>JAWNLC010000571.1:3470000-13470000 GCA_035041535.1 Drosophila cognata | reverse complement strand
GTATATAATTAGCGATAAGCGATAGCGAAAGTTATTTACAGAATTGTATCAACCAACATACAAAAAATTGTCAATAAATATTGCTATATCCGTCGCATTAATGATGATTCTATCGAATAGTTACTCTTGCTCATATAAAATGTATATAAATTATAATATATAAATATACTTATATTTGCAAACATATTATTTCTGTAAGTATTAAAATATCACATACATATATCCAAGAAAGCGGAGCAGACAACAATAATATAAGGTCTTATTCAGATAATAGCAACCTCAAAAGCACGAAAAAAGTCAAGCACAAAGAAAACACGAATGAGGAAATAAATTCTTTAAAAAATTAAGTAAATTATACACAATATTTCGAATATAATCTCGAGATTCCCTTCCGAACCATAGAAACCAACAAGATCATATATTATTTTAATATATACAAAGCAGAACTGTACTCCGTTAAATTATGAATCAGAATTAATTTAGAATGACACTTAAATCTTAATCAGTACTAAATATATGTACATTTTTCTTTGTCAAAACACTTTCTTGATATAGTCAATATTATAAGTTGCCATGGATACAACACTAACTATATTTGCTGTACTGCTTCAAAAGCTTCTGGCATTATCTCTTGATAAATCTATAGCAAATAATATTCATATGTTCGCATGTCATTTCTTTTGTTCCCGTAATGTTGAAGAGCTTCTGAATTCATAATGCTATTCTTTTCGAACTGAAGAGTATTGTTTTGACAACAGAAATAATAAGAAATATAATTAAAGTATCAATATAGGTTATCACACAACAAAGGTTGTGTGTTCCCATTTAAACTTCTGGATAATGACTTACATAAACCCATACGTAATTACAAAATATGAAAATAATACCATAACTGACAAGCAATCGAAAATGTGTCAAAGTATTCTTAAATAAAGCGATTTTGCGTATTATTTACCATAAATATGTTGCACAAGGAAAGAGAAAAAGCATTAAAACTTTGACGTGGATGAACAGAAATTAAAGAAAGGAAAGAAAGAAAGCAGTGCATATAAAGAAAGCATATTTAAATTTATATAAATTTATATGTACAACAGAGTCGACCACAAAGAGAATGGAAAAGAAAAAGATAAAAGTGCAAATGTATTGAAGAGTACGATCACTGCGCGAAATCGGGATTACTCGGGTGGTTCCACATTTTTCGAGAGCCGCATGAATAACAACAAAACGAAATTGTAAGTACCAACATGATAAAGAGGAACGAATGCATTTCGTTATTATCTTTGCACAGTATAACGCCGCTTAATACGTTTCCACTTTTATTTTGATGTTCATTCTTAGTGTTGGGTGTATCTGATGTAAATGCAGGAATGGAAATGAAAACAGGCGAAGCCAAAACAGATAAGACGCTGAACTAATGGTTTGTATCTATTCAGTGTGCATTTATCTGGAACTGCTTATGAACGAAACTAATACAACAATCTACAACAATTCATTCTACAGTTAGATGCGCCGTATGAAGTTACATTATGTTTGCTCAGTTGATTATTTGCTATTTACTCAATTTGGTTTGCAATTTAAGTGTTTTTTTGGTTTCGAAATATTAAATATTGATTGCTATGATCGACATCAAAAGTTTGTATTGACTTAAAAGTATTATTAAATTGATAGTTTGTATATATTTACTTTCGTTTTCATGTTTGTTGCTATTTTTATTACTCGTCGTCGCTGTTGTTTATTCCTGTTATCGTTGTAATTTAAAGCCACCAATACTCTCACACACACATGTGCATATATTTGTATTTATATCTGCATTGTGAGGCTTATCGTCGTAGCTAGTCGCTTCCCATACGTAAAAATAAATTGACGACACGAGAATTAAAGGCACACGAACAGAACGATAGAGTCAGAGAGTGGTGGAGAGAAGAAAGCGTAACACGTTGATGATGATGACATTCAACAAGTACTCATTTTCTCGTTTATATTTATATTTGTGGTTTTGTTTGTTGTTGTTAATATTTCACCACTATACAAATGTGGTGAATTCACGAGGCACACGTGCTGGCAGTTTGAATGGGTAAGTAATAGAATTGGGAGACCCTTTATAGTTTGTATTTTTATTAATATTTTATTAGGTTTATTCTGTGCAGGTGAAGAAATAACGCGCACGTTGCGAACGTCTGAAATGGCACACGTCAACTGGTTGATTTAACTTTTGGTTTTCAAATCGCTGCGTCGACGTGAAGCAGCAGAGGCGGCGACGGCGGCGTTGACGCGTCAGCGTCGATAGTTAACAAACAAGAAGAGCAGACAGACGCGACAGACTACTCAAAACTCGTGCGATGGTCAAAAACTGCAAAAGCAACAAGAACAACAACAAACGGAAACAAAAGCAAGCGTAACTGTTGCTGTTTTAATCGGCAACATCTTCTTAATTAGTCTAATTTGCATGACTACTACTAGTACGAATATTTGCATATGGGCCCCCAAAAAACAGAGTGTCAGTTGTGCGAGGGTACTTTAAACAAGTTTCGTTTCACTTTTAGGTATTTCATAAGCAAACAAAACATATTAAAAATTGCTCTCGCGCTCACGACGCCGCAGCCGGCGACGTCTACACGCGCTCTAACCTTGACATTTATTTTTAACTGTAAATTTTTACTTTTTCGCTCGTTCACCGTCGTTGTCGTGCGATAGATGCGCGGAAACAAACAAACAAACGAAAATAAATATCCAACAATTAGGCGAACACAAATGCACACGTCCAATAATAAACGACGAACACACAACGAGATACACATCAACAAGAAATTAGAACACAACGTAATAAACAATCGAATTAGATTGTCAGATTCTCGCTTCGCACGCTTTTTCGCTGAAATGTGAACGACAGAGCAAAAGACAACGACCGATTGATTTCGCTGCTGCTGCTGTTTTTGTTGTTGTTATTCAGGTTGTTATTGTGGGCGTGCTTCTTGAGGGGTTTGTCAATTCAATTCAGCAGTGCCGGCAGTGTCTGAATTTTTTTCGAGTGTTGCATAATACACAAAATAACATGTAAAACACAAAACAAAAAAAAAACACTGGCGTTTGTCGTCGTTTTTCGTCTGTTCTTCTCTTTGTTTTCACAACTCGTTTCTATTTTCGATATTATGCAATGCGGGGGCATCATCCGCCAGCAAAAGTAAATATTACATCAAAGTGCAGATAATATAATTTGTAATTATATTTGATGACCAAAAACAACAAAATCAAAAGACAGAAACACGTTTCAATGCTCGTCTCGTGTTTATTTGTCTTGTGAGTTGTGTTGCTGTTTCTTGTTTCGCGCTTGTTATGCTTTGTTCTCTATCTGCGCTTACGCCATTCCACGCACATTTGTTTACCAACAGCAGATCAACAAACGAAACAAAAACAGTATCTCGCTTATGCTTCACCCCTCCCATCCCCTCCGCCTATGCCTAGCTTTTTGTTTTGATGATCTATCACAAGCCATGCGGTCATTTTGGAGTTACCCTAACTTATAAAGATATAAACAAAACTATTTGAAGTTAACCCTGAATAAAACTAGTGTTTTCAAGACAAGCTTCTTAGCTCTTAGAAAGGATGAATGTGACAACACAAGCATTAATAGACCTTTTAAATTTTTAAAGGATTTGAATTGATTTTGAATTGAAAATTCCTATATAAATTTGTCTATGTTTTTTTGTATAAGTTTTTTAGATAAGCGAATCAAAACGAATCGAATTTCGGTTACGGTTATGGTTCCAGATTTTAATCGGTAAACCGTTTCGGCTCCGCTTTGATTGCCTGTTAACGAAAAAGGCGAATGGAAAATGTTGTACTTCGGTTGCGGTTTGCAATTTCAATCGTTTAATTTCAATTAAAAAAATCACTTTTCAATTCCTTAAGATTAAATGATCTTAACTTAAATTAAGCTAAACTTTAGCTGACTTACCTTCCAAGCGTTGACCTTTGGCGGCGGTGCTGCAACAAAGCGTTTTGGCTGTGGCGCCGCTGCCGTATTTGCTGTTGCTCCGGTTGCAGTTACAGCTGCAGCAGTCGAGGAAGAGGCGGCAACAGCTGTTTGGGCATCGATGTCACCGGATTTGGGCTCGTTGCCACTACTGTTGTTGGCCGCCTCCAAACTGGCGCTGGGCGATGTATCCGATTTGCGTTCCCTTTGCATTTTGCCAGAGTTGCCACCGTTGCCATTGTTGCCGCTGTTGCCGTTGTTGCCATTGTTGTTACCTCGTGGCGCTCGAGAGCGCATCGTTTGTTTGCGTCCATCGATTTCACCGCCTGCAGTCTGACGTCGCCCCGGCTTCTGACCCGGACCCGGGCCACTGCCACCGGCTGTCTGCTGCTGTTGCTGCTTGTCGCGAGTTGTCGTCGTCGTCTTTTCCTTGCGCGCCTTTTTGCGATCGCGATTGCGATGATGCGAAAGCACCGGCACAAAATCATTATTGTCGTCCAGTTCCGAGGAGTTCTCGGCAGTATTGTCGCCGCCAGCGGCGGCACGCTTCTCGCCCACATTCGGTGGCACCACCAAATCATCAACGGCTGCTGCCTCAGCGGCTGCGGTCTCCTCGCTCCACGACTTGAGCGTCTTCAGATTCGGTTGATTCTCCTTGTTGTTGTTGTCCACACCAGTGCCAACTGCTGCTGTTGTTCCCTTCTTGCTGTCCAAATTCTGCACAACGTTCGCATACGAGGTGGTGGTGGCTGTGGCAGCGTTGACGGCATCGATGCCAGCATTCGACGCTGTGGCAGCTCCATCCTCCTTGCTGCTGCTGGACATTCTTCTGCTTCTACTTTGCTGTTGTTGATGTTGCTCCTGCTTCTGCTCTTAATCTCACTCTCTCTCTCTCTCTCTCGAGTGGGCAGCTTTCGTTGCTCTACTCCAGATTGTGGATCTTCTGCTGCTACGACTGCTCTAAACTCGTTGTTGTTGTTGTTTTTTTTTGTTGGTTTGGAGTGGGAAACTCTTTGGTGCTTCCTTGCCAGACCCACAAAAAAAAAGTTATATATTATCTATATGCACGTAATCAACGAGATCGAACAGACGAGCTGCTGCTGCTGCTGCTGTAACTGTAAATGATACAAGAAAATCACGTTAGATATTTTTGTTGTTTTTCTTCTTCTTTCACACACACACAAACGCACAGAGGCGCCCACACACACACAGACATGGTTGCAGCTTGACCTTTTCTTAAATGCATGCGGCTTACCGTTAAAAAAAACAATGCTCTAGCAAAGTGCCATATTCCCCGTACTCCTTTCGCTCTCTCTGTCTCTATCTCTGTCTCTCACTCTCGTTATGCATTTGGCTATTTAAAGGCACATTGCATTTCAATATTTAATTTCAATTTTCATGCTGCTTTACGAATTTGATTTTACAATTGTATTCTTTGTCGTTCGATGTCGTAAAAATGGTTGATTATACGCGCTCAGCTACTGAAGCACGATAAATTGAAAAAAATACGAAAGGCGAAAGAAGAACGGAGAACTGACGAGGAGTATATTATGCAGCCAGCCACACAGCCAGAAATACAAGTGAGGTTAAGGCGCGGCGGCGGCGAAGCAGCAGTCACAGAATGAATGCCCCCCCCCCCCCCCCCACAAGAGTGTGCGAAGCAGCAGCGCAAAGAGCAACAAGCGCTTAGTTGCTTCGCCGGCCCTGCCAACCTGCTGCAAAGTACAGTATAGAATTTGAATGCGACGCAATAGCCAAATACAAAATACAAAAGAGACTGTATTGAAATGTTTAATCAATTGCACACAAACTCAGTACACTAAATTGGAAGGAAGAAGCATGCAGATGGGTCAGCAAACGGCTGCATTGGCAATTGTGGTTATGCAACAACAACGCTTGCTTTGTGTGCATCCCTGGACAGCGAACAGCTGTTTCTGCAGCCTGCCTGCGCTTGCTGCACCAATCTCCAAGCTCAAATTTCAGAGAAGCACGCAATACACACACACACGCACTCACACATAACAAAACATTTATATGGAATATTTAAAATATTACGCACCAATCACAATGGGACGTGTACGTGTATCTATTTATCTAACAACTGCAAGTAGTAGACGAGAAAAACAACACAAGAATTGATACACAATTCGACGTTTTGCTTTGCTTTATGCTTTGCTAACGTTGTTTCACGTATGCGCCAACGTTGTTGTTTTTGTTGGTATTGTTGTTGTTGTTTTTATTTCGTATGCTTTGCTTCGCGATTTTCGTACTCCTCGCACTCTCACTACTCTCCCACTCGCTCTTGCTCGCTCACTCACGCGCTGGTGGGTTGGTTGGTAGCTAGAACGTTTTTTTTTGTGTGGTTACGAATTAGCACGAATGCAATGATTTCACAAAGATTCTATCAAATTGCAATGTTGTTCAGTTAGTAGTTGACACGATTAGCACTTGTTTGTGTTTTAACAGCACTTTGCAGCATAATTTCACAAAATCTCGGATACCGAGCAAGACATGTGGTTTTTTTACCCGTCGCGGTCGAAAAGGAAAAGAACAGGGCTGTTCCCATTATCGCGGCCGTTGTGCATAGCACATGTATCGATATATGCTGTGACCATTTGGCCATTCACAGTGCAACAGTTCTGCTTAATTTCGACAACACGGCAACGCTGCAAATGCCGCTGCATTTTAGCGTTCTTATTTAAAACACATTATATTTGCTTATTTATATCTTTATTTACTAGGTTTAGATTTACAGCATTGTGTAATCTTTACACAATTACAGCTCTGGCTGGCCAAAATGTACAACAACGACAATATTATCTGCAGCGCTATTTGTTTACGTTTTGCGCACATCAACTGCTGATTACACATTGTGTGTGTGTTTGCATTGGTGTGTGTGCCTGTGTATTGTGTGTGTGTGTGTGGGAGGGCAACAAAATTTATCATTCGCAAAAAAGAAAAAGAAAGATTCACATTCGCTGTTTACACTCAGAAGCAGAACCTAGTCGACGTGGCCCAAAAAGAATTAACTAAAGCGGAGAATAAATTGGAATAATGTGCGGGATCTTTGCTTATCTCAACTATTTGACGCCTAAGACGCGTCAGCAGGTTTTGGAGCTGTTGGTGCACGGCTTGAAGCGCCTCGAATATCGTGGCTATGACTCCACTGGGCTGGCCATCGATGCGCCCAGCGACGAGGCGGGACACGACATCCTTATGGTGAAGCGGACGGGCAAGGTGAAAATGCTTGAGGATGCCATTGCAGAGATGATGAGCGAGCAATCTGGGGGTGGTGGATTGGGCAACTGGGATCAGCCAGTGGACATTCACATTGGCATTGCGCACACGCGCTGGGCGACGCATGGTGTGCCGTCGGAGCTGAACTCGCATCCGCAAAGGTCTGACACGGAGAATAGCTTTGTGGTTGTCCACAACGGGATCATCACCAACTACAAGGATGTGAAGACGCTGCTGGAGAAGCGAGGCTATGTCTTTGAGTCAGACACGGACACGGAGGTGATCGCCAAGCTTGTGCATCATCTGTGGCAATCGCATCCGGGTTACACCTTCGGCGAGCTCGTCGAGCAGGCCATACAGCAGATCGAGGGCGCCTTCGCCATCGCCCTGAAGTCCAAGCATTTTCCGGGCGAGTGCGTCGCCTCGCGTCGCGGCTCGCCACTCCTGGTGGGCATCAAGGCGAAGACGAAACTGGCCACCGATCATGTGCCCATACTCTACACGAAGGCGCATCGTCCCCACAACCAAGCCCAGTTCCATCTGCTGCCCACCAGCAGCAGCAGCAGCGGCGCCAGAAATGTGGAAGTCAGCGCCGAGTTTCAGCCGCTGGAGCACAAAGAGGTGGAGTATTTCTTTGCCTCGGACGCATCGGCGGTGATCGAGCACACGAATCGGGTCATCTACCTTGAGGATGATGATGTGGCCGCCGTCAAGCACGATGGCACGTTGAGCATACATCGGCTCAACAAATCCTCGGATGATCCGCATGCGCGGGAGATCATCACACTGAAAATGGAGATACAACAGATCATGAAGGGCAACTACGATTACTTCATGCTCAAGGAGATCTTCGAGCAGCCCGAATCTGTGGTCAACACAATGCGTGGACGCGTGCGTTTCGTCACCCAATCGGTTGTCCTCGGCGGCATCAAGGAGTACATTCCGGAGATTAAGCGCTGCCGTCGCCTGATGCTCATCGCTTGCGGCACCTCGTACCACAGTGCGGTTGCCACACGACAACTGCTCGAGGAGCTCACTGAGCTGCCTGTCATGGTGGAGCTGGCGTCCGATTTTCTGGATCGCAACACGCCCATCTATCGGGACGACGTGTGCTTCTTCATCTCGCAGTCGGGCGAGACGGCGGACACGCTGATGGCGCTCCGCTACTGCAAGCAGCGTGGTGCCCTCATCGTGGGCATCACCAATACGGTGGGCAGCAGCATCTGCCGCGAATCTCATTGCGGTGTCCACATCAATGCGGGTCCAGAAATTGGTGTCGCCTCCACCAAAGCGTACACCTCGCAGTTCATCTCGCTGGTGATGTTCGCCCTGGTGATGTCCGAGGATCGCTTGTCGCTGCAGCAGCGTCGCCAGGAGATCATCGCCGGCCTGTCGCAGCTGGATGCACATATCCGGACGGTGTTGCAGCTGAACTCGCAAGTGCAGCAGCTGGCCAAGGAGCTGTACAAGCACAAGTCACTGCTGATCATGGGACGTGGCTTCAATTTCGCCACCTGCTTAGAGGGTGCACTCAAGGTCAAGGAGCTGACCTACATGCACAGCGAGGGCATCTTGGCGGGAGAACTCAAGCATGGTCCACTGGCGCTGGTCGACGATGAGATGCCCGTGCTGATGATCGTGATGCGTGATCCGGTGTACACCAAGTGCATGAATGCCCTCCAGCAGGTTACCTCCCGCAAGGGCCGACCAATCCTCATCTGCGAGGAGGGCGATGCGGAGACGATGGCCTTCTCCACACGCTCGCTGCAAATACCCCGCACAGTGGACTGCCTGCAGGGCATCCTCACTGTGATACCCATGCAGCTGCTCTCTTATCACATCGCCGTTCTGCGGGGCTGCGACGTCGACTGTCCCCGCAATCTGGCCAAATCGGTGACAGTTGAGTAAATCCCTGCCGAGATGCCAGAAGCAGTGCATCCCCCCCAAGAAGAATTCCATTTTCCATTTTAGCTGACCGCACAGAGCGTTTTATTCTATGTATTGTCCGTAATACATATATATATATATATATATATATATATATATCTTTAGCCTAGGTTTCATAATTATCTGCTTTTGAATCGAGCAATTTGCATTTCTTTCCCCTTTGTTAATCATTTTGTGCCGTAAAAAATTAACATGTTGGAATATAATAATTGTATATCTTATTTAATCTGTGTATAAAAACATTTATAATCATAATAATAAATTTTATAATCCAAATCGAATTTATTTTTAACAATTAAAAAAAGTTTAAAAATAATTATTTAAAATTGAATCACTTCACGAGCGGAACTAGATATTTTTCAGGGCAACAACTGCCAAGCATGGCATGTTTGCAGCCCTAGCTACTAAATATTTTTCTTTTGCTGCACGACATCCCTGTTTTTGACCGAAAATGCAGAGTTAATCAGAAGTGGAAAAGCAAAAGAACGTACAAAAAAGTTGTGCAACGTGAATAATTAACAAATAAAAATAGCGAAAAAAGCGACAATTATGACGGTCAACAAGCGGGACGCGATTGCGACGCGACCGCGTTGCTTTTTCGACATAACGCTCGGTGGTTGTAGCGTCGGTCGCATCGTCTTCGAGCTGTTTGGGGACATTGCGCCGAAGACCGTTGAGAATTTCCGTTCGCTGTGCACGGGCGAAAAGGGCACCGGACTGGTCACCGGCAAGCGACTCCACTACAAGGGTGTCATCTTCCATCGCGTGGTCAAGGATTTTATGGTGCAGGCGGGCGATTTCAGTGCGGGCAACGGCACCGGCGGCGAATCAATTTATGGCGGCACATTCGAGGGTAAGTTCTGTGTGTGTGTGTGACTCTGTATATGTGTGTGTGTGTGTGTTTATGCATACATACACAAAGCATAAAGTTCATGTGCGCGCGTGTTTGTGTTTGTGTGTGTGTGTGTGTTGCTATCAAATAATTCGATCTAATGGCACAGCCTGAAGAATATTGTTATTATTATTACAATATGTGTGTTTTGCCATTGCATGACATGCATTAGGCCTCCGCTGTTTGCATGACACGAAAGCATTACAAAGTTGTATTTATTTGCCAGTTGTTTATTAGGCGCTTTGCAGCAATGATTTTTTATGCCTTTAGCTTAATTTTGACATTGTGAATGGTGTTCCCATTCTCCTTCTTCTCTTTTAGTAAAATCTTGTACAATGTAGATTGGATGTGTGCAAATGTAAGATAGATATTCCTGATTAGAATCAACAGCCGATTCAATTTTACCCTCCCTGAGCTGATAACAGCTTAAGACTTCAAATTTGCAGAATAGCTTCTCGCTTCCCGCGAATCAAAGTTCGACTTTATCTTTTATTCGTTATTCTTTGCGAAGTTTGAGTCAAGATTTGAAATCTTCATTAAAGGGAATCCCTTCTGGGATTAGATAAATGCACAATATTGCGCATCGGATAACAATGGCTCCATTGGAAATTAATTGTTAATCAATATGATTGATTTTTTTACCAACTTTGTTGCAGATGAATGCTTTGAGAAAAAGCACGATCGGCCATTTCTGCTGTCGATGGCGAACCGTGGCAAGAACACAAACGGCTCGCAGTTCTTTATGTAAGTGGGTTCACTGTGGCGTCGTCGCAACGTTTTCGACGTCTCAATCGCAATTTATATATTTTTTGACTATATCTTAATCCATATCGAAATGTAATAGTTTCTCTTGCAGCGATAAAACAAACAACATGCATTCATACATAATTATTTTACTTTTGTACTTTGCATATCGATTTAAAATACTGTTGTTGTTCATTGATCTATTGCCGTATAGCAGCGAGTATGCGAGTTCTCTCTGAGACCAGTTCTCGGGCTCTCTCTCTCTCTGTCACTCTCTGGACGACTGGGCACCCACCAAGCACCACCCACCGCCACCGACACCACTCACCCCCCCAACCCCTCAATGGTCCAAAGCGTGTGTATATCTGTGTGTGTGTGTGTGTGTGCGTGTGTGTGCGTGCGTGTGTGTGTGTGGGTGCAACTGGGCGTAGCTGAAACCTGGGGGCAGCCTCTGCGTCAGCCTCCCTCGTCTCGTCTCCTCTCCTCTTCACTCGGCTATCCTTGGCAACAACAACCACAACAACGAGAAGATGCTGCTGATAATGATGAGATGATCCAATCGCATTCTGGTCGGGATTGGCTGCTCAGTTGCTGCCCAGTTGTTGTCTTCAGCTTGGTATCTTTTAGTTTGTTGTCTCCATCTTCAACTACAACTACAGACAACAACAACAACAAGAACAAGAACAACAGCATCAATAACAACAACAACAACAACTCAACAAACAGCAACAATAGAAAACTACAACCAGAACAACCAACCAGAACAACCAAACAACAAACCGAAACAAAGTTTGCAATGTGTAAAGAATATTTTTCTTCTCTTCTGTTTTTCATTGTAGTACAACACAGCCTGCGCCACACTTGGACAAGTAAGTAGAGACATCATCTTAATAATCATTTATTCATATAGATAAAGAAGCAATACAAATATATAGATCGACAGATATGGAAAAGAAGGTTCGACTCGAGAAAGCTTTTAAATACATATCTGGCTTGCGAATATTATATTATTATATATAATATATTATTATAATGAAGCATTTTGCAGTTCGATCAATCAGAATGCTATATTTTCAGAATTCTGTCTTTTATCGGCAATCGATTAGAATCGATAAAATGCAATCAACTTGATCTGCATAGCGTAAACGATAGCTTCTATTCCATATCTTAAGTCTCTGGCTCTTATAGTCGACTTGGCTATTAACATATATATACTATATATACAAAATCGAACTTTACTCTTTAGCCAATAATTGAGTTTAGTCTGAGCTAGCTTAACTTAAGACCCATCAAATACAGACTGACTTATAAATAAATATATATTTTTCATTGGTTTGCAGTATCCATGTTGTATTCGGTCATGTTTTATCCGGTCAGGATTTGGTGCGTCAATTAGAGGATCTGCCCATTGATCGCAATTCGCGCCCGCTGCAGGATGCGGCCATTGGCAACTGTGGCGAACTGGTTAAGCCATCCAAGGGTGAGTTATCCTCCCAACTGCCAGTAAATCTTAAGCATAATGCTGAAATTTCCATATATATTTTTTTGGCTTGCAGCAAAGAAGGAGAAGAAACGCAGAAAGCGTTCGACGGCCACTGAGGAATCGGGCAGCGAGAGAGATGAGCAGCTGGTGGAGGCCAAGCAACAGCGCAAGGACAAAGCAAAGAAGAAGCGCTCACACAAGGAGTCCAAATCCAGCGACAGTGAAAAGTATGCCAAATTGACAATTATGCAACTAACAGACTGCTTTAATGGCAACTATTTGTAGCAGCGACTCGGGACGTGCTGTGCGTGGCAATGGCCGTGAGGAGCACCATGATGAGCAGGGCGAAATACATCCGTTGGTTACCCTCACAAAAATCGATCCGAGCGAAATACCCGAGGTACAAAATTGAGCAGTGTTTGATTTATTGATATATTGATTAATTATATTGCCAAATTACTGACATCATTTTCCATACCTGTGCAGGTGTCGAATAAATTCCTAATGCGCGCCGAGCGATCGCGTTCCCGCGAGGATCGTGGCGGAGGACGCGATGTGTCACGCGAGGCACGCCAGCGTGAACGCGACCATGAGCGGGAGCGTGAGCGGGACGAGCGAGATCGGGGCAGGGAGCGGAATCGCAATGCGTACGGCTGGTCAAAGAAACAGGTGCCCACCTCACGCAGTGGTCGCATCGTCAAGGGACGCGGCACCTTTGTGAGCCATCTAAACTCCGGCCATAGACCACAGATCAAAACTATAACTCACATCTCTTCTCACATTTTGCAGCGTTATCGTACTCCGTCGCGCAGTCGCTCGAAGAGCATTACGCCGCCGCATTGGAAGCATGCGCAGAAGCGCACCATTAGGCTCTCGGATCTGGAGCGCATGGAGGAGGAGAACAAGATGCGGGACGAGGAGGTGAGGCGTCGCGAACAGGAGCGCAAGAAGCGACACGAGGAGGCGTCCAAGGATCCAAAGAAATCGTACTTTGAGCTAAGCCACGCCAGCACCTACGGCGGCAAAGTAACGCCCGACAAATCCTCGCCATCGAAACAGAAACGCCAGCCGAACAGCAGCAGCAAGGATTCTGCTGCTGCCGACCGTTCGAAGCCAGCGAAGGAGACGCACGAGCCGCCCAAGGAGAAGGAGCGCGAAAAGGAGAAGCCGCCCAAAGAGGAGGTGCCGCCGAAGCGTCGCAAATCGGTGGACATGAATGCCCTGGACTACGAACAGCAGACGGACAGCGAAGACTCGGAGCCGGAGGTGCCAGCCAGCAAGCAACCCACACGCAAGCTGAGCGAATCCAAGCCAGCGCCGCCAAAGCTTGTCGAACCGGCGACAGACACTCGCAAGAAGCGCGACGAGCGCAAGGCAGACGACCGGCATCGCGAGCCAGAGAGATCGAAGCGCAGCCGTGAACGTTCCAGTTCCCGCAATCGCAACAGGAGTCGCTCCCGGTCCCCGCAACGCCGACGCTCGCCGGCACGGCGCCAGCAGCAGCGTTCGCCAGCCCGCCAGCGACAGGGCAACAACAGCAGCAACAACAACAGCAGCAACAACAACAACAGCAGCAAAAATAACAACAACAATCACAACAACAACGTGGCTCAGAGTCAGTTCAGTCGCAGCCGGCGCAATCCGTTTGCGGATCGGGATCGTCGCCAGCGTTCGCCGGACAACGAGTACCGCAATCGCTTCCCGCTGTCGCCCATACGAACACGCAGCTCGCCGGCGGAGCGACGCCGCAGCTCCCGGGAACGCCAGCGTAGTCGGGGCCGGCGGCAGGCATCGCCCGGCAATCGGAGACGTCAGGAGTCGCCGATGCGGAAGCGACAAGAGTCGCCCGAACGGCGTAGACGCCAAGAATCGCCGGCGCCGCCAAGGAAGCGTCTCGATTCCCGACGCGATTCAGCCGAACGCAAGCGACGCGATTCCCCCAGCCGCAAGCGGAACGCGTCCGCCGAGCGCCGTCACAGTCGCAGTTGTGGCCGGAGCAGCAGCCGGCCACGTCAGCGTCGCTCGCGGGAGCGCAGTCTGGCAAAGGTCGCCGCTGCTGCTGCGGAGTCGGAGGACAAGGACAAGGCGGCACGCGAGAAGATGCAGAAGCGGGCGGAGGCGGCGTTGCTGCTCAAGGAGCACATGCGCAAGGAGATCGCCAAGGAGGAGGAGCGACGCGCGGAGAAGCAGCGCCAGGACGAGCTGGAGAAGGAGCGTACAGCGCGCGAGCTGAACGATCTGGAGCGCCTCAAGGCGGAGACGCTGAAGAAGCTGCAGGAGGAGGAGCGCGCCGAGCAGCAGGAGCAGGATGCGTCGGCGGCGGCGAGTCGGGCGAAGCGCGAGATTCGCGGCAGCAGCCACGACGCCAAGAAGCGCAAGCATAAAAAGTCCAAAAAGCAATCGACACGCTCCGACTCGGATTAGGGGCAAGAAGAAGAACACCTCATTGAATTCAATCACAGTCAAGCAATTAAAAATAAATTAAAATGTAAACACATGCAAATGTAAAAATCAGCTCACCAATTCTACGCAATTCTAGCGCCCAATAAAACCAAAATTTACTACACAACAACGTTTATTAAGATATAATTATATTTATTTATAACTTGCCGCTTGAGAGAATTCAAAATGTGCTCTCAGCGCTTGCATGGCAGAAGCTCATTGCTACATTACTGCACGATTGGTAACGTTACGTAGTGGCGCGCAAGTTATCGAATATCGAATCGGCGCATTCAGCCAAAACTAAAATACTAATATTTCGAAATCATTAAATATCTTGCATCCATATGGCCAAAAAGTTCAGTATTACATACCCGCAATTATTTAAATTACGTTTTTCAATACCGATTAATTTGCTATGATTAACGTTCTAACGTTAAACATTATGCAATTAAGAAATGCTTAGAGTAATTCATGGTTTTTAATATGCACAATTGATCCGGCAACGCCAGGAGGCAATAAGAAGTTCTGTTCGTTTATTGTGTGCATCGTTTTTCTTCCGTTTCGCTATGGGCAAACTTTCATTCATGGTGGCGAGCTTTTGACGCTGCCATTGAAATTGGTTTCTTCTTTTTGCAGCGCAAACAAAAACAAAAGTTGTCGCTAGCGTCGACGTCGATGCTGACGTTGACGTCGCCGGCAAATGCAAGCTTAGGAGCATTTGTCTGACTGCCGCGTAGAGAGTATGCGTGTGAGTCTGTGTGTGTATTGGTGCGAGCGAACATGTTAGCGGCAGCGCCAGTTCGGTGCAAAGCTTCCAGTACACGAATGGCGTACAAACTGTTTGGACGTGTTTGCTGCTCGCTGGCGACGTCGCGAGTCCACTTTCGCATTTAAATTCGCAGTGCAGCGTTTGTAAATATTTCGAACGGCGCTTCGACAGCAGCGCGTTGACAAATATTTTTGTAACTTTCTGCGTGTGTGTGTGTGCGTGTGTGTATCTTATTGTTAATGCACGCGCAAAGCACCACAAAGCAACAAACAGATAATGTTTAATGATAACAAAAACAATAACAGCAATTGCAAAAATTATGTTCGACAGCGACAGTGAAAATACTCGTAATTTGTTGATTTAAACGGCGGCCGCAGTCGACGTTGGCGTCGTCGTCGTTGATGTCGCCGTCGAATGTTAAAGTGTGCGTGAGAGCGTGTTTGTGTGCGTGTGTGTGTGTGCGAAAATTGCAAATACAACACAAAATAAAAAATTTATAGGCTGAGCCAGCGAAATACAAACGCAAAGCGAAACTGCAAAAAAAAACACATAACAAAGGTAGTAACAAAGCAAAGTAAAGTAAAGGCTATGGCGTCAGCAGAGAAAGAGAGCGTGGGGGAGCAGCGGGCACAGGCGATGGCGGCAACAAAAGCCGGTGCACAAAGAGAGACAGAGAGAGAAGGAAAAAAAAGAGAGAAACACACACATACAAATAGAGAGAGAGAGAAGAACCACATGGGCCATGTTTTTAAAGTGCAAATCAAATGAAATGTGATTCATTATTGGCTGCTGCTGTTGCTGTTAACATTGCTGTTAAAATTCCGGCATTGTTGATTTCCTGTGTCCTTTTGCAAATCAATTATGACATAATAAGGCATCACAACAAAGAAATCAAGTGCGGCCTGAGTATGTGTGTGAGTGTGCGTGTGTGTGTGTGGATCGGGGGTAAATATGAAATGAATATATTAATATGAGAATTTCCATGCAAACAACACGACAAAAGATGCCAAACAAAAAAAGGGATATGAAACGCAATAAAGCCAACGATTACTGCGGCTGCGAAAGCCGCCAAGTACAGTAGTAATAGTTCTTCTTCTTCTTCGGCCAGGCCAGGCCACAAAGCCAGCAGCAGCGGCAGTCCAACCAAAAAAGCACACGCACGCACACAGTGACAAGCTGGGCAATAACAAAAACAACAACAGCAACATCAACACAAGGCCACGACGAAAGCAACAGCGGCTGTAGGCAAGCAGGCAAAGCAAAGCCAAAGCTCGGCGCACAAAACACAAAGCGAAAGCGTAGCAAAAACAAGGAGCAAAACAGCAGCAACGTCGCACAGTGTACCAAACTGATTAATACCAATAAAAACAATTGCAAAAAAAAGAAATTAAAATTACTGCGGATTGAAAGGCTCAGAAATGAGAATAGTTTTTAGTGCTTTTGAGTTTCCGATAATAAATTCTACTTTTTAACATTTTTGAATGTAATTGTTTTTAAACTATTCAAACTAAAATAATTTCACGATTATGAAGAAAATCGTGCCAGAAAAATGTAATATGATTAATTAAAATAAAAGTAATTGCAATCTACCAGATCTACTATTAGAATCAGAAAATCAACTTTTCAATTTGGTTTTTCGAGTTTAGATACAATTTAGTAATTCTTATGTATTGTATATTATTTTAGATACGCAATAGCAGAATACATATTCGATTTTAGAAGCCTGAAAAACACTGTGCAACGTTGGCGTTGGCGTTAACATCAGCAGAGGACCACAGCCAAAGTGAGAGTGGGCTGCTGTTGCTGCTGATGTTGATGCGAATGTGGATGCTCAGAAAAAGCTTAGTAAGCTGTGCTGCTGCTGCCGTCGCTGCCGCTGCTGCTGTTGTCGTTTTGCAAGCAAAAGTGCAAAATGTATTTGACGCTTAGCATCGCTCATGATGATGAAGAATGTGACTGAGAATGGCGATGATGAAGTAGCAAGAACACGAAAAATAAGAATAAGCATAATAGAAGGCACAACAAGGTAGAATTTCGAGGAAATCGAAATTTGCGTCGTCGTTCAATTTCGACCGGCATCCGCAGCCGCAGCACAAAACAAACTTTTATCCATGCGTGCCTGTGTGTGTGCTCGCTTCTTTGTGTATGTGTGTATTTCGCATAGTCAAATTTGTTTTATATAATTCTCAACTACCCCGATATGATTTCCGTTGCGCTTCTTTCCTCCTTATCTCTCAATTGAGCATGGAATTTTTTATTTTTTTTTGGTTTGCAGTGCTTTTTGCTGGTTGCAAAAGACCAACGAGAAAATCGTTGTTTGCTCATTGTCAAAAACTTTTTCAAACAGATAAATGCGTGGTTATTGCAATAAATACAAGTTTTAAACAATGAGCCAAAAACTTAACACAATAACAACCAATATTACATTCTGAAATTTTTGTTTGCTGCACTTTTTTTTATTTATTTTTTTATTGTTCATCCGTAAAATACGTACAAATGTGTATATAATATTGTGCAAAAAAAGTTTAACAATAGCATTCAGAAATGCTGCTTCAACAGATACTGTCATACATTTACACACTCGCACACACACACACACACAAAAAGGTGCGTATGTAAAGCTTTGATATTGGCTGCAACGCCAGCGCCGCTGCCGCAGCTGCCGTCTCTGTCGCTGTCGGCGTCATCATCTGCTTTATTCGTACTTTTTCTCGTCTCTTTGCAAAGCCTTTGATAGTAGTTGAAGCAACAACAACAAAAACAACAGCAACAACAATAATGGCGATGTCAGCGTTGCCCAAAATATATTTTAGCATTCATTTATGCGACGTTTTCATTCGTTTCATTTTTTTCTTCTCATTTTTTGCCGCGCAAATTCGTGCACAATTCTAGCTAGAAATGTATCTTATAGAAACACGCGCATTCCGGGTACTTGTGTTGTCTTTAGCATTGGTTGTGAAATTGAAATGTGCCCAGCCTGTTATGGCATCATCATCAGACGCCGTCAAATCGTCGCAACGTCGCATTATGATAATGATGAGCCTTCTTGATGCCGACAATGAAGCGCCAGTCGGAGTGGGTGACTGACTAAAGCTAGCGCAAAAGATAGCCAAAGATTGTCACGCAACGAGAGCAATCTGCAAACACAACTTGTATTAGATGCTGAAAGATAAGGCCAAAAGAGAGAGCACGACAAATCTCTGAAACGAGTAAAACATGCCAAAAAATGAAGTGGTTTTAGATGTGCGCATATTGACAATATTTGCACTCACAGCAACAATGGCCTTAGACTGATCACTGGCTTTCACGGAATTATAACAATTACCAATTTGTATTTGCAAAACACGTTAAAAACGTCGCAAACAATTTATTTATTAATAATACAGATTTAGATATTAATAGAGTTTACATATGCAGATTATAAATATTTTCGAGGATGTCATCAAATAAATTGCTTCAATTGATTCGTCTGATTTCTTGCAGTAAAGCTTTAAGCTTTAAGACAGTTTAAGAATATTTTGTATGCGCTTATCATCGCTAATAGATGTCTTGTACAATTTTTATAGTAGCCATAATTTGAGTTTCTACCATTTAGGGATTTGTACTTATTTTGGCCATTTACTGTTAAAAACAGTCAGCTGACGTTTGGGTAAAGAAATTCACATCAATTTGACAGCAGCTCGTGCTGACGACAAATGACGTTTTGATGGTGGCGCCTCTGGCGATGGCAGACTTTTGCGGCCTATTAAACAGATGACGTATACGCACTGTTGCACATGTCAAATATTTACGCATGTTTCTCAAGCATAGCTAAATTATATTAGCATACTTTTGTGGATGCTTAACGAGTCGCCATTTTGTTTGTTGTTTTCTTGTTTGCATGTGTGTGTGTGTGTATATATATATATATATATATATATAACGAATTCGTTGCTTTTTTGTGCTTGAAGGCAACAGGAAGAGTCGTGAAAGTGACGCACACAAACAATGTAAGCAGCCTGAGTGCGTGAGTATTGGTGCATAAGATGCATAAAAAGAAACCCAATTGAGAAGATGCGCCTAAGAAGACCATTAAAAATGCGAATACAGAAGTAAGAAGAGACGAAGACTACGTGAAGAGGAGCTGCCGGTTTGTGTTTAAGAAAATAATAATAATCGAGCAACAAAGAAGTATAAAATAGAGATTGCGATAGCGGCTAACTGGCCCGAAACTGGAAGAGAAACACCAACGGGAAATTGACGCCAGATTGCAATGTTTTTGTTTTACAATCGACGCATTTTTGTGATTATAATAATTGAAATACTGCTGCTGCTGCTGCTGACGACGACCGATGACAATGGACACCCGACGCTGCTGACCAAGTTGCCGACAACAGGTGAGTAACTTTGCGAATCCCTTGCCAAACTCTCACTAATCATAAACTAATGGCCCGAAATGTGCGGGCGTGTCCTCAGCCAAGTAGCATCGTGAACTTGTTGAGTTCGCTACAGAAGAAAATGGATGGTATAAAATATTAAAGTTATTAAAATCCGCAAGAAAAGTTTATTTTTGTTGCTTATTTCTTTCTTTCTATTTTTTGGCCAACAGCCCAAATTTGTAGCTATGTACTACAAATATTGCCACCCTTGGCTCAGTGCCTGCTTCTTTTTTCCCGTTGTTTTTTGGGGGTTGATCCGTTCTGGTACGCTCTTTAACTTGGAATAGCCCTTTCGCATGTGTGTGTGCCATTGCTTCTGGCTTATTGCGTCGTTGATTTGGCTATGCGAAATTATAATTCTAATTTATGGTAAGTGAACAAGTTGCAAGGAGTGCGCAACACGATTAAATATGTATTTATGTATGTAACTCCTTGCCTTGAAACACACACACACACGCACACAAACACACACATATAGACAGCCTGCTCGATTCTCACGACCCTGATGCGATGCAAGACTTAAATGATTGCTTTGAAGATTTAACCGTTGCGAAATTACCCACAGCAGCAGCAAGACTGAAAATATTCAACAATCAATCAATGCAAACAATTTCACATGCAACCTTTTTCTTTCCTCCTACTAGGGTCGAAATCAAAAGTGCAGGGCATGGGCAAGTTCATAAAACCCCAAAGTGAAAACTTTTGTACACATGATAGCGCAGCAATAGCTTAGCAATGATGGTAAGGAAGTTGGGGTGTGTGTGTGTGTATGTGTGCGAGTATGTGGCAAAAGACCAAGTCCGAGTCAAACGACTAAGCGGCGTGTCGTCAATAAATTTTCCATTAAATTCAAAGCAACCCAAAACAAAAATGAAATAAAAAATCGAGGGAAAAGCAAAGAAAAACAAGCGCCCATAAAGGAAGGTAGCCTCGAGTACACTACATAACTTTTAGCCGTTACACACAGACAAACACTTGCATGCGTATGTATGTGTGCGTGTGTGTGGGTGTGTGGGTGTGTGGGTGTATGTTGTTCTTTAGCTTCCTGTCTGTCCTGTGAGTCCGCTGGCCGCTTATTCAATTTGGCCCTGGCGTGTGGCGCCATCTAGCGCCCACCATTGGCAGGCAACCAGAGACTAGGAAGCCGAGCCGCAGCAACAAATGCCACTAAAAGCAAGCATACAACGATTTCCATATACCCTTTGGCAAAAAAAATAACGATACAAAAAATGTAAATCTATGCAACAGGCAGAGGTTGATATTATTTATTGACTGTTGTGTCTAGCACTAGAGCCAATACAATTGGTGTAGGTGTTTCCCATTTACTAAGCAAATATTGAAATCAAATGTTAAATGAATTGTTACCTCTCCAAATTGGCTAACTAGTCGTAAGGACGCTCGCATGGCTTCCTTACCGACGTTTAATTATGTAGAATAATCATATTTGTAGCAGTAAAAGTGGTCGATATATAGTTACTAAATTAGCTATTAGTGTTTACATATTCATGTCTTAATTAAACAAAGTGTTCCTTTATCTATCTAATCAGCTTAGTTCCATTAATGAAGCACATTTCTAAATAGGGATTAGTTCCCCAGTCAAATAGACTAAATCCCTGAGAATCTTTGGTATTAAAGGTGCGAAATTTAATGAATATGTCAATCTTAGGAACTGAATAAGCGATATCCATTAGGTACATATTAATTAATTAGGTTTTAATAACCAATTATTTAGGGCCTTTAAGGTATGCTTA
The DNA here is from genome assembly GCA_035041535.1 of Drosophila cognata. Taxonomy (NCBI): domain Eukaryota; kingdom Metazoa; phylum Arthropoda; class Insecta; order Diptera; family Drosophilidae; genus Drosophila; species Drosophila cognata. Next base: position 13,448,344 of record JAWNLC010000571.1, on the reverse strand, counting down.
TGTTTTCCACATTTTTCCCCAAATGAACACAATGTCGATGGGAAAACTGTACTGCAAGCAAATACTATTAAATGTTGTGCCTTTAACTGGATTACCCTCTTCACAACCCGCCCAAAACTAGTTTATTAGGGTATCTTCTAGCCGAGAACTTTGGCATTTGCTGCTCTTGTTTTTACCGGCGGCAAATAACTACAACATAAGCTATTGAAAGAGCAGCTCTCACATCATACTCTGGTTTTGTTCATGTTTTTGTTTTCCTGGCTTATTCATATAGCAAACAACATATCATTTGCTATTGTTGCTTATGCTGCTGCTGCTGTTGCTGTTGTTGCTGTTGCTGCTGTTGCTGCTGTTGTTATTGTAAGCCGCGTGCCGCGCAGCAACTCAAAAGCTGCCTCTGAGCCCTCCATATTCATATGCAAATTGCGTTGGAGGACCTTTTGGGCTCAGCTGCGTTGCTATTGTTGTTGAATTTTATATTTTATTTTTGTTTTTGCTTTATTTTTGGGCAAGCAACATTCTTCGTTGTTGTTGTTGTTGTTGCTGGTTTTGATGTTGCTGTTGCTGTTGCTGTTGCTGTTGCTGTTGCGTTGGTGGCGCCCCGCGCTTGATTTCAATTTTCAAGTGCTTCCTGTTTTTGCAGTTGTTGCTATTTGACATCTCAAGCAGGCGTTACTTGGCTGCTACAACAACAACAGCAACAAAAACCACAACAACATCAACATCAAACATTTGAAATAACAAGCTGAGTGCCACCTCCATCTTCCTCCTGACCTGGCTGCTGCTGCTCTTGTTGTTGTTTGCTGCCACTAACTACATAAATAGCAAATCGGTTCTGCTGCGCCGGCATTTGGAGCTGCTCTTGACTGTTTGAGTGTGCCTGCGTCTATGACTATGCTGATGCCGATGCCGATGCCGATGCCTATGCCGATGTCTATGCCGATGACTATGGATATGGTTATAGCTATGACGAGCTCGCAAGAACAGCCACAGGCGCCCCAGAGCACCACCAAGTGGTTTTTGTATTATATTCTGCTGCGTTGCGCTCGGTTACGTGAGGGATTGGCGTCTTGGGTCTTTGGGATCGTGTACTAAAGCAACATTGCCTTGTGGCGCCTTTGCGGCTTTTAAGCCTCGCCTAAGGCTGCCCGAAATCTTGAGCCCGACCAAAAGCGCTGTGTGTGTGCGAGTGTAATTGGGTTTGTGTGTGTTATGTTTAAGTAGACCATTGGCAAACATGCATGTTTGCCTGCAACGCATTACTGTTATAGCAATTTGGTTCGTTTTATGGCTATCATTGAGAATTCTCGAAAGCTTTAAACTGATTGCTCTCGCTGCTGGTCGCCAAGGCAACATCCTGTGCGCTTTTTCCGCTTTCCCCAATTCCAGCTCAAGTTGCGAAGGACCTCAGTGGTACGTGCTGTGTGTGTGTGTGTCGGTGTGTCTGTGTGTCTGTGTGTGTGTGTGTGTGTGCGTCCTGCGATTCCCGGAAATCAGTTAAGTACGCCATGTAGCTGTGCCTTGGGCATTTGGCACCCAGCTAAAAGCAGCAATGATTACATTTGGCAGCAATTCCCTCTTCCCCTACCCCTACCCACAACCTGTAAATTGTGGAAAGAAAAATCATATTTTTTAATGTGAACAGCGGCCATGGGTCACAACGTATATATTTGAAACATATTTTTCTGTTATTGTTGTTGTTGTTGTGGAACTCACCATTAATAACGCCCCAAAGCAGCTCTTATCTGACGCGTGCGGGTGTGACTAAAAAACAAATTCTATTAGTTCAATTAGACAGCTGCGTTGCGATTTCAATTTGAACACTCGCTCTGTGGACAACCTGAGCATTGAGCACTTTAATGATGTTGCCCCTTATTGAAGATGGTTTGTGGCTGCAACACACATTTCCCAGGCAGCTTTACTTTTTTCTAGCATTCTTTTCGTTTTCCACGAATTTTACTGCAATTTATTTATTATTTCTTTTTATGTTCATGAAATATCAGAATAATTGTAAAATTACTACGAGTAATCGTTGAACTGTCTATATATATATATGTAGATAATTAGTTTTATATATATATATAGTCCAACACCTACTAAAAATGACCACATTTTTACAAATATACCCTGTAAAACAATTAAGACTATAACCTAAGGCAAAAGCAAAAACTTTAAAGAGGATTGAGAATACTCTAATTGAAAAGTAGATAGAGTATTAAATTAGCGTTATTCGAGAATGTTCTATGATTCCAGTTGCAACTGAAAGTTGGCACCTTTTCTTATATGGTAACCGAATGTTTTTTAGGTACATTATATATTGATGCTCTATTATTATAAATTGGAACAAGTTGACAGTTGACATATTTTGTCAATTGAAAGACCATTAGATGCTCAGTGGTTTCGTTTGTTCTGACTGTCATCCCCAAGCAGAGCGAAACAGCTACGAGACGACTTAATGGAAACTTTTTATTCTTGGCCGGTAGGCAAAGTGGCAACGAGAAAAACACCACATGGAAAAAATCCCCTTAGTCAGCATGATGTTTGCTTTTTTTTTTATATACATGAATTTTTTTTTTAAATTTGTATGTATTTGGGAGCATGTGCGTCAACTTCTTGAGAATATATAAGTATATGTACATATGTACTTACCTACCATTTACAAAGAGGGTGGGAGGCGAGGCGAAGTCTAAACTCCATCCACATGGCGTTTACGCTATAATGCACGAGTGCCGCTGTTTGGCAATTAAAATTATTATTATTATTATTATTATTAGAAGTTAGTTGGCAGAATTTCAAGTGGCGCCACATTAGAAAAGTTTGCAAACTTTATGAATTAGTAGAGCGGCAAGCCTAATTAAGATGCTTTCATAAATGGCAATTTTAAAAGTCCATAGAAAAGTTCTTAAAAGTTCAAATTGGTCAGCCAGAATCAGCCAAACGCTTTTCGCTATTCTCTCTTTTCTTTCTGGTATAAAACCTTTATATTCTGTAAATAATAATATTAATTTATTCGTTTGAGAAGTATATAAGCGGAATTGGTAAAAACAATGCTGTTACCAAAAACAAAACTCTTTAAAAATCGTTAGGCAACAAAATCATTGATTGACACTGTAAAAGATATCAGAGGCAAGGTTTTTTTAGGTTTTCTATTTATTTATTTAATCAATATCGACTAATTGGGGTTTTTATACACAAAATTGTAAATTATATAAAAGAAACCAAAGAAAAATATCTGCAAATGAAAAATTTTCTATTTATTGCAAGGATTGTAGTGACCCAGAAAAACAATCAGATTGAAAATTGTTAAGCGTTAGAGCCTAAGTAATAAGGAAAGTAAAAAAGAAAAGAGAAAAAATACGACATCAAATAAAGAAAACATAGAAAATTCTCTGAATCTGTGGAGTAAGAAAAGTTTACCTCAATTAATGGAAATTATTCTTATTTAAATGAAACGCCATGAATAACAATAGATTGGTTAGGTATGTTCGTGGAAACATTTATGGTTTATGAAAACCAAAAGCTAAATAAACGAAAAGTTAAAAAAGAATAATTTCTTCACATATGTGAAGAGACTTTTCGTACAAAGTGATTAGTTTGCAGAGTGTTCATCATTATTTTGATAAGTATACAAATATCTTAAGGAATATACTTTATAAGCTATTGATGGCCGGCATAAACCTGTCCGTCATCAATCAATCTTTTTAAAACTTAATGAGCTTATACACGTTCTGTTTAGTGCTAGACGTGTATATACATATGTTAATGTCTCATCAATTTCAACAAGTAAGTGCCTTATGACACTACACGCATATACTACATACTATACATACTACACATACATATATACATACATATAGCATATACCTGGTCAGAATGGGTGTGTTGTTGGCGCAAACATAATCAACACAAAAAACATTTATAGCTGCAAACAGTCGGGCACAATTGGCCGATTGGTTTTGGTAACAGTGGCAAGTACAAATAAAATCCATTAAATGTAAGCCGGCTTGAAGTTGATTCTGGCTGTTCTTGTTTTTGGCATTTGTTTTGTTGCTGCCCATGTTTTTGTCGCTTGTTCGTAATGGCAGACATTATAATGCTCGTAAGGCTGCCAATTGAAAATAAACTAAACTATGATCGTGACGAAATGTGGAAGTTATTTTGGTACTTCAAATCGCCTCCATATATTATTTATACTCTGCGTGGTCATTCTAAGCTTGAGGCAAAATAAAAAAAAATTTCGGTGGTGTTTTGTCTGTTGCCTGTTTACTAAAAATAGCTATTGGCTGGCTTTCAAGTAGTTTGTTTTTGTCAGTTACCCAAGATTACACACACAGACACCACACACACACACTCAGATACACACGCACACAAGCATTATGTGCGTTATATAATCGTGTCTATAAACAGGAATAGTTAATATGGAGGAGACGCTCAGTTTTTGAGTGACAGCATTGTGTTCCTCCTTTGGCTGGTGTTCATGTCATTTGAAAACAACATTATTACGACTATTATTATTATTTTTATTGCGCGTATTATCAGCAGGTTTCGAGTTCATTGAATTCGACTGACAGCCTGCCTGCCTGCCTGCCTGCCTGCCGTGCTGGCCTCCCCTCGCTGACAGAGCCTTGGCAGGCAAAGTGGGTCAGCGTAATCAACACAATCAGTGCCTAGGCATGCTCTGACTAGCATTGCTTTTGCCAGCCCCTATCCACCATCCCCTGCACCTACCCCTGCCTTCGTCGCGGCCTCAGTCTCTGTCTCAGTCTGTGCGGCGTATTGTTCGCTCCTTGGCGGCGCCACCCACACATTCGCAGTTTTCTTCTGCTTCTGCTTGTGTTCTAACTTTTGTGCTGTGTTTACTCTACTCTCCATGGTTGCCATGTCGCTGCGACAATGATGATTGCAATAAATGAAATTAATGCGTATTTCAAAGAGCCAGACAGGCGAATCAATTGGCAAAAATGGAGTGCGCGCATTTGCCCGACACGGTTGCAAATCAACAGCCATGAAAAAGCGCAAAATTGAAAACATTTTTCTGGCATTTTATTCACTTTGAAATCTGATTTTGTTGTTTGTTTCTGTTTCTTTGTACCAGGTCATGTTGCAAGCTGCGAACGCTATCTTAGGCAGCATTTCCGTTCCATGACTTTCTGCTATTGCTTTTCGAATATGGGCGAAATAACGAATGTTTTGGATTCAGTCTAAAAAATCATGTAAACTTTTATAACTTAAATTAAATTTGAAATTTGTTGCATTTGTCGTAAATCTTCCTTATTTTATTGGTTTTTGGCAATTAGTGGCGGAAATTCAAGGAGACGATGCTCAGAATAATGCATATTTAAGTAAATTTCTTAAATACATAAATAATTACATTTATTTAGAGTGTGGCGAGTCTTCGCATACATGTTGCATGTGTCGTGTTCATTCCTCACAAACCTAACCAAGCATTTCAAGTCAGAGAAACTCTGCTCGGTGTGTGCAAAGGGTGTGCCCGGCCAGCAAATTAAACGCGCCGAATATAACGAAAATTGGCATAATACACAAACAAAAAAACTCAACTAAACATGCATTAAATAAATGGCAAACTAAAAAGAACCAAAATACAATGAAACGAAGGCAGCAACAAAAAAAAAAATAAAGAAAAAACGTCAGCTTGCAAATTGACACGAGATATGAGCACGGACATGGACACCGAACAGACAAAAAGTGAAGCAACTTGGCTTGGTTTTAACACTTCTTGGCTTGGATTGCAATTTCATTTTTTTTTTTTTTTTTGTATTTTTGCGTTTTGTTTTTGGCAAGCACAGGCACAGAGAACGCACCCTTGACGCTCTGCCCCTGGCGTTGCCTACATTTTGGGGAGCAGGGGATCAAATGTTGGCGCAAGCTCGTTAAAAAGAATTTGGTTCACTTGTTGTTGTTGCGTTGCTGCTGTTGCTGAACAAAAACGAAAAAGCAAAAAAAAAAAATTAAATAATAAACGCTGCACGTTGTTGTTGTGCTTGAGACACAGGCTGTACGCCAAACTGGTTTTCGGACTGCATTCTTTTGGGCAACGTTGTATGGCCAACTAGCCTGGCTCTCTACCAGTCAACCAGCCAGCCAGCCAACCAGCCAGCTCAAAGCAGGCTCCTCGCTTACTGCATAGTTGCCAAGTTGTTTGGCTGAAAACAAAATTGAATCATATGCGGCAAAACAACAACAACAACAACAGCAACAACGAAAAAACGCATTTTCTATGAATTTTCAGCCCGTTGCGTTGTATAGAATGTGTCGGGGCTTACCTGCTACAGTTTGCGGCACTGAATTGCTGTCTTAATTCTTTCAGTTGCCGTCGCAAGATTCTGGAAGGGATTTTTTTCTTTCTTTTCCTTTCTTATTTCGCATCTATATTTAGTTTTATAGAATTTCGTGCAAGTTTCGCGCTTTGCATGATTAATTGCTTATGCAAATTGCTGTTTGCTCTTAAGGCATATGGCTACCACCAAGAGGGAGGGAGAGGGCGAGAGTGTTGCAGTGTTGGAGTGAAAGAGAGGTAGCATTGCTAATGCTCACGTACGTACGTAGTTTGTATTTTGTGTGTGTAGGCAGCTCGAAATCGGCAGTTCATCAGCACAGTTCAGTTTATTTGTTGACTCGATATCCCCCCTTATTTCACATTCGATTGTTGTGCGTGTGTGGGTGTGTGTGCATGCATACAATGCTTTGGCCATGCATAATCCCACTTTAACACATGTACTGCTTATGATTATTTAATTAATACTCAATTAGCTCAGCTGCAGCTTATTTGCATAATAAATACATATATATACCATATATATATATATATATGAATTGGATTCGTTATTGTACTGCGAACTGTATCTAATTTCAATAATGCGATTAGCTTTATTTCAAAATTAGTTGGCTGCCTCAAAACGCCAACGCACATTTAGAGATAAATCGCTAAAGATTGTGTAAATAGAAAAAAAGAGATGAAATTTTAATTAATAGTTTTTTATGTTTATTTTATTTTTTATTTTATCCCGCCACTGTAATTCGCGGCTCTTCAAGTCTCGAGCTCGAGCTTTGACTTGTGTGCTTTGCATTTTTTCATTCTTGAGTTTTGTGCTTAATGGTCTGAAAAGTTTGCGGCTGTTAAATTATATGTAATGGATTAGTTTATCCTTGGTGTGAAAACACTCGGCTTGTTGGTTAAAACTTATTTATTAATGCGTCAGCTTTAAATTTGAGCTGAAAGGTTAATTATTCATTAGAATTTTACAATACAAAAAGCCGCTTTGCATTGACAGCTGCAGCTTATGTTGAAAGCTTCTTTTTTTATCGTCGTGCTGTAAGCTCTATCTTGGATAAGAATTAACTTATACAACAACAACAACAACTACACATTTACAGCTTTGCAAGCATATTTAAAATTGTTATACGGATTAGCTCGTAAAATGTATATGCTACATTGTAATTAAGATATTGTGACATTTTCGCTTGGCAATTTTCCATGAATGCCAAGCATTGTCATTGCACTGTGACAACGTTTCATTGAGTTGTCCCACTGTTTTGACACACACACACACATACACCCACACAAGCACACACAACTGACATTTAAACTAGATGCAAGCAAAACACACGAATTAGCATAGTTTTCCAATAGTTGTTAGAAGGCGCCAACTGCACCGAGACTTGATACAAATACTTATGATTATTGGTGGGTTGCATGCTCTCAAGTTTAACTGGTTGACAGGTATTTGTAATAAATAACGCGACTAATTAGCTTTGAAGCTATCGCAATTTATGTGTATTAGGCAAATTCGAAGCGCCGGCATTAGTGCAAAAGCATGTTGAGGCAATTTGGCAACTTTTGCCTGCTTTTTGGCCTTTGGCAAATGAAAAATAAGACGGGCTTGCGAGAGTTACGCTGGAGTCATAATCGAATCAGGCAACAGCAGTTCGCAAAAATAGTGAAAATGTACAAGTCAAATTTATGAATTGGCTGACAGGAGTCGGCAACAAAACAACAACAATAACATTGCCATTGGCCGCTCGACAACCGGCACGTACTACGCATCGTATACGTATTTTCTAATTAAATGCTACTGCCGCCGCTTGCTGCTGCTGTTGCTTTCGCTAAAAAACTGAACTGCACGTGCCACGGTGCGATGGCAATGGAAATCCTCAACTTCCCATTTAGTCCCCCTCTACTGGCCATACTCTTGCCACCCCTCGGCATTCGGCCACATTTTACAATAGCCGCCACCTGCCTACATTGAGTGCTGTCGCCTGTTTAGTCCTGACATCAAAATGGCTGCCATGCGGCCATGTTATGCGGTGTGGGCTCTCTGTCATCTGCCCTCCCTCCCATAGCTCCCCTGCCACCCTCCTCCCCACAATCTGCGACAGTCTGTCTCCTGTGTATTTGCTGTCATTTGTAGGTATTTCTGTTGTTGCTTTGGTAACTAATTGTCATATTGCCCCGGGAGAGTGCTGAAAGCGTCACAGACACATACACATACATATGCACATGCACACACACACACACACACACACACACACACACACACACACACACACACGCACAGAGCATATAAACGCGCGTTGAGGGACTCAACGACAGTGGCTGTGCCTGTGGTATATGATTCAATTGTACTCTGTTTGCGCATTGAATTCTTTTCTATATTTGCCGAGAGTGCTCTAAGTTTTTTACGTCTTGTGTGGCATATAAAAAATTAATCATACATTTTATATTCCAAATCGAAGAAGCTTTCGTTTGAAAGTCGAGTTGTCTAATGAATATAAATGTTAAAGGTTGAAGCTGTTAGGGTCATATTAAATGGAATATTTTTGTTGTATTGTCATCGTATAAACTTAATGCATGCAATTGCAAGGATTTTTTAATCTTCGTTGACCGTTAACAACGATTCTTACATATTTTTTATGCACATTTTTTAAACGGAAACTCGGCCAATAATTGAATAATGCGAGCCATTTGCGAAAAAAGTAAAAATATAAAAATTGAAATGTAATTTGAACATATTCGTATTCGTTACGTACCAAGCGAGAGTGGTCCTTTGCAATAATTAATGTGCTCAATGGTGCTGCACATGCGAGTGATTTATGCAAGCGATTTAATGCTCGCTTGCTTAATAAGTGAGCTGTCCTGGCCAGCGCATACGTATACGTAATGAATGTGTGTACGCCCCCACAGCTCCATTATGCAAGATTCTTTTCATTTGATACATTTATGGCCACTATATTTGTATTTAATTAATTTTATTTTATATGCCACAGACACACAACGGCACTAAATCTGTTTCAACTTCTTTCTGATAAATGAAAGACACTTGTTGCTTTGCGGCGCCAATCAAGTGTCTACTAATAAAAGTGTCTGTACAAAAACTACACTCACCTGTGTGTGAAAGTCGGTGAGCGTAGGCTGATCTGTGCAGTGACTCGTTGAACATGTTTTTGTTTTTATTATTTATGTATTTTTTTTTTATGTATATGCTAGCCGCATCATTTTGATGCCCACTCCATTTAATTGTCATAGAAACTAGAGACGCTGCTCGCTTTTAATATGTGTCCTGGCAACGTCAACAGATAAATTGCCAGGCTATTTGTCTCAAGTAGCTCACACACAGGCTCTGAGCCAAAAAATATACTGAGCTGTATGAGCCGAATGCTATCTGCATGTGGGCCGGGTACAATTTGGATTTAGCCTCCAGGTAGATCAATAATAGAATAAAAAATAACAAAGGACACAAAACAAAATAATTACTGCTTTCTTGCCTTGTTGACGTCTAAGCACATCCTTGAAGCATTTTGTATTAACAAATTTGTATAATGAAAATTTGATTAACTAAATTGAGCAAGCTTTATGTGAAAATGTAATTCGTATGCCATGGAGCTAGAAGCAAACTTTTAGTTCGACTTCAAACGAAAATTAGCCTATAATTATAAGTTATTGTCAAGATACATAGAAGAGCGCCTGAGGCTGTAATTTATTTTACATTTTGAAAGCTTCTTTTGCTCACTGACTCTCAACACAAGTACAGATCGATAAGAAATATTTTTGGCATTATTGATGCGCGACATCAAAAGAAAAAAAAGAAGAAAATAAATTGCGCATGCTGAGCATCTTTTGATAAACTAGTGTAATTAATCAATCTAAAGTATATTAAACAGATGTCGTCGAAATCAACTGCCATTAATCAAAGTCGAGTCACAAATCTACAGCACAGACATACATGTAAACATTATCAACCTGCTGCTTGTTTAATGAAGCGTTTGATTTGCATTTGTCGGTCGTTTCGGCATTTGTTAATTAAATTGCTGGGACTGGCATGAACTCAGTGCCACTGAACCACACCAAACCACTGAACTTTTCAGATGTGCTTACAAGCACACAAATGTGTAACGAATGTCGCCCAGCTTTCGTTCGTTCGACTCAATGATTTATTGTTGTTTGTCGAACGCCAAACTTTTCTAAAGTAATTTGCGACAAATCATAAAAGCATTTTTTCTTCTAATTTTTTTTTTTCTCTTCTATAGGCTCTGCCGCATGGGGCACAAAATTTATGCGCACACATGTGGCTCAGGTGATGGCGCCCACACTGCTTTTTTTCCGTTTTTTTTTTGCTCTTACAACGTGTAGATTACTGCTCATGGCAGCTGACAGCAGCAGCAGCAATAACATTAACTCAAAAAAAGTTGCTGGTGTCCATTTGGGTTGCTGGCGTGTTGTTCTTCTCTTGGTCCTTCTGCGTCGCTGCCTACCAACATAATTAGCACTTATAATATAATTTTAGAGTTTCGGTAAAGTTGTCGAGCTTGAGCATCCATGCAGCATGCATCTATTAACATAATTATCATGTCGCATCCATTGCGTACCGGGCTGATTTTAATTTGTCTTGATCAGAGCAAAGAGTAAAAGACAAAAACACATCCTGTAGTACATCATCGTCATCATTAACGCTTCCTGTCTGCTCTGTGTGTGTTTGCGTGCGCATGTGTGTTGTGTGTGTGTTGTGTGTGTGTGTGTGTGTGTGTTGTGTGTGTTGTGTGTATTGTGTGTGTGTGCAACTATAAATATACAGCTGTAGGACGACTTTAGCCTTTCTGCCACTTTGCATAAGTTTGAGGTGGAAGGAACGTGAAACGGTTTCCCGCTCCGTTGCTGTTGCTCTTGCTTCCTTATGGCAATGCTCAACGCCACTTCCCTTGACTCATTCATCTCACAGCACGCACACACACACACATAAACACACAAACACACATACAAATACACTCTGAGTGTGACACAGACAGGACGCACATAATTCAAGTTGTGCTCTTGGCACGAGGCTCAGCTCAGCTCTGCTCTGCTCTGCTCTGCTCCGGTTCGTTCAGACCAGCTCGCGCTAGTCGAGTCTGGGGAATGGACTCAGCTGTCGTAACTGGCAGTTTTACTTCACGCCAGCGTCAAAGCTATTGTTGTTGTTGTTGTTATCGTTGTTATTTGTTGTTGTCTGCCTGTCGCTTCAAATTGTAAAGGGTTTGTGTAAAGGGGGGACTGCTGCACCCTAGTGGCAAAAAGCGTCCCCTAGCTATCCTTTAAATTTTCGTGATCTGCGTTAAGTGTTTGCCAAATTGTAATTATGCTTTTGCGTTTCAAGTTATTTGCCTGCCGCATCCTTGTCAGCCTTTTGCTTTTGCTGCCGCTGTTTGTATGTATATAGAGAGAGAGAGCGAGCGAGCGAGCTGTCAAATATCTGGTATTTGTACATCTTTTTATTTTGGCATTTTGGCAATTGCATTTAAAGCAGCCAAACCCCGCCAGGGGTGTCATTTACGGCATGCATATGCGTGTCTGCCTGCCTGGCGAAGGGTTTTCAGCGTGCGTACAACGCATCGTATGCGTAATATCTTCTTTAACAGCAACTCGTTCATGGTGGTGCCTCTGTCTGTGTGTGTCCGACCATATATCTGCGTTTCGGTCTGTGTGGCCAAGTGTTCATTTCGTAAGCCAGAAAAGTTTATAAATCATTTCAATTACATTTCGCTGAGCTGTGACAGGAAGCAGAACTTGGTCCCAACTTTTGCCCAAGTAGTGGATGACTTTCGCAAAGTTTGTCAAAAAGTTGGCTATACGCAATTTTTAGATGATATCTGCTTAAATATGAAAGAGCGTTGACAGCTTTTCTTAAGTTACTGCTTAAAGATTGTTGAATTGGCTCCAGGACAGGCTCCAATAGCGCTAAGATCACCAAAGCAACCAAGCACGGATTTAGTTTCCAAACAGAAAGTAAAATGGAGAAAGAAATAGAATTCACATTATCTGGCATTTGACCCAGCTTATGCTTCACAGCCACACCGACGATATTGATGATGCTGCCAAACATCACGATGGGCAAACATTACAATTCATCGAGTTATCTGTGACAAGCCAGAAGAGTAAAAAGCTTTCATTGCACCACCGGCCGTTACTTTATCTACTCCATGATGTCTCCGCTAATATGCCAAGCGTCTCCTACCGTAGTTTTCCTATCTTTTTTTTCTTCTTTGTTTTGTGTGTGTGTGTGTGTCGTTTCCACTTTGCTGCTTTTGGGTGCCGGCCACTCGCCTTCTGTGCACCCACGTTGGCTACATTGCTGCCCTTTCGTTTTATGTGCTCTACATAATCAGATATCGCATTTTATTTGCTCAGTGCTAAGCAAAGGGTAGAGCTTGAGCGGGGGGAGGAGCAAGCTGCTGTGTCTCTTTTGCGCAGCAGAACTGAACACCAGATAAATATCAAATAGAAGTTTCATTGTTCGGCAGGCTAAAGCAGCCCTCTTTCTCTCCACAGATACGCTACATGCATATACACACATACATATATAGACAGGCTTATGTACACGAGTGCATATACATAAACATATATGGCTTATGATATATTTTGCAACATTTATCACAAGTTAATTTGATTTTAATGAAATGAATTCGGCAAAGGAACAAGCGCGCGCGGTGTGTAGAAAAGAACTGGAAACGCCAAAAAAAAAAATAAATAAAATAAAAAAAACTTTTAAGATTACAAAGGGTAGATAATGTTAATGAATAAAATACTGGAGGGAACAGCAGGCACACTCTCTCAGGCACAGACACACACACAGATGCAGAAGACGCTTTTAGGGTTTGTTTGCTACGTAAATTCAACAATATTAGGCCATATTCAAAGCTGGCCCCGCAAAACTGCAATTAACACAGCTACAACGAGGCAAAAAGTTTGTTTAGCTTATGCTGGCTTTTATTTTTTTTTATTATTATTTTTTTTTTTTGGTTATTGCAGCTGCCGCCGCCGTTGCTAGACGGGGCAAACGTGACGAGCATTATTTTGGGCGTTTTTATAGAATTTTTACAGCTCTTTTTTTTTTTTTTTTTTGCATATTTTTGTAACGTATAGCGAAAAAATTAACATAAGCATCAGCGGCGCATATTTTAACTCGGTCAAATTGCTAGCGTCCGCTTCGCAGATGTAAGTGCGACGGGGAGTCCGCGTCAGCGTCCGCGTTCGCGTCCGAGTCATTGTGACCTCAAAGACCTAATCCCGCCCCGTCCGGCAGTCGTTTGCATAAACAAATTTGCAGCGCCATTTGCCGGCCGGTTTCGGTTTGCTTTTCAGCCATTTACTGGCTATGCAATTTATTAATGAAAGTTCCCGCCATTAGAAGAAAGGATCAGATGCTTTTCCCGTGCTGACGCACACAGGAACGAAATCTCGCACGCTGATTGCGCAAGAATTTTCGCTGGCAAAAGTTTTGAATTGTGTGTTTATGGAAATTTAATCGCCGTCAGCTGCAGACGCACAGCCAGCGGATATTTAGAAATATTCAATGGCAGCTCGATTGATTTATTTGGTCATCGCTTCAACGCATCGATAATGCATGACGCCCATACCGTAAACAACAACAAGCTTAATAATAAAAATGACTCAGATAATCTGTATAAATGGGCCGAGTTCATTGCACTATCCGAGTGAAATTTCATTTTCGTTTTCCTTTTCGTTGGCAGCCAACGAATCGTGCCAAATTTTAAGGGTTGCTTCATTAAGCGCTGCCAGCCCCTTTGTCACCTCGAGGGCTCCTGTGCTCCAGCTCAGCTCCCGCTGCCTCAACAAAGGCAAATGCCGTTAAGCGACACAAAAAATATATATAACAAAAAAAAAAAAAACAAAAAAAAAAAGAAGAAGGAAACGAGCAGTGAAAACAAAATGATGTTATTGCGTTGCCAAAATGTCGAGCTGCCGTTGCCATTGCCAGCATGTCGACGATGTGGCATTGTTTGGTTTTGCATGCAAATGGCATTTGTCTGGCATAGCACTGCTACAGCTCCTGGCCGTTGTCCTAGTACTGGTCCTGGACCTGGTACTGATACGGATCCTAATACTGCTAAGACCCTTGCAAGCCTTTGGCATGTGCGAGCTGACAACCATTGTTCCTTTTGCATTACGCACCAAATACTCTGGTTTAAATGTTTTCACAAATATTTCTGTAATTAATTCTCTAATTTTCCTGACGTTTTCTGCTTCCATCCCTTTTCTGTGTTCATTTTGTAAATTAATTATTTGCTTTGTTATTTTTTTTTTTTAATATTAAACACATTTTGTTTGGTTTAAGGAACTCAACTTTATAAAGTTGAGATATGGATATAAAGTTGAGAGGGTTAGTTGGAATACAAAGTTTTTTTTCGTTGTGTGTATCGAATCAGTTGTCAGAGGTACAAAAATTAGTTAACGAATACTTTTCCTTTTGTGCAAATCCAATCCTCATCTGTTCAAAATACTATATCCTTTTCTTTTGTCACAAAATCAATCAATTGAAATGAGAAATAAGTTTGGCCCTAACAATAAGATTTATATATAGTATGTACAAGAGTATTTAAACTTCGACATCCATTAGGCAAACGGGTTTTCTTTTTTATTGTTCATTTCTTGTTTCTTTAAGAAACTTTTTAAGACTGTTAACCTTTTTCCGTTTTTCCGTTTTTCTTTTGGCTTTCGTTTTTTCATTCTCCTACAATTTATATTGACTAGTAGATTGTATTGCAGTTCAAGAAGCGACTGCTTTGTCAATTTCAATGGCAACTACATTACTTGGCCACGCCTACCCATTACAAGCATCGATAAAGCCATAAAATTCGATAAGGCAATAAAACCCTTCCACGGCTTTCCTTTTACACTCGACACTCCCGCTGTGTGTGTGAGGGGATGGGGGAAGGGGGCGGACTCGGGCAGACTGGGGCAGAGCGAAACCATAATAAAGAACTGCCAAAAAGCAGCGCTCTCTGTGAAGACGCATTGTCAGCTCGCTTGGGCTCTCTATCTACAAAAAGCGTTCGTTGTACTTAAAACTTTGTCCGCTGTATGAGTGCAACACCCACACACAAACTCTGTCACTGTTTTTGTTGCGTTATTTTTATTGTTGTTGCTTTTGTTTGCTGTTGTGTGTGTCGGCTACAGTTTGACGTCATGCTTCAAAGCAACGTAAATCACCAAGAGTTAAGCATAGTGCGTGCAAGGGAGAGCATGTTATAAGTGGCATTAAAGATGAGACAGACAGAGACAAGAGACAGAGACAAAGACAAAGATGGAATGATATAAAGAGAAAAGGAGAGAACAACAGCAAAGTTTTATACGGCTGCCCAGGGTTAATGAAGTTGCAACGGAGACGACAGCAAAGTTGCAGCCGCATTGTTGTTGATGACGTCGCCGCAACAGACATTCAATTGACAGACGACCACCAGCAACACATACACACACATAGGCACACACACTGGCACACATACGCGCACACACACACATACTGTTTGTGCACTGTGAAACTTACTAAAAATCACGTTGTCGTAGGCCATGGTCGACGGGTCGCCAACGTCATCATCACCACATCCTCAGCATGTTATTCACTTCGCCTTGCTTTTGTTTAAAGCCGGCCAAGTTGCTGTTGCCTTTTGTTCTCAACTCTTGCTTTTGTTGTTGTTCTTGTTGTTGCTGCTGTTGCTGTCTTGCCTTTGCCTTTGCCTAAGTCACTTGCAAGAGTTTTTCATTAGGCTAGTGACTGCATCACAAATTCGATTTGAATAGTGTAACGCAATATTTTCTTTAACTTTTGCTAAGAGACAGTCTGCTGTCTGCTGTCTCCTCCCTCTCTGTCAGGCATTGTGTGCGGCTCAGTTGACGGCATTATAATAATGAAGTTTGATTGGATTACATTGCAGTGGACACTGAATGCAAAACGTTAACACTGTTCAACAGCATCTTGGCAATGTCTAAAATGCATTGAGGGAGAAACTTTCATAATTTTCAAGCAGTTTGCAAAAGTTCTCTTCAGACTGTTTGAATAAGTAGTCGAATTTCACAGCGAGATGAAGAGAAAAATATACAGATATATAGAGAAAAAAAGAGGGAGAGAGAGAGCGATAGACATTCAGCTTCAGTATTCAGAGTTTGAAGCCGGATGGATCAAGGGGAAGTTGTCATGGCCAAAAAGTTTTTAGCTCTATGAAACGCTTAAAATTTTGTACACCCGACTTCCTTTGGATTTGTGAAAAGTGCTTCCTCTTTGAGTTTGGTGCAGCGAAAGTCAATGTTGGAAATCAGATGCCAGTAGTTTGCCAGCGTCAAGGAGTTGAGCAAGATAAATGGCCATTGGAAACATTTACAACATCAACAACATGCCGAACTACTTTTTGTGACACAATCAATCTGTTTATTGCCCTGCTAAATGTTTTTCGCCCTTCTCGCTGACAATGAAGGGCTGCAATTTAAAGTTTAAATTTAATATGCCAACGTAAAATAGAGAATCTGTTTTTGAATCGCGTCAAATGGGAAAACCAGTTAAAATAAGTTACAAATGTTGCCGACGGTTTCCAATATAATATCAACCGCCAACAGGAAATTACTTGTTGGTTGCAGTGGTGAAAATTAATCTACTTGAATTACTTGTAGTTATATGTCGTGAGAAAATCTACTAAACTAATATTTGTGACTGTGACTTTAAATTGCAGCGTTTACGTACAGATATTCTGTACCTTTGTACTTTCGATTTTCAGACTCTGAAAATATAATCTTACCTAAGATTTTTGATTAATTGTATTAGTCTTGGAATAGGATGTAAAAGTGTGGGTTATTAACAAGTCAAAGTTAGTGTTTCTTAGAAAGTATTCCTTTTTCAAGTTTGAATTTGGTTAACTTAAAAGCGCATTTGCTCAGCAACAAATTTAACCTGTGGAGCGGAATGTTAAAATGTTGCAAGTGCATCCAGGTAAAGTAGTCAGCAATGCACTTAGTTTTTTGATTGGCTCCTTCTTGGCAGCACTTAGCCATTTATGTCAGGAATTTGTAAATAATATGCAAAATGTGTATTTGCTAAGCTGTGACTCAGAAGTGGCTGTCGTTTTGCAACTGTTGCTCTACATTTTGTTTACCGAGTACTTTTCACTCGCTGTACTCCTCCATTGCGGTGTTTGTCACAATCTTTAGTCTGGGCAACTTGAAGTGCTGCATAGTTTTTGTATTTGTATCATTCACTCATCATGTCACGCTGACTTGACTGCTGAATGTTGTTGATGTTGTTCTTGCTGCTGTTGCTGTTGCTGTTGCTGTTGGTACTCTGGTTGTGCTGCCAACTTGTCATCTTGCCGTTTTGTTATTATTATTTTTATTTGCATATTTACTTAGCATCGTCTACAGCAGCCACAGGCAAGACCATAGCCATTGCCATAGCCATAGCCATAACCAGAGACAATGCCGTTGTATAAGCCAAATTCTGCTGCTTGCTGTTTGGTTGCTTTTCATTCTGTTCGCTTTGCTTATTTTCTTCAATGTTGTCAAACAATTTTTGCGTAGCTATTTTAGCTACGCCTTCGTTTTGTGCGACTGCCTTTTAAGCAGCTGAAGTTATCGACGTTGAAGTGCAATTTTAATGCAAACAATTGAGGTTGAAGCGTGCATAACGCATACAACATTAAAGGGCCCTAGACCTCGATCCTAGCCCGAAAAAACAACAAGCAAGAATGCTCTAGTTGAAAGAGCTCCACTTTGAGGATACCCTGAAAAAATGTATTGATCTTTACATAGATACATGCTTAAGGGAAATGATTATTATCATTAGAATGACTGTTATCAATAATAAGAAACAAACTTGATTGATGCCTGGTAGATATTCCAGATATGGCTATATATATATATATGTGTTATCTTTAATGTGAGAGACGCGCTCGCTCTTCTGTCTGTTACACCCTTTTTACGCATTTTAAATGGGTCTAGGGTATAAGCAAACAAACACTTACAGCTTCTTGCTTTTTGAAGTTCAACACAGTCGGTTCCAGACCATTATTTGAAGCGAAGGTACTTTGAACCTGTCCTGTTGCAGAGGTTTCCCACTAGCATTCTCTGTTGCTCTCGCACGCTCTCTCGCTCTATTGCATTTCAGTCTATCTATTTCGCTCTGTCAATCGCTTTGTGGCTGGTTGTGTTGATTGTTGCCGTTGTTGCTGATGCGGTTGGTGGCTGTCGGTTGGCGGCCTCAGCGACTGTCGTTGGCTTATTGAAATGCATTTGTTCAATATGTTGTTGAACATGTGTTGGTTGCCTGCCCGTGTAGCTAATGCAATGTTGTTGTTTTTGTTGAGGTTGGAGCTATTGCTGTTGTTATTGTTGCGGCGGTTGTTGTTGTTGATGTTTTATTGTTGTTAGCTTAAGTTGCCACTGAGTGACGATGTCGGTGGCAGCGTCATCGTTGACTGTTGCAAATATTGACAATGCCAATGTGTGCGCTAGTATGTGTGTGTGTGTGAGTGTGTGTGAGTGTGTGTGAGTGTGTGTGTTTGTGAGTGTTTGTTTGTTGTGGGAGTAAGTTTTAGCACTATTAGCCATTGTTTGCATTGAAATGGAGCTGGTTGCACTGACAGCGCTGTTGGCCGCATTGGCAGTTTGCCCATAACACGTATACGACACATCACTCCGCCATCCACCCTGCCACATAAAACCGTAAGTGATCGACTGTGCGAGTGTGTGTGCAACCAAAGTGAAGTTAATGCGTCGAAAGTGGTTCGGTTTGGCTTGGCTTGACTCATCCACATTGGGATTTGCATTTTGTATTATTTGCAAGTCGAACGTAAATATTCAGGTAAAAGTACTGCAGAGGGGGAGGTTTTTTTTTTAGTCGGATGACGACTTCATTGTTGCCAATTGTCGTTGGTGGTCGTCCTTAATGCTGCCACTGCTGGTAGTAAAAGCCCGAAACGAAAATCAATATAAACTGACAGTATCTATGACAGATGGCAGGGCTTTGAATTGTTTTCTCATTCTATTTGTGGTCTCTCTCTGTTTCTCTCTCTCTCTCTCTTTCCCTCTTGTTCTCGTTACTTGTTTATTAAGTAAAGCGACGCGAAGCTTGCTGCCTGCAACAAAAAATTGGCAGTGCGAAAGGATTCGTAAGGATTCCGGAGCGTACGCACTAATACACGCACACGCACACATAAACACACACACTCACACACAGACATACACATACAAAGATACGCATATACGCATTTAGCATGTTATATAATACATAAGCAGCATTGTTATTCGCCCGCTGGCGCTGCGGGCTTCAGCCAAATGCAATGTGAGCTTTGCAACCCCTTCGCTTGGCAACGGCAGGATCAGGGGCAGGAAGAGCTGAGGCTGGAGGATAGCAGCAACCGCAGCAGGAATAGCAACAACAGCAACAGCAGCAGCCGCAACGTAACAGACTTCAGACGTCGAGTGTTGAAGCTCAAATGTCGCATTGCAATAAACTTTGCTATATATGCGACTAGGTGTGTGTGGTGTGTATGCCTGTGTGTGGCATTTCATTATAATGCCTGCGCAAGGGTAGCATGCATACTGAGGGGAAGAGTGTTAGACAGAGACAGAGTAACAGAGACAGAGAGAGACAGAGAGTGAGACTGAGAGAGAGTAAGAGAGAGAGAGAGAGAGAGAGAGAGAGACGTTGTCGAGCCAGGTAACATCATGAAAGCGCATCAAGCACAAATTTATTAGGATAGGTTTCGGTGAATGCTTGCATTTTGATGTGCTCATAAGTGTCGCTCCTGTGGCGAGGCAGAGCGAATAACAGATAGAGACAGGGAGAAAATGCATTGAATCCTTACGGGTGTGTGTGCGTGTGTGTGTGTGTGCGTGTGTGTTTATGTATAGGCCAATGAACTCTCGAGCGATACGAAAATTAGCAGCAATATCGAAGTGTTTGCAGCAACAACGAACCCCTCAACGTAACACACAAAACAGAAAAAACAAAACCAAAACCTTTTGCTCTGGGCCATTGTAGTTCACAGCTCACAGTTTGCAGTTTGCATAAAACGGCTTAATGGGCCAAAGAAAAGTTTGCCTTTAACGGGGCGGGGAGGTGGAGTGGTTATCAAACACCCATTTGAGCAACTGCATCATTCATCAGCATTTTGCGGAATAATGCAAAAAGTGCAAAGGATGGAAACCTATATTACCTAAAATGGCCAAGGCACCGTTTGACCAAACAAATGAAACTCTCGGCTTGATTACTGGGGCTGTTTGCTGGCCAAGCTGGAGGCGTGGCGGGTGGAGCGAGTGCAATTTGTCCGATCTGTTTGGATTAGTAATGCTGAGTAAATGCTTGGTTATGCAGATTGACAGATAAATTTGACATGTTCTTAATTAAGATGCTGTCGAGATGCGGCATTCACATACATAGATTTATCGCCCGTGGCTGTGATATTTGGGACATACAAAATGCTCCAAGGCGATTCATGTGCACATTGGTTACATTCTATACATATATACTGTCTTAATTGCAAACTATTGTTCGAGTAACTGCCTTACTTCAAGTGTTCAATTAGTCCTATTAGAGTGGCCATTAAAGCACTTTAGGGCAAGGATAATACCATTCAAGGATTTTTTGTCCAATCCTAAAATGTTAATGAAGAGCAACTTGAAGTCGCTTTATATCCGCCTAACCTTTGCCCAGTGCCTTGGATACCGCTCCCAAGGCTAGAATTTAGCAAACTTTTTTTTGCTTGAATTTCTTTCTCGTTTTTCTTTGCTTTTAAGCAGCTTTCGATTTATGCAGATGAGTTGGATATGACTGCAGAGGGAAAAAAATTAAAAAACAAAAATAAAAAGACGAAGAGGTAAAGTATGCATTATAAACATAAAGTTGATAAGACTGTAATGAGCTTGATTTAAATGCTTTGGCTGGATTTAATGACGATGTTACAGCAGCTAGGGTTGGTGTTTGGTGTTGGCCTTGCTAGAGCTTTTGCTGTTGCCCTGGCTGCTTATCAGTGCCCTGCACTCGACATACCAAAAAACATGATTTTTAATAATGAAATTTCTCACAAAAAACTTTCAAACGAGAAATTGTGCTCGCAGCATAGCAGCAGCAGCAGCAGCAGCTGCCCCATAAAAAATGGGGATGAAGGAGTCGCATATTTTAACATAATGCTTCAAATGATGTGCTTTCTACATTCTATATTCTATATTCTACTCCTTTTCGTAACAAGCATGCAAAATTTACTGCCAGCAAAATGAGCACAGCACACTGAAATTGCCACGAAAACCCTTTTTGTTATCCTTGTTGTTGGTGTTATTGTTGTCGTTGTCAGTTTGCCTCGCTGCAGTGTTAGACGTAAGCTATGAAATTATTTTCGCTCTTTGGTATTTTTCTGGTATTTTTTCTATGTGTGTGTGTGTGTGTGTTTGTGTGTATGTTTGTGTGTATGTGTGGCGCTAGCCAGGTCCGCTTGCTAGCTCAATTTATGCAAATTAAATTGCAATACTTTATGTGTTCATTCGCTTTATACCCTGAAAGCATTAAAACTGGGTAAAAGGGTATAATGAAGTTGTGCAAAAGACTGTAGGCGGAAGCATAAGGAAGCATCTCGGTTCCTATAAATGATGTCTCTTCTTGACTAAGATCAAAAGCCGAGAAAATCAAGCCATTTCCGTCTTTCCGTTTGTATGAACAAGCCCAACTCGGAGACTATGAGCGACTTAAAATTTGGAATGTAAGTTTTATATATACCATCCGCATATCGATTTTAATTCATTTTATCGATAACTTATCAGTTTCTCGAATATCGATACAAATCTATTACCCATGGCAAGAAAAGATGTGAATATTTATGTTTACATCAATGAGTGTGCTGGCAGTTTGATAGACTTTGGTTCAGGGTATCTCCTAGTTGAGCACTCTGCACTGGAGCACATTCTTGTTTCATTCCAATTTTGTTGTGACACCAGAAAAAAATAAAGATACAGAAACGGCCCACATAAAAGTCTTGATGTGTGTGTGTGTGTGTGTGTGTTGTGCATGTTTATAAAATTATTAACGTAACTTTGATAAATTATGCTCATAAAAAATGCTTAAACGGCAATTTAAGTACGCCCAAAGTTACACGTAGTTTTTGTTTTGTTTGTCTTGCAGTGCGAGCCCCCTCTCGATTTATTGGCCATACACTCATTTAGCCAAAAAACTCATTTGCCAACGACACACAAACACGCACAGTGGCTACCAAAATACGCGCCACAGCAGCAACAGCCGTAACTTTAAGCTACGACTGCCACCGCCACCTGAAAATGAGGGCGTGGGCTGTCTTGTGCCTATGTAATTGTAAGTGTATGTGCGTATGTGTGTCTGTGTGTGTGTGTGAGTGTGTATTTGCATTGCGTTAGATTAATAACACCGATGATGTTGCTACTGCGAACTGGCTGACTGGCAAGCTGGCTGGCTGGCTGGCTGGCTGGCTGGCTGGCTCCCAAAAGCGGTGCCGTTGAACGACACCCAGCTGCGAGTGGGTGTTGCTGCTTGGCACCTTGGCAGCAGCACCAGCAGTTATAGCAACAGCAGCAACAGCAGCTGAAACTGCAGAGAGTTTTGCGGCTGTCTGGCTCTTGGCCTGCCTTGCTGCTGATGACGAATGTGAATGACTTGCCTCGAGACATGCAGTCAACTTGACGCGCATTTGTCTGGCAATGCGTCTGCCCAAACCTACACACATACAATGTGCACATGTGCACATATATATGTCATTTATATACACCTAGTAGGTCTACTAGGTAGACAATTTGCGGATGTGTGTGTGCATGCATGTGATGTTTATGCGGTTGCTGCTGATGTTGCTGCTGTTGCTGCTGTTGCTGCTGTTGCTGCTGCTGCTGTTGCTGCTGCTCTTGTCGCTGTCAAGATGGCGTCATTTGCAAATGCAACATGCAGTTGATACTCTCTGTCTGCTGGCTTCTGTTTTGTTCTGTTCTGTTTCGTTGTGTGGAACTGGATAACAAGCTGTTGAGATTGCAATGACGTGGGCATAATTTGTTTTAGTTTATGCATCTTTTTGCAGTACTTCCATCCCCTCCCCCACAACTCTCACAACTGAAAAGTTTTAAATCAAGCAATTCTTGGCTGACTGCTTTTGATATGTGACTTTAAAATGACAACTGTGCAAGTGACTCAACTATCCAAATATACATGTGTCTAGCAAAGTTTGCCAACACCACAATGCTGTACTACAATTATTTTATTATATTTATTTAAATTTATTTGAGTTTCGTTTTGTATAAGCCATATCTCATATATGTATGCCGCATCAGGCCTCCCCATTGCAGTAAGAACTTTTTTAGACTTTTAAATCTTATAAAACTTGTACATCCTTTTGCAGATTTTCATGATTCGTGCACAGATTTTGTGCAAACGAATATTTTCACTCTGCTGCACATGATTACAAAAGTTTCTTTTTTCATTATTCATTGGTTTTTTTTTTGGTTACTTGCTGTTGGAGCTCATCCAGCGCGTCGGGTCGCTTAATTCAATTAATTTTTATTTAGTTTTCATTTAATATTTTCTCGCTCTGCACAATTTTAAGCAAATGTACCAGCCAACTAAATGAAATGTTATTTGCATAAAAATTCCAACATCTTTTTTTTCTTCTTCATTTTTTTTTCATATTTTTCGGGTCTTTTGTTATGGCAGCGCCCACCCGCAAGCGGCCCATTCTCTCACACGCGTCTACTATCTGTTTTCAGTGCTGGCTGTTGCTTTTTTTGTCCTCTAATATATATATATATATATGTATTTATTTTTTTTGGTGCGCACATTAACACTCAGTTTCTGTTGGGTTTCTTTGCCTTTTTTGTTTGGTTTTTTTTTTGGTTCTGATCCAAAAGACTAAGCGCATTTTACACAGTTACCAGTCACCGGCGCAGCGCCTTTTCAATTTAGTTTCTAGCCGAGCAGGCGGCAACAAAAAGGGGCAGGCTTTCTTGCCATGTAGGTGCTGAATTGTTTTTTTGCGGCGCCGCGGCAGAAATTACTTTATTTTAATAGGACTTCATTTAATCCGAGCGCATTATAAAGACGCATGGCCAGAGGGGCGGTAGGCAATTTGGGGGGAGGCGGTGCTTGGGGTTTTTGGGGGGCCTTTTATTTTGTATAGAACACGCTGCGTATACGCAATCTGAATGTGTGTACGATGTTTTTAAAAAATGTTAACTGCACGCTAGCTGAAAGGCAGACAAACAAACACGCCCCCCATGTACACATACCAACAAAAGAGGTGGTGTGGCTGAGGGGGGGACAGGGGAGACAAAACTCAGATAAAACAGCAACAGCGTTTACTTGCTTAATACAAAAGTTTCATTTCCGCTTTTCATTAGCTCAACGGCGACACAAACAGGGCAAAAATGCGTAAATATCACACACACACATATATATATATATATATATATATATATATACCACAGCAGCTACAGCAATACACATTTAAGGCCATAATGAGATATATGTAAGCACACACAAATGTATATATATATTTGTTTATATATATATATATGTATATACAAACGCCGAGGCAACTCAGTGGCAAATCGGGCGAGTGTCAACCTCAAACCACGTGTTAATTTAACTCCTTTTTACCCCAAAAGCTGTTTACTGCTTATTGCCCATGTTGGTGTTGCTGTTGTTGTTGTTGTTGTCCTCAATGGTGTTGTCTCTGTTTTTGTTTTAGTTGTTGTTGTTGTTGTTGTTGCCTGAACTAAAAAGCCTGAAAGGCGCTTACGTTGAGTTTTATTTTGTAGGGCTGCGAGTGCTGTTTTTCTACCGCTTTTCATATGGCAAACGGGCAGCCAACTAGCTGCTGTATTAACTGACTTACTGCCACGCCCCCATTCCTTTAACTATATTTTGCTGTCTGTGCTGTGCGGTGCTGGAGTGTGCCATGTGGGCGTTGCAGTGTTTCTGTTAACCCAACACGCACCGTAATGAAGTAGCCTGCGCCAAAGCCTCATATGGGCAATGGGCCTGACGGAGCCTCATACTTAATAATCTCACGCTCTGTGTGCTGTGTTATAGTGTGTGTGTGTGTGTTTGTGTAAATGTGAGTGTGTGATACTCTGAGTGCGCCTGACTGCCTGTCTGTCTGTCTGTATGTGTGTGTGTGCGTGTGTGTGTGTGAGTGTGTGTGTGTAGGGGCGTGTGTGATCCTAGCGAGGTGGCAACCAGAGCAGAGAGATACAAGCAGAGGTTATTCAACTGCAGCCGCCCACTTCCTACCCTCCCCAGCAGTGTGTGTGTGTGTGTGCTGAAGTGGTCAGAGGGGGATGCGATGGTGCGTTTTTGCTCCCATTTCCCAAACACTCGCATCCGCTTCACTTTGCACGCCATTTCCGCCTCGGAACAAGTTGCCAGGCTCCACGTCTATCGGTATCTATTGCCCCGTAACCTAAACGTATGAATATTGGTGTGTAGATATAACCCACTCTTACATATTTTTCAGCTCCATCGTTAGTCAGTTTTATTGATTTTTGGTTTTTTTTTTTGCCCCTTACATGCGCATTTAATAATAATAATAATGCCCTGTGCATATGCAGCAGGACTCGGCAACATACTCTTCACTTCTCCATTTCTCCATTTCTCCAGTTCACCAATTCTTCACTTCTCTCATGCGCCAAGCTCAATTATGTGCGCACATTAAGAATGTCGTGATGGTGTGGTGGTTGTGTTGTTTCGTGTGTGTGGACCGTTTGGACTGTCGGCTTTCATTATGCAGACATTATTAATATTATTAAATTATTTGTATTATTGCATTATACCACTTCCCCGTACCATATGACCATATTTTAACCATATTACTTTTTATCAGGGCTGCTGCATATAAATGCAATTTGCATGCTTCTGTTGTTGTTTTTGTTTGCTTAATTATTTAAAATTCATTTGTTAATAGAACGAACGGTTGACTGCTTTTGGCGCATATATTCGTAACTGCAATTCCAATTACAAGCGGTTAATAGGCGGCAAAAATGTTTTTATTTTGTTTCAGTCCAATCGGTTATCGCATTACCCGTGAATACAACAGCAAAAACTTACAAATTGTTAGCGACACAATATGTACGCTTTAATAAACAAAGCTGCACGTGCAATCTGTAAAATATGTATATATAGACTTTTATATACACGTATGTGTGTTTGTGTTTGTTTTCCGCTGCAATTTGCCAGCAGCTGTAGAACAAATTGCATATTACGCATACGCCACACTGTACATGTCGTACAAATTTCGCATATGTTAGACGCTACCAAGCATTGACACACACCCACACACACACACACACACACACACACACACACACACACGCACACACACACACGCACATGCACACTTATGCAAACAAACAAGCGAAACAAGCACACAAACATTTGTTTGTCCGCCCGTCTATGTTTGTTTGTCTAAATTTAAAGCACTCGACACAGCGTCAGTTGCCAGTTGCCAGTTGCCAGTTGCCAGTTGTCATCGTCATCGTCTATAAATCCTCGGCACACGCATCGCGTTCATTGAACTTTTGGTTATATCATTTTTGCACGTCTTGGCCATGGTGGCATATTAGCTAGCTAGCTGGCAGATATGCCAGTTTATATGATTTAATGGAAATTTATCAAGCGAAGACATAGGATTTGAGTGCCTTAATTAAACATTTTCTTTGCCAACGGTATTGGCAAGATTATCTAACAGTCAGATCGCAATTTGATGGGCTTCTGATGTGAGATTAATTTAATTTGTCTTACTTGATTGCATAACGATTCATTTTAGCTTAATATATATATATCCACCTCACATTTTAGCTCCCAATTAATAAAGAAAAATAGCTGTCTTGTTGTAGTCTGTGTATATCAAATAAAAATCACAAAACTTTTACAATTAGACGCAT
This sequence comes from Drosophila cognata, assembly GCA_035041535.1. Lineage (NCBI taxonomy): Eukaryota > Metazoa > Arthropoda > Insecta > Diptera > Drosophilidae > Drosophila > Drosophila cognata. Next base: position 13,421,124 of record JAWNLC010000571.1, on the reverse strand, counting down.
ATTGCTTTTTCAGCTGTATTTGCCTTCTCAAACTTACATTTTTTGTATATTTTGTAATTTTTTTATTTATGGTTTTTATAGCAAACACAGTTGTCAAATCGCGTTAAAATTTTAAACAGAATTATAAACCAAAGCCCATTTTAAGCTGCGCCAACTGTTGTGTAATTGAAATAAATTTTCATGTATTTTACAAGGGCTTAAAATATTCATTTAATTATTGTTTATTTTTGACAGCACTTTAAGCTTTTTTACATAGACAAGTTCGAACAGTTAAATTATTTGTGCTTTATTATTATTATATTTGACCGTTTCTCATAATTGAATAAATCAACTGAGTGGCGCTTAGGGATCAATGCTATTTGTTCAGCGAGCTCGTTTGCTTTATAATTAAGAAATAAAAGATTAATAAAGTGGCTGAGTAATTCGATTTTCATCCCAAATGAATGACCATTTGAATATGGGTTTATTTAATGTATATTAGTTCTCATGAACTTAACTCAACATGCCCAAAGTGCTGGCACAGTGTTTAAATTGCAATTTAATTGATTATGCACACAAGACGAACGTACTGCTACCAAGCTGATTTTCCATTCATTTGTTGTATATACATTCATGCATATGCATATACATACATCGTATATTTACACACACATACACACATGCATACACTCGGACATAAATACATACATTCAGAGAAATATATAGACTCATAGCGGATGGCTGCTCAGAATACCTTCAAGAGCTGTTTTACTTAGCTGCTTTAGCAACATGGCTATAATCGCTCTGCCATTTGCAAGCAAATCGCTTTTAAGCTCTTAATGCTGACCATAAAAATTTCATCGCATGCCTTGCTTGCCCTTAAATACCACAACAAACACACACACACACACACACACACTAGAGGGCACCCGCACACTTCAATTACGAAACACGTTACATAACACATTTTAAATTTGATAAATTTCTACGTCGGAGCATCTTGAATGTTATATTTTGGTTATCTAGCCCACAAGGCCAAGTTATAAGCGATGATATAATATCATAATAATGATAGGTAGAGCCACAATATTCAGTAAACAGTTTTCGTAATATATTTAAGATATAGAGCATTAAGACATGTCCGCAGAGTATCTCGTGGCCAAGCATACTCACACAGTGGCATTTTTATTTTTGAATGTAATATTCTCGTAAGTATTCTTTACTTTTAGTTGGCATGCTTTGATATTTGTAGTGATTGTTGTTGTTGGCCAACCGTGTGGCAAGTGGTTTTCAACGGTTCACAAAATTTCATTTCGTGGAAAATAAAATTTTATTGCCATTCTGTGCAATTGGGGAAAAAAGGGCTGCGCAGATGGCAGGGGTATAAAGTTGGCATCACTTGACTGCATTCATTAGCCAACGTCTACGTGGTGTAATTTTAAGTGTTAATTTTTATTTGTTTTACTTGCTTGCAAGTTCAAATTGAGCTCCATGTGAGAGAGTGTGTGTAGGTGTGTGTGTGTGCCTTTAGTGCTTATTAAGCGTTTTTACTTCAATTAAATCGTATAATCGATTAAATCCCAGTAATACAGACGATGGCGGCGACTACGACGACACTCACGTGTACGCCATTTGCAACGTCGCGGTGTTTGGCCCTGCGCACTCAGACGTGCGACGCAATGTCTGGGGCAGGACTCGCACAGCCAGCAAGAGTCAGCAACATGCTGAAACCGGCAACCAGCAACTAGCAACCGGCAGCAGCTAACAGTTAACCGTCTGACCATATTGCCCACTCCAGGATACATTGATTACTGCTGATTGCCCGACAGCAAACAACGCGCCAAATAGGAGGAATCAGACCGCCGGCTGAACTCTGCTGCCCACACACACACACACACCTCCTTCCACCCCAGCTTCCCCTTCTCGCCTGATAGGCATTAATTGATTTGCTACAATGAAATTTCCACACTCAATGAAAAAGTCTGATGAAAATTTCGTTAATGCCAGTGCTCGGCTTTGTAGGTAACGATAGAGAGGCTGGGTGGGAGATAGATCGATAGACAGATAGATAGACAGAGAAAGATAGATAGAGAGTGAGGGAGAGGTTGGGGCATCATCTGCTAGAGTTTCCAGTGAATTGATTTGACACAAACAATCTATAAATCTTTGGCATTTTAATTCCGCTCTAGAAATGCGGGACTTAAAAGGCATTTTTGGGTTTGCGTTGGTCAGATGCCAAGACTTGAGGGCACTATGGCTCTGACTGTAATAAAATGATCATAAATTTGAGCGCATATTTTTATTTGATTTTTTTTTTTTTGGTACCACAATTAAATTGTGCAAATTTGGCAAATACACAAAAATTTTTGCACATTTTTTATTTGACATTTTTATGAGTCGTCGACATTGTTTGCCATTCCAATGTCCCAGTCCGATTCTGAATGGCAATAATCTCCAGCATTGCCTTAGTTGGAGAGTGGCTTGATTTATAAAGTTGATTGTCCATCTGACTGGCAGCTGGCAATAAGCGTAGACTGACCGCAGCACTCTGGCACATTTCTTGCAGTGTATTTGCGTGTGCACGCTTTATCGTTTATTCCACATTACTCAAGTCATAATTAAGATCTTGGCAGGCGGCGGCCACAGCGGCAGCATCGCTCATAAATTGTGGAAGTGGCTCATTGACAACTTCATTTCCGCGCTTGGTGTGCAACAGCCAGCAACAACAAGGGCAAACACCAATAACAACAACAACAACAACAAGAACAAGAACAACAACCGGCTTTCAGCTGTGGCATGTGATCCGCTTTAAGATCATGGAACTCAAAGTTGGCGTCATCTGCTCAGCTGCGTCCAGTGTGCCGCAGTGCACGCAACATGCCGCTAAATGACATAATGAACTGCTTTATTTATGCGACACACTGTGCAATGCATATATAACCCCCAAACAACAATAACAGCTGTTGCTGTTGCTGTTGCTGTTGCTGTTGCTGTTGCCAGGGCAGCCTCTGACTCCATTTGCCGTCGTAGTCTCCGTCTCTGTGTGTCAGCGACAAAAGGCGACAATTTGTGCGTGTGCCCGATAATAAAAGTGCTGACATTTTGCGTTATGATGTCACGACAGTCGCCACAACACCATCAACAATAACTGCACGTCCAGCATAGTGTCAATGTATGCGTCTTGTGAGTGTGTTGTGTGCGTTCTGTGTGTTGTCAGTGGTTATCCAGCAGCATTATGTGGATAGACCCAAAGCCAAGAGCGCAACATTGATGAATGAGCCTATTAATGATCAATGAGTTGTGCATTTCGGCTCTCAGCTGATCACTCAAATGAACATTTGCACTTATGACAGAGATGACCATACACAAAAGTCTACTTTAAATGGAGATGACTATACAGAAAAAACGACTTTAATACATGTTTATGCACAGTATGAATGGGTTCCATTATATGCATCCAAATTTATTATGCAAATGAAAGAAATAAAATCAATAAACTGGTGTTTGCATAAGGGAAATTATGAATTCATGAACTCACTTCAACAATATTCATTGTTGAAAATTAAACATAGTTAGGCAATGCCTTACAAAAAGGGCGCCAATCGATATCAATTGGTAAGTCAATTAATCATTTTATGCATACATATATATATGATGGAAAAACTAACATAAATAAACTGGTATTTGCATCAGGGAAATTATGAATTCATGAATTCGCTTCTCCAATATTCACTGTTGAAAATTATATAAAAACCTTAAACATACTTAGGCAATGCTTTGCCAATCGTTAAGTGAATAAACTCCCAACTCAACCCATGACAACCTTTTAGAATGTGCTCTGCTCAGTAAACTTGCAACATGTAGAGTCTACTTAAATAGTTATGCCAGATTAAGAAATGGTGCATGTTTTCTGAAGAGTTTTAATTCAGCCAACAACTTAGTGTAAACGAATTCAACGGAGTATTGTAAATACTATAATTATTCTAATTGAAAACCGTTAATTAAGGTTCAAAGTGGCAATACTTCATTTAATTTAATTACCAGAAGAAATCTTGGCAACTTTTGATTATATCTAAATAAAGGTATATAAATATATGAGTTAAGATGAGTTATCTGGGTGAGCAACAACTGTAGTTTGGGTTCAAATCCTTAATCATATTAATTACAAAAAAAAATAAGGGTTTAATTTGTTGCATATTTGTTGAGGCTTTTTGCAGATCACAGATGTTGGCTTAACTAGCTTGCATAGCCTATTGGTATGCATCTCATTGCTGTTTGAATTAGCCAACTGCTATCTAATTAGTCTCTTCAAACATTGACAAACAGTTGCTGTTTGGCTTAGTCGGTTTTTGGAGTTGGGTTTTGTGTTGGGGCTTTGGTTGGTTTAGTTTTAATGTGGTTTGGCTTTCGCTCGCTTGTTGGCAATTTGCAATTCTGTGCAATCGCCATAAACTATTTACAGTATCAGCTATTTACCGCTTTTTGATTACGCCGCATTTGTTTGTTTCCTGTGGCCTTAATTTCCACATTGCAGTCGCAGTCGCAGTCGTTAAATGACAGGCGCTATATAAACAAACAAATATACATACAGACATACACACTCATACACACACTCTCACACTCTCTCACACAAACACACACACATAGACACACAAACACACACTCACATACACACACAGTTGCATACGCAGGTGGCGTTTCACGTTTCACGCGCTTTTAATTGAGTGCTTCCGCTGCAATTAACAAGTACAACGCATCCAGTGACGTCGCTTGACTTGCTGAGTGTCTGGTTAGTTGGTTGTTTGCCTGGCTGGCTGCTTGGTTAACTGGCTAGCTGGCTGGTTGGTTGGTTGGTTGGTTAGTCGGTCGGTTGGTCCGTTTACTTATCGCTTTAGTCTGACCAGCATCTGTTGGCAGTTCTCCCCTTTTTTTTTTAGAGTTTTTTACGTACTAATGCAAAACCATTAAGCGTTTTGACTGGCACACTTTCCGGGGGCATCTTCTTTATTACTAGTGCTGCTTCAATTTGTTGCTCGCACAATTAATTACCAAACACTGCTGCTGACATTCAATTCGAGTTCAAAGTAAAATAACAAATTTAGCACATAGCTGTTGCTGACTTAAATGCATTTAAAGTCATGCAGTAAAGTAATTTGTCCATCGATTGCCTGAGTTGTTTGTTTGTTGCATGCGACGCACATTGGCAGCTTATTTCCCCACTTCCACCATTATTCAGCCGTTTTCCCCAGCTGCCAGTTTAGTTTGCAATTTTCCAGCTCAACGATAAATGGAAATAGATTTCACCTGCAGACGTTGTTTGTCCAACATTTTGAGAATCTTTTTTGTAAATTATGTGCATTGCATTTGCATAGCAACGTTTTGACTTCATGTTGCTGTTGTTGTTGTCGCAATTGCTGAAACCGTTGTACGCTTTTGGCTTTCGCATGTCGAGTATCGAGAATCATGTATGAGTTTGACATTGACAACTTGGCAGTAACATCATGACCCGGTCCACAGCGGCCCAAAGGAGCATCAGAACGAACCGGTGATTACATAAAGTACAAGACGAACGGGGAGAAGAATGGAGGCAGACTCATGTTGTTGACCATAGAAAGGTAAAGAAATTTTCACATCTTACATTTATTTACATTTGTACAGTCAGTCAAAACTGGTTGAGTTACACAGCGAGAATTGAGTCTGACAGGGGTTTGATGTACTAATTTATCACGTAATTGGTTGACAGCCAACAGTTGGCCCAAATTTAAGTGTTTTGATTTGCTAATATTGTCAGCGCTGCCAAACGCTTAATCATTCCAGTCATTCATTCATCAAGTCAAGTATTACCACTCAACCATTTGTCACAGTGTACGCCGGACAACTGCGGAGGGCTACGCAGGAGGCAGCACAAGCAGAAGCAGCAGCAACATTTTTTCTGCTCCTCCCCTTCTATGTTTCCACATCCCGTCCAAGACCATTCAATTAGCAACTCATAATAACAATAATTTTTCTTCGCAATTCGCATTCAGTATAACATTTTGCGGCACGTTCGTCGTTGTAGTTGCTGATGTCGATGTTCGTGACGTTGCCTCTTTCGACTAGAGAGTTAAGTCGCCGCATACTCATGCAACATTCACGGACAGTCGCAGCGACAGCCACTGGCAAAGGCAAAGTTATAAAGGGAGTGCGGCCCGAAAAACACCCATGCTCCAGTCATTGACTGTAACAATGTTGCCTGTTAAATGATGCATAATAATCGGGAGCAAGAGCGCGCTTGCTGAGCTTTGCTGGCAAAGCGGGCAACATGGGCAACATGGACAACGGGAACGTTGATGGGATATGGGGCCATCCCAATCCCAAAGGGCCAACGGCAATGCCAGGCGGCGACAGTGGTTAAGAAATCATAGACCTGTTCCCCTGAGATATAATCAAGCTGTACATTGGGCTAAAAAGGTATTCCTTGGGATACAACAAAAGTTTGAGCATCAGCGCAAGATTTTTCAAATTTTTAACCAGAGAATTAATAAATAATCCCTACAAACGCAATTATCAACAACAAATTCAGATTGTCATAGCGTTCAAATAATTTATTGTTTATAAATAAATAAATATGCAATTTGACGCAGTATCTGTCCCATTGTGTGTTGTTCTGGCTCTTCGCATTATGTTGATGGTTGCCGGACGTTGTTTAGTCCCTACTCACTCCATACTCAGTCCCTACTCAGCACTTGTGCATTGTAACCCCTTCGTTCGCCCTTTTTACCCTTTCGCTCAGACCCATACTCACACCCACACCCGCACCCACATTAACGAACACGCCCACGTGGACGCCCACCTTTACCAGAAAATTTGCTGACTGTAGCTGGTTGCGGGCGGCGGGTTGCGGATAGCTGGTCACTTGCTACGTGGCTGATGAAAATTCGCTTGGCTTCCGTTGGCCCCAAGTACTCTCCGCCCAAGTTGGTCATCGTAGCCATAAGCCACGCTCGACTCACAGTTCCCTGAATCGTGTGTGAGTGTGTGTACCTTTCAATATTTACTCAGCTTGAAATGAAACATTTTTTATAATTTCTTTTCGTTTCGCCTCTTTTTTTTTGTGCACGCTGAGTCGCTTAGCTTGATGGTTGTTGTTTTTTTTTTGCTGTTGCTGTTGCTTGGTTCGTTGGCTATTGGCAACATTGTTATTTTCTGCTATTTGGCCATTGACTATTGGCCATCCATACCAGAGCTCAGCACTTTTTCAACGGTTTATTTATTTATTTGGGTTTAATGCATGTTGCCTCTGCCCCATACTTTATCGTATTGTGTGTGTGTGTGCTCCTACCACTGTGTATTCCTGCCCCTGCCTCTTTCCCCAAGCCCATGCCCTGCCTCCTGCGGCAATATTGTTCGTTCGATTCCAGGAAGTTGTATTGAGTCATCGGTAAACGGTTTACGTTTAACCCATTTTAAAATGCAAAGCGACCGGAGAAGTTGGCAAACGCATTTCCCACATTCCCCAATTCACCAATGGCATTTAGCAAACAATGTTCCCCGAACAAAAACAAAAAAAAGGCAAAATTTCAAAACAAAACTCATGCAAGAACAACAAATTTGCTGGAATTATCGACTTGAAGCTTGTTGTGTGTGCTCTTCTCTCTTCTTTTTTTCTCTCTCTGTATTTCAATTTGTTACTGTTTGTTTACGTCGCCAGCGCAAAATATTGAACGGAAATATTGCAATTTGATTTATATTGAGTGCATAAGAGAGAGAGAGAGAGGGAATTGCAATGGAAGGGGATATACAATTTTTACTGTTGCTGTTGCTGCTGCCAAAATTCAACGGAAATGAATTCGTATGTGGTGTAGCATATTGTATTTTGGTTATCCGCTGTTTTGACAATTCTCTCAATGCAGTTATTTATTTGCAATCGGAAGGTATTTGTACGGCATTTGTACGCCACTTGCAAAAGCTGTCCAATTGCGGCCAATTTTTGTTTACACACCGTTCTATTGACATAAATAATAAATGAACACTTCCACTTCGATTACATTTTGTGACAATAGCTTCGATTTTCATTGGAATTGGCAGCAACTTATATCAAATTAAAATCTTAGTAACTACTCCAATTTATATAGGGGATTTGTGGATAGCGCCTTTGATTGTCAAAACTTTTTGTCTCTATTCTATAAGCTGGCACAGCACAGCAGCAGTGATCGCATGCCATTTGGCTTTATTTAAATAAGACTTCTTTGGCTGTGCCAACACCAGAAATTCGATGGCCTCACAATGCAAATTGGCAGACAATTTATTCAAATTGCTTGCTGCGAATTTTCTATAGTGCCAAAAGTTAAGCAAATATGTCAATTGAATATCTTGCATGTATGGGTGTGTGTGTGTGTGTGCGTGTGTGTGTGTGTGTGTGTGTGTGGCTGTATGCAAACAAACAAAGCTTAGGACTTTTGCTAACTAAGCCAACTAACCGAACGGAGCTTGTAGTTTAAAAGGCAATTTATCTTTGACTTTAGCAAAGTAAATTCCCGCTATTGTTTAAAGTGGTTCGAAAATCGAGGAATACCCCTAACCATATGCATATGTGCGGGGTAGCCCTTGGCTTGCTTGGTTTTGTTAGTTATGCCACTGGTTGTGCGTGTGTGTGTGCGAGTGTTCTTGTATGTGTATGTCTAGTAAGCGCTTTTAACTAGTTCGCAGAGCTGGTAGCAAATTTTCGAGCATTCCCAACGACTCAATTACACACTCCAGCCACTCTCTCTCACACACACACAGAAGCACACACAAAAGCACACACACACACACATTTATACTTAATCAATTGAGCTGCTAGGCAAAAGGCATTAGGCAAACAATGGGCATTTTATGCAGTAGCATAGCTGCTGCAATTGCGCTGGGTTTACAAAGAGGAAGGGGATGGTGGAGGGGGGCAAGACTTTCTCATAAATTGCTGGCGGCATTTGGAAATTGCATTGAAAAACGCACGTAAAAACTATTTGAGCTGCTAACCCAAATAAGCGGCAACCATCGTAGTCGTAGTGGTAGATGGCAGGCCAATAATAAAACACTGTAAACAGCAGCCGTAAAGCGACTGCAATTGGATGCCATCCGGGCAAACATGCAGGCAAGCAGGCAGGCAGCCAGGCAACCCAATCCACAATCCTCCAACTGTAAAATGTGGCAAGCGCGTATCATCTATCCCTCTCTGTCTCCCTCCCTCTCTCTATCTCTTGCTCTCTACTTCGCCAATGAACTGTGTGGTGCTGGCAATCAATAGATGCGGCCACAGCTACGAGATACAAGATACTTGCAGTGCAACCGTAGAACTTCCCACATGCTTGTGCAGAATGCCATGGAATGTGCACACGCATCTTCGATTGCCATGCGAGCCGACGACCCCTCTTGCCGCTGCGTTGCAATGGGTGTGTGCCAGACCTACACAGCACTGAGCAAAAATGTTTCTTATGTTGTAAAAATGTATCAATTTATCTAATTCAAATTTGCAAATTCAAATTCTATATCTGCATAAAAGTAGAAATGGAAAAATGGAATTTTCCTCCAAACAATATTGCCACTCAAATTGATCGATTCGACTGTAACGTTATTATATTTAATGTTATATTTTTTAATTGAGCACAACATGATATTTAAAAAAAAAAAAAGATTCTCAAACTGAGCTTGTCACTTTTTTATAGAACACATTTTTCTAAGTGCTGTGTACTCTGCTCTGCTGCAGCATCTCTTATGCAAAGAGTGGGAGAGGCGTTGTGGGGGGGTATGCAAGTATGTCTGTGTGCCTTGTGCTCGGTAGTAGCTTACACTTAAGCGCGAAATTGTCGTATACATTTGCACATTCATAAATTGTCGTTGAGCGGCCCCAAAGCGGCAGGCCGCAGCACCAAAGAATGCCCCATTCTGTAAGACTAGTGCAGCAAATGGTGGCAAAGTTTATAATGGAGGGGGGGACTTGCATCTGTACGTTGCTGCAGTTTAATTTTATTTTAATAGTATTTTATATTTTATTTTCTTTTATGCGTATTTTTTGTTTTTTCTTTTTGCTGCTGCCGCTGCGTTTTATTGCCGCGTTTTACAACAACGACGGGGCAACCTTAGAGCAGCACGTCATTAGGCGATAAATTATCTCTCTCACGCGCGCTGCATTTTACAGCAAAATGTTTGCCACACTGGTCGCAAAAGTGTGCCAACAGCTGTGCTAGCTGAGCCTGGACCTGAATCCGAATCTGTGCCTGTGCCTGTGCCTGTGCCCCTGTCTGTGTCTGTGTCTGTATCTGTGCCTGAATCTGGTGCAATTGCTGGGACTGCAGCTGGCTGCAGGGGGCACTAAAAGGATGCCAGGCAATTTAAATTTGTGAAATTCCATTGGCCGTTCAAAAGCTGATGCCGGGCCTCACTTATCTATGCACAAGATGTTGCCGTTTGATAAGCGCAACGCTGCGCAGCAAGTAGGAAATTTATGTGCCGCCACCGCCACCGCCGCAGTTGCAGTTGCAGTTGCATTCATCATCGACTGCAGCAACAGTTGCTGCCTGGAATGCGCTGCTGCCGTCGTCGTGCGTTCAACTATGCAAATTTGTGCAAGTTTTACCCAGTCCTTTCCCCTCCCACAAGCCAGCGTTAACTTGCAACTTGCTACAACTTAGTAACTGGCTGGTTGTGTGTGTGTGTGTGTGAGAGAGTGTGTGTGTGTGTGTGTGTATGCGCGCTTGTATTTGTTGTCAAACAGCATTCAAGCACGATTCTGGGAAACATTCTTCCCCAGCGAGTTGAGTGCAAGAATTTTTGCATTGCTTTGGCTTTTGCCTTTGGATTTGTTGTCCTGATGCGGACCAGATTATAAGATAAATGAGCAAAAATTATATTATAGATATTGCAATAACGGTAGGGCCAAATGGCTATGGCTACCCACAGATATACACATACAGATAATCAGATAAAGTGCTGTAACAGAAAAAAAAAAGAAAAAGGAAAGTGGCATGACAGTTCAATCATTGAGATTGTCCATCTTGCTGAAGCTCAGTTGAGTTATTGCCACAATTGGCAACATGAAAATTGCATCACTCCTGATAGCATCCAGCATCTAGATAGTGGCACTAATAAATGATTGTGAGCGTGGGTGTAGAAAAATAAATTCGTAGTCAACTTTTAGCTGTGCAGAAGTGCTGCAATTTAAATTCAATATTACCGACATTAATCCATCCTACCAACGTCCGCTGCTAATGGCTAGCTCCGGTCCATTGCAGCTGTTGACACCGCCCCCTCTTCAGGTATGATAAATGGGCAACGCAGCAGCGAGCGGCGGCATGCAATGACAAAAGCACAAATAAATATCGCTGTACTTGCACTGCACACTGTATGTGTGTGAGTGTGTGTGTGTGTGTGTGTGTGTAGTTTCTAAAGCGCAATTAAACGCCCAGTCATTAACAATTACATTTTGGTTGTACATGCAAAGAGTCGGGCCGACCCACCACATCACACCACACACCCCCATCGTGCATTTGCTTTGGCGGTACATTCTGCAAATTTGCCGCATTTAGCACAGTTACTAGTATCGCTTGGTGCTGCTACTGTTGCCGCCATGGCATTTCAGTTGTAGTTTTAGCTTCAAGTTCTAGGAATTTTCATGCGTCAAATTGGTGCCGGTGCATTGCGTGTAATTGTAGTAATAAAAATTACAACACATTGCGTACAAACATGCAACAAATACGACGGGCGGCATCATTCCCATTTCGATCAAAACTCTCTGAGACGGCATTTCAGTTAGTTGTTGTTGTTGTTGTCGTTGTTGTTGTTGTTGTTGTGCCTGGGTAATTATCTAATTTATTTCACTACATTTATCAAAAAGTTGAACAAATTTTCACAGTTTCCTTAGGAGTCAACGATAGTCATCGTTTTATTCGTGTTGCTCTGTTGACTGGGCTCGTTAGCCTAGTTGATGATGGTCACAAGTGAGTGCGCTTGTTCGCTTTGCTGCCTGCTACTTGGGTGGCCGTAGCCGTAGAGTGGAACGCTATCTGATTGCATTTTTAGCGTAAATTTCAAAGCATTTGACTAATGTTTGGCGATTTGTTATTTTGAACAGTGCAACGCATTGCTTGCCACCATTTATTCACTTCAGACTCAACGCTGGCAGATTCTAAGGAAGCAAGCAGCCAGATAACTTATTGCAGCTAATAGATATTTCATATGCAAATGCCGTTTGCTATGCTACACAGAAAGTTAACACATGCTTTGATATTATGCAATATTATTTAATTACGTATACGTATAGCTTACCTTGAAACATTTCACTAGTTTAAAGAAATTAAATGTCTTTAAGGCGTTGCTGCAACGTCAGCAACAGCAGCAGTAACCGCAGAAATTAATTAACACTCCCAGGCTTCGGTTGCATCACGTACCAGAAAATCAGGAGCACAGTGAGAGACAACAACAAAGGCACCAACAGCATCAAAATCGCCGCCCAGCATGGGGTGCTGCTATTTGCCATTTTTCGCCATCTATTTTATGGGTGTCCAGAGCAGAAAAAAGAATACAAAATAAAACGAAAAAAAGCTGCAAAAAAGGCTGAAACAAAGGCAGACAAGTCGACGGCGGTGCTAAGTGAAAAGCGTGAAATTTACAGCAACCAATAGATTAAGTCCGAAGTATAAATAAATTTTTCATGTTTTTCGCTTTGTTTATTGTCTACCCAAAGTGTACTTGATTATGAGAGACAGAATATTTTTTTTTATTCTAATCGATTTCTTTGTTTTTTGCTTTTTGATTTATTGCAGTTGCTGCCGCCATACAACCGAAGAACTCAACAACATTAACGCCGTATCTACAGATACAAAAGCACAACCACACAAGACTGACAATAACCAATCCACACGCTACATATTTACTGGACTGCCACCCAATTTTAAATCCCTATGATTACTATCAAAGTAAGTACACAATATACATAACCATATACATATATAATATATATAATATAACGATTCATCTTTGCACCTACCTTAGATGAAGTTTCCATTTTCTGCAACTGGTATCGGAATGATGAGGCCATTGAGCATTTGGCAATACGCAAAAATGAGTTCTTCATCTTTAAGAATGGATCGCTGCGTTTGCCGCCCAATGAGCGTGCCAGCGGTGTTTACCACTGCCTAATCGAGGCGGATGAAATGAAAGTCTTATCCCAAAGCATCACAGTCGAATATCCTGGTGAGCTAACAATATCCCCAATCTTATCCACATCATTTAACCGTCACTTCTTTGCAGTGCTGAAACGTTTAATTGTTGGCCAGCAGCAGAGTGCCAACATCAGTGTGCTGGAGCAACGATTACTAGTACTTGATTGTCCGTTTCATAGTGTACCAGCTGCACGCATCACTTGGTACTTTGGCAACGAGACCCTGGCGAATGACAACAGGCGAGTAAAGATCAGTGTTGTTACATCGAGCGCTTGCAGCGGCTGCATCTTGATCATTATATGCTCTTTTATCCCGCCGCCTAGCAGCTTGATGTCTTTAATGACGCTTGACATTTGGATTTTTTTCTCATTTGAGAATTAACATTAATCTCGTATTCTCCCATTCTCTATCCATTGCAGCGTCTTTATCCTTACAAACGGCACGCTCGTACTGCCACAATTGCGACCCGAACAGGCTGGCAAATACAGGTAAGTTTTGAGATTAAGTTTATCGAGCTGAAATAAATCAGGTGTTGACCACTTCTATTATACATTCTTAATCTGGTCATTCCGAAGTCCCATCGAAACACCACTAAAACGATCTTCTGACTTTATTATTCATATCGAATATGAAGTTTTAAAATATAAAGTTTTCGACCACAGTTTTCGCACATTTATTAAGCATGTATTTCAATTTTTGAAATCCCTAATAATGTTGTATCGAAAACTTTGGAATTTTGTTTTTAAGTCAATCGAACTTTTGTCGATACCATACAACAATTGCATAGGAAAAACAATCCCGGTTTCTAAGAGCATAATATTTTAATTTAGAAATTGAAATAATTAGTTTCTTGCAACACGCACTAAATATAAACAACTGCTAATATTAATCAAAATGCACATTGTAAGTGGTGTTTTGTTGCGTATGAATATGCTTAACACGCAGGTATTTCCGATTATTACATGTACTACGTACGGGGCTCCGTCTCTGTTGACTTACTGTTGTAGTAAAGTTGTTATTTTTAACTGGTAATTTGGAGTGTAATTCATAATTGCATTCTGCTGCCGCGCTGCTTTTACGGATGTTGCATATCAACACCTTTGCAACAATCCATCAACTCATCAGCAGCAAGGCAACAACCCTTTTAGAGTCTCCGCTACAACATATAGAATGCATTAACCAGCCAATGCATTAATTATCACCAACGAGTGGCTGACGTGCCTACCGTCCATGCGAATTAATGTGTGAAACATTATCCGTTACAGGTGCGTGGCCCAGAACCCGTACACTAGCAGGAGTCATCGTCAGTTCGTGTGGCTGGTGCGCGTTGAATCGAATACCAATAGCAGCATTAGCAGTGGCAGCAGCAGCAGCGCACAGCTGGCAACGCATCTGTTGCCGGCCTTCCAGAATGCCACACTCTATGTGCCCGCCGGAGACGCGTTGCGTCTGCAGTGTCAGGCCTTTGGGGACTACGTGCCCATCGAATGGTGGCTGCAGCATCCAAACAACTCCTTATCGCAGCTGAGCAACAACAGCATAACACTGGAAATATCGAATGCTAGCTTCTCCGAACATGAGGGTTTCTACATGTGCACCAGTCCCACCGACAGGCAAACGTTTCGTGTGATTGTCACCAGTCCGCCACGAATTGTGGATACGCTGCCCGTGGAATTGGGCTACTTCAGTATGTCGACCACGTTCAGCTGTCGGGCCGAGGGAAATCCACGTCCCAAGATCAGCTGGTATCACAATGGGGCAGCGGTCAACAGTTCCTACACACGCTACATCAGCGGCAATGAGCTGTACATACACTCTTTCGATCCGGAGGAGGAGGGCATCTATCAGTGCTTTGCTCGCAATGTTGCCGGCGAGGATTCGGTCACCGGCGAGATGCGTTTCAAACGCCAGACACAGCAAACGAATCCATTGCAGAACATACGCTGTTATCCGCACAGTTTTCACACCATCAACGTCACATTTGACAGCCGTACTCTCGAGGTGATTCATCAAACATTTGGTGTTTTTTTTAGATTTTCTTTTTTTAATTGCTTTTTATTACAGTCGATGTTTGTGGTGCATATTGTGCGCAGCAATCCTCATCAGTGGAGCTCGTTTGCACCCATGAAACTGAATCACACCTCATTTGTGGTCATCTCCACCGGCCTGCCCATCTATCGCCCATTTGCGCTCATCACACGTTTCCTGCTGCCCACGTCGGAGGTGCGCTCGGGCAACGTAGTACCCCAGCAGATGATGATCAGCTCACTGCGGAGTCCAGCTGTCGTTTGCTGCACCCAGGGATGTAAGTCAACTTGTATACACAACAGTAGCAAGCTTCCCTTATACGCTCTACTTTAAATCCCCTCTAGTGCTACTCCGACTGGTCCACTTGGGAAACGACACCTTTGTTAAGTGGTCGCAAGCTGAGCTAGACAACAAGAAGTACTTCATACTGCAGTTCTCAATCAATCATACACATCCACATCCCGCCCAGCTGCTGAATGGTCCACTGCATGGCACTCTGACGCCCGTTGAGGAGAAGGTGGATGAGGTGCGACGACAGTTAACCATTATCAGGCCTCTCAATCAGACCGATGCTGCCACAGTGCTGCGTAATGCAGAGCATGAGGTGCTGGATAACGAGGTGGACGATGTCACTCTCGAAATGGAGGAGGACATCTTCAGTTTGGTGGTAGATGCTAATGTCACGGGTCTGTTGCTGCAGCACTTTAGTCGCATCAAGATGCGTGTGCTAATTATTACCAGCGAGAACGAGTTCCTCGCCCAGGACTTTCGCTATGTACAGTGGAAGATTGTGAGTAGACTGTACTGTAGTGGCAACAAACAACAATTCCAGCGTCTTAGCGCCCTCCATTGCATGCTCTAAAGTCTCCGATTGTCTTCTCTTCCGCACAGATCGAGAATGGTACATCCGACCAGTCGAACATGTCCTTCCGCTTGATTACCGTTGAGTCGCGCATGCTGGCCTTTCAGTTCCTGGACAGCCTGAATGACACTTGTGTCTACGAATGCCATTTGCATGTCCAGTTGCCATTGCGCAAACAGGAGCCCAAGTGCAAGGAGCGCACTATTGTCAACTCGGTGCTGCTCGTCAGCGGCCTCATCGCCAATGAGCGTTACAATTTCCACTTCTACAATTGCAAGCCGCAGATCTTCTATGGCGAAATGGATGTGCAGACGTTGCCAGATCGTAAGCATAAGCTTAACTCCATTTAAGTTGAATTGAGTATTATTACATTGATATTTTCATACGCTTAGCACCCGGCACCATTAGCAACTCGCGACTGGTTAAGCACAATGGGCTCAAACTGGTTTGGGAGCCACCAGTGCATCCCAATGGACGTGTCCATCACTACAATATACTCTGGACCTTGGGCAATGTCACGCACGAGGCAAATGTGCTCGAGTGTCGCAGTTGCTCCTATAAGGCAAGCTCCATTTATGAATATAGCTACAAAACTGCTTATGCAGCTTTTCATAAATTTAAATTAAGATATTTTATCGCGCGTTCTGAAATTAGTATACTCATTTCCATTTTGATGTTGCAGTTTCCCAACGTTTCGGAGACGGACAAGATTCATGTGGCAGTGCGGGTGGTCGGTGAAACGGGCGTGGGAGCGCCCATGTTCTTTGACCTCGTTAATCATCGCATACTGGAAACGGTGACCAATAACTCCAATCATGAGGTTTACAGTGGCATCGCCATTGGCTCGCTTCTGTCCACAATTTGCGTTTTCGGATTTGCTCTGTTCATCATATTTCAGAGGCGTCGCTTCAAGGCACGCGTCCAAGGGCCCACACATCTGACCACGCCCACGGATATTAACTTTGGCAATCTGAGCAGCGCCTCGGGTATGCCCGGCGACAGTGCTGGCGGCCTCAGTGGGAGCACGCTGCAGCAGGACTGTCATGAGATGCAGACGCTTATACCCCGCTCCCGCTATCACATCGAACTGCTGCCCGAACACACACTTGAGTATCAGACGAGCACCGCGACAGTCGCAACACTGCCCAATGGCAATGGCAATGGGAATGGGCCGATCGTTCGTCGTCCTGCTGATCAGGAGGTACAACTGGAACTGAGCATTGCTGGTGTGCACAATCTGTCACAGTTGCCACTGTGCGGCGGTGGTTCGCCGGAGCGGAAAACCGTGCAGGATGCGATGCTGCACGAGGCGAAGGCCTTCTACATACCCTATCGCCATACGCCGCCCAATGCAGTTGCTTTGCAGGCTGCCAGCGGCAGCGCAAACAACCCGAATGCCATCCATAGCAAGCAAAATTCCTTGAAGAGCGGCGATGGCGGATTGGAGGTAGCCGTGCCGCCCAACTCCCTTCCGCTGGTCACAACGGTGCCAGGGCTGGGCAACGTTAGCTGCCGCCGCAGCGGCAGCCTGAGCAGCAGCAGCGCCAGCAGCAACAGCAATGGCAGCAAGAAACAATTCCATACAAATTTTACGCGACACTCGAATTCCAACGACGGCATCTGCCTGCTGGCCGAGGAGGAGTCGGCAGCGACGCTCACACCCACGTCGGAGCACGAGTATGCGTGTGTTAGTCTCACCAATGGTTTCAAATTGCCCGCCGATATGACAAAGCAGATGCCAAGTAAAAGCCAATATAGCAACAACAATAACAGCAGCAGCAGTAGCAGCGGCAATAGCGGTAATCAGAAGCCAGCCGTTGTTCACCTCAAAGATCGGCCACTGCCGCAGCTTCAAAAGCAGCCGTCACAACAACAACAGCAACAGCAGCAGCATTTAAATGCATCCATAGTTCCTGCCAACGTGCCACAGACTCGGCACTCTGTGGGCGTTAATAACAAAAAAACAACGACAATGGCCAAACAGGCGTGGCCAGCTTCAACATCTCTGCATCGTCGTGCTCAAGTTGATCCAAATGGATGAGTTTGAATTTTGAACCATTGTCGTCGTCGCCTCGCCAAGTAAAAGTATTCTATGAAGCTACTACTACACACATAAACACACACACACACACTCACAAACACACACATTCACATACACAAACATATAAACATTCGCAACTCGAAACATTCCAAACATTGTGGATCCCTATATATGCGATAGATCGGTATAAGGATACATAAGTAGTTATGCTTAATTAGATGAGGATACATTTTATAAATGTTTTTGGCTTCAAGAGCTGAAGTTTAACTATTGAGTATATGAGTACATAAGCAGCATATTTATATATGCATACTCACACACACACACACACACACACACAAAAACACAAATATATTTAAATTAAGTTAAGCATATGACGTTTCTTACTGTATTTTACAATAAATTTGTTTTAGTTTTTGTTGCTTTTCTTTCGTTAATTGAGGCTAATTATCATTTGTAGCATACGTTTTCGTATACACATAAAACAAACATTCAACAAATCATTAAAGTACATTAATTAAACTGCCGTAATATTCTACCATATATAGATATATCAACACATAGCCAAAAACAATAAATGCAATAGCCCAACAGTCACACAAACACATACTCACACACACACACATATACATATTCAACCACAATAGTCACAAGTGTTCATATCGATATAATGCAAATACTTCTTAAAATTTGTATTCATGTTTAAGCTTAATATTTATTTTCCGCATTTTAATTGGTGCATTTTGTGTTTTGTTTGTATTTGACATATATTTTGTTTAACCGATACATCAAATGTACCTGATTATAATCATTTTGTATTTCGTTAAGCGCTCATTTCCAGCACCAACACAGGCACACATACACACACACACACACGCACACACACACACACAAATCACAAGCATATATATTAGCATTCTAATTTAACCGACTTTTCATTTTCTGCCTAACACGCATTCAAAATGTACCGCAGCCGTATTGTACGAGTCTATCCCAATTACCGACTGTACCTAGTTTGTACAAACAACAAAACCTCTAGCTATGCCACATAAACCAATACACTCACACCCACACTCACACACCCAACACACCCACACAGTCATTGACAGTTATATAGAAAATATTTAACAATGAGCGTATCATTGAATATTAGCTCATCTATAATATGTATTTTGTGAATTGTTGTTCAATGTTCAAAACGAAAAGCGAAAATTGTTAAGAGATACACATACACATACACACACACACACACACACACACACACAAACGCAAACATTCCATTTCCATAGAAATATTTAATATATGCATACATATATATAACAGAATAAAAATCGAAATCTAATTAGAGACGAATTTGAATAAAATATGTAAATTGAATTCAACAATAGTCCATGTACGATTTAAAAACAGCGGAATGCGTTTATTAAGAACTGTAACTGTATACGTATTTAGACCTAAGTGCAATAACAAATATGAACCTAAAAGATCCATGAATCTAAAACCAACCAAACAAAGTTAAAAAATAATTACAAACAATAGTACCTTTCCACATAAGCGACAATGCAACATAATTTGCATAATGACAGTAAATAAATAAATACATCCTTGATGGTATATGTATGTATGTGCCCTATTATAAACAAAACAGAAATCGAACTTTTCTGCTTATTCCGGGGCACACACAGCTCACAGGCAGCCAGAATTATATACCAATCGTATTTGTGTTCATATTGAAGTAAGCCACCAAATTTCCATAACAATTGCTTTCCAAAACAACTGTTAGAACATAGTTTTAACTCATACAAAACTTTAATGGTGTTCCAAAAATGAAAAACAAAAACAAAAACAAAATATATATAAAAACCCAATCTCAATGTATACAAATAAAAGGCAAAAATAAAAGGCATAACTAATTTGGATTGACACGTAAACATTGCATTTAATTCAAGCAAAATATTCCGTAAATGAACTCGAAATTCCTAAAAGAACGCAAGAAATTTTTTAACAAAAGTTACAAACAAAAAGAAAACAATTGAATAAGAAAATAAATTACTAAAAATTATTATGCAGCAAAGGGCAGAACATTTATGTAATTATTACAATATTTGAAATTAGCTCGTAAGAAATACACATTTAAAGAAAAAAGTAGAGGAGAAAGTGAAATTAAGAAAAATAACTGCGATTGTGATCGCTGTATAAGTGGATGTGATAAATGTTTAAAATATTTAAGCGCGAAAACAATAAAAATGAAATTAATTATTTGATGGCATGGAAATGCGTATTGCGACTTTTGCAAAGGTTTGGCTAACGAAAAACCAATCAATAACTAAGAGTCCACTAAAATTTTAAGCAAATTATGTTCTTAACTCTTTGATAATGCTGATCCTAATCATTATTTTAACTAAGCATGTTTGATACGTAATTTTAGTTTGGGTTTTAAGTCCTCATTCTGTATACCTCATTAGTGGAGTGGAAATTATATAACTAAATTATAAACATACATATGTATTTAATTCGTTCCCCAATCCGCAACATGTTTATATGCGAAATTGCTTAAATGCTAAACAGAAATCGAACGATAGATAAACAAAAAAAAACAAACTAATGTATTTTTTATGTAATTTATATACATCGTATATGCTACAGAAATATTATCGTATTGTATTGTAGAAACTAAGCTGGCATATACATATATTATATATATATATATATATATATGTAGTATCGTGTTAAAGTTTTCGGTGCAAGTAATTTGACATACCAACCAGCAATTAGCGCGGCTACAGAGTCTAATAAAATGTAACGATGATTTATGTACGTGAGATAGGTGAAGAACGCTGCAAAAGCAACCTTAACTATTAGAAAGAAAAAAACTAAACATATATATATTAAAACTAAGTTATGAGACAAAACATACGATATGCATTTTTATTTAGTTTATTAACTATATACAATATCTGTTGTTGCTTAGTTGTAAATCATCAGTAAGTTTCAGTACTTATCAGGTTAACATTTAATATCAAATGGGCAAAACCTTAAAAAAAATTGACCACTCGGTTGAAATCGTTGGTAACGTTTAACAGCGGTGTTCATATCTATAATATACTTTTTTTTTCTTTGTACATATATAAAGGTAGCTATCTATTGGCTTTGGTACATATATAAAACCTGTAGAGTAAATGATCACATCACAACTAATTGAACAAATGATCACAATATAAAATCGCATAAATTGTCATAACTTTCATCGCATGAGGGTTAATTTACGAGCTAAATGGCATGCTTGAACGCATTTTGAGTGTGACTTACAAACGAAACAAATTGTACACATCCCAAGCAATAATGGATTTAAAAAAAAAAGTGTTTATACTCTGCACCATAGCAAGAAAAACCACCATCCAATTTAGGTGCGCATAATTATTGGGCAACTTGGAGTTGCAAACCCATTCACATATCGATTCCATTTTATTGAGGTCCTGCTGCATTATCCTATATTGCGCTCAGCACACCTTCTTTATCATTTTCACCAGCTCTTTGTACAGAATGCATTCCCGACTGCGCGGCTTACAAATCTCCCGATGATCCAAACGAATGCCACATACCTCCCCGAAACCAGGATCTGTTCAATGTAACAAAGCGTTTATTAATTTCGAAATGTACAATTGGGTATTTGTCATTAGCCAATAGCTTACCGGCGGAATCGACGCCTACAATACGCATAAACAACACGGACATAAGCGTCAGAGCCGTCTCCACAAAACTGAAAACCTCGATCTTCAAATGACCCATATGATAGAGACCAGCGAAGCGTCGATGCAGATCCAGAAGATACTTGTTGTCTAGAAAAACAATATGCTTCGTTCAAAAGGAATTCCGAAAGGATTTTGATGTATAATAATGGCGTTATCTTACTCTTTTCGATCTCCAGCAGCTCCACAGAACGCGACAGCAGCGGCGCCTTAATGGAGGCCAAGTGGGAGCCACGATGCGGCACCGAGTAGAAGAAACAGCCTCGAGCTGAGCGCCAGAGGGGCCGCATTGCTGGGCGGCCGCTCTCCCAGGCATCGACAATAAGCTGCTTGATGAAGAGGCCACCCTTCGAGTGGCCCACATAGATGATCGGATGACCATGGCCAACAGAATGCTGCATAAGTAGCGAGGCCATTTCACGCGAACGCTGGATTAGACTGGATCGCTGCTCCTTTCTCTTCCAAAGCGGACGCCAGAGATACGGGTCTGTTGTATAGTTGACAGCAATAACCCTGACACCTGGGCAGTCTAAAGGCAGCCAATCGCCGGGCCAGCATTTGGAGTAATTGGGATCACTGGCAGATGGTTTCGTTTTGCCTTTGCCAGCCGTCTTGTGCGACTTGGCGGGCTGTGAGCTGTCCGTGCTGGAACTAGCATTGACCTCGGCTTCCAGCATGGACTCCAACTCAACCTGCAACAGGTGATTGTTGTCGTGCATGCGCACACGAAATGCTGGGAAGCTGTACTCAATGCCCTCACAGAACTGAATATCCTCCGGCTCGCCACAGACATAGGCAAAACTAGGGAAACAAAGAGTTGTCAAGTCAATTTTTTTATTCTTGCATGCAAATCTTATACGTAATAAACATTTAAATCAAGTACGCATTTATTTATTTTATGTCATGGTACTCACTCTTCGGCACTGTCATCGTCGGAAGAACTTAGGTAATATGTCCGTGGATCAGGTATTTGTTGCGGCTGTGTCTGCTGCCAGGCAGCACTATCACTTGAAGCATCCGTGTCCGGGATACCCTTGAAGGAGGCAAGCTTGGCACGCTTCTCCCGCGGTGCTGGATGTACGGCGACATTGCGTAAATGACGCGGGCGCTTCGGTGGACGAACGGGCGGCTTCGGCGGGCGATCAAACTCCACCGGTTGCCGCTCGTTCTGCCAGAGACCCTGACGCCAAGTGTTCACCAGCGATCCGTGCAGGCCATGGACGAGCACTATGTCCGCTCGGATGGGAGTGCCCGGCGGCGGTGAGGCAAGAACGTTGAGAGTACAACAGCTGCCGGTTGTAGTTTGGAGTTGCTGCAACGGTGTGCTGCTGGGCGTTGTGGGCGTTATGGGCGTGATCGGTGTAGGTCTTGTCAGCGTATCGGGCAGACTTTCCAAGCCATCTTGGGACTTGCGCAACTTGAGCAAGTTGAGCAAAGGTCCCAGACGATTGGAAACTGTCAACGAGAGAATTTGGGGATAGAGCGATATGCATTTGATATGAAAAGCTATGAGGTACGCTATGGGCATGATATTTCACACGTTGGATAATTGCACTCTCAGTTGGCTCTATTCAAACACTTACCTTGCACTGAGGATAGATTCATCGATATGCTATTTGCGGCGAAAGCCACCACATTGATGAGCGCCTGCCGACTGGAGGCAATATTGTGCAGCAAGTGCACATCCCGAATTCCTTTAATGCCACGGGCAACGCTATGGGCAAGTGGCAGCATCAGACGCACCAGGATGCCAAAGACAACACGCATGCTGCCACTGTTGTTGCCACTAATGGAATATAATAAAATTAAAGAGCAATTTGAAATGTTTGTTTTTTAATATGGGCAATGGCAACTTACGCCTCTATTAACGCATTGCCGCTGGAGGAGCGCACCAGTTGGTTAATTACTTGCTCCTCCTCTTGGCGATCGATTTCGACTTCGTTCTCTGTTGAATTCAGTGTGTTTGTTGGGGCCGTCTTTTGACCAACTTCCTCCGCAATATGCATCATTGCAATGTCACACGCGTAATGCTCATCGATTGAGTGTAGCAATAAGCCGATGTTGTTGTCTTTGCTGTTGCTGCTTTTGTTGTTGTTATTGTTATTGTTGTTGTTGTTGTTGTTGTTATTGTTGTTGTTGTAATTGTCTTCTGTGTCTTGTAGTTCTGAGTTGTTACTTTTATTCATCTTGATTTCAGCGCTGTGTTGGCTGCGGGCTTCGGTACTCGTAGACATTATTGGTATTGTTTTCGACTGCTTTCCCTGTTTGCTTGCTCGATGATAACAAATGGTTTTGCTGCCCTCTTATTTCTTGACCCTGTCGCTTTCTCTGGCAATGGCTGGCTGCCAATTAGCGCAAATTCAACATGTTGCCCGCCAAGAGCTGCGCGCTAAACTGTAAATATATGTGAATCGAATTGTATTTTAATCATATGTACTCAGTCCTGCGTGTTTCAATGTCAATGCTATTTCATTCTCATTTATATAGTGTAATTATTACCAGTGCTGTGTCTCTTTCACATTTGTTTACCATTTAAAATTAAGTGGCAATTGCCAGGCTGTAAATAAATATGCACTGGCCACTTTATCACGTATGCGATGTGTGGTACGGCCAGATATTTGTGAATCCAACGAGCACCAGTTAACCAGCTTTTTGCAGTATATGTTGCTTCATAAAATATTTTCGGCACACAGTTTAAATTTGTATTAGAAACATAAATACTATCAGCTAACATAAGAATATAAGCCTGCTTAAGCCTGCGATGTCGGAACTTGAAACAATCTCGTATCCAACTGAATGCGAGAAAAACTTGACCGAAATTTAAATACACGCCACGCAAGGTCCATTAAATAAATACCATCCGTACTATATAATACTTAATTTTAATGTATATATAGTATTGCTTATAAGAATATTAAAGACAATGAGATTTTCAAGTTCACACGAATACAAAAAAAATTAAAAAATGTAAATTATTATTTATTAATATTTGTTTTAATAGTAAAAAACCATCACTGACCCCAAATAGAATATATATTCTTGATCAGCATCACTAGTCTAACCTTCTCTTCGTTTATTCACAGTTAGTCAAAAAATCATAATCATCGGACCACTTTATCATATAGCTGCGGTTAGTTAAGGAGAATGAGACTCAGTATAAAAGAACACCTCAAAACAAATATTTGACTTATATCGATCAATAAAAATTACGAACTCAAGTGCTATTCGAGCTAAACGATAATCCTACAGCTCTTTCCAACGTAGCACCTGCGAAGCGCTAGTCAATCATATTTGTAATTGCTTGGCTGCAATCCCATTAGACAATCAGCAAAGCAGACGTCAGAATAGCTACATAATGAGTAGTCGATGTGTTAGTTGTTATGTGGCCAGTCGCATGCCACAGCGCGGTAGAAAGGTTCAAGTTGAGGGTCGTTGTGTGTCACGACACACAAAAAGGGCAAAGCTTGTTGCATGCATCAGCAGCAACAGCAGCAGTAGCAGGACCAGCACAAGGGCACACACACACACAATGAGCTTTGCTTAAACAGCGATTGTTTTTCCTATATTTAGATATTTGTGTACGTATGACAACAACAAATTCGATAACTGTACCCTCGAACAAGTTGCGACTGACATTTGGACATTTGCATTTACATGCAAAGCTGAGCAGATGAAGCAGCCGCATAACAATAACACAACACAATACCTCAACTGAGCACTGCTGACAATGATTGCTGCTTACTCGGTCAGTGGGGGGAGTGGGTAGGTGAACCGCGTCATCTACTCATTGCTAAATGGCTCGACTTACACACACTTGATTCTTTGGGGGGTGGACGAGTGAACCGCTCACAATGCAAATCAAAGTATGACTGTGGCGCAGCACCTTCAGGCGGGAGCCGAGGCCCCAACTGCGGCTACAGTTACGGATGTGCACCACATTCGGCACCACGATTAGCTGTGCAAACAGCTTTGAGTGCTCCGAGTGCCACTAAAAAAATGCGACAAACACAAATATCAAGTATCAAGTTTTTAGTACCGAGTACAGCAATTCGAGTGCCACACGCCGCAGCACTTCAATTGCAGTCATCTGAATGTCGACATGGCCAATAGTTCTCGCACAACAAATGCAAACAGGGAATTCAATAAAGCGATAACACATAAAAGGCTTCTTCAATTCTTATCTGTGCGCGCCTCCCCCAAGTCATGCTTGTCGTGCCTAATTGGGAAATGTCTTTCTTTATCCATTTGCTTATTAAATTTGCATACCTCGTAGTCAAGTGAGGAAAGTCTGTGTATATGTGAAGATTATTTATATAAAATTTCTACTGCGACTTTGTCTTCAAGCAAATACCTTATCAGACATAATCTCGCCCTCTCTCTCTCCACTCAAAGTAAGTACTTAAGTTTCATTCCTCGGTAACAGGTATACATACATATGTGTATCGAATTAGGTATTTCCATCAGCTACTATTGCAATATACGTCTGGTTATTGTTTCAGAAATGAGGTATACGCCAACTCGTTTGCAACCGCAATTGATCAGTACGAACATGTCTACAGGGTATTTTATATTCGAATGTTCTAATCATAATTTTTGTCGTTTTGTTGTGCATTGTTAATTCAATTAAAACTTGTGCAACTGATAAGCACTTTACTACTAATCCATTATCAAAAAAGCCTTTAGACGTCCAATTTTCCTTCTTAAATTAATTGCTTGACTTTGGGTTCGCTTAAGTTGATTACTAAATTATATTATTATCATTGCGCTCAGGAATTGAGCAGAATGTTTTTTATGGGTTTGTTTTTTTTGTAGATCCCCCTACACTAAAATCTGTTATCTATTTTGGGGTCTGTGCACTTTGAGAATAGAGAGTTGTGAAGCCAGTGAAGGCATATGTATGTGCATTTGTAAAATCAATTATCGGCCAGCTCGAAAGCGTGGCATTATTTTATTGTTGTTTGCGATAAGCAGGTTGATACACTGTCTCTTTGGAACTTACACAGGTGAATATAATTCAAATTGAAACTCCAATCAAGAATTCAGATCACGATCAGCATAAGTATCTAAGGCTGAAGGGTGTGAATTGTCAATTGTGTTAACAACAGACAAGTGAAGGTTGTATTTTTTTACATACCCTCCAACTATGCAAATGAAAAATTTTTAATCAAGAATTTATGTATGTTTGTCAGATGGCAACAAGCAATAAAATACGTACAAGCTTATATTTATATTTAGACCGGACTGTCGGATATCTGCTTGACAGATAAGCGTGACAAGAGCATTACCAATTCTAATCTAAATATGTATGTGAATGCTTATATTTGCAACTAAAAAGGAAAGCTTTAAAAATCTTAGCAATTCCTATATTTGGATTTAAGTAACAGCATTCATATGGATGGGATGATGAGGCGCTGGCTAGTTGCTTGCTGTTGAGATCACAAAACCAATTTCCTTTGTGGTGCTGGCGGCGGATACGTGCATTTACCCACATTACTCATGCGCCTTGTGGACTTTAAACAGCTGCCGATCTATGCAATGCTTCAACTTTTCCGATTCTTTGTCGAAAGTCATTCGCAGTCGCAGTTGGTTTTTTATTAATGCATACGGCGTATTAAGGCCACTAGGCAACTGCAGTGCCAGACATTTTAACAAATAATTAAAGATAGCGCTTCTTGCGACTGCTATTGTGATTGTAATTAAATACGTTAACTGATTGTTTCGATAGCAATTTCTTGCATAATGCTTGGATGGCAAGCTGCAAGTGTGCCAGCATTTATCGGCTAGAAATTGACTCTCAATGAATCACGCAAGCCACTCAGTATGGTAATTAAGTTATCGCATGTGACAGCCACGTGAGCCCCGAATAATAAATGCAAATGAGATTGCAGTTCAGAGTGGACAACAGGTTCAGCTGCCAACTAGCCCTTAGACAACTTCCCATGGGAAGATGTCAAGTGTGCAATAAACTGAAACAACAACGAAAAATGTAATAGACATGCGATGAATGATATAATATTCAAATATCATTTATTCATACGCTTGGCTTCACGTAATTACGTTGGATACATCGAATGAGTAAACTGTATTTGATTATCCGTAATGGTGGGCATTCTTTGACCTTCACAAATATGATTGTCAATTTTTAATTGGCAGCTGACTGATAACCACATGCAATGCAAATGTGGAATTTGTGTTGATGTGCATCTTAAACCAGGAAATTCGTAAAAATGTTCCATATACCTTAAAATACGCATTTATTATTGAGCTCAATCGAGAATTCAATTTAAACTCAATGATCTTAATTTATTTCAAGTGTTTTGCTTTGAATTTGCTACTAAATTCATTAAATCAAAAAATCAATATTCTTAATTCCCAAAAGCTGTAAATTTATACTTGAATCAAGAAAATATCATAACGCAGTTGTTTTGTATTTGTATTATTTTTAAAAAAGTTTCAATTCACGGCAGCAAAATATATATCGGACATTTAGGGCAAGGCAAGTGAATTGTGAAAAGAAAATACAAGTATCATTAATGAAATTTATTTAAGTAAATAAATAATTCCATAAAAAAAATAAAATCGGTGGAATTTTCTTTTGACTTATTAATGACCCGAATAAGAAATGTAATTTATGCTTCCAAACAAATAATAAATAGAAGTGTATGAAGTGTAAATTAGCGTAAAATTAGAACCTACATATATGAGGAATAAGATAAGATAATTTAATGCAGAGATTAATGGGTTTCCAGCTTTTAAAACAGAAGCAGCGGAACAAATTGGCTATTAGCACATGTATTGTGCTTAAAGTGAAAATATTTTTTTTATTAAAATATGCATGTTTAACTCATTTCACTCTTGTTTACTTATTTTACATAGAAGTTGTTTTACGAGAAATCTCAAACAAGTTATGCAAAACCTGCCAGCAATATTAATATTTATGTAACGGTGTATGTATCTATGGGCACACATATATATGTATATACATAAGAATATCAGACGATATAAGCAATATCATGCCACATTATAAGACACCCATTAAAGTATATGTATTTATTCTTTTTTCTTGCTGCCATGAGGGACAGAATCAAAAGCACTGTACGAATGCTTAATGAAATTATTTATATCCGATATCGGCTAAGAAATCATTTTATATGTATATATGCAGCGTGTACTTAGGACTAATTAATTATTTTATCGGTGAAACAGTGAAACATGTATATGGAACATGAGAAACAGCTGTCGCAACACAAACTTGAAGCCATTGCAAATTCAAGCACCTTAACCGGCAAAATTACGAGTGTTTATAGAAATGCCATAATAAAGGCAACAAAATGTTGTTGATAATTATGCTAGCGGTTTTTTTTTGCCTGTTTTTTTTTTCGGTCAACCGGCACGCGATATCTGTGGGTGCTAGCTTACGCTAGTTGGGGAATACGCTTTAACCTTCAGCATGCGTGATGAGTGTAAACAAAGCCCCAAGCATAGACAACACAAACGAAATGTTCATCGGTCTGCGACTAACATATAATTTTTTTTTTTTTTTTGTAAAGTGGAAACATGTTTTGTGTGCGCTATGTATGTATGTCTACAAACAGCTGGAAAACTACACTAGGCGATTATGTTCATGTACAATGCGGGACAGTTGACTAGAAGAGCTAACAACTCTTTGGCCTGATAACACACTGAGCAGCACTGACTTCTGCTCTCTTTCTCTTGTTATATGTCACTGTCGTGGTAATACAAAAAAATAAAAAAATGCACTCGCGTAATAAATTGATTTCAATTGTTGCTCAAGCACCATTCACCCAAGTAAATTTCCAGCTCTTAATGAATTAACTGACTTTGCAAACAATTTTCGTGCTTAAAATGTTTATTTTTTTTTTTTGGATTTAATTAAAAATCACACCTGTTTAATTGTCATTTAAATTTTATCAGTTTTCGATTGAACAACTGTTATAGCAACAAATTAAATCATCTTTGTTGTTTTTGTTTCGCTACGATAGCAACAAGCGCTATAAGGTCCGCGACGTTATTTTTGTTATTATTGTTGTGTATGTGGGGGAGATCGACAATGCTCTACAGATTTGAATAAGAATTTATAAACTTACAAACACACGCGTGTGTGTGTTTATGTACTATACTATACACAAATGTACCATTACATATATATTGGGTACAATAATAGAGAACACTCACACTAGACTTGAACCCGATAAACAAAACGCTTTTCCCGCAGCGCGTCCACAGTGCTCGAACGCTCAACGCCAACTATTTGTTATTACAAAAACCACACACAGATATCTCTGGGGCACACAAATACATTCATGCATATACAAAAGCACTCGCATAGACGCTTGCTTATCTGTGAGTGTCAACAAAAGTTTTACGCTATAGTTTTTTCATCAGTTGCCGTTGCTAGGTTCAAGCTTTTCAATGTTCAGAGAGCAGTCAGTGGAAGAGAGCAAAAAAAATGTAAGCAAAAAGCTAAGAGAACTGTAATTTTTATGCGTGCGGCTGCCAACTTGTTTGTAAATCAAGGCGCCATTTTTATTTATTTGAATTTGGGTTTAGTTTAGCAAACATATGAAAATATATGTATGTATGTTTTCTGACAAAGTTTTGGACCTCACATATGGGTCTCATAGAACTAACCGACAGCTTTTTATCAGCGTCGCAGCCAAACGTGACTGTCACAAAATTGATTGTTACCCTAACGTTGCATTCTCATTCGAAATGCCGTTAGTCCAAAAGTTCTGTTCAAAGCTCAAGACGATGATGAGGATGAGTCCGAGCTGCTGGAACTGGAGCTAGAGTCAGTGATGCGGGCGTGCTTGCGACGACGTGACTTCTTCTCATCTATAACCTCATAGCTAGGCAATGTGGAGTTGCTCGAATCGGAGCTGCTGCTGCTTGTGCTGCTTGATTCCTCAATAACGGCCTCGATTTTCCGCGATTTTCTAAAAGAGCGGGATTGGAGTGAGGCACATTTTTGGCAACAGTTGATTACCATTTACTTCTTCTCAGCTTTTTCGGCGATTTTAGCCCGTTTCAGTTTCTTGGCCTTGATCGGATCGCAATCGCTGGGTGAGCTGCTACAGTTGCGCTTTGATTTCTTAACCTTTTTGTCCTTGTTGCTAGCTTTGGTGGAGTACAGATTTTGCGAGCTGGCAGTAGAGTATCCCGTATCTTTGCGTTTGCGCTTTTTTCTGTTAAATACATTGAATATATTATTTCATTTAACTTAACTTAACTTTGACTTGCTTGTCCTTTTTGTCTCTTTTCTTTTTGCTGTAACTGGCTTCCTGCTCCACAAAATCTCTATCCTTGGCTCTAGTTCATGGGAAGTGTAAGTTTTTTTTTTTTGTGAATAAAGTATTAGTTGAATTACTCACTTCTTAATCTTCTTCTTGACATCGCCTCCACGTTCATTGGATATCATATAGATGCTGTTCTGATCCGTATCGTGAACCCGTCGACGCGACTGATATTGACGCGATTTATTCATTTTACTCTCCCGACGACTCTTCCAGAATTCAGCGTTGACTACATAAAGCCGGTACAGCTGGAGTATAATGACCAAGGAGTTCTTGCCTGCCAATGGAAAAGTATGCTTTAATAAATATTTACCACATTGGATTTTTTTTTATAACTCACAGGTGAAAAACACGTTCATATAGTTGATGATCTTATATTGAAATATTATCAGTAAGCGAAATGTTAGAAACGGTGCATCCTGAAGTATTACGTTAAGCACTATGCCTGAAGAAATATATTGTTATTAAATATAGATACATACGTTTGCATATAGAGTAAATTTTTGTAATTAATTAATTTCTGTGCATTTACTAATGTACTTATAACGTACCCCAGACATCAATACCGCAGCAGCAGTTTTGACAGCAATCCGTTGGTCTGTAAAATTTAGAATTGTATTGATTGTTGGGCTTGTTAGGAGTTCAATGGACTCACTCTTCTTTATGATGGGAGCCGCTGCCACGAGGTCGTCTACCTCGCGTCGCAGACAGTACAATCGTAAACTGCATTAGGCTCCAGGACCAAATTCCCAGAGTGAGGAAGACCAAAAAACCAATGCGTGCTATGGAATCATCCTTGTAGGAGTCAAAGAACTCGATTATATCCGCTGCGGTGCCAATGTACACCAACAACAGCTGACTGAGCTGATCGCGTGTTAGGTCGCCTTTGGGCAACAGCCAACGACCGACAATCAGGATTAGCATGAGAAACTGTTCGATGAGCGTGGTCCACGTATCTGGACTGATGACGGGCAGCGTGATCCCAGCATCATCCAGCAGATCCGCCACTGGTACAATAGCACTGTTGTTTGGGGTGGTTGTGGCGGTGTGAACGGCGGTGTGGGTGGTGCTACTGCTGATGAGACTGCTGTCATTGCTGGCAAAGCTGGCATTTACAATGGACAATGAGGCATTTATCACTTGGAGTCGCCGCTCAATCTTGTCCAGTTCGAGTAGCCAAATCGCCGGCACAATGCTGCTCAGGTAGAGAAAAACCGAGGGGCAGAACCTGCAGGAAGAAAGGAGGCATAAAGATTCATGGCACAAAAGCAAATGTACAAAACAAACAAACAGGTCAAAGTGAGGCGCCAAAAAGTAAACATCTAGCGAAAGACACAAACTAAGGCACCCAAAGTGAAATTCCATTAAAGTTTTTACTACAACAGAGCGTGGGTGGTTTTTGTCTGGAGGAGTGGTCGTTGTGGCAAGCTGGTCTTGAAGGGGATGTTTGGTCTGCATACTTGGAACGGGGCACACACACACATTAAACACATGATTTCACTTTTAATTGAAAATCAAAACCGCGAACATGACGTCAGTATCAGAAGATTTTTGTTTACATTGCCTTCCATTAGGTATATAAGCGATATATATGGGTAATTTGCCGGATCTGCCGACTTACCATCGCCACTCTTGCGTCTTCTTGATCATTATAGTAAAGATGCCTTCGAGCAGCAGCAACAGCAGTGGACCACATAGTGTCCAATAGATGATATCCTTCTTGAATGTCGTCACCTGCCAAATGGCCAACAAACTGTGTGCGCTGAATATGATGCGCGTGAGAATTGCTTTAATCGTTGATATAATCTTGGCCATGATCACATCATCATCACCATGGGCCCTCAGCTCCTGCTAACCGTTAGAATCCGCTAACAAGACCAAAAGGAGACGCTTAACTTCTATTCGAACCGCACTCAGCGAAGCTCCAAACGCAACTAAAGCGACTGACAGCGAAAATCACACAGGGCAAATGCTTTCATTAGATGTTTAAACGCTTTTTAAGAAATTAAGGACAACGCAGCGAATGGCGCGATACATAAACGCGAGTAATTGGTCAATGAACATGACTCGTACGGTCGCCTGCTGAAACAGAATACTCCCACGTGTAAGTCAAGTAATTCTCTCACATTTAATACCTTTTAGCTTAAGTAAACTTATTAAGTATTTAATACTCATTTGAGATTTTTAACAATTTTTGTTTCTTAAAATTTAATTTACAAGAAGTCGTAATGCTAAAACCCCAATCCAAAAAAAAATGTTGAGGATAAAATATCGACAATTTGTTATGCTTCGGGGCGGTTACATATTCAGAAACGCTCCTGTCCGATGACTTTCCAAATGAAATTGAACGCACGCTCGGCATGTGCCACACACATACACTCAAACTACCATTTATGTATGTTGAACTAAAAGTCACATGACCGTTAAATGCTTTAGTTTTCACTGTCTTTTGACCCAGCCCTTCGTCAGACTACAAATGCAATGCAAACAAATCGCGGGTAAGAACCCCAGTCATTGGCCATAAAAAGGTAAGTAATAGTTATCAATATACCACCCCCTGGTTTTTACTGATGTTTACGTTTATGTGCGGAGAGTTAGGTCAATGTTATTGTGCACGTGAAGTTATATATGCGAGTAATGAGAGAACAACATGCGACCAACTGTTGACAGTTGATTTTGTTGCGCTTCACACCTTTGAGTACTTTTAAAATAAATAATTTTAGCGCCAAATTTTCGATTTACTGCGCTGCCAGATAACTGAACTAACCTCGAAAACATACGCCCTGTTAATATCGATAGTTTTATATCGATGGTTCACTCGACTAAATAAGCCTAATAACAACAAAACACGTGAAATTTATTTTAAATAATATTATTAACAGGAAAGGTTGTGTATAATGGCATCATCAAGCGAGTCCTCGGCTGCATCCGACCACGATACAGGTTGCGAGGATGAGACGCAGGTAAATAATTTGTTGGAATATGCCAAACACTTGTAATTTCAAGATTTGCTTCTGCCACAGACCGCAATTCGCGAAGATCTTAAAGGTATGACCATCGAAGAAATACTGCATCTCAAGGAACAGTTGGGCGCAAAGGTCTACAAGGAGGCCATTCTGGGCAGTAAAAGCTCCATGGTAAAACAGCCAAAATCAAAAATGGAGCTCAAGCGCTTAAATAAGAATCGCCCTCGTGAAATCAGTTCAAAGCGACAGGTGGCCTTTTTGGGCGCAGAACTGCGAGTGGAGCGTAAAAGGCAGACTGAACTGCGCGATCCGCGTTTCGATGAAAAATCTGGCAACTATGACGTTAATTCTTTCAAGAAGAACTACGAATTCGTAACGAATATACGCGACAAAGAGGTTGTCCAGCTGCGGAAACAGCTGGACAAAGTGCACAACGGTGAGGAGAAACAGAAAATCAGACATACTATGCAAAGACTTATGAATAAGAATGTGGAGGACAAAAAGTGGCACCACAACCAAAACTTATTAAAGGAGGAGCGCAAAGAGATACAGAAAGCGCACGACGAGGGACGGCAGCCACACTACGTTACAAAGAGTAAGTTGTTCTAAAAATATGAATAACGACAGCTAATCTCATCTTCAATTGCAGAGGAGAGGCGCGCCAAGGAATTGGTTGCTCAATTCGAGCTACTGAAGGATACTGGGAAACTCAACAAACATCTTGAAAAGCGACGCAAGAAGAACGCCGCCAAGGATCGCAAGCGCATTAGCATAGAATAGACTATCAGCTTAGTTATAAATGTATATTAAGGATTAAAATTGTGTTTTCACATTTTGTGTATTTAACCCGTTCGCAACATCTTAGCCTCACGTTTCTCCTGCAGCTCTCGCCGCTGGTCCTCGACAATAACTTTTCGCTCCTCGAGGAACTGAGCATATTCCGTGGAGTCAAGATCACGCACCACCTTGATGCCGCAGGTTCGGGCAATGCCAATGAGCATCTCGCACATTTGCTGTGTATAAATGATAATCAATTCAACACATCTCAGTTAGCCAGAGCATCCTGCTTACCTGCATCGTAAGCAACGCACTGGGTGGATCTTGTATTTTGATTGCCGCAATTTCGTACAAATGCTTTAGGGTAATCATGCCGGCAACTTCACGACCAGGTGTCATCGTGCCCCGCTGGATGCCCGCTGCTTGTTTCAGGAAAAAAGTCGCTGGAGGGTGATGTATGACCAAATCGTAGCTGCGATCGCTGTTCATTGAGATGCGACACGGCAGTGGCACGCCCTCTTTCATTTCGGCTGTTTTCGTGTTGAAGTCCTTGCAAAAGGCAGCAATGTTGATGGCACGCTGTTGAATTACATAGATAAAAAATATATAATATACTCAATATAATTTGAATACCCACCTGACCCAGCATGGGACCCAATGGCGGGCCTGCTGCTGCCATGCCGGCAGGTATATTTGTTTTCATTTTGGTTGTGTGCGTCACACGCTCCACTGTCTTTTTGAGTGATTTTAGTTTACCGGCTGCTTTTGACATTTTAATTGATTTAATTTGAAATCAAATCGACCTCTTGGATGTTATGCAAAGATATTCAATGCGTTTGCTAAGAAGAAGACCAAACAGCTGCAGCCGACTGCCGAGATATCGGTTGTTAATACAATTTATCGATATTATTATGCCTCTGTTATCAGTTTGTTAATGTCTATTAAAACCATATTCGTCGCATTGATACAAAGTAGATCCCGGGAAAAATTCATGTAATTGTCTGTGCCAAATTGCATTGGAAAAATTGTATTTCCTTGTGTATTTTTCAAAAACTATGAACACCGGCTGTTATTAACAGGTAAACAAACTGCTAACAATTAACTATTGAACTAGTCGTTCACTCAGTGATTCGAATGAACTTTTTCTCATCTATGCACAGTTCTCCTAAAAAGACGCGTTCTTTATTGTAAGAATTAATTGTAAATAAAACAGAATAGCGAGTTAACACTGATCATGTCTATCGAAATAGAATCTGCAGAGTAAGTGCATAATTTAGTACGCTGTGTAGTCAATTTTCTAATCGTCCGCCTTTGCAGCGTGATACGACTAATTCAACAATATCTGAAGGAATCCAATTTGCTTAAAACGCTGCAAACTTTACAAGTAAGATTCCGGTGCCTTGGTTTAATTATTGTAGTAACAGGCTGTATTATAGGAGGAAACTGGCGTCTCGCTCAATACTGTAGACAGCGTCGATGGCTTTGTGCAGGATATCTCGAATGGACACTGGGACACAGTGCTCAAGGTAACGCAGTCACTGAAGCTTCCCGACAAGAAGCTGCTTAATCTCTACGAACAAATTGTACTGGAACTAATAGAGTTGCGAGAATTGGGCGCCGCCCGTTCGTTACTTCGCCAAACGGATCCCATGAGCATGTTGAAACAGCATGAGCCCGAGCGATACATACATCTAGGTGAGTGTATAAGCAATACCCATTTTCTGTAAAGATAAAACAGTTTTGTCTCTCAGAAAACATGCTGCAGCGTGCGTATTTCGATCCCCGAGAGGCCTATGCGGAGGGCAGCAGCAAAGAGAAACGTCGAACGGCAATTGCCCAGGAGTTGAGTGGTGAGGTGCATGTAGTGCCCTCGTCTAGGCTATTGGCGTTGCTCGGCCAGGCTCTTAAGTGGCAACAGCATCAGGGTCTCCTTCCACCCGGCACCACCATCGATTTGTTCCGTGGCAAAGCAGCCATGAAGGATCAGGAGGAGGAAATGTATCCAACGCAGCTGTTCCGGCAGATCAAATTCGGCGAAAAGTCACATGTAGAGTGTGCACAGTTCTCACCAGACGGACAGTATCTGATAACTGGCAGTGTAGATGGCTTTCTCGAAGTGTGGAATTTTACCACTGGTAAAGTACGTAAGGATTTGAAATACCAAGCACAGGATCAATTCATGATGATGGAAAAAGCCGTGCTGGCACTAAATTTCTCTCGTGACTCTGAGATGGTTGCATCTGGCGCACAGGATGGCCAGATAAAGGTGTGGCGCATTATCACTGGTCAATGCTTGCGCAAGTTCGAAAGGGCACACACCAAGGGCATTACATGTCTGCAGTTCTCGCGGGATAACAGCCATGTTCTCAGTGCTTCCTTTGACTACACTGTGCGGTTGCACGGTCTCAAGTCCGGTAAAATGCTCAAGGAGTTCAAGGGGCACACGTCATTTGTCAATGAGACTACATTCACGCCGGATGGCCACAGTGTCCTAAGCGCATCCTCCGACGGCACCGTGAAGGTCTGGTCGCTAAAGACCACAGAATGTGTGGCTACTTACAAGCCCTTGGGTAACGAACTCGCCGTTAACACGGTGCTTATACTTCCAAAGAATCCGGAGCATTTCATCGTCTGCAATAGATCCAACACGGTTGTGATTATGAACATGCAGGGACAGATTGTACGATCGTTCTCGTCGGGCAAGCGCGAGGGCGGCGCCTTTATCTCAGCAACCCTCTCACCTCGAGGAGAATTCATTTACTGTGCCGGAGAGGATCAAGTGCTCTACTGTTTCTCGGTCTCCTCGGGCAAGCTAGAGCGTACTTTAAACGTAAGCATTCTCATGTTTCTCTCTAAAATCGTTTTAATATTTTTCTATGGTTTTAGGTACACGAGAAAGACGTTATTGGCCTAACCCATCACCCACATCAGAATCTTCTGGCCAGCTATAGTGAAGACGGTCTGCTGAAGTTATGGAAGCCCTAGATTACTTAAGTTTTCCCGCTTGCTAAGTCTTATTTAGTTTTCCTAGATTATTACCTGTCAGAATAATTTAATTTAATTTAATTTAACTGTACTGCAATATCAGCCAAGTTTAGATTTTCTCATGCCCTGCATCAATATCGTCAATCATGTTCATATCAAACAAATTGACTTTAATTAAGAATTATGCAAAACCATGACGATAACGGCTGCGGTAATCCGCTGTCTTCGTTTCAATTGGTCTCCAGACTTGAATTAGTCAAGCAACTGCAGTCAACCGGTCCACTTGTGCCTCGATCAGTATGAAAAGCGACGAAATAATTGAGAAAATACGCAATAAGCTGAAGGAGTCGGATCCCAGCAAACGAACTGTAGTCAACACATTTCAGTTCAATTTTACGGACAGCGATGGCATACTCATCAAAAGCATGGGTGAGTTTTTGGAATAGTGTTCGTTTTGTGTTATTCCCGCTGACCGTCTCACTGTAGTCTTTGATTTCAAAGCTCTGGACATTTATGAAGGCAAGGCACCTGACGCCGATGGTCGGGTTACTATAGCTGATGAAGATTTTTATTTGGTTGGCACTAAGCAAAAGACGTTTGAGCAAATATTGGAGCAGGATAGGGCTAAAATAGACGGTGATGCTGAGGCCATCAGCAAAATGTTGGGCAAGTTTCGATTGAATTCACAAAACTAAAATACAACCAATTTTATTATTGGATTCTTGTGCGACTATAAATCACCGAAACGCGCTGAAATTCTATTCTATGTATGTCTCAAATAAAAACAAGAAATTGCAGTTTTGAACACTGTTTAGTTACCTAAGCACGTAGTAAATATTTAGTACGTAAGTAACAAATACAAAATCAAGTTGGAACTAAATAAACGCACAGTATACTAAAATTAGTTTGTCGATTAATATACATCTTTCTGTTTGCAGGCAGTCACATAAATTGGGTTGTTGTATTGGATAAACCGAACTTAAGCAATTAATATTGTAGCATACTTTGAGGATCGAGCATGTGATACGCAAACTGTGGCTAACTAGGTCATATTTAGGTCATAGATTTGGAAATGATTGGTATGTTACAATCGCAAGGGATATCTACATCAAACTGTATTCTAAGATTATGGGATCATCTAAGAACCTAAGCACATGTGCACATGTACACATTTCACTGTCCTTTCCCAGAAGCAAAGTACTTCTATAATAGCTTTTAAATAATTGTCTTATTTTGATTTTGGTTTAGTATTCATTTATTTAATTACCTTTATTTATATTTAATGTTAACATGGAATTGTTTTTGTAGGTGTTTTTTGTTCAATTTTAAAATTTTGCTTTTTAATCAACTATCTTTTGCTAAAGCGCAGCGCTCTATGCCAATGCATACGCTTGGGTTTGGTTTTGTTTTTGGTTTAGGCTTTACATATTGTTTAGTATATCTTATTTTTCTTTTGTTTGTTTGCCTTGCTTATTTAAAGATTTAATTGTAAATTTAACACTTGCTTGTTTAATTTAACTTTGTGTTTTGTTTAGTAAACGCTTAGAACATTTTACGGGGATTTGCCGTGTGTTTCTCGAACATTTTTTATTTAATTTTTATATTTTTAGTAAATAGGTTTTTAATTTATGTTTGTTTTTATTGCTAGAACACAAATTCAATTTTTTAATTAACTAATTTAATTGGGGTTCATTTTAAAGTCATACAACAACAAAATTTATACACTTAAACTAAATATTCATTTATTTATATTTTGAAATTATTTCAAAATAATGTATTATTTCTTATTAAATAGTTGATCTTAATGCATTTTGCAACAATTTAACAACGTTTTACTTGTTCAATGTTTTCGTTTTATTTATTACGTTTTTATTAAACACCTACATACTTTTATTATTAATGATTTTTACGTCAAACTGTTTTTAAGTTTATCTCATTTATTTAAGCTTTCTTTTAATGTTTTTGTTTTATGCAAAACGTACGAGCGCTATGAAACCAATAATTTTTTATTTTCTCAAACTTTCATCTATGATTTATTATTATTCAATGTTCTCAGTATTCCAAAATTACAGAAAAAATAATGTCACTTTATATTCATTGTGTTGGGAAGAATGTGAAAATAGTACATCAACTTAATAATAATTTATAGGAGAAAATAATAATTTCTTTATTTTTAACTTTGGGTAAAAATTATAAAAATTTTCTTATCAGTTGTTAGTTGTGTAATGTTAATTTTTGGATTTTAATTTACTGTATACGTTTTTATTATCGTTCTCTTTAGCGTGTACATTTTTATAAATAGTTTGGTTTGTTTGTTTTATTAATGTCGCTGCAACATTCCCTTTAAACGTCTATAAAAATGTGCTTAAACTGACAAAAATCTTTTGAATTTATCAAGTTTTTTTCTGGAATTTGGTGCGCACGACAAATGGCGCTACTAAATTTATTTGTATTCATAAATTTATTTATTTATTTATACAAACCTCTCAATTAAAGGATTTTGTGTTTAACTTTTGCTGGAAGATACAGGTTTGATAGTCACTAATTCTTTTATTTATGAATTTTTAATGTATGTATGTAATTGTTAAAAACTTTGTGATTTTTTTTTAACTTAAATTAAACTTTAAATGTAAAGTTGTGTGTTGTTTGAGAGTGTTTTGCTTATTGTAAAAAAAGTATAAATAAAAGTTATTCTCGCTTGTATAGATATACTATAGGTATTTGTGTTATTGTTTTATGCCTTTTAATAAGTAGAATTTTTATACTTTGCTTGCGTTCAAATTTATTTATTCATGTGAATGTGTATTATTTTCAATTGTTTTGCTTTGTGTTTTTTTTTGTTTTGGTTTTTTTTTTTTGGTTTTGTTGTATAATTAATTCAATTTATGCTTCACCTAAATATTACTCGTATCAAATATAAAAATCAACAACTTTTTGCGGTCTCTTGTGGCTAAGAAAATGCAATGCTTTACATGTTTGCCGCTTGGTTTTTCAATCGATTCAACCAACAAAGTGGTTTTCGCATTTTCCTGTCATACGTAGTCGCTATGTGTATAATATAGTATGTATGTATAATTAAATGTAATTATTATTTGTTGTCTGTCTTTTTTGTTCATCGTTTATCGTTAATCGTTAATCGCTACTACAATGTTTACGCCCTACTGTACTTTATACGTTTACTTGCGCCTCGATAATAGCTTATTAAATTTATGTCTTAATCAATTCGCACTTTTGCATAATTTTTCGTCTTTTAGGTATTGTTAACTTTTGAATTTGTTGTTCTTGATGTTCAAGTTCATTTTGCTGAGTGTCGCAGTCTGTATACAAACATTCAACCACTGCGATCCTCCACCAGAAGTTCGCACAGCTCTTCTTGTACTCATCTTATTCATTACTCACTTACTTATATGCCCCTTTGCGAAGGCTTAACCTAAAGCGCTCTACAGCGGAAGTGAAACTAGCGATAAAAATGCTTAAAAAACATAGTTAAACGTTTGCCATTTGGTTTACATGGTCGATATTATCCTCGTCGAAATGCACATCGTTTATGAATATGTCCGAAGCTAGCTGGTCCTCGTCCAGATCGAGATCGTCATCATCGTCGTCATCGTCCTCGTCGTTGGACATCAGACCGTGTGACATATCAATTCCGGCAATACATATATGTGGGGGCGGTGGCACGCTTGTGGGTGGCAGCGGAGCGGGTGGAATGATCAAGGTGCCACTATTAATACCGTGCAGACTGCCTGCAATACTCGGTCCGCCACTCTGCAAATGCCGCCGACTGGAACTGAGACCAGCTGGGGAATAATTCAATAATCAAAATGTTACAATTTGATAATGGATATTTGAAGTGATATTATTGATATCTCAATAAAAGAATAATTACCTTTGAAACGATAAGATATTAAAAACAAATCAAAGAAAACCTAAAATACGAAAACATAAACATAATATTGCAATTGAAGAAACCTTCGCTTACCCGTTGCACTCGTCTGCGAGTCATAATGTGCATTCCGATGTAAACCCAATTGACGCACATGGTTTCTACGTTTTCTTCTGGAGTGACAGAGTGTGCATAGGAGACAGATTAGGGACGAGACGACGACTAGTGTTATTATAATTAGGACGTCGTGATCCTCCTCGGCCGCTTCCGTGATACCTGTTTCAGGAATTAATACGTAAATAAACCAAAGCACAAAACCAATTGAGATTCTTGTTAATACATATGTATTTAGCTATCAAATCATACGCATTATCAGAGGTTTCTCTCAAACTCTGCTATTATGATTAATGTAAATGTTATTTAGATAATGTATGAATGAATATCTAGCAATCTGACAGATAATGTTCTTCTTGCTGTACTGCTGTGCAGTGGATGTGTTGGCATTGAACTTTTGTGTTTTTCATATTAGTAGATAGTATTTTAGGGATAATAGTTAAGAATGCTGCTCAGTTTAAGATACTGTATTTAAGTTATTGCGGGTGCAGAACATAAAAAAGCCAGAAATATAACGAAATTTCCATCAGCATGCCTTCTAACAAATTCAAAGCGGAATTTGCAAACAAAAAATAATAAACGTTGGGACTTTAGCTTGGAACAAGGATTCTAGATTATGTTACATTTATGTCTTTATAAAACGATGCATAATTTGAACAAGTCTTTTGTGTTTTGCGAGTGGTGGAGAGTGGGTGGAGTGGCTCATTTAAGTGGGTACTTTGCATGTGTGTCGTGATTGTGGCTGTGGGCATTGTGGGCGTTGTGGGCGTGTGCAGCGATTTGAGACAAGTTTATGCAGGACTCACGTGTTATATGTGACCAAAAGAATTATGTATTTCTTATTCTTATACATTAGCATTTACTTGGCGTGTAACTTATGCATAGAAAAATTATTAAAAACTCTTGCGATGTTTTTTTTGTTTTATTATTATTTTTTTTTTTTCTTTTTGTTTTCTTTGTTTTGTTTGCTGTTGTTTTATTGTAATAGTTTGCATCACTTTTGATTCTCGTGGAAATTCCTTTGATTTAGCAATACAATTTAAAATTTTTGATTTCATTGTTTTAATTTTTCTTTGGACTTTTTTTTTTTATTTTTTAGTTGTACATATTCAAGACTAATGCCGTAATTGCTAAAACAAATGTCTGTAGAAATGTGGGCAAATGCGT
Source organism: Drosophila cognata (assembly GCA_035041535.1). Lineage (NCBI taxonomy): Eukaryota > Metazoa > Arthropoda > Insecta > Diptera > Drosophilidae > Drosophila > Drosophila cognata. Next base: position 13,378,078 of record JAWNLC010000571.1, on the reverse strand, counting down.
GGAGTTTGCGTCACCTGTGTGATTATCACGGACATTTTTTTCGGGTTTTTTTTTTTCGATATTGAGGAGTTTGAAAATGTTAGGCAGGTTAGTTAAGATTGTTAGTTTTTGTTTTTTTTTTTTTTTTTGTAGTTAGTTTAGTGGAAAATCACATCGAGAAAGTATATAAAAGATAGACGAAAGAACAGAGAGAAATAGAAGAAGATATGTGAGAAAGAGAGATAGATTTTAGTGTGGGCGTTACTTTTGATATTACTGAGAGCGCTTTGGTTTGAGGTTTTATTTTTTTTTATGTTTTGGTATTGTACGATTAAATATGCCATTTGATATGTTGAAACTGCGACTAAGAACAGCAAAAGTGTGTGTGGGTACAATAATACTTATGCATAGCTTTGGGTGAATTTTTGAACGGATGAACCTTAATTTTAATGAATTGTAAATTCTATGTACAAAATATCTGGCCATGAAAATAAAAGAAAAATAAATAGAAAAACAATACAGAGCTGTTTTAATTTTGGTGCTTTGAGTTTGTAGGGCTCAAATGGTTTAAGATCTGAGTTGATTTAGTTAATATTAGTAATACGTTATTATTTGGATTAGTTAGCACATTTAGTTAATATAGTTTTTAGCAAGTGTTTCGTCGGGTTCAAGTTTTCGTGAATTTTATAAACAAATGAAAAGCATAACAACCAAAATAAAATATTTATATATTGACTGCAGTCAATCTCAAATCGAAAGACAAATTAAATGGAAATCATGAACTGTTTTCATGGTCGCTCATTGGACGCACTGAAAACACAAACTCAACGATAAAAACGAGAAATAAGTATTGTTTAAAAGTAAGTAGCTCAAAAGGAAAATAAAAATTGAACTGAACCGTTCGACTCACTCACGACTCACAATGCAATTCGTCACTATCATCGCCGGGACCGCAGTTCTTGACACCATCGCAGCGCAGCTTGTCCGATATGCAGTATCCTGCCGCACACTGAAAGTGGTACGTGGACTCGCAGAGCAGCCCGATTGATGGTGGTCCCGGTCCCGAATCCTGTATCTCAGTCCATACAATGCGAAAGCCCTGCGCAAATTAAATAATTAATTAGTTTTGCAATTGCAAGCAACTGGGAATTGCCAATGGCAAGCCCCTAAAAAAAAAAACTTCCATTCCCACATTCAAATATATAGCACCCCAATACTCACCGATGCACCAACGGTCTTGTCGCTGGTGGTGAAGCTAATGCGTGCCGTTTGGCCAGTGGATATATAATGCCAATGCTCTATGGGCGGCTTTTCGCCGCACAACTCCACGGGCGGCTGATCCGAATCGACATTTACCCACATGCGCAGCACAGCAGCGGGGCAGCCACGATCTACAAAAAAAAACAAAAATAAATAAAATATATAATAATTGAACAAGTTTAAATTTCTTGGTGGTGATTCGAAAATTATAACTATAAAAATTAGAATTTAAATGATAGCCATCAATTTTCGATTTAGTTATTTCACTTACTCGCTGGATCGCCCTCGAGGCCGAACTGCTCGAAGTTGATGGACAACTTGTAGCCGGCACGTGCGGTCATCACCCAATTGCATGCATTGGAGGCCATGCCGCGCCCGGGCGCTTTGTAGCCAGCTGGATAGTTCGGGGAGGTGATGATGCCCGAGTCCTCGTTGCTGAAGTTGCCACCACAGTCGCCCGCATCGGATTTGGCTGACTCGAAGAAGTAGCGCGCCTTGAAACCGCTGGCAACGCTCGACTGATCAGTGTGCAAGGTGATGCGCAGACCAACTGCGCCACGGGGACTCTCGACGGGTCCGGGTGCAGTCAGGCCACAATAACGGCCAAGCAACCGATCATTGTTATCTCGATACACCACATACATTTCCAGCCAGTCCTCAAAACAGGCACCCGAACTGCATGTAAAACCTGAGATTAGCATCAGTTAATAGGGTAGATGATGGTGGTTAACCTACCCATAGGAACCCGCCGTGGCGTTCATATTTTTGTCCGCCTTGACCTTGAAGTGATCGAACACAATGGTCACCTGTTCGTTGTGCTCGGCCAAGAACAAATAGGAACAGTTCGTGTCCGACGGATAGTTGGAGGGATAGCGCGGACTGTTGAGTTCGCCACGTTTCTTCGAGCTGCTCACATACGTGAAGCTGCAGGTGCCATCGGGTGCCGCCGTGCCGGGTATCTTATACTCCGTTTCGAATGTGTACTTGCCCTTAAAACCACGCCCCTGCAGCTCACCCGAACTGAACACCATCGCTAGTCGTGGCCCATCGCTGATGACGCGCTGCGTCTCATTGCCGCACAACTCGTAGTCGAACTTGTCATATGCATCGGCCGTCTCCTGGCCCTTCAGATAGACCTTTAGATAGCCATCAGTGCAGTTGGATCTGGAGTAGATTGAAATTGAAAGTACGACATTTAATTAGAGCCAATTACGCTATGCTGTTAGGGATTTGCGCTTTTGCGTACTCGCTCTTGTCCTTGTGCTCCACCTTGGGTATATTGAAAGAGGTAAACTCGAGACGCACACGCTCCAGATGCTGTGCATCTTGCATGCCATAAATGAAATATCTGCGAAAGGCAATTGAACATTAAAATCACACACTCAATAATAAAGGGACTCGCTTCAGAATTTATGCCATGAGACTTACCTACACACAGTTTTTGGTATATATGGATAGGGATAGTTGGGTGAGAGCACAAATCCAGTTGATTCCTTCTTCGATAAAATCTTTTGATCACATTCAGAGCCACGTATGTGAATGCCATCATTTTCACCTGATGGTCGCCATTTTTAATTAATTTATTTTTTTGTTTTTTTGTATTTGTTTGTGTTGCATTTTTTGTTGATTAGCAGAAAAATTTGTATAGTTCAGTAGCAGCAGGTTTCATCAGATATTGTAGTAGGTGTTTTTTTTTTCAGAAATTTCAGTTAGAGTTGAAGAAGAATTAGAGCCAGTCAGAGAGAAAGGGGAAAATAGTTGAGTTGTAGGTAGATTTGATTAGTTCGTATTAGGTAACCAATTGTAATTAGAATGCAACAAAAATGTAACAAAAAGCCAACAGGGAGGGAGGGGCTTCAGACACATACACTGAGTCGTTAAATGTGCATCTTGTTGGCGGCCATTTTGTGGCGTTGCGAGAGCGCCACAAAATGGCCGCAGTTTTGGACTGATGGGTCAAACTGAAAAATAAATGCATATTATTTGGTTTACGGTTGGACAATACTTACGTATAAAATCTAATTTAACAAAACTTTCGCTAAATTCATAAATTCCTTTAAAGCCACGATTTTGCGTATTTGCGGTGCGCGGTAAGGTATAAAAATGAACAAAAAGGCTCGACTCGCTCGAATACAATACTAAGTTTCTTTGCTGTCCGCAATATGTACCGATTAATGCTGACGAATTATCTGGACCATCGTACACTTTCACATAGTCAAATGGGCAGCTGAATTTGTTGTATGATTATTTTGTTATTGTTGTTGTAGTTGTAGTTGTAGTTGTTGGTGATGTTGATGTTGATGTTGATGTTGATAGTTAGCAGTAGTAATTTTGTTGTAGACGAATAGATTGTAACAGCAATAGGGAAAAGAGCGTACATAGAATTTCAAATAAACAATTCTTGCAGATAGTTTGAAGATATGAGTATCTGTATCTGTGTATGTGTGTGTGTATGTGTGTGTGTGTGTGTGTATGTGTGTGTGTGGCAGCTGCGTGTCAAAGCAAATTGCTAGTATAGTTTTCCAGAATTTGCTTTGATTTTGACTTGAAATTGTTGTTTACAGTGATTGTGTTTTGTGTGTGCCGTGTTTTGTTTGAATTTGTTTGAATTTGTACAGCATTAGGGGTACTCACTGTGATCCACCAAAAAACAGATCAAAATCACGAAACTCTAATCTAACTCTCTGATTCGATTCACCAAGAAATTGATATGTACATGACATATCCTTCGGATAGGCACCTGGATAGGTTGGCGATATGAGTGCGCCAGTTTTATTGATACTCATGCTAGGCGTTATCGTGTAGGAACATGGCGAACCAGCAATTGGTATACCAATTTCATATTCCGCTGCAAAACATGGAAACATAATTTGTGGCAATAGTTTTAGTTTTCAGTTTTAGTTTACTTACATGCATTTATAAACCTAAAAGTGCCCTCGAACAGGTCCGTCGATACATTCTTGTTGCTAAAAAATGAGATGGCAACGGCGCGGTACATGGAAATGCGACTACGAGGCGGAATTGTGCCACAGTAGCGACCGCCAAATGGCGAATTGATCAGCTCCGCTGGTTCGGACGATTGCACCTCCGAGTAAATATCCATGTACTCATGAACACAACTGTAATGCGAAATTTCATTATCCACGCTCACAGCAACGGCAATTAATTACACTCACCTTGGTAATTCACCGACGGCCGAACCGCTGTGAAATTTAGTACAATACAAATGCAATTAATTAATTGAGTTTGGTTGGGGGTGTGCGTTTGGGAGAAGGGTGCTTTTGGAGGGGGTGTGAAACTCACTCTGGCGGACTTCCTCTTAAATTAAAGGAGTTAAAAACTACTTCGACGCGCTGTCCAGGTCCTGCTAGGAATGTGTAGAGGCATTGGCGCGAATGATTGCGATGGTTATGCAGCAAAGGTGCCGTGAAGCTGCCGTTCTGAGGCCCGCCAATACGCGAGACAAACGTCTGATCACATTCTGTATTGGCAAGAAAGAGAGGTCGAGAGAGGGAGAGAGAGAGAGAGAGAGAGATTTGCACACACAAGCAGGTAAAGATTGTGTGTGATTTTGGCATTGATAAGTCGAGTTATTACAAGTCGCTGAAATAATAATAATGGTTAGGAATAGACACACACACAATTTAATATAATATACATGTACAAACACATACACAGAACGTAGCAGTAACTCAATAGTTTAACCGTATGCAAAACAGCTGCTGTGTGTGCTGGTGTGTGTGTGTGTTTGTGTATGTGTGCATATGTGTCTTTTGTTTATATGTGTGTGTTTGTATAACTAGAAAGCATTTCCATATTCAACTATTCAACTAACTTAACTTTCAACTACAGATAGACACTTAAATATAACTGTTAACTACGGGCTTAGGACGCACGCAAACACACATAACCAACCAAACACACACACACACACACACACACACATCAAGAGACACAGAGAGTGAGAGAGAGAGAGAGAGAGAGAGAGGGAGAACAAGAAAGCGAGAGATATTGAGTTTGGCGCCACCTACTTGGCGATTTTGTGGGCCGCACCGCCGCCTCCACGTATGCCACAACCGGCTGCATCCAAGGCTCGCCCTCACCCTCGCCAGGCGACTTCAAATGCTCAATGGCAGCCACTGAGTTTCGGATATTTTTAGATAGGTGGAATTGAGTTGTTGGAGGAGTGGGGGGGGGGAGGGTGGTGTTGGTAGTGGTGGTGGTATAGACGAAAGACAAATACATGATGTTAATGATTTGTTGTTGTAAGTGGTATGTGTGTGTGTGTGTGTGTGTGAGTGTGTGTATGTGTGTCGTGTATGCACTATCATATATCAAGTTGACGTACAACATGGAAAAACGCTTTGGTGTTTATGACAGGTTCCCTGCTCCAGTTGCACTGCCAAACAGCAGCGTTTTAGTGTGTGGGAGCGCAAAACATGTTTTCATCATAATAAATTTAAGCATAACATAGATGAAACTGTTGTGTCAAAGCTGCATCTGCAAAAACACACACGCACACACACCCACACACACACATGCACACGTACAGCAGTAAGATTATATATGGTGAACAGTAATCCGTTCAGTTCAGTTCCACACACGAGTAGTGCAGCATACCCACACACATAGTGTAAATGTTCAAGGTGAATGCAACTAAAACTTGCCACAACCTTCTCTTCATTTTGCGCGTGTTTTTAATCACATTTGCCATTTTATTTACCCTTTTACGCAAAACTTCTGCTTTCATTTGATTATGATTTCAGTTTCAAATTTCAGTTTATATCATTTGACTTCAAAGCGAACCGACACTTTGTGGTTGTGGCTTCTAATTCTAATTAAATACCATTTTTGAGCACATTTTAAACGACCTGCAGAGCATTTACAACATATTTGGGGTTTTTCGGTTTAGTTTGGGGTTTCGAGACTTGCTCTCATTTGCCATTTTGTGGCTAGCAGCTGCAACTGCTGTGGCATAGTTGCTGCTTCAACTGAACGTGCATAGTTTGTGCGCAATTTAAATTGATACAAGTAAATGTTAAAACAACATCGAATGCACAATTTTCTGTACAAATATTGTGATTGTCCAATGTAGCTGCAACAATATTTGATTTATATTTGTTTTGAATCTTTGTATACGTAACTTATTATAATTTGAAATATTCGTCGTTCAATGAAGCGAAGCATTCTGCTAAAACTCTTATTAAGGACTACTTGTTGTAAATAGCTGCATAGGTTATTAATGCGAATCAAGATCTGAGCGCACCAAAAGTGCGTGTTGCATACAAATTAAGTACGAGTAGGCAATTCCCAGTAGATTATGAAATTGGGACTCAGCGACTGGTCTGATTTTTAGAGCAGACAATTTGTCATTGTGAACGCTTTTAAGTTCAAATGGGCCTATATAAATAGATTTAATTATGATCGTGAAGGCTTATCTGGCTTACGATTGTACGATGTGTAACGAGTGATGCTTAATCACACAGTCATTTAATTATCTAGACATTTGGTAGTTGTGCAACCGTTGTAAATTAATTTCCATGCAGCAGATTCGCTTGAATTTTATCTGCATTTGTTGCTATAGGATGCGTGCCTCAACTGCAAATAGATGGCGCACATGCCAAAAGTTTGCTCATTAAAATGAGAACGAATCATGGGAAAAACACCAAGGATGCCAGGATACGCTTGTATTGTACTATCTGACGAAATGCTCCGTGATAGCATGTGGCACATGGCAAAGGAGGGGTGGCGTGGAGCATGGGGCCAGAGGCCTGAGGCGTGGCCATGGGTGTAACAATGTCAACCGCAACGAAATCTGACAAACGGAAGAGACCTGCACAATGCCGCATTCAACATTCAGCATTCAGCATTCAGCATTGAGCATTGAGCATTTAGCATCCCACTAAAACCTACCACCTAACCATGACAATGACAATGCGGCAGGCAGCGCTCCTCGTAAAGTGTCAATAAATTTTATGCAGACGCCATTTGCATTGGCATATACACATTTTTGCATTTTTACTGCTGTTGTGGCAAGTGTTGTTCCTCTGCCTGCCTAGACATTATGTTAATTTATAGCTTTTAAATGCAGGTTTTAATTGCATGTTGTGCAACTAAAACGATCAAAAACCGCAAAATGACTGCTATAATCCGCGCAACTGTCATGTAAACAAGCTGTCTGGCAATATATATTCAAAACTTAACAACGCCACCGCAAACAGGTGTAACCGACTATGTGGTTGGTGGCAGGTGGCACGTGGCAGTTGAGGCCACCGCAGCTTTGGTCTTTTGCAAATTGCTCTCCAAGGATGCTTGCGACTAAATGCGTGGAGATCAAAAACTTTGATGGGAACCATGATGATGACGATGTCGATACTCCTTCTGCTGGTGGCAGACAGGCCCAAGGAGCCACATAACATTACGCTAATAACCACAAGTATTCATACACACGCATTACACCTCACACACACGCACACACAAAGGTGACTAAAGTGAAAGCTGTAGGGACTTGCAGACTGGCAGGCGACATGGCTAAGCTGTATTTCTTCGGTACTTCACTTATTTGTGATTTATCTTGTTAGTGCATTAACTGAAGATCAGAATTTGATTTATCAAGCTAAGGGTGTGATTGTTTCATAATTTGTGTACCGTCTTTAATTCTAAATCTAATTTTCAGTATTGGTAGCAAATGAAAATTAATTTTCTTTAAGTTTAACTAAATTTCTGTTTAATTCCTATATTTTTTATTTAGTTAAGTGTATAACTATAACTGAAATAAAACTACTCATCATCAGTTTTCTCAATACTATTGCTATTTTTCATATATTACTAAGAGAGCATAAGCCAATCCGCTTTTGACATTTTTGTCGCCACTTATAATATTCAGCGGCGCTGTCTACGAATTGCCTGTGTAAATGTCTGCTGCCTGCTCGTCTGCTTCAGCACACACTCTCGCTCACACACCCGCACACACACACACACACTTGAAAATTTAATGGCTGACACTGCTGTTGGCACTTAGAGTGCCCGTCCGCATCCAGCAGCCCCTCACCCTGCATTCGAGACACCTCAGTCGAACAGCTCATGTTACAGACAATTTGCGTTAAATTTACAAGTAACGCCGTTTGCCAAATGCCAAACCACGGAGATACCAGAGCCGTATGCTTGTTATTGTTGCTGTTGCTTTTGTTGCTGCTCTTGTTGTTGTTGTTGCATGGGAGGGCGTAACCACAGCCGTTGACAAGCACAGCAGCAGCAGCAGCAGCAGCAGCAGCAACGACGGAAACAGCAATTAATGTGGATTTTCATGAAAATTAGTTTTCCTAATAGTTTATTTAGCTCGAAAATAAAATCGTGGCGATAAAACCCGTTGATTAAGAGAGACGCAGTGGCAACGCCAGCTGCAGGTGGGCGGACAGTTTGCATAGCTGCGCAGATAAGTTGAAGATGAGCCTTCCGCCAAGGATGCGAATTAAGTTGCCACAGCTGCTTCGCCTTCTGCTGCTTTTCTTGTTGTTTTTATTGTTTTTCTTTCCGGTTGTTGTTGTTATTGCGCAAACTCGTTATCTCAATCTCGAGTGCTGACATACATAATTATGAATATTATGTTGCATATTTGTGTCGGCTACAAGAGCTGGTAAGGTGAGTTTGATTTATTGCCAATTAGTTGGGTACTTAAATTCTAATATTATGACCCGCTATTAATTGGCACTTAAGCTGCAAATGGCATCAGATTTAACAGAAGATCAATATGCATATAATGAGTACACTAAATATTTCGCGTACGCCTCGCCGGTCAATTAATGAATGAATAAATAATTCGTCTGCTAATTAAACGTTTTACATAACACCAACAAAATCTTTGCTCAGCAGCAGCAACAGTGGTTACTTCTGCCAACAGCTTTAATATGCCTTAAGCACTGGCATGCTAATTAACTTTCAGTTCACGCAACGCCCAAAAGTACGCTTGGTAGGTCCTGAGACTGAAGACCACTTGGGAACTTGGCCAAGGCAAAGGGCACTGAGAAAGGCACAAGGCGAAAAGCACAAACTTTGACTTTGCCTGGGGCGGTCTGTGTGCCAATGGAATTTCCATTTGCATTTTCACTTTGATTTCGATTTTGAATTTCATTTTTATTCAAATGTATCTGAACGCCGCCACTCAACGTCAAGCAGCAGTAACTGTGCCAGCGCAGATCTTCGAATTTATTTTCAAACTTTGTGGAATTTGATATTTGATTTATATATTTGTACATGTATTTGATTTCGTTTGTCAAAAACTAAATGATTCGGAAATGGCAATTGAGGAGCACTTCAAGCTGCCAACTTTGTGCACGTTCAAGGCAACTTGATCGATAAGTGGCTAATAGTAAAAGCGATTCGGAAAACTACTTACGCTTTTGGTTGGCTGGTTGGAACGTACCTGCAAAAGAGGAAAACCCAATTAAATATCTTAATAAAAGTGGCGAGTTAAAAGTTAATTGCAATCATGTGCACATGATAATGGAAAAGTTAAGACTTAAAATATGATACGATGCGAATCTTAAGTAATGGCTGAGAGTGTGCAAGGCAGACGGCGATAAGAATATTGAAGGAGCAACTTCAAAGATACAATTTCGATGCGCTTGTGTGTGTGTGTGTGTATATGTATTTATGTGTGTGTGTGTCATTAAATGCAGAAACAATTGCAACATGGCCCCAGCATTCATCATTGTCGTCGGGGCATACACAAAAGGCGTCTTGGAGGAGACTCAAACACACGCAGAAAATTGCCTCTGGCCGTGGCATGAAAAAAATCATATAACACTGCAGAAAAATATAGCTATAGCTATAGCTATATAGCTATCGTTTATAGCATCTACTCAATAGAAAGCATTATGCATTCTGGTCGTGTGTTCCTTCGTGTGTGCTGAAGCACCTCATGTTGCATGCCGCTAATCAATCATTTCTGCAGTTAGAGCGACTGCTCTTCCAGCTGCCGCTCTCAATGGGCAATTATTGATTGATGCCAAGTACACCGAGCACAGAGCAACGAGCACAGCGAACAGAGAACAGCGCTCGGGGGTGTTGCTCAAGTGGCATACGTTGCAGCTGCCTCGTAACCCTGATCTAGTGCCCCCCTATTCTATGGAATCTCGTGTGCCTGTTGTCGCTGCAGTCAATGCGGCTGCCATGTCAATGTTAAGATTTTAGACATTGAAATTTGCCATCTGGATTCCTTTTTTATGTTTTTGCTGTCCCTTTTGGCGTGAAATCTTAAGGTTATAATTTGCTTTGATGGTTAATAGAAATTATTACATTATTATAATAGGCAATAGAAGGCGCATCTTATGGCAGAGGCCATATCAATTTTATACAACCCAAACTACTGTTAATTCTGATAGTACAAATTTCACTATCTGTATGAAACCAGTTTCTATTTTATGTGCCATGAACGGAAATTCAATTTTCTTGTGTGTTTAGTTAACCCCGCAAATCGCAAGAAATGATATGTCTTACTTCTATAAAGTCAACGTTTTAAGGTCATTGGCTTCGAGTTCAAAAATTAAAGTGACTGCTTTGGTTTTTCAGTTAATATCGCTTAAGGTGGTTGCTATTCGAGGCTTTTGTTTGTGTTGCCAACCTGTGCATACATTTTCTGTATATTAATTTTAGTCCTTTGTGTTTGTGAATAAGAAATTTAAATAAACAATCAAATATTCGGGTGACTTCTCTGGCAACAATGCTGCTGGAATGTATGCTTCGAAAATTGTATTTCCATTTTGAAATAGCAGAAAGTTTGTGTGGCTTTGATTGTATTAGCATATTATTTAATATAATTTGAGGACAAAATGAATTTGAGGCTTGCAACGCCATAACAATAAATTTATTCAAATGAGTCATGAAAATTAAGCGAAACTGCCGCACAACTCAAGCAAGTGGGTAAGAGTCAGAGCCACAGTCAGAGTCAAAGTCAAAGTCAGTCACTTTTGTGGGCAGAGGAGAAGGTAATTCAAGAAATGCGCGAGATATAGATAAGACAAAGCTAAGAATACGACGTAAGACAAATAAAACTATAAATATGGGCGAATCTGTGTGTCGCTCTGAGCTCTTCAGCTGAGAGGTTGAAACTTATTTACATAAGTGCTGGCACACGTGTTTGATATTTCTTTTAGTTCTTTTATGCCGCCAGACAATGTCAAACACACACGCATACACACACAGGCATATAAATACTTACACATATGCCCGTTGATAATTCAATAAACTAAACAAGATTCTGCACAAGATTTATGGGTTTGCTGAACCCACATTTCAGAGCCGCACCGTCTTAGTTGAGTCGAGGAGCCCAAAAACAGCGCTAAGAGGTTTATAAATCTTCATTTCAGCACACAACAAACAGCTTCATCTTTAGCAACATCTTTGTGCGTGACATCAGTTGGCTTAGATAATCGGTGCGGTGGGGGAGGGGCGTGCTTATTAAAATGCTATCTGGATGATGGCGGCCATTTTAAAATTGGCTTTCATAATGAATGGCACGCAGCTGTTTCAGCTGAATTGCCAACACTTATGCTCAATAAATGCCTATAAATTGCTGCCACAATATGCGGCACGGCCGAGACATTAAAATGCACAAGGCATGCCACAAGGTAAACAAAACAGACAAATGTCAAAAATAAAATATGTTCCCCTCTGTTCGCTTCGCTGCGTCTCCAAGTCTAACACAAATCTGTGTTTCGTTTTTGAAAACCCAAACATTTGTTACGCTCCAGGTTGAGCCACATTTATTGGCCGACGCGTCTGCACCGCTGCTCCTGCTACTCCTGCTCTAGCTGGGCAGTGCCTTAACGTGCGCATATTAAATTGATGGCCTAGACGGCCACATTTGCCAGGCAAGCGTTTTGATTAATTGACTATTGACTCAGCGGCATTTTCAAATTCGCACAGTCACTTTGGCCATTGACATTGCTCACAACGCTTAATGTACATCATTTTTATTTATATCCATTATGCCAAATGCGATAAAGGCTGTGCAGCGATTGGCCTTTGTCACATTACAGAAAACTGCATTAAATTTCAGTCCATTAGACTCAGGCTATCTGTCTACAGTTGGCCCTCATTTTCTTGGAGGTCTTCTATCTGCAGTTTACACATCGCTGACTGCAATTCCTGACGTTATCTCGCCATGCAAATCAACAATTTTCGCATGCAAATGAGCCAATTCACAATTGTGGTCAACAATTTTAGATCAGAGATTAAGAGTGAGAGAGAGAGAGAGAGAGAGAGATAGTGAAAATCTGGGCCTTTAGGGTGTACGAATTTGGTTGAGAGTTTCCAATTTGACTCTTTAGCTGACTTTGCGTCTAGTTTGTTTTCGATTTTTGCTCACAAATTGCGCAATTTCCTTTGGGTAATTGCTTTTCGCACACACAACTCAACTCTGTCAAACTGTGACGAGTTGCTGTGCCTGTATTTGTCTGTCTGTCACTTTTCCATTTCAAACTGTTAATTGCTAATTGCAGTTGGCTTGGAATATCGCGAATAAATGTTTTGTAATGCCGAAAATGACAACATTTGCATAATGCGGACTTAGAACACGGCCAGTATTTCGGCCATGTTGAAAGCGTTAAGAGTAAACTACACGAAAAATATTGATATTGAAACGTGCAATCATAAAACGTGTCATTTGACGCGAGGTTGAATATTAGAAAAATAAAAAGAAATCGACTGTCCATAAACATGTGTGTAAATATACCTACGTGAGTGTGTGTGTGTGCGAATGTGTGCTCATATGCGACAGTTACTGTGCATTGTGCCCACACAGATATATATATATATATATATATATATATATATGGACACATAAACACTTTCAGTAAAAAAGGTAGCCAAACTCAAATGAAACTCAATTTACATACTGCATGCTTGTTTGTTAGGGCAGGGTAAGGTGTGTGTAGATTTTTATGAGCACTCACTCACTCATACACACATACACACACACACACACACACACTCACATACACACACGCATACACACACACACTGATTCAATGCCAAGCACGCTGTGGAGCCTGTCAAGCCAAAGGTAAAGGTAAACCAAACGACTTGGTCTAATCTGCATAATAATAAACCACACACACACACCACACGCAACACACACCACACACTACACACCCACACAGAGCAGAGACACAATTCCGAACACAAAAAGTACCAAATTGCCGCCCCAGCAACCACAGTCTTGCAGCATGTGGCAGAAAACCCTACAAGGCCTGTCCTCTGCGTGTTGTGAGTTCTCAACTTTGCCCACTTGCCATATTTAATATTGTGTAAATTGAATTTCCATCACTTTATGATTACTTGATGCTTTCAGACGGAAATGTAACGGACACAGCAGATTCAAGACCAGTAGACACGATACATAACAACTCTACTAAATTGACTTCAGGTCCATGAGAAATATATTGAAGACGATTTTGTACACTTGCTGAGATTGAAAGTTATACTTATCTGATCTATAACTACATCCTTTAAATCAACTTATTCGGTTTCTTTTAGTCTAGTTTTAACTATATATAAGAGTTTAACATAGATTTTTATGCAGGTTATGTGCATATAATAAGATATGACAAAAGTAGGAGACTGCATCAAAAATATGATCCACATGGAGAAAATTAGGTTTGCTATAATAACGCAAAGATTTCATGGAAATATTGTTAGGGTATACGAAAAAAAACTTGTGAAAGAAGAATATATAAAAAATTGGCAAGTGCTGATAAAATCAATCACTCAAGTGAGTAATTTTAATTTGAGCTTAATTTTTCGCATTGTGCAAGGAAGACAAGGTCCTCGGCTCATAGGACTGGAGCAAATAGCTATAGGAGAAATTTTCTAATATAGAGAACTTAAGCTTAGTGATAAGTGCAAAGAATGTTGTTTGGGAATGTGTATAAATATGTATGTACTTCCCATCCAGTTCGGATTACGTAAGTTGAGGTCTTGTACCGAAAATCTGTGCGTAGTAATACGATTTGAATTTACACCTTATACCAATTATTTTCAAGCAACACTTGTTGGCCTTTAGCTTGACTATCATGAATAACATGATTCTAGGTGCATTCTGGAGTCTGTTAACTTTTTTATTTTTTCCTTGCTTATCCCCCAAGGGCAAGCTGCACTTTATTGCGACAGCAAAGTTTCAATTTTTTATCAATGGACTGGCAAGCATCGTTGACTGGAGCTGCACTAATAAAACTTTATTGCCCGAGTGCAGGTTGTCTTTCAGGCTCCTGCCGCCACCCCTCCGTCTCAGCTAGAGCGTTTTTATGTCGCTCCTCTGGCATTGGCAATTTGGAATGTCGGAGAGCTGGCAAATTTGCATATGTGTTTGCATCACAATTTGCAACTGCCACCTGCTCAACAATTCAATAAACTAAAGAAGTCAAGCCAAGCACCTGCTCGTTGATAATTGCGTGGCAAACGACATAGTTAAGCGTTAATATTGAATTTAATTTTGATTGAGAATTTATTGGCAACCACTTCCACGTCACTCGATTGCCATTGGCAACACTTGTCTGGCAGTGTTTTCAAAGGCAACAGAATGTGGCAAGCATAAGTGGCACTTGCTTACGTTTGCAGCATTAATAATGCTACATTTTTATCCCCTAAACTAAGTTAATTTATTAATTTCACTTTATTGCGGTTTTTACGACTTTCAGTGGAGCTTACCTTTTCATACACTTTGCAACGCTTTGTTCTGTTGCCCACACAAAAGTTGTTGATATTTATTTTTTTTATTGCAGCGATTAATAATAGAATGTTGTACGCATTGAATTGGCTTCATTTTATTGTTGTTGTATTATTTTGTTGCTGTTGTTTACAGCTCGCGCGCGTTTGGCATAAATTGTATTTACTTTGAGAGTTTCTTGCATTAAGTTTTCCGTTTTAAGTTTGATTTTAAACATTTATTTATTTAGATATTTTTCAATTGAATTTCGAGTCAACTCGGTTATTAACATTTCTTGGGATTATATATAGGTTTCTCATTTTGAACAGACACATACATACATAACGCTTTAGTATACATTGAAAATTAACTAATTACGTACATTTAACCATATGTATTTGGTATTTAAGTGGCATTTATATATTTATATATATATATATATATATATTTATGTATATCTATATATATACTTGAATTAATACACACACATAAAACTTATCCAAAAGTAATTTGATATATAAAATGCATATCATTTACTAGAACTATGCCAACAGCTTGACTACTGAACCCCATTCACATTCTGTGTAACTTTGCTGCGATTAACAAGTGCAGTTTTTGAGCAGTATTCATCGGCATCAATTTGATTTCGAGTTAAGCTGAGATTCTGCAGCTCTCGCTATTATCCTTCGTTTGCTGTACTTGCTCCGGGCTCATCCACTACTTGTGGGGAGTGGGAAACTCAATGGGTTTTCATCAGCGCTGCTCCTGGCCACATGTGGCGTGCTTGGACTTTGGCTTGGTTTGAGACGTTATAGTTAATGTACATTTTCATTTACATATCGCTTAGTTGATTATTTTACTTGTGTGTGTGTGTGTGTGTGTGTGTGTGTGTGTGTGTGTGTGTATGTGTTAGTGGGTGTGTGTGTATAAGTTGTATGCAACATCAATAAAACATCAATAAAAACTTGTTAACAACACTTGTATAAAATCGCGATGTTACGACGGTTGGGTTACATATGTATATATGTATATATACATATATATATATATATGTTTATATATTGATATATATATATCATGTATACATGAATATATTTAGTTTTGTACATAACAACACTTAACACACAAGGATAACTACTACTTATAGAATGTGTTCGGCGTGAGGAATGATCAAAATGTATTTTATTAATTTTGTTCACATATCCTAATAATTTCACATCACAGCCAATGGGTACTGACGATGGGATGCGTTCTCTCTCTCTCTCTCTCTCTCGCATTCGCTCTCTCTCTCTCTGTCTCGTTTCGCTCTTGTCTTCCTCTTGCTTGCTCCGACAGTTCTCCTTATCCTCGCTCGCTCACTCGTCTAATATGGGATTATGGTTGGATTACAGATTATGATTATGTCGACGTCGATCGTTTGTTGTTGTGCTGGTTGTTGTTGTGGTTGTTGTTGTTGTTGTTGTTGTGGTTGTTGTGGTTGGCACTGTTTATTGGCCCGCGAAGTGTGTGGGTTGGGCGCAATTAACAATTTGATATCCTCTGTTATCCATCTGGGAAGTTGCCAGGTCCCAGCTGGAGCATATCTCATTTGGGCTCCTCAAACTGCTGCCCAACCACAATGATGATCACAATGAACACCGCCAGCAGCACCAAGATGCAGCAGATGGCCACAGCGACCATGGCACTGTTGCTCATACTGGTGTTTAATATGCGTACGTCCTCTTCCGGATGTGGATGTGGATGCTTTCAAGCTTTTAGCGAGTTGCGTCCAGTTGCTGTTTGGGATACAGACATTTTGTATTTTTCTCTGTGCTACCTCTTTTTTTTTTTTTTTTGGTTTTCTTCATTTGGTTATTTTGGGCTGGTTTTGGCCCGGCTATGTCTGTGCACAGTTGAAATCATCCGCGGGGACTAACTTTAATGTATACCCATTGTCCAATCGCTTGTCATAACTTGCCACGACCCAACCGTTGGCATTGATAGATGCCCTTACATTGCTTCGGGCATCACACAAACAAATTGCCAACCATAAATCCCGAGAACTGCCTATCAGTCGCTCGGCTATGCGTAAAACACTGGCCGGATGGTTCTGGCTACATTCTTGCAACAACTCCCCAATCACCATTGAGCTGTGTGACAGCTTGTGGACAGCCCCCAAAACTTGTCATATGCCGCTTCTCGCTTTTGTGCCAAAACAAATTGCACAATCTGTGTGTGGATTTGTGTGTGAGCTGGCACTTCATCAGGAAGCGCACAAGTGGAAATTTGACAAAAATCACGACCTATAATGGCGACAACAATGACGCACACAATGCGTATATATGTGTGTGCGTGTGTGTGTGGTTGTGTTTGCTTTTGACATTTGATGAATGTATTTGTCGATACTGCTGTCTACGTGTGCTGTATATCCTTGAGATAATACATATCTAGTGTTGCACTCGCTGCCAGCTGAGTGCAACTTGAAGTGTCTATTAATGTGTCTGCTAGCGGCTGTGCCAACAATAACAATTTGATACAATTCGTTATTCGAGTTTTGTAATAATTGACACACACGACATTTCCAGCCGAGTGACGAGGCAGGCAATGCAGCAAAATTCCATTTCCGCCAAGCAAAAATGTGAAAAAGTGTTACGCGAAGTTAAAGTCAAAGTTAGATTAAAGTGTGCCGTGCACATTTCACTCGAAGCTCATGTTTAATAAAGAGCTGACATTCTTAGAATCTGAAAATCAGTGCGGTGAACAATAGTATAATTATTGATTCAGCAGCTATATGTTATTAATATTTAATGGCTGCACCTGTCAATTACTGAGAACACCCCATGCCAATCCTGGCAATAGGGTGTGCCCGCATGAAATGTTTCACACAAATGAAATGATTTCGCTGACATTTTGCCAATGAAAAAATGCAATTGTAAAATATATATATATATACATATATAGAAGCCTCCTCTGCCACCCAAGCGGAAAGTGAGCAGAATTGAGCATAAAAACTACTGCAGCTCAACACTATCGAATGGTCGCAGCTGCGAGCTGCCAGTCAACAAAAATAAATACAAAAAAAAAAAAAATGAATAAAAAAGGTACAAAGAAATTGTGTATTGAATGTTTGCACAGAAAAATGGGAAACGGCAGGGAAATCCCTTAGCAAACATTTCAACCTGCACACTTAATATTTTCAATTTCAATTTTCAGCTGTATTTGTACAGAAAAAGGAGAGCAGAAGGCAGGCACATGTTTCTAGTCGAGAGTTGCCTAAATCCTCCAATAATATTTATATTAAAGTTAGCATTCTTTGGGCCGGGCAACATACTAATTAGGCCGGAACGCTGTACGCAATTTGTCCAAGCCCATCACTGGCAACTGACAGGATATGCGATTTGGCAAGGCGCCGGCCGCAAACTTATTTAAATATTTTTGCTGTATTTTATTCAGTTTGGGCTGGCGTTTGCTTTAATGCCCGACGTTATTTATGTGTTTTTGATGTTGTTTTTTTTCTTGCCCAAAAATTTGTTTTTTGTTCGCCGTTTCATTTTCTATGTGTGCGTGTGTGTGTGTGTGTGTATTATTTTTTAATGCTTGTTTTGCGCGGAAGTGAAAATATATATTTAAGCAAAGCATAGTTTGAACTGGTTTTGTTTTTGCTGTCGAGGTCCCTTATCGCTGTCCCTTTGAATTGGTCAATTAATATTAATGAAATGGCAGAGCTTACAGCCGTTCAACCCTGCCCCCCCCCTCCACCCACCAACTAAATGCCCCTTGCTGTGTGATAAATGTAGGTGGCGCATAATTTATGACGCTTTGCCTCGCCGTGAGCTGTGCCCCAGCAAGTTAAGATTCAACAACATCATAAAGTCAAAGATATCATAAAGCCAGTTAACATTCGCTGATGATCAAAGTGTTTTGCCTCAGTGGTTTATATTGTAATAAGTCAATTTATCAGCTTACTTGCCTACTTACGCAAGTTCACAACCAGCTGATATATGTATACACAAATACGTGTATAAAATGCAAGGCAAGCAGTGCGTATACGTAACGTACATATACTAGGCCGTGGCTCGCATTGTGCGTGTTTTATGGCAAACGATAATAAGCCTGAAAAGTATTCATACTTTCGCATTGTGCTGACACACATGTGACCAGGGAATAAAGGCAAGGTTAGCAGGCTGACTTTTTACAGCCAGCCAGCCAGCCAGGCAGTGAACAAAAGGTCTAAGGGCAGACGAGGGGAGACACTCCACAGGCTAACAGCACATTTCACTGACACATATCGCCAGCCGTTTTGTTTATGCTGGATCTTAATTAAATTAGGACGACCCAACAATAAAAACAAAAATACCAAAAAGCAAAATACAAAAAACAAAAGCCAGCTGGCTTTGAAAGCGACGGGCCACAGGACAGGCCCGAGATGACAGCACATCAGCCAAGCGAAATGGCAATACGCACCACGTGTTTCTCGTATTCTCTGGTGAAATAAAATACATTTTGCAATTTCGTTTAGTTTTTATGCGCACATTTGCAGAAATTTGCTTATGCGAGCTGAATGCTGTCGCCCAGTCACTATCGTATGCTACGGCATGAGATGACAGTTGTCCGATTGGGTCGTCGAAATACGTCGCCATCGACATCATCCACTGCTGGTGACGTTGTCAAAAATTAAGCTTTTACGTCAATTCAATTTGTGAATAATACAAAAAAAGAAACAAAGAAAGGCAACAAAAATAATCGAAAATGGAAAGAGTGAAAAACTAGTGTTAACTATTGGACTAGTAATTGTCAAAATTTAAGCTTTTACATGAATTCAATTTGTGAATAACAAAAAATCTAAAGTGAAATTAAAGCGAGCAAAAAACTGCTGCCAACCAAATTGTGGTAAATTGTTTGGCGCTGAGTTGCGTACGCATTGCAAAGGAGGCGTGGAATGGGGGAAGGTGCACAGCTTTGTGGCCAAGTTCAACTGCAGCGCTGACCTTGAGGCAAGTGTTGGCCCCCATGGGCGGTTTACTGGCTGTGTAGACAAACAATGGCAGCATAAATGCTTCAAAAGTGCTTTAAGATTGTTGTTGTATATGTTGTTGTAGTTGTTGTTGTTGTTTGCAGCAGCTGTTTTCTTGCAATGTCAAAAGTCAAAAGTGCATTAAAATAATTGCACTTGCTTAGTCGGAACTGCGGCCAGCAGCCAGCAGTCAAGCAGTCAGCGAACATTTCTGATTTTTTAAGCACACAGAAAACGCTGCCAGGTGTGTGTGTGCATGCATGCATGTCTGTGTGTGTCTGTGTGTGTGTGTCTGTGTGTGTATGCCATAAGTATTTCCGTCACTGAACTACACTTAAGCCCGATTTTTGCTGCAAAAATATCTTTTGTCTTAGTTTTCAGGCGCTGCCGCGACTGCCGCTCAATGTTGCAAGCGAAGAGCGAGAGAGGAAGAGAGATTTATGTGTCTCATGGCTGATGTGTAAGTAACTTAACCTCGACACAGAGGCCTCGCTTGCCCTTGTGTCGTTTCCCAAAGCACTGGACTAACCTCTCCTCCTCCCTCGCATCCCCCCTTCAATCGTAGCTGTCCTGTTGCATGCTTCGCTTTCAGAAGATGCTTTAAAGATTACGCAAATGCGACACAATGGCATTTTTTGTGCCACAAAAGATATCGTAATATGGCAGGCGAGGCCTGGTCCTGGCCGGTTAGTGAACCAACGCTTTGCCTCACAACGAAGATTGATGAAATTCTTGGCTAAATGACATTCCCATTTGTGTGGGTCTTAGTTCTGTTTATATACATTTACTTAAATTGGTCGCTTGGTTATCAACACGTTTCAAGTAGGTTAGCAGTATCCAATACACTTCTCATGAATTGGTGTCGCAAACCTTTGTGAGTATTGCTTTTTTTCAGGAAATGGGAAAGCAATTTAGCTTTGAGATAAACTGATTCGTTTGCCATTGCTAATTATTATTTACTTATTACTGAACCCATTCGAAATGGGAAAAAGATATAATAGGTTTCTGAACAAGTATGCAACTGCCACAAAAAAGCATCTCAGATTTCATAAAGTATATACAGAAATTTGAAAGACACAATTCTGAAGATACAGCCTTCAAATTGTTAAATAAATAAACAACTTGGCATATTATTGATAAGCTGTAAATATTTAATTTTGTTAGCCTGAAATTGCACATGTTTGCGAAAACGGTTTATTAACAAAAATACTTCATATTGCTGATGTCTGATTCAATCTTTTTAATGCCACTTTTGTACAGATCATTGTAATATTTATCCCATAGAAACGTATGTGGCAAATTAAACATGCAACAATATTACCAATTCAAATGTGTAAAATGTTTGCAACTTTTCTCTCGAATGTATATATATATATTGTTGTTGAAAAAATGATTTATTACGAAATTCATAAAATCAGTTTTTGGAATGAATTTTAAAAAGAAATTTCGTTATATTATTCGAGCTCATCCATTCGAGAGCTGCACGTAGCTCCATTATCATAATTATTTGCGATTAATACTTAATGGCATCAGGAAACTTTTCCAGCTACGCACATTAACGAGTTTCTAATGGAATCGGCAAAAATGTTGCTGAGTTGCACGAATGGGATACGCTGTGCCCCAAACCCATCTGCCGTCCCCAATCGCCATGCCCAGTTGCTAGCCATACATTCATAATGCAGAAAAGTTTCTTTCTTTGTTACAACATCGCACAAGTTGCGCCCCGTAATGCTGTCAAGTTTAGTCACTTTGCTTCGATTGAGCATTCAAACAGATTGTCCGGCTGCAGTTGAGTGAAAATGGCTTGAGCATCTGGAAGGCTAATTGATTGGATTGCCTGAATAATGGAATCGAATTGGCAATCAGTTATAAATATGAAAGCATATCCAGAGCGGATTTCACTTGAATTTTTGACTTGTGCCTTTGGCAAAAGCTAATAATAAATTAAATAAAATAATACACATGTAATACACATGTAATACACATGAATATTTCATTTTGATATATAGATGTGCATACAAGTTGATCAATATTTAGCACACTGAGAGCACTACAAATCTAGCAGTTACGTCATCTAACAATTTTATTTGATTTAGTCATAATGCAGTATATAAATATATAATGAACATAAGCAACAAAGCTATTTAAAACTATAATAAAGAACTAAAATAAGGTAAATGGAAGGCAATGTTTGTTACAGTGAAACCTAGGCGTATACTTAATGTATTTGCCATTTGACAATTATGGCCGTTACTCCGATGCTGCGCACAATTAATAAAGTGTCATGACGCCAATTAGGAGGCTAAGCAGTTGTCTTGTAGCTACTTTGTATTTTCATGGACCATCAGAGGCGAGGACTGGTTGATTATTGGGAAATTAATACGTTTTAATCAGCAACCTCATTAGGCCTGTTGACAAACCCATTTAAGTGATGGGTGTGAACACGCCCATTGCTGAAAACTGGCACTGTCATTGCCAGGGGCAAGCTGTCCGCTGCTAAAAGTTGGTTGGCTGTAAACTTTTTGCTTGGCAGGCATCACAGTTGATAGCATTAAAAAGTTGCAACATTTTTCTCTATATACATACATTTATTTATACATACATGTATTTCATATCATACGACAGGAAAACTGGTCGGAAATTCGCACAGCTAGAGGAAGTGGAGAATGCCGAGCAGTTGCAAAAGTAGAAAAGTAAATAACTAAAGCGCTTTTTAGCTCATGTGCTGCAAATGGTAATTAATTTCGACTTATGGCTTTGAAAACGTTGCGCATACGCAACGTGCAACCAATGCCAATGGGCAAAATTATAATAATTTCTTTCCTTTGCCGCTAAATAGAAATGAAAAAGCGCAGCGTCCCGGAAATAATCAAAAAACAAAACGGAAACTTAGCAAAGCAACACCCAAACCATAACCCGCAAAACGCCCAACTCTCAATGCTTAACATTTTCCTTTGCATTTCGTGCGGCAACAAAAAGTTACGGCAAAAGTTCAGGCATATGAGCAGCGGGCGTGGCTGGTGGAAGATTTTTACGGGTGTATATTCGAGCTAAGCGAGTACAGCTCATTAGAAAATACCTACATAGTGCCTGGATTCTGGCACAGCGCCCCGGCCAATCGTGATTTTAATGATGCACACAAAAACCGAGCGACAGCAAATGAATAAATAATTTATGCGTAAAAACCCAAGGACAGACGCTGCTTACACTCGGGCCACACATTTATAGTCGTCAGACTGACTTCTGCTTTTTTAGCATTTACCACACGTAGCAAGTTTTATCTCTCCATTAGCCGCAGGGCAAAAGGAGGCAACGGCGGCAAGTTCTGAGTTCGTACACATGGAAAAAGGGTTGTGGCTATCACCTCAATCTGCTGTTTGCTTATCACCTGGCCAGCAATACAAAAACACAAGCAAATACGAGTACAAAACTGGTAGCGATTGGCCATTGATTGACTATTTGCACAGTTGGCACGTTTCAATCTTGCATCGATTGGCAAATTGTTGCCAGCCAGGCCAGAAGAGCATGGAGTGGAGTGGGCTCCTCCCCACTCCAGTCGACACCTTTGTTGACTCACTTTTGTGTTTTTTTTTTCTTCTTGCAGCCCAAGCATTTTAATTAGTTATTGGACCTAAGCGTTTATTTAATGAGTAGCACTATCAATATTGTTGCCAGTCGCCTGTCAGTGGCAGGCAAATCATTTAGTACAAACACAATTAGATTTGTGTCTCAATTGTTCACCAGCATGCAACATTTTGACATTTCATAATGAGATAGTTCATCTGTTGCAACCATAACTCGGCAATCCAAACCACTTTGCTCTCGCATGTGTGCGTCGCCATTGTTAGGAGGAATCCATGGAAATCGGTGGCAACAATGGCCAAATCAGTCGCAATTGGTTTGCCTGTTGAGTGTTGTATACCTAAGCTATATATATTATAATAAATTCATTGTGATTTCGGACACAATTCCAACAAAATTGTACGAGAAACGAGGGGGAAACAATTATGTTAAATTCTATGACATATAGCAAACATTAGGATTTAAATTCAAATTAATTTCTAATATATATATCCCCTCATATTATATGTATATGTAATATGTTAGTCCTAAATCCACAGCAAGACCTAAATTCATCCCCCCTTGTATTTCAACTGTGCACAGACATAAATATTAGAAAACTTTATAGTTCTTTTGCTACATTTTTTTATTTTTTTATTTATATTTACGGTTTGTATATGTGAAACCTTATCCTTTAATTATATTTATTTATTGCTTAAGCTCTTTTACTCAATCTTATCGTTGAATGATGACCGAAAAACTCGCGCTGTGAACAAAAATCGCGAATTGAGCACACAAAGAGCATGGGTACGACAAATAACTATAAATTATGCAAAACTGAAAATCACCAAAGCGTTTAAAAAAAGGGCGATACGCGGTTCTAAGCAATCTTTTGCAGTTGTAAGCGACGCTTGCAAGCACGAGCCAAAAAGTAACGGTTAAGCTGATGCTTTAGCTTGCCACACAATACGAGTTTGACTGCTGCTGACGCTGCTGATGCTGAAGCGCTGGCTGAATCGACTTGGCGTGCTTGGCCGACTGTCATCGACTGAACAGCTTCGGGCACTGCTACGAGCCTATATAAAATAATGAAAGCATTCGCCAGAGCGAATGTAATATTTAGAGAGAGAGAGAGAGAGAGTGTGTGTGTGTGCTGCCAAGGAGTGGGAAAGCTTTCGCCATAACTCTGTCAGCGCTCGCTGGCTGCCTGCTCGACAATCGACGATGGACGCTACTCACATCCAATAAATCTTAAATCAAATTGAATTTATGTTTTTTTTATTACGACTTTTTTTGTATTTGTTTCTTGTTAATATCCAACTCAGTCGGCCTCAAGCCTGAAGCTTCTGTTTAGCTTTGGCTTTATATTAGTTGTTAAGTGTTTATTCTGCGATTTTATTACAATTGCTGCAGCGACGGCTGAGTGAGTTTCGCTTATTGCATTTGTGTCCAGTGCCCGGCCACATTTTCATTGTGATCATTCGATAAGTTGGCATTTGAACAGCTGCTGCTTAAGTTTGAATTTAGCTTTTATTATCTGGGCATTTAAAAAAAATGATTCGCATTATCCAGCACAGGACAATTGAAGGATATAAGGAAGTAAATGTCAGCGATTTGTGCGCGCCAAACAATAGCTTCAATACCCAATAAGCAATTTCAATAGTCACTGATAAAAACTCGGTACGTGATAAGGTAGCAACGCCAACAAACTGCGCAGACGTGAGCTTTAAGAGAGACACCGAGAGAGAGAGAGGAAGATAGAGAGAAAGCGAAAGAGAGAGCGAGTAACAGTAACAATAGAACCAGCAGCAGTTGGATGCTGCTTAGCTGCTGGCTCAACTGATAAGAAAGTAATGAGCAGGCGAGACAGACTTGAATTTACTTTAATCGCTGCTCGGATAACTGCGGCTAGCGATAATAATGAGGCGCATTTAACGAATTGTCATTGATTTCCTTTTGAACTCGCCTCGCTTTTGTTTGCCTTTGGTTTTTTGGTACATTAAGCAGAACACTCTCCCGCACCCCACTCAACCTTGTGATAGCAGCCATTTTCGTCTATCGACTGAGGATCGCAAATTGAATTTGCTCAAGCAGCTGCTTGCCTCGCCAAATACACTCTTAAATAATTATTTTCGCATTTAATTAGTAAACTTGCCACACCAGCCCAACAAGAACAACAACAAAAGTCAAAAGCTTGGCCAAAAAAAAGGTCGCCGCCCATTGTCTTTGTCACCCAAACTTTATAATAATCTTTATACCCTGAGCCCTTTGAAAATGGTTATAAAGGGTATAATGAAGTTGTGCAAACGTATAAAAAAAAGCTCACGGAAATATTTTGGGTCCCATACATATAAATTCTTGATTGGCATCAGCAGCCAAGACTGCATGAGCAAGCCGATCTCCAACGATGTAAGGGCTATAGACTTTGAATTTGGAGCGATAAGTGCACTGATGTGGCGCATATCGATACTTATCGATTTCCGATAGCAATAAAAGACACAAATAACCTGACATATTTTTGATAAGCTGCACAAATTTCTGCAGATTAAGCCACAAATATATTTATATTGAACAAACTGGGTCGAGGGTATCTCCCAGTCGAGCTCATTCGACTGGAGCATTCTAAATTGTTTTTGATTCTTTTTTTTTTGTGTTCTGTTTGGTTGTTTGAAAAATGAACAGCACAAAACGAAGAAAGTCAAACACGCCCCAAGAGGATGTTAGAAAGTTTGGCGCAAGGGATTCGCGCGCGGATCTGCCCGGGGCGAAGTCCAGTATTGCTAGCCATTAAAATTGTGCCCTTTTTTCTTTTTCTTTTTTTTTTTTTTGATTTTGGCTTTTGCATGTCAATATAAATAATGAGCGGCTGGCTGCTATTGTTTGTGTGCTTGTGCTGCGAGTGGGCCAATTTGCAAACAGTGTCAAAGATATTTAAGTAGAGCCTAAATGCTTCAGTTGCTTTGCTTATTTACTCAAGCAAGCCATCAAGCCATTTTAGCGCCAGTGGCAAGCAAAGCCACAATAACACTTGGCTTGATTGGCATTCCAAGGATGTTTTTGGCCAGAACAAAGGCCGAGTTTGGCCTCAAATTGGGCAGTGCAATGTTAAGTTGCTGTTGATGATGGATTGACATAGAAATGTACAGTTTGTGAAACTTAATTTAGTGTGTGCGTGCTGCCGATAAACAATACAACAACACACAATGTACAATAAACAATGGACTTACCTGCATAGAACAAAGGTAGCAGATTGAAGACAATAACAAGCGGAAAAATAGTGCGTGCAAATTTTTGCATATCCATAAAGATTTTGACAGTCCGTGGGCCAAAGGAAGTGTCGGCGTTATCGCTTGTGCAGTGTTGATAGGATGTTCGTTGTTTTGTTGTTGTTGCAGTTGTTGCAAAGTTTTGACCTTGGTCATCGTGTTTGATTTTGGAAGATAAGCGTGATTGTATTGCTGCTTGACATGTGCTCTTGTTTGTTGCAGTTGCTGTTGTGGTGTTGCTGCTGCTGTTGTTGTTGTTCTCGTGGACAGCCTGAGCCTGTTGAGAATGTTGAGCAGTAACAGTGGCAGCCACAGTAGCAACAGCAATGCGTTGCCAACCAATAGCGTTGTGGCCATCATTGACATTAGCACCAAATGAGCCTGCGACAGGATATTGCTGATGCAGCAGCTGCCGTTGGTGCTGCTGCGGTTGCTTGACAACATGGGGTAGCATCCTGATTTTTCTGCTGCTGCTGCTGCTGGCAGCGATCTCGTGTATTGTCCATAACCAATTTGACGCACCTTTTTTACTTCCTTTCGTTTGTACATCATCTGATGCTGCTGCTGCTGCTGTGCTTGCTGCTGTTGTTGCTGTTGCTGCTGCTGTTGCTGTTGTTGATAGTGCCTCGAGTGTTGCTGGCGTGAGTGGCTGCCATGTTGTTGGTTCCAATTTAATTTGTGTTGCTGTTGTTGATGTGTGGCACAGAAACGTTTCGCTTTCAAATTGCTTCCGTTTGCTGCTGCTGTTGACCGTGTTCTGCTGCTGTTGTTGTTGTTGTTGTAAGAGTTGGCGTGTTGTGGAAGAAGTAGAATTGTTTGTTGTTGTTGTTGGTGTGTTATAGAAATGTCGTATCTGTGCTGAGGCCATGTTGTGCCCTGCAAAACGGAAAGAACATGAAACATAATATGTTAAAAAGATGCGAGCAACAACAAAAAAGAAAAAAAATCGAAGAAGCAGAAAACGAGTCCTTTAACTGAGCACAAAAGCCCACACATGTCCCCAGTTGTCCAACCAACAAATAATACACAAATTGAGCACATTGCGATTGACCAATAGACCCAAACGCTTTGATGCGATTTTGATGGAGTTCGGGAGACGGTATTCCCGGCACTGCATGCTACTTGCCACTATTTAATGGGGTATTCCTTTTGACTTTGTGCGCCTGCCGGGAGGATTAAGCGCACCGCTTGATGTTCGCTCTCTTTGTGTATTTAGGCTATCTGCCATCTCCGCTACTTTTTAATCAATTTCCACTGGCAATCCTTTGACGTTTTTGACTCGAATGAGGGTCCGTCTGCCCATTCTTTTTCCATATTTGCAATTGCCAAAGGCTTCTTTTCTTTTCTCTTTTCGATTTTTTTTTACAATTCGAAGCTTGTCTTATTATCGACTTAAATGGATTTTTTACTTATGTTTATGTATGCATCGAGTAAGAGTGCGACAGATAATCAGTTGTTGTTTTTCAATATTTCTATGCTAGCTTTAACTCATCTGTTCAAAAGTGTGCGTGGTAAAGATTAATTCCGCTGACTTTCTTTTTAAAAATTGACTGTATATTAAAGAGTTAATCAAATGTCAAATTGGGCAGTAAGCAGTAATAAAAAAAAAAGATTTTAATTGAATTATTTTGGATTGTTAAGTCGAATAACTTCAAAAATCCGCACATCTTATTTAAGTCGTAATAATTAATTAATAATTCCAGAATATCAATTAAAATAAAAGCAGAACATAATTTAAATTCCGCTCTTATTGCTTACTGTCTCTTAACAGCCAAAACACTGTTAACCGTTAAGAACTGTTAACGGCCATAAGCACTTGGCATTTTTAACATATTATGGCAAGGACTCTTTTTATGGCGCTGATAAACGTAAGCATTCACAAGCTTTTGATCCAAAGCTGTTAGCAAAGTTTCTTTACATTGTAAGCTTCGAAAAGCTTTTCAGCTTTCAGCTTTTGTGAGTGGGGAATGTTGGGATGTTTAGCACAGAGCTTTTAGCACATGTTTGTGGTCATAACTAATATTGGTTATCATAACGATTCAGCTGTGAATAATAATAAATTATCTTCAAGTGCATTACATTAGCTTAGATAGGGCGTCACGCCCACATTCTTAAGTCTCCCACCCACAGACACACACACAGAAACATTTATCAAATTTTTGCGACGTCAATAGCAGAATGACAAGAGCCTAACTCATTTGCTCATTTTCCCATTCTCACTATTGTCTTGGGGTTATCTAACACACATTTTCTGCCAATGTATGTGTGTGTGTGTCTGTGTGTATATATGTGTGTGTCCTTATGGTGATTACACACACTAATAATAAAGTAAAAATTGCAACAATGAACGCATAGTTTGTCTCATTGTCATGTTTAGCTGATGGTAAACAGACATTGCCACAAAACAGAGCAGGGCAGCAAACACAGCAAGAGAAATGAAAGGCAAACGGAAACAGAACTGAGCACAACGCCCACACGTAACACGGACACATAAAGTGCTCGTAATCAACGTAAAATTCCAAGGCACACACATACACACACACACACACGCATATAAACACACGCATGTCACTTGCTGTTAACGCATTGAGTGTCCTTTGCCATTCAGGACAGGCCCCGAAATTGGCCCGAAAAAAAAAAAATAAAAGTTTGGTACGGCAAGCTAAGCAGCCCGGTTGCCCAGTTGCCCAGTTGCCCATTTGTCCAGTACATTTTTCGGTTTGCTGTGTGTAGAAAAATGTTTGCAATGCTGCACTAATGTCATCAGGACATATGCGTAACTGGGTGGTGTGTATCTATGCGAGTGTGTGTATGTGCGTGAGGTATGTGCTTATGTTGTTTGTCCGGAAAGGTGGCAAGTATGCTACTTCCTGTAGACGTCTATCAACTCTGCGGTTGCTTCTTGTAGCACTTCTACATTTTCACATTAATTCCAAATAGAGTTGTGTGTGCGTGTGTGAGTGTATATGTGGTTGTGTGTGTGTGTGTGTGCGTGCACCTGTTAAAATGTATCCTGCTTAATTATTGATGCAGACAGCAACTGGCAATTGCTGTCAATGTCAACGCGCCTTTAATGCGCTTGCAGCAATCCAGTTACCACATAATTCCTTGCTTTATATGCAGCTGGCAAATACGCTTGAATACATACACCAATGCAAGCAAGCAACACATACACAAATACAACATTGTGGATTTTAATTGCAACTGCAGCTGCAGAAGAATAACCAGAGAAAATTGCTATCTTTGACACGCCGAAGTTTAAATACCCTACCTCGACTGAAGACAAATTGACGATTGTGTTTTGCTTTTGGATATCTTGGTAAACCAAAAATTATTCACTGATCAGAATTATACTTTATGGAATCTCAGACGTCTCCTTCAATGCGTTACAAACAAGAAAACTAAATTCGAATACCCTCAATTTTCCGATGGTATAAAAAGACAAGCAAAAAAGCAAATGAAACGACATTTGTTTTGTCTTTTTGCATGTTTGCGCTGTGCACACACACACATATACATATGTATATATACATATGTATATTTGATTGTTGTTAATGCTTGCTTTTGCTGCTGCTTTCACAATGTCTATTTAATGTGCTGCTTCAGCTGCTGTTGCTTCTTTCCCATTTGCATTTGCATTTTTGCAATTAGTTTTCATGAAATGCATTTGCACATACACACACACACTAACACACACAGACACACACTTGCACATACGGACACACATGGAGACATTTCGAGTGTAATTATGTCCCCGGCCAGTTGGGCAATTTGTCAGCCCGCACTGTGCGTTTTAATGGGCACGCTTAAAGCTGAAGCCGCATCTGCTCCAAATTCATTTCCCACTCACAGAAAAAGTAATGGGAAAAACACACACACACACACACACACACACACACACAAAACAACAAAAAAAAGGAACCAAGCTAAATTAAAAGCCAGCCACAGCCAATTAGAGGGAACTAAAGCGCAGAAACCTCTTCAAAGTAAGCGCAGAAAACAGAGACTGCAAAATAAGCAATGCGAAAAAGCAGCAAAAAAAGATTAATGTGAATAAAAAGAGGAAATGTAGTTCACGCCGACGATCTAAATACCCTATCCGATAATCCTAAATAAAGGTTGAATGAAAAGCAAAATAAATCCCATATACTCTGCTATATCTATATGTATATATATATATATATATCTGATGCATCAAGCCAAAAGGGCATCTAGCACTCCACACTTATTGAAGATGTCGCATTTTTCTGCGTCTTCAGACATAATCTGACGGAAGTATTCACAAGTAGTTAATCGTGGTGTATTAGGTTTCAAGCAGTTAAGTATATGCATAATCTTTGTAATTGAAATCGTGTAAGATTGCGTAAGTTAATTAAAAAAAAATGAAAACATTGAATGAAGGGAAAACAATCCAGTCGGGAAAGTATCCTCAACCAAGCTCAGCTGAAGGCAGCCACCAAGTTCAGGCGGGGGAAAAGTGTTCACACCTGCCACAACCTCTTCGGGCAATGAGAAACCATTTTGTTAAATGGCGGGTTAATCGGCAATCAGCTGCTGGTTTTCCTCTTGCCACATAAACAGCAATTAAACTGGAATTGAGTAAATAAGTAGGGCGTATTCAAAGTGTGAAGAGAAAGCTGCCAAAAGGGATACTAATCAATGCAAGTAACGGCATTAAATGTATTTGATAATTTCAAATCAGTCGATCTGACCAAGTATGCCAATTAATTTGCTTAGTTTTAATTATTATTAAATAAAGCAAATCATAAACTGAACAATTTAGCATAGAGGGAGCTGCTGACTACTATGGCCCTTAGCCAGATTGCTTTGTGTGATGGCTTTGATCAAATATGCTTAAATATATAATTGCAAAATATCATACATATAAATTAAGTAGAATTTTACAGCATTCCGACTTCATTCTCAATGCTTTCATTTAGCATTCCTATTATAGAGCCAATTAGCCTCACCTTTGTTTGCTGTCAGTGTGATTTCTGTGCAGGTTTGTTCGGAATAGTGTTTGCTGTTGATTCCGCTTCAAAGGACCTTTGCTTAAATAAATAATTGCAAAATATCATACATATAAATTAAGTAGAATTTTACAGCATTCCGACTTCATTCTCAATGCTTTAATTTAGCATTCCTTTTATAGAGCCAATTAGCCTCACCTTTGTTTGCTGTCAGTGTGATTTCTGTGCAGGTTTGTTCGGAATAGTGTTTACTGTTGATTCCGCTTCAAAGGACCTTTGCAAACAGTGTAAACTAGTTGAGATACTCCAAGCAAGAATGGATAGCAAATGGCTGTCAGAAACAAATGGCATCCAATGCAGCACTAAAAAACTGCACTAAATAACAGCAAAAGCAGCTGTAGCTGCAACAACAATAACAACAACAGCAGCAGCAGAAGCACCAGCAACAACCAGAGCAAATTCAATGTTGTTGTGCACACCCTTCAACACCCGCGACTTCGTTGTTTATATTTTATGACAACGAAACAAGTAGACTGTCTGACTCACTGACTGACTGAATAAATGACTAACTGTCGAGCTGACAGACTGTCAGTTAAGTTTAAAATAGTCTCTGTTTCTGCTGTTGCAATGCGAAAGCCAGTCGAAAGCCACCAAGTGCCCAATGTTGCATAAGCAACCACATTAGCTGCAGAGAGAAAATCAATCTGGACCACTTTATGGATGTCGCATGCCGCCGTAATATATATATAGCAATCAGTTCAGCATGAATATTTTGATCATCTAACGAAAAGAATTCCACATGTTTTGACATTTCAAAAACTTACTTCGAATCGAATTTTTGTTGATTTTTGAAATCTAATTAGCTTACTTCTTAAGCTACAATCCGTAGCTCTTCGTTATTCATGGAGTTGGCATCAGACAGTTGTTTCTTTCCACCCCAAAGATTCGTTATTAGGATCAGATCTGGGGACGGCGCAGGATACTCTATAACCCTAAGTTCAAACCACTTGAACTTGCAGACATCCAAATTTCAATAGAAATTGAATAAGCCGACCGATGTTATATAACTGTTCGTTGTTGAGAATTTTTTAGTAGCATTACAGTAATTCGGGAGTCGCCTTGCAAGGGCCAACAATATGAAAGCAAAGTTCAGACAACTCAGACAGCCACCATTCTTAAGGTCTGATTTAGTAGTAGTGATGTTTATTACACCGGAAATGCATATGTATATTGTGAATACATATGTATATACAAATAAATACACACACTTGTATATATGTATTCAATTTTCAATTTTCGACTGTCATAGATTTTTGGTTGTCACAGACTTTGTGCCGCACTGAATGCAATGAAATGTATTACATGGGGGCGTCAGCCGGTGGGCGTGGCATGCAGTCATGCAACCAGTCGAGTTGCAAGCAAATGCAATATGCATGTTCCTCGCAGCACAGGACGATGCCAAAGTCAAGGCACATCATCATGAGCCGCATCATCAACATCATCATCATCATCATCATCATCATCATCATCATCATCATTATCATCATCATCATCATCGTCATTATCATCATCATCATCGTCAGCAAGTGCAGGCTGTGGAAATTAGCGAAACGGCACAGTTGTGTTCGTGTGTGCGAATGTTGACTGTAGTTGTCGTTCTGGCTTTTGTTGCTGCTGTTGTTGCAGCCCTTATGACAAATGGTAATTTTAATTTGGCTTTTGTTGCCACACGGTGCTTAAATTGCAAAGAATGTGTTTTGTTTGTGAGTGTTAAGCGTGTGTGAGAGGTTGTGTGTGTGTGAATGTGCGGGTGTGTGCGTGCGTGTGTGTACGTTGTGCACTTATTTATGCTGGCAAAAATAATTTGTACTTTTTAATTAGAAAACTTACTGCAGCTTTTTGTCGGCTCAAACACAAAAAACGCATATTTGTTTGCATGTGCATAAGTCTGACTGTCTGACTGTCTGATTATCTGTCTGGGTGCAGCTCTTGAAACCTGCTTGTTCAGCAATGCACATTTTACACATTCAAAATTCTGCTTTGCATAAATATGCAATGCGCTTGCTAATAGTTCTGTGCATATGTGTCGTATGCGTAATGTATGAGCCATGAGCGCATTGTTGTGTGTTGTTTGTTGTGGGTTGTGTGTTTTTGTAGTGTGGTGTGTTGTTGTTGTTGTTGTTGTTGTATTTAGTCAGCGTAAGCATTGAGCTGCACATCAACAATAATCAACTTTATACAGCCCTTTTGCATCGTTTTCCCAAGCGAATGTTGCCCTAAAAAGTAGGCAATGTTTTTTTAGCTGGCAACCATTTGGACTTTAGCGCTGATATGCATATAAAACTAATCATAAAACATAGATTCCCCAAATCAATTTAAGTATTGTAATAAAAAATGATATCGAATTTATGAAAGTATTTTAGTTTTGTGCAACATGCGTCATGCTGTCTGTCTCCCCGTATGAACGCAACTTATTCGACATCCTTGAAGCTAGACACTCGAAACCTGCTAAATATACTTGTCTGTGGAAGAGTGGAAGACAAAATCTAATAAAAATTAGAATCGATAATAGTAAATCTATAAGAACACATATCGTCCACAAGCTACATTCAAAAATATTTGTTGGCCCGCTTCCGCATTGTATCCGGCTCTATAAAGTTGATATATTCTGGATCAGCATGACTAGTCGAGTCGATAGAGCCATTTCCGTCTGACCTTCCATCCGCATTTCAAATTTCTTGAATGAGCACAACTCACTTAGTTTAAAATCTATCTTGTTGATACTTAACAATCAGTAGAAAAATTAGTCTTAAAATGAGTCTCAAGTCAGAACTGATTCAATTTAACTACACAAATGTGGAATATACAATTCACAGCCAGCCGATAAACTGAAATCATATAACACATTAATACATCGAACTCCGGACTGAAATTTAGATGTCAGCATTTTAACTGCGGTAAATACGCATAGGTGTTTACCTATCTGTGTCTGTGTATCTAACTTTTATGTTCTTTCGTGCCTAGTTGAAATGTGTATGTATTAAGCTAGTAGAATTTACTCACCATATCGTCTGCATTTAGAGCGCTTGGGTACACCACGTCCTAATCACGGAATTTTTGAAGTTTCTGCAAAGAGGCGAGCAAAGAAATAAGCTTAACTCAAAGGACTAAAATTTGACTGCAAGAGCAGTGCACGAAAACAGTTTGCATATGAACTTAAGTACTATAAGCAAGACGGGGATTGAGGAGACTTAGACGGTGCAACTTTTGCATGCAAGTTGTCAGTCAAAAGTTGGTTTGACGAGCGGCAAGGAGCGGGGGTTGGGGCAAGAGAAGAGAAAGTTGATAGCAAAGTAAATAAAAGCCATGCGTCAAATCAATTTCAAAGCGAAAGAGAATTAAATAACGACAACGAAGCATGCGGCCAAACAGATAAAAAAGTAAAATAAAATATACACACAGAAACACCCGCGCACACACACAGACACATGTGGCAACGGCGGGTGTGAGCGGGGTGTGGAGACTGCTGGCGAGGGACAAGTGAAGCCGCAAATTGTAAAAAAAAAAGAAATGGTGAGCAGGCGAGCGGGTGGTAGGTAGGGAGGGAGGTGGGGCATTGGGGGACGCCTTTAGGCAGCTGCTCGGCATTGGCAGCACTTTGAGCCGAAATCCCAGAGCAATTTATCATCTCTATGTTTAAAATTTATTACATTTATTTCATGTTGTTTGCCTTTTTCTTGAGCTGTTCTTGCTTTTTAACTGTTTTCTTGTGCCATTTCATTGTGCGTGTCTGCGGCTCTCTAACAATTCCCAGGCAACACTTTAAAAGCCATAGTCAAGTGTAAGGTGGAAAGTAAAGAGTTTCCCCGTCACACACCTACCCCACTGCCTCCCACCGATCTATTCCAGTCTCTGTCAGCTTGAAGCTGAGTTATAGCCAACGCTGGCTGGGTCTTGTAATTGAATTTATCGCCTTGGCTGTATTCATCAACGTCAGCCAGCAGGACAGACGAGACAGGACACACGACAGAGGACACAGGACAGAGTACAGAGTACACAGGACTAAGGAGTCCTTGCCAAATGGCTCACAAAAGCTGCTAGACTAGATCGAATTGAAGCGTCGCAGATTATGCAATTGCGCATACGCAGCGTTTGACAGGCAGTCAGTAAACTGAAATTGAAAATACCTTTAAGCCAAAAAAATATATATATTTGAAAAAAAAAATTAAACCGGCGCCAAATTGCTCTCGATATCAATTTGCTGGCAAGCCTTTTGCTTTTGCTTTTGCTGGCTCCTCTGGCCGCAGCTGCAACAAAATCCGATTAGAATGCCATTCTGACCCGCACCGCCTTGCCACAGAGCACCAAATGTTTGCCCTGTTTGCCACAAGCAAAATTGTTTAAAATTGTTGCTGTTTTTGCTAATGTTTTTCTTCTTCTTTTTTTGTTTGTATTTCATTGGGCAGCTGCAGGCAA
This sequence comes from Drosophila cognata, assembly GCA_035041535.1. Classification (NCBI taxonomy): domain Eukaryota; kingdom Metazoa; phylum Arthropoda; class Insecta; order Diptera; family Drosophilidae; genus Drosophila; species Drosophila cognata. The sequence goes on along the minus strand of JAWNLC010000571.1, from coordinate 13,341,868 downwards.
ATCCAATGCCATCCATTGAGTGCCAAATTTCATTCCCACCCATTACAAGCAACCCTCCCCCCCGCCGCCGCCACAAAGCACAGCAAAATCAATGGGAACCCGCATACCATTTGCAGCCAGCAATAATAATGATAAAGTTGAATGTGAATGTGAATTTATATGTCTGTATATATCTCTATATATATACATATATATGCCATATAATTGCGCTCTCTATTTTGACCAGCGTTTAAATTGGTTTCCCATAATGCCATTTAGCAACGCTAATGAAATCAAAGCCAAGTCAGCAAATTTAATGCAATTTCAGCAACAAATTCAATCAATTTCTCTGCCGAAATACGGCAATGCGGGGGAGTGGAGACGGGCAAGGGGGACTGCCACTTTAAATTTACCAACATTTTGCTACATTATAAAAATCACATTTAACGCCATTATATATATTGTGTACTCTCGACAATATTACAACTCGTATTTATTGTTCAAATTTGAAGTTTTTAATATTCCGATAAGAACTGCATTTAAATGGGATTTCAACTAAATGGAAAAGCAATCAAGTTTTTCACACTAACATATTGCAATTGGAATTGCATACGTGTGTGAATACATGAATACACTCAATAAAAAAGTTATTTGCACCCACAAATCAATAAATCACTTTTTTTTCAATTAAAATACAGCCAGAGGAAATCAGACTAATAAATAATTTATTTCAAATTAGCTTTCAACTTTATCTTAAATGTTGTGTAATTAGGTTTAAATTTAATTAGCTGATTTTAATTTGTGCGAAATATATATTTGTGTATTTTATAGAAATGATAAAAAGCCATTTTTTCTACAAAATAATATGTTTTAAGTCTCAGTCATCAAAATGCGGTTCCTATAAATTTATTTCAGTTCGGCACTATAAAAAAAATTAAAATTATAAATTTATAGACCAATTTTTGTTGTTGCGTTGTTGCGAGTTGTTAAATATAAATATTTAATGGCAATTTGTGCTGTCTTCGATACAGAGAAATAAAACAAAAAGTAAGAGCGCTGCAGTCGAGAGAGCTCGACCAGCATAAATCGATATTAAAGCAGTTTGTTAAACATGCATTTCTTGTCAAATTTTAATGCATTTTTTACAGTTGCTGCGGGCTGCATTACACATTAATTGGAATACTATAGATTGATAATTGTATCATTTATTGTTATCAGCACTACACGTTTGCAGTTATCGTTAAATTAAAATAAATTTGATCTGCATATGACAGACGATATGAATTACAATAGCGAGGGGGAAGGGGACTGGCAGTCAATTGGGAAAATCGAATTGTTTTGGGCAAACTGCTTAAATCAATTGCAGCTGTCAGTTTGCAATTGCCAAATGCAGCTGACAGCAACACACAAAATGCTGCATTAATGAGTGCAATTAGCCATCAGTTATGGAATTTATGGCAACAGGACGAGACGAGACGGGCCATGAAGCCTGTATGTGTCACATGGCTGTCAGTGGAAGACCCAACCTGACTTTGCAGCATAATCTATTTTCATTGCATAAATTGGAAAACATCCCGCCCCGACAGAGACACACACACACAAATACACACACATATGATGTATATTTATGACTGGTTGCGTGCAACATAAATTATGAAAGTGCAAGTTGCAAATGGCTTGGCCTTCGGCAAGTAAAGGCACGAAATGTGCACATAATTCCGAATTTATAACGAATTTACGTGCCTTGCCACATGATGCATGGCTTAGACGGCAACAAAGAGTAGGTCGGACCAACTGAAAACTGAAAGCTGTATAAGACTAACGGCTAACGAATGTTGCACGAATGCGGTCCGCGGTCTTTGGCTCAGGTATCCAAGGCACGATGTGCTACAGTTGCAAATAAGGTCACACACACATACAGACACACACAAACACACACACACATTGACACACCCATAGCCATCTCGGCTCGTTACATCGTTTGAGACAAGCCAACGCCTCAGCTTTGCGGCTGCTTTTGTGTCAACTTCCGCCCCATACAATGTCCACTGGCAACGCCACCTCGCCGCCCGCTAGCTCGTTTCGGTTACCTGCCCCCATTGGCTGTCGTTTTGCATGCTGCAAGCATCGTCGCTAAGTAAAATGGGGGAGCTGCACAGCCTGCTGGGAGCCACCAAAAGCGACACCGTCGCATAAAAGCTTGTTATGCAGCTGTGTTCGTCTTTTGTGTCCCAGCTGCCCCAGCTGCTGATGTTGTGTCCTGCAGCGCCTAACTATCTTGTACCTGGCATCGTGCTACAAGCTCGGACATTTTTGTTGTTTCTGCATTATACATTGCAACAACATTATCAACATCAGCAGCAGCAACAACTTTGGCTAAGCAGCTGAAAGGATGAGCATAAAAGATGGAAAAAGTGATTTACACTGCAACTGCCACAAAGTCAACGACAGCTGCAACGTGTCCCTGCAACAGAAGCTGCTTACTGCTGTTGCCTGCTATCCAAAAGCAAATCAAATTTCAACTTTCAAATATAACGTGTTAAGTGCCTGAAAAGTTATGCTTGTGTTTTGAAAAGAATTTAGTCCGAGTTGAGGCAAAACTAACTTTCAATTTAAAAACTTTAAAATGCTTCACATGGAGTTAGGGAATTAACTTATATATATATATATAAATATAGATGCAGAAGGTAGCATCTCCGACCACATAAGCCATATATTTTCTTGATTGGGATTAGTCGCTGTTCATCTATCATTCAAATCACTTCAAATCTGGAATATAAGTTCTCGTATATTTATTTAATTTTATTGATAGCTCCACTCATCTCGTGAATATCGATCAAAATCGATTTCTAATAGCAATAAAATCTACAAATTTGAAAATCTTCTTTGACCTAATATTAATCAACTGTAAAGTTTGATCAATCACAAACTTGGTTAACCAAAACGTATTTTCATTTTGAACAAAGTTCACTAAGCATAAGCAGAGAGCAGCATGATAAGCGAAACTGGCTGTAGTAAGTGTATGTGTATGCTGCAGCGACCTAAATTTATACGTGCAGTGAGCATATTTCTGAAGCTCTTATGTGTGTCAAGGAGATGACGACAAATACAGTTTTATACTTTTTGTAAAGATAGTTTAATTAACTTATATGAAAAAGAAATTCATACAGCTAGTGAAAATTCTACTAAGAGAGAAATTCTTTTCTTTTGTTGTTGACAAATCCGCCAGACTTAAAAATTGATGACATACACACAAGTGCATGGAATTAATTGGCAAGCCATAGGCCATAAAAGTTCGAAAACTATTAACTGTGTCTTAATCAATTCAATACATTCAACGGCTGAGTTCTGAGCATCTTCTAGTCGAGTTCCGTCTCGAGATTTCTAACTTACTGTAATTTACACCAATCACCTCGTAAAATCAAAGTGCTATTAGAAGCTTTCAGCTCTTAACTGTCCCTAAGTACAGTCAATAAAAAATATTATAATATATTCAATTTAGTCATAGAACTAGGGGCGTATCCAGCTTTTCGAAAAGGGGCCACACTTCATAAATTATAATCAAAGGAAGCAACTGGCCCCGCCGGCTACCCCTGCGTACACCCCTGCCTCGAACTATGTCTATGTTTGAATTAATAGCCCCAAAGAAATAAGTTCAAATCAGACAAAAAAAAATGCGATGTCTCTGTGATTTACGCGTTTGAATCTGTGCAGTTATTCAATAAGTATGTAGCCTGGAGATATGTTCATTATTCTTTTCACGTCCCCCACTCTGTGTCGTGTGTGTCCGACTGCGAGGCGTGTGCAGCATTTAGAACAGTTGATTAGTGCAGCGCACAAAGGCTGTCCTCGCATATAAGGAGGACAAATGAGAAATGCCAAATGCCTGCAGGACTTAGCAAAACCAATGCCACTGAAAACATTCTCACACATTTTTTCTAATGCCAGCCAGACTGATGTATATAATGAAAGAGAAAGAGTGGGCAAAGGGGAGGCAGGGAGCCAGCTGTGAAAGACAGAATTAACGCGTGGCTGCTGCAAATTGAAAGCAAATGAAACTGAATTGCACTTGCAACAGTTGCAGTTGCAGCCGCGGCAACAAAAGCTGTCTTGTCTGCCTTCGCTGCTCAATGTCTCTATTGACTCTTGCCGCTGCGCATAACCAAGGCAATTAGCCAAGATACACTCACACACACACACGCACACAGCACACACACACACACACATACAGATGCGCCCATATTATACATACTTACATTTATGCTTGTTGCATCGCATGGCATTTGCTGTTCCACTTTGGCCATGTCCTTGCCACCGCTACATTTTCAGTTAATTGCTTCAGTAGTACCAAAAACCAAAAAAAAGTATATATATATGTATATATATATATATCTTTACAAAGTCCTTTGTTCCAATGTTGAAATTGCTGGCTGCAACGAGACAAATAATAAGCGAATCAGAGTGGGAATTGTGAGTTGAGCATTTGTGATAAAAAACAAAAGTGGAGCAACTGCTGCCGGCCAAGTCAAGTTGATGATGGAAAATGCAAATGCAAAACTGGCGCCGCATAAAAACCAATGTCTGCCCAATGCTGTTTGCCACTGTTGCAATATATTTGCCAACGGGTGGATAATGTAATTTCTGCAAAAGTTTTATGTGTTTTTGCACGAGCGCAATGGCATTGCATTTCAAACTGCTGCGGAGCTAAATAAATATGTATCTATCTATGTATATATGTACATTCAATTTAATTCAAGAGTCAACATATTCAGCGTACGCGATTCGTATAAGAATCCTATATTTATAAAGGACTCTGCTCTGCTCTTTGGTCAATTATGCCGCTCACGTAACGAACCTCCGTAATTGCCAAAAGGCTATGCAAATTGGGGGGCCAGCCGCAAAGTATGCAATACAAATGTATACAACAGCTTATGCGGTGGAAGGCCGAAAGCACAGAAAAGAATGAAACACGCATATCAATGGAATTAATTGGTAAGCCATAGACAAAGACAGACAGACAGACAGACAAACGAAAGGCAGAAAGCACAACAACTACAACAGAAATAGAAAAGCGCGTATCAATCTTAACAACAAAATACACACACAACACGCAGCACACACACGACTAAATTACAACCAATTTTTATTGCTGCGAAAACAAAGGCGCAGCATATTATCACAGCAGCAGCAGCAGCAACAACAGATCTACAGCAATCACGGGCAACAAAATGGCGGCACGCAGCATAGGCGACAAGGGGCGTGGTTGGGCTGTTAGAGCTGACGTCTGCACGTTCCACTAACAATAAATGATAAAACATAAATTCGCGCGCACACACACACACGCACACACGAGCACACACGCGCTCACACACATGTGTACCATATCGTTAAAAGTCAATTGTAAACTTATGCGCCCGAAGGCACAGCTACAAACTACTCACACACACGCACACAGGGACAGAGATAGAATGACTAGGCCAGAACGTGTTATGTGACGGCTGTAGCTGAAACTGTTCGAATCATAATGCCGCCTTATCAGCAGCATTTAAATCAGCGCCTAAAACGAGCCTCTGCCTGCTCTTTCAGCTGCTGCAGTAAAAGAAACCACTGAAGCGGCTGTTGGATAAAAGTTTCATTGACATTGCCAAAAAAAAAATAAATAAATAAAAAAGAAGCAGCTACTGAGCAACTGCACACAGACACACACACATACACACACACGCACACAACACACAACACGCACACAAACGAGGCGTAAGAGCGAAAGTCTTAGCTGTAACGAGAGAGGATAGCGCGTCTGCGCTTCTCGCCGTACACCAACGCATAAGAGCGGCGAATATTGAAGAGAGCTGAAGCGAATTTGTGTGTGCTGCTGCCAATGCTGCTGTGCTCTCAGCAGCTGCTGCTGCTGCTGATGCTGCTGATGCTGCTGCTGCTGCCAGCGTCGCCCTTTTTGTATATTTTGTTTGTATTCATCCCGTTGGTTCGAGCGCCACACACCACAAACAGTTGTTGTTGGTTTTTGTTTTAACATTTACCTTTTGGCATTTGCCATTTCGCTTGGCTTGTTTACGCTTTGCCGCATATGTCGCTGCAAGTTTACATATAATTGACAAACGCCCAAAAGTAGACTACACATACGTGTGTGTGTGTGTGTGTGTGTGTGTGTGTGTGTATCTCTTTCACTATTAACTATATGTTGTATTTATTTTGTTGTATGCTGTGCTTTATATATGTATATGTATATTTTTTTAATGGTCTTGCAGACACCGCTTAATGACGTAACAATTATCTTGGCTCATCGCAGTAGGCCCCTTAATGGCACTCTCGGGTGCGCTTCTGCGGCCGGAGGCCGTCAATTGAATTGCCACACACAACACACATCATTGCACACTCTTAGAAAAGCCAGAGCAAATAAAGATGCCTCTTTATTGCGTACAGCGTAATTTTTTGACATTTCATTAAAAAAAAAGTGCCAAACGTAACTCGGTCCTAAACTACTTTCGCTTCAAGCGTCTAACATATATATTTATATATGTATATATATTTACTTGTTAATATATATATATGTATGTATATATATAACTATGTCTGCATTTTGTCCTTTGGCTATGGACTGCTGCAGCTTAACGATGCGCTCGCCTGCTGCTGCTAAACGTTTTGCAAATAACTATTTTTTATTCATAAACAAGCAAACGACACACACACACACACACACAAAACGTGGTGCACTCTAAGCGACCACTTAAGTGTGTTGCTTCAACGCTGACAACGAGTCTGCCACAGATGCAGCACCTTACCACTCCTCCCCCCCACTGGCAGCGTCCAGTGCTGCACAAGTGGAGCGCATGAATGAATGAATGAATGACAGACTCGCCCCTCGGCAGTCGCCCACAGAGGAAGAAGTGGGCGTGGCCACTGCTTAGCCAGTGGCCCCATTGTTAAATGCGACTGCTGCTGTCATTACTCGACGTAGTTGTTGTTGTTATTGTTGTTGTTGTTTCTGCTGTCATTTTCATCTAAGTGCACACAAAGTGCGCTCCAAAAAGCGACCAGGTTTCTGTGCTTCTCTTTGTGTGTGCGTGTACGTCTGTGTGCGTGCGTGTGTGTGTGTGTGTGTGTGCGTTTGTGTTTTGGCATTTGTTTCGAGTGCAATGCTTGTTGCTTTTGTTTGGCACCCTGTGGTTCTTGCTACTGCCGCTACTGCCACTGTTATTGTTGTTGTTTGGTTTTTCCTTTGTGCTCAGTGTGTCATTTGAGTATTATTTTTGCATATAGACCACCACTGTGTGGCCTCCCCAGCATTTTGTTGCCGATGGGCAATGAGGCAACAATCAACATATATTCATCACATATTTATGCGCACAACTCTTTGGTTTTTTCTTGCTGTGTGTTTGCTGTTGCTGTGAACTCTGCACACGACTTGGAAATGTAATTCTCGCTGTGTGTTTAGGCCACTTGCAGGCAATTGTTATGCAACGTTTAACTACATGTTGTGTAGCATCCACTTAGGCAGAATGGCTAACTATGAAAAGTTTTTGGCTTAGGCGCATCGTTTTTAGTAACAATTAAAAAACAATCATCTAAAATTAATGCAGAATGTTTGCTTAATAATACACACTGAAAGGTCAATGATTTTCTGACGAATGAAAACATAAGTTTTCAAGCAGTTTTCCCACCACCAACCAACAAGAGTTGATTTCCTCAATAACTAGTCTGTCACTAAGACTTCAAAAAAAAACTTTGTATTCAGCTCTTTCAACTTTTCATCAAGTTTTTACTGCTTTCTTAAACTTTATTTCTGTCATTATGCGCTTCACTATCTTTGCTACTATTTAATTATCAGTTTTATTTGATTATGTTTATAGATTTGATCGCTTTTTCACTATTACGTGTTTTGAGTTGTTATCGATTTTTCAGCCCAGCAGGCGTGGCAGCCATTTTATAACACACAGACAGTTACCAAGCTCAAAATCTTCATAAAGGATATTCAAAAAAACTAAAATCGCCCTGAAAACTTGAAAAACATTCTTGATTCTAGAATTAATTGCAAGAGCACGAAAAAAATGTTTTAAAAATTAGGAAAGCTGCATTTAAATTTTTCAGAAATATATTTCTTAATAAAAGAAAATATTTCTAAAAAGTAGAAAAATTAATTTCTAAAAATAGTTATGAAACAGACTGAAAAATTTTCCCTGTAATCAAGAAAGGAAAATTGAAAAACCACCTTCAGAAATATAATTTCTGAACAAAAATGTGAGTTTAGGGCAATTTTTTGTCTGAGTGTATTGCAAGATGAGGTTCAAATATGAAAATTGTATTCTACAGCATATTTGCTAGGCTTCAAACTCCTTGAAGCCGCTTTTGAGGCAGCAGCAGCAGCAGCAGCAGAAGCAGCAATACATTTGTAATTAAGAAAGTTTTGTCAGCAAAGCACTTGAATGAAATTTTAATTTATTTCTAAACTGTGCCTGGCATTGGGGCATTGTCATTGCCAATGCTATTATTGCCAAAGCCACGGGGCAACAACAACAACCACAACAACACCAATACAAAGGCAGCGAAGGCAGCTGCAAAAACTTTTCTAAAGCGTTGACAGAATAAAAAACAAATAGAATGGGCAGACAATCAGACAGTCAGATAGACAAATAGACTAACTGACTGACTGACTGAGAAGTACCATTAAATATTTAACCTTATCACCAACATTTATTTGTAGTACGTTTGCTGTTTTCCCTTCGATTTTCAAGTTAAAAGCAGCGCCTAAAGCATGCCGGGTTATGCCAAATTATGGTGGCTCATGAAACGCTTAAGCTATCAACACGATATTCGGTAATTAACCCAGCTAAATGCGTTACTATAGCCAAATTATGCGACCAGGCATACGACAAAGCCATCAGCCAGTTGCCAGTTGCCAGCTTCTAGCATCCATTTTCCATTTCAGACCATCAGGCTACGTGCGCCATGTTAATGGCCCCCATAGCATAGGCAACGAAGTAAACGAGAGCTGTGTATTAGTGTGTGTGTGTGTGTGTGTAGCATGTACACTCTAATTGTGAGAGATTAAAGTGATTGCCACAACATTTTCCATGCATTCAAATCGCCCTAAATCTAGACTTCTTTGAGCAATTTATTTGTATACATTCTCTGATCAAAAAATGTATAACTATTAGTTTTGTGCAATGTCCATCATGCTGTCCGCCCCTACATCCATTCGTCCTTCCATCTGTCCGTCTGTATGACGCCGTGAAGGCTAGAGAATTGATATTTGGAATATACACTTCGCGAAATGCTGTGAGACATGTGCCACGGGCCAGTCTCTAGATGGCTCTGGGAGAAATCGATTAAGATAAAGTGACAAAAGGCGGAGCATTGATTGCTGGTGATGTTCTCCATAAATCCACATATAATACCCAACACGCCCACCTACGCCCAAAAAAATCGTAATAGCCCATATCTCCCACAATTTAAGATGTGCGATAATTATTATTCACCAGCTATCAGCTGGTCTTCGATTGGTAACAGAGTATGCCGCAGTCGGCTACGGCCGACTGATAAAAGTAATTACTTGTAGTATAATCATTTCTTAAATAGCACATGAAATGGGCTTACAGAAATTAGAAATGATTAATTATTGTTGTGAACATATAATAAAGGATATAGATAAACTATGATTCTAGCTTTCAAATGGCTCTGTCATCCATCCACAAACCTCCGATTCGCACCAGCATCCTTATTTTAAAAACATTAAGCATTGACAAAGATATATCAATTGTAATAATATATATATATATATATATATGTATATATATATATATAAAATATAGGTACAGGAATTCGCTATTCTCTATCAGATAATTGCTTGTCAGTTTTGTGTATGTAACTTTGTCACTTGTTTTTTAGCTTCATTTCACTTTTGATTGAAATTTTGACAGCTTAGCCAAATTTGATTGAATTTCCAACTCACTGCTGACTGGACTGGAGGCTGGCAATCTCTCTCTTAACACTAATCCCGACGAGATTCGAGATATACCGGAGCATATAAAACACAAAAAAAACCAGATTTTACTTTACTTTAGCCAGCAAAAATATATTGAAGAATCAGTCAGTTTTAGCTGACAGTAGAAAAAAGATGTTTGCCTCTAAGTTAATGTGGATTAACTTTAATAAATATTGCTTAGTTAAGCATATAATTAACATGCGTATAATTTTGTATCGATATTATTCACTTCTGATTTGATTTGCGCATTATTGTGATAAAGAGAAGGCAATTTTTAGTCAAATTTGTCGCTTACCGTTTGCCACGTTGCCATTAACAATTGTGCAGCATTCTTATCAGCCATGAATTTGCCAGTGCCTCGCTCCCAGACCCAGTCACAGCCACAGCCAGAGCCACAGCCAGAGCCAGAGCCAGAGCCATAGCCAATCCACCCACCCAATCCATGCACAAAAGAGCACAATACAGAAACGGAAGAGAGTAGACAAAAAGAGAGAAAGACTTGAGGCAATGCCTCAACTCAGCTCAGCCTAGCTCAGCTCTGTTGGTGAACTCTGCTCAGCACAAACACCAACACACACACACACACATAGACACGTTGGTAATAGGTGGCGGTGGCTGCACGGTAAACAGAGCCTCGCTCCAAGCTTCAGAGCCGAAAATCGCCCATTATCCATTTTTATTTTATCATCAATTTTATTACGCACAAAGTAAAGAGGCGCAACTGAAGCCGAAGCCGAAGCCACAGCTAAAGCCAAAAGCAGCACCAACAGCAGCAGCAACTTGATGATGTAGAACTCAAAAACAACAACAAAAGCGCACTCACACACATACACACTCACACACACGCGCGCACACACACTTGGAGAGCAGAGCAGCTGAAGACACAACACGCCCTTTTTGATGTTTGTATTCGCAGCATTCACATTTTCATTTCGAGTTTTCTTTCCATTTTTTTTTTTGTCACTTTCGAGTGTTTTTATTCCTACTCTTTGTGTGCTTTTGTTATTGTTGTTAATTGAGTATTGCAAATATTTATTTACTTACCTTGAGCGAGTGTTGCAATTCTTTGCTTTTTTTTTGTCCTAAATCCTTATTTTTTTTGTATTTGCTGTGGATGAGGTTGTTTTGTGGATGTTGTTGTTGCTGAACACTTTTATTGTTGCTGTTGTTGTTGTAGTTGTTGTTGCTGTTGCTATTGTTGCACTTTGGGTGCCTTTACTGCATGCTAATATCTGCGCGTATCCTTATGTAAGGATAAAGCCCTTATAAAAAAATGATTACACACTGCACTGCACGAAAATTGAAGCACACACATTAACAATTATACATCTCTCATATATATGTGTGTATGTGTGTGTAGGTATGTGTGTGTGTGGGTATCTCAGTTGTGCGACATTATTGTCATCTCAACGCAAGTCGCGAGAATTTGCAACTAAACGTGCATTAGATAAAAGGCCCCAAATTGCGTTGCGCCCAAGTCGCAGAAATCAACACTCAGCTGCCTCAATTGACCGCACAATAAATCCAATTTACAATCAAGTCTTTCACACACACACCCACACACACACACATACACGGAATGTGTGTGTTGATTGAATCAAGAGTGAGCAAATAAACCGATTTAGATTTAGTTTCAGTCAGTTTACTTTTTGAACACCTTAAGTAGACCTAATGGCAAATCACGCAATAACTAAACTAAAACTATTTTTCTTCAATTTTTTTTCTTTCTTTTTTTCGTGTGTGCAATCAGCGCTTGTTAAAAAAATCGGCTAGATTTATGATTTATGATGACCTCGTTGCGCCGATTGCACTTATTCAATTGAGCACTTTTTGTGTAAGTGTGTGGAAATTTTCAATAGTTTTCACATCAGTTAATTTTAGTCAAAAGGCAAAAGGACAAGATAAGACCAAGAGAAGACCTTCAGCTAGCACTTAAATAGGTCGCATCTCAACAAAAATAAAACCATTTAATTTCTAGATGCTGTATTTAACACCGAATATTTTATATATTCTTTACATATTTATTTGCAAACCCAAAATTTGGGTCTTGACAATTTTCGCTGCTTGTTGTTGATAAATTCACATGTTGTTTTTTTTCTGATGCTGCTTTTCTTTTTTCTTTTTTTTTTTTTGGGAGCGGCCTCAGCGCTGCAGAGAAAAGCAAAAGCTTTTCTCTTTTTCAATTTGGCTGGCTGCCTGTTTGTGGTAAATCTTTTGGCCAGTTATTTACTCCAATTCTATAAGGTATAAGTAGTTATTTTCATTTATTTTTTTAGAGGATTTGAAGGGAATTCCATTAAGCGCAAAATTAACTGCTACTTATGACAAGAGGGGGGATTGATTTTCTTCATTTTTTTCGCCTTTTTTTGGCTATGCTCTGTGGGCTTAGCATACTTTTGGGGGTTGCGGTGCGGTGCGCCGTCTGCCTGAACCCGAACCCGAACCAAACCGACAACAACAACAAGATGAAGAAGAAGAAGTAGCTGAATAATAGCAACAACAGCAACTCGCGCATATGTAACAAGCAATAAATTTTTCAGTTACAAAAATGTTGCCTTTGTTGTCTGATTTCACATTTTGTGTGAATTGCAAATTGGCACACTGACCCACACACACACACACACACAGAAGCGCGCACGATGCACGAGTATTAAATAGTAACAGGAACAGTGACAGAAACAGCGGCAAGCATCAAAATCTACTTTGACCATCTCCACTTTCCACTTTCCGTCATATGCCTCTTCACTTGTGTTTGTTGTTTCTTGTTTTTTTTTTTGCTGCTGCTGATGTATTTTGCCTGAACCATTTACCGAGCCTTTTGCCGCAGTCGTTCCGTCGCTCTCGAGTTACAAATTCACACTGAATCGTGAGCCAAGCGAAAAATGTCGCCATCGTGTTCGTTTTCATCGTTCGGATGCTGCCGTCGTTGATGCTGGTGTTGTTAGTTCTTCGTCATTGTGTAGCCAAGGACTCACCGGCGCCCCCGCTCTTTGTGCTTAAGAGCGCACCTTATTAAAGAGCGGAAGGCGTGATGATGGTGTTATTAAACACTCGAAATCTGCAGCGTTAGCCATTCTAGTTTAGTTGCGTGCATAATAAATGCAAATTGATACTAATGTTAATTAGAGTGCACCCGTCGCATTACATTACCACTTCCTGTGCACTCCCATTACCCATTAACAGCATTAACCGTAACGAACATGAATATTGTAGAAAAGCATATTCAGAGATCAACTTTTTTCGCTATATAATTATTTTTAAAGTTGCTATGCTATATGCAAATAAAAAATGCAACCATTAAAAACATATTTTCATTTTTAAATTGTGCGCGCAAAATATCGAAACATCAGCTATCAATAAGCAATTGTCGTAGGAACTAGTTTTTGGTTGGAGTAAATGCAGTTTTTAATTTTTATTAATCCAAAATTATTCATTAGTTGTAAGTGCCACTTTTTCAAAATTTTCAATGCTTTGAATTTGCCTCAGCTTTGCTTAGTATATATTTTGGTATTTTTTTCTTATGGTATTGGAATCTTGTGTTTTCTGCCATATGCTAAGTCGGTCACACTGCAACCGAGACAAAAAATTAAAAGATATTGGTAATTAAACGTTCTGAGCTGTGCATTTTAAATAATTAGGAAGTAAAATATATACGTACGCCGAAATGAATAGATAAGACAACTAATTTGAGAAATAATTAGTTAAATGAAATTACATACTGCAGTGAAAAAACGTGATGAAAACAATAACCGTGCAACGCAGCACTTTCTATTCAGTTTTGACTCACAGCGAAAAATCAATAAATCTATAAAGAGATTTATATTTTGCGTGGCGTATTTAATACTTAATCAGACCACTCTCGCAAACAGAGAGGAAGAGAGCGAAAGGCGAAGAACTGACGAATCGTTTTAAATGTTAAATAGATTATAATTATTCAATGAATCATTACTATTTATAATATACAATAACTGCATTTTGCAACTTATATTTGTCCCTTTGCAGCGAGTGGTGATTAATATTTGAGCTGTCAAAATGGGTTCACTTTTCCGTAGTGAGGAGATGGCGCTCTGTCAGCTCTTCCTACAAAGCGAGGCGGCCTATGCCTGTGTCTCCGAACTGGGCGAGTTGGGATTGGTTCAGTTTCGTGATGTAAGTGTTTTGTTCAAAATAAATGTAAATGTAAAATTGATTTATGCATGCATAATTTGTGCTTTTTACTCAGCTCAACCCGGATGTAAATGCATTTCAACGCAAATTCGTCAACGAGGTGCGCCGCTGCGATGAGATGGAACGCAAATTGCGCTACCTCGAGAAGGAAATCAAAAAGGATGGCATACCCATGCTGGACACCGGCGAGAGTCCCGAGGCGCCACAGCCCCGTGAAATGATTGATTTGGAGGTAAGTTTTGAATGGCAACAAATTAATAAATATTTTACATATATATATATATATATATATATATATATATAAATATGTGCTGGTATAATAAGTTCAAGGGACCACATATAAATTATTATATATTATTACAACATTAAAGATTTAGTTATTTGATATTACTTAATTTAACTGCTTAACAAGTGTATCAAATCGTTGGCTTTTCTATAATTTATGCGGCTGATTGATTTGTAGACCAGTTTTAAACGGCCATAAATTAGTACGCATGTACATAAAGTAATATATATGTAAATATGGGCTTGTAAAATAAATACAAGCTCCCGTTGCCACATATATATTATTATATCAATATTTAGATAAATGATATTATTGCTTAACTAGTGTATTAATTCGTTAGCTGTTCTATAACTTATATGGCTTCTCATCTCTTGCAGGCCACCTTTGAGAAATTGGAGAACGAGTTGCGCGAGGTCAACCAAAATGCGGAGGCATTGAAACGCAACTTCTTGGAGCTGACGGAGCTGAAGCACATTCTGCGCAAGACGCAGGTCTTCTTCGATGAGGTATGCATAAGGTTTTTGTCTAACATTTCTTATAGGCAAACCCCCAAGCAGCAGCAGCTAGCAGATAAGACATAACAACAAGAACAACGTCGAGTTGGCAATTGATTAACATACATATGAATTAATTCGATAAACAATAATTCAGTCTGACAACACGGCAAATGGTGCAGAGCTTTTTCTTTCTGATTCACTCTGTTTAAGTATTTATTTAATTTATAACGCAATACAACAGAACAACATAATACAGCACATACTATCGCCAATATGTCCATAATTATAACATTATATTAACATTTTTTAGGCAGTTGTTATTATGTAGCTTTAGTTGAGCTCTTGAAGTTTTAATTTAAGACGAGTATAATTTATATGCGCATGCTTCCTATTTTCCTATTTGGCAGTCAATTCCATTTATGTATGTATGTATGTATGTGTGTGTGTGTATTGTTTTTAAGTATGTATATAATTGTATTTAATATTTATTTACTTTTTGGTTATTTTATTTTATTTGTTTTTTACGTTTTATTTTTTCATATTCAATTAAAATGCAAAAAAAAACCCCTTGCAAAATACCCAATAAAATACAAAAAAAAAACAATCGAACGACCACGAATACCCTGCAAATGCAAATGCACAATCAACCACAAAATACACACAACAACAACACACACACATGTTTATCCGCCCCGGTTGTGTTGCCAGTCAGTGCCAACGATTTACAAATCGTCCACAACAACAACAAATCGTTCATCAAACAAATATCGACGCTATCTGCAGATGGCCGACAACCAGAACGAGGATGAGCAAGCGCAGCTGTTGGGCGAGGAGGGCGTCCGCGCCAATCAGCCGGGCCAAAATTTGAAACTTGGGTAAATATTGAAACCTCAAAAAAAAAACAAACAACAACATCAAACGGGGCAAAACTAAACTCAGCCTGCGCATTTACCAAAGACAAAAGCAAAAACAAAACAGAACGTTCGACAAAATGTAAAACAAAAGCAGAAAAAAATGAGAAAACCAAACCCGACTTGCTCGCTCGCTCTCATTCTCCATGGCTACTTTTGCGTTTTTCGTTATCTATGTACAGTTATACGTGTCCTATCTGTACACAATTCACAAAATATGTGTATGTATGTATGTATGGCTGTGTGGTTTTTAGGTTCTCTTTAGCGACAAATTTCCATGATATACATATATATATATATATATATATGTATGTGTGTATGTATGTAAATGTTTATGTACAATGTGGGTCAATTGAGATCAGTGATGACACTGGTGAAGGTTTCTATTAACACCCCCTCCTCCACCTTAATACACAATACCCAAAAACCTGAACTACAATGATTTGGAGGCGGATAGCTTTAATTTAATCAGCCAGCAGACTAACCGTAATTAACTAACCAAATAAGTACTAATAAACTATATGATTATAAAGATAATGCTATCAGTCGTAAACAAAAACCAAACAAATCCAAACAAACCAAACAAAAACCACTTTTACAACAATTTCTAGCAAGAGGGCGGCCTCAATCACACAACAGAGTCGATGACGCGGGCCCTCATCGTCGATGAGTCGCGCACCGCCGGTGCCTCCATGGGTCCCGTACAGCTTGGGTACGTATCCAACCAATACCAATACCTACGTACTACGTACAACTTGTGGCAGATGTTGCCATGCAAATTTACTTACTTAAGTTACTTACTTGCAACAAAAAATTATTGCTTAACGCCGCCGCCGTCGCCAACTAACAAAATAAGAAAGAAACGATCTACAATGACTGAATTTGTTGAGAAAATAAACCCACATAATTCACACCAAACATTCCTAGATGTCGGAGCCCCTTATCTATTCCTTTTTGAAGCAATAATTTTCTGTGCAAAAAAAAAGAAGCAATCCTAAAGAACTAAAACCAAAACCGTTCTCTATTCTGTTCCTCTCTTCCAAAAAACAAAAACCAAAAAAAAAAAAAAATTGTTTCTGAACTTTAACAATTGATAGTTTTATGGATAAATCGATTGAACGTGAGGATTATCTGCCATGGTTGGTATCCCACAATTCAAAATTAGTCTAGGAATGCGCCTCATCAACTCTGTATATAGAGACATTGTCATTTTGTGGTCATTAGCTTCGCTCGCCGCATCAAATCCATCCAAAATTCCCAATCCCAATAAAAAAAAAAAACAAAACGTGCTCTCCTTTTGAATGTTTCTGTCGCCACGTTCCATTCCATGCTGCGTTCATTGGTATTTGTGCTTGAGAGTTTGGTTTTCCTTTTTGCCATAAACTAACCGGAATGATGCACATTTCCACAATTGCTCCAAATGCGACCATCGATTAATTTTTGATCTCTTTAAGCTTTGTGGCCGGCGTCATTTCGCGGGAGAAGTTGCCCGCCTTTGAGCGTATGCTGTGGCGCGCCTGTCGTGGCAATGTGTTCCTGCGTCAGGCCATGATTGAGTCACCGCTCGAGGATCCCACCAATGCAAGTAGCAAGCGCCAGCAGCATTATCAATTCAGATTTGATTTTCAAAATTTCGATATTTTTTAGCAGGGCGATCAGGTGTACAAGTCGGTGTTCATCATATTCTTTCAAGGTGATCAGTTGAAGACGCGCGTAAAGAAGATCTGCGAGGGTTTCCGTGCTACATTGTATCCGTGCCCCGAGGCGCCAGCCGATCGTCGTGAAATGGCCATGGGCGTGATGACACGCATTGAGGATCTGAATACGGTGCTCGGGCAGACACAGGATCATCGGCATCGTGTCCTAGTTGCAGCAGCCAAGAATCTGAAGAACTGGTTCGTCAAGGTACGCAAAATCAAGGCCATCTATCATACGCTGAATCTCTTCAATTTGGATGTGACACAAAAGTGTCTGATTGCCGAGTGCTGGGTGCCGCTGTTGGACATTGAGACCATCCAGTTGGCGTTGAGACGTGGCACAGAGCGTTCCGGATCGTCGGTGCCACCGATTTTGAATCGGATGCAAACGTTCGAGAATCCACCGACATATAATCGAACCAACAAGTTTACCAAAGCGTTTCAGGCCCTAATCGATGCGTATGGTGTGGCCAGTTATCGGGAAATGAATCCGGCCCCATATACCATCATTACGTTCCCATTTCTGTTTGCGGTGATGTTTGGTGATTTGGGCCATGGTGCTATAATGGCGCTCTTCGGCCTCTGGATGATACGGAAGGAGAAGGGACTTGCTGCACAGAAGACGGACAACGAGATCTGGAACATCTTCTTTGGCGGTCGCTACATCATCTTCCTTATGGGCGTATTTTCCATGTACACGGGCATGATCTACAACGACATCTTCTCCAAGTCGCTGAACATCTTTGGCTCCCACTGGCATGTGTCGTACAACAAGTCAACGGTTTGGAATAACACATACCTACAGTTGAGTCCTGCGACCAACGATTACGAAGGCACACCATATCCATTTGGCATGGATCCCATTTGGCAGGTGGCCTCATCCAATAAGATTGTCTTTCAGAATGCCTACAAGATGAAGATCTCAATTATATTCGGTGTATTGCACATGATCTTTGGCGTCATCATGAGCTGGCACAATCATACTTATTTCCGCAATCGTTTGTCGCTGATCTATGAGTTCATTCCACAGCTGATATTCCTGGTGCTGCTCTTCTTCTATATGGTCTTGCTAATGTTTATCAAATGGAATCGTTATTCGGCTACAAATCACCGTAAGTTTATATTGGCCTATCCACGTAACTGATTAAGTGGATAAATGAATCTGTATTGGCATTTTTAGATCCCTTTACGGAGGCGTGTGCCCCATCCATTTTGATCACATTCATCGATATGGTGCTGTTCAAGGAGTCGAAGCCACACGATAACTGTCCCAATTACATGTATTGGGGACAGTCCTTCTTCCAGACCGTCTTTGTGGTAATCGCCCTCGGCTGCATTCCAGTCATGCTGCTCGGCAAGCCCATAAAGATAATGCAGGCGCGCAAACTGGCCAACGTAAGTAGACAGCGTAATCTGCAAATCTTGCTTCCGCATTCACTAGTCACCAGTCACATCGTCGTTACATTCATTTCAAGCTTTTGGAAACATGAGCGTTTAATTAACAGACACCCTTGTGTTCTCTGCACTTCTGTTTACTTATGCTTTGCCCCCCGTCTTTGTCCACCACAAAATAACTAACCACAACCCCAAACAAAAATAAAACCCTAATAAAACACAAACCAATCCAACCGGTAAAGGAAGAGGTTAGTCGAGTCGTTTGTTCTTTCACAAAAATAATGAATGACTAATTTCTTAAGTTTATAACTAATGCACATTATTCTAATGTTCGAGCAGGTGCAACCCATTACTGGCTCATCGGATGCGGAAGTGGGTGCGATGCCAAATGGCGGTGCTGGTGGACACCATGATGAGGAGGAGATGTCGGAGATATTTATACACCAGGGTATACACACCATTGAGTATGTGCTGGGCTCGGTTTCCCATACCGCATCCTATTTGCGTTTGTGGGCCCTCTCCTTGGCCCATGCCCGTAAGTCACTTCAGTTACAACTAAAGCTTTCAATCACTTTATCTAAATGAATTGATTTACAGAACTGGCTGAGGTCCTCTGGAACATGGTGTTGTCACTTGGCCTGAACAAGGACGGGCCAACTGGCGGCATCTTTTTGACCGTCGTGTTTGCCTTCTGGGCCATTCTAACCGTGGGCATTTTAGTCTTGATGGAGGGTCTATCAGCATTCCTCCACACGCTACGTCTGCACTGGTATGCGAGGCAGCAACAAACTAATGTTAAAAGGACTACATTTATTCGCATTTTGCAGGGTGGAGTTCCAGAGTAAATTTTACTTGGGTCAGGGCTATGCCTTCATGCCGTTCTCCTTCGACAACATTATTGAGAATGGTGGCTCTGCCACCGGCGAAACCGATTAAACGCTCGACAGCAGTAGCAGGATGATCTAAACAGCAACCAAAGCATGTGAAGAGTATAACTTATAACTTATGCAGCTATATTTAATAACAAGTTAATGGAATTTACAAACATATGCTTAGTAATAGCTCTATGTGTTAATGTTTAATAATCGTGAATTTATGTACTGTCTAGCCCTATAATATCTAACGTTCTATATAGCCGTTTATCGTGTTTACTCATCTAAATATATCTATATATATATAAAGCGCCCGCTCCATGCGTCAGCGCCCCAAAAACAAAAACAAAAAAACAGTAATTGCAATATGCTAATGGGTCATCAGTTCGTTTAATGCGTTCACAAACTTTTGCATATTCTCTGTGACCGGCTCGTAGGGCTGCAGAGCTTCAAAGTCCAAAGTGGCAATTTTGCCGCTCACCTCGTTAACCCGGCAGTAGTACAAATATCGCTCGGATGCCAATTGACGTGCCAATTCCAGCTGATGGTTGTCCATCAGTTCGTCGTTGACGACAATCAGACCCGGCTTGCCGTTGCTCAATATGTCCATGCAGGTGCCAGCGCCCGCATGTCCAACGATCACATCGGCAGCCTTGATATCCTCCCCGTTTGGTCGAAACTTGTATTGCTCCACTTGAATGCCGTATTTGTTATTGATTTGGGAAAGATTTGTCGCCGACACCGGCGTCGAGTTGCCGTGCTGCAATACAAGTTTCTGGCATTTGTGCTTTTGCAGTGCGCACAAAACCTGCTCTGACGTCATTACGTCAATGAGTGCATCGAATTGTGTGGTGCCTACGGTGACGTAAACGACTTTTAAATGCATTTTGTATACAAAATAAATTGGGCTATAAAAATAACATAGACTCTTAGAGATGACAAATGACATCGACAGGTTACACATCGCTACAATTTGTATTGAGATTATTGATATCGATAGTCTGCCGTATAAAAACCGTTACGATAATTCAAAAGTTATATGTTCATTATTTTGTTGCGGCGGGGCCGATTTCATCGATAGTTGGGGCTGCCAAAACTGTTGAAAAGGTGGTAGTTCCAGGTTCGAACTTAAAAAAAAAGAGAGAGAGTTCGCGGGCTCGAGAGCTCAACGAACGGAAATTTATCCGGAGCTTTTTTTTTTTTTTTGAAGAGAGAATGAATGATCAAAAAAATTTACAGGTCGAGGAATGTCAGGAGGAATTAAAAGAGATTAAGACGGTGGCGGTCATGGAGAGTGGAGTTTTAATTTTTCTTTTTGTGAAAGTTTAGTTTTTTTTTTTGTGAACGTTTAGTTTTTCTGTTGGGAGATTTCTTTTTTTTTTTTTTGTTGAAAAGAAGAAGAAAGTGTCGGCTGAATTAAAGAACATTAAGACGACAACAGCCATCAAGACGTTACCAGAGGCTCCCCCACGCCACCACGGATCCCAAACAACGAGAACATGAAAGTGAGTCCGTTCCAAACTCCAATTCATCGGCAGGGGCCGGCCTAACGCCCCAAATAATTGTTGTAATGGTGTTTAAATAGCGCTAAATATTTATAAGCAAAGAAGCATTTTTTTTGTTTTTTTATTTTTTTTTTATTTTATTTAATCAAATCTTTTTTTTTTGTATTATTAATTTTTTTTTTTTTTTGTTGGTATTAAGTTTGGCATATTATTCAAAATTTAATAATAAAAATATTTTTAAGTTAATAGTTATAATATGCCTCGTTAATTAGTTAGTTACACTGAATGCAATACTTATATTTTTAAGGCGAAATAAAAATCATTGAATGTTAGCTTTAAGAAACTGGAATTAAAAATGAATGAGGATTATTAAAATGGAAACTTAAGTCTTATAAATGGGGGGGAAGGGAACACACAAGTAGGACAGGTCAAGAATGTGATCTTGCAGAAGTAAAAGGGTGGGGCCCACACTATCTGATTTCACCCCACAGGAAGGGCGGGAGCGCTACGGCGAAAACAGCAAGGCCGCTGTTGGAAGTCGGAGGTAAAGTTTTTTTTTGTGTTTTTGTATTTTTTTTTTTTAATTTCCACAGTCCGTTAAAATAGATTACATAGAGATGTGTAGATTTGTGATTGTGTCGTGTTATTGTGCGGTCGGCGGTCAGGGGCAGACCCACCCCTAACTGAGCACTGGCTGGCCGGAGCTGCCCCATTAGGACAAACCGACTCGTAACAATTTATTTAAATCAATAATTAAATAATTACCTGCTATGCTACTGATCAATTTTATTATTATTATTTGTTATTAACAGTAGTAAATTTATATACTAAATAATTTTACACTTAATAATAAGTAACCGCAAAGATACAAAAATTTCTTCGTTTTGCTCTTAAAATCACTTAATATACTTCAATTTATGATCTGTTATTATTATGGATGTATCTATTACATTCCCCATACTCTCATTATATATTTCTTATATTTTGATTCAAAAATGCTTTAACATATTTTAAATTATATTTTATTAAAATAAAGTTCTTCACCACATTGGGTGTTCAATAATAAAGAATTTATGATGTCATATGATGTGATTACATAGTTTCGCGACTGTTTGCGTTTATATTCTCGCTTTCTCATCCATGCAGTGGCTAAAGTAGATTCTCTCTCTCTATTTCGCTCTCGCTCTCTCTCGTTTCGATTTCGATCTATGCATACCCTGGATACGATTATGCTTTGGCTTTTGCTGCTTGCGCTTTCAGTCTGTTCCCGGCCGTTACGCTTAACGGTTGTGTTATTTGCATGTGTGGTTGTCGCTGTCGCTGCTACGGTTCGTTGTCGTCAATAATACCTTGGATAAATTGCATTTGCATGTATTTGAGCAAACTCATCTTCCTGGTAGCTTGATTTGTTTACATTAATTCAATTATCCACGCGCGCCTGTGAAAGTGTTGCCTTGACCGCCAGACAACAAGTCAAATTTGCACTTGTAATTGTATAAGTGACCACTCGGTGCCCTTTAACTGTGAGTTTGTGTCGGTGTGGGAGTTTTTATGTCATATGCGTTTGCATTTGCTCCGCTAAAGCATAACGCAAAACTGCATAGCTGTAAAGTTGCCAAAGAGAAGGGGAGAGAAGAGATATCTAATTGGAAGCAGCAACAGCAGCAGCAGAAAAAAAGAGGTAAAATGCACATTCAGGTTGCTCATTTAATTTTAATGTTAATTTTTATTTGATTTTCTGCTGCGATCTGCTGAAAAGTTGGTCTTGCTATTCATGCATGTATATATATATATATATATATATATATATATATGTTTATTGTATAGAACTTTTAAGCCGTGAACTTATCAACACTTCATATAATTTCATTTTTATTTCTACACACATTTCGTATTTTGTTTATTTTGTATACAATTTTCACGTTGGTCTTAAATATTGTTGCTTGCGCACATTTTCGAGCATCGTTCGGCTTCTTACATCTGTTGAACGTAAGCACAATTTAATTTCAGTTTGCAGACATTTTAAATCAATAGGATTACTTCCATATGTCTCTGCTCAGCATTTATGGCAGGATCAATAAATTTAATTTGCTCATGTTTAAACTTTATTAAGTTCTCACTCATTCATCGATTGAATATAACAAACCAAATTTATAGATATTGCTAACTATAAAAATATAAATAAAAAAAACTAAGTATAAAATATTCTGCTCAAATTTGTATATTTGAATTCACGGCTGTCGAAATTTAATTAGTGCACAAGTGTAAATTGAGCGATCCAAGTGATGATCACTTCTTCATTTGTAGCTGTGGCAAATAAGCTTGTCATAAGATAGCTGGAAGCCACACACAACACACACTCCATTATTATTTAATTTATGGTCTCGTGTGTGCAACTAAAATGCGTGTGAGTGCCACACAGATACAAAATATATCCAACAGATTGAAAACCACGCTGCGGGGCAGCCACCGATAAAATGCTGTGTGTTTTGATGTTTTTAATCAAGTATACGTACATGCATATAATCAAAACACTTGTGTGTATGTGCCGACTGTGTGTGTGTTTACATGCTACACACACATATGCAAGCATGTACGTAAATATGTCGGTAAGCAGCGCACATTGCCAAAGGCGTTCTGCGATTCATGTCCTTGTCTTAATTATCTGCCAACGACGTGTCATCGTCAGCATTATCGTCATCATCATTAATTAAGTTGTTGATGATTATCATCATCATTGTTCTAAAGCATTTGATGAATAAATTATGGCCATAAATTGAACTCTCACTGTGGGACCACTGACCGCCCCCGTGGGAGAGTGTGTCGACACATGAGATGCACATACATGTACACATACATATACATATGTATATGTGTGTGTATGCGTGGGCGTCGTATTATTTCAGTTTTTAATGAAGGTCACTATGCTGCTGGCATCGCTGCCCCAAATGACCAGCATTTAATTGTAGCAATTTGCTGCAAGCGAGCAGATCAAATTAATGTCATAACTCAATTAGCCGGCATTTGGCAATATTAATTCATGTATTCCACATCGTATGTATGCAAATGAATGAAATATCTTCTTAATGATATTAAGACAACGGTGTGCCGCAATACTTCATTGTATTCTGGCTGGCAATTTCAATAAGAATAAAGAAAACGACTAATTGTCAACCGCCTAATTGAATAAATATTTTAATTCGAATTAAGCCACATTGGTGGGTAAAACCTCAACTTGAAATGTGTTGCGTATCCAGTTTTACTTGGAAAGATTAGTTCAGACTATTAACGATACAAAATTCAAGAATTTAATTATAGAACAAGTAACATCTGTTTCATTAAACGCATTTCTCAAGACGTTGAGATTAGTGTACAGTGGGGATATTGTGTAAACTAACCAGTCAAAAATTGATAGCTTGCACATACCTTAAAACTCACAGTTGAGTTTAAATAAAAACATTATTTTGTTAGTCAATTCATCACACTTGCTTATTGTTTGTAATCAAATCTATGGCCTTATCCGCATATATATATATATATATATATATATATATTTATTTATTTAAACTCAACAAATTAAATATATTTATATATACGTTAACCGCAGATTGTGAGATCTTGTAGCTGAACACTGACCTCTTCCGTGAGTGTATTTGAATAGGGCTGTCAATTTAGAGTTTTTGGACAGGGTAAAACCCGCCGATCATCATTCTGAATTTATCGTTGGGATATTAACATATTAACTTGATAAAAAGATTATTAAAATCACTTTGCTAGTTGCAAATATTGTAATACCAGCTTGGGAAATACTGTGCAATACAATATATACTGCAGACGGGGTATTTTTTACTGCTATGATGACGTATGTACATGAGTGTGTGTGTGTGTGTATGTGAGCACATTGTTCGTCAGAAGCTCGATAGCAAAAAAACTTGTATTTTGCACAGAACGAGAGTTTGTTATGACACACATAGTTATGCGAGACAAATGGTTGGCTCTACAATTTAAGATTTGAATATATTTTGTAGACAAGCTATAGCTTATAATATGCACACAAAAAGTGCATAACTAAGTAAATTATAGTTTTGTTGTTTATGAGTTGTAAATAATATGTATATTGATACATAAGCCTAGAGCTGTTCTCTGGAAGTGGGGAGAAACTTGAGAAACCAGAAGGGCTTAATTATTTAATACTGCATGCGACGTAATGTGTGCAACCCCTTGTGGCATGCATTTTGCAACAGTCTCAACCACAATGAACAATGTTCACTTATCACAAACTCGATCAGGACAACAAGTCCCAAAAAGGGGTTGTTGGAAACCGCTGAAGTGGCACTGAAGAGATTGCAATATAACCTGCAGACCTATATTAAATTACCGGTTGCAACTAGCACTCAATTAAACGTTTCGAAATTTACAAAATTTCCAGCGGAAGTAGAAGTGGAAACGGAAGTGGTGTCTCAGCTCACCTCTTCAGCTTACTAATCGATCAACTCTATCAATCTATGCACAGGTTAAGGCCGAGACGACATGGGCGTTATGGAAATGCCCCTCCACGACATTCTCAGTATGGAGACTCGTCCTGGCAATTCGCTGGCAGCCACAAGCAGTGCCACCACGGCCACAACCACATTCACCAGCACCGGCAAGCGGTACAGCATCTCAGTGACAACGGCCGCACTGTTGGCATCCTTCTTCGTCTGCAGCATGCTAGCCGTGGGCTTTATTGTGTATAATTTTGCGACATGCGCCCATCTGGATGCTGGCGAGGACATCGTATGCACCACCGTTCATTTGCGCAACTCGAAGCACTCACATGGCGCAGACGATGGTCCCAAATACGATCAGGATGTTCGCCTGCCGCGCTCCGTCCAACCGATTGAGTACAACATCACCCTGGAGCCACAGATGAGCGGCAACTTCAGCTTCACGGGCAGCGTCCAGATTCGTGTGCTCGTCCTGGAGGATTGCTATAACATTACCATGCATGCCGAGGACCTGAACATCACACGCAACGATCTGGCCGTCTATCGGGCATTGGCCAATGGCAACAAGGATGAATTGGAGCCGACTAGTCTACGCATCCGTAAACATTATCTGGTTGGATCCAAACAGTTCTTCGTCATTGAACTGTACGATAAATTGAAAAGCGACTCGGAATATGTGGTCCACATTAGTTTTGCGGGCATCATAAAAGATTCGTTGCAGGGATTCTATCGCAGCTCCTATGAGGTACACAATGAGACCAGGTGAGTAGTGGAATTTATACCTTTGTCGAGAGTCGCACTTGATTTAATGTTCTATGTTGTATTCGCAGGTGGGTGGCCTCAACCCAGTTTCAGGCAACCGACGCCCGACGTGCTTTTCCGTGCTTCGATGAGCCAGCACTCAAGGCCAACTTTACGATGCACATAGCACGTCCACGACACATGACCACCATCTCCAATATGCCCATTGTCCACAGCAATAATCAGTAAGTAGCCAAGCACTTTTATGCATCCTGCCAAATGCATCGCACAATTTGAAGGAGATTGTTGTTCAGTTCAGTATCAAAAGCCGGTGTTTTATAGTCATAGTATTTTGAACTCTTCTTCAATAAATAGATCCTAATACATAATATTTTAAAAGTATTCAGTCTTTACAAACAACTAAAATTAGTTTCCAGCTAATTTCCTATAGTCAGATGAAGACGCATAAGCCTTAAAAATGTCCTCAAAACAATCACGACGGATTCTTCCAATATTCCTCATCAAATATAGATATAGATATAGATATAAATATAAATATAGATATAGATATAGATATAGATATAGATATAGATATAGATATAGATATAGATATACATATATATATACATATATATATAGATAGCAGTGATCTTATGTTTTTTATAATAATATCATCTATTCCATTTTCTACACAGCGAAACGTTACCCAATTATGTGTGGGATCACTTTGCTGAATCTTTGCCCATGTCCACTTATCTGGTGGCCTATGCCATATCTGACTTTACGCACATCTCGTCTGGCAACTTTTCCGTTTGGGCCCGTGCGGATGCCATTAAGTCTGCTGAGTATGCGCTCAATGTGGGTCCAAAGATTCTTGATTTTCTGCAGGGTTTCTTTGGCATTGCGTTTCCGTTGCCCAAGATCGATATGATAGCGCTGCCCGAGTTTCAGGCGGGCGCCATGGAGAACTGGGGCCTCATCACATTCCGGGAGACGGCGATGCTGTATGATAAGGGTGTGGCCACGGCCAGCAACAGGCAGCGTGTCGCCTCTGTGGTGGGTCACGAGTTGGCCCATCAGTGGTTCGGTAATCTCGTGACGCCCAGCTGGTGGTCGGACATTTGGTTAAACGAAGGATTCGCCAGCTACATGGAGTATCAAACAGCAAATGCAGTGGCGCCCGAATGGAAGCTGCTCGATGAGTTTGTCGTGAATGAACTGCAGACAGTATTCCAACTGGATGCCCTGACCACAACACACAAGATCTCCCAGGAGGTTGGCAATCCCCAGGAGATTTTCGAATTATTTGACCGCATCTCGTATGCCAAGGGATCCACAGTTATCCGCATGATGAGCCACTTCCTGACCGATGCCGTCTTTCGCGGCGGTCTCAGGAAGTATCTCAGCGAGATGGCCTATAAGTCGGCAACGCAAGACGATCTGTGGCGCTTCCTGACCGACGAGGCCAAGTCATCGGGTCTGCTGGATAGCAGCACCAGCGTCAAGGCTATCATGGATACCTGGACACTGCAGGCTGGCTATCCGGTGCTTAAGATCTCGCGCCATCCCAATTCGGATGCAGTGCGTCTGGAGCAGGTGCGTTTCAGCTATGGCAATCGCAGCAAATCGGACGGTCGTCCACTCTGGTGGATACCCATTACCTATACCACCGACTCTGAGCTAAACTTTGAGAACACTCGCCCCACAACGTGGATACCATGCACCAAAACCTATGAGCTGCCAAATCGTAATCTCTCCACGGCCAAGTGGTTCATCTTCAACATACAGCAGACGGGCTACTATCGTGTCAACTACGATCTGGACAACTGGCGTGCGGTGACTGAGCACCTAATGGATGCTCCACATCTTGCTCAAATAGCGCCCGCAAATCGCGCCCAGCTGATTGATGATGCCCTGAATCTGGCACGCGGCAACCATTTGTCATACGACACGGCCATGAATCTAACTCGCTATCTGGCATACGAGACGAATCATGTGCCCTGGAAGGCGGCCATCACCAACTTTAACTTTATCGATGCCATGTTTGTCAACTCGGGCGATTACGATCTGCTGAAGGTAAATCCAAAACTCTTAATTAAACAATGAGATTTGATGGTTAGTTAACTAATGTAATTCTTAAATGAGATATTTTTGAACATTCTCGTATTTCCTCAACTCAGTTGTGTAATTATCTTGATGAAACTTTGCATAAATCCATAATTATTCCTAAGAGTTGTAAATATGTCGAATTCGGCCGAATCGGATTACTGTCCATTCCGTTAAAAAATAACTTCCTGTCAACATTGAATCGATTTTCAATAGCAGTTCCCACTTTAATCATGGTTTGCATGTCAGCTTAGAAACTTATTTTTATATGGAGTTAATGTGTAAATTGTGTGAATAGAACTTTTAGTTCATAATTTGGCATCGAGATAATTATTGCATTCTCAGTTCGAAATACGACTTTAAAATAAATTAATGCGAAAAGTCTACATAACATAACCATAACCTTGTCAAAAGTGCTTATGTAAAGCTTCAGAATCTTCTATTTTATTCTGTTATATTCCAATTTTCAATTCGATATTTGCATATTTCAAATCTAACCTTTCGCTTGTTTTGCTCTTGGCAGAATTATCTGTTGAAACTGCTGCGCAAGGTGTACAATGAGGTGGAGGACAAGAATTCGCAGGGCGACAACGAAAACATTCCACTGCTCTTGAAGCGCTCCGAGATACTCAGCATGGCCTGCCATCTGGGCCATCAGCCGTGCATCTCGGAGAGCACCAAACAATTCCAGAACTGGGTGCAATCGCCGAATCCCGATGCACACAATCCGTAAGTTTCAGCAACTGTCGTACATAATGTTGAATACAAGATTTGTTTTTTTTTTCCGTCAGCATTAATCCAAATATGCGCGGCATTGTTTACTGTGCGGCCATACAATACGGCACGGAGTACGAATGGGACTTTGCCTTCGAGCGGTATTTGAAGACAACAGTTCCGTCTGAGAAGGAGCTGCTGCTCAGCGCGTTGGGCTGCTCGAAAGAGCCATGGCTTCTGTACCGCTATCTACGGCGTGGCATTGCCGGTCAGCATATACGCAAGCAGGATGTTTTCCGTGTTTTTGCCGCTGTCTCCAACACAGTGGTGGGTCAACACATTGCCTTCGATTTTCTGCGCAACAACTGGCAAGAGATAAACACTTAGTAAGTTCAATTGACAGTAACTAAATTGCCAAATTATAGTCATATTTTTTTTGTAAATTTTAGCATGGGCTCCCAGATATCCAACATTCACACGCTGCTCAAGTTTGGCAGCAAGCGGATGAACTCCAAGTTCCAACTGGCCGAGCTGGAGGAATTTGTGCGCGATTCACATTGGGCGTACGACAGACCCATCCAGCAGATTGTGGAACAGGTGGAAATCCATGTGGACTGGATGAATCGTAATTACAAATCGATTGTCAAATGGCTGCAACGAGAAGCTGGCTCCACATTAACATAAGCCACGTAGAGACACACACATTATCGCCAACCAACCACGTGGCTTGGCGATGAAGCAGTATTAGATTTTGCAAGAGAATCAAATTGGAATTCTTAATTTTGTAGCATGTGGCAGAAGCAGTGCATTTATGTATATTTATGTGTATCAGTTAGTATGTATTTATGCCGAGTGTTTCGCATCAAGTCAAAAGCCAAAGAAGCCACTTAAGCGATTGAAGATAGAATCTATTCAAAATGTACGGTCATTTGCCCGTCCGTGCAAAAACAGAAGAAAAAAATAACTAAAGAATCACCGTGTAAAGTTTTACTTTTCATGTCCATTTTTATATGAACTATGAGAATTTTATAATTTTATTTCGTATTTACTTGTTTTGTACTTAAATTGTAAATGAAAAATATTCATTATTCGTTTATGCGCATCATTATTTCTAAGTTGGAATGTTTAATCATTTTTCACAGCATTTCTTTTCGGCGTTGGACGACTGAGACTGACATTGGCGAACAGTAATGTACCCACAAAGACGAGTCCTGTGCCCAGCCAGTGGTAAAGCGTAAAAGGATTACGAAAGTATAAAATCGAGAATACCAACGAGATGAATTTACGTAATGTCAAAATCAAAGTAACAGTCAACGAACTGCACTCGGTGGTCAGAAAATAAACGGAGCTAATGCACAAGTGCTGCATCAGAACGTTTCCGAGCAGATAAAGCAGCAGGAGCGGCAAAGCTACATCTCCCAGCCAAGCCAATCTGACGGGTTCACTTGCCAATGCCAAAGTCCAATGCGTTTTGATGTTGTCACACATTAAGAGAAAGGCAGGCAGCGGCAACAGGTGGGTGTAATAAAGTGCTTCACGGGCACATTTTCCGTGTCGACGATACAATAGCTCCTGGGTAATGCCCATGTACGAGGAAATGAACAATGCGAGTACAAGCAGCACCACGCCCACTGACCACCAGAATATATTGCTAGTCGCATCCGAGTTGACGATGTTAACAACATTCTCCACATCACGGCTAGAGAAATACGTGCAGATGAAGATGCCCAGTGTAATCATACAGACGGATATGTACTGTTTCAATCGATACTGTCGTTTTAGTATTATTGTGCCCAGGCACATATTCGATATTAGGCTGCCGCCACGGATTATCATGTGCAGCGTCATCGGCACATTCAAGTGGAACACGTAATTATTGCATACGCTCGTCACAAAGAACATTGCCACAAGCAGCACATAATTTTGCAGACTTATCACACGCTTCGCCGTTCCAAGTTTGGCCGTGAAGATGAAACCCTCTAGGGCAATAAATGCAAATTGCGCAACGGTAATCAAATTGCCGGCACCCGGATCCAATTTAACGAGGAGCTCCAGAAACACAACACCGCAGCAACATCCCACGAAGACGCTGGCAATGGCTAAGTAGGCGCGAAAATTCATTGCGCTGGCCACGCATCGGACTACAAATGCGTAAATTGAAATACATGTCACAAAAGCGACATTAAAATGCAACTCACCTTTGCCAAGTTAACTTTTCAATACCATTGTGTCGAAAACTTTCTCTTGCCCATGTCAACAAAAACAAATGCCACAGGTGGGCATATTCAGCCCTGGTACGATGATCAAATACAAGCAAAAGAGTACTCGATAGTGTGACCGTATTCTTTTGAGTTAGTGACTCCCACGGTAAAATTTATCGATCTTTTATTATAATAACGAATCAAAAAAAATGAAAAACATCTTTTCAGTGTTAAACAACATAACAGATTTGGCGTCATTCAACAAGGTCTGCAAATAAAAAATTCTAAAATTAATAAGTACGCATGAATTCCTTTGATTTTAGCACAACTACTCGTTGAACATATATTACGAATGCTTCAAAGCTATTTTGTTGAAACTTGGCATATCAATATATCCGGACCAAACTATCTAGTTATTACTCCATACATTTAATTACATTATATGTACGCCCTTGTGTACTTTTTACATATGCGCCACTAAATTAAACATCCATGAAGTGGACTTAACTCGCTTTTATTTCTACAAAGTGTTGTTGGTTTACTTTCTAACACAATTGTATGCTTAATTACTTTATTATGCTCCTTACGCCCTAAATCGCCAGCCAAACTCTGAACCAATTTATGAGCAGTTCGGCGATGAAGAGGGTCAAGCTAATTACCATGCCCAATGCGTAGGCAAGCAGGATAATGTGAAGGTCTTGCCGTGCTAATGGGTTAAAATGCCTCCGTTCGCCGAGGTCCTCCCTGTGCATTTTACCCGCCTGCACCATATAGTAAAAACTACTGCCCACCCAGTGTTGAAGGATGCCCGACTGATCCAGTTGTAGGGTGTAATGATGAAAGTTGTCGCGATGTGGCGAGTTCTCTGGCATGACCAAGGAAAAAGGCATAAACCGATAAAAGCAAAAGTTCTCCGAGTAGTAGAACAAGGGCCGTAACGTAGATGTTTGCTGTTCCGCATATAGCTGCCACTTCGAGCGGGTCACCGTATAGGCGTAGGTGGTGTTCATCGAATTCCGCAGCTGCACCAGGTCCTCAATCCTATCTGTGATATAGAATGCAGATAAATATCGGGTGCGAAAATCCAAGTCATATAAATTGTGCTCGACACGTAGGCCAAAGATTCTTAGCCTAGAATTGGAGAGTGCATCATAATTGGAAATCGGTGGCTCTGCGGGTGGCGCAATAAATAGCGTAATCAATCTGCCCTGAACGTTGCAAGCGAGCATAAGCGCCAAAACTTTCCAGCCAATGGCCATGAGACGTCTATAACGATGACAACGACCAGTTTGTAGCTCATAGATTAGCCAAAGCAGCAAGAGGAATCCGAGAGTGACTCCCGGCATCATCCATGCGTACATTTCGCGTACTTCAAGAAGCGGCTCCAGGGGCATCATAGTACACCAGCTGGCAATCTGCACCGGATATGTGTACTCATGATATTCATCCATATTACGCAGCGTTAATGGCTGCATAGCGGCCCCAACATCCACAACATTATCCCGTGCCATATCCAACATTTGAATGCGAGTCAAGCGCTTGCCCTCCTGCACCTTATCGATAACTTGCAGGCCGGCATTGTGTTTGCGAGCATATTCCTCGATCATGTTCCAAACGTAGCCAATCACTCGAGCATTGCCTTCCTTATCACTATATAGAATCGTATTCGGCTCGGATAGATCAGCCATAGTACGTATCATTGAGCCACGCAAATCGAATATTTTATCCGGATAAAAGTTGAGCAATTCCTTCGTCAATTGTTGATCATTTAGTACAAAATTGGGAAATGCTTCGTAGCTGAAGAACGTGTGGGTTTGCCCAAAGTCACCAAAGATTAGGGCCGCATTAAGCATATGATTTTGTAGACAAAACTGAAGGACTCGGCCAGCTAGATCCACATCCTGATTGGCGACCAGTTCAATGAGCAGCTTAGTCTGTCGCATATATCGCAAACTGACCGAAAGGGTGTTTAAGAATTCCTCACGATAGACTTCCGCTAGACATGCGACGACCAGTAGCTGTGTGTTGAAAAGACTGCTCAGTTTTATAGATTTATTTGAGCTCCACAAGAGCAAAGGAATCGTGTTTCCTGCCAATGACAGCAAACCCTCCAATTGACAGTGTTCCTTTCCATCCTCAGGGTCAAAGTACAAAATTGTACTAAAGTTATTGAAGCGAACAACGGCTGAAAGGAGTTCAGCATAGATTTGAACACTGTTGTTCATAGCTGAGGACTCAAGGCGACTAAAATCTCAACTGAAATTACAAAGGTACATTCCTTGGTCTTTATTACTCTTACAAAAATAAGTTATGACTGACTTATTAGGCAAAATTCCAATTATGACGAGAATTCAAAGCTATACATAAAATGATAAGTGTAATAAGCAAAATATATATAAATATAATTTTCATTTTTGATATTTTATTATACATTAAAATTGAGGTTTTAAAAGAGTGATACGAAGATTTTGGTTTAATATTTGTTATAATGCGACACTTAAGTGTATCTCTTTGGATTATTTTAAAGCCTCTCAGAGTATTCAATAATCGGCAATCAATATTTTCACTATTTATTAATGACAAAAGTTTACTGCAGGTGCAAGCAAACATTGATATAGTAAACTAACAACTCAAGCACAAATACCAGCAGTGATATGGCAATTGCGTATCCATAGAGCACCCCAATAAAACTATAGTCGGTCCATGTAAGCGGTCTAGCCTCGATAATTTGACTTAAGTCCTTACGGGTGAAAAAGCCAGCTCGTATCATGTCATAGAAATTAATTTGAAGCCAATACAATAGAAGACCGCTTTGGTGCACCCATAGAATATAGAAATTTAGTTTATGGCGGTAGATGGAGTTTTCTTGGTAGATAAGAGATGAAAATGTATATTGACGAATACACAAATCGGTAGAATACCGAAAGAGAGGTTGCTTGAAGTATTTCTGCCTTTCCGCATATGTAAGCCATTTCAGGAAGAAAACTGTATAGCCAAATGAGGCATTGAAACTATCGCGATAGCGATTAAATAAAGTTTGGTTCTCAAACGACACAAAAGACGAGGCATATTTGATACGCATTTCATCCGGATACATATTGAATTCCGAACGTAACCCCATTATCTGTAAGCCTGATGCGCTCAACTGCTCTAAATTCGAAATTGATTGTAATTTTTGTGGGTGAATTAAAAGCGCTGACAGTTGAGCAACTACCGAGCAAATTAGAGTAACCTTTACCATTAAAGGGATCAGGTTAAGTAGCTGTCTTCCAGGCATACGTCTTCCATTAAGCCAGCGAAAGAAGAAATATAGAATACCGAGGAATATCCACATCCAGGGCGATTCCAACACTCCGATCATAGCTTCGCGAGGACTTACAACACGATCTACTGGCAACATGATACACCAGCTGTTCGTCAACACTGGATAACTAAATAAATGGGCGTCTCTACCTGTGTCTGTCGGAACAAAGTTGCAGGATATGTCAATAGTCCTATTACGGACATGGGCTGTCATTGTATAATAGTTGTCTGCAAAGGATTTGCTTGCAGTTGGCTCAAAGCTGATCTGAAGCGATGCATTCAAATGGCGAGCAAAGTCCTGAATTAATTGCCCGATCATACCAGATATTACCAGCTTTCCATCCCTCTTCATATATCCGTACGTCTGCGATAGATCTGGCTGTGTCTTCAAAACATGCCCATATAGATTATCCAATTTGTTGGGGTACAGCGTCAAATTAGAGCGATAAGCCTGCGCTGTTAGGCGAAATGCAGGAAAATATTGATAGCCATAAATATGACTCGTCTTAAAGAAATCGCCCAAAAGCAGGAGTACATTCGGCATTAGGAGCTCCTGGCAACGCCTTAAGATCTGCGTTGCAAATCCCTCTATCTCTGGTTGAGTCCGATCCTTCGTGCACATCTGAATCAGTAGTGGCACCTCTCTCATCTGATCCAACATAACACTCAGCGTACTCAACATGATTTCAAATCCATCAACTTCCAAGCATATCAATCCCAGCATTTCCACATTATGCAACGATTTTAGATATGGTGCATCCGATTCCTTGTCAAATACCAAAGTGCTGGTGGTCATGTTATTCTCATTCAATAACTGCTCGATCCAGCATCGACATTTTGCAGCCTGATAATACAGCAAGGTCCTGATGCTTAGCTCTCCTCTCAAGTGCAACCACAATCCAGATAGTTGGTCAGCACTAGGCCAATTGTTCGCGGTTATTTCCGGTTCCTTCGACATTTCTAACTGTTGACTGTTGAATTGACCGTTGAGTCGAGCTGTATTTATAATGTTTGACAAAATTGAATTGTCACCATTTTTAGGGACTGACTTGCTAAATAATAATTATTTTTCTGATAGCAAAACTGGACAAAAGCAATAACGATGCAAAGACTTAATACTGAAAATTATAATATAAAAGTAAAAAGTGGCCGACTAGGCGATACTCTGAAAAAATATCGCTCTGAATACTTTTGCTGCCAATAGTAACGCACCTTATTATTCGCAAGGTTGTTTCGGACCTGGAAGGTTGTGTCTTTCCAAAAACGAAGTGTTTTCATTACTTAATTCTAATTTCTAACATTTGGGAAACAAATTTTAATATCCAAGATTTTTTTAATGTGTTCTATATATACGCATATTTTAGATAGTTTCTTTATTTTAACATCCTAAACAGGAGCTTAACTATAATATAGCATTCGGGAGAGCAAATTTGAATTCATGTACAAATCTTTTCTATTCATTTATTCTTTTTCTATTTTTTATATGCTATACAATAACAAATATACAATAAAATACCCTTTCACACATTTTAAGGGAGAACAGTGTATAACCAAGATGGTTTCCCTAATATATTGTATATATAGAATTGTATGTGTGTGGGAAAGTAAATCAATATAAAATACAGATAATAAGGAACAAAACTAAAGCAATTATATGAAAAGCAGAGGCAAATTCCTATTATTTTACCTTAACACACAACTTAAAAATCTTCGAATTTTCTACTATGAAAACTGGGAAACTGAATTAAATTTTTCTTTATTTTTTTCTGATCATAGATATTTCTGTATAAGTTTATAAAACGATCAACGGCTGAAAGGAGTTCATTGCCAATTAGAAGCTATTGTTCATTCCTAAAAACCCAATGCGAATAAAAGTTTATCTGAAATTACAAAGGAGTATTTTGAGGTCCTTTCTACTATTAAAAAATTGGGCATGATTTAATTAAAAATACGTGATACGAAAATTAAATTAAAAAGTAATTTGTTTAGGTTATAGAAAAAAGTTGGAATATAACTAGATAAATATAGATATATAGGTTTTAATTCATTTTATTATGGAATGCTTTTGAAATTGTGGTGCACGGATATACATATTTGAAATTAATGATAAATATTATAAATTCTTTAATTTTAGAGTATTTAATAACGTCAACATTCAATATTGTAGAATTTTGATAATAAGAAATTCTTAAATGAGTTGTAGCCAAACATTGATATAGTAAACTAACAACTCAAGCACAAATACCAGCAGTGATATGGCAATTGCGTATCCATAGAGCACCCCAATAAAACTATAGTCGGTCCATGTAAGCGGCCTAGCCTCGATAATTTGACTTAAGTCGATACGGGTGTAAAAGCCAGCACGTATCATGTCATAGAAACTCTTATCAAGCCAATATAGTAGAAGACCATTTTGGCGAAGAAATAGAATATACAAGTTTAGTTTATGGCGGTAGATGGAGTTTTCGTGGTAGATAAGAGATTGCAATGTATATTGACGAATACACAAATCGGTAGAATACCGAAAGAGAGGTTGCTTTAAGTATTTCTGCAATTGTGCATATATACGCCACTTCAGGGAGAAAACTGTATAGCCAAATGAGGCATTGAAACTATCGCGGTGGAGCAGATATAAAGTTTGATTTTCAAATGGTATAAAAGACGAGGCATATTTTATACGCATTTCATCCGGATAATAACTGAACTCGGAACGTAATCCTATTATCTGTAAGCCTGATGCGCTCAACTGCTCTAAATTCGAAATCGATTGCAATTTTCGTGGGTGAATTAAAAGCGCAGAAAGTTGAGCAACTACTGAGCAAATCATAGTAAGCTTCATAATTAAAGGGATCAGTTTAAGTAGCTGTCTTCCAGGCATACGTCTTCCATGAAGCCAGCGAAAGAAGAAATATAGAATACCCAGGCATATCCACATCCAGGGCGATTCCACCACTCCGATCATAGCTTCACGAGGACTTACAACACGGTCTACTGGCAACATGGTACACCAGCTGCCCAAAAACACTGGATAACTGAATAAGTGGGCGTCTCTACCTATGTCAGTCGGAACAAGGTTGCAGGATATGTCCATAGTCCTATTACGGACATGGGCTATCATTGTATAATAGCTGTTTGCAAAGGATTTGCTTGCAGTTGGCTCAAAACTGAGCTGAAGCGATGCATTCAAATGGCGAGCAAAGTCCTGAATTAATTGCCCGATCACACCAGATATTACCAGCTTTCCATCCCTCTTCATATATTTGTATGTCTGCGATAGATCTGGCTGTGTCTTCAATACATGCCCATATAGATTATCCAATTTGTTGGGGTACAGCGTCAAATTAGAGCGATAAGCCTGCGCTGTTATGCGAAATGCAGGAAAATATTGATAGCCATAAATATGACTCGTCTTAAAGAAATCGCCCAAAAGCAGGAGTACATTCGGCATTAGGAGCTCCTGGCAACGCCTTAAGATCTGCGTTGCAAATCCCTCTATCTCTGGTTGAGTCCGATCCTTCGTGCACATCTGAATCAGCAGTGGCACCTCTCTCATCTGATCCAACATAACACTCAGCGTACTCAACATGATTTCAAATCCATCAACTTCCAAGCATATCAATCCCAGCATTTCCACATTATGCTGAGATTTTAGATATGGTGCATCCGATTCCTTGTCAAATACCAAAGTGCTGGTGGTCATGTTATTCTCATTCAATAACTGCTCGATCCAGCATCGACATTTTGCAGCCTGATAATACAGCAAGGTCCTGATGCTTAGCTCTCCTCTCAAGTGCAACCACAATCCAGATAGTTGGTCAGCACTAGGCCAATTGTTCGCGGTTATTTCCGGTTCCTTCGACATTTCTAACTGTTGACTGTTGAATTGACCGTTGAGTCGAGCTGTATTTATAATGTTTGACAAAATTGAATTGTCACCGTTTTTAGGGACTGACTTCCTAAATAATAATTATTTTTCTGATAGCAAAACTGGACAAAAGCTATAACGATGCAAAGACTTAATACTGAAAATTATAATATAAAAGTAAAAAGTGGCCGACTAGGCGATACTCTGAAAAAATATCGCTCTGAATACTTTTGCTGCCAATAGTAACGCACCTTATTATTCGCAAGGTTGTTTCGGACCTGGAAGGTTGTGTCTTTCCAAAAACGAAGTGTTTTCATTACTTAATTCTAATTTCTAACATTTGTGAAACAAATTTTAATATCCAAGATTTTTTTAATGTGTTCTATATATACGCATATTTTAGATAGTTTCTTTATTTTAACATCCTAAACAGGAGCTTAACTATAATATAGCATTCGGGAGAGCAAATTTGAATTCATGTACAAATCTTTTCTATTAATTTATTCTTTTTCTAAAGAAGCAAAAAAGGATTTTATTGTTCTTGGTATTTTTATATGCTATACAATAACAAATATACAATAAAATACCCTTTCACACATTTTAAGGGAGAACAGTGTATAACCAAGATGGTTTCCCTAATATATTGTATATATAGAATTGTATGTGTGTGGGAAAGTAAATCAATATAAAATACAGATAATAAGGAACAAAACTAAAG
The DNA here is from genome assembly GCA_035041535.1 of Drosophila cognata. Classification (NCBI taxonomy): domain Eukaryota; kingdom Metazoa; phylum Arthropoda; class Insecta; order Diptera; family Drosophilidae; genus Drosophila; species Drosophila cognata. The sequence goes on along the minus strand of JAWNLC010000571.1, from coordinate 13,302,424 downwards.
CAATTATATGAACAGCAGAGGCTTATTATTTATTTTTTTCTGATCATAGATATTTCTGTATAAGTTTATAAAACGATCAACGGCTGAAAGGAGTTCATTGCCAATTAGAAGCTATTGTTCATTCCTAAAAACCCAATGCGAATAAAAGTTTATCTGAAATTACAAAGGAGTATTTTGAGGTCTGTTTGAGACACGTATAGTGTGAAATCAAACGAGCTGAGTCGACGATTAGATTCGAACTGCCTGCTCTGACGAGCAAGCCCTTTATTTATACACAATTCTTAAATCTAAATACATCTATAGAAATATATTATGCAGCCGTTTGTAAGGCGACCGCATTGGTCTCTTATCGAGTGCGGCCGTTTGTAAGACGACCGTATTGGTTTATTTTCGAGTGCGGCCGTTTGTAAGACGACCGCTGTCTCCCTCCATCGTGTGCAGCGACTGCAATATTTGTCCCATGCCCTCTTGAACTCTAAAATTAGCTTGACCCCATGCATGCTCGCCTCAAGTGCCTAATCTTGAGAACGCTGCATTTAGTCAGCTATCGGCATCTCAACATGTTCATACTTGAACATTCTCCGGGGGGACAGTAAATATAATATTAAACATAGTATTCTTATATTACGTTTTAATAGTAAAGTTTTTATGCTGCTTGTAGTTTATGCCCAGCTGTTATCCCAGGATGCGTGGCATGAAGTGCTGTTCCTCTTGTTTCCTTCAACATTTGAGAAGGCTGAATGAATATAGGATTCAACCTTCGTAGGAATGTCCAGCGGTGCGAACATCGTCCGTCTCTATCTACTTCCATCAATGGCCGCGAGTTCAGCACTGCCTCTATGCGACATGGCAGCGTAGAAAACTCTTCATAGGTGCAGCTATTGTTTCGAAAGATCCGCTTTAGACTATATTTCATCGCTTTAGCTCGAGGTTTCCATAATCCTCCCATGGGGGGACTCCCCGGGGGAAGAGTGCCAGGATTTTTTCTTTTTCAAGTCGTTGCATCGCGTCAACGACTCCAGTTCACTCTCTTGCAAGTTCTTGAAAACATCCTGCGATTGCATTTTGCGTTTCTCCGATTGTGTCACTGCTTTTTGTATCTTCTCGAAAACCTCCTTGTGTCGGCTCACTTGCACCTCCCGTGTAGCTTGCTCCAGTTCTAGTAGCGACTCCAGCTCCTTGGTGCGCATTTCCAAACGTTTAAACATGACAGCCAAAGAGGGATCACCAATATTTTCCGCATTGTCGAGTCTATGCTGCAGCTTGGCCACCTGCTCGATGGTGACGTTGTACTTCTTCATCAACTTGCTCAGCTGCTCTTCGTTCTCCTTGATCTGGACCTGCAATTTGGCGCAATCGCGTTGCGCCACAGTTGCGCGCTCCTCGGCATCGTTGCGAGTCCTATGCGACTTTTCGACCTTGGCCTGCACCTCGGCGAGCTCCGCCTCTGCGGTCTGGAGCGCCTTCAAGGCCAGCGTGCGTGCAGAATCAGCATTCTTCAACTGATTACGTAATTGGTTGATTAGTGTCTTGTCAGGTGTATCCGCCTTGAGTCGCTCCAACTGTGTTTGCGCATCGTCCAAATCGCGACGCAACTTTTGGTTCAATGCCTCTTCGGCATCGCGATCTACACGATTGCGATCCTCCATGGAGCTGAGTTTGCGTTCCAATTCATACCTTTCGCGCAACAACCCTGAGCGCTCCTCGTGCTCCGTTTGCAGCTGACATTCGAGCGCCTTGATTTCCTCGTCGCGCTGCTTCAGTGTCATATCCATACGCAGCTTGGCCTGCTCCAATAGCTGTATTTGGCCAGACATTTCATCCAGCTTCTGCTCCTTAGTTTGCGGTTGCTCCATGTAGTCTTCGTCGTTGCTGAACTTTATGGCACGCAGTTCTTCCAGTAGGTGCATCTGCCGATCTTTCTCCTGTTTGGAAGACTTAATCATTCCTTCGGACCGTCCACCAATCTCTTTTTTTGATGTGAACGGCTCCCATTTTACTGATGGTAGATGGCAAATCCGACAATTCTATATCGATGTCCCCTTTTAAGCATTCCGCATTGAACATTAGCTCTTCAATGTCATCCGAACATGTCCATGATTTGTCTCCCATTTCCAACGTCTTTATAATTTTCTCAATCGTCCTCATACGGACGTCCAGCATATTCTTACTTTTTTGCAGCTCCTTTCTTGCTGGATTAGCCAACCGTTTTTGGGCGATTTCCATTTCTTCCCGTAGAGCGGCTAGGCGCTTCTCTAATTTATCAAAATTAGGGTCTTTTGGCTTCGCCGAACGATCCGTTTGAAGAGCCTCCTCGTTGAATGACTTAATCATTCCTTCGGACCGTCCACCAATCTCTTTTTTTGATGTGAACGGCTCCATTTTTAGCAGCTCCTGCTGCTTTTTCGACAATATATTCACTTTAACTACAATAATGTAAACTACATTAATGTAGAACTAAATATACAGATTCAACTTTGAATTCTGTATCCGGCTCGAAGGACCAAAATGTTTGAGACACGTATAGTGTGAAATCAAACGCGCGGAGTCGACGATTAGATTCGAACTGCCGCGGAGTCGACGATTAGATTCGAACTGCCTGCTCTGACGAGCAAGCCCTTTATTTATACACAATTCTTAAATCTAAATACATCTATAGAAATATATTATGCAGCCGTTTGTAAGGCGACCGCATTGGTCTCTTATCGAGTGCGGCCGTTTGTAAGACGACCGTATTGGTTTATTTTCGAGTGCGGCCGTTTGTAAGACGACCGCTGTCTCCCTCCATCGTGTGCAGCGACTGCAATATTTGTCCCATGCCCTCTTGAACTCTAAAATTAGCTTGACCCCATGCATGCTCGCCTCAAGTGCCTAATCTTGAGAACGCTGCATTTAGTCAGCTATCGGCATCTCAACATGTTCATACTTGAACATTCTCCGGGGGGACAGTAACTCATGTTCATACTTGAACAAGGTCCTTTCTACTATTAAAAAATTGGGCATGATTTAATTAAAAATACGTGATCCGAAAATTAAATTAAAAAGTAATTTGCTTAGGTTATAGAAAAAAGTTGGAATATAACTAGATAAATATAGATATATAGGTTTTAATTCATTTTATTATGGAATGCTTTTGAAATTGTGGTGCACGGATATACATATTTGAAATTAATGATAAATATTATAAATTCTTTAATTTTAGAGTATTTAATAACGTCAACATTCAATATTGTAGAATTTTGATAATAAGAAATTCTTAAATGAGTTGTAGCCAAACATTGATATAGTAAACTAACAACTCAAGCACAAATACCAGCAGTGATATGGCAATTGCGTATCCATAGAGCACCCCAATAAAACTATAGTCGGTCCATGTAAGCGGCCTAGCCTCGATAATTTGACTTAAGTCGATACGGGTGTAAAAGCCAGCACGTATCATGTCATAGAAAATATTATCAAGCCAATATTGTAGAAGACCGTTTTGGCGCAGCCATAGAATATAGAAATTTAGTTCATCGCGGTAGATGGAGTTTTCTTGAAGAAGAAGAGATCCAAATAAAAATTGACGAATACACAAATCTTTAGAATACTGAAAGAGAGGTTGCTTGAAGTGTTTCTGCCTTTCCGCATATATACGCCAATCCAAGTCGAAAACTGTATAGCCAAAAGAGACATTGAAACTATTACGCTGAAGTTGAAATGAAGTTTGATTTTCAAATGGTATAAAAGACGAGGCATATTTTATACGCATTTCATCCGGATAATAACTGAACTCGGAACGTAATCCTATTATCTGTAAGCCTGATGCGCTCAATTGGTCAAAATTCGAAATTGATTGCAATTTTCGTGGGTGAATTAAAAGCGCAGAAAGTTGAGCAACCACCGAGCAAATTAGAGTAAGCTTCACCATTAACGGGATCAGTTTAAGTAGCTGTCTTCCAGGCATACGTCTTCCATGAAGCCAGCGAAAGAAGAAATATAGAATACCCAGGCATATCCACATCCAGGGCGATTCCAACACTCCGATCATAGCTTCACGAGGACTTACAACACGATCTACTGGCAACATGATACACCAGCTGGTCGAAAACACTGGATAACTGAATAAGTGGAGATTTTCACCTAAGTTTGTCGGAAAAAGGCTGCAGGATATGTCAATAGTCCTATTACGGGCATGCTCCATCATTGTATAATAACTTTTTAGTTTGTTTGCAGTTGGCTCAAAACTGAGCTGAAGCGATGCATTCAAATGGCGAGTAAACTCCTCCAATAAATGCCAGATCAATCCGGATATTACCAGCTTTCCATTGTCATGCCTGTATATCAATGAGTACGACTGCGACAGATCTGGCTGTGTCTTCAAAACATGCCCATATAGATTATCCAATTTGTTGGGGTACAGCGTCAAATTAGAGCGATAAGCCTGCGCTGTTATGCGAAATGCAGGAAAATATTGATAGCCATAAATATGACTCGTCTTAAAGAAATCGCCCAAAAGCAGGAGTACATTCGGCATTAGGAGCTCCTGGCAACGCCTTAAGATCTGCGTTGCAAATCCCTCTATCTCTGGTTGAGTCCGATCCTTCGTGCACATCTGAATCAGCAGTGGCACCTCTCTCATCTGATCCAACATAACACTCAGCGTACTCAACATGATTTCAAATCCATCAACTTCCAAGCATATCAATCCCAGCATTTCCACATTATGCTGAGATTTTAGATATGGTGCATCCGATTCCTTGTCAAATACCAAAGTGCTGGTGGTCATGTTACTCTCATTCAATAACTGCTCGATCCAGCATCGACATTTTGCAGCCTGATAATACAGCAAGGTCCTGATGCTTAGCTCTCCTCTCAAGTGCAACCACAATCCAGATAGTTGGTCAGCACTAGGCCAATTGTTCGCGGTTATTTCCGGTTCCTTCCACATTTCTAACTGTTGACTGTTGAACTCACCGTTGAGTCGAGCTGCATTTAAAATGTTTGACAAAATTGAGTTGTCACCGCTTTTAGGGGCTGACTTGCTAAATAATAATGATATAACTGATAGCAAAAACGAAGAAAATTTAAAGCGATGCATAAACTAAAGATTAAAAATTACAATTACTTCTGATTATGCTTCATAATATAGTTTTTAGTTTCCGGGGCGATTCTAATCTATCGATCGATTGTGAGAATTTTTATTTTGTTTAATGTATTTACTTTTTATTTTAAATTGATTATTAAACAAATAAATTTTTATAAATTATTTAAAACAAGAGTGCTCTAATCAAAAGAGACAAGAGTAAGGAAAGTTTCCAAATCCGATGGTGCACATGTTTGATTTTAGAAAAATTATTTTTCATGTGTTCTATTTAGGGGGATTTAAATCCGTTCGCGATTTGAGTATTTTCCTGAACATCAGCTAAACTATATCTTTGGATTGGATCTGATTTCCTTCCCATGAGTTTAGCTTTCGATCGGTTTTCTGTCTAACGACATTGTTTAGTGGAAATCTTAATTGTCTCGCCATGCGAAATTGTTTATTCGAATAGCCGTCTGCGCACTGTGACATGATCTCGTTGAATTCAATCTTTGTAGATTTGCGTATATATGTGCCCGCCGAGAAACAAATAATTTTGTAAGTCAAGACAATGATACCTTGCTTTAGATTTGCACCATGCCAGCTCGCCCACAAAAAGAGAAGCATAGATTGTTGCAGCTATCTTCGCAAACACAGTTGCTTTTTTCGCTTTAGGATTCCTTATGACCTACTAATAACCTGCGTTCGCTGCTCGTCACGCGAGGCATGCCAAATTTTCGAAGCATTGCCTTCTGGTCAACCGGAAAGGGAATGGGGCCCACAAGCGCAGAAAATATGTTGCACGTTTTTGTCGATATGACGCCTCTATGTGTTGTCTGCTTAGTGCTGTAATATAGGATTCCGGACAGAAAATTTCATGAATATTTTTTTGAAAAATAAAGATTTGCATTTATTCCTTTTTTTTCTAGAAGAAATTTTTTTTGGAAAAGTAGAAAAATGGATTTCTAATTTAAAATTATGAAATTTTTACAAATATATTATTTATCAAAAAAATTATCATATTTTTCATGACAAATTTCTACATTACATAAAAAATTATAATTTCTTTAATACATCTATTGTGTGTAAATGTAAACTAAATCAATATAAAACCCACAAAGATTTCTTAACGATTTTTTCATAAAAATGAAATACAAAAGAAAGAGCTGTAGAAGAATAAAAGCACAAGAGCAACAACATAAAAAGCAACTTATACTTTTTAAAATTGGATATGAAATTCAATTTATTTTAAGGTGCGCATTACGCTTTCAAAAAATAAAGTCCAGTTTAAAGATCGACAAAAGTTAGCGACCTAAATTGCATTATATTTCCGTTGTTGCACTTAAAAACAACCAGGTCTTCTGAGAGGCAAAAATGTGATTTTTCTAGAGTATTAAAATCATTTTTCATTTATAATTTACTATTCCCATTTCGATGTAGTTGCCGCGTCAATGGTGGTTTTCCGATAATTGTGAAAGTTCATCGTTTTGAAACCGTCGAACAGCTGTTCGCAAAATACGCACAGGTCAACAGTGAGTTCAAAGTGAATTTTAGTTTTGCGGTCTCATTATCGATAACTTTTTTTTGATCTGTGCCTCGTTGCAAAATACTTTTATGTGTCCCAGTTACTGGTTCATAAATATCGCACATCTCTAAGAATTATCGCGCTGACTGTCGCTCTCTCTCCCTCCTTCGCACCATATTTGTGAGCCAGCCGCACAGTTTTTTTTCTTTCCACACTGGCAGAATAATTAATAGGAGTTTTCAGTTGCGATTATTAACTAAAAGAAGATCAACAACAAGTACGAGCGTGAGATGAGCGAAACTATTAACACCGCGGCGCAGTTCCCGACTTTCGAGAAACCGACCGTGCAGTTCAACGAAAAGGGCTGGGGACCATGCGAGCTGCCGGACACGTTTAAGGATGTGCCATACCAGCCATTCAGCAAGAACGATCGCCTCGGCAAGATATGCGACTGGACTAGCACCTCGAACAACGACAAGAAGTACCAAAGTGAGTTAGGCACACCAATTTCATTTCTTCGCATATGCATAAAGTGAGGTTATGTCGGCCTTTGGCGCTTTGTTTGTGTGCGTCGCGTGGCAGTTGAATTTGAGAGTAATCCCTTTTGTTTGCAGACAAATATGCTTCTACCTTTGGAACCGGCAATCAATACGCCTACTACCATGAGGAGGACGAGACAACGTTCCATCTGGTGGACACGGCTCGCGTCCAAAAGCCACCGCATCAACGCGGCCGCTTCCGCAACATGCGCAACTCGCGTTCGGGACGCGGTCGCAATGCACGGGGTGGTCTCAACACGCATGGCCATGGCATGACCACGCTGAACAGCAAGAATGTGAAGGCACGCGATCCGCGTCGTGGTGTCGGCAAGCGATTTGGCCATCGTGGTCCTCCACCCAAGATGCGCGAATCTTCGGTTGCTGTGCGCGCCGACTGGGCGTCCATTGAGGAGATGGACTTTCCGCGTCTCATCAAGCTGTCGCTGCCGAACATCAAGGAGGGCGAGGACATTGCCACTTGCGGAACCCTTGAATACTACGATAAAACGTACGATCGCATCAATGTGAAGAACGAGAAGCCTCTGCAGAAGATTGATCGCATTGTGCACACGGTGACCACCACTGATGACCCGGTCATACGTCGTCTGTCCAAGACGGTTGGCAATGTGTTCGCAACGGATGCCATTCTGGCCACCATTATGTGCTCCACACGCTCCAACTACTCGTGGGATATTGTCATCGAAAAAGTTGGTAAGTCATCAATTACATAATAAAAACCAATTGCAAATAAACTAATACATTTTTTTTTTGTATTCGTCAGGTGAGAAGATATTCATGGACAAGCGCGATCATACGGAATTCGATTTGCTGACGGTGAACGAGTCGAGCGTAGAGCCACCAACCGATGACGATAGCTCGTGCAATTCGCCCCGTAACCTGGCCATTGAGGCCACATTCATAAATCACAACTTTAGCCAGCAGGTGCTCAAGACCGGCGATCAAGAGGCGAAGTACAAGTTTGAGGAAACCAATCCATTTATCAGCGAGGATGAGGACATACAGGTGGCCAGTGTGGGCTATCGCTACAAGAAATGGGAGCTAGGCAGCGATATTGTAAGCACTTCTCGTCTGTCAGTGTAGTATATATTATCTGTAATCAAAATCTTGGACAGGTTCTGGTGGCGCGCTGCGAACATGATGGTGTGCTGCAAACGCCCAGTGGAGAGCCGCAGTTCTTGTCCATCAAGGCACTGAACGAGTGGGACTCAAAGCTGGCCAATGGTGTTGAGTGGCGTCAGAAGCTGGACACACAACGTGGCGCCGTGTTGGCCAACGAGCTGCGAAATAATGCCTGTAAACTGGCCAAGTGGACTGTGCAGGCGGTGCTCGCTGGTTCCGATCAACTAAAGCTGGGCTACGTTTCGCGTATTAACCCTCGTGATCATTCGCGTCACGTTATCCTGGGCACACAGCAGTTTAAGCCTCACGAGTTTGCCACACAGATCAATTTGAGCATGGACAACGCCTGGGGCATTTTGCGATGCATCATTGACCTTGTAATGAAGCAGAAGGATGGCAAATACTTGATCATGAAGGATCCCAACAAGCCGATTATACGCTTGTACGATATACCCGATAACACATTCGATTCAGATGATTCGGATGATGGCGAGGGAGATGATGGTGAAGCTTTCCAGCAGGTCTACAACTATGCCCACAACAGCAATAAAATTTAAACATTTGCGTCTCATTTCCATCAGTTCCCAAGCACACAAACAATTTACAGCAACTCGTATTTAATCACATAAACAACAATAACCGGTTAGCAATGCCAAATCACAATAATATTACTGCGTTTGGCATTCGTGCTAATCAATTGATTTTAAGTTGGCCGAGTAAAGCACAGATTGGAAAAAGATTTATAGTGTTCTTAATAATGCATATGGCATATGTATGGGCACTGGATCGCCGGGTGGTGCAATATACCTAACCGGGCAGACACTGATTAACAATCGATCACCTCTGACATCTAGTGGGTTGAGATAACGCGCAGTCGACTGACTCTATCTCTCAATACATTCATTGTTCGCTTAAGTGGTCGTTAAAATGCGAGAACGAGTTTAGTCTCAACGTGAAGCTCGAAGTGTTCGATTCATACAAATCTTGGGGACGTAATCTCGTCATGTTGAAGCAACTGATCTTGCTTGGATCAGTGGTTGCTGGTAAGCAGTTTAGCGACTCCTTGTAGCACTATCATTGCATGCAAAATGTGCAAGGACTGAGCTAATCCTGTTGGTAAAGTTTTGGGGGTCTCCTTTAGTCTACAACAGGTTTTACCGGTTGCTGTAAAATTGTAATGCTAATTGACATTAATTCAATAGCTGCCGCCGCTGCGCAATTGAGTTATGGCAACTGTGAGGTGAAGAAGAGTAAGGAGCATGGATTATGCATACACATACGCAACTGCCCATTTCTGGACGAGATACTCAAAATCGATCAACAAACAGACGAACAGCGTCAACTGCTATCCGATAGCCAATGTGGGCTGGATAACACACGTCAAACTACTTTGGTCGAGCGCATTCTAGTTTGCTGCCCCGAAAGCAAACGCACAATTCAGGCCACTGGCACTGCTGCCGAATCGCCAATCGCAAGTCGCTCTGGAGAGGACCCTGGCAACGTTTTGCCGAGCATTGGCACCTGTGGTACAATGTTTGAAAATCGCATTTTGGGCGGCGTTAATACTTCGCTCTTCGAATTCCCATGGATGGCGCTGGTACAGTACACAAACAGTAAGTGTTAAAGTTATAATTTTTGTGAATGTTTCATCATCTGGCTGATTTCGCTTCAAAAACTGGCAGCAAGAAATGAGATGGGCTTCCTCTGCGGCGGCACATTGATCAATTCGCGCTACGTGCTGACAGCCGGACACTGCTTGAAAAGCTCAAAGCTGGACATGGGTAACTGGAAGATGCACAGAGTGCGTCTGGGTGAATGGGACACAACCACCGCACCCGACTGCGAAGTGCTGAGTAATAAGAAGCGTACTTGCGCACCCATGCACCTTGACATTGAGGTGGAAAAGCAGATTATGCATGAACAATATGTGCCAAATTCAATTGATCAGTTGAACGACATTGCGCTGCTGCGACTCAAGCAAACGGTCAGCTATACGGAAAATGTGATGCCCATATGCATGCCAGTTGCCGAAGATGTGCGCAATAAGAATTATGAGGGCTTTGCCATGGCTGTGGCGGGTTGGGGAGTCACCGAGGATGATAAGCCAAGTTCTCGTAAGAAAAAAATCTCCGTGGATGTGTGGGCCCTTAAGGAATGCCAGGACCAATATCGTTCCTATCAGAGGCATATAAGCGGCTCGCAACTATGCTCTGGCGGCAAAGTCAATATTGACACCTGCCAAGGTGATTCCGGCGGACCACTAATGATAAAAAGCAATGTGGGCGAGCAGGAAGTTTTCTTTGTGGCCGGTGTCGTGTCATATGGTCCAACTCCATGCGGCCTTCAAGGATGGCCAGGTGTCTACACGCGAGTCGGCAACTATATTGAGTGGGTGGAGACGAAACTGGAAGCATAATCCGATGTATAACTTTGATAAATAAAATTGATAATTTATTATAACTTGAATTTTCTAGTTTATCGAGAGAAAGAAGCACTGTGGCCAATTGGCCCAATTTACTACATTACATTAGTGTGTGTATGTGTGGAATGCAAAGGCTCCAAGCTGAATGTGGCTCATCGCCATTAGACTAGCGTATAATAATTAATTCAGTATAAACTAAATAAGTTCATGCAAGCAAATATCTTGGTAGGCCTCTCGCCAACTTACAAAAATATACATAAATATGTGCCCAGCTCACGGAATATGTGATTATTTACAAAAAATATAATAATGCTGGCAATTAGATTAATTCATTCAGACACTACACATTTTTTTTATTTTAGCTTGAGCTAACATAAATCGAAATTGGGACTAAGTAAATAAAAATATGTTACAAATAGTATGCGACAAATTTTTGAACAAATTTTTTTTTTTTTTTTTTGGGTTTTTCGGTTGATTTTTATGTTTGTTAGTCTATCGCTAAGCCTAGTAATTATGGTTACACATATTCGAGCTGTGGTTACTTAAATACATAATATAAATTGACCCTGTTAGTGGATCAATTTCAAGAGCAGGCGGCGATAGTCTTGTGTTTTATAATAGGCACCACATCAAAGGCAAAGCTGAGAAACATTGAGCAATGCAATCATTCGTATTAATCATACATCCTCAGGTGCAGCTCGCGGTGCTGTGGCCACAACCGGAACGGAAACAACAGCATCCGGATTATATCCTTCATTCCTCTCGAGGGCACATAATTCGGTCTGCAATGCCGCCAAAACACCCTTGACTGCAATGCAAAATCCGCGACTGCCGGGCAAAAGTGGAAACTCTGGCATCTCACATGGTATCTTATAGTCCTTCGGCATGTCTATAAAGGCACAACAAACTCAGTCTTATCAATAATATCTCAAATGTCTGAAAATAAATATGACTAACCGTTAATGCTAGTTATTTTTAGACGTTGAGCATGGGCGGAGTATTCGGACCAAGCCTGCATGCGCCCAAGTAATTCGCCACCAAATTCCTTATAGTGCTCAATTAATTCCTTACGAAAGATTTGTGGAGGATTCTGTAGCTGCTTTACTGTTGAATGTGCCATTTTTATAATAGCCATTTCGTTGTAGACGCGCGAGTTCTCGTTGCCCAGCTGGGTGCCTAGGATTAAATATATAAGAACATTAATATCATAGAATCCTAACTGAATTAATTTTTAGTTTTATAACCTACCACGCTGCTTTTCGTATCCGGCCTCATTGTAGTAGGGCTCATCGACCAGTATGAGTCCCTGTATAGAGACCAACACCTGCAGCATCGTACTATGTGGCGACCACACCTCAGTATCCCGTCCTTCCCAAGTGCCCAGCAGCGAAACACATACCCTGCCCTCCTCATACAGATTCGGGTTGAGACGCTCTGTACAATAGCTAATGTAATGACATTTGGGCGGATTCTTTGGATAATCGCTACCCATTTGAAAGTCAAAGAAGAATAGGGCGTTTTCGTATGGCGTACGCTTGGGACCCACCATCATGACGGATATGAGGTCCATGCGATCCTCATAGGCACGCACAATAACGCCGGGAGGCAGAGATGCATGCAGCATAGTATATTCGCGCTGAATTGCGCGCTGATACTGCGCCTTGTTGTTTGGGTGTATAATGTTTCCAATGAAATGATGAGACTTTGTTGCATTGGGAACCACTTCAAAGCAGCTATTGCTCGCCGTGTTAACCTTCTCCATTGGAAGTGATACGCAAGCCGATGCATTTTCCAGCGGTGGCAGTGATTCAGAAAGTGCATTGAGATTCAAGCGTTGCTCCGTAACCGGATCCGGATCTTTGTTATATACGGGAGGCATATCCTGGTCTGACATATCTTTATCCTCATATGCATTCACATTTACATCCAAATCCACATCGCTAATATGTTCCTCATCCATATCTTTGCCGTCGATTTTGTTCTTAGCAAATGTCTCCATAATTCCCTCCCGACATTTTTCCATGCGCTCTTTCAGAAGGAAACAGAAAACCTCGCAGACATCCGCATCGAGATTCGGCACTAACTCAACATCGGTGTCGGAGAATTTTATAAAATTACTGTCAGTGTCCTTGAAGTCGTATGTGCTGTTTTCGCCACGTGAATGAACACCAGAGTCGTTCTGTAAGAATTATGAAATTAATTAACCTGAAATTACTATTCTATACTTTATCCACCTTTCGTAAGATGTAATGCTTACCTTAGTATGTTTGCACTTATCGAAGGCCATTGCAATGCTAACGCGTGCCGATTTGATCATATTCGCATACTCGCTGCGATATTTACTAACCAGATCGCTGTAGCCTAGTTCGGTTTCGCTCTTGGAGAGTACGACGTTGTCCAGGAGCGCGGCTTGCTCGGCTGGATCAACGTTTATCCTTTCGCTGCTGCTATACTTTTTGCACTGTACCTCGTCAACATGCGTTGACGACTTTCGTTTATTTGGCGTCGATGTTGATGTGATTTGTCCGCTGACTGGCAACTCCAGTTTAGGTCCGGTGCAATCGATTGGTGAGCTAGAGCCCACGAGAAGGAGTACCCCGACAGCGGCTGGAGGAGCTTCCACAGCAGTTTGTTGTCCACTGGACGAAACAGATTCAGTTGGAGTTCTGCGGCGCAGAATGCCGTTAAAGTAATCTTCGTGAAAAAAAGACGTATTAAGGAAACTATCTAAGCAATCGCAATTGTTGTATACAGCCAGCAGATCTTTCAGAACATCAGACTTGCGCTGTTCAGGCAGCACATGAAACATCTTTTCTAGACGCTCAATGGCTTTCTTAGCGCGATCGATGCCCAAAATAATATACTGCTCGACATCCATCGATACGACGCTGAAGCTTTTGTCCATTGTTTGACTGTTTTCCGACTGGGTTTCCCAGGAATTCTCAGAGTCATCTGACTCATACAGATCCTGCGTATCGCTCTGATGGATCTCAAAAAGGTCTTGCGGATAACACATGGTAATGTGGCCCTTCGCCCACCAAACTCGAACCCGCCCATCGGGGAAATTATCAATTACTTGGCCAGCAGTAGAATGAATATCCTCTCCAGTAAAATTTGACACTCTAATCACCAGGCTGCCCGGTCGGTACTGGTAGTCTTCATGATCTTTCAAATCGTATACGCTGAGCTCTTCCACTTCCTTGCACGAAGGACTGTTAAAAATGTACTTTAAGTAATATATAGGCGTTAAATGTGATTTTCTGATGCTTACACAGGACGATTCATATTGCCATAGATGGTGAACCACTTGACTTTGGCAATGCGTTCATCGTGATCCACAGACTGTATGAGTCCGTAATCCATTTGTGATGGGCTGTACTCATTGGCCTTGCTCACAAAATCACCAGGAAAGAACTCATGATTGTCCAAATGGTGTATCGGATAGAGTTCGGTCGATGGTATACCGGCCTCCACAGATCCATCCTGCCACACAACCGTCAGCGAGCTATAAACAACCAAATTTTCTACTACCATCGTATCGCCATCTTTTGGATCACTTTGCTTCTGTAATAACGCCGGTTTTTTAAAGGGACGGCCCTTTTTCTTGCCAAATCGACGACTAAAATTACGTGAGTGTGAAGCAAAAGAGTTTAAGGGACTCTTCACAATTTTTTTCTCTGAGGCAGAGGCAGCCAATTCAGACGCTCCAGCTGCCCCCTGAGTTTCCTGAGATGCTTCTTCTTCGGCCTCGTCGTTCAAAGTGTCCCAGGTTTCAGTTGTGTTTGTCGCTGAGCACACCTTAGCCGTCAATTTACTTGCCTCGCTCTCGGCCAGCGAGCGATTTAGACGCTGATTGCTGGACTTACCACTGTGCCGCCGCATCTTGTGCATATGAGCATTTCGAGAGCTAGATGGCGCCGATGTCGAAGGCACATCAATACCACCTCTAATCGTATTCTGCTTCGATTGCTCGCATTGCTTATATTCCTCCTTCTTTTGGCGCTCAAAAACGTTTTTAAATAGTTTAGCTGCATAATAAAACAAAAATTTATTAATTGAATTATGTGTCGATTTAGCTATGCAATATTAGAATGATTAGAATGATTTAATCATCTGGTGTCGAAAAAAACATTAATGGCTAAGTTAACGTACCCTGCTCCTGTTCCCAGTCGGAGTATTTTATAAGTTTATCACATTGCGAATATTTGAGGTAGAATCGATCGTGAAGTTGCAGCACATAAGATTCGTATATGTTGAGGCGTTTAATGTTGGCCAAATCGTCGCCCTTAATACAGCGGTTTGGCTGCTTGAGCGGATCCGTGTCAGTGCAACTGTCGATATGAGGAGCAGCTTTGAAAGTCCAATCCACAGTTAAAGAAGTAGTTTTAACAGATTGCACAGTGTACTAAAAATGAACACAAATTGCTTCATTACAAGTAAGATCAATATAAATGAAAAAGGAATAAATACTGCGTATTTTACTGAATATGTGTAATTTGGTCGGAAACATGTGTACTAACCACACATTTTCGCTTGCGGTTAGTTAGCAAAGATAGGTCCGGTGTTAGATTGGTGACGCGATCCAAAGGCGGCAAACGCCCAATAACCACATTTGGATAGTAAACACTTGGAGTGAACACATCTCGGTCAGCCATTCCCCCAGCATCCTTGAACTTGTGGAAATCGTCCGATGTGATTTCGAGAAGAGCGCCATGATTCGATCTACAAAACATTAACGACAATTAATTGTTGACCATAACCACACTCGACAGGTTACTCACTTCAGCACAGCAGACTCATCTACGTTGAGGGTGTAGCCAACCCAATTCCCCAGGCATACGGGCACACTATCCGGCCACTCCGATATCGTTTTCATGCGCTCCGATGACACATTTCGGATAACATACTTGGTGCCCAACACCTTGACATCGGCGCGGACGTCAACATCGCGCACATAGCCAGGCTGGCCAGACATATGTCTCTGGCCGGGAAGGCGGCGTCGCACCACATCGCCTGGCATCAGGGTGCGGTCGGCGAGGCCAATCTAAAAAAAAAATAAATAAAAATAATGAAAATTGGAAATCTATAACGAATTTGATCGCAAACACAAAAGAGGAAGGCAAACAACACGTGTATGTCGAAAATACCAAAAACAGTTGTCAAAACATAACGAACTGTTATTTACCGTTAGCTACATGGTCACGTATACGTACACAAATACAGACACATGTACAAACACATGTGCGTAGGTAAAATAAAGTTAAGCAGTGGCAATTACATAACCTCAACATACTCACCGATTTTTCGGTTTTCACAAACTCCTTTTCATCTGGATAAAAGACGGCACGCACCTCACCGTTGCCGAGCATTTCGTATCCCTCCTCCACCTCATCATCCGAGGAGTCATACCCGGCCGTCTCAGTGACGACACCAAATCGAACCCGACCTTTGTGATCGATTCGAAATATTTCGTCCTGAATGAAGAACTGCAATTCGCGATTGTCCGAACTTCTAGATACTGATGCACCGCCACCAGCCCTACGATTACCAGTGGGACTGCTCTCGGCTCTCGGCTCTTCGGCTGCTGCTGCTGCTGGCGGCCTTGACGCAACTGCCTTAGGATCTGCTACGGCTGGAGGAGTTGCAGCGGCCTCCAAAGGGGTGCCGCCACCATTGGCAGCACCCGCGACTTGACTCAACATATTACCAATTGTGAACTGTGTGCATCAGAATCTAAAATTAACAGATTGCTATCCCTGGCAGGAGTGTACGCGTTGACTCAGTTATTTCTCTATTCTAAATCTCTCCTCTCCAATAATATATATGTATATTTAAAATGTGCCGCTTTTCGGCAAAAGAATTGTGCCGTCACGTAAAAACATATGTGTGTGGAGTTGCACTTACACTAAACAATTAAATTTATGTACAACAGATTAACATGCGAGATGTTTTACAAATTTTAGATTTACTTTCTATACTGCCTTATGAACAACAATCTTCAACTACACAGGACGACACAATGAAATAAGTTTGCCAACTTATTAAACAAAAAAACTAAAATACAGCAGCAAATTCCGAAAACTAGTTAAGTTGGGCACAAAGTAAATTTTTTTCGAACAGCTGCAAAACTTAACATTTGGCTGTAATGTTATTAACAGCCCGCGCAAAATGTTAATTTGAAAAAGTTGTTTCTTGTTTCTCGCTCATTCAAAAATTCAAAAGATGATTGTAGGAATCACATTTATTTTAAGCCTTTGCTTAAGAACCAGCGCGGAGATTCAAAATCCATAATTTTAATTGAATTAAATTAAATTTTACCTACATAATAATAATAATAATATCAATAATGACTGAATATTTTGATTATTCATATACAGATTTTGTTTTCACATTTGTTGTGAAAGGGCTTCAAATTTGAATGCATTAATTTCGAACAACAGATTCATTTTAATAAAAACACTACAGCGTCCATATAGTTTAACCTTTAAGCTAGCTAGCATTCTAAGTAAAAACCAACTTTTCTAATACAAGAGAAATTATGGTGAACTAATACTTACTCGTTTTTCAAATACAAATGCACTTTGCACAAGAATGTAGTTAAATTGCACTTATTTACAAATTTCCCTGGCATTTGTTGCATTCACAAAAATTTTTCACAAAAGTGTTCACAAGTGTATGTATGTAAATTACATATTTGACAACTAAATCATCGAATACATATACCACAAGGCACGACATGATTTGTTTTTAAAATAAAAACTGTTATCTTGGCAAACTGATTTATTGATTTATTCCCTAAGAAACCCAACGTTCGAATACCATGTTAGTATATAGGCATTACAGTATCTCAGTAGAATGCAACATATACCAGTGCTAATTATATATCTGTTGAATAGATTTCAAATAAAGTCTACATGATGCATGGTTTGATTAACCATATCATCCTCAGCGAGACAAAGTCGAATTGATGCCCTTTTGTTTTGTTTAGTCTAAGCCCATGAAGAATTTTTATTGTACAGGCTTTTAATAATTTTATTATTAGCTCTTTACACATTTAATTGGTTTGATAGGTAGGCTAGCTAGGGAATACTTTACTGCTGTCATTTTTAGCAATATAAATTACAATTATTACCGGACGATATTATCAATCAGCTAATTATTATTTATAAGATGTATCATTATTGCCCGAAATTTACACGCATAATATGCAAATCTCAAACAATCAGTTTCAGATTTCAAATACGCACTAGGTACATTTTAATTACTACATTATATCGCGATTACATAATTTTCTCTAATATTGCAACTCTACATGTTATCACATCTGACCACCATGGGTGGAGCATATGGCGAATGGCGCGTGCCAAATGAGTAGGCGTGTCCGGTCTTGCCAGGACGATAGTACATCAAATCATAATAGTTTGGACCAGGACCAACGTTCTCTCTTCGCACCTTACAAGTTGTCCGCATTGAGTACTGAGGTGCTCGATTTAGCTTGAGATTCAGATCGCCGGCAGCATAAGCCGCCGGTCCTGGCGAGTCTCCCTTGCGATTAAGCTTGGTTTGCACACCCCTGATAAAAAAAACATTTCATTTTTAATTCAATGCCAAGAAAATGGGATATACGCAATACTTACATGCTGTAAGCTGGTGCTTTTGGCCTTATGGGCTGGATCTCGAACTTGTAGGCACTTGGGCCGGGTCCATACTTCTTGAAACTATAATCATTACGTGCTGCCATTGAGAAAGCTGGTGCATCAACTCCCTTGAAGAATGGTTTGATGTGGACATCATGTGCTCCCGGGCCAGGACCAACTCTTTTGTCTGCAAACAAATCAAACGAGAATTAAGCCAGACCCGCAAGTATCAAATCAAAACTTACCTATAATCTTTGTCATGGCGGCAATAGTGTATTGTAAGCCGCCACCCTTGCCATAGCGCGTTAACTTGTCTACCTGATAGGCGCCTGGTCCTGGTCCAGGATCAGCACCCAGCATGTTTGTGCGGGCACCGAAGGAGAATTGAGGCATACGCTGCTTACGGCTATCGTGCTTCTCGTAGCCAACGGTTGTGGGCAAACCGTAAGCGCCGGGACCAGGGCCTGCACAATTTATTTAAATAATTACGTAAGTAGCATCCCTACAGGACTCATGATGCACTTACCTAAAGGTCTACGCGCCATGTTTTTTTCTAGTTTATTGCAATATTAGAAAAATTATTACGATTAATTTTGAAACTCTATTGAGTTGTTTGCCGAACGAGTTTCGAAAGCAAATGAAAGCTATCGGGACTCTCGAATATGTATAGAGTCTGACCATGAGAATTTTAAGTCACGGCCAAGTAATTTTGAAATTGTAAATAAAATACATTTATGGATGAGTTAGATGGTATGGCAATGCTACAATTTCATGAGGTTTTGATTAGTGTGTGAAATATATTGCTTAGTATTAGATTCAATGCAATGTTTATTCCAAGTCCATGGAGTTGTAGAGTTGCTTATAGCGGGAGCCACGTCCACTGGATTGCATAAGCAAATTATTTTGATGCTCCCTCAGGCTCTGTTAATGAAAGGTATGAGTGTGATATTTTTTTGTTATGAATTGAGGCACCTTCACCTTTGGATCATATTTCTTATATAGGTAAACCAATATGGGGCCGTACAACATATTGAAGATGCCCACAATACGCATGAGCCAAGCAAAGCCAAAGCTCTGAGCCAATTCACCACCAATCAAAGGAGCTGTCGGGAGTTAAAGTAGCGGTAGAAGTGAATGTGTATCTCGACAGAAGGATCACCGATGTCTTACCAAGGCAGTAGGCCAGGCTAACTGAGGTTTGCTGTATGGCATACACGGTGCCATAGCTGGACGTTGAGCTGCTACCCTCGCCGTTTTCATCTTGCGCCAATGTGGCATCCACACAACTGGCCAACAATGGGACCAAAGCTGCATCAATTACACCAATGCCCAAGCCCAGGGCAAAGTGGGGTAAGAGTAACTGAGCCACAGTTGTGGCGCTCGGAATCTGCATTTTAATTTTATTATATAAATATGTAGAATAAAGTCAGTTGATTACTAACCAATATGGATGCGAATCCAACCAGAAGTAGACTGATGCAGGAGACTTTTAACTGGCCATAACGATAGGCAATGCTGCCAAAGAAGTTTGTGCCCACAAAATAGCCCACAGAGTCCGGAATAAAAACCGTGCCCAATTGCCATTTATTTGGGTGCAAGTACTGTATTAACCAGATGGGCAAACATGGCTCCAGTATGGCCATTGTGGATGTGGACAGCCAAATGGCAACCACAATGGACAGTATCATTTTGGATTCAAGGAGCGTACTCCATTTGGTCTGGTGTTCCACTACCAAACCTTCTGGCTGCACGGACAGATCCATGGTGAGAAGCTGTAGACCCAAACTGAGAAATATAACCGTTGAGAGTATTATAAATGGTGCCGATTTGCCCAGTATATCGTAGAGTATGCCGCCAAAAGGATAGCCGATCAGAACACCCAATGCAATGCTGCCCAGTATGATGCCCATGACCTTGGAGCGACGCGCCTCCTCCGGATAGTGTTGGGCCACCAGGCTCATGCCGCACACACCAATACAGGCAGAGCCTACGCCCTGGACGGCCCGAGCCAGCAATAGCGTCCAATAGGATTCACCCATAGCGAACACTGTGATAAGAAGAAAAAATTAGTATGCTATTTTTTGCCACGTGGTGTAGTTTACCCAGTGAAGAAAGTAGAAGGAAGCAGGTGCCCACAACAATGGGCAGTCTGTAGCCACACTTGCTTGACATATTGCCAACAATGGGATTGAAAATCAATTGAACCATCGCTTTCATGGCCAACAGCAATCCAATCGAGCCATTTTCGCTCGCCAGTCCCAGACTGTTGTTGCTATTGTTGTAGCTGTTGTCGCTGTTTGTATTGGTTTCGCTATCGACCTTTGTGGCGGCGGTCGCATTAGTGCCGCTCAAGTGATTGCTGGCCAGCATATTGGTGGGCAACGTTGTCGTGGTCGTCAAGAGTTGTAGCAACGTGAAATTAACCATCGATTTACCGGGAATTGGATGCTTGGTCATGTAGATTTGTGACTGCTCCTCATTACGATACGACAGGTGATGAGGCGTCGCAGATGTTCCCTCCTCCAATCGATAGCCCACATCTGATTGCCTCTCCAGGCTGGCCAAATAGTCGGGTAAAATTGGTACTGTAATCATTCACACATACATATGAATCACGTTAGCTGTTATCTGTTATCCAACCGTATATTAATTGGCATTACCTATCACGGTCAGCAGCACATTGTCGAGCAGTAGAGCTATGTACACAATCACAGCGATGATACAACGATTCTCAATGCTATTGGACGGCGGTGTCGAGCTGCGTCTGCCGGACACATTTAGTTTGGCCGCAGCCTGGCCACTAGTTGATTTCTCCGACATGATGTGCAGCTTATTGAAAATAGGCCAGTAAGACACAGCCACGCACCAAGGCCTCTGGTTGTTTCACAGCCATATGGCCAAGAAGAGACCCGCCACAAAGTATGCTACAGAAACTTGCAAACTCACAAATACAATCACGCACACACACTATCAAAGTGAACCCGTATAGTGAAGAAGAACGTTTCTGCCTTTAGCCAACAGGTGGTGTTGCTGCCTCGTCAACGTATATGTAGCTATTGAAAGGCTGCAACAAGCTGCCGCATGATTTTACTGACAGCGTGCGAACCGAGTGAACCGAACGAACATACAAACGAGTCCCAGTTAAACGAGCGCACAGCGAGCGCAAAGTAATTCATCTGAATTTAAACATGTTGCTGCAAATGCAGAGCATATGCACTACTTAATGACTAACTTTAATCACATTAAATACTTAATAATATATTTTTTTTTAAATAAAACACTATACAACAATACTTACGCGATTATATTAAAGGATGGTAATGCATCAAAAGTCTTCAGCAAAAATAATAATATATCCAATTAATATATGATGTTTTCTTAACATATACAAATATAAATAAATCTTTGAATACCCAAAATGTAATTATTTATTTATTAACCAACTTCCAAATCGCCACATAGATTAACTAAACGTCGTACACTGCCTGTTTAATGTTGTCGCCGCGTGTCATTTTGATATTTACCAGACTATTATTGCGCCTGTTTCTTTTGTGCCACAACATGATGCCACCACCCACAAAGAGCGCTTAAGGTTCACACAAGCCGAAGGCCTGTGACCATGCCTGCTCCCTGATAAGCGTGCTATAGATTTTTCAGACTTACGAATCATTTTCCATTTCATTGAGCATTTAACGGTTTAAATTTAGTACCAAGAAAACAGCCGCTCAACATGCAATACACATTTTGTGACGATTTGCGTCACTTGGGAGCGAAGTAAAACAGCACATTTTGTAAATTCGAGCTCATGATTGACACTTGCAGTATTTCACAAGATGACTTTGGCCATTTCAAAAGTATCTAAATCAGAAACTTTTCCCTACTTTTCAACTTATCTATTTTTTGGCATTTGATAATCTCGCCTTTTTATTAACTATAGTTAAGTTTCATCATTGCCGTAATTTTAGAATGGCCAAGATAAGATTAGAGATGGGAATAACACACATTAATCAATTCAATCAATAATCAACTCTCACAATACAGTTGTTGACAACAACTAGCATATTTAAACTTATTATTTATAATTCATATATAAACAAAATATATGTTTTTCGGAACAGAAATATTGAATTTGAACAGGCCCTGATAATATTTGATTAATACTTTTATTATACGCATCTATACAAACCTAGGCCGTTATCTGCAAACAACTTCTCAACGGCGAAATGCCACTTAGCCACTTCAGATTAGGGTAATTGCTTGTGGCACCTGTGCTTTCAACATTTTTACTATTAATGAATTAGTTTTCGTGCCGCCTTCCAAGTGAATGGTCAAAATGCTCAAGCTCAAAAGGATCGAGCTCCTTGGAGCATTCGTGCTGCTGATAGCCATTATCGGTAAGTGTCACGCCCATTAAGTTATCATAAAGAACACCTGTTGATTGGAGTGTGCGTGCAGGTGGCCAGGCTAAGACAGTTCCCTGCAAGGTGAAGGACGAAAAGTATGGCAAGGTGTGTGTTTGCACGGCGGATTATTGCGACTATCTGGACAATCCCACGTTGAGCAATGATGACGACTTTGCGATAATTTCCAGCAGCAAACAGGGACTACGCTTTGAATTGAACACTGGTAGTTTTGGATCCAAAGATACGTATATTATAGAGGACTATGTGGAGCCTGCTTCCAAATCTCCAGCCAAGTTGTGGGATCATGCCTTTGGCGTTATTATCTCGCAGTCTGCCGCTCCGTTTAGCAGCATCACTCGATCCGTAACGCTGAAGGTTGATCGAGAAAAGCGATCTCAGAAAATTGAAGGATTTGGAGGTAGCTTCACAGGAGCTGTGTCCTACTTGGTGGATAACTTCAAGGATCAGGATATTCAAGATCATCTCTACAAATCCTATTATGCCGCCGACGGTCTGGGTTTCAATTTAATGCGTATTTCGATTGGAGGTTGCGATTTTGATTTAGCGCCGTGGGCCTACAACGAGCATCCAGAAAATGATGTTGCGTTGACCGGCATGGATAAACTGGATGATCGTGATGCTTTACGTGTAGGGCAGATCAAGCGCCTGAAAGAAGTTTCTGGAGTGAAAAATTTGCGCATTAAGGGAGCAGCTTGGAGTTCACCAAAATGGATGAAGACAAACAATAAGTGGACCGGCTTCGCACAACTGAAGCGAGAGTATTATCAGACCTGGGCCGATTACCATCTTAAGTGGCTGGAACTGATGGAGAGCAATGGTCTGCCCATTTGGGCTATCTCCACAGGAAATGAGCCGATGAACGGAATAGCGTTCATGTTTTTCGTCAAATTTATGAGCCTCGGTTGGACGCCACAAGCGCAGGCTGTTTGGTTGAATGATCATCTCGGACCCACAATTCGCAATTCAGCGTACAAAGATCTCTTTATTTTCGGTAACGATGATCAGCGTTACACTAGTCCGCTTTGGTTCCAATTGGTAAGGCGGTAATAAAAACCGATTAAGTGTCGTTTTCAAAGTTGATTAACGTTATCGCATAACCTTATCCACTTTGCAGATGAATCGCACACGACCCAATTCGGTGGACTATATTGATGGTGTTGCCTTGCACTGGTATTGGGACGAAATAGTTGGTAGTAGCTTTATTCAGCAAACTGCCAAATATATGGCCAATAAAATACAAATCATCTCTGAATCCTGCATCGGTGACAAGCCCTGGCAAAAGGCAGCTCCACTGCTAGGCAGCTGGGACCGAGGAGAGAAGATGGCACGTTCAATGTTGGCCCATCTGCAGGATGGCTTCCATGGCTGGATCGACTGGAATATCATTTTGAATGAGGAAGGAGGACCCAACTATGTCGATAATTTTGTGGATGCACCAGTTATTGCGGACACAATAAGTAAGCAGTGAAATACTCTATTGAAGCGCACCTTTTTAATTTACACTCCTTTCGAACAGCCTACACTGAGTTTTACAAACAGCCCATGTTTTACATAATGGGCCATTTCTCCAAGCTGGTGCCTGAAGGCTCCGTTCAAATTGAGGCAGTGGCCAGCAATATCAACCTCGACTGCATTGCGTTCATTCGACCCGATGAGCAGATTGTTGCCGTGCTCTTCAATAGTGGTCGTGCCGATCTGGACATTAGCATAGTTGACACCAAACGCGGAAACCTAAAATTCAACGTCCCGGCAAGGTCCATACATACACTATACTATAACTAAATCGTAAATATAAATATGAATAAGTCTCTGATTTATTAATATATTAATTTTGTTTAAAAAAAGAAATACAAAAGAAATAATCCTGAAAGGACTAACACAGCAGCGTAACCACTTGTTGGCTGCTCTGTGGCGCAGCACGAAATATGCTACACAATTCCAAGCGGCCAATAAAAACAAATCCGCATAGCAATTCAAGCGCCTATTTCCCAGTGCAAATTTATGTATTGTATATATGGTATATCATGGTCCGATGTATGCAGTCAAAACTTGACCCAGATTAAGCTAATAAAATTTAGGATACTTTGACAGTGCCAGCAATCCATCATTTATAGCATGAGCCAAACACTGAACTCAAAGCTGTACACTTCAGGCCTTTTGTCAGGGTATATGTCATTCGTGCACGCTCATCTTTTTACAGAGATAGAGTGTAAGAGAGAGTCAGAGTGAGAGAGAAGGAAAGGTAAAAGCACATTTCGCTTTCAATAAAGAGTACAAAATGATTGAAGAGAGACGTTGTCGCTACCGTTTGCATAACTTTTACTTTTGATTGCCAAATGTGTGAGACGTTTTTGAAGTGCGCAATCGACGTCGATCGGCGATTGTCGATTTTCGCTGCCGGCCGCTTTATCAAATCAACAGCTGGCGCAGGTCAGATGCCAAACACAATATAAACAACAACCAAAATGAGCTCTCAAGAAACACACAAACATACATACAAATTCGTTTAAGGTTGATTAGAGAAACGCGTTCGACTTTGTCGCAAACGATTCAACAGCTCAGCTCTCTCTTCTGGCCTGGGCTCAGTTGGGCGAACGCATTCGAAGCGCGCGTTTCGTTGCAGTTTTTGAGTTGGTCTTGCTTCTTGATTGGGCAAAAATGAAAGCGTTTTGCTTTTGCCTGCTGTTCGTATCAGCCTTTTGGGCAATGCGCGGGGGTAAGTGTATTGTTGTGTATTGCCCCGGACATACATATGTAATGCACATAGCTACCAATGCATTCTTTTGCTGCAGCTGCCTTATCAACACCCTGCCAGCTAATGGAAACAAACTACGGCAGCGTTTGCGTCTGCAACAGCAGCTATTGCGATTACCTGGAGCAGCCCGAATTAAATGATAACGCTCATATTGTGGTGATTAGCTCGAGCAAGGTGGGTGGGAATACTTTTTAACACACTGCGGATCTAACCCAAAAACGTATATATTTTTATAGAGTGGCTTGCGTTTTAAGAGATTCGATGGCAGCTTTCTGGACAAGGTTTTCGAAGTGCAGGATTTTCAGTCAATTGATGAAAACTTTGTTGCCGATTCAATTGTTGTAGAGCAGAACAAAGCCTGGCTGCAATTTGCAAATATTCCTCAGCGATTTGGTAATTAGTAAAATCAACTTTTCAACACTTAACACTTACTCTACGCTTACAATACGGTATAGCTTTCAATGTGAGCATTAAGACGGTGCAGCTAACGGTAAAGCGCGAGCAGCGCTATCAGAAGATAACAAACTTTGGAGGTGCTTTCACGGGCAGCGTTTCGCATATTATACAGCAATTGCCGGCTGATTTACAGGATCATGTCTATAAGTGAGTGTGTCCAACTGCAGTCTTGAAAATGCTTATTATTTTCCACATCATGTGTAGATCATACTTTCACCAAGATGGTATCGCCTATAATTCAGTGCGCATGTCGATTGGCGGCTCCGACTTTGATCTACATCCATGGGCCTATAACGAACTGCCCCGCCATGATCTCTCGTTAAGCAACTTTACCACACTGGATAAGAGAGATCTGCAGAAAATTGAACAGCTGAAACGTCTGAAATCAGTTGCCCATTTAAATGATCTGAAAATAATGGCCGCCGCTTGGAGTGCGCCCACTTGGATGAAGAGCAACGATAGATGGACGGGCTTCGGTCAACTAAAAACTGAATACTATCAGACCTGGGCAAAGTATCATTTGAAGTGTGTACATTTAACAGCCCATTTGCTATTTTTGTATAAATTAATGGACACTATCTGTTTTGCAGATTTCTTGAGCTGATGCAGTCTAAAAATATGTCCGTCTGGGCCATATCCACCGGCAATGAGCCGTTAAACGGCGTCATTGGTTTCTTTTTCGTACATTTTATGAGCATGGGATGGACGCCCTGGCAGCAGGTAGCAATTTTATTACCTAGTCACCAAATTTGCATTTATTGTATATATTATCCTTAATAGGCCATTTGGCTAAGCGATTATCTTGGACCGACCATTAAGAACTCCACTCAAAGTCATGTGCTTATATTTGGCAACGACGATCAGCGTTACACGTATCCCTCCTGGTTTCGCAAGGTAAGTGTCCAATAGTTTGGCTATAGAAATGTTCGCTTTATAAGGTTGTCCATTATATTCTTCGCACTTCGCACAATGTTAGTCTTCTCTTTACCTAATAACCAATGATCCTTGAAAATCCTGGACAATCCACAAATTAATTTTTAAAAAAGAAAAATAAGCTCAAGACCTTAGTAAAAAAAAGTATTTGAAAGAAGTTTGAATACAATTCAATATCCGATTGAACGTCTGATAAAAATCTCGCCAATATAGCTTTAAAGCATTAAAAAATGTGGCATGGGAGAAATCCATTTGTAGTCACACTTTTTGTAATGCTTCTACAAAAAATAGATTAATTTAATTATAACTTTATTATCTTTGGCATAGATGCGCTCTTCTCGGACCAAGGCACTCGACTATCTCGATGGCCTGGCCGTGCATTGGTACTGGGATGATGTGTTTGGACCGCAACTTATAGACGAGGCGCACAAGGAAATGCCGGATAAATTGATATTAAATACGGAATCTTGCATCGGCGACAAGCCCTGGCAGACGCATGGCCCCGAGCTGGGCAGTTGGGGTCGCGGCGAGAGCTATATGCGTGCCTATATGCAGGACCTGCTGCACAGTTTTAATGGGTGGCTAGATTGGAATCTGGTGCTAGACGAGCAGGGCGGTCCCAACTATGTCCACAATTATGTGGATTCTCCGGTCATTGTGAATACAACAAGTCGCACCGAATTCTACAAACAACCCATTTACTATGCCATCGGACATTTCAGCAAATTTGTGCCGGAGCAATCTATGCGGATCGAGGCGCGAACCAATGAAACAGAGTCCTTTTCCCAGCTGAGTGCTGTGGGCTTCCAAAGACCGGATGGCAGTGTGGCGTTGATTTTATACAATGGGTATGTGTGGCACGCGATCTGCTGTTTACGACCTCAAGTGTGTGCAGATGATGGAGCTATTTTCGGCATGGCACTGCGCTAAAGTGGCTGCCACTTAATTGCGCATAGCACTCGAATATGTAGACAGCATTTACTTATGTGTTTTACGAATACATCTCATAGATATTTTTCATTCGTGCAGCGAAAATTTGCCCGTCATTGTGGACCTTAATGACAGTCAACGTGGTGCGTTAATTGTACGTCTGCCTGCTCGGTCCTGGCATACGGTGATCTACAAATGAGCTGGCCGATGAATTCCGAGAATCCTCAAATGGGTTAAACATAGCGTAAAATGATATAAGCTATACATATATATAAACAAAAGTCCAGCTGGTGCACGTAGTCGCTGGTGCCCCAAGGACCAATTAGGATAGAGTACATGTTTGCCACTCGAGTGACATAACAAAGGGAAGCCAATAAATTGCCGCGTAACAGGATGCGGATGCTCGTATGCTTAGAGAGACCCTGGAGATTTGTCCAAGCGCAACGACAAAGTCAACGGAAATTTGTTTAAGCTGCTCAATTTGCCGTAACACGTCTGTTTACAATGAAATTTCATTTGGCGTTTAGTGTATAGCCGCCCTCCTCCCAACCTTGCATCCCGCCCCAGCCCAGTCCATGGGAATGGCTTGCGTTAGCGGCACGGCAAACGAACATTTTGGATCAAGTTGAGTGACAACTGGCAGTCGAGCGGCGACAACGACCAGCAACCAAAAATATTTTATGTGTACATATTTTCTTACGATTTTTTTTACAGTTTTCTTTTTAGATATGTACATATGTATATATAAATATATGTATATACATATGTATATGAGCATATATGCTCTATAAACATGATTGTCAATTGGGCGCACAGCAAATGCATTTGCTACTGCATATGCACCGCACTTGGCACACAAAATGGGGCGTTTTAGATCTATAAATTAATCATGAAATGTTCATAATTCCTATGTGACCAATGAGTGCGCCACTGTGAATCTTATTATTTTTTGCAATTGGCTTAAGCATACTAGAAACTCTTCATATTTAATGGAAAACGACGCCAAACAAATGACAAAAATGTTTGAAAAGTAAAAAGATGCATTTGTCATTGCGAGAGCATACATATATTGATATTGTGGCATATGTAAGGGTAAATGCATTTTTATGCATTCATTACATGTTGCAGGGGCAAGTAGCAAGTGGCAACAGCTTGTCAATGCGTCTTGGGAAATATTCTCAAGTGCTTACTTACAACAAAATACACTTATCAGGCATCAGCGTGTCAATTACATGCCGCACCCACACCCCCTTTTCTATACACTGGTTTTGGTCGCATAAAAAGTATATTGTGTTTTTGGTTTAGCAAATGTAATTAATTATATGAGTAGCAAGATATCATTAAATCTTTATTTTGAGCAAAATATTAAATCTAGAATCACTTGGCTTGATTTATTAGCATCGAATTTATATCCGCCGTAGGTCTGAAATATATTTTTATCTATATTTGTGCCAGGCTCCTTATCAAAAAGTCTCCTTTCTAATTTGTGCTGTGATTACACTTAAAATAGAGCATTTAGTTGTGGGTCACTTTCGTCAGCCAAGTTCTTCCATATTTTTTTAATATCCAACTGGCGGAGTCGCTGTGGGATATGGCAACCGGAGTGTTGAGTGTTTCTTTTAGTTGTTGTTGTAGTTGTGGTGTTTGCAGTGCATAAAGTTAATGAGCCTCATTATGAATATGGCAGCGATATGTTTGTGTCATAAGTAATAAGAATGCAGTAAGGGAATTTACACGCGCTGTTTTCTCGTCAGCCTGCTGAAGATCAAAGCCGAGCAGTACCCATTCCCAGGGTGCCCATACCCACCCATATACATAATGTGTTTTGAGTTATTGGTGTATGGTATCTCCAGCTCCAGCTACTCACTGCTTGATCCGCTTCCTGGCAGCGCCGCCACGTCCACATTCACGTCCACATCGACGTCAACGCGTCGCGTGCTTGTCAACAGCTGACAGCTCCATGTCAGAGCAATTTGCTGAACTGAAGGTAGTAGGTGCGCTCCTCATCAGCAACGGCACCTCCTCCCACACATGTCGTCTCTGTGACTGGCACTCAAATTGAATGCTCAACACACACACACACACATACACACACACACAACGAGTGAGACTGAATACTATTTAGCGTCAGATTTATTTCAAGCATAAGACGACGATCACATTTCAGAGTTGTCCCAGAGTTGCGCTCTGTAATGGGGCTGCACTTAAGTGGCCAGCGGGTAAAAGGCGCCGGATGTGACTATTTGATACACAACAAGTAAGAGTGCTCTCAGCTGAAAGTGCCCGATTAGCAGATACACTGTTAACAGCTACTTGAATGAACACTTCAACAAAAGCACGCACGTGACAAGATATGCACTTTGGGATTTTTTATCTGAGCCCCGTACACTTTTCAAAATTTTGACTAAACTTTAGTGTTAATTTTTTTAACAATATAAACGAGCATGGACTCAAAATCAATATACTTTTTTAGCTGAGTTATTCAATATTTACTACTTCTTCTTAAATTCTCTTTTCCAGCCATTTATACATTGTTTAAGGTTATGCTTTATCCCTTCACACATCTAAACACTATATAAAAAACTTTGATCCAACATCGGCAGTCATCAATATATGGTCTTGTCAACCTTCTGCCATCTAATTCCCGCTTGACCAATATTTACCCCACTTTTATGGGGTGCAGTGTATAAGAGGATGTCACCACCCAAATCAAAACATATAAAATATATAACAACCATTCACACCAGCAGTTTTTGCCTAGATGATGTATCGTATTTTCCCATCTATTTACCAGATTAGATAGCCCAATTAACACAATCAGTCAATCAGTACAGCCAGTTCCGCCATGGGCCAAATGTCATCGTTTATTACAGTATCAAAAGCGCCATAGCCAGCAACAAGATGCGACGTCCGTTGTCACCAACGCTATCCAAGCTGGCCGAGCAGCTGAACGAGACACCCGATCGGATACAGCAGGACATCATAATATTACGGGTCTGGATACGCCAGCAGCCACATTTGCGTGCTCGCACCGAGGATAACTTTCTGATTGCGTTTTTGCGACGATGTCGCTACAGCTTGGAGGAGACGAAGCGACGTCTGGATCGCTATTTTACGTGCTATAATCTGTTCCCGGAGTTTATGAGTAATCGTTATATTACACAGCGATTGCTGGATATCAATCGTCTGGGGTGAGTGACTAATAAACCAAAGAAACTGAAGAAAGCTAATGTTAAACTTTAGGGTTGGCGTGTATCCGGACTTGCCCAAATGTGATAATCGCACTGCTTTGTTTATTTCACGGTTTGGCAAGGTCAATCCCAATCAGTACAGTCTGCGCGAGATCTATCAATTCACATCGATGACCATGGAAATTGTTGCGCTGGAGAATGATTATGCATCTGTGGCTGGACTATGTGAGATTATTGATTGTGATGGCATCACCCCGGAGCAGATGCGTCGCATGGACAAGCACTTTTTTCGCAAATGGTGGATTTGGCTGCACGAGTGCAGTCCGATGAGGGTGAAGGAGGTGTATGTCATTAATATGCCGAAGGACATACAGGGCAACATTATGTTTCTTTACAATGTGCTTAGCACGCAGGTCGACCATCCGGTGAGCGAAGGCATAGCAGAAACTGATACCAAAACTCATCAATACTTCCCTCTACAGATACGTGTGCTGAAGACCAGCGAGGAACTGATCAATCACATCGGCAAGGACTGCCTGCCGGAGGAATATGGCGGCACCAATGGTCACATGGCCGAGAGTATTGCCTATATGGAGGATTTGTTTAACAGCTATCGAGCGTACTTTGAGCAGGACTACAAGTATGGCACCATTGAGGAGCTGCGTCCTGGCCACACTGCCATTTACGAGGCCGAGTTCGGTGTGAACGGCACATTTCGCAAACTTAACTGGGATTAACATTTGACCTTATTGTAAATTAAAAAAATAGTTGATCAATTAAAATTATGTATCCGTACGCATAGATGAACATAAAATTATCGCTTGATTCGCTTATCTGCCACCGTAAATTTGATATCTAACAGTACGCTTTCCGGCTATTACCTTATCGCTGTTATCGATTAGATTACATGTCCAACCTATCCACAGCGTGTTAGTCACTTGCCATTTGAGTTGCAGCTATTATAGCGTACACATGGCCGGACTGCGACCACTGGACACGGAACTCGCTGCACTCGCTCTCACCGAGTGCAACGAGCAGCAGTCGGAACGGGAGGCACTGATAGCCACACTGCAGACTTGGATTCACAAATCGCCGCATTTAAGTGCGCGGACGGATGAGCGCCTGCTGCTGGCGTTTCTGCGTCGCTGTCGTTTCAGCATGGAGGAGACCAAGCGGCGCATCGATAACTACTATTCCCTGCGCAATCCCTTTCCCGAGGTGCTCTGCTCACGACAAGTGGATGAGGCCCTGATGAGACAGTTTGATCGCGGGCAAGTCAATGCTCAGCTCTTATCAAGCGAATTATATTTACTGATTTATAACTTTATAATCTGTCCGCAGCATTCATGTGATACCCGCCCGTCCAGTTGGTCCGCATGGACCACGTGTTATCATCTCGCAATTCTGTAAAATCGATCCCAAGCAATCGAATCCCCGCGAAGCTTTCAAACTCCTCTTCATGCTGCTGGAGCTGCTTGCCCTGGAGTGCGATAGTGCGTCAGTAAATGGATTATTTTTTGTTGTCGATGCACGTGACGTTAACACGGAGCAAATGCTGCAATACGATCCATTTTTGTTGAAGAAAACCTTTATGCTGGTGGATCAGTGTATGCCGCTACGTTTTGCAGAGATACACATGGTGAATATGGTGCCATCGGGGCAGAAGGTCTTTAATTTTGTCACCTCGTTCCTGCCCTCAAAGATGCCCTTCAAGGTGCATTATCCTACATTGAATCGTTTATTTCGACATGCTCAGTAGTCCCAGATTTTATTCCTTGCAGTTTGTTGTGCACAAAAAGTCGGAGGATTTGTATAATCATCTGCCAAAGGAGGCGATGATCATCGAGTATGGCGGCAGCAATGGTTACCAGGCCGAGGCCTTGGATTACTGGCGTCAAAAACTCAATGAGTACAAGAATTACTTTGCCAAGGATGCCCAATACGGTACAAATGAGAAGTTGCGCGTGGGTCTGGCCAATGCCTGGGCCAGTGGAGAACTGAGCGGCACCAGCGGATCCTTTCGCAAGCTGGAAGTGGACTGAAACGCTGCTCTCGCTATTTGTTCTTATGTCTTCTTTATTATTAGTATTTATTAAGTAGTAGTTGCTATGACTAAACGAAAAAATACTAAATTAGTTCTAACTTTTCACTGGTCATCTTGGTTTTTATCCTTTGGTATAGCGCGTATCCCTTGACTGGCTCTTACATATATTTTACAATTAACTAGTTGGCTTAATTTTTGGTAGATTAATGCTTAATGCTAGGTGCTACACTTTTGCTTAAAATTTGCATGAAGTGATGAAGTCGCGCCCTTAGATGCTGACGTTGTATTGGATGAGGATAAGGATGAGGATGAGGATGAGGCTGTGGCTGTCGTTGTTGACTTGCTGGATGCGGCTTGAACAGCGCTCGATGTGCTCTTGTTAATGCTCTGCACAATAAGATTAAGGCAATCCAAGCTGGAACCCTTCGCACTGGCGCTGCTTTCGAAATCTGTAAGAATCATGTAGATTATTTAATATCATAGAAAAAACGTACTTTAAATTTCTTTAAAGAAATTATGGTGATTTTAATTACTCAATTAATAATTAATAAGAAAGTAGGAGATTGGATTTTATAGCAGAAATATATTAAGTTATTAAATGGTTTAGGAAAAACGAATCTTATTTGGTTAATTAATATTTTAATCCTTGACTTTAAATCTATCTCACTGGATAGGAAAATATAATCTAACTTATGCTGTGAGCACTAATGTTACATGCAGCATGTTTACCTGTAAATTGTCCATATTTCTCCATGTGTCTGTTGTAAAAGCTTAGTTTATCCTCCAGATACGCACCGGCATACGAGCTCTGAAATTGAAATTTGAAATTGTTCTTATGAGATGCCACAAATCAGTTTTAGAGCATTCACTGCTTGTTTTATATGCCCCAAAATAAGCAGAAACAAAAAAAAAACAATAAATTACAGTAAAATGGCAAAACTGTCGCAACAAATTGTCTCTGTGTGTCGACTGTCAACTTTGCCACCAAATGCCGTACGAAACGCACTCTAATGATGAGATTAAGCCAAAATTTACGCAAACGTCGCCAGAAACAACAAAGTTCCAACAATGTTGCCAGCCAATTAAAATGCATTGAGCCACTGCAGAGGCATTGTCTCGCAACCGTCAACACATAGTCCCCTGGGAGCACTTATTACCAATTAAATTAATTTGCTTGCAATATTTGCACGCATACGCAGACGACAGTAATTGTCAGGGGTTGGTGGAGAGAGAGAGAGAGAGAGAGAGAGCGAGAGAGATAGACAGATAGACAGATAGACAGAGAGAGAGAGAGATAGCGAGAGAGAGAGAGAGAGAGGGAGGGAGGGAGGGAGAGAGTAGACTACTAAATAAAACGGAGATACGCAAATTTTCATTAGAAAAATGTGCATGGCCACAAAGCCAATTATAAGTGCCCCTTCTGGGTGGGAATGGAACTCCGCAATGCAAACACGTCCATTGAGATGGGTTGATTTGGATGCCGACGCAGCGTCTGCAAGGATCACAGACGTATGATGAGGTGCGGGTGCGGAGTAGGAAGGTTGGGGCAACATCAAACTGACAGAGCGGCACACACCAAGTGGTATTTATAGGCGCAGTGACATGAAAACGACACCCAACAAAACACAGCAGGCGAACAAGCAACAAAACAACTCGCGGCTGCACTTTTATAAAGCGATTTATCATTTTTCGAGCGTTTAGTGACAGCGTGCGCTCGATATACATATGTATATGCGACACACATATACATATGCATATATACACAAATATATATAAATATGTATATATGAATTGTTGTTTTATTTCTTAACAACATATAAATAAGTATACATAGTTGCGTACTTGAGCATGTTATAAAAACTGAATGAAATGCCACTTATCACACCCTAAGCATTTGTGAGTTGCGCAAAGATTTTAAGCTGCTTTTTGGCGCGTTCTTCTTAGAACTCTTACTCCCAAGACTTTTTGTGAAACGTGGCGGATATGCCGCATTATGTTGTATGTACTCCAATACTTATACATATGCAATATATATATATAAAGCTTATTTAATTTCGCATTCAAGTCAAGTCAAGTCATTGTTACAGCAAATATTTCATTATCGGAACTTTACAATCGAAAGTTGACTAAGCAAATAGATAACTAGAAAATTATCTAGTTTTGTCGCAGGGAAGTACATATTCGAGTTCCTAACCTAAAAGGTTGCGAATATGACAACTATAAAATATACAAAACATAACCGATTACATTCAGCAATGACGGCCAAACTGATACGATCGGAATTGTTAGATAAAGTTAAGTGCATTTTCCAAAAAAAAGCAATGCTTGACAGAGTGCACAATTAATTAATGTATATCGGAGACCATTGGTTGGGTTGGGTTTATTTATGGCGCATTTGTTATCAACGCTTAGTAGACTTTTTGCACTTGTGCAAAAATAAATGTGAACAACTCCAGTTCCCCTAGTTGCCATGGCTACACCGAATTGGGGATGGATGGATGGATTGTCAGGCTGTGGCTGAAATGCATTTTAATGTCTGCACTCTGGCAATTCGCCAGTTTTTAATCAAACTATGGGCGAACATTAATATCTGCCATTGAGGGCGCATACTGACGGCCATACAAATATGCAAGGTTTTATGGTAAATTAACAAATTTGTACATTAAAATTTGAGAAACTCAAACAAACTGCATGAAAATTACTCAGCAGAGTGTGGCAGAAGAACTGAGTTGCTATATGCAACGCCAGCATCGGGGCCCATCCATAAAAGTTATAGCCGGCGGCTATTGCAAAAATGTTCGCGTAATTGTTGACAATTTGTCGTGCTGTCACATCGGCTGTCCCAAGGCCCCATGGCCCCATGTCTTACAACACCTTTCGGGGAAGAGCGCTCCGATCTTGTCATGTTTTTCCTGTGCAATTTGTCAACTGACACATTTCCCTTTTTTCAACTCGAACATTTACGTATTGTGAAATAGTCTATTGAGTAGATAGGACACGACCCCTCTTAGAGAAAACAACAGAAGAAGCTAACTGAGGCTCGCCGAAGATAACATACACTATATGACCAAAGTCCACAAATGGCATAGTAGTCTAATATTGATCTCTTTGCATTGAATCTTAAATCACGTACAAGTGAGCTTATCTAGGATATATTTTTGGAAGCAAAAAATGTTTGGGTCTTGTCTGTCGATTGATAGTGGGATCCGGTCGATGTAACGACTGCAGCATCAAGATTTCAACTGAGACCTTAGCTACCTTTAGTACACAAGACTGCTCGACTAGCAGATACTCTGAACATAATACGAAAATACGTTCTGGTTAAAATCAATGTGTCTTTTCCGAACCCCATGAAGTGTTTACAGTTGATCAATAATATGTCAGGGCAACATCTTTACAATTGTGTATCGATATTCGCAAAACGCGGTCAGTTATCGATATGATATATAATCTTGATCTGCAAATAATATATGAGCACTTACATGCAAAATTTGAAGTCTCTAGCTCTTACAGATCCTAAGATAGACTAAGTTTATATAAACTGACATAGCTAAATCAGATTTCCTGTTAAATCTGGTCCAGAATATATATACTTCATAAAATCGGAGATGCTTGCTTGAGTCAGTTACATTTATTTAAGTAACTTCATTATACCCCAGCTTGCATAGACCTCACAAATTATAATACAAAATCAAACTACCCTCTGCAAGGGTATAAAAAGGAAAATAAATTTGAATGTGGCTCAAGTATTATCGCATGGAAAGCATGGAAAGCTGCCATCAAAGGTATTTCTTGAGGCACAGCACTCGAATTTGTTGAAATTAATTTACAACACGACTCTCATTTATAGTTTAAGAGTTGGGTGGCCAACTCGATTGGGCTATGTGAAACACATTAAAAACAAAATTTATTTATTACATTTTACTAAATGCTGGCAGCCAGGAGCAACACCAACAACAACAACAACAACAACGAGGGACCCAGAAAAACGCCACATAAATAAATTCAATGCCCATTTGTAGATTTGAGTTAATTTCTGGGCTAGTTTTCTTGTGCTCGGGATAGCGCACCCAGTCTTTTTGGCTATAATAATTCATAATTGTTCCCTTTAATAAGCCGATGGTGTATTAATGTATATATGCAGCATAGTGGAAGCTTATTAAGTTGCACGTCAGCGAGCGCATAAATACATTTAGTTTTTTTTTTATTTTTTGTTGAACAGCAGCAAATACTGCGACATCGACATGGGATTTTTGGATATGGATCTGAGATATTGGGGCTATGAGTTATGGTGAATGGAGGGGTGGAGGGGGGAGGGGTTGCCGAAGCTAAACGCAACAGTCTTGCTAGGCTATTTTCACGTTCGGCTAGCTCTCGTCGTAGACCCTGAGAATTTTGATGAATGTGCGCGTCAGCGAAAGAAAAATGTACGAAAATGTTTTTCATGCATGGGGTTTTTACGAGAAAATAATTGCGGAACGCTAATATTAATTGGCGTTCAGCAACAAAACTTACCAGATAATCAGACTGACAACTCTTGCCGCTCAAACTGGGCGCCAGATTGTCGCCATCGCGAGCCGGTGACGATTCCTGAAACAAACAAGCCAGAAAAAAAACAAAACAAAACAAAAAACAAATTGTTAAATATTTAAAATGCAATTGCAAAATAATTGTTTACCTGCAGCAGATCCTCGAGACTTTCAATGTATTCGATGGCATTGCGCAAGATCTCAACCTTGGGCAGACGCTGATTGGGATTGGATGATGTGCGTCGCTTTAAGATCTCAAATGCCTCGTTAACCTAAAAAGCAGAGAAAGAGAGAGAGAGAGCAGAAATAATCAAAATGGTGTCCAAGTTATGCGGCATCATCAATTAAAATTCATCATCGAAATGATGGGAATCATGGAAATCCATTAGACATGCCATAAAAATCCACCCAGAAGACCGCCTGCTCATCTTTAAGTGGCTCTTTAATAAAACATATTTTAAATTAAGTCGCGCATAAAATTTAAACAATTAAACCGTTGGGTTGGCGCGGGTGGCGATGACGGCCACAGTCGTTGCACGTTCCCCCCTTTTCATATTTGTTAATGACTCTTCCGCGGGGCGGTGGAGGGAGGGGTGTTTTTTCGATCTATAAATACTTTTTTATGATATGTCGCAGAACTCGCTGGCGCTCGTTAATGTTTTATGTTGAATGTTTGGCAAATCCTTTAGTTTTATGCACAGCCACCCAGGCTTCTCTGCAGCTCAAATGATTTTCCAAATTTAGGGCTAAATGATTGCAACTGACATTTACGTCGTTGATGTGTTAATTCTTGTAGTGCAACAAAGTTGCAGGCAATTGCTCCCTAGGCAACACATACAGAAGATTCGCATCGATCATCCCCATATAACTGAGAAACAATTTTCTAGATTTCTCAAACAAATTTCACATTTAAAATTCAAACATATTTGACATTTCCGTATCTGAGTCTGTGCATGAGAACCATTATTAGTGCTATCGAATATTTGGGCAATTTATTTATTAATAATTTAATTTAATTTAGTATAATTATTTATCAACTCTTACATTCTCATTAGATACGATAATCTTTAATGCAGTCAAGCTGACAAGTTTTTTTTCCATTTGAACTAGTCTCTAATTGTGAAAGATATCTTGATGGATATGGGAAAATATCCATTTTTTCTTGATTCTGGCATATAGTCAGAACATATAGTATAGCTACTATAGGAAATATTGCGTGAATTTTTAATTGAATTATCCTATATCTTTTTTCTAAGGTCGATCTGTCTGATTCTGGCATATAGTCAGAACATATAGTATAGCTACTATAGGAAATATTACTCACATTTTTAATTCATATATCCTATATCTGTCTCTCTCTCTCTCTCTTTCTTTCTCTGTCTCTCTCCCAGGCAAGAATAGGTTACACAAGTTTGATTTCAAATATGTTTTAGTTGTAGTTGTATTTATGAAAGCTGCAATTGCCATTATACTAAATCGAATATTTTATCTGATTCTTGGTCTTCTTCATTAACATTATCACACCTAAATGGTATTTAATTTAAACCACTTTTTATAGGTTTACGGATTTTGACTACGGAAACTGTTGATTTGTATTGATACAAATTAAGTCAATCCAAAGTTAATCCAGCTAAATGCAATTGTTCCAAAACCTGCTCAATCGATTATAACTTAAATAACCCAACCTGCAAAACCCACAAATCTTTCCTCCCTTCT
Source organism: Drosophila cognata (assembly GCA_035041535.1). Classification (NCBI taxonomy): domain Eukaryota; kingdom Metazoa; phylum Arthropoda; class Insecta; order Diptera; family Drosophilidae; genus Drosophila; species Drosophila cognata. The sequence goes on along the minus strand of JAWNLC010000571.1, from coordinate 13,263,121 downwards.
TTACCATAGCTCCATCAATAATATTGAAACTCTTCACAAATTTATGAATAATTTCAATCTTAACAAATTCAGCTATAATATTTTAAAGTCGAGTAAACACATATATATTTTTTTGGAACAATTTCGTTTCGTTTTCGCAAATATGTTAAGCATAAAGAACTTAAAATTAGAATTATAAATTAGAACTCATTTTTTTAAACTTCAGATTTGTAGTACAACAAACTAAAGTTCATTAATTATGGATATCACAAATACCACAACTGAAAAAACTTGAGATCTTCTTCAAGCCATATCCACCTTTTCTAACTGAATTTAATATTTTCTTAAATGAAGAAACTTTCTCTCTCTTTCTTAGAAAATCTTTCTTTGTTGCAAGCTTACCTTTCGGAGGCGCCTCCGCTCTCGCATTGTGGCTGCCTTGCGTCGATCAACGGTGACATTTTTCTTTTTGCACGCCTTGCATGCCCAGGTGAGGCAGGGGCGCGAGGATTGCGCCGAGGCGCAGACGAGTGGGGCAAGCACATGCTCCTCGGAGCTGAGACTGCTGTCCTCATCGTCGTAGTCCGTTGTGTAGACGGGCGATGAGGTCATGGAGAGCTGTTTGCCGGCATCTGTGGCCGGGTGGCTTCTATTGTTGAAGCCGCAGGCAGCGCTGCTTGCATCGCCGACGGCATTGAAGCGACTAAAGAAATGCTGCAGCGTCTGCTGCGGATTATGATGCACATTCGACGGCAGCAAGCTGCTCTCATGATACCGATGATAGCCAGCCGGATGCGTCTGCTGTGGATAACTGTGATATTCCTGCTTAATGTTATGATTTGTGGCCGCAACTGCCCCGGCGCCGGCTAACATGGCATTTGTATTGTTGTACTTGGTCATGACTAGCAGTTAGTAACTAACTAACTAACTAGCTGCCTCTTATCGGTTTAGCACACTTCACTGCACCTTACACTCCACTCCGGAATCTCAATCGAGAGTTAAGAATGAGAAGCCGAACGGGATCGAGAATGGGAATGAGATCGAGGAGACGAACCGACGCCCGCAACAAACGCGACACATTTGGCTGAATGATGTTCGGAAAATGTTCTTCTTGCCCAGATGCCACATGTGCTCTGCTCTGCTCTGCTCAGTTCTGCTCAGTTCTGCTCTGATCTGATCTGATCAGTTCTCATCTCTTGCTGCTGCTGCGTTTTGAGTGGCTGGCTCTCGAGTGGCAGCTATTTATAACGCGACACGCCATTAGACACTGGCTTTCTAAGCAGAAGGACGCGAGAATTGTGTGGCCATGCTGGCCACGCCTCCTACCCAAGAGAAGATCTCTCCCTGGGTGTGTGTGTGTGTGTGTGTGTTTGTGAAAGGCTTATTGGACTTTGGTTTATTTATGGTTAGGAAATGAAATAAATTTTGGACACTACCTGGCCAAACGATTAGCGCAAATCGCTTATAAATTCAAGAAGGCAAACAATTCGTTAATGTGACACTTTTAATGGAGGCAGTCCACACAGCACCGTCCCCCACCGTTCCCCACCTTCCCCTCAAACACACCCCACAAAAAGAAAACAATTTTACTATACAATTTTCATTGTTATTTTCTTCTTTTTTTTTGGCTTCTCATCAAATTGACCAGAAAATGAACGAGAGAATCTAAAAATTGTGTTTTTCCTTCCCCCACATCTAATTTGTTTATTTATTGCTGCTCAAACAAAATATATATCTTTGGAAATCACCTCTAAATCTTCTTGAATGATATTGTAAATCTTTTGTCTTAGGCTCGTGGTTTTCTGCATTCCCTTTTCCATTTTCCATTTCCACATCAATTTTCAGTCTTTTTTTTCCTTTCGTTTTTCTTTTGTCGCCGCTTTTTCTATATTTCTTCGACGCGTTGACAAATGTTTTGTTTTGATTTGCTCTGATTTTATTTTGAACACACTGAGGTGAGGGCTTTTCACAAAATTTGTTTATGTTCGGCGCAAGATAATCCCAATAGAAAATTAAAACCAAAAACTGCCAAAGTTTCATTTACTTTGGGTTAGTTTATGTTGTCGGTTTTAGTTTGTTCCTAATTATTTTGTAACAAGGTATTTAGGGGTCTCTACCTATATGTGGCAACATCAAGCTATCCATATGAAGATAAGAGATATTTATCTGTTATCTGTCAAATACACAATTATTTATATACAATACGAACGATCTATAACAATAATCTAACCAAATTTGAACCAAAATGATATATCCATCTTTAAGGTAAAATTTCCAAAATTTAATCGACGCAAAATTAATCATTTAAATTATCATTTAAAAATGTTGAATTTAAATAAGTTTTAAATTTTTGAAAGTGTCTTGGCTGTGGTTTTTGTCAACGATAAGTGTCACTGCTGCCAATTGAGTAGATTACCAGCGCTACCTGTTGCTCAAAAGTGAGCACGGTTCTAGTCTTTGCTACTAATGCACTCTTAGGAGCTGAGTGATACAACATTTTTTGATTACCATCAATTCTGAGAAAAAAAAACTTAAAAAGAACTGACATTATTTACGCCAAAATGACTAAATCATAATAGCAATCAATTAAATTGTTCAACATTTCAACTTGTGTTGATCTATGTAGCAAGATAACTATCTTTTGCTACGTGTGATTTTTTCCATGACAACATTTTCAATTTCCTGATGAAATTTTGAGCAAAAATGTCGGAATTTGTTGTATCACCTTCGGCTAGGTCGCATTTCAAGATTCACAAATTGACAAGACTTCAATTAAAGCAATTAGCTTAAAATGCTGTTAGTTGAGATCCAAAAGCTTTAGGCAAATCCACAGTTGATTTTAGCCATGTTGAGTGAGGTGAGTGGTGAGTGCCATCTGAATTCCATTCATAAAAAGTGCACCATGCTGCAAATGCGCGTACAAATTACGTCAGCAAAATAAAAATGCTTAGTTGGCCCAGAGACTGATGCTGCTGATGAGTGTATGAGTGCTAATGAGAGTAAACGAGAGCGCATGTGCTAGGTCATGTTGTTGCAAAGAGAGTGAAAGAGAAAGAGAGAGGGGGCGGAGGTGAGCTTTTAGTTAGAGTGAGCGGAGAGTGGAGTAGAAGCTTTCTTATCATTTATGTCGGGCATTGCCTTTGGGCTGGACATCAACAGCTGTGCATGTGCCACAAAAAGTGGCAAGTTGAATTCAACGTATAAACCTGTATGACTAATTAATCGCGTACATATAAAGAGAGAAAAAGAAAACAATTTTACAAGCTCTTTTTTCTTCTATGCATATAAATATTTACAATATGTACAATGAGCAACAACGAGCAAAAATGCTGCAATGTTGAACAGCAGGGGGATGGGGTGGGGAGGGTGTGAATAAAGCGAAACGGAGTATTGCGTGGCAATATTACTTGAGCGCGCAAAGGCAGCGCACGCAGTTACATTGAAGACGTCGCATCAGTCGGATGGGCAACGCGCAACTCGACGTCAATGTAATTTTATAATTTTCAATCTGTTTCGCATAGTGACTTGTAAACAATGCGTATAGAGTAGAACACTGATAAACGATGATGAAAAAGGCAACAAAAGCGAAGAGCGTAGTGCAAAAGTTGAACGGAAGTTGATGATGAACAAAGAACGGATAATTGCAATAACTGAACAAAAAACGAAACGAAATAACTATTTACTGTTCGTGGAGTGTTAACTGTGAAAGCTACAACAAATGAGCAGGTAAAAATCTGCAGTCGCATCATAAGCATCAGCCGTGATATTGAAAGCAATGCGAATATGCACACACACACTTGCATACACACACACATATGCGCATATCTTCGCATGTGTGTCAGCATGCCAGAGTTTATAGGCTGACAGGTCTCGTCTCTCTAATACACTTTAATACACACATAATACATTCATGCACAGACAAAAGCTTCAGTGTCAGCACATGTGTATGAGTGTGTGTGCCTTGGTGTGTGTTTGTATATGAGCGTTGGTGTGTGTATGCTTGCCTGTTCAGTTTGTTTTCATCTTAAAACTCTCAGCACTTTTGTTGTAATTCGCGCGCTCTCTTATCAATGAATGCATGTGTATGTGTGTTGTTTTGTCTTTTGTTTCGCTCTCTCACACCTGTTATCGTTTCACTCTCTCAAAACAGTAAAAATATTTTTGTGTCTAAATTCTCCTTATCGTTGCTATTGTCATCGATACATCAAAACAATTTTAAATTTATTAAATATGCTCTTAATAATGCATAGACCTCTATGGACTTACATATGTAGGTACTTAATTGAAAGGGCTTGGCAATCAGAGGAGGGAAGTGCTGGAACGTTTATTAATAGGTTTATCAAACTGTATAAATATTAAATATACACAATATACGGGCTGGCAGACAGCAAAACACTCTTTCTAAGTGTGTCAAATTGCAAGGTCAACATCCGTTTGAGATGACAGTTACTCAACTAGAATTACTTATTTGAGTTGATTTCTCAGCCACAGTTTTAGGCACGTGTCGCATACACGTATTATCCACGAATCCGAGATGCTCATTAGGAAATAGATTTATTACAAGGGAACCTGATAAAGCCAGCTCCCTTTTACCTACATAAATACATACGTATTTTATATATATACTACATATATTTGATTACTTTCATCACCCATGCATACAAATGATTAGTTATTGTTATTGTTGAATATAACACTTAATATATACACGATAGTTGAAGGTTTTTCCAGGTGCGAAGGCTTAAATACTTAAAACAATTCAGCTATAAAAAACCCTAAATTATTGATACTTAACTTGACATGTCAAAATACTTAAGTTCATGTGCATAAGCCGGCAATAATTCTTGTTTCTTGAATTGTTTATTCAGTATTTTACCATATTAATTTACTTACTATCACTTATGAAACAAGTGTAACCGTAAATTAACATATGCAAAGCATTAAGTAAGACAACGGAGATATTCATAAGTACCAGTGAAAATTGCTATATTTTTTTCAATATAAAATTTATTTCTTTTTCAAGGTAATGGAGACTATTTAAACATGTTTTCGTATTATTAAGACAAATTTTTGTTTCAACAATGCAAAATACAAGTGCTTGATCCCGTTTCTAGGTCAGTTCTTGAAATAATATCGTTAATTGACACATTCCATAATTTAATCAAGCTGAGTATGACATTAAAGATAAAGACAGTATCTATTTTTGAGTTCATTATCATAGCTTTTGTTTATGAAAGGTAAAGTACTTTGAAAAATATCTATAGAAAAACATACGTTGTTTACTATTTGGCTTATGACGAATCTAACTGTATGTAATCTAAATGTATCAGACATTAAATATCTAGTTTTGCGTGACGAGTTCGCTCTTATCAGTCAGTTCAAATATAACAATTCGACACACACATTTGTAGTCTGTCTGGGCAGAGTCTCCCACGGGAGCACACTTGAAGAGTCGCTCGTTATGAGTGCCATTTAATAAAAGCTTATCAGCAAAGCAAGCGTTTCGATTGGTATTTAAACTGTTTTGTCGGTCGATTTATAAATTTATTAAGCAATTCAATCAAGCAGCACTCAGTAGACTGCCTCGCTAAAATTCTATTTATTTAGCCACGTATTTATAGCCAATCATTTTGAATACGTGCCAAATGTATTTATAATTTTACAATTAAATAAAAATTAATATAAATGATTCTTTAAAGTACAAACAAGTAACTTGTCGTGCTCAAGTGTTTAATTAATACATAATAATATTAATTTTATATATATTTCTTGACATTGCAACACGTTACAATTACAAATGTTGCAATTCATCGAATAGAGATGTGAATGTTTAATTGAGCATCATTCATCCCAAATTAGCGCAGTGCTAAAGTGACAAATTATGTATGAGATACAATTGTATATTATATTAGACACAAATGCCGCAAAATAGGAAATAAGCAACGGAACATGCATGCGGCACATGGCTATGCCGCCCGCTTTTATTTGCTTTTATTATTGTTATTACTGTTGTTGGCGAATTAAAATCTCGCGCGCGCACACACACACACACACACATAACACCAGCGATCTACAACAGCAAGTTTCTGTTGTAAAGTGCAAAAATGTTTTGTGCGACTAGGTTCTGCAGCGCCTGTTACCCAAAAGCAAAACCAAAAAAGCCCAAAAAAAAAGCAAAAAGAAAAGAGCAAATAAGAATGTGGCAAAGGCACACAAGCGAGCAATTAGTTCCCCAATTCCCACCACCCCATGCCTAGTCAATTGCCCTGCTCAGCTAGCTGTGTAGTCGTTGGGAATATAGAGTAACCTTGAACCGCTTGCAAAAAACTTTCACAATGAAAAAAGTTCAGTATCAAGGACTCAGAAACGAACAGAGTGTATCTTGACTGCACACACACACACATATGTACATGCATGCACACATGCTTGCACACACAAACAAGTATAAACCAAATTTGTGCTTTATTTGCTTTGCACGCAAGGCGGCAAACGTTGCGTATACGTAACGAGCGAATACCGTGGAACAGAAATGAAAAACGTTCTCATACAAATCTGTATACTGACTATATACATTTTGCATATATGTATATATGTATGTGTGTGTCTCATCTCTGAATTGTGCGTGTGTTTACACTTAAGGCAGAGCAGTGCAAACTTTTGGTTTTTTCCATGCGCATTTCACTTTTTAGGTCACCAAATGAACGCCTCGCAATATTTAATCAAAACAAATAGAAATACGCTACTATTTAGAAAGAGCGTGCAGAAAACAAAAATCATAAAACGACCACAACGCTCGCTCGCCCGCTCGCTGCGTGGGATAGACCTGAGTTAACGAAATCATGAAGTCTGCACGAGCAAGCTAATAAAAATATAAAAAAGGCAGACTGCAAAACATATAAACATACGTTAATACATACACGTCAATACGTCGATATATCTACATGTTTGTATGTATGTACGTGTCAAATTGCGATAGCAGCCGAGCACCAGCAGACGGCAAACAGCGCCGGGTATTTCTGTCTTCCCGTTCCCATTCTTATTCAACAGCTGCGCAGTTAGCAAAGACTCCATGTCCCGGACACAAACCTAAGAATCTAACAATGTTTGCCAAAAATGAAAACAAAAACAAAAACAGCAATACAAATGTGTGAGTAGTCTTTATACTCGCAGCTTCTTATATATACACAAATACATACAGTTGAGGTTAAAATAATAGTAGTGCTACTTTTTACAAAAACTTTTTACTTCAAATATTTTTGCTAAATAGCTAAATATTTAAATCTTCTTTTTTGCCTATAAGTAGGCTTTTCTAGGAGCATTAGAGAATGTCATATTACTAATCATTTTTAGAGGCTTTGATATTCGTGTTTTCTATAATTATAGGTATCCATAGCACACAAGGAAATGTGCCAAAACGGGATTCTAAAAATAGTCTCATTAAGAGAGTAAGCAATTTTGATACTTGCAAAGCATTTCTGATCATCTTGATTTTGATTTATTTTTAATTATTTTTTTACCAGACTTGTCTACATTGTGCACCTCAAACTCTAATTACTTCTCAAGAGACTATACTTCATAAAAAAAAAAACACTTTGCACATTTTTTTTCAACATTCATTTTCCCAACAGTGGTACTATTTTTTTTGTGCAGAGCTGTATGTGCGAAAGTATTCAATATGTACTGTAAAAGCAAGGTGATTTGAAGTTGAAAAAAAGAAACAAATGTTTCTCAACAGTTAAAATTTTGATTCTGTGCATTAACCTACTCTAATTAATTAATTTGTCATTGGGAAACAAATGAAATGAGAAGGTAAATAAGAATTTATGTATTATTCACCACAAAACCAAATCAGAGTAGCTTGTTTGAATGCAACATTTTTATTCAGATTTCAATGAGTCTAATCGAAATTGGACCAAGACCAAGAAATTAACATTTTATAAGTCAAACAATAAAATTTATTGAACAACTTTTATGACGTATCATTAACTTAGTACCCGCTAATTGTGCATATTTATAATTGGAAATACTTGATGGGCGACTATTTTATGAACCGCGTAACTCGATTCGTGCTTATGGCAAGTCAGCTGCTCCACCTCAACGTCAAACAAAAGAACTTGTTCGATTCAGTTTCACTATCAGCACAAAAATGGGAGAATTTGAGAGAGAAAGAGAGAGAGTAGCTAAACCATTTGTTAGCTGTGTGAGAGGAAAAAAAAGAGCGAAATATAGATCGCTCGTGCCAGAAAATAACAACAATTTCATTATATACGCGGCACTCACACTCACACATTTGTTCAGTTTCCTATTATTTTGAGTAGATTCACAGATAAGCCCATTGCGCCGACGCTGCAGACGACTAAGAGACGTATTGTCATAAATATATGTTCTCCAATAATTTATTTTTCTCGCTCAGAAATGTTTTCGTTATTCGTAGTGGCCGCACGGCTCTTTAATTTAAACTTAGGATCGTGAGGCGTAAGGTTTCATTCCCGGCCGTTGGCGGAACTATTTAGCTGAATGTGATATCAAGCGATTTGCAAAACATTTCAAAAATTCAAAAAAAAAAAAAAAAAAAATTGTCATAAATTAAATTAAAAAAGTAAGCACATTTTTGTTTTATGTAATATTTCCGAAAAGGTTAACTTATTTTCGCCCAACTACAGACACACGGCGAATACGGCTAAGGGCTTGGACGAAAAATGAGAAACGTGAGATAGCAGCAATGCGTTGCATGCCCCCAAAATACATCTTCAGCATGCCATTATAAGAGCCACGCAATACACAGCAACACAGCAACATCAACAACATCAACATTATTACCAGACATATGTCATTCGGATAAGGGCTCAAATTAAACCGTTTTATTTTTGACATACACAATGGCACACTACAGCGGACATCAGGCCCCCAACGAGGTGCCCGCTCACTTTAAGAATCTATTCACCAATGGCCAATTGGGCGACGAGGATGACAACAATGGCAATGGCAATGGCAACAACAACAATAATAATAATGATCAAGAGAATCGTGGCGTTAATGGCAACAATGAATCCAATGCTGCCTGCTGGGTCTTTGGCTACGGCTCTTTGTGCTGGCATCCGGGCTTCAATTACACCAAATGCATTACGGGCTATATACGAGGCTACGTGCGGCGCTTCTGGCAGGGTAACGTAACGCATCGCGGCACCGACAAAGAGGTGAGAAAAACTGGAATTTAGATTGCGGCCGTAATTAATCTACACATCCACATGCATAACGACGGACATTTTCAAAACGTTGTTGCGAATTCCGATTATCTAATTGGCATGTGTGTTATCAGTAGCGAGCAAACAAACAAACAAATGTGGCGGCTACACGGAGTTTAATTTACATACTCGACAACGCTTAACGTAACCAGATAGACTACTGAATTAATTAAGATAACGCTCATGCTTTTTTTAAATGCTTTATACTTTCATATTTGAGACGGTTAATTTGTTAGCTCGATGAATAATAATAATAACAGCGTGTGTACAACATTTATTTTTTCGCGACGCTCATTTAGTATTATTTTAATGAACAATGTAAAAATAAGTCAAGGTCGCATCCACGTGCATATAGACAATAAGTAAACTCATCGCCATTGCACCACTCAGACATGAAAGAGAAAACTCACTTTCTACATATACAATGTTTGCATATAGTATTTGATATATTTTCTTTATTTTGCTTACAGCCTGGACGGGTTGCCACTTTAATCGAGGACAGAGAGGTAATTATAATAGACTACCTCTTATATCAATCAGAAAGAAAAAAGTTATTGCGCCGTTTGAATTTCCCTACGTAAGCCCCATTCCGTTTAGACGGGGGAAGGAGGCGTTGTGACACGCCCCCTCCCCACCGCACTCGTCCATATCTTAAATATCTCTGGCACATTTCCGCAGTCAACCGAGCGCAACAATTCGAGACCCTTGGCGCGGGTCTCTCTTCATTGAAATACGCAAGGCGAAATACCGCGAAATATAGGCGTATAATATTTGTAACCGTGTCCGCGGCACAAATACTTTCTCGTTTACGCCTTGATACTTTCTATCCTAGGCCCGGGGACTTTACCCAGGGCGTGATCATTGTATGAGAGCTACCAGGAGCTCGTTTGTGACCCCGAGAGACAAGCAAGGAAAACTCAAAGCAGCTTAACAGTTGAGTCGTTCGCTGCTATTTATACGCGCCGTTCACCGAATAACGTGTTGGGAATTTTAAGCAATTAATATAACCCAAGCAGCACCTATAAATAGAACGTGCGAGTTGAACGAAATTTCTGTTCAACTTAATAAAATGTAGAGCGATTTTGAATTTTAGAAATTTTAATTTAACAATTATGTTTTTTTCCTATTTATTGCAGGGCATCACATGGGGCTGTGCGTACAGAATAACGGGCTCAACGGCTCTGGAGTATCTCAAGCAACGCGAGTGCACATTGGGTAAGTAGTCTTATATATGTGAAAGAGATGGCAAATCTAATTTAGACTTTCAACAGGTGGCTATGCAACGATCGAAGCCAAATTCTTTCCCCGCGTCGCATCACATGACACGCCCTTCAGTGGCGAGGCCGTGGAGGTAATGATATATGTGGCAACGCCGGAGAACAGCCATTGGCTGGGCGATGCACCGCTGGCGCTGATAGCACAACAAATCGCCAATTGCCGTGGACCGAGCGGCCACAATGCGGAATATCTGTTGCGGTTGGCACAGTTCATGCACGATGAAATACCGGGTGTGTGGGATGAGCATCTGTTTGAGCTGGAGCGATTGGTGCTAGAAGAGATCTTAAGCAAGGATATTCCGTTGTCGTCGGTGATGGGTCGCAATCCGGATCGGATACGTCGCGACTCCCACGAAGATGTGCGCCGGCCGCCAACATTTGAGTTCACCTCACGCGTGCCGGACACAAAGCTGCGTTGTCTGAATATTTGATTGTGGCTCTGGTCGGCGGGGCCGCGACGGAAACGCATGGAGAATATGCCAAATCCATTATCAAAATCCATTATCACAGCATACGAAAGTGTATGACTTATTTCGATGTATTCTCTAAATTGTAAATAATCATAGCCGTAACAGTAAGCAGTAACTACTCTCGATAACTCTGATCTGATATAGTTTTTAAGCATTAGCTAAGTTCTCATAGCGCTTAAGCTGCGTCCTCAACGCATACAATAACATTTATACAACACACACAAAAGTGCCCAAAAGTGAGGAAAAGAAAGTCCAAAGTGAAGTCAAATAAAATTAAGATGATACAAAACCAATCAAATTGAAAAAAAAATTGTTATCATTCGTTCATTGAAAAAAAGCCCGCAACACTTACAAACTTTATTTTTATTGTTTACGTACGCGTAGAAAAGCTTAGCTTGTGGATCTTAGTGTTTTAAAATTTTAAGGGATGTTGGCCAAATAGTCCTTGATTGTAGCGGGATCCAGACGCTTGAATCCGTTCTGATCGCAGATTCCAACTTCAATGTTGTCCGATGTCATTTTTCCCTCGAATCCTTCCTTGAGAGTCAAAATGGCAGTGTGCACGGCATCTTCCAGCTCAAGATCTTCGCTATAACTGCAAGAAGAAAAATCACGTTACGAGTTTCTACTACATACATATGTAAATCGGCTTACCGCTTTTCCAAGAAAGTTTTTCCGTTAACAGCATTTTTGCCCATGGCAGTGGCCTTCCAAGCAAAATATGCACCAGAAGGATCCGACTGGTAAAGATATGGTCGGCCATTGTCCCAGCCGCAAATCAGCAACGAAACGCCAAACGGACGAACGCCACTAAAGGAAAGAAAATATTGTATGAAGATGGCAAAAGCATAAAGATATATATTCGACACTAACCCGGACTGAGTGTATTCCTGCATTAGCGTTGCCACGCGTTGTACAAGCTGAGACACAGGAATTGGTTCCTTGTAGGTCAGATAGTACTTTTGGGCGATTTTACGTGCCTGCGTCACCAGCAAGCGATAGTCGGGACCCATGCCAGAATAAACCATTCCGATATGCTTGTTTATCATTTCCACTCGGTGCACACTGTGCTCCTCATACAGCGGCGATTTGTATTTGTTCTCAGTGGCAATAACGACACCATTGGAAGCTGAGAAGAACAGCAAAGTATAATAAATACGTCCAGAAAAATTGAATATAATAATCGGACTTACCCATAATGCCAACAGAAGGGGCGCCACCGGACACAGCTGCCAAGGCATATTCCAATTGCACTAGCTTTCCTGAAGGACTGCAAAAAAAAAATAGATGTAAAGTTGTGTTTATGCCAGTCATGGAGTTTATAATGGGAAAATGAGCCTGCTGGAAGTTTGCAATGCGAGTGAAAGTTGTACTTACCTAAAGGTCGTTAGAGAGAAACTGTAGCGTTCAGTAGCCATAATTATTGGCGTAAATTTGTGCTACAATAATTTTAAAATAAATGCCGACTATTCTGACCGAAATGACGAGATGACAAGCACAATCTAGAGCTGTGACACTATCGTCGTCACTAGTATCGACTGCCTCAATATCGATAGTAAAAAATACAATGCCGGTAAATGATGGTGACATATCGATTGTTAGCATCGGAGCGATATCATGAAGAAAAAAACAATCGTCACATAAATGTTTCTTATATTCAGGTGTGGCTCAATATGAATTAAGTAATAGATATTGACTTATCTATTAAACCTAGAAATGATATATCGATATTTGCGATTAGCAACCAAGCAAAGAAACTATCGATTTATTGACAATGCAACCGTATTAACTAGTTAAACATTGAAGTCGAATTGTGAGCAACTTGGTGTTTGACTAAAAATCAAAATTGCCAAAATTATTCACTATAATAAAAGTATGGTGCGCGGAGCACTAAGAGGCGGCAGGCCTATGCGCGGTGGCATTCGGCCACCGTTCAAGAAGACGTTTGTTCCGCGGCATCCATTCGATTTAACTTTGGCCGAAGTTGTTTTCCCAAAGGTTTCGCCGGCTGTGGATGATTCTGCGTTGACTGCGGTAAAATCGATAAAAAGAAAATCACATTCAACAATAAGCATTCTCATTGCTTTGCCATATTTATATTGCTTCCCAACAGGCTCTATTAAAACGCAACCAAGACCTTAGTCCTACTCCGGCCGAGCAGACTTCAATTGGCAATTTGGTTACCAAGGTGCAAGTTGTATTGGATAACTTGGTCGTTGCTCCGGGCGATTTCAATACCTGCGTAAGTAACTCATATAGCGGGCACTTTAAATACTAACTATAATTATTTCAGCAATTGGAAGAGGTGCGCCAAGTGGGATCTTTCAAGAAGGGCACCATTCTCACTGGTAACAATGTGGCGGATGTGGTTGTCATACTCAAAACGTTTCCAACCAAAGAAGCTTGCGAAGCACTGGCAAAGAAGGTGGAGGCTGATCTGAAAATCAGCATGAAAACCGAAGTGTTGACCAAGGGCGAACAGCATACCATACAAATACATGAAAGAGGCTTCGATGTATCCAACTTACAGGCCAAGGTGCGCATTCTGATTGCCACCTTGCCACAGAATTTGCGCAAACTGGAGCCGGAAATACATATGGATCAGAAATATATGCAGAGCCATTTAGCGGCCATACGGCATACTCGCTGGTTCGAGGAGAATGCTCATCATTCGTCAATTAAAGTCCTGATACGTATTTTGAAGGATCTGACCAAGCGGTTTGATGCCTTCTCACCACTTTCCTCCTGGATGCTGGATCTGATTGCCCATCTGGCAATAATGAACAATCCATCACGCCAAGCATTGCCCATCAATTTGGCGTTTCGTCGTGTGTTCCAACTGCTGTCGGCTGGACTTTTCCTACCCGGATCAGCGGGTATAACCGATCCAACCGAACCGGGACATATTCGTGTCCACACAGCCATGACGCTGGAGCAGCAGGATATTTGCTGCTATACATCTCAGACGCTGCTTCGAGTGCTGGCACATGGTGGATACAAGCACATCCTAGGATTGGAGGGCAACACTAGCATTGTGCGCGAGATGTCGGTTTGGAATGGAGTAGTTGTGTCGCCGCTAACACCCGTCTATGAGAAGCCGACCGACAAGAAGGAGGGAGATATCGAGGAAGATATTGAGATGATTGAGAATGAGAATGAAAATGAAGATGGAGGCAGCGACGATGCAGCCGAGTAAAAAATGCAATAAGACTTTCACACATTTTATTATTAACAAAATGGTCATTAATAAACTAATAAACTACGCTGATTTACGGCATCAGCACATTCTCAATTATGGGTTCATCTTTATTCACACGGCGCGTCAATTGCATGTCAATTATATCAAAATATTTTTCAGCCGATATACCCGACGGCTCACTGACCTTAATTGCCAAATCAGAGACTTGAATTTTGTGACCCTTCGCGAGGTCGTGAGCAGCCACAATTGATTTACCCAATTTGAGGCGACAGGGCAGCTCACACTTTAAAATATCCTTCTTCTCAATTTTTCTCAGCGCTGCTCTCAACTCATCTCCGCCGCCCAATATTTTAATTATTTCATCAACTTCATAATTGGCGTTGAGAAGATATTTGTTTTGCCTGAATTGCTCTATGCCGCGTACAAGAGAACACATTTCGGTTGGCTCAAGAGAGCAGCGATGATCTGATCCCTTCTGGTTCTTATCCAAAGTAAAATGTCGCTCAACTATCCGAGCGCCCATCAAAACTGCTGCCTTTGTAATCGACACACCCAGTTCATGACCAGAGTACCCAATGGTCACATTAGGAAATCGTCGCATAAGCATTGATATCAATCCTAAATTACAATCAGTTGGCGGTGTCGGATATGCCGAGATGCAGTGCATCAAGGCATACATTTGATTTCCTGCCTCACTCATTATTTCAACGATCTTATCGATTGTGGACAAGGTTTGCATTCCGGTTGATATAACCAAAGGTATTTGCAGGCTCGCAGCTTTTTTCAGAAGTGGAAAGTTGTTGGCATCGCCTGAGCCAATTTTAATAAACGGAACCCCTAATCCTGCCAGAAACTCCAGAGAACGCTAAAAATAAAAACATTAACGGACAAGTTGTCGTGGTCAGGAACAGTTTCAATTACCTCATCCATAGCGGATGCAGTGAAATCGATTCCAATTTCACGGCTATAGTCCTGCAGTAGATTGTACACCTCCTTGGAAAATTCTAGAAATTCCTTATGCTCCCCGTAGGTGCTGCCCCAGGCATGATCGCTTGCATATTTTCGATTTAAGGCGGAACTTGTAAACTTCGCGGTTAAATCGGATTTTTGAAATTTTACACAGTGGCATCCAGCTTTTTTCGCTTCCAGTATCAGCCGTTTGGCCGTTTCGGGGCATCCCTGATGATTTTGACCAATTTCCGCAATTATATATACTTCGTTACATATCTTTCTATCAAGCAAGAACATCTTGGACAACTTTAATTCAATTGATATTAATTAACTGAGACGGAAACATCTATTAAAATAGAGTAGCGGCGTCTGTAAGCACTTGAATTTCTGTGTGACCATCATAGCAAAAAAATATTTTTTCCAGAATCACAAATTTAAATAATTTATTTTCCAAACACCCAATATATTAGCCAGGATAATTATAGTTTGTAACTGTCATTTTTTTAAAAAAAATTTGCATTCTTTCTTAATGTAATGTTCCTGTTATGCTCAGATGGTATATTAACATGCTGTTAAGTAACCCAATGTTGCCATCTAAAATTTTTTAAGCTAGGTGGCAAGACGAAAACAGGTACAACTAGTGTTCTCCTGCTTACTCCAACAAATGCAGGCCAAACGACGCAAATGGCGGGTAACAGGGCGATTGTGTGAGTGCAAGTGAGATACATTTTGTGTGAAGAGTGTGACTAACTGCCTATTTCATTTCCTCCTGTTTTTTCTGTGAAATGTGGGCACACTGGAGAAATTTTCTGGTAGTAGCTGTGCTGTGAAAAATATTGTGAAAAAATATACATTGGAGCTACTAGCCATTTTTCGGTGAAAAATTATAGCACAATAACTGGGCAGCGGAATAATACAAATTACAAAAACATGGGCGATGTTATGAATATCGACAGCATCATATCACGACTTCTGGAAGTGCGTGGGGCTCGGCCAGGCAAAAATGTTCAGCTCTCTGAGAGCGAAATTCGTGGCCTCTGTCTGAAGTCGCGAGAGATATTTCTCTCGCAGCCCATACTGTTGGAACTGGAGGCACCGTTAAAGATTTGCGGCGACATACATGGCCAATATTACGATCTACTACGTCTGTTTGAGTACGGCGGCTTTCCGCCCGAATCAAATTATCTGTTCTTGGGTGACTACGTCGATCGTGGAAAACAGTCACTGGAGACCATCTGTTTGCTGCTCGCCTACAAGATCAAATACTCGGAGAACTTCTTTTTGCTGCGCGGCAATCACGAATGTGCCAGCATAAATCGCATCTATGGATTTTATGATGAGTGCAAGCGTCGCTATACCATAAAATTGTGGAAGACATTCACCGACTGCTTCAACTGTTTGCCAGTGGCAGCCATTGTGGATGAGAAGATATTCTGTTGCCATGGCGGACTCAGTCCCGACCTTTCGTCGATGGAGCAAATTCGTCGCATTATGCGACCCACCGATGTCCCAGATCAGGGCCTACTGTGCGATTTGCTGTGGTCCGATCCGGACAAGGACACCATGGGCTGGGGCGAAAATGATCGCGGCGTCAGTTTCACATTTGGCGCAGAGGTTGTGGCCAAATTTTTGGAAAAGCACGAGTTCGATCTCATTTGCCGCGCCCATCAGGTCGTTGAGGATGGCTATGAGTTCTTTGCCAAGCGTCAGCTGGTCACGCTCTTCTCGGCTCCAAACTACTGCGGCGAATTTGACAACGCTGGCGCAATGATGTCTGTGGATGAGACACTAATGTGCTCATTCCAGATTTTGAAACCGGCTGACAAGCGTAAAAAGTAATGTCACCAATAAACTTCCCAGACACACACACACGTACACACAAACACACATACACAGACATACTCCCAACACACATATACAGAGATATACACAGACAAATTTTTCTTACAAAGCGAGTCGGCCAACAACTAACGATTTAAAATGATTCAACAACGTAAGTTAGCAAATAACGTAATATTTTTTTTCCATATCAAATTCTTATCTGCATTTCTATCGTTAACAGGGGCAAATCTAATTTAACCATAGAACCAAAAGTGCAGCCCAGAGGAAGCCGAACCGAAAGCTCTAAAATAAACGACAACTAATGACCTTTTAAGAAATAAAGAGATTTGCTTAAATTACAAAAAAAAAAAATCAAAAACAACCTTCGCATGCATTCAAACCACCTGGCATAACTTACGTGAAAATCATTTATTTTGATAAATATAAATCCTACACTTCCTCCTTCCCCTTCCACACACACAAACTCTCTATCTAACATTGTCGTTTAGCGACACCAAGAAAGAAAAGCACACACAATCACACACACACACCCAATATGCGTGTACATATAAGTATGTTTTGTCCAATTTTAAAGCGAGACTAAAATGTTATTACAAGTAAAAGCAGCAACATTTATTTGACATAGACGTACATGCGAACAAAGGCGACTGCAACAGTCATCAGCCCGTTAGAAAAAAAAACCAGAAAAATAATGTTCTTAGGCCTTGAAAACATTCAATTTGGCCTTCAAAATTTTAATATTGAGAAATTGAATATGAACAAAACAAAAAAGGAAGAGTAAACGCTTGCCAAGAAAGTTAAAGTAAAAGTAAACACTAAGTTTTGACCTTCGAAATAAAAATCAGTTTATGTTCGTCCACATTGCACTCCAAACTATTTGATAGCGATGTTCCCAAGTTTATTATTTCACCACAAGTCCGTTCTCATAATTTGCCAATTATGATCAGCTGTTAAATTTCGATCCACGCTTACATGTACAACTTTTTTATTTAATCATCCCCTATCATTCTTAAGATGTGTTTTAAAAAAAATAAATTACTATTATTAATATGTATTATCAATAATCCTTTGTATTAATAAACAAATGATGATATACCACGTGTATGGATTATAAAACTGATTTCAATAAATATATAAATGAAAGACCCAATAACGTGGAAAATGTACGTTTCGCCTTGAATTGAATGAAACGCTCTCTCGCATAAGGAAGTTACATGCCTTCGTGCCATTTACTTTTATTAACATTTAAGAAAATACTTAATATTTTATAGTATCTTACGTACTATTAACATTTCTATGAGCATACATTTTAATGGGATGTTTTATGTGGAAGCTTTACGAATAAAAGTCGTAATTCACTCGGTGTCAATGCTGCTGGGCTCAGCTTGGACGGAAGAGCTTTGCTTATTTGTAATATCGGTCTTCGGCTCGGCGGCCATATTGTTTTCTTCAATGCTACAATTGTCGAGCATCACGGTCAATTTAGCATCCACTACTGGCGTTTTATTAACACCGTTAGCTGCAGCCTGATTGTAATTAGCTTCCTGTGTATTTGCAGAATCGACCGGAGTTTCCAGTTGCTCAGCAATTGTCACTGGTTCGGAATCGTCTGATTCGGCGGCAGGCTGCAGTACATCTGGATTAATGCTATTTATGATGGCGCGTAAACGTTGAATTTCGTCGTTTGCCACCTGGAGGTCTAGAGCCAGGCGTTCGTATTTGTCGTGCTGATGCCGCACTACGCCAATGTTATTCCGTATATAATCCATTGGATTTTCGGGTCGCTCTTTGATTACGCGTATGAAAACTTTCGTAAGCGCATCAATAACGCTTCCGCGTTCCAAATAGCGTCGAATTTCGTCGCGCTTAGGATCGATTGGCTGTGCATCGCATTCAAGCAAAGTTATTAAATACAGTTTCTAAAAAACCTTTTTAATCTCACCTTATAGTTCATGCTGCGAAAATTAAATAAAAAGTGATTGGAGTTGTATCGAACCGTTCGGAATAAGTTCAATCGAGCTACACTCTGAACCAAATGAACGAACCAACTCCCTGATTCTAGTTCATCTAGTATAATCGTTCGCTTTTTTTTTTTTTACTTATATCAGTCAATCGGTTACTGGGCATGCAATTCTGTCAAGTATTTTTAAGTAGCATGCTAAGAAGAAATTGCAAGTAAACGAAAATGAATATGTTCAGTTCTATGCACACACATTTTTTAAAAATTTATAATAAATTTTTTTTAAAGCTCGTTATGTATTAAATAATTAAATAAAGTAGTCGCGCATATCTGATTCAAGTTATTTATCGATTTATCGAGCAAGTGTGACCAGAAATTAAAAGTACTAAGTTCGATTTCTGAATTAGGAGTAATTAACTTAATTTAATGAAACTATTTTAGCAAAACAATTTTGTAATGCAATTTTGTAACGTCTGTAGCTATAGAATTATTAAATGCAACTAAAATCCTAAAAAGCAACACATAAGACTAGTCTGATCTGTGGTTAATTGGTTTTTTGAATTTGCGCCAATTAGTTTTCATTTGTTCACTGCGCATGTCTTCAAATCGGATTTATATATACAAAGCCCGTATAGCATACACACAGCAGACAATTTTGCAAGAGACAATTCAGCAAACTTCTCAATTTAAATGGTGGACCTTTTCGAAAATACTTTTGTAAGGGGTCCCTCGCCCTCGTACTCGGATGAAGCGAACTCGGAAACGGCTTTGTCCGCAACACTGCCCATCGGAACCGGCGACGTGAACCTGGGTCGCATCGATTCGAAGACGGACACTGTGAATTTCTTCGACGAGAAGCTAAACTGCGGATACGATGATGATAGCTGCTCCCATTTGCAGCCCGTCCGCAAGGGTCGCAATAGTTTTGCATTTTGGATTGCTGTCACAATACTTTTATTCTTGACTGTTGGCAATTTAATGCTGACGCTCACAATTATGGGTGTGCTGCGTTTGGGCAAGGGACTGCAGGGCATGGAGCTGATACCTGAAGTGGATCTCATTAAATTTTACGATGAAACCGATTTGGATCGCATCCAAACGAATTTAATTGGAATCCATGGCTTCTCCGATGTGCCCGTATCGATTAGCAGCGATGGCGGCGATAGTGGTGTACATTTTCGTGTCTTCCGGAATAGTAATAGTGGTGTCAGTGGTGCCGCCGCCTCCGATGAACGCGATCGGGTTGTGCTTAACAAGGATGGTATCACCATCCAAGCCAATCTGTTTGAAGTTAAAGATCCGAACGATCATTCAACTGTTTTTTCAACG
Organism: Drosophila cognata; assembly: GCA_035041535.1. NCBI lineage: Eukaryota > Metazoa > Arthropoda > Insecta > Diptera > Drosophilidae > Drosophila > Drosophila cognata. Next base: position 13,242,869 of record JAWNLC010000571.1, on the reverse strand, counting down.
CACCGACCGCAATACACAATACCCGCCGGAGTGGATGGCATGCTACAGACCAAAGTGGCCAGTGGTAGCCGCATCACTAGCCCAATTGGCACCCCCTTGATTTTGCAGAGCGACGGTCACATGGCCATCAGGGGATCGGAGGGTGTATTTCTCGATGGAGCTACCATAGAGCTGCAGGTGGAGCATCATGTCTCGATTAATTCAACCCAAGGCGCCACTGTATTGGAGGCAGGCAAAGGAGTTTTTCTCGACATGGATCGCATACCCATTGTCAGCTCGGAGCTGGGTCTGCGCACCGGAAGCGTGCAGTACAAGATTTGTGTGTGCATGCCGAACGGAATTCTATTTCGCATTGCAATTCCACGAGTTCACAATGGGCCCAAGATAACGTGCGCCCATTTTGATCGCCAGTTTGATCCTTGCGAGGTCAACTAAGTACGATATTTAATAAATACAACAAATATGGATTATATGCTATCCCTATTAGAAATGTTACATAGCAGTTTTTATTTGTATTTAAGAAAAAATGTACAATAACTAAGAAGGTTAGTAGTTGGTATGCTTTAAGAGAAGTCTACAATTTTAGATTTTGCGTGCTTAATAAAACGATTAACCAACTGTATCCAAACGATGAAATCTTTACAATTGTTCCGATTGCTGGATATAATACAGAAATGGTATTCAATTCGCTGAACGTGAATGTACATCATAACGAAGCGCTTCAATTCATTGCGCAAAATTAAAGGAAAATTGAACATTGAATTCCATTCAAAAACTAATATTACGTAGATGAGAGCTAGTCAAGTACATGCGTTAATTCTACATTATTATTATTATCATTATGATTATATTATAATCGTACTGAGCCTTTGTCTACACACCGGGCGGTGGGGGCTCACTGTGTCTGATAGATGAGGACGATGATGGCGTCGGCGGTATATACACCAGATTATCCGGCACCATACTAAGAAGCTCAGCTTCACTTAGCTGCGCCAAGCGACTTTTAGTCCTTGTCACACCGTCAGCATTTTGATTTGCTGGAATTCAAATCAATATATCGATTAACAATTGTGTTCGATTCATTAAATATTTCACAGTTCACACTTACACATGGCGTATGAACTATTTAGGGTTATTGCATTCTCCGGATTGTACACATCATCGTTGGAAGCTGACTTATTCGATTCGCTCTGCTCCTTTAAGCTTGCCAAAATCTTTGTCAGATTGGGTGGAATTGATATGCCGGCAAGCACATTAGATGATGACGTGGGTTGGTCCAGAGACTGTAGAACCCAGCAAATAAATTAAGACCAATTCTTAGTAAGTATTTCGTTGATGATGCACTCACCGATGTCTCCATATTTAGCAGACCGGCAATTTCCATGCGCTGTGCAGCGATTTGCTTATTAATTTCGTTCACTTTACGCTCAAGTTCTTCATTGTTGGCTGGAGGCAATGCGGACAAGACATCGCTGTCGTCAGAACTGCCACCGGGCGAATAGGGCGCATTTTGATCATCTAAGCTAGTCCTTGGTTCTAATGAAACGTTTGCTACAAAACACAATTTATTGAAGCAACCAATTTATATATGCTAATCTTCACAATTCTCACTTCTTTGCAGTTTGGCAATGGGCGCTTTGATGATGGCATCAATATCAAACTCATCATCCTTGGAGCTGGTCGAGTGCGTGCTGGGCTTGCGCTTCGGACTGCAAGGCGGCGTGAACGTAGTCCTAACGCGTGTTTTGCTTAACATCTGCAAAATAAAATGGATCAATATTTATTTGACTATTTTAGTTGAAGGTAAATCCCACCTTGACAGTCTTGTTGCTGGCAGTGGCCACAGATGAGGGCAGCGACTGGCTGAGATTAACCAAACGATTGGTCAGGTGGCGCACAATGATGCCCAGCAGCGTGTTTGGTCGTTGCGTGTCCTCGTAAAATGGTACACTATCCAACGTTTGCAGCACCGTCGGCAACTTGTCGTGGGTACCCAATGGAAATATATAAAAATCTCGAATCTCTTCCGAGTCGGCGCCTAAGACACCAAGCCGCTGACGCGAATCCAGATATTCGTAGAAGCTATCGAATTTGGCTGTCTGCGAGACGCCGACAGGAAACAAATTGACAATTATAATCTCCTTTGTGGGACTCTTTCGGATCTTTTTAATATAATCCCAGACATTCATACGCGTTATGCGACCAATAACATCCAGATTGGCTGGCAGCAGTTTACCCAATTGACCTGTGTTGCCATGTACGGGATGTATGATCACATCAAAATCGGTCACGTCCACCATATTCAGATTGCCAGTCCAGAGTGCCGGGCCGGAAATGCCCTGCAAATAGCGAACGTATTTATCCGAAACAGGAGCACGCACTTCCGCTTTGGCCAGGGGCTTTGTGGGCAATGGTTTTAGCGTTGGCTTCGCGGGCTGTCTGAGATTGGCGGCCTGTTCAACCGTTTTCTCCGACTCCAGTATTTGATCAACCAAACTGAAGGTCAAAGGCGGCTCCACCTTCTTTTCTGCAGCTGGTTTATTATGTAGGGGTGATTGCAAATTTTCGGCACGTTCCTTGCTCAGCTGCTTTTCACGTGCGGGTGACTCCTTCTCCACCTTATCGGTATCACGATCGTGATGATGCCGCTTGTGGCCGCGTTGACTGTGGCCGTCACTGCTTGACCGACTGCGACTTCTTTTGCTGCCGCTTTGATAATGATGCTTGCGGCTTTTGTGCCGCTTATCACGTTCCTTCTCCTTGTCTCTCTTACGCTCTCGACTGCGCTCCTCACCCCGCAATTTGGTAGTTTTCTCCTTGCCATGGGAGCGCTCCCGATCTAGCTCTTTGCTGGAAGTGTCTGTGGCTGTCGAAGTGTCAGCTGTAAACTGGGATGCTGGTTTGCTGTCGAAGCTGTCAGGCAGCATTTCCTTGTTTGATTCCGGTTCCAACTCCTCCTCGGGCAACGTTACATCCAACTTTGCCTCGATTACCTCCTCGCCCTTGTGCGTCTTCACGACATAGTTTTGCGCGCATGCCAACAAGTCCAGCTCGGACTTTTTGATGATATCCAATTGATGACGATTTTCCTCCTCGCGCCACTTGGCCAGCTCTTGGCTGGCAAGCTCAGACGGCGTCATTCTCACCAGCTGCTTGGGTTCCACTTGTTTGGCACATATCTTATCGAAGAGGGTTTTATTCTTGCGATCCTTGATGTTAAACATGAGCGAGCGATATTTGGCCTTGTACTTTGCACCCACATCCCGTCCAAACGAATTATACATTTCCGACTCCACTCTCTTCACGAAGTTCTCCACCTCCGTTGCCGTTAGCCACTGAGACTGGTCCGCTGCTAGATCCGCATCCTGAGCCTCCTTAATGCGCGCCAACAACTGCTCCTTGAGCGTGCGTCGTATATTGAAACGTATGGGCTCTGGCTGAGATTTGTTCCCAGATCTTTCCGTGCTGCTCTTGTCGAGTGTGCGCCTTTGAATAATCAGCGTCTTGGCGACGACCTGCTCCTTTTTGGCTATGTTCGGTAGGGTTGGCAACAGCTGAATGGATCTCTGTGTTTCGGGTGGTTTTTGTACTGCAAATGGCAAGGGAGATTTGATGGGTGTTGCCTCCGGTGAGGCCAGTTCCGGCAGGCGCTTGCCTAGACGTTTCTTTAAGGGATTGCAGAAATGAGCATACATTAATAAAATGTAAAACAAAAACCACTTTTATGTGAAGTAATCTTAGTAATTATGCTCAAATATGCTTCCATAAATGGGGTATATTCTTTTATCGCTTCGATATTTGCGGTAAGATAAAGATAAGATAAGCGACATTAAACACAATAAAAGGCAACAAGGGTTAACCAAACGATTGGTTAACATTCGCTTTTGCAGGTTGAAAACTAGTATATACCTCTATTTCCAGTGCCTGCAGACTACCTGGCTGGACTACCTCAAAGCTGGGATTATCGTGTAGCCATTTCTTCAGCTGCTGAGCAGTAGGCGCCAAGTGACCCGTAATAGCACGACCGCTCCGTCGCTCAAAGACATTGATCTGCGCAGAAAAAACCGAGCATTGGCAAGCGAGCATTATTTTTGAATAATACACAATCGACATACCCGCTCCACCTTAGACAGGGAGTCGGCCTGTCGCAACATATCCTCAAACAGATCCTTCTTTTTGTTCTTCTTGGCATCGAGCGCATTCGCGAGAGGCGCCTGCGTTGCTGCTGCTGCCGGCTGCTGGGGCTCTGGTGATTTGCAGCTCACCGTTTGCGCCTGGATGGCGTTCTGGGCATACTTGCGAATGCAGTCGTCACTGCAATAAACCGAATTGATGCGCGCTGCCCTCTTGCAGACGATGCAGTAGCTTGCATCCGATGCAGCGGTGCTGCCCCCTAATTTGATAAAGTGCAACTGCTGCTGATGCATTTTCGGCTGAGGCTTTGTGATCGTCAGTCGTTTTTGTTGTTGCTTTCTGAACGAATTAGTTGCGCTTGTGGGTAACGATGCCACAGTTACTGCAACGTCCGATGTCCTCCTGGGCGTGAGCTCCTGAAGTTCCACTGTTACTTTCGTGTCGTTTGGTTGCTTAGGTAACGTTTTCCCACACTCCACTACGTCCGCAATTGGCAGGGGCAACAGCATGTCCGTGATGCGTGGTTGGATCTGTACAAATAAAAATACTTATGTAGTTTTTCCAAATTGTGGATATAAGAAAAATGGATCAATATAACTATATAAAGCCAATTTTTGTATGACTATACTAAAAAGGGAAAGCTATTCCTTGCGTAAGTTTTGCTGGTTACCTTTTCCTCCTGCCTTTTAACGCACTTGGGACACTTCCAGTCCATGCCCTTTTGCTCCATTTCCAGGCCCATGGCCTTTGTCACACTGACACAGGTGCCGTGATACCAATCCTCGCATAGATCACAGCATATCATAAAACGATTATTGTGCGGTTGACGGCAAATGCACCACAGCCTAAAACGTGAACAACACCCAAGTGGTAGAATCCGTATCAGGGATGGTTCAAGAGAATTCTTACTTGTTGGGATCATCGTCGTCCTCTTGAGATTCTGAGGCGTCGGGATCATTGGCATCGTTGCTCATGCTCTGCTTATCCGATTTCTTTGGCCGCCTTACACTGCCGCCAGACTCCCCCTTGGGCAACTGATTCCTGATCAATCCACCAACTTGAGACGAAAAGCTGTCGCTGTCCAAGCTGCTGCTGGTCAATTGGCTACCATCCAGCGTCGATTCGCCAAACGAAGTGTTGTTCACATCCGACGCCGTTGCGGGGAAGTTCTGAGCGCGTCGCTTGGCTCGTGTTGTGGGCGCTTCGATGGGTGGCAGGTAAATGACACGACCATTGCGGACAACTTTCGTGTCCGGGCGTGAGGCCAACGATATCGTTGTTGTGGTGCGGGTGGGCGTGCTGCTGGCTATGGGCAAATTGGCCAAAGAACTTGTTAAATCATTGGCGGGAAATTCATTCGACAACGTCTGAAAACACAGTTGAGATTATTAAACCTGGCATCTTTAAATGTATATATATATACAACTTACCTGTGTGATCGTTGGCAGGTGGCTGGCAGCATCGAAGAATTGGGGCGCCACAACGCTAGTAATGGCATCCAGGCCGCCCGTCTCCGTACTAGCCAGCACCTGTTTGACCACCTCGGCCTCAAACTGTTTGTCTTCCTCGATGAGGCCGACGACATGTTGCAGAAAATCGGCTGTGATTTCATCCTCATCAGCTGTTTCCAACAAGCGATCGCCATCGATTATATCGATGCTGTCCACAGCTGCGTGCGCATCGAAATTATGTTGTGATACGCTGACAACATCCACATTTGGCTCGGCCACTTTATCCAGGCACGCGGCGCTGCTCTCGAGCATTTTAACCAGTTTGGGTATAGTATTCTCATCGGCAGCGGCTGGCGGTTGCTCGACCAACGATGCCTTCAACAGCTCATCCTGTACGATGGAGTCAATGAGATCAAGTTGTTTATCATTTTCGGCCGCCAGCTCCGAGGAGCTCTGATGCGTCTCGATAACAATCTGGGCGGGCAGCTTGTGCGTGGAAGTCGTCTCCACACCAATGGGAGTGAAACCCTTGCTGCTTGACGCAGCTGTTGTTGACAGCGCATTCAGGCTGGACTTGGGAGTGCTGGGTGAATTGAGTTGAATCGTCTGCTTGCTGCTGCTCTCTGTTGATGCTGTCAGCATTGTTGTATTGTTATTATCGGCCAGGAGACTGTTTAGATTCGTAAACACTCCCTTCGGACTCGACAGATTCTTGTTGATGATAATCTCTTTGATATCCTGCGGTGGCGCAACAAATGGTTGTGCTGTCCCCATACGAGCCAATTGCACAATTGGCGTTCGTCGCACCTTGACGGCAAGAACGGCGGAAGCACTCATTCGGCTTTGCTCGGGCGCTAACGAGCCAGCAGATATGGGCAGTGATTTGTGTGTGGGACGCATTTTCAGAAATGATGTACTTTGTATGCCGGGACCCAAGGCAATCACCGTTGCGGGCGCTTTAGTATTGTTGAATTGAACAATCTGACCAATCGTTGGTGGAGCCAAACTAGCATCTTGCGTTGGCTCCCTGCGGCGTTTTAAATGCGGAAATGCTGGCGGAGTCACCGCCGGTTGCACCGGCACCTTTTGTGTCAGCACGGCTTGGCCACGGGCGGACTGTGTGTGGGATCGTCGTGTGAAGTTCCTTATGCGTTTGCGTTTGTTTGAGTTGCGGCTGTTGTTCATCTTGAAATCAATGTCGCTGTCCCGATCATTGTCTGTTTCACGGGATGCGTCACTTGGTTCGCTCAGCTCCTCGGTGTCGGCATTTTCTTCGTCAGCCGTCGCCGAACTGTTTGCCTCCTCATCATCGTCGACGAAATCCTCCACGCTGCTAATCACATTGACAACGCTGCGAGCGAATCTTGGCCCCGTCGCAGTAAGCTGTTGCTGCTTGGATGCTGTTAGCTGGGATTGCTGCAGCTGCTTCGACAACTGTTGCCTGGTCATCTGCGGTAGCTGCTTGCTCAGCTGCTGTGGTTGCCTGGGTGATTGCTGTTGTTGTCGAGGCAACTGCTGTAGTTGTCTGAGTGGAGGTTGCCCCTTGGCCAGGGCCACTACCTGGAACCTCTTCTTCGCCGTGGTCTGCACAATAAATTTGCGTCCTTGCGCCGTTTGCATTTCCATGGCCAATTTTTCGGCCGTTTTTTGCGCCTTCATTTGTTCCGCCGAGGTGAATGGCGTGTAGTTGTGATCATTTCGGATGACCTCCATGAGAGCATCGGTTTCCGGAGTGCGCTTGTATAAGGAGAGACCAGCGAGTTCTGCAAAACAACAAGCATTAGTTTCACGCCTATTTCGATTGCATAACTACATACTGAGTGCATTTTTCACCACAAGATCGGCAGAGTTTTCCGCGTAGAACTGTTCAACGCTTAGGCCAACAATTTGTGGGCGTTCCTTTGGTTTTCGACGTTTCTTCTGCTTCTTGGGCGGTTTGGGTTTGCGACCGGGCCGCTTTTTTAACTTGGGCGCCTCCGCTTCGGTTTCTGTGGAGTCATCATTGTTTTCGCAACCGGTGTTGTCGTTATCATCGCCGGTAACATGATCTTTTTCGCTGATCAGCTCATCGCCGCCGCTCAGGCTGTCGTTGTCTGTATCCCTATCCGCATCCGAATCTTCGCGATCTGTTCCCGCTTCTAAGAAACGCTCCAGCTCCTCCTGACGTTCGGTTTCCTCCTGATCGACCATGCTTGGCGTTGGCGACGTCAGCCGCACAACGCTAATACTCGCAATTGATTTTTCCTCTAAAATGATAACGTTGTATATGCGTTAACGATATAGGCCTGGAGCTGGACTTGCTTACCCATGATATTTCCAATGGCACGCTCGTCAAATGAGATGCCATTTTTGGTGTAAACCACGACCAGGTTGGAATCTCCATCAGCGCCATTTGGTCGTACGCTGGCTGTCTCCTTGAACACCGAACTAGACATGGCAGCAATCTTTCGTCGGTCAGCTACTGTGCATTGGAGATCGGGTTCCTTATTTACGCAGTGGACTTGCGTGTTCAATTTTGCTTGAGAGTGTTGATATTAATTTGTTTGCTCATGCCGCATCCGCGTTGTGACGATGCCGACATCGAAACGTGTGACGGAGATGTAGGACTATTTGCGAAGAGCAATTGCGTTCAAGTGCCTAAATATAGAGTTGCACTGCTGTGCATTTCAATGTTTCACAGCAACGCACCAAATCGCCCTAATTCTCTTCAAAAAAATCGCTTTATTCTAAAATATGAAAATAGAATTCGCAAAAAAATGTACTTAGATGGAAGTTTGTAGTGTGACCAACTGCGGTCAATATCGATGTTCATAATATACCAAACCGTGAGCGTGAGCTAGTTTACTTGGAACAACTCATTTAAGTGATTTTGCTTCTGATGTTGATATACTTAATAATATAAAATATAATATGTTTGCCAAAAAAAGCACATGTTCGAATCTCCAAAATTTCCACAACATCCTTTGATTAATTCTTTTTATAAAGTTGGTATTTTTAACAGAAGTGACAATGTTTTTTAATGAAGATTTGAATTTTGCCTAAGCTCGTGTAAGTGCATTGGCTCATTTGTATTCTGTTGGTTTCACATTTCGCTCTCTCCCTCTCTTTCTGTAATATCGATATTCGCTGTTAAGAATATCGCTCGAACGTTACGCCTATGTTATAAATAAGCAGCTGTTAAATTTAAAGTTTTCACAAATTGAAAAATATTTATACATTTACAAAGCGGTTAAATTAACCTTGCTAGATAAAACAGTTTTAAAAATACACCGCAAAGTCTAGGGAAAAGGTAAACAATATATTTTGTACGAGAGGTGTGTGGCTGCTGCTGATAACATAGAAGCCTGTTAAGTTAACAGGCCAATTAAACAGAGCGAAATTAAACAATAACACAAACATATTTGGATAGTGCAATCTCTTTACAAAATTCTACAAACAGTACACACACAATCCAACTGCTGAGGAGATTACTCGCTCGACAACAGAAAAAAAGTTTAGCAATATCAACAACCGATAATAACAGCTTATTTATTGCAGCACTTAACTGGTTCGAGTAGATATTGTCGAGCTAATCAGGGCAAAAAAAAAACACCAGTTGCTCTCCGACTTTGATAATCGAAACGTGTGGAAAAAATGGCTTGCTTTCGGATGGGATCCTGTCACGAAGTGCCGATGGCATTGTTTAAAAACAATCGGGACAAAGTCTGCAAAGCGATAGTGGACAAATCGCAGAAAGGCCTCAAGTTAGGCACTGGCCAATTGCTCATCCTGCTGGAGGGTGGCAAGGAACTGAGCTACTACAACACTGATGTGGACTACGTTTTCCGCCAGGAGTCCTACTTTCAGTATATGTTTGGCGCCAAGGAACCCGGCTGCCTTGGCATTCTCAACATTGATCCGAAGACGAGAAAGCCAACAGCCGTTTTATTTGTGCCTCGTCTGCCCGAAGAGTATGAGACGTGGATGGGTTCATTGCTAAAGCCCGATGAGTTCAAGGCCATGTACGAAGTGGATGAGGTCCATTATGTCGATGAACTCGAAACGTATCTGGAGAAGGTGTCACCCCAGCTCATATTGACTCTGAGTGGAACAAATAGCGATAGCGGCCTCACAATGCAACCGCCCGAGTTTGCGGGCAAAGAGAAATATGTGACGAATTGTGATCTCCTCTATCCAATAATCTCGGAATGTCGCGTCATCAAGTCTGCGGAGGAGATTGAGGTGTTGCGCTATGTGGCCAAGGTATCCTCGGATGCGCACATCAAGGTGATGCAGTTCATTCGACCCGGTCGTATGGAGTACGAGGGTGAATCCGTTTTTCTGCATCATGCCTATGCCGTGGGAGGTTGTCGGCACGCCTCCTACACCTGCATCTGCGGCAGTGGCACCAATTCTGCTATCTTGCATTACGGACACGCTGGTGCTCCCAACAATCGACCCATACAAGATGGTGAGATGTGCCTCTTCGACATGGGCGCTAACTATTGTGGCTATGCTGCTGACATCACTTGCAGTTTCCCGGCAAATGGCAAATTCACTGAGGATCAGAAATTCATTTACAATGCGGTACTCGACGCACGCAATGCCGTCATGGAGACTGCCCGTGACGGGGTCTCCTGGGTGGATATGCACAAGCTGGCGGGCAAGGTGCTCCTCGAGCGTCTCAAGACTGGTGGCATGCTGGACGGCGATGTGGATGAAATGCTCGCAGCTGGCGTCTCGGGAGTGTTTCAGCCGCACGGCTTGGGCCATTTGATTGGTCTGGATGTGCACGATGTGGGTGGCTATTTAGACACGGAGCCGATGCGTCCCAGCGAACCGTGGCTGAGCAAGCTGCGCTTCGCTCGCATCCTCAAGGCGGGCATGTATGTGACCATTGAGCCGGGCTGTTATTTCATAAAGCAACTGTTGGATAATGCGCTCGCCAATCAGCAAATACGTAAATATATTAATGTGAAGATGCTGGAACGTTTCCGCAACTTTGGCGGGGTGCGCATCGAGGATGATGTCCTGATTACGAAGACCGGTGTGGAAAATTTTGCAATTGTGCCGCGCACTGTGGAAGAAATTGAGCAAACTATGGCTTCCAAATAAAGTGCTAAAATTTTGTGAATATATATATATATATATATATATATAAATTGACAAGTATATGGAATATAATTGCATATATGCAGCACACATATTAAACATACATATATATAATACATATTATTTTGTATACTCTTTAAACATTTATAGTCTTATCAAATACAAATATCGCATACTTTGTAATTAGCTTGTTTAATTTATAGTTAGTTGCAGTCGCAATTTCTCGGAAGGCCCCCTTTCTCATAGGGAACAGTGTTTTGTGCTTTCCTTAACCGTATTTAAATGGTTTTTAGAATGAAAAGGCAATCTCAACATTATTATTATTATTTTTATTCTCAATCGATGGAGACTTCAACTTGTATTTATTGGCTTTCAGCTAACAATTTGTAACGAGAAGAAGGCCGCCTGCATTGAAGTAATCGGTATCATTATTCACAAGCCGATCTGGAGTGGATGGCATAGTATATATAGTTGAGTTGTAATGGCCATGGCATGCTCCCAGCCCAATATGTAGGGCTGCATATGGCATCTACATGTACTTTTTGCTGTGTCCATTGCGCTGCTGCTGGTGCTGTTGCTTGCCATGACTATGTCCATTGATAGTTGAAGACTTGCTGTGCTTAAGATCATCACTGCTATCCGAATCGGGCACTTCGGTTAATGCAACGGCACTGCGACGTGGAAACCAGCCACGCATGGCGCCCTTGCGCAGCCGCTTCTGCTCCCGTTTGCCGGGCATACGCTCGCCAAAGAGCCAGTGTCGGCGGAAGCGTGTCACCCTGATGATGTCGTCTGGCTGTAGCCGAATCCTCGGCTCATCCGTGCAGGGCGCATTCACACAGATACGCCAGCCCTGCGAGAAGATTGGTAGCCACCGACCCGTCACATTGCTAATGCACTTGTAGACACGTGTCCTTGCGCGCTTCTCCTCCTTTTGTGCCAGCTGCTCGCGCTGTCAAATAAAAATTTAATGGATTAGGAAGAGAAGCTTTCAAAGCAGCTGATCATTGTTACTCACGGTCAGCGTGTACTGATCGCAACCGTCGACGACGGGCCATTCTATGCCATCGCCGCGTTCTTGGCACTCCTCATTGAAGACCTGGCGCAAATTGAGTCGCCAGCCCAGATCATATGGATAAATGAATGGCTCATCAGTTGCGGACCTATAGCGGCGATAAAGGGCCTTCTCCACAATCCAGATCTCAATGCCCGTCTGATTCGTGACAATTGTCTTTAGCTGTATGTAGAGCAGCATGCTTAGACCAATGACAACGCCAATGGCCAGACCCATGCCCAGGATGCACATGATAATGCTGTTGACTGTGAACTGAACGCTAGCCAAATGCGGCAGGCTGTGGGTGAGATAATAGTAGCGATAGATGCCGCGATAAAAGGAACAACTGAGCACCACCGAGCCATGCAGACTTCCAATTATGGAGAAGAACAGAAAGTAGCTAAAGTAGGCATGATTGGCCCATCCAACGCAATGATTGATCCACGGGCAGTGGTGATCCATTTTCTTCACACAACGATTGCCTATCAAAATTACCAATAGATGTAGAGAGATCAAATTTACAGGGTATACATGCAGTACAAAATGCTCACATTTGCGACAGTGATGCGACCGTGGTGCCTTGTAGCCCTCACACTCCTTGCAGTACTGTAGCAACTCAACGTCCTTGGGCTCCTGCCAAATTAAATTCTATTAAATATGCGTGACATATCAACGTTTTTATGATTTATGAGAAGAGACGCAAAAAAAAGTAACGACGCACAGCTCATTAAGTGAGACCCAAACACTCCGGCTACCCCAACAACCACAATACGTTCAGTCACGTCTGCAAAACATTTATGCAAATTCAGGTAATTGCATTACCAGCCCTGCTTCGACTACGGCTCCACAACGGCTCCGACTACGTCTCGACAAAGACTCCGACTACGTCTCCACAATGGCTGCGTTTTCCTTTCGCGTGCCCATAAATTTTTCAGACGGCGTAGGAGATTGGTTGCCCTGAACACACCTCCCCTCCCGCTCCCTAGCCAACTTGGTGTCGACTGAAACTGAAATCGCCCCAAATGAAAGCTAGCAGTTTTAAGTGTATTGAGGCTACATGCTTATCGTCAAGTTTGTTGCAGCGTTTAATTGCTGCATTACGCGTCAGAGCTGCGATAAAGGATTAAACACGCAATGCCCCCTAAACATTAGTTGACCTCATCTGTTTTGGCATTCTCGATTGCAGCTGTTGCTCACAGCTAACACCTCTCAGATTGTGCCGTGCCTGTCTTCGGACATGCGATCAAGTGGCAGCCACGGATTTTGTTGTGCTAAACCCTAGTTTCCGATCCAATGATGACGCGGCACAAATTTGCCGAGCAGGCGAGAAGCGTGTCCTCAGCCAAAGGCTCCTTAGCCCATTTACAATGAGTAAACAATTTCAAAGTGCTTTAGGATTACCAAGATATGAATCAGGAGGGATTGCAGAAGTTTTTAGTATAAGATTCGATCTAAAATATGTAAATGTAGCAAATTCTTTATAGAAGCCTACGCCCTTCAGGGTTTGACTAATTATATGGCATTAGTTAATCTAACTAAAGTTAAATTGAAGATTTCCGCTTTAATCCAGCCCAACACATTAATTCCAAAATGCAAAGTGAGCCAACCAAAACCAACTAACGATTACATCAAAAACTGTACGCTGAATGAGTGCATCTATATATATATATATATATATATGTATGGGGGTATATATGTGCACATGCTCCTGACACGCCCTGGTTATTAGTGGAGTGACCCACAAGGGAGCCGGACAGCCGACCCCAGTTGACAAACATTTCCCATGCATGCCAATGTCAGCTGCGGCGACAAAAGCGTGTCACGACAAAATGTTTTATTGTTTTTTACTTGTGCTGTTTGTGTGGTTAAGGGAGCGGGTAGCAGTTGGAATTGGAGTTGGGTGTGTGGGGGCTGGTGCTATTCTTTACCTTTGGCTGCCATTGTTTTGGCAGCAAGCCGGGACCTGTCAGCGTGGCCATGATGTAATTGTAAGTGGCCAACGTGGAGAGCAGCAGGAACAGCGCCTGATGTGCAAAGGCAGCAAACGATTCATTTGGCGGCCACCACATCGAGTTCATATAAAGCGTTGTCAGCGTTATGCATTTAATGATGCCTGAAAAAAAAACCAACCATCAAACATAATTGAAAATCGTACGCATGGTTAAATTGGTTTGCCTTTTTTTTTTTTTGGTATTTGTTTGGCTATCGCAATGCTAGATTTGTAATTGCGTATTTCTGGTAATTAAACTTAGGCGGGGAATTGGAAGCTAGCGTTGTTTTTTTGCGTGACGTTGAAATTGAACACATTTTATTTCTGTTTACTTTTTTTTATGATTAAGCGTTATCGCAAGGGTGGCCAATTGTATATTAAGCAAGCCTAGGTCAGAGGCGTAACCATCGTACCATCGCTGCACCCTCTGCAACAAGCCACAAGCAACAAGCGGCGACGACCATTATAAGTAATGAAGCCATTCACAATTGTATCGCAATTCAATATCAACATTTGCCGCAACATGAACCGGATGCTCTCTCTGGCTAAATGGTCGCATTGCATGCCACATATATATATATATTTATATATATATATTTATTTTTGGGGCAGGAAGGGTGACCAAAAAATCCCGAAGCTAACTGAAATTCATTAACGAAGCATTTTAAGCGTATTAAAGTACATAGACTGAAGCCCACAGTCCTCCTTATGAACCTTACACACCGACCCAAATGAGTGGGGGTGTTGAAGTGGGTTCAATGGCGCCAGGCGGCGGCCGTTCGACCGTCTCAGAATATGAAACGCGATATTTCGCTGCAGACAAATAACACAAGTTGTGTGCGGAGGGAAGGGAGAGTGAGAAGCAGTTGACTAAGCCAAGTGTGCTTCATTTTCCCATTGGTCATTTTGTTGGTTCTCTTTTGGGGCGCTGGTTCGTTCACTCTACGTTTGCACAGGCTAATTTGCAAGCTGTCATCAGCAACTAGTCCGAGGTCTTATTGGAGACTACTACTGATAAGGCAAACATTTATCACTGATATTATTATTTTGACTACTCCGTTCGGGAAGGGCGTATGCTCCTTTTTGTATATATAGACATATATATTGCAGTTGTTGGTTTTGACTTACTCAGTGCGGTGATTGGACCCCAGTGGAGAAAGCGCCGAAAGCCGGAGATTTTGGCGCTCATTACTTAATTATTGTTTTTATGCTGACGGTCAGAATGGTAATAAGGCGACGACTGCAGGCAAGCGAGCAGGTAAACAAAAACAGCGACAACAACAGAGTTGCCATCTACTTGCATTGCGACGCACTTGAGGTATCGATACTATCGGTATGTGACAACGATTGTGGCCGATTTAAAGATGACCAAATATTTATTTTAATGCCGGTTGCTACTTGTCATATTTCATTAGAAAATTAGTAACTTTTATTTGCCATTTCTACAATTATTAGTAACAATGATATTAATCTTTTTACTGACTATGGGATGTTAAGCAAATGTACTTTAAAAATTCCAATAAAAATCTGGGGAATAATCACTTGTTGGCCAATATTTCAAATTTAATGCCGTGCTCATGCTTTTCCAGCTCGCTAATAAGGCCAGTCTTGGAGAAGGCAGCGGCCGGTGGGAGGACACCGCCAGTGCTCGGCATTTTGTTGCTCTCGCGCAGAATGGTCAACGCCGTGGCGAGCAAGGCAACACAGGTTGAACCATAGCCAGGATTCGGACCCGATACCTTAACCATTAGAGTCTTGGTCGGTGGATCCTTGTACTGATCCGTGCTCTCGGCCAGACGCTGTGAGTTGGGCCAGCCAGCCGCCTTTATGGTCATCTCAAAAAAGCTGCTTTCCATGCGGGACTCACTGGGGCCGCTGGGCGAGACGTAGCCGCCCGAAAGGAAACTGGGATACTTAATCAGCAGCTTGCGAGTAAACTCGAACTTTGTCATCACACCAAAGATGGTCACGAACAGGGCAAGAACAATGCCCGCAAGGTACGAGGAGAATCCGATGTAGGCGTGCATCTGGATGGGCCGCTTCTTGTCGTTCTCAAAGAAATATCGCTGCGAACGCATCGCCACCGCACGATCCGGACTCGGAAAGGGCATGCACACTTTGTCCACCTCCGTGGAGCGGAAGATCAACGGTCGCTGCTTCAGTATGGGATAGAATTTGGGCATTCGCTCCGGATACAGCTGCTTGCGCAACGCGACCAGCTCGCTGGCATTCCCCAGGCTGTGGACAGCGCTCTCCCAGGTGCCCGTATTGAGGCCAGCACTGCCACCGGACTTATCCACACTCTTGGAGCCCATCACAAGGTATGTCTCTACCGAATTGACAACACCATCGAAATTCTTCTCCACAAAAACGATGCCCATTTCGGTTGGTATGGAATCGAAGCCACATGCGCTGACCACATAGACACCGCGTTCCTTGGCCCGCTCATTGTACTTCAACTGCATCGATTCCATGAACTGCGCCTCGCCGCTAACGTCCACGTGATGGGTGCCAGCTTCCAGACAGGCACGTATCACATTCTCGCCAAAGAACCGATATGGGCCAGCGGTGTTGACCACAATGCGACAGGATTTGGCCATTTTCAGCAGCGAGGCCTCATCGTTCACATCGGCAATGATGATGGGCGTTTGGGACAGGTCCTTCTTGGCCTTCGCGCCCATTTCCGTGAGCACCTTTTGCAATTTCTCACGATTCCGTCCGGCAATGCCCCAGCGCAGATCCTTCAGCACGGACACCGCCTCGTAGACGGTGTATTTGCCAGTGAAACCAGTGGCTCCGAATATGATCACATCTAGCTGCCGTTCAGTTGCCATGTTTATTTATCAAGGACAGTGGGTGCGTCACAAATTATCGTCGAACTAATAAGCTAATAACAGAAATGTTTTGCTTATCTGAGTTGCTGTTGCTGCGAGTAAAAAGAACTTTGAACCGGTCAAATTACGTTTTGCACATTGATATTACACGAACAACCGACCTGCTCCCTTGATTTGCTTTTTAGCAATGGTGGAATTTGAAATCAGTTGTCTGATTAATATAAGCAGGTGTTAACTATCTTATGCCGGTGAAGTGATTGGGCAATTTTTGCATTTGCCGAATAAATATCGAAAATGCTCGATAATACTAAGACTCCCTTTACGTTTATTTTGAATAATTTATAATTGTTGTGACCTATCTGCCTTTTGTATTACTCTGCGAGAATTCTCAATTAAATTATTTAAGATGCAGATATGAAATATCGCTTTGTGATCAACGCAAATAATTTGTCACGGCGTTGTATCGATAGTTTTTGGAATTCAGTTACCGATATACGGCAAGCCGAGCAAATATGTCATATCAAAAACTGTAAACAAACGTTCAAAATGCACAATCCTCGAGAGCACCTGCGGTGCCGTAGGCAAGGATGCACCTACACCACAAACAGGGCATTCAATCTGGAGCGCCATGAACGCAACCATGACAAGGGCAAAGTGCCGGTGTCGCAGTACCAGCCGTGTCCACATTGCACCTATGCCGCCGGATCGCAGCACAATTTAATGCGGCATATAGGCAAAAAGCATGCAGCGCTGAGTGGAAAAACGGCAACAAAGCAACAGGCAAGAACAAGCCAACAACAAGCCGAGCAACAAAAATTGCCATCTTCGATGGAGGTGGAATCTGAGTCGGAGTCAGTGCCTAACTGTGTGGAGCTTATTCCGGAGCAGAAGCGCCCAGTGCCAAAATCAGAATCACGGGAATCAGCGGCAGATTCAACGCTTTGGTTTTGGAGCACACCGCAGCAGCTGGAAAGGAATTTTCTGAGGCGTAGTGCTCTGAAGGACGAATGTAAAATACAGGGGCGATCCATCAAGTTGTTCAAGTAATTGTGAATCATAAAAAAAATAATTGCAAAGTTAACCATTTCTATTCGATAGATTTTATGCCTTGGTAAGAGCGAGAGGAGGCGCCTTAAATGTGGACCAATGGGATGATGTTGCTGCAGCCCTGGGCCTGCCATCGGGATCAGGTTGCCAGACCCAAGTAAAGTACATGGAGTTGTTGTACGAATTCGAGAAGAAAGAGGTAAAACGTTCGATGGAGTGGAACAATGTGGAAGGATTGCCTTTTTGGTGGGATGATGGCGATTTTGTCACAGATGACATGCATTTAACATCCAGCGATGAGCAGTGGAAGCACGTGAATTCGCCATCAATAACTGTTCGCAATGCGATTGTGAAAATGATTTACGACAAGTATTATGCGAAGCATTTTAATAGTAGCAAACCGTTTCAACGGTTTTACATGAAGGATTCATGGTTGACGGCAACAATTTTAAATTGTAAAGCGCTAAAATGTGAACTGTCTAAGCATTGTTCGGGTTCTTGACCCCTTAATTTTATGAAAAATTGTATTATTGTTATTTTAACAATGTTATTTAGTAAAACCGAAACTCTAAGCTATGTGTGAAGTGTGTCTGTCGCCATTAATATATTTTCAAGTGCACACAATTAGCATTTGAAAAATGTTTACGCATTTTTGACTCGAGTGAAGTTGGCAGCGTGCTTATTTTGTAATCGAATAATAGCTCGATAAATTTCCCCCATTTAAAATTGTGAATTCAACACTTAAACTCACCATGGTGGTTCAGTTCGATACATTGCTATCATCTCTAAGGTATCGACTTCCACAATCGAGCACAACATTGTGAATTCTGTTTTAAACCTGGAAGGTCGTATGTGCGCAAGAATCCGTCGGCACTGTATTTCAAAAACACAAAGAAGTTGAAATTGCGAAATAAAAAAAAACAACACATTACGCACTGAACTGTTTGTTTTAAAAAATTAATGTGTGCGGCGTAGTCAATCAAATTGTGAGCACATTTGGGAAGCAGGACTGCGCAAAAAAAACTAGAAGAAGCATTTCGTTATTGGCGGCTCTTCGTCGTGTGTGTGCGTGCGTGTGTGTCTGTGTGAGTGTATGTGTATGTCAACGATTGCGGCACGAGAGCAAAAAGGAGAATTTGCAAGAAAGAAGAGCCAAAGAAGCAGCGACGCCGTGTGAATCACAAAAAAGAGAGCGAGCACAAAAACTGAATCACATCCAACATTCTCTTTTTTCCGGGCATTTTGCATAAGCAGTTATCCCAGCAAAAGCAATTGATTATTGATCATCATCATTAGCATCATCAAAATGGAACACGAGGATAACGCACACTTTGACAACTTTTTGCAAAATCGTCTAGCGGAGAGTCTGCAAAACGCTGGCAGCGCCGGCAACGCTGTAGTCGACGTCGCCGCCGAACTGCTGGTGCCCAAGTCGGATGGCGGAGAGCAGCACGATGGTGGCGAGCAGCACGATGACGACGGCGAATGGAAGTACATAAAAGAAGTGCAGCAGAGCGAAAAGCAACACCAACAACAATTCTACGGCGAAAAGTTTAGCAACGCTGACGGCGACGTTGACGCCGACGCCACATTTGGCAATGGTGTTGGTGTTATTGCTATTGGTGTTGGCAACGGCAACGTTGGCAGCAGCAGCGACGCTTACATGTCGCTTGGCATGGACTTGAGTCTGGGCAATGGCGTCGGCGTTGGCAGCGGCGTCGGCAGCGGCGTTGGCATCGTCAAAGCAGCTGCCTATGAGGAAGAAGAAGAAGAAGACGTTGAAGTGATTAAAAATGATGGCGATTTTTCTAGCAATTCGAATACGACAACAACAACCACTACCACTGGCGAAGTGGAGCCAGCTGTGAATATGGAACCAGAGCAAGTGCAGCAGCAGCAGCAACCGGAGGGGGAGGGTGAGGGGGTTGAGGAAGAGGAGGAGGAGGCTAGCTCGGTGGCAACCACGTATGGCACCAGTAGCCTCAGCGAACAGCAGCCAGAACAGTTCAACGAAAACAACAACAAAGAGAATGCAGCTCCAATTGTACAACAGCAATCGGAACCGGAACTTGAATTGGAATTGGAGCCGCATTCGCAACTAAATCCGAATGCCGTTGAATTTGTGCCCAACTTCGGTTCACAACCATCGTCGCCGGCTCCACTTGATCCACTGCAGGCGCTGGTGGTTCATCAATTGCTCACCGATGACCTGGTGGCGGAGAGCCCACGCAAGGGCGGACGCGACTGTAATATGGACACAATTCCATTGCCCGACGAGGTTGAATTCGATTCGGAGGCCGCACAGCGTCCTCACGAACTGGAGGATGACACCTTCCCCGGCGAAGCCGATCAATTCCAGAATGGACAGAAGGAACAACAGGAGAAGGAGCAACAGCTGGAGCAGGCACAACAGGAGCTAGAGCAGGAGTTGCGCATCGATCATGGTCCCGAGACGAGCGTTGATTTGGAATCGGAGCCAGAGCGACAGCAGCTGGAACTGCAGCTGGAGAACAAGGAGCAGTATGAAACAGAGGCCATGTCCATAACAGACATCTTGAACTCCGTGCAGCAGCTGCCACAGCAAACGGGTAACGAGGAGCCATCGATCAAGGAGAAGGAGCTCCTCAACGTGGAGGAGAAGGAGCTCATCTCGCAATCGCCCTCCATTGAGGAGTTGCATCAGCAGCAGCAGCAGTCGCATCTCGTCGATCCCATGCAGGCCTCCTTCTATCTGGAGCACACCTCCAGCGATGCTGGCGTCTCTCAGCCAGCCATCGATTTGGATCAGAGCCTGCTGATGGACACCAGTGCGCCCATTTTCAGTCCCCTCGAGGATTCACCAGCAGGACCAGCAACTGCCACAACACTTGAGTTGCAGCCGCAACAGGCGGATATTGTTGATTTGACACCCTCCCCGCTGTCGTCTTCCACCGAGGAGAAGCATCTGCTCGAGGAGACCAAGGAGCAACAACAGCAGCAACCCAATTTGTTGTCGGACAACATGGAGAACGCTTACAATGCCGGTGCTCCACCTCAGGTAAGATTAAACTAATCTAAATCTTTATATATCATATGCCAATCAGAACATTGAACCATTGAAATATTTCTGATCCGATTTTGCCTTAATAAGAATAATAATTTTATATTATGGTTGGTCAGTAATTTATTTTAAATATGACATTTTATCTCGTATATATATTCATTTTTATAGGGAATATTTCATTCTACCCAAGGCCTAAAAAAAGTGTGACTCATTCGTGCCACATTTTGTGTATTTTGTCAGAAACGTCATTATTTGTTGTCGTCCTGCACCCTGTTTTTCACATTTGTCTCACTCAGTTTCCGTTGCATTTCCGCTATCGTTTGCCCTGTGTGTCCGTGTCCTTGCACCACGTGCCGTGTCTCTTTTCTCACCTGGAGAAATCATTAAATTTTTTGGTATACTTGTCTTTGTTTCTTCTTCTTCTTCGTCTTCTATGCTCACACAGCTGTCTGCATGCATTTTGAGACCATCCCCCTGCCCTTTCCTACTCCTTTCTCTTGCTCACCTTTTACTCTCTTTCTCTCTCTCGCTGTCTATGTGGCAGCGCTAATGCAATTTTACAACATCAGCAGTGCTGCTGGGGTGTGTTCCGTTAACTCGCTCACGCTCCCTTTCCCCACTTAGTCTCTCTCACCAACTCTCTCTGTCTCCCTCTCTTTCTCTCTCTCTTTCTTTTTCCACACGTTTCCGTTCAGGACACGCAAGTGCTTTCTAGTACGTCCTGTGTATGACTGTGCATGTTTGTGTGGTTTTTTTTTTTTGGTTTGGTGCCAAAGCATTGGGTGGGGTTTTCATATATATATATATATATATATATAGCTATTGTATGTATGCGAGTGTGTGTGGGGTGTGTGTACTTTAAACTCCATTTTAAAATAATTAAGGGCATCTCAGGGGTTGTTGCTGCTTTTGCTATTTTTCTTTGTTTTTATTGCCCTTTGCTTATGGCAATTCTTGAGTTTATTGCGGCTTTTTAAGCTCTTAACCCTTGGCTGACACTAAAAATAAAATATTATTGTCGCCATTTGGATGCTGTTGTTGTTAGTTTTAGTTTTTGTTGTTGTTGGCTTAGCTACCTTAGTCATTTGATTTCCGTTCCAATTGGATTTTGTGTATGCGGGCTAAAAGCTCGCGGTCAACGACGATTCGGCTTAATGCCTTTCCTTTCTATGTGTTTCTGTGTTTGTGTGTGTTTGTATTCGAGAACGTCTGCCAAACTCGCCATGAACATCGTGCTCTCCTCAGTATCTATGACGCTCTCATCTCTGTCTGCAATCTGCATGACCAGCACTAACAGCAACAACAACAACATGAACAGAAACAACAACTATAACAGTAGCATTAATAGCAACAACAATAACTTCGGCAAGAGTGGCAACCTTTTCGCTTCGTTGCAAATTCCAGCTCCAATGCACACACACACACACATACACGCATACACACACATAGACAGCAGCTTTCATAATTACACAAGCGCTTGGGTTCACTTAATTGGGTCATATACGGTTTTCGCTTGCATGGCAAATACACTCACCCATATATATATATATATATATATATATATATATATATATATATATATATACATGCATATATGTATGTTTGCATACCATTTTTTATGCTTTTTTTGTTTCATATGTATGCAGTCGACGGTGCAGCCTCTGCTGCTGGGCATTGTTTGTTGTGCTGCCTGCTATCGAACTTCCTGTGGGAGTTTCGTTGTGTGTATAATTTACGCCTGTAACAAAACGCTTTCTTCATGCTCAGGCCCCTTACCCGCCACGCTTTGTCTTCGTTTTCGCCGCTCATTTTGCATATTATTTTTATCTACATGATTTGTGTCTTTTTTCTCTTATTTATTATTACATATTTTGCCCAAACAATGATAAAATGCTCTCAATGTATTTCCTCCATTCTTCCCCCACTTTACATGTGAATTTGAATATGTTTCGCTTTTTGCTTTGATTTCGTTTCGTTTCGTGTCCAATACAAATTAATATTTTGTTTGTTATTGTTTTCATTCCAACGATAAGTGGAACTTGGTGCCACAAGAAAAAAGAACAACAATTAACATAACAGACAGCTTGTCACCAATCATTCGGCGCGGCGAATAAGTAAACAAAACAGAGCTCAAAGACCGGAGTTGAGTTGCCCGCATTGTTTTTTTTTTTTTTTTTATCACAAAACACTTGAGAGAAGTGCCCGTTGGCAGATAAGCTGTAAACAGAGAACGTAAAAATAACAGCGCTCTTACACATTATGATTAACAATTTGTTTCATCAAATAAATAAACTAGATATTTTCTAAGCATTTTTCTTGTTTTTGCGCGCATCCTTATCGCACACGGTGTATTTATATATTTGTGAACGGTGGCGCCATTCAGGCGGCAAAAAAACAACATACATATTTATAGGTGTGTTTACTTTTAGGGTGCATCTAGACTATAGACTACATAGAGATTATACAAAATAGCTGGCTGATACTGATAATAAAGTTCACGCGTCTGTGTAATGACTCAGCCCGGCCAACGGGGCCTCGGAACTCTCGAGTAGTTCTTCCCACACATTCATAATGAGACTACGGAATAAAATTACAAAATTTTTTATTGTTTCGATTGTATTTTGTTTTTTTTGCTGTTGTTGTTGCTGTTGCTGTTGAAAACTTTCGCCACAATTCGCATGACATTTGTTTAAACTTGTGTTCATAATAAATTCTGTACAATTTACATAAATTAGCAACGTCATCATTATCATCATCATCATCATCATTGTCTCCGCCGAGAATTCCATAACAATGTAAATACGTTTTTTTTTGTGTATATTTGTTATTACATTTTTTATGACAGTTGCCGGACGAGAAAGACAAAAAATTAAAATAGACATAACAAAAAAACTACCATATTTGTTGCAATTTGAGCAGCCATAAAAATATTTAAAACCAAGCAAACATATCGGTGACTAACTAAATTGAATGAATGAAATAATAATAATAATAATATATTTCAAATGTATTATTTCTATCTACTTTAGATACCATATGCAATTCAAAGAAAAAGAAAGTTTATTTTGTCAGAAAATGCAGCTGAAACTGAAGTATATATATATTATTACTGTGAAGTGAATAATAAAACACATATTTTATATATGTTTGATCAGCATTACTAGACGAGTTACTGATAGTCATTATGTCCCCTTGAGTACTATATCATACCAAAACCGATAAACCTTGTTGGTATAAATCGATAAACCATATACCTCACACAATTTGAAAACTAGAGGCACCAAATTTGCAAGGTATGTTGCTAGTAACAGCATTAAAAAATATGGGGAAAAATTTTGGACCACGCCCACTCCCACCCTCATCGGCGTCATTCAACATTTTTTGGCCACGCCCGACTGCAACGTTCTCTCTTGTTTAAATTTATTGTGTCATTTAGAATTCGGCAAGTTGTGTGCGTCCCTCAAGGGTATGTTATATTCGACTTGCCTAACATAGCTGATCTATCTTGATTTTTTTTGTAGTTTTTTATATAATTTTTTTAACACTACATTAACAGTGAGCTGCTAAAGCAATAATTGTCTGGTAGAAATAAAAATAATAATAGCAATAGCAACTCAATAGAGGCGCACAAACTGGTAATTAAGTAAGAAATCCATTAAGATTATTAACTCAATTAAAATTGCTTGCTTCTTCACTTTTTCCATTTTTTTTTTTTTGTTTTGTTTCATTTGTAATTTAGTTCACACACACACACACACACGCACACAAATACAAGCAAGAGCTACAAGCGCCACTTATTGTCATTACTGTTGTTGCTATCGTTGGTGTTGTTGTAGCTAGTTGCCTGTTGTTGGCTTTATCAACCCATGCAGTTTGGGCAACGGGTGGTCCGAATTGAAGGCGCTCTGTAAGCGCATTTGGCGTCTGCTGCGCCAATCCTACGCCCAGGCTCGTCTGCCCACACGGACAAGTGCTGCTCAGAGATGGGCAGCAGAGTCTGAGGGGTGTGTGTGCTAATACATATCTTTCTTGTCTGCCCACCTCAGTAAATAAGCACGTACATACGTACAGTAAATGTAACTCGACTGACGCCCAAAATCAGCCTAAATGCAAAAAAATAAAAAAACCAAAAACAAAATCAGGCGTCAGACAGCGTTGTTGGTAAATAATGTACAAGAGTTTACCAGCTGTGCTAGTGTGTGTGTGTGTGTGCAAAACGAGTTTTATTTTGCAGTCTCTCAACGATGTAGGGGAAGGAGGAGTTGCGCAGACGAAGGCAGGCCCCAAAAGCCAAAAGCAGAACAATTGCGAGACAGACGGCTCAAAAAAAAACGGCAACGGCGACGAACAGAAATCTCTTGCTGCAATATGATTGCTTGTTGCTAATGCCCGTTGTGTTGTGTGCGTGTGTGTGTGTGTGTGTGTTATGTATGTGTGCGTGTGCTGTGTGTGGGTTGACTGCAACGTCTGATTGCCAAAATGGCCAAGAGCACACACGTCTGAAGATGTTGTTGTTGTTTTAACTGAAGTTTGTGGCTGTTGCTGTGGCTGTGTATCTGTATCTCGAGCCGTGGCACTTGAAGACGATTGTGGCGTCTAATTGCAGCATTTTACATTTTGCAGTTCAAACGAAATGGGGCTCTGTGCAACAACAACAACAGCAACAGCAGCAGCAGCAACATCAACTCAAGTGAAGTGCTTTTTTATCTTGCAGATACAATATCTCATTTTGCAAGCGGCTGCCTTTGGTACAATCTCATACTCTCTCCCTTTGACTCTGCCCCTTTATCTTTCTCTCCCGCTCATTCTGTGTGTTTCTGTATGCGTTATCTAATTTTATATTGCCACATGGGTGTATAGTGTTGCATTTGTATATCTATCTGTGTTGCACTTGTATTTGTAGGCGACACTTTCGCTTGTTCTGGCTAGCATTTATTCGCATTTACAGTGCTCCCCACAAAATGAAGAACGTTTCTGTTTTAAATTGTTTTATGTATTTTTAAACATCTGTCAAATTCTAATTTTTTTTAATAACTGCACTTTTCAAATGTGTCAAGACATTTTGTAATTTGCTATTATTTTAATTTAAATAATTTTATAGAAAATTTGAAAGGGTTTCTCAAATTCCAATCTCCAATGGTCACACTTAGCGAGTAACCACTGTACTCTGTACGCTTGCAACTAGATGTCTCACAGTTGCTTCCTGCTTCTGCAATATACTGCAATGAAATTGTTGCATGTTCGCTTGTTCGTTCTCCCCAATGTTCAAGTATAAATTTATTTTTAAAATCCAAACCCTGTGCCAAGTTCAATAGCTTCTCAAAACGACAAAATAAAAAAAACCAGAAGAAAATATGTAAAAATAATTACTAAAATGGGAGACAAAATGCCGCAATGGATTTTCGTGGCCCCTGCAGCGTTGACTGGCCGACGACGGCCTGCCTGTGCCACAGCCACACCCCCTTCCTGTCCGCCCGCTGATGTCAGACGACAGGAGGCGGTACAAAAAATGGCGAGTAAAAGTCGCCAGCAGCCAACAAGAAGCATCAGTTTCATCTAGCCATGCTAATATAAATAGGATTTAATCGCTGCTTCTGCTTCTGCTGGTGCTCCTCCCCTTGGGCTGGAGTTGTCACTAGTGCCCAAAACTGCTGTTAATTGAAAGTCATTCAAGAGACACGTTCGCCCCTGATGATCGAGGTGATCCATCTTGTTTAACGTCTCCGACTGGTTTTTCGCAATGACTTAAATATTACTCAAATTGATTGTTGGCTACAGGAGCTAATCTTGAAAAGACAATCTATGTTTAGCAATTTGTCTAACGTTGGCCATTTCTTAGTTGTAAGTGGACACATAAATTTGGCAGAACTACACAACGCTTCGAGCCATCTCTGGGAGTGACCAACGGTACTTAATGCTGGAGTGTATTTTAATAGTCAGTTTTGGGCTGTAGAACATGTTAAAGAAAGCGCTACTATCGGCAGCTTGTCTAGGATATACCCTGAATAGTAGAGTGTTAATTATGAAATTAGATTTTTACACTTGATCAATAATATGTCGGATATATAATATATTATTTAGAATTATTATTGCTATTGGAAATCGATTTGTATCGATATTAGCTAATCAAGGGGCAGTTATCGATATAAAGAAATTATCTGAAGTTTCCAGCCCTTGAAGTTTTCCAGCCTGAATGCTGATCAAGAATATATATATATCACTTTTTCTAATTTTTAATGGGTTCAGGAAATAGGAAATTTTATTTTTTAAATACTTTTTAGATATATTGTATATAGTAACAGTTATAACTGGTTAGTCTTTGCCTACTTTTAGAATTGGTAAATAAATCTAAATATAATTTCTATCTAATACAATATATTTCGATTATAAATGTTAGTGTTATTCAATTAATATGACTAAGTAAGGTGACAGCACCGGTAATGAGCTCATGCCACAAATACATCGAAATACCTATAAGCCTTTTGGAGCAGAACTTTCATATCTGGTGCAACAAAGCTCTTGGAATTCGCCGGTTAACATACAATTAATCATACTCAAGCCGAACATTCGCTGATAAAGAAATATGGCTGGATGATATAATAAGAAAGCAACACGACTAATTTTAGCCAAGTTATCTACGACAAGTGCGAATGAAAGTTGCAAGAGCCCCGAAAGTCAAACGCTAAAAGCAAAGCACAGGGCGTGACCATTAGCCGTAAAATTGTTTGCCATAAATAAGGCGAAACGTTAACCACTGTGGCCAGCCCACAGAGTTGTGGCAACATTGAAAAGCTTGCCCCCTCTTCGCCTTTGCCCAGGAATGATGAATTTGTGTTTTTCGAACCGGTTCCTTGTGCCGCACAACCTGCAGGTCAATTCAGTTTAATTAAACATGACAAAAAACCTTTGAGTAATAAAAGAAAAAAGTAGTCGTTTTATATAGTTATAGAAATATATATATATATATATATATATATATGTATATGGAGGTAGTTGAGCAGTGTTTGGAGTTTAGTTGGTTTCTATGTCTTTGCTGCACTAAACTGGCCTTTCAAATTGTCCAGAGCTGATTGCATTTGCCTTGCACTTGCTGCATTTGGCCAAGAGTGTAAAGCACTGGCAGAAAGACAACGACCGACGACGCTGGCGATGGCCATTTGCCGCAAGACATTTACCGCCCAGCCTTTGTGTCTGTCTCACGGGGCATGGCCTGCCAATGTTAAAGAACTCGTAAAATGAAAATAGGAAAAATAAAAGAAGCAGTGTCAGTTGTAATAACGTGCCTCTATGGAAAAGTTAAAATGCGCTTTTCTTGTAGAGGGGCCTGGCTTACTGCTGCTGCTGCTGCTGCTGCTGCTGCTGCCGTTAAACCGAAACAATGTTCGTGTCCAGCAGCAGCAGCAGCAGCAGCAGCGACTAACTTGGCCAGGTGTTTTTTTTTGTTTTATTTTTTATTACCACTACCATTTGCGCTATTAACAATTTCTTTTGGCCGTTGCTGCTGCTCAGCTCAACGAATATGTGTATTATGTATATCAAATTATTAAGAATTTTTCTTCCATCATTTTTTTAAGCCACAGCTGAAGCTGCCTTGGGTAGTAGTCGCTCATTCACTCAGTCAGTCAGTCAGTCACTCATTTATTCAGTCAGTCAGTCACTCGGTCTATTACTCATTGCTGTTGCCCACCTCCTCTGTGTGTGTGTGTGTGTTAGACAATGGCCAACAAAAGCAGTCAATTTCATGGCAACGGCCGCCATTCTAATGTATCTATCTAAATGACCATTCATATGGCTGACTGCTGCAATGTGGTCGTCGATTGCTGGCAAACGTTCGCTAGCTGGCTCTCATTGTAATTGTATCTTTTGGTTTGGTTCTTTCGTGCGGCGCGCCGTTGAAATACTTTCACAAAAGCGCAGTTGAATCTGTTTCATGTCGGCGCGCCAATATGGTTTTTTCTTCAATATTTATTTGCTTGTGGATTGCATTTCTTTTTTTTTTTCTCTTCTATATTACATCTATATATATATATTATATATAGATTAGGGTATACTTTTTAATGAACTTTACAATGCGCTATGCTCTTTGTTTTTTGCTGACTTGAGTGCAACAGTCACTGGCTAATGGCATCTTTATCACAACTGCCAATGGATTTATGAGCAATAGCAATGGGCACAATTTGTTACCCATTTAAAGCCTTTCACTTCAGCAAACACAAAACGCCTTCCATCGACTTCGACTTCGACTTCGACGGAGCTCTTTCAATTTATCTGCCTGCCTCGTGCCTCGTCGTTTAAATAATAAATTTCAAATAGACCCAAAAGCACTTCCTCCTTATTTAGATGCGCTCAGACATTTTAATTGAATGAAACTATTTAGCTTAAGTGAATTTCGCTCCACAAACTTAAATTGTGTGTGGCATATAACTTGAAAGGCTCGGACCAAGATATAGCTATGGAATAATTGAGGTTTTCTTTTTCTATTTATATACATTTGTAACTCATTGATTTCAATTAAAGCAAAACAAAAAAAACTATTCTAACGCTTTAATGTATCTCAAACTGCTGGCCATTATTTTGTGTTTTATCTATTTTTAAACCAAGTCTAACAACTGTAACCAACTTAAAGCTTGTTACTAACTAATTTTCTACTCTACAACTGTATCCAATTTAAAGCTGTTGCTAACTAATTTTCTACTTTAATCCAAAGTCTCGTGAAAAATTGTAATGTCCCAAGAGCTTGTTTTGCGGTTGCTCAAGCAAATTACAATAGATATTTTCTCATATTTATTTTGGACAAGCCTTTCACAAATTTTCCACAAGCAGAGCCGAAGTCAAGCCAGGCAATCTGCATAGCCCCAAACCCCAAACCGCAGAACAAACGACGGTGGGCCCAGCTCGTTCATAATCATCATCATCATCATCATCATTATCATTATGGCGTTGGGCTTTTCTTTAGAAACCTTGCGAAAAGCATGACAAATAAAGTCTCAAGTCTCCCCAAAAAGCAGCAGCGCGAAATAAAACTTAATTAACTTTCTATTCTTTTGCAGGTTTTTATGTTTTAAAATGTTATCTCTTGTGTGCATGTTGCGTGCCACGTTGTCGCCCGGCTGCCACACTGGCGTGGCTGCTGCTGATGGTGACGCGCAACTTGATTATCGTTACACCATCTTAAATATCATCAATGTTACTTGCTTTCGCAAGTCTCGAGTTTGCTATTTTGGGTCTGCTCTATTTTTTTTCGTTTTTTTTTTTGTTTTACCTTTTTTTTTTTTAATACGCTTTGTGTTTTTCTGGTGGCGTTTGCGAAAATCTTTTGCCATGGCCACTTGCCGGTTTTCCTACACAATTCGCTCAGTTTCTGCTCGGTTATTTTTTCTTATACCTTATACCCATTCAATATGGGAAAGAGGGTATGATGAAACTGTGCAACAAGCAGGTAACAGGCAGAAGCAGGCGCTTAAAAGTCTTTGGAGACTTCAATTTGGTGTGCATGTTGGGTTTATTTCATTTGATCGATAACTATGTCGTTCAGCGAACACCGATGCACATCGATATATATCGATACATACAGATATAGTTCTCCAATTGAGTATTATAATATTATAATAAACTTTGACATATTATTGATCAACTCTGCTTCCCAAATTTGTGTTACCAACAACAACCGTGTTCAGGGAGGGTATCTTCTAATCGAGATCGTATCTCGCCTAGAGCATTCTTATTTGCTCTTTTTGTATTGCTTATTAATTCATTCATTAATAATGGCGTCACCATAATTCATTGAGTGAGTTGGCGTTGCTGCTGCCTGCTGCTGCCGCTGTCTGTCGCCGTCGCTGCCACAATTCTGTGTTTCGTTCGTTCACTAATTGTCAAAATTATGTGTTAGCTTTATCGGTTGGTTGGCCAACGCAAAGCAGCACAGCACAGCACAGCACAGCACAGTGCAGCGCAGCGTCAGCGTCAACTACTGCTCCCAATTGTTGATTGGAATTCGTTGCTGACTAAGCAGAACTTAATTTGTGTGAGTTCAGTCAAAATGTATAAAAAATGGCGTTGCATTTTCTACACTCTACGCGTTTGCTTGCATCATTTCCGTTTTCCGCGGCCAGAGAGCAATCTAATAGATTGAAAAACGAAATCAATTAAATATTATATACAAAGAAATCATACGGAAACTAAAAAGAAAACACACAAAAAGCGCACTAAGGGCGTCCCTCCCGTGGTGTTGGTTTCATGCCTCAGCTGCAGTGAGTGCTGCTGTGGGGCTTTAGTTTTAAATATGTAGAGAAATAATGAAAATAGCATAAAATTGTACATTAATCAAAATGGGGAGGATGTAAGATTAATGATGTGCAGCATGAGCTGCTGCTGCTTCTACTGCTGCTGCTGCAGCTCAGTGCCTGCAAATCTGCTACTAACAAAAAAATAATAATAATAAAGAAACAACAGAAAACAAAACCATAAACCTAGACTGACTAGTGCTGCTGCCTGCCAACATGGGCAACATGTTGCGTGCTGCTGTTGCATGTAGCCCACACACACACACACACTACACTCACAATTTCAACATCGTTAGCATTATGTACAAAGAGTAACAGTTATAGTAACAGTAACAGTGCTTATTAGTTGTATTATTATTGCACAGTTAAACAGCAGCAGCAGCAAAGAGAAAAAAAGAGAGTGCAATACTAGTTTTGTTGTTTTTTTTTTTCGGCTTCTGTGCATGTGTCACTCACTTTGAGTGTGGCCACACATTTAAAAATAGAAATTACATAGACGCACAACTTTTGCATATGTCTATATGTATTAATATTAATGTGTATATGTGATGTGTGATGTATGTGTGTATGTCTCTATGAGAAGAGAAATATTTTGGTGTCGCTGCTTAATTTGGCATTGTATTTTATAGCGCTGCGGTCTTTGCTGTCTTGCTTCGCCACCGCCCAACGTGTGTGTGCTTAGTCATTGCGCGCCTTCTCTTTTAATAATTTGTCTCTTGTTTCTTGCTCCCCTCTACGCATTATTGAGCATTTAGCAATTTTATTTTTATTATTATTAGGGTTTTCTATGTACGTACATATGCATTGTGCATATATTGGAAGTGTGCGTATGGCCAAAAAAAAGTTAGACCATGCTGCCTGCCAACAACACACAACTGCATGCCATATTTGTATGCGCTTAATGGCAACTGTCGCCCGCCGTCTGTCCCCCCCTGTCTTTTGTCGCCTGCCCAGTTTTGGCTATCTAACGAGCCATGTGAGACGACAACGACTCAATACAAGTGATTTGTGCGACTCTATAAATTGTCTTTGCGTATTTTTTGCGTGCCATTTTGGATTTGTTGAAAAATTTATAGTGAGTGAACCCAGCACATCCCCCTGTACTGCGCACGGCCCACCTGCCTCTAACCAGGCACAGCCGAATTGTTGCAAATTTGCTGCGCCATCTGTTGAACTTGATTTGCGTTTTGCTGTTGTTGGCTGCTGCTCTTCTTGCTGTAATTGTTGTTGTTTATGGCACATTTTTTTTGATTTTCAGCAATTTGCGCGGAAACACACAAAAAATAAAACAAAAACAAGAACAATCAGAAGCGCAACTCTCCCCACAGCTTGCTGCTGATCTTTTCCCTCGTTTGTTCTTTTTCTCTTCTCTTTTTTGTTGTTTATTTAAATTCTTTTTTTTTTTGCCCTCTTTCTCTCTGCTGGCCATAGTTGACGTCAACTGTTCGTGCAATTTCTTTTGCTGCGCACTTTTCGCAATTATCATTAACATTAAAATTCACCGTGAGTGTGTTTGTTTGTTTGTGTGTGTGAGATGTGGAGACTGAAAATGTTGATGTCATCGTTGAGTTTTGTTTTGCTTGGTTTTTATTTTTCTTTTGATTTTTTCGTTTCTTTGGGCAAAAGTCAACCACAAAAATATCGACACACACACACACATATTGGATCAGTCACCCACCAGCCGAAGCAGCTACGTCGTTTTCATTGAACAAGTTGCGTCTATTGTTGTATTTGCTGCTGCTGGCATGATTTGCTTGGCGCCGTTCATTCGTCTTGAGTGTCAAAATCATTTGTCAATAATAGCTGCAAACACACTCAAATGCGTACACACAAATACAATCATCATAGTTTTGCAAAAAGTGTTTTTGCACAAAGAGCCAAAACAAGTCAAGAGACGATTATTTACAAGCAGGCCGGCCGGCAATTTTAGCGGCGGGAGAAGCAGTACAGCGTTGCCAGCTCGTTCAATGCTGACGCATATTTTGCCTGATTAAATGCCAAATTATCGCCGGTCAAGTGAGAATGAGAGAGAGCTAGCGAGATGACAGACGTGCCAGAGGTGCAGAGGGTTAAATTCGTCTCATATTATAAATGACAAATTGCAAAGCATAACTAACTGATTAATTAACCAAAGTCGTCGTGATGAGTCATCAGCCGCTGACTAAGCTGCGATATTTAAGCGGTTCACTTTTTATTATATTTCCTTCCACTTCTACTTCATTTTCATTTTGATTTCAACTTTTTCGGCTTCAGCTCACTTTTAGCCCCATTACGCTTGAGCAACAAAAGAAAGCCAGCAATTGCGCGCGAGTGGGCCAAAAGTGGGTAGCAAAAAAAAAATAAAAAAAAACCGACAAAACACCGGCAACAACAGCAGCAGCAACAACACCGGCCCCGACTCTTTGGCATTTGCTGGTCAATGACATTTTAAAGCGACTAACAAATGCGACGGTGGCTGCGACGACGGACCGCAGCGCTAACTGCGACGCCCAGGGGGACTTCACTGCGGTCTTGAGTTGCGTACTAGAAGAAAAATGCCGGAAAAAAAAATAGTTGACGCTACATTTTGTGCTTGGTGTTGGACAGCGCCGAAACTAATGCCAAGTCAAGTCACACAGCGTACATAGTGCGAGCTACTCTTAAGTCAGCGACACGTTTCCTGTCATCTGACATGCTTTTTCTTCTTCTTTTTTATGTAGCTGTTTTCGTTTCAATTCGTTGTTGTTGTTGCTGCGCTTGCCCAATGGCAGCAACTGTCATGACATTGCCAGACTAGCTAAAAATATGTCTGTGTGTATGTGTGTTTGTATATGTGTATGTATGTATGTATTTGCTGGCTGCTTTCCCATTTACTTTCACAAGTTCGTTGCTGCTGCTGCTGTGGCTGCTGATGTCATTATCATAATTTGTATGCATTAGTAATTCGAGTTAGTTCCACATACACATAAATATGTGTGTGTATGTGTGCGTGTGTGTGCAACCCTCGCAAATACACACAGAGAGGACAAACAAACACAAACGCAGGCAGACAGCTGACGAGGAGCAGAATCTGCTGTTGTTGTGCACGGTTCGTGCTTAATTGGGGGATGTTGTACCGCCAACACTTAACACTCTCTTCTTGACTCCCACAACTACAACATTTTCCATTTTCATAGCATGCTTCACGGCGGCACCCACAGTAGACATGGGGAATACATACTTGACACAACTCAAAATACTTCTCAGGGTTGGGTGTCAATTACTTTATGTTTATGCCATGCGATACTTGAGGAAATGCGACCCTGACCCTGTCTTAACATTATTGACAAGCATTTCTTTTTATTCATAACGTTTCCAATTGTTTTTAGACATACAACAACAATAAAATTGTATATTAAAAGTGTGGATTTGAATTAAAATTACAATTGTTATACACTTAACACATTCAAATAGGAAAAACATCCACATGGATATACATCCAGACATATGTTTTTATCAACTGTAAGAAATCGTATGTTAAACACAAATTTTGTTAACCAAAACATGTTTTCATATTGAACAAAGTTTACTACAAATATTAAATAAAATAGAAATTTCTGACACACTTTGTTTAATATAAGAATTGAGTACATATATTTTTGTGTACGTCTTGTTTCCTTAGTCATCTTATATGAATGCGAAACGAATCTTTCGTTTGTTTCGCTGGAAATTCATCGACTGGGTGATTTATTTTCACTGCTTGCCTGGCTGCCACCCATAAATACTTGTACTCTGGCCTGGCCTGCCCTGGCGTATGCATATATATATATATATATATATATATACATACATACATACATATATATATATATATCCATACATATATATTACTTACACTTGTACTTTGTGGTCGGCTGCTATTTTTACAGCTTGCTGCACTCAGAGATCAGTTCAGTTTGGTGGAGGCGACAGACTGACAGACAGACAGACGGGGTTGAGGGGTGAAAAAACACAGGCTATAACATATAACACCATAAGTAACATTTTCTTGACGCACAATTGCAAAACACACCAAAAAAGAAAAAGCAAAAAAAAAAACAAAAAGGGCAACACAAAATCTTTACCATATTTTTTCCAACGAACTTTGCGCGCGCCCCCAAATAAAATAAAGATGTCTGCAGTGACGCCGCCAAATCCCAAGCCACGCCAGCTCCAGCTCCAGCTACATGTGCCGGCTCATTGCATTTATCGATTTAACAGGGGACAACGCAGTGACAGGGGGGGCAAGGGGGCATTTGGGGCAAGATGACGATGTCGACATTGTCTGTTGTGCGTAAAGTAGACGAAGACGACAGCCAGACAAAGTACAAATGTTGTTGTTGTTGATTTAGCTTAGAGTGCCTTTTGTTTTTCGGCATATTGTTAGTCATCGCCATCATCATTATCATTATCATAATCGTCATCAGCTGCTTTTGTGGACGGGGTATTAACATTTCAAACTCATCATACACGATGCATGCAATTGCTGTGTTACGATGGGTTAAAAGCTTTTAGCAGTCGGCCTATGTATAGATTACTATTCAATTTGTACATAGCATCTGCTACGCTTTGATAATAATCACAGTAACGTTGCATTCATCAGTTTTTACTCCATTTAACTGCCCCAACTGTCTGCAGTTGTCTTGATTTTATGGAATTTATAATGTGTCGATTGAAAAAACTGATCTTAAAAAACAATCATTGACCTTTTGAATTGAAACGGTTGTATATATTGAGTGAGCACTGTAAACGCTTTTCATCCATTTCATCCACTCGAATGTTGGAAAATTATAATTATATATTAGTATGTGTATTTTATTTATATTTTACAACATTCTGTTCATTTCTCACAGGTGGAGTATGCTGACTTCAATGCAGCTACCGACTATGGTGTCCACAACAATGAGGGGCCGCTTTCTGTGACCAGCAATCCATTTGCTCCAGAGCGGGAGTTTGATTTGTTGGATGTGCAACCAAAAACTGATGAGCACTTTGCAAATGAGCTGGAGGATGAGCTTATCCAGCAGAAGTCGCAGCAGCCACTGTATTTCCAGGAGGAGCACAATACCTTCGAGGAGGAGCAGCAGCAACAGCAGCACTTCCAGGAGGAGCATAATACCTTCGAGGAGCAGCAACAGCAGCAGCACTTCCAGGAGGAGAGCAAGCCCTTCGTGGAGGAGCAGCAGCAGCACTTCCAGGAGCAACAGAAGCACTTGCAGGAGGAGCAGCAGCTGTTCCAGGACGAGCAGCAGCAATTCCAGGAGGAGCAGCCGCACTTCCAGGAGGAGCAGCAGCAGTTCCAGGAGGAGCAGCAGGAATTCAAGGAGGAGCAGCAGCACTTCCAGGAGGAACAGCAGCACTTCCAGGAGGAGCAGCAGCACTTCCAGGAGGAGCAGCAGCACTTCCAGGAGGAGCAGCAGCAGTTCCAGGACGAACAGCAGCAATTCCAGCAGGAGCAGCAGCACTTCCAACAGGAACAGCAGCATCAGGAGCAAATCTTCCAAGAGGAGAACCAGCAAAAGGATCATATCTTCCAGGAACCCCAGATGGTTGAATTTTTAAACTTCCAGCAGCAAGAGCCGCCGCATACATTGGAGGAGCCAGCTTTGAATCAGAATCCACAAGAAAACTACAACGAACTGCAAATGCAGGATGAACTCATCGAGGAGGTGTCCCATCATGACCATCAGCTCCTCAACGCTGATGCCGCACCCTACACAAACGGCCTCCTCGCCAGCAACAACGAGACACCCGAGCCGGAGCCGGTGCCGGAGCCCGAGCCGCTAGTCAACGAGCAGCAGCCCAAGGCTGAGCCGCTAGTGGAGCAGCAGCCAACTGTGGAGCAAATCGCTGAGCCTGTGCTACAACAGGAGACGCTCGCTGAGCCTGTGCTGCAACAGGAGACGCTCGCTGAGCCTGTGCTGCAACAGGAGACGCTCGCTGAGCCTGTGCTGCAACAGGAGACGCTCGCTGAGCCAAAGGAGGCGCTTGAAGAGCTGAGTGCTATGCCTGCTATTGTTGAGACGCCATCGTCGCCGCCACCAGTTCAGGAGGAGCAGGAGGTGTCGCCTGTTGTTGTTGCTGCTGCGGCTGCCACGGCTGCGGTTGCCACTGCTGCAGCTGCTGTTGCCGCTGTTGCAACCAAGCCGAAGATTAAGGTCAGCCCCAATGATGCTGCAGCCAAAAAGCCGACGGCCGCCAGGACATCAACAACTTCAGCTACAACAGCAGCAGCAGCTGCCAAGTCCAGACCATCACCGAACGCCGCAGCCAAGAGGAGCAGCACAACAACAACAGCAGCAGCACCCAAATTGGCCGCTGCTCGTCCACGCACAGCACCAGTTGCCAAAGCAGGAGCAACAACAACAGCAACATCAGCAACGGCTGCCAAGACAGCAACTGGCGCGGCACGGAAACCACTCAGCGCCAGCAATATATCTGCCAAGCCGGCACCTCGAACAACAACCACAACAACAACCGGTAGCACGGCAAGCACACGCCCGGCCACTGCTCCAATTAGCCGAGGCGTCGGCAGCAAGCAACCGGCAACTGGCGCCGCTGCACGTAGCACCACAGCAGCCAGCTCAGCACGCAAGCCGGCAGCAGCAACCAATGGGGCAACAACAACAACAACCACAGGTGTCAAGTCACGCTTGCTGCTGACTGTCGGCACCCCAGCTGCCGCCAAGCCGAAGATGACCTCTCCGCGCAGTGCTGTGCCGTCGACGCTGCGCAAGACGGCATCGACTACTGGTGGCACCACTACCACTTCCGCAACTGGGGCACGCAGTCCCACCAAGCCGCTGCTGGGCAATGGTGTGGCCAAAAGCGGCGCCACCACCACCACCAGCAGCACTCGCATTAAGTCGGCCACTGCCAACGGCAGCAGCAGCAGCAATTCTACAACAACAACCACAACTACAACGACAACCGTTACAAAGACTTTTACAGCGCGTCCAGCGCCTAAATCGACACACTCATCGACCCAAGTAGGCGGCGCGCGTCGTCCTCTGCTTTCGGCTGCGGCTGGAGCAGCTGGTGGCGCCACAGCACAGCGCAAGACGTCGCCGTTGAAGAGTGCTGCCGGCTCGCCGCTGAAACCGAAAGCCAAAGAAGCCGCCGTCAAAACAACATCTTCACCGGCAGCTATCAAGCGGCCAATCAAGGCAACAGCGCCAGCAGCAGCAGCTGAGGCAACTAATGATGACGCAGCTGTAGCAGCTGATGCCGCTGTTGCTGGAAATGGCCTCGATGGCGGCAAGCTGGTGGAGCCGGCTATCAACCAGAATGGCAACGGACATGCTCTCGAGACGGCGCAAGAGGCGCTGTCCAATGTTGAGGAGTTGCAACAGCAGCAGCAGCAAAATATCGCTGAGGTGGCACTGCTGGATTTCTAAAGCGCTGAAGAATCAAAGTTGATGTGTTAAGTGGAGATCAAACTGAAAACTACTTTACTAATATTATAAACATATTATGAACAAGTATTTTGCGCGTGAAAAGCTAACAAACGAAAATATAAAAAAAATAAAGAAAGAAGAAGATGAAAACTCTCCCTAACGCCCCCTTTGAAGTTGTGGCTCAGTGGAGCGTCCAATTTTTGTTTTGGAGAGGCCCTTCCCTCCCGTTTTCAAGCATCTATCTACTATTTCATCCTCATCATTATCGACGTCAAAGTCAGCACGATCCATCACGACCAATTTTGCTCGAAACTACATTTTGTGCAGACCAATTGCGATCTTTCCAATCCCAAAAGTTAGTGTTTTGTGCTATTCTTTTATTGTAAAAGGTTCAACAATTTGTGTGCTCGCTTCTTTTGCTCATTTATACATATTTTTAGGTTTCATTTTGTAATTTTAATATATATACGATAATTGTTCCTCACGCTCTGTTATTTTTGCTCATGTATTAAACGAAATTTTAAATGTGTCTATTTAAGTTGAGAACGAGAAAGAATCTTTGGAGCGCAAAAAAAAAAACGAAAAAAAAAACATTAAAAAGATGTAAGTGTTTTATATAAACAAAAAAAAAACCCAAAAATGTCAAAAATCATCAAATAACGAACAAAAAAAAGAAAGAAATTAAATTGTAAAACCCATGCAAGTAAATATGGCGTACGTGTAGCAGCAAAACGAAAAAGAAATAAAAAAATAAAAGTAGCTTGTAGTTGGCATTCTAACACGTATTACTCCAAATCAAAACTAATCCAAGAAACAAAAAGAAAAAAAAAAACAAAACAAAAAAATGACATAAAAACAACAAGTTGCGCAGCTGGCAAACATTTTGGCTACGAAAAAAAAAGAATGGAGTCTGAACCACAGTGCGCTATAAAAAAATTTTGATTATTATAGAATTAATGTGTTTCTTTTTTTATTGTCTACTTCTGAGTGCACTCCCAATACACACACACACACACACTCACAAATATATAAGTATATATATATATATATATATTGTATACGCAGCATACGTTCCTCCACTTTACTCAAAACAAAAAAAACAACAACAACAACAAAATTTAACGAACATTAAATTTGTAGTGTGGTGTTTAGAAGCTCTTTAACCCAGTGTATTGTCGTACGACAGAAAAACAACACCAACAAAATGAGAAGTAAAAACAACAACAACAACAAAATCCTATTAGTTTTCTGTTTTTGATCAACAACACACAATCTTATTTTGTATTGTATTATTAATTTTTAATTTGTTAATTATGCAGCGAGATCAACAACAACAACAACAACTAAAACAGCAAGCACATGCAGAACATTTAATGTAACTTTGCACACTCTATACTTTATGTTTAAAACGATATTACCAATTAAAAATTAAAACAAAAACAAAAAAAAATCTCAAACAACATTATACATCTTTTTTTATTTGGTTTTATTTTTTTATTGTTCCTTTGTATTAGTAGATTTAAACTTGCAACAAGTGCTTTAATTCCCATAAGCCCATTCCAATTAATTGACAAATTTTTTGTTTCTAAATATATACTTGAGAGATGGAGGAAGAGTTACCAAAAAGCGTCAACGATTCGAATTTATTGAATGTACTTATTATGCATTGAGATACCAATTTTGCCTGCTTTTTTGTACAAGTTAAAAGAGCCCCCAAAAATGAATGGAACCATTTTAGTCGTTAAGTTGCTAGATTTGAAAGTTTTGCCTATACACATAAATCAAATATACAATGCGTCTGCATGGCCTATCGATAGTAGTTATACATATAGTATGTCATGATTATCATACATACGTATATAATAATAATATTAATAATAATAATAACCATAATAATCATATTTAGTTAGTTATTTCAATGGTTTGCATAATCCCGCCCCAGTGCCCTTCACTTTCATTTGCCTTATTATAAGTAAATTGCTAACTTAAAGCGTGAGCTAAATTATAATTATGTTTATTGCTAAATACATACAAATATGAAAAAGAGTTAAAATTGAATGTGAGTTGTAAACCAGACACACAGCCCTGCACCGCCCGCCCCGCCCAGCCAACCCTCGCAGCATTGACAACCCCTCAACTCAGCATTGACCAAAGCAAATAACATTCACGGACGCAATTCGTTTAGCTTGACTTGGCGCCGACCCACAGTACCAACTGGGCCAAGTTAAGCTTGCCAAGAGAGAAAGACTGATCCGAGTGATTCATTATTGGCTTGCAATTTACGTCACAGAGGGTACGAGCAGAGGTGTTTTTGCGGATTATTGCGCTGCATTTAGCCCATAGAGCGCATTTAATTAACAAATCTAAAAACAAAAAAAAAAAAACAAAAAAGAAAGAAAAAACATTTTTACACATTTATATAAAAGTTTACACGACGAGATTGGCGAAAACTGCAGATACTACACACTCACGCTCTACTTTATCCACACATATATTGAATACTAACAAAACCTATAAAGAAAATACTAAGTGAAAACTAATATTATCAATATGCATACATACATACATATATATTAACAAAAGTATACACGAAAATCAAACGGATTAAAGATATGCATGGATACGTTTAGTACATCATATACCGTTTAATATACACACGCATACATATACATAATGCATACATATATATCAAGTCAACAAGTACATATTGTGAACGTGTAGTAACAAAAAACTGAATTGAACGGTTATTGCAAGAAATTCAAACTAATAAATGTTAAATATACAAAATCTACCCCAGAATGGCATTTTATATTTCCTTGGGTTTAGGTATACATGAAACTCTTCTGGATTACTTTAATTGTTAACAGCTTTTAATTACCCAGTAAAAGATATACGTTTCGACAACTTGATTAATCATAATCATTAAATTGCATTTGTTGTTCTCATTGCCGTGAGAAGTATTTTTAGATACAAAATTACAATAAATTTTTGTTAAAGTGACTAACTGGGAAAAATATAAACCTGAATGTGTCTCATTTTCTATAGTTTCTTTACATATTTATTTCGTTTTACATAGACTCTATGTCCGACTCATTAGTTATTGAAAATATTGAAATAGACCACAAAAATTTGTTCAGATTAAAAACTCTTTCTATTATACTCATAAAATTATTGTTTTGAGGTTGTTAGTTTAAGAGGCTCGTTTAAGAGGCATGTAAATGTATAACAATATATAGATATGATCTGTGTTTTCATAGAACTCTATATTTAGTTGATTATTGCAATAAGATCTGAGAGCCCCACTACATATATTTTTGACGATTAGGCTGCAGCATAATTACTGTCGCAGCTTATATTGTTTGGCTTGCCTCCTTCAATCTGTTGCACATTTCTAAAAATGGATTATGTATATTATGCATATAGGATAGATATCCATTCCTCATTCTTAGTTCATCATGATTCTAATTAGTATTAAGAATATATATAATTATTCGATAGATATCCAGATTAAAGACAGCGCTACTGTTTCATCGCGGTTTTTAAAAGCACATTAAAAATAAATTACACGCATTTGCATTCCCAAATGAGCAAAGTGTTGCTCTCAACAATTGTGTGGTGGATAATTAGCTAAGTATGTGCCTGCAATTAGCTCGTAAAATTATTATCCCTTCGTTATCCTCATTGTGACAGTTGCGGCTGCAAGGAGCGGCGCCATCAAATGCGCTCGTTATGGCTACTGACCCAAGGCGCGCCTCCAAACTGATGACCCAACGCCTTTGTTCATTTGCATTGTAACCAAGACAGGTGGGGGCAAAAATGAGCTAAGATTCGGGAACAATGATGACGATGACGACGACGAAGACGACGGTGGTGCAATGGGAGCGCCGTTGCCGCCGCCGCTGTGCACGTTAGAGTAAGAGAAATGAGGTGGTTGCGTGCGGCATCGGTTGGCTTGGCCCAGCATGAATCACTCGAGCGACGACAGCGTAATGAATCATGCGCCAAAGGGGCGATGCAAGTGCTGCTAAAGGGTGCCGGCAGCAGGCACTCGACGTGGTTAAACACCAACACTTGAAACACACATACTCACACACACACACATTGCAACTACATCCACAGCAATATTCAGCATTCAGGTTTTGCTTGTACGTGTTGGAAATTAGCAATTTATTCTCGTAGCTTTTACATTGCTTGTATTTGGGCAGAGGAGACGCATTGCCATAAAACTGCTGCGAAATTGTTTGCAAATCGAGTTTGCCGACAAATGTTTACAATTTGTGGTTTGCATGTCGAAAAATATTCAAATAACATAGCTGAATATATTTGAACAGACACTTATATGACTAAAATCAATGCATCTGCATTGGGCTTGGTTTGCTAATTGTTAAAAACTTAGGAGTAAGACATTGGGCCATT
Source organism: Drosophila cognata (assembly GCA_035041535.1). NCBI lineage: Eukaryota > Metazoa > Arthropoda > Insecta > Diptera > Drosophilidae > Drosophila > Drosophila cognata. The sequence goes on along the minus strand of JAWNLC010000571.1, from coordinate 13,200,132 downwards.
TAGTCCCTCTTGGCCTTTTTAAACGGTGTGAAGCCATTTCCCTGTCCAGGGCGTTTGTTGAACGGTTTTTGGGCAAAGTTCTTCTTATTGCCACTGTTGTTGAACTTCTGGAATTGGCCACCAGCCGGTGGACCACCAGCATGCTTTGACTTTTGCATAATCTTGTGCTTAAGTGTGGAGTTTGGCTCCAAGAATATGGGCTGACCCTGCAATAAGCGCTCGTTCAGCAGGAACGACTTGCAGAAGGCATCATCAGTGGCAAACTTGACAAGTGCCCTGTGGCCCAGCAACTTAATGCTCTCAACACCACCGACTTCACCGAACAGTTCATTTATCTGCTGCTCATCGACGGCTGCAAAAGGAAAATTTGCCGATTAATATTATAATGATCATAAATTTTGATATAAATCTCTTTTACACTCACTGGGATGCAAGTTTGTCACGAGAACGGTGCGCGCGGAGGCACTGTAATGGTAACTGTCCAATTTGATCTGCAGTTCGCTTATAGTTTTGCCATTCAGTTTGTTGAAGGCCTTCGTGGCCTCGTCGGCCGTTTTGTAGGTGACAAAGGCTAAGATGGCACGCGTGCAGACGACATCGACATCGACGATTTCACCGTGCTTCTTGAAGATCTTCTCAATCGTATCCGATTTGTAGGACTCGTGGTTGCCCGTGTTTGCCACCGTCAATGTGAGTCCCGGTGCTTTCAATGATTTGCTCTTGTACGCCTCTTCCCGTACTGTGATGAAGCGCGAATTGAAATCGCTGCCGTGCAATTTAATTGCTTTGGGAATCGAGCTGACCTCCTCGAAACGCACATAAGCCGTAGGCATCAGCTTATTGTGAGAAAAGGTAATCGAATCAATGGCGCCGCAGCTCTTAAAGTGAGCCGAAATTTCATCCTTGGTCGCATTGGGTCCAATCAAGCCCACAACAACTGTGCGCGCATTCATGTCGTCTTTGTTGAGAGGACGTCCAACTTTCAATACCTGGCCACCGAGGGTCAGAGCCTTCTTCTTGGCGGCAAGTGCCGCATCAACGGCCTCGGCAGACTCAAAGGCCATTGAGACATTGTTGCCGCCAGCCTTTGTCTTGATGCGATTAACCACGAGAATCGGACCGAATTTGGTAAAGAGGGCAAGCAGATCGACGTGCTTGTATTCTGCAATTGTTTATTAATCGGGTTGGAATTAAACTGATTTCAATTGAGAAGCGAAATAAAAATGGTAAAATTGAGTTAAGTTAGTGCACCGACATGTTAAGAATATTATAATATATGATCTCTTTTAAAGTGTTTTGTACGCAAAGTGCCAAATTTGTGATTGCTTTTCTTAAACGAAAAAAAATTGTAGTTGTTATTGTTGCCTTAGGCAACGTTCTTCTCGCGCTGTTTTACAAGAATTTAAATATGCATAAAATATAGCCACAATAAATGTTAATGCTGCTGCTGTCGGTAAATGCAAATTTTCTCTTTAGTTAATACAATTTGTCGGATGAATCAAGATTGACTTAATTTTAAGTCACACTTTTCCAAAAATTAAACAAAATATTTTAAATATGCTGTTAATTCTGTTCAATTTACTTACCATTGGGCAGATTGCTGACGAACAGAATCTGCTCCTGGGGCGTTTCGGGTGGAATGCGTCCAACGGCCACCTTTGGAATGCCGCCCTTTTTGGATAATTCTGGCGCTTCTTTAAACTTCTTTACAATGGGTGCTTCGACTGGCTCCTCATCGGAATCTGCCTTTTCATCATCGACATTATCATCGTCCTCAGACTCTGCCTCGGCAAAACTTTCTGTCATTGTAACCTCGCCTGGCTCCACTTCATCATCATCATCATCATCATCATCATCATCATCATTATCATCTTCATCTTCATCATCGTCATCTTCATTATCGTCATTTTCGCTTTCCTCAGCTTTAGAATCCACTAAGCCTGTGGCGGCGCCTTCCGCCTGGAGAGCAGATAGAAAAAAAACGTGGTTTTTGCTTGACAAGTTGCATTGGTTTTTTACGCACCTCGGAGTTGCTGCCATCGTCCAAATTGACGCCACTCTGTTCTTCGTCGGCATCGGAATCCGCATCACTGGACTCGACTTCTGCTGGCTTCTCCTCGACAACCTGCTTGGCCTTGGGACCGCGCTTGTTGCCTGCGGCCTTCTTTGCTGCTTGTTTTTTTAGTGCCATTTCTTTATATTTTTATATTTTATTTTAAGCAGAGAAATACAAAAAACGCGTGCTACTCGTTCAAAAATGCACGTGGGAAAGAGATGAGAAAAAGTGTGGCCGAGTTACGCGCACGCACACACACAAGTGGCAACGCTGTGTTCAAGTGTTGGCTAAGAGAAAAAGAGAACCAGTTCACTTGTGCGCTAGGCAACACTGCAAACGGTAGATGGCGACAAAAGAAGTTGTGTGGCGCTGTTGCTCATTAAGTATACATAAAAAAAAATTAAATTGCACACATATTTGTTATTAAGAGGTGCTTAAAACAAGGTGAGAGATCTTGCGAGCACAGCACAGAACAACAGCAGCAACAGCAGCAGCTACAGTGGCAGCGCACAGTGAGCAGCAGCGTTTGCGAAACGACAACCCCAGCAACAAAAACAACAGCAAAAGCAGCAGCAGCCAGCAGAGGCAACAACAGCAATAGTAGCAGCAGCAGCAGAGAAAGAAGCAGAGACTGTAACAGTAGCAGCAGCAGCCAGAACGACGTTGACGGTGACGGCGACGACGACAATGAACACACTGAGCGCAAACACAAACGGAAGCGGATCTACTGCGACGGGCAATGGAAATGGAAACGGGAATGGCAACGGTAATGGCAATGGGAATGGGAACGGGAATGGCAACGCTGCCACCACATCGAATGCGGCCACTACAGCCGGCAACGCTGGCGTACTCGATGAGATAGGCGGCGATGCCAGTTCGCGCAGGCAGGCAACGCGTGTGTTCAAGAAGAGCTCATCGAATGGCAAAATCACCGTCTATTTGGGCAAACGCGACTTTGTGGATCATGTGTCGCATGTGGATCCCATCGATGGTGTTGTCTTCATTGATCCTGAATATGTCAAGGATCGCAAAGTGTTTGGCCAAGTGTTGGCCGCATTTCGCTATGGACGCGAGGACCTCGATGTGCTAGGTTTGACATTCCGCAAGGATCTGTATTTGGCGCACGAACAAATCTATCCGCCTATGCAATTGGAACGACCCATGACCCGGCTGCAGGAGCGACTCATAAAGAAACTCGGCCCGAATGCGCATCCATTTTACTTTGAAGTGCCTCCCTATTGTCCGGCCTCGGTGTCCTTGCAGCCGGCGCCGGGCGATGTCGGCAAATCCTGTGGAGTTGATTACGAGCTGAAGGCATTTGTTGGTGAGTATTCCTAACGCGAGGGGAGGGGTAATAGCAGTGGTCAGAGAAATGGCACTATTTTTGCCAGTTTTGTTTTCTTTGAAATCATAAAATACCAATTTTAATATTGAAATGTGAACTTCCATTTCCATATTGGAATTACTCACTCACTCACTATCACGTCTATGTACATCAAAATCATTGATGGGCTGTGCCTAACTACATACATACACATATGTATGCATATGCATGAACATGATACATATTTGTGTAATTTAAGAAAAAAAACAAGCGATATGTATGTATGTATTTATGTGTTGGCGCATGTGTCGCGCGCGGGGTTAATTAATCCAACTGCGTCGACTGCGCAAAATGTCATTGTTGTTTATATGTATGTTTGTGTTTGTGTGAATGCTTGCTGATGACGCAGCGCGGCAGCGCACCTAATTGGAATTCGACGCTTTTAATAGGAATTCGACTCTATTGCTGACGCTGCTGTCGCTTGCTTTAATTAGTCTTCTCTCCACTGACGTTCAACGATTTTTTCCAACATCAACAACTCTTACATAAATGCCTTCTTGGAAACTAAAGCAGCTGGGTACCTTGTTTCTTGATTTCTGCTTAAGAAAGCAAAAAAAAAAAAAAACCAAACAAATAAAACGAAGAAAATTCAGCAGCAATGACCCAAAAGCGTAATTGCCGATCTCGCTCTCTCCTGCTTGCTCATTCTTTCTAATTCGCTCTCTTACGCTTCGTTGTCGTTTTCCTTGCTCGCTCTCTCTCGCTGCTGATTCTGATTTCGCAACAATAACGAAATTGACAACAACGTTAAAAAATAATGCTTATACAGCGTATTTAGCAGCGATTTGTTGGGAAGTTACGCTCGCTTTTTTGTTGTTGTTGCGTTTCGCACGCGCATTCGCATTTCCCCACTTGGGATCTCCTCGCTGCGCTGCTCCAACCAAACTGAGGCTGTCTCGTTTTGGCTAGCGATATGAGCCTATTTTTTACTGTTTTTTTTAATTGCGCACAAATTGCTATCTATGTACTCGTATATATATTTATATATGTGTGTGTGTGTATGTGAGTGCTTGTGTATTCAGTATTGAAGCCGCTTTGCTTTGTCCGTTAATTTTTTGGGTGGTTTTATTGCCCGGCGTCGAAATTCTTATCTGCTAGCAAGGCTACCGCCGACGTCCATGCCAATTTGTGTGCAGCCATAAAAAGATTATTGAAAGCAAACTTAAGCCAATTGGCATTTGGGTGGGCCTCAGTGGGCCACCCTCTCTATATACATACATATGTACACACATATATGTAGTATAACTATTTATATATAAATATTTAAAAGTACATATGTACATTAGCTATATTGGAATTTGCAGTCATGTTTTCCAGCACATCAACATCGACGAGAGGCGAACGCTTGAAAATGATTTATATTCTGTATGCGCATTCTACTCACCAATATTGAAAATGTTTAGACAAAGATTTACTTATATTTATTTCTTAACTTCTTAAAGCGCAACCTTGCAAAACATGAATAGATTATTGTTTTTACTCATTAAGTGCAGTTAAGTCAAATGTTTCAGTTTCATTTCATTACTAACCAATGACATAAATTTAAATATATAATGCTAGCTTCTCTGCAACTGCAACTCTTTTAGTTTGCAACTATCAGTCAAACATTTGTAGATCAATTAAAATATTCAACAACATTTATAGCCTATGTATGTATATAAAATTAATTGAGTTTAGTTGATTAGTGGCAAAGGCATTAAAGCTTGGCTATTAATAGAATAATTTTTTTCTTTTGTGTATTTTGTGTATGTTGTTTTTATTCCTTTTTTTTTATTTACTTGGCATCTGTTGATATGTTTATTTAATGTGCTCTGTCTGCTCTGAACTGAAGCTGCCATATTTTTTTAAATAAACAATAAGCAAAAAGCACACGCCCTTCCTCGGCCCCTCGTCCACGGGGCACGATTTATGAGCTCCAAATGGAAAGAATTTAATTTATTTGCTTATCATTTTTAAATTGTGGCAAGTAATTGAAAATTGTTAACAGCTGCCCAGCACTGGGATAATGTTCGTATATTTTTATTACATTCCAAATGAGGGTAGTGTTTGACTGAATCATCATCTGGTTAAGCTGATTTAGCTGTGCTTTAATCGTGACGCATACGAAATTCAGGAAAATCAAGAGTTAGACACACCCCCTTAGTAGTGAAGTAAGCATGAAATGTGTGTGAATATGATTAATAATGCAAATACGTCATTGTAGCAACAAGCTGATCCCGTTCGAAGCTCTTACTAATGCTGTGCAATGTATTTATCTATTAACAATAGGCGAGCACATCGAGGATAAACCACACAAACGCAACTCGGTGCGTTTGACAATTAGGAAGGTGATGTATGCACCGTCCAAGGCCGGCGAGCAGCCCTCGATTGAGGTGAGCAAGGAGTTCATGATGAAGCCAAATAAAATCCATTTGGAGGCGAGCCTGGACAAGGAGCTGTACCATCATGGCGAGAAGATATCGATCAATGTGCATGTGGCCAACAATTCAAATCGCACCGTTAAAAAAATCAAGGTGTGCGTGCGCCAATTTGCCGACATATGCCTCTTTTCGACGGCCCAATATAAGTCGGTGGTGGCGGAAACGGAATCCGAGGATGGTTGCAGTGTGGCGCCCGGATTTACTCTCTCTAAGGTCTTTGAGCTGTGTCCCCTTCTGCTGAACAACAAAGATAAATGGGGACTGGCGCTCGATGGGCAACTAAAGCACGAGGATACAAATCTGGCGTCTAGCACGCTCATCACTAATCCTGCACAGCGCGAAAGCTTAGGCATTTTGGTGCACTATAAGGTGAAGGTGAAGCTACTGATTGGATCACCGCTGTTGGGTGGTGATTTGGTTGCCGAGCTGCCATTCACGCTGATGCATCCCAAGCCGGAGGAGGAGGAGCATCCGGTGTTGGGTGATCGGTCGCCGCGCGCCAGTCTTGCAGCACCGCTGCTCAGTCTGGGCGATGGTGGCGATGCCGGCGCTGCGGGATCCTCGACACAAACGTCAAAGGATGTGCCCACAACCACGAACCTCATACAGCTGGACGACGATGAGGCTCAGGACGATGATATTATCTTTGAGGATTTTGCGCGCCTACGCTTAAAAGGCGCCGAAACCGAGGCCTAAACTTAAACCGTTGGCCCGCTAATGGTTTTGTGCGCAACTAAAACTGCTGGCTTCGATCGGCCCATAGACATGCGCCCAAAAGGCGCCAGATTTATTGTCCAACTCTAAATATCAAAAACACAACAAAAACAAAAAAGGAAACACAAAAAATAACGCATTTGTATCATAGGATGTTTATGCGCAAGATCTGATTGTAAACTTTGAATACATAGCCACGGTACATAGTTTTGTATTGCTATTGATATGTGTAGGCCATACGTTCTAGTATCTATAGTATTTAAGCTGAAAGTGTACGAATTTTTTGGAAATGTGAAATTGTTTAACAAATACACAGAAAACAAAAAGAAAACCCTCGAGAAAAAAGAGGAAAACAGACCAACAAGAAAGCCTCCAAAAGTTGAAAATATGCACAAAAACTCATGCAATAAACTTTGTTATTGTTTTTTCAATATTTTCTGTAATACCCATTAAAACACGCTCAAGTCTTTGTTAAGAGCCATACCATCTATGACAGTAAGCAGCATTTTGTTTAGCTCCACTCGGTTTATAAGCTTTAAATGGAAACCATTTTGTATTTAATTTCCAAAAAACCAACGAACATGTTTATTTAAATGCGAGAATATACATAAATACATTAACAAACTATTATAATGCAAACATGTTTATGTAACTAAAAAAAAAATAAAATATACAAAACTATTTGTTACCACAACACAATTTCAAGTTATGTATAGTTTGAAAGCTTTCCAAATGATTGAGATTTAAAGAGAAATATCAGCTTGAATCAGCTTGAATCATGTAGTTTAACCCTTAAGTTGACATACAAATTTTGTTATTAAGCACTTCACTAGACTGAAACTGAAACTGAAACTCAATGAAACTTGAGAGGCGGTTCTGCAAAAACATATTTGAAACCTTTCGTTTACCGATTTTGTGTCCATATTGAAGCTTGCTTATATGCCATATAATATCAGCTACGCAATTACATTGTAAACTGTTCAGCAATAGAAAAGTGGTCTATAAAGCAAATTGCATTATTAGATAACTGATAACCCAATATCTTATCGTAAAACACACAGAAACTCTGTTACCCATTTGGTATCTGTTTGGTTATTTGGAAAGTGTGCGGCCGATTATTTTTAATTGTTTAACATTCCAGAACAATGAAGAGGAGAGGAGAGGAGTGGATTGGAGTGTGGGTACAGTGTTGGGGCAAATATACCCTCTATATGATACCAAGTTTGATTATGTACTCGAATATACCGTCAATGTGTAACAAATTGGCTTTGTGAATCGAAATTGAGGAAACGAAATTTAACTCGAATACGAAAAGCAATTTTTAACTAGAAAATTTATATAAACTATATGTGTAAATACACATATATATAAATATATATTAAATATATAACATAGAAGCGCTGGCATATAATTTAAACAAATTGATATTTGTATAAGCGATATATATTTTTGACATCCTTTCATAGATCATGTGAATAGAAAACAGTGTACACTTTAGTTCCTTTCAATGTTTTTGGCTCTTAGGAATAAAGGCAGATTTGTATGGTACTAGTTTTTAATTATTAACAATAATGTACTTTTATGATCGATTCGAAAATCGGTTTGAAAATAATATATATTCCTCTTAAGGCTTTTAAATAATACGCGCGATTGTGGAATTAGCTCGAATTTGTTTTCAGTGCCCCCAAAAAAAAAATGCAACAAATATGTGTTGTTATGTAATAATGAAAAACAATTTAAAATATATTTTAAATTGCATTTTTATAACGAGTATATTTGTAACTGTACTGTAAAATATACATAGATAAGTTTGTTAGAATGTTTTTTATCACACAAATGAAGAAAATAAATGAGAACAATGAGAAAAAACATACAGAAATTAAATATTAACATAAATGTGCATTACAAACTGGTAAAATGGATACAATATAGAACAATTCAAATAAAAATAATATGTATATTGACATAAGTCTATAAATGTGAACAAGAAATTTATGTATATATATATATATATACACATAGCTTTAGTGAGTGTACATGGATATGTTTTCAATACGTACCAACATATTTAGCGCAAAAATAAAGCATTTATGTATCTATATATAAAAAAGCAAATCAACATAATGTTTATATATATTAAAATGAATGTCCCACTAAATCAGCTTATCAAGAATTTGTCACAATTAATTTTAAACATTTTTATAATACATTTTATATGACTACACGTACAAGTGTATTTATACAAAAAAAAAAAACGGAAAGAATCTGTTTGTAGCTGCGCAAAACAAAAAAAAAAAAAACAAAAAAAAATATATGAACATTTGTATTTTTTAAGTACATTTTTGTCTGGTACCAAAATGCATTCAATTTGATAAATGTTAATGTTTAATGTATACATTAAAAAACATACATTAATAATATTAGCGATTAGATGAGTGAAGAGTATTATGAGCTGTTACCTAGCCCACACAGAACCCCCCACGTTTACCTTTAATGCTAATCAGTACTAATCAATTTAACGCCACTTGCATAACGTTCATACATATACATGTTTACATCAAATGTATGTACAGATGTATATACTGTATTAATGCATAATCGAGAATCGGTTGGTTCTCTGTATTGAATGTACGTATTGCTAAACTAACCCACGTGTAATATGAAAACGATCAAGTTTATAGTCTATAGAGTGAAGCAAAATCTATAATATACATACGTATGTATGTGTGTTTATATATATATATTAATATATATATATATATGCATATGTATATATATATGTATACACCTACATCATATGATGTTATTATTATGGATGTAGTCAATGTGAATATGGTCAAATATGTTACGAAAGCGCAACATTAAATGTTGTATTTGTAAATGTTATAAATACCGATAATAAGTTAATAAACATAAATAATTGTTAGCTATACCTACCTTCGTGGAACAACGTTAATATAATACTGTCCTCATCCGATCATTGGGGTTGTGTCCGAAATGCCATACCGAAAAAGCTTTAGCCACGGACAAATTAACAAATATTAAAAATAAATTGAATGAAATATATGCAAGTTTTTAATTATGTATGTGAAAATCTCAACGAGAGACTATCAATATTGCGTAATATAAATGTGTTATCAATTTTATGTTTTGTTTTTTTTTTTTTTTTGGTTAGCAATCATTCATAAATATTTGTGCATTTCGTGAATTTTGAATTTAACCAGTGTCTGACTAATTAATACATTTTCTGTCATTTGTATAACTAATTTGTATACAAGTTTTTAACCATTTTTATAATAGCTCGGATAACATAAATCGATATATCTATTAATTAGAGATACATTTTATTTAAACTGTAATCGTTGTTGCACCTTTTAGAATAATTAATGAACTATGAAATATTTATGATGTACTTCATCAATTTGCATTTTTAATGTGAATGTATAAAAACTACAAAGGTATTACGGCGGGATTAACAATGGAAGCATATGAATTGAATAAATGACAAAATGAAAAAATAAATCAAATAAACAGATGGCAGAACAAAAAAAATAAATACTAACACACATATACACACCTACACTTAAACGCAGGCATATGTAAATACATATGTTTTGCAAAAATGTTGCTAATTGTGAAAGAAATGCAAGCAGATTATTTCAATAAAAGAACAATTTTCAGTTGAATTTCCAGCATGCAAAGTAACTAGAATAATGGAGTAATAACAATATGTTTTCGCATACCATCCAGCAGTGATTATTAAATATTAATATACAAATTTTAAGCAAATTATTTTAAGGGAGCAGGCACTTTGACTGAGAATGTTCATTGAATTTTTAATGGGGTCTTTGAAACTTAGCATTCAAATTGACCCATTAATATCCAAAGTGAGTCGCCCAAATGTGAGCACACCACCAAAGCAGCAGGTTTCAGCTTTGCGTGTAGCGCCGGATAGCAACATGAATTATAATTTATGCACTTCACATTACCTAATAATTTATTAATGCACAATGGACCTGAAAGCGGCCTTGTGGCTAAGACTGTGGACCGAAACAGCAGACAGAAGCGAGACGGAGGCGGAACTGGCTGCTTGACGAACCCGTCATCTCTCCTGCGGTATGGCAATAGTGTGTAATATGTTTGTGTATGTATGTATAAGCAGGGTATAAAGCAGAGCGGCCGGAAAACCGCAATACGAAAAAGCCATTTGCTGTTTGTTGTTTGTTTAGACCGCGCTATTATGAGCACTTAAAACTGACTACAGCAGCAATAATAAAAAGCTTTAGAAGGGCACGTAACATTTTGGTTGATTCATTGCGGCCCTGTCTTGGAGTTATGTCGGCCAGCAGCGAACATTGAAATTGTCACTGGGACTCGAGCAACAATTCTTCATTTCCGGTACAGCTTAAGAGCCATGCTTCCTACCAACCTCAGCGCACCTCCCTCGTCGACTACAATGAGGAGGAGACGAGCGTATATGCCGGCAGGCAAGAGGTTCTGACAAAAAGCGAGCAATGCACAGTTACACAGAGCGGAAGTCGGTCGCCTGCCCAGCCGGACCGTAACCGTCTCCAAACCCCTGTACTCGCCACGCGCTTTACACACTGTATGGTTTTCATTTCCGGTTTCCGTTTGCTGCTGAGTTACTTAAGCGGATTACAGCAACAGTAACAGTAACAGCAACAGCAACAGCAGCAAAGATAGCGCCAAATGAGAAGAAAAAGACTATGAGAGACGACACCCAGTCTTGTCTGTTGTATATGTAGCATTCGGGAAAATTTAGATGGTTTGAAAGCTATTGATGGGCGATTCATTACTTTTTAATTTAAAGACACAAATCGTTTACACTTTTTATTTTTGCTTTTTATTGAATATTCAAGTCGTATGTGCTTCGTTTCTTAAGCGAGCACATCGCATCCGGCATTGTTCCATTCAGTGGCCGTGCCCATAAAGAAATTGGTCAAATCAGTCATGCTGATTTCGGAGAGCATGTCATTAACATCGGGCAGCACATATTTAGCCAAGAGTTGATCAACATTGGGTTGGATCTCCTTGACAACCAATGAAATTAGCTCACTGGACCACCGGTCAAAATATGAGTTGCTTGCAATAGACCACAAAGTATCCCAGTCGTCGATTTGTACGTCAGCCAGATAACATTGCACATCGAGGTCGACTATGCTCAGTCCTGTGGAATTGGTAGGGCTCTGGGCAAATGTATATCCAACCACAAAACGCAATTGTTCCAAACGGTCATTGAGCAAAATGTTTTGGCGCGTGGGAAACGTGAAGCCAAGAACGTTTAATGTGCCCTCCAACATGGCAGAGCCGAGAACTTGAAGCGTTGGGAACATAATGTCAAGGGAGGCGCGCAATGTTGTGGGATCGTATTGGTCATTTAGCACGATGAAGTCGCTCAAACCCGAGATGCGGATGTTGCTCGCATTGCCTACAATGCTGGTCTCGCCTTGGGTGTAGTTGAAGGGGGTGAATTCGTTGGTCAGCGGCGCCAAGACAGGAAGATTCCCCGGAGCAAAGCCACAAGGTGCCATCTTCTGGAAAGCCTTCAGGAACGTACCGAAGGCGTCAATATAGTTCACCGAGCTCGTCAACGGTGAGGCACTAGTGGCTGCCACTAGGAGGGCCAGAAGTAGAACCTTAGCTATCATTATGCTTGCTTGTCACTGAAATGAACTATGTGAAGACTGTCTCGCATGGCTGCCTTTTTATAGTTATGTGCTTATCTGTACATCGCTCGAATAGGGATTTGATTGATTGTATTTGACTTTCAATTTTTCATTTTCGGCTCGTGGAAAAGGTGAATGAGTCATTTGAAAATCATGCAAAGTGGTGAGTCATTTGCCATAAGTCCAAATCGATTTTAACAAATTCGTTAAGATTCGCAATTTCGAAAATGAAATTCTCAATTAATTTTGAGTATTTCGTACAAAAAAATCTTAATGTTAATTGCTTTAATTGTTCTTTTTAAACGTTTCGCGTAACTAATTAGTACGTTGTAGGACCAAAATTACTTTTTAAAGATCTTTAATAAATATATATTTTCTTGGCGAAATATTCATTCAATCAAGTTTTATTGAGTTGATATTTACATTCCGTTTTTGAAAAGCTCGGTAAGTCCTTGAATGGATCATATTTCGAGGAAATGGCTTTTATTAAATCTTGGTTCTTCTAGGAAATATTAGCCAACTAGATGGTGTAACTGATATGCTAAGCAAATGTTATATTTTGGCTGAAGCAAACAGCATTTTTTCTAAAGGTGTATTTTGACACCTAAATTAATGGTTTATTGACATTGTTATCAAAGAATAAAAAACAAGCTTCGCGCTTAAACTGAATAAGTTGCGAGTGCTTGGCCAGCAGATACTCTATATACCACGAGTCAAGGACAACAATGTTTTTACAACATTTTCAGAATCTTATTATATCTGTCGACAAGTTGATTTAGATGATTTAGTTACACTTGTTCATTTTCATTAATTTTCAGCTTTGTAACTAGTTTAGTGGCATTATTCTTTGCTTATTAGTGCTAGCTCAATAACTTCGCATTCATTTGAGCAATCGATTTACTATTATTATTCGATCTACTACTATTTTCAAAGTACTGTTCAAATTTGAAGTGCATACTTTTAGGCAAAATAAAAAAAGGGGCTCTTTGTACTACGTTGCTAAGTAATGTATAAAATGTGAATCTTGAGCAAATGGTTAATATGGAAGATGTGCATGCAAATTTATGATTATTTAATATAAATACATAACGTACATAAATCATGATAAATAAATTGTTCTAAGTGTAAAATAAATAAGTAAGAAAGTTGCTCGTATACAATATGACAAAGATTTTTTGGGTAATTAATTTAATTAAATATTGACAGAATATTAATCAACAACAGATACAGCTATTTTCATTTGTCTCCCAATTGCCAGATTTATGAGCTGATATGTCTATAATTCCAAACCAGACTCATATGATCCTAGTAGTAGTAAAAAGCTTAGTTTTATTATTTGCTTTTGATATTTATTTTGCATATATGCATAAAGAACTTCATATATGTGGAAATTTTTAAGCCTTAACAGCGCAGGCGGCGTTGTTCCACAACTCGGCTTCCAAAATGAAGAAATCGGTCAGCTGGGTCATGTCCACGTTGGAGAGCAGGTTGTTGATAGTGGGTAAGACGTACTGCTCAAACATGGGGTTGACATACGGCTGAATCTCCTCAGAGAACAGAAGTGAGAAGGAGCTGATGAAACTGTTGAAGTAGTTGTTCGCAGCGACGTCCATGAATTTGTCCCAGTTGTCGACTTGAACATTGCCAACAAAGTATTGCAGGTTGAAGTCGGCTATGCGCAGTCCATTGGAGTTGCTCAAGCTCTGGGCAAAGGTGTATTCACCAACGAAACGCCAGTCTGATATTTTCTTGTTGATCAGAATGCTCTGGCTGACGGGTACAGGCAGGCCACCAAGGCTGAATGTTCCATCTACTGCAAAGGAGCCCACAATTTGCAGCTCTGGGAACAACACGTCAAAGGTGGCGCTTTGGGTGGTGGGATCGTAGCTGCCACTCAGCACCTGGAAGTTGTTCAGACCCGTGATGCGGATGTTGCTCACATTGCCAGCCAGGACGGTCTCTCCGTTGAGGTAGTTAAAGTTTTCGAAGTCGTTTGTCAGTGGAGCCAGGACTGGAATATATTGGGAAGGAAATCCACACGGAATCATCTTCTTCCAGGCATCAAGGAACATGTCCAAGGCCTTACGATAGCCGACCATGGTCGTGTCCTGGTTCATGGGTGTGGCACTGGCGACGGCCACCAGGAGTGCTAGTAGGAAAACCTTTGAAATCATGTCGACTGGTTAGTTGTATGAAAAACTCTGTGAAGAATGGGAGCCCGCGTTGTCTTTTATATTGGAATTTTTATCTATCTTATTATGCAGCTCATGATCGATCGCATTTGAATTGGCCGTTTTGGCTTTAAGGCACCATGTTACATAAGGTCTTATAAGATTAATTTCAACGACTTTGTGTATGAGTCAACCCAATATGTTTGAACGGCTTAGAGGTCTTAATTCCAAATGAAATGACTCAACTGATTGTGTACTGGGGTCTCATGACGATGTCTTTGGAAGTACTTTACATTTTGTTTGGCAGTACTTTAAATTTTATTTGATGATACTTTAACAATGTTTTTTGGGGTACTATGAAAAACTTTTGAAATACCACATGATACCGCTGCCTTAAAATTATATCTTCTTAACTTAATTTTTTTACTTTTCAATGGTAATGCATAACTAAAAGACGAATTTTAACAATCGTGAAGTTAAGTCATATATTAATATAAGTATGTGCTTAATCCTATTTACAGGGTAATTTAGTCTCGTTTAAATCAATTGTATTTCCTTTAAATTTTTTAAGTTAAATTATTTTTTTTATTTAATTTAAATTAAAATAAATTTTCTTTGAAAAGTTATATCTCAAAAAACTTGAAGTGTTATTTAATAATATATCAATATGTATTAAATGCATTAGAATGAATGAGCAGTTCTTTAAATCAAGTCGATAAATCATAAAACAAATATCTGACCCGTTTCATTATTCTGCTATCAATCAAAGTGCCGCATGAATAATCTACAGATAACAATTTTAATATAAAAGTCAACGCATGCTACCCATTTTTCACACAGTTCTTTTTACAATTAACCGATCGACATGATTGCAAAGGTTTTCCTACTAGCTCTCCTGGTGGCTGTCGCCAGTGCCACACCCATGAACCAGGACACGACCATGGTCGGCTATAGTGATGCCATGAACATGTTCCTTGATGCCTGGAAGAAGATGATTCCCTGTGGATTTCCTTCCGAAAATATTCCAGTTCTTGCTCCACTGACAACCGACTTCTACGCTTTCAACTACAACAACGGAGAGACCAACCTGGCTGGCAATGTGAGCAACATCCGCATCTCGGGTCTGAACAACTTCCAGGTGCTGAGTGGCAGCTACGATCCCACCACCCAAAGCGCCACCTTTGACGTGTTGTACCCAGAGCTGCAAATTCTGGGCTCCTATGAAGTAGAGGGAACAATCGGCATTGGTGGCTTTCCTATGCCCATCCGCCAAAGCGTTCTGATCAACAAGAAACTGTCAGACTGGCGTTTCTTTGGTGAATACACCTTTGCCCAGAGCTTGAGCAACTCCAATGGACTGCGCATAGCCGACTTCAACCTGCACTACCTTGTTGGCAATGTTCAGGCCGACAACTGGGACAAATTCATGGACATCGCTGCGAACAACTACTTCAACAGTTTCATCAACTCCTTCTCTCTGCTGTTCACTGAGGAGATTCAGCCTTATGTTAACCCCATGTTTGAGAAGTATTTGTTGCCAATCTACAATAACCTCCTCTCCAACGTGGACATGACACAGCTGACCGATTTCTTCGTCATGCAAGCCGGTATCTGGAACAACGCCCGCTGCACTATTCAGGCTTAAGGCAACTTAAATTTCCAACTTTCTGGAACCGATAATCAATATAAATTTTCACTAAATAAAATTTAATTGTTGTTTAATATATACAAATTTACTATCCTCTATAAATGGGTGAATTCAAAAATAAGGATCCAGATTAGTTTCATCAAAAGTACAATTTTAAGCCTCACAAGACATAAGCAATACGTTCAAAATTGTTGCATATTTGTCTGCTTTTTAAGCTTTCTTGTAAACTTTCTATGTTCTATGTTCTCCATAATTAATCAGAATAGTTGCTTGGGGACGGAAATTATTGCCCCATCGAATAAAGGAGTTGTGATGTTTAAGACTTATTTCTTGGGAAACTATAATTCTCATTAAACAATTTGACTTTCTTATATTGACATTCCCCGGATTTAGTTCATACACCATAAGGCATCTCAATGGACCAATATCTTAACAACAATCCATCTCAGTCTCTAAGTGTGTTCATAATCTAGCTTATACTGATCTTGATTTCAGTATACTCAACTTTAAGTACTTAAGAAAACCTCCATCATTATTTCAATATTTTATGTTATTTAAGTACCTAGAAATGCACTTAATTCTCTTAATAAATTATAATAAAGTGTGATGAACTCAAATGGGTTTCATAAAATACACAACCTTATTCAAAAGATTTCATATTTATTTTATAACAATGACGTTATTACATCGATATCTTAAGCCTGAACAGTGCAGTCGGCATTGTTCCACATCTCGGCCTGCAAGGCAAAGTAAGCTGCCAACTGGGTCATGTCCACATTGGAGAGTAGGTTATTGATGGTGGGCAACAAATACTTCTCAAACGTGGGGTTGACATAAGGCTGAATCTCCTCAGAGAACAGAAGAGAGAAGGAACTGATGAAACTGTTGAAGTAGTTGTTCGCAGCGACGTCCATGAATTTGTCCCAGTTATCGGCCTGAACATTGCCAACAAAGTATTGCAGGTTGAAGTCGGCTATGCGCAGTCCATTGTAGTTGCTCAAGCTCTGGGCAAAGGTGTAATCGCCAACGAAACGCCAGTCTGACAGTTTCTTGTTGATCAGAACGCTTTGGCGGATGGGCATAGGAATGCCACCAATGCCGATTGTTCCCTCTACTTCATAGGAGCCCAGAATTTGCAGCTCTGGGTACAACACGTCAAAGGTGGCGCTTTGGGTGGTGGGATCGTAGCTGCCACTCAGCACCTGGAAGTTGTTCAGACCCGAGATGCGGATGTTGCTCACATTGCCAGCCAGGTTGGTCTCTCCGTTGTTGTAGTTGAAAGCGTAGAAGTCGGTTGTCAGTGGAGCAAGAACTGGAATATTTTCGGAAGGAAATCCACAGGGAATCATCTTTTTCCAGGCATCAAGGAACATGTCCAAGGCCTGACGATAGCCAACCAAGCTCGTGTCCTCGGTAACGGGTGTGGCACTGGCGACGGCCACCAGGAGAGCCAGTAGGAAAACCTTTGCAATCATGTCGATCGGTCAATGGTAGAAAGAACTGTGTGAAAAATGAGGCGCGTGCAATGTCTTATATAGTGGAATTGTTATCGACGGACTGTTCATGCATTGATCGATCGGATTTTAATTGGTCGTGTTTATTATATAGGCCGTTTGTTCCATCAGGTCTTATCGTATTAAACAGAACGATCTAGTGAATTACTCAACTTACTAAGCTGACTTGATGTATAGCACTTAATTTAAATGTGGTTTTTAGCAAATTAGTCACTCGTTGTGAATATCCTTCCAAGATTCTTATGTCGGCTAATGTATTTGCACTCGTTTCCTTTGTAGTCAATTGCTATCTATACTTTGGGATTGTTACATTTTGATTGAATTAACTATAATTGGTGTGTCGCATTAAATCTTATCAGGGTGATAGATGGCTCTAATGAATGAGTCAACAAATCAAAGGCGACTTATATTGCCTTGGCAGGGAGTGCTTTCAATGATTCATCGACTGAAGCAATTTATTTGGCTTGTGCTTAAGTAATTATGTACTCAATACCATTATTTGCTTGCAATTAGTTGGAATTGATAAAACATTCAGTGGTTGTGTCTACTTTGCTAGTATAGCTTAAATGGTAAACATGCCATATGCAGATCTAGTTTATTTCATTTTATCGCGTTTATTTTACAAATGTATGTGTTTGGTCTTACACGAAAAGAGCCAGAAATAAACATTCTTGATTTATTGTTTGTAAAAATATAGCCAATTTCAGAATTAAAGTTTTGATTTTATAGTTATTGAACTTGGAGCCGATTCTTAAGTGAGTGTATGTAGCTGATGCAATAACGCAAACAGAAAAGTGCAATTTTTTTTTTGGTCATTACCTAAACACTAGAAATCAAGAACTCACTAGCATTTTGAAAGTAGAACCTCCTTTGAAATTTTTTTGTGGCTGCTTTTGTTTCAAAATTTCCATTTCGTTTCGGTTATTGGTGTTCCTTCCACATGTTTGGTTGTTGTTGGAACTTGTTCGTGCTTTGTTTGAACGTTTCACATGAAATGCAAAAGTTCAATTCACTGCAGGCGCCGTCTTGCTTTCCTTAGTCGTGTTGTTTTACGTACCGTGCCGGAAACAAGTTGCGTTGCTACCTCCGTCTATACACACACACACACACACACACATACTCACAAAGATACGCATACATACAAACTCGTTTCAAATGAAACAAAGCAAGAGAGGCTTCTGCAACGAACAGTTGTTACCTCTGGGCAAAGACAAGGATGGATAGTTGGCTGACTGGTCGTCCAGGTAGCAGGTCTTGCTCTCTTCAGTGTACTCTGCATGTGTGTGATTGAATGGACTTTGAATGTTGTACAGCACTCAGCATGGCGATGACCATGACGACGTTTGGCGTTCGGTTTTCCATGCAAATGCCAGAAAAACATTTTTCGGACACAAATCTAAAGGTTCTTGTGATTGGGGCATAGTTGGGTGGCTGGTGGCGGGTGGCTGGTGGTGGGTGGCTGGTGGCGGGTGGCGACTTGGTGAAGGGGGAAGGGTTAGAGGTAGTTGTGGCACAACAGCTGGTGCTGCCCCTGGGGCCGGTGATGATGTTCATAACATGAGTTGTACGAACGCACCGAGTCTGGAGAGATGCAGTCTGTATGCTAATTCCCAGCAGGAAGAGCTCTCTTATCCATACACACACATACATAAACATGCACACACATAAATAGAGACGGCCGCACAGGCGAGTGTGTGCAGTGGTTGGGAATGAGGGGAATGTGGGGAATGCGGGGAATGGTTGGAATCTGCGCTCGCGGCCAAACAAGTGTAGCAAACATTTTTTGGTCACATCAAAGTGACAACTGACCGAATTATTTTTAGACGCTATCAGCAACGCTATGTATATATACATTTAAATACATTTATATATGTATTTGTGTGTGCTGCCTTAATTTGTGCGGCCAAGGTACTTGATGCTACTCTACGGAATGTGACCACAACAAAGCATGGCCCACAGCCAATTGCGTCAGATACAATGCTAATTGGGCAAAGTGTTTGATTGTGTGTTGTGTGTATGTGTTTGTGTGGGTGAGTGGGAAGTTGGAGACTTAAGGTCAGGCAGAGAGAGTAAAGTCCTGATTATACATGCAACAACAACTTGCCTAATAGAAATTACCCCACAAAAACCACATTATGCCGGCGCGTTGCCGCCTTAAGCTCCTGGCCCAGTACCTGAGCTGCTAAGCTGCTGACGCTTGGCCTCTTCGGATTTGCGTTGCGTTACCGCAAAACTTTTAACGTTTGTTTGGATTTTGTTGTTGTGGTTGGCACTTTCGTCTTTGCGCATTTCGCCCACATGTATTGGCTAAATTAATATTCTCAATTGAAAACTTTCCAACAATAGTTGGCACTGGAAGTTTTTCAAAGCTATTACACTGCAACAAATTGTGTCACATGCAAACGACAGTAAATAAAAGTATGGAAATCATTTTTAACGAATTTTGCTTTATAAGTTTAATTTTCTGGAAAGGACTTTATCTTTATCTATACAGCAAATTATCGATTCGATGGGTCCAGTTACAAATAAGTTTTTCTTAGAGTATAGTTTTTGTATCTACTTTGTCTTCTTAATTCGTTTATATTAAGACAAATATTTCTTTGCAGTGTTTAACAGGCACACCGCAAAACTTTTGCGTTAATGAAGCTGCTTTTGTATGAGCCGTATTTTGTATATATCCTCATCTAATAAGTTGCCAGATATCTGACATTCAAATCTTGGGAAATTTTCAGATCCAATTTGCAGTGGGAAAACAACAAAAGCTAAAAGCGTCCGCGTCCCCGTCTCCAAAGGCGCCAAGACCACAAAGCACGGAACTCAAACCTGCATTATTTGCCAGCTTGCCGGCAGTTTCAGTTCGTCACCTGATTGGACAGAGAAGTGAACAAACATTTTAGGAAACTTACTTGAATAGATTATTAGGAATTATGAAAACTTAATTTAGCTTAAGTTCCGTCTACAGCAGTGAGCGTATGACAGGCGCCACAGTTAGACGGGATGCGGGTGGGGCAGTGGTGGGTAAATGCACGTGCGGTGCTTCTGTTAATGAAAGTCTGAATGGATAACTTGAAATCAGGTGGCAAACAATCAGTGCACACCGCTTGAAAGGCAGCTTTTGAAGTGGTTGCGAAACTTTTGACTGTGCTTTAAAGCCCATTGATCTTGTCAAGTCTTTGTTGTCATCGCTGTGTAAGCCCCTCTGCTAAGCGGCTTAAGCGGCAACCCCGGCAGTGCACTTAAAAGTTTAACACATGCGATTTGTGCTGGAAAAAGAAAATAACAAAAATTCAGAGGCAATTTTCATCGCAACGGGCAACGTTTATTAACTGGACACGGGCGATGTCAATGTCGGCATTGACATCACATTGATCTAATGAGGCTGCCAGCTGCTAGCTGCTCGCTGCTTGCTGCTTGCTGAAGACGCTGTCTGTCTACCCTGGCATATCCAGCTGTGTAATTGACTTCAATTAAATAAAGCCAACGACACCGACAATTGCACGTGGCCCTTGTGCCGGGTCTAGGGAGGCCCAGCGCGGAAATAATGGAAGTGAGCTGGCAGAGCTTAAGCTGAAGCTAGTGACGGTGTGGCAGTGACAGAGCCAGAGAGTAGCAAGTTGTAGATGAATGCTACATTACTACAACAGTAACAGTGGGTCTTTATGCTGGGCGACCTTTTAGCGTCACTTCCTGGTGCCCACGCAGCGCCGTGCCGAGCACTCAAAGTGGCGTTAATAACGTGGCACAAATTTACAGCAGTAAAATAGAAAGAATACTTAACTTACCTTGGGGCCCATGCTGGAGCCGATAATCGCACGGAAAACGGATGTCCAATTAGTTGTGTGCCAGCTTCCGGCTGCCATAGTCGTCGCCGTCGTCGCCGCCATTGCGTCTGCCTTCCACCCTCTCTGCTTAACTCTCTGGCGCCCTTTCATCAATGCGTATCAACGTTTGCCTGTCAATTGCAGCTCGTTTTCGTTTTCCATTCATTACGTGACGGCAAGTGGACTTTCTCATTCATTGTTACCGTTTTTTGATGCCAGTGGCATAATTTTCATATTTGCTAGCCACCCCGTCAATTGCTATCGATTTGCATAGAGAGACGCCGATATATATGTAAATATGTACATATATTTCTATAAGAATATATATCCTTTCTGATTTATATGCCCTTCGCCAGCGACGTTCTACTTAATCAATGCGTATTTATGCACAAAATCCTTGGGATTTGCTTGTGACGCGCTTATCGCGCTGCATACTTTTGGGCGTTCATGGCTAAAAATTGAATAAAGGATTACGGTCTTAAATTGAGCCAGCGCCCAGCAAATGTCATGTCGAATGCATACGTGTGTGTGTGCGTGTGCATGTGTGACAGGAAGCCAAACAAAAGCAACATGTGTAACTTGTACGGGCTGCCAACGTCGAAGACGTCGAAACGTCGACGGCGTCAAAAGGCGAGAGGCTGGAAATCTATTAGAACGTGTTTCGCCTGCCAACCCGATGCTTGCCAGCCAACTTGGCAGCCCCTCCATGCATGCCTCTTTATATTTTACCCGAGGGCATAATAAACTTGCCACTGACTGCTCCTTGCTATCCTGTCGCTGCTTGCGCTTTTTCTTTTTTTTATTTCAGCAATCGCTTGCGTGTGTGTCTGTGTAATATTTACTTATGATTGAGTTGCGTGGCGGTAGCGCAAGTGACACCCTTACACTCACACGCTCACCCTATACTCTTACACACACACACACACACACACACATACGCACATGGCACAACAATTTGGTAAAAGATTGCGGTTGCTTTACTGATTTTCTCACCCATTTCGTGTCTTTTTTTTATTTTTATTTTTTTTTATATATTTCAGGGTGTGTGTGTGTATGAGAAAGAGTATGAGATGGAAATTTAAATTGATTTTGCATTGTTTGACTGTCATTGTCGTTGTTGCTTTTGTTGCCTTCGTATTTGGGGTTGTTTTGCTTCGTTGTTTTTTGTTTTGTTTTTTGTTTTTATTTGTAGCCATGATAAACTGCGACCCACACATCCGCAATATTCTTATAAATTTCAATTTGTGCACCATAAACGTGGGCATTGGAACCATGGAATGGGTCTAGTTAGCATACTATCTGCGTAATAAGTGAACTCATTTGAAATTTGTATGCACTTAGTTGCACAGTTAATTGAGATTCTCTTAGCAGTCAAAGCTATTTATTAGATTGTCGATTGCTTATCAGGAAGAGATAATGTGGATTTACCCAAATAAAGGATGAAATCCCACTTATAATATGAATAAACACAAATTAGCGCAAGTGATAAACAAATAGTAAGACAATATAATCAGCATAGAATACCGACCAATTGTGAGAAACTCAGTATTCAAGTAATGTCGTATTTCAATTATATGCCTTTCCTTAACTTATTGATATCTGGTTAATTTAGATCTTTAATATAAGCTTAAAGAGACTTTCACGACACGATTATTTCCCCTCGGAGCATTCCATTTTATCATTCGCCCATTTATGCCACCGCTTAAATTCTACTCAACTCAACATTGCGCAATAAATGATTTCCATGGCATAAGCAGCACCCTTTTGTAACCCGGGCATTATTTGCTTTTTTTTATGAAATTGTTTTACGCCTTTCGCCGTTAGTCTTTGACTGCTTTTTTTTTTTTGTGTTGACTGTCCTTAGCCCACCCGCCTATCAACTACAAACTTATTTCGTTGGCTTTGTTTCATTTTCATCTGCTTCTTTATCCGTCCGCCACTGTTTTCTGTTCATACAAATGTTTATCGACTTGTGCGTTGATTTTCCGCTTGCTTTGGTTTTACAACTCCCGCTCCTTGCGAGGTTTTCGGGGAATCCACGGCGATGGCCGGAGCTATGGCCGTAGCCATAGCACGTGCAAGGTAGGGTTAAACATCAGCGACTCTGACACATGTGAATCCGGGGGGTTTGGGGGGGGGGCAAGATGCTGGTATATTTGCGGGAGCAGCGTGGCGCCTCTGAACGCATGTGTATTGGTAATTGAATTTATTGTTTGACATTCAAAGTACCGTTGAGTCAATTACGCTGGAAAATTGGTATCAAAATATTTACGAGCTGTTTATTGCATTACGCAAGTTGATGCTCGAGGCCCCTCGAACCCAAAGGTAATGCAATTTACATGCTGATGCGGCCGCCCCGATTACGTATGTATATATCGTAAATGGTGTATCATTCAACTTCGATGAAGGCAATACATGGCAAGACAAATAGCATCGAAATGATTTGCTGAAGTGTAAATTGCACGAACGCCTCAATTAGATGGGGCTTTCGCAGATTTCGCAGCTTTCCTGTGGCAGATACAAGACTCTAAGATAATTGTGGCATTGCAAACGGTTCATTTAACACTATTACTCTGATGCTCTCGCTTTCCATTTCGCAAGTCTGCCTTGCAAATATCTTTGAAATGGCTTGTGTCTAATTCCAGCGTCTTTGGGTAAACTGTCGTCCTTGTTGTTGGTACAGAATCCTTTGGACAATCTATATCAGCCGCAAATGCTTCAAGCTGTTGACTGCTTTGTATATATAGAAGAAGTTGAACTAAGTCTTCTTTTAAGATTTATACATTAGTAACGCATACTAATAGTATGTGTAGTTAGAGACTATTTCCATACCAAATAATCGTTGCAATAGTTGCAACTTTTGTTCATATTTTAAATATGCTTGATTTAAGTTTGACTACATAAGCCCTTACATTAAATACATACATTAAGCATCGTATATTTGCCCTGCAATATATATTTGTATAAGTTTACGATGCTCTTTTGAGTAATTTGTCTACAGCCTTTCAGATATATCTAAATTTAAATTCAGTTATCCACCTTGTCTTTTCTGGCCTGTTTGTATGTGCCAAGATGAGCTCCAATCTGACAATGCTGTCAACATTTGTCATATTTGCTGAGGAATGGACTATCTGGGTGTGGTAGATTGTTTCTCAACTTGATAACAGTCTCACTGACAGCTGGGCTATAAGACAAAGGAGCCGAGAAGTAACAGTTAATTAGCGCGACTTCATCAAACACACAAATTTCAGTACGGCCTATCCTACATATGTATCTATAAATGTGTCTGTCTGTATCTGAATGAGATATGCATGCGTTGTTAGCAACAACTAAAACTATTACTATAACAACAGTAATCACAATCAGACCATACAATTAAATGCAAACAATTTGCTATAATTTATGTGTGGCGACTATGCCGCAAAATGCTGCATGAAGCGACTAATGCACAACGGAAGCGGAAATATGTGTGGCCGCCGTGGCAGAAATCTAAATCTATGTACTTTGTATATGTATATGTATATATGTGTGTTTAGTTGTGTATTTGGGTGTGTATGTGTGTGTGTGTATGTGTGTGTGTGTATGTGTGTGTGTGTTAGGCCTGTGTCGTGTTAATTGGCTCAACTCCAATTGAAAAATTTGCTGACCCATCACTACTAAAAATTTGCTTTGCATAAGCGTTAGTGCAGCTATTGGCTAAATATTAAACATGCGGCGGAAAGGGATCACGCGGGGCAGTTGTGCAAATTGCCAAAAAATTTGCATATATGTGGACCAGTATGAAAATGTGTATTAATGCAAATAAGTGAGGCGGTAAATTCATAAGCAAAATATCAACAACAAAAATGTGAGTTTAGGGCAAAACATGGTGTATTAACTGCATTTCATGGTTAATTAGACGGTTTAGCTGAATCTTCCGCTTCCGCTCACCTGCTGTATATTACGTTGGCAAATTCGTAAATTTTACGGTACGCCAGGTAATGGGAAACCAGCTCGCTAAACCGATTGTAAAATGATTAGCACACTGGTGAAGTCAGCCGTATGACCATTAGACCATTATACCATTATTATTGGCCACCACAAGCTTGGCCATAAGCTGCCTCTCAGCCCAGCCCTCTAGCCAGACAGCCAGTCAGCCACGCAACTATATGCAAATTGCTGCTGCTGCTGCTGCTGCTGCTGCATCCACCAACGATGTCACGACTGGGCCGCTTTGGCCAGCATCTGTCTAATTTAAATTAATATTATGCCAAGCAACAGCCACAGGCATATGGCGTATGGCATGTGGCATACGGATTGTCCTTTGGCTCTACGCCTGGTTCCTTTGTGCAGTAACGGCCACGGCAAATTGAAATTGAAACTGCAGCCGGATGTAATTGGGCTTGCATATGGTCGGACTGTCGGTCCGAACGGACACTCGGACTGTCGGATGGTCGATCGGACAGTCGTTGGGCTGTCTGTCTGCGTGTCCATGCCGTGCGCTGATAATATCATTGATAGCTTTTGCCACAATTTGTAACCACAATAAGTTGTTGCTGCCACAAAAAAGGGGCTGGACACTGGTCATGCACAGGACAAGATAGCATTGCCATTGCTGTCATTTACGAATTGGGGTTTTAAGCTTGCTCCGTGCGTATACATAGGATTCATTTGGTCATATGCTTTGTTAGGCTTTGCTGCTTGCAATTGATTATTGCTATTGTCGTTCACTGTCGTTGCACTGTTACACAAATTACGAAGGAACTGCATAAAAGACCTGTACGTTTCTAATGAAATTTCTACTAACAATAAATGTGCATTGTTATGATGATAATCCGATCAGAATTCGTGCAAAATGTTACTATTGTAGTTTCAGTTATGGACAGAGATTACAATAAGCCCACGATGGTTAAGTATTAATTGTTATGGTGCTTTAGGAAATTGTCATATGGCTTTTCTTACAGTGCACTCGTATTTCATTGACTTAATGCATACAATAATAATTGTTTTTTCGCTTTTAATAGCTTTTCACATGGATTTTATTTGCAAATATTGCAAAACCAGTTCAGCTGTTAAACAAATGTCTCAATGAGTATATACCTACAACTAGTTCAATTTGTCATCCAAGAAAAACGAAGCTAAAACCTTAAATCTACTGCACAAAAAGCTTTTATGTATTTAAAAATTAAGTACAATATAAATAAGTAGCAGGGTAAATACAACAACTGAAAACCAGCGAGCTGGAAAACTAAAAACTATCTCAATGTTTGTGAATTGTAACTGTTTACAATTGTTTAACTTTGCCCAATAATATCACCTGCGTCGCTAGGCAGCCAGCCAGCCAAACAGCAGCTAAACTAAGCAGCATTTAGCTGGGGTATTTTTTGTTGTTGTTGTTTTTTTTTTTTTGTTTCAGACAATGGACCCAACAATAAGGGTAAGCGACAGCTGCAGCTTTGGCTGCGAGCAACAAGTAAAAGTGCACGTATTTGCTATTTACAAAGTATTTCTATGACTTTCAGGCATTGTTTTTGCTGGTACTTCTACTGCTGCTGCCTGTTGTGGCTTTTAAGAGGTTTACTCAAGCATTAAATGAGTCAGAGTGTACAGAGAATGACCAGGAATGCAGCCAAATGCCAAATGCCAAATGCTTGGGGGACTGCTCGACGCCTACGGAGCAATTGTCAACAATGCGCTTTGTTGTTGTTAACAACGGGAAACTTTTCTGTTTTCCTTTGGCAGTCCAAATAGTATTAACAATAATTTTCTTAGTCAGTTGCCTAATATAAATAGCTACGTTGTTTCATAGTTTGCTAACATCATGCTGGGAAAATGGGTGTTTCAATCTTAAGATTTTAATCGATTTGAGAAAGTAATCAAAGCTACAAAATGCCATCAAAAATTAATTGCAATTCTATGTGGTTTTTGTGTTTTAATTGGTTTACCTACTGACAATCAAAAATGAATATATAAAACGAAAAATACATTTTGTTACCCTCAGGGCTGCAAAGGTAAATGCATTGCCAAGAATGTATTAGGATTAAGAATTACTTAAAAAAGATAATCTAGTTGAAATTATTTATCGAATATCATTCCTATTTAGATTCAAAAATAGTGGAACTTATTTATTCATTAGCTTAATGTATTTTTTATATTGCTACATGGCGTGTCATAGTCGCGTAATTGATTTTTTTATTTTGAGTATACTCACTAAAAACTAAATTGGCAGATTACATAATTAGACTGCATGCTGGCAAATATGCCAATTGTTTTCAGCTGAACTGTTGTGGGCAACTTTTTGCATGGCAATTACATCCGCTTGCAGAACTTCAATAAATTGTCATAATCATAACTTTTGATTGCGCGACAATCAAAATTAATGCTTAAGTAAAATGTTCAACTTAAATCAGAGCTTATACAAAACAATATGCTTAACGTAGCGTAAACGCAGCGACCCCAAAAAAGCACATAATAATATTTTGAAAACGATAACTGTCAGCCCAATTCGAGAAGGGGTGTGCCAGTCAAAGAGCAGAATATGAGGGGAAGGGAAGGGGGCTTTGGATAAGCACACCGGTCGCATGTCATTAAAATGTTTCCGCCGCTGGGACGTTGCCATTGTCAGTTGGCGTTGCTAATCAGCGACGCTGGCAAAAGGTATTCATATGCAAAGGAGGCGCTGAGGAGAACGCCGACAACATTATTCATTGCAAATGGCAAACGGAAGGGATCTATAGTCAGTACTACATATGTGTGTGTGTGTGTGTGTGTTTTTGTGTGTGTATGTGTGCGTCTGCATGTAGACGACCAAAACTTAAGCGACGCTCAAGGTAAAATATAATCAAAAGCCGTGAAAACATTTTTACACGTCATTAAACTCAAATTCAGCAAACCGTGGCATCGCATATTACAGCACCAGGGATTACACACACACCCACACATACACACACACCCATACACACACCTTTCTGGCTGGCTGGCATATGGCAAATCTTAGAAGCTGCACAAGATTGATGTGTCTCGGCTTCATAAATAAATTAATGCGCGATTTCATAGTCAAATTTTGTGAGAAATTTTATAATTTTCCATAGCATACATCTGGGGATGGCTCGAATACATGGCCCAGTCAAAGACACAGATCGCTGTTGAGTAGTTTGCTGAAAACTTCTAATTAACGTGTAATCATTGCAATTTACATGATTGTGAGAGTGTGTATCTGTGTGTGTGCGTGCATGTCTGTGTCAGTTGTCAACGACAGCGATGCGTAAATGCCACGCACCCTGCAAACCACTGGCTGCCACTTATGAATAATGACATTTATGACAACTTTTGCCAAACTTCAAAATTTTCAGCATTGTTTCGTAATTGTTATTGTTGTTGTTGTTGTTGTGGGAGTTGTGTACATAGACAATATGCAAATCTTGACACACATGGCTATATGAGCTTATGTGTATGATTATTGTCTGTTTTATGGCTTGTGCAAATTGAATTTAATTAAAACATATTTGCACGCAGCAAAATAAATCAATTTGATGTTTGATATTTCAACTTTAACTAATCAATGAAACACTATTTGCGGATGCTTAAGCTCTGTCCAAAACGGAATCTTTGGCTTTTGAAAGGCCAGTTGGCTCTTCAACCGTAAACCTTTGAATTATTAATTTTTAAGCTGCATATGCTTGTGCGTGTAAGAGTGCGGTTAAAAAGGGCAGTTAACTTGGGTGGGTGTGTGTGTGTGTGTGTGTGTCGGGGTTCACATTGATTTAGCCTCTGGGTCAGTCAAGCACATGTAATGAGGGATGGGGCTTCTCTAAGCTTAACGGGGCGATTTGGTCCCTATCACATGGGCGTTTCTACGCTTGAATGCACATTATTAAATTTAAGTAGCTGTCGCCGCAGGCGGGGATTTTCCACAACAAATAAAAAATCAAGGCACATTTTTGACCATGGTTTTTATAATAAGTCTTGCATTGATTCCCTTTTCAAGTATACACTGATACACATACATAATGCATGAGCACTGAATATTTTTGGCAACTGACATCCGATCCAACTGGATTCGGTTACATTTTAAAACAAAAAGTCTCATTACATGCTGGTGACGCGGTCAGGCCATTTGCGCAGCTGCCATTTGCAGGTATCAGGCATAAACGTTGCATTACCAAAAACCTTATACGGAGTAGCCTCGTTTCCACTCGCCGAAAACCGCCGCAGGGCCACACAAGGAATACTCTAAAGCGTACAACTTTGAAGATATATGTACGTTATACAATGGCTCTTAACGACTCACAGTTTGCTGTGCATTTGCGTTTTTGGCAGTAGTCAAAATGAATTGTTTTGGTCATGGCCGCATGTGCCGCATGCCCCCTGGTTTCCTTGCTGTTGGCAGGACACGCGGAAAATTACATTATCAGAAAAATTAAATTAGTCACCTGCCAGCGGTGGCTGCAGGCCTGCCACGCCCACTGACAGATTGTTGCGCAGACACAAACCAAAATTAATTTCCATGCTCAAAAATGTTCATGTTACGTTTTTCATTAGCTAATTAAAATCGACTTTATCATTTGGTTACCAAATTGCCTCTTTATCGTTATTGTTGCTGCGGTGGTGGCACCAATATTGTTGTTACATGTTTCTATGTAATGTGTGCCTGCTGCTGCTGCTTTCAGTGCTTACAAAATTAACAACAATACCGCTTTCAATAGATAATTTAATTAGGCAAATGTTTGGAGATGCTTGTTTAAAATGTGAAGTTAAAAGCATTAATGAATGCCTCTTTGTACATTCTTCTGAATGCGTACCAGATAATTATAATGAACTTAAATCAGATCTTGATTTAGACATTAGTCAGATATGCAGCCGGCCAGGCTAATATGAATGTAGAATGTGCGATGTCGGCTTACCTTTATTTTTATGAGATTCTGTGGTATTTCTCTGTGCTAAAGAAACCCAGATCGCAAATAAAATTTCGGGTCGGGTTCTAAGTCTGTATTCTGTGCACAAATCTTATCTGATCTAAACATCTCATAAGTTTGAAAGGTGAACCTTTTCTATAGTTAGCATCATGTATATAATCTCAAATAAAAATCAGCCAAGAACTGTTAAGTTTCCCATGTCACACGCATAAAATTCAATTCTCACCCACACAAATACGCAATGGCAATCACAATAACAATAGCAATGTTAAATAATGGACCATTTCAGTGCCGAGCTACCACAAAATTGTCTATAAAATTAATCACTTGACTAAATTGTGCAATTTGCGTAGCCGAAAAATTAACTTAAATGTGGCTTGTTGTTTTTTTGTGCATGCACAATTGCACACAAATCTTTCGGATATGGCCACACACACACACACACATATGGTACACATACGTATACATATGCAAGAGTGTGACTCCGTTATTGTTCTCGAGAGTTCGGTTGCGTTGCTGTTGCCACAAGCAGGAGCTGTGTCTGTAAGGGTCTCGCAACGCAATGGCTTAACCTATTCAATGCCCGAAAATGTATGGCAATTAGAGTGCCCATTGTGTGCCGGTCAGTCGTTAGCCTCTGCAACAGGCTGCAGGGGGCAGTTGAAGCCGGGCAAACTATTAGATAGCAATCCCCGTGACTATGTCGTAGTGTGCTATTCATTTGGCCGCATTTTGTGGCAGCTACAAATGGACCTTTTGCTATTTTCGCTGGGCCGAGTAATTTTTCAAAAAGTCGGCTCCATTGTTATGCAGCCTTATTGTTATTGCATAAAAATTGCGACACTCTCGCTCCCACTGCTTCGATCTCTCTCTCTCTCTCTCTCTCGCTGGTATACACTGTATGTGTTTCAAATGGATCCACACATGCAACAGTTGCAAATTGCGCGCAATTAAGCGCCGCAATTAACGTGTTGCAGTGTTTAACCTGTTACATGGCGACTGCTTCCCTACGTGCCGACCATTTGAATGGTGGATTTTCTAAATTTTAATGCTAGCCATTTGAGCGGCACATGTGGTTGTGCGCGCATGTGTGTGTGAGTGTGTGTGTGTGTTTTTGTGCAATTGACGTCCATTTGTGTGCCCACAATTGTCGCCATTGCCATCGTTTACAGTTAAGCGTGCACATTTTTTAAGTCCTCATTTTTTGAGCTCTTCTGGACATTCAAACGCATTATTTTTAACGCCAATTATATACACACTGGCTTCATCCATAAATTGGCAACAAGTGCAGCGGCCGCTTGATGATGGCTATTATGTTAATTGCCGTACGTGTCGGCTTTACGTAAGCATTTGCCATTTTACAAAACATTTGATCTTTCGCAATCAAAAGCTCTTAGGATGCTTTGAATGTTAAAATGTACATGTATGTGAATAACAAGTATGGCGCAGTTTTCGACCTAAAGCAGAATTGTATGATGAATATATTTTAACAATATCAATAAATAATAAATCAATCGGAAAATGCTGTTCATTTATTTGCTCAATTAAATATTTAAGCAAGCATGTATTTTGGCTGCATACATGTAAACATTAAATAAGGATTTGAACTCAGCTCACAAGCAGCCAAAATTGGTAATGAGTTATCCAAGTTATTGGGGCATTAATTATTGTCATATTATTATTGTATTAATTAAGAATAGAATGAAATAACAAAATCAAAAAAAATAATTTATGTTTGCGCTAGTCATGCTCGTACGTATGCCCAGATTTGTGGTTGAGTGAATTCTATCGAATTATTTACTAATGAGGTAAGAATAGTCTGTGGCTGCCTCAATATTTAAATATTCACAAATTTTTTGAAAACTAGAATTGTGGGTGAATTTGTGATGCGACCGCAAAACATTGCATGTGTAGATTTGAAATTCATAGCACACTTTTGTGCGTTACAGAATATACGAATATAAAATTTGGACATTATGTGGACAAAATAGCCAAATGGATTAATTATTAATGTTGTAATGCTAACTGCGGAAAATATTTTTATTGTATTTCATTAATACTCATTATGTTTCTGTGGCACTGTAATGTTATACAATTTTAAGGATACCCAAAATAAAGTATTCTATTATTTTTTGACGACCGGCAGTCATAAAAATTTATAACCGAAAATAATACGCTTGAGTGGAGCTCCACACATTGCTACACACACGCAGACACAGACAGACAACGGCCACAGTCAATCGAATGTCCATTTCAATTATGTGCCAAATCAAACTGTGCACTAAAATCATTTTTATCCACAAAAAACCCAATCAATTGCGATCTGTGTGTAGATAGATAAAAATCAAAATTAAATCGAGCGAATTCATGCGTAAGAATTAATAATTTCCGTTTTGTTTTATTGGTATCTTGCCCAAGGAAGTATGAATGAATATGCATATATATAAGTCTACCGGAAATTAGAAAGCTCTCGGGCACAATAATTGAAAATACATTTTCACATTTACAGCGATGCATTTATATAAATTGAAATACAATTGTTCCAATCTATTATATATGTATATATTTTAAGTGTGATGAAAGTGAGAGTAGTGTGGATTTATAAAATCTTATTTAAATGAATAATTGTGCTCTGTTCGTGAGGCTTGCGAAATTTCGATTCTGCAGACCATTAAAAAAGTGTCCCGTCAAGAGTAACGAATAAATTTGTGGTTTCAGGTCGTCTTTCTACCATGACCAATTTTGTTCGCTGTCATTCGCAATTGCATACATGAACGCTGCTGTCCCCAGGATATTGGCTATGCCGCAAAATAAAAATTCTCGAGGATATATGCACATTGAGGATTCTATAAGCACACAGGCTGCGTTAGCTGTCAGCGGTTGAAAATGTGAATAAACAAATATATTGATATTAATATGTAGGTAGGTAATTTTTTTAATTAAATGCTGCAATTGCGCGCTTGATTTATTTACAAAATATCTTGGTTCAAACTATGTCTAATTTCAATATTCACACTAATAGCAGCTAATAGTTTTCGTCGTGAAATAATCACAATGATATAGTAGCGAATTTCATAAGTGATATACACCATGCTGGAAGCAGTGCACCCTCAATCTCAATCAGACACACATCCAGATACCTGACCGGAAGAAGCATTTGTTGGCAAGCTTGGTGTTAGCAGTGTTTCGATGAAGCCAACATTCTGTGTCGTATTTTCTTGGCATAAGCCAGACCAGGGTGCTACTCACAGCCATGCCACATGGACATCCTTTGGCTTTGCCACGCCCATGCCAGTAGATTGTGTTCACCCTTAGCCTGTATCACTTTCTTTTTTTTTATATTTTTCATTGTTGTGTGCACGAGTATTTTCTACGTTATTGGTTATTGACTTTTTACGCTGTTTGTTGTTTTAAAATTGCTCATTTTATGCACATGACTGCGTGCACGTACCCCATTTTTTTCATCGCTCAACAAGTATACACATACGCACACACACTCGCACTCACACACACGCACACACTTGTCAACAAAAGGGGGGTACACTTGAAAGGGGCCTGACAGCTCTTTGAGTGCTGCTTTGTATTGCAGTTGACTTTTGAAGTGTTTTTATAAAATGGACAGTCCGCTGATTACAAAATTGTGGCCATCGTTCCTGCTACTTGGTTATGCAGCAGACAGCACAATGGCGCTAAGTGCAGGCCACGGACATGGCATATAGATGAGTTGAGAAAAACGGCTCGATTACGTGCCGTCGCAGGTGCATGAAATTGCACATGAAATTGAGTTATGACACTTGTCTCCCTTTTGGAACAGTGCTTGTGGGGGGTGCGTTGATTGTGTGTAAATGATGCGGCCCAACCAAAAATGAGAAAGAAAATGAAAATGAAAACAAACAAACCAAGCAGCTGCTCGCTCGGCGCGTATAAATTTGTGCTCAAATCACAGCTGCTAGACGCTTGATTAACGGCCAAATGCCAAAAGAAGTAACAACTTTGAGTTAACAACTTGCAGTTTGATTGGCACACCTCTGACGAGACTGGTTGGGTCTTGAGGGCGCACAAAAGGTTTGTGGAATTTAATTAATGAGCACAATTTTATTTCTAATTAGTGCAACCACTCGCAAGCACCTTGGCGATATTTGTGATTGATATGCCAACATTCAAATGGAGTTTTCATTATTTAAAGCCGGTACTCTATCGTTCCCAGCCTACAATCAGCTAGCGTGTTTGAGCCAACCTCTTTTTCGCTGGCAAATTAATTCAAGTGCGTAAATTACTTCGATCCACCTCAGGTGATTGCCGCACTCTTTGAGTGTACCAAATTGTGTGGCTGCGTGTGAGCCGGGTCTTAATTGAAATTTCGGCGGTTGTGCCCAGCCATCACGATGGAGTGTGTTGTTGATTTCATGTAGAAATAAATGCCAAGCTTTTCATTTTAGCTGGAGTGGACTGCACTAGGCAGAATTTCGGCTTGCCTTCCAGCTATGCTTTTTCTGACCAACTGTTGATTTTCTCTCAAAATAGGAAACTCACTTAAGCGGAGGTATTCAACTACCGTTTCAGATATTCACCCTAAGATTTAATGGAGAATATTTATTTCATTAGAAATTTTTCAAAATTATTATTATTGTTATGATATATGTGTGGTTTCTTTGTCTTTGAGCTTCAGAACATGCATTCCTAGGACACCATATCTTTTCCTAGTTAAGGCGACACAATCTGCTATGATTTGCTTTTAAAGATTCCTTATCGATTTCACAAGGCCTCCAAGTGTAAGCTATTCGCCCAAATTCATAGCAACCCTTTGACACAGCGAACAATGCATTTGATTAAACGTCGCGTTTGAATTGCATTCCAAATCAAATTCACATGCACATGAGATTGCTGGCAAGGAATTTGTCAATCTCTATGCCTCATACTCAAACCAATATGTCGAAATTGATTTGTGTTGGATGCCACAAAGCATTACATTGCACAAAGCACAATAGCATTAATAAACTAAGTACAAAGGCCAAAAGCATTTCTTGCGCAGTCTCTTAATTAAAATCAACACTGCGCTTATAAATTAGGAAGACATTTAGTTAATGTTTTATATTTAAGCCATAAATTAAACTTAAGGGCATTAAATGTATAACCTTTATATGAGTTCCTCATAGAACGCATAAATCTGGCCACAAAATCGGTAGAGTAAAGTCTTTAAATATATGTTTTTTATTTTAAACTGAAACCACGAGAATATTGGTACTGGCCTGACTTGAATGGTTCATCAGCAGATATATGAATAGAATGGCCTGTCCTTGGGCGCATGCAGCCAATTAGCCTCACTCTTGTCTGCACATGTGCAACATGTTCTTTTGCTGGATTATATGAAGGCTTACAAAAATAAAGATGGCTCGCATGTGCTGCCGCTGGCTTTAGCTTCGCAAAACGGCAAAGGTTATTTTATTTATTGCATTAGACTGGCCACTAGTGCCTTTGATGCTGACCCTGTGGCAGTTATTGGGGCCTGAGAGTGCTTATCACAATATGGTTGACATGCTGACCCGTGGGCTGCTGCCCTTTTGACAGCGTTTGCTTTAAATTAACTGGGTTTTCTACTCGACCGAATATCGTTGGCAAAGTTGCAACTATACAAAAGGGAACCTAGTAAAAGTGATGTAGGCGAGAGGCTCGACTAGGATACACCCTTAAGCTGTTATGCAAGTTATGGAATCATTAGGGTGTGCAGCTTATAGTCAAAAATGCACAAAATCAGATATTATCTGTAAGAATGCAAATTATATTTGGGGATGGTTGGGGCTATCAAGCAACATGTTGTATGTACATTTCGTATACATCCTTTTTTTTTGGTGATTCACTTCAAATAAAATATGCCCCATTTGCTAGATTCTATGTATAGGGTATAACAAAGCTGGCCAAATTGACAATATGATTCGAGTACTATGACAACAATTGAGTGCTTGGTGACAGTTTTGGTTGCATTTTAATTAATAAGTAGCGCAGCAAATTAGTTTGCTTTAAAAATGTATTCATAAATAAAAAATGCTTGCAAAATGATGTTTAATGCTGTTGGAAAAATAATTGGAGTTCGGAAATGGTTGATAATTGGTAAACATTAAAATTTGTATTTAATATGCAATTTCAATATGTTTGAATTATTTCCTAGTCAGTAATTGTTGTAAAGTAGTGTAAAAGTAATTAAGAATTCCGTTTGCTGTGTTAAATGCTGCAATTAAAAATACAAGCATGAATTAAAATGGCTTACAAAATTTTGCAAGCAGACAAAAGAGAAGTGAGCGCCAAAATACATGTATATATATATATATATATATGTATGTATGTGTGTGTGTTTGTACAGATTGTATATGCTTATGCGGGTGTGTGTACAGACAAAAGTGTCGACAGGCTGACTGCCCAACCTCCTGCTTGTGGGAAATGGTGGCGCCAACAAACGCAAATACAAACTGATTAAATATGCACTTTGCAGCATGGAAAACGCGGAATAAATTAAAGTGTTAATTTAACATGACACATTAGTGCTGCCCACCCCGACACACATAGAAACACTCAAATGCGCCACACACCCACGCAACACACACACACACACACACACACACACACACAGGCAAACACATTCTTACACAAACAGCAATAAGCACACTTAGACAAGAGTTAGCTTTAGCTCTCAGCTTGGGTTTTAGCATTGGTCTGTCTGGCATTGCTGCCTGATTTTTGTGTATATGTGTGAGTGCCACTGTGTGTGTGTTTTGGGGACGCGTATGCGCTGCTAATGAGCTACGCTGTAGCTGCTGGTTTGATGCTATGTGGCATGGTTACAGCATTGGGATTAAGCCCACGAATGGCCATCCCCAGCACTGTCGTGCGGCAAGGTGTTTGAAGTAATTACGCGTACTCTGATGTATTAGCATTTTCAAGCGTAATTATTGTTGTTGCTGTCATATAAAATTGCAAAGAGACTGCCTTGAAATTAACAAAAAAATTAACTTTAAATTTCATGTAATTGAATTTTGCGGCATTTTAACAGCGACTTGTGTCTGAGCATGTATCTGCCCACGAACGATAGTTTGCCAGCTACGCATGTTGGCTGTGCTTTACTTAAAGGTATGCTAATGATGACTGACTAATTATTAAGCAGCCAATTAGGATTTGTAATACACCAAAGCAAACAGTCTTATGGATGACATAAGATGAAATGATTAAAAATTTATATTTTTCAAGAAGTTGTGACAGTTTGGGTGAAAACAAAATGAAATGTTAACGTTATTTTAGTTATGTTGTCGTCAACTAACTCGTTAACTATCTCTCTTTTTGGCTTAACTCCAACATTCACAACATTGTTAATAAAATATTGAAATACATATATAAATCAAATATAGTAAAGTGTTAAGTTTCACGAAGCTTTGCCATCTTAAGTCTTTAAGTGCGTCGCAAGGATAGCTGATGTATAAAGATGCTTTTGTGATTAACTCCGTAGTAAATGATGAACCTGGAATGTGATATGTGCAACAGCAAGAAGACTACATTAAAAATGACATCCACATAGATCGTTGTATTTGAGATATTGTTGAATCGCATTGTTGTAGCTTTTGTTGGCTCCTTCGCAATAGTAAATAACACACGTGACCTATGGCTGACTGTAATCTGACCATTGCTTGAAATGACATGTAATTTATGAAGCTGCCAATGCTGGCAACAACGAACTAAACACAGTGTTTGCTTTTCTACTCGGATTTGTGTCAGAGTGTGTGTGTGAGTGTGTTAAAAGTGGGGCGTGAGTAAATGTTAACGCTGTCCTCTTATGTCAGCTGCGAGTTGCCATAAACATGGCAGGTAGAAAGTACTAGAGCAATTGGTCACGCTTAATCGCCTGCTCAATGAATGGGTTGAGAGCTGCGGCAATAAACGCAATTGCAAGGGTAACATCAGCCAAATCAAGTATACGCGCCATGTACATAATTCTACGCATTGGCAACGACACAAACTAAGCGACTGGTGACCTGGGATTGGAATACATGAAGGCAACCACACACACACAGGCACACACAAACATACACACACAATCATAGGTCTGTGCGACAGTTCAATGAAAATAATGAAAAGCGAAAGCACCCTGGGAGTTTTATTACAATTGATCACCTGTTACGTTCATTGGTAATTGCACCCAGAGCTATACTAAATACATGCATACACACATGCACACACATCCACACACATCCACACACACACACACACTCACATGCAGCAGTGGTTGCCCGATCTGAGTGAGTGAACCAATGGAGCGCATGATGTGCAACACCCAAACCAATCTTCTCGCCAATGCATTGGCCGCTGCTCCGCCTGGTTTTGGATTTCGAACATGAGGTCAGCTTTTGTATTTGGCTACCTGTGCGATGGTAGCAAGTATGGTTAGGTGGCAAGTGTGTTTGCAAATGGCTGCTGGATGCGGGTGTGAGCGTTTCACAGTCGCAACAATTGAGTACGATTCCCAACAATTCAATGTGCGCTAGTTTACAGTTCCAATGTGTGTGTCTGTGTGTGTCTGTGTGTGTGTGTGTGTGTGTGTGTGTGTGTGTGGTTGTACTCCCAGTATAGCCTCAGGACATTTGTTACAGTTGAAATGCGCTCGTAAAATGTTTTTCGTCTGCTCTGCTCATTCTGCAACAGCAGTGGGTTAAAAATGCACTGCAATAGCCAGTGCTGTGCAGTGGGGTTGGAGTGGGTGTTGGTGTTGGTGGATGGCGATTGCCAACAAGTAAAATAAATTGTTGCATTTTCATGTGCTCGCCCTCCATCGCCCATATTACAGGTGCGTGTTTCTGCGCTGTTGTGGGATTTATTGAATTTTAAATTTTAATTTGCTATTCAAAGAAAACGAAAAAGAGTGACAAAGAGAGCAACATATAGAGAGGAATACAAGGCGAAAGAGAAAGGGAGAGGAAGAGAGATGCAGAGAGAGGCAGCAGCGTAGCATCGGCAGTAAACATTTAAACAACATCAACGAATTGCCTTGAATTTTATAGGAGCATCACTGGAAGCGTTTTCTTTGTTTACCTTAAAACTGAGCATACTAAACTCTTGCTTGCATATCGAACTGAATCCTGTCCATCAGTTTTTCAGCTCTCAAGTACACTTGATGACAGCATGGCTGAAATCCATTCAATCACTGTATTATTTAGGTTTAAGTTTAGTTGTTCATTGAAGCTACAATGATATACTGATCACACTCATATATGCCAAGATATGCTCTGATTTTTATTTGTAATGAATTGGGATTTCTAAACAAACCAAAGCATGTGCAATTCTTGCCCAGTTAAAGTTCTTAGCTTATTTCTTTGCTAACCCATTGCATAATCGAGCAACATACCTACGGCATCAGTTGGCGCATTGCAATTGACACGCAACTGCAACGGATTGCCGTTTGCCATTTGTATTGCAACTCGAACTAACTGTTGCACACTCACTTGTCAAACGTGCTGCACGGCTTTGTAGTCTGGCCTCGGCGTTAGGGGCATTTATTGGCAATGTCAGTTGTAGATTATCAGTTACATTAGTTGGCTTAGCATTTATGACCTGGTTTTGCTGCCTGGGGTGAGTGTATATATCAATGCAGCCAAATGGATCGCTTACGCAACTTTTGCGATGATATCGCCTGAAAGCATGCCACAAAAGTTTGCATGCGACATGCTGAGTGAAAAGGAAAACAACGGGAACAACGTGAACATAACTTTTAATGAAATACAACGCATTTGGGCTGTTAATAATAAAATGCGACAGCAAAGGCAACGAAATTATGTTTATTATTTTATATTATTCGGCTGGAATTTTTCTTATTACTGCATGGAGTGGCACCTTTGCCCGTCGGCCAACCGAATGCCAAATGCTTGTCAACATCGGTGAGTTTGGTCCCAACCCAACCAACCCAACCATCCCCCACACATCCCGTTATGCAGCACCCTTAAAGTTAAGCAAATCTGATTGCCGCATAAGGCAGATTTTCAAGAAATAAGAAAAGTTGAGCCAACCCCTCGGCGCATTGTATTATTCTTTTATGCGTTTCTAATTTCATTTAGCGACATTCGACATTCCCCTCCCCCCACGGGTGCGGTGGCTTTCGCCCCGTGCAGGTAGCTCGAACTTTGATAAACATTTCTTTTGCCTCATCTTTGGACGGCCTGCACTGATGTTCTCGTTGTATATGTGTATTTGTGTGTTTACTTCTCTTTATTTTGTGTTATTCGTTTTTTATTCTGTGCATTCGGC
The DNA here is from genome assembly GCA_035041535.1 of Drosophila cognata. Classification (NCBI taxonomy): domain Eukaryota; kingdom Metazoa; phylum Arthropoda; class Insecta; order Diptera; family Drosophilidae; genus Drosophila; species Drosophila cognata. Next base: position 13,159,542 of record JAWNLC010000571.1, on the reverse strand, counting down.
GTGCTGAATATTTTCTTTTAATTTTTTTCTCCCTCGCCTGCATCGTCTTTGGCCAAATTAGATTAGAAATATGGCTACCAGCATTTTGCTTTGCTTTTCCCCATTTGTATTTTCTTCCGTTTTTGTTGTATTTTATTTTCTGAATCGCTTTGTGGTCTTTATTAATACGCATGTTCTACGTTTGCTGTTATGCATGCAGCAAGAGCAACAACAAAAAGTGGTTTTTATGTTTTCTTAATATTTGAGATTTTATTTAGCCAATTGAAGTGGTAGCAAGTGGCGTGTGGCAGGTCGAATCGTTTCCGCTTTTATTATGTTTTAATTTAGTTGGCCTTCTTAATGTTTTTTCTAACTGCTGCAATGCTTGCTTCCCGTATCTAACAAGTTTCAACTGAAAAGAACTTGAATATCATTCTACTGTAGTCATTATTAAATGTAACATTATTTGCTGCTTTGTTTGGGAAAAATAATACCTCTTATAAACTATACATACATATTAGTCTCAGCTGGCCCAATTAAGCATTTGTTGTTGCTCCTAGTTTATAAATACATTTTAATCACATTGCGACCCATGGGGGCGGAGACAAATGAATACAACTCAATACAATTTAATTCAATGTACTGAAACTTTAAATTTCTCATTTAATGTCTGTTCTCTAAAGAGATATGGGTTTTCTTAGAGCTTTAGTAATTACACAAATACACACACATGCAGATATTATCTTCCACTTGGTGATTATCCTATTTTATTGATAATGAAATTTGGATATTATTATATGTTCAATATTAATTTTCATATCGAACGCAATTGTCTTTAATGAACTTTGAAGTTGAACTTTCGTTAATTTGCTTTGCGCAGTTGGGTGGCTATCCAAATTTGCAGGTGAACTGATTTATGCTGAATTTATGGCTGTTGTTCAGCAATTTTGGACATACTTGGCTGGCACAGTGCAAGCCACATGAAATTCAACAAGAATAGCAACAATGGCAGCATCGGTAAAAGCAACTAATGCATCATTACTAATATTGGATACATGTATGCATTATGTATGTGATACATCAAAGTCGATGGTTATATTAGATTCCATGTTGTTGAGGCTTATGCCACTAGCTGTGGCAGCAATGGCGGATGCGGCTGCTTAATGAATTTGCACTGCGTACCTTCACATTTGCAGGCTGTTTAGCAGCGCATATTGATGTCATTAGGCGTTCCTGTGGTCATCCTTTCGCATTGGGGCCAGCAAACATGGCTGGTCTTGGTAAGCCCCAATTCTCATCCGCAGTATTGCAACTATGTCTGTTAAACTCTAATTAATTTGCTTGTTTTGCTGCTGTTGTTGTTTTGCCTTTGATTACATTGAAAGCTTAAACTGATTAATGCCAATAATTTTTCAGTCTAACGTAAATTACGTAGCCATTTGTGGGCGTATGGGTTAATTGCTTTAAGGCAGTTGTATTTGAATATTACGCCTTGAGCCATACCGTGTATTATGGATGAGTGGCAGGTGTGTCCGGTGTAATTATGTTAATTCGAATTATTAACGCATGGAATGACAATCTAACGAAATAATTGCAGTATACACATGGAAACTTATACCAATAAAAGCATGAAACTAAGTGAAACGAAAAGGCAAATAATTATTGTTTAGATAACACAAATAAATAATTATAGTAAATTCAACATTTTCATATAACTCAATTCGAACTGGCCAATGCTGACCATCAAAATTAGTTCATCCCTTTTAATACCCAGCACCCATTGAGATTAATTAAAAAGGGTATAATGGTTTTGTGGAAATGTGTTTAATGGGCAGAAGAAAGCATCTCCGACCCGCGAGTCGATATGGCATCTGTCCATCCGTATGTAAGAAACTGCCGATTCAGAGACTATAACAGATAAAGACTTCTCATTTGGAGTTTATGTTTATTTATCTTTTATCGATAATTGCCTCGATTGCGGTAGGCTTTAATTGACATATAATATGCATGAGTATATTTGGATTTTGGTTATTTTGGTTATAGATTAAAGACATGCGATTCCATAGTTTTTTTTCAGTACCTGTGCTGGCCATAAGAAATGAGAGCAAATAACCAAACTGGAGTAATATATTTAACAATTGGGTTCAGGATATAATGCAGTCGAGCTCAATTCCCTATACCATTCTAACTTGTTTTATGATCATTCATGTCTCAGCGTTAACCAGACACATTTAACTCAATTTAATAGTATCGTATTTAAATAAATTAATTAAGAATTCCAGCTCCAATCTATCAAGTGGAAAAAGAATTTCATGCTTCAATTAATTCTCATCATAGAAACAGCCGTAATCAATTTAAAATAAAATTCCCAAGCCACTTTTCCGGGCTCTTGGCCAACGGTGGGTGCATTGGCGAAATCTTTCAGAAAAAAAGGTTAAAACGTATGCTTGTAATTTTAAACTTTGAAAAGAAATACATTTACACACACTCCCGAGAGCCAGGCTAAAAAATGCTCGGTGTAAAAAACAACAATGCAAATTGAATACAGGGTCGGGTTATTTTTTAGCTTGGATGGCCTGCCCTTGCCCCATGCCTCATGCCGACATGGTGCATTCTCACAAGCATTAATTAAAAGTGAAATTATAAGGTCCGTTCAATATACTACGTGCGTACACACATATGTGTGTGTGTGGACCACTCACACACATTTGTATAACTAAAAGTTCATAAATAAAAACAGATTCAGAGCATGAAACAGTAGCACATCGAGATCGTGGTATATCCAACGCCATACGTAAAAGGACAGCTTAAAATCGTGAGCCCACACCCGACGCCGCTGTCCATTTGGCAAATTGAACTCGTGTCCAAATTTTAAGCAGATTACAGGCCATTAAGCATCTTTTTTTTTCTTTGTAACGAGAGCATATGTGTGTTTTTGTGTGTTTTTGTGTGTGATGGGGGTGAATAATTTCTGCGTTTAACATATGCGAAGTCATATAAATATTTTGATAAGGGTTGCCTGGCCAACGGCCTGCGAACATATATTGCTGACGGCCAAAATGATTGTGGGAGTGTATGTTGTGTGAGTGCGAAGGGTTGGTCGTCGAATACACATCATGACTTTTAAGTTATCTCTTTTCAAATTAAAAACAAAACAAAAAAAATGAAAATAAAATGCTTCCAAAAGATAATATGACCCCTAGCAGCATCAGCCAGAACTGTACAAAACTTCAAAGTATACTCTTAAATGTATTTTTATATATATATTGTAAACTTAGTTCTGACCTTTTTCCAAATCCCTAAAGTGCCTGCCGAAAACGTTGTCATATTTTGTTGACAAATTGAATGCGGGGGGTACGGAGACGGCGCGAGGCCAGCAAGTACCTGTCTTTCGTATTTTATGCTAATTCATCTCATTAAAATACAAAACAAATGGCAGCAAAATGTGACATACATATGCCCACTGTTTGTTTGTTTGTTTGTCTGTGCGCCTTTTACTTAAGTTGTATACATTTTGCATTTTAAAGTGAAATATTAATGCGCTCGAAATTAACAGAAAGCTTTTAATAGATAGCTTGACAGACGGGTCTGTGCCGTGAGAACTTACTTACGTGATGAACAAATACGCCTCCATCCACACAAATTGCATATGTCAGTTACAAAAGGTGGCCAACGGGACGAACACAATTTACAAATTCATTTCAAAAAGAATATTGCAAATAAACTGAATTCCTTTTACGGTATTTGTGTTTGTTGGTTATGTCAAAGTGATGGCCATGGGGGGGGGGGGGGGGACGGGACTGTTGTTCGCTGTTCCCTGCGGTTGGCAAATCACAGTTGCAAAAACTGTTGAAAATTCCATTAAACTTCGCGCAAATAACCGAAGGCGTTCAATTCTAACCAACGTCGTTTATATAATTTCGTTGTTTGCCATAACAAAAACAAAAACAAAAGCAATCGCAACGGCAACGGCAACGGCAACAGAAACGGCAACAACATGAAACCAACAAGTGTGGCATGGGAGTTGCGAAGGTGGCCCAGACAGCTGGTTTTGAGTTTTGGGTAGGCAAAAAAGTTATACGCGAAACTTAAAACAAGCACTGGAGATGCCGGTGGAGTGTGTGGAAAGGTGAGAGTCTCCCTGCCAAAAAGTTTAACATTACTCATGTGCACTGCGCGCTTTTCAACGTGCTTCACCGTGCAGCTAAAATCCAGATAAATTAACTAGAGCATACTTAATAATAATGCTTGAGCCATGGTTTCTCCTTTTGCATATCTAGTCAGAGCCCACGTCTACCCCCTTTTCCCCTCTCTGCACCCACATCCACCCGCAGACTGTTGCATCTATTGTTGTTGTTGTTGCAATTGCCATGTCATATGTTGAACATTTTTGCCCATGGGCGGCTTTATTTACTGGCCAGGATGCGTTGGTGCAAGTGGCATGTGTGGTATTATAGTATAAGGTTGTTATTGTTGCAACAACCCCAAAACCAACAACATAATTTTATAATATTTTCGACATCAAATATTTGAGGCACGTCAGCGCAGAGTCCTTGTGCCTGACATTCAATTTGTGAAAAAGTTGTTCACTTAACTATCATCTCCGAATAGTTGATGTGCTTTTAATATTGGGTTTGTTGTTGTTTGGCATGTTCTTTGTCTTGACAGTTCTAATAATTCACTTTATTAAGCAGTTCATGAATAATTTTAGTTAACTATTGAGAGCAGCAGAAAATCATGCAAATTGACTGAATAAGTGCAAAACGATGCAATGTTGGGTTTATTTTAGCTTCGATTCAAATGAATGCTGTGAATCTGTCCCTGAAGATATTGAATCGTTGAGAATAAAGCAAAAGGAGCAGATGTGTTTTCAAAAAAGAAATATAATTTGGTTTTGACTGCTGCAACAGTAAGTATGCTCAACTGGCTTAATAATCTGTATTTTTTTTCCCCCAGTCGAATTTTTAATTAAAAGTTAATTAACTTTTCGTGCGGATACGACATTGATGGCCAAGCGAAATCGATGAAGATATATACTGCCACATCTTTTTCAGATAAACGCAGTGCCTTTAACATACATTTTAATTAAAGTGAGAGTATTATAAATCTTATTAAGATATATTGTTTGACTGGCATTCTACAAGCATCTGCCGTATGAATATCAATTTTTAAGTGACTGCAACCAAATAATCTCCTCTCCAATTTCACTTAAAATATCTGCTGTAACACATTGGAAATTCTATCTTTTTTTATGCTCAATTCAATCAGCTTATAGTATTTTGCATATTCAAATTGAGCATAAATTAATTGAATCCTAGCAAGACAACTGAACATTGGACTATTAGTTCGTTTTAATGCTAGCAAATGCAAAATATTCGACAATTGGATTGAATGCCAGTCAAATGTGGGCCAAAAATTATTATATAATTGTTGCAACATTTGTGTACGCAGGCAGCTGCAATTGCAACATAAGTTGTGCGCTTGAGAACCCTGAACTCAATGTGAATGGAAACATTTTGACTAATCACAAAAACCATATAATGGGGGAGGGGGGGGGGGGGTTAAGAGGTTTTGAGGTTGTGTGCTTATTATGGGGCTCTGCCATAAATTTGTCTCAATGCAAATTGTAATTTCAAATGAATGATAATTAATTGCATACTATGTAATGATTATGCACACAAACATACAAAACCGATAATCAACACAACAGCAAGCAAATACAAGGCAGAGTTCCTGATCTGAAGGGCAATGCTAGGATTAGTTTCACTTCATATGTATTAAGGCAAGGGTGTTTTGTGTATGCTTTATGTTTACGTGTGTGTGTGTGTGTGTGTGTTTGAGAGTGTGTTAAGCATATTTTGAAAGCATTTATGTCTTACTCAATGCAAACTAAATCTCAAAAGCATGTCCTTATGCGTATCTTGCGGCAGCATCTGCAACAGCTGCAACAACTTTTTCAATTATTTAGCTCGGAGAATTATATGGCAGTCAAGTGCACTCAAAACTTTTGTTTGTTTCTTGGACAGGCAGCTGCTGCTACTGCTGCTGCTGCGCCACAAGATGAAAATGTGCTTTTGTCTGTGGCTCACAATTAAGGATATTTACTGGCTAAGTTATGCAGCAGCAGCAACAGCAATAGTGGCCACCACCTGATGAGCTTTGCATTTAATTTAGTTGTTACTTATTTATCTTTTGCTAACGCCGGCAACATGGCGTATTCGCAATGTGTTATCATTTCATCATTTTTACGCTTCCCGGTTCTTCATCAAATGCTTAATTTAATTTTGCGCTCTTAATTGTCATTTCATTCTTATTGTTTTAAACTGTTTTTTCTTTTCAACGGCATTTGCGTAACAGTTGCTCCTTCAGCTTCAACAAACTTGAGCAGCTGCTGGTTTCGCTGCTCCTGCTCCATTTGGACAATTCACCCGCGGGCGATGCTCCCCTGTGTATTTAGTTTTGCAACGTTCAACGTTGCTGTAATTGAAATAAAATGTTTTAAGTCAAATATTATTCTAATTATCAACAAGGAAAATAATGGGAAAAACTTTTGTTGCCCCCCCCCCCCCCCCCCCCAACACCCACACAAACTCGACCAGGACAGCGCATAATTCATTTAGGACAAGCCTCAATGCCAGCTGCCAAGACCCAAGTTTGTTTCTTATACGCATATGATGAAAATCTGCACTTTATTTGGCATGCGTGGAAACTCGGCTCTGTTGAACTTGTGAAGTATGCCGGTCATTTTTGGTCATCTCTTTATACCCTGTGCATATAAAATATCTTAAACGGGGTATAGTAAATGGCATGATTAGCATCGATCTCAGTCAGCAAACTCGAGCAAAACACCGATTTATATTTATCGACGTATTTGTGCACATGTTCAATTTGTACAATCCAGTTGATAACTATCCAACTAGCATGCTCCTTTCGTACACTATCTTTATGTATTTTGTGGTTTAATATATTTCTTTGAAATTTATGGTTAAATTATGGCAATGTGGCCAAGTGCTACTTGTGGTAAGATGTTGCTCAATAACTGAGAAATAATGAATTAAAATTTCTAATTGTTTAAAGTGGTTGAAAAGACAATTTAAATTAAATAACTCTTCATCTTGTAGCTGAATTGAAGAATTTTGGCTTGTTTCTGTTCGGCGTGGGAATGTTAAAAGTATCTTTACATGTTGAATGTAAATTGGTAAACTGGTGCTTCGGGCAATATTTACTCTTCTTTTTATTGAAGTTGTTGCGCTAACGACGTTTGTAACGCCTGAAGCTGATGGTTAAATTCGGAATATGGCAATCTTCGCACGTCGGTCGTATTAGCCGACAATTACTTAGTCATATACAAAAGGCCATTTGGAGGAAAAAATAAAATTGAATTTGCTCACACTTTACGACCCTTTCGTCATACTTTTTGCACTTAAAGCAAATTAAAAAATTCGCACATCTCCTGCCACGCCCATTTCCGATGGCATGCGAAATATGCCATTAAGTTTAATTCAATTACAATTTCATATAAGAAAATTTTGAAAACGCATCTTTCAGGCTTCCCTCCCTCATGCGGATGGGGTGTGTGTCGTGCTGCTGTCGGACCATTCAATTGAATTCAATTTGCCATTAACCCATTATGGTTGGGCGCGCAATAATAAGCGAAGACGTGAGGGCGTGAGGAGGCGTGGCACGTGTGTGGACGAATATGTAATAACACATAAAACGCTTATTTTTTCATTTTTTTTTTTTTTTTTTGTGTTGCCAACTATTGAATACTAATACACGCCTGCACGGCCACACACAAAGCGGCCCTTTGAGCGAGCAGAGAGCTGTCGTTGTCATCAGCCAGCCAGGTGCCGTCGGGGGAAATTGCCACAGATGAGGTGAGCGCCAGCAGCAGCAGAAGCACCAGCAGACGCAGCAACAACAACAATAAAGCGTACCTGTGTGACGAGCATTAAAAAACGGGAAGAGCGAGGCAGTGTAGAATTTTTCAATTTTCCAGCTTTTGTGTGTCAATAAACGTTCAATTCACGAGCATCCGCAAAGTGCCTACAACTGCCAAGGTAAACATATACAGTGCCTGCAACATATACGAACGCAATTTTTTTTCCATTCCTTTTTTTCTCACTAACGTTGCTTTATAATCATTGCATCATCCGAGCGCTTCAGCCAGTTGCCTCCAACTACCAGCAGCAGCAACCACCAACAATGCCAACAAAAAGCGGCATCGTTAGTGGCTTTGCGCAATTTTTTGCTTGACATTCGAAGGGACTACCTTTTTTTTACCTAACTTAATCCTTTGTGAAGGTGGTGCGATATCATTGCATTCTCGTCATCCTTGGAGCTTTGTAGGCGTCGCTGTTCTTGGTAATAAGCTGATTTCAAAGCGTCACTCTAAAAACAACAAGAGCACCTGCAACACATTGTTAATTGCCCCTGTGCAGGTATTTGTGTAATGATACATATCGCAACCCCATAATGTGAATATATTCTTGATCATATTCGGCATAATGATGAAACTTGGGACAAATACATACAGTACATAGGAATGTCGGATTAGCCTCTCATACCTTCTTACCTCCATTGAATGCATAGAATGATTTTTTAAATTAGGTGTACTAGCAGGGTATATATGCTTCGGTGTGTTGAAGTAAGTTAATCTTTCTAGTGTTTTACGTTTACATACGACGTCCAACATGTGGATGGACAGCATCAAAGACTTTGCCCCACTCTCAACCCGCAAGGAAAGTTAATCAATTTTTGCTTTGCGCTTTTGTTATCCATCTGTGCACTCAATGTATCAACCTGATGGGAACACATGTGATATCCATCCTTAGTTGGGTTGGGTTTGTTTGATATCGGCGATACAAAGAGTACTTCTTGCCACAAACATGTCCGCAAGTTCACAGTTGGTAGGCGGGGATCACATGGAAATAAATTGCCACAATTGTTTCCAAAGTTTTCTAATTGAAGATCCCATTTCTAGAATTATGGCTTAGTTGATTTATTAGTAATGTAAAAGAAGGAAAAAGGTCAATTAACTGAAAAGAATGGAAAAAGGGGAATTATGTTCATTTGTTTAGTATGAATGTTAAATACAATGGAATATCATTAATATTTATTTAATTCTAATTTCAATCAGCATAGCTACAATATTTCATGTATTGCATTTTCCATTTTGAAATTCAAAGAAAATTTCCCACTGGTAGGGTGTACACCAGAGAGTATGTTGCACTTTTACACACGCGCCACACAACTTTCGCTTTGAGAAAAATATAACAATAATTTTATTTTGTAGCTAGTGAATGCAACAAAGCTCGTTGCAGGTGTGGCTTGTGACCTGCGCTGACATATCAATCAGGATTTAACAAGTAAATTTATGCACTTGAGCTGCAAACACACGGAATACATATCTATATTTGTATATATGTATGTACGTATATATATACACACACCCACTCAGAATTGCAAACGCCTTTGGCGTTTGCTGTCTGTTGAATTGTGTTTTGCATATTTGAATAGTTTTTATTTACTTGAACTCACAATTGCACTTTTGCCATTACTTTGGCTATTACACAGACGCTTTTAACGACGACATATAATGTGTGTGTGTGTGTGTGTGTGTGTGGGGGTGTGTGTGTGCTCATTATTTATGCATAGGTGTTAGCGTTTCTGGGTGGCTTTCTCAACTCTGCTCTGTGTCTTATGTGTGTAGCTTTTCTTTGCATATTTAAGGAACAAGAATCTCGTCCTGGTGTCTCTTCTTCTCTCTCTGTCACTGTCTCACTCTCTCTGGCTCACTGAGTGCCCTGCTAACGTGGGTGTGTGTGTGTGTGTGTGTATATGCTGCCTGTATTATCGTGGATTCTATTTATGCTACTTTTGTATGCAACAAAGAGTTATCGGCAACGACTGCAGCATTTGTACGTACACAAAATGAAATTTTAATATGTTTTGTGTTTGGTTTTCCTCATTTATTATTTATACACATGAAAAATTTAACTTTTGCTAGCTAAGCGACAATGGAAGAAAATCTGTTAAATGCATATAAACATTTATTAGTCTGCATAGCGATCATAACTTAGTTGGTCGCTAATTGCACAACGGGAGAGGTGAACTTTTTTAATTAAATGTTGCAGCCACAAACCTTGACAAATGCACCGGCTTTGGCTCGCCACAAATCTTGGTTAATGTCAGCTGACAGTTGCGACCGTCTTGACAAATACCCACAACATTTTTAGCCCACTCACTTTACAATTTCTAAGCAATTTATACGAGTAGCCGTAGACTGCACTTGGCCGTTATCTTGCGTAATTACGCTTTTGCTCTCTGCCATCCTGCCGGGAGGTGAAAAAAATTGTTTATTGTTTCTACAGTAGCAGCCAGCGTTGAGCCAGCAAAAAGTTAATTGAGTTTACTTTGGCTAAGGGTAAATGAAAAACGTTGACAAAGTTGTAAAATTACAGCATTGCATCATTGCAGCGCGGCAGGAGAGCAAAACTCTGTTAATTTATATGAAAAAGTGCATAAAGAGCGGCTCTTGAGCGGGGTTCCCCTTCCCGCCACCCCCGCCGCTTCCTCTTCATTTCGCTATCCCCGACGATGCCGCCAATTTGTTTTGCCCTCGTCGCCCTTGTTAATGATATTGCAAATGTAGTCGGTTGTTTGATAAAAAAAGAGCCGCGGGGATGTAGAATAATCGAACGCCAGTTGCAAAATAATTAAAATGCTTGAAGGGAAGACCCACCTGCCTGGCCACATGCCTGCCTGCCTGCCCATCAACTTCATATGCATTTGATGCTTCAGCTAATTGCGGTTTTCGTTAAGCAGCCTTGAGAGCCTCTTGCCATTGACGTTGCATAATTGGCAACAAATTGTTGTTGCTTTTTTTTAACGGGTCCTAAAGAGTTTTTTGGTTGCTAAATATGTATTTACAATATTTCCCCTTTACATAGTGAGTCGTTTAATTTTGGAAAGTTTGGCTTGTGTTTTACAAGTATATTTTTAGGTTTTTTCGGTTTTAGAGTATAATCGAAAATACTATAAATTTCAAAATCAATGCCTCATTTGCTAGTCTTTTAAATTTGTAAATTTGTGCAGATTTTAACAGTGTTATCATACATTGTCAACAAACTTTCAATCAACCGTAAGCTGATAAAAAAAACTCATATGCAAAAGTGGATTTGTTCGATTTACATATTTTTCTGAGTACCATACATTTTCCTAATTGATGTGTCCTTCTTGGCTGGAGAATTCAATGCGAAATGCTTCAAAAATGCATTTTGCCAAGAAATAAAAGCTTTCCGAAATTTTAAGCCTTAGTAAGCGCCTTTGAAATTTTTGTAGTTTTCGTTTTCATTTCCGTTTACGATAAATTTGAACACGATTGCCATATGACTGCAAGTTGCAACTGGCTGCACATTGATGGGAGGAAAATATGTAAAATACGCTTTTAAAAAGCAAGCTATTATAAAGTCAAGGGTAGCAGGTAACAAGTAGAAGTGCTGCAGTCAACGTTGCTCAAATACCAGACTCCTGTTGGTATAGCAACAGGATGCGTAGTAGAAAGGAGCCTTGCTTGGGCTTCCTTCCTACGCATCGCTTTGATGACGCACAACGGGTAATGGGCTTAGTTCTGGCGATTATTGCATATGGTCCAAATCAAATTCTACTTAATAAAACAGCTTGACGGTATTCAATTAAAATTCGAAAAGCCAACTGACACTAGATGGCGCCACATATATCCTGACGATGGTGACGCATATTTTTTTTTTGGCCACAGCGCTTTTTGCCAATATTTCCACTCGCACACACATTCCAGTTTTGGGCGTATGTGTTAGCGAAGGAAGCGTTGCGAAAGGCACAGCAACAAGAAAAGCAACAGCACAAATAAAAATAACAATAACAATAACAACAATGGCGTCTAGAGCTGAGCAACAGTCACGTAAATCCAGAAAACCGTTTGACTGCCAGAGACTACACATCCGCTATGAGTTAAATGTGTGTGTGTGTGTGTGTGTGTCTGTTTGGGTTGTTATTACTGTGTGTGTGTTTGCGTATTTTTATTTATTTGAATTTTTTTTATTTTGGTTTTATGGCACTTTTACTCCTGCCTAGTTTAGGCCTAGCTGTTGCAATTGTTTTCCTTCTTGCTCAACTTTTGATTGTTGTTGTTATTGGTCATGGAGCAATTTATGTAGCGAGAAGCACTACCGACACTTGGGCGACACTCAGCTGAGATAAAGAGGATAACAAATTGCGCTCATGCAACAGATTTCCATGCCAAAACGCTTGCACACAAGCGCCAACACACAGGCACACACACATACACACTCACGCAAAACACCCACACAAACTCTAGCTAGCACTCAGACAGCTGAGCTGGGTAAAAGAGAAAAATCAACGAGAGAGGCAAGGAATGAGAGAGCCTGATATAGAGAGCGTGCGCAAATACGTTCTTAAAGGAACTAGCGGTTGTTTATATCACAATTGTTTATTTCTTCACTTATGTATGTACCCCAAATTATATGCTAGACCGCGCTGAGTATGCTTAATTAAAACTAAAATTCATAAATTTCAGATGTTTACCTTTAAGCAGCATAAAAAAATTAAATTTCTTTTGACTTGTGTGCGTTTTTTATTGTTTTTTGAAATTTGTCTATGCCGCCAACAGCTGTTATCCTCCGCCTGTTCGACTGGCGCAAGCTCTCAGCAAAAAACTCACCACGCGTCAGAGCAATCAACGAGTGTGCGCCGCTCTCACGGCCCGTGTTCGACTCTCGCTGTGAGTTGGGTTTAGTAACGAATAGTCAAGGTGCGAACAAATCAACGCGGTTTGCACGCTGCACACAGCGTGCCATTGAAAATAAATTCTAAAAATTAACAAATTACACGCTAAATCCGCTAAATTCATAGCAATGACAGCCCAAATGTAAGTGACATCGAAGTGCGTTGGACAAACGTGAGTTCATCAAGTGCTACAGCTGTCTACGTGCATTGCAAATTACGGCATCGGCCAGGATATACGCCAGAAACAAACGCGTCCAATGCTACACTCTTTCGGCTAGGTGTGCGTGTGTGTGTGTGTGCGCGTGTGTGTGTCAGTGAGAGCACGCGAGAGTCAAACGCATTGGTATTGGTGGCAGCGACAACGTGCTACGTGGCGCGTGGCAAAGCATTCAACTTGTTTAATAAATAATACCATTATCAAGTCAAATTAACAACAAACAGCAAACAGTGCAAGACTACTCAATAGCAGCATATTTAACGAGCGTGTATTAATTGTGTAAACATAGACGTAATAAACAAATAAAAGTTAGACGTCGCCGCGGCCGCGCTGTCGAAATGCTAGCATGTGGCGTCGCCGCCGACGACGACGTCATCGTACTAACGGTATAGTGCCACCATATGCGAGTGCATGCATAATTTAACACCTATCAACATGCTTAATAAATATGCATCCCGCGCAGGCAAGTGAACTTAATTACTCAACTCAATTCAAACTAAACGCGCCCAAAAACTCTCGTAGACCCAACGCTAGTACACAGCTTATAACACACACACACAAGAATAAACAAAAAAAGAAAATCGAAAGCAAAAAGGAAAAATCTTTTTGAGTGCCTCAATGGGTCGTCGTCGCAGTCGTTGTCTGTCTTAGGCCACATTGTTTCAAGGCTGTAACTCGTGGGCGCTTATCTGTGTGTGTGCACCTGTGAACAAAATTCATACTTGCAACGCTGCCAAGAGCCACTTGGCCGGGCAACAACAACAGCTAACGCTAACGGCAACGGCTAACGCGCACGTGCAGCGTGCAGTGTGCACACAGTGCCGCAAGGAAAGTGAAAACACTCGAAAGTGACTTTTCAGCACGTCAATCTGACTGGTGAAGCGTAGGTAAGCCACGACGAAGTCGTCATAGTCAGCGTCGTAACGACACCTACGAATCTATTCTCACACGGCCAACGACATTGCCAGCAATCAGGGCGACCGAGTATCCTGCCTCGTCCCGCCCTGTCTTGCCCAAGCTCACCCAACGAGAGCAAATAGCCAGCTAGGCACCCTCTGTTAACCGCCAACTGGCGCCTGCATGCAACGCCACACACGTGGAGCACACAGCAACAATAGCAACAACTACAATCATCGCATATAGCGAGACACACAAAACAGGTGAGCTGAGTTATGCCGAGTCGTTCAGCTGTTTGCCAAGCATATTGATATACGATTATGCATAACAGTGTGTAAAAGATTGCCTGTCTTTTTACATACAGTCAGTGCAGAAAGTTAACGCTTCAGTAATATGTAAGTAAATGGAAAATCTCGCGAAATGTTTATTTGCAGCTTCATTCCTGTATACATATTTGCATAATGCGCATTTCAATAAATTCAATTTATTATTAATAACGTTTACCATGGGCGTAATTTTATAAATGGGAATTTGTTTCCCATAAATAATTTCAATTAATTTCATTATTCATAACTCTTATGAATAATTTAAATATATCCGAAGTGGAATTTTATTTGCTGAAAAGTTTCTTTTATCAACCAGTCGCCATGCAATATTTGCATAAATAATATAAACCAATTGTTATCAAAATAGTTCAAATGTAATCAGATTTATTTTCTTAATTTGTTAAAGCATTATTTAAGTATACAAGATACTTAAGGGTGCTTATATGAAAACGTTGTCTGTGCGCTAACTTGATTGACCCACTGTAAGAATAAGCTTATAATACGCATATTGGAAAACCCACAGTTCGTATTTTATGTTGATATGGAAAATAGGTGGCATTGACTATCTGTTCAGCATTTAATTTATATGCTACATTATGGTAAGCTCCACTGGCCAAGGCAGCGTATTGTATTTGATTTTTTTTGTAAGTTGGTGTAGATGTTCATGTCCTTGTCCTGCTACTCATTTCCGTTTCCGAGTGGTACATCCGGTTACCCATTGTTATGCCAGTCGCTTGGTCGCAGATATCCATCTTCATTATATAGGGCGCGGGCGCTGCCTTCTGAGGTTTTGCGGTTACTTGCACTTGCCAGCAGCATCAGCAGCATCAGCAGCAGTAGAAGCAGTAGCGAGGACATCTCAGCCATCTCTGTTGTGGCATCCGCTGAGGCAGCGCTCGTGGCAGCATTTCTTCAGCATCACTTCACTCCAGTTGTGTGCGTCTTGCATACAGGCTGCCTAGTTGCCTGGTTGCCTGGTTGACTGGGCTTCCTGGCTACACGTCTACCCAAATGTCATGTCTTGCTGTCAAATCAAATCAACTGTCGTGGCTGGGGCTGTCTGCCTCGCTGGCTTGCCAGTCAACGACCACTTGTTAGTCTGTAATTTGCACTCACACCAAAACACACACATATATAATCACACATACATACACCAAATAACCAACCCACACATAAACACACACACACGCGTACGCACACACACACACATACACACACCCACACATACACACATACACCCACACACATACACACGTCAAACACAGACACAGCCACTGAGGCACAAAGCGCTTACGCTTTTTGCTTGGCTGGCAGCAGAGCAGCTGAATCTGGTCTCCCTGCTAGCCCCCAACTACACCAGCCTCTTTCCCCCCTACTGTTCCATTTGCTGCTTTTGGCGCTCTGTTGCTTGGTCCGCGGCTTCTGTCATTTGTTGAATCTTTGCGCACTTTGCCTTAGTCATTCGGAGCGCATAGCACGCGTTATATTATATATATATGTATGTATATTTTTTATTTTATTTTCACTTCTAAAAATTCAACGAGTTTTTTTTTGGTGGATTTTCTTTGTTTTGATGTCGACTCTCGCTCTCGTGTGCTCAACTATTGCGGTCTGCTTGTGTGTTTGCTTTTGCTTTTCTCTAGCCCGGTGGAAACTCACCACAGCTTACAGTTCAGTTCCGTTCCATTCAGTTCGGATGATTTCAGCTCAGTTCGTTTGGGTTTTTACGTTTTTTTTCTTTGATTTTTACTTGGATCCGGGTAAGCGATTGCGATTGCGATAGCATGGCAAATTCAATTTTGATTTCGTGCTTCAACATTTGCCTTGTGCTATTTGATAATGTGGCATTCAACTGCCACAGCTGGCCAATGGCTAATGGCATTTGCCCTATCCACTTTCTATCTTCTCTATGTATTTTTTTAAAATATTTTTTTAGAGCGTGATTAGTATGTCATTGGGTGCACGTGACTAGAATTTGCCGCAGTGCTCTTACAGTTTTTAGCAGCTCATTGTGCAAACAATTCTAATGACTGCTTTATGCAAAAGTACACACACGACTACAGATGTGCATCTTGGCAAGCAATACAATTTGGGTGGCTGTCAAAAGACGGCGCCAAACTATTGACAGTGCCACATCCATATGGCGACACCTAACGGACGCCCTGCTGAGTGCAAAGTGAAATTCCTGCTGATAGCGCTGTGCGCTTTCGATGCCTACAAAAATGCCAGAAATATTGTGAGGCGCCTGCTGTTTGTATTGTTTTTCCAACACACACACACACACACACACACAGAAACGCAGTTGTGTGTAGTTCTGGCCATGGCATCGTCTCCTGTTGCGCCTTATGGCATTGGGGGCAGCTGGTTCTGCCAGTTAAATGATTCCATTGGAGGCATCGGTTCACGAAAATGGCGCGCGAAAAGCGTAAAATTGTAGTGGCAACCGAATCTGTTGCTCCATTGTGGCTCCTGCGGCCTCTCTGACGTGGCAGATCCAATTCGTATGGAATTTTACGTGGAGGCAACTGCCAACACCATTCTCTCCTACAAAAAAAAAGCAGAGAAAATAAGTTTTACTACGTTTGTCTGACATTTCAATTGTGGTTTCATTTCAATTCGATTTTGATGACACAGTCAAGACGTCGCTGCTGCCACAAGCCGCAATAACAATGCCAACACCAACACCAACAGCAACAGCAACAGCAATAATAACAATACGCTAGTGTCGTCCGTAATATGGCAGCAATTTCGTTGTGCTGCATTTGGTGGCAACAACAACAACAACAATAATAAGAACAACAACAGCGGCAACTACTTCACTGCAAATTGAGTTAAGTGCCAGGCCACATGCAACGGGACTGGCGACTGGCAAATGGTAAGGCTCATGTTTTAGTTGTTCCTTGTTGTTGGGTCCTTCTAAGTGGGTCACATTTTTTTTTTTTGGCGCCAGCGGCTCTTGAGCACTGAGAGAACTAAGCGCTTTGCTGTCGCTCAAATGCTTGACAGCTGTGTGCTATGTACATATAAACATATATAAGTTATATTTCCATTTTGTCGAAAATATATATCAAAATAAACGCGAGTGATTACGTCATCTAGGCAGTTAATTAAGACGCATTAAAGGCGTGCAAAAAAGTACTAAGATAAAGCTAATGAAATGCATGTATGTATGTATATAATAAATACATGTAAAATATACACATGTCCCACATAAGACCATTTGCTGTTACCTGCCGGGTGGTATGACCAATAAACTGGTTAATGCACAATGGAAGTTTCCCGAATTCGATGAGCACAAATTACAAAATGTGATTTCATAGATAGAGATAGGCTTAAATTAAAATTTATATCTAGAAATGGGAATTATACAATGAATATTTGATATTCAACAAATATAAATGTAATTTATCTATTCAAAAATGTGTGTCCTGCATTCAGACTACTATTTGTTGTTCTTAAGGTGGAAGTGCTTAATCTATTCAAGATTCGTGTAGATAGTCGTGTAGAGTTCAAATAAATGAAATGAATATAGAAAGCAGGAATACAAAAAAAAGATATATTTACCTTCTTTATTGCCATGCTAAAATAATTAAGGACTCTAGTAATTTACTTATTTTCTGAGTTTGGAAATTGAAAAAAAAATTAAACGTGCCAGCAGGTCCTGAATAAATATTTTGTATATAAAGAACACTTATGGGGTAATCGAAGCAGCACGATGCAAATTATTTTCAGACTATGCCAAAGTTTGCATTTTAAGCCGTTTTTATTGTGCCGGTTCCATTGTGCTACGTTCGCTTGCCACTTTCATTAGAATGCTATGTTGTTGTTGCTGTTGATGCTGCTGCTGCTGCTGCTGCTGCTGCTGCTTTTGCTGCTGCCGCTGTTGATGATGATGATGAACGCCCGCTGCGTTTTAGCATTTTGGCGCAACTTTTGCCCAGCATCTCTACGTCCACATCCATTCAGGGCGCCCCAGTTGTGTGGCGCCAACATCATCGGCTGAGTGGGTGGGTGTCGGCAGCCTTCAGCTCATTATATGCAGCAGCCAGAATTTCGTCGGCTGCTCTGCTATGCTTTGCTCAGCTCAGCTCAGTGTGTTTTGTGAAGCGGCGTGGCAAAGTATGCAACAAATTTGGTTAACTTTGACTAGTGTTAACTTTTTAAACACCGATCCTGTCGTCCTATATATGTATATATGTATATAGTATAGTTGCCGTTGCTGCCAAGTGAAACTTATGTTTTCCACAAATAGCTGCTGCCAGGGTAAGTTTTGCGGATAGGCAAAAAGCCACCACCACCCTCCGCCTCGCCTCGAGCTTTTGTCAATTGCATTGTCTGCTGCTGACATTTACTCGTTTCTGACACACTTTAAACCATAATTGCTGTGTGTCTAATTAATTTGTTGTCACTTGCTTGTAATGGTTAATCATCGAAAATTTATTTGATATTTACAGCAAAGCATGACACGTGTCGCTCAGTTTAACTTCTGTTATGGTTACGTTCAAGGCGTAAGCTCGGTTACAGCTGACTCATTTTGTGGCTAACAAATATATTTATATATATGTATATACTATATATACTGTATAAAAAAACAAAAACAAAACAGAAAGTAAATGACAAGCTCCTTAAGGGGTACTTCCGAACCGAGTCCGCCACGTTATCGCTTTTCCATTTGTTTCGTAATTAATTCATTAAGCCTCAAGGCGTTGCAAACAAGGCAGACTCGACGCACGCGAGTGATTTTCAACACTAATCAGTTGCACTTCATGAAGGCAGCCAGACGTGAGGGGGGGTGGCAGTGGGGTAGTCTAGTAGTGGCTCCAGCTATTTGGCCTGTCCGCGCTGTTTTCCTGTCAAAACAGTTAACCGCCGGCTTGTCAATTTGGGTTTTAAATGTACGTGTTCGGCCGATTTTGCCTATTTTTGCAGTCGAAAGTTTTTTCTTGACACTGCTGGCGATGGCCAGTCGTCGCTTCATTTCCTGCCCCTCACCCTCCGCCAACGGTTGCACGGGGTCATGCCATTCGGCAGCTTAACAAAAGGATATTGCGCACAATTTCCGCTACGCGGCCGGATGTAATGGTAATCAATTGATTGTTTTATTGTAAATTAATTGTGGGCATGCACATGAGCAATGCCATGTTGTTGCCCTTGCCCCCTGCTGCCCCATTTCTAGTGCTGTTCCTGGCGGCTGTCGTTGTTGCCCGTATTGCTTATTGTTTTTACGCAATTGTTTGTGTGGTGGTCTGAGCGGCCTATGCTGCTGCTGTTGATTTAAAACAACCAAAATGCGAAATGAGTTTTCAAACGGAAATTGAGTTTTTGGTTAACGTTTCCAAACGTTGGATCTTTGTACTGTTTTGCTCGTTTTGTTATTATTTTTCTTCTTTTTTTTTTTTTTTGGTAATATTTTCTGGTTTACTGCAGTTAGTTGGTGAAGTTTCTGTATTCGGCTAGGGGCCAAATAGGATGTAATCAACTTGTGAAAGTGGAGTTTCTGCTGTAGTCTCCACAGCATAAGGTCTGAAAGGCAGTTAGAAACTGTAAGATTTGTAAAAAAGTTACGAAAATGTGTGGACTAACCTTAAGTTTATAAAAAGAAGCTATTTTGGGCACGTCGAAGTTTAAATGTTATTGTATGCCGGAGTCAAGCTGCCGTCAACTACATTTTGCTCCGGATTTTGAAATATTATTACGTTTTTATACGTTGACACAAGTGTTAGATGTCTCCTTCAATGCGTTACGCAACTTAAGACTAAATTGAAGCACCCATTTACAAGGTTGTAATAAAGCAGCTGAAATAAGCTCTGCTTGGCATTACTGAAGGAAGTTGTTGTACTTTAATAAAGATAAAAACAAACAATCGCAATATTTTATGTTTAATGATAGAAGTACTTTCGAGATGTAGTTAAGGTTAAATTTTAAGTAGTAGAAAAATTAAATAAAATCTCGAATTTTATTTCTATTTGCACAATCAACAATGATTGATGAAAGGGATAGTTTTCGGCTAATTGAGTTACAATGTACACATAAATTAATGGATATGTGTGCTATCTATAATTTAATTTGATTTTAGTTTTCATCATTCCCAAAGCTCCAATCAATTAAAGCCAAATGGCATTTATCATAATTATCGAAAAATCTTTTGCTTTAGTTAATAACCACACTCACACCAAAGTGTTTTAATAAAGAGCATTTTTATGAAGCTTAAGACCAGTCAATGGACTCATCAATGCTCAGCTTAATACAATGGCAAAACAAAAGTTCTAAAAGAACTTTTGCGCTGCTTGACTAAATTTTTGGCATATCTGTGCCCATGACAAATGACAGAGTCGTTACGAACTTTGGCCATAAAACCAATAGCATCAGCAATACCAACACCAAGAACCACATCAAAACCACTGATATCCACCGAAGGTTAACAAGCAGGAACGCTTCTAGCCTTAGACGCGAGCGTTTGACATATTGTTTGTTGTTGGTGTGTCTCTGACTGAGTGTGGCTGTGTTTGTGCTTGTGTGTGTGTGTGTGTGTGCGTGTGTGTGTGTGTGTGTCTTCCCCATCATCATTAACTCATCAATGTCAAAGTTTATCAATGAAGTCTGAGCTAAAACAGATTTGGCGTAAAATTAACACAATCTAACGTGGCAAGCTGCTTATTGGAAATCAATTTCGTGCCTGTCTGCCAGCCAGCTGACAACCAGAACTGCCGCTGCCAGTATCTGTCCTACAGATATCATGTATATATATATATATATGTATATCAGTATAGGTTTCTGCCAGTGATATACATAAATCAATTATAGCGGCTTATCACACACAGCTACTGCCAGCAGTAGCTTTTTTTTTATTTTGTGTTCAATGTTTGCTAACAATTTGTTGGCCTGATTGTTAATTGAATTAAATTGCAGTTTTTCATTGGACGTGCTTAGACCGCACATTGTGATTTTTAAACATTATTTTATCTATTAGATGGCTTTATTTATGCTTCTGTGCACATATTTATTTGCGGCACTGACAGCTGTTTCTGTCACGTGCGCTCCTCCATGTTGGCAACATTTTTTGCCCGTTCAGTTTACTTTACGCTGCACTTACAGTTGCACAAACATTGTGCGCACAAGGACACACACACACACGCACGCAGGCATCCTTTACACACACTCGTATTGACATATATACCATTTAGAGATGAAACACAACAGCTGTATCGCATTGCCAATACAGACAATACAATATTTGCAATCGATTTTTAGTTTCATTGTTTCACTTGTCGGATGACTGAATGCGACACTTGTTCTGCATTCCCCCATATTTGTATGAATACTAAAACTCATTGTACATTCGCTCTATCGATTCTATTTTATCTACCAATTATACATGTAATACATACATATACATATATATGTAAAAATTACATTTCTCAGTTTCGGCCACTGGCATATTTCACTTATTTTATCAAAATTGGATTGTAGCCAATTGAAGTTGAAAGCTTGCAGGCAGATTGAAAAGTCAATTGCAGAAGAAAAGTCAATACCGTCGGGATTCGAAATAAATTGGAATATACAATTAAAAACAGTTGATCTGTAGAAAGCGAATATGTTATATGTCAAAATGTAAATAGTATTTGCAAGTGTCACTTGTACAACAATGAAATACTCCTTTGGGTCTCAATTGAAATGTCTTTCAGAATCTTAACTGTCGATTACATTTTGATCTCTCTTAATAAATAAAAATGGTAACCTATCATACGTCAAAATACACATTGTAAAATAAAATAAAGTACATAATTTAACTCTACATCACAAGTATAATTTGAGCCTGCTACACTTAAGCAATTTGTACAAACTGAAGTATTTGTTGAAGGGTGAAAACGGTTGCTTATTAAGCCCTAATCCTTAAGTGGCAAATCGATTTAATCTAATTTGTGCTTCGACAAATAGTCCTGATACTCAAGTTACATAATAATTATGAATTTGGTTTATTTTTTGTTTCTTATAAATGAATTTACTTAATTGCCAAGCTTATTAATACTTCAGTCCTGTTGTCAAAAATTATTGTAATTAATCTATGCTGTGCGCTGAGGTCAGCTTAGCTGCTCAATTGCGTGTGTTGAGATAAATTCATAAATAAAATGCAAATGCGCACAATCAATTTTTAATTAAAATATATGTATGCCAAACGGATAGAAGCCTGAGCCTACTAATTTGCACCGAGTGTATGTATTCACATTTGTATGTATATATGTGTGTATATATATATGTGCATATAGAATGGGTAATCGAATATCCGCTTATCAGCTTAGAGTCGGAACGTCATTAGCAGCTGCGGCGATGTCATCATGAGGCACAATAATATTTGGCATAATTGTCAATATCGAGCTGTGTGGGCGGGCTTAAGCCCCAAATTGGCCAACACCGCTGCTGGCACACCAGATGGCGTTGGTGGCTACTTATTAAGACCTAAGCAAATGATGGCCAAGTCATCATCAGTTGTCCCGGCAACGTGGCGGTTATTGCGAATGGAATGCGCAGCAGACACAAAGATTTTTGGCACAATCGACGTCAGTTTGGTTTTTAACGCTAATTAATTGAATTCATTCAAATTAACATGGCATCAAAGCGCACCATAAAACCAACTCAGTAGCCATTCCGATTAGCATCCCTGCCCCATAATCAGAGACGCTTAGCTTCAACCCGAACCACCATTGTATAAAGCGGTAATTACCAATTTTTGTGTGCTGTTGTGTTTTGTGATTTACGCTTTCGCTCCCCACTCGTAAGTAGAATGGAAAAACTGATTAACATTTGGCGTCCATGCGGCTGCTGTTGCTGCTGCTTAATGAGCATTGAGTAGATTTACAACTCCGACTCCGACTCGAGCTTGGACTCGCTCGCGGACTCTGACTCGGAATTTGCCAAGTGGCATTCATATTTCGCTTGTAATTCATTTAAATGAAATGCACTCAACTGCACCTAATGTGTCCGGGCAGTCGGGCGATTAGCATGAAATGCGTTCTTAATTGGTCCAACGAAAGTTGGAAAGCAGCTGATTGGAGGTGGGATTAGAATTTGGTGGTCAGTGACTGAACTAACGTTACAGTTTGTTGCCCCATTTTGGCAACAGTCGCTTGACTTGTGCCCCCAAAGTGCTTGACGCTAATCGCATTATGTGTTAAGTATTTAAGTTAATGGAATTAACTGGTCCAGCTTAAGGTGTGTCAGACTGCACATGGTTTAAAGCCTGTCGTTCAACCTGGCGTACACTTGATCAGCGTCAGTGCATTAATCAAATTAATAAATAAATTAACACATATTGCCTGTTTGACCGTTACATTGCAAACAAGCGCTCTGCTGCCTTTCCCAGTTGTAAAACATATCTCAATTAATTATTACCATGCGGTTAATGAGTGGCCTGGCATCTGCAATAACATCAGTAGTTGCAACAGCAGCAGGAATAGCGGAAATGCGGCCATGTCCCCATGATGTTGTCTGCCACATTTTAATTACACATTACACAACACAACCTCGAAAATGGCTATAAAGCTACCATTTTGTTTTTGCGGTTTTACAATTGCGATAACCGCGCTAACATTCCAAATAAATGTCAACTACTTAAAAAAATGGTACAGAAAAATTGTGATCCAATCAGTGAAGACCGAAGTGAGCATATACTCTTACAGCTATAAGATAGAGTGTTGCAATCCACTTTTAATTCGTACATCGATGATTTTTAGATCTAGCCTAGGGAATGATTAAGTTAAGTTAATTAATAAGCACAGTTTAAAGTTAAAGAAATTAAAATTGTACTATCAGAAAATTGCTCGATTTTAGTTGTTGTAGTAAATGCTCTCTAATAATATTTAATATTATATATAAGCATTATTTTTTAATTACTTATTTTATTATATTAATTTTATTCTATATAAAATTGTTGTAAATGTTGTTTGCAAGTTGCCTTTAAACTCAGCGAGCAAGAGAAAAATGTATTATATTCACAAAGATATATAAAGTAAAGTATATAAGTAAAAAAATATTAGGGGGGTATATTAGTAGTAAGAGATTCCATATCAGTAGCTGTTGTCCACTTGTTGCCACCAATTTGAAGACACCCTTCATAATTATTAAAATTCCATTAAGAATTTTGCATGCTTATTGTGGGTAAACCACAATTTTTGCTATTTGGTTGCACAAGCAAATAGTGCAAATAAAATAATTAGAATAATTAACATAATACAGCGTTTAATTGCTGATCATTTTGTGTGTATTTTAATTAACTACGACTAGTCGCCGCCAAATGTACACTAATTATAATTAATACATCAATAAAACAAGTTGATCAATAGGCAAAAGCAACGCAGCTAACCAAAAAGCAACTATTTGCATTTGGTTTCACATGACATGCATGGCTGGCATTTTAGCTTTTGTGTTTGGTTTTTGGTCAGTAACAAAATGTCTAAAAAAAATATGACAAAAATTCAAACCGACATGATGCCACGTTCCACATGTAGAATGCCTAATTTGCGTTTTAAATTGAAATGCGAGCACTTAATTATTGTTATTATTATTATTATTATATTTTTTTTGTTTTTGTACATACATGTGCATGTTTGCCTCATAATGATTTTCATTTGGCTACGTTTTGGAGACTGTGTACGCAAATAGTTTCTGGGCGGTTTTTAAAAGTTTCGCCGCCTGTTTGTTTGCATTGGTAATGAGTTTACTTTGGCTGTAAGTTGCGCAAACAGACCACCAAACCCCGCCGGCTGGGGGACTGCACCCTCAAAGCTAAGTCCCCACAAACGACGTGCAAAAACTTGTGCATTCAACTTTCGTTTTATTGTAAAGTTCTGTCAACAAAATCTTTCTGCCCGCAAAAATATATATGTATGTGTGTGTGTGTGTGTGTGTGTGTGTGTTTGCGGGTGTGTGTTATGCATATGCGATTGCTTGCCGCATGTGTTTTTAGTTTTGTCGGTTATTTCGGCAAATTACTTTGCTGCCTGTGACTCTCTAACTTTGAAAAATATACAATTTTTAATTAGTATCAAAAAAGCAAAAACAAAAAAATAAAAAAAAATAAAAATCTGGCTATGCCAGCGCAAATATAAGCCGAGTCAGGATTTTTCAGCATTTTTATGAGTGCACTTAAAAGTCAGCAAAATTTGTTGTACATCTGTACGTGTATGTGTGAGTGTGTGTGTGTGTGTGAGAGAGAGTTTATTTTTACGGCTGAGCACTTTAAAATGCGTTTTAAAAGCCAAATAAATCACAGCTGCAAGTCAACAGTTGTTATTCTTGTTGTTGCCTTATCAAAAGCTGTGCCGCCTCGTTGTTTATTTTTGTTTGGCCACCAAAAAAACATCATGAGCTGGCGATAAGCTTCAGCTCCGACTCACCGTTCAGATAAATATCAGGCGCTGGAACATAAATTACAAAACACTGACCCAACGGTCAGCTCATTTGATGATTTGCGAGCTAAGCAAAAGAAGCCCAAAATAAAAATAAACAAAACATAAAATCAATTCATTAGAGTGGTAAGTGCAAAACTTAATACAATTAGCAACAGGCACTCAAATTATATATATGTATATGTATCAGGCTGACAAGCCCTCGTTATGTAGGCAACACACCTATTCACAACACAGAATTCAAAGAACTTCAAACAACTCCAGGGACTTAATGCAGTCTCCTAAAAATCCCTCGGACTGCGAACGTTTGCTATAAAAACAAAATCCGCCACTAAGTAGCGGTGCTTATGACATAATAGCTGACACGCACACTGGTTACTACACAGCCATCCAAAATGATGAGATCCTTTTCTTGTTATTCTGACACTTTCGATGTGTATTACGTATAATGCGTTTCGTTTAAATCGTTATTTGGCTGAATTGTTGCAAATATGTTGATAACAAAAACATCAATATTGCAACAACAAAAAGTTGCACAGAAATCAATTGACTTGATTGATTGGAATTTAACAAATTTTAAAATTAATTATTTGTTTTATAAATAATTGTCTAACACACTGTACTTCAGGCTAAATTTGATGCAAAAAAAAAAAAAAAAAAAAATTATTTCAATTAATAACAAATAAAATCAAATTTATTCAACGACAGAATTTAAATGGATATTCGACCGTTTTCGCATTTATTACAATATAAAGTGTTTTTTTTGGCTCACATTTAAATTAGGTGCTGTGCACCCACTGTGCACCACTTTGTAGTGGGGCAAAGTTGTCCACCTTAGCACCAAGCTAGCTCATGTTCCATATTATTATTTTTGTTTGTATTTTAGCCATATTAAGAGCTTGTGTGTGTGTGTGTTGTAGCAGCATTTTAGGTAAATTAAAAAATAACATTATTATTGCTTTGACCCAAATTTTGTGGGTGGAACTGGGCCTGCTACAAATTGGGCCATATTTTTATTTATTTATTTCTATTTACAAGCGTAAAGTTTGTTATTTTACTATTTCGAGAACAACAACAACAGTTTAAGCAATATCACGAATTGAGAACAAGTCGTTAGCATGTGCCAATTTCTCTAAGAGCTTTTGGCATTCACCTTTCAGTTTGGCCAAGTGGCAATAAGCCAAATAACTGCGCAATCTTCATGTGTTGCGTGCGCTCCCAGCAAAGGCATGGCAAACACCACAAGGCTCTAAACCATTGTACATATAATTACCTATGGTGATGGTTGGCATTGATGGCTTGCAAAACCCGTTAAAACCGTAAGACCTGCAGCTTTATCTACGTCCGTTTGGCTGTCAGTGACAAAGCAAATGCCAAATTAATTTGATGCTTTACTTACACATGAACACCTACCATGGCCAACAATGCTATGGATGCGGCTCCGTGTTGGCAACTTCAAAGGCCAACACAAAACGTCAGCTAGCTAAAAACACAAAGGGAGGCAGGGTGGTGGTGGTGGTGCTGGTGGTGCAGTTGGGCCAACTAATGGTGGCTGATCACCTGGCATGCTGGCTGTCAATTTCATTTATGTTTTCAATCGATTGTGCTCAACGATAGCACCCAAAGCAACGCCCCCAATCTAACACACACACACACACACAAACACACATATTTTGCACACGCAGCCAATATTGGTTAGATTTTTGACAGCTCAAATTGAATTTGCCTTTAGTGTTGCCCCTGCCTTGCCCTGCCCCGCTGCCCATTGCCCATTGGGCAGGGCAGCTGTCCAGCTCGCGCTGAAGCTGTGTGCAAAGTGAAATGCTGTTTGCTTGACCAACTCGCAAGCATTTTTTCTGTGTGTGTGTGTGTGTGTGTGTGTTTACAAGGGTGTTGGCGGTCTGTCACGGCGTGAACACATTTGGCTTTTGTTTATTGTACAACGACAGTCATGTGATGATTTGTCTAATTTTTTGATCGATTGTTTATCTCGACCGTTCGTGTTTACCTAGCGTCAACATCTCGGGACAATGGCTGAAGCCAGCCCCAGACACTCATGAGGCAAATTTGTCACTTGCGCAAGTGGCGTTGCCGCTGCAATCACAAATATCTTGACATGATTGGCTATTTATACAAGCCCAAGGGCATTTATTTGTTTATATTACGTTGATTTATTTGGCTTTGCCTCACACTGACTGCCTTGCATGGCGTTTGTAAATGTCAACTTGCTTATAATATAACGTCCAAAAGTCTGCAATATTGGACGATATCGAAAAGACGCCGGCAAAGCGTTTAATTAGGCGCTTGGCCAAAAGACGCACCATCTGTGTTTTGGTTTGATCTATACATGAGGGACAGACAAATCCGACCAACTTGCGTATAGATTCGACCGCTTCCGGATTCCGAATGAGCAGCAGCCGTTTCAATGGCTTCAACTCCAGCAGATTATGAAATGCCAACTGAGCTCCTGCATAATCCTGTTTCCGGCGAGTGATGCAGCTGCGTAGTTTGTTGACTTGTTCGATGAACTGCGGCTCGAAGTGCAGCGAGTCCTTATGGTTGTGTAGCGCATCCATCAGCAGCAACTCTTGCTGATGGCTCAATGCTGATGACTGAGAATCAATACCCTGCATCATGAGAATAGCATCATAAAATCCCTCATATTGCAGCTTCTCAAGGGTGATAAACTCTTGCTTAGATCGATTGTTATACGTCCACATTTTGGAATAGGGTATCATCTGGCGATCGTTGGTAACCAAACACTGCACCAGGCCACACAGTCTGTCCGAGTTGTCTATCAGCAGGGCCGGCCAAGGTATATAGCCACGCTTCTGAGCAAAAACCAAATCGCCCTTTTTGGCAAAACCTAAAACGACCGATGTAAGTGTGATTTCATAAATAAGATATTTTTTTTTAATTTTTACATGAAATTTTATTTGGATTTGCTAAAAATTTTATTTATGCATTATTGACTATAAATTCCATTTTCTTGTTGCTTGCAGCTTGAATTGAACTCCACACAACACTTAGACGGTAAGTTTCGCATGGCTTGAAGTAATGAAATAAATTATACTTAAGATATCTATAAATAGCCTGCTTCACTCTATGCTCTTCATTTTCCAAACCTATATCCGCTTTTTATTATTAACTGTCCTAAGTAGCTGAACTCCTTATCAAATTGTTTCCACTTATTAAAATGCTCAATGTGTACTAAAATGTCGTTTTGGTGTAGTCCCTTGGCCGCGTCTGCCATTCCTGATGCTCTATAAATGTGTTTTTATATTGTCCTAGCTAAGAAAATGCTTTGCACATTATCCAGACGCCACGTTGACCAAATGGCCATGCAACATGTGGCTGCTTGTCTTGTCCAACCAACAAAATTGAGCACTAGAACTGCGGCTTTTACTTTCTTGGGCCACATTCTTGCTACTAATTTGATTTATATTTATAAAGCCGGAATCATTTGCTTTCGATTGCCGTAATAATAAAGCGTCGTTACATTTAAATAATGACCGAGCCGACAAGAGCGATGAGAACGTTCTCGTCGACGTCTGGTAATGGCTATGAAAATTCAATTATAACCCAGCCGCAGCATGATGGCCACAGAGTTTGCGAGGGGAGGCGAGGGCAAGGTTGGAGTGTGTCTCCACCATCGAAGAAGGCACATAAAACACGTTGCAAGATTAATTGTGCACGCTGACGTACATTACGACAACGGCGACGACAACGACGACGACGACGACGACTACGATACGCCGTGTTGTACTACATGTGTAAATAAGAAGGGCACAACATTGTCGGACTGTTGCTGCGGACTGCTGCTGCTGCTGCTGCGACTGCTTTTTTGGTCATCATATTTAATTCAAGCATAAATTTTTGCACGCATATTAAAAAGGACACGGCCAGTCGAGGGCCAGGAGCATGGCCAGTTGAGGGCAAGGGAATATAAAAGAATTAATACGTTTCGGTTAATTTATGTGGGCCGTGGCCGACAATGAGAACGCGCCCGGACTGCGCCATGAAAAATTGCCCTTGCACCCAAGCACTCCCCACTTCCCACCCGCCCCTCCGCCTACCGTCTTTACGGCCCCGGCTCGAACCAATGAGCCACAAACGGCCGTGACGAACGGCAAGCAACACGCACCCAGGTCCATTCACATGGCTTTTGGCCATATGACCATGCCTGGAACCACTCTTTTGTCTCGTCACCCTTTTTGGGCCATTCTTTCTTTCGCCGGCTTCACAGCGCAGACATTTGGCTGCCTTTTGTTAGTGCACTGGCCATGGGTAATTACGGACGTGTGCGCATGTGTTCGACCCACCGACGAGCCAGCCACCTGCCATTGTTATGCGAGCACCGCTCGCCCCACACCCGCCACGGACTGCATTTTAATTTGTCATAATTTTGCCCGTTCACTGCCTAATTAGCTAGTCAGCAGCCCCCAACCCCTTGCCCCTTCCCATGCGTGCACTTACCAGCTGCCGTTGCCGTTGCCTTAGCCACTTCCATTTCCATTCGTAAGATCAGCGGGGAGCCGTTGCTATTGATTGGCTCTAATTTGCTTTGATGAAATCTGGCAGTAAACTGAACTCAACTGCAAGCCTTTTTAGCAAATTCAGCTGAACAACTATCAATATTTAATGCTTTCTCAGCAGTCTTGATTTAAAGAGCAGAAATGATCGTTGATTGAATTTTGTTTGTTTTGCTTTTGTGGCAAGTAATCGCGGCATTAAAATGTGGCATTACTTTCTGGAAATCGAAAATGTGACTAAGTTATAGAAAGTCAAACACATGTGTCGATAGAATCTATCGATAGGAATTTCATTCGTGCCTACTATCGTACAGTTGGCGTGGTAATTAAATTAATCGTAAAATTTCCAATTAGTACGCTTAAGGAAAATTATAATTATTCGCCTATCTTGATAGGAATTATGCAAATTTCATTAATAATGTGTATAATAAAATCCACTTTTAAAATATATCGATTGGATTTGGAATTGATATTCAATTAGCGAGTTCAGGACAGTATTTTCCAGTATTTTCGTGTTGATTGTAGGAGTTCTGAATATCGATATTTTCGATAAATTATCGAAATATCGATATCGAAAGCCATTCATGATTCATACATATACATGCATATATGTACTATATAATTTTGTTTAATGTGCAATATTTGCAACATACGACTTTGAGTCTGCCCGCAATCCATCATTGCAAATTGAGAGTCTGTAAGCGAAAGCATGCCTCAAATCAAAAGTATGTACAATAAGCTGTCGATAAGCTTGTTCGCATGCTGCTCGAAGGCTAGACTTTTGCACCCTGGCTAATACAATAAACCTACATACTCGCACTCAGACACACACACACACACCCACACCCACACCCACACACACATCACAAATCAAGAGCAACAATCTATGAACGAAGCATGAAACCATAATCTCGAAGCCTCATCACTTCCGGCACACTCAACACTTGCCACTACCGACTTAATTTTTCAGCCAATAAACAATCTACAACCAACTACACACCAAATGAACTCAGCAGCAACAACAGCAGCAGCAACAACAACAATAACTTTGAACAGAGCCGCTAAAACCACATAAATCAATGTCGGAAGACAGCAACCCTTTCCAGCTAACCAATCCAGCCAAAATTGCCACCCACTCAACAGAGCAACAGCACTGCCCATTTCCATTTTCACTTCCATTTCCATTTCAACATGCACAACCACTTCCACAGCAATGGCATGCAGTGACAGAAATTGCAAAATATTTGATTTGCGCTTATTTAATTTGAAATCTTGTACATGAATGCGAACTCACCATATCCACAACCAGACTCCCAGTCAGAGTCAGAGTCAGAGCCAAACCCAAAAACCACAGACGACACAGACACAGCCAGAGACAGAGGCAGAGTTAGAGAATTGCGTATGTAGGAAAGATGTGTGTATATATATATATATATACATAGATATTGCTGTACGGGGGCTATTTTAGATTTTGGGACTGCACACTGATTTAGATGGATGACACGAGTGGCATAGTAAGACTGCGAAGCCTAAGGCGCAACATGCAGCTTTCAAGTGCGCTGTGCAGTTTTCAAGTGCTGTCAGCTGCACTTAGTCGACATTAGAATTCGTCCTGATGAATTTTGGGATGCACACAAAGCGTTGCCACACAGAGACGTAGACTTACAGATAGAGATAGAGAGAGAGAGAGAGAGAGAGAGATAGAGAGAGAGAGATAGAGAGAAAGAGATAGAGAGCGCGGGGTATATTGAGTCCATGGACATTATGATTAGCTTGAGGAGCATGGCAATGATGATGTTGGCTGGATGGCACACACAAAAGAGCCAGGCAGGCAGTAGGCAGGCAGGCAACTGAATGCCATTTCATGTTCAATTAGTGCATCAGCCTAGGACTCTTCATATAAAATGCCTGCGAGTCTAATTAATTACTGGCAACTGGACAATGTGATATCATTGCATCGCCTACCCCTCAACCACCCGCATTTGCCCCACCAAACAAATCCAGCAGCAACATTATTACGTACGTCAAGCTGAATTTGGATGCTGCCCCTGTTGCAGTTGCGGTTGCTCGTTTCTGTTGCATGTCGCCGAACTAATGACAGAATATGTTGTTGCCTAATTGGATTTTGGTTAGCGGTTGAATATTAGCGATTGAGTTGTACGGCAAGCACAATCGGTGCATCGCCTCACAACTATTATAATCAGGCAGCAAAGAAAAGTAGTCCTTGCACACACAATCAGGCCGTTTGCAAAAATGTGTGTGTGGGGAAAACAGCGGAAAAAGTAGAAAATTGTCGTCGCCAATTTGCATATTGAATTACATTCATTGTTGATGTTCGCGTACGTTAAATCCCCTTCCCCCTGCCTCGGCTCAGCCCCTTCGGACTGTCATGTGTCATGTGGGCATGATGGCATTGTCCTCAATCCTTGCTTACATATTGATGCTTTTGAGTGACGCTGACAATGCTGCCAATTGGCAGCCGCCACGCAAAGGCAATGTAATAAAATATTCAGTTTTCACAAACAAGCGAGCAGCGTCATGTTCTAGAATTGTTTACGATATTTTATTCAAAATTTTCTTTTGTGCATTTAATTTCCTTTTTATAAATTGTCAGCAAAAATGTAATTTCATATTAAATATATACATTTATTAAAATGTCCGAAGGCTTTGTGGAATTAATTTAATATAAAAAACTAACTTAGATTTCAATATTCCTTAAAAATTACACAGTCGAGCTATGACTTTAAGTTTTTCAGCTGACTGTCAATTTTATTCAATTTATTTGTTGTTTTCTGATTGATTTAAAGCCATATTTGCTGAAAACAAGATGCTTATGATCAAATACAGAACTTTTTACTTATTTCAACAAGCAATTGCAAAGCGTTCTTCCAATTTCTCCTTGAAATGTAGTTAAAAATTTTAATTTATTCGAACCATTTTTTGCTGTGTTCAAATTACAAATGAATAGTGATTGAAAGCTTTATGTCTGCAATTGAAGTCCTTTATTCCATTTATGACATCTGAAGGACTTTCTCTCGAAAGAGAATTTATTATATTTATTCAATGTATGTACAGTGAGCGACAGCTCGAATAAAGCAGTGTTAAAGAAAAAACATAATTGCCTGCCATAAACTAATTATTCATTATTTTTCAAAAATTCCAAAAACCGATGGTAGGTACATGTATTAACCACCAATATGAATGGATGACCCACTTGGACAAGGATCTGGAGTTTTGGAACACAGTCATATTTGGAGATGAGTCCAAATTCATCATTTTTGGCTCGGACGGACGGAATTATGTGTCCAAGTGGGTTTTGGCGACCGTCATCCTAGACTTATGGCAGGCAATTGCGTTTTTTCTTTAACACTGCTTTATTCGAGCTGTCGCTCACTGTACATGTGTTTGCCAGTGCTAAGAAAATAAATTATATGAAGTTAAACTTGATTGGATTAATAGTTTTAATATGTTTACATTTGCAAATTAAATTAGGGCAAGTGCTTGCTGAAGATTTGCTGGCAATGAAGCAAACTTGTTAGCCAACTCAGCTTATATGCGTTTTGGCCAATTTGTCAATAACGAAATAATTAAAACAATTAAAATTCCATTTGCAAAAGTTTTTCTCTTGCACATTTCCGGTTCACCCAATGCCATTTGCAGATGCCAGTTGCTTAGGGTTTGGGCTTGGGTTTGGGTTGATGCAGTTTCATCTTGGTCAAAGGCATTACAACGATGTAATTTAAAAGTTTACACACTGCAAACGGGTTCGGGGTATCGGGATGGGTTGTGTGGCAAGGTTGCTGTCGACGTTGAAGCACATGCAGTAAATTAAATTTTGTAACTTAATATAGAAAACGATTTTCATTGCCGGCTGAGATTTTGATTGCCAGAGCCGAGTTGAGCTGCTTGCCAGGCATTTTGGCATTTGTGTTTTATATTACTTTTAGTCGCAGTTACTACTTTTTACCATTTCTTATTTTTTTTTCGCCCACTCCCAACCTACAATTTTTACCTGGCTGCTAGCAGTTACTCGGGAAAGTTTTGAGCGCACATTAATTAGAAGCTGCCACGCTCGGTAGACACGTGTCCCCCGCCTGCCAACCGTTAGCCATAAAGTTGGCGGAGCCTGCACCAAAAAGTGCAACATGTAGGCGAGTGCGAACAGCGTCAAGTTTTGGTTTGAGTTGCGTTTGAGTTTGAATTTAAGTTGCGAGTTGTTGTTGTTCGTTTTTTGTTCGCTGTTTTTGGCAGTCGTTTGGCGAGATGCTTTTAATTAAGGCAACCCAACGGCGTCATGCACCGTGCATCTTAACCGGCGGCCGAGGGAGGGAAGTGTGGCATGGGGTAGGTAATGCAGCTAGTTGCATTATGCTGGCACTCAGCTACAGTGGCGACAACAAGGTGTTAACATTTTAAAGTTGCCTTTAATTTTGTTAAAAGCAACGGCAAACATATGCCACAGCAGCAGTGGAGCGGAGCGGAGCGGAGGCAAAAGCAGTCAGACTGTTATAAATAAACGCAATCTTCACGCACGTAACTCAAATGGCAACTAATGGGGCATGGGTGGTGGGCGGAGGCAGCCCGCCTGGCACCGAACAGAAGAGTCGCGTCTCATTTAGCGCACGTATCCAAATAATGACCCAAAATGATGGCGTTTAATTCAAATGAAGCGGCAGCGCTGATGACCGACGTTGTGTTTAAAAAAACACATGTACTTCAACAATTGCGGTCTGATCGACTGCATAATACCCTGTCTTTTGTCAGCTGAGCCCAGTCCATTCAAATATTGAAATTTCTGCTATAAATACAATTTTTTAACTGTATTTTGAAATTTTTGCTTTTAATTTTCTTGCGTTTATTTAAGATTGAGTTGTTGTCGTGAGTTCTTAAGTTGAAAATTATATATAAAATGATAATATATATATTTTTAATTATTAATTATATATGTAAAATGTAAATATATATTTTTTGTGTTTGATTTTTTAGCTTTTTAAGTGATCAGTGACCAATTCGCTGAAACCACAAATCAAGATCCGGGCTTAAGTTCAAGGCTAGTGTATTATTAGTGTCTGATTTTCGTGTACTCTCATCTATATTAATTTGAGTACTTTAATTGTTAGAATTTGTTAATATTATTATTAAAGCAACTGAAATAGCTCTGATATACCAAAGTAATGTCTAGTAGATTTCATATTATATGACTAGACTCTCAACTTGGTGTTGTCTTGATTAAAGATGATGTCAATATGCACAATTACCCAATTGTCGTTTCTTTCAAATAAAATTAAATTGCGTCTAATATGCCAATTGGGCAATTTGCTACAGGGTATAGAAAACTGCGTGTGTTTTGTAAATAAAATGAAATGAAATGAAATGTTTTATCAACGTGCCAAGCGCACTAAACAGACCACGATGATGACGCTGATGAGGACGCTGAGGATGAGGATGGCCTGCTGCGCCACTTGCTACTCATTGTTGGGCCCAGCCGACTGACTGAGTGATGGTCCCTTGACCACGCTGAATGCTGCGATGGCTGCCCCCTTAGGGAGGGGGTTATGGTGGCGGAGGCTGCGGTTCAGACTCGCTTATTATCGCTACTACCCCGCATATGATATTTGTTGTTGTAATTGTTTTGTTGTCGTAAATGCGAAGATAGATTGCAATTGCCGCAGGCCATTACCAATGGAAATTACGAATACGCGTGTGAGAGGGCCGAATGGCAATGGGAATGGGAATGGGAAAGGGAGTGAGAATGGGAGTGAGAATGGGAGTGGGAGATCTCTTCTGTGGCAGCACCCGCTACAAATTTCTTGTCATTAAATTAAAAATAAACGACAATATTTTATGCGCCTATAAATATGCAACGCACAAAATGTTTACCCAACAGCGGAAAGTGAGCAGCTGTGTATTTTATTTTATTTCATTTCATTTCATTTGTTGTTGTCTTTGTTGTTGTTATTGTTGTTGTTTGGATACTCGTTGTTTTTATGTCTTCTTTATGCAAGCAAGGCATCGCTGGAGTTAAAGTTGCTGCCAGGTGTGACCAGAGCAGAGATTGAGTGCCACTGAAAGGAATGGCCAGACAAAGTGATTTGCCTAAGCCTGCAGTCCCTCCGCCAACGCCAACGCCTCCGCCAACGCCTCTGCTTCCGCCTTCGCCAACGCCTCCGCCTCCGTCTCTTCCTTTGCCTTCGTCTACTGCCTAGTTGCCGTTGTGTATCTTTGGGATGCGCAAATAAACTGCAAATGCCATAAATTGTGATTAAAAACATTTCAGTTTTCTGGCTTGTTTCAGCTACTACATATTCTGGGAATTATTTATTTCCTAATCTCTCTCTACAAATAATATATTTTATTTTACTTGCCTTCACATTTATTTAATGTCTTCAAAATCCCAAAATGCTCTTGTCCATTATTTATTATTATCTATGAGTAATTACAAAAAATTGTTTTATACAAAACAAGTGCATTTTAGCTTAGGTCGGCACACTTTGGCCAGTTTTGGCCCGTTGTGATACCGTAGATCTCAAAGAAAGCGTGGTAAGACAGAGAGACTAATAGTAGAAGAATAAGAAGAAGAAACTACGACTAAAACTACAAAATATGAATAGTGCAAAAAGTTAACTTGCCTTTTTTTTGTATTAATTCTATCGAATCTATAAATTTGTTGCACCAATATTTACTCAATTTGCATTTATTTAATTAAAGCATTTTTGTTGTTTGTAGAAGCTTTCTTATTTATTTTAGCAAGATTTTTTGTATTTTAAGTTAAAAATTTCTAATAAATGTGTTGATTTAAGTTTAAGATCTTAATTGAGTTTAGGCAAAAAGCTATTTAGACAAGTTGTTCTTCAATGTTGAGGTTCTTTGGCCATGAAATGTGTAACGCATTGAACGAGACGTGTTCGTACCCATAAGGGATATATATTCCTAGTTGGCGATCGGAACGAAAGATTTGTTAAAAATCACAAACCGAACTCACCAAATATGCGTATCATTCTTTAGATTTTACAAGAAAATTATCATCATCGGAACAATATAGCTACCATGGAAAAAATCAAATGAAATTTGGGTTTTAAGTTGTGTCACAATTTCTGATAAAAAATCAGACAACTGCAGAAATGTGGAATATTCAGTTAGCAGCCAAATCTGAAAAGGTTATCATAAAAAGAATATTTGTTTTGAACGAAAACTTTTTATATATTTTTTTAAAACAAAAAAAAAAAATATGAAAAAAAATGTAAATTTATCCAATTTGAGTTCCGAACAACAATTCAGATGTCAGCAACTTAGCAACAGTCTAGAAGGATCTGCAATATTTGGTGGGACTAAGTTAGCCGATCTCACTTATTGACTATGTATTTCAAAATTATTGTAAGAAAATGGTTTATCCACTTAAAAACTTATTGTAAGACAATTGTTTATCCATTAACTTAACTGGATGGCATCAAACACTCTCTCCAACTCAATCCCTCTCTCAATCTGAGTGTCTCTTTGAAGAAGCTTATTTATAGTAATTGTGGCAACTTATCGTGTGAATGACATGCATATCTTAAGTATTGAATCACAATATGAATATCTATGCTGATGCTGTTGCAGTTGCTTCTGGTGAAATCTCCAGTTTGGCATCCTCAAAGTCGCTGTGCGTCGTCTCGTCTTGTTGCTCGTTGTTGTTCCAGGGCTGCGTCTCGGCGGTGCCCCAGATGAGGTAGATGACATTGCCGGCAAAGAGCAGCGTGGCCGCAATGCTGAACACCACCTGCCACTGACTGCGCTCCGTTGGCTCGCTGACCAACACGCCCACCACAAGGGGCGTGAACATTGCCACCAGATTGGTGAACGTACTCAGAATGCCGGACAGGATGCTCGCATGCACCGGCGACAGATCAATTGTATTCAATTCGCTGCCAATTGTTGCCGCACTGCTGACGCCCACGCTGAGCGTGACCAGAGCGAGTGCCAGCGGTTTCTGTGTGGCATCCACAAAGCCAAGGGCCAACATAATGCCAGCTGGTGTCCACAACGCAATGCTATTGTATGTCTTGCGCAGCGCCGTCAAGCTCAGGCATCGCCTCTGGAGCAGCACATCGGCAATGATCAGATACACATAGCACATGGCCCACATCAGCAGAAAGGGCAGCGCCGAGAAGAACGCATTGCTGTGCATCTCCAGTCCAAGGACACCACTCAAATAAGCCGGCAGCTCCGCCTGCATCGTTGTCAGCCCCCATGTGTCAGCGCAGCGGGCGCAGAGCAGCGCATAAAACGGAGCCGAGGTGAATATGCCACGCCAGGGTATCGCTAATCTGCGCTCCCGCCGCACGCTCCGCTGCACGTCGCCGACAACGTAGCGCTTCTCGGTGCTGCCAATGCAGCGCGCTTCGCTGGCATAATTGGCGCCCAGCAGCAGCCAGAGCAGGCACCAGGACACACCCAATGCAGCCGATGCATAACTGATGCCCGGCCAGCCCAGATACGAGCTGGCCAACATGCCGGCCGCATACATGGCCAACACATTGCCGCAATCGAAGCCGGTGTAGGCAAAGGCGCCTAAACGTGTGCGCTCCACCGCTGGCGCCCAATTGGCCAGATGCTGATGGATGCAGGGCAGGGTGACACCCTGACAGAGGCCCTGCAGCCAACGGATGGCACAATACGCCCGCCAGCCGGCCACATAGATGCTCTGCGGCGTCCAGGCGCTCAGCAGCGCCGAGCCAAAGCTGCCCCAGAAGAGCACAGACTTGGCACCGAAACGCTTGCACAGATAACCGCCGGGAAACTGTGTCAGCGCTGAGCCCCAATAGAAGCTGGACAGCACATATGACTTCTGGTGTTCCGTCCAATTGTAGTGCTGCAAGGAAATGTCAATTAATTAAAAAGTGGGCGCGTTCTTGGTGTCGCCTCGACTCACTTACGGGCAGGTCGGCATTAGAGGATGTTGCATTTGTCATGGCCACAACGGCCACGCCCACATTGAACTGCAGTATGGTATTGACGACGAGGCCCAGAAACAGCAGCAGCGCCTGCAAGTGACGCAGTCCCAGGCGTGGCACTGCAAATGCAAATCCAAATTAGATATTGGTAAAAGGGTATTCGTATTGTAAATATATATATTCTTGATCAGGATCAGTTGCTGACTCAATCTAGCCAAGTTCGTCTGTCTGCACATCTTGCAGTGAACCAACCCATCTCAAAGACTTCAATAGCATTTCTCGCTCACTCTCGTTTTATCGATTAAATATTATTGTATTATCAATTTAACGATAATAATCGATTTTCGATTTTTCTAATTTGAAAGGAAAAAAGCATTAAGCAGCTGTACAAAAATGTATTCCAGTTCGGCTTAGAAAACTCTTTTCAACCTGTCCTTAATCGATTTTAAATTTCCAACAGCTGATTTCAGGGTATTTACTAGTCGAGCTACCTCGAATGAATTATTCTTAGTTTGCATTATTTTAAACTTTCTTTTCAATCGATTCTACATTTCCAATACCTGTGTTTAGGGCATCCCTAGTCGAGTTCTCCCCAACTGAACTATTCTTGCTTGTTTTTCACTCACCTTTCTCCAGCTCCACATCCGAGTCTGTCATTCTACTTTGTGATTCCTTGTTTCAGTCAATACTCGTACTTTTTCAGCTGGTAGAACAATTCTGGAAACTATTAAATATTGCCGGAGTTATACAAAATTTAATTGATTGCTTTTAGAATTTAAATTAATTAAATTAATTAATTAATTTAAAAAAATGCTGCGTTAGAAAAAAGAATTTAGTTTTAACTGTTGCTTGGTCATAAATAATAAATTGAATTGGCACTTAACTGAATGACAGTGTCATCATTAATAGTTAATTAATTTTGTCATTGAGCTTATCAGCACAATTTTGCTTTTAGATAATTTATGATAATTTGCTGAAAACCCAAGACTCGATTCATTCAAAATAATTAAAATAAATAATAGCGCCGATTGAGATAAAAGTCAATTTGCTCAGCTATAAAATTTAATTATAAAAATAACAAATGTGAATTGTGAACGAGACAAATGCGACACCATAAAATATATATATATATATATTTATGATCAGCATAACCAACCAAATAAAAAAAACAT
Organism: Drosophila cognata; assembly: GCA_035041535.1. Taxonomy (NCBI): domain Eukaryota; kingdom Metazoa; phylum Arthropoda; class Insecta; order Diptera; family Drosophilidae; genus Drosophila; species Drosophila cognata. The sequence goes on along the minus strand of JAWNLC010000571.1, from coordinate 13,119,295 downwards.
GAGTTTTGCGGCTATAATCTGAAATGAATGAAGCAATTAAAAATATCTGGGGAAGGACAGAATAGTTGCAATACTCTGGTATCTGGACGGGTTACCTAGCTAAACTGGGGAATCTGTTGATTTTGTGACCAGGCAGATTTTCCTAAAATCACATAATAGCAGAAGATATTAAATATCCTTGGGAAACATGTCTTAAACTTGTGAAACTAAGAGAATCCCTAGCCGCAGCATATTCTTGACTTTGTGCAAGAAAAAGGATTAATGGAATAAAATAGAAGCTCCCCAATAATAATAATAATAATAATAATAATAACATAATCATGGTTTAGGCTTTAGACTAACACTGCCCTCGGGACTGCAAATGGAATTTTAGCTTTTATTTTGGCCATGTTTTAAGCAATTTAAGCGAATAATTCGAAGTTTCATCAGCTGAATGAAAACATCAACTTAAATAAAGTTTCATATTTCTGTGAAAAGTTCAAATATAATATGCATAAATATCTACATATGTATGTGTGTGTGTGATTGTGTGTGTGTGTGTCTGTGTGAATGTATGTATTTATGTTCATATATTCGCATCCGGCTAAGCTCCATTATAAAAATGTTCAAACTTGGCTTTTCCTGGCAAATCTTTTTGTTGTTGTTTTTAGTTGTTTTTGTTTATTGTTGATTCGAGTGCAAAACTGAGAGTCGACGGGATATGGGGGGGAGAGGAGGGTGGGGAGAGGCTTGAAAAGTTTATTTGTTTGTTTATTTGCGAATTGTTTCAACGATGGTTTTGTGCTGTTGAGTTTTTAGATTGTGTGCAAATTTTGTCGATAATATCAACGCCAAAAAAAGATGCAAATCCTAGAATTTACCATTGTATCTGTGCCTGCTAACAAGATGCTTTCAGTGCCATTGACAGCAATACTCACACACACCCGCACACACACACACACACACACACACCCATACACACACATACGCACAACACAAACAGTTGGAAGCTGTTAGCTACACATGCGTCCGCCTCTGTCTTTATTTTTGTTGCTGTTGATTTCACATGCTTTTTCATTTGTTCAGAAAGCTGTCAATACAACGGGCCACAATCGGACAATGTATGGTTAAGAAAGGAGGCGTGGCAGCGTTTGGGCGATAGGACGATCTGGCGCTTACAGTCTAGTAATGCGGCATGCACCAACAAACACAACAAAAACAATTCAATCGGTTGCAATGCAGAAGCAGATTTTTGGGTCCCATGCAAATATTTGCACATTTCAATTTTTGTTTACATTTTAGTGCAAATTTTGCAAATTACTCGCATTGCAGTCTGACAGAATGCAACCACCCACCACCACCACCACCACACACACCACAGACACCACACTCTTATGCACATCAGTGCACCACCCAAAATCCGCACCACACCACATCACCTTCATTGCGTTTCATTCACAATGTGCTCCGTTTTTTGTGGTGCACATTTAACTTAAGTAAAACAGAAACAGAGGCGTCACTAAAGGGGGTTCGAGTCGGAGTCCCCATAATTAAGTATGTGAACATGAATATAAATCTGCAGTTGTCAATATTAAATTGTATTTAAATAACTATTATTAATACTTTATTTATTTATTTTTAGCATTTAATTTTTTTTATATTAACATAATTTAAAAGTGAATAAAACAAAGCAATTTCAATTAATATATTTTTAATATTAAATTATATTTTCATAATTCAATATATTTACCATTTTAATAAACTATATTTTTATTAATTTTACATATTTATCATCATGTTAATTATATTTTTAGTTTTAAATAATTTACCATTTTATTGAATTATATTTTTGATTATTTGATGTGTTTGCCAACTTATTAAATTATATTTTTAGCTGTTTGACATATTTACCATTTAATTAAGTTATATTCTTATATTTAATATTAAATTAAATTTTAAATCATGTTGTTATTTAATATATTTTATGTCCACTTTCTGTTCTTCATGTTGTTGTTGTTTTGTGGCGCCACTGGGCAACTAGTCTTTAATAACAATGTCTAGCATTTTGCTTGCTTTTATTAAAAACAAATAGGTAAACACATCTGACACAGTCACACCGACACACCCACACACACCCACTCACACACCCACTCACACACACACGTGCATTTGATGCAAGTGCAACAAGCAAACAGTGCAATACATTTATGCATTTTGTGTGTTGTTTTAATTTTAAATATCCGACGATTTGTTGTGAGAATTCTATAAAGCTTCTGCGTCGACACACAATTGAATATCTAAATATGTTTGTTTTTATACATACATAAATACATACATACATATTTCAATGCATAGTCAATGTTGTTCTTTATAAATAATGAACGAAAACAAAGCTTAACCGAAATTTGAGGGTTTGTTTGCGATTGGGACGGAATAGTTGGCAATATTTACCCAATTTCCAATTGAACTTTGGACTTCTCTATACACTATTGACTATATGTGTATTATATATATATATATGTATGTCTATATTTTGCTAGTTTACTTCGCACCGTATTCTATTAATATCGAATTTTTGTATTATTTTTGACCTCACATTTCACATTTTTTATTTTTGCCCCGTTTTTCCGAATTAATCGTTTTGCGTGTTGGTTTTGCCAGCGTTTTGTTCAACTGCGCTTTGCTTATGCAAATAACTTTCTGACGCGAGCCGCCAGCCATTTGAAATCTCGCTTAATGAAGCCTGCATACACACACACACACACACTTCTACACACACAAAGATATGTGAATAACGAATAATATGGAAATATGGAAACGTATGTGGGAATCTAAAATAGAACAGATCCGGTAGCGTGGCTTAAATTAGTTTGGATGTTAAAATAAACTCCATTAATTGAGAATTAATAATTAATAATTAAATCTTGCTTTATCATTTTGAACCATTACCATTAATTAATTGTGTAAATTCCACATGGAATTCCTAGTACAAATAATTAAAAAATCAACGATCTTTCGAGCACACTGTCAAAAGCTGTTTGCTACAACTTCGCCGCTGCTGATCAGCTGACCTTTACATTGTTGCTTATCTGTTAAATATCGCACAGCTTTGCAGCATGAGCAACAGCCGCGGCAAATCGATATTTTAGTAACATATGTTTAAGATTTGATGTTGATCCGCTGGCGAACCAGTCTGAATGATGTTGTAAATATTGGGGCAGACTGGCTGAATAACAAAATATCATGTCTATCGAATCGGATTCAATCGTGCGAACGAAAATAAACTTGTTAGTTTCACTAAGTACCCGACAGCTGGTCGTTTTACGGAGAACTGGAGAGAGCTGTTTGGCAGTTCAGTTATTATCATTACTCAAATTGGCAGTTCTGCGAATAGCCGGCTGTTATTAACCGATCATGTTAACGGCCACCGCTATGTTATGTGCCAGAAACAATGTTGTTCTCCCAGAAGTGTGCGATTGCCAATTCTCTCTCATTCACTGTTAATGTTGTTGTACGTACAGATGTGTGCGGACGGCGAAACAAAAATTCAAAATTGACGACTTGCCTCAGCTTTGAAACTTAGTTTGTGTGCAAGCAATAAAGCATTTGTGCGTGAAATGCAATCAATTACGTTCGAAACAAGTTAAATCCTTCAACTGCATTAAACAATTTAAATCTAAACACGTATGTACGTAGATAAACTCTGTCTACAAAAAGTATTGCAAAAGAAGACGCGCAAAAGCAAATAAACAATTTGCGGCCGTCATCTCGTCGCGTGTGTGAGTGCGGTAGCTTCTCTCTCTGTGTGTGTGTTTGTGCGTGTGTGTGTGTCCGTTGCGTGTGATTCAATTGTTTAAGCAAACAGCAACAAGCCAGCGGGCAATTTATATTTGCTTAACCATTTAATTGCATTTACAAAACCAACAATAACAACAAAGTATCCAGTAGTCAAAAAAAAAAAGTTGCCAAAAGCAACAAAAACCGCCAAATGACGCGACGATGTCAATTCGCTATTTAACAACCATAAATATAAATCTTAATTTGCTAAACAACAATAAAAACAAAAAAACTTACAAAAAATCACTTAAATATGCATTTTGTGTCAATTTCGAAATCTATATAAAATTTGGTGCTACGTTCTCAACTCGTTTTATTTTTTTCCTTTTCAAGCTTTCTCGTGTCCTTTTTTATGCATATCGTGTGAGCTTGGAGTTGGACCCATCTGGTCACACTCACGCAAGATCGGTTTGTGAAACAGATAATAAAAAAAGTGAACTCGCGCGAAATTTTCTTTTCACACATCTTCGCACCCTCATCCCTCCCTTCCGTTTCGTGTGTGATTTGTTTGTGACACTTTTGGCATTCTTATTGCATTCCACGTGTGCTTTTTGTCTCTCGTCTCGACACCTTCGCGTCTGTCGAGTGTAATCTGTTTTTAATGTGCCGATATTTGCAATTTGTTTACCTTCTCCCTTACCCCCTTGTCCTGCTCTTCTAGTGATTCATTGTTAAATTCTTCGCGTTGCGTCTTTATGAACGTGCCAACAAATTATTGTGAAAAGAAACCAAGGAAAAAACTACAAAAAAAAAATAAACAAAAATAATCAAGTTAGGCTCAAACTTAACAGCATCGATATCAACACCAACAACAACAACATTTGACCCGCTGTTTTTGTAAGTTTCTTACATGTATTTTTCCTTAAGCCTCTGTTTTTATTTTTATATATGCTCTTTTATTTTAACATGTTTTCTTATCACTGCTCTGTCACCTAATTTTTTTTGCTTACTTCTTTTCGTACACGATACGAATATCTACCTAAACATAACTTTACACACAAACACACCCATACAAAGTTGGTTATTTACCTGTTGACTGTCGTCTCTGTCCATGTGCGTCAGTCTATCTCACTCGCACTTTCTCACATATTTCAACATTCATTGTCAACGGTTATTTCATGATTGCGCTTTGTGTCTTCGTCTGTATTCATATTCGTATTGTATTGCAGCGTGTAGTTGCCTTACATACACACATACATGCATATGTATAGACATGTATGTACCCTTGTACATATTTCTTATTGTTCAATCCACCACCACCAGTACCACTGCATTTAGGTTTACCTCACTTCACCTTGGAACAGCTCAACTCAGCTCTGCTTAGCTCATCTTTAATCGTATTTCGACTGCCTTGTGTGCCTGCCTCTACTTTCAACACCTCTGCTCTCTGTGCTGTAGCTCTCAGCTTGTTGGTTTCATTTCAAACTCAACTCGACTCGACTCTACTCAACTTCACGGCCAGCGCTTCCTTTTTGCATAATTTCGCTGACTCATTGCTATGTTGAACATGTTCATAATTACAGTACGAGTATTTCGTTTTTATTTGTTTTGGCCACACACACACGCACACACACACACGTGACAAATTTACAGCCTGAGTTTGACTGTGGAGCTAATAGTGACATTTTCACCTTTAGTGAGTTGTTGTTCTGGTTCTTTACGAGGCGCCTTGGCGCATTTAAGCAATCCCAAATGGGAGGGCACCAATTGGACGCATCTTATTTAAAAGCACGCCTCGAAAATGCGGCTAAAAATATGAATAGTTGAGACTCCTCTTGCAATTTGGGTGAAATTGTCTCTGTCTCTATTTGTCTCTCTATCTCTAAACAAAAAGTCCTTAATATCCAAACTTAAATATGTATGATTCCATTATCTTCTATAAATTTCTAAAGATTTATACTTGAAAAATTTGTTTTAATTGAACCAATTAATTAGCTGCTCTCCAACTTTGTCAGAAATCAGATATGTGTTACTTGAAGCCAAAATGTGGCGCTTATCAGGCTAACTCTCTAAAAAAACATAATTATACGACAATTTATAGATAGAAACATAAATATACATACATCAATAGATACACTAGATATAGTGACACTCTGTACGTACAAAAAGTGCTGCGTTTTTAAGCGCTCGTTTAACCCACCTTTAGCACAACTGCGTTGCTTATGTTAACACTAACCACAACAGCAACAACAGTAACAATAGCATTAGCAATAACAGCAAAACAAAATGTCAAACTAACGTTTGGCGTTCAGAATTAGTTAGATTTCCCAATGACAATGACGGCTCGCTTGTGACTCGCTTACTGTTAACTGAACAACTGACAACTGACCAAATAACTGAAAGTCCAAAAATATCCACTTACACATATGCGTGCGAAGGTTGATAGGGGTAGGAGAAGCAAAAAAAAAAAATAAATAAAAAGTAATGAAAGTAGTTGGGGAAGTTGGTGGGGCACCCGCATAGGCTTAACATTTTAGTGATAAGAAGCTTTTGCGCCCTCGCATTTTACGAATATTTATTGGTTTTTACATTAAAGAGATGTGATAAAACTTTTCCGTGCCCCAAATATGAGTCTGCTGGTTTTTAAAAGTCCACAAAAAGCTTCCAGCTTGTGATGAGCATGAAATGAGAATATACACATGTAAACAATTAAAAGCTAAACTCAAATTTGGTAAATATCAGCAGCTTTAAAGTATATATCGAAAACATTGAGAGAGAATTAAGTTGTATGAAAAAGAGAGTATTTTACTTTCGGCAATCCGAATATAATTGTCTTCTTTTTATTGCTTTTATCATTTCATACCGCTTATCGGTAGCAAGTAGTTGCCGATAACACAATTTACATGGTACATTCACTTTTTGCATTGTGTCAAATGACAACGAGCGGTTTTTTTTTTATGTGTGTTTATGTAGTTAATTGAAATTACCGATAAAATAGAAGAGAGAGCAAGATAGATAAAGAGCGAAACACGTTTTACCTGTGCACACATTGAGTGGGGGAGGGGAGGTTACTGAGTCATATTATCGAGTTGAAAGAACTCATATTCAACAATTAGTGTTTAACGTAACGATTTAGCTGCCAGTTCAGTCAACAAATAAATACAATAACGTGAAAGAGAATAACAAGAATAACTACGACTGCAATTAAATAATTAAAAGCACATTTATGATGTACAACAAAAAAGCAACCCAAAAGCGAAAATAAAAAATTGCTTACGCGAGAATTAACTTGCAATGAGTTATCGCCTCAACGATCTTTCCCATAATGCGGCCACACATTTCTTGCTCCATATTTGGTCACACTCACAAAGACCAAACAAAAACTGTATCGGTATCTGCGCCAAAAAAATATTCTCTCATGTGAAATACGCTTGCGCGACGACGCAACTCACCCTTCGTATGTTCTACTCGAATGAGTAAACACGAACGAACGTACGAGAACGAATGAGAGCGAACTAAAGAGCGAGCGAGGAAGCGAACGAGTTTATTAAACGATCAAGTTGAATGCCCAGTTTCAAAGTTTGACCTTGAGCACAAATTTCGGGTCTCCGGTCTCTTTACACACGTTCATACATATGTATGCTTTGCTCTATATGTGTGTGGCATTTTTATCTATATATGTTTTTTTTTTTTTTAACAATCTCTCAGCTGTAGTTTCTTTGTGAGCTTTGATGCGTTACGAACGTCGCCCGGCTTTAGAGTCGGCTGGCTGCTCATGACTAAGAAGTGAATCGAAACTACGGCAAGTGCTGAAGTCTCGGGCTTCGTTCGCTTAATTAGCGCAACCATACAAATTAACTAACGCACATGCGTAACTCACAGAGGCACATACACATAGATACACAAACACACTCAAAACAAGATGATTAATGTACTGCTTATGTTTTTTATTTTTTTCTATATTTATACCTTGTTGTTAAGCGCGTTTTGAACTTGGCTCTAATGTCTGTGATATATAAATTGCTCTTGTGGTAGGTAGGCAATTGCAAACCGGTTTTCCAACATTAAAATTAATGAGAGTTTGTACAAAAACAAAAAGGGAAAGAGAACCGTGATTATCCAATGCCAAGCGTAATTGGGATGTACATTTTTTTAGCATTTAGAACATAAATTTTGTTTATAAAAGGTTGGGCCTGTTCAGAATTATCATGAATTACAAAATGTATGTATAAATAGCCATTGACGTTAAAGAATTGCGTATATCGGTTGTTTATAACCTGAACTTGTTGGAAATGGATAGAAAGAAAGAAGGCTTCTCATACACAAAGTATATATCTTCTCGAACAGCATCAAAAGACGACTCGATCTAGGAATATTCTAACGGCTTGCGCCAACTGACTCCAAATTTTCTATTTATGAATGAGCTCGGTAACTATGCGTAGATCGAATTTATTTCCCTTCATCGTTTCGCGGGTATCGAAATTCATCAATTTTAAAGAAACATAAATATTTCTTATGTGTTGTTGGTGTAAATACCATTGCAAAGTATTGATTATCATCATAAATTTCATAAAGATCATTTCCAGGAAATATCCTCGACGAGCTGTCTCGACTATCGATATTTCTTCCATTTTGCCTTTTGCTGGCGCAAAAATTCAATCATTTCTCAATAATTCTTAATTCAAGCAGCTGAAAAATATAAATATATAAGTAGATATGAATTTATTCATTGATATTTCTTGCTGTTTTTATTTTTGTTGACTACATGCAACGCGCTCGTAAAACATAAAAGCTAATCAACTCACGCTGTTAAATTTTCAGTGAAGAAACGAATAATAATAACAAACACACATGGCCAGCATCTGTCTGCATAAATATTTATTGGTATTTGACATGATCGATCATTTTGAGCGGAGGAAAGTGTTAAATACTTGGCGCTGATGAGCCAATTTGTTAAGGTGTTGAAATATGCAAATATATCTATCCTGTCCTCCCTCTGATGATTTCGCATGTCACATTAGAAGACATTTGCCGTGGCTCGAGCGAACGATTTTGACGCGACGATTTTGTGTGATGGCCCGCACTAAATGATAAACACATTTTCACATACTTTGGGGTTGCTTCTGCATATCCACCCCACAACACCCCCTACATTAGTATTGCCCTGGTCAGCGAAGGGGGTCTTTGTCATTTTTACCTATCACAGCGCACGTAAATGTCAAACATAAGTCCCTTGCTTTTCAAATATATCACACGGAATTTATACATGTGTGTGTTTGTGTATGTGTGTGTGTGTGCATGTGTGTGTGTGTCTGATTGATAAGAAAACGACACGACAGCTGTTTGAGAACGCCAGATGACTGTTTCTAATACTCTTGTTGATACATTTCCATGGGGTATATTTAAGGTGCAACATGAGCCACACTGAGGCACATTGAAATAGAGTGTTTATTTTGGTCTGTTAATATTAAGTTTGTTGGCTATTAACCATAGTTTAATAGCCTGATTCCACTATAAACATCTATAACATCGAATGTCTTCAGAATGTAAAGTTGCTGCCTGTACATTTTTCCATATTCAATTCGAAATTCGATGTTTTATTCATTTTCGTTGCACAAATCGATATCACAAATAGCTGATATTTCAAGAAAGGCATGCGTTTATTTTTCAAATTCTATTATAATTAAATGAATGTAATTAATTGATAATCATTTATTTAATTTAATTGTTCATATCCAATGGGAAGTTAATTGAATTTTAATTTCCAAATTTGTTTCTATCGCCTGTTGTATACTTTAATTAATGGTTTTATTATTCAGCCGCTCAGCTGGTTTATTTAAATCAAGCGCCAGTTTTGCTACTCACAAGAGAATGTGAATGTAAAAAATGTTGTGCATAGTCGAATCCGGCTATAATTTAGAAATTTTCTGCTGCTCAGCAGGGTATTCTGACTTCGACAACTGCCTGAACTTTCGTGATTTTTTTTTTTGAACTGTTTAACTGTGTGAACGTCGCACAAATTGAGAAGTCGAGAAAAGGGGTTGTGTGCAGACCCTCAAGAAAGACTTTCTGAATGTGTAATTAGGGTTGCATTTGTCAGCTTTCGCAGCAGGCAGGGGTGTCAAGAGAGCGTGTGATTTCAATTGACTTGAGCTGAATGTCAGCCTTTTTTTCGGTGGGTTAAACACGTCTTTACATGCCTTTGAGGCAAATGTGTAATTTCCGCAGTGAGCATGATTATGTTGTAATTGCGTCAACTTGCTTCAATTCTTGCTAGTGCTTTCACTTTTTTCAATAATTTTGCAAAACTTTATTAGCTCTACTCCCAGCTATTTAATCATGTACTAGTTATTCATTCAACTTTTGTTATGCCATTAAAATGTAACTCACTAATTGATTACCATATAAAATACTCATTTAAAATGTAAATATAAACTAAGTATATATTATTTAAGCCTGTTACCCACATCTCTACAACTATAATAACTATATATATAAGTACTATTTTCCATATTGTGTCTCTCTCTCTTTTAATCGACTCTTTCACACACTCTTTACTCTATTGTTTTGTTACAAAAAAAAACCCACTAAATTAAATCCAATGATCACACAAATAAACTGCATATAAACTTTAAATATACATAAATCTATTAAATTAAAAACTACAGAACCTATACACACACACACACAAACCCACTCAAGCATACATATATGTTTATCTATGCATATATGTGCCACATCAAAAAACAATAAATTTCAATCTATATACATACGATATATTTATATGTACATATAATACTTAAATATTTATTCTATTTTATGCGCTTGTTGTGCTGTGAATTTTTGTTCTATTTTTTCACACACTCTCTCTCTCTCTCTCTTCTAGCTCTCTGTCTCCCTCTATCCTTTTGTCTTTCTCTCTGTCTCTACCGCTCTTTCACTTTCCCTTTCTCTCTATCTCTCTGTCTCTGTCTTTCTCTCATCTCTCACTGTGCTCGTTGTGTTGAAATGTTTTCTAAACATTTGTCCAGCAATTTAATGTCATTTTCACAATAAAATATTGGCTCTATCTTTATAACTGTATATGCATATTTGCTATTCCCCTCTCGGCGCGTTTAATGTGCAATCGCCTACACAAATATTTACCAAAAACATACATATACACACACACATATACAGATATACATACATTATGTATATGTCATAACTGACACTCGACACGAAAGTGTCTTTTCTGTATTATGTATTTGTTATTTCCCACAAATTCCTTTTCGTTGAAATTGCATTTTTCACACAATTTTCCAAAGTGACTTATATACTCAATCTTTTCTTTTGCATTTGCCTCCTCCCTCCCCCCCCCCCAAATAAAATAAAGATTTTTCTTTTTAACTCAGCTTGTACAAAGCTGCAAGTTTTTGTTTCGCTCATAAAATCTGATTTCCTTCCTTACACCTGTCTTTCTCTCACTCTCACTCTCACTCTATCTCTGTCTCTAACTTATTCTGTTTATCTCTCTCTCTCTCTCTCTCTCTCTCTCTCTCTCTCTCTCTCATCTCTGTCTTTCTCTTTCTCTCTCTTTCTCTTTCTCTCTCTTTCTGAGCTTAGCTGCGCTTATGCTTGCATCTATTGTACATATGTATATCCCGTAATCCTTGAAAACAATTAATGTTATATACATAATAATGATATACAGAATTTGCAGTCTCATATCGAAATTGTTTTGTTCTCTTTCGATTCTTACAGGCGCCCGCCCCCTCATCACGTTCGTGTGTCGTGTGCAGTGTCGTTTAGCTCCTTCATAAAAAGCCAAAAGCGCATAAAATACGTAAAAAAAAAACACAAGAAAAATCAAATATAAAATACAAATAGAAAGAGTAAAAGAGAAGAGAAAACCCTTAGGCCGAAATTCATTTCATTAATTTAAAAATATAATAAATAATTCAAAATCTTGGCCGATTTTAATTGGTTTATTTCAAGTGATATTGTTTCAGTGTCTGGAGAGCGCTCATTTATCACCGAGCTGGGCGCACTCTATAAATAAATACCGATCGGAGCTATATATAGAAATTTTTTTTTTTTGCATATCTACTATCGAATACGTTAAGAATTATTCTTCAATACAGCCACAAATTTTGCGTTTGTTTTGTGTGTTGTGTGTGTCTTTTGTAGTTTCTTAATGTTGCGCGTGTTTCATATGGCGCAAACAATTCTCCATAGTATTTGTATGTATTCTAGTACACACAAGCAGTTTTCTGCTATCGCGTTCTAAACATAAACAAAAACAGAGAAAAACAATATATACATTCGAGGAAAACGCTGCCACACGATCGAACCAGCGAAAAAAAAAACCGGCTCACATGAGTGGGTTTCTCTAAAGTGGGTGAGTAATCAGCAGATGAAACTTCTTCATTATTATTATTATTATCGTTTAAGGCAAACAGTTGACCCCCTTCCAACCCCCTACTGACGCCCATACCCCACCCAAAGTGGCAACTTTGTATCACACACGTATACACACACACACACACACACGCACACATACACACAACTCATTTCTACTTGAATATTATGCCCCATAAATTCATTCATGCATTTGACTTTGACAATAAGTCAAATAAGTGTCCCCCTCCCCGCCCCCCCAACAACTCCTGTCCGCTCACTTAACATGCATATATGAATTTCTTTCTTTTTTTCAGTGTCTTAAGACTTGCCACGGCTCCTGTATTTGACAGTGTCTTGGCCATGCAAAGCGCGTTTAAGTTTCCCCTGTCATTCTCTTATGGTCTTATACGCTAAACACATTAAAAATAAGTAAAGAGGATATAAGGGTAGTCTGCAGAAGTAGGCGTCTCCGACCCCATAAGGTATTTAAGATCAGAATTAATAGCTGAGTCGATATAGGCCTGATCGTCTGAATGAGTTCATCGTATAAATACGTGTTGTCTTGGCTTTTCCTGCCCTTCAGTTGAAGAAAGCCGAGTACTTCCACTCATTAAATTCGTCATTAAGACAAGAATTGCATATTTAACAATTGCGTTCAGGGTATCTCGTAGTCGAGCTTACTGGATTACAGCATTCTTACTTGTATCTTCTTTTTTTTTTTCATTTTTTTTCTTTTTTTTTCTTTTTTTTTCTTTTTTTTTGCATATCCACGACCATTATTTAGTCAGGCAGCCACAGCAACGGCTTTTGCATGTTAAATAGAATTTGGTAACCATTTTGAACTGTGTGTGTGTGTGTGTGTGTGTGTGTGAGTGAGTATCTGTGTGTGGTTCTTTCTGGCTCTGACTCTGTCGTCGTCATCGTCTCGCTGAATGCCAGAAAAGTAGTTAAACTCTTAGCGCGTCGCAGACACTTACATCATAATAATAATATGGTCATGTATAAGGGAAGGGTAAAAGTTTGGCTTGGCAGTTATTTGAGGCAACAGCTGTTGCCAATTAAAGTTGCAATTGCAGTTGATATCGTTAGAGAAATGCATTTGTAAATCACTGTTGTTTGGTTGTCTTCAACCGCTTGTTGAGTGCAGCAATTGAATAAATATAATGAACAATTACAGAAGACGATTATTTGGAAAAGTCGGAAAAAAATTTAATATGCTGTACAAAAGTGAAGGCAACAGAAATATGTTAGGTTTTTTTTTAGTTTAAAATATCATTGAATTCTATAGCATTCGTCGAATTTGAAAGGTTTTTGGTTATCTTTCTCTTTTACTTATGTTTGATTATTTGGAAATTGCTGAATATGATATTCTATGCTTTACAATCTGTGTTCTTTATGTGAGAATATTTGATTGAATTGATAACTCAACGGAGACCAATAGGCATTTGTTGGATTCGTTAGCTTTGGTTATTCAAAGCCCCAGCTGTGAATAAATGTATTATGCCTGTAACAGCTGTTATTTAGTTTTAATTTAATGTACATAAACAGCTTCTGAAATTTGATTTCAGCTGCTGTAGTTCTCGTTTGTGAATATGGATACCCAAATGCCGGTTTACTGATTTATTTATTTACTTTTTTTTGCTTGTTGTTTTTTTTAGTGCATACTGCGATAAGGGTTCGTTTCGTTTCCATTTCAAAATAAAATCTGAACAGTAACACATAATTATTTATTTATTTAATTTTTGCTATTTGCGCTCGTGTTGCGGATTATGTTATGCTCATTTCTTGCGAAAACTGACGCGTTACATTTTTAGTTCGAGCGGGCGAGCACTGGAAAAATAGAGCTGAAGCGCAGCTAAAATAACAAGCACAACCCAAATGCGAAGCTTAGATAAATATAAATATGCTTGTGGCTCTGCAGTTCATCAAATGACAGGTCAGCTGTTTTGTTTATTGTTTTGTTTTAGGAGGCGGTCGGAGTCGGGGAACTCAGCGCTGGTCCCACGCGACTCGCATTTCGGTCTGACGACGACATGTGCACGAACTAAATTCAAAATGTATGCATAAATGTCTGATGTATGTATGCATGTATGAATATATGTATGTATTGCATATGTACTTATAAATCCCAGTCACTCTGGAGTGCCCAGAATACGAATACGAATATGTAGCAATGTTTGCTTGTGTTGCGCATTGCGTTTGCGGCTGACACAATGGCCAACTGAAGACTCATTCAGAGACGACGCCAGCGCAGCTGTGTTAAGTGCATTCGCACATTAAAACATTTTAAATGTAACATAATGTGGTAGTTCCGAAATATGTACACAATTATGTAAGTTATAGTTGTAGTCATAATAATATGACAGTGTCGGCTGTGAAAGTCTTTCTTCTAGACAATCTGCTCTAATATGTGTGTGTTTTGCCTAATCAGCCTTCTTATATCATATCATTGAGAAGTATACATATTCTTGATTACCCTCAACTGCCGATTAGATAGAATTCTACAATTTAGATGGCCTTAAAAACACATTAAAAATGGGCTGAAGCGGATGACGAAGAAGGCATGGCATGATCGACATCATAAGGCTTACACATACTTGATTAATAAAGATATTTTTTGCAAGCGAATTACGCTAAACTATCTTTCGAGACATTTTTGGCAAAAGCTTACGCAGTCTCAAATATGTTTGATTAGTTTTTGCAAATGTCGGCATCAGTATTTAGGACTCAATTAACTGTGCTGAGTTGTTTTGCCAGTAATACAACTCATTTGCAATTACAAGTTGCAACTTTATAAATATTAGAGGAGAGTACTTTTACTAAATGTGCCACCTTGCAGCTAAATGCATTGTCTGTCTCTCGACAATTTGTTGGAACACAATAAAATAAGAACTTCAATTTAGCAAATTAGCGGCAGCAGCAGCAGCAGCAGCAAGCGAAAAGCGAAAAGTGGCGCCACCTGTTGCCGCACCAAATTGGCCTGTAAAAATATCATTAAATTTCATTTAAGCAAAGCAATTCCAAACAAACAAACAATGGTGAAAGGGGGCGGCGGAGTACCAAAATAGCTCGGAGAGTTCCAGCCAAACGGCAAGTGTCAAAAAACAAAGACAAAAAAATACACACACACAACCACACACACACGAGGTGTATAGTTGTTTTTCTTGTGTATTTTTCCGACGCAAGCGGCAACGGCGCCACGTTGCATACCCCAGCGCCCATATCTCCCAGCTGCATCTTTTCGCCATCTGTCGCTGCAACAACATCACACCCCACCGCACAGCACTGCACCCCTTTCCCCTTTCAAGTCTCTGCTCTGTTGTGTGTTGTCTGGTGTCTGTTCAGTGTGTGCGTGCAAGTTGTTGCACTTTGCGCTTGCGACCCACATTTGTCTTTGGCGGCCGTCGCCGCATGGATTTTCCGAGGATTTTCCCCACTAGCATTTTTTTTTGTGTATGTTGAGCATTTCCTTGGGCATTCTTGGGACTGATGGACGGACTGAAATTTGTTTCTTTTGTGCAGTGCATTCAATCTTCATGCGGTCGACATTGTGGTTGTTGCTCTTGTTTGCGGTAACTGTTCTTGCACTGAAATTTTCCTGTGGCTCCAGCACTCAGTCTCACTTGTTAAATCAAGTTAAAGTTTCTTTTATATATACATATATATATATATATATATATTTTTTTTTTTTTTTAGTATAATGCAGTGCATTTTGGTCAAGTACTACTTACAGGCCGGTATTACCTCTTCGTGTGTCTTCCTTTGGCATGTGGCAAGTGGCAAGTGGCAAGTGCACACAGCATCCAAGAAATTTCACTGTGCACTCGAGCATGCATTCTGTTTATTTTTGCAGTCTACTTGCTATGTGGCATAGGCGAAGATATCATAGTAATTTGTCTGTGTGTGTGTGTCTGCTAACCTGTTGACATTCGAGGTATTCGAGCTATTTTCTATGAAATATTTATCTATGGCGCTGAATTCTATAATCAAGAGAATAATGCAAGTCTAACATCATGCTCTGTTAATCGATTTGTATTTTGCCTTACATGCAAGGCATGGTAAACAGTGCATAATTTTCTAGAGATTAGAAAATACTCCAGAAGTGAACAAGTTCAATCTTGGCATACATCCGTCTACGTACTGAAGTAGTTAGTAGTTAGAAGTTGATCGGATCGGAGGATTAGATTAGAAAAATAATGTCCGCAGTTTAATACCGGTTAACGAGGGTATGCAATCGAAAGCATGCCTAGGACAACCTTTCTTTCTTGTTTTGCAATTGATTACAAATATATTGAAAATGTGTTTAAAACTTTCTGTAAGACTACCCGCCACATCTTCCTCTCTATGCCTCTCTCTTAATCGAAGCTAAATATGACCTATCTGACAGTAATTGTAGCTAATTGTCGTATGCATGACATGAATATGCCAAGCAGTGAATTTCTATGTTGATGCTTTTCTGACAGTTGCCTGCCTCTTGAAATCTCTAGTTTGGCACCCTCAAAGGCGCATTCCGTCTCGAGATGCAATATACCTCACACACAAATGTGGAATACTCAGTTCACAGAAAACAAATAAATTAATTTTAATGCTTAAAACACGAAACGACTTGGAATTTAATCAGTCGATTAAATTATGGAAATATATTTGCCATAAATTTTATTTTATCTAATTAAGTGTTCCAGGCTTAAGCAGTGTATAAACTAATTGACATAAGGTCAAATTAAGTGCCATTTGAATTATTCAACATAGATTTATTGAATACTGCAAATGCATTTTGATGCTGCTTGTTGTTTGTCAAACGAAATGAAGTTGATGACTTTTCCACACTGCTCTCAAGCAGAAGAGGGTATATTCGTTTATAAGTCTACTGGCTTCAGATTAAGATAGCTGATCATTTTCACAATAAAGTTATTTTATCAGCAATGTTTTAGTCACGATGTTTATTACAAATTACAGAAAACAACTCTTAACTGTGAGGCATAAGAAAGATTTATTTTCAAAAGTGTTTTAGATTAATATGCAACTCACAATTAACATCATCATTTAAAGTGATATTTGCGTTATTTTGATTTTCTTTTGCAAATTTTCAGTTAAATTTTATGTGAGCATATTTATTTCATGTTTCTTTTGTTGTCGAAATATATGTATATATTATATTGAAATATATATTATTACTCTAGGCATTTAGCCATTTATTTATAGTATTTATTTGCAATTGAAATTCAGTTTCAAAATATGCGCATATAATATATAAAGGCAAACACTCTTTGACAGAAATGTGTACTCCCAACACTTAGTTGCCATATCATTTCGTGGTCTGCTTAACAGATTTCAATTTGAGTTTTTAGTCGTTGACTTTTTTTTGTTTTAGTTTTCGTGACTTATGGCCGCATGTTGCTTGCAATAGGGGAAAGCACTTCATCAGAAGTAGAAGCAGCAGTAGCAGCATAAGCACGCGTATCTGACGGATTGCCAAACATGAGGCGCATCTACAGGCAACACATGTTTTGCAAATAATTGAGATTTCTGTGTTTTTCTCTCTTTTTTTGTTTTTTGTTCTCAAAATATTTCTAATTTGGCTTTTATTTGCGCAAGTAACATCAAGATCGTTGTTGTTGGGCATTGTGCCAGCAAACAGAAACCATCAAATAACATCAAATGTTCGTCGCCGGTGTGGGCCCTTTGCTATAACAAATGCATAAATATAAATACATATATATATATATATATATATATATAAATATATATATGTCTCTGTATATAATAGATGGCTAAGTATCTGCTTGTCTAGCTGCTCGTCATGACTGGGTGTCATTTGCATTGTTTAACAGCGTCTATTTTGGTTTGATGGTTGGTGACCGATCCGTTCCGATACGAACGCACTATGACAGCAAAGTGTCAACGCTCTTTTGGGAGTGACTGTGGTAATTGCTATGCAAAAACTTGCGCCAAAATGGATGCAAAGATTTCACTGAGCGTGTAAAAGATAAATACTCTCAAAGGCATCTAAGGCGTACGAGCGATGATGTTAAGTGCACAGTTCATTGTTTATGTTATACTTGTTGTTTGTTTGTTGCTTGAAGTGCCCAGCTCTTACAATGAACCAGCGCTGCTGTTGCCATTCTAACTACACACACACACACACACACACACGACTATAAGAAGAAGAACAACAATAATGATCTGATGACATCAGTTGATGTTAACTTTGGACATACAATCATAAGCTGGAAGTCAACGCTTAGTTGAAGGCAGGCGCTTGTTGGCGGCGTCACAAATTGTTATCAATTTAACTAATAAAGTGCACTTTATTTATACTTTCGTTTCGTTTGTGTGCTTCTTCAGTCATTAGGCAGCTCGATGGTCGCGTTGCGGCTAACATAAAAATCAATAATAATTTACACTGATTTTTAACATGCCATAAAATGATTTTAGATAACCACGCTGTTGTGTGTGTGTGTGTGTGTGTGTGTGCGCTTGCGTGTGAGTGGGCTTTTGGTAGCTTTTGTGTTTGTTTGCTTACCTTTTTTGTTTGTCGGCCCACAATAGCTAAATAACAACAAAGTTATAACAAATTAGATAAGCGCTTTATTAGCGACGATACCGTCAAAGCAACAGCAGCAACAACAACAACTACTGCAACAACAACAGCAGCAGCAACAACAGCAGCAGCAACGTGGTGCATATTAGATGATTATTTGCCACGCTACTTAAATGCCACATTTTGCTTTTGCGTATGGGTAATATTGTCAGTTTGCAGTGTTGCGGCATATGTAGTTTTTATTTTTCACACACTATTAAATGGCTCATCGATTTTGTTAGCTTATTTATATTTAGACATCGTATGATTTTGGCGACTGGGTTTTGACTCTAAATTGGTGTGAATTGATGGCTTAGTCTGTTAGGCACAGCTTGCCCTTATATTGACTAGAGGAAGGCCTAAAATAAAACGCATTCAAGCTAAGGAAAAAACCCAAATATCGACATTCGTAGGAACACATCTATAATTGACTATAAATTTAAATAAAACTGAGCGATTGTTCCTTTGAAGCGATATGATTTTTCATGATTAATTTTGATTATTTTTATTCCAAGTGTGAGAAGCATAATAATCATAATAACAAGCATATTGCGTACGTTTGGTTTGAATACCAAATTAAACAACAGATTTGTTATAGAAAAACTCTATTCTCGACATAATTTTCATGTTGGAGCTATATGACATCGTCGTCTCTATGATTTTTTTCTTATCTAAATGTGAGAAGAATAATAATTAAGCAAATTGGTTTGAATTTGTTATGAAACAAAGCAGTTTTTATCCAAGAGCTCATCTTTTGGCCGATTGTTCCTATGGCACCTGTATGATATATGGCTCTACTCCAGTATTGCCTGTAGCAAAAAGTTGGATAGGTTTAACTAAGGTAGCTTAAAAACTGAGGAAGTCGTTTGCATAGCAACAGACAGACCGACGGACATGGCTATATAGACTCGGCTAGTGATGTTGATCATGATATTATGGCTTCGTAGAAGTCTCTTTCAATGCGTTACACAATACAAAATCAAGTTAATATGGGTTTTGTTCGAAGTAAAAGTATTTTGTGTTTTGCTTGATTACAACTTTCAGTTATTCCGCAGTCCGCTGATAATAATGGCCATATATTAATTACACAATCGTATTTTGACGAACAATCAAATTTACTTTTACTTATTTTTGTTGTTTGCCAAACGCTAAACAAAATTGTTTATTATATTTATATTCTTTGTTTTTATTTACCAATTCAATTACTTTCCTTATGCTATGCTAAAGCGTTGTATATATTTAATTTATTTGTTTTTATTTACTTATTCAACACATCTCTTCATTCTATTCCATTTAATGTTCCTTAATTTGTTTTAAGCTAAATTCAAATCTATTATTTAAACACATATGTATTTTTATCCAATATTTATTTACTAATTGCTCTTAATTCATTAGACTGGCGAATTTCCGTTCGTTTCGTTGTGTGTGTGTGTGTGTGTCTGTTTGTTTATTTTCACATTCACAAATTGAAAACAAAATATAAACCAAGTAAAATAAACGAGAACGGAGAAGACACGTTTAAACAAGATGCACCAGCTAACACCTCTGGAAACGGATGATTGCATGAAATAATGTAGTTGGCATTTGAATCGCTTAGCTATATGAATAATCTTGTTTAATAACTATAAGTTCCAGTTAAATAAATATATTGATTTTTGCTCTTTTTATTTTCATTTCTTTTTAGGTAAGTTTATGTTGGTATTGGTGCACAGAGTTCATAGCATGAATCAAGCTGTAAGTGTTAACTTTCAAATTGAATCTTCACATTGTGCGAAGTAGTTTTAAGAGTGGCCAACTTGAACTGTATATATGTGTGTGTGTATGTGTGTGTGAGAGTGTGTGCACCATTTGAACTGCAAATGGTCCAAAAGAAGACACTTTGAAAACGAAAGAAAAAAAAAAACTTCAATTGGTAAACATTTTTCGAGAATATATATTATAAATTATTTTTTGATGTCATTCGATGTATCTCTCGACTATGGGTTGTGTCAGCTATTGTTGTTGTTGCTGCTCCAATTTCCTGAATATTTTTCATGCCATTGGCGTTTTCTCTATATATATATATTTGAATATATTTTATTTTATTTGATTTTCAGTTGCAATTGAATTGCAAATATTTGTGTTACAATTCTGCAGCATGCCAACGTACAAATAAATGAATTCCGATTGTATGCTATTAGTTTGAAAATGTACTGTGTCTAAAGTTTTAATTTGTGTGTTCATTACGTATACAACGTGTGTTCATTAAGCCGCCCTCGCACCTAGGCACCGAGACCATAAACAACAAGGCAATAAATGTATCTCTTCGACACACATACCACATACATACATATGTATGTGTTTCCGCAAGCAACAATCTAACGACAGCTAGCCACTTGGAAAGTTTTTCTTTTTGCCTGGCTAAAAATAATATATTTACGATTTAATTTTTCTTCTATCTTTTTTTAATTTTCATGTTTGCCTCTTTGTAAGTTCTTCCTGTTCTTCCTCTTTATCGTCTGTTTATCGCTGGACAGCGTGGCTTATAATTAGACGCTTTGTTGGCAGCGGCGTCGGGGCGTTGTGTTGTTGCGTTGTTGTGTTGTTGTGTTGCCTCTTGTTGGTCATAAGTCAATAGTTGGCGACGTTTTAATGGCCACGACGCCTTGTAGACTTGTGTGCTAATGAAAAATTATGAATTTATGCTGTTGTTGGGCGTGTTTTGCTCTTTTGCCGTTTTGGTTGCTCAACCTCTGATACGCATTCAAATATAATTTATATTTACGATGGCAGCATTCGGAAATTAATGTGGCAGCTACTCGTCAACAACGACCACTTAATGCCAGCATTTGTGCATTCGCCACTTTAATGGCCCCGGATTCATGCCTAATGCAACTTTTATTAGTTGTTGTACAAATGGGTAATGTTTTATTAATTGACTCAAATTGTGTCCAAAAGGATTGGATTGTCTTGCGTTGGCAATGTTCGCATCTCTGAAAAATGCGTATTGGACTTTTATACAAATCTACAAATTTAACAAGTAATTTGTATAATGTGTAGGTATGACAACCTTGAGAGAAATATGTGAAAAATAATATATTTCTAAATTTATAAATATCTACAGTAATTCAATTTAATTTTGAAAAATTTGCGATTTAGAAACATATTTTAAACAAGTTGAAATATTCTTTGAAGTACTGAGAATTATGCAGAAATTCGAAAAAGTATTGTTTTGTGTAACTTCCGTGGAACATTAATGTTTCAAGAGAGCAAAAAAACATGAAATGAAACTAGCTGTCAAAACAAGGAAACAAACGACAAAGACAACATTTAAAATGGAATTTTTGAATATTGACTTATGTATTTATATATGTTTAACAAGCTATGCATGATTTGAAATATAAACACTAAATCATTGGTGCCTACATATGTAGGTATTAATTTTTATTTGTGCAAAACACACCGGAAACATGAATAAAGAATTCTTGCATATAAACAATGCAGACCGTGGTAGTAGTGGCATCAACATTTCGTTTCATTGGCGTAATTATAGCAACGATTTGTGAATGGCCGACTACAATTTGCCACATTAAGTTCGCAAATATATCGCTTAATCCCGCCCAAGATTTATGTGACATGTATGTATGTATATAAATTGTTTCTATGTTTTTCATTTCTATTAAAGAGGCGCCGCACCGTGCGCCATTTGCTAGTTTGCCATTTGTGCGCTTCAAAAAGAGACTGAGAGTGATTTTATGCAAACAAAAAAAAATGCTCTCTCATCCGCCCACGACACAGACCTATACATACACACCTGCACGTGGCAAGTTGGGTTTATTAATACAAAAAAAAAAAAAAAAAATAGTAAATGTAATTTGAATATACGGCAAGCTTTATTTGCTCTCTTGACCACTTGGTGCTCATAAAAAATGGGATTTTAATATTTTATGCATAGACAATATAACATTTTCACAGAGCGGCATTTCGTTTTATTTTGCGTGGGTCGTTGGAGCGTGGCCAAGTTATGCACTTCTTTTAGGCGCCCAAAAATAAACCGCCACGTAAAAACAACAATAAGAAAAAATAAAATAAAAAACAAATAAAATAAGATAAATAAACGAAAGGAAAAAATGAGCAGCGATTGGCGTGCTGATATTTAAATACCCTTGCAAGAATTTTTCAAAACCCAAAAACACACGAAAAAAAGTTGTAGTTTCGGAGGATTTTTTCTAATCCCAAGATACAGACCTTTAACAACTTTTTAAACTCGTTGAAATTATTGAAATTTGCCTCACTGAAACAATATTAAAATATATACATATATATATATTTTTTTTTGTATTCTTTTTTTTTATTGGCACGAAAAGAATTCTCAAAATATAATAAGAAAAAAAAGAAAACAAAAAAAAAAGCTTGCAGACAGATGAGAAATGTTTGTAATCAAGGCATTTAAGAAAACAACACAAAAAAGAAATGGAAAAAAAAGAGCAAATAAGTTGCAGATAATCCAGTTTGGAATTCAAATTAACAACAGTCTTTCTTTTAACTAAAATCACGTCTACAACTTTTCAAATATGTTGACACTTCATTTTAAAATTGACACTCGCCTCTATTCATCAATGGGCTTTATCTTAACGCTATGAGATCGAAAGTTTTGTATTCAATAGCGCGTCACTTTAGAGGCGAAACTTGAAATATGCAACGTAAGAGTATACAAAATAAATATAGCATAAAAGATTTATGTACGTAAAATATTGTCTGTGAAACTTAGCAAGCGCATTTATCTATTGTCATATATATGTATGTATGTATATGAATGCACACACATACATAGATATGTGTAAAGTGCTTAATTAATTTACGCTGATTATTGATGCGCTCGATGTGATCTATTAAATCATCTAGAACGGCTGCGGTTGCTGCTTCTACTAAAGCGACTGCTGCTGCTGCTGCAGCTGCTGCTGCTACTAATATTGTGGGCTCACCTGTGGGCGTCTCGTGGTTTATATATATTTTAAAATAGCCGCAATGATAAAATTGTATATGTATATAGGAGAATATGTGCTTGGCACGTTGTGGCTATCAATTAGCCGGTGCTAGACTAAATCAATTGCGGCAACTGTGGCAATCAATTAGCGTATCGATTTGTGTGCAAGTCGAAGACAACGTTCTCAGCGGAATTCGGTGCTCTTCAGCTGCTCGTTTGATGCCTTTTAGCTAATGAATTTTTGGTCGCTTTGCTCAGTTTGCCATCCAAGCATAATGAGCTATTATGATGCCTGAGTTGCATAAAATCAAACTGCAACCACAAGACGGTGAATACGGAATTAAGCAATGTCCATTTCGTATTTGTGAAACTCACGTGCAGCAGTCTCCAGGCCACATTCAATACAAGCCAACATACCAGCGCACATTAACCTGTCTTTAAACAATTCTTAGTATGTCTGTGTGTGTGTGTGTGTATGTGAGTTCGAGAGCAATTTGTATGCAACACTGCGCTGCTGCTTCTCGCTTCTCACTTCTGGCTGCTTGCTGGCAGGCAGCATGCTGAACGATTGCGCCTCAAGTGCACTGAGGTTGCGACGTGAACATGACTTCTGCCCCGACCGGGAAAGCTGCTTAGCGTTGTGTTAACCTTGTTAAAGAGCTTTAGCCCCCCCCTTCCAATCTGCTGCTCCTGCTCCTACTTCTGCTCCCCTCTGCCAACGATGGAGGCGACCCGTGCGACCTAAGCAGCGACCTGTGCTTGCATTTCAGTTCGGGCTCGGAACCAATGGCAACACACATCAATACCTTACAATTGCCCTTTGTGGCTCTTTTATTGCATTGCAACGCCATAATTAACAAATATTGCACATTATGTCGAGGCATACAGCTGTACTCTGTACCAATAAAATGTTATGTGTGTGGAATGTACGAATATGGGAGATAAATTTGATTAAACAATGATTATGGCTGGGTCAATTGTTTTGCCTTCTAAGCCCCGACAGACTTCTGCGAACCGATTTTGTCGTTTTGAGCACATGGGCATTGACAAATTATTCATGAATGAATTATTTCAGCATAATATGTTTTCTACTGAACATTATGTGTGAATCACATTTACATATAGTTATATATACTATGTATGCATATATAGCTTAATGTTCTGCAGATTATATATCTGCCTGTGCAATGATCGCAGAGCGACAGTATCTGTCAATTATTTTTATGTGTGTACCTTAGTTAATGTAATTTTTAGTGGATATCCCAGCGTCGGACACGCTCACCTTTGGCAGATAAACTTGTTTTTATTTATACTCAACCAACTGGGAGAATCATCAGCCAAAACTTACACATCGATGCATTTTTAATTTGATTGCTTATAGCTGTGGCAAAGCACACAGAAAATTCGCTTTAGTGTACAACAAAATGTTAAAATTAAAAATTAATGATCTGCTTCCGCCACACATACTTAACCACAGAGCACTAACTTACGCCCATACTCAACCTTCGCCGACCCTCATTTCAGGGCGGCTTGTTAAAACCAAAAAATCGGTGAATCCCAGAAGCCTACACTTGGGGAAAAAATTTTCTGAATTTTCGAAAATCACTATATTTGTTAAAGTATAATTCATTAACATTTTCTAAAAATATGACTGAATTTATACATTTTAAAAATGTATTCTATGATTTCTTAAAAAAAAAAATAGAAAATAAGCTCCACAAATTTTAGTACTTTCTTTTTTTTTCCGTATTCCAGAACATTTCTAAATTCCAGAACATTTTTCTAGTATTCGGAGCGACCATCTAAAATCCCTTTCGATTTTAATTCTGAGTGTAGTTAGGAAAAAAAAACAAAATAGAAAAATTGCTAAGCACTTTGTAACTTGAATCGCCTTGAAGCCGCTCTAAAAACACGTGGAAATATTTTGGCTCAACTACAGCAGCAGAGCGGAATGTATTTACCAGAACGTGATGTTGCTGCTAGTTGCTCCTATCTCTGTGCAGGCAATCGTAATTTGAAGTTATTATTTATTTAGCCATCCATTAACGCGCACATATTGATGACCAGCAACAGCAAGAAACGACCTCTCACTCTCTCTCTATCTATGTCTCTCTTTATCTCTCTCTGTGTGTGTGTGAGTTGTTGTTTACACCATCCCCAGATGGTGTATAATGCGTGCAAGTATAGCTACTCAGAAGCGCTGGCTAGCAATTACTTTTGAGTTAGTTGGCTTAATAGAAATTCAACGAGCGTATTTTGTTTGTCTTGTAGTCCCTGGGCTCACTTTGATTTTCATAGGTAAATGTTGGACGAACTTTTCTGGCACTCGCTGGCCTAGCTAACGAACTTGTCCTGCGGCGCTCGAATCGCTCGCGCGTGTTGTGTTTGCTCAGCGCAGGAAGCAGCGTGGGAAGCTGGGAAGCTGGGAAGCTGCTTGAGCTTGAAATCGATTATGAATTATTTGACTTGAAGAAATGACTTATGAGACCATCTCCTGCAGGACAAAAGCGTCTACGGCGTAACGCACAATGGCCACTTGGCGGATCCTTTTGCATTTTATCTTTGTTACATGTGTGCCTGATGTGACCTGGTGTGGCGTTGACTGGGTTAGTGGGTGGATGGGCGGAGGGGTGGATGCGTGGGTGAGTCGTTTCTTGCTAGCATGACAAATGCTTTACAAACTAAGTATGAATATAGCAGACCGAAGCAGTCTTTTATATGCCGTACACACACAAATCTGTCTCAAGCTTTTTTGTGCTTAATAGGGACTAAGTATTCCTGGGATACTACGTATTTTGTTATCGAATTGAAGCGATTCATGATTTTGTGTATTTTGTGGAAAATACTTTTACATTCAATATCCACATTCCATTTTCGTACAGTCAGAAATAACTTGACAAGAATTTTTTGTATAAAAAATAATATATTTAATTAAATGTGTCCTTTAAGGATACATGACTTGGACATGGTTTCATATAAAGTCTTATGAAATTTCATTGCTTAAATATTTACAGAGTATCTTTTTCAGTGCAAAATCTTACTCCAAAAATGTTGTGGCTGGATTTTTACTTCTCTGCAAATCCTTTGACACTAATAAATTAAATATTGCTGAGTCTTTTGTATTGGAAATTAATTTAAGCATAGCTGCTGTGATTTATGGATTTATGTCTTTGATACATTTTTCAATTGAATTGAATTTGCTGCACATAAATTATGCTCGATTAAAATACACATACAGACAAACACATACATACACACACATGCGAAGAAAATTCAACTTTATTCTGCATTTCATTAATTTATATGTTTTCTCTTCATTTACTTGCAGGTAAGTTTGCACTACGACGGCAAAGAAAACGTAAGTCGAACCGAATAATTTCAGGCTCTACGCTCCCTCGAGCAACAGTGGCAAAAATATACTGGTCGATTTCAATAATGAATGCGCAAGCCAATCGATTTTCATATTAATTGAGATTTATTTCATTGCATGATATTAGTAAGAAAGGAAAGCAACACCAGCCAAATGGAAACAAAAATAACAAGAAAAGGCTGCTAATTTCATTCCCTAGTTGCGCATTTTTATAGTGCAATTATCACGCCCGTCGAGTGGGTCACTCTCAGGCTCAAGCGCAGCGCTCTGATAAAAATCGTATAAATTAGTTAAAGGACCCAAGAGTGCCCATATCCAGTAGTCCCCCTTTCCTCCCCTCAAATAGCTATTTAGACACTTGATTAATCACCAAATGTATTTTGTTTTTGTAATGCTTGCTTTGAGCTGGCTTTTGTGTGGGTTCGCTCGCCTTGTGCGTGTGTCATTACATTATGCATATGCATATGTGTGAGTGTGTGTGCGTGTGTGAGTGTGCGAGTGTGTGAGTGTGCGAGTGTGCGTGCGTTGCTTGGCAACCGCTAAACCAATTAAGTTGTCGGTTTTTGGCTCCCTTCTCAAAGTGTCATCAATGGACTAACAATTGGAAATTAATAGCCGGCAAATTTGCTGTATCCTATTCCATTAACGTATCGCTTTGACCGTATTATCGCATATATTAGCTATTGGCTTTGTGTATCGCAGCTTGGCCTATATTCAGCAAATCTTTTGTTCATTCAAGTGTCACTTGTGGCAATTAGGGCGACAAGTAGCCGCAACTAATTGGTGCACCTTGATGCGCGCAACTTCAAACAGTTTCGTGGGTGACTGTAATCAGACGTGTCATACTCTTCAGTTGCAGACAGTGCCCTACAGCCAACATGTTGGCACTCTTCCCCACTCACCCCTACTCTCACCTCACTGACCACTTCACTCCACTCAGCTCAGTCAACGCGAGGCAACTCAAAGTATGAGTAATTCAATAATGGATCTGCGCTGTGCAATCGAGAAATTATTGCAATTATAACGAATTAATTGCCTGCCCCCATCTTCTCCTTTTCTTCTCTCTACAAAAAGCGTTTCTTTATTTAGATAATCACAATAAAATTAATTGGAATTATAACTTGTAATAAAAGGCAAATTACCAGATTATATCAATGCCAACGTTTAGTCTTTAAATTATGCTGAATTTTGATTCATTTACATATCAAGCAGCCGACAAACGATTAAAAATACGACAATTTGTTGACTAAAATAAACCATTTACCCAATAAATGAAGCCACTTTCATTTCTTTGCCACATTAATGGGTGCAGTTACAATTTGATTGATCGACCAATTCTAGAACAGCTTTCAACATATAAAATAAACTAACAATTGCTATAATTTCGTCGAGCTGTCAACATTGAAGGGAATATATAGGAACTACTCATGCAAACCTCGGCATTCGTTGGGCTGCAACAATTTTTCATGCTCTTCTTAAGTTCTGGCTGTGCTAGAGTCCGTTGCATGATGTCTCTATCACACCCCGTGGCTGTTGCATGCGACGCACGGTTTGCTTTTCTGTCACTAGATTTTTTTGCCTACTCAATTATGAAAAGAAATTATTAAGTGCTAGCTGCGCTGAATTAGACTGTAATTGAGTGTAGCCGCGCTGGGGCATGGTGGATGCAACAGTAGCAATGGCGGCAGGGGGGTTAAAACGTGGCAGTTCGTGCAATGTCTTTTGCGGCCTGCCTGTGGCCTGTTGGCTCATATTTTTGCCTCATATTTTCGCCAGCCGCTTTTTCTATGCAGCTTGTGGCACATGTTGCCGGTTGGTGAGAGTCTTGTTTGTGTTGCTTCTGTTGCTGTTCGTCTGCATGATATAAATGGCGCACATTTTGTGAATTTCATTTGCGTCATATGCCAGCCAAAATGTGTGGCATTTTCCTTGCCCATTTATATTGTGGGAGTCGGAGTCGGAGTCGTCCGCATCTGATGAGCACGATGATGATAATGTCGGGGGCATTGAGTGACGACCTGCCCAGCCACTTTTGAGGCATGGGGCAGCGACGAGACTACCAACAGGTTGCTGCTGGCTGTTGCATTTGGGGAGCCGCAGATACTTAACTGAATTTGTGGTTTGTTTGTTGATTTTTCTATTTGAGTATTAGGGTGTCGAGGTGCTGGATACGTGCCAGAATCTCATAAGTTCAGAATTGTTGTTGCGTTCTGCCAACTGCATTATACAAATGGATAATCAATCAGCAAAGCTGCTTCTGATGAGGCATTAATATTCCCGCGCAATTTTGGTGGATTATTTTTTAATTGGCTGTGAGCTTACACAGTTGCTAATCGCGACTTTTCGCTATGATGAAATCCAAAGAGCACACAACTTCTACGTCTTGCTCGTCAGCGCAACTCGATCGTCACATATTTATGTATTTGTGTATCGAATTTAACGATTCTGGCAATTTGCACAAGATAAACAGAAGAACAAAACAAATGAAAAAAAGAAGAGACTTTTGCAAAAGACTCGTCAATCAAATAAACAAAATAAGCGGCAGTCAGGCACCAACTGCTTGTTGTTGCGACCCACTCACATACAGGCAGGCAGCCAGATAGTTAGACGGACAGATTGGCCAGGCAATGAGAAACCGTGCAGCGACAGCCAACAACAGCAACAGTCTCAGAGTCTCATCCACCTCCGCATTCGCTTCAAAGCGAAAGAAATCGGATCAGATCAGACGGCATTATATGGCGGAGGGTACGTCTAAAGCAAACACTAGCTAAATATTTATGCATGAGAATGGAAATTGCTGCAGCGCATGAAATCAGCATTTGATGATATTCCTTGGAAATTGAACGAACGCCACTAAGTTAACTTTTTGTTGTTTGTTATTTTTATGTACATATTGCTAAGATCTTGTGCTTCGTTTGTTATTCAAATGTTCGCACTCTAGACGAAATTTGACAATAGGCAAGGGCAATATGTAAACACTGATCGGATCTTTTTTTCTTTTCCTTTTTTTTAAACCAAATTTAAATATCTTTTTATTTATTTTCTTTTTATGAATTGGTATCGGAAGCAAGTTGTTTATAGAAGTGTTTAACATCTAACAGCTACAGAATTAGTGTTGAATTTATTTATTATTCTGGGACTTTATGCACTGCGAACTAGCTTGATCTCTTTTGTCCCCTCTTAAGCCTATAGCTGCTCCATCAACTCTGGTTCTTGCATAGATTGAAATAGATATATAATAAAATTGGTCACATTATATATTCAAATGTTTTTGAATCTTGTTGCTATACAAATAAATAGATTTATGAAAAGCGCACAGCGCTTCTACGGGAAGGCAGAAAAAGGCGAAACTGCATAATTCTTAGCATATTCAAATTTTACCAAGCATTTTTCACATTTATTGTTCGTTTTTTTCCCCCGTGAATTTCAAATAATTTGCACTAATTTATGAGCAACTGTTAAGCTTACTAAACTATTTATATCTCAAGTTAAGCATTCAGTTTTATTGCGATCACAAGCAAGCGTGAATGATTTAAAAATGATGTCTTGCCGTCCATTGGAAACGTTTTTGCTGCGCAGCTTTTGTTTCAGCTCATCGCCGACGTCGTTGTTCGTGTTAATTAAGCGGCGCAGCAGAGCAGTTCATAAACACACTCCCGCGATATGGTGTGCGGTGTGTGTAAGTTTTTTTTGAGTGATTCGTTAGCTGCAGAATCATCAAAAATTAAACCAAAAAACGCGACGACGATGACTATTTAGCGAAATCTAAACAGTTTCGCCACATGTTGCGGATGCAGCAAAATGGGAAGTCAACAATTAATAACAACAACAACAAATATACAGATACAAATAGAAGGCTCAACACACAGCTGCTGCGCTCGCTCGTGGCAAAGTATCTTTAAGATACGCTTGATGTGCCCCAATCGCGTGCTCATTATTTGTGTAAATGATGTGTGTGCGTAATCTAAATAAGCACCATGCATAGATTTTATTGCGGTCGTGTTTGTGTCCAACTGACACACATAAGAAGCGCCTCAATTGCTTTCGATCTGCCTACGATCTGGCGATCACATTATGACGCTTTCAATAATGCTCAGCCCCGGTTTCAAATCGCACTTGTCTGTGTTTCTAGCAATTATTGCTGAGTCATGTGCCGCTGCTGTTGCACTCTTGTTCTGTTGCATATTGTTGCCAATTTGCGCTGCATTGCATTATAACGGTTGACGAGCTTTATTATTTATTCTGTAGACAGTTGAACAAGTCTGGCTAATTAAGCAAATGTCGTTTCGATGAGAGCAGTTTAAAACTTTTCGACTAGACTTGGCTGGTATGATAATTATTATTATTATTATTTTTTTTTTTAATTTTTCTTGCGTGAGAGATTTGTTTGCAAACTATTCTGTATCTGGCTTTTTCCACATTCGCTTCTTATTTTAAGAGCACGAAATTTAATTAATTAAAACTGCACTAACTCGTTGCATGCATGCCGGGTAAATTGTATGTCTTGCGGCAGCATGTTGGGCTTATTGTGTGTGTGTGGGTGTGGGTGTGGGTGTGGGTGTGGGTGTGGGTGTGTGTTTGTGAGTGTGTGTGTGTGTGTGTGAGCGGCGAGGAACGCGATTACCAACACTTGCATGCATTATCCTGCACTGCCTGTGTTAACAGTCCAGGTTAAAAGTAGTCGATGTTGTGTATAACTAACTGAGCTTGTTTGTCTGTGTGTGTGGCTGTGTGTACTTGTGTGTGTTTGCGACCATTTTCGCTTAATTATGAAGTTTAGATGCCATTGGCCACGAGTAAATCGGATTGAAAAGTTTTATATAGTTTTTGTAGATTTTATTTTGGCGAGATTTTATTTCATTTAAAATTTTGTTTTATGCTAATATGCCTAAGTATGTTAGGAACTATGTAATCCGTTTTGTTTTTAAATATTCACAAATTTGAATTTTAATATTATTAAAATGCGTTGCTTTATATGATTAATGAAACTAATAATAAATCGGTTTAGATTCAAACTAAGTAAAATAAAAAGTTAGCTAAATATATTATAAATATTAAAATATTTTTTATTTATAAACAATTTTAAGCTAAGT
The DNA here is from genome assembly GCA_035041535.1 of Drosophila cognata. Lineage (NCBI taxonomy): Eukaryota > Metazoa > Arthropoda > Insecta > Diptera > Drosophilidae > Drosophila > Drosophila cognata. The sequence goes on along the minus strand of JAWNLC010000571.1, from coordinate 13,087,148 downwards.
GCAGCAGCAGCTAGGGCCTTGAGCTAAATAAATTAAAATAATTATTTTCTAGCAAACAGTTAAGAGTGAAAAGTTTCTTATTTTTATTTTAATTGCAGCTGCAGAAGACAAGCACAGTCTCTTTTGGGCAGTGTAAAGTGCTCAGGTGCTAAGGCACTAAGGCTTCATAATTCACGAGTTCGGCAAGTGGAAACAAATGTAATTTGAGCCATTTGGTAAAGCGCTTTTACAGCTTCGCCAGCAGCAAGCAGGAGCTAATGAACTAGATTAGATTTCAGACCAGGCAAAATCAGGCAAATTCGAACGTGGTTCTCTCCATGCAGTCGTCTGCATCAACAGGCGTTCTTAACTGTGCTTTAAAAGACAACCGCTATATTTAACAATAAGCCAGCCAACTAATTGGTCAGCTTTTGTATATGGCCACATGTGCGTGCATGTGTGTGTGTGTGTGTGTGTGTGTGTTAGTGAGGGTGTGTGTCTGTGTATTTGTGCACTAAGCTTTCAGCTTGTCAACCAGCTATCTATATATCCATTTATATATCCATGCATGGGCTTAGCCGTTGGCTTTTCGGGAGCTATACACACGTCACAAGTGCAGTAAACGTAAACGTTGCCCATTCAACACGTCAGCCAGCGGCTTAACTTGTTGCACACACAGTACGCTAGCCATTCAGTTGGCCAGCCAGCCACAGAGTCAGAGCCTCGCGTCAACCTTGAAGTGGAATGAGAGGTGGGGGCTGTGAGATGTTTGGGCGGGTGTGGGTGGGCGTGGGCAAGTTTTACTAAGCTGACAAGCGATGCTGGGCATTTGACTTATGTGCTGGGACACGGCATAAAACCAGTAACGCTTATAAATAATGTAAAAACTTAAAGTATTCGCCTTCGGTTGTGTGCCGTCTTGCAACGTTGAACACGTTTTCTGTCAATTTAATTCCTAATTAGTCACGGCCATTTTAGAGACAGGCCGCCCTCATCCCCACCCCCTTTCCGCAGGGAGGTCTCTGGACGCTTTTCCATTATTGAAATTGGCAGCTGCTGACGCTGGACCGGCAATTTGCACGTGATTTCATTGCTAATTATTTGGTAAGAATCTGGTCACAGAACTATGACAAAAGTGTCACTTATGCATAGACAGTTGAGTGTTTTTGGCTACGTGTTTAATGTGGCTTTAATTTCAATTCACTTAGAACATAAATCTTGGGCATTGCAGCAGCCAATCGCTGTTAATAGATTTATGTTAACCAGTGTTAACCGAACACTGACCACTCAGAATTCTTCAATAAAACTTTGCCTGTAAACTGATGAGACTGTCTTGACAATTGTGGCCTTCTAAGCAGGCAGCAGCGTCTGTGTACAAACAAACATATGTATACAATTCGACAAGTTGACTGCCAGCTGCACAGCTAATGAGGCACGTTTAACTGTGATTGATTGCTGAATAGAACGCCGCAAGGCCAAGCCAAGCGCTCAAAATTAACAACATAAAAATAATACAATTGCACGCTAAACTTTAGTAAAGAACCAAACTGCGATATACACAACAAGTAAGTAATACAGACTCTTTATAAATGATAGCAGAGCTTGTTGGGTTCACTTCACTTTTGGGCAGGCCATAAAAATGGCAACAAGTGTGTCCTAAGTTGCGTTTCCTCTCTGCGGGCAATAGCATTAAAAGTATCCGGCTGCTGCTGCTGCACATGTTTTACGATTTTGTTCGTCGCCTTGTGGGTCTTGGGGCCATTTTATGCCAAATCGTGTAAAGTCAACTTCAAGCGCACCCCAACCTGTATACACTGCATTTAGTTCGGAAAAGTTCAACTTTTGCCATGGAAGAATTTTTACTAAAGAAGCGGCGTTTAAACTGCAAAACATAAAATGTTAATAAAAACGGGTTTAATATTATTTTATTATCAACAAATGCCACTTATTTATAATTATTGTTTCGCATATAGATACTAGATATGCGAAACAATAATTATAAATAAGTGGAATCTGAAGCTTCTATTTATTTATTTATGACTCAATTAATTTTGATTGCATATAAATATCAATCAGGTGGTGACAATGATACTACCAGAATACTGCTCGAAACATAATAAGAAGAGGCAAAAATATTATTATATGCTGCACAGATTCTTTAAAAACTATATCCAAAAAATGGCTGATTAATGAATATATTGAAAAACGTATCTTTCCTAGACAGCATCGAAGTCTCTTAACTATTTATCAATTGCGTTGCAATAGTTTTTTTGTGTAGTTCGTTTGGTTTTTAATACACTGTGATTTACTTTCACTTATCGCCTCTATGTGCTAAGATTGCATAAGGCTAACTTATACAAATTTAGTCAGATATCCAATGACGTCAGAGTCGTGACATATGCCTTGCTAAAGTTGCAATTACCCATGCAGGTGTATTGTATTTCAATTGTCTGGTCATATAACCAAGCATTAAGCACTTTGTAGTTGCTATTATTATATAATTTCATTCAACGTTTTTCTGTTGTGGTTGCGTTTATTGTTGTTTTGGTTGTTTGTGTTGGTTTTGTTGCTACTACTGCCTGCTGCTAGTGGCAGTTGTAGCAAGTTGTAACTATGCCGGCCGGCAGCCGGTTAAGTTGTTTGACAAGTTTTTCCACTTGCCCCCATCTCGCTCCGTGTGTGTGTGTGTGTGTGTGTGTGTGTGCGTCGTTGCTGCGATGAGCTCATCAGCAGACGGCAGCCACATGGGCGCGATCAGCTGTGCAAGAGGCGACAACAACAACAACAAAAACAACAACAACAACAACAACAACAAAAACAACAACAACAACAACAACATTGTAAAAAGTTTACTTAAGATCTTTTCGTGCAGTTCTGTTTGCTGGCTTTCAACTTGAACCCGTGAGATTGAAACGTGTGCGCTTTGCGAAACGTGCCTACAGTTTCGACACAATTTTGTTGTTGCTGGGCACAGGGTTGTGGCATTTTGCAGTCATTAATTTGACGATGCTAAATGAGAATTTATGTGTCTGCTGCAGCGGCGTTGGCCAAACAATTTCTCATGCATAAACATTTTTCAACGCTGACTGACAGTTGAGTCGCTCGATTCTCGAGTTGTCGCTGAGACAACAACGCCTCGTTCTGAAGTACAAATGTCATTAACACTTGTTCTCCAAGCGCGGCCTGACCAAAATTTATGGAAAAATAGCTTGAACAAAGAGAGCAAAAAAAAAAAATACAAAATGTGAAGCTTCCACAACAACTCATTACGCAGACGTCCGTTTTTGGTTTGTCTAACATTTGTTTTTCAACATTTAACAAATTTATGAATACAAGTTGAAATGTTGTGCTTGGTGTCGGGCTACATAAAAGGACTGAGTCTGAAACGAAAAATGTTGTATTCAACAAATACAGATTCAGATATAGATATAGATACTTAAAATCCATACTTGTTATTCCATTACACAATTGGTTAAAACAAGCATACAACGCCTTAAATGGCAATGGTTATGAATTTTGAAGAATTGTGCATTTATGGCAGACTTGAACTCATGTTTCAGCCCTCCATATATATATATATATGTATATATGCGTATATATAAATAGCTATAAGCAGACGTCACTTGATCTGCCACGCATTGAATTTCACACCAGAATGAAGCTCATTTATTATCGCTTGGCGTTACGTTTCACTGGCAGCCAAGACAACGCAGAATAACAACGACGATGATTATTATGATGAGGGATAAGAATGGCAAGATGGCTGGGCGATATCCAAACTTCTTTTGTATATATTGGCTGGCTTTTGTTTCTGATGCGGATTTTACGATTCTCATTTGACAGCTCAATTGCGCAGTCGTAGCCCAGTTCAAGGCTAGTCGTGACTTTTACTTCTCTTTAACTTTGTTGAAGTGTTCAGAGGACTGTTCATTAGTGCGGATTTGCGGTGAGTGTGAGTGTGACTGTGTGTGTGTGTGTGTGTGTGTGCCAGACGTGGGCAAACTAATTTCATTGAAATGTTCTGTTCTGTAAACTAATTTCTCGATGCATGTGCGCAAGGGAAAAACATGAGAAAAACAGCAAAGCAAACAAGCAACATTCAAATGTGCCGGCAACGTGCGTCCATTTGTATAGCGTTTTAAATTGGATGCCTTCGTCATGGCTTGTTTTGTTTATATTATGCACGTGTCCGTCGACAACAATGGGGTATATTACATTCTAACTGATCATATTCATCAAAGATTGATAACATTTTCGGTAGCTCAAGCGCGGATCTTGTGAGATAAGAAAATGAACATGTTTTGCCAGCTAAGCAGAGATTACAAGTAAATTATTACATATCAATAAACATTATTTGAGAGCGTTACTGCAACTTCTTATGAAGCTTAAATGTGTTTAGTTCTTTTCATACAATTCCCATATCTGCACACTTTTTGTAGGGCATTGATGGAGGCGTCTGCAATCCCATAAGAGGCAGCCATGTTCATCTAGCCATGCCCCATCTATTTATCTATCCATAACTCCGTTAGGAACAATCGGTTGAATATCCAAATATGCGAACTATTAAACTATTTGATATAAAATCTCCGAGATCTGAATGTCCCCATTGGATCAATCAACAGAAAGATATGTGCTTGTAAGAACAACTTTTTTGCTTAACAAGTAATCCTAAAAAAAACCATACCATGTAAATATGTTTCTACAATGTTGATAAAAAAAACTGTCAACATCAGCTTACTATATCATATAGATTTCTTTGGAACAACAGAACAGTTTTTCAAATTTATAGTGAAATGTAAATGTCGGCAATTTGAAACGGATCTATTCAAGGAATTACATACATTTTTTAATCTTCCCTGGGTATATTAAAATCCGTTAACGATTTTACTCAGGTTCCCATTTTTTTTTTCTCGTGTATCTGCTGCACAATGCAACACAACACTATTTTGCTTGGGCTCTAAGAAATTGCTAAAATGGACAACAGCAGCCACGGAGGAGGAATAAATAAACAAAAGAAGACCAAAAAAAAAAGGAGAAACGAAACGAAACGAAACGAAAGAATGAAAAAGCATTCACTAATAGCACTCACATATGTACAAATATGTATGCGCGAGACTCGTGAGAGCCAGAAGCATTTGAAATATCATCAGGTGTTTTCATTTCATTTGCCAGAATTGTTGTCTGGCGAAAACACTTTGGCAAAAATGATGAAAAATTTCCAGAGTCTCGACGACAAGCGGAGGCAAGCGTCAGGCGGCAGGCGGCAGGCGGCAGGCGGTAGCTCAAGTGTGTTAGCCACCCACAATAGGATTATGTTTGTTTCAAGTATTAAAGGTAAACATTGCTTAGATTTGAGCATTGCAGGAGTGGCACTTCCGAATGTAATATCTTAAGCCGGATCAGAGCATAGAAGAGTCCGCTAGTCCGCCTTTCTAGTTAATTAACAAAATGTAGAACTTTCTGCAGCTTCTTCAATCATCAATCAATGCGATTAGTTGATGGCTGCCTTTATTTCCTTCCATTCATTGGCCGCGTACAATGGCCGCTGCTGCTGTTGCCTCTATAGTAATAGCAGACTTTGTCCGCAAGCTGTGCAACCTGATTGCAGTGTCACCTAAACCATTGTGCGTTGACATTTTTAATTACATACAAACACATTCACAGGCTGCCCTGTCAGCCGCTGGGCGGCAGGATGGAGGGAGGGAGTTGCGTGTTTCTGTGCTGTATGCTGTGTGCTGGTAAATGATAGATGATACCAGCTGCGCTACTTAATGTTGCGTTTTGGGGGCAGCTGCATTGCGTAACACGCATACGCCACGTTACCGTTGCTGCACTCTACTCCATCATGTGTCGCAGCCGTTGAGAAGGAACTGCAGTTAAGCACTGGCTGACAGACAATACTCCTGGCCGGGCTTAGGCAAAGCCAGCGACGCAGCATTACAAGGCATGACTCGGAATTGGGCATGCAATTGGGTGTGAGTAGATGGGTGTGTGTAGATGGGCGTGAGTGTGGGTGTGTGTGTGTGTCTAACACCAAAGAAGGCGACACTATCATCGGCATCAAAATGCAAAGCAAACAAAAGCCCAGCAAGAGTCTGTGTTTCTCACTGTGTATTCTGTTTTCTGCTTGTTGCCACTTTCAACACTAATGCAATTTGATGCGTCACAAACCCGCACAAAAGCAGACACCTCCACACACACATGCATTAAGCATGCAACATTTTAGTGTGTGAAGCAACCAAAGCGGCTGCCTTGGCGCGCTTGCGTGGGTGGTTTTTTGTAAATCCTGCACAGAATGGGATTTTCAACACATTTGCTCTGCGCGTTTGTTGCATAGTTTTAGGCGTTGCATGCATAGCGCTAAGCCGGGCATTTGCCAAGACAGCAACGACGACGACAACGTCGACGTCTTCTCGTGCGGCATCACAGTTGCACGCCACACAAAAGCATGCTATTATTTTGCTCGCTCTTCTACCTCTGCCGCTTATCATTATTATCTTGGTGCTTCCGTTCAATAGCAGCCAGCATGCAGTAGCAACAACAAGAGCGATACCATCGCCGTGAAACATCGTGCAACGTGACTTTATGCAAATGCTGCATTTTGCTTTTCAATTTCGTTCGCCTTGCAATTCCCTTTCGCCGTATCCGATCCGGTTGCAACAAGTTGTGCCCAGCCAGCTTCTTGCCTTGTTTTCCCATCGCATTAAGCCAGTGTGCACAGTTGTGGGGATTTGTGCGAAATATGGGTGCTATTTTTTGCATAAAGTGCCACTCCCTCCCCGTTTCACCCCCTATCTCTTGTTTTCTCTCACGCCCTTGCAGCGTGGCACGCCTTTTATTTACTTTCACTTTGTTCTTTCTTTCACTTCTCATGCTACAGCTGCACGATTCCGTTTACATTTCTTGGGTTGCAACTGTTGTTGCTCCCTGCTCCTGCTTCCTGCTCCTAATCCCTCCTGCTGCGGCACCCATCTTCTGCTAAGTGTCACAAATCTAAGCGATTTTAGACTTTTAATGCGCTTCGATTGAAGCACTGCAAGAGTGCCGAGTGCCCGAGCCCTGGGCATGAGAGCTGGATATGGTATCTGCTATGCAAATAAAATCTCTGGCTTATAGCTAAAATATATATCCATTTATGTATGCAAGTGTGCAAGTGAAGCTTTCTGCCTTTACTCCGTTCACATTTTTATTGGCCCTTTGCGTACTTGCGTTTGGCTATATTAAAAGCATTAGAACATAAATAGTATGCAATACTAAACATTGTTCACTTCACTTATGTGTAGTTAGTATTGTCCTATTTATGCTATACGGGAGAATGTTAAACTTATGTTGCATTCAAGGAGTCGGAGGACTCCATGAAATATATATATTCTTGACTGGCATCACTATCCGAGTCGATCTAGCCATGTCCGTCTCCCATAGGTTCTTGTGTATAAACCATTTTTGCTTACCAAGATATCCCAACCAATTTCACTAGTTATGCCTGCTTGTTTCGTTCTCACAGCCTCTGACCAATGTATCATACCGATTTTGAAATGTATATGCATAATGCAGTTGATTCTCTTCCTGCCACATGATGAATTTAATTGGATTGCACCATATTTCCATTTGCTGGCGGAATGATACTTAAAAATGTTCATTAATTGACCATTATTCATCATTAAAAGCTCGTTGTGGTCTCAGAGTCACCTAGTTAGCTGCAACGTCAGCTGCAGCCCACCACGCCCCTTAATCATTCGATCCACCTGTTCATTAACCTGTGCGTCATTGTTTACAACATCAGTGGCAGCCGCTCAATGCCCCGCCCCCCCTTGTCGTCTCCACTCATTTGGCGTTGCCAATTAAAGTTTGCAAAAATGTTCTCTTTATTTGGTTGGGCTGATGCTGTAGTTGTTGTTGTTGTTGTTGTTGTTGTTGTTGTTGTTGTTGTTGTTGTTGTTGTTGTTGTTGCATCGCGGCAATGCGGTACGCATAGCCAGCCGAGTGGAAAATGCAACGGCAAATGCCGTGAACTTGCTGCAACGACAACACCGTGACAGACCGCTACATAGCTTTGGGCTACTTGCTACATGCTGCATGATGCATGCAGGTTACCAGCGCATTAATCATGATATGGATTGCATTTGCGTAGTTGGGCCTGCTATGATAATGAGGCCGACCAGCCGAGCACCCGACGGCCCCACTCCTTCCTTCCTGGGGCAAGTTGCAGTTAAAGTCCTTTGAAGCCAGGCATTGCCATTTGGCAATTATTACGCTGCTTAAATGCCAAGCAGCATATTGTATCAACGAAAGCTGGACAAATTAACGCGTGGGTGGTATGCCCCGAACCAGGGACGAGGGACTAGAGACTTGGATACCATGCGACCGGGTCATGCATCAATGTCAATGCCGTTGTTGGCAGTTGCACACTGCGAAATGTACTTGCAACAGTCATTGTCGATGTCGTATATATTCATATGTTTGCCACATGTGTCCCAGTTGTTGTTGCCGCACCGGCTCTCTGACGATCTGTCGCGTGTCACAATAAAACACACATACGCACACAAACACACACTTACGCACATACGTGCAACAAAGTTCGAAAGTCAAGCAACGTCAATTTCCGTTTGTTGTCGTCGTCATTAAAATGCAAGCGGTCATGCCTGGCCGCACTTTGGCACTCACTACTTTTCCAATGATGATCTTAATCATGATGGCGATGATGATGATAATGTTGCGGAAGTTGCCGCTGCCACTTTTCATTGCTTAAGCGCTGGCAAGCATATTATGCAGAATTCTATTAATTAGTTGTGCCGTGCCAAGCGTGTTGACGACACTTTTGTAGCACTTAACACAATTTGCTCCCAGTAGAAGCTACAAATGTCTGATGACTGCGTAAACAAACTGACAGACAGGTGACAGACAGAGACAGTCAGTCAACAAGATCATGGCGGAGGTATTGCTGATGGAGGCGCTTGCTACCGTAATCGATAGCCAGGTGATGAGTGCCCTATTTGTAGGCTGTCAAAATATTAAGGAGACCACCTTGCCGGTTTGGGTAATGTGATTTGAAAAATTGTTTTTCAAAACCAAACACAATCTACAATAACTCATCAAGAAATTGTGCGGAGAGAGGGGGGAACACGATGGTTGCGCCGACAAATGTCATGTCGAAAGGATGAAAACTGAAACCGAAATCAAGACCGGAAATTGAAATGTAATTGTAAGTGCATGCATGCAACGTTGCCGCTGCTGCTGATTTTTGTGGCGCGTGGCAACGTTCTTGATGCTGGCACTTGTTGTTGTTGTTGCTGTTATTGTTGTTGTTGTTGCTGTTATTGTTGTAGTTGCTGTCTTTAATGCCACTGGCAAAGCAAAGTTTTGACATCATTTGCCACTTTGTCATGCAATTTTAATTTCAACGTTCGCTTGCGTTTTTACTTTGTAGTTGGACTCAAACGCCCTGCTCGTATTCTGACAAAGTCGAAAACTTTTTATGGTGGGTGTGAAAGAGGTCGTGAGAGGGGGATGGGCGGAGGGGGCGTGGGGCTTTGCAACTGCAGTTATGATTTACTTGCCACACGCTGTCCCAAAACGAAACGAAACGCAGCGCAACGAAATGAAGTCATCAAAAACATTGACGTCGTTACGCAAAAGCGGAAATGACAATGATGATGATGAGAACGATGATGTCGTTGATGCTGATGCCACCGATGCCGATGCCGATGCCGATGCCGATGATGATGCCAAATAAAACGTTGGGCAAATGTGTCTGTGATTTGTGCCCAGGATGCTGCTGCCGGGCACGCCTTGGTGAGGAGGCCGAATGCCGTTCCTATTAAAACGCGTGAAATTGAAAAAGACGAAAAATTGTGCAATGCCAACAGAATTGGCAAACTGTTGGACCAGTCTTATTCATTGTGGCAGTCACTGTTGGCGGAGAAGAGGAAGCTGGCCAAGGAGGGAAAAGAGATAGCAGGGGAATTAAGGGCGACAGCAGTGGCAGGAAACGGTTTATGTGGGGCACCGTGCTAAAAGCTGTCAACTATTTGATGGCCGTGTTGACCGTGCCCAGCATCCTGCTACCCAACTGCTTCTTGGCCTGAACAATGCGATTGCTCTAGAATGAGCAACGGTTATCGTGAAAGTTATTTGCCAATATCCCAGATGTTTTACCAGAGGGTATGCAAGTTCGTAAAGTAAATGCTGAAAATTCAAGTCTTTTATATGTATTATGCTGGAAAACTATTGATATTCACAATTTCCATACACAATAATCGATATAAGCAGAATCCGATAGCGGGTTGTGTAGCCTCTTAGCCAGAAGAAGATGCCGCATCCTAGGAAAACATTTCTCTGCAAACACGCTCCGAAGATATAGAAACCCTCAATGCGGCACAAGTCCTTATGGAAGAGTTAAAGTATCAGAAGGCGGTAGAAGGATTTGACTGGGTGTGCAGCGTATAAGGCCCGCAAATAATAATAATAAAAAAAACAATCGATGGGCTAAAATGGGTTAAAATAATTTTATCGATGGAAAATATCCCTGATTGGCTAAGTTGATTTATAAAAACTAAGTAAAATATATATTTTAAATGTATTGAATTATTTTATACACAATTAGAATGCTTAAAACTTCAAAACAAAAACAGAGCTTTTTTTTTTGAAGGCGTTCCAAATTAGCTCTCTAAATATAAGTGCTATGTTCTAAGGCATTCCATTAATATTTGTTATATTTTTAATACAATCCAGGGTATTCTGTTGTCAACCACTTGTAACTTTCGGGAAATGTGCTACCAGCCTTACATTTTGTTTAATGCCAATGAATTTTTATAGTTTTGAATTAAGCGCTGTGGAAATGAGTATTCAAGCTGATAAAGCGTTAACACTGGTTAACTGATTAAAGTTGTGTGCCATTTCCAGTTAGCATGATTTAGTTACCCAGCAAATAAGAACTACACTCACTATAATATAATATTTTACACTCCAGTGCTACTCATGTCAACTAATAAACTAACATGTCTTTCTGTTTGCGTATCGTTTCTATTCACAGGTAGCGACCATGATGTCCTGCCCCCTACCTATGCCATTACCAATACCAATAAATTCAATAATTAAAACTGAATTCTCACCGGTTCACATTGGAGTTAAGGTGAGTGAGATGACAACGATGACAATTACGAATAAGCTTTCTAAATAAACCTAATACAAAAAGCGACACTCGTTGCTCCATTATGAAATAGTGAATTAAGCGCATAAATGCGAATATCATGCAAATCGCGATCCCCATTACCGATAAGTCAACAAGTGGGGCAAAATGCTAAATGTAAATGTTGCCGCTAAACTGGCACACAAGCCAAAGCCAAGCAGACGCCACCATCACCACCACAAGCACCACAGACACAGGATGTGACAGCATGTCGAGTGGGGTTGGCCCATTGTTGACATTATTGCAGGAGCACACACATGAGAAACATATATATATATATACACACATATATATATATATATATCTGCATATATTCACCCACATAGAAGCAACGGGAACAGAACGTAATGTGCGCCACTAAATCAAATTGTTGCTTACCAAGATGGTGACGGGTGACGCTCTCCTCATTCTCATTCTCATCCACACTCACATTCACATTCACATTCACGTCCATATCCTCATTTGACTACAACTTTAATGCGCAGTGATCACATTTTAATGATATCAAAATGCAGTGCCCGCCAGTTCACGTTGTTGTTGTTGTTGTTGCTGTTGATGTTGTTGTCGCTAAGGAATAATGATGTCAAACCTGTGAGACGGCCGCATTCAGTTGCCGAGCAGTGGTCGGGGGCGACGGTTGGGGCAGCATCAAACAATGGGGTAAACAATGTTTGTGGAACGCGTCACGTTTGATAAATGCTGCAACATATTTCTTGATTTTGTTTGTCCTTTCGTTTAAATGCCACACATAAATCTATTTTTGAATGAAAGCCACTGCGTAGCACAAACGTGGCGTATGCGCAACATATATATATATATATATACACTTTTTGGCAGAAATCTCGTTTTATTGTTGTTGCTGTCTGTTTTGCTTTTATCAGAAGGAAACGGTGCTTATTGTTTGCATAATGGACGCTCGTTAGCGCTGTGTGTGTGCGAGTGAGTGTGCGAGTGAGTGTGCGTGTGTGTGTGTGTGTGTGTGCGAGTGTGCGATTGTAGGACTCAACCTCCCAAAGTTACTTTAAGCCAATGCTCTTGCATTCCTCTGACAACGCTTAAAACCGATACAAATGCGTTTTTAATTTATTTTGTTTTAAAATTACTCGCTGTCGCGCCCACAGCTCGTGTCAGCTACGGGTGTCCTTGTCAGTTTTTGTCAGTACACGTTTTACACAAATAAATTCCAGTTATTCTTCTCTCCCCTTTTGTGTGAGCAAACAAAAAAAAAAAAGAAATGGATAGACTCTGCCACCTCTTAGCCTTGGGGCGGCACACACACCATCTGTGTGTGTGTTATTCGTTGCACAAAGGCTGGACGACGACATTTTGCTTTCAACGCAAAAATATATATTTTGACCAAAAGACCAAAGAGAAAACTGGCCAGGATTAAAATACGGAATGCATTCAATATGCATTTCATTACTCACTTAATCAGACGTGCTTGCAATTTGAGTTGAGAATCACCTGATGAATGCTCAATTATTACAGGCTTAGTGAATATATGTATATATTTTTGTATTTAATTCTTAATCGCCTATCGCATCGTGTGTCAGCATAGATCAAAGGTGAAGCCGTAAATAACGCAGTTTTTGCTTTTATTGTACATCCCGTCAACAGCTTAACCCGCAAAAGACGCCTAATTATCAGTTAAAATGAACTGGCTGATAGGCAGGCGCGGATCCGCTGCGACTAATTAAGGCAATCACAGCACGCAAAGTAGTCCTGACCGGTTGCTGGGTCTGTCTGCCGCTTGGTGATAACAGCTAACTCGCCAGTTCATAAAAAAACGTTGGCAAAAAATATTTAATAAAATGCCAGACAACAACAACAACAACAACAACAGCAGCAGGAGGAGCAGCAGGAAGCAGGCAGTAGAGCCGCCTCAGCGGGGTCAAATTTAACGAGCTTCCAGTCGCGGCTGTTAAACCAAATTTCCCGCCCCGAGGAACCAACGGGAACTTACACTTGACCGCGCGGCATAAATCACCAGGGCGGGAATTGGTCCTGGCGGCGGCTTGGATGGTGCATTGGCCTTTTCCATGGCTCATAAAAAAATTATTTATTTTTTTCCTTGCCTAAATATCCCGTAAAGGTGTGTCGGCAAAATTATATTTAATAACAGAAAATAAGACAATGGAATGAAAGCAATTTTTATGGTCAGTTTTATGCAGTGCGAGAATAATAAATGGGGGTTAAGCAGAGAGAAAAGGCACATTTTCATAGCATAAGCGTTGCTGCAGCAACACTCTCAATTGTGGGCAAATAAATTTAGTGAGATGTAACTGAGGAATGCTTTCACTCTATAGGAAGCATCAAATAAAATATATAAATAAAAAAATATATTAAATAAATTAAACAAAATACTATTACAAGTGAGAACGTTACAGTGTGGCGTAAGCGACTGTGAAATACTCTGTTATAAAAGGAAGTGGGTGGGCGTGGCCAAGGCATATTTTGGAGCAGTTCCCTTGTAATCTGCTTTCCAGATGTGGTTATTAGCTTTCAATTTGTGGGAGATGGGTGGTTTTATCGATTGTATATTATTGATTCTATCGATTTCGTAGCGTGTCGACAAAGTTACGTGCTGGACAGACGAACAGACAGCAAAACGGACATTGCACAAAACCAATATGATTGCCAAAAATATATATGTGAATAGCTAAATCGAATGTGATGTTTGGAGTTAAGCAAATATGTATTATGAATCTGTACCAGGATCTATATAGCCTCAAATCGCTAAATGAACAGTGTAATCCTTGTCAATTATTAAGAAATAAGCAAAGGAGATAATCAGCTCTCAGCAACTAGCAAAGTGCAAATGTGAACTTTTAATGGTATCGATTAAATGCAATCGTCTTACTGATAGAACAAGTTTATTTGACTTCTGGAAATCGTCATGCTGACAAGCTGTCAGTTGACTTTTGCTGTTTGAGAACTTCCGCAATGTATTTTTTTTTTCAGCTGCCACTCAGACGGCAATTGGAGTGCACCTACCTGTGTACATGTTCTAGGAAAATCACTTGCCCACTTGTGTATGACTCAATTCAGCCCAACTTGCCCCGTTTCATTGCCTTTGCAATGACTGTCCAGGGCATAAACCTTAGTTCCAACTGTGGAGCGCTTTGACCGGCCAACGAACGCTTCCGGGGTACGAAACTCAGTGAACTGCCTTTAGCAGGAGCCCCAGCTGCTCCTTTGCGTTATCCTTTTGTCTTCTTGGTTCATTCGCGTACATTTGCTGTTCTCATGCTTGTTATTAATAATTTAAGTTGCGCTCTACTTTGGTATGAAGACGATGACGATGACGAAGACGGAGACGAGAACGATGTCGACGATGTGGATGATGAAGACTACGTCTTGAGCATTGTTTGCTTCTCGCCCGTGTTTGTCTGGCTGTCTGTCTGGGACACTGCTGTGCTGCGCTGCTGCATTTCTGTTTATCCTTACAAAGGATTGCGTTTCACTTACATTTGGGAGGGGCGCGGCGTTGTCTTAAGCGCTTATTTCCAGCAATCTTCTGCTGTTGTTACTGTTGCCTGGCTGTACTTTGTTTTATTTTTTATTTCCACTCAAATTGTTTTATTTGCCGTATACGGCATCGCACCGTAACCCTAACTCCAGACGCCGGGCTTTATTACGGCGATTTTTCTTGAACGCATTTCGTGTGTTGTCGTTTTTCTTGGCTGTCTCTTACCTTTTGTAATTTTTATGATTTTATTTCAGTTCTTCTTCACCTCATGCAATGCCACCAAATTTTTGGTACGCAACAGTGACTGTGGCGTCTGCTTTGTTTGCTTTTTCCTTTTATTATTGTAATTCATATAAAAAAGCAGAGAGTAATAGTTGCGATTCACCCCATCTGCCCCTGCTCCCAGGTGCTTTTGTGTGTGTGCGCGCGCCATAATAAAAACCTTTTTCAGAAATTAAAAAGTAAGGGAGATGCGACCCAAATTGCCCAAAATCCGTGCCATACACAATTCACAGTTCCCATTCGGGGGGCCATTGCGTATGCGCCACGTAATCCTCAAGAAAAACACACAAAATTGCGGTGTATTTTTTTTGTGTTTTTTTTTTTGGGCAATTCGATTTGATTTTTGCCTTGTGGCTTTTGTTATTTCCTCGCCCAGATCCCCGTCTTGGCAAGCGTTAAAAATTATAGTTATTTAGTATATGATTGTTTTGGTGGAGTGGGCTAATTTGTATTTTTGTTCGGCCTCAAGAGCTTGTGGAACATTAGACATGCACACGCCATCCTTTAAAATGGGGAATTCTGCGAATGTTGTTGCTGTTGTTGTTACAGGCCATTACGCAACGCAGCAAAACTAACGGTGCTAACAACAAAAGGCTAACGGCTAATTATTCCCCAGTTAACGGGCGCAAGCACACAAAACAATCGTTAAACAAAAATATTATATCATGCTTCTCATTTCTGTGCGTGTCCAAACTAATGCGGCACGCAGCCACAACAACACTAACCAGGCATATAATATGCCTAAGAAACATGCTTATGAGCTGCAGAGCGGTGGGGAGCGGAGGATGCGTGTCTTGAAAGACATTGGGAAATTCAGGATTAGTTAACAAGCAGCCCCTGTAGTTGTTGCACACACACATACACACATGCATAAGTTGGGCAATTTGGCCTAAAATGGACAAGAACTATGTTCAAGTACAGAGTACAAGATGGAGGCAAGCAGCAGCGGCAGCATCAGTAGCAGGTCCTGTCGTGTCCTGGTTGAAATCGAAAAGGGATAGACATTAATTTCAATTAGGGCGTGTCTCTTGCTACGCCCAAAACGTTACTCAAGTTGCCAGCAATTCAACGGAAAGACGATGGGGTGCGGGGCAGGTGGAATGGGTGGGGGTGGTTGGGTGCTAAACTGAGAGCAGCAGCTACTTGTCGTCTTGTTGCTGGTTGTCCTGTCGCTGGCCTAAGGCGCATGCAAGTCTTGCTGTTTGTCAACGTTGTTTTTCTACGCAAGCGTTTTGTTTACTATTTTTGCGTGCATGTGTGTGTGTGCTTGTGTGTGTGTGAGTGTGTGTATGTTGGACATTGCACACACGTTCGCATTATTTATTATAGTTGACATAAAGGACAACAAGGACAATGCTCTCGTCACACAATAATAGCAGCAACATAACCAGCAGCAGCAGCGCCACCGGGCACGAAATTGCATGAAATGATGCAATTCCCAGATGTCTCGTTAAAATCCCAAAATAGTATGGCAAAAAGAAACCATAGCCAACATTTTAGGAGCCGGTAAGAGGAAGCCAAGACTATAACGCTGTTCAACAAGTTTAAGTTTTTAAGGGTTCTCATCTGTAGTCAAAGCAAGCAGAAGTGTTCGACTATCAGATACCCTAAACTCAGCTAAAACTGCTCGTTTGTGCAATGAGATCTGTATGAGAATATGTTTTGAACTATAACTCGACTGTTGATCCTGATCAAGAATATGCTTAATGGGCTCGAAGTTCTTTCTTTATGCCTGTTACATTCTTCTGCACAAAACCATTATACTCTTGCTGGGCATAAAATGGCAGCTATTAACAAAATATTTTTCCGATTTGGAACGTAATTTGGTTTATTTAATTGTGCATTATAGCCATAGAGAAAATACTATCTAGCTAACAAACTTTTAACATCTGTGGCTGGCATTGCTTATTTAGCTAGAGCTAATTAGCGTCTCGTTTCTTATAATTTATCGATGGATGCGGCATGCTGAAAGCTTTTGTTTCAACAGAGCACAAGTTGCGGCTAAGGAACAGTTGTTGCCTTGGTTTCGTGTAACAAGCTAGCAGCAGCAGCTGCGACTCTAAAAAGGCTTTAACTCTTGCCTTTCCCTTGGGGTGCAGGCGATAGCACACAAAGTATAACACACACACAGACACACACACAAAAGCACACACACACACAAGCAGACACACACAAGCAGACACATTCTGGGTAAAGGAACCGCACATTGTTGACTTTGGCTTTACAGTTCAATATTTATTTTCGCGATTTTCACGCTGTGCGGAAAAAAGATTGCTTTTCTTTGGTCCAAATGCGAAGCAGCTTTTGTCAACGTTGCTGCTCCTCGCACGCTCCGCTCTCCTCCTCCTCCACCAGCAGTCCAGGTCGTTCTTGTGTCTTCCTAGCATGTGAACACAACAAACAAACGGACACATGCATTAGTTGAGCTTAAATGTCGTCGTCAGTTGTGTCCTGTTGCTGGTCTTACTTCCCGTCCCTGCTTGTCAGGCTGCCAGTCGGTTTACTTCTAAGCTTTGCCTGTCCTGGTCCTGTGGAGTTGGCGTTGTCTGCAGGTGCGTGTCGGAAACTTGTTGACCAAACTCAAAGATAAACACACAAACAGTGAAACTTTGGCCGTTTGCCATCGGCGAAAGTGTTGGGGCAACGCAAACATTGACCAGCCGAAATAAGCATTATAAAATTCGCAAAATGTTTTGCAACTGAAAGCGAAACTGCAAGAAACTGCCAACTAAAACTTGTCGTCGACTACTTTAGTGGCGACAGCGTTGTTGACAGTGATGAGCGTCCACCTTGAGACAGGGCGCCAGCCAACCCATGCCTCGCATGGAATGCCTGGCGATTTATTTGCATGTGCGCCTATAAATTTGTAATAAAAACTGCAAACGACCCAAAAAAGGCTGGCGATGCCAACCCTAATACAGTCATCAGCGAAAGGGTGTAATGCCACCCACCCCACGCACCAAAAAAAAAAAAATTGTCTGTGCAGTTATTACGGGTTTGTGGGTGGATGGGTGGGCCCTGTGTGGTGGGATCTGTGTTTGGGGATGGCTTTTGTTGTAACTCATTTGACATTATTATGTGCGCTTTTATGGCTTCCAAGGCTCAACGTGCGCGCTCCTGATTCAAGTGAGCCATGTCTCGCTGCCTCCAACTGCCAATTTCTGGGCCAGCTCAGTCTCCGTCTTCCGCTGCTGTCTAGGCACATCACGCACACATCAATAAATTTCCATGTGTGTGTGTGTGTTACTGTTTGGGGTGTGTATGTCCGTGTGTATGCAACTTTGGGGCTTGGCTTTTGTTGTAAAGTCCCTCCTAAAGCTACGGGTAATTATTATTTTGGTTTATGATTTGAGCACTTTTCGTGTGCGCATCTTTAGAATTTTGTTTATTGCGCCGCAGCGGCGAGCTTAGCCCAAGGTGTTTGCCTTGCTGCCATTAAATTTTAACTGTATGTGTGTGTGTGTGTGTGTGTGTGGATATATGTGTGTTTGTGCTCTGAAAAGTAGGCTGCTTATTTTATTGCGCCAACATTTACGCCTCGTCGAATAGGTAATGCGCTTTTCTTGTTGTTGCCCCAAACAACAATGCGTTGGAAATATTTAATGCTGATTGGGGCTAGTTAGCGCTAGCACAACCAATGCAAACACACACAACGATAATGTCATAAATAAAACTTAATACGTAAATGTTGATTCAATCCACCCATTCTCCACCCCCTGTGCAAAATAAAATCCAAAGTACCATCATATTGCAGGACACGGCCAAAGGACACCGGCAACAGCAAGAGCGGCAGCTGGAGTGGCCTCTAAGTAAACGCAACAATAAAACAAATAGAAATAGTGGCAACGAGCAAGCTGGTGAAATGCACCCAGCCAAGCACAGTGGTTCATATGTTGCATTTACTAGTGGAGTTTTGCGAGGCTAAAATTATCTGTTGTGGAAAGTATTCAAAGATATTTATTTATAAAAAGGAAAACTTTATTTGATAAAATTGATTTGTAAATGGCCTTAAAATATAAAAATCTATGCTTTCGCCAAAAAAATGAAACCGATCTAGCCACTGAAGCACTTCGAATTGCTCAAATGACTATCATGTTTCATTTGAAATCCATATCAGATAAATGTATCTGGGCACACACACATACACATGCACAGTCAAGCATATGCCATTTGCCAACAACGAAGCATTGCACAGTTCGCTCCGAAGCTGAATTTACCATTGCTTCGATGCCCACATAAACCCCAAATCGTAAAAAAAGGGAAGCCAACAAACGCTGAGCACCACTTGCGAGCGCTCGCATAGAAAGCAAATACAAATATTGACATTGCATATGCGATTGGTGAACTGTTGCTGCTTCCCCGCCGCCTGCCTGCCTGGCAGCGTACTGAGCTTCCTGCTGAGCCTTATAAGTATACACATTTGAGTGTGTGCATGGAGCGGGGAGTGGTGGGAGGGGGGCCGCGCGTGAAACGTGGCCACACGTAAATGTAAGGAGTTGCGGCAAAAAGATTTTTACCTTTACGATGTCAATATAAATTTGTATTCGTATTACAACAATAAAAGGCCATGCCACATGCATGCCACACGGGGGCGGAGGATGGCGACGAGCGCCCAGTTTCTGCCCGACAGCAGCAATTTCTGATTTATGGCGCTAAAAGTGCACTCAAACACAGCCGCAGCCGCGGCAGCCGATATCCTGTGAGCGGGCTCGTCCCGGCAGAGCAATATGGCGACGTTTTTAATTCCACAGATAACAAAGCACTCGTCGTGGTAAAGCCTGCCAGCACCAAACCCATTGCCAAGCCTAAGCAGCAAAATACCAAATGGCAAATGGCAAATGGCGTATGGCGAAATAGAGCAGGATGCGAAGAGCAATAAGCCGAGGTCACAGGATCACAGGCCCCATGCCCCATGCCCCCATGCCCCCATGCCACCCACGCCCATGCGGTCCGTTAGATAAAAATCGAACTTTAGCAGCATCGGTGCTCGGGATGCAACAGGCGTGGCGATAACAATTTCTAATAAAACCGCATGACAGCCACGATGGGTTGGCCACGCCCACGCAACGCCTAAGCCTCGTTTTAGTGGCGACGCGTGCAGTCGGCCTGGATTATTGCAACGCTCGGCTGGGCTGCAACCCATTCTTTGCCATAAAGTGGCGTATAATGTATAATTCCCCTCCCCCGCATCCGCATCCGCATCCCAGCTTTTGCCTGCCGGCCAGCAAATAAATCTGCAATATTATTACAAAGCCGTCGCATGGCACATGTGTGTGGCCCACATGTCATGTGTTTGATATGTCGCTTTCACGTTCTATATAATTGCTTAATTACTCGGCACAGATTTTAAAAGTTATGAAGCTGCTACAAACTTTTCGCTTCTGCCAAATTAGCCAAGATATCAATATGGCGAAGAAGTCGAAGAAGAGCAGCAATTAGCCGGCTCTCTTTCTCTCTCTCTCTCTCTCGCGAGCTTTGCCAATTGAAACGAGCTATTGCAAACGAGGCCAGAAATCGGCGTGAAATACTTGAGCACTCAAGTGCCTGGCGCTGAGATAAAATTGTTGGTGTTCCGTGGGGGTTGGGTTTTGAGTTTGGGTTTGGCATTATTGAAAACTTTGCTGCATACTTTGCACAAATCCCTCCCTTTTTTTTTTTTTGCTGAAATTGTATGCAGATTTGGGCGCCGCAAATTTCCTGCGCTTGCTTTTGCTCCGATTCTTATTACCCATTGTATATCAGATTGCCACCTCCTTACCCCTTAACTTTCAATGGGGTATTTATTTATATTTTTTGCACCCGGTTCTGTTTATATATTTTTTTTTGGTTGTAAATTTGCTTTTCTTTTCTGTTGCGCAGCTTTTGCCTATTTACGTGGGCGCTGTACTTGTTACCCGCAATTTGTCTTAAGTGGCAGTCACCGCCCAAGTTTTCAATGGCAACCCTAAAACGCTGCACGCCCTTCCCGCCAGGCATACAACCGTTTAGGCATTTTCATTCATCGCGTGCGCGACGGCAACTGCTTAGGAAAGTGTGAAAAAAGCGTACAAAACGCCATAAAGTATGCAGAGCATTTGCATTTGGCATTCAACAAGACAAACACAAAATGAAGTGCAAAGCAGAAGCCGCGACAAATTTTCAACTAACCGACTTCGAATGCCTCAAAGCGAGGGTGCCCAAATCTGTCCATACCCTCTACTTACTTGCTCATGTAGAAAAATTACAGATTTACTCTAAATTATTTGCGAGTTTTCAATGTGAAGAAAATAAAATAAAAAAAAACATTTTCTAAATCAAACTGATGAAAACAAAATGTTTTCAATCAAATCTTATAGTTAGCTAATCTATACAAATATATTTCAAATTTGGCATATCATTATCATGCACACTTTAATTTTTAGAAAACACTTTTGCTCATCTCCAATTTCTAATCACAGGGTATTTGAAAAAAAAAAGTATGCATTTAGCGCCCAACAAAAACAGAAGCAAAAGGGTTGCCTTCAACCCAGCCGCGAAATTTTTTTTGTTTGGTTTTTTTTTTTTATTTTGGTCGTGCCTGGCTTTTGTGCTGACAAATTCAGGCGTGATAAGTTTTATGTGCGCTTATTTGACTGTTTTTAAATAGACCAACCGGGGCAAGGGTTCGGCACGACCAGTTTTTGGATGGTCTGTCACGCAAAAGTTAAATAATTGATGTTGACAATCAGCAGAGCAAATAAAGAAGCAGCCGTCGCCGACATTGTGACGGCAAGAAAATGAACGAATGCCTCTCAGATGAAGTGGGCCAGGTTTTATTTTTCTTGGTCGAGTGTTGGGGTCTGTTTTCGAAATTAATAAAGGCATTTTCACTGAGCGGATTCTTCAGCCTCAAGTGACAGGCCAAGCGCAACCCGTTTAACTCGAGCAATTAAATAAAATTTAATTTATTAATGTGCCCAAGTTTTTTCGCCAGCTAGACAAATATGAATCAAAATCATTCAAATTAACAACAAAACAAAAAGAAAAATAAACTTACGAAATGGCCAAGACACTGAATGTAAAAACCAGGAGCGCTTGCCTAAAAAAATTCCATCTAAATTTTGTCAACTTTCTTCGAATTAACCCAAAAAACTGAACTTACCTTGTGTCTGTGAATTGAGACACATGTTGTTGGTGTTGTTCTTGTTGTTGTTTCTGTATAATGCTTGTGTCCATGCTATAAATATTAAAATCTTATTAACAGAAGTCGGAATACGTGCTCCCAAAAAAAAGCAGCATTCACTTATGCAAGCAATTTTCGTTGAAAGAAAATATGTGTCAATTGGGAAATCTATTTTGCGGATTTGCGCGCTCCACTCAATCAAAGGCTGAGACGTTCCGGCTGCGCCTAAAAGTATGCCGTAGCACCCAGCAAAAAAAAAACACATTCATATACACATATCAATACAACAGAATCAGATTCGTCTAGAGGGCAAACACACACACGCACACAAACACACTTACACCTGAGCAGAGTTGCTCTTTGGCCAAGAGGCTGACGGTCTGCTACGCATATTTAAGTAACGTTGTCCACATATAAATAAAACATTTGCGGACTGCACAAAGGATGAAATGGTAGATGGATGACCCAATGGCGCAAGATGACAGCAACAGTATAAGCAGCAGCAGCAGCAGCAGCAGCAGTAGCAGCAGTAGCAGCAGCAGTAGCAGCAGCAGTAGCAGCAGCCGAAGGCAGGATGCTGTGAATGCTGGATACAGGAAGATCCCTTTACGAGCGCGCTGAGGGGGTCGGCAAAGCTAACGGCGGAAGTGCGTACAAAATGAAACAACGCTTCGAGGAGGTGGGCCACATTTTGAGCGCCTGGATGACTCCTCAGCTCTCTGCTCGGCTTTCAGCTGTGCGCTTGGTCAAGCAGATATGCGCCCGCTTTGGGGCTCGAACACTTTTTGAAGCAACACACACCGCATCAAAATGATGAGGACGTCGACGACAGCGCCATTTCAGCGTGTGCAGCAAATTGAAATTGGAATTGAAAGAAGCGAAACGAATGAACGAAATGAATTCTGGTCGCTAACTGGCCATCCAGATGGCTTCCTGCTGGGTAGCAGGCCGAACGCATTTGCTGGTGGCATAATTGGCGCTTATTTCCTGGACAGCTGCCGACGCCGACGACGACGACGACGTTGGCATCGTCAACTGCTGTAGTCCCGTGTATTTCATCAAATGTCTTGTGCCTGTCGCTTTTATTGGTCACTGGAGGATAAAGCGAGGGGCGCTCCATGGGCTCGTCCCCAGCAGCAGTAGCAGCAGCAACAGCAGCACCAGCAACAGCAGCAGCAACAGCAGCAGCAACAGCAGCAGCAACACAACCAGCTCCTGTGATTGACAGCTGGCAAAGTTTTGTTTTCATTTTTTTTTTGTTTGGCCTTGTCCAGATTATGCATAAATCTCAATAAATTTCAATAAGCAACAAAGTAGCATTTTGCTCGCAACGCTTTTTTTTTCGTCTGCAATCGATTTCAAAAAGCTCCGCGTGCAGAGGGACGGGGGTCCATGGCCTCGCCTGTGACGAAACTTTTTGATGCTACTATTTGTGCACTCTTTGCTTTTGCCCGAGATCCTTCTACCAGCGCTGCTCCCTCCGCTCTCGCCCCGCCACATGCTCTGCTTTGTCATTCACTGCATGCCCTTGTGAAAGTTTAGCAAATGAAGCGTATTAGGACCAAAACTTTTAATTGGTCAAATGGCCAAACATATTGTGCACTTAAGTGACTTACGCACACACAAAGACCACCGCTGCATTGAGTGTGTGTGCCCTGTCTGTGTGTGTGTGGATGTGTGTTTGGGTGTGTGTGTGTGTGGATGTATGTTTGGGTGTGTGTGTGTGTGGATGTGTGTTTGCGTGTGTGTGTGGATGTGTGTGCTTGTGCATTGTGTACGAGTGCTGGTTGAGCTTTTGTGTTTGTATGCAAGATTGACTTTTGAACTTGTGTCGACGAGTCAAACAAGCTAATGCTAAGCGGATTTTCTAGAAGTACTCAACTAGTTCTCATCGTACCCGAACTCCTAGTAATACAACTAGTTTTAGTTTGTCAAAAAAGTGCAAGCCACAAAACACTGACCTAAAAACTATGTTGCTGTCTGTTTCTGTTTGAAGTTCCAATTGTCTCAAAATGCTATTCTTATCTAGGAATGCAGACGCTTGGTTTTTTTTTTTTTTTGGCACATTGTGCCTGTTACGCAACAAAGTCAGCTGTCAATTAAGTACAAAATGTGAGACAAAGCTTGTGGGCTGCGATAGAAAAATGAGTTGACATCTGTCGCTCAAGAAGTCGACAGAGAGTCAAATAATCATAATCATAATATTGCAAGGCAATGCCACCCATAGTAGATACAAAGAAAAAGAAACCAAGACAACAAGAGTAGCACCAACAACAGCAACAAGCGACAAGCAAATCTCCAACGACTACTTAAATCCAAGCACTTCAAGTCAATCAAGCAGCTTAGAAAGCATAAGGCAGGATGTGGCAGACAAGCAGTCAAGCAAAATCGAAACGCTCATTGCACGGAGCTTGTCCTGGTGACGCTCAAAATGAGAATGAAATCCTCGAGGACCACAGCAGAGCGGCACGAATCGGGCTGTCAAAGCAAAAGGACGCGATGCTCAAGCGCAAAATAAATATACATATAAATTTATGTTCATGTTTGATAAAATATGCTAAAAATGAGATAAGTAGCAAAAATCCCATTGGGGTCTACTGGAAAGAGACAAGTGCACGCACACCAGCTCAAACTTGCAAACACACACACACACACACACTTGTAAATAAACAAACATGCGATTGCTTCGTGTCGGTCCAACATTCCAAGGATACAATTTCTCAAAAGGAAATTTTGAGCAAGCAGCAGCAATGCTGCCCGCATACCCAAGGTTAGGGGATGGTAGTGGGCAGCACTGCAAGTATATTTACAAGTTAACTGAATTTTACACAGTATCAACAAAAGCTGCAGCAGCAGCAGCAGCCAAAGGGCTAAGACAGTCGCAAGTTCGGTTCAGAAAACCTTAAGCAAAATTGAAGAGCCAAACAACCGAAATGCTTGGAGTTGTTCCCCCAACAAGCTCGACGAGAGCTGGCTAAAGATTTGGCTGGGTGCAAATTGAATGAAAGTGGCAGAAAAAATGTTGCTGAATTATGCAGTAGCATTCTGATGTATCTCAGATAAGCTAATTTGCGCACATGAAAGCAAAATGGAAGTTGAACCAAGGATGGGGGGAGGCGGGGAGGCTGACGCAGTTTGCTGTCGTGAGCGTGGCAACTTTAAGGTTACAAGTAGTTGCTGCCATTTCAGTGGCAAGTGGCAAACGAGACGCACGCAAAGTTTGCCACTTTTGGGTGCTCTTCTGCTCTTTGTGAGTTTTAAAGCTAATGGCAGGCACTTCATTTGTGTCACTCGATGACACTTCACACGTGACAATGACAACAACAGCATCAGAATGGCACACACGCACATGCTATTCCTGTCTGTCTGTGTGGCTGTGTGTGTGTGTGTGTGTGTGTGCTTAAGCTCGTACGTGGCTGCAAGTAACCAAATCTTCAAAATAAATACAGCAGCGCCAGCTCGCAGGCAACAGTCACGGGGGATTTGCATTAGAAGGGCGCTGCATGTGCTTATTTTGTCAGCATTACTTATGCAAAACTAAGCAATTGCTTTTATACACATACGACTTGTATCCTTGCAACATTCTAAATTGCACATAAAGCGTTGGTACCAGGAACATTTTGTAGCAGACAAGCCACTAACCATCAATTTGACTAACAAATGACTTCAGCTGATAAAATCGCTGACAAATCGCATCTCTACGGATATTTTATACCCAAACTACGTTGTTCCATTGCTCCAATAACACACAAAATACATAAACAAAGCGATGAATTATCTAAATTGGCTTAATTGTGTTCTGTTCAAAATCATTTTATACTGTGCACAATTTGCGAACAAGTTTGTAATTATTATTAAATTTGAATATTAAAATAAATTTGAGTGCAATTTGTTTGGTATTACGTTCAAGTTGTTATTTGAAAGTCAGGCAATCAATTTAAGTAATTTTTTGTTTAACACAAAACAGCAAAGTTCTCAATTATTGAGTTCATTCTAAAGTTCAAATTTGAGCAAACAATTAAAATCTGGTTCTAAAACAGGCTTCGAGCACAAAGCGAGATCGCCGACCCAATAAAATACACAAACATTCGAAATATCAATGCGTGTCAATAAATAATAAATCGCTTTAGCGAATGTACATCGTCGCTGATCTTATATGGGTACAATGAGAAGTGTAAATTGGGAATTTAGCTTTTAATAATATAATAATATTGACTGCCTAATAAAGAATTGATCAAGATACTGATGATTTGCTCATAGCAAATAATTTCAACTAAACTCTGCTGGAAACATCAACCTTTTGAAACATGCTGAATAGACTTTATTACAAGTAGTTGAAAATATGAATAAGTTCAAAGGAATCTTAGTTAATCATATGTATCGAATGTATGTATTTTATTGTAAAGTCAGTGAGCAAGTGCGCCGCTCTTCTTAGACGGTACTTGCCGCTTTTGCCAGTTTGAATAATTTGATTTTACGATTTGTTTGCTAATTGGTTGTTGGCAGCTTGTTAATTACGTTGTCAAATTGCGAACGAATTGATCATTTTGTTGTAATTGCAATTGATGGGCGTTTTGCAATAAACTTGACATCAAGTATTTGTCCATTAATTAAAAGACAACACAAATTGTCGGCAATTTGCCAAAAAAAAATAAGAAAAACAAATTAAAAAATATGTGCAGCATTGTGGCAGCTGCAACGGGTTGGCAAGCAAGCTACCCCTCGGCTGTCGTAGCCTATTTCCAGGCATCTTGCGTTGTTTTGCCTTGAAATTAACACTTTTCAACCTAATTTGATATTCATGCACTTCTCGTGGGGCAAAACTTAATGCGCCCAGCCAAGTGACACCGCTGCCAAGTGTCTGCAACGCTGCCAACGCGTTTAAAAGTGTGAAAAAAATTATAATTCCCCCAACTGCGGTGGTGGGTGGCAAACTCATTGCAATGGCTGCTGCTGCTGCTGCTGCTGCTGATGCAGCTGTGTAGCTGCGTTTTTCCGTTAATTTGAAGCCATGTTAATGATAAAAGCCAACAAAGGCAACAACTATGCTGTCAGCTTCGGGGCTGCTCAGCGCGCCTGTAAGCCGACTGATTTTTAGTCCCTTTTGGAACCCAAGAACCGCCTGTGTGCCTTGGAGAGCAGGCGGGCAGCCAACCAGGCAGGCAGGCAGGCAGTCGGGCAACGTAGCTTCTTGTAAGCCTTTTGACGACCGACTCGCAACATTTCTTTGCATATAATTAAAAAAAAACAAAAAGAAGCAGGCAAAATTGCGGCTGTCGAGTATATGCGACTATGACATATCCAGACACGCAGCAAAGTTAACTGTGCATTAAATTGGTGCTTCAAACTCCAACTGCCTGCATTTGTTTAATTTCATGTCAATCTTCAAGATTATTTTGACAAGGATAACCCAAGCTAAGCACAAACTAAACTACCAAGTTATTTTTAGTCCGAGGGTATTGGCGGCGGCAAGTTAAGTAAAAAATTTGTAAGCTGCTCATTTTTTTTTTCGGTTATTGTGTTTGGCTTTGTTATTGTTTGCGCCTGGCTCGTACCGCTGCCGTTGTTATAATGTAATTTAAGCCACAACATATTACGCCCTTAAGCCGTTTTAATGCTCCTCATTGGCTGTGGGCAGCGTTGCGCTTAAGCCTTTTAAGCCTTTCTTTGCTGCCAGCTCTGAGCGGCAGCGCGTGTCCTTGGTCAGCTGCCTGTCTGCTTCTGCTACTGCCACTGCTTTTGCCTTCGCTGGACATACCTAAAAATATTTTTTTAAATAATTTATGCGCATCGCCTTTTTATTTTCTACAAAAATGTGCTTTACAGCAATTTCTCATGAGAATTTCCGATTTTCAGCGTTTTATTTTATGACTTTTTTTTTATAGAAAATGTTGCGCCCCTTCGCTATTAGCGATAATTTTATATACATGTATGCCTTGCATAAAGACCCCCCCCCCTACCTTCATCCCCTGCTTGCGTCCTTATTTTAATTTGCATTCTTCGTTATATTCTTGGGGGTGGGTGGGGGTTGGTATAAAGTCTGTCACAATTCAATCAGTACGCTCCTTGCTGGGCTTTAATAAATAAATACGAGTAGAAAATTACATAAAGCCTCCAGGGGACCGCAGTAGCCACCCCTGCCTCGCTGTTTCCCCCCAGCCCTTCCTCAGAAAAAAAAGTAATTTTTTTCTCGAGTGATGCTTCATATGTGAAGTCAGAGCTGAGATGTGATTTCAATTTGCCTGGCGCTTGTTTTGCCTTTTTGGCCAATTTGCAAATTTTCACAAAGGTGGTGGAGGGAGGGGTGCAGGATTAAGGTAGTGTATATATGTATGTAGAGTGTGTGAGAGAGAGAGAGAGAGAGAGACACAGATCGAGATGCGGAGAGAAGAAGGGGAAAACGAGAGCACACAAGCGGCAAAGCAAATAAACAGTTAATGCTTTTATGCAAATTTATGCCATTAACACAAATAAGCAGGCAGCCAAAATTTGAAAACAATTTGTCACTCAAAAGTCACTTTGGCTTCCTCTTCCTGTGCGCCTTTTAACATGTGCGTGTGTTCGTGTGTGTGTGTGCTGTGTGCCAAGAAAAACAAAACACAAAATACAAAATACGAAAAAAAAAAAGAAACAATGCGGAAAGCCAAAATCAAAGCATAAATGACAAATGCAGAGTGAGATACAAAATGAAAAAGAAACAGGACACGGTCCCGCAGGCTTAGCCCCAAAGCACAGCACAGAACATAACAGAACTGCAAATGATAATGAAGATGCCTAGTCAGATGCTGAATTGGCCCATCAGGGTCGGGGTTGGTTGGGGGGGGGGGGGGTGGTTTGTTGCTGCGGGTGCTTTGCGCAAAAATCAAAGTCACCGAAAATTAAAAGTGATTTGTTTGCTAAAACGCCTAAGACATTAGGCCATGGACTTTGGGTAGGGGTAAAGTTGGGGCAGATGGAAGGTAGCTGGCTACAATTTGAAATGTGAAACTCATGCATGTGTCAGAGACAGAAAGGCACACAGACAGACGACAGGCAGACGGACGACAGACAGACAGACAGAAATACAGAAATACAGAAAGACGAGTGCCAGCTAAGTGAGACAGTTATAAATAGAGCTGCTTGCCACACAGTGCTGGCCATGTGGAATATCCAACGCAAATGTTATAAATTAAAGAGCTTAGAATCTGTTCGCTTTTTTCGTGTTTTTTTTTTTTTTTTTTTGTTTGTGCTAACGTAAAGATCCTTTTACAATGGTACATGCCTACTTTGGCAATCACATCAATAATTTATTTCTCATTTATTATGGCTGTAATTCATGGCACCGGCTTACCTGTTTCTACATGCTTGAACTGCGTTGTGTGGGGCAACACACACACACACATGCGAAAAGAAAATCAAAGTGTATGCGTGTGTGCGTGCCGCTGATTTCTCAATGCCAGCCTGAAAGTATGCAATGAACAAAAGCGCATTAATAATTGAAGCGCCGTGTTCCAAGCCAAAGTCTCTCTTCGCTTCCTCCCCCCTCCATCCATTCTCCTTGCACACCTTTCTGCCACGTGGAAAATTGATACCGCCAGTGCAAGTGGCAAATTTATCAGAACGAACAACAACAGGCAACAAACAAGAGCAACAAACACCGAGCACACACACACACACACACACACATACACAGCAGCTCTGCTTAATAAATTAACTCTACATTTAAATTAAATTACAATTTAATGTACAATTTGACAAATTAAGAGTGCATTCTTCCTATTTGTGCCGTCCATTGTTGAATTCTTTAAGAATAACATTTTTGCTTTGCAGGTGAGTGTCGAATTTCAACCTCCGTTGTTTATCTCTTTTTTTTTTGGATTTTTTTTTTTTTCGAATATGCTTACTTCCGTGAGTATACGTATATAAATAAAAATCAACTTGTATAATTATGATAAATGAAAAATTGTGTTGGCGAGGCAAAGAAAAGTGAAAACTTCTTTGGTGGCGCATCAAATTCATTTTTGTCTAAAATAACAAATCTATTCTAATTATGTTGTTGTAGTTGCTGCTCTTGTTGCTTATGTATATATATATAGATATATTGTTGTTGTTGTTGCTGTTGTTGTCGTCATTTTTGCTGTTACGCTGCTAAATGATTGGCTTTTGTTTATTTATTATGCTAAACTTTTGGCCGCTGCCGCCATTTTTGGCTGTTATTGTTGTTGTTTTTGCTGTTGCTCTTGAGCACAAAGTTTGGCATATTTTGTAAACTTTATTATTAGCTCGGCAGCCAGATAACAAAGATGATGACGTTAAAGATAAAGGGGGCAATGGGTGCCGGGTGGCCCCGCCCCTTTTTATGTAGACCTCTCTCTCTCTCTTTCTCGATATGCTTAGTGTATGATTATCTCTGGGTGTATATGCATTTAATTTGAATACTTTAAAGAAAATATGCGTTGCCTGTCGTAGGCATTTCAATTAAAATGCCAAATCAAATGCAGCCAGCCAAATGTTAGAATACATATTTCGGATGAGCCGCAAGAAGTCAAAAGCACAGGAGAACAAGAAGAAAATAACTTTTGCTTAAACTCTTTGTGGTTGCGCCACAACAGCGATAAAATAGGCAGCAAACCGAAAAAGTGCAACAGAAATGGCAAAAACACAAACTGGTTTATATTGCAACCATAACCACAACAACAACAACAACAACAAGTGAAGAGGCAGACATTAAACAAAATGTAGTTATGTATGTATGTAGATTCTTTGCAAATGCAAAGCCGAAGACTGAAAAATTACTGGATTTGCTTTTGACTTTGCTGCTTGAACTTGGCCAAAGTACGTTTCAGTTAACGTTTGCATCGGCGCAACTGCAGCAGCAGCAGCACCAGCAGCAGCAACAACAACAACAGAGGAAGCAACGTCATCATCAGCTCCCGGCTTATTTGTTAGCTGATTTGTTTTTTGTTCCAGCGTCTTCCTTGCCGTGGCAGCCCCGACGGGCAATTGGCAACACGCGCATTGTTTAACTTTGAAATTTGAATGTGTCTGCCGGCAGAAGAAGCCCGCCCAGTCGCACAGTGCATGCGATTGTTAGATACGAGCATGTGAAAAATATATGTGTGTATACATCCACATCTAAAAGGGGCTGCAATTTCATTTAGGGTCAATAAACGCCAGCCAAGCGCAGCGCCGTAGTCACTCATCCAGTGACTCGACTTGGCGCTGATCTTGACTAGCTTGGCGCACAGACTGCTCTCTTCTTTGGCATTTGCTTTGGCTCTGGCTCTGGCTCTGGCTCTGGCTCTTGCTCTGACTCTGTCTTTGGCTGCGACCATGTCCGTGATCGTGACATGAAGTTGAAGTTGTGCTTGGTTGCCGCTCTTTTTTTATGCTGGGTGCTTTGCCCGAAAGAACCAGAAATAGTTGAGCGTTGAGCTTAGTTGCTGTTGTCAGCAAGATTGATGCCATTTCTTCTACATGAATCAATGCATCGTTCTTCCATCAGTCCATAAATTGATGCTTTTCATATGTATTTTTATGATATTAACTCATTTTATGCCAGTATAAACTTTATTCAAATATGGAACTGCATTCATCGTATAGATTTGTATGTTTCTGTCAATATAAGGCTTTCTGCTTATTTAGATATTTTGACATATTTATTTTCAAACCTTAGCTAAAACTTGTGTGTGACAAATCACAAATTGTATTTTGCATTTATATTTGTGTTGATGCTAAATCAAAATTGGTGTGTAAGTTTTCAATTTGAAAAGTGTTTTTATCTTAGTTTTCGCCTTTTATTGTTATTGTTTGCAGACTTGAAATACATTTTCCAAGCTCGCGAAAATCTCGAATATGCAAATGTGTCAACATTTCAATTAGTCCAGTTCACACACTTGGTGGCCAGCTCCGAGTGGCCGGACTGTCTGATGTTGATGACGCCACCATTTCTAACCAGTTGTTCTTGTTGTATATATGCATAAATATATATATATATATATATACATATTTTTCGTTTTGCCGTTTTTAGCCAAGCCAAGAGACAAGAACTAAACGTTTTTGTCTGCTGTTTGCTGCTTGTGACTTTTGTTACAAATTTAGTTGCAATTCATGTGAAATGCTGAACACCGAACACCGACAAACGTCAAGTGCTGTAATTTTCTCATGACGATGACGGGGCGATGTAAGAAAAAAAAGTGTTGCCAAAATGGTCAATGTACTCTACGTACGTACGTACTTACATACTCGACAACAACGCTGCAACAAAACGCGAGTGGTTTGACTTGTCTAGCGGCTTAGCAAACTGTTCTTGGCTGGCCAGACATTGGTATGCGTTGCTGTTAAATCTGCATTCTTGGGCGACCATTTAAATGCTGATTTGCGGGACTGCAATCTCAGCCAGCCAGCCAGCCAGCCAGCCAGCCAGCCAGCCAGCCAGCCAGCCAGTCAGCCAGCCAGTCAGCCAGCCAGTCAGCCAGCCAGCCAGCCAGTTAGCTAGCCTGCTAGCCATTCAGTTAGCCAGGCAGACATTCAGCCAGTTGGCTATGCGCATCAGTTGTTGGCTTGTTGTCTGGTGCGCTGATTTGCCGCCGGAAGTTCGTATCGATGAACGGCGGACTGCGATTCGCTCATGCTACAAATGCGTCTTATACTGTTAGCCAACAGTTGTGCTGTGACTGTTACCAGAAAGCTCTTGGCCAACAGCGCTGCCCCATGCGCATATCCTGTTGGCTAACAGAGTGCGCAGCTTTTGACGTTTAGCAATTTCCCCAGCCGTATAACACTTTAATGTTGGTGGGGACTTCTCACATTTGTTGCGGGCTCTCGCTCTCTCTCTCTCTCTCTGTCTCTCTCGTCGTGCTCCTAAAAACCGGTTACTTTGCACACCAGTTGCGCATTTATTATGCATGACTGTGGCTGTGGCATTCAGCCGTTTCCTGGCCATGCTCTTCGAATGCATTGCTTGAGCGTAGTAAGTGTAGTATGTGTGCCAAGTGCGTTGGCCATTTGCCTGACTCTGATGTTGCTTTGGCTCGCTCGTCCTCTCTTTTGGGCTTGATTTCGATCACTTGGCTGGCACTGGCTAATGTTAAACCTTGGCCTTGAGGCCCTTAAATGGTACAATGTTCGCGCAACTTGCTGTCGAAAATTTGTTGGCAAGCGAAAAAAGCCTGTTTCTGCTCTTGCCTGTTGCCTGTTTTTGGTTTTTTTTATATTTATTTCTTATTTCAGACAGGGAGTAAAACAGTCGTACATTTTATCGGCTTGTCGCGCCATCGCTTAAAATCAAAGTCTGGCTTTGTGCGCTTGGCCTTCGTTGTGATGAAAAATGGCGAATACAACATTTTTTGGTGGTGCTTCCTTTGATTTCACTTTTGTGGCTGTGGCCACAAGTTCTGGCAACTTAACACGCGCCTCATTAGCCGTTAGTTGCATTCAGCGTCGCTCCAACTCAAACAAGAAAAAGCTTATTTACAAAATCTCTTGTTGTAAACTCAATTTGAGCTGCAACAACGGGCGGCAAGCCATAAATACAATAAATCACAATTTGAACAACGAAGCCAGTTCCTTGTTGTTGTTTCAAGCATTGTTCTTCTCTTGCTGCTATTGTTGCTGTTTTTGCTGCTGCTGTTGTTGTTGCTGGCAGCAATAGCAACAGCAACAGTCTGGCTAAATAATTCCAATCAGCAACTGCAGACCGAGCTGCGTTCTGCCCGTCTGGGCGAAGGTCGCTAAAGGTAAATGGCAACAACAGCAACAGCAACAGCAACAACAACAACAGCAACAGCGCCTTATTATCTATCCCATTGTACTTGTTTTTGTTGCCTACCAGCATCCAAGGCATTGCGCTTCTCCATTGCTACTCCTCGGCGACCTCCTGCAGTTCCCCCTCCCCACCCCACCGTACCATACAGAAAACCAAACTGGATTTTTGCGTTGCGTCTCTTCAGTTTGCCTTAACTGAAAATTGTGCTCAACAACGATTTTTGACTTCTTCTGGTTCTGGGGCCTTCTTCGCCTGCTTAGTAAATTGAAATTAAAATTTTGTTAAACCCTTCTTTTCTGCATTGCTCTTTGTGGCCGCTGATTGTATAGAGCTTGTCTGATTTCCTTTCGCTGCAAATCTCAGTATTGCATTTGAATTGTTTAGTTTTTCCTTTTTATTCTCCAGCTACGGGCATTGTTTTGCTCTTTATCTTGCAACTAAGCTGGCTACAATTAATTGAATGTTATGCAGGTTTACAGTTTGTTCATTATAGAAACTCTTAACGTTAAATGAAGTCCCTTTTTTCGAAGAAATAACATTAATATATAGAAACTCTTGCATTAACTTATGTTTTTAATTCGATTGTTATTCAATGTATGCAATGTATGATTTTCAAATTTGAATGCATTCAAATTGTTTCCACAAAATATTTACGACCTTATAAGCAATCTATATTTTTGTCATCGGAACTGAGCCTTCCCAGGCGATATTGTGCTTTTATCAGCAACACACATATTTCTAGAATACCTTTGCAGAGGTAATTACATAGTTGTGAACTGAATGGCAAGCTAACCGTTACGATCATATTACATTAATCTGATATAGAATGTGTGCTTGCCACCCCAAAAGGTATTTATCCTTTCTTGAACAAAATGGCATTTAATTATAAGCTATAATGCTTGGGGATATGTCTATTACCATCACAAATTGCACGTTCTCTTTACGCATCATGTTATAAATACCACACTTGAGACTTACAATGGTAAACTACAACTAGATCCGGAATGTTATCCGCTACCCAGCAAATTAGACATATTCCCTTTGATGTGACCGTCAACGACCCGGGGGGTGCTAGCGCATGGACGGTGGGTCGTTTGGTCGGTTGGTTGCCTCAAGTGCTGCGAGCAGAGAAAAAAAAAATAAAAAAGAAAATAAAACATAATGACTCTGTGCAAATCACGCTAATGAAAAGCCTGGCGACTGCCATTCACATTTCGCATTCACAACAACATTAATAGCTTGCACGGCAAATGCCAAAAGCCTCCACGAAAAAGGACAAGTGGCAAGTAAATAAACTTGAAAAGAGCCCACTCGATGATTCCACTCAGTTGGTCAGTTCGTTGAGTGTGCCAGGATATGCCAAGTAGTTGTCGCCTGTGATTCTTGCACCCACTTCTTGACTTGTCGCACCGACCAACCAACAGACCAGAAAACCCACCGACCTGACCTGACCTGGTCTGAACTGAACTCAACTGAAATGACGCTACTGTGACTGTGACTGCTTGCGTGCTGTGATTCAATCCGCTTAGCGGCGCTTTGCTCGTGTTGTTGTCGCTGACCTTATTGGTTTGTAAGTGGTAACAATGAGATTATGCTTCATTACACGCCATCGGGTCAGGCTACCCTCCCGCCTGCCTGTCACCCTGGCATCCGACTTGACTGTCGGTAATCATAACAAGCTTTATGCGCACCATTAGCATCGCGGTTACTGGCAATAATAGCAAAAGTGCTTCAACTAATGGATATCGTCCTCCCTTTGGCGCAACTCCCCCGCAGTTGTCGATTTGGACGCTTGCAATTGTAAAATGCTTGCAACAGCCATGGTCACAGCCCCAATCCTGATGGGTCCGCTCTCCACGCCTTCCCCTTTATCCCACCGTTCAGCACATCGATGCAAAGTGAGTTCTCGCAACGGAATCTCAAAAATGCAGCAGTTCCAGACTTTCGACTCGCCCGCCATCGACGTCGACGACGACGACTACAATGATGATGAAGCTGTTGCGGTCGCTGCAGTGCACCATTCCAGAGGCAGGCTAAGAGTCTGGGACTGGGACTGATGCCTTTTGCCAGTGTCTGCCATGCGGTGCTGTACTACACTCAGAAAAATGCCTGTGAATCAAAAAGTCTTTTTGGTTTCTCGATATAATTTGTTAAAATAAGAAAGGTTTAACCCAAATCAACTATACCAAAACATTGATTTTTTTTTTCTACATTCTAGAAATATATATCCCAGATATCCAAATGGAATTTCGAACTTTTTTTTTTTTTTTTTAATTTATATCAATTCTACCTTAAAAAAAATCACTCTCTGAAAAATAAAATGAGCTAGGGCCAACCCCTAAAAGTATGGCAATTTTGAAAATTTGTGTGCAAATATATTTATTTTCTGAGTGTAGCTGCCATGGCCACAAAATGCCTGTCGCTGGTAAAGTTGCCAAACTTGTTTCATTTGCGGTGGAATATAATTGCGGCTACGACGGCCACAACGAAGGCAGCCTGCTTTGTTCGCGTATTTAACTGCCCTTTTTTGCGCTGGAATTTTATTATTGGAAATGTTTCGATGGATGATATTCTCGAAATCTGCTTACCTGGACAGCAGCAAGCGTTCAACTTTGTTCTCTTCCCCTTTTTTCTCGTTTTCTTTTTTTGTATTTTTTAAGTTTGTTAATTTTAAAACGCAGTCCCTGCCGCAGTCCGTGACTGCCCAGTGGGTCAAGGGTTACATTTTCTTTTACAAATTCACCCAGCTAGCCGGCTAGCGAGTAACGCAAATGACTCAAGCATTTCTGACGATAATATACACAAATATCTTTGATGGGACAGCAAAAGCAGCAGCAAATAATTAACGATGTAAACAAACGCCGAATGGTGGCAAATAAGTGGAGAAGCAATGGCCAATGGCCGTTGGTTGAAATCTAGGCAAAGTGCATGGCAAATGTCAGACTGGCAATGTGGCAAGTGCGTCGCGAGGGGCACAAGCAGTTTTGTTTGTTTCTTCAATGTGTTTGTTGTGAGATGGCGCTGTTATTGCTGCTCCCTTGGCAAGTTCATGGTCATGCAATTAAAGTACACAGCAACAGGAACAGCGACGACGACGACGACGGCAACGGCAACGGCAACGGCAACAAACAGCGGCAGTAAAAAGCAAAACACGCCAAGTTCTTTGTCGTGCATCTCTTCATGTTGTATGCACCAATGCGCTTCATAGACTTGCAGCACTTGTTGCAATTATCTCTTTTACGAATATGTTTTTACCGCCAGCAATTTCTTTTGCTTGTAGTTACAAACAATTAATATGCTCACTGAATTGAAAACTGTTGTGCCCCAATTTTGACTTTTAAAATGCCAGCTCTTCTATTTCTTTTACTTCTTTTTAACTTTTTTACCTTTACCTTACATTTGTTTTAAATTAAACGATTTTTATAGCGATTAGTCTTTGTTTTTTTTTTTCAATTATTCAATTCTTCATTCCATTATTTGATTTTGAATAGATTTTTCACAAATTCATCTTTAAAAAGTTGCTAATTAGATTAGTTGAATTCACAAATTTATGAGAAACTCCAAAATCCAATTTCCCGTAATAATTATTGCGGCGGAAAGCTGTTCTTGGCACATAACTCTCTAAGCGTAGAGCTCCTTTGCCAATTTCATTTGCATTTGTCAACCAAGAGCGCATCCACGTTGCTACGTCCGTTGTTTCTTTGGATTCACGCCATGCTCTAGGTTTGTGGCAATAAATACAGCTTAAAATAAACCATGAGACACCAACTATAGTGACTATAATTCTATTGGCCTGACCGTGCACATTGCACATGACACTGAAGTAGCGGCCAGCCACTGAATGGAATGTGGCGCGGCAACAGCAGCAACTGCAATTTCAACAGCAACAGCAACAAGCGGCCAAGTTAAGCGCAAGACAAAGTCATAGAAGAGAAGAAGACATTCCAAGCCTTGGTCAGAGCCAAGTGCAGGCAGCCAAGCCAAGTTCGCAATCTCGTATGTATGTGTGAGTGTGTGAGTGTGTGTGTGTAAGTGTGTCTGTCTCTGTGTCTGTGTGAGTTGCATGCAATTTCGCCGTTTATGCCATTTGCAATAAGAACGACGAGTCAAGAAAAACCCGGCATGGTGGAGCTGCTGCGGCAACAGCAGCAAAAGAAATATTCGACTGAATTAAAATGTGGCAAGTTGCTGTAGTCTGCTGGCTGTTTGACTGGCTTGCTGGCTGGCTGGCTGGTTGGTTGGTT
Organism: Drosophila cognata; assembly: GCA_035041535.1. Taxonomy (NCBI): domain Eukaryota; kingdom Metazoa; phylum Arthropoda; class Insecta; order Diptera; family Drosophilidae; genus Drosophila; species Drosophila cognata. The sequence continues at coordinate 13,049,099 of JAWNLC010000571.1, read as the reverse complement.
GGCTGGTTGGTTGGTTGGTTGGTTGGTTGGTTGGTTTTTGCGTCGCTTGTCCGACAGGGCTGGCTGGCTGGCTGGCTGACTGGCTAGCTAGTAAATGTTGTTACCGCATATTTCTCCCCAAAACATTCAAGTTGAAGTTGAATGTCGTCTGCGGCGTTGTTGTCTTGGCCGCCGCCAGTTGTGTTCTGTTGCCATTGAATTACCAAAGTCAACGGCTTGAGTTGCGACTTCTCGTTGTTGTTGTTGTTGTTGCAAGCAGCTAGATAGCAGCGAGCTAGCGACAACGTTACCGAGATTGAGATTCATTGCCTGTTGCATGCCACAGCCGTTCAACTGACTGCATCTACTTCGGTCTCTGTCTCCTATTCTCTTCCAGGTGCTCCTTCTCCTCCCCACGCCCTCCTTTGGCTATTCTGGCAGCTGTTGCGCTCGACTAGCAAAATTATACAGATATATGTGCATATGTATGTGGGGGCCCCCTGCTTTGTTTTGTGGCGACATGAATGTTGCACGCGGCGCTGGTAGACCACATTCTATGCGCTATGTTTGTATTTTTGTGTAGTGCTGTACTTTTTGCCAGTTGCCATCGGAGAACTTGTTGCTGCATTGCTACATTGTTGCCCCCTCTACGAGAGGGGGAGGGGGCTTGTGGATCGTCCAAATTCGCACAACCAATTGAAAAAATTTGATGTGGAGCTCTTCAATTTTGTATAACGATTTTACAGCTTAATCAATATTTGTGCATAAAACGAAAGTAAATAAATAATGTGCTCTCTTATGTTCTCCTCCTTTTTATGCTCGTTGCAGGTAAGCCCCATTTTACATTTTTGAACTACCAACCAACAAAGAGAGAAGAACAAGCAACAAGGCAACAGCGACAGTAAGAGCCGAGGCTAATGCGGCATAAAGAGCGTGAGTAAAAACAAACGCAAATCATTTAACGAGCCCCGCTTAGACTGGGCACATATTGTTTTATATGCCTCTGGCACAACAACAACAACAACAACAACAACAGTAACAGAAACAGTAAGAACAACATCGGTAACAGTAACAACAATGAAAGTTGCCAACAAATTGCGCGTAAATCCCATAAACCGTTTACAACTACAACAGCTCAACTCAATGTAGCATCATCGATGACGCTGCTGCCTCTAACGTTGCCGCCTGCAACAATAACAAAGCAATTTTTATGCACAGCAACGGTTTTATGCTGTTATCGGCAAAGGGAGTAGGGAATGGATTGGGGCAAGGGGTTGGGGCCAGCTGACAAAGCTAAAACGGTCCTCAGCTTATATATGTATATATATATGTACTGTACATGCGATAGCCTAAAAGTTGTTAAACAAAAAAAATATATATGTAAGACCAGTTCAAAAATACACAGTTCGCCGAGCAACCGAAAAGTGTCGATAAATGAAATTTATTTCTATTTATTGCTATTGTCAAATCTCTCCGATTTTTGTTCGGCAACATTTGCATTCTATGGCACCCGTGTATATCAAGGGATTTACGTTTTAAAGTGCACTACGCCAGTCTCCCATCGGATGAGTTCCATTTCTATATATATATGTATACAGTTTTAATTTATTTTTGTATAGTAAACCAATTTTAGCTTCCATTTAAGTTGTTATGCTAAAAGTATTTTTATAAGCTACGTTTTGCTAATTGTTTAAAAAGTAATTGATATTTAATTGTCTTGTTTGTCTCCAGCAAAAATTTCTTTGAACATTCACGTATTTTAATAAATTTAATTTAATTGAATCATTTGCATGAAGTATTTACTTTTAACAAATTCCACATTTTATACGTTTAACCAAATTAAAGGATTTGACCGAAATTCTGATCTGATATCACAGCTAACCTTAGATTTGATAAACTTCACTTGTCATTCCAGTTGACTTATAAATTTTTATTACTGGTAGGTTCGGCGGTTCCCTAAATGTATTATTAAAACTTCTGCTTACGCAAGAGTTCTCGTAGCCTTTTGAGATTGGACTTGTACAAATTTTGGCCTTTGAGATACATGTTTCGTAATTTTTAATGTCGGTCGAATGTTAGTGAGATTTGTTTTCTAAAAATATGTTTCATTTTATATGCTTGCTAGTGTAATTTTTCTATAATCTTAGTAACAAAAAACCAATAAGATAAATGTAGCTTTGTAGTTCGATAAATTATGATAACCATTTCAGATAAACTATATTGCCAACAAGTTGAAATTTTCGAAACTGTTGCGCGAGCAGTAATTGTTAGAAAAAAGCTTCCCCTAGGAAGCTTTTGCCATTGACAGGGGCAAAGTTAACAGTCGCTACCCCTGAACACTTACCCCTTACAACAACTCGAGCAACCCCTGTACAATGGCATTTCTCCAGCTGTGTTTTTTTTTTTTTTTTTTGGGGCCACCCACAACATTGCACACTGGCTCCTTCACACCTATGTGGAATTTGCACCTTGGCGTCATGCGCGCTGCGGCAGTTCGGACTCTCGCACACGAACCGTGGCCGAGGCGAACTGTGGCTGGGGACAACATCGGCACTCGTTGAATTTCATCGGACAGTGGCTCGGTTTTCTATGCTTCGGCATTTCGGTCACGACAGCTGCTGCGATGCTCGCTTTATTTGTATTTTTTGTTGTTTTTTTTGTTTTGTTATTTTTGTTGGGGGTGGCAAAAGCGTCGCCGCTCACCTGAAAGCGAACGTTGCTTCGTCGCCGGCGTCGTCGTCATCGTTGGTCGTGTTTATGTTGGTCGCTCCGTTTCCACCCCTTGCGCGCATTTCCGAAGCAGGTGTAACAATTATTATTTTCTCGTTGATTTTGTCGTTGCTGCCGCTGCCGACGACGACGTCGTTGTCGTTGTCGTTGTTTTTGCCTTTTTTGCGCTGCACGCTGCCCGACCGTTCCGTTGCCGCCCCCCCTCGCCATCGTCTGCTTCTCCATCTCCAACCTTCAGATTTTCCATTTCTCTTGCACGCATTCTCTCGCTCGCACAACAGCGTTCGCTCGCTCGCTTGCTCGCTCACACCCACACGGTTACGGAAGGGGGCAGAGGGCGGGTACGCATGGCGCTTGCATTTGCTGTCTCACATGGCGCCAACAGCATGAGTGTGTGTGTGTGTGTGTGTGTGTGTGTACGCTTGTGGGTGCTAGTAATGTTGTTACTGCAACAATAGCTGCTTTTACAAGAGCAGCAGCAGCAGCGAATGTCCCTTCGATACGAAGGTGGAACAGCGTCGTTTGCTGCACACAGGTGAGCCATACTCGAATCGCTTGCCCCATCTGATCCTCGTCCAAGTCGAATACACAACTTATACAAGTGTTATATAACAACTAAAGTCATCGCATTATTTTTCCTTTTTGGCACACAATGAGCACGTTAGCCAAAATAAATAAGTACAATAATAAGCGCGCCCAGCAACCAATAGTCAACAAAAATTATGAACAAAAGACATTTAATAATTGCGCACCTGAGGCACCACATAAAGCCGGGCCTCAAACTTCAAAACCTCAAAACGGCAGCAACAACAACAAGAACAACAAGAACAACAACAACAACAGCAGCAGCAGCAGCAGCAATATCAAAGGCAAAAGAACGTTGAAGAACCAAACGAGCCAAGGAACGGACGCACGGACAGACCGGCAGGTAGCAAATAACAGCTGAGAGCGAGAAAGGGAGAGAGAGAGAGAGAGCGAGAGTATAGAGAGAGGAGACATCTCTGAGAAGTTGTGCTACGCTTTCCGAATTCCCATTTTTTCGGAGTTCTATTCGCTGCCAGCAGGAGAAATGCTGCCGACCAACGACGCTGTCGTCGTCGTCGTTGTCGCTGTCGTTGCCAGCGACGTCGTCGTCTCTCACACGAGCTAGCATCCCAAAGCACTCGGAGTTGTGTGTTGGTCTCTTGGTGTCGTCGTTGACGTCGTTGTCGGTGTCGGTGTCGAACTCGTCCGGTTCTGGCCTGGCCTCTACTGTTGCTTTATTTTGGTTAACACGCGTCGCTGCCGCTGCTGCTGCTGCTGCTGTTGCCGCTGCTGTCCGTATGCCTGTTCGCTGCCGCTGCTGCTGCCGCTGTCGCTGCCTCAGTCGTAGCTGGCGTCAACGTTGGCGCAACAGATTCAATCTGACGAGGGCAGCGCTGCCGCACTCCGAAACAAAAAAGGTATATTACCTTAGAATGCCAGTCGTTCTTACTTCAGTCTTCGTACAGTCTTTGCTTTAACCCGTTCCAATTCTGTCCGCCGTTCGTACGCTCGCTCGCTCGTTCGCTCTATACAAATCACATGTAGTATAAAGGCAACAACAACAACAGCACACACATACGCAAACAAACACACACACACACTCGGAAAATAAGTAGTAACAAGAAGCACACCTGGCCATAGAATAGAATAACACACGCACAGCGCAGCACAGCACCAAACAATCCACAACAGCCCCGTCGGTTGCTTCTCAGTTGAGTTGAGTTGCGTTCTAGAGTTTTTGGTTATCATCATCATCAACAGCAGAGTAGCCGCATAGCCGCCGCTGCTGCCGCCGCCGCCGCTGCCGTCGCTGTTGTCGTCGTCGTCGCCGCCGCTGTCGCCGTCGCCGTCGCAGCCAGAACACACATCACAAACCAACCACCAACACCACCACCACCATCACCACCGACGCAAACCCCCATAGCAGCAACAGAAACAGCAACAGCAACAACAACAATAATAGAAGCAGAAGCAGCAGCAACACACCGACACACACACACACACACACACACACACCGAGGCACACTCACGTTCGCTTACTCACGAAAATTTCAATATCCAAATCAAAGTTGAGTTCAAATCGAAAACAGCCGCAATACCAGCAACAACGTCTCGCAAATAGCACGCGGATAATAAAAAACACACGCAGCATATCAAATAGTCAAAAATAAACGCCAAGTTGCAAGATAAATAAATAAAATAAATAAATATATCCGGGAACAGCTGCACTCAAGAAAAAATAAATAAAATAGAAAAGTACCAAAATATAAATAAATTATATTTCAGTCGACTGTCAATGGAAAAAACTTAATAATAATAAACAAAATAAATAAATTGTTGAAAATCCGCAAACATTTTCACACGGCTTCCTTTCGGCACTACTCGAGTTTTTTTCACTTTCCACTTTTCGCGTGTGCTAATCAAATAGGATCGACAAATCCAAAAACATACAAAAAAAAAACTTGAACTCTTAACTTCAACTGCAATTCAAAAGCTATTAGTGTATCGCTATTTTGACACTCATCAACGATAACAACAATAACAACAACAACCAACAACAACAACCAACAACAACAGCAAGATGTAAGCAAAAATTCATTGGGTAAAAATGCAGCAAATATTTTGTTTTCGCAAAATATAAAATCTGTTAGCTAAAAAAGCGCACACAAAAATTATAAATTAACGCACACAATACTCGTATATACTCATATATAAAAAACAACAAAAAAATACTACACAGACATGTGTACATCAAATAACAATAAAACGAATTGCTGGCAAAAGTTCGTTGCTCGCCGACTTGATTTTGATTCTTATTACCAGTAAAAGTTGCCGCCAGTAAGCCAGCAAAAGCAAACGTTCTAAACTGAACTTCAGCTCCAGCTCTCCAGCTCACAATATCGCTCAGTCAATGGGCAGCAACTCACCTCCGGTCGGTCGGTTCGTCCAGCCGTATAGGCTTAACAAAAAACAAAAAATAAATAAACTAAAAAAAAACCAAAGAAATTTCCAAGCCGGCAAAAAAGAAAAAGAAAAAAACCAAATAAAACAGCAAGACACGGTAGAGGGGCAGAGAGAGAGAGAGACTGACAAAATCAGAGCCGGAGTTGGGCAGTGAGAAAGAAACACGTTTTTGTGTTTGCGGACCAAAAAGCAAAACACAAAATACAAATACAAAGCGAACGTAAACCCAAAATAACAGGCAAAAATACAAAAACTCAAACGTGTAGCGGCCATTCAACGACGTCTCCGTCGCGTCGTCTGTGTTGGCCATAAAACCTTATGGCTAACGTTCCAATAGGCCGCACACTCACTTCACTTGCTTCACTTCTTGCTTTGCTAGAGTGCTACTCTCACCTCTCTATCACTCTCTCTCTCTCTCCCTGCTCTCCGCTCTCGTCTCGCCTGTCTTTCTTGGCCACTTGTCGTCGCCGCCATCGCTGGCGTACTTAGAACGCATAGAAATAATTCCCGTAGTTTATTTTTATTGTTGTAATTACACGTCTCCAACTCAATCGAGAGAGCAGCGCTTTAATAGAGCCTACACACATATCTCTGTCTCTGACTTTTGTTCTGGCTATGCTTTGAGCTCTTTTCTTACTTGACAACACTGCCTTTTTGCACGATCTCAAAGCCAAAGTGTGTGTGACTCAGGCAAGCAACCAAAAAGGAAAAAAAAAACAAGAAAAAAATTAAAAAAAGAAAGAAAAAAGAACAACACAAGCTATGAAAAACCGGTAAAGGCAAAGATGTTTCGTGCGTGCTAATCACGAAGAGAGCAACGCGCTCGCCCAATTGTTAGAACCGGCAGCACAGAGTTAGCCAAGATTCATTAAGATGTTTTTTTGGTCTGAAAACGTGTTTTTGTGCGAACCCTGAAAAAATACACAAAAAAAAGAAAATTAAAAAATATAAATAAATAATTTGCAAAATCACAAAAACAAAAATAATCACACAAGCAAGAAACAAATATTTACGCACTTGAGCCAAGAAGAGCACAAAATATTCAAAGGCAATTTTTTGTTTTGTTTCAGAGCCATAATTACAAATTACCACACAACAACAACAACAACAACCACCACATCAACAACAACAACAACAAAAAGTATTAACAACCACATTTAAAGCGGCAAAGTTACAAAAAAAAATAAATAAAATAAAGACAAAATTCAAATACCTTAAAACACAAATAAAAAAAAAACATCAGCGAAAAGGCAAAAGCAACAAGAACATCAGCAACTTTTAACCACAATCAAAAAAAATTACAATTAAAAAATAAACAAAAACAGCTTCACTTCATCTACTTCAACGACTTTGACTCGACATTTAATTGGTAATAAGAGCAAATTATTATTAAGTATTCATGCCCATTGTGTCTTTTTGTTTCTTATTTTGTGTCATTTTGTTGTTAATTGTTTGCGCTTCATTGAGTTTCTCTATTGTTTGTCCATCGTCGACCATTTGGTTGAGTTTCAAGTTTGGCTTTGAATTGGCAAGAAAAGAAAACTACACAAATTGTTATGGCAAAGAAAAAGTGACGCAAGTTTTATAATTTCCCATTGGCATTTACGTTAGCGACAAAATATTTATTATATTTTCAACTGAAATTTTCATTTTTCCAAATGTTGCCATATTATTTTTTATTTTTCTTTATCGTTCTCTCCAAAAACAAAAGAAAAAAAAACAAAATACATTGAATTCTGACATTCGTATTAATAATCTCGGAACTTGTAATTTTTTTTCAACAATCAAGCAAAAAATCAAGAAATATAATTATAAATAAGAACAAGGCAACAATTTACCAAGAAAAAAACGAATCAACTGGTATTTCTCTCTATCCGAACCACTCGCATTCCCACACCAATCCGAAAGAAACCCCAAAACAGAACCGAAACAAAACAGAAACTGAAACAGAAACAGAAACAGAAACAGAGCGCTTTGAAATATAAACCATTGAACAACACGGCACAATAGGCAGCAAAAACCGAACAAAGTGGCAAATTGTTGTTAATTTTAATGATCATCTCTGTGGCAAATAGGCTCCCCAAAGAACGAAATCAAATTTAACAAAATTTTTATTTCCGCCACTGAGCAATAGCAAACATAAATCAAATGCGAAATGCAAAATTAAGAGCAGTATTATAAAAATAATAAAAAAAATAAACTAAATAGAAGTGGTGCACATTTTAGCGCCAACTTGGAAAGATTTTTAAATACTATTTACAAAGAAGTACATTTTTTTAAATTAAAGTAAATATATCGAATGAACAAATCATAAATTGTTAATAATTCATATAGTGAATTGTATATTTTGTTGTTAATTTTGAGCGTAATTTGCAAGTGAAACTGGCAAGGAAAGCATTTTGGGTGTATGGGAAAACCAATTAGGTATTAAACCGAACTCCCCCTCAAGAATACAGGTAGGCACTAGATTGGTCGCTAAGTGAGAGCAGGCTTAGTACATAGAAACAGTAAGGTAAATAAAAAAAAAGGTGATATCACTTAAGAGAAAGCGGTCAAGGGTTAAAAACAAGCATTTTTTGTGCTCCCCCAGCTAGAGCTCCACTCCCAACCTGAATGGCGGAGCTTTATATTTAGCGTCCTTTTTTTTTGTGTGTGTGAGTGTAGAATTTTGACGAATGCAAAGGTTGTTAAATTGAAATTAAGCATAAATATTTACAAAAGGCGGCAACAGCAATCCGATAAATAGCAACATATCATGAGAGCAAATGCAAACAGTTAATTAGAATTTTTTAATTGAAGCTGAACTCAATCAAAAATACTAAAAAACCAAAACGAAAAAAAAGGAATCTCGTTCAAACATCCCACAAAAGAAAAAAAAAATCAAATTCAAATAGATATATATAAATCTGTGTGTGCGTGTTTCTGTAATATGTCAATATCACAATCAATTGGTAACTGAATTTAAGCAGCAGTCAATTGTAGCAAAAAATCACTTTAAAAGAAATTGCATTAAAAACGGTGTCAATCAGAAAAGACGATTTTTCCATATTAGCTTTTGACTAATTGTAGTGAAGTTGACTACGTTTATACCGAGCATATATGTAGGTCATTTTTTTTAGGATTAAACATAGAAATCGCTGGGCTTTGATGCTCCGATCGACAAGAGTACGCGTTTTGACAATCACAAGAAATTAGCGTATATATTTAGGCCGAGTTTGAGAAGAAGCAATCAAAGCATTCAATAATCAGGCAGTAATCAGAGCAGTATAAATATATATATATATATATATTTAGCATATATACACACTTCTCTATATATTTATATTTATAAAGAACTTTTTCGCAACTTTTGCCCACACCAACTCAATCGAACCTCAAACTACAAAACTTTAACTTAAACGACAATCTCTAAGGCAATTTCCCCTAACTTAAGGCTTAATCAATCAATCAATCAATCAAACTCTAAACAATCTTCAAACGGTTTTCAAAACTTTTACTCTATACACTCTACAAATACATACAAATATCTATACTTATATACATCTAAAGTTAAATCGAAATATACATTCTTATACACAGAATATACATGTCTAATTATTCAATCTCAGTAGTGATATATCATAGGCATATACACATAGCGCTATAGAGTGCCCATAAATAATCCATAGACAATTCGCAGGCTAGTAAAGAACTTAAAACTACGCTCAAATACAACTCAGCATATACTTGATATAAATACATGTTAGAGTAAAGTAATTTGAATGTGTTTCAAACTCATTTAGACATAGTTGTAATCTCAGCACTTGGCAACAATTTGCGTAATACTTTTGAACACAATTGGCATTCGAATCAAAATTATACAATTGGCATAGATATACCAACATATATCTATATATATATATAAAGCATACAAATATATTCGATAGTAAACACAAGCACAAAACTCGAAAACCCAAAACCAAAACCCGTGCAATTCCCCCAACAAGAAAATACCAAATAAAATACAAAAAATACCCAAAAAAAAATACAATAAATAATAAATAAGAACAAACTGAAAGCAAAAACGCTACGCAACTGAATAAGAAAAAAATAACAACAAAAACAACCAAAAAAAAAAAAGTGCAGAAATTAGAAATTTTTCAATCAACATTTGTTGCCAATAAAACTGTCATCATTGCCGCGTTAACAGAAACCACGGCGTCAGCAGCGATTGCCGCGCTCAGTATCAGCAGCAGCTCTCAAGCGTCGCTTGCCGCCAGCGCCACCGCCAACGCAAACAGCGCCGCACCGCCGACAGTTGCAGTCAGCGCCGCCGCCGCCAACGTTGCAGCAGCAGCAGCAAGTCCGTCGCCGCCGTTAACGGTAAAAAGCGAAATCGTTGCATCTGATTCAACAGCCGAGTCCTCCCCTATACAAGATTTAATCATGGTAAGCGTCGCCCACATCCTAACAACCAAACCAAACCAAAAACTATAATAAAAGAGCACAAGAAAATGCACTTGAAAGAAACGCAATGAACAAATTACAAAAAAAAAAAAAAAAAAAATACAAAATACATACTGTTGACGAAAGTTGAGTTGATCCATTGAAAATTGAATCGAACGTTTCGTTTTTGTTAATATCGTACATATAATTATAATTAAATAACAATACAATCGAATCGAATCAAATTAACTACTTATATAATCCTCATCAAAGAAAGTTGTACAGTTTATTATGCAAAACCAAAACTATTCCTACTATTCTACTGCCTACTCATAATTTTTTTTTCTTTCAATTTATTTTGAAGTTACATACTTACTACCATCTCTGCCACTTAACTGTCTATAAGTATATTAGTTACGAGCTATGCGAACCAGAAATCAGTTAACAAATGTCAATGGTAAATTATCTCATAAATCATATGATATATACATACATAGATAAATTGTATCATACACATACTTTAAGTTAATCTACATAGTTATTGCTCCTCCGTTGCTCTGCGCTGCTGACACGTTTAGTTTAGTTTAATTACATACGTATCTGTCTTATCCAAGCTGTTTTACTTTTATACTTAGTTAATTTTTATTATCATACACTCACCCAATCTTGTACATACACGTAAATGCGTTGCACAAGCTATCTGTACAAATATCTACAAAATATCTAGTTTTGTCATTCAAGGAGAAATTGTCGGCCTGTTCGTTGCAGGTAAATCATTTGTTGTTGCTTTATAATTTCTTGTGTTTAATTGGTTTCCTCTTACCATTGACATTAAATTGAGGCTTACGGGCAAATAACTGATTGAAGTTAGTGTCTCTAAAAATAAATGATTGCTGGTAATAAAAACAATTTAAAAAGAGACCCACATGCCCTGCGGACGATTTTCCCAGCTTCTCTTTCGCGCTGACATGCTCAGGCTGTGGATGGGAAAAGAAAGTGTTCGTTAGCTCGTAAACTGAGACTTATATACGCAAATGCTATCCCGAGTTCTGGTCTTGAAACTAGCTACTTACCTACTTCAACTTCTTTTTCTATTCTATGCTACTGCTATGCCTATCTTATATTCTGCTTTATCTATTCTGGATTCCTGCTCTCTCTCTCTCTGTATTTTCTCTATCGCTCACTGATCTCAAGTAGTTTTAACTATCTATGCTGTATAAGAACTCTATATGCTATATAACACTTAGTCACTGCTCTCACTTTTACCACTACTCTACTATTACTGCTAAAACTCTACTGCTAATTTTGCCACCTTCTAACTGCTGCAAATGTGAAGAAACACATTGCAAACTCCCACCCGAATCAGCTTTATGGTTGAATCTGAATATTTATAATTTACCCAAATAGACGAGGCACGGCCTGTGCAATGGCGACTCCGCGGAACTGAGAAGTTGCTCTGCTCCTATTTTGATTTGCTATGAAAATACTTTATGAGTTCTTACCAAATTCATGTTTCGTTTATAAGAATATGTTTGCTTTGCCAATTGGGGCTGCGTTCAGTTTTTTTTATCGGTTATTGTTTGCCAAAAATCAGCCAAATAATAAAAAATGTCAAAACCAAACTGAAACTCAAACTTCAAATAGCCCAACAAAAATATCGAGATTAATCTGAATTGAGCATAAATTCACACCACGCACAGCAAATGCAACTGTTGCAAGCACCGCCGCCCACTCATCCGCACCATCTGCACCTGCAGCATCCAGCAGCAGCCGCTGCCGCAGCCGCTGCAGCGAGCGCATATCAGGCGTATCCAACTGGCGCCGCAACTGCCATGTTGCAGCAGAGCAACGTCGTCACCGTCCAGCAACACCAACAGCAACAGCACCAACAACAACAACAGCAGCAGCAGCAGCAGGCAATGCTGATCCATCAGCAGGCAGCTGCCGCTGCCGTCGCAGCGCAACATCAGCAGCAGCAGCAGCAAGCACACCAGCAACAGCAGCACCAGCAGCAATACCAACTGCAGCAACATCAGGCACAGCAACAACAGGCCGCCGCCGCACAGCAGCAATATCACTATCAGCAGCAGGCTCAGGCACAGGCCATGTTGCAGACATATATGCAACTGCAGGTTAACAATGTTGCCGCTGCACCAGCCACGCCCACCAAATATGGTTCGGCTGGTGTGCCGCCCGCTGGTGCCGCACAGTATTTCGCAGCGCCAACCACACCGCTCACAATCATACCGGCCTGCAGTGGAGCGGCCGCTGTGGCCGCTGCCGCCATGTTTGCGACAGCCGCCACGCCCACATCGGCGGCGACCACTCCGAACAACAATGTAAATAATACAGTTAATCTATGTGATGTAACTAGAACTACTACCAAATCTACCACCAATACTACTACTAAGCAGCCCGCCGCAGCTGCCCCCATCGACGTTGGCCTGTCGTTCGGCGACGGCGGCGCTCGCTCGCTGGTCTCATTTCTGGGACCGCCGCCGCCGTCCGCACAGGTCGGCGCCGTTGGCAGCAGCAGCGGCAGTAGCGGCTGCAGCTCTGCATCTTCTGATTGTTCTATGCCATCGCCAACTTCACTACACTTATCTTCTCCTAAAAAGGTTTGTGTGTTCACTAAAACGCTAACAAAAAAAAAAAAAAAAAAAAAAAAAACCAAACTCATTGCATTTCCAATGAATAACAAACAAATAATCTCTGCTTTTTTTCAACACTCATTTATTTCACACACTCGAGTGGTTTTGATATTTTCCAAACTCTCTATCTATTTCTGCGTGCCACTTTTGTATTAGAATAAATAATTTTCCACCTTCCATCACATAACTAATTAAGCGATCTTACTAAACACACAGTACCATCTAGAACTCCCTCTCTCTCTGTCTCTCTCTCTCTCTTTCTCTCTTTATCTGTTTGTCTCTCTTTACTACTGCTTAGCTATTCCTCTACTTCATTTGATGTTGTTGTATTCGTATTGAAAATCAAAGTGTTACTGTCGTTGTTGTAGTTGCTGTTAATAATTATTTAAATTTATATTTACATATCTATATGGAATTAGTTTTAAACCAATCAATTTATAGCTAGTTTTAAGTCATTATTTTTAACTCGTATTTCCAGCATAAAACCAACTTGCAAAACGAACAATCTGTTTGGGTTCCCAGGCTAATTATTCACTTATTGAGGTTATTTAGCTAGTCTCGTGTAAAATCAACTGACATTTTATGCACATATATATATATATATATATATATATATATACATACATAAATCTAATTGTTTGATATTCGATTTGTCCTTTTGCCCTTTTATTATCCATCATTTCATTTTGCTACCCTTTGTTTTTGCCAGTTCTTTTTATTTTTTTTATATTATTGTCGTTGAGCAGTTTCGCACACGTACATCATAGGTATTTGTGTTGGCGCTGCCCATCGATGGGCGTGACACTGTGCGACTCAATTGTGCGTAATAAAATAATGTGCAACCGCTTGACCATGCGACTGGCATACTGATGAGCACTCGACAACTCTGTGGGGTCGTGAATATATTTATAGCAGAGCCCTTTTATTTATATTCTGTATTCTGTTTTTTTTTTTTTGTTTTTGTTTTTATTTTCTATTTAATTTGACTTGCGTGGACAAACAGTGGCACAGACTAAATGAGTGCCACAGGATAGATGATGCATGTTGCTCGCATCTTTAATGGCAATTAGCTATGGTTTTGGACAAATGGCTGTGTGTTTGGGACTTCCTCTGTTCGTCCTGTTGCAGTCGTATACCTCAGTGTTGCCTTCGTGCTCTAAGTTCGCTGTGCTCGCTTTATTATTATTTTATCAGTCATAAATATCTCGCACATGCGAGCATTAACCACAATGGTTTGGCGTGCAGCAACTCATCGACGTGGCTGCCGTCGAACTGCGCTCGGAGTGCTGCGACCATATGTCGACTATATTGATTAGTTGACGTTAAAAATGTCGCTGCAAATTGTTAGAAGCTCCGCACATAAAAATTGTGGCCAGTTGCCACTGGTTGCCACTGGCCTCAAGCTATTCAGCTTGCCCCCTTTGGGCTACTGGCTAAATGTTTTTAGCTGCATTTATTCCTCGGTGGCAACGTCACGTTGCCTGCCCCCTGTGTGGTTGTGCGTGTGTGTCGGTCACATTTTTGCCTCTGTCCATTTGCAGTCATTATCGATTTGTTGTGCACCGGACGAGAACGTATCCTGGCTGCCACAATTGCGCAAGTCGTTAAAGTTTAAACTGCACCTAAATGACTCTATTATAAGCCGTCCGCAGAGTAAACAAACAAACAATTGCATTGGCGTCGACGTTAAATTATCTGTAATTGATTTTGTTTATCAGACCAACCAATAAATACCCCCCCCCCCCTTCACCCCTCCCTATATGTCGCTTACTCTTTCCCTCTCTCCGTCACAGTCTCTTGCCCCACGCCATTAAATCCATTAACCCTTTTTTGCGCTGCATTTATTTTGCACCGGTCTAATACCAGTGGCATTAAATGCTGGCAAATGGCGGAGCAAGCACAGATGGAAAATATGAAAATATGTTTTACGTTTTGTTGTTATTACATAATTTTGAACATGATGCGCAACAGAATGCTGTTTTTGGCATTGTTGTTTTTGCAGCAAAATGCAAATGTTACAAATGCGCCAAATGCTGTAAATGTTTCACAATGCAAATGTTTCAACAGCAAAAAACAAGCTCTCAACATAAATCAAATGAATTTATATTTATAAATGTGTTTTCGCTAAGTCAACAACTGTCCGAACAAAATATTCAAACAATGATAACAACATTTGCAAACGCATTTCTCTGAATTCAAAAGTAAAATTCTTAACTGAAATCGTAGTTATCGGAAAGTGTTTTTGTTCAACTGCAAAATGTACAAAAGTTAAGTGTTGATAGAAGGGAGGATAGGTTGAGAAATGTCAAATGTTTTAAATTTCGAATGAGGAACAGGAAACTATAAAGCCAAATGTGTGAAATGCATTTGAATGCAACTCAACCACACATCGGAATTTCAATTCAACATCTGTCAAAGCAAGTTAACCATTATAACTATATATACAGTGTGCGTCAGCTTATTTTCAACAGTGTCAAAGAAAAAACGTAATTGCCTGCCATATGTGTTTGGGATTCAGCTCAGTTTTGGATTGTAGCCCCACATAATTCAGTCCGTCCGAGCCAAAAATGATGAATTTGGACTCATCTCCAAATATGACTGTGTTCCAAAACTCCAGATCCTTGTCCAAGTGGGTTTTGGACACCGTCATCCTAGTCCCTTAATTTGGTGCGCTTATAAAGGACTTTTTCCGTGGTGCTCGGGCATTTAAGTCATGTTTGCGCAGAACAATGCGCACAGTTTCCACACAGCACTTTTTCCCCATTTTATCCTGCACCTGTTGAGACATTTTTGGAGTCGATAGCTTGGGATTTGCCCTTATTTTCATGATGATCCTCCGATCCTCCTCTTCGGTGAAAAGCGGGTTTGGTGCCATTAAGCCCTTGCCCTCAATCTAATTTGCGTCGACGAAGCACCGAATGATGTTATACATGGTTAAGTTGCTCAGATTGACCATTTCAGCTATTTGGCGATGTGAATATCCGTTCTTGTGGTGTGCCAGGATGAGTTTCCGTTGTTCAATGGTAGTCCGTTTGTCCATAGTCCTTGTGGGCTTATGGAACTCGGGATGCAGGATATAACTAAACTGACTACGAAGTATTGATCTATTTATTCCGAAAATACTCAACTTTAGGTAAAAAATCCGGGTTCTATGGCTCCCAGGTGTCCACAATGTACCTGATCCAAATAAGCTGTCACCTAAAAATAGGCTACATTTTTACATAATCCTACCTAGCAGGTGGGGAAACCTCAGTTTATGAGGGTCATCCATTCATATTGGTGGTTAATACATGTAGCTACCATCGGTTTTTGGAATTTTTGAAAAATAATGAATAATTACTTTATGGCAGGCAATTACGTTTTTTCTTTGACACTGTTGAAAATAAGCTGACGCACACTGTATATGCATAGATTCTTTTAATATATATTTGCTTGAAGGCATTGTCGCTTTACATTTAGTAAATACTTTTTACGAAAATGAGCAAACTGCCGGTGTAAATAAAAAAAAAAAAAATTTGAAGCGAATGCAAAAAATCTGATATGGCCTTAAGTGCTAATAAAATCTGTGTTCAGCACTTGGGCTTTGGGCCACGCACAGTTGGCAAACAAACGAAATTGCGTTTAATGCACGCAATTTTAATATTATGCCTGAATTTCACTTTGTGGCTCAAAAAACAAATAAGCCGGGCATAGAAAAAATGAATATAAACAGCAAGAAGAACAAAGTGTCAAAGCTACGGCAAAGGCATCGCTGGCTGGCTTTGAACTGTGAGGAGTGTGCGTGTTGGAAGTGAGTGGGAGGCTTACAGATGGATTGGGCTGAGGGATGAGGGATGTGCGATGTGGGCTGGCCTGCACTTCTAATAAGCCGACGTCCAACTTAGAAATGCACAAATAAACTTTTTAAATTTAAAAATTCATCAAACTTTGAAGCGCCTGTCTAACAAATAGCCCGCGGAGGGGTCAGCGACAGACCTTGCATATAAGTTAACAAATCGCGTATATAAAGTGTGCTCTACCATGATATAAAGTAAAAAATAAATAAAAAAAATATATATAAAATAAACACAAACTGGGAAATAAAAAAAAAAAATAAAATTACATTAATCCGTAATCGGAAAACTTGGGCATCGAGAACACGGCGCAAAAGTTTTCCGGCTGCGTAGAAATTTACAAGAAAATGTATAATAAGCGATTTACAAGCAAGGAAATATATAAAAAACGAGTTTTCTAACTAAAATTTCAATTATTTTGGCAAACAGAAATAAAATAATTTGAAATTTAAATGCACTAGACGCCTGTCTCCCATAAATAGGGCAAAGACAATCTGTTGCCCAGTTTAAGGGCGACAGGTCGAGGTTGCCAGAAAATATAGATAAGGAAGTGCAGGGGGAGTGGGGGACACGGCTGACAATAAGGGGGCCAACAACACGCACATCAAATTGAGATGAGAAAATAAAATTCAATAAACTCTTGTTAAGCACGCAGCGTCCAAGACGAGCATGGGGTGAATTTCGGCAGCTGTAACAGCGACAAGGACAACGTTTTAAATATTGACAGGCAATCCGCCCCTGCCGCCCCTGCCACCCAGCCACTGCCCGCAGAGTAAAAGTGAACTGACTGAGCGGCTGTTGCTGCGGGAGTCCCTGCGACGACGAAGACAACAACAAGAACAACAACAACGTTGTCGATTAAATAGATAAATCAACCCTAGGGACATGTACACCCGAACATTTTTGCATTGATCAAAAGCACGACTTTCCCAGCTGGAGCTCTCTATAAATGTTGTGGACAGGAGCGGGTAGGGGAGAGTAGAGGAGCGGAGGGCTCATATGCTTAGGCATTGTTATGATTTGCGCAGCATTCAGGCAAGGAGAAGCAATCACAAATCCATCCAATGGGCCATATCGATTTTCGGCTATTGAAAATCATATCCCTGTCACACAATTAGAGTATGTGTGTGCGGGTGTGTGTGTGTGTGCCTATCGAGTGCCACATTTTATACAATTGCGCTAATCAGTCGTGGGATGTGTGTGTGTGAGTGGGTGTGTGTGTGTGTGAGTGGGTGTGGGTGTGTGCGTTGAGTAGTAATCGAAGAAATATAACTAGAACAGCAAGTAGAAGGCAAACACATTTCTTGGCTGTCGCGCTGTCGCTGACAAATAAATTAAAAAGTTATGACTAAAAACGTTTGGCTTAAATGAAATTGTCGCTCGCTTGGCCAACTCACAAATGCCGCTGGCCAAATTTAAATTGCTTTTGTTGCGCTTTTGTAGTTGGTTGCATTTCACAACGGTTTCTGTTCTTGCTGCCGCTTCTGCTGCTGCTGCTGCTGCTGCTGCTGCTGCTGCTGTTGATGATGATTTTCCTTTTTGTGCGCAAGTTTTCTTTGTTGTTTCCACAAATAGTTTTTTGTCGCCATTGGTATAAAAAATAGGAGATTTCCTTTTGAAAGGCATCGTGACACAAAGCAGCAGCAATGCACAAAATAAAAATAATAAAAGAAGCGCGAATTAAGTTTTGCAGCTAAGCGACCGCAGCAAAGCGCATTAAAAAAGTTTTGCACACTTTTTCGGGTGCCTCAAACTTATTTGCAGTAAAGTTTTGAATCATTAAAAGCTTTAATGTGGTCTGCTTGAATGTGAATACCCAGTGCGTAGACGTATGATGAATATGAATATTGAATATACATACATACAGGTGCCATATACATACGTGCGAGGGAGTGCGTATGAGCATGTGTATGTGTGTGCATGAGAGAGTGTAGCCGCTTGACTGGCAACCCATTAAAAGTTGACACGCTCTACAACCCTAAGCCAACTTATGGGGTTGTAACTTTGGCATTTACGAGCGCAAGCGTTTGCCCTTTAGTGTAACACTGTGTATGCGTGCGTGTGTGTGCGTATGTGTTTCTGTGTGTGTGAGTGTGAGTGTAATATGTTTGAATGTGGGTATACTAATCCAGCGCGTGAGCCGAGGGGTTGAGCTGTCGAGTTGACCAACTTTTTGCCGCACTATAAACTAGAAGCGACAAACGAACTTATTAATATGCAATGCACACTTTGTTGCTGTATTAATTGCAATATTAAATTTCCACTAATACTCGCTTAGCAGCCGCCAAGCTGCCATCCAGCCAGTCAGTTAGCCAGTCAGTCAGTCAGTCAGTCAGTCAGACATTCAGTTAGTTAGAGAACACCCTCGACGCGATGCCAAATACGCCACGAAGTATGCTCTAAAAAGTTGTGCACAACTTTCAGTGTGAATATAGCGAGTGTGGCGAGTTGAGTACACACCTGGAGCAAAGTAATTATTACATTCTAGCATATTCCGGTGGGTGTAAGTTGTGTGTGTGTGTGAGTTGCTGGTTGGCTGGGCTCAGATTGCTGCTGTTGCTGCTTCTGCCACTATTTGCTTCATTCGCATGCAGCGCATGTCCGCTGAAAAGCGATACTAATGATGAGTTCTGCTGGAAGCAAAAATGAACTCAATTTACTTCGTTTTACATTAAACAGATGGCGTAGTTTGTTGGCTCCTCTCCTGTTGCAACTGGCAGCCGACAGCTGGAAATTGCATGTGCTGCATATTTAAGTCAAAAAAAAAAAAAAAAACCCACACATGGTTGGCAAAGAATAGCTAAGGTGAACCTCAATGCATGAATCATTTTCATGCTCCAAATTGCGCGCAAGCTGCCGCTAAGTAAATGCAAAACGCTGCCAGACAACGCGGGCAACAGCAGACAAGGGCGGAATGGTTTGGGTGGGGTTAACTTCAGTACGCTTCAACACCCGCTACTCGTAATATTGGCTTAAGTTTGAAGTTAACAAAATTCTCAAATTTGCACTGATAGAGAAACACACAGCGAGACAGAGAGACAGAGAGAGAGAGAGAGAGAGCGAATAACAGCAAAGTGTGGCAGATTCTGTTGCGACGCTCGTTTGCGGCGTGTTGCACTGGTTCGCAAATTAATTTGTTGAAAATAAGTTGTCGAAAAGTTGGGCTGCGCCCAGAAGCGGCAATGCAAATGCTATGCATTTGCCTTTCCACATACACAACATGCACACGTTGATTAATAATTACTTAAAATGCGATGGGCGGTGGTTGGCGAGGGTTGGTGGGGGTTGGTCTGTGTGGCTGTTGCTGTCTGTTTAAGTCTAATTAATGTGCGCCCCGAATTATGTGCATAATTTTTGGTGGCCTTATTATGCATAAAGTTTGCTTGGATCTCTGATTACGAGCACACATCAAATAATTTATATGTTTGCCAACTTTGATTTGACTTTTGGCCATAAACATATGTTTATGTCGCTATTAACGAGCAGATGGAGATGCCGCAATCAGTCAGCTAGTCAATCTAGTCTGAAGCCTTTTAGACAAGTGTCAGTTAGTTTAGTTAAGCGCTCAACTCAATTAAGTGCCACGTTTTGTGGCTTTAAACGCATGCTGCTGCTGCTGCTGCTGCTGTCGACAATTGTCGTCACCTTTGTCAACATTATATTGCTCTCTAGTCTTATAAATGTATAAATACCGAATGAAAATAGCAGTCGGAAAGGGACGGTCAGATATTTTATGACTCGAGCAATTTCTGGCATACGACAAAAAAAGAGCAAAATTCCAAACCATCAGGCAGGGAAAAAAATTGACATTGCAGCAGCGGCATTGTCAGTTCAGTTGTCGTCCTTGGCTCCCGTTGCTCCTTGCTGACTTTTAAGCAATTCTCCTTCACTCAAACAAACACACACACACACACTTACACACACCTCTGCATAAGCGTGTTTGATTGTGTGTGTAAATGCGGCAAATGGGCCGGCGCCAATTTTTTATGCTCATAAATGCAGCAAGAGGCAAAAGACTTCAAAAACTGTTTTTCAGTTCATTGTATTTGCATGCCGCACTTCCTTCCCGAGCTCAACGTCCTCGTCCGCCCAACGCTTGGCATATTTTTGTGCTGTTTCATCATTTTCATCAGCAGACATTGCTCATACGCCACGTTCGTCAACAAAGGCAGCATCAGTTCATTTATTGCCAGCATTTCGTTCTTTTCATATTTTTTTCCATTTCTGGTTCAGCTTCTTGGCAGTGTCTGTTTGCTGGCACACTCAAAACGTTAACAGTATTTTCAGCATTTTTGAGACAGTTTGTCATAATTTCATAGAATCTACTTGGGACTGCTTTTCTGTTTTTTTCTTCCACTTTTTATTCTTTGTTACCATATTTTTCTTTGTTTGTCTGCTAGCTGGCTTTAACATGCTGTTGACTGTGTGACGTTTTATTGTGGCACCATGACAAATCGTCAAATGTCAGAAGGTTTCCTTATTTAATTTTAACGTCTCGTTTTTCTATTTGGCTCTTTTGTCTGCCGCACTATGGGGCGTCTTTAATGGGTTAAATGGCTGCCAGTTAAGTCTCTGCACATTGGCTTTGTCTTTGGGACTTAACTTGGCTGTTATCTGCTCGCACATAAATTCCACTGCCTACTTCAAGGTGCCGGTCTCTGAACGCTCAATTACAATATTTTGGCTCTATGTAAATTTATGAGCATTTTCATTTCGATCAATTTACTTTGGGCCCCATATTTTTTGTGGCTATGTGTTGTGTGTGCGTGTGTGTGACTGACTGACCAAATGTCTATTTTATTTATGCCTTTTACGAGAGATGACCCAACGCACAAGGAAAAAAAAAATTTATTCATTGAAGTTTTTACAGTCAACTACACCTTTTCAATGTGGATAAAGATGAGCACGTTTATGCTAACCTTCTTTCTCTGTGTCCCTCAGTCTCTCTCTCTCGCTGGCAGTCTTTTTACTTTTTTTTTTTGTCTCTTCTAATTCTCTCTCTCTCTCTCTATCTATCTGTATCTAGCTCTTATTGCTGCTGTAATCATTCATACTTCATCAAGTTGACCGACTACGGCTTGGCTTTTTATTCCGTTCGTTTCCTTGGCCTGCGGTATGACCGTTGCCGTTGGCTTCATTGCTATGCAAACTGCTCCCAATGGCTACGTTTAATGGTCAAGTGTGTAAAATTGCATAGCAAATCGTAGTCCGGTCTAGTCCAATTCGTGCGATGGATGTGCCATGTCCTTAGATAAACATCATTGCCTTGCCTTGCCATGCCTAAGCCGTTGCTGCTTGTTGTTGTTTCTTCTCTTACATATTGATGTGATTTACCACTTATGTCTTTGGGGCGTCCAACAGTTTACTGTGCAAATTGTTTGGAACTCAGTTTTAAATCAAGTGCTGCCCCTCTTCATGTGTGTGCAAGCGTGTTTGTGTGACTTCTCCTTCTGTTATGATACATGGAGGCAAATGTGATGCTCGTTAAGACAGTAAAAGTCTGACCAATACATCGCTTATCTTGTGCGTTCTTCTTTTCCTCCTGACATGTGGCCCAATCCAATCGCAAGCAAATTATGTATATCGTGCGCCGCCAGGTCCTTCAACATTTGATGGATTTTCAATTTGCACACCAAAATTCTGGCTATGTATATATTTAGACATATAAGTATGTATCCGAGTTCTGTGCCCAATTTCCGATCGGACTATGGCAACCGTTGTCGTCCAGCCGTTTGTCCGCTCATAGTTGAGTTGTTATAGTTGATTTCATTATAATTTCGATTTGCATAAGCAAAATGTCTAAGCAACAATTTGCTAAAGTCACCAACCTCACTCTTACCCCCGTTGTGTCAGATTGAATCGCCTGGGATTTGCCTGACATTGTCAGCAGCGACAGTTCATCAGCAACAGCAACAGTTCCGTTCGCTTAAGGAGTGGGGCATTCAACTGCTCGTCAAGTTGCGACAGTGTATCAATTTTGGGTTCTGCCTGCCAGTTAGCCCTCCCTACCGCCACAATCTAGCTCCTATTGCCAATGAGCTGCTCACATTTCATTAGCTTGTCAACATTTGTGTAGCTTTGGCCATGTCTTTAACACTTCGTCCTGCGGCTCTCTCTCACTCTATGCCTCCGAGTGTGAGCCCTGTGTGTGTGTGTGTGTGTATGTATGTGTAAGCAGCAAATTGAAGTTGCCATAGATGCTTCATTGTTGCTGTTGTTGTCTTAAATAGTTAAACTGCTTAGCGAACACTGCTAATGCGGAGGTCTTGCGATTTTGGGTGTTTGGCGCCCAACTAGGATCATATGCTGTATTGGGCATGGACTCGAGGAACTGGTCGCTCCTTTCGGTTGCTATGCAAATCAATTTGCTTGGCGTTTTCGATGCGGCTATTTGTCTGCTCTGTGTTGTTGTTTAAGTCTGTGTTCTGCTTTGTAAAGTGTAACACCGTTCCTGGGCAAGTTCATTAGTCTCATCAACAGCAGCAGCAACAACAACTTTATTTAGTTAACTTTCATTGAGAGGCATTTGAACTTTGACATCCCATTTTGTTAACTTGATCGGCATCTGGTTTCGGCTGCCTGTGCCTGTGCCTCGACTACCACGACTTGATTTAATTTGGTTTAATTGCCATAATTTAGCAAAACGCTTTTGTTTTGTTTTGTTTTTTGTATACATTGGTATTATTATTGGCCTGCTTTGATTTTTTCATGCAAATTTTATTGACGCACAAATTTAAAGCTTATAAATTGCCGCGGAAACAACCGACCTGTGCCAGTGCTTGTGCCTGGGTAACAAGGCAGCGCCAGCTCCGCAATGCACAAATCCTTTGAACAAAGCAGGAGCATGAATGGAAATCATAAATTTTGCCAGCAGTCATAAAAAGGATACCTTTCACACACACACACAGAAGTAATGTAAATACACGTGTGGGTGTGCATGTCTATTTTGTGTGTGTGTGTGTGTGTGTTTGTTTGTGAGTGTGCTATCGATATCCCAAAATCTATACAAAGTGCTATACAAAGGCAAAGACTACCTGCCTCGCCAGCAGGTGGGTGATAGGTAAAGTTCCTAGAAACGCAAAGAAAAAAAGGAATATACGAAAAATCGCAGCACGTAAACCGCCATGAAATATGCTCAGATTGCTTGGCATTCTTCCTACAAATTTGTGCAAGAGTATGTGTGGGTGTAAGAATGTGTGTGTGTGTGTGTGTGTGTGTATGTGTGCTGTCATTTTATTTATTTTGTTGCCTTTTGCTTTATTGTCAGGCGCAGCCAAATTTTATTAGGCACTCTCCTTAATGCATGCAACAGTTTTTCGGCAACAGGCAGCAGACAACAGCCAATTAGGCATAGCCAAGTGGCAAGTGGCAAGTGGGAGACGACAGCAGCAGCAAATGGTTTTGGCTCCTGTTGCGCGTTGTTGGCGCCGTGCCAGGAAGCTCTTTATTGCAGTTTAATAAGCGGCGTCGTTGTGTCTAGTGTCGAGTCAATTATTTGTCAGCTATAGACGAGGGCATATTTGCAACTGTTCGACTTTTCACGCATTGCTTTCAAACCACTTAACGCAAATGATGTTGATATAGCGATGGGCAACTTTTTTGTTATCCGTCGCACTTTCTTTTTTTTTTTTTTTTGCGTTTTTACCAAAAACTTTGGGCATAAACACACACTTGCCATAACGTGGCACGCTCTACATTTGTGCGGGCGAAACTTGTTGTTGTTCTTGCGCTACTTTCGCTTTTCCTAAAAGTAGGCAACAAGAAACAACAACAAGAAAGCCAGAAAACGGCAAAGTCGTTGAGCGCTAAAAGCAACGCAAAATGTAGAAAAAAAAAAGAAAACCAAAATTTTTCTACAACTTTTGTGAATGTATGTGTTTGTGTGTTGTTAGAACAAGTTAATGTAAAAGTATTTTTATGCTTTGAAAAACATTTGCCAAGCCAAAAATTGTAAAGAAAATAAAAACAGCAAACAATAACAACAACAACAAGAACAAGAACAGCAAGAGCAAACAGAGAGAGACAGAGAGAGAGAGAGAGGACTAAGGAGAGCAGCTCGCGTAGACAAGCTGTAGGCAACACGGAAATTTTGCGGTTGCTGTTCTTGTTAAACAAAATACACGAAAGCGCATAAATAAAATCAAACAAAAACCGAACCAGCTCTCGTTCACATCATCAATGTCGGGAAGATGACGATGGGTGGTGGGGCAAAGACATTTGCTTTTGGGGGGTGCTGGCTGGTTTTTGGCTATGGGAACCCCCACATTATCGTCATCGTCAAGGATCAGCCACAATGCTGTAATTTTGTTATAGGCAATGGCACGTGTGTATGTGTGTGTGTTTGTGTGGGTGGGTGCACAACCTGCGCTGTCGTTTGGCAAGATAAATGTCTATTTAAATTGTCCCTGTTTCGCTATGTGCCTTGGCCGTCGAGCACAGGGTCGGGTCGTTCCGTGCCGTAACGGGGCTTTGTGTCTAGCGGCATGCCGCCTGCTGCCACTTCACGAGCTCCTCTAGTTAAATCTTTATTGTTATCATAATTTGCTTTTATCCAAGCTCAGGGCTTGTCACTGACTACCCCGGCAACCTGAGCCTAACCTACTTACAACAAGTATATATATATATATATATGGATATATATATATATAAACACACATTTATTTGTATGTATTGTATATATTTTTATCGTAATTGTTTTCGTGCATATTTTTTCGTTTTTTTTTGCTGTGCTTCTCGTTTGTCAAATGAGGAAAGCGAAACTGAAGAGCGACGAAATGGTGCGTAAATAGCATCAGGATCCTCTTGTTTAGCATCTGTGCGTTGCTTTGGTTTTGCTTGCTTTGCAAATCAATAAAAGTAGATAATTGAGATTTCTTTAACAAGATTTTGGGTGTCATGATATTAAAATTATAAGTAGGCAGTCGAAAGTAGGTAGCAGCGGCATAAATTACTCATAATTTGATTGCAAGTGAGACCTTGAAAATGATATGCCCAAGGCTAGAATGGTAGCGGGTGGGATGGGGGCGGTGGGGTGGTTGTTAACCATCTGAGGAAATAGGCTCATTATGCGCAAAGAAAATGTCAAATTTGTTGAAATCTAATATTTCCGGGAAAAAACAAAACAATTTATCTAATTATGGAAAACGTTGCTGCAAAGCATTAAGAAAAGATATACATAAACATTAATATCATCTAATTATAACTTTCATTAAAACGAATATTTCTTTATTTATTTATATTTATTTGTTACGTATTTATAGATATGTTTTAGATTTCAATTCTGTTTATTTCATTGGTAGTAACTTATTTGTAAGTGAAATAATATTTAAATTCTAGTAATTGTCGTAAAACGAAACCAGTACATTAATTATTTGCATTTGATATTGTGTGCCTCTCAATTACTACAAATAAAGTATAACTATATATATATATATATATATATATATATATAAATCCAGAGATTTGTTGTACAACTGTCCACGTTTTATTTTAGACGTAAGCGCGTCGTAAACTATGCCATAAAATTTAATCAATTTCTCCATTTTCTCCGTTGCAGGTAAGGATCGATGAACAATTTATCTATAAACTCAATCATTTGGTAAGCCGAAAGCAAATATCATACTATATAAACCGCACACATAAAACTGAACAATATACCTGCGATGCGTGATGCATAGGAATCATATCATTTTCAATTGACAACGTCCGCAAACAATTGTGCAGCATTTTTTTTCTTCTTTTTTTAAATAGAGTGGAGCGTGTGCGGTATAATTGAATTTTAAATAAACTCACTCAAATGATGCACAGCACACAAAAACCACTTTCTCACACATACACACACACACACACACACACAGAGAGACACCGGCACACGCACGTTTCAGGCGAGTCAGGTCCTTTTGGCAGGCGTGTGCTCTCCGTTTTATGCTTGTCTTCTTCTTGTTAACTGTAAATAAATTTCATCGAATTTTCTTGAGCAGCTATGCTCCTCAAGGTGGTGTACGTATCGTTGCGTCGCAACGGACTCCTTGTGCAGCCGCATCCTGCGCCATAAAGTATGCAATTTTATTTTAGTGCGCCCGGCACTTACCTGGCTGGCTGGCTGGCTGGCTGGGCTGTCTGTTGGCCCGGCTTTTGCCACGTTCACTGCTACTGCTGCTGGTGCTGCTGCTTTTATTTGTTGCTTTAATGTTATAAAATATTTAAGTTCACATTTCTTACACACGCTTTGCTACTTGATCCTGGCCACCGTTTACAGCTAAGGCACAAGATTTGCCATGTGCTCGGTTGGTATTGTTGTTGGTGTTCTTTCTTTTTGTTATGTATATTGTTGTTGCCCTGTTGCAGCGGTCGTCTCATTGCATTGCTTGAGTTGTTGGCTGACCATTTTTATAACTAGATTTTCAAGCATCTTAGCCGGTCAGCTCAACAGCTTGGCACTTCACGCTACAGCAAGTCAAACACACACACACACCCACACACACCCACACACACCCACACACAGACCCATACACAAGCACAGGCACACACACATATTTGTCTGGCTGTAATATTTGTTTTGCCTTTGTCGACCTCTCAGACCAATCACCTGACCCAGGAGCTGACCTCATCTAGCTATTTGTGCTGCACTTGCCACTGCCTCTGTGATAAACTGCAGTTTCATTTTTATCAGCAAACATAATTAACTATGTTGTGCGAACTCTGTGTGTGTGTGTGTGCGCACTTCAATTCCAATTTTTTTTTTTTAAAGTTCAATTAGTCAACTAAGTGCCATGCAGCAGCCATAAGATAATTAATTTAACACTTACTAACAAACTAACCGACAGCCTCCCAACTAATTGGCTTTCATTTGCCAATTCAATAAAAATAAAAGTGAAATGCGAGTAAAACGCAAAAGAAAGAGAAACCAACAGGAGCAGTCAGACACAAACAGTCAGTAGTTAGCCAGGCAGACAGGCGGACAGACCGATGGCAGACAGCAGACTGGATTAAGTCGAAAGTCAAAGCAAAACCGAAACCTACCGATTTGCCAGCGCAGAGCTATCAGCTCTCAGCTCTTCACTCTCCACTCTTCACTCATGGAAGTCATTAATGCTATTTGCGGCACATTTGGGGTTGAACTTTGACTAAACGGATTCCGGCAAGGCCTGCCTCAGACCTTAGCCCAAAACGCTTCAATGAACTGGTCAAAAGTACAAAAGTGGTCGGGCGACAGGTGTATGCGTCTATTGTGCTGCCTGCTGAAGCTGGGCAAAATTAATGTGGCAAGTGAAAAGGTTAATTTCAAAGTAAGAAAATGTACCGAGTAGAATAAGCAAAGCTATTAACAACGAAAAACCCTTCCCGCTTGCTTCCATTGCCAGCCCTTAAGATACATGCAACCCTTTGCACATCACTTATTATGTATGAAAAACTTTAGACGCAAACTTGTTGCGTCCTTTTGTGTGCCGCACATCAGCCATCACAATGAAGTCAAGTGCAAATCGAAATAAAAATAGACAACGTACAACTTTCCTTTCATTTTCTTCCTTTGGGGTTTTTTTGATGTTTAGCAAAGGGTGCCAGTCATTAGGAAAAAAGTAAAGGCTACAAAAAAATGAAAACAAGTATAACACAAAAAGTTACAAGGTTTATAGGAAAAAACGGGAGATAGAGACGCGGTTGGCGGCGCCTTTGGCATTAAACTCATTAACGGTAATTGCAACTTTCGACCGTACAAACTCAAAGCATTGCGCGTCGACTTTTTTAAAAACGTAATTCTGTTAATTAATTTTCGCATATGGCACAGACTCTCTCGACTGATAACAACAACAAAATCAGCAACAAAATCTCGTTAGGACTGCCATTTGTCGATATTGCCTGAACTGTTTGTCAATCAGCGGAGAGAGCCCTTGACACATCCTTGCCGCCGCTGCTGTGTTTGTCACTTTGACTTTTGGTGCTTTTCAATTACAACAAAAAAAAAAAAAAAGAAAACCAAAAAGCTGGTAAAATGAAGAAAAGAAGCGAAAGAAAAAAATTCTGGCCCGTACGCCAGCAACCGAGAGCTTCCTGTTGCTGACACTGATTGTCGTTGTTGGCGGTGTGCAGTTCGCATTACGGGGCGCATAATTTGTCCTACGGCCAAATGTTCTATTATCAGTCTGTATGTGTGTGTGTGTGTGTGTGTTAGTGAGTGTTTTCGTTCGTAGAAATAATATCCATGGGCTGGCAATGGAAGCGCACTCAAAAGATGCCCCAGATAGAGATAAGAGCCGCAGGCATTTAACTGAATTTGAGTGGAATATAAAAGCGAAGTAAATCGAAACCAAACGCAGCTTAAGGAATCGCTATTCCACCCTTCCCGCTGCTCCTGAAACTGCTGCTGTTGATGTTGCTGCTGCCGATGGCGACCTGTAGACAGCCCTAATCAACATGTACATCAGTTGGCGGCTCCCCTGGGCAACCCCTAAGCACTCAGCAATGGTGGTGGCACCCCTTTTTTTGGGCTTGTTCTTTCTTTATATACATGTATATAGCTATGTATATATATTTATATATGTGTGTGTGTTTGTGTGTGTGTGTGTGTAGTAGGCCCCTGTTTATGCTTATGCTTAGTGCTTAGTGCAACTGGACAAAAAGTCAGAGCCAAAACAAAAAAAAACGAAACATATTATTTCAATTGTAATCAACTTAATTGCAGCCATGAGAGGGAAGAGGGTGTGTGTGTGTGTGTGAAAGAGAGCGAGTAACTGTGAGTAATTGCTGTTAATATAATAAGGCAGGACAAGAGGGACGCTTGCATAACGCCAAAAAGCACGCAATGAATAAATGGGAACAACAATAACAACAACTCTCGTCGCTAGCATAGACAAAGCTAAAAATTGATATTAATTTTAATTTAGCGCAACGCGCATGGAATGTCCATAAAAAGCCCAACGAAAAAATGGCATTTAGCCTAGCTGGCTGTGCTTTTCGTAGTAAAAAACAAAAAAACAAAAAAAAAAATACAGAATTTTTGATCACTTTTTATGCCTTATTATACCGCAGCGAGTAATTTTGCTTGACTTACGGCATATTTCTTGGCATTACGCTTACCCAGCCAGGAAATATCAAATTAATTAGTCGAGCTTTGTTGTCCTCATGCTTCTGCCAGAGCAATAACAACTACGACGAAAGTTGACATAGCTGTGTTGACCACAGGGCTTAAATGCAAAATTGCCATGTTTCATATAATTAAGTACATGCCTCAATTAAATATTTTGCAGAAAAATAATCCTATGCAGTTTCCCAGCATACGCAAATGTATTACATATTTGTGTTGGCCAAATAGTAGAAAATGTAGCACAAGTATATATTGCACTTTGTTTGACATAATCAGTTGTTATTATTGCATTTAATTAAGTCTTAGCAATTAAAATGTATTATGCTAAAGTGAGCAATTATAAACATATGTCAGAGTATGATATCTCTAAATAGATTATAGACGTATCAAAGGACACTTGATTACTACGCTATTTTGCTAACCTTAACAGAGAGTCCTTTATTTATGGTTTCCAGCCAACGACTTCAGTTTATCAAGCTGGCCAGCACACGTTGTTTATCAAGCTGAAGCTGACAGCAACAACAACAACTTACGCTTATCAATCTTTCCAATTGTCATTCAGTCAGCTGCCACATAATGAGCGCAAAGTATGCTCAAATGTAAATACGGCAAGCGACGCGACGTCGTCTTTTGGCCTGGCCAAGGACAGAGCCAGACAATTGGCCCGAGGACATGTGCGATTTACTTGGCTTTGTCCTGTGTTGCGGTTGCTTAACTTTTGCTTTTGCCTAAATGCCTCAATGGCTTAATTATATTTATTATTTTTTTTTTCTCTCTTCTGCTTCTCGTAATTAACTGTAAATCACAAGTTGTGCCAGGCATAATTGGATTTCCACAGCGCTCAAAAGTATGCAGCACTTTTGTTGTTGATTATTGCTTTGTTTGTTTGCCTTGTGTTGCTTGTGGCTGTGCGTTTAACGCAAAAGTTGCAACAACAGCAACAACAATCAGAACGCAAACAGATGAAAATCTGTCCATTGTTTCAAGTTTTGTTAGCTGCTTAATAAAATTTAACAGCGGCAACGGTATGCGGCACTAAAACCAAGAAACTATGCACGCACACACACACACACACACACACACATACACACGTACACTCTCACAAAAACCCAACAAACAATTCTAAAGAGAAACGCAAAAAGTAAAAGCAAAGACACCAAAAGCAACAAAGGCAACAACAAAGACAAAAGCAAAGCAGGCAGCGTGCAGTCAAACTTTTTAAGTGTTTATTTCAATTATTGTTTGTATGTGTGTGCCATCTGAGAGTGTTCGGATACAGTGTATGTGCGTGTGTGTTTGTGTTTTTGTTTGCGGGTGTTTTTGGCTGCCAGCAAGGAGAAAGAGAGAGACCCAGCCAGAACGAGGGCAATTTAATTTTCCGCATTTTGTGCAGGGCACGAAGGCGACAGCAACTACCAAAAAACAGCAGCAACAACAAGAAAATAAAACCAAGTAACAATAACAAAAACTAGTTAAGAAATGCGAAAGTTTTTAGCGTGAAAGTTGGTCTGGTTTCGCCCATTTTGTGCGCTTGGCCATACTCTTAGGGGTCGATGGGCGCTATGCCAGTGTTCATGGCTTTGTTTTCATTTTCATTCACGTGCAGTTACTCAATTTTTGTGCTCAACGAGCAAAAGTAGCAAAACAGAAACAATGCGACTTAATGGCAGCGCACTCCAACACACAATGAGTGCAGCCAAAAAGGGGCCACAGGGCAGCACAACCTCAGAACACACACCTATACACACACCTATACACAGTGCTACACAGATTGACGCCTTGGTATAATTCCATTTTGTGCCCTTTTTGCTTTCACAATTTGCTTTTGTTTGCAACTTAAACTAATGTTGACGCGCTCGGGCAGTGGGGCACACTTGACTGCCTCGTTCGCCCGACTTCATTTTGTTGCGGCAACATTGTTGCCAGGCATTGCCGGCGTTGGTGACAACAGCACGACGTATGCGTGATATTCGTGCACTGTGAGAACAACAAAAGTCGTCGCCGCTGTGGCTTGTAGCATTGTTTTGTGGCGGCTGCTTCCCGGCGCTGCCGCTTGCCTCATCTGCTTAGTGTTGCGTGTCGCCATATTGTTTGCTTTATGTCACACACAAACACACACTAAAGCACAGGCGCACAACAGGCTCACTGGTTTATTTGCCCTCTCATTGTCATATGAATATTATATTTATATACATATATATATATATATGTGTACATTTTACTCGCTGGTAATTACGGTTTTTATTTCACAGCCACGCAACAGCAACAAGAAAAACAACAACAACAACAACAGTATAAAACGCTCGTAATAATAGCTACGTACGGCTGCGGTGGGCGCCAACTGTCGGAAGTTGTCAGGCTGTGCTGCAATTGTGCGCTGCTCGCATTTAAGACGCTGCCATTTTAAAGCAGAACCATAGCACTCTCCACATATCCTGCCCCCTTCCCCTTCGCCCCTCCCCCATTCCACTGACATGTCAAGCGTGTGCTCAATGAGCAGCATACGGCGCCGTTGTTGAACGCTAATAAGACAGACAGCCAGAGCTGCTGCCTCCTTGCCAACAATCCAACCCAGCAGCCAAGCAGCCAGCCAGCATAACTGTGTGTATATGTTTTGCGTGTGTGTGGCAATGGCCGTTTGTGTGAGTGAGTGTGTCTGTGTGTGTTTGTGTGTGCAATATAAAGCCTGTTAACACGCTTAACTGCAAACACAACACTCCACAAACTGAACTATAAGCAGAGAGACGGGCCCAGAGAGACTATGTGAAAACTATGGGCATAACTTTAATGCTCATTGCTGCTGGCAGTGAGCCAAATTTTAATGAACTGTAAAACACCTTAACTCACAAAAAAGAATGTGCACTGAGTACGCTTCTGCCATATGTATATGTATGTACCTATAAAAAGTACAAGTTTGGTTATTAGCTAATTAAAGTTGATCTCTGTGATAAACTTTAGTGAGTATAAACTCCACTTTTCTTAAATCTCAAATGTGAATTATTAGCAAAAATGTCAGGTTTGCATTTATTAATTTCTCTATCTCTCTCAATCTCTATTCATTCAATGAAATTCATAAACGATAAATTCCAATTTTATTTAGGACTAAATAAAATTTAAAATTGAACTGTCAAAATTCCAATTGACTTATCAATTAGATAAATGTATAATTGAAATTTATCATATTTTGGCAGTAAATTTGTTTTATTTTAATTCAATTATGGCTTTTGCAAGATTAGTTCAATTGCCACAGCCATGTGGCAGATTGGATTTTTGATTGTTTTTAATAACAGACAATTCGAGTAAATTATGATAGAATGCTGCAGGTAGAAACGTGTTTCTCTTTGGGCTGTAATTATGGCCATAATAAACAATACATATAGGGTACATAAATGCTTGATAAAAGACAATTATTATTATATTCTATAATGAAATATATCAAATTAGATTGGCGCTTATGCAAAATATGCAATTCAGACTTTTAATTCAGTGTCCTAAATCGCACAGAAACTTAAAGTAGATAGCAGCCAACCAAGCCACAGGAATTCGCTTGAGTTAATCTGGCTTATAAACAATAGTTCATTTGAGTTTTAACCGGAAATGGGAGAATGGGGAGCAAGGGGAATTAGCAACCAACCCGCATAATGCGCTTATGGTCGGATCGGTTGTTCATTGTCTGCTGTAGTTTGCTGTGGCTTAAGCCAACCGCTCGGCATTGGTTCCCCATCCGTTTTGCTACATTGTTTTAAATTACTTCACAGAATGTACGATGCTAGGGGAAGAGGGTGGCGTGGCGTTAGGAAATGCGTAGAGCCAAAAATGTTAATGTAAATCATTGGGGAAATCAAAAATGGCGGCGCGCAAGTGCAAGTGAAAACTGTGCCAAAGAATTCAAGCCGCTCTCGGCCATGCAATTTGCAAGGGTTTCCCAAGTGGCCAACAGTGTCTATCCGACGCTCAGCCACCGACTGACGCCCCCGCCGTCGCTCTAACTCTAATGCTGATGTTCATTGTCAAATTTGCACAGTGGCTTCCGATTGCAGGCGGGCTGACTAGGCTCCACCACTGGCAAGGGTCAGGCCCAAGTCATTAGCATAAACGTAGAGAGCGGCGGTGAAAAGTAGCAAATCCATTAAGTAACGCCCAAGCTGAAATAAGACACGAGGCGGCTGCTGCTGTAGCCATTGCCGCTGCTCCTTTTTGGCAACTCTTTAAAGATTTATGAAGCGTCAAATATTTATTATGCTCGCTTTGCAATATAAGGCACTGAAACACGCAAGATCTGGCGCAACACGAAATAGAACGACGACCAGACCAGGCCAGGCCCAGACGAGATGGCTAAGCTAAAGCCTTTTGCCTTAGTCTGGCGCTACACGCGAACACTTTTTGAAATTGCAAAGCTGCGCAAATAAATAAAAACACATAAAAAGTAGGCAGAGTTGAGCTGTGCAGACCATACAGCACTTACACACACACACACACACACACACACACACACACACACACACACACATTCACTCACACACACACCAACACACTCATAAAAATGAAAAGCAGAGCATAAAATAAAACGCAAGACGAGAAATGAAATGAATGAGCGCAGCAGCCGCGACGACGACGACGACGACGGCAAATAGTCGGCGTGCAAAAATAAAAGAAAAAAGTTTAAAAAATCAATGCGAGGTCCGCCTACATTTTTGTGCCCTTTTGCTCAGACTTCACATCTTGGCGCACTTTCACATATTTTTTTTGTTTTTTTTTTTTGTTCTTTCACTTTTTTTCGAGACTCTTGAACCCTTTCAACTTCGTGAAAAATGTTGCTGGAAATATGAAAAATCTTTGCATGTGTTTATACTCATACATACATATTTTGTACTTGTTGGGGGCAACGGCAACAAAACATATCACGCCCGTATAGCAAAACTGTGTAAATATGTCAAACATCGTCGAAACCATTTAATATGACGGTTGCGCAAATGTTTAGCATATTTTTAGGCGCCAAAACGCAGCGACCTGTGACCCGCTACTTGTGACTAATGATGATGCTGTGAGCTGAGCCCCCAAGTTGAGCCGAGATGATGAGAGTAACTCCTGGGGCTGGACCAACTAATGAGGCGCATAAATTCTGCACAGAAAATTCTACACACACGCATACACACACGCACACATGTGCATATTAAAGCAGCTGGTAAACTGCTTCAAACAAGCTGCAAATTTTATGAGCTGCTGGCAAAACAAGATGTCAGCGCTTAGAAGTAGGCAACTTAATGCGACACGTGGGCGTAATAGTGGGCAGGTGTGTCTGTGTGTGTGTATATATGCTTTTGCGTAATGTCCCCTTGGGCTTGCCAACGTATTCAAGCAGTTGAGAGACAAAAATTTAATTAACGCATTTGAGCTAACAACGTCTGTTTGTCATTTGCCATGCGAGCCAAAATGTGGAAAAAAAATAAAACACACGCATGTATTGCCTACTTTTCAGCGCCATAGCTAAGTGGCAGTTCACAAGATGAATAACTTGTATTATGAGCAGAAGATTGTCAGCTCTCCAGCTAGATAAGTAGGCAATGAGTGTTCTATGCTTGCAGAGGACTCCACATTAATTCGCTCATACTCTAAGATAAAAACCATCAACAGCTTTTGAATTTCAAAACTGTCGAAATGCATGTCACGCTCCAATTTGCATATACAACTATGCCGTACCCGCCATCTCTGCATTCCACTGCACATGCATGCAGGGAGACAGAGAGAGAGAGAGAGAGAGAGCAAGAGAGTGAGTGAGCGAGAGAGATGGGAGATGGGAGAAACAGAAAACAAATCCTGAAAGCGAAACAAAAATAGAAACCGACAAATTCACCAACCTAACCGCAATTTGTTCATGTCCAACTCAATTTTCGTTACGTAAACTGCATCATATGCCAAGGCAAATGCCCGCATACCACCGACGGCACCACCCCATTGCCCTGCCCCACACGCCGTTAGACATAACTTTTCGTGCCAGCGCGTTGACGGCCGGTAGGTGGCGCCACACAACTCGCATGTATTTTTGTGTTTTTGGCGGCCAAAAAAAAAAAAAAGAAGAGAAAAAATTTCTCCCAAGCCGAGACTCGATGAGCGCTTCAAATTTAATTAAACATGCACACGTGAGCAAATGCAAATAAATAAAAACTTTATGGCTTTCGGCCCAGTGGAGGAATGGTTTAGAGGGTGGGTGGTTGAGGTGGTGTTGGTGTTGGGCAATGTTGGTGCTAGCCTAGCCGTGCGTGCGTCTCAACCGTCAACAGTCAGCGGGCGACCATTGCATACAGCGTGGCGCTGTGGCGTGCTTATAAGTTTTAAATTTGCGAGGCATTGACCAAAATTGTTTGTTGCCGTTGCTTTTGCTGGCCAAACGAAACGAAAACTGAATTTGCAGTTAGGCGCAGAAAAAATGGAAAAACGCGAACAAATCCACAGAGTTTCACTAGACGATGTGTGTGTGTGACTCTGTGTGTGTGTGCTGTAGATGTATGTGGATTATGTGTGTGTGGGTGTCTGTTTTTCGCCTACTTTGTTTCACACAACACGTTTTAAATTGAACGGATTTGCTTTGTGTGTGGGTGTATGTGTGTGTGTGTGAGAGTGTCTGTGTCTGTGTGTTGTGAATATTATATTCATGATTTATGCAACGGTAGATGCAATATGAACAGCGACAACAATTTTTGTAATTGAAATGCACTTAAGTTCTTAGGCACTCGCATTTTTCAACACAATACAAAAATATGATATAATATAAAAGACAATATGAATACAGATATATTTGATGAGAGAACTTAAGTTACAAGTCTTACTTTGATTATAAAAATGCATAATAAATTTGAATGAAATGCAAGCGTTGAAAATTATAGAAAAATTCTCTTCAATTTTGTTGCATCTTCTGCAAGGAAGGAAAAGGGTCGCAGAGTATTTTAGATTTATGCAGAGGTTAGGGTATTCCATTGTCGTAATATTTGAAGTTGAGCCTGCCTGCCTGCCTGTGTGTTTAATTATGCAAATCCCGCGCATACTCGTTGTGTTAACATCAACAACATTATTTCTGATTGCTGATGATGTTATTCAAATGAAATAAGTGAGGAGAATGTCAAATGTCCTTTCTAATTTGACAATTTTGTGGCGTTTCGACTGTTTCATCAGAAAGTTGCGCATGTAAAATGCATAAGCGAAATAAAATACAGAAACACAAATAAAATTCTAGAAACAGCAACAGAAACAATTAAACTTTTGCCTTGTCGTTCGTCGCTTATCCTGCCGTCGCACTATGAGGATGTCCTGTGTGTGTGCAGTTCAGTAAGCCATGTGGCGTTTTTGTTAAAAACTGCATAATTCATATGCAGGGCCAAGTCCTGGCTGACCAGAGCAGAATACTCAGCAATAGTAGCAGAAGGAGCATCAGCAGCAGCCGTTGTCGTCATGGTCGTCAACGTGCTATTCCACATGGCTGCTCCACACATATTTCATTTAAAATTTACAAGTTAACAATATTAAATATTAACAGTTATTTATGCATTTTTCGGCATAAATCCCAAAAATTTCTCATGCAAAAGCGCACAAGAGTTGCTGACCTGCGACTCGCCCTCTGCGATGATGCTGCCCACATCTGCGACCTCTGCACTTGCCGCCCTCTGACATGTCCTCATAATCGTTGTATGACTTGGTATTTTTCATATATGTATATAAATGTAAGCTTCTGTTTGTGGAAGTGTGTGTGTGTGTGTGTGTGTGTGTGTGTGTGTGTGTGTGTGTGTGTGTTTGCTTGCGTGTAAATTGTTTTTGTCTTTTACATTTTATTCATCAACATTCTGTTTTGTCTGTCTTGTTGATTTAAATAATTTTAGCTTTCAGTCTTTTGTATGCATTTCTTGCTGTCGCAATTTTGGCATATTATTTACTTTTGGCCAAATTGTTTGCCTATTGCGCTTGACTTCAATCTGGGGCCAAACCTTTCATCAAACAATTCAATCTTAATTCATGCAAATTTATTGGTTTTTGACTTTTTGGTTTTAGCTCTTCACATTTTCAAAACAAACCAACAACGAAATTTAGCGGAAGACCCATACAATTTAAGATGAGTTGTATTTTGTGTAACAATGCTTTTGTAGGTGTCTTCATTTCCAACAGTTTTACAGCCAATTTTTGCGACCATTTAAGTTGTTGACCATTAAGCGCAGACGATGCAAACAAACGAAAAATACGTGAAGTTTCGAACAGAGACTGCTGATGCAGTCTATGAAAATGGCTTGAACTCTAAATAGCACGCTAATTTTTAAGTCTAGATATAGTGCATGAAAATGTCGGTAGACAACTTTTCGGGCCAAGTGTGCTCAGGCGGCGGCAAAATGTGCCCCTTGAAAAACCAAACTTTTACATTAGCTTTTGGCAAGGACGCAGACAACAAACTATGGTAAACACACTAGAAAAGGCAGCAGCCAAAAGTTGAGCCTCGTCACTGCTCAAATATGCAAATGAGTTTGGGCCCGAGACTTGGCTGCGATGCGGCTGCTCTCGTCTCGTTTTTGGGACGGGCTGACAGGCGTGTAAAGTGCTCTAAAAGCAGCAGCTGCAGCAACAACAACAATAGCATTTAGCTTAGAAATTGCATTGACTGCATTCATTCCCTTTTAGCTCCAAAATGCATTTAAAGCGGGCTCTCTAAAAATAAAAAATAATGTAAATATATTTAAATATATATATATATATATATATATATATATATATATATGCCCGAGTCTTTTGCGAATTGCGTGCTACATTTGTTTACACAACAAGCAGCCAAAGGAGTGAAAAATAAATGGAGTGTGACTAGCAGCAGGGAGACTGGGAGCAGAGCAGCACCCAGGATTACATTTACACAGCAGCCTTTGGTAACACGATGACGTGGCTGCTGCTCTTGTTGGTGCTTTTGGCTCGTTGTTGTGGTATTTAGACAACGCCGTCTGCCCGGCTGCCAGCTGACTAGCTGACTAGCTTGTAGCCGCGCAAATGCCAACAAATCATTGCCAGAGCAACCAGTTGGTCGGCCGGCTGCAGTACAAACAGGGCTAACATCATCATCATCATCATCATCATCATCTATTTTGTGCGCCTAAGTAAGCCGCATTTTGTGGATTCGTATGACGCCACCCGCCCTGCCGCTTTGCCGCCACCCGCCCTGCCGCTTACCGCCTACGTTACTACAGCGCTTCTCGTGTGCAACCTCAACACTCACACAACAAACGACGTGGTTGCAGAGTGATTTCTGGTTTAATGTTTTTTAATGTTGCTCATGTTGCAGCTGACCATACGCCTCCGTTGTTGCTGTTGTTGCTGCTGTTGTTGACGCTGATGATATTGTTGCTGTCATCAGCAGTGGTTGGCGCTATGGTGAACTGTTGGTGGTCGCTCACTCTGTTTGGCAAGTCAAACATGAGCCATGTGTGGCATGCCCGTGTCCGTTACGGTACTCCTTGTAGTCTCTCTGTCTCTCTCGCACTATGTATCTGTGTTCCCTGTCATGTGGCCACTTCTGTTGCTGCTGCTGTTGTTGCTGCACCTACAAAAAGTGCGACCATGGCTAATTTTTCGTTCTCTCTATGTGAGGGTGTGTGTGTGCGTGTGTGTGTTATGTGGTGTGTGTGAGTCCATTAGCTGTTGACAAAGTTGTTCACCCTGGTCTTGTCTGTTGCTGTCTCTCTTTTTTGTCTAAGTGTATGTGTGTGTTTGTGTGTGTACTTTGCGGCTGTGTAGCCGAATTTGACACAACATTTGTCAAACCACAAAATGGCAGCCGCAACGTTACTTTCATTATGCATAAGGTCAGCAAAACAGGCAGCAGCTCTTTGTGGTTGTTGTTGCTGCTGTTGCTGACCCCCCCAAATGACATTTGACTTGGTTTGCCGGGCTTATTTGGTTTTTGTCCGGTCAGTGGCGTAACCAATAAGCCGCGATTTATCAACTCACATAAAAAAAAAAATAGGAAAATTTGCAACCGTTACCTGTTTACCAGGGTTGGTAATGCATAGTATTCTCTTAACGCCCACAACATTTTATTAACAAATGCAGCCAAATGAAAGCCCTGAATCGAAACATGCATATCCATAATCCCATTTGCACACAACTGCTGCTGCTGGATGAAAATTTGCAAATACAATTGTCACACCACAACATTCAGCAAAATAATCGTGTTTTTGTGTGTGTGACTATGTATGCGACTAGTATGTGTGTGTTGATTGCTGACCATAGGAAATCAATTAGTTCAAACATATTTAACTGTGGCGCCCTTTCGCTTTGGCCTGACTAATGATGATCGATAATTCAGTGGGGAGATGGCGCCCCTAGGCCTAGGATTTGCTTTTGCAGTTCGTATACTCTGTGTCCACATTGATTGAATTGGAGTATATTGGTTTTGTGAAATGAGTCGCTGACCATCCGGCTTAGACCGAGTTAATAAATTGTATTTTAGTTTAAGCTAGAACTGTGTTGCTAGCTGACAAGCCAGATAATAATATCCCTTAGATATCAAGACACATATGTATGTTCGAGAGTATTTCATTCACATAGAGTGATTGTTGCACAGTCACAAAATATATTTTGCCACACTGCATCAGCATAATAAAGTATGGACTTATCCGCCCGTTCACTGCGAACAGAGTATTGTGCAGTCCAGTGCTTCCAAGTGCAGCCAATTTACTTGTTGTTTACCGACGAGCCATATAATTTATAGCTCAATCGGGCAAGTCCTGTACTTAAACCATTGAGTTTATTAATGTTTTATGCTGCTTTTATGTGCGTTTATTTAGCAACAATTAGCAGCTTTAAGTGCATCCTATTGATTTATGTGCATTATGCTTGTGTATTGATGGCTGCGTATGGATGTTTATATGTGTATTGTATTCAAAGTGTGCCATAAAGTATGCAATGTTTCTGTATATGTGTGTGTGTGCGTATAATTAATAATTTAATTGCTTCTGTTTATCTCTTAATTAAAAGGGATTTATTTGGCCCACCCATTCTTTGTACCGCAGCGTTTTCAATAGCAACAACAACAACAAGAACAACAACCACAATAATAACAACAAATACTCAAACAGCATTCGCGGCACAAATCGCTGCACTTTATTTTTTATTACTTTGCTAATTAAGTTCATAATTAATCGCATCTAATACGGTTTTTGTGGTTATCACCGATGATGATGTTTATGTCGATGTTGATTAGGGCCAAGCTTAATTAGAATTGATTATACAAAAGATTTGTGCGCACAACAAACAACAACAAACACCAGACAAGATAAAACATGCTAATCGAATTGTTTCTTTCTCCTTCTTCTCTCCGTTTACTTTCAGGTGAGTCCACACGTTCATTGCCGAATGCCAACACAATTAGTAAGTAAAATAATCTGAATGAACATTTAAGTTAAAAACCTGTCAGCCGCAGCACGCCTTTAAATTGAGCCTCAAAATGATTCGTTTCATTTTTGAAAGCATATTTTGCGCTGCGGCACATCTTTTCTGCCTATTTGGCACAAACTTAATTAGCCGTCAAAACAATGGCGACTACAAGCAAAACGGAGACACAGGCTGACTCCCGCAACCCCGCCGCACTCATATACAATTTTCGCTTGGTCTAATTTTCATAATTGTTATTATAGAAATTCAGCAGCCATAAACAAAAGGTTAGTTACTTGCCTAATGACTTGAAGTGCTGTCTCCTAGCCAGCGTCCTGCCCCGCCTGCCGGCTGGCAAAAACTTTTGCGGCCCGCCCCGCCTGACTTGATAAACAAGCAAATGCGCTTATCACAGCGCCCAACTTTCCTGGCATACCTCTTCTCCTATCAGTTGTTCTCCTTCTATTTGAGTGGGAGGGGCGGGAAGGACGCTGCGTAAGCCGCGTACTCATAAGCAAGTCCCGTTCAATGCGAAAATGATAGCCGGCCGTCTCCAAGTTCACAACTTTTCAACTATTTGTCGAGGCGCAGCTGGGTGCTAGGGGGCCGACAGGTCGAGGTCGGGCATGTCCACCCTACTAAGTGGGCGGCCTGGCTAAACAGCCCAGCACTAATTACAATATCGTGGCGTTGATTTTTATGTGCCTGAAATTGAAACGGAGCACAGCATGGAACAGTAAACGCTTTTAAAGATGCCTTAAAGCGTCGCTGCCAAAGTCAAATATTTTGTGAAACACCACCCCATACACCACCCCATACACTTCCTCCGCAACCCTCAACCCCACAGATATGCGGCTGGCGGCCTACAAAGTTGCACGTTGAACTTTACAACTTTTGCGCCATTTGAGTTGCCAATGCTTCTGTATCTGGGCTCCAACTGTTGTTTGTTTGTTGCTCGCTTACAAGTTGGAGCCATGTCCACTGTTGACTTCAACCGGACGCCTTTCTATTATTAATGTCACTGTTGTTGATGCTGCTGCTGAAGCAGCAACTTCTTCTTCATCTGCTGCTGTGTAGTTTAATTAATTAATTTGACAAAAGTTTTCAATTGAACTTCGGCTGTCTGAGGCGATCAGCTTTAATGTGGTTGCTTAAAATTCTGAGAACTGTCCAACGCAAATCAGAACTCAACAATAACATTTCAACGCAAAACAATCTGCCCAAGCTACAAATCAACAATTCATTTATAATACCTGGCTTCTATGTCTTTGCAAACATTCAACTGCTTTAAGGCTTCTTTTATAGCCAAAAATACAAAAAAAAAAAAAAATACGAATAAAATGCTGAAAAAACAATGAAGAACATATCCCACAGATCTTCGATGTATGTTTTGCATTTGACCTATAAATAAAAATAAATTAATAAAATAATAACATTTTAAATTATGAAAATTTATAAAGTGTCCAAAATGAAAAAAAAACACACAAAAATGTTATTAATATTTTCCATAGCAGCAAGTTTGTTTTTTTATCGGATCTTCACCTGCAGCAGAAATTCTTATTTGCTTAAAGTTTTTTTTAAGTTTGCATAAAAACAGAAATCGACCCACCCACAAATCATGAATGCGTTGTAAAGTTCACGAATATAATTTGATGCCTGCTGTAAGGGCATAAAAAGGCTGCATTCTCTTTAGCTCTTATTTCACCTTTCGTTTCCTGTTTCCAACTCAACAAATATTTCTCGATAATATTTCTCGTTTAATTAACAGCCAGAAATTGCATATGCCATGCATCTGCTGCACATACGTATGTATGCATATTTCCTATAAGCTGTTCAACAATGTTGCTGTGGCTATAAACATAAATGCATGCCTGGTCAAATTACCCGATATTTTTTTTTTACATGTCCTCTGCATACCTATTTTGATTTAAAGGGCAGGAGCTTGCCGCAACTTCTGGTTGTGAGAGCATTTAAATTTTCATTAAGTCGCATTAACTGGCAACGTGGCAAGATTTTTGCTGTGCCTAGGCCTATCGAATGAATGCACAGCAACAGCAACAGAAACAGCCGCGGCAGCCGCAGTAACAGCAAAAAGGTTTGCCCCATGACCCCAAAAATGTTTATGCCACACTTCCGCTGCTTACGCTGCTTCCGCTGATTGCTGATGTTGTTTGCTGTTGTTGTTGCTGCCGCTGTTTGGCTGCCCGCGCATGAGTTGGCTATAATTAAAAATGCTATTACTGCCAACTTCATATAAATTTTTAATTAGCAATTTTTGCTATTTTCCTACTTTTGTTCTGCGCACCCCCAACAGCAGCGGAGAGCATCAGTGGCAGTAGCCTTATTGTTGTGGTAGAGCTTCCTCTTAGTGTTGTTGCTGTTGTTGCCGGCGCTTTGGTGAACTTTTTAAATTAGCACTTTGTTAAACACTCTGATGAAAAAGGTAGCACCATACCGCCATGCAACAAAAATGTTGGCATAAATTGTTTTTTAAAAGGATTTTGTCCATTCCTCACTTCTCGCACCGCTTGCAGCCGCCACCACACCGGTAACCCGTGACATGGCAGCTGCTCGCACGCATTAAGCACCACAGTCGCCGCAGCGGCTGTCACACATTTTTAGATCAGTCCGCCAGATAACTAGAGTAACTCGACTAGAAATTGCCCTACACCACACACCACACACAGCACCAGCATATTTACATATCCCATATTTTTTCAATTAAAAAACCAAAAAAAAAAAAAGAAAAAAAACGAATAAAAGCAAGCCGATAAAGGCCTTCAAATTTGTGCTCATGTAGTTTATAATCGAGTGGTTGTTATCGTTTAGCGTGCCAACTTCCTTATGCCCATTATAACCTTAACGAAGAGTATTAGCATTATTAAAAAAGAAAACAAGGACAAAACAAAAATGCTGCCTGCTTATTTGCGCTAAGCGCTCGCTTGAAGTTGATTAGCATGGCAAAGGGCTTGTGGTTTTTGCTTTTTGTTGCTACTGTAATTATTAGAATTTATGCATGGGCTTTGTGGTACGCCCATTGCGTTGTTGCTTTTGTTGCTTTTGTTGCTTTGGTTGCTGTTCTGTTTGCCATAAAAAGGCGCAAATATTGACAATTATGGCCTATAATTTGACACCCATCGGAAGCAACAAAACAGCAAACGCGCGCCCTGTCAGC
The DNA here is from genome assembly GCA_035041535.1 of Drosophila cognata. Lineage (NCBI taxonomy): Eukaryota > Metazoa > Arthropoda > Insecta > Diptera > Drosophilidae > Drosophila > Drosophila cognata. The sequence continues at coordinate 13,004,837 of JAWNLC010000571.1, read as the reverse complement.
GCCATAAAAGTGACAGCCAAAGGGTTGACAATTAAAATTAAACCAACCACGCGGCACACACATACTCACATGTATTTATGTGTGTGTGCGTGTATGTGTGTGTGAACGTTGAGAAACGTTTTATGATTCAGCAGTTGTGCTACGTAGTGACACATATATAGACACACACACACACACACACACACACACACACACTAATACTCACGCACTTTTGTCATGCATTTTAATTAAAATTAACTTCATTTTTATGACGCAGCTGTCTGCTGTCTCCGTGTGTGGCATGTGTCGCTTTGTCTGTTGCTTGTTGCTATTCGCTGGCTGCTTAGTTAGTTGCCACAATTTATACAATTAAATAAAGATTTTATTATCATGCCGCTGGCTTTTAATGTCTTCAAGGTTGTGATGTGTGTCACATTCTCATCCTCTCTTTCTCTCTCTCTCTCTCTCTCTGTGTAAATATTTAAGCTGCAAGCATATCAAATTTACTGTTGTAGGTGTCGCGTCGGCATATTTTAAAAGCTTTTCGTTACACAGCGGCGCGTTTACTTAGCACACACGCACACACTGACACAAGGGCACCAAGTGCCACATGAGTGGAGGCTGGTGCTGCATCCTGTCGCTTACTATATGTCTGTGTGTGTGTGTGTGCGTGTGTATGTATGCAAATTTATGTGACGCTGTGCCAAGCACGCGCTCACTTCTGGCTTAAGGCTCTGGCCCAAAAGGAATTTTCTGACTACGGCTTTTGTTTTCTAGCTGACGCTGCAGCAACCTCAGTCTCAGCCGCAGCAACCGTCGTCGGTTTCCCGTTGTATCCCAAATGTATGCAAAGCTGTGTTTAAAGTGTGCCAAAGAGAGCCCAAGAGCTTCAGCTATGTGTGTGTGTATATATATGTGTGTGGCTTGTTGGCAATTTAATGGGCGCGACCTGCCGCCGCTTATGCATATTTAATAGTTGCTATTTTTGCTAAGTGCTTGAAATTGTCGTCAGCTGCAAAGGGGAGCGAGCCGCAAAAATAAAAGGCAAAGACAAAGACACTTGAAGAGCTGCAAATCCGCTGCAAAGCTGCCACAAAGCCACATTTGATCAAGCCACCTTATACCATTCTCTGACTGAATCTCCCTCTCTCTCTCTCACTCTCTCGTTATATTTGACTATGTCGCTACTTTGGGGCACGTCAACTAATTACATTTTTGCTCAATTGGCTCAATTTGCTGACACTCGAGCAGCCGAAGTTGTACAATTAGCAACAGTGAGAGAGAAACCAAAAGTTATACAGCCGGCATTTCAATGAATTTTCAAATTTGCCAACCGAAAAGTTTGCTCAGCTCAGCTCGGCCCCTAAAGCAGATCTGACTCACAACTCACACACCATGCAGCGGGCAGGTAGTTGCAAGTTGCTAATGAATTGCTATAACTGACTTCTGCGCCCAGATTTATGCAACGAAAATTAAAAGGTAAATAGCAAAGGCGCGCGCTGTTTTCGAGCCGCCGAAGCAAGGATAATAGTTGTCAGCCTCTACTTGCCTTCCCTTGTCTGCCTATTATACTTTGCCTGCGCAAAGTTTAATCAAGCGCTATTCTGTTTGCCAGAACACGCCACGCCCACTCGCCTTTGCAAGTTGAATCAACTTTGCATCAATTTCAATATTCCCACTGTTTTCATTTAATTTCAGCAACTTAAAACTTAATTGTGTACTTCCGACGACCGCTGCAGCGCACTTGGCTTCTGCTGCAGCTCCTGCTGCAGCTCTTGCTGTCCTGGCAGTCAACTCCCCAAACTCCCCACTTTGCTTACGCCAAACGGTGCATGGCTGCTGCCTGGCGCTTTTTACATTTAAATTTGCAAAAATTAAAGTCGCTGGGGTGGCATCGAGGCGCGCAACAGGTGGCCACGCAAACTCATTTAGGGTATTTATGGAGGGAGAGTCCTGAGCTCGCTTTGTGGCCGGATGTCTGGGTCTTGTAATTTGCACAGCAGCAGCAGACAACGACAACGGCAATGATAGTTCCCCAGTTATGAATGGCATTGCCAGCCACCAGCAACTGTTGTTGTTGCTGCTACAAGATATAAAAACAAAAAACAAACAAAAAAAAAACAGCGACCCTACCAGCATCATCATTTAAAAGCGCATTAAAAACTTTTTAGATTAATTTCACTGCTTCGTTTTATTTTGCGCTGTTGTGTTATTTACTCTTGCTGCTGCTGTTGCTGCTTATGTTGCACGCTGTGTTTTTGTTTAATGCCGCGAATTTATATTCTGGAATTGCAGCAATTTAAAAATCATGCATTAACTGCAGCTCGGCAAAATTGAATATGTCCTTTATATTATAGCATAATTTTGTGCGCACTGAAAAGTATGCTATACATTTCTTATTGTGCTTCCCATCTCATATTACTAATACGTTTTTCATGTTCTATTGTTGGCTGGAAACAAGTTTTTGGGTCTCAACTAAAAATTCATGGGTTAACATGCAAAATACGGTACTGTTTTGTTGTTGTCGTAGTTGTTGTCGTAGTTGTTGTAGTTGTTGTTGTAGTTGTTGCTGTTGCTTTTGCTTTTGCTGTTAGCAACTGGTAGCAGGTAGCTGCTGCCATTCAATAGATTCAGCCTTTCAATTCACATTGCCAAATCATCAATATTTTTGCAAAAATTCATGCATGTTGCATTTGGGCGCCCCAAGAGCAAATACGACTGTCGGGCGGTTTAGAAGCACACTCACACATTTAAATCCACACATACGTAGACAGACGCTCGCACAATCATTTTCAATAAATTTATCTGCAATATTTGTGTGCGCATAAAGGTTGTTCATACGCCATGTGGACGCACAGATCTCTTGGCCTGTCGTTCCTCAAATTCAATTCCACACACACAAACACACGCACAAACGGCCCTTTCCACCATAACTTTTGTGCGTCATTCATGCTGCTTAGGTTTAGCTTTAGCTTCCATTTCAATCGTCAAATGGAAAATCTTTTTCCAAGTATGATTTTATTTAAGCTACACGTGAATTGCGTTCAAGGACTTATCTACAGATAGAAAAGTCAGTGAAAAAAGGGCATAAATATATTCCATCCCAAACGCTTTGAAATTGATTTCTATGGCAATGTGCACAAATCTGCGGGCTGGACCCTTTTCGACCACAAATTATACGCAATTAAGCAAATTTGTCTAGGGCCCAAAAAAGCAAAATCAAAGACTGTCCGCTGATTAACAACTAAAAACACAAAACCATAAAGTAAACCGGCCAAAAAAGAAAACACAGCGAAAAAAAAAACAACACAAATGACATGTAAATAAATAAACGAGCAGAGAACGCACAGGCAAACGGAAAGACAACAAGGAAGCGAAACGAAATGAAACGAAACGGGAGCCAGGACAAAGCGACGCCGTCCGGGGCAAGTTCATTTAACTTGCGGCGCACTTCCGATTTACCGCAAATTTGAAAACCAACAAGCAACCAAAAATTTGCCCAAAGGGCAACAAACAACTACAACAAACGAACACGAATGCTATTGCCAACAAAATCCTACAAGTAAATAAGAGTACGACTACACAGCATAACGACTAACAGAACGACCGACAGACGGACCTTTCCGCAACAGACCAAAAAAAACAAAGCCAAAAAAAAAAAATGTAAAATTCAATTTGAGCCCTTTTGCTATTTTTAACACTTTTAACTTTGATTTATGCAAAAATTTCCACTTCAGTTTGTACGCAAAGTTTTTTTTTATATATTTTATACTCCTATTCCACTCCATTTTTTTTTGTGTGCTGTTGATTTGTTGATTTGCAGCAAATGTTTGTAAGCATTTCCAATAAAACTACGACGCTGGCTAAAGAGTCGTTGATTGTCAACGTCAACTCGCTGTGCCTTCAATAAATCATTTCATCAGCTTCATTTTTTTATTTGTCGCTGTCCTTTTGCTAGTTTTAGTTATATCCTGCTGACCGCTGGCAGTTGCAGTCATTCGTCATATTTCTGTTTACTATTCTTGCCGTTGTTATGGTCATAGTCAGCAGCACTTTCACTTGGCTTCGCTTGCTTTCTATTTTATCTATTTGAACCATTTACCTGGACACTTGTTCTTTCACATAGACACAAACACAGTGCCATACATGAAGAAATCATTAATCACTTTAGCTGGCACTGTCAGTGTTTATTAACAGTCGATTAAATATCAATTTAAATTTCACATATTTAATTACACTCTCAGCATGCGCTGGTAATCACCAATAATATTATTCATGAACCAATAATTATTATAGAGCTGTTTTTCAATTGCCTTTGTCATCTATCTGGCATAATTGCCATATTTATCAATTGATGCTTTTCTGCGCGTTTCCTTTTTTTCTTTTTTTTTTTTGTCACTCCAATTTTTTTTTGTTTGCCAAACACTGAAATTGGTTGTGTTAATTTAGTATCCAGTCTGTTACATAATTTAATTGCTGGAACTCATCGAGTCAACAAATAGCATTGCATACCTTTGGAGCCGGCAGTAGCAGAAAAAACGATGCATTAATAAACCGGAAGCACAGCACAAGTCTAACCGGAAATGAAGCAAAAACACTGACACACAGACGCACAAACAGGGGCATTTGGCATGTGGCATGTGGCGACTGATGCATTGCTTAATACAAAGTCGACCGCCTGGGTTGACCATTCGCAGTTCTGTTTGTTTATCTGTGCGCGAAAATGCATTTTTGCATGCAACATAACCGCAACAGATGCGGTCGCTTCAATATAAATGCAGTTGCAAATGATGCCTCAGCCCCATGTGTCAGTGCCTGTGTGTGGATTCGTGAGTGTGTGTGTGTAGGCGTGTAAGTGTGTGTGCGAGTGTATTGCGTGCATTGCGGTCATTACAACGAAATTCGTTTGCAATTTAAGCGCGTTGCGCTTGGACCCATGGTCATGGGGTATTTTTTATGGTCATATTCACAGATATGGCCTCACGTCCGCCATGTTGTGTTGCCTGCTGTTTTTATGCTTTGGTCATTTCCGTTTTGTTGCCCTTTACCGTTGCTTTTACTGTTTTTGTCTGCACATTACATACGCCCTGTCATCATCGTGTCCGCAATTGCTCATCATTGCAGCGGTCATGTGTCTGTGCCTCTGTTTCTGTCTGCCTCTATCGCTGCCTCCATCTCGTTCTCCCCTTTGTGCGTGCTTGTGAGCACTGCTCTGACTTGGCTTTAACTGACGCCAGTTGGCAACTGCACACTTGCAACGCCCAAATGATGATGATTAGCTAAAGCAGCCATGTATTTGCCCAATGTAGTAGAAGTGGAAAGCTGCTTTTCAGCTTTGACAAACTAGAGACAAGCAGGATTCAGAATGTTTGAAGCGCCTAATGAAGAGCAAATGCAAAATCCGCCAATACCAACCAATGCCGCTCATTAATTCGCATAATCAAAGCGAGGCAAAGCCGGTTCTTGCCAGGGCCGTAGCAGTGGCAGCGAATTTGTCCCATGATTAGCGTATCCAATCACACACGGCTTCCGCTTTGATTTGGTTTTGTGACATGGATTCAATGACGGCGCGTCAAGCGGTGAAGCCTGAGACCTGCGTCCGCGCAACATGTGACTAAGTCCAAAAACCAACTTTGCACCATCATTTGCAACCGGCCGTCAGCAAGCAATATGGCAAGCCGAGGCATCCAAACGGAAGAGCCGCCTCTGGCCAAGCGCCAATAGACAATGTCCTGTGCATATTTGTCAAATAGCAGCTCAAAGCACGACGTAGCCGCTGCTTATGTCGTTTTCCAATGATGCCAGCGGAACCTAACACACACATACGCACATACGCACATACGCACGCACACTCGCACACACGCACACACGCACGTACTCATAAATGTAAAATTGAAATAGAAACTGCAAAGTGTTGCTGTTGTTCTTGTTTGGCCTGCCTGTCGTTGTCCTGGGCATGTTGGCTTTGCCATGGAAAGCAGATAATTTGCTTGGGAATCCATTTTCCGCTTGTTCTGTGCCTCGTTTGGTTAACAAACGGCCCCATCAACTCAAGTCTCTCTCGCTCTCTCCCTGTCCCTGTCTCTTTTTGCCATGTGCATTATGCGGCACATCGAACTTCATTTTGCCAATAAGAGCGGCAAACAATTGAAACGACAACAACGGCTTCAAGTGTCTCACTCATAAGTCACAAATGTAGCTCAACAATAAGCGGCTTTGTATACTGCTGACGCCATACATTTAAGAGAAAACAGTCTACAATGTTTCTGAGTGTATTCTAATAAAACGGCTCGCTAAATTATTATGGGCGACACATTATTATCAACCGGAAGTTAAAGCAATGGTTAAATTTCTTCATGGATTACAGTATAGTTTATGTTGCAAGCTAATTATGACATACATTCTTAATCCTTGAACGATTCGTTCAACCTTAATCTCTATGACCAAATTTCAAAGCTTTTTTTTTTGTGAAAAACATATATTTTATTAAATGTTTTAAATGTACAGTTTGTTACCGTTACTTGGACAACTCTGATCATACACTTAGGCCTAATTGCCGCTTTCTACTAATTCTTAGTCCTTTTTTCGCCCATTTTTCTTATGAGCTGCAACTGTTGTGAGCTTCTTAAAACCCAACGGCTCCTTTATCGCCACTAAAGCAAAAAACATTTGGCGAAGTCGTGCAACAATATTTCGCCACATTTTGACGAGCGCACATCAAACAAACCAAAATTTGAGATGGCATTCGGCATCATCAACTGCCGTGGCAAAACCATGGGCTGCTCAAACAGCAGCAGCACTTAGCAACATCGTTGCGAGCGGCTTAAGTAGTCAGCGTCGTTGCCAGTGATTACTGAGACTACTGCTAGTCATGGTCTAAACATTGCCATTCCATATTCATAATTGCTAATGGAATATGCTGTGGCAGCCACAGACGACAACGACAACGACAACGATGACGACGACGATGATGATGATGATGACGCTGTGGCCGCCCGGTGATTATGAGCAGCCCACTACAAAGTGACAGTGCCTAGCTGTGTACCTACACACATACATGCATAAATACATAAGTATTTATGTGTATATGGCTTTGGTGTCTTTCGGCTAGTCGATGGGCGGCTGAGGCTCGGCAGCTGGCAGGCGACAGGCGGTGTGCCGTTCCTGGGAGAAATTAATTTGCAACTTGTGAGACATTTGCCGTTGGCGTCTATTTACATTGTATACATTACGTATACGCCCAGCTGGCTGGCAGTGCTTTGAGGTTAGGTTTTTAGCGTGCGCAGCTGTTGGATTTGGCTACCAGTGTTCGCCGCTGCTAGTGTTACACTAGAAACAACAACAAAAAAAAAGCCACAAAAAAAAGCGAGACAAAAAATAATGCTCAAGAATTGTGTGCTAATTTCGAGTCGCTCGTCACCTGCAGCAGTTTTCAGTTTTTGCCACCGCTGCTGCTGACAAAAGTTTCTCGTAGCTGTTGTCTGGCAGCTTTTTGTTAATTGGTTCAGTCACCTGTCTCTTGATCTGCCAGTCAAGCGCACACGACCCATTGCCACCAATGCCACCAAAAGAACGGATGGAATGGTGAACGCTCCGGCGAAACGGGAAGGAAGGAAGCTAGCGCCCATCACCCAACGCGCTCCCTGCACAGTTTGCCCAATGAACGTTTTAGATTACAATAGCGGACGGCCCGGGCGGCCATTGGGCGACACATTAGCCCTTGTGGGTAGCCAGACTTTGAAATGGTGTGTTGTGGTGCGATGTGGTGCTGCGGCCAGCCGCCCGGTAAGTTGGATCGACCGCAAAGTTAGCGTTCGTCGTCGTTAACTTAATTGGCCATCACCACCCACTTTGCGGGTTTTTATGACTACGGTGATGACGGCGACGACGACGACAACGTAGAAGTAGAAGTAGATGTAGACGGCCAAGTTGCGGCCCGGCCTCAGAAAAACAACAGCAATAACGGTAACTTTGTTAGGCGGCGACAGCGTCGCCTGTCACATTTTTGACATTTTTATTCAACATTTTTTGCTGCTATTTAGCTGCTGCTGTTGTTATTGTTGTTGTTGTTATTGTTGTCGTTGCTTTTTGGCTACGCAAGTATTTTCGATACATTTTTTGTTCTGCTGTCACCTGGGCCATAATATTTGGCGTTGCCTGGTTTTAAGCGCCAGCTTTTGGCTAGCCCGGTCAGCTCAGAGCGACGACGACGTTTGCGCTCGGTTTGCCACGCTTTCTATTTCTATTTCTATTTCAAATTTTATTTTCTTTCTTCTTATTTTTTTTATGGTATTACTTTTCTCTCTCTGTTACTCTCCCTGTGATTAATAGGTGTGTTAATGGATGTCATTTTGATGTTTCCGCCAGGCGCATGTCCGCCCCCAGCTGCTTCTGCTGCTTCTGCCACTGCCCTTTACCAACCACTCCTCCCAGTCTGACCCACTGGTTGGCATTGGACAGCCGCGGCTGTCTTTATGTTTAATTTGAGCATTTCTCTCTAATTTTTAAGGCTCGTCATTAAATGTAGATAATTTTTTATATTTCACGGTGCCCGTCGCTTGTCCATTTTCTATGGGTTCTAGCTTTACGTCCCTGTGCAACCTCCCCGCCCTTGCCCCTTTTTTTCATGGCCTTTGGCCCTGGGCGCGTCGTAAAACGTGAATATAACGAGCCAGCTACATGACGAGGGCTGATTGTGGATGGAAGAAATGTGTGCATGTGGGCGTTGTGGGGGTGGAGTTGAAATGCCACAGTTGCTAAAGCCTTTTATTTGTTGTAGTAGACAAATCGTAAAGGTATTTTTAATTAGTCACACAATGCATTTTTAAAGCGTGCGCCGAAAGCAGGCAACTGAAATTGTTGGCAAGAGCTTTAACCTATGCCCATTTTATGTGTGTATGCGTGACAGTTACTACATGTCGGAGTGTGTGTAAATGAAATGCAACATGCTTTTTTGTGCCCGCCCCCAACTGCCACGCCCCGTCGCTTTTATTGCAGTAGCCGACGCAGTAATCGATATGTAAACATGTTGGTTCACATGTGGTGTGTTTCGCATTTCGCGTTGCTGTTGGTCTTGGATAGTGTATAAATTTAGCAGGATACACGCTAAAAAAAAAGGAGCAAATACAACACAGACAGCTACAGCGACAACGACAGCAGCAAACTGTAGTTCTTTGGCATGCAACATGTTTTTACATAAATCAATTACTTGCCAAACATTAAGCGCAGATGCAATTGATTTATAGACGTGCTGCTGCATTCCAATATTGTAGCTGAATGCTATTTAAATTTAAGCGGGAATTGAATTTAGTTTGATGGATCAACTTAAGCGAAAGGCCGAAAAACAATTGGGTTTAGGCGGACTAATTACTATATATATACACAATTTTTATCTATATGCTGTTAAATATGATCAATGTCAATCATTTAGCTTTTGCGGCGCATTAGTTTGTCATATAAAATCGAATGGAAATTAATTAAGATTTGCAGGCCTAAATTGGAATTGACGTTCGAAAATTGCGAAAGAGCTGACAAAATGGTTTCGGCAGCACCAGTTGTGGCACACGAAACGTGGCACCGATTTGTGGCCTGAAAAACGGACATCAACTTCAGCGTCCGAATTCTGGCAGCACAAATTTGTCACAACAATTTTGGGCCATGAATTGAAATAAACGGTGGGTCCGACAGAAAGTACGGGCCCCAAAATATAATGCGCTAAATAAATTGCGAAAAATTACATAAAATATTTAAGCGCATTCAAGTGTGGCGCCATAAAAAATGGCGTGGCATTAAAAATTTTGGAGTGAAAGCAAAGCGAGCGGCAAATGGCAGGCGTCAAGGTGGTTGAAACGCCATTTGCCTGAATGCGAATGAAGCGGGAGGGGGTGTGATGGTGTGGCTGGGTGGGTGTGCTGGTGTGTTGGTCTGTCACGGAGTAAGACTAGGGCGTAAGATGCTTTGGTGTTTGGGTTGACGGCGTGTCAGACAGGCGAATAGACAGGCGCAGCCAAGATAGACGTCAGGCGGTGTGGGTTGGGGTATGATGGCATAAACAGCGCCCGGCAAGGATAACAGCAGCAAATAGCAAATTATATGTATAAAACGAAATAGCAGTTGAATATTAGACATTTGAGAATTGGCATCGCAAATTTTTCATTGACTAGCAGTTCGCCGCCACCCCAGAAGAAGAAAATACTACAATGCCACCTGCCATGCAAATGTAAGACAAGTGTCCTGGAGCGCAACCCCATTCCCCACTCCATTCCCTTTTTAAACTTGAACAGACAAATAAAGCGAAATGCTCATTGTGCTCATTTTGCTGCTGCTGCTGCTGCTGCTGTGTGTGTGTGTGTGTTCCAACTCCAGCTCAGACGTTTTTAATGCATTTTTTATTTGGCTGCCGCAAAAAACCAAAAAAAAAAAAAACGACAAGCAAATAGATGCACATAAAAATAAATAAGGGACCCACAAACACACACACACACAGCACGTGAAAAGGTCGCCCATATTAACACTCCTTGTTCCCCCAAAATTCCAACCGAAGAGGAAACGCGAGCGCAGCATATTTTGTTTGTTTGTTTTTGTTTTTTTATTTTTATTTTTTTTGCTATTGGCGCGCAGTGTGTCCAGCCGCCATAAATTTCAATGCTGCTAAATTTTGTATGAACTCGATGCTCGACCTGGCGGAGAACAGAGCAATGCTTGACCCCGGCACGACCTAGGATTGGGGCCGGGGCTACTGCTACTGCTACCACATACGTTTCTCTACGTGCTTCGCCTTTGCTTTAAAAACGTATAATTTATTTTAAAAGAGACCCTCAACACACAAGTCAAATGGCCAAAAGACCGAAAAAGGTAACCGGAGCCATGTCGACAAAATCAATATGAAGGACCAAGATTTATGCAGCCGGTAATCGTTGCGCAGCTCAGATCTACAATCCCTGTCCCAGTTACTTGACTCTGTCCCTCTCTCTGTATCTGTGTCTGACTCTAGCTCATTAGAAATGCCAAACAGCATATGCCTGTCATTTGCATACACCTACAACATACACACACACAACCACACACTCGCACACACGCACAACTCTTTATGTATGATGTCACATTACAGCAGAGTGAATATCTTAATAGAGACGTCGACGTCGACTGGCGGAAAAAATTGCCAAACTTTCCGGCCGTGCGTGAGGGCCGCCACGCCAAATATCAATGAAAATGTCATACACAAGTAAATTTCCCAAAAACCTAAGATAAAAACACACACAGCGTGCAAAAAAAAAGACGGAAGGAATATATGTTAATAAAAAAAACTGTTGCCTACCATTGAGCGCATAGCATTTTATTTCCTACTGCACTTGGCTGCCCTCGCACAGACAAACAGAGACAGGGACATAGAGGGAGACAGAAATACAGACAGATACTTGGAACACATGTTTTGAATAATTTATGCGGGTGAGCGCTCGAAATGTGCCCGCCAGGAGTTGAGCCTGCTATCCTGCCGCCATCTCTTGTCTCCGTTGCGCCGTCTTCATTCCACTTGGCACTAGGCCAGGCAAACTTTTTCGCACATACACACACTGACATACACACACACACACACACTCGCTTACACTCAAACTCAAAGCAAAAAGGTGATAAATGCATAAGCAGCAAACTTTTTTCGCCTTCCGACTTTGCTTCTCGATTTCACTAACGGTCCGAGAGCAGTATGAGTGAAGTGGGAGGGCACGAGAAGGAGGTAGAGCGTCGCTGTGTTTGCTAAAGTCTTACTAATAGCAAAATTGGTACAAATCGTTTTGGCAAAACTTGCTCAAGTTTATTGTGCCGCACTCATACACATTCACCAACAAGCACATTGCTAAAGGCGCTTAACAGTGCCTGCTTTTGTTGTGTTGAGTTGTTCCACATTCTAATTTAGCAACGCTTGAACTGCTTATGCAAACAATTGAAATAAAAACGGGAGTTTTCAACTCTCGAAAGCAATAAAAAACCGAAACGCAGATCTTTAGTAGCAGTTGCATCGAACCGCCTCGTTTTAGCACCTTCATAAAATCAGTGCAAAAAAAAAGTGAAAAACACTTAAACAAAAGGTAGGATAAAATTAGATAATAAAGTGCTCTTAGAAGACGTATTTTTCTTGGTTGGTCTGAAACTGACAAGAGAAAAAAGCTATAACTAGCAGAATGTTTCCCGATCTGTTAAATAAGATTAATGTTTCCGATTTATGAATAAGTGATTTCTATGTACATAATTGTCCATTCAGCCAACACATTTTCAAATAGCCAACATCAGCTTTTAAGCTGTTAATTATTTAATTTTTTTCCAGCATGCCATTTAATTATTTTCTACAGCGTTCAGAAGTGGAATACGGAATGTGGCCAGTCTATTTACATACACCACACTTTTAGGGGAAGTAACACTCATATATTTTTTAATAACTTTCATTGTGGAAATTGCAAAGGTATTCAAATACACTTAAGCGTACTCATACCGATTGTAATTTTAGTTGCAATGCTGTTTTTGGAACTATTCCACGACGCTTTGTCAACCCGTCCACACCGTCTTGCCACAGTCGCACTTTTCGCCCAGTTAAATATGTACCTAAAGTGAAATGTAAATAACGTTTCATACTCCCGCACTCCGTCCCCTGTTCTGTCTCACGTTAGTTATAACCACGGCAAGTGCTTTACTGCATAAGTATTTTGGTATGAAACTTACAGGTCGGGTTATTGCTGGCTTCTCAGGTGTTTTGCTGTTGTTGCCGTTGACTGTGGCTGTGGCTATGGTTGAGTTTGGCAGCAGCCGCAGCTGCTACACTTTGGCGGCATTCTCATATAATTTATTGCCTTACAGCCTGCCAAGCAGCGGCAGGTGGGCCTTGAGTAGGGTCTGTCCTGTCCCCCCTCTCCCACTCTCTTGATATCAATGCGTCTATTACTATGTCTATGGCTGTTGCTGTGGTTCTCTTAGTGGTCGGGTGACTAGGCCCCAGCTAACGTTTATGAACTGACGCAACTAGCAAACAAATAAGAGAAATAGCGCGTTCCACAGCTGCTGCTGCTGCTGCTACTGCTACTGCTACTGTTGCTTCTTCTTCTGTCTGTCCAAATAAAGCTTTCTAATTAGAATTTATAAGCCTCTTGGCAGTGGCAACTTAAAGTGTGGCATCCACAATTTAAAGCCAGCCAAACGCGTCATATTTGCAACTGTTGCAGCAATAATTGTTATTTGAAATGTTGCTGGTGCTGCAGCTGCTGCGGCTGCATTTGTATCGCTTTATTATGGCTGCAGACGTGTGCAACCAGTTTTCCGCTGTTGTTATTTTTACCTACATACGCAATTTTTTGCACCACACGCCTGCATTTTCAAGGATGCAGCCCCCATCATCATCATCATAGTCATAATCAACAACTGTGCTCCAAACGGTCGACATCAATGGACCGATCCGTAGCTCAGCATCGCCGCACAAGCGGAAATGTCGAGTCGTATCTGTGTCGCTGTGGGCTCAACAAACACACAACAAGAGTGCAGCAAATGTTTATAGTGTGTGGGGGGAGTGGGTGTGGCGTGTGCTAGAGACAGACAGAACAAACGACCACAATTGCAATGGGTTGAGATGTCGATGGGGTATGCAAGGGGTAGTTGAGCGGAGGAGTAGCGGGTGAGAAGTGCACTCCGGACGAAAAGCCTTTAATCGACAGCAACATATTCGATTTTAATATTCATATGCCGCCATAAATTCACAGCAACAAAGGAGAACGATGGCTCGTGCAATATATGAGGGCGTTGATATGGTCATACACAAATGAATACACACACACACACACACACACACACACACACACACAAACACACACACGCACACATATGTATGTATATACCTACAGAGTGGTGTACGTGCCTGCCATGCGTCATATTATATGATATATTGGGGTCTTTTGGACAGCTGTTGCTGCTGCTGTTGCTGGCACTTCATGAAATGTGCTTTTCAACGGCGGCGCCTGCTTTTTCGGATGCAATTAAAGCAAGCAAGAGTTGCCATTGTTCGCATTATTAGCAGCAGCTCACTTAACTCATTTAGTAAAACAATGTTGTGATACTCTGCTTCCATATACACTCGGGTCACCCTCGCTCTTTTCCTGGTGTGAACTCACTTTAAAGGGGGCTTCATTTTTTTTTATTATTTTTTTTTTTTATTAATATTCTGCAAGATGGCAAGTCATGAAAGTAAAATACCATTTATTTATAGACTTCTAAAAAATGTGCTCAAGTCTGCTTAATATATATATACATTTATGATTTTTTAAACGTGATTAAACGTGAACGCATCATAACTATCGTTTATGCACAAATTGATTATATGCCTCACTCCCAAAACTTGTAGCTCTGCTGTTGCCATCTGCTTGATATTTGGGTAATCATATAGCATTTGCTGTTGGCCCCAATTGAATGCGTCCCAGACTGGTTAAATTGACGGTTGCTGTGCACCACTTTAAAGTGTCTCCAAGCAGAAAATACTTGCTGCGAAAATGTAGAGCACATGAGCACAAGAAATTAGACAAGCGCCCCCGCCGCCACACACCCGTTACCCAATTGGATCAGCCACGTTAGAATATGTGACGCACATTATAGCAAAAACCAAGGCAAAAGGAATGCCGCACACACACACACACACACAGAGAGAGAGAGAAATAGAAAGGAGAGAGAGAGAGAGAGAGAGAGAGAGAAAGCAAGCGGCTGTTGCTGCTGATGATGCTGACACCCTTTGCTTCCGCCTCCGTCGTGCACTTCAAAAACTTAACCGTTAGGCATATGCGTGATTATCTCTCACAGTTACACTGTCCGACAACAGCAGCAGCAACCCCCTTAGCAGAACAAGTAGAAGCAGCAGCAGCAACAGAAGCAGCCCTTCAACAATTGCGCGCTGACCCAGTTACCCGGCAACAAAGGCGGAAGCAAAGGAAACATGCTGAAAGAGCCGAGACAGAAGTAAATGAAAGGCAAAGAGATGTGTGGGGCAGTGAGAATAAAAAGGCACATGTCATCATAGAAATCACTGAGCGCTGGGCAGCAGCAGCTGAAATGGCCCCCGGCAACGGCTTATGGAAAATAGAAGGCAAAAAGGAGCAGGGAAAATTCATTAAAATGGACCAGAGTGCTGCTGCATCTAGGTGGAGCGGGGTGGTGGCAAAGGGGGTATCGGTATACCGTGCACTGTGTAATGGGGTGGCTGTTGCCAACAATGGACAATGGTCCAGCCGGAGCCATATGTGCACACGCGTTCCAGAAGGACACAGTTCATAATCAAATATTTAGCATACTTTTTAGCAGAGCACACCGAGCATATTACAATAACATTTCCGGTCAACTTGGCAGGCAGCAACAACAGTTGCAATGGTGCTCAATGTGGGGGCATTAGCCCCGCAAAAAAAAAACCCATGAACCATGTAATACAGTGAGCCGCAGAGAGTGGGGCAGACAGAGAGAGAAATATATATATAGAGAGAGAGAGAGAGAGATAGAGAATGTGTGTGGAGTCTAATCCCCAATGAATGCCAGCTGGCCGTCACTTGGGATCGTTAATATGCCATAACGAATGCATTAGAGACTTTGCAACTTAGCAGTTATAAGCGCCGCCATGGGAGGACATTTTAAAATTTAATTACTGCGCTCGCTTCAACCTTATGTGCATTGTGGGCATGCCACCAACCAACAACAATAAAACGGAAGCCACCCAAAAAGTGTGCTACATATTCTGCGAATTTAACTTGAAACCATATGGCACGCACCCGCACTCAACAGAAGAAAACATATGTTGCTGCCTCCAAATACAAATACAACAACAATGGGAACAGCTTCTCTGATATCATTACTCAACCAACAAGCCACAAAAACACGTACAGAGTCACACACACACACACACTCATGTAGATGCCTATATATATATATTGGAGGCATGCGAGTTTCCGTTTTGTTGGCGGTGTGTGCGTGTCATGTTCGTTTTTTGTCTGCGCTTAGCGAGCGAGCGCTTGTTCTTTCTCTCGCTTTCTCTCTCTCTCACTCTCCTTCTCACTTTTTGCGATATTATCAAGTGAAGTGCTCTTGCGGTTTTTGTCGTTGCTTTGTCTATCACTCACACACACACAGGCAGACACACAGAGCCAGCCACCTCAGCCCTACGACTTTCGCTGAACCGTGTTGCGAGCTGCTGATATATTTCACTGTGTCTGTGTGTGTCTGTGTGTGTGTGTGTGCGTGCGTTTCGGCTTTGTTATTATTACTATTACCACATGTTGTTTTTGTATTTAAGCTAATTCTTTTATGTACATAAAACGTGCAGCCACATAAAAATAAAAACCAAACAACAAACAACAAACGACAAATAACAAAAGCAAAGCGTCGTCAGTGATGATAAGCCAAGTGGCGAATTCAAGCGTAGTCAGCAATGATAGTACCAGTCAACAGTCAACAGTCAGCAGCCAGCAGCCAGCAACCAGCAGTAGCATTCGCAACCCCTAAACACTGCCACCTTCCCCGTTATCGCATAAAGGTGCCTACTTCACACAAAATTACCCTTTTCAATTTACCCGCCGTGTGTTGTGCTGCTGGAGACTGTGCCAAGCGGCGTCTGTACGCTCTCGTTTATTGACTTTTTGTCATTGCTGCTAATGCATAGCAGTAGCCAGAAGTAGCAGCAGCAACAAGGCACACACACACACGCACAACCTCAAACACAGTCAGCAACAGCAGCAGCTTTATTTTTATAGCTCGCATTACGGTTTAATGTGTGGCTTAACTTAGTTACTCACGATGCTCGACTCTGGCTCTGACTCTGACTCGGAATATGTCGACATCTCCATCGCTGATTCTGTCTTTGAGTTGGTTGCCACACTCAGAGTGCGGTAATTAAGTGTCACATGTAATTACAATACACTTATGCATGTGCTGCATGCAACATGGCTTTGTAATTAGAGTTTAGCGCCAATATTAGCTCCGAAAATTTGCCACAAAACAAAAACAAAAATATATATAAATATATGTATAGCTAAGCCAAGGCAATCGCCCCTCGCTTTCTGCAGCAGCTTTTGTGGTTAATTTCAATGAATATTCTGTGAGCTTTTGCAATTATTTGCCACTCGCAAAGTTAAACTAATAACTGGCGAAAACAACAAAAGAAAAAAAAAGAAACACACGCTGCTTGTTTGCCAAAACTGCAACCGGGGAATTAGCGCAAGCAGCTTAGCTTAAGTAGAACTTTGTTCTATTTGGCCAACTATGTAAAGCGAATCATGATTAACAGACTACACACGGGTTGTTCACTCCATTATTAAACAGCATCTGATGAGAACCGAAAACTGTATAAATTTCTAAATATATATTATAATTTTACTTATATAAATAGATTGAAATACTTTACATTGACTAAATCAGCGAACTTAAATTGATACCTGTTAACTCGTCAACTCTGGGGTGCCTATATAATAAGTATTTACATTATACAATTTTTAAATAAAGAATAATTAATTAAATCAAGCATAATAAAATAATGAATAACAATTTAAAAATATTGAAAATCGAAATCACACACAATAAATAATAAATAAACATTAAGCTATAGAAAACAAATTTCATTGTTGATGAAAAAAAAACTTAACATTTAACTTAACTTAATATTTTTTATTTTAAGTATAAGCATTTTAATTTTACTTAGAATATATGTGGATATGTATTTTTTTTTATTCTCGATATACGTTGCTAAGTATTAAGTAGTCTTTACTTTCAAATTACTCTCTGAAATGCCCTCGTCTCGTGCTGTCCCACTTCATCTATTGCTACTTAGCGCACCCGCTTATGTTGACTTAGTTAGCTAAACTAGGGGCAACCCGAGCGTACCTTAAGTTAACCCAAACAGAAATGCAAAGCTCGCTTAAGCACCACTTAAATTTCGCTGAATGCAGCAGCAAAAGTAACAAAGACAACAAAAACTAAAAGAATAACAACAAGAATCAAAACCAGTGCCAGAACAATAACAACAAGAGCGCTCACCTCGGTTGAATCGCTGTAATTTACTTAACTTGCGTAAATATTAAATATTTATATTGTTCTCTTCTCTTTTATTTTTCTCTTTTTATGTACCGTAATCGTATATACTTCATCTACTACACACACAACTACAAACTTGCCTACTTGCCTACCATTCAATTCAACTCAACTCAACTCAACTCAACTGTAAAAACTGAAACCATCTTCAACTTCTCTGCTGTGCTGTGCCTCTACATCATCAACTACAACTACAACTACAAATTATTAACATAACAAAAACAACAATAAAATACTCTCGAATGCGAATGCATCTGTATCTTTTCTGTGCGTATCCGTGAATCCGTGCGTCCCTGCAGCGTGGAAGCGACGAACTTTTGAGTCAAGCAGCAGTCATGGCGCCCGCCTCTGACAATAATAATCAGGACCTGGCCACAAAGAAGGCCAAGCTGGATTCGAGCACCGTGCTTGCCGGCGGAATTGGTAAGTTTTGTATATTTCTCTGCTCGCTCTCGCTCTCTCTCTCTTTCTCTCTGTTTCTCTCTCTCTCTCTCTCTCTCTCTCTGTCTCTGAATCTTGCTCCTTTCTCTATCTCGCCCTGTTTCAATTTATCTTTACCTCTGTCTTAAGCTGAACTATATCTTTACCTATGTCTCTGCTTTGTGCCTGTGCCTGCGCCTTTGGCATTGGTCTGTCTGAGAAGTGCCCCCATATAAGCCAATTTTATGGTACTGCTGTGCAGCTCAACTTAAGTGCACTTTGCATCCATAGTTTAGGCCGCTTGTGCTGCCAATTAACTGCCGCTTCGTGCACCAGGTAATGCCAATGGGCTAACCCTCACTTTAGCCGTGCCAGCCACTTGACTGCCACGCACTCGCAACTGGCCTTACAGCCAATTAAGCCGCTAATTAGCAGGGAAACAAACATTTGGACCAATGCCTTTGTTGTTTGTTGCTGGTCGCGCAATGTGAAAAAGTATACCACATTCAACTGACGCCGCATTGGCGTCATGAGCTGCCACCCCGCCACGCAATTCTAGCACATTAATTAGCCCTACACACACACACTCAAACCACACACACACTCACACCACACACACACCCAATATATACACTACACACATATAAATACAAGGAAGCATAGGGTGCGCGTGTCGGCTTGCGCGCAAAGTAATAAAGCTAATCAAAAACCACTTGCCAGAAACCAAAAACCAGAACCTGGTACTGGTACTGGTACTGGTACCACACATTAGGCAAATATTTGGCAAGCGCGCCCGTCAACGCTGCAAAACCGAAAGTCGAAACCGAAACTCAGTCGGCCACAAAATGATTTTAAATATCAACAAATCCATGCGAAAACATTTCCATGCCCAGCTCAAATACCAATAGAAATCACAAAGGTCGATCCATCATTTCAGCCGCCACACAAATGGCCAACAATGTGAAAGCAGCAGCACTTTTGCTTGCTTTCTATAAATTTCATTAGAATTGCGTGCATTTTGTTGTGTGTGTGCTGAAAATTAATATGATTTTGGTTTTGCCAATTAGCAGTCATCAAAAGCGCGTCAATTAACGACATATAACGATTATATGGTGTCCTTGCAGTACTGACTGCACAATACTCTCTTGTCAGTATAATAAATGAGTTCATACAGAAATTGGACATTAGCCAACAATAATTGGTTAGCTTTTGATCGGGTTGCGTGCTACCCCACACACAAAGTCGAAGGACCCCAACAATACACACACATAGATAAACACGAACACGAACACGTTTCTATGTAGTGAGTGGCAATCGGGAACTCAATGAAAATAAACGCAAAAAAGCAAAAGCATAATATTTATTTATTACTGCACAAAGGACTTTTCTATTAATTAAAAAGCAACAAGCTCTAACCCACGCACAGAAACACACATATATATAGAGTGACATATCCAGATCACGCAGATCTCTCATGTCCACACTCACTCCAACAGCGCCAACGGCCAACGCCACATAAACAATAACAAACCCCACTTGAGCCAGCGATCATAACGCCAAACGCCTTCACCAGAATTTTCCAACAATAACAAACCCCACTTGAGCCAGCGATCACAACGCCAAACGCCTTCACCAGAATTTTCCAACAATAACAAACCCCACTTGAGCCAGCGATCACAACGCCAAACGCCTTCGTCAGCAGATTCTAATATAAACAATTTTACTTTAAACAAAAACCCTTCAATAAGCCAATCTTGAAATAAGACGCAAATGCGAGTTTTCTTTATCGATTAAGCCAGTAGCATAAGTTGAGTTACATTTTGTACACCAAACTGAACGGACGTGTTTTGATAAATAAAGAATTCTATTTTTTTTAAATCAAATACCGTAATCAGACATTCAATTGGCGCAGCCGGTAGGATAATAGTGAAATATCGTGAAACGTCGTAAACCTTTCAGGACAACGTACTAGTGTTCCCGCGAAAATTATCTGTTATCCGCATAAGGACCTCGTGATCCTTGTAAAACTTTTTTTTTAAAAAAGTAAACAAAAATACGCGAAGCAGACGAAGAATTTCTTCTTGTGTACAGGAGAACCTTCAAACAAAATTGCAAATAAATAAAGCAAAGTGAAAGAAACATATTTATAAGAAACAAAACAACATACAGACACTTAAATAAAATAAAATAAAATAAATCAACAACAAAAACGATGTCGGAGTCATTGAAACAAGCACTGGCGCAAATACGCCAAGTACCCATCTTCGGTGGAGAAACGGACGAATTAGGAGGCTTCATCAGACAAATTGATTTCATCTTGGAACTTTACCCAACCACTGATGTACGTCAACAACTTATACTGTTCAACGCAATTCAGACGCAACTACATGGAGACGCTATGAAAACATCATTCAGACACTTACCAGGAGACTGGGCAACACTACGGAGCATATTAATTTCCACTTACAAAACACAAACATCATGTGAAGAACTATTAAGGAGAGTCTACAAAACACATATTTCGGAGGAAGTATTCGTAAGTTTCTCGAAGAACTCGAGCAGAAATCCTTTGTAATATTAAATAAGTTAATAATAGAGAACAATGCCGAAAATAAATCAATGTACACCAAGGCATTAAATAATACTATAAGTGATGTAATACATAAAAGATTACCAGACAGATTATACATGCGCTTAGCGAGATACGATATATCAACAACAGATAAATTAAAAGCAGTAACTCAAGAACTAGGTCTATATGAAGACCGAGTATTAGAAAAACCAAAACCTTCAATTAATACACAGTACAATAAATATAATAACAAATATTATCCTAAGCCTCAACAAAATTACAACCAAAATTATAATCAGAATTATAGAAACCAACAAAATCACAACCAAAATTATAATCAGAATTATAGAAACCAACAACATTATTATAATACAAATTACAGAAATCAAAATATGCAAAACGAACCAACAGTTAATAGACAATTGTTCAATGAATATCAATCAAAATTAAATGAAGGCAGGATGCAAAACCCTAATCAATTATCAATCAAATAATAATAATAATAGACCACCTAACCAACCAATGAAAAGACAGAGACCTAGCACTAGTGGACAATCAAGAATGGACTGGACTGAAAATTTTCATCTCCCAGCCTCGGAAATGAACACAGAATCCCATTCATAAGAATGGTTATGAATAATCAAAACTTAAGATGCTTAATAGATACAGGTTCATCGGTAAATTTAATGAATAAAAATTTCTTTAATTATAAAACTTCAAAGGAAAATACTACTTGCCAAACAATAAATGGAAAAATAAAATTAAATACGAGCATATCATTAGCTCCAAGCAAACTTTGCCCGACAGATCAAAAGTTTTACATTCATAATTTTTCCAAAAATTATGACATCCTCTTAGGCCGAACGTTCCTTAAGGATTGTAAAAGTGAGATCAACTACGAAGACGAATTTGTTAGACTTAATGATTTTCAATTTTTATTTAAATACAATAACGAAACCAAGGAAGAAGAATACAAAGACCCACCACTAACAAAAGACATACATACAGCATACGCACTAGAAAACGAACTAGTTGAAGGCAATCAATTTAGATTAGAACATCTAAATAAGGAGGAAAAATCAAAGTTAACAAAAGTTTTGTTTGAATTTGGCGACATTCAGTATAGAGAGAGTGACAATTTGACTTTCACTAACACTGTGAAACACGCTATCAATACAAAGGATGAGGATCCTTGTTATAGGAAACCTTATAGATATCCTCAAAGTTATGACGAGGAAGTTAACAGACAAATGACAGAAATGATGCGTCAAGGCATTATACGACCATCAAATTCACCATATTGTTCTCCTATTTGGGTAGTACCCAAGAAAGAAGATGCGTCAGGAGAGAAAAAATATAGAATAGTCGTGGACTATCGAAGCCTCAATGAAAAAACAATCAGCGATAAATTTCCCATACCCGTAATGGATGAAATATTAGACAAGTTAGGAAAATGTCAATATTTCACGACAATTGATTTGGCTAAAGGATTCCATCAAATTCAGATGGACGAAAAATCGATTGCAAAAACAGCATTCCTCGACCAAAGAAGGACATTTCGAATATACACGAATGCCATTTGGATTAAAAAACGCACCAGCAACCTTTCAACGTTGCATGAACAATCTCTTAGGAGATATAATTTACAAAAATTGTCTAGTTTACATGGATGACATAATAGTGTATTCCACTTCATTGGAAGAACACATATTAGCATTGAAAAAAGTTTTTAGAAAGCTCAGAGAAGCAAATCTAAAACTACAATTAGCTAAATGCGAATTCATGAAAAAAGAAACTGAATTCTTGGGACACATAATAACAACGGAAGGTATAAAACCTAATCCAATTAAAATAAAAGCTGTTAAGGAATTTCCAATCCCTAAGACGCCAAAAGAAATAAAAAGATTTCTAGGATTATGTGGATTTTACAGGAAATTTATACCAAACTTCGCAAAAGTCGTGAAGCCAATGACTATAAAGCTCAAGAAAGGAGCTAAAATCAACGAAAAAGAACAAATATACATTGAAGCCTTTGATAA
Source organism: Drosophila cognata (assembly GCA_035041535.1). Lineage (NCBI taxonomy): Eukaryota > Metazoa > Arthropoda > Insecta > Diptera > Drosophilidae > Drosophila > Drosophila cognata. Next base: position 12,981,731 of record JAWNLC010000571.1, on the reverse strand, counting down.
ATTAAAGCTACTCATAACATCAGATCCAATATTTGGTATACCCGGATTTTAAGAAAAAATTCTCACTCACCACAGACGCTAGTAATTATGCGTTAGGTGCAGTTTTATCACAAGACCATAAACCAATATGTTACGCAAGTAGAACTTTAAGTGAACACGAGATAAAATATTCAGCAATAGAAAAAGAACTATTAGCAATAATATGGGCAACAAAAAATTTTAGATCATACTTATTTGGAAGAAATTTTGAAATACTTAGCGACCACAAACCGCTTATATGGCTAAATAACATAAAGGAACCAAACATGAAACTACAAAGGTGGAAGATAAGATTAAATGAATTTGACTATGAAATCAAATACATTCCAGGCAAAGAAAACTACGTAGCGGATGCCCTTTCAAGAATCAAAACCAAAGAAAATACCACAGAAGAAAATCTCATGGTGAATGCTCAAGATAGCATAGCAGCAACAATACATAGCGCAACGGAAGATAACCAAAATTGTATCCAAATCACAGAAAGACCATTAAATTATTATAATCATCAAATAGAATTTATAAAAGGGGAAATACTGAAGAAATAAAGAAAATTAACTATTTTCACAAAATTAAGATCATAATAAATTACACAGAAATGACAACAGAAAAAGCAAAAGAGATCATAAAAGAATATCTTAGTGCAAAAAACACCGTTATATACTTCCCACATGAAGGTGACTATGTAAAATTCCAAAATGCTTACTTAGAAATAATAAAAAGAGATTGCCCGATAAAAACCATGAGGACCACAAATAAACTAATAGATATCCAAACCTATTCAGAATTAAAACAAATCATATTAAATGACCATACAAACCTTTTACACCCAGGAATAGAAAAGACCATAGCAAGGTTTAAAGACAAATATTACTTCCCAGATCACCAAAAATTAATACAAAACATAATTAACGAATGTGTAATTTGTAATATATCAAAAGTGGAACACAGGGATACAAAATTTAATTATGAAATAACACCTGAGGTCTTCAACCCTAGAGCAATATACGTTATAGATTTTTATATGGTCAACAATAAACAATTTTTATCATGCATAGACGTATATTTCAAAATACGCTACATTAATTGAAATACATGGTAAAGATTGGTTAGAAGCAAAACGAGCATTATTAAAAATATTCAACGAAATGGGAAAACCATTTGAAATAAAAGCAGACAAAGACTCAGCATTCATGTGTGCAGCATTAAAAATTTGGTTACATTCAGAAAACGTTAAAATTCAAATCACAACAAGCAAGAATGGCATATCAGATGTAGAAAGGTTTCACAAAACAGTTAACGAAAAACTAAGAATAATTAATTCAGACACAAATGAAGAAAATAAATTAACAAAATTCGAAATAATCCTTTACACTTATAATCATAAAACAATACATAGCACTACTGGTAGAACACCAGCAGATATCTTTATTTATGCCGGATCACCAGCATATGATACCCAGTTGAATAAAATAAAAAAGATCAATAAGTTAAATGAAACAAGAAAAACTTACGAAGTAGATACAAACTAAAGAACTTATAAAAGTACATACAAGAACAAACAATACCCTGTTAATCATAAGCTTAACATTAGGTGACAATATTGTCAATAGTAATCATAAGCTATTCTTTATTCAAATTCAAAAATGTTCCAAAACAAATAATAATCAGATATAAAGATAATGCAGCAACACAACCAACCACCGAAAATAAAGACGAAGCAACCGAGAAGAACACCGACGTAGGAACGCACCATATACTCAACGCTTGAGGACAAGCCGATTTCTAGGGGATGGGGAAGTGACATATCCAGATCACGCAGATCTCTCATGTCCACACTCACTCCAACAGCGCCAACGGCCAACGCCACATAAACAATAACAAACCCCACTTGAGCCAGCGATCATAACGCCAAACGCCTTCACCAGAATTTTCCAACAATAACAAACCCCACTTGAGCCAGCGATCACAACGCCAAACGCCTTCACCAGAATTTTCCAACAATAACAAACCCCACTTGAGCCAGCGATCACAACGCCAAACGCCTTCGTCAGCAGATTCTAATATAAACAATTTTACTTTAAACAAAAACCCTTCAATAAGCCAATCTTGAAATAAGACGCAAATTGCGAGTTTTCTTTATCGATTAAGCCAGTAGCATAAGTTGAGTTACATTTTGTACACCAAACTGAACGGACGTGTTTTGATAAATAAAGAATTCTATTTTTTTTAAATCAAATACCGTAATCAGACATTCAATTATATATATATATACATGTATATATGCATATGTGTGTATATATATAGACATCTATGTATAGACATATACACGCACTGTTTTTGAGTTAGTAACTGGCAAAGAGTTGCAGGCGTCCACTGTTCGAAAGCTTGGTCCAGACGCCAGAAGACCCAGCGGCATTGGAGTATCAACTCATGCATACGAGCTCAGGCTGGCTGCCCTGGCCTATACTGGCTACCTGGCTGCCTGGCTGGCTGGTTGGCTGGTTGGCTGGCTGGCTGGCTGGCTGGCTGCCAGGGAGACATTGTGCACGTGAATTCGGCGGCTTGGGACCCCACCGCCACTTGACACCTGCCACCTGCCACCAGCCACCACGCCAACTGTCGCACGCCACATGCCACCTGCGGCCTTTTTAATTTGCCACGGAAAGTTCATGCGCAAACAAAAAAGCATGGCAAATTTTTAAAGTCATGGACAGCTTAAAGTTGAACTTTCTTCCAACAATGGAGTGAAAAGAGAGAGCATCAGTGCCACTGAAAATCTAATGAATTCATTGTGTTTGTGTGTGTGTGCGGATGTGTCTATAGTTGAATTTGTGTGTGTGTGTGTCTGTGTGTGTTTCGTTACATGACTGCCACTTAAAGCTGACGCACAAAAGCAAAAATACGTTGCTGTTGCCAAAAATAATAACAAAAGAAATTGCTAAATAAATGTGTAAGGACACTTTTATTGCATTGCAGCACTGAGCCAACAACAACAACAAAAGCGGCTACCATAATAACAACAACAACAACAACAAAGGCCAGACAAGTAAATAGGCAGCATCCAGCAAAAGCAACAAAAAGCATTGTGTGGCCAGCCTTAGATAAACACACGCACACAAAAACACACACAGAGAAGCACACACCCAAAAACACGCCAAGAATGCCAAAAATTGCTTCTCTTTTTATTTTATTTTATTTTTTTTTTGTGGTTTGGCACGCCACAATTGCCAGCAAAGCTGAGTAGTTTACTGTATTCATCGTCCATCGGCCGTTGTCAATTGTATTTGTATGCTACTAAACCAATACACTGAGAAACGTTTCCTTTACACGGACTTAGCCCATCGAACATGCAACAAATTTTGCACGTAAATGTAATAAAAACACTTTTGGTCCAATACCCCACGCCCAACCACTTCAAGTGAGTGGTGTGTATAGTATGGGAGTGTGTGTGTATGTGTGTGTGTGTGTGTGTGAAGCACACTTGAAGTAAGTGGCCATGCTCCGTTCGGCTCATCTTATAATACAAAACTTTTATACCGTATATACTCTATATATTTTCATATAAATATATATATTTTTTTTCTTCGGCTGAACTTGCGTCTGGTTATGTAATAAATACTCGCATTTGCTTAGCAGCGTTTGATTTATTTTATTTTGATTATTATGCATATTTTATGCAAGCCAAATTAGACCCCAGGGACGAAAGTTCGAGACGCGCAGAGCCGGCTAATATTAAGCACTCCAAAAACCAACCAACCCAACGCACACCAAACTCAAACCGAAACGAGCCAAACCGAATCCAGTCAACAGCTAAGCCGTGGCAATGTCGCGTGTTTGGTCTGGGACAGCAGCATGTGTAACCATTGTTGTTGTCGCTGTTGTTGTTATTGTTGTTGTTATTGTTGTTGTTATTGCCGCCTTGTTGTTGTTTGTTGTTTATTGTTACAGCACTCGCGAACACACATGCCTCACACATACACAGCATATACCTACAAGCATGCATATATGTACATACAACATGCAACCAAGCCGTGTTTGTCTAGCCCCACCAATATTTGTTTGTTTATTGGCCGATTTGGTGGTGACCATTGGTCAACACGCGGCATGGATAAAGGTGTTAAAACGTAGCGTACCAACAAAAAAAATGTGTTATATATCAAAATATATGTACAAATATACGATCAAAAATACCAATTGCATATGCACATGCACATGCATTATGTATGTATGTACTTGCAAAGAAAGGTTTGTTTTTGAAATGCATATTTTTGGTTAACAAATAAGTAAAACCATAAGAAAAACTATTGCCGTTTATGACTATTACTTTTACACTTAAAATCAGTTTAATATAGCTTAACAGATATTTATTATAGCTTTAACACAATTTTAAATAATAATAATATAAAGATTACATTGACTTTTTACAAGTAGTATTTTTGCCACGGGCTTAAGGCTGAAATCTGAAATCAGTTTAAAAACTTCAACCACTTAACCGCACAAGGAGAGGCTTCTGAGCCAACTCAAGCCAAGTAGTTGAACCATTTTATAGCCATAATCAATAGCTTAACGCTGCACGTTGTGCCATCGAAGTTGCTGTGCGTCCGCATTGTCCTGTCTGTGTCATCTGTGGCGCATGCCGCCTTGTGTCTCAAATATCGCAGCACGTCTGTTGCGTGTAAATATTTTCACAGTCAATAAAATAATATTGTCATATTTATTTGTATGCGACGCCGTCATCGTCTGTGTAAATATTGAGAGAGCACTGCAAACCAGAATAAAAATCAGATTTTGCACTTGGTCAGCGGCAACAGGCAGCTGAAGGGCAAATACACTCACACAGGGATACACAAACACACGCACACACAGTTGTTGTCAATTGGTGTCGGGTTCAATGCGATTATTTATGACAATCAATATGCGTGCGGCTAGATGAACATGCATTTATTGTCATTATTTATATGGTTTAACTTTTGACTTGCGGTTGCCTGCCGCCTGCCGCCTGCCGCATGCCGCATGCCACATGTGTATTTATGCATGCGCATATGTTGCTTAATTAAGCATACGACCCGTTGGCCGCTTAGCTTCGCATTTCTATGGCATATTTATCAGCAGCGTAGCTGCAACTGTGACTCCTACCAAGCTCAAGCACATAATTATAATGTGCAAATGAAGTGGAAAAAGCTACGCAAAAGCACTTGCTGTTGCAATTCTTCTATATTCATTCCTGGGCTCCCCCACTCCTATGTGCTTAAAAGTTATGCAATTGATATACTTCATGAAACTATGTAGTTGGAGCTGATGTCGTCGCAGTCTGAGACTTCCGCCCGATTGCTATGTGCTACATGCGCCACTTGACTGCACACAGGATATTGAAGACTCCTTCTCCTGCTGCTAGACTGCAGACTTTGATGGCGCGACGCAAAAAAAATAAAAATATAAAAAAAGTAGAAAAAAAAATGTAAACTATTCTCGTAATTGAAATGCAATTAAAAATTGTAATCGTCGTCGTCAGCCGTTGCGTGCGTTGACTTCTAGCATACATACATCTGCTCCAGTATCTCGTTTCTATCCGCTAACCCCCCCAACCCAACCCACCCCACCCATTCGTAGTCTTGTGTCTATACGCCAACAAATTTTTAATGAATTACATTACTTGCGGGTGTTAGGCTCAGGCCTTGGATGCAGACGCAGAAAAATCGTTATTTTCAATTATGGCTGGCCTGAAAACAGAAATGCAAAAAAAAAAGAATTTATGAAAAAAAAAAAACAAAAATGAAATAAAAGCAGAACTCAAACATGGCTGCTGGCGTTGAGTTTCGGTTGAGGGTGCAAACTTACGCTATGATTGATTATGCTCAGACAGATGTTTAAATTAAAGACAAGGCGCTCGAAAAAGTAAATATCATTAAGTCATTACACAGGCACACACACACACACACACACACACACACACACTTATTCGCACGCATATGTAAACACAGCAAGGCAGGCGCTGGCCAGTAATTTAAAATTTATGATGTGTGAGCTTGTAAAAACCTAATTTACTGTCGCATAATTAAAGGCAAAGTGTGCGTGCGCATTACACACATGTGTTTTTGTGTTTGTTTATCTGTGGGAATATTCAAATATTGGGAATATACACACAATATACACACATATATACATATATTTTATTTAAGGAAGCACGAGAGTTGGGCCAACAACAACCACATTTATTGGCGTCGCGCTTACATTAAATCATTAAAAGCCGCCACGTAAGCACAAATTTAATTGTTATTAACAATCAGCACTTTTTTTCATCATTCCACCTCACCTTTGCGAGAGGGGTCAGATACATACCAATTTGGTCGTTGACCATTTATCGTGTATTCTTCGTGGCTTTGTTTCAACTGTCAACGCACGACGCTTCACCATTCATTTTCATTTACATATTTCGTTTGGAGTTTCTGTTTGCTTTATGAATTTAAATTGTCATTAATTAACTTTGCTCATGTTGCTCTCGTATACACAGCCCTCAAATTATTACACACACACACACACACACGCCCCATTGTCCAGTAGCGAAAGCAACAATTACAAAAAACAGCATAAATGGACATGAACATGAGCAGCGGACCATCCATTATTTTCATGCCCACACCGGTGCCAACTCAATTACAGTTTGTAAACTTTTCAATTAGCCATAAATAGTTTATTTGTATATTTTTCACGCGATTCATCGATGGTCGGGAACGGAGTAGCTTGGCATGACGCTGCATATGTGTATGGACTTAATTGAAAGTTGCCCTGCTGCTCGACCTCACCTCCGCCCTTCCACCCGCCCTTCGTCGCTCAGCAAACCCATCAGTTTATCGTGCGTATCATTAATCCAGTTGTGCGTTAGTCGCGCCTCCATTGCAGCTTATTTTCACACGGTGCAACAGTGCGTATGATTGTTATTTACATCCATATGCCATCGACAACCATCAGGCAACAGGCATTATTATCGAATGCAAATTTTATGACCCACTCACGCACTCTCTTTTCTTTTGCCCTTGGCAATTTGTGTGTGTGTGTGTGTGTGTGTGTGTGCGGATGGGCAACTGTGTTTGTGTTTGTTTTCTCAGCATCTTTTGTCGTAACCAATCTGCTGAGTTCTTAAAATTGCAGCACATTTTTTCAGAAAAATTCCAAAAAATTGTATTTCAATACAATAATAACATAATAATCAATAACGTATTGGGGCCTGCTCTTTAAAAGAGGGCCCCACAGAATGAAGCGCACTCTCAAACTTAAACACAAATCAGCCGCAGGACAAGAATCGGTAGTCGCACTGAGCCTGACTGTAAAAGGCAACATTTTTCGTTTTGTTTTTGTTTTTTCAATTTTTTTTCTGTGCTGTTCAGGTTTGGCTGCAGCTGCATGCTGCTTCAGGGCCTTATTCTCTGTGTTTCCGGCCGTAGTCGACTCATCGCCATCTTCCTTTTCAATTATGCCTCCTGCCTTGCGTGCAGGTCGGGCTGGTGGGTGGCTGGGTGGGTATTTGGGGCCCGACGGGACCGCTCGCCGTTGAGTGAATGTCGATTGATGTCGATTTGCTCATTGCACTGAGGTAGTTTCTCGTTTTCACACCATCAAACAGCGTTTGTTGCGATTTGTTACAATTTCGCTACTCGTTGCAGAACAATGCTCTTGCCCCAACAACAACAACAACAACAGCCTGTGGAAGGCAGACCGAAATTGAGTTGCTCATGGCGAACGTCAAAAAATCCACAAAATTTTCGGTTTGCGAGTTTTCAATATATTTCATATTTTCAGTTTGTCGATTTTGTTCTGTTTCTGCGACAGCTTCTGTTTTTTATTTTCCATGTTTGTTATTATTTTATTTCTATTTTTTTCCTGCTGCTTGCTCGTTGACAACGTCATCATGCATGATAGATAGTTTTACATATTTTCACTGCCGTCGTTTTTACCGGCAGCTGCCCAGCGGCACTTGATTTGTTGTTTGTCTTCTGCAGTACGTTTCCGGCGTTTCAGTACACTTTTATTTAGTTTCGCCAATACCCTAACCGAGTTCACTTGCAAATGGTATATGGACAAACAGATAGGTTGGCAGCCGTGATTGCAGATCCCATTGACAGTCAATAAATAAATGGCTCCTACAACACTAATAGACGCCATGTCTGGGCATCTGGTGCAGGTATGTCTAGGTCGTGTCATTTGCAGCTATATACTTCTTGTTATTTATGGTGAGCATCGCCCGGTTGGCACTTGTCCATTGATTTTTAATAAATTTGTGAGCTGCCAAAAGGTTGAAAGAGGCCAAAAGTGCTGCGCACTTTGCCTTGCCGATGCTTGCATAATTTCGTTTCAACTTCATTTCCGTTGCAAACTAATCAAAAAGTGTAATTTCCGATTAGTTGTATTCAGTATCGAGTGCTGCGCCGCCCTGACCCAACTGCAGTCGAAACCCAGCCCCACCCACTGCTCCAGCCCCAACTCCAGCCCTGTCCACTCGCATCGAGACGAGCCGATCCCTCTCATAGTCGGCATGGCTTTAGCCTCAAGTTGGCCTGAATGGCCGGCCAGTTGGCCAACGATGGATGGTTGGGGTCTGTGCCTATTTTTCATTTAATTTTTTTTTTTTCTTCCCCATTGTTATAAATTGGCACATTGACCCATGCAGGTTGGCGGAGAGTTAAAGTTGCGGTTAGTTGAACAGCAACAAGAACTGTGAAGGAAACAGGGGGCCTACATAGTGAGACTGGGTCGGGTAATGACCCTTTTATGTTGTAAGTTATTAGTAAGGGACTACTGAATACAGTTCACAGTTATGGGCGACGTCAAGCTCCACTGATAAAAGTGATAACATGTGGATGTCGGAAGGACACTTAATGACATTCTGTCGTAAAAGTAAACAAAGTAAACACTTAAAGGTAGCCTTAGTAAATGTGAAACTAAACAGAAAAAGACTTACCATTTTATAATGCTTTTTTAGCTTTGAATAATATATATGGATTAATATACTTACCAAGCTAGCTACTTTATACATTTGCGAGATGTCTTGGACATTGAAGTTACTGCATATTTTTCTTGGAAATATCAATTTACCAATTATGATGCTCTTCCGTAAATACATCATTATTCTGACTCAACTATTCATCTAAGGCTTCTCAATATATTGCATACATTCTTATCATTATTTTTTATCTATTTTCTTTTTAATCTTGCTTCTTTTTTTTATTTATTTGAGTAGTCTGAGCTGAGTCTTCAAGTCTTCTATACTCTCTTTTTTCTCGAGTCTTACAAATCGTTCGGTTCAGCTCGTTATTATTTCTTTACCTTACCTAGCATACTTTAAATGCAGCAAAATTTAAATTTCACCCGTCAAAAGTGCAAATTCCTGTGGCAACTGCCAACTGCCATTTTGGCAATTGGCATTGTCGTCGGCTATCTCTTGCCATATTCTGTTTGCTTGTTTAGCGAGTGCGGTAAATACTACAAACGCACACAACAACAAACAGGAAAAAACCACACAAAATAAAAAAAACAACCAAACTGTGCAGCAGCGGTTGCAACATTTCATTTGCATATGAAGCACATTCACTCCTACACACATACACACACACACACACACACACTCGTACACACAGGCATACAACGTAGAAAATCTGCACATTAACAGGTGTTGAGTAAGCACCAGCTAGTCAGGCAACCTCTGCCTGTAGCAACAATATTTTTTTTTTGATAAAAAGCATGTGGTATGGCAGCAAATTTGTTTGCTTTTGTTTATAAAAATTTAAGGCACTTTGGACAGATGTGCAACGGGTTTGCGCCGAAATCCCTAAAATACTCTCGGCCGGCAGCCTAAAATCCCATTTGTGCGCCCCTGTTGCAATGCAGGCGGAGCCACTTTATTTATGCAAAAATAACAGACAAACACCAAGCTGGCGAACCATAAGCAACAACAACCACAAAAGACAACTGTTCTCTATGTGAGTTTGTGTGATGGGCTTGAACCTGGACCGGGCCGGACATTGTCGCCGTGTGGATTATTCCCAGTCGTTGCAAGAGTGCAATGAATGAATTTATGTGCCAGGCTATTGCCGCGATCCCTCCCCGCTCTCTCTCCCTCTGCCTCTCTCCCTCTCTCTCTCTTTCTATTTTCATTCCCCTTCCTGCTCCGTTGATGTCCGTCCAGTGCCGCTTAACTGTGCAAAATGTATACAAATGCCGCAACGTTTGCCATGTTATCGGTCCTTTTATTTGGCTCGTTCACTGTGCAACTGCTGTGCGGTGATTTGGCCGAAACAGTGAGAGAGAAAGACAACGAAATGGAGGCAAAAAGAACAGTTGGCAATTTGGTACTCGGAATCGGGCAACTGCCAAATACTCTGTTCCCACCATGATAACAAACATTTCTAAGATATTATTTTTCACAAAGTGAAAAAATGATGTATGTGCGTAGAATATTATTAGCTATCCATCAATCCAAATATTTTGACACCAGCTTTCCTTCACTGAGAGATATAAAGTTGTGAAATATTTAAAAGGGAGTTCGGCTTAAATCAAAAAAAAATAATAATCCCATAGATTTCGAGTGAAAACTTCAATAACATCAGAAGCTGTGGAAAAAGTTGCATGTATTTTGGCAGCCGTTTTCTCTTTGGAAACAGAGTATAAAACGCGAAAATTAAGCAACTCATGGAAGCGGAAGTGCAGACAACGAACGCTGCCATTGCTCTTAAGTAAACAGCCGCCATTTGGCATGGCAGCTGTTAATATTTTAAGTCGCTTAATAATTAGTTTGACCCAACCCCTGCCGCACTTCCCATTCTCTAGATATGTATGCATTTGAAATTATAACTAATTTTCTTTGTTTTCCTTTGTTACAGCCAAGGCCTCGAAAGTCATTCATTTGCGCAACATTCCAAACGAATCTGGTGAATCGGACGTAGTTGCACTGGGCATACCGTTTGGACGTGTGACAAATGTGCTCGTTCTGAAGGGCAAGAATCAAGCATTTATCGAGATGGCCGACGAGATATCTGCCACATCGATGGTATCCTGTTATACAGTGAATCCGCCACAGATGCGCGGCCGCATGGTCTACGTGCAGTTCTCCAATCATCGCGAGCTAAAAACGGATCAGAGTCATAATGTAAGTGTGCACATGAACACAATATAAAACTGAAAGCAAGTCCTTAAGCCAGAGCTTATAAGTAGTATCTAAATCTGTTTGGACTTAAGTGTAATTAATGTGGCAATTAAGTTTCGGTCAGAGCAAACAACGATTTATATGCAAATGTTTCTGCTGTCTCGTTATTATGTGGGTCGCTCTCTGATTAATTACAGTCTCTGAGTCAACTTAATTCCCTAGACGCACACACACATCCACAGACACACACACACACACACACACACACACACACAAACACAACACATATGGTTTAGCCATTCATAAATGCTAAGGGATATTTGTCAGTGACGGTCCAAACCAATTTCTAATTTTAATTTCATAAGCCACAAAGTCACTGCTAAAGTTTAAAAAGCTTTCAAATAAATACATAAACCACTCACACACATACAATAACAAATACAAATCCAAATCCAAATACACAGTTGGAGACCGATGTACAGATATACAGTTATACATATATACATACATAGCTACGATTGTCTGACACACATGCCTGACAAAAGCATTGAAATGCATAGTTTTTGGGGTTTTGTGGCCAAAATTCACACACACACACACACGCAAAACCAACTACACACACAACTAAAAACCGCAAGCCTATCACCACACACTCATACACACACTTACATATATAAGGATGCAAGAGCAGACAAACGGACGGCAGCTGCTTATCACAAAGTCGAAAGCATATTTTGATTACTTAAATGAAAGCATCAGCAGCAACAACAGCAACAAAGTGCGCAGCGTTGTTGTTGTTGCCTTCCAAAAATACCCAAAACGACGTTGTCACCTTTTCCATGTGTGTGTGTGTGTGTGTGTGTGTGTATATATATGTATTACCTGATGACTGCTCTTGCCGCACAGCTTTTGCCTCGTAACCCAAAAATGACCCCAAGCAAAACTACTTAAAAAGAGATCGTCAGTCATGTGCTGCAACAACAACAACAACAACAACAACAACAACAATAGCAACAACAAAAGAAGGTTAAGAGGCTGCAGCAACTGAGCAGCAGCAGCAGCAGCAACAGCAACAACAACAATAGTTGTAGGCGTGCCTATGAATAAGGTGACATCAACAACAGCAACATCAACAACAACGCTAGCCCAAACAATACAGTTACATTTCACTGATTACCTTTTGGCTGTGCCATAGTATGCGTGGGTGTGGCCAGATTTCTCTTGTTAACTACTAATCCCGGTAAAAGGCCTTGTTGCTGCTGCTGCTGCTGCTGCTGTTACTCCCAACCCCAATGACAACACTCAGACAACGCAAACGAGTGGAAAAGTCAACGCTGCTGTCGTTGCTGTTGGAAAATCTCTTAAAATGCATGAGTGTATGTTGTGTGTATGAGCTTAATCTTGTGTGTAGAGCTACTTTTTGTTGTAGTTGTTGTTGTTGTTGTTGCTGTTGTGGCTGTTGCTGCGTCTGCCGCCGCCTGCCCAACATATTTATACAATTTCTCATTTCATTCACTTTTCTTTTGCTGTTTTCTCTATTTTTTAGGTTTTTTTTTTTTTTTGCTGTTGTTGTGTGTGTGCCTTGTGCCCTGCTGCCCATTGTCAGCACATCCCTGAGTGTGTGTGTATGTGTGTGGATGTGTATGTTTTTGTTTTGTCTCGTTGTGCAACTGCTGTTTGGCCTCACATTTTAACAACTGTCTTCATTGGCTTTTGTATGGCGCCGTTCCTTGTCCCCACCTGGCGCTAACCATTGCTCTGATTGCTTAACGTCTTCGTTTGCCCTGAATGCGACGGCTGTCAGTCTCCGTTCTTGAGTTCTGCTTTCTTTTTAGCGCCGCTGCAACGTGCAAAGTTTCAGATAAGATGCTCAGCGCGCAGTGCTGTTACAAGAAAGCAGCTTAAGAAGTCAAAAGCGAAGGCAGCAGCAGCAGCGGCAGAAGGAGTAAGAGCAACAGCTGTCATTCGCGTGCTTCAAATTATGGTGTGCTGGTCCGGACTTTAAGCTGTGTGTGTGTGTGTGTGTGGTTGTGTTATAATTGTGTTATCAACTTGGTCAGCGTAACTCGTATAACAGAATAATGCTAAATTGATGTTGATGTTTAATATTTGTGGCTGCAGTCAGGGCAATTGGCGATGGGAAACCCCAGATAAGTATGCTTTCAAATATTCCTGTTCGGCAGAGTCTTTAAAGTTTTCAGAGCAGGCAGGACACAAATCCATTGCTTGCCTTAAGGGATTTAACCTCACACGCACCTGAAAGCAAAGCTGCGACGACAACAGCAACATCAGCAGCTACAACAGCAGCAAATCAGCAATACAGGATTTTCAAATCATCTGCTCACACACACATACCACACACACACACATCACACACACACGCACACGAATACGCACACGTACACACACTTGCAGATTTCAACGCCTGAGTGATTGCGTCGCATAGAGAAACACAAAAAAAGAAGAAAAAAAAAAACAAAAGAAAATAGAAATGAAACAAAAGTAAGAAAACGAGCATACAAAAACCGAGTTGGCAGCATCAGAAATGAAAAACCTTGTAGCAAAGCTGCTGTTGCTGCTGTTGCTGCTACTGCTGCTGTTGCTGCCGCGCCGCTGACATTTATGTTGGCAATTTGGCAGTCAGGCAGCGTGGCTCTGTTGGCATGGCAAAGCAGAGCAAAGCCGAGATGTGTGTAACGGGATTCTAATATGTCATGTCGGTTGGGACGTCCTCTCACCTATGACGCTTTGCTCCCTAGTGCTCAGTTCGACTACTACTACGCCAGGACACTTCAGGCAACAGTTGTTGTGACTATTTTCGTTGCTATTTACGTTGATGTCTTCTTCTTCTTCTACTTCTTCTTGCTCAAAGCTCGAGCTTCTTAGAGGCGCCTTCTCCACGCCACGCACGTCACTCGCTTCAGCGACCTGGCCACAGTGGTAGCGACAGGCAGGGAACACAGGGAAAGAAACACAAGACCCTTGACTAGGATGCGAATGCTTCTTAGAAATGAAGATAAATGCACTGGAAGCTCACGCGGTTACTGCCACAGCACAAGCCGGCCACAAAATCCACATAGAATCCCAAAGCCCCAAGTGGCCCCTTGTCTCTCAGCCACGCCCCCGTACCGTTGTCTCTTACATTGCTTAGTGGCTCGGCTCAAATTTGACATGTGATTGTTTTGTCTGTGTCTTTGTCTGTAGCTGTTGCTGTTGCTGTAGCTGCGCATCTGCCGACTCTGACTCTATTTATATATGGGCGCGTATGTTTGTAATTTTGATAAATTAATTTTTTTGGCCGATCCCCAACAAGCGAAAAAGGGTTGACATCCACTTGGGACCGGGTTCGGTATCGTGCTCTCAACTCTGCCGCAAAACAAAACGAAATTGATTGAAATTTAATTTAAAAACAAAATCCCACGTACACAGCGAACGGAACGGAACGAAACGAGCGAACTGTTTGTCTCTTGTGTAACATTTAGGTTCGCGCCTAAGAAGCAGCAATGCATTCATTATATTTAAAAAAAAAAAAAAAAAACCAAATGATGGCCACATACACACAAACCCACACACACAAACACACACACACAAACACACACAAAGGCAAACACAAAGGCTTACACAGGCATCATAAAGTTTTCTAATGGATAAGGTGTAGCAAACGGTTGCCTTTAATTTCCGTAATCATCATAATTGGCACTTATGCGGTTGCAAACAACAGCCCCTCAAAAGAGGACACAGAGAATGAACCAAAGGATATATGCAAAATGTTACAGTTCAATCGGGCAGTTTACGTCACTCTTGTAGCCACTTGCACTTGCACCATCGCTTTCAATGGTTGCCGCACGCCTCACAACGCACTGATTGCAGCCAGTAAAAATATAACTGCCATTGGATGTGTGTGTGTATGTGTGTGTGTGTGTGTGTGTGTGTGTGTTGGTGCTCATGTGACTCTGTGCAGGTGTTTGTTTTCCATACTGTGATAAAGTTACTTTATAATTAAATTAAATTGCCGACCACAGCAAAGAAATAAAGCCCGATGGCTACCAGCCCATGGGCGTTCACAAATACCCTGCATTAACTGCTGTGAATTGGCATATTTATTATAGGCAATGACTTGAAATTAAGTACTCGGAATTCAAAGCATAAAACTTGGCATCGAATGGAAAACAAGTTTTGCTTTATTGGAAAGAACTTAAGTTGAATTATAATAATTAAAGTTTGCTTTTTGTTGCCATAGAAATGCAAGGCTTTTGCAAACTAATCAAATTACAACTTTTTTCTTCTTTTAAATTAGTTTTTGTATTTGCAATTGTAAATATGTTTGTTTAATGACTGGTTTCACCAAAGAAGTTAGTTTCCTTTTAACATAAATATTGCTAGAGATTTGTGCTCGTTTGAGAAACCACTCTTAAAGCTGAACAATAATACACACAATGTCAATTAATAGAATAAATATCAAGAAAAAAAATCACGTCAGCATTAGTGCCAAACGTGAAATGAGATTAATGCGGACAACATTTGACGTCTGTCTATTTTGGGTTTTCTCTTCTCTGCTCTCTGTTGTTGGGGTTGCGTTAAGACCTGAGCGCAGTTAACGCCGTGTTGGTGTTAAGGCGGCAACGACTAATACAAATGTGAAGCGATTAAGCCACAAAAAGGATCAAGCTGATTAGCAAAGGCTTAATCAAATGTGAAACATGTTGCAGTTCCTCCGACACTAGGTGAAACTCTGCCATAAAGGAGAGGAATAGTGAATGGTGAAGAGAAGCTGGAATATTCCCAATCGATTTGTCGTTAATAATATGAGCCATGCTCAGAGGCTTCGCTGTTTATTTAATTTGTTGCTTCTGTCTGACAGCCGGTCGACAGCTAGCGGCATCCTATTTGCGGAGGGGGAATCTGAGCTGGAGCTGGGGCTTACTTTCACGGATTCGTTTGAGGCATTTTACTGTGGCAGGCTATTTGTATAACTCTCAATGCTGCGGCGTGTGCAGTTAAAGGATTTTGGTGTGGCAAATAACTTCACACATGTATATAGATATATGTCTGTGTATGTCTGTGTGTAAGCGACTCTATCTGCACGTTGTTTATTTTTCTACGAGCTGCTTTTGTTTTTCTTTGCCGCCGCCGCGTCCGCCGTTTGTTGCCTGCTGTCGTCTATTGTTGTTGTTTTCTCATTTTATTTCACGTCGTCGTCTGTCGAAAGCAAAAGTGAGCTAATCTTATTGTTTTCACAAGAGCGGCGCGAACGCGCTGCTTTTGGCTCATGCTTCTACGCTAGCTTGTTGATCCTTTGAGTTATGCGACAGGATGCCAGGCAATGCATCCCTTTCGCCGCTGCCACTCGCTCCATCCTGGCAGTGTTTGCTTACACTCCAGTCGTTGCCAATTTGATTGGTGACGCTCTGGCGTGCTGAAAATGGATTTAAATTACATTGTTTCACACACTCGTGTGAAGTACGTGAGCAAATTTGCGCGCAACGAGGATAAAAGCAGCAGCAGCAGCAGCAGCAGCAGCGGCATCAAAAAAGAGCAACATCAGTAGAAATAGCAACAATAACAACTGACATCTTATTTAACATGTGTGTGTTTTTGGATCTGTGTGTGTGTGTGTAGTAGTGACTTCTCAGCGTCAATATTTTCATTGAATTGATTAGTTCGCATCTCTTGTTCAGAATGTTATTGCTGCCTAAAAGTATGCTACGTTTTATTTGCATGTGTATACGTAATGTTTTCTATTGGTATAGTTGTGTTTGCTTAGTTTTAGGCTAGGGATAACGTGGGATTTGGCAATGCTGCTTTTTTAACGTATTTATTTATGCAAAGTTTTTGGTGAGCGCTTTCAACGCATTTGCTGTAGCCTATATTTGTGTTGGACGTAAATAAGACGCACACACAGAGTTTACTGTGGTTGCGTCCTTAGAAGCACTCAGCAACAATATGGTTTTTGTGAGGGTGGTTCGGTTGCAGACCCAGGCAGTTGGGGCAGACAGGCAGGCAGGCCAGTGGCCGCAAAGTGTATGCGAGCAGCTCAAGGAGCGGTGGTGGCAGCAACCACGGCAAAGTATGTAGTAATACATAATCCGCAGCTTAGCTTTAAAACTTAACTACACAAGTTCATAACTTGTGCAACCCCAATCCTGTCTCCAGCAACCCAAAAAATATAAAAATGAGAAGCAAGTTGGCAACCGCACAAAAGTGGCAACTCTCACCGCTCACCTCTGCATCCTTGTTGCACGCATGCGGGCGCAGAAAAAGTAACTAGAACTACTGTCAAGAAGCTGCCAGTCAGCCACCCGCCTGGTATTCTCACCCACTTGGCTCGCCACTTAAGCCAGCAACTTGCTCCGGCTTGAGCCACTTTGAGCCGCAGTGTGCCCAGTTTGTGAAGTGCATGTTGCCTGGCAGGCCATGCGCTTTTCAAGTTTGCCCAAAAAATAAATTCTGCTCGTAGATGGGACAGTGTAAAATAGTGTGACATTGCAATGAAAATAAGCTCACACATCTATAGCACAATAATATTTATGCAGAGCGCTAAGTGAAAGCAGCGATAATATTTTGTTTTTCCGCCCTCAGTTTTTTGCTTGAGTTTTTTGTTTGCCTACGCGTCGCGGCAACCATTTGCCTTATTTCTTATGCAGAAAGTAAAAAATGACGAAGAAAACAGGTAGCCTGTCCAGCATGGGCAGCCCTTTCCAAAATTGGCAGACAGCTCCTTTGTCGTGTCGCCTTTTTGCGTAAATATTGTAAAAGTTTGCTGAAAAGCTTTTAGCTGCCTTCTTTTTTTTGCCATCATATTTTGCTGTCCACAATTCTCGTTTCGATTCTCTAGCGAACTGACAAACGTTTTGACTTTCCATTAAATTTTTGTTCTTGCTCATAGTTATGATGGCACAAGTCCAGCGGGAACTGTCAAATTTTGAGCACTTGATATGCGCGCAAATACAAACACGAATACATACACACACACACATACAGACACACACACACAAGGCAACGGATCGATAATTGAGCTTATCAGCAGATTTGCTATTTTTGCTTATCAAAGCAGTTTAGTTTATCAGACTTATCATATTAAATTATAACATTGTGCTGAGTTTGCCGCGCTCAGCCCATTTGTGTGTGTTTGTATGTACTAATCAATGCCACAAACCGCCCACAGCCTAAACAACGGCAACCTCAATAATAATAGACAATGCACAATTGACTCATTAAGCGACTAAACCGCGACAAGGGAAAGCCAGCCACGACACACACACACACACATACATACACCTATAAACTTGCAGCTGTTAGCAGCTGCTTGCTTTACCTACCAGAATTCCATAGTAGCGACCCAGTTAAGTGCCACATGGCAAGTGGCAAGCTGCTTGACTCATTATCAGATGGACATTAATGTTGTACAATGTTTGGACGCAATTATCAATGCAGTCAATTTTCAATTGCCCACTTGACATTCACTCAATGCGCACAAGGTTTAACTGCTCACCCAAGCACAGTGGTAGAGATACAGATAGAGATAGATAGACAAAAGGAGAGGGGGAATAAGCGGGAGCTGCAGTGTTTGCTCTACAATTACATTACATTTTTTACACAATCAACGTCATCGTCTCATCGTAATAATAATCAGGCAAAGTGAAGTATCAAATTACAGTCATAGACTCCAAGCTGAACTGAATGGCAATCGAAGCAGCCGCATCATCTTTAACTTCTACGGCTGCAAACCCTCCCACTCACACACACACACACCTACACACACATACACACTTACATTACACATAGATACATACGTGGGTAGGCATTGAGAGTAGACCTCACACAGCGCAATTCTAATCAATTTTTATTATTTTTATAAACCTGGCAGAAGTCAGCGCCCAAGGCGGCATAGTCGGAGAGCTGGCTTGCGTTGCTCTTGGCTTTGTTTCGTCTACGAGAATTTATCTGGCAAGAGGTAGCAAAAACAAATGGCACGCCTGGGGGGGATTGTGGCTCCACGTGTGTCTAGAACTTTTGTTTTGTTGCTGCTACTGCTGACAAACGCACAAAAAACGCGTCGAGCTGTTAAGGAGCGGGCCGAGCTGCTAAGGACGGTCGAATGTGTTTACGTTATGATTTTCGAAATCAAAATTCAGCACGAATAGGAATAAATTTACTTCCGAATGTCATTAAATTGTTTTCCGATAGAACGTGTATATTTCACGCAAGAAGTTTTGCCGCTCAGCGTGCGGCCTGGCAGCGTTGCTACAGACCGACATGCTTGCGTCCTTGCGTCCCTATGTGCTGGCATCCTGCCATCTTCACTCCGCACTTTGATTTCCTTTTATTATTACGGTACTTGATATTATTGATTTTGATTGAGATTTATGTTGCTGGGCGGGCTGTGCTTCATCCTGTTGCCATTACATGTTGTTGCTTATACTGTTGCTGCTGCTTCTGTAAATATTTAGCATATTTTTGCCTAGTTGCCTGAAAAACTGAACGGTATGCATAAATTGTGTTCTTCTGTTGCATGCCAAGTTTTTTGATTAATGCACAAACTTTTGCCATGTGCAGCGTTTAACTAATAAAACTTTGTTGCAAACGATTTTAGCCATCAATTTACTTATCAAATTTGTTCCCTCTTTATCTAGCAAAACTCTTCGGTGGTGCAGAGCGACTATCGCATTCAATCGCCAGCCGGTGGTTCACCATTGCCGCTGTGCGCCGCTGCCAATGCGACCAGCAATAATGCCAACAACTCTGGCGACAGCAACTGCAGCACTGTGGCAATCTTGCAGAATAACACGAGCGCTGTTAATGCCTCAGCTGCCGGCAACAATACCAATGCAGCTGGCGGACCCAACACCGTGCTGCGCGTTATTGTCGAGACACTGATGTATCCCGTGTCGTTGGACATATTGCATCAGATATTCCAGCGATTCGGCAAGGTCCTAAAGATCGTAACCTTCACTAAGAACAATTCATTCCAGGTAAAGCATTTTAACCTAATTTTATAATATTTTATAAGTGGCATAATTTACGTCCCCTTTCGATCTAATTAAAATACGCTTTTTAACAGGCTCTCATCCAATATCCGGATGCCCATTCAGCACAGCAGGCCAAATCAATATTGGATGGCCAGAATATCTACAATGGCTGCTGCACTTTGCGCATTGACAACAGCAAACTGACCGCCTTGAATGTCAAGTACAACAATGATAAGTCGCGAGACTTTACGAATCCGGCGCTGCCACCGGGCGAGCCGGGCGTCGATCTCATGCCCACCGCCGGCGGCCTAATGAATACCAATGATCTGCTGTTGATTGCTGCCCGCCAGCGCCCCTCACTAACAGGTGATAAAATAGGTAACACAAACGAAACAATTTCCTTCTATTATCGTTTTAATTTCTGTGCTTAAAATGCCGCCTTGCTCACACACTCACATACGCACACACACACACATACATACAGATGAACATACGCATACATACATACAATGCTTTGATTTTCGACTTTTTGCCTTTTACACTCGCTATCGATTCGTTTAGAAACTAAGCCGCATGCAATTGTGCAACAGCACAGATATATTGCTAAATCTGCAAGCGAAACTTAACGCTCTTATGGCTCTTATCCATCTGTTTCAGTCAACGGTCTGGGTGCACCCGGCGTTCTGCCGCCGTTCGCCTTGGGCCTAGGCACACCCCTCACCGGCGGCTACAGCAACGCCCTGCCCAATCTGGCCGCCTTCTCGCTGGCCAACAGTGGCGCCTTGCAAACAGCCGCGCCAGCGATGCGCGGCTACTCAAATGTGCTGCTCGTTTCGAATTTAAATGAGGAGGTAAGTGCTTTTAATTCACAACTCTCAGGTACACGAACAATTAGCGACCCCCTCCCCGCCCCCACCTACAAATACGCCCCACCTGCCGCTAGCCATACTATCTATTTACTCACAAATGTATTTATTGCAAAAGTACTCGTACATGGCCTCTAATTAGTTTGCATTTCGTCTATGCATTTTTTCACAAAGCCGCATACTATTTACATTGATTTCTAATATATTTCTCAATATTGAGTTTATTTTTATATATTGTTCTTTTGAAAAGTGAGTAGCTTTTCACCGATCATAGATTACTTTCAACTTTTTGTTTACTTATCAAAGTGAATCGGTCAAAAAATGACTGTTTTAATACTGCTTAGCTACTATTATTATTTTGTATTGTTTCTCCTGTTTATTATCATTTATGATTTATATTATTTTTAATACATCTACAAGCAAAACTTTCGCTAACTGACGACAAACTTCTATTTTCTCTTTTTCTCTGTAGATGGTCACGCCTGATGCTCTATTTACCCTCTTTGGTACGTCTGCACAAAACAAAAACCAAATACCATAAACCATTATACATGCTTAAAAATACAAACTATATATATTTATATACGTATCCGAGCAAACGTAGTCAGTGGCTCAGCTAAGCGGAATGCAAGTGAGCGAGGCAAATATCTAATATGCATCCAATCTTTACTTGATCTTCTCCCTTCTACCACACTGCCTTGCTATAATTTGCCTTGCCTTGCATCCTTCGTGGCCGAGCTATTGTCTCAGTTCTGCGCCACAAGCAAGTGGTAATCCTTGACCACTTTAGAAGTAGTTCACTTGATTATTTATTGAATTTAGACACCGTAACATCGGAAAAAACGAAGGTGCCAAAATGTCAACCCTTGGCATCGACCCACACATTGTAGCTGCCATTTTTTTTAAACTCAACTGTTTACGTTTACTCTTTTTACGTAAACGTCGTACTTCCGTTTGAAATTTACGCCAT
Source organism: Drosophila cognata (assembly GCA_035041535.1). NCBI lineage: Eukaryota > Metazoa > Arthropoda > Insecta > Diptera > Drosophilidae > Drosophila > Drosophila cognata. Next base: position 12,959,750 of record JAWNLC010000571.1, on the reverse strand, counting down.
TTACGTGCAATCAGGAAAAGTGCCATGAATTATTTATATATGTACATATTGAATAGACACCCGAACACAGAGCGAAAACAAAGTGGGTGCGGAAGAGGAAGCCGAACAATAGCATTGCAGAAATACACAACAAGCGGCCATTCAAATCTTGGAAATATTGAACAAAAAATTAAAAATTGAATTGTTTGTGCAACAGACAAAATTGTTAAGCTATTTCCCCACATGACATCCAACGTTGTCCAACCAATTGGGTAACTTATTGTACGATTATTGAACAATTTCTATAAAAAAAAATAACGCTTGCATATTGAAAATAGTTACTCATGTCAAATGACCACTATTTTAATGTGATTCAATTTTGTTAGATCGTTTTTATTGAATTGTAAATTTAAAATGGCTCAAATGGCTATGTGATACTTACTTACTGAAGGCTCATCTTAAGATGAGGTAACAGAGCCGGTCAGAATTCTGTAAGCATTATTATTGTGATGGGGAATAAATATGAACTAATAGATCTGTGGCTCCTTTATTTTAAGAATGCCATGTAGGAAAAATAAAGCCATAAGACCAGAGCATATAATATATTTGTCGTGTCAACGTAAATATGCATTAAGAAAGCATATAAGCGTTATTTCTGGGATTGCATTGGTATATCCTATATATATATATATATATATATATATTTAAGCTTATTGAATTGAAAAACGTGAAGCAGCAATTGGAATAACTACAAATGGCTTTCTAATAGCTTTTTGCCATGGGGCAGCAAATCCATCAGCTTGAAATTGAAATAGTTTTGCTGGTCGCAAATGTCTCAACATAAACTGTAGGTATTCGGTTGCACAAGCAGCCAAAGATGAGGAGAAAGAGAGTGAGAGAGGCAGGGAGAGGGAGATAGTAACAGTTGCATATGCAGTCGCAGCCTTCTGGCATTTATCCTGTCATAAGTTGTGCTTACAAATTGTAAAACAATGAAAATGAAAATATATGCACTTGCATAAATCTACACAATCCACACACACACACCCGCATACACACTGATATCACACAAGTACATATACATACGTATTAAAAAGGCATTCAGTGGCAAACGGGCAACAAGTGAAACCGCACTCAGGCACACACTTGCACGGCATCCTGTTGCTCCTTGGTTGCCGTTGTCTGCGACATGCTCGTGTGCATGTAAAATTACATGAATTAAGTGCGCTCCACTCCGTGCATCTCCACCCGTTCCCCAATGCCTCCCTCCGCTTGCCACAGTTGTTGCCGCAGCTCAGTTCAAATGCATACACATATATCCATATACACAGGACACATGCTTTAACATGGCGCTCATCCTGCCACACCAACAAACCAACACACACACATACACACGCATGCACACTCACTTGCTGGCTCGCACAACAAAAGATTGAGTGCGGAAGTGCATAGCTATAAAAATGTCCATTTATTTAGTTATCATTGCGCTTGTTGCTGTTGCTCTTGTTGCCATTGTGTGTGTGTGTGTGTGTGTTGTCTTTCCCCCTTGATCCTTTTCACCCTCTCATTGTGTGTATGCATATGTGTGTGCATTTTATACACTCGCACTCACACACATGTACACACACTTTGCAGTTTTTGTTGCCTTTACAATTGAAATAAAATTTACTTGTGACTTTTCGTAGCTCGTTCTTTTTTGGGGTGGTTGAGTGGTTGGGCGGTTCAATTGGTGGGTATTTGGGTGTGGCTTGTATTGTCTCCTTGCTGACTTTTTGTCGTATGTGGCTTGTCTGTTTGCCAAATGAATTTAACTAACTTTGTAAAGTTAATGGGGTTTGCAGTTTGAATTGCTGCTCCAACTTTCCCCTGGTCGACAACGTTTTGTTTCATTGTTCAAATATGTGTGTGCGACTATTTTAGTCTCCGTGGGTGTGTGTGTGAGTGTGTGTGTGTGTGTGTGTGTGTTTTGCTTGTTATACCATTTTATTACATTTGGACTTGACCTCTTACGTGCGCTGCATATAACTCTCTCTCTCTCTCTCTCTCTATTTCTCTGTCTCTGTCTCTGTCTGTGTCTCTGTCTCTTCCCTTGCCATCTCGCAATCTGTTTGTTTTATTTAATTACCAAAATACTTCGATTACAACGAGTGCCAGCAGCACAGTTTGTTAGCCACACATTATTATCGTTTTTGTTGTTATTGTTGCTGCTGCCAAGTGTGGCGCATAATTGCAGTATAATGGATTTGTTGCTGCAACACAAAATGCTGTTGTTGTCTGCCCGCTGCTTGCTGGATCGCATTTTTGTGCTGCAACAGCACAAAACGCACAAAACTTCCCAACCACACATTCTGAATTGCATTTTTGTGCTGTAACAGCAAACTTGCCCACCACACATACATACACACACGCATACACATACACATACAAGCACACACACTTACTCGCACAACACTGTTAAGTCTGCTGCCGCCTTTGTCTCTGGTGACACAAAACGGTTGTTGTTGCGGCTTGTTTACCCACATAGACATGTGCTTTGTCTCTCTCTCTCTCTCTCTCTTTTGAGTGTGTTTGTGTGTGTATGTGTGTGTGTTTGTTTGAGTGTGTTGTATATGTGCGCCTCTCTGTTTGCATGCAAATGCATTTAATTTGAGTTTAAATACCCAAATATAAACTTTTGCCAAACAAACGCAACCACAGAGCGGTTTATAAGGGCAAAAACAAGGACTGCCTGTGGTTTAAGCTGCTTGTCTTTGAATGTAAGTGAATATATGAATGCCACACATGCTCATACATCGTCAAATGTATTCATTTGTGTGGTATTTATTTACAAATTGCTTTACATTCTGTCAGCATTTTGGTCTTATCGCTAATAAAGTAAACAAAAATTTGCCAAACGCTTTTATTGCTCAGAAATGATTATTGCTCTGGATGGTTTCTGTTATTAACGTTCTCGTTCTCGTTATTGTTGTTATTGCTAATGTGTTTGTTATTAGTGACTCTATATAATGCACATAAAGACAGTCTGGCCGCATAGCCACACGGGGAGGGGTCGCACAACTACATCCGAGGGCAGCTTAAAGCAACTGAGCCACAGTAAATCCTATCAGCAGCTCGTTAGCCACAGTTAAGACTAACTGCAACCAGCTACTGGCAGCAGTTGCCTTTCACTTGCCAGTTGCCAGTTGGCAGCTGCCTTCAGTGCTAATAAAGCTTCGATTGCTGATTTAACGCCACAAGCGCCTGAACAGTGAGTGCCAGAGAGAGAGAGAGAGAGAGAGAGAGTAGAGAGTAGAGAGTAGAAGTGGTGTTGCCGGCAAAACGAAGCGTAGAGCAGAACATTTTTAGCTGTACGAGTATCATACGCCCCGTTGCACACAGCAAGCGATAGAGATGTCGATAAGCTGAGCGGACGGTCCTCTTAAGCGTCTTACTACTCACTTCTTTCTCTGACCGGAGCTCAGGCTCATGGTCTGGCTATGACTCTGAATTGCGTGCCAATAGATTTAGATAAAGTCACCGACAACGACATGAAGGCATTGGCATTGCGACCAGGCCAGACTAGCATAAGCGAGCAATCAGCTAAATGGCAGCGCTAAAATTTTATGTAATAACCTTTGAATTTCCAAGTAGCTGAAAGTAACGCAAAGCAACGCAACGACACCGACTATGACGACCCTGGCCAAGAGTGCGGCAGTGCCACTCGAGGCAAGTTGTACGACAAACGAACAGACGACTGTCCTCACACACAGATACATATATTATATACACATATAGCACCTTTTGTTATGTTAATGGCAGCAAGGAGCTGGGGCACGTAACCACAATTTTCACACATGACGCGAACATCAATGCTTGACGGCTAAGCTTAGGTGGCACATTTTGCACTTCAATCATGGCAACGTGTGTTGGCCTAGCTAACGTTTGTTGTCTGCTGGCTGTTTTTTGCTAGCTGCTCTTGGCTAAAAGCTGTTTGCATATCAAATAATAAAACTGGCAAACGAAAAGCTCGCAACGCCCCCCGCAAACAGCGCACTTCAAACGCTAACGTTTAGATTGATCAAGCTTTCCCAAAAAAAAAAGTAAAAAAAAGGCTCACGCCTTAGGAAAGCAGAGCAACCCTTTCTAAAGCAGACATTTTATTAGTTTTGACAGCGCTTTGTTGTTGGCCAGCCCCAACTGCTCAATCGAGCGACCCGGCAGCTGCCCTGCTCAATGTTACGATGACTATGACACGCTCTTTAGGCTCTTGACACATGCCGTATGAAACCTGCCACTTGGGCTGTTAGCCATTCTAATAGAGCCTATTTATGGCATCGAAACTGTTGCCTACTTTTTGGGGCTCTCACATTTTCTTGACCCTCTTTTTTGCATTCACAATAAAAACTTAATCAGTCTGAAAATCGTCTAGTGGAACATATTGGGGTGTGCTTGCGTGTGTGTGTGTTTGTGTCTGTGTGTGTGTGTGTGTGCATATTAGTAATCGGCTTATGTAATTGTAATGGCGTGCTAAAAATTTATATCATTGCCGAAAATATTGTTGAAACGTGTTTAATTGAATTTTTATGAGCTCGCTGCGAAATGTGTGTGCGTGATTTTTGCTCGGCGCTCAAATAATTTCATAAAGCTTTATATGCTACATTTGCCAATAATGCTGGCAGAGGTTGTGCTGTGTTGGGTGAATTTTGATAAAGTGCCGTGACCGGAAAAAGGGAAAAATATGTGCAAATAATTTTAAACGAATATTTTCATAATTTAACAAGTCTCGTTTAGCTGAAATTTTCGGTTGCTACGCGCCACAGCCATGAATGTGTGTGAGATTCTATGGTTTTGAAAATCAAGTGAAACACTCGCTAAACAGTTGCTTGATTGGTTATTGCTTTGCCATGGCCATATATTTCAGCAGTTCAGTTCAGCACTCGGAATTTATAGGAACTCAACTAGATCAGGCCCACATTCACTCAGCCATTTCAAGTTTCCACGAAGTTTATACATATTCTGTGGGGCCACAAGCCACAGATCATTTGCATTTAACAACGGATGACTGCGATATTTTTTCATCTAAAATGTACGCTCAAACATACGACTAATGGGCCGCCGGGGAATCAGCGAGCAAGCGAGCGAGCGAGCGAACGAGCTAACGTCAGAAAGTATGCAAACATATTCAAAGTCAGCCGCATGTCTGTGCAAATATAGCTAAATCTTTTTACGATAATAAATTATTATAAAGTCTGGCTGACTGCCTGTCTGACTGGCTGGTTGGATGGCTGGCTGGCTGGCTGAGGGCGGTCTGCCTTCATATTCATGCCTGTAGCCACTTTACATGGCAACTGGCTACCGGCAAACAGCTACAGCCGCAGCCGTTGCTCACACGCCCCGTTGGACGGTAAGTTGTGATGCTGCTTCTACTTCTGCTGCTTCTGCTGCTGATGCTGGTGCAATGCTTGCCGAAAATACTGGCAGTCAATATGCTACTTCACAACCAATGCCTGGCAGATACGTACGATGCTCGTTGGCATGGACCTGAGTCTGACTGGCTAACTTGCTGGCTCGCTTGGATTGCTTTATTGCTGCAATTGTTGCTACTGCAAGCCAATTTGATGCAAAAGAAATTTTTCGGTGTTTGGCATAAGTCAAGTTTCCGTTTTTTTCAGTTTCTTTGCAGTGCTGTGCTGTGCAGTCAGCCAGTCGAGCAGTCAGTCGACTGTATAAAATGGATTTACTGCCAACTGTTGAACTATACGCCGTTCCCGCACTATTTACTACCTGCATTTCTATTGCTACTTTTGTAACTTGTTAGCACTCCACCCCCTCGCTGCCCGCCCCTCTCTCTCCACTGGCAGCCCTCTTTTACTGCCACTGCGTTCAGCAAAGTATTTTTTCTTTTCTTAGCTTTTAGCTTTTTGGGGAGGGCTAGTTGAAAATTTACTTTTCGCATTATTCGATTTGTTGTCTTGGGCAACCGAGGGCGACTGCACTTTACATTGTTTGCATTGGGCGTATGCAGGGGCGGGCCGGAGGCGAGTAAGGTGGAAAGTGGGGCGTTGCTGTGACCTTTTAGCTCCCAACAACTATTTTTTATGCTTGATGGCAATTTGCGCCCTGCTGCAAATTTGCCGCTGATTGGCTACACACGGACTGCTGGACCTCTGTGCTGGAAGATGGAACGTTAAGGGCGAGCGTATTACCACCACCGAACCGGACAGCTGTCAAAGCTAAGTCCAATGACCAACAAAACGAAATGACTAGCCAAATGCTTTTCTCCAGCACTTTAAGTATTTTAAAGTTCGGCAAGGCGCAAGATGACGCCTTGAGCCCCGACTGGACTCGTTGCATATTGCATAGTTTGCGGCGTCGCCGCGTAAGTAAAGCCATAAAATGCAATTCAATAACGCGCTCAGCAGCAAAACTTAGCAAACCACACCCATCACACGCGAACTTCACACTCACACCTTGTCTGACAGTTGTAAAATCAGCCGCGTGGTGCAGCCTTAAAAAGTATGCAGCGGGAAATTGTATGCGGAGCCAAAGATGTGGCTCCAAATGGCGGAGGTGGATATGGAGTGATGCTGAAGCCGCTGGAGTCGGTCGTAAAAAATAGCTGGGAAAACTTATTGAGCTAGTTATGAGTTTCGTACATGATACTAACGGCTCCGTCTCCCGGCAATAATACCTAGCAGCATCAGCCGCACTTGCGAGACTGCACCGCGAAAGGCTGGTCGTGGTTGGGGGCGGTACAGCCATCTTCTTACACGTTATGGCTTTTTGGTGGTGTGTAAAACTTTAGTCCTCTGGCGGCAGCAACATTTGCGCGTTGCATAAAACGCTCGTAGCTGTCCAAATTTTGCTGGCCGGCCATTTCAATTGAGCGGCGCTTAAGTTGTGTCTTATGGCCCCGGTCTACTTTGTAGATTGCATCGCAAAAATAAGGATTGGATAACATTGCATCTGGCAACAAGTAAAGATTTTCGATACATATTTTCATTAATTTCTCACTACAGCAGCTACAATGTGTGTCAGGGCAGCAAACCGATTGCCTCCTTTTAGATGTTATTGTTAATTTGCTTTGTACTTTACTTTAATGTGCATAATCTTAACGGCATTGCAATCAACTGAGTTCAGTATTAATAATCTCCAACCATTTCGCAATTCACAGGTGTATACGGCGATGTGCAACGTGTAAAGATTTTGTACAACAAAAAGGACTCGGCCCTCATACAAATGGCAGAGCCGCAGCAAGCTTATTTGGGTAAGTTAAACATGCTGAAACCTTCAGCCCACAGACCACCCACCCGACCGCGTGCCAGCGCAAAAGTAATGAAAAATCTGCGCTCGTTGCGGCTGTAAAAGGCGCATCAGATACTACAACAAAAAAATATAAAATAAAAAAATCCAGTAAGATTGCTGCTGTTGAGTTATCTCAACATGTTGAGTTATCTCAACAAGTACATACCCTGTAGTCTGTTCAATTCTTCTATATCTTTCTATATTTCTTGTAATATTTTTGATATGCCAGGAGAATAAAACGTGTTCTGAATGGGAGGTAGAAGATAAGGAATTTATAAACAGACAGAGTATCAGTTAGATAACGCTAAACTCACTTGACCATAAATATTAATACTCTGCTTTGGCGATAAAGAAGGCTCATAATTTTGGCTGTTACAAACAACTTTGTTAATCTTTATAGATACAGAGGGTATACAAAAAAAATGAAATGCAATGCAAGGAACGTCATCAGCTACGGAAACTGCAATTTGCAGCGTGTTTAATATGAAAAATTCCAGCAACACGAAATTCCAATCTCTGCATACCTTTGGCGTCCTGTAGAGCGAATTGTTCTTGCTGTTTTTGCAGCTGGCAAATTCAACAAACAAAATGTATTAATAACAAAAATTGTTAAAACAAGAGAAATGACGGTATATATATATATATATAAATATATATATTTACTATTTTAAAGAGTGGTAGAGGCGAGGCGAGCCGAGAGATTCGGTTGGCTGGCCGTGCGCATAAATGAAATTTTATAAGCGCTTTATTACCAGCGCCTGTCCAACACCTGGTCCTGTTGCTTCTCCGCCCAATTGCCTTGTCCCTGAGGCTGCGTTTGGGGTCATCCCTGGGGGCAACAAGAGGCTGACCCATGCCTGCTCGTGTTCGGCGCTTGCTCAGCGGGACATGCCAATCATTTTATTGCATTTATTTGTGTGCACTTTGCCATTGTCAGGTTGCCGACGACGTCCATCCCATCCATTCCCTCGTACCCCTCTTGCCTTTGGCAGTTTGTGTGCGCATTAAATGAAATGAAAATCGCCGCGCATTGCGAGGCGTTAAGAGCAGCGAACCGACGTGCCAAATTCCACTTTATTACAAAACACAAAGACAACCAAAAAAGAATATCAGGAAAAACAAGCAGAGCTTCTGACAGCGACACCTTTTCAATTTCAATTTGGTTTTATTCCATTTAATACTTCGACAAGCAATGGCCAAAGAGAGTCTCTGCAGGAGATTGGTCAGTAGCTCATCTGAGAAATTACTTTAAATCTATCAAATTTGTTCCGCACCTGCCAGCGCTTAATTAACAATTAATCAGTCTCTTAAGCATTGTGAGAGAGTGCATTGCGCATACGCAGCATTGTGCATCGACGACAGTTGTGCTTTACTAGCTCCTCATTACGTTAGGGCGATGGCAGCGCAAATGCCTCACTTTAAGCCGCTTAAGGGCAACCAAAATACACATGTACACAAATCAGCGATAATTTCGCAAAATTTCGCAGTTTTTCACATATTGTTTGTTTCTGTTATAGTGTCAATTGTTTTTACTTTTAGTGCTCGCAACAGCACATACAGAAGTCATTGATATTAATAAAGTTTAAATTAATGTAATTAGTGCAATAAAAGCAATTCACATTAACAACAACAGCAATAACATTAACACTGAATGTTTAAATGGTGAACGGAAATTGTCAGCAAATTATGCGCCTGGCAGCTGTCCAACATTTATGTCTGTTCCATATATCCACTGCAAAATTTACTGCCATCAGCCGATTTTTTCACAATTTTTATGGTTTTTATTTATATTTTAAACCTATTTGATAAAATACATGGTTAACCAGCAAGTGCAGCACAATTCACTCTGGCTCTGATGACCCGTTCAAAATATGCTTTGCCCATAACTCAATTAATTTTTTGCAATTACCTTTATGCAAACATGTTGCCCTTTTTTTCACTTATTTATACTCAAAAGCATTCCAACTTTGAGCTTAATTAGTGCCAGAAATGCTTGGTCTCAACTCTCTCCCTCTCACTCTTTGTTTATCATTATTTCCGTTTTGTTTTATTATATTTGTAAATAGTTGGTTAATCAGCTGCATATATTATTATTATAAAACCCCAATTTTTATGTGAATTTGTCTGTGAGTTGACATATCTGATGTGTGATGCAACGGATTGTAGACATGCAAACCAAATGCCTCGCTTTATTTGTGGCAACAAACCAAAATTATTCGACAAGCAAATTATTGTACAACCAATGCATACCCACGCACACACACACACACACACGCAAATATATATATATATATATATATATAAACATCCAATTGCTGCTGGTATGTGGAAATATTAATGGCGCTGCGTCAACATATAGACTACTAATGTGCCGCGAGGGCTGCCAAATGGCAAACACTTCCGGCTAAGTTCGGCTACGTCCAATGTTCTGTTCCTCCTCTTCAGTCCAATCGTCCTTTCGTCCGTCCGTTCGTCCATTTGTGCAGGTGGAGTCTCGCTCTAGCGCTGTGTATGTAGGAGGTGTGTTTTTGGGTGTTGGCTGTTGGTCGGTGAGTGCGCACTTATGCACTCATAAAATATTAACAAATTCATTCGTTACTTTGCCGGAAAACTCTCGGAACTCCAACTGCCAGAACAAAGACGATTACCGAACCCGGACCGGCCCAGTCTATTACCCGGGCAGCAGATGTCCTATAACTCCCCCGCCCAACTGGCACCCAATCTGGCTCTCCATACCCTATGCATATAAAAGTGTCTCGCAAGAGGACTATGCGGTGTTTGTTGTTGCGCACAAAATACGGTTACAATTGCACACTCAGCATACGAATTACAGCGTAAAGGCGAAAAAAACTTGGTTCTTTAATTTTTTTTCTTATTTTTTTTTGTAAATGAAGTCAAGAGAACACAGAGCGACTAGTACTACGAGCCAGACAGACAGGACCCAACTCGGACTAAACAAAGTGCGACAGCAATCAAGAGGCAAAGCCAAAGCGCAAATAGACAAAAACACTCACACACAATGAAAAAACAATAAGCACTGGGCGGGTTTCGGTAGTCCTCTCTAGTGGACCAGCTTGAGGTGTTTTCCTCTGTATGTCAATGTATGTGTGTGTGTGTGTTTGTGCGTTGTATGGGAAATATTATAATGGCCCCTTCGGCCAGGCAATGGTATTGCTGTTGGTATTGGCGACGATGTCGACATTGTGCAAATGGTGCTTCTGGCTTCTGCTGGATGCACGCCATTTGTTGTCTGCCGTGCCAGGATTAAGTTTTTGCGCAACTTATTACAAACTATAGACACAACTCTCATATAAATTTATTGGCACACGCACAGCTGCCGCCCACAGATGTATAGCTCTAGCCCCAGCTCCTGTTGCTGCTGCTCCTGTTGCTGCTGTGCTGCTGCTGCTGTGCTGCTGTTGTTGTTGTTATCTGGAAAATTTTGCTATTCAAATTACTACAAAATATTTTGCGTACGCATAACGGCATTTACAATAAAAACAAACAAACACGCACGCCCACACATGAATACATGTATGTGTAATATATGCATGTGTTTGTATGTTCATAGATTATGGCTCGATAAGGCAACTTGTTTGCAGAGTTTTCACAAAGTTTTGCGTTAAGTGACTCGATGAATGACTTAGCGCCCAGCGCTATGTGATTCAAATTAATTATGTAGTGCTTAGGCCGGCAAAGTTATTTGATGAACAGACTTTCGATAACTATAGTGACAATATTGTAACAATCACACTACAACTTGGATAAGTTAGCAGGTGTTATCAATCAATCGCACCGAAGTCATGTATTAACGGAGATCTCATGCCAAAACTGAGACGACTACTGTATCATTATTACTAGTACTACGTTTTGCTAGCTTAAGTCACTTAACCCATTTTATACACTCACAAATCCCGACAGGCGCATCTACAAGTCATTTTGAGGTTTTAGGTCGACATTACTTAGTCATATTTTTCGGATCCGACGTGTTTTATGCGGTGCTCAGCTGTGCGTGCACTCTTTATATATATACTTTTTTTTTGTTTTTTCTTAATGCCTTGTGAGTTAATAATGATTTGTTGTTGTTGCTGTCGTTCCTGCTGCCACTGGTCAGGCTGGTAATTAAAACTTTAAGATACTTTTTGAGTTGGGGCCCTTGGCCCAAAGCCACGAGAGCCGCCACGAGCACAGCTGCAGCACACTTTCAAAAGGCGCTGAGATGATAGGCAAAGTTGGTCCCAACATTTTTGGCTAGCAGAGCAGAGCTAAGCACAGTCTCTTTTGGCTGCACATTAATCTTTATTACAAGTGTTTGTCATATTATATACACGACGCATGTGGCAACATGGCAGAAGCGTTTGTCACTGCCGATGCTGCTGCTGCTGCTGCTGCTGCTGCTGCTCGGCTGTCCTTATGTCGTGTTGTCAGGTTGTCCTTTGCCGACTGCCTTTTATTTTACAATTTATTATATTTTCAAGCCTTATTTTTTTTGTAAAATCATTTAATCCATTAGGCAAACAATAAACGGCTGAGTAAGCATATTATTTCACAATAAAACATAAGCAACTTTACACGATGCCATTCATTCCTCAAACTTTGCGCTTCCCTATTCCTCCCTCACTGCCCATGACAACTGCGCAGAATGATAAAAATTTTATATAATTTATTAAAATAATGCAAAAAAAGGGACAAGTGGTTGAGCGAACAGAGTCCCAGCGTGACTTTACAACAAATTGAATAAAAGTGTAATCGAAATTGAAATCGTAATCGTAATCGAAAACGAATATGAACATAGAAACAATGTGTACTTCGCTTAACTGGAAATGCTGTGCAGCAGTTGTCTATTCCGATCTGAGCCGCAGGTGTTATGACTATTGCGACTATGCTAGAAATAAACGATGGAAGCGCCAACAAACGACCCCTCTCGTTGGGAGTTCAGAGCTGGCAGATACAAATAAAATAAAGTAAGAAAAACACAAACTGAAACTGAAACTGAAACAGGAGCAAACTTTTGTGGGCAAATGCATTTTATAGCGAGTCATTTGCTTGTAAATCACCAAAGGCAGACGACATTGATAAAGTTGCAGTTACATTTTAGTATGTAAATATTTGCCTGTACTTATTGCTGACTCTCAGTTCCGTATGGGTGTAGGTGAGTCAAAGTAATTTTATTGCTTGCAGAGCAGCATATACACTCGTGTACACATTGTAAATTACATCTACACACATGTGAAAAATATCTACAGTGACAACAACAGCAGCAGCAAGAAAACATGAACAAATTTTCTATCACCCACACGAGATGAATGAGTTCTCGTGGCAAAAGTTTTCCACTAAATTCATGAATTACCATTCGCCTCAACGTTTTAACATTGTGTTTTTTTTTTTGCTTTTTTTACAGCCATGTCTCACCTTGATAAATTACGTTTATGGGGCAAGCCAATACGTGTCATGGCCAGCAAACATCAGGCCGTGCAGCTGCCCAAGGAAGGACAGCCGGACGCGGGACTCACACGTGACTACTCACAGAATCCGTTGCACCGTTTCAAAAAGCCCGGCAGCAAGAACTATCAAAACATCTACCCGCCATCGGCGACACTGCATTTAAGTAACATTCCGTGAGTATCCATTGTTCCACTACAAGACATGAGCTACGAGCTGCGAGCCTCGAGCTTCGAGCATTTGAGTCTAGCGTTTAAAGGCGTCCTGCGATAGAAATACGCGTGCACAGCTGGAGTTGGTTTTTCCATCAGCAGCGCCACGCGGGCAATTACAATTACCGTTATGAGCAGCAACATCGAAACTCAAACCCCAGGTCCCAAACTCAGTCACAGCCCCAGCTCCAGCCACAGCCACAGTCGTAGCCATTGTCAGAAGCAAACACCCCGCGTCGCTTTGTCTGCCAAATATGACAAAGCGCCCCGGCAGGTTCTTGGGTGGGGATGGCGCCTGTCGTTTGAATTTATGTGCTTTTTGCCAAGCCTGTAGCTGTATTTTTGGCCTGCCTGCTGTTTCGGTTGTGTGCTTATGCGATATCTATAGACGCACAGCATGCCAATTTAAATCGATAGGTGTTAATTTACGCTAACGAATAATATTTCTGTTCGCATCCCACAGCTCATCCTGCACCGAGGATGACATCAAAGAAGCCTTCGCCTCCAATAATTTTGAAGTCAAAGCATTCAAGTTTTTCCCGTAAGTGAATTAATTAAAATTCCTGTCAATTGCAATTCAAATTTGTAACTGTTCATTCAATGCACTTACAGTAAGGACCGAAAGATGGCGCTGCTGCAGCTGTCGTCGGTGGAGGAGGCTGTGCTGGCACTAATCAAAATGCACAACCATCAGCTGTCCGAGTCCAACCATTTGCGCGTGAGCTTCTCCAAGTCGAACATCTAGAATCCGACCCGTAGTCAGGTTCAATGAACTTGACTAAGTGCCAACAGCACCTATGCATTACGGCAGCAGTTCTTTTGGCAGCAGCAGATACAATCTATAATTCGTAGTACAAGCGGCGTGCCGGGCAATCGCCGTCACACCAACTTCAATTGAGAAGCGTACCCAACCAACCAATTCAACACAACCCAACCCATCAAATCAAATCAAATCGAACAACAGCAGCAACAATCGAAGCAAGAGCTCTAGCTACTTATATACAAGCAAAAACTTCAATCTATAATTACTGTTTCCATAATTAACAATACGCAAAACTCTATCGTAACACTAACTGCAGAGATTCTAAAACTTAATTAACAACAAAACTACAAAATTAATTATTACAAATGGAGATTACAATTTCAAATGTAAGGAAGCAAAAACAGAAACAGTAACAGAAACAGAAACAGAAACAGAAACACAACAAAACAGCCCACTAAACAATCAGCGACGTCGTATAATCATAAGCTTAAAGTTAAAACTATATGTAGTCTATAAGTAAGTTGCATTGCAGAGAGAAGGAGAAAAAAAAACAAGAAATTATATTAGATTAAACTTAAGTGCACTGTACTGTGTTTTGGTTTTAAAAAACAGCAGAAAGTCAAAACAAAGAATGCAAAAAAAAAGAATAAAAATAAAAAATATATATATAAACAAATTTATGTTAAACAATGGAGTAAGCAAAAGAAAAAAATTTTATTATGTACGAGTATTTACTGTTATTATATTTTAAGTGATTGAAACTTTGATTGATAACTCTAATTTTTACAAAATCAAATGAACTTAAATTGCATATGTGCATTTAAGCAGTTTTTAACCCTTTTCATTTTGTTAGCGGTACGAGTAATGTTAAAAAGTAAATCTCAAAAAAAAAAAAAACAAAACAAAACAAAAACTATTCATTGTGCACACTGACTCTTTAAGTGTAATTGCAGCCAAGTAAAAAGGCGCTGAAATGTATTAAATTTAAATTAAATAAAGCAACTATTGGGTGCACGAAGAGAAACCCCCATTATACATTTAGTGCGTCTGTTCGTTTAGCATTAAAAAATAAATAAATAAACAAGAGTAATACTTTTAAGGAAAATTACAAAACAAAAATTAAGAAATCAAAGCAAAATGCGTACGTAAAAACTTCTGTGTGTGTATATGTAAATGTTGTTAAATTAGCAAAATATATACACAAAAAGAAAATGAAAAGAAAGAAAGAAATATATACTGTATAATGGATATACATAATTATGCATACATATAAGTAAATATATTGAACTACAACAAAAACATGAAACAGGAAATAAAACAAATTTTAAGCTACGAAAGTAAAATCTCAAAAATCTTAATTATATTTAGACCTAAGCATACCGATATGAAAGACATATAAGTGTTTTTAGCAAAACAAATACAAACAAACAAAAAGAAAAACTCAATGATTTTTTGATAATTTTACAAAAACCCCATACAACCATAAAACACACACAGAAACAGACAGGCACAACTAACTATACACACATCAATGTTTATATATATTTAGAAAGTGAAATTATTTATACGTTGGCGCAAAAGAACAAGAACAAAACAAATACAAAAAAATAAAAAGAAAGCGGAAATAAAAACAAAATAATTAATAAACTAATTGTAACTGTAACTGAATGATATGGATTTAGATTTTAAGCATAAGTAGCAGTGATCGTAATTTAAAATTAACAATTAACAGAAATGGTAAATTTTGAAACATAAAACGTGTACGAAAAGCAACAGTAAAATATTGTATAATGTATAATTATATAACATACGGTATTTACAGTTATCGAACAAGTCGCAAGCAGCAGCTGCTATTTACACATACATACATACATACAATACATATTATTGGTAAAGTATAGTATGGTAAAACTATGGACATGTTTGCAAAATGGGAGTTCCTTTGTAACTCTTCAACAAAAGCGATAGCAAAAAAAAACAAAAAACATACATACCTTAACTATAACACATTTCTCATGCAACTCAAATGCTTAAAAGTACATTTTAAAACCAACTCTAGTGTTTCATGTATACATTCTATCCTAATCTTAACTAATCTAAAAACTAACTAATTAACTTATTATACATATGCTTTATGTCTATGCCTATGTCTATGTCTACTATACAGATACATATATATATACCTATATATATATATATATACACGTTTTGTTAGCGCATCGATACAAGGTAAAGAGAGATAAACATAATATATATATATATATATATACATATATATATATATATATATAGAAACCCACGACTGCTAGAATTTCAAATGAGAACTCTTGACAAATCAAAAATTTCATACAAGTATTTCAAAAACTACAATTACTTACAAACAACAGAAAATCAAGCAAAACATACAAATATAAACGAAAGTAAAGATGTGAAAAGTTGATTCGTAAGATATTTATGTGTTTGTAAATCGATGTGAATACACACAGAGCCACATACAAGAATAAACATAGACACAGACATACACACAATTACACAAATATCCATATTCTCATATTCACATTCAGATTCACACTTACTTACAATCGCAATCAATCTAAATGCATTATAAAAGGTGGCAGAGCAGCAAAGCAAAGCGTAATCAAATATTTAGCCCAACGATAATATACACACATACTTACATAGAAACAATTTGCGCTACAGCGTGTATATGTTGATAATGAATAAGGACACACCGAGAAAAGCAGCATGCGAATTAATAGAACTATATACATACAAAAACGAAAACAAAAACAAAAGCAAAAACAAAAAGAAAAACAAAAGCAACAAAAAACTTACATAATTAGTACATACATTCATCATAATGAGTGCAAAATAGGCAATGCAGCTATTTGACGAAAAAACACTAAAAGTATTACTTTATCATGTAGAGAAAAAATACACAGCAACTGGATACATAGTTTACAAGTACATTGAAGAATTTAATAATTAAAAATTTATCAGATAAATAATTACATTTAAAAACCAAAAAAAAAAAGAAAAGAGAACAAAAACAAAACCTGCTCGAGGCAATAGTTGGAATACAGAGCAACCTCATTAGCTTTGTGTTCGACATACGCCTACAACGGGACGGGTCTTGTGGTGGATTCAGAAGGCAAACAGTTGCATACACTAAAAAAAATATATACATATTTATAAAGACAAAATATAAGTAAATACAAATAAAAGCATAGCAAACAGATATAAGTTGTACATTTCGAGCTGCAAAACGAGATTTTACCAAAATGCAAATTGAAGCATCATAAATTCAAGACTAAGTAAATATGAATTACAAATACATATGCTACCATACATGTATAAATACATGCGCGCATGTATGTATGATTTTTCGTTGTGTAACACGGTCGCTCGAAGCTGAAACGCACGCATGCCACATTACCTACATGCTGCATGCTGCATGCATGTAATTAATGTAATCGTAGCTATAAATATATGCATAATTGTATTGAAGAAAGCAAATACTAAAATAGTGAAGATGTCGCAAGAGTATGAACTAAAAACGGAACCGACGGAGATCACATTTTGTTGAAATTAAATCGAATCACATGCGCAACATACTTATACATATAACATCAACAGAAACATATCAACAATATTTGTCAACCGAGTACGAGTAGTTGATTTTAAATACACATTTTATGGATTCACAAAGAAACTCCCGCAATGCATCAACTATTTCGTTCTGAGCAGTCACACACAACAGTTTCCCGATCCACAGTTTTGTAGAGAAAGGAACAAAGTATCGAGAAAATCGAGCGTATAAATAGCGTTGAAATGGATCTTTTGAAATTAAGAGCAACAGCATTAGAAATAAGATGTATCAAAAATGCAGCAAAAATCGCAAGTGTTACAAAATGAAAGCAAAACGAAATTATTTTAAGCAAACGGACCGGAACCGAGTGCGTAGCGGATATCGTCGTCGTAGACATTGAGTCATAGAAGAAAGCATAGAGAATTTGTTAAATATTTTGCCAACGGAGAAAGACAAAAACTAATTATTAATTTTATATAGTTACAGTATACTTTTTTAAGAAGTTTATTTCAAGTGTTTTTGGTACAATATTTTATAGATTTTATAGATTTGTGTGCTCATTATCAAGTATTTTTAGTAGCATAAATTTTGTGTGTGGTTTTTAGCAAAGTGCATGAAATTCGAATGAAAATGAAATTGTTGTTGCGTTTGTTTTGTATAAGAAGTTTTTTCTTGTTTACCTTTGGCAGTTAGACAAACGCATACAACTTATATATAAAATATTATATATATACTTATATATAAACATACATACATATATAGCTAGCGAAATCTGTGTTTTACTTGCTTCTTTGATATTGAATTGTTTCTTGTACATTTGAGTTCAGTTTTAAAAATTGAAACACACTACATTGAAAACAACAAGCATACAAGTTAAAAACAGAAGACAGAAGTTCCTACTTTTTAGTGAAATGATAAATAAGAGCTAAAAACAGAAACTAACAAGACAATTTGCAGCAGTGAATTAAATATACATTTACATATACATGAATAATAATGATCACATTTTAAATTCGTTTACCTTAACAATTGCCTACTTTGCTTTACTTTTCTTTCTTTATCCTTGGTATGTCTATAAATTTTGTGCGCGGATGTCAAAAATTATGGCAAAAATTCAACTAGGGTCCAAGTTTTAAATATAATCAATTATCTTAAAGAACATACATATTTAAAAGAACTCCAACAAAATAGGCTTATGACCTGCCAATTTTGTTGATCTAATGGTACCCAATATTCGAGATCGATAAATCTAAAATAAAAAAAGATATTAAAACTGAAACTGTAAAACCTACAAATAAATGCACTCTCGCTATTTCTCAGGCACGCGCTCATATACTTACATAAATCGCAGATTTTACAGATATTGCCAAGAAGCTTCAAACATGTATCCTTGATTCTATATTGCTTAACTAACCAAATCTTCAAAATAAAACACGCGAAACAATCAAAATCGAACTTGAAACATTTGTTAAAAGAAATTTTTTAAATTTACACCAAGATAAACACTTTTAAACATTTGTGCTCTCTTATTGTACAACTTACTCGTAAAGGTAAATCAATAAAAATAATCATTTTATGCTCTAAATGAAAGTAAACAAAATGTTTATGTAACGCAAGATTTTCCTCACCAAATTTTACTATAAATCTATTATGTGTATTGTATATAAAAACAAAAGAAACGCAAAAGTATATTGATACTATATAATTGATTGCAATGTGGTTGCAACAGTGAAAGGAAACAGCAGCAGCTGAGCGACTCCAATTAAAAAAGAAAAAACAAATTTAAAACAAATAATTATAAACAAAAATATACATTTTCGATTTTCACGTGAATTCAAAGGCACACAGCAAAGTTGAGCATTCTGCTTGATAAAACAAAGAAGTAAGATGTTAGCTTCAGCCACAGATGAAGGTGTGGCAAGACGTGAAAAACGCTTAAAGATTCAAGAAAAAAGTAAATTAATATACAGAAATGAAAACATACTATAGAGCGTGTGGTAAACTGAAAGAAAGAATTGTGCGCAGAGGGAAAATTGCAAACAATGAAATGAGATGAATATTTGTTATGTTACAAGCATTAATTAATTATTATAATATTAATTATTATTAAAAATATTTGAGAAATAAATACAAAATAAAAAAATGATTTAAATCATTAAAAACTATACATTTTTGTATGTGGTGTATTCAATATTTATATGCGTAGGTGCTGGAAAGATAACTTTGTCAGTTACTTATCCAGATACAAATAGACTTTTTTTATTATTGTTAAGTTTTAAAGAATATTTTTAGTTATATTATGAATTATTATGAGACAAGAATTGTTAAAAAATAAAAACAAAAATCACAGTCTTAAACATATATAATTTGATTCGCTCAGCACTATCCCATTTTAAATTTATAATTTACTTATGTTAATTTTAATTAATTTTAAAAATGTATAATTTTAAGATCTTAAGTTTATCAAACATGTTACATGTAATGCTTCTTTTATTTTAATTTTGTACTCAAAACTAAATCTTATCTTTTGAGCTTATGTTTAACTTTGACAAACAAATAGAAACTGTCATCAACAAATTATTAATGGTGTATTATTAGATATTTCCTATATTTTCGTCGCCTGATATCCCCTAAATTACAGCCTTTTTTTAAACCGCACCATTGCTGCCGAAATTTTTGCAAGTATTTGGGTTCTAAGATGTCCACACAAACCCTGAATGAAGTCCCATAAAGTTGCTCCTTGTGATTCTCACGCACCATCTCCTTTGAAATAACTATAATGATACAAGCGAGTATGTCAGATAAAATTAGAAAAATCGATTAATCCTGCGTTGCTTGGTGTTTTGAAGTAGTATCCAAAGTAGTATTCGAATAAAGCAATCAAAAGGTGTTCTTCTTGTGGATCGTGGAGTACATTTCGAAAAAGTTCGCCCCTGCTATTCTAATGCACCATATCCTTTGATATATTTTAGGGATTTGGCCAAACTATACTTTTCAGTTCGTCAATTTTTGCCCCTAAAAGTATGTCACAATTTCTTTTGCTTTTGGGCAATTTAGTCAATACAGCAACCAATTTTGTTGTACAGGCGCGTGTATACGCATTCTATACAGCAACCACCAGTTTTTGGTACACGCTGTACACTTTTTTTAATTGGTCGAATGCAATACATTCACTATGTAATGTGTTATTGTTAAGCATTTCTTGACCACGCGAATGGCTTTGTATACGCTCATTCTAAATTTGTCAAAGAATGCAGATCAAATATGCCGTCTAAATCATATAGAAGCTCATTATTGCTAAAATTGCTGGACGAGCATTTTGCATAAAGCAAGCAGTGAATTCTCGCACTGCTTTGTGGACCCCATTACTGCCTATGCTACTAATGAAGCAGTGCAAATTTACAGAGTATTTAAAAAAGGATGTGAGATTTTCTTTCAGAAAATAATGTAAAGCTGCAGTGTAAGATTTTGTGGAACTTGCAATAAAACACAATTTTTGTATATATTTTATTTATATGTATATATTTTCATTAAATAATGTAACATCGCTTTATTCTCACGCAAAGAACTATTTTGGATTTAGTTAATGCTTTATAAGATAAGTTTTATTGTTATCATTGTTATCTGAATAAATAATAAGTTTTAGTTGACTTATGTATTTATATGTATTTATTATTAATGCTGTTTATGCAAACGTATGCGGTTGCTTGTTACTCGGTTTCGTAATACGCATATTATTTATGTAATTGTAATGAATTTTCTTGTCATGTTACACTCGCAAAGTATATATATGTTTGTATGTAAGTATATACTTATGTTTGTATGTTTATGTCTATAATAACGATAATTTTTCATTTTTCTTTTACTTTGTGGCAGTGGTATATCAGAGTATTATCTGTTGCTCTTCTCTCTATTTGTTATCGCGCGCAAGTTGCTTGATCCGTCTCAAAATCAAGAGATCCTCGTATTATGTTGTTATTGCTTGGATTTAGATTGGGTTAGCTTTGTGACTGCACGTATGTACATATGTGTAAGTATGTACATATGTCTCTCAAACACGTATGCATATGTACAATAGAATGTTAATTAATTTATATTTTGATACGAATTCGTTTTATAAACATTTGAATTTGGAATTGAGACGGCAAATAAATGAAGACGAATATTAAATAATAAAGCGAAGATCTGTTGATAGCCATTCATTTAAATATTTCAGTTTCTTTGTTCAGTTTTTTATGGTGGGTTTCAAAAATCATTTCCAAATTCAATGCTTTAGGTGTCGTTTCGATTTTACTGCCTTCATATAATTTTTCGGTTATCCATTGTATACTTTACTCTTCTACTATAAAAATGTCCGCTCCACTATATTGTAGGCCATTTTGTATTATTATTAATTGTATTATTGCAATTTAGTTATAGTTAGTTAGTTATGCAGCAAAATGCTGGTGGTAATATTTGAATTATTTTCGCTATATATGACTATTCATTAAGGATTTTGTATTGATTTTCGGATAATGGACGCGCTAGAAAAGGTTTAAAAAAATTGAATAATGTACATTTTGAATGTTTTATAACTGAAGCCTCTCATTTGGGGATATTAGAAAAACATTTGCCATTTGATATGAAAACTCCGGTTGCTTAGGGAGTTGGGTTGTTGGTTTCTCATTCAGTCTTTATAACGAAATTGATTGCTTGGATTTGTAAATTTGTTTGCTGGATTGTTCTTGTTCTTGTTTTTTTTTTTTTTTTGTTATGGTTGTTGTATTGAATTTGTTGCTACAGTTGCAATTTGACAATATCGTTTAATTTGCAACTAAAATGCTTAATAATTGTTAACTTTAATGGAGCATGCTCATGATGTGTTACAATTATTTCTTAAATACGATTTGCCTTTTTATTTTTGTTTGTATATTATGTTTACAATAACTCGCTAAGCCCTGAGCATTTGGTCTCCATTTGCTTGTTAAGTTCGACAAAAGAAATCGTTGCACGAATGTGCTGCGAAATGTTAAACGTTAATCCCCGAAAATGTCTCAAAAGGTATTTGAAGAAAAAAATGATATATTGTAGGCACATTTAATACACACACACACATCATTTCACATTTATATCCTTAGGTGTATTTACTATCGAACTAATTCAAACTGAGCTACCGAGAATTACACAATTAATCGCAACATTCCACGGACATTCTTTGATTTGGGAAACAACAGTTGTGGGGTACATATTAAAAAAAAAAAAACAGGAAACGCTTATAGTTCTTTAAAACATGGCTGGGTTCTAAATATATATTACCATAATAAGTATATATTTCGCTAGCGCTGTTGCCTTCCTATTCGTTTCTATTAAGTTTTAGTTACTCTTTACTAATATTTATAAGTGTACAATATTGTGCAATACATTTCAATAAATTAGTTCGTTTTTCTGGTAACTAACATTAATTTCATGTTGCTTTGTGTATTAGTTTTTATCAATTCATATTTGCTCACTAAATGCCATTAACATATTTGCTTTGTATTTATCCAGCTAACGCTTATTATTATTATTTTGTTTAATTGTTTAGGCTAAATTAAATGCATATACAATTTGTAGTTGTGGTTACTTGCCAATCATTTCCGTTTATTTAACTATAGTTGCTGCTTTGCTGCTATTAATTTAGTTATATATGTCTTAATGTAAACACTTTTGTTTTAACAATGAATCGCGTCTTACTCGCCAACTTGGTATCCATTACTTGTATAAATGTACGATATGACACAGTGATATATTTCATAACATATTTTAGAAGTACAAGTATAATTATCAGGCAAGTTCAAGCCCCAGAGCACGTCCCAAACAAAAAACACACACAGCAATTCAAGCGCCAAATACAAATAGCCTGCACATAACAGCCAACACTTATACCAGCAACAGCACCACATCCACAACCACCACCACCACCACCACAAACACCACAATTAACTAACACTAACTACGCCAGCTGGCAACTGTTGTATCTTATCTAAAGCTCAGCTATAACTAAAAAGCGACAACAATTTGCAAATTAATTGAAATTTTGCTTCAACTTTAACTTGTTTTCTTTATCTTTTCCGTAAAAGCTGAGTGCTATGTGTAAGTTTTAACCTTTGAGTCGTTCAACGATTAAAGCTTGGGGCTTAAGTCAAAACTATATTTCAAATGCTTTGGGTAAAATGGTAAAAGGTTTTAAGACCAAGTGATTTGTGTTAAAAGGCGATTGCATAAGTCATCAAATCATAGTAAAACAAACCGCTTGCAGACCCCCATCGAAATGCAATTGGACCCCAACAAATGAACAGCTCGCAATATTGGCAAATTGTTGTAAGCTAAGTTGTTGCTTTTTAAAACCACTACACGCTATATTTAATAATCAACAATTTACTATACTCGTATATAAAAATTAATTAGCATCAACTAGTTTTGCTGTTGTTGTTCTTGTTTTAAACTCTTTGGTTTGTATTTCATGTTTAACACTTAAAATGTTTTTTTTTTTTTTTGGTTTTACTTTATCGATTCGTATAAAATAAATGTTACAACAATTAACCGAATAATTTGCTATTTAAAATCTCAACGCATTTCTCATCCGTCGTACAATTACTTAAATCTTGTATAATATCAAATAATGCACTGATTTGGCAATACGTGTAAGTATATTTCAATAAAGTTATGGTAATTGATGCAAATTTCAAACTGAACTGGAATTGTATCGTATTGTATATCTTGTAAGTTACTGTTGTTGTTGTTGTTCTTGTTGTTTTTGTTGCTAGAAAGTTGTACTTTGATGAAGACGAATGATTATGCTGATGTTTCATTAGGTAACTAACTTAAATGTTTCTACCTGGTACGTACATACATAAATAGACATACACATACATATGTAAATGGTATGCTTATGTTTTGGTGTTTAATGTTTTTGTTTTTTAAGCATTTTCCATCTTTTTGTATTCGGTGTCTCTAATTTGTGGGTATATGTAAATATTTATTGCTTACCATGCTCCCTGGCTTCCTAAATAAAATAATATTTCTCTTTGTCGCACTACTCGTTAGCAAAAGCCTAACTTCAGTAGGTTACTATGCCTATCACTAGAAACTAACTAAGTTATGTTGAACTAGCAAACATTGACTGACTAGCTGACTAGCTGACTAGCTGACTAGCTGGCTAGCTCCATAGTCGATCGACTTTATCGACTGGGTCAATCGACTGACACAAAAGCACAAGAGTTTTAAAGTACATTGTGGGTATTTACAGTTTAATAGGATTTGTTATTAGATGTAGTTATAATATTATTTATTATAGTTTCGAGTTAGTTATGCATTAGTTATATATACTTATACGTATGTATATATGTATATTCGTTTATAAAAAGCTGTAGCTAAAGTATTGAAACAAAATGGCTGTAAAATTTGTAGACTCTTCTTTTTGTCATAGTCGCAAAGCGTGTTTTAGTTTTGTCACTGTATATGCATGTATATATTTATATATATATATATATTTATATATGTATATATGTATATATATATACATATAATATATATATACATATATATTTGTATCTTTAAATATATATAGATTTATGTATATATTTATTTGTTTCTTGTATATTTATGTTTAAGAATATTTAATACCGTATTCTTGTATATTAGTGTGTATATCAGACTTTGTTTCATACAAAAAACTAAGCACATCGATTTGTCAATAAATTCATGTATTGTATGTGGTATGTGTGTAAGTATTTGTGTGAATGAATGCTGAACGCTCTGAACGAATAGAAATTGAATCAGTAGTATCCATAGAAAACCTTTTGCAACCTACTCAACATAACCTCTGTGGAAGTACATATTGTATGTTTGTTCAGTTTAAGTTGCATTTGTATACTATTTGTAAATGCGTATTCATATAAAGAACGTACTTATCATACAAGTGTAATATATATAGGCATGTTTTGTATGTAAGTTATGTAAGTATGTATATGTATAAGAGGCTTAGAGAAACATTTTAGGCAAATATATTGCTCGAAAAATTGTCCAATATTTAATAAATTGTTATCATCTTTAATAGTTAAGAGTTTTGGTCGCCTTAAAATAAGCTAACATACGCATAGAAGTTCTTAGGAGGTTTGTTTTTTTAGGGAGAAAATTGTTATTCATACACTGTACTTTTAGTTGAGTTGCTGCGAAAATATGTATGTATGTTTTCAGCAAATCTGTACGTCTTTATAAGTATTCTATATGTATGTATGTAATACAAAAACAATTAAATGCGCGATCAACCTTTTGTTTAGCTTTTAGGTATTTTTTTGTTGTAATGTTTTTAATATGAATTGCGTTTAGTTTTTGTTCGAATACTGTTCGTAAAGGTTATGCCGTTGTTCTCAAAATGGCTGCCAACTAATGCATAAATGCTGCTAAGCACAACACACAACATACACGCACACAGAATCACTTAAAGCTTGGCAGCCATTTTGAATTGTTTCATTTGCGTCCTTAATTAAACCGGATTTCCTTCTGTCTCTGTCTCTGTGGATTGCCATTTTATGTAATTTGATGTGATTTTAAAAATTCGTTTATTCTTAGTTGCCGTTTAATTGTTCGATTTAAGTAAAGTTTTTAATTATTGTTTATCGATTTATATTCGTTTTTTATTTATTTGTTTTTTTATTTTTATTTTTGTTGCATAATTTCTTGTAAATTTGTAAACTGTAAATACTCCAAAAGAACACTTTCAGCATTTGATACCGTTTTCGGCACTGCAATCGTTAATGCCATCAAATCAAATTCCCTAATACCGGCCCCCACTCACGCAAGCCTGGCGCACAGCGCGGGCCACTCACTTAAGATCATCGTATTCATCGCTGCCATTCTTTGAGTCGCCCGACGCTTGGAAAGAGGCCACCATTAAGGCACGCTGGTGGCTCTTGTCTGAGTTCGATACGTGCTTATCGTCGGCAGCATGATGGCTGCTATGCCCATTGTTACCACCATTGCTGCTCGGCTTCTCATCGAAGGCATCGAGGAAGGGATTGGTAGCCGCGTACTGAGCGCGATAAGTGCCCAGCGTGTGGTAGTTATTGCCACCATTGGCAAAGGGACGCGAGCTGCTGCCACCTGAGCTGCTGCTCGAGTAGAAATCATAGCTATTGGTGGAACCAGTCATGGAGCTAACCCCACTGCTGCTCGCCGTGCCACCGCCTGAGTGGTACGACGAGCTGGCGCTGGCACCGAAGAGAGTATCACCTGCGCTGCCGCCGCAGCCAGCGCCGTTCTTTGGCAACGTTCCATATAGGTTCATGGCGCTGTGGTTGCTGCTGCCGCCATTGGCGTTGCCATTGGTGCTGGCAAAGGGGCTGTTGCTAGAGTGGGAGACATGGCCATTGCCATTGCCGATGGCACTGCTGCCAAAGAGTGTGCTACCAAAACTTCTGTGCTCTGAACCTGAAGCTGCTTTAATACTGCTACTGCTACTGTTGCTGGCAACATTCCTTGACTCGTTTGTGTAGGTTGTGGTGGTGCTGGCCGCGCTGGCAACTGTGGTGCCGCCTATGTAGGTCTTTGTCTCCGTCTCCGAGGACGACGACGAGGCGAGGCTGTCAAACAGCCGCCTGCCGCTCGACACCAGCGAAGAGGAGCTACTTACCGCGCCGCCCGACTTTCCATTATTGGCCTGCCGAGCTGGCGACGACGACAGCTTGTTGCTGCTGGTTAGATTGGTGCTGGTGTCCGCTGTGCTTGGCGATGATGTCGATGTTGTATACTTGCTGACCGCACCCGTTGTGGCGCTGGGCTTTGCCAAGCAGGTGGAGCTGGAGCTGGGCGTGACCAGCTGATAGGTGCCCTTGGGTAGGCCATCGCTACCACCGGGCGGTGAAGGTGATTCCGGTGACTTGATAGGTGTAAACTGCACGCGTGGCTCGCGCTTCAAGTATTTGGACATCAGCTGACTGGTGGTCATCGCCTGAGACTGGGCCAACAGTGCATTTGTGGATGCCGAAGATTTATATGAGACCAAATCATCGGAATCGTCGGAGGAGGTTGTGGGCGCCGAAGTAGCTGTGGAGCCAGCGCTCAACACTGTCGCCTGAGATGAACTGGAGCTTGAGGTGGCGCTCGACTTGTTGCGCATAGCCTTGTAGTCATCGGTGGTGCTGGCAGTGGCGGTAGAGTTGCCACTGCTGGCATTGAAGGATTTTCCGGGCGTATAACTGCTGCTGTAGCTGCTCTTCTTGATGTCCAATGTGCTGCTCGAATACTTAGACGAATACGGCTCATCACCCGTCAAGCTTTTCGATTGCGGTTTTAGCGGTTTATAGAAGTCGACGCCCTTGCGGATGCTCGAACTCGCATTCGCCTCTGGGGGCGTCGTTTCTTCTATGGGCGCGTCCTTTTGCAGCGGTGGCTTCTTCTGCACTACAGAGTATGGGCTGGGCGTATCAATTATTTTCACTTGCTTGACGGATGAGGGTGAAGCACCTCGTTTTATGGTATCAGTGCCTAAATAGATTTAAACAAAAGAATTCACAAGCTTACATTATGTTTTAAGCAGGTGCAACTTACTCTTGCCCGAACCCGATCCCGAGCCGGACCCCGAGCCGGAGCCCGTCGATGCTGAGCTACTGCCGGGGGAGGGTGTGCCTGGAAGTGGCAGTGGCGATTGGTCGGGAATTGCTGAGACCGCTGAGCCCGCCAATTGATAGGGCTGCAAAAGATCATACAAATGAAGCAAACACAATACGTGGGATTGGTTATTGCACAGGTATTACATATTTAGCATTGGGGAGACAAATGCCATACTGTGTACACATTGGGGCGGTATCTGGGTTGCGTTTGGTGCGTGGTGTGTTTTTTTTAATAATTTTGAATTTGATTTCATGTGTTGTGGATAGTGCGTGTTTGGGCTGTAGGTGTGGCAAACATACAATAGACATACACTTTATGAACAATTCGTAATCGAGTGCGACCAATTGTTAAACCAATCAACTCTTAACTTTGGATGAGATGAGATCGTGAGACATGCAAACAGGGTGCCTTGGAAAATGTGCAGCTAACAGAGCAAGTTTTAAGTGCCGGTTAAATAAAGTTAACAGAACGGAAAGTGTAAACAGTTCTCACTCCTAAAGCTTATTTAAGATTACTTTATGTCGGCTCTACATATGCTTTATCGAAGATGACAAAATGTAGAGCAAACATAAATATGTATAAATGTTTTGTATAATTTAACAGCAATATACCCAGCTTCGTGACTATTTACGAGTTCTAAGTACATTGAAACAAACGGAATTCAGTTTGTGCTCATGGTTTCTTGTAGGTTAGCATCTTGGGTAAGTCTACGTTAGGCGTTGAAGAGTTTGGCGGGGAGAATGTAGGTTAGTCTGAAGGATTCAATAGTACAGGTGATGATTGATGAACTTTGTACAATGGAATTGTATATGAAGCGTATTACATGGTGTATGGGCGAATGTCAACATAAATACTGTTGTTTGAATTTACATATTGCATTGGTATTAAAGTAGATACATATATGTATATTCGTTATGTTACATTTTTACCAGTAGTGGGCCAATCATGCTTAACACGCCGTTAAAACATTTATCACATCGCTCAAATCACCATCATTATTACCATTATTATAATCGATATCATTATTATTATTAGTTATGCATATATCACAATTACAACGTCGATTAAAGCTTGACGGAAAATCATGAATTTTACTTGTAGTACATATTATTTTTGTATCAAGAAGCACAAATCAAATGAACAACAGAGAATGCTTGATATATGGTTATATATAGAGATTATATAATTGTTCAGTTATTTTACATATATATGTATATATCGTTGTAATGAATTACGCGTTTACAAACGGTCAACAGGAAATGTTAGAAGAGCAAGAAAGAGTTGTTGAAAATGTAGAATGTATTTGTATAGATTGTCTGTATGTAATTTGTTCCCAGCTGGAAATGTGTCTATCTTGTGTTTTATCAACAGAGTTGAAGAATCAATAAAACTAATAGCACTTTAATAGGTAAGTGTTTCTCAATTGGGAGAAATATACTGGACTGAAATTAACCTGAGTTAAGTGGACAAATAAAAGAGAGAGAGAGAGAGAGAGAGAGAGAGAGAGATTCAACTGTTACCCCATAATTAATCAAAGAAGCAGCAGTTAACAACTAATCAAAAAGTATACCTAATTAAAAACAAACAATGACTTGTGTTAGTGTTAGTGTAACTAAATGTTTTCGTAATGTTAATGTGTTAGTGTTCAAGACTCGATTATACAATCGTTGAGGTTGTTTTCTCTCATTGAGAGTACTTGTTATTGTTTCTTTTTTCCACTTGTTGCTTGTAATAGTTTGTTTGTTGTTTTGTTGTTGTTAATGTTGTTGTTGTTGTAACTGTTTGTTTACCTGTTGCACCGCTTGTTGCAAGGCTCGATGCGATTGAGCTAACTGACCCACTACTGATTGATACAGATGACTGTTGGCTGTGGCTGAGAGCTGATGATGGCCTTGGGAGAGTATGTTGGTTACCGAAGTGGACGAGCGCAGTAGGTTGCCCGCCGCCATGAGCTGCTGCTGCTGCTGCAGTAGTAATTGCTGTCTGTCCACTGGCAACGCACTGACTTTGCTTCCACGCTGCCCTGTTGACTCGCCGCGCCGACCTGTCTACATAGGACTCTGTATTAATCAATATTAATGTGAACGATCATTTTGTGGCTGGGACTGGGGCTGATCAAGTGTATGTCTTCGTATGTTTGTGTCTCTTCTGTGTGTATGTGTGCTGTATGCTGTATGCTGTATGCTGAATGTGTGTGTGTGTGCGTGACGATCAATATGAAATACGGTTTCTGTGCCGCCATTAAGAATTAGACTGGAATAAATAGAACTGGGACTGCGGTTGCTGCTGCACACATTCAAAGCAGGAAACAAACTCTTGCAAAGTGTTTTTTTTTTGTTGTGCCACTAGTTAAACACGCGTCTGTCTATGTGTATGTGTTTGTGTCTTTGTGTGTGTGTATGTGTATGTGTGTTGCAGTGTTGTTGTTTGGTGGGTGGTTGGTACTGGGCAGTGGGTTGCATAATTGACACAGTGATTACGTTACCTGAAGCAACACCCGCCATATTGCTCATGCTGCTGGCAGCAGCCATGCCGCCCATGTGCTGAGCCAGCTGCTGATGCTGCGTATGTTGTTGCTGCTGCTGCTGAAGGTGGTGCTGCTGCTGCTGTTGCTGATGTTGCTGCTGCTGCGGCTGCGGCCAGATCTGCAGCAGATACTTGAGTACCGCAATCGGCTGTGCATGATCAATGTCAGCGCCAGGCTGCGCGCTAGCCGAGTGCAGCATCAGCGGTGGACCCATCACAGTGGCCAGCGCCTGAGCGGACATCTTGTTGCGCTCCGCATTAGACACAACCAGCGACAGATGGTCGAGTAGGAAAACTAGGGTAGCCTGTTGAGCATAAGACAAGCATTATACATCTCCATATTACATCTATATAATTATACATATATATTATTATACAATGCACTTAAGATTTCCTATCAATTAATGAAGAAAAACATTTATTTTATACCATAAGGAATTCAACTTAAATCAGGAATTTTGAATGAGTCTTGAATACGTTGCACTCACCCTATTCGCCCTGGGCAAACAGTCGAGGATGCTAAGCATCAGTTTCGCATTGCCCTCGGGATCATCTGGCAGGCAGACGGCTGTGAATTGGATTAGAGTGAAAATTGGGTATAGAATTTAAATGTGTGCATATGGAGTATGCCAGCATTACCCAATGCGTCGACTGTCATCTGGAAGAGGCAGCGTGTAAACAGTGGCTCTGGCAGCTCCCTGAGGTAGTCCTTGAGCACGCCGGTAATAACATTAATATCAGGAACGTGTTCCGGGCTCAATTCCACAGCGCGGCTATTGCGCTCGAACGCCTCGCGTAGCAGACGCTTCTTAGTTGCCGATCCGCACAGCCGATACAGCCCGATTATATCGAGACCGCGCCGCTCCACCTCCTCAACGCAACGTCGGAGCACAATTGGCACTGGCGCACAGCCGGGCACATTTTTCGATTCCCTATTGACCACCGTCTCCAGATCGGCGCCGAACAATGTCGGATAGCCGGCTCGTAAACTGGGCAGACCGCGACGCTTGTACAGGGCGAGTGGATCTGTGTGCCGCATGCGTATGTAGACTGTGCCGCGTGGCTCAACTTTGAGAGCCAACTGATGCAGTGGCGACTGCCGCAGCACCGCTGAAAGCGAGATGGCGCCGCGATAGCACAGTTTGTGCCTGTGCTGCGGATCCCAGGAGTAGACGAGCACGTCCAACTGCTTGTTGCCCACCAGGTCCAGTTCGAAGGACTCGTCCCAATCGAATTGCAGATCGCCGGAGCGCACAACCGTGCGCGCCTTATGTACGCGATCACACTCAATCACACAGTAGAGATCTCGAGTCAGTTGAGGTGGCGCTCCGCCACCGGCATGCTGTGCACCCATCTCTGGCGCTGCGCGCAGTCCACGACCAGCCAGTAAGTGAATCCACAACATTCCAGAGACACCGCCAATGTCGACAATGGGCTTGTCCAGCTTGTATTTGGCGAACTCCGCCGGATTGATGTCGATCTGGCGATGCTGACGCGGCAATGTGGCGCTGGGCGTGGGTGCCGGACTCTGATGACCGGCCGTACTCATGATGCTGCCACTAGGACTGGCCGGGCCTGCAGATAGTTCCAGCAACTGACGCATGCGTCGTATGCTCGGCGAGCGTATGGAACCAGCGCCGCCTAAGTGCTGTGAGGACATCGAACGCACAGGCAGTGCGGAAATGGGTCGAGTCAGGCCAAGATTGCGGTCCAACGTTCCAGCGCCTAGAATGCCTGTTCTGCTGGAGTAAATGCTCTCGGTCTGCAAAGCATAATTTTGTGGATTAAAGCAAATAAGAATTATCCAGTGGGGAACGACAGACTAGTGAATACCCTGTACCATTAAATATATTGAAAGCTTATCACACAAACCAAAAGCAATAAATTGGACATCCCTGAAAGGAGCTTATCGGCAAAGCCCAAATGGAATGAAGCCACCATAAATTTATTTTATATTTACTTTACGTAAACAAATTATTTTGGCATAAAAAATGGGGTTTAAGAGAACTTAAAAATAAGTTTTGAGGACGCAAGAGACGAAAGAGTGTCAGCCAGATAATCATATTTGCATGGCTAGTTTGTCTACGTCCTGCATCCTGAAAATGAATATTCTATATGTCGCCTAATATTTCCCCGTTGCTGCGCATCATTGGTTCTACGGATAACTTACATTACGTAGGGCATCGTGGATGTTCTCAGCGCTGCAGGAGAAGCGATGCGAGCGTGGCTGGGCAAACATATCCCTAGTCATGCGCATCTGCTCCGCAATAGCAGAGCTGCTGGGTGCACGTCGCAACCACGCACGGTACTCGTCCGCCGTAAAGATCGAAGGACCTGGACTGGCTGTAATCCGTTGTCGCAAGTCACGGCCACGCCGCGCATCGTACTCCGGCGCCGAGATGTTTCCATCGTTTTCATCGAGAATGCGGTCCCCGATGCGTGCACGTATGCCCTGTAACCGCACGCCCGGACGCTCCCTGGGCAGTGAGTTGAACTTGTTGAGATCTGTGGCACCGGCCAGCATGGCAGCGGCTGCTGCAGCCGCTCCGCCACTAACGCCGCTGGCTCCGCGTGGCATGCTGCCAATTGCGGGCCGATTATAGTAGTAGTAACTGGGACGAGGTCCGATCGTAGCTTCTGTGTCGCTCGAGTAGTCCAGATTGGGTCGCGAGCGACGGGTCAGTGACTGTGCACCGGCTGGCGACGGGCCGTACTTGGGAACACCACCACGTTGTTGCTCGTATCGTCCATAGCGACCCAGAGTTCCTCCAACGCCTCCAGGCATTGGGGCAGCCGTACCGGGCTTCAGGCTGGAGCGCAACAGCGAATGCCTGCCCAACGAGTTTGAGTAATCTGCGTATTCCACTCGCGGCAAATGCTGATCTGAGCCGGAGCGCGGGAAACGTGCATGCTGCTGAGCTAATCCCACGTTCCCAGTTCCCGTGGACATGCGTCGCGAGGGCCCAAGCGGTTGACCAGGTGCGCCCGGATAGAAGGCGTGCACCTTCTCGGCCAGGCTCTCTAGCGTGCCGGCGTTCTGATAGTAGGCATGCGAGGGCGCAAAGGCATGTCCCTTTGTGGGCTGCTCCGTAATTACCGACGACGGGGGCGGCGGTGGTTTGTAGCCCCAGTTTGGTGGTTCACCCATGGCATTAACGCCAGCTCGTGTATTGTAGTACATGTCCAGCTGCTCCGACTGCGGACTATAGTTGTTAAGGCCCAGGCCTAGTCTGGAACGCGATTCGGTCATTTCGCGGCCATCGCCTGCAAGCGGATAGAGAAGGGAGAAGGATTAGCATTTTAAACACGGCGCTCACTTTAAACTACCTGTACGTCTTTCACGTGAGGAACGGGGCCGTGGCATTCGATCCGTTTCGTCCAGGTCCTCGTCTCGTAGATCACGTTTAATGACCACCACTGGCGGCGGCTTTTGTTCCGGCCGTGACAGCGTTGGCGGACCCGGTGAACCAGCTCCACGATTGCCCCGCCTCTGCCGTATAGCCAACACCAGGCGACGAGGAATTGACATGATGATGACGACATCATCGAGCGACATATGAGTGACATCAACCAAATTGACGGCAAGGATTTCGTCGCCCACCTGCAGAACAGAATTCAATTCGAAACATTTAAAATGTGGCCGAAGTTTAAATCAAAATAATTGCAATAATATTTGAGCCTGCGATAACTGCTTCTCATGCTAATCCTGGCAATTTATCCAGCCTTATATCTCAACTCAGTTCTTACCCTTAAGCAGCCGCTGTTGTAGACCGCCGACTCGAGGGCTATGCGGGATATGAAGACGCCGTCGGTGCGATCGGCGCCGTTACCTTCACGTATGTACAGGCCGAGGGTTTGGCCAGGTCGCTTCACAATCTCCACCAGCTGAACGGTGTGCCGGCCATCGGCCTTGTTCATTAGCTTGTGGGCGGCATCCACCGCATGCTTGCTGCCCATGGAGCGTGGCTCTAGGATGCGGACAATCATCTCGCCGCGCCGCTCCACCGCCTCCAGAGCGGCAGCGGTATTCGGATCATGATCGTTCTCAACGGCTTCTATCTGTCTAAAGATCTCTGAACTGATGCCGCTGACTTTGCGAAAGTCACCCTGCAACAGCACCGGATCCTTGACGCCGCCCGAGCCGTTTGTGTTTTGGTTTTGGCCGCGATTCTGTTGCTGGTTGCCGTGGTGCTGTTGCTGCTGCTGATTGCCATGATGATGCTGCTGCTGCTGCTGCTGTTGGTTGACCATGCCAGATATCTGATTGGCGGGCAGCGGGCCGGGCGGTGCACGACCCGGACTAGCGGTAACATCAGGAACTGATCTTCCATTTTCCTGCAAAACAAACAAACAACAACAAAGTATTTAAGTTTGCGCTTTCATTTCATTTTGCCCTTGCTAATTTATGCGTAGAACTTAAAACAAATGCAAATCTAAAGTGCATCGCGTCGCTGCATAAATTAGCCAAATTATAGTTGCCAGCGTTGCTACTGCTGGGATAACCAACAGCTGTCGCTGTCGTCCACGTTCAGGCTGACTTAAGCGCCACTAAAAGATTTTGCTTTGCATTAATTATGCCAATTTTGCAGTCGCAATTCTTGCGAGGACTTAAACTGTACGGAGAGCTTCACGCTGCAGCTCTTCAATCAAACTTACTTATTTTATCGGTGGCATTTTAGCCAAATTGTACCAGACTTGGTCCACAAAACTATGCAATGATTATTTTGTTACAAAGCTGAATTTCGCTTCATCGTTTTTTATTCACATTTTCCCTGCCACGCCAACTGCAATTTCTGTCACTGCCACGTCACCATGAATTTGTCGTATGCAATGCGGGGTCAGAGAGAACTTCGAGACGACTGTACCCGGGCAACAGTAGCAGGACTGGCACGTGATGTTGATGATGTCACACGACAGCAATAGCAACAATGTAAAACTTTGATTTTACTGAAATTGGAAGCTAGTGTTGGTTGGTGTCGGGATTGGGCTTGGGTTTGAAATTTGCTCTTGGTGGTGGGAGTGCCAAAATGAGTATTCACTTTAAATGAAGTTGCTGCTGCCGACATCAACAGCACACAACAAAAAGTTTTTAATGGATTAATGCCTGTGCAGGACAGCGGGCAGCTGCAGGCAAATCTCGGCAGCACCATCACCTCCACCATCACCAGTCAAGTGTATACTTGAATCTTTCGCTGTGGTTTGCCAAAAATCATGCTCAAAAAAAAAAAAATCTTTGAAATTGCCAAAGTTTGACATATGTTGATTCTCTTTCTGGTGCTCTTGATCTAGTTGTTGCTGTTGTTGTTGCTGTTGTTGTGGTTTAGTTGTCGTTGGTGTGTTGATGTTGATGTTGTGCAACTTTGCCAAAGTTTTACAGCTGTCGCAAAAGTTTTACACTCAAGCGGCATCTTCACATCCACATTCTCTTAGCCAAATAGGCATTATTGTGTGTATAACAATATTCGTCGAGGCCAGAGGCCCGGAATTTTGTACAAGTTTTTGGTCGCTGACATTAAAACTATTAAAGTCTCTTTACTACAATGATATTTCACAGTTTCTCTCTTATTATTTTTTATTTATTCTTTGCTGTGTTTGTTTTTGCGTTGCAAATGCATGGTCGTAAATAATTCACAACCCCATAAATTCAGGGCATTATTAACACACTAAAAGCGCTGCTTGCTGCTTTGAGCTCGCCCACTTGCGTGTGGGCAATAATAGCTATAAAATGGGCGTGGCACCGAATTGAACAACTGTATTCAATAATAGCCGAACCGCAGGTCTGCAGCAAGTCGCAAGTGGCGCTACTGTTGCTGTTGCGACAGGCATAACAAGATTGT
Organism: Drosophila cognata; assembly: GCA_035041535.1. NCBI lineage: Eukaryota > Metazoa > Arthropoda > Insecta > Diptera > Drosophilidae > Drosophila > Drosophila cognata. The sequence continues at coordinate 12,923,486 of JAWNLC010000571.1, read as the reverse complement.
CGCCCCAAAAAAATCCCTGTGCTTAAGTATGCCTTTATATGCAGATTGCTGTGTGTTTAAGTGTGTAAATGTGTGCATCGCGTGCTCGAGGCTTGGTCAACACGAAATGGACACATGAAGTGCCAAAGGCAACAGCAAGCAATCACACGAGGGGTGTGTGTGTGTGTGAGTGTTGGTTTGTGTAAGTTGGTGTGTCTGTGTGTTAAGGCTGTCAGCATGAAATATATGCAACTTTATCGCGAACAGATTCTCTTTGAGCCCCATTACTTGGCATCTGGCCACGTTGGGGGCACTTTGTGTGGTTTTGTCAAGTTCAGCGTATTCATTTTTACGGTATTTTGCATTCAATTATTCAATGCGCTGTCTGTTGCATAACTGCAGGCACTCCGCCCGCGTCCATTAATTACTTAATTTGTGTTACGTATGGTAAACGCATAGTTTGTTAACCGGCAAATCCAATAAGTTTAAGTAGCAGGCAACATCAGGGCTAAGTCGTTGCCGTTGCGTTAATGGATCACATAGGTTCGCAAAGCCTACGCTCCCACAAACCCTATGCTACCCCTAAGAAATGCAAATTCAATAGACGCCTGGCCGTTTGTCTTGGGTCATGTGTGAGTCATGGCAACCAGCCTCGCTAGAGTTAAAAAAAAGAAGAAAAAACTCACTTAAACTTCATGACGTTGTCAATGTGCTTAGTCAGCAGCAGAAGCAACAGCAACAGCAACTTGGAGACACCTCCCCTTGCCATACATAGCAGCTGCCTTTCAGCTTTTGTCTTCTGCTCCGTGTGCGACGACCTAATTGAAAATCGGCATAGATGCAGGGTCTGGGGTTCTCGCTGTGTGTGTGTGTGTATGCGTGGGTGTACGTGTATATATGTATGTGTGTAGGCTGCAGCTCCATAAGAGCTGTTAAATATTGACGATTTCTGCTAATTACTTGCCAAAGAATTTTAAGATACAAGCAAAGGACTCGGCGCGTTTGGGGTGATCAGACCATCAAGGAAGTTGCGTGACTCCACAAAATCAATAAAATCATCAAAAACTTCAAACGGAAATTGAGTCAAATTGTAATTATGCCCACATAGAGCGCCATTAACGTTCGCTGCATTTGTATGAGTGTTAGCTGGAAATAGTAGCAATAGTAACCAGCAGACACATTAGTATCCAAGGCCCAGTTCCTATCAGAGGAAGTTGCGTGAGTCATTTGGGTCGATTGTTATTAATAATTGAGTAGCCATAATTGTAACTTTGCTTAAACAATAAAGTCGCGCTTCGAACGCTCTTTGAGTGGGAAATTGCTACTTTGTGGTTGTCCCATTTGATTTTACATTTGTCACTTTATCTTCAAGCCAGACGGCCAAGTCTATTGATTCTGTCTGCTTGATTGATTATGAGACGCATTGATTGATTGCTTGAGTGTGCAAGTGTGCGAGTGTGTCTGTGATTTGCCATTGAACGGCCTTTTGTTTTTTCATTTTTGGCCACTGCTCAGCAGCAGCAGACTGAATTGAATAATTGCTTTGGCTTAGGCGCTATGTGAATCTATCTTATTGTTTCTGTTCACATTTATTTAATACAATTTTCCGTTGGGGACAATCCTGGCCTAATCCCTGCCAATATATGTCAAGTCATGTTATTTGTCTAATGGCCCTCGATTTGATGGCATTGGCGAATGGTTAATGGTTAATAGTTAATGACATAAAATTAAGAGTCACAGCAACTGACTTTGTCAAACAACATCATATCATTAATAAAATGGCAGACTAATATTTCATTCAAGTCACAACCGTATATTATTTTGGGGAAACTTTTGATCAGTTTATTTACTTAATTATGTGTAAAATGTGAAAGAAAAAGTCAACTGTTAAGCCAGTAAATTTAAGAACTTAATATTTCCATTAATACTTCAAATCCTTGGGTATGAGTAACTGTAGCAATAACAATAATAATACTAAATGTAAACGACAATGTTTATTCTGATAAATGACCAAGCACATTGGCAAAATTCTGCCCAAGTGATATTGCCAATTATACGACACTTGTTTTCGAAATTCGGCAATTCATTGACGACAATTTAATACCAAATGCATGGCACACAGCTCGAGACTGTGCTTCGTTAATAATAGTTGTCAGTTGCAGCTGTGCCATGGTGCAAGGATAAGCGATCACATTCAAAGGACACGCAAGGGACAAGCACAGTTAAGGCATTGTCTGCTGTTGATTGAAATTGTTGTTGTGGCTCGTGTTGCGGGAACAACAAATTAAGGCAAACAACAACAGCAGCTAGACAATAACACACAGACACACAGTTGACAGTCGTTTTGTGTCGAGCTCTGTTTGTTTGACTTCCTCAAGATATACGTGTCGTATGCTCAATTTATTGATTATATTAAAATTTGGGCGCCTGGCAAACGAATCAAAATTTGAATGGTACATTATGCAATGAGGCGCAATGGACAGTGTAGAAAATTAATTTCCGGCTTCGAAGAGCTAAATTTCAAATCAACGGCATGGGAGGACGCTGCCGGAGGACACAGATAAGCGTCAAAATGTCGATAAAACGAAAAGAAAAATGTGAAGAAAAATGTGACGAGAAATGTGAAGAAAAATGTGAAAAATGTGCAATGTTAAATCATGACTGCCATTTCCACCCTATATATATGTAAATACTCATTCAGGATCGCCAACAGAACTATGTGATGTTTGAGCAATGTAAATTTCTATTCGACTGCAAGCTTAGCAAAGCAGTTAATGTATCTGCTGTGCATAAGTGTATAAGAATGTTGAGCTGATTGATTGACTTGATTTCGCATGCTTAACACTTGAGCAGACTCTCAATGCATTATCCTGCAGTCACAGCTTGGGGTTTCATTAACATGCCATATAGCCACGCCTACGATGCCGCCTTCAAGCTGTCTCTGAGAAATTTAATTATGCAACCGAATGGGCGTTTCTGTGTATGTGTGTGGCAGTGTGAGGGGGGTGGGGGTGCATGTTAAGTGAGAAGCGCCCACAAAAACAAACGGGCCCCACAAACACTTCAGTCCGGCCATTATCTGTGCAAATGTTTTTCAGGGCATGCGGCTGTCAGTAGAGGCGCAATGAAATTTTATTTCAATATTTGAAGTGCGCTTCAAATGGGCGGGGGCCACTGAGCTCTTAAGTAGCTGAGTTACCAAAACTCCAAAAATATATATATATATTTAAAGTGCAGGACCAAACAAATATCCAATAGTCTGCTGGCAGCTGAAGTTTCTTTATTGTATTATTTTTATTTTTGTATTTGACTGCACCATTTTGATAAATATTTAAACGTAAATAAATTAGAGCAGACTGTTTTTAGTTGAGTGCGTGTCTATAAAAAATGCATTTTTATTTATATTACGCATATTTTATGTAAGCATTCATCCGCATAAATAGCACATAAATTGTTGATGTAACAAAAAAAAATTGCAAAGGACACAAAATCGTTCAAAGTGCCCCGCGTCAGAGCGCAAACAGTGGCAGAAAATATACAACATACTAAGGCTTTGGGCTGAGGCGGGTCCACAGAGTCACAAGTGGTAAATAGTCGCAACTCTAAGTGCGGCAGCGAATTACAACAACAACAAAAAAGGCAACTGAAAATATAATATTTGCATAAAACAAACACACACTGCTATAAATAAGTAAATAAATATTAAAGAGAAATACAAAAAATGGCATGTAAATTTGCTGACGATGCAAAGGCTGCTTGCCTGGTTGGCTGGTTGGCTGTTTGGCTGTCAGACTGCCCGACAGGATGTGCGTATTTTATGCAACGTCATGACGTTTTGGAGCACTCGAAGTTGTAGTTGGACCAGAGCTTAGGGCATTCGCTTTTGCTTTTATACTGCTTAATGTTATCAGATGCCGTGTTTAAATAATAAATTCTTTGTTATGTAGAGAGACCGTAACTTATTCCACTCGAAATCCATTTGAAAAATCTCTTTAATCATATTTGTGACGTTGTACACTCTTCTGACAAATAAAATAAGCCCAGTGCAGGCATTCCAGCTAATCTCTGCCCACAAACATTTTATACTTGTTCAAAAAAAAAACCAACAACAAAAAAACTCTCCGGTCGTGCCATTGAGATTGCAAGCCATAAAAACCAAAAGTTTTTGCTATTGTGTGGCCACAGAGCTTTGACGTTTTTATTTTTACGCTGCATATTATTATGCAACGCCCACTGCAACCACAAAAACGACAAACGAGCTACAGGCGCAAAGCGCTAACAAAGCAAAACATGCACAACAAATCCTTTGATATACCTGGTCACAAATCTAGCACCACTATGCAACGTACACCATAATGGCATTCAAGCTGACTGACTTTGACTGACAAGTAATCGTCTAACAAATATCCTACCTTTTAGGAATCATGTATAAGTATATACATATGTATGCATAAATTCTACTACTTTATAACGTAGGGTTTAACTAAAATTCCATAATTAAATGTAACAAAAAACCCTGACAGACTTAAAAATATATGTACCTTCCGTTAACAAACAAGTGCCATTTTTTGGTCTTGTCAAGAAGTCTGATCAAACATTTTTTTAAGATTGTTTAAGGAGGCGTAAAAGCATCTTGCAACAAATCATTCAAATGGCAAGGGACTTGCTACGACGCATCATTAGTTAATGTGTTATTAATAAATAAGTTGATGGAATCCAAGTTGTACACACATACACCTACACAATTGCTTGCAGCGAGGAGATAATAGAGAAAGAGTGCTACAGAAAGAGAGAGAGAGAGAGAGAGAGAGAGAGAGGTGGAGAGAGACTCACCTTGCGGCCGCTGCTTCTGGTCAGGAAACATCCTGTTGTAGCCCTTTCGCACATTAATTTTGCTGCAGCCAGCGTTCCTGTTTCCACGCAAATGTCCAAATATGAACGAGAAAATATGTGACGAGACAGACGTAGCAGAACTTATGTATAAATTATACACATACATATACACACACAGGCACACAAACAAACACAAACACTCACACACAGCTACACGTGCATGTTGGGCCCACCCGGGGCTGTGTTTCTAATTTAAATGATAGTTTCTGGGGCTCCCCTCGAGGCGTCGCTGTTCTCGAATTCGTTCTTTTGTTTCGCAGTTAATTTATTTACTATATGTATATATATATTTGTATATATATATATATATATATATATATTATTTTTTTCTTTTCGTTATTTTTTTTGCTCTTTTTTTTGGATATAGTCTTTGTTGCTGTTTCGTTGTCGTTGCTCCTTTTGTTCGGTGGTAACTTGTACTTAAGTTATAATTTGATACGTTTTTGTTGCTTGCCACACACGTCTTATGGCTTAATTCGAATTTTGTTATTTTATTCGGTTCTCTTTGCCTCGATTCGCATCGCTTCACTTCGTTTCATTTGATTTCGTTTGGGTTATTCGTTTTATCCGCTTTCGATGGCGATTCTATTTTATAACCACACAAAGCTGTGATAACTGTATCTATGCTAGAGTGTCTATGGCTGGGTGGATAGTATGTGGTTGGGTGTGTTGTATTTGGTGTCTGTATGTATATATGTATTTTCCTTTGCCTGCCTTTTGTTGCCAGGCGAGATATTTATGTTTGCTTTTCACGCTTCACTGCCAAACTCAACGGCTCCCACGGCCTGGCAGGCTGGCAAACGTTTTGAAAATTTCTACACAATTGATTTAAATAGCATTCAAAGTGAACTCTGACTCAAACACCCACTCAACCACACACACACACACACACACACACACACATACATCCACATAAAGACATACACCTACAGAAGCCGTCTCTAGCATGTGATTTACTTTAAGCATACGCACAGTGTGCAAACCGCCCATGAAGAAATAAAGCAACAATGAAAACTACTTCTTCCACGTGCAGTGTGGTATTTGAAATTTTGCGTAAATAATTTGGTCTGCACGCGTAAAAATTTCATTAGTACAAAAGGTATTAAATTCAAAAGGAGAGAGGGCAAACGATGCTAAACTTGCACGATATCCAAGTAAAAAAGCCCAGGAACCAGTTTAGCTGAACTCCCCCTTAAAACTAAGTTCAACTACATAAAGTGGCAAAACGAAATGCCATACGCAATTAGGCATCTGTTCGGGAACTTAAAAGAAACGCTATCTTAAGCCAATTTTTTTTTTCGATCAGTTTTGAAACTTTGTAATTAACTTCAAAATACAGAAAATATACCGCATTCTCACTATTCAGGCATAAAATTTGTATATTAAATAATACTTTTGTAAATTTATCTTATTTAAAATAACAAAATTAGCTAGAAAAATAAATTTGACCTTCAATACCCGGTAAAAAAATGTTTTTATACCAAATAGGCTTAGCAAGCCATGAGAATGTAATAATACATGAACGAGTACATGTAAGCACTTCATTGATATACATAGGTGTATGCACAAATAATGTCGTTAGCTGTTGTCACATTGCTCAGGAGACTGTTTGCCAATACAAAACACACGGCAATACAGTTAACCAGCGGAAATTCACAATTCGATTGGTTGCCGCAGGGCCAGTTATGGCTGCCAGCGACGAGGAGCTTGGAGCGCTGCTGGCAACGTAGAGGTTATTTCTTTGTAGCAGTGATGCTGCTGATGGTAGACGTGTTAAGAACGTCGTGATAGTAGCTGAAAATGCCAAAAATTACATTTTGCCACTTTTGCAGACAAAAGATGAAACTCAAACTCAAACGCAAATGTCTGGGAGAGCGACACGGCGTATACGCAACGTAAAGCTCGCTGGCTAGACTGAGGGTCGTGGTGTTTCGTAGTCGAAGATAATGGTTGCTTTGGGGCCTAACGCTGACATTGCTTGCCAGGCAGTCGTCGGGCTGTTGAACCTTAAGTGTGTGTGTGTGCGTGTGTTCGTCTGTCTTGCCATGCGCCTTTGTGTGTATGTACATAGTTGTGTGAGTAAGTAGGCGTTCGAGGCGTAAGCGCGCGCATTTAGCAATAGAAATTTTCTGTATATGGGACAGTCTGACTGAGTTCGGATTGTTGGGAGAGGGGGATGGGTGAGGGGTGAGGGAGCAGACTTAGTCAAAAACCAATGTTCGCCTTTGGCATCGCCTCCTTCAACATGTGCGCCGTGCCAAATGCAGAAATGATGATGAGTTTTCTCATTTCGGTTTGCTGCTTGGCCTTGCAGACGACATTGCGTATACGCAGCGTTTGTTGTCTAACAGTAAATTGTCTGCGTGTAATGCGTTTATTTTATTATAAATTTCATGAGATTTGTGTAAGCACGCGTGTTAAGCGGACCTAAGCGCCCAAAATGTTTGCGACTCGGCTTACCCAATGTACACGCTCTCCTATATATATATAGTGATATATTATATATATATATATATATGTGTGTACATATACAGAGCTATTTCGTTTAAAAATATACTTCTATGTGTTTGTATGTACGTATATATAATGTATAAGTGTGTATTCGCTAAAACATTTAATTGACTGCCGTTCTACTACTACACCAGTATTGATCGAGCGCCAGCCGAGGCTATTTAATGCAGCATTAAAATTTTATTGGTAATTTCATGCGCTTTGCTGCAATAATTTCGAAGGCGCAACGAGTACAACGCTGACCAACGATAATGATTGTGACTTCTGTTCCGAGAAGAGCGCGCGTTTTCGTTGCCACTGCTGCTTCTGCTGCTGTTTGCCTATTGCCTGTGCGTGAAATACTATTGAATAAGTTTTTTTTTTTAATGACTTTTACTATACGGCAGGCCACTACGTCAGCCGCTCTGCAGGTATTTATGTACACATATATATAGTATAGTTGCGGCGGAAATACTACTACGCACACACACAGACACACACACACACAGGCACACACGCACACACACACACACACAAATACACGAGCGCAAACGCGCCACGCACGATGTAGGACGAGAGCGGAACACGACAACGTCCGACGCGCTCAACTGAACTTTGCGTATTGAAATTGTTGGCTCCATAAATGTCGAACTGAAGCCGAGCGCAATTGGTAGTCGAAGCCAGCCGAAGTTTCAGCTCCCGAACAAACTATACTCGAAACTGGAGCAAATGCAGGAATAAAGACACATACACAGAGACACACATACACACACACACACACACACACACAGGCACAGGCACATACGCATGCCTACGAAGCTCTCCCGCAGCGATAAAAACTTTTGGAGCGAAAGCTTTTTTACGAAAAAGTTCGACAGGCCGACGTGCCTATCAGTGAGTATATGTGTGCGTGTGTGTTTGTTTGTGTTTGCTTGTGTGTGTTTGTATGTGTGTGTATTTAACAAGAAAAAATTGGCAGTCGGGATTTTGGGAATTGTGTTTAAACGATGAAGCAGCCCCAACATTTCGATGCGGGGCCCCTGACAGCGTTGCCAGATGTGATTTTCTATGGCAACGGACTTGAACTTGTTGGAAATGTGAACAGTTAACGATGAATATTGAACAGGAGCTGACATTTAAAGCCTTTGAACCTTATTGAAATGCTGCCTACGCCGAATGTGCTGAAATATCTCAGCCATGTGTGTTGTCTAAGGAGCTCAGTCCATGATGTGTTATGACAGAGATTGAATTCTAGTTTACTAGTTTATTCTTAATAATTACATGTAAATAAGTGTAATATTGGCTGTTAAATCTAAATAATAAATAAAAATGGAAAATAAATTACTTAAAGTTTTAAATGTGATTTTTTATTTATATATTTATTATGACTATGTTTGTCTATTCCCAAAGCTGTCTGTGTATTTCCATATTCGTCTTTGCCATTGAACACAACTATTGATATTTAGTTAAAGAAGTTAAGGTGCGGAACCATGAATACTTCTTAAGCGGTTAATCGGTGATAGTCCTGACTAATTAAGTGCTCCAAAATCATATTCGAGTAACTGCTAATTGAAGTAAGTATATTTTTGTCTTACCAATGAAAGTTTTGATAGGATTATAATTAAACTCTTATACGCGTATCGACTTAACCCCACTCAATTTGTACACAGCAAGCGGCTCCAGTATTTATAGACACACACTCATACACACAACTACACACAGCCACGCACAAATCCTAGCAATTATGTTGGCCACTTACATAAACTAACATCGGAATCAAATATTCGCATTAGCCATGGTTATAGCCGTTGGTAGTTACACATTACAATCCACAGAAATGCCAATCAGAGTGTAGAAAGAAATGATAATCGTGTTGGTGGAAAGTACGTGGGGGAAAACCTAGCTCAAAAATGGCCAGAATGTGGCATGACAGGCAAACATTACGAATGATTTAGGTACAACAACAATGGAACAATAATAACGACAGCTATAAAAACACTCAACCATTTTTAAAGCTTAGACAAAAGCGGTCCGCTTGTGCAGATGGTTTCTTTGTTTTTTCTCATGTCTGTATTTATCAAACAATTCAAATCGACCAAATTAAGCGAAACAAAACAAAATAAAAAGGGGAAAATGGAGCACTGGAGAGCGGACAGGTTAAGAGGAGCATGGACAGCAAGGACCACTCCAAAGGGAATTATGAATAATTTTAATAACATGGCTCCGATGACATAAACAGATAAAGCGCTGCCATTAAAAACGCATTACAATTGATAAAGACTGGCCAATAGAAACTCAGCCAGCCAGAGAGTTTAAACCATGTTGGGAATGTCAAATGGAATTCATAGCTGAAACGTAAACTTTGCTTGACATGAATGACATGTGCAGGTGTGAGTGATTGCATGTGTGTATAGATATGTGTGTATTGGTGCTAGGCCCCTAGCTAGGCTACATCATTCACAAAATCCACACAAATACACACACACACACACACGTACTAGTAATCACGAGCTGTGGTTGTAGTCACGGTTTTTATCGGCACGGAATTTATGTGGGTCAGTTTGGACGACAAAGTCGCCATCGCCATCGCCAGCGCCATCGTCATCGCCACCAAGCGCTGACAGGCAATCAACTGTCAGACGAACCCATGGAAAATGAATGCGTTTCAAAATGGTTTTCAAGGCGCAAGGCGGGCCCCGGTTCTAGTATGCAAACATGGCAGCAAACCAAAGCGCTAACAAACGAAAAACCAAATCCAATTCCAAATTCAAAGGCAAAGTCAGTGTAGTATTACGTTACGTATACGCAACGTCGGCACCTGCGCGGATAAGTTGCGCAGTGCGCAGCACCATGTAGCATCATCCATCTATCCACTGCATTAGCGCAGTCGGCGCAACATGGCATCGTATTTATCCGAGGCGGCGGATGTGCGCGGCTAATAACATACTTCCGGAGAGGAAACATTTCTTCATTTTATTTTTCTCCTTTTTTTTTATTCTGGACATTTGTCAAGCGAAACAAATTGAGTTCGCAGCTCGCAAATACTCGTAACCGAATTGAAATCAAAATTCGAAATCCCCCGGAAAGCGCTGTCATCGCCAGCATCGATAGGCGCTGCAAATGGCAAACGACATGCTGGCCCGAAAGGGTAAAAGAGCAAGTCAACAGAAAGAAAAAAGAAACAGAAAAACAAATAAACAAACACCCATTCAGATTTGATGACAATTTTGTGTGCTCCCGCAAATGGGTAGCAAATATTTTTGATGCTGGGTGGCAGCTCTTTGGGGGAGCTTTTGCTCGGAAAAAACTAAATGGCTGGGGAATCAAGCCAGAACGGCCCATGACTAGTTTTATATATGTCTAGCTTGGGGTTAGCCCAAATTATGCACACAATTTGCAGGTGTATGTGTGATAGTTGCTCTAAGTATAAGCTGCTTAAAGCCTAGTTTGCTAAATTAGATCTTAAGTGCTTTCATTGGCAATTAATGCCACAAGCGTTCACCTTGGCAGTTAATTGCGACTGGCGTGGAAAAGGCAACCGCAATAGACGTTAAAAGCAAAGGCCAAAACCAACGCGCATTCCACCCCAGCCCCTCGCAAAATGCCACCACTTACTATCTACACTTGCCGCACCACACATCGAGCCTTCACATGCATTTGAAATGTTAGTGACAATGCCTGCGTACAATGAACCTTGACACAAATTTCAGGTTTTGATGTGTACGCGTGTGTGTGGGTGTATGTACTCGGCTTGAAGCCCAGCTCTCGGCACTAATTGATGGCTGATGTACCCTTTTGGGCCGTTGGCATTTTAAAAGCCATTAGAAGTGCCTTCAGTTAATGCTAGGGCCAAAGTTTTCGACATTTGCAGCCAGTTAATAGCAGCGCCTAATTGAAGCATTTAGGACCACGCAAGAAATACTAGTTAGGCTACAACAAGCAATGTGTATATGTAAAGTATAAAATATGATCAAAATCCAAAAGTAGCTAAATACTTTTGCACAAGTCTGGCCACTCTAAAGCAAGCAAAGACAGCCGCAAAAGCCAAAAATGTTTCGTTTTTCTCTACTATAAAAGCTTTTCGTTCCCAAAGAGAGAGTGAGAGCGAGAGAGAGAGAGCGAGAGCGAGAGAAAAATGAGCGCGCCCGAAGATATGGCGAGAGCAAGTTAAACACAAATACGCACTGAGCAAAAGCGCAAATGACGGCGAGAAGCAAAGACCACATACAAACCGAACCCAAACAGCCACACACACACTTGCTCTCTCGCTCGCACACATACACACGCATATATAGATATATTAATACATGCTGAGTTCGGTGCAAATGCAAGATACGTAAAAGTTAAGAAATGTTGAAGCACACTTTCAAGCGTTGCGAGAGCCCAAAACGTTGCAAAAATCCTCAGCAAAGCAAACAGCTTTTAACCACGCTGAATGGCCAAAAGGGGGTTGATACCCCAAAATTCTAAGGTGGCAGGCAAAGCTGTTCGCCCGCTCCCACACTCACACCCACACAAATACATATACAAATACATTGTACAAGAAGCGAGCTAGAGAATGAAAGCCACGACCTATCCACACAACAACCGTGTGTGGGCGTGTTTTTGGGGCAGCACAAAACACTTAGAACCGTTGTGGGTGGCTTGCCTGTTTACCTGTGAGTGGCGTAAACCGCTTTTAGTACAGTCAAGAAACACACACACACAAACATTGTAGGTAGATGGATGCTGCAGTAGGTTGTGAGGTTAATTTTGTTTTGGCATTGCATTTCCTCGAGTGTATATGTGACGGTTTATATATATATAATATATATATATATATGTTAACTGTGTCTGTTTACCTTTGCACTCGACTGCTCCAAATACAAACATACACACAGACGCGCTCTTGTATGCAGCGTCAGTTGATGATTTTAATTTTTGGCCAAACATGAAATGTGTCATATACAGCGTTGCCATTAAAATGTCAGCAATGAGCTAAGCCATTCATTCTTTCTACTTCAGAACTTCTTCCAGAACGGAAGTTAAGGAAACGAAGCAAAGTGTTGCTACTACTGCTGCTGCTGCTGTTGCTGCTGTTGCGATGTGATTCTGTTTGTTATGCAAAAATAGGTAAGCCAATCAATAATTGAACTGTAGCTTGTAGCTTGTAGTTTGTATCTGCGATGCTGGGGCCACTCGCCTGCTAGCCGGAAATTATAAACACGTTTTCCTTTGGCAAAAATGCGACATGTTGTGTGCAATGACAAGCAAATATTTTACGTGCACAACAACCAGCACGTAAACAGAGCTCAAATGTTCGACTACAGAATACCTGTGCCAGGTGACTAGGCAAACCTTATAGCCACAACTTAATCTACTTATCTTACAAAGTCACTCAGTATTCAAATATTATGACGCTTAACATCAACCACCAAAGCAAACGTTTCACAAGCGAAATATGATTATAATTTTAAATGACCGCCACTTATTTATAAAGTTATAATAAAACTTTAAGAGTCCTACAAAAACATTATTCAGTTGATTATACAAAATATTATTCATTAAATTTGTTATATTTTATTTGGAAATAATATTAGTCACATTTTTTACTTTATTTATACTCTTGTATAACAAATATAGCCTGCGTCTCCTGTTTTGGTACGGGTACAAAAAAGTCAGCTGGATAAGAGCTGACGACCACTTGACAGGCGAAACATGATATATCTTTTGGTGTCTTCTTTTAAGAGACTATGAACTTGAGCTAAAATTATTTGGACAAGCAGGAAAATTTGCTTGTCAATAGGGGAATGATGATTCTATGCAAAACAAAAGAATTCTTGTTTGAGAATTTATAATTGGTATCTGAAACAAACAGAACAAACACAGTTGGTGTTTGTAGACAAGAAAAATAAAACGATGGATGCAAGGGGAGTAAGGAAATATATGACAACATCCCAACTCAGCACTCTCTCAAAGAGGTATCATTAATATCAGCGCTGATGGCTGTCTTCAATCTGTTAAGCACAGTTTGGTGATTAGTTGATTGAATATTGCTTTGATTGATTGATAGATGGATAGAAAAACCGATTGCTTACTCAATCCTATCTCAATTTGCCTCCCAAACCCTAACACTGTTCCAGCAGCAGTTGGCAACCACCACTCCTTTCTCGTGCGCTTTCTCCCCTTTTTCTTTTTCTGCTCAGTCATAATCAGAAGCAACTGTAGCCAATGGTTTCCTATCAGTGAGTTTTCCAATTCAATGCACCCAAAGTACGCTTATTAAGGTGCCAGCTGCAACAAAAATACCGAGAGCAGCAGCAAATTGCTAGAAAAACTTTTGCGCTGCGTTTGCAACAATTAAAAATTCTACTGCAACATCGATGTTGCCAATTAATAGTTTCTCAAATCACTCGGAAACGACAACGCAAGCAAAATAAGGCATTAAGAAGCAAAATAAAAAACTTTTACGTTTTCCGCTATTAAATAACTAGAAGATATTAAAAGGGGAACAACTGCCTAAAGCAATGAATTCAACACAAAAATTTAATTGCTTGCTTAACGAACTATGTCTATAGACAACAAATTTCGAATATAGTTCATTAAACGGGTAATATCTATGTAGGAAAAATACGAAAAACAGCTAAGAGCAAAGAACCTAAGAAAGGGGAATTACTATTGAGATATTTTTCTTACAACTTGCAGTTACTTTTATTTAACGTATAATTTGGTATATTCTCTAATACCAGGAGTAGCTTTAGAAAAAAATGAAAATTTTGGAGCTGCTCCAGCAACCAACAGCAACTCAAATGCTTTGGAGTGTTTTGAGCAAAAGTTGTTGCTTCTGTGTGTGTTTTTGTGTGTGTGTTTGTATGTGCATCTGTGTGCTTGCAGCAGCCTCAACTGAAGCAATATTCTTATCTGCATTGAGGCAAACATTGTGCACAGCGCTAAGCTAGTGTATGTGTGTGGGTGTGTGTGTTAATGTGTGTATGTGTGTGCGTGCATTCAGTGAGCACCCCAAATGCACCAACTGTTGTTGGCAAAGCTCAAGGAACGTAAGGAGAAGAAGAGATGCTTGGAGGCTGCCGTTACCGCTACGTAAATGTCCGCCATTTATTTGTAAATGGCCCTCGAGGAACACAGAGAAAACTTACAGTTAGATAGACAGAATGTCGCATTCTACGCCATCTTGAAACGTGGCACAAAACTTCAGAGCTAACGCAAGCAGTGAAGCACCAACTTGATAATTGTCTACTAGGCGTCGCAGCATATAAAGAATTGTTTTCCATTAACTTTTCATAAAGTGCCAACAATTTGTCAACTAATTACACAGATCAGGCGGCAGGCAGTCTTTCAACTGTTAGCGTAATAAAATGCAAATATTTTGACATTTGACAGACAGCAAACAGATAGAAAGTATAATGGCATTTTAAGCTGTCGGTTTTCATTAAAATACTTTAAGTATTGGTCTGCGTTCACATCACGTGTACGCCACAGTCTGCAGCTCTTGGTATGTGAATAAATCAAAATAATTTACAGTCGTCCGAGCGTTGGGAAATGCATTTCAATAAATTTATCACATACCGTTGAAAACTGTCACCCAAAAATTGTTGGGATCTTCATTCGGATGCTCGAATGTTTGCCAAATGGTGTCAGTTGCAGCCACGCCCCATTACGCTGCCGTAGTTGGTGTAGTAATTCGATATGCTGTCATTTTAGTGCCTTGAAGTCTGTTGGCTGCCATTCAACACTCGTCATTCGTGGCATGCAGCAAATGCTGGCCTGCCACACGTATGCCAATAGAAATGCCTGAGCATTCCACTTGAGCAACTTTAACTGTTTTCAAGTGGCATGCAGCTGGCAATCAGACTGCTTCCATACAACTTTGACATATTGCCTGGCAGCGTTGCATTTCAATTAAAATTGGTTTAAGGAATCAATTTGCCATGCCTGACGCGAAACTTATTAAATAAGAAAAATAAAAATAAAAAAAAATACAGCAGCGCTAGGAAAATGCAATTTAAAACAAACGCAGCAGAAGCTAAATGCGCCGCAAGCGTAAATTCAATTATTTAGCAGCCAGACTCCCACAGGACGATCATCCTTAGTATCGACAAAAGCGACCCGCAAGCGCTGCTGAGGCAACTTCCATTCGCGGCAGCTCGTCGAGTAAATTAATTTATTTGTTCAAGTTTTTGACGGCAGCACCAAAGTCAAAGTTTTTGCACGGCATAAATGAAAAATCTAGTAATAATAAAGGCAAGCAAAATAGTGCCTCGAGCATTTGAATATTGCATACCCTAAAAAAGAGCATATTGCTCTTGCCATCATGTATTAAATACTTATAGTATAAGTAAATGTTGTAATTATAAATCAAGCCAAGATACATTGTATATGTACATACAAGTTTTATATTATGATATTTCCACATTTGAATACTCCAAAGACCCGATTTATGGCAGTCGACAACCGATCTGGCACAACCAACACAACCAACAACCAGCACACCCAACATAAATGGCATTATTACAAACGGTATAATCAAGTTGAAATACCCTGCAAAATAAATCAAGTAAATGCAGAGCAGCAGTGCGATAAGGATGTGGCTGTGGCTTAAGGCTTCGTCGACTGCATCTTGAGGGAATTGCAGCAGGGCACAGCGCCTTTGACTTTGTGATGAAGTTTTGTTTGTTTTCAGCTGACTGTGTGACTTGCTGCCTGCCTGACTTAAGTTGGAGCGATTTCCGCTGCTTACTTCTTACTTGGCGAAATTTGAGGTGGTTTTGCCACCCATTGTTTGGCAATGCAGGCGATGCTCAACTGCTTAAAGTTGACAAATTCACTTGGAGAACAACAGAGACTTAAACGACTAAGCCTTACGTCTACCTGAGAATAAGAATCTAGAGCTCGGTGATTGTTAGACGAGCATTAGGAAAATCCTGTGTTAAGTGCTTTAACTAAAAGGGAGTTGGGTGTGACAACAGCTTAGTTAGACTTCGTTGGGTTGCTGCAGTCTTAACACAGTCTCCCAAGTTAACTTATCCAAGCTACAAATTTCAGTAATTATGGCAAGCATTAATTAAACAAACTGTTCGTTTATTTGCCAGTTTGTTAAACCCTGATTGAAGCTCAGCTACTCGCCAGACTTAAATTACGTTGTGCATCCCATTATAAATTGCGTTAAAATTCGTGGCATCTGCAATTAAAGTTCAATAAACGCCGCCGCTGAACCGCAGCGTGTCGCACATCGCACCACCGTCTTTCCAGCCCGCAGAAAATCCCCCACATCATTTTGATATACGATACACATACTCAATTAATTGAGTTACATGCTCATGACCACGCCCACAGCCCACAACGTCACAACGCCGAAAAGTTAAATCAGATTCTGCAATTAAGCGGCATTGAAAGTCAAGTGTGGCCAATATTAAATTTACTACTGAAATCGGGAGACCAATAAACGGTATTTCAAGGTATGTCGTTCCGCAAATAGCAATGAAAAATATTTCGCTCATGCTTCATTGCAATTTGGAAAACTTGAGATGTGAATTTGAAATCTACTTATTACTGTCAGACAGAAAAATATAATTGTAGCTTTGAGTAAGGGTGTGATAAGGACAAAATATTGAATATAATTCGTTTTTATTTACTGAACCTATTAAAAATGGTTAAATAGGTTGTAATATCAATATGAAAATATGTAAGAAGTAGAAGGAATCATTTTCGACCATATACATTCTTTATCGTGCTCAATAGCCAGGTGATCTGTCTGTCCCTCTGCCCGCTTGTCCGTCTGACGAACAAACGGGTATCAGGCTCTATAATAGCTGGAGACTTACAATATTGAATAATTCTAATAAGTTCTCGTATACCACACGTAGATAAAATGTATTTTATTATATCGATAACTGCACAAGTTCCGCGAATATCCACACAAATCGATTTTCGATAGGTTTTCCAATTTCGAATAGTTTTCCAATTAATGTCGATCTGTTATTGATCAACTGTAAACTGTATTCAGATTTAATACGTTTTCGATGTTGATCTCATTATATATGCTAAAGTTTATTAAAATACTTTCTTACTTATTAGATTAGCCGTTTTGCAAATTATTTCAGATTTGGCAAAATTTATAAGAGTTGTTATTTTGAAATAAAATTGAACTTACCTTTCTACGTCCACAACAAAGCATTCTTCGCACACGCGAATTTCCAGTAGCTGCTTTCAATCGAGTAAACTTCTTCTTCCACTGCATTTATGAGTGGGGATCCTATTGGGAAAGTATTCTGCTTCTTCTGCTGCTACAGTTGGGGAATTTGTGGCCCTGGCTGAAGTCTCGAGAATTGCGCCCAGGGGCGAAATCGTGTAATCGTCTTAATTTTACAAAAATTCATTAGCGTTGTATAAAAAATGCAAGTTCGATTTATTCGTTGCTCGTATAGGGTGCTGCAAAAGACAGTGAGAGAGAGAGAGAGAGAGAGATAGAGAGAGGGAGAGTGAGATAGTTATATGCGTGAGTGAGAGAGTGCATTGCATGTGTTTAAAATGTAAACACTTATGTGGCTCAACAGAGTGCATTTACTGTCACTTAATTGGAGACAGGCAAACACAATTTGAATGTTTTCGTGTGTCAGTGTTGAACAGCGTGTTAAACTTAATGAAGCTCTGTCATACTGCTGACAGGCAGCAACACTTGTAAACACTTTGCAGCACAGTCTTAAGTTGCCGTTACTCTGGCATGTGTCATATGCATTTGCCTAACAACCCTTCGAACAGGGCGGGACACTTCGCCAGACGCCAGACGGTCCGCAACTTGTCATCTGTCGCTCCCCAACACAAACATGTAACAAGACAGCCCACAGGCAACAGTCCGCCCCCACATCGAGTAGCTTTCGGATTTTATAGCTCTGATAATGCGTTGTTTGCTCAGCTCTCAGAGTGCCCCAATCAAATTGTGCCACGGGCAAATATTGCACCTGCAACTACACATATTGCACCCTCAAACTATGAAATACGATTTTACTTTAATCAGCGTATGCACATATCGCTGAAATCCACTTACAAAAGTGCAACCCTTTTAGCTGGCAATCGTAACAACTTTTGGTCAAAATATTTCTGACGGAAAATTGTGCTTGAGTCCTCAAACTGGGTTCATTATATGGGTTCCTCTTTAATAGATCCGGCCTGAATCATGTTTTTAGTAAAAGATTATGCTTAACTTTATTTAAATGCATTCAATAATTACTTTACTCTAAAAAATAAGTATTTCAAGGCATACATTACATATAAGCATTTTAGATAGTATTTTATAATTGCAAATAATTCCATTTGATAATCTTTTTACAGGGATACAATCTAAACTCGAATAGAGCAGACAAGAAAGCAATTTTCATTACTATTTTCTCGATTTGAGAAATGATTTCATCTATCATCAAAATAAGTATTTGCATTTTAACTATTTAGAAATATTTTCTATGATTAAGAATTATATTTATAAAATAAACATTTAATTTTAAGAATTTATTCTTATATTTTGAAAGTATTTCTTAAATCAATAAAAACTTTATAGTTTTCAGTTGTTCTGTTGTTCTCTTTATGCTAACAATGCTTATTCTAACAAGGTTTCTTTCCATTAACTAACTATTGTAGCGGACTGACTTCAAAGTTCCTAACTAATGGCGAACAAGTAAGTTTTGCTTGTTTTGTGTTATTCTATAAAAATGGGAGGCAATTATTTTCAACATTTATATATACATAAACATTGTACAAATATATACGTATTTATTATGATGTTTATGAGATATTGTGTTTGTGTGTGTGTGTGTGTTCAGGTCAGCACAGCACTTTGACTGTGGCTCCGTCACCATAACAAAAGAGTCATATTTATGTTTCCAGCTCTAACAACTATTATCCAACTAACAGCAACCGGATCCACTGGCCAACGTTCCCAACTGTTGCCATTGCCATGGCACCAGCAATGAATGTTGATATAATTTTTAATTAAAAAGCATTTGCAGCTGCCCCGACCAGGGTTGGCCTGTGAGAAGCAACAGCCAAAGCAAAACGAACAGCTCCTAGCAGCTCCTTGCTGTGCAACTGTTTAGATAAACTTTAGAGCATACTGCATGCTGTACACCATTATGCGATTATTTCGCTCTTGGAATTGAAGTTATTAGCGCTGCAAATCCCCAGACACACAAGTTGCAGGCACTTAGCACGGTTCGGATTCTGATTCTGTTCCTATTTTTCTTTTTATTTTTATTTCTGTTTCTGTTTCTGCATATGATTTTGTCAAAAGGCTTGCAAACCGCAGTGCCAAAAGCAACAACAGCGGCGGCAGCCATGAAAAATCACAGCCAAAGAATTTTTAATTAAGTAGCTTTAAAACAGAAGCAGTAGCATAGAAGATTTTTGGCCAGCATCACTTGCCGGAGCTAGCCATGTCCATGATGATGTCGTTCTCATCGTCGTCGTCGTCGCCATGGCGGACACTTTTTACAAACTGGGCCAATGGAGCTGCGGCTGGCAATTTGCCCATTTTGACTCCAACTGAGATTTTGCTGCCATAAAACGCTTTGTGCGGGGAGTAAGTTCCACTCCCTTCCCCCCACATCTTCTCTCCTGAGTAGTTTACTATGAAAAATGTTGCAATCGTGCGGAGGACATTTAAATGTGCTGCTCGCATGCCACATACCTAACGCTTTGTGTATATGTATATGTATATGTATCTGTATCTTTATCTGTATCTGTGTGGGTCCAGCTGCGACATGACAACTGACTGCTGAGCAGCATCTGCTGCAACAAAAGCCATTCGCCATTCAATGAACCTCAGCAACGCCCGTTGGTAGGCAACATTTTTGTTCATAATTTCTTTGCATGCACTGTTTGTGTATGTGTGTTTGTGTGTGTGTTTGTGTGTTTGTGTGTGTGCGTGCTACAGCGACAGTGACATGGAAATGCAGCTACAAAGTACTTTGTGTCACAACAACTGCAACTGCAACAACTCTGCGACAAAGTGCTGCAATCAGGCAAGAAGAAATGTCGCTGGGTGTTGATGAAGCTACAATTCTACAAGAAAAATTTACAACTGCAACATTAACAACAGCAATAACTACAACAAATATGTACAACAACAATTTGGCAGACAGTCATTGAAATTTTTGTCTACGCATGCCTAAAATTTATTTTAATGACATCATAAATTCCGCCTGCGAGAAATTCGCTTTCGCACACCCCACATTTGTTTCATCTGTGTGTGCAAGTGTGTGTCTTTGTCTGTCTTTGTGCAGAAGTGAATGACATATTCATCCCACCCACTTGCTGCCCAACGAAAATTGCTAATCATTTATCATATAATAAAAAAAAAATACAGAATCAAGTCAACTGCGAAATTCTCTCAGCGAAAAGTTTTTATACCCTCACTGACTTATTGCACAGTCTCTAATAAAACTTTATATCAGCATAACTGCGAATGTTTTTATAAGCATCTCCAAAAAATATATAATAGAAGAAAACATAACATCCTTATCACCGCTAAGCAGAGAAAAAAATTAGGAATGTTGTCAATTATCGACTACAAAATTCCACATTTTTATTCTTTTTTTACAACCAAAATTTACTTGTATTCAATAGAATTTCTAAAATTTCTCTGTTTTATATAGAAAAACTTTCTGAAACTGATAAAATAGTAATAAAAATTGGTTCTTGACTGCTGGCTTATTAGAGTTTAGTTTTTCAAACTAACGCATTTGAGAACTGCTATCCATTTGTACATATATGTGAAAACTGCACAAATACCTAATGTAAGGATTCTATGTACACATATTGAAGATGTAAACCAGAATGTTAAACATATTATTCTAAATTTAAGACAAATTACACCCTTCCGACCTAAAAAATATGTTTTCTGAATAATAAAGTGAGTTAGCCTTGGTGCGAGTGCTTAAGATATTTATAGTACAGAGAAAACTTATTAGCGTCGCGATTGTATCGTACAAAATACACTTGAAAAGTAATAGCTTTTCGAATCACATTTATTTTTATATAGCTGTTGGCTAACTTGGATTTGTAGAGCGTATTCCAAAGATATTAACTGTTAAAAATAACTAGTTGCTAACAAAATAAGCTAAGGGTGGGCGCTTTGCTAGGCATGCAACTGAAGCAATGATCATTTTGCAGACATTTCAATTTGGGTTTTTCGCATTTTTGCCATCGTTATTGAAAAGGAAGTTTTTGAACATTTCATGGGAAGTCATCCCCCTGGCCACGGGAATACAGATATAAGCTCGCATATCGCACCAGCGCAAGACCGAGTGACAAAAACCACCACTAACACCACTCAGTGGCTAAGCTGGCACACCCAACACACACGCCCCATGGGCTGGAACACATGTAGGATTGCAGTAACACTCATATATGCAGACACGGAGACCAGACTAGTAGTCCATGGGGAATTTTCACCTTGAAGCTTGAGGTTGGACCCTGAACGAGTTTCCAATACGAGCAACCACAGCAACCGACATAATTGGTAGCAGCACAGGGGCAGCAAGGTAAGCTCTAACTAATTTGACTAATTAGTCTAATATAGCGTCGGCTGATGTGTATACATCCCTTGAAGTTGTTGCCATGACTAGTCAAAATACAAAAGACGAAATGAGAGAAAATGGAAATGGGGATTTAAACAGGATATTCTTTAAAGAATACAGCACGAAATTGTGTATTATTTAGTAATATTATATTATATGTATTATAAATGCGTAACGCAGGCAAGACGGACCCAATTAGCTGTATAGTCAATAAGCATTCAATTTTTGTTATCAATAAGTAAATTGCGCAAATCTATTATGATGTAATCACTGAACATACTGGATTGAATCAAATCAAATCAAGTTGAGGATTAAAGCTGCATAGAATCTAATAAGTACTCCTAATGCCATTTTTTATTCGACATTCCTAATATTTACTTAAATGTTCAACAGATTTAATTCGTCTAAGTAGTTGCCGCATTACTTCAATTGTGTTTTGATATTTCAATGGTTTTACTTTGCACTCGTAAAATGTCAACTTTTTTACAATGAAAACACTTTTCGAGCTGCTGTTGCTTGAAATGTTTTACAACAATTAATTTCATTACTTTGTTTTTAATGATGCTCTGGAATTTGTGTGCAGCATTTTTTTCCGATTTGTTGAAATGATTTTTTTTCTTATTCCTTGTAAAACTGGAGCAAAGCTCTCAACATTTTTTTTATGTTCTAATGTATCGCAGTTGGTGACCGTCTTCTAAAATGTGGATTCGTGAAAAACAATATGAAAATTACAAATATTTTGATGATTGTTAATGTTCTGATTAATGATAATGGAAGATTTAGATTTTCCTTAAATATTTGTTAGTTTATATTTAGATGAAATTGTACATTATTTATTTAGATGAAATTATTTAATGAAATACATCTGTAAACCGTACTGACTGAATAAACAAATACACTATTAAGTAGCGGGGAAAATAATCGAACTCTGTCGAGGCTCAGTTAAGTTGCCAATTAAGACTGCTCAAAACATTGCAAATGCATTTCAAATGTACTCAAAGGCAAAGTGCCTTTCGCTCGTTACCAACCAGCACAGGATGATAAATAATAAGGAGCAGTTAACAGCTCCTCTTTGAAAGACGCTGGCAGAATTTTAATAGCATATATACTTAAAGGAGTTTATTGTGCTCATAAGCACGTCTTGACAAGAGAATTGTGCTGAACTCCTAACAAATCTAAAAAAAAACCAATAGAAATAAGAATTTAATATTTAAATGTAATATTTCTTTTCGGTTTTCCAACGATACCCAATAGAATTCCTATTCTATAAATAATAAATTTAAGTTTAAGATATTTTATTTTCAAATCTTACATTTATCACATTTTGAGTGAAAAGAAACAAAACTTAAAAATCTAAATTGCGAGCGACTCTCACCTGTCCCGTATTGTTAACTGGCAAATGGTGCTGATGGATTAAGCCCTGGATAAAGGACCTCTGGATGCTTGGGATGCCTGGGATGCCTGGAATGCCTGTATGACCGGATGTCAATATGAGAGCTGAGAATGCCTGCGCTCCTTTATGACAACAGAATCATCACAAAAGCAGCCACAACAACAACAACATGAACGACAAGGACTATGACGGGGGCAGCGTACGAGAGTTGCCGGCAGATGACAGCGCTAATAGCAGGTGCAGATTGCTGGGCTTTTGGGGCTATGCTGCAATTGCAAGTTGCAGTTGCTGTTGCTGTTGCAGTTGCAGTGGCAGTGGTAGTTGTAGTAGTAGTAGTAGTTGCTGCTGCTGCTGCTGTTGGGCCTAGGCGTTAATGACAAATTGCTGGTTTGGTGGTCAATGGCACGACGTCGCATCCTTGTATCCTTTGCACTTTTAGCACTCACTGTTCGTTTGCTCGTTTCCGTTTCACATTTTGCTCGTTGCTGCTGCTTTTGCTGCGACTGCGACGCTGCTGCATTTTTTGCGTAACTTGTGAGCTTTTTTCGCTTTTGCACATTTCACAGTTAGCTTAAACATTATTTAACTTGTATTTTATTTATTATTTTTGCCAGGCTAATAATTTTGCAATTCAGCGCGTTGGAATTCGTTCTTGGAGTTTACCGAAATGTTTTCTTTAGCTGCGTTTAATTGATTTTTGCGCGTGTATATGTGAATGCATGTATAAACGGGTGTTTGTGTGTGTGTGAGTAAGTTTTTTTTTATTATTTGGTTTGTGTGTGTGCGACGCGCTTGTAAGTTTGTGAGAATGTGTAAGTGGGAGCAGGCAGCGGAATGCGTCCGAATGGCAGTGCGGAGCTTTTGCTTATGAGCCGACTTTTACTACGAGCGCAACGCTTTTGGCCTGAATATGCGAATTTCCTGCGCTACTCCTACGTTAACAGAGCGCACCACATACACACAGATAACTATATGTGTGTGTGTGTATGTGATTTGTGTGTATTGGTATGAATTTCAGTATAATAAAATATCCTGTTTGGCCACTGAGCGAACCAGTCAGCGAACCTTTTTCGAGCGACTTTGCACAGTGCGCATGCCCAGTAAATTTGGAGCAAGTTGCCGCTGCTGGCTATTTGTGGGCGATAGCGAGCAAACGGCGATAACACTACAACAACATAAACACCCACCCTACCACACCACACCACACCACTGCAAACCACCACCAGAGACGCTAGCGTTCAAAGTCCCTCACGCTATAGTTTCGTTTGGTTTTTTTTCGTTTTGCTTAAGGGGGGCCGGGGGAGCGGCTAACGCTTTTTTTTTGTTTGTTTGTGTTTAGTGCACTTGGGGTTGTTGTTGTTGTTTTTTATATTTGGCTATAACGTTTATTGGCAGCAGTTCACACGCGTTAGTTGTTCTGCAATTTTGTGTGATATTTTTTGCATTTCGTTTGCATTACAGTAATTTGATTGATTGATTGATGAGCGGCAATGACTCACTAAACTGAACGAGCGAACTAAGTCCCTGATTGTCGTTCGTTACAATTTGCTACCACTGTTGTTTGTTTTATGTTATTTTTTTTAGTATGTGCGAATTTAACATTGAGCTGTTATGAACAGCGAGCCCAATTTAGCCGTTACTTTTCTTGACAAACTTTTACCTAAATATCAAATCAATTCTATACGAAATGTGTAAAAACCGATATATTTTTTTCTTTAATTGGCTTCTAGTTAAAAAATAAAGCCGCGAAAGTGTACTGAAATATAATGAAAACAGCTGTTGTCAACGAGCAAATCACTGTATTTAACATAACCAAAACAGAAAACTGTTAGCATTCTAAAGAGCGGCATTCTCTTAAAATGGTGGACTGAAATTGTGATGAATTTCCCTGGACTTGCTTAAAAAATACTGCATCACTGACGAGTTATATCAGCTGTACTCGAGACTATCGACTGCGTTAACGGTAGCCGGTGGAGCCTGCGTGACAGTCTGGCAACTCTACGCAAATGCTAAATGAAATATACCAAATAGGAAAAATACCAAAATAAATAAAGCACTGAACAGAATTACTCCTCACGGTGCAATATTTATCTATTTATATATAAATATTATATTATTCAAACCTTTATGCACACAAATTCCATTTCTTATCTTAGGTTTATTAATGTTTTATTATTGGGAACGTTTATTAAATAAATGATTTGTACTCGGTTGTTAATAACATTGGAATACATGTTATTTTTGTTTCACCGTCAGCTGTTAAATAAAATTACCAATTGGACGGCCGAACTTTCTTACTTTAACGAAGATAGTTTTTATATATCGAATAAGGCGTACCAAAGAAAAAATTATTGTTAAGAGAAAATCATAATTAAATTATATTAAACAAAAGGTCCTAATTGAGTTAGGCTTTTTGTAAAACTAAATTGGCAAACTAAAGAGAAAGACAGAAACCGTACCGGTTGCACTTAAGGAGCTTGATCTATTTTCAGAGGCGGACAACAATGATTTTGCATAACAGAAATCTTTGCAAACTCGCAAGTAAGTAGCTAAATACTCTTCCTCAACCTGCCTACAATTGCAGTGTATTACTTACAGGCAATGTCACCAGTTTCGTCACAAGCAATATCCGCTTCATCAGCAGCAGCAGCCAACAAGCCAAAACTGCAATACTCATGCTTAACATGGGCGGACCCCAGCACACGGATCAGGTGCACGACTATCTGCTCCGGATCATGACGGATCGCGACATGATCCAACTGCCGGTGCAAAGCCGCCTGGGCCCATGGATTGCGCAGCGTCGCACACCCGAAGTCCAAAAGAAGTACAAAGAGATTGGCGGCGGTTCGCCCATTTTGAAGTGGACGGAACTGCAGGGACAGCTGATGTGCGAGCAGCTGGACAAGCTATCGCCCGAGACGGCGCCCCATAAGCATTACGTAGGCTTTCGCTATGTCAATCCGCTGACAGAGAATACGCTGGCACAAATCGAAAGGTCAGTTTAGTCTCGCAGGCGAAGTATTTATGGAACGAAGGCGAAGTATTTATGGAACTGGTATATATTATTACTAATATTATAATTGCTATTTATATTGTTTGCTTGCCAGTTGGATTTATGTAGTATACTTAAAAAGATTCTTGTATAAAAGTATTTAACATTTTTATATCTGCAGCGACAAACCGGAGCGCGTGGTGCTCTTCTCACAGTATCCACAGTACAGTTGTGCCACATCCGGCTCCAGCTTCAACTCGATCTTCAGCCATTACCGCGACAAGTGAATATTGCAAATCAAGATTAAAAATTGAACTGCTAATCCATTGTTCTCAACTGACAGCACACTGCCTGCAAACATTAAGTGGAGCATTATCGACCGCTGGGGTACCCATCCGCTGCTGATCAGAACCTTTGCGCAGCGCATACGCGAAGAGCTGTCCAAGTTTGTGGAGACGAAGCGCAACGATGTCGTCATACTATTTACGGCACACTCGCTGCCGCTGAAGGCGGTCAATCGGGGCGATGCGTATCCCTCGGAGATAGGTGCCAGTGTGCACATGGTAATGCAGGAGCTGGGTCAAAGTAATCCCTACAGCTTGGCCTGGCAGTCAAAGGTGGGACCGTTGCCCTGGCTGGCGCCAGCCACTGATGATGCCATCAAGGTAAGCTAATGCAAGAGCATCAAGCATCTAATCGATTTTAACCGGCTCTCATTTTAGGGATATGTTAAGCAAGGTCGCAAGAATTTCATCCTGGTGCCGATTGCCTTTGTCAACGAGCACATCGAGACACTGCACGAACTGGACATCGAGTACTGCGATGAGCTGGCCAAGGAGGTGGGCGTCGAGGAGATTCGTCGTGCTGCTGCACCCAACGACCATCCGCTCTTCATACAGGCTTTGAGCACCATTGTCGCCGATCATCTGAAGTCGCAGCAATCCGTCAATCCCAAGTTCCTGATGCGCTGCCCCATGTGCACCAATCCACGCTGTCGGGATAGCAAGAAATGGTATCAGCAACTGTGCGCACATTAAGAGATACATGCTATTATTATCATTAACGTTATCATTATCATAATCTTTCATTGAGTAATTGTTGGGTGTAAATGGGTTCCAGGTTTTGATTGAGTCCAATAAGGCAATAAAAAAGACACTGCACAAACAAAACAACTGTTTTCTCTTTATCTCTCCCTCGCACTCGCTCTCTGTAAAAAGTGTGCTCTCTGTTTCTATGTTGTGCACATGTGTGTTAAGCACCATGAACAAGTAGCATTTGCTTTTCAACGCTCTCTTGTTACGTCACAGCACAACAGTTCTTATGTGCTGTTTATTCAAATTTGGGCATTGTGACGTTACATCACAGCTCATTCGCATGAGCATTGAGTGACATATATGTACATCGGCTTACCTTTCAACTATGTCAACGCCGGTGAGTATTGATCAGCTGTTTGGGTATCATTTTTTCAGATTTCGAATTCTTTATTTATGGTGGGCACTGCAGCATTTAAATTCCCATGACCAAAGGAGTTCTTTCAGACAACACGCGCCCAGCCAAATCAGCGATTTGCGGTTGTTATGCATTAGTCGCATTTGCGGTATAAGGAATTGCATAACATTACAATACCATGGTACAAATTAGCTGGGACTCCAAGTCGAAATAACAATAACAACAGCAATCAGTGAAATTTCGGCGGAAACAATCAGAGGCATTTCGCTCGCTTCAAGTTGTCTGTGAGAGAGAATAGCGGATTCGACTCTCGCCAATTAAGCCACGCTCCAAATTGGCGGACAATTAAAGTCTGATATTTTCGACGTTTCATTCTTTCAAGCGTACCTTCTTCCGTCTGATGAAATATATGCAACACAATCTAATCTCAACATCGGGCATATTGATCATAAATTAATTTAAAAATCCCAGTATTTATTTAACTCACTAATTCGACTCACCATTATGGTTGAAGACAACAATGGTGGCCACCACTCCGGGGCAGTATACACAGTGCTCTCAACGCCGAACCACGCCGGAGCGGAACCCCTCGATTTCGACAGGTAAGTGTAGTGTTTTTTTTTTTGTGTTTATCGCACCGCAAAACGTGTTTTGAAAATGCGACGAGCCTTAAGCACCACTCTCGAAACATACTCTCCGATTTGTCTTAAAGCACATACATATTTGTAAATATGTACATGTGTACATATATAAATTCACATCTACACATACATATGTACATAAATATTTATTTAACCTCTCATGAGATTCGTCATTGCCAGCATCAAATATTTGTTTATGTGCATTTTGACGTCGAGTCCATAAACGATTGTTAACAAAATTACTTAGGAAAAGCCAAGTGAGAATTGCCCCACTTCAGCTGAAACGGTGCAGACGCTCACTTTCCTTGTTCATTGCACTGATTAGATGTTTAGCACTTTTAATAGAATCAACGCAGTTATTTATATCTCCTTAAATGCCATTTTATTGGACTGTATATTTATGAACATACATACATACATATATAGAAAAGTTCAGAGCAACTCGTTTTCAGTTTTAGTTCATTTTCAAAAATGTATTAATCACTTTTGAAGAATAGCGGAAAGATATAATTTACAACGGATCGGATGAAAAATAAAAAGATATATTTATTGCTTTTATTTCAATATCTTTAAGACACACACTCATAGAAAAAAATGTCGTGCCAATATAGAGCATAAATTCGATAATCAGTCATTTAAAAGTACACAATTTATATGATATAGTAAATTCCTTTATTTGTCTATGTAGATATATAATGTTCCAAATATTTTGCATAAATTTCTTGATATATTGCAACAATCATTAAATTTTCCGCTTGGTTGCTGACCATAATTCTGCTGTGGTCAGCTATCAGTTTAGGTTTCGAAAATTTACCTATTTATGCAAATGCATACCTCAGATAAATTGCACTTTGAGGCATGCATATGTACATACATATACACATATACGACCTCAATAATTTCTTACTAAATCAAAAATAATCAACAAAAAAACTGTATTGTTTAATTTGTGAAGTCTAAATACGTAAATACGTGATAACTTTACCTGTTGAAATTCGAACTAACTAAATCCAGTCCTCGCAAAGATTTACTAGTTGTTATCAATGGAATTTCCCAACCATTCACAGATGCGTCACAGACGAGCCCAGCGAGATAAGTCCAATTTTCAACTGGCGCACCATTAGTCATAGGATGGAGGATAAGACCCGCGGTGTCTTTAAGAATCGCAATCTGATTGTCGATCTGCTGGCCATATTCTTTGGAATTGGGACATGGCTGGGCGTCAATGGCACCTTTATACAGCTGCCGCTGCTGGTGAATGAGGCGCCTGAGGGCTGGAGCCTGCCATCTTATCTAAGCGTCATGGTGCAGATTGGTAATTTGGGACCACTGCTGTACACCGTATACCAGAAGTATTCGCCATGGAAGCTCAACGATGGCTGGACCATACATGCAGTCCTAGCAATCGGCACCTTATCCTGCCTGCTCACCGCATTCGTCTACAACCAGACAGCCTCACTGGCGGGCAATGAGCACAGCGTTGCCCTCTTCATACTCACAATCTTTACGGCGCTGAATGCGTGCACCAGTTCCGTGCTCTTCATGCCGTACATGGGTCGCTTCAAGGAGCAATATATGGTCACGTACTTCATTGGCGAGGGCTTGAGCGGTATGCTGCCCAGTGTGACGGCTCTGGTGCAGGGAATCGGCGAATCCGGTCACTGTGTCCTGGTAAATATCACCGAATCAGGAGAGGAAATCTACGAGAAGGAAACAGAGCCACCATTGTTCGACACGAAGGTGTTCTTTCTAATATTATTCGGTCTGATGGTGCTCAGCTACATTGGCTACACGCTGCTGAATTCCTTGTCCCTGGCGAGACGGGAATATGCCGATGTCACCGTTAGCAAAGGTAACAAATATGAGTACGACCAGGACGACAATCAGCAGCTGAGTCGGGGCCAATATGCCGCACTGCTGGTGCTAATTGGGTGCATCTCGATGTTTAGCAATGGCATTTTCCCCAGCATACAATCCTATTCGAGTGCGCCGTATGGAACGCAAGCCTATCACTTGGCCGCGACGCTTAGTGTTATTGCCAATCCGGTGGCCTGTTTTATGGCCATGTTCCTGCATTTCACATCGCTGCGCATCATCTATCTGCTCTCATCGCTGGCAGCGCTGCTCACCAGCTATGTATTTACTACGGCCGTATTGAGTCCTCATCCACCGCTCTACGATGAAACCATTGGCATAGTGCTGGTGGTAAGTGTGCCGTCCCTGCATTCCAACTGGCAATACGCATTTAATGCTCATCACTTATTTATCCACAGGTTGCTGCGTGGACTCTGCTCATCGGCATTGTGAGCTACACAAAGCTGGGCATTACGACTGTGATGCGCGGCCAGGGCGGGCAATCTTTGGTATGGGTGGGCAGCATAACGCAACTGGGCTCGGCCATTGGAGCCATCTCTATATTCTTCGCCATTAACTATTCGAGCGTATTTCAGGCCGCCGAATCGGAGTGCTGATCCCGTGCTATTTTATATTCACACCTAGATTATATTTGTGTAGGTAGATTTTTAAACTTTTACAAAAATAGAAAAATTAATACAAATATATTGCGTTTGTTGATGGCTTCAGTATCGGGCGTGCTTTACGAATATAATTTCGAAATGTGCATTATTAAGTTCTGTTCCGATTGGAACTCGCAACCTGTTCAATTTCACTGTCCACGTCACCCTCATAGCCGGAATTGGTGTGCGAGCGTGATCCAAGTGCTGGTGGCTTCACTTCATCGCCACTGGCAATGTTCGGGCAGCTGTTGCTGAAGCACGAGGTAAAGCTTTGCAGCATATTCTGGCCCTGGACTGAGGAGGCATTGTTGAAGGCGATAATCCTATTCCGCAGACAGCGACTAGCGCTCATCGTCGCCCGACTGCCTTTTGGCGTTGCCTGAGCCGAGTCAGAGATCTTTTCTGTGAACACCCTCTGGCTAAGCAATGAATCGATCTCTTCCAACGAATCCTTGGCACGCCTAAAGCACATCAGACTGTCGCGCAACAGTTGACTCTCGTGCAGGCGTCGAAAATCCGTAAGCAGTCCATGGAACTCTATTGCATCGACGCAGCCCAATCCGTTGTCTCCGGCGTGTAGGCTTTCAAACTCCATAATCAGTCGCTTGATTTTGGTGGGTTGCTGCTCAAGAGTCGATTGCGTCAGCGCGAACGTTGTGTCCAAATCAGATATCTCCTTGACTAGGTTCACCGATGTCTGAATAATCTCATCGTTCTGCTGCAAAGTTAGCTTGAGCCGATCCCGTAGACCGCGCAGATAGTTGCATATCTGTTGCGTGTGCTCTATGTCAATATCCGTCGGTAAAGCTATTAAATTTTTGAGCATGCATGAGAAAATAAATATAAAATATATAAATATAAGCAGATTAAGAATCGCAGACCAGGTGACTCCATTTTGTTTTGTTTGTTTTCCATTGGAAGATTCTGATTTTAAATTTACGAGGAATTTTAAGCAATTGAACGAAAGGAATACTTAAATTTAATTTGTTTATTTTGTTTAATTTTGCTTAAATCATACCGATCTTATTGATTCAAGGTTCATAGCTAACCAGGATTTAAAAATGGAAAATAAAATATATTGCGGAAAAATATCTTTATTAAATTAAAAACTAATACTATTAAATTTAAAATTAAAATTGCCGGTAAGTAAATTAATATAGAACTAAAGAGATTTTTTTAATATATGAAATAAAATGCCAGATTTTTGTGCGCTTGCTAAAAATAAAATGTCAAACTTAAATAAAATTGAATAATTGGTCTTTGGAAATAAAAAATTAAATTAATTTCTTTTCAGAAAATCATACTGATACAGATTGAACACTTTTTTAAATTGCAATAATTGAAATAAGTCGAAACTTTAATAAAATTAGACAAATGGTTATTGGAAATAGAATAATTAAGTAAAGTTATACATTGTGTTTTTGAGCAGAAAAAGGGACTTTTTCGAATGTAGAAATTGACGCTTATTATAAATATTACTTTAACCACTTTATAAATAACAACAAAATAAAGTGTTACGCCCAATCTTTTCTGAATTTTGGATAGCTGGAAAACAGTGTGGTGCGTGCACCGTTTGAGGCACGAGCCCATCGCTAAATGTCTATTCAGCTCAAAGAACAGCTGTTTTTACGCTTCACACATACTTTCTGTTTTCATTTTGATTAAAGCATATTCCGATGATTAAACCAGTCGAGAGTCGCCGTCGCAGTCGCAGTCGCAGTCGTCGTGAGAAAATCGCTGCGTGAGTTGTGCTTTGAAGCAGTCAATTCAATTGTCATTTACTGCAAGAATAAAACGGAGCAACTCATTGAAGTTAAAGTAGATAAATAGTCGAATAGTTGGCACAGCGATTAGAATAACATTTCAAGTTGCAGAGCGTCAAATTTGTAAGCATCAAATAAAAAAAAATACTCGCAACGCCAACGTAAAAAGTACAACGACAACAGCGACGAAGGCGACGACGTCAGCAGCGACGTCAGCGTCGACAAAATGTATACAACGATATTGCAACGGCAGCGCCTTTGAGACCCACAGAAGAAAAAAACAACAACAACCGCAAAAAGACAAAAAGAAAACAAATCACAACACTTGCTACCCGCATAAGGAGTGCGGAGTGTGGCATTAGTTGCACCTTTGTAAACTAGATTTAATTATTTGCAAAACAAAAATGAGCTATTTGCGAGGCGGCTCGTCTGGCAACCTTAATTTGGATAATATGCTCATCTGCCGGGAGCTAGATCCGCTGCGTCACAATCTGGAGGCGGGCATCTTCAGGCAGCGCCTGCGGGTCGCTGAGAATCTGTACCAGCGGAATCTGGCCGGGCACTTTGGTTGCGTGAATGCTTTGGAGTTTAGCCAGGGTGGCGACTATCTGGCATCAGGTAAGTGACCAACTACCTGTTGCTCAAATCCTGCTAGTGGGGATTAACTTTTGTCTATTGCGCCGGCGGCTTCAGGTGGTGACGATAAGCGTGTGCTGCTCTGGCATGTGGATCAAACGCTGTCGAATCTTGGCGAGGATAAGCCAAATGTGATGTATGGCGAGCATGCCAGCAACATCTTCTGTCTGGGCTTCGACACACGCAACACATACATCTTCTCTGGCGGAAATGATGACCTGGTTATACAGCACGACCTCGGCACGTAAGTCATCTCACAATCCTGGCTAGCTCGCATTCTAAATTGTGATTTGTTTTTCCCTTGCGCAGTGGCAAGAACCTTAATTACTTTTCACACGATGGACCCGTCTATGGCCTCAGCGTGGATCGCACCAGCACCCATCTGTTCAGCGTGGCCACTGAGCATGGCGAGATTATTGTCTATGATCTGCGCGTCGGCAAGACTGAGCCACTGGCCATTGCGAAGTTTCGGACACCATTCAATGCGGTGGAATTCCATCCGCTCAATGGCAACTTTTTGGCCACGGCGAATGCCAAACGTGGCGCCCAACTGTGGGATCTGCGTCACCACACACAGTGGGTGCACCTGCTCAGCTTAGTCCTCTTGTTGCTTTTTAATCAGTTCCATCCTCTTCTAGAGCACTGTGCCAGTATAACTACATCACTGAATCTCCCAGCTGCATGAGCGTGCGGTTCAATTGCAATGGAAGTCTTCTGCTCACCCTGCATCGCCGCTTGCCACCCATCCTGTACAGTCCCAGCTCACCGGAGCCGTTGTGCTCATTTTATCACGATGAATACTTTAATTCCTGCACCATGAAGAGCTGCACATTTGCTGGCCCGCAGGATGAGCTGGTGGTCTCCGGATCGGATAACTTTAATATGTTCATCTGGCGTTTGGATGGAGTTGACAGTAAGTATTGGCATTAAGAGATTTGTATGATGCACTTGCTTCAACCATTTTCGCTGCAGTGGAGAAGAAGAATCAATGGATCGACACGACGCCCGTCATCCTGACCGGACATCGTTCAATTGTCAATCAGGTGCGCTACAATCGCCAGCGCTGTCTGTTCGCCTCGTCGGGTGTGGAAAAGATTATCAAGGTGCGTGCAAAAGTTAATCCCAAGCAGGCAATTTCTAATCTCCAATCATTCGATAGCTGTGGAGTCCATTTGCCCAGAAAGGTTGGGATGGCGCATTGACGGAGCCTCCGGATACGCCCTATTGCACACGCACCCTGCATCGCAACTCGACGGATCATGTGTCGCAGGACTTTAGCGCCTGCAACATGGAGGAGGATCAGGTGATGCTGGCCTTCTTCGATACGCTGGTGCAGCGTGAGCTAGAAACGTGGAACAGCAGCAGCAGCACGGGCAATGGTAATGGCCATCAGACAACAAGCAGCGAGAGCAGCTCCGGCACATCGACGGAGCGCACCGAAAGCTCAACCCAATCGGATGATGATCAGAGCGATGTGGACACACCCAATGTTAGTGAACTCAGCTGGCAAACGCATCCGAATCGCATTTTCTATTTGATTGCCAAGAAGCGTCGTGCGCTGCTCCAGTTGGCTGTCAGAGGCACTGGTGGGCAGCATCGCAATGTTGAGCAGCTGCTGGCTCGGCTGCTGGGCGAACAGCGGCAGGCAGCCACACAGGCACGCATCAGCGAATGGCTGGAGGAGACGCATCGCCTGTTCGGCGATGATGAGCTGCCCACCACATCGGCAGAGGCGGCAGCCCGGGATCGCAATCGCCGCGAGACCATCACTCAGCCAGCCAGCCGCAGTCCCCGCAAGCCGCCCGAGTTTCGCATGAGTAAGTAACCAACGGAATCTAAATCTTGAATCTTTATTTGAACAGCAGCTCGAGTAGGCAAACAAGTAAGGCCAACAGGCAGCCAAATGCTAATGCATAGAAGGCTAACTGAACGTCTGTTAGGGTAAGCACCTTCCACTTGCCCATGCCCAGCTCGGCCAGGTACTCCGGATACTGATGGATATTCCACTTGGCACGCTCCTTCTTCTCGTCAATCCAATGGTCCAAAAGGCCGCCATCCAAAATGCGCAAAAGCACCGTATTAATGCCATCCAAATAGGGCGACGGTCTGGGCAGAACATAGCCAATGTGATAAGTCTTGGGGCACTGGGGTATCTTGTGCACCTTGTGCGTCATAATGTAACGTCTGTCGCCCAACTCCAGGCTGGCGGAACGCGTTACGCCGGCAAATGTGCCCCTTTTGGCAACCATGCTTATCAAACGATCCTCACCCTCGCCCACCAGCATCATCTTGGCGTCCAAGCGCCGATAAACCTCCGAGTCATGGCCATAGAACAAATCATCTTTGAATGCCGGGTGTTTAATGTAAATGAGCATCTGGGAGGCGTCCAGCTCCGCCAGCGTATTAGGATCGCGGTAGTACAATGGTCGTATGTAGGCCATTGCCAAACTGGACTCGAGCAGTGCACCAAAGATGACGCTAACCAAGCACAGTGAGGCCAAGAAGATCCGCTCCGAATTATACGGCGGAAACTTGCCCACATTCACGCGCACCCAAACCACCCAGGTGTCAATAAAGATGCGCCAAGCAATGGAAAAGTAATGCAAACGACTGTTGACTGCTCCACCGGCTTCAAACTGGCCATGCCCAATTCGCAGAAAGATATTCAATCCGCGCAAACAGAGCCAGATGAAGGCGCAGACGAATCCCACGAGCAGGAAGCACATCCACACATCCACACGGACGGCAAATAACGGTACAATCGATTGTGGAATGCGCTGTGCCTTCTGCACAAAGAGACACAGATCATCCATGTAGACAGCGGCGCTGAACTGCAAGCGTGGTGATAAGTAATCCTTAATGAAGAACCCGGCAAAGATGACATCCACCTCGTGGCGATGGATGCGACCCACACCGCCGCTATAGGAGCCATCGGGCTGCTTGCCACTGTGTGGAGGGGATTATTTCTTAAGTGCTGAAGTCTTGGAGCTAGTCTTGGTTACTCACCCAAAGAATTTATCATCCGGCCAGGCATAGTTTAGCGTAAAATTCAAATGCTTGCCAACAGTTTCGGCTACAAGGGCATCCGGTCCGGTGGCGCGAAGTACTTGCTCGTTGGACTCATCTTCTACGAGGTCAGAGTACACCGAATCAAAGATGTAGACGCGCAGTGGATAACCGTAGAGATTTGAGTAAATGTTTTCATAGCTATGCGCATTCTCAGCGAGCACCAAACTCTTCAGAAAGGGATTATAGAGCAGGACTCGTTGGACTGCCAGCTGCACATAGTAGATGCGATTGTGGCCACGTCGTTGCCAGATGTTCTCCGCGAACTGTAGCAAAAGCCCATGCTCCTCCTGTTCCTGCTCGCCCGCCAATCTTTCCAATGCAATCACATAGAAACCGGCCTGATTGGTGAAAAGCTTCGAATCCGACTGCATTTGCTGCACTTGCTCATAAATATAGAAATTGTGTACGACAGCTCCTGCCTCGGAATCCCAACCAGCAACTGCTTCTGGATGCTGCCCAATATGCACCCTAAGCGCGTTTTTGTTTTGATTTAGCAGCGACTGGACAAAGCTATTGTCCGCATCCCTCATGCCGCCCAAATGAAGCTCCAGAGTGCCTTCCAGTTGACTCAATAACGTCTCCACAATGCCGGCATTGATGTCCTGCTGTCCCGTTGCCAGTTGCACTGCGAGTATTGACATAATTAGCTGTGTAGCCAACGCCATTGTGAGCGCAACTGAACTGTTTGACCTACGGCAGAGATTGACCAAGAGGCCAGGCGTCCCGACCGTATCTCTCAGTGCGTGTGTGTGTGGGCAAACAATGGCCAGTTGACACCTTGACACCTTATTTGCCTACTGTCAGCGACACTTTGACATTGACAGCTGACTGTGCTTGCTAGCCAACTCCAGACATCACTTACGACTTATCACCCAATAGCCACCCATTCAGTGAACCCCACAATTATTGGCAAGTGTCTGGGCATATTGTTTACCCTAGCAGAGTCAAGCTTCAAGATTTTCACCCAACATGACCTGGCTATATTCGTTGGTCTACTTAATAGTCTGACAACCAAACATTTATTGAACTGAACTTTACAGCGGCATTAACTGAAAATCTGAAAGGGTTAAACAGTTTCTGATCTTGGCCCAAGGAATTTATTTATAATTTTGTTTATTTATTTCTTGTATCAAATTGAGTTTGTGCGGGTTTTATTAAGTGTTAATGCTGTTATTAAATACAAAAAGCATTTCTTCATTGAAAATTGATCCTGATTCTAGGGTTTATTTATAGCTTCATAACTGTACAATAGGCATATTCTTTTGTTGGTCGAAAGATGAATTTTCTTGTGAAGAAACGCATAGTGGGGGCAGTCGCCAGCTATGCAGCCAAACGAAGTTCATACCACCCTTTCAAAATATGCGTCTGATTTTGCTCCTAACACTTGGACAAAAAACGATGAACATCGGTCCACTATATCATATAGCTTTCATAAGCTATCAGCAATCGGCAGGTTTTTTTTAATTTATAATGAAATTTACTAGTCGAGAGTGTGACTCCAGTTTGCAGGGGTATGTAATCTTTGGAAAGTCCATTCCCATTTCCTATTGTATTTCCTGGTATTGTTGTATTTAATTAGGATCTTGGCACAATTCCGCTGCAATGATAACTGTAATGAGTTTTCTTTTTCCACAGTTGGCTCGTTGCAAGCCAGTTTCGAGCAGCTGGAGCGGAAGCGGAAATTGATGCGACTCCGTTTTGCGGCCATTAAACGGCGACGGACCGTTCGACGTCCACGCCGTGGGATGCTGGAGAATGAGAGCGCCATGTCCTATGATACTGAATGGTTGGATGATGATGATGATAATGAGCCCGAGGCAAATCAAGAGAGCAATGCCGGTGACACCAGCAACAGCAACAACAACAGCAACATCAACAATAACAACAACAATAGCAACAGCAATCACGATGACGATACGTCCAACACATCGATGGAGGCACAATTGTCGCAGGCGCCAAGCACCTCCAATTCGGTGCACTTTGCGCTGGATGCCACCGAGGCCAACAACAACAGCCAATTGGCCGAGAACAACAATAACAAAGTCGTCAATGGCATACCGACTGCCACTTGCCACTCAGAGACAACCACATCCACGTCCTCCTCCACACAGACACATTTGTAAAAGGATCACACTTGGGAAACTTTCGAGAGGTTTCTGTTGACTTTTTTTTATACAGAGCAATCCTGGCATTATCATAATTCCTCGATATGTGTGTGTATTATGGATTAAGAAGAAAATTGTAGACTTAAGCGCAAATTCTCTGCAGCACTGTGTCCACTTGTCCGAGTTCTATCATGGTATAATACAAGCGGAGAGAGTATTCGGAATTCTTTATTGTTTAAGTAGACTTTATCAGCATCCCAAAATAGGGAGTTGAATTTATGTTCGCAGCAACTCATTTTCGAGCTCATTTTGCAATTTATTAATAGCCTCCACATTGGAATACTTTCTTTTAATTTAATGATCTCTAAAAAATTGCAGTAAACTAAAAATAATACCATGACAACAATATGGGTTTAACTTTTGCGTGTATTCATTCACGCGTGTATTCATAGAACATAGTTTTCTTTTTTTTTTTAAATTTGAAATTAGGATGTTAATTGTGATTGAAAATATATTTTAAAAACCAATCAGAAGAAAGAAAGAAAATAAATAAAACACAGTTTGGTGTGGAACGTGCAATTTGCAAATGTTTGTATTCAAGTTGCAAGATCATGTGTTGCAAGTAGTTGCAACTAAAATACTTCAAACGTACTTACAGATACAAATATGCATGTATTGCTCATGAGCTGATTCACTTAAGATAAGTATTTCACCAGTTGGCAATCCAACTGCGACAGAAAATATGGATACAGTAGTTTTAAAGGATGCAAGTATTCGGTTTATTATTTGAATTTATTTATTGAATGCTAAAATCTGTGAATTCTGC
This sequence comes from Drosophila cognata, assembly GCA_035041535.1. Lineage (NCBI taxonomy): Eukaryota > Metazoa > Arthropoda > Insecta > Diptera > Drosophilidae > Drosophila > Drosophila cognata. Next base: position 12,884,167 of record JAWNLC010000571.1, on the reverse strand, counting down.
GTATATGTCTACAATAATTTATGCGTAAAATTAATAATAAAATTGATAAAGAAACTAATAGCTATGTAGCTCGAATATGGAACTGCTATCCTAAATGGTGGATCGTAGCAATTAAAGTAAGTATAAACATTGCATACACTAAACAGGCTGTATAATGAAAAACTAAACAATACTGGCTAATTATGTACGTTGGCTTGTTCTTTGTATGTTGCAAGTTGCCTAAAGCTAAGTAAGTGAATTATTTTACACGATTTGCGAATTAAATGCAAGCGAAACACTTAGCAAGTCCCTTCGGTTGCATTCATGTCACTGGGCCGAAACGGCAGCATCAGATCCTTGCAGCGTGACATTACAAATCGCTCCAATTCGCTGCCAGCACTATAGAAACGAGCACATCATTAGAATGGTTTGCAAAAGAAAGAAGATGTTTGACTACTCACTCATAAATCTCATTGCCTTCGACATTGTACAGATCGCAGTTCTTGAACACCAACTGGATATCGCTGAGCACCTCCTCGTTTATTTGATATTGCCCCATATTTAATTTCGATTTGATTTTGGCCAGATCCATTGGCGCCTTAATTATCTTATGGTAGTCGGGCACCTCAGAGGTCAGCACTGGTCGCAGAAAAGGCCATGACGATTTATGCTTCATCGTCTGCTCCAGCAGATCGTATAAGACGGCGCCATTTAATGGCAAATCATCATTGGTTCGTCGTCCCGAACGACGATTATTGTTTTGATTACTGGTATTATTGTTATTATTATTGGTGCTGTTGTTGGCCGCTGCCCTGACTACTGAGTTGCGCAACGAATTGCGTGCACGCTTGGCCGGCGGTTCCTCCCGATCCTCATCATCATCGGCATCTCCATCTACGCGAATTGAGAGTTATGCGATTATTATATGTAATTGAATTGGGATATATCTAGTGAAACTATATACCGTGACTGAGCCGACGTCGCGTGCGTGGCTTTTCATTTGACTTGCACTTCTTGCAGACGAAATCCGTGCGGGGTTGTCGCTTCAATTTAACGCACTCCAGATGATACCACTCGGAGCAGCGGGCACAGCAAATTTCGCAGCCATCATAGAAACATATCTGACAAACCTTTTCAACCTCGCTAAGAATGGAAAAGTTGGAATGATTCGTTTTAATCATCAGCATAGTTCTCGTTCCGTTCACTTACGTTTCTTCATCTTCTTCATTGTCTTCAGTTTCAAGGGAGGAGAGCTCGTTTTCGTCCTCTTCTTCAATTTCCTTGGATTTTTTTCGTCTACTGCTGCGGAGTCGCTTCGCTGCTGCTCTGCCATTTGCCTTGACGGATATGATGTGGGTGGACGAGGATTGACTTTGCTCAGTTACCTCCTCCTCCTCCTCTTGGTCACTTTCTTCCTCTTCGCTGTTGCCATCATTCTCTTCGGCTTCAATGGACGATTCGTCGACGGACTCATCATCCTCTTCGATTGTCTCTTCAATTTCCTTCGATTTTAGTCGCTTGCTGCTGCGGAGACGCGTCGCTGCCGCTCGGCCATTTGACTTGGCGGCTAAGAAGCTGTGAGTGGAGGAGGAGGAGGCTTCGCTTACATCATCATCATCTGCATCGCTTTGCTCCGCCTCTTCATCGGCAACATCTTCCTCCTCCTCGCCTTCGCCATCGTCATCACCGTCGACATCTGCGTCCTCCACCTCGTCCTCCACAATGAATTTGCGATTCTTTTGGGCAGTGCGTTTCTTTTGCTCGCGCTGCTTATCGTCTGCGGTGGCATTGGTGAAGCGTCCAGTACGCACACAGGTCTGACAATACCAGTTACCCTCGGGCACCGATCGTAGCTTTGGCTTCATGCAAAACATGTGAGTTCCGCCGTTGCACTCGTCGCAGAGCAGCATTTTCTCCGGATCGGTGCCACGTCTGCAAACCTTACACAGCGACTTATTTGTGGAATGCTTCCATAATATGGAGTCGTGCAATACGTTCATATGCAGGAAGATCTGGGCATAATTGGTGCTCTGCATCAGCGACAGTTCCCATTGCTGCAACCTGGCCTCGCAGATGAGCTTCTGATTTTCCGGTCTCGACTCTTGTTTCTTTATTGCAGTTGTGCCGAATGGCTCCTTTAGGAAGCGACGACCCACAGCCTGCTCCACCTGGAGCAGTGCCGATGCCAGATTCCGCACCTGAGTCTCATGCGCCTCGGTTGCCTCTATTGAGGCAGCGACATCACTCTGCATCAAATGCTGTCCCGGATCCCGATAGGAGCCATATTTAGACCTGCCATACTGATTGGAAAAGATGGCATCTTCGTCATAGAGCTCATCTTTGACATCCTGCGCCTCCATTTCCGTATCGGCATCCGTCTCGTTGCTGTGCATGAGTCCGGGTCCCCACTGTAGCTTGCACTGGGCATTAAAGTCGTCGGCCAACAGCTGCTCGCGCCACTTCTCCATATCCTTTACCTTTAGCTTGCCCAGATCGCCCGTGAAAATGTCTGCCTCCAGCTGCAGAATGCAATCGATTAGATGCAGACGCATCACCTCGTTGAGATCCGTATTCTCGGGCAGACCAAAATTAGCCTGGCCATATTTGCGATTCGTCTCCGACTGCATTGCATTGACGAACTTGTTGCGCTTCTGATTGCTATCCAGGCTGAGCATATCGTGCGGACACTGCTTCACATGCTGTTTGATCAGGGCGCGCAGCATGGTTAGCTCCTCGAGCAGCTCTGCTTCACGCAGGCCCAGTGGATTTAGGGATCTGATCAGGACATCGATCTCATCCTGCTGATAGATATACGTCCACTTCTGCCGCATAGCGTGCTGCGCGTTGTGAACTATGCAATTGGTGGCATCTCCGCTGCACATGAGCAGCTCAGTTTGTGTGGGTGTCGCCTGCTCCTCTTCGTCGCCGGTTAAATCCATTGGATCGGCCGGTTGACCATGACCGTTAATGTGCAAATTCTCCTGGTTCTCTTTGTTCTCCAACGATTGTTTGCCGGTGTTTTTACGCCGCGTATCCGAATCGTCAGCATACAGTCTTAGCAGATAGATGCGCAGATCTCGGCGCATCTTAGGCAACTGTGCCTGTTTGCGTAGCTCGGCCGGTGATTTATTGAGCGGCGGCTGCGACAGGCACGTGTCCAAGCTATCCGGCGAATGCTCTATGAAGATCCCCGGCATCGACTCTAGCACATAATACTTGCGATAGCAACGATCCATGCCCAAGTAGACCAGAAAATTGAACAGCTCCGTGTGCACCTTGACCATATGATTATCGTGTTTGCGCTGCTCCCGATCCGATTGTCCCAGCAGATCGGCAACACGTTTATTCAGTTCGTTATCTAGTGCCTGCCTCTTGTCCATATCCTGCTTCAGTTCATCTGTCATGCACTGCTGATTGTGCTCGTTGATCAGCTTGCGCCGGTTCATCTCGACGGCGGCCAGTCTTCGATTCTCGGCGATGACCATCGAACGCAGTTCGCCCTTCGCCTTGGCTATGCGCTCCATGCGCTCGTCGATCACCGTAATGCTGGCGGAATATGTTAAAATCTGTGCCATCAAACAGTTAATCACACGCATAATATCCACAAAGTCCAGGTGACCAATGGAATGCGTTCGGAGTATATGGAGAATGTGTGAGTGCTCGAGAAGCAGCTCCAGACCGGGATCCTCACGCGAGGCGTAACCATTGCGATACATGAACCGCCATCTTTCACTCTTCTCAGCCAGCACCGCACCGGAGGCCAACAAATGCAGGCGCAGCACTTCGCTCAGGGTGAGTGCGTCTAGCGGCAACACGTTCAAATTGAAGGAATAGTGTCGTTTGGCATAGCGAGTCGTATGCGAGGCATTGTACATGCTCATGTAGGGCTCCTCTGTTGGCTGGACGCGTCCAAGCGAATAGCTGACGGGGCACTCATCCTCCTCTTCCCGTTGCAGATCAAAGATCGTGCCCAGCAACACGAGAAGTATGTCTGAGAGTGGACCGGCCACTTCGCGTGAGCTAAATGCTCGCGACATCTCATAGAAGCTCAGGTTCTGGGTGAGCACTCCGGCGCCAGAGAGCAGACCACGATACGTGTGCATAAATTCACGCAGCATGAAAGCATCGCCCAGCAGATGGTGCGGCAGATGTGTAACAATTGGATGATAGGTGGGCATCACAGACTGATCGACACGTTCCAGATCATCCGTTTTGGTTGTCAGATAATTGCATTCTTCTTCGACGCGCAACAATATCGCCGCCTTCTTTTGCGCCTTCTTCTCCGCCCTTTGACGCATCTCCTCCAACACTTTGGCCTGCTTCTCGAGGCGTCTGCGCTCCATTTCCTCGGCCAACAATTTGGCTTTGGCTTCGGCGTCCGCCTTGCTCTTGGGCTTCACCTCCTCACCCTTGACAATGAACTTGTTTAGTGTTGATTGTTTTTTGGTATCCTTAGCGTCGGGTCGTTTGATTTTCGATGGTGAATAGCGCGGCATTTTCCCAATAAAGATACTCGAGAAGCTAACATTCGGCTCTGTCACATACTGCTTGTAGATTTCGGGCTTGGGCCGCAATAATCCCTCCACTCGAATCACATTGTTCTTGATGAACATGGTGAGGTTCTCCTGGTTGAACTGGTCCCGTTTGCGACGCAACTGCTCGAATGTGGCAATAATCTCCTCGCCGTTCGTCGCACGCAAACGATATTCGAGCTGTTCGGTTTCCTCGTAAACGCCGTTGACCGGCTTTAACGCATTCTGCGGCGGCTTAATGCCAACCACTTTGAAGACCTGATTTCGCTTGGTTGTGATATTCACCTCCTCATTGAGGAAGAACCGTTTGCGAAGAAACTTGGACACGAGGAGAGTGAGCGTCTTCACGGCCGATTGACAGGCATGTTCGATGACCAGGAGAACGGGCGCACGTAAACTCTGTTTGAACTGTTCCATCTTTTTGCGGGCGAGGCGTTCGCTCTTTACTGCCTCCTCGTAGGTGAGGCCATCCTTGCCGGTCGACTCGCACTGCCACACAGTCGAGTTAATGGCCATAACATGTCGAAAATACTCCCTGCAATATAGAAAAATCACGGCCATTGAGTTAAGTCGTCAAAAATACTCCATGTAATGTAGAACATTTTAGACAATTAAGTTCATTCTTCCTGATGAAAACGCTAGATTATCAACATGAAAAATCTAAACTGTCTACTAATATTATCTCTCCCTCGCTTATGCAATCATAATTATATAGATAAAAGTTAAATTTTTTGCATTTTCGAAATTGTAACACCATTTAAAACTGTTTTTGAACTTGCAACAAGGTGGCAACACCGTGCGTAGCAGCTGTGACACAAATTCGCGCGCATTCAACGGCGGCCGTCGCCAACACAACAACTACTCACATACGAAATGTTTTTGTGGTTTTGCTTGCATGTATTGCTCGCGTCGAAGCATGCGTTCATCAGCGTTGCTTTGTTGTATACTTTAGCGCATTTTATGCTTTGTTATTGCCATACTGCTGCTTGCTGCAACTAAAGCTATTTGACGAATTGCAAAACAAATTTAAACTTGGTAACAGTATTAGGTGAAGAAGAAGAATTAGACGGTCACAAAATTGAATTTTAATTACGGTCATACGTTTAACAAAGATCAAAGCAAATTTTGCAAATCGTAATTTTTAGGTCAGGTCAATCAAAAAAAAAAGGCGCCAGACACACAAAAATAAAATGCGACTTTTTTTCAAGCCCAAAAAATGTAACGCCCATAAAGTTGGCACCTTCAGATCCTAGCTTTAATTGGCGTATACATTATAAATATTAGTTTATTATTGGCAAGAATATAAAGTTTCACGCATGGTTAATCTAATTTGACTTACTCGTAATCGCGAAATATCCGCTTGGTAATATAACAGCAGAAGACCAAATCGTTGTCGTGGAATGTTTCCTGTGATTGATTGAGATCAAAACCGTCGCGCTTGCAGATCGGCATATTGAAAGTGATTTGTTACTTGCCCTCGTTTAGCTTATTGTTTTATTTAGTATCGCCAAGGAGCAGCACAGGGTCAGCCAGCGACAGAGCGAGACTGGGGGAGGGAGCAATAAAAGGCGCCCAATTTTTCTTGCAAGCAGCAGGATGTAAACGTTGTTAAGCAGCGCCTTGCAATATGCACTTAATGGACAACTACAATTTGCAACTTCTTATGCTATTTGCACTAGCTTTGAATTATAAATTAACTTTATTTTCCTTAACGAAATAATTTTCACGCGCGCCTCGCGAATTTCGCTCGGCCTTTGAGATGCTAATGTGCAACTATCGATAGTTAACATGTAAACAAGCACAAGAGTTGTTGTTATTGGCCCACGATAGTTTGCGCGCAACTTCTAGCCAGTATTGGAAAAGGCGGATTTGGTGAAAGTATTTTGTTTTTAGTTATTTAAGCTAATCTTTTATTGTTTTAATGGCTAAAAGGAAAATAGTTAAAACAAATTTATTTGTTATTTAGCTCTATACGTTGACGGATTGACATTAAAATGAAAATGTTGCTTAGCAATGCTCGCTCGATCTGCACTGTATACATATATCGATGTTATGACATGTATCGATAAGACATCAACAACTCTACTGCAAAATGGAATAAAAAGAACCACACACAAAAAAAAAGTTTTGCGGAAAAGGAAAAGTGCATTTGACTGACCGTAAAAATAGTATAACAAGGCGGCATAATTAATTGCAATGTGCACAAAACAGTATAAAACGAAAAACATGCGCTTCTGCGTATGACGACAAAATTCGTATCAGCTAAATAAATAGGTAGGCATCTGCCTCAGTCTCTGTTTCAGTCCCAGCGTAGGCCTCACTGGCGCAACGAGCAGGCTGGCTGGCTGACTGGCTGCTTCATATCATTCTTTCACCGTTTGTCTTCCTCTTCGCTTCGTGCGACACAAGCAGCAGCAGCAAGCAGAACACGATATTTTTGTCGAGGGGAAAAAACTGTACGCGCTGTGTTGTGTTGTGTCGCTGTATGTGTGTGTGTGTGCGTGTCTGCATCTGTGTGTGTGTGGGAGCGGAAGAGGGAGGAGGGTGGCGAACAAATAATGTACAAAAAGTTTTAATGTCTCGTTTTGTTTCGACTTATGCAAATTGCAGTCTGTTTTTCCGTTTTCTCGTTTCTTGTTTCTCAGTGTGTGCGCTACAAACTTGCTGCCTTAGTGTAATTTATTAATTATCGACGGATTTCTACCCGACACCCCCAACTCCAATTTGGTGTTAGCTCAAAGCTAAATGATAATGGTTCGCAGACGCGCACGGCCCGCCAAAGAGCCCGCCCTAAACGGGGTCGTTGCTGCCAACAACAGCAACAGCGACAACACAACGCTGACCCTGCCTTTCAATGGCGTACCAATGAGCGCTGTGGCCGCCAATAGCAATAATCTGCTGGATGATCAATACTTTGCCAGCCCGAAGCGAAAAGACTGTCGTCTCATGAAACCAAACGAAGGCAATCTCAGTGCAGCAAATCATCCACAATCCATTGAAAAATCCAGCAACTCTATCAAGTCTGAGGCTGGTCGCACAATTGGTAAGTAGTTTTTATTTTTAAGTTTTATTAAAGCACACTCACTATTGCACCGCTTTCCTTTCCTCTCCCCTGCACCTCCTCCTGCACAGGTGTACAATTGGCAACGCGCTCGCAAACACGCACCATTGAAAACTTTTTTAAAGCGAATGCAGCTAAGAAAACAACAATTTTATCAACAGAAATTACAACAACAACTGCATCAGATGAGCAAAAGACAATAAGCATAAATGAAGCCTTAGTGGATGAACTGGAGTCGCTGCTGTATGATGCACAATCGATAGCTTCACCGTCGACCAGTAACAGCAACAGCGCCAGCGCTAGCTCGCCAGCATATCAAATCGACGATGATCTGGACGCTGAGCATACTAACGACAACAGCTCTGAGACGGGGGGCTCTAACTACACTGATACACACACCCATACACACTTACACACACACACACAAGTCCAAGACCAAGACACACAACATACAGATGCAGCAGGCATACAACACACAACTGCCTTCCAGACGCATCGATCGGCATTGCGCGACAGTCACAGTTCGTCACATAGCAGCAGCAGCAGCAGTGCTGCGATCTCGGATAATATATTTCTGCAGGAGCCGGTGCTGACGCTGGACATCGATCGCACGCCCACCAAGGCCTCCAGCATACGCATCAATAAAAGCTTCGAGCTGGCCAATGCCGTATTCTCCTCGCCTCCGTCAGTGCTGAGTGCTTGTGTGCTCAACGGTCGCTTCAATCAGATTGTTACGCTCAATGGTCACGGGACGGGGCACGAGCAACAGCAACAGCAACTGCAACAACAGCAGCAGCAGCAGCAACCGTTGAGCGGTTGTGAATTGGATCAACATGACAGCAGTTCCTGCGACAGTGGCGTCGCCTGCAGCCTAGCGGCGGGCATGTCGCCAGCGGTGACGGGAACGCGTCGGCGTAAGCCGGCAACACCGCATCGCATCTTATGCCCCTCGCCCATCAAGACAATGCCGCGCGATGCAGCGCTTCTGATGAAGGGTGAGGTGCATTCGCCGAGAAAGTCGCCGCGCAAACTGCAAATGCAGCTGGCAGCCGCAAGCAGTGTGTGCAAATCGCGACGAAGACTGAATCAGCCAAAGCCGCAAGCGCCTTACCAGCAGCCCAGCCCAATGCCCAATGATGATGTTGTCGTTGTCGTTCTAGACGATGACGGGGACGTGGATGGGGAAGATGATGAGGATGATGTGCATGCGCTGATCAAGGCCGCCGAGGAGCGTGAGAATCTGACTAAAGCAAAGGCGGCAGCAGCAGCAAAAGCATCATTAGCTGCCGTCAAACCAAAGGCAACTTCCAGCAGGCCGGGCAAGGCTAAGACATTGGCAGCCAAGTCACAGCCGCTGGCTGCAACCAATGGCAATCGTGAGCTGACCGAATTCTTTCCGGTTCGGCGCAGTGTGCGCAAGACCAAGACGGCCGTCAAAGAGGAAATGATGCGCAATCTGGAGCAGGCAGTGCTCGAGGAGCGATGCGAAGGACTCCAGGTGCGCCACTTTATGGGCAAGGGGCGTGGCGTCGTCGCCATGCGGCGATTCAAGCGTAACGAATTCGTCGTCGAATATGTGGGTGACCTGATCGCCATTAGCGAGGCCACCCAAAGGGAGCGTTGCTATGCCCTGGACGAGAATGCCGGCTGTTATATGTACTATTTTAAGCATAAAAACCAGCAGTACTGCATCGATGCGACCATTGATACGGGGAAGCTGGGACGCCTTATAAATCACTCCCGCAACGGCAATCTGATGACCAAAGTGGTCGTCATCAAGCAGCGGCCGCACTTGGTGCTGCTGGCCAAGGACGACATTGAGGCTGGCGAGGAGCTGACCTATGACTATGGCGATCGTTCCAAGGAGTCGCTTCTGCATCATCCATGGCTGGCATTTTGAGCCTATGCCTGGAAACTATCATTACCTAAATATACATAATAAATGCAAAATATTAGCTTAGTTATTCTTTAATGAACAAAATGAGACAAAGATGAAAGAAACAACAAAAAACAAACAAAACAAAACTGTTAGTGCAAAATAACCGTAAAGGATATAGAGAGCATCATTTCATATTTTTGGATCTGTTAGCGTTTTTTCCTTTGTGTTAAGGCATCGATTATGAAACTGTTAAACATTTAGACGAAGTTGAAGCGGTATGCTTATAATTATGACATTAACATTGCATTCGCCACATTTATAATGAAACTCGAACAGACTCACTCACACACACACACACACACACACACACACACACACACACACACACACACACACACACACACACACACACACACACACACACACACACTACATACATACACACTCTATTTATATAGAACTAGTTATATATGCATATACACATATATATGTGAAAAATTGCTTATTATTATGTACTATTTACTGCCATAGTGCTATCTATATATGTATACACCCCGTGCACCTCGCTCGCCAATCCCAATCCAAAAAGAAAACAAACATAAAACCTAAATCCTGACTAGATTAAATATAATGAATATAATAATAATTAATGCATCGATCAGCAACATCCATTTAAGCACATTAAACACACATTTGACGAGGCTTTTTTGTAGCGTCCACTGGCAAAGTCCTACTTCCCGAGAGAATGTGAGACATTGAAGATTAGTTTCGGACTAATCATATCACCTATTGAGCTTCCGCTGGCACAAGTGAGCCACTCTACAAGCAGGTTTCAATTACACAATACACCACACGCCTCCACACTCCACTCCAGTAGAATGATGAATCTAATTAAATGCCGGTCCTTACCCCGTCCCCACAAAAAAACCCTTATTGATAAGTAACATCATCATCGCAAGAAATGTATTGCAACAAAAACTTGGTTCAAATTATCAAATAAACATAAAACGTTTTTTCAATTACTATATATATATATATTATATTTTTTTTTAGTGTTTTGCTCTGCGCATATTTATACAATACATTATCTATTAATTGTAGAATATAATTTTGTAGCACATTGTAATACATTGATTTTAATTCAAGCCGCAAACCATTTTATATCATGTTTTTAATCATTGTTAGCAAAAATAAAACAAAACATACACAAATGCATAATTTACAGTTAAGTCTACAGCATCGATTCAAATTTAGTTGTAATTTATATATATTAATTGTTTTACTTCACACTCACAGACAATCACACGGACATACACAGACACACACACACACTCACACTCATAAACACACGCGAAAATTAAGCGAAATAAATAAATAAAACATTTAACACAAAAATCTAAAGCCAATGGGTTTTCAGTTTTTTTTAGTTTTCTGCTTTAGTTTTTCATTATGGAGATCATGTCAAACTATGACTAAACATGGAATGCTCGCAGTTTTCTTCTTTTTTTTTTTTAATAATTGTAACAAATTTGCATTACATATATTGTAATACATTACAAACATACCCAACTTTATATGTGTAAATGTATATATAGAAAAATTTCGCTTGGGCGGGTTACGTTCTTGGATGTTGTTTTTTTTTTTAGCGCCTTGAAATATCTCACTTTGGAATGGCTGGGGCGTTTCTTGTTTTTTTTTTTGTTGTAATTTAAAATGATGCAACCAGATTGACCGCTTCTACACACACCTTGACTGAGATCCCACCATTTTAGTGGGTCAAAACTAGGTAATACATACATTTCTAAGCTGACCTTTGTAAACATTTCTTAACCCGCTTAATGTTCAATATAGTTAAGATATTACTCAAACGAGTTTTAAAAACGAGATATACCAAACATAAAATTGGTTCCACAAAAATTAGTTTCAAGGTTTCTATTGCTTTAAATATTATACAAGTTCTAATTTCCAAGCATTCACTGATAACCGAATCTAGTTTAGTTGTTGGGTAAATTTTGGGGGCTTTGACCTTCAAAAGTCGTAAAGTCCAAGCTGTAGCTAAATGGAGAGGTAATGTCGATTACTACGTTTTATGTACCACTCAATACAGTCTATCCACATAATATATTAATAATAATAATAATAATATAGGCTCTATAAATAATACTAGTCCTAATTTCTGAGTTATTTAAGTTTTCGGCCAATTCTCGAGTTCTCTGTCTAAACACAAAATTTTACACAAAAATATTGCACTAAATACTAAAATTTCGACGCAAACAGTTTAGCATTGCTTATTTTTTTTTGCTGACTATAACTACAGGCTACGAATAACAATAATTACAACATCAACAACAACAACGACAACATCAACATCAACAACAACAACACAGCAATACGCAAATTAACAATGATAACAACCAGCGCAAACGTTGCAAAGTTGCTTGCAGTTTCGCTCACTTATATAACAAAATATCTAGACGGATTCATTAATACTGACTAACGCGTCGCCTACGTCAAGATGCTCGCCTCGGTTGCCGGTGGGCGTGGCGGCGGCACCAACAACATCTTCGACTGCTGCTGATGATGATGATGATGCTGCTGTGACCTTAACTGTTTCACGGTGCGCAGCTTTTGTCATTTCTTTGCGCTGAAACTGGGCTTGGGCAGCGAGCTCATGAAGGCGCCAGCATTGGTTGGCAATGCCGGTGCCACAAAGCTCAGATCGGGTATTAGGGAGATGCGTGGCGCCACCTTTGCATTGCCCAGATGAAACTGCTGGCGCTGCTGCTGCTGCTGTTGCTGCAACTGTTTCTGATGGTGCTGATGATGCTGTTGCTGATAAGTAGCTGGCACTGCGTTCGCCGTCGCCGTTGGCGCCGTGGAGAAGTCGTGCATCATGTGGATCTGTTGTGGTATATTGTTATTATTATTATTACTATTATTATTGTTGTTGTTGGTGCTGCTGCTATTGTTGGAGTTGTTGCTGCCTTTGCTATGATATTGGGGTACCAGATTGCTGTGCGCATGCGGCTGCTGCTGCTGCTGATAGAGACTGAGCGGATTGTTGTAGAAGTTGGCGCTCTGCCAGGCGCCCGAATTGAATTGTGGCATTGTGGCAGCACGCGCCGGCAACGGATTGCTGCTCACAAAATCTGACCAGTCATCTTCCTGCTTTGCAACTACAGTTGCCGGTCGCGATTTCAGCACATTGTTGTTGTTGTGATTGTGATGGTTGTTTTGCTGTTGTAGCTGCTGCTGCTGTTGCACGGGCACAGACACAAAATCGGACCACTCATCATCCTCCTGCTGCAGCTGCTTTTTTTTTTGCTGCTGCTGCTGTTGCTGATGTTGTCTCGGCTGCTTGGGTGACTGTTGCGCCACCGTGGCGCTTATCGTCGGTGGCTTGAACTGATGCGAGAAGAGCTCCTCGATGCGTGCCAATTCCTCGGCATTGATGCTAGCCTGTGCATTGTCGCCCCACTCAATGCTCGGCTTCGCCAATGGAATTGATTGCGGCAGCAGTATGGCCGGACTGAGAATCATCTGCTCGCCAAATGTGGGCGTGCCATTGCGAGGCGGCTGTAATTGGGCGCAGTTCTTCATGGCGGGCACACTCTGAAAATCACTGAAATCATCATCCTCCGATGATGGCTTCCCGGATGCATTCAGCTTGGCTGGTGATTCGAGGGCGTACGACGTTATTGTTGCCGGCGGTGGCTTGTACTCCACATCGCGATATTCTTTCTTTACAACGGTCTCGTCAATAATGATGCCGGCCGAGGCGATCTCATAGTCGAAATCGATGGGCGCCAGCGTTGTCGTCTTGGCCACCGCCGTGTCCGATTTTGAGGGTGTGTAAATATGTGTCTCCTTGAGCGGCAGGGCAAAGCTATTGCTGTTGCTGCTGCCGCTGCTGATCTCATGCAGTTGCTGGCTGCTGCTAATAATTGCTGGCTGTGGCGGCGGCGACGGCGACGGAGATGGTGTTGGCAGCGATGGCGATGGCGATGGTGATTTTCTCAGATCAAGCTGCTGCTGTTGCTGAGCGAGCTGCTCGCTGTCGTCGACGAAGCCGTGTCCATTGCCGTCTGCTGATAGAGCAGACGATAGCGGCGCTGTTGTTGTTGCAGCAGCAAAAACTGATGTTGCTGCTGCGGCGTCATCAATGCCGGAGACGGCGCCACTGGCTGCTGCCTCGTCGTTGCCGTTGGTCGAGCTTTGCCCATGAGTAGCGCCAGGCTGCGTTTTAGCTTGGCTCGCCGTTGTTGCTGCTGCGGCGGCGGCTGTTTCGAGTCCTGTGAACCACACAAAATATAAGAATTAATTTAAGGGTACTACAGATAGTAAACAGTTGTATATATATATATATATATATATATTAATCGACAAACGGACAAGATGCTGGATAAACTAGTGCAGTGGGTGGAGTGTTTGTTGGGGTTTAAAAATATATATATGTGTATGTTGTGTTGGCAGCGACAGGTAACAAGAACTGATGAGAGAGAGAGATTGAGAATTGCATAGAGACTAAGGAGAGAGATATATAGAGAGAATAAAAAAATACACAACTACAACACACACGGAGCCAACGAACGAAACTTACTAAGATCCAGCAAGGCGACGTGAGCGATTAAATTAGTGTTAGTTGTTGTTGTTGTTGTAGTGGTTGTTATTGCATGATTATTGTTATTGTTGCAGATGGTGGCAAAATGTGTGACAAAAGTATGCGATTCATTGGCATTGGTTGCATTGCATTGATTGTTGTTGTTGTTGTTGTTGTTGTGGTTGATTGTCATATTGTCATTATTATCAAATAGTTCCATCGCAGCCAAGGCATCGTGATTGTTGTTGTTGTGGGAGTAGTTAGAGGTAACAAGATTTATTTTATCAGCATTAGCCACCATCGTTACTTGGTCTAGTTGTTGTTGTTGTTGTTCCAATTGTAAAGTCTGTGCATGTGATTCTAAATACAATTTATCATAAGGATAAATTTCAGTACAAAGATGATGGGCACAATAAACAAGTAAAACAAGTGAAAATGGTATTTCGCTCTACAATACACTTGCAGTAAATACGCTTAAGAATTTACAAAATTCTCAAAACTCTTAATTTATATGACGTGCTAGTATATTCATGGCACTACACTTTATCGCATTAATCTATTTAACTTCTGCAAGGGCATTATAGCAGCTTCGGGCCTCCGAAGAGATTACAATTCTTCAGAAGGTTTGAACAAACGAAAACAGGAAAACAAACGCATGTTTAATATAACCAAAGAGAGTTAGAGAACGAGAGCAGCCAATAAACGGCAGGCCAATTGGTTATTCTGGTGGAAAGCTAAAGCGTGAGGATCAACGAAAAAGTATCTCGGGAAAGAGCTAACGAGCGAGAGGCTGTGGCAATTTTGGTTACGAAAATCGTGTGTAGCGGTTAACTGGCAGCAACTAAGTGTTTGGCATGTGACGCCGTCTACAAACTTACCCTGCTTGGGCTGCTGCGTGGAACTGCTGTTTATGTCTCGCCAGCTGGATACAGATGCCGATTGTGGCTCTAGCACAGATGTGACAGTTGACGGCGCTGCCGATAGCGGCTTGAGTGGCTTCAGTGGATCAAAGCTCAGGTTAGCCGCAAAACGCGGCATCGACGCATTCCACTTGTCACCAAAGAGCTGCGGGATTAAGAATAAAATATGTTTAGTCAGCAAACAAAAATAAAACCAACGATAAAGAACAGTAAACAGTTAAATAAACATCCCATTGTTCTTGGGGTATCAACTTTCTAGTTTACTTAATTTCAGCGACAACATCGCAAGCTTTCCTTGAATCGATCAATATCAGTTATGATATTTGATCGGCAAAGTAAGCCGCCTTTTATTAGACGAGGAAAACTGAATAGCGCAAGGCAAAACAAATATTGCGTGGCTATTCAGTTGTTGCTGCTGAGCAGGCAAATTTCTGATTTCGTTGACCCTTTTACTATTATAAATGTGCTATTTTATTGCATCGACTGTGCGCAGCGCTTAAAAATTATAGATTTGTAATGTAATTATTTTTATTGTGTTTGCAAAGTTGTCGTCCAATTTGAGCCTGCTCATCCGGGCCGGACATAAATTAAAACCATTCTAATATGTCCTTTTTTTCTTTCCATATTTGTGTATAGTGAAAGAAAATGAAGATGCTGTTGCTGTTGCTGCTTCAATATCAAAAAGATGCAAAGAAATTAAATCTAAAGATAGGATACGCTGATGTTTATGTTGTGGCATAACTTATTCTTTTTTTGTGAAGTGCAAAGTGAAAGGAACTGATATTTGGCTGCTGCGCCGAAAGATAGAAAAACGGAGACCACAAAGACAGCATATATTTTTTTTGGAATGTTCTCTTAATGAAGAATGAAGCAGTATCAAGAATACCTTACTTTATACTTCATGCAAACAATTGCAATTACCACAAAAATCGCTTAAGATCTGACATTGAGTTTCTACATAGAATCTATTTTTATCTGTCACAAATGTATGCATGTGACGGCTGAAAGCATGCTATCTCCTAGTCGGTTATTTAACAAGGGCACTAGTGCTTAAGCTAACCAAACAAACATTAGTTTGTTTAGAAAAAGTTGCATTAATCTCTGACTAAATTAACTAGTTATCTACGATTTTTTTGGAGGTCTACGGAGACCGCTTCATTGAGGCAACAGTATACTATATACTCTATAGAAAATTAGAACTCACAATATTACGCGAATCGATGGCCAAGGATCGCACCAGGGAGTGTCGCATCTCGGAGTTTGCCCACTGATAGTCGAGAGCATGCGCCTGTTCAATTGCGCCAAAGTGCAAGGATTGCGTCTGGGACAGCGGTGTCTGCTTGGCAGTAAGGTGGGCACAACTGGCCGCCTCTGGACTGGGAAACATTAGCTCCAACACAGGCTTGACACGCTCATCGATGCTGAGATTCGTCACTGCTGGTGCAACTGTGGCAGCAGGTGCGGCCACAAATGCGGGCTCCGCAAAGTCACCAAAATCATCATCATCATCATCGCCCTCAACAGGCGCTGCTGTCGCTGAGGGTGTGGCAAAATCCTGGAAATCATCGAAGCCATCATCACTGCTGGCCACTGCCGGCATTGACTGTGGCGACTCGAGATACGTTGGCACTGCCGAAAAGTCCGCAAAGTCGCCAAAGTCATCGTCCTCCTCCTCCTCCTTCTCAGCCTCATTGCCTTTGGCAAGATTTCCGTTGACTTCTTGCTGAGCGGATGACGTTGAGTCTGGAAGCGCAGCAAAATCCTGCTTGAGGTCAGGAATATGCGTCTGCAGCGTGGGCAAGGCAAAATTCAGCTTGGCATCAGGAATGGGAATGCTCAGCGCTGGCGTCGCCGCCGGCTGTGTGGGCGTATGTAGAATCTCTATGGCAAAAAAATCAGCTGCGCCCTCAGGTATGAATAGTTCTTTGGGTTTCTTTGGCGAACACTCCTCATCGCTGTCATCGGTCACATCCTCCAGCGTCACCTGGTGGACGATGGCAGGGTGCGCTTTACTTGCTGCCTGCTCGTCGGCCACGGGTGACAAAGTACAGGTGGGTGAGATGCTCTCGCTGGAGTACAGGCTGAGGCTGTCCAATTTCAGCGAGGGCACATTATCATTGGTATTGGTTTCATCATCATCATCATCATCTTCCTCCTCCACGTCCACCTCAGCCTCCACGTTATTTTGTTCCTGCTGATTGGATGCTGGCACTTCCTGCTCCTTCGCCTGATCAAAGGCGTCAAGCGTTCTCACCTGATAATTGAAAGCCTCCACAGGGGATGCAGCTGCGGATTTCTCATGACCATTGCTCAGATCGTTGGGCAGTGGCTGATGTGTTGATGATATGGGTAATTCTGGCAGCGTTGGCACTGCGACAATGGAGTGAGGGCAATGAGGAATGTAAATTATTAGAAATTAAATGCGCAGTAATAATATGTTAATTACCTTTCGCATTGAGCGCAGCTTCGTGCGTGTCGCTGACTAAGCCATACTCAGAATATTCGTCAGCGTCAGCGTCTTCCAGTTGCAGCGTTGACTGCAGCCCCGAATCGTCGTCATCCTCGCCAAAGTCAATCGGGGGTGGCGTGCTGCAGAGGAGCGGCGGCGGAACATTCACCATTTCGTGAGTCCTTTGTTTCAATTTTCGTCTCTTCTTGTTGTAGTTGTTGTCGTTCTTATTTGGCTAACAGCAGCTGCAATAGCACTTCAGGAACTCTCACTGCTCGCTGCCGAGTGACGTTTTCAACCCGTTTATCTTTCTACGTATGCGTGTGTGTGTGCGTGTGCGTAAGTGTGTGTGTGTGTTCGAGGGCCCACTCAAGGTCTGTGTTGGAATTTTCTTGCTTGAGTTTTTATGTTACGCACACGCGTTGACTATTTGAGTAATTTCGTGTAATGCTCAAGTGTCACTTGCACAATAATTTTGGCCTAAAGAGCGCTAATCAAACGTTTTTATGTGTCAAATTCGCCATGTTTTTAACAAAACAATTTTTTTCCAGGCTTAGTTCTGACATTCACACTTAGAGGTGTGTTACAAGTCACAAGTACGAACAGGTACAGTGAGTCACTGTTACCAGAAAATACCAAAAGTAACGGAAATGTGAAAGTTATTCACCTGGTATTCTTTCAAATTGAGTCAAAATGGATAAAAAAAAAAAAACGAGGTGCTCGTTAAAAATTTAAATAAAACATGTGCCTTGGCAAATGTGTAAAACGTTTAATATATGTGTCGAAAAAAATAAGCTCACACTAAGTTTATTGCTACATCAGAGCAGTCTCACAGAAAAGGTTTTTTTTGTTTAAAAAAAAAACTCACCGCCAAAGAGTAAAAATTCGTTTTCCAACACTGTTACTTCGAAAGTTGGTGTATCGCTTGCATCCCTGTTGGTCTGACAGCTGCTTTAAGGTTATACTGCGATTGTAGTGGACATAAATTCGCATAACTTTCTGGTAAATATATTATCTTAATATAAAATATAGGTAATGAAGCAGCGCAGATTTTGGGCGCTTCACAGTGCACAAATATAATTAGGCGGTCAACTGACACAAGTGTTTTTCTTGCAGCTATTGCTCGGTACATTACATAACTCTAACCAGATATGTCTCAGGCTCCGGTTCGTGTCTCGCCGCTCATCAAGTTGGGAAGATGGTCCCTGCTGCTTGTGGGCATTGCTTACGGTGCTGCCCACCAGAGCAGGCTGTCCAAGAAGGAGGAGAAGGTGCGCGAAATTGAGGCCCAACAGAAGGTCGTTCGCGATGCTAAATTGGCCGAGGAGAAGAAGCGCAGTGCCGATGCCGAGGCCAGAGCCCTGGCCGAGTTGTCCTCGCCCAGCAAAAAGTAAAATGCCTTCTTTAGTTTGTTTAAGTTTATTGCTACAACAACTAAATTGCAACAAAACCAGGCGACTAGGCGACGACTACATCAGCAACAACAACATCAATATTCCGCAAGGCGCAAGCGATCAAGAAGCAGTGTTGCTTGCCCCTTATTATCGAATTATCGATCGTGTTTGTTTACTTCTCTGAAGTTTGTGCAAAATTTGAGCAAATTAAATGATTAAAACAATTATTATGTAAAACATACAATAGTGAGCATTTATTTCGCGTGCATTAACTGTTGAATTATCCTCATTTACGCACATCGAGTTGTTTCCTTATTGCACTAAAACAGCTGATCGTTGTCCTCTTTTTGCTTTTGTTAAATCAATAGTTTTTCGCTGCCAAGGCGATAATTGAAAAGGTGTTGAAACACCTGAAGTGTTTTCTTGCTGTGCACGCAATCCACATTTCATTCACATGCCAGCACACAACGATGTCCAACTTTTTGGGGCAGTTGCCGGAGCATTTGCAGGAGATTGCCAAGCGGGGTAAGAAAAGTAAAGTGCCCTCAAGTTGTTCTCCTGTTTCTCACTCGATGGTGTCGCTTAGTAAATGTGCTCACTCCAGAGGCAATCTTAACTACGCCCAGGATTAAGTTTCTGGACACACGTTCGTTTGAGCTGAGTACTTGCGTGCACAGCTGCAGTCCGGACGATGTGCGCATTCTAAAGGATGCAGCTGCCAAGTGGCTGGCTGAAACGCCCATGTCAGGTAACGAAATATTCAATCAATGTCATTCATCATGGGATTCATTTGTAATAATTGTTATGCACTCAGCTGATGCACTATTCAAAGTCCCCGCCAGCTTGAAGTGGTCCCGCCTCAGCTTTGGCTGTACATCGCTGGACGAGTGCACTGGCGGCGGTATTTCGATACGTGGTATTACTGAAGTCTGTGGTGCCTCGGGCGTCGGCAAGTCCCAAATCCTCTTGCAACTGTCGATCAG
Organism: Drosophila cognata; assembly: GCA_035041535.1. Classification (NCBI taxonomy): domain Eukaryota; kingdom Metazoa; phylum Arthropoda; class Insecta; order Diptera; family Drosophilidae; genus Drosophila; species Drosophila cognata. The sequence goes on along the minus strand of JAWNLC010000571.1, from coordinate 12,864,370 downwards.
TGTGCAACTGCCACCAAGGCTCGGTGGCCTGGGCAAAGGTGTGGCATTCATTTGCACCGAGGATGTGTTCCCGTCCCGCCGCCTGCTGCAGATAAGCAAAGCTTTCGAGGCACGCTATCCCGAGGAGCAACTTAATTTTTTGGGCAACATCTTTATTGAGCATCAGTATGAAAGCGTGAGTTGTCACAAAAAGAAAACCACTAGGAACAATACGCGTTGTTCCTTTCTTCTTATTACATTCCGCACTAGTATGTTCTCTACATATTACCTACAATGTATTGTATGCTTTGTGTTATTACCATAACAACTATAGGTCGAAACACCATAGCCATATGTATTTTTCAACAGAATAAACAGTCGAATCGATCCAGCCGTGCCCACATGAGAGACTATAAGAGCTGCAGAATTCAAGTTTGGAATAAAATTTCTCACATAGCATATGCAGATCATGTAGATCATGTAGATAAATTCGATTCACGATTGTAGCCAACGGCATAATTGCGATATTATTGCCTTCAAAATGATATATATTATTATATTCATACGTTTTAAGGTATTTCATAGTGATCGCTTTCTTGATCAAGTTTGTTGTTTGTATTTTGAAAGACAAATATATTATATCTACTTTACAATACCCATCTGCAGGGGAACTCATTACAATCAAGTGGATGTTTCACTTTTATACCTCCACATACAGCAACCACTACTGGACTGTGTCAAGAATCGGTTGTCCCAGCTGCTGCAGGAGCACAGCATTGGTCTGATCATCATTGACTCTGTGGCTGCCATCTTTCGGCTGTACACAGACTTTGATGATCGTGCTCGAGACATGCGCCGCATGGTGCATGCTCTACTCACCTATGCGGACAAGTATGGCTGTGCGGTGGTATGCACCAACCAGATGACTGCCAGCGGGGAGACGGATCACAATGCGCTTCAGGATGTGCCCTGCCTGGGCTTGCAGTGGTCGAATTTGGGCCGGACACGCATTCGCATCTCTAAGGTACCCAAGCAATACAAGCAGGGGGATCAGCTAATCACCGTGCGCAAAATGGAAATCCTGTATTCACCGGAAACTCCGAATGCATTCGCCGAGTTCCTAATTACCACCGAAGGAGTTGTAAATGTGCCCAGGCCAATCCGTTCGCATGGCATAAGCAAAAGAACTCTATGACTTAAATTGCTGAATTGTTTATTTTAATTTGTGAATTTAAAATATGCAACGGCTGATGAACCGCGCCATATGTATTTGATTTTGCTTTTTGTTTTTTGTACAAACACTCACATTAAATATTTATGTATTTATAATCTTCCATATAATAGCAATGTACACCTAGGACTGTTTCAGCTTAAACACTCGCATAGTTTATAGTTAGTGTAGTAGTACATTTAAATTTGTAATTAACATGGATTCACCAAATGTTGTTGTTGTTGTTGATTTACTTGTTGTTTTAATTTGTTGTTGTTGTTGCTGTTATTGACGCTGGCTTTCTACCCTTCGTATACTTTATCACATGAAATTTTCGAAAGTTGCAATAGGTTCGATTATTATTTTAATACAGCTCATTTAACATTTAAAAATGCGTTTCTAATGGCAACATTTACAAAGCCTATACTTAAGATTAGTGCTTAAGGATACAAATACATATACATATACATTCAATAAATTACATAAATATGTAAATGCCTTATAACTAACAAGCACACACACACACAAACAACATACATCTGTTTTGCATGAAGAAGCTGGCCGTGTGCTTGAGCAATATTCGACTTTTTGGCACAAGTTAATTTGACTGGCTAGGTGTTTGAGGGGGTGTGGGAGTCGTGGTGGTGGTGGTGGTGGCGGTGGCGGTGGCGGTGGCCGTGGTTATGACTTGAATAGGCATTCACAAGTCTAATCCAATTACACATCGCGATCCTGTGATTCCTGTGGCTCTGCCGAAGTGCCTGGCTCACTGGCCGTCTCATCATCCTCCGACTCACTTTCCGTTTTGGGCGCCACATCGTTCGGCAACTTCGTGTTGGCCATGGCTAGTGCAATTGATATCTTCGAGGCGGCCAACTTACTCTCAAAATCCATTTCGGCCAGCAATGTTTTCGCTGGTGATCTGCTACTGTTTTCCTGTGCTGTAGCGGCGGCTGCTGCCGCAGCAGCTGCTCGCTGCAGACTCAACGCTGGCGACTCTTCCAGTTTTATGTCCAGCTTTTCGGTCTGCTCCAAAGGTGCCGCCGGCTCCACAGTCAACGGTATGGCATGCTGGTGCAGCCGATGATGATGAAATGTTTCACCGATATTATTATTATTGGTGTTGCGTTGGTGCTTCTCGGCGGTTCTGCTGCTGCTACTGTTGTTGTTGTTGCTGTTGTTGGTAGCATTTGTTGATGCTTCGCTGGCTCCATTTGTTGATGCGTTGCTGCTGGCAGCTTTTGTTGCCTTCTCCAGCAATGCATTCAATTGCTTTTTAATTTTTGTCGTCGTATGCTTAGCTTGAGATTTGCTGTCCCCGCTTTTACCGCCTGTTAACCCATTGTTGCCGCTGTTATTGTTGTTGTTGTTGCGCGATTTATCCGTTTGGCCATTGGATGACTTTTTCGGCGTTGCATCCACATTGCTGGTCGTGATTGCTGTCGGATTGGAGGCATCGTCAGCAACGCTATTGTTGTTGCTGTTTGGCTTAGCCTGCTGCTGCTCCGCTGCTGTCGTTGTTGCTGTAGTTGGCTTGGTAGATTTGTGCTCGGCAGCCTCGTTGTTTGTGACATTATCCTGCTTTTTCCATTTTGTGCGACGATTTTGAAACCAAATTTTCACCTGTAATCAAAGACGGAAACGAAAAGCCGTTAAAACAATGTGCATCTTGAGTTTTATTAATATTCTTATTAGTTCGTGTAGGAAAAACTTCTTCGTTTACCAAGCTATCAAAGTTACCAAATTCATCAGATATTTTTATGCTACAAACACTTGAAACAGTTAATCTGACTATATCATATGGATCCCATAGCAAACATCTAATTATTAAGTACATATTTTTGATAAATTTGAACAATTGCTGATCTTTTATAAGTTTTTAATTAATGTTCACAGATTGTTCTTTTTTGGCTATAGAATTTGTTGTTGGCCAGTTTTTCTGGCAAGAGATCTAAAGTAAAAACACCTCGGTACGGGGTATGTTCATGAGAAATACCTTTCGACTACAGTTCTCTTACTTGGATGGTTGGCTTCTCAGGCGGGGAATGAGCACTTTCCATTCAAAGCTTATGCACTTTATCCAATCAACAAATATTATTATGCATACCGCTTTGGTAATAATTATGAGTCAGATTTATATGCATGTAAAGCACTCCGACTGCTATAATTAGGCAATGTTTATGCCTCATTTGCCCTTATTAGTGTGCGTAAAACAAATAATTAAAAATGTATGCATGTTTGTGCGTATGGGTATGTGTGTGTGTGTGTGTGTGTGTGTGTGTGTGTGTGTGGATTCCACTCACTGTACGCAAACACTTCCGCTGCGGCAGCTACAGCTCAAAACAAGCACATTTGAAATGATGTGGGCCTGTCAAAATGCAGAATCCGCCTATCACACACATCATTCTTGAGGCAGCCAACATTTGATGCGTGTGCGTGCTGCTTTATGTTGCAGAGAGAGACAAGAGGAAACGAATCGGCAGCCAGCGTCAATGGCGCAACATAAAACATTTGCCTACAATTTCTATTTCATCCAAAATGATGGCCTAGCTAAATAAATGAAAAGTCTATTTAAATCGCGCACATAATTAGTATTTCAGCGGCATGTCTATGAGCACACACACACACGCCCATAGCACACTCACACATACACACACATACACACACACACACACTACACTCTGGGCAAATATGAGGCAGAAAAATAAGCGCCAAAGATAGATGCCGTCATATGACATGCTCATTTTGCAGGCGTACCGTAAAAATGTTGAAATTAACATGAAAACATTTTCTTATTTTTTTTTTTTTTTGCCTCTTGGCCACTTAGCCAATGCGGAGAGGAAACGCGCTCAAACATATACAACAAAATTGAAAATTGAAAAATACGTTAAATTTCCATATTGAAAATCAATTAATTGATTGCCAAATATTTCGAATCTCAAAAATAGACACACATCAATGAAAATGTACTTGTCGATGGATTGATGTGTGAGCAAATTGTTTGTTTTATCGATGAAGATGGATTATGAGCGCTTCCAATGCTTGCGTGTGTGTGTGCGTGTGTGTATGCATACGTATATATCTCTCGCTTTTTGGGCCGTAATTACACTTGGCCATAATGTACAATTGACCAATTACTCATCCAATGGCTGAGCTTGTGCATTAATTCCTTAATAAACAATAAAACAGCGGCGTGTTTACCGTATGAGCAATTTTAATGGCTATTCAAAGCATTATTTCTGTTCATAAGATTGGCTATTTTAATGGGCCTCAACGCGTACTTTTTTTCTTGGTTTATTATTATTATTTTTTTTTTTTTTTTGGGCACATGCCTCGCATTGCTTACATATAATTATTTGATTATTTTTAAATGTGCGTCTGGCCTAATTTGACGATTGCGTTTGCTTTAATTGCGTGTAGCATTTTTATTGCATTCGTTTCACTGATTCATTTGTTTTTCACATAAATTTTCTGGTTTTTTACTTATCATAAATAAACATTTAGTTTTTGTTGTTGTGATCCACTTTAAACCTCCAAAAGCTTAGCAAAAACATTTAAACACATAGCTGCACAGCTTCTAAAAATACAATGAAAACTTTGTCGTCTAATGTGAAAAGTTGAGACTAAAACTTGCGCGTGTCACCCCTGCCCTGCCACCTTTCCCTTCATTTATGATTTATTGGAGTTAAAATGTGTGCAATGCGGTTGGGGGTTAAATTAATGCTAGTCAGCAGATGTGTCTCAGTTATGTCGGATATATCTATACTTCTCATAATATATTGTATATGATTTACCATTATTAACAATTAAAATTTATTATTAGTTCAAATTGCAAAAAGAGAATCAAGAGGGAACGTTAAAGTGGGCTATAACCGACTGCAAAATACTCTGATAATGTCACACCAGCTGATAAGAGGTAATAAAAACAAAATTTTTTACCAATCCTTGAAGAACTTGGAAGTAATCTATCTTCTTTGGAAAGTTAAACTTTTAAATTGCGGGAGATTTTTGGCAATCTTTAAATCATCAATCTACTAACCAAATTTTGTGACTACACCTATAAAATTGTGAGACAAGTGTGGTCTTATCATACCTTTATATCAGAGTCTAAAAACATACTTAACTAATCTTTAAATAAGCTTTTCTTGTATTGGCATGCAATGCTGTCAAGCGTGTCTGTGTCTTTCTGAGTGTATTTATTATAATTAATTTTCATTTCGCATTTGAGGCCCACTTTTTAAAAATAAACGCTGAACATGTCACAAGGAGTTCGAGAGGGTAATTTATGACAAGCGACGGTTTAATAATACCCACTTTCCCTGCCTCGAAGTGTGACTACATGAAATTTTAATACTGAACCGCTTAAATAATACCCATTCTTTTTCTCCAAGTGTGCCTGTATCAAATATGATATTCGCAAGCAGAAGCAGTTTTTATTTTCAACTATTTCGCTCATGATATATATCCAAAGTTCTTTCTCGGTTCTAATATAATTATGATCCGACAATGAGTAGCCAAATTTCAGCGCAGAAGAATGTGTTGGCTCTGATGACAATGATAATGACTTCTTTGGAACACATTTCAGATTTTTTTCTCTTGTGTGCCAAGCAAAATTTAACGTTTGCTTTTCTGTTCTGCTGAAATTGTGTGTTAATGTCTTTAGCATATATTTGATTAATTTTCCTGTTAAAAAAGAACAGATAATTGTCTGGCTATTTTCGACCGATTAGCGATTTTTGCTTCTCTTTCAGCTGATTTGCAGATTAGAGGAAAAAAGTAAAAGAATAACATAAACATTAATGAATAACTAATTATGCAAGCAATTATAAACAAGATATTTGATTTAAATATTTGATATCAAGGATATGACAATTCAACTTCTTGTGCATTTAACCGGAGCTGGCAAAAAGGATTTTTTTATATCTGGCATGGAATTTATTCGATGCTGTCAATCAAACCCAAAAGCAACTTGGTACCCCAAAGGCAATTATGCAACTGGAATCCAAAAGCAAACAGACAAATTAAGCCAAACAAGCACCTCGATTACCCCACCCCAATAACCATCCCCTCTTAACCAACTCTTTCTCTGTCTACTCATATATTACTGTGCTGTAAATCACTTTGCTCCTGGCAAATATGCGCACTGCAATGACATAACTAATTAATAATATAATCACTGCGTTGGTTGTCAGTATACCCTCTAACAGAGGCAGAGCGGGCATATTTGAATCTAGGTTGTTAAGCTTACCGCAAGTTATGTATAATGACTTCATTTGAGTTGTTCTCTTGTCAAATTTAACGCACTGAAGCAGATGTCTCTTACAAAATATATATATATTCATAATCAGCATCTCTAATCGAATAGATAAAGCCATGTTCGTCTGTCCAGCTGAGCGCCTGTCTGTCTGAACGTCCGTCTGTGCGACGGTCCGTCTGTGTGTCTGTCATTTTAGAGTGGAACTCCCTCTGCTTAAGAGCTATCTTGCTGAAACTTGCATCCGTCTTTTTATGAAAGAATATTTTTGTTATGACTTAAAATTGATTATACTGTCAACCATTGCACAACTATTTACAGGGTATCGTGTAGTCGTTGTTGGCTGCACTTTTTCTTACTTGTTTAGGATTATGCTCACTATACGCACTTAGGCGAGTGTGTTCGTGTGTGCGCATGCGAATATTTGCCTCAATTTGTTTTGCGATAATTTATGTAATAGACTTAAATGCAACTGCTGCCAAAATGCGTAATGGCAGCAACAATGCAGCGGGCCTGCAGGCAACAATGCCGGATGTCCAATATTCAATACACCTACCCTCGAGCGGCACACCGCACCCCGCTGCTCTTCACAGCAGGGCCAACAAAATTATGGCATTGTGTATTTTGGGCAGCGGCTGTTGCTAATGAATGAAAATGCTGACCAAATTGCAGTTAATACCATTTTATGCAACATATTATATGTGCAATAATTATGCATGGCGTGTGTGCTATTGTTGTTGTTGTTGTAGTTGTTCCTTTAGTTGTCGCTGCTGTTGCTGTTGTTTGTTTTGGCATTATTATCTTTAGTGCTCGTACCATAAATCTGACTGCGTGAACAATTTCAAAGCCAAACTGGTGCAGTCAAAGCAAAAGCAATTTGATAAATATTTACTTTAGCGAAAAAAAGAAAAAAAACTTTATACAGCCAAATGAATTTCAATTGCAGTCAGTCGCAAGAGCGGAAACAGTTTCTGATTTGAAGTCATGTGTGAAATTAAAAAGCAAACGCAAGGCAAATAAGACCGAGCACAGAACGGCAAACTTTCACCGATCGAGGACTAGATACCCTTTAAAATTGTATAGTATTGTATCTAAACAATTTTCTAAATCTTTTTCCAAAAAAAAAAAAAAAACAAAGCCTGCACTTTAGAAGTATATATCTCTAATTACTATTACTTTAATTAATTACTGTTAGCATTTAACTTTAAAATGATATAGTTAATTTTATTTAAATTATTCAGCAATTTTAAACAGAATATTGGCGTTTAATATATTTAAATATATCTATGCATGCCAGGTTTTAATGTTTGTCTATTAACCACAAGTAGACTACCACCTAGCCTAAGCACCCAGTTAATCATTTTTTAAATAGTGTATAGAAATTGTTTTGGAGTAACAGGATCATCTAGACCGTGTCTTATTTTGCAGTTAATAAATTGATTTTGTTATTTTAGATATTTTCAAGAAACAGCTCTATACGCAACAACTGTTGTTCCAAAATATATCATTTGTGAAAACAAACCAATTTATTTAATACTATCTTAAATGTTGACTTCGAAATCCAGACCTTTCTCCTTTTTAACTACGCTCGATAATCAACACATCTTACGTAATATAAATAACATTAATATAAATATATATATATATAATGTATAAATAAAGATCCACAGAGTGGTATTTATCATCATGGTCTTTGTTCTTTTATTATACGATTTATGGCTTTGATGGTCTGTTTCCGTCTGTTTGTTTCTATGCGAAAAAATCTTTTTGCAGGCAGTACATAGTTTGGACGGATCGATTCACTATATTGTATAGTTGCTAAAGAAACAATGAGGAAAACCTTTCTTGTTTACCTAGCTGCGAACACGTAAACAAAAACTCATTATGATGATTTGTATTTAGGACCATTTGTATTTTAGGCAGAATCGGTCGAAAGAAAAAGTTTTTTGGTTGAAAATACAAATATTACCAATTTCTAAATGCATAATATCATCAAAATATAGGTTTATTATATCAATATAACTCATTGGAACAATAGGTCAGTTATTTATAGTAACGCTAGGCTGACTATGGTCTGCAAGGGTATATTATCTTCGGTGAGAGTATCATCAATTTTGGTCATCGCTGTGCTAATTAAGTGCATTTAATGCGTTGCGTTTTTAGAATCTTAATTTAAATTTTAGTCAAAAAGCATAGAGCTGGCATTAATTAAGTTTTGTAGAAAGGGAGAGAGAGTGGGTAAAGAGCAAAGAGAGAGAGAGAGAGAGAGGGAAGCCATGCCATTGCCTTTCACTTTGTACGCCTTTTAGGCCATCGCTTTTTCCTGTTGTGCGCTCTTGAGTTTTAATTGGCTTATTGTGTTGATTGTCAAAACGGTTTCATTTGACTTTGTGGGCTGTCTTTTACTTGGCTTTCAAATGAAGGGGCTGGGCAACTTTTGCGTTTAACTTTCGGGCCACTGTTAATTTGTTCTGCCAGCTGTAAACTCATCTAAGATCTGAAGACTTGTGGCCTACTACTTAATTAAATACTCATATTTGTATGCTGTGTGTGCGTGTGTGTGTGCCAAGAATCATTTTACAAACAAAATAACTCAAAACGATACTCCCATTGCCTCGGGACGTCTTTCTGTCATTCGACTGTTGTTGTTGATTTGCTAATTGCCCGGTGTTTAACAGCTAAAATTCTCTAACACGCCCAACCAAATCGGGCGACGATCTGCCCACAAAAAGAGAGCTAAACAAACAAGGTAGAGAGGTGGAGAGAGAGAGAGAGAGAGAGAGAGAAAGAGAGAGCAAGCGAGCGAAAAAATAGCTGACGAGCAGAGCAGAGTCTCGTCGATTTTAGTGGCTCCGCCTTTATTTAAAACATTTTCCTAGACGCTCGCCAATCGAGGCGGCTGCTGCTGCTTTGGTTGTTTGCTGTTGTTGTTCTTGCAGGCAGTCAAAATGTGATTTATAAATAATTAAAGTGGACCCCCACAAAGAACGACAGCTGGTCGCCGGCTAAACTAATTTATGCAAATTTTCAACCAGTCAAAATTAATGGTCGAATTTGGTTTCATGTGTTGTCAACTTGCAACTTGTTGTTGCTGTTCTTGTGTGCCCCCAAAGCGACAATTAATCGATGACGCTTGTTGTTTGTGTGCGTGTGTGTGTGTGTGTGTGTGTGTGTGTTATTGTAATTAATGCATACATTGAGTTCAAATAACTTTAGTGTTATTTGAACTAATTGCCGTGGCATAGGCACTCAATATAGATGGGACTGCGTAACGTATGCGCAACATTTTAATTAAGTTGCGGTCAATAACAATAATGCAAATTGTATTTGCGATTATTTTAAATTATTCAAACGCGTTGCTCATTCTGTTTGGCCTTTTTGAAACACTAATGTGTTAGTGTGTGCCCAACTAATTATTAACTTTGTTTCAATTTCGGATTTCAATGATTCAATGTAAATTAGCATAAAGAGAATTGCAAAATTTATGGCACATTTGTTTTTCACTTTGTTTTTCGCTGTTCAGATTTAATTTGAATAATGAAACCACACGGCGTATGCGTATTATTCGTTTAACAATGTATGCTCATGTTTGTTAGAGAATTCATAACTTATTCAATAATTGGCATGTAATTAAATGTTTATTGGCCTAATTGCTTAACCAATTAGTCAAAGATATTTATGTCAGAGTAATTAAAACATATTTTACACACAAAGGAAAGCAAAGCAAAAATTCTAAATTTACTATAAATGAACAAGAGGAGATTTATAACTTTGGTGGCAAAATCAGAGAAATAATGAAAATAATTCATCTTTCGCTTAAATAATCTCAAAATGCAATAACAATTTGAATTTTCCCGGAATTGAATTTCTGCCAATTATTTTATTTAACATCAACAAATTATGTTTATTTGATGCATTCGTATGCCTGAAGTAGTTGCCGTTTTTCATTCGCAGTGAGTGATGATTGATACATTCGTGTGTGTAAATTGGCATAAATATTATATACACACAGCATTGCCCGAGTATATATTATATCATTGACTTGCACACTTTGCATTATTTCACTTTTAATGGCCATTTGCATGCATATCAAATGCAAGTTGTTCACTTTTCTGACGGTTGTTATTGGGATTTAATATATTTGTTAAGTACAGTTTAAAACAAAGATAACAGCAGGAAACATGAACAACAACAACAACAACAACAACAACAGCAGCAACAAAGTCTGCTTTAGTTGATGTCCTCGTTATAATGAATTGCCATTTGATTTGTTTGTGCTGCTTGTGGCAGCAATTTAATTTAATTATCGTATTTGCCACTTGGCCAAATGCCAGCAATAAGCCGAGTCAGCCTTCCCATTGGTTAAATACACAAGCATATGTGTGTTGTGTGTAAGTGTGCTTGTATGCTATGTGTGTGTGGTTGCGGGGTCAAAATGCAGCAGTATTAGCATCACTGAAGCAGTCCTGGCCACCTGGCCTGCAATTACGCCGGATTATGAGCGGCGGCAAACATTTAAAATGAAATGTCCAATGCAAATTGTCAGGAGAGCACAGTTTTGCCCCTAAACTGCCGCATTAGGCGCACAAACAAAAACCCCCTCCCCACCCACATAGCCCCTCTGGCAGTGCGCCCTATTTTCCTCCGCCCCCATACCCACACCCGCATCCAGACCCGCACCAACGCCCATCCGCCGCTGGCAGTCCGCCTCGAGCACTAATATGCAAATGCAATTTGCCGCGTTTGGCGCGTGACGTTCGTTGGGTAATCGCAATACAATTACAATGTTGCCAGTTTGCCAGTATTCGAGAGTGTGTCTATGTGTGTGTGTGTGCGTGCATGCAACTGTGCCATGATGCGTCGCATCAGTTCCACACTAAAGGGCGAGCCAGTGAAGGGTAGTTGAGGCAGTCACATGTACGCGTAATTAATTGATTTTTATCTAGCCTAAGGCTTATTTTACAGTTTGTTGATGACAGACGATGCAGACACGTGGGCGCAGCGCAGGACAGTGGGTGTTGCAAGTATCATATGCTGGGCCTACGCAGCAACATTTTGTGGCGGCTCTTGGCTGTGTGTCGGCGGCGTGTATGTCTATTTTAAGAGATTTTTATGACTGCCACCACTTTGTTTTGGACTCTTTTAGTTTATTGGTGGTTTTTTCTTTGCCTGCTTTTAGTTTTACTGCTTGGCGTTTTTGTCTTTCAGCGCCTGTTGTTTATGTTCGGTCAGTTTCGCTGGTTTAATGAGGCGTATACGTTACGTTACATTGTTGCAAATACTCTTTACGTTATTTATAGCCAATATTAAGATGCGTCTTCCCCCTGAACGATGAACGATTATCCTGCAATCTTCTTCACGTCTAGACACAAGATTTTTGAGTGCAAATTATGCAAGTGCAATGAAAACAAAATGCAAAATATCTAATTTTGTGTCGCATGTAAACCAACATAATGGTGCTCATAAAAAATTTACTAATTAGTTTGCACACACAAAATGCAATTCCCATTGCAAACAAAGTCGGCCCGATAATGTAATTATATAAAACAAGTAAGGATGCTATAGTTGAGTGAACTCGACTTGAGCATACTCTAAACCCAATTGTTAACTATATTATTCTGGATGTATTGCCAAATTTGCCTTTCCAAAAATTTGCATACTTAAAAGTAAGCATGCAGTGAAGTGCTCTTATTTCCTATTTCCGGCACAGCTACAGGGTGGTCAATATTTATGAATGTAGCAAATGCTTGCACCTGCTGATAGTAATGATCATGAATAAATTTGTCCAGTTGCTCAATAATATGTAATTTATGTATATTATATATAAATTTGAAGGACCCGCATATAAAATTATTGCTATCGGAAATCGATTTGTATCGATATTCGCGAAACTGAGACTTAAAATAAACTTAAGCTGCGCGCGTTAAACGAGAATTTTGATTCCACAGTTAAAGTCTTTAGCTCTTTTAGTCTTTGAAATCAGCATATTCTGGCAGGTGGACAGACAGCCGGACGAACGGGCTGACAGGCAGTTGAACATAGCTAGATCGACTCGGCATTTCACCCTTAGACCAATGTGTAGTCGTATAACAGTGAATTTTGCGATTGTTGTATATGCAACAAACATGTCATGTACATTTAACATCTATAACTTCAATTGCTGTAGCATTTGGGTAGATACAGCCTTTTGTAACACGCTTCAAAAGCATTGTACAACGTGTCGTATTATGTATCTCTTACTCAAAATGCAATGTGTTTCGGTAGGTACATGCCCCAGAGGCACATGTAGACAGGCTGGCAGGAACAATAACAGTTGATGCAGTTAATTTGCAGATATTATTGCTGTGATTAACACATAGATGTTTATGTGAACAGTAATGTTTTATATACAAACACGCAGACCGAGATAGATAGAGATGGATAGAGGGAGAGAGGACGAAGGGAGATGCAGACTGGCACCACCGTGCTGTGAAATCAGTGCGGTGTACTTAAGCATCAGTTGTCTGCTGGCAGGATATACACACAACAACACACTCACACGTGCACACACACACACGCTGGCTAGCTCTGCGGTCAGAATGATAAATGTCTGCAGAGCTTATTATATTAATAAAACATATAAAGCACTTGAACATGTCGACATGCATAACATGTTGGTTCACACAGATAAGCAAGGAAAGCACACCAACACACACACACACACACACACACCAGCACACCAGCACAACAACACAACACAACACCATTGCAGATACACACCTAGAGTAAGTTAGACACCAGAGTAACACATTCCGTGCGCTTGCTGTTTGTCTATAGACTTGTAATTAATTGACTTGATGGAAAATGTAATTTAATTAAGCAGACAGGATCATTGGGTAGCCTGCTGCCTGACTAGCTAGACTAGTCATTGTGAATGGGTAGCACATTTTCATACACACACACACACACACACACACACACACTGACGCTATGCAAAGCGTTCTTTGAGAGCCAATTAGTCTTATGGCTTTCGAGTACACACGGCGTATGCGTAATCTGGCTATTAATGCAATTTTGATTCGACTTTAAACCGAATGCATTGTGCATTTGACTTTTGCACATAATTGTTAGAAAACGAGTGCAATACATACATAAATTTACACTTGACACAGCTTTATCCAGTTACCACGGATAAATGGCTTTCAAGTGGACATGCCCGAACTTGCAACCATATGCAGTAATTATTTAAGCTTCTGGCAAAGGATATGTACTTTAACTGCAGCTGTGCTGGCTGCAGCATGTCCCTGTTACAAGCTTAATTCACTCTAATTAGTCAATAAATCTCTATTTATATCAATATGCTGCATGTGTGTGTGTGGTTGTGTGTGCGTGCGCACTTTAACACTGCAAAAACCAAATGTTGCTATCCATTTCCGTCCTGCCTTGTCGCTTGTGGCAGCTGGCAACTGCTGTTGCAGTTACAACAACAACTACTAGAATTATAAATGTCATAATATTTACTCGGGCATTAAACAAAGTCACACCTTATCTTGTTTATGGTTTGCCTTAATTAACTAACAATAAGCCCCAGAGAGAATTATCTCAAGCAGCCGTCTGAAATTTCAGTTAAATTACATAATCGTTTAGATTTATTGCAATTATGTATTGTATACATAAAATCGTTTATTTATTATTTGACACTAGATTTGAAATTAAGATCTTTTAGTTGACAGTCTGAACTGATGATAATGTTTAAAATCACATTATGATGCCCCCTGACTATCAATGTCTTTGATGCATTAGCTGAGCATAAAAATGTAAAATGGGTGTGTTACAGACAGAGGGAAGCATCTTCGAACCCACAAGTATATTTATATTCATAATCAGCATCGACAATCACATCGATTTAGCGTTATCCATCTATCTGGTTTCAATATCTAAGAAGTGTACTACTTATGGACAGGCAAAGACGTGGTTCAGGGTTTCTAAAAGTGTATCTTTGTAGAATAGAGCATTCTGACATCTTTTGAATTTTATTTAGTGTGGACCAGATAATTTATTTTGAGTTAATAAATTTGTGATTATTTTTGCACAAAATTTAATAAATGAAATGTGTAAAAATATAGAATTGAACTTTGCCTGCATTCCATTAAATATTTAATGCATACTGTTTTATTTAAATGCCAAACAGACAGTGTTGTTGACACAATTCAATTATAATCAAACCATTTAGGTTGGCTGCGCATTTATGGATGTGATAAAAATGAATATTATTAAACGTACAAAAAACCGCAAAATTTCAGTAATTGTTAAATTAGGCGGAAACTTAATGCACCTTTAACATTTAGAATGTAAATAATTTAAATAGAATCTTTTTGATTTACCTGCGTCTCAGTGACCATCAGCAGCTTGGCCATGTCGGTGCGTTCACTGGAGCTCAGATATTTTTTAACCTCGAACTGCTTCTCCAGTTCAAAGATCTGACGACCGGTGAATGTGGTGCGCGCTTTCTTCTTGCGTAGCGCATCCGTCGAACCCGAATCGGAATCATCCTCAGTGGTCTCCAGGTAGCTATTGTTGCTCGGCGGCTGGGCAACATGTGTTGTGCTGCTCGGCGAATTGTTGTTGGCCAGCAGCTTATCGCGCATTAAACTATCGCTGCTGCCTGTGGGACTAATCGCCGTTGGCAGATCGACAGTTATCTTTTTCTTTTTCGCTGCCGGTTTTCCCGAAGGCTCTGTGGATTAGGTGCGACAGATATAGAAATCATTAACCATTGTTGTTACCACTATTTGCTACGATTTTATTGCGAAACACAGCTGTTTAACCTCAATTCAGCATTTGGCCCGCTGTCATTTTATATTAACATTTGCTATCGTTGTTTAAGTTATTGCAATTAGCCAGTCAAATGACATATACAACTGACTGACTGCATTGTTACCCCCGTTTTGAGCTCGATTTTTTTACTCTCATTTGTCGTCATGTGCAAAAACAATGTGCTGCCTTGTGTCCCAACTTGTTTCGGCTTATACCTCATAGTTTGAGGTATATGGGTGTATTTGATATTTGCTTTTAAGATTCTTGTTGCAATTCAAATTAAATTCTGAATTCTAAATTTAATAAACAAGTTAATAAGCAAGTAATAAGTAAGATTTTAGTAAGGACAATAAATTTTTTTTAGAAGTCGCTTCGAAATATATAAATATATTGTAAATATAACACCAATAGCCGTTGATTCTTATAAGTCTATTCCAAATAACATTTTAGATTTAATTGAAATTAAATTCTGACTTGTAATTTCACATAAAAGTCAAAGTTAAAGTGCTTGATTCAGTCATGCATTTTTGTAGAAGTCGCTTAGCTTTATGTAGGTAATAATAAGTATCCCGTAAATACTCAATGATTCTGATAAGTCTAAATCTATAGTGATTGTCAGATCAAGCTAAAGTCGATTTCGCCATCGTGCAGCATTCCGGCAACAGTTGTTGTTGTAGCTGTTGCCTGCTGCTTGCGGTTTGCCTGTCGTGTTGAGTATTGAAACAAAACAAGTGTTAACAACGCCATGTTATTCAGTTACACCTATTGGATGGCTGGAGCCAAAACGTGTCTGGCATAAGTCTGGTCGTTGGTGTTGTTGCTATTGTTGCTGCCAATGTATAATTGATATCTAATTGACAGTTAAATGTATACGTTATTCGTTCGTCGTTGTCGCTAGCTATTGCTTATATTGCTAATACGCCGAGTGGGCCGCACGGCCTCATATGCCGGAGCGCATATGCATGACACTGTGATTAATTAGGCGGCCGACTGACAGCCGCCGTTGTTGTCGCCGCCGTCATTGGCAGCACAGTCCGCAGTCCGTGCCACTTAAAGTCACCCCTAGACAGTGGCACCAAAAGCGGGTCTAGTGGCGCGCAAAAGGGCGCCCCAGTGCCACGAAATCAATAAAACTAAACGGACAACAACAACAAAAGCAAAACCTTAAAACAATTGATACGTAACACAAATGTTTGATTAGATGTGTTGCTGTTGTTGTTGCTATTTTGCTTTGTCGCTTTGTTCGCCAATTGGCAATTGCCATGTCGCTTCATTATCCCCGTTTGGCGACAGCATTTTAATGCCACCCTCTACCACTTTGGCTGGCTGCCGACCCACCACCCTGCCGCTTCCATTTATGGGTGCTGCCAGCAAGTAATTAAGCGAAAATTAACAGACGACAGTTGCAAATCACAAAACGAGACTTGATCGACGCGTCGTTTGGCATTCATTCACTTTAAATACATGCGAGAATATGAGCGATAAATACTAGCATTTGTTGTTGCACTTGCTGTTCCTGTTGCTGTTTACTTTATGCCAAGTCGAGTACGTGATTTTAATAACAATAAAAGTCGAACACAACATTGAGCAATTAACAACAACAGCAAAAAAATACAATAATATACCGCCAACGATTTTGTGCTCAAGTTTGCTCATTGCTTATTATCGCCAAATGTCGATTGCTAATTGAATTTGTTGTTTTGCCGCCCGACGCCGCTCCCCCTCATGACCCCCATTTGAATTAAACAATTTTAATGCAGCGTAAATTCAGATTGGCAACAACAATTACAATAGCAAAAACAATGTCCAGTTAATTAATGTTCATATCATTATATATATGTATATATTGTTTGTTGTTTCAGACGAAATCCCCCTTATGGCTGTCAATTGACTGTTTACCATATATTTCTTGAAATCGAAATAAATCAATACGATTTGTTAATCAAACTTTGTGTATTCAATTTTTTTTGCAGATATTTAAAACCTATAGTTTTGCATTTCTTGTAATTGTCATTAATATGTCAATAATTATTATGGAGAGTGAATAAACTATATAAATAATTTTAACGTTCTTAATGAACCTCCCATTGGCAATTAGACGATGCCAAAAAAAAAAAAAAATGGATCTATATGCGTGTGATTGCAATGTGAGCCACTGTCGAGCATCATTTAAGTTAGCATGACACGCATACGCCGCGTTGCCCGCCGCACGCTTCGTTGAAGCGTGCTGAGAGCTTCGCGCTTCGCTCAATTGAGAGGCTCGTCAAGCGTTGCCGCAAAAATTTGCTCCGCACCAATATCTTAATTATTAATAGCCCGTTTGGGGGTTTCAATCTACACACCGAATCTGATATACACTTGCTCAACGATTACCAATATTTGCGAAATATTCTTAAAGAAGTATTTTTGATAGATCTCGCTTACCCTTCTTGGCGTTTCTCTTGCCGAGCTGCTGGCTTTGTTTGGCCACCGGCATCGGAGACGACGCGTTGCTGTCACGCGACTTTTTGGCCACACACAGATTCAACGGCTGATCGAGCTGGGCTGTTTCCGTCACACTTGCGGCGGATGTTGCCGCTGTGGATGCTGCTGCTAAAGAAGCTGCTGCTAAAGATGCTGCTACTGTTGCTGCGTTATTGACTGCACTTTCCTCCTCACTGGCATCGCTCATGGAGGCGCTACGATCTGTGCGCTGTTCCTGCTCCTGAGGCTGTTGCGCATACTGTTGATCAATGTTGCGCAGTATACTCTTTGGTGATGTCGCCAAACTGTTGGCACTGACTGTGGCAGCAACAGCAGCAGCCGCAGCACCCTCATACGCCAGCTTCTCGGCCATGGCCATGCCCAGAATGTCGGCTATTGAGTGGCGAGTGGGTCTATTGGGTGGTCGGGCATAGACATGAGCATGCCAGCTAACTGCTTGATTGGCTGATGCTGCTGTTGTTGTCGTCGCTATGCTCGTGGCAAAAGGTGTTATGGAGCGTCTTTGCTGCTGCTGCTGTTGCTGATGGGGTGCAGTTTGACGACTGGGCGGCGCCTCCAACTGCTTTTGCAGAAATGTTGTGGGTGAACTGCTCGCGGAGATGGGACTGACGCTGTTGCTGCCGTTGCTGTTGTTATCGCGTACACGCAGCATATTCACTATCTTCTCCTTGCTGCTAGGACTGACCATTGATGCCGCCGACGGCGGTATGGTCAATGAGCTGCTGTAGACATATGAATTGATGGCCATATTATAGGCGGCTGCTGAAGGGTCAGATTGTAGGTGCTGCTGATGTTGCTGTAATTGCTGATGTTGTTGTAATTGCTGTTGCTGTAATTGCTGTTGTTGTTTGTCTCTGACTATGCCATAACCATGCGCCAAAGCGCCGCTGATTATTTCCGCTGCCAACAACGAGTCGCGTTCAGTTTCGGGCATCATTTAGGGCGCGGCTAATTGGCTTGTTATTGGGCGTGGTGGCTGCAATAAACAAAGAGAGAAAAAGCAGAAAACTCTGCGTTAAATAGGCAAAACGAAATTAGCCAAACAGGCTGCGCATTTGTCGTCAAGTTGTTAATGTGTTTGGCCCGCTGGCGGTAACTTTCAACTTGTTTTATTTTGTTTATTTTTCCTATCGTTTTTTGGCCCCAGCACCCACAAAATGCAATAAAACACAGAACAGAATAGTCAACCATTTTGCTGTCGTCTGTGTGGAATGTAGTTCAACTTATTTAACCCGCAACTGTCTGTCCGCTTGTCTGCCCATTTCCTGGCGCACTGCGTTGTGATTTGCATAACAAAATGCTGGAGAGCGGTAGCAACAAACGTAGCCTCGAAAAGGATTCAACCGGGCAGGCACATAAGCTTGGCAAGGCCAATGGTTCCGTCTGTGTGTGTGTGTGTGTGTGTGTGTATACGAGTGTCACTGCTGCGAATTTTGGCATGAATTTATGGCGTAACATTTGAGTGTGACACAATTTAACTTAATTGTATGAAATAGCAAAAGCCACGCACTCAAACGAAATGTAAAACGAACTAACCAATTCCGAGTGGGTAAAAAGGTCTTAAATTTGACTTTTAGTGTGCGGCAAATTCCTGTTGGATGTATTTATATAAGCACAGACTATAGCCATAATAATTAAATCAGTTCAAACACACCACTCTGTAGTTAATTTGTTGCCAAGAACTTTGAATGCCATTTAAATGCCATCGTTATGTGTCATATTTCACAGTTGACAATCCCAAAACCAATTTAAATTAATACAGAGTGCAAAGTCATACCCCTCACACACTCACACACTCACATACACACATGGAAACATACACACAAACACACTTGCTATCCAAATGTCAGTTTCAAGCAGCGTGCGCTAAATAAAGTATAACGTAATGCGTGCTTAAATGTATTTTATTGCCGACAATAACAACAACTACTCCAACAATGGGGATGACACATAAAAGGACTAACCTTTGCCTACCACCACACTAACTCACACTCCATCACACACCCACATGCACACACACACAT
Source organism: Drosophila cognata (assembly GCA_035041535.1). Lineage (NCBI taxonomy): Eukaryota > Metazoa > Arthropoda > Insecta > Diptera > Drosophilidae > Drosophila > Drosophila cognata. Next base: position 12,844,623 of record JAWNLC010000571.1, on the reverse strand, counting down.
ACATAACAGCGAGCGAGCGAGCAAATTGAGCACATTTCGCTCTCAACAATTTGTCAACCCCAACATGCTGCTCAGCAACATGTTGCCAGCGTCGTGCAAAATCACTTACAGCCAAACAAAATAAACGGCCAAAAAGCAACGGCAATTCAAGTCTGTTGAGCTGCTCAAAAGGTTATGTGGGCAGTGGGGAAAATGTGCTGTGCTGTGCTGTGATGTGGTGTGGTATGATTTTAGGGTGGACATATTCAAGCAGCGGAAGCGAGGCAGGCAAGCGGAAGAAGTTATTTCAATTGCCTGGCCCCACGACGACGATGACGACGAGCACTGCCAGAGAGCGAGCGAGCGAGTGTGAGAGAGGGAGACAGCAAGAGAGAGAGAGAGATAGTGCTGTGGCGCACGACTGAGGCACGTACAGTGGCTTAATGTGTGAGCTACTGTCTTTTGGCCAAGTGTGTGTGTGTGTGTGTGTGTATGTGTATGTGTGACAGTTACCTGGCACGCTTTTGCCTTTGCCTACGTTTGGCGCGTGACGGGGCAGGGCGTGTGCAAAATTTAGGAGGACGAGGACGCTGACGAGGACATAAGCGAGGTCCAAAGCGGCAGCTACTAATGGCATTTAAGTTTTGCTGGCCTGTCAGAGACACACACGTACACAAACACACACACACACACACACACACACACACACACACACAAGCATATGTGTAAGCGTTATGTTTGTATACGAAACTCTTTTCACCTCACAATATTATCCTTGAGACTTTTTGCATGGCCAGCTATGCTCGACCAACATTTTCAGTGTATTATATTCTATTTCATTTCGATTCGTTTCGTTATGTTGCACTGACATCAGCCCACATTCCGCCGCTAAGCTAAGCTGGCTGCTGGCTGCCGGCTGCTCTCTGCTTGCTAGCTGGTATTTTAACAAGCATCTGTCGAATCTTCATCATGGCAACCTGGCTTCAGCTTCATCTCCAACTCATCCCACTCTATCTGCCTGCTGTCTGCGCATAATTTTCCCTGTGGCATGGCGCTCAGATCGTCATCATTGTTGCTGTCTCCTTTTGTCTCCTCTTCGACCTCGTCCTCCACTTCAGTTTGCTCTTCAGCTTTTGCTGTGTTCTGCCTTTTTAGCCGTGTCAGTGTGTGTGTGTTAGCTTGACGTTAAACGTGTCTGACTAGCTACTACTACTTCTTCTGCATTGGCCAACGCTTTGCCGCTCTGTTTCCCTTTTTTGCCATATCGCTTTGTCAGCATAATTTAATGTGCTTTTTTGTTGTAGCCATAGAATGGCATTTTAGGTTTTGTGTTTGTGTGTATTGTTGTCAATCTGTCTGCCCAAAGTGTGTAATTTGTCATTCATATTTACGATTCGTTTGCTTTTACGTAGAAGGCACATGTCCCCGATGGATGATCGGGAAAGGCCGCATTTTAAAGTCTACAACTGCTTACCTCTAAGGTGCTAATGGAGGCAATGAAAATGCTGCGGAACTTATTTTGAACTGTAACAGCATAAGTAGCAGTAGGAGTAATAGAAGGCGTAGTCAAACCCCCTTTGGAGCTCCGGTTGCTGTTGCTTCGTTGTCTCTGGGGAAGGTGGCAGTCCAGTTCAGCTGCTATGCGCATATTTCGCTTGAAATTGCTTGAATATTTTATGGAGCTATGTGCTCGCTAATTAAATTGATGTGCCACACACAGAAGCTGCTGCAGCCGCAGCCACAGGACATTCATGCACCATCGACAGTCTTGGTAACTTTGTAGATGTGTGTATGTTACTATGTATTTGTGTGTGTGTGTGTGTGTGTGTGGTTGGAAACTTTAATGAATTTACCTGTGTCATGCGCAGAATTGTATAATTCGCGTCTCGCATGCTTTGCCACATTGTAGCCAGTTCCTATTTTTTTAATTGTTTAAATGTTGTACACAAATTCCCTTATACTATATACTTACATGCTAACCACTCAGCCACTTTTTAAGATTAAATATGCTCAAATTGAAAATGTTATTTATACTTTATTTTTTTTGTGCTCGTTCGTTTGTTCTCGCCTGCAAATTGATTTAACTTTGTGACCGACACAACTGCAAATTGAATTAGTTTAAAGTTAAAGTTTGGAAACTAAGCACTGACAACTCGATCAAAGCAGACTTGATATAAACAAGACCCTTGTATACGTATACTATTATTCTATATATATATATATACATATATATGTGTGTATTTGTTTTTTTTTGTACTTTTGCTTTTAACGTCTAAAGTCGGACTGGGTGCGCTGTCGAGCAGTTTGTGCCATGACAACATGCTTCTCACAATTTATTTAAAATGCCCTGACAGGTAAACAAGAGTTGAGCACTGGAAAATTGCATTGGCCCAGCGATAGAGTCCGCACATGAATGCATCAATAAATCATAAGCGCTCAAAATGAGTGCAGTTTGACTATGTGTGTGTGTGTGTGGTGTGTGTGGGAGCGGACAACTGCACATCGCAAATGCTCAAGGTGAAGAAGCAACTGCTTATTGAGAAATTGGGTTGACGTGTACTTCAGTCGGGTATACAAATACATATATATACATTATATATCCTACTTGCTGCACAGCTGCATTATCTGCGATTCATTCCCATGAAAATAATCAATATTAGCAAGATATCTTCATTATAATCTATATACGCTAATACACAGCACTGGTGCTGTTGGTCCAAGTCTTTGTATATCTTCTATGCCAGAATTGTTTGACAGACAACTTAGAAATGCAGTCTGCTTTTAACTGAATCTGACTACGCTTTAGGATCTGAACACTGAACACAAATAATAAGTAGCTGGCAGAAATATACAACACACGCCAGTTTATCCGCTCCTTGAAGCAATACTTTTCTGTATCAGTGTGTTATGTTGTTACGCTATTGTTGAGGGGCAGAGTTGAACTTACTGTTCTTACCATTCACATGCGAATACACATACCCGCGCACACACACGAGGCACACACAGCTGCTGTGCTTGCGTGGCCAAATCTGATGTTCACACAAACATTATGAAGCTGTTTTGAAAGAGGTATTTAAACTTTTGCCTCGTTTTAAGCATTAACTACTTATGCTATGACTGTTGCAGATGTTGCGCGGGTTGTTTCCAAAATATAGCAAACAGAGAGAGAAAGTTAATATGAATAGTTTTTATCTTCTGTGATGAACAGATTTTCAAAATATACTTTATTAATATTATTAATTTATTTGATAGATTTATGTCTTTTAAATGTATATTTAAGCAATTAGTAATCATTGTTGATTACTGATTAAAACACAACTTTACTTTGTTCATTGCTGACAGATTTTGCGTGGAATTGAGTCGACCTTTCGAAAGCCATCAAGCCAAATAACTTGTCAATAGGAACTTCATTAGCAATCATTAAGACCGTAATTAAATATATATTGTGCTTGGCAACCTGTTAAACAGAATCTCGATGTTAGCTACGCGTAGTGTGTACCCCAATTCTTGATTATTGTAAAATATGTTTAATAGAATATACAACAAAATATGTATCTTATGTATTTATGCACATTGCACATTAAGCCGGGATCGAAAACATTTTGAGTGGCCCTCGCTGAAATTCGAAAGTATTTGCTTATTTTTATTGACAGCATTATATATTATTTATTATATTGAATTCATGTCATTGTGCTGCCACGAACAGGCATCCAAACTCGGCAAGGAACAAGTGCTAGCAGCACGTTCTCTCTCTCTCCACTCTCTCTCTCTCTCTCTCGCTCTATCTCTCGCTCTATCTCTCTCTCTCTCTATCTCTCTCTATGTGTGTGTGTGTGTGGATGTGGATGTGTGTGCTATTATTGTCAAGTCAGCACATAAAGCTGCCAGCGAGGGAGGGTGGATTGGGTTTGGGTTGTACGGATTGGGATACACGTCAGACACGTTAGCAGCTACATTTTCGTAGCTGGCAAATCTTTAAACGGAAATCGTTATATAAATCAAAGACAGATTATAAATGCTGCGCAATTTTCAAGTTATTTTCCGTTCGACATTTACACACTGTCACAATCCCAGTTTTGTTTGTTTGCCGTCCTTCAAAGCTGAGGGTTAAACTCAAATTGAAAAGGTTGACGCTGCTGATAAAAATAAGAAGAAGAAAAAATACTGACTGCGGACAGCACGATTTGGCCAACTGCTCAATGAAGTTGCTGCTCATTAGCAGAAATATGCAAAATGAGCGACAATGTCAGTTAATTATGTATATATAAATATTGTTGCTATTACTGTGACTGTCAAAAACGTGGCGGAAGTACCGTTCCCTTCATTTCCGCTGGAAACGCTCTCTGTCATAATTTTTCATAGATTTCCTAACGCACTTGTTTTCCTTCTTATTTTTTCTTTTTTGATTTACTTGGCCATAAAGTGCTTTGAATAACAAACTTTGGACTAACTTCTGCTTAAAGCCCTAAAATTGCAAGGAGACTGCTACGAACCGACGACCTCCCCTGTCCACTTCTCTTCGGGATTTCGTTGGGCTGCTGCCTTGTTACGGCTTATTTCACTTGAACTTTGCAGGCGGCCACTTTGGGTCAGTTGGCCTGGGCCAAAGTTAGCGTGCTTAAGCTTCTTTTTTTTTTTAATTTGCCTGCTCTGGCAAAATTTAAACGATTTCATTTTTCTTTCAGTTCTCTTTGGCTGGCCATTAGTTTGGCTCGCCTTTGTCCGACACACACACACACAGGCACACACAAACAAACACACACATACAATTGCCCGCAATTAACTAACTGGCTATGATTGATGATATTTTAAATGAGTGCGACGGCAATGAAAGTGCCCAACAGCCAACACAAACAGCAACAACAGGAACCCAAGGGGTTCCACAAATTCCTATGTCATCAGCATAATTTGATGTGATTTGATTCACTGGCACTGGGCACGTTGGCCCTTAGCAACACACATTCCATACCAACCAACCATTTGTGCCTGATTTGGTGTACGGATATTGCAGACAACATAACAAGATTAAATCCATTTCTGACATAGTTGAGATAACCTTGTCGATATAAATAGTAAAGAGGTCAAATAAAGCGCAGATAATAAACTAGGCAATTTGTTATTTCGAAGAAGTCACATTTTTATAGATGTTATATATATATTAGCTGATCAGGATTTTATTTATATTCTTTCTCAGCCATTTCTCAAGTGCATAAATATGCTTTGATGCATTTTCAAGCGTTATGAAGTTTATTTGGGCCATCCAAATGTACATCCTTTTTGCTCCGTCTGGGTTGGAATTATGTCAAGGATTCCTGACCCCATCGTGCCAAGCTAATTCGTATTTAATTGTGCTCAACTTGCAAAACTTGAGCAATTGATGAAATCGCATCGATTCAGTACAACGCAGTTGCAGTTTGACATGATCTTAATTGAGAAATGAATGCACGTTGAAATTAATGCATTATTCACATATGCCATCAGTTATGTATGACTGCTGCATTGGAGCCATCAATCAAGCATTCGGCAGCATAATAAAACATTCAAAATGTTCATAAAATATGAACGCTTATAAAGTGCATATATTTAAAAGTATACTTATGAAAATTTGATTTTTTGTATACCCTGCATTTAACAAATAGTTTGAAACGGTTATCGTTACAAATGTGGCTAACAGCAGGAGACAGATTGGATAGATTTAAGCGACGCACACTTAAGTATGTTCTGATTTATAACTCAGTAAATAAAATTAATAGAATTAAATATACAAATTTGTTTTAACTGAATACAGCGTATCTGATAATCGTTCTCTTTGCTAGAAGGTTTTTAATATTTATATAGGTACTTTTTCACATTGATTGCAAAACGACTGGGTTTGTGACATTTAATGGCAGTTCTGATATTCACTGGGGGCTCATACTAGTATGATGTCAGTTTTGCATTAAGAGACGAGGGTTTTTTTTTATGGATATCCAAAAATGTAGGTGATTCGGGTTTAAAAATTATTAAAAGCAGCATCAACTTGGTCTTTTTTATCATGCCAATTGTGGCAAATTTGAAGAATTATCCAAATTGATATGCTTACGCTTGCACTGGGAATATAATTACAAATTATAATGAGCACTTAAGTTCAATTAATTGGCATGAGAATTGTTAAAATGTTGATAATCTTTGACGTCAAGATTTTCATCTATATAGAGTTCAATGCGCGTTGGTTTCAATCAATATTTTGTAGCAAATGATAAGATGCTTGACATCTGATATTAGTAGTGGCAGCTGTAAACAGCACCAGGCAGCAAGTGCGCAATCGGAATTTCAGCATTTCTCGCGGGGTGGGGGAGGAGTGCGCAGTATCGGAAAATGTAATAATCAGATAGTAGACCGCAATAAGACATCATCACATTTGCAATTACAAACAATCGAAATACGATAACAGTTCGCATATTAACGTTGAGGGGGCACGCTACTTCTGACTGTCCCTCTATCTATCTCTCTCTCTCTCTCTCTCTCTCTGACTCTTTTCGGTCTTTCTCTGTCTCACGCTCACTGTCTGTTTGGGCATCTGTGCTGAAATATGAGTCAATTATACTTTTGTACGCATAAATTAATGATTAATTGCAAAATAAATTGACTTGCGTCACTTAATTACGTGGCCCGTGTGCGGGAAGAGTAAAGCGAGCGCCTGTCAATCTCTCACGCCCCTTTTATAAAGTGTGGCCAAACTGCCTGCCTGTCAACGTCCACACAAACACACACAGTCACGCAGACAGATAGAGAGAGAGAGAGAGAGAGAGAGAGAGAGAGAGAGAGAGAGAGAGACAGAGTGAGCGAGCGCGCGAGCGAGAGAGAGGAAAGACATTTACTGCTGTTGACATTCACAGTCAAACATGCTTAATTAATGCCAACGTTGTTGCCATCGCTCAACCTCAGTCTCTGCCACTGCCACTGCCTCAGCCTCAGCCTCAGCCTCAGTTTCAGCTTCTGCTTTAGTATCATAAGCTTATGCACTCCAAACAACTGTAGTAAGGGAGTCTAACAACGTTAACGGGCACATTAACAAAAAAAAAAAATAAGCAAAATAAAAGAAAAACTGCCGTCGGCACCCAAAAGTAAACACTTGCAGGAATCATAATAATGATACATAGTCAGTGAGTGGAAATCGCCAGCTCCTGGCTCCTTGTGCGCCAGCTTCCGTTAGCCAGTTACGCTGTCACTTGCTGTGTCGATGTCGATGTCAAAGTCAGCGTCTGAGTCAGATTCGGAGCCAGAGTCGCCGATTGTCGTCTTCGTCATTGTCTGGCAAGCACTCATAATTAAACATAATAAAGCAATGCCACGTCGCACAGTGGTGCAATACTGAGAAATATTTCATTAAAACAATAGTAAGGAATTTAATCTTATGTTTTCTTTTTTATAGAATATCTCTATTCAGAATAGTGTTTGAATTTTTAACTATATTTTAACACGGGAAAACACGGGCATTTTGCATTTTTGCTTCTGCGACAAAATTTATTTTCTTAATTTTTTTTTTATTATATTAATTGTATTAGTAAATTTTTCGTTCTCATTGCTATAAGCCAAATTTATTATTTAAAGCACTAGTCACAAATGAATAAACTATTTCATACAAATTAAATGGTTGATGAAATTAGATTTTTAGTTGAATTTAAATAAAATTTATTTTAATTTTCTAATTTTTCCTTTTACTCATAATTTATGTATTTCCTTTAAGTTCTGTTTTTAGATAAATTGTAAATCGTATAAAATATTGTGTCACATAACAATGCGCACCCACTGTCATCATTACTAAGGGATCTCGGTATGCTTCCTCTGCCAACCGCCTGAGGGTCTGTTATGTGCGAAAATCAATAAAAACGTTGCCAAAATGGCATTTGCGCCTTCACAGCTTATCCACTTTGCACTGGCGGACTGATGTGAATGTGGCTCGACTGGCTTGCACGATACTTAACTTTCACATTAACTGCACAGACGTTGGCACAATTTGGACCAGCGAAGCAATTAACGCTCAATTGATACGCACCGTGCTGCAGCATTGAACTTAACTCCGTTCGGACTCCGGTTATGCGTCGACATTAAGACGTAATTAAAACAACGCCAAACGAGCGAAAAACCCTTTTTCAGCGTCGGGAGATGATAATGCGAATGGGTGTGGAACGAGTCAACAGATTATTTGTATTTAATTTCAAGGAGCCTGCCGCTGCAGAAGACTAAATACAACGAGACAGTTTCATGTATATACTTTCTTTCTTTCTGTGCGTTGTACATGGAACTCAATTATAATTAAGCATTTAAGTGGAACTAAGCGAAGCTATGGCAAATGAAGCGCACGTCCAGCCAGCCAGCCAACCAGTCACCCCTACGTCGTCTCCGTTCAGCGCCAATATTGTGCTTGAGCTCTAGCCCAAAATTGAACCCAAACCTGGTAACTGTGGCAACAATGGGGCAATGAATTGTACTTGGGGGGCGGGAAGGTCGCTCGTTTTTATTAGTGGTAGCCTGCACCCTAATTGCTAAGCGCACCACTTGGAAAGTTTTTGGCAAAGCTGTGGACTGAGGCGAGTATTTAATTACCGTTCATCGTTCATCGTTCGCAGTGACTTTTTATTGGACGGCCATGTTTCCATGTGCTCGGATATATATTGTTACATAAGTGTTGCCAAGGCGACAACGGATTAATTGTTACGTTGACTAAATTTACTTATATGCATGTGAAAGACTGCTGTATAATGAAATGACAGAGCGACAAAATAAAATACCAGACTCTCAAGTCTGCTTGCCAGTTTGCTTCAGAGCAAGTGAAGTTGACGGCGCAATTTAAAAAACGTAAAAACGAGGAACTGAGGATGCAACAAGGGATGTTGCCGGCTTGTTGAAGTTGTTTGCAATGGGGCAACTTGGGCATCATGGAAGTATCTCTCAATTAGTGATGATGATGATGATGAGGATGAGACTACTGCTGCCTGTCCTTGCTCACCTCCTATTCAAATTCTCAGTTGGCCGGAGATACACAGTCAAACTTGCGGGGGTCAAAAGATCAGGACCATTTTTGGCTGCCTGTCTGAGTTAATTTCTTTGAGTTTTCACAGGAAATGCGTCAGATTTTTAGCACTATGTTTATGTTTATGTAGCCAAGTATCAAAATACGACAAAATTACGTAAAAATAAATAAATTATTCAAAAAGGGAAATTAATTATTTAATGGTTAAATTAAATGACTTTTCCAAATGTAATGAAACTAATTTCCAAATTGCCACAAAAAAAAAAAATGCAAAGCATGCGGTTTGAGCAGTAGAGCTTTAATACCCTGTACAATAGGTTGGTAGTGTATATAAATTTATTGTTAAATTTAGCAAACCTATGATTTTTTGTTGCATATTTTTGCTTGGTGTATAACTATTTAATTTCCACACATTCATAGAGTATTTATAAAATTTTGCTTTGGCAGTTGAGAGAGCTCTAACGAAATTCAATTGCGGCAAAGTTGAGCGAGTCAAGCTTGCCAACTTTGTGCATCCTGTCAGGCAACGAAGCCGAGTAAAAGGCGACACAACCCAAGCCCATCATTTGCTCGTTTGGGGTCTCGGCACTTGAAATGATTTCAAAATGGCATTGAGTGTAGCATTTAATTTGTGCGCCACCAAGGACGACGACAATGAAGTCATCTTCGTTGTTGTACTGTCTGCCTTTCGTTTTGGCTCTGCCACTGCCACTGCCTTTGCCCGGTATTTATAACTGTTTATTTGCAGTGCGCACTGGTGTCTGTGTGAATTTTTGTGTACGGGCGGGTAACTGTGTGTGTGTTTGAATGTTTATTTGCCTTGCTGCTGTGCTGCCTGAAAAGGATTAATTAAACGCTGGATGCCCGTAGATGCTGGCCGCACTTTCATCTCACTCGCTCTCTGCCTCTCTTTCGGTCTCTTTCTCGTTTTATTCCCAGTCTTTGAAGTCTTGAGCACAGCATAATTAGTTTAATGAGCTTCACTAGTATCACAATAATGATAATCCAACATACCGGCGTGCCTCCTTCCTCACTCACAAGCGGTGGCTGGCTGGCATTGCTATTTCCATAATGACAGTAATACCCATACTTTTAATTTAATTTGTATGCAATGATATTAAAGTTTTTCCTTTTTTCGATGGGCGAATGAGAATTTTTAATTACCATTGCCAGAATTCCAAATGCAATTAATTAAGTGCACAACAAGACAGTCGGGATAACGTCAAGGATATGTTTGTGTGCATAAGTTGGTGCTTTCAATTTATTTACAGTTAGTCATTTAGATATGTTTACTTACACACACGTACGCACACACTCTCAAAAAAGCTTCGCTCATTTGCTGGCAATTAAGCGCACATAAAATTGCCACCAGTATGTGAGCATATACACATGTGTGCGTTTGCTTGTGTATATGTGTGTGTGTGTGCGAGCTGTGCGACTTTACGTCATTTGAAATGGCGCCAGCTGCGCGTAGAGTTGGCGGGCGTGGCTGTGGAGGGCGTGTAATGGAGCGGTTGCTGCTGTCTGTCAGTCTGTTTGTCTGTCTGCCTGTCGTTTTTGGTGTGTGTTTTAATTAGAAACTTGTGCATTTTGCTTAATTAGACAAATTGTTTTAATATGATGTGCAAACTTTTTTGCACCAAACTGCGACAAATTAGTTTGACAACACAGCTGTCGTTCAAAAATTAGGTCAACATTACTCATACACCACAGGAATCCAATCAAATGTGACTCAAATTGCCATTAAAGTGCACTGCGCTCAAAATTATGCAACACTTTCAGTGCAACCAGCTTATAGGACCAAACTGCCCAAGTGCATTTTCCCATTCCCGGTTCATGAAGCACCCCTCCTTGGCCATAATTCACCTGCATAAATATGCAGTTTAATTAAACAATGCATTTTCAATGAAGTGCACACAATATATATTCACATAATTGCTTTTTAATATCGATTAATATTTTTTTTATTTTGTTATTGCCGCAAAATTAAGATTGAAACGAGTTGTTAAAAATTTGATGAAACAGTGAATCTTTTCGTTTATTTAACTTTTAATGTTTTCATGGTGTGGTATGAAAGCGTTGTGTGCTGCAAAACTTTTTAAATATGCGCAACGCATATAAAACACAAGTAGAAGTTAAGTTGTAGTGCATTATAGCGAAATTTCTTAATGCCTCGAATTAAGAAATTAACCGAATGACTTTCGTTGAAAAACAAATAAAAATGGTTCAGTCTAAGACTTTCAAAGGGCAGTTTCTTCATTCCTTGCTTAGAAATAGAAGCAAAAGCTCTTCTCGGTGCAAAAAATTGAGTTAGCGGAGTACGGTTGAGTAAGGAGGGATAGTTAAGAATAAGAATAGTATAATGAAAATACTAACTTCGCCTTAGAAAATAAATTTAATTAAATTATTTATTTTTTGGCGACCTTTTTCACCTTTTTGAGGACGAACGAGTGCAGGGACATACTCACAGAATCCGTTTAATCAGCTGTGGATTCCACAGCCAGCAAAAATATAATTAAATCATATTTGCACATGATCAAAATAAGACAAGAATTATTTAGGTTTATGTATTATTTATTATTTTTATCGTATGATACATCATTAATCATTGCATAGTTCTGTAGTTAACCCAATTTTAGATTTAAATGCGCTTCAATATGGCAACGTGCGCCATATGCAAAAAAAAATGTATCCACAATTCATCAAGCGAACTCATCAAACACAATTTCTAACCATTTGTAATAATAAACAAAAGAATTTTGTAATTTTTTTTTGTAAATGCTTTAATGCCAAATGCGATTCCATCAGTTGCAGCTGCACATTTGGCGAGTGTGTTTACAATAATTTGCAAACTAAGAATCTGACAGATCGGGCAATTAACGTAACGGGCCAAATATATATAGAAATTCTAATGAAAAATTAGCAAAAGCGCTCTGAATGAGTGCAAATCAGGGCAATCAAGTGAGATTAATCATCTTTTATGTTTATCTTGGCGCAGAGATCGCTCAACGCATTTTTTTCCAACGACATGGAACTGGCGCGCTGAGCACGTTCCTCCCAGGCTGTGGGGTGTAATTTGGCCAACGCTATAAGCGATTTCTCGGCAGCAGCCTTCATCTCCTTTTCGGGACTCTCTTGATACAGCAGCAGAATATCCATGGCACGCTTCACAAACGCTTCCCAAACATCCTGGTCGTGTTTCAGCTCCTCAGACTCCACATCGCTCTGGAATACTGGGCGCAATTTGCCTACTGCTGTGGCAGCCAGGACGCGTATGCCCGCAGAGGGATCGTCCATCCGTTGCATGACTGCATAGGCCAACGGCTTGAGCTGCTCTACAGACATGCCCTGGAAGTAGAACATAGCCTTGATGGCATAGTGTCGTGTGGCCACATTGCGATCCTCCAGCAGGCTCGGCATATGTTTCGCCACATTAGGTAGTACCTCAAGCGCATCATCCTTGGCGCCCTGCGCCAAAGCGCACAGCGTGGCCATTGCCATCGATCGCATTGCCTCGCAATGGGCGCCTGCCTTCCAAATCAAATAGGGTTCAACGATCTCGCTGACAAAGTTGCTTAGCAGCTGTGTGCTCTGCTCCCGTTCCACGTACACCGTGTCTGACCAGGCGAGCGCTGCTATCGACAAGATATTAAGGATGCGCACCTTTGCCGAATCGCAGCAGTGTTCGAATACTGTTTTTACCTTCTCAATAAGCTGCGTCAAATACGTTGCACGTATTTGCGCTAGATGGATGAGGCCGTAGAGTAGCAGAATCGGTTCAGCATTCTCGTCCAGTGCCGTATCCAAGTTTTGCACATCGAGGAGTGCGAGGGTAAACCAGCGCTCGTGCAGCGCAGCCATTGATGTCTCCTCAAGCTGGACAATGCGCTTGATAATCGCTTCACCAAACTGGACATGCTCGTTTGACTCATTGTTTAGGGAATGGGACAATGCCATTACTTTCATCGAAGTCACATAAATGTGTTCGTAGAGCTCTTTGAGCTGCTCCATGGTGGCCGTGACTCGACTCGACTTGTCCAGGACGGTCTCCAGCATTTTCAGTATGTACAATTGGAAGCCCGGCTTTAGAGTATGCGAATAGTCGGTGCTCCGTAGCAGCTTGCACAGGCGCAGCAGATCGTCATAGGTGCCGCCTAGCGAGGCAGTGAACATGTAGTGAAAACACTTGAGAAACGATTCTCGTGCATTACGATCGAGTCCATCGAAGCCATGATTGATCCACGTATCATAGACAAACAGTCGACCCATCAGATCCGCCACCTTCTTGGCCTCGGCACAGACAGCCGACTCGCTGTCGCAGCAGGCGTGCGCCAGCTCCGGATAGATCTCAAAGAACTTGGCCGTCATCGCCGCCTCGGCGTGCAGCACAAACTGATACATTAGCTTCAGCGAGTGCAGACGCACATTGTCCTTCCAGTCGATCGCCTCGCGCGCAATTAGTTGAATCATGCGCAGCGAGCGCTGCACCATGCCACGACAGCCAATTGTTGGACGTTGCACGTCCACCGGATAGTTTTCCGCGGGCAGATCGGATATCTCTTGCTGTGACAGTTCCTCCTCGTTCTCATCGTAGTACTGCTTGCCGCACTGCACCCACAGTGGTCGAATGTGGCTGAGTACCTCCGGCGAGTCATCCTTTAAGCAGCACAGCACCAGCGGCAGAATGTGCAGGAAATACGAATAGCGATCCGGCAGCTCGAGCAGCATTAGAACACCCATTTGGCCGCATTCGCGACGCACCAGCGGCATCGAGTCCATCAGCAGCGGCGAAACCTCCATTAACAGGCGTCGCATCCCCTCGCCATTGGCATCCAGGTGCAGGCTCACCCGCCCAATGGCCTCCACAGCGGCAATACGTGCCGCCGCATGTCGGTGATTAAGCATGCCATACAGAGCTTTAGCGAGTGAGTCCGTGAATGGCTGCAACTCCATTGTGTCCGCGACGCGACACAATTGCACGAGTGTGGCACAGCCCTCGCGTTGCACGGCCGCATAGTCATCCTTGATGGATTTAATGAGCACCTTGACCACTTGTGGATAGCACTCACGAAAGACGCCCACATTGCCCATGAGCGCGTATTTGCGCAGCATCAAATGCAGCTGACTTATGTAGAGCAGACGCATCTCCTCGCTGGGCTCCACCGTCTCCGATTGACCCATGCGCTCGGCCAGCGTCGAGACGACATTCAGCAGATGGAAGTCCATGGGCGGCAGACACTCGAGAAATTCACTAACAGCCCGCACGGCGCGATCTCGCACACTCTCATATCGATCCTCATAGCATTTGAGAAGATGCAGATAGAGTTCATCGAATACGGCTGCCACAGCATCGGTGTTCACATTTTCCGGTGCGTCTTTGCACTGCTCGCACAGCTTTTGCAAAGCGGCGCTGCGTCTGCGTTGTTCGCTGCTCTCCAGCTCTGCGCAAATCAACTTGACGTCCAATTCGAAGCTCATTGCGAGAATTTTCGGAAAAATTATTTTGTTGTTCGATTTATTTGAGTTGTTGCTGCCGGCACGATTTACTTTTGCGTTGTGTTGTGAGCGCTGTAAGACATACAATAACAAGTCAGCAAGCAACGTTTAGTCGTCGGTTGCTATGTTATACACAATTCGAATTATTCACATTGTTTATTTGCTTTAAGCGGCGCCGTCATCTTGGCAACAACGTGCGCGATATTTTTTTGTCTTTTTTTGCCGGTAATTACGAACGATCAGCTGTTTCGCTCAGCTGAGCAACTCAGCTGCCAGTGTTTGGCAACACAGTGCTGCGCAGTGTTGTCCAACGACAATTTAGACGCAGTTTTTAAAAAAAAATGTTAAAAAATCTTTTGGTAAACATTGGTTGTTGCTGTTGGTGTAGTGTGTGGTGTGGTGTGCTGTGGTGTGCCGTTAGTATGCTTTATTGTTTGCCCAACTAATTAACAAGTCATAATTGAAATTTCACTAGAAACTCTGCTGCGCGGGTTCGGCGCGCAATTTGGAGCGCTGTCTTTTATGAGCGGCATTGGGGTGGACTCATTAAAAGCGTTTCCCTTATCTTCGATGCAGCTATCTAATTGCGGTGTCGTTTCTTATCAGCAAGCAACTAACGAGCAAACGAGCGTACGAACGAGCGAGCGACAATATCTAAGATTGATTGCCAAAGCTGGCTCATTTTGGAGGCGGGGTTGGGGCGTACGACTTCCTGATAAACAAATCACATAAAATGCCTATTTTTATCGAGCGAAACTTAATTGCATTTTTGGGTCACCAAATTGGGTTATAAAAATGGGCTGGGCAGTCAAACAGATTAGTTAAACGAATGCTTCAAAAGTTATGGACTCTGCAACCACTGCATAACAAAACTTAACACAATAGTTTCGATTAGTTGTCTGGTAACGCAACACTCAAATGAGTGGGTGACTTTTACAGATTCTTGTCCATTTTTGTTGGCCATAAACATTTTTTAGGGTCTATATTTGAAAACAATATACTCGAAAATTGGTTAATTTATGTACCAAAACAGTTTTTAGCACAGTAGCTTTAGCGGCTTTTTCGTCTCAAAGATGTTGCCACTTAACTTAATCGCTAATAGCGTTTATAGCTCTCATTTGTATCTGTAGATCTTTTCCCACAGCGTGCTCGAAATTTTTGATGCCATTACGGCATTTTTCAATTTCGCTTTTGCGATTTCATTTGTGTGTGCCCCATTTGAGGCGAAGTGGCAGCAGCTCCACGTTGACTCGTTCCAGTTCCACAGCATATTTTTGTTTTGTTTTTGATTTTTTTTTTTGTATTTTCATTTGCTGCTGCTGTTTCGGTTTGGATTTATTGTTTTTATTTGTTGGGGCTATGTCAAAAATTGTTGTTGTCATTTTTATTGAAAGCCGCGTGATGCACGTTGCGAGTGGACCGACTGTGGAGCTCAATATTTATAACTCTTGTTGCTGTTGTTTGTGCACACAATTCGATTTCATACCTTTTTTTTTGTTGCTCACTTGTGCGCAGAGGTAGGAGCAGCAGGTTGGGGCAACGGCAGGGGCAGAGAAAGAGTCGCACGCTCCAAAGCAATTAAGCGCATGAATCAGGTTCAGGTTCGTTCCATAGGCAAAAGGCAGGGCAATACGAGTGTATATTGTCTCTGTGTGTGCTTATGGCTGTTTCTTTTGTTTTTTAATATATGACCGCTTTAGTGAAAAAGTCATGCAAACATACAGTCTTGCATTCTCACACACACACACACATACACCTAGATACACGGATACACACCGATCCAATAAACTTAATTGATATGAAATGAAGTCATTTGGCAAAATCACTGGGAGAGTAATGGACCGCGTTTATTCAATTTGATGTCTGACTGACTGGCAGGCAGCGACAATGCTTCAAATACACATAGGTATTTATACATCTGTATATATGCATATAGACAGATATATATATATATATATATATAGATATATAGACCGCGTACATTTAATTCGTATTCATGGGCTTATGCATATTTTTATATCTTTTTAAAAGCAATGGTGCAGTGTATATGTGTGTATGTGTGATTTTATAGCAAATGTGATTCAATTAAAATAACATTGTTGCGCCGCAGCACGGAAGCCGCATGACTGCATTTTGGCCGCAATGGAAACTTGTTTGCACTCACATGATAAAGCCAAAATTGGCTGCGATATTATAGTACACGAGTACACTCTCGCAATTAATAATTATACGCACAACACATATTCAGCTGCATTGGCAACCAGACACACACAAGCACACACATGCATACATACTAAGAGACTTGGAATAACGCCACTCAGATATAGAGATACACAGATACTTGTATTTGTGCTTGTTGGATTGCTTTTTGTCATGCTGCGCTCTAATTTGCTTTTACCGACTCTGAAATGGACTTGTTACAGCTGCCGTTTGTCGTTTGCAGTTTGCCGTTTTGCCGTTTGCAGTTTGCAGTTTCCATTGGCTGGCTAAATGCAAATTTTCCAATTGATTGGAATGGAAACTGGCGTGCAGCTAGCAGCAACGTTGGCAGCGACGTTTGGCACTGTGGCCGCTAATTAGTTTCATTTTTCAACGGGCAACAACTGCGCCGATTGCCTGCTTAAGTGACTAACGTAATGACTGAGTGACTGACGGCTCCAATCAACTGACTAACTGACTGACTCTGGCTCTCAGTCTGAGTTCAAGCAATGTTTAACTACACTCATATATGTATATATATACGTATGTATGTCTGTTTGTGTGTTCATTCAGTGCCGTCTGTGCCGTCGATTTCTCGGAATTCACTTTTGATTAGAAAACCAGCTAATGGGTTGCCCTCATATGCACAAATACAAATACACACAAATATTCTCACACACACACACACAAGCAAGTTTGTCGGATTCCAGCTGCCCCTATTATAAGTCAAAGTTGGTTTTTGTTGGACCCAAGTAGAGTACTTATTATGCGTATTCCAAGCTGATTATGTAGACGCGTGCTAGTCGTCGAGCAAAATATTGTCATCCCATAAATTGCGCCTAGAGTAATATTACTCATAAATATACTATGGCCGTTGAATTGTGAAACACTTCTACTTCCAATTAACCCGCATATACGTGAAAAGTGCGTAATACCAAAATTAATAATAAACATGTATGCGCTGATTATAACAATTGGTGCGAAATTCGAAAGTGTTATTTGATCGCAATCGAACCAAACAAATTATATTTTATTGGCTTGCTATTTTTAGACAGTGATCGCTTTTAAATTAATATTATTGTATTTTTTTCGTGGTCACATTCTTAAAGCAAGCTCCGATTAGGCTAAGATCAGTGCCAAATAAATTGCTGATTTTTTTTACAGGCTTTGACTCATTTCTCTGTTGGTTTTATCTAATCTTGGTAAGGTTTTCTAATTGTAATGTCGATAAGGCGTTATACATGTGTCCTAACCTAACCTAACGTCTGATATCGTCGATATACCCAATTTCATTTGTTTGGTTTACGTACTTTTGACTGCGAAATTCTATTAGTAAAGTGAGCTATCACTGATAAGCCGCTTGCCAATTACTTGGTTAATTAGCTGGTCTTTATTGGCAAGCTGCATTTTTAACGAATACCAGCATTTGAGCATTGCCATTACTTTGTGATTGTGAACGTTCTTAATACAGTTAATTATTTACACGTTGCTATGCCCTTGATAGTAGTACCCGGACTGAAACAGAGTCTTGTTGCACAATTCTCGACAACACGGTCTTTTATGCAGTTCTTCAGCGATCCAATCAAGCATTCCCATAATTGCAGTATGTTGTACTCTAAAAAAACTAGAAGAAACCATGAAAACTAGAAAATTTGTCTTGTTTTTAAAAATCTGATTCGATTTTTTTCTGAGTGTATGTTTATATGTGGGTGTGTGTGTGTTGTTTTTCTTTTAGCTTGTTCGTTTACTTTTTTGCTGTTTGCCCTGAATTTTCTGTCAACGGCGCTTTGTGCTAATTTACGGGTTGTTCTGTGTGGCAAATTCCCTTTACCCTTTTAGCTGAGCTCGGCCCCCTCCAAGCAGCTAACAAAATTAAGAGCGCCGCATGCGGTTTTCATTATAGATTCGAGCAAATGCTTTTGATTCGCGACTGGCGCTATTGTTTTTCTTCATATTTGATATTTGTTTATTTGCATATTTTATTATTAGCGCGAAAAGTGAAGTTTGGGGTAAATGGTAATACGAGAAGCAAATGGTTTTGCAATATTTGCGTAATCAGCGGTGGTATTTAAATGCCGCCTGATTTTATTTACACAGTCGCATAGTTTGTCGCGTTGCGAACTGTGAGCGGTCTGCCCATTCAGTCAGTCTGTCCATCACTCAATCAGTAGCCATTTGAGAAACATTTTAATTATTATTCGAGAATAATGCGAACCAGCTATGCGATAAACATCCGCAAATCAGACATACACTCGTTTATCAGCTACGAATATGGGCTTGAGTATGTGCGAATTGCTGTGAATGAAATTGGAAATGCCTTTTAATTATGTGTAATACTCATGGCATTCTATATAAAAGTATAAAGAAACCACAGCGATAACGATGAAATAACACCACGAGAAGGAGGGACTTCGTAACTATCTATCTGAACGTGTCTTGATGTAGATACGCGAACATTAACAGTTTGTTGACTACACACAGATAAATAGAACCTGATGGAGATGCAGATGGAGAGAACAAACTAGTATTTGCTATCTCGCCTGATACGAGCTACAAATTCTGGTGTGCTTCATAGCTACTTATAATACTCTAATACCGAAGGTGTAAGAGCATATTGGTGTTATGCAATGGCCATCATGCAGTCCTTCTTTTTTCGACACCATTAAAGCTAGAGTCATGAAACTTTAAATATATGTTCGTCTCTACCCGAAGATCAGACAAAGCTGAGAAATAGATAAAATCGATAAATCCATTAAGCTACTTATGAATCTAAAATTGCAAAGTTGCGGACTTGTTGACAACTTTCTTCAAAGATCGCTAAAAAGTAGTTGTTAGTCACGCACACTTCCGCCCCCAAATGCCAATGCTAAAACCACAGAATTTAAAATATGATTACTTGGAACCTCCTCCTGGCCACGCTTACCCCGGTAAAACCTATAGAGCTACCTTGTCACCTGTACTCATCTGGTTTAATACTGTTACCAGACTATGCCGGAGTCGGTTATACCCGACTGCAGCGTTCTCAATTGTTTTTAATTAAATGTGGCCGCCGTATCTTTTAATGTATCTGCGAATCTGTTAACGTCTATAATTACAATCTGTCTTCAACTTCCATTGATAAGTTTGACAAGACTCATGAATAGAATCTGCAATTCATTCTTATGCAGCTTTTGTATTGGTTTGTTTTTTATTTTAAATTGTTTTAGTAGCTTTGCAGCGTTTCTGATTTATAGGCCGCAATTATAATTATTATTGTTGGGCGTGTGTGTTCGAATTTGTCATGCTGTTGAGTTTCGCCAGCAACCACAAAGTTAATCACAAATATATATCAATAAAAATTGCAAAACATTTCAACCAAAAAATTTGATAGTGGCAGTGAAATTGTTTGTCACAGCTTAAGTGGATTTATTTACAACTTAACTTCAAGCATTTGAATTCACAGGTAAATTTATTGCATAATGCCTCTGATGACTTCTTGCTTCAATTGCTTGATAACAAGACCACTACTTGCCATTCGTTTATATTAATTGACTCTGATTAATTTCTGTTCAATTCGAAACTGGTTGCAAACGGGCAATTCGGTATGAAGTGTTGCACCGGATCTAAGCCTGTGCAACTGTACAGGTGAACACTTTGTGCATATATTATGCACCGCAACTGATAACTGATTCTCAGAATTCTAGCAACTGATTAAAACCCGTACGATGAGCTACAAAATACAAAAAAACTTGGTACGCATTACTCGTGTTATGTTGTTTAGGTTGATTTTGTTATCAGGAGGGTGACACGCCCTAGCAGCTTTGACCCGTCATTTACCACGAAATTAAAATCGGTCACAAATTGATAGGGATCACAAAAAAAAAAAACAAATTAGACTTTTCTAGGTAATATAGTTCGGCTACGAAATACCCTAAATATAGCTGTCGAATATATGACTTTTTGTAAGCTCAGTTTTAAGTGTTACTTCCAAAATTGATTTAATGTGAAAGTTATGCTTAGTCTTAAGTTAATTTGTTTTAAAAAATCACATAATCAAATATATTTAATATTTCATTTTATTTGGTGCTTAAAGTAAGTTGTCTTGCCGATAGCCGCTTGTTGTTAGTAAAAAAGAACCGTTTAACACATCAAAATTCGTTTCTTATCAAGTGCAATATTCACAGTCAATGAATAATATATCAGCTTAAATTATGTTTTGTTGATTGCTATCGTAAATCGTTTATGTTTATTTATGTGCCAAGCGTTTTCTTGACTATCTCTGATCATATTTTTGCAAATCGTTTTTTGAACTTAGAAGATTGCGGCTCATTCTTCTGAAATCACCTTTTTTTTGCGAACATGCTTTTTCTGCCTTTTGCATTTGTTGACTCAACTACAAAATGCGCTCTTCCCATTTTTGATTCAGGGTATGCGCGAAAAATTCCATTGTTTTTATATGTAATATAAATTAAAAATAAAACTTTGATTGCCTATCTGGACGATGCCACTTACCTCAGCGTCAACCGGTAAATTGTATCCGTAAAAGCCAAGGCGAACAGAAATCCAATTAAATGTTTCTTCTCGTTGGCTGCTTGGTTACTTTTTGTTGTGTTTATGTCTTTTGTTCTTTGGCTATTAATAGCTTTGTTTTGAAAAGGTCACGTTTTGTTGCCGTTGATATTTCACATATCCTTTTTGTCGGCCAGCTTTCTCTAGCACCCTTCTGCGTTCCGTTAATGCTGTTGGTGATAATCCTTAATTAGTCTAACGAGTCGCAAATTAATCCACTTTGCTTAATTAAATTGCTGGGCGGCCGCAAAAAAGGGCAATTCAAACGGACACAATATAAAAATACGAATGCCTGAACATTATAATTAAAAAATTGACGAAATTAAATGCAAACGGCAAAATGTAAAAAAGGACATCGAGAAAATACAATAGAGAGTGAGGGAGAGAGATGTAGAGAGGTTGAAACAGAGGCAGAAAACAGGGATATATGTAATTAATTCATTAGCACAGCCAGTTGACAATTATTGATTATGGTTTTGCCTCTTTCGTCGCCAGCATTGCATTTTCGAAAAATTAATTTGAATGTGTTTCAGTTGTTTTGGCGCATTAGTTACACAATTTGTTATTGTCAGCACGTTGGCCATTAATTAATTTATAATTATTTTTGAATTTGCTCTGTTTTGATGCCCATTGCCCATTGTCTGCCCCTGTGTAATTAAAAATTCAATTAAATGCCTTGCATTATTTTTCACACAATAAACAATCCGCATCAAAGTTATTCATTTAACTGTCAGTTGCATTCAAATAAGCATAATTCGGCACGAATTTAATTTGGCAAACACTTAACACTTATACTATGTATTATTATGTGTCATTTATACATTTTGTCATTTGTCAATGCCAATGGAGCTAATTGCTTATTGAGTTGAATTCAAACAAATGTTTGGATTATGAAATGTTTAGTTTATTTATGTTGAATTAAATAATTTAATTAATAACATAATGGATGAAATAACTACTAAAAAATATATCAAAGCGCTTAAGATAAAAGAGTTGTGGGTTTGAGAAGCACTTGTATCTAAGTTTGCGAGCATTTGAGTTATGTTCGAACATTTTGTTTTAACGAACTCTTATGACGTGTGTACAAATCGTATTTTGTACTTAGAATCGTATTTTGTACTTGTTCTTATCTAATTTAATTTGAACGAATTATTAACACATTCGATATTCGTAGCGCGTTTAAGCAATAAGCTCTTCATATAAATATTTATTGGCTAGCACGAAATAAAAAAATAGTTTTATTGCTTCCAATAGCCACAGTTGGCAAACTTAACAGATGGTTGAAATGGGAGGGGGTGAAGAGTTGAGCTGCTATGCAGGTCAAATTCACACAGAAATTGCTTCGTTGTTTAACTAGCTTTTTGGTTGTTCTGCTTGCCAAATTTAAATTAATTACGCTTTTTTAATTGTTTACTTTTATTAACAGTGTGCCCGCTCCGAAAATTAAAACTTGAACTTTTGGGATAAACAGCAATTTCTGCACTTTTACATATTATAAATAGTTATTTATTCTTCGGTTGTTATTAAAATGCGCGCACAGCCATAATTATGACAGCAGCAATAACAAACACGTTGGAAAACGAAAAGAGGGCTGGGAGACCAGACCAGGTCTACAGTGGTGGTGACTTCACGCACATATCTCTATAGAGAATGTTTTATGTGTAACACCTCGGCGAAAACTGAACTTAATTGGGCAATTGAAATATTATTGTGAAAATTGCAATTTCCATTTTAGCGCACATGCTCATAACTTATGCATGAACAACGGCTTCGAATGGCAATTGCCGGACGGAGACACCACTGCGACTGCGTAACCTGTCAGCGGCTCAATTGACAAATTGCTTGCCGTCGGACCGTGCGAACACATTTTTTTTTTTTTGGTTTTTACATATATGTATATGTTTATATATATGTATATATATAACATGAAAATAAAAAACAAATGTAGTAAGCTCAACAATAGAGGCTCCAAGTGCGACTGTGCATCTGGCAGATACACAGACGCCACACGGCAGCAATTAGCGCCATGAGCACAAGTGTTTATTGTTGTTGCCGCACGTTGTTGTTTTTGTTGTTGTTGTTGCCGATGATGATGATAATTGAGCACTCAAAATTCGTTGTCGCCGTCTTATAAATTTCATTGCTGATTGCCGGCGGCCAGTGAACGTAGCACACAATATCAACAAATTAATGAAAATGCCAAGCAAAATCACATAAAAAACCAGCCAGTCTGATACATATCTATATAGGCAGACGGACACACACATATGTATATGTAGGCCTGTATGGGCCATATGCATAAGTAAATATATCGCAAAATGAATGCTGCTTGACGTCGTTCAACGCGCTAATTCTTTTGGCCAGCAAATGCGACAATAACATACAGCCCAAATGCTAATTAGTTTCATGTGTGACTAATGGATACAAAAGCGGCACAAACACAAACACATGCACACACACACACACACACACACACACACACACACACACACACACACGCACAGAGAGAGGTCTCAGCTACACATTTACACATGCGTGACTGCTGCGTCTCTCTTTGGTGTTGCTATTATTATTGTTGTTGTTGCTGCTGTTGATGTTGTAGTTGTTGTTGTTGTTGTTGTTGTTGTTTGCTGAAACACACTTAATTTAAATAGTACACTCTGAGCTCTGAGGAGGTCGTTACGTTGGTTCGTTCTATTTTAATAGCCTATGCCTCATTATAATTACGTTTATAATGGGGCCGGTGCGTAAATTGAATTTGACTTTAGATACGTCAACGTCAAAAATATGCCTGCTCCTTCTTCTTCTTCTTCTACTTTCTCATTTGCCTCTTCTGCGTAATGGCTATCCGGATCCGGCCGAACCACTTGTGCCATAAAGCGTTAAACGTTAAACGTTTTGCGCGTACGCGACGTCCAAGTTATCCACGCCGACGATGTCGATGACGCTAGCAATTTAAGTGTTTCAAATGGGCACCGACAGCACAATCCGATATCGAATACCGAATACCGACCACGACAACGATGGCAGCGATTCTAAACGACTTCTGAGTGAATGCTATAAAGCACGAAAACGACAACGGCGACGACGACGATGACGGCAACAGCGACTGCGACTGCGACTGCGACGTCGACGACGACGACAACGTTGGCAACGACAACAACAGCAAACGACCGATGACGACTGGAAACTGTTGCTGTTGCTGCTGCTGTCTCTGTGGCTGTGAACTGCGCCGTGCAACTATTTAACGACGACTGAATGTGGCAATTATGTATCTAGATACATTTTGGCCAAAGCGCAACGCCAGCGTCGCTGCCTGCGCTACGCGCTCTTCTCTGTCTGTCTGTTGGTCTGTCTGTCGGCCTTTCTGTCTGTCTGCCTGCTTGGCCGTGTATGTGTGGGGATTTTGTGTGGGGGTTGCTAAACGAGGCAACCATCATAAAACATATTACTATAATTACAATTATGCTGTGCTCTCTCACACACACACACAACTGTGAGCACGCTCTGTGTGTCGGATACATAGCCAGAGATACAAAACAGTCGCGGCGCACGTGAACATAGCGCACGGCCATAAAACACACAAGTACACAAATTTTCATATGCATTACGGCTTAATTGTATCTGTATCAACAGCAATTGCTGTTGTTGCTGTTGCTGTTATTGTTGTTGTTGTTGCTGTTGTTGGCGGTGTGTGAACTCATAAATTTATTGCTGGCCGCTGTTGATGTTGCTGCTATTGCCGTCAGCAACATGTTGCTGTTGCCATTTCTGTGAGTGCTTTGGATTTTATTGTATCTTATTGCTGCTGCTCACTGGCAGCGACGTCAGCGTCGCTTGTTGGATGATTATTAAATGCTGAATGTATTTTATTGCTTTGATTGTTGTTATATTTGTTGTTGGTGTTCTTGTTGTTGTTGTTGTTGTTGTTGCTGTTGCTGCTGGCTGCGTGTTAAGGCACCCTTAGCACTGACGCCAGTATCTTTTTGCATTGCAAATTGCCGACGTCGCTGGCATCGTTGGCTGGCTGACTGTGAGTTTGTTTTTAATTCTCTATAATTGAGTTATATGTACGTACTTTATTAAGTTGGCGGCGGATGCTGCGATGTTGCTCAGCCACTGTATTGGATTGGTGCTATTGCTGTTGCTGCTGTTGTTGCTGCTTAGGGCGTTCGCTCGCAGCCATTCACTTTGCTGTTGTTGTTGTTGCGTCGGCGTTTAGCGCTAATTATTGCTGAGCCAACAGCTTTCGATTGCTTTTTATTGTTAGTGCTCGGTGCCCGGTGCCTGGTGCCTGCTGCCTGCTGCCTTTTGCTTGGCTGCTTTTGTCTTTCGTTTTCTTAATTGTTCACTCTGATTTATAATTTGATTAATATTTTCGATGCCATTTCTATTTCAAACTGTGCTCACATGAATATGCTTGGGGCTTTTTAATATATTTTTCTTCATTTTTAATGATAGGTACAAATATACAAATATATATGTATACATATATATATATATATATACATATGTGTATGTATATTTATTCCTTTTATAATTGCTTTATTGTTCTTGTCATTGGCTTTGCTGCTGCTGTCGCTTGTGCAATAATTGGTGTATAATTTCATTTCCTGAGAACTCTGCGCCGGGTCGTGGGCCAACAAATGCTTTCATTGTATTTTAATGTCGCAATTCACAGAGCTTGGGCAAATTAGTCAGCTAAGCAATTTTCTATAAGTGTACACAATATTTATTACGTACTGCACACTATCGCATACATATCTGTAAGCTTGTTTATATATGTTTACATGTACATTCACATTTGAGCGGGCTCAATTAGCAATAAGGGTGCAAGTGTTCTGTGTGCTCCGTTTATTAATAGTCGTTATGCTATCGATAAGACCGATTAGTCATCATAAATTTATCAAGCAACAATGTTGGAACGCCTCTGATTCTTCGAATTTGAAATACTCTTGTTTATCCATTTAGTTTAAAATAATCACTTATCCCATTCACAAACAATTTGTATCTCAAAATATTTACTACTCGATCAGTTTAATCGAAAAAAAATCAACAAATTTTGGAATGATCGAAATGTTTGTTTTTAAAAATCGCAATGAGCTGATTTTTTAAGATCAAATTTAAATGAACTCGCTGGTAATAAATACATGACGAAAGTTTTGAAAACTAGCATTTTAAATTTCGACTATAAGTTAGCTTAATAAAAAAATAATCAACAAATTGCACTCTTAATTGAAGTGGCTCATTTATTGTTTAACATATAACCCCTAGCCTCAAGCGTAAAAACAAAAGATTTTTGTCAATTACACTAAAAACATTTGTTGGCGTTGACCTCAATGAACTCTTGTAAAGTGATCAATAACGAAAACAAAAGTAAAATGAAGAAAATGAAAGAAAAGAATAGGGCAAAATAAATGCGCCAAACATCATTAGCGAAATTCATAATAACAACAATACAATATAACAAAAGCAACAACAAAAGCAGCACTGCGAACACTGATTACTGATTTAAATAGAATTAAGCTGGGCAATAGCAAAGGGCTGCCAACAATAAACAGAAAATGAAAGAAAGCTGAAGCAACTGAAAGGCACACTGAATGTAAAAATAAGTTGTTTAATATACATATTTACGAATATATATATGTGTATATATATATATTTATATATAGATACCATTAGTTATGATGATGATGATGGTGCGGAGCTGAAGAAGATGCTGCAGATGAAGCAACTTAGTTGCACTTGAGAGCACGATAAATGGCAGGCACTGAAAACTGCTCACTGAGTGCCGCGAGTGGCAACAACAAGAAACATATTTAACTGCATGCAAAATAAATTGTGATGTGGCGTTGTCGATTGATGGCAGAGTCAAAGCAGCGGACGAGTTTTACTTGGATTATTATTGGCTTACTTAATGCAATGCATACGACGACGACGATGACGATGACGAAGAAGACGACGTCGACGACGACGACGACGACGAATGCGACGACGATGGCGATGGCGACGACGAGTTCAAAAATACAGCGAGGATGACTGCGATGGTCGTTAACGTAAAACGTCAATTTACAACTGCGAATGTGATTGTGAATGTGAATGCCCAACAGCGCCAAACGAGCCAGGCAACATAAGCAGTGGCGGCAACAGCAGCAACAACAGCCACAACAACAACGGATGGGCAACGTGGCAATGGCAACATGTTGCGTGTCAAGGATGGCTTCGCAACATGCGGGGCACAGTGCAAAGGCGCTACGAAAAGTACAAGCAAATAAACTTATTATAAATATCTCCACTTAAGCCAAGCGAGGTTGATGCCGACGCTGCTGCTGCTGCTGGCGCTGCCGCTGCCACTGCTGCTTGTTTTGCTGTTGCTGTTGCCGTTGCTGTTGCTGCCAACGTCGCTGTGGGGGCCCCATTTATGCTGCAAGCCAACAATAAGATACAAATGCGCACACGCAAAGCTAAATGTGCTCTCGTTTGCTCAAACACACACACACACACTGACACACACACACACACATGCACATTCAGAGAGTCCCGAGAGTTGGACAGATGAACGGCTGTCAAGTCGCAATGAGCAATAAAAGCATTAAATGATGACAACAACATTGCGCTTAATGGACTGACTGCCACTGCCGCGTTCGCGTCTCAATTCAAAGTGCATTTTGCCCGCTCTCTCTCTCTCTCTCTCTTTTTCTCTCACTCCTTCTCTCTCCTGCTCAGTTTATCGCTCTCCCTTTTACTTTGCCATCTCTCTTTCTCTCTCTTGCTGCTTCTGTTTCACTCTAACACAATGCTTATATACACTGACTGTTTGCTCTTGGCTTGCGTTATAAATCCATTATGATAAAATCATTTTGTTGTTTTATTAGTTCAGCAACATGTTGCCGCTGAGCAGTCAAGTGCTTTCGCAACATGCTGCGCTGCTCATAAATATTGCAAGTGTTTTCAATTAGCTCACATTCTGTGACTTTCATATTAAATGAGAGCGCGCCAGCATGTTTCTCCTTTTGCACAAGAGTTCGTTTGTCCGCAGTGTATGTGTGTGTGTGTGTGTGAGTTTGCTTGTGTGTAAACTTTACGTGTATATGCATGTGTGTGTGAGTAGTTTGCGTCTGGAGCTGTTTCCAATTATAAATTGCAAGGCGCAAGTGGTGCAATTAAAAAAAAAACACAGAAAACGAAGTAGAAACTTAGCTGAAAGGTCAAAGTTTTTGAGGTCAATTCAAAAAAGGTCATTGCAATTTCTTCGTCGACTCTTAGCAGATGGCAATCAACGCACTTCCGAAGTGCCGACCACCCTGTATTCCCCCACACAATAATGTCAATGGATCTCTCTCCCTGTGTGCTTGCACTCGCACACCTATGCATGTGTGTGTGTGTGTGTGTGTGTGTGTGAGTGTGTGTGTATTGCTGAAAGCAATTTCCGCTTGTGTCCGCAATTAAAAAGCAATATCATTTCGAGTCGAAGTAAACACAGAATTGAATTGAATTTTTATGATGTGTTTTTGTAAATGGTTTCATAAATTGCAAATATTCTAGCCAGGCACACACAGAGGCACACAATCAAACACCCGAACACAACACAGACCACGCCGAGCACACACAGCCACATTGAAAAGTCACAGGCGCACAGCATCAGGGAGCAAGTCAACGCTTCCGATACGTAAACGTATGCATGTTGCATGTATCCGCAAATGTATCAGTATCTGTGCGCCTGTATCTACGTCTCCGTCTGTGTCTGTTTCTGTATCTGTGTCGCTGTCGTTGTGTGCTCGCATTACTGTATAACTGCAATTTTGTAGTATGCAACCCAAATACGAAAGAAGTAAAATCAAATTGTAGAAGGCAACGGACAGAGTTGGAATGGCACTTGATGAGAGAGACCCATCTCCTCGATTGTTGTTTCTGCTGTCGTATTTCGAGGGATGAGCATTGGCTTGCCATTTGCTTCCATGTATTTCATTAGCGTATTTATGGAATTTGTTTTACCTCTGTGACATTTCAAGCGTGTGAGAAATGCAGAGTTCATTAGCAAGCTACTCCCTTTATTAAATACCATAAATTTCACAGAAAATTAAATATAAATATAAATTTCACAGAAAATTAAATATACGAAGTGTATTTCTAATTAAGCTAATGCTGCGGCCTATGTGACCTCAACAATTACATCATTATTTTTATTGTATTTTTAACTTTTTTCAAGATTCTTAGAGTTGTATCCATTGCAATGATTTAGGAAATTGATTGGAAATTTCTAAATTAAAATGTACATTTTTAAAAGGGATCGCTTAAGTAATTTTTTGGCTTTCTCTCTTATGTCGATTTTCCTCTCACATCAATTCATGAGAGTTTAATCTACCTTCTCTTGTGCTGATGCTGATTGAAGGTTTATTTTTCGTTTGCCACAAGGCTGATTAATGAATTTCGCAGCCTTGTCGACCCGCTCATTAAAATCGCTTCCTTCACACCCCCAAAAACGAGCTCAGTGGCGAATAATGAGGGTTTTGTCATTTTGTCATTAATACGCACTCAATAAAATGTCATAATTAAAAAAGAATTCTGCCCATATGCAATATGAGTCAGTTGCTGATGCTGCTCTTGTTGTTGCTGCTGCTGTTGCTGGCAGAATGACCTTAATTGCTGGCGTACGTGTGGCAGCGATTCATGTGCAGCACTGCGAGTGTGTGATTGTGTGTGTTTCGTGTGAGTGCCAGCCTGTGTGTGGCAGCAAGTGAGCCTGTGTTGCAACTGTCAAATGAATAAAATTAAGTGTATCTGTGCCCCTGTTCTTGCTATTGTTGTTGCTATTGTTGTTGTTGCTATTGCTTTTCATGTTGCTCTCTCTCTCTCTATCTCTGTCTCTCTCCCTCTGCCACGATACGACAGCAGCAGCAGCAGCTGGCTGCCAGGATATGTTGTTGCACTAATTGAATGTGGCAGGCATGCAGCAGACGGACGGTCGTACAGAAAGTTGAGCTCGTCTCTTGCCACAGCCTGCCTCATGCACTGTCTCGCTCTGGCCAGCATGTATCTGTATCAGTGTCGGGCACACAAGTAGCTTCATTTTGCGCCACAATTCGTTTTCGCATTTTAAGTGCAACGGCACACAGATTGCGATTGCTGTTGACATGGCGATGCAATAAAAGTTCGGCCGCAATTGCAACGGCAGCAAAAGGCGACTTGGCAGCAGACGTCAGACGACGGCAATTGTTTCCCATTATTGCTTATGCTGATGATTAAGAGCGTCGGGCGGTGGCGCTGCCCCAATCCCTCCCCCTCCCCTCATTGGTGCCACAGCGACCACACAAGAGGCATCAACAAGATAAAAATGTGTTAATGGCTTGTCCTACACACACTTGCACACAGATGCATTTGTGGAGTCCAAGGACTTTGCTAATTGCCATCAATTAAAATAACAAAAGCCAAATGCATTGTTCATTTATATTGCCTGGCTAAAGCATTTACTAAACATCAATTTGAAATTTAGTATGCAATTTAATGGCTTGCCAAATAAAATGATTCGACTGCAATAGTTTTATTGCTCTCTTACTCAATCGTTGCAGCATACAGATAAAACGCATATCTCAATAGGATAGCGCAATGCCAATGCCAAAATAATGGCAGTCTGGTATTTAAAGTTTTTGAATATTTTCTAAAATATTTATAAACGTTTTGCCGGTCGAAAATTCTGCTCAGGCATTCGACTGCCCTGCTACAGCTAACCAGCTGATTGTTTGCACTGCTGCATTGTCTATTTACTTGAACACTAACAACAACAACAACAACAACAACAACAACAACAACAACAACGACAACAATGCTGACTGCCAGGCAGCCAATCTGTGTATATGTCCAGCTCTGTGTGTGTGTGGGTGTATCTATCCATTGTGTGTCTGGTCTTGGGAGTTGCCGGTCTGTGCTTCTTCTGCCGAATTCCATCAAGTGCCTGAGTGCGAGGCGCAGTGAAATGAATAATATGGTGCACTTAAATCGGGTTAGCACACTATTAGGAAACTATGGGATGAACAACAGCTTGAAATTGATGCATTGAATTATTCAGCTGTCAGATATAAGGACTTAAATGTTAAATGCTGCTGGCAAAGCTAATCATAAGGCTTTCACAAGTTGCAAGAAAAATACGCATAAATTAAAAGAAAAAAAGGTATTTTATGAATTTCACTGCAGAGAAATGTTGAATAACATTCTTACCTGCTGTTCAAGTCCAAGTCAACATTTTACACTTAATAATTTGATGCACATTTTGCACAAGGTAGTCAATAGCAACAGCCAGCCGTGAAGCTGCCGCATCTGTTGCAGCGTTGTCATGGGATGGGATTGAAATCTGCTGCAGTGTTCGAGTCAAGCTTAGGAGCTGTTAACTAATGCTGTTGATGGTATTCAGACAAACAGCTTGCCACTGAGTCCATTTGCCGAAGGAAGTCGAACAAACAGACAAACGGACTTGCCAAGCTGCCCACCCACGCTACTTACGCTGAAAAGCCTGTTTAATGTTGCTTACTTTGTTTGCCATTTGCCATTTGCTGTATCCAGTGGATGTCGTTGCTGTTTTTGCTGCCGTATTTACTAGATACTTACATGCATATATTTTCCAGCAATTTGTTACATGTACTTCGGCCTGACTCTCTGACTGTGTGTGTTTGTCTGTGTCTGTGCACAATATGCTGCCGGGGCACACACGACTTGGTAATAATGGTCGTAGTCACAGTCTTAAGCTTCAATTCCCCAGACGCAACTCTCTCACTCTCTCCGCACCCGCTGCAGTAACCATGCCACACTCTCCTTGAGCGGCATTGTGGAAGTCAAGGTAAGTATTTTACTTGTGAGCTGTTTTGTAAGTGAAAAAGTTTCTGCACACGTTGCGCCATAAATACAACAAAAGTCACTTCAAGAACAGAACCGACATTGGAATACACTGAACGGATAAAAACATACTTAAAATGTGTTGAATCTCTACAATTGTAGCCAATGCTATTTCCAAAGTTCAATTACAAGATAATCGGTAATCTGGCCTCTATTAAAATTACATAACATTAATAATAACAATATCTGTTAAGCGCAATATATTTTACTACATTATTTAGCTAAGGATAGCAATCAGTTCATAAATAACTAAACTTTATTTGCCTGTTTACCATACCTAAAAAAAAATGTAGTTAAATAAGAGCATTAACAGCTGTCTCCAATATAAAGTTCAGCAATTTCTGCTGAAATTTCAGTCTTGCAAAGTCGCATTTTAATAAGAGAGAAGCTTCTTATAACATAATCAATTTGGCCATGACATTGAAATTAAGCTAATTGATAAATGGCATTAATTGGCGGCTCAATGCAATTGACTAACAATGCAAACGGAAGGACAGCAAAGGCAACATTAATTACTCAATAAAAGTCAGGTAGTGCGGTAGCTGTGCATTGACTACCAGTTGAAGTTGCAACTGGAGCTGGAGCTGAAGCTGGCTGAGGGTCTGGAGGTGGCAATAGATCAAAGCCATCAAGTAACAAGCAGAGTAGCGACGGACAGTCAGACGGTTGAGTCAAAGCAATCACATTTCATGCATTCACTGTTGTCGGGTTAACAACCCTGGCCCCAACCACACCTAACCCAAATGGTAATCCCCCGCCTCCCCCCAATAACTTCGTCCTGCACTGACAAATGACTGCTAGTGTGGGAGGCGGGTAGAGGGGGGTGGAGTTGGGAGATTTGAGTCGAAGCGGTGGGAGGTGGAGTAAAAGCACCACTGTCATGGCCAGATTCCTGCTGCATTTGGTAAATTAATCAACCCTTACTGAATGAATGACACTGAATATTGGGGTTGGGGCGGACGTGTCTGCAGGGTGACAAACCATAATTACGTTTGAAATGCAGCCCCTGCTTTCTTTGTTTCTGGTTTCGAATGCATAGACCCCCTAGCCATGAGCTGCACCATTTGAAAATCAATTGCATTCAATTCAATTAGAGATGCGTCGACAACAATGTTGCATGTGCCTCGATCAAATATCAAACGTTGAGGTGGAGCCATAAAAAAAATACTCTTAGTAGCAACAACAACTGCAAAAATATCTGTTGTGGCTTACCACGTAATAATGATGATGTGCATCTTCTAATGATGACCAAGAACAGACAATAGATTGTAGACAGAGCTTTATTTGTGCTATGTGGCAAACATGAAGTCTGAATTTGATTAAAAGATGTAATAGTCTCAAGCAAATCATTTGGTGATGTACGCATTTACCCATCTATCTTTAATTAAATAGATATTTTCAAATTCAAGAAACTTCCAATAATTAATTATAATAGTTTTTGGTTTTAGAAAGAAATTGTAACTTTAAAATGCTTGCCACATAATCGGTATCAAAAGGACTGTAAGTCTTGATTAGCTTATCATGCAATGCAATCAGACAATAAACAGGGCATTTGATAGTCCTGCAGTTAAATTTGTAATTATTATTGCTGCTGGTGTTCAAATGCATTGCAATTGTTGTTGGTGCTGTTGTGCTGTTGGTGATGGTTGAGTGTTTTATTGCAATTCATACTGAATCTGGGTGTGTGTGTGTGTGTGTGTGTGTGTGTGGCAACTGTGATGTAGAAAGCGTTTACCTTCTGTTTCCATTTCTGTAACCATATATATATTTACATATGTGTGTGTATGTGTGTCTGCATGTGTGTGTGTCTGTGTGTATGTGTGGGTGTGTGGCAACATTCTCTGCTACCACACGCCCTGAATTTATAAGCCTTTTGGCTCCATTTTGTGGCTTTGATTGCAATTATCTTTTGAATTTTGTATTTATTTGCTACACTTTGGCCAATTGTTCGTTCATCGGCTTTTGTATTGTCATTGTTATTGTCATTTGTATCCATATGGGCAAATAAACTACAACCACGTTGCAAATGCAAAACCACACTTTGTGAGGGCGACTCAGTGCTTTGTTCATAGCCAGACCAGGATTGTGCTCAGGCATCTGCGTGTGTGTGTGTGGGTGTGTGGATGAAGTTGGCCAGTTTTCAATTTGGCAATTTGCCGTTTATTAATTGGCAATTTCATGTAGTCTATAAGCGGTTGCACAGAACCACTGGTCTCGCGGCATTCTAACAGACATCAGACTGGGTGGGCCTTAAATGAAGTTCTCAAATCAATTACACGTTTGTCAGTTGTCTGTGGGCTTATAAGCATTTAATCTGGTTGTCTCAGTGCCGCTCTCACTCTACTTATATGCAAACAACTCAGAAGTGACCCCAGCGACCCGGCAATCCTTCACCATTTGGATAGTTTAGACTAGTCAAATGCTTGAACATATAGTTGGCAAAGTGTTCGCTGCGCTGCTCCGGCTGGACATATTGCACGGCTCGCCAGGCATTCGACGTCAGGGCGCACCTCTCCGTCTGCGCATGAAAGTGCTTTGTGATTGTCCAAAAGTTGAGTTTCTTGCGCAGTCGTTGGGGCACATTCACCGGCTGCGGCATTTGCTGTAGAACAACTGGCGGCTCGGGTGGCGCATCCAGCAAGTTGGCCATTTGGCGATTGTCTACATTATCCAGCTGGTGCAGCCGCACTTCATCGCCGCCATCGATGTCGTTGCCGTTGCCGCCACGCACATTGACAACGTTGGCAACTTCCATTTCGGGCAGTTGCAAGTGAATTAGTTCCTCAATTACTCTCTGCTCCATGTAACTGCTGTCCGTCGCCTTTGTCTTCCGTCGAATGCAGTAGAATAATGATGTTAATAATAAGTTAATACGGCAGCTAAAAGATATCTGCTAAAATGAATGTCCTCGAATGTCCTCGGTGATGTTTTGTTTTTTTCGATTAGTTTTTGTGTTGTGCGTTCTGATAGTGAAATGAAACTGATTTGGTTAATGGCAAACAAAATAAATACATTGAATAAGTTGTTTTCCAGGCCTGCCTGACTTATGCCAAAAACATTACACTCTGCACTCGTCCAAAATGTTAAGCGCAAAACTTTTGATCTAGACTATATTGGATTCGAAAACAATTTCATTTGCGATAAGATACAACTGTGTATCCATTAAATACACACCCACACGGACTCATATGTTCATACAGGAAAATACTACTACAACTTGCACGCCGTCTGTGTGGCCAGCGGCAAATACTGCTGTTGCTCCCCAGCGTCCAGCTACAAATGGATAAATGCTGTCTGACAAATGTCAGTGCTCCCTTTCCCCTAAAAAACAATCACACAAACACTCACACACACTCACACACACACTCACACACACACTCACACACACACTCACACACACTTACACACTCACACACAAAAACCCACTCACCCACAATGATTGCACGCATTAACCCAATGGCGTCTCACATTGCGGGTGTGGCTGTGTGTGTGTGTTTACTGGCTGCTGATTTTGTTGTTGCCTGCCGCCGTCACCATCATCATTACAAGCAATTTAATTCGTCGAAATGTTGCATGAATCGCGCGACGCAGCTGCTGCCTGCCCCATGATGCTGTTGTAAATGGCTCTTGCTCTTGCCTTTTGGGCCTGTGCTTATAATGTGCTGTAAATGATGCCATTATGGCTGCACAATTAATATTGCTGCTTATTATACTTATTATAATTGTATTGGGCTATGTAACTCGCCAGCGCAATCGTAAGATTTCAATCGAAACTCTCAGATTAATGGCAGAATCAATAATTTGGGTGGGGAGCTGAAGTTGATGTAATTAAATATAATATTTCGCAGCGCTTAGTTCGCAGCGCTTAAATGAAAGTAAGGCAAGCGCGTGGCAGCGAACAAAAACACACACAAGGACACACAAACACACACGCCCACTTTATTCAAAGACACTTACACTTGCAAAGCGGAACGCATCCAACAAGTTAGCTGCCAGCAACATGTTGATGGCAACATTCAGGCAAAGCGCCGTCGCAGTTGCTCACTTTAACGCTCTCTTTCGCTCGCTGTCGCTGTCGCTCGCGCTCTCTCTCTCTCTCTCTGCCCCTCTCTCTTTTGCTGTGCTACTGCTTGCAATTTATTAAGGCTCATCCTGTGGTGTAATCACATTGTTGCCATTTTCACTTCATTATTTGCTTTTATATGTGGCAATTTTGTTTTATTGCTGGTGGCTGGGCATCATCCTTCGGCTCATGTTTGCGTAAGCTTTGGCGCGCTCTCTGCCGTCCTTCCTTTTGCTCTCCCCCACCCCAACCCCCACCCCTCTCCCTCTCCCTCTCCCTCTCCCTCTCCCTCTCCCTCTCCCTCTCCCTCTCCCCCTTTCTCTTTCTCTTTTGCTTGGGCACATCTCACCCACGGACACTTGCGATTTAGTTGGTTAAGCAATAAGGCCAGGCAATCCACCTTCCCGTCGAAGTCAAACCCAGCGGCAGTCGGCCCTTAATGTCTCTCAACTCGCTTCTAGCGACCTTGTTAGTGTGTGAGTGTGCTTGTGTGTGCGAGTGAGTATGTGTGTGAGTGTTATGTGTATGCGAGTGCGTGTGTGTGCGTGCGTGCGGACAGCAGACAGTAATTATTATGCCATGTCCAGCGATAATTGGATTCAATGAAATGCCTCCATAGACAGTTTGTCTGTGCGCAGTAGCATAAAAGGATTCTTCTGTCAATATGTCTTTTCCGTTATTGCAGCTACACTGCAGTGTATGTGTTTGTGTTTGTGTGTGTATGTGGGTGTGCAAGTATTTGCATGTTAATTAAGTGCTTGACTGATAAATATTGTAAACTAATTGCATACAGTTGGTTAAATGCCGAGAAATCACTTCAATCATCCGTTTTGCAACCTTTTAAGATAAGAACAGGCACTTTTTTCCACTGTTTCAAGGATTAAATAAATAGTTGAAAAATGTGCAAATTGTCCTACAAGAAATTTTGTCATTTATTTTACTGAAATTATACAGATTTTCAAAAGCAATAGCTTAACAATCCTAACTTAATTAAAATTGAACTGAACCTGTTTACTTCGGAAATGCATATAAATATTCAAATATTAAACTTCAATTTGTTTTATAACATTTTGCTTATTAAATGTACATATTTAGCTATAGCGAAATATGCAATGATATTTAAATGAAATATAAATTATTTATCTGATATAAAAATATAGTCAAGTAATAAGTAATTTACTCTGATTTTCTTTTTTAATGTCGTTGTAAGTATTTAAATTTTTAATCTATGAACAGTTGTCGATTTGAAAGCAATTTCACGAGCATCATAAAATTGTCATTATCAGTTCATGATAAATTAAAGCCCATTAACATAACCCAAATATTATACTAATGAATCTTTCAATGTTTGTGGCATTAAACACAGCCCCATGGTATTTACCAGCTGCCAGCTAATTAAATTGAAATATTATTGCGTTTAATTATCGCGCTGGCATGCATCGTTGTGGCGCATAGGACGACAGCCGCTGCAGCAGTTGCTGAGCCTCGCATTCGGCTCGGATCGGCAATGCTCGGCTCGACTCGGCCTGGTTGCATTTTCTGGTTGTCGCATAAAATGTCAACTGCATTAGCATCATCATAATGGCAAACAGTCGACAGACTGCTCGGGTGCAGTTTGCCGGTCCGACCGGGCCTTTGATCTGCGCTGGCTGCAATGGCGGCGACGTTGCGCTTGTTGAATCCAATATAGACAAACATATTTTTTATGGCCATCGCCTTTGAGAGAAACGGAGATGCGACGAAATGAGAGCGAGCAAGCGAGCGCTGACTGTGTGTGCGTTTTGCTTTTATATTTTCGTTTTTAATTACTTTTGCGCTATTTTTGAGCTGTCTGCGATACAGGCCCATACCCATACCCATACCCATACACATACCCATACACATAGCCATGCCCCTACCCATTCCCGTATCCGTATTCGAAAGGAGCGCCTAAGTAATGCAGCGGCTGCCTCTTTACTAGGTGTTAATTTATTTTTAATTTTTATTATTTATCTGCGCTACGCGATCTCTCTTGCAGACTGCGAAGATGATGCGGCGACGACGACATTGCTGTCATGCTCCAGGTCCCCTTCAAAGAGGAGAGTCTTAGTCAGAGTAAGAGTGCGGCAGGCGCAGAGCACATTTAAGTGGATCGCAGCGTTCAGATACTGGTGCGCCACTCAATTCCATCATCAAAATGTTGACGTTTCTATTGCATGCCAGTGGCAGTTGGTCTACTAGTTGGGTCTCCGGTCTCCGGTCTCCGGTCTTCGGTCTCAGGTCTCTAGCACTCGACTCTGCACTCTCGCATGCAATTAATATAATTTTTATGTTCTAATGACATTCGTTGCGCTGCATTTCGTATGCATTTAGTGGCCCCCAACATCATCGCTCAAAACGGCATGGCAGGCACGAATCTTTCAAGTTGTAAAAACGCCATTAAATTGGCAGCGAAGTGGATGCCAAGCTGATGTTATCCCCGACGCCCCCCCTGCCATATACCCCTGGCCGTGGCTGATCTGGCGTGATCACTCACGCAAAAGGCTGGCTGCTACTGCTTTGGATGCCTCCAACTCGGAGTCATAAACTCACCAATGCGTAGGGCGCCTCCTCTCTCCGCCTCCGAGTGCTGTATAGCAACGCGCCCCTTGTTTATTGGCATTAATTAATTTGTATGTTTTTATTTCGATTTGAGTAAAATTTTGGTTCGTTCGCTCTTTTGTTGTAAATATCATAAATACTTCGCTGTCGGCCCCATAAACTTGCTGAAAAATAATAAAACCCAAGAAATGTAGAAAGTTGCGCCAGCACAGCCACTGGTGGGTGTAGTACTTACTTGGCTACCGTGCCTCTGGCAACCGCGGGTCGCGTGGTGGATACAGTTATCGTATCATGATTGGAATTTTAATGGCCAATAAAAGCTAATTAAATGTTAATTCAAAAGAATCTTTTAGCGATGACAAAGAGTTTTGGTCAAATCGTTCAAATATGGAAAATTGTTGTGTAAATCAAAATAATACGATAAGCTTCTTCTCCAAGTATACCAATTGACACACATAAATCCACATTGTGTGTGTGTGTGTGTGGGTGTGGGTAATGCTGACGTATAACTGGCAATCTTCACTTCAGGGATAGCCTCTCGTTGACAGCCGACCAAAAGGCGAATCGGAATTGTAGTTTGTGGTGCCGGGAGGGGAGTTCTCCATTTGTCTGTCTGGCAAAGGCAACCGCCTGCATCTCTTTAACTTCGACAACGATGTGGTTCTCTTGACTTCTTGCCTGTCTTTTGAGTGCCTGTCCCTGCTCGAGAGCAGTATGAGGGAACGGGAATCGGAGCGGGAAAGGGAACGGGACTGGGACTGCGAATGGGAGTGGGAACTGTGACTCCTCGTCCAACCGAGGAAATCGTCGTTCGTTTGCTTTGCGTGCGTATTTTCAAAATTGATGCGGTGTCTGCGTTTAGGTGGAAAATTGAATTTTCATTTTCATTTTCATTTTGAGTTTTCATTTTATTTTTCTCTCGCCGCCGTCTGTCGCAATGCGCCCTGCTTGGGGTGTGTTAACTTAAATTTGATGAGCCCGAGGTATTTAAATAAATTGTTGCATGTGCTCTGTTTGACATTTTGTTATTTTTGTTGTTGTCGATTGGTGAAGCTGCTGCCCCGAGAATGTGTGACTTCCCATCCCAACCCATCCCATCCCATCCCATCTAGCCCCATCCGC
This sequence comes from Drosophila cognata, assembly GCA_035041535.1. Taxonomy (NCBI): domain Eukaryota; kingdom Metazoa; phylum Arthropoda; class Insecta; order Diptera; family Drosophilidae; genus Drosophila; species Drosophila cognata. The sequence goes on along the minus strand of JAWNLC010000571.1, from coordinate 12,804,733 downwards.
TTTCCTCTGCCTTTTCATGTCACCCACTCATTTATGTTATGCATTTTGGCGCCTCCCCCTTTCTGCACCTGCAGCGGGCACCGCCATATACACTTTTGGTTTCGGTGCGGTGTAAATTTAGATAAATGGCCGCTCGGCAAATGTATAAATCTTGTTAGGGTGAAGTTGTGTCGTCAAGAAAGTTCTTAAATGCATTATTAAAGCCATTTGGTTTACAATACACAACGCATAATTGTCGGAGCAAAAGGTTAAGAAATGAATAAAAATTATTTCTGTTGATCCATAAATATTATTTGTGATATATACAAAATAGATCCAAAGGCGACTACCATTACATTATAATACCTTACTTGGCAACTTATATACAGTACTCATGGGAATTGAAACAAAATCCAGTGTGTTTTATGAGTTTGCCACTATTTTAGAGCCATTTGGTTGTAATTAAGCTTAGGTTAATATGTCTTAAGTTCTCAATTCATCAAACTAAACCCTTTTGCCTTTTAATCAAGATAAGTTTTATGGCTAATTATTGGTAATTGCCAATAACAGTAGCTAGAAGTTTTGATTGCACATGCATAGCTTAAATTTCGACTATTTAAGTCTTGAGTTCCAATCAGTTATCAATGCTCAAGTTAAATGAAGACAACTTAACTGCTCAAAAGAGAATCCATCTACAGCATGCCGAATGCGGGCTGGTGGGTCTGCACAATTAAGCGCAGACATTGCTAATTGCAAGGCACTTTCATTAGGTTATCTATGCCCATACCTGGAGCAGTAAATATAATCATCAGAGTTCGATAAACGTTATCAGCCCATCACTTTTATGGCCGCCGATTAATGAAGTCAAGCGCCAAGCGTCGGTTGCCGTCGGCAGCAGCTCATTAATTGCTCCAATGCCAACTTGGCTGTAAATACGGCAAAGAGCAGACCCAACTCAGCCAAACGTATTCCAGCAACATCTGGAGGCAATGGCAACATTTGCCGCTCGTTTTTGTTGTTGTTGTTGCTGTTGTTAGGGCTGCTTCTGTTGCTGGTGTTGGCGCTGGTGCTGGCGCTGGTGCTGTTCGGTTGCGCCTCATTGTCTCCGCATGCCTCGCATATTGCGCTGCCTGTCGGCTCTTAAGCGACCGACTGCAACATTCTTTGCTGACAACGCAGTAATTAAAATTCAATTGCAATTAAAAGTGCGCACGCAAAACAGCCAACGACAAACAAAATGAAGCACACTGCCACAGGGTGCAAGAGGGCACAGAGAGCGCATTGTAAAAATTTGTCGCATAGCCAACATTTTGCGTGCTCGTCGTTCGTCGTTTGTCTGCTGTCTGTTGTCTGTTGTCTGCTGACTGTTCTTTCCACTCTTGTCGATTTTCAACTTGTTCGCACATTTTCGCGTAGGCGTTTGACGTGCCGCTGATTAGCTTGCATTTCTCAGCTATTGCCAAATGTGTGTGCGACATTTGAGAATGCTCACGGCCGACTGTAAATATGGCAAGTGGCCGGCCCAAGCGCCGAGTCCCGAGTGGCCGGCAATGTTTTCTAATCATCAGTGTTTCCGCGAAACCCGTAGAAAAATATTTTTTTCAATTATTATTATGATTATATTACTTGCAATGTTACAATGCAGTACGAAAGCAGAAAAATTCGTAATTAATTTAACCAAATACATGCAAATGTCAACTGCCGAACCAACCCTTTTGTGGCCTTTGTTTCCATAGCTGCAGTTCGCATGAATTTTGCTGTCAGCAGAAATTTCGAATTATTAATAAGCGCAAAATTAATAGGAATTATAAACAATTACAGCACAAAGAGCTTGCTGCTGCTTTTGACTCGACACTTTCGTGTGCATTTAAAGGTTTTTGCTTGTGAAGCTAATGACCGTTTAGACAGGTGCCAAGAGAGCTCAAATCAAATGTTGTCTGTGTTGATACGTGTTATGAATCTGTGTGTGGCAACTGACCTCACTGAAAGTTGCATTAATTAATATCTTAGACAATTAATTATATACATATATATATATATATATATATGTATATATGTGATTACCATTCATGTGCAGCATATGATATGAAGTTCGCTTCATATCTCACAATATACACATGTAAATCCAGTTCATGGTGAACTTGATGCGAATTTCAACTTGACAGATGCCAATCAGCTTGTTTCTGTTCATTATTCTGGTTCATTAGTTTGGCATATGATCTACATACATATTTGTACACACTTATTTATGTATACTGTGGAGTTATGCATGCTGTTTACATATCCTGTATCCACAAAAAACATTGAAAGTGTATAACAAAGCTGTGCAGCATAAAAGTGTTTAAGATTTAAACAATTATTTGAAAGCAATCACGATAACGTTTTACAATCGTATTTATGAGAGCAAACTCATAAATTATTATGTACCCTTAAATGCTGAGATCTTTGTAGTTATTTAAGAATGTTTGTTAAACAGCTGAAGATTAAAAATATCTTAAAGAATTCCAAAGGGTAGTTAAATAGCATTCAGATTTATTTTCTCAAGACGCATTCATCAATAATTATTGAGTCGAAAATGTCATAAATAATTTAAGCATTTGCATACGCAAAACCATAATTAATAAACGTTTTATAACATTTGTAATGCAATTAATTCATAACTCTCCCCATTTCTCTCAGTGTCATAATGCACACGCGAAAAAACTCTGCTTAATTGTCACGGCACATTTGGGAAACAATTCTGAAATAATTTCATCAATTATGGTACTCAGCTGTGGAGCAGTGGGCATTGCATGCGTTGTTGCCGTTTCAATTATGTCGATATTAATTTTCATATTTAATTTAACGCGAAAATAAAATGGCAGCACGACTGACCGGCAATCACACACACAAAACACACACGCACACACACACACATGTCGAATCATAAAGAGAAAAATATATAATGTGCATATGTTCGTACACAGGAATAAAACATCAACATTTGTAAAATGCATTTTGCAGTAAAAACCGCATGCATTATTTAAATTATAAGTGAAATCAATTATAAGCTCGTTGGTATTGGCCTGAAATGGGGGGCCGAGGCGGGCGGCGTCTGCTCCAAGGCTTTTGATGTTAAATGCCAACCGCCGACGAATGACACCAAAGGCGCACAATCCAGTCGGTGCAACAGCAGCAGGGTATGAGGGCGACGGAAGTGCGCATAAATGCAGTTGCAGTCGAATAAATAAATAAAAATATATTTTGCCATTAAATTTCAATTAATAACAACGCAAACACACACACGTGCAGCGCATCAGCGACAGTTTACAGTTGCTTTTGCTGCACTCACAGCTGCGGCTGCTGCTGCAATATTAATACATTTTGTCAGTCGTGCGTGCGCTGATTGCCGCAAGCCCATGAAATTAAGTCACAAATTAATTAATTAATGCAATCAATACGTGCGACATTTGCATTTGCAATTACACTTCGGCTTATGGCTTCGCAGTGCTTGGCTGCAAGTCAAATACAACAATTTCTTATGCTCTAAATTTAATTACATACCTACATATGCATACATATACATACATATACTAAATATATGTAAGTACATATATATTTACGGAGTCAACCAGTCCGCTAAGGTTGCTCTGGACGGACAACACCTAAACAGGAGTCCAGTACGCCAAAGCGAACATAATTTTTTAATGGACTTTTAATGTTTGTCGCCTGCATTTAGCTGTCGTTTATGTGTGTGTGTGCATGTGTGTGTGTGTGTTTGTCGCGTGAGCTTTTTGGGGTCAACTTGATTGCCTGTGCACAATTAGTGGCCGTTAGTACTTAACATGTGTAAGCAACCTAGGTGGGTTTTCCGGCTGCTTTTCATTATGAAGCAATTGGATTTTCAGGTGAAGCGTAAAACATCAGCTTTTAAATATCAGATTAGGATAATTGACTGTAATTACATTTACATTTAATGAAGGCGTAGAACAGTGTGGTTTAAGTGATTTTGTTTTTATTTATATATATATGCATACTAACTTACTTAAGAACTGACAACTTTTAAAAACTTCTCGAATTTTGTGGCAAATACTTCTGCTTTTTTTATTTTGTATCTTTTATACAACTTTAATTTTACTGTTTTTATTACAATCACTGCTTATTTTGACCAGTTCATATGCACTGCTTACTTATGTTATTTAAACTGCTTGCTGGAAGCTTATGCCCACGCGCAACAGATGTCGCCATTCTGCATCCACTTCTATAGCTATATACGCTTTCAATATATTTAGTTTTGCTAGTTACCGACAGATGGCGCAACTCAAAGTTGAGCGGATGATTGGAGTAATAATAATTGCGAATATGTAGTGATGGCACATATCAAATTAAGAAATATTTCGTATAGCTTTTGGTATTGTTATTCTTTTCGAGTGGTATATTTGATTATTCAGCATAGTGTTTTTGCCAGGTTACTGTTTAGTATATGCACGAATCATTGACACAATTTTGCTGATACAAGTCAGTAAAAAAATTGTTGCATTCTTCTAGGAACTCTCTGGCAGAAAAGGGTTCTCACTCGGCCGCAAAGACAACCTATATCAAACTGCATTCAAGGATTATGAGGTCATCACTCCATGGCAAAGGGAAATATGTTGAAATTACAAAACCCTTGGTATTTATATTACACAGAAGAATTCTATGAGCTTGGCCAAGTTGCGCCGGAATTTTAAATTTTTCTCACTTGTATAATATCTTTCGAAATAAGAATAAAAGAATGGATTTCAGTTATTTTTGCACATTTCAAAGTAATTTTATTGTGTTTCTTTTCAGTTGTATTTATTTGATTATGTATAAGTAATACATAGGGATATGCTTCGCTTTCCACACACCATTCCTTGACATTGGTTGGTTTGGTTTTATTTGTCATTACTGCCTGTAGTAGTTGATAACTCGTACTTGTCATACATTTATATTATCGTAGCATACAGATAGATAGATAGATATACATAGATATACATTCATAAAACTATGTCGCCAAAATGGGCATTTACAATATATTGATCAAGGATCATAAGGTTCATACATGTACACACATACATCAATAATATATGCGATGTGCCTAAAAACTAGCATTAACTCCGATACAACACGATAAATATTTGAATTGCATTTGAAAACATATTTATAAAGGCGATGCTTAATATTACCCAATCAAATAAAATTTTTTTTCCTGGCTGAAACCGAACCAATGCAATTTGTCGTTAACTTGGTAAGCAATTTTGTTTTTGAGTGTATTGGGGTTAGTAATTTAACTTAAAATTACAGAATTTGACTAGCTGAATTTGCTTTACATATTTAAAGGTTGGTTTCTTCTGATTTCTAGAAATGTTTACCTATGTTTAACGTTTTACACATTGCGAAGACTACAAACTAATTAACATTAAAGATATTGGGTGCCATAAACATAATTTGAAGCTTTTGTAAGAAGTCGTAAAAGTACATTTGTGATATTATTGTGTTGAGTATTTTGGATGTTAGATTTCGTTTCGTAAATTAAGAGTTAAAGTTAAAGTATGCATAAATTAAGACCACATATAAATATAATACAGTAAATTATAGTTCAACAAAAAACGTATTGAAGCTTTTGTAAACAAAATTTTGGAATTATCATAATTATTTAAGTATTTACAAAAATATATATTGTATTAAAATATATATGTATATATATATTTTGATATATCTTTTTACTGCCCTTGCTCTGGGTAGTGTATTTCATAAGTTGAATGTGGTCCAGGTTGTTTGATTTATCTACTCGTTAGGGTTGTTATATCGAAATGCTTGCGGGAAGTGTGGGTTACACTTGCATCTACATAGATCCATATTAAACCTTACTCTCGGGCCCATCCGCGACATGCTTGAAGGCCTGACGTATGCGGGCCAAGTAGTGTGAGCAAATATGCCCATAGTTCTTGTTGTACCACTCCGGTGTCTTGCCCCTGGAAGTAGGCAATTATTATGTTAGTTTCTATAATAAATATAGATGCTATCTTTGCTTACTTGACATCCACCCGGGCCAAGTGCATGACTCGCGAACGTCCACTGCCGCAGGGTTCGATAAGGTAGCGGGAGGCCAGGACGACGCCACGCACAGCACAAAACAGCGGCTTGGCCTTGGCATGATCGATCGACGTTTCCACAATGACGCAGGCACCACGCGGCAAATCCGTTTGCCAGGATCTAAAATGCACATTTAGTTTAGGAGTTGTCATGGTGGATAATAATGTTGGTAATCGCATCCACTTACCGCAGGACACAAAAGTCTGTGGTCAACTGACCATCCAGAGCATACTGATAGATTTCGGTGCGATCGTCCAGCTTCTTAACGGTGTGGCATTGCAGCAGATTGGGATCCCAGGAGGCGCGCTGTTTGATTATGTACTCGAGTACCTCACGCGGAGGACCCTCGATTTCCGTGGAGCAACGCCAGAGACGCAATGCATGACCATCGCCTACCTTTTTGTAAGCAATATCCACGTTGCTATCGTTCAGTGAATTGATCGTGATCCAGCTTCGCGTTCTGTTCCGAAATTCACAGATTATACAGATTAAATAAAATCTTTCGACTATAATATTAAAATTTTAATATTTACAAGCAAACTGAAAGCTACTTACTTCTCGCGTCCCTCTTTAATGGTGGCACTGGTGCACTCGTACAGGTATCCGCGCCAGTTGTGAAATTGCATGCCCTCGCCGAGAGCCTCCAGTGGCACCGGCTTGGACTCCTCCATGTAGCCAAAGTTGCATTTACCGAGCTTCTCCTTGGAGGCCGTATATATGGGCTTGTAGTGCTCGATCATAAAGGATAGACATTCGTGGGAGGCCTTCGCCTCGGCCAGCTCTTTCATGTCGGGCATGCCTGAACCCTTGCCCTTGCGTCGCGGCGATGCCGAAACGGATGCGGAGCCTGTTGAGATGGACGAGTGGAATATGGACTGGGCCAGGCAGACGCCCAGATTGTTGCTGGTCATTTGGTTGAGCTGCGAGTTGGCAGCCACAATGGTGAGGAACTCCAGGAGGACATATAGTATCTCCCGGTTCTCATCAGGTAGCAGGAGTACAGCACATTGCACCGCATCCAGGCGCACATCAGCGGGTAAGTCTAATGGAATATGATGCCAATTATTTTAGCCACTAGTAGGATTAAGTTTGAGGTTAACTTACGCTGAAAGATGGCCACAAATGTCTCGGACATTTTGGTGGTTAGCAGCGATTCGGGCAGCTCGCGGAAGTATTGCTTGAGCATGTCGGCTACATCGTATGCCTGCTGCAAGTCGAACACGTCCATGCACTCCGCCGTGGACTCGGTAATCTCGATCTGCTCGCGCAGTTTCATGATGCGCGACTTGCCGCCACTTTTGCGGAAGAGTCCCACCTGGTCGAGGGCGTTTAGCTGCAGCCAGCGGAAAGCAGAGCGCACCACCAGTGGAAGGGTTTGACCGCTGCGCTGAAGGATTAGGAGAAGTGGTACTCCGAAGACCTTTTTGTCCTTGTAGTCGGGCATCTTAATCTTTTTGATAAACTTGGGCAGCTCCCAGTTCCAGCCGGAGCGATGGCTGGGACAATAGCGTTCCATATAGCCCGTCAGTGTGACCAGAGCCAGCTTGCGAATGATTTGCAGCTGGCCAGCTGACATGGCAGCAAAGGCAATGCCTGCATCCTCTTCTGGGACCTGGGGCTCGATCTTTTGGGAGAAGCATTTGCGAAAGATCATATTGGGACGCTCCTCCATCTGGAAGCTATGCCAGCGCACAACTGGCTGTCGCTTGGAGCTGCCTGTGTGCTCCTCCTCGTTCTTCGGCTCCTTGCGGGATGTGCTACGCGAGCGGAAGGACGACGAACGGAGGCCATCCCGTTTCTTCGCATCCTTGCCCAGATTGAGAGAACCGCCGCGCGTCAACTTCTTGATCTTGACCTCAGTGGTATTTGAATTGGCATCCTTTATGAGCAGCTTGCGTCCCTGATGGCATTCGGAGTCGGAGTGGGCACCAATGTCGTCCACCTTGCCGGAGCGCTGCAGGAAACGTCTAGCCTTGGAGGGTTTGCGCAGGGATAGCGAGAGTTTGCCGCCCGTCGACGACTCTTGACTGTCGCTGTAGTAGGAGGAGGAATCATCCGACTTGCCCTCCTTCAGCTGTGTCATCGGGCTGGAAAAGAAGTGCAGCGGACTTGTCCGCATCGAGCGGGGCGTTGTGGGCGTGCGCTTGGGACTGGAACGATTGGGACTGAGGAAGTTCTCGCTGTGACTGGGCACCTTCAGCTCGTTGCCAAAGAACGGCACCTTGGGGAATGTGTGTATGGGACTCAGGGCCGACGGGGAGGGGGGCGTGGAGTAGACGGCGTCCGGTTTACGCAAACTGCTGCGCTGGCCCAGCTGTGCCAGGTCGAGCACTTGGGGTCCACTAATTACCACATTCTCGCGATTCTGACGCTTGCGACGTCGCGACTTAATGGACTCGACGCGCCGTAGGAAGGCCTTGGCGCCATCCTTGAAGCGCTCACTGCCCGAGCGACGCAGACGTGCTCCAGCTCCATCGGAGCTCTCGTGCAGGGAACTGTCATTGGCGTCACCCTTGCTGCTGCTGCAGCCAGGTATCATCAGGGTAATGCCAGCGCCGCCAATGTCGTAGCTATCATCGTCGAACCGATCCGGGCTGGACTCCTTGGAGGAGCTCTCGGTTTTCTCCAGATTGAGATGTCCCGGCGGCGGCAGCTCTAAACCCATTTCGCCAATGCGCGACCAGCGTCGAATGTGTGGTTGGAATGTCCAGTTCTCGCTCAGCGCAAAGTTCTCATCATCAGATTCTTCCTTCTGCTGCGAATGCGGATGCGCGATCAGTAATTAGTGCTTAATCCTTGCTGCGAAATGGTTTGCAACTTACCTGTGGCGTCTGCGGCTTGTGTGACTGATCCAGTCGCATGTTGGCGCAACGATTGAGAACACAGAGTCGCCTATAGAGCGACTGCAGCTGATCGTTCTCAAGATTGGTGTGATCTTTGGCTACATTGTTGAGTTCAATCGGAAACTGATGATCTGCAAGAGGCAAAAAAAATATACATTTTCAATTGATGCTGATTATTGGCCAGAGTTCGTTGCTGCTGCTGCTGTTGCTGCTGATGCTATTTGCTGCGTCCGCACACTTCGACGGCGAATGAAATTCTAATTGAGAAACCAGAAAAATCGAGCGCCCATAGCGCCTACAGTCGCAACGGCTAGGCGCCTATTAAACGCTATATACATATGCAAATAAATGAGTGTGAGTGTGAGTGTGAGTGCGAGTGCGAGTATGAAAGATATTAGCGCTGTGTCGCACTGCAAAACATTTTCACAGAGTTTTTCCACATAGTTATTTGCGTGGCCAATTTGCACGTAGGAAATCAAGTTGGCAGACAACGACACCGACGGCGACAACGACGACGACGACGACGACGACGACGAGAGACCAGCGACCACATAAAACAGATACGCCAGACGTTTACACATGTCGCGTCGCACTGTTACAGATACAGATGCAGATACATTTACAGCTACGGCTACGGCAACGGCAACAGGGAGTCAGGCTAGCTGGCTAGCTGAGTGGCAGGCGATGCCGTGAGATACGAACTGTTGCAGTTCCGTAGGATGCACGCCTGAAAAAGCTGGCGCAACTGGGCTCAGTTGGCGCTTTTGTTTGTACAAATATTGTTAGCATTTACAATAAAAAAAAAACAACAACAACAAAAAAACGATTCACAGTTTGTTGAACTTTTGACGATCCCGATTGGCCTCAAACTCGATCCCTTTCCCCATTCCTGCAAGCTTTTTATAAATTTGTTTACGCGGCGCAAGCGCTTTTTCTGTTTTCAATTTTTTCATTTTTTTTTTTGGTTGTTGTTGTTGGGTTATTTATAATTTAATTTAAATGTTTTCACTAAATGTTGTGTTTAGTTTCTAATTGTATGCACTTTGATGCTAATGAAATAAACAGAATTGCTCGCACGCCACCACCATATTGGAGACCCAATTTTGAGAGTGTGCCACTTAATTCAATATGTGGTGGCATCCACTCGTCGGGTGGTCTGAACAACCACAGACCCCTCCAAAACAGCAGCGGGAGCAGTAGCATCATTATCAACAACAACAGCCCCGCGCCGTTGACGTCATAGAGAAATTCTTGGTAAACTTATTTGAGTTTTTCGACAGTTTACAGCAACTTACAGGGCAGTGGCCGGAATCGTTTAGACCCGGTATTCAGTTTATTGGGCCAATCATATGATTAATTTTTCGCCATGGCACAATGGAAATGGAAAAGCGAAATGTTTGTTTGTATTAGAAAGCAGCAACAGCGGATGACGCAGTCTGCAGAAATATACATCTTCTTTTTTATTTTTTGTAATAAATTCTTAGGAAAATTTGTAAATCATTAAGAATAGATTTGGACATTTGCGGCAGCTGGTTTGTCGTTGCCATTGAATTGGGTAATCACAACGTTGTTGTTCATATTAAATGCCGGTTGTTTTATAAATCGTTCGTCATTCCAACCATAAGTAGTCACATATCGACAAGGATGTGGACACGAACTTGGCCCGGTGCAAGTCACACCCTCGAATTAAGGCTGCCACATTTAGTGAATAATGTGCGTATGGAATGAAAGCTGGAAGAGAACGCAAAACAAACAGAAATTACACAGTGTCTTCATATCTTCTTGTTTACTTTTTTTTCCTTTTCAATTTGTTTTCATTGGTTTGGTTTTTGTGGCTGTTGCAAGAGTACCCATAAGCAAATTAACAGTCGCTTACAGCTGCTACACCTCCTTTCAGCAGCGCCGAGTCCAAATGACAGAGCAATAAAGCGCTGAACTGAACACCTACGGCATTTTAATCTGCACAAATACAGACCAAACCCAAAAGAATCCCGAAATCCTGCAGCACAAATCCAACTTGGATATTTGAGGCACCTTCTGCTGCATATGCGTCGCTGTCTTGTTTACTCGAAACTCATTAAAATACGCATTTATCATGTGTGTGTGTGGCTCGGCGATGGGCTGGGCACTGTGGTGCACATTGCATTGCTGCAGCCAGATACAAATTTTGGTCGGGTTCTCTTCCTCCGGCTTTTGGCGAATTTATGCAACAAAATGGGCATATTTCAAGGTCGGCGACAGCCCGCATACAAATAAACCTGAACACACACAAATCATGTGTGTGCGTAAATTGTAAATCGTGTGCAGCAATGCAGATCGGGCTGAAGCATTCGGGCGCCTCGGGTTATGCCCAAAACAGCGGGTTCTTCATTTCAGATTCACTTTTTTTTTTTTTGTTAGTTGTTTTTTTTGGCTCAGTTGTGCTCATAATTCAAGTGAAGTCGTCGAACTTTTTGGCCAGCTCTAAAGAATTCGATTTTTTTCTGCGCTTTATTTATTTGAATTTGCAGATTTGGCGGCATCATCCATCTGAATGGTCTTCAGGCGTTAAATGCACTGTGACGGCTCACAAGAAGCTCGGCGACAAATGTGAAATGAAACCAGCGACTGCCAAAGGGTGTGTAGCGAAGGCACAGGGGGGAGATATGCGTGCAGCGATAGCGATTAAGAGAACCAAATAAATATGCGGCTTGGCTCGGGTTCAATAAACCCATACTAACATTTTGGCTAGTGGCTGTGCAGGGGCTCTGCCCTCCGTGATCATGAAAATAAAACGAATGATGCAAGCGAAAACCAAAAAAAAAAAATAATAATAACGAAACCATTTTAATTTCGGTGCCCGAAATCGTCGTTTTTTTTTTTTTTTTTGTATATTCTCATACAAAGGTGGTCTTTATAAACGTGTCCTTTAGCCTTTTATTATATTTTATCTGCGCTGCGCAGCTTGATGAGTTTTTAGCATGTTCTTGTTGGTGGTGTTGATGTTGTTGTTGTTGATGTTGTTGTTGTTGATGTTGTTGTTGTTGTTGTTACCTGTGCTGTGTGTTTGTGTTTTTTGATGTTTTTTAAAAAATTCTTTCGGGCCACGATCACACAAAGTTGGGGCGTTTTTTTCTTTTTTGCTTTCGTTTTCGCTTGAGAGGAGATCACTCGCTCTCTGGCTCGCTCCTAATTGTTGTCGCGCCGTCGTGCTGGGGATATCAGATATACTTGGCGGTTGGCCAGCATATCAATGGCATGGCATTTTAGCTGGGGTGTCGGAATCTTTGGATGCTGTGCGGTTCATTGCCCAACGCTTAACAATGAGCTGCGCGTGATCCAGCACTAAAAACTTGTGGCTTGTTCTTCTTTAACAAAACAAAAAAGTGAAGAAACAAAAAACTTGCCACGTCATAAATGCTGAGCTGACCCCAACTGGGACTATTTGGTGGCTATTTATTTTAGTGGCAGGCGAAAGTGAAAGTACGCTTCATAAAATTAATAAATGCCACTGGGGAAGCGTAAAATACGACAAGCAAAATAAAGACTAAATGGCAAGACAACTACTCGAGTCACTCCTGATGACGTCGCCACCAACGTCATTGTTGGCGTCAAGCGAAACCATCAATTACTGCGACGCTGCTACGGCACAGCCCACATGGCCACGCCCACAAGGCGAGCATGTTCAACGTGACATGGCCAAGGCTTAGGCAGGCGGAAGTGCGTGTTTTTTTTTAAAAATCATTTTTTGTTTTATTGAGTACAACTCGTACAAGTCGACTTACCTTCGTACATTTGCGCGTACTGCGGAAAACCTGCAGCTCGCAGCCATTTACAAGCTTCCACGGCTTCGATTTCTGTGGAAGAAAGAAAGAGTATGGGGTGAGTGATGGTTGGAAAGAGTATTGCTATTTCGCATACAAATCGTGTTAATTGTAATTAAATTGTTGTGCAAATTCTTGGGACTGACACAACTTCAGTGCGTTTCGCCCGAACCCAATTGTGGTCTGAATTGCGCTTTTATTTAAGTGAAGTGAGTGGTTTTGTTAAAGTGGTGCGCCGTGGTGCAGTCATTGTCTTCAGACATGGCCACTTGATGGATTATGTTGTAAGCTGTCCAAATGTTGTCGACGTTGAAAGCGATGTAGCTGTGTTGAACCGCGAACTTTGCCGACTGACGGAGTTTTAAAATATGTTTTGGTTTCGCCCCGTGGCCATTGCTGATTTAAACAACATTTTTCGGCTGGCTATTTTGATGGCTTGATATGAAAGTAAAAGTTACGGAAAATTCTTCGAAAACTGAAGGATGATGTTCAGGTAGCCTAGGTCAAATTATAATTCATCGCAACAGTAATCTTTACTTTTGTTCTTGATAAAAAAGAAAAAATAATCCAAATTTATATTCACTGAAGCCCAAATACCTAATTTATGTCATCTGGCGCTTCAATCAATCCTAATATATTTACTTATGCTCACAATACAGCATAATCATTAGCAAAGGCAACAACTTGGCCAACCACTGCTCAGAAATAGGCAACAATTTCTTTTGTAAGCAGCCAATGAATATATGAATGGCTTTTCGGTTCGTCTGCCACAGCAGAGCACAGCATTCAATCTATTCGTGGTGCTCGCAGCCAATTGAGACGTAAGATGACAATAAATATATAGATATATATATATATATATATCTGTACCTATATATATGTAATAGCTGGGCTGCTATTTTAAATGCTAATCTGTTCTATTTTACATTGCTCGTTGGCTTTGAAAATGAAATCAATTTGAGCCACATTTCCAGCGCAAGACAGGCAACCTAGAGGTAGACCTTGTTTTTGCCAGACTATTGATTTTTAATCAACTTTGTAGAGCAGGCGGTAACACATACATAAAACGACAACATGAAACACTTTCCGGCTGCTTACTGTCAAAGCAACATTCTGTGTGGTTGCGGGCTGATGCATAGGGCGAATTATTATTGAATTTTGCAAGCGATTAACTTGCACGATGGCCGGATAGGGTGACGGTCTACGGAGCGAACCGGGCAAGTTGCCAGTTGCCAGTTGCCAGCTGCCAGCTGCCTGTTGCCAGTCAGCCAGTCAGCCAAGCTGCAATGCTGGCAGCTTGTTTCCTGTGAAAGGGTTCACTCGTGTTCTCTGGTTCTATTTTTAAATCAGCCACACACAACCCCTAGCATGCATTTGAAATCCATTCAAGTTAACTGGAGATTACAGCCATTACTTACTCTAGATATGACCACACTTGATCCACCCTAAACCGACGCCAGTGTTGAGGGCTTTAAGAGTATTGTTAAGTAAACTGACCTGCTCTACAAATAATTCTGGACAAAATCGAGACAATTAGCCATACTGCGCCCATAATTACACAAAGTGCTGAAGATGGCAGGTATCCAAAAATAGCCAAACAACAGGTCATTAATTATCCATGCGTATGCAAAGGACACCTGGCGATAACAACTCTTCCTTTGACAGCAACAACAACAACAACAATAACAACAACCACAAATACAACATCTAACAATGCGAATGCCACTTCAGCGTTATTAAAATTGCGCATACGCCGCGTTCGTCATTGCTGAGCCACTTGCTCATCTAAAAGCCATTTAAAGTGTGCACAATATTGTTATGGCCGCTTGTTGGGGGCGTGTGCTGCGAAGTTTATTGCGCCAGAGTCAATATTTGATGTTGTTCCTGGTCACACAAAGGCCAAACGTTCGCCCACACGATTGGTGGGGCGGGGTGGGGCGGGGCCGGGGGCGGTGCAAACATTCCCTTTGTTGTCCTTCCCGTTCACATTGTGCGATTTATTTTCTACGCTTGGTCGTGTTACAAATTTTAAAGCCAAACTCGCGCAAATTTCTGCAGTTGGCTTTACGTTGGATAATTATTTTTTGTCTGGTTGTGTGAGTGTTTGTGTTTGTGGGGCGTGGTTTAGGGCGAGCTTACGCCCACGGAGTGATAACATGCGTATAAAAGTAAATCGGCTCAGGATCTAATTAAAAATCGGCTTTAATTGGAATGACCTTAAGTTAAATCGATAACGATATAAAGCGAGTAACGCTTAAAGTTGTTGTTTGGGCCCGCTGAATTTTATAGGAAACATTTGAAATTAATTAAATTTGATGTTGTCAATTGAAAACAGTCAGTGTGTATCAAAACTTAGTTGGCTGTAAGTTTGAAAAAATTAAATTTCTTAAAACTTGAACAGCTTTTAATCAATTGTTCGGAGAAGTTCATGGTGGTGAATGCGTCAGTGGAAACGAATCCTTAAAACAATTACTGCGTCAAGGATATTCTGCTGCATAGTCGGCTACTGACTGACGGCCTCCACTTGAGTGTATGTGATTGTGTGTATGTGATTATGTGTGTGTGTGTGTGGGCTGTCAGTGTCAGTGACATGCTTTGTCTTTACGCGTACTCCAGAAAACGTTTAGTAAACCACACATTCACTCCCACACAAACACTGTCATACACACACTCACACACACGCCACACAACACGCACTGCATGCAAATGACACACACTTCCGATTATGGCTAACATCGGAGTATATATATTACATAAAGTGTGTTAATATAACCAAGGCATAATCAAACTACGCTTTGTTATTTTAGACTGGCTCCACTGAACCGCAATCCACCTCTGAACGAAAGCATGAGAATCGTTGCATTTGCCACCGGTGTCCATTGCACGTGGCACGTGGTATGCGTCGCAAAGAGGCCAAAGTGTTTGCACTTGATTTGTTTATCACCCAAACTTAGTTTGTGCAAAGTTCATAGCATGAAGTGAAATGTTTATCTAACTTGATTAAATATTTTGTTGTTTTTGCAACAATTCTGACCTTTCAAAAATGTTAAAATTGCGAATAAATAATTGTATTTAGAGCCTGAAATGAATTTAATCAAATGAAACTAATGGCTACTGCCATCGGCAATATTTTGTGGTACAATTATTGTTGTTGCTGACATGGCAACCATTATGCTTTAAAGCTTGTGCATATATCCAACGCTAAATGCTGCTTTGGTTGGCCACTTATGGTGCGATTTTGAAGCTAATCGCATTGCCGCAGGAGCTGCAGCTGCCGCTGCAGCGACTATGATCATTTTTTGAGCTATTATGGACAAATCCGTCAATGCCTTTTAACGAGTAAATGCGCATATAATTAACGTGCATGTATGCAAAAATGTCAAACACACTTCCTGCAACTGCAAAATGTGCAATTATCCGATGTATTCGCTTTGTTGTGGGTGTTTGATGTTAATTAATTGATTTGCACAGCCGCAAGTCATTGTCTTTGTTAGCTAAGCACTTGCATAAACGTCATTTGCAACATATATTTTAGTCAAAGCTGACAACAAACGACGCACGCAACACTTTTTTGCCTTGCATTGGGATTAGGCATTCATGCAACAAGGCTTTCCTGTGTTTCCTACATAACAACTTAATTAAAATAAAATGTCAAAATTTTGTTCTTTTGAGGTTTCGGAGATACTTAACAATATTATTTCAGACAACAGACTAGATATATACTTTAATGGAAGCTCCATTAAAACAAAACATTGTCAAAATTTAGTTCTTTTGAGGCTTAGGCGACACTCAAAATAGCAGTCGGCCTTATAAATACTCATGGATTGGACAGAGTGAGAGAGAGTGAGAGGGTGAGAGAGGGGATAAAGAGACATTCAGAGTGAGAGGTTAGGGCTGTTTGCACGCAAATTTTCTCTTCAATGCCCTCATCTGGCTGCCTGGCGAAGGATCAAGCTATTTATAAATGTGTGCATAAGGCACAAGGTAAGCTGCCATTCTAATATCTACAGATTGTGTGCGCATGCCGAGGCATGCGGATGAGTTGCGTCCAGAGGCTGGGTGCAACAAGTGGCAGGCTGTCAGTTCAATTTGCCGTAAACTTGATGATGAGCCACGCAGGTCGTGTGTTGCTGCTGAAAATGCTTGACTTGAAATTAGCTCAAAGAACGCTTCAAAGCAACAACTTATCCATGGCTACTGAGACAACATCTCAGAGACTGTATCCAATTTGAGATGCCCACCTGCCCTGCTTTGATGTGGTCCAACAGAAATAACAGATCATTGAGCTCTTAATGCGTTTTTAATGTCAGCGTATTATACGCCGCATATTTCCTGCTGAGCCGTCGAGCGGGCGGTCGTCTACCCCAGCCATCCACCACACCCCGTCGATCCATTCAATGCCGCCCGCATACAATAAAAATAATTCAGCCAACTTGCTGTTATTTTGCTACCAAAAACGAATACACACAAAAACAGGCAAAAACGTCCAAAGCAAAACAAAACAAAAATAATTACATTTGAATAGCGAAAACAACAAATTTTATACAAATATAAAAAAATAAAAACAGGCAAATTAAATGAAGAGGAGCATAGGCGGAAAATTTATGCGTTTTAATGCTATGCCAAGAAATGGGTTAAAGAAAAGCTATTTAAATTAAACACCAGCCATAATGCTGTTTCGAATGATTGTGGACAATTTTTCCAAGAGGGTATACAACAAAATTTGCATAATTCTGAGCATGACAATCAAAAAAGGTGATTCTTTTGCGCGCCACTAATTTAACATGGTTAAAGAGGGGCCGGTTAAAATGGATATATATATATATATATATATAGACAGATGAAGAACCTTCGAGTATATCTGTGGCCTTTGAAATAATACAAGTAACTAGGTGACTTGTTCGTCTGCCTGCCTTTCTTTTCTTTGATTTGCCAAAACGAGCCTATATAAATAATGTAGTATTTGGTAATCAACATGCAGATAAAGTTTATTTTCAATATTTTGACCATGTGCTAGTCAAACAATTGGAGCCGACTCTATAGTTCCCCTTTAAAAATATTCGTTGACATTTATTTTATGCCGTGGTTTTGAGAATGAATTTGCTACGACTTCTGCGTAGCTCATTGCACCGGAGACGACTTGTGGTTCGGGCAGTATTCAAAGTGAATGAAATCGAAATACTTTTGCAGCCACACGCATATACAACAGTACGGAACACATTTGGCGGGGGGCACGAACCATGGAGGCAGGTGCTTATTAATTTTCTCGTAGCTGTTGTTTTTCGGCTCACAGATATACATTTGTGTGAACAGTATGTACATATTAATTGTATAATAACTCTTCTCATTTATTACTACATGCAAACAATTTTCTTTATTTAAATGAATTGCCTTGCTTGACTGGCACGCAATTTCACTTGGGTGTAAAAAAAGCGAAATCGTAGCGCAAATGATTATGGGGTTTTGAGTACGAGTAAGATTAGCCACGAGTGCCACTGGGACAGACTGACAAAATGAAGTGACGGGCAAACTGACAAACTGACGGACCGACTGACTGACATACTGACTAAACTTACTGACAGACGTGGCCAGCTATGGAGCAAATGCAAATGACAGACTGGCCATACATTGTGCATGATATGACGGCAACTTGTTGCGGCATTTACCCTATTCCTTTTTTTATTTTATTTTCCAGACAAAGATACATAAACACACAGAGAGGCATATAGATATAGATAGATATAGATATAGGCATCGCTTAATAATGCAATGAATAATTCGATTAAATTGTGCGCGGTGCAGCGTCGATTGATATGTTCAGGCTGCATGTACGTACGGTCCAGCTGAAAATAGCCCCGTTTGGCTCCTAAAATAGTTGGCGGGATAGCCTCTTAATGGGGTGTGGAGAAACAATAAACAGCCAGCGGCACGCGTCCATACACAGACAAAGTCTGTTGTGTTTTGTATACAACTAATACGGGAACGAGTTTAAATTTAATAATTTTTGCCCTTGGGGCCGAGTGGAAATGTTTTTATTTTCTGTCTGGCGATCGTCGTAAGACTCACCTGCAATTTTACGCTCGCGCATTTTGCGCCACAGCGCCTCCGCCTTCCGTTTTGGCCAGTTCTCGAATTTTTGGGAGAAGCTCCTAAAGAACTTATACTCCCGTATCGAAACGGACATGCGGCGCTGCATTTTGACTAACGTTGGCAGCGCCGTTTTGCCTGTTGTCACCGTTTGCCAGCAAGTTGCGCGAATTACTTGACAGCCTTCGCTGCCTAAAGTCTAGCGCCTGCTTTGTTCGTGTGAGTAGATGTGAAAGTGAAACTTCTCAAATAAAAATCACACACATTCTGACACTTGTACGCACTGTGTACACTGCACTGTTTTGATGTGCTTTTTAAATAAGCGTTAGACCTTTTAAGCCGTTACACAGCAAATTGAGTCACTGGCGTCGACGCGTCCCCTTTGCCTGCCCCAGACTCGATGCGGCAACGAATGCGTCTACCGTGCACGGCGCCTGTAAGAGCACTAATGATTTTGCTCGCGCGCCCAAGCAAAATGGCAGAGCCGAGCAGTATCCGTGCCCGACGCGAAGCGAGCCGAACAGCGGCAAGACGAGGTGACGCGTGGCGAGTCGAGTGCATATAGCACTGAACAAGTAAGCAGCGGGGCGTATGAGCGATGTTGCTGCTTGTCCGACTGCCGCTCTTCTTGTTCCTTGTGATGGCCGCTGGAGCTGCTTGTGATTCCCTTGCCGGGCAATTCTATCAGTCGGACAATCTCATATTATTTTTATTATTATGTATTATTTTTTACATCAACCCTGAGCCTCGTGGCTGGCTCTTGACTCCGAGAAAATATCCAAACAAATAAATAAATAAATGAATAACTGCTGTCATGTTTGCGATTGCCATGTTTATTGAAAGGACTCGCACATCTACAAGCACACACATAACCTCTCTATAGAATAGGGACAGCTTTTGTTTTAAGTAGTTGCTTTTTGTGGCCATGTACACATAAATTGTGACATGGGTTGTGAAAGTTTTTAAGTCGATGGCCAACCGCACCTGTTGCTCATTCTGAGCCGACAATATGGGAAGGGACGCGTGTGGCTTTTGTGCCCGTTGGCACAGTTACTCGTTGTGAGTGCTCAACTTGTTTTTATTGTCTTTTCAAAAGACAATCATTTTGATGTAAACTTAAAGCAATTTTAATCGGCAGCATTATTATTTGTTTTTCGATTAGCTTCCATTGAATGAGTTAATTAAAAGACCAAATTAATGTTTAAATCTTAGGAATTCACAGAAGCAATTTTCATATTTATTGCATTTCATGGAGTGTATGAAAAGACGCTTTATATAAACACGACATTGACACATGTTCACGGGCAGCGCGCGATTCGTACACATAAATTGATGTGTGTATGTATGTGGATATAGTACTTGTGCGTTTTTATGTATGTATATATGTATATCTTAAAGCATTTACTCAGACGATGAGCAAGATAAATAAAAATGAAATAAATGCTGGTAATTTTTATTTGTGCAATATCAGAAATAAATCATGAAATACTGCGTGTTAATCTTTTCAACAAAATAAACAATAAAATCAACAGAAGCAGCAACAACAACAGCAACAACAACAACAACAAAAACAACAACAGCTGAAGCGGCAGCTACTTGTGATGCCTCCTGCTTCCGTTATGAAACGACAACCACAACAAGAGGCAGCCCAGCCTCAATTCAAATTCTCATGCACAAACCCAAAAGCAAACCCCTGCCCATCTCAGGCCTCCAACCCTGACAGTGAGCACATAATAAATGGTTTGAGTGTCATGTCGGAATGGCCAAATGGCCATAATGCGATATTAGCAATATAAATACAAGAGATGCTAAAGGCCACAGTATCGGCAACGTTAAGAACAAGTTGTTCTGACCTGACCTTTGCATGTGGCCACTGTTGTCGTCACTCTGATGACGTCACGGGCAGTGCAAACAAAAAGTCGACCAGATAGTCTGATTGAAAAAAAAATCCAGCATTTTGTGGCGACTCTGCAATGCTGTTGCTGGCTGACGTCATTGTTGGATGCTGATAATGCTGCTGACGTTGGATATGCCCAAGCTACGAGTGAATCGAAATTGAATGAGCGCCAACTCGGTCCATAGAATGCTTGGTGCTTGGCCGAACAGTTGACTGAGAGCACTTTGCTGTTGATTCAATTTTAGTTCATTTATATGCCAGTTTTGGTATAAAAGAAGCCAAACACCCAAAACACCCACCAACACCATACAAACAAAATGTTTGTGTGTGTGTGTGTGTCTGTATGTGTGTTATTTGTGTGTTGGCCAACAGCCGCATGCACATTGACAGATTGACAGTCATTCATGGTCTGCCATTTGTGTTGAAGTGTTGACGGAAGTGTTGGAAATTGGCAAAAGAGCTGCGGCTGCCCGCCCCTGGTTGCTTTGATATTGTTGCTGTTGTTGTTGTTGCTGATGCTGCTGCTGCTGCTGCTGTTGTCCATAGAACATGAAAGCAATTTAAATGACAGCCGCCTCCCCCTTGCCTTTAAGCTGTCGCAACCGGCTGTCGCCATTGATTGCCTTCAATTGTTTGGCTGCGAAAATCAAATTATGCCAAATCAAATTGAAATCGAAAGTTTGGACTGCGATTTACTACAGGCAAACTCGACTCATTCGGCACGAATGTAAGTCATCTAGACGAACGCGCTTCTATGCAAACTTGTAGTCATAATTATAGAAATTATGAAATGCAGTCTGCACTGTTATTATAAACTACTCACGCTTAATAATAGGCCGCTAATTGGCTGGCAGGACCACCAGCGCATCAAATCAACAGCCCACCACTCTACATACACCCAGTTGTTGGACATTGCCTTTTTCTCTGGCTCGGGCACGGGTTCGGCCTCGGCCTCGGCCTCGATCTTGATCGCGGCCAGGCCATTTAAATAACTCATTTAGTGCACACATCAAGCTAAACAAAAACTCGTTGCTAGCCACTTACCTGCTAAATAGCGATCACTCTGCGAACGAGAATAGCGCAGCGTCTGTGGGATAAAATAAGAAAAAAAAAATATTAATGACTGATGATCAACGCTTCACGAGTGTTGCTCGAAAAGTATATTGCTTGCTGGTTCTGTTTTGGTTAATTTAAAAAGCCAAGAGAATAATATCATCTGAAACATAAGTTTATCTGATAACAAAAGTTTAGATGTATATGCGAGTACAAATTTGAAGCTATGGCTATTGATTTACATAATTTGAAAAATTCAAAGATTTGCATAAAGGAAAAAAAGGAATTCATTTAAATTTTACATTAATTGTCTGGTCAATACTTATTATTAATTAAGACGGTTAGTCTTAATATTTTGGTTAGATTAATCATATTTTGTACTACTAGTCAAAATCTTTTTTTACTAGGTTATTTAAAGAGGTGTCTAAATAATATAAAATCAGCTTTAATATTTCTTTAAATATTCTCTTCATCAAATCTATTGCATTTATGTCAGGTGGCCCTCGTATACTAACCAAATGCTGTGCGGCAAAATCATCGCATCGACGACTCCGCTCACGCTCCTTGAGCAGCAGCGGGGCTGAGTTTGACTTGGTGGTCAGTTCCTGAATGCCGCCGGTGTCGCTGTGCAGCGAGGCGCTGCTGGGCGAAGGCAGCTCTACAAAGTGATGCAGCTGCGTTACTGCCGTGGCTGTGGGCGAGAGCAGCGACTGGAAGGGTTCCTGGCGCAGTGCCAGCGACAGTTGGGCACGTTCCTTGTGATTGTGGCGCGGCAGCAGTTTTCGCGGCTGCAGCAGCAGTTGATGATGATGGTCAAGCGAGAGGCTGCGTTGGTTGCGACGAGTCATACATGGTAGCGGCACCATGATGGGCGGTGCGGCGCTATACTTGCGACGCAGCACCACCGGTGTGGCAATGGAGGCAGTACCGCCGCTGGCACTGCTCGCATCGCCATCGGTGCAATCGCAGTCGCAGTAGTGTTGGGCCAGCTCGAATTCATCCTGGCATTCATCGTACTCGGCGGCAACGGTTTTGTTTGGCAGCGGCTTGCCTGTCTGGTCGTCCAGCATATCGTCCTGGGACTCATTGGCCGCCTCGCCGCCACTGCCGCACAGGCTGAGCACCTCGAGCAGATCGGGATCGTCGGAGGAGGCCACCGAGCCGCTCTTTTGGAATTTCATTTTGCGAAGCGCCTCCAGGCTGCTTACGGACTCATTGTCGGGCGCACTGCCGCCAGTCCTATGATGATGGTGGTGCGAATGATGGTGCTGCAGATGATGGCTCTTCCAGTAGGACATGTCCTTGGGTGGCGTGGCCGTCCCAATTCCGCTTTCATTATTGTCGTTGTCCAGACCGGAAGAGTCAAGCGATATGCCGGACTTACCGGAGCTCAGCACACCGGTTGCCTCCTCACAGGCCGAAGAGGACGAAGTGGAGCTGCGGGTGGAACGGGAGAGTTTGACAAATTAATATTGAAGAGAGAAACAGTAATGACTTTATTGGCTACTACTCACTTGTTATCTTCATCGACGGCGCCAACGCTGCGCAGTATGGACTCCTCCGATGTCCATATCGTTGATGTGGATCCTTTTTTGGTCACATCCACCAGATAGCCAGGCGTGGCGGCGCCTTTCACCGAGGTCAGCTGCGTTCCACTTGCTGCAGATGCAACGGCTGTTGCCTTTGCTGGCGGCGGGGTTATAACATTTCTGCTCGTCAACGTTGGCGACGTCGCGACTACTGCATGATTAATGCCCACCCGTTTTGGCATCGACATGGTAGCGGTTTCCATGTCCAAGCCACTGAATTGACGCTGTCGCCTAGATTTCAAATCATCCATGGTGGTCGGAGCTGATGTTGCTGCCGCCGCCGCCGTGAGTTCTTCGATTTTCAATGCGCTTTGGAAATTTGTCAGCTTATGAGTTGTTGACGTCGCTGCCGCTGTCGACGTCTCTGCGTGGCCATTAAACGCGGACAGCGCCAGACTTTTCCGCTGGCTCTGTGCCCCCTGTGCCACAGTTGCTTTTGGTGCTGCACCATGGCCGCCCGGCGCCGACAGCGTTCGCATGTAGGCAACAACTTTTGGCTTGGCTGCTGCTGCTGCTGCTGCCTCGTTGCGTCCACAATCAAGGTTAAACGATTGCAATGGAATGGTTGCCTGCAACACACAGAGACAGAGAGAGATAGAGATAGAGATATTAAGTCAAAAAGGGAAGCAACGTATTAAAATATAGTCAGTCAAGTTTAATATAGAAAAGTCCACAATGCACACCGCTGACAGATTCGAGCGGACGCAATCTCAACCTTTAGACGAAGGACCTTGAATGCATAATGAGCTTGAGCTGGAAGCGGGAGACCGCTGACTGCAGATCTGTGTCTGGGCACAACGCGTTTTCACGACTTCAGCCAGTGCCAGTGCCCCAAAGACAGTATGCGCACAAAAACAATGCCAAAGGAAATATCAATGGCATTTTTAAGCGTTGTCAAGTGTACGAATACAATCAGAATTTGTATTTTATGCAAATCCCAACAGGAAAAAAAAATAAAAATAAAAATCCCCTCCATGGTGCAAGTACGTTTTCTGTGGAATCTTCTGAAAGCCATTTCAAGTGGCCGACACGCAAAAGTCGTCTTTTTTTATCCAACCACTTTTTATAGTATAGAAAAATGTGCTATTGTTGTGGCTTATGATTTATAAGCCGTAGCTGATGTCCGCTGTCTTCCACGAACTATGCAGAATATTCAAAGTGTACAGCATTTACGAATAGTCAGTCCAATCACCAGAACCAGTAAATGTTCCCGGCTATTCGTTTACTGGTCTAAGGAGTTGTGCCTGTGGTGCATTCATTAAGTTCGTTATGTCAATTCGATTTACAATCCTTTGGCAAGCGATTGACAATTTACTTTTTGCTTGGCTTGGCAACACGGGCGACGACCAGCGAAAATTCATTTAAAAAGCAGCAACAGGCGGAAATTGATTTAAATGATTTATTGGCAACAAAAATGCCTAGAGTGCGCATGTGTGTGTGTCTGTGTGTGTGTATGGCTCAAGGCACCAAAGCATATAATGAACAAAAAAAAACAAGAAAAAATAAATCTGTACAGCAGGTTGTTGTTTTAGCTGATGGTGCTCTGCTGTTGCTGCTTCCAAGCACTCTCAGCTCCTTGGGGGCTTTTGGCGGTCGAAACTGTAACAACAGTAAAATGGCTAACGAGCCTGGTCAAATTGTAACAGGAATATGACGAGAATACTGGGGCTTAAGGTAGATGGGAAAGTAATGTTGAGTGTTTGGTTGTCAAGCGACCTGTTCTTGCTCCTGTTCGAAATAATGATTCAAGCTTCTGTTTTATATAAGGCAATGTGGTTGGAATTTGCACAAAATATGTAAGCGATGGTCGAACAAAAATGTTTTCTGAAAATGTAACGAATTATGTTTAGTAATTATATTGATATGTGCCTAGATTTTCGTGACTATAAGCGTATTCACCTACTTATCTGCCCTGCTCTGCTCAGACTTGTGGACAAATAAGAAAGAGCTATAATGTAATTATTGGTACACAGGATGCGGACAGAGTGCCTGGACAGGAGCATGCATGCAATTATATCCTTAGGGACTTTGGCTAGTCAAGGTAAAACTCTTGCGGTGACAGTTGCAGCTCCAGTTGCAGCTGATGGGGCAATCGAATTTGTAATGCATTATGGAGCAGCAATCCGAATGCAGTCTGTGTGCACAGATTTCGATGAATTATTAATAAAGGTTCGATACACTGACTCCGATTCCGATGCCAATACCCAATGGCGATCGGGCCAACTGCGTGTTAATGAGCCGCCAACTCTCGCTGGCGACGCATTAATTGGGCGGCCAACCGCCACGTCTTTTATGGGCATCCACACATGACTATGTATAGCCAGGCAGGCGCCAGTTTCCAGTTTCCAGTCACCCCAGCTCCGAATGTACTTTAGTAGATTATAAATTGAATAAAACGATTGGACTAATAAAACTTTTACATTTTACGGCTATTTATTGATGCAGTCAAGCCAGCCGGTTGTTCTATTAATTTAGCAATTTTATCAAAGCTGAACAAAATTCTCAGTTATGCATTCAAGTTGAACTTGTTTTACATATGTTTCCCTGCAAGGTCTATTCTCTAGTTTTATTATTTTCGATTTGGAAATTTGTTGTGATTGAAATTGAAGCGTTTTACGATTGGGGCGAGTGACAAGGAAAATCAATTTTATATGTATTGCAGCAGAATTCGATATCCGAAACGCTGCCAAAAGCCAATTTAAATGTAATAAAATGGTAAAGATTTCTCACAACAAACGCGACAACGCGCTGCGACCACATCGCCGATGGCCAAATGAAATGTTTTCTTCGTTTAGTTAATGAAAAATGCAATAAAATGAACACAAAATGACACAATAAAATATTGTTGTAGCCCTCTGGGGTTATCTGGGAAATGCATTGAAAACAGGCAACTGTAAATGCCACTAATTGATCATAAAATATGTGGACAGAGAAAAATGTGTGTATCCCCCTTTGCAGCTCTCAGCTGTCAATGTGCGTTTGCAATGTCTCCATATCCAAATATTTAATGACAAATGCAATGGGCAACGCCTCAATGTTCCACATTCATTGATGTATGACCCAGAAAGCAGTCCAGTCCAGGCAACGCTCCAAACTCAGCCCCCTCGCCACGCCCGCTGCTGCAACAACTTGATACACATATTTACGTGTACAAGCCCCGTCCAGACAATCGCAAAACGATTGGACATGCCTCTGCCTGCCTGCGGTCACGCATGCACACTGATAATAATTATCAAATCAAATCACTTAAACGCCTGCCCAGCCTCATATTTTTGAGGCACATCTTTGCCAGGGGGCTTGCCTTTCCTTTCCTTGCCTTGCCTTCATCCAACGCCTTGCCTTCTTTACTGGCCAAACTGCTGCTCGTCATGTTTGTTTGCCTTGGAGTGATTTGCAAGTTCTACTTAAGTCAAAACTGTCCAATGTCCGCGGTCCATTGGTGCTGCTGCGGCTGCTGCTATTGCAACAACAAAGTTGCACACACGTTGGTCATCTGAACGAGCATGCGTGAAAAGCTTTGTGTGCGCGCGTCCTATGTGTTTACCTGCCCCGTGTGCAACATGTGCCCCAACTGCTCAACTGCATATCTGAATGGCTCGTCATCATTAAGCGCGGATTGCATTGGGCTGCCATTGCATGCCACACATGCGAAGATTCACTTTCGCAGAACAATCTGAATGCGCCTCATAAACATCGCAAAGCCAACACAAATTGGGGCGTTCGGTTCCACTTGGTCTGGCACAGCAGCCGGCTCCAGTTCCACTGTGCTGACAGCTGGGCATGAGTGAAGTGTACTGCTCTGCAGCGTCTTGATCTTCGTTTGGATCTCAGCCGCAGGGCGGCATATTGACCCAATTCGCTGCTCCACCTTTCGAAAGAAAGACACAAAAACAAACAACAAAAAAAAAAACAACATCTGTTTCTGCTTTACTTTCGTTGACAGTTTATCCGTTTTTTTTATAGCCATTTTCGGGCTCTTATTGGCAAACAAGGCACGCACTTGTGTCCTCGATAAGGTTGCCGCTTGCTGTTTTTTGATTTATACAGCCATCGAATGCATATAAATCATTGTCAGCTCTCTGACTGACTGACTGACTGACTGACTAACTAGCAGACTCAGTGGCTCACTGTGGTGCCTCCTGGAGCATGTACCACATTCTCTGCGTTAATTAGTGCCCTGCATGTTTTCAGCTAAGCGCTCTTAATTGGCACTTTTACTTGAACGATTGCTGCGAAATATGACAGCTCGGCTGCCAACGTTTTGGGGCCAACAGCAGCAGCAACAGCAGCAAAATGTCAAACAGTCGCCCACATTGCCTGCTGCAGTTCCTAAAGGAAATCAATTTCACACAGCTGCTGCTAATGCAGTAGCCTGGCAGCAGATTTAGCTTCAAGCGTGCAATCATGCCCGAAACTGAGCCAAATATTTCACAAGCTTGCCATGGAATATTTAACAGGCGACATGAGTTTCCTGTTGCAGCTGAAAATTAAAGCCACGCTAAGTGACAGACAGAGACAGCGCCGGAGATAATGTGTGCATATCATTAGCACACAAAGTATGCCTGGATGGCAACAGCATATATTAATGTATATGTATGTAGTCCTAGTGCTAATGGAAAGTTAATTGCTTAACTTATATTAAAAACTTGGCGGCTTACCACAATAATAAATTCAGCCATGAGTCGTTTTGGCTCCATTTCAATTATACTTTGCTTTGGTTTTTCAGTTCCCAGAAAGTGTTGAATAATATAATATGCGAATATCTCAGACACTAAAGATCAAATTGTGTCCCACCTACTCAAAGTTTCCACTTTTGTTTTTACGCAAACTTTGGTGCAGAGTAACTCCTAGTCGAGCCTTATCTTGTTAATTTGGTTGCTTTATTTATTTGGTTTTAGCGGTATTTTTGAGATGTGTTTTTCCACTGGCACGCGTTTTGAAAATTAATATTTACTTTGCTAGTGTCTTTTTTTATTTTTGGTTGAGGTTTTTCGACAGATAATCACAACCAGCTCTGAGCGAAATGTATGCTAAGCATATGCAACAAGCAACAACCATCAGACGGAAGACAACAAATAACTGAACAACAACAGGAGACCACAAACTCAGTGCCGTTTATGAGCTGCTTGGGCTTATAAATGTTTTAATTAGATCTATTTGATATGATAAGCCAGAGACAGCTAACAAGTTGCTTAGGTTTCTGGGCTTTGGTTTATGGTTTAGACTGGATTAAGTGGGTCACCGAGTTTGGCTGTGTGTATGCGAGTGTGTGTGTGAGTATATGTGAATTGAAGCTGTGACCGCAGTTGAGTTGTGTCTGAGTCTAAAAGAGTTGTAATAGCTGCAGTTTCATCAGCTTAGCTTTGGGCTATACAATGAAATAATACATAGTTGAGGAGTTTGTACATTTTTCTCTTTTGGAACAATCATCCATCAATTGACTTTTAATACTCGGCTCTTAGGGAACTATCTAATTAGACTATTTTATTACACATTTTATAGCGCCGCAAGTCAACGATTCTTTTACTTTTCACATTTCAACCCAAAATGCAACTGGTAGTCGTAAAACTCGCCGCTGTTTTATACACCATCAATTCTCTATCTATTCAACAGTTCAAAGTTTAACTCATTCAAGTGGCACTCTCGAAATGACTGTCTATCGCTGCGCCGCCCTCTGCTGCCTGCTCCTCCGCTGTGTCAGTTTCCAGCAGCATCAATGATGCTCATAAATTTCACGCGCTTCATTTGCGCATCCGGCACTGCCTCCAAGCACAGCATATGGCACATATGGCGGCAGTTCTTGAGAGAAAAACATTCCTGTTTTTTTTTTTGGGGAAAATATGCTCGTGTTGCTTTTCTTTTCTTTTTTTTTTTTGAGAAAGGGGTGTGGGGCTTTGCATTATGTGTGGACAACATTGTTTGGCTTTAGATTAAATGCCTTTGTTTTAAGCGCATTTTTATCTAACCTACATAAAATGTGCATGTTGAAATCGTGCCAAAGATTACAAGGGAATTCAAGCGATTTTATGTTATGAAATCACAGTGTGAGAATTTATGATTGCATTTAACTCACATGCTTCTCCGGTTTTAAGACGAGTCCGTTTTGTCCGTTCTGCTGTTGCTGTTCTTCGCTAATAACTGAGTTTGGGCTCTTGCCAAAGCGGCTCTGCAGTGCTGCGCTGGCTGCCGCCGAGAGCAGCATGGGCGCTGTCCTGGACGTGGGCGAGCTGCTGGTCGACGCTGAGTCGGAGTCGGCTATGGCCGCCATTTGCAGTGGCAGCTTATCGCCACCCATCAGATTGTCCAAATCACGTAGAAATTTGTTTGCCCAAATGTGCACATCATCCGGCTGTCCAGCGACTGGCGTTGTCGTTGTTGAAGGGCGTCGAATCGTGTCGGAGCCTGAGCCTGATCCTGGACTTAGCGGTGGTGGAGGCAGAGCTCTTAGTTTAGTTGTCACTGTTTTGCTGCTGTTGCCTTTTGCAGTTTTTGATGCTGCTGTCGTTGTTGTGGCTGCTGCTGTGGCCGCAGTTGTTGCTGTGGTGCTGCTGCTGTCAAACCCGCTATCAGATTCCGTAGAACGCGACAATTCATCAAGCTGCTTGGCTGCCGCGGCTGCCTGTCGGACCGCTTCGAGTTGCTCCTGCAGTTGCTGTTGCAAGCGCTGTGCCTTGCGTAGCTCGAAGACCTCGTTGATTTCCAGCTGCAATTAGAATACGAGTTGTTAGTTAGCAGTTGCACATAAATTCAGACCGCTGCTCGCGATTGGTTTTGATTAGAGCTCTAATTGCGTTCATATATCAAGGTAAAATAGTCGGCAGTCGCTAGAGGTTGAGGTCTATTAATCGCTCTCTGCGGTGCTCCAAGCGCCAGATTCTAATGGATCGGTAAATGATGTATGTTTGCTTAATTTTCATAACATAAAAGACGCAAACGCAGCCGGGAGAGAGACAGAGAGACAGACAGATCGACAGACAGACAGTAAGGCAGAGACACGATCAGACATTACTTACATAGCGACACAGACATGGGCACAATCAAAGACAAATAAATTAGAACACGACCGCAAAAGGCATACAAAAAGGTTTTCCAAAGCAAAAGAAAACTGCAGCCACGAAATGCAGACAACAACAACATCAATGACACAAGAAGAACAACTAAGACGTGCAACAGCAGCAGCCGTAGCAGCAGCCGTAGCAGCAGCCGCAGCAGCAGCAACAACAAATGCAAATAAATTAAAATGAAGCAATTTGTTAGCCGGATTAAACAAAAAAGCTGCAACAAAAGCAGCGAGCAGAGTTTCTAAAGAAGATCAGACAGAGGACCCACAGGGCTAACAAAGTCAGCGAATTACTTAATTAAAAATCGTGGCCCTAAGATACAAAAGAGTCTGCTGCGAGTGCACGAGAACTCGAAACAAGAATGAAAACGGGAACGGGAACGAGATCTGCCCTCAGTACCAAGGCACAGTGACATTAATAACGTGCCGAGCTCATTACTCAACAATTGTGTTTGTGTTTCTCTTTTTTTATTGTTGTCGTTGTTGTTGTTGTTGTTGTTGCTGTTGCTGCTGCTCTTGCTTTTGTTGCTGTGGTTGGCCCTTGCAGCAGACAAATGCGATCGGGCATTAGCAAGTAATAAATTCTCAAAGGTAGACCTCATCTATTGGTTGCGCCATGAAACGAAAGCGCCGACCTGGAACTTGGAACGTAGCGCTTCTTAGCGCTTGCTCTTGGCCAATGATTTTATCGCTGGGAATGTTTTGGCGCAGACGCTGCCTCATTTGTCCTGCGCGTGTGAGAAGTTGTCAGCTAATTTGTACAGCGCCCAGGCTGTTCTAGCAAGAAAAAAAAGAACCAACTAGACCCCAAGAGACTTTCCCATGATGGTCCATAAAAATAGAACAGAGCAATCAGTAATGGGCAAACATTAAAGTAACGGTTAACTTAACTACATACTGCAATTTGTGGCATCAGTATACTCTATCTAAACTTGATCTGGCTGCTTATAAAGTAGTAGCCAGTTGAGTTAGGGCATATAAATGTGTATTATTGGTCTTGGGGCGATCTCTTGAGACTGCATTCATATTTCCCAGTTCGGCAAAGCGCGTCAAAGTACAATAGCATTTTCTTTTTATTAATTTCATGGTAGACTGCGCTGGCCAAACAATCGCAGCCAATACACACACACACACAAACACACACACACACTTGGCTGCCCACATGCAGCACCAAAGGTCCAGAGCTTATTCCCAAAACTCCCCGTCCATAGTGGACACCATTGTGGCTATAAAAAGTGAAGTTGCTGTGCAAGCACTTTCAGTTTCTAAGAGCAGAACACAGCGGTCGCACAGCATCAAAGTGCCCGACGAGCAAAAATTGGAACAGCCTTTCCCGATCGAGGCAGCCCACAGGCAGACTTCGAACAGACGGAGCCAGATTGTAGCAGAGTTCAGAGACAGCATGAGGCTCACGTTCGTTTGGATCTGTGCCTGCCTGGCGATTTATTGTAGCGGCGGTTTCACCAACAACGGCCGAGGCAATGTGGTCTTATCTTTGCCACCATCGCTTATCGCGGCTACGGAGGCGGTGGCCTTGAGACAAAAGCTGAACCACGAGCGGCCGCTGTGGAAAAAGGATGCACGCGTCCTGTTTGACAGCAGCGGCAACGGCAACGATGCACCGCGCGATATGGCGCACAGTAAGGAGTCCGCTTCAGCCGAGGGTAAACACAATTTGCCCTACAAGAGCAACACCAACAACAACAACAACAATGACGACGACGTCGATGCCGAAATGCAGCAGCAACTGCGACTGGCGGATTTTAATCGAAAAGCACTGAGCGAGGCTTATGATTTAGAGGCACGACAGCAATCAGCACCGCAGGAAATTGTGCAGCGAAATGGCCAACGACTCGGAGTCAAGTATGCCACGCCCCCGCCACACAAATACTGGACAAGTCGCTGCCAGGCCACGAATGGCATTTGTCCACGTGAATACAGTCGCGCCATGCTGGCGGTCAGGTGAGCTAAGCTAAGGATGTGTCTGTCTCTGGGTGGCAATCAGTCGTGTTAAATCTACATGGTAACGGGTTCAAGGTAGCACCAGAAAGTGCCCCAAAAAAAAAAAACTTTCTCGCCTCAACTCAAATCGCATGTAAGCCAATTAAAGGCGAACAGCAATTTATCAAGCGCGTTAAGTCTGAAGTTAAGTTCAGTTCAGTTTGGTGGTAAAACCTTTTGAATGTAGCGCTCGGGCGCCAGGCTTTAATCGCAATGTGAAAAGTCAACAATATGAGCAACAAATCGTCGACAATTTGGCTGTCGACCAAAAACACGCAAAACCAATTAATGGGCGTGAAAAAATCAGTTCGACGATTGCAGTTTTGTTTTCTGCAACACCGCATCGCATACATATGTTGATTTATTTTGTACATTTTCGCAAAATAACAACTGTCAGCAAATTCATTGGCCCGAAACAAAACAGAGAAAAAAAATATCAAAAAAATTAAAACCGAAATTGCAATGCGCATTGAGTTTCACTTTTCATTCAGTTTAAAAGCTGAAAGCGAGCCCTCTTCTCACCCCACCCAGAGAAGTGAGAATTTGTTTGCCAGACTGTAAATTTTCATTGCGGCTAGTAATAATTATGTTTAATTTATATACGCCTTTACTCAATAATTGGTTAGCTGTTGCATTTGATATGCTTACGGTTTACTGCGTTTAGATATTCAAATATTTTCATATTAATTAAGATGTGTACCGCACAGAGTAAAAGAGTATATTGGAAACTTCCATTATGTTATCAATATCGTAAGAAACTCTTCATTTTGTACATAATTTCTGTATTTTGTCCCATATTCAAAAATATTTTAACAGTTTGAGATAGGGTACAAATAGTTGAGCATACCCGCCTATTAATCTGTTTAAAGCGTATTGCGTTGAAATATGATTGGTATTGGGAGCTGCTATTAAATTACAATTAATCATTTCTTCTGTTTTCTTCATTTCGTGGCTTTGTTGATTTGTTAAATGCGTCGATTAATTGGCCTTAAGCCCGCATATTTTTCAGTTGTTTTGTGCCTTTAATTTGTAATTTTACACAGTAATTTATAAGAAGGGAATTGCCTAAAATCGTCTATTGATTGGATGAGCCTACATGACAGCAAGATTAACGCAGAGCCAACAGCTAATTCTGCATAGCATTTTGGGGCTGGGAGGTCTTTGGTGGCTTTTCTGGGTCAGCTGCTTGAGTGGCTGGCATTGTTGAAGGCAGCCCACGTACGCAGACATGTTCATCAATTTTGGGGCAGGCACTGTGTGGAGAAAAGAGAAACGCTGCGACAGCCGTGCACGTGTAATTGAAACCTAAGCAGCCCACGCACCATCAAAAGACAAATGTTTTCAAAGATGATGCACAATGACGATCCTTAAACTGACGTCGCACAAACAAACGATACATCATTAATCTTCCACTCTGGCATCTCAAAACTGAAGTTATAGAATGTCAAATAGCACTACAAACGATTCCATTTCCATTTTACGACAGAAACAGAGAAGCTGTCGCCCGTTTGCGACATCAGCTGTACGATATGCAGGATCAGCTGGATTCTAGCAATAGTGATGCTACCAGCGACATGGACACCAGCGACTCCAATGAAGACATAAACTTGAAGAACACAAACAATGAGGTTTTCATGCTGCTCACGGGCGAGCAGGATCTCGCCAAGTTCCTGCATTGGGCCATGGAGCAGCTCTATCCCCATCAGCATCAGAATGATAATTTGAGCTCAAGTGGCGCTGAATTTTATCACCCAGGCATGTTCATTTGGAAGACGTTCAACTTCTCAGGGCATTTGGAGCCGCCGCTGATTGTGGACGAGCCACAATATGTGCTGGTGCGGCGCGAAAAGCAGAATCAAAAGGATAGCTACCAACTGGGCGGTGAGCATGAATAAATCATAATTCCCGAGGCGGATCGAGTAGCAGAGTGTTGAAATTGCAAAGTGCCACAGCCTCTAGTTTGTTTGAGTGTGCTTCGTTTAATTTAAAACGCATGTGGCATGGCATATTCTTAATGATAACTTGCCTCGAACTATGTAGATACACGCATTAAATTGGTTTTTCTTCTTATCTCTCATTCTCTCTTCCTTAACTAGATGATTTAAAAATAAGGGATGATCCGTTTATACCACCCCGAGGCCGTAAGTACAATTCTCCCGATCTTGAAGAGCTGTTGCAACGCCACGAGGCATTTGTACCGAATCGCGGCAAGCGCGATAAAGTCAAAGATATGTTCAAGTATGACGATCTTTTTTATCCGAACCGCGGCAAAAAGCATCTCGAGATTTTTAAACTGGACGATCCCTTCTTTCCGCATCGTGGCAAAAAACTGCATCTGCGCGATCTGTACAACATTGACGATCCATTCTTTCCGAATCGTGGCAAGCGAAATGTGCTGTCGGCTAGCAAGTGGGGAAAACTACAGAGTAAACTACAGTCTGAAGGCAGAGACAAGAGCAACGACAACAACGACAAAGGCGACAACAGCGACAACTGGCTACAAAGAATGTCAACGCATGAAATTAATGGTAACGATCAATCAGTCAAGCCATCAATGTCAGCAGACGATGCAACTGAGGGCGCTAGCTGGCAACGTCTGCTACAACTGCAACTGCCACAGTCTGCTAATAGATTGCAGCCGACAAGATCAATGTCAGCAAATTTACAGCGCCTGCGCTTCATTGTCAATCCGGGCATGCGCCATCAGCAGCTCAAGCAGCAACAGCAGCAGGTGAAAACATCCTGGCCAGCTGGGGGCTACCAGCATCGCTGGCAGCGATCTGTGCACGATGCCCGCGAGACACAATTAACGCGGGTGCAAAACGCTGCTAGTACCGGCCATGACACTGACATTGACATTGATTATGGCCAATTGGACATGTAAATGCTGCGATGGCGATCGTTTTGTAAGCGCATATTTCGGCCAGTTCCAGTTCCCCCAAGGCACTCGAGTGTCGTTTCTCTATACTTATTTTTTTTTATTTCGTGGTGCACGAAGGGTCAGTAAAAATGTATAAAAATAAACCAAAAAGATAATAAAATAAAGCATGCAATTGATTTTGAGTAAATCGAAATAATCGAAGGTTACATGACTGCCCTTGGGGCCTTTCTAGAATTGTGCTGTGAAGGTCTGTGCCCTTGTGGCAGCCTCTTGGGCATCGTCTTTTTTTTTTTGTCTTGGTTTTTTTTTTTAATTGTATTCATTGGCTAATTTATCGCTAAATGCAATCAGCATTGTGCCAGCAATTCAACTTTAGACTTCGTCGCAGACGCAGACTCCACACAGCTGCAGCATGGCGACGCGGGCGTGGCACGCAGTTGCTGTTGCCGATGCCAAGGCTGCGATATGTCCGCTTCTCAGATATGCAGCCAGATAGAACAACACACAACAGCAACAGCTACAGCAATGACAGCAATAGCAAGAGCATCAACAAAGCTGTGACTACTAAGGTCAGGCTGCTGCCTTTGCTGCCATCGCTATGTAATCCCCAAAACGCACATCAATCAAGCGGCTGTGGCTTTAGCTTATTAGCAAGCATTGAACCTAAAAGCATCAAGCTGGCAGCTAGATGAAAACCAAAAACAAAAAAAAAAAAACTACAGAAATATACAAAACAGTTTTTAAGCCTCCGTTACAACAGCAACTGAATTTTTCCACTTCAACAAATTTCTGACATTGACATTGACCAGTTGGTTGCCTGACTGGCAGTCGGCATCCAAATCGACAACAACGTCAAAATATTTGGAGAGACGCAAAGTCTGCTGGTCAGATGAGACCAGACCAGACCAGACCATGCCAGCCCAGGCCAGGCCAGGCACTCAGTCAGCTTAGTTCAGGCCAGGCCAACTCTTTGTTTTGTACAAATGACCATTGAAGGTCATAGTAGCCAGCAACAAATTGGTTAAATAATACTCACAG
This sequence comes from Drosophila cognata, assembly GCA_035041535.1. Classification (NCBI taxonomy): domain Eukaryota; kingdom Metazoa; phylum Arthropoda; class Insecta; order Diptera; family Drosophilidae; genus Drosophila; species Drosophila cognata. Next base: position 12,768,406 of record JAWNLC010000571.1, on the reverse strand, counting down.
CAAACACACTCACGCACACACCTCTATACATTTTAAGCAGATGCGCATCAACGTCTGCGTCTGCGTCTGCGTTTGCGTCTGGTTTCGGGTTTTGGTAGCTTGACGTTTGTGATCAGTCCAAAAACATATGAAGATCATTGTAATTTCAATGGCACTTCAGTCTGGGGGCAACCACCACAACTGAACCCAACTCGTAGCTTGGCTAGAAAAATGAGTGCAGCAGTTGATGCTGTGGGCACTCAACTGGGCAATGACACTTCGAGTGATCCACCAAAGTGGTCAAGCGAGCAATCACACGTGCAGCTCTGCATATATCGTGTTTGTACATGGAGGGTTGCTTGTATGAGGTTTGCCTTGAGTTGGGTAAGAATTTTGGTGGATTAATGTCATTAAGTGAGTTGGGTTATCTGATATGAACTCAATGATAATTTAGGAAATGGTATCGATCACATCGCTACAAATTGTAATCAGTAATAAGAACATAACTGATATGTAAATATCTTTTTCTCAGATCCATTTAATTTTTGGATTATATAATGGCTTTCCTGTTGGCCAAAAGATACATTTAAAATGAAATGTACTCAGCATGTCTTGCACCTTACACAATCGACACCTACATCCGCTTCATAACCTTACGCCAATAAAAGTGAAAAACTCACCATACTCAAGTGTCCAAATATTGCAAAAACTTATGGTCATCCGCATCTTTCTTTTTGCTTTTTATTTTGTGTTTATAACGTTTTCAATCGGTTGTGTTTGAGTATTGAACCAAATGTGTCAAAAGTGAAGACTGTACAAATTAAATTTCATTGGCTTGAGTTTGCGCTTTTAAGGCTGACAGACATACAAACGGATATTACAACAACAACAACAACTACTTTGTGTCACTTGGACTTGACATTTGCCAAGTCAGTCACAAAAAAAGGCCCAGGTCTTATGGCAGCGCAAAAAGAAAGTCCATGTCCAGCAAGAGTAGAAACCGTGCAGCAGCAGCAGCAGCAACTGTTGAGTCCAGTCTCAGCAAATTGGCGCAATTTTTTTGGCAATAGTTTTGGGTTTTGTTGCAGCTGATTTGCTTGTCGGAAAATATCAACGTATCAATAGTGCGGCAATGAGCCAAGTGCTGTTGACAACACGCCAGGCACAGGCTGAGTCTGAGTCTGAGTCTGGGGCACAGTCTCAGTCTCAGTTCGGGCGCGCGGGTGATTCAATTGCGCGCACGGCAGCAACATGCAACTGTTAACTGCAACTGTAACACGAGCAGCATGAGTAGCTGGCAATATTTGACAGCAGCTTAATTGCTGTCTGCAATTATGATAGCTGTTGGTGAAATTGTAGAAGCATAGTTAAACAGTTGAACTGTCGGACAGTAGGACAGCCGGACAGCTGGAGAGTCGCTTCACTTTCATCTGATTTGTGGCAATGACAGCACAGCAATATGTTGCTGCTGATTGTTGGCTGTCCACTGTTGATTTGTTTTTGTTTTTTTTTTTGTTTGTTTGGCTTCATTTGGTGCATGGCTGCGATTTCTGGTTTATTGTCTACATTGGGACACGGCAGCAACTCCTGGTTGACAAAAATAGTAACGTGTGCGCTGGCACTGCCTTTTATTGCCATTTGCCATTTGCTGTTTGCCGTTTGCCGTCTGCCGTCTGCTGTTGCCATTTTGCCGTTTTGCTGTTGACGTTGACAAAAAAACGTCATTTGCAAATTGGGCAAAGACAACTTTCTCTAGGCAGCTGCGCAGACGCATTTACAGGCGCAAATTACCCAGCTCCATCTCATGCCTTAGCTTTAGCTTGAGCTCAAGCCGTTGCATAAAGTTATAGACTCTCAGATAAGTTAAAGGCAAAAAGCGTTTCGCCCACATTCATTAACAGCATTCGCATAATTGGCTGATATTTTCGTGGGTTCACTGAACCACCCGATCGTCCGTCCGTTCGTCCGCCCGTCCGTCAGTCCGCCTCATACTGAGACAATCCCTATGTGAGCAGTTGCAGCCTCCGCTTCAGTTTTTGGTTTTTTGAGTTATACGTCTCAATTTCACTTTGGCGCATTGTCAATATCTATAATTAAAATCGTTTGAGAACACACGCAAACCTTGTTATAGTTGCTTCTGTTGTTGTTGTTGTTGTCGATAGCTTATCCGATTTGGTTTTGAATGGCTAAAAACGTTAGACGTTGAAGGCATGATTGAGCTGATGAACTCGTCGGCTCGTTGACGAGCGCCAATTATTATTGGTGTTTGCCCGTTGTTAAATTATGGATTATGTACGTGCGTGCTTGTAAGAGTATGTGTGTTTGTGTTGGTGTGTGCTGGTGTGTGTGTGTGTGCATAGCCAAAATGCAATACAAGCGTTAATTGATGCAGGAAGCGCGAAGCAAACGAGTTGCCAGCGCTTTTCATGTTGCATCTGTGGCAAAGGCAGCCCACCCGATACGCTGCACACTTCGTTGCCGCGACTAAAATAGGTCAGGCAACGACGACAACGACAACACAGTCGACAATAATAACAACAACAACAGCAACAAAATGAACAACTACAACGGCGACGCCGCCATCGCCGCCTCCACAAAAACGCATTTCATAACTAGGCAAATTAAGCCTAAGGCCACGACAACAACAAGCGTCTTACCCGAGTCTTACAAGTAACGGCAATTTGGAGCTAAAGTGCTGCACTATTTGTCATAATAAACGCGCGTCGCACGAATGAGGGCTCGCGCGGGGTACGTTGCTGCAGCGGGGTACGTTGCTGCAGCGGGGTCACCAAAAGAAAGCGACTTCCCCACACTCTCGTGTGGGCAGCAGTGTGACACATTTTGTCATCATTAGCCACAGTTGCCGGCTAATAATTCCAATTTAGCTAAAAAAAAAAAATTACACTGAGCTGAAATATGAAAAAAAGGCGTTAATAACTGGCTAGTACGCGGGGCCAGGGCCATAGCTAGACCCAGAGTCCGAGCCATAAGCCGACAGCCCACGCCAGCTAAGCAACACTAACGGCAACAACAGCACCAAGAGCAACAGCAACTGCAAGAACAACAACAACAGCAGCAAACATTGCATGTAACGCCTTTCAGGGCGTGGCTGGCAGCTCAACGGGTGTTGAGGCGATGACACTGATTATAAAATGTGCATAGATAGCGTGCATGATCGGCGACCTAATGCCAGTCAATAGCCACACAAAAATGACCGCCAGAGTTAAGCCAAAAACGTATCGGAAACGCTCGCAAATAGCCATCGATATATGAGTGTTCGACACACAAAATGACTATGCAAACAGGATTGTTGCATGAACATTCCAAGCGAACTGTTCGCTGTTTATTGAAAAATCATAAAAATGAACTGCGATTTTCAACAATAATGGTAACAACAAGGTGCTTATATCATCATGGGATACACAAAATATCCACTTTCAAATGGATAACAGAAGATAACCAGACACTTCAGCTTAAAAATATATGAATGAAAACTGCGTGTGGCTTTGTGTGTTAACTATTTGAACCGTTAACTAAAGCGAGTATGATTAAAAAGCGCGCGCGCGACCTGCGTGCGTTTTCTGCAGTCTTCGGCGCGTTGTGCTGCTTAGAACCATAAACGCAATGCTAATGAAGAACCCGTGCGTGCGCTGCTTCCGCTATGGGCAAAGAAGCAACTTGGGCTGCCGACAAATTTCATGCGAAACAGTTATAAAAATAACTTAAGCAGCGGTCGGCCGTTGACGTTGCCGCTGACGCTGACGCTGACGATGTGCCTCTTGAGTTCGAATATGTAAATGTGTGTGTGTGAGTAATATTGCGCTTTCCGGTACAAAAACATAAAATTTTATGTACACAACGCTGACAGCGCTAACGACAACGACAACAACAACAATAACAACTGAGACAGCAAATAGCAACAACAAGGAAAACAAAAAAGGCTAAGCGTGCAACGCGTCGTATGCGTTACACATTACGAATACGCTGCTGCGCCCCAACTGTTTGTGTTTGCTTTAACACATTTTTCTGTCACGCAAAATAATCATTTGCAAAATCACGCAGTGTTGACAGTCCACCAAGAGAGAGAGAGAGAGAGAGAGAGAGAGAAAGAGCGAGAGAGAGAGAGTGAGTGTGCATAGCGAGGGGTGACAAGCGCAAGCAACAGCCAGGAAGGGGACTAGCTCAGGCCGTGACTAAGTGAAACATGTGTGGCGACAGCAACTGTCTCTTATCATTATATGAAAATTTATGAAATTGAATATTGCCAGCGAGAAACAAGTGGAACAGCAACAGTTGCCGGCTGCAACACGATGGGAACAAACAATCTTTTTGGCTCATAGCTAATTGAAAAGACTATATAACTACTTTTAGTACTCACCTTAACACGCTCCAAATAGTCCTGGAGTGCACCGTATGGATCCTCGCCATCGTCGTCGATCAGCTCGAGACTGTGTGCCAAGTCCAGATTGTCTAGTGTGGCCAATTTGAGTTCGGCCTTATCGGCAAATTGCAGCTTATGATGTTGCTGTGATGCAGATGAAGCTGAAGCTGGTGTTGCTGAAGTGTTGGCGGCGGGTGCACGGCTTAAGAATTTCTTATCAGCTGTCATGGGTGCTCCTCCTGCAACATTGCTTCCGTATTGGCGAGTGCGCGGCATAGTTGCACAACCGGTGCTAAAAACGCTTGCAGCTGGCGCAGAAGTGGCAGATGAAGTTGCCGTTGCCATTGCCATTGCAGTTGATGTTGCAACGGCTGCATCATCAACGTCCTCGTCGGCCGCTACATCACTTAATCCCGATTTGTAGCGCGTCGTGTCAGTTGCGATAGTCGCACTGCAGACTGACGTGTTGGCTGCTGCTGTTGTTGCTGCCGTCGCCGGCGGCGTTGTGTTTCCGTTGATAAGCGTTTGATGTTGTTGTTGCTGCTGACTGCTGTTGCTGCTGCTGCTGTGGCTGCCACTGCTAATTGCACTTTTCACATCGCTTGTCATGGTGTTTTGATTTGTATTGCACTGAATTTTACTAAATTTCTGGCCGCTGCTATTTTGCCGCGCCGCGTTGGCTCCAATTTTTTGTTGTTGTTGCTCTGAAAGGGTAAAGAGAGGTAGAGCGTAAATGTTGGATTTTGTATTTAATTTCAGCAATTATTCTCCAGCGAGTCAAATAAATTTGTCAATGCACACACACACACACACACACACATCTGCAATTATTGTTGCCTCAACATGTTGCTCATATTTTGCTGGCAACACTTCATACAAATGGCGCGCCCAAAAGACACATTTTTATAATGACTTTTACAGAAAATGAAAAATTGCGTCAATTGCGCAAAAAATGTGCCAAGTCGCGGCTGCCCCATGTGGCAAGCATCGACTTTAAGCCAAATCCGTGAAAATTTCTGCGCTAATCGCCTCAAATTGTTCGCCGAATGTGTGCCATTTAAAGTGTCATAAATTTTCGCAACATACTCGGCCCATGTGTGTGGACTTATATTTTCCAATTTGTGACAGCCTGTAGTCTGTATGTGTGTTTGCAAATGATTTAATTAATTTGTGACTGGCATAAAAATGGCAAGCAATTATTTACATATTTGATAAAATTGCTCACACCATTCAATGTTTATCCATGCCCTCAATTGTTCACACTATGTATTTATTTGCACTACACTCGTTGCCGCACCCAACAACTGTCAGCCAATGGATTTATTTCATCTCGGATATTGTTCTTACAAACCAGAAGTGAAATACGAGTGTGTCGGCTGTGAAACGAATACGAGTCACACTCGCATCAAATGTGCAAAGTATGTGATTTCATAACAATTTGCTATGACAAATCAATCAAAATTTTGAATTCCGGTCGAGGCTAAACTCTTGAACAAATTACGGATTGAATTAAGTTTCTTATTGGTTTCCGTTGTCATGCGGAAAATTGCAATTTGGAAAACCACACACATAAGCTCGCTCAATCTATTCTATGGCAAGGGTTCTGAATACACACACATGTGCTCAGCTCAAGTGTAACCCATAGATATGGTTGATCTATTGCAGTTCATTGCAATTCTTCAGCCCACATGGATATGCAAATAGGCAAAAAGGTATCGCAATAAATCGCATTAAATATTCGCATAGGGGCAAAGCGTCTGAAGATCAAGTGAACTCTTTATTTGGCGTCCGTCCGTCAGTCGCTGTTGTCGCCAGCTCCCAATCGAATGCCAAAAGAGAACCCAGCAGGCCGGGATGTGTGTATCAATTTTTGTATGTATATATACTATGTGTGTGTGTGTGTGTTTAGTATATTTTTTCTTGTGGATTTTATAGGTTTGATTTTATTTTTATTTTGTTTTTATTGCGCATGCGTGCGTTCGATTGAGTTTGTTGATTAAAATGTCGCCGCCACCGTGGCGACAACAACAACAACAACAACAACAGCAGCAACAGTAAATACGACGGGCCTGTGGGCAGGCTGAAAGATTTGGTTGTGTCTTGGCTGCTGCTGTTGCTGCTGGTCAGCGTTTGGCATTTAAAAATTCTGAATCGCATGCGTTACACAACAAACACAAACGACCTATGGCGAGCTCGTAAATCAGCGACGCAAACGAGTCAGTCAGGCCGAAGACAGCGACAGTTGGCCACATTTTATGGGGGTCTGGGTCTGGCCGGAGTCAGCTGGAAAGCGTTCGCCAATTGATCGTCTTGTGGCGATTGGCAGGCCGCCAGGCCAGGCCAGGCCAGGCCAGGCTGGGCCTGTAAAGGCCACAACACAGCAGAGCAGACCAGAGCAGAGCAGAGCAGACCAGAGCAGAGCAGGCCCACACTGGGCTGCAGTTTTCTTCTGCCTTTTTGGCAATATATCAATTGTGCAACGCTAACGGTACATTTGGCAACTGACTACACTGCGCTATATATGCACATATGAGCTTATGTATGTGTGTGCGTGTGTGTGTGTGGGAGACGCGTCGAAAGTTCATGGGAGGTCCCCACATTTTGTTTACCCTCCAAGTTGGCGACATATGTGTGTACAGCTCGACAGTTTCTTGATTTTAGTTGGGAATTTAATTAGCACAAGCCAACGAGCGGAAATAAGTCTCCCGGCCTTTGTTCTATTTAATGGGCCAGCCATAAGCAATTTTTTAGACTTTGCGACTCTACAAATACAAATACAAATACGAATACGAATACGAATACGAATACAAATGCACATACAAATGCAAACAAAAGCGAATGCGAGAAAACAAAATATATTTGTACTTATTTGCTTATTGACTTAAAATAAAATTGTTTACTGGGTGTGTCCGCTAAATGGCCACTGTCCGTCAGACATATTGTTCGTGGATGGGCGTGTGGTTTACTTTGTTATTGTTGTTGCTGCTGTTGCTGTTGCTGTCGCTGATTGATTCTGTGACTGAGGTCACTTAAACGTGATTACTTGCTCTGTAGACAAGGCATTGGTGGGGCATGGGAGTGTAATTGAACTCAAAGCAGATGTCATACAATTGCGAGAGTTTATCAAGAGAATATTGAGTGTGGGCATGACTCGAGCAAATACAGCTAATGGCGACTCCCTCTTAGGCCTACCTCAACAACAACAACACCAACAACAGCTCTACAGCTGCTGTTTGGGTTATACAAAAAAGGAGCAATGCGAAAACAAAATAAATAAATAAATGTGTGCAAAAGCAGAAGCTGCCAACTCCTTAGTAAATACAATGAAAATCGCTGAATCGCTAGAGGAGGCATCCTGTCCATTATGCTGATGATTATGACGATGATTATCAGTGGTTGAACAGATCCAAATGAATGCACCTCGTTCTAAGAGCTGACAACGTCCGTTCGCTTTGGACAACATAGTCGCTGTTGCGATGATCAACAGATTGGCGCCTTAAGCCGTCACACGTCAGCTGGCTAGGGGCAAGAGCCCTGAGCCCAGCTTGCCTGGAGTCGAGTCCAGCTCAGCTTGGCATTTCAAGCCTCATTTGCCTATCAAAAGGAGATAATATGCGTTCATGACTTCGATCGCTGTGTACGTGTTTCCTGTGTTTGTTGTTGGTGTGGCCTGTGCAAAACTCACAACTGGCAACTGTCAATTGGCAGCGGGTGGCAATTGGGAGTTGGCTGTGTTGCGAGTCATGAGCCAAGTGAAGTACACTTTGCTGTTGGCGACAGTGTTTTTTTTCTCTCTGTTTTTATATTTCTATTTTACATTTTTTATTTTATTTGGGGTACGCAACTGCGTCGGGCAACTGCACCCAGCTACAGTTGGTAATAATTTTTTATGCAACTCAGTTAAATGTCGGCGCTTTTACGACATTTTCAAATGCCAGACGAATGCAGACGTACTAATAATAATAATAAAAAAAATTTTCTTTTATTATTAATCACAATTTGAAGTGACTTTTTCATGAAAACTTTTCATGCCGCCTTAAGTGGCTTTTTATTAAACATTGAGGCATTTAATTGATTTGTAATAGAGTCGTATGTGTTCCTGTGTGTGTGTGTGTGTCTGGCTGTGTTATGCAAAAGGTGTGTCCATGTGAGTGTGTCAGGCTAACGGAAATTCATAGCTCAACGTCATGCATAATTCATATGAAATTGCAGTCAATTTCTTTTGATTTTTAATGCGCCAAGCAAATAAAAAGCAAATAAACACTACGATAATAAAACTTGCATGTGCTGGCTGACATTAAATATTAATCATTTAGGAATTTTATAATACTGAAATTTCCAGAATCTGTTTAACGATCAGCAAAGCAATGTCACTAAATTATATTTAATTGATGCCATTTAGCATTTTCAGTAATTGCCCTGAAAATGATTCAGTTACTTGAGATTCCGAATCTGATATTTAATTCAACTACGGAATATTTTTCACGATATGTGTCTGTGGTATCAGCCAGCTGATGTAAAGGTTCAGTAACAGGAAATGACTGAACGATGTGCTGGCTGACCATCAAATGTATGTTGCCCCTTGGGGATGCATGAAAAGTCTATCACACGGAAATTAGGCGTCAGTTTTGCGATCTCAAGCTAGTCACAAAGCTCAATTAATAACTTATTGTTAGCTATTAGTTAGGCTAATGACTGTGTGCTCAGCTCGTGGCCGATTTTCCCACAACACAACAACATTTCCGCCCAGGCACTGGCGACAACGCAACTTAGCTGCCAAAGCTGATTAAGCAGAGCGAACAAAATAGCAAGAAAAAAACTCACCATTTCCTGCCGCAAAGGCGGCGATGCGCTCCCTAACCGAACGTCTGGGCTCGTCGTGGCCATTGCTGTTGCTGTTGTTGCCGTTGCAGCTGTTCGGTTGCAGCATATGCGTCGCAGTTGCCGGCGTTGAGTCATGGCTAGGACTACGCTTCACCATTGTCGTTTTGATCACAGTCTTAAGGCGGCTGGGCGTGGTCGGACGTGCTGCTATGCTGGGCTTAGGTGTTGTTGTTGGTGTTGGCGGCGGCGTCGGCGTCGGTGATGTCGATATTGTTGTTGCTGCTGTCAATGTTGCTTTATCGCTGCACAGCACTTCTGTGGCAGCACCCACAAACTCTTCTGCTGTTGCTGTTGCCGTTGCTGTCGCTGTTGATGTTGCTGTTTGCAGTGTCAACCCACACTCGCTGCTTGTGGCCGTTGCTGCCACGTTCGTTGTTGTTGTTGCAGTCGTAATTGTCATTTTATTCTGCGACGACTTCGGTGAATCAATTTTCGAGTTGTTGTTTTTGTTGTTGTTCGTTTGGGGCTCGGCGTCGTCGGGTAATTTACAATAATTACAGCGCGGCTTATTGTAGTTGTTGTTTTTGCTGCTGTTGTTGCTTAGTGTATTTTCCTTATTGCTATGTTGCAGTTGTTGCTGTTGATGTTGCAAGCTATTGCTAAGTCTTTGGGTTGTTTGTTGCTGTTGTTGTTGTTGCTGCTGCTGTTGCTGCTCATTGCCACTCTGCTGGCAGTTTGTGACAGCGCAAATTTTACTTGTAGTTGTCGTTGTTGGTATTGCTGCTGCTAGTTCGCTGCTACGCTTGTTGCTGTTGCTGCTGTTGATGTTGGTGTTGGTGTTGCTGCTGTCTTTGTAGTCCTGCCGCCATTGTTCAGGCACATTTCTTTGATTCATTAATATCAGCGCCACATTTCCGTCGTGGTCGTTGCTACTTTTGTTGTTGCCAGAGATCTCAGCGATATCATTTGGCTCATCATCATCATAATCATTGCAATCGTTATCACTTTCGCAATCTTGGCGTCGGTTGTTGTTGTTATTGGTGTTGCTATAGCTGTTGTAACTGGCGCGTGGCACATCATCAATATATGTAAAATCACTATCAACGAATATATTTCTAGCATGCAGCGTATTTGCCGAAGACTTGAACTTGGGCGGCTTTAGAGTATAGCGCCTGCGTTGCGGACAACAGCAGAACTTGATGATTGCTCGCGGCGATGTTGGCGATAGCGTTGGCAGCGTCGGAGTCGGCGGCGTCGCAATGTCAGCCCATTTCTCGGTCAATGTCAGCTCACGAGCATTGGTCATTGTAGTACGGCCATGAAGTGTGATTCTGCAAACAGAAGACAGAAAGTACAACGTAAAATAATTGCATATATGTATCAAAGACAGATAAACAAAGAGAGAAAGAGAGAGAGAGAGAGAGAGAAAGATTGCATTATGAGAAGAGGAATGGGAGTCGCACTAAAAATCAATTAACCACATTTCTCAACGCATCTCAGCTTTTCACCAGAGTTTCCTCATTCCTGCGCAGACGCTGTCTGCCTGCGCTGAAAACCAAATTCGCTGCGCACATCAGTCGAGACACACAAACACACACACGCACAGAGAGCAGCGCCATCTGTGCGTCATGGTAGCTGCCCCTCGTTTAGGCGACAGGAGCAACAGTTGCCGACATGTTTTAATTGCAAACTGCTTTTTGCGCAACACTTTCGAATGCGGCTTAGAAGTGACCGCCAAATATGTTGGCAACCGGCAGCCAGCAGCAAGCAGCAGATGGCAAACAGCCGCCAGTTGGCAGTTGGCAGCAGCTCCGGCCACATGTCGATGCATGATTAACTGCCGCGTTAATCTGCCAATGGCCGCGGCCTGCAACCATTTAATTGCATTCGCTGCGCCAGCAGCAAAATATTTGCCTGCAGGGCAGCCAGAGAGCACCAGGTAGCAGTGCCACTCCTGACGCTTGCCTAAAGCGGCTCGGTTCGAAACTTGGCTAGTGCAAGCATCCTTGGGGGTTGGCGCTGACCTTTCAAGCCGGCCGCAAAAGCTTTTGTGAAAGTGCCGCAGCAACACACTGAAATTCCTTTCACCAGCAAACAGCTATTGTGCGAGTGAGTGAGTGTGTGTGTGTGTGTGTGTGTGGCACGCCTCTTGTCAAATCTTTGACAAATTAATTTCAATTGTCTAATGCACTCGGCTTATCTTTCACTTTATCGATTGCCGAACGACAGCGAAAATAAATTAACAATAAATAATTTTAATTATTTCATGAAGATGTCAAATTACACACACCCACGCAACAAGGCGAAAGCCTAAAAGCCAAGCACAACACAGCGCACAATTGTTTACCATGTGTGCGCCAGGCCCAGGGCCGAGCCCGTGTCCCCATCCAATCCCCCAACCCCAACACCAGCCCGTACCCATACCCGTACTCGAGCCCGACTCCGTACCCGTGCCGACATGGAGTGCTGCGATCTTTGCCACTAACTGGCGGCTATTTTTGAGTCTTTGCACAGCTGCATAGCGCTCTTTGTATTCATTATTATTTCTCCTTTTTTTTATTTATTAAATTTTTTGCCAAGGCTTTTAGTGCGCCTATGGGAATTCGGACAGCTCTAATAGGATTTCGTAAAGTCCGCTGGGCTCAGCCGTTGTTGGCAGTACCACATAAATATATCTACATACATATATACATACATACAAATAAATGCGCCATAAGCTTGCAGTGAAATTTCAAATTTGGCTATCTTTGTTTTTGTCTATGGGTCGCCCTATTTATCGCCAACGGGTCTCATATTACAACTAAACTTCATTTGTTAAAGTTGAGAAATTATACAAGAAGCTGCCAATGGGCGTGCTACCAACGATTTGTCAATATTCCATTCAAGGCATGCCACAAACTATGGAGTCTGTCTCATTTAATGACCAATAAGCCCCGAAAAGTGATTATAATCAAATTGGAGAACTGGACAGCATTAAATTATGCTAGTTGGTGGATTACTCACAAATCTTAAGGCAAGTCCAGGGGTTAACAATCTTTCATATTTTAATCCACTGTAAAATATTATTATGGATCAATGATCTTACACTTTCTTAATATGCATTTTTATTTGTATTTTTATGCTCGTTGCATACCTGATGCACACATTTTACTACTTTCGATTTGAATTTATTTTGAAAAATGAAAACCTGCGAATGACTGGAAAATGTTATCATACTTTTATTCCTGGTGAGCATTTCGAGTCTATCTATATTTTATACACCTATTAAATGCCCCTAATGTACCCCTTTAAGGCAATTACCACATGAGAAATATCATAAAAAATAAAACGACAAAAACTCAAAGTATGCCACAGCTGAAACCTGGCTGCTGCCTTCTTTGCCATATGTTTATATTCAATAAATCCAAATGCGGCATATAATCGTGTGCTTATATATGATATTGTGATTTATGACTCCAATGCTTCGAGCTTGTTGTTTGTTGCTGTTGTTGTCATAAAGAGCACAAAATTAATATTGAAAAGCTACTAAGTCCAGACTTACGCATAAATAAAACTTAAGTGGGCTGACAGTTTTTGTTGTTGTTTTTGCTGTTTTTATGCTATTTATATGCCCAATAAATGCATAAAAATAAAGGAAACAGCAACAAAAACAAAAACAAAAACCGGCACTGAGCACCCTTCTCGAATGCTTAACTCGTAATTTATGGCAACGAGCGCTGGAAAACACATTTCGCACATTTCGCAATGCATTTCAATGCATTTCATTTGACATCGTAAATACATATTTGTCAATGCACTTCGAGACGTGTATAAAAATAAATGTATGTATGTGTGCATACAAATAACTACTAAATATATATAGACACATGCATCAGTAGCTATTTTGTTCAGTTGATTGATTGAGCGCATGCGTGGCACGTACATGACTCGATTGGATTATTTATGAAGTCTAGACGCCCGATTTGGCATACTTATAATTAGCATATGAAAAATGTGGCAAATGTTTGCTGGGACCTAAGGCTGAGAAATAACGGTAGCAAAGTTCTATGAACTCGGCCCGCAGCACAATTGTCGGCTTAGGCTAATTAAGGGGAGCTGATGGCAGCCGCTTAATGTCAGCCGGTCCGTCACTTTGGCCGTGCCGGCCATCGATCAATCAAGCAATCAATAAGTCAATCATATGCATGAGCAGTCAACAAAGCGCATACAAATTGCCGCAATGTCTCCAGCTTTTATAAGTGCATTAAAGTTGTGCATCTGAAAAGTTTCGCTTTTCAATTGATGCATCGCGGAGCGAGAAAGAGCCGCAGCAATGAAAAATGAAAATAAAATATATATCCAATAGATTTAAAAAGGCGCACACTGCGCGGGAAAAGTTTCTTCAGCCACGGGCACATTGGCAATCAAAGCAACAGACATTAACGCTCCGGCTTCAGCATCGACATCGACATCGACATCGACATCGGCATCAGTATTGGCTCCGGCCTCAACTCGAGGCTATCCAATGCGCTGTTGGCCACGTACGTTGGCCCGTTAATGCTGCCCATTAACCCGTTGACCTCATGAATTTACTGGCTGCTGCATTGCGTGGCCGGCCAGCTGGTAATGACTCTTTTTCTCTTTCCGCTGTTTGGCCTCTCATGCGCTCTCTTCACGCAAAAATGTGCAGAAGCCAAACGGTTGGCGGAGCTGCCATTTGCCATTTATAACAAGTATTGGCCCAGTGCAGTGCCGGGCAGCAGCTGTACTCGAATTTGTTGCCAATTTGCTGCGACACAACACTTTGCTGTTTATCTTTTTACTCTTTTTGTTGCAGTTTCAGTGTTGGTTGTGGTAGTCGCCCAATTAATTTCCGCATTTCCCAGACAAACTTGGCAATTAATTTTGCCGTTTCCATTTCTTCAACCTTGTTGTCTGACCTTTTGGCTCAAGTGATTCACGCCAACGCCATTCGCAAGCCGACATCTCTGCACGTCAGCTTCACCGTCACCGTCAGCATCAGCATCAGCATCAGCGTCAGCGTCATTTTGGCCTAACGAGAATGGCCGTGCTCTAAGTCGGCAATTAATCAAAGCGCCTTTGCCCACAGACAAATCCTTTTGTATATACACTCGCCAGCACTCGTGCTCGTATATGGCCAAGCAAACTGACAACGCAAATGGCCAAAATGACAGCGGGCCCGATCCGCGTCATGAGTCAGCCAATGCGCAACGGTAACATTAACATGCGTCCGCATTTTGGGCGGCATTTCTTCCAGCCAAACGCTCAACGACTCTGCCAGTCAACATAGTCGCCCAACGGACCCCACCATGCCAAAGGCCACAGACAGCGATGGCTGTTTATTGAAATTAACTTTGTTGCCTATTTATAACCCCGCATTGCCTGAAAGCAGCAAAAGATCACATATGTTTAACATCACATACAGTATGCATAATCTTGTTTAGTTTGCTAAGACTACGCAAGACTTCTTTCATAAAGTGAATGTTTTGGCCAAGTTACGTACACACAAATCTGATGGCAGCATCTAATATTCAAAAACTTGACGCTTAACAAATTCACAACAACTTGGAGATCATTTCAAAGATCAGTATAAATAGTAAACAGAGAGAGAACGGGAGACAGTTAGACTCTACAGAGAAGAAAGCGCTTAGCAAGGATCGGATCGGATCCTAACAACTGAGTTTATTATTGTCATTTGATAGGATCAAATTGGAAATCATATTAAAACAGATACCTGAAACTGTGACGCAGTCAAAGGGTTTTAATTTTTGATTTTTTGGCTTTACAATAGTTTAGACAGCTGCCGACTTTAATATCTTGGCTAACAGTGTTAACATCTGTCTGTCGCTTAGCCAGTCAGTTAATCCATTTCGATGCCAGCCAGGTTAATTGTAAAACCGCTGACAGAGTCGCTGCCAACAGTTGATACACGCTGCCTGAGTTGGCGCTGTTGCCGGCGTTTACCCAGCAGCGTATTGATTTCACGCACTTGTAGCCAGGGACAAGGACAAGGACGCCTTGTGCAAATACTTGATACACTACTCTCACAATTGACAGTGTTAGTGTTGGCTCTTTGACGCGTTTCGATAGCCACTCAACGGGCAGTGATTAGTGTTGGAGCCAACACAGGGCGAGTGCTTCACCTGCACCTGTGTGTTGAGTCCAGTTATATATATATATATATATATATATATATATATATATATGTGTGGGTGTGTGTGTTTTTCAATTGTTGTGCTGTCTGCGAGTGCGTGGTCGGGCTTTTGGCAAAGGCCAAGTTAATGAAAATATCATTACAGTTTAGCCCAGAGCGTAACAATAAATTTCGTCTACGTTGGTTGGTTTAGCGCTCACGTCTGCGCGTGTCCCACTCAGTTTATTGACTCATGAAATATGATCACTTCATAGGGTGTGGCATGTACACGCTTTACGCTCTACACTGCAGCACAAAAATATTCACCTGGCCTGGCCAAAAAGACACAGGCAACTCTTTTTGAGATGCGTGCTAAGCGCGCATTACTCACCAAACGCTCAGCAAAATCAAATTCTCCAGCCATTTGCTGCCATCGCGAAGCGCGAACGCTCGTCAAGATTAAGTGCCAAAAGTGCGCAATTGCTGAACGCTAAGCGCTGCTGTCACTTTGACAAATGCTCAGCGCTCAGCGATTTTGACAGTTTTAGCGGATTCGTAATTAAGCATGCGCGCGCATGCATAAATAGCATAAATATCCAGTTGAAGCAATGCAAAAGACAAAGATTCCATGCCAGCCATGTTATGCCTGTTGATTTTGGCTAAACATTGCCACAGACACTGCCACTGCCCCGCTTTTGCCACACTCATTCAGCAACACACATTGTCAGTCAGGATGACAAATTGCGTACATCGAATGGGCGCCTGGCATGGCATTTGCGCATATTAAACTGATGGCCATGGTGCTGCTGAAGGTAATTAAAATAATGCAGCTAAAGATGTCAAGGACTTACGACGCCAAGTGAATGTTAAATGGCTACAAATGGAGCAGCCAACATGTGAGGGCATGTCACATGCAACAATGAGTGGCACCCACATTTTCTATATATTAATATCGTAAGCCAACATGCCACTTTACGCTGAGTGTTCACGTTAAGCTTGCATTTGTTGACAGCACAACTTCTTCAAATTCTATCTTCTGATTCCAATGCTAGTCTTAAGTCACTGTTTGACTTAAATTTTGAAACACAGTGTTTACTTTTCAAACTTATTTAGTTTTTACCCTTTGACATATATGTGAACAAAATAAATCTCTTAAGCAACCAACTCTTTGGTTTTAATGTCCGTTTCTTATTTCGCCTCAGCCAAATGACAACAGTCGTGTATTGACACGTTCAACTTTAGTTTTATATACTCACAGTTACACAGTGAGTGATGGGTGTGTACAGAGGTATCTTTAAACCGCATCTGAGTCGCGTGCAAAAATCGCTCAAAACATTTGCATAACTTACCTGCAAATAAACAACAGACACATACATCATTTTTGGCAAAAACAAAAGTATAAAATAAAATAATAAGTACTGTTTTATGTTTGCGTATATGCATTTAAATCTATGGCCACGCCTTGGGCAATAAATTGTAGACACTCCACTCCGTTGCCACACAAGCGTTCACATACTAGTAATTAAATGCACTAAAAAATATGTAAAAGTTATAGATACTTGAACTGGAATGGACTCGTCTGGTAGACGTGTGCACTGCCGGCAACTTCATTGACAAATAAATTCGAAATTCGTTTCCCCGAAAAATGCACGCCCTGTAGGCTGCCGCAAGCGGCATCAGCGGCAGTAGTAACATCCATAACTCGAGATTGGCTTCCTGCACAATATGCAACATTTTGCTGTATGTCCGGATGTTTACAACAAAATAAACAACACTCGCACTCACACACACACACACACACACGCATTGAGCGCATTCATTTCATTTCAGATATTCAATGCATAAAACTTGTTACAATTTTGTTTACTTTGACTGCGCTTTGTGCTTTGTGCACTGATCAAAGTCACTTGAAAATTTATTATATAACCCCGTTAACAACAACTCGACAGGCAGCATCCAATAATTGGGCGCAATCAATCAGTCTGTGAACTATTTGATCAATTCAAATTGGAATCGATGTAGCGCTAATCTGCCCATTGACCTAGTTGACTCTTAGATCTTTCCACTAATATCTAACCATCCAGTCAAGATAGATAAAAGCAGCTGCATCAGCAGCAGGTTAATGCACTCAGCCACATTCTGTTTACTATTTTGTTTACTAATGAATTCCACAATGGCATACCGCAAGTGCGTTGAGAGATGTGTTTGCTTGTAATTGTTCTCTAAATGATTGGGCGAGGCCTTGTCGTCGTCTGCGGTTACGCCATGTGGCTTTTGGGTCGTCATAATGAGGTGCCAAAGGTAAATAAGCTGCACAAATACCACCAAAACATTTTACAAGTCGTCTCAATTTTTCTTCAACATGTTTTTCTATTCCCTGACATCTGCAGCAGCGTTCTTTAATGAGCTTTTGTAAATCTCTCACGTGCATGTTTTCGTAATTAGATTTTGGGGAAAGACTTTTGTGCGGCTCTTTGCTGCATAAACATGTGGGAGTTTC
The DNA here is from genome assembly GCA_035041535.1 of Drosophila cognata. Taxonomy (NCBI): domain Eukaryota; kingdom Metazoa; phylum Arthropoda; class Insecta; order Diptera; family Drosophilidae; genus Drosophila; species Drosophila cognata. Next base: position 12,750,589 of record JAWNLC010000571.1, on the reverse strand, counting down.
AAATTATTGCATTCTCGCGTGCAGAGAACTTTTACTTATCATAATACCCAAAAATAATAAAATGATTAATGATTTCTTATAATTTTGAGCAAAGTGTATGGTATGATAGAACAAGTATTACAATTTAGAATAGTCACTAATCAGATATTGTCAATTATTTAAGTTTTAGTAATTTAAAGGGTATTTCATAGTCTAGCAAACTCGTCAAAGATTATTACTTATTTTTTCTGGAAAGTTGCAGTCATAAATTGAGTATTATATTTTCAATCACAGCTAAGCTATCATATATAATGAGATTTTCGAGTGCTTTTCCAGATTTTCCCAAGTTGAGCCTCTACGGATAGTTTACTTTGCCACTGTGGCAACAACTCAATCATCTCATTCGCATGCTTGCCACACACAATGCAATAGGCAAAGACAAACAGCTGGTGGCTGTTGGCTGTTGGCTCCATTGAAGCTCACAATTGCCTAGAAATTGCTGCCCCCAAAAAACATATTTCAATAAATACTCGTTTACGAGCTGGAGCAAACCATTTGGCATGTCTGCAAATTGGGGACGCATCAACCGAAACCCAATTTGTTTGTTATTTTTCTTTGATTTTATTTATTTTTTGGGCAAAAGCATTGGTCGCTGATAGAATTGTAACAACTGTCGCCGCATAAATAAAACGATTTTGATTTATGCTCCTTGGATGATTATGAAATTTGTACGAACTGTGGCGCGGAGCGGTTGCACTTCCAGTCGCTGCACTGATTGTCCAAGGAAAACGACGAAAGAATGAGAACGAGAACGAGAATGAGCGGATGCCGTGCCGCATGGATTTGCATGTCTAGCGCCAATAATTCTAAGGTGTGCACTCCGATGATATTTGAAGTGGTTGGCGGTGCGCCGAGATGTCGACATTTGATATGGCGCGAGGCAATACTACTAAAAGCAATCGCAGTCTGTAATCGCCATTTGGCAATCGCCAATCTGTGGCCCATCCATCGATGTGAATGTGAATGTGAATGTGAATGTGCGTGGAATTGTAAGTTGTTTCTTACTTTTGCAATTGCAATTAAAAGAAACCACAGCTGCAATCTTTGAGCATGGATTTTGTGCATGTAAGCGGCGCTTTTCAAACTTGTGCTGCTTATCAAGCAGCTTGTTGTTGTTGCTGTTGTTGTGATTGTTGTTACTGCAGATGCAAGAGCTGATTGGCGCGCCGGCACGCAAATAACAAACGCACGCCCAGTTTCAGTCCCAGTGCCAAGTTCCTTACCAGTGAAAATCATTGTGAGTCACAGCAGAGAGCAGGCTGAGCACACAGCCCACAGACAAAAGCCTCATTAGGCGTCGTAGTCTGCAGCATCATCATACATGCAATTGAGAGACTAAGGCTCTGTCTGTGTGTGGATCTGGGCTCGTTTCAATTTCAGCGTTGGCGTTGAAAGCGCGTCGAGCACTCCTCCTTAAGTACATAGTTATAGTCATTGAAGGAGCACCCAGCCAACCAGCCAACCAGCCAACAAGCCAGCCAGCCAGCCACTATCGTCGTCATTCTCATCGTCATCATGTTGCGCCCATGAAGCGAATTATGCTATTTGCGTAAACTATTGTCAAGTGCCCCGACATACTAAATCATAGATGCCAGGCGGTTGATAACTATCAGCTGAATCGGTTTTCACGCCGATCAATTTGTTTTGGAGTGAAATCAAAAGTTCCGTTGACCCACAAAGTGTCTAAAATTCATAATAATTTTTGCCGTGGCCTATTAAAATATAATACTTTATACGTGCGCATATAGCTTGAGCCACATTTTTTGTGTTTCTTTTTCATGTAAAGCGCCTGCGCAGGCACAGAAACAAAGTCAAAGAACATCGGAGCCAACTTTCTTATTAAGAATTATATATGCGACCATAATGAAAAGCCATAAAAAATGATACTTATATGAGTGCAGTTATTTGCAATGTTCATATAACACAGTCGAAGCGGAGTCGCCGTCGCAGTTGCCATTTGCCAGGCTCCTCCAAAAGTTTGACCCAGAATCGGGAGTCGCAGTTGCAGTAACGCGGAAGTGCTTTTTACTGCTCTGCAGTGGTCGCTGGGTTCATTGGATTCAATGGTGCCTTTCGACGCGTATAAATAAATTTAATGACTCAATTTGTAGTGAAAAATTTGCCGGGTCTCAACCCATCTTGTTTACTCAGTTCAGGATTGCATTCGTAAGCTTCACTTGCAGAGTCTGCCATAATTTTGCTTAAATTGCTGGCATCGGCGACGCCTGCGTTCCGCACAACATTGATATTGACTTTTTGTTGGTTTTAATCAGCGAATTTGCAGTTCGAATTAATTTTGTATAAATTATGTATAGGATGCGAGGGATTCGTTTGTCTTTGTTCATGGTGCATAAGGACTTAAGAACTCACAAGATATGCAAATAATTGCCAAGTGTCGCGATGACATCGCACTTAGTGAAACTCGAAACAGGTTCAAAAAACATACTCGATATGCCATTTGCTTTGTTTGTTTTGCATTGTTTTGCTGTTGCTCTTTTTGTTTATTTAATTGTATACAATTTTTATTTGTCATACAACAAAATTCACTTAATTGCGAATTGTGTTACAACACACGAGACAAAAAACCAACAACAAATGCATTTATGGCTACATTGTTTTCAGCTATTTTGACTGCTTTTATTTTTTATGGGCAGAGCAACTGGAAAAAAATAAAAACAGATAAGTGTCAATAGGCCACAACGTATGAATTTTACTAATTAACATTTATTGTTTGCTGATATCACACTAACAACAATAAAAATAGCAACAACATTAACAATATTGCCCAGCCATTCAACGATATTCAACTTGTTTTCAATAAAATTTTATGAGCTCGCGAATTTGCGAAATTGAATTCGTTTCCGATAGCGTCTTGCAAATATTTAAAAAATATCAACCACATTGGAAGCATTCAAGTCTCTTAGCTAAATACACTCAAGCAAATCATTTTTTATGAAAGCTGGTGATTGTAAATCCTTAAAATTAAGCAACGAGCTGTAGAAAATATAAGCCTGAAGTTAAGGGTAAATGTAGTCCATATAATAAACTTTCAACTTATATTCATAATATTTCAAATGTTAAAAGTAAATTAAATATAAACTTTTCATTGTTGTCTATTTTATCTTTGAATTAGAAATTTCTTGCCTGCATGTTTCGATATGAAGTTTTCTTGTTATTCAATTTGAAAAATAGAATTTCAAACTTTGCTCATTTGATCAACTTTCAATTGGGTCTAAGCATTGGCTCTTGGAATTTGTTCTTGTTCGTGTGTTGATAAGAACTGGGAGCATGGTCCATGCGTTCCGTAATCAGCACTTACTCATTGCTCGATCCCCAGACCCAGCCCCAGCTCCAGCCGCAACTCGGGTAGATGAAGACTGGCGACTGGTAATTAACCCAGTGCATTATTGACCGTTTGATCTATACAAAAACAATATTTTTTATAACGCACTCGCACACACAATTTCAAGATATTTAAAAGAGTAGACTGAGACAGATAGTAAGGGAGTGAGAGAGATGGAGAGTACTGAGAAACCAAATTGACATGATTGAGGCAACGCAATGGGGCAAACGCAGTGCGTGTTGTCTGCGTCTGCGTCTGCGTCTTTGGCTTTGTCTTTGTCTTTATAGTGGTTATTATTATTATGATTGTTATTGTTGTTGCTGCTGTAAACAAACTAATTAAAACTGACACTGACAGCTGATGACAATTTACGCAGCTGCTGGTGCTGCTGCTGCTGCTGCTGTTTCTGCTTCTGCTGCTTGCAAAGGGACACTGAGGCACATTCGAGCTAAGCTCCAAGTGAGCTGCGCCTTTAGTTTCTCCGCAAGAATGTATGATGTCTGGGGCACCAATCACATTCTGTACCCCCCTCAGCGCCCCTAACCCATTAGCCGCATAATAAATGTCGCTGCAGTGCATTTGCTCAATTGAAATGTTGCACGCGTAATTGCGAAAAGAAAACTTCAGCTTCACTTCAAAGCATGCATTACAATCAACCATGAAGCGGCCGGCGATTTAAAATAGAAATGCAATTTAAAAGACGATCATTTAAATTAGCGGCAACTGCACGCGGCATACAAATTGATGATTGCCACTAGCAAATGAGGCATTGGCAACATGTTGCCAACAGCTGCTGTTGCTGTAATTGCTGGCAACACATGTTGCGCACATTGTGCCTAGCCAAATAAATTATTCACATCATTGCAAATCAGTATGCACGACTCTTAGATATCCTGCTTTTGCAAGTCATGCCTGCAAATGTACGTACTTGCTCCGTCCGTAATTTTTTTTTTTTTTTTTTGACTACAGGGTATCATTATGTCAGCATTCTGCGCGCAGACACACCTTAGAGCAACATTTGCGACTTCGACGACAGTCAGTCTGGCAAAACATGCGAAACGTGGGCAAATAATTATATAGAGACCCACTTGGCATTGCTCTTGTGGTTGCTGTTATTGTTGTTGTAGTTACTGTAATTGTTGCCTATTTGGTGTTGCCTTTAGCGTAAATGCTAAACCAAAAGCCAAAACAAAAACAAAACATCAAAAAGAGCAACGAGTGCGGCAAACAAAGCGCATGTTTAACTTGAAATTGTTACACATTTTTGTTGCTGTTCCGCTGCTGCTGTGGCTGTTATTGTTGTTGCAGCAACAGCAGCAGCAGCACCGCCAACAACAACCGAGCGAACCAAGCGACCAGTGACAATCATAATTTTTCATAACTCAACCGGTTTTTCGGCGAGCCTGACTGACGTTTACGTTGCTTGTTTTGTGCTAGCGGCAGTTTTTAGCTTTTATATGCCAGCAAAATGAATGTATATGTCTGTGTGAGTCTGTGTGAGTGTGTGTGTGTTTGCGTATGTATATGTGAGGCTGCACATGCGCACAAGTGTCGTCGATATTGGCGTCAGCGTCCTCATCTACCAGAGCTACTTACAAATAAAAACCGCTAAGCGGCAACCCGTATGCGCTTCATGGATAGGGGGTGGTGCCGGGTTCAGGGTGCGGGTTCGTGCTCATTGCACAAAAGAATAATGTGGCATGTGCTCGACCTGTAATTACCAGTGGGTACACGCACGCACTCACACACACACGCACACACATATATATATATATATATATATATATTTGTTGTAGCTCGATCGCGTAATTAGCCGCATTTTTTATTTTATGTTGTTGCTGGTCCGCAACGAAGGCCCTTGTCTCAAGGTACGAGTATTTTGTTAATAAAACATGTTTGCATAATATTGTTACTGCCTTAGCTGTTGTTATTGTTGTTCTTGTTGTTGTTGTTGCTGGGCATAGTTTGATCGATTTGTGGGACTGTGAAGGTGACTAGCGGGTTGTTAGAAACTCGAACACATATGTTTGTAATCTAACAGCGAACTTGTTACCAGCTATGAAATTGCTGTCAAATTTAACAGTTTGCCATTTGTTCGTCTTAAGCATCATATCTTAGCCAGATATTCTTTTCTGTTCTTTTTTTTTTGAGCTTAGCTTGCAACAATTGCTCGTGGGATTTTCAGTTTTTTTTTTTGGGTTTTTACTTTTAGACCGACATCTGTGAAATGTATACAACAGAGTAGTCTATAATTTTCAAACATTCAAGTGGCCATCATAGCGGCATGCCACAGCCATTTTTCTTGGCTGCCTTGTGAAAGGAAGACAACAGCAACAACAGCAACTACAGCAGCAGCAACAACAGCAAAAGTATTGCCAAAATGCCGAGGAACTTGGCCAGTCGACAAGACAACATGAAAAACTATTGCAGCTGCAATTACTCGCACTTCAAAATGCCAACATTTTGAACAAAGAGAATTTTTCGTTATGCATGATTTTTTCTTTTTCTTTGGTTGTTTTGTTTTGCAGTTGCACAGCAACAAAAAACCCACAACAAAAAAATGGCAATGTGGCAACATCAATCATTTTAAATATTGCATTTGCATGCAGTAGGCAACAGTAGCAGCCACAGCAACAGCAGCAACAACTATAGAAATAATACATAAATTAGTTGCAAGGTTCGTGTTGCACTTGCGGCTTCCTGCCCTCCTTAACTGCATGAGGGTGGCAAGCATTGAAGGCAGTTAAAGTAATGGGCGCCCAATTGCTCACAACCCACCAACAATGCCCCTGACCATTGAGAATTCCTCAAGTCCATTCAGTACAAGTTGCACAGAAGGCACAACTCTTGGGTTATTTTATGGCCAACGACGCGCCGCATGAGTCACTCGACCCATTTGCAGGCCCTGCATTGTCATCAAGCTGATCGTTTTAGTAGTTATCGCTCGGGGATTTTTCTTTTTCCAGTTCCCTGCTTTTTGCCTTAAAGGTGTATTCCAAGTCACCCACACTCAGTTTTATGACAAGCCCATGCAATTTTATTGACCACATCCGCTACGATTTGGTGAGTTACTCGGCTAGTGGGTAGATGGATGTTGCTCTATTCTACAGAATTGGCATTTGGCATTTGGTATTAGTCTCACATGTAGGTCAAGGCCTGGAATTTGGAATTTTATATACACATATTTGCCCAAGTGGAAATGGATGAATTCGATAACATTCTTTCGAATTTTGTGGCGCTTTCAGTTACTTTCATTGCAGCCCGATAACATTAGCAGGCATAAATACGTGTAACTGCAGATACGACCCATTAGCTCTTGTTAGGCTTGTTTCCTATTTTTTGATAAAGCAACAAATGTAAGTTCCGCATATTATCTCTTTACAAAGAACCAGTAATACTCTATTCTACTACTATCTTTTATAAGAGTTGGCATTTTTTACAATATCTATATTTTATGATTTACGAAGTAAGCACCAAAATGGGGTTATTGGTTCTTATGGGTTTAACTCATATTAATTTAGATATTTATGTGAAAATTCATTAGAATCGGGCAACAGTATTTATTGTGTAAAGAATTCACTCATTAAACTATTAAGGTCATTAGACAAATTTACTTTACCAACACAGCCTTGTAGAAACATCTCGTCTTCAATAAAAAAGATCTAGCTACTCTGCAAGGAGAGCAAACATCTCAGAAAAGCAGCACTTCCATTATTCACAGGCGAATAATAACAAAGACATAACGATGTATGCATGCTAACCAAATTGTAGATACATAGAAGAGCCTTTTCTTGTTATTTATTCATTTTAGAGCTGCTGACATAACATTTCGCATGACCATGATTTATGCAAAATCCAAATGCGTACAAACGGACAGGCTTATCTCAATGAGCTGCTGCTGCTGCGGCTGCTGTCGGCCATGGGGGCCTGGCTAAGCACGCAGCCAAGTTTTTGGCTTATGCTTTGGCTTTGGCCATATGCGTGCAGCTTTTGCTGTAGCTACAATAACAACAGACAGCAACAACAACAACAGACAACAACCGCGACACACCAGCGATATTGATAGGCGCAATTAATTATGCGCGCCTCACACTGACAGTAAGCGTTTTGCTTTGGTCGCACCGTGGTGCCGCATTTTACCCTCACACCACCACCAAAGGCTGCACCACATTGCCCCTTTTAACTCTTCTTCTTTCTTGTTGTTCGGCATGCGCATGGCGGCACAGCCGTCGTCGCACGTATCAATGACCAAATGACATATTAGCCATCGTCTTAGTGTAAAAAGCCGCGATAACTTTGGCAGACGCACACGCAACGCAACACCAACAACAATACTAACAACAACAGCAGCACCAACAACAGCAACAACAACAACAGCAACAACAACAATACCGTCGACGTCTCTTAGAACTGGGCGGTCAGCTAATCGTTTATTGAACCCGTCTGAAAAATAATGCGCATACGCAGCGTGCACCATGCAGCGATATGTTTAGCGTTTTGTGGCTGTGGTGTGCTTTGGTTTGCCAAGTGCTGCATTTCCAACTGTGCCGCACCGCTGGCCCGCTGCTCGCGTTGAGTGCTCCAAATTACTACCAAATGGTACTGGAACCCCATAGGGCGGCACTGATTAGCAGCCCAAATATGGACAAGTGGTGTGTCTGTCTGTCTGTCTGTCTGTGTGTGTGTGTGTGCGCGTGTGTGTTTAAAATTTATTATAAACTTGAATGTATATATGAGGTATATGAGTAGGCAGCCTGTGTGCACGTTTTATTTGAAATATGAGCAGCTAAGTGACTCTATCACCGGGATAGCAGCCGGGCCAGGGACAGGGATTGGTATTGGGCATAGCAACAATGATATGGCGCCATTTGCAGTGCTTCCCATGATGAGCTCCGAGAGAAGAATGCAACTCCCACGCTCTAAAGTAGCTCGTTTAGCGCATTTGTCACGTCTTTGTTGTTGTTTCTGTAACTATTTCTCGTTGGTTAAGGTTCTATGGGGTTATTTACGAGCGCAAAGCATGTTGGATCTGCTTGGCATTATAATGGTTTCCAGGAGAGCACAGACAAGCAAACAAACCTCCTTCCCCGGTGACAACCAGCTGACTGATAAGACATGAGATACGAGTATTATGTATAGATAGTTCCTACACATCTCACAGTACATTCCCATTGTATTCGATTCAATTGAGTTAACGCACTTCCTGTCCATGAACGAATGTTATTGCAAATTGTCAGCAACTACTGTGCAATCAGGCCCAATAATAACAACAGCAGTAACAACAATTGAACAACATTTTGCAGAAAGAGCAAAGCACTTATTGCAATTGCATAGAGAACCCTCCCTCTCAACTGATTTGCTAAACAATTACGAGTACGAGTAAGTATACGCTCTCTGGCAGTGCTGCAAATAGGCTGAACAAGCACTTTAGATAAAAATCTTAATAGAATTGCAAGGCACATTGCAATACAAATACGTGTACAAATACAACTGCAAGTAACAACAAAACAACAACAGCAACATCAACGCCAACAACAACAACAACAACAACAAAGTAAATAAAGAGAGAAAAAAAAGCAATGGAGCCTCGCCAGTTGTTTGGCAGTGGAGACCTAATGATATTTATCAGCGATTTATACAACTTCCATGGGGCATCATCATATTTACAAGTTAATATTTGCGCTAACAAGATTTGCCTGAGCAACAACAAAGCTGGCGATCAGCCAAGCCAGTGAATTGAACGTCTGATCTGTCTGCCTAGCAAGGAATCCCACACAAAAGGATCGCATCATCTATAGAGAGAGAGAGAGCCACAAGAGTAGACAAGCAAAATGCTTGTTAAGGCACAAAACATGCAGATTTCATTAAAGATATCGCCGACTGCTGTCGTTGAAGGGCGCACAGACCAGGGCCACTTTGCATGCCACCACCGTCAACGGATGTGGTTGTGCCTTGTGCCTTGTGATTGTGGCATAGTGGTGCAATATGTGCCCTAACCATTCTTTGTTTTTTTCCTTCGTTTTTGATGAGTAAATGAAGCGCAGGACGTGTGAGAGAGTACAAGTTCTAATAAAGGACAGACTGTGACTGTGCTGGCGATCAGTTAAGGCCTAATAGTTGAGGTAATAAAATGGCAATTAAGTGTCTTTATGGTTGGGGAGACCCGTTGGTGTTGTGTGTGTTTCAGACTTGGTCCATAGCCGCTGGGCATCCTTTTATGCGTAGCAATAAAAATACTTGTTTACCCATGTAAGAACAACTTTATACTTTAAAAGGAGTTCAGCATTTTCTTTTCGGCATATTTTTGTAGGGTTTGTCGTGGCCACATGGCTTGTTTATGCTTATTGTATGCATAAGTTTGTGCTATTTTATAGTTTTATAGCTTACACATGTCCAATGCACCTCTCGTAGGTGGGCAGGCGTTGCACAGTTTACGTTTATTGATTTTAAGTGTGAGTTTATGTAGTGGCCCCGCTCACAAAGCAGATGGACTCACGGACTCAGATTGCGACCGATGAGTGCAGCACGGACTGTATACGCATAGAATGATTTGAATGCAACGCTTTGCCTTCGTTCTGCATGTCAAGTTCATAAGCAGCGCATACAATTAACAAGCTTCAGCAGTGGTGAGGGGAGCAGAGAGCGGAGAGCGGATAGATGATGGCCGGAGCCATGCTGTGCCTGGTAATGAACGGCATCGGACGCGGGCTTCCATTCCATTTGGGGCAGCATAACAAAAGCGGCGTTAAGATTAACGCAAATCAAGCAACAGGCGGGCATATTTAGACGCGTTCTGCTTAAATGGGAAACAAGAGCGACACATTATGACTGCTGCAGACGAACAGAACAGAAATGACTTGGCAATAAAAACAATATCATAAACAAACTACTATTTAAGGAAAAAATCGAAAGTCGACTTTGAACAGACGTAAAAGTTATAGGGTTTCCCATTTATTTATGGTGGTTATTGATATTTAGTTATCAACAGATTTCTGAAGCGAATTTCATACGATTTATGTACTTATATTTCCAATATTACAAACATGTTTATAAACTAACAAACCCTTTACCAAAAAGCACTTGGTACTTCTATGTATGCTATAAATACTGATTAGTTGGGTAATTATGTCGCATCGCATGCGTATTAGCAACGCTGGCCTTCAAGTGAGATAATAAACCGGCTTTTTGTTGCTCACTTATCATTCGAGTTGATGTCATGGAAAACTTATTTACTGTCAACAACTTTATTAGAGTTTCATTATTAAATGAAATTAGCTTAGAATAATCCAATAAATGTCAAAATATGGGCACATTGCAAAGTTCAATCGCAAATTGTTCAGTCAATACGTGGGCTAAATAAATTTCATTTGAACTGAAATTCATTATAAAGTGCAGTGCTTATATATCAAGTCATCTTTTGTGAGTCATGTCTTGGAAAAAAAAACACAAACACATCATGGGGCGTATGCGTAATGTTGTTGAGAATATTTTTTTCTTGTTTGCTTTTACAGTTCGAGTCAAGCTGGTTCTGATCTGCTCGGTGACAGAAGCGCCGCATTCACGTCACATGGCGAGTCAGTTGCCACTTTATGGGCAGCCTTTATCTGCTCTGTCACTTATGGTTATTTAAAAGTGTTAGTTATCATTGTTGTTCTTGTTGTTGTTGCTCACTGTTGTCTCTGGTTTCGAGAGTTGAGCGCATAAAAGTTGTTTTCACCTTTTACGCTTAACTCGTTTTAGAAATTAATGCGAATTCGATTTTGAAATGTGTGTTTGACGAGTTTGACGATTTGAGTCACAGAAATTTCGCAAGAATCCAAAACAGCGCCATGTACAAGGGGCGAAGAATACTAACATTTCAAGTTTTGTGTATAAAGAGAGTTTGGGAGCAACAGAAGCTACCAGCAACTATAGCAACAGCTACAACTCGTCGGCATTGGCACTGCATATTTGCATAAGAATTAGAAAACCCGTAGCGCGACAACGAGGCACGCAGATATCTTTTACGGTATGGGGCGGCCATATAAAGTCGGCGGCATACCAAAATAACTCTCGTGTCTACACCTTCAACAGCAACAACAACAACAACAATAACAACAACAACTACGGCACGAACAACACCAAACTGGCCCATCAATGCTGCCAGCGACAACAGCAACAATTTTAACAACAACAGCAACACAAATGGCAACATTAGCGCAAATTTCAACGGCGCACAATTTGAATTTGATTTTGTTGTGCGACAAAAACACTCAGATGGGAAAAACACGTTTGTCGCATATATTTATTTTGTTTCGGTTTTTCGGGCATTTTAATATGCATATAGAAAAAAACAAAAAACAAGAAACAAAACAAACAGCACACACAGTCCAGTGTGGCAGACATTACATTAGCCAGATCTGTCGGGCCTCTGGTCTTCGGGTCTATGGTCTACGGGTCTGGCCAATGACTTCGAAAAACATGTGTTGATTAACATAAATGATTTTTGTCTGCCTCACAGCACCGTTGTTGTTGTTGTGCTTGTTGTTTATTTCTTGTCATCTTCTGTTGCTTCTGCGGTATGTTGGCCTCTTGCTATTTGTAAGAAATATTTTATTTTGGAAGTCTTTATTGCTATTTGGTGTCAAAATGCGAATACCTTCGCCATCAGAAAGCTGGTAAATATTTATTGTTTAAAAAAGTATATTTTATCATCTTGCTGATATTTTGCAAAACGGCTTGTGCGTTATTAATGAAATCAGTTACATACATACCTTTTTTGGTTTCAATTTTCATGCAAATCTACCAACTTCAAGCTGCAAAGAGAAAGGTAAAGTTTCTTAGTTAAAACTGTTCAACTTTCAAGTTTGATATATATATATATATATACAGTGAGCGACAGCTCGAATAAAGCAGTGTTAAAGAAAAAACATAATTGCCTGCCATAAGTCTAGGATGACGGTCGCCAAAAGCCACTTGGACACATAATTCCGTCCGTCCGAGCCAAAAATTATGAATTTGGACTCATCTCCAAATATGACTGTGTTCCAAAACTCCAGATCCTTGTCCAAGTGGGTTTTGGCGACCGTCATCCTAGTCCCTTTATTTGGTGCGCTTATAAAGGACTTTTTCCGTGGTGCTCGGGCATTTAAGTCATGTTTGCGCAGAACCCGGCGTACAGTTTCCACACAGCACTTTTTCCCCATTTTATCCTGCACCTGTTGAGTCATTTTTGGAGTCGATAGCTTGGGATTTGCCCTTATTTTCCTGATGATCCTCCGATCCTCCTCTTCGGTGAAAAGCGGGTTTGGTGCCATTATGCCCTTGCCCTCAATCTAATTTGCGTCGACGAAGCGCCGAATGATGTTATACATGGTTAAGTTGCTCAGATTGACCATTTCAGCTATTTGGCGATGTGAATATCCGTTCTTGTGGTGTGCCAGGATGAGTTTCCGTTGTTCAATGGTAGTCCGTTTGTCCATAGTCCTTGTGGGCTTATTGAACCCGGGATGCAAGATATAACTAAACTGACTACGAAGTATTGATCTATTTATTCCGAAAATACTCAACTTTAGGTAAAAAATCCGGGTTCTATGGCTCCCAGGTGTCCACAATGTACCTGACCCAAATAAGCTGTCACCTAAAAATAGGCTACACATTTTTACATAATCCTACCTAGCAGGTGGGGAAACCTCAGTTTATGAGGGTCATCCATTCATATTGGTGGTTAATACATGTACCTACCATCGGTTTTTGGAATTTTTGAAAAATAATGAATAATTAGTTTATGGCAGGCAATTATGTTTTTTCTTGAACACTGCTTTAATCGAGCTGTCGCTCACTGTATATATATATATGCGATATATATGATAATTTTGTCGAATTTCGCTAAAAATCTTGAAGTCTATGTGATAAATATTTGGCGATAAATCAAGGCAAGTGTTGAGTGTGTGTAGTATATTGATTGGCAAAATTAGTATGCAGCTTTTGTCCAACACTGTTCGAATATTTGGCTAGTTGATTAGTCGATTGATCGAGTATTCATTATATCAAATGATATATGTATGGCTGTGTGAAGGAAGACAGATAGAATAGCTAGCAGCTGCCAGAGGAGGTGATTGCCAAATGTATCTTGGATGCAGCTTGCAGAGCAGAGCTAGCACGAGTTTTGCAATTCAATCAGCTGACATTGGCGCAGTCAACGGAACCAGACGTCATTTGAAAATACAAATCACTACATGTAGCACATCAGGTTTCGCCATGGCCAGCAGAGTGCGACTGTCAGTCAGTCAGTCAGACAGTCCGTCAGACAGTCCGTCAGCTCGTCAGGCAGTCACTCAAAAGCAGTAGAATTTCTAAACTGGTTAAGTGACACAAAAGGCTGAGAATGCTGAATGCTCGGCATATACTAAATGCAAGTATAACAAATTCCAGTAGGTGCTGAACTGTTTTTACTTTCAAATGCCGCGCATATTTCACAGCAGGCAACAACAACCCCAATAACCACTGCCAGTGGTTCGATGGTCAGTGGTCTGTGGCTTTTGGTAGCTCTGGATAATTTGCGTGTGTTAATTGAGACTAAATGGCAGCAGGCAATTGCTCAGCTGGAGCCGGCATCAGCCGGATGGCGGCCCTAAGTCTTTGATTAATTATGGACAGGCTGTCATAATTTACATTGTATTGGAAGTAACAGAATAGACAAATGGCCAGAGTCACAGTTTGACAGTCTGTCAGACTGACAGTTGTGCCTGTTAATTTGCTGTAATTGTGATGCATAAACAAATACATGCAACATATGTCGCCGCATCGCATGCAAGAATTCAATTAGGCGGCGATGGGAAATGTTGCACAATGTTTGGCCTGGCTGCCTGAAAATGAAAGCTGCGCTGTTTTTTCCATTTGTCTGTTATTATAACCCACAAATAACAAATGCCACTTGAGCGTTGACAAATCATCATTAGATTTACTTTTCAAGAATTAATCCGCCTGCGATGCAAATAACGCCGACTCATTGCCTAATCAAAAGTAAGAGTAAAGAAATTGTTAATAACGGACAGCGACAAGCATCATAAACAAATAAAAATAATAAACACAAATACAATCAACAATGAAAACAAATAATTGTTGCCTGCGCATTAACCCATATTTTTTTGCCAAAGAAAGAGAGACGACATGAGGCGAGAGAGAGAGAGGGAGAGAGAAGCAGCGAGAGGGAAAAGTGCTTGCGTGCCTGGAGCTTATTGATCAGAGCCACGTGATCGAATCAGCAACTGCAGCAGCAGCAGCAGCAGCAGCAGCAGCAGCCGTGGCAGCAGCAGTTGCAACTACTGACACACCTCTAGGTAAAGTAGAGAAACGGCAATGCTGCTGTTGCAATAATGAGCAACTGCATGGAAGATAAGACAATTTGTGTGGGTGCCACAGTTGAAGTTGAAGCCACCTGCATTTGCAGCATTCGCTTTGCAATTTGAAAGCCTGCCAATCAGCTGGCAAACAATGCGATTGCTGAGCAACAAACACACAAACAAAAAACAACAAAAACACGAAAAAAATCGAACAACTGAAAACCGCTAAGCAGAGTGCCACAGACTTGTGGCACAGCGTGTGACTGCCAAAATATTGTGTGCACACGATTTTGTTATGCATTTCAAATGCAAATTGGTTTTGAAAGGTAATTGATCCCCGAGCTCGGGCGGCCAATGACAGAATAATTCTGTGTCTCCGACTTTCAAATGCAGCACAGGAAATACTGCAACAAGAAAATATACGAGAAAAATACAAAATGCTATTGCACACGATTTTCGAAACTGATTTTGTATGCCGTCAGCGAAGACAAACACATATCGGAAAAAAAACCAAAAATCGAAAAAAAAAAAATAAATAAACTCTGCACGCGCTGTGGCACATTTATAACTTTGAACTTGATGGGGGCCAAGAGATCGCGAGTCTCGAGACTGTGTTTTTATAGCCGACTCTTTTTGTGGCCTCTCGCTTTTTGGTATGACAGCGTTAATTGATTTTCGTTTTCATTAACATTTTTTCCGTGGTGCCCCAGCTTTTCCCTTCGCTATCGATTTTCTTTCGATTTTTTTTTTTATTTGTACGCTTCGTTGAGAAATTTTGAACCACTTATCACAGCCAAAGAAAAAGAAAAAGAATGAACAAACCTATCAGATGTATTTAGTTCTATTTTTTGTAGCTCTTGTAGCTCTGTTGCTAATCGGGTTAAACGGTTCATTACGCATGCATGCAAGCGTTACAAATTAACCCAGTTATTTATGATTATTTAGTCTCTAATTTGGGCAGTATTCAAAAATGATTTATTTTCAGATGCAACAGCAATGAAAAAATGGAACAACGATCCAGGCAATTGGGAGTGCAGGCACAACTAGAGAAAATCTAATCTGGCTTGACAAAATCGACTTATCCCCCCGAGGGGTTAGCGTATACAAAATTGCATAATCATTGGGCAGCTGGGCAGCAGTGACTTGGCCACTCTCTTAGGCCTTAGTCAGTTATTCTATGCTGGCCAAACTAGTTTTCAGTTTGGCTTCGTTGCTCCATTTTCCCCTGGTAATTGGCCAGGCCAATTGCAAATTGCAATTGTGTTGCCTGCTGCTGCCCCATCAGATTGATGCCTCAGTTTGATAATGGCCAATGCCAAGGCATGTACTTTTACCGGTTGCGTGCCCGACTGCAGCAGAAAGAGACACACAATAGCGAAAGATTGAAAGAGAAATGAGAGACAGAGAACGCTAAAGTGTTGATGATAATTCCCAGTAGCCAAACGATGACGATGCTCCCACAAAAGGAGCAATAAACTGCGACATGACTCAACTGGCTTGCAATTACCCCGCCCCCAAAAGGGTGGAGCGGTCACGTGTTTGGCCCCAAAAATAAAAGAAAAATAAAATAAATAAACTGAACCTGACTGGTTCTTGGCCTTAAATCAGTTTTGTTAGTTGCATCACAAGCAGCAGTTGGTAATAAACGTATTTATTTATGGCGGCAAACAAAAAAGAAAAACATAAAATTAGCGAAAAAACAAAGTGTTATGCGCAACAATTGCTGGCGACAATTAGCCGCATTTTGTTGCCGACACTTTTCAAGTGGTTTTCAAGCTAACACCCCCCCCCCCCCCCCCCTTGCACCCATGTCCACTATGGCCAGTTGTGGCAACTGCATTGAATTCCCCAAAAACGAAAATTGTGCAATAACAATTTGAGCTGCACACAAAAATGCGCCAGCAAACTGGCCAACAACAAGCAGCTACACAAAGAGACAGCTTCAGAGCGCTAGCCTGGCCAAAATGTTTGGGGCCAGGGGCCGTTTTTATTATTGGTAGTGTGTGGGTGGGTGTTGGCAATTGCACAAAACATAGCATAGAAAACTACGAAAACGAATTTGTTTCACACAGTTCATTAAGAGAAACAAATAAATAAATAAAGTTCAATTGTGAAATCGATGACGATCAAAATTGTCAACACAACGACGACAATTTCAAACATCACATCAACAAAAAATTAAATAACGAGTGCAGTTACAACATCAACAAAAACAACAATTTATAGCTAAGCGTAATGAAGGTTAATGAACAGCAAAATGCAGCTGAAAAATTGTCAAAACTCACATATATGTGACGAGTGGAAATTGTGGAGTGGGAATTAGGAGGGGCCGCAATACAAGCAAAGTAGATTCAGTTAATAAATCGATCGAATTTCATTAATTGTAAAACAAAACTGGAAAGCAGTGGCAAATCCAGATGAGCTGCTGGCTTCAGTTTACATAGATGTATATACATATATATATATATATGTATGTAGGTATATATATATTGAGGAAGCGTCGACAACAATCATGCGGAAAATGCGATGCTTGGAAACTTGGCAACACGGCGACAACTGCATGCCAATGAAAGGCTGCTGCCTGTCTGCAAAAAAAAAAAAAAAACAGCCACACCACACACACACACACACACCAAAGACAAAGATGATGCGTGTGCTGCAGCTGTATTGGTGGCGAGTTAGTTATAGATACAGCTACAGCTACAGCTTCAGCTACAGATACACATACCCACTCACACTGGTGGTGGACAGTGTGCTGGCATTGTTGATTGGTAGGCTGTTAGCTGGCGACGTTAATTTCACTTTAACAAACATTTCGCTTGTCTCGCTGCCGACCGCAGCGAGCAAGCGGCAAGCGGCAAGCAGCGAGCAGCATGCGAGAGGCAGCCAAAGACTTTTGCGGCTGCTTTCAGCCCGCTGTCTGGTTGTCTGGCTGTCTGCTGTCTGTGACAGATCATACAGAAATGTGTTGCATTTTTAATCAAAACGATCGATCAAACGGTAGTTTTATGTTTAACTCAACCCATGGCACACTCACGTACACCACATATAGTACAGTGGATATCATGCATATATACATTGTATGTGCATTTAAACTCACAAACATACACTGAGACAAACATGAAAATCATTTTCTTTGCATCAAATACAAAGTTTTTATAATCGATGTGAAATATTCTATGGCTTCAGTAACTTTTAACTTTTGATTGCCGAAAGTTCAACTCAATCTAATTCTTATTTTCTTAATATATATAATATAATATTTATGTTTTCTAATACTTCTGGTAAATTTTCAGCATTAAAAAAATTAATGAAAGTAAGTAATTTATTGTAATAAAATAATTTGCCATTTGCTGTAAATTTGCTTCAACACGATGTATTAATAATAGTGATGTACGAATTTGTAAGTTATTCCAAAAGGGTTTTAAACATATTTGTAAAATTTTTGCATTCAAATCAATTTTGAATATAAAAAATTTAAGTTAATTTATAGTAAAATAGTTTACATATACTTCTATAGAATGGCATTATTAATTTTAATAATTTTATAATTTACAAGCTGATGCACATTTGACTCAAGATGATGAACATTTTACTTATTTTTTTTTTGTGTGTGCTGACATGTTTTTATGTATGAAGCGAACGGTATGTGTACGCACATATGGCGCTCAGTGTCTGGTTGTCCGCCCGTTTATTTGTTTGTTTGTTTGTCTGTTTATCTAACCGGGTTGTCTGTCCGTCCGGTGGCAGTTGCAGCATACGCAGCGAATGCATCGGTTGACATACGATACCCTTCCCTACCTAACCAGGCCTGCATATATGAATTTCTATGTGCGTGTGTTGGCTGTGTGTGTGTGTGTGTGTGCGATTCCATTTGAATTTGATCGATCGCTGTTGAAAATAAAATTTGGCAGTTTGCATTTGGAGAAACGAGTTCTGGTAGGGGGTTATGGGATATTCTATTAGCCGAGTAAAAAGTATCAATTACTTTAGACTTTTGTTCAGGAAATCGGAGAACACATCTGCCGTGAGATATTGAACTCTACTATTAGTTTTAACCATTTGCAACCCTTAGCCCTGTCGTAGTGGTGTCCCTCTTTATAAAATAACCTTGAAATTCCAGACATCCCCAGAGAACCATTATCTCCAGCTCCAAAATCTTTTTGGGCTGCCGCCTGCATTCAACTATCGTTGCGCTGCGTGTTGTTGTCGTTTGAGTATTTACCAACATCATTACGATGAGGTTGCACATTTTCTTAAGAACTATTACAGCAACTAAACAAAATTATACAATGCATGCAGCATGAGGCAGCAATGAGAAAACTTCTGTGTGTGTGTGTGTGTGTAACCCCGCCACGCATACTCCACCCACCCACCAGCTGAGCAAGCAGGCAACGTTTGTTAGAGATACGCGCACAAAAAAAAAGAAGAAAAATTAAAAAGAATAACAAAAAATAAAAAATGTTTCTTTACTTTTCTTAGAAGCATTTAATGCCCTCACACGCCGACGCCAAGCAGGCGGAGCATGCGTGTTGTTGTTGTTGTTGCAAGCTTTGTTGCAGCAGCGACTGGTGCTGGGGCTGGGGCGCTATGCTGTTGCAAGTGTGACTATTAAATTGGCGGCGGTAATTTTAGGTTATTTCTCTCTTCTTTTGTTGCAAGTTGCAAGCCCAAACTCAAACACACGCAAAGCGACGTCGCCTGCAGCAGCAGCACCACCGCCACCACCAGCAGAAACAACAGTCTGGGCTTGGCAAGAGTCTGGACCACACAGCCAAGCCCGAGACTCGCATTGCGTCGTCGTAGTCGCTTTGGGTTTGTTTGCCTTTACTGAAATTAGCTCTGTTGTGCCTCTGTGTGTGTGTGTGTGTGTGTGTGTGTGTGTGTGTAATTACTTCGTTGGGAATTATGCAATCGAAGCGGCTGCGTTGCACCCGCGGCACATATGAAAAGCGAGTCTGACAGTCTCTCAGAGAGTCTGCCTTTCGATTCTCAATTGATTTTTATGACGACCTCTTGTTTTTACGAGGCCATCTAACTAACAATCTAAGCAGCCAGTCAGTGGTCTTTGGTCAGTGGGCCACCCAGCGTTTAATTGCCTATCGATTGTGTAATTAAAACAGGTCTTTTTCTCACAGTGCACATCGCAGCAGCAAATCTGATTAGCGACCTACGCGCCACATTTCAGAATCTTTCGCGGCATTCTTGACTGTCACACACACTGAATATTGGAACTAAAGCTGATGCTGTTGCTGAAGCTAAAGCTAAAGCTGTAGCTGTTGCTGCATCTGGAGGCTGGGGGCCTGTCCAACTGTCAGACATTGCCCACACGCTTCGCTGCACATGTAAAGCAGCTTTGGCGACTGTCAGTTGCTGTTTATTTGTGCCGCCTAAAGAGGCTGCCAGTCAGTCAGCCAACCCAAACCAACCCAACCCAACCTAAACCAACCAAGCTAGCTAGCTAGCTAGCTAGTCAGCAGTGCCATCCATCCACTGACAAATCAATAGGATAGAACGAACGTAGGCCGCCGATCCACAGTATAGCAGACAGCCCCCAGTTCTCAGTTCTCAGTTCTCAGCTCTCAGCCCCGGGCAAGTGTAGGCATTAAATATGCTGCTGACACTTTTAAATCTGTCACACACTGTGTTCGATGCAGTCGTAATATAAAGCTATAAAGCAGACTATCTCGCGCCAGTGAGGCAATCACTTGATATTGCAACATAATCGAGAATCTCGGGCGTGGGCTTGCAACTAATTAAACAACTTTTTCGCTGTTTGCCAAAAGAAGAGCTAAATAAACACAGAAACGATAAACATTTTTGTACATTTGCCCAACTTTGATGAGTTAAAAGAAAAAAAAACCACCGCCCATTAAACCAAACTACGCTGAAACTGAGATAAAAGAGCGCCGCAAAGCGCTTGTTACAAACTTAATGAGATCACTTTAACAAAATAATAATAGATAAAGCGGTAGCCATAAAAGGTGGACGTGAGTTAGGCTATCACAATTAATGCTAAGGTCAAGGACTGGGCAAATTTGAAGCCACAGCTCAAGCGCAAATGGGTCAGGCGTAGATTAAAATTGCCTTGAATCTAGATATTTGAGTTTGATATATACCCTTAGACTACAAATACAAATATTCGATATAAAAGTATGTAGATGGTATGGTATAATATAATATAATATAGTATAGTATGCAATAGCATAGTATAGCCAAAGCTTTCCACAGTCATAACTCTCATTTAAATTCGGGATGTATAATAAATATATATGATCTCTATTATACATAAAAGTATATAATGTGAGAAATCTTTAGTACTTTTTTACTGCACTCATTTGTCACAATTAGATATAGTTTTGATAGACGTATTACTCAAATCATCTTTCATTTTATGTTAGTAGTTGGGAATAGTTTGAATAGATTTTAAGATTATGCCACTTTTTCATTGACACTTCAAGCCAAGTTGCAATAATTGGCCAAATGAGAAAATAAGCCCCCCCCCCCACACAATTTGTTTGATTGCGAATGCAATTGCCGATTCACATTCTGGCCAAATGAGCAAGACCTGAGAACTGAGCGATTTCAAATGCATGTCCAATCAGAAAAAAATCATTTGATTTACATTTTATGCGCCTGCTGCTTTCATTTCAATTGCGCATTCTGAATTTATTAGTGAGCTGCAAAATCCAAATTCCAAATCTAATTTATGCGATTTGAAAAGACAAGAGCCAAGCCAACAACAACGGGCAACAAGCAAGAGTCATCGACTGACTGACTGACTGACTGACTGACTCTGTGGGCTCCAGCCAAATCCTATGCCAATGCCAATGGCTTTTTGGATGCGATTCGGATGCCGATGCCGTATACACATATTCGAGTGCGATTGTGAATGTGAATGCGAATACGAATGCAAATTTGGCGTTGTCTCGGGCCACTTGAACTTTTTGCGCCGTTTCGCCATTGATGCTGGCTGAGGTAGAAAGATGCTGATGCGCAGGACGCTGTTGTCAGTTAGCCGCAACTGCAATGGAAACACAGGCACAAGCCAAAGACAGCAACAGAAACAGAAACTTGCAACTCAAACTGAAACAGTGAACTGCAACAGATCTGTAGCTTGAACTATGGATCAGGCAGCGTCGACAACAACTACGAGCCTTATCTTGTCACACAGCCACAGAGCCAGATACCGAAACATCTTCGCTACGATCCGCTCTGTTGCGCCTCGGCGACGAATTGACGTATGTTTGGGGCACGCTCATGGGACAAAAGGAGAATAGAAATGGAAATAGAGATAGAAAAAGAGAGAGAGAGAGAGAGAGAGAGAGAAATACAGAGAAAGAGAGAGAGAGAGAGAGAGAGATGGCGACAAACGATGGCTAGCCTAGTCCAAGTTGATACATTGTTGGAGGAAGTGATCTCATCGTAAATTACAAATTACACAAAGTCACGATATCAATTTCAGATACACTCGTGTAGCCGTCGTTGTTGCCGCTGCTGTTCGTTGTTATAATTAAATTGTCGCTGTTTTCTTTCAATGTTGTTATTTGTTGTTGTTGTTATTTTTTTGCGACCCAAGTCGAATAGAAAAACAGAAACCAAAATAAAGCAAATGTCTGAAATGGGAATTGATTAATGTATTTAAATTCGTATTGATTGAGCTGCGGCAAAAGCTCTATCAAAATAAAGCCCCAAACATAGCTAATTGAATAAGAATTTTCGAGTCGAACAAAATTTACATAATTCAAATACCAAAAAAAAAAAATCAACACAAATCGTTAGCTGAGGGTCAAACACCTACACCCAAAAACAAGTTGGGAAACTTTGCCACCAAATGGCAGCAAGAACAAGTTCATTAGGAGCACTGGGCTCTTCCATCCATTACTCTTACGATCTGTGTGTGAGATGTTGCTGTTGCCAGAATGGAAATACTGGCTGGCGAAAGGTGACCCACATGCCGGGTGAAAGCCTCGGCAATAAGGCAAAGCGCCTTTAATCAGCAAATAGCAAAGCGGCCTTTGCCTACATTTTCATTGAAAAATGCCCGGAAAGTGCATGGTCATGGCATAGGCCGACCGCTAATAACTAACTCTGACCCATATATGTGCACAGGTATGTCGATCTATGCCTAATCCACCCACACAAGCACAAAGCGCACACACACACGAGTATTTTAATTGAAATTCAATTTGCTGCCTCGTAGATTTTACAATGATGTTTCTTTTTATTTTGGTTCTTGGAATCTTTTAAGCGGCTTTTGCAATTGCTGATCTAGTTAGTCATTTCCTGGTACCGCAGGCCGTTCTCTTTAAACGGTTAATGGCCGTTTTGGTCGCTCGCGTATTTACGCAATCGCCATCGAGCAAACAACAATTTATAACCATAACAACACAAACTGGTCAGTCCCTTAGCCCCTCCCAAATGTCACTGCACCGACAGTTCGATCGGCTTCCGCATCTTTGGCATTAATCATAAATGCATGCCACACGTGATGCTAATGATTTCTTTTCTTGCTTTTTTTTTTGTCTTTTGACTTGTTTACCGCCCGATTTGTTGACATGTGGCTAAGTGCATGGGTCTTAATCGCCTCTGCTGTTTAATAGTTGCTCACGACAAAGCGCATTGCTAAATCATATTGAAATATTCATGGCATAAGCAAATATTGTTAATTGATAAACATTGCATGCAATTGCTGCGTTGCCTAATTAATAAAGCAAATATTTTGCTATTTGCGGTGCGCATAAAAGCCAGGCAAAAAAACGAAATTATGCAACATGTTGCAACGACAGCAGCCACAACGACAACAGCAATAAACACTGTCATAAATTTACACATTGTCATGTGCGCAGCTTTTGCCTGTTGCTGCCTTTATTGTTGATGCCAATTTTCTAACAAGTTCTGCCAACAATAATTTGTAAAATATTTGCTTGCACAAGTGTTTTGCTCTCGGTTTTGGTGCTTGACGTTATCTGTGGCATGTCCAGTGCTGTCATTTTGGCTCACTTGTAGGTGGCATACCACCTAAAGATAAAAGGGAAAACGAGTCATGTAAGTATGTGGCAATACTCTATATTAGCTTATGGCGAGACAAAAGGAAACCACTCTCGGTTAGGGTATGCAAAAATGCTGTCGGCGTCACAGAGTTCGAGTTATGTCACCCGGCTGGGCAGGGGCTGCACCTGGCCGGGCCACGGCTTCGTTTTTGACGTGCTGCAGATACCAACAACAACAACAACAATGACATGTTGCACTTGTTGTTGACGCGGCTGGTAATGTGAGACGACGACGACTCTGTTGGCTTTTTTTTCGGACTGCTAGCTGACGGCTGCTGCATTTTGCATAGTTTGTTTTAAAGCTTTGCTTGCTTTGACCTTCGGTATTTTGTAACTATGATAATTCACATGACGAGAAAAAAAAAACAACAAACTAAAAATGAAGCACAACAATAAATAAACGATCCTGGCCAGGGACAAGGTCAACTGCATATAAAAGCTGTGGCCTTTTTAATGTGAATTACAAATCAATATAAATCGAAGAGTCATAAAAAAAGCTGAGCAGACCATAAATAAAAGCCCAATACAATGAAATGCCTGAAGATGCCACCAACGGCAATGCAACAAACTGGAATATCGTTCGGGTGAATGGCTGCCAATGCAGCTAAAGCTAAAGATGAAGCTGCCTTGACTGTGGATGTGGATGTGGTGGCTCTGCTGTTGTCTGTGGTTCGGGTTGGCATGGGGTGGATGCTGAGGTAGTGGCTGCTGCCTGCCTGCCTGCTGCTGCTGACTGCTGCCTGGCAGTGGCTGCTGTGGGGCCAACGCATTGATAACTGCGGCTAGATGCTTGCCAGGCACATAAATTTTTTCACACCCAGCCGCTCGAGCAGCCTTCACAAGCAGCATCTGTTGAGTATCTGTGCAAAGTGCATGTAGTTTTGAAATTTGAGCTACGCATGCGACGTACAACCAGCTAATTACTAGACCAAACTCATGGCTGGCAAACAGTTCTCAAAAGTAAGCAAAACAACAAAGTGCCACGTAGTGTGATTATCACCAGTCATAATTTACAGCAACAACAACAGCAGATATTTTCTGGTTTTTTAATTGGCAAAAGCGAAACGGCATGATATCATATTGTATATACTATAGTCAGTAATAATTTATTTTTAGCCAAATTGGCAGCAGGTGAGAGAAGTCAAAAAAGTAAGAGCTCAGATAAAACAGTTTAGTTAAGAACGATAGCGACGTATAGAAGAGCAAGAGAGACAGAGAGAGTGAGTATTGGCAAAGATTGAGTGAGAGAGAGCAAAAATTATGTATACATAATCAAGTTCTGATTTGGCTTATCAATCTTGGCACTTTATATACGCCTGGTTTGTAGCCGGGCGCTAATAATGGCCGCTGCAGTTCAAGGTTTAATGTCATTAAAAATGCCACTGAAATTTTTCATGGCCTGCTAACTACAATAACAAAAGTACAGAAAAAAAAAAATAAAGCAAGCAACCAAAACAATGAATTTCCCTCAGGTTTATTTTCAATTTCACTTTTCCAAAGCATTTCAATAATGTGTAAGCGTGTGTATCTGAGACATGTGTAAGTAACTAAATGCAAACTCACCTTTACTTCAATCGATTGGCTTTGAGCAACGCACAACGTTGCGTATGATTGACATGCGCCCAAGGCGAAACCAGGCACAACAGCAATGGAGAAATGTGTCGATATCGAAAAAAACACGAACAACTAAACACAACTGGCCGCCTGCTGTAAAATTGAAATGCACCTTAATCCATGGAAGAAACGCTTCGAATCTGTAATGAAACCAACGAAGGCAACAATGAAAATTAATTGTAAATTGTAAATTCAATGTTTTTCAGTTGTTGTATACAACAACCTCCCCAACAACCAACAAAATCAAAAAAATGTTTACAATCTTAGCTATTTTTGTTTGGTTCAACCAACGAACAGCAAAAGCAACAGCTGCGACGACAAGGGAGCATGCGGCGTATGCGCTATTTGAGCACTGGCCACACCAACAACAACAACAACCACTCTGTTGCAAGTTGTTGTAGATATTTGAAAACGCATCGTGTCGTATGGCAATCAACGCGCACAGCTGGAAACTTCTTAGTTTGTTTATACCAAATCTAAAAACCAACAACAGCAGCAACAACTTTGTGTGTGAAATATTTTTTTTTCGGTTTTCTATATATATTTTATTACACAATATACCCTGTACCCATTAAATGTAAAAAAAAAAAAAAAACAATGGGTATGCAGATAAGAAAGTACACAGTTTGTTAAGTCTTTATATCTTAAAAAGTGTTCATTACATGAGAGTGAGCTAAGCGACCAGCATTTATAGGGTATCTCCAAGTCGGCTAAAGCATTCAAACATGTGTTTTTTGTGTGATGCTGCAACTTTCTTATTGCTGCAAGCAGTACGAAATTATTTGAAAGTCAACAATGCAATAATAATAATAAAGCCATTCAAATCTATGATTACGCCAAATCCTACTCACTCTGTTTTATTAGTATTTGGTTAAGTATTATAATTCCCGTTTGGGTTTCTAAAAATAAATACTGCGCGGCTGCCAGAGATCTACAAAACATGACGTAGATTTTAATAACATACAACACTGATTAAATCGAATTAAAAATATAGTATGTAAAAAGGTCGAAGGTACAAGGCTGATAAGCAAAAACCAAAGCTAGACTTATCAGCAGATGGTGAACCTTAGTTGTTTCTCAGTCGTCTGTATGCTCGGACACGATATGAGATCTTTAGAACTATTCGTCGCACTGCTGGTAATCTCGCAAAGCTTTGATTGCAGTACATCAATTCCGGTTCTTAGAGATGTGGTTAAAGTGTAGCTCAGTCCAAGTCTGCTGTACAGAAAGAAGCAGCGCGCAAATTGTTAGAGAGCTGCAGTTGGCACAGCTTGTGTATAAGCTGAATGAGGCGACGTTTCTGGAGAATAATGAGCTGCTATTGGAAATGCAATCAAAGCTAATGGCGCTCGAAGTAGTCAAGGCATAGAATAACCAGATTGAAGAGAATTGTCTATCCGAGTAAAAGAGCAGTGACTCAGATTGGGTTAACAATGATTACGAGTTGACGCAAACAGAAATTAATTTCTTTGAAGAACCAATAATGGTAAACATAAATAAATAAATAAATAAAATTTGCAATAAATGTCGATTTTTTTTTCAATTTTCTCAATATGTGGTAGCTTAATTCAAGTATTGCTTATCTTATCGCACATGAGATAAAAAATGTCCAGCCCTTCTTTGTGCAGTTCTTATATATATTTCTATTAATGTATTTATGTTTATGTATTTGTACGTTTTGTGCTTATCAATAAATTTCTATTCGTGCCAACATTTTCTCTTCATATATACCAAATTTTGTGTTATCGGAAACATTCCTCGAATCGAAATGTATTTAAAGATCAAGGGTGTGTGATATGAATTTTGGGTTTCCGAAACAATGCCTTGAAAGCGGATACGGCAAACAGTCACCCACATTTTTGTGTGTGCGCAATTTGAATTGCAATTTAATGCACTCGACGATGCAACGATGTGAAATTCAATATAGCAGCTTGACTTTATGAGTAATGCAATTCTACAGCCTTGACTTAATTTGCAGCGTCTCTTTTTACTTTGAAAGTTGCAACGAAAACAGTATTCATACGCTTGGCCAGCCAACAATGTGGCAGCAACAACAGCAACAGACAACCCATTTTCAACGACACTTGGCTTTTGTTTTCAATGTCAAGCTATAGCTAAACTCTCCACATAGATGGTGTGAAAGAAAGAGAAAAAGAGCGAGAGAGATGGAGACAGACATAGCTTGAGTTCACAATCGATTGTTGTCTCACAATAAATCACTAATGGCACCGAGCATATCTGTCTGTTTAAAGCGCCATAAATTCTTAAAAGCCAAAACCGAAAAAAAACCAAAAGGTTCTAACACCTCTACCAAAACTTCACCTAACTCTCCCATGGCCTGCACAATTGCCAGTCGTTCATAATTTATGCGATCTAGAGGCAAGAGCTCTTTGATATCAAATTGTTGCTGTTGCCGCCACATGAGTTATGGCATTTTATATCCGCCAACCAAAAATTATCTTACTCTCTAAGTCCCAGATTTGTTGCTGATGTTGTTTTGTTTTGGCGTTGAATTCAGCGCGCCATTTCCTGTCTGAGGCAACGCAATTAAACTTATGGCCCAGACGCATGCCAAGCCCCAAAAGGCATTCTCTATGCAGGTAGAACAAGTAACAAGGAATATATGTGGAAGAGCTCAGAGATATCCAGTAGCTCATTCAAAGGTTGTCAATTCATTTAATATGCTCATTTGGTCACTTGATACAGGGTATAAACCCGTTTTGGTTGACGTAAGAAATCGATTAAAAATTTGCATAAAAATTATTATAATTACAATAATAACAAAAGTCCAGTGCCAGCTAACAAATCACATAGATTAGCTCACCAAAAAACCAAAATGCGTATTAACATTTCAAAGAGCCAAACAACAAAATAACAACAAAAAAAACGAAATCTATCGCTAAGCTGCTGATAATCGAAAGCAAATTGAATTAATAATAACGAGCCAATAGCTGTCCGCCATACACAAAATAATTTTGAATTATTGTATTAGGAAAATTGTCATAATTTCAACTAATATGCCACGAGCTCGACTTGTCACATTGCGTATACGCCGCATTGAGCTTTCAAGTCGCTGTCGCCGCTAGCGTCGCTGTCGACGTCGTCGATGCGAGTTGTATTTGTGCATATTATCGAAAAAGAAAGAAATTTGTTTGTACGCATTTTGCCGTAGACTTTTTGGCTTTTTGTATGCCAAGCATGTGCTTGTCAAATAAAATGTAAGGTTTATGTGACAGTTTGGCGATTAAAAAACTGCTTTGAAACTGCGTTTTGATGTCAACGACGGGCAGCCCGAAGAGATTAGAAACTGTTGGCCGACCTCAGCCCCAACACACAAAATATTAAAAACCAAATCGAAAAATTATATTTAAATGTAAATTAAGTGAGCCAAAAATTACCAAATATAAGTTATTTTAGTGTTTTAAGTAGTGAAAGTATTATGAGAGCCAACCGAAACACATCCATATTGAGTAGAGTGGGTGCGAACTAAAACTTGAGAGCGCAAAACGAAACCAAACCAAACGAAAATAAAACTAATAATAATAATCGAATGCGTGCATAATTAAAGCATAGTTTATGGGTCTGACATGGAAAATGTAAGCTGCCGCATGCGATCCATCTATCAACACTTAAAACTGACCCTACTGACACAGTGTGACGATAGCGTTTTCCGCTCCCTCCGCGCAACTTATATTGTTGCGTGGCCTGGCAACTAATTTATGCAGGTAGCTAAATTACATGCAGACAACGGCTATCAGCTCATATAAGGGTTGTTGAAAACATTTCAACTAAGCATGCCAAAAATGTTTGGCTCAAGTGTTGAGTGGTTCGAGAAGAAAAAAACAGAAAAATAGAAATAATATGAAATTGAAGCAATTAAAATACGACCCCAACCAGCAGCAGCAGCCGGAGCGGAGCAGCAGCAATAACAACTGGCAGCTGGCATGACAATTGTGCATGCGGTTCCCGCTGCCGTTCCCGTTGCCGTTACCGATTCCATTTCCATTGCTGAAATTACCACCATGATCGTCGTTCGACAATTCCTTTACAGCTGTGTATGCTCAAACATTCATTTCGTGTGCCCAGCAAAACTGAAACAAACCAACAACCACAAAAACTCATTGCAAACAAAATGATCGACGATAATGCGGCGCAGACAACGACGACAAAGTCGTTTCAAGACAATGTTTGGCAGCCCCGCATTTAGCGACAATTAAGAAATCAAACCTGGCCTGCGCCTGGCAATTGCAATGGCAAGCGCTTGCCAGGAGCTGCCACAGCAGCAGCAGCAGCAGTCGCAGCAGCAGTAGCCGTATGCCCCACCACCTCGTTGCATGCAGCAATCCCGCATTGTTGACAGGCCCAGGTTTAGACTGCATTTCTGCTTTCCACTCTAATGCAAATGTGCAATTAAATTGTTGACGTCGCCTGTCGTTTGCTGCTAATCAAAATTGTACGATCATAGGACATGGGACATGGTCCATAGACCAGACCCAGTCCAAACGAGACCCCGTCCCCATAGCTGTGGTACCCAAGAGAGCGTAACGGCAGCGTCGACGACGAACGTTTGATGGGTTTTTGAAAAGCCGGCAATAAGTTGTAATTGACCTTTTTAACATTGCCAAAGCAAATAAATTGTGGGCGGTCGTTTGGCAAATGATTTATATCCAAAGTGGGGCATGGAAAACCAATAGGAAAGCTATAAACACAACAACAACAACAACAACAACAGCAAGCGCAGTCAAATGTGTGTAAGACACTAAAACACTCAAATGGGCATTGAGCACAAATTGAAATACATTAAAGATGCATAAAACCTTAAAAAATATTTCCAATTAGCAATTTGAAAATTAGCTTCACATATTTGCACAAATTAATTAACAGTTGCTTGGCGTATTTTATAGCATAATTAAATGTAATTTTTATGGCCCAGACTTTAAGAGCTCCAAGAGACCTGTGTGAGAGTGTGTGTTACATATATAGACTGCATAGTTAGACAGCCCTACCTAAAGACAGGGTATACACAGTTGACAGAGTCATAAAGCAGCTTGAAACCAGCCACATATGGTTACAGTTCAGTAATTTTCATTTTGTTTTCAAGTGAAAATCTATGTATGAGCCCGAGAGATGTATATCTGTAACTGTTTGTATGTGTGAGTGTGTGCGAAGCACACCAACTATAAATTGAAACGGGTGTGTCATTATTTTCAACTGAATTTTATGCCACATGCAATGCAGGGTCTTTAGAAGTTGTTGTTTTCTTTTTCTTTTTTTTTTGCTGTTTACTGTTTGTGTGTTATTTTTCTTGCTGTTTTTGTAGTTGCGGGGTAGTTGCCTGGGTCAACGTGGGCAGGCGCAACATTTTGACAGAACAGTTAGTCAGTTAGCCTTTTTTAGACAAGGTGTTGCAAAATTCAATAGAACATTTATTGGGCAACACTTGGCAGGCAATTTATTGTAACGACATCGGGCCGAGTCTAGTCAGTTGCATAAATGAGCCAGCTGTCCGCAGTAGTATCTGCATATAAACACAAATATATGTACATGTGTTGCATCTATGTTCAGCTATGCATGTCTATCTGTATCTGTATCTGTATCTGTATGCAAAAGCCGTAAAGTGACCAAGAACGACGCCAGGTTTGATGGCAGCTAAAAGTCGACAAAGTAACTAAAAGCTGCTAAGCTTGTGCGCAATTAGAATAGCCAAGCAGCAGGCAAGTTGCTGTTGTCTTTGTTGTTGTTGCAACATGGCTACACATGTTGCTAGTTCGACAGAGCTGGCTGCGCTTGGTTTGTTTGTTTGTGTTTGTCTGTATTTTTTTATTTTTATTTTTATTTTTTTTTTTTTTGGTTTGCCTGGCGTCTAACTAGCTGGCTATCTATATTTGAGTAGATTGCGCTGCTAACCTCATTGCAATCTTGGCCCAAGCCAATGCCGCGGTTGCTGTATGCAGAGCCAAAGAGGCAACACAGACAAACTGACTGGCCAAAGTGACTAACTGACTGCAGTTGAGTGTTGCTCGTTTGGTTAGATATCACTTCTACATTTATTGCTCACATCTGTGTGTGTGTGTGTGAGTAAATTGTTAACATGCAGACAAGTGTAATTTAGTTGTTAGGAGCGAGTGAGAGAGAGAGCTGCTGCTGCAAGAACTTTCAAGCAGCAGCAGCAGCAGCCACAAGCATTGACAACACGTTGACTCTTCAACAAATTGAAATTTAAAACGCGCCTTTTTGGCCAACAGACAAACTGGTTGGCCAGCATACTCAAAGAAGTTCGACTGCCTGTCGCATTTATTTAAATTGCATCTAAACCGCTCGACTGCATTCATTATTAGTCAGTTGGTGGCTTAATTAGCTGCCACACACACACACACACACACACAAATATACATATACATATTTGTGAAGGCATCTTCGATAAGTTCTTAGTCAGTTGCAGTTGCTGCACGGCAGAGTGTCTGCATTATCAGCTGTTGCCAGCCGCATTGTTTGCCAGGCACAAGCTTGAAGTTGTTGTTAATAAAGCTGAAAGTCGTTAACCTTCGTTGTAACACATTCATCATCATCACTCACCTGAGCAGCAGCAACTACAGCAGCAGCAGCAGCAATAGCAGCAGCAGCAACAGCAACACGCACACTAATGCTGCAACAACTACAACCACAACTAAAACTACAAGCTTCAAGTACAACAACAATAACGTCGTCGTTGTAGTCGTCGCAGCTGTAAAAAGAAGTCGTCTTAATCTTAAACGACGTCTCCATCCATCGCAGAAGGCAGCAGCAACAACAACAACAAAACAACAACATCAAAATCAGCTGGGCAGTGACTGCTCTTAGCTAGTTTTTGTGTTGCTGCTTTTGTTTGCCTGCATTTGAAAACAAGCAAGGAAGTTTACTGCCACACTGCCAGAATGACAAAGTGAAAAATTGAGCACTGGGCACTGAATGCTGCTTTGCGCAGAGATCAGCGCACTCTCTGCGTTAAACAGAGATGAACGGTGCCCACTTGGCATCTAGAAGGCAACTCCAACGCAAGTTGCTGCTGCAACTGCCGCAACTGCTGCTGCTGCTGCTGCTGCTGCTGCTGCTGCTGTTGTTGCTCAGCTGCTGCGACACATACAGCAAATAAGTAAACAACGCGCACTCATAACAAATTAGCTTGGCACAGAAAGTCCAAGAACTAGGCAGTCCCAGAGCCATGGCCAGGTACTCATCCAGTGTGCTGCTGGGTTAAGCCGCGCTAAGAAAAACCAAGTGTCGGTCGAATGCTCGACTAGGAGATACACTGCATCCAACTGTTAAATATATTAATTTAATTACGTACAGGTTTGTCGTTATGAAGCTCTACACACTAAATATAAGCAATTCTCAAGTGGTAAAAATCAATGAGGATCAACTTGGGTGTTTCTGTGTCAATATTGATGAAACTTGAATAGTTGTTCAATAATATGGCAACCTATTTATAATATATATATACATATATATATAGATATCTATTCGAACGCTAAGTAATTTATATGGCATTTATTGCTATCTGAAATCGATATGTATCAGAATTCGCGAAACGTGAGGAGTTATTGATAAAATGGAACAAACTTGCAATGCCATTCGAGTTCTAGTAAATAAATTTGATACGATAAACGAGAATTTGAAATAAACTTGATATCGGATACAAATACAGTTTAATTTATTTTATTTATTTACTCCAAATCAAAGGTCGCTATATATATATATATATATACTTATTGGGTATTCGTCTGCCTGTTACATACTTTTTCACCTTTTACCCATTTCTAAGGGGTACAACAGGATATATAAATATGCCACAGAACGGAAAAATCTACAAAAAAACCTGTTTTGGTTTTTTTTTCTTTAAATACAAATTGATAATTTTTATACATTTCAGAAAAATGTAAAAAAGCGAAAGTGAAAACATAATATTTTCAAAAAATCAGTTTCTAAAAAACAAGTCAAGCTGCGAGTATTTATGGTGAGTTTCTATGTTAAAGTACATAACTTTTTCCGAGTGTACAAATTGCAGCTCTGGCATTTGGGAAATCGTCATGGACGTCGACATTTTGAAAGCGTTTGAAAGTGTCACGTTTGGTGAAATGTCTAGAACTAAATATGGTGAAAATTGGGTACAGCTGCAATGCAATCATTTGACTTGACACTTTCTAAGCCACACGAGCAGACGATGTTGCCGCCGACGCCGCCGCACAAATGAAGAATGCAAACAGACGGACAGAGTGTTTGGCTGCCACAAAAAGGTTTGGGGCGGATGTTTGACAAGAGTCGAAAATTAAAAATGAAATAAAACTGCTGAGAGACCGACTCTGAGACTAACTGTAAACGAGCTAAGAATGCAAGAGCATCTGAGCGGCAGTCCCGACAGCAGCCAGTCGAGTGAAATAATTAAAATTCCATGCTCATAACTTCCGCAATTAAGGTTGATAGACTGAAGGAGTCCTCTCTCCCTCTCTCTGTCTCTCTCACTGTCTCTCTCTGTGTCTCTCTCTCTGTCTCTCTCTCTGTCTTTCTCTATCTCTCTCTCTCTCAGGCCGCAACAGGCGTCGGCAACAGCAGCTAATTTCAACGCACAGTTGACGCGATCAGCGGCGGCAACAACTTGTGTATGGGCCCTGGCCAGGGCCAACAGGAACAGCAGAGCTTGCCACTTGCAACGCGTTGCAGCAACGTTGTCTGACAGCTAGCCGGGCAGGCAGACGCACAGACTGACAGAAAGGCTGGCTGTCTGTTTGCTTGGCTGGTGTGGTGTGTGCATCTTTGAGATACATGGCGACGCCGGCCAACGCATGCCACACGGAACACGCCTGCACTAATGAAGTAATTCATTGAACCGTGCTACGCCAGCAGGCTACGCTTGCCATTAGTTTAGTGTTCGTTACGGCCCCTCCTGCCAGCCCCACCCTGCCCGCACCCACGCCCAACCCCTTGTTGAGTAAACACAACACAACACTGTGTGGCAGCCCTTTTGTATTTGCCATATTGCTGTTTAAGACATGGCGCATTTAATGTTTAACCCAAGTTCAAGCCGCTGCCTTTCTTTGCAGCCTGCCTTTCTTGCTCTCTTGCCACATGCCGCAACTATTTGGCAAACAACCAGCAGCTGGCAGCACTTCCTGAATCGCACATTCGATCAGTGTCTGACAGGCGTCTCGCATTCGACTGGGCCATCGGCTAATGCTGACGCTGCCATTGGCTTGACCTCGCCTTAAATACATCGAACCGGACCCCAGGCACGACCACAACCACAGCAACAGCAACACCCAGAGACAGAGCCACTCCTCTTTGGGCACTATCAGCAGCTGACCAAGCCCAAAATGATGGCCGTTGAGAAAAATGTCTTTGATAATTAAACGGGCCAGCGTACCACTCACTCTACACTTACTCCGCACTCAGTCCCCCTCACTCCACTCGCAGTCCGCATTCTAACGATTGCACTTTCACGAAAAGCGCAAGAACTTTATCTGGCATGCCGCATGCCGCAAGCGGCTTGCCACGAGGCAGGCATAAAAAGTAGCAACTTAAAGCGTAGAGTGGCTGCCACTGGAGAGTGGCCAGCGGAAAAAGGCGCATCATCTTAATAGAAATACATATGCGTGCTTAGCTACACAGCAAAAAATTACATTGCATATTACAATTACATTTATTAGTCGAGTAAAAAATACAAATTCGGGTTGGATTCGTTTTCTCTTGAAGAAGTAGGAATTTGGAGTAGAATAGTAAACGTTTTTGTACTATTTAAACTTTGTATTAAAGTGAGTCAAACTAACTCGGTAATAATACACTGCAATAATAATCACTGCAATAATACGGTAGGGCGACAGTGCTTTCTTTATCATGCCCATTTGGGCTTTAAAGTTGTTACAAATTTTTAATGACGGATAATAAATAAATGCATGAATCAACAATTTGTTGCTTGTTTTACAAAATTCGCTTTAAATTCATTGCCAACACTGATAAGAAACAAACGAAATTCTTCATATTTTTGCCAGTGTACATGTGTTTCGACTTGTGTAAGTGTGTGTGTTGGTGTGTGTGCGAGCTGCTGTGTTGTGCATATCAAAATCCATTAGTGGCTTTTGTAGAAATAATCAACAACGACACCAAAAAAACTGCAAAACGGCAAAACTGCAAGCGGAGGCAGACGATGCGGAATTTCCGTCGAGTGTCCGTCTATGTTTTTAGGAGTCATCGGCGGGGAAAGACGAGGCGACGCGGGAGGAGGCGTTGCGTCGGTTTGGTTTAGTGGTCATATCTATGCCCCGGCTAAGTGAACATTTGTAATGGTCACTCAGGCGGCCAGTGCGTCGTCTATCAGCAAACGCGTTTGTTACACTGTCCACACACACACACACACACACACACACACATCGGTATATATATATATATATTTATATGTATGTGGCTGGTTATTTACCCATTTCTATAAGGCACCACAACAACATGGCTTTCGCATCTAATCATTTGTTTTCGTTGTTTATTTCAAACAGAGCGTATCGAGCGCATTTTGTAGAAGTAATTACAATTGCGGTTATTTGACGGACGTTCGCTGTATAAATGTGTGTGTGTGTGTGTGTGCGAGTGTGTGTGCATTCAATCGCTTCAGTTAGTTGTGAGCTGGTCAGTGCTCCGCACATAATCGCCTTGCAGTTGTGTTTGTAACAAAATTGCATTTAATTATAAGTTCTATAATGAGGCAGCGCAAATAATGTTCATGCAATCATTTTTCCATCCCATTTGGCTACTTGGCCGTTGGCCGTTGGCCGCTGGCCATGGCAGCGATTAAATTAATCAGCGTCATGTTGCTGATTGACTTGTTGGCATGCAAATATATTTATATAGTCGCCCTCTGCACTTTTACTGTAAATCATATTTATTATAAATAAAACTCTACATAATTTATGGCCATTGACGTCATTCGTATGTTCAGCGCAAAAAAACAGAACAAGAAACTAAAAATGCACAATCTATCTATCTTGGTATCTGCATGTGGTTTGAGTACATTCAAACACCTCAATAAAGTTGTGATTGCATTCATAAAAAAAAAAACATAATAAAACAAAAAATAATACCTCTATAGTTATCTAGATCTGTATGAATAGGTATTTTTGGGATTGCGCTGCTATAACAAATTCGTTCGTCTATTTTATCTGCCGTTTTATGCTGCTCTTTGTTGCCCCTCCAGAGATTTATGTGCGATTCGACCTTAACCAATTTATTACGGTATTTATAAGTGGCGACTTTTGTAGCTTTTCAGACTTCATATAAGTTTTTACGATGCTCCCAACTTAATTTCTAGTCTGTCAGTCTATATGTATATCTACAACGAGCGCCACAAACAATATATTTAGATGATGAACATATATGAGAAATTTGATTGCTAGAAATGAACAACAACAACTACAACACTTGTAGGCGTTCCACTATAAGTCGATCGGGTCTATACTATACAATTTCGTAGCAACAAGTAAAACAACCTGGCAATTTTTTTGGCAAATATTCAAGGCTGACGCACATGTGGAGGAAATGACAGCATTTGATGCGGGCACACAAATTACATACAAATTGAAATACACAAAACGAAAGCTAATTTCAAGCGACATCGAATCATTTTTCATGGGCTGCGGCAAAACAAATCGTATTATACACGAAAAATATGAAATCGAGTTTTCCTTTCTATTTGGCGACCCACTTACATATGCATAAGTAAGCTGAAGAAAGTTCTACCTGGTGCCTTGGTGCAGCTTCCTGTTGCAGCTAAAACAGCCCGAGATATATGCAGCATTTAAGCATGCATGTTTATTTGTTTTTATTTGTTTATTTGCTTATCAGTGGTGCGGCGTCTCTAATTAATTTTTTCTCCTCATTTTTATTTTTACTCACAGAGAGAGATCCGGTCGACGCGGTTTTGCTGCCCACGTAAGCATAGCAAACTAATTAAGTCGCATATACATAACGCCAACTTTTATCAAAGCGATATAATAAAATATAAAAACAAAACAAAAACAAAAACAAAAACCCAGTGGGGAAAAATACAAAAAAAAAAACAGAAACCAAATGAAACGCTGACTATCTATGAGAAAACCAGCACACATTTTCATATATTCACATATTGTAGATAATCGACACTAGAGTCATAGAAAAATAGAAAAAGAACTGAATACTGATTATCGCCCCTAATGAGTGAAGCGCGGTAAGTGATAAGAGAAGCCCAAGAGCATTTAAGCCATGCACGTGTGCTGTCAAAAACAAAACCAAGCAGAAGATAGTTGAGTGTGTGTGTGTGTGAATGTGTGTATGTATATAGTATACATATACCCTTGCATATAATTATACCCTTTACAACTGGCTGAAAGTTGAACTGCGACTGCAATGCTTAACGGAATATTTGCAAAATATTTGTAGCTCGACTATTATGATTTATAGCCGAATTAGTCTAAATCTGCATTAATAAAAATTCAAGAGAGGCGATAAATTATAAAAAGTATTTCATTTTTAATTTGCTGTCAACATTAAAAATGATTCAATTATAAGAAATATATTACAATAATTAAATTGTATTTGTATATTTTTGACATGTTTTGCGAATGTTGCCATTTTGGAAAATGTGCAGTCCACAAGATTATATTTAAGAATGAAAGAAATGTTGATAGTAGAAGCAGGCTAACATTTGTTGCATGAAGCTAGGCAAATTTTTTGGAATATTGGAAAATGTATTAAAAATAATTATAAGCAGAATTAGGGTATCTGCAGGCACAACACTCCCCAAGTGTAGCATTATCTTTGGGCATTTTTTTTTCTTTTTTTGAAATTTTAACAAATTTTGTATAACAATTGCTGACGCTGCTTGAACGCCCATCAATCACAGCGCTCGAGTGTCTCACAAAAATATTTATAATAACTTGAATTTTTTTTTGCCAGCGAGTAGCTTTCAGCGTTTTCAATTTCATTTAGAGGCTTTTAATTGCCGAAATCAATTCAAAAGCCAGTTGAACGCGTTAAAAGCAGCCACAGCAGCCACAGATAAAAAACATATATATATGGTGAACAACAACAACAACAAGAAGAAGAAAACAAAACAGCAAAAATTTTAATAATTATTAACAAGACAGCGGAGTTCATTAGCGCCGCAGGCACACGAAAATTTTTATTAAAAATAAAAATATAAATAAATGTTGGGTAATTAAGACTTGTTTGCTGTATATGTAGATATAACCGAGTACTCGCAACACAATGTTGCTGCAGAGGGGGCGGAAGTGGAGGCGGCGAACAGGCGTCTGAAAACTTGTTCTACAACTTGTTTTTACATACCGTCTATAGACTAGAATTTCAAAATGGACTGGTGGCATGCGGCATGCGGCAGGCGAAACTCGGGCGATAATGTGTAGCCGCACCATATGCGATAATGTTGCCAGCCACATGATATAATAAAATTGGAATGTGCTGCAATTGGTCGCACACACACACACACACACACACACACACATATGAAGAGTACTTGTATATATGTATATATATAAATAACAAACTATTGGCTTGTATTACACTTTATCAAGCCATGAGCATGGTTCAGCTGAGCTGAGCTCCGTTTGTTTTTTTCTTGGGCCGCAGAGTAAATTTCCATAAATTTACATGCTATAAATCAAATTGGAAATGTTTTCTGCTAGCAGACGCGATCTGAGTGAATGAGCTGCTCTTATCTGAATTGACTGCTGGGCTTGGGACTGGGCACTGGGCTGCTGCTGTGCTGCGCTGTGCTGTGCTGTTCTGTGCACCGCTGCAGAAACTAAACAGTGAGCTTATCAATTCAACGTTGACAAAGTGCAATCAACTTTGCAACTCTGCCACTCTGCCACTCTGCTCGTCGTCGTCGATTTCCTCGTAACACCCAATCGTGATGATCGCGATGGTGATGACTAAACGCGAACTGTTTGTTGGACACCCCACGCACTGCAAAAGCCGCACAGACTGTCCGCATGTTTTATTATTTGGTTAAACAAAAACACAGCCGGCGAAAATGGCAGACGCTGACGATGAACTCATTCATTGTTTGGCTCATGCAGCGGCAGGCCGCAGAGAGTCAAGCGGGAGACAACTGTGCCCCAAAAATGACAGTCAGTCAGTCAGTCAATGTGTGTAGTTGACTTTGGCTCTTTTTTTTTTGTATTATTGACTGCCTGCTAAAATGTACTTAACATGCCTAATGGACTTTTGAGCTGGCCAACAGGAACTGCTGGCTGGCTGGCTGGCTGCCTGGCTGGCTAAAAGGAAATGCAGCCACAACAATAAAACGTGCAAAACATCAGCGACGACAACCACATCAACTTCAAAGTGCGGCTTCATTTCTTTGACTCAGCCCGATGAGTCACACCTTAAGCGCTGATTAAAATCTAAAGAGTCTGAAAAATATAGCGAGCGCGTATTTCTTGACGCAACGTTTCTAGTGTCGGTTTGTTGTGGTTGGAGCATTATGCTAAACATTTGGGCCATTGACGTCATCTTGAACAATCATCATCCGCAGACACTACAAAAATAGCATTGTAAGACAATGGAAATGGTTTCTATATCTCACTGTCAGTTTGTCACTTGGTCTCTCGGTCAACTCGGCTGGCCGCATATGGCGCTAGTCGCTTTTGGCCCGCTGCTGCTGTTGATAGCACTTTTTCACAAAATGCACGTTTACGATATTTTTTTTTATTTTTATTTTTTTACTTTTTTATTCATTTTTACGTATTTTAGTTTTTTTTAGTCTAAACAAAAACATTGAAGCGACGGCGCTATGCGGCATATGTTATACAGGCAAATAATATTTTGCTTATTGTTTTAAAATTTACTTACGATTCAAATATTATGTAGGAATTATTCTAAGGAATGACAACACGTACCTGCAAAAAAGAACATGGAAAAGTTAATACAAAAATATTATACAATAATTATACAAATATAGATCAAATATTCACATTATAACCAAATGAAAAATCCCAGCAGATCAAATGTAAACAAACAATATATTTATAAATGCAAATAAATTTCAAATCGTTCGGAAATCCGAATGTAATCTATTGAAAAGGTAAACATTAACATTATATACTTGTATAATATATACATATATATATTCTCGATGCAGACAGATAATGCAACAAAGAGTGTATGAAGGTGCCAGCGCATCGCATTAATCATCTATTTAGGGCCACATTGGCACGACACGAGGAAGCGGCGAGAACGTGTTCCAACTTATCCATATCTATTGATACATATGTACATATTTTTGTATATAACCATTTGTATATATTGCCAACTATCAATTGCACAACACGAAAGCTGATTCACACGTTCTAATGCAAAGACAAGCGTACATAACTCGAATTTAATAAATAAAAACAATTTACAACAATAATAAAGACAAAATATGTAAACAATTATTTTGTATAGAAAACTAGCAGACGAAAAGCAAACAAACTTAATTAAAAATCAAAAATGTGGTGCACAAGTCAACAACAAACCACCCACACAGTGGCAGAGGGCAGCGGCAGTGGCAGCGACTGAGGAAGAGGCAGAGGCAGCAAAGCAACTGCACAAATTGAAAAATAACAAAAAAAATATATATAAAAAACAGAAAAAAAAACAAAAACAAGCGAATTGCACTTCAGCGTACAATGGCCATAAATATGAAATCGTATGCTAAATTAATGCCATTATAGCGTCTAAAATACTACTATGTCGAAGAAAAATGCTTAGAAACGACTAAAAGCAACAACAACAACAACAGCAACAACAAAAGAGCCATATTTGAAGACCTTGTACGTGTGCTGCCTACACAACCAGTTCGCCGTTTCAGTTGATTTCAATTTTGTGCCTAGCTCTGCTCTGCTCTGCTCTGCTCTGCTCTGCGCTCTGGTCTGGTCTGGTCTGGCCGGCTCTGCGGACTGGCTCTGAAGCGGTGACTTTTTTGTTTCTTAGTTCATATATACATATACATACATATGTATCTAAATATATGTAGGCACTTGATTTGCATAACAAATGCAGCAGCAGCAGCTAAAACGGCCAAGTTTGCTGGAGCATATCAAAAGCCGCTAAAAGATGGCTTGCCCAAAAAAAAAAAAAAAAAAAAAACAGATCGCTGCAAAATACAGTCAAGATTCATCAAATACACACCTAAAAAGTCAGAGCTCGTCTCGGTCAATTACGAGAAATTTCACTCCATTAAAACACACACTCTTGAGCACTCGTAAAAAGTGAATGTCTATCATTAAGAAATGCCTTTTTTTATTTTTTTTTTTTGGTTCGCCCATTATCAATATGAAATGCTCGCACAGCTCGCAAAACGTTTTTACATTTCCGCTTTTATGCAAAATTAATTGCATTTAATTATGACCAAAAATTGGCAGCAATTGAACGCCTTGTGCTTATCTCACCTGGCGTATAAAATTGCCCCAAAGCCAGCGACAAATTTAAATGGAAATGAAAAAAATAATAATACCATAATTAGACTAATAAAAAATAGCGACAAAATTTGTGGCTTTAGTTTTTTTTCTAGCGTGCCAAAAATGACAGTTAATAATGCGTGAATTTCATAAAAAAAAAAAAATAATAATATAATAATAATGCCAATTGTGGAGTTTTCCAAAATTTCCGCCCGCGCCATTCGCATAGGGCTTGTTTTTTGTAAACATGGCCAAATCAAAAACTGTGGCACCTAAACCACCAGACAGAACGACGAGAGACGCGTCAGTTTATAGACAAATTGGCAAATTGTTATGTCCGTATAGGAAATATGCCTAAAATTATATACACATAGTATGTACCATATAACATGTTCAGATGTGTATGGGCATTAGTCAGCGCTCGACGTTGATTGCGTAGCACGGTTGTTGTGATTGTTTGCATTTTCACATACATAAACAAATTACGCCGTAAACAAAAAGGCGAACGTGGCGAGCACACTGACAGACAGTTAGACAGGTGACTGAAGAGGATGGTGGGGGTGGGGGTGGGGGCATGCAGATAGTTAGTTAGTCGCATCAACTGAAGGTATGACAAATATGCATAGCCGGGCAAAAGGTTAATTATGCACTGGGTATGCAGTGTATTTTTACAATACAGGCAACTAGTCGCTGGTTTCATCCGTCACTCAGTTCGTCAATCACTGTGCGCTTTACTTACTTGTACATGAAAATCGTGTTTGTAGTTTTTATTATTATTTTTCCTTTTTTTTTCATTTTTGGTTTTGTTTTTCTTTTTTTTTTAACATTTTCACTGCATTTTTACAGCCAAACAAATTTTTTGACAAGCAACTGACAGAAATTGACAAGCGCACGAGCAATGGACCGTCAAATATATGGGGAGCAGATGGAAGGGGGTCGGGGCAGGGGTTGGGGGAGGTAAGAGCAACCGCCAACCAGTCTTAGAGCAAAAGCAGAACTCTACTGTAATGTGAAAGATGATGATTCCAGCTGTGAAAAGGTCAACATAGAGACCCAGACATTTAGCCAGCCATTTCAATGGCCCAGACATGCTGTGTGTGGTTGTCTAGCTGTCTGCCTGTCCATCAGTCTGTCTGTCAGTCTCCCTGTCTGCCTGTCGTGTGTCGTGCAGAGTTATTGCTGTTACTTGCCTCACTTTCCAATATCCAAAAGAAAAGAAGAGTGCGCGGCCTGAGAACCGATCGAAGCATTTCTCTCCCAGCCATTCAGCCCTCGAACAGGGTCGCGCTGACGAGCTAATATTGACAAATTAAATGCAGTCTAATGTGTGTTTAATCTGTGCGTTGCCCAGTTGATTGGTTTCGCTTTTTACGGCGGCTAGAGATCCAGCCGTGAATCTTCCATCAACACAAATAATAATTTTTAAAAACTAGCTGTTGCATCATTTTCACATGTTAATTACTTTTTTTTAGCATTTCTTGTTTGCTTCTCGTTTTTACGTAAATCAGCGATTCAAATTGGAGAAGAGCTCAGCAAATATTGAGACTCTTCCAAACGCTTGACTAATAACTACAAATGTTGAGCAAAATGTTAAACATACAATGATGATTCTTATGGGCAGATAAACCGGATTAATTGAAGTCACATTTATGTTAAAGACAAATCGAGTTTCGAAACAATTCAAATTTAATTTGTTTAATTATAATAATGATATAGCTTATTACCTGAACCAGTGAAAAACATATATATATTTTATTTATAATTTCAAATTAATTTATTTCTTTAAAATAATTGTTATTTATTTCTGTAAAATAATTTTGATTAAAAAATACAATTGTGTGGAATTATTATAGTTTTTCCAATCTAATGAGACAAATTACAACTCGTACATGCCCAAGCAGATGTTGACAACGTTTTCACATGCGAGAGAAAATCTCGTTGCTCAAAATGCATCTGCTTGCAATTTGAGGCAACATATGTGAGTTTGCTTAGGCCCTGGAGCATAAAAAATATACGAAAACAAAAATACACATGTACACAGAACGCATAAGAACCGATGTGTGTGTGTGTGTGTGTGTGTGTGTGTTAATACTGGCAGCCGAAGGCAAGGCAATTCAAAAGTCATTGAGGCGCAAAAGTCAAGCATAAATATTTCAAATAATGCTTGTTGGCCCCGACCGAGGCCCCACAACGCCACTGGGCAATAGCATCAGCATCAGTATCACCATCAGCATCAGCATCAGCACTAGCATCAGCTCTAGCAATAGCACTAAGAAAAACCTATAGCTATAGCAATGGGTCTGGGTCTGGGACTGGGGCCTACACTCTGCCCTGCTCTGCTTGAGGGCAGGCAGGCAGGCGGGCAACGTTGTGTGGCATAATTTGGTGAGAGTTCGAGTTCAACAGCTGAAAAACTGCCGCAATAACAGCGAGAAAGAGTGCTCTGAACGAGAATGCCATACTAGCAGTTACCCCGCACACATACAAGTTTTTTGTTCTGATTAGGTTTTTGCTGGTTTTTACCAATTCCTTTACATTTTAATATTCCCAGAATTATAATTTTCTAATTTTATTTTGCTATATTTCTTTTCCATTTTAATTTCATTAATTTAATCTGTAATTTTAATTTTACATTTTTATTTATAGCTTTCTTGGACTCTTTTGTGCCAACATAAAACCAGAATTAAATTAATAAGATTTAAGGAATAAAATAAATATATGAGTCAGAATAATATACATTTTATTTAAAATGGAAATCATTCCCGATCAAATATCAATATTTATTAACGAACTCGTGCAAACATCGTTTCAGGAAGCAAGACCTAACGACAAGTTGGACTGGTTACAGGGTATCACAACGCAACACGAGCACATTAACTAAATAAGAACAACAAGAATCTACGAGTTAACGAAGCAGATTAGAGCAGAGAGAAGTGCGGAGCAGAGCGGTGCAGAGAGGCAATTGTTGAA
The DNA here is from genome assembly GCA_035041535.1 of Drosophila cognata. NCBI lineage: Eukaryota > Metazoa > Arthropoda > Insecta > Diptera > Drosophilidae > Drosophila > Drosophila cognata. The sequence continues at coordinate 12,705,789 of JAWNLC010000571.1, read as the reverse complement.
TATAGGCGTTGTTGTAATCGTCGACAACGACGACGACGACGACGACGACGACGTCGCTGATGACCTCAGTTAAAAATAAATAATACTTAACATTTTTTGGAATTAGTTTGCTGTTTTTGGATAGAATATTGTTGCATTCAACCAGCTGTGTGAGAGTGCTTCAATGTGTATGTATCATCATGCTGTTTGTTTAGGTTGTAAGTTCAGGGTGGCGCTCAGTGTCGCCTCCCGTTAATGACGACAGCAACAGCGACAGCGACAACAACATCGGCATACAAATCATTTTGTCAAGCAAACTTGTTCGCCGGCTATATATATATATATATAGGGTATATTTATGTAAATTCCTGTACGACATTTATCACCAGAAAGAAATTGATGAACCTGCCATATAACTTGGGATGTGGGAGTTATAAACGTGATTTGAGTCAGAGAACATCTGGCATCAATTTAAAATTATAGACAAGGATTCTGTTTGCTTTTGATTGCGCGACGAGTGCAGAATCAGCTGTGTGGCTGCAGTTAACCGAAACAGGGCAAACAGTTATTAATAATATACATATATATATATATATATATATATATATATATATGTGTGGGCACAAGCCCATATTGTTTCAGTTTTATTTACTCGAGTTTGCCGTTAAACTAAACAACTCGCACGCACAAGTGTTTCTTTATAGGTTTATATACATGCACATATACAAAAAGGCAGAAAACCAGTTTATACGTATACGATTATGATTATGATGGTGGTGTGTGTTGTGTTCGTTGTAAAAAAGTGCCAACTTCATATAATTGTGTTCTATATATATAGCTACGAAATCGAAATCGACCTGAACTCCCTCCCTGTACGTTGCACGCAGAGGGATGAATGACGCATGCATCGAAAGAGAGACCGGAAATATTTCGATGCAAATCAGAGAAGCGCAGAGCTCATTAATGCATTGTTGTTTATTTCATTAAGAAAACATCTGAGAATTGCCATCAGCGCCGTCTAAGAAAATAAACAAGTCTGAGCAAAAACAAAAAACTCAGAAACTGAACGATATTCCTCAACAATTTGTTCGAGTACTTAAGCTATCAGGAAGAAGTGTTTACGACTTACAACGATTTATGTTGCATGATCTGACTCTGAGAAACGCTGACAATCGGAGAAAAAATATATAAATCGACGGAAACACAGCGAGATAAAGTCTACTGAGACTATTGTTATTGTTTCTGTTGTTGTTGTTGTTGTCTCAAGTATGAAACGATTTGGATCACTGTCTGTGATGAAACTGGTAGGGAGAAGCAGATAACGCATGCGACTAACTAACTGTTAGCATATGCGTCGTGTATACATACATAATATAGGTTATCACCATATCAGTTCTCAGAGTCGCTCAAGCAGCCAGCACTCAGCGAGCTGACAAGATAAAGCCAGCCGACTATATGACTATCTGACTATCCGACAAGCAGACTAACAGACTAAACAAGGAGACACAAACCAAAATAGCCCAAAACCCAAACCCAAACCCAGACCCAGACGAAAACGGAGACAGAGACCCAGGCCAGGCACAGGCCAATTGCGATAGTGACAGTGATAGCTCTCTATATGTGTGTGTGTGTGTGTGTGTGTGTGTTTGGTGCCTGTGTGGCATATGCCGGTTCGAGTAGCGACTTCTTTCTGTTTTAAATATACCCTGGCATTATGCCTAGGGTGGGTATCACTTAGTTGTGCTGTGTGTTTGTCACGGGCAGAAAAGGAATGCTCCACATTGAATTCTTCATAAAGAATATTTACTAAGAATTGAGAATTATCCATGGAAAATATTTGTTCTCCATTGAGAAGTATCCATTGAGATATTTATTCATCATTGAAAATTCTCCATAGAGAATATTTACGGCCTATGGGAATGTGGAAGATACCTTCTCCAGGTCATCCTCAATAAAAAAAATATACGTGTATATATCGATTAACAGTCATTATTATTATATGAGCTGGCTCATTTTCGATAAAAATGTATCGATAAATATTAGCTTCGAAACAGAATACGAATTAATTTTCGATTGTTTTTAGATTTTCTATACACATATTGAAAATATGTTGAAGGATGTAATGAACTTATGCAAAAGTTTGTGACAATCAAAAGGAAGCAGATCCGCTTCCTTAAGGTATATACTACTTTTGCACAATATATATATATATATATATATAAATACAATAATAAATATTGTAAAACATAGAAAGTCGGTCTTAAGTGGTTATTTTGCAGGCACTAACGTTCCACAAATTTATATATCGTATGCCATACACATATCAAAATTTATTACACTTCATCGATAACTGCATACCGTACATATCGATACAAATCGATTTTCGATAACAATAAGATCCACAATTTCCATATCTGCTAGCTGCTTGAGCTCTCTCGACTCGAGCTTTCTCACTTGTTTTCTATTAGCAAATTAGTCGTGCACTCTTCTGCGTGTTTAACTTATTTTATTTTTATTTTCTTGTTATTATTTTGTTAATTTATTTAGTTTTGGAGTGAAAGTGAGTGGCAAACATATTAATCTAGCAACAATCTCCAACTAAATGTTTTGTAACGCTTAAGCCACAAAAAACTAAGCTGAAGTTGCGTTCTTAGAAACAACTCGCATTATCTTTGCCATTTGCAGACGTTGTTGTTGTTGTTGCTGCACACGCACGCAGAGAGAGAGAGAGAGCGAGAGAGAGAGACATAGAGCGAGAGATAAGCTAATGTTTACCCGCTGCCGTTGATAACCAGCATGGGGTCGAGCTCTCCCTCTCCTTTTCCCTTTTCTTCTACATATTCTTCTTCTTCGCCTGCCAAACTTACACGTACCTTTTTGACGCGCTTGCATCTGCTCGGCGGCCTCTCTATGGTGCTAGAGCGAGACGGGCTGTGGCAGAGCGAGACGAGAGAAACTAGAAACTCAGTTAAAAAAAAAAACACACAAAACAATTCTAATTTGTTTTTTAAACACCAATCGGCAATTTTTACTTGCTTTTCGCTAATTTGAAATATATGTGCAATTTTCAATGCGTTTTTCAATATAAGCATACTTTTCACTTGACGCACATTTAACTTTTTAGTTGTTTTCAACATTTCAATTTCGATTTCAATTTCTATTTCAACATGTTTTTTTTTTCTTTCCTTTTTCTTTTTTCATTCGTTTGCAGCTTATGCGAGAATTTTAGTAATCTAAAACAACAACACACGCGACGCGCTCTCCCGCACACACACATACACACACGCAGTCTTACACACACTCGCACGCAACGCAACGCAACTGGAAGCGAAGCGATCAGAAAACCGATTTTTACGCACTATTTAGCTTTATATTTTCTTGAGTAATTTTTTCCTGGTTTTTTCTTTTATGTTGTCGGGGTTGGGGGGAGGTGTGCGAAATTTAAAAAAAATAGAGGGTATTTCTTGACAATCGAAGCGTTTGTTTTGTTTGCAACTGCAATTTCCGCGCTCGTTTTCTTTTTCTTTTTGTTTATACGAAAAGCATTCGCAGTTGTTTTTGTTGTTGTTACTGCAATAACAAACGTTTTCTTTCTTAATAAACTTTTACGCTGCGCTATCGTTTCGTGTGTGTGTTTCTTGTTTATCGTATTTTCCTCGTTTTTGCTTTTGAAATTTCGTTCACGTTCTTGTCGAGATTGAACGATTGTTGTATGATTGTATGGGAATAATGAATGTTTGTCTCACGCTGCGCACCGCTCATTCATAAATCGTTCGGTTCCGTTCGGTTCGACAATCAGCGACGAAAAATTAACTCACGACCCGTCCGCACGTCTACTTAGCTTGGCAAGCGGTTGCCGACTAACGGTTGCAACCAAACAATCGGCAACGACGAACGCGATCGTTTCATGTTGCCATCAAACATGTTCCACACGTGCAGATGCAACCCCCCATGTTAGGCTTAACAGCGCTCTTTAACTCAACATTTCAATTGCATTTCTAAAGTATTGAAAAGCCAATTTAATAAATATGATTCATTTGCTATACATTCATCAAATAGCCATAATTTGGTAATTTCTTATAGATTTTATGCATTACCAGTCAACATTAACATGAGCCGAGTTAACAGAGCGAGCCTTAGGCAGCCTAACCGTTTCGAGGAGCCAACTTGTTGGCACTGGAACCAGTAAGCGCGCTCGCTTCGAATCGGTTGCCAGAATTTTTTCATCATCAACGAAAGTAAAACCAAATGGGAAAAAGTTCACCTGCGGTGTTTTTCACACTTTCCAATGTGGAACACACACACACACACACACACACAACCGCCAATAAAACATCATGCAATGATTCTCTTGTCCTCAGTCCATGCATGTGAGTTCGGTTCTGAGCTGCTCTGTGGTTGCGCGCATATTGTTTGCGCCCTTATGGGTTTTATGGGGCCATTCATAGCTGGCAAGGCAATTGCGGCATGCATCGCTTGCTTGTTGCAGCCAGCCTCCTCAGCGTTTATCGCAGTCTTAAATCATTAGTTGCTATCAGCAAAGTATCTTCTATCTCATGTTTACGACTGGTGTCAATTTCCAGGAAGGCGTCTCATTTTTTGTCAACATCTTTATTTTGATCAAAGCAACAATTCTAAACTAAACTAAACTCTAAACTCTACAGCTACACCTAATAAACTTTATTTTAAATTTGTAAAAAATTTTTGCTTGCGAGGTTTTCTGATAAAGTAATTTCTGATTTCCCACAATGAGCGCTTTTTCATATTACATTCGGCGAGGCTTTGGTTACGTAAATAGACTCTTTAGGAAGAAGAAATGTGTGAGATTCTCGCCGTGTGACACCGATATCAATCGGGAACTCTTCTTGCAGTCCATTGCGCTGGAGAACTTCAAGAATGATCTGCTGCTGGACAAGATTGGGGAGGCCCTGACGTCCGCTCAATCTTCGGCGTTGCGCAAATCCGCTCTGCAGGAATGGGACAAGTTGCCCGAGAAGAAGAAGGAAATATATATGCAACTAGCGCAGAATCGTATCGATATCTGCTGCCCGCCGACAAACATGATGAGTAGGTGGACGACTCGTGGCCAGATGCCAAAGAGTCGCACGAGGAAGACGCACAATAAGAAACCCAAGATCCTACGGAAGACAATCTACCGGCGTCGGCAGCGGAGTTCATAAGCGCAGATCTGGCCATGAGATGGAGCAGACCGCAGCAGAAGCAGCAGCAGAAGAAGCAGCAGAGGCAGCAGCAGCTCCCAGCGATGAGTCTCCTTTTTTTGTTCTGTATGTGCGGCGATTCCAAATCCTTATCAAAGGTGCACATTGAAATCGAAACCTCCGAAGTCCCATTGTGTTGAAATCTAAGCGTTCCTCGCATTGCATGTTGATCGATAGCGTTTTTTTTTCTCTCTTCTTTTTATGAGATTTTTTTATTCGAGCATATTTTGGATAGTTTTCAATGCCATTTATAAACTGAAATAGTGAACAATAAAAGAAAATGCGTAATGTACATATATATTTATGTGTTTTTTGGAATTATGTGTTTTTTGGAATATTGGAAAAAATGAGAGCTTCAGTTGAAATATAATTTATATTTGACTACAAGATTAAAGTACTTCAATGAGAACAATTGGTCGGCTTCAGAAATACATAGTTATTATAATTTTGTTGTGTAGTAGCCATCTATGAGTCGATAGAGTATATATATTCTTGATCAGCACCACTAGCCACTTTTATATAGTATTTTCATCTGTCCATTCGATGATGAGTTCTTGTATGAGAACTTTTGTTTTAGCAATGCTAACTAAACTAATTAGTTAAGTCTGCTATTATGCTTCAAAATTAGCAACATTGGACCAGAATATCATATAGCTTACATGGGAATAATCGGTCAGTTTTTTCATTCTTATACTCAATTAAAAATAAATAATTGAATGTTGTCTAACTTTTTTGGCAACAAACTGAAAACGCAAAAAGAGCTTTGCAAAGCAAATTTTCCCAGATATTCATAGATCAGATATAAAATACCTAGCTATATAGTGAGAAAACATTTAACTATTTAGTTTTAATAAGAAATCGTTGGAGCTGCCCGCCAATGACAGCTTTTTCCCCGTAATTCTGATGCCACAAATGTATGTGTTCCATTTATTTTATTTATTTATAAATTTTCCAGTCAATTTTAATGTTATTTCATGTGGATTTTCCTGTGTGCGTGTATGACAGCTGTAAACGCACATTTCGCTATTTTGCATAAATAATGCAAATAAAAGTCGATAAGCGATAGTTGTATATTAGCGCACAGCGGGCAGCTGGCCAATAAAGTCGTTCGCCGATTTGTTGGGGTTTTCCACCATCTGAGGCACACCAAGTGAAAATTGCCATTAAAAGAAGGCAATGCTCGCGCACTCACTCAACGATGGCGACATCGTTCTGTTAATGGTCACACTGCCTGCCCCCGGATGATGGTGCACTCGGCAAAGTATCTTCTATCTCATGTTTACGACTGGTGTCAATTTCCAGGAAGGCGTCTCATTTTTTGTCAACATCTTTATTTTGATCAAAGCAACAATTCTAAACTAAACTAAACTCTAAACTCTACAGCTACACCTAATAAACTTTATTTTAAATTTGTAAAAAATTTTTGCTTGCGAGGTTTTCTGATAAAGTAATTTCTGATTTCCCACAATGAGCGCTTTTTCATATTACATTCGGCGAGGCTTTGGTTACGTAAATAGACTCTTTAGGAAGAAGAAATGTGTGAGATTCTCGCCGTGTGACACCGATATCAATCGGGAACTCTTCTTGCAGTCCATTGCGCTGGAGAACTTCAAGAATGATCTGCTGCTGGACAAGATTGGGGAGGCCCTGACGTCCGCTCAATCTTCGGCGTTCCACAAATCCGCTCTGCAGGAATGGGACAAGTTGCCCGAGAAGAAGAAGGAAATATATATGCGACTAGCGCAGAATCGTATCGATATCTGCTGCCCGCCGACAAACATGATGAGTAGGAGGACGACTCGTGGCCAGATGCCAAAGAGTCGCACGAGGAAGACGCGCAATAACAAACCCAAGATCCTACGCAAGACGATCTACCGGCGTCGGCAGCGGAGTTCATAAGCGCAGATCTGGCCATGAGATGGAGCAGACCGCAGCAGAAGCAGCAGCAGAAGAAGCAGCAGAGGCAGCAGCAGCTCCCAGCGATGAGTCTCCTTTTTTTTGTTCTGTATGTGCGGCGATTCCACATCCTTATCAAAGGTGCACATCAACATCACGGTAATCCCCCCGCTTCCACATCTGTCCGGGTACGTGCCTGAGAGTTGCGGCTTTGTGTTGAAATCTAAGCGTTCCTCGCATTGCATGTTGATCGATCGCCGTCTCGCGTTTTTTTTTCTCTCTTCTTTTTATGTGATTTTTTGTTTTTGATTTCCAGCGAATCGAGAGATGAAAACAAAAAGATGCCACACTGATATATTCGAGCATATTTTGGATAGTTTTCAATGCCAATGACAGCCACGCACACTTATTTCCATTTATAAACTGAAATAGAGAATAATAAAAGAAAGTGCGTAATGTACATATATATTTATGTGTTTTATTCTAAAAAAATTTGACAAATTCATTTCTGTAAATACTCACAAGTATTTTGGTTTTCTATACAACACGTAGGATTCCATTTATTTCAGGTCAGTTTGAGAAATATTGGAAAAAATGAGAGCTTCAGTTGAAATATAATCAATATTTGACAAAAATACATAGTTATTATAATTTTGTTGTGTAGTAGCCATCTATTTAGTTTTAATAAGAAATCGTTGGAGCTGCCCGCCAATGACAGCTTTTTCCCCGTAACTCTGATGCCACAAATGTATGTGTTCTATTTATTTTATTTATTTATAAATTTTCCAGTCAATTTTAATGTTATTTCATGTGGATTTTCCTGTGTGCGTGTATGACAGCTGTAAACGCACATTTCGCTATTTTGCATAAATAATGCAAATAAAAGTCGATAAGCGCTCTTTACTCAACATTTCAATTGCATTTTTAAAGTATTGAAAAGCCAATTTAATAAATATGATTCATTTGCTATACATTCATCAAATAGCCATAATTTGGTAATTTCTTATAGATTTTATGCATTACCAGTCAACATTAACATGAGCCGAGTTAACAGAGCGAGCCTTAGGCAGCCTAACCGTTTCGAGGAGCCAACTTGTTGGCACTGGAACCAGTAAGCGCGCTCGCTTCGAATCGGTTGCCAGAATTTTTTCATCATCAACGAAAGTAAAACCAAATGGGAAAAAGTTCACCTGCGGTGTTTTTCACACTTTCCAATGTGGAACACACACACACACACACAACCGCCAATAAAACATCATGCAATGATTCTCTTGTCCTCAGTCCATGCATGTGAGTTCGGTTCTGAGCTGCTCTGTGGTTGCGCGCATATTGTTTGCGCCCTTATGGGTTTTATGGGGCCATTCATAGCTGGCAAGGCAATTGCGGCATGCATCGCTTGCTTGTTGCAGCCAGCCTCCTCAGCGTTTATCGCAGTCTTAAATCATTAGTTGCTATCAGCAAAGTATCTTCTATCTCATGTTTACGACTGGTGTCAATTTCCAGGAAGGCGTCTCATTTTTTGTCAACATCTTTATTTTGATCAAAGAATGATCTGCTGCTGGACAAGATTGGGGAGGCCCTGACGTCCGCTCAATCTTCGGCGTTGCGCAAATCCGCTCTGCAGGAATGGGACAAGTTGCCCGATAAGAAGAAGGAAATATATATGCAACTAGCGCAGAATCGTATCGATATCTGCTGCCCGCCGACAAACATGATGAGTAGGTGGACGACTCGTGGCCAGATGCCAAAGAGTCGCACGAGGAAGACGCACAATAAGAAACCCAAGATCCTACGGAAGACAATCTACCGGCGTCGGCAGCGGAGTTCATAAGCGCAGATCTGGCCATGAGATGGAGCAGACCGCAGCAGAAGCAGCAGCAGAAGAAGCAGCAGAGGCAGCAGCAGCTCCCAGCGATGAGTCTCCTTTTTTTGTTCTGTATGTGCGGCGATTCCAAATCCTTATCAAAGGTGCACATTGAAATCGAAACCTCCGAAGTCCCATTGTGTTGAAATCTAAGCGTTCCTCGCATTGCATGTTGATCGATAGCGTTTTTTTTTCTCTCTTCTTTTTATGAGATTTTTTTATTCGAGCATATTTTGGATAGTTTTCAATGCCATTTATAAACTGAAATAGTGAACAATAAAAGAAAATGCGTAATGTACATATATATTTATGTGTTTTTTGGAATTATGTGTTTTTTGGAATATTGGAAAAAATGAGAGCTTCAGTTGAAATATAATTTATATTTGACTACAAGATTAAAGTACTTCAATGAGAACAATTGGTCGGCTTCAGAAATACATAGTTATTATAATTTTGTTGTGTAGTAGCCATCTATGAGTCGATAGAGTATATATATTCTTGATCAGCACCACTAGCCACTTTTATATAGTATTTTCATCTGTCCATTCGATGATGAGTTCTTGTATGAGAACTTTTGTTTTAGCAATGCTAACTAAACTAATTAGTTAAGTCTGCTATTATGCTTCAAAATTAGCAACATTGGACCAGTATATCATATAGCTTACATGGGAATAATCGGTCAGTTTTTTCATTCTTATACTCAATTAAAAATAAATAATTGAATGTTGTCTAACTTTTTTGGCAACAAACTGAAAACGCAAAAAGAGCTTTGCAAAGCAAATTTTCCCAGATATTCATAGATCAGATATAAAATACCTAGCTATATAGTGAGAAAACATTTAACTATTTAGTTTTAATAAGAAATCGTTGGAGCTGCCCGCCAATGACAGCTTTTTCCCCGTAATTCTGATGCCACAAATGTATGTGTTCCATTTATTTTATTTATTTTTAAATTTTCCAGTCAATTTTAATGTTATTACATGTGGATTTTCCTGTGTGCGTGTATGACAGCTGTAAACGCACATTTCGCTATTTTGCATAAATAATGCAAATAAAAGTCGATAAGCGATAGTTGTATATTAGCGCACAGCGGGCAGCTGGCCAATAAAGTCGTTCGCCGATTTGTTGGGGTTTTCCACCATCTGAGGCACACCAAGTGAAAATTGCCATTAAAAGAAGGCAATGCTCGCGCACTCACTCAACGATGGCGACATCGTTCTGTTAATGGTCACACTGCCTGCCCCCGGATGATGGTGCACTCGGGATCCTCCGCAGTCCTACTCTGGTGGCGCATTTGGGCCATTTGATAAGTCAAGTTTTTATGGCTATGCGCGCAGTTAACTTGATTGTAAACGACCGCAGGCGGCCGGGTAATATAAAATCGGTTTTCATTATAGCCGGGGCATGGTAAATTAATATGCCAGCCAAACAGACAGACAGACAGCAAATACGCAGCCAACTAAGCAAGCTAAATCTCCAAATCAAGTTCGTTGCCTAAGTCTTTTGTTTTTGTTTGCGCTTGTTCGCCAAACCGCCGACTGCCGCCTGCCGACTGCCTGCTGTGAATGTTTGTGGCTAAACAAAATCAAAGTCGCTTAAAGCGCTCATTAATTCAAATGGATTCTTATCGTGGCGCGCTCATTAATCCAAGCGCCACCCCACGCATGTGGCCCAAGCTTGCAGCTTGCAGTTTGCAGCTTGCCAATGGCAACTTTCAAGGATCGCCGAGTGCATTTCAATTGCCAGCGCCTCGTTTTATTGATGAGCAGCAGTTAGCTGCCTGAATTTAGTGGCAACAATTCCATGATTAATACGCAAAGCACACCTAGAAGTTGCTACGAGTGGCAACGGCTGGCTGCTTGGCTACTGCCAATGTTCTATGACAGCCCAAAATGTGTATATTTATTTGTGTGTGCCATGAAGCAGGTAGCCAGCCAGCCTGCCATTCTCTGTTTGTATGGGATCCTTCCTTGTGGTCTTCCGCTTGCGAGCCACTTGTTACTTGTTGCAGGCAAACACGACAAATATTTAAGTGCTGTTTGTCCAGCAGATAAGCCGTAAAGAATAAAATACACGCACATCCTTTAAATGCCAGACAACAAACAATGACACCTCCAAAAGTCTGACTTGCGACCAGGAAGACACATTGCTGTGCAAACAGCGGAAAAGTCACTAAATACATATATATATAAAGATATATATATATATATATATATATATATATATATGCTTACAGATCACGCTGAAAACTGTGCTATGTGTGGCTAAAATACGCACAAGGAGCAACTCACAACAGCAGATGCCGCTATTCAAGTTATGCAAGCCTCGGGCAGGGGACGAGGTCTCAAGGTTGCCGCCAGCATTGGGTCAAGCGAGCTGCAAGCTGTGCGCCGCAAGTTGCAAGTTGCAAACTGACCGCCGTCGTGTGAAAATCTTGTACAACATTAAACGCCAATGAGTAAATACGAGCATAAATCAACATGACAAATGACTAAATATTCTGTATGCCGACAACATCACAAGAAGGAAACAAGTATCAATGCGACAGTCGCAGCTGCTCGACGGCAACATACCACGCATCTGTGATCACATTCAAATAGTGAATTCCCCTTTCCGTTAATCTATCAACGAATTGCTGCACCGCTTTCTCTTTCTGTTCAGCTTCTGCCAAAAATATATTTGCAATCAAAATAAATAGTTATTGAAAACTCTTAGTTTTTTAATCAATTAATTAATTAATTAAGTAATTAAAATCTATGTGAAATTTCATTGGAGCTAAGTCAACATTTTCACAAAATTTATAATTGCTAAATAACATTTTTTAATTCACTATTGAATTAGCTCTTTTCTGCCGCTTTCTCTCTCTAAATAACCATAAAATGTCAAATTTAATATTAATTGGTTGCTATTATAAGTTGGCATACCCGTTTGCCCCACTGACCACAGGGTATAACAAGCGTGCTGTACTTGCTGGCGAACACGGCTCCCGCGGTTGTTGTTTATGCTGTTGCTTGTTGTTGTTTTTGTTATTGTTGTTGCTGTTGTTGTTGCACATTGCCATTGTTTCACCAACGAAATCTGCATAAATGGGTCAGCTTTTTGGCAGCTGCAGCAGCAGCAGTGGCCCATTGGCATCGGCTCTGCCTTTATGTACTTGTTACGCCCGCCTGAGGTGCATTGAAAGTTGTGCATTTTATTTTGGTTTATTTATTTCAGCAGTGCACAGCCCGCAGCTACTGCAACAACAATAGCAACACAACAACAAAAAACAACAGCAACAACAACAACAACAACAGCGGACGTTGTTTTGTTTTGCATTTCATTTTTATTTATGGCTTGTTAGTCGCTGCTGTCTTTTGACGCCAACTCATGGCTAAAAACTGCTATCAACACCACAACAGAAGCAGGAGCAGCAACAGCAACCACATTCCAGGAAACTCATATTTCCAGAATTGTTACAGAGTGCGAATCTGCCCGGGTGCTAAGTTCAGAGCCGCATTGAAATGTGCAGCCTATGAGCTGTTGCAAATGCGCCGCTGACAACATTAAGCCCAACAGCAACAGCAACGTCAACAGCAGCAGCAACAACACAGCCGCTGACAGCATGTGGTTGCAAACAATTGTGTGGATGCGTGGAGCCAAATCTATATGCAACGCGTTGACAGCAGCTATAGATACCACTAAGCAAGCCTAGAAGTTCATTCGAGTTAATAAACGCATTATTAATATTATGATTTATGCAGCATTGAATCGCATTCAACGCGTTATGCCTTTTGTACCGCACAGTCGGATTCAAATGACACTTTGGAATGGGCTTAAATTCAATATTGTCTTTAGGAACATTTTTGTAATTTTAGATTCCAGATCCTTATTTGTAAGCTTAAAGAAAAAACTTGCACTAAAATGAAAAGCCTCCTTAAATCAAATCGCCATGAAAACCAGAAAGTTTTTTTTAATTTGATTTATATATTTATGAAAATATTTACAGAATTCAAAATGTTTATTTTTAATACAACATTCACTATTATATTTACTATAATTTAAATACGTATTTTTCTAACTGCAGCTCAGGTGTTTCATATATTTATTTCCAATCCCGTCGGGACTCCTCTTCAGGGCTATACAAAATAAAGCATAATAAATATAAATGCGAATCATCAAGTTGCTCATCAGACAGAAATATAGTTTGCACATTTTCTTAAAATAAAATCCATTTTAGATTTGCTTAAGAAGTCGTGCCCAATCCCATAATAGTGATATTAGAAGACTTATTATAGGATTGGGGATTAAATTTAGGCTATCATTTTTGCCGACTATTGGAATTATCTCCCATAGCAACACTTTATTGAACAATCAGCTCTCGTTAAGAAATTATTTAATTATATTTTCATTTCCAAAAATTTATTTTGCATCCATCGATTCGAACACCAGGGTCACCCAAGCTAAACGTAAAAAATTATCTTTTTTTTTTGCACAAGTATTATATCAATTTTTAAACATTTTAAAGGCAAAAGTTGATTGCGGTTCAAATGTGGTTTACTGAAACGACTTTAACCGCAGCCATAACATACACACACACACACACACACACGCAGACTAACATACTATTAAAAACAATTTTGAATGGCAACACAAGCAGCCGAGCATAGATGTGAGTCGCCACAAAGTCTACCTGGTGCGGACTGCCCCCGAACTGACTATATGGCTACTATAATTATAGAGAACGCTCGATGCCGCCGTGTCACAGTTGCCACATAAATCAAATCATGGCGGAAAAGTCAGTCAGGCGGCCAAAGCCAAAGTTGCCGCTTGCCATGCGCGACTTTGTTTTCTGAAATCATAATTCTGTGCCGTCAGCTGTGGCAACCAGTTTGCAGCAGTTGTTGGCATTTGTTTTTGTCTTGGCCTGTCTTTTTGCATAGATGATAGAGTGCCCAAGCTAGTACAGTGGTAATAATATTTGTTGCATCCGTCTTTGTAATTAGGCTCCCATAATTAGCCAAGCTGATAGAAAATACGTCTCTTGGCTTTAGAAAGTTATCATATCTATGTTGATTATTAGCGCGATAACATTTAATTAGATTTGCGCCAGACACCCTGACGTTGTGAAAGGCAGCTCTGCCCAGTCGCCCAGGTAGACCCAAGCTAAGCTACGATTTGGGCACGGCTCATTACGCTTAGCCAAATAGAAAACAGCAGCAGCAGCAACAACAGCAGCAGCAGCAACAACAGCAGCAACAGCAGCAACAGCAGCTACAGCAGCAGCAGCAGCAACAACAGCAGCAACAGCACTGGCTGCAACAAACGGCAACATCAAGTGGGCTGATTTCCATAATAACTGTTTCCGTTTGCGAAAAAAAAGTGTAATTCATTGTACTTAGGCTGCACCGCTGCTCAGCTGTTTGACTTTACTTGTAGCGGCCTTGATCACATGCAACGAAGCAAAAGTGTTGCAATGTTTGTTCTGCTGATTGTTTTGTTTATTTGCCAAAGTGTTTGTTGGCAAAACAAAAATCATAAAGCTGGCAGCACGAAATACATAAATTGCAAGTCGAGAGCAACTGCACTTAACCCACTTTGCAGCCAAGTTGCACTCAGCACACGTTGCAACTCTCGCAGATCTGCCACACTGCGTGCCGCGCTTCCATCGATTGCAGTGCTGTTCTCGCGATCTGGCGACTAGATTAAACCGAGTCAAGCTGTGGGCCAGTTTCTGCTTAGCAGCCACCATATAATTAGACGTCCTTGCTCAGGCCAAGCCCCGAAAGTGGGCTGTCAACCGCATAAGCTGTTTATAGCTAGGCGTACTATTAAAAACAACAAGCACTTACCTGCTCATAGCATGTGTTTAAAATTATATTAAGAAGATCTCTGTTGTTACCAAAGCCAACTGTAAAGTGGTTTCCGCATTGAATACTATATTTTTTGTTAGAACAATAATTAAAATTATTCGCTCCATTATTGGGACGGGTAACAATTTCTCAATGCCATAATTTTGTCACAAGTGGCCTGATATTGAAAAATCTTGCTTAACTTGTTTTACCTTTAGAATAATACAATAATGTTAGAATTATATTCTTCAGATTGGATGCTGAGTGATTCCTCGCCCTTCAATTGTATAGTTCATGGCAGCAATCGCTTCAAAGATGAGATTTGCTCTTCATAAGAAATTCAGGCTAAAATTATGTTTTCAAGCTTAAATGCAGCATTATGCTTTGAAAAATCGATTCAAGTTTGATCAATTTATGTGGAAAGTTTCGAACCGTCGCTAAATTAAATATTTTTTTTAGCAGGAAATGAAACGAAAGAAGGAAAATTTAGAAATGGAAAGAGAAAACAATTGCCCACACGCAATACACATAATATTTGACGCAGCGTAATTCACAAATCAACAAACATATCAAAGACATTATCAGATGGCCAACGCATTGGGGTGGCCCAAGTGAGGTAGCCAAATGACAGCAGGATGCAGCACACCCCGTCAGCCGTCAGCTGTTGATTGTTGGCTGTTAGTTGTTGCTAGCTGTCTGTTGGCTGTTGGCAGTTGTTGCAATAGCCACACAGGAAACACATGCAGCAGACAGCACTAACACACACACACTTGCACACACACACACATATGCAAATATGCATGGACGACGGCTTAATCACCTGCGGGCTGATAAACGGATGGACGTATAGCGGCAGCACTACCTGGGCGTGGCCAGGTGCGACGTCGACGGCCTGGCTAATTTTAATAAACAAATTTCATAGCGCCGACCCGGCTGAGTGCGCGCTCGCACCCCGTACCGCCGCCTGAACTTTGATGTACAGTTACGGTTAGGCCGTTCAGCTGTGCAGCATGGCATCGAAGCGAGCGCCAAGTTGTCTGCAAGTGTTGCACATCGCACAGATGCCAGCGCCGCGATACAAGCCAAAAGGCCAGCGACAACAAACACAACAACAGCAATAACAACAGCAACAACAAAATCAAAAACAATGGTGGCAGCTGCTACCGCCACAAAACATAATCTCTGGCGATATCTCAGCGAGCAGCGGCATTCGTGTGGCTTCCTTGGCCTGCTCCTCCAACAGCACCACTAGCTTTAACTGCAACTGCAACTGTCGCCCCCCTCCCCGACCCTAAGCAACTGTCTAAGTAGCAGCAGCCGCTGCCAGTGCTTTTTTTTCTTCTTTCTTTCTTTTTTTTGAAGCGCCGGCGGGCCAATGCTTTGGTTTGCTTTTTGCTCACCGTTGCTGCCGCAGTTGCTGCTGCTATTGCTGCTGCTGTTGGTGCCACTGATGTTGGTGTTGCTGTTGGCCTGCGTCCGTAACTAATAAAAATTTCAATTTGTACGCTAAACGGTTATTGACGTATTACCGCTTGGCCAGCCACGGCAGCAATGGCAGCCAACAGTGGTGGCAGCAACGCCTTTAGTTATTGTTTCTTTTGGTGCATTGCAACGCCTTCATAATGTTTTATTCATGCCATCACCAACAGTAACAGCTACAGCAGCAACAACAACAGCTTGTTGGCTTTCGCCGGCAATGCGAAAATCTTCAAACGAAAATGCAGTGCTGCCAAATCTTTGTCAGTCAATTTCATATTGTTTGATCATTTCAGTTATGCCCTTGACACTGTTGAGTCGAATGTCTGTCTATCTGTCTGCCGGTCTGTCTGCCTGCTTGACTGTCTGACTGCCGCACCTGTTGAAGAGTGTGGGGCATATTTAAATTATATGCCACCAGCGTGGAGAGTTGCGCTTAATCATGTCAATTTTCATATCCGGCCGCATCTTAATTACACAACTTTGTGCACCTCAATATGCCAAATTATTGCCTATCTTTATGGTAATTATGGTAACTGGCGTAATTACATAACCAAGGCGTCTCTCACAGCGCTCCCAGCATTATAAATTCCATACAATTTGTCTTAGACAATGCCACATGGCATTAACCTGAAGTACGCCTTAATGTCAAATCCGATTTTCAAGAGTCGTATCCAAGCAACAAAATCGAAATACGCAAAAAACTGACTAAACTTTGACAGCTCTGATGAGGCAAACAGATAATGCCAAAGCTTCTCGTAATCAGCGTGGATGTATTGACGAATGTTATTTTTGGCATTGGCAATGATATTTTATGAATGGAGTACAAAATGTGTTGCTTGATACTTGGTACAGTGCGTCTCGTCCTAACTACAATCCAAAAATAAAATGGATGACTTCTACTATTTGCCCGGCTCCTCGACCTGCCGCTCTGTCATCCTGGCCGCCAAGGCCCTCTGTGTTGAGTTGAACAAGAAGCTGCTCAATCTGCAGACCGTCGAGCATCTAAAGCCCGAATTCCTGAAGATCAATCCTCAGCACACCATTCCCACCCTGGTGGACAATGGATTCGCCCTGTGGGAGTCGCGTGCCATCCTCGTCTGTCTCGTGGAGAAGTACGGCAAGACCGACTCTCTGTACCCCAAGTGCCCCAAGCGCGCCGTGATTAACCAGCGACTCTACTTCGACATGGGCACCCTGTACCAGAGCTTCGCCAACTACTATTATCCCCAAGTGTTCGCCATGGCGCTCGCCGATCTGGAGGCCTTCCAAAATATCGAGACTGCCTTCGAGCACCTCAACTGCTTTTTGGAGTGTCAGACCTGTGCTGCTGGTGATTCACTGACTATTGCCGACATTGCCTTGGTCGCCAGTGTGTCCAACTTCGAGGTGGCTGACTTCGACATCAGCAAGTACGCGAATGTGAACAGGTGGTATGAGAATGCCAAGAAGGTGACTCCCGGCTGGGATGAGAACTGCACTGGGTGCTTGGAGTTCAAGAAATTCTTTGATTAAGCTTTATTCCCTTCTTGAAGTATTATAATTTAAGACAAAAGAGTTCTCGACTTTACTTAGCTTAAATGTGATTTAACATTGCTTAACGAGTTGTAAAATATATATTTAAGGAAAAGTATGAATAAAATGTGAAGAAAATAAGTGGGGAAAACCAAACTATGCTTAAAATCAAAATTATGCGCTCGACGCTTCAAAAAATAATTATAGCTAATAATTACAATATTTTTATCGATTTGGGAACAGCTATTGAAAACCAAAACACCTTGAAATTAACAAGATGTAAATTTGTAGACAAGAACTTAAATTCGAGTTACAAAACTTGACAATGGCAATTTTCTCATTATATGGCTGTTGGGTAAAAATAATTGAATCTGTGATTTATACTGCAGGAAGCAATAATTGAAATACAAATGAATAAAATGGCTTTTCATTGCATTGTCGCATTGTGGGTTCATTAACAACACTTGACCATCAACAAAAGTTTGGCATTGTCGCCAGTTCATCAAAACAAAAGAATACCCAATCCTGAGTGCATTCAGCTCCCACGCAATTGCCAATTAAGTTGCGGCGCAGGCTCATTGAATGCACATTTATTTTTCCATTTAATTAACTTCCTTAAACGCTTTACATGTTTTTACATAATTATTGCACTGCCACAGCAACAACAACCACAACGAAAGTAAATTAAATTAAACAATGACAACAACAACAACAACAACAACAAACGCAACAGCAACAACGACGACCAGTTATGTAGGTCACACAGCTCCGGCCAATAAGCAAAAAGGAGCCAACAGCGAAACGACAAACAGTTCGGCAGACAGACCTGGCTTGACTCGACATAAAAGGCTAAACACATCCAACTGTACAATCGCATAAAGATCACGATTAAATGAGTGCGCAATTGGATCAAATTTGCGCCAAGAGTGAAGCCAAAACTAAACGAAGCAACAACAACAGCAACAAATGTGGAGGGACCCAGTCTGAGGCACTGTTCAAATGGCTCATAAAATTGCTGGTTCGTTGTTGTTGGTGATTGCTGTTGCTGTTGCTGCTGCTGCTGCTGGTGCTGTTGCTGTTGCTGGTGCTGTTGCTGTAGTGCCATGGCAGTAAAATTGAATGCGTGTGGGTTGCAATGTGACACATACTGTCATTATTACCAGGCAACAACCTCTAGCGGCATTTGCTGGCCAGTCTCATATTACCAAAGATCAACGCGAGTTGGCGGTTCGTTACAGGAAAAGTTTGGTTTCTTTTTGGCACTGGAAGATTGGCGACAACGGGAAGAGCATAGAAATGTTAGCATTATGCAATCGACGACATTGCCTTAAATTTTAACTCTTTTCAGCTAAGAAAATAGTTGTCCTGCAAGTTGTTAGCAAATCTGCATCTGCAGCAGCAGTAAATAGAACATGCTAAATAATTAAGAAACCAATTCTTACAATTAACTTTGGCAATACAATAATACAACTTAGAAAATATATGAAAAATATTTAATGATCTGTTCGCTGACGTTGATAAAACTGTTGACTTGCAAGATTCTCATAAAAAAAACTAGCAAACAGCAGTTTTTCTGTTCTAAAAATTACCTCAGGTTCCGGTTCCATTTTTTTTATCCATTAATCTGCAAATTAGAAAATGAGCTAAGGTTAGACTTTTATAACTCTCTGGTAATAGAAATGCTAAGAAAATTGCTCAAACGTGAAGACACAATTTGTGTGTCAGCGCTTTGTGTCTGCTACAATACGGAAATGAGTAAGCTGCCAAGTGGTGCTAATTTAAAGGCATGCCAGCTGAACAGGCACAAAAACTGCTCTTATTTTAACTAGTGAAAGCCAAAAGGAAGCAGCACAGCAGAGCACAACAAAACATAACACAACACAAATGAATAGCGAATAGCGAATAGCGAACAATGTACAACGAACATTGCCACTGATTAGCCAGTAGCACAGTTGGTGCAAACTTGCTGCGCACCTTGGTAAATGGCAATAAATTTTGCACTTGAAATAAAAAGTAATGCTGGAAATTGTAACATAAAGCAACTGTCACACATAAAAAAATCAAACGAGTGCTGGCCAGGTCCAAGAGCGACACCAACTGCCGTGGCCAAGTCCAAGTCCGAGTTCGAATGTGGCAGCTGCTGGAATTTGTAACAGGCGGCAGGCAGTAGGCAGCAGGCCGAAGTTGCGGCCGCTGACTGACTTGCAACTGTCACTTTTTGGCCAACTTGCATGTCTGCGCCAATTGCTACCATTTTCATTTCGTTTGTCGCAACGGTGACAATTTTTGGCAACGTTTTGCTGCAATTGTTGTTGATGTTGTTGTTGTAACATTCACCCATCGGGCGTTGACTGCGTGGGCTGAGCTTAGTGAAAATTTGCAAAAATATTTGGTCAAAATGTAAAAGTTATTGCAGCCGCAAATAGAGACGGCAGCAACAGCAACATAGTCGTCTGGCAAATGTTAATTTACAATTTCAATTTGGCGGCCGCTGCGGCTGCCCCATAATTTATGCGCCTTAATTGAACCGGCTCATGGCTCATGGACAATGCGCCCGTCTTCTGGTCGTACAGACGAAGGGGGCGAGGCGGAGGTGTAGGGGGAGGGGTGTATCACCAACTTGAACTTCAAAGAGCACACTAAGTTATGACATGAAAGTCGGTTAGTCACGTCTGCAGCATCGTCGACGGCCGCATGATGCATTTGACACACATTCGAATCCAGCTGCAATGGATAGATTCCAACTTGCTGCTTGCCGCTTGCCGCTTGCCGCTCGCTGCTCGCTGCTTGCCACTGCCAGTGCCAGGTGCAGTGCTTGGGATTGCAGCTCAAGGTCACGAGAGGCACAAGAGCGCTTGGAACTGCGTTTGGAGTTCCATTCAAAGCCGTCTATGTACCATGACGGGCAGCTTTTGTCTGTCTATCCATCATATGCGGGTGAAGCAATTTATGTGAATTTAAGCTAAGTTCGTTGCTAATTCAAGGGCATGCCGGCGGCTGCTGGAGTTGGCTGCCGTTTTTGTCTCAGCTTTAAAGTAAACCAATTTATTTCAATTAGAAACTCGTGTGTCTGTCTGTGTGCGTCTCTGTGTGTGTGTGTGTGTGTGTATGTGAGTGTATGTGCCAATCAGTAGGAGCATAACAGGGCAGGGTAGGGCAAACTGTTTTAAATTTTGTTTGTTATTGTGCTGTAAGCGAGCGCAATTTGAAATAAATGAGTTGAGCTCAGAGCTCATTTAAAAGCAGTTAAGCTAATGCGGATAGTTGTTGTACACTCACAGAAAATCGTATGCCCTACTTTTCACAATGTTAATTTCTGAGACGCACTTAATTCTCTACTTAAAAACTATGATTATTATTTCCAAGGCTTAAGACAGTTTACAAAATATTATTTAAGTTTTTTTATTATACTTAGATTTTCAATATAATGGAATATTTTATATATTTTATTTGTCGGCATTTAAGAAAAAAAAATTGGTTAATTTAGATATTGCTCTTAGAATACAAATATGTTTTTTCGTTTTTATGGCGATTTTGCTTCTGCGACGAGTCCCTTCATTCTAGGACAAATTTTATTTCAAGTGGAGTGACAGTGAAAAGACCTTCACAATTGGCCTCTTGAGTCTTCCACTATACGACTATTTATTGGTCTCCATGGTGGAAGTTGTGACCCAACAACTTTCGTTGCATGGCGTAACTTCCCAGTTCCCAGTTCCCAATTCCCAGCGCAATGCGCCCGTCGCAATACAAATCCAATACAAATCCAAAAGGCAACACCTTTCCACCTTTCGCTGGTGGCACATAGCTGTAAGTTATTCAAGCATATCAGCCGACAACTTTGCAACAATACCAATACAACAACAAGCGTAGTGAGTGCTTTCTAAAGTGCATAGCTGACACCGCAGAAAAAAAAGAAAAAAACACAAACAGTTATGCGAATCTCAGCTAATAAGCTCCAAACAAATGTCGGCCATAAAAATGCAAATTGAGCAACTGCAACTGATGATGATGCAATGCGAGACTCAAATCAACCGCAAATAACTGTAATTGAAATTGCCAATGTGTTAGTGTGTGTGTGTGTGTGTGGGTATTTCTCTTTTGCTACATTTGGTGGCCGCAGGCTTATAAGTTCGTCCTGGCAAACACAATAAAGACGCCACTGCCAAAAAAATTGGCTAAAATTTGGATTGTGCCTGGTGATTTGTATTTGGTTATGGCAGGCGGATAATGGCCTCTATTATGTTTACTCGATTTGGGCAAACAGTGCGCTAAATTATTGTTATTATTTCCGCCTTGCAACAAATTGGCAGCCAAAATAGAAAAATAAAAAAAACAACAAATAAAAAAGTGAGTAACAGTGCTCCGGTCGAGAGAGCTCGACTGGGAGATACCCTGAACCCAGGCATGCTGATGGTAGTTTTTCAATTTGAAAAACATGCTTAACAAAATCTGTGTTTCTTATGCGATCTTAGGGAAATTGTTATTGCTGATCTGTAATGTATCTTATCATATTATTTATCAATTGAAAGCCACTATCTTTACAAAATCGATTTGTATCGGTATTCGCAATTATCGATTAATCTGCGTGTGATAACTTAACTTACATTAACTTAACTTACCCTTTCCACACATTTTTAATGGGTTCAGGGTATAAGCACGTCAAATATAATAGCAACATTTGAAAAGCTTGCGAAATTGGGCGCACGAAAATTGGACAAGCAGCAATCTTTCTCCGTCTCTTCATCTGCCGCTGTCTTTCTCTTTCTCACCAACTCCTGTAGACCGTAGACACAGCTACATGTATGTTTAATATTAAATGGCAAATTTTGTTGGCTCATTCGTAGCCGATACAAATCAATCATTATATATTGAGGCACCATAATTTGTACCCTTTTGCTTGTTTTCACTTCCTATTAAATTATATTTGGCATTTAACGAACGCCAAGTGGGCGCACCAACACCACCATCACCATTAGCAACAACAACAACAACAAATTGACATAAATTACACGACAAGCGACTCCTGTTACCAGGCCTCCTAATGCCACAAGCCCTGTGCCCACAAGCACAGCCTCTGGGGCGCCCAAGAAGGTGCGGCTTTGACGTCTCTTTGGGTTGCATTTGACGCGCGTCTGCTGCAAACTTTACAAACGCTATAAAAAGCCTTTCTCAAAACGCCAAACGGCCGCAGCACCCTCCCGCCCCACCACCACTTCTGTGATTGAGTAATTTCGATTGTCTTGTGGCAGAAGTTTATCAAGCCATATAATATTAACGACATGCCCGGATTGCTGCTGTAGACAACAAGAAAAAGCAACCAAATGCATAAGGCAAAGGCAAAAGAAAGGCAAATAATGCGAGTGTTGCACGTCATTTATGGGTGGGTCGCGGTATATATTTTTGGGTGTCGCTGCCTGATGGTGGCGCAACATTTTTAATTATATTCCTGCAGCAGCTCCCAAAAGTTCGGGTATCAAACTGAAAGTCAGCCAACATTTATAACTGTTACAGCAGCATACAAAATAAATTGCTTTTGACTTTTGATAACCGAAAACTTTTGAAAAAAGTGTTTCGCACACGCGCGAGATTGCAAATTAATCATATGGGTGCATTCATGCATATTCATATAGATTCTGAGTGCTGTTCAACAAAATTACAAGTCAATAAGCAAACAAAATAAAAGAGAAATAGCCTTCTTTGATGATATTTTAAATTAAAAAATATTAAAATGCATTGCAGTCTCTGAAGCTGAAGTTTCTTTCTGCAAATAATATTTTTACCGCTTAATCGATACTGGGATCGATTCTTGAAAATTCTTTCTTTCTTTAAATCAACTTCGCAACAATCTTATTTTTTCAAAAGCAAGCACAGAAATGCGGCTTTCATTGTTCAACTTGTTTCAGAATATAAGAATTTGCCCCCTTGACACAAATTTGTCAACGCACTCGTAACTCAATACTTGTCAATTATCGTGAATAAATCTATAAAAAAAAAAGAATTATGCTTGTCGCATTTTTTTCCGTGATGCATTTTTGAGAAGCTGCCCTTTGCGGCTTGTGCAATTAACGGGGTCGCCTTTTGGGGTACCTGGAAACATCATACTACTCACTACACATGCTGTGCACTTTTTCAACAACTGTGTACAAGATTGCACATATCAAATTTCATGGCGATCAGTCTCTATACCGCATACCTTTTAAAGCCCTTTAAAAACCATTAACAGCGCCCTGCCGAAATGACTGAAAGGCTATCAGGGCGAGGCGTAGATTGAAAGATTCGAGTACAAAACACAGAAGCACTTAATAACATTATCAACAGTTCGGTTGCACAGCTGCACAAGGTCATTATTAGTGTAATAAATTATTTATTACATGATCCATTCAGATATGGCATACACAGTCGATTTCCCAGCACGCATGAGTCATTAGCCAACACTATTTATGGTAAATGTGCACATGCAGCTTAAGTGCAACAAAAAGCTGGCAATGTGCGAAAATGCTGCAATTTCCATGCAGCCAACTGCAGCAGCAGCAGCCGCCACGGTGGCGGCATCAGCGACAACAGCCAGGTAGCCCCGGCTAGCTGTGAAAACACTTTCCCAATCATCAAAGTCATTCAAACGCTTTTCAACTGCACGCGCGTGCAGCGGCCTTCTGTGTGTGTGTTCGAGCTTGTGTGTGTGTGTGTGTGTGTGTGTGTGCGTGAGTGAGTGTGTGAGTGGATGCATATTGTGTTGATATATTAATGATGATTTCTCGATTTTCGTTCGTGCCCATTGAATTGCATGAGTCAACACCACACAAACAGACACTGAGTCTTTGCTGGCTGCGTATCTGCTTGCAACTCATGTACCTGTATCAATACTTTTAGCTGTGGCAGTAGCTGTAGCTGGCTCAGCTGTGCTCGTAACTCGTGCAACTTTTTGGGGGGCTTCAGTTTCCTAATCGAATTATCGCGCCTGCTGCCCAAATGAAGCATTATTTCCTTTTTTATTTCGGTACACTCGCACCATTTAATAAACAAATTTTATTAACTGTTTACACAACCTATCAGTAGGAAACTCCCTAATCTTACTTTTGTCAGGTAAATGCGAAACTGAATGTATAATAGTCAGCATTTATGACCAAGTGTTAACAAAATTATGATGCAATGCAACGAGTGGGATTTATTGATGAAGAACAATTAACTTGATTGTGCTAATCGAGGGGAAATATGTAGTTATCTTTGCATTGAAAGAATATTCTTGCAACATGTGTCAGATATTCAATACAATTTGATAATTAGAGTGAGAGCGTTGATAAATTAATCATGTTCATTCATATATAAACAATATTTTGTAGGGTTTTTGAGTACAATTTGATGATCAAAGTGAGTGAATTCGCTTTGAAGAATTAATCACATTCATTCAAAGCATTCACAGCAGCTACCTGCGAAGGTCGATCAAAAATAGATTTTGCTATATATTACTAATATATTATTCTTTTTCAAAACGTAAATAAACATGCCCCAAATTGTGAACTGTAAATGTCTTTTGGCAATGCAAATCTTCCCTCTAAATTTACTATATATATACATATATATATATGTTTATATATTTAGTGCTCGAGCGAAAGCAGGCAGTGATGCGACGGTGAGTCACCTTTGGCATCGTTCCCGTCGTTGTTGAGTGATTTGTTGTTTGACAATTTAAAAAAAAAGTTGTATACATATATATTTATAGATTTATTTATAAGAATATGTATTTTCCTTAGGCATTAGCTGCGCGAGACATTTGACACTAAATGCAATTTAAAGGCAATAAAACAAAGCACAAAATCCATTTAAATAAATGCTCATTATGCATGCGGCGTCATATCTCGAGAACGGCTCCAAGAGAATTGTTGGAGCTGGAAATTTGCATACAGAGACATGAGATGCAAAAAGGGAGTGCCATGTCTGCAGCAGTTCTTGGAGGCCTCGAGGTGACAACCACGACGCCAAGCTCCTCGTCGTCGTCGTCGTCGTTGCTGACACACTGACACTGACGAAACTGGGGGCTGCGCCTAATTGATTAATTGCAAAACAACAGCAAAACACGATTTGCATTTGGATTTTTGATTCGATGGATTCGATGTCTTTGTTTTTTTTTGGATTTTTTTTTTTTAGAATGCAATTGGAGCTGTCAATTTGCATTTAATTCGGTAAAAATAAATTGTCGACTGAGTCACGACTTGGCTGCGAATTGCGCGGCAATTTTCGATTTAAATGAATCCACAAGGCTGAGATTATTTCTTAAGATATAATATATCGGCATGTATCGAAATTACTCACATAAAGCAATTTAGCTTACTGTCTTACGTGAAATTCAATTTGTTATTATTGATGCGTGCGATTTAAGCGTTTATATTGATTGCCATTATTCAAATGCTAATTCAAAGTGCAGGCCATTAATAATGACGATTTTCAAAAGCCTTGAGCTGACCTTTGGCTTGGCCTTGCATAAAAACAAGTCGGATAATGCAGCTGAATACAAGCCTGGCGGCAAACAGCTTACATTGTCTGCCCCAAGGCAGCAGCAGCAGCAGCATCAGTAGCAGCAGCAGCAGGAACCAACTGGACAACAACAACAATAGCAGCAGCAGCTACAGCAACAACGTCAACCGAGTCAGCGACAAAATGAAGCAGATAACTGCGGTTTTTAATCAAATCAAATGCAACAACACAACACAACACAACGCAAAACAAAACAATGCAAAACAACAACGCACAACGGTCTGCTGTAATGTAATAGGCACAACAACAATAAACAACCGAATGGAAAGTGTTAAAAATCTGATTATGATGCGGTGGGGCTGTTTTTCACATGCATGCACATTTTTCTTCCTTCTGCATTTGCATGCCAACTCGCAACTGTTGCTGTTGTTGTTGCTGTTGTTGTTGTTGTTGTTGTCAGGTAAATGAACTTATAATTGCCCATAGAGTACATTATTATTGACTGCCTCTGGCAGCAATAGCAGCAGCAGCAGCAGCAGTAGCGGCAGCAGCGCCAGTCATGCAATAAACCTGCACCGTGTTTATTGTGTTGCTCTATTAGTGTTGAGATGCAACCGGGTGCAACATGTTGCAGACAAACCATTTCGCTTGGCTGGCGAATTTAATTAATATGTCGCTCAGTGTGGCGGCCAATTTTTCAGCACATTTCAATATTTATCTTTGCTGCCAAGCCGTGCAAATAAACTGATAAATATGTGCAGATATTTATTTGGGGCTGTCCATTGTTGTCGATGGCCTGCAAAAAGAAGTACAAAAATGCAAGAGAAGAAATGAAAAACCAAGCCGAGTAGCGACTGCAACTGCCACTACCACTGCCACTGCCCCTGCCCCATTTTTGCAATTGCAACTGCAACGCTAAGCAAATGATAATAAACTTTCACGCCCATTAATTGGCTTTGCGTGTTTTTGTTTCTTTGTTTCTGCAACTTGGCAGCCGACAAGTGGCCAGTGGAAGATGTCGTCGCTTGCCGGCGCTTGGCCAGTTTTTTTTATAGCATGTAATTCGTCAGCAGAAATATTGCATATAAGTAATATTATGGTGGCAGCCATGAAGCCTGTAAAATGCGGCGCACTCACAAAAAAAGATCATAAAACGACTGCAAACAAAAGTAAAAACACTTTCACTGCAACCTTGAGAGCGATCTGCTGTGCTATGCCCAGCTCTGCCATGCTATGCTGTCCATCTGCGTGTTCAACGCCTGTCGAGCCATTGTGGCTGGTTGTCTGGCCTCGCCTGGGCAGTCGCCCAATTAACCACATTTGTTGTCCGGCTCGTTACATAGTTGGTTTTGCTTTGAGCTTTGGTTTGGCACTGTGAGTGATTTCGTTTCAAGTTCGATTACGCAAGTCCGATGGGGCGCAAATGTTCTGTGTGTGTTGGCCAGACGGAAACAAAAGACTTAAGCAACAAACTCGTATTTTGCATACCAACTGCAGTCGCGGAAACACGGAACGGCGCTGCCCATTGAAACGAACTAAATTAACAAAATCATATATCACTGGGCACTTGGGCAGCGCGGCGACCTCCCAGCAAGTTGGCTCGCCAGCTCGCCCCTCGCTGTGGAGTTACCGCTTGTTGCTGGCCTGATTTATGTCTTGCACCAAATGAAATGAATTGTGTAACCCTTCTTCTTCTTATTTATTATTTTTTTTTTTATACCAGGCCAAAAGACATGAAGCAAGTTAACGCGAATTTCTTGTTTTTGATCGTGGGCAGCAACATCATCAGCAGCACGCAGCAACAGCAGCCGCAACATGTTGCAGGCAGCATGCAGACTCTTCCATCCGATCGTCAGGGAGGTGCTGCAGATGCCGCTTATCGCTCTTGGCGCATCGCGAGCACGTTGCGGCCATAAAGCAAATCAAATTGCAACAATTGTTGGTAATATGTTAATAAATTTTTTCATTTTTTATTTTTCTTTCTTCTTCTTTTTTAAGCAGCAGCCTCACTTTCATTAAGTTGTGCGCAATTCTGAATGAGCTTCGTTTAAAGTGAATTTATTGCAAACCAAAGCAAAACCGTGGGTCATGCAATTTCATTAGCAGTGCGCAGGGAGTTGATAATCAGAGGCAGTCCTACGCAATTTTCAGCTGCATTACTCCGATTTTGATATCCGCCTTTCCGACTTTCAAAAGAAATTGCAACGCTTCATTATGGATACAATGATTATATGAGTTGCATGAGAGAGAATCGTGGGTTGAATCAATTGTCCCCGATTTCAAATTAAACTTGATGTTTACAAGAAATGATAAGACAACTGAACCAAAATTAAGTTGAAATCGGGATGCTTAATGTCCCTTGAGACACGTATTACGTCGAAAGCAACACGTCTAAAAATACATTTATTATAGCTGACCTGTGTGTGGCAAGAGGCAAATGAATACATGAAGCAAATCAACCTTAAAGAGAAATATCATTTTCTGATGGTAGAAACTTTGTCAGACTCATTTTGTTTCATAATATAGATAATATAAATTCATAATAATAAAAATCAATAATAATCACAGTATGAGTAACGTTTGTCCCTTGCTAACAAAATGATTAACATTTAATTGGATACAAACTACCTTTAATTATAGGACAAAAAACAAAGTATTTAATTTCATGATTTAATTGAATCACCAATCACCAACCATTCACATTTATAATCGAATTCTACAGTTCATAAGTACTTTGAACTGGCATAAATATTTAGCAGTTGAAAGTTGAAAACCACACCGATTAGAATTGCAAAATATTTAATTGCAATTTATGCAGCTATGTTAGCTAGAACATCATCGCATCATCGTTTGCCAATTTCTGTAATTACTAAAAGCTTGAAAAAATTATAAAAAAAAGCTAAATGCACCTAATGATACCAGATGTTGCAAATGCAATAAAAATAAAATTACAAACAACAAAAGGCGGCAACGGATTTGTCGAACGCAAAAATTCTCATGGTTGTCAATTGGCAGCGTCAGTATTTTTGTAGTTGACAGACCGTAAAGCAGCGCTGTATACTAACAAAACAAACTTATGAGTATTAGCCGTGAGTTTGGCATTTTAGCCAAATATGGCGCTGGATTTAAGCGGCAATTTATGTGATTTGTGAGAGATTTTGGCAAATGTTGCGCCAGTGCTGGTCCATTGCCAATTGACTTGTTTCGGGCTACAGCCAACTTGAGTTACAAGCAGAGGCCTGTCCAAACTGAGCCTCAATAGAGACCCACGACTCATGTCTGTATGTATGTATGTGTATGTGCCTTGCCACTGCCACTGCCACTGTGATGGGGACAGTGACTGTGACTGCGACTAATACAAAACTTTATGGCTTAAATCGCATTTGTTCGTCTCAGAACAAAATCAGCTTAAGGCCAGACAATCACACACACACACAGACACACACACACTCGTACAACACAGTAGCTCATGTGGTGTTGGCTTTTCTATTTTGAAAAGAGAAACGCACTCGCAGCAGTCATAAAGTTAAGCATTATGCCCCAGAGATCCGTCGCGTGGGTAGCTGAAAAGCCGAAAAGCTTTGAGGTTGAGCAACAGTTGAGATTTTAAAGTTGCACATTGGCTTAGGTCAAGGCAAAGGTGCATTCACAGATCACAGGCACTGTGCGTCATACTGTACTGTATAGGCTTGGCTTTGCTAAGTGCGACCTTGATTCCTGTTGGGGCCACAGCCAGCCAACAACTTAATTTGCTCATAATGAGAATCAACTGGCTGGGCAAACAAGCGTTGCTGATTTTCCACAAAGGGCGCACGCTGCTCTTTTCGTGGTAATCCTGCAACCATGAATTATGCACCAAGGCAACAGAAAACCATTTAACAAAATGCGCAACGAGCCAACCATAATCATTGTAGAACCTTGAAGTGCATTTTTAATGCCAGTGCTTGTCTGATAAGATTAAGTCATGAAAAGGCTGCGCCCTGCCAAGCTGTTAGTAACATGCCGGCATCATCAACGGGACAGAGAGAGCCAGGGTGGGGAGGGAAGGGTTTAGAGTAGACTATGTAATACTATGTGTGTTTGCGAAAGTGCTTGGGCCGGGTCTCAAGTGTGTCTACATGACTCTCACTTTTAGGCCACAAGATTGTTGTGGCCCACAGCTAGCCAGAATAGCAAAAACCAATTTCCAGACCAAGCCAAATTGTGGCACGACAACTGCATCAACAACTACAACAACAACAAGAAGAAAAGCAACAATTTTAATGTACATTTAAATGTCGATTTTGCAAATTGTTGCCTGTTGTTGTTCAAATTCAATTATGTTTGTTGCGCAATGCGTTCAAATTGCACGTACTTTTAGCTCGTGTTGTTGTTGATTTTCTTGCTATTGTTGTTATGGTAGTTAGCTGGCCAAAATAGTCATTGGCTTTTGTCTCAGCAGCAAATTGTTTCCGCCTCTTGCAACTTAATTGTCTTGAACAACATAATTTGGCTACAGTTGCTATCAAGCGCACCAAGAAAATGAAATAAGCAATTTATAGCTACAAATTTATGTAAGTTAATTTCAATTTGTTGTTCAAGTTGTTAGTTATTGTTGCTGTTGTTTGCACTCGAAAGTTGCCTGGCCTTTTCTCAGCTGTAACACTGCCAAAATGTGAGTGTTAAGGTGGGGAAGAAAGCGGGTGTGAGACGACCCATAAAATTAAACAGTATAAAATGTGCCAATTCACGCAGTTTAAAACATTTGTTCGACATTTCAAAGCGGCATTTCAATGGTGCACAAAAGAAAGGTATTCATTTGCCGCAAGACGCGTCAGACAACCGGCAATAAACAACACTCAGAAAAGGTCTCAATTCCCGTCGAGGTTGTTGAACTTGTCGCGACTTACTTTGTGTCCAACATGAGCAACAATAATAGCAACAGCGTCTTTATCCAGTCAGCAATTAACTTATTTTTGCAGCTAACTAAGACAAACTGTGCCACTGATTGCAATCACCCATCGACGTGCCACACAAGTCGCTTGCCCCGACTTGGCTGCTACTAGCACCTACTATTACTTTATATAATGGAGTTGAGTGAGCAGCACGTGCCACATAAATATGCCAGTCTCTGGCCAAAGTAAGCCACATGTAACAGACATATGTATACATTTGTGCGAGTCAATGCGATGTTCTATGCTGGAAAATCACTGCATGCATCGCTAAGTCATCGACATGCAAAATGCTGACTAACCAACTGAAACGGCCAATGAAATGTATCCAGGCATTTGGAAAGTATTCACAGGCAAAAAAAAAAAAGTAGAAAAAAAAAACAAGAAATAAGAAAACCGATTGCCAATGTGGTTGCCTTTGGAGTTACTTGTTGCTTTTTGCTGTTGATGTTGTTGACTACGATTTCCGCGAAATGTTTGCCATGATTCACTGAACAGACTGTGGCATGTACTTGTCCTCTTGTACGAGTACTTTTGCTCGTAATTTATATGTAGATTTTTTTCTGGCATATGTTCAATTTGATTTTCAACTGTCAATATGTTTGTTAGCATTGTCATGTGATTGTGATGGAAAGTTTCAGCGATTGCAATTGCTAAGTCACTGAGAAACAACAACTGCAACAGGCTTTTGTTGTAAGTAACTGTGGGCCTAAAACACAAAATACAACAGCAGCAGAAAGATTTAGATAGTCGACACACAGATCGTTAACACAAAGTGCAACTTGCTTTTTCTCTATACCCTGTAAAAGAGTTACTAAGGAAAAGTTTTACAGTTGGTAATTGATCCTGATCCTGATTTGTCATTAATACTTTTGGGAAGATTTTATTCTTGGGTATATAAATTGTTTTAAATTTAATCACACTATTAAGTATCTCAAAGTTAAACATTCTTAATTATAAAACAAGGTCAAAGTTGAGTCAAGTAGATAAGGAGTATCTAAGTATCTATCAACTAATTTCAAACTTGACATTCCTCTGTCCTTTAAGCTAATCGTAGGGTATCTTAGAGTCCAGCATTGTTTCGTTGTTGTTTTGAAATATTTTTACTAATTGCACATGAACAACGTTTATCACTCTGACAACAACTGCAACATCCACAGTTAAGGAGCAAAACGTTGTTCCTGTTGTTGTGGTGGTGTTTAATGCCGCTGTAGCTGTCTCTGTCTCACTGTTTTTGTTGTGGCAGTTGTTGTTGTTATTGCTGAAGCTGTTACAAGGAAAACTCATAAGCATTATTATTAACAATATTATTGTTGTTGTCATCAACAACAACAACAGCAGCAACAGCAGCATCATCATCAACAAGCACAACAAACGGAGAAGTCGAGCTTCAACAACTTTAAACGCTGCCTGCGCATAATCAGTAAGGCTTTTAATAATTTTTATGTTTATGTATATATTTTGTATATATGATTTCTTTTGTGCGCCCACGCAGACGTCGCGACGCTTTGTCTGGGAAAGTTGTTGTAGGTGCTGATGCTGTTGCAGTTGCTGTTGCTGTTGCTGTTGCTGTTGCTGTTGCTGTTGCAGTTGGTGTTGTTGACGGCGTTGATTTGTCGCTATGTTTGCGTTAAGTGACCATCATTAGTTAAATATGTGCATTTTTCTTTAAGGATTTTCGCATTTTTCTTTTGAGTTTATCTCAACTGAAATGCGGTTGTTGTTGCCGCTCCGCTGTTTGCTGATTTCAAATTGCCATAATTTGTTGCCAGCAGTTGTGGCGGTTTTTTCAACAGACCAAACTTTCCTTTTCCATTGCAATTTCACTGAGTTGCTACCTTAAATTTTGTGATTTGAGAATTGGTAAAAAACTAATTGAATTAGCTGGCAGCTACGAGCACATAAATTGGCATTGGTAAGTCATTAAAATGAGTTGGCCTCGTAAGTAGTGGGCTTCATGGTAGTTGTTGGAGTTAGCCTGATTAGCGTGCGACTAGCAACATGTTGCCGCAACATGGCATGTTGCTACTGTATTGCGATAGCGGTACATTTGTATCATTAGGAAGTCATATATATATATGCCTGTGCTCCGCTGCTAGTCGAGATCATTAATCACCAAGGCCAGCTAGGCCGGGACTGCACCACGGATACGTAATTTAGTGGCCATAAATAAAAGAAACTTCGCACAGAGCTGTGCGAGTGAAATTGAAATGTTTAAGAGATGAGACAAATGCTCGACTTGATTTGAGCATAACTTTAGGTGATTTTTTTTATTTTTTATTTACTTTTCCTACTCTGTTTTGGCACTCGCTGAGTCTGGATTAATGACATTTTGCATGAGTTTCGATGTTGTTTATGAAAACAGCGTTCAATTCGCAATTACAGTTTGATCAATTGATTAATGAATGCGTCGCTCTAAAGTAGCTTGCAATATATATATATATATATATATATATATATATATGTGTGTATATAGATTTACTGTTAAATGGCTTATGCACAGCTGTCTGTGAAACAAAAGACTTAGGCAACGAACTAGATTGGCATTACAAAGCGAGCTGCAGTTTTTATTGCAGCTTTGCCTTATGGCTATTTGTTGTCTTTATGACAGCAATAGAACATAAAATTGAACTACCAACAACAACTACAACAACCAAAGCGGGCACATAAATAAGTTGCCTTCTGTGTTCACACATAAGAGAGAAAAATAAAAAATCGGAGAAAGTGTTGCAAGGGGGCCCCGACATGTCTGTGGCGTTTGCCACACTGTCAACGCGTTGACGTCTGCCAGGAAATAGTTAAAATATGTTATTGCTAAAGTAAAAAATAACAAAAAATAGCCGGCAGCCGAGTCAGGAAAGAAGAGGGGCATGTGTTGTAATTTCAATTAATGTGGCTTATAAAAATAAACTTTTAGAGCTTTGTGCCTATTTCACAGGCTGGCATTTAATTAAAACATGTGACGGCATTTATAATGGGTGGGCGACTGAAAACAAGCGCTTCATGCGTTATAAACAAAGACACAAACAACAGCAACAATAGCAACATCAGCTCATGAGACAGCAGCAACAAGATCAGCAACTGAGGCGATAGAAAAAGTGTGAAAGAAATGCCTCGGGCATCGAGCATGGCCCCGTCGAGCTGCGGAATTTCAAAAGAAGTGAAATTTTTGCTGTGCTCTTGTGTGTGAGAACCGCAAAGCAATTAATTTGTATAAAATACCCTATAGCCATAAAAATGAATGACAAGGGTAGCTGCAGCTGGTTTGGCTAGCACTTTGATTTATAGCTAGAAAGTTGTACTTGCCATAAAACTATAAACAAAAATTGACTCTGTTAACATGGCTGAAATAATTGTTGAAGTCTATTTGGCCATTTTGTAACCATAGTTCAAAAATGGCTGACGTAGCAATAAAGCAATAATAAATCAACTTTTTATTGTAGTGTTATGTAGAGTATTATCTAGTCAATCATTAATTTTTGTCTTTCATTTTGTTTTTTTTTTTTGCCAGCTTGGTAGCGGATAGCATTTTATAAATTAGAGCAACACTTGCTGCGCTGCTAGCGGCTACTGTTGTTGCTGCTGCTTTTGTTGCTGTTGTGGTTGCCGTTACCGCCTTGATGCCGCACCTTGCATGCGAAAACATTTTCACGCCTCGGGCCAGGCACCATGCGAAAAACTAATTTCGGCGCACACGTCGTATGTCTTGGTTTTTGGTTGCTGAAACACTCTAACACTCCATGCCGGAAGATGTTTCAATTTTTTTTGAAAAATCGCAACAATTAAGCGATTCAGGTGGCCTGATTTCTACAACCAACTAAATGAACACTGGCTGCGACAGGCCGAATGTGGTGTCTGTGGGTCAAATGAGCTGCTGCGCCATTTGGGATGACATCATTTCATTTCATTCAATCGATCTTGTATGTTCGACCGCCTGTGCAGGTATTTGCATAATTTGTCCAAAATTGGAATCAAACATAAATCGTTTAATGCTTATCTTGTGTGTGCTAGTCACAAACGTAACGCTGACAAATCAATCAATCGACCAAGACGGCGGAGGGCAGAGGGGGAGCTGAGACACTTGACATTTGACAGATAGTAGTATTAGTAGCTAGAGAAACATTTACAGCCAAGCTGAGTTGACGCTTAGAAGCTGGTTTAGTCACGACCTGTAGCGTTCTCAACGTTTCACTACTCCAAAACAAACGAATTAGGCAACGAACTTGAGGCCGCACTTGAACATAATTGATGGATAGATTTTATTCCTAAATAAAGAAAACAACAACTGTTGAGGCAATGCTTCTGCAGCAGGTGAAATTTTCATCATTATTAATGATGATGACTTTTGACGCCGCCGCAAATATTTGACCAACACTAGACAGCCACAGACCACGAAGCACACAGCTAAATGGAGCCAGTACCCGGCGGACATAGACCCAACTCAGCTCAGCCCAGCCAAATGTGTAAGCTGACCCACTAAGCTATTGCCAACAGGCTGTTGAATATTTTTGCCAAAATGCTATTTTACCAAGTGCAAAATTTATATGAAATGCTGCATAGCAGCCTGCGGCGACCCAAGCAGCAACAACACAAGCACTCCACAATGATGGTAATAATTTAGTAATTGCAAAGCCTTGTGCAATTTCATAAATTCAAATTTTTCTACCCAGTGGCCACAGTTGCCACACATTTCCGCATAATCATCATAATTTTTCATGATTTTGCATGATATTTCATTTGGTGCACTTGTTAATCTAGTGGCATCCATTACCGAAGTGAATTTGGTGAGCTGCATAAAATGGCACATTAAAACACATTTCAATTTGGACAGTTCCATGATGACGATGACGATGACTTCATTAGCGAACTCGTTTTGCCAGCCAGCCAGCCAGATAGTCAGCCAACCGGCAAAAGTGTTTCTCGGTCTCTTGATTAATGCCAGCCAATGACGGGATCGATGCCAAGGCACAGTTTCTACTACATAACTATATATATAAATATGTACATACATAGCTACATAGCTGGAACTCAACTTCCATCCCCACCTCCGCCGTCCAGTTGTCAATTATGATCATCTTGAAGCACGCTCACATGATCGCTTTGCCAGAATTATTATGTAAGTTTTTGGCATTTTTAAATGATTTATGGCCAGCGGCATTGGCCATCGGCCGTCCAGCCCGCTACTCTTGGCTTTGCCTTTTTGTCTAAGATGTTAACGTCGGAGTCGACGTTGGTGTCGAAGTCGAAGTCGAAGTCGAAGTCAGCGTCGGCGTTGGCATCGTTGACTTCCTGTCCATGACAGACATATGAAGAGAACTTTTCATATGCGGGACTTGAACTTTTGGGGGCGCTAAGTTGCAGCCATTTGTTATCGCTGGGTAAAAGTTGCAAGGCTCTGAAATATTTTACAGTTGTGTGTCGTGAACCTTAATGTTTAGCATGTTTTTGTTGTAGTGGTTGTTGTTTTTGTTGTTGCTGTTGTTATTGTTGCTATTGGAAATGCAATTCCATTGCGCCTGCCGATACGTTTAAATGTGAGCAGTTCATGGGAACAACATTCGAGAAAGTCGTTATTATTGTTGTTAATGCTGTTGTTGCCCGTGTTGCTATTGCTATTGCTATTGCTATTGCTATTGCTGTTGATGTAGATGTTGCCGTCTGGTTTTTGTGCCAAAACACATTGGTGCCAAAGCTCGAAGACGTGCTGAGGTCGCGTCAAGCATCAAATGCCAGGCAACCCCTAACACATAATTACACGTGCAAAATCTTATGTCTGACATTTTTGGGTTAACGCGACAAAACATCACAGCGACGGTTTCGTCTTAATTGTCATGTGTTGCAATTAACAACACGCTTAATAACTCAATCAACATCAGCGAATGAATGGCTATGCCAAAATGACCCTCATCAATATAATATGCAATAATAATTATCAGCCATCGATGGAAGCAGCGCCAATGCGATTTATAATTATTGCCATTTATGAAAGTGTAAAACAAACAATGCCACACTTACATACATGTCTACTACATATGTACACACATCCGTTGTTTGTGTTTGTTGGTGTCGCTGTTTCTGCCATAGACGAGGCGTGTGATCTTGATCAGCCACAAAATACGCAACGCCAGGCAACAGACAGAGCGCACAGCACAGCGCAAACAACCGCAGCATCCACATTAGTATGATATTCATTTAAAATACAACGATTTATTACAAATCGAAAAACAAGCGAAACTCAAATGCTCTTTTAAGCTTTAAAATATGCTTTATTTTGTTTATGCATAGCAGCTTCTTATGGCATCTCTGCTGTTAAAGCAATTTATTTTCTCATTGTTTTCATATTTTATTTATGTTAATATCAAAAAATAGTCCACGCTCTTACAGTACAAAAAAAATCTTAAATAAAAAAGTTAACTTAAAAAAAACGAAAATTGCTTACGTAATTGTCTTACTTAAAAAAAGAACATAAATACACTAGGTAAATACAGGAAAAAAAATGTCCAATTTGTGTTGTCATATTTCTTATTTTACGATCCTATATTTCTGACAATTTTGCTCGCCATACCCATAGACAATAGCCAATAATGTAGTGCAACAAATAAATTTCTCACAGGTTTGTAATTTAAGCCCGACAACAAAAACTACAACAAATTCGTTCATGTCGACCACAAGTTAATTGCAACGTTTGAATGCGATAGTTTTGTGGGTTTTTTGTTTTAATATTTCAATTAGTTATAGAAAAGGCAAGAGGTGATGCGGAAAGAGATACATTCAATGTGGTACAAGAGACTGGGCCAAGGAAGAAAGTGCAAGCGCCATGTGGACAAAAAG
Source organism: Drosophila cognata (assembly GCA_035041535.1). Lineage (NCBI taxonomy): Eukaryota > Metazoa > Arthropoda > Insecta > Diptera > Drosophilidae > Drosophila > Drosophila cognata. Next base: position 12,667,775 of record JAWNLC010000571.1, on the reverse strand, counting down.
GTCTGTTTGTTTAACCCCGTCGAGTATTGGTAAATTTATGAACATAAAGCTGCACTTATGCGTGCGGCTTATATGCAATAAAGGTAACTTAGTGCCAACAGTGTCATAAAGGCCGATGCCACATAAACAGCAATAACAACAACAATAACAGTGTAACAGCAACAGTGCTCAGAGGGTAAGGAGCGAAATGTGAATTCAATAAGCGAATTTATGTGCAAAGACTAAAAAAGCGTAGCAGGCAGGCGGCCAGCAAGGCATATTGCCAAAAGCGAAAATAAAATTAATAATCACAAGAATTTCACTTTTCACGCAACGACAGAAGACAACAACAACAAATAACATCATCATCATCGTCTGCCATGTCACCCACAAAATGCGAACGCAGTTGCATAAATTTATTGAAATTTGCATTTCGGTTTCGATGCTGATGCTTTTGTTGTTGTTGTTGTTGCGGCTGCTGCTGCTGTTGTTGTTGTTGGTCTGTCCGAAGTTTGGCCTACAAAAAAATATGGCATCGATTGATCGCAACGCAAGATATTTCAATTAGCGTAAATACATTTTTGTCGTTGTTCGATCGGACACGGAGACAAACAGATGCGCGACAGACAAACGGACGGACCGGACAGTCATATTGGGGAACGAGCCACAAAAGAGAAATCGAAAATCTTTGCAGACGCTTAAAAAACAGCAACTGATGCGTAAATGAAGTTACGATTTTGTCGTTATTTCAAATGGTCAACGATAATGCGAGCTCTCGATCTATGCAAATTTCCCACAGACAACTTCGTTAGCGCAGTTTAGTTGTTTTTTTTTCCTTTTTATATTGCTATCGCAAATCATTATCTTACTGCAAGCCAGAGATTTTCTGTTGTGCTCAAGCTGTCGTCACAGACTAGTCACAAATAGTTTAAAAGTTTATGCAAAAAAAAATTTAAATTGTCACAATTGTGAAAATGTTCGCATGTTTTGAATTTGGCGGTTAATTAACGGCTGCGCGAGCCTGACAAATGCTGTCAGCTACGTGACAGTGAACAAATTGTTATAGCGGAATTCCCTTTTTAATATGTTGGAAATCAAAAACATTATACACATAGACGCAAAGGCGTCTGTGGCTATAAGCGTCCGGATTAAGGATCTTCCGGCGTAATAGTCACACGCATTTGCTTCACACCCCGCATTACGACCATATCCAAATCCTTCTTGCCGTCCGCCAACGCATCGTAGACATCCGACGAGTTCTTGATCTCCTTCTTGTTAATATGCGTAACAATGTCGCCCGGCTGTAAACCACCACTGCAAAGCGAAGTTCGAATTAAATTAATCTCAGACTAGCAAATACCCTGTACCCTGTGCTGATACTTACGTATGCGCCGGAGAGCCCACAATTACTTTCCACACGAGAACTCCATGCGACAGAGTTTCGGGCATATTTTGCGTTCGCGACTTCAGCTCGAAAAGAATGTCCGGCGTGAGGGTGAGCATGGTGATGCCCATATAGCGTTTGACCGGATAGCCCGTCTTGTGGGCGGAGCCCTTTTGGCGACGTGCCGCAGCGCGTTCGAGGAACACCTTCACATAATCAATGGGTATGGCGAAACTAATGCCAGCCGTCACCTTCATCGAGTTGACGCCAATAGCCTCGCCGTCCAGATTCACCAGTGGCCCGCCCGAGTTGCCGAAAGTGATGGCCGCATCTGTTTGCAGATAATTGATGTCACGATTGCGAAGGCCGAGTTCCTGGGAGGCACGCTGCGTGGAGCTGATGACGCCCGCCGTCACCGTATTGCTTAGCGCCAGCGGACTGCCGAGAGCGACGACCCATTCGCCGGAGCGCAGGGTGCTGCTCTTGCCCAACTTCATCACGGACAGATTGGTCACCTGGATGCGCAGTGTTGCGAGATCTGATGTATGATCCACATCCTCGATGGTAGCGGGAAATGTGCGGCCATCGGACAAGCGGACTTGAACCATTGTGTTGGGCTTATTGATCACAACGTGGGCATTGGTCAAAATCAGACCATTTTGTTCGATCACAAATCCGGAGCCATTCGATGCGGTAATGGGCTGGCCACTGAAATAGTCAAAGTGGCGCGTATCCTTGATCTCAATGTAGACCACAGAATCTGCACAGCTGGCGACCACATCGGCAATAAAGTTGAATTCACGCCGATGATTGGTCAACGTTTTGGCCGAAATCCCTGGCACCAGCTCCTGGTGGGCCACCATTGTGCTGGCCAGTGCACCCAGCGAGAAGGGCACAAGGAAGCGAATGGCGCTGCGCCAACTGAAGCGTTTCTTTTCATTATTGTTATTGCTGTTGTTGCTACTATTATTATTCGAATTTGTATTGTGGCTGCCGTTGTCTGCGTTTGTGCTGTTGCATGTTACACTGTGTGTGGATCTATGAAGGCAGTAGTACAACGTGGGTGCACTATATCGCTTGAGGAACGTCTCCAGTTTTGTGATGCTGCGCAGCGCCATTAATTTGTGTGTGATTATGTACAAAAATGTAGTCGTTATTGTTATTTAATTTGTGCTCCCATTTGTCATCTAAACGCACAGCTGTTTGACACACATCACATACATCCAGCTGCCTGCTGCGTCACTTAGCTGCTACTGTTTACAATCTATCGATATTAGCGATATACTGCAATGAATATCGTACAACTATCTATACAAGTAACTACTTGTATTACTTTGTTCGAACAAGTCTCAAATGAGTCCAATGTAAATTCAAAAGATTAAGTAAAAAAAACCCAAAGACCCAGTGTAAAAAGTATTACTTGTGTTAAACTATCGCCAAGTCCGCGGGCTGTACGACTATTGTTGTCGTGTGTGGGCCAACAAACGATGTTGTGTTTATCGCCTTAGCATTGAGAGACGCTCACTCGCTCGATTACAGTTCCAAAACAGTTGAAGCAGTGTAACAACAATGGAATACAATTAATTGTAAAAAAACGAATTAAATTTAAATGCAAGTGTAAAATGTCACAAATAATATAGTCAAAATCCAAACGCGCGCTTGCCATCATGGAGGTTTTCCAAACCGATTCGCATTACATTTTCGTGAAGCGGGACAAGAGTCTGTGGTGGAATCGCAAGACATCCGAATTTACAATAAAGCCAGGTAAAAACGGAGATGAATCATTCAGCTATTGCAAGGCAGCAGCTGTTTTTGGAATTAGTTGTTGTTGCATTTGTTGTTGCCATTTAGGCAATATCAGCATTTCGCTCACGTTTCTGCACTTGAAAACTGGAACGGATGCTTATAAATAGTACATGTTATGTGTGTGTGTGTGTTTGAGCTGCTCTACTTTTTGCGTTGAATGTCAAGGCTGTGTGTGGGTAGGCGGGGAGGGGGTCAGGAAGTGCAGCTTCTATTGCACATTCGATGTGCCTGATTACGGCTTCTATTGTTTGCTCCGATTTGTTGTTGGGGCATCTTTTCTGCTATTAATTATTTTACTCTGCTGTCTACTTAGTACAGTGGGCACTCGATAGTGGTAACTTCTCGATTGTAGATTTTATATATATTATTTTATTATAATTTCATCTCGATCTGATTAACATGCGACCACTGTACCTAAATTAAATATTCCACTTGGTGCTAACCATTTCTTTTCCTTACCATCTTTATTTTGATATCTGTTAACGGCGCTCGTTTACTTTATTTATGTAGCTCGGCGATTATTTGGACAAAATTTCATTTTGATTGTCCTTCGTCCTTTCCTCCAGTTAAATGTTCTGTTAATTGCGCAGGCATTACATTGCAAAGGCATTTTTGCCGGCACGCAACTGTCCAGCAATTTGCGTTTCCAATTTGATTAAATTTAATGTTTTAAGTTGTTCAAATCCCAAATCCCATATGAAATCCAACAGTATGCGTGACTCATACAGTGGCCGTGACTTTTGACTTTGCTGTGAAGCAAAGTTTGCTTTGTCGTAAATGCATACATAAATCTCATTCGAGGTCAAAGTAGCTGTTTTCCCCATCAACATTTGGTGTCTCGTTGAAAATGGGTTTTTCGCCCCTTTTTGTCCTCTTTGTTTAGTTATCATAATAAAACAAATTTGATTGTCGCCATTTTCATATTTTATTTATGGCCAACCAAGGCTGGCCCTGTTTCTGCTTCCGTTTTAAGTTTTGCAGACAAATTATTGCTTGTTTCAAGCGATAAGCTTGTAGTTTGTCATAAACCAGATAAACTTGCCAATTTGATAAGATTAGCCGGAAATAACTTTGTTCTGAGAAAATTAGGCGCAATTTTGCTTACGCATTTCTTATTGCTGCAAATGATTATTATTTGAGTTGATTAGCAGCATAAAAACACACTCACATTAGACTTATTAATATTTGAAACTAACTAAATCAGCACAATTCTAAATGACGTTAGCAATTTAGTCTACATTTTGATTAAGACGCTCCTTATATAGACGCTGATATTATAATTTTTTTAAGGCATTATAGCTTTATCAGTGGATGAATTGTAGGCAAGTCATGAGATGATTGTTTCCACTGTTAATTAGGGGCGTTTTACTGCGCATAGGCCTTTCATATGAGTTGGGCTGCATTACTGCATAGTAAATGAATTGTTCATAAGGGCCAGCAAACATCAAACGGTCATTAGACGGCAATAAACCCAATAATGGCCACATCACAGCTACTGGCCATTACGCTGGCTCATTAAGAGGGCAGCATTAAACACGCAACTTGACTTAATTCTATATGCACACTGTAAATGCTATTTTGCAGGATGGGATCTGAGCTCTGTGGAAGATATCGAGTGTATTGGTATTACGCATGGCATTGTGGGCGTCATTTCGCTACAAAATGTCTATGAGCCACATTTGGTGATTGTTAAGGAGGCAACGGCCGTGGGAGTCTTATATCCGCCGCATTTGGTATACAAGATCAAATCCATTTGCATACTCAGTGCCGATGAGCCGGATACTGAGCTGTCCAACTGTACCAAGCATACAAAGTAAGTTTTATTGCCTGCAGAATATCAGCACTCAAATTATTAATATCCTTTAATCCTCTCAGAAGCAACAACTCTACGCCAACTCACAGCGCCTCCTCAAGAAGCAACAACAACAATGCGAGCGGCAGAGCAGCTACCCAGACTTTCACGAAGAGCACAAAAATCTTTGATGGCATGAACAAGACCTGGGGTGCTGTCAAGAGCGCTGGCAGCACAATCAAGGCTACCACACAGCAGGCGGCCAATTTGGCCACCAAACAGGTGAAGAGCTCGGTGGGCATACGTGAGCCCAGGCACATTGAGCGACGCGTTACGGAGGAGCTGCACAAGATATTCGATGATACGGACAGTTTCTACTTTAGTTTCGACTGCGACATAACCAACAATCTGCAGAGGCACCAGGTCGGGGAGGATGGTGCGCCATCGCAGCCAGATGAAAGGTTCTTCTGGAATATGCACATGATCCGAGACATACTCAAAATGAATGTAATTTTACAATAGATGTGCTCCTTATCTACATATTCTCACATATTGCATTTGGCAGGATAAAACATGGATCCTACCCGTCATTCAGGGTTTTATGCAAGTGGAAGAATGCGTTATTGGCAATGACTGCTTCACATTGGCATTGGTTTCGCGACGATCCCGTCATCGTGCGGGCACCCGGTAAGCCTCATTGAAATGAAGTTTTTCAAAGTTGCCAGCAACTAATTATGATTTTCCACTTGCAGGTACAAGCGGCGCGGAGTGGATGAGAAGGGCAACTGTGCCAATTATGTGGAGACGGAGCAGATACTCTCATTTCGACACCATCAGTTGTCGTTTACTCAGGTACGCGGCTCAGTGCCCGTTTACTGGAGTCAGCCCGGCTACAAGTATCGTCCACCGCCACGAATGGATCGGGGCGTGGCCGAAACACAACAAGCCTTTGAGCTGCACTTTACCAAAGAGCTGAATATTTATGAGCGCGTGTGCATTGTCAATTTGGTGGAGCAGAACGGCAAGGAGAAACTGATTGGTGATTCCTATGCAGAGCATGTGATAAAATACAACAACGAACATCTTATCTATGTCACATTCGATTTTCACGACTATTGGTGAGTGGTCATATCTGCAATTTAATTTTAGTATATATACTAACTTTAAATATATCCATTAGTCGCGGAATGCGCTTTGAGAATGTCTCGGCATTGATTGATGCTGTCGGTCCTGAGGCAGGCGCCATGGGCTTTCACTGGCGAGATCAGCGCGGCATGATTTGCAATCAGAAGTCCGTCTTTCGGGTAAACTGTATGGATTGCCTGGATCGCACGAATGTGGTGCAAACGGCAATTGGCAAGGCAGTGCTGGAATCGCAGCTGATTAAACTGGGACTCTCGACACCCTACTCCTCAATACCGGAGCAACTTAAGACGCCATTTATGGTTTTGTGGGCAAACAATGGCGACATTATTAGTCGACAATATGCCGGCACCAATGCTCTAAAGGTTAAAAATTGAAAATTTCACAACGAACAACTATATGCTATATCATCAATGCTTGTATCCATTTATTCCAGGGTGACTATACGCGCACGGGTGAACGCAAGATCAGCGGCATGATGAAGGATGGCATGAACTCTGCCAATCGGTTCGTAGCATATTTTAGTTACACAATGCTGTCTGTCTCTTTATTCTTTCCGCTCACAATTTATCTGTTAACATTGTTTTTTGTTGTCCATCTATCATCTATTTTATGATAATAATTGTAACCCAATATAATTATAGTTGATAATATTACTTGGGTTTAAGTAGCTTTCGTCATCATCAGACTATCGCCTTCTTATCAATGAAGTTTGCAACAGCAATTTCAGATATGTTTATAAGCTTTACTAACGCCGCATGCTTTTTTCGAGATTTTCTTTTCTAACAAATATCCCAATTTGTAATTTGCTCAAGCTTCAAACAGTTGTACACTTCACCCAAAGACAAAAAGACGCATCGCATACTCTTAAATTTGAACCCATGCTCTTCTAATTGGGTGAATGGTATGCCAGAACACTTACTATGCCATCGGCAGACTGTATATCAATTAATCCCGTACATATTTGAGACTCTTAGCTAATGTACTGACCCACTTCTTCGTAGCTTTTTCATACAAAACTTTGCTGACTCGTTCCGTCAGTGCATTATCGATCTGATGCAGGGCGAACTGCAGAAGGCATCTGAATTGCGAGAAGATGAAATCCTTGACACCATTTTGAACATACTTAAACCAGAGACACGTCCACCCTTGCGTGGATTTTACAATGCGGGCGTCCTGGGACCTGAGCTCAAGTTGCTTGAGTCGATTGTCACTAGCAGGTGCGCAAAAAAACGCTAACAGAAGCCCGTTCCGGAAGATTCACCCGATAATCAAAAAACCAAATCAAATAAATTCAAAAAGTTACAGTTTTAAGTTGCTTTTCTTGTTTCTTAATTTATAAGAGGTATATATTATGCGTCATTCGATTTGCAATATCATTTTCTCATTTATCTACACTTTGCTTCTTTGCATGTTTAGATTTCTTGCACAGTTCACACTTTTTGGGTTTTAATACATCATCATGTTCTGGTTGCAGCTATTATCTGGCACGTTTCAAGGACTCATACCGCCAGGCCACTATTGATCTTATGCTGGGTAATCAAGTTTCCTCTGAGTCGCTTAGTGCTTTGGGCGGCCAAACGGCTCCCGAAGAAGTGGATGGCGAAAGTGCTGAGCATGCAAAAATGTTGGTGGAGGATTGTCGTCGTTTATTGCTTAGCTCCGAGCAGTATCCGGTGGGCGCTTGGGGACTCATCGATGCCGATCCCAGGTAAATATCCTAAATATGTATTTCCGTGTCCGTAAATGCTAACCACATTGTTTTTTTTTTTTAGCACTGGCGACGTCAACGAAACTGAGGTGGACTCCATCCTGCTGCTTACCGACGATTGTTATATGGTGGCCGAATACGATTCTCATCTGGATAAGATTGTGCGCTTCAAGAAGGTGCCTCTGACTGATATGCGTCTCGTCGAGCTGGGCATGTATCAGCAAACGAAAATATTTCAGGGTTCTGCGCCGGCGCAGCTCTGTTTGCGCCTAAACTATTGTGTCGATAATCAGGATGGATACTTTCATATGTTCCGCTCGGCCAACTTACGGTTCTTTAACAACGCGGCATATGTTATAAAGACGCCAGAAGAGTTAAGCGAATCGATGAAATCGATTGCGGAAATGTTTCGAATTGCTCTAGATAACGCAGGTAATCCGGATGTGGAATTCATCGTTGGTGGAGTTTTGCAGCGTCGCAAAAGTAAGCTGCCATTGCTGGACGTGCCAAAGGGCATGCCCCGTAACCTATCCGAATCTCAGTTGGTGCAGATTAGTTCCAAGGCGCTGTCCAACGTTGCCGGACAATTCTCAAAGTTAGGCCAGACCTTTAAGAAGCCCCCAAGCGCCGCACAGCCTGGCAATGTTGCTGCCACACTCAATCCGCAAGTTATGCGGCAATCAGAGGGCACTGATGTCGACCTCTGCCAGGAAGCCGAGAAGGCCGTCTTCACAGTTGGCGGCAAGCCGCGTGCAAGCAGCACCAGCAGCACGGATACCGAGGAACATGACAATAGCCTGTATGAACCCGATGCGGACTCGGATGCAGAGATTGCCTTGGACAAACCCAACTACAAGGAGAATACGTTTCTGCCCTCAGTGGGCATCGTGATGGGCAGTCAATTGGAGCAGCCCAGCTCCTCAAACAATATGCAAAAGCTGGAGGAAAAGGATAACATGTGCAAAACCGCTGAAGATGTGCTCACTATTTCGATAACAACGGTAACGGATAATGTTTGCTTGCCCAATGGCCTGCTGGAGAATGCTCCGCCTATGCGGCCAATTACGCCAAATCCGTTAATTTGCGTTGAGGCCGACGAGGCACAGGAGGTGGTCGTGGAAGCGGGTTTGGTAATACCTCAGTCAAGGTCGGTATTCTACACATAATCTACACCATTTTGTAGTTGGTTTTTTTTTCAATTACATTTTCAGGTTTTTAGTTGTCCCTTAGCCAATCTCCTTGTACTAGAAATTATAGTTGTATTTGTGTTCTTATGTAAATGTTTATGTTATGTTACACTTATTTCACATATAGTTTTAAAAATAATAAGTATTACGTATGTACGATAACCCTTATATGTTCAATTCCTCCAATACATACGAATAGTATTTATTATATAAGCATGTGGTGTTATTTTGCAAATATTTACTTATACAAACCAAATGCTTACGAAACGAATGCTCAAAATATAAATCTGAATGGCAAACGAATTGCGAGTTTTTTTTACAATTTGTTTGACTCGTTTTTAGTGCTGTTACCAAAGACATGAGCCTGCCGCTGGGCCAACCGGTTAACTTTGAGGCCAACAAGCTGAAAAATATAACCAAGCCATTCTCCAAATTGGCCAAAGGCATGCAGAACATTGGCATGAATCTGGATCCCCGAAAAATAGCCAACAAAGTAAGTAAGCTAAGCATTTATATTAGAGTCATAATAACAACATCTCTTTACTCGCAGACGGGCGTGCTGAGTCCTACGAGCGTGTCAGCCGAGAATTTTCCTGCAGAACGTGATCCAGGCAGCCGGGATGCTCTGCTGGAATTGTGGGCAGCCGAGAAATGCAAATCGAAGCTAATTGCTCTGTAAACGGATACACGCTTCAACTTATAAACTTTTATATTTATAAATTAGTGCGGTGATATAAATAATTAATTAAGCGCAAAGAGGTTATTCTAGCTGTTTTATGTGGCACCTCCATTATTGGGGAAACTATATTTACTCATATTACATATCCCACAGTAGACTCGTACATGCAGCACGTATAAAATAACTAGTACATTGAATTGTACACGATATTGATTGCAATGTTTGTGATTGTCAACGTTTTAATGTAGTGCGTTTAATACTCTGATTGGGAGCGTGTCATTCATTTGTACGCAATGAATGTTTAGGGAAGCAAATTATGTGTAAATTAAAAGCAATATTAATGATTCAAAAGTAGAATGATATATCCAATACTATACAAACATTTGTCTACTCAGATGTAGCAAATACTTACACAAGTGTTATACAGTTTGCTATGCCTTATTATATTAATCACCAATTGCTTAGATTTTATTGTTCAGTATTAGCAGTCTTATGAATCAAAACAACAACTTACACGATCGTCAGATTAGGGACAACTAACACAACACCCCAAACTAAACAACAACAAAAAGACAAGAACAAACAAAAGACTTGGCCATTGCGTAAATTTCATATTTTTACACTAAACACAAAATGATTAAAAAATTAACAATTAGTAGTTTCAAATTAATATAAGAACACCAATAATTTTCTAAAAACTACATAAAATGGAATTCGAAAAGCCAACGAATATACAGACAAATTATACACAGTACGATTAACCAATTATAAAATATTATACCTTATATATTTATATTTTATGTAGTTCTTATATATGATACGAAGATGTAGTAATATTTATTTATCTACATATGTGCCACCGATTACTTAGATATTAATGAGTTTATTAGCTTCAAATATATTTTTAACACATAGAAGCCACGAATTATATTAGTTTTCAATTAAAGGGTGTACTTAGGATAATTAGGTATAATTTTGTAGTTTTTAATCAAGTGTTGATGTCTCAATTATATAATTACCATGTCTATTTGAACTAGAAAAGTTATTTCCTCGACTTGATAGATAGTTTTCACAAATATTCTGTCAACAAGGGCCAACTACGAATCGTGTTATGTTCCTCATAAACTTGAGATAAATGAGAATTTGTAGCAAATTATGTTGCAAGGAAAACGACACGGTGTGATTAAAATCAGATGATTTTTACAGCACTTCTGACATAATACTTGCCAATCGCTGATAACTATTCTAATTTTGTTAACTTGACTTATGGTGCCACACAATCCCATCCAATCGAAACGAAGCGTGTCAGTGGCAAGTGGTGTCCCGTTGTTTGATGGCCCTTGTTTACATAAGTGATAAAAAATTGCAGACAAACCACCACCAACAAGCTGGCCATCAAAACGAAACGTCGCTTCGTTGTGGAAATCAAAAATCCATTAAAATACCACAGAAGCGGACCATATAACGTTGGCAATCAGCTTATGTATACATAAAGTCTGTATGGCTCTATTGATATTGGACTTTTATTTATGCGAACTTTGCCCGACCATTGCGGGCACAAGCCCGAGCGAAAGCGCCCCATATTGAACTTTTGGCACGCCAGCTGATAAGAGCCACACGCCGTTGATATAAATACATATATATATATGTATTTTTTTCTTACTGTTTTGACCAAGCTTCCAATATCATGCTAATGTTGCCACACAGTTGCATCAATTGTTTTTCAATCAAAGTGCCATCAATCTTTTCGAATGTTTGTTTAATTAACGCACAGGCCGCACTGGTCTACCTTGTCCAACAGCAGCAGCAGCAGCAGCATCAGCATCAGCAGTAACGATGACAACAACAACAACAAGAGCTCAACATAAATAAGTATAGATATTTCATGCCAATCCATTTGACCCCCGGTCACGCTTGATTGCCAGCTATCCAGCTATCCTGAACGGCACTGATGCAGTTATTTGCCCTTGCCGTATCCCTCGAAATCGCCCAGCTTCAGTTTGCCATTTTTCTTTCGCATTTCACTTCTTAAGTTTGTCCATGTCTTTTGCGTCCATTAAGTGTGTCTGTGCTAAGACTTGGAAATTGTCTTTTGAATGTTTCAATTACACGCCTTCTTAAGCACAGCTTCTCTTTCAAATTGAAGCAACGCTTGAGCCACCAACAGCTATCCAGTTTTCAGTTTGGGCCACTGGTTTGTCGTGCCGTTAGTATTTTGGCTTTTATGCGCCAATAAAGTGAAATACACAGATAGTCGAAGAATTTACTGCCTTCAATCTATCGTGTGTGTGTGAGTGTGTGTGTGTGTGGGTCTCCGCTTTCCGCTCCGCTCTTCGCTTTTGCACCCGCCTGCCATTTTCGTTAAACACTTTTGCCTTAAACCATTAATTTCCTATACGTTCGACTTGTACGTGCTGGTAGCCAGGTCCCAGCCAGAGTCTATAGAAAAGTTAATTTTATTGCTAAAAGCGGGTTAAGTGCTTGACGCACAGCTGAGTGCCTCTATTATATTATAAAGCGCAGAGCCGGCTGCTGCCACTGGGTCTTCGATAGAAATCGAATTTGCTTTATGGCATGTATGCTAATTTTATGTCTAGTTAACATTCGCCTTGGGATTGCAGCATTGTCGATGCCTTTGGAGTACATTTACTGTGATTGACTTTTCATTTACAGTTCATCCCAAAGGCAGATAACTAGTTGGTAATATGCCATGAAAGTTATTATCAGTGATTAAAATTAATTTTGTGTTTGCTGCTTAGTCACTAACTATTTAGAACATCTCTGCACTTACTCGGTCAGATCAAACACATTAAAATAAATGCATACAATTTGCGTAAGTCTATAAATTTAAAGTATTGACACAATGTGAATAAATGGATCGTAAGAACCATAAAATCAAATGATACATAAATGAAATCAATGCTGGCCTGTGTGTCAAAAAAGACCTTAAGGTCAAAGTGCACAATGTGTGAGTGATATACGAGGCTGTAAGTTTATGACCGCAAACCAGCTAGCTAGACACTAGAAAGCAAATTACATAGAAAATTGCGATTTTGGAAAAGTGAGCCAAAATTTGTGTTGTGAAATTTTATACATAATTGAATTTATGGTCACACACACTTAAATAGGCAAGCTGTGCATACAATTACCCACACATATAGACAGCTGAGGTCAGAGTAGATCAGCGCTGTTCGGTGGCATGACACGAAGCGGAGACTTGGCCCATTGGCCTGTGGCTGTTGCACCGCACGCCAAACAATCGGAAACCGAATGTCATCTTCAATTTCAAATTCAATTATAAAACAAATTGGTTTGAGCGCAAATAAATACACACACATCGAGGGATGGACTGAAGTATTGATATGTATGTAAGTGTGCTGGAGAATGGGAGGGGAGAACTGGTCGACACACCCGAGGCAACATCAAATGGCAAATCCATTCATCCACTTTGCAATTGTGTCCAGTCGCTCCAGTGAAATAAATGTAATGAAATGTTAACAAATGACAACAGGCTGGCAAACAAGCAAGCAAAAACCGCAAGGGTGGCTCGCTCTGCATCCAGCCTGACCACACAGTCAATACACAAGCAAACACACTCACACGCACACACACAGAGGCACCATGTATCGAATTAGTTTGATGAGATTCATTGGCTCAAGTCCCACTTGACCAACGGCAGCGACTGGCCAGACAATTATGGATTAGTACCATTTGTTTTTGGCCAGCTAAGTGACTGGTCTGTTAGACTTTGATACCACTCATTGCCATTCAGAATCACACACTCGCATCGTCATGCGGATGACGATGATGCTAATGACGATTCTATGGCATTATATGGCACCGATTCTCATTGCCTTTTGGTTTGGTTCGGGTTGTCTCTATTACCAAAACGTATCGGATTACCATGTGCGCTACTCAAACCCAGATTCAGACACAGACCCCCCCAAGTCCGTAATTCAAGTTCATTCCTAGACCGTTTGGCATCTCGCACGTCGGTTGTCAACGCCAGTCCCTTGCAGGTCCTTTGGGGAAATTTGTCAGAGCATCAGCAGCGTTAAGGTGCCAATTAAGGGCTTTTTAGTATCAATTACAAAATCGCACGTTTCCACACCTTTATCAAGCTCGAGTAGGTGTGGGAGATGTGTGTGCGTGTGTGTTTATCAATGTGTATCCATACAGTGATAGGGTGAGGGGGGCCCTCTTGTATTACGTGGTCGATGTGACATGCTGGTCAGCATTCGATTGGGGTTGACCCTGTGGTCCTGGGGCATCTTTTGCGAAATTGTTTTGTGTCATTGTTTTTATTTTCGCTCCTTTCAGTTTTGTCCTTTTCTGTCACTCCACATTTGACAGCGTCATTTTACCAGTGATTTATTGTTCCAATGCCAACAAATTGGGTTTGTCATTAAAGTAGTTAGATTGCTCAACCCGTAGTCGACAGATTTTCAAAACATTTTTTGCTAGTCGCTATTAATAGTATTTCAATTTGTATTCGATGGAGGTGTATTCGATGAGCCGTGAATTTCGAAAATAAAATATATATTTAAAAAATTCACATACTTGCATATTATTGTATAAATATCAATTATTTTCAATAAATGTAGCATCTTTATCTTTTCTATTAAAATAGGAAGTTGAAGAAGATAGATATAACCCATTATTTGCCATTTATTGAGTTGTAAAATGTTCAGATATATTACAAAATTTGGGATTCTCCAACAATATGAGTGGATAAGTTATAATTACGCTTTAACGTTTGGTTGACGAAGTTATTAGCAGAAAGCTTAATAAATGTCCCTGCACCGAGAATAGGACTGTCTTTTGCATATGAAGGAAATTTCTCGATCGCACATCAAGTTGTTCATTTGAAAGGTAGAACCCGACTGCCACAAATGAACACAGTGCTCTCTTCCAGGATAGTCTGGTTGACCCTTAGACCAATCGGTGAATGGCAGTGGCAATCCATTTGCTAAAGACATGAACTGGTGAGTTTTGGCAAAATCATTGCCTGATATCCAAAAATAGTCATCCTTGCCATAGCCCATCTTTATTAGATACTTTGAAATGGCATCCATCTCTTCGGCCGATTCGATTAAGGCCAAATCGCCACCATATTGACGGCATAAATGTGCTGATTCGATCCAGCTAACTTTTTCTGATTGTCCTATGAAATAGTGGTTTTTACCGATCCTGATGTAATTCTGTGCATCAGCGCTCTCACACTTAACTGTTTCAATGGCAAATATAAATGAAATGCTTAATTCAAAATTCACTTTCAGATATTACCCTTAACATTATCCATATTTGGATAGTTAAAGTCAAATGCCAGTGCACAGCAAAGGCAGGCTGTGAGGACAGCAACTTGAAAATATGTCATTGTAAAATGCTTGTTGAGCGACAACTAACTGAAGTCCATCTGCAGAGCTGCTTTATATTTCAACATTTTCGAATCAACTGCGATTAATTAAAAAAAAAAATCATGTTCCAAGGTCTTCATCATTTCTTTTTTTCCTATCTTATCTTAAAGAAAACAAACGAAGACTGACATTGTTCATACAAGAGTGTTGTTAATTAAAATATGATTGTTCAACTTAATTAAAGAGTAGCGCCGTTTCACATTCTGGGGCAAATAACCCTATAACCTTAAATGCGTTTCCAATAATTAACCGATTATTTACTTACTCATGTGTGTTAGGAATGTAGAAATTTCGATGTTCTGGTGCAAAGGATGTTGTTGATTCGAAAGGAGTGTTTTGTAAGCCACAAGTGTTCATAGACAAACCGACTGACCAGTAGGTGAACGACATTGGAAATTGGACATAAAATAAAGGTGTGTAACAAGATCATTGCCCGATATACAGAAAAATGCGTTCGTGTCGTGGCTTTTGAGAAACTTTGAGGTAATCCTCATCCCATTCTCTTAGAAGTATCTTCCATGGATAATGTGGTATTTCAAGTATCCCTGCCTAAAATCAAAATATTAAACTGATATTTTACCAAACTTGAAATAACTATAATATTTTACTTTCAACATTATATTAATTTGGAGCCCGATTGCTAAACTCGTAACAAGGAAACAGCTCATTGTGGAATGTTTAATGAGCTTTTAGTCTTTATGCTCAACAGGCCAAAATACAATAAATATCGAAATAACATATGGTGTCATAGGATTAGTCGAAAAGATATGGAGCTAATTTCAAATTCGTTTATTGTACTCTTCTAATAGCAGCACTAAAATTATTGTTTAAGTGAGCGTATTTTAACATTAACAATCTAAAATTAATTGATATTTTGGGTTTTCGCATTACCCAACACATTTGGAATGAGTTGCTGTTAGTCGCCTGGTTTGTCGACATTGTCTCTGTGGTCTGTGAAAATGTTCAGTTTGGAGCCCAGCATCAGCTTTAGTCACGCTTTCACACACACATACATGTCTGCGGTTTGTGCCTTTTTTAAATCTTTGGCAGCTTCAAATCCAGCGGCGTCAATTTAGCCTTCAATGTCATCCGCTTTCAGTTAGTTTCGTGTAATCCACACCTAAATTCCACGGCAGCATGTCTGAAGTTACACCCAATTTCGACTCGTATTACAAATTAAAATGTGCCGCAACCGACGAGCTCGCACACAAACGCATGTGTACTTATATACTTATATGGCAGTTCATACAAGGAGCACTTTGAACTGATTAGCTGACACCTAGTAGCTTCCTTTGCCCTTTCTCCGGCACTATGCTCGTCCCTTTCACTTTTTCTGTTCCACTGCGCTGCGACTGCCACGGGTCAATGAGATGCTAAGCATATGACATGTATTGAAAGGGTGTCGCACAACCTTCAAAAGATTTTTCCACTTTTAAACAGGCCAAGGAAGGATTTACAGGAATTTCTTAGCTGTTGCTTTGTGGCTTTGACATTTCAAGGGATTGATGGATTTTACTTTTACGGCAAGCGGCCAGCCGTCAGACTCACAGTTCACTGAGCATTATATTCTACAATTGATTTATTTTCTCGTATTTGTAATTTAGTTTTTTAAAGTTTTCCTTTATTCAAAAAAAAAAAAAAAAAAAAACAGCGCCCAAAACTGTCAACAGTTGAGTCTCAAAACGGTCTGCTATGCATCATGATGCCGCTTATGATTAATCGCTGGTAATTATGTTGATTAATTGCCTTATTAGAGGTGCTAGTTTCTGGGCGTTGCGCTGCGTGAGAATCGAGCGGTGAGCGGCGAGCGGCGACTGCCGCAGATCATGTTTTTGGGAGCGTGTTGTGATTTAGTGAGTTGTAGGGGATAATGCCTTAAAATAGCCAAGTTATGCCCCAGCCCCTACTTGCAAACGCTCATCCCCTTAAGTCATTCTTTAATTACCAGAAAACCATTTGGCGCAAATGTTTTCCTTTGTTCGCTCGTCCGCATGGCAAACAAAAAAGCAACTTCGGCTCCAGCTATTTCTTGCTGCTGCTGCTGCTGCTGCTGCGGCTGTTGCTGCTGCTGCTGTTTCTGGTCAAGCCGTAATATTTCATTACATGCTGCGCGTTAGTTCTTTTTTGTTTTGCCATTTCGACGGGCACTTAAATTTAAGCGTGCTCAAATCCCCAAAGACCGCAAGCCCAACATAAACAAACTAACCGAATGAATGCAACTCTGAATGCTGCGCGGCATCCGTCGGGAATACAATTGGATGGCAGGAGCAGGAGCAGGAGCAGTAGCAGGGGCCTTGCCTGGCTGGTAACCGCAATCATAAAAATAATAACCACATTATTGTGTTTAATAATGAAAAATATCATTTTCGGCATAACTTTTGGCTTTTGTTTGTGCAACAGCCACCCCCAAAGAATGGATGCCCGCATTTTGGTTGGCTGTTATTGGGCGGAGCAACCCTTAAATTCGCTTAAATATTAACCGTTGGAACATATTTTGTAAATTATGTTCACTTACTTGCTGGTCCGCTTATGGCGGGGGAGTCTTTTCACATTGAGTGCCTTTTGCTTAATTTGTGGGCGCCGGCAGCCATCAAAAGGGGTGTGTTTCACAGCGTCTTGAGTGCAGAGGATGAGCTGTGGGCCCCCCTCAGACAGACTTTGTTGTTTTTATTGGCATGTTGACTTTTGAAATTAGTTTTTAATATGCGCAAATACTTTGCATATTTGGCTCAAGTGCTCGACACCGGCAGCATACTTGGGCACACAAATCTGTTTTGGCTTCGTCGACAATTTGAGCACAATTGAGCCATATGCCCTTATCGGCTAAAAAGGAAAAAACGCAAATATTTGTAAACAACCGAAATGCAATCTACAAAATTGTTTAACCCCTCCACCAAAGGAAACATAACACACAAAAAAAAAAAACAAAAACAAAAAATCTCTGCATATTGACATCAATTAAAGTGCATCAAGTCGACACTCAAACAAACAACGTAATTCACAACAAATGTGTGTTGAGAGTCGCTCAACTCGTCCTGGCAACAGCAACTATTTATTAGCTACCCCTGCGGGCGGCAAAAAGGTTCAAAATGTGACAACAGCAGCCGCAGCATCCCAGTCGGAGGTCCGGATTTTACCCTTGTTTCCGCTTCTGTTCCTCAGGCGACAAGCGGCGGCTTTCGAGTGTGTTGAATATCGCCTTGGGCGGGGTTTTTTTGGGCGGTGCCGTGGAGGTCAACTGAAATAGTTCTATAATGAACAAAAACACATTGTAAATTGTCCTGCTTGCATTGTAAATGGGCATAAGTGAACGCCGAGACCCTTTAAATGGCCTACACTTGGCGAAATTCCTCTAATATTTGTATATCAATTCTTCAGTTTAGGAATAAAAGTAAATTTTTTCCAGTTAAATTTCAAAGTTATAAACTTTATTTTTAACTGCCCGATTTCACATCAATCAGTTTAACTTAAAGTAAATTTTCTTTTTCAAAGTTATTTCGATTCCTAATTTAGCTACAAGATGTTTTTCAGTGTACTTACTTGGGTTTTGCTCCATTTTGGCATGCAAACAAAATGGAGCCGGCAATGTCTTGCATCCTTGCCTAATGTAATGGGCAAATTAGCAAAAACCAGCCCAGCAATTTAAAACAAAATGAGTCTGGCAAATGTCCTTAACTGCGCTGCCTTTTACTCTATTACAAACTTGTCCCCAGACAATTCAATTTTACTACCACAGTCAAAGGATGTCTGTGCTCTGCATATACTTATATACGAGTACGCGGAAATGCAGGCAAATGCAAACGGTTTTTGGGTATGCCACGCACAAATCACGGCATCTCTTCGTTGGCCAGGACTCCGGACCCCGGCCTCCTGTCCTCAACCCCCGATGACATGCAAAACTGCCGCCACAGCTAATTTAATAATTTATCATTTTGCTGCAGGGCAACAACAAAAGATTATTTAAATTCGCGTATTACGCAGTCGGGTAGATCGGATCGATTTGAAAGCAGGCGACTTGAAGTACGTTTTGTGTAGTCTGAGTCGTGGTCGGAGTCGGAGTCGGAGTCGGGGGTTGTGCAACACAATAAATGATGTGTTGGCCCGCTGGCAATGCAGGGCAATAATTTAAAAATGCTCACATTCGACAATTGGGTCTGGGATGGGGTGCATCGCTTGTACAATTATGTTCTTCAAATTAAATGATGTGGCAGGATTCAGATTTTTCACAAAATCTTCACTATTCTAATTGGCGCATCTAATGGCGAAGGCAGCGAATTGTAAACTTTATATTTATATTGGTTGACAGCAGCCGAGAGTGAGTAACCCTTTTGAGAACAGCACTCGAAACAAATTTGTTTACGCACAGTTGGGAAATATTTTGATTTATATAGACAGGCACACACTCGAAAGGATCCACAACCCAGTACAACATATACATATGTGTACACATGTATTTGTAATCCTTTCGTGCCCAATTCAATTGTTCGATTTGACAAATTGATTTTCACTTCAACCGGTGCGCTCCGATTGCTTTGGCTCTGGACTTGTTTGCTTTGGGAATTGACAATTTTTGGCTGCTTCTGATTTTCGACTGTTGTTGTTGATGTGTCTATTTCGTATTTTGGCCACAAGCGCGTAAATATTTATTTAGTTTTAGATAGTGAAAATCTCGTCTCGCATTGACCGCACGGTCGCCCACCATTTAGAAATGGCTGCTTGGTTTTGACTTGGCCAAATGCTCTTTAGGCCCGACTCGATTACGAGATGCCAACAGCACCGCCAGAAGTTGTTGAAATTTATGAGCCATTGGGCGAAACTGTGACCAAAAAACTAATTGCTTTTCCAAATAGAGTCCGCTGCAGTTTGCGGCAACACCAAAATGGCTGCCTCGTATAGTTAGCAACTTGGCCTTTGTTATAGCCATTTGATGTTTTCTTTTCCTTTTTGTTGGCTCACAAATAAATACACTGAGCTTAACAACTAAGAAGTGTATGAGCAAGTAGATCTATATAAATTCAAAATCATCAATAAATTTTTGACATTTTCATTTATAAATGTTGCAACAGTTTTTTGAGATCATGAAGTCCTTGACATAAATTTATTTTACATTTTCAAGAATGTGATTTTATATATAGCTTCAGCTTTTGCCACTGAAACAAACTTTGTTTACTAGAAATTTGTAAACTTTTGCTAAATATCACTAATTTTTTGCAGTGCAATAATTTTGCTAGTCATTTTTTTTACGCCCGGACATACTAAGCTCGCCATTGTTTTCCAACTAAACGAGGCAATTGCAGGTTGTGTCCATGGACCCATCTACCCCCCACTTGCCGCTTTTCTGTTTCAGTTTCCATTTTGGGCTCCCAACCCCCTTTAAGGGGCCGGCGAATATAAATTGCGGCTTTATCAAAGCGCACGTCAAATCTCGTTTAAATTAATGAGTTTGAGCGTTGGTTTTTTAGCGCGTTGTTGGCGCCACTGCATAGTTTCAAATTCCGTTTATTTATGCGTCATAAATTGCCTTAAAAAGAGATCGTTGCAGCGCTGCAGGAAGTGGAGCTAAGGTAGCAGCATCTACTAGCAGTCAGTCATCGACGACGCAGGAAGCAACGCCGCCAGGCAGAGGCACTAAAATTATGAAACATTGTTTGCCACTTTGCGCTGAAGTCTGAAATCGATTAGAGCGGGAAGGGGGCACAACAAGGGCTGCCAAGTGGCAAGTGTGAAATGAGAAGGCGTTAAGTAGTCATAAGCTTGGGCCATGCCACCGCACTTAAGATGAAGAAACGGCAGCAGCAGCCGCAGCCCCTGTCCGTCTTGAGTTAATTAAAATGTTTATCGTGGCGAAGTGTTGATGCCAGCCAGCAAACACCAACAACAGGCCCAAGTCGAGCCGGTTGCAAAGTTATTAAACTTATTGTGGCGTGTAATTAGCTGACGAGCTGTCAACAATATAAGCTCCAGCAATGGCTCCAACGTGCTGCAAGCCGCAGGCCGCAAGGATCATTTTACAGGCGCGTGCTTTGTTTGCCTGCCAAATTGTCGGTTGATAAATCAATCGTTGCTCTTGGCTTGAGGGGGTGGTGTAGGGTAGATGGTGATGAGACCCTTTGTGCAAAATCCTAGCCAGTTGCTTATTTAATTGACTTGTGAGCATTGCCGCATCTGATTTCCCTGCAGGCTTTGCTGGCCCGTAACAAATTTCATAATTTGCCTTGCCGTGTGTAAATTGCGGTTCCTATTACAGCGGCGCTTGCCCAACTAAGGATTTAATTTCACATTTCAGGATGTGCCGTAGCAAATGGTGTCGCAATTATGTCACGCCATTCCTGGCTGGCGGCTTCTTTTAACATGTACTGCAAGCGTTTCGTGTTGCATTTACTTTTTTAATAGCCTCATGTGTGCCAGTTGCAAAACCTAACAGCACAAACAACAAACAAATTTCCAGCTATGGGCCATATTATTATCTACAATATTAAAGTTGTGTGTTTAGTTGACGACGTTGTTAAAATGATTTAATTTTATTTATTTTATTAAACTCCTTATGTACACTATTAAACTCCACTTGTTCTACAATTATTAATCTTTAAATCATCTCAAATTGGTGGCAGATCCGATGAAAAATATTATCATAAGATAAGATAACATCTAAATAAGAGAGAAGACTATACAAAAATACTTTTTTATTAATTAGCTTATATCCTTATTTTTAACGTTTAAATTTTACTTATTAATATACACATCCTTTGATTTAAGATTAGACAAATATTAATATAAATTGGAAAAATATTTGTTTACTGAACTTTTATGTTATTTATCTCATTAAGCTCACTTAAAGTTATAATTGGACTTGTTAAATTACAAATCCTTGATTTAAGATTAGGCACGTCGAGAATAATTTGATATGTATTATTTTTAATTCTGATTCCAATGCAGTGTCAAGCTTGTCTGCTTATTGCAATTGTTTTGCCATTAATTAATTTAGTTGGCTGGCTAGGAAAAAAAGTTTGCAGCCTTAATTGAAAAATGAGCCTAAGCTGTTAATTAGCATATTGCCTGCCTGATGGAGAGGTGGTGGCTGCTGTGGGGCGCACTGAATCATTTTGCAATTAGCAGCATAAATGAATCAATTACTCATACTTAAGGCGTGAAATGAAAAGTTTTCGTCGCCCCAAAAACTTTTGCCTCAGCTGTTGTCCTGCAAATGGTATCCTTGAAGTGACCGCTGCTGCAACTCTAATTGGGCACAAACACACATGAGCGGGCGACCTGCCCAGTGGACAATTGTACTGTTGTACAGCTGTTAAGCCGTTTGGAGGCCGCAACCATGCGTCAAATGGCAAATTGTTTTATTACAGTTTGCAGCAACTTTACCTATGTTGTTGTTGAGCAGTATTTTTTTTCTGTCTTTTCGCCCACCCAGCGGCACACACTCAATTAAAACTCAAGACCCTTCATAATGCATGCGCCTTTTAGTCTTGATGTTTTAACCTTTCCTTTCTTTTTTTTTTTTGTTGCCGCTTGGCAGAAAAAAAGGATTATTTTGATATTTTTTTCGGCACATTTCTGCCATGTTTTTCGGTTCTCTGCAAGAGGGAGACGTTGGGGGGAGGGGTATGTCGTCTAAAAGTGTGTAAAGTTTAAAGAGCCTTAAGGGATTATGCGCGCAAATGTGTTGAAATTCGGGCTCTAATGAAAGAGAACGCAAGTGGCAAAAGGGACTGAAATGTTTTGTGCAGTGGTTTATGGGTATGTATAGATAAGAAGGTAGCTTGGAGCAAGCTGAATGCCCAAACTCAACGTCTCCCTATTGACTGACCACTTATTAGTGTCCGGCTTGTTGTATCCCGTGGCCACTCTGCCGTGTCCGCCACGCCAGCTGTGACAGGGATAAGTGAGCATAAGCCACAAAGGACGCAGGCCTTTCCATTGAGTAGGATATTTTGAGCAGGACCTTAGTCGAGCTGTAACAACTAATTTTCTTTTAAGAATTTCGTAATTTCAATGTAATTACATTTATTTGTTTGCTCAGCAGTGGCTCGCTGACATTTTTGTACCCTTTGAAGTTTGTTTGCCTAATGCCAAACTCTGTCAACCTTCTCCATCCAAGTGGCAGCTCAAGTGGCCGACTCGACATTTATTTGTTTACATTTTTGACGCGTGCTCAAATTTGCTTGTTTGTGCAGCTTGACAAGTACACTGGACGAGTAGTTAAATAACTGTCAACTCTAGATCATATGCTTACATATAATGAACGTATTTAAGATCACTTACGATCACAGCCCGTCTCATTTTCCGGGTCAACACTTAAAAATTCCGCTCAACATTTTAATATTTTCAACTGTAAGAATCTAATCTTAAGAAGATGCTACAAAACACTTGATACACAAAATTCCTTGGGGCTTTGGGCTACACTCAGATCTCGCAACACCCATTACAGACAACAACAATAGCAAGACAGCAAAAACAAAAGGCAATCAAAAAAGGCCAAGCTGGGCCAACACCAAAAGCAAGAAACCCAAAATAAAAAAAATAAAAAACTCATAGCAAAAAAAAAAAAGTTGCAGCTAAGTTTCGAGTTTTTATTGTACTTCATTGCGACTGTGTTGAGGGTAAATTATACTACGTGAGTGCACATGCTGAATTTCCCAAACTCTACTTAGTCCTCATCAGAAGTGGCTGGCTGGCTGGCTGACTGGCTGACTGGGTGTCTGCCCTGGTGGTGCGTTACCAGAATCAGATATATAAAATACATTTAAAAAAGTAAACTCGTAGGTATTAAAAAGCGGAAAGACAAAGCCAAGTGTATCTAAGTAGAATGGGGCATGGGCAAAATGGGAGGCTGCAGAGGGCACTAAGTAGACAAAATCGACAAATGCAACTGACTCTGTGGCAAGTGGCTTACAGCTGATGCCGTCGCATCGCCTGTTTGCCTCGCATTGACTATGTTAATTTGGTTGCTACACAAACGAGATTGATTTCGGCATCCGCACACTTGACTTGAGTCGATTTAAAATTTTGCACCACAACAGCATGAAATATTCAAATGGCATTCAGTCGCACACACAGTTCGATTTGTTTCGAGTGGCTCAAACAACTAGCAAGCAAGCATCGAAAGTATCTGAAGAGCAGCCACTGGCATCGATAGCATCGACAGGAGCCGCATCTGTTGGCCTTAAGTGCGGTTGCAAATGTCAATTGGCCGTTTGGCCAGGAGCGAACCGGTAACAGGCTGCATTTTAATTTTCTTTGCCTTGCCTTGCCTTGCCTTGGCAACCGATTCGAGCCCTGTCCGATGGGAGATTCTGAGAGATTGGCAAACGGCAAACGCCATCGATCTCGTTTTCTTATTTACATTAAAAGCTGTTTGCATTCACTTAAAAGGATAAGCAATGTCCTTTTAATGGGTTTCAAATTGAATAAAGGATTAAGTTGTTAGTTTTAAATTGAATTGCGTGCGTTCGAGTGAAAGGCTAAGGCTGAAGTCTTTCTTACCCATCGCTGCTCCCAATTCCCATACCAGCCAAAAAGTTAGGGTTAGCTTACATGCCTTCACGCTGACAATTTCACGCCGCACACAGCAAATTCGACAATAACGACTGCACGAAAAACCAATAGACGGAATGACCAAAAACCCATGTACTAATTAGCAACGGCTTGCACATTACCAACGCCGTGATGATAATAATAGTCCTGGCAACGTTGCGCTAAACTACACGCTATGCGGCAGCCATAATTCTCGGGGTTGCCAGTTAGCAGCCAACGCCAATTATTTGGCAATTTTGTCAAATCAAATGGATGCGCTGAATTGTCATAACGACCACATGCGAGCATTTCTGTTTGCAAAGTCGCAGGTGTTGCGTCCTCTTTGCTCATTTGCTGTCAGCGTTAAACTTTAACGAGCACATTTACTGAACCAGCTAACAATAGCAATAGCAACAGCAGTTCGCGGCTTGAAAATGAGTATCACACTCTGAGAAAAGTGTCAGCACAAGCGATCGGATAAGGATGAAATTTCATTAAGCTACAGCCTAAAGTATAAATATTCCGAGATGAAATGCAAGTATTAGGAATAAGTTGAGGGACTTTGGATATAAATACATATTAGCTTATATCCTTCAACCAAAGGATATCTTATGTTAAAATCCAATAGTAACAATACGGCCTTCAAGCTTACATATTTACACTGTCAACATATTTACAATTTTATTTTACAAATTTGATTTTATAAGTCGCTTCTGTTTAAAATAATAAAAATAAATAATAAAATATTTAATTTTTTCTAGAGTTTAAATTACATTTTTTTTTAAGTGCATAGCTACAAATACTTTGTATGTACATAGTTAAGTGATATAAAGAGGTCTCAGCTCAGAGGACACCGCATGCTGTGCTGGTAGCTGATAATTAAGTAGTTGCCGGTTGGGTTGCTCATTTTAAAACTGCCAAGAGGAGGCCACCCTCAGCTTAGTTGTTGTCTGGTTTATATGAAAACAAATTTGCTCATTATGCGCAGGACACGAAACCAAAGACATTTGCAAATGTCCTGAGCGCCACTCGCTGAAGAATTGCCTATTTATTTTGCGTCTAGCTGCTTAGTTTATTTGAAGTGCCCGACTAGGTAAACAGCCGCAGGGCAAGCTGAATGGTCGGCGGAGGAGTAGATGAAGGGGGTGTATGAGGTGAATGAGTTGGGCTAGCCGCAGCTCCTTGTCTGGTCGCATTTGTATGCGGATTTGAACTAGATAGTTCTGTGCCAGTCCCCTGGGTGCCCGTGTGTGATTGAGAAAAATCTAGCGCAACAAATGAAAGCGAGACATGAAAGGTGCAATTGAGAACCAAATACGGATAGGGTGGAGTTTGGGCAGACAAATAGATGATACTGTTTGTCAGCCAGTAATTGTGTACGGGACTGGCCAGTCGGTAATGAGTTGGTTTTTTTTTGGGGCTATAATGAATAAATAGACAACATTGGTGCAAACCCTTGATGATGTCTTTGCCAAATGTAGCATGAACTTTCTGATTGAGTCAGTACTGTGGAGCAGCTGTAGTTACTCTGTTTTACCATCCTGCAAATACATTTGTAAATGTCTTCAAAGCCAAAATGAGCTACAGCTGCTGGCGCCAGTCATTTGCTTCTTCTTCTTCTTCTTCTCTCCTACTGCGGACAAGTTGCTTTATAATTGCTCGAAATGCCTTAGCTTATAATTAAAGTAGTTTGTTTGCTGTCTGCTGTCTACTGGCTTTTTGCTTTTGTTGGCAAGAAACTTTTCTGCGGCAAACTCAAACAAACGGCAAAGGGGCAAGTACTCTGTGTCTGGTTGCCATTTAATTATGCCTGTCTATTGTTTTGATTCGCTTGTGTAATGTCAGCTTAAATATGAGACACACATAAGCGGATTTGCCACAAAGGGTAGCAATGACATAAACAATCCACTCACACTCCCAAAAGCAAAACACTCGAATTGCTGATAGTTTTATGTTTGTAGCTGACAACGGCGCCAACGGGATGGATTGGGAGGTTGGGTGAAGGCAACACTCTTCCAAATTTGCGAACAATAGCCAGCCGCGTGGCACTTTGTGGGCCCAAAAACTGCAACTGTAACTGATTTGCCAGCGGCGCTCATCTAAGTATGCCTCTGCGGGACCAACCCGCTCCCAATTGACCGGCGTTAGTGGATGAGCGTACGCCCACAGTATAAACAACTCAATTTGAATGCATTTAACCGCGTAATTGAGGCACGTGTGGCACGCTACGCGTGCGCTATTTGTGGCTAAAGCAACCCGGGGCGCTAACCCCCCCCGACCACCCCCCACTTCCACTTCGTGAAGCCAGTGCCAACCCTCTGCTGTTAAGCACGGCAAATTGCAAACCAATTGGCATGCAACTGGTCGGTCCACAGGCTGCACAAAAATTAGTGCGTAAATGTTTTCTCACCAAATAAAAAGGCAGCCTCCCATTGTCGGAGCACAGTTTGGCTTTGTGCCCCATTTCGTTTCGCTTGCCGGCGAATTAACTGCGAATTAGTTGGGCAGACGACGAGTCACGGACACGCGTTTAATTTACGTTGAATTCGCAATGCTTTTCACGGCCGCTTGTTTGGGCCTGCCACTTGACAGGTAGAGCTGGTCCAGGCCCAGCTAAACGATGATGATGAATTAAGGGTGTTGCACAGCGGCAAAAGAATGCTTGGCCTCGTGTCGCTTAGCGGAAAAAAGCTAATGGGGCTAAATGTTATTCCAATTGCCCTTTAAAGTGTGCTAACAAAATGGGAGAAGTGATCTCTTCGCTGTAGTAGCTGGCTTCCATTCATCGTTCGATGCTTCTCTCTCTGCTTTCAGTTAATTGACCATTAAAATATTTAATGTTATTTGCAGCAACAAAGTCAGTTTACAGTTTTATTGCCCATTTCAAATACTAATAGCAATTGCGTGGCAGCAACAAACCAAAAAGTGTTACATTGGAGTTCTTTTTGTCAGCTTCAATATTACATGAGCACAAATTGCAATTTAATCCACAGATGTCAGCATTGCGATCAGTGCCTGCCTTCCTGCCTGCCTGGCTAGTTGCTTGCCACAACCCTAGCCCTTGCTTGGAGTTGCACGTGACAAGCTCAACCGAAAACTCAACCCCTCAGTCTCAGTCTCTGCCGGAGTATTCAGATACACTCAGAAAAAAACTCTGTAACATTTAGAAAATTCCCATATTTTTGGCAAAGGCATCCCACTTTATGTTTCCCGAGTGTATTTGTAACACGTCAGATTAAGTCTATCTAATATTTAAGAATTTTTTCTCAGTGTAGTAGCTGGCTGCTGAGCGTCCCACGCCCGTGTCAAGTTGAAAAATGGTATTAAAGTCACATTGACAATCATCAAAATGTGATTCGCTTGCAAAACAACAATGGTAGCTCAGCCACCCCGCTGCCGTCGCCGTTTCAGTTAGACTCAAGACACATGTGGCATGCCCGTTCAGCCCCGCTCCCCGGTGACACTTTAGCGTGTGTCCTGCCCCCGCCGAGCTGCTCTTCATCAAATCCGCTGCGCAAATCTGTCATATAGCCTGCCCAAAGTGCCTCTTGGGAGCTTGTTTATGTCAAGCGCCGGTCATAATTTATATGGCCGCACATATGCAAGCATTTTGCAAACGTGGGCGGTGGGCGTGGCAAGCGAGTAAACTTTTAATTGCCGCACACGATGCGCTTGAGACGAGCTCGTCGCGAGCAGCCGCAAATACCAAACTAAATGAACTAAACTAAGTCGCACGCTGATCTTCCACTCCCAATTAGACAACTCACTTGCCATGCGTGTCCGTCGACTCCCTCCCTCCAGCTGGGTTTATCAGCCCGCCGCGTCTCTCTGGCATCTCTGGCATGCAGTCAGTCAGACGCGAAATTGTCGCCAGCGTTGTTGTCTCAGTGCGGCAATCCAAATTCAATTAAACAAACACAATAAGTTTCGATAAAGCTGCGCTGATAAGCACAGCAAACTAAATATTCGCATGAAATGTACTGCATTCATATTACATAGAGAGCGAGAGAGGGAGAGGGAGAGAGAGAGAGAGATAGAGAAAGGGAGAGAGGGGAGTGAGCGGGCATGAATTCTGGGTGTGACAAAACTTGTATGAGGGGCGGTCTGTAGAAAAGTCAATGGTGCAGATTAAATGTTGCTACACACACACTGCTCTCACAGACACACACACTCACACACACTTACACACACACACTCACACTCAAAATGAAGTATGCGTAATCTGCAGCAATTCAGGCGCAAAAAAGGTTCTCGTAAAATACGTAAACACAAAAAGAAAGATACACAAAGCAGCAGAAGACGAAAACAAATTGGAATCTAAAATAAGTCGCATAAAATAAAATTCAAAGTAGTTTGGGCAAAAAGAGCCGGCCAAAAAAATAAAAACACTCCAACAGAGAAACGGAGACAAGCTCGAGCAAA
Source organism: Drosophila cognata (assembly GCA_035041535.1). Taxonomy (NCBI): domain Eukaryota; kingdom Metazoa; phylum Arthropoda; class Insecta; order Diptera; family Drosophilidae; genus Drosophila; species Drosophila cognata. The sequence continues at coordinate 12,638,730 of JAWNLC010000571.1, read as the reverse complement.
ACAACTTAATTGCGTGAGTGTCGCGTTTTGATTCCGCAACTGGATGGGGCAACTGTCATGCTGCCACAGCTACCCATTACTGTTCTTGTTGTTGTTGTTGTTGTTCTTGTTGCCTTTGGTGGTGGTGCGAAATGCTTAAAATGGGATTTGCTTAACTCGTATTATGGTCCGCATTGAAAAGCAATTGTCTTGGATTTGCGTCGCCCAGGAAATGGGCAAGGCTCAGGCAATGGGTATGGGTAAGAGTAAGGGTATTACTATAAGTGGGCTGGCGTCTCGTTAATTTATCGTTTCAATGATTTGTCTGTGAATGAGAAGATGTTTTTGTGCGTGTGCCAGACATATTACAATAAATTGTATTTAGTGGCCTCTTGGAGGGTGTTTCAAGTGCAATTGTAATCATCACAGATCAAAAAACAAAGTAATAAATAAAGTTATATTTAAAGTAAGTATAAGACTAAATGAAGTACAAACACTTATATTGAAATATTGTTAAATGTGACTACTTAACTGATTATTTAAATAGATATTTTCAACAATTATTGTGCACGTAAGGCATTGCATCATGTTGTTCATCACATTGAAAACTAATCTTTAAGTGCGGAAATTAACCAGCTAGACTCCAGTTGCACAAATGCGTATGTGCAACTAAAATCAGCATTTAATTGTATGCAAATTCGAGCTTGCTTCATAGCACTCGCATTTTAGAGAGTTTAGTGCGAAATTCGCTGGCATGTATGTAGCTGAATAATTTAGTGGCTTACATTTACAGAAATTAACGCATATACTCATGCTCATACACACACACACACACACAGACACACACGCACACACAAGGACTCAGATACACACACGACAGCCAGTTCATGCATAATATGCATACATGGGTGTGCATCAAATGGGATTTGTGCGACTAATTGCAAAGTACTTAAGCAAAGCTTAAAACAAATGTAAAAGCAAATTTTTAATATATTATTTATGCAAATGTCCCTTTTGCTGGCAAGAAAAAAACCAAGGCACATCCTTTGCTTTTGGGCGTGGCAAATGCAATCAAATGTGCGAAATTTCGCTCCGAATGCGCAGCGCGTGTCGCGTGGCTTTTCACACAGAGCTCAGCGTTAACTGGGGGTCGGTGGCGTAATAGATATAAAAGGATTTCCGCCGTATCCTTGCTCAGTGACTCTGTTTGTTTGTTTACGCGCCGCTGTCAACGGCACTCTTAGTCAATTCGCATCCGCATCCGAATCGGCATTGGCCATCCGGCTCAGTTGCTGCTCCTGGAGCTGGCCATGCGTGGATTTCTGTTTCAATTATGCTGTCCACCAATAGCGGGAACAATGCCAAGGAGCACAACTCGCCTGCTTGGATTGCCAGTGAGTGAGTAGTTATTATAATATCAATGGGCCCGAGGTGTGTGCCCGTGAATTTATTCATTTGCTTGTCTCTGTTTTGACAACTTCGCCCCGACTTTATGCTTCGGCATTGTATCACACAAATCGGATTAAGAAATTTCGTATTCGTTTGCCACATAATTGAATAGCTGCGAGTGTGTGAGTGTTTGAGTGCTGCACGCAGCAAATGAGAAGCAAATTTAAAATTTTACACTTGACTTAGCATTGTTGTCCTGTCATTTCACACGCCTGCCAGAGAGTCCTTCCAGCCTGCCACTCTGTCTGTCTGCCCCGTTTATCTGTGTGCGTCACAGCGATAAATTGTTTTTTGGCCCTCTCCTCGTACAAATCTCCTCATAAATACCACAATTTTTGTTTATATATAGACACATACATATATATATATTTATATACATATGTATTGTTTTTTTTTATCGTTTTGTTAATATTTAAAATGTTTATTTCTTTTCATTTCATATGTATGACATTTTTGGTTTGGGTTTTTGACTTTTGATTTTGCTTGCCACTTAAGTGCTAAAAATAGTTACATACTCATAAGTACTTAGTTATAAAATAATTACATACTCATAAGTGCTTAGTTATATAATGCTAGATATGTCGAATTTGACTTTGCAACATCTTTGGGCTTCGTTTGCTGTAATCAATTTAAGCGCTACAATATCATATAAATTAAGTACTATTTCTACAATAACTATATACAGGCTAAACTATAAAACACATTTAAAGCGATTTGGTATTTACAATGCATCGGCCTCCGGCCGCATTCGTGCCTCTGTTCCGACGGTCTTGGCACGTTTCTCGAAGAGTTGCAACAAACGCTGTTGCATCTTGCAATTTTATGAGTGCGAGTGACTCAAGTGGTGTGCGCCCAGGGGATGAAAGTAGGGTCCGTAGGGTGGGTACGGGACGCCGTGCGGGTACAGCAGGCTGCTGGCATAGGCGCCGGGACCAAACGAACCGCCCGCGGGTGGCAGTGTCGGACTGTTTACATCCATGCCAGGATTTTGCTTTTTCCACTTGGTACGTCGATTCTGGAACCAGATCTTCACCTGCCAATACACACACAGAAACTTAGCATTATGTGAAAGATTTTCTTGGAGTTAATTCTTACCTGTGTCTCTGTCAGGCTGAGACTGAGCGCCAAATTTAAACGCTCGCATACGCTCAAATAGCGCGTCGTCTTGAACTTGTTCTCCAGCGAGACCAGCTGCTCGTAGGTGAAAGCGGTGCGAGCGCGTCGCGGTTTGGAGCCACCACCACCGCCACCGGACTTGCCATCGCCATTGCGACTGCCGCCCTTTTTGGAGTCCGTTTCGCTGCTGGGATCATCGATGTCGCTGCCATCGTCACACATATCGTCTTGATCCATGTCATTGAGATCCTGGGCTGCAAAGAGGAAAGCAATCGAAATAAGCAAGATACTTATTTTTCCTTTTGCATAAGCCGAACAGCATCATCATCAATCAAGTGAATGGTAATACCCAAAGGGACAGCGACAGATTTGTAAGCGGAAATCAATCACCTCGGATCGGTCGCAACAATGTCAGTTAATTGGAATCTTCGGCACATGTTGGCGGACATGTGAATAGGGGCCGAAATCGGTGAGAACGTGCAGCAACAACAACAACAACTGCGGAATTGATTGCAATGATGCGGCAATCAAAATTCAATTAACGCACCCACTGTCCACCCAGCCAGCCACCCGGACAGACAGTCAGTCAGTCAGTCAGCTACAGTTGTGATTATTGTTCAATGTCCGGCACATGGCACATACCCCAGTTGCGTTGGTTATATTTTTGGTCATCTGTTTGTGCCATCTTATGCAGGCTATCTAGATGTAATCGATAGCGATAATAAATTGTGCTAGAAGCGTAAGCAAATTATGACGATATTCGCTTCCCAGTTGGGCGCAGAATCAACCAAACTGTGTAGCCCCCTCAGTGACCTTGTCTGGCTATAATAAAACAAAGATAAACAAATACAACGCAGTAAAATGCATGTAACTGGTAATTGATCAACATTATTGGCCATGTTTGCATGTAATTAGCCTGGCCGTGGCTGGCTGAAAGTGCGTCACAGACAGCGGACCAATTAAACAGAAAATTAACATGAACGCTTAATTTAATATTTAACGATTTTACTGGCCGCCGTCGAGTGTCCTTTCAAATGCAAATGCAAACTCGCCTGTCGCCTGTCGCACTGGTAATTGGCTGTGGAGTGTTTGCAGCCACTTTGATATGCATTGATGGCACATTAGATGCCCGAATATATCTCATCAATACCAATTGACTGGTTCCGACGACTGCTCCTGACCACAATTGGTTTGAGTAAATTGAATTAACAGCCCGGAACTCCACCAGACGTTTAATGCGTTGGCAAACAAACGCGAAAAAGTCGAAAGGTCCGCAGACAGTACGGGTGTGGGTGCGGGTGCGGGTGGGGCAGTGGGGGATGGATCGAGTATTGTGTGCTATCCTAAAAGGGTGTGTTTGCACCCTATAAATAGCCAGCCGCAACCGCAGCCGGTTAATAAGCGCTGCAGCTACAAACTGCAGTCGGTGCATACGGCAACTGAGGTGGTGGTGGAGCTGTTTAATTGCGGCAACTAACCGTCTGTGCGGTGCAACATGGCGTATGCGTGTTGTGTGGCAGCCAAAACAGGTAGATGGATAGTTTGGGGAATGCAGCTTTCCAATGTTTGCGACTAATTCAAGGTTTGTTAAATTAAAAGAAAATTATTATGGCTAATTCGTGCGTTTGCATAAGCTCTGTGAATTATTAGTAACGATAAATACATGCATACAATAATGCTAATGAAATAAACTATACATCGATCACTATATAGTGTATCAGCTACTTGAAATTCCAGATTACGTACATTATTTCAGGGTTAAGATTAAAGAGAAATTAATACAACTAGAAACTATAGGTATTACATTCAATATATTCAGCCTACGTGTGAATGTGAAAAAAGATTTTTTTTTATTCTCATCGTTTTATCAGAATAGCAGTGGCATATAGAGCTCTCCCTTTCTTATCAGTTGCATACCAGTTGTTAAGTAACTGCAGTTAATTATAATTACGCCAAAAGCACTTCATAAGCAATTTTGATGATATGGCGCGTCGAAGATAAAGGGACGTTTATGGATGCGCAAAGGCACAGACATGGCTCAAATACCAACACACACAAGTGCAAACATATATACACAACACACACACACACTTACGCACAGACACACACTCACAACCGGCTCGATGGTGCAATTTAAAAGCCGAACTCGGCAACCCCTCGAGTCCAACAACAATTTAAATTAAAGCGCAAACGAGACAGGCAGAAAGTATAACACAAAAGAAGCCAAAAACTACTGGCATCGCACCGCAGCACAAATACCCTAATAAATGCATTTATGGAAAACCAAAAGGATTTTGTTTTAAATTATTTGCAAGGGACTCTCTGATAAATAAATTATAATAGATTACAAAAGAAACATAATTATCAAAGATCAACTGACTCTTATTGCTTTTGTTATACGTTACTAACGTTATGGTTGAGCTGAGGTTTACTTAGTAAAGGTATATGCCACAGCATACATGACAACGTACAATTTTAAGCCATAAACTTAATTATGAAATCCGAGTGTTAATTACCACAGCCATCGCATAATTTACCGAGAGACGCACACAGTCACACATACAGGCATAAACATATACTTGTTGGGGAGCTTTTACAAAATAGCTTTTAAATTTGGGTTCTGCATGGGGCTCCATTGTCGCAATCATTATAAACGCATACGCCTGGCCAATGCGACCCCGGGGAGCATTTGTCGTCTCATTTTGCCATTTTCATAAAATAATAAATGAGTTGCTGATGGCGGACATAAAAGAAGCCGAGGCGAGTCAACGAAAATTGTCGCTTAACTTTACAGAATTTACAGACACGCACACAAGTCAGCACAAGGCTCCCCAGAGCACCAGCAGCTGGACCAGAAAAGCATAGCACACCAATACATGAATACAAAGTACGCTATATACACATGCATTGCCATTTGCGTGGGTGCGAGCGAGAGCGCTAGAGTGAGCGCCAAATTGAGTGCTGAAAAGAATAAAAGTTTTCGCAGCCATTTTACTTTTTTTCAGGGGTTGGTTGGCAGCAGTTTCGTTTGCTCCCTGTTTGCTGGCGCTAGCCACCCACATTTAAATGTTGCCACATAACCATTTTATTCGACCCAACCCCAAGCAACGGCGGCATCATCCTCACCCCCTCTCTCTCTTTCTCGTATTTCAACTATGCTCAGTGCGCCCACTTAGTTATCGCATGTTTTTTCATATGACTTTTGGGGCGCATTTCTGTTGCTGGCCAAGTATTATGCCGGATAGGCAAATGTATGTAGCAAGTTTCTACTACTACTACAACTATCTATCTGTGTTGCTTTTACTTTTTGCGCTACTCCATCAGACATTGTTTGGATTTACATGTACATATACATATATATAAATGTATGTGTTTTTTGTTTTGTGGCTTTCAGCGCTGCTTTTAGTGTATTTGGTAGTTGTGTGCTTTTGGCTCAGTTTTGTTTTGCATTTTAAATGAAATGCAAATTGCTGTGCGCCCAGCGACTAGTCCAAAATGAATGGCGCCTCAGAGAGTTGCAAGCTGACAATCTGACAAATCCAGCGTATGCATAATATTTATAAAATATTAAACGACCTGCACGCAATGCATTCAAAATCGATCGGATGATGCGAGAAAGGATGAGTGTGGCAAGGTGTCATAATATCTAATTAGTCACAAAGACAAAAGGCCGCATAATTACGCTAACATTATCTGAAGCGACCAGTAGCAACATTAGCACCTCCCAGGCCATAAAATTAAGTGTCGAAGCGAGGGGCACTCTCAATGTAAATGTGTGTCTGTGTCTGAGAGTGTGTGTGTGTGAATGTGTATGTGTGCAGGACAGAGTCATTGAAGCGGCTAATGAATGTGCGGTAATTAAGTACCTTGCTAATTAATGACTACAGCATCACCCGGCAACGAGCAGCAGAACAACAATCGTTGAATCACTGGCTGCAAACACTGCGTATACGTGATGTGCACAAGTTTGCCGTCTGCATTGCTGTCCATTTGCTGTAAACTTGAACTGACTGAATTAACTTCCAGCAACAATAACACGAACAAAGGCAACATCAACAACAACAGCAGCAGTAGCATCGACATAATCATTGCCAGCATCATTATCCTGGTTGGTCTATCCGTGTCCTGTTGGCCCTTCTGCTGTGTGCTGTGCGGTTGTTGCCGGCGCTTGGGGTCGTTGGCGCGGCCATTCAGTCTGTTTTATTAGCAGTTATGTTCGAGTACTGCGACGCCACAAACAGGAGCAACCACCACCTTCGTGTCCACTTCCAACACCATTGATGAAGTTAATTGTGTTTTATTAACACAAACACAAGTTCACAAACAGCAAACAGTAATGCAAACTGCCAGCAACAACAACAACAAAAACAAGCATCAGCAACGGCAACAGCAATGGCCGATAATTTGTTGCTGATAATGATGTTGTTGCTGTTGTAGATGTTGTATTTTTGTGGTCTGCGCCATTTTCACTGTTTATAATTTCGTACATAAGCGCTTACCGAAGTGGCCAATAAAGCGAGTGGCCGGGCTTGGCTGTGTGCGTGTTTGTGTGTAAGTGTTTGAGTGAGTGCAACTGGCGCTTTTATTCGAACTAAATGAATGTGGCTGATGATTTTCAGTGATAAATGTTGATTAAAGACAAACACACAAGCACTTCTTATGCAGACCAAAGATAACTAAGCCATCAATGCAAAAATATGATTAGCCTATAGATATAAAATTTATGTATTGAAAATTTTACATTTGAATAAAAATGTCATCTTAAAATCAATGAACACAATATAATATATATATATATATATCTTTTGTATTAGCATAGTATCACGGTCATGTTTATTACTAAATTGTAGCCATTAATCTTAGATAGGTAGCTATTTTAAAGATTCAAGAATCTCTAAAGATTTATTTTTAAAAATGTGACAAAAGGCTTTAATCTTACAACCTATGATTAAAAATATATTTGTACTGATTTCACATCCTTATTTGATGAATTCAAAGGAAATTGTGATTCGAAGGAAATATATTTTATGTTTAAGTTAACTAGTCAAATATGAAACCTTTTTTAGTAGCATTCATTAAGTTGTTCAATACAAGTTTTGAATTTCTCAAAAAAAAAACAATCGCAATTAATTTAAACAGTCCGTATCTAAAATCATTTTATAATCAAATCAACCATTTTTAAAGAAACCGATTTCCCAAATCCAGAACTTGACTTTTTGTGTGCCCAGGTCCTACGTGCATAATACATTGCCCCTCCTCACCACATTGTTCCTTCACACCCTGTTAACTTTTCTACCATCGTTTATTTTGGCGCTTTGTAGCAGCTTAGCAGTCCTGCCCAGCTGATGCTATTTCCCCCGATGCCACAGTACTAAGTTCACCACAACAACTTCAATCAAATTTGCAAATTTTTATTTGAGCAATTTCTTTGTAACAAGCCAAGCATGAAAATCAATTAATTTTCAGCAAAATGTTAGCCAACAGCTAGCAAGAAAAAAAGAAGAATAAAGAAAAAAAAAAAGAGAAAAAAGCAATCGGATCCACGAGCAGCACACAAAAAGCTGGCAAAAAGAAATATCGAAAAATTCCACAGAGCTTTTCCCAATTAAAACATCAATCAATCAATTAAAACAAATTCCATGTGAAAATCCCTCTTGAATATGACTGTAGCCAGCAGTCTAAACAAGTTGCGTACATTTTGTTGGCGGCATTTGCCCGGTGAATATACTCAAAATATAAACGCTTTCATAGTCAACACCCACACATACACACTCACTACGTGCGCGTATGTGTATGTGAGTGTGGGGGGGGAAGTACGTGACTTGCGCCTGAAAGCAGGCAACATAAAATCTCTGTACGTTCAAAATGGCAACTACGCTGGGCAAAACAACCAGAAACAAAATCTAAATCAAAACATACCAAAATCTACAGGCGGAAGTTTAAATTCAACCCCACCCACATCCACACACACATACACACACAAATGTAAAAAATGTGGAATACAAAAAAAGGCGGTGGAATAAAGTTGGCAGTTAGGAAGAACAAGTTGGAAGCGAAAACGGTTTTCAATTTTTGCTCTATATAAATAAAGGCACTCATACATACATATATATGTACATACATATATGTACTCATGTTTGTATACATATTTTTAGCTGTGCTACCCGCTTTCAAGCAAATCATGCTAAACGATGTTAGTTATGTAATGTTTAGGTATGCTGTGCAGCTACTCACCAGACATGTCCTCGCTGTGCTCATCATCTAGATGCTCGTGCATGTCCTCATCTCTCTCATAGCCCCATGGACGCGAATGTCCAAAGGGTGCGGCTGTTGCTGGCAATTTGTTGCCCGTAAACTTATTGGGATCCAATATGTTCTCCACGGAGAAGGCCAAGCGTTTGGTGGCCTCTCTATCGCTGGCTCCACTGGTGGATGCCGTGCTCGCATTGTTCGCACTGTTGGACACCGAACGCGTCAGATCCACGGGACACACCTGTATTTTGAAGTGGGACACAAATAAGAACAAATTTAAAGTTTTTTTTTCATATTATTTTACCTTTTTTTAGAACAATTAGACAATCTGGGAAGAAGGGAGAGAGATTAGACTTACCGACGGCGTGCTGTGCGAGCCGGAGCCATCGTTGCTGTCCTCATCGTTGCCATCGACATTGAGCTCTTCGCTGGTGTCGCTGCGCGCATAATTAGCAGCAGCGATCTGGCGTGAAGTGGCTGCTGCAGCAGCTGCCGCTGCCGCCAATCCGCCCAGTTGTATTCTGAAGCCATAATCGCTCAAGTCGCGACCATTGGGCGAGGCGGAGGTGGAACTGGTCGAAGCCGCGGCGGATGTGCTGGGGGCTTGGCCTTGACTTTGGGTGGAGCGTGCGGCAACCGCTGCCACCAGCTTAATGCGCTCCAAGTCCATATCATTCGCGGAAGTGGGACTAATTCTGCCCATCACTGGATGTGGAACGGCGCCCAAGTGCAGCTGTAGCGACGAGGAAGACATTAACTGTGGAGGTGGTGGCGGCGGTTGTGGAAGCTGTGCTTGCTGCTGCTGCTGTGGCTGTTGCTGTTGCAGTGATGGGAGCGCGGAATGTGCCGGATTTGCTGGTGCTAAGGGAGATTCCATTTGCGGCTCGGAATGTGTTGTCTGGTTGTTGCCGGTGGCTGTGGGCGTGGCTGTGCTGGGTGATATTGGTGGCGATAGTGGCGAGGTAGCAGGCGAAGGTGGTGCAGTGGTGGTGTTGCTGCTACTCCCATTAGGCAATGCGGCAGGTGCGCGCAGATGAAAAACAGCAGCTGCTGGATGATGTGGATGTGGATGCGACTGTGCAGGATGATGGTGATGATGATGCATATGTTGCTGCTGCTGTTGCTGGTGGTGATGCTGTGCGGCAGCGGCTAGAAATTGTGGATTCTGCAGCAAGTGTGGATGCTGTTGTAGTAGCGCTGCATGTGGATGCTGCAGTGGCTCTGGTCGTGCCAAATGACGAACTGCATTCAATTCGAGTAGCTTGCGCTGCTGCGCTGGCAAGGGAAAAACGCCGAGCCCAACTGGCGGCGATTGGGATCGCCTCGCATTGTTTTTGTTCAAGCTGTTGCTGTTATTGTTGTTATTGATGTTGTTGTTGTGGTTGATCTTCTCCTTGTCGGCATCGTCGTGGTTGGGACTCAGGCGACTGAGCATGCCAGATTCGCTGGACATTTGCTTCAACCGTTCAATGGAATTGCGCAGATCCTGCTCCTGCTTGGTCGCCTGTTCGCTTGCGCTGATTATAAACTTGGGTATCTTGGCGGGCGGCGGCGTATTGATGCTTGTTGCTGTGTTAATGGCACTGCCGGAAACAGACACTAGCTCAGCGGATACATTGCTGCCCACATTGGCCAGTTCGGGCGAGGTATTAGACTTGGGCGAATCGGGATTCGAGTTGGGACTCATCAGACCGCCGACGGCTGTGGGCTGAGCCCCAATGCTATCACTTGGCTTTTGCACTGGCGATTGCAGCATCACCATATCGCTGATTGCACTTGTCTCTCTCTTTCTCTCTTTGTGTCACTTTACAAAGCTGGAGTTCAATTCAATTCACTACAATTCACTTCAATAATTGACTTTAGATTCACTTGTTCAGTTTAGTTTTGTGTTTGTACCGCGGCGTGTTGTTGTCACCTTGATTGCAGCCAATCGACTGTCACTGATGCCGGCGCGTATCGCTCAATATCTGAGGCTGATGCTGATGATGATGATTGCTGCTGTTGTTGCTGTTTCGCTTATCGCGTTGCTTTTGAGCATAATCCACGCGCGCGACACTCTGCACGCAGCCGGGGCAGAAACGGAAATGGAAACGGAATCGCTGTTGCTCGACAGAGTTTGAGGGTTGCGCTGCGCCGCCGAGTGAGTCGTGAGTAGTGAGTCCAGATGCTGTGAATGCCGCTGGCCCGTGGCAAGTCAACTAAATGGAAAGTGAACAAATCTGTTGCGGCGTCTGTCTTTTTTGCTGTTGCTGCGGTGATGCTGGTACGGGTAATGGTGGTGGCTGTGGTGGTGGTTGCTGCCTTTGAGTGAATCCGAAATACGCTCCTGCTCTTGCTCTCTGTATTGCTCTCAGCTGCCTTTACTGCACACGCCCACAGCTGTTAGTTTGAGTGATTTGCGTAATTTGAGTGGCCTGGCTCCTCCTTTTGATTGTGCTGCGGCCGGAGCTAATCTCTACTAGCATCTAATGATTTAATTTGCCCTGTACTCGTTAGCAGGCGTAATGGTCTGTTCTTGGGTCTTAGCCGCATTGAGCGATTCCACATCAAGCTAAACAGGCGAGCGCCACGTCATATTATACAAACGCTATCTTGCTCTCGCATGCTTCACTTAACCAACTCACTTGCTCTCTCCTGCTCTTTCTCTCGCACACCGCTTAGCCGTTTTACATAGTTTTTTTTCACTCAGCTGAATTGCCACCCATAAATGCGCTCGAGAATGTGAGTAATTGTCAAATTATTTAGCGCAAAATTTGTTTGCTTATGCGCTTCGTTGGCTCCGAAATGGATCTCAGCTTTTTATATTTGAAATGTGTGCTGTTCTATTATATATGTATATGTATATGTTGTGAGTACACTGTTGTTGCTGTTGCTGTTGTTGTTCCTTTCCTTATGCCTGGTTTGTTCTTAGTCATATATGCATGAACGCTTTATGCCCTTGTGGCTGGCAACGAACAACAAAAGATGTCAGCAGTCGGAGCGACATTTTTCGTTGCCAATTTTGATTACGCTGAATTGAATTTGGGCAAATTGTTAGTGCTTAATTATTGTGCTAATAAGTTGTTAATATATGCAAATAACAATTGTCAGCATAGGCTAAAAATCATTCATAACAAGCCAGCCAACTGCTGAGCTTTTAGCCTTGGTCCACGTCTAGTTGACCATTCTGTTGTTGTCCTATGGAAAAGCTCAAAAACATCAGAGGAAGACACACTACACTCTTCTCTTCGTCCTGTCTCCCTGTTGTTCTCTTTCTCTCTCTCTCTCTTTGTCTCTCTACCTCTCTTTGTCTCGCTCTCTATGCAGCTGTGTGCGTGTTTGTGTCTCTTCTCCGTTTGCAGAAGGTTTTAAATTGAACAAAAATATTATATGCGCTTTGCACAGACAATTTAATATCGCATCCAATTTGCGGTTTATACGCATCGTAGCAGCGGCCCGCCTGTGTGGAGAAAGAGACAACAACAGCAAGGATGTGGAAGAGGGAGAGATGGCTAAGTGGATAGCCTGCTGTTAGCTTGGTTGGTTGGCTGCTTGGCTGGCTACTGGTCGTGCTGATGGTCGGGTTTGAGCGCACAATGGGGCGTATAAGTGACATCGTTAAGTGGACGCAGGACGGCGAGGACGCTGCTTAATGAACTTCAACGGCATCTGCCTCACCCCGCATCCGCTCCACACGGCTCATGATCCTCCTTATGTCCATGTCGGATGTTAGCTGTCCGCATTTTTAAGAGTATTTTTCTTATGCTCGTTTCGTTTCGTTATTCTTTTTGTTGACTTTGCCGTTTGCGTTCTCCTTAGCTGAGCTATTTGGTGCGGAGGCAACGCCGGCGGAGCTGGGCGCTCGTTAGCGCTGCTCGGCATCGCTCCTCTATAATTAACCACAAAATGAGGGAAGATGGCATTCTTAATGAGCAGCTTGTTATGCCATTTTCGTTTTAATTACTTTTAAGATGCTTGTTACCAACACCAGGGCAGCTGGCGAAGCCCGGCGCTTTAATTGGTCCATTGATGAAGCTGAGTGTATGATCTGTATGTGTATGTGAATGTCTGTGTTTCTGTGTTTGTGTGTGTGTGTGTATGTGTGTGTATATATGTAACACACTGTGCAAATTGGCTGTACGTTTCGCTCAGTTTACTTTACGGGCCATCGAGCTAAGAAGCTTTGTTTGCCTCGCTGACGATGCGTGGCAAGAAAGTAGACTATTAAATTTATGATGAAGTTGGCAATAATGCGCGTTTACAATGTACGCTACATTTTTTGCCAGTGTATTAAGCGCTTTACCCTTTTACATGCAAAATTAAATGATGCGCATACGCACGGTAAAACCGCAAATTATTTTAATTGCCTGTCTCGTCATTATTCATTATTTAAGTACGGCCAAACAGACGACGCACACAGTATATGCGAGTTCATGTGGGTGTGTGTATATGTGTGTGTGTGCATTTGTGTGGAGTGCTATGTACAGCACACACTCAAACACACACACACACAGACAGTGCGAGTGATTTGGGCAGCCCGTCAGACACACACAAGCCGCTGTTTACATAGACATGAAACTTTTGCGCGAAAAATTGCTGTCGCTTGCCGCACTTGCATGTGTCTACCAGTCGTTCCCTCTCTTTCTCTCTCTGTCTCACACTTTCTCTGTCTGCCACTCAGTATTATGTAGTACTGTCTCTGTCGCTCATTTAATTAGTGAAAATACGTATTAAATGAGCAGCTCTTGTTAAAATAAATAGTGCATGCAATGACAGCAGTTGCCTCTCCTCGGCCAGCACTTTTTGCATTGGCTTTCGACGATGGGGCTGCGAAGGGCGGCGAAGGGCTTACATACAGCTAATTAAAAGGCGAACGAGCATAAGGAAAATCGATAATCGGCTAAAAGCCGCTGACCTCGCGACAAGCGTTGTTAAAAAACAAATTACAATTGTGGTCAGCTGTGTAATTATGCGCTAATTAAATTATTTTTTATTTAAATCGCCACAATGGGCAATGCGTATTTTCTGATTTTTCGCAATTTTCACGCGCCTAAGCTGTGCGATTTTGTTGAAAATATGTGAATATTTGTATACTTAATGATGTGCACCGGGCAGGTGCGAGCGAGATGCCGCACGCTCAATGCCATTTCTCTCTGTCTCGCTCTCTCTCTCAGTTTCTCTCTGTTTATTCGGCCATTTTGTTGTTTGCACTCCACTTTCCGTGCGCCCCACGTTAATTTGTTTGACTAATTAAACTAATGAGCGTTCAAAGTTAATACATAAATTAGTCAGCCAGTCGAGTCCAAGCCAACCAACGGTGTGAGGGGCCTGATTAAGTTGGGGGGTTGGGGAAGTGGCTCCACAGTCAGGAGCAGCTGTGTTTGACTAAGCTCATTGCAATTTTGATTGCGGTTTTCCAATTAATTGCCAATGGCTTTCTGGTTAATGGATTTATGAATTCGATTGCTTTGAAATTTGCCAAATATGTGTAATGCATATTTCGAATAATAGATGCAATTATTTAGTTGTGTTTACATTTTAGAACTAATAATTCAATTGTGTTTAATTTTTAGAAATAATGAAATAAATGATGATAACAATTTAAGTAAAATTATATAATTATGGCTAATATTTAAGCTACTATAGATGCAACTTATACCAATATTACTTATCCATATCCAAAAAAAATATCTTACTTTTTTTAGGATTTGTTTTTTCGTATTATTTTGAGGTCCGTTAAATAGTATTTATGCATCGATCAAGAATCTTTCGCTTGCTCGTTCGTTCTTACTGAAGATCGTTACTGCTTTTCGATACTTTTATATGCAAATTAAATATGCTGCGCTAATTCCTCCATCAATTTGCAGCTCATTTCATATGCCAATGCATTTGGGTGGATCTGAACCTGAGCCTGCTTCTTGTACGTGCGGAAACCCCAAAACGCTGCGCAGATTGCCGTCGGCCAGCTGCTGCCAGAGCTGATTTGCTGGACTAAAACTAGTTTGCATTCAGCTTGTAATTAGAAAATTTCTATGCAGTACGAGGTGCGCGAAGCTGGTGAAATGAAAACAAAAACAGAAACGTGCTAATTGCAAATTAATTATGCACGATATTGAATTTGCACTAAACGCAAAGCGGAAGTGCTACCCAACTGCCCAGCAGGCAAAATGGCGTGCAAAGCGAGTGTAATAATAAAAAAAGGCGCTAAGTGGCCTCGACGACGTGATTTGCATGAAATGCAATTAGATTTTAGGCAAATGAATGCCAGGCTTCGCGTTGCTGTTGTTGGTGTTGTTTGTGGGTGGTGCGCTAATGGCTGGCACACTTAAGCAACAACAGTAAAAGCAGCATAAGCAACAACAACAACAATAACAAGCGCTTGCGCTGTCGCATTTAGCTATGGCAGCAGCAGAAGTAGAAGCTGTGGCAGAGGCAGCAGCAGCAGCAGCAAAGGAGAAGGCAGCAGCATATAAACAGCTGAAGTGTTAATTGCCATAAATGCTTGTCATTGTAGCGGTAAACGACAGTAGATATCTGCCACGTAGCCAGTGCGCCAGCGCCCACACACACACACACACACACACACACAGTGGCATACTAACAGAGCGAGACGCGCTTTGCTTGAAACTGAGCAGCGCACATCTCAGCATTGCACTCAAATGAATGAAATGAACTGCTAAATTATGCACGCGATTTAACCCTCATTTCGCTGGCCACACTGCCACCCTGCCACACAGCCATCCCCGCCCATGAACCGTAACCCCGCTTGCCGTGCTCACGACGCAGCCGCTCTGCTCGTTGCTCTCAGCTGGCCGAGTTCACTCAAAGTCTGCTGGAATTGGCCACGCCTCCAGTCTCTGCCCGCAGTGACAACCAATTAGCGTCGCGCGGCTGACTGCAAAGTAATGCGCTCATAATTGAGAGAGACGCTGTGCGCTCACTTTTTGTGAAGCGACTTTTTCCAATATGGCCGCCAGTGGCGCTCACTCACTCAAGCTGCTGAGTGAAAGAGCGAAAGAATGACAGAGCGAGAGAGAGAGGGAGAGTGGGTGAGTGGGAGTGAGGGAGAGTGAGGCCCAGGCAACTATTTCAGACTTTTGCACCTTTTATTTGGCCATTTGTGTGTAATTTCGGAAAATGTTGGCGACATTATTCCCGCCAGCCTCGGCACGTTCGGGTTTTGGGCTGAGTTTTGGGGTCGCACGCTTAAGTGTCCTCCAGGGTACTTACTTCGTTAGCAGAAGTTTCTTGCCTCGTTCCATTGTTGTTGCGGTTGCTGCTGCTGCTGCTGCTGCTGATGTGCTTGTAGGTTTGCGGATATGTCTCTTATTTTCATAACTGTAAATTGCTTTAGATATTAAGTCTGCTCTCTGAGGACTGTCATGCATTGGCCTTTGTGGGGGGAGGGGGTCACTCACGACACGGGACACAACTGACAGCTGTGCACTCTGCAAGTGCGTTTCTCTAATAAAGCTCATGTTGCCAGAATATTACGAGAACTTCTTAGGTTATGTGTGGTTGTCTTATGCGTGTGTGAGTGCGTGCGTGTATAAGTGTGTGTGTGTGTGTGTGTGTGCGTGTTTGGTATTTGGATTTGCATTGTGCTTGTCGCTGCACCTGCTTATCAAAGTTTGCCAGCTCATGATATCCTAAGTACTTCAGGCTCCATTGCAAAGCAATTTAAATTTCGACTTTGCAAACTTTTGAACAACAGCTCAGATTACGATTGCTAAATATATCATCACACTTTTCACATTGATAGCTTCTTAATTAGAGCGCAGTCGTTTATTTAAATAAATTTTGTTTGTATATAAATAAAATTTATGTTATAATTTGAAAGTGTTATAGTTTGAAAGTTTGATACAAGGCGAGTCTAATGCATCCAAAGTTCTTTTGAATATAATTAAATAGTATTTTTCTTTCTTTCTTCTTATTGCAGTTATTCCGTAAATATTTTGAAACTTTTATAACAGTAGTATTTAAGATTTAAGGGGTGTCGAATGAATCTGCAATTTCTTCCGAATTTAGTTTCATATATATATGTATATATTTTTTTGTATAATAAATATTTTGTAAGCTATTCAAAAGTAGTATTTAAGATTCAAGGAGAGTCTAGTGCATATAAAATTTCATCTAAATCTTATTAAATAAATATTAATTTGATTAAATTGTGAAAGGTGTATTACAAAAGTACTATTACAAATTTAAGGCGAGTCTAATGCATATTCAATTTATTTTTCTCGATCGATGATTCAGATATTTGAGGCATGTTTCGCAGTTAACAGCTACAAAGCAAATATTATATTCATATTTTCATTTAATACACAAATAAGCACATAAATTAACAAAAAGGAAACGCAAAATAAATATTTTAATATGCGCAAAATTGAGACATAAATTAAAGGCACATAATGCTCATTAAAAAGCCGTAAACGATGTGCCAACAAAGCCAGAGTGGAACCGAGTTGAACAAAGGAAAAAACAGAAACCGCATTAACACAGACATACACACTCACTTAAGAACAACCACACACACACACACACATATTTCGGGGCATCAGACATTTGGCAGCAGATCAAAGAGCAATGGGCAAAAACATTTTGCTCATAATTTAATCGTTTCGAAATCTGAAATTAAATCATTTTGAAGCCGACTGCTTAGGCAAATCAAAATAAACTACGCGCAGCGGCTACAGAACCACAAACAAATGCTAATTGGCAAACTAAGCGAGCGACAGGGAGAGAGAGAGAGAGAGACAGATAGGGAGAGACACACACATACAGAGTGAATAAGTGAGAGAGAGAGAGAGAGAGAAAGGGAGGTAGCCACCCACAGTGACGGCGCTAAGTAGGCGGCGCATAGTTGGACTGCCAAGACTGAGAGCGAGAGAGGGCATCCGTTATTTTATGTGTCACATTTTTTAGTGCGCGCGCAATTTAAGTCGAAATTTATGTGGGGCCCGAACATAACAAGAGCATTAAAAATTCAACAAAAAACCAAAGCAAAAAGTGAACAACTCAATGTGTTAAACGGCACATGTTATTTAAAAGCGTATATAATATTTGTTTATTATTTTCCTCTTTTTTTTTGAGGGGGAGTGCAGCTCAGCCCATTTGTCTTCGCTCAAGCGTGGAATATTTTTGGCATAAAGAAATTTGTTAATTTGTTTTTGGCTGTGAAATTAATGGTTAAAAGACCACACATACACACACACACACACACACACTCAGCCTCAAAATAATGCTGAAAAACTACCAATATAAATAAAATCGGTTTGTCCGCTTATGTGTGTTAGTGTGTGTGTGTGTTAGTGTGTGTGAGTGTGTATCTGTGTGCTGCACAATACATGCGCATAAAATATTTAGCAATGCTCACACGAGCTTAGATTGCATAATGCATATTTTATGAATGTTTTCGTGTTCTGCTCAGTTCTTTTCTTTTTATTTTTTTTTTTTGGTTTCTGTGCCGAGCAGCGCCACAAAAAAGTGTTGAAAAATAAAAATCAAGTGTGGCGCTGCGCTAAAAAAAAAACCATTTTAAAGCCAATGCGGCAACAAAAGGAGGCAGGCAAGCACTACAACAACAACAACACCGACAACGACAACAACAACTAGAATAACACAATAACAGCACACAAAAATATTGTGTACTCGAACAATGTACAAAAGCGCAAAGTCGCCTTCATTGTTGCCAGTCAGGATTTAGGATTTGACCCGCTGTTTACCCTCTTCCCCGCTTGCCCGTTTGCCTGTTTGACTTCCCTGGCTCGCCTACCTGAGCAGTATTCAACACCCCAGCTGACTGACTCTCCGCCTCGCAGGATTGCTCCATCACATCCAACTCAATTGCCATCGCAGTTGGGAGCTCTGATGTCAATCCATCATTTGTTTTTGGCTTTTGCCACATGATTTGTTTATTTGCGTAGTATTTGACAGCGTATATTAGTCGACATAAAACCGAATTGCCCTTTTTGATGGCTGCCCATTGCCATAAATAAATGATTTTCAAATCAGACATTGCGAAATGAGCTCGCACGTCGTTTTGAAAGTGGTCAGTATTAATGATTAGCAGTCGTCAAGTGGAATAGTTGGACTCCCAAGTGTCTGAATAGCTCAATACTATAAATAAATCATAAATTTATGATTGCTGAAATTGCCTTGAAATTTAAAGATTAGTCGAATTACCCGGATTGAACGAATTGTGCTTAAATATATGACAGTATATGACTTTTTTTGAATCTGCAAGTGTGACATCTATGACGTCAATTATATTTTTTCAATCAATTTTTATTTTTGTTAATTGCAATAAAATCGTAAATTTAAATACGGATTTCGTTTAATGTTTTAACTGTCAATATTCTGTTAACAATGCACATTCTTGAGCAAAAAGTAATATTTATATAAAGACTATTCGAATAAGAAAATGCCGTTTTTTTTTGTCATTTCAGTTTTCTGTTTTTTTGAAGCAGTGTAAAATCAAAAACTTTTTTATCAAATGATTGCAATCACAAAAAAAGTCAATTTCATCAAGAATTTTAAATTGTAAAAAAATTTAAAAAATTGATATGAATAGCATTTAATTTGCATTGCTAATGGAAATTGCATTAAGACTTTTTGTACTCGTTCGAATTGATCAAATTATAATCATATTATTTTAATTTATTGTTTGCTGATTGATCAATCTAAGGCACACAGCTGCTGTTCACCTGAGCCTCTTCCGTTTGCCATTGAAATTTATGGCTTACATTTTATGACAATATAACGAAACAACTTCCTTTAATAAGTTCATAAAGCAGCAGCATTCTAAAACTTGTTGTCTGCTCCGGCAATAGGCCGTGAATGTAAATGTCAATGTGAATGGGAATGAGTTGCGCCGGGAATGCTGCATAAATGTCAGTGTCGGATGGCAAGATGCGCCCCTGAGCAAAACCCGAGAAAGCTTGGGGCTGTTTTTTTATAGAAATTAAATGACTTCAGACAAAATATGAAACATAAACTCAACACTTCAATAACGAACGGGAACAATGTGTCATGCCACAGTAACAACACGAACAACAACAACAATAGCTCATCATAAATCCCAGGCCACATTTGCTGCTGTGGTACCAGAGATGCGAAGACTTTTTAACACTTTCGTTGCGACAATGCGGCGACGGCAGCCGAGATGTTAACATATTTTTAGTGTCATTTTAAAAATTTAAATTGTCGTAATCGTAAATTAATTTCATGGCACATAAAAACACAAAGCAACATAGAAGCAGCCACACTCACAAACAGAAGAAGAAACAAAAATCCGAAACGTAATCAATGTCTACGTTGAGTTTTCCCAAATTTGTGTTTTATAACACAACTGATCCAGATACAGATATATTTGATTTTGACATTTTATTGGCAATGCAATGAGCACCAGTTGGCCCTGCTGTTCGTATACCGCAAATTCTGAAATAAAAACCAAAGCAATTTAAATAAATTTGAGAGAAACCAAATTTTTGTGTGTGCCAAATTAATGTGAGAAAATGCATGTAAAATTTAGAAAAATACATTAAAAAGTCATAAAAACATTATATTCATTATATTCAGCTGTATCCTAATTAGCTGTGCAAATTATTATGTTTTCTCATTTTGCCAGCCTGCAAGCGATATTTGTGTCAACGCCTCGCCATAATTAGTCGCAAAATAAAAACATTGGAAATGTGTTTGCGAACGCTAAAGCTTCATACATAAAAATACTTAGTAGGAGGCCAGCACAATTAGAGGCATTCCCACTGGGCCCGGGGCAGGAAATGGCAACATTTGCATCTGGTAATTGTCTCTGCTTCTTCTGGTTGGCTGCGCGAATCAACATTCCGCATGCAAAAGTGTCAATTAAATGGTGACAAAAATGATGTTATTTATATCCGGTTGTACAATAATTGAATTGAACACATACAACATTATTATTATGAAATGGGGGTAGTTGAACAATTAATTATGGTAATAGCGAATTGAAGTCGCAACTGAAGCACCTTCTTGAAGCACCTTCTTGCAGGATGTATTTGCAAGGCACTCCGTTGAGTGAGCCACAAAACTGGTAAACACAGACCAAATAACAGATGTTGTTAGTCAATTTAACCAATCCTATGGTTAAAATTGCTCCAAGCCATAATCGTGGGTTGGATATAGAGTAATCAACAGTACTGATAACAAACTAAAAAACAGATGAAGACAGCACACCTTGCAGGTGATTAGAGTAAACTTACGTTTGGAATAGTATATTATGGATATTTGAATTAATGTATATAAATTTGATTCCAAAGTGATTATTAACGAATATTTGTATCCTAAAAAATGTATAAAGATTATTTAATAATAATATTTATACTCAAGAGCACTTAAGTTACTTAATGAATAATAACATCGATCGGCAGTTGAATCTATTTATATTTTCATCAATATATTAATCTTAACAAATACCATTTTAATATTCGATTGGCCCATCAGCAGCTCTCAGAATCTGAGCCACCAAATCGGGCAGCTATTTATGTGGCTTGGCTGAGTGTTCAAGTTATTTATGATAAATTAATGCCATAAATGCAACTTGTAAATCTGTCACGCGTCACACTAAATCATTGTGGCATAAGTAATATGCAGTTTAGCTGCGGCCAGCTGAAGGCACACAGCACCCGCACGTTGCAGCTCGCCCTCCCCTCTTACATTGTCACACACACACACACACACACACGCACACTTTTGGAAAAGAAAGCAACAAGATGCAGAAGATGCCGCTACAAAATCAACAGATGCTTCAGCAGTGGCAGAGAGCAGAGCCCAACACTCGAGTGTGCCTCGAAAGGAGGGAGTGTGAAATTATGTGCGCTACCGCAAGTGAAACGCCCAGCAGTAGCAGAGACACAGACACAGACACAGAGACAGACAGACAGAGAGATGGAGAGTTGGGATGGGCAGTGCCGCGGCTAATCTATGACAGAAAACATGTAATCGGAGCTGTGTCTGTCTGTCAGAGACGTGGAAATAGCGCGACATTCCACTTGGATGGGCATCAAATTAAACCTTTGGCTCCATTCGCAGCTCATAGATACATTTGTATCTGCTGCGCTGATTCCCAAAGGCTGCACTTAAGTGCTTTGGGTGGCCGCTTAATACGCGACCCCGCGCCCAATTAAAATCACAATCAACATTTTACAACAAAATGCTGTACAAATTAATTATGTCGCCAACGTTTCCAACTGCGAGCTGCGAAACTTACAACTGCCAACTTGCATCGCTCATGCCGCGGCTCATTGGCAGCGCACCGAGACCAGGGTGCTGGGTGCGGGATGCGGGATGCGTGGTGCGGGATACATGGTGACATGGGAATCGGTATGTTAGTCGAATGGGGCAGTCTTCTCTCCAGAGAGGCGGCACTTTCTTTTTATGAGTGCGCGCCTCTGCTGCCTAATAAGTGAAGCGTGAACTAATTGAAATTTGTTGCGCTGACATTTTGTACAAGTTCTGCTTACAGCTAAAAGAGGGGCAGAGGCAGGGGCAGAGTTAGAGTCTGGTGCTCTTGTTGCTGTTTCTGCTGCTGTTGTCGATCGTCTTCAGCTAATTAGTGCGCTTCCCGTTGCAGTTATTGTCTAATTTTAATTAATTTATCACAAACATAAAATGGCGCAACTCAAGACTCTGCTCTCACTCCCCTCCATCCCCATCCGCATCCCCACACCCAACCCCTCCCAACAAATCACTCACACGCCTCGTTGAGGCTGCCGAGTCCATTGCTATTGATAGCAGCTAGCATATAGCACAATCCGCACCCCCGTCGCATAAATTTCCACATGAGATTCTTGGCATTGCTCGGCAATCAAATGAAATTTATGACGAGTTCTGAGATCTCGGACTCCGTTCGTGTGTTTGTGTGTTTGTGTTTTGACATTGTCAACAGTCAAGCAAACAAACAAGCGAAAATATACTCAACTGCCTGCTCGGGGGCCACCACCAAATGACATTTCTAATGTCACTTTGATTGTGTAATTTAAATTTTATGGCCGCCATTCGGAGCAAGATGTTTGCCTTGCAGCCGAAGCGTGCAACCAAACCAGACAACTCACAACAGAGAACAACAGGTAGAGGTAGCGGGCGGAGGGCAGAGGATTGCCTCTGCTGGATATGTGTTGCATGTTCACATATCGTTCCACTCTCTGCAACGAGCGGAAGTTGTTGGATTTTATTCGAGTGTTGATGGTACAGCGAACAAGTTTTCTAACACCAACTTAAACTATACGTTCTTAATAATGAAATAAATAGTCGAAAATAAACTGATTATTTACAAAATGGAGTGGCTTCAACTTGACTCATTTCAATTGTTCTGCTATCTGAGGAAAACTGCAATATTTGAATGCTTGTACATTGTCGAAGAATTTTGAAAATATTTAATCAGCTTTGCTGATTGCTTATTTGTAAATCAGTTTAAATTTAATAACATTGCAAAACAAATTGTAAGAACTTAAATTTAACAAATTCAATGGGGAAACAGCTGTGATTATTTCTAATTGTTAATTAGTGCATTTCTAATACCTGTTTATTAACTTAAAACAATTTTCATTGTAATATGTAATGTTTTAAACAGATACTGTCTCAATTAACTAGTCAGTTTTTCTTTTAGCCAAATAGCTTTCTGCCTTATCGGATATGAATAATCCTACCCAATATTATTCCTCATATCACTCCATAGTTGGGCAACAGTCCTCATTGAATCGACGTGCCTACGGAAAAGGCACAGTTCTCGGCTGGAACCAAGCGCCACACAGAAGACCTACCGGGAACTATCACGGCACTTTGCGCCAACTAACTAGGCATAAAATTTGCGAGGCGCGGAGCGCTTGTGGGGTCTGGAGGTTGTTGGAGTGTCGGCTTTATCTTTGATCCTGTCAAAGAGGCGAAAATAAATTGCTCAATTATGAAATATTAAGGGCATGCGACGACAAGAGGAGCGAGTAGCAGAGCTGCTCTCCCAGGCGCATGTTAATTACTCATTTGTTGATTGTCGGCTGTGGTTAATGAAGTATCCAACTAATTAGATTTTGAGACAAGCCCGGAGTGCGCATGTCGTCAAGCGTACTCCAAGGAATCCGCATTGAAAAATGCCGCCGCGGAAATGGAAAATGGCTCGCAACACTCTGCGTAGGCTGTTTTTCCTTGAATATACCAGCCAGTATTTAGCTGTGCCAGCTGGGGACTGAGGACTGCTATTGACGGGGAAACAATTTATTGCCTTTCACTTTGACATTTTGACATAATGTCGCTATATACGTATATCGTGCATATATCGTTCTCTCTTTGTTTATCTATCCTTCTCTTATTATGTGTAGTTTCTGGCGGGCGCTGAAATTAGTCGCATTCATCTTTTGACAGTTGAAACTCATCGCACTGGCGGCTAATTAGATTGTTTGTCAGGCTGCTTGTGGAATGGTCTAAGCATCAATTTTAAGGCATGCTTTCTCCATATGTTCAACGGAAACAATTTGGACACGGGTAATAATTAGTTTAACATGATATTGGAAAGTCAACGAGGGTGTTGCGCGTATTAAAAATTTGAGTTTATTACTATGTCTGCTAATTAGGAGCTCACCTTGTTGATAAATATTTGGTATCATTAGTATTTATCAGCAAAAATTTTTTAAGCATATTCATTTAGTTAAATTTAAATTTTAAAAATCCGTTATGAGAATATCAGTTGCGATTTCCGTTTGATATATTGTGGTGGTCCGCTGATGATAATTGGATTATTTCCATGTTTCAAACCATAACACAACTGAACGAAGCTTACTCCACACCGAACGAAAGAAGGTGTTAATAGGATAGTGGTGCCATCTATCGGGCGATGCTTACCAGTGTTATTTTTCGTAGCATACTTTATGTTGGCTTCGTTATATAGCGAACAGCTTTTGTCAGTGACAATTTCTTTTGTTCCTTGAATAACTTTCTCAAATTATAAAATAAACATTTATAAAAAACAAATAATCAAAAAAGCTAACGATTCTCGATTAGATTTGTAAAGATTTAGTTAAAGAATTAACTATCATTTATGAAAGTCAAAGTGTAGAATCTTTGGAAGTCTATGATTAGGACGACTTAAGTTTGCAATTAAATTAATTATATTTCTAAAGATAATTCGGAGTTTTCTTTAAGTTTTTCCTAGGAAATAGGCAGATGCGCCAAGATACAGAGATCTCCTGGCTCAACTTTATGATATCTAGAATTGAATCATTATGATAATCAAACGATGTATTTTATTTTTATTATTTCGACTTATTTAAATTTTAGCTGCGATTGAGTATTTGAGTATCGGATTCTACAAGAATATGTGCACCTCTAACGACCTACATTTAATGATTATACGGTTATAAGCCTTAATCCTTAATGTACTTTGCTAGATATTGTGCTTATGATGCCTTGGGATCGCTTCCTCCGAAATTTGTCAAGGATAGGATATAATAGATATAATTTGTTAGTTAATATTTTCTGTCGCCCCTAAAAGTATGCCGTAATTTCGCTTGTTTGAGTGTTAAATGCTTGGTGCTGGAAGTCAACTGAAGACCATTTGTAAGGGTTGTTGCCACTGTAATTAACCAAATTCGTGTCAATTTTATCAAAAAATATATATTTTGATAATTGTAGTTTAATTAAATACTTTTAGATTTTTACGTATATACATACATTTACTAAGAAATTAATTTATTTGCATAAATTATTAAAATTTTAAACACTTAAAAATTAAGTAATGTTATTAAATTATTATTAAATAAGTATAAATTATTGTTACATAAGAAAAACAAATTTGTTTTGTATTTCACATTAAAAATGACTGGAACGAGAACGGGAACGAGAACGGGAACGAGAACGGGAACCGTGTTCGTTTGCATTCAATCTCCACAGTCAAACGAAAGGAAATTCCGCTTGAAGTTTTTAGCCAGGCGCACAGAATCGCCGAGCAGCGTGGAAATCGCATTCCAATGCGCGTCATCCGCCAGCTGAATCATGCGGCAGCAATGTTTCGAGTATTTCAAAAGCGAAAGTCCAACTGTGTGTGTGTGTGTGTGTGTGTGTGAATGCGAGGGGTGTGTTCACTTCAAATTTGTCAGCTACTTAGGGGTGGGTTTTTGTTTTTCTAACGTACAGGGACGTCGCTGTGTCGGCAGTGCCGTATACAGTTCGTTGTGCGACGCCACTGCAAAATGCTCACAGCTGACTCGCAGGCGAGGAACCGCGAGTCGCGACTCTGCCCGCCCAGTGGGTGGGTCGCACGCAACCTTAGCGCCGTCCAGATAGTCCAATAATGAGCATCTGGGTGTGGCACTCAACACCACCGAGCTCGTATCGTCCGCCGACGACGACTGGTTCTTTGCATTTTTTCGCAAGAGCCAACAACCAAACCAAAGAACCTCTGCACAACCAGCAGTAGCAGCAGCAGCAGCAGCAGCAGCAACAACACGGGGTCGCTGCTGTGGGTGCGGCGCATTCAAAAACCGACACGTGTCCATCAACGCTTTAACCCTTCTTAAGGTAACGCCCGCCCAAGGATTACCAGGCGAACAGCAAAGTCAGCTGACATCGCTGCTGCCGAGCAGGCAATGCGCATGTCGCTGGGGCGTGCTCAAGGGGGCGGAGTAAAGGCCGAGCGCCCGCCCGGTTTTGCGCCCAGCAGGCGGCGGGATTTTGGTCTGGGTCTGGTTTGACGTTAGCACTGACATCACCACTGAATTGGCCCGCGTTGCATAACACAAGACGCACAACGGGCGAGAGCAGTGCAGCCGATGGCCCAAACCGGTTAACAGTTACGTCGTAACTATGAGCAGTCTTAGTGTAGCAGGCGAACAGCTCGCGCAGGGCTGCCATTCATTACTACGTTGTTACATTGTCAAATTAGGGGTTGCTCGATTGCAGTCTCTCAATGTGCTTGTCTGTCTCTGTCTGTCTGTGTGTGTGTGTGTATGTTTGTGTGTGTGTTTTTTTGTTAACGCCTCAAGGTCGCCACTGCTTGCTTGCACGCCCCTTGTCCTTGTGTATCCTTGTTCACACACTCACATGCTCAGCAGCTCACACGTGTATGCCTCTGACTTGTATGCACGTCTTATGTGCGTGTGAGTTGTGCCAAACTCGCACACAGGCACACCTTTGCCTGTCCACACACTTGCACACATTCTTTCGTGGTAGATTTTGGAATAGGCGCACATGAAACGCAGCCAGCAACGCACATAAGCGAGCAGTCAGAATAATGTGTGTGTTTTTACGCACATACAACACTTACACATTATTTGTGTGCACACGCAGATGTGTGTACACACACACATACACACACACACATATACATACATATTTGCGTGTGGGTTACAGCGTGTGCTTACTTGCCTGCTTCAAGGGTGGTTCACTCGTGAACTCATCAGGTATGTGTGAAAGCTCCGCTTGAGCTTTAGCCAGCCTCAAAGCTCGTTTGTGGTTGTAGTCCTTGATAAGCATTGTTTTAAAATTAATTGTTGTTACTAGTACTTTAGCCAAGTAATCCGTTTATTAAAATAGCTCAAGCATTGCCATCAGTCATATTGTGTTGCTCCTTAAGTAAATTAATTATGCATTAATTAGCTTAATTTTTGACAAAAGATAAATAAATGAACGCATAAGAAAAGCAACTAATCGATTGTGAAATCTCAAACCCACTCGTCTGAATCAAGCAAGGCAACATCTCGGATAATATACAAATAAGTTGCACTAAGTAGCTGAAAGTAAGTTAATGCCGTTTTCAATAATCCGAAATGTATATATAAAAATATATATACAACCTTTGTATATTTATTTATATCACACATGCTGCAATTATCTAACTCAATCATATTAGCCATTTGTTGAATTGCTTTGCCCGATAAGCTTGCGCAAACATAAGCGGTTTTTGTAGTAACAACAATGCGAATTGTGTGCCGGCCAACACTTTAAACAATGAAAACTGCCATCTAAAAAAAGATAGCAGCGGGAAGAGAGACGAGAGGCTAGAGGCGAGGACACACCCTGAACTGGACGTTCGCTCAAATGATGGCAGCTCACTTGTCATTGTGTTGCTGATGTTGCTGCTGGAAATTGCTTTTATAATCGTATATGAGAGAGTCCGAGTAGCACTCAAAATCGCACAAAGCAACAATAACATGAGAATGACAACTTCATAGGTAGCACGAAGTTGGCTAAGTTGGCTAAGTTGTCATTGCGTGTTGTCAACAAACTGGCGACCAAACTTATCTCAGATGGACAAACACAAATGCTGCAGACAAAGACCTTTGTCCTGCACACTGCAGGCGAACTCGGCAATCACTCAGCAGTCAGTCACTCAGTCAGTTAGTCAGTTACTCAGTCAAACTGTTACTCAGACGAAGGGGTGATGAGCGCTCTAAGAGAGGAGATCGAGATCATATTGATGCGGATACTACTCGAGCAGCTGTTCGCTTTCTGAAAGTTTGACAAAGTAATTAAAGTGGCCAAGTGGCTTTTAAGTGGCTAGCAACTGTCTTCAACTGAAAGTCATAAAATTTATTGTCGTTTCGCTTCGAGCGTCGCGTTTATCACGGCACACACACATTGTGCGCGGATCCGTAGCCGCTTGACTCGTCCTCGTTTGTCGCTTATCTAAAGTCAAAACAATTTTCATATATTTTCCAGGCAACAGCAACAGCAAAAATAGCAGATACACCACTGCGACATGGCGTGCTTTCAGTGTAGTCTGACACGCCATTCCGCAATTAGCATGGCGTACAAACTAATTTGCGCCACGGGATGCGTCCTGCACCCACATGTTAATTAACAGCTATACGGCCGGACAGCCGGTCGATCAGTTAGTTCGTCAGTCAGACAACAGTCGGATTGTCGCACCATCATTTGTACT
The DNA here is from genome assembly GCA_035041535.1 of Drosophila cognata. Classification (NCBI taxonomy): domain Eukaryota; kingdom Metazoa; phylum Arthropoda; class Insecta; order Diptera; family Drosophilidae; genus Drosophila; species Drosophila cognata. The sequence continues at coordinate 12,610,049 of JAWNLC010000571.1, read as the reverse complement.
TAAGTTGAATTTTATTTTGTGAACAATTATGCTAATTTGTTAAATAAATAGGCACGCACTGCGCAACGCTTGCAAAATGGCCGTCATTCAAGTTAAGTTTTATTATGAGCTTTTTTTTATTTCATTGCCAGCTCGCTCGCACACACACGTACACACACACACACACACACACACACACTCATCCACTTCATATGTATTTAGTTGGTTCAGGTTGCGATGGGACACTCAAATGGCCGCTCCAATTAAGCAAGTTTCCGTTTGCCATTTAATTACTCTAATACGCTATGAACGATTCAACCACCCGACGACACTCAAATGATTTTCCACGTATTTGTACGCGTGCCAAGCATGGAAATTAGTTTGTTGTACTTTTGCTTGGGCTCCCAATCCCGATCCCAACCCCAACCCACCGCACACTCATCACTGAGGCGGTGTCTAGGCCACACCTCAAAAATTGGCTGCGCCATTTGTTTCATGCAGCGCCGCCATTGCTGGCAAGTTATCAGAGCTGTTTGACATCCACATTCATTTGTCAAGCTGTCGGACGAATCTGTGCCAGCTCCAAATGAAATAGAAATGGAGATAGACATAGAAAGAGAAAAAACAAGCTGCCAGCGTACTGAATTTAATTAGTTTTAACCTTACACATCTCAATGCTGATCATGAACACAAATTTTCAAATTAAAAACTTTTGATTCTTCGACTGTCAACTGAAGTTGAAATAATATCATAAATATGCAAATTATGTATAAAAAAAAATCCAATCAGAGTTGTTATCAAGTGGAATATGACGATATTGACTGGCACAAGGACACAAGTTGCATAACAACATAAATACACACACCCACACGTACATAAGAATGAAATCAAAGTGGAATCCAGCCAGTAAGTTGCACAAAAACAAAAAAAAAAATACAGCCAAAAGGGACGCTCAATGTATTGGATGAAGCTGCAAACAAAATGTGAAAAGTCAGCAACAAAACAGTATCAAAAGTTTTTCCGCTCACCAACATGCTGCTGTTGCTTTTTTGTTGTTGTTGCTGCTGCTGCTGCTGCTGCAGGAACTCGAGGGCTGCAGCCTTTTATCTTTTGAGTGGGTGGCTGTAGTTGCAAGTGGTGCGGTATATGATGTCCCTTAGTCAGCAAACATTTTTGATTGCAACATTTCGCACCACAGGCAACGACAGAAATACCATGCAACATACCCACAAAGCGACAACAACTGCAACACAAACGAAAAATGTTAATACTAATTTTAATATTTTTCGTGACGTGGCTCACTTTGAATTCAACGCTGCTGTCGTCGGCGCTTTTGTTGTGTAATTTATACACACACACACACTAAAACACACACATTCACCTACACACACATACGCACAAGCACATGAGTGTATTAGTTGTAGTTTCTCGCCAGGAGCGACAAGTAATTTTACTTGGCCAAATAAATTGCACAAAGTTTTTGCAGCATTCATTTGCCTTTGCTGTCTACTGTCTGCTGCCACGCCCCCCTCCCCACCACTCCAACAGCCCATTTTACTTTGAGCTCTTTGCAGCATGTGTGTTGTACTCGTGGGTGTGGCATGTGTTTTCTTTGAGCTTATTGGCCACAATTTGCATTTTATTTGCTCTCATTTGCACAAGTAGTTTTGGCCATTTGTCAGCGCCAGCCGAAATACATCTGATAACAATCTGCTAAGCCTGCCACAAACCATAATTAACTGCTGTTTTGCATATCCAACGTGATTATCTCTTTTGCACCATGCATAATTGGAAGGCAAAGGCATAAGAATAGGAACTTGTAAATATTTATATATATATATATATATATTTAACTGACAGAAATTGGATATTGACAGGCTCATTCGCATTGGCAAAGGTTGCCGAATAGGGGTTTGGGATGCGGGGGCAGATTGAGTAACTGACAAAACAAATAAACTTTGCTACCTTTTCATATGGGAAAATGCCGTCTCAGCACCACCTCTGTGGCTGCCACATTCATATTTGGTATGCATAAGCAGTAATAGTCGCACACCTTGCCGCATATTATCTGGCAGGCAGTCAGAGACATTTTTCCATATTTTACACCGCCCAGGCACAAGTTTTGCCACAACTTGTCGTGACATTTCTTTCCTATGCGCTGTGGCCCTCTCTTTCTAGCAATTTGAAATTTAATTCGCCATTTTGTGGCAGCCAAAGCCACCCAAGTGAGCAAATTCAGCAATCCACCAAAACCACCCACCCAGCAAAACCTGGCCACCCAACAACTCACCTCACCGCCATCTTGTGGTTTCCTTTTCAGTTCCTGCCGTGGTTGTTGTTGTTGTTGCATCTGCTGTTTTGCTTGCTTTTTATTACATTTGCTGCTTCTGCTGCTGCTTCCTGCATAAAAATGTTGAAATTCCTGAAGACATTTTACTTTGCAATTTCCTTACGAGTCGTTAAACATTTCCAGGCTATGCAAGCAACAACAAAAACAGCAAAAACAGCAAAAACAACAACAACAACAACAACAAGCACAACGACAGCAGCAAAAGTTAACGAAAACTAATTTAAAAATTCAAATTTGCTTTCCGTTTTTATATGCGCCACAAACTGTACATTTATATGGCTGTGTGTATGTGCGAATATATTTGTGTGTGTGGGTGTGTGTGTGTGTGTGTGTGTGTCAGTGTGTGGCAGTGTTTGTGGTATTTTGTGTTCTGGTAATTTGTATACTTGTGGGTTTATTGTTGATCTCCTTGTCGTGCTGATTTCTCCTCTTTACGCCTCAGGGTTTCGGTTTTTCTTCATTTTTGTTTTGTGCATTAGAGTTGAAATATGGAAAATGAAAAAGTGCTTACGAATATCCATTTTACTTACAGACAATTAGAAGAATTTCATTTTGATTAACTTATATTATTTATGAAAATTGTGCTCTCCTATTTAATACATAACACATACATATTTTCCAGTTACTTGACAATCAACCCTAATGTAGTGTTAGTTAGCTTGTTTATTCTGATTGGCATAACGCCAATTAAATTGAAATTCAATATTGCGCTGTTATTGCAAAATCGTGTCAAAAGAAGTTAATTACCCCTGAAATATATGCAAACATTTGCAAATATTCGAGCCCTACATAAACAACACCCAACTAAAGAGAGAGAGAGAGAGACGCACAGCTTCCGTCGTATGTTCATCATAAAATAATGCAAATTTTAGATCATTAATATCAATCAAATGATTGATAACACACACACACACACTCTATGAATTTTAACCACTAACATCGTATGCGGCTTGAGTTGCAAATTCGAGCTTGTTGTGCGGCACCCCTTTCGGATGGATCGCCTCTTAATAAATCCGTTGACAATTGTTACATTAATGTCAATAAGCCACAGACACAGCAAATTTCGAGCATTTACATGGCGCACTACATTTGTATCTCATTTCGGCCATAGGCTTGACACCGCAGTCGCCCGAACCCGCCCTCCGGCACACACCCCTTTGCCACAATATTTGTCTCGTTGCTGCATAAACATTTCAATATTCGGTTGATGTCGGCAATGGGGATAACGATGAGGTTGAGGCTGATAATGCTTTTTGGCATTGTTGACGTTAACGTTGGCTTTATTACTTTGACACTTTGCCTGCTGTTTGGATTTTAGCAGCAACACCGCCCGAATCAAAGCAATCTATCAAAGTGTTAGTGTCCTCACTCACATACTTTATTTGTGCTAAGTCATCAATCAATTTTATTTCACTCAATGCCACTCAACGATATTATTTAACTCTAACAACGGCCAAAAGGGCATTTATCCAAACAATATTGTGATTTCTGCAATTGAAATGCGTTTAAATCAATACTTGTAAAAAGATATTTAGTTTCGCCTACAAAATTAAAGCAACAATTCATTTTCAGCAATTAGGTGTTGTGTCAATTCTATCGTTTGACTAAAATGTTCATATATCTATTACATAGGCATAGTCACGCAAATGCCAACACAGGTTTCAATTATTTCTTACTACTGAATAACTTTAAGCTATGTTTTTCTAATAAAATTTTTGAATGCATCTTAAATGCATAAATTGAACTTATTAACTATAGAATAAAGACTTTAATCAACGCTTATGCATAAACATATGTCATAATCACATAATATGCTCCGTTAAGTGCAATGTCAGCCAATTTGCCACAAATTAAAGGCCAATTAACCCATCAGCTAGACAAACAAGGGGCCTACGCTAATGCATTGAGTCGCATTCAAGCTGCGCACGTAATTGCAATTATCAAATTAAGAGGAGCTGGCAGCAAACAATGCGAGAAGCGAATAAAAAAAGTTTAAAATGCAAAAGTTATATACATATGTATAATTATAGAGCATAATTGAAGCACGGCGCCTGCAATATAATTAAGCTGCTGACCGAAGTTGACCCGCGACTGGCAGCAGGATGGCAGACAAACTGACAGGCGCATAGGCTCGTGGGCAGTTTAATTAATATGTTGGCATTGCGGGATGCAACACAAATATGAACGGGCACACCCAATAAAAAGGTAATCCCACTCTCTTGCTATGTGGCCAGTTCACTTAATTTTCCACTGACGACTGTCGTGGGTCCTGCACGATTCTCTCTCTGCCTCGACTAGCTGCACTTCTAATGTGCGTGGCCCGCGCTCGTCATAGCTTATTGAACACACATCCAGATAAGAGACGAGGGGAGTAACCCCTCGATTTATCTACCTGAGTAGCAGGCGCACGAGCCAAAGGCAACAATTCTAAACATTTTCGGCACATTTGTGCGGCTTGACATTTTTATAGTTTGATCAAATTGCTCTAATTCGTAAAGTTATAAAACTGGCCGCGACTTTGGCACTCAGTTAAAAATTTTCGACATTTAAGTTGTTTTATTGCCGAATGACGGTCAATGAACCAAAAGTTTCCAAAAAGGATGACACATGCGTGCTAATCTCTAATTTGCTAGACGATCGTTGGCACACATACATACTACATACTCTTAGCCAAAGGTATAACCCTTAGCACCCGTTTTTATACATATATAAATATATATACATATAGACAGAGAGCCAGCGGGTCGCAACGAAGTTGACAGGACCTTATGCTCGTAGCATTTTAATTGCTGAAACTCGGCATGTTTCGAATTTCGGTATCTAAAGTTGTTTTTCTCATTTTAATGGCGCTATTTTCATTAGGCAAATGTGTGTCCGCATTTCTTTTTTTTTTGGCTTTTTAGATAAAAAAAAAATTGGGCTGCTCATTAGCATATAAAATGTGTGGAGGGGCAGCAGGGGCAGCGAATTGTCCTTTTTAATGTGTGTATACACATTTATTGCATATTCATCATTTTAATTGCTTGTTTTTATATTAAATGACTCGATAAGGCTTTTAAGGTTATTAGGTGGAGACGCCACATATATCCTGCAGCGCCAATAAGGTTGTGTCCCGCAGTAATTCAAATAAATCGTGACTTTTGCATTGCGAATTGAAGAAACTAGATTGAGTGTAAAGCAGAAATGTTTGACAATAATTATAAGGAGATCTGTACCTCAAAACAGAGACATTCAATCAGCTGTTAGTTTTTTATTATTATTATGCAATATTATTATTACAACTATGTGCTTAGATCAACCAAATATACCCGCTTGCGCATTGTGCTCAGAGTGTACAAAGGAAAAGACCGTGACTGAAGTGATGCAAAAGAAGGTGCAGGGCATGATTACTTTTGCTTTTGTTTATGATTGTCGCTGTGAAGTCAAGAAAGCGTAGAGCAGAAAGAGCAAAGAAATTACTTTGCCAACGAATGAATGGATATGAATAAACAAGTGATCAATGCAATGAAAATGATTGTCTGTGCATTGTAGCATTCGGCGCTTTACAATTGAGCGCACAAAGTGTGGCATTAAGACCGATGTGGAAAGCAATCCTAAGAAGAGGGAGAGACCCATAAACAATATATAAAAGAAAACACTTAGGTTCAAAGGCTACAACGATTTTAATGAGGAGAAGCAATAACAAGTGCACATAGTCGGACTGGGAAAATAACTTTTCGGGCGCACAGCGAATAACAACTTTACATGTTCTGAAAATATATAGAATTTGTAAGAAATATTATTGAGTTTCAAGTCGAATTAACCACATACTATTTGAGTTATTGCAGAATTTAAGTGGGGCCACCGCAACGGCAAGGACACCTACAATGGCAATGGCAGCATCCACATCGAGGACCAGCACCACAGCAAAGACGGGTCGCATTGGATGGTAGAACTGGCGCGGGATTGGCAAGAACGCAATCTTGGGTTGCGCAAAGGACGACAGCGAACAGTATCAAAACTTTGAGGTTGAACATTATAATCGATTAAACGTGTTCCTTGATCGAATGTATTGCAACTGTTTAACACTGCAGAAACTGTTCGACTTTATATAGGGGAAACACTTGATATGCTACTGTTTATGCAGTTGTCTTGACGGATATTTTTGGAATATTGTTTTTTCTTTAAAGTCACATATATATTTTTACCCGCTTTCTTTTGCGAGCTTATCCATATCGGTTGGATATTCCAATGGAGTAGAATAGGTAATAATAATGTATTAAAAAGACAGCATACCAAAAATATTAAAATTATAATGTTGACTGTAAACTGTCGTTTTTTTAGTTTACTTGAAGCGTTGGCTTGAAAATTGTAGAATTGTTAAATTTGGGAAAGTTTTCTTTATGCCTTTAATTATCTTTTGGGAACAACGGTTCTTCTAGTCGCTCAGTCTCGACTAGGTACCATTTATATTGACCATTCTGAAGAGATTGACCCCAACATTCTTGTTTTATTTTTAAAAATATTGTTCAGGTGCTTTAAAAAGTCATTCACATAACGCATATTAAGATTCATCTAAAAAGGTGTTACAGTCAATGAATTGTTATTGTTCATAAAAATGTTGTTAGTCAAAAAGCCAACAATTAAATTTAATAGATTCAAACTTAATTTTTGAATGAACCTAAATTTTGCTTATGAATTAGACACTTAATAAGAAGTCTTTCAAACCAACAATTAGTAGTTGAATTATTACCCAATGCGATTACTATAGAATACTATACTACATACATATATAATAAATATAAATACAAGTGTAACTTAACCAACCCACTCGATACATGCCGGCAAGCAGAACAAAGTGAGTCTGATCTGAATCTAAATATAAGCATGTAAAATATTATTATTTATACAGTTGCGTGCGTGCTAAGCAAACAGTAAGCAATTATTTATATTTATGGGCTACCATTAAAAAGTTAAGGTGAGTCAGCGAAGTGAGTAAATATAAGTATTAATAATTACCATAGGCAGAAAATTTCATTTTGCCTCAGAAATAAACTTACTCTGAGCAGCATCCGCTCTGCAGCAGCTATGTAAAAGCCATTAAGCCAGCTGAATGTGGCTTGTAACATAAAATATGACACGCAAAAAAAAGCAACAATTTAATCAAAATAATACCAAAAATGCGAGAGACGCCCATAAATAATTATGACACCTTTTCGACGGTTGGTAATTACACGCAGCAGTCATTAGCTCATTAACATTAGAAGCGCTGCGAGCTGCACGGACTGCGGTGCCACAATAACCAAAGTCAAACAACGCCATTAACCCTTTCCGAGGGGAAACCCACTTCCCCCGCGGCTGCTACTGATGCTGCTGCTGCTGCAGTTGCTGTAGCTGTTGCTGTTGCTGTTGGCTTAGTAAGTAATAATAAAATAATAAGCAAAAAGTGTCATCATTTGGAGGTTGAAGGGCGGTGGCGCTGGTGCAAATCCTGACGGATTTCGTTTGTAATTACTTCAATTAAACCATCTGTGACAATTGCCGCAGCCAAACATGAAATTCAACTTTCCTTTTAAAATTCCCAATTGAGTTGAGGCGCATTATCCTGGCAAGCAACCCCCAGGAGTCGGTAACTCAACGCTCTTTTTACCTTTACATTTGCGACGTTGTTGCCTCTTGCTACCGTTGCTTTTATACTGTCTGATCTTTTTGTTGTTGTTGGTGTTGTTGTCTGTTTTAATGGGGTGACATTTATGGCACTTTATCAACTCAAAAGTCAATAATGCCAGCCAAGCATCTTACTTAAATGTGGTTTAAAAACAAAACAAACGAATATGAGGATGAATAAAAAACTGTCGAGAAAATTGTAATGCGATAAAAATGAAATTTTAAAATTTATGACGCTTATTGTCAATTCCTTGGGCCTGTAACTCAAGACTTAAGGCGGCTAATGCTCCCCTGGAACGCAACTGGGGCGCCAACAAAGTTTGTTATGACAACTGAAAGACATTTGAAAAGTGCTCACAAGTGTAGAGATGCTTGCGGACGACGACGACGACTACGAAATTGTTGCAGAGCATTAGGCAAATGGATCCCGCAGGATTAGCAACCCAAACATCCACCTCAATCCAAATGAAAATGTGGGGTGCCGGGTCTTAAGCAGCCATTTGTTGACAGTTAGGCGCTGGCCTGGGAATATCGCCTGAAACTTTGTGTAATTAGGAGTATTATTTGCGAGACGGCGAGGCAGATCTTTGACTTGACTGGCGCTGACTCTGACGCTGCTGACAACTTGATTACGTTTCAACAACATTGTAAAAGTTAATTGCCAGCGCTGCGTTAAAGCCTGATGAGCATTTATCACCCTCTCGCTTCCTCTCTTTCCGTATCTCCCTCTCTCTCTCTCTCTCTCTCTCTCGTATGCCGCGTCGCAAAACATCAACAACTTCTTTAGGCTTGCGTGTCGCAACGTGTCGTGGCGGAGCCATGCAAAAAACGGGGCATTCATTAGGCCCGCCACGTAGAGTCTTGTTACCACATTTTTCAATTATAGCACATTTCCTGCCTTTGGCTCTTGGCCTTTTTGCCGTGTGCGCTGACTTTATGCCTTCTTCTTCTCTTCACTGTTTTTATTTTTTTCTTTTGCGCAAATGAAGAAATATTGCATTTTAATTTGGCAACCGCTGCGCAATGTGGCAAAACATGTGCAGGTGGTGCATTGGTACATTGGTGCATTGGTTCGATGGATCTGTGGTCTTATCCTTATCGTGGCAGCAATTTAATCGCTGTTAGGACACGGCAAATTCCAGCTCTAATGAAGTGCAGTTCAAAGTTCAAACCGCCGGCTAATTAGCTGCTGCCGCCAGCGGATGGGTCACTTCATTAAAATGAGTGCCCTCCGAGCGGAAACCACGGAAAAAACAAAAGCGGCTCGCATTCTCTCAGTTGAGTTCAGTCTACTGTTCAGCCAGCCAGTCAGTCTGTTAGCCACTGGCTGTCCCACAAAAATTTATTGTTAAAAGCCGCTAATGAATTATTTACTGCCCATTTTGCTGTCCAGCATGTCCTTCATGTCCTTGCTTGATGCCTGTTTTGGGGGGGTTGATATGTTAACTTCGACTTCTCCACGCATAACTCAACCAGTTCACACCCTTAATTAACTGCCTGCGTGCGTGCGTGTTACCACATTTAACAACATGCCCCGCATCGGGCCCAAAACTGACTGTTGGCCAACTTGTTTATGTTTCCAAAGTGGCCAAATTTGCGAGTGTGTCGGGTTTTGTTTTTTTGTTGATTCTGTGACTTACGAGTATATTGAAGGAAATTGCCTAACCGAAATTATGTTTATTAAGCATTTAATAAGCGTGACAAAGGTTGTTCCGGTTCTAATAAAAAATATATACAGAATAAATGCGCTTGTTTTCGGATTACATAAAGTCGAAATCAAATACTACTTAAATGTTCATTTCATATCTAACTAATACTTTTATTTTAACCCACATACAATTTTTAACGAGAAATCAGTCTGAATATCAGCTATTATATTCCGTTCTATCCATCAATCATATGGATATGAATAACCATTTTAATCATTCCGAATTACGCAGAAGAGCGCACATGATGAATTGCATATTATGACGGCGTATCCTTGTTATCCTGCGAGTGCTTTTACGGTGGATACGTGTATGGGTGCGGGAATAAGCGTATTCACTTGACAATCACTTTTGTTTTATTGCGATTTGCCAGCCCCGACTCAGTCAACAACAAGAACAACAACAACAACAACGAAAACAACCGCACACCGAAGAACAACAGGAAAAATTTCCACTTGGGATAACTTGTGAGCAATTGCAACTGCAATGCGGCTGTGGCTGTGGCTGTGGCAAAAGACAATGAGCGGTGCCTGCCAAATTGTTGTGGTGCAAAATGCGGGCATATGTGCAAAGAGCCAATCGGCAACACCAGAACAACGCAGCCATCAAGGAGCAAGTGCAGCAGCAGCAGCAACAGCAGCAAAAGCAAGGCCAACAACAACGGACCATTTACCAAGAAAATGAAAATTTATTGTCAGAAAATGAAGAAAAGCGCTTGGCAGCTGCAGCTTTAGTCTGGTTTGCGGTTAGTGTTAGTTAGGTAGAGCAGCAAACTAACAAGGCAATCAAGGTGATTCTTTGTTGCTTTCAGTCTCTTACTTTTTTCTTATGTCTAAGCGAAGAGTTCTTTTTCCGGGCGTATAGCAATTGTTTAGCTGCATTTGCTTTGTCATTGAAATTGCTGTCGATTTGTAGCTCAATAGACGTTGAAGAAACTCGGGTGGTGATACTTGTGTTTGGTGTTTGGTTGCCTTAGCAGTGAGTCGATGGCAAAGAAAAGCCAGTGGCTAATGGAAAATATGCTCGCAAATGCCTAAAATGATAATGGCCAAACATTTAATGCACGTTATTGCTGGCCAGGAGCAAAAAAGCAATTTGCGTTTAGGATTTGCTCAGGCCACGCCAATCCAGTCCCGGCATTCCCCCGTCGCACTGCTGTTCCTCTCCACCACCAGCAGCACCACCCCATTGACACGCCACAGTCGAGAGCTAATGCAGTGAAATATTTATTGAAATTGTCTGGTCCCTGGGGGCCAATGCGGCGTTGTCAGTAACTGCTATTAGCCGGGGTCTTTAGCCAACTTGCAGCAGGGAATTGGATTGGATATCCGTATTTTGGCTCCGACGCGACGAGTCCGTTTGGCCTGGCCCTGGTTTGACTGCCCAAAATGGCGCCGAGCCAAATGGTCTGAGAGTGCGAGACCACAATTTACGAGTCTCTGTTTGGCACTTTTAGCATTATTGCCCGGGCGCATGTTTTTGCCAGGGCGCATAAACAGCCCAAAGTAGGGCAAAAAGTTCGCACAGTTCTTCAGTTCAGGCTCGCACACACTTGATTATAAATAACGCACATTAATGCAATTAACAAACAACAAAAAGGCTCGCGCATTCACCTGAAAACAAGAGAAAAAGCCAAGAGCCGTGAGCAGTGAGACGAGAGTCCTTAACTCAAGTACCACTTCAGAAAAAAAAACATATTTACCCCGCCACGTACCACGACTTTGTTTGCATTCTGTGTTTGCTCAAAATATTGATACTGATATCTGGCTAAACGCTTGCCGCAATTATGCGAGCGCAACCCGAAACGGATATGGATACTTGTAGAGCACGCCGCAGGTCCTGTTGGTCCTGCCACGTGCCGCGCATGCGAAACTGCAACATGCGAGTAATTATCACACGCTTGTGGGCGCGTGCACACGCAAAACGGCAACCCTGTCAACCATTGAATTCATTTGAGTTGTGCGCCGCTGCCTACAAATTGTTGCAATGTAATAAATGGGCGTGGCTCAGTGCTGTGTACCCGATGACAGCCAACAGCATAAACAACAACAATAACAACCAATGGATTCTTCGATTTGGCACGCGGCGAACCCGTCAAAAAGCCGTTGATTATGGAGGTTATGTCTAATGGTTCAGTTGTTGGGTTTTAAGCTCTTAATGGGCACTTGATGCTTTGGTGAGCATACGCAAAGAGCAAGCTAAGTGGCTGTGTTGCCTGTGCGCAACAGTACCTTTTACCTATCGATTGGGACGTTCGTAGTAGTTTTACAGATAAGCCCATGGTACCCCATAGGCACAGCAGCTTTGCTTAAAAAAAAACTAGGTTTTTCAGCTTCCCTTAGAACAATAGTAGTGTTGTTCGAAGAAATGACAATGACAAAAAATTTGTATGAATTCTTCTTTGCATGTTGAAAGTCTTATTTTATATTTGTTTTTGCATTTAAGTTGGAACAAATTTATACAAAGAAGGTAACAAAACAATTAACATAACCAAGATCCCCTGGAAATGAATTCTCAGATTAAGAGCAGTATTGGCTTTAAAAATGATTGAAATAGCTTTACACGTATTAAAGTAGTTTAGAATGCTGCTCTAGTGGGATATTAAACTATTTTAAGTACTTTGCTAAACATCGTTATTTTCAAAAACAGGTGCGCAATGCATTGCCAAAGATTTGCGAACTTTGCACAAGTATAAAACTCTAAGAAAGCTTAATTACTTCTCAAACTAGATTTATATGTTACAAGTGAAATAATCTCTTCACTTAATCGGATATACTTATACGAGGTCTGACCAATAAGTAATGACTCTGATTTTTTAGCCGCGCTTGTGGTAACACTGCGAACCTGAAACTTCGGTCGGTTAATCTCCCATCCCTCCTCTATCGATACATGTGCTCGCGACTTTCGTATGTTCGATAGTTCTCCAGCTGTGTTGTGTTTTCGACAACGTGTTTGTAAGGCGTGTCACGAATATGGAACGACGTAATATTGAACAGCGGTACGCGATTAAATTTTGCGTTAAACTCGGCGATTCTGTTACGGAAACGTACGGTAAATTGGTCAAAGTGTTCGGTGATGAAGCCCTGAGTCGTGCTCAGGTGTTTCGATGGCATAAAGATTTTAAAAATGGTCGTGAGAGCGTCGGGGATGAACCGCGAAGTGGGAGGCCGGTTGAAGCTCGAACTGACAACAATGTTCACCTGGGCAGACCGTCAACCAACATTTCTACCTGAAAATACTCGATCGGCTGCGAAAACGAGTCATTAGAGTCCGTCCAGAGATTGCCAAAACGTGGATCCTTCATCATGACAATGCTCCATGCCATCGTGCCTTCAGTGTGTCGCAGTTTTTGACCTCTAAAAACATCGCAGTGTTGCTGCAAGCGCCCTATTCGCCGGATATGTCACCCTGTGACTTCTTCTTGTTCCCCCAAACAAAATTGGCCGTGAAAGGAACGCATTTTGAGTCCATAACTGACATCCAGACCGCCGTGACGAGGGTACTAAAGGACATTCCAGCCATCGAAGCCTTCCAGAAATGTTACGAAAGCTGAAAGAAACGTTGGAACCAGTGTGTAGTTGCGGGAGGGGAGTACTTTGAAGGGGATCACATCAATGTACCTTAATTTTTAAATATACGTATTTTATGGACTTAGTCTCATTACTTATTGGTCAGACCTCGTATATTTGTAAACTACTCTTTAAGGCCTTAACATAAATGATTTATAATTATGATACTTCTAAAGTTATTAATTTCAAATCATTGAAAATTAAATTCACCATATTTGAAATTAATATTATACTGGTATGAAGGAATATTCATTTCATGAGTAAACATTTTTTAATTTATTCAAAAGTTTCCCAGTAAAAGAGACAGAGCGGACATAAAGGTATGTGTAAACATTTGTATTTACATATATTAGCATATTAATGACCACAAATTTTTTAATTATAAGAATCAAATACATTTTGCATAATTTGGAGCTTAATGAAATTGGTCTTACTGATTTTTTACTTCTTTTCCCATTCACATACACAAATTTTGACCAAACCGGCGATTTTCATTATGATTTAAAATAACGTATAAAATATTAATCAGAATAATCTATCATGTCACTGGAACTGACGCCGCTGAAAACGCGCTCTAATTAAAATTGATCAAAATGAATTGTAAAAAAATATTCGTACCTGCCCAAAAAATGCCATTAGATTCGAATGTCAGCCAGAGAGATGAGTTGCGTTGAGTTTTGGTGCTGTTTCTTGATGGCTTCTGGGTTTGCATAGAAATGGGCATGTGTCATGAATGTGAATTATTATTGGTTCGTCAAGCGCAAAAAAAAAAAAAAACAAACACTGGAGTTAAAAAAATTTACCAAAATTGAGCTTGGCATATAACTGGAAAAAATAGCTATGCCAAATGGGGTTTTCATGCATGTCAACGAACCAGCAGCCAAATGAATATGGAATGCGGTGGAGGTGGCAATAGTAGAAAAAACCACTGAAATTTACTAAATAATTTGTGGGTCCTGTCGCAGTTCAACCCCATACGGGCAGCATGCTAGCTAGCAGCTTTATCATCTTGTTACATGTTTCAAATTGACGTCTATCAAGAGCATTCACCGAGACTAGGCCTCGTGACTGGCTTTATACTGTGTATGTACATATTCATACGAGTGCAGGTACATAAATCAAATCCGTTTCGTCGCAGACCGCTCAGCATCCATGGGCGATCCATGTGTTTCATATTATGTCTAACATTTTCTTGCTTCTCACTCATTTTTTTTTGTTGTTTGCCGTTGTGCGCCCAACTGTCAGCGAAAATTTTGAAAAATGGCAAAATGCCATTGATGAAGGTAAGCTGGTAAAAGCCCCAAAAGCATGGCTGCCAACTACAGCAATGGCGCAATGCAGTCGCCCAAATCAAAGCAAAGCCAAAAGGAAAAAAAAAAACAAATAAAAAACAACGTTGTGCCCCAAAATAAAAATCACACGTTGAGCAGGTGGGCGGGCGTGTCGGCTTACAATATTCCAAAGCGAAAAGTCGTGTAAAAAACTTTTGTTGCTCGTCCTCTTTACGCTTATTAATTTAGCAATATGTCCGACCGGGCTGGCAGTCAAAGGACTACTAATGAACAAAGACACAAACAGCTGGCGGGCTAGGAATATGGTAATTTATACTAACGCACGCGGCGTATGCGTATCAAAAACTATCCTCTGCCAGCCAATAAAACAAAGCACATTCGACTCAATACCTGCAAAGGCAAAAGAATTGAGTACGCCTGCAAAATGACAAACAACAGTTGTGCCCAAGTCAACGGCAACAATCCCTGGAGGGGTGGCTCTTTTGTACCCTGTTTAAGTTACAGTCGCTATCACAAGGTAGATTAAGTCCAGTCATTATCAATGCGAAAATTCACAAATTTATATTCCTATTTAAAGCTTCCGTAATGAATGTTACTATTTTTTTTGAGGCAAAAAGATTTTGGATATTGGATACTCCACTATTCTGGAGCTGGAATAAAAAGTTTTAAAATGATTTCTGCAATAACCTATTTGATTTCAAATATGCAAATTACATCAAATAAAAATAAAAATAAATTATTTAATAAAGGCTGGAGCGGTAAATGGCATCCTTCATTGAGTAAAACCAAAGAAAACTGACTAAAAAGTATCTGGCAGTCAGGGCGATTTGTTCGCAGCATTCTTACCTTGTTTTTGTTCGCATCGGCTATTATGCGGCAGATGCATTGTTTACTAGACCTCGGGGCTACCTGGCTTTGCAAATTTTTTAATGGATTTGAGCTAACAAAAAACCACAACGCGGCGCATTGAAGTGAAGTATTCGCACTCGCGTTTTGCTCGCTGGTTTTAAACGCGTGTGGGATGTAATACAGAGCCTGCCGTCTGGGTGTCATGGAAAATGTTGTTACCCGGACATCCTGCTGACTGCTGTTGTCAATTTGGCCAAAGTGGTTTTTCAGTTGCTTTAGCGCGAAAAAAGGTGCACAATCAGCGCCAAGAAATGGGGAGTTGGGTGCACATCTGTAGAATGCTGGCAAAATTGCACTTGTGCGGCGTTTTAATCACTTAGGCAACGACGCCTACATTGGCCCTATCTGGGCGCCTCCTCTAGGCGTCTCATTCTTATTACTTAATGACAGCGAAAAGTGGCAGCCTCAACGCTTCGAGAGCTACACGGCTCAGCGCCAGTCGACAAGTGGTGCTCAGGACATGTTGCTATTGTCCTTGCTGCTGCGATCGTAGTTTTCTTTGGACAGCCATCTCATTAGACTAAAATGCGCAGCCCGCACACACGTGTGTGTGTGAGGGTGTGTGTGTGTTTATGTATGTCGAGCAAAGCCTTTTGTTTAACGCATTTCGCTCTGATCGAAATTTGCATTTGGCTGCTCCATTGAAGCGCTAACAATTGAAGGCAACCCGAGTCCTGCCCAGCTGTGCCTTTTCTACCCTGCTTTGTGCGCTTTGTTTAAGTGTTCCAAGTGCGCCAAAAGGCGCGCAAAAATCTTTTGATTCCTTTTTGGGCGGGCGCGCGCCTTCCAATCGAACAAAAAGGCGCACACTTTTCTGAATGCTGCCTCGCTTTTGATAGCTTTTATTTATCATTAGGATATGTGCGCTGCTGCCAGGACTTGCTGCTGCTGCTGCTGCTGCCTGTCATCAATCAAAAAGTGCGCAAAAATCAAAATGTCATTTGTGTGTGGACCTGCGCCTTTGTGCCTGCCATTTCGCCGCATGATTTCCAGCTTTTGTAGTCAAATCTCGAGGGAAGAATTGGTTTCAGAGAGAGGGGAAATGCTTTAATAAATCGCCCCATCTGCACAGCATGGCCTGAGTGATTTGGGCAGGTGCGGTAAACAAATAAACATACACATTCGACCAGTGAATTATCTGCAAAATGTACAATCACTGATAATTAATTGAGCTATAGAAACAACCCCAAAGGATGCTTTAAAATACATTTCATTACAGTGCGGAAGTAGGCAAACAGTTGAACGTGTGGCAACCGCAAGACATATAACAATTTTACACGTAATAGCGACATAAGTCAGCCAGCAAAGGATGTCCAGGCATATGTCGCTAACTGCCACTGGGGTGGCTCACTCAGCAACCAGCCAACGAACCAGCAAACCAACAAACCGCCCACGCAATCAAATAATTCGAAATCATTAGGTTTTTTTTTTGTTGCTTGCAGGGATGGGCAATTTTTTGCTTGCTATCCAATCGTATGCTGTCCCGGCTACTTCGATTGAGACATTTAGTTTAACTTGCTGTTCATTATAATCCACTCTAAGCTTGCTGCGGACCACTGCACGTTGCATGAATGTAAGTCGAGTATTCCCTGAAGCACTAAAGCACCAGCCAAGCAGGCAAGAAGCTCATCATCACCAACAGCACCACTGTCCCCCGAGCACAACTCTATTATTAAATGCACTTTTAATCTTGGTTACCCCTCTCTCTCTCTCACACTCTCTCTCTCTCTCTCTTGCGCCCACTCTCCCTCCCATTCGATGTTCGCTTTCAATGATTTTTCCATTTTGCACCCTCAAACAGCGACCGATTATCACCCTTAAATGGTACTTTACACACACAAAGAATGTCATGCATTGAATAGAATTGAACTGTTACCCTGAACACAGCCCCGCAATCCGAACTCCAACCAACAACCAGCAAATCTGAAAGGTAGTCCTAGTTGCACTCAGCAGTCGCAACGCTACCGGATGATCCTGGCTGGTGTCAATGTGTGTATGTATGTATGTGTGTGTGTGTGTGTGAGTTGTTTTTTTATTCATGCTGATATCATTTAAAAAGTGGTCAGGGAAATGTTACTAGAACAATGGAATATCTCGTAGATTAGTTTGCTTTGTACATATTTGCTTAACTTTTGCACTGATTTTTCAGCTTCAGCTGGGGGATACTTGTGGGGTACTTATAAGTTGGTATTAAAGAGGAGAGCGATAAATTAGTATCTACATATACTAATGTCATCGAAATAGTAGATAACAAAAGTGGATTTTTAAAAGCTTCCCTTTGTTTGAGCTACGGTAGCTATTTAAAATGAAGTGAAATTCCAAATGATTACTGTCGACATATGAGGATTTTTTCATTGGCCCATCTACAAGCCACTTTCCAAAGGGCCTGTCCATTTGTATTAACAAGGAAATGACAAAACTTGTCTTGCCATTAAATGTCAACTAACTGCTTCGCATCCTGTTTGGTGTCGATTAAATGAACGCTCTCCCGCCGCTCAACGCAGTCCAATCAGACAAACCTCCTCCCCTAAAGGCAGACGCCGCATCGACCTCGCCCCGAGCACAGCGGGCACAATTACACGCCGCAGACCCTAAAAACATTGCACAAATAACAACAAACAACTAGAAACCGAGCAAACAAAATTGTGCCTGATGGCCGTACAGAGATGGATGGATGGATGGCAGGCAAAAAAAAAACGAATATAAAAACCAACCCTGCTGACGTCCTGTGTACTGTGGACTGTGTTCCCTGTACGGTGGCGTACTCTTAAAGAGCACATAATTGGTCTGTAATCTATTTTTGACAGATTGAATTTCGCTTTTATCTTGATTTTGTTTTGACTGACTTCGTTGCTGCTGCTGTTTCTGCGGCTCCGGCAGTAGTCGTAATTGGGTTGTACTATGTGCCCGCTCAACCCACCCAAAGACCCACTTACAGGTTGAGGGGGGTTGCTGTTTGCTGCTTGCTGCTTGCTGTTGCTATTGTTGTCGTTGCTGAAGTAAAGATTTGCTAAATGGTCGAAGTGGGTTTGGTGTATAGTTTAATATGATAAGTGGGTTGCTTGTTGGATTCGGGTTCGAGCTCGGAATTTGGGATCTGCGCTTGGGGACGCTCGGTGGCATCTGCAATCGTTTAAATGCCAATTGATGTGTTGGAAAATTGGTAATTTTAAACCGCACAGATTTTTACGTTCAGATAAATACCCTTTGTGCAAAAAAAAAGAAAAAAAAAACTGTTGGCATCTTTCGTGGCAAGATTCTCGGATATTGTTCATGGCACAGCTCAAGTGTTTTGATTACTCATTATAATAAATTATATTATCATACAAAAGGACAGTATGCTCTTGGGAATTATGCAATCATATTTTGGTTCTGCCTTAATTTAACTGCCAACAAAAGGTGTCAGTTAAAATGACGGCAGTAAAACATTGCAGATAATTTTTGCATTTCAATTTCGCACTTGGACGCGTTTGGCTGCGCTTGCGATTTGATATTGTGAGGCCGTTAAAAATGACAACTAAATGGAGCCAGAGTTTTTTTTTTTTTGCTTTTGGTAGAGTAAATTACACACCGCATGCAACCCATTTAACTTGCCGCTTAACAGCTACCCTTAACCCTTACCCTTGTCCGCCTAACCCTTACAAAAGTCAATTTTCGAAAATTGTTTGGCATGTCGCATAACCTGTAATTTTCACACCATACACACCTCTACCTCCGCCTCATACGACTTTGAAATTTTTGTGACATTTATTTATTCATTTGCAATTCCATTCAATGTTTTCGCTGGGCGTTTAATAAAATGTACGCTTGCGGCAGCTTCATATAAATATGGTTTGTTCCTTCGCCATGGGGTCGCCATTAAGGCGCTGCTATGATACCCACTTGCTGTTAACCGGGGCGCAGGAGCTGTCCGCGTCAACAAACAAACAAATAAACTTGTAATGCACGTTTGTTTTGTTCCCTCAACAAATGATGTTTCAATCAGGCGACTGCTGCGGAACAAAACTTTGTTCAATTTTTTGCAATTAAAATGATTTCGTTCACATGACACCCAACTGAGTCCCAGCTGCTGGCCAGCACTTGCCTGGGAATGGAGATATGCACAAGACCCAGCAACTGAAATGGTAGAGCGAGCCAACGTCTGGTAGCGTTTTAATGAAGCCCTTTCAACAAATGGATATACCCATAATGAAGTTATTGTAGACCATTGGTTGCAAAAGTCGCAAATCTGTAGGTAACAAATTTTATAAAAGAATTTTGAATGCATATGTGATCTGCCTCTTAGTCTGGATGCTGGTATGGTAACCTATAAGAGAAGAACAAGAACACAATTTTGATTATGGTTTGACCTCTAGAATATACTACAAGATTTGAAAATATTTTTGGACAAGGATATGAAGGCAATCAACACATTTGCGTACGTGGATGTCGTTCGAATCGAACAACTATACCCTATTCGAATTATAATAATATGTAAAAAACCGAAACGAATTTATTATTATAATATGTAAATAACTGAAACGAAGTTCTGCTCCAATCCCAGTAAGTGAGAACGTTCCAGTTGATAACAGGTGAAAAGGCCTTCTCACATTTGTCTTTTCGGGACAAATTTAGGCTCTGATTCCGATTCAGAATTTCAATTGGTAGATATGCGGTTCCGATCCCGATTCTATTTCGGTTTGACATCCTGATTACAGGAAAATATTTTATTAACATGCACTGACTAAATTCATCAGACATTTCAGACACTTTCTAAATTTATCATGCTTTTAAATTTATCAACATAATTTTTATATTTTTAAGCGCCAATAAAAACCATCTGATAAAAAATGAGTTTCTATATAATGAATACCAGAAATAATTATATTTATATCCGGCTATTGTTAGGCGTTATACAAAACTTATGTAAAGCATTCGCTTTAGGCATAGCAATTCCCGCAAATTAACTTTAATTTGAGTTCCGTGACAAATCAAAGTGCACACCTATGTAACTAGTCAGAACTCTCTTTTCCGGCTTTTATGACAACAGGCAGGAGTAAAAACAGCAACAACAACAGCAACAACAACAAGCAAACAATAACAAGAGCATATTGCATGCTGAGCTAACTTTGTTGTGAGGACATTCAGCAGGATTGCAAACGGCAAAAAGGGCTCTATCGTTGGTTTATTTGGCTGCAGGCTAAATGACATTAAATTATATAACGACTATAACAAGATGAAAAGAGAGAGAGAGAGAGAGAGAGTGGCAGGGGGAGGAGGAGGCAGAGCGACTGGCAAACAATCAACGCACAGAGTGTAGTGCTGCGATTTGGAATATGTTGCGCAGTAGTCGCTGCCAAAGTGTTTTACAACAGCTTGCACGGTGTATCCTGTGCACGTCCTGTGGCAACATAACTCGTTGCTCAACATTGTTGACTTCCTGTTTTTACCCAGAGACGGAGCTGAGCAATGGTAAAGCCTACATAAAGCCGCTGGCTCCGTAATTTGTAGGTACACTCAACACGACGACAAACAATGAAGCGCATCAAATAACATTTGCAGCAAGGACTGCCGATTCACGATCCCTGACGCCCAACTGCCAACAGCCGAGTGCATTTTTATTGTCATTCAATTGGATTCGAATTTACAGCTACAGCGGCAGCGGTTCGTGTGACAATTGACGCCTTACAAACAGGAAGTTTCCTGCTCCCTGCTGCCCGCCTTCTCGGTGATCGCCAGCGAAATATGACCTGAGCTCACATTTGATTAGCTGGCGACTTGATCTTCGGTTCACAGTTGTTGGCCTCAATAAGCGCAAATTCGATTGATGTTAATTACAATTGTAGATTCTGCAAGTGTATATATATGTGTGTGTGTGTTTCTGCGAGTGTTTGCTTTCCCATTGTGTAATTTGAGTTCAGTGTTTGTGCATTGTTTGTGTTATTGCATTAATTCACTACAATATGGTGCGTAATGAGCCTGAATTTGATTACGACATTGTACCCGCGCAGGACTCGCCGAATCCTGAGTGCCTCTTTGTGTTAATAGTTGTAATTATACGAGCATGTTAAATAGCTTAGACTCATATTTCGCATTCAAAAGGAATCATCATTTGAGAACCTTATAAGTTCGGCTTTAATCAGTGCGCTTAAGAACTGTGCGTAACATAACAATTTAAATTCGAATTGGAGTTTGACACAACAAATACAATATTTAAAAAATATTTTATTTACTTACTAATTAATGTCAACTAATATGAGTCTACAGAGAACCAAAAACTACAAAAAATATCAATCAAAGATATTTACTTTCAACTATGCAACACTATGCAGCAATAAATAAGACATTACAATCAGAATACTCAGAAATATGGCTTCATATACATGTAAACTATGATATATTCTCTAAAAAAGGTAATATCAAAGATTAACAATCATCGGTAAGCGCTTTGTATACAAGTATTATTGATTTTGAAAACTTTTGATCAACACAATTCGTTATGCTGAGAATTCTGAATCGTGATAAATACTTGGAATGATCTTGGTATCTTCATGTCATTAACCCATCTGGAAAACAGTACATTCGCCTCTCGTAAAATAAGTGGAATAGTTGCGTTAAACAGGAAAATCAACAAGCCATAAGGTCGAAATAGATTGCCGGCAGAGCCATAAAAAATAGACAGCAGCAGGACGGCAGACAGACAACAAATGCAAGTTGATTAATGCACCTCAAACACAACCACAATAAAAAGCGAAATGAACAAGCCGCAACGCAGCACTGATGAGTCTATTACAGACAATAACAACAAAAGAAGCAGCAACTGACGCAATTGCAATTGCCCATAGATACGCTCAAACACACACGTAGCTATAACCACCCCTCCAAGCACCCCTCCTGCTCACCAAAAAAAAAAAAGGAAAAAGGCACGCGCTCTACGCACTAAAATACTGTCCATAAACGGAGCGCCAACCGCAATGGCTAAAAAATAAAGTACATAAGGAGGCCGTCATAAAAGGGAGCACTGCGAAAAAAATTGGCAGCATTATCAGGCTGACCAATACACACACACACACACAGTCGTTGTCATAATGACAGGGATAATGTGTGAGCAGTCAGATGCGAGTTGTGAAATAAAAGTAAATGTGCTAAATGGATAATAAAATACAGAGAGCGACAGTCATAATGGCCACTCAGACACTCGACAACCAACAAAACTGAAATTGCGCAAAAAAACAACAAACGCTGTGCATGTACGTCTTTTTTAAGTGTAAGTTAACTGGTGTGGCCATTGTACTTAATTGAACTGTCACACACACACAAAGATTTATATATTTAGATAAACATAATAGCCAACTACATGCAATGGACATTCGCAGTTTTTTTTATTGCATGTGACATTTTGACAAGGCAGCAAATCGCGAATTCCGTTTTAGATATTAGCAGACTAAATTCACATTTGGTCAACGCAGTTGCTTTTACCGTCTAACAGTGTATACATTTTTGTATATATATATATATATATATGTATATAGTAGCAACAGAGTATGCCAAAACAATAGCCAAGCTTGCGCTAAGCTGCTGCACTTCATGCCCAAAAAAGGTTGCAATTAAAATAAGTACTTCGCCGTTTGGCTGCCACGATGCTCGCAGATTTGTGTGTTTGTGTGGTGGTTATGTGTATATCTGTATGTATGTATATACAACAAGCAACACCCAAAAAAGTTACTCAAAGCGCTAACACATACAAACAGCTATTTGGATATAAGCATGTATATATGGGTATATAAGCACATTGTGTTCGCAAGCTAATTAAGAAATTACTGCAGGCAAAACAGCACCCACGTACACCCCTGTCGGCCCCAGGACCACCCAAACCGCGCTGACGCCACCGCCATAACCGAAAAGCCATTCAATATAAGTATGTATGAGAAAGAAAAATGATATTAACAAAAAAAAAACAAGGCCAATCCGAAACTCATTGGCATAAGCCGAAGCATCAATGAGCTGCATTAAGTGAACAATCAAAGAATTACAATATTTAAATTTAGTGTGCTCGAATAATAATTAACAGTCATAAATGAAACTTATAGCTAAGAGCTTTCTTAATTTAGAATAATAACCTTTAATTACCATAATCAATCTTAAATCTTAAAAATAGGAATTTATATTATTAAATGATTAACTCTTTGACTTTCGCATTTATGATCGATTAGGATCCAGATTGAAATATTCTGTTTAGGCCACATTCCATATATCTAAGCATGGGTTACAGCTAGCTATCATAAGTGTAAACTCATATGTTATTATATTATAAATTGTCTAAAATTTCTTGCAAATTCACTATTTAAACTTATATGCTGCTCCACAAGGATATCGCCCTACTCGAAAAAAAGGCGCTCACATAATCCAGCAACCAGACACACGCCGACTCCCACTCAGACAATTCACTTTACATATGAGCAAATGTGCTCCAAAGCAACCAAAAAAAAAGCCAATGCTAAAAGCAAACAAAAAACCAAAACTGAAATTATGAGATGCAGTCAAAAAGCCAGCATTCAAAGTGCCCCCTACTCATCCCGACAGGCAGGGCGGGCAATTTTCATAATTTCTCTACAATTTTCAACCATTTTATGAAATGAATTGAAATTTTTGCTCCTTTCTTTTTTTTTTTGGCTCGAATTTCCTTCGACAAACAAAAAACGGACCAAAAAAAAAGTAAGTAAAGCCATCAAATCCATTCATGCGCTTAAATAAAATGCTCAAGCACTTGACTGCATCCATAGAAAAAAGTCTGGTGGGCGCAGTCGAAAAAATGAGATAAAATAAAATATTCAAGGGAGTATCGCACATAAAAGGCAGTCTAATTCCTTCAGATGGCATCTATGTAAATCAAATACCAAATAGAGTAAGTACCCTTAATATATACATATATATAACAAATAAAACCAAAAGCTATTGTTCAAATTGTCTTGATTCTGGCTAACAAATTAATGTCATGTGCATAAAATCCTCAATTTAAATAGTTAAGCAGCTAAAAATAGCAATTGATTGAAAGAACTTAAAATTTATTGGTATTAGTTGAATTTTATTTACAATGCAAATAATTGCTTTTCAAATGAGAATTAAATTAAATCGGTTGTCTGTCTGGCGAGTGAAATAAAACACCTCGAATAATTAGCTATTATTCAAAACGTGCACAGTTGTGTTTCATCTAACAAACATGTTTGTGAAATGTGCAAGTGTGCATTTTGCAGCAAAACACACATCCATACGCCTCGAATCCTTCTGGTTATTCAAACTAAATAGCAATCGTTTGTAGTGCATAACCGAAACCATTTATGCATTTTTATTGCCATTTATTCGCAGCGCACAATTTGCAATTTATTTTTGCAATTTAACACGCCGCTCAATGCAGCCGTAGGGACTGCGAGCGCGGGTGCATAGACAAAATGCACAGCAAAAATAAGAAATAAAAAAAAACATTAACATTCAACGCGCCTGGTGCGACTTAACAACAACAACAAAAGTGCACAATAAACTGGTAACTTAAATCGCCCAACAACAAACAGCATCAGCTGCACAACAACTGGCATCAATTGTTGTTGTCGCCTGCAAACACACCACGATATCTACCAGTTTAATTCATAAATATACATATGCAAATGCATATGTATATACATATACATATATATATATATATATAAATGTATGTGTGCGTTAGCAATTAAACGTAAATAAGCATTTCAGTGCATCCCCGTTGGGGAATAGCACTTCCGAAGCCCATTTGAAAATAGCTGAAATGAAAATAAAAATATTTATTTCAAATGCCAGCAAATTGCCATGCGAAATCGAATTCACGTCTGCAAACACAGTACAAACAGTATTCGAATTTACTTCTCCGTAGCAGCAGAGTTAGTATCAGAATACTTAAATGAATGCTCTTTCGCTCAGCATTGCTCTGTGATTTGCAAATGGAATAGCAGTAGCAAGAGCAAAACATATCCAATCGGTTCTCTGTAGCTGTAGCAATGGCAGAAAAATGAAGACCAAAATGGGAGCATAGCAGCCGAACTGTACAATTTGTGCTATTGCTAAGGCAATCGTTTATTTTACTTTGTTTGCTGCTCCGTGTAACTGTTAAGTGCGCTGCTGCCTAGTCTTCTAGGTGCACATGATTAATCAACCAACCTTTTACTCACCATTGTCCAGATTTGAATCTATGATGAACAAGAAAAATGATGTATTCTTTTAATTACATAATTTTTTATTGGGTTTTATTCATAATTTTCATTTTTATATAAGCATGTTTTTGTGTATTTTTGTTTTGATCTTATTTTAAATTTAGGTTGCGCTGTGTTTTTAATACATTGAAGTAATGATTTAACTAGTTATTTGGTAATTGCTTGATATAGTACATACAAATACATACATACGTATCTATATATGCCAGTTGTTTATTAACCATGGCTTATACAGTGTACATCGATTGATTATGTATATTATATATATATATATATATATATAATTGAATTGCCTGCTTATGGAAACCAACGGCTTATTATTGTTACGATTATCACACATAACTATGTGATATTAACATACATTTGACCAGCAATGATAAATTAAAGCAAATTAAAACAGTATTATATTAAGTAAGCTGCAAACGGATATTTACAATAAATTAAATCTATATCTATGAAACGGCTTAATAGTTATTGAGCAATTGGGGCATTTACAATGAGAACAGTGAGAGAGTCGGGGGAGATAGGGTATAAGTTTAAATATGTATAAGTAGTTTATGCCAAGCTGCAGAGCTTGAGTTTGAAGTACCCTAACCCCCACCCCCATCCCAACATATAAGTGAGCCCTCCATAAGTACGTATATATATATATATATATATACAAAAGCTTTAGGAACAAACTATTCAAAACTTTACAGCTTTTCATCGATTATGTTTATGAGGCACAGTGAGCCGTCCTCCATTTTGTTTTTGGTTTTTTTCTGGTTAGTTTTTTTTGTTGCTTTTGTGGATAGCATTGAAACCAATTGATGTGCACTTAGCCACTGATCCTTTTGGCAAACTTTTCAATAGAAATGTACAATGCAACTGGGAGTGGGCGGCGTGGGGCGGGCAGCCATCACTGAACCAGCTGCTCAGTATGAGTGCGCCTTGTGGATTATCGATTTATCCATAGCAGCAGCCTGACTGGCACCTTCGTTGCGTTCCACGCAATTATTGTTATTGTTACTGTTGTTTTTTGTGCGCAGCTCAAAATTGCTGGAGGAGGAAGGCGGCGGAGTCGCTATTGCTGTTAGCGTTGAGCTGCCGCAGTTATTTGCGAGCATTTGCTGCTGATGCTGCCCTGAATCGAGCTCCTCATCGGCCTCAACATCGATGGCAGTATCGTCCTCGTCTGTGCCCGTGGCTTGCGGCTCCTGCTCGCCATCGGAGTCCGTTTCGAGAGAGCTGAGTCTCAACTGAAGCGCAGGTATTCGCTGCGGCATTGACAGCATCCCCGTTGGCAGTGGCGGCTTCAGCAGCGTCATTGGCGCCGCCAGGCAACCCACGTTCTATACCAGCGACGACAGCGGCGGTCGCGGGGGGCTGGTGTTGCGGGCAACGGCCGATGCATAATACTGCATCGGATGGTGATGTGGCGGCGGTGGTGGCACAAATCCAGCCGTGGTCCCATCATGATAGAGGACAGGCACACGCACCAGACGCTGGGCAGCATGTGCCATGTTGGCCATGTTGGCGGCTTCCAGCTCGGCGGCCAGTTGACGTTTCCATTTGTTGCGTCGATTCTGAAACCAGATCTTTACCTGCGTCTCGGTTAAACGCAATGAGGCTGCGAGTCCCGCACGCTCCGATGAGCTGAGGTAGCGTTTCATGTCGAACGTGGACTCCAGTTGGAATACCTGGGCGCGTGAGAAGACCGTACGCGTTTTCTTCTTACGCTTGGAATTGCTGCCGTCGCCGTGCGGCGATGAACTGTCGGATGGACCATCGGTGCCATCGTCCTCCTCAATGATTTCCTCGCCATCATCGTCGGACTCGTTGGAACTGGTGGGCAGCATGTAGCCGGCGCTCGTATGAGAGCCCGACAGATGATGACCATGATGCGAGAGCCCACCGGCGCTGCTGCTGCTGGTGGGCGTGCTAGGCTGATGTGGATGCTGTAAATGCTGCTGCTGGGCAGCATGTGGATGCTGTTGCTGCTGCTGCTGCTGGTAGAGTGGGTGATGTGTGCCGTGGTGCGATCCAGCCAAGCCGGGCGGTGGTGATTTGCTGGCGTGCCCATTGCCCGCATTGTTGCTATTCGCATTGGCAGTGCTGTTGTTGTTGTCGTTGTTATTGTTGTTGTTGCTGTTGTTGTTGTTATTGTTGCCGCTGCTGGGACTTAGGGATGTGGGCGATGGTGGATTTTCCGTGGTGTTTGTAGAGGAACTGTCTGCAGAGAGCCAAAAGTGAGAGAGAGAGAGCAAGAGAGAGCGCATGAGTGACAGAGCAAGACTTGAATATATAAAGAGAGATGGAGGGATAGAGAGAGAGAGAGAGAGAGAGAGAGCGCTTGGCCTGAGCAATATTTTTTAGTTAATTTAACTGCCTGTCTGCACGTGTGTGTGTGAGTGCGTGGATGTGTGGGTGTTGGCGTATTTCCGCGTGTGAGTGTGGAGGCGAGGGTGGCTACTCTAAGGGTTGTTTAAGATGCCGTTTGCGTCTGTGTGTTTGCGTGCTGCTGCACAGATTTAAGCTGCAACACTTAACCTCACACTTGCCTTCGTCTTGTTTCTTCTTTTCTTTTGTTATTATATTTTTTGTGTGTGTGTTCGTGCCTGCAATCAAGTTAGCGCGCAGACGCGGAGAGCGATTGTCCTCGCCAACACCTCCACTCCCCGCACCGCGCAACATGTATGTCTACATACAATTCTGAGTATTTGTGTGTGTGTGTTAAATTACCATTTAAAATGGCTGTCAGTAAGGTGAGCAATTCTATTTTTATTGAGCTTTTAGTTTGGAACCTATTTGAAAAGTTTAAATTGCTGTACTTTGCTCCATATGCATTTAACGACCCTTCCTTTGCCCCTCACCTACAGCACACAAGAACAATTTGTTCGCCTCAAACTTGACTAGAGAACTATGCTGTGAATTAACTAAATTCCAGAAGCCTCGCGGGGTGCAAAACTTAAGGCCAATTTACATGAGCAAATGCAATTGCATTGACTTCTAATGCCACAGACCCAATCAAGTGGTCTTTAAGTAGCATAGTAGCCTCCCAGCCAGCTAATGGCGAATACCTCGCGCACTTAATACCCAACAAAGCGTAGGCGAGCTTGTCAAACACTTTGTACTATGTTCCCCGCATTCGTAACTCGATACTCGATTACAAATTGCAATTAATTGAAAATGGCGATTACTGCAGCCGTGTGTTTCCGAATAGCGGACGCTTTCCATGCAAACCCCTCCACTCGTGTGTGTGTGTGTCTTTTGTACTATGTGTTGCCTGCCTTTAGGCGCACTTAGTGTGAAATGCATTGCTCGAATTCTTGCGTGCATTAGCCAAGTTTGTGCCACCAACTATGCAAATTAAATGTAATGCTTTAAAGAATGCCTGCCAGTGCACATTCCTTACTTAAGAATTCTAGCTATTTCTGTATCCCTCTTAGGGGAAATTAGCTAAGCTGCGAATACCGGCAGTAAAATGCGATTGGGAATGAAATGTCATGACATTTAATTAAGCGACATAAATAAATAATTAAATGTACTTTTAAAGCTACTGCTGCAACTACGTCTAACAGGCCTGACTATCCATCTACTATATCTTGTATCTAAATGCTTAAATGTTGCTAAAATGTATCTTTTAATATCTTTGAAATATTTTCAGCATACTATTCCAGTACTCTTGAATACATTTCAAATTTCTGAATTTTAAACTTTCCCTTGCATCAGTCCAGTTTGATAAATACTTCAACTTCAGACTATCTAAGTAACATAACTTGATTGTATTCGAGCTAAAAAGCAACTTACCATGTGTTGGACTGTGGAAGGGCATTCGCTGTGGCGCCCAGGGCCAGCCAGGTGGGCACAGAGCAGCATAACGTCCAGCCAGAGCGCCCCATTGGGAGATGAAACCCAATCTGAAAATAAACAGCAACAACAACGATGCGAAAAGCAAAGGTTAGTAAATGCCATAAATTATGCAGCTTTATAATTGCCGTAATTTCAGCTGTTCGGTATTTAGACCATTAAGATGAACATTTAAAATATATAGCATGATGCCGACGGCAAAAAAGTTGTTGGCAAACTGAGATAAGCTAGAAAAGTAGTAAAGAAAGAGCGACCCTTAAATGCTAAGCAACCCTACACGAGATAACCGCCATAACTGACAACAGCTGCTGCGAATTTTGCTCCCCCAGATAACTCACATATTTTATATAATACATATATAATATATATATATATAGATGTTTGAATGCATGCTTGTGTCTGTGTAAATGCCTGTGTCCATGTAACCTTGTTAGGTTGCTTGCTTAAAAGCATCTTTATAAATACATTTATTTATTTATGTTAGACGCGGCAAAGTTTGCGAGACGAGAAACACTTTCTGGCGTTTACGTTATAATGTGTTCCATATATGAGTATTATGTATATATATATATATGTGTGTGTGAGTCTGTGTGTATGCGGGGGTGGTTTTGGGGGCTTATTGTGCTTATTGTGTTTTCAAGTCAAATCATTCAGGTAGAAGCTAATGCGAGAGGTAATTGGAAGAAAGCTGCTTTTGTTTTTTGTGAGGGGTAGAACAGCTGTGGATGGGGGGTTGGTGGAGAGTTATTGCCTGGTTGTGGCACTTAAGAGCTTTTCTTGTAGCCACCGCACAACCACCACGACGACCACCACCACTCAAGCAGTCCGGCTGGGCAATTTGATTGATTTATTGATATGTTTAAAAGTCTCTCCGGTGTTCTTAAGCTTCCCACGCACTCAGTGAACTTTGCTGTTTAACAATGAGCCCGGGACCAGCCGCAGCCACAGTTGCTGCCACAGTTGCAGTTGCTGTTGCACTGAATTACATTCCCACCAGTCTAAAATACCAATGGCTGACACAACACGAACCCAAGTTTTGTTGCTGCGTTTGCTTTTGGTATTGTTCTGTTCAGCTTGTTTTCGTGCTTGTTAAACCCTTTGACCGTTTTGCAAGTGACCCGTGGACGAGCAGCAGACTGTGATTTCATTTCGAACCCAGCCACCCCCCAAAAAGTCGCCCAACCACCCTCCAGACAGACAATGTGCTGGCCAAGTTGTGTGTGACATTAACATTTAGCTGACCTCTTTCGCAGCGGCCAAGGTGCAGGTGTGTAAATCAATAGTTGTCAAGCTCTTTCCCCTACACAATCACTCTCCCTCTCTCTTCGACTCTCTCTGTCTCTATCTCTCGCTCTTACTCTCTCCTTTCCTCTTTTACGTTTTGTAAGTAATGTTTTTTTCAATTAAATTTTCCTTTTCCCCCGCCCGCTGCTAAATTATGAACCACTCCCTCTGCAAGTGACGCTTCAAAGGCTTCACCAACTGGCTAACTGGCTACTTGGCTGCTTGGCAAACTGACGGCTCAAATCACTTCTAATGGGCTTCATGTTTACAACGTCAATTGAGAGAAAGCCGCTTTTGCTCTCGTCCAAAAGATGACGCCCTAGCAACTCCTCAAATTACAGCCAAGCAGCTCAAAAGAAACAAAAAAATAAAAATGAAAAAAAAATAAAAAACGAGAAGAAATTACCTCAATTACTGCGCGAAAATGGTGCTCGTTGAATGCTGTCAACGGAAGGGGAACCAATGAATTGCAAACAGCTTGTAGCTATTTGCTTTACTAATTATCCAAATCAAAGGCTCCCCAACCCAAGTCCGAGGCATTTGTTTTCCGCCCAGCAATGAAATAAATACAACATTCCATCGCCCGCGGCTGCCACAGATTCGCAGCACGTCTCTATCTCTGTTTTCATTGGTGTCACTTTGTGGCGGAAGTGGATGACCATGTTTAAAATTCAACGCAGTGGGTTCGCCATAGCAAACCGCCCCCGGACCTGTCAGAAGTCAACGTGGAGCGACCCAACAGCGCCCTCCCCCAACTTCTCAAACCAACAAATGCCTGTTCCAGCTAAAGTTGATGCATGGCTGTTATTTCTCGTTTAATGAATTGTTTGCGGTTCTTGCTTTGGGTTTCTTTCACGTCGCTGTCATAATTCTTCTTGGGGGCCTTTTGTGCTTGGATAAAAGTGTGCTATGCAATTGAGTTGTTCAACATGGCATTCTACATGGGTTCTACGACTCCTTTTGCCATTTTACTAAAAGGTCCTTCCAAGCTTGGGTCTACTTTGGGTCTTGAAGAGCTTTGATGTTTTGCATGGTTAGGCATGGGTAGAATGGCCCAACTCAATGTGAAATAACGGTTGAGTTTCAAAGAAAATAGGTTTTTCTAAAAAGTTTTTGAAAACAATTAAGTAAACTCTATTCATGATTTTAATCAACGAAAATAAAAGTAGCTAATTGCAGAAATATTTTTCGAAACCTATTTCAAACTTATGAAACGAAAAACAAATGAAACCATGACTATGAAAAATATGGGTCCCAAAACAAGAGCGGTCAAATAAATAATTGCCTAACAGTGTGTATATAAAATATATTAAAGTCTAGCACAGATATAGATTTGTTTGTGCAAAGTTTAAATCAGCATTTGACCAAAATGCATGGTTATCCTTTCTTATTTCCATTTACTTTTCATTTAATCTGCTCATTCGAGAATATTGCATGTTTAACTCAATCATTTCCTTAGTTTGTGGCGCAGAAGCCGAAACACTTCAATTGCTTCATAAGCTTAACTTCTTCAAGTGCCCGCAGATTTCAACACTTCAATGCTCTTTGCTTAGATTATTCGACCCGACAGCTGCCTTAACCAGGTCAGCGAAGCCACTTAATTGAAAACCGCCTGAAAATCATATTATATGCAAAACGACAATTGTCGCTCAAAAATTAATTTAAATAAATAAATTTAAATGTTAACAATGAGTTTGTGTGTGTGTATGTGTTGTGTGTGTGCAGAGGCCTAAACCGCTTAGGATTCGCTCATGCATAAAAGATTTGCACACGCTAATTGGCTGCATGAAGGCCCCGAAATCGGTAAACATGCATTGCCTAACCACATTATATTTGGTATTTATGACATTTTGAACGGGTGTCAACGGTGCGGGCACTCGACCCGACCACAAAGTAGCCAAAATATTGAACGGCAGCTCACAGTTGACTGGGCAGAAGAGGGGCTGAAGCGAAATCAGTAGCTAACCCGGTTGGCTTACTTTTGTCATTAAACGGGATTAGCATGAAAATATTGCCAAATATATATGTATGTATGCACAATACTATAATCGACGGCATGGAGCGGCTTAGGCTAAGACTAACACTTGAAAAATGGTGACATTTGTGGTGGGCACAAAATTAGTTTTTTGGTTGCGCCACAGGAAGTCGCACAAATGACACGCGCCCAAAGGAGTCCAAAGCAAAGCCAAAGTCAAGCCTCAAATCTAGATGTGAAATCAGTGCATGATGCACTGCGAATATGTTTTCATTAAATGGAAACAAAGTATGCCCGACATTATATCTAGATAAAAATGTCACAAATCGCAGACCATTTCACCACTAAATGCCGCTTCAGTTAATCCCTTTTGTGATAGATTAGATATCACAAAACCGCGCGCAATGCATTGGGACTGAAATTGGATTGTAATTACTGCAGTATATAATTATATTGTCATCGTGTTCATTCTCGTTATCCTTGCAGAAGAACAAAAAAAAATAGATATATATATGAGGAGTAAAAAGAGCAGCACAATAGACAGACACACATACTAAATAGTACGTACATTTCCTGGACTTGAGCACCCCTTCCGTGAGCTGAGTAGTCCCTTTGTTGGGCGCACTCACAAGCATATCAGGTTACAGTTACAGCGCTTAGCTGCGTTCTTTGCTGCGCCATAATTAAACCGCAGTTGAAGAGCAGCGCAACTTCGACAGTAGCTGACCACTAATTAAAAAACGTAATGCCAAAGTCAAAATACGCGTTTCTATAAAACAAAAAAGGTGGCCCAGGTGAAAGTCCCTCATCAGTATCGTATTTAAGTATGCGTATTTGTATTAAACGATCGCTCAGCGTCTTTGGGTGCGCTTCCATTAATCATTCGCAAGAGAGAGAAAGAGCAACCAACTTCGATGATCAAGTGATAAGCCCGTCACATAGCCAGCCACACGTCAGCTGTAAGCGCCAAACAGCAGGAGTCAACACTTGGACCAAGAGCGAGGGCGATCCTCGCTCTTAATTGGGGTAACCAGCACGCGACCCTCGCGAGGGGACTCCCTTATCGCTGCATCGATCGGTGAGCGCATGCGTAAATGAAATGAAAATGATCATTATTAAAATAAAAAAAATAAACGAAACGCACAGGAAAGCTGACAAGAAAAAAAAACTGTCTGCTTTGCATGTGTCCGACGAGCGCACAAAAAGTCGGGGAGTCCAACGCATAACAAATAACAAAAAAAAAAAACAATAATAAAAAAAAGTGCAACATTTTTTTAATTCAACACATGCCTTAATCGAGCAATTCGAAATTTGATCACTCGACTCATGTCGTTTTTATGCGCATTTAAATGCCGGCTAAGTGGGGTCCTGCTAACCCCGTTTTCTTTTCATACATCTAAACTTATTGATGAGCTGCATTCTCGAATGTAGGTGGCCCTCAATGACTGTCTGTCTATACACACACAAACATACACACACACACACACATATACATATGTAGGTCAGTTCAGTGAGGGTTCATTCATTCATTAGGTACAAAGTTGTATTCATAAATTTTTGCATGCCGGAATATTTCCAGCAGTTATGCATATGTATATGCATTGAATTTCATTTGCAAATGTTGCGAAATTTGATACTTTTCGTAAATGGCAAATTAAAGGAAACGGTATCGATTTATTATAGCTTCCATTATGGGTCAAATGGTCAGTTTGAAGCGCAAGCGATACGATTAAATATCTTTTATTGTGCAAATCAAGAGGATTTCACCTGTCAAATTTTCTGACGCGGTATTTACTAACGGCAAAATGGCTTGTACATCTGAAAAAGTATCAGAGCTGGAAATAGTATGCACTACATAAAAATTAGATTAAGTTTAATTACTTATTACATTTTTCCACTTTACCAAATCAATCATTTTAATACAAAATTGTATTCTGAATGATAGAGATTACAATTTTTTAGCTATTAATTACAATCCTTATTGAGCTGATTGTGTGTAGAATAAATGGTAAGCATATAAATTTACTTTACTTTCAGACAATATGCCACTTAAGAACGTGCATTTGAAACCTCATCAATTGGGTAAATTATAAGTAATGCTAAGTAAGGCATCCTTTTGCATCCTTTTTATCGCCAGCGACTCATCTCGGCACCCACTTAGGGTGTCCTGTGACATTCACTTTTCCATCTAGCAGCATTTCCATTAAAATTTCTATCTTAGCAATCAGCTCAAACAACAACTTCAACTACTCCTTGTTGTTAGACAATGATACACACAGTATGTCTGTGTTTTTCCACCGAACAGATTTGCGTCACCTTCAGACAACTCGAACCCAATGCTATTGTTTTTGAATACCTTAAGGATTACACAAAATTTGCTCAATATTTTCAAGGAGCAAAGAATCGAAACAAAATCAGGTGAAATTGTAGCCGCTTAGGCTCATTGAAAAATGAGGGAACGGTTGACTTTTTGGTTTCAATGGATGGTTTGGATGGGAAAACAAAGAGCAGGACTCTCGGCTCTTAAGCCGGGTCTAAATAGCTCTACAAGTGCACCTAAGTAGCTGTCGAACACTAGAAACAGTAGAAAACTCACCTTGAGAGCATGGCCGCATCCTGTGGTCCGCCCGCGCCGCCTCCGTGCGGCAATTGTGGCATGGGCGTAATCAGCGCTGTGGCGCCATTCTTTCTCGCCGGCTCGCTGCGACTCAATATGCTGGAGATGGAGAAGCTGGTGAAACCGTTGGAGCCGGTGCTGGCCTTGTTGCCATTGCTGCTCGCATTGCTATCATTGCTGTTGGCGCCAACGGACGCCGCTGCTGCTGCCACTGCGGCGGCTGCCGCTGAGGCACATGTGCTATTGTGGTTCACCATTTTGCTGTTGTTGTTATTCAAACTGTGGCCGAGCTCCTCGCTTGCACTGCCATTGCGCTCCAGTTCCGGTGACTTGGGTGCCATTGCGGCCAGTGCGGGTGGTGAACCCAATCGATCGGCTAGATGTGTGGGCGCCACAGCATGTTGCAGCAGCGCGGGATGCTGTGCCGCATGAGCCGGATGCAGATGTCCGAAACTGTGCAGGGCATGATGCAGCGCTACAGGATGGCCACTGAGCGAGCTGAGATGATGCTGCAGATGATGATGGAGCACCGCCGGCGGCACAGCGCCATTGGGACTGTGATGATAGTGTGGCACCGCGATGGCTGACGTTGATGTGGGCGTGCCGGCGGTTGTGTTGGGCGTGGAGCGGTGCGTAGGCGTTGCTGGTGGCGAGCTTCCATCAATGGAGCGCGCCAGGGGACTCTCGCGACCATTGCTCATGCCGGCGGCACCTAACGGACTCGGCTCCGGACTGGACACCACACTGATATCAACTTCGGCCTCAGACGAAGACATTTCGCACAAAATCACTTTAGATATTCACGTTAACTTAAAATATTTGCAATTGTTTCACAATGTTTTCTAAATGTTTCGATTTCAGACACTTGGCTAGGTGGTCACTTGTCTCACTGGGTGCGAGTTGGGCACTGAATGACGAGCATCTAGCACAGGATTTTAATTTGCTCAGGTGGCAACCGGGACGTCTGCACCGTTTGATCAACGATTCGCATTTAAATTCAAATGTTTGCTGTTAACAGCCGCAAAGTCCTCGACGCGTCTGCCTGCCTCTCGACCTCTCTCACTCTCTCTCTCTCTATCTCTCCCTCTCTCTCACTCACTCTCTCACACACATACAGTCTTTCCCTCAGCTTGTGTATGTGTAAGCGATCGTTTAGTAATTTTATTGTTTAAGTCTCTGGATTTTTAACCCCCGGTCGTATCGTAGAGCGTGTGCGCCGACTGCCTGCTGCGGCGCTCAACTGAAACTGAAACTGAAAATGTGCTAAACTCAACTGAACTCAGCTCGGATGGTTGGTTGGCTGCCTGCCTGCCTGCCTCTGTTGGCTGTGAAATTTTTTGGTCGTTGCGCTAAATGGTTTTCCGCAAGTTTACACACACACACACACGCAAACCCGGAGGGTGAAGCAGAGATAGATATTCCTTTAAGATGGGAGGGTGTCTGCATGCATGTATATATAAGAGAGTATGTGTGTGTGTGTGTGTGTGCTTGTGCTTGTGTCTCCGGCTCTGACTCTGGCGCTCTCTCTTTGCATCATGCGCGCTCTTTCTCACAGGGGTGGCTCGCTCAGCGCTCTTGTTCTGGCCTGTTTCCATTTCCATTCCATTTGCTGAGTTGAGTTTCTGTTCGCTTATTTTGACAATTGCGCTGCAACCGCATCGACAGACACTTTGCGTATATTCTTCTTTTTTTGTCGCTCTTCGTAAAATTGTAACAATAAAAAGAAAAAAAGCAACAAAAAAAATCACGAGCAGCAAGTTTCAATCTGAGCCTGAAACACTTGGCAATTGAAACATGCCTAAGTGGGGCGCGCTCGTGCACCTAAACGAATGTGCGTGGGTGTGTGTATATGTGTGTGTTGGGGCATCCATTGAAATGCCAATATAAAATCAATCAATTGGCACCCAACAAGGGTCAAGTGCTGCTCTGTGTGCAGTTCTATTGCTCCAAAGTGTACAAAACATCTTAATTGATAGCAGTTGAAAGGTTCCGTTCGGGTGAATTGAGCTGCGTATTAGGAAAGGCTTAAGTTGAACAATTACTTGGCCATACTTAGAAACCAAAACAAGTCATTGGCCAGTGTGAAAGGCTTTATCGTTAGCTAATGGCTTACAACTAATATAAGTAGCTACAAAAGACCGTTCAAATGAAAAACATATTAATTATGATTTTTAAACATTAGTTTGTAAGTCACCAAAATATTTTATAAAAATCTTTCAATACTTTATTCATTAATTTGATGTAATTTAGCTGAATTAATTACCTAGAAGTAAAGATTGTTGAATAATAAAATCAAGATTTATCATTTATTTAAATTTTTATCTAAATCAAGATTTATTATTTATTTAAATTGTTATCTTGATTTATCTAATATATATTGAAATCCCAGCACAGCTCTGTGAAACCAATATAACATCGCAGCGGATTGAAATCACGGCACACTCATGTTCCATTCCAAAATGTTTCCGGTTTGCGAACAACCCCCACAGAGCACAGAGGCAGCCATTTTTACAAAAGCTGAGCAAACTTTGCAGACAAACGAGAGCGAGAGGAGGCGAGAGAGACAGAACGAGAGAGAGTGAGAGAGCGTGCAGTAAATTGAATTTTTAAATGCTTTCGACTGAGACGACCACGAGGCATTCAAAAAGTGTTGCAAACAATTTGCACAAGACAAAAAGAACGTTATGCGAGGCAATTGCACACAGAGCGAACTGACAACTGAGAGAGACGCTGCCACCAAAAGAGAGAGACAGACCGACCAAGAGAGAGAGATAGAGAGAGAGAGCGAGTGTGTGTGCGTGTGTGTGTGTGTTGAGCGATACTCAATATGTAGAGAGTGGGCGTGTCGCTGGCCAGCCAATGGCAACTGTCCGCGGCCACCACTGACACTCAGCTGACACCGCCGGCAAATAACTAAAAACATTTGCCACCAAGACGGCAACGGAGGCACAGAAAAATGCGTAGAAATTCATGCGCAATTACATTTATCCTGTTTAGAAGATTGCTTTGCCAAAGTGCGTCTGGAAGTGCTGCCAGCCACCGCAAACTTTGGCGCTATCTTCCCCACCCATAAAAAAAAACACCATATACATGTGTGTGTGTGGGTGTGGGTGTGTCGGGGGAAGCGGTGCTGAGAGTTCTTCCACCTGCTGGCATTGCAGCGTAACACATTTTTATATAATTTCCCTCTACGCTTTGCTTGTTTTTGATTCGTTTTCATGTTAGATTCCGCAATAAGAACATCACATAGGAAAGCAGCCCGCAACGATTTCAGAGAGTACAGCAGCGACGACGTTTAGTTCAAAAGGTGTTGACACTTAGGCGCTGTCCCACTTTAATTTGAGCTGAATGCACAAATGGAAATCACGTTACTTCTGTTACAGAGGGGGTTGGCTGGGCATGGGTCTGAGCCCGGGTCTGGGCCTGGGCAGTGGCAACAATGCCATCTGTGTGTCTGCGTGCGTTTGTGAAACAATTTCATTTCGGTTTTTTTTCGATTTTCGATTTCGAGATCAGATTTGATTGAAGTTTGGTTGGGTCTACTACAACCATTATTTGCTGGCATTAATTAGGCAAATTGAAATTGGCACGTCAAAAAAGGGTGCTAATGCTAATTTCATTGGATGCGTCAGCAAATTAATATCTCATCAAACACATGAAATTAATGAATGTGTTTCGCTTACACATAAAACTAGCTAAGGATATGGCGATGTAGTCCAAAATACCCAACCTTAACTCGCAATCACAAACTGAAACCGAAATATCAGCTCCTTTGCTCTTAGCCTGCCCAGGCACACTAAGCTCAATCCCTGACCGCTGGCCAGGGGGCAAAGCCAAGCCACAAAAATTCTGAAAGCAAACTGGCAAAGCTCTTTTACTTGGAACATTTAAAAGAAATAACAAACTGTTCAACTGTCGGACAAAACGATTCTACAACAAATTGCACTGCAATAAAAGAGTGTGTATATATGTATAATATGTGTGTGTGTGTGTGTGTGTGTGTGTGTGTGTGTATGTGTGTGGCTGAGTAAGCGAGAGAGCAGTTGCTGTGTTAATGTGAAAGCGAGGAGTAAAACCAAAGCCAAATCCAAGAGCAATGCAGACAAGCTGCAAAGCTTTTCGATGTGTCTGTGCTTGCCATACATACATATATATATATATATATATATAAATATATATACAAATGTGTTTATGTATATATACATGTTACATCTGTGTGTGTGTGTGTGTATGGCAATGGCAAACAAGAAATACAAGTCTTAATTGACGTACGAGCAAAGTGGGAGTTGCAATTTTCATTGACTCCACTTTAGCTGGCAGTTGGGCGCCCACTTTGCTCGCCTGGCTTGGATTTGTTTGGAGTGGGTTATTTTTGCATAGCAACGCTGATGTACCGCTTGGGATGCAGATGGTTTTGATCGGTCTCCGACAACAACTCTTCTGACTCTGTAAGTATCCAAGTACGATAACAAAACGCATACAAACACATGCGTAGTGTTGTGGATGCCTCAGGCTGTCCATGTTTGCTCGACTTAACTGCAATTAATTTGGCAATTGACGTCGTTCAATGCTGTTAACGGCATAGCATTGGGCACAAAACAACATAAATTCAAGAGTATTTTGTCGAAGGCTCTTGCGGCTCCTGTGGCACGTCGAAAACGGACGCTCCATTTCGTTATCGGACACATTAGGCAAATGGCTACGGCTTTTGTTTGCTATTAACATTTCTATAATAGGCGAAAAGCATGCTAAACAATAAACTGCATGGAATAGCATGGTATGGTTAAAAGCAAATGGAGTTGTATTCCCCTCTCGCCCACCGTTTGCGTCAATTTTAGCTATTAGTCGTGTAAATTTGTGACGCGCTTTTTGGGTTTGGCTTTTGTCTTCATTCAAATGCAGACAATGGCTGAATAAAATATGTAACCCTCCCACATATACGCTCACACAGAGATAGAGATAGAGAGAGAGAGAGAGAGAGGTAGAAATTGAGAGAGTGAGAGAGTGAGAAAACAAGGTAAGAATATCTTTAGAAATATATATATATGTATATATGGAGAAACACACGCAACCTGCACGCTCCCCTCTCGCTGCGCTCATAAATAACGCTTTAGACTTTGATTTAAATAAATTGTATTACGAACGCTCATATTTTATCATTTCAACTGTTTCGCGTGGTCCGCGATTCGAATCGAATTTCTTGTGCGTTTTTCAAATGGCTTTCTTTTTTAAGGCCAGGACAATGACATTCTGCCTGATTGAGTGCTATTCCAGTATCATAAATTGTATGCCACATAAATGCAGCAAGTCGTTAAACTGCTTTTCGGCACCAGACAAGCTAAGTGTGTGCATAAAAAAATCAAATTACACGGTTCTGACCTCATTTCGCTGTCTGGTCTGAAAGCTTATGCTTGTGCTAATGCACATAATTATTATAAGTTAAGCATTTTAAATCTTAAACCATAATTTGAGCATCGTTTTGGCATACAAATTAATATATTATGTCCAATTTTAATCTGTGTAAAGTTGAGCTTTATAGAATAAATACTTTGCTGAAATAGACACTTAAAACAACAAAAAAAATAAACAAATAACCAAATATTATAAAATTAAGATGTCAGCAGGTTTACGTAGGTCTACTAGGGTATCTAATCTTCGGCCTGCCTTAAATAACTGTTCTTCTTTGTTTTGCTTTTCGATTTTCACACTGAAAATTGATTGAAAACTGCACAGTTTTTTCTACAACAGGAGACGATTTTGTATTCGTTCGATTTAATCTTTTACTTTCGCCAGCTGATATGGCTTATGCAGAACTGTTAGTTAATTGCAAATATTTATGGGTTAACGTTTCAAATCATGCAGCCAAATGAAGTAGAAATAAATACATAATTCAAACAATGGCAAAACATTTTGGTTCGTTAACAACTATTGATATAAATTTTGCAAAAAAAAAAAAAGATAGAAAAACAGAAACGGACAAAGAATGTCGGTCATCAATTTATTATAGCCACAAAAGCAGTAAGGAGATAGAGATGGAAAGAGAGGGACAACAAGGGGAACAGGAGAGTCACAGTAGAGTTTCAATATGAACAACGCGGAGCAACTGGGATGCGCAAACGTCGACGGATTGTTGAGTGAATTGAATCTGGAGGTGCATTTAGGAACAGAGAGAGACCTCCGCAAAAGGAGCGAGTGAAAACGCGTGATGTGCACCCATTAAATACGATATGTCTGTATGGCCAGGGCAGCGTTTAATTAATAATTACCTGATATATAATTAATTATATTTGTATGCAAACTTTACACTTTACTTTATGTGATTTGAGGATTTGTTTTCTAAGCTTTTATCCATCAAAATAGTCAAGGCTTTTAAGTTAATGTCAGACAAAATGCATTGGACTGCCAACAATATGACACATACGTCATGTTGACGTACATTTGTAGAAACATTTAAGTATTTGTAATTTTTCTAATTGTATGATTTTAATTTTTTGATTTGAGGCACTCCTTGTCCTAAAATGAACCCTACCCTTAATCGTATACCCCTACTTGGTTAGCTCTTTTGTGTACCGCCTAATTTTGCAACTGAATGCGTCGCGGCAAAAGGATCACAGCTACTATGCAGAGCAAGGTTCCACTTGAAAATCGATCGCGGATTAATGCGATTAACTTACAGTTGATTTCAGCATAAAGGGAGCACCAAGAGATGCATTCAATGAAAATGAAAATAAGTAGGAAAAGTTTTAAATTCAACTGTAAAGGGATCCTTTGCGCTACCTTAAATGACGGCGGCTCGCAAAAGCAACCCTGCGAAAATCGTGCTAAAGTCCTTAATGCCGCTAGGATGCGCGTATTCTCATAGGCACAAAGACAACAAACAAACAGCCGACAGACAACAAACAGCAGCTAAGACTTAATTATTTTATAAGGCACACCAATAACAACAACAGCAAGAATAACAGCAACAATAACAACAGCAGCGCAGCGGGCGGGATGTGGACCGCCTAGTGAGCGCGTCCTGCCGATTTGCGGTTCTGTCTGACTGTGTGTGCGTGTGTGTGTGTGTGTGTGTGTGTGTGTACAAGTGTGTACGAGTATATCTAAATTGCCTTTGCAGACGCGTTGAGTCCCTGCTGAAGGAAATATCAATTTGTCGCCACATCATAAAAGGCAGCGCAATAAAATTACACCCATCTTGCCTCTACCCAGTTGGGGTTGCGTCTATATCTTTGTCAAATCCCACATTCAATTTGGCACTGCTTTGTGCGCAAAATCCCCAAAGGAATCAGCTCGTCCGGTTCGCGGCACCACCCACAGAAATCCTGGCCAAGAAGCACAATAACAAAGCTCGGCTGGGCTGGCAAAAAAAAAAAACCCGACACAAAGAAGAAATACACATCGTAAATGGCAAATGCAATTCGCGTATTTTATGACGCTCCACGTTGATGGCAATGGCGACTGGGATGGCGCAAAAGTGCTTCACATCTACCCAGCACCGCGCACATTGAAACAATGGGCCCGGACCCGATGATAGTGAGGTCCAGCAATAGCTTGCCACAATGCCAGCATAAGCTGGCCGATAATAAGAGACAAGCAAAATAATAAAATAAATAATGAAGAACAATTCAATTATTTTTTGGGCGAGTGTTAAAAGCCACACCACAATCACAACCATAGAGAGCACATGAATTGCTCCTGGCTAATGATGATGCATTATGGCTGAATATAAAAACACATCAACAAGTCTCTAACCTCATTCACTAGTTACATTGCTCCCGTCTATGGCCCTTAAAGATAGTGAATCGAATTTCATGTAAACTTAAACTTATCGTAACTTTAATCGAGCACCTCGAAGGGCCTTTGATTGTAGATTGTCGCATTCAGCGATGTGGGTCGCCAGATTGAGCAGCTGAACTGTTGCAAGGCCATCAAGGAAGCCCTGTGCGCCATGCTCATCGAGTAGGGCAATTTGCAGCCCCGCCATCCATAGCCAGTTCTATGACCTCAATGAGCTGTCCAAAGTGACGTTATTCCTCAGAGGAACTATCTGTTTATGGTTGATTTTGTTGATCATGGCTTTTACAGCTCCCAGATATTCCGGTTCAACTTCTCGAATTCTCGATTCTAGACCTTAAGCCAATCACAAGCACTCCTTGAGATCTGTTTGTGTTAATTTTTTAACTTTATCATCTTGTAAAGGATGTTAGCTCTGTAGATCCCCTGTAGATCAAGTTGGATTGCTTCAATTTACAATTACAACTACAAAACACTCAAATTCATTTAAGATGAATTTTCAAAAGGTAGCCATTTTCTATCTTTTTCATCTGGTTGCTTAATTTTTCGTTTGTTTCATATTTAAAGTTCGGTATATCTTGGTTCCAATTATCTGCTGAATCTCAACTGGCAATGCAAATCGTGCCCAGCTGGACATCGGGACGGGGCAAGACTTATCAAACTGAAAACATGGCAATTTTTAATTGAGGCAACGCTGGCAACGCTGCCAAACAATGCGGCATGCGGAGCGGCGTATGTAAATGCAATTTAATTGTAATCCAATTTGTAGCCAAAACACACACACAATAAGCAGCCATGCGGCGGCCATCCGCCGGTAGCAATGCCTCTGATACCTACCTGGGGCGCATTAGATCGGCTTAAGATTAGACTAACATTTACCCTTCCATGCAAAGCAAAAATTATTACTGTCTAAAAATACGTGCCTATGGCAAGTCTGAGTCGGCTGGCGCCGGTTTAAGCCAAGATCATGATCAAAGCCATGCAACTACCCGCCAAATAATTATGTGCTCAGATTTGGCTACAGATCGATACCGATCGCGATAGACCCAGTTGTGCCGACCAAGTGGGCAATTGAAGGTGTGCGCTGTGTTGGCCAAACATCAGAGCTGTGCACTTTGCCAAAATGCAGCAATGGCAAATGTAACAAATGTAAATGCCAAATGCTTGTGAGCAGCATGAGACCGCCCCTAATTTTAGCCGTGAGATTTTTATCAATCAGAGGCGGTCTCTGGCTGTAATCAGGCGTAAAATTTACAGCAAACAACGCGAAATCAAAGTGGTTGAAAGCCTTCCGTCACGTGCACGCACTCCTAATGTCAAGGATACGAGCACATAAATGGTATGGGCGAGGGTAAATAGTTTATGTCTGGTATTTATACACTTTATGGTTTCTGACGTGCCGTGATTTGTATAAAACTTGTTAAGCGAACCCCGTTCCCATTCCCTTTCCCATTCCCATTCCCATTCCCATACCCACACCCATTCCCTAATGCAAATGCAGCCCGTTCCATTAAAGCGAGCCCTTCTCAGTGGCGGCAGTCGCCCAACATTGCTTTCAATGCCTCCTCATCAGCCCATGCCCGGATTCATTCTGGTAATAAAGTTGCTCAAGTGT
The DNA here is from genome assembly GCA_035041535.1 of Drosophila cognata. Lineage (NCBI taxonomy): Eukaryota > Metazoa > Arthropoda > Insecta > Diptera > Drosophilidae > Drosophila > Drosophila cognata. Next base: position 12,565,244 of record JAWNLC010000571.1, on the reverse strand, counting down.
ATTTCATTGCCATATGTTCTGCTGGGGCGAGCATGTATATATATGTATATGAATGTGTGTGTGTGTGTGTGGCTTTTGTTATCACATAGGATTAGGCATAATGAAGTGTTTTAATGCGTTTAGGCCACACACACAAATATTATAAGCACACGGCACACCGGTATCTGAAGTAGTAGTTACGCAAGTTGCACAATAAAAAGCTCTCGAGATAAATGTAATTAAAATGTTTACAAGCTACTGTTAAATTTCAACTTATATAAGAGGAAGATACTAATACTGATAAACTGAGCCAAAATATGAGTTATTCTCCTTATACAAAGTGTCTCTACTAAAATTTAAAAGGTTAGGTTAAAAATAAAAATAAAAAACACATTTCAAATGCTTTAAGCAAAATAGTTCCTGCGTCAGAGCCGTTGTTTTGCTGATGATTTACACATCTATGATAAGTGGAATCAATCTATGTTAAGTGAAATCTCATCTAGTATGTTCAACTTGTTAAACGTCTTCTTAATTTCCGTAAAGATTAAGTACAAAAACACCAAATTCGAAGACCCTTATTCTTATTTCAAAGTAAAAATTATATATTTCCTTAACTTTTTGTGCGATAAATAATCAATAAAGCAATAGAGATATTATTTTTCAAAATTTTTAATAACTAGTGCTGTTTTTGGATATGATAATATATTGGAATCCCGATGAACACTAAGGAAAGCATCTCCATTTTTAAGAGCTAATGATATATTCGAATATGATGAATTTGGAATCTTGAATCTTATAAGCATAATGAGCACTAAGTAATACCCATAGTTCGCATTGGTATGCCAACACAAACTGGAAGCTACTCATAGGGAAGCATTTATATTTAGAAAAAAACTATTTATGTTTTCGGATTTCGATAATTTTGAATCATCATAACACTTATAAGGAAAAGCAAAACTTAATACTCCAAGTTCGTACTGCTTTGCCAGCACAAACTATAAGAAACTCATAGAGAGAGGAAGCCTATTTAATTTGAAGACCTATTTCTGTTTTCGTTCATCATGAATATTGAGCACTAAGTAATACTTCAAGTTCAAACAAAGCTGCACATTCATAGGTATGTGAAGCATCTGCATTAGACAAGCGGGGAAGAACAACTAGAACAGTGTTAAAACTTTTTCGTCACTCGCAACATTCTATATGCAACCTTTTGTGCACATATATAAATTTTGCACCTTATTTGGCTTTCAGCATTTTTGGGCATTTTCATTGGACTGTGGGCGTGGTGTGGAAAACCATTAAAGAAATTACATGCTGCTCGCTCCTTACTCCCATTGCGAGTGTCGAGTGCGGTGCGCGGGGCACTGAATGCAATCGCATTGATGTTAAAAAAATATATAAAATAGCAGAAAAGAAACGCGACGACTATAGCGCTTAACTGTCGTGTTGGGCGTATATATGGTGGGAGGTGGAGGGGATAGAGGGGCGTGTCATAGCATGGTGTATGGGCGGTGGTGTTGACGCTTTTTGTGGGCATCAAAACATCAAAGTGATTGAATTGTTGCGATTGCTTTCAGAAAAGTGTGCAATGTCTGAAAGCAATTTGAATTGAATTGAAATTAAATTAAAATTGCCGGCAGTTGAGTATAAGCTGCAGACATAGAGCATTTATAAACTATGCTTAAAAAAAAGCAATTTGCAGCTCGTTTTCTTTGTTAGTCTTTACATTCACTCATTTACTTCGGATTACCATTCATATGCATTTTGCTTGCTGTTTGCCAACAATTTCCAATTGTCATAAATAACAATTATGTACATATATGCAAAACAAATATAAACAACATATACACAATACATTTGCCACAGACTCGACACGGCCATAGAATACAATATCTGCTGTTTGCTGAGCAATTGTGTGCCAGCGATTGCCATTAAAATTTAAATCACAGCAATTATTATTAATGGTCGAAAGCGCTTTTTATAAATGTACGCAAATTGTTGCACAAATTGTGCAATGGCCCTCGGCAACAATTACAACAAAAGCCATTCAAACCAACAATGCTAATTGGTAAAGCAAACATAAATCAATGCCAATAATTTTCACGCCATTTTAATGTTCAACAACACCATCGCAAAGAAAGAAGATGGAAAAAACTCAATGGCGCATTTGAGACAAACATATATATTTTATATATATTCTCGTTTTTTATGCTCTGTCAAAAAGCAAAAAGCTTTATGATATAGCTGCGCAATGAGGATAAAAATGTTGGCTTATACATATATTTGTACATGCATATCTTACAGGCTCCTTATAAAGGTTACAATAAATCCGATGATTAAGTGGATTCTCCGTTGAGATATGCTCACCTTGGAGTCTAGCAGATTTGCCAACTTTTCTGTTGAGCACTGCAATACAGCTGAATTGCCAGCTAATGCGGCTTTTAGGCCTTTTAATTGGCATTCAGTTACAGTTATTACACACTTTGCGCAAATTAATGCCACGAAATAATTGCAGCGAAGCTTAAAAGGTGTTTGCAATCAAATAAATGTCAAAAAGGCAATTTATCGAGTGATGGACAGAGCACAACGCATTCCGGTAGGCGGGCCATTTAATGGAAGCGGATTCTCACGCATAAAGGGAAAATGGCCCATAATTCGATACCTTGAGGCAGATTTAATAGATCCACAAAGGATCGCTGCACACTTTTTTCTTAATTAACTGGCTGTGTGCTCAAGTTTCAGTACAAAGTGTTAAAAGAACAGCAAAAAAATGAAATGCATATCTGTATCTTGGAACGATATGAATCACATTAGCTAGATTTGCATCGGGATTACGCGTTCTGGCAGAAGTAGGTGCAAAGCGAGGCCCTCTCTCACCTCTCTGCCCTAATCCCGATGGTGCTGTGACAATTGTCACGAATCAAGAGCACGCCGGCCTCGAAATCTAGGCCAATCTCGGCACTCGAGCGTCAACAAAAGGTAAGCAGATTTGTGCTAATATGACGGCATCTGTTCGACAATGGACCGCAGGCAAGCAGAGTCTGAGACAGAGCGGCACCTGAGTCTTCACGGTGCGTGTGAACCTCGACAACGCCTCAATAGAGTCCTTGAGCCCTGCACGCGATCCTTATTCGCAAGATAAACAAAACACACACACACACAACACAAATGCGAAAATGTCAGGCTAAGACCTAAGCTTCAAGTTCATGTTGTTCAAATTATGCAAATCTCTGCAAATCCAGCGGGCGGGCCGGGGATTGCTAACTATAGGAACAGACTTTGGCGTGCGCCGATCGTCGAACTTCGCAGACAAAGCGACGTGCATTTTAATTGATAAACACATGTATGTATTCCAGGCTCAACAGCCAGAATTAGTGCAGGGCTCAGCGTTTGGCATGCGTATGTGAAAAATTCGCAGAAAAATTCGAAGGACAGCTAACATGAGCGCTTACACGAATATTTGCCTCGAAGCAAGTTTGCAGTTCCTGAAAGAATAAAAATATTAAAATGTGTCTTATGTTTTTGAGTTAGATTTTAGTTTTAGTATAACATTAAATAAGATCTTTTAGTTAAGGTTACTTAATATATCATCTGTCATAAAAATGAAAAGTAATAATATTTAATATTTTTCATTAGTTTGATGACCCCATATTCATTGAGTGTAGTTCGCTTAAGTAGGTCCTTGTGAAAATCTAGTTTATTTCCGTATTTGTGCCCCTAAAAGTATGCTTTGATTTGCTTGAAACCATTTAGCCAATGCAGAAACCCAAATTTGTGTCACTGGTTCGTGCAGATACTATCCCACTAGCCATCATATTTTTTGTGTGTTAATTGTTACTAGATTTAAGTATGTCTACAAGTACAAAATCTTCATTAAGCACTTAGTTTACCGGTTCATCATTATCATTATTCCCTCTACACAACCAATTCCATTTTACCGGATCACCATCAACCATATATATAGAAAACATTTACCATATTTAAAGATTGACATTGTACTCTTAGCAATGGATGCTGATTAATTGAAATTGCCGCAAAGGTCTTGCCAACATTTCCAAATGCAAAAAAAGTGCGCTGCTCATCAGCTGCCGTTGTTTTTTTTATAGAGTATGGAAATGTATCAAGATTTGGAATAGGTGAGGGGAACATTGTTATTCTGCCAGTTGGCACCGTTCTTACCACAAACCAAAGACAAAGCCAAGCAAACTCAGTTGTCTTCTGCACTGCGATTTGCTTTGTTAGCCGTGCTCATGTGTGGACCGCTTTTGTTATTTTTGCTGATGCGGCTGAGGCTCAGGCATCAGCTATTTGGGCATTACTAGATTAAGAAACAAAGCAACAACAAAAATATATGTGTATGTATGAAGTATGGGTACTGTCCAACGTTTTATGGCTCATTACCATTGTATGGGGTGCGGAGTGCGTGATAAATATTTTGCTACAATTTCCATTATGTTTTGCTTGAAAAATAGGTCTTTGTTTGAAGAATGTGAAGTATTTGAAGCAACTATATCTTAGCGGATCTTGGAATTAAGACACGCGGCATCCACTTTGAAGTCGATAAGATAAATACCACTGCTCATTTATGCACAAATTAAATATGCACATTTTTATTTTTATATTATGGTTTTAAACTTTTTGAAATCACAATCAAAATCTGAGCTATCGATGCTGCTTTCGATAAGAATATGTCATCGATTGCTTTGCTGGAGCTGCCAACCGACCGAAAAGCTTTTGTCGTTTGTTTTGTTTTTGTATTTGCCATTTTATGATTTATCATTTGCCGGTTCGTTGTCATTCATCGTTCGTTCGCTTTAAGTTAACGACAGATTACCGGTTATTAATTTGCATAGAGCGAACTTTAAAAATAAAATATTTGCCTAAATATGTCGTTTTTTGGACGTGCATTGCTGCGTAATGTAAGTATTTTTTGAGGGTGCAGCACAAATTCGAAAAACATGTACATTTTGATTACGTAATTGGCGACACGATTATTTTGCATTCATTGCAGATGCCGCTGCTGGGCAAAGGCATTGTTGGTGGCCAGTACAAACAGACAACGGCGCGTCTGTTGCATCAGAGTGAGTATGCATGAAAATTGTTGTATTCTTCAAGTGATTGATAAACAATTTTCTTTCCTTCCATTCGGCAGCTGCACCCCTGTGCGCGGCGCGTGTGCAACAGCCGGCTCCAGATTTTAGGGGATTGGCTGTGGTTGGCAATGACTTCCAGGAGATCAAACTGGAGGACTACAGAGGCAAATATCTGGTTCTGTTTTTCTACCCGTTAGACTTGTAAGCCACTATCATCGTGCTCTGATTAGCAACCGTTCCTTTAATGTATTTTTTTGAATCTACTCTGACAGCACCTTTGTTTGTCCAACGGAAATAGTTGCATTTAGCGAACGCATTAAGGAGTTCCAGGATATAAATGCCGAAGTCGTCGGCGTCTCGGTGGACTCACATTTTAGCCATCTCACCTGGTGCAATGTGGATCGCAAAAATGGAGGCGTTGGCAAGTTGAATTATCCACTGCTTTCGGACATCACCAAGAACATTTCCGCTGATTATGATGTGCTGCTCGAAAACGAGGGCATCTCCTTGCGCGGCACATTCATCATTGATCCTAAGGGTATCTTGCGTCAATACTCCATCAATGATTTGCCCGTGGGCCGATCCGTCGATGAGGTGTTGCGTCTAATCAAAGCCTTCCAGTTTGTCGAGGAGCATGGCGAGGTGTGCCCAGCCAACTGGAATCCAAAGACTAACCCAGCTACCATCAAGCCCGATGTGGATGAATCCAAGCAATACTTCAACAAGCATGGCTAAGACTCCAATTTAAGTTAATACACCTTCAACATTCAATACAAAAAAGACCCAAAAAATAAAGCGCCAAGGCCACAAAATATTTTGTCAATCCTTTAAAGCAGAAAATACAAATTACGTAGTTACATGGTTAATTCGGTTTTAGGTTTATAGAAGTGTCGGAGACTAAAAGTAAGTATTGTGTGGAGTATGCAGTAAAGATCAGTTGGATGGCGGCGGAGGCGGTGGCGGCTGTGACAAGCCCAGCGAAGGCGGTGGCGCACACGGCGGTGGTGGTGGCGGTGCATAGCCCGTGCCCCAGCCCGGATAGCCACTGGCCCACGGTGGCATTGGTGGTGCACTGGTACCAGGCGGCGGCGGTATTAGCGGCGACAATGTGCCCGGTATGGGCGGATTCATGGACTCGGCGGCCGGCGGTGGCGGCTGCGGTGCATTCATCCAGGTCATCAACGGTGGTGGCATCGGTGGCGGTGCCTGCGTCACGGACGGTGCTGGCACATATGACGACATGCCCATGCCATGATCCATGCCCATTTGATGCTCATGCGGTGGTCCTCCCCAGCCACCGCCACCTCCACCAGCATTACCACCACCATTACCGCTACCTCCCATGTCGCGCTGATCCCGTGGCGAGGCGTTTGTCGGCGACTGTATGGCCTGCATCTGCGATGGCTTCTTATCGAAGATGCTGTAGCTGGCGCGATGCAGCTGTGGGGCAACAGGTGCCTCGGGCTTAGAAGCCGACGGCGGGGGACCCTCACCCAGCTCTGCCATCAGACTCATGTACTCCTCATCAATCTTGTTCTGGGAATCCTCACAGGCCATGCCCGGTGCACCGGAGCCCGGACGCTTGTTGCGACAATCCTTGGTCAAGTGGCCGGTGCCGCCACATGAGGTGCACACAATGGTGTTGGTGATGATCGGCTTATCGGGGCACTGCCAGGACTTGTGATCCGTTGAGCCGCAGGTGCAGCGCTGAATGTCATTCTCGCGCAACGTGCCATTGAGCTGAGCAAGTTCGCGGAGCTGCATGCGCCGCAGATCGTTGTGGCCCTCGGGCACCTCGATGCCCTGCCGAATGACGTCCTTGATCTTGTCGACGGCCTTGCGAACCGCCTCAGGATTGGGCGCTGTGATGAACGCGTGCAGCGGCTCATCTTCACCAGGCAACGGCTGGCCATCTTTGCGGCCCACTTTGCCTTCCTTCACCGATCCCTTGCCGCGAATAATGATCTTGGCGCCCGTGTCTTTCTCCATGGCCTTGAGCGTGTTGCCACGTGGTCCAATCAGCAGGCCCACAAAGTTAATGTCTGGATGCTGCTCCTGCGGAATCAGCACCTTGTCGCTGACGCGCGTAACCGGAGGCCTATGACAAGAAAGAGATTAGCATCGGAATATATAGTTGTATGCTGACGACTTACTTATAATCAGCTGGTGGCTTGAATTCAGGATTAACAGCTTGCATCTTGACAATCAGCTGATGACGCTGCTCCTCCAGGCGCTTGCGATATCGAAACTCGCGCGTATTCAGCCGCTTGCCATCAGAACTGTAAATAGGCTCCGGTGAGGGTGATCTGGGAATGAGCGAAACAAACGAGAAGATGGCGGCTTTGAAATGGATGTGTATAGTGATTCGCGCACGGTATACAATTGGCTAAACTTAATGAAATCTTATTGTAGGTACTACATTATTGTATTGTATTTAATATCGATTATATGATAGATCCTGTAATTATTTGCAAATCATCATTCATTAATCATTAGCATCATTAGCAAGTTATAATTAGAAAAATTCGCTGGTGAATTAAGAAAAGAAGAATTTTGATTAATTCATTCAATAATTTGATTGGATTTCAGTTTGTGGCTGGGTCTGCTGTTGCTTGGGAGCACCCTTCTGTAAAAGTGCCTCATATTTCTGCAAAAGCGTGCATTTAAGTATGGGACGCTCACGGCTTAGTGGAAGAGAAGAAATTGGCATTATTATAATATAAAATCATATTTGATTATTGCCAGCCAGACGCTTACACTTCTCGGTCGCCGAATCTAAAACGCAGTCTCACACCAAACGAAAACCCTTCAAAAGTTTTACATTATTAATTAAGGCTAGCATTAGTTAATAAACGAAAATAATATATAATAATGTTGCCCACAAAAGAACACCATACGTTAAGTTTTCCGCTTCAAATAGCCCCCCATCAGTACCGATAGCGAGGTGCAATCAGCAGATTGTGTGAATGACCTTTAAACCGTGGAGCGTGGTCGTTAAACTACAAATTATTTTTAGAGAAATTTAAAAGCATTTACAGTCGCGACAATCAAATGATGAAATGGGAAACAAAAAATAAACAGTGGCCGCTCTTTTCGAATTTAAACATGATTCCAATTAAAAATACTTATAATTACTTTTTACAAAAATAAATAATTATTAACTATTGTATTTAATTATGCATATAATGAATATAATATAAACATGCTGTTCATTATATGCAAGCGAGCTACCACTGTGTTAAAATAAAACTAAAAATATTTCAATGCCGTTTAACAAGCTAATTTGCAATTGATATAAAGTTAAAAATAAAAAATGTATTTTTGTTTCTTGTTTTGTGTGAGCAGACGCTGCTGCATTAAACCTGTACACATATCACCATGATGTTGAACGTGCCCCATGAATCGGGAATCCATATCCGGAATCAAGCTCACTTTGGTTTCTTGGGGGAAGATTATGAGAGTGTGGAGGGAGAAAAAACAGTTTCAAACCTTTCTTCCGGTGTCTGCGTGATGCCCAAATCGCCTGTGCGCAGCTTGCGGCTAATTTCCTCGATTTGAAATTGAACTGTAATTAGAAGTCGTTAGAAAAGAAGAAAGAAAATCGAGCGCAACCTCGAAATTAGTAAATGTTAAATGCTATTTGCTGTACGAGAGAAAGAGAGAGTTGGAGAAACAGTTATATATGTTGCATATATATAAATATATATATATATATATATATATATATATAAATATATATATACATATATACATATATATATATATATTGATATACATCATTAAGTGATGGGGCTATGGGGAGACCGTAACATATTTTCTCTATTTGTGTTTCCATTTTACAGAAGACAGCGCCGACGCGTGCCTTAACTAACTGAAAATTTGTGAGCGTTACAATTAATTAAGATTGATTATTGTTCGATTGATTTGGTTGTTGATTAGTTTGGTTCACGGATTTCTCTTGGGCTATACGATAAGGTTATATTATCAAAGCCTGTTTGGAACTCGTGTCGTTTAGTGTCACACGCCGGAATCCCTTCAAAAAGAGAACGAGAAATTATTATTGTTTGCTCAATGCAATTTTGTTGTTGGTTTACGCTTGTGCTCGCACACGTCCCGGCCGTCTGAATTGGACGTCTAAACTGTGGGTAGGTGTAACTGTAACGCTTACTGTGATCTCTTTGGGATCTCTGTGATCTCCCCGCGACTATTTTGTGGCTGTGTTTGTTTTGCTCATTAGTTGTCATTAGACTTAGGGCTAGGCTTAACTCTAACTTAGTTATATACCAACTACTAATTGGATAGGATTCAACTGAAATACCTAAGTAGGCCTCCTGCTGGGCCGGGTCCAGTGTTGAGGGTAAAATTGTCGGCATGCCTGGTATAAATGTCTTGTCCTTTTCGGTGCCGCCCCAACGAGACTTTCGTTTTCGCTTGCGCTCAGCCGCATCCACTGAGAGAAAAGAAATGTAAATAATAATAATTCTCATCATTTGTGTATAAAAAAACTACATACTTGAGTTCTCGGAGAATCCATTGCTAATTGAATCATTGCTGTTCTGACTGTTGAATAGTGCTGCAAAGTTCTTGTTGCCGCCCACATTGCTCATCAGATCCTGTATGGTCTGCGAGAGATCGAAACGTGAATTATTCTCTTCTCGAATGGACTCCAGCTGCGGGTGCTTATGGTGGCGCTCAAAGAGCGACGGTATCCGCGACTCCGGCTCATGCAGCGAGTTCCGATTGTTCGTGTCAAATGGGTTTACATAAGCGCGTTCCCGACTGCTGCGCTCGCGACTGCTCCGTTCGTTGCTATTCCGATGCGATTCGTTGCTGCGTTCATTGCGACGCCTGTCATAGCTGCGACTGTTCGAGCGACGCCTGCGAGTACTGCGATCATAATCATCCCCACGAGCTCCTCCGCCGCCACGCGATCCACTGCGTCTGGAGCGTGACTCGCGATCCCGATCGCGTCTGCGATCCCTATCCTTGCTACGCGAGCGCTTCTTACGCCTTTCCGAGTCATCGTGGTTCCGCGAGCGACTGCGATGCGAACGGGAATCCCGATCCCGCTCACGCTCCCGGTCGCGGTCACGATCTCTATCCCTGTCGCGCTCGCGACTGTCGCGACGACGACTCTCCCGATCCTTGCTACCACGATCACGATCTCTGGAAATGAATAAATTACTTGATTGGCAACGGGGAAATCTTTCAAATTTTGATTCTCTCTAATACACTCACCTGCGCTTCTTCTCGCGTTCCCTATCCTTGTCCTTGTCCCTGCCGCGATCCCTGGAACGGGAGCGTTCCTTGTCGGCGCCACGACTTCGATAATCGTTATCGTTGCTGCCGTTGGCTTGTTTCTCTCTGCCTACCCCAGCGGGAAGCGATAGTTGCAACAGCTCTGGTGGCGTTGCACTCATTGTGATGTGACTATTTATATTATTAGTTAGACAGTTGGACACAGTTTTATGTACGGTTTACATAAAATTACGAATTATTTTCATCACCATGCCACAAACACACGCTCACCAATACCAATGCAAACTATACACTTGCAAAGTACAATTTCGTGGCAAGCTTTGACAATTGAATGCAACGTTCAGCTGCAAATTTATTCTAACGTTTTTACTTATTTGCAATGTTAATTGTTTTAGTCAAGTTTTTTTTTCACAAATTCTACGTATGTAGCGCGCTGTTACATCAAAAAAAACTAAAGATTATAGAAATTGGTTTTCGGCGAAAATCTTACGCTCAGACGTACATATTAAAAACAGGGTTGTTATTGTGAAAACTTCAACGATGAAACGAGGTGCATGCGATATGTATTTAGCGCACAAAAAAACTCAGTTTTTTAAAATATCAATTTCGTGAATGCTTTTTACCAAATTTAATAACATGCACATTTTTTAAGTGACTTTAAGAGACTTCAAAAACCATAACCGCGCAACATTAATTTAAAAGCTATTTAATATCGATATTTTTAAGTATATCGCTTTAACATATTTGTTATTATCGATATGATAGACACACGTGTGCTGCATTTGTTTTCATTTGCTTCATGCATTGAACTGGTAGCAAAATGGGTGCGAAGAATAAAAAGTCCAGTGCCGATGCAGTATACACTAAGAAATCAGCAAAGAGTAGTAATCCCTTCGACAATGCCATAGCTCAAACCGCCAAGCGATTAAATCCATTCGATGTACATGTAAATAAGGAGAAATTCAAGATTTTGGGACGCATCTGCAAACATGACCGAGGCATGCCGGGTGTTTCCCGGGCCAAGGCGCTGCAGAAGCGCGCCCAAACAATTGGCAAACAATACGCCGTTAAGGATAAGACGAACAAATTTGTGGACAATCGCATTGGGAAACATCTCAGCGGCGACCAGCTGACCGAATCTGTGATGAATGCTCGCTACCTGGCCGAGAAATTGTCCCAGGTGCGTGCATCCAACAAGGCCGAGAAATTCAATCTGAATGACGACGAGCTGCTCACGCACCGAGGTCAAACACTCGAGGAGATTGAAAAGTACAAAGACGAGCGATCCGATGACGAGGACCTGGACGATGAGGGTCTAGACGGTGAGTATTCACATGTACTTATTCTTGTCTAGAATTTATTTAAATTTTAATTTACAGCTGAGTTCACGTCTGCGGCTCATTTCGGTGGCGATGGCGATGCACCGCAAGATCGCCAGACGGCAATTGAGGAAATGATCAGTGAGCAGAAGCGTCGCAAAAATGAAATAGCAAAGGATAAAGATGAAGTCAACGATCTGACAGAGAAACTGGATGCCAATTACAAGCAGCTGTTGTCACTGGTGGCGCAGGCAACGAAGGATGAGCAGCACAAGAAGCCACCGCCGGATGCATATGACAAGTTGCTCAAGGAGATGATCTTCGAGCCGCGCGGCGATGTCACAGACAAGCTGATAGAGCCCGAAGAGTTGGCCAAACAGGAAGCCGCTCGCCTGGAGAAGCTGGAGAACGAGCGATTGCGGCGCATGAAATCCGATGGCGAAGAGCAGGAGATCAATGTTCAGATGCCACATCGGTCGGCTGATGACTTGGACGACGGCTATTTTGTGGCTGGCAACGAAGAAGAGGAAGGCGATGATGTGCTTGCCTACGATTTGGATGGCAATCTAGGCACGCATCTGAGCAGCAAAAAAGGAGCTGAGCAAACCAATGCCAAATCCAATGAGGAAAGTGATGAGGATGAGGATGATGAAGAAGAGGATGATGAAGAAGAGGAGTCCGACTCAGAGTTGGATAATTTGAGTGATCTAAAGGAGTCGGACAGTGAGTCAGAGGCTGAAGAAACTGCGCAACCAACCCAAGTCAAATCCAAACGGCAAAAGCATCAACAAACTACAGCATCTATGGACACCAGAATACCCTTCACAATCAAAATGCCCAAGACATATGAGGATTTTGGCGAGCTGCTTGCCAAGTATTCGCCAGCACAACAGGGAATCGTTGTGGAGCGCATCATCAAGTGCAATCATCCCAAGCTAGAGGGTGTCAATCGGGAGAACGTTGTCAAACTGTATGCGTTCCTGTTGCAGTACATTAAGGACATATTCGAGGATGCCAGCGAGCTGGATATTTTGTCTCATTTCCGTATTCTGGCGCAGCTAATGCCGCATCTGTATGATCTGACCCAGCTAAACCCTGAACGCATGTCCAACACGCTGCTGGACGTGATCAAGGAGAAGTATGCCGAGTATCGCAAGAACCACAAGGTGTATCCATCGCTGGATACACTCATCTACTTTAAGCTCGTCTCGAATCTGTACTCCACATCGGACTTTCGTCATCCTGTGGCCACGCCCACCTACATCTTTATGCAGCACATTCTGTCGAGGGCGCGCATTCGTACCCGCCAGGACATCGCAATGGGTCTGTTCATAGTCAACATAGTCATGGAGTTTGGATCGCGTTCCAAGCGTCTGTTGCCCGGCGTTTTTAACTTTCTGCTGGGCATCATTCACATAGCCATACCCAAGCGACAGACGGAGGATCAGCATGATAATGCTCCACCCTTTGAGCGAGATGGACCATTCAGCAAACTGCTGGCCATTTCAGCCACGAAGGAGATCCAGGCTCTTGAGCCGCAGCAACTGCAGGCTGCTGATCTTGTGACGCTCACGATTGCATCCGATTTCAAGGTGCGAGCACTGGACGCAACGCTTCGTCTGATCAAGCAAATCTTTGAGGAGCTCGTCGGCGAACACATTGGTGCCTGCTACTTAGCCAATCCTTTTCTACCGCTACTCGAACGCCTGCCCCTCAAGCATTATCCCGAGCACGTGCAACAGCATCATGCAGCAGCAAAGTTAGTTCTGGAGCAAGTATCCGCACAGAATATGAAACCGCTGGCACCCGCTGACAAGAAGCCAAAGGCTTTGCGTCTGCTCGAGCCCCGCTTCGAAGTGGTCTACGACGACAAGCGGCGGCCCAAGATGTCCAAGCAAAAGGAGGAGCGCGCCAAGCTGCTGCACAAGATCAAGCGCGAGAAAAAGGGCGCCATACGGGAAATACGCCGCGACACGGCCTTTGTGCAGGACATCAAGCTCAAGCAACAGATACAAAGGTGAGTAATATTGATTGATTGACTGACTGATTGAGGTTTTTTGTGTCTGAAGTAGAAAAACTTATTCAAAATTTATTTTAAATACTATGGAGCACATTAAGAGATCTATATTTCAATAGTTTAACTATTGTCTCCTCGGCTTCAAACTCATTTTTAAAGCGCTTCAAAAATTATATTTTTAAATATTCCCTCACGGCACAGTTTAGAATAATGACTCAATATTTGCAAGCGCAAAGCTGGTCTTTCAATAATGAAATGTTTGCTTAATTTGTGTAATTTTCCATTACAGCGATAAGGAGCGCCACGAGAAGGTCAAGCGCATCTACCAGGAGGCCTCCATGCAGCAGGGCGAGCTCAATGAACTGGCGCGCGCCAAGAAGCGCAAAAAGTTCTAAAACCTTGCAGTTGTGTGTAGAAAGTGTTAAAGCCACTTATGTTGATAACATTAATAATTATGAAAACCAAAACAAAAACAAAAAATGTATTAATGCCAGTCTGTTTATGTATGTATGTATTATAAATAGTGTTTATGTCTGCTTGTCGGAGATCTGTCGACAGCGCAACGTTGCCGCCTCGACAGCTCCAGCGACGGCTGAACGAAAACCTGCAAAGTTCACAGAGATAAGCTGGTTTTGGTCTTTGATCGATGCGCGACGTCATGTGCTACATACCTGATTGCTCCAGATGCCGTAAGGCCGCTGCCGTTGAGCCAGCCGGACTGGTGACGCTGTCTTTCAGCTGACCGGGATGTGTGGCGGTGTCGCGCACCATGTGTCCAGCGCCGAGAACTGTCTGTGCGGCAAGGCGATAGGCCAGATCTCGGGGCATGCCCATGTGAACGGCGCCATCGGCCAGTGCTTCGATCATGACAAACACATAGGCGGGTCCACTGCCACTCAGTGCTGTCACAATGTCCAGCTGGGACTCGTCACACATTTCGCAAGTGCCGACGGCCTCGAGCAGTCTCTGGGTAATCTGTGCATCCGAATCGTTAGCCTTGCTGCCGGGCACGTAAACTGAACAGCCGCAGCGGACCAGAGCCGGCGTATTGGGCATGACGCGGATTACCCGCGATTTTGGCGATAAACTCGATTCGAGGCTCTGCAAGGTGATTCCCATGGCTATGGAGAGGAAGAGCTTGTTGTCGCTCAACGGTTTGATCTCGGCCAGCACTTTCGGCACCACTTGTGGCTTAACGGACACAAACACAATCTCCGATTTCTGAATAACGGGTGCGTTCTCCACGAGCGTTTCAATGCCCAGCGCTTGAAAGGATTGCTGCGATTGCTTATCGGCCGGATGAACGCTGGCAATGATGCCACTGGGCTTGGTCAGACCTTTGCGTGTGTTGAGAGTGTTAAGAAATGGAATTACTAATATTGTGCAATGAGTTCACCTGCAGAAATGAAGCCTTTGGCCAGGGCTTTGGCCATATTGCCGCCGCCAAGAAAACCAATTTTGCCGATTGATCCCATTTGAAAGTGTTACAACACAATTAATTGATGACTGCACTTGTTGCTGTCAGAGCAACAACTGTTTTTATTCATCTGACGATAAGCAATCTGTTCTTTTGTAAATGCGTCGTAATCGCCCACTGCCTTCTTCCTTTGTCCCCTTACACTCCCTCTTAACCATTTTACAGCTCGATGTCGTTCGCATTAAGTTCTTATCATTTGTTTGCTTGTATTTTTATCAGTTGGCAATGATTAAAGAGGGACAACAACAACAACGGCGCAACATTTGATTAAATGAGTTCACTTTTAATATGTTCGTTTACTTCTGTTTTTGACAGCTGTTCGATTGAGAGGCAGGTGTGATTGATTGGTCTGTGCACATTTGACTCACAAATCAGACTCATTTGTGTCTTTAAACAAAAACAAATACGTTATACAATTTTGAATAAGTGGACTTAAATTTTAGATTTGACAACCAGTTGGCAGCTCCGCAAAATACCAAAAAATACTAAAAATAAAGAGAAACGCTTTATCGAAATGCAACCATCGACACTCAATAGCACTTTTTTCAGCGCTTTACAACATTATTCACTTAGAACGTCGTCGGGAGAAATTTTTTACAATAGAAATCGCAGTTTTATGCACTTCAATTTAACTTCAATTCGTCTAATTGATAATTAAGCAATATACACGTTCTGCCAAAGCACAGACGACAGCACACTCACATACATATACGAATGTAAGAGGGTTGACAGCAGCAGCAGCAGCTAAGGCAGAATAAAGTCGAATGCAATTTGATTTTGCTGGCTGTGTTTGTGTTGTTTCCACACACACATTTTTGCTGGGCAGCTGTGACCGAGCTGTAAATTGCCACTTGCTGCAAGTAGCAACAACAGCAACAGCAACAAACAAGCGACAACAAATTTTCAAGGTTCGTAAGCAAAACAAACTGACGACGCATAAAAGTAACCCCAAATAATACTGTAAACAACAGAGCACGAAAAAAGTACTTTTTAATATTTGCCAATTCGTCGTGGGTTGAGTTACTCGTCAGAACTTTTAGAGGGAGTCCCACTCCAACCCCCTCACTCTCAACCCACAAATGCAATTTGGCCACGTGTTATTTGTTTTTTGGCACCAACAAACACATACACATCGCTTATCAGTTAGTTATATTTTGAAATGTTTATCAGCATGCGTATGTGATAAATGCCAATGTATAACTTACAATTTTGTTTCTTTTTTGTGTATTGCAACATCTTTTCGATCAACAGCAGCACCAGCAGCCTGTTCAACAATTGTTTTAACAAAGATGTCCTCGCCGACGGCATCCGGGTCTCGTAAGCAGCCCACGGCCGTTTCCCGTATGAAACAGGATTATATGCGACTCAAGCGTGATCCGTTGCCGTACATTACTGCGGAGCCGTTGCCCAATAACATTCTGGAATGGCATTATTGTGTCAAGGGACCCGAGGATTCGCCATATTACGGAGGCTACTATCACGGCACATTGCTCTTTCCTCGCGAGTTCCCCTTCAAGCCGCCTTCCATATACATGCTGACGCCGAATGGACGCTTCAAAACAAACACCAGACTGTGTTTAAGCATTTCAGGTAGTCCCAAAACTAAACCTTAATTGTAACCGAAGCTAATCTATTTGATATTGATACATAAATGAATGTATGATAGTTAAAAATAAGAATTATAATTTTCAATGCATTGAAAAGCCTTGCAAGCATGTCGAAAAGACTTGAAAGTGACGATTTAAATGCATTGAAAGTAAACTTTTTCAAAATCCTCTCAGCTTACTAATTAAATTAATTTCTAAACTAGTTCTGATTCGAATTGGAATATGTGACTAATTCCAATTGGATCAGAGGTATTTTTCCATTTCCAGTAGCTAACTCACTGTATTTATTTACTGCAGATTTTCATCCAGACACATGGAATCCGACTTGGTGCGTGGGCACGATACTCACAGGCCTCTTGAGTTTTATGGTAAGGCTTCTGCTTAAAACTGTCTTCTGTTAGATGTTTAAGTGAGATTTCTTTGTTTTTTTGTAGCTGGAAAGCACACCTACACTGGGCTCCATTGAATCGTCAAACTATGACAAGCAAGTCTATGCGCAGAAATCGCTTGCATTTAACCTGCGGAATGCCAACTTCTGTGAGCTGTTTCCCGACATCGTGAGCGAGATCAAGCTGCGCTTGGGTAGCCAAGCGGCAGCAAACGATGCCAAGTCCGGCTCCAGTTCTTCAAAGCGCTCCAATGGTGTGGCTAACGGCAGTGCCGTTGCCACAGACACTCATCTTTTAAATGCCAGCAGTGCCAATGGGCAGCTGCACGTGCCAACGGATGGCGGCAGCAGCGATGGACTGGCGGTGGATGGTGCTGGATCTGGTGCGGATTTGGGCAGCGGTGGTAGTGGAAGTGGTGCAGCTGCGCTTAAGAATAGCGCACGTAATTCCTATTTAAATTGGCAGTCGATCTATTCGAATCTAGTGATTATAATCTGTTTTGCAATATTTGCGCTCATTGTTAATTACGTGATCAAGAACCTGAATCAGGAATAGAATTAAATTGTAAGCAATCAGTACTAAATAGCCTCTATATATTTATATATGAGTATGATGTATATGCGTATGTATATTTAACATAGTTTATTTAAAATTAGTAACTTTTCGCTCTGCTCGCAGTTGTCGTCTACCGTACAAATGTGCGTTCAAGTCCTTGAAGCCAACCACCCACCCCAACACTCTTCCGCCCCCTTCGGTCCAATCCAAAACAAGGGCTCAAAACATGTGCACAGCTTAAAAAGTATTTGCCGACACTGCTTTCCCCAATTGACGTTCCCGCCCTTAATCGAAGTGGATTAACAAATTTATTGGCAACAAAGAACACATCAAACTTGCGAATTCAAATTAATTCATAATTTGTTTTGTTATGTATTCATTAATATTATAAACTAGCCGATAGTCATAACAATGATAAACGAGATATTGAAACAAGTAATTCTGAATATGTTTGTATATTAATAAAAAGGAGCAAGAACGTACATACATATATACATATATATATATATGTATATATATATATAAACATAAATATTCAACATTTAAGTCTATTGCTGAGAGCTATTGGTGAATTCTAATTTATTCTATTAAGTCACATTTAAATCGGCCACGAAGATGTGGAAAATTGCAACTACTTGATTGGCTACTTGGAGCTGTTGTAATTTGCTGGCAGCACACAAAAAAACCAATTTCAGCTGATTTCATTAAGCCCCAAAGAGTGCACCACATTTCGAGTCTCTTGATTGGAGTCGTTCGGCCACCATTCATAAAAAAGTGCATTTTGTTTGAAAACTTTGGGGTAAGTCATCACGGCGCTAAAGTTGATAATTTAACTAACGTGAATTTCAAGTTCATGCAACGTCATTGCAGACAAAGACAAAGTTTTTCTGCTGCCACTTGCAACTTATCAAATTTTGCTATTTGTTTTATGAACTTGAACAGCTTAAGCCAATTTTGACTGGGAATGACAGAGAAGAAAAACACAAAGCACGATGCTAACAAAGACTTATCGAAGTGTATATACTCTTTAAAATCAACTTATTTTTAACTTACTTACAAAATAAAACTAAACTTGAACAACGCGTAGCTTTAACTCTAAGGGCTAGAAAAATTAAATTTTGACAAAAGTTTTGTTTCAAAATGCAATTAAGCACAAAGAAACGATTTTTGTTAAATGCGATCAGAAAGTTGGGAAAAGGATAGCTTGGATGCAAAACGATGTCTGAGGGCTACACTTTAAAAAAAGAATGTGATAAAATAATAAAATGTTATATTTTAGTTGCAGATAGAAAAACTAAAAGTGTTATTATTCAGTTTTACTAAGAGTATGTGTGTGTGTAGTGTGTATGTTATGCACATGCAGTATGTTTGGAAGAGATTAAAACCACTGGCCACAAGAAATCCAACCGCAGGCTTATTAATATCCCCCTATATCTTCTGCATTCTGTAAATTCTGTACATTCCTGTTTGTGGGTTTGTCACTTAAGGAGAGAAAAATGGATTGAGCTAGCTGGAGCGAGTGAGAGCAATATATGAGTGTGCACACTTTTTGTTTAGAATTTGTTTTTTGTGTGGCAGCATGCTGGCGACATGTTTGGGCAGCCCAAGTTGCGAGTGCTTGCAGTTTCCGGCACTGTCTTTCATGTTCAAGCGGAAGTTTGGCCATTTATGTAAGTGCAGTTTTTGCTCATTTACTGAAGCTGAAGCTCAAACTGGAGATGAAGCTGAAGCAAAATGCACTCCAAGTTCGTTCAGTTGGGTCAACCAGTTTATATGCATGTGGTTCATTGTGCCACAGAACAGAGCTCCAGCGGATGAGGCCATCAATTTCAGGACAAGCCAGACACACATACATATGTACAAATGTATGTATGCTGACTTAAGTGCAGAACAAATGGCAACACAACATTAGGCAACCATAAATACGGTTACTGCTTAGGACACTGTGTTGGCATGTGTGTAACTCTCCCGATATAAGTTAAGCTGCTTGCTAACAAAAATATGCCCACTGTCGTTTAAATAACAAAAAAGACAAACAAATGGACTTTGCGCACAACACATAACAAAAACAAAAACAACAACAACAACTACATCAACTATACCTACCGTTGGGCCTCGACTCCTTCAGGGCCATAAAAGCAGTGGCCAAAAACATGCTCAGCCAACGGCGGTCAGCGAAATTTTTATGCGCCCACGGCCATCGTCAAGATAAATAAATATAAATAAAAATAACAAATGCAATAATCATTAAACATGCCTCATTGGTGGTCATGTGGGTATTCATGTGTGTGTGTGTGTGTGTGTGGACTTGAGCAGTGCTCGGAAAATGAAAATGTTTCTTAAATTATGTAAGCAATATACGTTTATACTTTTTTGTGTGCGCAATAAACGATGAAACATCTACTTAATATGCAGAGGCCACGCAGAAATATCAACAGAACAGAGAATGTATGTGTGTGTGTCTGTGTGTGAGTATGGCTGTGTGTGCGTTTAGGGGAATGTCTGTTTTGATCAATGCATAATCAAATCAGCATCAGCTGCAAATGTAACTGTAAATATATAGCTTTATTGCCTAGTAAAGGAGACATATCCATATGAATAGGGATCCAAAAGCTGCAAAGGAGCATGGGGGAGGAGAGGACTAAAAATGATTTATTTAAACTATATACAAAACAAAACAATACAAAAAACGTAAGATTACGTACCCGGAAGTAAATCTGCTGACATAAACATTTTTATTCGCAGTGTAAAATATTATTATATTTTTCTACATCTTAAACACGGCAGCGAAGTAATTCTACATTTTTGTTTGTAACAATTATTTATTTATTATGATTTCGAATTGAATGGAATACTCCACATTTGTTCATTTATTTATTATTACTTGCCACTTTTAATGCAATAGAAACTTTAAGCACACAAATTAATCAAACACCTTGCGGATACTGCGGAAATGTTGTATTAAATTCTGTGTCATACACATAAGTTTATTATTTGGTGACCTTTTTAATAAATAAAAAAAAAACAGGGCAGAAGCATGCATTTTTCAAATGTATGATGAAAATTTCAAAAAGGCAAAGTTGAACCTGAAACATATGTGCGGTAAGTATATCAATTAAGTATGTTCATACATGTGTATGTATTTATGCCATTATACATCTCCATGTGTGCGTTGTGTACTCTAAAGAGTCGTGCCACATTTTCATTGCTCGCTTTGTGGTGCATAATTAGAAGAGCCGTTGGATATAGCAGCTAACGCTACGCACTCGTTCCATTTGCCGGCACCGTGCTCGTTTGCTGACGGAAACTGTGCACTTGGACTCTAATATATTGCCTCATCACGTGCTTTATGTGCTGGATTGTCGCTGTCGTCGTCGTTGCTGACGTTGCCGACGTTGTTGTCGCTCTAAATTTTGCAATTCTCAATGCTAACGATCCTTTTGCATACTAGCTGCACTCTAAGTGCACTCCGAGTACAGTCGTCAGTCGAGTGCTCAACCACTGAACCACAAAGCTATAAATTTGTATTAGCCTGTTTTGAATGTTCGCTGGCCAAATTTGAATTATGAACTTGTATTTCTCGTTTGGCCATCTAATTGCCTAGCAGAATTGGCGGCAGCAGCAGCTCATCAATAACCATTTGGTGGTTCAATTTGTGGATGCTTAACATCAGCCAAACACAAGTGTACCCACATATATATTTGGTATTACATTTGGTATACAACACCAAAGACAGGCAGTCAAATGGCTTATATGGAACAGAGTGCTGTCAGAGGCAAGTTGTTGTTGGTGTTGCCCTAGCTTCAACAAATTATGAGCTCAATAAAAAGAGAGCAAGAGCAACTACAACAACAACACGCGACACTCACTACATAAGTGGCAGCCAATTCCGGGCAGCAGTTGCTTCTGCAGTGGCCTCTTCGTGCCACACTCGCGTGCCTCTCCTTTCACAGGCACCCGCTTCAGTTGCAGCTGGACCGTGTGAGTTTTTCAAGTGTCGTGTTTGTTGGCACTTTTATGACGCTGCCACACAACACTAGTGTGTGTTTGTGTAACTGTGTATTTACGAGTGAGTACTGTGTATGTTTGTGTGTTTTCCGAGACTTCGCATTGAATTAACTTTAGTGGCTGCCGAGGCCGTAGACGGAACGTTGTTGTGGTCAGCTCTTGGCATTTATGGATCAGCCTGTCAGCCAGTGCATTTGTCAAGCGTTTTCATTAGCCCATGAGCATAATCACTTTAGAGAAAACAACTGAAGAGAGGCAACGCTGAATTGCTAGTTTCAGTTCGTTGAAGATTAAAGAATATATAGAAAACTATCTTGATCTGTGGATAAGCTTAAGCTTAGCACAGTTAAGTTAAGAGTTTTCCCAATTATATCCTATTCAGGCGACTTATTTACTACCTATTTAAAAAATGATGATATATGAATGATATATTTAAAGCAAAGTGGCTAGATGCCATATAAACAGATAGGCAGACCATTTAGACTCATCATCCTGGTCAATAATATGTATAGAAATAAGCTTAAGACGCCTCCATCAGTTCGTTCAAGATTATAATTGTAAGTTTGTGAAATTTAATAAACTTGCAGTGCGAAGCTATATTCAGTTTGCACACAGAGTTTGTTAAGCTATTAACTTTCAGACATTAAGCATAAATTAAAAGCATCCCAAAGAAGTTGTTGTAATAAAATTGGATACCTGCATAAGTGATAATCTGAAAGTTTGTTCTGCAATCCTATCTTAAAGTATGCAACTGTAAATGCTATGCAAAATAGCAGCAGTTGAACCGGGAAACTATAAGAAACCGAAACTCAGTCATGGCCGCACACTATGGACACTTGTTGCGTGCCTCGTTGTCATGCACTGTTGCGTTGCCCCGTTGAAAAGTAAAATTATTAAAAACTTTTTGAATTAACAAAGAGTCGACAAGGCGCCAAGTGACGCCGGCAAACGCCGACAACGCCGACAACGCAGCAAGACCAACAGCAGAAACTGCATAAAATGTGAATTAAAAGCGAATAAAAAGACGGAAAGTTAATTTATGCAGCACAGCAACTACAACTATATCTGTAGACAGACACAGTCACAGTTAGAGTCGTAGTTGTAGCCTAGTTAGTGCAACATCTGCATTTGGGCCCATAGTTGAAACTGTCAGCTGGGCGTGCCTCGAACTCGAACTTTGTCCGGGGCCGCGCTGAGAAAACGGAACACTGAACGCCATATTAGATTCAAATGCATTTCCCTGCCGGTCGACACCTCTCGTTTCCTGCTACAGTCCGCCCAGCGAACGGAAATGAGCAACAAACTTTCCAATTGAGTTTTCCGTTGCTACTTGCTACATGTTGAAGGCGGAATCGACAGAGTTTTAACATAATTTTTGTTTATTTTGCAGCTTTTCCATAAAATACAGTCAAGCAATTCCGGAGTCCGTTGTCGCATCTAATGTTGAGGCGGGCCAATGGGCAGCTAGCCTTAATTAAGCTTGGTTTTTCGGCAATGTAGTTAACATAAATTGGAGGGAGCAAACTCAATTAATTTGCCAAATCTTTTGTAACAAAGCCAACAACTAAAACACCAACAATGAAAGCAACACAATCAAAGCTCATAAATAGCAAACAAATTAAGCAGTCAAATAGTACGATATATGTTTAGAAGTAATTCCGAGGAGAACGTGGTTCAATCCTTGCAGCGGGTGAGCTTATTGCTCAGCCTTTGTCCAGCCGCTGCCCAGATGATAATGATGCCATTTACTAGCCAGACGGAAACAAAATAGCAACAACAACAACAATAACAAGAACAGAACACATCAACGAGCTGCCATGCCAATAATGAAAATTGTACAACGGTTTGGGTCAACGGAAGCCAAAGCAGGACAAAATATACATTTTCCGTAAGAATTTGTCGACAAAGCGAACAGACAATCAACACAAAGAAGCAAAGCAATAAACTGTGATACCAAGTAAAACAAAAAAAAAAAAGAGGCTGAAAATGAGCTAGAGAGATTCGAGCCAAACGAAACGAAGCGCCAGCAAAATTGTTGCTTTTCAGTTGAGCTCTGTATGCAGGGAGCATTCGCTTCTAGCCATTTCAATCAATTTAGCAACACACACACATACACAAATACACTCTCTCACATTCAGACAGTTACACATGCATGGCTGCATACGCTGGATCTTCTTTTTTAATACCCTGCAATCACAAAATGTTTAAAATATGTGATTTAATAAAGTTTTAATAAATTATGTAACAGACAAAAAATATAGTATAAATAAATTAAAATATAGTTTTATCAACAGCTTAATAGTCGAGTCCGAAACACTTCGGTTTATTTATAGAAACTGAAATATAAGAGTAGGAGATATCTAATGTGGTATATAATAGTTATTTGTATATCTCTTTTATCTCAAATATACAACTATGGAAATAAAATAAATATTATTTGCTTATGCAGAGTATTTTGTAGCCATATGGGTTGTACATGCCCAGTTGTTTCTTTTTATACCCTGAACACATTAAAGATGTGTAAGAGGGGTATATGCATTTGTGTAAATGTAAGTAAAAGGCAGAGGACCTCGTTAAGTATATATATTCTAAATCTAATCAAGATCAACAGCCGAGTCGACTTAGTCATTTCCATCTATGTGAACGCGCGGCTCTCATTTATCATTCATTTGTAAAGTGAAATTTGTCAATGAAACTAGAATATATCATATAACTGGGTTAAGGGTATATTGTAGTCGAGCTCAATCGACTACAGCATTCTTATTTGTTATAAATGGGCACGTGGGCAACTCCCTAAAATTCGTTAGCCGGAAATGGCAGCCATGACGGAAACGAAGACACATTGTTGGCCCCTCAGGACGGATTCTCCATTCGTATAGTATGTGTGTGTGTGTGTGTGTGTGTGCGGTAGTGTATCTAAATATATGGTGCAGTGGAGCGACCTAAGCAGTTATTTGTCATCGGGCAAACGCTCAAAATGCCTAGTGGTTATGCTCGGCCAGCTTGTGGCAGTCTGTGTTTGTAGCGCAACAAAGCACCGGAAGTCGAAAAAATGTATTCAATTTAGTATGAAATACTATCATCTCTGATGCTTCGCTCGGATTTCCGTCCCCAGCCAACCTTGAAGCTGTTCTCCTCGTTCTTGCTATTGAAATCAGAATTGAATTGCTTTTGCGTTTAGATTATCTTCTTATCAAACTGCTGCTTAGTTGAATACGCCTCTACTCACTCAAATTTTTAAACATAGATCATTTATGACCATTGTAAAAATTGCAATTCTGATATGTGTATTCAGTTGTGTAATTTAAACACAAATTTTAATGGAACTGACTTTTATTATTTCCGTTTATATCTTTATAAAATTGTGCAGAAAAATCTATGAACAAGTTTTACCAGTTTTTACAAGTTTTTTTGTGACTACGGCTCAAATTTCATTACTTTTTTCTGATGTTTTAAGCATATAACACATATTTTGATCAAGTGCATTTGTGAGGGTATTATTCGTTATTATGATAATCTTGCGATTTAAGCCGATATACTAATATTCTATATTTATTTGCATTTAACCTCCAAACAATGTTTCCAAACAATTTCGCACAGCAAACACAATATAGCACCCCCGTTGAAAATCACATAAAATATTAGCAGAGTTCGAAAGTCGTTCAGTTCTAAAGAGACGTAAGGAGACTCAACGTCCTTGGAGATCTTCAAAAGCCTTGTTTGCACTGCCTTCATAAAACTCTCCTCATCCCATTTTCTGTAAAATCCATTCAGTAGCGAATTAATGACAAACAAAAAAAAGGGTTGTCTAAATGGCGAATTCTCTTGTATGGGAACATATATAACATTCTTTGGAGTGCACAGATTTGGGTTGACTCGGTGAAAAAGTGGATGGCGAAGTTGCTTCTGTTGCAAATTCACAAGTTTCCAACAAGTGGAACTGCAGAAGTAGGCATAGCTAGTATTGAGATTATCCAGGTGACTCTGCAACGTTGACGCATTAACTACAAGTAGACGCTGCTTTAGTTCAGCCGGAAGCAATCCCGGATTAAAATACATTGCCACTTCTGTTTCGGTCAGCATAATGCGCAATGGTGATTCTATAAAATCATCAACGTTTCTGATTTGGCGCTCCCCCAAACTTGTGGTCAATTTCATTGACACATGTGCCTGCCTTATATTCCAAAATAAAAAGATACCCAACAAAAAGAACACATGAATGAATTTGTATGCATTGGTCAATTTGCGAAAGACAATGTCATCCAACGGTTGTTGAAGCCATATTACCAATGCGAAGTAGAAACCTTTATATCCATTACCGGCGAACAGGCGCCAGCCCACCATCAATGAGCACGGTATAAATACCAGCAGAATAAAAAATTTCGTTCTTTCCTTACGGCGATCGTGCCAATTCCGCCTCCAAGGCACCATTAAGCAAGTTTGCGAATTCGTTAAGGAATTTTCGCCCTCAATCTGGTCGGAGTTCAGAGTCATTTTCGTGTAGATGTGAGCACCTATATCGATCTCGCCCCTTGTTGTCGCCAGTAGAGTGGAGTTATGGTAGTTGTGGACGTTGACATCGGGTGTGACTTCCACACGCAGTTTACCATTTATGTGGTTTATAAAAGCGTTAAGTAATAGACCATAACGTCCATACAGTTGTCCGTTGGGTAGCTGCATGAAAGTGAATAATGAGATAAAAACAATGGTTTATATAAAGGAAATATTACGAATTTGTCATGATTAGTGTAATACATCTATTATTATGCTTCTATATGATAAAAGAGAATATTTATAATATTCTGAACTATATATTTGTTTTATTGCCGAATTTAAAAAGTTGTGCACATTCATATGTAATCATGGGTGGTGGAGCTCTCGTTTCTTATGATCTTTAGAGATACTGAAGGGAAAAAAGGTTTTTGAAGTCTCCAGTTATTATGTTCTCTGAGATGTTCGCACATATAGACATGTCTTTATCAGCACGTTGATCCTAATCCTGAATATATATGTGAAACACTACTTTCAACATCCTTTAGTACACACCATGACATAGGTACGACCTCTGCCTATCGGTTCTGACCTGTGACACTCTCAATTATTGTATCTAGTACTTGATCATCACCACTATCATTATCTTGTTCATTAATCTCAACTATTTGTAATCCATAATGATTCATTAGTCTGTTTTGCAACTTTAATTTTTTTTTTTTCCATTAAGTCCAAACTCTGATAACTTAACCCGTAATTAATTAGAAAATCAATCAATCAATTAGAAAATTAACTTATTGTCAAACTCTGCCGACTCAGCCAAATACCGACATCGTAACAAGATCAATTTCAATATCAGAATATCAAATCAATGTTAAACTTAACTTATGTTAACTCGTCTTAAACTTAACAGTGCAAACACATTTGCGAATGTTACACTCAACACTATGTTAGTTCTTCTGTTCTGTTCGGCTTCTCTCGTAGCTGGTTCGTCTCAACCATTGCGTTGAAAACTTTTCGGCAACTCACCACGACTTCAATACAGACTGCAGTTGCCACCGCTATAACAGATTATACTTACAAGACACTGCTGCTTGCCTCTGTTTTCTGTAAGTCCTCTGCTGCTGCTCTCTTGTTGTCGTCCGCGCCTTTTCTTTCCACACGCCTCTCTCCCAGATCTGCTGAAAGTCTTATTCAGAAACACAAATCCCGGACAAGCCTCCAAATTGTTGGTTCAATAGTATATAATATAACTCCGAATCGACGATTCTTCTAGTAATTCTTATTATTGTTTATTTATTACTATTATTGTTTTTTTGGCACCGAATAGTCGCAGAATTCACCACCATTCTCTCTTTGTGCTATATGTCTACACGTCATTTAATAACTGTGACCACTTCGGGTTTCTTTCTGCCTTTGTTTCTCTTTTTCTATTCCCTTTCCTACATATATACATAAGAAACTTTATCTGAATCCAGCCAGAAAACTCACCACAAATGTTTTGAGCAAATCCTGAAAGACAAGCACGCGAAACTCATAGCCTTGCACATTGCTGACATCAATGGGTTTCCATATGTAAGTAACGCCATAACTGGTCACATTGAGTAATCTAAGTTTTGGAAAAGGGGTATAGCTGAAGAGCTCATTGCGCACATCGTGGCTATCGTTGGTAAATGTGATCTGCTGAAAGGTGAGGGCAACATTGATTAAGTTGCAACGCCAGCACCAAGCAAAGAATTCTTTCAACTGCTCTGCCGAAGGTATTTCATTTTTGAATGACTTCAATATGAAAATAATACGAAGATCATGACGACCATGCAACGATTTGTCGATCACTTCGAGGATAGGCTCCAGCTCTGGCAGCAAGTTGTCAATGATACCAAATATCACAGTTTTCAAAGGTAATATGCGGCTCAGCGAAATATCGGCTTTTAAGCCCCAGCTTACACCCGGCAAGTTTAAATCCTCTACCAGTAAGCGGTGCAGTGAGTGATATTGAGAATTAAATCCAAATCGTAAGGGTATCTGAACTGTCAGATCTGCCTTGAATGTAACGAAACACTCAAGTTCATTCCGCAAATACATATGTTTCGTAAAGTTATAAACAAATCCAATATCGTAGTTTTGTGGATTTTGCGCTACCACAATTGAGGGCGAGAATACTCCATGCAGCAGGCAAATGGCCAACAATGCCAGCCAGCTAGAACAACTTCTTTGACCCAACATTGTACTTAATGAACTGAGCTTGCTGAACGTAGTAACAGTAAGTTTAAGGAATGCATCGAGATTATTTGTAAAAGTCATGCTACCTAATAAGGTTTTTCTGTATCGTAATACTTTGAAATACGCATCAAATATGAGTAAACTTCAAACAAGTTGATGCAATTATCCAATTAATAAAAAGTTAAGAATCGGTGAACAGTTGTAGACGTTGATGAGAACTAGCCAGGTTTGCCTTATGAGCAGCAAACAAAGTCCAACGAAAACAGAAATTCCAACAAGCTTTCATATTTACCTTATAATAATGGTTGTTGTGTGATGCATGAATGTGGCCAAACGTGTATTCAATCTCTTATCAGCTATGCAAGCAACGCAAACAAAACAAGGGAGTTGGGCAGTTGGGCGTAACCGACTGCGAAATACTTTGATACCATACGTAATGCCATCCGAAAATAGGTGGCAAAGAACACAGTGGTGGAACACGGTTCAAATTGCAGTAGATATAAGTTACCTTACTTCGAAGTTTGGTAACAGTAGCTCTTAAAAATTTTCTGGGAACTTTGGAGGCGGGAGTGGGGTGGCCAAACATTTTTTTGGAGTACGATCTTAGTATCTGCCTTTTAACTTAGGTAACTATTGCCCTTAAATTGCGGGAGATATAGGCTTTTATCGTTTTTGGGGGCGGAAGTAGGCGTGGTCCAGAAATGTATATGCAGATCCTTGGAGAAAAGTTGTGGGAGAAATGTGGATGTATCGATATACACTTTCTGAAATATCGGAATTGGTGATTATCGGCGCATGTGTGGGCGTGACCATAAAAATTTGTTATCGATCCTTAAAGGCGGCTACCAATAACATACTCACCAAATTTGATCGCTCTAACTCAAAAAAATGTGGCTCCACCGATTTGCGAATATCGATTTTATCGATTTCCAAGCCACCTAGTGGACGAAGCAGAATATGTTCCAAGATTCAAGTCTCTATCTCTAAGGGTGTCGAAAAAAGTTGCGTTCATACAGACGGACAGACAGAGAGACAGACGGACAGACAGACAGACGGACAGACAGCATGACGGACATTCCATAAAACCAATATACAATGACAACTTCGGTATCAAAGTATAAAAAGTACAAAGTCATCATCTATATTTATCATTTTATTTATTATTTAACAAAATATTCTCAAAGGTATAAATTAATATTTTGTCAGTTAGTATACGAATAATTCTTTACTTTGAAGTTTTATTATTATTTTTATTTGCATTTAACCTCCAATACCAATGAAGTGCAAGCGATGTTTCCAAACAATTTCGCACAGCAAACACAATATAGCACCCCCGTTGAAAATCACATAAAATATTAGCAGATTTCGAAAGTCGTTCAGTTTTAAAGAGACGTAAGGAGACTCAACGTCCTTAGGGATCTTCACAAGCCTTGTTTGCACTGCCTTCATAAAACTCTCCTCATCCCATTTTCTGTAAAATCCATTCATTAGCGAATTAATGGCAAACAAAAAAAAGGGTTGTCTAAAAGGCGAGTTCTCTTGTATGGGAACATATTTAACATTCTTAGGAGTGCATAGATTTGGCTTGACTCGGTGAAAAAGTGGACGGCGAAGTTGCTTCTGTTGCAAATTCACAAGTTGCCAACAAGTAGCACTGCAGCAGTAGGCATAGCTAGTATTGAGATTATCCAGGTGACTCTGCAACGTTGACGCATTAACTACAAGTAGACGCTGCTTTAGTTCAGCCGGAAGCAATCCCGGATTAAAATACATTGCCACTTCTGTTTCGGTCAGCATAATGCGCAATGGTGATTCCATAAAATCATCAAGGTTTCTGATTTGGCGCTCCCCCAAACTTGTGGTCAATTTCATCGACACATATGCATTCCACATATTCCAAAATAAAAAGACACCCAATAAAAAGGACACATGAATGAATTTGTATGCATTGGTCAATTTGCGAAAGACAATGTCATCCACCGGTTGCTGAAGCCATATGGCCAATGCGAAGTAGAAGCCTTTATATCCATTACGGGCGAACAGGCGCCAACCCAGCGACAATGAGCACGGTATAAATACCAGCAGAATATAAAATTTCGCTCTTGCTTGTCTTGGATAATACCAGTCTCGCTGCCAAGGCACCATTAGACAAGTTTGTGAATTTGTTAAGGTACTTTCGCCCTCAATCTGGTCGGAGTTCAGAGTCATTTTCGTGTATAAGTGAGCACCTATATCGATCTCGCCCCTTGTTGTCGCCAGTAGAGTGGAGTTATGGTAGTTGTGGACGTTGACATCGGGTGTGACTTCCACACGCAGTTTACCATTTATGTGGTTTATAAAAGCGTTAAGTAATAGACCCAAGCCTCCATACAGTTGTCCGTTGGGTAGCTGCGTGAAAGTGAATAAAGAGATATTAGCTTAAGATATTTTTAAGAAGGATATTCGATAAAATCAATGGTTTGTATAAAGGAAATATTTCGAATTTGTCATGATAAGTATAATGGGTCCATCAATATAAACTGTTCTCTGCTACAACCATTATTATGCTATGACCATTATAATGCTTCTATGTGATGAAACAGAATATTGGATTTGTAAGAAGGGCTTCGGAAAAAACAATGAAAGTATTACAAAATGGGTATTATTTCATCATCTCCTTAGGGTATAAATAAGTTTAATTCGGACGATGGGCTGTGTCAATCAATACAAACTGTTGTCTTAATAATATATAGTTCACATATGAGCAAGTGTCCTGCAGTCGATTGAGTTCGACTACAATATATCCTCCGACGAACATATTTGTTTTATTTCCAAATTTAAAAAGTTGTGTATATTGAAATGTAATCATGGGTGGAGGTGCTGTGGTTTCTTATGATCTTCAGAGATACTAAAGGGAAAACAAGTTTTTGCAGTCTCCAGCAATTATAACCTCAGAGATCCGCATGTTAACACATATAGACATGTCTTTATCAGCTCATTGATCATGATGAAGAATTTATATACTTTATGCGATCGGAGATGCTTTGACGAAACTTTAACTAATTGCATCCATGAAACTCACCACAAATGTTTTGGGCAACTCCTGAAAGGCAAGCACGCGAAACTCATAGCCTTGCACATTGCTGACATCAATGGGTTTCCATATGTAAGTAACGCCATAACTGGTCACATTGAGTAATCTAAGTTTTGGAAAAGGGGTATAGCTGAAGAGCTCATTGCGCACATCGTGGCTATCGTTGGTAAATGTGATCTGCTGAAAGGTCAGGGCAACATTGATTAAGTTGCAACGCCAGCACCAAGCAAAGAATTCTTTCAACTGCTCTGCCGAAGGTATTTCATTTTTGAATGACTTCAATATGAAAATAATACGAAGATCATGACGACCATGCAACGATTTGTCGATCACTTCGAGGATAGGCTCCAGCTCTGGCAGCAAGTTGTCAATGATACCAAATATCACAGTTTTCAAAGGTAATATGCGGCTCAGCGAAATATCGGCTTTTAAGCCCCAGCTTACACCCGGCAAGTTTAAATCCTCTACCAGTAGGCGGTGCAGTGAGGGATCTTGGGACTTAAATCCTAATCCTAGTGTCAGATCTGCCTTGAATGTGACGAAACACTCAAGTTCATTCCGCAAATACATATGTTTCGTAAAGTTATAAACAAATCCAATATCGAAGTATTGTGGATTTTGCGCTACCACAATTGAGGGCGAGAATACTCCATGCAGCAGGCAAATGGCCAACAATGCCAGCCAGCTAGAACAACTTCTTTGACCCAACATTGTACTTAATGAACTGAGCTTGCTGAACGTAGTAACAGTAAGTTTAAGGAATGCATCGAGATTATTTGTAAAAGTCATGCTACCTAATAAGGTTTTTCTGTATCGCAATACTTTGAAATACGCATCAAATATGAGTAAACTTCAAACAAGTTGATGCAATTATCCAATTAATAAAAAGTTAAGAATCGGTGAATAGTTGTAGACGTTGATGAGAACTAGCCAGGTTTGCCTTATGAGCAGCAAACAAAGTCCAACGAAAACAGAAATTCCAACAAGCTTTCATATTTACCTTATAATAATGGTTGTTGTGTGAAGCATGAATGTGGCCAAACGTATATTCAATCTCTTATCAGATATGCAAGCAACGCAAACAAAACAAGGGAGTTGGGCAGTTGGGCGTAACCGACTGCGAAATACTTTGATACCATACGTAATGCCATCCGAAAATAGGTGGCAAAGAACACAGTGGTGGAACACGGTTCAAATTGCAGTAGATATAAGTTACCTTACTTCGAAGTTTGGTAACAGTAGCTCTTAAAAATTTTCTGGGAATTTTGGAGGCGGGAGTGGGGTGGATAAACATTTTTTTGGAGTACGATCTTAGTATCTGCCTTTTAACTTAGGTAACTATTGTTCTTAAATTGCGGGAGATATAGGCTTTTATCGTTTTTGGGGGCGGAAGTAGGCGTGGTCCAGAAATGTATATGCAGATCCTTGGAGAAAAGTTGTGGGAGAAATGTGGATGTATCGATATACACTTTCTGAAATATCGGAATTGGTGATTATCGGCGCATGTGTGGGCGTGACCATAAAAATTTGTTATCGATCCTTAAAGGCGGCTACCAATAACATACTCACCAAATTTGATCGCTCTAACTCAAAAAAATGTGGCTCCACCGATTTGCGAATATCGATTTTATCGATTTCCAAGCCACCTAGTGGACGAAGCACTCTAATTTTTACACTTTGTCTGACGCGGGCAGAGACCAGTATATGTTCCTAGATTCAAGTCTCTATCTCTAAGGGTGTCGAAAAAAGATGCGTTCATACAGACGGACAGACAGAGAGACAGACAGACAGACAGACAGCATGACGGACATTCCATAAAACCAATATACAATGATAACTTCGGTATCAAAGTATAAAAAGTACAAAGTCATCATCTATATTTATCATTTTATTTATTATTTAACAAAATATTCTCAAAGGTATAAATTAATATTTTGTCAGTTAGTATACGAATAATTCTTTACTTTGAAGTTTTATTATTATTTTTATTTGCATTTAACCTCCAATACCAATGAAGTGCAAGCGATGTTTCCAAACAATTTCGCACAGCAAACACAATATAGCACCCCCGTTGAAAATCACATAAAATATTAGCAGATTTCGAAAGTCGTTCAGTTTTAAAGAGACGTAAGGAGACTCAACGTCCTTAGGGATCTTCACAAGCCTTGTTTGCACTGCCTTCATAAAACTCTCCTCATCCCATTTTCTGTAAAATCCATTCATTAGCGAATTAATGACAAACAAAAAAAAGGGTTTTCTAAATGGCGAGTTCTCTTGTATGGGAACATATATAACATTCTTTGGAGTGCATAGATTTGGCTTGACTCGGTGAAAAAGTGGACGGCGAAGTTGCTTCTGTTGCAAATTCACAAGTTGCCAACAAGCAGCACTGCAGCAGTAGGCATAGCTAGTATTGAGATTATCCAGGTGACTCTGCAACGTTGACGCATTAACTACAAGTAGACGCTGCTTTAGTTCAGCCGGCAGCAATCCCGGATTAAAATACATTGCCACTTCTGTTTCGGTCAGCATAATGCGTAATGGTGATTCTATAAAATCATCAAGGTTTCTGATTTGGCGCTCCCCCAAACTTGTGGTCAATTTCATTGACACATGTGCCTGCCTTATATTCCAAAATAAAAAGATACCCAACAAAAAGAACACATGAATGAATTTGTATGCATTGGTCAATTTCCGAAAGACAATGTCATCCAACGGTTGTTGAAGCCATATTACCAATGCGAAGTAGAAACCTTTATATCCATTACCGGCGAACAGGCGCCAGCCCACCATCAATGAGCACGGTATAAATACCAGCAGAATAAAAAATTTCGTTCTTTCCTTACGGCGATCGTGCCAATTCCGCCTCCAAGGCACCATTAAGCAAGTTTGCGAATTCGTTAAGGAATTTTCGCCCTCAATCTGGTCGGAGTTCAGAGTCATTTTCGTGTAGATGTGAGCACCTATATCGATCTCGCCCCTTGTTGTCGCCAGTAGAGTGGAGTTATGGTAGTTGTGGACGTTGACATCGGGTGTGACTTCCACACGCAGTTTACCATTTATGTGGTTTATAAAAGCGTTAAGTAATAGACCATAACGTCCATACAGTTGTCCGTTGGGTAGCTGCATGAAAGTGAATAATGAGATAAAAACAATGGTTTATATAAAGGAAATATTACGAATTTGTCATGATTAGTGTAATACATCTATTATTATGCTTCTATATGATAAAAGAGAATATTTATAATATTCTGAACTATATATTTGTTTTATTGCCGAATTTAAAAAGTTGTGCACATTCATATGTAATCATGGGTGGTGGAGCTCTCGTTTCTTATGATCTTTAGAGATACTGAAGGGAAAAAAGGTTTTTGAAGTCTCCAGTTATTATGTTCTCTGAGATGTTCGCACATATAGACATGTCTTTATCAGCACGTTGATCCTAATCCTGAATATATATGTGAAACACTACTTTCAACATCCTTTAGTACACACCATGACATAGGTACGACCTCTGCCTATCGGTTCTGACCTGTGACACTCTCAATTATTGTATCTAGTACTTGATCATCACCACTATCATTATCTTGTTCATTAATCTCAACTATTTGTAATCCATAATGATTCATTAGTCTGTTTTGCAACTTTAATTTTTTTTTTTTCCATTAAGTCCAAACTCTGATAACTTAACCCGTAATTAATTAGAAAATCAATCAATCAATTAGAAAATTAACTTATTGTCAAACTCTGCCGACTCAGCCAAATACCGACATCGTAACAAGATCAATTTCAATATCAGAATATCAAATCAATGTTAAACTTAACTTATGTTAACTCGTCTTAAACTTAACAGTGCAAACACATTTGCGAATGTTACACTCAACACTATGTTAGTTCTTCTGTTCTGTTCGGCTTCTCTCGTAGCTGGTTCGTCTCAACCATTGCGTTGAAAACTTTTCGGCAACTCACCACGACTTCAATACAGACTGCAGTTGCCACCGCTATAACAGATTATACTTACAAGACACTGCTGCTTGCCTCTGTTTTCTGTAAGTCCTCTGCTGCTGCTCTCTTGTTGTCGTCCGTGCCTTTTCTTTCCACACGCCTCTCTCCCAGATCTGCTGAAAGTCTTATTCAGAAACACAAATCCCGGACAAGCCTCCACATTGTTGGTTCAATAGTATATAATATAACTCCGAATCGACGATTCTTCTAGTAATTCTTATTATTGTTTATTTATTACTATTATTGCTTGTTTGGCACCGAATAGTCGCAGAATTCACCACCATTCTCTCTTTGTGCTATATATCTACACGTCATTTAATAACTGTGACCACTTCGGGTTTCTTTCTGCCTTTGTTTCTCTGTTTCTATTCCCTTTCCTACATATATACATAAGAAACTTTATCTGAATCCAGCCAGAAAACTCACCACAAATGTTTTGAGCAAATCCTGAAAGACAAGCACGCGAAACTCATAGCCTTGCACATTGCTGACATCAATGGGTTTCCATATGTAAGTAACGCCATAACTGGTCACATTGAGTAATCTAAGTTTTGGAAAAGGGGTATAGCTGAAGAGCTCATTGCGCACATCGTGGCTATGGTTGGTAAATGTGATCTGCTGAAAGGTGAGGGCAACATTGATTAAGTTGCAACGCCAGCACCAAGCAAAGAATTCTTTCAACTGCTCTGCCGAAGGTATTTCATTTTTGAATGACTTCAATATGAAAATAATACGAAGATCATGACGACCATGCAACGATTTGTCGATCACTTCGAGGATAGGCTCCAGCTCTGGCAGCAAGTTGTCAATGATACCAAATATCACAGTTTTCAAAGGTAATATGCGGCTCAGCGAAATATCGGCATTTAAGCCCCAGCTTACACCCGGCAAGTTTAAATCCTCTACCAGTAAGCGGTGCAGTGAGTGATATTGAGAATTAAATCCAAATCGTAAGGGTATCTGAACTGTCAGATCTGCCTTGAATGTGACGAAACACTCAAGTTCATTCCGCAAATACATATGTTTCGTAAAGTTATAAACAAATCCAATATCGTAGTTCTGTGGATTTTGCGCTACCACAATTGAGGGCGAGAATACTCCATGCAGCAGGCAAATGGCCAACAATGCCAGCCAGCTAGAACAACTTCTTTGACCCAACATTGTACTTAATGAACTGAGCTTGCTGAACGTAGTAACAGTAAGTTTAAGGAATGCATCGAGATTATTTGTAAAAGTCATGCTACCTAATAAGGTTTTTCTGTATCGCAATACTTTGAAATACGCATCAAATATGAGTAAACTTCAAACAAGTTGATGCAATTATCCAATTAATAAAAAGTTAAGAATCGGTGAATAGTTGTAGACGTTGATGAGAACTAGCCAGGTTTGCCTTATGAGCAGCAAACAAAGTCCAACGAAAACAGAAATTCCAACAAGCTTTCATATTTACCTTATAATAATGGTTGTTGTGTGATGCATGAATGTGGCCAAACGTATATTCAATCTCTTATCAGATATGCAAGCAACGCAAACAAAACAAGGGAGTTGGGCAGTTGGGCGTAACCGACTGCGAAATACTTTGATACCATACGTAATGCCATCCGAAAATAGGTGGCAAAGAACACAGTGGTGGAACACGGTTCAAATTGCCGTAGATATAAGTTACCTTACTTCGAAGTTTGGTAACAGTAGCTCTTAAAAATTTATGGACAAGGTTCCTAGTAATCTTCCTTCCAAGTTTGGTAAATGTAGCTTTTAAATAGATATAGGCATCTGCGAATTTTGGAGGCGGGAGTGGGCGTGGCCAAACATTTTTTTGGAGTACGATCTTAGTATCTGCCTTTTAACTTAGGTAACTTTTGCTCTTAAATTGCGGGAGATATAGGCTTTTATCGTTTTTGGGGGCGGAAGTAGGCGTGGTCCAGAAATGTATATGCAGATCCTTGGAGAAAAGTTGTGGGAGAAATGCGGATGTATCGATATACACTTTCTGAAATATCGGAATTGGTGATTATCGGCGCATGTGTGGGCGTGACCATAAAAATTTGTTATCGATCCTTAAAGGCGGCTACCAATAACATACTCACCAAATTTGATCGCTCTAACTAAAAAAAATGTGGCTCCACCAATTTGCGAATATCGATTTTATCGATTTCCAATCCACCTAGTGAAGGATGCACTCCAATTGTTATACTTTGTCTGACGCGGGCAGAGACCAGTATATGTTCCTAGATTCAAGTCTCTATCTCTAAGGGTGTCGAAAAAAGATGCGTTCATACAGACGGACAGACAGACAGACAGAGGGACAGACAGCATGACGGACATTCCATAAAACCAATATACAATGACAACTTCGGTATCAAGGTATAAAAAGTACAAAGTCATCAT
Organism: Drosophila cognata; assembly: GCA_035041535.1. Taxonomy (NCBI): domain Eukaryota; kingdom Metazoa; phylum Arthropoda; class Insecta; order Diptera; family Drosophilidae; genus Drosophila; species Drosophila cognata. Next base: position 12,527,361 of record JAWNLC010000571.1, on the reverse strand, counting down.
CTATATTTATCATTTTATTTATTATTTAACAAAATATTCTCAAAGGTATAAATTAATATTTTGTCAGTTAGTATACGAATAATTCTTTACTTTGAAGTTTTATTATTATTTTTATTTGCATTTAACCTCCAATACCAATGAAGTGCAAGCGATGTTTCCAAACAATTTCGCACAGCAAACACAATATAGCACCCCCGTTGAAAATCACATAAAATATTAGCAGATTTCGAAAGTCGTTCAGTTTTAAAGAGACGTAAGGAGACTCAACGTCCTTAGGGATCTTCACAAGCCTTGTTTGCACTGCCTTCATAAAACTCTCCTCATCCCATTTTCTGTAAAATCCATTCATTAGCGAATTAATGACAAACAAAAAAAAGGGTTTTCTAAATGGCGAGTTCTCTTGTATGGGAACATATATAACATTCTTTGGAGTGCATAGATTTGGCTTGACTCGGTGAAAAAGTGGACGGCGAAGTTGCTTCTGTTGCAAATTCACAAGTTGCCAACAAGCAGCACTGCAGCAGTAGGCATAGCTAGTATTGAGATTATCCAGGTGACTCTGCAACGTTGACGCATTAACTACAAGTAGACGCTGCTTTAGTTCAGCCGGCAGCAATCCCGGATTAAAATACATTGCCACTTCTGTTTCGGTCAGCATAATGCGTAATGGTGATTCTATAAAATCATCAAGGTTTCTGATTTGGCGCTCCCCGAAACTTGTGGTCAATTTCATCGACACATATGCATTCCACATATTCCAAAATAAAAAGATACCCAACAAAAAGAACACATGAATGAATTTGTATGCATTGGTCAATTTGCGAAAGACAATGTCATCCACCGGTTGCTGAAGCCATATGGCCAATGCGAAGTAGAAACCTTTATATCCATTACGGGCGAACAGGCGCCAGCCCACCATCAATGAGCACGGTATAAATACCAGCAGAATAAAAAATTTCGTTCTTTCCTTATGGCGATGGGGCCAATTCCGCCGCCAAGGCACCATTAGACAAGTTTGCGAATACGTGAAGGTACTTTCGCCCTCAATCTGGTCGGAGTTCAGAGTCATTTTCGTGTATAAGTGAGCACCTATATCGATCTCGCCCCTTGTTGTCGCCAGTAGAGTGGAGTTATGGTAGTTGTGGACGTTGACATCGGGTGTGACTTCCACACGCAGTTTACCATTTATGTGGTTTATAAAAGCGTTAAGTAATAGACCATAACGTCCATACAGTTGTCCGTTGGGTAGCTGCATGAAAGTGAATAATGAGATAAAAACAATGGTTTATATAAAGGAAATATTACGAATTTGTCATGATTAGTGTAATACAACTATTATTATGCTTCTATATGATGAAAGAGAATATTTATAATATTCTGAAGTATATATTTGTTTTATTGCCAAATTTAAAAATTGTGCACATTCATATGTAATCATGGGTGGTGGAGCTCTCGTTTCTTATGATCTTCAGAGATACTAAAGGGAAAACAAGTTTTTGCAGTCTCCAGCAATTATATCCTCAGAGATCCGCATGTTAACACATATAGACATATCTTTATCATCTCATTGATCATGATGAAGAATTTATATACTTTATGCGATCGGAGATGCTTTTAAGAAACTTTAACTAATTGCATCCATGAAACTCACCACAAATGTTTTGGGCAACTCCTGAAAGGCAAGCACTCGAAACTCATAGCCTTGCACATTGCTGACATCAATGGGTTTCCATATGTAAGTAACGCCATAACTGGTCACATTGAGTAATCTAAGTTTTGGAAAAGGGGTATAGCTGAAGAGCTCATTGCGCACATCGTGGCTATCGTTGGTAAATGTGATCTGCTGAAAGGTCAGGGCAACGTTGATTAAGTTGCAACGCCAGCACCAAGCAAAGAATTCTTTCAACTGCTCTGCCGAAGGTATTTCATTTTTGAATGACTTCAATATGAAAATAATACGAAGATCATGACGACCATGCAACGATTTGTCGATCACTTCGAGGATAGGCTCCAGCTCTGGCAGCAAGTTGTGAATGATACCAAATATCACAGTTTTCAAAGGTAATATGCGGCTCAGCGAAATATCGGCTTTTAAGCCCCAGCTTACACCCGGCAAGTTTAAATCCTCTACCAGTAAGCGGTGCAGTGAGTGATATTGGGAATTAAATCCAAATCGTAAGGGTATCTGAACTGTCAGATCTGCCTTGAATATTACGAAACACTCAAGTTCATTGCGCCAATACATATGTTTCGTAAAGTTATAAACAAATCCAATATCGTAGTATTGTGGATCTTGCGCTACCACAATTGAGGGCGAGAATACTCCATGCAGCAGGCAAATGGCCAACAATGCCAGCCAGCTAGAACAACTTCTTTGACCCAACATTGTACTTAATGAACTGAACGGCTGAAAATCTTGCTGAACATAATAATAGTAAGTAATGAGACCATTTGTAAAAGTCATGTTCTCTAATAAGGTTTTTCTGTATCATAATGGTTTGATAATATGAGTAAACTTCAAAAAAGTTGATCCAATTATCATAATTAATAAAATGCTTCTAAACGTAAGTTCGAATTGTCAATTTCTTAAATAAACTTAAGTAATTTTGAGGTGGTAACATTAACTGTCGGAACAATGTTGAAGTTTACCAACTGAAAGCTATAGCAAATTAGATATGTACTGAATCGAAAGTACACTCAGGAAAATGTTTGCTCTGACATTCTGAGCATCGTCCTAATATAAAATCATCCTGAAAAGTAGAACAATTATCAAACATTTAGAAACAGTTTTTGAATATTATTATTATTATAATTATTATAAATCGGGGAACCATCACTGCGACCTATAAGGTCTCCCTTCTGAGCCTATAGCTCCTCCATCAACCCCAGTTCCAGCACGAATACTAGAATCTTTGTTGGGTTGGTGTTATAACTACCTAATTTAGTTAAGTGGCTTCTTAGTCTACAATGTCCTGTCAATAGAACGGTGAGTATCCTAAGCCTGTTGTTCCCCATGGATATTTTTTGCTTAAATCGTTTTTGATTATAGCCAACTAAAAGACTTCTGGCTTGTCGGAGTCCTGTTGCCTCTGCCAAGCTCCATCTCATCTTTCTTCGTTTCTGAGTTGCAGCCGCATTGTGTGCCTTTCTATGCCACAATACGGTTCGGATCCAGCTGGGGGCCTCTCCTATGTCCCTGTGGGCCGGGACCCATCTTAGGGTAAGCCTATCATTGGTCAAGCTTCGATCGTACTTCATGGACTAGTTTTGATGTTACTTTTGTCCTCCTTATAGCGTTTATTGTTGCTTGGCTATCGGAGAGGATGAATATGTCCGTATTCCGATAGTTACGTGTCAAGTTGAATTCCGCTCATCTCCCTAGCGCACATACCTCAGCTTGAAATATGCTGGTATCCGTTCCCTCATGGTAGGATATCCGAGGGCCCACCACTCCAAGGCCTATGCATTGCTTGGTGAGTGATCCATCCGAGTACCATTTTATGGTGTGCGGTTTCATAGTGTGGACTTCGTCTAATGTCGTCCATTGCCTCTTGCTGCTCATATGAACTTTGAAATTTCGCTTTTGAATATACGAAATATAATGTTAAAAAGTAGAAAGTCGTCTCCTAAATTTATAATTTTATTTCGTATTATAGAAAATATTCTCAATAGTATAAATTAATATATTGTTAGTTGTGCAGGTATATTTCTTTACTTTGAAAAGTTTTTATTATGATTATCATTTAACCTCCAATACCAATTAAGTGCAAGCGATGTTTCCAAACAATTTCGCACAGCAAACACAATATAGCACCCCCGTTGAAAATCACATAAAATATTAGCAGATTTCGCAAGTCGCTCAGTTTTAAAGAGACGTAAGGAGACTCAACGTCCTTAGAGATCTTCAAAAGCCTTGTTCGCACTGCCTTCATAAAACTCTCCTCATCCCATTTTCTGTAAAATCCATTCATTAGCGAATTAATGGCAAACAAAAAAAAGGGTTGTCTAAATGGCGAGTTCTCTTGTATGGGAACATATTTAACATTCATAGGAGTGCATAGATTTGGCTTGACTCGGAGAAAAAGTGGATGGCGAAGTTGTTTCTGTTGCAAATTCACAAGTTGCCAATAAGTGGAGCTGCAGCAGTAGGCATAGCTAGTATTGAGATGATCCAGATGACTCTGCAAAGTTGACGCATTAACTACAAGTAGACGCTGCTTTAGTTCAGCCGGCAGCAATCCCGGATTAAAATACATTGCCACTTCTGTTTCGGTCAGCATAATGCGCAATGGTGATTCCATAAAATCATCAAGGTTTCTGATTTGGCGCTCCCCCAAACTTGTGGTCAATTTCATCGACACATGTGCCTGCCTTATATTCCAAAATAAAAAGACACCCAACAAAAAGAACACATGAATGAATTTGTATGCATTGGTCAATTTGCGAAAGACAATGTCATCCACCGGTTGTTGAAGCCATATTACCAATGCGAAGTAGAAGCCTTTATATCCATTACGGGCGAACAGGCGCCAACCCACCATCAATGAGCACGTTATAAATACCAGCAGAATATAATATTTCGGACTTGCATATCTGCGATGGCGCCAATCCCGCTGCCAAGGCACCATTAGGCAAGTTTGCGAATACGTGAAGGTACTTTCGCCCTCAATCTTGTCGGAGTTCAGAGTCATTTTCGTGTAGAAGTGAGCACCTATATCGATCTCGCCCCTTGTTGTCGCCAGTAGAGTGGTGTTATGGTAGTTGTGGACGTTGACATCGGGTGTGACTTCCACACGCAGTTTACCATTTATGTGGTTTATAAAAGCGTTAAGTAATAGACCCAAGCCTCCGTACAGTTGTCCGTTGGGTAGCTGCACGAAAGTGAATAAAGAGATATGAAGGATATTCGATAAAATCAATGGTTCATATAAAGGAAATATTCCGAATTTAAACATGATAAGTGTGAGTGATAAGGGTCCATAAATACAAACTGTTCTCTGCTACAACCATTATTATGCTATGACCATTGTAATGCTTCTATGTGATGAAACAGAATATTGGATTTGTAAGAAGGGCTTCGGAAAAAACAATGAAAGTATTACAAAATGGGTATTATTTCATCATCTCCTTAAGGTATAAATAAGTTTATTTCGGACAATGGGTTGTGTCAATCAATACAAACTGTTGTCTCAATAATATATAGTTCACATATGAGCAAGTGTCCTGCAGTCGATTGAGTTCGACTACAAATATCCTCTGACGAACATATTTGTTTAATTGCCAAATTTTGCTCATTGTGTTGTGTATATTGAAATGTAATCATGGGTGGAGGTGCTCTGGTTTCTTATGATCTTCAGAGATACTAAAGGGAAAACAAGTTTTTGCAGTCTCCAGCAATTATATCCTCAGAGATCCGCATGTTAACACATATAGACATATCTTTATCATCTCATTGATCATGATGAAGAATTTATATACTTTATGCGATCGGAGATGCTTTTAAGAAACTTTAACTAATTGCATCCATGAAACTCACCACAAATGTTTTGGGCAACTCCTGAAAGGCAAGCACTCGAAACTCATAGCCTTGCACATTGCTGACATCAATGGGTTTCCATATGTAAGTAACGCCATAACTGGTCACATTGAGTAATCTAAGTTTTGGAAAAGGGGTATAGCTGAAGAGCTCATTGCGCACATCGTGGCTATCGTTGGTAAATGTGATCTGCTGAAAGGTCAGGGCAACGTTGATTAAGTTGCAACGCCAGCACCAAGCAAAGAATTCTTTCAACTGCTCTGCCGAAGGTATTTCATTTTTGAATGACTTCAATATGAAAATAATACGAAGATCATGACGACCATGCAACGATTTGTCGATCACTTCGAGGATAGGCTCCAGCTCTGGCAGCAAGTTGTGAATGATACCAAATATCACAGTTTTCAAAGGTAATATGCGGCTCAGCGAAATATCGGCTTTTAAGCCCCAGCTTACACCCGGCAAGTTTAAATCCTCTACCAGTAAGCGGTGCAGTGAGGGATCTTGGGACTTAAATCCTATTCCAAGTGTCAGATCTGCCTTGAATGTGACGAAACACTCAAGTTCATTCCGCAAATACATATGTTTCGTAAAGTTATAAACAAATCCAATATCGTAGTTCTGTGGATTTTGCGCTACCACAATTGAGGGCGAGAATACTCCATGCAGCAGGCAAATGGCCAACAATGCCAGCCAGCTAAAACCACTTCTTTGACCCAACATTGTACTTAATGAACTGAGCTTGCTGAACGTAGTAACAGTAAGTTTAAGGAATGCATCGAGATTATTTGTAAAAGTCATGCTACCTAATAAGGTTTTTCTGTATCGTAATACTTTGAAATACGCATAAAATATGAGTAAACTTCAAACAATTTGATGCAATTATCCAATTAATAAAAAGTTAAGAATCGGTGAATAGTTGTAGACGTTGATGAGAACTAGCCAGTTCTGCCTTATGAGCAGCAAACAGAATCCAATGAAAACAGAAATCCAAGCTGTCATATTTACCTTATAATAAGGATGCCTAACAATGGTTGTTGGTGCATGGATATTGCCAAACGTGTTTTCAACCTGTCCTCTTATCAGCCATGCAAACAACGCCAAAAAAGCAGAAAGATTGATAATCACAACACAACAAACTTAAAGCGTATAGGCACAGCAATTGTACGTTGTATAAACATGCCGTCAGTGTGTAGTAACTAACTATCAGACAATGTTGAGTAATATTATAATCTATATTGTGATTTATTTGAAATGCCTGATAAAATGCTGCTTACTTTTGGGGTTTTTGCTGCTTCCTGAAATCAACAGCTTGCTCACGAAATAAATGCATGTGATTAAGCTGAGAAGCAGCTACATCAAGCTGCCGGTATGCCATAAATAACGTCACGATAAATGTCCAACTGTTTGGGAGCCAACGTTGCGTATGTGTGATCTGTGTGCGTCAGTGTCTTTGTCGCGTACAATGAGAGAAACGTGCGGCTCGTTTGTCACGTGCCGAGTCAGTAAATTGCAATAAACTCAAACCAACATGCGTCCTGTCCACATTTAATAGAAATAAGTGGGAAAAAAGAGCGATTCGCTGCTTCACAAAGTATTTTTCATATACTCCAATTTCTCTTGTTGATTTTTTTTCTTTTTGGATAACGAGGGTAACATGATAAATGTATGCATTTAATCGCCTCACTTTTATCTTGATAATGTCAATCAAATTTTTCCTAATATAAACATATGTTCAAGTTCAAGTGTCATTCGTTTTGATATAAATAATTGTCCGAAATTAATATCTAAACCGCTTCAGCAACTTTCTCTGTCTCCCTTTTAATATTTTTTTTTTTATATTATAAATGTAATGGTTTTCATTTACTTTTTGAATTTGCCTTTTTCTTCAGTTTCCACACGTTTCCGAACTTTTCTCCGTGTTACCTTTGCTGAGTGTATTAATTAATATTGAAAACAAAAAGGAGAAAACTCTTTTTAATTACAACCATTTACTTGTTATAGTATTTGTTGTGCACAATAATACCACGGTTGCCATTACCATAAAATGCAATCCCAAAATGCCCATAAATGGAACTGAAGGCAATTTGTGAAGCCATTGAAAAACATTTCACATCATCCAATGACACTCGTCGGTTTTTAAAAACCGAAATACGAGTGAAATCAAAAAATCCAATTATGTAAAAGCACGTATTTTCGATTAAGCAAACACCAGTCAACTTTAAGCAGCCAGAAAGAGCAAGTGGTAGGCAGGATCAGCAGCCAACAATGTCCACGTACACTTTATGCGTAAAAAAGGTGAATTCTGTTAAATGAATACTGTTCCCTGTGCTTTCACTTTATGACAATTAAGTCTATCGATTGCGGCCTCAGCTGATGCGTTTAAAACTAGCCGACGACCAAAACCAACAAGCGATGCCATTAAATGCACTTTAGCCCCAAAGGCAGACCCATAGCTGAGCTCCTTTGCTCCGGTTTGCTCACACATGGCAGCACACTTGACATTTCAATTTCCGTGTGTAGCAACTACATGCACGAAAGACAATGGAAGCAACAAAAAAATAGTATATGTATATATATACAAAAAACTGTAGCCAATTTCATGCGGGTAAAGTCGCAAAAGTTGCTTTCAATTATCCAGTCAGGACACGCTTACTGGCTTTGTTTTGTTGTTGTGTGTTATGCTTTTTGTTTTTTGCATGCCCGACACACCCCCGACTTGAACTTTTTCATAGTCCAGCTACAGTCGCCGAGTCTATTCACATTTTACGCTTTGCTGCTGGCCCGAAACCCTCGAAGAGGGTTGCTTGTCAGACTGGCTGCCTGGTTGACTGCTGCACTTTATTATGCTCGCAAAAGTATAAGACGCACTGCAGCGACAAGTAGCGCACGGCAAAGCAAAGAGGGAACGTCAAGGATGGGGATGTAGGTTGGGGGTGGGGGTATAGGGTTTGAGCTGAAACTGTAGATCTGCAGTATCTCTATACAGGTGCAGCGGCCACTCCAGCTGAAGTGGACAGGCAAAGCTGCCAAGTGGCATTAATAACAAAAGCCAGTTGACTTGCAGATAAGCTGGATAGTCTGGCAGGTACGAGTGGCTTAAGGGACGAATATGCATCACATTTACGACAGACAATTCGATTGCCAAGTCTTTAAGTTATGCTAATTTTGTGCTGTTTATTTTTTATCGCATCGTCGCTAAAGTCAATTTAATTGTAATTTTCCACGCACAACGCATTCTAGTTTTTATTTCCGCCAACGCTTTTCAATTTGCTCGCCTTCGTGGATGTTGCCGTTGCCATTGCCACTGTCCTTGTCGTCGTTGGCGCCTTTCCGCATTTTCATGAGAAATAATTTAATTTGCCTTTTCCACTTCGACGTCCACTTTCCAAACTTTGCTTTTCCCTATTTCCTTTGCGAATGTAGTTGTCTGCAGACAACCCGCAACCCCCGCACAGCATCCACGGCTGTATCATTTGAAAATTCAAAGCTCGTACTTTTTTTCATTATTGAAAACGCGCGCAAAGAAAAGTCGAGACGGACGTATAAAACTGCCATTGAAAGTAGCTGCTGGCCAGGCGCTTGGAAATAATGCGGCCTGGGCGCGAACTGACCTCACCCCACTTCGCACCACCGCACACCTCACACAGCCACATCCCTTGGCGGCTGTAGGCGAGTGGCCTTTAAGTGGAAAAAAGGTTTTGTCATGGCTAAGCACTTTTCAAATTCACAAGGGTCGCCGACTGCGCCGCTGCCAGCTGTTGTCCACTGACCACAAGCAAAATTAAGGTCTACCAATAGCAAGTGCTCAAAACTGCAGGAAAATCCAAGTCAATATGAGTGCCTCTTATTCCAAGAGTCGACTAATATATTATAACTATTTTTATGATAATTGGCATTAGTAGAATTTGTGTTTGATAAGAGTTGTGTGCTTATAATTAACTTCTGTTCAGCATATAAATAAATATTTTGTTTCCGCTTACAGGGTATTTCATAGTGGAATATTTTAGCACGTTGTTATGTTTATAATTTTTTTTTTTTGGTTTTTTTTTATTTGAAAAAAAAAGCAAAAAAGTTTTAAGCGCAATAATTTTATGAAAATGTTATATTGTGGTTATGAAAATGGACAGACTTCAAGAACAGCAGCTGTGCATAGTAATTGTAATTGGGTAATATGATGTCTTGGCCATGCGGGAATCTATTTTAGAGTCTTTAGTATTTAATAGGCTTTACAAGGAGTGAGTAGACTTTGACTCTTGGCTTATGATAAATTTTATTGCTACACTTGGAACAATATTAATTATTATTATAAGCAGCTGACAATAGCAACTGCCTGCACATAACACAATTCCCTTTGCCTATCTGACTATCGCTTTTAACTGTCTGTTGCCATCTGCTGAATAGGACTGCAAATAAGAGCGAGCAAATGACAGTTCTATAGAATCATTAGACATGCAAACTGTGCAGGCAGAGGGGTAAAAAGAGCTAGAGACAGAGAGATAGAGAGAAGCTGACTGTAAAAGCATTGAAAGAAGCGCATAAAGTTTGATATCATTAAAGGCCACTTATGTGTCAAATGCAACAGCCACAGACGATGAAGATGACGATGAGAATAACAACGACGATGATGACGACGACACACTTGAACGCTATTGAAATTGAGGCTCACTTGACAAGTAATGCTGGCGCAACACACACACTCGCTTATATACACAACTACACATACGGATGCATACACTCTACCCCATACCTCTCTCGAACTGTGTCTACTTAGAGCTTCAAGTCAACTACAACTTAACACACAAAAGCTGCATCATCCGTTGACATCTGAGGCATGGTTTGATTCTCTCCTATTACCTAGCTTTGAATATTCTGATTTTTCTTTTTTTGTGTTTGTTTTGTTCACAAAGCCTGTCTACCTGACATTATCAGTCAGCCTGACTGATTTGTCAGGATGGCTAGGGACATCATTGGACATAATTGCATTGCGACGCATCAACGGAAATTGCGTGGCGCCAACAAGTCGTTGACGATAATTGCCACACCATGACAGACAGTGCTTGGTGTGTGCATTTCCCATATGTGTTTCGCCCATCCACGCCCATCTCAATGGATGTCGGATTGGGTGTAACGATAAATGTGCTGCAAAATTTAAAAGCCACAGCAATGAATTGAAATCAGCGCCTGCATAAATGATGCCATTTTCATTAACAAACAATTGGCCGCCGCCTCAAAACCCCAAAACCCCCAAAGCCGACTTAATGCAATTTCATTAAGCTGCTCGCTGTGGTTGTTATTGTTGTTGCCTTAAAGTCTTGGCAAGAATGATTTATGAGCCCCACAATTTGCCCCCGGCCATGGGAGCCCAACCAATCAACAATAATTAAAAGTGAGTTCGCTCTCGCATTTTGCGCAATAAAAGCTAATGGAGCGTGTGCCAAGCATGCGGACATTGCATAGACCACAGCATTGAATAGAAGACCACAGAATCGCATAAGAGACCACACAATTATATTAGAGCCCATCCGAAGCGCACACACACGCACATATACCCAAAAAAATGTCAAATGCCAAGTTCAGCAGAATTATGTTTGCTAAAATTGAAAAAAGGAGAGGAAAATTTTAACTTTCGGCAGTTTTGCTGATGCGGCACACAATTTGCCAGCTCAACGCGCCAAAAATCTGCCAAAAATCTAATTGTATAATTATAGCGATGGGGCGGCAAAAACTTTTCGCTTCGCCAAGCAAAAGTTGAAAAGTGCACGCCTGAAATTATGCTACACAAATTTTACCTTAAACAATTAACACTTCTGCCAGCTAACGGCCGCACGGCTTAAGTCCTGCACATAACGAGACAGAGAGAGATAGAGGGATAGAGGGAGAGAGCAAGAGAGCTTAGGCAGCAGTAGTGGCAGGATCAACAAGTGTCCGGATCTGTTCAGTTTGCCAGCGAACTTCGCCGTATGACTATCCGGCTGTGTGTGTTGTTATTGTTGTTACTGTTAAAATATAATAAAGCGCTTATTAAATTTTGTGCTAGCTCTGCTGTTGCCAGCATTGATATAACAAGCGGCGCAGGCAGCCCACAAAATTGCTGTTCTGGGTTGGCCACAACCAAACACTTCCTGTTTCGCAACCCCGTCGTCCTCATAGTCCATATCCTCGTCTTGTTCTTCTTCTTCTTGCTTACCACTGCTCTATTTCTTGCCGTTCATGATAATGATGCGGTTTTGTAAGAGCATTTTGTTGGCCACCCGCTTGTGCCGGGCTCTGTTTTGCGGTTGCAGCCCACACCATCGCATGCAGTCCACCACACACACACACACACACACACACAACCCATCCACCCAACCCAACCACACACCCGCTTACCCAGTTTGCCAGAGCTCATTTTAGCCAGGCAAAAGTTTTCGTGTACTGGCAACACTTTCACCCATGTTGTTATCGCTGTAACTGCCCTTGTTTTTGTACTTTCCAGCACTGGCAGTACGTTGAAAGTTATGCGTAGATACAAAACCAGGGGGTGTCGGCAATTTTTGGCATTGTGGCAAGACAGAATTTAATAATTTGTCTATGGCTGCTTTTGATTGTTGTGGTATAATTATATTTTTAGCACACTTTCAACTTTAGTTTTTAGCTGTTGTTTAATCGAGTTGAAGATGGTAATGAACTTAAGTTAACTTTAACTTTAACTCTATTTGCATTTCATGAATTTTGTTTAAAGTTTAAATTTGAATATATGATTGATTTTAAATGCAATTACTGCGGTTTCTACTGACTTGAGACCAATTAAGCATTATTTATTTTCATTATGATCACCGATCTATTAATCAGTCCAAATGGCTCTATATATAGACGAGTTGATTTCTGATCTAGAGATACGAATAATGAATCAGAATCTGATTAAGTTTATTTTGTTGTATATATGTATATATATATATCATATATCATAATGTGGTGCTGTCTCTCAGTCCATCTCACGATCTTTTAACTTTCTAATAAATATAGCTTACTTTTATTGCTGCATGCTCTGAATAATACAAAAATATAAAGGTCTTAAATGATTCGATATCAATTAGTAATGAGTAATAGTATCACACTGTTTTTTGGCGACTTCTTTGAGCCCTGCAGAACAATGTCAAATGTCAATTGAGTAAATAAATAAGGTTGACAATCTGAATAGATACTTACGAGGCAGTCGATTATTGTAACGCTTGCAGCTGGCAACTGCCAGAAAACACGCATTGACAAACTCGTAACACTTGCTGCCATCGGTGCCATACGTTGCTTGAACAAACTTGGGGCATCTGATAATGTGGCAGTTGCTCTTGTCCGAGTGAATAGCGGGCGGACGACGATTAGGAGAAGGCGGTTGCACAACTGGATAACCCGTAAATAATGCCGAGTCATCTGAATTGCTTGGGTTCTGATAATTATTTTCATAGTCGCTGGGCATGTTATTATCGGGATCAAGTGAGTTATGATTGAATCCTTCCACAGTGCCGAACGAGATGCGACGATCTGCATCGATCTCGGTCCATGGATTTGATACTTGCGGAATTTGGCTAACTCCATATAAGCAGGAAAACAATTGTACTGCGGAACTACCTTTCGAAATATCTAGTCCAAGACCTGGTGTTGATTTATCTTCGGTCTGCGGCAGGTATAAAGGCACTGAGGGTTGAACTATGAGGCCACGAACTAGACAGTTGTAGAGCACAACAAAACTAGCAGCCATATCCAAATGTCCAACTAAAGTGAAATGTTCAAATTGATGCTTCAGTTGAAACTGTTCTCTTCTTGCCGAAACTTGAAGCTTTTATAGCTTCAGGTTAACTGATAGCCATAAAGCTTAGCACAGTGAGTCTACAATGCTTACAGTTAATACGCACCACGTAAATTACTGAGAAATAATTAGCCACTGTACATTAAAGAGTAGATTCGTTAACAAAAAAGCTGGATAAGTGTTCGCAGCTCGACGATTTGCAATCTACTCGCTGTTGCCACTTTTGTGAGGCTTTGGTCAAGTTAATAAAATGTTAATTTGTTACATTATCCCATTCCATCTTCTTGGTTATTCGTAGAACAGAATTTAAACATCCGGTTCTCAAGTAACTACTTTTACCCAACTCTATTTGCTGGAATAAGCTCGGTGATCTTCAGACAGTTTGGTCATTTGCAGCGTTACAACCTGTTCCGGTCTTTAAAAAGAAGTTTTTTTTTTTGGGAAAAGTAAAGCTTAGATTCGATTCGTTTAGTTCTTGTATTACATCCACTTAATCTACTTCCAGTCCAACCAAATTTAAGTCGAACTTGTTCAAGCTATGGCTTGAAGCAGCTAACATATCTCTAAGATCTGATGTTGGCTTGTGGTACTTATATAATGTTGATGCAGAGCTTTGTTTTAACGACCGATTACGAATGGTTCTCGTTTTGCTAGCTCCAAGAAGCTAGCTAGCTGGCAATGTTATTTATTTGTTTGTTTTGCAGCTGTTAAGTGTTAAGCACTGCTAACACACAAATGAAATTAATTAAAATTATGAAGTAAGCTTTGCTTTTTATTATATTATTAACACTGTTTTATAGTACCATAAGTCTGTCAAAAGTAATGTTTTGGCAATTATATACAGAGATAAAGAACGCTATTTTATTATATGATTTGTGTGTATTCTTGTTTGGCTTAAGAACATTTATATTCCATTCATACAGTTTAAGAAAAACTTAAGTCCAGAAAATTAAATTCTTGTTAAACTGACATCTAACAAAATTCTAAAAATGTATTAAGAATGTATCTCGCTTATTTCAATGAATGTAATACATTTTTATTAAATTTACTCATTATATAAAATCTTTTTTCATTTACGAAAATTCTAAAAAAAATTGTGTAACTGATTCTTAAATCTGAATAATATCGAAATTCTCAATTTCAAAAACAATTGATGTGCTGATATGTTATTAAGCCCATTCCTAACCATTTTAGCTGCTACAAACTGTAGGCATAACAACTTAAATGGCTCTTGGCTAACAAAAAAAGCGCAACAGCAAAGCCATTAAAGCCGTAAATCTTAAATTAAATGGCGAGATAAGCGAGTTGCGTAAATTATGCCATTTGGTGTTGCCCAAGTTCACACAATACAAATTGCAAAGGAGCCGTCGAGGCACCCAAAGGCCACACAAAGCAGCCAGACACAGAAAGCAACAGGACTGATAAACTTATACACATATACGTATACATATAGACATGTATATATATATATATATACTCGAAAAATACAAATACAAGTAGACATATTCACTTGGGTTGTCTGTGTGTGCTGTTTGCTGGAAAGGACTTCAATAACATCATTGTGTGCTCTGCAGGACGCCTCATCCTGTTCGGTTGCTCCGCCATCGTTGATGTGAACGTTAAATTATTACAATTTTGTAATTTATTTAAAAGCTTTTCATAAATGGGCCGAGTCATTTGTTGCTGTTGCCGCCAAAATTTTGGCCAGTCTCCTTTTTGTCAACTCATGTGTGATAGATGGATAAGAAAATGGCAATGGCTTCTCTTCCATTTGGTTTTGTTGTTGATTTAGTGCTACTGCTGCCCAAAACAAATTTAATTAGAAAATCATATGCAATAACCCAACACACAGCCTGCATAAGCTGTAACATAACTTTCTCTGAGCTTCAATTATTAATGACTCGGCAAATATGTTTGCCTGCCTGCCTGCCAATTGAGTTATGTACCAACTAAATTAGAAGACGTCGTGATTTATTTCCTACTCACCTGAACATCTCTCCCTCTCCCTTTTTCTCTCTCGGTTTCCACAATTTGAATATGACGAAATCTGAGTTGATTTATCTATTTCTGAAAACAGAAATGCTTTCCTCACAAGTATTTGGCAAGGTTAGTGGCTGTGCAAGAAATGGCTAAATGAACATGTACACCCACACACACACACACACACTTACACACTGTATGTATACTTAAATAGTGCATAGTGGTAATTCGAAGAGACAAACTAAATGAAAATATCATCCCGCATTAGGCATGATATATGAAAATGATAATGCGCTCTGACAGCTTTGGGCTCTGTGATACTCGCTCTCTCTATACTTCTCTCTCGCTCTCATGCACATCATTGTAATATTCAGCAGACAAGCATGCAAACACATACTCACATACACACACAGATGCATCTTTTTAGTCGTCATTCAATAGATGCTTCGGTGCTTCGCTTGCTTGTCGTAGGTCAGGCTTTAAACTTTCCAACGCAAGCAGCGACGTCGCTGTCGGCGTCGTAAGAGCGCGCCGGCGCAGTTGCTTTGTTGACAGCAGAGAGCACGCCAAGAGGGAAGCAACACGTGCTTCTGCATATGTTCGCCACGAATATAAATAAACAGCGATATGCGAACAAATGTGCGCGAATAGTGAATGACATTTTACGCTAAAAAATGCGTAGTAAGCGACGGACAAGTGACCAGGCTGGGGGTGGTCGATGACGTTGTCGTGTTTTTTGTAGCATAACTTTGGGCGCCAATGTTTCATTGGAGCGTTGCACATTCGATTGATTTATGATGTCAGCTGCCCAGAGAAGTGATGAAGTGCCGCTAGAAAATCACTTCTACGATGCGGATTGTGAAGCGTATTTATTTCTATTTGGAATCAATTTAAGATTTTGTAGTTGAAATTAAATATATAAATAAATAAACTATAAAAAAATATTCCTTATTAAACTTACTCATTTATGTAACTTATTAGGCTTAATAAAATTTCAAGACATCAAAAACTTATATAATAATAATAATAATTATAGTTATATAATAATAATACTTATAATAATAATAATTCATTTCTTCTTAAATATTTATATATGTACATAGCTCTTATGACAAGAGAAGATAGCAATTAAAATTTCAACACTTCATTTTATATTCCAATGTGCATTAATAATTTACAGCTTCATAATTCAATCATTCAGAGCAATTCCCGACAATGGCCAGAGACAGTCTTCTCTCTCTCACTCTCTCTCTCACTCGCTCTAGCACTCTTATTCAAACTGCATGCCTCTATGCTCTTTTGCCCTCTGGCCCCACAGTGCAAGAGAGCATAAGTAATGATGAAAGCAAGCACATCGCACAAGTAACAACAATGAAAACCACTCGCAAAGATAGTAAAGAGAGCAAAAAGTACAAAACACCACACAAAAAGAAAAAAATGGAAATGCGTTTGCAACGCAGCTGGCAGCGCAGCGCGCGTCGTTCAATCATGGCGCAACGTTTGGCTACAGTTTTAACAGCGACAACGAAAGGACCGCCGAAGGGCAATAGCCGACGAAGATAATCTCAACCGACAGGCGCTGACGCCGAAGCCAACGCCGACGCCAACGCCGCCGTCGACGCAGACGCTCAGTCTGTCTGGCAATTGAGGATGCTATAGCATAGAACATAGCAGCAGGCAATTTCAATGTTCAGCTCAGTCATTGCCGGCGTTTCGAACTGTTTGGTCGCATTCAGCGGACTAAATTGAATCTGTTGCGTGTTAGTCAGTATGGCCAATGCCAAGTGTATATTAGTATTAGTTAAGCGCACACATACACACACACATGGCTAATGGCCGGACTATGTGTGTGTTTGTGTGAGAGTTAGGCACTATTTGGGGATTTAATGGAAAAAGCATTAATGGATGCTGGCATTCTCGACGCCTCGGGGCTGCAAAGGGCCCATCGGTGATACTGGCCAAGCATAAGTGTGCATGTGTGTGCGTGTGCATGTGTGTGTGTATGTTTGGATTTGTATCGTTATGTGCTCGGCAGTGTGTGAGTGTTGCTGCCTAAAACTATGCAGCAACATTTCGTTTGCTGACATTTGACGCGCACACACACACACACTCGCAAGTCTGATTTGTGTGTGTGCGTGTGTGTGTGTGTTTGTGCGCGCATTTCGGTTTTATCGTGGATTTGACTGACTTTACGGGTTATTTGTCCCAGCGAATGTGTGCATAAAAAATGTAACAAAAGTGGATTTTGCAGGCACCCAAAATCGCTTTCATTCTGATTGTGTGTGTGTGTGGGTTAGTCCTTTCGACCCTTGGACTGCCACTGGCCACACCGGAAGTGTGGCGCTTGCCATTTTGTTGCACGCACAATGTCGACTTACATTAGTGTCACGTTCCGTGTATACAGTAAATTGAATAAAAGGTGAAATAATTTGCGTACTACGCTCGCCGCCCCAATCAAATCATCCAAGAATGGCAACAGAAGTGTGAAAAAGGTCACACAATAAACGCATAAACGAGTGACGAGCGACCAAATAAAGCAAACAAATCGAGCAAACATACAAGAAAATGTCCTCAAAGAAAAGCGGCACACAAATATATGCAAATTTGGCAGGCGGCAGACGGCAGGCGGCAAGCGGCAAGCGGCAAGCCAAAAACAGCAACTAAGCCGCGCGATAAGTGACTAAAGCACTTTGTTGAAATTTATCGAGTGTAAAACTGCGAGCCGCGCAAATTGAATCGAATGGCAACGTAGTTTGCGGCTGCAGTCGGTGACGTGTCGTGAAGCATGTGCCACACGATTATCAAAGTGTGATAAAAATTGCGGCAACAATGCCAGAAAGGGAAACGCCAAAAATAAAAAATGAAGGGAAAATGAAACCTGCTCGCTGTCTAGGCGCTTTCCAGTCCATAAAAATGTCCGTCTATGCACTGTGTATAATTTATGGTCGCGGTTCATTTTTGTTTCCTTTTATTTTTTTTGCCTTTCTTTTTTGGCCACCTTTTGGCAATTGTTGAATGCAGCCGCAATCTGTGCAATGTTTTTTTCTTCTCTTTCTCTTGCTGCTCACAGTTATTGTTGCATGTGAAAGCTGCCAGCATATGTCGGACTTTTAGACTATGCGTCTATGTGTGTGTGTGTGTGTATCTGTGTGTGAGCGCGACAAAGCAATTGCAAAGCAGCGCATTCTGGGCGCACTGCCAAAAATAATAAAATCACAATTTTATGCCAGACAACTCAATGTAACTGCAGCCAGCCGAAGGATCCCACGGATCGTCCAAGCGCTCGCCGCGCTCTGTGGCCAAAGATAACGAGGTAATTTCGTTGAATGATTTACTATTTTTTTTTTTGTTGCTATTGGATTTTTGCTTGCATTGTTAAGTCATTTTACGAATTATTTTGCACAAGCTGAGCTTGGCATTATTTTGCTGTGCTTTTGCGATGCCATTTGCACAATACCGACAAAATTTCAATGGATATTTTGGGTTTTGCTATTCGAATGCGACTTGGCTCTGCTTTGTCTTTGGGAATTCGGCATGTGTATGCTTGTGGCATTTGCCAAGCAAGCTGTTGAATTATGCATGGGCCGCAGATAAGCTGAAATGTTGCTCAGCAACCGGACAGAGAGGCAGATGTTGCGGTTCGGGTTTTTAGGGTTGGATTGGTTATTAAACTTTAATCTCTGAAAGCATTTCCTTGCAGCGCCTGCAAATTGAGAATGACCTCGATTCAAATTGGAAAAGCAACGTATTGAAGAGTTATTGCCAGAAATATTTTATTCCATAAAATTTTTTTTTTTTATTATTTTTTTCATACGTTAACTCACAATTTTAATCCACACTAATTTCGACTAATCAAAATGAGTATTTTGGGGAATGAACCAAAAACCAATAGAGAAATTGTTTTTCAAGATAAGTAAAAAATTGAATTCAATTCAGAAATTAATATTGAGTTTTTGTGAAATGAAAATATTATTTGTTGAAAAACAGTTGCACGGCTAGTTACAGCAAATAATAACAAAATAAAATAATGGATTTAGTGGAACTAACTAAATTAAACAAAAACGTATCATTTGAGAGTTATTTTTTGCAGTTAACATCGTTTTACTGCTGATCAAAAAGTATAAAAATGGTTTCGCTCTGTCTTGTTAATGGCTCCAACGACCTATTTTTATTTTTCTTTAGCACATTAGCGCGCATTACGAAGTCTTCTCGCAGTATGGTGCAATTACTCGCAGCTGAGGTTAATATGCTTAAGGTGCTATCAAAATAACTTACCTGCCAGTCGCAGTTGCAACGCATCAAAACGAGGGAATTGAAAAGGCTTTGCGGTCCTTGTACCAATTAAATTTATTTGTCAGACGCTCAGGCGATGTCAGTGACAGTCAGTCGCCAGCTTCTTCAGCAATACACTCAAGTCAGGTTTATTCATGCCAACAACCACAATAAGCCAAAGAAGAAAAAGGAGCAAAACAAAGGTACTCTAAAGCGCCACAGGCACCCACACCGAGCGCTGAGAACAAACCGAGATAAAATGCGAAACGGGTGCCTGACTGGTCGAGCGGTGGTTAGTCAATGTGACAATGCACAAGCCCCACAAGTCTCTTGCTTTCTGAGCGGGGTGTGGCAGGGGCAGGGCCTTGTGTTGCAGCAAACAACCAACAACAATGGAAGTTTTTCATGGCTTAGAGTAATGCAAAAAAAAAACAAAAATGGAAACATAAAAAAAGCGCGACCATTACGTTTTGTTGTGCCCCTTCACAATTTTCTTTTACACAATCGTTGCGTCAGAATTGATGTAATATAAAAGGTGGCCAAACATTTGTTGAAACACGAAAATGGTTACTGCCACAGTTACCAGTTGGGTAATATTTGCCCCGCTGCTGCTGTTGCGGGTGCTGCTTATGGAAAATGTTATTAGGTGGCTTGTCGCCTCTGCATTTCCGCTAACCGTCAACAGCCGCCAGTCGTCAGTCGCCAGCTGGTGTTGGGTTTGAGCCCGGTTCCGATGCCGAGTCTTGTCATTGTTCCAGTTGCCGCTTTTGTGCAAAATCGCTGCCATTTACGAGTGCGTTGTAGCTGTGCGCGCAACGCCCTCAACGGATGCTCTTTGACTTTCGACCCGGCCCATTGTGTTACGGGTTCGCCCAAAGAGTTGCACTTCAGTCTGGTGTGTGTGTGTGTAGGTGTGTGTGAGTGGGTGTGCAAATGGATCCATTGTTTTTAGATGTTTTGCATTAGAGGAGCGCGCGCTTGAGGTTGCGGCTTGGGGCAAACAGGAAATTGTCGGGGGCTCCGCTTAAAGTTGCCTTTAAATTCACATTCAGGAAGTCGGCCACATAAATTGCCACGCTGCCAACCAACGCTAAACGCAAACACATCCGCCTTTACCTCAACTACGCCGCAAAATATGTTGCTGCATACTTTGCAACTTTTATTCAGGTGCAAGAAAATACCAAGAATAAACATGCTACAAAAATAAATAAAACAAAAACATAAAAGGGCCTTGAAGTCAAAGAAGCATATTTACGGGTCGAAATACATACACTCTAACTGCATTTGCGGCAACCATAAAAATATACATATATGTAAAATCAAAATGTTATTGAAATTCAAATAATAATATTCATTTTTATATTGAAACTCCTTACGTTCGAATTGTAGCTTACAATAAGGAATACAATAGATGTTTTAGTGCTCGACTCTGTTTATGCGCAAATGTTTATTCTTCAGAAATACGAAAGCAGCTTAAATTGACAAAAAAAAAAAAAACACAAAATTACTGGCATTTAAGTCCGCACCAGGGAACTACTCCATTATCTAAATTTTACCCAAAAATCCACAATGGCAAAAATGTTCCTTATGTTAGCAAAAAAATTAGCAAACATCTTAAAGAAATCGAAGTAAATTTTTTATCCAATTGAAGCTTACTGCGAGTAAATTTGTTATAGATTAGATAGTAGTTGATTGCAGAAATTACTTAATGAAAATATAAAATTGTTGTTTTACTGGTTTAGTTACTGAAGTAGAATCAATCCTGTCATTATTAACGTTATTATTATATTTCAAATTGCCCTTTGGCAAACTGCAATTAACAAACCAATGTACAACTTAACACAGCAAATTATAAGTTCAAGATAGCAATAACTTCTTATGAGAAAACTTGGTTACTTGGGGGCAAAACTCGCTTGTATTAATTTATTATTGTCAAAAGAGTTTCTCTCTTTACTTTCTGCTGACAACTTGAGTGCGATTTTAATTATGCCCAGCGAAAGTGTATCGAAAAAATAAAATACAATCATCCCAGGTGACGAGCATTAAAACGATTCAACAGCTCGACTCAAAAGAAGAAAAATTATTGCTTGACGCCTCGCGTGGTGGCAACGGTAACGGCAACGGATGGCAAAAGCGTTTAGCGCCAACCACGCCCACTTCGCCGGTATTCCCAGTGGGAGAAACGGGCCGAGTTGCATTCGCGCTCGGTTGCTTCGAAAACACATGCAACACAGCACAGCTGGCTGCGTTGCTTTGTGTGTCGTTGTTGCTGCTGTTGCCGTTTGTCCCTGTTTGCTGTGGCGTATCGCACTTAAAGCCATTCATGTTGCACAAACAAACACACTTGTGTGCTCAAGACGCCTGCAAAATGCGATTCAAAGCGCGTTCAATAAAAGAGTGACAAGGTGGCAATGTGGCAGGGTGGAACAGTAGGAAACGGAGTGGCATTTGCAAACGAGTCCAGTTGCAATTATAAAGTACATGCCACTCTTTGTGTGTGTGTGTGTGTGTGTGTGTGTGTATGTTTTGGCCATTCCTTGTTGAAGATTGATTGCCCGGCTAACAACGTGCACATTACTGAAACCGCTTACTTAGGGTTGGGGCACGTACTCAAGCCTTAATTATTCGACTCCAGTCGCGTCGACAATGCAATTGAGTGCAGGTGTCTTAATGCAGACAATGAGGCAATACACAATGAATTATTTAAGTGCTTGCGGCTTTATATAGAATTGCACGTTCTCCTTGTGTTCTATTGTAATTTTCAATACGAAAATTGCAAAGCCAGGGGAATAATTACGAAAGCATCGATTGTTGACACATTTAGCAATCGTGCAATTCCATTGTTAATTGTCAACTGTGCAGGCATAATTAGAAAGCGAATTGCATTTACCTCAATAATATAATATATAATACCTCAATATATAATATTCAGCTCTGAGATATATTGTCAGCACTATGTGCAATTATATGAAGAATATCCAGAGACAAACATTTTTCTTATTCAGAAAATAATATCAGCTAATTTATAAGGAGCATTTTGTAATTATCACTGGTATCACTGTGAGCTAGTTAGACATGTTGTACCACTTCTGAGCCTATTTCACTTCCATCAAATCTGATTCCTTCAGGAATTGAAGAATACTTTGTCGATTTTAGGGCATGTTTCCCACAATCCGCTTTAATGGGTTTTGAGGATACCACCTCATTGTCAGAAAATCTACTGATAATACCAGTTTAGCTTGTTGACCTTTAAGTCTGTCCTTCCCCAGGGATATGACTTGCTTGGATAGTTTCTGATTATAGCTGTTCAAAAGACATTTGCTTTGTATTAGAACTGGTTACCTGGAGGTAAATATTAGGCAGCTTGATAAGATGTTAAAAGAAAATTGCAGAATCATTAAAAACAAGCTATATATTAAATGTTGAGTTCCACACTCCAACTCAGTAGAAATTAATATAACTTTTGAATTACAGGCAGTGTAACTGCCAGTTACATATGTTGGATATACACGAGTCTAAATGAATACAAGGCAAAGGTTTCATAAAGCTGTTGTCAACCGCACTCTAGCACATGTCATGGCATTCGAATTGCTACGAGCATTGTCCTTTATTGCGAATGTAGTCTGTGGTTTGAGAAATCGTTTAGCACTCATTGTTGGCTTGAGGCCTTCAGCAGCAGCAGCAGCAAAGGATCATGAACTGTTGGCCTTTTTCCGACACAAAGCGAGCAGCAGATTATCACAACAAACTGCCAACAGATAAACAGTTGTTATAGCCCGACTCACACACTACAATAACATGCGTTAAATACTCCCACACACACACACACATATGTATACATGAAGACAAACAAACACACTCAGTAAGCCAGTGCGACATATTTAAAGCGCCGCAACACATTTAGCGTCAAATTTGCTGACAGTTAGCAGTTATGACACACAGAAGAACACAAGGAAAAGTAAACGCTTGTGAGCGCCAAAGGATACGGCGTGCATCCTGATGACTGAAGTCTGCCCGCCACACGTCTCTCGCCACCACGCTGAAACCAAGCCAGACAGTACAGTTAGAAACACACACACATACACAGATGTGTGGAAAATAAAAACTCATTAAAAATGAAGGCAAACAAATCTACACACACACACACACACGAGAGCTTGGTGGGAATGCGGCAGGGTTGGGGCCAAGGGAGCTTAGAGGGTGGTCGACACACTCAATTTTTTGTGTGACGACGACACCGTCCAAGTGCTGAGCAAAGAACGAAAATGTTCGCAGCAAATTTTTGAACAAAAGACGCAACATAAAAAAGGAGAAAAAAAAAACGAATAAACAAATCATTTTAAATTCTCAATTAAATGCAAACAGTCGCATCGCTTCAGACTCACATGGAGACGACCAGGATTCGCATCCGGTGCTGGCCCCGCTGAAAAGGTGTCAAGTTGCAAACATGAAAGGACGCTAAAGTGTGACCCTCACACCCCCTTGCCATTGGCATGATGTCGATTCTTGTAATGGGTGTCATGATGATGTTTGCTTAGTCGCTGCTAAGGCGCCAAGTGCCTGCCTTGAAAGGGGGTTTGGGTCGTGGCAATCATACTGTATATTAAGAATTCTGTGAATTTCGCTTTTGTTGGATCTGCAGCAAAACTCTTCTGAATAGGCGAACATTCAGTGTTAAAGCCCAAGCTCGCACTCACATCTAGCCACGTCAAACTCCTCGACCTCAAAACATGTATCTCGCATATTCGTATGTATCTTCCTTCATTGTAGTTATGCTCGCAAGGCTTGTGGGCGTGTGGGCGTAGCCATTTCGAATAAAATTTAATGATGCCAGAAGTCATTCATTTCGTATGCTCGCTCATAAATACTCGTTAAATGTATTTACAAAGTACGCTGCAAAGCTGTTGGGCAAAGTAAACTGAGGCAGGCTGTTCTTACTGTTGTTGTTTGTAGTTGTTGTTGTTGTTGTTTGTCTGAGTGATCTGAGATCCCATTACGAACCGACTCACTCCACGCATCTGTGCGATATATGTCTGTCTGCCACTTTCTGCGGCACATTCGAATCTCTGTTTATTATTTGTTCAGTTGTTATGGTTCTTGTACCTTGCCTTCAGTTGATTCAACCCATAGTTGAGCTTGTGTGGGTCTACTGTTATGCATACAGTATAATAACAATAAACACGTTATGAAATAATTTAACGATATTCAAGTTACTTTCAATGCGTGCATTGTTTACTATTTCGTTTCCTCTGTATATTGATTAATAAATTCATGTGCAGCCACCGTAATGGGTTCTCATTTTGGGGCTTATTATTATTCAAGAAATGTACATTTTATTCGCAACAAATATTTTTCTGATATGCATAATTATTATTGTATGTTTAACGAAGCGATCAATTATCAATATGCAAACACTTTTTTTCAATAAATATATGTAGGAATGGGAATAGGATCAGAGAGACGAAGGCAGAAAGAAACCTGAAACCAAAAATACTATTTTAATAAGATTATAGACTATTAAACCATAAAGAACATTTTTCATATGAATATAATTTAAAATGAACACTTAAATATGCAATATTATATATTATTAAAATGAAATCACTGCGTTATTCCAAACAGAATTCATTAAAACAAAACAATTCAATAATAATAAATAAAGCGCAAACTAATCTTGGGACTTTTATTCTCTTGTACAGGTGGACGGCGACGAAGTCAACGTGAAGCAGAATAAATGCAGTCGAGAGTTTAAGCAAACAATCAGACAAAAGAAAAAACCTCACTAACCAGAATTAAAAATATAAGAAATTTAATTTATTAATAACAAACAGCTTAAGGCAAATACATATATATTTATATATATATAAATATATATAAAACATACATGCAACGAAATGGGATTACTTTTGCTTCCACCTAGAGAGAAAGGTGGGTAACTAATTGCTGACTTCAGTTGATGATACTGTTGCTGCTACAGCAACTACTTTTGTCGTTTGTTGTTGTGGTTGTTGTTTGTTGTTGCATGTAGTAGTTGCCTCCATCGCTATTGGCAACAACTTATAGTGCATACGTGTAACAGTTAAGCGAGTTTTCAGCAGGATAAACAAACTTCAGACGCACAAGAGCAGCCGTAAACATATCAAAAAGTGAAATTGCACACATACAAACACCACACACAAGTGGCTGCCTCGTCTACGCCCCAAATTAAAGCCATGCGACTGCTGCTGGTTCTGCTGGTGGGTGAATGAAACCGAATCCAAATTAGCCGCATTTTATAAGTTGCACTTGAAAAAGACTCGCACATGCAACCGAGCAACAACTGGCTGCAACAACTACCACAATTGCTAATGCTATAGTTGCCATTGCAACTGGCACTGAAACAATCCACACACATAAACAACTGCATTTACATAATTACATGATGATTATAATTATGATGCCTTTCTCCATACAACCTTTCTCTTCGCAGCAATTATTGCGGAGAATGCGAGGCTGCTGCTGCTGCTTGTGCTGTTGACTGTGGGTCTGCTGGTGCTGGGGCTGCCTTTGCCAGCAGAGGCCACAAGCGGCTTACGCGTGCCAACGTTCCTGCTTGAGCCCTCGCCCCGTTTGCAATTTGGGAACGATACGGGCGCACAGGTTAGTTGCACGGCACACGGAAATCCAGCGCCAGTTGTGTCCTGGGTGATGCGCGACGGCACGTTGGCAACCCAGGTACCCGGACTTAGGTGAGTTTTTGCGGTTTCGACAACTATGCGTATGTCTAATATTAAGAGGGTGGGCTAGCTGCCTGGCTGCCTGTCGGATGAGGCAGCGGCTGTGGCTGCGGCTGCGGCTGCGATTGCGGTTACTCCAGTCACACTGTTGTGGCTTCAGCTTGTGGACAAATTAAAGATGTGTGCTACCTTGTTTTCACTTGGCATGCCGAGCAAGTCGCAAAACTTTTTAAGCCTCGCAGCTTATCTGGTGAAAACTCAACCAAAAGTATGCTACATATTTTTGCATGAGCCCAGTCAAAATCAATGTTGCCAGTGAGAAGCCACGAATGAAAGGCCACAGCATTAAAAGGGGTTTTGTTTAGCTGCCAAACAATAAGTGCGCTCTCTTCTACGTGCCAGCTTAAAAGCGCCAAAGAAATTACAGACAAAAGCAATGCGTGGCTAACAGACAGCAACAGCAACACTGTACACTCTACTGTAGACTCGCATTCCTTAAAATGCCCGGCATTTCATATGTTAATGTCATGCAGACAGACAGACAGACAGACAGGCAGACAGCCAACCTTCCCCGTTCGCTGTTAACTTTTAAAATATTAAAATGCTGTCAAGCTGTTGTTGCTGTCGTCGCTTTTTCTATGCACTATGAGAGCTCAAATGAAAAATTAAATGTGGCTTTGCTTTGATAAATAAATGCATCCCATTTTTTGTTTGGCTGTGACCAAGTAGAGATGAATACGTGTCGGAAACTACGCTGATTATGAAAAACTATCTTTAAACACGTGTCACTTTTGTATAAAGTGATATACCAGCAAATATAAGTACATCACTATAACTTTATTACATTTGAATCAGGAAATTTTCTCTGGAAGAATAAGAAGAATATTCTTGATCTGGATTCCATGAGCTAAATCGTCAATTAGATTATTATGATAATTGTACAAAAGAGTTTGATTTTTTTTAAGACTGATTTTATTTTATATCCCTGCAGGGAGCATTATATTTTTGACAAGAAGTCTTTAATGCATTGAAAAAGACGACATATAGTATTTATTTTCTTGATCAGCATCACTGGTCAAGTCAACATAGGAATGACCACGTTTCTGTCTCTATCGAAGCGCACTATTCCCTCAATTTAAAGATTATTTTGATGAAACCATAAGAAACCATATGCCATAAGAACAGTCTATTGGTAAGTTCTTAAATGAACCATTTTTTCTTACCACGATCTTACTCACTAAATATGTGTGTTATAATGCTCTTAACATTTGACAAAAATCTGTCAACATTGCACTTCTATATCGTACAGTTTTTTGGGAGCAACCCGTCCATGTTTTAAATTGCTAATGAAAATTAGTTGCCCGCAGGTATTTAAGATATATTTGTGTAAAATAGCAGTTATTTCTGAGGATTTGCAAGGAATAGAAAAATATATCCCATAGAAACAAGCAGTTCATAACCAAGCACTTTTAGAGGCTTGCAAGGGTAAGAAAACTAGCTCTCTCTCTGTTTGTTTTTATAACGAAATCGTGTCAGCTCGTGTCTTGTATGTTATGAATAAACTCGGTGGTCTGTTGATTTAAAAATAAAAATAATTTAAGCTTTTGCCCAAAGTAATATATGAAAAAAGAAAGAAATGCAAACACACGCCATTGAAGCAATAGAGCTTGGTAAAAATGTACTAAAAGAATTTTGATGTTTTGCAAAATGAAATGTCATTCGAAGTAGTACGTGATCATGTGGTCTGAATAAACATACACATATGCACATAAGCCAGGCAATTCACGTTACACTTGCTGTGAATGTGTATCTGTGTGTCTGCGGCAGTCTGCCAGTGAGTGTGTGTGCGTGTGAATGGTGTGTGTGGTGTGTGGTTGCCTGCCATCGAAAATGAGCCCTGGACGCAACCGAGTTGCATGGAAATGAAACCAATTTTATTTTAAGCTGGTAAAGAGCATAGTTGAGTTCAAGTGACGTATTCGGGTATGAGGATACCGGATGTGTACTTATCTCTACGACCCACAAAGCACGGAGTTTTTGTATTTATTTTCTTTTTTTAGTTCTTATTTTTTTTTTCCGTTTGGCTCCATGCAAACGCAATAGACATAAACAAATTGCCAGCACTTAAACATTTTGGAAAACTGCGCTTGATAAAGTTTTTTGATGCCTTTTGATGGTCTCCGGTTGTTGTCCTCTGTGTCAAAACCATTCCTCCTCCGCCCCTTCCGTGGTCGCATCATTCCCGCTGCTGCTTGGTAGTCAGCTGTGATGATTAGCGAACATCGGATGGGAATGCCATCCTTTGTGCTTTCAATGGAATGCTGTGGATCACGGTCCGGACTTTGCCTTCGTGTGCTTTCGATGTGACCAGAATAAGTAATGTGAAGGAATGTTGATTGGTTGGAATTGCCATTCAAGCCTCAGAGCCAATTAAATGTTAATAAAATACCTAAGAGAGAGCTTAAGTACGGTTTTAAATATTTGAAAAATAGTATAACGAACGAAAAATAATAAATTATATAAATATATCATTAAATACTT
The DNA here is from genome assembly GCA_035041535.1 of Drosophila cognata. Classification (NCBI taxonomy): domain Eukaryota; kingdom Metazoa; phylum Arthropoda; class Insecta; order Diptera; family Drosophilidae; genus Drosophila; species Drosophila cognata. The sequence goes on along the minus strand of JAWNLC010000571.1, from coordinate 12,498,530 downwards.
TAAAGTCGCGTTTCTGGCCAGTAAATCGATAAGGAGACAGATTAAGATTAGTCCATTAAATTTTACCAAGAATATAAGATATATATATAAAATATGTATACAATAAACTCGTGCATCAATATTTACATGACATTATTTTTGATCTATGGAAAGACGAGTTACTTCGTTTAAACTTCAGGCAACAGTTAGTCAAAGTGTTGCTTGCTGCCTTATCTCTCTTTGTGAGATTATATTTATGATATGCATTTCCTTCCTTTGTCAGCAGCTAGACCACCGTTCCTTACTTCCATTGTTAGTAGCTGTCTTTGCAAATGCATCCGCCATCTGTTTGGGTCGCCTCTGGTTCCGCACATACCGTGTGGAGGACCCTCAAGTCTATTGCATTTTTATGCAAATCTTCGCCCATAGTTGCAATATAGAAATGTTTGCCGGCAAAGTGGCTACCATTTTAGCGTCTTTTTTGTACAACAAATTTTTGTGTAACGCTCCCAATGTGTATAAATAAATAACGATGAAAGCCCCAAGACTTTGCGTACTAAAAATATTGCAATACTGCATGTACATTCTTTGCTTTCTTCTCATGGCTTGTGTGTGTATGTGTGTATTTTCAGAAAAATATCTGGCAATGGCACATTGCACTTCCCACCGTTTTTGGCGCAATATTATCGCACGGATGTACATGAGGCCACCTACCGGTGCCGAGCCAGCAATGAGGCCGGCACAATATTGAGTCGCAATGTGCAGGTGCAAGCAGGTAAGCGTAAAGTAAACTAAAGTAGCTGACGCTGCAGCCATGGAGTGTATGGCGGCTCCATTAGCATGCACAACAAGCCACAAATACAAATAGCTATACACACACACAAACACACACACACACGCATACACCCTTGTGCGTGGTGTAATGCACATTTTCAGGCTATGCACGTTTGGCGACTGCTCTCGCAGCTCTTTCCTGCCATTTTCTAGAAACCACTTTCCTCATATATACATCTATATGTGTATTTATATAGCTATCATGATTTTGCTGCCGCTCACTTTTGACAGTCGCTGCAACATAATTGTCAACTGTGAGTTGGTTTTTGATTTCTTCACATAACAATTTAATTTCCGACGCATTTCCTAGCAAAATCGTGTGCCACAAACCATAAAGAAAGAAAGAATTTGCCATAAATTGCTTTTATGGTTGCCGAGAGGACGCAAATCTATAAATATTTGTTTTAAATATTAGCTTCAGAAATTATAAATATACATTTACATTAAAATAACTTTTATTTTTGGATTAGAAAATTAATTCGTTACTCATATTTCTGATTTTCACAACTAACTTTAAACTTAATCCATTCTTTAATTTTGTCAAACTTTCATTTTTCCATTTCGATGCATGGCTTAAAATGTGACTTGTTAATTTCCACAAATAAATATTCCATCTGTAGTATAATTTTGTATTTTATTCCTTGAATTAAGCAAACACAGCAAATGGTTCTGATGCATGTCTAATTTGTGCATATTTTTTGATTTCGGTGCATGGCTTAAAAATGTGACCGCAACAACATTCAGATATAGTCAATGTTGATTTCTTTCGCATAGTCACAGCCAATACGGTCGTTGCAATCCAGCCTGAAGCAGTGCTACGCGATTTGAGCTGGAAAACCAACGATGTATGATAGTCGCTTAAAATCTCATTCAATATTTACGCTTCGAATTTTTCATGTGTATCATTTCTGATATTTTTACAACTCATATATATTGTCGCGTGGCGGTGTTTTCCATTTTCCGTTTTTTGTTTTTTTTTTTGTGTCTGTTTTCGTTCTTTATTTTACATCCGATTCGCATGTAATTTCAAGCAATTTCATTCATTTAAACTGCTGGCATTTTTGCATTGTGCTGCGTTTATTGTCCCGCATGCTGCACTTCAATTCATCCTGCTACGTTTTCCCCATTTCCCTAGGCCCAGGGACAGCCCCTCCCCTCCCAAAGCGTTATACGCATTCTGCCCTAGGGCAGTTTTTGGCCCAGTAGACACGCAACGTTTGTTGATTTTCGACAATTTCTCAGATTCTCATCTGTTTCTGTTTCTGTTTCGATTTTTGGTGTTCTCGTTGCTGTTTTTCTTCTTTGCGTAGTGGTGCGTCGTCAGTTTCATGTGCACGTGGAAAACACTGAAGTCTATTTGGGAAATTCGGCGTTGATTAAGTGCGCTATACCGGAATATGTGCGGCCTTATGTGCGCGTGGCCAGTTGGCATCGAGGCGAGGAGATACTGCTGCCGGAACTGTCGGATGTTGGTGAGTGTTGCCACAGTTTTACACACACATACACACACACAGACACACACACCCCCACATACAACTGAACACAATGTGTGTTTATCTGCAGCTGAAATTTATGTGCTCATACTGGCATTGTAGTTGTTTCTGTTTTTGCTTGTTCGTTATTGTTGTTGTCGTTGTTGCTGCTGTGGATCATGTCCTGGGGGATGCATAGTTGCTTCTTGTATTCCTGGTAGCGTTGACATTTATTGATAAATGTTACGTATACGCAGCGAGAAACTTGATTTTTGCATTCATATTTGGTTTTTCGGTTGTTTGGCTTTTTATTTTGATTTTGTTTTTTATAGCACTTTGTTGCAACTATTGTTTTTATGAATTTTATGAATTACAACTCTATGACATTGGATTCCCTGCAGCTGGTCGCTATGTCGTCCTGGCTGCCTCCGGTGAGCTTTATGTGCGTTCCGTTCGATCTGAGGATGGTCTGGTGAAATTCAGTTGCTTGGTTACAAACACTCTGAATGGGGACAGACAGCGAAGCGATGCCGTCATGTTGCAGGTGAAAGGTAAGGCAAAATAGTCGGATTGATAAGATTATTAACGCCAATCGGAATTGACATTTGTTGCAGAGCTAAGCAAGAATCTGGCACCACGCACAAGTCAAAAGCCAGTGATGGAGATTCATGTGGAACGTGGCAACGATGTGCATTTGCCTTGCAACATTCAGGGCAATCCATTTCCCATATTCACGTGAGTAACACAAACAATTTCCAAGGACTAAATTCTGTTGCCTATTGCCAATTGCATTGGGCATTGGTATCTGTGCAGTTGCCAACTTCAATCTGTGGCAATAAAATACCAGCACGCACAACAAATACACATGGGATGCCACTGGGCCTGGCTCCATTTATAGAGTACAGAGACAGCACTTAAGTGCATTTGAATGTTTGCCGGGGGCCCTGGTTTTATTGCATATTAGAGACTGCTGCGTTAGTGCTAATTACGGGAGCTTCACATCGGGGTTGCTGGCAGCAGCATGTAGAAAGCTTTTTAATAGCTGCGTATTAGCCATGTGTTAATGGGGTCTTAATTTCACTGACCCGGCAAAGTACAGAGAAGCAGAGAAGCCAAACGAAGTGGCTGACAGGCAAGATACTCACCGTGTATGTTATCATCTTGTTTATCCAGCTACCGAGCATACTCAACGTATCGATTAACAAAAGTCAACACTTCTAACTTATCAATCAATAAAGACAAATTTTGGTAAGCAATAACAAGAGCAAGAAGAACAAAAAAAAAATCGGCATTCAAAGTCAGGAAGTAAAATATATCGTATCACATAGAAGGCGCCACTAATTAGCAGAATAAAAGACCTGGTTAATTGACAGGCCAATGTGACTATGACAAAGGAAAATTTAGAAGTCTGCTTTTCACTTAGCGAGGCTTATTAAAATTTCATGCAGTCATAGGCACTTGATGTGTGCCCATGAGAGAAGGAGAAATACAGACAAGGAGAAAGAGAGAGTCATAACACAAGCGGAATTTGCCGGAGTAAGGGACCCACTCCAAGTGCCAGTGAAAATCCAAACAGACACCAGGCAAACATGCAAAGGGGACTCCGTCTGGTCTAGAGTCGGCAAATGCCTGAAATATTTTCAAATGGCAAACCACAGAGCAGGCGAATGCTAGTCAACAAGACTCGAGATTTAAACAGCATATTTCAAGCATAAATGATTTTCTCTCTCTATCTCTGTATCTATCCCTCTCTCTCAGTCGATATGCCATCCTCGAGCACATTATGATTACTATGAATGCGAGAAAAATGCGATAATTTTGTTTTTAGCTAAAGTTTAGTCCGAGCTGCCTACGTGGCTTGCATGGCAGATGAGTGAAATCGGTTTATGGCTTACAAGTTGAGCGCTTCTTATTGATTTCGTCAGCATATACGTATATCTCAGCTTGTCCCTGTGTGTGTTTGTGAGTGTTTCTGTGTGTTTTTGTGTGTGTGAACTTGTACGTGCGCGCTCGAGGCAAGCATGTTAAATGTCTTGAATATTTACTTTTTGGCAGCGAATATAATCCAACTGTTTATCAATAAGTCATAGAGGTTATATAATTTTGTTAAACTACTTTTGGCATACTCTTGCGAGTGCATTATAAGTAATATATTATTGCTATCAGATGGCTTTCGTATCGAAATAGCCCTTCGAACATATATACTCTAAGTAATCAAAATGAGAAAATGAGTTTCCCTCCAAACAAAAAATAAAATTCGATGATGACGTATTGTGGGATTATATCTATTCTTTGTCAGGATTAGAGTCCATTATGCCATATTTTTTCTGCAAGCCTGTCATTATAGACTTACTGCAATTATAGTGATGCACCAAATTTTGTATATTGACCTTAATATTAGTTAAAAGACCAGATTAATAAAATGGAGTTATTGTAAAATCTACATACAATAAAATATATTGGTTGAGTTTTGGAACGGGCTTTGGATTTGATCAATAACAATTATTTTTTTTTTTATTTTGACTGACAGTTAAACTGTGTATTATATTAATATTATAAGCTTGTTGTTGTTTAAAATTTGAGAAATATGCACTGCGCATGCCGTTGCTAGTCAAGCCTTTCTCGACTTGCGTCTTTTTAAAACGCAAGATGTCAGCTATCGCTCTCATCACATAACTAACGATTTTATATTTATATTATATGACTTGCAGCTGGTATCGCGTTTCAGACTCGGCAGCACTATATCCCATACCATCGTCACAGAGGGTGATACTCTCGCGTACATTGTTGCTTATCAAAAATGCGGACGAACGGGACGCGGGCAAGTGGGTGAGTATGAGCAGTAACCTCAAACACGATGACAGGCGCTGACTGTCAGTTAGTCAGTCAATCAGCTTGCACAATGCAAGGAGTTTGACTCCCTGTCAGATTGACTGCCAGTGAAATATTGTATTTAATGCATAGCCTGTTATGTATATAGCATGCGTATATGCAGTCCTCGTACATTGTGCCATGTACTCGCAATGCATGATTGTGATGTATATGTATGAAGGGGTTGATTGATTTTGGCTGCCTTGTATATCGACCCATTTTGCCCTCTGGTTGTGCTTTTGCAGATTTGCCAGGCATCGAATCAGTTTGGGGAGCAGCGCATTGAAATTCGGCTCAGTGTAAATACGTTTGTATCGGTGCATATACTGCCGCAAGTACAAATTGTCAATTCGGGCGGAACGGCAATTTTCAATTGCACAACAACGGGCTCAGCGATCGATGCCATCGACTGGCTGCACAATGGCAAACCGCTGCAAGCGAATAATGCACTCAGCACCGGTCGGGATAAGTAAGTATAGCGCTTGCAACAACAACAATAACAACAGCAACGACAACACTATCATTGAACATGCAACATGCAACATGCAACATTGTGTGCATGGAACTGTCAGCTAACATAGGCCTCTTCGATTTGTATCTCTTTTTACATCTGCAAAAATTCGTGCTTGCCAAAAAAAAAATAAAAAACAAAACAGAAAGAAAAATTGTGATAAAGCCGTAAAGAGCTCTTGTTATTGCAGTGCCGTTGTTAGGGCTGTTCCTGGCAAAAAAACATGCTATATTGCTGTGTATTATTATTGATGAGCGATGGATTAACTGCGGGGTTCGAGCTGAACTTCATTTGTTGCCGGCTACAATTTCATTTTCCATTCTATTTATTCGGCTATATTTTAGTTCCTTTTTTTATAATAGCAGTTTTTTCGTTATTGTAATTTTTTTGCTAACCATTGACTGATTGCTTAAAAGCTTTGTGCTATTTTCAATGGTTTTCCCGTTGGTGATGTGTTTTGAGGTCAATGCTCAAATATGCTGATGGATTGCAATGAATGTTCGAGAATTTAAATCAATTGTCGGGAGTGCGTAAATTGCCTGTGAACTGGTATAAAAAGAGAAGATTACAAAGTTAAGCTGTGTGTTAGGCGATTGTTCTAAAAGTTTTCATGTGAGCAGCCAAAACAAAACATTGCTTAAGCAAGCAAAATGCATTTGTATTCATTAATTTGTGCAACTAATTAAAATTAAATAGAATACAAGCTTGAATATGGGCATGTATGTATATAATATGTACGTGGGTATACAAAACATAAATTATGTTAATCTTAGCAGCAGCAGATTGCCAAGCGATACTCTGGATGCACACACACACACACACACATGCATATATATCCACTTGAATGTGTTGAACACATCTTGATAATTTAATGCAAATTACGTGAAATCAGCATAATACGCAGCTTGGCCAAGCAAAATGCAAACACGAATTCTCAGGCACATCAGCACCAAACATATACACACACATATAGGCCTTATATGCTGAATTCCATATATACGTACATTGAACCTGGCAAACAGCCCTGAGTACAAACAACTTGGAAAAACAAACAACATTCGGCTATATGTATGTCTTTGTACTGTTGTGCTTGCGTGTGTGTATGTGGTTGCGCTGACCAGCTGTTGTCCAAGGATATACACCCAAGAAGATTCGGTCAAGCATAGCCAAAGAGAGAGAGGGAGAGAGAGAGATAGAGAGAGAGAGAGCGAGGGAGCTAAAGGGTAAGACCGAGATGAGCTGAAGCAAATCAGCATAACAAATCAAGCAGAAATTTGTATGCTTATGCTAATAAAATAAATAACAAATTTCGCCTGAGCGAACAAAAAGCAAATGCACAGTATAAAAAAACACACATATTCACATACACACACATATACTCGTAAACAAATATTCCCTAACACATTTGCTTACACTTTTAGCTTACAAAATGGAGTGAGCTTATTACATGTTGTAAACTCGCCTTTTTTCATGCAACGTTGCCATTTTTGAAGTAAAGGCTTGCCGGTGAAAGTTTAAATAGTCCTTTCTTCTTTTTATAACGTAATCCTTAAAGGATACAAGTATATCCGTTTTGTGCAATACACACAATATTTGAATAAGTCCGCGTCAGTCAGGCAAATCGATAAAACATATATCTCCAAAAGCGGAGATATTTTAGTGAAAAGCTGACAATTACACTGTGAACACAATTCGTCAAAATATATATTGCAATCCAAATTTCAAAAATTTTCGTTAGTTATTTGAAATTTCCTAGCATGATTATAAAACATATCAATTGATAGACCAGAGGGAGTTCGAAATATATTGGATTATATAATAAGCAAAAAACATATTTAAAATATCTCTGAGGTTCAGTAATACCCGACCGTAAAATTCAAAGTTTCTATTTTTATATATATACACCGATTTTTTTTTACTGATTTTTTGGAAATTCTCTTTTATCCATTTACATTACATTTTTTTGTTGTCTTGTGTCAGCATACGGTTCCTATCGAAGAGTTCGCTGCTAGTGCTTAATGTGGGGCGACGCGACCGCGGTGTCTATCAATGTCTCGTGGAGAATCAGCGCGCCAGTGCGCAGGCGATGGCCGAGCTCAAGTTGGGCGGTAAGTTGACATGGGTTTTATGTGTGTGGATGCCACTACTCGCTACCCACTCATGCATAGTTTATGAGACTGGGCTTGGCATTTATCAGAGCCGTGTACTCTTGTCTCTTTGCCTTTGCAGACACAGTGCCCGAATTGATTTACACGTTCATCGAGCAGAATGTGCGTCCGGGGCCATTAATATCGCTTAAGTGCTCAGCCAGCGGATCTCCGCCGCCGCAAGTAAGTTGAAATGTTTTATTGCTATTATTATTATTATGCATTGTTATGACTTTACACATCGGCACACACAAACACTCAGACACATTGATTAAACACACGCACATATTATGCATTGGCTACACTCTGACAGATTCTTATTGATTATCTGCTGCGCGTCTCGTTGCAGTTCGCCTGGCTTTTGGACTCGCAGCCCATTATGGATGTGTCTCTGCATCATCGTTTTGCAATTGGCCAATTTGTCGACATATCTGGCGATGTAATAAGCCATTTAAATATCTCGCATGTCCGTCCAGATGATGGCGGCCTGTACAGGTGTGTGGCTAGCAATTCAATGGGCAACATTGAGCACTCTGCCCGTCTGAATGTTTACGGTGAGTTAATAAATTACCAACCAAATCAATTATTCGACATGACCTTCGTTGTGCAACCAACAAGGTATGCTATATGCCCATGCTACAGATCGTCCTCCCAGACTATCGCATTTCAAAGTTCCTTTTTTGTCTGCCAGACAATACAAATCACAAAAGACGCTGAGCCATGAATTTTGTGAGTGCTTTTGCCGCATCCTCACTGATTGGAAATACATACATTTTGCCAAGGCAACGTGACAAAAGGCAAAAATAGACACGGCAAAAAAATATATACGTATATATATATATATCCACACATTCATCGCAAAATTCTAAGAAAAATCCCTGATGGCAACGATGACGATACAGTCACCATCGATATAAAGCCGCTGAGCCGTAGAAAACGGAATTTTTAGCAAGGACAATTTCATTTTGCCAGTATACAATCAGCCGCCTTGCAATGTAATCACAACCGAATCAGACTATAAACCCTGCCCATTAAAATACAAATGTGGTGCCTGAACAGCTCTTTCATGCCCTGAATTTTGGTTGCATCACATATTCGAGTATCTAAGGACTCTAAGCTGTTTCGATAATGCTTTCTTAATGTGTTAATAATGCATAAGCAAATGCGTATCTGACATATATTAATCATGTGCCCCTCCTCAAGCGTGCCTCATGATTGATGCTATCTATTTGCTACTATTTCGCTTGCCTCAGCATGTATAACTGTATACTTATGCTTGATATCTATGTGCATGTATTGATGATAAATGGCACTTTTGAGCCCTTCGCCTCGCACTTGCAGCTAAATCGTTAAATCAAATTAAGCTTGTCCAATCGGCTAAGCAACAAAAGTTAGCATCGCAAATGCGATTGAAATTCGAATGACAAAGTTCTCACGAGTGGATTAGCCCAAGTTTCCTCGCTTTGCTCTTGTGTTTAAGTATATATAAGTTTTAAGAATTGCCTTGCCTTTCTCATAATGAAAATTGTAAGATGTAAAAAGAGACTTTTAGTTTTTAAAGTGAATACATTTTTCATCAATATAGATTTCCTTAAAATTGTGTTTAGTTAGAGCTATATAAATGAACACTGGCTTAGAATCAGACTCATATTTCGTTTAGCTTCTCCTGATATTGATCTCTGTTATAGTAAATGATTTCAAGGAATTTGTAAATGTTAAATGGCAAAAACAGCCTTCGACTCTGTAAGTATATATTATTTATTGTGTACATATAAAATATATATTTTATTCATCAATATAGACTTCCTTAAACTTATCTCTCAGTTAAAGATATATAAATGAAGGTGGCAGACATTCTGACACATATTTCGTATGGGTTCTCTTGATGTTGAGTTGGAAATGTTTAGAAATATTATGCACACTGATAAACAGCTTACAGCTTATTGTGTGATGTACTGTTGCAGATATAATACAGTTATGCGTGATGCAACCGCACATCACGCATACGCAATGTGGTATATGGCGTAATTTTCCATGCAGAATACGTATCAAACTGTTTAATTATGAATTTTGCAATTTATGCAACGCATGCAACGCTGCATTAGCGGCACTGCAAATTGCACTCTTTGGCGTCGGCTGCATTTACGCTTTGGCCATTAACATCACATGTGTATCCGAACAGAATATAATTTGAATTATTAAGCATTTGCGATGCATTTCTGCCTAATTGCATTTTGAACCAAATTTAATAAATTACACAATGCTCTTTCGCACACACACACACACACACGCACACAGGACCCCCTTATGTACGTGCCATTGGGCCCGTTAAAGCCGTTGCCGGAGAGGACATAATTGTGCGATGTCCGTTTGCCGGCTATCCTATTGACCAAATTCGTTGGGAGAAGGCGCATCAGGAATTGACAACAAGTAAGACAAATTGCAATGCAACCAATAGAAAAGGGGGGCATTGATCACGGGGCGTGGGGCGGTGCGCTGCTCAGCGCATGACAACATTTTCCACAGTCAATTTTATTGTCTCTCTCTTCGGTACAGGCACCCACTACACGCTGGCAACTGTGCCGGAGGGCGGTCAGCTTGTCATCAAGAATGTGGAGCCCGGCAGGGATCAGGGCATATACACGTGCATTGTGCGCAGTCGGGCGGGCGAGGAGGCGCGTCGCGACATGCAATTGAATGTGAACAGTAAGTTGAATAGGGCAGAGAGACTCAATGACTCAAAGACTCTGAGTCCTTCAGTTAGTTGTCGTATTAATGGCTGCCACGTTGGCTAATCGCTCACCAGGTCCGCCCGTCATTGAGCCCTTCAAGTTCCCAAAGAATCTGCAGGAGGGCGGACGAGCGCAAATCACCTGCGCTGTATCCTCTGGCGACATGCCCATCTACTTTAGCTGGAAGAAGGATGACACTTCCATACCCCTTAGCATGCAGGTGAGTTTGCCCAAGTTTTCGAACTATCGTTGCATTTAGTGTATCTTGTGAAACAATTTTGTTACTTCTGCTGATGCTGATGCTGCACCTTTTGTGTGTGTGTTTCAATTTACAAGATTACCGAGAAGAAGGAGGAGTTTTACTCACTGCTCGTGTTCAAGGATATCAGCGCGAGGCATAGCGGCAAGTACACCTGCTATGCCAGCAATGCTGCTGCCAAGGTGAACTATACGGCGGAACTGCAAGTGCGCGGTAAGTTTGTTCTTTCATGAAAATCCAGCATGTGAAAAGCTGATGGCGGAACGAGAAGCCTTCTTGGCTGCTGTATCTATTGGAGCGCGTTGCTGTTATTTCACAAAATAAATCACGCAGGATTTGTGCACCAGTTGGCCTCCCTTTTGGGGAGGTGGCTGCACATACAAACACATTCACACACATACACACAGCACACACACACGCACATACATATGTACACAAAGAGAGAAAGAGAAACACAAACAGCAAGTTGTTAATTTTGTTGTTTACTTGGCGCGCTTTCATTCGTTACGTTTTCGGTACTGCCTCCCCGGTCACGTATCACATTTCAGTGGCGCCACGGTGGAGCTATGAACCCATGGATACGGCCATTATGTTGGGCAATACAATATCGATAAATTGCGAGGCGGAAGGATATCCGATTCCAGCCATTACCTGGTTCAAGGGACAAGGTAAGTTTGCCAATCTCTCTGCCCAAGCAGCTTAACAGTTGCCAGACTAAATTCAAATTGGTTGGGTTAAACGTGCAGACCCCAAAGTCAGAAATGTTCTATTATTAATTAGCTGCTGCTGCTGCTGCTGCTGCCAAATGAATGCGAGCGTCGCAATTTGTTTAATTAAAATGTGTCTCCTATAGGCAAAGCCTCCAAAGACTTCAAGCCACTTAGCATGCGCAATCATTCGCTGCTCCTGAATCTGGCAACGGACAACGATGAGGGTTACTATATGTGCCAGGCCACGAATGAAATTGGCGCTGGCCTCAAGAAGATAATACGCATCAATGTGAATGGTAATTGTGTACAACAAAAGAGTTACCAAAGGAAGTTACCTTAATTCACGTAACACACACACCTTGCAGAACCGGCACGTTTTGAGCAGCCAGCGAGGAATGTCAGCTCACGTCGCAATGATCCGGTCACATTGGACTGCCATGCGAAAGGCGATGAGCCCATCAGCATTGCCTGGACACAAAACAATGGACGTATCGATCTGAATAACTTTCGCTTCAGCATTGCGGAGATGAAAACCGAAAAGGGGGTCGACTCGCAGCTGACCATTGGCCACTCGGATCGTCATGATTCGGGCGTGTATCGTTGCATTGCCGAGAATCCGTACGGTCGGGCGGAGCAAGTTGTTTTTCTCGCCGTTCAAGAGCGTCCCGATACACCCTCCAATCTGGAGGTCTTCGAGGTGGGCTCACGCACCGTCAAGCTCAGCTGGCGGCGACCTTTTGATGGCAACTCTCCGGTGCTCAGCTATCTGGTGCAGTACCAGGCGCTCAAGTATCTGCAGTCACATGCCGCTTTGGGTGCCGCAGGGGGGGATTGGAATGGGATTAATGTTATCAATGTTACGCTGCCTTCGACGAGCATTAGTCGCAGGTGTGTGTGTGTGTTTTTATTGATCGCTCTCCTGAATCCTTGTAAGACTCTGCCCTCTCTCGTTAGCTATGACAGTGATCTACGTGAAAACGCTATTGTGGCGGGTTTGTCACCGGCGACGACATTCCTCATACGCATGCAGGCCATCAACGAGATTGAGCGCAGCGCCTATACAGATTCGATTGTGCTCAAAACGCAGGAGGAGGCGCCGACGGAGTCGCCATCCAATGTGCAGGTTCAAACGGGCGGCGAAAGTGAACTGATTATTACGTGGCAGGTGCGTCCCTCAGACTAACCATGCAGCTCTTTCGGGTCTCCTCAGCTTGTCACACTAACAAACCAATTGCAGATACCGCCGCGAGAGTCGTGGAACGGCGAACTCATAGGCTACACCGTCAACTGCTCCGAGGAGAAACAGAACATTAACTACATCAGCGTGGTGAACAGCTCCCTCAAATCGGTCATTGTCAGTGGCTGGGCAACCACCAAGGCCACTCTCCGTGGCCTGCGCAAGTACACTCGATATGCCGTCACCGTGCGTGCTCTCAACAGCTTTGGTTCCGGACCGTGGAGTGCGCCAATTGTTGGCACCACAGCCGAAGGCGGTAAGTCTGCTTATGGGTTTGGGTACGAAGATGATCAAAGAAATTTAAATTATTATTTTCGGTTTAATTTAATTTGACAGATAGATTTGGCTTAATTTTCATAAGTGAAGAATGTTACGATTTAATTATAAATATATTTATGTTTGGCTTAAATAACTACAAATCTATCCTATTATTATCATTTGTTTTTAGATTTCTACTTAAATATACAAAGCATACAAATATAATAATAAATTGAATTTCAAATTTTATTATTTTTAATTGAAGAAACTCTTATCGTTTGCTTAGATACACCCATAAGCTATATGATTAAAGTTGTAATTAATTTCAAATTGAAAGTCTTGAAATTTATTACGATTTTATTTTCATTCTTTGCAGTGCCGGAGGCTGCGCCACAAGCAGTTAACTGCTCAGCGCTATCATCGCAGAGCTTGAAAATTTCGTGGCTGGAGCCACAGCTGCAATTCCATGGCGGCATAATACAGGGATATAAAATTTTATATCGCCCCATAGTGCATCAAAGTGAGTATAGGTTTCACCCAGCCAGTGGCTGCTTTTGAAATGCAGCACAGTGCATCCAGCTCACAGTCTAGATTTTGTGGTTGCCAGTTGGCACTTTATGGAGCTGATTTTGTTGATATTGCAAACGAAGAGCGCTGTGCAAACACCAATCGATATGATTGTGCAGTCGGCTGAGGGTTAAGAGTTGCAAGCGTGGCAAGCAAGCAGGCAGCAAGTTAGTTGCTCGGGTTTATTGGTTTTGGCGCCGGGCTGAATGGTCGCTGTGCGTCAGCACAATGATGAGCAGGAAAGTTGTGGATATTGGCACCGCTTATCAAATCAATGCACTTACTTGGCAATCGATACTATTTATACGGTCTAAGCAGCCAGTCTTGTCATCTACTTAAGTCGATTAAACCCAAAGTGACTCTGATATTACGCACTCACAAAACAACACAGTGCAGTTTGTAGACAAAAATTTATGAAGTGTTTCACAATTTTCTTATAGCTCATTTCGCACATTTGACTTTTATTAGACTATATTTTTAAAATCATGAAATCACCAGTCATCGCACTAAAACAGTAATTCTACAAGTTTGTGAAAAATACTACATGTTTGCTAATAAGTTGAAAAAACATAAATGTCATAAATTGAAATAGATTTTTCTTCAAAATCTACTTTACGCTAATGAATTTAAATATTTTAAAATATGCAATATGCAAATTTGTGCAAAAACTTTTTTAATGTGCATAACAGTTTAAAAGTAATAAGCCCAACTTCTACAAAACTTTTGGTTCATAAAGAAGTTGAGCACATAACCAACATTGTGAAGTAACTGAGTATTCTTGTTAGTGTTATTTGCGATTTATTGCAAAACGAAATGATTTATTTATTCAATTTCACAGTTGACTTCCCCGCTAAACTGGAGATCAAACGCACATCGAATTTGGAAACCTATCTGCATACATTGCTCAAGGCAACAAACTATTCGATTCGAGCGTTGGCCTACACAGCCACCGGCGATGGCCTAGCCAGTCAACCATTATTTTGTCAAACCGATGACGATGTGCCCGATGCGCCGGCAGCCATTAAAGCGGCTGCCTTGACAGCTGATTCGATTTTAATTTCATGGCTGCCACCGAAGAATCGCAACGGCATCATATCGCATTACACGGTATATGCACGCGAAGCGGGTCGCAAGGGCCAGACCAAAAGTGAGTACCAAAAAAAAGAAGAAAAAATTTTGGCATGGCAAACACACAAGGCTACTATCAATGTTTTGTTGTTTATGTTTTTCTTTTTTGCGATCAGCTCACATGGTGCGCGTTGACGAGAACGGATATCCGGTGACGTTCGAGGCACGCAGCCTGGCCGAAAATCAAATGTACGAGTTCTGGGTATCAGCATCCACATCGGTGGGTGAGGGTGAGCCCACATCTGTGGTGGCCCAGGCCACCAATACACGAGGTGGGTGTCGCAGCTGCAACTGCAGCTCTTTACAGCCATCTACACGGCTCACGTTTTTGTGCGATTTTAGTTTTAATTACAATTTTCACATGTTTACCGAAATAACCGCAACAGCCAACATTTTAATTCCATGCACCTATCTTTTCTTTATGTGTTTGTTTGAACTTTTGTTTATTGTAGCACCTGCACGCATCGCCTCATTCGGTCAGGTGGTGCGGAAGGCCGTCGGCACGCGGCTGGTGCTCGAGTGCCTCGCTGTGGGCAATCCCACGCCCAGGGCGCGTTGGTTGACCCGCGATCGACCTGTTACCTTTAGCCCCTTTTATGAGGTGACCAATGAGGGCAATTTGCGAATACACCGTAAGTAGCAGCAGCCGTGTTGCAAAAAAATATTTGCATTTACATCATTTGATCGGGTTTTTCACGTTATTCGACGGTGGACAGGCGTCGAAGGCAGTCTGTCCGGAAATTATACGTGTACGGCAAACAATCTCTTTGGTAGTGACGAAATCCAATATCAGGTGATTGCTATGAAGCCACCGGGCGCACCACAAATCATCGTGCAGTATGCTTCCGCTGACAGCATACGTGTCAGTTGGGATGCGCCCGAGGATGGCGGAGCACCGCTGCAGGGCTACACAATTTCATATCATACGGCTGGTGATAGCTGGGCACAGACGGAGCTGCTGCCGGAGAACAACGCTTACACAATGACGGGCCTGAAGTGCGGAAATCAGTACATTATAAAAATGTCGGCCCACAATTTGGTGGGCGACGGTGCACCCAGCGAGGAAATTAATGTCTGGACCAAGGGGAAAGGTGTGTTCTCTCATCTCGTCCATTTGCATACATCAGTACTTATGCTGGACCGACCACCAATAAGTAGTCGAGTAGCAAGTACCAATGTACTGCGTGTGGCCGCATTCAAATTTTGAGTTAACCACAATGAGCACTGGCTGCTGAACATTTCCCACATATGTTCATTTCCATATTCATTTCCATTTCAAACACACACAGCCTCCCAGGCGCCCAATGGCAACGAACTAATTGCCACAAATGCAACCTGTGTGAATTTGAAGCTGTCATCGTGGCACAACGGCGGCTGCAGCATACATCATTTTTCCATAGAGCATCGACCGTTAGGTAAGTTGCAAATTGTAATTAATGCGCAGTCACACCTGTCAATGCCAACTCTCACAAAGGCTATTAAAACTTAATCAAATTCATCACTCATACAAAGAACAGAAAAAACCTAAATTATAATGATAAAATTGATTTACCGGAATCTGAAAAAAATAATGATAATAGTTTGTTAGTACATACATTGCAATTGTAAAATAGACACAAAAAATAAACATTTAATCCAATTTAATGTAGAAATTCAAATCAGATTATAATTAAATACATTGAAATACTTACAAAGTTTGTCCAAATATCATTATTTTAACAGCATATATTATATAATGAGAAACGCATTTTTTAAATAGTTTATTTAAGTTAAATTAAATCAATCCAAACAACTTTAAATTCCAGCAATATCTTCTTTATTTTTCCTGTGAATTTATAATCCCAGCAGCACTATCCGTCAGCACAAATATTCAATTTTTTTCAAGGCATTTTGAAACTCGGCGAGTTACATATTATTGAACTGTGATTGTATTAAATGAATGCAATTATTTATGTTTTCACTTAACTGAGCAATGAACATACAATTTTATTCATAAATATTTATACAATATTTTAAATGGTGTCGCGTGCAACGCGGCGTGTGATGTGTAATTTCCTTATGGCTGCACAAAAACTGACATATTTACTAATTTTTTTTATTTTATTTTTTTTTTTTTTGACTTTCTTGCTGGCCTTTCCCCAGGCGACATACGCTGGACAGTTGTCACATCGGATATTTCCAACGCGGAAGAGAATCGAGAAAATTTAATATTCTGTGACTTTCTGCCTTCGAAATGGTACCAGCTGCGCATCTCCGCCACCAACGATGCGGGCAAAACGACGGAACATTATCATTTTAGCACAACGAGCCTGGATGGCATCACCATACCACCGCCGTCCGTATTCCCCTCGGAAAATGATTTGATGAACAATCTGATAAATGCGACAAATCCAACCAACGGTGATTGGTTGGCAACGTTAATTGTCGTTGTCATAATCACAGTGGCCATCATGACGATGTAAGTACTAGGGATCTAAAGGGACTCAAATTGAATTGGCAGCGGAGAGGCATTAATTGCTTGCGAACGTTAATTAAGCCTTAATTAACTGGTCTGGCTGGTGGTGCGCCAGGTGAAAGTGGATCAGAAAATCAAATGAATTGCCATTTATTATTATTTCCTCACAAAGAGTTGTTTTCCTCTTCCTTTTTTCAATTGAGCCCACGGTTATGGGAAAATCAATAATATTTGCTCATACTCCCGTAAGACAAAAAGCAATTTGTCAATCTTTGCTAAGCAACTTATCGCCCCTAGGCCAGAATCGCATTTCGCTCAGTAACTAGTTTAATTAGACGTCTAATCGTTGAGCAACGGTTTCCATTTTCTTCCAGCGCACTGACCATCAAACATCGCCGCACTCTTTGCGGCCCGATTGCCGAGGGCTACGAGTCTCGTGCCCTGCCCGGTGACTTCAAGGAGGAGCACGAGAATCGACGTAATCAGCAGGTGTACAGTGCCTCGCCGGTCAAGACGGTGGACAAGAGCAACGAGTCCGGTGAGTTGGGCGACAATAGGCTGTGCGCGTGACCAGAGACAGGTAGCAATTAAACGTTCTCGCATTCCGCATCTCTTCCTATGTTTTTTTGTTCTTTGCCGTGACTTACTTAGAAATGTACGAGATTTCGCCATATGCCACGTTCAGCGTGAATGGCGGACGAACAGGGGCACCGGCAAAGACGCCCACACGGGGCCTAGCCGCCCAAACGCCGCATGACTACACAATGCAGTTCAAAACATTTGGACATCCGGAGGGCGAGAATCTAAATGCCACAGCCTATCCATTGCTGCCAAATGCGGGCTTCGGGCATGTCAAGAGCAAGTCCAGCTGGCACAAACAGCGCTACTACAATACCGATGGTAAGTCCTTCCACGTTTTCGTACTTTAGCTGGAGGCTTAGTCTGAAATGCCCAGAATGAAAAAAAAATCGAAAAAATCGGTCTGCAGTGAGCAGTAACTGAAAATCAATTATTGTTAAACACAGCACCATTTTGTAAATTACAGATGGGACATTTTTGAAAGCCCACAGATTATTATCGTTGTCTCTTGTTAGCCAAAATCAACTGTCTTTAAGTTAAAATTAAATTACTTATACATATTACGGGCTTAAGCGATATAGAAAATAAAAAATTCTCATGCCTGGCATGCCAAGCAAGAAGAACTGCGTACTGTAGTGGAGGCATGGTTACTAAGATAGAGAAACATGTTTTTCTTTCTGTGCAGACGAATCCACGCTGAGCAAATCAATGACTATTGTGGCTGGTTCGCAGTCTGGTCATTCAAAGAAGTCGAGTGGTGCACGGAGCGCCAAGAGTGGCAATGCTGGTGTGGTGGCTGAGTCGGAGTCGGATACCAGCATCAGCCCCAGCACCGAGTTCTCCAACATGCCCACCTATCGAGTTCCTTGCAAGTCATCGCGCAGCAGCGATGGACGGGCTGTTGTAGGTGCGTATGCCGAACGGTATTTTGGCCATGTGTGCGCAGCGAACAATGCATGCTACATTTCAGATATGTTTCGGCCCGACTCGAGCACCGAATCGAACAATGACCAGGGCTCACCGGCGCTGGAGCGGCGATTGAATACGCCACGGCACATTGGCATGCCGGTGGAGAAGCGCAGCGCGGGACAGCGCAGCCGGAAGCATGCATCGCAATCGGGCAACCAAACGCTGGAGCGACGAAAGTGCCCTGGTAGTAACAACAGGTAGTTCAGGTACCTAAGCCCTAAACAATCCGAATTGAAAACTCATGAAAAAGAAAAAACAAACAAATACATTTAAGAGAAATAACATGTAAATTAAGCAGCTTATCACAATATGCAAAAGCCAAAGGCTGAAACCGAATTCGTTTTTTTTTTTAATTTTTGCATTTTTGCCACATCGAAATTCGGTTGCAGCCTTACCATAAAAAACATGTATTATTTTGTGACATAATGTTATCAATCAATGGCTAACACAAATAATTCGAGAATATTACCAAAATCATGTTGCCCTTTATAGCGCTGGCAGTGAGGTTGAGACCGCCGCCTCGTTGGCCGCCTCCATTGCTGCCATGACAGGCGGTGATTTATCGAGCGGTTTTCGTCCGCCAGCTGCTTTCCACGATGCACGCGAATTTGGTGATCAGGCGGAGTGCGAGCGGGAGCAGCGCGCCTTGGACTTGGAGGTGCAGCGGGTGATGGAAAACACCAGCGAGGCGCAGCTGGCGAAAATGGATCGCGAGGAGCTGACCTCACTGTTGGCAAGGTAAGCTGATCATTGAACGTGTAGAATCGGTGCTCCCAATGCTTGACTGTAGTTTGTTGCATGCCTGTAGCGTCTACCAACCTTGAACTTGAACTTGAACTTGAACCTTGAACCGCAAAAACTAACCAGCCTGCGACCCCTAGGTATCACGAGAAGAAGGAGCAGGAGCGACAAGAATACACGATACACGTTTAATACTAGCCTAGCCGCAAAGAGCCAACGCTGACTCTTAACTAACTTGGCCAGAACACAGACTCAAAATAAAAAAACGAAAATGAAAAACATTGACACCGATACACTGATACACAACTGAAGCATTTACTTGCATTTACTTAATCGAGCAAGTCGATAGCTCAAACTCAACTCTAATTGTTGTTCGTTAAGTGTAAACTAAACTCTAGTACTTAAGCCAACACGCGTAATTCTCGCTAATGCAAATCAAAGACTATACAAATCTAAACGTATGTTAAATTGACTGTAAGCCCAAAAAAGTTCTCACACATTTTTCAGAAGTTCTCATACAACACACACTCGTTAAATGTCTGCTAGCCATAAGTATCTAGGGGAATATTTACACATACGTACGAGTATATAAGTATCTGTTTCAATTTGTTGTGATAAATTGAATTGTTTAAAAGTATATATTTCTACAATTGATTTCAACAGCATTTTAATTGGACAAAGTGCTTTACACAATTGGTGCGTTGGTTGGTTTTCCTTCATTTTGTTCGCAGTTGTTTCTTTTTATGGAAATTGGTTTTTACACTTTTAAAGTCGCACATTCGAAATAATGTTGCTCTTAATTTTAAGTCAAATATGATAATTATTGAATTTAATTAAAATAGATAATCAGCAATGAAATTGTATTGGTATCTTAGGTAAATATATAAATATATATATATATATATATATATATATGTATGTGAACCAAAACAAAACCAAAGCAACACAAATTGCAAATACTAGCAAAAAATTAATTAAATAAAATGTGTATAAAGATAAATAAAATCAATTACATGGTAATTTCAGTAAACTACATTTATAAATTGAAACCCACAGCTAAAACAACTAACTTCAATTGGCATTGGCAGTTTCGACAGAGTTCACATGCGAAGCCACTATACCAATATTTGCGTTAGCAAATGAGTATAACCAAATCAATCACATGCAATACAGGCTTGCCACAAGCCAACAGTAGCAGTAAACTAATCCAGTTTGCCACAGCAACAGGAACAGCAACTGTAACCAGCAGAATGAATGCAGCTCTGTTCTATTTGGACAGCACATCGCATTGTGGCTTCAATTTCAGTTGGTAGACTGATCCGCAAGATATCTTTGATACTTACACACAAGCACACACACAGACAGACAGACATACACAAGAAACCACTATATACCCAGAAAAATGAGCACATTAGGCATGCATGGTATGGAGTTGCAACATTTACCTGTGACGGCAAGAGTTTGTCAATTTCCCAGAATGTTTGCAACTTACTTTAAAGTCATATCAATAGGGCAACATTTGTGCAGTGTCTGGCACTTTGACAGCAGCTAAAAGTATTTGTGTGAGGGCCATCAGGCGACATGCAACACGATATAATTCAAATGCACTTCAGATCTGTTATTCGCTTGTGCACAAATAAAAAGCAAAACATGAACTAACTCGTGATTAGTGTTTTCAAGTGAAACTCCGGTTATTTACCTTGCTGCTGCCATGCCAGAACAATTGAAGTTTTGCTCACTCTAGCAAAGTTTCGATTGGCATCAACTTTACCAGAATAATCACCTTGCTAATTAGCTGTTGTTGTTCCAAAACCTAGTTAATATTGTGAAAAGCAGCTTACTGCACAAGGAGCTTAGCATGCTTTCAAGCAGTCTAATTAAGTATGAAAAGTCGCAACGCAACTACGACAAAGATGTACGTTAATTTTGTGAGTATATATTAAAGTGCACTTAAGACAGAGGCAAGTTTCTTTAGCAAATAAGCATCACAAATCGATATGATAGCCGCACGCATGACAAGCATTAGGTAAGTGTATGTGCTTGTGCGAGTGTGGTTGACATGATTCTCGATGGCAGAACTTAGAAAAATGCATTCGACTGCCGGACAAAATCGATTTCAATTAGTTAAAGCTGCTGGCCGTAAGCCTAGGCGAATAATCACTAAATGGCAATGGATGTACACCGAACAGCAACAGCAACAGCAAAAGCAACAGCAACAGCAACAGCAACATTGACAACGACAACAATGCAATTTAAGCAAATTCAAAGTCCGAAAATGGCAAGGGGTTAGTAGTACATGCTGCACACTTGTTCAAAATGTACTCGAAATGCATACAGGATATGAACACACGCACACCCAGACCCACACCTACACATACACACCGATAAAGCAGCAGAGAGGCGTGGGTCGAATGAATGCTGCATGCATGCATTTAATAACAGCCAACCTATGCAAATATGTGCGTGTGTGTGTTGGTGTATGTGTGCGTGTGTGTGTGTGTGTGTGTGTGTGTGTGTGTGTGTGTGTGTGTGTATGGTTTTGTTTGTAAGAGTTTTATTATTGCC
The DNA here is from genome assembly GCA_035041535.1 of Drosophila cognata. Classification (NCBI taxonomy): domain Eukaryota; kingdom Metazoa; phylum Arthropoda; class Insecta; order Diptera; family Drosophilidae; genus Drosophila; species Drosophila cognata. The sequence goes on along the minus strand of JAWNLC010000571.1, from coordinate 12,476,516 downwards.
ATGTTGGAGTGAACCGCTCTGAGCCGCCTGTCATGTGTAGGACATTATCTACACAGCAACCGCCACCCGAATGCAAATATACGTTGATGCAGCTGCACATGGCGTCCAGAGGCAGATCGGACTCGGTGCACGTTTTGGCCATAACTGAGATTGTTAGGATTGTACGGCTTAGCTGCCGCAGGCAGGCAGGCAATGCATTTAATTAAAATTTTCAAATTACCAAAAGGTAAACTATTTTAATTTTCATTAAAATTTCATTTTATGCCAGAGTGGTCATAAATTGCCAAGCAACTGTCTTCGTGTTACTTGACCAAAGTCTTCTGGCCTAAAGCTCATAGTACGGTAAGCAAAATATAGTTGAAAATGAAAATATTTTTGTTTGTGCATATTCTATGAGCTTTCAAGTGCATCTGAAAGGATTATAATACGAGATGTGCTGCCTAAATCAAAGTACTTTGGCAACTGGCAATCTTTAAAGCGAATATTTAGCTGTCTGCATTACACTTGGCCTGCTGCAATAAGGCAAACAGCCAACTCAACATAATGAGGCAAGCGCAAGCTGCCACAGCCGCAGCCACAGCCACAGCTCTGCAAAACATCTGCTGCCAAAGACAAATACGTACTTCTATATGTGCATGCATAGACATTAAGTACACTTGGAAAAAACAATGTTTTAAATTGTAGGAAATTAAAATGAATGTTGAAAGTAACAGCTAATATAATATTTCGATATTTAGATTTATTCATGGTGTTTTTAGACATAATATCTTATTCGAATATTAATAAAAAGTAAATAAAAGAATTTTATTATAAAAAAAAACAATTTCTTAATTAACTTTGGTTTTCTACTAGGCAAACTATAGTAAAAATATTTTCTTAGTGCAAGGGTAAATAAAATTGGGTGTGGGATAGCTGTGGTTACGGCACCCACAGAAGGGTTGCTGCTGCATATGTATGCTTTATGAAGACAGTGGATGGTTAAAAAGAGGAATATATGAAAAAATGAAAAATATGCAAAGAAGTGTTACAAATACAAGCTCAAACACCCGCCCGGCCGGCAAGCTGCCATGCTGTCGCTCCGCCCACGCCGCCCGCTCGGTAGCCAGCCAGCCAAGTGCTATTCATGTGGGACTCACTTAAATAAAGTGCTTTTGCATTGCCCGCCAGACGGATGCAGTGGTGTGGGTGAGCAGAGCCGGATGCTGCACTGTGGTTGCGGCTCTGGCAACGGGTCTAGTCTGTTTGTCTGCTGTAGTTGAGCGTCATCATTATTTGAATTATCACAGGTTTAGCTCACCGAAAGAATGGTTCCCTTCATGTGTGGCACTCAATTCATTATAACGCAATAATAATCTTTGCACCATTCAACTATTTACACAAAAGCTATTGTTAGCGACGGGGTTACGCAATGTGCAGATCTGCCTGGCTGTCAGCCATTACAATTCAAATTGACGTCATTTTAACTTAACTTACACTGCGTTTTCCACAATGGCCTATGCCAGACACAGACGACAACAAAACAACAGGTTAGAAAAGTTATATATTACAAAAATTAAATACCCAGATACTTCTTTGCCTAGAGTACAATATATATCTGCAATAAATTAAGTTCTTATACCCTCAACCCATTAAAAAGGGTTATAATGGATCGGGCAAAAGTGACAGGCCGAATGAGGCACCTTCGATTCCATTGAAATTTTATTTCCTGATTAAGATCAATAGCCGAGTCAATCAATTAATTATTATATTTTGCTTAATTGAACTCTTATCTGGAAAATAAGACAAAATTAAATATTTTTTATAATGCATTTTTCTTGCCCTTTTTTACCATTCTCAACTGCAGCAACTGCAACTTTAGCAACAACAAGAACAACTTGTTAATTTTGTGCCCTGCGTTTAGTTTGCATATCGAGCTTTTTGCCTTGCTCGTTTACTTGCCTTTGTTTTTGCTCATTCAACGTTGATCGCTTCACTACACTACGTGCATATGCATATGTGTGTGTGTGTGTGAGAGATAGCTGACAACTATGCCTCCTGTAGTTGCCGCCAGCGACACTGGCATCTGTGCGTCTCATCTCCATGGCCTAAGCAAATTGAAACTGATTCAACTGGAAACGAAGGCAATTGTGTGTAAGAGCTTCAGTTCAAATGGAGAACGCTTATGAAATCTAATGAAACTGGCAAAAAAGCGAGTAAAACTCCCGAATGTGACATGGACATGGAATGCAGTGTGGCGAATTAGGTGCATGCAGGTGAACATCCTGAATTGCTATGCAACCAAAATGCACTAAGTGAGTTCCGTCAGCAACAATAGATTCAATATACATATTTATTCCCAATGAATATTTTAAACAAAACCGCATTTCTCCTTATATATATTTCCATCATATGATGGATTTATTAAGAAACGATAATACAATTATATATATATGCAATATTTTAATCAACCTATTGAAATTAACAGCAGAATCAATTTCCCAACTGTTTTTATTGCTCATATATATTAACTGAACCGTTATTAAATTGAGTGAGAAAATGTGTCTATTAATTAAAGCGACGGTAAATTAATAGCAGCCACTGCAACTGTCAGCCGCTGGGAGAAGAGGAGATTTTATAATCAGGTCAACAACTGGCTGATTATTTGCACTATGCATTCAGTCGTTGGACTGGGAATACATAAGGAAGAGATACACTCACACAAACAAATAAATAGATGTATATAAAATATATGTATAAGAGTTTTTCCTCACTCACGAATTTTGACCAACCCTCAGACTTATTTATAGCTTCTCTTTAGATTTATTGTAAAACCAAAAACTGTTATACTGAACTTTCTTATTTTTCAGTTAATCGGTTTAAGGCTAATTCAATTTAAGGAATACTGTAAAAATGGAGGACAAAATTGTGCGGAACTAATGATGCTGTAGTGTATAAGCCTAAGTCTTCGTATAGCTCTTAAGCTCATTCTAAAAGCTCTGATTGAAATGTATAATTGGATACAGGTTTTATCAGTCTTACCACCCACTTTTTCAATTGCAATTGTTTTACTGCATTGGTATATTTATTTATTTTATCCTTTTGCTTGTTGTTTATTGACACAGCTCTAAGGAATTCAATGACAACAGATAAGCGTTGCAAAAGTAAAAAATTCAACAGCGGAAATGAAAATTCATGAGTATAAATTCTAATCAAGGAGAAAAAAATAACCCGAAACAAAGGAGACTGTGACAAATATAGATGAGGATACTGGAGCAGCAACATCAGCAGCAGCAGCAGCAGCAATGGAAACGAATAAGAAGAAAGCGAAGATGGTAAACTAGGAAACAGGAAAATAACTTGAAAGGCACTTTTTACACTTGAGTGCTTGCGCAAAGCGTGTCGCATGGTACCGGAAGCGGAAATTCATAGCCGGACTGAGTACGGCTACTTGCTTTGCCGGAACGGATGGACTGCTCCCTACAGTCCCATGTCAATACAGTTGGGAGGGTACTCACAATAATGTCAAAGGCAAAAATGCAAATGGAATTGCTGCTAAGAAATTGAAAACGAGTAGCAATATTTAAAAAGCCAATTGCCTTTGGCCGCTATAAAATATGCACCAACTACAGCAGCAGCTGCGGCAAAGTCTCGGTCTGTGTCGCCATCTGTCTAAAGTGCACTCATTGCCCATGCATGCTAATGATATGCATCAAATGTATGTATAATTACCACAGGCTGATTTGCATGATAAAAAGTTGACTGAAGTGCAAATGCATTGCAAATGCAAATCTCCATCTTTAATTATTTTACTTATCAATGCTGCAACAAAGATGGCCTTTAATGTATAATTCACGACAGTCTTGTGCGTGTTGGCGACTTAACCCACTGCAATTGAAATCAGACATTTGGCATTTAGCATACCGAACGAAGCATGTCATCTTCATTCGACTCTGATTTGCATAAATGTCCTGCGGGCAAGCGCCAGGTCAACGCGAGCAGCTAGATGAACGATTTAACAAGGTGAGGAGGTCGACAGGGTGCCGGGTCGCCAGATTGCTGCAGCTTATTAATGCATCGCTTGTCTGGTCTTAATTACTCTAATTAAACGTTGAGCTGGCAACGATGTCAATTTCTGGCAGAAGCGGTTAGTTCACCTTTTTGGTGACCATAAGCCTGTCACTGTCATGTGTATCTCAATTTGTGTGTGTGTGTGTGTGTGTGTTTGTGTGTCAATGTGCATAGGTATACGCCCTGTATGTTCACATGTTCCTTGTGCACCTCCAATTTGCAAAAGAAGTACCTCACAGCTGCTTCTGCAAAGGTTAATCAGAGATGAACCAACAGAATTTGCAAATGCCCTGAAGTTCTGACCAGTGTGGCCGTGTGATGCCGAATTAGATATGCAGTTGGTCTTGTGGATGCCTTTGTGATTAGATTACCAATTTTGCACCAAAACATATTTTTCGTAACTAGGCTAATCATTGGTTAGCCCCTTAGCAAACCATAAGTTGGACTAGAACGGTTACTTTAAATTCAACTCTTTACGCATCAAATTGATAACTTAAGTCGTACAATATTATTCTAGATGCTCAGCCGTTCGGTTTGCGACATAGGATTGAGAGAAGACTTTAAATTTTAAATGTCTCCTCTTTCACTGTAACACACACATCCAATGGCTGCAAAGCATACTAATTATATTTTTATATTTTTATATTGACAGCCTAAATATATATATATATATATGTATATATTTGTTTAATATACAAAACTTACAAAATTATGGTATACAACTTACGAATTGAACATAGGAAATTGCAATTTCCGCCAAAGAAAAAGGCTAACAGAATTTTTCAATTTTCCATTTACGATTTAAATTAAAAAAAATCACTTTTGTCTTTTCTTTTTATCATCTCCGTTGGTTGTGTCGTCTTCTCGTGCCGCTCTTCCGTCTATTTGCAGAGAGCAAAAGAGCAAACTGTCAATTGGCTTCAATCAAATCAACGCATTAAAATCGCATTAATGTCGATGGAGCAAAGTTAAGTAACGTCGTTTGCTAGACGCAACACGCAAGGGGGGCAGGTTGGCCATGGAGGGGATGTGTGTGCGTGTCTGCCATAACGAAACTATTTTTCACACGACTGACTCATCGAGGTGCAGTCGGGGTAGGTGTAGGAGTAGCAATAGAAATAGGAGTCACTCCATCCTTGCTTGCTGCAATGTCGCATGAATTGATTAGCTCTTACGAGATGCCACATGGTGTGCCATATCAAAATGAACGTTGCCAACAAACAAACAAAATATAATTAACTTTGGTGCCAAAGGTGTTAGCTTGGGGAGTGTTGTTGAGTTGGTTGACAAAACAAAATTGACGCTGCAATATACAGCACAACAAATGGCAGCCACTTAACTGGAAGAAGCGTTTCAGGTTTGCCATCAGAGCGCACATACTAAGCTTCATTTGTTAAATTGATGCATGCACTCGTGCCCTCACACACCCACACTTCAACTCACACACACACACACACACACACACACACACACACACACACACACACACATACACACTCACAAACACGTACTGAAAATGCAAGTCGTAATGGCTCGAAATAACCGCAACCGAATAAAATTCAATCTGTGAAATGCTCTTCTTGCATTTTATGCTGACAATCTGCAAACATAAGTGCACCACAGCCACAGATTACAAATACACTAAAGCCACCGTCACCGCCAGCGCCATCGACTCCGACTCCGACTCCGACTCCAGCTGCGACAGTGATTGCCACAGCCCAAGTTAAAAAGCACTCAGCTAACAAGAACAGCTCGTACGTAGCTTCGGAAATGGCAAAAGACATGCCAGCCAAGCCAGTTCAGAGCCACAGCCCTCCTTCAATTCCACGCCCACATCAGAAGGCTTGCAGATGCAGTGCCATTTGCGCTATGCACTGCATCAGCATCAACATCAGCATCAGCGCATTATTGGATGATTTATTGACGTCGATATGCTTAGTTGAGCAGCACACAGACAGCGGCAGCCTGGCAGCCATTTTTGGCGTCTGTGCGTGCGTTAACGCAAACCAAGCCATACATACACATACTCGCACATACATAGACATTAAGCGAACTGCAACATTACGAAAATGTTGCTCGATTTGAATATGCCACATTTGAGATTGGGCACGCGCTTGCAGCGTGTCATAGATTTGCATTTGCCCCCAAAATTCACAGCCCCGAGGCCGGAGTTAAAAATGCATTTTGGCGCTGATAACATTTACGTGCATATTGCAGAAAGCATATCGTACAAATTAATTGAGAATGTAGAAGGAGAGAGGGGGATAAGGGGAGGAGGAGCCTTGGCTTCGGGCTTAGATTCTTTGATGAATTGCCAAATTCGTGGAGAGGAATTGAATGCCAGCATTGCATTGCTCTTGGCCAACTAATCAATTTTTTATATTGCTCTTAGCACAACAGGCACTAGACAGCATTTACGGAGATGACTCGGCAAGTAGAGCACACACACGCTCACACTCGCACTCACACTCACAAACACACACACACACATACTCCGTATACATCCGTTTGCCAAATATTTACTTCCGTCAAATCAACAAATTCATACATTTTTGATGGCATTGCAGCTGCAACATGGACTTCTTGGCAAAATGTCACTTTGTGCATTCGACTCGTGTGTGTTAGTGTGTGTCTGTGTGTGCGTGCTCGTTAGCTCAGAGCTGAAAGTGGACTGCATTTCTTATTGCCAATTGTCAACTGATATGCTGGCAGCAACAAGCTAGCAACAATCGGAAATCTGCACTTGCATTTTCTCTTCTTTTATTTATTTTCTTTTATTTTTAAAATGCTGTCAACAGTCAAAGTCAGCGGAAGTTGTTGTTGAAAAGGAAGTTGCATTCATTTATGTTATTTGTGCAACTCCATTCTCATATTTATTTCAATTTTAAAAATAAGTGCATTACTTATGGCAGCTATTACAAAATGATTTGTTCAATTTGACAGGCTCAATTCTAGCTGAATGAAACTTAATTGCTCAATGAGTTTTAGATTGAAAGTGAATTCAATGAATTCACAATTTTCGCCTGCTGCAACCTGCCATGCAAATGCAAAAAAAAGCACTCAAACTGATTGCCTCATTTATACATAGTATGGCTTGGCAGAAGTTGAAGTTTAAATTGCTTACCTTAGCTGATTTATACGCGCACATCGAATAGAATAAAACCTGCAAAGAATTGCTAATCCAACTTAGCAATATCTCTCTGTCTCGCTTTCTATCTCTCTCTCTCTCTCTATCTTTTTCTCTATCTTTGCGTGCAGGCTGACAATCGAAGTTGGAAGGTGTCGTAAATTCTTTAACATACAATACATTTCCCAACTACCCATTGGACTGTGCATATTTACGATTCAGTTTTTACTGCTTTGGGGAGACACAAAGTCCTCAGACGCAATAAAGGTGTTTATATTCAAGATGGCTGGACTATTTCAACAAGAAGCGCATTGATCCAAGATAAACATCTCGATATATTTATTTGTATATTTTGTAATAATGCATAATTATTAGAGCGTAAGCAATTCGCCTAGTAACACACAATTAAGTAAAATATACTCAATAATTTATATCTTTTCAAAAATAAGCAATTATTTTGCGAGTTTGTCTTGCAAAAAAAAAAAAAAAAAACACGATCAATTGAAACAACAAGCAATTTCTGACGACTGTTTTATTTAATTTTGGATTTAATTTTAGCAAATGAAAAGTAAACAACAAGTAAAACTAATTCTATAACATTCTCATTTTATTTTTTCGAATTTATTGAAGCAGCTGCTTTACGCACAAGTGAACAACTTGCACATTGGTTGTATTTATTATTTTTCTTTACGCCCATTTGAAGTTATTTGATGCGTTTCAGATATGTGAATTAATTGCTCAGCAGGTGCAAACATCAGGGACTCGTTAGAGACTTTGTGAGTTGCGTGTTTCTGAGCAATCACTTTTGTGGTTAGATGGATGTGGCAACTTCAGGAATGTCACATCAGGTATTTGCAGACATGCACAGACATTGCAGACGGACATGAGCTAAACTCTTCAGACATTGGCAAAACCTAATTAAACTTGCGTTATTGTCAAAACGAAACTTCTTCCAATTGACAGCTAATTAATTTGCCAATCAACCGTTGCTGCCACCTGCCCACGTTGACAAGCGTTCTCATTTGTCAATGGTTCGCCTAAGTGGCCCGCAAGGATGCGCTTTATGACAGCGACAATTGGTTCTAATTAGCATGGATTATGCAGCGGGGCGCGAAGATACTTCAAAGGACGCTTCTCCCACCATCGAGCCATGAAGTGCCTGCCCATATAAATTAAATTGTGAAGCGTGAGTCGCTTTCTGTATTGCGGGCGATGCGTATAAATTTTGGGCATTAACATCCTCATTGCCGGCCGAATGTCAGGCGAGCTCGGAAACGGACACGGACGCGGCCTCGCAATTTACGACGCATCCATTGTAATAAATTAGCCAAACTTGTTACGCAAACTGAAAATGCCAATAAAAATTAAAAAAAAAAGACAGAGTCGCATAAATAATGGCCGCCTCGTTGCCCTGCCATCCCCTTGGGCCATCTTCGCGAAAATGTGGTTGTGGGGTTCGATTTTCAACTGGGCTATAATGTTTGGTAAGCCATTTAAAATCCAAAGTAGCAAACAAACAGACAAAAAGTGCATAAGTGCAAGGCAAGCACACAATTTCGAATAGCGAATACTTTTGGCCGAATCTGAAAAATCAATCAGTTTAATTACAACCAAATGAGAGAAAAACATGCGATAAAAAGAAAAGAGAAGAAAAATAAGAAAAAACGAAACGATAAGCGCACTTGTGTATAGTTTCGTCAGTGAATAAGTTTGTACAATCACTTAGCCAAGTTTTTTGGGGTATGCATTGCATTAGTTGTATTTGAGCAGCGCTTAAAAACGCACTGCACTTCAGAGGCAAATCAATTGAATTTGCGCAATGTTGCCAAGCCCCGTCCAAGGCAACTTTGACTGCAGCTGCACAAAAGGTGCTCCAGCTGAGGGACTGACTGACTGACTGTCTGACTGGACGACTGTGTGGCTTTCATCCATTTTGCTTAACAATGAGTTGTTGCGCACAAACTTTGAAAAACTTTGAGTGGCCCTCGACCCAGGCTTACGCAATGCATTTAGTTTATATTGAGAGTGGCTGTCTATCTTCTTTGATCTAATTCGCTCAGCAAGTTATGGAATCTCAAATCCCCCAGTCACCCAATCATCACTTTGCAGAGTGTTTATTATTTTACATATTTAACTTTTGTGTTGCTAATAAGTCAGCTGCTTAAAGTAAGCATTTGCTGTTGCTCTTTGCTTAAGACCTAAAGAATTGACAATTGAGACAACGAACGAAATGAAATTGCTGAGATCTCGACACTTTGCTATTTAAATGCATTTCCCATCTTCAAGTCTGTTTAATTAATTCATTCAAAGTTTTCTCTATCTCTGATAACATTCACTTAAAAAAAATCATTTTCTGTTAACTTTTTGATAGGATTTATGAGGATAATTGAGAATGAACTCGTTTTTCAAACACATCAACGCAAATATTTTATCAGAATTTAAATTATATTATAGCCCGGGTGTAAGCTTCCTCTTCATTTGCAGCTTGGTTGTGACTAGTATGACATCTGAGAATATGCTTTTTGTTTTTTAACAATATTTTGATTTAATTACAAATCTAATGTTTTTTTTTCTGTGAAATTCATTAATTTAGTTTAATAGATAAGCAACAAGATGAAAAGGCTTTAAGAAATGCAAAACTTGGCAATGATTTGGAGAGGCGAATTTAAAAATATTTTTACTTGGTAATAAATTAAATGAGAAAACAAAAGAACTCAAAAGCAGGCGCATGACGAAGCTATGAAAGCCTGCTGCTAAATATTTATGAACTTTTTGATAGCAAACAACAGCAAACCAGGGCAAATAAATACTGGCAAGCATAAGGCCATTATAAAATGCAATCGAATCATTTACACACACACACACACACACACACGCACACACACACAGACAGACAACTATACACCTACACACTAGACAGAATTTTGTGCTGCTGGCATTGGGTCACGTGCTGTCCCAAAAGACATTGTGATCGATATGCGAAAACTGCAACTAGTCCACAACAACGTTGAGCAATGGGATATGCCGACATTGTCCTTAGACATTCAGACTCTACCTGTGGTACTATTTTGTAAAATGTCGAGAGAGATTCACACTCACACATATCCACATGAGTTTGTGCGTGTGTGAGTGTGTGTGTGTGTGTGTGTGTGATTCGTGCACATTGCCGTACAAACATATAAACGGGATTACGTGTCTCAAGGGTTATGCAAGCAAGCTTCCGTTGTAAATTGATTTTGTAGCAGGATGAAGGCACACACAAAAGGAAAATGAAAGGCATTTTATCAACTTATTGTTGAGGGTTCGATATCGAAGTCCGGTTGGAGACAGAATACATATATTAAACTACAAATCTGCCCATAAGCTAGGCAAACTCCAGTGTATGTATACATGTGTGTGTGTATGTCGATATCACAATTTCAGTGCCTGGCCAGATTTTGCTTAAATATTGGCAGTGAAAATTCTCTACGCTTGTGCGAACCATCAGCAGTTTTGGTCTATGAGGCGTGAATAGACAAATTATTATTATTTTTTTTTTTATATATGTATATATAGCATAGGCCGTGCACTGATTGCTCATGCATATTAGCCAACCAAGCGTGAAAGGCATAAACAAAGGCTGTCGTTAGTTTATTCGTTTGAAATTTGGCAACTGGCTGCCCGTTTTATTGCCTTGTGCTATCGATATATTTGGTATGCATATCCTTTGAAGTGTTTTCAATTAGTTTTCAATGCGCCTTTTGCACATGTTTTTTTGTCCGTAGTTGCCCATAAAGTGACTACAAGTTGAACCAAATGGCCAGTGTGCTGACGGCATATTAATGGAAGCAAAAGAGCTTTTTGGCTCTGGCAACATACACTCGGTCAGCTAGCTGTCTGCTAATTGCGCACACACGTGCACATTCCACGTGCCCAGTTAACTGGGCAACCCCTATACCAAATGAGCGCTAAAGCGGACAGCAAAGTAGAAGAAAAAATAAAATGGAACACAAAAAAAAAAACAAATAGGAAAATTCAGAGGACATGTAGGACAAATTGGCGCTCAGCTGGATTAGCTGATGTCCAGTGGTATCCTACATATGACAACTGCGAACAGGTGTCCCTTAGAGCCTGTGCAAACATTTGCCTGAACTTTGAGTTTGCTATTTTTATGTTTTTTTGTATGTGTGTGTGTGTGTGTGTTTCTGTGCCTGGCTAATTTAGTAAACATCTGTGGCAGTTGACCTTTGGCATTGTTTTTGCATAACACCCAAACTGAAAGATTGGCTCGAATATTAATGTTGATTATGTGAACTTACCCAATGGGGTCGTCCAACCACCCACACGGCCGGGTCATCAACATAATTTAGTCTCTGTTCTGTCCAGCTTAGCTGCCCCTCCCCTGCTACAACCCCTCCAACATGTATATTTTATGCCTTTTATCATAATTTATGCGTTGATACAGCAAATGCATAAAATTAAATTCAATTCATCGAGATATCTACATGCATGCATGTAACTACGTACACACACATACACATGCACACACACACACACACACACACACACACACACACACACTTTGGTGCGGTTATCTGGCCGCATTATGTTTGCGTAATGCGCCGTTTTGGTCAATGCATTCAAATTTGATATAATGCACCATCCGCTTTGTATAGTTTTGGTTGTTGTTGTTGTTGTTGGGCAATTTTTAGGGCGCATCAAATGGATATTTACATAAATTGACGATAATATATTGCTGTTAGATGTTTCTCACTTTAATGTCAAATAAAAATGATAGTAAAAGGCTTACGTACATTTATGCATGTATTTATATTTATTAACATTTCTAATCAAATTTACTGAAAGAACGCCAATTTGTTTTCTATAACTTATTGAAACAAGACTAAATTACTTCTTGTTATACGTATATACTATAAGAGTACAAATTTGTTAATATATTGCTGTTATATGGATGGAGGATCATCACTTTAATGTCACATTATATTAACAACAAAGAGACTACGAGCATTTATCCTTTATCCCTCATATCATATATGTACAAATTATTTAAGATCGTAATTAAAATAAAATTAAACTTCTTCTAAGTAAATTACTTCTTGATAAAAGTGAGTTTGACAACTGAAGTTACTATTTTTTAGTTTAATCATCGAATATAAATTCGTTTTCACTCCTATTCACCATAAATTCTCTACTATTCTCTATTTAACTCTATTTTTATTTGCTTATTCTATGACTACCTCCATCTATCTCTGTTCTTCTGTCTCTCTCTTGCTGTGTTTGTAATAAAAATCTAATTAAATTAAGAACTGTGCGATTTCCAAAACTCAAATTCGCTTAACCAAAGCCATTGTGCCATCCAACGCCCATTTTATTGAATTCGGTCGTGCAATAAAATTTTATTTTCAGCCTGCCCGCATGGCTAACTCACCAGCTCCTCTTTCTATATCCCCAAAGCGGAAAAATTGCACAAAAAAAGAAAAGAAAGTAACGCTGAAAAAGAGCAGAAGATAACATTACTGGAAGAGCAAGCAAACTGATGATTTTATCACCACCAGCATTTTTTCTGCTTGAGCTGTGGCATTGGCCTTTTATTCAATTTGCGCGCTTCATTCAAATTGTACGCCAGCAACTTTTGGCCGGGCTTGAACTTTTTGACATTGTTCTTCAGTTAGCGTAACAGTCTCTGTTATTGTTTTTGCCTCTATTAGGGCAAACCTAAGGCCACTTTAGTGAGTTGTATTCAATTTACAAACTTCATTAATTTTGTGTGCAAGAAAAAATGAAAGCATTTCATGTGAAGCACGACTCTGCCAGCAGGGTTGTGGTTGGAAAAAATTCACCCTTTGGCCAAAACTACGTCAATTTGAGCTACAATAACAAGTTAAATCTACTGACACATGTTATAATTCTAAGAAGTTTTAAATTTTCTCTCATATTAGCTGCACCAAATGGAACCTCAGCAGCGTTCTGAATTTGTGAACTGGGCCAATTTGTTAACCACAAGAGTGAGCTCTAGGACAGTATTTTCCACAAAATGATCATCGAGGCTCTAGAAGGGAGCTTGCCATGCAAATCCATTCCACAAGTAGACTTTATCCTGACAAGTAAGCTCAAGTCGAAACAGAACAAGATCTTGAACAACACAAACAAAAAATACTGAGTATGAGAGAGATTCAAGCTAAGCTGGTCAGAGCCAGCAACCGACTAAGATAATTAATTCATAATTCTATGAGTATCAGCTCGAGTGTGCCACAAGTGCAGCGCAAACACTTTATTAAAATTAAAATTTATATAAATTGCGGCGGCAAGCCATTTTGTCCGCAAAGTACTTAAACAACTTCGTCGACTTTGCCGAGGAGACGCTGGCCACAATAGGGGATGCAAACAGAAATCCTCTACCAAAGTAACTGCCTGGGGTGATTCTTACTGATTGCTGTTGTTGCTTTCGAGTTGTTTAAGTGAACGCCAGTCAGTCAGACTGTCTGTCTAACTGCCAGTCAGATAGTCAGCCAAGCCTCAGGATCGCCTTGCTGAGATGCCTGTCTGCTTAGCGCTTTGCTCTAGGTATTGAAAGCTTCTTTCGCTTTGGGCCAGTCGACTGCTGTCTTTGGCTGGAACTTCCAAGTGTCTCGCAACACCTTGCGTTTTTTCAATGTTTCCTACACGATGATTTATTATTTTTGACAGTATTTCTTTGACTGCACTTCAGCAAATATATTGTGTGCGGGGGGGTGAATAGCTGTGGGTATGTCAGATTGTGGGTGTACATAAAATATATGCGGTTAGCTGCAAGTCGGAGCAGCTCCTTCACCATCTTTTATTCTCTTTTGTTTCCCCACCATTGCCACTTCACGTTTTTATTTCATTTATTTATTTTACAATTAGACAAAGTGAAGTGCAATTCCAGGCAGACAGACAGACTGCAAGCGTCGAGGGTTGCTGCCGTCTGAGTGTGCATATGTGTGTGGGTGTTTGTGTGTGTGTGAAGAGAGGGTGTCAACGCTTGATGGCAGCACGCCAAAACGTGAAGCATTGTAGGCGTCTTAAATTACAGGCTTATAGCCAGATATGCTTAAAATCCACATTAAGGCGCACTTAAGACCATCTGTACAGGATGCATAAACACACACACACGAACACACATATATGTGTATATATATATATACATACTTCATACCCATCCACGAAGATGGAGATACCTTCATTCCAAGAAAGCGCCAGAAAGCAATAATCATAAAAGTAGCCCGCACGCTCAGCAGCTGCCTATCCTGTCAGGCTAGGCTACCTTTTGGCACAAAACTTTTCACATTGCCCCCTTTGGTTACGCCCCGTTGCCCGTTCTGTGTCGGCAGTGTGTTGTGCCAAAACAAATGGCAAATGGCGATGGAACACTTAAGCGCAAGGTAAGTGAAAACTCAAATAAAAAAGGCTCTAGCACAAAAAAAGAAACTTTTACAATGGCGCCACGAAACGGACACGAAGACGAACGCCCCAACTTGCCCCAAGTAACTTCAAGGCTATTTTTTGGGATAATGCGAATACACTGGCTAAATAACCAAGAGCACCAAAAATGATATCACATTCAATAAACAGTTTTTGGTGCTAGGGCGCTTAAAGCACACGCTTCTTTGACTTTAATCTCCCAGCCTCTGGCAATTCACTCGATTTACTTGCTGTCCTTTGATGTCGCTCTGCTTGAGTTCTGATTGCATGCGGCCAGCGGCTTGACAATAATTATAATGTGTTGTGGCACTGTAATCATGATATTGCACTATACTTCACTGTTTAGCACAATAGCATATGAAATTGCTTTGTTTTGTTGGCCAATGTATTGGAAATGTGGTGAAATTTTCACAATATTGTCAAACGTTAGCCAAATACAAAAGCAGACGTTTTAATCAATGCAATTGGCTTGCATTATTTTGCCAACTAATGAAGTTGCACGAAAACCTTTAGGCCTGATTTAGTTATGATAACAGACCATTTGAATCGATTGTGCCCGACCAGGCGACACCCTATTTTTAGATAGGAGGAGATTATATACAGCTGACTGAACGGACGCTGTGAAGTCGATTCCCGACGGCTTCGAAATAAATCAGAGTACTTAAAATATATAAAGAAAATCATAAAAGACATCATCAAGCTATTAAAAATGATTTTATTTAATGAATCATAACTTTATACGATTTGCTATGCTTTCAAAAAAAAAACATTTATATTTCTGTAACAATATATTTGCCAACAGATTTCCATAATCTTTGAATGAATCTTAAAATTGATAAAAACAATTGGCATCAACTAATTAATTAAAATGTATTTTGGCAGTATGTTTAAGCCGAGTAGTTACTTATAATCATTGCAAATAATTATAACACGTACATATTAAGCTTAATTAGCGAAATTCCGGAATATGCTAATTAGGTCGTATTCGTTTTAAGTTAAGCCTTGGTCAATTTTAGTGGTCAATTAAAAAGCAGCGCGTAATTGAATGACAGGCGCGATGACTGAATTAAGAGATGAGAGGCAAAACTCGTAGTTTATTTAATTTCCGTGTCATTGTTGGATAACAGTCGGTTATCATTAAAAATGCAATGCTCTTTAATTATGTACAGCTGTGCGTAAGTAGTTTGCCATTAAAATGGGAAATGAAATAAATGTAATGCTTAAATATGTATATATATGTAATCAATGCTTTATTGTTAGCTATTGATATTTGAATTACATTTGGCTACGCCATGTCAACATATTTGATGCGCTGCGAAAAGAATGAAATTGTGCAACTTCAAACAAAATGAATAAAATAAAATCGAAATGAAAAATATAATTTCATGATATCAATTTATATTACAATGATTTTTTACAACATATAAAACGGTCAGCAAGTAGAAACAATGCCAGTTGATCTGGGCACTTAAAACGCTTTTTATGCAAAGTGCAGAAAATCAATAAATGAATACAATTCAAATGATGTAAGCAATTAAGTGTGGATGAATGTTAAGTAATTTCGTTATAATCAATTTTTTTCTTCCGGAACTGTTTATTCCATTGAATTTTTATTACAGTCCATTTGTATATTAAATGAGTTAAATGAGAACAGAGCGACTTAATCATACTAAATGATATCAGTAGATAAAGTAAAGCTAAAAATAGGAATTATTTGAGTCTGTGTGAATGCGTTGCGAGTCTTGTGAGTGTCATTCATTAATCTAAAAATACAGCGCTAATTGGGTGATAATTAAGTGAGTATTTTGCACTTTATGTTTATTTTTAATATATTTAATTGTAATTATGTCCAGTAAAGTACATAATTTAGACAATAATGTGCTAAGGCGCTGTCACATAGTCAGCAATAAATATTTATATAAAGCGAATATCTGAAACGAATGCAGCTCCATGACAGAGTGAGTGGCATGATAACCCGCTCTTGAGTGTGAGTGGGGGCAATTTCCATGGCACATGCATATACAAATATACATATATATTTACGGTGGTCTGGCATGAAGTCACCATCACAAAAGCAGCTTCAAGAGCAGGAGCAGCAGGAGGAGCAGCAGCAGGAGTAGCAGCAGCAGGAGCAAGAGCAACAGCAACAAACAGCAAACAACGCAACCCAGCCCCTGAGAGGCGCCCACAATGTCGCTACTTAAGCTGCTCTACGTGCGCAAAGGACATATACGCAAATAACTGCGGGGTGGCTTTTAATTATCTCGTTATTTTTTAATTTCCAGCATTTCACTGATTTCATTTTGAGCACATGGAGCGCAATGGGCGGTCTGCAGTCGCCGTAAATATCCCCAATCCCAATTCGAATGTCGATCCCATAACCCCTTCTCACTGCTGGCTTTGGGGGCCATTTAATGGCAATTGAATGCGGGCTGGGTGTAATTTTGTTTAAGTTGCAACTAATTATCAGACTTTACCACCAAGCTTTAAGAGAACTTCATCTAATTTGTGAACACTATAATGAGCCCGACTTTAAAGCCCCACAAAAGCCCCAGTGTAAGGTGAGACGAAAAACAATTAACTCGTCTACCCCTAAAGGGAGAAAAAATCACCTCGCACGTCAACGTCAAATTAGTTTGGGGATTAACACGTTTTAGCATGTCCTGGCAGCAAGCAGGGGTAGTTTTGGGGAGCGGGGAGGAGAAGGATGCAGGCATGCTAAATTACGCATATGACACTTTGGCTGGCAGCCCTAAAGTTTACTGTCAAGCATCCCTTGCTCAGTTGGGCGTAAAATGGGTTTATAGTTACCAATTATTTTTAAGTATTTGAAGTATGTTTTTTGGTCAAGGCTAAAAATGTGGTTTTTATTCATGATTAACGAGTGAAACTGAACAAAGTGTCTCATTTGGGTAGCCATTGTCCGGTGTTTTTTTTCCGTTCAGTGCGTGACTTGCTAAAGCACACTGCCATTAAATGCATTTTAAATAAAGTTTGTCCGAATTGAGAAAGTTTACAGGCAGCCAGCAGCTACAAACAAATAGGCTTCATTTCGCTATTGTCATGTTCTCTGGCCGCTCCCAATACGTATATATATATATATATATATATATATATATATGTATATATATAAACAGCTTTATCTTTAAGCTAAAATCACTGGTACAATAAGCGTATTGTCTGAGCTCGAAATTTAATGCTTACGTGACTGAAATATAGATCCTTCGTCGACTGTGGCATGAAAGAAGAATGGAAAATGTTGCAATGTATTGAGCCACATAGGAGTAAACGCATCGATTCCGGGCAGAGTTCATAAATAAACGCAGTCAGACCTCTACTTGGCTTAAAATAAAAGTTGCTGCTGCACAAAATAAAGTCCAGCAAAGCAAAATAGTATAAAAAGAATGCTATAAATTGCCCTGCATTGAAGAAAATCTTTTGCTGATTTACCCGCTGCTCCTTGAGAGCGGCAACAGCCACTAATAAAAGTTTTCACATTTCGCAGGCGTTGATGTTTGTGGTACGGCAATACTTTCAATTCGGCTGCACATGTACTCACACAGCGAAACAAACATACAAACATACAAATAAAAACTACCAAACTCGCGAATGCCGTTCAATTTTGGGTTTTTGTGGAATTTCAGCAGTGAATGGCTATCAACCGAAAGCGGCCAGCAGCCTGCAGCCTTCAGCCATCATCCAGCTTTCGGCCTTATCCAACTTCTCAGCTCATGTAAACCGGGGAATATCTCAATTTGGCCAACACTTCAATAATGAGATCTAAATTGAAGAGCGACTGATTGCTGTTATGGAGCTATAGATAAGTGCAAGCATGTTTTATATTCTGCACTAATGACATTAATCAGCTTAAGCGTAAAGCTAATAATTTATTACTAGATTAAGAATTACCATGCGAATAAGTTATTGTCACAGATAAACATTAAAAAAAAACAATATTATGAAAATACTTACTTAATATAAGAATTGTTCATTCATATTTAAATTACTGCTTAAAATATTTAATTTCCTGCAATTAACTCGCTTTCCAATTTAAGCCATGTGGCGCCATCTAGTGTAAGAGTCAAACGTGAATATTTGTACCACAAACAGTGTTGCCACATGCGCAATATAACGTTATTAAGCAAGCAGTGCAATTTGTCTACATGGCAGCTAAGAAAGCAGTTTATTATTTGAATTTAAATTTAAAAATGGATTCAATGACAAAAGGTGTAAAGACAAATAATGTCACTTAAACTCTCACTTTAACTGATATAAGATAGTTTAAATTAATGAATAATAACAGTGAATCCGTTCTGAAAGCAGTGTATAAGCCGTAAGTTCAGTTTTTTAGTAAAAAAAAATAATTATATGTATTTAAATTTCGAAACTTATCAAAGTAGCTAAGCACAAAAGCGAACTAGACAAAACCAACTGAAGGCTTGGAATACAATAATTGAATCAAGCCTACAATTAGTTAAGATCGTACTTAATTTCGTATCAATTTTAGGTATATGTGATTAGTGATTGACTTATGAAGCTTACCTATATAGCAAAAGAAAACCCTATAAATTTGAGGAGCATGTTTTTATTTCCTGCTTTAAAGCTTTAATTTGCATAATCCGGCTCTACTTATACACAGTTGTCATGAAAGAAACGCAATTAAGCTGGATAAGTGACATCCAGCAAATGCAGCGTGCTGTGAAAACCACTCAAGAAAGTAGCTGCCAGCGGAAGTAAGTTTTTGCTAACTATCAAGCAAATATTCAATCAGATGTTTGTTGCCGAGACAAATTGATTTATTTGCGCACACATCACCCAAGGGGCGCCTGACAACAGTCAAGCTGTACCATTTGTATAAATACAATAAGAACTCTGCACTTCGGCAACAGTCGCTGCAGAACCAGTTTTCAGCAAACAAACCCGACGCCAACACCAGAAACCAAAAACCATCACATCGAATTCGCAACAGACCCACACCCTCGCTAGCCACCAAGTACCGCTGTCAGATCACTTAAGATCTTAACTACCGGTGAGTCTCGAGCACTCGAATTTTGTGTACGTCACCAAATCAATTAGACAAAAGTTGCTGTCAGTTCAAGTGTCACGCCCACCAATTGCATGTGACGTATACGACGTGTTTAACACTCGATTCACATTACTCATACGTGCGGCGCGTGTTGGCAATTAGCTTATAAAATACATATAAAATGCAATCAAATCGACTAGTTGGCATACAATTAGCATAACTTGAAATTTTCCCACGATTTACATAGCTGACTAGTGAATATGTAATTACCAGCGTTTTGTTTGAGCAAAAACTGTACAAATTGATTTAAGAAAGTGTAAACAAAACAACACAGATCTGTTATCAACGAAGATAAAATACTCTGCCGAAAGATGACATATCTGATTTAAGGCAACTGAGTTGATTTACATAGAAGATTTGTGGCTTAGACTACGACAACTCTAAAAACAAACATTTTTTAAGAAAGTGTTAAATTTTGCATTGATGCATTCCAAGACATCTAGAAAAACGTTATGCCAAGAACGCGAGGTGTGAAAGTGGATTCAGCTTGTCATCTAAATCAACAACATATAAAAGCCACAGAATTGATGACAATGTGAATAACACTCCTTCCGCCAGGGTATGAAAACAATGTGACGATACCCGCTGACAGGCTGCCAGACAGCCTGTAGCCGCAAGCCGTAAGGTAAATTGGTGCTAAACCAGTCGTTGGCAGCAACAGCAACAGCATTGGCCATGTGTCCGGTTGGGACAAAAGAGTTTCACGCATTTAATTGGTTTGTAACTTATTATTATTGTTGTTCTGGCGCCGGCGCCAACTTTGTGCTACGTTGTACGATTTGAGCTGCAGTTACAGTGCCATTAATTAATGGGTGATCGGGCGATCGGACGACCAACAACTTGGCCGCATTCGATTTGCATTAATTACAGTTTTAACATATGACATCGGTTGCAGTTCGGCTGAGTCCGTTTCCTGTTGTTACTTTCCATATGATTTTCACTTTCTTTCTGTGTGCCATTTGTTCTTGAGAGTGGGGAATTTTTTCGATGGATTTTTTCAAATATTTATTTATTCTCAAGCCAGACTAAAGAACACCTCGTCTAAACTTTAAAACGCATTTTACAAATCGAAAAACCTACTCTAAATTAGAATATGTAAACGAAAAACATTTAATTTCCCATTAGCTGTGTCTATTAAAATGCCATAAAATCTGTTAACTAGATTATTATGCAAAACCAAACAAAGACTCACGCGACTCCTCCAACAATTCCTTACTAGAACAAAGAAATCCAACATTTGCATAGGGAACAATAAGCAAATTGCCATATTATAGAATTTGTTTTGATTTCGTTTTTATTTCTTTTTGTACAAATATCTGACGTACTGCGAACTCTCGGAGACCGGCTTTAAGCGCTTATTGTCGTTGTTGTAGCCGCTCTGAGCCGTTTCAGACTTCTTGACGTTGTTAAGCTTTCGCATCTGCGTTTGGGTCGCGTCGCCTATAAAATAACAAGAGACAAACGTACGTTTAATTATTTCAACATCGCACTTGGCGCACAACGGTCGCATATGCTACTTTAAACGTATTAAAACTGCAAAACTTAAAAGCAATTTATACTCTATATTCATTTAACAGAGAACCAGACCCTAACAACCATGTGCATCAATAAGAATCTGCTGCTGCTTAGCTTGGCGCTGACTGCTCTTTGCCTGCTTCAGTTTGGCGAGGCGATTCCCTCCATAGGACACTATGGCAAGCGTTTCGGTAAGTGAGACGATGATATGGCAGCTGAGTTAATGTAACTTATCGTTAATTGATCTCCATAGATCCCATGGGCGGCATTGATTTTATACAGATTTGTCTGAACAATTGCGCCCAGTGCAAGAAAATGTTTGGCGATTACTTCCAGGGCCAAACCTGTGCCGAGTCCTGCCTCAAGTTCAAAGGTAAAGCGATACCCGATTGCGAAGATCTTGGCTCCATAGCGCCGTTCATCAATGCGCTCGAGTAGAGGCTGGCCAGATGTATCCGCCTCTTAAGACTGTATATTTATGTGTGTGTATGTGTTTGTGTGCGGGCGTGTATTTTTATCGCCAGTGACTCAAACGAGTTTTTGGGTCACGGCGATGCGAGGTGATGCGATGCGATGCGATGCTCAACACAATCTTGGATGATGACGACCACGACGATACTGAAACTGGCGTTAACGATATACGATTTAATGGCATTAACTAAAACACTTAACAAGAGTTTCCGGCAGACCTCAGCACGTTATCAAAGAAGTTCCTATAGTACTTACTTACCAACCTATAGTTATAATAATAATCGACATTAAATAATTCACAGAACTTAAACTACTATTAACATTGTTTTATTTTATTTATTTTATTTATATGATAGCTTTTGCATATACAAAACTTACAACGAAATATTCGCATATTTTAATAATATTCAAGGTCTTGTGTGTTGTATTGACGGCCTTCTTTTAACTTACCCTGTATTTTTGCTATTTTAAAATAATACATATATACAAAAAAATGTATGGATAATGCATGGAAACGTTGGAAATCACTATAGAAAATGGCAGTGTGAAACTTAAACTGACAGGCTTAAGGATGCTTTTCAAGCGAAAGATGCGTTTCAGTATTGAGAGTAAAGACTAGGTATAGTTAGTTTCTAAGTGTTGATGGTTGGTGAAGAATGTAGAACTGGTAAATGTATACATAAGATTTAAAGTTGTCTCCATTGCCAAAAGTTTAGAGTTATGCCCAAAAATGTAATGGTACGTGTATGCTGAAAATGATTTTATTATTTTCTAAAGTTGAGCAGCGTGTCGGGTATTTCATTGATATAGTTCTGGAAGTGAACAAACTCATATTAGTATAATTTAAAGTAAATATATGTATTTCGAGCTCAAAGCCCCCTTGCTTACATAGACAGACGAGTCGAGACCATGGCTGCCAAAGTCCGCCCACTTGCTCAGATCGATAGAGGGTATAATGCCGCTCTTGCATGGCACGCGTGGATTACTGAGAGGAATTGTTCAATTAGTTCACATTCAAGTCGCAAAGAAATCAACTCACATTTCATGATCGGGCAAAACCATTGGATAGATTTGAACCGTATCAATCAAGTCGGTATTGTCACAAATCAAACGGGAGAGCTTCGCCTTGCGTATCTCCTGCAGCTGTTCGGGCGAAAAGGACGATGGCTGATTGGGCAGCTCATACCAGAATCGATCGCCGCGTCGCAAGTAGCTCATCTGTGTGGCAATCACACAAGCAAATGTCGGTCCCAGCATGGAACCAGGTAGTGATTTCTCCGACACACCGCCAGACCATAAGTCAATGTCAGCAGGATGCCTAATGAACGAAAAATTGAGTAATGGACATTGGATGTGCACTAGTCTAATTAATTCTCACTCGAATATGCTGCCATAACGCAGCACAGTCTCATTGGGCATGGAGCCGTACATCTCGTCCCAGGTATTGGAGGTGGGCAGTCCGCAGAACTTGCGGAACTCCATATAGCCGGGAATGCCGAATTCGCGGCCACGTTGCATGTTGAATGAGACCAGGTCCATGCCGAAGCGGGCGCCCTCCTTCTTAAACAGATGATTGGTTACCTCTTGGGTAATGGAGTCATCCATCGCCTGTGCAACCTGGTTCATCAGACCCATAAAGTATTCGTCCAGTACGCCAGCTCTATACAAATCATAGGGACGACGAATCAGGTCCGACAATCGCTTGGAGGCTATAAATTTGTGTGCCTTGGACCAACGCTCCACAGCAGTGGGCAGCAGGGAGTGGCCAAAGCGGAAAGCGGCACCAGCAAATGAGTCAATTATGCCCGGATTCACAGTCGACTCGTATCCGTCCCAGTAGCCATCCTTCTGCAGCACAAGGCCAAACTTCTCCATCACCTCCTTACCCAGCAAAATGGGTAAGAACTCATTATATGTCACATGCTGCACAATGGCAATATTGATACGTCGCGCCTCCTGGAACAGCGTCTCATCATCCCAGTGCTGATTGATCTGCGAAAGTCCGGTGGCCAGCCGATTGTGCTCCCTCGCCATTAGGGTGTGCATGCAAGTCAGCACCAGTTGCTCATTGACGCGAATCTCGCCACCCTCAAAGCAGTACATACTCTTGTTGGGACGCGTGCAGCCCTCGTCGGGTATGTCCAGCTTAAGAGGCAGCAAATCCTTCAAGCCATACTCCTGGAACACAGGATTCATGCGCATCAGACCGCCATAGCCAGTACGCAGTTTGCGTGCAAACGATTCCTTAACACCATAAACAGTGTTGGCATCAATGACACCAGTCAATGTATTAAACTGCTGCCGAGAACCTAATAACAAACAAAGAAAAAAATATTATTCAGCATAGAAAATTGTTTGAAATATATTTTATTTTATTTATGTCCTAAATACGAGTTAATCAGTCAGCAGGAACAATTTAATAATGCAAATAATCAGTTGACTCACCCAAGCGACAGCCTGGCCTCGGCGATGGGAATCCGCGCACGAAATCAATACACTTAACATTAAAGAGGCGATAGAAGTAATCGTCATCGGGGATGCGTATCTCATTACAATATGGATGCTTAAGGTGCAGTGGACGCTTGCAGCACTCCTCTGGATCGTTGCGATTGATGGGATCTGTAATTGGAGTAGATTGCTCTTTAAGGCTGTTCCAATCGCACAGTTTCTCAACCTACCCAGAGGTGTGCCCGTCAGCGTAAAGTCGTGATCCATGAACTGACCCCAGGCAATGACCATAACGGTGCCGGCGTGATCATGATACCCATCATCGGGATGCATTGTGCGCGAGACCACACGCGAATAAGGCAAATCGCGACCGGTTACCGAAATGCGCGGTGCATTGATACCATCCGCGTAGAGTGGTCCAATCAGGCGCTGGAACGGTGCATTGGCCGCACCCCAAGTGGGATGCTCGATATTGTTGCAGAGGCCATCAAAACGACGATATTTGCCCGGTCGGCACTCGACGCCGGCAAAGAACGGCGGACAGACCTCACGAATCAGGGTCTTGGATGTATCAATTGTGGGCAGACCCTTCTCGATTTCCTCATAGGACAGGCCATAGCTGCAGGAAATTATTATAAATTAGTTAACAGGCCCAACTGTGGCCAAGTGTTGACAAATTGCATCTAAATCGCATCTGAATTAGCCGGCAATAGCTGCGGATATCGCCCAACTTGGCATTTTCCTGTTTGGCCCGTTTAGATCTCCTTCGTGCTTATATTTTGCAATTTGTCAAAAAGAATTGCAAAATTATCAATTTTGGCCGGTTAGTGAGCGGCATGCAATTAACGCGCTTTTGGCACGACTAATAGCTTATAGTGACAGGCATTGCTGTGCTGATTTTAGATTTGACGCTGACATCAATGACAAACTATTCGCTTTCAATTTAAGCCACTTGCCATTTTATCGAAACCGACTGCTTGGCCTGTGGCCTGAGAAATAAGCGTCGTTTATCTTGTATCTATTGCTGCCCAAAGTGCCAAATACAAAAAAAAATACAAAATGGAAAAACTCTGTTGGGGTTGGTGCATAATAAATTTGTGATCCGACACTTCCTCAAGTGCACTGGGAAAGTGAGAAAAAACTGTAAAAACCTGAGCAAAGAGAATGCAAAGGGGAAAAGGTAAAGTTATTGTTTCTGGCTCGAAAGATAGTGCAAAGCTGATATGGAGCTGGAAAAAAACTTTACACTCAATTGGGCCAGCAGTTAAATGGACTGAAGGTGCATAAATTAGTCAAGCAGAGGAAATGGCTACAAAACAAAAAGCTGCCAAAAGAAAACTTTTCAACAGAGTGTTTAATACCTCAGTGGAAATCGGCTGACAGTTAACTTAAAGGAAATTCAAATTAAATTTAAATACCAGCTATCTATTAGCCAAGATGCTTAAATAATATATATAAGTATCAACTCCAAGGGTAAGGTTACACAAGCTGCATTTTTAAATAGATTTTAAGTGCGATCAAAATGGCTATAACATTTGCATCAGAAATTTAAAATAAAACTTCCTAATTTTAGGATTATGCAACCTCAGCTGCAAAATTGATGATCCTCCAGCCAATCTCATATTTGCATTAGATGGTTGAGCAGTGAGGTAAAAAAGAAAGTCACATACGCTAAAATCGCGCAGGCTGCCACTGTGAGGGGAACTGCGGAATTGTGGTGGCTTTGGCCAACTAACTTGGCAACCCGCTTACCCACAAAATGCCAGTTGGCTAACCAACAAAACTGGAAATATAATGCTGCATCCTCAGCTGGCTTCTTTTTGTGTTTTCTGGTTGGAGGCGCACTCTCACTGAGACTGCCATCCCGACCAGTCTCTCGGATTGCATAAGTTGCATTTTGTTTACGTTTGGTGATGCCAGCACAGCAAATAGCTTGGCAAAAATATTTCAAGGCAAGGCGAAAACAAATTAAATGAAGTTACGCCAGTTCGAATATGTTGTTAGTGCCGAATGAATAAAATCTGGCTGAGGCACACAGACTACAGGTGGAAAAATGGACATCAGTCAAAGCCAGCGACTACATCGATAGCGACAGCAATTTTAGCATTGTAATTAGCATTTGCATGTGCGAAACTTTCAAATCCAACCAATCCGCAGAACCTTGAAGGCAACCAGGCAGGTAGGCTGTCAGGCAGGCAGGCAGACTGTCAGGCAGGCAGGCAGACTGCCAGACTGGCTGGCAGGCACCAATTCAGTTCTGTTTGGTTGAGCTTAGTTCAGTTAAGCTCCAGCTCTAAGCTCATACATATTTATGGCTGCGGGCGGTCTGACGGACGGACGGGCGGACAACGTGCAACGGCACGACTTAAGTGCCATGTCATGCGTTATTTGGCAATCATATATTGGGACAGTGGGCGTGTCAGGCGCAACTTTCAAATGCGTTCAGCATTCATAGCCGTAACATTTACTTACGTTCGCGCCAATTGTATGGATATATCGAGCAGTAGTTCGCCCACGGTGGCCAGCTCCTCAGGCTTCCAGTCGGACTTGGGCTCAGCCACACCTGCAAAGTGCATCAGATCAATTCACTTATCTACGCATTGTCTAAAAAAAATAAAACCACTGTCCACTTACGTATACGTTTGCGTGCATCCGAATAGGCCGCATTAATGGCATCGTAGGTGATACAAGTGCCCGCTCCGCTGTTGTATGGGTTACTGCGAAAGAAAATGGCAAAACAAGAAATGAGAATGCTGAATTTTATTGACAATGGCAAGCAATTTGTCGCTATCACATGCTAACCACACACCCCACACACACACACACACACACACACACGCACACAGCCTGCGTGGTGTCTGATAATCAAATTATTGACAGGCCAGCAGGCAGCAGATGGCAGCAGGAAACGGAAATGTTAAGCTGCCTTTTAGATCTGGCCACAGTTGAATACGTGACTTAGACGAGGCAACATGGAACAAGCGCGTAGCAAGCTGATACAAATATTGTGTACACATCGAGCAGCCGAATTGAGTGCATCAATGCAGCAGATGTTGCACAAGCACTGCAAGGCATCCGCACGCACTCAACAACTGATAAGGTTCGTCAGAATTGTCCTATTGTGTGTATTGGCTATTTGCTTGCTGAATTACTACCATACGGAGTTGCAGGGACAGGTGAGTAAACAGCAGCAGAAAACTAAACAATGGAAGCTGAGTTTTCTTAAATAGAACAGTTTGCAATCTAGGTTAAAATAATTGCATTTTAATAATTGTAATTGAAGGAGACGTCACCGTGCCCATTTTGCGTATATATTTTTTATGAGTATCAATTTGAGAGTAGATATAATCATGTCCGCCTGCTTGAGCAATTGATTTGATTTATGTGTACTTATGTAAAACTTATTCCAAAAATGTATCCATCTGCTTGCCTAAGTTTATTATGAAAATTAATTCATCTTCTCGCTGTCGAAGCTGGCCTGATCACTATAGTTGCCATAGCAATAATCGGCCGAAAGCGTGGTCTTCACCAAAATATCTCGACTACTTTATCGTGTTATTACAATTAAAATTAAATGTAAGCTCTGCGAGGGTATTTAATCTTCGGTGTGCCTTAAGTAGCCGTTATTTCATATTGCTATTCATAGCGCTGTGCTTTGTCACTGCCACGCCCATTGCGTTATGCGTTGCGACCACCGGAGCGCTGTGGTTTCTGCGCCAACATCATGAGTGTTCCGCGCCTAAGCGACCTTAGTTCTGCCACATTCGAGACGGAATTTGCATACACGGGTGCGCCGGTCATTGTCAGCGATGCCATGCAGAACTGGACAGCCACTAAGGTGGGTTAACACACAAAACACGACACCTAACTAAAATACACTGCTAAAATCAATTCTCGTGTGTAGCTCTTCAATTACGAGTACTTTCGGGATGTGTACGGCAAGGCTAAGCGGAAGCAGCGCATACGAGATTGCCAGTTTTTACCATACAAAACAGGGTTTCAGGACATTTACGAGGCTCTGGACATGCCGCAGTCACGCATCGAATTGCAATCGAATGAGTTGCCCTGGTACTTTGGCTGGAGCAATTGCCATGCGGAGACTGCCGAGGAATTTCGCAAGCATTATGGTCGACCCTATTTCCTGCCCGAGCGATCGGAGAACAATGCTGTCGATTGGTTTTTCATTGGCACATCTGGCCTAGGCGCCCAAATGCATGTAAGTGCTGGGCCTGAATTAGAGTTTTAATTAGCTTAACTGGATTTGCGTTTAACCAGATTGACAATGTTCGCTTGCCATCGTGGCAGGCACAGTTGGCTGGCAGCAAACGCTGGCTGCTGGTGCCACCGCCCGAATGCTATTTTCAATGTCGACGCTTTGAAGTGGTTGTGCAACAGGGAGATATCAGTAAGTTGGTGAATTAAAATGTTAATTTTTAAAATGAGAGTCTTTTATTGCATTTGCAGTTGTTTTGGATACTAACAGATGGTATCATCAAACATTTGTGCAACCGGGCGCTGTTAGTCTCACTATTGGCGCTGAATATGACTAAGTCGAACGCAGTTTTTTTTTTGCAACAGGAAGCAGCACTCACAGCATCTTTTTGCCAAATAAAAATAAATTAACTAAACTGTATTTGTAACTGTAACAGTAACAACTTAACTTAAGTTGAACATTGCATTTGCGTTTGTAGCCGGTTTGTTAATTAAATGCCAAAACACGCAAATTTCTCGTCGTAAATGCACCGCTAAAAATGGGCGTACAGCGACTTCCTCAAATGGAGCGACATGTAAAACGCGTGTCAGGTGACAACGATACATGTTAACAATGCGTAAGTATTAAATAATTATAACAACAACAACAACAGCTACGCACACATACACACATAAACGCCATGGCACCCAATACATTGCCCAGACACGCAATGCAAAAGCATTTAAGCAATGGACGACATTCTTCGCGAACTTGCATCCATATTTTGTGTGTGTGCCACGCTGCATATGCTACCGTGGATCTAATGATATTGCCATTAGGTATGCGACAGGGCAGGGTAAACTACTTTGGCGCATAATACCTTAAAATTGTAACAGTAATTAATCTCATAAAATTTGGTTAACATCCATATAAATGAATTTAGTGTATTTCCTTAATCGAAAGTGTGCCAGAATTTTCCACATTTTTGTATTATTTTGGGAACAAATAAAATACTTTTTTTATATTATTATTTGGTGAACTTTTTTTACAATTTAATCCTGAATCCAAGTGTTATTTTATTTGTAAGTACTCCAATATCTTCAGAGCTACACAATAATTTATTTTTATTGCAAATAAAGTCTGGTCTTTTCAGTAACAACTTCATAGAGACATTTTCAAAGTTGTACTTTTAAACTTACGAATAGATATTGCCAAATTTATTAAGCAATCTTTTTTAAAGAGTTTCCATCAATTCTTCACTGAGTCTCATTTGAATTCAATAACTCTTGCTTAGTAAGGGTGCCAAACAAATTTTGCTGGAAGATTGCACTTTTTTTTCTTTTTTTTTTGGGTAAAATTTGTCAAATGCAAAATGGCGTCTTGCACTTAACTGGTCTGCCAGTTAATTTTGAAATTTATTGCTGATGGAAAGTTCAATGTGCGCATTGGATTGGCTGGTGGGCAGTTAGCCAGAGTCTTGGGCCAGCTAGAAAGTTGCTTGCATGCGGCACGCACTGGAATTGACTTGGTGCGACTGGGACTTGGTTATCCTGATTGGGTTGCTCTGGCACTGCATTTGTTGTTTGCATTTATGTATGTGTGAGTGCATGGAAGTGTACTGTTGCACTATGAAATCAATTCGCGTTTGCAGGTGCGCGAGATACATGCGATTGCTTCCTGCTAAAAGTGAAACTGTATTTGGTTGCACGGGCCGGCGTGGCGTATGCGTAATATTGTAAGTTGTGAGTAATTGCAAAAGTGTGTTGTATATCTACAGATACAGCACTCAAAAAATAAAAAAAAATAATATATATATCAGCAATCTATGCGCTCGTGAGTTTTTGGGGCCTTGTGGCATAACCAAGACGTAGCTACCACACTTACGCAGACGACACTCGGGAGAGGGGTATACAACAACAACAACAGCAACAACAACAACAACAACAACAAAAAGTGACTACATATCAGAGCAGCATCAACAGCAGTAATGAAAGTGTCTCGGGTCGGCAAACCAGTATTTATCTTTTAAGTAGGTTGTTGTGGCTGCTGTGATTGTAGACTGCATTTTTGCCGGCCGCAACAAAGTTCAATAGCCAGGCCAAAGCCAAAGAGTTGTCAAGTCACGTTTCTGCATCAGGCAGCCCCTCCAAAATTAGCTCAACTCTCTGGTGACCCCTATATAAAAATTTGTTATAGCCCGATCGTGCGACATTTAAATTGTATCTGTTTGTGTTGCAGCTCTGCAACATTGTTGTGCATGGTCGAAGTTCAGACATTTTCTTTTTGGATTTTTTTTTTTGTTTTCAAAGTCACATTTCGAAATCGTTTCAAAACTTCAGTTTGCCATCGATAGAAGAAGCGGCCGTGCAGCAGCTGTTGTCGCGTTGCACCACAGGTGCTTTAAGTGTTGCAATGCCATTTATTTGTGTAGCTTTTGTTGCTGCTTTTTTGTGCATTTGTTGTTGGTTTACTGCTGCTGCTGTGGCTGCTGCAGCAGCCGTGGCTGCAGTTATGTGGTTTTTACGAACAAATCTGTGGCGGATTGTCAAGTGCCGTCAAGCAGACGCGTTCGCATCACATGACTTTATGTTCACGTTGAGACGAAGACAGCGTATGCGAAGTCGAGGTCAATAACTCATTTGCTTATTGCGGCAAAAACCCAAGCAGCATATCCGAAGTCAGAAGCCAAAAAATTGAACGCGTTATTCTCGCAATGAGTCTGAATTGAATAAACTATTGTTATATTGACCAGAAGGTTTAATGGAGGCTTTGCTAAATTTGCACAAGTGTTTCATTTCAGTTTTATGCATTATATTCAGACTATTGTTAAGATATCAGAAGTTCTGGTCGATCAAGGCACTATATAAGACACAGTCAAACCATACGGGGCTACATAAGTAGTTCATAAAATACATTCAACATGAAATCGCAGACAATACTTTTACTGCTTGCTGTTAGCGTCTGTGCCCTGTCCGGTGTCAGTAGTAGGGGTTCACCAGGAAATTGCCCCAGTGCTTGTACCAGGGAATTCAGTCCTGTCTGTGCTGAATGGAGTCGTGGCGGAAACCTTAGCATCTGCACTTTCAGTAATATTTGCTTGATGAGACTTCAGACTTGTACTAGAAATCAAAGTAAGCAAAAATATATATTCCGGGTATTATTTACGAAGTTTACTGACTTATGAATCGCTCACTTAGATTGGGTGCTACGTTCCCAAGGAGCATGCGATCGGAATACAAACGATTGCAGGACTTTAGTGATGTCCGGATAAATAAACCCTTCTTTCAACAACAAATTGATAAATGATAAATATTTTGTAAATATATGCAAAGATGTGCATAATAGTGTATTCCTTCAACAACTCCAGCGTTAACTGCTAATGTAGCTGTCTGCTGTCTGAAATATCATAGCTACTCTCCTGTCCAACAGCAGATCCAATCGCTCAGCATGCCTCTTACTAATGGCAGTACAGTCGCACAACGCTAACCCGCTGCGTTGAGTGACTATTTGAGCCGCAGTTCCAGTGCCAGCCAGAGACACGCGAGTCATCGCCAGTTGAAGACTTGCTCCCAGGCGTGCAACATTTGCCCCCGTTGCCCATTTGGCAAGACAAACAATTTCAACATGCCGCCGCGTTGTTGTCGCCACTGCTGTTAATGATTAGCTCAAAGCCCCCAGACATTGTGTGTCGTAGGTGTAGAGTATCGACAGCCAATGAGTCGACAGTAGCTAAGATTTATGACTCTCTGTTTAGCATTTTACCATTTTATTTTTCTATATATACATTTGTATATACATTTTTTGTGTTAGCGTTTCAATATTTGAGCGCAAACGTAACCCAGAATGCCACTTGTGTGCTTGCCGCATTTTCTATTTGTATTTGTTGTGGTACTCACTGCGTGCCGCGAAACAGATTCACATTATAGTCGTAGACCGAAGAGCGACCCGGTCCGGCCAGCAGCAGGGCACAGTCCGAGCCATGGGCGGAGTGCTGTTGCGCCCCAAATTGATGGTATTGCGCCTGTGCAGCACTCAACAGACCCAGCACAAGTATTCTGTGGATAACAAAAAAAATACATATTAATTTTTATACTTATTAACGTTTGTATCTAGTGCTACAAGCTGAAGCTTATTTATTATTTATTTCGAATTAAAAGAACTTGCAATAATTCTTAAGAATATTAACTATTCGATTTTCAATAAAAAGAGAAGGCCAAATAAAGCTTTAGAACATATGCATATAGTAAATATGAGTGTATGTATGTGCATAAAATCGTTTTGCCAGCAACTTGGCCTATTAATCACCAACTGGCCAAAAGTAGCAGCAACAGCAGCACCAGTTGTTGATTCGCTGTGAATGTTACCAATATGAGTTGCAATTGTTTTGTGTGCTGTGCATTGTTTTTTCGGCCACATTTTCGTGGTGTCTGGCCGCTTGACAGCTGGTAACCTTGCTTTTATTGACTCAAATTTATGACGGGGGGCACGTGTTGATGTAAATCGCCTGTTAGCTTTTTGCCGCCCGAAAAAAACACATATTTATTTTCATCCAATTGTTAATGACTTTTTATAAGTATCGATTGTTAATGCGGACAGCAACAACAATAGTAGCAGCAAAAACAACATTAACAGTGAAAGTGCCCTGCGTTGGCCCTGCCATCTGGCCATGTACATTTATGATCTATTGCTTTGGGCTTTTGATGAAAAAGAGCTGCTTAGGGCACTGTTTCGCTCTTGTGTAAGCCAAATAAAACGCACTTAAATCCTTTCACTTTCCGCATCGCATTCAATTTGTGCCTTTGCAGTGAGGCTTTCTTTTTCTTTTTTTAGCTGCTACTGTATCTGATTTCATTGATGCCCTCTGGTAATTTGAGCAGCAGTGTGACAAGTGTACAGCCAGCAGCATTGCGTTGCCAGCACACTCTAAATGCAATTGCAAATGTAAAAACACCAGCTGCACATCGGATGCCACAATGTGTAACGCTTTATTCTCGCAATGCGACTGAATTTAATAAACTATTATTGTATTGACCAGAAAGTTTAATAAATCTTTTTAGAGAATTTGCACAAGTGTTTCATTTCGATTTATTTAATATTGTCCTATAAATTGTATTATAGATCCACACTTATAAATTCATGACTGGTGCATATTTTGAGCTGAATTAACATTGATGCATTATATTCTCACTATTGTTGAGCTGTACGAAGTTCTAGTTCTTCCTTACAAGCACTTCAAGCTGTGCCTTCAATATGAAATCCTAAACAATTATTTTAGTGCTTGCTGTTAGCGTCTGTGCGCTGTCCGGAGTCAGCAGTAAAGGTGTTCCAGTGCCTGTAATAGGGAGTACAGGCCTGTCTGCGCTAGCTGAAATCGCGGCAGACACACTATCATTTGCACTTTCACCAATATATGCATGGTGAGACTTGAGAGTTGCCGGTGAAATCAAGATAAGCAAAAACATATATTTTATAAATAATTTAGCAAATTTTGCTGACTCCCAAATTGCTTCGTCTGATTGGAGGGCCATTATCCAAGCAGCCTGCACTAGGAATACAAACGATTGTTGGGCTATAATGGTGTCCATCTAGGTCAACAAATTAACCCATATTCAAAGTATTAAATTATAAATACATAGTCACCAGAATATAAATACAATTGGCAATTCAAGAAGACAAGCTGCACATGAGAAGTCAGGAGACAAAAAGAAAATTTTGTTCTGACCAGAATATTTAACAAGATGGAAAATTTGCGTAAGTGTTTAATTTCGATTATGAATTTTAATATGGCAAAATATATGGCCAACCACCTGTAATTATGTACTTATTAAATATTGTGCAGTTGACAACAAGTGTAACGCTTGATTCTCGCAAAGCCCCTAAATTGAATAACCTTTATTTTGTGTATTGACCAGAATGTTTATTAAAGCTTTTAGAAAATTTGCGCAAGTGTTTCAACATGCAAACATGTATAGACGATCATCTTTAATTATGTACTTATATATATATGACTGGTGCATATTTTTGGCAGTATATAAGACGCAGTCAAACCATACGAGGCTACACAAGTACTTCATAAACTCCAATCAACATGAGATCGCAGACAATTATTTTTGTGATCGCTGTTAGCATCTGCGCCCTGTCCGGTGTCAGCAGTACGTGTACACCAGGAATCTGCGGCAAGGATTTCAGGCCTGTCTGCGCTAGCTTAAATCGCGGAGGAAAAATTTATAAGTGCAATTTCGGCAATGAATGCTTGATGAAAGAGCAGAACAAGTGCCACAAGAATCAGAGTAAGCTAAAATATATATTTAATGAATTGCTTACAAATTTTACTGTCTCTTAAATCGCTTACACAGATTGGGTGCTCATTTCCCAAGGCCCATGCAGTAAGTGTTCACCCGAATGCAAAACTCTTTTAAAGAATTAAATAATTCTTAAATATGTGTAAAGTACACACACACACACACATACACACACACACACAGTGCACTCTAAATTCAACAGTTAAATCGTTTCATAAACTTGTCACAAATCTGACCTTTTGCAGTTTAATAAATAAAAAGGGAGTTCACATATTACTGAAGCTCACTCAATTTGACCATTATTAGATAGCCGAATTTTGTATTTTTTGCAAGCTCTTCACGTCGCAAGTTCGTAAAATGTTTTATTTGCAATCAAGCGCCACTTGTCGGTTGCATAAATACACAAATAAAATTCCAAATGGTTCAAGGCAGCATTTCGAAATTATGAGCCGCTAAGAGCTGCGAGAAGTGTGCAATGTTGATAATTAAATGTTAAGTAAACTGGTTGATTGGCCCGCTCTTTGGATTTTTTAAGCTGCCAATCCAAGGCAATTAGAACGCAGTAAAAGGCTCCGGCGCCCACGCAGTGATTGGCTAGTTGTGTAGATGCCAATTGGCCACGCCTGACAAAATTGAACAGTTGAATTGACTTGATTGCATGCAGGCCAACAGATCAACAGCCAGCTGGCCACTGCGTAAGTCAATTAATTGTTGCTCGCCATTGGGGCGACAGCTTTTGTGAAAGGCGCTCACGCACACACACGCGCACACACGCACGCAAACAGTAAACGTCCTTCTGGCCAAAAGTCGAACAAAACGGCAACAACATTATTGCATATTCATGTAGCGTCAAGTTTTACACCTGCCCGCAAGAGTCAATTAAATTTTTGGTGGCTGCTGCAAACGGCTTTTCAAATAAACATGCATCAATGTGTATATATTTATAAGCCACAACTGCAACTTATCTAACAATTCAAGGCATTTGCATAGCACCCAGGCTTGGTTCCACTGAGCCAACTATACAATTGTTGACCACATTTGTGGCTGGGGCCACCGACTTTGCCGTTTTTGAATCTATGCCCAAATATTGATGCCGAATCCAGAAGCGACCTTTTTTGTCTGCCCCAGACAGGCCAAAAAGCCTTTAACAATAACCAACTGCTAACAATGATGCGCGCTGAACTTTCAACATGGTTACCAAAAGCTAGGTTTGGATGCCTGAAATGGGAGTCACTAATCTCCACACATTAAAAATGAGTCCAACGTTGACATTTGTTAATAATATCTATCAGCTCTACGTTAATTGCACTGTTGCACTGTTATTGTTGTCGTTGATGTCATTTTATTGTTCATGTTGTTGTTGCGCTTCCATTGTTGTGGCATTGCTTGATATTGTAAATTTGCATCGTTATATCATCTCTTAGCTGGCATTCATGTGTGTAAGTCTTACATAGCATATCGCCCAGGCCCAGAGGCGCGCCAAGTGCATAGGACCTTTTGTTGGGCATTCGATGGGGACTCTTTATTGTTGTTGCTGGTTGTGATGCTGCTGTTGGTGTTGCTTACCACATCGAGCAGCATTGTCTTTGGGGATTTATATGTAAATTGCTTGCAACCCAGAGGGTTTGGTTTTCTTGACAAGGTGTTGAAATGCGCATAATTTTCCCCTGATTGTTAACAAAACTGGCAAAGGAATCGCATTCAAAATACGGTACGAAAAATACCTCAAATTACATATGTTTGTTTAAGAGTTGCTCAAAAATACGCTCCCTCATTATTTACCGTTTTTATTACATTTTTATTATATAAGGATGCATTTTTCGTATTCAAAGCCCGTATGAGCGAAAGACGAATGCTTGATATGTATTTATACGGATTGTGTAAATAATTCCCCATTATTTTTGAGGCTGTGAATTGTTTTATTATTTATTAGGCAAATGTATTCAATAATAAAATAAAGGTCTGTAGTATTTTAAGTCTATGCTATTTTTATCTCTAAAGACCTTAACGGTCAGCAATTGTTTTTATAATTTTTTTAAATATCAACATATTGAGTCTTGTATAACTTAAAGTGTATACATATTTGTGGCTGTCGATTGTAATTGTAATTAAATAAATTTATTTATTCCCTCTTAATAACAAATTTATTCGTCACTCAAGTGCTGAATCTTAATGTATTGAAGTTTGTATATGAACTAAAAGTCAACATTAATTGTATAGTAATATATATAGCATAATGTGCGGATATTAATCTGTCCAAACGCTGGACACTAAGTGCTATTAAATAAAAACCTGATACATGCGAGTCTGGCTTCTCGTATCTAGTGGACTGCTAATACCGAATTCATGAGATTTTAATTGTTGCATTCAGGTTTGCTCAATCAGTTTGTGCACCGGCTGCTGTTGCGCCGGCCAATTGCTAATGTCCAAGTGAATCTCGCTCTACACAGAATCTAAACTGATCGGACCTGGCTGAATTTAAGCCGCAGACATGTCATCACATCCGTTCGCCGATTCAAACGCAACAAGTGCTAAAAAATCAAATCAATAGCGCACACATGGCGCATACTTAATAAACCATTGGCCAATTGCAACACGAAGCGCATTTATGTGGCATTAGTGTCGCTCTTTTTTATTATGCCGTAAATCGGCCATATGTGCAGAGGCAAACCCGTTTTATCTTTCTGTGTTATGGGCTAATAAGCAGGCTAACGATTTGACCCAAAAAAAATCGCGGTAAGAAACCTATCAATTTAATGGAATCGACATGATCTCGTGAAGGGTTTTGATATATCACCCCAAAGGAGCGCGGCACGCAATCGACTTGCCTCAGATAAACATCTGACACGGCTTACGTGCAGTTTATAGACTTAAATATATCGAATTCATTCGATTAGAATGTAAAGCGGAGACATGCCAAAGCTCAGCAACAGCTGATTTTGCTGTTTGCTGCTGCTATCGCCAGCTGACACGCATTTGATCTTTGTTGCGCATACGCTGCGTTGTGCAGTGGACCAGCTGTCCATTGATAACTAAGTAGGCGATCTGCGGAGCAATAGCTTATTAATTGAGATCGCTGCAAGCAGCCCGCCTTTACCGATTTATGACTGGCAACGGTGCAACTAATTGCAAACAAATTGCAGTGCTTAACACCGATTTAAATACTGTAAAAGCGGTTCAATTCAATGCCAGATTATTGACCATTTTATGAAGTGCAAAAGCTCAATGCAAAACTCGCTGCTGTCCAGGCCAGCGATCGATTGTAAACACATAAATCAAATACAAACAACTTTTTCATTTGATGCTGATGTTGATCTTTGATTTCGGTGTGCTTTTGTACAAGTCAGCTGCCTTGACTTTCTTAGCCAAACTTTAAAGTTTGAACCGAAGTCAGAGTCTCAGCTGAGCATCCCCATGTGACACCTACATACCAAATGTGGTGCTTGTGTGTTTAGAAACGCCTTTCCCCACTTTATTGCACCATTTGTTTTTCAACAAGTACCAAATAGTTGCATGAATTCAATAACTCAACGACGGAGTCGCTGGCTATGACTTCAAATGCCTAACAATTGGCACATCGTCATCATCATCATCATCAATTTAAGTGCGAATGATGCAAGAGCCACTCCACTTGGCCTGCCTACAAATGAGCGGGTGATTATCGCCTATGTATTTTCTGTAGATTTGTTCAGTTTTGGATATAATATGGATTTGTATGTTCGGCTGTTGCGTAGCTTAGCATGCCAACATGCAGCATTATGCTTTGTTTAAATACCATTTCAGCTAAATATGCAACACTTCACGAATAACTGCATCTTATTCATATTTTTTTCTACTGCATAGTTGTGCTTTCAATTGCCACATAATTTTGACTGGCGCACATGAAATCAAACCAAAAACAAAAAAAGATCACAAAACAGAGAAACAAAAACCATCCACCAGATATTTGGGTTAGCTTGGCTCTCACGATCTATAAGACTTTGTTATTGTCGATCCAAGGCGCTTCATTCTGCTGCACGATCGCCAACAGCTACTGCATATTAATCAAGACCGGCGTCGGCGTTGCCTACGCGCTCTTGACTGATAAGCGCAAAAAACACCGCGTGTTTCAGATATGTAGACCAAAAGATCTGAAAAGATACTTTTCACTTTCGGTTCACACGGTTGGCAGCTAGCTCATGTCCGTATATGGTATGTATGATTTACAAAGGCATATTAACAACATTCATTTGTCATAGTAGTTATTTGTAACACTTTCTCGACTGTGAATCAGCAGATTTGGAGAATGTACCATCTTCAAAAAAAGAAAATTTGTACACTTACAGCTTATGAATTAGCACAAACAGATAAAAGTTGCAATTTAATGGTTGATTACTGTGCATCATTTGACAAAATTACTTTTACTTTCAGCTAAGTATTAACATAAATCGTTATATTTTTTTTACCAGCCGTCCTTCACTTGCCACCCACTCATTATTCGTATCTTTAAAGTGGCTACACTTAAAAGGGGCATCATTACCATTGCCCTAAATGAAAAGCTAAGCCAAAAACTCAATTAAGAGTAAAAATTTAAAACACAATTCCAAAAATAAATTTATATTGTGGGCAGCATAAACATCAATTTTGAAAGCACAATTATTTCAGTTAATTTAAGTTAAGTGTCGAGTATTATGGCGGGCGCATCATCAGTTAAAATACAATTTCAAAGATCTGTAAATCAAAAGTGAATGTTGGGCTAACATTCACTTTGAAAATCGAGCACCAAGCCAAGTGCCGCATGGCCCATCAATGTCGGCAGCACAAAAACAATTTGCTTCAAAAACGTTTATGTTAAAAGAGATAATATTAAAGGAAATATATAAAAAGATCACGTGGTTGGTTGCCTAAGACATATGACTAGATGAGAGGAGTCAAGGAATTGGCATTATGCGAGTATTTGTAGCAAAGCACATGACCAAAAACGATGCACAGATAAAATAATAAAAAAAAAATTATTAAAGTAAAAAACCAGCTCACAATGTTACCACAATTCATGGCTGCTGCATTGGCTGTTGTCTTCGCTTGAACCTTACAACGTTTTCTTTTTATGTAACAAAAGAGACAACTGCAGATTTTCTCGACGACTCTTTGTGAGCTGCTGATATGTGACTTTGATCAAATAAATATTATGATATGGTCAACCGCTCATTAAAACGCAACACAATGCGCCTTTATGGCAGCACCTCGATATGTTATTTGGGCGCTTTCGAATTTCGAAAAACACGCCCAACAATCGACACGCTACGATTTGTGGCACAATTGTGGATGGAGCACAGAAAGTGCATGCAAATTGGCTAAATGCAGGCTGAGATTCAGCAGCCTTGACACAAATTCGTTAAAGCTAACTGTCAGTGACCAGAGTGCGGTTTCTTGATGCCGGTATAATCTCTTTGTAACTACCTGTTCGAGCCATTTCACTTGCTCTCTGTAGCCACAATTATGTCTTAATTTTATAATATTTAAGCGAACCGGATTTCTAGCAAGTCTTGAAGCAGATGCAGCCCAGTTTCAGTTGAGGCATTGACAGCGAAGGCAACAGGAAATCAACTTCGCAACTTGCACTTAAAGCTGTCTTTTTTTTCTGTTTAGCTTGTCTTCTACATTTAAGGAGAAAGTAAAGTGGACAAATGCATACGCAGACGGCCAGGCTGCCAACTGGTTGAACATGAATTCCAAATCAACAACTGGCAAACATTTGGCCAATTGTGTAACTCGAGTTAAACTTTGCGAGCAATGTTAATGACCTCGTTAACGCCCCCCTTTTACACAAAGCATAGCCAAGCATAATTCAAAATTCACGCTCTGTTCCTATATCAGGTTTACTAATAGCATTATTTTATGACTGCCGTCGAGTCACAGAACAAGTCAACAAACGCGGTCAACAGCTGGCAATTAACAAAAATGCGATAACTCAATATTATTGCTGTAAATTGTTAGCTCAGTCTTCGTTTAGTGTTGGTGTTAGCTTAGGTGCGAGCTGCCGTTAGTCAAAGAAATAAATACTCCCACAACACACTACCCTCTGCCGCGCCTTAAAGAGTAGTTAATCTAGCGAGTGGACTACCTTGCAATTATATGATTATACGCGACTTCCTTTGACTTGCCGATCAGTTCAATAATACCCATATTGCTTTGCCCAGCT
Source organism: Drosophila cognata (assembly GCA_035041535.1). Lineage (NCBI taxonomy): Eukaryota > Metazoa > Arthropoda > Insecta > Diptera > Drosophilidae > Drosophila > Drosophila cognata. The sequence goes on along the minus strand of JAWNLC010000571.1, from coordinate 12,435,704 downwards.
TAAAATCTTATCTTTCACCTTTGCAATGCTGGCTGGCGCCTAATTGATTTTCGAACGAAACTGTAGTCAAGCTGAGCTCAATTTAAGTAGGTGTGAATGACGAAGCGAGCGGCAAACAGCAGTTACTACCACTAAGCCAAGAGCCAAGAGCATGACCTATACGCTCATTAGACTAAGCTAAGCTAAGCTCTGCCTAGAGGCTGTCTTTGATGATTGCTTTGACTGTGGGTTGCTAAAAAGATCATTAATTGTAAGCTGAGTTTGGCGCGTGCCCAAAAAACCCAACACATTGTGTAGAAAGTTTTCGGAAGTCATCGCAGCACAACGGATGTGTTGTATCAAAATATACCAAGATGTGGTACTTCAGCTTTGCCTTTTTTTGTAGAACTCATTACGCCGCAACTTCAACAATTACACAGTCAGCAATGGATCGCCGCTGCCGTTTGTAGGTGACAATCCAAAATATATACATACAACCTGAATATAAATGTGTTAATCAAAACACAAACATGGCAGTTTATTAGACAGCGTCAACAGAACTCATAAAATTTCTCTGGCGATCGCGCAGAACTTTCCAGTCAAGTGCCACGCCAAGAAAGCAACGGTAAAGACGGTAAACAGAAAGTCGTCATAACCCAGCGGTAGGCATAAAATATTACATAAAATTACTTATAGCTAGCTGGAAATGTAAACTGGGTTTTTGCCACACATTCACGCCCATTCGGTGGTCCCAAATGAACTTGAACAATGCGGTAAGACGCCGTACCATAAAATGCAACAAAAACAAATGCGACTAATTAGTGTGGCACAGCAATAGATAAAAATACTTACAGCTAACTAACTAATAACTAGTTGAGTCGAGCTGAGTGGATCAGGCGACATACCTTAAAATCATTTTGTTGACGTTGCACGTTGCCACTTGGCCGTTGGCCGTTGCTGTAGCTACTAATGACTTCTTTAAATGCGTTTTTGAGTCGATTTTCGCACGCAAACACGAAAGAGCTGCAAACTTAATCCAATTATGGTCGTTGGAGCGAAAAAGTGGAACGTTGTGACTGCCCACGCAGATTACGATGATCGTTTTGTTTTAGTTTGGTTTCTTTTTGTCTTTTTACTTGGCCTTAATTATTTTTAGAGCCTCGTGTTGGCTGGCCAAAGTGCAGCACGTCACCTGCAAAGTTCAAAGTTTGTTTCGTAAGTCTTTCGTTTTTTTCTTAGCACTTTTCTTAGTTTCTTCGCTCCCAAAAGCCGGCAATGTGGGTTAAGCACGTGTGCTATTAAGCTTTAACTTTCGTCGCGTTGAATTTCTCGTATTTGTGAATTTTATTTTTTGTTTCTTTTCACTGCACTTGCTGATCGTTTTATTATCAGTTCCACACATTCAGCACATGTGCCCAATACCGTTAGCCGCTTGCAGTACCGCCACGACGTGTGTCCAACAAATAACTGAACTCAGCAGCCCAATGCTGCCACACAAAACCAAATAACTTGTCGACTTGAATGCGGCTGCGACTGCGTCAACGTCAACGTCAGCGTCGCAGCAACATTGCCAACGCCAACGACAGCAGCGACAACAGCATCGACAGCGGCAACGTCAACGGCGACGGCAACGATAGCGATAGCAGGCCAATACAACGGTCTCGTTATTTGCCAAGTAATTTGGTTATCAGCCAAACCGCTACCAACAACACCGGCAAAACAAACGCCCAAAACACAAGGCGTCGGCGCGAGCGAACTTCTCAGCAGTGGCTTCGAGCTCGACTTTGAGTATGGCTTGAGACAAAAACGCGACAACAATTCGTCGTGTTCGAGTGCAAATTTGAGCCTACCACTGCCAGCAGTGTGGTGGGTTGTCTCAGGTGTGGTGGCTTTTCAGCGTGGCGGTTTTATTGAGTAGCGTGCACACAAAGTTTGTTGCCTAAGTCTTTTGTATTGCTTTGTCTTACCTGAGTACGTGATGCGATGCGCCTGACAGATAGTTAGTTCTTTGCTCTAAATTTCATCTTAAATACATACATAGCAATATACACGTTGGAAAGCAATCATTTATTTCTTTTTCTTTCTGGGAATATAATAATAGGCTTAACGAAATCGGCAACATCTCAATAACTATGTCAATTCCAATATAAGGTCATTTTATAGTAATATTATGTATAATGGTTCTTATTGGCTTTGTGCTCTATTTACAAATTGCTTAGGATATATGTACATTGAAAATGCTTTCCGAAATGTATACATCAGTCAGTCATATCAAAGTAATTGTATTAAGCGAGCTAGACATACGAACAAATCAGATTTAATATCCAATAACACTCATAATAAATCTACAGAAATCTACAGAAAATCCAATTAAATTAATCCAAAGCGCGACAAACGTCAAATCGCCAAGCAGTTAAGATTATTCAAGTTTGAACCACACTTAAAATTTTAACATTTTTTTATTTTCCATATCGATTTTGTGGTCTTTGGTTTTGGCTACGGCTTTGTTGACTTTACAATTGTTTGCATGAACGCATGAAAATTGTGCAATCACTCGAGCTGCGTTAAATAAAAAAAAAGACATTAAAGAGAATAACAACGAGAACAACCGCAGTGTGCCACGAGCTGCACGCATTTTTGAAAAGTGGTTTTCTTGTTGTTGTTGTTGCTGCTGCTGCTCTTTTATATTAGCAAATAGACAATTTTTTTATGCGCATTACTATCTACGTTATCGGCCTGGTTTGACTGCATTACATTGAGTTCGTTTTTGTTAACTTTTTGTCTAGTTTATTAAACATGCCATTAAATTTTAATGTCGTGTGACATTTTTGTTTACGCACTGCGTCAATGTGGAGCAAAATATTAGCATGTAGGCATATTAGTTTCTCATTTTACTTGCCTGTCATTGAGTTGCTTAATTAATATTTATCGCATATCAGTTCGCACACAAGTTCATCAGCATCTTGGCTGATAAAACGCTCGTTGCTTTTTTCAACTTAATTGCTAAAACGCCTTCATTTGGGCCATTTGATTAGCCGGCCACAGCAGCCAACTAAGCCACAAATGGTCCACGTTAAGCCAATTTAATTAAGTTGGAGGCGCTGAATGCCTGCCACAGTTGCTGCAGACAACCTTGCAGGCATTCTTAACATGTTCAAGATTTTGACCAACGCACCGCATGTAGACTTGTTATTGTTGTTGTTGTTGTTGTTGTTGTTTGCTGCTGCTGCGTTCACTTTTCAAATGCTTACAAAATGTCAATTTTTGGCACAATGTTATTTGTTAGTTGATCGAAGCGATTGAGCAATTGTTGATATGTTTTTGTACTGATTTAATGGCCGACTGGCTAATTGTATAAGAAAACCGCACGAATGTGTTTTAGAAATTAAAACTCTTGGCACTCAGCTAACACCCCAAATGCACAGCTGGCGACAACACGGTGAATGAGTCATAACTGGCTAGAGATTCAGGGCCCCTCGGGCACATGTTCCCTAGTGGCCGGTGTAGTGTGTAAGCCAATTTTATTACGCTTGCATAATGTGAAGCAGTTGTTAGCCACAATTTTTTCGCAGTTTATGTATCGATTTCGTCTATCATTATTGCCATGACTTTTCATTTTCGCAAAAGAGTCACTTATCGAAGCAATTGGATTTGCTATATCTTAGACAATCGTAAGCGTAATTTGCTTATATTGTTGCATATGAGCCAAAAAAAAACATAATTTGACCATATCCGACCCTGAGCCATTTAACTATTGGGTGTGCGAAGGTTGCTTTTCAAATATCTTTCGATCGATTTTTTGCTTTTTTTCTTTTGACCTCTTTTGGCTTTCGCTGAGCAGTTAAGCAGACAAAGTTTAAACACAATCAACCCAAAATCCGGATAATAATAAACTCTTCTATATGCCAATTATAACGATGGCGACAGCTAATGAGTAATTGGCATTAAATCCACTGAGCTACGGTCATAACAACATAGCTCATGTATTATGCATTGTTTTAGCAGTTGGCCGAAATCTGCTGTCAAAAATTGCTAAGTACAGCTTCAAACTTGAATCATAAGTACACATATTTTTGCAGATAAATTGGGTTTTTTCTATTAACGGTCTTTACATTTTAAATGATTTTTTTCTCACCCGCAGCACGAGCTAAACATATGTGAACAAAAATTGTACAGAGTATAAAAACCGTGAATTGTTAGCTAACAGTTCAGATTTCATAACGTCAAGGCAAGATTGCAGAGCAGTATATTTAGTAGGGAGCATTGGAGTATTTGCTGGGGATCGCATGACGGATGTGGTAAGAGTTGACAGCAGCGGGAATGCCACGATGATAGCCAGTGTTGACCAAGCGTTGACCGATGGCAATAGGAGCACCGATTGTTTGATAGCCACTCACGGAACCGTAAGAGGGAAACTGTTGCACTTTCTGGTTAGCAGCACTATGCTGATAGCCAGATGAGATGGGTCTAACTCCACCGATGCCAGTTGAAATTGGATGACCAGCGATACCACTGTAGGCCGGCTGGCCAACATGCACCGATCCACGTCCACTAGGTCTGTAAGCAGCATGACCAGCTCCAACTGATGTCAAGTAAGGCGATGCTGGTGGATTGGCAACGACTCCGTATGCCAGACAACTGAGCAGAACAACCAAAGTAACAGCCATAATGTAAGTTCAAATTGTGTGTGAAGGGACAACTGATACCTTTCTTGATCAAGTACTACTCTTTTATAGCTCTTGCAAAGTCAAATTCATTCAGCAAATTTTAATTACTTAATATAATTGCCATCAGTGTTGTTTGGCTGCCCTAAGTGTTAATTAGCCTTACATATAAAAACAATTTTTTGTAAAATTGTAAAGATAAACACTCGAAAAATAATCTGCTGTCAAAATTGTGCTCGCTTTTAAATTCTTAAATGTATCTAAGTATGTTGACCCGCTTTTTCAAATTATAACAAAGTCATTAATATTTAGAGTGATATTATCACATGCTATAAATCTCTTCTTTTTTTTGGCTTGAAATCTTATTAATCGCTATGCAATACTATTAGCATCCAAAATATTTTATAAGTCAGACAGTGTCAAAGATTTGTTTCGGCTCGTTACAATTATATAAAATATGCTTTAATTCAAATCGATGATGGAGACTCCACACATTCGCCAAGTGCGTAGTACGAATAGGCTATGGAGAAATTAAAAAATAAATTTGATATATTCGTTCACATAAACAAATACAATTGAATATTCAAAATGACTCACCTTTCTCACGAGTACACATATAATTCCGCATCTCACACTCATTGCTAAAGGTTATATATTCCTCCTGGAAGAACTGTGCACAGACCGGATCAAAGTTTCTCATGCACACCTTTTCACAGTTCTGCTTGCAAGTCTCCCTATCCGTTTCAACTAGCTCCGATTTTCCTTGGTTGAGGCGGGCACATTGCTCTACTTTAAAGAGGCACCTATTGTGAATAACGTGGCATCGCTCCTCATCGGTGGCCCAAACATAATCCTTTTCAGCAGAGCATTTGTATCGCACATTGCAATCGAACAAACTGTGACGAGCTTGAATGCACTCAAACAAGCACAGCAGCAGAGCCAGTTTGATTACCAGTGAGAACCTATTTGTTAGTCTACGGCTCGACATCTTACTCATCCAATAGTAGCTACCCAACTTGGCTATCCGTATAGATGCCAACCTGTTTTTATATGATTTGTCATTGAGTGACGATAGAGAGCTTTACCCCATTACGTGATTCCCCATAAAGATGAGATAGTGAAGCAACAGGCGTGCTTTTTGTAAGCATTTATAATACAACAAATATACTATAAAACTGAATTTTAATTTCTGATAAAATTAGCTTTTATTATCTTTTCAGTTTTAAATGTATTTAATTATAAATTGTAAATGAAGCTTCAGTTCAATCGAATTTCGAAAAGCTTATCAAACTATTTTACACCAATTTACACGAGCAGTAGTTAGGGATCCCCAGTTTGTTCAGAGAATTAAGCTCACGAGATTTTAATTTCTGACACTTACACCATAATTTATATGTAAGTAAGTGTATTTAAAAACAAAGAAGATCCATTCATTAAAAACTTTTATCTAACTAGGCAATCAAATTAAATGAAATCGGACCAATTAATTTCTAAAGCAATAAATGTAAATAAAAAACAGCTTTCTAACTTGTGTTTGTCTATTTCGTACCCTATTTCGATGACTTAGTAAACTCATTAAAATTATACAAAATAAGTCTATTTTTGCAATGTGCTTGGCGAACATAAAAACGTGCCCCTGAGAATTATTTAACAAATTTCATTCTTCGATCGAGAATTGAATTGAATAATAAAGGTTAACTGAATAAGCGATTTCTACATAGTTTATATGAATTGTAATTCTGTTGTGTTTGTTAATCTTTATCAATGAAAGTCAATTTGCTGAGATCTCAAATGTGAGTTTCCTTCATTTTTATTTTTCACTTTTAGTCTTTTTTGCTTAGTCCACAAATGCTGAAAATAATTTAAGATTATGTTAAACGTTATATTTTTGAAAATAATTTGACTTACTTTCGCCGGTTTTGCAGGAATGTAAACTCTTCAAGCATGAATTACTAAAATGTAGCACTTGCCCATTGTAAGTGCCCGTAACTGGCTGATGAATTGTTATGCATGTATCGGCACAGTTTTTCTGACACACTTCCTTGGTAACTATATACATGGCTGTAAAATGTATACAGTTCTAATAATATACTCTTTTACATTATCAATGTTATACCTACGCGGTATGCGCTGGCAGTTCGCCTTATCGAAGTAACATTTATTGCGGAAAACCAAACATGTACCGTCCAACGCCCACACAACGTCCTCGGTATCGGGACAATCAGCAGAACAATTGGCATTAACATGACTCACTGCCAGACAGAAAACCAAACAGATCCCCAAAAATACTTTCATTTTCAAGCACGCTTATAGCAAGCAAGTTCAACGCCAATTTAACAGCTAACACGTATTTCGTCGAGCTGGTCTATAGGGGTAATAGGGGGATACTAAAAATATCGGGGGTTTTTATACTATTCAATGCACACAACCATAGATAATGTAAATATACAATGAGTCTGGTGAACACATGAACGTGACAGTTTGAGTTATTAAACAATTTATTGTTATGCCCTACAAAATCACAGCAAAAATGTACTACACTCAGAGAAACCAACTCTTTTTTAGTAACTCTTTTTTAGAAAATAGCTTTTGGCGTACTCTTGGCACTCCTCCTTGGTGCTGACAGTCAGGGCTGTAAGTAGTAAACGGTATTCATAAGTACCCTCGCATGTCGATGTTTAATAGCTCACCTGGCCGCCGAACACAGTTCTCCCTATCAAAAAAACACTTATTGTGGAAGACTTTGCAGATTTGTCCTATGGCCCTCAGTATCGGGACCGTGTCCCGTGCAATTTACCTTTACCCGGCCAAACACAATGCCCAAAGCAAGGCCCATGAGCCCCATAAAAATTACCAACAACAACTTCATTTTAAATTTTAGATAAGCAGCTAGATAGCGACTGTTGGCCAGCAGGGCAAAACGATCTCATTATATAGCATCGTATTTCCATGTTTATACTAAATGCTAAAATGTATAAACAGGGGGCTAATTGAATAAACAAGTTTCATTCTCTCAAAAACTCTGGTTTTACTGATTTACTCTGATATCCAAAATTAAAATAATTAATATGGGTATATCCCATAATATTAATTACCAATTACCGTATATGCAAATAATACAGGTATTGTCTATATCATATTTATTATCATCATCAATAATTATTGTTAATCATTTAAAACACTATTTTATTGGTTAATGAAAAGCAATTGTTTGAATTATTAAATCTATTTTGTTTAATTAAATGCAAAGAAAACAATCCCGACTAGAAGATACTCTGTAACTCTGTATACTCGAATATTATATTATATAATAATAATATTTAAATATTCTTTTGTCTTTGTCTAGGTTCACATAAGAAGATATTCAATTTGTTAATGTTGTGAAACATGAAAATTATAATTTTTGGAGTGTTATATATTTAAAAAATTAAAGTCGGTCGAAAGATCTTGTTATAAAAGTTTCATTGTTGCGTAAATGTGAGGTACATTTAGTAGGGAGTGTTACGAAAACCGTAGCCACTTTGAGTGCGACCAGACGAGATGGAACCACCAGTTCCCTCATTTATAAACAGCGTTGGTCGCTGTGCAACTGATGGGAAGACGACAGGTCCAGTAGCTGGGGATCTAATGGAAGTCGGTCGCTGAACCGTTGGGGCAGCCACAAGATGTCCAGAGGCTGAAGGAATATAGAAAGAGACGTGTTTGCCAACATTAGTTGGAACTGCAGTCACAATTGGAAACCGAGCAACAGATCCGTATGCTGAAGCAGCTGGACGCCTTCCACCCACTCCCTTAACTGGTCCATAAACTGCTGGTCCATTAAACGCCACAGGTTGACCAGAAACTAGTGGAGTATGAACGGAAGGATATCCCAATGCAAATGGATGCGCTACGATTCCATAAGCTAGGCAACTCAACAGGACAACGAAAACGACAGCCATTTTTGGTAATTGAATCAAAGTAATCCTTTTGATTATTTAGCCTGATTGTTGCTTGTTGAGAACTGATGATGTTTTTGGCCAAGTACGTAGCTTTTATAGGTGGACTTACATTGGTAAGAGATTCTTTTTTTATTCAGTTCGTACACATTAAACAGTTAACAATAAGTGCAAAGATGAGATAAGACCCTTTTTAAGTAACTTTCAGCTCCTTGCTCTCTGAACCCAAATTCACAAGCTTCTGATTTCCAAAATCTACCGAGCACTTTAAGTGTAAGTAATTGCATCAGGTCGTTGGCATTATGACTGATGATTTCGCAAGTGTCATATCAGTTGCTGAAATATGCACATTTCCAATGCCCTCCAATATGCCATGAGAACCAATGCGATTTTCCAAAGCTTAACTGCTTGTAATTTTTTAATTTGGCTATTCAAACAGAGGTTAACACTTTTAATTCTCTGAGTAGCTCATATTCCGTAGAAAACATGTAAACTTGTGAGTGTCTACCCTATTTTGAAGAGCTAGCAAATTATGCCTCTGTAAATTATGAAACCGGTTTTGCTCTGCCAGGTCAAGTCTCCCACTCTGTGGAGTCAAATTGGCAGAAATTAAATTGTATGTTTCAGTATATTATTATGCACTAATTGTGCCTTTATTAAAATCATTGAATGAACTAATCACTATTCCACATATGTGTTGATAAGTATGTATTAAATATGGGAAATACTAGTCCTAATCTAAGACTGCTTCGGCAAATCCAATGCGTTTGGCCTCCGCATCATAAACAGTATAAAAGCGAGTCAGGAAGATATCTCCAAGCACCCAGAAGCTGCTTTCGATTGCCACAAATCCACTTGCACAAATCGTCTCCTCTGCAGTCTCGAGTCTTACAACATAGTCTTCGGGCCTTAGGTTGAAGCTCTCGTCTCCAATTTGGAACTGAATATCCAGCAGCGCCTGCGTGTCACAGCTGACGGCATAGCTATCGTTCTTTATCTTTGCACCAATCGCCTCTTGTACCTGGATGAAGATGGTCTGGGGTATTAGGATCAGTGAGGTGCCCGTATCCAAAATGGCAGTGACTGGACCATGGAAGGGACGGCTGCCCACAAATATGGCCGATATTTCAAACTGCCAGTAACCGGCGACAGACACTGGTACATAGTACAATGCGCCCATGTATCGGGAGCTATCGATGCCCCCAAATATAATCTCGCCTCCGTAGAGTTCGCCGGGCATGCGACGCAGATAAACAGAGAAGAGGCATCGCTCAAATTGATGCTGCTGGCAGAAGAGCTCAAGGAACGGCGTCGAGTTTTGCCAACCAATCTGGCTGAAGCCCAGCCCAACAATGCCATCGAAAGTCGTACCTTCGAAGGTCGATTGATGATGCGACAATGTCTCGCCAAATATCAAACCAGGAACCATCACATCGCCTACTTGTATCGTGTCCTGGGACAGATAGCCACTCACATGACCATTGCCATACGCAATGGTGAAGTTTTGTCCATTCTTCACATAACTCTTTGACTTCTGCGCTTTGTAGCGACTGTGGCGCTGGCAGGCTGTATTATTATCGGGGCAACTCCACGAAGGCAGCCACGTATTGGCCGATCCGGTGTCGAAGAGCACCCTAAACAACTGGGGCGGTGTACCCATTCCAATGCGTCCATAATACTCTACGTTCTCCCGATTCTCCAGCACAAGCTGCAGCTTCTCTGTAGCAAACACACTCTCGTATAGCTGACTCTCCACTGCTTTTTCCTGTGCCTCCAATTTCACTCGCAAGACACGCATCACAGCCAACGTAGAAAACAAAATCAGAATCTCGCTGGGAAATAGTAACCAAGTTCGTTGCATCTTGACTGAAGCTTTAAAGTGAACTGAAGCACATTTGAATAATTTTTTCTGGCTTTGTTAATGTAACTGCAGCTGTTGGTTGAAATTAGCTCATTAACTCAAGGAAAATGTGTGCCACAAATAATTATTTTATTTTATTAGTTAACAATAGTATTAAGTTTGATTTACAAAAGCTTCTCATAATGGATAAATTCGTCAAATTACTATTGAGCTGTTAAATGGGATATAAGCTGATTACTTTTGACCATAAAATTGTACAGTCATCATTTAACCTATAGTTCCTCAAGGAGCTATAGACGGTTGATATGGTTCACCGATCTAGCTTGTGGAAAACATTTTAAATAAAATTATTATTTAATAATATAATATTAATAAACAAAAATGATCTCTTTTGACAACAACTGGTTTATCTGAGACTGTTGCAACGGGGAGAAGATCTTCTGCACTCTCCTCCACCAATATTACGCCATCCTTTAAAATAATAATATATTATTTAAAGCAGTTACCCTATTTGGTATTAAACAACTTACTTATGCCCTTGGTGCAGGAACTGACGCCCATCGCACAACTATTGGAGAAGGTGCATTGGACCAATTGACCACCGACACGAGCTTCGCCACACGTCGGTTGAAAAATTGCAGGACAAACTGAAGGACATTGTCCGGAGACCATAATTAGGCCACAGCAGAGGAGCACACTGATTACAGCAAAACAGAACTTCATTATAGTGGAAAGTCTTTTGACGACTAGTTTATTTCGATGACAATGTCAGGCTTATATACTAATTTCGTCAATCAATTGAAAACTGGTTTCTCTCTCTGAGAAGTTCTAAACAATAACGATTCAACAAAAACAGATGTGGGAACAATTTGAAAGAGTGAATCCCATTTCGGATATGGCTTAATTGCACAGGTAAACATAAACAAGTATTTCTTTGAAACGTAATTTCCAGTTAGTTTAACACCTCTAACTAACAAGATAATTATTGCTGAGTAACGGTGCAACGGGGCGATGGGACTGACCACATGACCTTTAAGCCACCGTCTTTTCAATGACTCTCATTAATCATAAACAACCTTAAGCGATCTGCGCCTGGCGTGCTGCCAGCTCACATGCTGCCTGTGCAAATCATTTGATTTGAAATTTATTCAGTTCATTTTATGCCCCGCATCGATACGATTCGATTCAACACTCAACACCCAATTTTATTTACGAGCTAGAAGTTCAGTCAGATATATGTACATATATACATATGTTTATCATGTGGGTGTGGACCGATCACCTGTGAATAAAGTTGTCTGACAGCTTCTAAATTAAAGAGCATATTCCGCTGAATTCTTCAGGCAATCAATTTTAATATCTATGCAATTACTATATTAGTCAGCAGAATAGCGAAAATAACAGCAACTGCGAATATTCTCAATACATAAAATAAAATGACCAACAAGAGTATTGATAAGACTAAGTGAATACTATTATATACCTTTCAAAATGAAGAAGAATTATAACCAAAATAATAAAACGGGACGTCTTGTGAAAGTAGGCCTAAAAACCAAAATGGCAAGAGTCATACTTAAAGGTAAATACATTTCAATTTGTTTACAAGACATAAACAAAGTGCCAAAAAAATAATAAATAATTGATAATAGATGGCATTCACTGGCTGGCTGTTGGCTGGTTCATAGGCAGCCCCTGGGTGGGCGTTAAAATCAAAGTCTGCTTAGTCGCCGAGCTGATGGAGAGGCGATTTATTACCGCAGCACTTGACTCTTACAAAATCGAGGCAATTTCAAGCACCAAACACAATTACAGTCAAAAGGAAAGATTTTACTTTCGAAATGTGCGAATAACATAACGAAGCGAAATAATAAAATAAAAAACCTGCAAAACAACACCAACTCTGAAGATGACTTTCAAAAATCGCCCAGCGACCGAAGACGACCAATTGAAGAAGACATTTTTTGGTTTCTTCGGTCTTCGGTCTGCTTACAACAAGTGACCAATTGATTTCAAAACAGTCGCATAACAGGCTCCACAGGTAAACTGATCTGGTGCCACATCTCAGGTGCTGGTCGTGGTGTTTTCACAAGAAAACTAATATGTGGCAAATTAAAATTTTGTGCCAAATTATAAATTTAACAATTCCTCAGAAACGGTTTTTGTAGTCCATGTTGTGGCACCTTTGTTTATTCAGCTGCCAAAGCGATATTTGAAATTTGGTGACGAACTGTCAACAAAAATAAAATACTCATTTCAAAATGTTGACGGCAAAATCACAATAACAAATATTCAATTAGATGAAAGGCAATGTAGTAAGATCATATTAATCCTAATACAGCATTACAAAGTTCTACATCCTTTGAATTGTTGTATCAATTTATATTAGTCTGATTTCGATATAATTTGCCAAAGCTGAGTTTGATTTAAATAAAAATTTAAAATCATACAAATACTTTTATTTAAAGTTAATGTGCTTATCTTGTTTTAGCATAATTTACAAATAGCAATATAAAATAAATAAATATAATAAATATGATTTAAAACTACATATCGAAATGAGACCTTCATCTACTGTCAATCGCTTTGTTAAGCTAATGAATAATAACAAATTTTCCATAAATAATACTAAATTTTCCATCTTAAAAAAAGTTATGCGTATGCTTTGTGCTTTATAAAATTCGTTGTTTGTTTATTTAACTGAATACAAACGTACGGGTTAATTGACAATTGGATAATAATATTTGCACAACTGAAAAATGTTTAAAAAGCATTCGCATTGTCTAGTTAACAAAGTACTGATAGCAGATCAAAAACCATCAGAAAGTATAAATGCCAGTTTCAGTTGATGCTAACCCTCAGTTCCCCACTAGCAATATGTACAAGTCGTCGCTATTTATTTCACTGTTCGGCATTTTAGTTAGCCTGAGCACGGCTAGACTGGCGAGACCACCGGCTGCACTCTGTCCCAGACAATGTATTTCGGCCTTTCGCTGCTCGCCGTACTACAGGGATTTGGTTTGGAGCATTGTAGATGGCCAATGTCGTGTCTTTCAGAATGGCTGCATATTCGGATCGGAAAACTGCTCGCGCGTAAATGAATGCAAAGAAGGTTAGCAGTAAACTTTAGTTTAGTACAAAGAGTAACACATGATTTTTAAATTCCATAATAACCTTTAGAAATGACGCAAACAACACAAGAGAAATGCATTGAAAGTTGTCCTGAAGTATGTCCATTTGGAGGCAGTGCAGTTTGTGCCTCGTTCCCTGATATTCATTTAAACAGCACCACAGAATGGACGTCAACAACTTTCCTCAATACCTGCCTGTTGAATCAATATGCCTGCCAGAATGAAATAGGTGGGTTCCACATCATATTATTTTTATCATATGTGATCAAAATGTTTTTTCCTCTCTCTTTGATTGCAGCTTATGTGGGGGTGACTGAGGGTGAGTGCAGGGGTAATTAGAGCTCCACTTCAAACGCAGTAGAGACCGCAACTTTTGCTTTCATATAATAAAAGTGAATATGTTTAAATGTAAACGGACAAACTGCCCTCGCAACTGTTGCGCTTCTAGAATATTTATATAAATTGTAAATCAATATTGACATAATTTTTGAAAGCAAATAAGCGCTACAAATATATAAAACATTCAGCAATACCCTTAACGAGTTATTATTGAATTTTGAGTTTATTACAAAAATTGCCAAGTTGAAGCAAGTCATAAATTCACAATGAAAAATTGTGAAAGTAAAATTATTGTCATTATTTTGCTAGCTTCAATTGGAACTATCTATGGAGAGCTGTTTATTGTGCCGGGTAAGTCAGTGCTTCGAAAACTGAAAGCTCGAATAATATTTTTTGTTGTTAAATTTTTGAGTGAATTTTCAGCGCACAACAAGTGTTATGACGTTTGTCCGAAGGTCTATCGCGTGGTTTGTGCTCGACATGGCGCATGTTTTCGCAGCTTTGCCAACAGCTGTGTTATGCACATATACAACTGCAAGTATAAGAAGAGTATGTGGCACATACATCGGTACATCTGACCAAAAACAAATACATTAAAGTTGAAATTCATTTTTCTATTTAGCATATCGAATTGTATCGAATACAGCATGTGAAAACATCAGTAATGAGGAGCTGCAAGAATTGGAGCTCTAGCGGCGGTTAATAAACTACCGATAGAGGGCGCTCGTTGCAACCGCGCATGCGTTGATCAAAAATATGGTTTTGTGGTTGTGTCTCAATAGTCGCCAGGATACATATATCCCGAGACTGCTGCTGCTGCTGTTGCTGCTGTTTTTATGTGTAACTCTCTCTCTAAACTGTAGTATCGTCACGCCACTACTACTTAAATAAGCGATAATTACATTTTTAATGCAAGTTTTTCCCAGTTTTTAAAATATAACAATATCCACAAAAAATGTTCTAATCCTTAAAATTGTGTTCGAAATTTGTACACAACTCGTAAAACTACGCTACACAATACAATAAATTTTCACTTACGCTCACAGGCCGTTCGCGAGGAAAAACAAAAAGTGTACATAATACCAACCAAAAAAAAAAAATAAAAAAATACGCAGACAACGACATGAAAAACTGATTTTTGGCAGGCAGGAAACACAACCAGCAAGCCAAAAAAAAGACAACCTACAAGTGAAGGCGTTTTTCGACTAAGTTCGCCAACAGTTATTCGTTTGGCGATCTAAACACAGGTTAGTTATTTTTCACCCAATTGCTAATTGGCTTGACATTTAATCTGTTTCCCGCATACAGTTGCAAAATTTCCAGCAAATTGCGCATCATTTATGTATAACAATCTAATGTCCGTCTATTGTGTGTATCTCTGTGTGTGTTTGTGTGTGTGAGTGTCTGTGAAAATGTTTTCATGTCTGCTGGCCACATTTCGAAGCATACATTTCAGCCCCATTGCTGCATTTTGAACTACAATCATAAGCAACTGTATATACAAGAATATAGAAAGGCACAAAATATTGCTGGAGTTTATATGAAGGGATATAATATACAGACACACACACTTACATATATACATACGCACCAATATGTACCCATAAGGAGACACATGCATGCGAACATACGTGCAAAACACACAATGTGTGTATGGATGAATGTCTGCGGGTGTGTGTCTAATGCATATGCAAATGTGAGTGAGAGTGTGACCCTGCCACTGGATAACAATGGCCACACTTCAATGACCTAGACCTAGACCTCGAAAGATTTAAATGCCGCCAAGTGGGCAGTGTGGTTTGACACCCACCCACAAGGCGTGTGTGCCATTATTTAAACTGCGCATTTCCCATTAATTCTCAAGTGCAATTATATATATTTCAAAATGAATATATATATTTACATATGAGACTTACTATTTCTCTGTTGATTAAACTATGCTCAAGTGTTATCTTATGAAACATCTACCTACAAAGAGTAAAACATACCTGGAAAGCAATCTTCACCATTTAGGGTAGTTGATAAATTTAATTTCTTACCGGAGATACTGTTTTTCATATTATTTATTATTCTTATCCCCAAAAGGAATTAAACTTATTTTGAATATTTATTTCAGGATCAATAGAAAGATGGTAACGTAAATGGCGCCATCTATGTTTCGTTAAATCTGCAAAACTCGCTTATCAACTTTTCCTTTGTTAACACAATTTATTTAAGTATATTATTAATGTCGTGCGGAATATCGTTTTCTTACATTCATTCGTTTTTTTTTTCTGTTCGTTGTAACAATTTTGATTTCTAATTCGAAATAAATAATCGATAGATAGCTAAGCAACAGCTGTTCTGTTGTTGCTCTTTATTATTCTGTTATCGTTTCTAAAAGAAATCAGCTGATATGTTTAATTTCAAGTGTTGTTCGCAGGACACCGTCTAGAAAAACTTCGGGTTTTAGTAAACCTGTGCTTCAAAGAATCCTGATTTAACTGCCCACCCGAAACAATATTTAAATAGTTTGATAAGCTTAAGGGGCCGCTTTTCCAGCAACAATTAAGAACGCAGTGTTAATAACATGTTAGACAATGTTAAAGTTTTCGGGTGCCCATAGCTGTCTGTTATATGTTAGTGTTGTGTAAAATCGCCTCATTCGTGTTTTTCGGTCGCTGCCGCAATTTTAATTTGTGCTTCTTGAGAAAATTATAAATAAAGAAAAATTGCATTAAAAAGACTAAAAAAAATAATTAATTTAAAATAGTAATTGATGGCTCCTAAATAGAAACTGTAAGTGTTTATGTTGCGATTGGCTTGTGTGTTTACATATGTGTGTGTTTGTGTGTTAAATAGTCGCTAGAGATGAGCATTTTCTATGATTCTGTTATAACTGTGACTTGGTTGGGTTCTCAGCATGGCTGAATATTGTTTTGAAAAATGTAGATATCTCTGATAAGACCTGTGAAAGATATGCTATCGCAAGATAAGGGCTAAAGCGCAAACTTGTTGCCACGGTCTTGCTATCTTTATGCACGTAGTCTCTATAAATATACAGACAACCGAGGAACAGTTGCGGCATAAATCACAGGTGAGCGATTAGCGCTCATCTCTCTTGCTTTGCTTCGTTTCGCATCCGCCACCCACAACAAGAGCCAAGCGAGCGCAGCAAAATTTATGCGACGATTTGACGACAACAACAACAACAACAGCAGTAACAAGAGGCAAAATAATAAGCAACTGTATAAAGAAGGAGGGAATCTCGTGCACAATGCCTTATAATTATCAAAGAGGCAATGGAAATTTGTCATGAATCAGAATCAGAAACAGAATTCAGACTTGCAACATGAGCCAGTCTTTTGTAATATAGTTTGTGCCTCTTTAGCTCCTCGTTATCACATCAAATCAGTTGCCATATAAAAATTCCACTGAAATATCTTGCGAACTTTTGATTATATTTGCTATAAGCACACACACACGCATACACACAATTGCACTTATGATTTAGTGGAAATTTGATCGGTTCTCAAGTTTGAATAATGCACTGTGTGGTCTTTTGCGTGTGTGTGTGTGTGTGCTCATGCGTAATGCCGCATAACAGTAATTTGAGCTTTTTATTGCTATTATCCTTGTTGTTGTTGTTGTGGTATCTGTGCAATCTTTTGATCTTCCAGGAATTATCAGCTCCTCAAACCTGGAAATTTGTCCACTTTTTCAGGACCAGCATTAATTGGTTGTTTCTACTGTTAATTAATATTAAAAACAGATAAAATACATACATGCACATACACACATAAATACATATACACACACGCGTATTTATGTAGATGATCTAATCTTAAATAGAGTAAAAACAGCATTTTTGTTTGTAATCTTGCAACGGCTTAGGTCTGTAGACTATTAACTATATAACTTATTTTATTTATATATGATTATTTGTGTTTGACAATTGGTCTATTAAAAATGAAAAAACATCATTTTTAAATGCTAAATAAAGAATATTCAGTACACTTTCTCTTCGGAATAAAATAAAGAATATTGAGTTCGCTTTCCCTTAATATTGATAATATTGATTTGTATAAACATTCACAAAGTTCACTTTCTCTTCATTTTGTGTATAAACATCGATAACTTAAAGTTAACCACTGTTAAACCTAGAGCATTCTTACTTATCTATTTTTGTTTTTGCTGCTTTTACATTTGACTTATTTTTAAACTTATTGACTGTTGACAATAATCGGATCAATTGCCAAGCATGTAATTACAAGCTCAATTGCTAGAGAGATTGAGAGAGAGACAGAGGTGAACGTATTGTTATTGATGCGAGTGGTGGTTTGATGGTTATTGATTTCGAGCATAGAGTTTGAGCAAAGTTTATGGGCAACTTGCTGAATCGCATGTTAATGGCGACAACGGATAAAACAAAAGCAAAAGTCATAAATTGTGTGGCGCGTTCTTAGCCATTGACGACGAGTGTCTTTTGACAATGACGCACAACTCTCTGTCTCTCTGTCCGTCTGTTCGTCTGTCTGTCTGTCTGTTACCCGCATATGACGCACAATTGATAAACTGCAGCAATAATAAACAGCTTTACACACTGTATACACTCCAACACTGTTTCTTACTGCGCTTGTCTTTATCTGATTGTTGCAGGGTAGAGCAACGAGTTCCACTGGCTGTGGCTGGAGCTGTTGTTGTTGTGGTTGTTGTCGTCGCATTGGCATTCATCTGGGCAACGTATTGTCGCCGGTGACCGCAAGACTGGGCAAAATTATGAACTTGTGCTCCTCGTCAGGTGCAACAGCATCGAATACATCGCTATCGTCCACAGGGCATCCGGAGAGTAACGGCAGCGGTCCCTCGGAGGCAACACATTGCTTTGGCGGCGGCGGCGGAGGCGGAAGCGGTGGCAACAACGCTGGCGGTGGCAGTCGCACAGATACAGCACCCAACAGTAACAAAGGCACACTCAACGGTGGCGGCAGCGGCGGTGGTGGCGGCGCTAATCCGAGCAACAACGGCCACAGCCTGACACACAACAACGAAAACAACGGAAACATGCCGCCCGAAACGCGTCCCAAAATGGTGACGGTCAAGCATCCGGAATCAAATAAACCCAAGCCCACCACCAAGAAGATTGTCAAGAATATCCAGGCTGATCAGGATGTTATCAAGGCACTGCAACGTTGCCGGGACGAAGGTTGGTCAAATACACAGCAAAAAAAAAGTATACTTAAATGAAATCATAGTGGAATTCAAGTGCGATAAATACACAATATATAACATTAATTTTAATATCAATCAACTATGCAAACTAAAATAATTTAATGTTAAATACAGTACCAAATATGTGAACCCACATTTTTTACTGTGTATAGCTTGGATTTGTAAAAAAAACTTATATGTAAATGAAACCGTAGAGGAATTGAAATTCGACCAATTCTCATTATATAAACATTAATTTGAATATGTCGCCATTTACGTCAACAAATTCCAAGCTTCCAGTTGAAAAAAGCATTTTAAACGAAAATAATTTATTTTTTGAATGCAATTCCTAGTATGTGAACCCGCATTTTTCACTATGTATATCATAGATCTTCATTCATATTCTGCCTTTGTTTTTCCATAGGCATCAAGCGGTTGGACCTCAGCAAATCGTCCATCACTGTGCTGCCCAATACGGTTAGGGAGTGCGTGCATCTCACCGAGCTGTACTTGTACAGCAACAAGATTGGACAGCTGCCCACTGAGATTGGGTGCCTGGTGAATTTGCGTAATCTGGCCTTGAATGAGAACTCGCTGACATCGCTGCCCGAATCGCTGAAGCATTGCACACAGCTCAAGGTGCTCGATTTGCGGCACAACAAACTGGCCGAAATACCATCGGTCATCTACAGACTTCGCTCATTGACGACGCTCTATCTACGCTTCAATAGAATCACAACGGTGGCGGATGATCTGCGCCAGCTGGTCAATCTCACAATGTTGAGTCTGCGCGAGAACAAGATCAAAGAGCTGGGCAGCGCCATTGGTGCGCTGGTCAATCTGACCACTCTGGATGTGTCGCACAATCATTTGGAGCACTTGCCCGAGGACATTGGCAACTGTGTGAATCTGAGTGCGCTTGATTTGCAGCACAACGAACTGCTGGACATACCGGACAGCATTGGCAATCTGAAGTCGCTAGTGCGTCTCGGGCTGCGCTACAATCGCCTGAACTGTGTGCCCGTCTCGTTGAAGAACTGCAAGAGCATGGACGAGTTCAATGTGGAGGGCAATGGGATCACCCAGTTGCCGGATGGTATGCTGGCCAGCTTGAGTGCATTGACCTCGATCACATTGTCGCGCAATCAGTTCACCAGTTATCCAACTGGAGGCCCGGCACAGTTCACAAATGTGTACAGCATCAATTTGGAGCACAATCGCATTGACAAGATACCGTATGGGATATTCTCGCGGGCCAAGGGCTTGACCAAGCTGAACATGAAGGAGAATATGCTGACCGCCTTGCCGCTGGATGTGGGCACCTGGGTGAATATGGTGGAGCTGAATTTGGCCACCAATGCGCTGCAGAAACTGCCCGATGATATCATGAATTTGCAAAATCTGGAAATACTCATACTGTCCAATAACATGCTCAAGAAGATACCCAATACGATTGGCAATTTGCGTAAATTGCGCATTCTGGATCTGGAGGAGAATCGCATCGAGGTGCTGCCCCATGAGATTGGCCTGCTGCACGAGCTGCAGCGATTGATTTTGCAAACCAATCAGATAACAATGCTGCCCCGCAGCATTGGCCATTTGAGCAATCTGACACATCTGTCGGTGAGCGAGAACAATCTGCAGTTTTTGCCCGAGGAGATTGGCTCGTTGGAGAGCCTGGAGAACCTCTATATCAATCAGAATCCAGGGCTGGAGAAGTTACCCTTCGAGCTGGCGCTGTGCCAAAATCTAAAATATTTAAACATTGACAAATGCCCGCTGGGCACCATTCCGCCCGAGATACAAGCTGGTGGACCATCGCTGGTGCTGCAGTGGCTCAAGATGCACTCGCCCTACCGGCAAATGTGAGATGTGGATGGCGTCTGGCGCACCGTCTACGTGGGCAGCGATTGTTACTATCAGTATGAGCTGCAGACGGCAACGGAGCAACAGACGCAGGCCGGTGGCAAACAAACGGCAGGCGGGGCAAGCGAACGGCGCTAACGGTGCGAGCTCAGTTAGAGAGCTAGTTCTCCACCTGGCTATGCCTAATCTCTCCCAGCAGCAAAATCGAAGAAAACAAAAACATCGTGTGTGGAGTGGTGTGGAGTTGCCTGGCAAATTATAGCTTTAAAATGTTATACCAATGTCCCGCGTATTGTAAAACTGCCCCGATTTGCTTTTACCTTTAAGTTGTTCAGCTTTTTACATTTTTGATGCTGCTTATGATATGATTATTTGGTTCTCAACGTTTAGGTTTTAGTTAAATGCTTCCAAGCTAGTCATAAATACAACAAAAACTACACTAAATGAAATTAAACTAAATTAAATTAAATACTAAAGCTTTAGACTTTTTGCGTTTGATACTCGTTTAAAGACATTTACACACTTATCTGTCATAAAGGAAAGCTAAATCGAATGTTCAAACCATACAAAAAATACGCAAGCGCCAAGGAATTGTTTGAAAAAAAAAACAAATACTAATTAAAACTTAAAAGATATACATATTTACATATATATATATATAAACATAATTAGTAGACTACTTTGTATAAGCGCAACATGATTAACGACACAAAAAAGAAAAAAAAAAAAACAAAAGTATTAAAAATAATTTGATTCGAAATCGATGACAGCTAGTTTTTTAGAGCGCATCAAGCTGTGTACTGCGTATTAAATTGTACTACATACATATGTATTCAAATGGTGCACTTTAACTTTAAGTACATATTTGTGTATTAACCATAAACATGGAATTGCTTGTAGCGCCGCATATGGTATATGGATGTAATAAATACATACATACTTAACGTATTATAAACTAATGCATGCATTATATGTATGTTTAAACATTTGAAATGGTGTTTAGTAGCCGAAGTGTTAAAAAACAAACGAAAAAAAAAAACAACAACAACAATGCAGTTAATGTAAGCAACAAAATTAATGTGTGTGTTTGTGTGTGCATATTTATAAATGATTTGTACAAATATTTAATTGTTAATTATGATTTGATGCATTTGGTTAGCAATAACCAATACAATTTTTGTATGGCAAGCAAGGAAAAAACACAATACCTACGAGTAGTGTAATGCCACTTAAATAATAAGTAACTAGAGATAACAATTGAATCTTTCGAATGTCTCGAGACATTCGCGTTCTATTTACACACACGCACACACACATACATACATACATACATACAAAAACACACACACACATATATATATACATATAATTATCAGTGTTGTAAGTGGGGTTTAAAGTCCCATTCAATGAATATTATGTGTAAACAGCTCAAAATTCTTTCAGTCTTTTAAACATTGCACTATTTATTTTTGTATGAAGAAAACTGCAAGTTTTTTAAAAAGAAAAGAAAATGAAAAAAGCGAAATTGAGCTGCTCTTTGTTGCAACGCAAATGGGCTTTAAATCATTTTTTGAGAACAAATCTAAATCAACGAAGCTAACTTTAACTATATGCATATAAATCATATGAGCTAAAGCTACACTTTTACACTCTTACAAACATACATACATACATGCATACATATTATACATATACATATACAACTATTTTTTAAAAACACTTGAACATCTACAAGTATAAATGTTTTATTTCAAGTATCCATGAGATTTGTCAAATAAAATGGCACTGGCCGATGTAATCTAATTACAAAAAATAAAATTTAACAAATTACTAAACAAAGTACGAAAAACGAAAATTCAGAAAACGGTACAAAAAAAAAAAACTAAACAAAAAACGGAAACGTAACAAAATAGAAATAAATGTTGAAAATGTTCGCACACCTGAAACACACACATAATACATGCATACATACATCGTATGTATGTACCATGTAAAACTAAAACTGTAGAGACGATGAAATTGAAACAAACACAGTCAAGTTAAAATTGAAATTGTAAGTACAAGTTACGAAAAAATTTATGTTAGTCTAGAGCGAGATAGATGCGATGCGATGAGAAAGTCAAAATGTAAAGCTATTCCTAAACATACGAAACATATTTGAGAAATAAAAAGAAAATGTTAAAATTCAATGTTAAACCGAGCTTAAGAGCTTCTATGCTAACTGGAATATCAACAACTGTTGTGGCTGCGACTGGAGGTGTGTGTGTGTGTGTGTGTGTGTGTATGTCAGAGAGAGAGAGCAAAGAACAGCTGTGTAGTCGCATTAGCGATAACAAAGGCAATCTGAGTACAACGCACGTCGACACCGACTCTGAATTTGTCTCTCTGTAGATAAGACAACAGCCGTTAAGGACTTGAGTAAATAAAAAAATAACATTGACAATGGTAAGCAAGATAAAATTTTGTTGTGGAGTGAAAATTGCGAATTTTGAATGGTTTTTATCCGCTGACTAATAAACTTGAAAAAACTCAAGAGTTTATGGCTGGCCTTTGTTCGCACAAATCAAGTGTCTTGAATACATACGCACTTATCGCATATACATATGCATATATAAAAATGTGTGTTGTTTTAAAAATGCACTTTGTCTTTAAAAGTGAGCATTTTTAATACACGACTCACAGTGCGCGTTTCGAAGAGAATCGTTCAACATTAACAGTTTTTGATCGCTGTTATTCAAAATTTTCCAGAACAACTACAGAATGTATACCGCCGGTTGCATTTGGCTGCTGTTAATTGCGTTTGGCTGCTTTTCCGTTAGCCTGACGCATGCCTATTCGGCTCTGCGAGATGCTCGGATTATCGCTGAGTATAAGCAGCAGCTGGAACTGAATCATGCCAAGATCGCTAGGGAACTGGTGCATCGTGCCAATTGGGCGTCAGTGGGCAGCATTTCGACCAATGACGTTGTGAAGGACTATCCCATGGTCAATATTATCTCCATTGATGACAATAGCCTGGAGGGCAAATCATCGGGCATAATACGCTTCATGCTAACCGATTTGGATTTCACTGGACCAGATTGGCAAAACCACAACAAGGTGACTTTTATGTTTACGGATGAACAGACGCTGAACTGCAAGAACGCCAAAAAGGATCCCATGGAACCTACCTGTGCGCGTGTCATAATCAGTGGTCAGGTCAAAAAGGTCTGTGTTGGTACCCGATCGATCAATCGATCTATTAAAAGCATGTCAATGATTACAATACAATCTTTACTCTCATAGGTACCGGAGAATGATCCAAGATTTAATCAGGAACAAGCTGTATTTGTCAATCGCCATCCAGCGGCGGCTAACTGGATCAAAGGTAATCCCAGCAAATGCTATAATTAATAACACCTGCTGCTCTTACCCCTTCCGATTTTCGTTGTTTCTTCTTTTGCAGTGCATGAATTCTACCTGTGCGAATTGGAAATACAGAATATATTTGTGCTGGATTTCTATGGTGGTCCGCACCAAGTTAGCGCCTCCGACTATTACGCCGTTAAGATCTGAACTAACCATGAACACTAACGCTCTAATTATGAGTATATGTATATAAGAACACACACTTGACGCTCCAATCTTTGTTTATTAACAGGCAAACAACAAATAATTTGTTAAATGATAAGCAGACTTTCACATTGAACTGACGATTGTTTTATATACATGCATATGCATATATATATATATATATATATATATATACATATACATTGCTATTGTTTTGTGTCATATTTATAATTTGTTTTTTTTTCAACTTATCAATTTCTCTTCTGCACTCTGATAGCAGATATGATATAAAATGTTACTTTAGAACAAATAAAGTTTGGGTTTCAGAAAATACACCATTGTTGAGTAAAGTGTTTATAATTGTTATGTTCCTTTGCGAATTGCAAAATCGATTTTGAATCAATTTTCAAAAGCAAAGGTTTCAACATTAATTAATTCATATAGTGAAGATCTAACAAATTCAAAGAACTTTCCAATTTTAAATATTTGTATATACTTTTTTTTGTAAACTTATGGTTATAAATTTTTTTTTTGTTTAATAATTTTAATATGTGAATTTGATATTGGGTGTTCCAGAGCGTTACGCCTGTGATCCCGGCAAGACACAAAGCGTGGCATCGATTTTCTGCAGCTGGGGTAGAATGTCGCGCAATTTGGAGCGATAGCGGACATCTGTCGCCACTGGATTGTGCTCCAAGTAGATGGTCGTCAGCGCCCTGTTCTCCTTGAGCACCTGAAGGTTTTTCCAATCGGCAATACCATTGTCATTTAACCAGATCTCCTCGAGCTGATCGAGCGCCTCCAGGTTGCCAATGAGCTTCAATCTGTTCTTGGCCAGATCGAGGGTGTCCAAGCTTTTGTTCTCCGACAGATTCTCAATGGTCTCAATGCCATTCTCCGAGAGATAGAGCTCCTTTAAATTGGTCAACTTTTCCAAGTTCTCAATCTTGATAATGCGATTTGCCTGGAGACTCAATATCTCCAGATTGACTAGCGTCTCGAGATTCTCAATTTTGGCAATCTTATTCTTGCCGAGGAACAGCTGTCGCAAATTGACCAAAGTTTTGATATTCTCGATTTTCTTCAGCTTGTTGTCGCCCAATTCCAGCATGGTAAGATTAGTCAGCATGCCAACGTTCTCAATTACGGTGATTTTGTTCGCAACAAAGTAGAGTTTCTCCAATTTTATCAACTTGTCCAAGTTCTCGATTTTGGTTAGCCGATTGAAGCTGATATCCAAGATTTCCAGATTGTCCAGCTTATCCAGATTCTCAATCTGTGTGATTTGATTATCGTAGAGTTCCAGCTCCACAAGCGTTGTCAGCATCTCCAGATTCTCAATCTTCTTGATGAGATTCCATCGCAGATACAATCGCTCAATTTGTTTGAGTGGCTCGAAATTCTCCAGTTTATCGATGCGATGATGATTCAGATCCAGTTCGTAGCATTCGGGATCGATCAGTACGGTTTCCTCAATTGAGGCAATCGGCTCACCGGGTATTATCTTCATGCCAGCAGATGGCTTGGCGCCGCCACTTATCGGTATTGGATTATCACCGTCGGCCATATTCATAAAAGCGCTGTTATTGTATAAATTGATTGGCTTGATAAGTTTCACAATATATTTAATACAACTGTGAAATGCCGCTTGGCCTGCTCTCGCCGATTTTCTAGTTGTTTACTCGTCGAATGCGAATCAGTGTTGCAAAGTTACCCAAAACAGTGCCGGTCGATTTTTTGCTGCGCTTAGTACGCAGGTAATATAAGTGATGCAAGCTAGTGAGCAAAATCAATATTATTTATGTATAATATCACATTTGCTTACCAACTACACTTTCAATTCGTTATACTGATCTGACAATCTATTTCGATTTAAAAAACAACAACACAATAATAATAGATTTTTTTATTTATTAAGAAACCAGTATTTTGTCTACCGCTAATAATGTCGTCAGCGTACTGAGCGCAACAGCTGTAAATGTGTATTTTGTATTGTCCGTACGAAGTGTGCGACTGTATTTTTTGTTTAAAATATAGTTTGTGCACATAAGACATCAATAAAAATGTCCTGAATGACGTCGCTAAAGGCTACTTAGGCTTATTCATTTTATTATACCACTGAATTCGTTAAATTATCGCAATTATCGATCATCATGTCGACGGGCTTAAAGTGTCGCAATTGCGGATCGAATGAGATCGAGGAGGATAATGCACGCGGCGATCGCGGTAAGTACATATATATATATATATCTATTTATATATATATCCAACTAATACTAACTTAATTACTGATGTACTCAGTCTGCATGAATTGCGGTTCTGTCCTGGAGGATTCGCTTATCGTCTCGGAGGTGCAGTTCGAGGAGATGGGCCATGGCGCCGCCGCAATTGGACAGTTTGTCTCCGCCGAGTCGTCGGGCGGTGCCACCAACTATGGCTATGGCAAGTTTCAGGTGGGCTCCGGCACCGAGTCGCGCGAAGTGACCATCAAGAAGGCCAAGCGTGACATCACCTTGCTTTGCCAGCAGCTGCAGTTGACCCAGCACTACGCGGACACTGCGCTCAATTTCTTCAAGATGGCCCTGCATCGCCATCTGACGCGTGGCCGCAAGAGCACGCACATCTACGCGGCCTGCGTCTACATGACTTGCCGCACCGAGGGCACCTCACGTAAGTGAGCAAAGTCATTTTGACTATCGGAAAACAAATAATGTGTTGTTGTCTGTCTGTTTTGTGTTTACAGATTTACTTATCGACATTAGCGATGTGCAACAGATCTGCTCCTATGAGCTGGGACGCACCTACCTGAAGTTATCGCACGCCCTGTGCATCAATATACCATCCGTAGGTGAGTTGTGATTGACCACTTGATTATGGCTATAAATTCTTTAAGACTGCATCTTCAAGTCAACTAGTTGTTGACTTGGGTGAGGGTGCTTCTTGTGTATGATTTTAAATTCATATAAGTCTTTATTAGCAATGGAATGGAGGAGTCTTTAGGTGCATGCGTTTTGTAGTCCTCAGCTTTTTCAGTCTTCATGATTTGTGTTTACATAGAGCATTCCCATTTGTCCGAGATAGCCTCGTTTCCATATGCAGTATCTTTTCTTTATTACTTGTTATTAGGTTTGTTGTGAAGAGCAGATTTGAAGATTACCATTCAATTAGTTTACCCAAAATATATCAAATTATAGTTATTTAAATTCGAAAAAATCTAATAATGTATTTTATTGGTTAATAGTCATAATGCATAATTCAAAGAGTTCATATTCAATATAGGATAACATTTGTCTTACACATATATATTCGAAAAAGCAAAAATCAGTACAATTTCCAAAGAAATAAAAAAAGAAAAAAAACTTGAACAAAACTATCATTGTTGCGTAGTGCAGCCTAGAAAGATTGGTGTAAAATTGGCTGGAAGGGGCTTTAATGTTGCTTTCGATTTTTTATATATTCATGCAGTATATGATAATAATACGTAATCAACTCTAAGACTTGGGTGTTATGGATAGATACATCATATGCTGAGCTTACTCAAAATAATGCCGCTTCAAATGCATATACATATACATAAAGATTCGTTAAGATATTGGCCGCCGATCCTAACTCTGATTAATTGTGTTCGGTGTATATCATTAAATGTTTAACTTGGCTCTCAAATTCGTACGCATACGCATAACATGACGTAAGTGTATATATAGTATATATCCGTATTTATAGTATATATATATATGTATATATGCTGGCAAAAAATATGATTGTTATATGTGTGTATGTATGTCGTGCGCTTCGCATTCAATTTTAGTTTAGAATATAGATTTAGTTATCATTATCATTAGCTTGACTGATTGATTGCCCGTTGTTCACTTGCTTATTGAGGATGCCTCTCCGATTACCATCTCAATGCAACGTCTCAGGTTTTTTCTTTTGTTTTTGGGTATATATGTGGTCGAGTTTAAAATATTTTTGTATGCATTTACCAACAGACTCTATACATATATATATATATATATATATATATATATATGACTATGTACTACGAGAACTAGAGCACTCTAATATATAATCGCGATTGGTATATATATATATATATATGTATGTATGTATATATATTAACTACATATGTATGTATGTATATATTATCATGCTAATATCGCTAGTTTTCCATCTTAAAACTCCAATTTGCCTTGTTGTGTTTGTGTTGCACTGAAAACCCATGAGTTCCGACTTTGTGTTTGTTGTATCTGTGTTGGTCTCTTCTGTTGCTGCGACTGTTGCGACTGCTGGCGATAGTAGCAGGCACCCTGCCACTCGGCGCAGTAAAGCTGTGCGCATCAGGTGTTGCTGCCATCACTGATCGCCGCGGTGCTGCCCTGAGGCAGCTCTTCCGCAGCAGCAGCACTGTTAAGATTGCTGCTCGCACTTGCAGCTGTTCCGCCATTGCTGACACCATTTGTGGCAGCCGATGTTGCGCCGATGGGTGTGGCGCAAATTGAGCTTGTCGGCGAATTGAGGGCGGTGACTGTGTTCGTTGGTCCATAGAAGATTAGCTCGGGTATTTGGCCGCCCTGGACGCCTGTGCCGTTGGTGCTCTCCGACGAGCACTGGAATTGGAATGTAACATTGCCCATGAGCACGTCGGACATGCCCTCCTGGCCAAAGAAGCTCAGCTCGTTGCCATCCAGTATGACCGAGGCGGTGTAACAGCACTCGGGCTCAATCTGTATGGGATTCTCGAAGAACACGTGGAACGTGTTGCTCGACCCATCCGAAAAAAACTTTGTATCGTTCTCCGCAAGGGTGCGACCCAAACGCTTCAGCTCAATCTTGACATTGTAGTTGGCTGCACCCGTCGACGAACCGTAGAGGCCAAAGCCCACAATGAAAATTCTACAGAAGATTCAGATTGTTGTTAAGAGATTATCGATCCATTGATCACTTTCAACTTACCTGCGATCCACTGAGAACTGTATCGAATCGCAGCGACCACGATAGCGCCATTGATTTGAGCGATAGGCGCACGATTGGAAACGATGACAGACTTGGGTTTTGAGACCGGCACGCGTTCGCGTGGGGAAGCTGAGACTGGGCTTCTGTTTAGCCGTAAAATGCAGGAACATGTCGATTGTCTCCTGGGATGTGAGTATGCCCGTCTGGGCGACACCGTTCGCAAACTCCTCCAGCGTCATCGTAGGTATGCGTATCAAATGCAGCGCCTGTCCGAGCACACGTCGCTTATTCGTCGACGTCTCATCGATGCTCATCTTTTCACAGGCATTCATGGCCCAATTTAGGGCAGCCTCGAACAGATGGATCTCCTTGCAGTTGAGCGTCTCGCGCGACAATATCGACTCGAACGTTTTGAGGTCAATGTCCACGAAATCTTCGGACTTAACCGCCATCTCGGCCTGGGCATCGATCACTTCCCAGCAACGCTGCATCAGTTCGGGCTCCTCGAATAGACGCGATTGACTGAGAAGTAGGCAGGCGTTTTTTGCCGTCAACTTAACTTCGAGATAATTGACACAGGCGCGCGCCAAATGTGGCACAATATACTTCTTGGCTGCATACAAAGTGGCCAGAATGTGTTCAGGTTCCAATTTGATTTCATCACAATACAGATATCTAAAAACTAATGTATCAGCAGTGACAATTATAACAATTATGGCGCTTCTTACCTAAGCAGCGTTAAAAATGCCGTTGGCTCCACATCCGGCACCTTGATCTCCTGCTTGTTCTCCGCCAGACCTCCATAGAACATGGCAAAGAACACCGAGCTGCCCGTGGCGAGTATATATTTGTGTGCGGGTATTGTTTGAATGGGATCGAAATCTAAACGAAGACAGACATTAATATGGTTTTGGCATTAAATGGACAGACCACATTTGACCTACCGAACTCGCTGCCCACAATGAACTTGACATCCGACAACAGTTCGTTGTTGAACATGGCCGCATTGCGTTCCAGCACAGTTGCCTTGCTCGCCTGCCAATTCGGATCGGCGGTGTCGAGTGCATTCGAGGCGCCCACAGCGGCATAGCTGCTATTGCTGCCCGCTGCACAAACATACGAACCGCTGCCGCTGCTGAGCGTTGAGGTTGCATTTGCAGCACTGGCTGCCGCCGCTGCTGAGGCAATGGCCGCTGCTGCCGCCGAACTGGAGGGCAGACTGAAGGTGGTGGGACTGCTGCCGCTGTTGCTGCCCCCGTTCAACGCACCCGGCGAGGCCAGTGGCGAGGATGGTGCACTTATCGGCTGTGTTATTTGTATATTGTGATCGGCGGCGCTGCCCGAACCCGCACCTGAACCTGCACCCGCTCCCGGGGAGGTGAGTGCCGCGTTGCGCTGTTGTTGCTGCTGCTGGTGATTGTGCGGTGGCGAGTGCAAGAGTCCATTGCCATTGTTGAGCGTCTCCACTGCAAATGTACAGATATTACAAATTTAGAAAATTAAACATTGATTTCAATAATGCTAAAGTATCTAAGCCATTCCCAACCGAACTCGTCCAGCTTCTGCAGAATGCGCTGCAGCATTTGGCAACCGTTTGTCGCCTCGACCTCACTTCCGCTAATGCGTTACCAGTTGTAGTTGGTGTCCCCATTCGTTGGGGCTGCACCAAATTCTACAGTTCCCCATTGCAGACGCGCGCACAGCGCAATCGTAAAGTGGGGAGTCCAAAAATAGCTGCTGCTGCTGCTGCTAAATCTGCAGCTAGCGAGATTTAGCACGGGCGCCCCCCAAAAAATACAAAAAACACCTTTGTCTGCATACAAATTTATAAAAATAATAACGCGCGTCTTTTGTTTGCATGTGCATGTATATATATACATATATATGTGTACATATATATTTGTATGTGTTCAGAGCAAGGTTTGAAAATTTAGCCTTGTTTGTTTTTGACAGCTCTGTGTGATTTTTTCGAATTTTAGCTGTAAACGCCAATCGAAGTCTAAATTAAACAATTTGTTATATATATTTTTTGTAAGAGTGTACTTAATGCAATTTTGAGTTTATCTTTAACTTAAAATTCTTTGAATAAAAACAAAAATTAACCCTTGCCACCTTTTAACTGGGCACACACAAACACACGCACACACACTCACAGGCAAGCTTAACACAACAGTCGCTGCTTGCTTTGTGGAAAATCGATAACACATACAGATGCACAGGCGACGCACCTGCAATTTTGTGTATTTTCTTACCATTTATCCAGCCGCCATTTAGCTGAGAGTGCGTCATGGATTCCTGGTTGCGCTTGCTAGTCGATTTTAATGAGAATCGATTTAATGCGTTGTTATTATTGCTGCTATTATTATGATTATTGCTGCTGCTGCTGGCCATGACTGCGTTTCGTGTTTGTTTTTTTTCTGCTGCAGTTGGAGAACGGAAAATTTCCAGACAGCTCAGCAAATCAACTATTTGCCACTAGTTCTAATGTGTGTGCGCACTTTGCCTTTATTTGTATGTGATGCGCATGCAGTGAAAATATTTGTCTTCAATTAACAGGCGACATATTTTTCAAGTCATTTTAAAATGAAGTAAAATTTGCGTATATCGACCAAAAAAAACTGGTCGCAGTCGGCAATGATTAATGAAATCGATAGATTGTGGCATTATGTCGATACACAGCAGTCTAACATCAACAACAGCGTTGCATTGGACTGTCGTGTGTTATAGCAGCCAGCCTCTTGTCAGCTGTGCGCCGTTGCGCGCGTGTTTTGATTTTCAATTAGCCCTACGTCTGTTTTGCAACCGCTTTTGGACCGTAATTCATTGATTATATCACGGCTGCGGCTAATATATATTTCCGTCATGCTAATTTGATACGCTCGCGCACTTTGCGCTGCCCCATAATAAAAAACGTCAATGCGTACGTGAGTCCCAAAGCATTTCCATAGCCTTGCAGCAGCAGCAGCAGCATCAGGTGTATATATACAACTATTCATATATATAGATGAGTATATAAGCGCATGGCTTTAAACTTGACTTATATATACATACGACTATACATTGTGGTCGAATACAGCTATTGATTACGGCTGCGCAGCGCATAAATTTAGTGCGACCACCAAACGAAAAAAAAAATGTGAACTTGAAATTGATTTGGTTTTTGGTTGCTAGTTGTTGTTTTTTTTTTTGGTCAACAATGCTGTCAACACTGAAGGTTTGTTTGTTACTACGCAAAACCAGTTTCTTGCATTAGAGCAGCCGAGGCAGTGTCAAGAGAGCCAGTTAACGAAAAAAACAAATAAATAAAACAAAATGTTGTTGACCTTTACGCAGATGAATTTTCAATAGTTTTCGCCCCTCCTTATCAATATCAATATACTTACTATTGCGTTGGTGTTCAGGCGGCGGCTGTTCCTCGTTTTCCGGTACACGTGCCGCATATTCCGGCTCATAGTTGTGGGCATAGGCGCTGCCCCAGTGGCCGGCAAAGTCGTCCTCTTCGAGGGTTAACAGATGATCGAGCACCTGAACGCCCCGCTCGAGGGGACCGTGAAATCGATTGATGAGCTCGGAGAGACGCAGATTGAGGCCGTGGCCAGTTGGCGCCTTCGACGTATCGACTGTTGCCCAGTAAAACAGATGACGGCCCAGATGACTGCTTAAATGGTTTGCGAACGCCTCGATCATCTTTGCAGCATCATTGCGCCCAGTTTTGGCATCTTTTTCTGTTTTTTATTTTTTTTTTATCTTAAAAGTCACACTACTCGTTTTGCGACTCCCACGTTTTTTTTTTCCTGCGACTTATCAAAAAGAGAAAAAAATAACGTGATCTGATATAACAATATTAATTACAGTCACTGAACTGTCGGTAGATGTCTGTCTCTCTTTCTCTCTCTCTGTGTCTCTCTGTGTCTCTCTCTAACCAGCTTTGTCCCCAATCTCCATTTGCAGCTTCTGCACTGCACTTTCACTTCCACTTTAACTTCCCATTTTCATTGCCACACGCATCGCTTATTTTTCTGCGGGTTTTTCTTACACACAGGAAACTGACTCGGCTCATTGTATATGGGTCGCTCTCTGCTGCTCTCTCTCTGTCTCTCTGCGTCTCTCTCTCTCCGTGTGCTCTCTGCTCACGCAATCCGCGCTGCTTTCATTTTCACAGCCATTGTCTTAGACAGAATCCACACAGATGTCCGGAGGGGATTGCGGGTGCAACGGAAATTATGCAAGCGACTAATTTTAATAGGCAGCATTGCGAACTCCGTAACCAAAACAAAACGTCAACAGTGAACACACACATCCACACCCACACACACACCCACACACACATATACTGGACAATACAATTTTGTAGCGTCATGCTGCTAACTGTTTGCTGGGGGATCCGATTAACAATTGGCAGCTAACATATTATTTGTTCGGCACCCACTGAAATTTTGGACATGTGATTATTTCCGCAAACGCAATTTGTAGATCTTTTAATTAGATTTCCAAATTTTTGCTGATCTCGAAATTTTTTTTTTTATTTATAAATTTTTTTTTCTAAAGTGACAAACAGCGTATGAAATGTCATATACCCTTCAATTGGGCATGGCTACTGGAATGCAATTAAAAATAATGCAAAAATTATTGAAAATTATAATTAAAAAGAATATGAAATAATTATTTTTTAATGACAGAGCCACGTTTTGAGTACTAATGAGAATCGAACGAAACTGATTTTGAAAGAGTTTATATAAAATGTAATAGAAACCAGAAATAGCTTAAATACCGTGCATATATAACGTACATCTCTTGTGTAATTATGGTATGGTAATCCAATATGGTAATACCAATTTGTATGTCTTAAAGATTCTTGGATTACAAACAAAAGTTTTACAACTCAATTTTTGTGCGATCGTTTCTATTTGATATGTATATCAGTTGAAGATATTGCAGATATTATGTACCAAATAGGCAAATGAAGAAAATAGCTCAAGTTCAAGTTGGCAAATAATTCTTAAGGTTTGCATTTTTACATTCTATATATATACATATATATATATATATATATATATATATCGTTTTTATAAATTATATGTATGCATATAGTGGTTGAGTATTAATACAAATGAAAATTTATATAGAAAGGGAGAGGGAGATAATAAACTATATAGTATATGTGTATACGTATTTGTCAGACAAAATTGCAATTTATGCTAAATGCATTTCACGGCTTAACAACCGAGTCACGTTTAGTATTCATCAGCTTTGCTATTTTTTTTTTGGTTTCATTTTTTTTATTTAAAGTTTTGCTGCTGCTGCTGTTGGTATTTTTGTTTTTGTTGGTTGTTTTCATTTTATTTATTTATTTTTATTTATTTTTTTTTTGCTGCGCTGTTTTCCACTTATGCACATTTTCGCATTGGGAATTGAGTTCTTAGTTAATTTGTGTTGTTCCGCTTTGACTTTTGCCAGCTTTGTAAGCGCATTTCAAATTTGCCGCTTGCATTAACTCGACGCGCCCTTTTCTTAATTTATGTATTCTTCTTTTGGCGCTGTTTCGTTGGCTGCGTTGCTGCGTTGTTTTCATTACATCTTTAATTGCAAGTGTCGACCCACTTTGGGGCCAGGCTGGGTCAGACCAAACGACGGACGATGGACGGGGAGCAGACATGCGACAAGCACAGACCCAGACCCCAAAGAGACCCCAAAACAACGCCCGCGTAACACTTTCGATTTTTATTTCCTCATTACACGCGCTCAGTGCAAAGAAAAGAAAAGACCAAAATAAAAGAAAAAAAAAAACTGAAGAGCTTTTTTTTTCCATTTTTACTTTTGTTTTAACTGTTTTGCGGTTTATTTGTTAACTTGGCAGCGCTGCTGCTGAGTTGGTTTTGTCTTTTGTCTTTTCATTATACCTTTGCTCATATTACCACAAGCCAATTTAAAATATATACATAACATATATGTATATTATACAGACTGTTGCATTTTCTCATATATTTTCAAGCCGATTGTGCAACAGCAACGCATTTGCTGATTACCAAAAAATACCTCCCCCCCCACAAAAAAAAAAAATGAACAAAAAACAAAAAACTAGATGGCCAACACATGCTTGGCTTTTGAATCTAAGCCATCGCGGTCTGAGCAGCCATTCGCTAACGTGGCTGTTGATTTGTCGATTTAGCGCATTAATTACAAGAGCTTGTCTGATCGTGTAGCTCAATAAAAAGGGCATTACAGCTAAGCGGTTAAGCTATGGATTTTTATTTTTATACATTGAACCCATTAAAAGTACGTAAAAAGGGTATGTTGGGTAGTGTTCAAAGTATGTAACAAGCAGAAGTAATTGTGTATAAAGTATAAATATTCTTGATCTGCCAAATCCAAGATACTTTATCGCCTTTCGATTCATATAGATTAGCGATATCAACAAAAATCGGAATATTCTGATTGATAAGTAATATACCTTGATATTTTTGACTAACAACAAAAATTTCATCAAGTTCAAATTTGGCAACAAATGAAAAGTGTTTATTATTCCAGATATCTAAAAATCGCCTCTACAAATCGTCTAAGCATATGGCAATTATTGAAAAATAATCCATTATTAAGTATTCTTTTAAAACGGTCTCAGATAACTGCAGATTTAAGCTAGATTTATACATCTTTAACTGCAGTGAGTCAAATATGATTGCCCTTTTGCCACGGAGTCTTCTAAGAACTGAAACTCGTTCATTTGACTTCTGAGAGTATCTGCTGATCGTCATTATGATCTGCACCCATCTTTCAGTTGCAATTGTTTATGTTGACGCCTGGGATCTGTTGTGTTGTGTAGTGTGTGTTAGTTGTGCTAGGTGTTGTCAAATTACTTTATGCCTCGTTTCGAGTGCCCTTAGGTGGTTTCGCAATCATTCAGTCAACCAGCCAGGTAGTCAGGTGTCGGTTGGGGGTTGTCAGTCAGCCAGTCAGTCAGTCAGTCAGTCAGTTAGTCACTCAGTTACTCAGTTAGTCAGTCAGTCGGTTGGGTCTTGCGGTTTAGACGCTTTGATTTGCAGATAATTTTATAGACATTAGTGTGCAGTTTTTTTTTTTTTTTTTTTTTAACAAGTTTTCAATATTTCTCTTTGTGCAATTACATGCATGTACATACAAATATATACATTGTATGTGTGAATCTAATTTTTTGTCTATTTTTTGTTTTTTTTTTGGAATGTCATGCTGCATTTAGTCTAATGACTTGCGGACTTAACATTATTTTTATCTTTTGAATGGCTTTTGAAGTGATTTCAAAGTGTTTCACAATGAGCTCAAAAAACCCCTCATATACACACACACACACACATACGCACACCCAAAGTTGTGTTCTTTATCGAGCTTAGAGTGATTCGCATTACTTGGATTTTGTGTGTCCCCTCTTGTGACATTCCCAATATGTACATTCATCTATATATATGCATATCTACTATATTGAGATTACATTTTTGGTCTTTCTTATTTTCCCCTTTGCCCAAAAAAACCAGTTTTGAAGCTTTGAACGCTTTATTTGCTTAATTTCTTAAGCTCGACGATGTTCTAACGCGGCATTGAATTGTCACCAGGTTCTCGGGCTGTCCAAAAAATTTTTGTGTTTGTATTTTTCCCCCCTCTCCTATTTTCGTATTATTTAATATTTAAATATTCAGTCGCTCGCGCTTCTCAAGCAGAATTTCAATGAGAATACAAAAAGACTGCTTATTTATTGCTGAATTCGCAATGGGTGTGGCGTATTGTATGTTTTTTGCTATTGGTATTTGGCTGGCATAGACTAAATAGAATCTAAATATCTCTCTAAATAAATGCAGGGCCTGATCTTCGCTGCTGTGCCTTAAACCTCAACTTGGCAAATAACTGATTATTAAAGAAGTTAATTAATAGCTTTGAGCAAATTATATGGCTAGGTAAATATATAAATTATTTTTCGAGGTGCAAAGCAAGTAGTGATAATAAGTTTAGATTATAGCTAAAGTCTCCACTGTCGCATTTACACTGTACTGTGCAAACGTTAATTAAAATAATTTCTTTTTTTTAAATTCTGATAAATAAGTAGTAGTAGAATATTGTATGCTATTGGCGAATGTAGTGTTGTTGAATATTATTGAGAAACACGGCACAATTCAGTCAATCATTAGGCTCGAGTGCTATTCAACACTGGTGGCGACTCACAATGACCAATCAGTGAGTTGTCAAAATTATGCCAAATCATTTGGTACACTTTACGGCGCATTGATTTACTTTAGGTAGTTAGTTATTCAGAATGTTCAACTAACATTCTAGTAAAATCGTACGACTTGCGGCCACACTTGAACTTTACTTTGTTTGACTTGCTGGCAATAACTAATTTCATCAACATTTTTTTGCTTAAACTAAATTTTTACACTCTCTTTAGTAGACCTTTTTATTTAGGGGCAGGTCTTAATATATTATTAAAATAGTGTAATAATTTTTTACATTGAGGTCGTTAAATCTTTACACATTTCTTTTAAATAAACCGTGTCAACGAGAAAGACAAAAAAAAAGCACTGTGCGACTGCTGATTGAGAAAGACAGGGAGAAAGAGAGAGGGAGAGAGATATGAAGAGAAAATGATTATGAAAACAAAAAAAGAACCGGTGAAATTATTATGAAGCAGCGTGATTTTATTCTATTTAGTTGTTGTGTTTGCGTTTTGTTAATTGCATTGCACTTCACATGATGTGAAATTTTTTTTTTGTGTTTGTTTGTTTTCAGACTTTTTGCGCTGTTATTGTTGCTGTTGTTCCACGCACTTTACCGGCTCTTAATTTAATTGCACATAAATTAAAACGTCAACACAATTAATATTATTCAAACAGTTGCAAACGGAGTTGCTCAAACACAGACACAGTTTTTACCGATATATTTTACATGTGTTTACTTTATATCTTGTGTTTTTTTTTGCGCATGCGCGTCGATCGCCTCTTCTGCTTGCTGCTGCTTGCCGACCGCTTCGCGTGTTGTTCGCGAGTCAACGAATGAATTCGTAATGACACGACGACAGCCACGAAGCAGCTGCTTGACAATCGCTGAGCGCCAGCAGCGACTCAGGTGTTTTGTTTGATTTTTTTTTTTTTTTTTGCTCAGCTGCTGATGTGTTGCCTTGAGAGACACCTGAGATACACAATTATATATATAAATTTATCGCATGAGAGAATTGCGCTTGATTCATTTGGGTAACTTTAGTTTTATTAATTTCTTGTTGTTCGCTGATTATTTGCAGATGTGTGTGAACAAAGTTTTGTTGACAAATTCAATTTGATTTTTATGCCCAGCTTTTGACAAGCGTTAATTTTTATTTTTTTATATACATACCATATACCATAAATATACACACCTACGTAACGATATTTCCTATGTAAAGCTTATGAGGTATAAGTTATAGTCAGATTTTGATGTTTTTGTTCAAATATTAATAGTTTAACAAAAAACATATCAACTAAAAAGTCTTCTCATGCAAAAGACTTATCTTTCGATCGATTGTTTCTATGAAAACTATACGAAAGAGTAGTCTGATCTTAGTATGCATATTAAGTTGGAGTAACTTGCTAAATAAAAACGCAAGATCACTGCAATGACAGCTATATGATATAGTGATTCGATCCGACCCGCTACGAAATAGGTACTGCCTGCAGCAAAAAGACGGATGTGTCCCAAGATAGCTGCAAAATTGAGCAACTAATACTGAAGCTATTAACTTAACGATTATAATTTCTGGTAAATTTCCAGAAGCGTAATATTTATGGTTTTGCTTATGAATTTTTTTAATATATGCATGCACTTATTTTGCAATTGTTTGA
This sequence comes from Drosophila cognata, assembly GCA_035041535.1. NCBI lineage: Eukaryota > Metazoa > Arthropoda > Insecta > Diptera > Drosophilidae > Drosophila > Drosophila cognata. Next base: position 12,396,398 of record JAWNLC010000571.1, on the reverse strand, counting down.
CACAATCTCAATGCGCAATCATTTCAGTTTGGGATTGTGCTTAATTTGTTGTTAATTGATTGAGACAGAATGCAGCTAATGAAGGTTTGTTGGTTTAGTTATTGCCAAATATTTACCATACCACTGACACAATGCGAGTTAATAATTAATCGTGGCTAAATTAAACAACAATTAAGCCAAAGAGCGCACTTAATTGCGGCAAGGAAAGCGCTTAACTAAATTGCTGGCAGTTGGCAAGGGCACAACGTGAATTGGTCAGGGAGAAGAGGAGAGGGGGTGCTAGGGGGCGCGGGAAAACGCCCAAAACGATAATTGCTGTCATGACAAACGCAAAAATAAAGTTTAAACAATAATAATTTAACTGGCTCTTCTCGCCTGCAATGAACTTCATTTGGCGGACAGGGAAACATTAAGAAACCATTAGCAGCAGCGGACACCGTGAACGCAACACCTCCCGCCTCCCGCTTCCCATACAATCATCCACCCACATGGGGTCCTCCACTCCACGGGCAACTGTCAAACAGTGGATGAACGTTTGCAAGCAGCCTGCAACTGCAACAGCTGCTGTGGATGACTCTCTGCAGCAGAGAAGGGTCAATGCAGCAACAGCAGCGACAACAGCATCATTTTTCAAGTGGAGCCACTTGACTCGGCAGTCTAGAATGAGTGGGTGAGTGGGTGTGGTGGGTGTGGTGGTTTAAAGTTAGGCAGGACCCGGCTGCCTCAAATATGCGCATTCATTAGGGTTTAATAAATATTTTTTCAAGCACTGTTGCCGGATTTTGCGATAAGCGCTGTGGTTGTAATTGCCGTCGACGCTTAACAGCAGCCTCAGTGTGTCAAGTTGTTGCATAAACAACACTTAAGGGTCGGCCCAGTGGGTTAATGTGGGTTAATGTGCGGTCACACACTCACACACATACACACGCATGCAGCACACTGCAGCAATTTGCGCACAATTTCTTTACTTCAATTTAGTAATTCAATTTTGTATTTTAGTAGATTTGCCGCGTTGAATGCAAATTTAAGGCTTTCGATTGAGGGTCAACTCGCTTGTGCATAGAGTTAACTGTTTGGCACACTTCCTCCCTTCACTTCCTTCTTTCCGTCCCTTGTGTCTCAACTCACACGCTTGTCAAATATTAGCATCGTCTCGCTTTGCGCAGATCGCATTGCAAGGTTGCCTTAGGTCTGTTGTGGACTTAGTCATTTGTATTGGGTATTTAGTATTTGGTATTTGGTTTTCATACCTGTATTGTTTTTTATGCCCTTGTGGAAGCTATTTTAATTTTGTCGTTATATGTGTAACGCACTGCAGTAAACGTGTCAGGCGTCAGAATATATATATATATTTCTGATCAGCGTCACTAGCCGGGTATATATAGATGGACATGTTAATCTGTCTAAGCAAACTAGTCGCTCAGCTATCTTGACTTGGAAAAAATTAAAAATTATTAATATCAGACTAAATTGTTCAATCAGTCGAAAGACGAGCTCGTATAGAAAACAATTTTTTTGTTTACCAATTTATCCTGACCAAACTCATAAGTTATGTTTGTGATTATGCTTCTATCAAATAGCTGGTTTTGAAATTTATGGTAAATTTGAGTTAAGTTCAATTTGTTTCCTGTCTAAGAGAGTGTTTAATCTTCGACCTGCCGCAAACAAAAAGCCTTCTTTCTTGCTACACAAATTATGCTCTTCACACACTTTTTTGCACAATTTCGATTTTGCGTTGCTTTTTGTGCCAAGATAGTCAAATAGTCTGTTGCGGTTGCCTTTTGTTTGTTTGTGGTTATTGCTGATGTTTGCTATTGGTCTATTACTAATTGCAGCCCGCTGATGGGTGTCACATATTTTCCAGTTTAGGTAGAACTAATTTCTCGTTTGATGGGCGCAACACACAACAAAATGACAAAATAAAATAAATCTTTCGAGCAATACGCAACGTTGCGTATGCGCAATATAATTATATATTGGATTGTTCAGCCTTAACATAAAATTATCGCATGCTACAACAAAAAAAAAGCCCACTCGGCAACTGTCGCTCTCTGTCTGTTCTCTCTCTCTCTCTTTCTCTCTCTTACTCAATCTTTGGCTCGATCTCGTTGCCCGTCTTTCGGGTTGGCGCCCAATGTCAGCATCTTGTAAAAGTTGAATGAATTAAACAAAAAAAGCGAAAAAAAAAATAAATATATCGGCTTAGCGCTGGGGTTCAAGTTTGTTTTTCGGCTGTGGCCGGTTATTGACTATTTTCGATTTCAATGCTTAGAGCCGCATTGAAGGTCGCCGAACAAGTTCTTCTGCTGCTGTTGCTGCTGCTGCTTCGGCTGCGTCTCGTTATCAACATGCATTGGCCCTGAAGTTTGAATAACGAGCAGACTCTGGTTTTTTTTTTTTTTTTTTTGTGTTTGCATCACACTGCATTTAATTGACAAGTTCCTTATTTGCAGATCCCTGTCTGTACATAATGCGCTTCGCGAATCGACTGCAGCTGGGCGCCAAGACGCACGAGGTGTCCATGACGGCGCTGCGCATTGTGCAGCGCATGAAGAAGGATTGCATGCACTCGGGTCGTCGGCCCACGGGGCTCTGCGGCGCTGGTGAGTTGTGCCTTCCTCGCTGCTTAGTTGGCAATTTTTTTCATTTTTGTTGATATTTTAGCACTATTGATTGCTGCTCGCATGCACGAGTTCAGTCGCACCCTGGCCGATGTCATCGGTGTGGTTAAAATACACGAGTCCACGCTGCGCAAGCGTTTGTCCGAGTTCGCTGAGACGCCCTCGGGTGGATTGACTCTCGAGGAGTTCATGACCGTCGATTTGGAGCGTGAGCAGGACCCGCCTTCGTTTAAAGCGGCACGCATTAAAGATCGTGAGCTCATCCAAAATGTGAGTATGTAACTCTAATCCAGTCGGATTTAGTTAATTTTTTTTATTCTGAATTTAGATGGGCGTGCATGAATTAACGGAGCTGCAGAAGGAAATCGACGCGCATTTGGAGAAGGATATTGGTAAATACACGGACAGTCTGCTGCGCAAGGTTTCCAAACGCAAGAATGAGGAGTCTGCTCATTCCAGCAGATCGAAGCCGATCTCGGAAAAGGAACTCGAAATGGAGGAGTCCATACAGTTTATTAAGGAATCGAATGCCGAGGTGATTAAAGAGTTTATCACAAGCAACACGGAGGACTCTAAGCCGCAAGCCGTCATGACCAGCGCCGTCATGACCAGCGCCGTCATCGAGGGATTGCGTCCGGATATCGAGGCCATTTGCCGTGTGACAGAAAGCGAACTGGCGGATGTTGAGCGTGCCAAACAGCCAACAGAGACGGAACTGTTCATAGATGACCTGAACGATGAGGAGCTGGATCAGTATGTGCTGACGGAGCAGGAGGCGGACACTAAGTTGGACATGTGGAAAAATCTGAATGCCGAATTCCTTCGCGAGCAGCAGGAGCGCGAGGAGCGCCTGGCCAAGGAACGTGAGGAGGGCAAGCCGGAGAAGAAGAAGCGTAAGCCGCGCAAAAAAGTCATCGGACCATCATCGACAGCTGGCGAGGCCATCGAAAAAATGCTGCAGGAGAAGAAGATCTCCAGCAAAATTAACTATGACATTTTGAAGACCCTCACCGCAGGCATGGGTACATTAACCGGCGACAGTGAGTCAACAGTGGAACTCATGAAACCCAAGACACTGGAGGAACTGGAACAGACGCCAGTCATTGTGGAGGATGGACCCATTTCGAGCAAAAACAGCCGGGTCAAACCCAACTACGATATGCCGGGACCCAGTCGAAAGCGCGTCAAAGTGGAGGATGCACTGCCCGTCACTCAGCCCGAAGATCAGCTGGAGGCAAAGACAGAGATTGCCGTTGAACCAGGTGAATTGAACTTTGTTCGCTTTACTTTTTGGCATAGTTTGTATTTAAACCGCTGCACTTTCAGACGAGTTGGACGAGGAGGCCGAAGCAGATGAAGCGGATGCCGATGTCGATGTCGATCCCGAACCGGAGCCCGAGGCAACGCTGAAGGACATGCTGAACCAGGGTGCTGGCGATGAGGACGACGAATACGGCTATGGTTTCGATGAGGAGGAGGAATATTAAACTAAGCAATAGCATTTAGCATTTTCGCACATTCTGCATGATTATTTTTATACACTAATCAGCGAAAACTCATATTGTAATTAAATTAAGCATACCATTTTATATCCATCTTGTTCGAGTGTACTCTGTTTTTTTATCCTGTCTTTGTAGTGCTTTTCTTGCCACTTGCCACTTACCACTAGCTGTACTTGTTGCAGTTTCCCCGTCTATTTTTTCGCGTTAGCAGCCATTAAATCATAGCTTCCTCCTGCCCGGCGGCCTCAGCGCAGCCATTTACATGTTTAAGCCGTGTTGCCGTTGCCTCCAGGCCTCAAGTGAAGTGAAGCCGAGTCGAAAGTGTTGCTGGGGTGTTGGGGTCTTTTGCTGCCTCTTTGTTGTTAGTTTGCTTCTAATTGTTGGCGCTGCCGTGGCGCGCCTCCAAGTGCTGCAAATAAATATTTCACCCTTAATCATGTTTTTCCCTCACTGTGTTGTATGCTTGCTTCTTTATGTTGCTGTAGTTGCTGTTGCGCCCCAGGCGGCAAGTCGACCAGCCAGCCAGCCAGCCAGCGAGGCAGCCAGCCGGTCAGAAATGATGGTAGCCAAGAACTTGGCTTGGCTGCTCAACTGGGGCTCCACGGTTTGGCCAGGACTGTTGAACGCCAAGTGCCCGGCAATGAGCTGTTGAGTCCTTGAAGCACTTGTCTTTGCGATTTTATAGTTATTACGTTGTAATTAGTGTTAATTTAGTTGCTTGCGCACGGCAGCCGAACCAAGTTAACCATTCGCAAAGTGTTTCATACTTTTGGGCTGTTGCACAATACCCATTTTGGGTTTGGTATCTTGGTAACTTGAGTCGACGTATTGTGCTCACGCCTGCAGTTCTCAGCTTTCACTTTAAATTGCACTTAAAACATGAATACAACGTCTTAAATAGAATGCCATTTCAAGGAACTTATGCTCTATGGATGAAAGAAGCCAGCTGCGGGTAAGTACCTTCTTGTAAATCTCTTTGGAATCTAAGCTTTATAATCATTTTAATGACTACAAATTAAAGCAACAACTTATAATAAGACTGTGTTGCCTGATTTCAATTTTAATATAAAACCCATGAAAAGTATTGCTGAAGCAAAAACCTATAATTATGACATAGTTCGGATGTTTGCTTTTTTATTTAATTAATGTAAACAAAAACAGTTCACAATTTAAAGCAGGTAAAAAAAATAAACCAAAATGTAAAATAAAATTACATATTAAATAAAATTAAAGTTGCAAGGATTGGGGAAACTCAGAAAATTCTCAATCAGTTAACTTTTAAATATATCGTAAACCGTCAGGATTGTTTTGTAAAATATTCCCTTTCAGTAAGTCAATTGCAAAATCTATACAGAAAAATTTGTGATTTTAAAGTAATCGCTGCACTAAGTAATCTGGAAAGGGCTTGATGTGAATGGGAATGGCTTGTTATCCGGTACGGTAATGTTGTTTGCTGGGTCTCCTGCAGCTGGGCTGATAAACGACCTTGTTTTGCATTCCGTAGAGGTTCAGGTCGTAAATATTAGCAACGGGTAAAGGACTGTAGGAAATTTGCGTGCATTTAATGCCTGTCCGCAAAATTTGCATAAGCTCCGAGCTTAAAGCAAATGATTAATAAAACGCACACGTTCACTTGGATTACTTGGAGTGCAGTTACAGTTGTGGGTGGAAGTGGGCGTGGCACTGGATTAGCTGCCAACGGCCAACTTCATATAATTGCGCCAAATGCATGAACATGTAAATCCAGCTAAATGTGACAGTCAAATGGTAATTAGAGAGACAAGTTCCTCAGATACTTGATAGTTTTCTGGCTTCTGGGCGGCTAAAATGAAGTAAGCATTGCCTCAAATTTATGCAGAAGAGAAAGCAACAGAGATGGCGCCAGAGACAGAGCAATTAATAGAAAGAGAGCAACAGTTTTTCGAATTGGGAATTGTGTGCCGTTTAAGTAGCTCTTTTGATGTGCACAATTTGGCCATAATCCGTTCATTCATCATTAAAGCTATTAATTTTTAAACATTTTCTGTCATGAACAACGCGCCTTTATGCGCCTTTGTTAACTGTCAGCTGTGGTCCTGTAATTAAAAAATTCTTATTCGCGACCAAAATATATATTATATATCCTTGTATATTTAATATATATATATAGGCTCACCTACGTGTATGTAGTTTTAACGCTGACGTATAATATTTGTATTTTAATGCAGTTTAATTAAAAATATTGCCAAGCTGAAGCCAGTTTTATTGGTTTTTTTCAGTCGGTTGGTTTTTTTTTTTTATTTACCACACTTTTCACATTTTATGGATTTGCGGATTTTTAATTGTGGTCAATGGGAACGGGAGATGCCAGTCAGTCTGCGCCCTGGCAATACCCACCTGGACGACATTTTCGATTACAGTTTCTGAATAGCTGCGTAGGTGGTCAATACATTTTTATTAATCAAACATAGCCATTGCGCGTAGCTGTATAAAGCCTAACAAATCTAGTTATAAGCCAAACCAAGTTATAAATACACACGCACTTTGCATACCAAAAACGAACATTTCCTTTTGTCGAATGGAAAATATGATTATTTTACATCGTTTGCCTGCAGCCTGCTGTTTTGGACAACATGCGTAGGCGAATTCGATTCCTTACAATATTTCCATTAAGTTAAATAAAAGTACTTAACTTGGCCATTTCCCTGTTCAACATGGAGGCCTCTAAGCTTTGCATAGACATAACGTGATTTAGATTAAAATGTCTGAGAAATTTATAATGCGATTCCCCTTGACAAAAATAGACTCCCCTAAGAAGGCTGTGTATGCCCTTGAGCTTGCAGATTTTCAGAGGACATGCTGCACTAGAATCGCAAGGACAAACCCTCTTGGCATACATTCGAGGATTATAATTTCCTCTTAGATCCCTAGCACTTTTAAAAATATCAATTGTAGACCGAACAAATAATATGCTTTGGCTTGTTGGTAGCCCTGGTCAAAACAGAATATACGACTCGAGCTTGGTCAAATCCTTAGAGAAAAACTCTATGGAATTTTTGCATTCCACACTCATCTATGAACTGAAACCGCTTTTAAATTAAACTCCTATGAGTTAGATAACCTAAAATTATATTTACATTTGACACACCAAAATCTGATTATTTTCACGTGATTTTCTACAAAATTTAGAAGCGGCTGTCTGTGCGCGATTCCCACAGTTGGCATTACTCTCATATGTATATATGTACATAGAAATTGTGTGCAACTAATTTAAGCGCTAATTATGTATGTTGTGTTGTTGTTTCGGTGGCATGAATAAATTAAAAGCTTTTTACACAGCTAACTGTAAATTAATTTCGCTACTAAATGATTTGTTTAGTAATTTGTTAAAATGCACAAACTGTGGTATTCCATTGAGAAGTAAAAAAAAATTGGGTCACATTTGAATTTATTCTGAGTTTTAGTTTGCTTCATTTATTTTGCGCCCACATTTTTATAGCTACAGTAGAGAGCAATCAAGAGCTTGGCCCAAATTCCAGACTGGGCAGCTTAAGCTGACTGTTTGCATTTAGAATTAGAGCAAAAATACAGTAAATATATGTAATCAATTGTAATAATAAATGTAATGTGACAAAAGACCAATATTTTAATGTTGCAGATTATTTTGAATATCTTAAACTTTTCTGAAATGCATGTAAGTGTCTGAACAATTTGTAAGGGATTTGGAAATGCTGCGTGCACATTTAAAGTCAATTACCTAATGCGCTTACACAGAACTAATACTAATTGCGAGCGCACTTGGAGCGCGTGGGTTAGCATTCGAAGTCGACACCAAATGGCCAAAGCCTGTGTGGAGAGCTAAGTTAAGTGTTGGTCAACATGGCCTGCTGAGCAATGGCAGTTAACAGACAATTTCCATCTGCCAAGCACACGGCAGGCTACGCATAAACTCTTAAATGCACACACACAGAGACACACACAGAGACACACACAGACCCACACACACACACATCGATTGACATAAATAAACCACGCACATTTCGGCCTGCATGCAAATATGCACTAATAATGTAAATAATGCATACCACTCCACGTTATTCCGCTGGCAGCATTAGGCGCACACACAGACAAATACTCACACACACTTAGATGTGAGTTGTCTGTGTATTGAACATGAAGTGCCTGGCAAACTATGCATGGTTGTGATTGCAAAACCCGACTGCAATTACCTGCCCTGCAGGGTAAACTCCGTCACATTTACACACACACACACACACACACACACACACTTGGACCTGCATTTATGGCAGCAGTTGGTAGGTTCTGCGCCGCAAAGTAGGCAACGATAATGGCATAAATTCAATGAATAAACATAAAATGGCAAACACATAAACAGCACCCATCTGCATGTCTGTGTGTTTGTGTGTGTGCGATTGTGTATATGGGGTGCAAAGTAACAACAGCTACAACAAAAACAACAACAACAACAAGAACAGGAACAACATTCGCATCAACAGGGAAAAAATATGTATTAGCCCAAAGTTTACTAACAAAATTAATTATGCGAATTAAGCGTAGTAAAAGCACTTTAAGCAAGTTAACCCCAAAGCCATCCAAACACTCTAACGCCCAACAGCCACGCCTTAGCCACAACACCTCCATCCCTCCATCCGCACCACATTCATAACATGTGGCGCTGTTTGTGCCGTGTCATAGCCCATGGCACAAGAGCAGTGGCACAAGGAGCTAGGCATTGTTCAATTTATGCGTGTATGCCAACAGCTCACGAGCCGTTGTTATTGTATGTGTTGCTGGGCATTGTGTTTGCCAGTTAGTAGTTTGTGGACACAAAAGTAGGCCAAGCACCCAAGTAGACGGGAGGTGGCTGGTGATGAGAGCCCTGGTCCGTGTGCCGAAAGCTTGGACTCGGATTCCCATTTCGGACGGTTCGGGTGGAACTAGCAGCCAGCAGCCAGCAGCCGGCAACCAGCAGACGGCTTGGAAGTTGTTTATTTAAGTGTGAAATTTGAGTGCAGCGCTGCGTTATGTGTAAGACCCAACGAATATTTAGCTTTATGTGCGGCTACTGAGATAAGCGACTTTAATAACCAACGAGTTGCAAAAACCTATAATCATAAATCGGTTTGCCCCCCTCGCCTGCCACATAATAGATAACGAAAAAAATTAAAAGCATCATATCGTGGGCGCCACAAAAAACGCTGCACTTTTTTCCGGTTCAAGCAAAAAAAAAAACAAAAAACAATAATAAAATATCTCCAGGCTAAATGTTACAAACGGCTTTTCGGCGCCATCGCTAACCGTGTTAGATAAAACAAAATGGCGGCGATGCGTTGTTGCGTTGACGCCAGTTGGCAGCGCTGCCTTTGGCTGCTTGACGCCATGCCAAATTAGCGAAATGTCGAGACAGTCATTTAGTTAATTGTCGCACAAAAATGCCGCACCGACTTGGCAAACTTACTAAATCACAGCTCCGATTTAAATTGAAAACATAAATATCACAAAGTAATGTGGAAAAAATCACGATTGTGTTTACTTTTTCTTCACATTGCCAAACAAACACTGAATTTAATTTCCAAGGTTTTGTAAAATGGATTCTCAACTTGAAATGGTTTGTGTTTTTTTGTATAACCCTCATAAGCATGTAAGGCATTAAGGGCCGATGAAAAGTACAAAAACAAATATATAATAATAATTAATAAAGATTTACTAAATATGAAGTATATCAGTTTCAATAGCAAGAATCGCAAAATAATTATCTTTATATGAAAGATGAATATTTATACAAATCATTTATATTTAAATAAAAATGCAAATCGATTGCACTTTAAATAAAATAAATATACTTCTAAATTCCGACAATGAATTGGCTAAAAAAAAATTGGCAGTTGAGCTAATTGCTTATTTATTGGGGAACCCGAAGATTTCCGTAATCGAATCTGTGTAACCATTTTTAGCGTTCAATTTCAACTAGAATTATTATAGCTTACAGCTACCAAGTGCTTTATGTTTGCGGCTTTAATACATTAAAACTTGTAACAAAGTTCTGGCCTCTAATAGTTTAGAAGTTTGACTCGGAAAACATTGGAGGCTATGCTCATAAGCCCGAACAATTTGCCAGCAAAGCTGCTTGTCTAAAATGACAGCCATGGCAATTAAAATTTGCACCTATCACTTGGTTAATTTATTAGAGTAAGAGCAAACTGTATGCTAAGATTCCAGGAGCAAACAGCTTGTGTGGAATCCCAAAAATGATTTTGGCAACTTTAATATATATATGTATAAAAAAAATTGAAATAATACTTTATGTAAGCTGTGGAAAACTTTTTCCATGGTAAAGTTTGATATTTGTGTGCCAGTCAAATAGTTTTTGTGGTTGGGAGTCGACCATTAAATTGCCGCTAATTAGCAAGGCAAAGTTAAACAAAAATCAGCGAAAAATCAGCTTTCAATATGGTGTGGCATATGCCCAGATAATTAATTAGTGCTCGCTCGACTGATTGGTAAGAAACGATGGACTGGGTACAAAACAATTAGCCAAGACTCGAGACTGGCCAGGCAGCACAATGGCAAGCAATGATGAAGCAGCCTGTGCAACGTTTGCTTGATTTTTATTTGGTCAACCGGACAGACCAGTCCACAACTTTCTGTTGGCCCCACATTAAGTGGGCGTGGTGTGTTTCCTTTATATAGTAAAATGGTTTTATTTGCCTTGCTGCCTTTTGCCTTTTGCCATTGCATGTTTTTTCATGTTTTTGATGTTGACTGGCTTGATGGCTGTCTGGCTGTCTGGCTGGCTGGCTGGATTGCTTGTGCGCTTGTTTCTTCGAAAATAATGACTGCACATTAAGTATACGTCAAACATGACATACGCACTCACACACACACAAGCGCACACATACACAATTGCAGGGAGCCGCCGCCCTAACACAAAGCAAGTAAAATGTCAACAAATGACAACAGAAATATGATGCAAATGGCTCATGTAAGTGGTTCTTGCCGCCAACATTTTTAAAAGAGGGACAACTTACAATGCAGCAGTAACAACAACGAGTAGGCGTGGCTGACATACCCTTTCAGCTCACTGTTGGGCAAAGTAATAAAGCCTTGAGTCTGCGTTAGCTTATACACACTTCTGCGTGTGTGTGTGGAAGGACTACTGTAAGTTGTATTTAACTTAGAAATTTATCATTTTGTGCAGAAATTAGCTGACATTCAGGCATCGCGCATTCGCCTCGTTAGCTCTACGATGGGAGTGTGTTCAAGAGAGAGAGAGAGATAGAGAGAGATGGGAGCGAGGGAGGGAAAACTCGTGTCGAACATTTTTCATGTGAACGTATGGCGTTGAAACGCCTTGAAACTCCGTTCGTTGCGCTGATTTACACCCGCCCTCTTCCCTGGTCTCCCCTCCTCCACCCACTCGGCAGCAATTAAAAGCACATTTAATATAAATTGTTTGCAAGCGCTTCGTGCTGCACTGCACGGACACACACAAGACAAGGTAGACAATGTTTTCGCCTGGCGATGGGCACGACGCGGAATGTCTTTAATGCCAGACGAATGAGTGCGAATGCCTGAAAGTTGTACGGATTTAGTTAAGCAGCTGGTACCAAAGCAAATGTACAATTGCTGTTGACGTGGCCGACTGCTTGATTGTGACAACTTGTCTGGCCTGTTGCTAATCTGTATTATGTGCGTTAAATCGGCCAACCCCATCAGCGTTATTTGTACAAAATATAAACAGCCAAAGTCCAGCACACAATTTGACGATTTGTGGCTAGCTAAATGGCCGAAAGCCACAGCCTGCCTGCTCAGTCAGTCCTTTAGTCCTTCAATCAGTTAGTCAGTCGGTCAGTTGGACCACAGCCCTCCTCGGCTGGCTGCACAGTTAGCTGGGCAGTCATCCACTTGACCGCATTGATATTCCATGCTTGATGTCCGACGCTGTTGCTATTGGTCAATGATTCTGCTTGCTTTACTGCCCGGACTGCTACTAACGATAGATGTCCTTAAGCCAACACAAACACATACACACACACAGATTCAAGCAAGCTGGTGTGGACAGTGGCATAGAAAAATATTTATCTATACAGCGATATATATATAGCAAGTCGCTGCCAAAAATGTTGCTGGAGCGATGGCGGTGCTTTGTTAAGTTTTTACGTTTAATGAAATCAATTCACAAGTCACGTTGCTGCCGGACAATAAATACATCAGACTCCATTTAATAAAATCATGATGTGCACTTCGCTATGATATACGAACACACAAACACTATATTATATATACATACATACATATATACAAATATATACATATATATATAAATTTGAACGTATAAGTATATGTATCGTTTTTATATTGTAAACAACTTTTATCTCATTGGAATGCCGCATATGACTTGACCATATACCATAATCATATATATATGTAGAACTATCCTTCTCATTCCTTGCTTGTGTCTGTGTGGGCCAATGTGTGTGAATGTATTTGTGAGTATTTACCCAACTCTATAGCAATGTCAATTGCGCGATAAATGCAGCAGTGCTGAACCTTAATTCCAAATTCGCAAGAGCAACTGCCTAGGCTCTGGCAATTTGCTCTGGCTTTTCGATTACATTTCAGCTCATTATATAGATATAGATGAAGATTATTTATATACATATGTTACCCAAAAATATTGCAACTCATTTTTGTTCGGGCACCTTGTGGCTTGTAGTCGCATTGGGCAGACGTTCGAGGTGCTGTGGGTATTCAGCAATTTGCTTGGCAGTTGGCAAAAATACAACATCTTCTATCTCCAAGGACAATAGCTACGATTAAAACTATGTATGTGCACAGACATACATATTTGTTAAACTATCAATCAAAAATGAGATAAATTTCAATCAATTCAGTTAGATTAGAAGTTCACTTTTACATTTATTATTATTTTGTGTTAATCTCTTTAATATGACTGTTTTTTTTTTAACATTTCGTCACTATTTTATATTAAATTTATTATTTAATTTATTATGATGTTTGAAATTTGTTATTTAAGCGTCAAATCATGAAGATAATTTGTGAGTGTTTTAAATGTGTTTCAGGTGTCTATACAATTTTCTAGTTTTCTTCTTGCACATAATTTATATTTCTTTCAATTTTTCTTCACTTTATTTCATTCAAATAAATACACATATAGAATTGTACTAATTATATTTGAAACACCGTCATTTCATAACTGTTCCCAGTATTTGCCAGTATTTTACTCACATTGCAATTACGCTTGCGCAGTAAAGATAATCAGAATGGGTTGTTATTATTCCGCTATATTTGAAATATAACGAGTATACGTATTTAGCTTTTAGCAACCCCGCGATTATTTGGCAATGTGCTCTGCTTCTTTCATTTGCTAGCTGGTTGCCTTTTGGTAGTTGCGATACCTGGCCTTATCAGCAAGACAGCATCTCTTAACTGTGGAAAACTGTGCTACGCTCAGCTGTTGGTGCAGCTCTCTCTTAGCCATGACCACAGCTAACTTTGTTTTGTTTGCCGTCTTTTCGAAGAGCTCTCCTTCTCTCTTTCTCTCTCTTTCTCATGGCCAGCGAACGAATTGCAAGCTTCGTGCGTTATTTTGTGGTACAGATGGGCACGAGCGTGTGGCAAACGAGGCGAATGGTGCCTCGTTTTGCGGCGAGATACGAGGCTGGCTGTGTGCGTGCAGCCTCCTCGCCTATGTGATGCGAACCAGGCGACTCAGTTGGTAGATGCGTGGCGAACGTTGAATTTAACGGTCGGTTTGGCAGTGAAAGTGGCAGCCTCGTTGTGTCCCAATGTTGCACAGCACAGAGGAACGTTCAGTTCAGTGCGTTAAATAAAATGTGAATGCATCAAATCAAAAGTGATAACATTCGATTGATAACGTGCAAGCAACTAGCAGAGTGACAGCTCAACTGCAAAAAATAAATAAATAAATAAATAAAATATGCAAAACAAATAAGCAACTTTAATATTAAAAAAGCCATTTTCGACGGCGTCACACAGTCTTCAAGCAGCTGGTAAATGATTGCTTTAAATGTTCTACACTATAAAATAGTATAATTTATTGCGTTGTGTGGCAATTTAAACATTTCCAACACATATATACACACACACACGTATATATATATATATATATATATATACGCACACACACACTGCGTTCGCATTAAACAACATATTTTGTGTTTGTGGGTTTCTGCTGTGGCCGGCTGACGCGGCGTATACGCAATCTGACTATGCTGTGCGCATATTTGGGTTATTGTAGTTGCTGTGTGCGCCAGCTGGTGAGTTAATTTTATTGGTTTCTTGTTTGTTTGTTGCTTGTTCATCGAACGCTTTCCTAGTTTATTTGTTTGTTTACTTTGCTTAAATGCTAAGACTGCTACAAGCGCTACAAGTTTACGGCCAAAAGCACAGCAATTTTTATTAATTTTTATTACTTATCTACAAAATCGTTGGCTTAACCTCCGACAAAAACTTGGCCATTGGTTGCCTTAGCTTGCCTTTCCTTCATCAACTTTCTAACTTTTTGCAGAATGATTGTTGATTTTGTTTGATCTGAGTCCTGTTGTTGATTTCATCGCTGTTGCTTTTGTTTTTATTTGATTTTAGTACTTTGGCAAAGTCAACATTCGTTAGCTGAAATTTCGCTCACGTTCCATTCGATCGAGTTCTCAATTTCATATGCTGTCCGCCTTTATTTGTTCCGCCCCTTACTTCTCCCCGTCTACGTCACTTTTCTTAATCCCAACACCAATTCTACTATTATATTTCCATTTCTACTATTTGAAGTTTCTTGTCGATGTATTGGGTTTTCCTTCTTTGCTCAAGCACTGCATAGTGTCCAAGTGTTTTCCAACTATATATATATAAATAAGTGTATGTATGTAAGTGTATGTGCGTGTGTGGTTTCAGCTTTCTGTGCATGTATTTGTGAGCTGGCATTAGTGTTAGGGTTTTTGCGGTGCTGTCCTTAAGATTATTTATGTGGTGATTAGCTGCGCTGAATTATTGCGCAAATTATCAAGTGTGCTATAAAATTTCTGTGCTATTTATTTGCACAACTTTTAGCGCGGATCACGTACAACGCCATCCAGTCAACAGAAACCACCCCACCACCCTCCTAACCCCACACCACCCCATCACCCCATTGCGTCTCATGTGTATCATTGGTTTCGGTGCGTGTGACTGTAACAAATTGCTCGCGTTTGATTTTTAAGTGTGAAAAATTGAGGAAAGAAATTGGATTGGATTAATTATACTCGATGGCGCTTAGCTTGATGCTGCCATTTAGCTACTAAGCGAAGGGAATTAAATGATATATTCTTGTTGCTGTCTAAGTCGAAGTGAAGAGCAAATAGAATATTTGATAAAAAAATAAAATGGATTCAATTCCATTAAAGCTGTATAAAAAATGCTAAATATTTTTTCAATCTGCAGTTTACACACTGAACATTTTTTGTAATATTTTATTCTCTTTTAATATTTTATTCCCGTTGCCAGATATACCAAAATTATTACGTTAGCTGTGCCTTACTTATGGTTAATAAGCATTAAAAGCATTCTAAATATTGTATTTAAATTTTATTCTTAAATTTATCATCATTAGTATGGTAATATAAAGTGTTTGAAATTGTTAAGTCAAGTCGGACTGATAGAGCTGCAACCACATTAATTAATATTGTTATAAATGTATTATAGTGTAATTAGCATCCATCATTTGAATTTGAGCTTCTTGACGCTCCCATCTAACCATTTTTGGATTTGTCTGTTTGATGTGTATAATTGGCTAAGTTCAATTGGTATAGTAACTGATTGCCTGAACTCTGCACATATTAATTACATTTAAATTAACAAGAATTGAAGGCAGCAAACATGACCAACCCACAAGCAGCAGCAATAGAAGCATCAGCATCAACATCAAAATTAGCATCAGCTCTAGCATATCGTATATCAACAACAATAGTCAGCTAAAAGCAGATACAAGCAAACTTTATTCAATATTGCTTACGAGCTCAAGGCTACTTTAAGCCGCTTACAATGGAAGACACATACACACACACACACACACACAAGCACAACAAACACACACAACATGGGTTATAAATTTCAATGATTTTGCCACCAAAACAAAATCATTAACTTTGCTGCAAAACCAATGAATGTACAAGAACAGAAAATCTCACTTTGTTGTGGCAGCCAACAGCGTTCGACACTAAAATGGTCACTGCTTGTTGGGCAATGTTGGGTGGCAGATGGCGGGTGGCGGCCAGTGGTTTGAGCTTGATGGCCGGATACAGCTCAATTTTGTGAGCAGGCGGCGCACACATTTAGGCAATGCCACAAATTGGTATGATATCGTAGTGTAATGAAAGTTAAAGCCAAATTTAATGCTGGGATTAGCGATAACAGCGATAGGCATGAAGATGAAGCCAGTAGGTTCTCTCGTCCAGCCGTTTGCATATGGCAAGGCAAATGCCTAATGATTTATGACTGCGACCAGTCAGCAAGTTCCTGCCCCACTCACCGACTGTGGAAATGCGCTAAAAAAAACCCCTGCTACATAAGCCGAGCCGAACTGAGCCAAGCCGAGCAGCGTTGAGTTGCTCAATCCAAAAAGGGTGAGGGATTGCGGGGCCAACAAAGTAAATTCAATTTTACGTTTCACAACTCAGCATGATTCCTATCAAAGTAGAGCCGCTTCGGTAACCCAATCCGAGACTGCTTCTGCCCTACATCATATACCGCAAACTGATTACTTTTGCTTTCCCCAGTGTCCCTCGAGTGTCTGTATGTCTGAATGTCAGTTTGTGTGCTTGTTTGTATGTTCTGCACTGTTTGTGCTTATACCTAAGCGTCAGTGTGGGCGTTACACAAAAATAAGCTACAAAATAACATGTATGAAAAAAATAATAAAAACAATCACTGAAAACTTGCAAAGCATCAAAGCGCACTCATCGAGCGCTCCTCCAAAGTTGGACAACATTTTTTTTTGTAAGAGAAGAAGCTATTTTTATACCCTGTACCCAAAACAAATTGTGTGCTTAATGGGTTTGCTTGAGCGCACATAAAAACTAAACTTTTGAAAAGGATACACTACTTAATTATTTATGCGTCTTGCAAAGCTGTAAGAAAAAAAACAAGATTGGAGATTTATATGTGCTCTCAGCGAGAATAAAATTAGGAAATGCTTATTTACAATTCTAATGTTTTTCTCTGCTCAATTAAATTTAGAAGTTTTCCAATTTTTTTGCCTCGTTGGTATTCTTAAAGTTTTGAGGAAACTTTATCAAACGGGTGCTTATGCACCTATTTGAAGACTTCACTGGGAATCTGATAGTCAGGTTCTATTCAAAATTCTATTGGATTTTTTTCTTTTGAATATGAAAACTTTCAAGTGATTTTCGTAGTGCTGTTGTTTTGAAGGGAGTAGCGGGCTTTCACCAAATTGCTTTCTGATAGCCAGTAAAAGTTCATAAAATTTTAATGAGCAGCGCTTGTAAATTGTTGTTAATACGGGAAATTAATAAGTTAAGTAGTCGTAAGTGGCAGAGTGCAAAGTTAGTTGGATCGATTGAAGAAGTTGCCAAGTTTTTAGAGCGTAATTGCTAAAGTCGGTGCAATCAAGCATAAAGGCTATTGCCACACTTCGTCTCAGAGGAAGCCATTGCCAGATATTTGAAGAGCAAATTTTGAGCCCGCCTCCTTGCTCTGAAAGCCAAATTTTAAGCCGCGTTTTATTTTCACTTGAGCTAAGTGCAGTCAACTGTAAAAATATTGGCAAAACTCACAAAATGCCAAACAGCGCAAGCATTTGACATAAATCCTTATCATCCTTTGTGCACAAATTGACATTGCACTTGTAAGACGATTGGCGAGACATACCCCCATCACTTGAGAGCATCACCTCCCAGCTCTTCGCCTGGCCCACACGCTGTGCATTTTTACTGAAAATCTGTGGCTTTGTTTTCTCTATCAACATTTCAGCTATCTCTGGCTGCTTCCCGTATTTCAATGTTTGCCGCAGCAGATTCCTTCCTTGGGATAAGCTGCAAGTTTTGGCACGTCTTTTGCTCGAGTGACATACAGCTTATGTTGCAGGCACAAAATTAAAATTCATAATGTTGACTTTAATGGAGTTAATGTTGAAATATTCAAGCTGGCGGCTTAGATGCCGCACATCTCGTAGATTAGCTCGTAGCGAGACATTTTATTATGCGACACGCAACCACTTTTGGATACCTATAGCAATGCCATGGCCCCCTAACGCACAACTTTGACGTTATTAAATTATGAGGAGATTTGCGCAATTTTTTCATTTTTTTTTTTTTGTTGAGCCTCTTGACGTTTTAATGATGAGCCAGCACAGCACGTTGACTGCTTGACTAGGCTGAAATTAAATTATTTTATTGCCGGAAAGCTTGGGAAATTCATTAAATCATGCTTCCACGCAACTTTCAGCACACACATTTTTGGCATGCCCAAGTAGGACTCAAAATTAGAGCTGTCTGCGTACTTCCGTCAATTTGGCGCCCTGTTGTGCTTGTTTACTGCTGGTAGACAGGCATTGTGGCATTGATTGAACTCACCGTTTTGGCTTTTATTAGAACGTGCTATTGTTAACATCTAAAGACTACATTGTCTCTAGCTTTAAAGAAACGTCCTTTATTCTGAACGTAGTCAAAGTTCAGAGTTTAATATTTTTAGCCGCGGCTTAGAGCGATAATCCTGATCAGACGAAAAACATTAAAAAAAAAACAACAAAAAACGAAATAAATAAATACCCAAATCCGCCAGTAGCAGACGAGGGAGTTTTATTTATGATTTTGACAGAAAGCGCCCTAAAAATGGGAGTCGAGCGAAAAGCTAAGCCTCAAAACCAAAACAATCATCAAATAGAATCATAAAAACAGTTAGCAACGATAATAAATTTCGAACAGAAACATAAAAGCGATGCCACGTGGCAGACGAGTGCGACATAAAATTGCCATCGATTCATTCACCTTACTGTTTATACATACAAATAAATATACTTAGATATAGAAATAAATATATATATGTATACAAACACATGCGGACCAAATAAGAATCGCCGCGCTCTATTTGCGACGTGGCAGCCTCTGCATCCATATAATCCCTGCAAATCAGCAGTTTTGCTTATGGGACACACAAATTTCGAATAATAAATCTTGAAACAATAAAAATTTACATTTTTATGATGGTAAAAAAAAGTTGGAGCAATGCAATCAATGTTCGCCCACAATAATTTAATGTTCACTGGCTAAGCGAATACCTTGCGTATGCGTCATCTGCTTTTTTCTATCCATGCGAGATTGCATTGCATACATTTGAGAGCCCACTAATATTAAATTAAGTAATGGAAATATTTGTCTGTGAGTGGACGCATAAAACGAATATAAGTGCATGTAAATAAATCATTAGAATGCTAATAGATTTTGTTTCATCCATTTTATGTGTGTTATTTATTACTAATACGCCTATGTGGCCAACACAAATTGGAAGATAAGCAACCCCTGCAAGAAAAATATGTATGAACATAAATTGACAGACAATGTTATTTTATGATGCTCGCTAATAATTGAATCACCCGAATAAACCTCAATAAATTCCAACAAAAAAAAAGGAATACATTTACCATTCTCATATATTTTGACTCACATTATATTTATCATTTGAATACAGCAAGCTGGCTGGCTATAGACAGTCCTGGTTCCCTCCATGCTTTAGTAAAGATCAAAGTTAGACCAAATAAAATTAGAGAAGTTGTAAAAAGTTCTAAGTCTATTATGAATATTTGTTTTTGGAAAATGTACTTTAAAGCCTTTGTCTAAACTTCTCCAAATAATGCTTGACATTAATTTCGACATGTTTTGTCTTTGATTTTCGAATTCCCTTTCGATTTTCGTAAGGAACACTATTTTTGAAATTTGTTCATCAACTGGATTAATAAATCATTTCATTGTTATTCACTTCAGTAAATCGAATAATTCAAGTTTATTTTGGCAAATCCCTTAAATTTCAAATAACTTATGAGATTAATTGCGAACATTATACTCTGAGAGCTTCGCTCAATAACACTTACCCCAATCTAACAATAGATATAATTTAATGTAATCTTTTTAATTAAATCCACCCACATTAATTGTCAGACCAACCTCAACAGCATAATTCATATAATTTTCACTAAGACCAACGACTGCTGGAGCTGCCCCCCCCAAAAACTCAACCTTCACATTATGAAATATACAAATTGCGTTAATTTTTTAGCGCGTTCCGTGCAAAACATTATTCAACGGAATTGTATATACACTTTTTTTTAATGCATAGCGCTGGTGCTCCCTTATGATTTCGACAACGACAGCAACAGCAGTTTTAAGTACTTGACATGAAAATTTCAGCAACACTCTCAATGAAATGCTACTCCAGCAGTAACAACAACAGAAATAATAAGCGCAGGGACGTCGGCAATGCCCATCTGGAAAATTAAACTTATGGCGCAACGCACGCGAAAATTTGTGCTCCAATGACCAACAAGGTTTCGATGTTGTCGTCCTTGTTGTTGTTGTTGCTGTTCTTGCTGTTGTTGCTGTTGTTGCTGTTGCTGCAGCACTGCCCTCTGATGTTTATCATAACCGCCTACAAGAAGAGCAACAACATCGTGTAGAAAGCCACAAACAAAAATAGCAACAACAACAATACGGTTACTGGTGCCGCACCCAGCCAAATAATTTGCTGCCAGGCGCAGCTAATGACCAGCTTGTGTAAGTACGAGGACAACGACAATGGCAACGGTGATGACGACGCTAGTGAAAAATCAGGACATCAACTGGCAACCGGCAAGCAGAAGCAGCAACAGCAGCTTCAGTTCCACTCTCAGCCGCAGCCACAACAACAACAATCACAAGTTCTGTTACTAGTAAAATGATGGGCATGAATTCATCATGGGTGGGCTTGTGCTGCCTGCCTGGCTGGCTGGTTTACCTCACCCAGTTCAACTCCCCGCTGCTCCGCTGTCGCTGTTGCTGTTCAGCTTTTGTGGGGCAAATTTAAAATATGGTAACGATACAAAGTCTACCAGGAGCAGGACTACAGAGAAAGAGAGAGAGAGAGAGAGAGAGAGAGAGAGATGTGGAGAGAAAGCGAGTGAGCGAAGCATGGTTAGATAGCTTTAGGAGCCGAAGCGACATCGCTCGCTAATTTTATGCTCTTTTGTGATTTTTGTACTCGCCTGCCGGACACACCCCGTGGTCATGTTTAGTGTCGGCCTGCTCCCCTGTTGTACATCCCGCTGTGCCCCTCCAGAAGCGAATGCAAACTTTGCGCGCTTTTGTCATTAGCGTTGATGGCACAGACATGGGCTGCTTCACCCGGAGCGTTGCCTTTGTGTCCGCTTTTCATGTGTTGCGGTCGCCGTTTTTTGTTCTTGTTGCTGTTGCTGTTGTGTTTCTGGTTTGTGGCCCCGCCAACTTGGTTACTTTTAATGAGCGAGGCGGGGCAAAGTGGGACGGCCCGGTGCGTTGTCGGCCAGCTTTTGGGCATAGCCACGTTTTTGGGCACTCATTAAGTTGCGGTTATGCAGCTTTATTTTTGTTCACTTTAAACTTAGATTTTGTGAAATGAAAGTGAATTTCATATTCGGAAAAGAACCACTTTTTAATGTGCTCTGACCCCATTTCCTGGGCCCGACATCCTTTTAATGTGGCATTAAATTAGTCAGCGGGTATTACCTTACCTTACCCGACACCTAGTTAACCAAATGTTTATCCCAAGCACTCATATTTTATGCACAACCTCCATGATTTCCATTGAAATTCATTCCAACATTAAATACCGTCCATTTAGTGTAATTTCATTTGGAGTGCAACTTACAAATATTTTGATGCGCCTTGCAAAAATATTTAAGCTGATTTTCTCAACTCTTCGCTGCCGTTAACAACTTTGTAGATTACCAGACATTTGATGAAAACAAAACCAAACGGAAAATGTAGCAAAGTACGACAAAGTACGCCAAACTGTTCTACATTAGCAATTCAATTAAATACGCTCTACAAAATCTGTTTACTAAAATTAACCATTTCACATATTTAATTCAACATAATCATTAATGAATGAATTTCAATGGCTTGATGAAAATGCAAATAGGATACAAACGTTACAATCACACTGAAACTTGTATAGAGAAGACACGTTTTAAGCATTTGTGTTTGTATTCAAGTTTGCATATACACATTTATTTATTATTTATCTTAGACAATTATTTACAGTTTGCTCTCAAGTATTGTTTGCTATCCCCAGGCATCTACCATTTAAAAATTGCCAAAGTCATTTCTTAAATTGTTTGCATTTCAATTTATGCAAATTTTCGAGAAAGGTAAATGTAACTGAATAAATTGCAAAGCAATTGCTGCTCGCTGCTCGTCTTCCTCCCTCGCGGCGCTTACCTTGTTTGTCTTGCAAATTTTCTTTAATTAGTGCGCCAAAATGTATGCAACAAGCTTGAACAGGAAGGCACAGACCCAATTTACAAGCGTTGCGGCAAAGCAGCTGAGGGAAGGGATGGGGAGGCTGGTACACTTCTAGCACTATACTCCATTTTGCTGCCATATTACACTCCGTGCTCTGTTCGTGTTGATGTATGTTTGAATGTAACTAGTAATGCTATTTTCAGCATAATTTCAACAGCACCCAGCTCATTTCAAAGTCTTGCTTGCTAACCGCAGCAGAGCTAATGCCACAGTAGTTAACAAGTACACACACAAACACACACACACACATCCACACTATGTTACATGATATGTAGAATATTTTGGCGGCTTCTTCGCAAAATTGAGCAAATATTTTAGTAGTGGCAAACCGCATCGTGATACATTTATTGCTATAGCACCACGCTCGCCAGTTTCACATTGGTTTGTCTGCCACTAATTAGCGCCCAACTGTGGCAGCAATAATAATGCCATGAAGCTACCAAATGGCGCCGCTGGATGGCATTGCCATGATTTTTGAGCAGGCCGCTTAAAAGACCATCAAATTCGCATCAATTGGCTGGCTCGTAAAAGTAAAGTCTACAAATGAATAAAAATTGACAATTTGTCGCCCGAAAGAAAGTTCTGGTACTCTTTCACTGTCACACTGTCTGCTCGACAGCTGTGGCTGGTCAAGTATTTTGCAAAACAATACACCATTTCAACAGCTTCAATTTGAGGATGGATGTAAAACTTTTCTCAGATATACTATTTTTTCTTTTTTGTGTAACTTTTCTGGCAACCGTCTCAGCACTGACAAAAACATAAAATAAAATAAGTACAGTTTCTGTAGACTTGAGTTACTTGACTGGGAGACACTCAGTGTCTAGGGGGTACTTCTGTGAGTAACAATGTGCATGATAAATACTTCTGTGAATCACTCTGTGTATGATAAATACACTGTTATTCACAGAAGTCGAAAGTATCGTAGTCCAAATTTTATAATTGAACCTTTTTTCAGTTTTGCTGATAATAATAATCTGTAGAACTGCAATTTGCTAACCTTTACAAACTGAATAGTCGAGAATAGCCTATACATCAAGCATATATAAAGAGCAAATCTAATAAACTTTATAAGTATACAAATATGTTTTCCCTAAGCCTACCCCTGTCTATAATATTTGCACAGGGTATAAGAGTAAGAATAAATAGCAAAAAATGAAAACTAGTTGGCAAGTTTATTAAAAGTTGCGGCAACTTGTAGTCTGTGCAAACTTTGGCATCACACTCATACATATATACATACTTATATTGTGTATATAAATATATATGCACATACACATAGATAGAGCAAGTGAAGGAAGTGCGCGCTGACAGCCAGCAACTGACAAATGCCAACGCTAACTCACTCAACTCCACGTAATATGAAATAAAAATGTTGGGAAAAAAGATTTCAAATTCTTCTGTTTTGCTTTTGTTTTTATTTGGGTTTGTTTCATTTTTTATTTTTTTGCTGTTGGCAGCATCTTTGAGCGGTTTTTTATTATTATTATCTTTGACCTGCACCAAGGAGTTGTGTCTGCCGCTTTTTATTATTTATGCGTAAAGTTTGTGGCCTTTTGTTATGCATTTTGCGATTGTGTCTTACAATTTTGCATTGAGGTCAGTGGGCTACACAATAACTGTTTTACATATGTATGTGTTTGTGGCGCCTTTGTATTGCCAGCTGAGACAACTATTAAATTAATGTATGTATGTGCTTGACGATTACTTAAGTAAGTGATACCTCAACTTTGATGCTCATGTAGTCGTGCTTGTTTACTGAATTTCATGAGCAATTCAAACGATTGATTGCTGCTTAAATTCAAGGAAAATCCGTAAACATATGCGCACCTAAGTTATCTGACGATAATGTTGTCAAAGGTCCTTGAATGACCAACTGACTTCCACGGGCCTCTGTCGTCTTGCTCAACAAAAACATAGCCAGCGATTGTTGATACTTCCTTCCATCTTTGCAAACAGCACACAAGCAAGTTGCTTCAGCCCAGCACTCTGGACTCAAACTGGCATTGCTGATGATGATGATGCTGATGATGTTGATGCCGGTATCCTTGATGGTGCACAAGTTTGCCTGGGCGTTCGTAGAACGATTCTGATTGAACACAACAATTTTGAAATTGCTGAACACACACACACACTTGCACAGTCGCACACTCGCAACGCACGCATACTTGCTCACATGCAGAAAGAGTCCCACGTACGTATTACGTGCTGTGACATTGCTGCTGACAGCCAGTAAGTAAAAATTTAAACAGTTCTGTGCCTTGGCGCCTCAATCAATTCACAGCATTTCGCATGCCTGCCTGTATGTAAGTATGTGTGTTTGTATGACTTCTTGTGTGTATGTGTGTGTGTGTGTGTGTTTTTTTTATTTGTCTGCATTGGGGAAGTTGCTCACATTTCAAGCACATTGCCGTTAAATGATTTTTAGCAAAAATCGAGCGGACATGACACACTCAAGTAGCTCCATGAACCCTCCCTTCCCTTACCATCCACAGTTACATCCACACCCTTCCATCCGCCCCCTTTAACAGATTGAGGGTCTTCCACTCTCGGCACGTGATTGCTCAGCTCTTGGCCTGTCGTGCCTATCGTTGTCTGTGTGTACAAGTGGCTTGTCGAGAGCGGCTCTCAAGTAATTTCCATTAAGTAAGTGTTTTGGCCCTTTAACTTAACTTGAAATGCATTGGCATTGACAGTGATTGCATTAGACGAATGTCCTGTGCCAAGTTCACTAAACGGGGCCTCTCTCTTTAAGCCGCTAACGCATGATTGCAACAATTTCCGGGAGACTTAAAGACTTTTTTGTTTTAATGCCCCATACAATTGATGTTGCTGCTATTGTTGTTATTGCTTTAGCTACCTGAGCCAGAAATTACATAAACAACAGCTGGCCACGGCGCGACATCTGCCTGCCACCAAAATAATAACAGAAATGTAGGCATTGTCAACACAACTAAGAAGAAAAATGCAGAGACGCAAGCAGAAAGCATTTTTGTCCTCAAAATGCTATTTTCGACAATTTCCAGGAAATGTAACATCCGCCCAAAGGAAGCTTTGCGTTGGTATTTTGGTATGCTTCTGGGGTTTGTATTTGACAACGCAGACGATGCTAATGGCGCCATTGTTGTATGGGCGTGTCAAGAAAAGTATGCCAACAACATTATGCGATTGGCGGCTTTATGCTCATTAAGCAAGTCGCGACGATATGGCTTATACTTATTTACGCTCCCAATGTTTCAAAGTAGCTTTACTTAAAAAGAAAAAAAGAAAGAAAAAAAAAAACGCCCACAATGGACAATGAAGCATAGAAGAATATTGATTTCAGATTTCAGAAACCTGAACTTATTTTGATAGGTAGCAAACAATTTAACAGGATATAATGTCTTATAAAATCGATCAAATAAATGAAATGTTTTACTTAAGACTTAAACACATATTCACACTTACTTTTAGCGATTTTTAAAGAAGCCCCTCTCTAATTATTTTCCGTTTGGATTGATGCTCTTTAAGTTTAACACCAAGAAACAGTAGTCAATAATTGTTAGCTACACGGTAATCAATAATTATATTTTAACTGATCTGGATCAGTAAGGGATTCTCATTTTGAACAACGATTAGAAATTAAACATAAGACATTTCTGTATGCTCACAGACTATGTGTGTCTACCTAACAATAATGAAGCTAAGACAATACCTGCGTATAATTTAATAGCTCTTTACTGTATTGGGTTCGAAGTATTTCAAAATCATATTAAATATATTGATAATACATACTATTTGTTAGCTTTTAACAACTTAAATTGTTGGACCTTAATGAAAACTGCAATATTATAAATTTGCTCTCTTAATCTATTACGATCTTAAACGCATCTAGCATAATAAAAGCTGCCAAAATTGTTTACCGGCACTTAAGGTCTAAAGAATTCAATATTATTAATTTGTACTCATAAAGTTCTTATAGGAGCAGTTGACCACATCTCCATAGCTGTTATGGCTTTGGCAAGTGCACTTCTAAGAAATCAATCGAAGCAATACGAAGAGAATCAGGTGAAAGCAGCTGCTCGGTTTTATTGGCAGTTAATAATAAGATTCATAAAAATGACCAATTTGGGAAAGCAATTTCAAAATTATGAAAAGGAGACAAAAAACAGAAGATTTTAAGCTTTATGGTTATTTCTTATTTAATTGGCTTATGAGCTTCGAATATGTTGAAGGGATTGTGCCGTGGTCCATTTTGTAATATTACTTGAATTTCTTTGCATTTTTTTGTTGCTGTTTCTTTTTATTGGTAGCAGAAAGGCCTGCTTTGAGTTAGTTCGTTGCGTGGTGACCTCTGATTGCTGTTCTGTTGTGCATGAAGTGGTTTGTTCTATGCTCTTCTTCTTCTTCTTCTATTTTTTCTTTCATCTCTTTCAAATTTCAGATCCTACTTCGTTGCCTATAGGGTCAAGCAGCTTTCCACAAAAGTGTAACACACCGACAACAATTTTTTAACACGAATTCCACCACGCCCACTGCCAAGGGGAATATATCTGTTCATATTGCGAATTGATTTGGCCTTTGCGTTGTTACAAGGTTATACGGGCTATTTCAATTTTGGTCCAACTGGAGTATACTGTGGCCTAAAATCAAGTTAAGTTCTGTGCAGTCTGCCGCAATGCTCGCAAAGCTCAACCCGTCTCCGTAGGCATGATTGACTGACTGTCTGACTGGCAACTGTGCTGTGTGTGAATGAATTGGCTTGGCATAGGATTTGATATGTCGGGCTGTCAGTGTCAGTGGGTCACGCTACTCATTTGTAAATAGTGAATCTTTGGTCAACAAGCCGCGACCTTCTGCTGCTTATTGCCAGTTCTGGCTTGTGTTTGGCTAAGAAAGCTGCTGTTAAATTACTTGAAGCTCGGCAAGCCGGGGCTTGTATTGTTATTATGTGGCATTGTTGCAGCAGCGCCTGCTGTGTCTTACACTTCCGTTAACGCAGCCGTAGACACGCCCGTTCTACCCCCTTGGCGATGCTCCCTATTTCACGCTATCAACAGTTCAGTGTTTTGATGAATCACTTTATGGGGTCAGATCGTTGTAATATTTTGCTCCTTGTTATTACTGCTGTATCTTACTTGGTTTTTGGTTCGGTAACGTTCCGCTTGGTTCTTGTCTTGTCATTGTTTGTTTAATTTTGTATACCGGATACCCCAGCGTGTTTTGCCATTGTCCTGCTGTCAACAAAATGCCAGCAGCAATCGCAGCTGTAAAGCACTTGGCAGAAATGTGAGGGGCGCCTGCCCAAAATAAGGCGTGGCAGCACTCTCTTTATGTTTATGCCACTGACAACAAAAGAAATTAAATTGCCAACACTGAAATTCAATTGTATCCTCCCTTGGCCGCACTCTCCAAAACTTGTCAAAGCGACAGACAGACCAAAGCCCAAAAAGCCTTCTCCATCCCCAAAAAAAAAGAGAAGTTTCCAAATGTTGACGATATTTTCAATGGTTATTGCAGCAATTTATTGGGCATTGATTTTTTTCTTCCGTATTTGGTCCCCACAAGGCCAGGAAGTAAACAATTTATTAAAAAGCGCGTACCGTTGCCATAAAAAGGTCAATGATTATTATGTTTCAAATGCAAATTCGCCACTCCCATCCACAGCCATTGTCCAATGTAAATATTGAAAGCAGCCCAACAGCTACAGAAAAAACGTTGAAAATTTGTTTAGATTTCGACGAGGCTGTTTTGAAGTGGTTGCCATCGACGGGCTCGCCTTCATTTGGAGACGGTTTTTGTGGTGCTTCAATTGAATTTCTTTTTTGCTGTCAATTTAATGGGCAACCGTGCGGACTCCGAGAGCAAGCGGACAATTTAATAGGCATTTGCATGAATATGGCAGAGAGAGATACATTAAATTCGATAATATTTATAATACGATATGTGCACAGGTATATTTATAATGAAGTATAAAATAATATTGCGTTAATTGTGCAGATTGACGGGCAATCCATTTTAAAGCTCATAAAGAAATTTTAAATCAAGTTGTTAATTTTTAATATTATTACGGCAAATGTTAAATGTATTACGAATTATGACCGTTTTGTTCAGTGTTCATTGTTTCAGAGCCATAATTAAAGGTCTTAAATGCGCGCATAATTAAAATCCACCGCTCATCATGACACATTAACATATTTACATATGTATGTGTACACACACAAATGTACACATATGTATGTAATTATTAGCCTGCTCTCTTCGCCATCCACTTTTCGTATTCTATAAAAATATTTAATACCATTGTACTGCAAACACAATTAAAGGATAATTTCTTTGTTTGCTTGCTATGCGATATGTGTGCAAATTAAGAGTTATTAATGTGTGTGTGTGTGAGCGAGTGTGTGTATGCGCATTCCACCATTAGCCGACGGCAAAACAGCGTGATGAAAATGTTGGCAGTGGCACAACAGCAACTTATGCAAGCATCTACTATAAGCACTTATATATATATATATAAATACATATACAAATAACATGCATGTCTGTGAGCGTGGCATGCATAATGCAGCATTGTGCTTGCCACATGATTTATCATTTGTGTTATTAGTATGTTTGTGGATACATTACTCTGTGTGCGTCGCACACTGCTAATTAGAGCGGTCAATGTTAAACTCTAATCAAAGAAACCGTTTGAATTTACACTCGGCTTGAGGTAATTCCGATTAATCGGATCCAATATATTATCTGAGTATTTGTGAGGCAATTATATTTGATGGGGCGCAGGGCGTGGCGTGGCCGGGGATGGGGCTGCTGAGCGGAGGCTGTCTTTCATTATCATGGCCAAAGTGCGTAGTTCGATTGTTTTGTTGATTTACAAATCAGAACATCGTTTTGCGAAAAATTTCTATGAATAAACAAACAGATACCAACTCATAAATATGCGCATTTCAAAGAGAACAATAAGAAAAAAAATAAGACTAAATCAAAAAAGCAAATCAGATTTCAATTTCACCAAAACAACAATGAAAGTTTGATGATATGCATGAACACTCAAATATGAGAATGTTCTCAATGTCCAAGGATTGGCCAACTGGGAGGATACCCAGTATAGCGATTAATTAGCTGCTCTTAACTTATAATTATTACTTTGTTTTCCTCAATAATAATACGAGCAGAAAACCAGATGCATTCATGTTCATAAACATCTGATACTTATTTTGTTTATTTACTCAACTTTATTGGTTTTGCTTACAAAAGAGTCTAGTCTGACAAGTATGCCACATGCTGTGTGTAGAAATTTAATTGCATTTGAAATACTCATAATTTAAATCAAGGTAAGAAATACATTTTCACAAAGAGCTCCATCTGTAAGACAGCTAGAAAACGATACATTTGACAGACGGCTAGGTAGCCAGATAGACAGACAGACAGACAGTCATACCCGGCGACGGGCCGACTTGTAACCGGAAATTATAAGCAACAGCCTTGAGGGGTGGCCGTGTGTGCACACACTTGTGTGTGTGTGTTGGTGTTGCACAATATGTAGATGAGAGAATTATTATCTTGTACTTGCCCATGTCAAAGACAATTTGCATCTCAGGGTCTGACAAAGGGCGATGTATTCGATAGCAGACGACGGGCCTCTCTGTAGGGCGTTGTCATTGCATGTCGCTTGCTACCAATTGTGTGGCACACACAATATGATGCTAGGTGCTGGCATATGTGTGCTACAGTCTACATTTAAATGAGACAACAATGTGCAGAGTGTTGGGCTTTCATTTCTGTTGTACGCTAGTAATTGAAAGCACTGGGGACAAACGTAGTTATTCAAATAAATGGCACCAAGAAATGTATAAAAATCGTATGTCAGAGGATTAAAGTAGATCCCACGAAATGTAAGCATTCAAGAGAAGCAGAATGTTACAATTATTTACGCAATCAATATATATGTGAAACAGAAGAAAACAGATTCTTAATAAAAGTTTAATTCAGGCCTTAAACTGGGTTTCAATCACAGCTAATACATTTTCAATGGCACTGAAATATTATTTTTATTTCCAATTATTACTTTTATTACATAAACTATCTAATGACTTAATACAACTTGCCTTGGCTCATGGCCTTGAAAGCGGAAACACACAACAGCAAAACTGTAATTAAAATATTCCCAACACACACCGCATACATACACACTTACACACGCATGTGTGTCTTTAACAGTGTATTGCGGCTCGTGTGGCAAGAATCCATCCGCTGCCTCCGGTTGTCTGCCATATGCCACTCCAGGCATTTAATTGTGCGGTTTTTCACGCGTTTTTATGTGTTTCAATTTTCATTGGAGTACTAAAATTTGTCGTTTCACAACGGCATCGTCAGCGTCGTCAATGTCAATGCCGCGACGTGCACACATGGGGCAGATGCCGCCCTCCCCATACGTTTGACAGCCTGCCTCCTTGCTGCTGAACAATATAATAACATCATAACACAGGAACAACAGCGCGCACAACGACAGTCAAGCGGGCTAATAAACACTTTTATAAAATTCTCAAATCGCACGTGTTTCGCTTGTCAAGGGGTTGCGTGTTGCACAATAAAATATCTAAGTGCATCGCCATGTTCTGCCACACAAACATACTTACATATGTAAAAGCTCATATAGTGTACACACACATATAATGAATTGTATTTATATTTGTGTGCGTTATTTATGATTTCGCTTTTTCCTTTTCTATGTTGTGTATTAAGTAAGGTGTGCGGGCGACCATAAAAGCCAAGCAGCTGCAGTTGCGACATCGATAAGCTGCTGCTGCTGCTCCTGCTGTTTCCGCCACACAGTGAGTGCGAGAAAGAGTGGAGCGTCTGTGCCACATAAAGATAGTAATTTAACATAGCCACCAAAACGAGTGTGTGTGCACTCAGACAAAAATATGAGATACACTACCAAAATAAGTCTTATAAATTTCGGAATATTTTATCACTTAATTCACTTAATAAATAAATTACGTAAATTCAGGACATACAATAATATTTCAATTTTAATGCGATTTCTTAGACTTCAGAATATATATATATATAGTATTTTTTTGAGTGTGCGTGTGTGGTGGGTTGGGTGGGGTGGGGTGTGGGGGATTGCAGCTAACAGCTGATAGCTAATGAGGGTTATGAATGTTTGGCGCGCTGCCTTTGGCCAATTGGAGTCAGTGCACTTGAGAGGCCGGCGGTAGGGGAACCCTGGCAAAATTGGCATTTTATTTATGATGTGCAACCTTAAAGGCGAGCAGACCTTAACCAATGCCACCGAAGCCACTTGTGTGGCAGCGTTTATGCAGCGATATCCTCGCACACAGCGGTGTGGCACAAAGGCGTGCATTCAACGAAAACAAAGCCAAATTTGTTCCTTAAACGCATGCCAATCTGAGGGTAGCTAAGTAATTGAAACTTAAATAAACAAAACTGCTGCAACAGTCCGTCTGCAGCGAGTGGCATGTGGCAACAGTAACGAGCAGGGAGGGTGGTGGCAGCAGCAACATCAACGTTGAGTGGCAGCTAAAATTGCGCTTGGTGCGCAGAACGGAGGCAGCTTGTGAATGAGCCTGAAAAGCATCGCACACACACACACACAGTCAGTCATCCTTGCAGCTGAGGCTCAAGTGCAGCAGTAGCCACTTGTCGACAGTCTCATTAGTGTAAACAAAAACAGAACACAAAATTCTGTTGTTGTTGGCATTGCATAAAAACAACAGACTCTCGTTCTTCTTCTTGTGTTTTTCAGTGTTTTTTTTTTTATTTTAATTTTCCCTTTTTGATGTTGCCAGCAAATTACATATTATTTATTATTGTTTGGCATATTTGGTTTGGACTGCTTCCTGTCAGCTGCTGCTGCGATAGCAACATGTTCGGCAACATTGCTGCGCTGAAGCGCGTATGTTGCGCAACATTTCCAGCGTGCTAATTTTGGATTCGCTGGCCCGCCTACGTCACACCATTATTTTTGGGGTGTGTTTCGCGGCAGTCTTCCGAGCAGAGGCGGCAGGCAGCAAACAATTTTCAGTCGTTTGTCAACTTGTCCTAGGCACGTTTGCGTCCGGCAAATTCTGTGCAGCTTATGGTTAACTTAGTTTATAGTCAACAACAGATACAACAAAATTAAAAAATAAAACAACAATAACTAAGCATCAGTGTTTATTCTTGCACTTGCAGCGCACTTCCGGCAACAACAGCTGGATGCACACCAATAAACAGAGCCAAGCAATTAGCTAAAAAGGCAATACAAAAACAATTTCAAATTCAATTCTGTGGATTGGTATCAGTGCAAAGTGAAAGACTGTGGCCAAATGGACGCCATCCAAACAAACAACAATTAAAAGCCGGAAATTGAGTTTGTAAACTAAAAGCGATCGACAACAACAAAAACAACAAAAATGTGCAAGTCCAAAAAGTGCAAATCAAAAGCAAATTTCAGTGAAAACAAACGACGCTAAGCGTGAACCATATTCATATTTGATTTCATCTGGCCGCTTGCTAGACACAACTCTTCGAGTGGCGGCAGTTTAAAGCGTCAGCCGATTTGGCCGATGAACAACTACGCCAAACATTCAAAGCACCAATTTGCGAGCACAGCAGTGCACATTAATAAACATTAATAATTTGCATATTCCCCAATCGGCAACAGTAAGCAGTCTCTGTGCGCGGCCCCAACAAACGACGAAGCGAGTGAAGTTGAAGTGTTTATTGAATGTGCCGCAAATGTTGCCTGTCTGCGAGTGAAAGATATTGCCCGACCCCGATCATGTTGTTGGTGCCTAAATCGCCCAGCGACTTGTCAGCCGACTCTCGCAAAATGACACGGCACCCAGCAGTGCCAGCAATCATAGGACATGGACTCAGACAGTCGCGAAAGCGACGCCACACCCGCTACAGCAACCAGGCGACAGGCGGTTGGATCTTGCTTGCGGTTTTTCTGATGCTCATGTTCTCGACAATGGGTGAGTTGGCATTTTGTTTAAACTATTTCTCATAATTGATATTAATTTTGCTGTTGAAAAATCGTGTTGAATGAATTGCAGTAAGAGACTTTATAAGATGATTTATTGGGGTGAAACTTATTACTTTTGCTACTATTGGGACTAATTAAGTAAAAAATGTAGTCGAATAACGAAAAGCAAGCACAAATTGAATCCCATTTGAGTTGTCAACTACTTTCGCTCGATCTCAGAGAACAGTTCATTCAATTGCATTTACTTTTCAACAACAGGCAGCCATAGCCATCTTTTGGAACTTCTACAGCTTCGCAATTACCTCGACATACAGACAGACAGACGGGATGAAATTAAAAGAATGTCACTCTCTTAAGTGACAACATTAAAAAGAACAAGAAGCACAACAACAATAGTGAAAATAGTGAAGTGGGCGAGTGCAGCAAATGTCATTTGAAACAAACACTTTTGCCGTAATAAAACGCAAATAAACCAAGACGAAGCCGAAAAAGAAGTAGAAGCCACTTGATAGCGGCAAATGGGCCACACGATTGACGAAGTAGTCGAAATCCACTTGAGAGTAGGGTGACATTAAAAGCGGCAAACCATTAAAAGGATTGACAGCCAGCAGCGTAAGCAGAGTAAGCAGAGGAGGTACCAATGACAGAGAGACAGGCGTCGATGTTGATGACGATGCCACGCCAGGCTGTGTGATTGCCTGACAATCGACGGTCGACCAGACGAACGGATGGACAGACTGATCGAGTGATAGATAGATATACAAGGGGACTATACTACGGGCGACTGCCGATGGCATTCCGTGAGCGAAGAGCAAATCGAAATAGATGTCGAAATCAGAGCTCTATTTGAGTGCTTCTCAGTGCATGATTTTGTTGTTGTTCCTGTTGCTTTTGCGTTAATGCTGATGCCAAATGCTTGTAAAATGTTTTTAATGGTGTCGCTACAATAAAACCAGCTTCATGCAATACTTCTTATGCTGCTCCTCCCAACAAGCTGCTCATTTGGCGATGTTTAAGTATGCTTATGATTGACACAACCGCTTAAGGACTCAGCTATGCATTGCATTTCCGCAGGACAATTGTTAACTATCTTTAAGTAGGTTAGTGTGGCTTTGAACATTACTCTAATGCTCGTCAATAGATATAATTGGACTCAAGTTAAGAAGGCATGCAGGGCGGCAGCTGATTAAATAGAATTCTTAATGCAAGGGGCTAATGGGTTTACAAATGTTATTCAGCATTTAAGATAAATGGATGAGGCAATTAAGTGCTATTAATAAACCCAAACAAATTTTATTTTAGGTTCAGCTGTGCTAGTCTAGTTTTATATATTTTTAAAAGTAATACATATGTATGCTTGCACTATTTTGTAAAGTTTTAGGAAAATAAACCGCAATTGTATGCGAAATTGATTGTTGTATACTAAGCGATTTATAACCAAGGATTTTTAATCTATTTTTGCTGTACACCATCGACAAAGAAGCAATCAACTATAATTTGACATATCATTTTATTCAGTTGAACGAGTCAAACCAAAAATACAAATTGCTCTCTGCCATTGTCAGCTAGATTGCATATGCGGAAAAATGCTAAAATTATACTGATATATGTATATATGTATATGTATATAAATATATATGCGAAGCAATCAGAAAAACACAAATAATAAAATGACGTTTCAAAATGCTCTTGGCAAATATTATTAAATTTTAATTGCAAAATAATATTGACAGGCTGCTAACAAATTACAAATAAAATATGCCAAATTCACGGTGATGTGCACTCGAAAATGGTCAGGCATAAAATTCAAATTACTAGAGCCTATATGAAATATTTTTAGTTATGCACTGCACGCATAAATTGCATTGGTCAATTGCTGTGGGGGCTTGCTGCGGATTTTGATGTCCGTGTCTGTGTTTGTTTATTATTCATGTAATTTGTAATCTATTGCTGTTGCTGTTGTTGTTCTAGTTGCCGGCATGACACTCCGCGTGAACTGCGTTATGAATTTGTATTTGGGTCTCATATTTTTTTTTATTTATTTATTAGATTGTTCGTCTGTTGCTTTTGTTTGTGTGTTTGTCTTTGCCATAAAACGCAATTATCTCGCACAAACAAGCGCATCATAAGCACATTTCTGCCAACGAAAGAACAACTACACGCACACGTACACGCACACACGCACACACACACACATACAAGTCTAAACGTCAGCTTGATTTTCAAAAGCTGCAAAAATTGTCGCCATCAACAGAGCATTTTCGCATTTTGCGTTCCCATAATTAACTTATTTTGTACATTAGCAACAGATTTTGTTTATTAACGCGTGTGTACGTTTGCTTTCGGTAATGCCCACAGCTCGCAGCCCACAGTAAAATATCCATCCCCATGCTCATCCTCATCCTCATGCTCATTCTCATTTTCGCCATTCAGGTCCTGCTCCAAGTGCTTTAATGTACGCAGGGCCAACGGGGCGCATACTTATCTTTTGGCATTGCCAGCGAGTTTATTTATTTTCTGTTTGTGGTTTGTTTAGCAGCTGGAGAGAGTGGGCGGGGTGAATTCGTCTGTGTGTTGCTGGCATCGCATAATTTATTTATCATTAGCGCAATTCGGCAATGCCGGAATGCTGTGCGTATTTATGTTTGGGTGCGTTTCCTACAGAAGATGCTGGCACAAATAGCAACGAGTTTGGCTAAATAGTTGAAATAATTTAGCCAATTAGTGCAATTGTGTGGGATGTCATAGCCAAGTCAATGTACAAATTGAGATGATAAAAAGGGAATTTGATTTTAAATTAAGAATTTAATCAAAGAAATTCAATCACATAAAAGAAACAAGAATTTCATGAATTGTTTCCGTCTGTTGCCAAATGGTTTTGTAATAAATATTATTTGAAAACTTTCAGCATGATTATATAAAAATAAATATATTTTTGCAATTTGGTTTGCATTCAGCAGCGGTGCTTACGCAATATTTACTCGTCATGCCCTCATACAAACATAAATGCACGCATATCTAATATCCACACTGATTTACTGGACCTCGTCCGATATTTATACGTACTCGCACTGTCGTACACGCAACCATCTGGAAATTCAATATTTCACGTTTAATTAAGCTGCAACAGCAATGAATAAAAGAAAGAGAAAACAAAAACAAAAAAATAAACGCAAAAGAATAAAATCACAACGACAAAATCGCAACTGCCACCACGAAAATGTTTTGGCTGCCACTCCCATTGCGCCAGACAAATAAATATGCAACAAAAATACAGCAGCCATGGTGTAAACTGTGTGCGAAATGCAGCAGCCGCAGCAAAACGCCGTAAACTTTTAACAATAGCAAAAACACATACACTCAACCAAATAAAGAGAAACAAAGGCAGAACACTAAAAACTACAGTGGGCAATAAATCCACAACAAC
Organism: Drosophila cognata; assembly: GCA_035041535.1. NCBI lineage: Eukaryota > Metazoa > Arthropoda > Insecta > Diptera > Drosophilidae > Drosophila > Drosophila cognata. The sequence continues at coordinate 12,359,307 of JAWNLC010000571.1, read as the reverse complement.
AACAATAACAATAGCAAACAGCTACAGTTACAACAAAACAAATGTTGCCCGAGCGTTTGCATAAACACATTCACACACATACTCAGACATACACTCTCTAAAACAGTCATACAGCAACAATTGGAGCCGCCTGCCGAGTAAATAACTAATAAGGGTCTAGGATAAATTCGAGAGTAATTTAGGAAGAGCAACAGACAAAATAGCAAAACTGAAAAGTTCAACAGCAAAGTGAGCTGTGAGCTGGAAACAAAAAGGAGCAGCCAACAAATGCAATCATTGATCATTGAATTTTGTATCTGTGTGTGTGTGTGTGTACTACGTCTCTATAACTTAATTAAAATTATGATTTTTTATTTTGCTGGTAACTTGCAACTGGCTGAAGCGATGCCAGCGTAAATTCGCTTTTTGCAATGTTGTAAATAAACAAGCAGACCGACAAGCAAACCAACAACAACATCAATTTATGCATAAATCAAAAAGCACAAAAACGCAACCAAATTATATAAAAGCAGGAAATGGATGCTCCCCTGGCCAACAGCACACGACCACCCAAAACTATACACTCTGTATAGCAGTGCACAGATTTTGTTAACAAAAGTGAAATTTCCAAAAATGATTGCCGCTTATCTCAATTCTTACTCACAGATTTGTCTATCATTGGTTCTGCCCTTGGTCATATTTTGAATGAAAATTAGGTTTTGTTCTTTTAGTCAAATGACTATTATTTGTCAGTATTGTCGATAACTTTGACATATGGATTTACTTTTAGCAGATAAGAAAATTTCTGGCTAGAACGGACAAGCCACATTTGGCATAAGTTATGCGAGTAGTGCAGTTCGTTAAAACAAGTTGCAAAGCAAAAATAGATCCATTTTCAAATCCACGCGTGTGCATGAAAATCGTTTGCGAAACTTGATGAGTGTGTGGGTGAACGAGCTGTGGGATTTCAGAGCTGATGTCTGAATACCCATCAAAAACAAGCGCACAAATTAACTTCCGGGAACAAGTGTATTGGCGTGGTCAGAACAAAGGTAAAATTCAAAAGAGCGATTTCAAAAAACCCCAACACGAATCTCATGATATGGATGCGACCTGGTTTGGCTCAACTTGGTTTTGGTTTTTAGCGAGGTGCGTCAAATTGCAGTGTGCAGCGGGTAGCAGCGGGTTTCGCCGACATCGCAAATGGTCAAAAGTTCCATTAGTGTCAGACCATGAATGCTATTTACAAGCAGTTCGCGATACAGCATCTGAGATAAGAGTCACAATGGGGCGAAATGGAAAAAATAAAAAAAATAAAAATTGCAAAAAGTCGGCACACACAACGCACTGGGCACAGAGCACACAGTTAGCATCAAAAGCGGAGCTGAAACTGAATATCGCCATCGATGCTGGTGTTGAGATAACAAAATATTTTGCTATCCAGCTTCAATTGAGTCGTCGAGGTCGTCGTCAGCGTCATGCACATTGCGTATACGACAAGTGTGCAAATGAATGGCGACAAGCGGCGGCAGTTGAAGAAAAACCAAACTAAGTAAATACGAGCGTTTATACAAGCTGCTCTCTCTTGCATAAACACACACACACACACACACACACACACGCACACACACGACTACTTGAATACATGCATAGGTGCAAAGGTATAAATGAGAAAACTCGGGTCAGGGCACACAGCAATGACGGAACAAAAACAAAACAAGAAAAACGGAAAACAAACAGCAAAAAAATAATAATATGAAAATAAGCTAGCGACTTGTATGCAGTACAATGTCACCAGCATTTTAAATACATAAATATTTTTATGTGTACACCAGGGTGTGTATATCCGTGTGCAGATTCTTGCCTGCTTCATAATATATATACGTTGTTATCCTTTTTGTTTTATTTGCTTAGCGCTTCTGTGCAAAGAAGGACTATCGTGAAGCAAACGACAAACGAGCAACACGAGTATTGTTGTGGACACTGTTATGGCACATCATCATCATCATTATGATGATCATCATCCACTTGCCAGCCACTCTAGCATATAACATTCAGATTAAACTGTGTTACGTATTATTTTTTCATTTAGCGCATTTACTCTTATAGTTGTTTACTTTGTGCGGGTGTCGCGTTGGAGAGTTGCTTCAAGTTTATTTGCCAACACTCGAGTGTGTCATGATTTTGCTTTTCCAAATCCCAATTGCGTGGTCAAAACGCATTATTTTTTTTTATATTTCTGTCACAAGGTATACACAAACATTGGTATGAAATAATTTACTGCGTATGCGATTTATTCATAAATATTATGCTGCTATTTTTAGATTCACTTGTACGATACTTTTTTTACTTTTCATGAATTATATCTTTTTATTTAATTCATTATGTAGAATTATAAAATGTGAGTTTTTCATTATTATCAAACTTCTTTAGCTGCTCATGTATATTTTCAACTTATCAGGCATTTTCATTTTTCATTAATGCAAAATAACGAGTATTATTGACCTGGTCAATCCTAGTTGGAAGCTTTAACAACTCATTTAGCTGTCACACAAGCTAACACATATACATAAAATAGTTAATTATTTATTATCCTTTCATAACCAGAGCTTCAGACACAACCAGCATTTTGAGGTGTGTGTGCTGCCTGCCAAGCCCATAAAAAAGCTAATGCTAAAAACAACAAAAAATTATGTTGGCGTGAGCTGTGGTTGTGTCCATGTTGATGTGCTCTAGACATGAGATTAGGTGGTTGGGCTTGGCCAATGAGCCACTGGCGAACTGAATGAAATTGCAGTCAGCAATCTCGCTGTGAATTTCCACTTCCAGTGAAGTATAACTTTTTACAATAACCCTTTAACTACCTATTAAGGTTTCATTAAAAGCATTTCGCCGCGAGTGCGCCCTTTTGCTTAACATTTTGAAAGATTTGACAAGCCGAATAGGATAGTTATCTTTCACAGCATTTATTTATTTATGTAAAGCTAACTTATAGTCTACAACCTTAAGTTAGCATAGATTAAAGAGCAATTGCAGTGAAGGCCTTCAGCTCCATGCGTGTTACAAAATGTTTGTCTCCAGAATGAATAATAGATAGTTTATAAATTGTACATTAACGAATGTGTATTTTTAACTAGACACAATATAAAATATTTTTGTTTGATATGTATTTATAAATTAATTAACTAAGTAATCTAAGCTTACTAACCTTATATAAAAAATGTAATTTTTATCAAATTTAATTGATTTATTTTTCATGCAAATACATTAGGGTATGCTTAGTTTCGGCTTTAAGCTATAAGCGCTATCATTTTTATTTTAACCCCTTTTGGTTTACTTTGATGGTCTCTTACACGCATAGAAGGGAAGCCGCAGTGCATTTTTTTCCAACAAAGTATTGGTTTAGCTCTGGGCGTGTGCGTGGCTTTTGATTTATGGTTTCAAATGTTGCATGTTAAGTTTTTTATGTTAATTAAACTGTGTTGGCTTGCGGTGAGTACGGTCAGTAAGCGTGCCGGTTGATTCAACTCTTTGCTTGGATGTACACTCAAGTTTGAAGTGTTTGCCACATGGTCATACTCACAGGACACATATGAGAAGCAACCGGCCACTGACCAGATGCAACGTTCAACGTGCAAACGAATGAACTGCACCGGTTTTTATAGTGATTAAAGCTGGTCTAGGCCTTAAATGCTGTTGACCCAGCCGAGCAGACGAGCAGCAGCCAGCGGGAGCAGTAGGAATGCAATGCTTATTAGAAATTCCATTATGTGTAGCATACTTATGTGCGTCCGTATGCTCCTTGTGTCACCATAAGCTGGCAACGAGGCAGGTGTTGTCTTTGTGCATGCCTCAATGGCAACGTGCACACGGACGACACATATGGTTCCCGTTGGTTCATTTAGCACCGACTTCCGTTTGTATCACTGTTCATGATAAATCTTTCTATATACTGCCTAGCCAGCAATCTACGGCTACAATGGGATCTACGTTGCCGGGCAAACATGTCAAGTAGAAGCAGCAACAGTATTCATTTGAATCTTCAACAAAAGCCTATTAAATACCAAAACAATACTCCATCGCACACACCCCCACACATTCAGACACACACACGCACACACAGAGTCTTTAGACATACATTATATTAGGTCCTGTCGTCTGTTTGGTTTTGACTTTTGTACGCGAACGAGTCCACAAATTATTATGCAATGATAAATATGCCCACATTTCACTTGTTTCCTCCAACTTCTCTGGCTCCTCTCATCTCAATCGCCATCTGTTTTTATTTGCTTTGCTTGGCAGGGGCTGGTTAAAGAGCTTCTGGAGGCAGGCTGTTTGCCTGTTGCTTGATCCAGGTTCAAGAATATTCCCATTGTATGTATTTTGTACATACAAATCAGGCTTTATTTCTCTGTAACTGCAATTATACGAGCTGTCGATTGTGAGGGGTGAATCTGTTTAGGATTTATATAGCCCCACAGTCTTGTTGAATTCTAATCCAATTCCTAGTTTCATTTCAGTGTAATATGTACTAAAAAGATAGAATAAATGTGCATTTAATGTCTGAATACAATGCAGTGAAAATAATTTAAGAGTGCAGCACAATTAAACATTATTTGTTGCTTAAAATTAATTGGGTGCCTAAATTATTTGTGTTGAGCAGCTGAGATCTCTGAATGGAGTCATTTTACTTAATTGGGCTAAAAGGTATGTGCAGACACCTTGTGCTTTGACACATCCATCAATTTGGTTGATTTTTTTCTCTGCTATATTTTATTGCTCCCAGCAAGCACATTAAAACAAGAGCCAGTTTTAGCCTCGCCGACCAAGCAAAAAAATTCGAAAAGCTATTCAGCAAATACTCCAATCATAAAAAACAAACCGCTCTGTTCATGAGAACTACAAACATAAAAATAAAAAGAAACTGAACAAAATATTGACATCTAACTTTTCAATTTAGTATCACTTGCGGTTTTAAGGAACCTGATGCTGGCAGCATTGCCTCCGAAACGAATGCACTCCAGCATGATTGAAAAACAATAAACTAGACAAAGAACGAATGAACTGCCTAGATGCCAGCTGCGAGCTGCAAGAAAAGAAACTGTGGTGAAAATGGCGTGAAAACTGTTTACCCTGGACAGACGATGAGTGCGTCCAGAGAATAGCCCAAAGCCAGAGCAACAGCAGCAACAGCAGTTTCGACCACAATAACAAAAGCAAACTGCATTGATACTGAACACAGTTGCTGAATGGACCACAGAAGAGGTTCGCGGTCCAGCGGAACTAGGAGTTACGAACTGGAAACTAAGGTCCTCTGACTAGGGAGCACGGTGTGGGGTACCTTGTTGTGCTGTACTTGTAAACAAATCTCAAAAGGATAAGGGCAATGCACTTGTAAGCGAGCACTTAGTCGAATCGAGTAAATATGTAAGTTGTGCAAAAACTTTTCTTGCCATGCACCTTGGCATGCACATACTTACATGCATTGTAAACTACTGTGCCCATGTGTGTGTGCGGATTTATAGACATTGTTTGGCTTGTTGTACATGGCGCCGGTGTATGTGGTATGATATCATGGAGCACTTTCAAGCAAACACTAACAAGCAAAACTTTTTCCAGCATTAAGCAAGAATTTGCGGTTGTTCCTCGTTCAGTACTTCTTGGTACACTTGGTGTTGTTTGCGGGATTCGACTGCTTTTTGCAATTTCAATTTCAATTATCAAACAAACTGTATTTTCAATTTCGATTTTCGTTTGCTAATATTTATGGCACAGAGCCTTAAAGCAAAGTTATCTTTGGCCAATTATGTGGACTCGTAGCTTATTAGATTGAAAGTGTTATAATGTATTTGGCAGGCTGCAGACGAAACGATGAAAAGGAAAGCTACAGAGACCATAATGAAAACCATACCATACCATCCCATGCATGCCATAATAAGTAGATGCAGGAGTTGTCCTTGTCCCGTAATGCAAACAATTCCCAATGGTAATTTATAATACGCAGCTGGTAAAAACAACACCACTAAAAAATGAATATAATTTTATTTTATATTTACCTCGCGAGAAGTTCACGCTCACACACATACAGAGAGACCGTCCCCGGATGAAAGAAGATTTCTCGAAGGGACCTCAGCAAAGCCGCAAATGATGTGCCATTATTCTTAAGGGTACAGCTACATGAAATGTGACCCAAATAAGATATAAAAAAATGTTTTTTTTGAGAGTCTTGTTAGGCAAGGCCCAACGCTTGTAAACAGCCAAGCGACTCCGCTTTGCGTTCTGAATTATGCTACGTATTTGTTGACAAACGACTTTCAAATGAGCGGTCATAAAGTTGCCGGAAATTGGCGTTGATTGTTAGGCAATTAATAAAACTCACATTCGGAGTGAAAGCAAAGCGATCTCTTAGTTGAGATGTTATGCAACCTTATTGATTCATTTTTTTTCAATATAATTATTTATTTGACAGCCATGAACTTTACTAAGATTTATTCACAATTAATAATTACCGGGCTCAGCTCAGCTCGGCTGGAAGCTGGCAACATTTTTAAAATAACTATAAATAATAATGATAAAAAATGAATTACTTAAAGAACTTTTTAATAATATTCTGTTTGCCAATATTTCAATAAAATAAATTAAAATCGCATAGTTTTGTATGCACTCACATAAAATATGAATCTGTTTCCCTTTTTTTATTTTAATCATTTCAGAGTTGGTTGAATGCGCGCTGCGCAATGTCAACTTAATCATTGAGCCACCGGCAGTACGACAGGGTCAGCATGTGGTGCTGCGCTGCATGTATGATCTGGATGGGGCACCGCTTTATTCGGCCAAGTTCTATCGCGGTCAATTGGAGTTTTACCGTTATACACCCGGCGAGTTTCCCAACACAAAAGTGTTTCCTTTTCCGGGCATACACGTTGATGTAAGTATTGCAAAAAATAAAAACAAAAAAAAAGAATTGTGCGAGGATTGTTGTCCCGCCAATGTATGAAAGAAAAAATGGAAACTTTTGCCGCTCTTTATAAAGGGCTTTTAAAGCATCCGCAACTTTGGCAGCTTGTTAACGTTGAATGCAAATGCAGCTGCCCATCTGTCGAACAACTAACTACCTTGTTGTCATTCGTGCCCAGGCTGACCATCTAGGAGTCTCTCGGCGCTCAGGAGCTGAAGGTGTGGCCGGGTTTGGTCCTGAGGAAGCTATGGTCCTGGCTTTGGCAGTGGCTTTGGTAGTAGAAGCGCCGTCACTTCGACGACCTTAATTGCGCGCATACTGCTTTTATTTATATTGTATATTTTATAACTTTTCGCTCATGCATATTCAGTATGGCAGTTTTATTGTTATTGGCGGGTATTCAAAAAAGCCAGTTCATGCCAAGACACCTGCAACGGCACCTGCCCGCCTGAATGCCATGTACCTATCGGTACGTATATCGGCAAAAAATTTTCATTTAAATTTTTGTGTGTGCAGTGTCGGGAATTTTGGTTCTCCACCTGCAGCTGGCTCCCCCTACAATGGTATGCCGAGTGCTGAGTCGGATAATTTTCCTTTGGCCAGATTATTGAAAAAGTTTCCATCCAGCTGGAAGCTGATGGCTGGAGGCTGGTCCAGGGGCGTCAGGAAAATTTTGTTGCCCCGACAAAGTTGCACTGAATCTGTCCAAATATTTCATCAGGCTATTGAGTTTGAGCCAGCGAGTTTATCTTTAGTTTTTGTCGTCCCAAAACTTTTACTTAGTTTCGGGTTTATGTTTTTTTTTTTTTGTCCGTATATTTCTTTTATTTAGATTTTCGATTTGCTTTGTTTTTTGGCTATTTTAATATATTTAAGTGCACTTTATTGCCAAAAAACATAAAATACAAAATGGCACATTGGCAAGACATTGGCTTAAATAAATATACCTTCACCGTAACACAATATTTGACTATTTATATTTAAGCATACATTTCTGCTCTTTTTGTGATGTTTTAGGTATCCAATTCAAATGCAACCCAAGTACTCATACGCAATGTTGGCTTTGGTCTTTCCGGCAACTTTTCATGTGAGGTGACCGCTGATGCGCCGCTTTTCTCCACAGCAACTGCGTTGGGAATAATGCAGGTTGTAGGTAAGTCAAAAACTGGATATTATGTAAGAGTGATCAGCCAATCAAATTATGTGACATTTGAGCAATCTAAGCATGCTTGTCTAAAGTCTGCATTAAGTACCTGTAGCTGTGGCGGCTTAAGTGGTTAGAAAAAACTTTCGTAGAGCGGTAAAGGTAATTTGCTGGGGCTTAAGGCGGGGGCAGCAGCTGCTGCTGACTTGAAAGTTTCGTGGGCAAAGCAACTTGTGTTGAAAACTGCGTCATTAACAGGCTATTCCTCGAGCAAGATGGTGTGGAGTTGATGCTTAAAGCTTGTCTGGGGCCATTTGGTAGTCCTGTCGTCGCGCAAAATGTTTCACGGCCTTATGCGATTTAAATGAGCATGCCATGGCGCGCTTAGAATTCGAAAGTTTAATCAGTATGCCAGATTCATGGTTGGCAATAAAAAAAATGCGAGCTATACAATTGTTTAGTTTTCCATAGGGTAGCGTAATAAAAATAGTAATCACTGCTTTAAGTGTGCACAGTCGATGGCGGCAAGCACTGCTAATAAATGCCAGCAACAATTGGCTCTGCACTCATTTACTAATACGGTAACTGGGTCGATAGCTCATAAATGGCACACAGGGCGTATGTGTAATCGCGGCTAGGTTAAGGGTGTGGTCCATCCACAGCAGCAGCCGGAGGAGCAGCCACCGCCACGCAGTTAATCTTTATATTCGCTTCGCATTAAATATTCGAGAAATTCGCACTGACAGCTCAATTCTGCCTTAGTCGCTGATTTTTATGCCACTTGCCGCGCAATTTTCTCCCTGCCACCACACACGACCCTCTTGAGTTACTTGTGTTTGTATGATTGAGCACTTGCCTCCGATGGTTAGCTGAGGATGTCTGTCTGCTTCGCCGGGTGGCTGCTGCGTGGCTGTTAGCTGTGCAGTATTGGCTGCTTGCTTATTGCCCGGCATTAAACATTTAGTTGTGCGCGTCTGGCGCGTAACTGGATGCCTTTATTAGATTGCCATTACCTCAACGCCTTGCCGAGTCTGGCCGCCAAGTCGGCCAGTAGCCCTGACTGGCTGCTCCGTTCGCTGTGTGAGCTCAATATATTTAACGCCGCATTTAGCTCACTTAATTGGCCGCGTTTGCTTAACTGGCATCAAGGGATTAAAGCTTTGATCAAGCATTTGCTTTAAATTCATGAGGTTGGCAACCGTTTGGGTTCTTCAAGGACGCCTGTTACGGTCTGTTGGTTTACTTATTCAAGTTTCATTAAACGTCGAGGCTTTTAATTGGTTGCGTGTGTTTGATACGATTTTCGTTATTTTTGTTGTTGCTGTTGCTGTTGCTTTTTGTGTGTTCGATGACGTTGTTGCGCCTCCACATACATCAATATGAGATAAGCCAGCTCCCCTGACACACTGACAGAACGTTGTCTCGGCCTGAAAAGTCAAGCTCGTGTTAGCTCATCTGTGTGTATCGATGTGTGTCTGTGTGTGTATGGGCGTGTGTTTGCCGCTGTATCCGTGCATTGTGTAGCTAAGCATTTGAGGCTTATAATGTCGTCGACACTAAGACCCCAATAACTTGCGGGCTAAACAATAAATTACTGCAGCGGCAACCCAAACACACACTGAAAGCATATTGCGCACACGCCTAGCATTCAACTGAATTTGCTTTACCAAAGCTTTAATATCCAAGAGAAAATGTATGTTAATGTATTCAAGATATATGTATTGATATTTTCAGCATATTTTGTGTATCGAGAGCAGGATACTCTGAGCATATAATATGATTTAATCAGAAGAATGTATCTGTCTTTAAAATATAATTTTCTTGCCTTCCTAACACTTAGATACAAACATAATAAAGTGTTAATATTAACAACCATAATAAAAAACACTTCATATATAGATTTTACTTAAAAGTTGTAGGTGCTCAGCATGTAGCAATTGTTGAGCACTTTTCTTTAAGCATTTGCAACAATGCAGGGCATTAATACATGTTTGCTTTCTTGCTTGAAAAGCTGCTTGGGTCCGAACAAAAAAAAACTTAAGTGCTACTTATGGTACAAAGATTCTTTCAAAACTAATGCCAATGGTTCCAATTGGTTTCCTGTACATTTTTGTGGGACTTTAGTAAACGTAACTACTAAGGGGTAACCAGGAAAGTATATTCATCTTAGTCATGCTACAGATTGCATTTAATCTGCTCGAATCTGAGCTTTAGTCCGTGGCTCGAAATATTATTATGCTTTAGTCTGGCAATGAAATGAAAATTCGCAATTTGTATAGTTAGACTATGTCTTTGTCTCGATCCTAAAACTTACAACCTAATTTTTTACCGATTGCTATGGCAGTTAAATGCAGTAGAGGTCTGATCAGCTCTACTTTGACAAACGCAAAAGAATGGGGACATTTCAAGCTTCAATAAGATTCAAAACATAGATGAACAAAAGGCCATGGCTACATCGACTCGGCGCGTGATGCTGATCACGAATATATATACTTCATGAGACTTGCTTCATTGCGTTACTTATGTAACTTTGGAAAAATAATACTCCCTGCAGGGATTTCAAAAGGCATAATTATAATCTGATTTCATCTTGTTCACGTCAGAATCCATAGCATCTGATACAAAATTAAACATGACTTTGAAACCTTTATTAATATTTTGATGAAGGACACTTCAGATACATAAAGAAATGGATAGACAGGGATATACATTGAATTAATTGAAAATGTCTGTTTTTGTATGCTTTAACTCATAAGTACATTTGGTTCTTCAATACACTTTAATTTTATTGATTTACTGGCTATTCATTTTATCTGTGCTTCCACTTTCGCTCTGATGCTGTCGCTCTGACATTTGTGGTCACTTATGTTTTATGCATTTCCGTTTCCGCTCACTGCGGCTCCTTCATTCATTAATGCAGCAGCAGCAGCTCTCTTATTCATGTAGCTATGTCCTTGGAGCAAATGATTCTGAGGTTTAATCGTGTGTTAATGAGCTCGAGTGGCAATCAGATTGCGGGCCACGCTAAGACGCCAAGACAAAAGCGAAGGCTAAACTTAAATGCGAGTGCGACTCGCGATGCCTTACATATAAAATAAACACTTTGTCCTTGCGTTCGTTATGGTAAACAGCAGCAGCGGCAGCAACTGCCCCAATTTGGTTGTTGGTGGCACAACACCTCTCAGCTCAAGGCCTAAACAAAACGTCGTCGTCGCTGCTGGCATTTGAATGCCAAGGCAAGTATCTGTAAAGTTATGCTAATTCACGCTTTCATTAAGTCACAATGCCACACCACGGCTTCTGGGCTCAGCAGGCGACCCAAAATGCCATAGCACATGGTCGTGCAAGTTTGTAGATAGTTCGCAAACATTTGCTGGGCTTAAACTTTAATAACTTAATGACATAAGTCAAGCGGGGATTGAGCACAGCGAGAGGTGCTGTGCTGTTGGCCAAGTGTAAAGTAGGCTGGTCAGCTGCCAAATTAAACTTGAAGCCGACCCCGCACCAGCTGACCCTCATTAGGGGCCTATTTTGACGTCGCAAAAGCCAAGGGAAAAGGTCAAAATCTGGGGGAATAATAGCCGCAGCCGCCAAAGAAATAGTTTGGGGGATGGTATACATTCTGACTGTGTGTGAGGATTAGAAGGCGAGCTGCCTTGAGCTATGTGGGGCAAAGTGAAGGCACAAAGATACCGTTACCGTTGCTGTTGCTATTGCTGTTGCCTGTGGCGTTGCCGTTGCCCTCTTTGTCATGGAAATTACTTTCTTCATTAGTTACTTTGCTTGCGACTTTGACTTTGCTTTCAGCTGACTTAATTAAAAAGTTGAGTATAGCCCCGCCCGCTGCTGTGTTGTGTGGTACTGAAAGGGTTGGGGAATTGGGCGGCACTGCTGCGCCACTTATACGCCTATTAATAATTTGTAAAGTGCCCGAAGGTTTGGGACCTGGACTGGTCAGCAATCTAATTGGATCCAGGCAACTTCAAACTAGATGATTAAACACTTTTTGGTCGGATTGGGATATTACTGGGTTTCCCGTTTCTTTCAGCAAATGTTAAATTATTTTCCATTTTAATAAATATATTTTTTGATATGATTGCAGAACTACCCGACAAACGGCCCACACTTTATACGGAGCACACACGCTATGAGCCCGGCGATGTCCTGCGGGCCAATTGCAGCACGCCGCCATCTCGTCCACGAGTTGAGCTCAAGTTTACCATAAATAACATGGTGGTAAGTACAGTTGTTGGTGAATCAACGATTTAAATTTATCTATGCATATGTTTGCGACTTACAACAAGTCGCGAGAGACACAGCTGGCATAGAAATCCACTTTATTTTTATGTACAATCAACCAAAAAATATGAAAGTTATATAAAAAAAAAAACTAAAAGAGAAAGAGAAAGGGAGCCGGAGAAAAAAAGCTGACAGCGGGTCAGCGATTATTAATGTTCAAAGCTGTTGAATCCTTTGAAGTTGTGGTCTATTCCGATGAGAAATGGGAATGAAAATCTGTCAACGTTAAATGGGAAGGGGGAAAGGGAAGAGAAGTCAGGATTGTGGATCTGCCTCCGCCCTGCTTCCCTTTGTCCGAATGCCAACATGCCGTATGCGCAATTTTACACCCTGCCAACCAGCCAGCTAGCGTACACATTGTCATGTGTATTAACAATGCATGCAACGCAGCTGTGGCCGCTTTCTTGTCGTTTGGTTACACTAGTGAAAACGGATTTCTATGCGGCCGTTGCAAACATTACAAGCACCAGCTCCTTTGTGCGTTCCAGTCTTGCCAGCCCTATCTCCCAGCCCCTCATTACGTTTGGGGCTCGCAGCTGCTCGTTTGGGCTGGCTGTCATTTTTGGTGAATTCTCACTTTTGCTTGGCCCTCTTGTCGACAATGCCAACTCTAGCCAGCTGTCACTACGAAAAAGATTTTTGCTCCATATTTTTAGGAAAATTCATACCTCACGCTTCACAATGTATTCGCTGCTGTTGCTGCTGTTGCTGTTGCTGCAACACACCTTTAATTTTGTGGCTTTCTGTACTCAGAGTAAGATGTGAAGACCAATTAAAGGGTTACCATAAAATTTGCATAATCTGTTTCGAAAAGTAGGCGCTGGGGTGTCGCACACTGACAATCTGATATTCAATAATAGATGCGAGCTAGAAGTGTAAAATGTTACATGACTTAAATTTACTTTAAAATTAAGTTGCGTGAGTTGCACAAGAAACTGAAGTGCAGAATAATGAATGGGTGCTACTTAAAAATTGTTTAAGTATGATTGATGGCAAACTTGTTTTCAAAAGGCATTCAATATTTTTTTCTTTTAATTCAATTACACAATATTGATCAGGAAATCGAAATTTAGTTCAGTATATTTTCATATTGACAAGAAAACATTTGCAATGATCGAGGGAATGGGTCCATATTATCTAACTGCTTGGCTTCGTGGCGTTGCCTTTGGGCGTTTTCAAAGTGTTGTCATGCCATTGAAAAATGGTTGCCACATTCCTTTAGCTTTACCATGCTCACATTAAACATGATAAATGAATTCAAATCATTTGCACCGCAATAACTGGAACGCAACATGAGCCAAACTCCTTCGACTGCCAGCCAGTAGCGCAGGAGAGGGATACAGAGAGGACGTTACAATAACAGCAATGATATCAAAGCGGCGTTGTTGCTTGGAAATGAAATGATAGGTTATCGGCAAGCTGGGTAGCGAACACTTTTTGGGCAAGTGCCATTGCCATTGCCATTGCCTTTGGTGTTGCCAATTCGAGGGAAGGCAACAAACCGTAAGCAAACGTGGCAGACGTTGACTAAAATTGAGTAGAAAACGATACCGCAGTAGGAGGAAGATATATTGCAATTGCCGATCACAGGAAACAAATGAATATTTCATGCTGTGCAAATCAACAAGAGGTAGGGGAAGGCAAACACACAACCACACGCACACATATACACACTAGCTTATTTCACATGCCACTTCTGTAGCAGCTTGGTAGCAACAAAGTTTACGTTTGAAGGTAACCTGCCACAGGAGCAATGCCGAAGGCATCTGGAGCCATTGCTGAACTTTATGTTGACAAAGTTTTTTGCGGTAAAAAGCCACATCAGTAATTTGCAGAGCATACACACACACAAGCTACAGACACACTTGCACACATATACACCCCTAGCCATGACATATGTGGCCTCGTTTTAGGGGATGCTGTGGCTTCGTTTTCGGCTGGCTGCTTCCGCCGGGCCAGGCATTAATCATTTGGCATGTAAATTGCCAATTAATAACTGCTGCATGTCATTTGGCATTCGGCTTCAAAATATTACGCAAATTTGCCGGCAGGCAGGCACTCGGAACGGATTGGCGTTAAGGTTGAGTTGAAGATGTTGGGGCCAGCGAACTTTTGTAAACATTTGCCAACTGCTAGACGCATTCGCATGGAGCCCTTAATGAAGACAAATAGCACTTTAGCCCTGCCAAATTTAGCGGAAAATTGAAAAAAGCTTCTCCGAGCAGGTCGAGGAGTACTTCCAACTGCCAGCTCTCATGCGCCAAAGTTCTTGGCAGCAGCCCCAAGATATTGCAGTGCCATCCACAATTTATATGTTATCGATATGCTCCCAATGAATTGCATACATACAGACTGTAAAACGGCAAACTGTACACAATGCAACCGTGACATACTATAAAATATAGATATTGTATTTGTCCACTCCGAGTATAAGCAGAGTATTTGAATGGCTCTTATTTATAGGATCATAAACTATAGAAAAGAGCATAATTGATTAGTCTACGAAACACAATGGTCTTTTAACTTGATAAAAATGTAAGTTTCCGAATTTATTGACCAACAATAATACAATTATGTTCGTGCAGCATAAGCAGAATGCATTTATTGTTTAATGTGCATCGCGAAATCTTTCATAATAATTTCAGATAATTGTACTTATGAAATACAGATTTCTTGCTGCTGCTGAGCAGCTTTGCATTTGCATGTGTTATTTTATCAAAGCTTTTGCAAAAAGACACTTACCGACAATATGTTGCATACAATTTTATTGCTTTGTGTCGCTTTGTGCCACACCCTCTAAGCACATTGTGCTTGTCTCTGTTTTGGGGTCTTAAAAGTGCTGTTCCTCACAGCAAATGCACAAAACTATTAAGAATATATAATTTTTCGCATGCTTATGCAGAATGCAAAAGCCGTATGTGTGCTTTTTGGCATGCGCATAAATAAAAATTATTTATATAAGCGCAAATCCTTATCCACATTTACACACGGACACGGACACGCTAGCCCCCCACACACACACACACACTTAGAAGTAGGGATATAAAAAAATAGAGCCACAGAGAAAGAGAGAGAGAGACACAAGGAAAGATAGTATGCTAGAGCGGGGACAGAGGGACTACAATTTTACAGTGAATTGCACTAAATAACTGCCATTAAGCATAAAAGCTGTTCTCGCATGAAGGAGCTGCTGGCAGCATTTAAGCTAAATGCAAGTTTAAGCATGTTGGAGCTGGCGCAAATAAAGTGGACTTACGCAGCAAGGATACAAACAGAAACACACAAACACTCGGACATGCACTTGGACACACACATACACACACAGACACACGCGCTCAGTGAGCAATTGCGACGAGAGACACTAATACAAACGCATTGCAAATAAAAGGCTAAGAGTGGCGCGTATATGGCAACTGAAAAACTGGCAAAAACTTTCATCAATGTGTCGTCTGGCGCATTTGAGCTGCATGTCCTGCCATCACATGTACCCCCCGCATACATATCCCCATCGCCTTATATCCTTTTGCCACAGCCAGTGCCACTAATGTGCGCAATTGTGAGATGCTTTCTTCTTGCGAATTTTTGTTTGTGTTGTACTCTAGACGCCGACTGCCGCTGCTTTTTGCTGCATTACATTAACACAGATAAAGTTCCTTGATACATAATTTCCATGCATACACAAATAGCCGCCAGGCTGAGATGCTATGCTGAGCTGAGCCGAGCTCGCTGCACATGTGGCCTCTCTTTAGTCCCCACCTCCCCTCGCCCGCTGTGCCAACTTGCAAATGGCGACAAGATGCTAGCTGGCAAAACTTTTTGCTTGTCCGAAAGCAAGCAAAAGTATTACGAGTACCGGGAGTAAACGTTGCCAAATGTTGTCCTTGGCGTTGCTCTTGTTGTTTCAGTTGTTTTTGTTATCGCCTTAAAATATGCTAATGCATTTGCGAGCGCTGAATAAATATATATTTATCCCTTTGTCTTACACTCTGCTTCTCACTATATATCTCTCGCTCTCTCTCTCTCTCTCTCTCACTCTGTTTGCAGATCACTAATGCCGAGACCCAGTTTATTCGCACAATTGATAATCTGATAGCCTCACGCATCTCACTGAAACTGCAGCTTCAGGGCGTCCACTTCTCCAGCGTCAATCCGGCCATTTATAACAGCGGGTACGGCTTGAATTCGGTATATGGCCACGGCGGACCCATGTATGCGCCTAATCCGGGCGGTTTGGTACTGCGCTGCACCGCACAGATTGGCGACCTGTACCAAGAGTATAAGGAGGTCGAATTGGGCACCCCGCAAAAGGATCCGGTGCCGGCACGTGGTAAGTGCACATATTTTAAATCTGTGCGGTATGCCATTCTAAACTAATTACGCAATAATATATATTTGACTTCCCCTTCCGTTTGCGTCATTTCTATTTCTTCTTTGCATGCTGGATCCTGCTTCCGGCTGCAGTTACGCTCTCATCCGGTTCGAGCATGAAAAACTTCTTTAGCACGTATTTCTCCACATCGGCGGCATCTCGACGCGTCGGCGGCGTCCACTTGGCGCCCATTACAATGGCGCTGGCAGCCCTGCTTGTCAGTGGCGGCTCCCTGCTCAGCCACATGGTCCGCGAGCTTGTTACGCAGCTCATTCCCATTGAAGCCCGCCCTGCTATGGCTTCTGTTGCGCATTCCAAGTCCACTAAGAGTCGTCTGTCCACGCTGTCCCACCTCCAAGGCGCCACTGCAGCGGCTGGCAAGGCCAGCTCGGAGATAATTAGCTTGGGGGCGAGCTGTGGGCAGCAGCAACAACAGCAGTGGCAGTTGGAGGAGCTCTCTGTATGTGTTACAAATTAGTTTAATTGTTAAGTAATTAAGTTTAAACATATTTTGTATGCGAATTACATTAACTAAGTGCGTATGTGTAGTCAACCATCATTTGATCATTGTTTAACTACTGCTTCGATTCTTTGTAAAATTTTTGGTTTTTTTTTTGTTTATATTGGTTAGTAATCTTTGTTTGATATAGCTATAATGAACTCTACATTTTCAATGTGGTGTCTAAACTAGCGAGCTAAAAAACCAAAGTAATTTTAAGCAACCATTTGAATTTAGCAAAGTAAACACAGAGTATATCGGAGAACCCCAGAAGCCAGATAAATCCAAGCATCCATTAAATAAATGTTTACAACAAAAATTAATGTAAAACAAAAACCTACTTAATAAATGTGAAAAAAACTAACAAAAAACAAAAGGTATGTGTTGAAAATAATATAATTACAAATTGAAAAACAAAAAGAAAAACTGTGTAAAATATATTTAACAAATGCATTAATTGATTATTAATGAAGTCTACACGTGAAAATGATCGCCTTGTGAGGGCATATTGTAAATGGTGGTGAAATTGAATAAAAATAAAAAACAGTGTTAATTTTAAAAATACAAAACTTATTGTCTTTAATTCATTTGAGTGTGTCATACAGGAAACTGAAAATATTTCTCCTTCCTGTAACGGACAAGTGAGAATATTCATAAGTATTCACCAAAGATTCAAGTGGAATTTCCGGCTTATCATCATTGAATTTGTCTATTTCAAATTCGAATTGTTTTGCCACGCCCCTGTCAATCATTCTGAGATCCTCCTGAGCGCATTTTAAATTCGTCACATGCCGCAAAAAGCATCAATTTAAATCGAATTAAGCCGTGAACCAGCAACGACTTCAGGGAATCCTTCAAATGAAAATATTTCTCTTCCCAAAATAGAATTTTCTGTTGCTAGTTGGCAAAGAAGAACTGCAACTCATTCAACCAACAACCAAAGCGGCATTTTTCAATTGAAAAAATTTTTGTACTGCTGATTTTTGGCGTTAAGAAATATTTCTCAACATTCCTGCAACAAAGGCTGGTAACTTCACAGTCACTGGCGCTGCTCATTGTCTGCACTCGGCATTGCATGCGAAAGTGTGAAAAAAGTTGCCTTTACGCAGCGAAAGCGCTGAAAGAAATGTAAGATAATATACGGAATCTAGTTCAGTGCATTGTGCGCCGCATCCTTTTTAGCCGTTTCCGTTCCATTCTGCATGCGCATTTTATACTTGTTATTGTGTTCAGTTTCTTTGCAAAATTATTGAAGAGCGAACAACTATTTCCTTTCAGCTATTTCTGGCAGCCAACAGTTTCCAGACTTCCTCCCTACCCAAACTTCAGCATGGCACAAAATGTTGGTCCTTGACTCGATCTGTTCTGCTACCGAAGTAATTACAATCGTGTACACAATACTTGGAATATGAGCTTGTATATATAGATACATAGCTTATATGTATATATACACTATCTGAAAAACTAACAAGACGACAAACTCATTGGTTAACTATTTGCATCTGTTTCTACGACAACTACATTTATATTTGGATTAAATGCATTGCGAAAGTGTAACAATATTTCACTACGAAAATTCTGAAGAATATATTACCTCTGCTGATGTAATATAGGTATCGTAAGTTCCTGAGACTTGACAAGAAATGTTGTTTGTTATTCGAAATGAATTTATTGTGTATTTGTATTTATTTGGTATTTGGCATGTACAGCATAAAGTTACGAAACTTAAGTGTCAATCAGGAATTGCATTGCTTGCATGCAGATTGGAGTATAAAAGCACAAATATTTCATCTGTATAAGGGAAAACTATAAATAAACTTGATGAAATATGAAATGCGGATACCATTAAATGAATCCTCATAACTGTATGCATCATATCTCATCTATATTTAATGACTTTAAATACAATTTGTTTATTAAAAAATGTTTTCCTTTGTCTTAACATTTATTCGGCTATTATAAATAAAATACATTTTTTTAATGGTTGGTATTTGTAAGTCTTTTTGTTTATGAGTTCATGTACAAAGTAAGATTATAAATTTTCTTTCCTGATTTTGAATTTGTTTATAAAATAAAATATGCATGCTTTTATATTTTACTATCACAGAGC
This sequence comes from Drosophila cognata, assembly GCA_035041535.1. Lineage (NCBI taxonomy): Eukaryota > Metazoa > Arthropoda > Insecta > Diptera > Drosophilidae > Drosophila > Drosophila cognata. Next base: position 12,339,949 of record JAWNLC010000571.1, on the reverse strand, counting down.
AGTGATTAAGAGGCGTTGACTGTGCTCTCCATCGAAATTTAATTAATGTATTACGTTTGGTCCTGTAAATTATAAAAACCACGCAATGCGTGCTCAATCAAATGCTGCACTAATTGGAGAGATATGAACGAGAATGCCTGCCAAGAGAGTGCGCGGCTAGCAGATACCCTTTACATTTAAGGCATGTGTCCAAATGAATTTCAAAAAAACTACTGTGATATGAAAATATGTCACTGCTAAGTGATGACAATCCATACGAATGCCATAATATGGCAGGAAACCTTCCTTTAGTAAGTAACCCAATTGTATATAGAGACAATAACAGAACATATCAGCCTGATAATCCACACCACTATATAGAGATTATCCTTATAAACAGAGTATCTGTATGTAGTTTGACAATTTACTCCATCAGCTTGTTGTATGCATTAAAACACATTCCATGGACCAACTTTGATTGATGCAAAGGGTAGGCTTAATAACATATATCTACTGACTGCAGGTGTGTCCATATTTGTAAATTGGGAATTTCAAGGTACATGTTTGCCTGTTGTGAGTACAGCCAATGTAATAACCAAATCTTTCGATAATATTTTCAACACTGCTACTCTTGTTTGGCAGACCAAAATAACATGCCACCCATGACAGATATTCATGAAAGGGATGTTTGTCTCTCTATGTGCTATAAAACTTCATTATCACTAATTAGTTTTCGGTTTCATGCAAATAGTGACGACAACAGTTTGATATGCGACAACAGCCACCTCACCTGCCACTAAAAAAATAGTGCGAGCAGAGGTGCAACTACTACTACTGGCGTGCAGGTCAGCAGAATGATGCAGTGCTTCTAATTGAAGTCAGCTTATTTGCATTTTCATGTCATTTTGCAGTCGTATGTTGCAAACCAGTTGCCAGTTGCGAACTGGCAGTGTCCATGCAAAAGGCATGTTGTTCCGGACATGAATGTGGAGTGGCCCTGTGGGCCGCAGCTAATTTATTTATGTAAAATTAGCGGAGAGAACGTGTTGTTTTCGCTGTTGGTGAATGGTAATTTCGTTAGCTAGTATTGGTATTTAATTTTCACTGGCCACTGTCCGCTGTGCTGAAATCAATTAGCTACGCGCATCGAATTACAAATTGCTTAGTTTATGAGGTTTTAGCGTCCGCAACCCGTGGTCTTGGCCTTTATATACGTGCAGCGCAGATTGACAGGAGCATCCTTTGCACTGCACCCAACATCGCACTTGCTCGTTTTTCTCACGGTGTCCCCAAACATTGTGAGACAGGACGTCATACACACGCTCACTGTGGCTGTGTTGTGGCGGCGCTTCTGTTACTACTCTTGTGTTGGATAGCACAGTAAATTGATTCTCTCGATTCATATCGCATTTATGGCAAGCGCAGCCCTCGAGCCATGCAACGTTGTTGTTGTTGTTGGTTTAGTTGAATGCGTGCACTTGGAGTGTTCATTGTGTTGCCATACTATGATGGCATTTGTGTTTTTCATGTCCAGTGCACACACACCATAAATGCGACTAGTTATTTTTCTCATTTTTAAGAATTATTGTCAAGTTAGCACACAACTTGCCCACACAATACCATCTAATATTTATCTTAAAGAATTGTATATCAATTGACTTATTTTATTGCTGTGCTTTGAAATTTTGAGTTGCGATCGTTTCGAATATTTTATCATCTTGTATTACGGTTAATGAATTGATAACTTATATACTAAAGCATTGTATTTGTAATATCACTTCTATAAATTAAAAAAAAAAAATTGATTAAACAATTTAATTAAGCGCTACTTGTTTATGCTGATATGCCCTTATTGGGATTGTTTTTAATCTTTAATGGGACGGATGAAAGATATCAACCAATTGAAGCGTTATTAATGAAAATGTGCATTAATTGTGCATGATTGCATTGGTTAATGCGGCAAGGACATGAAGCACCAGTGAAAAAACCACATTAAAGCTGTCGCCAAGCCGACTTGCATTTGTTGGAAGCAAAGTAAAACGCAGTTGAGCAATACCGAGTGCTTTATAAATAATGATAATGAAATTCTACTTTCAGTTAACCAGTTGTTCATATCTTCATTGGAGTTGGAACAGGACTTAACTCAACTGGAACTCGGACAAATAAAAATTGACACCACGGTTATCGCCCAGGCTTTCATTTAAGTTAAGTGCACAATGCAAATAAATAAAAGTAAATTGTGAGCCGGAAAATTGCAAAGGGGATGCATAAAGGGACTCCGTCGCTTGGCATGCCGAACTTTTGTCAAGCTGTTGACCAACCGAATTGCTCAACATCTGTGCCTTACAGTATGCAACGCACTGTGTCATAACTGGTCATACTTGTGGGCGTGGTCGTGGGCACAGAACGTGTGCTGCTGGTCAGTCCTCAATGGAGCGACACGCAAATGGACAGTTCGGTTGCCCAACGGATGTTCGCACTTATTAACCAAAAAAAACAGAAACGAATACAAAAAGTATATCTGGCTCATGAACAAAAAGTGCATGGGACAGGATTCCGTTTTATTGCACCGGTTGGAGGTAAAGAAATGAAAACTCAGTTGGCAGCTGACATTGCTCAAAACGTCAGTCAGATGTTAAATGTACACACATCTACAGATATATGCGATGAGCTTTTCGTATGGCATCTACAATAATACATTGATATTTGGAATTAAGATCTTCGACCATATATAAATTCTGCATTATGGATGCTTGCTTGACCATATTTTTACCTCTGCAATAATAATACATTTGAATTAGGAATAACGATTTTCGGTTGAAATTCTTGTAAGAAATTTGGAAAATAAAATTTTTAAAAGCGGAATTTGATCAACAAAAACCGTGGGAGCTTGAGAGAGTGCGTCTTATTTAGTGATTAGTTTTCTAATGAACCGTTTACATTTTTCACAATATTAAAGAATCGTCCTTTAATTGTTTATATAGTATTTCGACGAAATTTTTTGATGCTTATACTGGCGACAAAAAACTGACATGAGGCAGCCCCCTTTTGTATATATTGTTGTTTTTTGAGTAAATAATAAAATAATGAAATACTTCAAATGAAAATTTGTTAAATGCTTACAATAAATATTTTATGTATTTTTTTATGTGTATTTATAAAATCTTAAACTGAAAAGAAATTAATAATGCAAGGCAAGGAGCTAAAGTTTTGAGTGAGGGTAGTCTATCTGTTAGAGACAACTAAGAGATACTTTTAATGTTGATTCAATTTATCATTTAATCCCTTAGACCACACATGCTTCTTATATGGTAGCTCTGCCGTATCGTTCGTACCCCATGTAGCAAATGGAATACAACGAATAGGCATGAACGTAACTAAAATTAAAGTTTTGTCAACGGACCAGGAATAAAGAAGGGTTCATTAAATTAACATTTGAAATTTCGGTCACATAAACTTTGCTGTCCCAGCGCCGCTTATGCAAATTGTTGCCTTATTGAATTTACACTTTGGAACTTTTGTCATGCCCTGTCCAGCCCAGGACAAGCGCTTCAAATGAGTGCCGCTTGCCCCACGGTGTGATGAAGTTATTTTAAATTGCAGCAAAGGATTGCCTCCATGCTGGGCCTGGTCAGTGATCCGTGTGTGTTAGAAAACGCACACACATACACAGATACACACAAGTTCTTAACATATCCTGGCGTGTGCCATTACGCCTTCTTGTAATAAACTTCAAAAAATAATTTGGCCATCGTCTACGACAACTAAAAACTTGACACTTTGCAAAGAAAATTTCTGTGGCTTGAGTGTTGTACTTTTGAGTTGTGCATCGGCCAAAACTTTCTGCGGTGCTGGGGGTGCGGAAGTAGACTGAAAGAGGACTTGGGGCCAGTGACAGCTTAATTTAATTTGAGCACAAATTTCCAACTTGTGAGCTATCGAAATGCTGTTGTTCTTCTTGTTCGTGTTCGTGTTGTTGCTTGTGCAAGAAAGACATAATGAATTATGCAGCAAAAAGCCAACTCAGCTGCCATAAAGTTTTCGCATAATTTAATTTGACTGCAAATGAACATGTGTAACGTACAAGTGAGAATATTCATAAGTATTCACCACAGATTCAAGTGGAATTTCCTGCTTATCGGTTTGCTTATCATCATTGAATTTGTCCATTTCGAATTCGAATTGTTTTGCCACGCCCCTGTCAATCATTCTGAGATCCTCCTGAGCGCATTATAAATTCGTCACATGCCGCAAAAATCATCAATTTAAATCGAATTAAGCCGTGAACCAGCAACGACTTCAGGGCCTCTTTCAAGTCCCAATCATTAAACTTTTAATCCATATTAAATGAACTTTTCCACACAATTTTTGTCAAAATTTATTTTGCATTTATTTACACTTCAGTTTGGTTTTTCATTTGCTCTCTGCAACAACAATAACACAAACAACACTAACAACGACAACGACAACAGTATAAAAGTTTTGTCATAAAATTTGTTTTTATGTGCCTACCATCCCATCACCATCGGCAGGCGTCAGAGGCTCTTTTCTTATACATGTGGTAGAAAACGAACTATGCAAACAACAGACCCCAGAAATGTCTCACGTTCTTCATTATTTTTATTAAATGGCTACAACATTGTTTAGTCATTTTATGTGCTCAAGTTTTGTGCTTATCCTTCTATATTTAATAAGTAAATGTTAGTTTGTTCTCGTCTCGAGTGTGAATGCTCTAGGCGACTGCTTTCGACTAGGCGATGTGTCGGCTACATTTTTAATATGAAATTGCCAACAGTAATATTAGTTTTTTTAATCGTTTGATAATCGTTATGGAACATTTTGACATAGTAACGGTATTGTATACAAGTCTTTAATATGGATTGCCACGCCTTTATTATATTGATGAAACTTTCAGAACTAGCTTGTGAATAATTTGAAAAATGGTAAGAGGGAAAATATTTTATCAAAGGCTGAAAACGTAACAAGCTAAAGTCGTTGAACTGCACTACAAGTCTTCTTTTGTTGTTGCAGTTGTTGTTGTTAGCTGCAGTTGCACAAAGTTGCAGTTAAAGTTAATTGAATGAGAGTTAAGTGGACGTTTAAGGCAATTTCCGGACAAAATAAAATCGCAGCAAAAACTTGAAACTTTAATTTGTTGGAAACTTTGGCGCCCACAGCCTTGAAATATGTAATAGTTGCAGTTCCTAATATAAATATATACATATATATATATATAAATTATTTACTTGTGTATATATTTAAAGTTATTTACTATTAGGGTGGAAGCTTAGTGCGTTAAACTAAACTAATATTACTGCACTTCGTTTAAGATAAATGTCCGAAGTGTTTTGTGAAACAATAACACAAATATGCACAGACAACACACATATTTCAATTGTTCAGAGAGACGGAGAAAGACAGAGAGAGAGAGAGAGAGAGAGAGAGAGAGAGAGGGAGAGAGAGGCAGCGTGTGAAAGAGAGAGAGAGCGTACATGTGTTAGGCAATGCATTGTTTTGCCTAACTCGGCTTTGCTTGTTTTCATTTCATTTGCCGGACATAAATTTATAGAACACTTAATGAGCATATTTGGAAATAAATGATTTATGCATCGTACTTGACTGCATATGCATTGTGGTTCATACAGATTTCTAGGCATATGCTTGTTTGCACTTGTGCCACAGCTACGGGCTGACAGATTCGCCCTGTTCGAATATTTGCACAATGAAACAATAATTTATGAGCCTGCCACCAGTCGCTGCGACACCTACAACATGTTGCCAGGCAATCTCTGCGTCACAAATCGTGAAGAGGCATTTGAAGTACTTATTACGCAGCTCCCCTATTCGATGCATTCGAGAGAAGGACTGGACAGCAGGCACCAATCACCAGCATGGCTACAAGCAAGTTGCACAAAGTTTACTCAATGTAATTTGTATGCACTGCACTTGAAGTTCTTTTGTGCCATAAAATGAATTCCTTTGTTTGAAATTCGGCATTGAAACGTCTGACTCTCTCTCTAATTTTTTTTATTGCCAAGCCCAGGCAACCCGACTAAAACAATTGCGACATTTTGCTTTCGAGCAAAACTTTAAACTCATCAACTGAGAGCAGAGTAAATTGAGACTTAATCGATAACATAAATCAAGCATATGGAAACATGTACTCTGTTGCTTTTGACAAATTTCGTTACAGTCTCTGCCATTATTCACATCTTGTTCTACTTTTGAGACTAACTAAAAATATTTCAAATATACACACCAAAATTCGAGTTTTTTTTTCCATAATTTACGCAGACTCTGCTATTTCTTGAAAATATCCTTTGCTTTTCCCATTGACCTCATTAACTGCAATTTGTATAATTAAAACGCAAATTACCGTAATGGAATTGTACACTGCTCAGTAAATTTGGAGAAGGCGACTCAAATTAAATTTATGAATATTACAAACCAGACCAGGAGCTCCCAACCCAACCGCACTCTGGAAGCAGCACATTAAAGCTCGACACATTGCCCTGACTCCAAATGGCAGCTGATGACGAGTCTGTCACTGTCCTGGCTGATGGTTGATGGTTGTTGGCGATGGCGATGGTGATGGCGATGGCGATGGCTTTAGCTTTGGCTTTGACAGTTGGCGTTGGTGGTTACGTCCTTGCCGACGGCCACTTGCTCCGCTGCCCTTTTGCTGTGGGGCCTCTCGCTTTTGGCTCCGTTTAGCAGCTGCCGCGTGTTTTCATTTAATTTGACATACATATTATGCTTGGCTTCGTGTTTTGTTAGATGCGGACAATGTCCTGCGTCCATCCACCTCGCAGCACTACACTTAGTTATTTGTAATGTTGTAACGTCGCTGGCTCGGCACAAAGCTCTTAACATAATTAGTTTGAACTTTCCGACCACGTTTCGTTTTTGTCCGTTGGCATGGTTAGTGTTGCGTTCAAGCGCATTATTATAACAAATTTGTGCTTAGTTGACTGGGTCAGGGACGAATTGTTTCTAAGCTACGGTTGAGTTGTTTTAATAAACAATACGCATACGAAAAGCAGTAAATTAAAATTTTGGTTAAATTTGTATGTAAAAATTCACTGCACTTTTCAAAATGCGCTATGGAAATGTGTGTGCTAATATATGAGTGAGATCGAGCGGGCGGAAGCGGAAGTTCAAATTGCGTTCATTAATCGCATTTTATGGCTGGCGATGCGAGCTCGGAATTCGCAAGCAGCTGAGAAAATTGAGCAACTCAGCAACTGAGCAACCGAGCAAGAGAGATGCAATCAAAGCCGCCCAACAATCAGCTCTATTATCAAGAAATATCACATTAGTTTACCGAGTTTGGCAAATGTTGGCACAAACTTCTGTGATTGCTAAACTTTGTATGTTTTTTAAATTGCACCAAATGAGGCAAGCCGAGGCAGTTTGTGTGTGTGCCTGTGGGCATGTGAGCGAGTGAATATTTGGGTGTGTGTGTGAGTGTTGATTTTAATTCAGCAAATATCGTAAATTTTGCAAATAAATTACATTTCAAACAAATATCAAAAGGGTTAATATCAGTGGGTCAGCCGTCGACTTACGACCCCGGTGCGTGCCTCCGACGTTTTATTGGTTTTCAATCCTTTTTTCGGGACGAGCACATAAACATTTTATTAGTTGGAACGTGTTAACACGATTCCACAGTCCTTAAATCTTGGGTCATGTACGCAACTCCACTAGACATTGATTTGGGTAAATATACAAAACAACAACTTGATGACTTTGAATGGCATCATAAGTATTAATAAACTCTGAGGCTTTTCATTGCAGCTCGCCCATTATACTTTATAAAATGTATGGTTATCGAACTGAAGTGAAAAGACATAGCATCTGTCAGTTTAATTAACCATTACATATTTCTTATATGAAATAGATTTTTATGTACCGATTCGTTTCTCTCTTATCTGTGTTAAACTGTTTTCAGCAGTAATTACTGATATTCTCATTTATCTTAAGTCGTTTTTGGAGGTTTAAATTTTGCAGTCTTGGCTTTGTCACTGTCAAATGTTTGCACAAGTTCTGTTGAGGACAAGGTGGTAAAAGCCAGCAAAGCCTAGGCAAATGTTAATAACAGTCGGCTGATAAACAAAAACAAAAACTTTGTCTTTGCCTTAAGCGAGCAACCCAGCTGCTTGTGGTTTAATTTCAGTTGCCTGCAGCTACTTCAAATGAGCAAACAAATGCAAATCCAGCTGCTGCATCGAGCCGCAGCAAAGTGACTGCTGCATCTGCATAAGCAAGTTAAACGCAAGTCTTTAAATATCAACCAAAAAACTTGCCTTTTTGTCTAGCAACAACGGCCAGAAGCAGTTGGCGTTTTAAGGGCCAGACTCGCCTGCCACAGCCAAGGCACACTCTACACTCAAGTTGACGAGTTACGCAGGCCTCCAGATGCAGATGCAGTGGTCCGCTTTCTGCCCGGCCCGCCCGCATCGCCTTGACAGTTACCTGTAGACTAAGTGACCTTTGCTCTAGCTCTAGAATGCACTACATGACCCAGCTGTGCCATCACTTACCACTCAGCCAGAGCACAGATACAGAGCTCGACAAGGCAAGCCAGGCCAAGGCAAGTCAAGTCATCAGGCTCGAAATGTAGTTGCCCGGCAGCGTGTGTGTGGCTATAGTGTGGAGATCTCTTGTCACATGTCACCTTTAAATAATGTCCCCGGATGCCTTTCAACACAAATCGCATGTGAAAAGTGCTTCACACATGAAGTGTTTTCGGAATTTTTACCACGTTTTTCGAATTATGATCGTATACACAAACCACTCATCACATGCAGCACAACTCACACCATGCACAAAACCCACACACACATATACAACACATACCAGCACAATGTCAAAGAAACGTCTGGTGTTCCACGGCAATTTGAGCTGTGTTCTGGTAACGGTTCCAACGGCTCTTAGCGGGTTCTGCTGTTGTTATACCCTGTACAAAGTTGAAATGGGGAATACCTTATATCAAAGATTACATATATTAGCCCACACAATTGGTTATTTGTGAATGCCGCAAAATTTTTCCGAAAAATATATTCATCGCACGCTAAATCCAAAAATGTCTTAAGAAACATTTTAACTCAGTGAAAATTCAGGAAGCGTTCAGCAGGTTTTCTCGACCACAGTATGGCCTCGGCAAGCAATCTTACCCGATGTTTTGTGCTGTTTTGATAAGCTGTGAACTTTATTGCCATAACTGTGGATTCTGTGCCTCTCTGGAAGCCTTTAATACTGCTGTTGCTGCCATACTACAGGCCACATATGTTTGAAGAGCAGTAGTGACTACTCCAGATAGTAGCCCATCTATATGAAGCTTAAAATTGTTGGCCACAGTTTATCATTGGCGTGACAGTTATGTTTATTGAAGATAAACTTTAAGTGTTGCACTTCCATCTTAATATAGAGGGTTTCAATTAATTCCCTGCTGCATTCATTTCATGTGCTGATAAATATTTTTATTTGATAAAGGGAGATGTTGCCCCAAGTGCTCACTTCTCATCAGTTTTATTTTGTCAGGGTTTGCAGTTCTTCTTTATAAAACGTGGCTGGTATGTTTGAGTGTCACCTAGTATTGCATAATCTTAATTAAAATTTTTAAATCATTCTAAGCTGCAACAGCTGAAGTTTTTCTATTTTTGATATTCTGCATATTCAAACTAGCTGCCGCTTTAATCAAGTTTGTTCCATTGAGTATTACCAGAAGAAAATTCGATTTCCACTTTCAATCTGTTAGCCATAATTCGTTTTCGCTCGCTGCCTTATGCGCTTCGGCACTGGCGATTTGCATGACCCTTTGAGATTCTTGTGTCTATTTTGCCATTTTCATTTTATTCGTCACAATCATCGTCATCAGTTCAAAATGCATATTCATTCCTAAATGCGATTATTTGCCTGCGGTCCACAGAGTGACACGTCCTGAGGTCTGCGAGCTGTGGACAGCGCTTTCCAAACACTATTGAGAATTTTTTATATTATTTAGTTGTTTTTTTTCTCTAACTCCTTCCTAACTAAGCCTTCAACTAAGCGTTGAGAACTTTAGTTAAGGTCGCCATTGAGCATTTCCTGTTCCATCTTTCATGAATTGCATTGCCGATACTTCACTTTGCCACCTCGACTCATTGGGTAAACCATCTCTAAGCGTATCACTTTTGGGACTTCATCAAAGCTATACATTTTTGGGACGTATGTTGGACATTTCACATGACTCATTATCAAAGTGAAAAATCCGAGAATATACAAAACTGCAATTCAAAAAGACAGTGAGCTCCTGAGTCAAGTGTCGGGCATCTGTTAACATGCAAGCGCTTTGAGGTCCACTGAGGGCTCAACATAGTCAAGCACAAATTTGTAGTGCAGCTACCTCGTGTACATATAATGCTCTCCTTCAAAAACTTGGTCTTCTTCGTTTTTGCTCTGTCTGTTTGTTATGTATCTTCTGCAGCACGTTTTCTACCAGTTTTTGTTTTTACTTTTTTGGCTTTGACCTGCAAGGTGTTGGTTATGCGTTGAATTATAAATGTAAATGTGTGTGCTTAAGCTGAAAATAGCTGCAGACTAAATTTAAGCTCTTTGAGTGCAGTTGACTGTCCTTTACTGCACGCGCCTCTGGTAGTCTACTTTCTCAATCGGATCGCCATTCTAAATGCTGGCAGCTATGTGCTTAGTTGTATGCTATACACAGAACAAAAACTTTTCGGCTGACTTATTTGGTAGTTTTGCTATTGATTAGAGTTTGCATATTAAAATTGTGTTTAATAACCTGGTCCAACCAGCGCAGGGCTCATTAACCCCTATCCCATTCTATTTATAAGATGCAATCCGCTTCCTTTCCATAGCTCGTGAACGTATACGGTGCTTATGCCTTCACAGAAGAAGTTGGTTATCTCCGATTCTCCTTAAAGTGGCTTACCCCTAGCTCCTGGTTGGTTGGTTCGAACAGCATAAACAGATGCTGTTACTGCTGCACTGATAGAGCACGACACGCCGCTTGCAAGAGATTTTCGCAGTTATCTTTTTATCTGCACTTCCGCATTTGAAAAGCCGGATGCTGCAAATATTAAATAAATATTGTGGCAAACACTCGTAACTTCTATTTGCCCCAGTAAAATATTATAATATTATGATAAATATTCTCGGGTTGACCAACTCTGCGAACGTTTCGCCCATACTTCTCTGCATTTCCCTGACTAAGCTGCCTGCACGAATGCCACTCATTGAGTAAGTGCATGAATGAATTTTTCGCAGTCTGCTTCGCATTCAAATGCAGATGGGCGGCAAATGGAAACGAGACACTTGTGTCACCACCTGCTTGCCTCATTTGCTGCTTATAAAATGCAGTGATTTGCATGAAAAAGTGGCACTTGCTATACGCATATTATTCACCACTTGTAGCATTGCTTTTCATTACTATAAGCATTGTATTTCACATAATTTATTGAATATTTGCATATTACGATAAGAAATTACTTAGTGGCTGCGCAGGAGGGAAACAGCAGCAGGTTGAATGGATCCTGATTAAAAATGGTTGTCTGTGTTCACGGTCCTATTAAGACTTAAGTAGTTACTGCATGTACATGTTGATTCCATTGGAAAATTATTGAGGGGAGAGGCAAGTTTGTGCTACTAATTCAGAAATCTGGGATTTGCATGTTAACATAAACATCATTAATTATACACCAGCATAGGAGATCCAATTATGGGCATTTGTAAGATCCTTTTGATTTAGTTTTCCATGAAAATAAATATCTCAAAATCGCGCAAGCTTCAAAGCATCCATTGTTCTGTTCTACAATTACTCAATGAAGATGCATAGCATGTTGCCTCTTATGAGGTATTTTGTGTATTATTATTTTGAGTATAATAATATAATGAACTTAAACAAAAACGACTACATAACGAGCAAAAGTCAAAGTTAAGAAGTTAATCATTAGGGGCTTAGATTATAATTTCACCTTTGTGAATATTTGTATGAGCTGGAAATCAATGTGAAACTGAGTGCCAAACCGGTGGCAACATTGCGTATGTGTAATAATTAGTAATTCACCATATTAAAATATGCTTTGCAGCTGTCAAAGACCATTTTGGAAATTAACATTTCAGTCACGTTTTGCCAGCTTAATAAAATGAATATGATAAGTAATTTATCTGATATTCACCTGCTTTGTTCATTATTATAGTTCAAGTGTATTTAGCAAGTGTGTTAGCATTTACAGGATTGACAATTAAGTCATTAACTTAATGTATAAAATTACTAGTATTTTACTGCTTTACTCCTTTGAGCTTTTCTTTATAAATAAATGTTTTATAAATAGAGCCCATTCCGATTATTAAAACAAATTAAAAAAAAAAAACAAATAAAAGTAGTATATTGATGATAAAAGTAGTAGATGGATAAATAACAAGAAATTTGATGAGAACAACACAATATGTATGTGTATGCTATATATAAATAAAGTAGTTCTTCCTTGCATTATACAAAAATATATACATATGTAAATTAATGTTTTTATATAACCCCTCTTTTATTCGTTATGCGTGTGAGTGTAAATGGATATAAGAGGTATCAAAATATGTGAGCACTTGTGTGTTGTTCAGTTGCTGTTTGTTTACTTTGTCATGTGATATGTTTATTTATCATATTGTCCGACTAGCCAAGCAGACTCGAGCACAAACGACGGAAAACTTAAAAATCGATTGATTCAAACAGAAAAGCACAAGTTTGTATGTATTTTTGTCATGGACTTTATTTCCGATGGTCTTCAAAAACTAATTTATTTTTATTTAATTTATATTTGCCTCGTCTTCAGTTCGTACACAATCCTGAGTAAAAAGATTATGTTGCCTTTTTGGATCATAAGCAGGCAACTGGCCAATAGCAGCAATGGACAATGTTGCCAAGTGCGGAGGCACAACAAAGTAAATCACATTTTTATTGAAATTGCTGTTGTTGCAGTTAACTGACAAGACAAGAAGGGGGCTCAGTTCCTTGAAGTTAACCCATAAGGACGATGGACACAATAATTAAATGCAGTTGCAGCTGTTGTCAATTGGTCTCTGGGGCAGCGGTGGTGCTGCCAATTGCACCACCTACGGCGATACATATTTGATTGGGTTTTAATAGCATCGCAACTGATGGAGAAGCGGTTCCACAACTGACGCTGTAATTGATTGTCACACGCCGCAGCAATTAAAATGTCAGTTCAACCGACAGGCGATTCAATTTCAGATCATTCCTTCCTTTTTTAGGCGATCGGTTTACCAGTATAAATTGAAAATTAACTGTGCATATTTCATGCCATAACCATTGGCCTTTATTTGGTGGGACCAATCCAAAAAAAAGAAAAAATAAAACCACAAAAAATAAACTCACGTAACTGCCAACTTTAAGCCAACTCGAGTAAGGTCGGTGAAAGATAGAAAGAGACCGGGGAGGGGTCGGTGTCTTTGGTGGTGGTCACTTGTAATGGAGGGGTTTGTGAAACAAGGAAAAATAATAGCAGCAATGGCAAAGTAAGCGCCATTACAATTTAAATTTCTGTATCTAACCAGGCGCAAAAAAAGGACACTTGAATGTACGTTGGCATTGCGTTCAGCTTGAAAGCTACCTTGCTGGCTGCCATCCTTCACAATTAAGTCGAACTCTGAATTTAAAAAGTAAATTGGTGGAACGTGTTTGCAATAAGACTGCTAACTCAATGTGATGGTAATTACATTTCGAACTTCCTGGCGTACGATAAATAATTAAACTAAATGTTAGGTTACTTTAAAAAATACCTTCATTTTATTCAATCAATATTTTTTTACAATTGCCAAAATTTACTGTAGCTCTTCGCATTTACCAACACGGCTATTTACAATATGAACATTGTATAAGTGTGAATGATATTGAGGCGTTTGGCTTGCTTCGGCTTTCAGTCCGTTTTCACATCCACTTGTGGGTACTATGCATTCAGCGCAACGTTGTCAGAGGTTGCACTTCAAATCGCTTATTTTTGTTGGAATTGTTGAAAAGCTAGTTCTAAGTAGCCCCGGCAAACCACAAGGGGAAGTGGGCTGCGCGGGGCTGGGTGGGAGACATTTCGGACTTTGTTATTTTTGCAACAGGCGCTGCTCATTTGCTTTGTGCTTTTTGTGGCGTTTGGCATGTAAATTGAATTGAAAGTGGATATTTTTGCGTTTGTATTTGGGTTCTGTTATGCTTTGTTTTATTTCGTTTTGTTTTGTTGTACTACACTCCAAGTGCTCCGTAAAGTGAGCTGCAAACTAAAATTAAATGAAGCGTTTTTGGCTTCGCATTTAGAAAGTGCGCCGACAGTGTTTGATTAAAAATTACCCTGTTTTTTTTTTTTAAATGTTTTAATTTTAAACTTTACTTAACCAGTCTAATGTGTACAACCGAATCATTTTTAATGGGATGGCAGTTTGGAAAGGCTGAACTTAAATTAATTCAGCATTGAGTGCCTAACCTTTTGGCATTTGATCTTAGGTCCTTATTATTTTGAGTCATTTAAAGTTAACAAACTATTTTCTGTCTTAGAGTGTCAGTTAATTAAAAAAAATATACACTTTTCATTACATGCTGTGGGTATGAATACAAAATAACAGTTTCGACTGCGATTGTAAACACACTGCTCAACGAGCTGTTGTTTCTGCTGCTTGTGGAGTTTTTCGCAATTGACGTTACAGACGGTTTCAAGTTTCATTTGATGCCTGCAGCAAAATGGCAGATCATTCATCAAAGCGCTCACAGCAGCTCCCACTGTCAGCTCCCAAATGCCATCAAACATAATAATCAAAAATCAGCAACATAACAAACGATCCTGGCAACCCGAAATGTGGCTGCCCAACTCCAACCCCATTCCCATTCCCAGACCCAGTCCCAGCCCCAGTTCCATTTCCATTGCCATCGAATCACTCAACGAAACCGAATCAGAGCTACTTTCCCCCCCATCACCCCCTGTCGTTGTACACCAGTTGCCATACTTTACACTTTACTTATATGGCTATGTGGTTGTGTTCGTGTCCTGTGTCTGTGTGTTTGCCTGGGCTTGGTCTTTTTCTTGGGCGTTCTTGGTCCGTTGACCTGGCCAGCGTCGGGAAGAAAATGTTTTCATTCAGAAAGCAAACGCAATAAAAAACCCAATTTATCAGCATAAAATATGATACGGCATGCCATTGAGTTGGCTCATGTTTTCATCTCCTTTCAGTTACCACCTCTTCCTTACCATTACTATCGTGCTTACATTTTTTAACCAATTTAAGCCCTTTTCAAATTTAAAATTTAAGTCGTAAATGTTATTGCACCAGGTGGACATTTTTTGATGTTGTTGCTTTGTTTTTTTTTTATCGTTACTGCATGTGAAAGTTAGGCAATTGTTGCTGTCACCCGTCTTAGCGCCGCTTACGGCGGCACTGCCTTGTGGCTTTCAGACAGCCCGCCATGATGACGTATTCGTTCGAATGTGTGCCGTTATTTACGAGTAGGAATATTTGCCAATGGGTGGGCCACTTGAGCTGCTCCAGCGCCTGCAGCTGTTGCTCTCTCCCATACCATGTGCGCTCGTCTCTTCGCTGTTGCATGCTTGCTCGTTGACATCATTTGCCAGTTGCTGCTTGTTGAGTTTAACGCACAAAATCCAACTCACTCGTTAGGCTTCACTTGTTTGGTGGCCACCCCTCTCATAACCCCACCCGTTGCCGTTGCTGCTGCTTATGTGAAAGTCAAGGGTTATCATTATGCGCCTTAAGTGCGCTGAGCGAGCTAAGCTGCTGTGCTGTAAGAGAACTTAAAGCCGCAGCGCAGTCACATAGACAGACTATAGCATCTGGTTTTCTTGCCATTTTCCAAGCAGTTGCCAACCAAATTGTGCCGGGCGGTGCCCAAAGGCGCACAAGAGCCATTCTCTGGCCGAGAGTCAAGAAACCAGGGCCAGGCCCACCACACAAAAGCCAATGCCAGCGCAAGTGACAACACAATATGGCCCAAAGAAATTGCGATAAGATCACCACAAAACAGGGCACTTTCGGCTTGGCCCACTGCCAAAATGTATCCGATAGTGCAGACAATTCTGCAGCTGAACATAGCTGTTTAAAGCTCATCGCCATCTTATTTTTGAATTACTGCGTGGCATAGGGTACAACATTAATTAGCTATTCAATTTGTTCAAAGTTTTTGTGCCCCTGCTCAAGTTTTGCCCAACTTAAGTTTTGTGTGTGTCCAAAATCGTGTAGAGTAAACTTTGTAAAATTTAGATGGCGTCATTCATTCATGGCCATAGCCACAGACATACACTGTCCTATGATTGCAACGATAGTTTGCTTATGAACTGTGAGTCAAAGAAGAAAACTTACAGCATCTTGCGAAGACTTTTTGTGGTGCTTGCGTTTCAAATCAAAAAAGTAGCTAATTTAATAAGAAATTCTCGCAAAACTACACGAAAAAGGCTTAAGTTCTATATGAACAAAGTTATAGAAAAGTTGAAGTTGCCAAATCTAATTTTCTGAAAAATGTTTCACAAAAACAATAACAACAGCATCAATGGCAAATGCCACTACTACCCTGCTTGGCCTCTGGACAACAACAAAAACAACAACAAGTCGCTGGGTGAACTATTTCCAGGCCTGAGCTTTTGCAGACTTGAAAGTTGTTCGTCAAAGTGCTTGATTGTATATTTGGATATGTATGCTTAATTATATTTAAAACAAATAATGTGTGAAAGTTAAGACATGTCAGGGGGTTGCCTGCTTAACAATTTGACCCAAAGGCAGATGATATATACGTTATTAATTTATACGATTGCATACATATTTATATATTCTTATATATTATTATAAATTGGGGAGCCATCACTGCGACCTATAAGGTCTATTGTGCCCTGACTCTTATATATCAATCCACTAAAATTTAATTTTCTGGGTAACGTGAAATATATTTGAAAACATTTAATGAATTGAAGGATTTTACTGTGAAACTTGGTCAGCGCCGCATATATTAAATTACAAATATTCAAAAAGGTTTTAATTTAATTATCTTTAGCCATATTGCCTTAATTACGTTGAATTCCTGATACATTTACCAATTTTGAAATAATTTTTCAATTTTTGAAGTATTTTCATTGGAATTTTTTTTTTCTTTCTTTTTTTGCTCACTCAACAATCCAATTAACGAATTCAGTGTGACTTTACTTAAATAGTTGTAGCATCAGAACTACATAACATTTTTTAGCATCCCTTTAGATGAAATCATATTTTGCAGCAAATATTTGTACAGCGTTTGTAATAGTCAATCAAACAAAAATCCAGCTAAAATTCAAGTTTTGCATTCTACCATTCAAAGTGAGTTGCTTTTTGAGACTGAAAAAACCCTATTCAAATACTTTTTTATTTGTTGTACGCTAGATCGTCCCAATGGCACTGAGAGGTTCACTCTACCAATTGCCAGGTGAAGAGTGATGAAAAAAATCAAAGTAAAATAATACTTTGAATCGGAGTCCCAGCTGGGTCATCGGCGGATCGGAGCAATAAGCATTTAGCCATTCGATTTTCAGTTTTGCGAAATAGCCCAGCGAATACCAATTCATGCAAGCTAAAACCCAACACAGCAAAACCAAATTCATTATAAACGCCAGCTGGGAATAAAAAAAAACAATGCATTTTTTACTGTTTTAGTGAAAATGCCGAAAATTCCATTTTCTGCTGGTATGTGGCGGCCGCCTGACTCCAAAAAGTATTCCCAGTGAAGGCAGACAATCCAGACCGACAGCCGGATGGACATAATGAAGTCCATTCTCATCCAGTGCCGTTTAGTTTGCTTGAGTTCAGTTCACTCCAGTCCAGTTCTGTTCAGTCTGTACTTCAACAAAAGAGAAATGCACAAAATCAAGTTGGGGAGAGCGCGCTAAAAAAATTTCTGAAATTGAGTTTGAAAATAAATTAAATTATCACAGCGCGCCATATAAGTAGTTCAGATTGAGACTTTTGGCGAAAGCTGAAGGTCTGCTGGCGCGTCGAATGTCCCAATGAATCAATTTCAGCTTAAAAGCCAATTTAAAAAGGCAGCAGCAACTTTCGACACGCCATGCTAACTGTCTGCCAGTTAGTGTATCTAGCGAACTTACTGGCATTTTTGCATATTGCTTTTCCCTCACTTTTACTTTCCATCTCTCTCTCTCTCTCTCTCTCTCTCTCTCTCTCTCGTTCTCTAGCTGTCTCGCTCTCACACTCTGTCTTCCGTTTGCACTGCCCAGCAACAAACCACGGGGGAGCGTTTGAAATAAAAAGTAGAAAAAAACCTTTCGAAATACTTGCAAATTCCATTACACTTTTAAATTAGTTTGCAACGCGGCGCAGAAAGCACCGTTTACTTTAAAGTTGAATGCATCCCCAGACCCAAATGCAATTAATGATTAAACCGCAAATTCAAATTGAAAATCGACCGGTTTGTGGACACATCTAATGTCTATTAGCTGCAAATGAGTATGCTGCTATTAATCTGTGAAATCAATAATACCCGATTTAGTTAAACCAATTGCGTGATTATTCGTGACACATTTACGCGGAGGCGAATGAAATTTGATATACAAAGCATATGATCAGCCGCTGATTGTCAAGGCGGATAAGGGACAAGATTCCGTTTGGCAAAGCACTTTGTTATTTGTGTGCATGAGGCATGTTGGTAGTGCCAACGTGACTTGCAAAATGAATGCTGGAAAAATGATAACGTAAATATAGCCATGACACCAGTCCCGAAAAGTGAGCAGCCATCATGCTGAGCCGTCTGCGCTTGGCCGAATTATCAATGCTCTATATGCATGAAACTGTTGATGGATGCTTAAGCTGTGAGTTTTACCATTTCTTTTCCCATTGACCAACAGTGTAGAAAGATACACATGAGCTGAACGAAACGTCGCTCCAATGTAAGCAACACTTTACACTTGCGTCACACTCGGTTGCAGATGATAGCCGTTGTGAGCTAGGCGTATCCTTTGGCCATTTTGTAGCGCATTGTGCGAATATCTTCACACAATTCGTGCGAAATAAATTTCATGAAATTGCAACTCATGTTCCCTGCTTCGTGTTTCTCGTGTTTTGTGTCGTTTGTTTCTGCCGCTTCTGCTGCTGCTTACTTGTGCCTAACCTTGAACGCTTCGTTAACTGCATTTACGGCTGCCGGGCCCGGACACGTCCTTACATATTTACTACTACAGCTCCTGACTCCGTGCCTTAAAGTATCACTGAAATTCGACATAAGTATAGCTGCTTCACTATTGGTATGTGTATCCCTTTCTGCCCTGTGTTTTCACCGTTGCACCGCTGTTGGAAATCCAAAGCAAATTTTCGCCAAGGAAATCAAAGCTGGAAATGGCAATAAAAACTTTACGTGTGTGATTCAAACATGTAATTCTCAGCACAACTTATTTTTGCACAAATCGTGAAAATTCATTAAAAACTTTAGCAATTCCAAGCTAATTCGCTAATTAATTTCACATTGTCGCTTAACCGACTACTTTGCCAAGTTGGCAACTTAACTGCAACAAATCTTTGCATTGCCCGCCTGCAACACGATTTCCCATTGCAGTTAACCCAATTGCCTGGCTATTTAATGACAGCCAAGTATTTGAGCGAATCATCAATATGCGCAATTAGTGACTGCCGATTGGCCTTTTCAACAGATAATCGATTAGCATAATTGCCAACAATGAACTCGTTATTCGCAACCCACATTCCACATTTCGCATCCTAAAATCGCAGTCGATACCCACCTGTCGATGCCATCCAATTCCACACGAACTCATCCATAAATATGCAACGTAAGATGCGAAGTTGGGGCAAACTCAATTTGTTGTTGCCATTATATTAATGAAGTTTGCCGCCTGACATATATTAGAGGAGTGGTGAGGGCTAATCTTTAAATTTGTCATCAGCATCGACAACATTTGTCCGGACGGATAGCCAATGTGCGCCCCAATGACCAGGTCCTTGGAGTTGCCTTTGTGCTGATTGAATTTCATACGACAATCGCATGCCAGACATACCATCATAGGCAGCCACATTGAATCGTAAATTAGTGTCGGCAATTATGTTTACCTACATCTAATTAGTTTAATTGAAACAGAACAAAGGCCAGCATCCTCCTTTCGCTAGCAATGACAACAACTGACAGCCCAACAGCCGCTGGCTCTGGCTCTGGCTCTGGCTCTGGCTCTGGCTCTGGCTCTGGCTCTGGATCTGGCTGTGCTTTGTTCCGGTGAGCTTGTGTAGTCTCTGTAATTGTGTATGCATCTCACGCAATTTGAAGCACACACATACATGTTACTAATACGACATATAAATATGTGCACATGTCTACTCTCAGGTCGGCTAAGTTGCCGCAGCACAGCAGCGAATATAAACCACTGACGAATCAACACAACAATCTACACCTGTGTCAAACACGCCCAAGCGTTTTAAAGCCAAGTTCGTTGCGGTTAGCCGCGACAGCTAAAAGCTGGCCAAGCAACAAATTGTAAAAGAATTGTGGGTGGTAGCATAGCCGCCGCTCATATTCATTTTCGTGTTCGCAGTCACTTTGAGTGGAGGTAAGCCGTACGCCATTTTGAAACCGCAACACTTAGCACTAACGCGCCGCATTAAATCCAAGCGAATGCATTTTGTTTGCATATACACACACTCACACACACACACAAACACACAAAATCAAAGCTGTGCATTAGATGATGCTGCTAATTTCCGTGGCTACAACCAGCAACTTCGAGCGCATCAACAACACAAAACTAATGTGAAAAGTTCGCGCAATTTTTACTTTTAATTGCTTGAGTGTTTGTGTCAGCTCACATACACACACACACACATACACAGAGAGAAACGCGGACAGGCAACTCACAGTCAAACCCTCGCCACTCACCACAATCACCGCAATTTAGTTAAAGCATAACGGCTGCCAAACCGCAGCTGGTGCAGCGCTCAAATACTTTGGCGCATCACTTTTCGACTGTCCGAGCCGTGACAGTCTCCCCCCCAAAACCAACGGTATTAAATGTTCGTATCCATTTAAAAAATTTTGCATTTCCACCTTTCCACCCCCCGCTCCACCCTCGCTTAGCCTTTGTTGCCGTTTCGTTAAGCCAAATTATTTCGTTTTGTTGCAGCATCCAAATTTTAAGACAGCAAAACTATTTTCGGCCAGAGTTGTCTGTCTGCCAGTGTTGTCATTGTTGCTGCTGCAGTCAAAGTTATTCTGCCAGTGCACAATGAATGACTCGGAGGCCAACAATTTGATTTCGTTAAAATGGTTGTTTTTCTTTTGCAATTTAAGAGCATTAATGCCCAAGCACATTACCAAACTTCGTACTTATGTACAGAAATATAAACGGATTTCAGCAAGCCGAGTGAATATTTAAATATCGCATTTTCAGACTCATCTGGTCCACTTTAAAAATGCGAAAAATATCTAACTAGATGTAAGAGCAGAGAAAAATAAACAAACATTTCAAATATAAACGTTGTGCATAGAACAATTTATACTTCATACAATTCTCTAAATAAAGGAAAGGTATAACTTGGCTTATTATTGCTAGCGAATGCAAGTTTAAAAAAAATGTTATATTATTATAGTATAGCAGGCATGATTTGTTTTCCTTTAAGTGTGTAATGTGCCGAAAGATATAAATTTCGGAAGCACGCACGAAAAAGTCTCGCTCTGATTAAAAATGAACCACATCTTCAATGAATTTTCGCACAAATCTATAATTGGATGCAACAGAAACGAGTTACGTACAATAGAAAACGCAATAATAACTGGTACTAACGAATTTCTGCAGTCTTCTGTTTGCAGAACAAAATACTCAACAATAATAAGAATGGCATCTTATTTGCTACGCAAGCAGCGAGTCTATTTGCTTAAATTTGAATGTACTGCTTTTTGCAAAAACGTATTACTATAGCAACCAGAGTATGTATGTACATATATACGAACTATTGTACCCCCTCTGGATTTAAGTATGCCATGACTACTATCTGAAAACTTTGCTCTGTGCATTTATGAATCATACGCAGCGTGTAACGTCAGTGTTGATGTACCTTTAATTTCTCACTGCTGTACTTTGAATAGCTTATAAGAGACTTTGCAGCACAAAGAAGAGTGAGATGGGGACTGTTGTAATTTCAGTGTTCGACTGTCAGCTTATATTAGGTGAATAGGAAAGACATTTTTAGTAAGGAAGGGAAAGGAGAACAATGAGATATTGCTTGTCTATACCATAGCTTCACAATAGACCTACTCATTTAACATTTTAATAAAATTCTTTTATATTTCTTCATTTACTTGCATGTTGTATGCCTTTTGTTAATAACTAATTATTTTAAATCACATTTTAGCATGTTCCATGCACTACCAGAATGGCTTAAGGAGCTCATCCACACTAAAGCATTTCATTTCGCAAATGGCGCGCTTGCGAATACTTGCCGGACTAGACACCGCCCGCAGGCAAAAGCACATTTCCACATTTCCACATGTGCACACAGCAACCACAGTCCCAGAGCAGTACAGATTTGGAGGATATGGTGTTGGCTGTAGTTGCATTTTATGTTATTATTTAACATTTTGTTCTAGTGTTGGGGAATTGTTTTAGTATATGTCTTTTTTAAAAAAAAGCTGCTTTCAACTTTAAGTAAACTTAAATTTAGTTTGCAGACACTACGAGCAGCTATTCTAAAACGAGCGCCTGCTAATGGATGACTCATGTGGAGCGTGGACATGCAACTAAGTAGTGCTTCGACTTTGTGCAACAAATAAATTTCCGGCAATGGAGCAGTGATATTGCGTAGAAAAGTTGTTGGCCAAATATTCAATCAGTCGCTCAGTTATAATATCAAAATTATGATAATAATGATAATTAAAGAAGTCTGTTTTTGAAAGCTTTGCTGAGTAATAATTTATATATTTAAATGATGCAAGACTGGGAGATGCCCTGCACCTAAATATTTTCTAACAGTTTGATGCACCTGATACCAATCAAGAAAGAAAGAACATACCTCATGAAAACTGAGAAGTCAACTACAATCATCTTTTATCATTTGCATCACCCAATCACGAACTTGTTATACCTTAGAGGCCCATTGTTCCGACATAGGGTATTATTAATTGCTCTTTGGATAAAATCAACTTTGTTTGCTTAGCTTGCGAAGAGGCGGGCAACGGAAATCGATGGGGTTAAATTATGTGACCCAAGAGCAGCAGCAATAACAGCAGCAACGGCAGCGACAACATCATCATCAGTGCCAACAATAAGGGAGAGCAAACTGACTGATATTACAAACAATGTAAAATGCACTAAATTGTTGCAACTGACAAAGCATCTTTCTAAACGATGGGGACATAGAAATGTTTGCAATCAAATCAAATGCGAATTGAGTTGCACAACTAGAAATGTAAATGCAAACGCAAAATGGAAATGAAAACGAAGACGAAAATGAAAATGAAAACATCACAAAAAGTGCTTGGCCCCAGAAAAAGAAAAACTAGGCAGCTCTTCGGCTGATTGCAAATCGAAATTAAATTGAGTCCAGATACGCAAACAGCCGATATAAAGTAAGTACTCGGAACTATTAATCGCTGTGTGCTTCTCGGGTGCATCTGTTGTATAGGTATATAAGTATATATATCTACTTAGCCACCCACACATTCATGGCTTAAAGCAACGTAGTTAACTTGGCACTCAATGACAGAATTCTGCACAGTTGTAATGCCCTTCGCAATTATAAATCAAAGAAGGCAACAAATAAATCCGGAAACTGAATGATTGACGAACAGGAGCGATGATGGCGGACAGACATAAAAATCAGCACATTGAGGATTTCAATTATGAGCAACGTTATCTGGACCCGGAATGTGGCAATCAATGCGCTCTCGACCATCATATAATTTTATTTGATTCTTATTTAATTGAAATTTATCACAACAATAAGCGAAGGGAAAAAACATTGCCAGCTTCAAACTGAGACTCATTCTCGAACCCCTTATCTTCGATTCGAAATTAAATGAAGAATAATGAGATTTACAGCCTTTGCTGTTGGCCATACTCTGCCGTGTTATGATTCCCATCTCATTTTCTCTGTATTTCATTATTTTTCTTCTCTCATTTTGTTTTTTTTTTCATTATTTCAAGTATATTCGATTGCTTTCCCAGTCTTAATTACAATTCCTTTGATTGCATCAATACTTGTCGAGCCGTTGACGAAGTGTGACTCTTGATTGAGTCTCTCGACTGATTGCTGTTGTGTGCACTTGGCCCGGACCAGGCAACCTCAAGAAAAATTGACCATTTTCCATGCAGTACTCCAACTGGGCTAGTTTAAATAATTTGCTTTGCGGTTGCTACTGACAATCGACCAAACGAGCATACATATGACAAATGGTAAACGTGAAGGGTCTGGTCTTATCTCAATGGCCCGCCCAAAGTACACTGACAATAAAATGAAATCACAAGCCTAAAACGGTAGTATAAATTGTCTATGCAGTGGGCAGGCTACAATTTACATACTGCTCGTGTGTGGTTTCTGCGGTCGGTGCACATTTTCAGATTAAACCACTCAAGTTTCAAATTGGATTAATAACAGCCCTGTGTACGCATGTGGGTCTGTATATTTATACATTCGCATACATATATACTTGTATGTTGCATAACACTTGATACTGATTGGGCAGCCTCCCCTTTTTTTGCCATCAACTTCAAGTAGATTAGTTAATTAAACAAAAACTAAGGTTGTTGAGGTTGCTGGATTTGCCAGCCCCAACCACTAATTAGAGCGATTTGTGATTTTAGAGGGATTTGCCTTGGGCTTTACGTAGATTCTGAGATATGTCGCAATGTTATGTGTTATTACCCATACGCAAGGCTAGCTGTCAAATCATAGGTAAGCAGATAATAAGCTATGTTTGAAAAAAAAAATAGATTAAACCTTAAGCAGCGCAAACATTTGCATCAGAAATCCTTATGAATTTGCATGAAGTCGCGTCGTCAATGGCAAATAGCAGACAGAAGTCAGATCGTGGAGCCATTTGGCTAATTACACGAACGTGCAGACATGGACGACATGCCGATGTCAGGACATGACCCAACAGCAGGTCAGCTCTGGAGTCGAAAAGGGACAAGGAGAAGGTGGGCGAGGTTAGCAGCTGGTTGTTTAACAAGTAGCTGCGCTCCCGCTACGCAGTCACGTTCAGTTAACAAAAGTGATATAAATTATGAGAGCGCGTATATTTTTCACAACTGTCAGCACAGTTGCGCCACTAAAACATATTTGGATCTCTCCTCCGTTTTCTTTTTATTGTTGCTGCTTGTTGTTGCCCAACTTCCTAGACTCAAGTCCCGCTGCAGCGTCAGCTGAGCCGCCCACGCTTCGACAACTTTGCGACATGTTGCAGTGCCCGCCAGTGGGGGAGACGGAAAAAGCTGCGCGCTGCTAAAGATATGGTTCCCTGGGTAATAAATTCGCAGACTGCCACACACACACACACACCCACACATACCCACAAGCTTACTTAGACACATTGAGAACCCACCTATAGAGCACCACTAGGCGGTTGGCCCTTGGCAGTATCTTCGCATACACATAAACATGCTCAGGTTCATCTTGTTCTTGTTGTTTCTGGGCTAGTGCTGCTGCTGCTACTGCTTCTTCCACAGAAGTTTTGTTGCCAAAAATTTGCCGCCATTGGGTGTGAAGTTGGCAGCACACGACCTCAACGATCTCTTTCGCCCACATACCCTTCTAACATGCTCACATATTTTGCTGGCGTGAAATACCTAAAGGCTTTTGGGCGAAAATTTTATTTCAGGCTGTACTGTGGCTGCTACTGCTGCTGCTCTTCGGTTGCCTCTGTTGTTGTGGCCATAAACATGCACATATAGACGCACTAATACAGGCTCACAAGCACAGAGGCACACTCAAGCACCTTCCACTGCAAGAGGCAGTCAACTTTGCGGAAAATCGTTTGAAGCGCTTTGCACTTCGTCGACATCTTTCCGCTGGCTTTATACGGTGCCTTCAAGTGCTCGCCACAATGAGTATCTTGTTTTGACATATGTGTCTGTGTGTGTGTGTGCCTGTCTCTATGTAAGAGAAATAGTTTGTTCCTATTTATGTGCCATTGTTCGTCCGTATTTTGCAATGTTTTGCACAATTGCCGAAATGTCACTGTGAACTTTACAACTTCACAGTTTTGTATATCGAAGCTCATACTTTAAATTGCACTACCATTTAAATTGCGTAGAAATAAACTTTTCAATAGACTTACAAAATTGTTCGGCCCGGTGGCCAAATGGTATGTAGCTTAAAAGTTGGTTTGTCACCTGTGGACTTTTGAAACAAGAAAATTATTTCTATCTCTTGTTTGATAATAATCCAAAAATACATCTTCAATTTGGTATTTTTCTAGATGAATGATTTGATATTAATATTGCAATGCTGATCAAGAATTCTTTTCGTGATAGCCAAATATTGTGTCTCAAGTTTTTTGATTTTGATTTATTAACTATTTCCCTGAAAGTCGCACATCCTGTAAAGACAAAAGGGTATTTCATAACTCATTTACGTCTCTGCACGTGTCAACAATCCAAGTGTGACAACGAAGCCATCTGATGGTGTCGCCTGTCCGTCGTTCCACCTTCCGTTTGTCACACACACAAAACTCATATTCGAAACACAAACACTCATACATGCGACAGCTACAAACAAACAAAGGCGCTTCATGGCCCGACTTGTCTGCCCCGGCAATCAATCCACATGATGTACACATTCCAGACTGCCAGTGTGTTGGCATCAGTTCTTGAAGGGACTTTGCAAATGTTTGCGGAGCTGCCGGGCCAGGCCAAGATTTGATGTATTTGAGATATAGACTACACATTCGTCCTTTGCCTCCGAGCCACATTTTTTTATGTGGGACCCAAACGCGTTTGTGGTCGAACACAATATGTCTCAGTCGGCCGCAGGCTACGTGCCGTGCGGACTGAATGTGACTGAGTGTTCAGCAACCATATCTGACTTCCCAGTGGATTAGCCATTGATATTTGAATGGGCTGCTGGGCAGGGGCAAATTAGGCTAACATCATGTTGTCACTGTGCTCTGAATTATGGCCAAAAAATATCTATATATAAATTATGCTAATACTGCGCTCCCTTTAAATCCTCCAATTAATGCAAACAAGCATATCAAAAATGCATTAAATTGTTCCTAAAATAATAACTGGAATAACAAATAATAATGACAATATGACATTTACTTAATTTAATTAAATGCTACACAGCTGTCACATTTGTGACCAATTTTGGTAACTGGTATAATGATTAGACCCCCGGCTCGCATCTAATTAAAATAATGAACGCATATTGCTATTGCCTTAATATTTGTTGTTGCTGTCGAAGGAAGTATTTGCGGGGCGTGGCATGAGCTCCTCATGGTTCTGGGCAGCAATGCGGCAGCAACTCTAGCAATGCGTAACAAAAAGCGCATAAAACAGTCAAATTTACAACCAGAAAGAGTCCTTCTTAATGTACCATGGCGACCGCTGCAAACGCTGCCAACCAGGACGACACTAGACACCGTTCGAGTCGACGCCACCAGTCCACGACTGGTGTCGATGCGACGCCTCTTTTGGTCTGCTTACGACCGACAACCGACGCCCGGTGACCGCCAGCTTTTGGCCTCATTTCAAGCGTTTACTTATTGTGCCTTTTAGGAGCATCCGTTTCGTCACGCATAACGCTTTGAAATGTTAGGAACATCAAAATCATCAACATTCCACCGAGCAACAACAAGATCCGTCTCGCTGCGGCCCTTACACGATGCTCCAGCCACGGTCTGGACACGGTCAAAATGTGTCTGCATCTATTAAGTGACAGCCTCTTAAATGGCCACCAGATACAACTACAAAATGGAGACTACTCTCCCTCTGTGTGTGTGTGTGTGTCTCTGTGACTAAGCACTTCTCGCGCTACTTGTACAAGGAGAGAGGTATTTCATGGGCCGTTTTTGGCCATGTTTGTATAAGCTCGGAATGATGCCATCTTAACTAGTCGTCGTCGCTACGTGCTGCGTGCTTCCATTGACTAGTGGCATCTGTGTTGGGATTACATGGCGTATGTATAATTTTTATGAGCTTGTTCTTATAACAATTGACATCATCAACGGGCAACATTTATTTTAACGCTGAGCACAAAAGCGAATGCGTAAATTAACCTTTCAACCGCACAAGTATAATCACAGAATGCAGACGAAACACTGAAAAATAAATAAACCGTTTTATATAATTATTCGAACAGCCGCAGCACATTGCAGCTAATTGATTGTTTTATCATGTTGCAAGTGTGCTTTTGTTTTTGTCGTGTGTTTTTTTATATGCATGTATACACAACTTTAATCGCCACAGAGAGTAAGTCACGTTGGGAATCTGAGTTATAATAATATTAGCAGAACGCCCGCAATAAAAACAAAGATGGCAACTGGGCTTAAGCACTGACAAATATTATGATAAATAAATTGTATTGTAAACACCATCAACACGTTTAATAAGTTGGTAACTTAATTACCAGGGCAAACAATGAAATGCAAATATATCGTGCACATGCTGCAAAGACCTTAAAGCATTTTAAAACCGATATTCGATTACTCAATGAGCTTCTTGCTCAATGAGCTGCAGAGCTGTATCATACTTGTAAATCAAAGCATTACGGTATCAAATATGCAATAATTTATTTTAGAAATGTAACCATTTTAAATATTAGCAGTTATATTTTCTATGTCAATAGCAACTTTCAACTTGCTTAAGTATTATATTATTAGATGACCTTAATCGTTTTTAGATAATCATTAATTGAAAACAAAACAAAATCAATTTAATTATTTTTTCATTTTTCATGCAAAAAGCTTTTAATTCAATTGTGCCACAAACATTAATTTAAAATTCAAATTAACAAAAACTAAAAAAATATTGAAAAATTGCTGTTTTCTTTTCAGACATGTTACTCTATTTATTTTAAAATTATTAACTTATGTAAATTATATTAATTTGTACAGCAAAATGTGCTCTGTACGTTAAAAAACGATTACTGAAAATGAGCTAGATTAATTAATATGCCCGCTATGCCCCGTTTTATTTGTAGTTAGTATTTAAAGCCAAATATGTCACACGTATAGATCCACAGCGACGGGCAACATTTTAATGCCACTTGACACTGATGTATCGAAATCCAGTATGCGAAATGCACATTCCAAAGCTGAAGCACAAGTGCAGGTACTTTGCAACCAGCTGATTTTTGTAATTGCCACTTTAAAGGGCAAGCGGCTATGTAAATCAAACGAGTGTCATGCGCACTCTATTTATTTTTTTTAAATGATGTTGCGTGACACTCGAGTGATGCATCAAGCGCTTCGAGTGTTGCACTGTGCGCAGGTGGAATGACGCATAAATGGCACGCCAGACTCTCAATGCATGAAGTTGCTGTTTGTATGTTGCAACTGCAATTCAACAAATATATGGCAGTTGCACACCACAGACTCACACACACACATATATATATATATATACATACATATATATATATATATAGCTAGCTCTCAAATACTTAGCAATGTGTCAGCCACTTGTCGTCGCAGGTTAAAACGTCGTCTTCATGTTGATTTATTAAGATTGGTTGTAAAATTTATGAGAAAATTTAATAATGTCGTCACCACATCCACAAGTTCGAAATCCATGTCTAATTTTGAGTAGAAATTTATGCGATTGGCTTACACACACTCGCACACACAAATCAACTTAGTTCAAGTGTATCGAACTAATTTCGAAAAGTCGGTGGAGTGTCTGTTAGAAATTCCCTGCATACTCCTCTCGCCCGACAATTAGTAAGCAATTTCACGCGTCAACTACTTAATAAAAAGCAAAAGCATCTTGGCCGGAAGTGAACGTGTATTATATTAATCCTATATTCGCAAGCTCGAATATTAAATACTCCTGCTTATCTAACTAGTAAATAACGGTACGCATTCTGACGGGGTAAAATAAGGTAGTTCTGTAAAATATTCATATCTATTCTTAATTATCGTAAATATAGCACAGCGAAGTGTTGGCTTACACTCGGTTTTAGCGTATGAAGAGTGGGCTTGAATCTTTTGAAACCCATTTCTCAGTACAAAGTGTATTCTCACACATAAAATATTGGAAAGGACTGAACGGAGTTAACTTGCCGTCTTGTACATTTTTGTCTACAGTTCGAAATATTTTTATATTTGTATTATCAAAAATATGTATAAAAAATGAGGAGAGACGATCAGTCGGACATTGGTATATCGATCAATAATGACGGGGTCGGAGAAGTCCCCTTCAATGTGTTACAAATTGCACGACAAAATTATAATACCCTCTGCAATAGTAGAAAAATCGACTCACTAATGTCAGTTGGCGCTGGAAAATATATTCAGAATATTGCAAGCTGAATCCACCATTTTTTACAATTTATTGTCAGTCATGTACGCAAGCTGTTGACGCTGGGACTGGCATATCGTTTATTACATTTTGACATTGGACTTAAATATTTTATACATTTCGATTTTCCACTGACATGCTGCAGTGCGATTTCCATTTCGAACGAAATAGTTGCAATGCCAAATATCACTTGGCCATCAGATTGTCGATTTTTTAACTAAAGTTTATAATCAATGAAATCACAATGCTTGAAACACTTGAAGTGGCTTAACACAGACAAAATAAATCCGTTCCAAGCACCCTAGTTAAAATCAAGCTACAAGGTATAATAACATCACTATAAATAATAAATTTTTAAGATACTTTCGTAATTGTATTAGGTAAGTAGTAAATAACTATGTTGGGAATGAGAATAAAAAGCATTATTTAAATTACATTTGATGTTAAGATAGATGATAGATATAGATTAAGATAAATAGATATATAGATAGAGATTTATCAGTCATTTACTATGCGGTTGTTGGAGTTGAATATTATCCAAGCAGCCGGCGACAAATTTACAGTTTCGAAAATATAATTAATTGATTAATTAACACTGAATATGATTAATGTTGCACAGGCTGAAATGGGAGCAAGCAGCTGCTTATATTGATGGCTAGCTATTTGCACAGTTACTAGCAGACACCCACACATACACACAGGCACACATTCAAACACACACACTAAATTACACAAGCACTTATATAATAGGCGGTCTATATACATACATAGTTTGTGTAACGGTGCCCACAAGCGCAGCCACGTGTGACTTTCTTTTGGTCGGAGAGCATGAAACTGCCAAGTAATGTAATTATTGCAGAACTATTCATCATGTTTGGTGTCGGGTCGCTGGCACTTAAACGCTTCGCATCGCCTGATGCCTGTCAAACGTGGCGTATGCGTAATACCGAAACCGCTCGCCGCCGCTCCTCAACCTAACGTAGTTGGTATTTATGCGCTTTTGTTGTACTCAAAACTCAGTTATGGCTGCGAGGGAGCTATGCGAGAGGTTAACTAATTAGCATGTCAAAGCCATCCATTTTATCCGTATACCCAGTAATCCGCAGCGCAATCATACAACATACAAGCCGACTTGTAAAGTCAACCCTTCTTCAAACCCTCCCAGCCCGAAGGCTGTGCCCACATGAATGGCCCAAGGCGTAAATCCCGTTTAATTATGCTCTTACATTTATAAGCTTTACACATATTATAAAATAAACGAACTTATTTACAAGAACATCACATTTAGCCCGAGGAATACCCGCACGTATCTATTTGAATTTGTTTTGTCAATGGCTGAGGGCAAAAAACCAATTTGCTGTCAATGCCATTAAGGGTAGCTAAGAAATTGGTAGTCGTTAAACAAAATGGTCAGGCTCAAACCAAAATTTCAAATTACTCTGATTAAATTACTTAACTGGGCGACTACTCGAGCAACATGCAATGTTGTACAGCAAACAATTGTGACACAACTTTGATTAGAAGTTTACTTGCTTACAACAAGACATTGTGTCTTAATTTATTGAATGTTTATTTGTTTATTCTTAGCTGGTATCGACGGTGGCCCTATAAGTACTACACTTGTGATTCTGGTCCTTATATATACCAACCATTCTCATCTATCGAATGCAACGCCAATTTCTCGCCAGCACTTCGAAGTGGCGATACTTGCGATTCCTTTGCAGCAAGACAAAAGAGATGGATTGTGGCCATTAATATGGTTTCAAGATTTGGCTGGGTCCTGGCAGAACGTTACTTTTTGCGGGTTAAAATTTGCATATGCCAACTTTTGTGGTCAGTAGCATTCAGCTCTCTTTTTTCCTGTGTCGACTTAATAGGTTACTTGTTCTGTCGCCGGATCGAATTTTTCACTTGTTGCTGCAAAACTTGAGTTGAATTTTGAGCACATTACAAAATCCATTTTTGGGTAGGAAGCAACAAAAGAATGTAGAGAAGGCAATGATTTCATATTGGCGTATGTTCCGTAAAAGTTATTGCCAATAATATTAATGTAGTTGAACGAGGCAGGTTATCGAGAAGCCGGGCATAAATAATTATTTTACTTTAAATTGCATCGGAGATGCTGCAAGGCGAACCAAGTCTGTTTCGATTCGGCTTCCTACGACTTACTAGCCTGCAGCGTTCTTATTTTTGTCTTGTTGTTAAAACTGTTTCGTTTTGCAATCTCAATTTCCACCCACAATAAAATTAATGTTTTACGTAGCCAATTCCGAATCGTTTATTTCACATAAAAATGCGATAAATAAGCGGCGCATCGTGTGCGACAACCCATAGAGAAGAGCATCGACGACAAAGAGACGTTTTGCGGTAGGTTCCGATACTGCTGCTGCTGTTGGTGTTGCTGATAGTGTTGTCATAGTTGTTGTTGGATGGTGAACCTACAGCTTTGAATGTTTATGGCCCCAACAATGGAAAGGATGTGCCCCAAGGACATACGCGGCGACTTAAAGCGCGCAAGCTAAACGAGAAAATGTGGTGAGGCAGGGAAACTACGGGTGCAGAGCTTAAAAAACAAAGTACCGCTGTCCGAAAAAAAACAAACAATACGAAGTGGGCAGAGGATAAGTTGAGAAGAAGCAGCAGTGGCAGAAATCCATTGAAAGCAAAGACAAAAGCTTCAGCTGATGCAGCAACTCGACGATGCTGGTGTCGTTTGAGTTCACCCACCACAATCACAGGAACACCAACAACAATAACCACCACAGCCAAAATGCTAAAAAGGATTTCGTCCACGTGGACCGTCGAACTCCTACCTGGCCTGTTGTTAAAAATTTCATGTTAATGGGCACACGAAGCATCGCTCTTAACCCTTTGCCAAGGGGTCGGGCACATGTGTGGTTGCCACATTCACCACCAATCTCTATGTGTGTGTGTGTGTGTGTGTGTTTGCTTATATGTGCGTAACGGGGTCATTGTGCTTCCATATTTCGGTCACACCTTTATGCTAGGTAGCTTATTTCCTTTTGCTGTCCCTTGCAAATTTAATTTCAACTTGTGCACACGCTCCAAGCGCGAAAGTCAACCCATTCTAGAGAGGAAATGACTTTAATTAAGGATATCTTGTGAAATGCTTGCTCATATTTATAACCCCCTTGATAGGACAGCTGAAGCAGCAGCAGCAGTTAGAAAAAGGTGCGCAATCAAAGACAGAGCGCATCGTTAGGAAATAAAATCGAAATAACAAAGCGGCCACGGCGAAAAGATTGTGCTGAGAGGTCCACCGAGAAAACGACAGAAAAGAGGAAACAAAAACAACACAGAAAAAACAACAACAAGAAATAAGGACATGGAGTGGAGCGAGGCAAGGACATAATGCGCTTTGCTGTCTGGACTTTCGCCAGGCATTTTCTTTATAACTGTCACCTAGCTACCAAGTCCACAAAGGTGACCAGCTGGTCGGGCATTGTTCCTGCGGCCTTTGCCTGGGCTTTTGGCTTTCGCTTTGGCTTTGGCTTTGGATTTGGGTTTGCTTATTTTTGCGCATTGTTTTCTTGACATTCTTTTTTCTATTTTTGTGTTTCGCTTTGACTATTTGCCATCTGTCCTGCTTGAACTGTTAGTTTGTTTGTTTGTTAGCGCCCCGGGTCTTTTGCGAGGATAATCAGATAAAAGCTTTAGTGTCATTTGGGCCAAGTTACTTAATTGCGAGAATAGCAGCTTTGCAGCTTGACTGCTGCTTTCAGCAGATTGAATTAGGCACATTAACTGCAACTAAACTGCAAACTGAAGTCAGTGGCATTTATTTCACTACAACATTAGTTCGGAGGGCAGCCTTTGGGACGACAAAAACTTTATGCAAAACACTTTGAAATTCATTTGCAAGGAGTCAAGTAGAACAACTAGTGTGCTTGCCTGCCAAACAACCAATAAAACAAACAACTAAGACAATCAGCACACACATACACACACACGCAAACCGACAGCAACAAGCAACGCAATAATAACACACACACAACAGTGTTGTCAAATGTTTTTGCAATGAAAACAGCCAGTGCTGCATAAATGTTCATGAGAGCTCATGAAATATTTAATGTTGAATGAATTTCTAACGTTACT
This sequence comes from Drosophila cognata, assembly GCA_035041535.1. Taxonomy (NCBI): domain Eukaryota; kingdom Metazoa; phylum Arthropoda; class Insecta; order Diptera; family Drosophilidae; genus Drosophila; species Drosophila cognata. Next base: position 12,305,348 of record JAWNLC010000571.1, on the reverse strand, counting down.
TACTTCATTTGCATAAACCTTGTGTTTGTCCAACAAGCAGCAAGTGTCACATATCATTTACATGCCTTCTGACGAATACCGAATGCGATACACAACACAACACTCTCACCCACAACACTCGACTCAGCACAGACCACACCCCACACTCCACACCCCACACCCCATGCCCCACACACTACTCGACATTAAAAGGCAACAGTTCTGGAATGTATAGTAAAACTTGCAACATTCAGATGAACCATGAACTCTGACACCCCTGTGCAGCATAAGGACACCTTGAACAGGAAACGATATTGGCGACACATTTCACAGTTCCACAAGCACATGACTATTAAGTAGAGTATTTCTTGCATTTAGCTACACATAGTATTTGAAGATAAGTGTACAAATAAAAACTCTTCTTATATGCGTAAATAGTTGTGTAAATAATATACTAACATGAACATTGTAAGTGCACATATGTTTTAAACATTTTTAAGTTATGGAAGTCAGTCTATGTGGAATTTATAATCCCATTTACATTCGCCAAGCTTAAGCTTTTAATGCCTACGCATGCAGTGCATTTAAGCAGCTTCTAGGTTGTTTTTGTTGTTGTTTTTTTGCAAACGCAAGTGCTCACCCTGTATACAGTTTATTGTTATTGTTATCGTCCTGCCCTGATATGCCGCCTGTCGTCGCTGCCAACTAGCAGTTTCTGCATATTTTATTGCGTCCGTTTCCTGTTGCCTTTTTGTTGCATACTTTCAGGCTAATTCATGCGTCATATTTTTCTTCTTTTTTTCTTTCTTAGCCATTGTTATTGCTGCTGCCTTAGCAATTGGCCTGCATTTTTATTGCAATCTGCTTAAGGAAAAGGAGCAGTGACAAGAAAAGAAACGCGTCAACTTTGACCCTCCTTATCGAGCGGCAACTGTTTCCTTGGGTGCTTTGCATTAATTGCCACTCTGTGCAGGCTTTAGGTGATTTATGACCGCAGCTTTGCAGTCGCCCCATTGGAAAATATAAATACCAATAAAATACCACACCCACCAACACCACCACACGCCTACGTCCTGGCTGGCTGCTCTGTAAAGTGGTCGAAATTTATAACACGAATCCGCTTGCCAAACAAGAAATTAAAAGTTTGTGACCGGCGTACATAAACTTTTTGCACACGCATGTGGCGCATTGTGAAATTTATTAAACTAACTGCAAATTAGTGCAGAATTACAAACACACACACACACACATACACATTCTCACAAATTTACAATTGACAACACATGTGTGTGCCAAATTTAGTGCAGTGTAAAATAAAAAAATAACCTATAGAAAAAAACAACAGCAGCATAAATCAAGGCGCCTGCAGCAGGCCAATTGTTAAATAATGTTGCCAATTGGCTAAATACTTTCTCTGCCTCTGTCCGCGCTCTAATTTCCACAATATTAAATAATAGTGGCGCCGCGTGTGAAAAGAAAAGTTATGCGGGGACAACTCACATCGGGGAAGTGTTTTTTCTTTTTGGATTCTTTGTTTTTTCTTTTGTTTGTATTTTCTTTTTATACCCATTTAAAATGGCTAAAGGGGGTATAATGGGCTTGTGCAAATGTATGCAACAGGCAGAAGGAAGCATCTCCGATCCCATAAAGTATATATTCTTGATCAGGATCAACAGCCGAGTCGATATTCTCATGTCCGTCTATCCGTCCGTCTCTATGAACACGCGGATCACAGAGACTATAAGACTTCAAATTTGGATTACAGGTTCTCGTATACCTGGCGCAGATCAAGTAGGCTTTATTTGATCGATAACTGACTCCGTGTCTCGAATATCGATACATTTCGATATCCGATGGCTATTAATGCTACAAATGACAGAATCTTTTTCATATGCATATTATTGATCAACTATGCAAATTTTGATTAAGATCGGAAAAGTAACACCGAAGTTATAGTCGAATGTAGATTCTCATATTGATCTCATTTCTATCAGCAGCCACAAGCATTTTCTGCGTGTATGAGAAGGAGATGGCATGATAATCGCTACGAGCGTCAATATGATTTTGTGTGTATTCTGGAGAGCCCCGTTACCTACAATTGCGTTTATATATATAGATATATATATATATATATATATATATATGTATGTTTTAATGCACTTATTTGTAGCCATCCAGTCCGGGTCAGTTCGGCCTTGTGAACAAGAAAATTCGCTGGCTTATTTTTTTTACTCTGCAATCCCTGTGCCTGTCCTAACAAATGAGTGCACTTGACGACCTTCTCAAATTGAGTGCAAGACTTTTCAAAGGGAAATTTGGAAACAAAAGTAGAATATATGTATTTAACAACTGCGTTCTGGGTATATCGTAGTCGAGCTCAATCGACTGCAGCATTCTTACTGGTTTTTTCGATAAAATTGTAAAACAATTGTTATAAATTTAATGCGCCTTTTTGGGTGGCACGCTCAGTGCTTGACTAATGCAGACAATTAGCTAAATGGTTCACTGGCGCCAACAGCCGCCAGATGCCAGACAAGCAGGACAGACTCGGCTACAGCTCCAGATACAGTTGCCGAGCTTCATCCGCTTGTCCAAAGTTACTTAGTCATTGCGCAGTTTTTTGACACGCGTCCAAATTACTTGCAGCTGCACTGCTGACAGAGATAGCTAGCCCAGCTGGGTGAGGCAGCAAATAAGAGCATCATGAGGGCCAGCACCAAATGCGACTCCCAGTTATGACTTCCTCATTAATTGCTGTTTTCTGTACTATAACCGATAATAAAAGTTTCAAGGTGCTGGTCAGCAAACATTATTAATGCATTTTGTTATTCCTCACAGACGCTTGCGGACACTTATTGGGATCATATATTGCAGTTGGCCTTGGTAACTATCTGCCGAAAAGTAAAAGTACGATTTTCAGCAAGAGATATCCCAGATTTGGTACTCCACAATGCTCTATATTTCACAAATATGTTGGCAAAGCAACAATCCCAAGGAGACGTTTTGGATTTCGCATTTGTTAGTTGCTCTGTGTCTGTTTATGTGTATTTGTATGCATGTGTGTGTGAGCGCTGTACTTGTAAATCCTCTTGGTGCATTGTTATTTCCGCATTATACAAAGAGGGCATTGAGCAACTTGCGGAAATGGCTTAAAGGATATTGCAATTTTATTTTTGGAAAAGAAAGTAAAAAAAACTGGCAAGAGAACTGAAAATATGCAAAAGTAAACAGCACTCGAACAGGAAGAATGCAAAAGCAAATAGAAAAAAAAGTGAAAAAGATATATGTATGTAGTTGTAATCTTATATATCCGTATATATATATATATATATATTTATTTTAATGGCTTTAGAGTTCAAGTTTCGGATTGCACTATGTATATATTCGTTAGTTGGAGAAACTTAAAGCCACATAGGAATTTATTTTACTCTCATTAATTATTTTGTTTTAGCAAATTAGCAATTTATGTGATATATGCGATATACATATACATATGCATGAGTCAAAAGTTTAGCAGTCAAAATAATTTCCCGTTTACTTGCGACCTTTCCTTCAGCCCCCTCCTTATGAATTCTGTAAGTTCAGTTGGGTTATTTTTATTCGATTGGCGCACGCAAATGCCAAAAACTTCAAAAGTGTTTTTGTCAAATACTTTGCGCTTGGGTGTGTGTGTGTGGGCATGGGTGTGTGTTACAAATTTGTGCTGAGAAAACATTCTCTAACATACAAACATACCCACACCCACGCACATACGCACGAGTAATACATGAATATTTGCGAGCCTCAAACAGTAACTGGATAACGAAGATAAATAGTCAAAAGTTTGCAGCTGCCTAATTGACAAGAAAATCGAAAATTTCCTTAATGAAATGCAAAATTACTTAAGAAAATGTGAACTTTAAAAGCAAAAGCAAAGCAACTTATTCCACCTCTTTTCACCGTAGCAAAATGAATATATCTTTTCAAACTCGAACTTGCGCAGATTAGAATTGTGTGGCAAAACTGTAATGGAAAAATTGTAATTTAATGCTATTTTGCACCTTCAAAACCTTTCAATCTCACCCGTTACGTAATCACATTCGAAGCGCTCAGGACTGTCCCAGTCCTAACCACGGTTCCTTCTCTCTCCCACACCCTCCAGACACTGGGAATGTCAGCGTAATCACCAAAACTTGATGAAATTTTGCAATTTATAAGACAAACCCACAGCAGCAGCAACTGCCAGAGGTGGCATTCCTCTCTCCCTAAGCCCCAACATACATATTCTCTGCATGCATGTGTGTGTAAGTGTGTGCGTGTAGCATTATCCATGCAGTGGTAGCGTGGCACTTTTCTCGGTTGGTATTTGTACATTATTTTGAGCTGTGCTCAGTGCTCGCTGAGCTTCTACTGCAATTTTGACACACTTGATGAATTTTGTGCACTTAAGTGAAACCTTACACCCCGACCGCCATGCCCCCTATCCATGCTACAAAAGATTGTAAGAGTCGCGTGCTGCGAGTGCACACAGAGAGCCCTTGACAAATGCACCTTTTAAATTATTTGATTGAAATTACAAGCTGTGGCTGACTGACAGACTTTAGCTGATTGCGGGACAGCATTTGCAGTCTGGTTGAAAAATATCATATACTTATGTATATGTATGTTCGCCTTGCTTATACTTCGGGCAAGTAGTAGCAGCAGCAGCTGCTGCTCCCAATTAGCAAAAGCCAAATAGCCAATCGCAAAACTAAACTCGTTTATGTTGCACAGAGGCTGGGCAGACCTCAGCGGCCAATTAACAGTTTTCAAATTTTTCAGGTTACGCTCCAGTGAAATAGCCCCGAACTGGGCCGTGTAAAGGGAAAAGGACCAGTCTAAAGCTAGTCCTCGACTGCAGCCTTGGCTATACCCCTAACTAATTTCAGCGCAGTGGAGCATTTGGCAAACTTTTTCGGCATATGTCGCCCATTATTTGCCATAAAATTTAACATGAGGCAGCTGGCGCACCTACGCAGCACATGCCGCCAGCTTTCTATCATATGCGTGTGTGTGTGTCTGTGTGTTGTGTATTGTCGTTGTTGTTTTAAATTTTTTTTTTATTTTTTTTTTTAATCTATTGTCGTCATTGTTGTTGTTGTCTACGTGCGCCACATGCGGTTGGTTAGCTAAAACGGCTGGCGCTTAAGCTGCTCTGCCAAAAGTTTTTGTCATGCCTGGGACTAATTATAAAATAGCTCAAAGGCAACTCAGAGACTGCCCAAGTAGGGGTCGGCACGTGGAAGGGCGACATTGAAAAATGTTAGAGTGAGAGAAAATTTAAAGCTTCTCTTGCTGCTGCTGCGGCCGCTGGAGGGAGCAGTCTGGTTGCGCGGGGAGCAGGGTGTGTATCATACTGCCGCAAACTAAACATTTGCCTGCCAATTTGTTGTTATTTATTTTTATGTTTGCTTTCATTTGCCATGCTTCACCGCTCCTCTGTTTTCCTGTTCTCTGTACTCCTCCCTACGAGCCCACTGATGTCCTAGTAGCTTGTTATGCTTGGCCATTAAAAATAATAGTGTGGTTGTTGTTGCTTTGTTACATTTTTTGTGTTGTTGTTGATTTTGTCGTTGTTGCTGTTGTTTTACATAGCCAGTGAGTTTTGGGTTACATACTACCTTGATATATACTTTTTTCATTTTATACCCTGTACTCAGCATACATATGTGAAAAGGTATATCGTGCTTAAATATTGTTAAATTTCGCCACTATGAAATTTCCAGATATGTATGCTATAAAGTATACAACGAATACGAAATGACAAGTGTGCAATTTTTCTTTTTTGCTGAGGAGTCCGACCAGCAACTCATAATTGGCAAGCAGCAAGATTGGATTCAGCCAGTGTGGTGTTTATGAAGAGGGTATATTTTGGCACTGGCATGTATGTGAGTGAGCAAATTTTGCAGTATTAAATTGCCTGAAACCCTTTGGCAACATTCGGCAACACCACAGAAATTAGCACTTTAATCTTTGCTTAATTCGTGTCATTTGTGGCAACGATATTTTTGCTTGGTCCAAATTTGTAGCGATTAATTTTTGCAGAAAGCGAACTGGCATCGCCCGTGGAAAAAGCAATTGGTTACTGCTCTGGCTATAACTCAGTGGCTTTATCAAAAAACCACTTACACACACAATCAACTTAATGAAGCCATAATTATTTGGGTTAACAGCTTGCGGCGTTCAGCCGGACCAACTCGAGGCCAGCTTCATTTCATTGCGGCCAATTCATTTCTGCGCCCAACAAATCAAAGCGAACGCCTGATAACTAACCAGGACTACTTGCCTTGGCGGCAACACAAAAAAAAAAAAAAAAACCCAAAAAAAAACAAATAAACGCACATTTGCAAGCCTATTTAACAAATAGACGAGCATTACTTTTCCTTTCTGCTATTCAGGACGTTCAATGAGCGCAAGGAACCAATGCGAATTAAACAAAAGTGAATGTGGAAGCAAAACATATGTGTACGTTCAAGAAAGACTAATGGTCAGGGCGAAGTAAAGTCTTCAAATTCAGGGAGTGATTTAGTTACTCGCCAAATACTCGCAGCATGCTGAGTCAGTCAGCAGATGGAAAAAAAAACAATTGAGTATCGGTTCTGCTCCAAAATAGAAACAAGTAGCTAAAAGAATCTGTGCAGTCAACTGTACAAATGGTTTTCCAACATTAAATTTTAACTAGAAATTGCTTTTAAATTTAAGAACAATTTTTAAGCCGTTTATAAATTTTTTTAAATTTTGTTTTTTATCATAAATTCACGAATTCAGCAAACTAATCACCGAAATCATGAGAAAACCAAATTGAATAACCTACTTGAAAAAACATTTAGCGCAAATATAATATATATATAGCAACTGTTCCGAATGGGAATAGTAATAGCAGCTTAGGTAGCAGTCCTGCTGGAACTACGATAAGTAAAAGAGCAAAACAAAAATGCAATTTTTATAATAGTAGCAGCAATCTGTCTCGAATCACATTTTATTTCGTTCCATCACATTTTAAACAGTTTGCAAATATTCTTTTAAATTGTTACGACTAATCTTCCCCACCAGGCAAACACAGATAATTCTTAAACAAAGTGGCTTCAGCTTTCTCTTAAACAATAAAATTTATAATTCCCACTTAACTCTTATGCAAAATCCGTTGTCATACTAGCCGAATCGAATGTTTATAGCTTAAGCAGTAGTTATTGGCTAAAAGATGATCAATCAGAAAGGCAAACATCGTTTCATATGTACATATGTGTATGCAGTGACTATTGCTATGTGTCTAGACACGCATTGAACAATGAAACGAAACATATTTGATGATAATCGGATATTGACAGCATTTCTTGTTTGATTGACAGTAATTGGCAGCAATTGAAACACTAAACCCATAATATATTTCTTCAAAGTGGGTAAATTTGAAATTTTCAGACACACATAAATCCTTTTAAGCTGAGATGCTGCTGCATCGATGCCGGCTTTAATTAGTCCTTGTATACGGCCATTGAACTCGCCAAATGATGACTAAATCGCATTATGCATTTATTATTCGTCGGTAAAAAAACACACACACAGATTATAATATGCGAGAGTTAAGCATTGTAAATTGGTTTTTAATGTTATTATATGGATTTTGGACACGGTAACTCAATTAAAATTTAAGGCAGCAATTAAACGCAGTTTTTCATTGGTGCAACAGCACGTTGCACGCTCGACGTTCGCAGCCCCAAAGCAACCGATGAACTGTCAAAATGATTCCCATCAAAAGCTATTAGCGAAACGTATTAAATTGCACAATAAACATTATATTCATCCTGTTTAGCAAACAACAGAAAACAATGACAACAACAACAACACGCACCAAGTGTTTTATGGCTGCACGCCAAAATATAAATATAATATAATGAGCCACATAAAATACATGCATAAAAGGGTCCGTTAGGGGTAGTCAGCTAGTTGGACGCGTTGTTCGCGCTGATGCTATTTGCTTTTGCCAGGACTTCACTTTAGGGGATTGTTTATCTTTCCCACGGTGCAGAATATTTGCTTAGGCCAGCCGCAACCTTTGTCAATAGTTGCCAAGATCAAAGCCGGTCCAAAACTACTTGATTGCTCTGGGAGCAGGTGTCGCGTGCTAAAGCAGCCGTTACCACAACTTGATGAAGCGGCAAAATGCTCATTTAAAATGCATGAGCCAAAGCAGCAACGCATTGGATAGCATCAGCCTGGCATAAAATATGAAGTATATTGCTCACAAAGTCAAACATTTGATTTGATATGCAACGCTTCAGGTTAGACAGCAATGCGACAGACAAAACAACATCACAACATGACTACTTGGATTACTACTTTGCATAAAACAACAAACAAAAACTACCAATATCCAGAAACTTGCAATCAGAATTAATCATTTAATTGCCAACAAGCACAAAAACACATTGTGAGTTCATTATGTATACGAATGTCTGGATTACCATTCTAATAGAATTCTCAATTAATAAACTATTCATACTATCATTACCATCCTGGGAAAATATCTTAGCACTTTAGTGATTTATATTCATTTAATACTATCATAGAGTTAATGGGTTAATTTAATGTTTGAAATGATTGCAATCAAGGGAAACATGACTCGTGTAAATTAATTATTCGCTCTTTGACTTAATCATCAATTATGTATACCAGCGAATTTGTTGGTCAGTGCTACGCACAGTAGTTATTACCATAAGCGTATTAGGCTTAAGTGCAATTTAAGCTTTGAATACAGAGAACGATTTTTGGTAATTTAATGATTTAGAAGGTGTTGCGGTTTATAAACCCGACCGAATTGGATTGTTATATGTTATAGTAGAAAACTTTTGATCAATACCATTCAAAACTCGGGAGAAAAGCTTGCTCTTAAGCTTTCCTGGTCTTTATTAGACTTTTGTCAAGAATCAGTTAGTCGGTAGAAACGATTTTATGTATGTTTATAGACATTTTTGTGATACGTTTAACGACGGATGTTTAGACTCGTATAAGATGGATTATTAAATCAGCTTTGAGCAGAAATATCGTCTTTCGTATGCTGTTATTAAAAATGATAGACACGTTTCTGTTGTTAATTATTAATTTTCGCAGAATTTGTTGCGCTCCTAGGTAGAAACGTGTCACAAATAACTTGGATTGCATAATAAAACGCTTCTCAGGCGTGCACATGACGTTAAGGTTTTTATAAGCTGTCAATTTGTTTACACGTCAGCGTTGTCGTTGTCGCTGTTCCTCCAGCAACACCAACAACAACAGCAACAACGGCAATGCTGGAGGAGCTGCCATTGACTTTGTCGGCGCCGCAGCTGAAATATTAACAGCTCTTATGATGCGCCATGACTTGGTTCACATGTGCGACTCCCGACTCCCATTTGCTAATCTTGCTTGTCGCACTTGTGGCAAACACTTTGTTGGCGCATTTAATATTTTCGCCAGCGCCAGGCAACGCACACAGATAATGCTCCTGGGAACTGGGCCAACGGTAAGTGGAATGGGAATGGGTAGGCGAACTCCAGCTAGGCCACAAAAACAAGTAGCTCAGCTCAGGTCGACTTTGAGTGCGACAGAAGGCGTTGTTGTGTTGTCGTCGGTGTCTCTCATGCGTGCGTTTATCTTGATGTTGTCCCAACCGACTCGACGGTAGACTAGGTGTATGTATGTGTGTGAGTGTGTCTGTGTGTGTATGAGTCTGTGTGGGTGTGCGTGCGTTAGTGACGAAAAACGCATAAAACAGCATAATTTGTCAGCACGAGTGCGGCAAGCAAAACGCCAACAGCATAACAATGAATCCAGCAATACATCTGACATTCCTTGTCCTGCAATATGACAAGCATCCAGGCCACGACCTAGACCAATACACCCATCACATGAATTAAGCGCACTATGCTGGCACACTGCATTTTTCAATAAGCAAATTCCGAAGCCATGCCCCAAAAATTTCATCGAAACTGACAAAAGCAGATGTGCAACGAAGGCACAAGTAGTTGAAATGAAAGGGTCCCGCAGCCAATTTTAATTATCAAGCGAATAACGCAATTCATCTCAATGCTTTTAGCGAATAATTCCAGCTTTGGAGACACAAATTTTGAAATAATTGCTTCGAGGGGGGCTGTGGTGGGGTTAGAGGGATGCAGGGATGGTTGAGTGTCAGACTCGATGTCTAGTCTGTGGAAAGCTAATTTGTGCACATTTAATTATGTACTGGCTGTGCGAGAGAGGTTCTTCTTTTTGGCATTCGACAGATGGAGGGACTCATCACCCTTCATGCCGCCCTGCTCAGTGTGCGGCTCGCATAACAAATAACACACAATGTACAAACAAACGCAATATTAGCCACACATTCTATACAGAGTTCTTATGTGAGGCAAACTTTTTGCCATCACTTCTAATGCATTTTTTATTCAATTTGCTTGGCTTTTAGTTCATTACGGGATTCACTGGCAAATTGTATTTGTCTTCCAGCAAATTGAATCGCATAAATGCTAAATAAAAACGGCGTATGTATATGTCTAGGAATAATGGACTGATTTAATTCGGTATACGAATGAAAAGGTTATTATTATTCAGTTAAACAATGTGTTAATCATCGAACAAGATTGATAACGAGGATATTTTATTTGAAAACATTTTCTATCAAAAACTGAATAATATGAATGTAATTGAATCAGTAACTGGAAAATTTAATTAATTTAATTCCCAGACCGGGAAGGGTATTTTAAATTCGACATGTTATTTTGTTAACTGTCTTATTGCATTTTGTATATTCATGTTTTATTTTTTTTTACCAAACGAATGTGCTGCGAAAAGTTGTTTTAATGTTTGCTGAACGCTTAACTTGACTTCAATTTCAGTGCTTTGCCAATTAAAAACTTTTCCCCAGTTGCAATCGGCGATGCAGCTAAAGCCCAAAGTATACTTTACTTTTATTGCATTTCACGAGTGAATCGATTTGGACCATGCACCATTGCCTTTGATTATTTCTCTCGAATTCCAGAACGTATGTATACCTACAAATACAATAAATATGAATTCGATTTTTGAATTTGGAACGCATGCACAAAAATCGCAATCAAATTTCTAGTTGTTCAACATTTTTATTTTTTCCATTTTTACCTTCGTTTTTTTAGACATATGCATGAAAGTATTCCTTTATTAGTCTTCTACATTCACTGAAAACTCGCTCTAGCGTAAACACTTCAAAGCTATCCTCCGACAGACAGTACAGCCCCTTTATATCCGTATGCAGAGCCTTATTTCTACACTGACATAATTAGCATGCTAATACCCATTAGGACAGGTGCAGTGTGTATGATGTGCTTAGCTTCACTAGCAATAACTTTGTGATTGTTCAAAGCTGCTTAAAATTATTTGTTTGCCCTCAAATGTATATTGTTTTTTATTGTTGATCAAGTTTCTTTTGCATCCTCCACTTTTCCTCTTTCAACATTCTGCAAATGAAGGTATTCTTATATTCCAAATAATCTTAATCTCAATGTTACCAAAGCAGAAAAAAAAGACTACACCAACAACAAAGACAACAGAGAATCTGTCTCTTTTATACAGCAGGCCCTCTGGCTGCCACAATTTTGATTTAATTGTTGGCATGGTGACATGTTCTTTTAATTTATGCCAATTTATTTAATCATGCACTCGCTGCCTCTGCGGCGCAGGACGATAGGGAAGCGTAGAGGGCTGTGAGCATGGAGCTTGTTATTCTACAAGCCAAGTCATTTCATGGTATTTGTAATTAAAAAGCACTCATGTTGGCCAGATAATTTGAAAAGTAAGTAAGTTAATGTAAGACATCGCTTTGACGCTTCTGTGACGCTGCTCACGTCCCAGGCACGTCATAAAAAAGCCAAAAGCGAGCGCGATAAAAATACATTTATCAATCAAAACTTCAATGGAGAACTTTTGCGTAAGTTGCAGCATAAAAATATTCATTTTCTACGACAGCGCGGGCAAGCCATCTTTGGGAATGGGGCAGCTGCTGCTATTTAATAGCTTTCATTTTGCCAAAGCAATTCAGAAAATCTCGCGGACACAGGACCACGACGACAGAACGTGCACGAAATGCGCAAGTTCACGCACGTCACTTGAATTTGTTCCATTGCCACACGGCAGGGAATACGGCTCAAATACGGGTGGGGCAATATGGGGCTAACTGGGACTCGGGATTGGGAATGGAATTGGGATGCGTGCCAAGGCTAATTTGCGAAATGTGCTCTGGCTCATGTTATTATTGTTGTTGTTGTTGCATCATTCATTTCATTAACAAGCCATCAGAGCAGGCCCCAACTTCTCCCCTGCAAGCGCCTTAAATTCTTATAAGAAGCCCAAGCAAAAAGGCGTCCCGTTGGAAAACTTTCTCAATATATATATAAGCGCATTTTATGTTTTCACTTGCCATTTTTCATGCTGACTCGTAGATTTTCATTGTGATTTTTATTTTGTTATAAGCTGGCGTTGCAAATCGCTTGAGCTGTTTATCAAACTTTTCTTTGTGTTATTTGAATGTCAGTCATCAGGCGAGTATTTTGCATATACCTTATGTGAGATAAAGAAACGATTCCAAGGCAACTGTGGAGATAATTGTATAGAAAGATTCGTCGCTTATTCCTTGCAAAAAATGCAATAACTGACATTGAATTATTATTAAATATGTGCAGAACTCATACAACTCTCAACTTTTATTCACATGCATATTCATTTCTTGTGGATGATAAAGACACAAATGGATTTTAATCTCTTTATGCGAATGAATGAAACGAATCAATTTACTCATTAAACTGGGTAAGAATGGTATTTTTAAGCTCTGCATATGTACAAGCGAGGCGAATCTAGACAACTGAATAATCGTATAAAGTTGTTTGTATAGGGTATTCGTCTGCTAATAACGTGTTGGAACTTGCTACATGTGCATGTGTCCAGCAAAAATATATAAATATAAAATGGATTTGCAAGTATTTATGGGATTTTATTAAAAAAAAAGGGCTTACACTTTTTAAGCATTCAGTTCTCAGTCAGCTTGTGTAAATATTTGCGCTGTTATTGAAATGGCATCGAGCAGCTGCCAGACTGTTTAACTATCTGTCCGTTATGAGGGCGTGGCAGGCGGCGACTCCATTTAATGTGCGTTGCTTTGCCGTTTTTTTTTCTTGTATAACTTTGTAATTAAATGCAAATTAAGTGAACCGTATTTTTCGCCTTGATTCTGTAACCCTTTTTTATTTTGCTGACAATTTAAAACTTGCTTGTAAACTCATTGGTAAAACTTTCAATAATGCTGCAACTCTATTAGCGTCAATGTTGCGTTAATAGACGCTCGGAGGTCAAAATAAAAAAATTAAAAAAAAGGGCTGCCAAAGTCCCTCTATTTCTCACTGACTTAATGCGGGAATGAGACAACTTTTCTAATTAGGATCTGTTAAAGAGCGGATGAGAGATGGGGATTTTTACATGCGGTGATAATTTATTTTGGTGATAGAGCCAAACCAGAGCCTGTTGCTGCTGCTGCTGCTTCTATATGTATATCAAATTGAGTGCTTGTATATTGAGCTGCTACGCAAAAGCGTTGCCTAGATGCTGTTGACGTTTAGTCACGGATGAGGCAAGGCAATTCAGCCCAAATCAAATATGCAATCTTTTCACTATTGCAATTGCAACGCAGTCAAAAAGTAACTGAAACTGAAACTCGCAAAGTATTAGAAATGCCAACAAAACACAACTAATTCAAAGTTTTGGCGCAGGAACCAAAAACACGCGGCAATCGACTATGTTGATTATATCTACGTATGTATGAGTACAGAGTGGCAGATGTACAAACACTTGAATGCTTAAGTTTTAGGTCTCGTTCTTTAGCAACTGGCAATTGGGAAACTTAGGCAACCGGCAATCGGCAACCTGAATGCCAAAAGTGGGAGTTACAACTGTTGAAAGTTAAACCGTAAGCATCAAAAGCGCCAGCTCGTAATTACAGATTGCGGAGCGAAACGAATCGAAAAGTAAACGATGTCGATGTCGAAGGAGAGACGCGACTTCGAATGGAAATGGAAATCTCAATGGAAGCGGCTGAGTGCGGTGGAGAAGTGAGAAGTGGCAAAGGAAATCACACTGAAAACACGCAAACGTTGGCAAAACTTCAAACTGATGACTGAGGCGCAGTCACGGGCAAGAGTAACACTAACGCACTGACGTCAGGTGCTCGAAAGAAAGGGTAAACTTTTGAGAATCCCGTGAAGAGGGATCTTATGCGATTTTTCGCTACACTGAACTGCACAACAATATGGCGGCAATATCTTAGAAAAAGTCGCATGAGCGATCTGCTGGCGTGGGAGCGCTGAGTAAATTTACGGCAGGTGAAAATTAAGAAAGTTACAGCAGCCCTGCTCTGCAAACGTGTAGGCTTATTTATGATGCATGGGTAAGCGGTGTATGTGTGTGTGTGTCGCCTCGCCTTTGATAAATGTGCAACGTTGCAACGCGGTGCGGCAGGAAATGGATTCTGCGTCGTGTGTTGGCGTGTCTTGAGTTATGCGACCAGCGCTAATCGAAGCGTGCCGTACTCCTTCCCACAGCAGGAGCTGGCACAACGGCTGCAACTACAACTGCAACATCAACAACGTGGACCTCAATTAAGCCTTCAAGTATTCTCGAGCGGTTGTTAGTTCGAGTCGGTCAGCCAAGTGGTCGCAAAGCGCGCGCTAATTCAAGTATAGGCTTTGGCCTGGTCCTGTTCCTACTCCTGCTCCTCCAGCTTCCATGTATGTTCACTGAACGTAAGACAAATGCTTACAAATGTTGCCAAAGGTGCACTAAGCCAAGTATCTGCAGGATGTTCGCTTTTCTCTCCCGCATCTTTCGGAATATAAATGAGTCAGCATTTGTTAGTCCGATGCAACCGTTGATTGAATTGTTTTTGTTATTGCCGAGGAGTCGCCTTAAAGTTGGACTTAAGCCGCTATAGTGAATTCCCCAACTGTATATACATACACCTATACCTATGGTTAGGTACTACAAGCTCTGGCACTTTTCAATTAAAACAATTGTCAGCGACAATAAGTTGCGTAAAAAAAGCAAAGAAGACAACGGGCTTTTCCCATTGTCCCCACTCAGCTAGAGTCTCTGCCTCATTGCTGATGTCGCTGACAGTCGCACGTACGCTTAATTAGAAAAAGTTGCAACGTCCACCTCGACGCTTTGGGCCATGGCAACGCCCACATTCATGACCACGTCCACGCCCACACCCATGCCAGCCCAGCTGTCACAGCCTTCCCACATTTTTGCAGCGGAAGTAAATTTACACTTCAGTTTTTATTATTTTCCGACCAGCGCGCAAAAGCGCGACTAATTTTCTTAAGCGCCGGGTCAGGCTCTCATTCCCGTTTCATACCCAGGCTTCCTTCCGCTGCATAACTGATCCAACAAGACAAAAAATAGAACAAAAGATGCGGAAATAACGCGAATTCAAAACGGAATGCATATACCCTCATGCATTTAATTAATATGACTTCTATCACATATTAGTTTATAATGGAAACTCTTTCCTATCAGCATATTCGAAGGTCTCGACAGTGATTGGTCTGATAAATAGCACTTGTTACTCAAAAAACAACTGAAACATTAACTAAATTATTTTAATTTCATGAAAATTTATGATTCGCCTTTTGGTAGCGCATTTAAATGTCTGTTAGTCCCTTGTGCTAACCAAAAGAAAATGAGCAGCGTGCGCCTTGCAACTGACGCATAATTTTCTAAAAAAAAAAATGAAAATGAAATGAAAAAAAAAACGGAGGAAAACTACGGATAGTACTAGGTGGCACTGCAGTGCAGTTACTTGGCTTTTGTTTGCTTTTGGCGCGTGTGTCTCGTTTGTTGGCCTTTGTTCTAGCTGCTAGCTGCTGCTCTCGTCTGTCCTGATCCGGCTCCTATAAGAGTGCTGGCTGATTTTTTGCCCTTTGTGCTTTTTGACTTTGACTCAACCCTTTGGACGGCAATTCACCTGGCCATTGCGTCGCCGGATGTCACGTACACATCATTTTTCAGTACTTTTGCTCACCTCCAGGACCCCTCGCTGCATTCGGTGTAATTATAACGGGCATTGCTTAAATTAGTTGCCAGCGGGTGTGGCATCAACCCCAACTCTACTGGCTACTAACCTGCGGAGTTCCGGACATGGCCAGGAGCTGGGGTCCACATCCGAACCTGATGCGCTGGTTCCGTTTCGGTGCTGCGCATTCATTTAACACGCTCTCATGTGATTTTTATAGTCGGGCCCATTGTTGACGTTAGTTGTTTGTTGTGGCTGGCTCTTGTTGTGCTTTTTCGACTTTTTGCTTGTGCCTTTTTTTCGTATTTGTTTGTTTGTTGGTTTCGGTGTTTTCTGCCAACGTCAGCGTAATTAGTTGTTCCATTTTTGTGGATCTGCTTTGTTATTGTTGTCTCTGCCTCAGTGCTTTGTCAAATCCATTTGGGTTTTGAGCACACGAGCCGAACGATAAATATATATATATATATATACATATATAAATACATTCACATAAATATATAAACATGTATGCATTTAGTGTGCATGTATTAAAGTTTTGCTGACTAATACCAATTAACGGCCTCATAGGCCTGTCACACGAACTCGACCTCAAAACAAGGTGCTCGTCTCGTATGCACTTACATCATTAACGGCATCATTTACAAGTACAGCCCTAGCTTTATGTGGAAGGGAGGGGCATTTACAAGCTGCGCTGTTGGTAACTTTAAGTTGCAACTAATGAGACTACGAATCATAATTGTTGGCATTTAGTTAGAGGAGAATGGGGGGCGCCACGCTGACAGGCAAAGCAGGCAAACACTTACACACACTAATAAAGTTGAGCTAAAAGTGACACGGCATGAAAAAGAAGCATCACAAACAGCAGCAGCAGCAGCAACACCAACAACAAGAACACAAGTGACGGCAAGTGTGACTAGTCCAGCAACTGGTAAAGCACAACGAAAACAAATGCACCTAATGACACAATTTTCACACACCCACATAATCACACACACACATACATACACACACAGACACAGAGGAACACATCAGTGAAATGGAGCAGTAGAGTAGTCGGAGAAACTGTTATATGAAATCGAAGAGCGCTCAACACGGCGTATGCGTATTTTCTCTTCCACTCTGCTTATGCCGAGAGGAACATCGTGAAGTCCTCTCGTTTTCGAAAACTCACAGAGCGAATGCTGGCGAATTCGCGAGCGAAGCGTTCGTCTGGCATTTCGCCGCATCGGGTTTGCAACGACGTCTGGCTGGCAGTTGCCAGTTGCCAGCAGCCAACAAAGTGAAGCAGTTCGGGCTAATTTCTGGTTGTGCAGTTAACCGGCTCAGCAGCCCAGACCGAGTGCCAAATGACGGGAGACACGATACTTGCCCAGTGTTAGCCGGTATTGTGGCATGCCACATATATTCAAACTGTGTGTGTGCATTTTTGTGCGTACATTAGCAAAGTGCATATTCAAGAACTAAACGAAAGTAGCGAACACAACTGACGGATTTTGGGTATGTTGTACAATTTAATGCTAAACATATATTTTTGTGTTCAAACCTGCGAGACTGTGCAACAGCAGAAGTAATAGTACAAGTAACGCCATAAAGTTTCAAGTTGGAACCTGCAACCTAGTTTTTTGGTACTCGTGCCTTACCACACGGGGGATGTTGCGCTCTGTGTTTATTGGTGTTACTGGTTGCTTGATCTTGTGTGTGTGTGAATGTAACTTGGCGCGCATTACTTGCACTTTACGCCCGTTTCTTTTTCCGTTTTTTACTAGCATTTCATGAAATTTCTTCATGTACATACTTATTCATGCCACTACCCAAAAAAAAAAGTAAAAGAAGCAGAAAGAGCAAGAGCTACAACAGCCACAGCAGCAGAAGCAGCAGGAGCTGTAACAGCATTGAAAAGTGCAGTGGAAGGATCCAGAATCCGGAGCAGGCAGCTGTGATTTGTATGAATGCTACCATTAAACCGACTTCTACAGAACGGTGGTCTTGACGGGGAGGGGGTGTTTGAGAATTGGTTTCCTTAACTTTCGTTGCTTTCATTACGTGCCAGTTGCCCATTTTACACAAATTTCTAATGACAGCCGGGCGTGTGCGTAACACGAGACTTTCGCTTGGCTCCTGGCAGATTACATACATATATATATGTATATATTTATATACATTTATGTACATATACATATACATTTGTGTGCATATTCAAGCTAACAGAAATGTCACGATAAAACTTGGCCAAAAAAGTTTTGCGCTAACGAATTCAATTGCTTTGAGTTTTATTTAAAAACAAATGGTAGCAGATTTTTTAAATGACAAGAATTAAGATAACAAATTCGCATTACAAACGTGAAGGAGAACGGTGTAGAAAAAAAAGAGAGAAGTCAAAAAAATCAAAGAAAAGCAGCCTCAAGAAAATGCTGGCAAAACTTTTGTACCGGCAAATAAAACAAAAGCCCGTCAAAGCCCGAGCACAAAATTGTTACAGCGCACAAAATAGGAAAGCCCAGCCAGTCCGTACCAACAAGAAGAACAACAAGCATTGAAATACTTAAGCCAAAGTCGCGACGCAGTCAAAGTCAGGAAGCCGCACGGCTCAGCCGGATGTGCGAGGCGCCCATTTGGGCTACAGCCGTTTGGGGCAAGGAACGGGGAATGAAATGGGAGTAGAGTATGCCCCTCCACTCTGGCCCTGTACCGTCTCAGCTAAAAAGTCTAATAAATTAAGCAATTTACATGAATTGTCGTTTGCTGTACACCCCAGACAACTCATTTGTATATAGCAGTAAGCAGGAGGCGTGGCCTGTCGAGGGATTTGTTAAAAAAAAAAATAACGGAAAAAAAAAAACTTTTTTGCCCGTTGACAATAATTCAAATACTCGGCAAGAGTTCTGCTCAGCAGCATCCGCATCAACAGAAGCAGCAGCAGCCAGTGGCAAGGTAGGGCACTGCAATTTGTTTAATTTCATTATATCTCACTGCTTCTGCTGCTGCTCCTGTTGCTGTTGCTGATGATCATGTTTCTGTTGTTTTTGTGTTTCTTGTAATTGTTGTTTCTACTGCTGCTGCTGCTGCTGGTGCTGCTTTTGTTGGTTTGCAGTTGCTGTCTGGATATGCCCTTATCTGTGCACATTTCCACGTTCCTCCTACTATTGTTATTTCTTCATTTTTTATTTTTTACTCTAGCGACTTAAAGCTATGGAATTTATGTGCATATTTTTGCCATTTGACTTTCAGTTGTTTTACAAATATAAATAATATGGCAACTATCTGTATCTACTCAAAGGAATGCCAGCTGAAGAGCTTGGGGCAACTGATGATATGGTTGTAGGCGTTGCTGCTACTGCAGCAAGTTGGACGCGCTTAAAGATAAGCAACAGTTAAAACTTTTTTGTTGCTGTCAAAACTTTGTGTCTTATATTTGTTGTATTGTTGTTGCTGTCTGTTTAGTTGATGTCGTTGTTGGTTTGGCGTCAACACGTGGCGCTCAAAGCTAATCAAACTATTGATTGCTTGGCTGATTGTTGCAGTGGATTTGAGTTTGACTGTGATCGTTTTTATTGCTAACGCATCAGCGACAGGTGAAAGTTGTAAGCAAGTTTCAAGATTTTCCCTTTTGCCCAACTTGACTTTCACTTTGCCAAACTAATACCAAAGTTTTCGCTTTTCACTTGCTCCTGCAGGAAATTGATTTTTGATGTGTTGCTCTCTGCTTTTATCGTTCCTCACTCTGTCTGAGCTTTGAACCCTTCAATGCTTAACTTTGGCAATATTTTTTCAGAGGCTTTATGCCTGAGCTCTTGCTTGAGGCGTATCATCATCTTGTTGCTAGGTGTTAACCTCTTTGACATATGAAAATATTTTCTGTCAGTTCCCTTTTGAAACATTCCTCAAGCTTTTTATTGATTTTGCATAGCAGACGGAGCGGAGAATTGAGAACCACAGGAAAAAGTGTGTATATGTGCAAATTCTATCTTAAATACAGCATGACTTGTATAGTATGGCTAACATTGTATTTGCCATGTAAAGTATACGCACCATTGCAATGCAAGTATTCGTGCCGAGTATTCAAGTTGTGCTCAAACACTCTGTCAACAAACTAAATGTGGTCCAAACATCTACAACTTACCTTCGCTTGTAAAATCTAAGCAGAACTAGGCTGAGAGGAGCTCAATGCAAGCATGCACGCAAACACAGTCAACTTTCAACAGACCAGAAGGGCCATCTGCAAATGTTTATAAAAGCACTTTTAGCTGCACAAACTTTCACTTGACACAAAATACTTAAAATTCTGCCCCCAAATATACCCCTGAGGTCTAGCACCTTCATAAAGCAAACGCAAAAAGGAGAAAAAAATAAAAACCATACGAAAATTGTTGCATAATTATTTTTACTAAACGCACACACATTTTTGTCACTTGCCGAGGGTAAAATGCCATTTTTGCGCTTATTTAAGCCATTGCATAAATTTCAACACCCACCCACATTACACACACACACACACACACACCCACACACAAACACATGCAAATTCACTGGCGGGTGGGTGCTAAGGCCAAGGCATGCAATTGCAGGCGCCCGCAGCAGGTCCAGCGCTATGGCATGATGTCGGTGGCTCCTTTGCCAGACGTGTTCTAGATGTTTTGTCCGTACACAGACGCACACACCCACATCCATAGCCACACCCACACCCATATGCGCACACACACATATACATGCATGTGCTCACATTGAAATTCGCCTCAATGTCAAAGTTGCGCCAGGAATGTGTGGAAAATTATTTTGCGATATAACGCGCGAATGAAAAATGTATAAAATATTCCAAGGAGCATTTTACATTTCAGCTATATGACGAAAAAGTACAATTTGGGTCTCCAAATCACCGGCTGGGCAAAAAAAAAAGAAAGAAAACTTAACAAATTTTTGAAACGATTCATGCGAATGCAAAAACTCGTTTGCAATTTATGAAATGTTAATACTCTTAAGTGGAAATGGCTGAGCTGCTAGCCAATTTTCTAATATGCTTTAGCAAAGTCCCCAAACTTAAGCGATAACGTCACAAACATTTTAGTTGCGTGCTTGCTGCAATTGCTTATGAAAAAAGTAATGAAAACCGATTTAAGTTTTAAGCGTTTGACGCTTTACAACCGCAAAATGTCGACACAAAGTTTCACACGCACCCCAGCTAAAAGTGGCGAGGAGCTCAATTTCATTTTCATGTTAACCAAAGTCATAAAGGCAAGGATGAAATGCAAAGTGCCGAAGTTTTAATTTAAATTTTCCAAGCTCCGCATTAAATCCACACCAACAATAACAATATTTTTAGTTGTATATATACATACATAAATGCGAAAAGACAACCAAAGAAAATTAATGCGCATCAGAAATCTTAAAACTGGTTCATGAAAAATATGTATTTTTATGTGTAAAAAATCGAAGACACAACTAGAAAAATGCGTATCAGAGTTGTTTTCGTATACACTCTCTGACAAAATGATGATCAGTATTCATTTGAACTAAAGTTGCCATTTATTTTTAGGAATATAATTCATTTGTTTTTTAAAACAACGTGTTTAAGTTCATACTTTACAGATACTTTAATGACTTATTTTAGCTACACATTTTATAATTTGTAGTTTATACAACTACTCTCAGAAAATTTCATCCAGCTAGCAAACTCTAGCAAACACTTTTCCATTGGATTGGATAGCTCATCTGACGCAAAACCTGAAAAGAGAAAAGAGCAGAGAAACAGAGCTCTGAGAAAGCCTGAAAAATTACGATGCCGTTGAGTAACACACTTGTAGAGTCTGTCGAGTAACCGCGGTAGTTATTTGCATAACTCATATGCAATGTGTGTCAGTGTTAGCTGGCGCCTTAGCACCAAACCCCAAAGCTGGGAACACATACTAAATCGACGTCGAGAAGATGAAAGACAGATGGAGACATGGATACACACTCGTACACATAAACACATATCCAAAGATGCTTGGTGCCAACTTAATGCTTTGCAACCCGCACTTTAAGCTGACGTCAATGTGGTGAGAGTTCTTACTTTGCGGCATTGTCAAAGCGTTGTGAAATTTTGTCGAAGAATTGGTAATAAATTCAATGGTTTCTCAGATAGACAGTCAGTCAGTCTGTTTGCTTTCAAAGTATCCAAATCAATTAGCGATTGCCATTGCTATTAGCATCACTAAGCTCCTTAAAGACTTAAGCACAAATACAAATTTGAACTTTAGAAAATGGCAAGCTCAGCAGTATGCATGTATCTAGATTTAGAATTTTTCCCTTATGCTCTTCACTTTCCACTCACGAATGTCATTATCCTGTGTAGTCTGTATGATGCGGTGCATGGTCACAAAAATGAGTGACTGAATATGGAGCTCATGATTGACTGGTGGCAGACTACCTAACTGATGGGCCACATGTAATGAACACTGGGGAGTCTGCGTTCTTTGACTAATGAGAACGCATCGAGTATACGCACTGTGCGCTTCGCATGTCAATAAGCCACAACGGCAACAGCAACACAAAGATCAATAGCAGCAGCATCAGAAAAGACAAAAAAAGAATAAAAATGCTATTTACAAGCGTATTCCCATTGGACATGCATAAATAACCCTGACACACATCTTTACTCTCAGATGTACTTACAAGGCTTCGCATCATACGATCGAAAGTAATCTACATCGATTTACTCATCCGTAGACTGCTACGAGAGAACTGAGAAGATATGCTCAAATATAAATTTTTAACATCATAATCATGACAAATTCGGAATTCAAAACGAAAACAGTTCATTATATAAAAATGATGTCTCAAATGTTATCTCTGTAGATATATGAATTGTTCACGCTGTCGGCCAGCGTCACTCTGGGTTTTATGATATATGATTTATATATAAATTGGCCTAATGCACTGCTTTTAATTTCCATAACTCTTTTAAATTTAACACTTTACGCACAAAGTTCGAGCATATGCAATACAAAAGAGAAACTTCGACAAAGGACGGGCCCTAATGATATGAGAGCGTGATAGGTAAAAACCAGATTGCATACTTTGCGGCGCTGTGACATATTGAATACGCAGCGCCAACTTGGTCTGGCTCCATATTCACAGGGGAGTCGTAAAGTATTCGCTAGTGGAGCAGCCTACGAAGTAAGTTGCTCAAGTCACAAATCATTCAATTTGCCATTCAGCTTGGGAAAAGAAGGCAATGGTGCTCGTGTGAAGTTGGCTGTGTGCTACAAAAATCGATAGTATACACACAAATATGCAGAAATGTAACGTTGCTACAATAGTGTTAAGAGATCTGAAACGTCATTCACTATGCATTCATGTAAATTCTGCCGGTGGAACAGTTTGAATTGCGGCTCTAATTATAATCCTTCTACTGTCACAGCACTTTACCAATGAAATGAAAATCGCGTTTGTATGCTGAACCAGAAGTGCGGCATCAAAAAAAAAAGAAGCAATGATAACTATGAAATGCAAGAGATGCCGACGACGTTTAGCTTTCATTGGAGGAGCGCTTCGTGAAATGAAAGTTTCACAACTGATTGAGTCAATGATGATAGCATTAAAAGTCGCAAATTGATGTTTTTGTTTCATATGTGTGTGTGCCAATTACAAATGTTAGCTTCTGTATTTGGCATTCTAGCAACGGAAACAAGCTAAGAGATTTATTTTTGATATTTCCGCTTTAGTAAGGCAACAACAGCACCAGAAACAGCATGAGAAACATCATCAGAGACCAGCGAATACTGTGAAACTTTTTCGATAAAAATGTAAATTTATTGGATATGTGTAACAAACAAGCTGGGGCTCATGCGTGTGTATATGTGAGTATGGATGGATATATATATATATACGATATAAACACTTCTATATGCGAATGTATTTGTACATGAACAAGCGACTGATAATAACGCTGATGACACAGACGAAAGACCAGAGTGGGGAATTGGAATTGTGACTATGAGTTGGCGATGATCTTTGCTCATCATGCACGAGTGCCTGAATCATATTTTTATGATTTTTTATTGTCGCATTTTGATATGCCTGTTAACAATTCATTCATTGACTCTGATATTGTTTGTGTCCTATTAGAGTTCTTGTTGTTAGTTCGGGTCCGCATGCGTTCAGACTTTTTAGTAGTTATTTATGCTTTGTGTTTTCTTTTCTTTTTTTTTCCTTTGTGTGGCCGCAACTCGTTTGTTTTATGTTATGCTACAAATTGTTTGCAAAAACTTTGCGTATTACATAAAAAATTTATCGCATAAAAACCCACTTGCTTTGTGCCAAGAAATAAACATCGTTGACCCTGGAACGCGCTAATATAAATAGTATTTGGTTGAGTGAAAATAAAAACTTTCCTTAACAGCTGAATTAAGTTAGAATCAAGACTATAAAATATTATTAACTGCCCCTTGCATGCGCTTGTAAAAGAGTTATACCCAAGTATAATGTAAAGTACATCATACAAAACTTGAGCAAAGTAAAAGCATCAGCATGCAAAGGCAGAAGAAATAAAATTGAACTATTTTGTGATACATACTCAATTTCTGAAATAGAGCATTCATCCAGTCGAAAGTTCATTTTTTTAATTTAAATAAATTAATCTTCAATATTTGTAATCGATCGTTTAATGCAGTTCCTGTGTTTATTCAATAAATTAGATAACGCATAATTTCAATATTATAAAGCGAGCAACCCATCGGTAAATCAAAAAAAAAACTATTTGATTAATATTTCATTAAGCCTTTTCAGGCCTTGTCCCATAAAGTGTAGTCAGTATATAATTAATCAATAAATTGAATATAACAGTAATAAATTTTTCGAGCTGACGCTTTAAGAGATAAGCTTACAAAATTAATAATGCACTCAATCACCGGTAATCGCAATGAAATGCAAACAATAAACACTGAATATTAATAAATGAGAAAAGTGGGAAGGGAAAAAAGGATGCTGCCGAAATTCACAAACATCTCAATTTGGCCAGAGACACAAGATACAATATAAAGGACAAAGGATGGCAAAGACGATGGAGAGCTATTATGTTGAAATTATGCGTTACAAAGTCAGAAGCAAACAGTTGGACAACAATGAAAGGACAACACACATATCCTTCTCAATGTATATCTACTTAACATGCAGTCGAAGGAAACGACAATGGCTGTAAAGTGTGATTCGAGGGTAAAACATATTTTTAAATCAAAGTGAAAGAAAGCAAACCGCTATTAGGCCACATTGTGCTGCGGCGGGTGTTACTGGACAGTGGGCGGTGGGTAAGTCCAAAAAGGTTACAAATAACTGACATAAAAAGTTTATTGGCGCAAAGGATTGAAAACAACGGCAAACAGGACATGCCGAAGGATCAGAAACGGTCAGGACGTACCCTGCATGCCAAATCGCAGCCCCAATAACATGCTCAATGGTGGGCACAACCGTATTTATTGTTGTTTATGTATGTGCCCTGATCTGGATGCCTTGCAAGAGGCGCAGCCCAACCACCATTGTCCAGAATGAAACCCACAAACGCCTTTGATTTTCACATCTCGCCCTCGATTCAGTTTCGGGGCTTTTCGCTTTTGGCCTTTCGATTTTGTATTGCCTTTGTTTGCTGTTGTTAAAAAACATTTATGCGCCATAATCAAAAGCAATGCGACACCCACACATGTTGCTATTATTATAGCCAATGTCACTGCCGCTGCTGTTGCTGTTGCTGTTGCTATAGTTGCGAGTTCACACAGTTGAGTTCAGTTCTTGGCAAGGTTATGGCATTTGATTATTGCCTAGGATTAGGCTATAATTGTGTATCGTATTTCGTTATTTGTTTTCATTTCACATTCTCCTAGCATCGCCTATGGCAGGTCGACTCCAAAATGTTGCCATTAGCTGCGCTTATAATGTCCTTTCCTACCATTTCATTTACTAAGTGTTGAGCAGGGGGCGAAGTAACAAATGTTGCAATATTTTGTGATGAGCTTCAAAGCCGATAAGTCCAGCAAATTGATGCGTTTTATAATCCCCGACCCTTTGATATACGCTGCTTATGAGTTGTATTTGGACAAAAGCAATCTCAAGCAGACGACAACCAGGCCACAGGAGAACAGCATGATTCTAATAATGAAACCGCTCATTTGCACTCAAACACTCAACCAGAGGCAAACAACTTGGCTGCTTGGTTGCTGGAATTACTCGAAAATTTCAGGCATATTTGGCAACGGGTCATTAAATACGGAAATTGAGTCAACAAAATCCAAAACGCCCAGCAGGAAGGATGTACAAGGCCACAAATATACAAGCAAACTTACACACACTCACACAACTACATATATACATATACTCCGATGTTGTACACTCACACAATACAAAACAACTGTGCAGCATTTTTGCGGCGACTGAAAGATTCCTCGATTCAGTAGTTTGCTGGCTTTTTTCTTTTTTACTTTTGCAGCTATTGCTATGGCTTTGATTATGTAACCTTTAGCTGCGGCGAGCTGTATTTGCTCACATACATGCACACACACACACACACACGCACACACACATGCAAAACAACAAAGTAATTGGTGGCAGAGAAAAGAGCAACAGTGGCAGATTTCTTCCTCATTCGATTGGCTGCCAATAACAGAGAAACGCTTTCATGCACGTCCCATAACAGCAACAATGACTGTATTTTTGTGTGCTTCTGAGTGTGTATGTGTGTCAAAGGTTATCCAATTGGATACGGAAACCATACGTCCGTATTGACTGTCGGTCAAGTTTAAAATGCAAAACGTATTTCCTATTCACATATTTAAATTTCTTTGTGTTTCTCTATTTTCCATTCATTTATTTTTTTCTTTTCACAAATCAATAGAGATTTTTATTGGGGTTGTTTTGGATACAACAGTAGTCACCTGACCCTCTTTATGAGCACTTTGTGCCCTTGATACGGTACGCAATCGCCCAGCAGAGACTTTTCCACCTGCCAACATAGAACAAATTTACAAGCGCATCTCTGGGATACATCTTACCCTCGTGACTCAAAGAAAACTTTTAAAGTGAGCTCTTTAGTAGATAATTAGTGTAAACAAACGCCCAACTGAAGTCGAATACTACCTACACACCCTCACACCCAGCCCACTCCAACTGAAAGCATTTTTGCAAATACAGCAAGATTTTCCACAGAAGGTGTGCGGAAATCTTCTGTGACTGCCATTTTTAGGTTTGCGTATCCTAAGTTTGTTTTGCAACTTCATACTTTGCTCTTGCCTCTCGCAAATTTGCATTAATTATTTATTATTACTACTATTATGCACAGTGTTGCTTTTTGCGAAAGTTTTGCAACGCATCAGCAAAAAGTGAGAAAATTATTGCAAATTTCTGAGATCCTTGCAGATTTTCCATACAAGATAGAGATGTTTTAGTTTGAATTCTCCAAGTACAACAAACTACTCTGTAGAAAATTATAGCTCGAGGCTTGTGAAACGAAAGCCTTATTGAAATGCGCAACTGGAATGCAACTATGTTGATTAAATGAAAATGATGGACCCAAAGCTTAGTGGGACAATTAACATGGGAATTTGTGTGAAACACAACAATAGACTTGCTTAGCAATTCAATTTATCAAAAGAAGACGGCCCGAAGTATGCCATAAACATAATTAAAATGTTTTTAATTTACGCTTGCCAAGAGGCAACAAAATTAACTTTTCAGCATTGTTGGCGACAATTTCATGCAAAAGCAGTAACAGGCAATTGTGGCATGGGCCAAGTGGCTGGGATGGTCACAAAGTTCAGTATGGTTCAGCGACAAGCGCAATTAACATATTTTATCAATCTTTTCACGTTTCCCCCCACACATACACACACAAACACACACACACCACACTTACGCAATTTAAATAACTCAAGTGGCAAACGGCACATGGCAAGGACACTCGACACAGGCGCAAACATACGAGCATCAGTAGGCAGCCAAACAGGGCTGGCAGTAAGGCAGACAGACAGTAAGGCTGGCTGGCAGTAAGGCCAACAGGCAACGTCGAGTCAGCTCCATTCGCATAAACACATTAACACTTTGTGTGCGGCGTGCAGGTGCAGAGAGCGCGCGGGGTCAAAGTTGGCCAGGCCACATTAAGTTCGGCGTATTTATTTTTTTTTTTTTGCCTGGGTCACTGGGGCCGCAAGGTCGCCCGGCATTACGCACTTGGCCAAGTGAGACATGAGGCGGATAAGCAGAATTTACCGGATACGCGACGCGAAGCCCAGCACATAAATTACACTTTAATTTTGCAGCATTTTTGGCCACGGCTTATAAATCAACAGTGTGCACGCTGGAAGGGCCACCAAAAGCAGCAGCAACTAAAGCAAAACCGACAACAACAACCAACTAAAAAATATGACCAAGTGCCACCATCGAGCGACAGCTGCTGCTGCTTGTGTCCTGGCTGTCAGGCAGGGCCAGGCAGCCGTGCCAGCCAGCCCACCACAGCTCTCGGCCATGCCCAATATTAAAATTTCAATTTAATTACATGCATTGAGCAGAGCAAGAGCCGTTCAGTCTCCTCGGCAGTTGCCAACAAAGTGAGCAGTTGGGCAACAACAACAATAAAAATAACAACAAGGGCCAAAAATAGCAGCCAACATTTGAAGTGCACTATGGTTAAAGCTTAATTTGTTGAGATAATTGTGCCAAATGGAATTATTATTAAATGGGCATCCGCATTTCGGGAGTTTTTTTTATTTACTTTTTTTTGCTCTGTTTGCACTTATTATCAAAATTGGATTTCAAGTGCGCTCCCTGTCCGCGGTCTAGCTCAACTTTGACCTTAACACCACTAATTCAGTTCAGCTCTTTGCGTAATTGGATAATGCGCGAGATTTGCCTGAAACGAGTATGAAAGCCAAGCAAATCCAATTAGCTGCGGCCAGTGCTGATTCCACTGAAACTTTCTTCCGCACTGCATTAATTATATAAACAAGAAACAAAAAGAAAAAGGAAGCTCGAAAGACTTAATACCCTTGAGAACCTTCTATTATCTTAACAAAAAAATCTCTTAAGCCAAGAAAATGCTATAATAATCCATTACACTTTAAACAATATTGACACAGTGAGAAAAATGTTGTTCACGTATCAGCCTATATTGGCACACAATCAATCAATAATATTTGTAAATATATTTACAACAGATTTAGACATGTCATGTGAAAAAGAGTTTTGCACAGCACAATTAAAGCTGCTGACCAACTATTTAAATCCGTTTTTATGAGTCTCCAACATGTTATTCCGTTGGACTTAATTTGTTATCTAAATCAATAATTCACAAAGAGTAATGCTTTGACTAATATATAACTAAGTAATAGCGTTTCATTGAAATGCTACTTAAATCTTATAAATATTGAATTTCTTGCCAAATGTTGAACAAAGATTAAAACTTTGCTTCCGCTAAGCTTTTAGAGAGTTCTACGCAGTCAGCGATTAATATATATTTTTTTTTAGAAATATTAAAAGCCAAGAGGCGTGCAGAGAGTCAACGAGGCATGTCCCAAACAACAATGCCACCCATTCTGTCGGGTTCTGTGTATTGCTTTTAATTAATTCTTAGCAGTCGAGCAAAAACCAAAGTAGAAAGCAAAAGCCGCGACTGGAGTCAAAGATTCAAAGTCAAGTTGCCTGCAGCTGCGAATGCACAGAATAAAAATATAAAATGTGATGAATAAAATCCATTCATGGAAAAGTCGCCCGAAACCCGACCACAAATGTGGCCCTGGATTGCATGTGAATGTGGATGTGAATGTGGTGGCTGTGGCTCGTTAGGGCAACCACATGCCACTCACAGATTTGGGAGCGAAATCAATTTTAAAGTGAATTTAATAAAAATGCATTTATGCGCATTTTGTGGCAATTTAATGCACTGAATGTCGACCAAACGAAGCTCTACTGCCACATTTAAACAGATGTCGCCCGACTGCGTTCGGTCCCACCTTCAAGGGGAGCGGGAGGGTGACTGGTTCACAGCAGGCACGTGATGTAATTAAGCTGATGTGAAAGACTTAGACGTGGTGCGTACATTGCCAGCAGCAGGCAATTAAATTGATGCTCGACAGAGACAGACAGCTTAACCCACAATTTTGGGAGCGTTCTGTCGCGACAGATTTATGAGAATCGCGCTAAGCAACTGTTGAGGGTTCCGCGGGGCGAAGGGCAGTAGCATGTAGACAACTCACCTGACAACTGATGCGACTGCTCGTAAACGAGCAAGCCAAACACTTTGAAATAAACATTTCAATTTGTTGCCACCGATGCTACTGCTGTTGCTGCCATTGCTGCTTGTGGCAATTTGGTGTGAAAAACTTGTAGATATTTTTAGATGTCGCCTGCTGCCGATTCTCCACACCAGCTGGCTCCTCACTCGCTGACTTTATGGCCATGTGACGGGAACATCTTCGTGCCAATTGCATGCAGGCGAAATGTGTCAAGTGAGCGGTGACTGATGTGGCGAGTAACAAGCACCACACACTTCGACAGCAGCGCCCCCAGCATTGTGCAGAAGCACAGCGGAGCGTAATAAGCTGCACTTTTATATATATAAAAAAAATAACAATAATAATAAAAACCTTGCATTGTAAGGCAACAAACGACTTAAGTGCAGAACAAGCATGTTGGTGTGCGGATCACTTAAAAAGGCGTTGCCATCGTTGTGGCAACTGTCTGAGCAAGTTAACTCCACCCATTCTGCTACAGCGACTGTCACTGTCAATGTCTTCAGGACAAAGCTCGGTAATAATTTGTTTATGGACCTGTCTTTTTTGGGGTCGGGCAACCCACTCAACCACCCAGCCAAATACATTACACGCGCAATGTTAATCTGCTTTTAATTAAAAGACAGAAACACAAGGCTCTAAGCAGCTTTTATGTGCTCCAACTGGAGCCTGTTCCAACTTGACACAACCCAAGAGCTCGGCTCGACTCAACTCAACTCAACTCGACCCAAACCGACACGAGTTCAGCCGAGCCGACTAATTGCCATTTGTTGAGTTGGCCTGCTTTTTATTGTATCTGGCACTGCACTCACATAAAAGGCATTTGTTTTTGGCCAAATATGTTAGAGACAAGACATGCGCCAAAAGCGTCATGACTATGGACCATGGACGGGGTGCGATGGCAATTACAATACAAATGTTTTCACTGACAACGCCACGAAATGAATGACTAGTGGCATATATGAATATACATATATATATATACATATATATATAAGTATGTGCTCGGCATGCCACATGGTGATAATTAACAGGAAAATATCCTGGGGACAATTGCAGAACAATAAATTTGATTAAATAATGCAAATGTTTTTTTAAAGTAGCACTAGCATTATGCAAAAACATTGTAAATAACAAAATTTGTGTATGAATTTTGTAAGTGTGTACTTTATATTTATACATTATTATTATTCTCGTCATTGTTTTGAACATCTGTTTACCTTTCTGTATTACCTGTACAAATATATCATGAATCACATCTACTTGTTATGATACCAGATTAAATCAATCACATTTGCTTATTTAAAAACAAATCACATAAATATACATAAAACAATGTACTTTCAAAATATAAATAAAATAAGTAGATTTATAGTTTTTTTTTTATGGAAATGCGCAATTCAAATGTGAAATAACAAGAAAGAATTTTCATGTTGTATGTATGTGTAAAATGTATGTATGTATGGTCCAGGAATCTAGACTTGCAAATGAGTAATTAATCTTTACTTTGATATGTACAACAAACATCAAAGCATTTTCAAACATAGGTGCAAAAAACATTCCAACAGTTCGAACACATTTCCCTTAAATATATAATTCTGTTAAGCTCGCCACATAAATGATTGATGACAAAATATTATTGAAAATCAATCAAGCTGTGAAACAAGTTCGCCTCTGGCAAAAAACCCATGGCCCTGGTAAATATGTCAAAGACAATTAATTATGAAATTCTGAAAGCAAAGCCAAACGCCCACAAAAACAACCAAAACAACAATAGCACACAATAAACAATAAAAAAAGAGGACAAAAATGTATGAAAAATGCGACTGACAAAATAGTCTTTCATAATAATTTGTACAAACAAACTCGATAGGGAGTTGTGAGGTAGGGGTGCGAAACGACCTAGGAATGGGACTGACTCACTGTCTATGCGAACAAAGGTATAAATAAAAATAGAGAGAAGGAGCGGCAACAATTATAAAAACAATGTTTCATTAAAAACGCCACACAAGAGCAACTGTATCCATATTAAGGGGCCATCCCAAGCAGACAGTAAAAATAATGTTTGCCGGGGAGAAGTAATAATAATGTTGCTACTGCAAACACATGTTCTCAGAGGCAATGCGATGCAACCGCACAAACAGAGGCAGCAGCAGCTGCTGGCAGCAGACACTGCCCCCGCCCCAGGGTGCCCGATTTAATCAATAAACAAATGTAAAAATATGACAAACAAATTAATAAAATGCAACAATACAAACGATTTAAAACAAAGTTTTGAATAAAAAGGCGGGGAACACAATGACAAAATGTAATAAATGAAGCTGTGTGTCGGCCTGTGAATGACAATGGGAGACAACTGAGAGCCGGAGCCAATCCGACGAAGGGAGCACCCGTACCTAAATATAGCTGCCCCCACACCCCACACACCCTCGTCCACGGCCATTGTCGAGTAATTGTGACAATTTGGTCCCACACAAATGGCATAATAAATGTTGAGCGTAGGAAATGATGTGTGAAGTGCAGCTGATATGTCGCAATCCCAATCCAATCCTCTCAAGCATCCACCAACCCTTTGACAGTTGGCGGAAGTGATTTCTGGTTTTATTGCACGACTCGCAATGCAGCAGTCAATCGCAGACTAACCAGACTGCAGCCTATTACGTGGCATAATGCAAATCTCTGCTGCTACTGCTGCAGCAATGAGCAGAACTACAACAATTACCAAATTGATAAGCCAAATACAGAACAATTCGATAGTTCACAGCACCAGCTATAGTATACTCTGTATATAAGCTGAAACAAAAAGGCTTGCAATATTATAGAATGATATTTTAATCTTACAAAATAGTTAATATAAAGAAAATTGCAGTTTTATTTTAACAAATAATGTCAATCTTTAGTAATAACAAATAAATTGTTTTCCTTAACAGCTTATTTTGTTGGCATTCGAAGGTTTCCAATTAAATAATTCAATGACTTCAAGATATGATATGTTGCAGTGTTCAAAATAAAATATTATCTAACAAAACAGAGAAGAAGAGTTTCAGAAAGTTGAGGAAAACTCTATTTGCTATAAGGCATTATTTGAGAACCGTTAAGTGTACCCTATCTTCACTTGATAAACAGTTGATCTTTTGTCTATCCTAATTGTGCGTATACAGCAGCAAATTCGAAACCTATTCGATGGGATACAACGAGTTGCGTTCAGCATGCAACACAGGGTGATAACGACAATAACAATTTGTGGAGCCGGGATGCTCCAACAGGCAGTTGTAGTAGATGCGAGCTTAAAGGATTTGGAAATGTGCATTTCCGGAATTGAAGCGCATAATTAAGCAGTCGCGGGATGCCATAAATAATGAAACGAGTAAATTCCAAAATCTATTCAGCCATTGGGCTCAAGGCAAAATCGTGTGATTGTGGGGCAATTAGCTAGACACACATATATATATGCATAAATATATTTATATGCATAAATATACATCTATGTATGTATTATATATATACATATATATATATATATGTTTGAGCAACTAAATGGTGCACATAGCGATTGACCGCCAAAGGTCAAAGTAAATGCTTATCAGAGTGCCCCATGGAGGCCCATAAATCAAGCGCGAAACGGTGGTACGTGATTGCCGCTGTTGCCGTTGCTGCAATTGTTTGACATGATGGGGCAGGGGGAGGGGAGAGGAGGGTGCTGCACTTGCCTGGTCATAAATTAAGTATTTAGAACTTTGCTGCTTTTAACGGCTTGCAATAAAATTAATATTTTTTTTTGTTTTTGGGCTGCGCTGCTTTGTCAACAACTAATTGAAACATTATCTTCTGTCTCTTTCCAGCTAATTGCAGGGTAGACCATTAGGAAACATTGTACGCTCAACAGAGTGAGTGTGTGTGTGTGTGTGTGTGAGTGTGGACAAGTGTGTCTGCCACATGAAACAATTAGAAGCAACAGTAAAATCGCCTATAAATGTCAACGGACAAATATTTTCGCGGAAAAGCAGCCGAAACAGCAGAAAATCTGGCAAGCAACAAGAGACAATTTCCACTCAACACTTGGCAACATGCTCCCAATCATCAGCAACATTTCAAAATTGTTGCTAAGCGGCGATGGCAACAACAACATACCCTCAATCACTTCGTGTGTGTTTAGTCGCGTTCGTATCGCTGTCGGCTACGTATGTGTCTCTCTCGGTGGTGTGACGCGTTCGTTGTGACTTCACACAGCGGCAGCGACAGAGCAGAATGACGTATTAATATCACATAAACAAAGCAGAGGGACAAAGTTACGGTTGCGGATACGAGGAGCCGAGTGATAGGGAATGTAGTCGTGCGTGCACCTGAAATCAAAATTGAAAATACGTAAACAATAAATGAAAATACAAGCGTGCTGAAAAATCGACAAACATATATCAAATAAAATAAATTAAAATAAATCAAATTAAATATCTTAAGTGAAAAAAGCAAAAACAAAAGTCAAACAATACAAATTTATACATTTTGAAAGCCGATATACCGAATATATTATAAGTAAATATATATTACAACAATAATCACAGAACAACAAATATTCATAAAAGATGAGAAATGAGAAGAGACTTCTTTCTTATAAGCATTTATAAATAAGATAAGCGTTTAAGCCTTATCTTAATGAATAAACACTGCCAAAAACTACATGTGTTGCTAATGATTTATAATAATGGCCGCCAATGCAGACTAGAGCCCAGACTCCTGACACCAGACTCCCCAGTGACAGCAACGCGCCAAATTAAGCTAAATCTGGCAAAGAGTGTGCCAAATTAATTAACTCGCTCGTCAGCTGCTCAACCCGCTACACAACTCTGCAGTTCCATTAATTTCACACTTTATTAATGTCAAACGTCGAGTGCGAAGCAAGTGGGCCAGTGGTAAACGCTCATAAAGTGTCCAAAAAGCGCGACACGCTGACAATGTGGCAAACACTATCAACGCTATCCACATCACTCACACTTCTCCCCACGTTACTCACTCATGCCACTGCTGCCTGTAAGTGTGAGCTCGGGCATCGCATCAGGTCAAAGCAACGCCTCAACATTAGTAGCAACAACACGGAAATGCAAAGCCACAGCCAGAGCAGCGGCAGCAATGCGGCCAACATGTTGCCATCAACATCAGCAGACATTGCGACGACAACGAGAACGACAAGAAAAACAGTGGCATCAGCGGCAACAACAACGATGGCGCTGACAGCGACAGGAATAGTGGTAATAACAGCGCGTAGGTGTCGCTGCTCCAGGCCCAGAAACAGCAAAGTTGCAGCCAGCATCCTGCACTGGCTCCTGCTCTTGTGCATCTTTTGCGGTAAGTACGAGCTAAAGCAGCCAACCAACAACCAAAAAGCCAACAAATGAGCTATGGCCAAAGGCCGTAAGTGACTTTTTGCAAAATTCGCTTAAATGTCTCTCATTTAGTGCACCGCACAAAAAACCCAATCATTTCCACAGCCACACAGTCAAGTGATATAGAAATCGGCAAGAAATAGAAATAAAACAACGCAAGAACTTAAAATAAAAAATATATATTTGTAGCATTAGTCCTGCAATAGCTAACAAAAAAAAATATATATATATCTCGCAGCAGAAATCAAGATGAATTTCCGTGCATTTTTGTGCAGATTTGTGTGGGATTTTAGCTGCAAAAAGGATATGTATTTATATACGCCTGACATGAAAGGCACGCTCCCACAAGCGACATACCCAAAACGCTTGTGTCTGTTTGCGGTTCTTAAACCAAGTCTCGAATGCCACAGTAAAGAAGCAAAAACACGATTTCATAATGAACAACAACATAATACCCTTTCGGAAGACACACATAAAAAGAGGATTTCTCAAATCACATTGTTATTTTTAATTTATTTACTGCCATTTGTTTTGACTACTTTCCTATTTTCATTGCTTGTTTAAAGGAAACAAAACCGAACAAAAAATACAACTTTTAAATTAAAAAGATTATAAATAAGAAATATTCCGTGTACGTATTAAAATCAAAAATTACTTTAATGTACATATATTACCTGTGGCAACTGCTGCTATATATACATATACATATATATATAAACAGGGTATTGGTTAATGGCTATATATACAGGGGAAAAACATTTGAAAGTATTGCCAAGAAATAGAAGAAGATTAAATGGCAGAGAACAGTGCAGCAATGGCAGGGGAGATCTTGAGAGGGCAAGGAGGAGATGGTTGCACAGCTGAGGCAGCAATGATACAAATTGACTCGTGTTTTTCATTTCTGTGTGTGTGTGTGTGTATGTTTGGGTGTGTGTGTGGTGTGGTGTTGTTCTCACCAATTGCTTTGCTGCTTTCAATAATTTTGCTTGATTTTGCAGCTGTAGTAGCTAGTGTTTTTTTGCTATTGCTCTTGTGGTTACTGTTTCTTGCCACTTAAAACTGAAATTAACTCCAGCACACGAAAGTGTGCAATGAAAAACGAACAAGCCAAATCAGGCATTTATTTACGTGCTTGGTATGTGTAAGAGTTGTTTGATTATTTCGTTTGGAAATGGATGCTGCAATCAATTATAGAGCACCGCAAAGCGAAGAGAGAAGACAGAGAATCGAATTCGGTTGGCGAGCCACAGCAGTCGGAGCAGACAGAGTTCCAAGAATAATGGCCAAACCAGCAATTGAGGTTTTGCCGTCGACGGCAGCGCAGCCATTTTTAAAGCCAAGTCTTTGTTATCGATTTGGAAAGCAAACCCAAGCCGAAATCGCTGTGCTATGCTAAAATAAACTGAAATCAATTTAGTTAAGCTCAATCAGCCACTCAACCGAGCAACAAAAACCAGCCAGCCACCGCTCGACCACGCAGCTAATCAAGATAAATAAATATTTACAATTAATTTAAAATATAAACACAGCGAAACACAACGCGGCCGCAATTAATTTCCGCCAGCAGCAGCAGCAGCCGCAGCCGCAGCAGCACACACATTTTCAACTTTATACTATTCGGCGTTGCGTATACGCAATGTTGAACTAATCGACAAAGCTGTCGAAGACAGCCTTCGTTCTGATAACGCTCTCATCACAAAGTAGTTGCAGGCATATGAATAAATGAATGAACGCATGAATAAGCAATCAACTGTAATGACCAACGCCAACACCAAGTGGCAGACGAGGAAAGGCAGTGGGGACTGCTTGTGGATAACCGAGTGGCAAAATTAAGAAAATTTATGCGCAACACAAGGTTAAAGCAAAGCAGACGCGTTAAAGTATCCCAAAAGGGTCAAGCGTCCCCTTAGACGAGTGCCAGCTGAGGGGCGGCAAATGCGCAGCTAATGAGTCCCACTCCCAACCCCACCAGCAGGTGTACGCAAAAGTAACCGTTGGACAGGAATGTGCGTGAGCCTGTCCGTCGGACTGACTGGCCCACCTACTTGCCGGGCTGGCTGCCTGAGCGTGCTTAATGAACTACAATCAATGGCGCCAGTCGATAAGCAACGAAAGGCGAGTGATTGTGCGTGCAACATGAGGCTGGCCGCAAATGCGCACCGATATATATATATGTGCACACACACACACACACACACATACACATGCACATACACACATAGACAAGAACGCACCGAAAATGATTTATACTGAACGCTTTTTGCTCGGCTTGGCGCATTAATTACGTAAATTTTGTTGAAATTTATTTAAGCGCACAGCTACGATTTCTCACATACATACGTACACTTGAAAAAATGATTAAGCATACAACATACGCGAAATGAGTTTGCCGTAAATATACTCGCAACCAATTAATTACAAAATGTATTGATGGTCGATTTCAAGGTTTTCAGCCAATTTTCACGAACAACAGCAATCAGCAGTGAGGCCTCTATCCAAATTTAAATTTTGTTTCCATTCGAACCGAATTCTTCAAATCTATTGTACATCTTTACTGAAAAATCATGAAGAAAAGAAAATATTGGCAATATATTCATATGCAGTTGCATATTATGGTGAATATCAAACAATTTTCATAGGACCAATTAAAAAGTTTTTTGGTGCAAAAAGCATTGTACAATTCCTTTACTGAACATGGGATTTGAATTATATGCATTGCTTGCAATCCAAGCAATTAATAAAAACTTAAAGCCACAATAAAAATCGAATAGTTCGTTATAGAGAAGTCGAAAGATGAATTCCAATAAAACTACGACAAATAAAGTTGGTATGAATGAAGAAAAAAATGCATTAATTATAGAGAAGTTCAATTCTCTTATCGAATTGAACCGAATAAAAAATATCGACAACCTCATGGAGCAAATAGCAGACATCCACTGCATCAGCACACACAGGATTCTTGTTTACGCTTATTGACACACAAACGCACACACACACACGCACGTGCACATCTTCGCACACTTGTGTGGATGGGAAAAGAGGACATGACACAAATGCAGCTGTTGCTGATGTTCATGCTTTGACAGGCTCTATGATGACTGTTTGACAATTGTAAAAATGCCAGCATTTCACTTGAATTCAACCAAAAAAAAACCCAGCTACGGCACATATGAGAATAAAGATGTGAAAGGTAAAATATATGAATTTTCCAAAGGGCATAGATAGAAAAAAATAGAAAAAAATAGAAAACGAAATACAAAAGAAAACAAACAAAAACAATTTTATTTAATTGCGCCCTTGATGTGAAAATAAAAATATCACGTTTTGAAAAAATGCAAATATTAATAAAAAATCTATCTATTATACTTTTTATAATTCTGTCTCTTGATCTGAAATGTTCCCTGATAAAATCATAAAATTTTGAAATTCATCTAATGCTGTCCAACAAAATAAACTACTTAGTGTGAAATGGTTTTTTTTTTTTGTTTGTTTGACACATTTGGGAACCATAAACTGCGTAGAATGAAACTCAACTTTGCGGAACAAATTTGAGTATATTAAAACAACGTAAAACCATTCAGTATATAAGCCCAAACCCAAACGCACACACAGCAGACACAGCGGCACTCAGCCAGTTGGTATTAGCCATAAATGTTGACCAAAAATATTAGTTGGATGGCCAAGTTCTCAGAGCATATAAAAACTTTTTAACATTTCAATTCCAAATTCAACACATAATTATATCTCGCTATCTCTGTCTAACCATCATACCCCACTTTCCCACTCTCTCTATCTAACTCTCTCTTTCTGTGTGCAGTGGTCAGTCGCAATTTGTCAGCAACTTTTCAAAATTGTAACAGTGCCAATTTGTCGAAAGCACCGTGTCCCATCCTATGTCCTTGCGTCCTTTCGCACTGCCAGCAAGCGATTTGTAATGAGAATTCAACTCAAATTTAGCTGCTCGCAAATTATGCAAACATTTTGTTGGCACTGCTCATTCACAGTTGATATGTAAATTCACATCATTTTTACGATGCTTATGCATTATGGTAAATAATTGAAACTCATTCTTTGCAATGAGGGGGGCGTGACAGAGTTGTTGGTTATTTTTGCAATTTGTTTTGTGTTAATTATCGCAGAATGCTGTCAAAATTAATTACAGCCGTTAGCCAAAGTGAGTCTCTCGCATGTATGTGTGTGTAAGTGTTTGTTGTGTGTGTGTGTGAGAGCGAAAAATTTAATTTAGTGTAATTTGTTTATTGTTAGGCACGCGTACAATGAACAATTGTTATTGTTAGCTGAAAATTGCTCAACTTAAAAGTTAGCCAGTTATTGGATCTTCTGCGCAGCCCAACGATAAATTAATTGGCGGCCATGCGGAGAGAACAATGAGAAAACTGTAAAAGTTGCGAGTGCATTGCTTTAAGGACAAAAAATTAAAACTAACATAAAATATTTAAGCCGTAAACTTGGCGCTCAGCTATCCCACAGCCGGGCTACAAAATGTGCAAGCAATTTTTTTTAAAAAAAATATTGCACATCATGGCCCCGAAAGCCGCAACTGGATAAGCAGCTGGCGGGCGCCTCTCGAAGCTCCTCCAAAGAGTACAGCACAATGAGCAAATGTTGGCTCTGTCTGCCAAGGGAGCAGCAGGCGGAACTTGAGCTTTGGGGCAGACAATAAGTTAAATTAGTTCTGTAGCGGCACAGCATCTATGCAAGCACACTCTTGCCACTGTCGCCCACTGTCTGCCTCCCCCTCTATCCCTCTCGCCCTTTGTCTCTCTGTCTCTCTTGTTCTCCGCTTGCAGCTCCACGGCAACAAAAATATTACTCATAAATTATCACATGTGAGTTCATCACACGGCTTGCACTTGCTACATTGAAAGTCCGCTTGTATGTCGGTGCAAAAGTTCGCCTGGCTATTACTCCATCGACAGCTACTCGTGCACACCGTTCATACCCTTTTTATCCAACTATGTTTACCTCCTTCCGTGCATATTTGTAACTAAATCTGTGAGCTCAGCAACAAAAGTTTATGTGCCTGAATGTGTGTGTGTGCCTTGCCTGTTGAACGGTTAGTGGCATATGGGTAGTGCATATTGTCATAATATTGAATGCATGATATATTGAATTGTGCAGTCAATAAATGTTTTATTCTCACAGCAGTATATATTTCATTTCGCCTCACAATATTTCTGCATAAAACTAGCTGCGTAAATCGAAATCCATTACGGCGACTAAATCAAGCCAACTAGAGTGGATGTGGCTGTGGATGCGTATGTCGCAAATCACGATGACAACATATCAAGGTTGCAACTGTCAATGTTATGTAACATTTACTGCTTTCCATTCACGCTGAGAGAGATTAACTGTGCTGGCGCACAAAAAAAAATTCATCATCACATTGCTTAGTTTTGCCTTGGCTTGCCTCAGTAACATTGGCATCTGCTAAAGCCACTCGATGCACACTTACAAACTGCATGGCTATAAAGCTAAGCTCGAACTAATTTCCAAAGCCAAATAGGCACAATGAACACAGAAGAAACGAAACGAAACGACTGCCATGCGACAGAAAAAGCAAAACATTGTCAGCCATGAGAATATTGTCCACGAGGATGACGCAGGATGTGGCACAACAAGCATGAGCAGAAGCAGACGCAATCTAACCGATATTGCGCACAGCCTAGGCCAAAATTGCGTAGGCTCGGGGTCGGGGCGGACACGGTTTGCCAAGGCTGGGACAAAATTGAACAAGTCACTGGAGCCGGGCAACATTCGGATGGTATTGCGTTGCTATCAAGATTTCAGTTAGACATAAAAAGTAGAGCCGCAAAAAAAACTAAAACAACAACTAGACAAAAGATTAAGTTGAAACTCAAATACCCTACCTAATTATGTACATATATGTGTATGTACAATATTGAAATGAGTGCTGAGTTGAAAACGTCACAAAAATATTTACGACAAACTTTCTAAAGCCTCTCAGAGCTATAAGAAGTCAACGAAGTTTGAGAAAATAAAGTTTATTTAATTTATTATAGATAATACCACATTTTTTATTACCATGCGATAGTTAAACTTTATTTAAAGACACTACTTAGACAACTTCATCTACCTAGTTCGGGTAATCCGGAATACTTAATTTTATGTTCCAAACACTTAAGTAACAGTATTTAGGGACTTTTTGTTAGCCATTCGGAGCAAATTTGTAATAGCCTTAGTGTAGAAGTCTAAACGCCTAAACGCAAAGTAGAAGTGCTTGGTGACAGTAGGCAAAGGGTGAAGCGATGACAATACAAATAAAGAAAGAAAAAGCTGCAAAGAAAAAATAAACACAAAAAAGAAGGAAAGGAATATGCAGACAAAGAGGTTTACAACTTCTCGTAAGGCGGCTTAAGCGATTTGCGAGTTTATGAAAAGCCAAACACATGCATATGCATGTGCGTGTGTGTGGGTGTGTGTATGTAAAAAAAAGTACAACAAATAGAAAATTGCTTTTCGATGTAGTCAGTCTAGTTGGCCATGCATGTCAGTCGACATCATCATCGATTGATGTTATTGATGGAGCTGCTGGTGCTGCTGCTGCAGCAGTTGGCTAGAATGTGGCACTTTAAGCCGCTTGTTTGACTTTAAGTGCAACCAAAACTGCTTGCCACGTGGCATCTGCATGTTGCAGTAGCGGTCACGTTGCACAGCAACCGTGTATGAATCACAGCATATTTTAATCCCAGCACTTTATGTGCCCCAATGCCTATGAAACTCGAAACGATGACGATGTTGTGCTTGATATGGATGATGCCATTGGTCCTTCCACGGACACCGTACGAAGTATCAATATTGTTTTACGATCCCTGCGCCTGACTTGTATGCAAATTTGGTCACGTAGAGCATTCCCATCCCATCGTAATGTTGAAGGAGTCGGCGTATGCAATGCATGTGTTGCAACTGTTGGCAATTTGTGGGCTTTAAATTTGATGGGATGACTGCGCGCCGACTACCTGTCGCCTAGCTTTCATGGCGTACTCTGCATCACTTTAAATAAATCTCATACAGCTTTTACACTCTTCTCGTTCAATTTCAGATGCCGCCCAGGCAACTCTGCGCAATGTCAACTTGCTCGTGGAACCGCCGGCAGTGCGACGTGGCCAGTCGGTGGCCCTCCGGTGCGAGTATCAGTTGGATGGTGCACCGCTCTATTCGATTAAGTTCTATCGCGGCCAGTTGGAGTTTTATCGCTTCACTCCCGGCGAGTATCCGCACACGAAGGTCTTTCAGTATCCCGGCATTAAAGTGGACGTAAGTCGAGTGTCCTCTTTTGTTTATTTATTTATTTTTTTTTTTGATTATCACACTTAATCACTGATATATGTACTTGCAGGAAAGCAGCTCGAATGCCACTCTGGTGGTCATACGCAATGTCAGCTTTGGATTATCTGGCAATTTCAGCTGCGAGGTGACAGCTGATGCTCCACTCTACTCGACAGCCACCGCTTATGCGCAAATGCAAGTTGTGGGTGAGTTCCGTATAATAATAATGTCTGCCCATGGCACATTAGTCTCATTGGTGCACCACGGACACATTCTCCCTGAATCAATGGCAGCTTCATCGTGATCAAGCGCTTGTCCGTTGTCGGCACTTAACATGCAAGTTAGCCATGCTCTAAACTCCCCCACCATATCCTTTTATACAAGCTGCTGCAATTGTAAGGACCTGGGCAAATGTTATATTTACAAAGGATTTCAAAGAGAACTTGAATGCCATGGCGACTGCCTCCCAAAGTATTCGAAACTTTTGAAGTTATTTTTCGCAACTTAGAAAAACATTTAACACATTGCAGCTCGACTCTGTCGGCTAACCACTGCTCTGTGTACCAAAGTAAACTGGTTGATTAGTTAGAAACTATCCATCTTAGTTCGTGCTTTGGAACATTACTCAAATAATTGTATTAAAACACTAATTAATTCAAAGTATTATTCTGAAAAATAATTGCTGGTAGATGAATAGTTTGAGCGGACATAAAAGTAAATCAAATATTTTGGTTGAACATTATAAAACATTATATATACAATACATACTCACAATATACATTCTTTTTCACTATTAATATTCATTAAATCTTTCACTTTATTTACCAGCAATAGACATGAACCAAAATTGAAAGGTTGACTAACAAACTATTTTGCTTTTTTAATATATTGCAGAATTTCCCGAGAAACGACCCCATCTATTTACAGAGCAGACCCGCTACGAGCCAGGCGATGTGCTCCGGGCCAATTGCAGTACGTTGCCGTCAAGACCACGTGCTGAGCTACGCTTCACCATCAACCAGATGCCGGTAAGTGTAACTGGATGCTCCTTTTGTTTTAATTGCTGCGAGCAGTCGCCTTACCAAAATAAAACAATGCTGGCTTGTGTGCCGTATTAGTGTAGCAATGTATTATTTGCATTACATTGCAGAGTTTGTGCCAGCGCCTAATTAAACAGCTTTGGCTTGGTAAATTGGATCGTAAATCCTATATAATTAGAACAGTCCCTTAAACTCATGTGGAGCACATGTGAGAGGCAAGGGTGCAATCTCTGTCAAATTTGTCGTTCATTTATGAATATTGTGTTAGTCAAATAAGACCCGTACATAATTAAAATTTTTGTCTCAAACCAAAAAAAGGTGAGACCTGCCCACGCAGATGAAGTCAACAAACGCAGAAAAGGGTTGCGTGCTTTGATTTGATTGTGCGATTTGCCCTTGTCATTTATCATTACCCAAGAAGGCAACATAAAATGGTAAATATCAAATGGAAAATGCCAAATGCCAAATGGAAAATGGAAAATAGAAAAGGCAACAAACAAGTCACTTGGGTCGCAGAGTCAAACACAGAGTCACAGTCATATGCATAAGCATACAGCCTGAAGAGAGGACCAGGATCATTAGTCATTTGGCGGCATTTTCATATTTGCATCAATTTTGCGACTGGGCGCTAATCAGTTGCATAAATCAAGAATGAAATGCTAGCTGGGGTCGGATCGGGTTGGACGAGGGGGGGCCATCGTTTTTAAACAGCAAATGGTTTTCATTTTTGTATCCCGTTTTGACCGCAGGGCTGTCTAACCTTTTTTTCTTTGTAGCATTGCTGTTATTAATCATAGCCACGACATAAAATAAATTACGTTCAACTTGTGCACAGAAATTGCCCCAAAAA
Organism: Drosophila cognata; assembly: GCA_035041535.1. NCBI lineage: Eukaryota > Metazoa > Arthropoda > Insecta > Diptera > Drosophilidae > Drosophila > Drosophila cognata. The sequence goes on along the minus strand of JAWNLC010000571.1, from coordinate 12,260,457 downwards.
CCATAGACGGACAAGTCGTCCGCTGAGCCGGACGCTGGCTTCAAATGAATTTACGAGACAACACTTTTCAACTGACACGCCCACAAGAGTCACAGAGAGCATTCGATTGTCGACTGTCGTCTGTCTTCCTGTGGACACTATTGTCTGTTCTACGACCCACTGCTGCTACCAGGCAAAAGAAAACTTATTAAACGCTTCATAAATTTTTATATTATGTCTACCCACATCATCAGACATAACGTGCTCTGGCAGCTCGCATCCTTCCCGATCTGCTGCTCGCTGTCTCTGTCTCTGTCTATATCTCTGTCTCTCTATACATTTGTGCGTCTTATCCTGCCGTTTTGTATCTGTCGCTAGCTGGTGTCTACTTTTCGGGGCACACACACACAACGACACAGAACACACGCACACGCTCACATGCAGGCCGTTGAACACTTTATCTAGATGCGGCTTGCTTCCTTCCACTTTCACTCAACCAACTAATGACAAAAACCGAGACAAAAGTGCGCTGCTTGTACGTGTGTGTGTGTATGTGTATGGCATAGAGTTTGAGGTTTGAGGGTTAACTGTCCGTCTGTCTGCCACAGCGTGCCACATAAAATTTTATGTGTGTTCTGTTTATGTTGGCGTAGACAGCCAACAACAACACAAACAACACGATATTCCATTCATTCCGCTGGCATTGGCCATGCAATTTAGTTTCATATGCCTGCAGAGTAGATGCTTTCCTGATATTGAATTATGATCTCGCTACTAGCCCTTTAAATATCAGGCCCGAGGCACTTCTTATTGCAATCTATCGACATATAAATAAGTTAGGTCAGATTAAAGCTAAAATCGGACAACATGTGTTGAGATATGAGCAAATAATCTGTCAAAATACAGACAAGTTCTGTCCCAAAATCTGCACTTGATGGCTGATTGATGAGTTTCCAAAATGTGTACCCTTAAGAACTTTCTTCTTTGCTTTCCAGACCATTGCATAGGTGGTGGCAGCACAACCTTATAACTGGCATGACTCTTTAAAGATCGAATAAATGTACTTTATACATTTTTGCACTGTGTGTTTCATTTTATTTAATATAATAGAAAGTATTTTTATTTAAGAAAAGTAATGTTATTTATGGCACAACTTAGCAAAATTGTGTAGATATTATGGCATGAACTATGTTCTACATGCATTAAGAATAAAATCAAACCAGACACATGTTGGCCCAGACGCAGAGGGAATGGGGCAGCCGCCGTAACAACTTACATAATTTGTTATAAAGTTTTTGTCATATTAATGGAAAAAAAGCTGAAAATGATTTTTTTTTTTGTGTATCATGGGAATTAGGTGGGAGTTTTTTTTTTTGCTTTTTTGGAATTTTCGGCCAAATGCCATTCGACAATAGGATCGATTTTTGATAAATTATTTAGACACATTGCGGCGTGTGTGGGGGCATAAAAGCAGAACTACTCAATAAGTGCCGTAAAGACATAATTAAAGCTGAGCAACAGCTTTAAATGGCTGTGATTAATGAATCGACAGCAGATGTTGAGTAATTGAAAAATACTCGTTGAAATCATTAACAAAGCATATTAAAGATCCGAGCAATTTGTGTGTGCTATTTTCTTAATGAAACACAACTTGAGAGCAATGTGCAAACAAAGTGTAAATTAACACGTGTGCAGTAACAAGAAATTGTTGCTAATATTTTATGAAGACTCAATTGGCAATGACTGACAGTGATTTTCATATGTAAATTTCGACAAGTACGTATTATTTTGAGTGCCCCTGCAATATTTCGTCTTAGGGTTGTGTTTGGTTTGGCCTTTTTCTCGTAATTAGCATAATCCTTGCTGGCACAAATTAACATGTTTTGTGGACAAGCCAATATTAATAGAAGGTCATCAAAATGAATTTATCCACACAAACAGAAAGGACATGCAAAATCAACAGAAAGTTTCTTGGTCATTCGAGCGATGTGAATCTTGCTTGAAAACAATTTGCCTGCTAAATGCCTACGCAAGCAGAGCCAAACATTCATTTAATTGCCTAACCGAATGTTTTTTGGGCTGCCAGGTTGCAGGGACTGGTGGCTGGTGGTTGGAGTTTCGCGTAGTTGTCTGTGTTGTTTGGTCCTCTGTTGGGGGCTCCGATGCCATAAAGGTAAATCACAAGAAATATGAGGGTATTTACACTTTTGGGTCGCTGCCTCAGCCACATGCTTAATTAAAGCGCTTGGCGTCTTAAGAGTTTCTCGTAAATTACGCGGCATTAAATTCACAAAAGCGTGCGAGCGACACGAGCACAATACATTGAGAGAAAGAGAGAGTGTGAGAAAGGTGGAAAGAGAGAGAGAGAGAGAGAGAGAGAGCGAGTGTAAAGCGAGTTAACTAAAAATGGCTTTTTATGTCGCTGCTCCTTTGCCAGCATGAAAATAAAAATAAAATTCAAATATAAAGTTAAGCCAAAAAACGCACAAGAAGAATAATAAATGTCTGCGTTCAGTGTGGTGAGCGTGCAGAGCTGTACATGTATGTGTGTCTGTGTGCAGAATTGTTATGTTAAAAAGGGTTAAGGGCGAACAACAGAAAGAAACAACAACAGCACGAGCAACAATAAAGCGATTTTGCCTCTTTTTGTTGTGGGTGTGTGAGCTACTTGAGAATTGGCTACGCCCAAAGCAACAACGCTATTCAGATATCCTTGGAACAAGATACCACGTATATACCACAAGACTGCGAGTGTCCATTAACTTACATGTTAGTTATCCTAGTCTGCTGCAAATAGAGTGTTTGAAAGTCGACCACTTAGACATTGCTGCTGCTGACCCAAATTGAAGGCGAGCAACCTGCAATTTCTTACACCTTTTTAGGGCACTAAACAGCGCAAAATATATGTATAAGTAAATGGCTCTCAAATGAGTTTGTAAGTGGAAATGAAATGCGTATTTATTGTATTTAAATTGCCAGCGTTTCGTGGAGGGTTCAGATTGTCATTTGAATCAATAACAGTAGCAGCAGCAGCAGCATTAAGAGCAGCAACAAACAAACGGACATGCAGCAAACGGAAATGACAACACAACCATTTGCAATATGGCGCCTGCACTTCCTGCATCGACAACAATGGCCATTTGCGACGAAAAGCCGAGCACGATGCAGTTAACGGGTTTTCTTCTCGCCCCATGCGTAAAGATGCGACAAACGGAAATGATAAGTCCCAGTAGAGCAACCAAGCTGCGAATCTCTGGCAAATGAAGCGGAAAGCTGAGTAAAAAGCCGAAATGAATATGAATATGCACATGCACATGACTGAGAACGATCTGAGCATAACTTAGACTAGCTTCAAGTGAGAGAGAGAGAGAGAAAGGAGAGAGAGAGGAGAATGGAACGACGAGTAAAAGCGGCGAACAGATTTAGGCGCATTTTCCTAGGAGTATACTGCAGCTGTTGATGTTGCTGTCATGACGGAAATGAAATTTTTAAATGCACACAATGCAACCGGTATGACTGGCAGGCAAGGAGGCTGAAGGACGGATGGCCAGATGGAAAATGTTGCCTCTGTTGCTGTTGCCATAGTAGTAGCAGCTGCAGTGGCTCTGTTACTCAAAGGCAAAGTGCAAATAGTTTGCATTGCATGCAGCGTTAACAACCAACAAACAACGAGCAACACGAACCACCATCACTTCCACTAACAACAGGAACAACATTCAAGCGAACAACCTTGAACAGCAGACACTCAAACAAACTGTCGGCCAGTTGCCGAGCCGAAAAACCTGGCTACAGGGCGTATGAGTGCTCCCCTTGTTGTTGCTTCTGTAGGCTGCCGCTGCAGTGTAACATTGAAAACTGCTTTTAAAAGCCAACAGAGGCAACATTAAAAATAACAACAATAACAAAAATATGACATGCCATGTCCGTTCATTCTCAGTATCCGCTTCCTTGCATCGTAGCAACTTGTCCCGTTAGCCGTTGCCCGTTGAATGTTTGCCGTTGGCTGCAGCGCTTTTGTTGCCACTGTTGTCGCAACTGGGCCTCTTTCCCTCGCCTCCCTCCCCTCCTTCCCACGCACAAAAGTTGGCACATGGCTTGCCAGTGGCTGGCATTGCCGCAAGTGCACCATGCTTGTAATAACCCCCGCAGACGACAAATTGCCATTCATATTCGTTGGATACCCTCGCATGCCTGAGGTTACCCATACATATCGCACAGAAACTTTTCTTTTGCGGGCATTCGCACTCGGCAAATATATTTTTAGTTTGCCAAGCGGAAACGGAAAGCAAAATCAGTTTCAGCTGCACGCAAACACACACACACCACACATAGCTGAAGGACTATGAATATTTTAACGCATACTTTTAGACTTACATATGTACTTCATATGCATATGGTAGTTAGTTGTTAGTTGGCTGTTTATATAAGAAGGGGAGTAAAGTTAAATGCTTTTAATGGGCTTACGATTCTAAACTAATCACACAAATTACATCCTTACGCAGGTGGCCACTGAGGAAACACAATACATTCGCACGGTTGAAAATTTAATAGCATCCAGGCTGAGCATCAAATTGCAATTGCAATCGGTGCACTTTGTGGCCGCCACCACCAATGTCAATGGAAATAGCAACGTCAACACACATGGCAGAGTTGCTAATATGCAAAGGACAAATGCATTGGGCACTGGAACAGGCTCTGGCTCTGGCACTGGCGGTGGAGCCGGACACGCTGGAGGACTCATGTTACGCTGCACAGCTCAAATTGGTGATTTATATCAAGAGTACAAGGAAATTGAATTGGGTACGCCGCAAAAGGATCCAGTGCCGGCGAGAGGTAAGCCACAACCACAGCCACAACAAACACAACATAACTCGGAAAACACCTTCCACACTTGTTTTCTAAAAGCATTAAATCACTCATTGCAGTTACACTCTCATCCGGCTCAGGGCTGCGGAATTTCTTGGAGACCTATTTCTACACATCGGCAGCTGGCCGGGGGCTTAGCGTTTCCCCATTTTTCATTTGCTGCCTAATCTCCATGTTCTCGATGATGATAACAACAAGCGGCAGCTAAATGCGAAATTGATTACATTCTAGCTACAATTACTTACATACATAGAGAGTACAGCTTGAACATGAAATGTGTATAGCATAGATATTGGCATCGATGTGTGTGGCCAATCGTATTAAGCTTAGCCGCTACACTTCCCCCCTTTCCAATCATGCCATTCAACCGCAGAAATATCCGCACTAACCACTAAATAAATTACACATTATATACACATATATGTTTTACACATTCACATGAAATAATACAATTTTTGTAAATATTTTTTTATGATGTAAGCCCTTGCACGTACATACATTTATAATCTAATACTTGGAAAGCATAGCCACACCCACTGACACACACACACACTCGCACACTCATTCAGCCTGCCAGACAAACGGACTCAGAGGCAAACATGGCTAATTGTTAATTAATGGATTATTTAATGATGCATTAAATATTGCATAAATTATGATTTCAAATGCATTTTACTCCATTAAAAAACCCAATCTGCAATAGCACTTTGAATATCAACTTTAAATTTAAGTAAGTAATTAAATAAAGACCTATACAAAAACGCAATTTAAAAATTGTAAAAATAAGGAAATATATTAAAAAATAAAAACAGCATAGATATTCGAATACAAACATATTACATTAATTTGTCGGGATCCCTGATAGTATTGCAATTAAAGTAAGTAAATTTCGAATTATTTAATTTTTAATACCAAACACAAAATAATAAATAATGCTAAGGATTAGCATATTTGTCTGCATTAATTATTTTTTATCTACAAAATTAAGTTGTAATTTTAATTGTTGTGTACCAAAAAAAAATGTATAAATTATTCTTGGATGGCCATAAAAATAGTTTCCATACACCAGCATAAGAGTATTCTTGAATGTAGATTCGTCAATCATTCTTTAATTTAAAGAGCTAAAGTTTTCCATTTGATGCTGTTGCATAAATCATTTTTATTTTTTCGTTTCAATTGCCTGAACATATTTCAAATTGCAGCTTGTACAAGTGCGAGTGTACATTTGCTTAGGGCGTGGCCAATGACAGCGAAAAGAAGCAAGCGAACGGAACTTCTCGGATCGTGGATGGATGAAATTTGTGAAAGCAGGCGCAAAATGCATTTGCTATTTGCCATTTGCCAGGGCAGCGACTTGGCCGTGGGCCAGATGAAAATAATGAAAAAAACTGCGTTTGCCAAAAAGCAAATACCATCCAAGGCGAAAAACTGAGACTTGCCCACTTATGCAAGCACCCGAGCGAGCAGCAAATAAAAACCAAACACCGAGCCAGCTTCAAGGCAGCACCGCAAAACGGAAACGGAAATCGGAAGCTGCAACTGTGCAGCGCAATCGGCCAAAGAAGCACAGCACTGCAACAGAAATAGGCGGCACCCGGACACAAGGACAACAGCAGGCGAACCGGGCACGACGATAAAAGTGTTGCAATTTATGGGCAGGCTGGCCGGCGCCCGGGCTCTGTCCTTAGCGCTCAGCACCTAACCTAGAGCTGGCAGGCAGGCAGATAGCTAAAGTTGCTGGCTAATTGATTTTGTGATTTTATCTTTTAATGACTTTTCGCAGAGTGCAGCGCTAAAATATATATTTATATATATTCACACATAACTACAATATATAAACATACACACAAACATACACCCGTATATATATATATATACACATATATAAATATATTTGATTTTAATTGCATATTACTGAATAGAACTAGAATATTATCGGATGCCTATAAATTTAAAAAGTCTGCTTATTGGATTTTTCTCTGCTCTAATGAAGTATAGTATTTTCAAGTATTTTCAATTTACAATATATTTGCTTTGAATTATTTGACTTTGCCTAAAAGAGTGCTTTAAAAATTTGTTAATTAGTTATGACAAACGCGCTTTAAAACGCGCTGAATACGCGTTCAAATCGCGCATAAAACGCATCTCCTAAAAAAATGCTCGGCTATTCAACGGCCAAATGAAAAAATTGATTTATTAACGTTCGATATTTTCCAGGCGTCTGTTCTAAAAAAAATTCCTGAGTATGGCGCAAAAATAAATAAAATAAACTAAAATTTAAAAATAAAATGAATTTAATAGTCATCAACATTTTTTATGTTTCACGATTTTTATTTAATTAAAAGACAATTAACTGTTGAAATTGGAAGTACAGCTCAATAGAGACATTAAATAAAATCTAACGACACTTAAGTAAGATATGTGCCCATTAGAACAGGAAAGATTCTTAAGTTTGTCAATAGAATATAAGAGAAAATGCTAAAAAAAATTATACTAAAAATTATTGTCTTAAGCACTATTAAACTTTAATCCAGCCAAAAGAAAACACTTGCCCATTTTGGGATTCACTCTTTATTTTGGTCATGGCAATAAAGTAATACCCAAAATTGTTGGCTAATAAAGCACATGGATTTTTTTGAAGGCTTTTAACCTTGACCTTACCAATACCATCCTGGGAACATTTTCGACAATGGAAAATAAAATCTTTTCGCCTTCACATTGAAATTGTTGACAATAATACAAACATAACATAGACGCGTTGGGAATGTCTAGTACTTTCGTTATTAAACAAGTGGCTCAAGGAAACACAAATCAAGCTACAGACAGACGGTACTTTTCTTTTATTATTAACATTTTCTTATATATGTTTGTAGGCTAGCTACTGTGTGGGAAGCACGTGCACTCATCAGTGGAAAATATTAGGTTGCTGCATTGGCAAAACTTAACCCAAAAAATAAAAATAAAAATAATAATAATACATTAATACACAAGTAGACAACGAGAAACAAGAATTTTATTTTGATTAGATTAATTAGAATCTCAAGATGAAACTCTATTGACCTGCATTCAATATTTAAGGGGTCATCTACGAAACAAAATAATTGTAAAAATTGTACTCACAGAGCAAAGATGAATGGCTCTAAATAAGAAAAGTCTTTTTGCAAACTGCGCTTGATAACAACAAGCGATGCTGACGAGCAATATGAGTTACGTAACGTCGTGACTGAAGATATTTGGATACTGTTGTCTGGAATACTTACAGTCGAAAAGTCGTTCAAGCATTTACAGCCTATCCGAGTGCCTGTTTTTTTCCCCAATTAACCTGTACAATATAGAAAAAAAAAACTCATTCCATATATTTTATATTTTAATTTTTTCCAATGATAAAAAATGCAACAGTTTGATATTTCAGACATGTGATTAATGAAGTAAAATAGATAAATAGATAACAATTAAGCTAATTGCTATATTTTTATTACAAAAAATAAGGAAAATATGTATAATCGGCAAAATTAAAAATCAGCCACATTTTTAAAGGCAGTTTCCAATTTCACCGGCAACTTTAACTTTATTTACAAATGAATCTAATAATATCGTTTTGAGCTCTAACTAAACATATGAAAAGGCTACAAATACTTTAATGGAAACCGGATTCATCTATTTCCATCAAAGATCCTTTCTTCGTGTGGATATTTCATTCCTGTGCTTGGAGCACAATTGCTTCGTTAACATTTAAAACACACTTATTTCATGTTGAACAAAAAAAAAAAAAATGAATCGAACAATTTATGTTGCATGGTATGAATATTTGATGTAAGCGAGCACTTTAACTTTCAGCATTGTAGTGAAACCATTTTTTATGTAATTGCATTTGCCGATTTTGCCAAATGAAATTTTCATATGAAATTTACATATATTGCATATTGTTCGGCGCAGGCATGTGCAATTTACTGACAAATCATCATTAATCTCGCGGCTAGGTAAATTTCCGTGAGTGAGTGTGTGTTTGGGAGTACGTGTGTGTGTATGTGAGTATCTGTGTGCTTGTGGGTACGTACGTGCGTGGTTTTACATATATGCGACTACAATGGTACTTCGTTAGTGCAACAACCAACAAATTGCTATCAAAATTAAATAAACATATTTATGAAACAAATTTGATTTGGATATTTTTATATGCGTTTTTCACAATTCATCACAAATTGATGCAATTTATGGATCAAAGCCGTTTAATTATATTTTTAGAAAAGTGATAAGTTTTTAAATTCCACAAAACAATGTTAATAAGCAACTGATCATTGCAAAACGCATTTCGATGGAGTTTTATATTGTTTTATAAAATCACAAATAAATTTCGCAACAAAAAAGGCCAACGAGCTAATTATGTAGCAAAATTGATTTTTTTTAAATATTTGTAATAAAAGCCACTAAAACACATTTGGCAAAATAGCTATGCTTTGTTTTAAATAGCGATATTTTGCCTTTTGAAAATTAAACACTTTAACAATGCAAAATAATAAACATAATTTATGCGTTCATATGATTTACAAATTCCCGTTTGTGTATACATTTGCGTAGCAATTTGCATTTAATACAAATTTGAAACAATAACAAATATTGCAATAATAGCACAAGTGCAATTTAGTCATTTTATTAAAACATAATTAGTTCGGGCGTAACCGACTGCGAAATACTCTGATACCATTAGGTCATACCAGCTGATGTCACAGAATAGCGTGGGTGTAGCCAAGAAATACCGATCATTGATGGAGGTTCCTAGTAGGGCCTTTAAAATTGCGGTAGATATAGGCTTATGAGAATTTCGAGGGCAGGTGTGGATTGTCAGTTAGTATGATTGTAGGCAGCATTAATAGATACGCTGTAAGTGCATGTATACACTTAAAGATAGTAACATCTGGTTCAATAATAATGATAATCTACTCTAGAGTCGATTAATACATATACATTAAATCATTTTGATTGGAAACCGTCGAATCATCTATAACAGAAGAGATGACTAATGTATAAACCCTACTTAAATTGATTGGTAATCAATTTAAAAAGTTTAAGTGGATAAGGTAAGAAATCAGTGGGCCAATTGAATGTTGAAAGCATTCAGTTTTATTTCCAATTATACTGTGGATAAGTGCTGACAGTTATTAAGCAGCTGTCGAGACATGCCACCGACTTCGTGGTGCATGAATGTGCAGATGGCAATGCAAGGACATAAGTGGAGATGATGATGTTTTTTTTTGTATTATTAACAGTGTATTGATTGTCCTGCTGAGCTTTTGAAATCAATTTTCATTTTCATTTCATCAAGGTGCAATTAGCAAGCGACAAACAGTCAGAGAGAAAGCGGGAGGCCATTCGAGTGGGCTCAACTTGCCTGTCAACGTAAATTCCATAGCCGGAATACCTAATTGTTGCACAAACGCCCGTGCCCCAAAACACATACAAGAACGGGAAAGCACAAAAGCTCATTACGCATACGCCGCGTGACGGCGAAGCAAACAATGCCAGCGCCAACGACAATGATGCTGTTGCCAACATCAGCCGCACGAAGAGCAGCAGCCACATCATAAACGTTTGAACCGCATTTGCACACATGAATTAAGCATTCCACAAAAGTAACAGTACCTGCTTAGCGGCACATTCCAAGGACTTTCCGCCGCACACCGTATCGCATTCGACTCGCACTCACACACGCACACACATACACACACACGCACATACCATTTAGCACACCATGCACGTCATGACTTGGTCATGTTTGTTGAGCGCGTTGGCGGCAATGAGAATGCTGCATGAACCAACCCATGACTGCAGATTCCGCAGTGCTGCTGGATGCTGGATGCTGGTCTGGTCTGGTTTGTTTTGTTCTGTCTGTGAGCCAGTTGTGTGCAGTGGCTTAATGCAACTGCAATTTATTATGAAGGCGTGGGCCAGGTCGCTAAAATGGCACCGTGCTACATTTATAAGCTCAATGTTCAAGGCAACCCCAATTCTAAATCAATTGTATTATTATGAAGACTTTTAAATTAAATTTCCAATTTTCATTTTATTTGCGCGTCTTTCCGTTGCCTACAAATTTCAAGTCTGGTCAACTGCAGCTGGCTAACAAAATAGTAAAAAAAAAGATGAGCAAAAAACAAATTCAACGGAACACAGTTGTCTTTTCCCGCTGGTTAGCCGCACTAAATTCAGACGTTAGGACATGGTCTAAAGCCCGAAACAACAAAAATAGCAACAATGAGTTTATTTCCGTTTCTTGTGTTGTCCTGCGGAGTCTATTGTGCCACAACATACATTTTTTGTAGTTCTTAACGTATTTTGGCCCTTGTAATTGTTTTTTATTTACCTTTAGTAACCGCAAAAAAAAAAAAAATGAAAAGTAGAAAAAAATACTCGGCTTTTCCTTAACAACATGCTTACTTATGTAACATGGTTGAAAATATTAGAGTATTTTGCACACTTTTCGTACTTTGTTCTGCATCGTTCATCCGCCTTTGCTTTATTTCTACAATTTTATTTACGCATTTTATTCGATTAGAGTCGCTCTGGCCGAAGGCAATTGTGCCACAGGGCGTTATTGCAGAATCAAATTGAATTTACTAAGAATGTGAAAAGCTAAATGTGTTGTGCCTGAGAACGGTTCGCAGAGCTGACATCTTCAAATACCCCAAGGCTGAAACTGATTTAAGTCCAGCGTTCAAAATAATAACATTTTGGTTAATCATTTTAAAGCCAAGCAATTCCCACAGAATAAATGTTAGTTATTGTTTCAAGAATCTTAATTTAAGAAAACTGCTAAAAGTATTCAATTGGAAGCGAGTGGCTTCACCATACCTCATGCTAGACATTGTAATCTTAATAAACAAATTATGAAAGTATTTCCGGAAGCTCTTCATGTTGTTCATCAACACCATGCACAGGATATTGCTATAAAAAATGTACTTCAAAAAGTTACCCCACATAATTCGCGAGATATTCTTAGGCGTTTCAATTGATAAAATGATGCAGCAAACTTTACGGAGCTCTTGCAAATTATTTCAGCATTCAATTAGGAGCATCTTTGGCAATGCATGGCAAATCCTTCAGATTATGTAAATAAGAAATTCCACAAATACTCACACTCGCACACACCCACACACACTTGTTGTGGTTGGTAAGCCAAGCACTTGAGAAAATTAACAAAATTTCAATCACACTTCATTAGCAGAGACATTTCAATAGGACCACAGAGGGGTTGGCTGGCAATCCAATTGCTACGACGACATCCGCAACATTTTCGTTTTATAAGAATTTACACATAGATATCAGAGAGCAGCAGTCAAAACTGGATGCAGAAACTCTGAAAAGGGCGCAGCAGGCAAACATTTTGCAAACGGAATGCTACAGTTGCAAAGCTGGGATGGTGCTAGTTGAAGTGGAAGCAATGCTACTGAATATTCCAGCTAAATATTTCGATGTTCTAGGTGAAACGAACCCATATATGTACATATGCACATACAAATGTATTTCAGCTGCTATGTATCAATAGTATATTTAAAATAACCAAATAATGGAATGTCATTTCGCAAATATCAATAAGAACTAATTTCGATATTATTGCATATGTATTTGAAATAGCATTAAGTAATTCACATTTAAGCATATACTTAACATTTTGTGCTAATTTATTTTGCTATACTTTAATGGTACTTGCGGTACCCATATTGCAGTGGGAAGGGGAATTATACCCAACGGCATGTATCATAAACTGCAAAGCACTCGTAACTTTCACAGGTAGTGAAAATAAAAACAGAGTTTTTGCTTTAATACTGTAGCTTTTAATTACTTTAAATAGTCAGCGGTTTCCCAAATATTTTAGCAACGCTACAAAAATATTGCCAGCAAAGATATTTTATTAATAGAATGCGAGCTTGAACAACAGCTAAAAAACATGGTGGAGATTGCATAAATTCAGCTTTGAGCGAAAGGTGTATACAAATGCTAGGGGGTTCACAAAAATATTATGTGGATGCTGTGTAGGGTAGATGGTCGTGGCGTGGCATAGCATGAGTGAGTCGAATGAGGAAGTCGGATGTGTGCATCATGACTTCACATATTGCCCAGGGCGCCACTAAAATATTATTTCATGAAATTTGCTTAAGGATGCAGCGGTAACTGCAGCATCAGCAGGCAAAAGTTTGCTTATCCTTGAAAGTTTATTTTACGCCGGAAATAAACCAAATTGCGCTCGTCGAGCACGGCGATGTTGCAAGTGTGTGCTCGTCTGTGCGAGTGTGTGTATGCGGTAAGTGGTTGGTGAGTGTTTATAAAAACGAGTGCAGACCATACACAGTGAACTCAGATCCATCATAATTCGCTACAGCCGCAGCTTAAAAGATTTCTGCACGATTATATATCAAATGTATATATTTAATGCAAATTTTCTTAAATTCTGCCATCAACTAGTTTAGTTAGCCTTGGATAGATTGGGTGGAGGCTTCACTTGTCTGTCAACTCGCCGGCCCGTCTGTTGAGCAGGCCAACTAAAATAAATACAAAATGTTGTAATTTAGCTACATATTTGCACACCAATTATTTTCATAGCTAGAGCAGCAGCAAACAGCAGCAGCAGCAACAACAACAACAACAACCACATGCCCAAAAACAAAAGTAAATTGTTGGCCAGGAAGACAGCAATGGCAACCATAACGATGATGGCCATTACGAAAACATTTAATTGTTGTTTTTGCCAAATGAATGGCAAACGGCCCGCAGCGACAAAAGCACACGACACAAATTGCGGTGTGCTCATTACGACAATGGGGCCGGACCCGGACCCAGAGTCGGCCAAGCCAGTCAGCCCATTAGAAAACCAGTGGCAACCACAGCGTCATGCATTCGCCTTCTTTCATGCTCGCCTGCACATCTTTGTTGCAACAGAAACCAACACCAAAATCCCACCCCGCCCCCTTGACAAAGCAGCCTTGTCAGTTGGTCGAGCTGTCGACCTGCGGCTGTGTGGCCCCAGCGAGCAAAGTGGAGCACTCCATTGCGTACGCCTTCTCTATATTTTTTCCACTAATTAAAATAAACCAAGTGGCAGCGCTCAACACGCTCCTCATTTCGCCCAGCTTGCTGCTGGCTACTGTTCCTGCCCCTAACCGATGCTGCGCTTCTGCTGTTGCTTCTGCTACTGCTCCCGCTGCGTAGGCATCAGGAAAGTCAGTTGTAAGCACTATGTATGTGCAAATAGCACAAGGTTGCCTGCACTCTCTGCCGAAGGGAACCAAATTGAAATTGAGAAGCGGACAACCACCGGTTAAACTGATGGACAGACAGTAGGACAGACGGACGGACTCTGTAGGTAGCCATGATATTTAGTTGACCGGCAGCTGTGGTTTTGCGTTTTGGTTTCATTTGCCTTGTCAGCAGGCAATATTGTGCATAAGAGATCGGCAATGACATGATTGGCACAGCGGCATTCACACAGCTTTCTGTTGCCTCCGTTAGGGGCAGCAATTCAAATATTACTGATAAGCCGCAAGAATTTGATTGAAATGCGGCTGCAACGATGTACCTAACAGTTTGCCAACTCTGGCACTAAACTACGTTTTCTACACAACACTGCACTTTCATTTCAATTTTTGCCATGCAAGTGCCCCAAAAGCATTTTGCATAATCGTTTTAATAACAACTTTGTAATTGCTTATTCATGTACAAGTGAGGGGGATCGAAAACTCGTCGGGTGGTTGGGCGGGGAAGGTTCAGCAGAGGCAGCCCTTAATGTGGCATCCCCTCACTTGGTAAACCCCACAGTTATGAAACAAACTTTTGCTTTTTAAATATTTCTTTATTAGTTACTGTAATTGTTTTCATGTTGTTATTGTTGTTCTTGTTTTTGTTGCTGCTACTTTTCTTAAGGGCTCTGCAACAGCGTAGGAAATGTCCAGCCAGCTGACAAGGCGCCGTTTGCGGCAACAAATTTATTTTTTATTTTTGTTCTTTATCAAAGAAATTGAGACTTCAACCCTGAGTCTCTACCAGCTGAAAGTTTTCACAAAATGCAACCGCAGCAACAGCAAAAACAATCAACAACGACAACAAACGGCAACAACCAAGTTGCTGAAGAAACGACTCAAAAATTTCGTGGTGTTTTTTTGTAAACACACCGGAAATGCTTCAATTTCGCGTAGTCCAACACTGTGGAACTATTCGCCACCAGCAATAACCACAAAACTACATACAAATGCATGTATATTTATGCGTTATACATCACATATACATATATATACATATAATTGTATATACATGTAATTGTGCAGCAGAAACCTCAAAACAAAAACAGCAAGGGAGAAGGTTGCAGTCGGGCGTAACCGACTGCGAAATACTCAGATTCCAATAAGTAGTATCATCGTATAACAGGTGCGGGGTGGGTGTGCCCAAGTTTATTAGCTTTATCTCTTAAATTGCGGGAGTTATAGGCGTTCGGAATTTTAAAGGCGAGAGTACGCGTTGCTGATAAAATTGTTGAGGACTTTCTAAGTAATCTACCTTACAATTTGGAAACTGTTGCTCTTAAATTGTTAGTGAAGGGTGTCGAAAGAAGTTGCGTTTTTGCAGACGGATAAACGAACAGATGTGCAGATGGACAGTCAGCATGACGAACAAAACCAATATACTGTGATATCTGCGCTATCAGAGTATAAGAACTGTAATTTGCGCCTTTTGTTTTGCTGGCTGGCCAGAAGTTTTCAACGCAAAACTTTTTCCCAAAATTTAAGCAAAACCAGTCAGCCTGCAATTACAGCAAGTATAGAAGAAAGCAACTCTGATTTATATTCATTTATATATACTATATAAGTGTTTGTCAGCAAGGAAATTGTTGAATGCAATCGAAATTAAAGAAATGCTTTTGGCGACAAAATATTTGGTTGAAGTACAAAACAAACACGAACGACATGAGCGACTCAGCGTGGGCGTTGGGAATATTCCAAAGGATTATCAGCACCAATGTCTTGTTTGTTACCAAAATTGTTGTGTATGTGTGTGTGCAGAATTTTCGCAATCAACATTAGCATGTTTGTCGAAGCAAGAAATGCAATTTGTTGCCACACATCAAGATAGCAATAGAGAGAGAGAGAGAGAGAGAGGAAATTCCGTGTGGAAGAGAGTTTGCCACAAGTTAATTTCGATAGAGGAAACTTTGTTAATTTAAAGTAAATGCTCAGATCAGCAACAACTCATCAAACATGTCGCGAGCAAATAGAGCGCATATATATTGTGCTTAGTAAACTGCTTAGAAAATCGCTGCCAACTAACTTAGGTAGCTGCGGCTGACATTAAGCATAATCATTTGGCGGATGGTGAACGTGTCGTATACGCAACGCAACGCAACACACAAATCAATAATATCGTCATGATTGCTAATCCGATAATAGCCGAGCGTCAGTTAATTGCTTCTGGTAAAACTGAAGCGCAAACACACCTAATTCTGCTTCACATACTCGCGTATCGATGTTGTCCTTTGCACATCGGGATCAGGTGATGGACGTTGCTCTCATCTGCTGACTTATGTAAGTAAGCTGAAGCACGAATTGGCATGGATGGCGCTATTGCACTCAACAACTCGACACATTTCGCCAGTGGCAGCAGCAGCGAGAAAAGCAACACACACACACACACAGCAACAACAAACAGAGCAGCTCATTAGATTAATGACGCTGGTAATGGATTAGCGAGCATGGACTTTGTCATTGGCGCCACAGCGTCTATGCCAGCCACTAAACAGCAGTTCTCGTAATTAGTGACATAGGTCGATGGACACTATGGACAGCTGACGACAGACAGACAGGCAACCAACATATGTGGCACAGTTGTCAGCTGTGAGCCAAGAGGCGAGCTGTCAGCAGCAGCTCAGGCCAGGCCAACAATTACAACAACTACAAGTACGTATTAAGTTTAAACGTGAAATGTCCGTTTAATTGAGCACTTAAAGTATCCCGGCATAAATAAGAAGTCTCAGCGTGCAAATGAAATTCCGTTGTCCATCTTGCATGGTAAAGTTCCATAATACTTACTTACATTAAATATATTATCAATAATAACTTCTGCCCGAATGCCGGCTGCATTCCAATTAGGTCGCGACAGTTGGAGAAACCTTAACAGTTTAATATTAATGTATGTATGTACAAGTACGTACTTGGGTACGGAATTGTGTTTGCGTGTGTTGCTCCGTTTGAGATTGTTTACCAGGCTCATTTGAATGACAGCCAACATGAATAAGAAACACAAAAACAAAGAAATTGTTTCTCTTTTTGTGTTGCCGACGATTAAATACCCTGTCAGACAATCATCTAATCAAGGTCAAATCTTAGCTGAATCCAAGTTTTTTTTTTAAATTCAAATCGTATATTTTGTTCGACATGTTCTTCAATTGAAGCAAAACCTTATTAAGTTATTTCTTGCGGCGTACTCTTCTATTCCAAATACTTATTTAAGTACACATGAGAATGAACATACCCACTGTAAGGGTATAAAAACATTTGTTACTCCGCTTTTCCTTGTTTTTTTCTTTTGCTCCAGTTCTTGCAGACGAGCCGGGCATACCGAATAGCAGCAGCAACCAAAATTTTGGGTCGTGCCTCATATTTTGGCAAGAATTTATGCACAGTGAGTAACGAAAAGTAAAGCGATTTTAGTTGTTAACTAATTGGGCCTCTGCAAATAGCGCACGAACTTGTGCCTCGCCCACATCTTCGTTTACACATGCGGTTAGCCATCAAATGCAATACACACCACTGAATTAGCAACTTCATTTCATTTACAGCTCCATCAAGTTAATAACCGTAACGTGATTTCACACTCGGCGGCAGATTGAAACGTTCGCCACTTGCATACCGCTGCAATAATGCAGCCATCAAGCATGCGTCAGTTGGTCTGTGCATTTGTTAGTTAGAAACGACGATTCGGCCAGGTTCTAGAACACGTGCCAAATCATGACAGAAGCCTCTAAGCCCAGTTTGTGAGTCGGTCTGCACGGTCGGCGTATCATATAGCTATGCACTTTGATATCCCAATTAAAATGCATCGCACGTAGGGCTTCTTTTTTGTTTATTTTTTATTTTGTTTCCACTTTTTGTATTTGCTTAAATCGGCACTAGTTTTTTTGCTGCTTTTGCTGTCATATTTTAATGTCAAGTGCTGTGAACTGCTGCTGGCCAGTGTCACATTTTAAATGTCATGTTGTCAATCGCCCGGACAGTCCGCCTCTTGTCAGCTTATGTGCGGTCTCTAGCCAAGCATAAATTACACAGATCGCACAGCGGGGATGCGCGAGGCGCCTACATTAAATGTTCACAGTAGCTGCCACATCGAGTTATTTGCAGCAGGATGTAAGTCGCAGTCAGCCTTGAAAGTGAAACTGAATATAATACTCAAAAGCAACAAATGGCTGCAGTTGCGTGTGCCAAGTAGAAGCATGAAGACAGTATCAATCTTAATTGTATTATGAGCAACATGTAAATGAGCTTCAGCTAATTATGAGAAAATGTTTTTATTTTTTATATTTCATGCAATTCTGGCTTCAACAATTAGCTAAAATCGTTGAATTTATTTTAAAAAATTCTGCGAATTGGCTGTTCATCAATAAAAAAAAAATTTATTTCCCTAATAAATTATATAATTTTATGACAAATTGTTTTATTCAGGTAAATAATTTTATTACATAATATATTCATCTCATCTCTTTATTTATAATTTCTTATTTGCTTATACACTTTAGTAATATTTACTCACATCTCATTCAAAGGTTAGTGAACTCTCGAAAGTAACGACCCATTAAAGTTTAAGTATTCATACCAATATTTATTATCATCTATGTTTACGGTTACACAAATCGTTCTTTTTATTACTTCACAGTTTAATCATAGAAATTTTTGGTGTGAAAAGATAACATTTTGGGTATAAAATTTTAAAAACCAAATCATTCAAATTTACAAACAATCTCGATACGTTTATCTAACCTCAATCACCTAAACTAAATATATGTGCATGTGTATATGCATAGTAACTACGCCAAGACCCAAGCGAACCAAAGAGATGTCAAATGTAACACACGTTTGGCAAATTAGCATATCCGAGACGAACCTTGCACATAAAACTTGTGTTATTCCCAGTCTGATTTGGCAAATAAAAGAAAAATCATCCACTCAAAATTCTCACATATAAATTGCATGAAACTCAGCACCCAGAAGGCAGGCCATAAATGTCGCGCCCATAAATGGAGCGCAACGAAAACAAAAAAAAAAAACGAGATATATAATAAAAGTAAGAAAAAGTAAATAAAGAAAAAAAAAATACAGAACTACTTAAATTTAAATGAAATCACGTTTCATATTTGCCGACGTCGTTCTGGACTTTCTCTTTTCAAAAACGTGTAAATAACATTTTTATTGTATGTATTTATATCATTTATACAAAGTTTCAAATGTGCGACGAGCACCCACCCGGACAGACAGGCTGACACAGTGACAGACGGAATACAGCAGGTGTGACACTTTTTTTGGTTTCAGTTTCGGTTACTGTTTCGGTTTCAGAGTTGGATTCCGTAGCGCGTTTTACTGACCCACTTCTGGCCTGATGCGGCATCAGAATGCAGCGTGCGAGTGCCAAGGCTCCTGGCAACAACTCTCACCCACGTCTGCTGTGGGCAGGAGAGAGGTGGAAACTCGTCACATCAAGCATTGTACATTCTACATTAACAGGGCACAAGCAACTGTGCAAATATTTTTACGAGCACATAAAACAATGGACATACGGACATGCTGCAGTCCATTCAAAACAGACAGACAGTCAGTCAGTCAGAGTAGTCCAGTCTCGGAGCGGAACAAAAGAATTGGGCTGACAATTCGTAGGCCATGAAATTGTCAGTGAATGTGAAATTTTAAATAAAATGATGAATTTATGTGAGTGCTCAACGTGTGTGAAACGTGCGAGAATTTCACAAGCAAGTCTCAACTGATTTGAGTGGGCGTGGCTTGGCGCCCAGTCAGAAACAATGCTTGCATCTTTTAGATATTTCAGCTGGCACTCTTCTTTCGCCACTCAAGTGTTAACTGCAAAATTATGCAAATAAAGCACAGTTATCATAAAAGATAAAGCACTTTTCTTCGCAAACAATATTCAAGCCGGAAACGCTGTGCAACGCAAACAAGCAAATTTTGAGTATGAATGACAATCTTTCGCTTAGCGTTGCCTTAGTTTGAGTATGGCAAATGCTGAATATATCTAAAATATATATATAAATATATATTTTTACAGTTATTGGGTCATGTTAAATGGAGCATGACCGGATACTTAAAGACATAAGACGGCTAAATGCAAATACTGGCTAAATATATCGCTGCCCTTAACTGAACTAAAGTCATGCGCCAAGAGTTGCAACATGCCGTTCAAATCGGATTGTCTCTTCGCCCTCTGCCTCTGCCGACGGATTACAGAACTTTCAGATTGTCAATATGACTTAAGCTGCTGTCGCATTGTTGCTGTTCGGAACGCAGTTGATGCTGCTGCTGCTTTTGCTAACGAGCTGCTTTCGTAGCCACAGCGTCAAGAATAACAAAGCTCGCCGTCGGTGACTCCTACTCCAACTATTGCTCCTACTACTTCTCCAACTACAACTAGGACGAGGGCAATTTTCTAATGCCTCCGCTTGGCTGCAGTGGGGCCGTGGCAAATTGATTTTGATTCCGCACCGGGTGGCACAACTGACAGCAATTAAATTTCACCGTTGCTGCTAGTCGAGATTTAATTATGCGTGCACATTTCAATTAGACTTCTGCAACTGCGGCTACTTAGGCCACTCCACCCTCCCCCCTTTTTGCAATTATAAGGTCCGACAGATCAACTCAATTGTCAATTAGGTATTTTGCTCATACCTGGCAGCTGAATACATAAATCAACTTAAATTGTGATGCCTTTTAATATCGAGCATACGCAGCGTGTAAAGTGCCAAATGAAAATGGCAAGCAATGGTTGTCCGACTAAAATACTTAGCATTGCGCTCATTTGCATGCCAACAACAACTAAAATAACAACAACCATCGCTGCCAAGTTGACGACGACGGCACAACGTCGACGCTTCCAAGATTTATTAGCGCATTTGACTTGATTTAGCTTGTTTATGTTTTTGCCAAGCAAACTTATGGCTGAGCATTATGGCCACAAAATGGACAGCGTCGCTGGACACCAGCATGCAGGTGCACATATAGATGAGTGTGTGTATGTGTCTGTGTGAGTGTGGTTGTGTATTATTTTGCTACAGGTACAGGTACACACAAGAAGGGGGGCTCCCATCTATAGCTATAGCTCCCTGCTGATGTGCACCATAAATTATTTTGATGTGCGTTTTAGTTGATGCTGCCGTTGAAAAATCTGATTGGACGCAGCAGATAGCCCCTAGATTCTGGGCGTAACTGAGGTCTGCAGGTGTTAAATGTCTTCGGCAAAATGCTGCACATAAATCGAGTGCAGATGTGTGTGTGCAGTAGATGCGACTTTAAACTGACAATAGCTCATTTAAATGGTCGACATTTGTTAGTGATTTGAATTAATGCTCCACCAGGCAAAGGTTGTACGCTCCAATAATGACAATGCCCATCCGTTACTCCCCCACAGTCCCATTGCTGGGTTTACATCTGTCGCAGACATAAACAACTAATTCCTGCCGCCTTGCATAATCCATTAGGGTCACTTTATGTAACAGTTACTTTATGTATTTGTTGCCGCCGCTTGCTGCTAATGTTTCAGTGTTTTGTAAATTGTTCCTCCCATCCAGCACAACAAAAACCAAACACCAAAATGCAGTGTCATTCATCACAACAACACAAAAGAAGACAACTTGTAAGCAGAGAAGGCAGTAACTGTAAATGGGACTCCCGTAGGACACTCATTTTTGCACTTAAGCGCCGAGCAACGAACCCAAACAAAAAGCCACAAATGCACAATCATACAAACACTCACACACAGACACACACACACACACACACACACACACTCGCTGTTGGCTTATACAGTCGCCACTTGTCAGCCCTTTTGTTGTTAGTATTCCTTTTTTTGTTCCCAGTTTTGTTTTTTTGGCACAACACCCTCACATATATATAACTGGTACACCCCCAGGCAGAACCGTTAAAAAAAATTAAAATGCTGCTTAACAACTTTGCCGCTTGATAAACGAGCCCGAATGCACACAAAACACAAGGTTTGCACATTTTCATAACTGTTCCGAATAACAAAAACATAAACAAAAACACCGCTCTTCCAACCCTTCCAAAAAATGTAGCTCAATTGTTTATGAGCCTTTGTTTTGGTTTGCCAGCGATTGCGAGAGCATCCTGACTTATTTAGAGCCAAAATGTCATCGTAATTATGTCCAAAGAATAACCAACACAATTAGCGTAGCCAAGTGGATAAGAATATGCAAATTGAATGCAATAATAAGAGTTCGAGAAAACTCTGATAACATCAGAGCAGCAAGTTATTTTATGACTGACTTTTTTTGACATCAGACAAACTTCAGTTAATGAGCTGCAGGTGATCAAGTCAAACCACACTACCAAAATAAGCTGACATAACTGTATACAGTTCATGTGAATGACTTGCGCAAATACTTATGAATATTGAATATGGAATATTCAGTTGTGCAAATAGCTTGGGTAAATATTTGTGACAATGAATATATCATCAAGTTGTGCTGTGAAAGATGTGAAAATAAACAAAAATAGAATCTGTGAAAGTCTTGTGTTCCCAAACCAAATTAAATTAGATAGTTAACTGCAATTGAAATCTGTGCTATGTTAATAAAGTTAAATTGATTGGACGTGAGCATATATAATTGGCTTAAGAACTTGAAGCCAGACAATCTAACAACTTTTGAATTATTTAAACATAAAAAGCTACTTAATGTCCATTCGAAAATCATAAGCCTTCACACAAATAAACTAACTAAAAACCAAAATTAAAAACTATGATTGTGGCGTCATTTCATCGTCAGCAAAATTATAACAATGTCCATTTGGAAAGGGTCCGGAAAGTGGGCCACACTTATACGGTCATAACTAATGGTAATGGCTCACTTAATATGCCGGTCTCTGGAAATCATTTAATTTCCACAACCGTACACTTTTACACACACGTATACTGATAACATTTGAGGGACTGGAAAAGTATTTCAAGCATTTCAAGGGGCAGCCAATAACCGTACAGTACCACACGTACAGAGCACCGCCCCAAGCAGTGAGAAACAGTTAAGGATAATGAATAATGACAACAATAATAAAACTGTTGTAGTTGGGAAAATATAAATGACAACATTATTAACGGGTGGGCGGGCATTTTTTTTCTCTCCATAACTGTGGCATGTCCGTTGAAAATGATGTCATTAAATTAAAATAAAACTGAGAAACACTTTTATTGGACACACCGAAACTTTCATACTCTGACAGCTTTTTGCGCCTGATAAATACGTTAATCAATCATTAAAATTGCCTCTTTGAAACTCTTCGTTAAATTAATTATTCCTAAGAAATTACTCTATCATTTGTCTTGGCAGAGAAACATTAATTAGCAATATGCATCTAGTATTTAAATATTTAAATATATTATTTAATATTATATATAATATCTTCAAATACTGTAACAAAGTTTAACGACACTGTATTCATATGCATACATACATATTCACCAAAAATGACGAAAAGTTCACAGTTGAAAGAGCAGGTCAAATGAGCTGAGTTGGGAACAGCTAATGAGTAAAAAAAAAGCAATAAAAAAGAGCCAAGTAACCAGGGACAGGAAATACACAACAACAAATACAGCAAATTAAATGATTTTTAATGAAATTAATTTTGCTTATGTGTGTGCGTTTGCGGATGGTCAGGACAATGAATAATATTAAATTGAAGTGCCATGAAAGGAAGTCAACGCGGCGTATGCGTGACAGCAACGACAAGAATGACTGAAGGCGATGACGAGCCAGCGACATGCAAATAACTATCTAAAATGTATTTGAAACACACTAGAGGACATTAGAGCACAGGTGATGTACGAGCTAACAAGTAAATGGTTGTATACATATATTATCAAATGAGCTCATGTATGTACGTTCCTGTATGTCTGACCACAATCTGCAACCGCACGCATTTGGCCTAATTAATAAGCCAGCCCCAAAACTTTGGATGGCTTCCGTGTCCACACGAAATGTGTCATAATTTCTATTTATGGTTAAACATTGTGGGCACGTCGCACTTATTATGAATTAATTAAATAAATTACCCACAAAAAAAAAACACAATTTCTCAGTGAGCATTTGAATAAAGTTGGCTTAACAGGCTCAAGCACGCAATCTACCCAGATATTTTAAAGTGGGCAGCTTATTAAGTAATACTTTGCCCTACGCAAAAAATTAGCCAGCTCATGCGATATTTGCCAGTGTAAATGTGAAAAAGGGTTGACCACAAATTAGCATACACATATACATATATACACATGTATGTGAGGTTAACGCACTATATGCATACAGCTAATGTGCTAATGTACATTTAATACTCATTGTCACAATTCGCAAGAAGTTCTGGTAATTGCGTTTGCACAATTACGATTTTAATGACAAAGTGAATGTGATTATTATAAAGAACATAACATTCTGAATTAACAGGATAAAAAAAGTTGTTGAATTAAATGGTTTTTTTAACAATTATTTGTTTATGTTAAAAAAACATAATTTTTTTATCAATCCATATAAAGGACATTAAGGCATATAAATATCACATAAATGCAGCACTTATAAACAACATTTTGAAACGCACACCCAGAGCCAGCAGTACACTGACCAACCCATCAGCTGGCATAAATAACAACAATAATCATACCCGACTGGACCCTGCGGGGCTTGTCGAGATAGCTACGTAAGATATAAATTAAATGTGCTGCGTTCGCAATATTAGTGTAAAAATACGAGTACCCCAAGCATTTGTACGAATACACCTAAGCATCGTCTTTTAACAGCCATTTAATTCATCGCCAAGATATTTTGATACGCAGCTATATGTTTAAGCTGTAGATAAGGCTCATAAAACAGAACCTAAGGCATCGTCGGCATGGGGTCGTTAAATTCAATACAATGAAATCGAAAATGCCGGCAAATGAAAACGTAAGGATTTCATCTAATTAAAGCAGACGCTGTAACTTGACTAATTCAGTTAGACGGCAGTGCGGAAATGCCACAAAAACACTTGTCCGCACTCTTTGACACTTCTCAACCAGGCCAGTCCAGACCAGTGCTGAGTGGCGACTCAACAGTCCGCAGCTAAGTATGACAATCTATGACTACTTCAGAAGTTTGCTTTGGCCCGTCCACATTGGATTGCCTACCGTTGGAGCAGTAGGACGAGTAGTCTAAATTTAGCTACAACTGTTGCACCAACTGCGCCTTTTATGGTCTTTGATCTTCAACTAAATGCTTGGCTTGGCCTGCTGGCCTTCTGGCCTTCTGTCTGTCTATCTGTCTGTCTGTCTGTCTGTCTAGCTGGCTGGCTGTCTGTCTGACTGTGGACTGTGCATCCGACTGCCCATCAGCAGCTTGGTCAACGCTAATTGTCCTTTGGCATTCCTTCTCATCGTCATCGTCTCCGCTTGGTCGTCACAGGCTGCAGCATACAGCTAATGCGCTTGGGAGATCCGTAACTTGGCTTCGAGCAGACAGCAACAAAAGGGCACAACAACAATTATAATTGGTATTTTAGCGTCTCTTGCGTCTATATATAGAACTGAGCATGGGCAAACGCCTTCATTATGTTGCTCAAATTACAGTAATTTGACTTTAAGTACACACTGAATGTGATTCTGTTAATAAATCCAAAGGGGCGCCTCCTACTTACATATTCGCAAAGTACAGCTTTAAGTTGCGAACATAGTTCAATTTCAGCAGCCACATAATTCACAGCAACTCATAAAAAGCAACATGCACACATTTCAGTTCGCTATTCACCTTCAATAACTCATCGGAAAGTAAAAGTGAGCAACATCTGCAGTATCCGAAGTGCTTTAAATGCAAATTTTACTGTGCATAAATTAATGGATGAAAATAAAAGCTCTGAGCTCAGCATAATGAAGAAATCACCTGGTCGCCCAATTAGCATAAATGTCTAATAATTTTTTATGCTTAGTAATTATAATTAGGTAAGGAGTGTTTTACCAATTTTCCAATTTATGCTGTCCCATTTATGTCTTGTTAAATTGAATATATGCAAAACTTTATAGCCTGTAAGCCACATACAACAACCCACTTACAGTCATACACATACCCTTATACACCACCACACACACCTCCGGCCAGGCACATCATGACAAAGTTTGCTATTCGTTATCGCTGTGGAGCCATCTCCTAGTATCTGTTGCGGCATAGTTTAGCTGAGCAGTTGCTCCAAGCGGCGCTTCTCGGAAGCTGTCAGCGCTATGTGCTTGAGCAGAGGCTGATAAGCATCGCACTGGGCACGACTTGGGCAGGTCGTGTGCTCTGACTCTCTAAGTCTGATTTATAAGAGTTCAAATTAGCACAAGCATCAGAGCTTAACTTAGGCATTTGAATATTGTCTAGTTGGGCCAATGAACCGGAACTTCGAACCTTAGATATCCTTATGTTTTGATATGGTAAGAGTTAGCACAAATAAATATTTGTAATTTTTCAAATTTGTATTTTGTTTGCTCCAAAACAGGTAAACAATAAACCAGACCCGGCACAATTTAAATTATGAAAAGAGGCCACCTAAAGAGAAATTTTTCACTGCTTTTCGTTTATCTTATCTTATTTTACCTATCCATTTTGGTGACAAGAAAGACATGTTAATTATTATACATAACTTCCAAAAGAATTATTTTATACTTCATCTTATGGGTTGCCGGCAGATCTAATAATCTATTAAAAGAAATTCACCAATCTACAAAATTGTAAATAACACCAAAGGGTAATAAAAATTTTTTCTTCTCACATCTCAGCTCAGACCAAAAATTCCGAAAAGCTTGATTGGTTGTGACATATACGAAAGCATTTTGGGCCGGTGTCCAAAAACAAAGCTATTAAATCAGTTTAGATTTAATTACAACGCCCGTTTGTCTTTTCAGCCAACCGGTTTTTAACGGTGATGCTGCTCAAGTTCAAGACCCAAGCAGATAAACGAGTATGTACACAAGCACTCAAAAACATATATATATATATATTTATATCTTTTTTTGTCTCTCTAAAAACAATAAGCAGACTGCTCCCACAGGTTCAATTGTATTTCATAGATACGTGCGAAACAGTGGCTGAAGATATCGGCGTTGGCGTATTTGCTGCAAAGCCGGCAAATTGTCGGTCAGTAGCACAAAATTTGAGCAGGGCGTGCTTAAGTAAACAATAGCAACAAATTACAACACCAATGTGAGCGGAGTGCGACAAGTTTATAAAAATTCAGCGGTCGTCGCGGCTGTGACAAGTTTTTGCACTGGATTTAGTTTTAATGGCCTGTCTCGATATATATGTTTATTTATTTGTTGATATCTAAAGCTATATATCCATATAGGTACAACCTTCTGCAGCGTTTCGCTTGGATTGATTTTGTTGTGTTTCGCTTATGCTTTCGCTTCTGTTGGCGTTGTTTTGGTAATTTCTCAATAATAATTAAGTTCGGTAGAACTTTCTATTAGCTGCCGTCATCGTCTCCGTTGTCATTGTCCTCATCAGCATGCGCTCAAAGAGTCCAACGGTGAAAGTTCTGTGTGACCAGACCCATTCTGGACAATTCCCGCCAAGAGTGTATGTTGTCTCCCAAGAATCTGGTCAAGGCCCCGGACCAAAGCTTACCTTATGCAGAACACTCGACCTCAAGTGTTTTTCGAACGTTAAGTGTCTGTGTTCTTTTATTTATGTTGTTTGCTGTTGAGAATTTCTTTTGATTTGCATATTTTGGCAGCCTTAAAGAGAACTCAGCCAAGACAAACACAACAATTTACTTAACTGTATCTAAAATAAATTTTGTAATTTTATTCGCTTTGATAACCGCAATCAGTGTACATATATGTCATGCATCAACATGTTGTTTTCTTTATTACTCAATTCTGCGTCGCCAGCGTGCCGTTTGAGAAACCCGAAAACCATGACTCATGGGAGGCTGGGGCACTTGTAAATTACGAAGTGTTGTCTTCTTAGAAACTGAACGCATACTCGCAATTTCATTTAATTCTTAACCCTTTAAAGAAGCAATGTTTATTAGTTCGGCAAATGGGGTCACATTCTTGTGGGTTTGTTTTCTTTATTTTCGGGTTATTTCTTACATACTTAGGCCGCTTATTTATTGTGAAAAGATGCTCAAGTTTATTTAGTCGATGTTCTGACTTACATAAGATAAATCATGATTACCGAAAGGAACGCGATGATCAACCAGGAAATTCTTTACATTTATTAATGAGCGCAATTAACACAAACCAAAATGTGTTAAGATAAAATTATAATGTCATTAATTTTTACATGTGACATCAGGCAAGTTGATCCTATAATCCAATACATAATGTATATCAGTTTTGTACCGATTTCAAACATTTGCAGATGCTACATTTTGAATGCAAATTTTTTGCAATCATTTTTATTTTTATAGCGCAAAGAAAATATTAAATAAAATGTTTCCAAAAATATTTGGGCAAATTATTTGGCACACAAAATGGTCCGGCTAAATAATATTAATAAAATAAAAATCTTCGACACCATGGGACGTACTCGAATTTGAAAAGGAGCAACACAGTCTTAATGGAAAATCTCTGCTGGCGTCCCGCAGTCAGGCAAAATATTAGAATGGGTAAGGGAACTGGAAAATGCTTGGCTTTGAGGCGTGGAAATATTGAAAATGTGCGCATTATGATAATTTAATGCGTGTGATTATTGAAAATCATAATAATATTTTTATGGGCACTCATTTGTTGTTTTTCTCCGGGGACAGGCGGACGTGAACCAAGTTGGTGTCGAAGCTGAAGTGCTGCTCATGATGTTGTTGTTGGTGTTGTTATCGTTGTCGCATTATTATTGTTATTACCAAGACACATTTATTTGATCAGTGCCAAAGTACCAATAATTCGAAACAATTTATTATTTTAGCATTTGTATATCAGACACACACACACACACACACACAGAGAAGCACACACGCCTACACGCATGTCTCTGCGCACTGTCCTGACTACTTACGAATGCAAATCACGTTCGCGCGTAAAGAGCCAAAAAAGCAGCAACAACAACAACAACAACGGTCACAGCCGCCACCTGTGCCATGTGCTGAAGCTTAAGATACAGATACAGATACAGAGATACACAGATATGTCGATGCACAGTTAAAAATATGCCCCCATTCCGGCCTATATATGGCGACAGCAATATTGAAATTTTCTGTCTCTCTACCATGGACGTTTATGACATAGAAAGGAAATCACACAAAAATATATGTGTCATGCGTAGATAAAAGAGAATTTAAATTTTATATCTACGCTCAAAGGAAGTGTTTCGCTAAAGTGAGAACTCGAAAAAAAAGTACTTGTCAAAGCTTTCACCGCAACGCAGTTGGAATTAATTTCACACAGATTCTTTGTTATCTTAATGTTGATGCGAAACTCGTCGGGAGGTTTTCAATTTGATGGAAAGGAAGACGAACTCAAATCGCTGCACGTTCATCGTCGATGTGACAAAATTGGCTACCCGTTAAGCTTTGGGCGGCTTAGAGATTCGCCTCGCAGCAGCCGCAGTAGGAGTAGCATGGGTGTGGGTCAATGAACTGCGCCAAATTTAGGCTTGAGCGATTTTAAGACCAAGATGTTTAAGTTCATCTAATTAAAGGCATATGAATCAGATGTTGCATTGCCAGAGACGTCGCTCAGCCAGCGTTGAGCTATACATTATTAGCGAGCCAAACAATAACAAAAACAACAATAATTTTCCGCCATAAATCACACAAAAACGGAGAACAAAACGAAAGCCAACGCGAAATGAGTAACTGCGAACTGAGGCACATCCAAGCAAAACAAACAGCTGAGGGCAACCCCAGCTGCGACTCGGAGTCGTAGTCAAGTGGAGCTGCTGCTGCTGCTGGTTGACCAATCAACAAGCGCAAAGACAGCGCCAAAAAAGACGACACCACTGACCAACAAGAAACAGCACAGAACGTTTTTTGCCCACTTTTGGCCAAAGAAGAAGCCGGTAGAAACCAGAATCGAAGAGAGAGTCACCGGCAAAGACACAAACACAATTCGCAAAGCCAAACGTCGGCAGCGACGCCAGCGTCTTGAGAATCTCCCCTTTGAAAGCAGAAATTCGCTTACAATTTATGTCTGACGCTGCGACGTTGACGTTGACGCTGACGTCAACGCGACGCTGCCAGCGACGCAGGGCTGTTGTTGCGCAAAAGTGAATTAAAAGCCGCGAAAATTGCTAGCGTCTCAGTTCAGCAACAGCAGCGCTGTTAGCCAAGGCAGCCGCGCAGTCGCAGTCTCAGTCGCCGTTGACTTCGCAACAAGAACATCATTATCATTAACATTAGCCGCAGAGGGCAAAAGAAATTTGCGCCGACTGATTTGACGCTGCGAGCGGGACACGAGGGTATATAAGAACCTGGCCCTGCCAACCATTCAGCAAAACTCTCGTCTCGGTCACGCGTGCGCCGTTCCAGTTAAGCTCTGGACTTGTGCGCTTCTCATCCTGCGGCAGGATATGCGTAACGCTTTTGTTCAGTGAATTGCAGAAAATATAACACTAACTAATTGCCTTGGCTCTGCAAATATAACGCTGCATATATTTGTGTAAAGTGAGAAACGGAAACGGGCTTAGCAATTTATTGTGTAAAAACAGTGTGAAACAAAATTAAAAAACAACTAAAAATAAAAATTTGTTAAAAAACCATTAATTTTGTTTTAACGGTGAGTGAAGTTTAAAGTTTAATTTAAAAGTATAATTACAACAAAACAAATTTAATAATTAATAAGAGTTCACAAAATATAAAATAAAGTTGAAAACAATTTGTATTCTTCAATAACAAATACATTTTTTAAAGTCGCTGTTCAAGTTTCTCTCAAGAATTTCAAGCAGTGCTTAATTGATTTGGTTGTGTTTAAGCTTTTCTAAAATATGTAACCAAATGGTCTTTTAAGTGCCACTCAATACAGACGTATACACAGTATATACAGGCACATACATACACACACACAAAATTAAGAACACGGCACATTAACTAAACTGAAATGAAATGAAAACGAGGCAGCCTTTAGATGCCACTAAAAGGTCCAGTTGTGCTTCTAGCTAAAAAGAGTGCCTCTCGCTGCGGCATTTATCTCATTTTATGTCATTCTAAAACCTTCATCAACGCGGCTCCGCAATAAAAAAGGATCCAGTGCGAAAACTGTGTTGCGTTGTAAAAACCGAAAGGGCTGTCAAGTCAACGCTTGCTGCTCAATCAAAACAGCTAGCGAAAGAGACGGGGACATTGGGAGATAGTTGATGTAAGAGAGTGTGAGAGACATAGATGGAGAGTGAAACCTCAAAGTCCGAATGTAGCTCAAACCCAAACAAAGCCATTAAACTACAGCGCTTAAATAGACTTTTATTGTTGTGCAGCTCAAGACACGCACAACTTAGAGTCAATTTGGTAACAGGAAAAAAACAACAAAAAAATAAAAAAAAACCAAACAAATAGGCAACAGAAAAAAAATACTTCCACGCATTTGAAGTTAAAGGTCCCAGAGATGGACCCGATGCCTCATGGCCATCTGCATCCCTTAGTCCATCATAGTGGAAACAACAATGTAATGTTTAATTGACACCATTGTTCGGGCAACACTTTTTGCTCCATTTAACAGCATGGATTGCTGCTCGCTATGCGCGCTGACAGGCAACGCAGATAACGACCAGAAGGGTGTGCACGAGAGGGGTGGAGGGAGGGGCTATGCCACCACTGTCCATGTCAGTGGCCAGTCCATCAGTCACTTAGCCTGCGCGACTTTTGCCGATGCCAACAATTTTGAAGCAGTGGCACAGTGTGGAGCAGCTAGTGTAACGCTGACAGTGTCCAGTCAACAATTCCGGGCACGTCGTTCAAATTATTATTATTCGCAAATCACTAAGGGATCTGCGCAACTCGATGTTCTACTCTCCAACTTTGGGCTGCCACTCGACTAGACAATCAAGAAATTTAAATTTGATTCGTTGCGCAAACTGGCCAAGCAGCAGCAGCAACAACAACAACAACAACACTGCGCACTCAAGTGTCAAATGTAAGAAGAACAAGAGAAACAAAAAAATGTATGTACATATATATATATATATATGTATATGCACTTCAATTGAAGGAATCATGCGCCGCCAACATTGTTCGAAACTTTTTTTTTGCCCATTCCCATTCGCCTTCCTCAGGCTGTCCAGTACGTCCGTTCGTCATTTCTTGTAATTCAGATTCTTTTTCAGTTTGTGTCTTCCCTTTTTTTTTTATTTTCGCTGTCTGTTCGCTTTGCCAATTTGCTTGGCATTCCGCTTTAGTTTTCAGCGATTTTCATAAATTAAATTGTTTGTCGCAGGACAACATTGACAGCATTGACAAAGCCAGGGAAGTTTCTCAGCGGCGACAATGTTGACATCTCGTTTGACATTTGCGCCGATTTATGTATGCACTTGAATGTGCTCTACTGTCTAGAGTAGTGCCTAGGTAGCACTCAGTGCCGCCCATAAATCAGTCAGTGGGCGTGGCATGTCAAGGCCTTCAGCGTACATTGAACGCTCCCCACTGAACGATTTCCAAATGTGCGCGTTATCCTTTTGTCTGGCTCTGCACGTCAGCAATTTAATCTGATGAGGCGATGAGGCGCACACAGGTGAGCCCCTCCTCTGCCCCTTCTTCCCCATTGCTGCTGGTTGGTCCCTCGCTGCCTGCTCGCTGGCAGCCCCAGTTGATTAATGTTTATGAGCTTCATCTGTTTAATTTGAGTTTTGGGAACGACGGCGACACCTTTCCCCACGGATGGCGCCTTCTTGAAGCATTATTAATTTAATAAGCAACAGTATGCTGGGAATTGAGATATTTGCTCAAGCCATTTAAAGCCTTTAATTAAAGCATTTAGTACGTAATCTGTTTAAGTACATACGTTACGCATACGCAACGTGTCCATATTTTAAGCACTTTTCAACTATGCACAAATTCGCACGCATTAATTATAGCACTTTCTTTTATGCCAGCTCATTTGCATAGATACGCATCGTCAGAGCATACCCAAAAGGAATACCAGCCGCATAATATATATGTTTGCATACAAACCGAAATGAAATTCTGGCTCAGGCAAACAGGCTGTAATTTATTAATTTAAATTCCACACAACAACAACAACAACAACCACACTTATTATGCTTTAATAATATGTGCACAACTTACAAAAAAAAAAAAAAAAAAAGTGAAATGATTTCTGTGCTTTTTGGTCATTACGCATTCTGATGGCTATCAACAGCTCGTTGTGCTGGGGCCTTAACTGCTCACTTGTCACTTAGCCGGTCAAAAAATTATGCTAATTTTATATGTCAATTATCTGCCAATAAGCACCAGAAACGGGGGTGTCTTGCCGAGCACTTGCTTTATATATTTTTTTGGGTTACTGGGCCCCTGACCAGACACAAGCTGCTGCTCATGTGTAAACATGATTTGTGCCAGTCAAGTGGCCAGCTCTTGTTTCTGAACCTATCGGCTACCATTTGCATATTTTGTGTTTTATGCAAATTAATTGACTTTGGCCTAATAACAAAATCACAATAAACACATCAAGTATCAAGCTGTGAGGCAAGACATTGATATGCACACTGGGAACCCAATTAAGAAACAAAAAATGCACCAACTCATTGTTATTGTTTACGACGACGACCCAATATTGAATATACTTTGATATCATGGCTGTGCTTTAATTAGCTCAGCTCAGCTCAATCAATCAAGAACAAAACATAAAGTATGCAGATTTCAAGATATTGGTGTCAAGCATTTCACAAATTTGGCGTGCCCTGTCAGCTGACAAAAAGCGAGAGGCTTTCTCCACATCTGGAATTCGAAGCACTCGCAGTTGAGGGTAATTCACAATCATTTGACAACAAACAATGTGGCTGAGATATAAATATATATATATATATATATATATATATATGTATATATATTCAATTCTCAACTATGTAGAGACTCTCACACTAGTTGTTTGTATTATCAACACAAATCGCAACTTGCTTCAACTTCAATTAGACTTGGGGAAAAAGTGTGTAACGAGGCATGCAGGGCACGAGCAAACAAACAAATTGCTGTTCAAATACAAACAAACAGCACTGTAACTGGCTGCCATTGTTTTTTGCCTTGGCAGCAACATAAACAAAATTAGCAAACCACTCATATTATTCAATTAAACTTCAACTTGAACTCCATAAAATACAAGCAGCAGCCAGCACGCGATTGCCAAATGATTTAGTTGATTCGGCATTTAACGCCATATAGCTAATTATATATCTATCTGGAATTTGTATCTTCCAGCTCTAGCTCTTCAGCAGCACTTGGAGAAAGTCAAGTTGTTGACTTTTTCGGCCACACCTCAGGCGCTAAGCAATGAGGCAAAATAAATAAAAAAAAAATTAATAAATCTCTGGTCATGTAATATGTGAGCGGTCTCTCAAAAAATTCTTATTCCATGAATCAGCATTTCGTTGCTTTTGTTACCGATTTGTAGCTGCTACATATACATACATAAGAGTGCTTCTGTGGTTATGTGTATGAATGGTGCTCCAGCCACTTGTCGAAGGCTGCCACTGCTGCTGCTGCCCAGCAGCTGGCAGCAATTTGCTAGGGCCAGAGAATCTTCGAATGTGTGCTAGTAACAACAAGTAGGTAGTAACTGGTAGCAAGTAGCTTAGCAGCATGGCAAACAAATTACCATACAATTTACATAAAAGCTTCCGTGTAAAATTTATTTAAAACAAATAAAAAAGCAAACTGCACCACAATCCTGGACACTACATCTTGCTCAGAAAAGTTGGGTCGTTGGAATAGGCGGAAGCCAGGCAAAGGCAAAGCCATAAACATGAACAACATCAACCGATATCCCTAACAATTGGCAACAGGTGTAAGGCAAGTCGTGAGCCAAGAACAAGCCAGTAGGTTGCCCATTGACCCGTCCCTTATCTAATAACAACGGCGACTTGACAGCCCAAAATGGCAATTGCACAGATGAAGTCTGGAGTGTGAAGTGTGAAGCGGTATTCTGAACACGCTAAACACGTGCCTATCACTGCGAATAGGTCTTAAGTTCTTCCGAGACATGCCTGACAATTTGGCTAACCCAAAAAGTCGGCTTGTGTCTTCGATTGTCCGATTTGTTGTTGTTATTGTTTGAACCAATCTGGGTTTAGTCTGTCAATGTTTGCGAGTGTTCGTTACGTTTGTTACGTGCCAGGACCTCGTCTTGTCATTGTGCAAATTTACAGTTTTCTCACAGTCAAGTCCGTTTGGGGAAATCTACGAAATTGTCGCACCAAATGCGACACTCAAAAGACAACCCATTTTGTTTTGTGCAATTCCCTTGAATCGACATATAGAGAGAGATACCGATATAAATAGATACAGAGAGAGAGAGAGAGAGAGCTAGAGCAGGCAGCTCATTGTTAAAAGCATGCCTGAACTGTAACTAGCACAAGAGGAAACTTATGATTATGGGCAATACCAACTCAGGGAGCAAATTAAGTAATTATGCAGTTGACTTGCCGTTTTTGCAATTGTCCAAGCGCTCAGTGTTCCCCAGACCTATTTAAGCCGCTTTCGCAGCACATTTTCTCTTCAGTCATTTGCACATGTGTATGTAAATGTGAGTATGTATGTATGTGTATGTTCATGCATGTGTGTACACATACCAATTTCGGGCATTGGCCAAAAAGTGCAATGGCATTGACTGGGCTGGAATATTAGCCATTGGCAGCATGTTCCATTTTGCAGACATTGGCAACGTTTGTCTAACAGAATTATAGCTACGCTTGCAATTGCATGACAATTTCGATAGTTTGGTAGTGGTGCTTCTGGCACTGGAATCCGGACTTAGTAACGGTAGGCAAAATGGCTGAAATGTGCCAAAAACTCTCGGTATGGATGCCTGCAAGTGACGCGATATCTCGAGTTGGGAGTTAGCCCGGCAGTCAATAGTCAACTAACTGCATCAGCTGCCTGCCAAGCACGACCGGTGGCTCTTTACCCAATCCCCACTCTTGCGCTATCTCCGTCTCTAGCACTGCCTCCCTCTGCCTCTCTGTCTATGTCCCTGGACGTGAACATATATCGATATCGATATAAGGCATTACCTGCTAAACTGTTTGGCAGCATCACAGGTAGCATGTCAAACAGTTTTGCAATTGTTTCGAAATTGTCTCTCGTGCAAATGCAATTTTCTTCAATTTCATTTGGGCGGACATTGGATGTAGCAATACTGGCAGCCAATGTTGGCCCATTGCCGGCCAGAGCTGTGACATTGTCTGCCAGCTGGCAGCAGAAGCAGCAGCAGCCTCTGAGTTTCGAGTTTGAGTCTGAGCCAGTTCCTCAGCCCTGCTTAGTTGAGCTCATATATCTAAAGGGACTTTAATCTATTACATCGTACAAAGAGTTGTAGATTTGTTTTCTGAAATGTAAGCATGACATTTAAGTTATTTTGCTTCTCTTTACATTCAACTACATTTTCAACGTTACTTGGACATTCAAGGGACATTGAAGACCCAACCAATTGACAAGTTGGGCGTAAGGGCATCCATTGCACAAACAGTCGTTATTTACTTGTAGCATAGGCATTGGATGTGGCAAACAGATAAAGCTAAACTGTATTCTCACAAGCCCATTGTGCCTTGTGTCAATTGAAGTGAGTCAGCAGAGCAACTCTGGGCATTGTCTTTACTTAGATTTGGACTCAATGTCATTTCCGGCATGATGGTTTTAAATGAAGTTTGTAAATATATATGCAATTCAGTTGCCTACCCAAAACAAATGTGGGAGTTGATCCCTGATGTGATGTATGTTAGTAATTCGATTAAGGAATTGCGAATATTTTATAACAATGTGACACAATATGAAAAGCATTTTGAAGCACATTGTGTTACAAATTCAGAATGCAAAAAAAAATTAAACGGATAGTTTATATTTATAGGTATTTATTTGCTATCAACGTGTACACAATTGAAATGTTTAAATATCATTCAGGGTGTTGCAGCACGGTTGTGTCAATTACCAGCTCAAAATTCGTAAATATTTATTATACCAAGCTTATGGTCACAATAATAAATATATCATAGCTAAAATCCCCAAAAAGAGTTAAAACAGAAAAGGAAAATGAAGCAGCAATAAAAAACAGCAGAGAAACGATTTTATACGACCAGAATCACATGAACAATGACCCAAAGTTGACATAATAAAACGCACATTCGAGTATGTAACTAGTGAATCAACAGCCAGAACAGGCGGCAGGGCGATGGCAATGGCAACCAGCGATGGCAACAGCCGGAACAACAAGCCGCAGATGCCACAAATTCCAATGCATGCACACCGAGTCCAAAGGGCCGCAGAGAAATGTTATTATAAAAATACACACATACATATATACACATCCATATATGTTATATATAGATGTGACAAAAAAGCAAGCATCATATAAAAAAAATGCGAGTAAAAAATGAAATCATATAAAAGACATCAATGGCAAACTATGGGATTTAAAAGCGATTTAAATTGGCTAAGAATATGCAAGGGCATGGCTCATAAAATTTGCAGTTTTCATAACGAAACTAGCATGCCAAGAATGCCAAAATGTGGCCCAGATCAGCTTAAGTTCCATGCATTGACCATTCCAGTTGCTTAACTCATCCTTCAATGTAACGAGCGCTCAAGGACGAAGCAAAATGTTTTTAACAGAAGAAGCAGCAGCAGCAGCAAGAGCAGCAGCAGCAAGAGCAGCAGCAAACAGCCACGCTCAATGTGAAGGTAATTCAAAGTTAACGATGTGTAAATACTTGGTAGCTTAAAGTGCAGGCGCAAAGCCAAAGCAGCAGCTGGAGGAGTAGATGGTGCATTTAAACCTAAAACGACAATTATGGCATCAGGGTGCAACCGCTGAGGCTAATGGCGGGCTGCTTGCAGCAACAGCCGCAGCACCAAGGGCAGCTTTATCTCCACTCCTCCCTGACTCGTTGCACAGTCTTTAACTTAGCATAGAATTACTTAGGTATCTGCACAGCATCGACACAAATGATGCCCAAAGCTATGATTTGTCCTGTTACAGCAATGCTGGTAAATTGCACGCTGTACAAATGAACCACATTGTAGCCGAAGGAGGGCAGCATCGGACCTGCACAGAATACCGACCGCAGCTGCACACAAACACACACACACATACACATGTATATATATATATACATATACTTGCACACTTGTACACATTCCACGACAATTACCCGCCAGCAATGTATTAACACCCGGCCCTAGCGCATAGTCAACTTTTATAACTTCTTTGCCCGTCTGCAAACAGGGCAATAACAACAAGAATTTTATATAAAAAGAAATACATAAATTTATTATTGGCACGACAACTAGTCGTATAACGACCTTGAGCCGTACTTGGCTACGTGATCGCCTGGAGCTCAGTTTTGCAGTTTTGTCAGCTTCATCCGACTGGCCAAGACAATAAATTAGCAAATGACTGCCTAGCTGGGCAATTAGATCTCATTTTTTATAGTTTTTGTTCTTTGTTGCCGTTAATGTTGGAACCACAATTATAATGAGCCCAAATCCCGAGTTGCAAACGTAAATTCAATTTTAGTTAAACACTGGCACCTCAGTGAGCTTAAGTCCACCACTATCAGATTAACTAGCAAAGGACTTTGAAATTTGTGGGCCATTAAGTAGATGTGTAAGCTTAAGGGCGTAACGCATTTAGTTAATCTACGCAGAGCTCCCCCTTTAAACTCAGACACGCCCACACGCGTGATTTAATGAGTTTTGCACTCAATCCCAACAGATGCGTGCTGATTTATGCCTAATGACTGGGCCAAAATCATGTGCGAAAGCGCAGCTGGAATAAATACAAAACTAAATTGCTTGAAATAAAACTGTAGCTGGGTGGTGTTGGCCAACTTTAAGCCAGAGAAGCAGAGCGGGGCAGGCGGACTGCTGGGAATCACATCAAGTGAGCAAAACAGATTTGTCACAAGACCGCAACAGCCAGTAAATCAGCATAAAGGGCGAGTGCAAGTCAAAACATTTCAGAAATTATGGCCAGGCCAAAGAGCACCCGCAACAACAGCCGCAAAATGGGAAGGGGCGTGGCATGGTAGAGTGGGAGAGGGGGGGTGTTGCTACAATACACGATAATTGCTAAAGAGCTGGGTGGGTGTCTGGCAGGGCCAATGAGAATTGCCAAAAACTCACAAACAAAAAAGAAAATAGGACGCATACAAAGAGATACAAAACTCAGAGACGGCAGCAAAATTTTATAAGTGCAATAATTGCCGCATTCATATGTGTCCGAGTATGGGTGTGCGGGTGTGTGTGGGTGCGTGCGCAGTGCAGCAGTGTGTGTGTGTGTGTGTGTGCATTTGTGAGTATATAAGTAGGCATGCACAAAAGATGCAAATCAGTGAGACAGCCGGACCACAGTGGACAGACAGACGATTGTGCAGAGGAACGGACTTGCCGCAACGCTGCCAACATAAATAAGTTGTATGGCTCAGCCGGCGCTAGCAGCTTAACCTCTCGACCATGCCACATGCCCCTTGCACACACACACATACACAAAACCAGCCGCATCGTATGCATATCAACAACTACAGCAGCCAGCATCACTAGTAGCTCTGCATAGGCTTGAGTTGGATGCGACTTGCTGGTGCATTGTACTGTACATCATCCAAAAAGTGGATGTGGTGGAGACGCTGAGGCATGAGAGCATAACAAAACAGCTTGTTGTTGCTGCTGTTGTTGCTGCTGCTGCTGTTGGTTGTTGCTAGCTCACTTGAGCAGACAGTGGACCAGCCACTGACACTTCCGTTTGGGCTTTGTTTTTACATTTTTGGACTGCACATATGCATATATGTATTAGTATGTAGCGGCATACATTCATATATATATGCATGGGCTTGTGGCATGTTTGGCTTGAAGCATTGTCGCCAGAAACAAAGCAATTAAAGGCTTTAACTTGGACCTGGACTGGCCTCACAAATTCATTGGAGAAGTTGTAAATGCTTCATGGATTATTTATGGCTGGTCTTTTTGGTGCTTATTAAATAGTTGCATTTCGAATTTATACTTTGTACGTAAAACAAACACCAACGGCACATTGAATAATAATTTTTAGCTTTTCACACAATTTACAACTTTTACCCTTCACTCGGTATTTACAAATAAGTTTTGTTTTCCTACACAAGTGGCTGATGTATATTTTTGTAAATGCCCCTTAACAATGCCCAGCAATGGCAATAAAATGTAAGATATACCTTTGCCTTGGTGATGCAATGTGAATAAATAAAATTAGTAAATAGTTGTCCGTGCGGCAGAAATGAAATAAATGGCATAAGAGCTTGAGCAAAATGTATGTAAATGAAAGCAAGAAATAAATGAGAATAATTGCAAATTTGGGAATTCCGTAATTATAGCAATAAAACTGAGAGGATCCCTTAAAGCAAACGTGTCCGAATTGGATGAAAGTGCTTATATTTAAAGCAAAACGGATTACATTGATTATGATTTAATAGTTTTGCAGAATTTTGATATGTGTTCGACGTAGCATGCTTATCGAAGAAACCCATCAACCTTCTTACAACCCTTTTTTCGAAACATAAATCCAATGATAAATATATGGTTAAATAGGAGGGCGATTCGGAGTGAACAGAACGATCATTTTTTTAAATAAATGTAAATTGCTTAAACTTATGAACTCTTCTTTTACCTTCTATACATGTGCTGCTATCATTTTTTTTGGTTTTTCATACATAAGTGAAGTTAAGTAAGATTTTTCATTTTCTTTGAGGAATGTTTAAATACAAAAATGTAATTCTTTGCTTGTGATTTCCATCAGTAACTCTCTG
Organism: Drosophila cognata; assembly: GCA_035041535.1. NCBI lineage: Eukaryota > Metazoa > Arthropoda > Insecta > Diptera > Drosophilidae > Drosophila > Drosophila cognata. The sequence goes on along the minus strand of JAWNLC010000571.1, from coordinate 12,219,434 downwards.
CTATCTAATTTAAACTCCAATTCTGTATGCCAGCAATAAAGAGTGGCAGGTCCTACGTCTAGTATCCCTCTCAACACTCCTCCAAATCGTTTTAAGCAGCCTCTATGGGCGTAGTGCATGTGACAGCATGTGGTTTCTTTCAAGCATCTGGTGTTTGTGGTGGAGTGTGTATTCGTGTATTCGTTGCCAGGCTACTTATGCTTTGGCAAAACGTTCTGTCATCTTGACAGCACAAACGTACATACATACATATTTGTGCCTTTGTCTTGCAGCAATATAGCAAATAAAAGAAAACATCCAACATCAGTTAGCAGCAAGTGGTGTATGTTAGTGAAAAGCGTTAAAAAACAAACCGCTGCAGAAATGTCCTTCAGCAATAACAGAAGCCACGCACACATACACAAACTCATTTATAAGGCGAACGTTAGGTTTTCGGGTAAAACGCTTATCAAATGCAGCTGACTAGCTGGTTGACATGTTCACACATGGAATAACTGGGTAAACTACATCATCAACGTTTATTTTTAAGTGGGCAAATGTCACATCTGCGTAAGGATTAAAACAATATTGTTGCCATGATACGAGCATGAAGCCACAAAGTATGTTCAAGACATGCAAAAGTAAATGATTTTTAAATGCAATTTCACAAATGCTGCTCTTCATTTCATAAACATACATATATATATATATATATATATATAAATATAAGTGGGATTTGTTGGTGTGCATCTGTATCAATATCAAATTTTTATGTCCAGTCAAAACATAAAATTTTTAAGGCCACTTTGATTTGCTATATGGCATAGGCCAACGTCCAATCTTATGAAATTGCGTATGAAATATTTATGATTGTAAAAAAGGAAAAAGAAGCAACCGAGCCTGACCCCAGAGGCTCTGACTGTCTGGTTTCCCCATTCTGCACCTCTCCTCTTATCTAAACGGGCTGTTCATCTCATCCATATCGTCGCACATTCACTGAGCCACATCCACCCGCACTTATACTCACACATATATATTTATTTATATATAGATATACATATAGACTTACATTGAGCAGTCACATAACCGACAACATATTTTGCCCCACTTGCATACTTCTGCGACTTGCATGCCAAGAAATAAAAGAGAAAAAAAGGTCCAGCGATTCTTAAGTTTACCTACAAGCAGCTGGCAGCTACATTCTGTTCGTTGTATGCTTAATATAAGTTGCCCTTACTCTTGACCAACTTTATCGACATTCTGTTTAGTTTATTTTAGAATGTAATAGAAATATTTGTAAATTTTGTTTTGTACAAATACACAAATACAATTGATTAAATATTTCGATTTTGGCTACGCTTGATTTCGATTAAAATCCACATATTTCATATAACGTGTAATCAATCTTTCGGCACATTGCATCCGAACATTTTTACTCTGCTAACATTTCTTTTAGTTTTTAAATGCAGCGTATAGAAGTAGCCGTTAAGGGCGAATTTCTGGTTCAATTGTGCCTTGCCCTTTTGGCTTTTTACAGGATAATCTCAGCTCGTGCATAGCTGTGATTATAGAACGTTGCATACTTCGGCGCACTGGCATGCAGACAATGTCAGAAATATACTCGGCTCAGGGGCTGGCTGTGTGTTCATGTGCGTCCGTCAGTCGGTCGGTTCAAGCATTGGTCACTTTCGCATTCCGAAGGAGCGTTCTAGATGCTAGATGGCAAACCAAAAGTATGACAACACTTCTCCAACTGCCAAACCTTAAAGTAAACGTAATTACAATTCTAGCATGATGTGTCTGCATTTGTGTGTGTGTGTGTGTGTGTCAATATGTGCTACAAGTCAATTTCAATATAATTTTTTCTCTGTGATCGTTGCCAGAGGTGCTTAATTCATTGCTCAAGTGAAGCATATTTAAAAGATGTCAGAAAATTTATATCTCTGAGTTATTCATCTTACACACTACTTAAGGCAATTGACTTGTCATCTTAATTGCAATGGAAAATGATAAATGAACCTGAATGAATTAAAGCGCATTTTAGTCCATTGTGATTCATGAAATTAATTTTAATTGAAAATTAACATTTTTACTAAGAAACTTTCTAGAATTCGATATGAGATTTAAAACTTCAAATTTGTGCAACAATTTAATTAATAACTAATTGTCCAACTAGTTCGTATAATTGTGATGGTATTTACGACTTATTAAATTAATTGCGAATGTTATGCAATTGAATTAAATTGGGGTTTGAGACTGCATCGCACCTTAAACTAGAAATCTGGGTCGTGAATCAAAGTATTTGCCAGCTGCTTGTGCAGAAATTCAATTAAAATCGTTTGTAGCTTTGTTGTTGTTGTTGCAGGCCCCCTTCCCATGGCCTTCGCCAACAACAAAGTTAAACTAAAATCAATGGTGTGATATTTATCTAAAGCAACAGCGAAGAGCAGCGCCCAACCGCTGGTCGAGGGCAAAACCACAGCTGAAATCCTTGGGCAACAAAACCCAATAACTTAATTGGAAAAACGCATCAAAGCCGCTTTCAGGAGTCTGTGTGGCGTAGAGGTAGCCCCTGGGCACACTTAGAGTACTCGACTAGGGTTTAAAACTTGGAACGGTTGAAGGTACTTAGATAAACGAACAGCAACAATAACAACAACAAAATTGAAGAACAACTGTCAATGCAGCTGCTGCCCAGACAGAACACCCAGTTTACCCTGCGGCCAGTGATAAAATGAAGGTTATTTTTAACGGGACTTGGCAACGCATTCGCCATTTTCCAACCATCTTCAATTTGGGAGACTGAGTGACTGTCTATGAGTGTGTGTGGGTGTGCGTGAAAGTGTGGTTAAAGTGGTCGCTGGCTTTTTGAGTGGCACAAATCAAATTGCAGCTGACAAAGCCGTGGAGTCAAAACAGGCGTAAACAGATTGCCTACATTGCTGGTCGGCTTCCTCTTGCACTTCCAGTTGCAAGCTCGCCGCGGCGCGGAAGTCGCGTTTGTTGCCACAGAGCGCATTCCGCCTTTTTGGTTTGGTCGCAGGCAGCCACTGCCACTCGAATTTTGAGTTACGAGCTTCTGTTCGGATACTAGCCTAGTCCCTGCTCAACCCACAACCACATTCACAAAACGCGACCCTTTCTAGGCTCGCGTGTTTAGCCGCATCCTGGCTGATTTTGAAAGTTTTATGCGGCGCACTCTCACAGCTGCACAACTTTGCAACTATACATTAATTTAATTTAATTTTGTGAGCAGGCTCTACATCTTTGGCATACGCACACACGCACACACACCCACGCACACACACAAAACAAGCACTCACACACTCTTTGCTCAGTTACTGCAATTTTATTTCTCATTTTTGCTATTTTTGCAGTGCAGTTTTCCCCATTTCTGTTGGCCTGCCCCCTTGCCGCACTGTCGGTGCCACGAAACTGTTTTGGTGAGTTAAGTATGAATTATGTTGTTTTACTGCACGGTCCTGAGTTTGAAAACTTACTGAAATATGCTGGCAGGACGTTGCAAGCGCCAACTTGTGTCCTTTTGAGCTTAATTGAAAGTTTGAGAGCCAAAGTGTTGCCTATAATGCAATATGGCCTGCAGTGTAAAGTTTTTGAAAGACGCGTCTTTTTTGGCTGTGCTAGGCAGTAAATTACCAACAGATGTTTTGCCTTTTGAGTGGTCACAAGTGCCGGGTAGTAAATTGCCATACCTGAACATAAAAATCCTGTCTAAAAACAAACACAAACAAAACAAAAGTCAAAGAGTTTACCGGAAGTGCCGACTATTTGGCTAGAGAAACTTTTTCTGGGGTTTTTGCACTCAATTCAATTGATATTGATCATGTTGATAGGAAAGCAAAATATCGAGTTTTGAATTTTTTGGAACTTAAAGTTTGGAGCTTAGAAAATGTTTTGCTTGCTTTTTGTTACTGACATATCAACATCAAACAGATCTGCACACAACTTTTCACGCACAACAAATTTTGTGGAAAACAAGTGGCGAACGCCAAAAAATCTTCTGCAACTTCTCATAAAAATGTCACAGACTTTGTCGCTGTCACCCGCTCACTCAGCCAATGTTGCAGTTACTGTTGCAATTTGTTTTTCGATTTTTTATTTTTAAAATTTTTTTTATTTGGCCATGCTAAACTTTAGCTTCAAGCTGGCAACAGTGGCAGCTGAAGAAGTTGCCTTGGCTGCTTGGCTGGCACCACGGAAGTAGCTTGAAGTTGTCAGCTGCGCAATGATGCACATTAAGTGTCAAGTGTCAGACGCTGCCAAAAGTTGTTGACAACAACAAGCAACATTTACAGCAACCGCGAGAGAGAAGTGTGCTGACAACTGACGCCGCCTGTCATAGGGAACGAGCAATCCTAAGCATTTTGAATGCCTGACGCCTGTGCCATCTTATTTATTTATTTTGGTTAGCTGCGCGACCATTTTTGCCAATTTCCCATCGTCTTTTGTGTAAACAGATCTAGAGCCAAGCAATTTCTGGTTATTTTTACTGCTCTAACACAATAACAGTCGACGACCGAATCGCTGCGCTCTGCAAATCATCGACAAAGGCGACAGCATCGACGCCATACTCAATATTTATTTGCGTTTCCATTTTCACTACCCTAACGGACCGCCCCCCCACCGGCTGCTTACACCGTTTGTTGCCTCCCGTAGCTGGCGATATCCCATGGAGTTTTCAATTCCGGCTCAAGTACGTGCCTCGCCTGATTTGCAATCCTTTGAAGTTGCACGCCAGTTGACTGGCAAACAAATAAATATATACATCTATATGAAATGTTGGGATAACGGGAATGGGAATGCCAAAAAAAAAACAACCGAATGCGAATGCGAATAGCAATGATATTTTGATGCATGTCAGTCCAAAGAGCGACATGCCGTTGGCATTTGTTTACTTTGCAACTTAAGTCGCACATTGAAATACTTATGCGTGACGCGTGCATCAAAATATAACGACTGCGATTTGCAATATATGCATTTTCATGCATAATTGAAAATAAAATTATCCGTGCGTGCCCTTGGCAAACACTTACTGCCTCGCACGCTTCACCAACTCATTCAATTGGAAAAGTTGTAAAATCAACAAGTCATTGGCAAACGGCGAATAAAGTTGCAAAAAAAAGCCCATACCTGGCCAAATACAGGCGCTTATTTGCATATAAAAATAGTAAAAAAAAATGCGTGTCCAAAATGTAATGAACTCAAAAATACCCCGCATCGAATAAGTAACCTTTGCTAACAGTATATCTAACCGACAGTTAAACAAACAAATAGCAATCAAAAGTTTTCAGTTTTTAGAAATATTTACTGTACATTTTTGTTGAATATAATTCTTTAATATTTCTAAAAAAAATCTTAGTTCCCTGTCTCAATGTGTACAGAGTAAAATGTTGACACTGTGGGATATACAAACAGCATCAACGGATTGCGATTTCTACCGGTGGGCGGGGCAGGCAGATAGGCGCTTCTATGCGAGCACACGAAACTGCTGCGAACAGTGCAAAAAATAACTATGTTTAGCAGCGGAAACGGAAGTTAAAGTGCACAGACTAAACTGGAAACTGAATGAGACAGGCAGTGCAGGCACAAAATGTCATGTGGCATAAAAAGAAAAATGTAACCGAAAACCTGGAGAAAATTTCGACTGTACATTGGAGAAGGTGAAATGTGCATGGAATGCAGCACTTTAAATGTCCAGATACTCTACAAGTGTGCTATAAAAGAGGAAACTGAACCATCTGACTGGACTCCAATGACAAGGAGCGCGTTCCTCAACTGAAAAGACATCCTAAATTAAGCATCTGTATGAAAGGACAGCTGCCTTCGAGGCACAACTAATTAAATTAAATATCCTTGAAGAACGAAGTATTGCTTTCTTCTCAGAATAATTTATAATACTTATTAAATTAAAAAAGTAAATCGACTATTTTCCAATTGTACCGATTACAGACATCAACCTGGTCACTCCCTGTTCCCTAATGTGCATAAACATGTAAAATGATTCAATTATAGTGCAACAATATTAATCCTTTTAAACGAAAGTTAATTCAAAAAGCAGAATTAAAGCTTGCGGAATTAATTTAATTTCCTGGCGGCCAAAAACAACATCATGAAGCCGTTGCACAATAGTTGTATTTACTGGTCAACTAAAAACAAGCTTAAATCAAATCAAATAAATTCCACATCAATTACAATTTACAAATATAAATATTACGTATTTGCCAGCAACAAAGAACAATTTAATTTCTAGCAATGACGTAAAGTGAAATATCATAAATTGTAAACCAAAAAAACTCGACAATTTAAATAACCAAACGCTGGTCACTTAACAGGGTAAAAAATGTCTGCAAACTTTTTGACCGTTTGTTTTCACATTCGCCAATCCGACGGGAATTTTTGCAATTTTTGTGCAAATGATGCTCACCGGAAGAACGAAACCCAGACACATGGCTCAAAGCTCCAAATGCGTCGACAGCGTGCCCAAATGGCCAACGGACAAAAGGCCAAAAGCCAACAGCTTGTAACGTGCAAAAGTTAATGCTGCAGCTCAAACTGTAATGTCAAAAATCGTAGCACCACAGATTCAAAGCTGAAAATGACAGCAAAAGTGTTAACACGTCTTATGAACTACCTAAATGTCTAAAAATAATGAATGCAAAAATAATATGTTAATATTAAAAACCAAAATTGAAATTTTTTTTGTAATTAATCATCACTGAATTATGTTATGAATTTAACTTTCACATATTGAAAAAATTTAGTTTTTTGTTGATGATTTTCCAGTTTTTCAGTTCAATGAAAGTCTTTTCCAAGCTCAGCATGCCAATAAAAGTATTTAATGCATTTTGATATTATCAACAAATGTACGCATAGATGTGAACAATGGTGACAATATGAGCTGCCCTCGTTGCCAGTAATACATTTGTGTCGTTTGATAGTTTGTGTTCGTCTTGTTGTTGTTGTTGTTTTTGTTTTTGTTGTTATTGGTGTTGTTGTGACAATGCTATTGCCATTTTTAAGCCAATTTCCGTTCATTTTGACGCATCCGCTGGACACACTCATGCAAATACAAGCTCAAATTCACACACATACACATATGTATATGTATATGCCCACAACCACACCCACACACTAAATGATACATGGTATATGATACACATGTATTTACACTTTTGGCCAGGCCTTTTGTTTTTCGGTTGTGTCTGTGGTTGCTCTTGTTGTTGATGTTACATTTGTTGCCATTGTTGCAGCCCACGCGGTTAGTTCTTTAAAACTGCACAGTTGTTGTCCTTTCATATGCATCGCCACAATAAGCTCTTTTGCATGTATAATGTTGTATGCGAATTTTAAATACTTTTCCGCTAAATTGTGCATTTCATGCAATAAATCTTTAAGATCTATATTTCATTTATTTAGATTAAGACATTGCCGTACAAAATGACAATATAAAATATGAATTGGAATTCCAATAACTACAAGAGTTTTTAAGCTTAAATGACAGAAAATAATTCTATTCCCAGTAGAAATAAAAAATGCGTTGAGCGTGTAACGAAACCCAAATTTCAAATAACTTATAGTATTGCCATCTTGATATGGAATTATAAATGCTTGTGTAACTTACGCAAGAGCTTGTAGTTAAAGAAGAGCTATTAATGCAAATATATGATTGCGATTACTACAAGGTACCTTCTAGTCGAGTGCCTTGTTTTTCGTTCAACGTCTCTTTATTTTGATAACCAGTTCAAAATTATAACATACATATATGTTCATTTTATTGGACAACTTGTTTATCGCATCATTGCTTCGCTGTAAGGCTTAAGTTCAGAGAACTAATCAACTTAAGCATTATTTTTGATTGATGAATCATAATTGATGTACCTGTGATTATGAAGTCCATTAAATAAAGCAATTGCCAACAAGTCACTGAACCGCATCATTTGGGCGAACGAACAGCAAAACAACAAGCAATAAGTGCAATCCTACTTTGTCAACATAAACAATTACATACAAGTAAAGTAACACAATTGATTGTATTATATTTTTGAATTCGTATAGAATAAATTCAGGTACATATGTATATGCAAATAAAATATGAATACAATCATAAAAGCTGAATGAGATTTTATGAACTATTTGAAAGGGTGCCCGCCCAAGAGATGCTCTGTACTAATATTTGAAATAAAAATTAAAGTTGTATTTATATTATGGAATTCAAAGGGCTGTCAAAATGTAAGACTTAAACATACATCATCCTAAATATATTTTGTTGTATACATTCTATAGATTTTCGATGACCAGACTCACATTTTTAACTGTTTTGTGAGCACAGAGTATAACAATAAATAAATTACATTCATTTTACACGATTGCACTTTATGAAATTTGCACAAAAATTCACAAGGACAGAAAGAGATAGGTAGCTTAAGATAGACAGAGAGAGAGAGCGAATGCATGGCGCCACACTATTATTTATTGAAGCGTAAGTTGCCGGGGGGTGGGGAAGCGAATAACGAACGCAAATTGTTTGGATGCACCACACCAAGTGCAGTCTCAAGCTGCCAATTGTTGTTCGAGTTCGAGCAGCTAGATTTCTTTATTTGTGCAAATATTTTTGGCAGCAGACTTGCCAACATAAATATATTTAGAAATGCATGGCCGAAAGGAATTTTATTTGGCAATCTACTGTCAAAGGCATACGTTTTTGGACAAAGCATAATAATTAACACATTTTCCGGTCAACGTTAACTACGGAATGTTTAATTTAAATAACTTATCAACATTTTTATTGATCTTATTCTTTGTATCGAATGTAGAGGTAAATTGCATTTTACTGAACATTTGAACAATAGTAAAAATACTTTTATTATTCACTGTAGACGCATCGATTCAGTAAGCACTTCGCATCACATTCATTTTAATTGTATTTAATATAAAAAATAATAATAATCTCATATACCAATGAATATTGGAGAAAGTAAATATTTTGCGTCAAAATAAATATTAATTAAAATATTAAATATTAATATTGATGTTTATTTTTGTGAAAATATGCAGCTTAGTTCCTATTGACAATTGTATTTTGTATTTGTGCTATATTTATGTTTACTGCAATACCAACGGCGACTGCAACGAAATGCAATATTTTCAATATTTTCAGTACAAAAAACAGCATCGACAGTTGTAGCCGCAGGGGAGAAGCCGGGTGGAGGAGAAGATGGCCAAGTTAGACGCTCACATGGCAGCACATACAATTCGTGCCTCAATTCGCTACCTATTTGTTTACAGTTAGCGGCTCGTTTTTGCCACCGGCAATGGCTGTACTGCGTATTGTCAATGTTATATTCGGAATGCATACACACATATGTACATAGTCGCCGATATGAGCGTGGAGGGGGGTGTCGAGTGGGCCATTGCCACAGTTTACCGGATAACCATTATAATAACGGGGGACGTTTTTCATACGAGCTGCAAATGCGTGCACACACATTGAGTACCACATTTGCACACATATGTACATTTGGTCGGTTAGCTGCAGTTTTATATGATCCGTTTGACATTATGATAAGTTGGCATCGGGCATCGCTTACAACTGCATATTTTGGGTGGCAATTAAATTGCGCACTTTGCCCACATTTTGCTTTGCGCATTTTACAGAAAATAAGCAACGCTGACCCGGCAAGTTTTTAATGAGCTTGATTTGCGTGGCTTTAATTAAAAAAATACTGTGGGCGTGGCAGCGATGTTTGTTTACGTTTGCCACTGTCTTTTTACGCTTGATATTAAAAGTTTGCCAACCAAAGGAATTTCATTAGTGCGCCAGATGGGCGTGATCAACGGTTGATTGCCAGCGGTATAGTGTCAGAGGTTGCCCTATAAATGGGAGAGGATGCACAGCAAAGGATATAGCGAAAGTTTCGTGTTATTATTATTATTATTTGTTGCTGCTGTAGTTGTAGCTGTAGCTGCACACATGTGTGATTTATTAGCCCATATTTGGTGGAAACTTGTTTGAGTTAAGCGCCAGTAAACCCCCCAAACATCTGGCAGCAAGTTTTTATGCGTAATAAACACGGGTATATTTGTATGTATGTATATGCTATGTGTGTGTATGTGCGTGAGTTTGGCACGAAATTCATAATGCATAATGAGCTGAAAGAGTAAATGTGCGTTTGATTAAGCCGCTCATTTGAATGAGTCAAAGGGCAACTAGAAAATGACGAATACATCTGAAGAACTGTAAGGGAACAGAATTGTGGCAAACTAGACCAAAATAATTTGCAACTGCAGGGTATGTTCTAGTTGAGCTGCGTCGAATGAACTATTTTATGCAAAGCTTGAGTTGTCCATTAAATATTATTTCATATATCCAAATATAGGTTAAGAGCAGTCTACCTGTGAGGAGATCCCAGCATTTGCCATTTACAAAGGAAAAATAAATACAAATTGTTGTCTACTTCTGGTCGCGCATTTAATATGCATCATTGTGCTGCACAATAAGCCCTATAAACACACATATACATATATATGCACATATATTAAAATACTGCTGACAAGTGCTGAGCAGAGCAAAGCCAACACACATGTTTAACAAGCCATATTGGCTTGTATTTCATTTTTATGATGACTTCTGCTCGCTCTCCCGACGGCAGCAGAAATGTTTTTTTCGCGTGTTGCAGCAACACATATAATTGTCGTGCAGCATGTGCCCTGTGCTTGTGTGAGTTAAACTTTATTTATGATTATTTGCGTTCAGTCTTTATGACCATATCGCACATACATATACATATATCAAATATCGCCGCCCTGTCTTGAATTTTATGCAAATTTTTGGCATCTGCCACAGCGTTATTAATTTGCGTCACACACAGGCGTTAGCGCCCCACAGAACAAACTAATTGCAAATTGTGGCAACAGCGTCGCATCCCACTTGCCAAGCTGATTCCGCTAAAAATATGCAGCTCAATTTTTGCGTTACTTTATTGAACAACTTTTAAGCGCTTTCCAATTCATATGAAAAAGGTTTCAGCTGCACACACATGACTGGCACTTTATGGAGATATCGGAGTTTTGTATATCCAACAACAAGGATATGTCCGAAATGAGTGTCTGTCTGGGCAGAAAAAACAGTTTGTGCGGGTACCTTCAATTCGTTGCACAGGCTGTTCAACGTCCTCTGTGACAGCCACCTGCCAAACGTGGCTCATGTCCACGGGCGCGTAAAGTCCACTAACATGAAAGGCAAACAAACAAGCGCTGAATTTTTAGACTCTCCATAAGCAAAATGGCGAAAAATACAAGCAAGAAAAAAATGAATACAAATTGAACGACAGTTTTGTGGAAAAATTCCTTTGAAGCAATGTGTGAAAACAGTTTGGCCTGAATTTATAGCCTTACTTAACCAGAGAAAGACGAATATGCACATATACATTTAACTAAAGGTATCAATTGAACAACCCAGAAGCTCTTCTCTTTGCCACACACACAAATGAAGCTGTTAATAGACAAGATGCAATCGACTTATTTATTTTAAATATTATTTAACTAAGTGAAGCATAAACACAAATTGTTTGTTATCTCTATTCCTCCTTCATTTGTCTCTTTCAGCTGCAATCACCTCATCAGTGTAATCAATTGCGAGAAGAGACCAAAGAGACAAAAGGTAAGTGGCTTGTTGTCTAATTGAATGCGCTCGTGTAAATACGACTGTCAAGAAACTAGACAAGTATTGTGAGCAACTTTGGTCACGCCGTTAAGCCAATCAACTGTATCAACAACACGCATACGCCATGTATGCCAAACACACACTCGCACACATTGACCCACAACATTTTCGTGTATTTAAGGCTTAAAATTTGGTCAGATAGGGAGAGAGTGAGTCAAACATTTGTAGACGACCCGACTGTGTGAATTGTTTGCTGCGTTTTATTCAATACAACACACACACACACACACACACTCAAACACAAAACACACATGGAAATAAACAAATATTTAATGAAGGGAAATAATTTCTAATAAGATTTTGGCCCAATTGAAACCGGATATTATATTCGACACAATGTCAACATGAGTGCAATAAGTTTGTGTGTGTTTTGTGGGTGTGCATGTTTTCTTGTTTTCTTGTTTGCGAAGTATGTGTGTACATATTTGGCTAAATTAAATAGAGAATAAAGCTATCTGGAAATGTGTACGTTTGAACCATCTGACTGAACTAAATGTTTTTTTTAATTAAATAACGCAACAGAGCATGTAGATTGCAGTTTTTTCCTTGTCTCTTATTGTTGTTAATTGCTTTTACAAAAGTTGCAACATTTTCAAGTTATTATTTAATTTATATAACAATTCAACCCCTGTGATTAGTTATGCAAATCACATCCATGCAAGGACGCTCCCTGGCAAGCAAATTCCTGCAAGGGCTGGTCGGCAGCTTTGTGCTAATGCCGCAATACGAAAAGTAAACGAATAGCCAAAATTGAACAAACAAACAGAGCAAAAAAAAAGAGGAAAAAAAAACTTGAGAAAACAATTTTATCAAGTTAGCATTAAATAGGGCGTGTCTGAGTGCCAAAAGCCAGCACAAATTGTATATAGCCAACACATAAACTTGAGCCAAGGCTCAACTTAAAGCAACATATGTACATGTATGCGTTGATGGAGATGCATGTGAGTGGGTGTGAGTTCATTTCACACCTCAAGGGTGCTGACATATGGTAACAAAAAGCATCGAAGGCTCACTTACGCTCCTCCACACAATCCACCCACAATCGTCATCACTGACAACAAGCGTGCAAAATTTCAACAGAGCAACTTGAACGTGTTGCTGCGGGCCATTCGTGCTTGAAAAGTTTTCTAAACATAACTGCAAGGTTTGAGTTGTTTTTCAGTTCTCCTCACTTTTTTCTACACCCATGCACATATTGCACTTTCACTTGGCTTCACATTGTTGTTTGTGCAACTGTTTTTCTTATCATCATCATGGCATAAAAGAAAATGAAGCATGTACTCATCATCATCAAAGTTAGGATACCCTTTTGCGAGTTGCCCACATTAAAATTCCAGTCTACCTATTCCCATTCAATGTTTTTTTTCGATAATCCAAATTTAATAAGTTATTTATCAGTTACTTTTGAATGATTCCACACATTTCTTTCATTTGTAAATGCTATTAAAAAAAGAGCACTAAGCATTCGTTCAATCAAAAATAGCGAATACTTTGGTTGCATTTCAAATTTTTCTTACCTGACAAACACTACTTTTCTTTTTAAATTTATATTACCACCTGTTGATTGAAGTTTGTTCAAGAAAAAGTTTCGTATTCGCATTCTTTTCGAATTCCATCAAATGTGTAAGATAGAAATTTCATTTCATCACCATTATTATGAACTGTTTAAATCAGTCTTTCCATAAAGTCATGACAAACACCTTTCTGGCAACTTGCAAAAGTTTGACAACTTTTTGTCTGCAAATATAATCAACTTACATAATTGAGAGCATTTGATTGCGGTGGCCAAAATCTGTCACGTCACATAACTTTGTCCTTCGTGCCATAAATGTACGCTTCAGCACATACTCAGCATATAAACAACAACACCAACAACAACAACAATGGCAACAAATTATCTACGTGCAAACACGTTGGGAGAAAAAAAACAAGTAATAATAAAAATGCCTGTTTATTATTCTGTAAATCGACAAAGCAAATACTTTGTATGACCCTGACAAATCAGTTTTCTCTATTTATATAATAGGCATCGAAAACCCAGCAAATTGTGACCCAAATGAAAAATTAAACGTGACTGTGTCATATATACGCCCTCGGAACTGTCGATTGATTGCGGAGGGGAGCCCGGGTGAAATTCCATAGTAAAATTCCTTTGGTGATGAAATGCGACTGAAAAAATAGAGGCCGTACAAATTCATAGCAATTGATTTCGCAGCCAGTCATAATGCCAAGCAGCACACGCAAACACACACACACACACACATGGGAAACACACCCACACACTAAGAATTCCTTAACAAAAATCTGCGTTCAATACCTACATTCTCATATATGTATGTATGTGTGTATACACCCAGGCACACACACACGCACACCTACTCGCAATGGCAACACGCAGGAGCGCAAAAAGCGCAAATGTCGCTCGATTTGGTGAGTCTCCTGTTTCGGCAACGACACGGCATTTATAAAAATTATACGCACTGCTGTACCAGCAGCACACGGCAGTGTCAATATATTCTTATGGGCTGTCAGGAGACGCTTTTCTGCCTGCCGCACGTCTTCCGCATACCTAATGTCAATTTTGACAAAAAAAACTGTCGCCCGCTCTTTGGTGCTATTGTTGGCGTTGTTGCCGTTGTTGATTTTGTTGACGTTGTCGATGGGAGCATAAAAACACGACACCCGTTTATTTGGCCGGAACTGTCATTAGCACGCTTAATCCACTTGGTTGCCATGCGGCGAGGTGGGCAAGATTGGCAAACTAAACAAATCAGAGAAAGGACAGGACATGGCCATTTTGATATGCCGTCAGCGGCATATGAGTGATTGGTCCTAATTGAAGGTGACGGGAAATCCCATAGCTATTGCATAAGTTACTCTCGCTGAACAAATCACTTTTGAGTCCTTCTCGTAACAAGCACAATAAAATAGAATAAGTTGGAATTAATTGAAATATGCATTCAGTAAGCGAGTTTTTCTTTTCATCTCAAAATGCTGCACTTACATCCAATTTATATGCGGTTTTCCGCACAGCAGCCAGTTGAGTTCAAGTCTGTCGTCAAATCGATGCAGAAACAGAACAGCTCACAATGAAAATCAACTTGCGCAACATGGTACAGATCTACAAAAAGAACTTGTGGTTGTGGAAAAATTAAATTACGAATGCCAATATGGGATAGACAAATTGGTTAAGATGTACAATTCATTCGGTCATTTAATCACTACAACGTGAAGATGCTTTCGCATTGAATTCCAGAAATTTATACAATGGCGTAATTTACATTATGTGAATCGAACAGAATCTCAATTGTTGTACATCGTTTCAAACCGACAAAAAGAAACAAATATTTTGTGGCAAGCTTTAAAGAAATATTTCAAACAAAATACAATATAAAACATTATTGTTGGGCATGCCGAAGATGGAATACCCTTGCAGAAAATTTAGAATCTGTGATTAAATCAATTTAATATATTTAACAGCTGCACACGAGTATTCTTTCTCGTAACAGCTTAAAAATGTTACACATTCAAAGGGCTATGATAAGAAGTTCATTGATTTCTGGCCTTCAATACAGACGCTGTAATACGCCTATAAATACACACGTCAAATGCTAAAAAAAAGCACACAAAACACGCAACAGTCGAATGAAAGTATAAAGCATTGTTTATATCCAAGGCAGTGTCAGTAAAACTGCTGGAAAGTTTATCTCAGCTACTCAGGTAACGTCTTTGGTAAGACTGATAACATGCCTTACAAGCATGCGGCGCATTACACTCACAAATTGCTGAAGCGGAAAAAGTTTGACAGCTCTACTTCAAATGACAATTGTTTGGGCGTGTATGAGTTTGGGGGAAGCGGGTGGGAGGGGTGAGTGTGCGACACAAGTTACATGGCATTAAATTGGCCAATTTGAAAATGGAGCTACTACATGGTAGACGAGAAAATAGGTATAAGTCACGCCCATACAGACGCCGGCATGGCTAAGGTGGGCCCATGGAGTGGATATGAATTGGGGGCTGGTTGGGTCATCCCTTATCAACGAAATGAGGAAAAAAGGAAAAACAGTTGAAACTGTCAATCAGAGGCAACGAAACAAGCCAACAAACAGGCAACTAATTGGTTGAAATGCAAAACTGAAAAGTCGGCACGGCGCCAAAGCAAAAAGTTAAAAGAAAAACCAAAAATTGGCGCTGCCAAAAAGTTTTACGCTTATTACACCAATGTAACCCAAAGAGCGAAACAAAAATCCGTAGCTGTAAAAAATGGCGTCATGATTCATTAGCAGAGCACGCCAAGTGCGTAACTTTTGAGCAAGTCCATTGCACCGACACCGACAGTGGCCTTGGCTAATTTAAATTCCTTTGACGCCATCTTATTAGAGGCATAGACTTGGCTTGACAGCTCCTTAAGCGCCTGAATGATTGACATCAAAAAGGTTTTTGTATTTTCCTTCTTTTTTTTTTGGGTGCAATTCTTTAGAATTGCCGAGTTGAAGAAGCTAAAGCCATTGCAAAGGAAAGAGATAATTAAATATATATGTATTCTGTTATTAGGGATGTAATTAAAAAGTCGCATCATTAACACAATTTAATGCTGATTTTTCAAATGATCTTAAATCGCTGCCAAGGATACTGCATACCGCTGCTATTTCTATTTGCTTAGGTTACAATTCCAAGTGCTAATTAATTTAAAATTGCTAACTGGAGTCGTAGCTTTCTGTATGTTTTTCTAATTTTTAATTGCACGTATTTGCTTTGCCCATAAAATCTCAATAACAATCAACGAAAACATTTGTTTTCCTGTCTTAATAAATGAAAATAAGTAGTTAAGTAGCTTATAAACTCATTTGAAGGTTGTCAAGTCGATAACCTGAAAAATGAATGCAAATAATTGTAGATACATTTATAAATATATTCATTGTTCTAATTTAAGCAAGTCTGAGCAATTTTAAAGGAAACTTGAGCCAAATGAGAATATTTATCAATGTGTGTGTCTATGTAAATGGCAGCCTTTTGCCAGAGTCAGCTAGAGCTCAGTGACAAGCATTTCAAGTGACAGCCTCGGCTTCTGAACAAATCTCACTAAATGCCAAGACAAAAGTAAATGAAATTGCACTAAATCTAAAGGGAATTTTCTTCAAAAATTTTCAACCTTTGCCCGAGCAGTTTTGCCTGAAATTGGCTTAGGATTGCGCTCAACATCTTTCTCGTTCGCTTGCCATCTAGCTGCCTGGATGCCTGCCTGCCTGCCTGGCTATAATCAAAAAAGGTACGAACAGGCCTAGGCCAAAGTGATAAACCGTTTCCACTGACATCGCATATAAATCTGCGACAAAGTTGCGTCTGCCAGACCCACGGACAGCTCCAAATCGTGCGGGATTTGTCACGCCAAATCGTTGAAAATGGCGTGCGTTGTTTATTCGCTCTATTTTCTTCATCTCACTCTTTCTCTCTTCCTCTTTCTATATCTCTCTCTCTCTCTCTCTCTCTCTCTCCGCTCTCACACATTCCTTTAGTTTAGCCAGTGAATTTTGTGAATTTTACACAAAACCCTGGAAAAAGCAAAAATAACAATAACAGCAGCATCTCGTCTCTGGCTGTGTCGTAAATCTTCGAGTAGCTTATCTACAACAAAACTGTGTGCTTTTTAATTCGCTGCAAAAAATATGCAAAAAAAAAAAAAAGGCGAAAATCTAAAGCCAACAGAGGAAAAAAGCAATGTTAATGTTTATTTAAAATTAGGCACATGTTTAGCTTGCTGAAGCTCTACTGAGCATATTATGAATGCGAATATTATTTATAGAGCCAACAAATGCTGACAAGACTTAAAAGATGAGTGCCGAAATTAGGCCAAGAAACTGACTATGGGGGCAGGGGCCGGCAAGCTTGGGACGTTTTTCTGACAAATTACAACCATTTTTAAAACATTTTTTGTCTCTGCGTTTTCTAAATAGTAAATTATCAAAAGCTACATAATAATAAAAAAAATAATATATATTCATTAAGTGAAATGAAACAAATTTGAAAGATTTCCAAATAAGAGCTTTAATAGTTTTAATGAATAACAGCTGAAACTCAGATTGCACGTTTAAGTAAATAAATATACACATCAAAAAAAAGTGCTTATCAAAATTTAATGGCTCTTTTTCTGGGTCATTTATCATAAAGTGTAGACGCGCCAAACAATGCCACTGATTGGGGCAAAGCGGAGTCGAGAACTTGTATACATATCTGGTTGGTAAACTTGATAAACGAGATGTCGCATAAAACATTTTGGCTTATTACCAAACCAGCGGCTATTATAATGGCTGTGAATTAACACATCGGGCTGGGGAGTGATAAAATTGGAGGATAAGTGGTATCGGACTTCAAAGCTGTCTGCTAAAGTTTGCAAATATTTTAGTTCGAAATTGGCCCAGAAATAGGAAAAATAAGTGAAGTAATTTGATGAATTTGATTAAATTTCGACGCGAAACATAATTGCATGTAAATTTATTTAAATTCATATTTACCCGCGTAATTGCTGCAAATTTACGTTTCATTTAGTCGCATCGTCGAGGCAAAAGAAAAAAAAAAAAAAACAGAAAAAAGGACACAAGGATACGGACAAGCAAATGACCAAATGGCGGCAATGAAAAAGTAGCAAACAGATTATAACTCCCAGCTGACATTGTGGGCTTTATTATTTGGCCATTGAAAAATGCGGCGTTGGTTGGCTCAGCGACCCAAGTAGATTTTAATTTTTCAAAAGTTAAGCAAAAGCGTTGGCGACCCTTTTTATCTTTTTTTTTATGTCAGTACTGGACGGGACTTGGGCCAGACTTAGCCAGGAGAATGAGTGGTAACGTAAGGGCTGTGTTTGTTTAAACATCGCCGGGATTTGGCAGCACTCCATTTTATTGTTTACCTTTCCAACTGTTTGCTGATTGATCCCTTGGGTGGGTGTCAGTGTTTTGGGGTCGGCGTAATTAATTTTGCTTTTTGATTTGTCCATGGCAAGAGAGAACCATCAAATTGTCACGTAATTATATTTGTGTTAATGATGTTTCGGCCCAGCCATGAAAAGTCAATTAATATTTTAGAAAATGAACAATTCTGATTTGACATCATCGGCGACGGCGTCAGACGACACTTGGCATTTAATTAAAATGTTTGGCCGCAATTTTAATGCATGCTGTGATTTTTAATTTTCATGCAAATTGCAGTCTTCACACAAAGTATGTAATTATTATTTACTTTTATTGTTCCATTGGTATTTGCTCTGCCGAAAAGTCATTCAACTCAAGTGGCCCACGCGACTTTAAACATTTGCAAGATGCCGCCGATAAATGCTAAATGAATGCTCCATTAAATTATATAACATCAACATTAAGTGGCTATTATTTGCCTTGTGAACAAAAACGGGTTTGGTTTTTGTATTAACCGGTAGCTGCTCAAGCATCTATAGCGGAATACAATGAACAAAACAAGTTAACGGAAGCAGCAACTGATATATGAGACAGCATTCAGGTGTGAATTGTAGTATTTAATTTATGAATAATATAATCAAGTCTTATATGGGAAATCCATGAACTGAAGCGCGCATATTTCAACGCATTTAATTGCAAACTCTTACGCTTATGCACAGAGTTGGACGCATATTACTCATACGCCATGTTTAAGTCAAAATCGAAGCCTAATGTGAATGTCCCGTCTTCGTGTCTGCTTATCTGTCTGCCTGCCTGCCTGTTGCACTCACAATGTATATAATTATGTCCCACTCTTGTACATGGTTATCGCTGAGCTCAGGTGGCTGACTGGAGCATATCCCATGCATACTACAGTTGCTGGCAATCAGTATGAATTACTATTAATTGTGTGCTGAATAAATTGAATTTCATTGCATGGTGGCGTCAATTAAAAGCATGTAAAACTCAATCGCCTTTGACGTTTTTAAAATGCAGTACAGGCATCAAAGCCACGGCAGATGCCAGTAGAGAGACGCATCTGCGCGATAGTGGTGCGACTGATGAGCAAGGGAGGCATCACTTAATGAGTCCACAAATGCTTGATAAAAATGCACAGGCAGTATGAAAATCGGTTGAATGGCGACCATCGAGTTGGTGTTGTCACTGACAACGAAACATGGCCAGGCTGGGAAAGTTACCGAAACTGACAGGAAACATTGATAAAAATGGCAATAATGATTCGATTCGCTTGGCTTAATGGCCAACCATTAAATGCATCATGCCTGGAGCGCTTTTAAACGATTTAATTTACAGCATTTAATAATAGTCAAAAGTAAACTTTTTTAATCAAACTTGCTCCGCAAATTTTTAATGAAATTATTACTTGTAACAAAAGGCACAAAAAAAAAAAACAGAAATACAAAAATAGTTTTTAGTATATTAAAATACGAGTCTGTTGCAAAATTGTACTCACTTGGCGTGATTCATTTAAGCAAAGAGACCATCAACAATTGTAACTTTCCTTTTGGCGTCAAGAAGTAGTTAAAACTTAAAAGCTAAACTCACTACCATTGGACTTTGTTTAAAACCGCCAACAATTGTATGGCTGCACTGCTGGCATACAGCAATCGCCGCCTCATGCTCATCAGCAGGGAACAGGGTCAAAAGAAGAAGAATAAGACGAAGTCGCAGTCGCCTTGACTTTGCCTCATTTCCAGTTTTACTTTTGAAGTTTTTAATTCTTTGAATCTTAATGACTTCTCGTAATAAGTTTTCATTTCTCGTAATTTCTTAGGTTAATAGAATCTTTGCAACTTGCTGCTGCATTTGCCGTGCCGAGCAGCTACGGGTAAAAATGAAATGACAGTGTGACAGCAAGGCAAAGTTTAAATATATATGTTTATTTTCATAAAATTTCATAATTATTACATGCACAATATTGAGAAGGTCAAGTGTAATTTGATCTTCAACAGCGTTGATCACAAATAACTTTAAATAGATTTACGTCAATCGTTTCAAACAGTTTGAACTTGTCAGATTGTCAGCTTATAGATGAACCCACTGTAACTACATTGCTCATTGAAAGTTTTGTGCTGCCACACAAAGAAAAAAACGAGAGAGAAAACCATTATTATTATGAAGTTGATACAAAGTCAGTGAGCGGCAGCATCAGTGAGCTACCAGGAAAAACGCAGACAATAATAATGACAACGAGGACGATGTTGAGTCCTTGCCCCTAGTATGCCCAGCTATGAATGCCATTCAGAAGGAAGCGGTAGAAATGCATAAAAGTTGACTATATAAAACGCAGCAGGACCTCAGTTGACATTTATGCAATCCGCGCGCTCTAGCTTAAACTTACAAAATGGCCAAGTTGTAGCAAGCAAAAAAAAACAAAAGTAAGACGACTTGAAAGAAATCCAACTAAGAACCGCGTTAAATACTTCGGCCGGGCAACTAAGCCCACACCCACGTCATTCGCGGCTTTGACTAATCATAAATTCCAAAGCGGCAAAAGTGCAACGTAGTAACAATTAACTTATTAAATGGGCTTTGGGGCCAAAACAAAAGCCAGCACTGCCAAAGGAAGCGACAGCGCAAAAGGAAGTGTGCGTGCAAATTGTGAAAATGAAAGCAAAAGTGTGGAGCTGTAAGCGGAAAGCACAAGAAGCATCACCATCAAACCACTGACATAAGTATGCCGCCACGCCCGCACAATTGTCCACATCTTTGTGTTTCTCGGCCACGTGGCGTATAATTCATTTAACTGCTACGTCTTCAAAGTGTTTAGTAACGCTTCCTTGATTGCCAGCGACATTTCCTAATTAGTGAAATTGATTTGGAATTTATGATGCGCAAAAAGCCATGGCATTTCCATCATCAGTTTGGCTCTCTAATTGAAAACTAATGTTTTGCATAGTTGTTCTAATTTACTGGCAGCTGTTTACAGAAATGCCATTTCAAACGTATTCTTATTCTTGCATATTACATAATAAAGATATATTTTTTTTTTCAACACTTCCTCTTTTTCTTTGCAGTGTTGTGACATTTTGGCAACATAAAACGCAATGGCGCCAAAGACGACGCCATTTTCGCTGCTCGACAAAATGGCGACGACGAGAACGCTCGCATCTTTAACGGAAATACGTTGCCTGTGCCGATTGCTGCTGCTCTGCGTTTGCATTGGCGCCGCCTCAACTCGAGGTAAACATAGTTTTGCATTTCAGCGACCCACAAAAGACACAACGTTCATGCCGCGGCATCTTGTCCATTTATAAATGAACAGGTTTTGGGGTTTAAACTT
This sequence comes from Drosophila cognata, assembly GCA_035041535.1. NCBI lineage: Eukaryota > Metazoa > Arthropoda > Insecta > Diptera > Drosophilidae > Drosophila > Drosophila cognata. Next base: position 12,197,461 of record JAWNLC010000571.1, on the reverse strand, counting down.
GTGTTGTCATTTTTAATTAAAGTTCGAAAGCTAAACATAATTTGATTAAATGGTTTTTATGCGAACATAAGTTTTGTCATTGTCAGAGAAATTATAGTCCGCATGGCATAAACGGATTTTGTTCTACATGAATTTATTTTACGTTTGTGTTCAAATAAATTCACGCAGCATATATGCACTTCGTTATGCGAATAACAACCAAATTTTTGCAGTTGACGGTCAAACACTTTTTGGAAAAATTTATTTTGGCACTGGCATCAAAGTGTTACCAGCGGCGTATTCTGCGAAAACTAATTATCTGTCCAAACTTTATTGCCAAACAAGAGCAGAGATATTGTGAATTTTTGTGCGTAACTTCCTGCGGATAAATGCGAATTTTATTAATTAAAATCTTGGAAATGGTTGAAAAAAAATTACAATATATATATATATATATATATTTGGAGTTTCAGATGGCATATTGAAATTGTGGCCTCAAATTGTCAATTTTGGTGCACTACAATTAAGGGATTGTTTGCTTTAAATCAGAGATTAGCTTGAAGCTTGGATGATTTTGCCATAATATAATTGTTTTCATATATCCTTTGATAACCTTAAGCCACAACTTATTTTCATTATTGTAATTGTTCATTGTTAATATAAACAAAAATGTGAATAATTACCCTCCCGTAACTCTTTCGATTTTCACTGACTCTTTCGCAAATCCCTTTCCCAACTCAACTTCAAATATGTGTGATATCAATGAAGCTTAATTGAAATATATCTTAAATGAGCGCAAAAAAAAAAATGAAGAAAATTACAATGAACTGAATGCTGACTAGGTGCTGCCAACGAAATATGAGTGACAAAATCACAAAGGGAATTTTATCCGGGGCTTACATTGACTTTTTGATAGCGACAAACTAAATCCATCGTCTCGACACACAACCGCGACAACCAAAGCAACAACAACCAGAAAAAAACACTTTAATTGGTCAAGTAGAGTGTGCTTGGCTTTGCGATATCCTGCATGATGTAATAATAATATATACAATCTTACACACCCTTTTTTATTATAACTAATGAAAAGCGTTATGCTTTATCAACGAATTTACTTGGCTGTTAATGTTGCAGTGATATAGATTGTCTACTTCTACGTTTGCTTCATTATACCCTCTTGATCGATGTCATTGGTACAGAGTACAACATAACGATGGTAAATTTATCAAAAACTTGCATCTATGTATGACACATCATGCATAAAAGCTCACACGACACACAGTGCTCGATGCTGGCACAGCATGGGATAAAAAAAATTGCAATTGCGATGCAACGAATGCGGATCACGTGATTGCCATGGATATGCCAGGGGATGTTTGCTGCTACTCCCGCTGATGTTGTTGCTGTTGTTGCTGCTGTTGCTACTGTTACTGCTGTTACTGCTGTTACCACTGCAGACGGCGCGACCAGGCAGCTCATGGCAATTTCATAGCCATACTGCGACAATTTTTATTAAAATTTAGAATTTTTCAATTTATTTAGCACTTCTCTGGGGCGTTGTATGTGGACGTCTCTCAGTACGAAACCGATGCGCCTCGGCCTCACTTTCAGGGTGCTATTTGATTTGTTGCAACTGCATGATATTGGTCATCGAAAAAAATAAAAATATAAATGACAACGGACACCGTACGTGATTTGAATTTTGGTAGCTGCATCGTTTAGTTTACCCCTTCCCGAAAGTCAGCAGTTTGTTTGCTATTTAAAAGCAACATGACAGGCAGCTTAAATGCCATCCGAGCTGAGCAACAAGAATATGAAATTCAATTAGCCATTACGATAATAATGATGGCAACTGCCATCCTCGCTATGGAACTCAAATGGGCAAAGGATCCAACAATTGCAGACACAACCAACTCCCCGGCGGCCACAAGGACACAAGGAGCAGCAGCGGTCTGCTCGTCCGTGCCAACGCATGCCGGAATCAATGAAATGAAATCTGCAGTGGCGCACGAAACAAGTGGGTGAAAGCAAATTAGAAATTGCAAAAATTGCCGAGGCATTTGCCGACAGGCATTTGCCATTTGTTTGTTGTTGGTCCTTGTTATTGGTTGGCTGCTCTCGTTCTGATGACTGTCAACACGCTGATAAGTGTTACAGCCCATGGCTGGCAGCTCCAGGCGATTGCCGGGTCCTTCTGTTTGTCTTCCCGTCTAGTCGGCTGTGGCTCGCTGGGTAATGCATTGACCCAGGCAAATGCTAATTTTATTATGACAAATGCGAAAAAGTCGAAGAAAAAACTTGTCACAGAGTTTTTTGCTTGATTTGTTCGCTCTGTCAAGTCAAATGAATCAGAGACTAATTTAATAAGCTTTAAGCGCTGCTTAACCCATGTGATGTGTGCTGTCAAGAATCATTGATTCATCAACGCAAATGATGCTCACGTCACGCTGCGATCACAGTCAGCCACCGTATTACACATCATTTTATCTACGCTTGGGGCAATAGTACTAATTTGTAATTACCTTACAGAAAGCAAACAGAACGCGAACAGACCTATAACTTATGCCGCTGACTGTGTGCGCCTAATTGAAAATGATCGCACAGCTGGCAGGCTGGGCCAGCTGCCTAGTAGTTAAGCCTAACTTAAGTAGACATTTAGTTGGCATTACAGCAACGCCTACCGAGGGACCCTTGGGTTCTGGCTCTGGATCTAGCTCTGGCTGTGCCTCTGGCTGTGGCTCTGGCTCTGGCTAACAAAGTTGTTGGCACAACTTCAACACCATTGCCAGTCAACAAATTGTTTAACAAACCGCCTAGTAAATCCAGCTTGCAACCGTGTTGAATCTGCGCCTGCGCACACCTTCCACCTTCAGCTGTCAACTCTAATCTAAATAAGCGATTTGTCTGCGCATAACTCTGATGCCTTAACCGGATTGCAGGCTCCAATGTGAGTGTAGCATGCAACCGCTTCGTAGTCGCAACAGTTTGTCCAGCCCGACTAAATAATAATTTATATAATTTATTCGTGGAACTCAAGGCGGCAGTTAAGGAATTTATAGCGCGATAGCTTCTTATGGCCAACTCTGCCCAGTTGCAGAAAAATACCTTCAACTGATACTACACTTATAAATAATTAACTCGTGCATATGTTGTTGGCACTTTAACTTTGGAATTTACATTGTATTTTCAAATCTGTTGTTGCCAGCTTGTTCTAGCTTTTAATAGCACTCTGTTGACTTACTGATGGTAGCAAACTTACGCAATTTGCGACTGGCATTTGAAATCTTTAGCACTGCGTCAGCTGCTGGAGAGTCCACTATTGTCTGACAGATTTTAATATGCGCTTTCAAGGCGGAGTACATTACACTCAGCAGCATATAATACAACTTCCGTGCCCTCGAGCCTTTTTCTGATGCCAAGCCTTTTGTCTACAGCTAACTCCGAGTCACTTCACACCTGAAAAGTGTCTGCCCAATTGTTATGTGACTAAAGCGTTTAAGTTTAATAGAAATGTTATTGACCTCGACGTAAAGCATTCAGACTTAAACTCATTTCAAATGGATAAGAAGATTAGACTGAAGTAGTATACAGGTAACAAGCCACTAAGTATATATACACATGCAGTAAACACTGGTTCAGTACGAGTAAGTCAATATATCCATGCCCAAATGTCTTTTTTTGACAGTCAATAACACTTTTTAAAGAGACAGACTACAAGTTTTCATTTAATTCTTGCTGTTAATTGCTATATAAGTAATAATAATAAATAAATAATTTTTGTTAATGAGCTCAGTATAGTGATAGGCAGAATCAATTAATTGTAATGCAAATTGTTCTGACAGAAGTCATTATGTTCATGCGTCTTGACAAAATCATCCAAAACAAAGGCTAAGCCATCCACTATGCTGTGATTGGCATAGACAGCGCGGCAGTCAAGCAATGGAGCCGCTTGCTGCTCAGATTTCACAGCTATGCCTCACTTCCGCAATGTCAGTTCGGAGAAATTTAAATCATTGTTAACTATTCATTTGTCATGTATTACCGCAGCATTGCTGGTGCCCCTCGTGCCTCACAGTGCCATCAATTGTTCATGTTACTCTATCAGCAGAACTTCATGAGGCGACTCGAAGACAATAGACCCCTTGAAGGCAGCCCGACACAATCAGACAATTTCCACTCACTTTCTCCCCAGACAACTTTGTCTTGCTGTCTTCCTTAATTCAAGCATGTTATCCTATCGGAAACATTCAAGCCGCGGGTGGGCGCCTCAACTTTTACTCCTGTTTTTTTTATGTAATTTTGTGGGTGTGTGTGTGTGTTTGTGTGCTTATGTGTTCCATGCGAAAAGCAAGTAGCTGCCAGACACACACACACCCGCACACCTTCTCATGCACGTGCTGCTGCTGCTGCTGCGGCTGCTGCTGCTGCTGCGGCTGCTGCTGCTGCTGCTAGTGAAATTGTTATTATTCTTGTGGTATTGTTGCAGCTTAATTGAAAATATTGTAAGTAGAACGCTACGTTTGTTTGTGTGTGCTTAGTAATCGCTTGCAGCATTCCATTGCGCCGCACTACAAATGAAATTAATTGAATACCCCCAAGCGGCATATGCATACATACACATACACGCGCATACACATACACACTCACACACACACACATGTTACTTAATATCTAACTAACGAACACCTAACTTTTAACGCCTAATAACTGCCGGCTATTGACACTGGCCTTTGTGAATGGGCCAACTTTGATGAACGATGTGTGGCGAACAATGAAAGACAACTTTAAAGTGGGCATACTCAAGTAGACTGCAGCGCTAAATCAATAACCGATCCTTATATTGAGCTTATGTTGAATATACAAACATTGGTTGAGTTGACAAAGTTTTGACTCACTTGCTTTTGGTCATGTTCATTTAACCACGTATGTAGATGCACAAAGTTTTAATTGCAAACTGTATGTACAGAGTATATTTCAGTCAAGTACCCACTTGACTAACGCGCTTCGTTTTTGTAGCTATTTAAATATTTAACATGCATAACATGTGTATAATTATAATTAGCAGCTTTCTGATTTATTTTGAGTGCAGTCATGAAAACAAGCAACTAAAGATAAACATACAATAATCATTTTAATTACATGCCGATTTATTGCTAAAACTGCAATTAGTTAGAAAACTGTGACATATGTATATCAATTAGTTATGAAATTTGAGCATAAGCTGTTATGTTTATGGATCAGTTTTTGCCAAATCCATACCACATGTCAAAGTGCCTGCTTAATTTAACATATGAGCTGAACACGCCCACGCAATTCCATCATTAGCTTTCAGGGCAAATTAGAATGCAAACGCAATTCATTACATGACCAAGAACAACCTGCTTAATATAGTGAACACACCCAGAGGCCCAAAGTAAACTGGCTGCTAACATGCCATAATCCCATGCCAAGTCCATAAAGTGAGCGGCCAGAAGCAGGTCAGGCACAACTCCAATGATAATAATGCAGCCGAAAGAGGTCAACATAAAATGAAGTAACTAAACCCGGGACTGAACAACGACAACAAAATATGAACCCAGTGCTGGACAAGACAAGCACGAACCCGGTGGACAACTGGCAACAAAAGTGGCACGTTTTAGGTATACAGCCGATTCATGAACTTTCACCTTCGCCGGTGCTTTGGGTGCAGTAGTTGAAACTAAGACGTAGCCAGGCCATCGCTACTTTGTCTGAAAGCCTTTTTGCTTCCGGCTTTCATTATAATTTTTAGCAAGCTCAATGGAGCACATTGTCTCAGCGCGTGCTTGTGTCCTTTTATGAGTCATTTGCTGTTGTTGTTCTTTTATATGTACATGCAATTAAATAAAATATTTAACTTAATTACACGAACGAACTAACGCGTCGTCGTCGTCGTCGTCGTCGTCGTCGTGCTGCACGCATCAGTTGAGTCCTGGGATCGTTGAGTCATCGAGTCGTCGACTTGTCGACTTGCCGTCTCCCTGGGCCTGTCCAATTTGACAACGCTCAATAATGCAGCATGATTGTAAGCAGTAATGAAAGTCAATTGTAACAAAGACACGACCCAGTTCCACCCAAGAAACTGTTCACTCCCTCTATATGTATGTATGTAAATAGTTATAGTAGGTCAGGTTGGATGTACGAAGATTTTTACCCCATCGTCCTGACTCTAACCATAATGACAATTTTCCGTACACTTTGCGCCACTGCCTGCTGCTGTTGGTTAATTGAATTTAATGTAGTTTAATTGAGACGAACGTGATTCTAACTAAAAGCGCTTTATGTTTAACTTAGCAGCATCCAGCAACAACCAGGCCAGGCTGGTAGGCAGCTAGGGACGCTGAAAAGCTTCCTTAGTCGGCAGCAGGACTTCAATAGATGGGCAGAATTGTGTGCCGCCTCAACTACTACTTAGTTGACATGATGAGCTTGGATGCTTTCAAGTTGTTGAAATTCATATTAATTGCTGCCAAGTCAAAGGCAATTTCCATTTAAATGCTTTAATGTGCTACAACGACAATTTCAATATTTAATATTTTGATGGCAGCTGTCGGCAATTTCTTGCATGATGGCATGAATTATGCATGCCAATGAAGAAGTTTGAGCGAAATGGCAACTGTGTCACACGCTGCGTATGAGTTATGGTAGTGGATTCGTTGCACTGACTGGTCATTGCAATGTTTTCAAGGACATATCCAATATTAAAAGCATTTCATGCGCATCGCTGCATGAAATTCGAACGCAGATGCCGCATCGCATTCCAGAGTAGTAATGGGAGTAAAATGAGCAGTTGCTGAAGCACCAGCAAACGGAATCTCCAAAATGGACAGCTGTCGGAATTAGCGTACAGCCTTCCATGGCAAGCCATGATGCGAAGCAACTGTCACAGCACCACCAGGCGCACTGTCATCTCCCAAAGAATCTCAAAAAAAAATGGTCAAGCTGCATAATAAATTGAATTTCTTTTGGCTCGACGTTTGGCGCATTTAAGACTACGACATAGACACACACTTCAAAACAAGTTCAAATGGTCGCATCGTTCGTGATTGACTAACAAATATCCTATAAAGTGCATCTGAACTATTCCTTTACATGCAACATATAAAATAGACTTTATTTGAAATATTAAATAAAAACAATTGAAGATGAAGGGATCGCAGAGTCTACTTCTGCCTGTGAAATACATTAATACAACTTTCTTTGCCATATCCTTATTACGTGTACAAGGGGTATTAGAAATACTATATTCTCTTGCCGTCTCTCTTCTGCTTTCTCTGTCTTTCGCGTTTTCTCTGTGGGGAAACAGTCGACGCCATTCTGGCCGCACACGTACGTTGTCTAACATGAAGTTGGCGACAAAATTTCACCAGACGCAAATGAAATTACAAACAAGCCCAGAAGCAGCAGTAGCAGCAGTAATAGCAGCAGCAGCAGATGCCATGGGAGCAACTAACTTGGACAGCAGCTCAAAAATCCAAATATCATATTTACAACATGCAACTACAACTGCTCCTGCTACAGCTGGTTGTACAAAGCGAACTTAACTTTTAGCATGTCGGAATGCAATGATAAAAGGCAAAATGAAAACTGACATCTGAATTCTTTCATTTTGTCATAGCTAACATTTATACGGAGATAAATTAGAGAACAAGTTTATTGTGTTAGTCTAGTCGCAAGGCACGTTAATCAAATAAAGGATCACATTTGACTGAAAACTGTGCTACTACTTGTGAACGCAGTTGCTGATAATAAACATGATTCTTTAGTTAACATCGGGCACAATATTTTGAAGGTTCAATGACTATTTAGTTTACTACTATTCAAATTCTATTATTGGGCGTAAGTAAGTAATTTAATCTGTCCAACTGTCCAACACAGCAGGTACATACATAAACTATGTAAAACATTATCACCCCTCAACTGTTTGGCATTTGCACCGCAACTTAATGTGCCTCAGGTCAGGACGAGTACAACTTAATTTCAAACATAATGCTCAAACTTTTGATAACTCATTAAGCGCCACTATGTAACATAGTTTCATAACACAAAACACGCCCAAGGCGCAAATGATACGCTTAATTAGTATCACCGAAAAACCCGAAACGATTGCAGAAATTGTCAAGTTAAGGCCAAAATAAAAAAAAACGTGGCTACATTTGACAATTTATATTTGCTCTCCATATCGCTATCTCTAGCTTTGGCAATTTTTGCTTCGCTTTCGCACTAAACACAAAAAAGAGACCAAACAATGTTTTAATTTGTCAAATTAAAATTTAAATTGCCAACACACCAACGAACAACTGCACAAAACCCACCCCTTACCCCATACCCCACACAGTTCAACCACCCTCCATCCTTGCGGAGATGCCAAGTTGTCGTGCAAATTGTACAAAAATTTGTTGGCCAACCAAGGAAGCTTTATGGAGAGTATCCTCTTTATTATGGCCATAATAAAAGCACACAGCGACCACGCTCAATAAATATTTAATTATAAAACGAATAGAAAAAAAGTTTAATTACTATTTGTCATTTGCTTGATAAGTGACACTCTGCTAACCAAAAATTGTGCATGCCAAAGCCATAATGGCAAACTGCTGAAAGGCAACAGCATATATATTAAGCTTTTATAACTACATTTACTGAGCCATAATATGCTTTAATGCTGCAAATTGAAATTTTAACGCAACAACCTACTCGTTTTTGGCACTGGCTGCCAGGCCTGCCTGCGTGCCTGCCTGTCTGCTAGCTCCGCGAACGTGGCCTATACAAAGTTATGCATGTATTTGCGGCAATGCTCTGTGGTCAGAATGTGGCTGGGCCACGTTACGCCTGTCGCCTGTTGGGCGCCACATAAGTTTGCGGTCGCTCCTTTTATTTCATTTTGCATAAGTTCTAAAGTACACATCATATATAATTAAAATCACAAAACGGTCAATTTCGCCTCAGCAGCGACAACCAGCCGAATACCCTGCCCTGAGTAATGGCTCCGGCAATTGGGCATCATGTTTGTTCCAGCATTTGCATTAAAATTGTATGTTCGTACACACTGCGAACGCCCAACCATGGCACTTAGTTGGGGCTTTGTTGCACGCCACTTAAAATTGGGCATCATCATTAAAAACAATATTAAAATACTACATGATATGAATGTTTAATTGCTTAGAGTCGAACTATTATGGAATTAATACATTTTCTTATACTTAATGAACCCCTCTCAAGATTTATGAATACTTATTTCTAAGGGAAAATATATTATCCCCGTCAGTTTTTTCTTTTCTAAATTTCAATTCCGCTTTCTTATGCTCATAATTTTTAATAATAAATTGTTTGAAATTGTGTATGGCAGGACTAGTGCTGTATATGCCCACATTAGCCATAATTAAGCTTAATGGCCCTGGGATTTGGCAATTTTGGCACAATAAATGGACCTATTTGGTTTAGGCCACGTTGTCGAGCCATAAAGCATTGGCTTTGGCTTACAAGCTCCAATAAAAATCACACAGTGACTGATGCAAATTTATGCCTGGCCTAGGCTAGCCTAGGAGCGCGAATACAATGTTTTTGCCAGATTTGCATGCCGCAACAGCCATTTGGTCTATGAGGACACGCCCCACCTAACAAAAAAAAAAAAATTAAAATGAAAATAATGTGGCAAATGGAGTTGTGGGTATGAGGACACTAAAAAACATGCACAATTCATTTTCAAAATGAATTTGTTCCGCTGAAACGTCCATAAATGCATTTAAATTTATTGGAATGCGCGACAGCAGTATCGACGTCACCAGAAGAAGAAGCAAAGCAATGCAACAGACCAAAAAAAAAATTTAAAAAAAAAAAAAACACTCACCCATTGAATGACAATAAATTATCAATTTTATTTTGACAGCGGGAAAAATCCCGTTGCGAACGAAGCAAAGAACAAGCGCAAAATGTCACACAAAATTGAGCGAAATATTTTCGGGCGGGACATTTGTGACAGGAAGTTTCAGTTCAATGGTTTGTTCCAGCGACCGATTCTCAATTGCCTGCACTTATGTATGTACATGCATATCTATATCCATTGACAAGGATTGGGCAAAAAGCGAACTCAGCACTTGATTTGTTGGGCGTAACAATATTAATTTATATGCTTAAGCGACAATGCCTGTAACTAAAGCTAAAATATGCAACACTTGAATTTTATTGCAGACATTCCATCTTCATCAGTCTATGGACGAAACGCCCCCGATGACGTTGCCTTCAGTTGTCCGGAGGAGGGCATGTTTCCCGATGACTATGACTGTCGCATCTACTATCGCTGCGAGCAGCACACGGAGTACCATATCAAGCCATATATGTTTGCCTGCAAATCGGGGACAGTCTTTTCGCGTGTCCTGCAATTGTGCATGCCACCGATGTTGGCTGGGCGCGCGGAGTGTATGAACGAAGTCGACAGCAGCGATGCCGAGACGGACAGTCAGCTGGCGTATGATGGGCTCGTCAATAGTCCGAATGGACAGCTTAACAGCGTCGTTACACCCGCCGCCCTTGAGCTGCACACCTATGCGACAGCAAATCGGTTGCCCACAAATTATGGATTGACAGGACTGAGTGGTGTTTCAGTCATATCCTTCTCGAGCTCATCATCTTTGCGCTCGGCGGATGGGGGTGTGGCGTGTGAGGATGATGGATTTATGGGTGATCCTGCTGACTGCACCGTGTTCTATCGTTGCATCTCGAATGGTCGTGGCTATAATAAAATCGGATTTCGCTGCTCAGATGGTACTGCATGGGATGAGTCATTTCAGTCGTGCAACTATATAATTGATGTACGTATTAATGGGGGCTGCCGCAATCAGGCCGATCCACTAAGTGATGAACAAACAGCGACACAATCATCACAAACCACATCATCATCGACCTCGTCCAGCAGTCAGCAGAGTTCGTCGACAAGCTCCTCTTCAACCTCGAGTAGTTCAAGCTCTTCCACCAGCTCTTCCACCAGCTCGTCAAACCAGCACGAGTCCAGCAGTTCCAGCTCCAATCAGGAGTCCTCCACAGCGAGCAACAATCAACAATCTGTATCAGAGAGTTCAACGAGTAGCAACCAGCAATCCAGCTCGAGTTCGTCAAACCAAAGCTCTGGCAACAGTCAGTCATCGAACAATAATCAGAATCAAAACTCCAACAGCCAATCTTCCGGTTCTTCCAATAACCAATCCAATCAGGGTGGCAGTAAGCCAACTTCCGGTGAATGCGAAGACGAGAACACCTATATTCCCGATGGAATAGACTGTGCCAAGTTTTATAGATGTCGTCTTGATGGCAAGGGAAATTTAGAGAAGGTTCCATTTACTTGTGGTCCTGGCACCGTTTGGGGTCAAGAGGAGAAGGTTTGCGTTCTACCCACCGATGATCAAAAGAAACAATGCAATATCCAATCTGGCTCTTCTAATAGCGGCAATAATCAAAGTCAGCAAGCCAGTGGCAGCACTGAAAGTTCCTCAGCAAGTGGCAATCAATCGAGTAGCTCTAGCTCCGGTTCAAGCAATAATAATAATAATAATAGTAATCAATCTGGCAATCAGCAAGAATCATCAACATCAAGTAGCAATCAATCTTCCAGCAGCCAAGAAAGCTCGTCCAGCAACAATCAAGGTTCATCTTCAACTTCCAGCTCGAATAATGAGTCATCCACAGTGTCAAGTTCCTCAAGTTCACAGGCAACAACATCAAAGCCTCCAAATCCTGACGGAGAATGTAAACACTCGGAAACATATTTGCCCGATAAAAAGGACTGTGCCCGTTTCTATCGCTGCGTGGATAATGGCAATGGTGGCTATGACAAGATTGCTTTCGATTGTGCACCAGGTACAGTTTGGGATCCGGACTCAAAGGGCTGCAACCATCCAACGGACGTTCAGAAGAAGCAGTGCAAGGCTATGGCCAGTGGCCAAGGATCATCATCCAATCAAGGATCATCGTCCAACCAAGGATCGTCATCAAATCAAGGTTCGTCTTCTAATCAAGGATCATCATCAAACCAAGGTTCGTCATCCAATCAAGGATCATCGTCAAACCAAGGATCATCATCAAGCCAAGGATCGTCCTCAAACCAAGGATCATCTTCTAACCAAGGGTCATCTTCTAACCAAGGGTCATCTTCTAACCAAGGATCTTCTTCTAATCAAGGATCATCCTCTAATCAAGGATCATCCTCTAATCAAGGATCATCCTCTAATCAAGGATCATCCTCCAATCAAGGATCGTCATCTAATCATGGATCGTCATCCAACCAAGGATCGTCATCAAACCAAGGACCATCTTCTAACCAAGGGTCATCGTCTAATCAAGAATCCTCTTCCAATCAAGGATCATCTTCTAACCAAGGGTCATCTTCTAATCAAGGATCTTCCTCCAATCAAGGATCATCCTCCAATCAAGAATCGTCTTCTAATCAAGAATCTTCCTCCAACCAAGGATCTTCTTCCAATCAGGGATCATCCTCGAATCAAGGATCATCTAATGCTCCTAGTACTACACAGAAACCATTCAAGCCAGCAACGAAATGTGAGAGCGAAGACACCTTCTTGGATGATAAGGAAAACTGTTCAAAGTTCTATCGGTGCGTTAATAATGGCAAAGGTGGTTTTATGAAAGTATCATTCACATGTCCACCAAACACAATTTGGCATCCTGAAGCCAACAGCTGCGATCATCCATCACAAGTTGACATGCAAAGCTTGAAATGTAAGCTGGTTAGTCCAGGACAACAGTCGAGTAGCAGCAATAGCAATACCAGCAATAACCAACAATCATCATCGAGCAGCTCTTCAAGCTCCGCATCTGGCAGCAGCTCGAGCTCGACAACGTCAAGCTCAAATAACTCTGGTTCGTCCTCGGCATCAAAACCGTCTGGTAATTGTGCTGTAAATGGCCAATTCCTCGCCGATGAGAAAGACTGTGCCAAGTTCCATCGTTGCGTCGACAATGACAGAGGTGGCTTCAACATTGTAGCCTTCTCTTGCCCACCTAGAACTGTATGGGATGCTCAGATTGAAGCCTGTAATCATGAATGGGCCGTAAAGGACAAAAATTGTGGCAGCAGTGGATCCACTCAACCGCCAGTAGCATCGGAAACGACGACAAGTCCCAGCGGGCAACCAGGGAAACCTCCACTGCCAACGACACAGAAGCCGACTTCGCAGAAGCCGACTACTGTTGAACCAGAAACGGCGACAAGTCAAGGACAACCAGGAAAACCTCCATTGCCAACAACACAGAAGCCGACCACAGTAGCACCAGAAACGACAACAAGTCAAGGAGGGCAACCTGGAAAGCCTCCATTGCCAACGACAAAGAAACCGATTTGGCAGAAGCCGACTACTGCAACACCAGAAACGACGACAAGTCAAGGCCAACCAGGAAGACCTCCATTGCCAACAACACAGAAGCCGACCACAGTAGCACCAGAAACGACAACAATTCAAGGCGGGCAACCTGGAAAGCCTCCATTGCCAACGACACAGAAACCGACTTCGCAGAAGCCTACTACTGTAACACCAGAAACAACGACAAGTCAAGGCGAGCAACCTGGAAAGCCTCCATTGCCAACAACACAGAAGCCGACCACAGTAGCACCAGAAACGACAACAATTCAAGGCGGGCAACCTGGAAAGCCTCCATTGCCAACGACACAGAAACCGACTTCGCAGAAGCCTACTACTGTAACACCAGAGACAACGACAAGTCAAGGCGAGCAACCTGGAAAGCCTCCATTGCCAACAACACAGAAGCCGACCACAGTAGCACCAGAAACGACAACAATTCAAGGCGGGCAACCTGGAAAGCCTCCATTGCCAACGACACAGAAACCGACTTCACAAAAACCAACTTCTGAGAGCATAACGACGGGAAAACCAGTTACGCAAAAGCCAACTGAACCTAGTGGTAAGGTAAAGTGCATGTCTGAAGGTTTCATTGGCGATCCGGACAACTGTGCCAAATTCTATCGTTGCATTGGCAATGGTAAGGGCGGTTACGATCAGGTACCCTTCCATTGTGCTGCCGGAACCGTCTGGGACCAGGACCTACAAACCTGTAATCACGATTTAAATATGTGCAATCCCATTGGCGGAGAAGGCGATGGTAATCCTACCACAGAGTCTGATAAGGGTCCTTGTGACAGCACTACAACTAAGCCCACATCGACAACGACAATGGACACAACGATAACACCAATCACAATAGAGACAACAACAACAGATCGTCCAACAGAGCCGACCACGGACTCAACAACAGAACAGACCACCACAACCAATCAACCCACAACCAATCCGCCCACAGCAAATCAACCCACAACCAATCCGCCCACAACCAATCCGCCCACAACCAATCAACCTACAACTAATCCGCCCACAACCAATCCGCCCACAACCAATCAACCCACAACCAATCCGCCGACAACCAATCAACCCACAACCAATAAACCCACAACTAAACAGCCTCTAATATCCATATTGACAACGACTGACACACCGGCCACAACAGAAACAACAGGTGAAGCGAATACACCGACTACAACCATGATGCCTCAAACTACAACGCAGGTACCTAATTTGCCACCCGGCACCGAATGTAAGGGCGAAGGTTTTATGCCTGATCCCAACAATTGCCGCAAGTTCTATCGTTGTCAAAAGACCGGCGATTCTTACTCAAAATACGAATTCATGTGCGCTAAAAATACCGGTTGGAACGCAGACATACAGACTTGTGATCACGCCAGCAATGTTCCTAGTTGCTCGGGTCAAACCGATCCTCCAACAGAGACAACAACCAATCCAGGCATAATCACCGAACCTACTCCAACAAAGCCAACTACAGAGACTCCAACGAAACCAACAACTGTAACAGTTACAAAACCAACAGATCTGCCAACGAAACCCACAACAGAATATCCCACCACAACCGAAAATTGGACGAAACCGACCGATTCTACAATGAAACCAACAGATTATACGGAAAAACCCACAGACTATCCAGTGACAAAACCCACCACCACTGAAGCGAAACCCACAGATTATCCAACAACGAAACCCACCACCACCGAAGCGAAACCCACAGACTATCCAACAACAAAACCCACCACAACAACAGAAATGTATCCAGAAACTACAACGCATTTCACCACATCAATGCCCGGTTATCCACCAACAACTGAGGACAACCAAGGGACAACAACGGAGGACAACAACCAAGGTACATCTAAAGAACCAGAGACTAACTTCAAGTGTCCGTCTGAAGGCTTCCACGCTGATCCGCAGGACTGCAGTATTTACTATCGCTGCACCAAGCACAATGATAAATATCAGGTATACAAATTCCGTTGCTCCAAAGGCACCGTGTGGGATTCATCGCTCGAGACGTGTAATCATGCTGATCAGGTGTCTAGCAGTTGCTCCTCTGGAAGCAGCACCACACCAGGAAAACCAAGCGATACAACACCGTGGACAGAGCAGCCTACAAGCACAATTGGGTCAATAGTGACAACAGTCAGGCCAGAAACAACCACAAATACTCCACCCATTACAACAGATCGCCCAGTCGAAACAACAACCAAACCGATTGAGACAACTACGGAAAATCAACCGACAAAGCCATATCCTGAACCATCAAACCCGAGTGCTCCATGCCCACCAACGACTGATGAGCAAAGTTTGTTTGTCTGCCCGTCGGGCTTCCGTCGTCATTCCAAAAATTGCGGCATGTTTTACCAATGCAATGAGAATTCCAACTCCAATCTGAATATCGTGCTCTTCCAATGTCCCGCTGGCACCGTTTATCTTGAGGAATCGTGTCGCTGCGGTAAACCCGAGTCCAACGACAGTTGCAGCAACAAGGGATCATCACGCAACCAACTGTTTAATGAAGTCGATCATTCTCTTAATACGGCAAGTATTTTTTTTAGGTAAACACAAAGAATTAAAGAAAATAAGATAAAATTTATTTCCAGGTGCAAATAAAATCGGAATTGCCGCTTTGTCCGGAGGAAGGACACTTTGCCTTGAACCAGGATGAATGCAGCCAGGTGTTTGTCAAATGCTCCTACTCTCCTGAAACGGGACGGACTGAGGGACAAATTAATCGTTGCCCACAAGGATTTGCCTACTGGAATGTGAGTCGACGCTGCGAACCGACCAGAAAATTGACGAGCTGCACCCCAGCCACATACAATGTGGGCGAGAGTGTGCCCCTGGAGTGGGTGAACATTGGACACAGACGTCGCAGTCTCCGCATTTAAAGCATACATACATACATACATAGCATTAATATAGAAATTGAAAGGCTACGCAATTGTTTGCTGCGCAAGCTCACCGATTTTTTCTTGAGCAGCTTGCGCCGCAAATGACGTGCCAAAAGATTAGTTTAGATAGTAGTGCAATTACAAATGTAAGTTAAACATGGGTTAATAATAACAGTTTCTGGTGTCGGTGGTACTGTTCGTGATTACTAGCGAAACTACAATTCCAAAAGAAGAGATATTTGTTCATTTCATTTCACAGATAACCTGTAAACATTCACAAAGGGCACAGCCTTATTTTTGTATGTTTGTAGCTATTTCACGGAGTAATTGTATTTATGTTTATAATTTAAACGTTTTAAACGCCATATTTAGCTTATGTCCTATGCTTAAAGTACTATATAAATAATAAATTAAAACATATACAAAATGTTTACATGAGCTCAAGCTTAAGGTGACTATGGTATTCCTTCCATTCTATCTATCTTTTTCTTTTCTAACTATAAGCACGTTATTTCTTCTTTTTGGCAACTGGCGGCGCCGCCGGATTGTCGCCCTTGTAGAACTCCTTTAGCAGCGCCATGGCTTCCTCTGCGCGCACACCGCCCGTTATGTTGATGCGTTGACCCACAACGGCGGCCACATCAATGACAGACTTGCCACCGAAACGATCATTCTCACAGCCATAGATAATCTCTTTGACGGCTAGCGTGTGCAGCGCTGCCGAGCACATGATGCAGGGCTCCACGGTGACCACAACACTGATTTCACTGAACACTTGGCGTGCCGGCAAACGCTTCTCGCGGCAATAGGCCAAGGTAGCATCGATGCAGATGAACTCCGCATGACGTGTTGCATTCCGATGGACATTCACTTCGTTGCCGCCACGTGCGATTACCTTGTCGTCGTGTATAAATACACAGCCGACGGGCACCTCGCCGGCGTCACGTGCTCGTCGCGCTTCCACTAAAGCTTCCTCCATAAATGCGGCCATTTGGCATGGAAAGATCGCGGTCAATTCTCGTGCAAACAAAAACACAGCAGTCAACGACGCCACGACACAAGCATGCAAAAAATAACAAGCAAAAATCAGCTGTTCACCATCCGAATGGTTGGCAACACATATAGCTATCAGCCCCATGGCAACACTGGCTAAAAAATACTGATTTTATTGCTGGCAAGGTTGCAACTCTCCCAGAACAAATATGTAAACAAAATTCCAAGGGATTTAATTATAATTATTTTATGTTTTGATAAAAGTCGCTTTGCAAGAATTCTTGTAATACAAATCTACGCCTACTGTCTTGTTTTTTTGAACTTACTCTACAAATGTACCTATATACATATTGTATATAGTTGCTTTAGGTCTCATTACGCATAAACTTGATCAAATCGTGCTGCGCCAGAAACGCCTCAGCCTTCTCTGGCCAATTTGTGTTGTTGAGCGCTCGTGGCGATGGATGAGGCAAGCGATGGACAGCCACAGATTTACAATAAGTTGAACGCTTTAGCGCTGTGTGCACATAATCGCCCACTGCCACCACAATCTGAGGCTGCAGCAGCTGCAGCTGCTGCTCCAATGCCACCAGGCACATATCACGCATCTGCTGCTTGTGGACACCTTTCAGCTCGTTGGGCGTAATATTGCGTCCGGCTGCATCGAAGAACGCCAGTGGACAGAAGTTGTGGACAAAGCACTGTTGTGCAAAGGTCTCCAGGCTGCCGACAGCCAAACGTTCGAACAACTCCCACAAGCGGACACCGCTCGGCTCCTCAATCCGGCAATTTAAGCCGTCAACGGCACGCTTTCGATGCAAAACCGGTGGTTGGAGTACTTCTCCAGAGAGTTGCATCATTTGACCAACGGTGCGAATGTTGCCAAAGGGTACCTAAATACATAAGTAACGAAATAAAGTTAATTAAAATAAATGAACAAAACTTACTCCCGTCTGGCCCATGCCATTGGGGCCCGGGTTCATGCCAATGAATATGACGCGCTTCGGTCCACTCAGGAAGCGTCGCAAGTAGGCGCAATGCAAGGACGCCGCATACTCCACGGGATTGTAGGTGCAACTGATGCTCGGCGGCAGTTCAACAGTCGACAGTTGTGCATTTAATGCGCACTCAATTTCGTAGAACTGCATCCAAAACGGTTGAGCAAACAGCGCCGATGTTGTCGCTCCAGTCAGCGCTGCTGTCTTTGACATGCTTTGGCCAAACGCTGCCGCCGCTTTCTCCTCCAGTTTTCGTTTCAACATATCAACAACTTTTAAGTTTAAATAAACTAAGCGCGCAGTAAATGTGAATAGCGAAAGCCAAAAACAGCTGGCAATTTACAGCGTTACCAACTGTAATCAAACCACACCGCTGTAAATTAAAATCAGCCAAAATACCAACTGCAATCAAGATAATTTTATTATTATATGTATATATTTATATTAAAATTGAATGTCCACAAATGTAATACTACTAGTGGCTACGTGTGAATTCATTCATCTTGCTCTCATTCTCCTTTACGAATTTCGCTTTAAATTGCTTTACGCTCTTCTCAATGCTGCTGTTGACAACAGTGTGAAAAATTTTCAGAAATTGATCCACCTGAAATACAATTTTGATATTCATAAGTAAGTTTAGCGTTTTGCCATTGGAGTCGACGCACTTACAGTCATATCTTTTTCAGCACAATCCAGTTTAACAAACTCGCATTGGGGCGCGTGCTTGAGATGCTCCTTCCAAGGATCATCCTCAGACTCCCAGCCGTCCAGCGTTTTGCCGCACACAAAACATGTCGCCGTATCATTTTCACGTTTCGTGCCTGTCCAATAGAAACCAGCCTCAGCCATCTACAAGAATCACTATTTGTTACCAAACTGATTAAGTGGAATTTTAACAAAGCGCTTGCCTTGCCAATGCTGCATGCGGACTTTGCTGAGAATGGCCAGTCCTTGAAACTTTCTATTCGATGCTTTTCCAGCAAATGCAGACCACGAAACTCATCGAGCTTGGCTTCAGTCGGCATAGTTGTTGCATCCGTTATTTTGATTGACATTTTAAATGAAATTATATATTGTTTATGTTACACGCACAGAAAAAAACAAACTGAAATCTGAAGCGTACCGCCTCGTTACTGCGCCTTGGCAACCCTAGCAGTTTATATTTAACATAACAGCGACATGTTAATACCAAACATTTGCTAAAATGTTATTTACATTTCTTATAATTTATTTCTGATAAATATTCCCTAATCGTCTCTGCTAAGCAAACGTAACGTATACAAATACAAGTAAAATCCAAATGTTTTTGCAGCAAATATGCTATCCAAATACACGCGCAAAAGAAATTTGGCAGCTATTTAAATTTAACAGACAATTTACATAGTTTGTGACACAGAACATAACATTTGCTTGTATATCGATCTGTTGATTAACATTTTCAACTGCAGTTACGATTGGCAAGAAAATATCCGTTTATAGAATTTTTTGTATGCGAAGCTATTTTAAATTTTTAACATATTTTTGGGAATTTTCCAGCACTAAGCCTTGGAGTGTTCTCAACACTGTCACACTGGGACAGCTGTTCACTCAGTTTTGTCATTTATTGTTGTATTTTTCGGTTACACATAAACATTAAATAAATGAAAATAAAAAAATAGTTGAAGAGAACATTATCCGTTTATTGTTTGTTATTGAGTTTTACTTAGTTAACACACGTATTATGCAAAAACTTGCTTCTGTTACACACTCCCACACATCCAAAACTAATTAAGAAAAAAAAAAAAAGAAAGTGCTTGGGCCACAGAGCGAAAAGCTGAAAGGCCTTGGAAAAGAAAGGCGAGCTAATTGGAAATCTCATAAAGGGAAGCAATCGCTAAGAAAAGTTGGCAATGAACTTGTGCTGGCAATGAACTCCAGACTTGAAGGCGCTCAACAGCTTTCGGGGCACACGAGTCCCATGGCCAACGAATGCAAGCAGAGTAATCCCAAGTGGGAGTTGACAAAACTTTACAACGAACTCATCGAGGAGTGCAAACGCAGTCACGAGGAAGCCCTCCTGCCGCGTTTCCTACGCCACGAGCTCGAGAAGTATGTACAAAAATAATAACAATAAGTGTTCAAATATCTCTCATCCGTGTTTCGATAAGCTGTGTGGCCAATTACCTTTCTAATCAATATTTTGAATTGTTATTATTGTTTAGTTGTTGTTGGCGCCACTAAGATTGAAGCCTTATCAGAGACGAACCCACTTAAAACAAAATAAATAAACATTTGAAAACAACATTTTACCTAATCGCACTTCCTCATATTTGTTTTTTTTTTTTAAGACACTCGCGTGAGACCCGTCGCGACCTGGTTCGCAAGCAACGCAATGGCTGTGCTCCACTTTTCATTGCCTGCAAACGTGGCGCAGTTGCCATTGCCGAGTATCTGATAACCATTTGCGAGGCGGACATAGAGCAGCGTGGTCACTTTGAAGTGCCCGAGGACAATAGCTTTCACTATGTGTCCCCGCTCTGGGCAGCTGTTGTCTCCGGCAAGTTGGCCATGGTCAAGTATTTGGTGCACGTCGGCTGCGACATAAATGCCACATCGGATTCGGGCTCAACGCCGGTGCGCAGTGCTTGCTACATGACACACACCGACATTGGTAAGTGGAATTCCCTCTGATAACATGCCTTGCCTTGTATAATTTCCTAATATATGTTCTGCAGTCAAGTTTCTTGTGGAGAACGGTGCCGATATCAAGAAGCCCAACATCAACGGCGGCACCTGCCTAATCAACTCGGTGCAGTCCGTGCAGCTTTGCCTGTATCTGGTGCGCAAGGGCGCAGATATCAATGCACGCGACATACAGGACAAGACGGCGTTGCACTATGCGATACAGGAGCATCGATTGGACACCACCCGAATGCTGATCGAACAGGGTGCCGATCCATTTGCCAAGAGTCGGTATGGTGACGATGCGCTGCGAACGGCATGCCTGAAAGGCGCTCATCAGATATTCGATTATTTGAAGAAGGAACTCACATATTCGGTTGATCGCATCGCCGATGCGCATGAGCTAATGGGCTCCACATTTCTGGACGAGCACAATGAGTCTCGTGTGTGCATTCTGCACTGGCGCATGGCACATCACATTCGTGCCGCCTACACGCCCTACGTCGAGAAACAGCCAAAGTTTCCGCAGTGTAAGGCATTTGAATACGCCCAAGAATTTACGACGCTGGAGGAACTCGATAATATTGCCACAGATATGGATGCGATGCGTACGCAGAGTCTGTTGATCTGCGAACGTGTGCTGGGACACACCCATAAGGATATGTTGTTCCGTTTGACCTTTAGGGGTGCCTCATATGCCGACTCATTGCAGCTGCAACGTTGCATCGATCTGTGGAGTCTTTTGCTCGAGATTCGCGTCAATAATTGGTCCATTTTGCATTTCGAGACATGCTTTGCTGCCCAGGCATTGGTGCGTCTCATGCTCGATCTGCATGTGCGCAACTCGAGCCACATGCGAAGCGACGCACGAGCCCATTTTATGCATCAGGATAATCTACTGCCCAAATTCTGGGATGTGCTTGGCGTATTTCAAACGCTTGCCATGGGCGCTGTTGCGGTCAAGGATCTGCTGCAGGTGCGTCCCGTCTTCCGGCGCCAGCAGGAGAACTATGACCGCGTATTGCGCTGTTTGGCACATCTTATCTATCTGCTGATCAATACCGTCCAAACAGAGGATCAGCGCAAGGTGATTTATGAGACCGTCCACGAGACAGTGGTCGTTGGCAACTTGCGCAGCGCCAGCACAGCAGACACTCTGCTCCACTTAAGCGCCTCAAGGCTGAATGTGATCAAAAGCGGTTATTTCACCGAAGACAATTTTGCCGACGTAAGTTTTGAGTAGTTAGCTGTTGTGTTTTTATTATAATTGATCAATTTTCGACAGAAGACTGTGTTTCCCAATGCTGAGGTCATCAAACTGCTTATCGAATGTGGCATTGATGTCAATACGAAGAATGAAGCCAAATCAACCCCACTGCATGTCGCCTGTCAGCCTTATAATTTTGATAATGAGGTTAGCTGAGGATCACGTTTCAACTGATAAAGCAATAATTAAACACTAACATATTTGCCATATTTACAGATTGTACACTTGCTGTTGAAGTGTGGCGCGGACATTGATCAGCCAAATCGCTCAGAGAAGCGACCCTATGACTCTATTGCCTCCAATCCCACCAACACCATACCGCTGCTCAACTTCGTATCGCTGCAGTGCCTGTGTGCTACGGTTCTGAGTAAGCATAAGATCCATTATAAGGATCAGCTGCACAAGCAGCTCGAGCAATTTGTGCATGACCATGAGCCTTGAGTGGGTCACATTCATTTTTTTGGAAACACATCTCTGTTGAAATTGTTAGTAGGCATATTTAATATTGGCCATATCGAAATTTAACCAGTGTATCTCCTGTTACTTTTAAAACTCTACTATTGTTAACTTAATCGGATAAACGTAGTTAAAAACTCACTAACGATACATGTAAAAGAAAAGAAAAAGAAAATGCAACACAATTATGTGTGGAAAAAGCAAAGTGTGTAAGAGATCAACGTGATATTAAATCTGCATAGGAAATGAAACTGAATCATTAATATTTTAGTAAACTTACAAACATAACTAACAGAGAAAAGCAAACCACATATTCTATGCAGCTGTTCAACTAGTTCATAACAATAAACTGTATACAGTACACATAATCTGCATTCAAATATATGCCTGAATACTATAAACACTTACATAATTATATAAACAAAAATCAATATATATATATACATACATACATACAAATACCTAATAATTATACACAAGCGAATAGAATAACTAATTTATTACATGTTAACAAATTGAAATTAAACTCCAAATACAATATTGTAAAATGTTAGTGGGCCAAATTGAAAAACTTATCTCGCTATAGTTGGCTTTAAACAACGGAATTTGCTTTAAGAACATTGCCTTTTTGTTTTCCAAATAACTGCTTCTCTAACTGTATTAAACTTGTGTGTCAGTATTGACTCGTTTTGTATATATATAAGTGTAATAACGCAAACATAAAATCGAATCTAATCAATAAATCAATAGTTTACAGTTTACTGATAAATACAACGAAACTTCTTTTTGTTGGGAGACAACAAAACTTTTCCACACCCGATCTTATAATAGACTTATCGCTTCTGACTTAAGGGAAAGCTATGCCTTTATTAACGACTTTCAATTACAATACTTATAAATAATACATAAATACACACATACATATGTAAATTGTGACTGGTTGGCTTAAAATACAATTACAATATTTAATCAAATGATGCTATCAAATGAAAATGAGAGGAAACAAAAGCAGTCAACATTTAGATTGCCTGAAAGATCAGGAGCACCAACAGGGCCGGCAGCCACGGTATGGTCAAAGATTGGCCAGCATTGCGCGGTACATTCGTATAACTATCAACTATATGTATCTTCCAGCCCATATTGCCGTGCGTAAATGAATTATAGTAAACAGTGTCGGGCCACGTTATATTCGGCGTAATCTCGAGCAGCGCTGGCGGCTCATCGCTGCAGATATTTACGAGCGAACGATTGAACTTCTTAAATGTGACAAAGTTGTCATCCAAGCGACGATCATAGTTCTCCGGATAGCGGGATAAGCAGAGTGGACCTGCAGCCGTCGGCTTTGGGCGACCGCGACGGGTGAACTCCACGCCAGCTAAAACTCGAATTTCGCTCTGCTTGGCATCAGACAGACGATCGAAGCCGCCCTGCGGATCATCCGTTATGACCAATGGATGATAGTGATCCGGCGAATGTGGATTGTTGCCGCCACGCACTTTAAAGGTGTACGTCAAGCCACGTTTCAAAAACAGTTCCGGTATCATATAGCCATTGATGTACCAGGCCAAGCCACTGGATACATGACCCGTCAGGCCTTGATAGCCACGCAGCCCGCCCGATGGGCCCAGATAGGCATTAAAGGTGCGCACGGTACTGTTAGGGATATCAATATATGTAGAGATTATTTACAACTAGAAAAATGAATAGTTTTCACATACGCATCCTTAATTCGTGTACGTTCCCACAGCTGCACAGGAGCATTAGCGCGTTTTGTGAAACTAAAACAATCGTTAACCGGCTCCGTTGTGTTAAAGTCAATGACTATATCGCTTTTGGGGTAATGTGTGTGAAAGGCGGGCTCATTGTTGGAGTCCAGCTGGCCAAAGGCCCAGACGACATAGTTGCTGCGATCCAAAAAAATTTCCTTATCGCCATCGTCAGCTGCAATTGAAAATTTAAATCCTAAAATGAGAATTCTTTTTATAATGCGTAGAAGAGCACCTACAAGATTTAAGTAGTCGCCTGAAGCTAATCGTATTGATGCCATCCTTGCGGGCGTATGTGTTAAGCTGAAAGCTGTCTAATCCGCCCACAACATCATCGCGACACACGCCCTTATTTTGGCCCAGAACCTGCACGCAGGGCGCCAGCGATGTGATATTGTAGTCCACTGTGTAGCCCCTGATGTCATCCATATAAGCGACGACTACATCGGCACCAATCATTTGACTGGATGTATCTGAGCCTGAGATGCCAAAGGACATGTAATCCGATTTCGCTACCTTTCCGGACAGTTGAAACGTTATCTGCGGCCCAAAGACCTCCCACGACACTTGTAGATCCTTATGCAGCTGCCTGCAGTTGGGCAGTGAGAACTCATAGGGCGTAATCTTCACCAGCGATGGCGGCACATTCAAACCATCCGGTATGAGCACATGACCATAGTTCTCATTGTCGGCCACATCGTAGACGCTAATCCAATCGATGTCAAAGATCGTTTTATCGCCAGGCAACTCCAACTCAATGGTCTCCTTATAGTACGCTCGAATGGGATCAAGACTGAAAGTAAAAAAAGAGTATGTACTTCAAATGATTCCAACTGCATTTAAATAATAATGATTACATACTATCCGCGCTCGTCGAGCATTTTGCTGCCCCGACTAGATGGCTGGGCACCGACACCCGTCCAGAAGAATGTGCGCTTGCCACGCCCATCATATGTGAATTCCTTGATGCGTATGGTTTTCGAGTCTAAGATCTCGATGGTGCTGCTGCTCACGTTGTGATTGCGCTTGGAGAAGGTGCCGCCGAGCACTTGAGCACGAGGCGGTTCAAAATCCTCAGGTATATACACATCACCAAAGTTATTCTGATTGTTTAGATCGTAGACGGCGAGCCACTGGATTTCGGTCATCTTCTTGCGATCGGGCAGCGTCAGCGTAAAATCCTTGTTGTGATAACGATCCAAAATATTGGTCCTGCCAATGAGTAGTGGGATTTGTTTAGTTCAGAAACTGATTGTTTTGTTTGTCTGATTTCTACTCACTTGCCATACTCGTCGGGCACTATGAAACCCTGTGGACCCGGCCGATTGCTGGCGCCTGACCAAAAGAACGTATCCGCCCCGTTGCCATCGTAATTAAAGCCCACTATCAAAAAGGTATACTCATTGACGGCATAAACGTCGCCAGACACCTGATGATGATACGAGTTTATCTTGCCCAGATATTTGCCACGATACGGACCCTCCTCGTCCTCACCCTCAGCAACTGTAAATATTAAAAAGTGCCTTTAATATAAACAACTAAGCAAAAAAAAAAAAAATTATTTATACCTATTGAATATGGCTTGCAATCTAAATGAATACTCTAAATTCTAACGAATCTGGTTCCGAAAATCTTATTAAAATGATATTTTCAAAAAGTGATTGGTTAAATGTGTTCCAAATTTCAAAATCCATGGTTTTCTATTCATGGCCAAAGCTTGCAACTGCAATAGTGCAACACTATGAATATTATGACAATATTATTAATAATACTGCCAAAATGTGCTTGGAGAAGTGTTCAAAGCTTTCCACAGAAAGCCGATTTTTAAAAACCAGGCCTACCTGACCATGATTTGGTCTCTATGGCAACACTACATAGGAAGTTGGAGACGCGTTTCCAATTCGATTAATCTTAAGATTTTAAAAATAAATCTCAAAAAATTGTCTACCATACCTTTGACAAAATAATAATATCTTTTTCGCAATGCCTAAGCAGAACAATGAAGAATTCCTTAGTCACGTTGTAGTGTAAAAGAAACTAAAAATTTGCAAACACAACGAATTTATTTTTGCCAAACCACAGGCTGACTCATGCATTGCGCAGCGTTTCCTCTAATTTACTGCCACTGGGGCAGAATGGCAATCGTCAGTCAATCGTTGGTAACACTTTTTTTTCTTTTTTCGTCGACTGCTCGCCCAGTCCAATGGAACCGGCGAGCAGCATTCAGCAGCAGCTGCAGATAGTAGACAATGTTAGACGCATAGACCAGTTTCGCTAGTTTCTCACGAAAGTGAATTTGTTTTCGCTGCTGCTGTTATTGTTTTTGTTGCCAGCTTGTTTTTTTTGTATTAAACGTAACAAGCATTAAAGTTTCTCTTTCCTTTTGGCGTGCATGTTGTATGTATGTAATTACTTATGTACTTACTTGCAGCTGAGGGCAGGCCAAACAGGAAAAGCGCCACAAACGCTAACAAAAGTTGTCGTTGTCTCAGTCGGCCACTTCGCTGTGGCAGCGCTGCTGCTGAAGCACACCCACTGGCGGCATCGCATACGCAGCAATGACAAAGAATGCCTTGGCTTCTCAATGTCATTGCGTTTGCCTTTGCGTTGCACTCTCCCTCTCTCTCTTTCTCTCTCTCGCACTCAAGATATGCCCGCTCCGTTCCACGTAGATAATTTGCAAATTGTAGCCAAGTTTCGTTGAGTTTCTTTTTTTCTTTTTTTTAACGCACTCTATTTAATTCAATTAATTGAACACGAACACAATCATTTTGATCAATTATAGTCGTTGTTAGGATTATTCTTTAGCTTCCGTGACGAATTGTAGTTGCTTTAATTGTTGTTGCGTATTTTCTTAAGGTCGTTTCGTCATTCGCATGCGTTATGTTTTTGTTTGTGTTGTATTACTTGTGGTATGGTACAAAACTGGTTTAAATCGCGGCTCCGAAAATCAAAAACCCGCCAACAGCTGCAAAACGAACCTTGCGTCTGCGCTTCTCAACAACAACTGAGCGAGCGAACGGCTAAGTTTCTTTGGAGTTTCTTTTGTCTACGTCTGCGCACAGCTTTCAGTGGCTTACTCTCTCTCTTTCACGCTCAAAGTTATACGGCCGCGCGTGCGCTGCATTGCAATAAAAGCTGGTGTGAGGTGCGTGTAACGGTTTTTCGCTTGCGATATATGAAAAATTCGAGGTGAGCAATAACAGTTTCTAATGAACTTAATTTATCAACTATTTCCCCATCCTTATTAAAACAAACATTGTCAGTTCGATTTTTATGCCTTCAAAAACTAATCTTCGTATGTTTGCTTTTATTTGATTTACCATTTCTTGTAGCAATTCAATAAATCTTGTTAAAAACTAACCAATTGCATTTCTTGCATCTGTTATTAGCTGCAATTGCAAAAGTCGTATTGCCGACTTGGATTTTAGTTCATTTTATGAATAGTTTTAATTGTAATTATGTTTTTTTTTTAACGTTCTCTGTATTCTTGCAAAAGTGTTAATACGATTTTATTTACATAAAGGCGTGGTAAAGTATTCTGTTTTAAAAATATCGGTTGCCCAACATAAATATAGGCGATTAAATTGTCGCAAACTAAATCATTGTCGTTTGTATGTATGTATGTATGTGTATTGTATTTGTCTGAAGCAAAAATTACATTATATGTATTAAAAATAGAATTTTCACTTAAGTTTTAAACGAATTTCACACGATTTTATTACAAAACAAATCATTCTTTTTCACGATTTTTTTTGTTTTGTTTTATTTAATTTTGGGCTTAATGCATATGTATGTATATATGTAACTGTTATTCTTCCTGCATTCTATTACTGTATAACTAGTTCATTGAAATACATATTTAATACATAATTATTTTCATAAGAAGCACATTTTTATTTATCATTTATGCGTTTACATTCCACTGTTTAAACTCGCTTTCAATGCCTGCCAATTCATTATATGTATAAATATAAATATATATATATATATATATATATATGAATATATATATATATGTATTTATTTATTTATACATTTATATTCATTTTTAATTGTTTAACATTTGTAGCGCACACTTTTGTTAACACTAGACGCTAGGATAACCTAAGAAAGTCGACCAGTTGTGCATGGGGGAGGGGATGTATAACAACCATTTGACGGTAAGTGTGTAATGAAAGAAAACCACCAAGTCAAGGCCGTTGCCGTTATGAGCGGGTGAAGGATGATGGATGATTGGGGGTGGGTGTAAGCTATATGTTCAATGTAGCTCTTGGACGCATGCACGCAAAGTGTAACTAAAAATAGAAATACTTAGCTTATAACGTAGCGTATAAAAATAGGTTGGTTTTTAGTAAGACATTAAATTAAAGAAATTGAGAACACTAATTAGATGTTTAAACTTATGTGTTATGATTTTGAAGTTTTCTCATCGATTTGGTTTATTTTGTAAGAATTTTGCATGTTTATGCTTCATTTTTTATTTGTTTTAAATTTTTTTTTTTTTAAATTTATTTATTTTATTTTTTACTCTTTGTAGATTAAATTTTAATTTTAAAATGAGCATTTTGTATGATTTTTTTCTTTGCGTGATTCTCATGAATGATAATAGAGCAGGGGAGAGAAGGAGACGTAGGCTGGACTTGCATTTTTTTTTTGTTTTTTGAGATTTAGAATTATATATTAGAGGTATGCTAGCTATTTAAATTGTTTTTCGTTTTTAACAGCATGGAATGAACTCGATCGAAAACGAAAACAGAAATATACAACAAAATAAAGCGAACAACTTTTGTTTAGAACTTTTTCGTGATTTTCGATATTTTTTTTTTTAAACTTAACAAGCGAACATAAAACGCACAAACCTGGTAGTTAAAAAATGACAATAAGTATTTTGTGTGTTTTTTTTTTAATGTAATTTGTTTTTTTTTTTAATAGAAATACTTGGTACGCGTATCTGTGTATGCATATAAAAAAATATTGGGGCACTACGTTGAATAATTCGATTGTTTCTTTAATTACGCTACAATGAAAATTAAATTTCTGCTTTACCTTTTTTTTTATGTTATCTACGTACAAAATTTTCTTTATTTAACTTGTATCACTAAGGAAAAATGTTACAAAGCTTTTGCTATGGCATTTATGTATGTATGTATGTGTATAAGTGAGTGCAGGTGAGTAGTGTGTGTGGGTGTGAGTGTGTGTGGGTGTGTGTGTGTGTCTGTGTGTGGGTGGGTCTGTGTGTATGTGGAAGGTCCAGGATAATTATTAGGCATACAACTGATGGAAAATTTGAGGGCGCTTTTGAAACAAATCAATCGAATTAACATTTAAATGAGGCGACTGTTGCCATTGTTGCCACGGTTGCTGCCAAGGCTGTGCCGAGGCCCTAAAAATTAGCGTGGGTGTGTACAATGCTTGAATTAGTAGTAGCAATAGTAGCTTTAGCTAAAATTTATCCTGAAATATGAACAGATTATTAGTCGCGGCCACAGCGATGATATTCTCCTCGGGATGCCAAGCGGTGTGCAAGATTTTCTTATTGAAGTCCAGGCAATCGACGCTTATCTCATCCTTCTTCCGTTTGCCGCCAGTGCAAACTTTGCGTGGCTTCAGCACCGTCTTGGGCTTAATAATGTCTCTGGATGCCTCCAGCGTGACATCCTTTTTCGAATTGCGATCGAAGACCCGGAAGAAGTTGTTATAACTGCCGGTCATTATGGAGCTATCTTTGCCGTTCCAACAGCACTCGAACTTATCAAAAATGCAGTCGTTCTCGTACAGTGAGCACAGCTTTGCGCGAAGGTATTCATGAACCTGTTCGTAAGGACAACAACGTTATAAATTATAATTTCGATGAAATGGGAGGTGGGGGGATATCGGACTTACCGGATAGGTCTCAATGGGCTTTGTCTCCATGTGCAGGTCCCACACCTTGATGCTTAAATAGTCTCTGGAGATCATGTAACGGCCTGAGTTGCTTAGCTTCACATCACTGATGGAGCTGATTATCTCGCTGAAGAAACTGCGATTCGTTGGATTTTCGGGCTCCTCGAATTGCTTGCTGTGGCGATCGCATAGCGCCGCCGATCGCATATCACATAATCGTATTGTGCCCTTGGAGCTGGAGTAGACGAACACATTGCACTCGGTCGGATGAAATTCCGCCGCGGTAATGACCTCCGTTAGCTCCTCCATATTGGTTGGCTTGATGTCAACAATGTTGTAACTCTGATTGACCACCTCCAAATGCCAGAGGTTGATGCGCAAATCGTCGGCCGATAGGAAAGTCTCTTGATCAGAATTAACACTAATTGAATTGATGTGATAGGTGTGTGCATTGGCAAAGGTGCGACGTGGCGAGGCCTCAACCATAAGCGGTACTTGCTTCACAGAAGGAACTCGTAAGGCGGTTACATTTTGTGGATCTCGAATCAGACCATTCTCCTCTTTTGTGTTATAGCCCTCAAATGACTTATCGCGCTCACTGACCTTCCACAATTTCACCGTTTTATCATTGGTGGATAGCAGAAAGTGTACGGGATTCTTTTGATGCAGCCATCGTATCTTATTGATTTTCTCCTCGATTTCCAGCGATTTAAGATAATCAAATTCGGGCTCGTGCGATTGGAATGTCGAATAGACATTGTATTCACCGCGTCGCGGATTCGCGGTTTTCGAGGCGGGATCACGCTGCCAAAAATGAAGCAAACAAACATCAAATAAATAATCGTTATGTTCGTTCGTAAAGAAAATTGGTAACCAACACTCACCTGAAAGATGACGACGCGACCTCCTTTATCGCCGGTGGCCAGCAGCTCGCCATCGTGATTGAATTCCACGCAGGATATGATATCCGCATCGGTGACATCATCGTCTAAGGCGCCCTTGATCTGTGAGAAGCACCAGGACGCCTCTCCATTACCTGTCCACGTGCAAACAGAGAGAGAAGAGTACATAAAATTATAAAACAAAATAATCAAGAATAAACAAACGACTACTTATTCAATTGCAAATACCCATCACACAGCTCCAAATGAAAAGCCGAAATAAGTGCTTGTTACATTTGATTTGCACTCTCTCTGTGCCTCTGGCCCCAGACAAAACACACCAGACACAATCAATACTAGTAGTCAGTCGCTGCTGCTGCTGCCAGAGGACAACGATGACGTCTGCAGGACGATTCGTCCTGCTTCCTTGCTTGCTTTGCCTGTGTCTCTGCCTGCCTTGCTCAAATATTTACTAATGACGCCATTTCACTAGCTACTACTACTGTTGGCTTTCAGCTCTTTTTGGGCTTTAAATTGCTCTTTAAGCATTGGCCGCTAGCAGGCCCTATTTATTTTGCTTCTTTTTAGAGACTGTTTGCCAGCCACTCATTGCGACTGCACATTGTGTAAGCGTCGTTGTGCACAAAAAAAAAAAAGAAGAAAAAAAAGAAAAAGGGTTTCATTTCGAAAATGTGCTTGGCCCTCATATTCATGCAGCACATGCAACACACTCCTCCTCAGTCGTCCTGTTTGCTAAGCTTAGTTTCAATTTCAAGTAGTTGACAACGGCCAGAGCAACATTCACATATTGCATGCAGAGTGCAAATACTTTATAGATTATTAGGTATATTCAAGTCGAGCAACATTTCCTATTTTCATTCATTTGGCTGCCCACCAATCATTATGAATTTTGTTGTCTGGCTTTTTGGATCACATTCGCTGTGCTTGCTTATTGTTTGTCTACGCTGTGTTCAAAGTACCATTGGCGGCGACGTCATGATTTGATTGATTGCATTCCAATGATGATAATAGGATCAGTCAGTCAGTCAGTCAGTCAGCTAGTCAGTCAGTCACTCAATTAGCCAATTTGCGTCCTATTTTTAGGAACGTATATGATAGACTTTTATGTGCGTAACGATTACGTTGCCAAAAACACTCGGACAACCAGCTAGCCACACACCCACCCACACACACAAACAGAGAGTTTTTCAGTCATTGAACTCATTGCTCACTAAAAAGGAAAGTGCTACAGATTGGTGCACAGTTGCACAACTAGAAAGATGCATGCTCTTGTACTGTTATATATTTATATTATAAATATATTTATATATTATATAATATATATATAGCTAAAAGAATAGCAACAACTAAAATTGTACACCACGCACACGCCCAAAGTGGCGGCAGACTGTTTTCCGGGTCAAGGCAACAAACAGAACAAGTCACCAGTTATAGACAACAATTCTGTTCTACGAGGGCGGCTCAATAGGTTCTCTCTCTCTCTCTCTCTCTCCCACTCACACACACACAAATACCTCATTCATTGAGCACTACACACTCAATAAATATCCATTTCCCAATACCATATTTTAGTGTTTAAATATGTATACAAACACTTAGATACGGCTCCTAGTGCTAACTATTAATTTCATAACAACTCTCGACCATTTAAGATTTAAGTGGTTGGCAGCAGCACAGCGCTCGCTGATTTTGATTTTGGGGATATCTAATGATATAATTACGCCTAATGCAAACACAGTGGGGCCCAGATTTTCGATTTTTACTCACAATTCCCATGCATCAGAGCACAAACTCATACACATATCCAAACACACACACAGGTAGACAATCTCATAAGCAGCAGCTAAATGATACTCAAATATTGGCACAATTATTTAACTCAACCACGCGATGTCGCACGGCAACCAAAAAACAACGACCAACGGCAGGGTTGCCACCCGACCCACTTTTTCCAGGAACGAATGAGCCGACCTAGAGAACAGCACCCCTGCCTCCTCTTGATTGACTGCTGCTGTTCTCTCTCCCTCCTTAGCACTACTCTCGCTAGATAGCATGCATAACAAAGAAATATAGGTGAGCAACGTGTGTGGGGGCAGCGGGGCGGAAAGCAATGATTGTACTGAATATACGCTTACCATGTGCAGATGTGTGTGTGTATGCATGGTAGTGTTTGTTTGTGTGTGGAGAATCTTATAAACATGTAACTAGTTCAGATGGGGGTGCATAAACCGCCCAGTCACTCGAACTTCTCAAGGAAACTGACTGCGCAATTAAGCACATTAAACCAAAAAAAAAAGAGTTTATCGTATTAACTATTTTAAGACAGAGCTGTGATTGATGATGATTTTATATGGATACACAGTGACCGAGAATCGTAACTGTAAACACTTATAGCAATTCTAACGGTCTTATCTATTTGCTGTACATTTGTTGTTTTCTATTCAATCAATCTACATATGTAACTAATATTTGGCTGACACTGAAGTCAATAAAAGCTCTTAGTGCATTTTCGCAGCCAACTAGGAACAAGAAGAATCTTAATTTACACAAAATGTGCGAAAAGCATATGAGAAATAGATGGCACGATGTGTAGATACAAATACGAGATACGAGAAGAGCTTCAGATAATTCATCCATATTTTAGTGTCCCGTCAATTTATCTAGATACCTTTCTTTTCTGTTGTTTATGATTCGATTATTGTTTTTGGCATTTGAAATAATGCAATTCAATTGAATTACTTTGGCGGTAAGTAGAAAAATAAGGGCTGGTGATGGCCGCTGGAAATATCATAGGTCGAATATCGGCCACCAGACAAGACTAAACACGTAGTTTGGGGGCAGTTTCTCGAGTGCAAAGATCAATCAGAGTTGTTGTTTATCTACTAATAAACTAGAGCAGCAGCAAGTTTGTTTATTGCGCAGCCAAATTGCTTGTGCGCTTTTCAAAATATTGAATACAAAATTCAAATAAAAATCGTAACTTAATAAAATGAATTCACTTACATACAAATACATACATTCATATATACCAATCCATACATATATACAAATACATACATACATATGTGTGTTCGAAAGTACCCCGACAGCAAGAAGAAGAATAACGACTTACCGGCCATGACAGTTGAACAGCTTTCGTTGAACGGCGCGCGCAAGTTTAACAGGAGGCAGCGCTCTAAACAGTAGCAGCAACAACAGCAACAGCACAACAAAAACAGTTAAATAAGGCCAAGGAGTTGCGGTCGCTCTCTCTCCCTCTGTCTTGCACTATCCAAGCGAAATCAAAAAAAATAAACACACTCTTGTCTAATGTTTCTCTCTCTGTGTGTGTTGAGAAACGTGATTTTATTGTTGTTGTTGCTGCTGCTGCTGTGGAGGAGTGTTGAGCGCGGTTTCTTTTGACAAAGGAGCTGCTGCTAAGCTTGGCATGCAAAAGAAACGAGGAGACGCAGAAACCGAAACCAAAAGTAAAAGCAAAAGACAAAACCAAAGTGCTTAACTTTCGTAGCGTTTGCTTCTGCCCTTTTTCTTTTGTTCTTGTTATTGTACTTTGTTATTTTTTTTATTTTGTTGTTTTTGTTTTCGTCGCTGCTCAACACACAACTTAAGCACGTATACGTATTACGGGTGACGACAACGGCGTCGACGACATGTGGGGAATAAACTGCAAAGTAGGGGAGGAGTTTTTCTTTTGTACAAACGCCGACAGCAACATAGCGTTAACAGCAACGACGACGGCGACGACGAGGGCAACGGCGACAGCAGCAAAAGTAGCAGCGGCAGCAGATCTGCCTCTATGTGCATGTGTGTGTGTGTATGTGTGTGCAGCCGGTGGTTGTGCCAAAAAAAAAGTAATCTTAAAATTACTTTGCACTATATTCTGTATTCTCTTCACCGCGGAGCACAAGTAATAAACGCGACGCTGTAAAACGTTAATAACTCGCCAGAATATATTTGCTAAACAATGCGATTAATATTATTTATTCTGTGTGTCGCACAACAAACAAACACAAAACACACACACAACACAATGGCAGGCAGGCAGAGGCAGCAGAGCATTTTCAGATCTCCACCTCACCTCACTCCTCGTCCGCTTCTCCTTTCTTTTGTTTTATCGTGCTTTCTTTCTTTTGCGCTTCCTTACAAACGCAGCAACGGGTGGCAATCTAACCTTCAAATTTTTGTGTATTCCTTGTTTAGCACTAATTCTTACAGCACGAATTGCTGCACATTCATATTCATATTTATCATTTTGACATACAGCTCTGCAGCTTATATTTGATTTGGATTTGTTATAAAACCCGCGCTTATCAATCAATATTCGATTTAAGTGCGACCCGTATTTAATATATATATTTTTTTTACTATTTTATACTTTAACATGTTTGTTTTGGCAAACGCGTCACGACTGAGATTATCGCACCAGAATTGTACTCGCTGCTGAGCTCGCTTGACAAATATGGGCAAAAAAAAAAATCCCGAGATTCTAATGCTGCTGCTGCTGCTAGTGAGCTGTTCTTCTTCTTCTAGTTTTTGCCGCCTCTTTTGATGCAGTGCTTCGTCGCCGCCGTCGTCGTTGCGTTGCGTCGTCGTTTTCGCAAATGCGGCTGCGGCGGACAACAATTTACGCACTTTTAAACTATGTACATCATATTGCAATGATACAAATTCAATGCGGCTATAACACTTTAACGCGCCGTTAACAAATTCAACTTAGTTTATGACTAATTTGTTATGAAAATTTCAACATAAAATGGAAGTACAAAATGTATTGCAAATTTCGCACTTTACAATAGCAGTTTTAGGCCACTAAATTGCCGCAAATGAACGGCGTTGCGCAAGTATACAGTGTTGATCAACGTGCATTTGTAAGTGCTGTACAATGTGAGACACCTACAGCTGTCTGGGTTGTCGTTGTACACTGACGCTATGGCGCGTAACATTTTTAAACAAAACAATGTATGTATGTTGGAAAACAAAAACAAACTCACTTTGTGGCTTTTTGGCACCGTTTATATTGATGGCCGTGTTGAGCATATTGCCAATTTTTGTAATGCTCGACTGCCGCATGAATGTGCGCGGCGGTATAGGTGGCGGCTGCGGATCAGGCGGCTCCAACACTGGACTTTGTCGACCCCAACGACCCATATTGTTGACGGTTTATTTATTTATTTTTTCCGTTGTGTTACAGTTTGCTGTCTGTAAATAAATTAAAATGATCGAATCTATTAACATGTATTTTGAAGCACAGTCGCATTTAAGCGCACATACAAACGCAGCCAGAGGCAAGCACACGGATTGTATAATGAATATTTGCTTAAAACTTGGTCACTTTAGAGCTTAACATATGAGAGCATTTCGTGTTTTTCAATTTGTCAGGCAATTAACACCTGTCCCCCTCCTCGCGCCCATCTCTCCCTCTCCCACCATCTCTCTCTCTCTCTATCTCTCTCCCTCTCTATCTGCCCTGCGCTGGATTTCTCTTTCTGGCGACTTGCACTTATCACACAAATGTCTCCTACTAGATATATATTTTATTTTATTTTGTTTTTGCGCACACAAATTAATTGTGCAAATGTGGCTGTCATTTGTTTACATTAGATAGACATAACATTCACGTTTCTGTTGCAAAATGCTTGCAAAAACAACAACTTTAACATCTATCAACAAATTTTGAAAATCAGCTCGCGGCGTGTTTTATTAGTTAGGATCCGTACCAAGTCAGAATTCTTTGGATGAGAGTTGTGTGTGTTCTGTTCGTCGTTTAGCGTTAATGTGCCACTATTTAATGAATCAGATTACGCTAAGCAAATGTAAAGAACTTGTCAAATTATTTAAATTTACGGCAACTATAATTTTGTGTACATATTAAATTCAAATCATTTTTAATCCACTTGACATAGTTTCTTGTTACTAAAAAAACAGCTAAAAATAAGTAAGAACTTTAAATTTTATGTTTCTTACACAAAATTTTCACAACATTTTCCCCAGCATTCAGTGTTCAAAAATCTATTTTGAAATATTGCAGTAAATAATAAATTTTACAAGACAATAAAATTTTATTTAATAAAGATTAAATTTGTTGTAATTTATAAATAATTTCAACTTGGGATATTTAAAAAAAAACAAATACACATTTTTTCATTATTATTTAATATTCATAGTTTTCCCAACGAAGTAAAAATGTTCTTATAAAACAAGAAAACATTTTAAATTGAAGTAATTTGTGCAATTCCCAATTTTCGAGAGATCACTGTATTTTCTGGAAATACTTGTTAAATGGCCAAATGTGAAGAAAAATAAATTGCAAATAAATACAAAATCATAATAAGCTGTTCACATATCAATTAACAATTACAATAAGTGAGAATTCAATTTGCTAATCGCCCATTCAAATATTGAAAAATAAAATACCCCATAAAAAAAAAACCACATGCATGGAAAATTTTTAATGCAACCACAATAATTGGGTGTAAGCTTGTCAAAATCAATAAATAAACAAATAGAATACATTTATTAGGAAAACATTCCGGAAACGTAAATAGACTGAAATTTTATTGCTTTTTATATGAGTTGGGGATGCTTGATGACGTCAGAATACAACTACACACACACACACACACACACAGAGCACATGTGGGTGTAGCGGGTGGCATATGCAACAAGTTGATCCGAGGCATGCGCTCTAGATTCAAACAAAAGAACAATGTGCAAAATAGAAAACAAAGCAACAACAAAAAACACATGAAATTGTAATCCAATTAATGGGCCACAGTCTCAATGTCTTTGTGATGTTTAGGAGTGAAGTGGAGGGGGTTGGGTGGGGGAGGGGCGACGTGAGTAAGCGCGTGGCAAAAGCATTAAATGAAAAAAAAAAATGAAAATGGGAAATTGTTTTCTTCTCTTAGAAGTAAGTGCTCGAGAAATGGTCCTAGAAAATCAAACAGGGCAAATGTGAAATGTGTCATCAAAGTTGCAAATTAAACATGCCTTATGCAAAAGCCAAGAAGTAAATGTGCTAAACACAATTTTTAGGAAAATAAAAATACAAAATTAGATATGTGTACACTTTTACATATACATATACATATATACACATATATATATAATATATAAAGCATTTGTTTTCTATTTTGCCAAGTCACAAAAGAAAATAAATGTGGCAAATTTTTTGAAGGAAATAGCAAATCATGCTGTCAAGTTTTTTTCACTTATTCCGGAAGATAATTGCCAAAATATAGTAAAAGCAAAATTTGTTAATCGCTCAAATTAAATCAAGATTTATATTTGGCAAAACCAATAAATGGATTTGTAGGGTTTCAGTTTACGAGAAATATTTGACAAATGTCATGTACCGAAACGACTCTGGAAAAAGGAAGGGTATTTTTATAGTTTCGATACACTTACGTCACATTAACAGGTGGCTAATTAAATGTGCAAGCGTATTAACTGTTTCGATAAGACTGCAATTTTATGATGTTTTTAACATTTATTTAAGCTTAATTGCGGTGCAAAAGTGCACATGACAGAGAAAAGCAACGGAAGGAAATACAAAAAGCATAAAAAGAAATAAAAACAAAATTAAATATGTTGTATCTATACATAGGCAGAAAGATATATAACCGAATATACATGTATGTATTTATATTTTGCTAAGCAATAATACAAACGTTGAAGGTAGCCCCACGGTTTCAGTTTTGTTTATTTTTAAAAGAATGTGAAGGAAATGCTGAAAATACGTTAGCAAACACACGCACACGCACACTCACACATACTCACAAGCACACACACACCCACTCACACGCACATAGACATGAAAATTGTGTGCGAGGGCGCCACTAAAAATAGACAGGACAACAATTTAAAGCATCCAGTCGCACGTGCAACACGAGACAAACCCCACCATTCCCAACCAACCCCTCAACCCCCATCCCAATCCGTCTGTTGGCTCTCGTGATGAGGGGCTTTGATTATGTGAGAGACATATTTTTGGATGCCCACCTTAAAAGATGTCGTCAACCCACTCGCAGTGAGAACGCTCCTAATTTGCCTTAAAAGCGTGCTACACGCAAGCATAAAATTGACTTATTTATATTTAGAAGATTTCATCAGGACTGTCAAACTGTGTCATCAAACTGACGTCTACCAGTTGTTGCGCACACAAAAAAAAATATTAAAAAAATATTCTACCTCAAATCAAGCCAACGTTCGAAAAGCCGGAAGGAAAATTAAACTATTTGTAATTTCAATAATCCAAAAGTAAGTCAAGACTGTTGTTGGATAGGCTAAAATTATCT
The DNA here is from genome assembly GCA_035041535.1 of Drosophila cognata. Classification (NCBI taxonomy): domain Eukaryota; kingdom Metazoa; phylum Arthropoda; class Insecta; order Diptera; family Drosophilidae; genus Drosophila; species Drosophila cognata. The sequence continues at coordinate 12,157,956 of JAWNLC010000571.1, read as the reverse complement.
TGAGACAGTTGCGATATTTAATAAAAGTTCAGAACTTGGAATTCAATTTGCTAATCGTCAATCCTAATATTGAAAAGTAAACTACCCACACGAAAACCTCAGCAATAATTGGGTGCAAGCTTGTGAAAATCAATAAATAAACAAATATTCATTGCTTTTGCACAAGTTTGATGACGTCAGAATGCACAGAATACAGATATATTACTTCTTATTTGGAGTGCTAAAATTCGCAACTTTGAATCAAGATTGATGAATATAAGAAGAGATGTATACCTAATAAAAATTGGCAGGGATGCCGTAATTCTCTGAGTGTATTCCAATCGTTTGTGAGCTATCCCCTTGCTTCGATTTCCTTTCGACTAATATTAACAAAAATAGACAGGAGGCGAGATCTATTGCCTCCGGCAATTTAGCATAGCACTGATAGGAATATCTATATCTATACATATAAACATATAGATAACAATCTGGGCATTAGCCGATGGGTCAATATTGTTCTTATCAAAACGGTGTGTGCTGCGCTGTTGTCTAATTAATGAATGAGCGAGTCAATGTCGAAACTAATTAAACATTTGACAAAAATAAACGGCTTTTGGGTTGTATATTTTGTTGTGCATATTATTGACAGGTCTAAAGCTAAACAAATTACATGCCAGTTATCATTAGAGTCAGATAAGTCAGATCAAAGCGCGTGTTTCGCTTTGTTTTTCCAAGCAATTTGAATGAATTTGGTTGTAATTGATGCAAACAGCTTAGGCAAATATTTTTTGGCATAAAGCGCGGCTAGTGACAAAATAGACGCCATTAATTGTTGTTGTGATCAATGAATTTACTTTTGAATTTATATGGCAAATACAACTGTTGGCTAGTTGATGTTGCTGCTTTTGCTGTTGTTGTATTAGTGAAACAATGTTGTTAACCTCAAAAGCCGCCAAGAACGTCAACAACTAAAACTTGGATCGCACGTACAAAAGCGACGTTTGTTTGTATGTACATAGATGTCGGATATGTATATTTCTAGAAATGGGGAGAGCGAGGGGTAAGCAACTTGCCGTTCGGGCTCTCTAAAACGGTATGGCGTTACCTTTGTTATAATGTGGCTATATGATATCATTATGTACACACTATGTATAACTGGGAAATAAATGCATAGAACTTATTACAGATCCGCATCTGAATTATTTGATTGACGTAACTTGGCCAAGCTTTTGTTTTTATAATTTTTTTTTTTTTTTGACGGTTAATACATATTTAAACAGCTGTTTTTCCATAAAAAAAACCCACGCGCATATTTGCCGAATGCTGAAGCAGAACTTAAAACTCGACAGAGAGCAAATAACAACAATTGAAGCACAAATATAATTTAAATTTCTGAATATATTTTCTTTTATATACAATTTTTTGTTATTATTTTTGAAAACCAAAAAATATCGGTCGCTGATATTTGTAAATGTCGGAATACCTGAAAAAATTGATTTACATCCTTTTTGGTGTTATCATTTGTTAGTTTATGTTTCTTTTCGTCTCAAGTTTCTATTCTAGTTTGTTTTGTTTTATACAGCACAGTGTTGTAAGTGCTGGAACGGTTAACGGCTTGTTTCCTGCACTTTTACCAGCACTGTTTTATTGCTTATGAGTAACTTGCACTTTCGATATGAACTTGTCGGGGAGAGTCAAACGCGTGTAGCACATTCGCCGTGCGCTTGATAAAGGCACTGAATCTTATTTAAATTTGATTCAACTTCAACGCAACCGCAAATCAAAAACCGCAACGGCGAAACAGTCAACGCGGCGTCGTTAAAATTAGCACTGAACTCGCATGCGTCGCCCAGCGATTGTGCGGCCTATGTTTTCTACATAGTATGCACAGTGGGTCACATCTGTAGCAAATTATAACATTTCAAAACACCTTACAAAATGTACATCATTTTTATTTTTTGTTTTTCAGTTAATCATCATCATACTGCTTCACCTAAAAGCAATAATTTAAGTAATGATGCAAATATTGTTCTTAATATTTAAAAATAGCACGTATGATAGTCTGGATTGCTGCTCAGATAATTAAGTATTTTGATAACGTAAATTTTAATGTGGGCAAGCTAATTTTGGCAAAAATGGTTCAGTCTTAAATTTTCCAATAACCATATTAGCTTGGCGTTTTTTTTTAGTTGTGGGCCACTATAAGCCTACGTGCGCTGTGTTTCTCTCTTTCTCTCGGCACCTGCTGTTGCTTGTATGTGTGTGCATGTGCGTAGAGGGGTAAATGAAGCGAAGAGCCGTCTCTCTCTCTCTTTCTCTGTCTGTGTGTATTTCTTCGGCCGTGAGGAGACTATTTCTGCTCTTTCTTGTCGAAGATTTGATTGTAATATGTAAACAAAACTATGAGTGAGTGAGTAACTGATGTTATTATTATTGCTGTTGTTGTTGTTCTTGTGGTTGCTGTCTTCGTATTCTTCTGATAAAAACTAATTTGCATATTGATGCTGTTGCGCGCTGGTGTGCCATGTTTATTCCTGTGGCATTCATTAAATGATAAAATGAAAGCTGCTTAAATAAGACAGTAATGAGGAAATCATGCCTCACTATATTTTTACCATTTCTCGCGATAACATTTGGTTAACGCATTTATGTCCTTATTCAAAATATTGTATCTCAGACGCAAATGATTGCTGTGCGTGCCCCAATCCTCGATGCCATGATGAAACATCACCTCCAACACCAACAGCTGGTTGTAAACCTCAAACCATTCCATGCTAATGGTGGCGGCGCATGTTTCCAGCAGCCAGCGGAATGAGCAAGGGAAAAGCGAGCGCAGCTTTTGTTTCCCCGCATAGCTGATTCCCATGCGCTGCATGCCATGCAAAAGCCAACAATCGAAATTCGATATTTTCAGCAAAAGCTCTTGAGCATGTTGCCTATCCTCTTTTTCATGCTCGTCATCATCATCAACCGGCTCCTCTGCAGCGGGCTCAGCAATGCGATCTGTTTCGGTTACTGGCTTTGTTTGAACTGTAGCTTCTTCTGTTTCCCACGGCAATGTCATTTGGCGACGCGGCAAGTTTAGCGGCACACGCAACGGATCCATGTTGCGCTCATCGAATGCCTGTATGGCGGCCAAATTATTAAGCGGCACCTCCTCATTATTGAGCTTCAGCAAATAGGTGGGCGTGTCGCGCATTTTCCAGAACGGATTAGTAATCTCGAGTGCCGTGCGGCGCTCGGATTTTTCCACAATCTTATTTTGATACTGTTTGCCATACTGGGCTACAGGCTGTCGAAATTTGAAATCGGGTCGCTTCTCCCGCCTCTGCAGTTCCTCAATCCAGGCATTCGGCTGTATATCGCAATTAGCACGAAATTCTGTGGAACGCCCGAGTATCCGATCGAGCATCTGATAGATTCCAATTTGCTGGTAGTTCTGCTGACAAGCCAACTCCTCCACACGAAGTAACTTGCCGCGCACAACAAGGTGCTCAGCCAGCTCAGTGGTCTGACCTTTAAATGGGGCCATCTGACGCTCTTTGTGATCGACTTTCATACAATCCGGTATCTGGACACTCATCTCACCCGGTTGCGCCTGTGTCGCATGCAGGAGTATACGCTGAAAGTAAGTATGCGCCGGAGTTAGGCTGGGCTGAAATTCAATGTGATCCTTGGTGACGCTTTCCTTGCTGGACTCGCCGTATTTATTTTTCAACAGCGTCTCAAAAATAAGGCAAACATTCTCGCGCATGCGCTGCATTGCCGGCGTCATCAGCATCTCGTTGTAGTTGTACTCCTGCTCCTTCTGCTTTCGCTCCTTGTTCAGATATTCATCAATCCGGTGTCCATTTGGAGTGGTCACACCAAATCGCCGGGCAAAGCTTTCGTTGTACTGCGATACCAATACTTTCCGCATCTCCACATACTGCATCCATTCTGTGTAGACAAAAAGCGGCTTCACCAGCTGCTCATTATCATGATCTGTAATTTCTGAGAGCTGTTTATTAATTAGCAACGCAGATTCGGATATGGCGCGTTCCTTAACATCATCCAGACCAAACATCAGCTTTAGCACGTATATAATGTAAGCCATCACTCGGGCCTCATAGTGCGGATACAAATGCATGGATTTCGGGCGATTCTTTTCGAAGGTGGGCGGCAGCACATCCATTAAGCTAATCACGTAGCTGGCTATCACTGGTGGTAAACTCAGTTCAAGTACATAGCGACGGGTTAGCTCTTCCAGATTAGGTTCCTGGTATCCGTTCAAGTCTATGAAAATTCCTATTTTTGACATGTGCGTCCGCATGAACTAGAAATTAGTAAAAACAATGATTTTGAATTATTTTTGGTGACTCTGAAATTTGTAGATTATCACTTAATGATATATATGATTCTAAATTCAATAAATAATTAAATTATGAATACTCAGAAATCACTTTACTTATTGTTTAACTTATTATTTGTGAATAGAATTCATGGTTTTTCTATGATTCCATTAGCGCTCACCTTATAGCGAACCTTGTCTCTCTGGTAACCAAATTCCATTTGCTTGAGCAGCTTTTTGCCACCCATGGCCAATTTCTCGGGCAAATAGTTGAGCATATAACGACTGGTTAGGTGCTCCTCATCAATGAATCGTAGTAGATCGGTCAACTGTATGTCATCCTCGATTTGGTTGAGTGCTATCGCCAGCACAATATACAGTTTGGTAAAATTTAAGCAGTAAACGTTGCGATCAAAATTGTTCAGGCTACCAGCGTTTTGGAGCAGCTTATGACAATGCATGCTGCCCGAACTGTCCAAGCTGTGTTTGTCCAAATGCTTGAGAGGCATCTGCTTTTTGAAGGACTTGCGAGCACTCGCAGACCATTCTAGCTTTAAATTTTGGTTAGTTGCCTGCGTTGATTCCGAGTTAACGCCGTTCTTAACGGCAGACTCATCCAGTTTGCGCTGGAAACAGGAAACGAGAATAAGTTGGTGTCAGTGAAGAGCAGATAGCCAGGTGATTGATGAACTAAAACTAGGTAATTTGTGGAGTCATTTGCATAAGTTTAACGATAAGCCCCTATAAATAGCCAACTGAGCCACCCAAATACCAGTTTAACATTATTGCTTGAAACATAACTGAAATGTCTCCACGTCTAGTACTGATCTGCCTAGCACTCCTTGTGCTGGTGTACGCACCCCTGCCCACATCAGCGGCAGCTTTCCAACTGAGTGGCGGTGAGTCATCTGATGAACTGATGAAAACCAACTAACATTATTTAAAATATTTCCCTTTCTGCATAGCTACATTGCTGGAGCGTGATCCTGATACTGAATTGGGTACTACTGCGGCGTCTACATCGTCGGAATCGGATCAACCAAAGCCGCGGACTTTCTTCCTGCTATTGCCGCTGCTGTTTTCCAACCTTTAAAATTGACCATAGCCAGATCCGTAAATAAATACGCATGTAAAAATATATGTTAATAATAATGTGAAGAAATTGAGCAAGCAAACACCTTGGTTTTTCTCCATTTTCGCCAGTTGGCGCGCTCGTCATCGTGTTGATTTTCTGAATTTTTGTCCAGGCGCGCCCGTTTCCGTTTTATCTTCTTGTGATTATAGATGATGCGAGCATCGCTGCAAGGCAATGGTAAAAGAAACGATTTAGAAACAGGAAAATAAATGTCTTCCTTTTGGAAATATGGACTATATATAGTTCTGATCTTAGTTATATACATAGTCATTTTAAATTGAAAATTGTATATGCTCACATTGGTAGGTATTTTAAAAATAAAATGTTGGCATACCAGAACTCTATTTTTCTGATTTATGTTGATTTCATCCAGCTACAACATACAGACGGACAACAAAAATTCGACTAATAACATTTATACACTGCGCTGCAAGTTTGATATATCCTCTGCAAGGGTATATAAAGTAAATTAATTTAGAAAGCTGCTTCAATTACTTTGCTAAAGCCCGCACATTCAGTTTTGGCAGGCCCGTCTCGTTGTTCTTGGAAAAGGCCACCTCCATGCGTCCCATGTAGGCAGCCCATACCTGCAGCGTCATTAGCTTCAGTTCCGGCTTGGCGCCCATTTCCAGTAGCTCCTGCGTAAAGCCTCGTAGCACATAATTGTAAAACTCCCAGGATGTTATTTCGGCATCCTCCTGTTTCACTTTTGGCTTTCTTATGGTGCGCTGCGAGGTATGCTTGGTGGTGTCATTAAATGTGTCCTCGGCGCTTATCTCGACGGCGCGCAGCTGTTCCTTTTTGGTGCCGCACTCGATGCAGTAATAATAACCTTCACGTTCCTGGAATCTGCGCTCCCGGCAGACATCGCACTCCACATCAGCCACTTCCATTATCTCCGCGTCCTCCATTTTGACTTGCTATTGTAATATTTAAGTCGCACGTGCGCTTAGAAAATTTAATAACAAGTAACAAAAAAAAATAAAGCAGGTTCAGATATCGTTTATCGTTTATCGATATTCATACCAATAGTTGTGTGGCCACTTTGAATATCGGCGCTTTTGTAAATCGCCCGCATTTGTTTAAGTTAGTTAAAAGAAAAACAAAATATGCTGTTACATTCGTAAATTATTCAATAAACCAAATATAATAAAAATGAACAAATATTTACTCGTGCCGCTCAATCAATACGATGGTCTAAAAACGCAACCCAGTGGAGACTGCCTGTTGCACGGGAAAATGCTGACAGAGCACATCACTAATTCCGCCAAGCACTGGCGCATGTTGACCTATCCCAATATTTCAAATTTGCTGAATCAAGCATTTTGATGAACAGTTTTTCTTAATCCAATTGTATCAGTTACATAAGATAAATGCTCAATGCGAGTATAGCTTAACAGCTTAATGTATAACAGCAATTAAGCGCCTTCCCAATAGTCACAGCTATTGAAATGCTTAACCCTCTCGCCGGACGCGCAATCCGAAAGCTAAAGACTCGTGCGCGCCGATAGCTTACGACTGCAATGGTCAGTCGCCCACAGACTGCCGATCAGTGTAAGTGCAGCAGCGGATAATGTGCACCTCCGACGAAAACACCACAAATGCCGAGAACGATGATTCGTTCTCTGCCATGAATAACGATCAGGAGTTGATGTCGAAAGAGGAGCTCTTGCAAGTGAAGGAGTTGAGCAATTGGTTGGACGCAAATCCAACTATTAATGGCTGCAAAGACTATGCCAATTTGCACTTCTTTTTGCGCACCTGCAAATTTGATCTTGATCGCGCCAAAAAGAAGATTAAAACATTCTACCAAATGCGCGCGGAGCGTGGCGAATGGTTTGACAATTGCGATCCCATGTTGCCCGAAATACAGGATCTCCTCAGCGTGGGCGTCTTTCTGCCCGTTGATGGCGTCGATGATCAGCAACGAAAGGTGGTCATAATACGAACTGCAGCACACGATCCAAAACGACACAATCAGAATAATGTCTTTAAGGTACGTGACTATATAATTACACTGTGTAAAGTTTTTGACCTTTGCCTCATTGTAGGCAAGCAAAATGATATTAGATTTGCTATTGAAATTTGAGCCAGACAATTGTGCTCGCGGCATCGTTGCTATTATGGATATGGAGGGTGTCCAATTGGGACATGCACTGCAGCTAAATCCCAAGCTCATCAAGCGTTCCGTTGAGAGCTGGACGGCGTATCCGTGTCAACCGAAGCTATTGGAGTTTACCAATGCACCGCGTCATGTCAACATTTTTCTGAATACCTTTCGGTGTGTCACATTCACTCTACTGACTGATTGCCTTTGTTTATTTGAGTATAATCTATGTTTTCGTTTTTTTTTAGAGTCTTTATGACACCGAAGATACGATCTCGCGTTATGGTGCGCCGCGAGGGCACAATGGTGAATTGCAAGCAGCTGCCAAGCAATTTGGGCGGTCAGGGGCCTAGCTACAGAGAGCTGGCCTTCAAATGGAAACAATTGCTTGAGCAGCACGCTGACTTTTATGTGGAGCAGGGCAAATACAAAAGCATATTGAGGCGATAAGCGTGCGATTAACAAAATATGTGATTAGAACTCCAACCAGAGACCGAATACTTATTGGCACAGTAATCAGAAAATGTATTGCTCTTAAGGATTAGCTCATACTCATATGCTCATATGCAACTAACGAGTAATTATAATTCGTAGATTAGTACAACGCGAAGTTTTTGTGTTATCGTTTCGCGACTATATGCACCGATGTTTATTCTGGAAGCTCTCTTAAATATGCCTACTCTTTTTGTTTAGAAAAAATCACATTAATCTTTTTAAATTTGTTTACAATTTGCCAGATAGGCTATAGCTTTTGTCTTGTTATCAGTTAGTTAGGTAAGCGATGATCTGGACAAATCTATTGATATTTCAAATAACAAATAACGCAAATTTATTTTTTTTTTAATTTTCATTACATTCTCTGTCTTTATTAGTATAAAATAGTATATCAAAAATGTTTATCAAGTCTATAATTATTATCATTTATTGGGGGCTATCGAGTGTCGTCTCACTTTGCTAGGGGGTTTGCAATGCAAAAGATTTTCCATCCATCTGTCGATATTAATAATAAATACGTACATACATACAAAAGAACATAAACAAAATGTAAACTCACACAGTTTTGTGAACAGAATGTTGTTTAAAAGCGAGTTCTTTGTTAGTGTATCAATGTGTGTCCGGTCAGTGTTTTACGATGTTTTTTTTTTGTTTGTTCGCTTTTAGTTTTTTTTTTTTATATATATAAATATACATACATATATAAATATAAGTGTGTTTTATATCTCTTAAAAGTATGTGTCACATATAAAAATATAGTAGATGTTAAGCCCATCATCTCCATTATAATCAGCAAACAACGCACTATTGGTAATTTTAGTGGGACCACAAAAAGCACTGAACAAAACTTAAAAGCTATAAACGAGAGAAAAGGAAAGGCGGTAACTAACTGAAGCGTAATATATATGTATATATAGCGTTGAAATACAATTGAAAGTAAAGCGCACTTGCGCCCGCCCATCACAAGTCCAATTGTAAATTAACGCTATTTCCACCACTGTCCATCGCCGGTTGCAGTGATTCCTATATTTGCCGTTCATCCTTTGCCGTCAGCTTATCGATGAGCTCTTGGAGCGGGGCCAGTTCGCGTCGTTCAATCAGATTGAACTCTTGCACAAAGAATATAAAATGCTTAAAGGACGTATTCAAATGGGCCTCCTCGCCCAGCGTCACCACCTCGGAGAAGTGCTGATGATAGATGTGTGCGTAGACGCGAAACAGTCGCTTCAATATGGTTTTAGCGGAGGCGAGAAAATTCTTTGGAAATGGTACACCAATTTTGGATGGGAACAGTGTCTCATCGTCCAGCTGGTCCTGCACCCAGGTCATCAAATAATCAATATACTTGGGTGCGCTGCATTTGATGGGCTTCTTAACAGTCAAACCGTCCGCCCAATGGTATTCATATTTCGGACCAGCCGACATAATGCCACAACTCTCCTCCGTGCAGAATTCCGTTATTGTGCCATACAGCATATTAATCTGATTAAAGAAATCCACAGCTGTAAGGCAGGCATAAAGAGAGCAAATGAAAAAGTTAGCCCAGACAATGTGTATATATGTATGATGAGGTTAAGACACAACTACTCACTGTTGACGGCCACCCATTCGTTGAGATCCTCACCATCGGGCAGAGCGACGGCGTTGCGTAAATTTCCGGAGCCGAGTGTGGCGGCTGCATGCTTCATGAGATCATATTGATGCGTGCCCTCCGGTATATTCTTTTTCGGCTTAAAGGTTTTACTCGAACGTGAACCGCTGTAGGCGAAAAACAGATTCATTGTATTGGTATGCCACAACAATCAACCCCTCCAGGCAACAACTGCCAGTCGTGGAGCCATCGCCTCACACCAACCCACAACAAACTGAACAAAGGGTAGCCGCTCTTTGTTTGCAACTGATGTTTCAGCAGTGCCAGTGCAACTGGCTTCTCGGCTTACATCAACATATGCATATTTTCGCAGTGTAAAATCAACAATATGCGTATACGTATGCGATTGTGTGTGCGGCAGCTTTCAACATATGAATATACTTACAACAAAAATTCCATTGCCATACAGTTATTGTCGCCGTTCACTTGCCACAAAATGAAAAACTTATTCAACAACCTGTCAAGCTGTATGGATATTTATCGGCAATACACCTTTCGGATGAGTGAGTATTTGTTGGGTTGTTAAAAACAATATTTAATACTAATTATTTCTTTATTAACAAAAATTGTTGGCAGGGCAAAGAGTAGGGCTGGCAACTAACACCGACCACATCGATAGGCCAATCAGCCTTCCACATATCGATTATTCTTTTGACAGCGCTGTTCGCGTTGCCACATGGAGTTAAATATTCGCAAATGTATACACTGAAAACGTGTAAGTGTGTACACACTACTCTCTCTTTTAAGCACGTGGAAAAACAACGCGACTTGGTTTCCCCGGGGAGAATTGATAATCTTTATTAATTTAAAGGCATATTTAAGCCTTAATTATGGTAAATACTTTTTAAATCATATTCATTGATGAGTTTTCTATAGATATATATAATATATAAGTCTCATACACACAATAAATATAACCTATGTATCAAATGTGTAGGGGGGCTCCATAAAACGTGGAAAAAAACTCAACGTGTAGCACCATAATTTCTGTTGATTTCGTGTATTAATTCATATTTATTTATAATTGCAGACGAACCTGTACGTGCTGTATGAGCATGCGGCAGGCTTTTCGCTCTTCTCCGTCAAGGAGTTCGAGGAGGTTTCCATGTTCCTGCCGCAGGTTGAGTCCTCCGTCACGGACATTGCAAAGTTTACTTCTATTGTGAAGCTGGTGGGATTTTCGCCATTTAAGACGGCAATTGCTGCACTTGAGAATATCAATGCAATATCTGAGGGCATTGTGCCGCATGACTTGTTGCAATTCCTCGATGATTTCTTCGCCAAGCTAAAGAAGAAGAAGTGCACTTTGGGCATTGCGGACGCAAAGCTGGGCGCTGCCATAAGCGAATCTGTGGGAGTTCAGTGCAGCCACTTTGGAGTTGTGCCTGAGATTTTGCGCGGTGTGCGTTTCCACTTTGCCAAGCTCGTAAAAGGTGAACAAGCTCATTTCCATATATAATCCCAATAATAAACATCATCATTTGCGCTTGCAGGCTTTACTGACAAGTCAGCTGGCGTGGCACAGCTTGGTCTGGGACACAGTTACTCGCGTGCCAAGGTTAAGTTCAATGTGCATCGTTCGGACAACATGATCATTCAGTCGATAGCGTTGCTGGATCAGCTAGACAAGGATGTCAATACGTTCTCCATGCGTATACGCGAATGGTACTCTTATCACTTCCCAGAACTGGTCAAAATTGTGCCCGACAACTACATGTTCGCCAAGGCGGCCAAGTTCATTAAGGACCGAAAGGACCTCACCCAAGATAAGCTTGAGGGTCTGGAGGAAATTGTAATGGACTCTGCCAAGGCGCAGGCGATCATCGATGCTGGTAAAATGTCCATGGGCATGGACATATCCATTGTTGATCTAATAAACATTGAACTCTTTGCCGAGAGAGTCGTCAAGCTCTCGGAATACCGCAAAAAACTATCCACATACTTGCACAACAAAATGAATATGGTGGCACCAAATCTGCAGTCGCTCATCGGTGATCAGGTGGGCGCTCGCCTCATCTCGCATGCGGGCAGCCTGACAAATCTGGCCAAGTACCCCGCATCGACAGTACAAATTCTGGGTGCCGAGAAGGCACTGTTCCGTGCCCTTAAGACTCGCTCCAACACACCAAAGTATGGCTTGATCTATCATTCGTCGTTCATTGGACGCGCCGGCCTCAAGAACAAGGGTCGCATCTCTCGTTTCCTTGCCAACAAATGCTCGATTGCCTCGCGCATTGATTGTTTCCTGGAACAGCCGACGAGCATATTTGGTGACACACTAAAGCAGCAGGTGGAGGATCGCCTTAAATTCTACGAATCGGGTGATGTGCCACGCAAGAACATCGAGGTGATGAAGGAGGCCATCGAGGCGGCTGGTCAAGAAACTGCCAGCACACCACAGTCCGAAAAAAAGAAGAACAAGAAGAAGAAGCGTCCAGCGGATGCAGATACGAATGCTGCAAGCAATGGCAATGGAGCAGCCGCATCTGAGGAGGCCGAAAACGGCAATGGCAATGAGGATGCGGATGGTGAACCCAAGAAGAAGAAAAAGAAGAACAAGAATAAAAACAAACAAGCCGTGGAGGCGTAGATACTACCTATGCACCTATTCGGTATTCCACATTAGTGCTTAGTTTTAAGTTCAACACTTTATTTTACTTAATATTTCTTTCAATATTTCACGATACCGCAAAACAAAATAAATAACACTTTTACTACACAAATTGTACAATATGATTTTCAATGCAAAGTAATGCATTACAAAAGACATCCTTGCAAAGACGAGTTGAGCGGACTCAGTGTCAGTTTTTTGACTGTGATACAACAGTGCTGCAAGCAGTAAACAAAAATCGAAGTTTTAATTTCATTCTTTATTTTCACACATTGGTTTTATATACATACACATAACTTTTCAACTATTGCTAATGTTTCGGTATTTTTTTTTTTGTTTTTTTATTTTAATTATAATTTTTTTGTAACAATTTGAATGATTCATCAGCCGTCCTTCCAAATGTTGTGCTAAAATATCGATTTAGTACAACCATTAATTAATTTTATTGCATTTATGACATTTAAACACGCCAAAGTATTTAAATTCCGAGTGGACAACAGGACGGATGTGGAATTTTCCTTTTTTTGTTTTGTTTTTTGATTTTGTTTCGGTACCGGTGTTTGGAATTTTTGGGAAGAAAATCAAAAAGTGCTCCAATTTTACAAATAATAATACATTTGGATATTGGGAATTAAAATTGGCTGGGATTAACAATCGATTTAGCAACAAAATAATCATATTACATATTGTATGATACAAGGGAAGATAAGATAGAATACACCGGAACAGGTTAGTTCCGTTCCGGATGTGCGTGCGTGCGTGCCTCCGCGTGGAACGTCATTAGGCTAACAAATATCATTGGAACAAATCAAATGCTGAGGAATTGTTATTGCTGCTGTGATGCTGTTGTGGCTGCTGGAAAGCGTTGAAGTTGGCAAATGCAGTTGCACCTCCGGCTGCTGGCTGCGCCTGCATCTGCATCTGTGGAATGGTCTGTTGCGGCGCCCCAAACATATTGGGGCTGGTAAGTGGCGAGGCCGTTAGCCCCGGAAACGCGCCTCCCGTTTGCACATTCAGCGGCGACTGCGTCTTGGCGGGACTCTGCGTTTTCAGCGCATTCATCGAAAGTGCCGGCGCATTCGATTTGCCCGATTTGCTCAACAGCAGATTATCCAAATCAATGTTCAGATTGCCCGCTTTCAGGTTACCCGACCAGGTGGCACCCACATTTGTCGGCTGCGTGCTGCTGCTCGTCGTCGCCCCATTTGTGTTTGTATTGATGTTGTTGTTGTTGTTGCTGCTGAACACTGACATTGGCTGCAACAGATTGTCGGCGTTGACAGCAGCAATTGGTGGCAGCATATTATCTGGAAAGAACGCACAAATATCGAACATCAATTAGATGCCATACAAAGCGCAGTTAAAGGAACTAGTATAGGCATAACAAATGTTAATAAGCATTTGTGGGTGTAAGGGTGTGGGTTTAAGGGTATGTGTGTGTGTGTGTGGGAGGGTGGGTGTGCCTATGTGCTGCTTATCGATTGTGTGAGATGAGTGGTTGGAAGCATTGTTGATAACAGGCGCAGGTAACTCAATCAGCTAAGTGCAGTTGAATTGTTATTTGTTTGTTTTTTTTTTAACAATTGTTTATTGCATTTGTTTTTGGTTATAGTTGTTTACCTAGTGCGTCCGCGGCTGTGGCACAATGCCCGGTATATTGAGAAATGCTTTAAGGTATTTATATATATATATACATACATATATATATATATATATATATATATATATATATATTTGATAAATTGATCACAATAATATATATATGTAATATAATTCAAATAATATCCAAATTGTGCGTTTGCAATATAAAATGTCAAGGGAAAAAGGAATAAAAGTAAAGTAGAAATATTTGTTCAAATCAAATCTGTAAGTACCTGGCTTGCTAGCTTTATACATATGTATCAATGTATATTTCTATGCTTGTTGTCTAAAGCGTTGTATCGCCAAAATCGTTTTCGAAAATTACTGCGGCGCTTTGCTTTAAACATAATCCGAATACATTAAATGATTTACAACAACATATATAAAAAAGTCTTGGAATGCATCGACAATGTTCAACTTACTTTAAATTAAAGCAATCGCAACAATTAAGTTTAAGTTATTAACAAATCGCTGCTGCACACAAATATTTTGAGATACTCAAATTAAATCGAATCAAATTGAAATGAATTTAAATATATAACATATGTGCATATGTGAGATAGGAAAACCAATCTGTTAATTTTCGATTCGGATAAGAGCAAAGTAACGCAATATTTTTGGAATTTCGAATATGGAAAACGTGTTGGTATCTAAAATATATACTACGCATATTCATGTGGAGAAGCAAAGATGACAAAATTGAAGATTTGTGGTCATTATAACACTTATAACTACATATAGAATATATATATCTTAAGCTTAGTATTGCTGGCTCTGTTCGAGAACGGCCGTATCGTATAGTTTATAGCATGTGCTTAAAATCTGTTCGGCGAGCTCTCGGCACTCGTCCGATGATTCACCACCGACGAGCGGTGAGCGCACAAACTCCTCGAGCCAACGTCGCAGTTCGTTGAGTGATTCGGCAAAATGGGCGGCCAGCAGGTGGGCGGGCATGGTGACCAGGGCAGTGCCCAGCAGTTGCAGCGTCGCCGCACGCACTCGTGCCTCGGCGCTGAAGCGCACAAAGGCGCACAGATCGAAGATCTCACGGGTCATGGCCGGCAGCAGGGGACAGTTTTGGGCGCACATGACCAGCACGGCCAATGTGTGCAGCATATTGATCAGCAGCAATGTGTCGATGTCATGCGAAATGTTATTGTACTTTACGTAAAGCATTTGACGTGTCCGTTGGCCGCGCACCAGACCAAAGAAAAATGTTCCGGCCACGGCATGGAAGGGATTCATTTTTGCCTGAGCCTCTGGCATTTTGGGTTTGCTTAGGAAGCGTCTTGTCTTGCTGCGCAATCTTTCGCGTATGATTCGCTGTGCGGCAAGCAGGCGTACGGCAGCCGCATCTTCATCGGAGTGCAACGTGAACTTGCGTCGCTGTTTGGCAGCCGATGGCACAATATCCAAGATTTCTGAATTAGTTGGCGGCGGCTGGTTTTCTTCACCGGCCAGCTCCTTGGCTGCGGCAGCCAGCACCTGCAGTATGAGGATGCGCACTTTGGATGCATGCCGTGTGTTGTCCGTATGGAATTCGTGACACAGCAACTCCGCACAGGCGGCCGGTTGGGCGACGCAAATGGCCACACAACACTGGAACTGGGTGCGCTCGAAGTTCTCAAAGTAGTACTGCATCTCGAGCGTTATAAAGAGCTGCATCAGCTCCTGGGCCAGCTTCACATCCTGCTGTGCCAGCTGACTGCGTATCAGTTGCTCGGCAGTGCTCAGTGCACTCTCAAAGATCTCACAGTTGGCCACTTTGGTGCGCAACAGATGCAGCAAGTCAAGAGTGAACTTTGGTCGCTGTTGCAGGCTGCTGGATATATCATTGGACATGTCATAGGGCTGCAAGTCATCGTCCTCGTCGAGCATCTGTGCTGGTGTCTCATCATCATCCGAGTCCAAGTTCAGCTGCATGATTGCAGCAGTTGTTGTTACATCTGTTGTTGGCTGCATCTGTGGTGTGTTTGACTGCTCCTGCTGCACCTCCTCCTGCTCGCCCATAAACTGAGCCATGTGCAGCTCGAGGCGTTGCAGCAACTCGCAACTGGGTCGCACATCCAACTGTTCCTTGCTGGGAAGCACAAGATTCTCGAGCTCCTCGAGAATGTGGAAATGTGGCGTCTGCTCCATGGATGCGTAATTAAAGTGCAAATAATCCTCATCCTTCGCATTCGGTTCCAGTAAACAATTATATAGCAGCTCCACAGTTTTCATGCCCACATAGCGCTGCACCATGTCAGGCGACTGCAGATGGTGACTGAGTCCATCGTGCAGCTGACATTTTTGCCCCGCCTGCAACATTCCACCGTATTTGCCGGTAAGCACAAGCATCTTGCTGATGGCCACATGTTCCTGGCTGCTCAGCTTTTGCAGTGAGATGCGACTGGACCAAATGCCAAGCAGCTGCGTGAAGAGCAACTGCAGCTGTGTGGGCGCAACGACATTTAGATAACCCACCAGCGAGCACAGTGCTCCATTTTCGATGGGTGTACGCTGCAGCGGCAGCTTTTGCAGCAAACAATGCTGCCAATGGGGCGACTCCAAAGCAACTGTTCCCAGCAGCACGTAAAGATTAAGCTGGATGCTTACTGCGGTCTGTGCTAATTTAAAACATGCTGTTGGCTCCAGTTCACGAAAGATTTGCTGCACCAAGCAACGTGATTGGGGTGCAACCGCTAAGTTCTCGAGCACGCGCAACAGAGACTCCACATTGGAAGCATCGTAATAGTTGGCAAGGACACGTGAAAGCAGCCAGCTATATGGGCTTAGATCGAAATGTCCTCTATTATCCTCGCACTGCAACACAAAGTGGACAGCTTTCAACCACTGACGCAACAACAGACGTCCATAGACGCTGGCCACAAATATCGCTGGCAGCTGCCGTCCCAGCTTATTGGCCACGAGACTGGGCAGACTCATCAGGAGCTGAATGAACTGCATAATTTTCTCATCGTGCTGCTGCAACCGTGGCTCTGGCATCAACTTAATGGTGCGCGCAAAGCGTTGCATTAGCGCTCCACGCTGGCGTGCCAAGTGCAGCAGACAGATGGCCAGCAGACGCTCATCTTGGAGCAGGGCGGCGAGCAGACAGCTCGTCCTGCTGGGCACACGTTCCAGCTGCTTTAAAAGCGTCTCAAATGCCACTTCCACATAGTCCGAGCTGTAATCCAATTTGAACATATTTAAGATATCTCTATCAGCCTCGGGCTCCGGCCAATCCGGTGTGAACAGCCTGGCCAGCTGGGCTAGCAGAGCGGCGTACTCGTCACTGGCCAGCTGGGACCAATCAACGGTCGCACAATCTAGATCCACGAGTTGCTCTGGCGTTGTATATCCAGGCAAGGCACCAACGCTATGCAGCTGACGCACTGTGGCTGCCACAAAGCTGACATCTGCGGCGCTCTGAACACTGCTTAGCGTACGCAATTCAGCAATGGCCTCGTTTAGAGCCAGATGTGTCGATTCGGACGGTGGCGGTAGCGGCGGCGTCTTCGAGACTTGCCGCGGCATTTCAACAGCTGCGTTGATTGAAAGGAAGAAAAAGAGAACGAGTGCATCTGATTGGAATATGTTGCCGTTATGTGTGCAGCAAGATAGGTACAAAGACAAACAGAGAGAGAGAGAGAGAAAGCGAGAGAGAAATTGGGAGAGTTTCGTTCGGAAAACGCCGTCATGCAAAAACGCTTCATTGGACGACCGATATGTTAAACGTGATCTATCTAGGCTAAAACAAATCCTAATGCAAATCCTAAAGTCTAGTGCTTAGAACTATTTAGCTTATGCATAAGATACTCACCCATTGGCATGCTCTGATGAATCGATAAATCACCCAATCCGGCCAGAAGATCAGTGGCTGTTGTTGGTGCTGCTGGCGTTGTGGCATTGAACAAATCGAAGGCATCATTGGCTGGCGTCGCCGTCGAGAGTAGCTGGCCATCCAATGCCGATGATGATGATGACACCGCCGCCGTGCTTGAGCCCTGGAATGCAGCAAAGTCCGCAAATTCATCATTGCCGGTCACCGGTAATATGCCAGTCGATGGTGGTGCTGAGACGCCGCCAAATGCAGCAGCAAAATCACCAAACTCTTGCGTTGGGGCAGCGTCTGCAGCACGTGGATTGAAATCATCGTCGTCATCGACAATAATCGCTGCGCTATTAAGCGTCTTTTCGCTCTCCTGTTGTGGTGTTGTCGGAGCACACGTTTTAAAAAGATCATCCAGCAAATCGTTGTTATTGCTGGGTGTATTGCTCTTGTTGTTGTTGTTTTTGCTGTGGTTGTTAGGCGAAACGCCGCCCATTAGATCAACACTGTTGCCGGTGGGCGTGTCGCGATGCGTGGGCGAATGAATGCCGGCCGCGTTTGGCGTCTTGCCAAAGTTGGCTGCAGCACCCAAATTAATTTTCTTTTGCGTTGGCGGCACCTTGGTTGAGGTTGAGCTGCCTGTTGGTGTCGGCTGCTTGGACACCGGCGAGCTGACTGCCTTTGAGCGTATGTTCATATTCAGGCTTGGCGGTTTGCTCTCAGTGGCCACCTCAGCGGGACTAGCACGATCGTTGTATCGATAGTTGCGTCTAAAAATGGTCAAATACAATTATTAAATGAGAGGCAACGTTTAAAATCAATTTGCTTACCTGGGGCTTGGTGAGTCACTGTCGGAACCCTCACGCTCGCCATCGTAATGAGTATCATCGTCTTCGTAACGGTCTGCGGAGCTCTTGTCGGAATCTAAAATTCAAAGTGAAAAATTTCAATTAATATGCTGCGATATAAAGCACACCTCTTCTATATGGAAGCCTATAGATATGTTTCTTAACAACTGATTAAATACGTTTCCAATAAGTTAAGAATAAGATAAGTTTAACTAACAGGTATTACTATTTGATATTACATAATCCTCTGAAAAGATTGCTTTAGATAGCTTTGATTACTTACACCAATTGTCGCCACGATTGTTGCGCCAGTCGCCGTCGTTGTAGCCACTGCCACCACCACCGCCACCACTGTATCCACTGTAGCCGCCGCTGCGGGAGCCGCCCATTGCGTCGCTGCTCATGCCAATGTACTTGTCCTTATTCTTTTTGGCTTTCTTACGCTCCTCGCGCAAACGATCATCGTCCTGAATAAAGTCTATAAGCTCTCGTACCTTATGCCTAACATTAATACCCTGATCTTTGCCGCCCTCATCCGTAAACGTGTAATTCTCTAAGGAGCGCAGATCGTAGATGTGCTCACGCGACGAAGTGACCACACGCTCCGACCCATTTCGCACCAAATAGTTTAACAGCAGCAGACTCTACAAATGGTTTAATGATGAGCACAAAGAAATCTAGAATAATTGGTTAGTTTGATACATACTTTATAGGTCCGCCGCCAGTTGGTCTTATTGTCCTGCAGCATGCGTTTCCAAAGCATAGACATGACCTCTGGAAAGGTCTCGTAGGAGAATGTGGCATGCGCCAGCTCCTGCATGAGTGGACCAGTTGGACCCCAAGGATCATCGTTGGTCGCTTCGCGCACCTTGCCCTCAATTTCTGTGTAGTTCATTACGACATTGGTGCTGCAAAGAGACACGTTTGCAATATGACAAATTACGATTATTTCAATCAAATGAATTAAATATCGCGGACTCTTCAAAAGTACTTCAGAGCTCGATTATTCATTGTGCTGCTGACCAAAAATAATGTAGGTTGAAAATCACAAGAAGATATAAATGCAAGCAAATAAAAGCCCGCATACTTTTTTTATACACTTGCTGGTATAATCGTGAGATTACAGTGTACATAATATATTTGTATATTTATATGACACAATTATTGTTAGATTAATAAAATATTAATATGTTCAACAAAGGAAACTTCTTTGTACCTATTTTTAAAGCCAAATCAATATATTCTTGCTGTCGGATCGGAGCATTTCTTCGCTATCTCAAAAGCAACTCTATTTTAATGGTTTTTGTTTTATAGGTCGCAGTAGCTAAAAATAGGATGTTTTTACAGAGATAAAAAAAATGTATCATTGATTGCCATACTTGGTTAACATAGAGTTTGACATGGCTTGTTGGATGGACTTCCAAACGTGATACAAAAAGTGTGAATTGTCACAACTGCCTGTTATCAGCTCGTAGATAAGCAGTCACAACAGACTTGGGGGATACAACAATGGATTTAAAACTGCCTAAATTACACATATTTAACTGTGGACAAACATATTTGGGACCCAATCGCAAATAAACGGAAGTGGAAAAATGTTGAAGTCACACACACACGCACACACACACAACGATCCAATGGAAAAGATAGTTAAATATAATAAAACCAGTAATTAATAGCTGCTCGTTACTGGAAAGTCGCAACTGGAAGCACAAATGTGAGCACAGCTGGAATACACATTATGTATTTTGGGGGCAAACGCGAGGAAATAATTGTGTTTTGTTTGATAAAGTGTATGTATATGTATGTGTATACGTGTATACGTATATGCATGCATGCGTATATGTGTGAATTGGAATTTCTATGAAATGAACTTCAACGTAAGTAGTACATTTAAATCCGGACAAAATGAACACAACAACCTTGAAAGCAACAAAAGCGACCAGACTCAAACAAAGCAGAGCGTTAATGGCTTGTTACCATAAGCGAGGAGGAGAACAACAAGCAAAACTATATCACTTTTGGCACGACTTTATTTGTAGCACCTGTATATTCTGAAAGAGACAAGTATTTGGGGTTGGGGTGGGTTGTTGGCAAAGGGCGTGGGAGAGCGTCTACCCCAATAAACTTGAGTATTTTTTATTGTTGCTATAATTGCCCCATTTAGATTAATATTTAAACATATTAATTTTGTTGCACAACTTACACTTTGTCCGCCAATTCCCGCACTTTCCACATGCTGATAAATTTATCAACCATTTTAGCGTAATTTTCTGCTTTGGAATTTTTCACACAAACTTGCCAAGTTGCTGGCAGACAAAACTCGTTTTTATTTTGTGGTAATTACAAGTATTCCGTATGCACATATATGTATTTATTTAAATGAGAAGCTCGCTAAGACGAGTTACATGTAGATGTATGCGTGGTATTTATTTTGGCCAAATAAAAAGTATAAAATTTAAACGAAAATGCAAAATAAAATCACTGCACTACAGGCAGAATTTTGGTGAGCTGTCTCTCGTTAGTGTTGCAAATAGTTTCAATGACACAGTGCTACCAAAATATGCAGGTGACAGTGGTACAAAACTTTCATATGATACATATCGATGAATATAATAGGTACACTGTTTGATTATCGATATATTATTAAAATGTGCATTTTCAGCACTAGAACTGGCTGCTGTTCCCGTCATTTGTATATTTTACCGATTTAACTGATATAAATGTTTATAGATTTTGTAAAAATAAATAAATCATGACTCATAATGCATATGTATAACAATCTTCAGCAAGCGCACTATCTGTGGACATCGTGTCGACACAAAACTATCAGTTTTTCATGCAATAAAAAATGTAAACAAAAAGGTTAACATAAATACAAATGCTGGGACACTGCAACGATTCGCAGCAACACATGTGCGGCGAGCGCTGCACTTGCAACGGCGGCAAGTATTTGCCCTGAAGATTGTGATGTGACTCTAAAAATAACAACGCTTCGAAACGCATTTCGAGCTTTCGCACCGATGACTTGAATACGGTCTCTGGTGTGGCGGGTGCCGATGAGGCGGCCAAGTTAATAGCCAGCATAAGTCTGCCGCAGATGGTAAAGCTGATGAGCACCTTAAATTATTTATACCTACACAAAAACATATATCACAAAAATTTTGCTTTGAAGTAGATATCATAAAACGTAGCAAATAAATTATTGTAGAATTTTCAAGAAATTATCATGTATGCTTGTAAATTTGACAGGAACTTGAACCAAATGTACTGTTAAATTTTAATCGAATTTTCCAATCGCCGCTCAAACGGTTACTTTGTTCGATTTCGCATTCAGTAAGGTGTGCGGCGAGTTGGGGATTTTATCCATTACCCATTTCATATATCCTCCATATGGCTCCACATAAGCTCACCACTTTCCTAATAATATATATAATGTTTTTATGATGGGATTGCCTTTTGTTAAATCTTAGTTTTGACTAGCCGGCAAACTAATCGTCATCTATGGGAAATGTTTCCATTGTGCAACGCAAAGCAGGTTTTATGCAAAATCATTGGTGCATATCTCATTGCAACTGATGTTCTGTGTCAACGCTATGGGTATCATCAGGTTCTGTTATTGTTCGCATATTTACGTACTTATAATCGACAATTAGATGCAACAAATCCCGGCGCCAATATTTAAACGTGCGTTGTTTAAATTCGCTATGGTCTGCAATAAGTTGGCAGGCCTACGGTTAAGCAACACTATAACAATGTAAGCACAGCCAACTTCGCTTCATCTCATTCGACTTGGCAGCACTGTGTATGGTTGCCGTAGCTAACTTCGCTTGACTAACATTCACTTCCTTTCTTTCTGTTTCAGCGTCTGAAGTGAACAGACGTGATGGTAAGTTTCGCTCTGGAAAATCGGTGAAGGTTTATTACATACTTTCATATGTTGTAATACAAAATTTATTGTTTAACTAATGAAATACAGTGGATGCATAAATTAAAACAAATTAGCTGTGCTGCCAAAGTACATTCAATTGATTTAGGCTTTTTTTTTTACACGTGTCTGCTGCTGCAATTCAAACATAACCTCCAAGAAAAGTTGAAAGAAATGCAAAATATGCTTGAGAGAAGTGTTTAAACGATGTTATGCTAATCATTAGCGCGTTTTTCATATTTACAGTCTCATCGTAAATTTTCTGCGCCTCGTCATGGCTCCATGGCCTTCTACCCCAAGAAGCGCTCCTGCCGTCACCGTGGCAAAGTTAAGGCATACCCCAAGGATGATGCTAGCAAGCCAGTGCATCTGACTTGTTTCATCGGCTACAAGGCCGGTATGACGCACGTTGTGCGCGAGGCCGATCGTCCTGGTTCAAGTGAGTACCATTTTACTACTTTTTTTTTTATAATATATTTTCCATGATGAGGAACAGTTAAATTATTATGGTTAGAAAACATATGATAAACCGTGATTATTAATTAACTAGGGCGGACTGATTTGCATTTTAATTAGTACTTTCGATTACCTAAAAACCATGTGGTGCTCTAACCTCAAACAATTTGTGCTTACCGCTTGCAGAGATCAACAAGAAGGAGGTTGTTGAGGCTGTGACCGTTTTGGAGACGCCACCAATGATTGCGGTTGGTGCCGTTGGCTACATCGAGACGCCATTCGGTCTGCGTGCCCTTGTCAATGTTTGGGCTCAGCATTTGTCCGAGGAGTGCCGTCGTCGCTTCTATAAGAACTGGTATGTAACTACAGAATGGTCGCCATTTTGTTCCGGCTTCCATTTTGTTTTTTCGAATCGCACACGTGGTTGCCGCAAAACTACTTGGTCTGCTGCATGCTGTGCTGAATGATGATAAGATGGTATCTGAATATATGTTGTCGAAAAGCCTTCTACCATCACTGCTGCCTTCCTTCTGATATCACAGCTGCAACAGAATAGTTTTAACTGCATCAGCAGTAGCAGCCGCCTGTGCGATTTGAACACATTTAGACTAACTTAAACTAACTCGTACAAATGAAAAACATAAAGTTCTTCGATCAGTTCGCTGAGAGAGCTTTTTAAATCGATGCAAGTCGTGTGAGCTAATTTGGCTTCTTTGTGGCCATTTTACGAGTGAGCACGTCATGGAAGATTGTCATCTCCGCTCGCTTTCAAATTGCGATGAGATGTGCTTCCCGTTTTATATCTCGCCCCCTCGCACAGAGACGACGCGGATCACAATTGGTGTTTGATCGACTGGCTCTGTATTAATTATGCAAATCCTCCCAAAACTCCAACTCCCAATCAGGTACAAGAGCCAGAAGAAGGCTTTCTCCAAGGCCAGCAAGAAGTGGACCGATGATTTGGGCAAGAAGAGCATTGAGAACGATTTCCGCAAGATGCTCCGCTACTGCAAGGTCATCCGTGTGATTGCCCACTCCCAGGTAAAGAATTTCTTCATTTATCACATCCATCCTAAAATTTTCTCTACAAGCGCGCGACGTCCTTGGTCTTGTTGCGCCGATTGTGCCTCGGTGTGGTCGGTGCGACCTGGCCTAAAAGGCATTCATGCTGTGTTTATCTCAATGCACAGTTTAAGGATGCAACGTCGCAGATTAAATTGCCCTTCGGGTGGCGATGCTTGATATATTCCAGTAACGGTGCGCAGCCGTTTAGGCGATGATCGCTCGGTTAAACCATATCACGCACAGTCCCAAAATATCTTTCATTGCCCCAACTGCTGTAATGTTAAAATATGAAATACGAATGCAACCCATTTATTTTTGTCATTTTAGATCCGTCTGATCAAGCAACGTCAAAAGAAGGCGCACATCATGGAGATCCAACTGAACGGTGGCTCCGTCGAGGATAAGGTCAAATGGGTGCGTGAGCATCTCGAGAAGCCCATTCAGGTCAGCAATGTATTTGGCCAGGATGAGATGGTCGATTGTGTGGGCGTTACGAAGGGTAAGGGCTTCAAGGGTGTCACCTCGCGTTGGCACACCAAGAAGCTGCCTCGCAAGACGCACAAGGGTCTGCGCAAGGTTGCCTGTATTGGTGCCTGGCATCCGTCCCGTGTGTCCACCACGGTGGCACGTGCCGGTCAGAAGGGTTACCATCACCGTACCGAGATCAACAAGAAGATCTACCGCATCGGTGCCGGTGTCCACACCAAGGATGGCAAGGTAAGCAAATCAAACGATTTAAATGTAGTCTCCTCGCTACCCACGCCCCCCCACCCCCCCCTCCTGCTTAATGATGATAAAAAAACATTAATAACGACATCGAAATAAATAAAACATTTGATGAACCGTGATATTTAAAATGATAGGACTGACAAGCAATTCAAAGAACCCCTTTATTTGTGTATTTACCTTGGTTTTGTGGCACATGTGTAATGTATTTACATGTCCTGATTGCTTGCAGGTCATCAAGAACAATGCCTCCACGGAGTACGATTTGACCGACAAGAGCATCACCCCCATGGGTGGCTTCCCCCACTATGGTGAGGTCAATAACGACTTTGTCATGATCAAGGGCTGCTGCATTGGCTCCAAGAAGCGCATCATCACCCTGCGCAAGTCGCTGCTGCGTCACACCAAGCGTTCGGCTCTGGAACAGATCAAGCTGAAGTTCATCGACACCTCGTCCAAGATGGGTCATGGTCGATTCCAGACCCCAGCCGACAAGCTGACCTTCATGGGTCCCCTCAAGAAGGATCGTCTCAAGGAAGAGGCAGCTGCCACCACCAGCGCTGCTGCTACCGCCGCCACCACCACCACCGCCTAAGCGGATGGCATACAATCTTTGTGCAACAACAAAGTGAACTTTTTGGTGTTTCTTCGCCAGCTTCTACCGTCCTCGTTGCGGTAGGGTTGGCCCAATAAATAAATGTGGTTTTGAATAAGCTAATAACAACTAAAAACAAATTGTTTAAATTATGAATGGGATTTGGAAACGTGTTTTTGGCTTGTGAATGCAATTCACGAAAATATCTTTAAAAAATCATATATGACTTCTTCATATATTATATTGTGCGTCTCCACGAGATTAACATAAAGATGATATTAACTACCGCCCAGATAAAAGATGTTAGTAGCGCAACTCAATTTAGGGCCAAACTAAAACAATTTTTAATACTTGATGAATAGTTAAAATAAAAAACGATTACATTTTGATTTTACACAATTTTGAAAATTGATGAACTTATTTTACTGCTGAATGTTGAGATTTGTTTTGACTGGATCGAAGAGCTTAATTATATTATAATTCGGAGCAAACTTAATTTAGAACTATTAGTTGATACAAAGCTTAACATATAAATAAATAAAATGCATATTGTTGAACAATGATCGATACAAAAAAAGTAATATTAATTGATACAAAGTTTAATAAATTAATAAATAATTGAGTATTGTATAGAATATTAATTAATACAAAGCTTAATATATAAATAAATAAAATGCGTATTGTGAAACAATATGCGAGACAAGCATAAAAAGAGATGAATATTAATTAATACAATGCTTAAATATAAATAAAATGCGTATTGTTAAACAATATTCGAGACAAGCTTAATAATTTAGAACACTAATTAAAAGATAGCTTAAATAAAGTGCAAATTTTTAAGCAACTAGAGAGATAATCAAATCAACATGAACTATTTGCAAATATCGAATAACAAATTACAGTTTGGCTAAATGGAAATAAGCATAAATACTATCAAGTTGAGTGCATCGGTGGGGTGTTATTGGGATTATTTAGTCCTCTTTGGAGAGGCTGCCCAAATCGCTGAGAAAGATTTCGGGTGTGAGGACATGGGAGGAGCCAATGAGGACCTCCCAGTTGCGCACCGTGTTGGTGACTTCGTAGGCGCAACGCATTTCCGACATGCTCACGCCGCCCACAACGAAAATGATTAGGCGTGGCACATTCTTGACCTGCGCCTGTGCCTTATCCTTGTGCCAGTGGCCATAGCGAGCGGTAGCTGGTGCATGATAATTGGTATTCTGAGCACGTACCTCGAGGAACGGAAAATGACGGTGATCCAGCTTATCCTCAATGCAATCCTCCATAATGTCCTTGATGACCGGTGTCCAGCGTGACATCTGATAGGCACTCTCCGTGGTGCGCTCCTTGCGCGGCACCGTGTACACCTTCTTGCGCGAATCGGCCAGCACATTGATGCCCAGATGGCTCAGATTACGCACCATATCCTGATCCTTGGCCGATAGCTGGGCATGTGTAAACAGCTTGGTCAGATTGTCATCAGCGATGCCGTTCTTGGTCATCACATAGAGCGCAATGATGCGCACCTTGTCGTAGTTGGAAACGTTTGCATCCAGCAAAATGGGCACAATATTGCGCATATGATCCTTAATCTTTTCGCCCTCTGCATCGGTGCCCATGGCTAGATCCTGTTCGACACGGCACAACTTATCCACATAGTTCTGATACGATTTCATGCAATCCTCAGCGAGATGCAAATGCGTCGAATATTTGGACAGCTCCTTCTGATACTGCGGCATCTTCTTGATCATTTGCGAAAGATCGCGCATCGATGACTTGTCCGTGGAGCCCATACGCTTCGAATCCGTAAACTTCTTCAGATTCTGGGTGACCTGTGTGGAGACGACGGCAATATGCTCGTGACGCAACTCCACCCACAAATCATCATTCTCATCGAGCAGCACCTCCTTGTCCGGCTGATTGGGTCCCGGTGTATAGCGATACACATCGTTCACAATTGGCAACAGATCATACGCCATCGCCTGGAGCGTTAGCTCGTGCAGCAGTGGTGACACACAATCGAATCCTCGGTCCAAGATTAACAGCTGCGATCGCGACTTCTCTGACCCCTCGCCCATTGTCGGCTCATCGGCCTTGAACGCATCCAGTTTCTGTTGCACTGCAGCAGCCAAATCGATATTGCGATCCCAATCGTTGCGATATCGCACATTTGGATATTCACCCAGAGTGGCGCACAGCGCGGCAATCTGATCGGAAATGCGCTCGATGTGCTTGCCGCGTATCGAGGCGAACGCTGGCGAATACAGGCACTGGAACGTGTCCGGCGAATCCAGTGAGAACACCTGGCATTCATACGGTAGAAATGCAATATTTATCTCCTTCAGTGTCTTGATCTTTCTGGCCGCGCACGATTTGCACAAATCATTAAATAGCGATTCGGGGCAGACTTCCGTAAAGAAAACGTGAGCATAGCGGTACATGGGACGTGCCGGATTCTCAAAGTCACGGATCAGGGCGCGCACAGACTCATCTGATGGCGTTATCAAATATATGGCACCCATTGTCGGCAACGGCTCGCGCTTCTTGTTGATGTCCTCTACCAATGTGATGCCCTCGGCACTAATCTCATGCATCTTGGTGCAGGCGGACACCATTCGCATTCCCAATTTATCCACGACAAGGACACGCCACTCAATGCCACCGGCACCGGCTCCTGCTGCTGCTGGAGCGCCAACTTTTTTCGGTGCTGTGGGCGGCTTGTATTTGACCACCTCGTTCATAATCTTCTGGCTGACCAACACTTTCAGCGCCATTTCTCACTAGATTTTTCGTTGTTCTTGCAATTAATCAATAAGCAAAATGTTTTTGTAAACTAAAAATGAAATACAAATAATAATATAGCACCGAACGTCGTTGAAAACGCGGCTAATACAATTAGTTGTTGACTGAAATCGATGCGTATTTTGTTTTTTTTTATGTATGTAAATAATTGCAGCTTGTGGGATAAAACGTCAATTTTTCTGACTTTTTTCATGAAATAACCAACTAAGATTACACATTGCGCAGGTCCGGCATCTCTGTTAAAGAAATCAGCTGCTTTCGTAATAATAACCTACCCAACTACATTGTCATTGTGCATTTATAAATATCAATATTGATTATCTGCCTTATATTATACTCTACTTAAGTAGACTTGCCGAATCTGTAAATAAGTCTGATTCTATTATATAACATTTAGCCGTAATTTTTTATAAATGCTCACGAATTTAAAAACTAACTGCCAGCATTAGAGTGACGTCATTGTTATGTTAAATCCTTGTCTGCGCAATCTTCATCTTGCTACAACCGTTATTTTATGCACTGTTTCATTTACTGTTATATTTGAAATTATTATTATATTTAAAACAGATTTTAATTCATTTGCACCTCTTATTATCAATTCAAAATTGACTTATTATACTCCACATTGGTCTATGCAATATAATTTTTACTTAAAAAAATGTATAAGCCCATGTCCTTCTCCCAATTCCTAAGGCAACCTCACATCGGCAATCACCTGCTCATTGTCGTAGATCTCCTTGGCATAGCACAGATTGGGATAGTCGAAGGCGGCTCCATAGCGATTCCTGCAGCCAGTGGTTGCCTTCTCGCCGGGAGTGTAAGCAGGCTGGCCAACGAAGTTCGTAGTGGCAAAGTTGCAGGTCAGCACAAAGTGGTTGTAGTAGTCGCGAGAGAATCTCACAGCGGCACAGCCCAAATGGGTGTTCTTCTCGGCAACGGCAATGGTGAACTTGGCTACATTCCTGTTGGACAACTCCTCGGGGAAGCTGGCCAGCATGTCAGGCGATGTATTAGCGCGCTCCTTGAACCAGTTCTCAATCTGCTCCTTAATAATCTCGGCATCTGTGTACTCCGACTCAGCACCACTGTAACTGAAGATGGCAGTGTTCTGCCCGGCATAGGCGAAGCGTTCGGTACTGCGGCACTTGTCTGACAGAGACTGGCACGTCTTCACGTTGAACAGAGCCAGATGGGTGAGCTCCTCGCACCATGTCATCTTTGCCATGCGCACTGCCCTGGGCAGACCCTCAATGCCACCGCCAGCAAGACTGTTGCGCAGCTCGTTGAACAGACTCAGGATTAACTTCTCATGTGGCTGAATATTTACCACTCGAACATCTTTGGGGCACTCCACGCTGAACTCCTGCAAGTTGGCGGATTTTATTTTTTATGTAGGGATTATTAGAAAATTGGTGACTTACTCCTTTGTTGTTGCAGGCAATGTGCTTGTCCAGGCAGGTGGGCAAGGCACAGTAGTCCACAGCGCAAGCAAGTCCCGCCAAAGCAGCTAGCAGGAGAAATGTTTTCATTATTAAAGGATTTAGTTGATTGCACAGAATGTATTTCACTTAACTGATGCTTGACTGGTGAAAGAGTCTGGTATTTATAGCAGTGCGAATACGTCGACTAGACAAAAACACTTGGAAACGGGGTATCCAATCTATATTTCTGGAATCACGCCACATGAATTTTATTGATGTACATATGTTTCTATGCCTATACAGAAATTAAGCAAATTTCTGTTTTCTGATTTCCAATCCAATGCAAACACCTGTTTAATCATCAGCTCATCAGTTAGTTGAGTCACTCCTTTGTCATAATATTTTATGTTCTTTGTTCGTTCTTGGTATAAAATGGGCAACTTTATACATTTTCTTCAAATGAAATCAAGATGTTGTCTAAGGTAGTCAGCTCTATTCTGCTAGCCACAGCTTTTGTTGGCCTCGTCGATTGCCGATGTGAGGTTGCCTTAGGAATTGGGAGAAATTATGCATAACTTGAATTATTGACATCGATATGTAATACAAAGCCCTGATTAGAAAATAATATATTTAAATAAAAGCGAACACGTCTGAAGCGATTTATGTGCATATCGAGTGATTTTCAATAAGTTGGCAATACGGGCTGCGCTGCAAAGACTTCAATAGCTGTGACTATCGGGGTATCGATATGTTTGTAGAAGCGAAATTGAACATGTTACGCGAGGCGTTGCGATTTGGGAGCCGACGCTGTTACAGCTACAAATCTGTGCGTCGTCCAAATTTGAATTCGGCGGCGGTATCCAAAACGAACAATGTGAAAGCGAATCAGGAGCAGTCAAATACACCAGATGATGCTGCTGGCCATGGCATTAGCCGGGGTAACCTGACCAAACAGCTGACTGCTAAAATGCTTGCCACCGGCCCGATTACAGTGGCAGAGTATATGCGCGAGGTGCTCACAAATCCGCAAAGTGGCTACTACATGAATCGGGATGTGTTTGGACGGGAGGGAGATTTTATCACATCGCCTGAGATATCTCAGATCTTTGGAGAGGTGAGCAAAAGTGAGCTGCATATCTCCACAGATAATTTTAGTCCAATTTCACTGGCAGCTTGTGGGCATCTGGCTGTTGGCCGAGTGGCAGAAACTGGGTAGCCCCTCACCTTTTCAGCTGGTAGAGCTGGGACCAGGACGTGGCACATTGGCGCGCGATGTGCTTAAGGTGCTGACCAAGTTTAAGGCGGGTGCCGATTTCACCATGCATATGGTCGAGATTAGTCCGTATTTGAGTCAGGCGCAAGCACAGCGTTTCTGCTATAAGCATGAGATGGTGCCGGAGGAGGCGCAATTGCCACACTATCAAATAGGCACCACCGCAACGGGTGTCCAGGCCTTCTGGCATAGCCAGCTGGAAGATGTGCCGTCTGGGTTTTCACTGGTGTTGGCGCACGAGTTCTTCGATGCGCTGCCCGTGCATAAGCTGCAGCTGGTCAATGGTCAGTGGCAGGAGGTGCTCATCGATGTGGCCAGGGCGCAAGAAACGGAGACGAAAAAGGCTGACTTTAGCTATGTGTTGTCCAAGTCACAGACGCCAGTGTCGCGTTTATTTAAGCCTGTGCCGCAGGAGACGCGTAGCTCTTTGGAGTACTCTCTGGAAACGGAACGACATGTGGGCTTGCTGGCGGATCGTTTGGAGCGGCAAGGCGGCATTGCGCTCATCATGGACTATGGCCACTTGGGCGACAAGACGGATACATTTCGTGCCTTCAAGCAGCATGAGTTGCATGAACCGTTGCTGGCGCCCGGCTCTGCGGATCTGACGGCCGATGTGGACTTTAGGCATATTAAGCATGTGGCGGAGACGCACAATCAAGTCCACTGCTGTGGACCAGTGCAACAAGGAGATTTTCTGTCAAGAATGCAGGGCGAGTTGCGACTGGAGCAACTGCTGGCCAATGCGCTGCCCGAGAATCAAGATATTATACGCTCCGGCTACAAGATGCTGACGGATGCCGACCAAATGGGCAGCCGCTACAAGTTTCTGGCTATGTTTCCGGGTGTAATGGCTGAACACCTAAAGAAATATCCCGTGGCGGGCTTTTCTTAATA
Organism: Drosophila cognata; assembly: GCA_035041535.1. Classification (NCBI taxonomy): domain Eukaryota; kingdom Metazoa; phylum Arthropoda; class Insecta; order Diptera; family Drosophilidae; genus Drosophila; species Drosophila cognata. Next base: position 12,126,182 of record JAWNLC010000571.1, on the reverse strand, counting down.
TTAGTTGCTTATGTATACATGTGCGGATACCTTTTTGAAAATATCTTGTTTTTATCGATAAGAATCGATAGACATAAAAGCCGCAAATTTAAATTTAAAGTGTTTCACTTAAGTAGGAATTGAACTTGATATAATACTGTTCAACCGTAGAAATTTCATCAAGATCGGATAAGGAAAGTTGAGTTTGGACATAGAGAGAATTATTTCTATATATATCATGCACAAAATGCTATTGTTGAAATTTAAGTTTGTCGATTAATTTATTTAATTCTAAATGAAGACAGATTTCTTTTTAAAGATTTCAGCTATGGAGGACCTTCCTGGGGAACTGTCCATAAATTATATTAAACATAGTATTTATTTTGATATACACATGAACTACTCAGTAACGGGAAAACTGTTCAGATACTATTTCTTTTGGAATGCGGCGTTAATCGTCTGCATCTCGAGGGTGGTGAACTGCAGAACGGCGCTGATGGCGTTCAGCATGTGACGCTTGTCATCCGCATCTCGAGTGACAATGAAGCTAATGATAACGTTCTTCAGGTACTCCAAATTAGCCCCTTCGCGCGTCTTGCAGCGCTCCAGCCTAAGAAGCGAAAAAGATAAAATAATGATAAAAAAAAAACTGAATATCCCCTTAGAGATTAGCTGAAGGATTGCGGCTCACCTGTCCACCTGCTCCTCGAGATACTCCATCTTCTCGTGCATCTCCTGCTGGGCACTGACCTTGTCCTGTATAGCCTTGCGCAGCGTGGACTCCGCAACATATTTAGATTTGCGCAGCGTGGTTATTTCAATGTCCTTCCTCGCCAGCTCATTGGCATAGTGCAGCATGTGACAGTTCTCGCCCAGGGATAGTTTTTTCGGCTTTAGCTTAAGCTTCGCCTCGCGTTCACCCTCCACCTCCGCCACGCTGTCCGCGTCAGAGGAGTAGGCAAAGGATTCCGTTGTCTCCAGTGGCGATGCATTGGGCTTGTGAAAGATCTCGAAGGAGGTTTGCAATGTTTTAATCTCCTGTTCCTTCTCGTCGAGCAGCTGCAGCGAACGCTGTCGCTGCTTCTGTAGCAACTGTTCCAACTCGTTCAGCTTGCAGCGCGTCTCATTTTCTAGCTCTGCTTTCGCCTCCTGCCACTTGGCACGTTCATTCTTCAGGGCCAGTCGCATTTTGTCGCCCTGCTGCTTTAGCTCCAGCTCGGCCTCGTCTATGTTGCGATTCAGCACCTGCACCTTATCTTGCAGCGTCTGTATGTGCGTCTGCTGCAATTGGATCTTCTGCTCCAGCTGCGCACGCTGATGCTTATTTGTGTCCAGCAATTGCTGTTGCAGATTCTGAAGCTGCTGCTCGCACTGCACATGACTGTCGACGGCTTTCGCTGCATGGCTGCTGCTGATGGTCCCCAGCACTTGGCTCAGGTCAATGGGATTCGATGAGCGGGCATTGGCATTGGTAAGCAGCTTCTTTAACCGCACAATCTCATCCACCAACGAGCCCATGTCCGCATCGCTGAGCAAGCCCGGTGCGGGCGCCGTACCCTTGTGTGCCTGCTCCAGTTCATGCAGCTGCTGCTTGAGCGCATGTATGCTATCCTGATCCTGTTGACGCAGTCGATCATAGCTGCCCACGGTGCTGCTCAATTCGGCCAGGCGCGCCTCCAGATTGGCCACGCGATCCTCGTGCAGTGCCGTCTGTCGTCGACTCTGTTCCTCGGCACGTAGCACACGGCGCTGCTCCTGTTTGATTGCAACAGCGTGCTGCTCTTTAAGCTGCTGCATCTCCTGGCGCACCTGTTGCAACAGTGCACTGTTCTCCGTCGCCTGGGCAGCAGCCGTCGTCTGGTCTGCCTTTGCCTGACTATGCTTTAGCTGGGCACGCGCCTCCTTCAGCTGCAGCTGAAGCTCACGCAGTCGACTATTCTCGCCCTCATTGCTGGCGAACTGGGTCTTGAAGTTGTTCAGCTGCATCTCGATGTTCTCCTTGAGATGACGCTCATCCGCGTACAGTTTTTGCAGTTCACGCAGCATAATCATTTGATTGTTGGTCTCCTTCTCACGCTCCTGCCGCTCCACAATCCACTTGGCCTTCACCTCGTCGACGTCTTGCTTGGCCCGCAATTGCTGCTCCTTAGCCTTGGCATGCAGCTCCTGTATGCTCTGGTCTTTCTGTGCAATTTGCGCACGCAACTGCTTCTTGTCCGCCTGGAACGAGGCCTCCATACGTGACTTTTCCGCCGAGAGCGTCGCCAGCGAATTCATTAGCGTTATGATTTGCGTCTGCAGTTGTCCTCTATCATCATCGCTGCCTCCCTCAGCCACATCCGCGCTGGCACTGGGCACATCGCAGGGATTAGCGCCTGGATCGCTGACGACGCCCGTGGCCTCAGCATGCGCCGCCAAACTGGTCTCGAGCGCCTCCTTCTCCTTGAGCAGACCCTTGTACGCAGTAACCACGTCTGCAATTATATTTTTTCTGTGAGTCAAACATCAATTTAATGACTTGTTTATTGCCCAACCAGTCACCTTTCAAGCGCTTCTCGTAGCGCAACAATTGCTCCTTTTGAGTGCTCACCAGCGACTCCAGCTCGCGCTGCCGTTTTTCCATGTCGCATTAGTTCCAAATACACAATAAATCTACTGTTTTCTGCAACACTGCAATTTATTTTTTCTCTCGTGGCATTTTGGCACTCAATTAACAAACAAAACATGCAGCTGTTGCAACGACTCTAAAATGCCCTTCAAATTATATTATATTATATTATATTCTTAATATTGAATTAAAAATGTTCGCTTAAATATATTTAGGCTCTTTGCTTGTATTTAACTCTTTTTTAGATTATATGTGAGTGTATAAATATTTAATTTTAACAATTCTATGCCTGTTATAGACTACAAAGACAATTAATGTACCTTAAAATACAACTAAAGCTACCAGCTGACGGCGGTGCTGCCAACTCGTTTGTGTGCATTTAACTTATTTTTAAACGTATTTTTTCCGGTTACTCATCGCCCTCGTCTTTCATCATTTGTTCGATTAAACGTTTGCGCTCCGCCGCCTGGCGCAGCTTACGCATGACCAAATCCTCATAGTCCCGTGCTGTGGCGCCACTCGACGCCGTCGTTGGTTTTTCGCTTGTTTGTTTATCTTGCGCCGGCGGCGTTACCCATTGGAAATGCAAAGGATTTGCCGAATTGCCTTTCTCATAGGCCAAGATCATATCGCAGGCTTCGCGCGTCTTTAGCTCCACCATGGCGCGACCGTGTATTTTTACGTTCATGACCAGTGCAACCACCTCTCCGTATTTTTTGAGATACTGCATCAGCTTATCCTGCGTGTAGCCGCCATTGCTGGTATCGTTCTTCTCCGCCTTCCATTTGATCTTGATGCGATGCTGGGCGGAGTCAAAGCTGGATGCATTATCTTGTTGCCGCTGCTGTTGTTGCTCATTATAGTTGCGCTGTAGATGCTCCCGCATCGCTCGCTGCTCCTCCTCGAGCAGCTTGGAGCCCTCGCGTCTCAGCCGCTCAACTTGCTCCTGCAGCACCTCCTCATCACTCTTACCCACCGTGCTGTAAGGTTGTCCCGCTTGCAGTTTGCTTAGAGCAGCTCGTTCCCGCTGCTCCAGTTCCTCTTTCAGTTTTTGCCGTTTGCTGTCCAATTGCTTCGTACGCAACTCGGCCGCCTTTTTCGCTTTCAGCACCTTGTCGTATGCGGCACGGGCCGTCGCATCGCTAAGTATTTCCAGGGCCTTAGATAGCTCATGGAAGCGCTCGGCCGCCTGGGGATTGTCGGGATTCTTATCGGGATGGCAGTCGAGGGCGCGTTTTCGATACGCTTTGCGTATGTCAGCCTGCTCGGCTTCGATGGATACGCCGAGCAGCTCATACAGATTCACATCGCTATACTTCTTGTTGCTAGCCATTTTCATCCAAGTTTCTGGCGCAATTTGGCAAGTTGACAAACGTTTTGCGATTTGTTTACAGTGAGCATCAGCTGTTCATTTCAACAAGTTGGCAGCACTACTGCCGCAACATGTGCAATACGTCTTATTATTTTTGTTATAATGCATAATACAAAGTGATAATCAACGTGGAATTTGAGCAATAGAAAAATGAGCATTTATCACGATGAGGTCGAGATTGAGGATTTCGAATATGACGAGGAGGAGGAGATGTATTACTATCCCTGTCCCTGCGGCGATCGATTTCAAATTTCAAAAGTAAATCAGTCAGAATCCAATCGCAGACAGTTGGCAGTTATCAATAAAATTTGGTTTCTTTTCGGCAGGAGGAGTTGATGGAGGGCGAAGAGGTGGCCACTTGTCCGAGCTGTTCATTAATTGTTAAAGTCATCTACGATCCGGTAAGTACAGAACTTCAGTAGTATATTGAATTTTTAATTGAATAATTTCAATTGTAGGACCAGTTTAAGGCCGAGGACGATGAGTCAGCGGTGCTTAACGAAAAGCTCAGCGACTTGAAGCTGGAGAAGAACTAGAATTGTGTCGTCTTGATTTGTGTGTAATTAAATAAGATTTTATTTGTATATTTCCCTTTAATTGTAAATATTACGTTGACTAGTAAACAATTAGTTTAAACTATACATTAGCAAAAAATTCAATAGTGTGTTTAATTCACTTTGTTATATTTCGTGTGGGTTAAATATTTAAATATACAAAGGATTATATATAGAAAATAAAAATGCAAACTTGAAGCTAGTTAGGCAAGTGTTACAGGCGCACCTATGGCCTGCTGATAAAGTCGTGAAATTTGTTTGGTGTGGCCCAGACGTAACCATTTTTAGCATTCATATTGACCAATTAAAAACTTAAAACAACACAAATAATATTTATATATATATATATATATATATAATATAATAATGTATATAAATAGATATTGCACTGAGCGCTTTTCGACCACATTGTACAATTAAAATATTAATTTGGAAACAGAAGGAACTATTTTAAGTATGAGTTGCGTGCGGAAACTTATACGTTGTTACATACAAAAAAATTATACATATATATATAATATGGACTTTTACACTTTCTGCTTATAAATTAGGAATTCCGACTTGAATATTGTATCGAGTCATGTAGCTTTTAAAGAGCGCGTGCTCCTTCAGCTATACTTGAAATATACGCATAAGTGCCGGCATGTTGGTGACAAAATGATTCATGTGCTATATAAAGGGCAATACTTTTGTTTTTTTTTTTTGTCTTGAGGGTGCTGATGTGGAGGCGTACTGCCACTACTGTTCCAGCCATGAACCGGTTACGTTATTTGGAGATTTTAACTGCAATGCAGATGCAAGAAGAGATTAGAGTGTTTTTGGCTATTGCAGTTGGGAGGCGGCGTAATCACCTTGATATTGAACTGCTTCAATGTGCTCTCCAGTGCCATGGCATTGCCCGAGAAGTACGCAGCAATGGCATTGTGCAACAGAATGAGCTGTTTGTGCATCACTTTGATCTGGAATTGAAATGAAATCGTTAATTGGAGTTAAATGAAGCACAATTAGTATGCAAACACTTACGCGATTCTCATCGAGAAATTGCATTTTTACGGCAACATCGCCGCGCAGCTTCTCATACAGATCCTTATGATGGGCATAACTGCGTTGGGTCTCCTCCAGCGACGCCGCAGCATCCGTTAACTCCGGTTTCGTATTCTCCAAGTCCATTCGATAGGCATCGAATTCAATTCTGCAAAATATTGACATTTATATCCAAGTAATTAATAAGAGAATATTGCAAATAAATAGTGAATGACTTTTACAAATTCTATTGACCAATTCACAAATTTCCCGAGAATTAGGAACTTTGAAATTGGAATTGGCCTCACCTAGCCGTCTCGTACTGTCGTATTGTTAGCAGGGTATCGTCGATGGTCTTGTTGCACAGCGTATTCACCGATGAGATGAAAAAATTCAGTGCGTTCAAGAGCAGTTCGCCGTTCTTGGTCAAGTTGCGTTGTGTCTCCGAGTTGCAGATGAATTCTTTCTGCAGTTCGGGATTCTTTTGCGCCAGATCGGCAAACGCATCCGCTAGCGCCTGCTGCGACACAACAACATGCTGGAAATGTGAGCTGAAGGCGCGTGTTAGCCGCAATATGGATAAATATTTTCGTTGGGTCTCGCGCAACTGTTCAATTTGCGCCTCCAGCTCCGAGTCGACGGTGCGCTGCGATTTGCCCAGCTTCTCGAGCATTATCTGCCGCGTGCATTTGTACGTTGATATGCTCCAGTTCTTGATGCTATCAATCTTGGACGCACTTGTCCGTATAAGGCTGCTGCTGCCATCTGTTGATGTTAGGAAACCATTGCTCGACTGCGGACTTGTCGGTGACATGGGTGTCGTTGGTGCTGCTTTGAGGCAAAGAAGTGAATTGTTATTTGCATATTGTTTCTTAAGTTCTAGTCCTCACCAGAATGATTTCGTAATGGCAAACTGCTGGTCGTACTTAATGGTATACCCGTTCCAATACTGTGGCTGCTTGCGCTGCCGCCCATCCCGATTCCCATCCCCATCCCAATTCCGATTCCGCTACCAATGCCGATAGTGCCCTCGGTACCAGTGTGGACAGCGCCGCAACTGTCGTTCATTGACGGTGTGTCTTTGAGCATTTCATGTATGCTGCGCTCGCGTTCCGCCATATTCTCAATTTTACAATTATTGTTGAATAGTGTTTATCTTATCAGTGTTTAACTACACCACAAAACTCGCTTGACTTGGGTGAAGGTGGACTGGGGTGGAGTTTGCTACCCGGCGCTGCACTCGGATCGATAGCACACACACACGGTAGCAGGAGCGTTGCCAAATTGTTGCCCGCTTATTATTTGCACTAGTAATGGGTATTTAACAATGCAGCGCAGCCGCAATTACAATTTAAATTTATTTCGAGCAGAGAAAAACCATTGAATTAAAATGGAGCCGGTGTGACCGATCCATTGGCTATGCACAAATACCAACATTTTCAATTGATGGGAGAAAAAGAAAAGAAGGAAATTCCCATATTGTGTTACATTGTTTCCAATAGTCTACATCGTGTTTCAATATTGTTTAAATTGTTTTAAAATTAAATTCATTAACTATTAACTTTTATGTCAGACCAACAATATGTAATTACACTGTATTCAAAAATTTACTTCGGCTGGTCACACTAACCGAATACCCTCAGAACAGCAGAAACAAGTTGGCAGCTCTCACCCAATTTAAGCAGTCTGGCAGTCAAGTTTCGCGGATGTCAAAACAAAACAACATTCATATTGCGGGGTTTCACGACTAATCGTACCATTCGGCAAACAGGTAGCAATTGAGACTCACTAGTGAAAATAAATAATCTATATTAATAATTGTGCTGGTGATTGTCAGACGTCTATACGGTGACTACGATGATGCCTTATGTACAATTACTTATGGGCCTAGGCATCGCAATTAGTGTAGCGCTTGCACTTTATTACAACCAGCCCGAGCAAAGGCAGCAGCAGGATTTCGGCAGACCTCGAAATCAGGGGAACAACGCTGTTAATGATGGCCAGAGACCTAATAATAACAGGCAAGGCGAAAATTGCGCAATATGCCATGAACCCATGATGGATGAGAATACCATGACATATATGCCGTGTGGGCACGCTCTGCACACATTGTGTCATGTCAGGTACAGGCAGAATGGCTATATTTTGTGTCCACTTTGCCGGAGGCGACTGATAGCTTAAATGCGAACAGGGCATAAACGGCACAAAAATTGCTTAATATATTATTGCTCTGGGATAAGATCATAATTTGTAATTGTTTCTATGTGTCTATTATTTACATAAGCTAAAATTTGAATAAATCATTTTTGTTAAATGAAATTGTATTTATTTAGTTTATTTTATTTTATTTGTTTTATGAAATCCGATATAGTATTTAGGATGAGCTGCAGTGGCAGTTCAAATTGTCGGACAATCCTCTTCCGCACACTTTACCAATTATTTCAATTGCATTTATATCCACGTAATTGATAAGAAATTATTACAAATAAATAGTGAATGACTTTTACTAATTCTATTGACCAATTCACAAATTTCCCGAGAATTAGGAACTTTGAAATTGGAATTGGCCTCACCTAGCCGTCTCGTATTGTTGTATTGTTAGCAGGGTATCGTCGATGGTCTTGTTGCACAGCGTATTCACCGATGAGATGAAAAAATGCAGTGCATTCAAGAGCAGTTCGCCGTTCTTGGTCAAGTTGCGTTGCGTCTCCGAGTTCGGGATTCTTTTGAGGCAGATCGGCAAAGGCATCCGCTAGCGCCTGCTGCGACACAACAACATGCTGGAAATGTGAGCTGAAGGCGCGTATTAGCCGCAATATGCACAAATATTTTCGTTGGGTCTCGCGCAACTGTTCAATTTGCGCCTCCAGCTCCGAGTCGACGGTGCGCTGCGATTTGCCCAGCTTCTCGAGCATTATCTGCCGCGTGCATTAGTACGTTGATATGCTCCAGTTCTTGATGCTATCAATCTTGGACGCACTTGTCCGTATAAGGCTGCTGCTGCCATCTGTTGATGTTAGAAAGCCATTGCTCGACTGCGGACTTATCGGTGACATGGGTGTCGTTGGTGCTGCTTTGAGTCAAAGACGTGAATTGTTATTTGCATATTGTTTCTTAAGTTCTAGTCCTCACCAGAATGATTTCGTTATGGCAAACTGCTGGTCGTACTTAATGGTATACCCGTTCCAATACTGTGGCTGCTTGCGCTGCCGCCCATCCCGATTCCCAATTCCGATCCCGCTGCCAATGCCGATGGTGCCCTCGGTACCAGTGTGGACAGCGCCGCAACTGTCGTTCATTGACGGTGTGTCTTTGAGCATTTCATGTATGCTGCGATCGCGTTCCGCCATATTCTCAATTTTACAATTATTGTTGAATAGTGTTTATATTATCAGTTTTTAATTACACCACAAAACTCGCTTGACTTGGGTAAAGGTGGACTGGGGTGGTGTTTGCTACCCGGCGCTGCACTCGGATCGACAGCACACACACGCGGTAGCAGGAGCGTTGCCAGATTGTTGCCCGCTTATTATTTGCACTGGCAATCGGTATTTGACAATGCAGCGCAACCGCAATTACAATTTAAACTTATTTCGAGCAGAGAAAAACCATTGAATTAAAATGGAGCCGGTGTGACCGACCCATTGGCTATGCACAAATACCAACATTTTCAATTGATGGGAGAAAAAAAAAGGAAATTCCCATATTGTGTTACATTGTTTCCAATAGTCTACATTTATTATTTTATTGTTTAAATTGTTTTAAAATTAAATTTATTAACTATTAACTTTTATGTTAGATCAACAATATGTAATTACACTGTATTCAAAAATTTACTTCGGCTGGTCACACTAACCGAATACCCTCAGAACAACAGAAACAAGTTGGCAGCTCTCACCCAATTTGAGCAGTCTGGCAGTCAAGTTTCGCGGATGTCAATCCAAAACAACATTCATATTCAGGGGGTTTCACGGCTTATCGTACCATTCGGCAAACAGGTAGCAATTGAGATTCACTAGTTAAAATAAATAATCTATATTAATAGTTGTGCTGGTGATTTTCAGACTTCTATACGGTGACTACGACGATGCCTTCTTTAGAATTCCTTTTGAAGCTAGGCTTCGCAATTGGTGCAGCGCTTGCACTTTATTTCAGCCTGCCCCAGCCGGTGCAGCAGCAGGATTTCGGCAGACATCGAAATCATGGAAACAACGCTTTGCGACTTTGCGAAGTATGCAATGATGAGAATATGATGTCATTTATAAGGCGGAATGGCAATATTTTGTGTCCACTTTGCCAGAGGCGACTGATAGATTAAATGCGAACTGTTTTGGACAATAATCGGCAACTGAAGCAATATTCAAATTATGATACAGGGCATAAACGTCACAAAAATTGCTTAATATATTATTGCTCTGGGATTAGATCATAATTTGTAATTGTTTCTATGTGTCTATTATTTACATAAGCTAAAATTTGAATAAATCATTTTTGTTAAATGAAATTGTATTTATTTAGTTTATTTTATTTTATTTGTTTTACGAAATCCGACATTGTGTCCTTTCTTGTTATGTTTAATATTTTTCTGATCAATTTAATGCTGAAAATATATTTTTACGGATCGTGAATTATAGTAGGGAATATGGCCGAAATCTTCTCTTGAGCTAACAATTGATGAATGGCGATCGCTGTGTGCCTAAGGGAGTTTCACTGTTTATTATAATTAAATTTTGTTGTATGTAGCTAAAGTGATTTTTAGTAATATTCAATTCTTTGCAAATTGAAAATTTGAAATAAACACTCAACAAGTGAATACATTTTAAATTTGTTATCTTTATTTTGATCTGAAAAATGAAATGTTCTTTTGTAGTGGTCAAAAAACTTTATTCAGAAACAATTAAGATTATAAAAAAAATAAAATAATTGAGAACTGCCTAAAGGAATGCCTCCAACACTGGTGCGGCACGTTGTCGCCAATTCTCACGCCAACGCAGCTCCTGGAACTGGTGCAGGCTGCGACCGAAACGCGATCGAGTCTCGACAATGCTGGGATTGTTCGGAAAGTGCTCGAACCAGATGCGCAGCTGCTCCGACAGCTCCACATGATCGCTGAAAACGAAACCGTTCTCGCCATGCTTGACCAGCTCGTCCAGACTAACGAATTAACAAATTAAATGGAAACTTGATCATAATTTTTGCAGCCAGCTGAACACTGAAATTGAGTGCTCACCATTTGAAATTGTAGGCGCAGACTGGGAGACCGCTGCCAAACATGTCCACCACTTTCATGGGCAGATCGAGGCCGCTGGTGCTCCAGTGGAGGCAGACGCCAAGATCGGCGCTGGCCAAAATGCTGGGATAATCCTCCGCCTCCAGCCAAGGCGTCACAATCGACACTTTTTGCCATTGCCTTTTCGCTATCTGCGCCTCGTATTGCGCCTTCTGCGGCCCCTTGCCGGTGATGATGCACAGCAGCGAAGGATAGACATGCGGCTCGGCCAACGCGACGCACTCGTATGACTCCAGCGCCTGTAACAGTATACCAAAATCCTCATCGGGCGTCCAGCTGGTGCTCGACACAACGATCGCTTGCCGTTGCGGCTTGAACAGCACAGTTCCATTCGACAGTTTCTGGGTGAGCGCCGTCGATTCGACAACGCCCGACTGCTTCAGGTCCGCATAGCAGTGCGGCATGAATTGTGCATAATCCTTCGATAGCTTCATGAACAGATCGTGCTTTTGCGCCAACTCGATCGGATGGAATTGAGCCGGCGCTCGGTCGTACAGCACAGTGACTGGTCTGTAACAAGCAGAGATTGGCCAATGATGATTGTTATAAAAAAAAAAATATCGTTGCTTTTACCCAATATTCCAGTTGCGTTGCAAATCTTCCTTCATGGCCTGCGTGACGGAGAAATGTGTGTGCGCTTTGGCACCAAAGTAGCGCTCCAATCGTTTGGTCAAACGGATGAGGCGACTCTGCTCGCCACCGGCCATGCCCATCGCCAGAACTGTATAACTGTAGTTGTGCCAATCGATGGCGAGCTTGGTGCGCGTCACGGCGCAATACAAATAGCACACGATGAGAGTGGGAATGCCGGGCGGATTTTGGACGAGCAGAAAATTGGGACGCCGTATCGAGATGAGGGCCATCAGCAGACTCAACGTCTGCCAGATCGCCTTGAACAACAGTTTCAACTTGGGCGTTAGATTCGTTACGGGCACGGCGGGTAGTTCGTGGATTTTGCACTTGGGTTGCGCCACAGCTAATGCGTCCAATGGCCGCGTCTCCATGTAGCCTATGATGTCCACATTGTAGTTATCCTCGAGCAGACTCTGAGCATGGTATTGCATACGTGGACTGCGTCCAATGTCGCCCAGCACAATGACGCAAGCGTTGCGCTTTCTCAGTTTCACCTCTACCATATTCCCCAGCTAGGTAATTGCTAATTGTTCTTGTTCCTTTTACCCGGCACTTGATTGCTTCTGCTGCTTCTTCTTTTTCGTCTTGCTTTTCTGCAGTGGGAATTGAATTTGTTTAGATCAGGCCCTTTATGTTGTTGTTATTGTCACTCATAAATCTTAACAGTCGCCATAAAGTTACTAACAGGGCGCTTTATCTTGTTTCTGTTACAATTGTGCAAAATATTTGCAAAAGCAATTTGTTTACTCTGTTATCGTATACAAGTCCCCAAGCACTAATATTATATGGTGAAATCGTTTTAAACGGTGTCCAGTTTAATTGAAAAACGGGGAATAGTGTTTGGAAATAAGTTTAACATCTGCTAACTGCTTATCTGTTTAATCAATTTGTACAGCGCCATAACAAATCAGCTGTTGCATGGAGTTATCATACGATTTTGAGCGGCTGTCGAAACGTGCTAAGAGAATTCTGTTGGTGGCTGCCGGCCATACCACTCAAGCACTAACCATACAATATGTATTTTACAATATTATTTGTGGGAACAAGCATATGTAGCGTCTATAACGAAATATCGATATTAACTGAGTGGGAAACAGTAAGAGTGTGACCATATAAGTTTATGACCAAACAGTATTTTAAAAAGTATATATAACAGCTCAAATGAGCATAACAGTGGCTTAACATCACGCTGTAGCAAGTAACAGCGACTAATCGCTAACAGTCATGTAGCTTGGCTTATGTTCAAACCAATTCAAATATTGACGTGAGTGGACGTGTCGCGGCAGATCGTGCATCAGTTAGTTGTTGTGTGCGTGTGTGTTTAAATGTGCATGTGTGTGTGGGTATATTATTTACTGAATGCCCTCTGCGGCTACAGCTACACCAGCAGCAAAATGCTCAAGTGTCAAGTGCATGGATAGATTTACCAAGAAAAAAAACCAACTGCAAACACGGTTAACGGTAATATTCCGTCTGGCTATTGTTGTTGTTGCCGCTGGCAATGCGGCAAATTTGCCGGTAAGTGAAAAACCAAAAATACGAAATTTGTTTTGGTATTCCGGCTTTTTGTGCATTTTTGTGCCGGCACAACAAAGTGACAGCCATAACCCCACTTGCCCCCTCTCCCCCGTCCTGTGTCATCCCTTCAGTTTGGCGCCGTCGCTGTTTCGAAATTCAGTTCCGACTACCCGCAAAATGTCATTTTGTAGTTTGTGTGTACGTGTATACGTGTGTGTATGTGTGTGTGTGTAAACTTTTCCGTATTTGTATTTTGCCGCCATTGACTATGACAGTGTACTAAAAGTATGCAGCATTGTTTTAGTTGATTATGCTTATTATTTATTTGTTTGGTTTTTGTTTTTCCAAATTTGTGTGTTTGCTTGTCTGTTTCTGCATGTCTCGTGTAACGGGATATACGCGCCATGTTACTACTGAGTACACACTAGAGTTGAGCCCGTGTCGTGCTTTATTTCGTGACACGAAAGCTAAACAGAGAAATGTACGAAATATTTAAATGAAAAATCAAGTCAAAATCAAAAAGTTGGAAAATAGACTTACAAATATTGAAATATGTACGCAAGAACAAGAAAACACAAATAATTTGAAGGAACATAAAAAACAAAAAAAAAATTTAAAAAATGTCTACAATCTAGCTTTTTTTAATTTTTAATAAAATATACATGTAAATGCATAGATATAACTCATATATTGTGTTTTTCAAATATTTGAATCGCTTCCATTTCCAGTCAAGCACACTAAACCACACACGCACACACACACTCTCACAGACCTAGCTTATCTCATTAGAAAACTGTCTGCAGCGTATGCGTCGCTCAAACGACACACAACCGTCGAGACGCGCCCACCCGCCTCCATCACCTCCTCTAACAACGCCAATGCGCAGGCAAATAGCCAAAAAGCCGCCCAGAGAGTCAGCTTCAGCATCAGCGTCAGCATCAGAGCCACCCCCAATGAAGGCGATTTTCCCAGCAGACTGAGAAACTCAGCGCTCGGACTGTCTGGGTGGTTGTGTGGAGGGGTGGTTTGCTTTATCCTTGTGGATTTCGCGTGCAACTTTATGCCGTTGATTTTTGATTTCAATGCGGTTTATCAGTGCGTTGTGCAAAAGTTTATCGTTCGCTTCACGTTCTCTGTTTCACTTATGGCATATAAAACTTGCAGCAATCGTCGCCGGTCTAGACAACAAACCGATTGCGATTCAAAATGTCAACTCAAATATGTGTATATTTCAGTGTTTAGTCAAGGTAGATTTACTGTAAAATGTCCTGCGAACCCTATTAGCAAAAAACACAATTACAATTTCAACTCTAGAATATTGAATAAAAAATAAGGAAAGAAAAAAATAATAGATGTTATAAACGAGCAAGAGGCGTCAATAGATTAAATTTACTTCATTTAATCATTAGCCGCAACCGTTTCAAAAATTTCTGATAGCAATAAAAGCCATCATTTTAAAATTTATTTATAATATTCCTTTATATATTATAGATTAACTGTAAAAATGTTATTCGGATCTGATCAAAATCACACAGTTTTCGGTAACCAAAACATATTTGCATATTAAAGAACTTGTTATGTATTCAACAACCGACCCCGACTCCTAAGTATATTATTTAAAAACCATCATCAGATAATATTATTATATATGGAATATAAATTATTATTATTAATCGAATATAAATGTTGGCCATCATTGATTCGATTTTTTTGCGAAATATACCTGCTATTCTGAAATATTTACTAATTGATATTTTTCACTTTATTATTTGCCTTACAGCCCGCATAGAACATATCATAACGGATTAGCTATAAATGACTGAAAGTGAACAAACAACAAAACAGAAAACTATAACTAAACGAAGCAAACAATAAGAATAATAAGTTTATAACATTCCATGTGCTAATTGGATTTGCAGTCAAGTGACTGCAAGCAGCGATAGGTAAGTGTTATACTTGAGAGTCAATTGCAAACTGGCGACTTGCAACTCGCAACTTGCGTGAATTTCATTCGCATAATTTGTAAATGTGCCGCGTGTGTCTAGACATTGGGAGGGGATGGGGCTGTGGGTAATTTATAGCAAAGCAAAAGCGAGTGCTGTGTGCAGCTGCCTGGCAAATAGTTGTGTATCCTAAACAAACTTCCGCCTCTCGCATACCAAATATGTACACACATACATGCACACATACATAGTTATTTAGCGCTGCCTATAATTAGAGACGAGAGCGAAAAAAAAGGAAGAGAGATGCAGAGCGGGAGAGGGAGAGGGACAGCGACAAGTGCATGCACAGTTTCTTTGCGGCTATTTATATTGCTTTTCTTTGGGAGTAGGAGACGCTGGCTGAGCTAACAATCGGCGCCAAGTGTTTGTGACATTTGCCCGAAAAGCGAACAAGAGAAACGACGACAAACAGACAAACCGACAAAATCGACAAAATCGACAAACACAACACATGTGTATTTCAAACTGTGTCTGCATAAAGATCTATGTATATGGGTTCCATATTGCGCTACGTACTTTGGCCTCTCCGCAGTTCAAGTGCGTTCAAATTTAGTCCGTCCGCTGATTGGTCGACAGCTTCTCATAATAAGAGTGTATTTGTGTGTGTGTGTGGACACACGTGACAAGGTATTTGCTGTAATGCAAAAGGTTTTCGAGTTTCTTTACACCACAACAAATTTGTGGTGCTATTTTGAGGATTCGATATTGAACTCTGCTGATTGATTGAAGATGTACAATTTTGTTGTCACAAATTTTCAGGGATATTCTCAGTATTGAAATTGATTGACTAAGTTCTAATCTCATTCCTTTTTTTTCTACTAACCAATCTGTATTGGTATTTAATAAGTGTATTAAATATTATAAATATATTATTATTTTATTAATATTTAATCAAATAATATTACAGAAATACACATTTGGTTCTCCTCGAAATTTGCTTATCTAATTTGCAGCTACTCGGAAAACAATTTTCCTATTTCAACACATTTATATATATTCGTCCTCAGTGCACAGTTCGCTATACACGGAGAGCGTCAATTTCCTTAATTAGACCTAAAACCGGAGCAAGCAGTAAAATCATTTCAAGCAAATTTGGCTTCTTGGAAACAATTGAGTGGCGGAAGGGCACAAAATCAGCAAGCAAATGGATTTTGGCAGGGCACCGGAGGGAGAGGAGGTGGTGGATGAGGAGTTGTGGCAAAAAGGCAAAAATTACAATAACAACAATAGTATCAATGTTACTGCAACAACGGGACAAGTCCGAAAGTGACGCGAGTGACGTTGATGGCGCCTCGCAACGATGCGTTTTGTCCAAGTTGCTGACGGGCATTTCACTTCATTATTGTTGTAGTTGTCGCAGAAGCGAGCGAGTTGGGGCAGCAATGACCAGTTGGCATAGAATGGGCTGTGAAGCAGCAGAAGTAGTGAAAGACTCCACATTCTGCTCATACGATAAAATGTATGCAAGAGACGGTGGGTTGAGGGACGGAGTGCGGTGAAACTGCCTCGAGCGGCGTCAACTGCAAAAATGTCATTTAGTTGAGTTGTTGTTGTTTTTGCTGCTGCTGCTGCTGCTGCTGTTACTTTAGTTGCCATTGATGTTGTTGCTCCTTAGTTGGCCGCCTTTGGGCAACATTTTGCACCTTTCATGTTTATTGTGACATTATGCTTTAAACAATGGATAAACAACAAACAACAATAATAACAACAACAGCGCGAACAAAGCAAACACTTTTTAGAAGAACAGCGGCAATAGGGGAATGAGGTTGGCGGGAGGGCAGCATAAAAGGGGGTGGGGGGGCATAAAAGGAACGACGGGTTGTTGTTTGTTTTGTTAGTGGCTGCCACACTTTTTTTTTTTTGCGGTTTGGTTTTTGTTTGCCTTAAATATGCCTAATTCACAAAATGAAAAGGGTATCTCAAAAGGAAACATGGATGTTATGCAATACACCAAAACTAAATATGGAAAGCTATAAGAGAGTAATGGTCGGTCAATTAGTCGGTCAATAAATATGGAAGTACTTACTCAAGCTGTGAATATAAATTGTTTTTTATAAATCATAACTAATATATATCCATAATTGAAGTCCAGGGTATCTGCTGGCTAAGAACCATTCGCTCCAGCATTCTGTCGTATGTCCTTTTCCTTTTTGCTGTATGCTTTTCCATTTTGTTTTGATTAAAATGAAGCCGCAGACCCACAAAAAAGTAAAATAGAAATTCGAGCGTGGAATAGAGAGAAAATAAGCGAATAGTGGAAGTGTGGGTGTGGGTGGGTGGTGTGCGGAGTCCAAAACCGCCATAAAGTTAATGGAAAGATTGTAGTCTGGGGAAAAACAAGCTGATTAAAATGTTAGGCAAATGGAAATTAACAGATGTACAGAGCAGATCCCAAAAAGGTTGACTTAAGATATGGCTAAATGTAAAGAAGAAACAAAAAAAAAAAAAAACAATTAACAGCGATTTTTGGGCAATTATTCAATTTTGTTAATGCTGATATCTGAATCAAAATCGGTCAGCAAATTGCAGAATTTAAATAAAAAAAAATACCAAATCATGGTATACATACGCTGCCTTTGAGCTCAAATCGAATTTTAAATGTGAATTTAACTTTTATTCAAGTTTTAGGCACATTTCAGTGCGGCATTTAGTGCCTAATTAAAAGCGAACATGACCAATTTATAAATATAACAATTTCAAAGTATTAAATGTGTAATATTTTGGTCATTTGCTGCTCATGGAAGCACTTTAGGAATCCAATTAAAATAAATTATGCATATTAATGAGGAACACTAAAAGCCACAACAACATCAGCAACTATAATTAAAATGAGCAAAAAAAAAACAACCAAAAAACATGTTCATATTAAAGTTAAGCGAGAAACAGCGAGACTAAAAGGCATGTGAAAAAAATAGCAGAAGCCAGAAGCTCACGTGCAGCTTGACGGCTTGTCATTTAGTCGGGGTGGAGTGGGAGCGGGGTGGAGCGGGGGAGTGTGCCAAGCACACGACAGCAGCGACACAAGGTGGCAGCCCCATTGCCGCAAAGTGAGTAATTTTGAGTGTCGAGTTTAAGGTTTTCGCTTTGGCCTCTCGAAAATTGGGTGCCTTATTTTTTTTTTTTTGTTTTTAGTGTTTCTGCAGCTGCGAGCTTTGCCTGTCAACTATTGTGTGTGCGCTATGTGTATGTGTGTGAGTGTATGTGTGTGTGTGTGTCTATGTGTGTGTGTGTATGTGTGTGTACTTTGTCTGGCAATTAAGTTCTGCAGTCCCCGGCATCCTCTAGCTGATTTTAGATGTATATTAGAGTAGCCGCCTGAAAGGTGTAATAGATTTGGGTATCAGACGTTATGCGGATTTGTGTATAATTTTTACTCCTGAAGATGATGAGTTTGTAAATGTAAAATATTAGTAAATTTGAATTGTAATATAACTTTTCTTTTTAATACAATTATTCACGGTTATTCCAAAAGTTCTTCACGTAAAACGATAATTTTCATAATTTCCCAGAAATAAAAACGCGAGGCAACAAAATCTAAATATTTCGGTGTATTATGAGTGAGTTTGGCTTTTTAGTGAATTGAGTTTAGCTATTCAAATGAAGAAAATAATATTTGTTAATCAATGTTGTTTTTAACTAAGGAATTTCAATTCCGAGCATCGAAATTGTTAGAAAATATTGTGTCAAATCAACTTGCGTAAATTGCATGTAATCTGGCAAATGGCAAATATTTTGTCATTCGGCAAAGTCTCACTCCCAAGTGAGTTGAGTTGCTAACACACAGTTCTGCACCGGCCTTGCTTACATTGTGTGTGTGTCTTGCTGATGTTGTTCGGTGGGTTCCATTGCTGTCTTGTGGCACTCAGGTGCTCATTGGATGTTGCTCCTCGCTTCCCCTGTCAGTTGGCGCCCGGCTTTGTCTTCATGATTGGCTTTAGTCGTCGACGAGTGCTTCACCCCTCCCAAAGTTCCCTAACAGTCATTCATTGTGTTCTGTTTTGGTTTTTAATGATGCGCAATTTGTCGTTAATTTTCAACATTTTATTTTATGTTTTATTTTGCGAGTATTTCTTAACATTTCACTTTGTTATGGTGCCTCCAGCGCCAGCTGAGCTTCTTTGTGCCCTGTCTATCAGTCTCTGCCGCATTCCCCAACTCCATTTGATTGGGTCCCTTTTGGTGTTTGCCATTATTTCGTGCAACTTTTCGTTGAGCACAGGCTGTGGGTTGTGGCGGACAACTTTTGTTTTATGTCTTTGGGCCGTGCGACATTGCAGAAAAGTTTCTTGAGGCAGGGCATCCATTAATGTGGATTTTTAGTTGTTGCTGCTGCTGCTGCTGCTGCTGCTGCTGTTTGATCTACGTTCTGATGTCCCTTTCAGGACTATTAAA
Organism: Drosophila cognata; assembly: GCA_035041535.1. Taxonomy (NCBI): domain Eukaryota; kingdom Metazoa; phylum Arthropoda; class Insecta; order Diptera; family Drosophilidae; genus Drosophila; species Drosophila cognata. Next base: position 12,106,810 of record JAWNLC010000571.1, on the reverse strand, counting down.
ATGTGATTATGTTCTGCTTCACCCACACACAGACATATATACACCCACGCACACCCACGCACACACACACACACACACACGCAGAGGGACATTTATTTGAATTATAGTTGAAAACATTTACCGATTAATTCAAAAGTCGAAAGTCGCTTGATTAAGTTAAGCGTCCATTGTATCTAAATGGCGCTTAAGCTTAAATGACTCCCTAAATGCCGGATAAAGTGGGGAAGATGACTTTATTTAAGCAATAAATATCTGTAGCGTGCACTGGTCAAAAAGTTTCGTTAAATGCAAAAAGCATTTCGATGTTGCTGGATTTTAAGCCAAATTACAAATGAAAGCCCAAATTAATAATTAAACTTGATATAATTGTGAGTATATGCGAGGTAAAAAGTGGCCATATTTTCATTCGAATTTCCATTTATTTTTCTTTGATGGACGGAAGGAGTTTATTCATATGGTTTAAATGAGTCTACTTTGCAGTATTATTGGCAACCCTTTGGTTAAGCTTGTACTTTGTGCAATTGTCCCTCGACTAAAGACCACACAACAATAGCTTCTTGCAGCTGTATTTACTTGGTCAGTTGGTTTTCTTTTTTACAGCACCTGCTGCAGGAAATGCTTTTTCCTCCGCCCATTGTTTAAATTGTGAAATGCATTATTGTTGGGCATTATTATTGCCTGAGTGAGTGGCTGGCTTGATGGCTGGCTGACTGGCTGCACCACCGCACCACCGCACCACTGCACCACTCACTCAATTCTCGCTTCATAGAGCAACGGGCATTGGCCCAGAGTTTTATCTGTACAAGTTTTAGCGTCAGGCAAATGTGCAACAATTGACAACATAAACAGAAACAGGCGCCAGACGATGCCATACATAAAAAAAATGCAGCCACGACAAAGGGATGCAGGCAGCGAGTTGAAGAGAGAGAGAGAGAATGAGAGAGCGAGCTAGACAGTTAGAGAGTGAGTGGGAGAGACAATTAAGTGTCAAGTTTTCACGAACATCAACACGTGACTTGTGGACCAGCGGGGCTGGCGGGTTTGATGTTGCAGCGACGAGTGTTTTATGCTGTTTTACATTTGTTGGCAGTTGACAGTCTCTATATATGTGTGTGAACAAGGGGGTGGTGGTGTGTGTGTGTGTGTGTGAGAGTGAGTGTGAGTGTGTGCAATGCGAGTGGAGCTTTGCACAGTTCGACGCCATTTGCTGTGGCACTTGTCAAGCCAGAATCGTCGCGCATAAACCAGAAACGGAAGTTAGAATTTGCAATAATCCAGTCGAAAGAGCTATCAGTTGCGCTGTCTGCCGCACGGGCATAAGTTTAACCGTACACAATTTGTATACAACAATTGAAACAACAAATTTTCCTGAAGTTCATTTATTAAATGCTATTAAATGTTAACTTATTAAATGGAATTCATTTGTTTAATAACTGTTTTATGGCAAATTAGCAATTGTTTAATCATTTTTGGTCACGCTTTAGCTTAGAGTTAAACTAAAAGAACTTAAATATATATATATATATATTTTTCCTTTTCAAATATTATATTGTTAAAAAGAAATATAACGGTATTTCTAGACAGATAGCCATTTAGCTACATAATTATAACAGTTGTTTGTAAAAGTAAGGAAGTCATTTCAGCCTTATCAGGCAACCTAACATTACAGGGTGCATATAGGGATTGTGCAAGGCAGGGTAAGAGTGAGAGGGATAAAAGCACAACGAGAATTGTTGCGATGACAAGGAGTATGACGAGGACGAGGACGAGGACGAGGTCGCAACGGGGCGTATGTGTAACATCCGATTTTGATGCAGCTGCTGTTGTCTCGCCAAAGTGGATTATGTGTATGTGTGTGCTCTCTGCCTGTGTTTATGAGTGTGTGTGTGTGTGTATGTGTGTTTGAGCTGGTTGGGTGTGTGTGCATTTCATTTGCCTACCAATTTGAGTACCGCTACCCGCACCCCCCGCTTCCCCCGCCGCGCCGTTCATTTAGGTCTTCTGCATTTGCCAAACAATTGCCAACAAAAGCCGCTTACAACACTTGAGGCGGCGCGCACATTTGTTGTTGTTGCGGTTGTTGCTGTTGCCAGTTGTAGCCATTTGTTGTTGTTGTTACCAACTAGACTCTGACTGCAGTTAAATTACAATTGTGCGCTTTGTTGCACACTTGTTTGCAGATTTTGCCGCCTAACGTTCTAAACTATTTTTTTTTTTTTTTTTTAGTTGTTTGGCATTCTGTGTAACTGTTGTTGTAAGAGCGAAGAGATGAGGGGTGAATGGGGTGGAGGGGGGGGGGGTGTTTATTGTTGTGCCCGTTGAATTTACATTGCGGCTTTGTTCTTGTTGCCATCGCTGTATTTTCAGTTTAAATTGTATAAAATGCAAATCGCATTTGCTTGCTTCCATACACTTCTGTGTGTGTGTGTGTGTGTGTCAGCCTTATAAGCTTAATGCCAGTACTCGATTATTATCATATTAATTGTGGGGAAAATTAATATTTGATTTATTAGCGATAAATCAGGTGAAGCCGTAAACCGTGGTAAATTGCGAAATGTTCGCTTGTGCGCAATGCTCAGCTGCAGTGGCAAAAGTTTAAACATTTACATGGCTCAACGCACATACAAACAAAGCTCATTTGCATAAAAATACACACACACACACACGCACACATTCGCGCGCACAACAAGTTAAGTTCATTTGCATGAAATGCGACGCTGTCGAAAAAAAAAATGTAAACAAGCATAAGAGAACATCTAATTTAGGAATGCTGAAGATCACATACCCTTGCGGGCAGGACTCAAATCGTATTATTGATTTAAAAAACCGAACCGATTTTTTCTATGAAGTCTACATACATATTGTAATCTGATTTGGATCATAATTTGTCCAAATGTTGGGAGTATAATAATTCGCATAGGCGATGCGCGTGGCTATCATAACTTGGAAAAGAAAAATGGATCTCATCGAGAGGATAAAGTAGCTTAATAATATTATCTAGTTCGGATATGGCAATATCGACGCTCCTTCGATGCGTAACAAATAGTTCGAGCAAATTATGTTACCCTCTGCAAGTGTATAAAAAATTACATCAAATAATTTCAGCTGCACTCGAAAAAGCAACAGCCACCGACTGTTAAACATCCCCACTCGAGTGCTGAGTAGCTGCAGCAGTGAAAATGAAAAAGAGAGCTGGATGTGTCCCTATGCAGCAGTAGCGGTAGAAGCTATAGAATAATTACAAATTCACATACATATACACATACATATACATATACATATATATATATATATGTATAGATGCAGATACATTTATGCACACACACAAAGTCAGCGAGATGTAGATGCAGATGCGGCCACCAACTACAGACAGAGCTGGAGCAGCGGCAGCAGCAGTTTCATAATGAAGCTCACCAACTTTTGTATTAAAACTTATTAAATTTCTGCGGTATCTGCTAAAAGTTGTCCCAATTCTAGTTGCTCTTCTTTTTGCCATAGACTCCCAGACACACATATATATATATATATATATACCATGATAAATGCAACTGGCAGCCATGTCTGCAATAAGGATTAATAAATTACGCTCATTCAGTTTTTGACAAAAATGTGCGGATACAAAAAAAAAAGATTGCTGCTAGAATGGATTATGGATGTAATTATATAATGCAGTCGTTATTGTCCGTCCTTAAGCCATACAAATCGGAAAATATATATAAAATCAATTGAAGAGGAAAGTATAAATTATATATGAAGTAAATAATTCGATAATTAATAAGCATATTTTTCACTTAAGTGATTTAGATTAATATAATATTTATATTAATTATTTTTTTATTTATTTTTTATTTATTTATTTTTTATTTATTTATTTTTTATTTATTTATTTTTTGTTTATTTATTTTTTATTTATTTATTTTTTATTTATTTATTTTTTATTTATTTATTTTTTATTTCTTTATTTTTTATTTATTTATTTTTTATTTGTTTATTTTTTATTTATTATATATATATTTTTATCACTGCTGATTTCATAATTTAATTCCGACGGATTTTTGTTGACATTAAATATATATAAAATAAATTTCAATTTCAATTTAAATTTATATATACATTTAAATATCAAATATGTTGTTGAAGATTTTGGTTTTCAAAAGAAAATTGAATATTAAATATCATTCATGAAGCTGAGATTGCATAAGCTAAATAATACAAGAATATTTTCATTTTAATTGTTGTTAAATAGTTAGTTGATATTAAATATTAAATGAGAGCATCGTAGTCTCGACTTGCAGCATTTTGGGGTTTTGTAACTTCTGCTGCGTGGTGCAATTTTGAAAATCAACTTAAGCTTTTCATTTATGTACTCGACGCAATTGCCACCTGATGCAGTGCTGCCGCACGGTCTTCCGTTTGTTAATCTTTGTTAGCTTTCGGTACGTGCAGCATTTCCAAATGGCTGGCCTGCCTCGCCTCGCCCCACCAACCACAATTTTCTTTGCCATTTTACCTTTCGTTTTGGCGAATTTTGCGCGCTTTTTTTATGCAAATGCAAATGACTTGTATGTTACGCACATACATACATGTATTTCATTTCATTTGGCGCTCACAGCATACAAGAGGAGGAGTTGTAAAGGGGCGTGACCTTACGCCTCTTACCTGCGTCAATCGTCGAAGGCATCGAAGGCAGGCATGAGTCACTATCGTCCATTACCAAGTCGATGACAACCAGCCGCATTTGCCACATGGCACTTTCGAAAGAAGCGCAGCTCAGCTGGCTGTTTTGGACTGCCAGTTAAGCTTCACTTGCGGCTTATTCGCGAACTTTTATATCGCACTACCCTCTTGCCCCCTCCTTATTCCTTCCCATATTTCCCCATACGTAATACTGAGACTTTAAATGTGCGTTGCGTGACTTTTGCTGAGCTCTTTTTCGTGTGTATTTTATTTTGTTTTTATTTCGCTCATCAACGAAGGCACTTGCGACATGCCAGCAACGGCATCCCCATCCGCATCCGCAGCCGCATCCTTATTCCGCATTCCCACCACACCACCTGCACTCCCCCGGATCCTGCTTTTCATGCATGGGCCTATTAAGTTGTTGTTTCTTTTGACATTGTCGCTGCTCATTTTGATGAGCATAATTTGCGTAAAAGTTGTGCGGCAAATGGTCGTTTGGTAGCTTTATTAAATGGCGCATAATTTATCTGTGGGATTTCATTTTATTGCGATACAAACGTGAAAGAAAGTGGAAAGTTTTCATTATGCCGCCCGTTGTTTTTCACATGAGTCGGCGGGTCGTTGGCGAAAAAATCCTCGCCCTTACTATTAAAAATTTCTGTTTCCTTTTGCCTACTTAACGGCGCACGAGCACTAAAGACAGACGAAAGGTTCTTTCAGGGGTGTTGGGGTGGAGGGGAGGGGAGTTTAAGGGCCGCCGAGCGAACCTCGAGCAAATTGAAACTTAATTACTGTGTCCACATTCGGTAGAACCGGCTTAAGACTGTCTGCAAGATGCTGCAGACAGCGTGCGAGGGGCAAGTACATGTGAAGTGCTTGTTGCATACATACCTATATATATATATATACAGTGTGCGTCAGCTTATTTTCAACAGTGTCAAAGAAAAAACGTAATTGCCTGCCATAAAGTAATTATTCATTATTTTTCAAAAATTCCAAAAACCGATGGTAGCTACATGTATTAACCACCAATATGAATGGATGACCCTCATAAACTGAGGTTTCCCCACCTGCTAGGTAGGATTATGTAAAAATGTAGCCTATTTTTAGGTGACAGCTTATTTGGATCAGGTACATTGTGGACACCTGGGAGCCATAGAACCCGGATTTTTTACCTAAAGTTGAGTATTTTCGGAATAAATAGATCAATACTTCGTAGTCAGTTTAGTTATATCCTGCATCCCGAGTTCAATAAGCCCACAAGGACTATGGACAAACGGACTACCATTGAACAACGGAAACTCATCCTGGCACACCACAAGAACGGATATTCACATCGCCAAATAGCTGAAATGGTCAATCTGAGCAACTTAACCATTTATAACATCATTCGGTGCTTCGTCGACGCAAATTAGATTGAGGGCAAGGGCTTAATGGCACCAAACCCGCTTTTCACCGAAGAGGAGGATCGGAGGATCATCAGGAAAATAAGGGCAAATCCCAAGCTATCGACTCCAAAAATGTCTCAACAGGTGCAGGATAAAATGGGGAAAAAGTGCTGTGTGGAAACTGTGCACATTGTTCTGCGCAAACATGACTTAAATGCCCAAGCACCACGGAAAAAGTCCTTTATAAGCGCACCAAATTAAGGGACTAGGATGACGGTGTCCAAAACCCACTTGGACAAGGATCTGGAGTTTTGGAACACAGTCATATTTGGAGATGAGTCCAAATTCATCATTTTTGGCTCGTACGGACTGAATTATGTGGGGCTACAATCCAAAACTGAGCTGAATCCCAAACACATATGGCAGGCAATTACGTTTTTTCTTTGACACTGTTGAAAATAAGCTGACGCACACTGTATATGTTGCATGCACTGTAAGAAAGCGTAATGAAATGGGGCATCTTTTTTCAGATTGAATCCGTATACATAAAAGGCAAATAGTAAATAGGATTTTTAAGTCATTCATTTCAGCAAAAAGATATAAAATAATTTAAAATTTTCGTCTTTTTTTATATGTGTTTCTTGAAAATATTTTTCTTCAAATATTGATAGTTAATTCTAAAAGATATATTCAGAATGATTTCAAAATAATTACCTTTAACTCACATTGTTCCATCCAAATATGTATTTATATATTGTTAACGGTTATGTTAGCTAGTTTCAAAAGATATGTAATATTTTTTTTTGGAAATTCTTATCCAACTGGCAAACAAGACTATTAAATGATTATTCAATTAAGCAAACAAAATTGTGTTATTTCTTTGACAGATTAGACAGTTATTCAATTTTATAATTAGGAATCTTAAATATGTTTCACATTCTACAAATAAATTGTTCCTTCGTTTATTTATTTTGTTTATCGCTTTTAATTGGATTTTTGAGAATGTTTGTAATATTTAGATTAATATTACTCCATCTACATTTTAATTAAACCAAAAAACTTATGATGATGTATACTAACTAAATATCAACAAGAATTTCAGAAGTTTTGAAGCAATTGAATGAAATTTTCGCTAAAATGAAACTTAATGCAGGGGTTGCTCCCCAGCCAGCTTTCAAGCGGACTTGACTGGAAACTTCTTGCAAGTTAATTTACCAACTTGCCTATGCAAGTGTGTGTGTGTGTGTGTGTGTTTGTTTTGTGTGTGTGTGGGTGTGTGTTTTTCCATCGTCCGTTAATTTTAAGCAGCTTTGGCTTGAGAGAAGCACAAGTTGCTCCACTTGAGCTTGGTTTGAATTTGGGTCGGTCGGTTTAGTCGTTGCAACGTCGCTGATTATCGATGTTGGTCATGTAATGACGGTCCAATTAACGAGGCCAACACACTCAGCTATTGAAAAAAAACAACCCCAAAAAAAGGACCGTAAACTAATTGGCCACAACAACAATTACATGCCTCTGTCCTGTCCCTATCCAAACATCAAGTTCAAGGCGTCGCGACATGCGAGGTGACCCAAAAAGAAACTAACAAAACTAACGACACTAAAATAGAAGGTTCATTTATGGTACATTTTTCCGTTCGCCATATTGATTTAATAATTTTTCAGCAACCCGTGACATGGAAATGTGTGTGTGTGTGTGTGTGTGTGTGGGTGTGGGGAAAATGTGTGTGTACGAGTATAAAATAAACATGGTCATAACTCATGGACAGGGACACTGATCGTAATTAAAGCGCGCGCATAGCTTCATTTCAATATTATCCTGTCATCCTGTCGAACATCAAAAGTGAAATTATGGTGCACAGCGGCAGCTTCTCACTTTCCGGCGTTGGGTATGCTGCGCGTGTCATTAATAAGAAATCAAAAATCGATTAAGCCCCGCATTCTTCGCCTGCTGCCCGTAATATTTTGACATCTCAATGGAAGGGACACGAGTGGGGCACGGTGGAGGGAGGGAGGGAGGGGCTATGCATTTATCATGCTGTGCGCGCGCTGCGGTTATAAAAAGTTTTAATTGGCAGGCATGTTACTGCCATATGAAATATCTGAGCTAATTTACAGTAATTGCGGTTTAAAACGCAACATTAATTAATTAATCGAGCCAATTGAAATGTTTAGAACATCAATTGGACTATTTTACATTTATTGGTTTCCCTTTTCACTACACTGTACAGCTGGGGTGCGGACCAACGCTGCTACCATTTAATGGTGTAATGGTGTATTTATGGAATTTAGCGAACAAGTTGGTGGCGAGAGAAGCGAAAGATTTACTTTTTAAGAGATTTGGGCAAGCTAAGTATTTGAGTACAACTCAATTTGTTATTGAACTGAATTGAATTTTGTGAAGCACTCTTCATAATATTCGGCTCATTTGTCAATAACATTTTTTTAGATGCGACACTTTTGACTTTTGAGTAGCAATATGATATATCTTGCAATAATGGGAAATAATAATTTATTTTTGTTCGTTTGGCGTTTAGTTTCCTGCAAACTAAGAAAAATCTGCGTAAAATGATGCTCAGCATAACCGGAGAATATTCCATTCTTTAAAGCAATCATAATTCGAGAAATTTAAATTTAAATTTAAATATATAATGCTCAAAACTTGATACAATGTTTTCCATTCTTAAGAAAAAACCAATTTGTACTTTGCTTACGCTCTGTTAACTTTTGATGCATTTTGAGCATGGTTCAAGAAATATTCTTAAATGTTGTTGTTTTCGTCTGTGCTAAATATTCCTTTCAGTTATTAATTTGCATTTGCTTTTCAGCCGAAAATGTATCTAAAGGCTTAGGTTAGGTTAGGTTTAACGGTTGCCGACCAAATGCGGCACATTTAGACCAGTTTTGACCCGTTGTGGTACGCATTTTACTTTCGCCTTCGCTCGTGTGAGCGTGAATCATGTGGTTGACCAGCCAGTTGCGTTTATGAATTTTGCAATTCTGGTTGGTTGCGCTGGACAGAAGCAGAGGAAGTGTTCCGGAAATTTCACCACCTCTTCGTCTCTGTTTGGAGCCTATTGGCCAGAATAGCCACTAACCAGTGGCCCGTCTAAAGGCTTACAGCTTCAATATTATTTTCAACCATTTTAAATTGCCAAATTTTAGTTTTAGCTTAGCTCCAAGATTGCGATGGCAAATGTTGTAGGGCAGTTTTAAGAGAACGGGCTAACCAGTTTGGTTGCCAAAATCTAACAGCTGCCGTTTTTGCGGACGCTGCAGGCAGGAACAACTGCCCATTAATTTGAACAGAGCTAATGCCGAAAATTATATGGCAACGGTATATGGCAATGCCAAAATTTGGCTTACCCTTGTCACGAAACCGGCTCCGTCAATGAGAGCGTGTGTGTGTGTGTGTGTGTATGTATGTGCTCCACTTCACACATCTCTTCCCCCATCGACATGCCTTCCGCTAAATGAAAAGGCGAACAGATGTCGCGGCTGTTGCTCTCGTTGTTGTTGTTGTTGGGGATCACATTACCTTCAGTTACCTCGAGTTACCTGCTCAGTCAGCTTTTCTCTCTCCCCTCTCACTCTCCCCTCTCACTCCCTGTTTCTCTCTCTTTCTGTCTTGCAAGCGGCTTGTGCATCTTCTTTGATTTGCGGCAGGTGCAAATTTGTGGCCCGCTTGAGTTCTGAGACCTGTCGACAGTCGATCGCAGCGCAAAACATTCGCTTTTACAGATGTACGTATATATGTACGCATATATGTACACATATATGTATGTATATATGTATGTATGTATGTACATTTGTATGTATCTTTGCCTGCATATTCGGCAATCCCCGTTTATTCGTTGGCTTTAACTGATTTGTTGTGCACACCTGCCGTTTGTCTGAATTGCTGTCTGCCCACTTATACAGGTAGTCGTCCTTTTTGTCTATATATGTACTCTGCTGTACCTCTCGTAATCTTAATGTACGTATATACATATATATATATATATCCTGTTTAATGGCTGTTGTGTGCAGGCTCTTCAGATGCAAGCCATAGATTGCAAAAGAAACCAGATAGAGTTGCGCTCGTCATCCTCATCCTCATCATCATCTTCAGCGTCATCTTCATGTCACAATAATTGCCATCAATTATTTGACTACCTGCTACCGATCGACCGGTTCAAAATTGAAATTGAAACTGTGACTGCTATTGGGAGAATGTCTTTGACTCCTCTGTTCCTTTGGACAATTCTTTGATTGTCATTCTTTACTTTCGCACAATGTGTTAATTGCATTGTCCTTGCCTTTTGGGTTTTTTGCTTTCTACCTGGCGACAACAATTTGAAGGTGTAAATGCAATTAATTATGCTTTTCTTTTCGCCTTATTTTCTATGTATATATATATATATTTTTTTTTTCGATAGCGCGGCTATCGATTAGAGCCTGACTTACATATTTTAGCAGTGCCCCAAATTGCGTGCAACAACAACTGATGAAGACTGCCGGAACACTTTGGCAAACAGAATTTCCTTCATTAAAACGAATCAACTTCGAAAAACTAAACTTTACAACAGTGCCGCCTCAAGGGCCATCTGTCATGCTTCAGCGGGTGGCAGGGGGCAGGGGGCAGGGTGGATGGGTGGTGGGCGTTGCATTTTCATCTCGGTAGATTTACAAAAAATTACAATTGTGTACACGGCCACTTCAACTTGAACTGCCATCTCTGTCGCTGCTGCCAACGTTGCCAACACTGCTCTGCAGTTAGAGCCAACTTCCCTTCTTATCGCCCTCCCCACTTTGCCCACTCTCCTTCGCCTATTCTTATTCTTCAACCCCCGCTGCACCCAAGTGCTGTCTGCGCTTGGCAGTGTTATTCCAACGCCGTCGCATTGTTTGACAGCCCCGCACTGCGAGTGGAGCTAGATAAAAACTTTTTTGACTGTGCATATATGCATGCAAGACAGAGAGAGAGAGAGAGAGAGAGAGCTAGAGTGAGTGAGAAGTTAAGCAAATGAAACAAACCCAAAACCAAAACGAAACTAAACCAAAAATCGATAAGAATTGCAGACAATAATTTTAGCTAAACATTTGGCTAAACCGATAACTCAATACTCTCACATAGTTTGATTAGAGCATAATGAAAAAAGTTTGTCAATTTGCGGAAAATCAAATTGATTGTTTTTATTCGAGAATTTTTTCGCATTTTAAGCAACTATTAAAAAACTTGCCTCGAAAGTTGGTCAGTTTTCAAAAGTAGTTCATAAAAGAAAAGTTTTTGACATTTAATACAAGCATAAAACTGTTAGTGGTGTCCACTCGAAACTAAAGATATTAAAATAAGCACAAAGCACTTTATATATGTTAATCTAGAGTTTTGGAAATTAAAACTAATTTGATTTCGTTTGTTCAAAATTGCGAAAATGCTGACAATTTGGCAAGACAATTTCCAGTACTTTGCTGACGTCGTAGACAGTTGTCAAGAGGCAGTGGTGTGTCGGATTCTGAAAAGTGTGGCAGATGTGTTCAATGGGAGAAGGGGAGGCGACAGGGGCAAGCTAGCTACGGTACCGGTACGTCATTTTGCCAATAAATGGATTGCCTTAGACTGTGCTGTGGAACATTTGCTTCCCCAACTTTTAGAAATGTTCGACAGACGCTGAAATGTACGTGTTCAGTTATGGACTGGACCAGAGGGGACAGCCAGAGCGAGCGGAACGGAAGAAGATTCTCTAGATATATATGGAGATGTGGGCAAAGGTAATGGCAGTTTAAATCGATGCGATAAATGCGTTGTGGTTGTGGCAGACCCACTGCAATAGAGGAAATATCAAGTTTAGGCTGTGTGATGGAATAGCCAAAGGATGTAAGGCCAGATCAAAACTCGACAGGCACTTGAATACATTTCCGAATTCAAGTGCAAATGAGAAAAAACACAGAAGGCCTGCGGTTCTATGGTCTGTGCTATGTGCTGTGTGTGTGTCTGGGTGTGTCTTGGCTTACAGACGTTTAGATATTTATCATTTTTGCACTTGGCTCGAGTGACGAACGAGCCACAAAATGGTGCGACTGCGAGCCGAAATATTGAAATTGAAAAATTACTCAAATGGCAAAGGACAGCAGCAGGAGCAGGCAGCATCACTGCCCGAGGATATTCGAGGACTGTCCGCAAGTCAATTACAATTTGTAAGGGGCAGCACTCTGCCATGGAGTTGTCAAAAAGTCACCTTTCTTTGCTGTGGGCTCAGCACTCATCATTAACAATCATTTGGCCTCATTGTGGTTTGCGGTGCCCCATTATCAGTAGCCCCAATGACTATCTGTGTGCTTGTATCTAGATACCTGTGTGTCTGCGACAGTTGGCTCTGCTCGTATCTATATGTGTCAGTTAGTGTGCTAAATAGCTCACACATCATGACAGTTGTGTCTGTCCAACCCCCTCCCCTCCCCTCCCCGGAAACCTATTTAATTCACATTACACATTACAGAGTAGCCGTTGAAGTTGCCTTAAACATATTTTTTAGTTCTTTGTTTGTTTCTCTATGGCGGCCAGTCCCGCCTTCACACAAAAGTTTTTCAAAATAGTATTTGGCTTTGTTGGTGTCGTCGTCTGTGGCGTAATTTATGTTTTCTCTGCCGTAGACCGTTGCTCTTGTTTGTCTGTCTCTTCGTCTGACCCACTCTCCTACTTTATACACTCCCGAAAGTCATTCCACACTGTCTCTTGCAACCCAACAGAAAAATGTTTTCATAATCATAAATCATATAGTACTTATCAGCATAGCAGGAGAAGTTTTATGGCTTGTATTTTTATGGTTCATTGACTATCTGAACTGAGCATTGAATCGAGGCTTTCCTATAAAACTTGGGATAAGAGCTCTATTAATGTAAGTAACGTAGGTGGCCTTAGTGTTGTTTAAAAAAGGTTTATACCCGCATAAAATAACCATATCTTAAATTTTATGATTTCTAAATAACCATCGTATTATGAACTATATCATAGAGTTTAATCCAATAATTTATACATATCGAAAGCGGGATGGAATGCTCAAATGGAATACTGAATACTTTTTAATTTTTTGGAGAGTTTTTTTTATTAGGTGTTTAATTTATTTTTATACTTTGGCTTATTTATGGGTAAATCATTATAAGGTGTTAACACGACTTTTCTTAACGTTAATATGCATAAATTAATCACTTATAAAAAAATAAATTTTTTAAAAAAACAAATAAAAATAATATTTTTATATGGAAAATTATTTATGGTATATTGTTTGTAATTTCTTTAGATCGAATAACATTTTCTTGGACCACCTTCTTAATATTATTATTGCTTCAACATTTTTTACCATATTTATGAATAATTTTTGTTACCAATAAAACACAAACATTCCCAAAGTAAAAATCATTCGCATAGCATTTAAGTTTCGACTTGAACATTTTCTTTTAAATCCTTGTTAGTTGTTTTGTGTTTTAACTTTAGATTAAAGTCTCGTTTGCCAGATGTTTTTTTAAGTTGCCGCTTTTGCTGTCCGGGTTTTCAGTCTTTCCCTCTTCCTCTGTTCACCCTTCTTAGCGGCTTTTATGCGAATGAATGCAACTTATTCCCCCTGCTTATGCGGCTGCATCATCAGTTGACACGTTCCCGTTTGGCGTGGCTCTCGACACGGCTCATTTGCTTAGGCTTTAAGTTTAGCGTTGCCCGATTAAATGGCCCAGATTGCTTTTGGCCGAGTATCTTGGCTTTGCCTGTGCTAGATCTTAATGAGCAGCTGCAGTCAGCGACAGAATGCGACCGGGACACTGAGCCACTTCCGTCACCACTCGGAGATGACCAGGCGACAGTGTTTTTGCGGCCATGATTAATCTCAACACTTTCCGACCCATTAATTTCATGGTGTCCAGCAGCAACCCACTTTATGCCCCACATCCTACTCATAAGTTGCTCGTAGCGTATGTTATGCCCAACTACGCACTTAGGATCGAGTCGAGTACTTTAGTCTTCGGGTTAGGGTTTGTGGTTTGTGGTTTGGGGCTGTGCGTCTCATTTGACATTGTTCAGCTGTCTCATCAATGGCTGCTTGCCTGACTTCAGTCACCTGTCGAGGCTTCCATATGCCTCGTCGCCTTTCACTCGGCCTCTGCCTCTGCCTCAGCCTCTGCCTCAGCTTCAGCTCTTGAGTCTCTTAATGTGCGCTTTGTGTCTGCAACTGAAGTACCTAGAGGGTTTGTAGCTACCCTCTTCTGCATACCCCTGCAACCACCCTGTGAATGACAGAGAGGTGTTTAAGTAACAAATAGCAGATGCCACTGAGGTTTATGTTGCTCATTGCATTGTCTTGAGGAGAAAGCACTTCTGATTACCTATAAGTAAAGGCGTAATTTCTGTCATACAACACGTTTGTCACAGGTCGGGGTAATGGGATATATATAATAACTGAATGATACAAACGCTGTACTCATTTACTATTATTTAGTTATTTGTTATATTTGTTGCACACAGACTTAAATTGATTATATAAACATTAAATCATCATGTGAAAATTACAATATTTTAAAACGAAAATATTATTATGAATACAGAATTCTATTCTATTTAATAGAAGATTAAAAAATCGATTGTGGCATTTGGATTATTTTGAATCAGTGCATGTGTAACTGCAAAGCTTTTCATTTATTTTGATGACTTGCATTGCGGCAACAAGAGCTTAAGTGTAAGGTAGAGCAAAATTGAAAGCAAAGACAAGCTCACAAAGATTATTGATGCTCAATGATGGAAAGCATGTATTAGAAGGGTGTTAGTTAAGCCGTTGGCCTGTAATTTAATCTGCTGCTGCACAACGACTGTCATTGACAGCCTTTTCAGCCATATGAGCAATGCGTTTCATAAAATGGCTAAAATATGGCCAACAGCTGGAAGTGGCAATGTCCAAGCTGAGACGGGGGGCGAAAAAAGGGCCAGTGGGCCAAAGTTGGCATAGAATTACATTTTGAGGCGTTGGCATGGCAACACCCTAATCTATTTACAAGCTGTCGTTAAAGGCAAACCTGAAATTGAACTTTTTGGTTAGATGAAACGTATTTATTTTCCAACTACTGTTTTGCTATTGCCATTGCCATTGCCATTGCCATTGCCATTGCCTCGTCCTTCGGCGCATAGGATACGAAATTACATTTGTACCTTTAATTTATTGATGTTTCGAATGCGTTTCGGGGTGCGTCGAACATACGCGTTCACATTTTCTGCCACACAGCAACGGTGGTTGCAAGCTCAACGGGGGCAGGGTTGGGGGTGTTAAAAGGTGCAAAAGGTGTGTTGTTGTTTGGGTCACCTTGATCCTGTATGTATTTGTCCGCTTTTGCCGCCCTTTTGCCAGAGGGGTCAGTTAAAAGCTTCATTTCCTTCACGTTCCATATGAGGCGTGAAAATTGCCAACTAATAGAATAGAGGCACAGAAGGGTTGTGTCCTTAATGATACCTCATGTGTGGCACACACGTGATGGAATGTTACAGATTTGTTGTCGGCCAGGTGTTGTCCCAAAAAGTTGCATAAGCAACAAATAAAAAACAAAACGATTTCGCATTTCATTTCTTTTGAACATTTGAAAGCCTTGCACGTCCATTAATTTAGCTATGCGCCTCTTGCAACATTGAAATCCTTGCAAGATTTTTCAGACAAATTTTCTTATGGTACTGTCTTTTGTTTTCGTGTTGGCCCAACTCACCTCGTGGCAAAGTTTAAGCACCCATAAATTATAAACTGACTGCGGAATTCGACTTTTTGGCCCGCTCGTTGGCTCGTTAAGTTTGAAAACAAAATCCTTGCTTCAAGTTGGTCTGGCTGGCATGTCTCTTGCATGTGCATGCCATGCCCCCGGGCTATTTACCTACCCGGGGACAGTCAATCTGTGCTGCAGGAGAGCTGCTTCTGCTGCTGCTGCTGCTGCTGTCGGGACAAACTTAATGCGACGCCCGGCGCCAGACAACAAAGACTGAGTGCAAATTTATCATTTGCCTGCATTAAGCACGAGAGTCCACGAGAGGACATGCAAAAAAGAAAATTACGAAAGCCAGCAACAAGAACCGGTGCTGCCTGGAATTCGTCCTGTCGCTATAACTATAAAAGACAAATCCTCTTTGACTCGCCTGCTGGCAATGAATGTTGCAAAAATTTGCGTGCAAGCCAATAAAGGTCGAGACATGAACTGGCGCGTTTGCGTTTACACACTGCGATAAGCAAACATTTTCTAAAAGTTTATCTTAATTATAGGTGTTTCAAGAAACAACTTTTCTAAATCAGACAAATTATATATTTCTAAAAAAAAATGGTTAATATGATAATGAAAAATCAACTCATATATAAATAAATATTGTTTTTTGTTTGGTGATTATTTTTTTTGTATTTGAAGTATTATCCGGTATACTTCGAATAGCAGAGACTTACTAGTTAAAGCCTAAATCTGTTTTAGGAAAATACGCTTTGATTATTTTGAAATAAGTTATTTTAATTTACAAATAATTGTAAACAAATTTATTTATAACATTCGTGACTTTAACAAGTACTCTTCAAATTCATAATAAGAGTTTACGCATAAACGTGTTTCGAACATACGTCAGTATTAGTCTCCGTTAGCAAGTGCAGCCACAGACACGGACAACAATATGTAATTTCAAACAGTTCATTCTCCATTATTCTCTTTTGCGCCACACACACACATACAGATACACACGACACACCATAACACACACACCCACACACACACAACAGTCATGCAGAACAGTCTTCGCATGGCTTGGCAAATGTTTGTGTACTTTTTATGCTAATGTTTTTTTTTTTTGCAACAGTTTTTGTTGTGGCAACAGAATGAGTTAGTAGCATCGGTCTTAGGTGAGTTCCGGCGAATGTCTCACGCTCCTTTGGCTGCGTTTATTCCATTGTTTTTGCTATTCCACGCTTGATTTTTGCCTTGCTTTTTTAAAATAATTTTTGTTTTTCATTTTCAAACAGAAGTTCAAATGCGTTGACTTGGGTTTGTGAGTTTTTTGTTTACCTCTGTAGACTACTGTTTAAGGGGGCAGTACAGTTTAAAGCATGCAGCCAGACGCCGAGGCAATCAAAATGCTGAAAATTGTGCGAGTAGCAAACATATATTTCGATTTTGATATATGGGATTGCTGTGAAATGGAAAGCACTTTGTGCTCCCTACTCCTTTGACAATTGTTTAGCTGGGCCAAAGTTAAACAAGATTTCCTTATTTATTTCCATTTGCCAAAAAACCCTTTTTTTGCACAACTGCTGCGTTTTTCACATTATTTTATTTTATTTTATTTTTTTTTTTCATCTCGTTTTTCCTTTTGTTGTGTTGTGGCACAAAACATAAAATTCGTTTGTCACAGCTTCCGTTTCTATTTTTTTTACTTTTACTCTTTCTTGCTGTGGTGTTGTCCTTGTTCGTTGCAGTGGCGCCAGCGGCCGCAGAACAGTTTGACAATCACTGCGGCGCCTCCATTTCCCCGGCCAGCGGCTCACAAAACTTTTTCCCTCTTTTGCAAATGAGATTTCGTTCAGTTGCCGTGATAAATTGTTGATAGCTTTGAATGTGTTTACATTGATGCCTGCTTGGAATGTGATGCGGAAATGAAGGAACTTCTTGAGTCTGGGGCACTTTCTTTCTTTCTTTATATGTATGTGTGCGGATGTGTGGGTGTGCGTGTGTGTGACTGGGAGTTTTCTTGTGGTGTCTGGAATTTTGCTTGTAAGAAAATTTTTGCTGTGGAATTTATTTTGCTGGCAGAGCTTAACGCTCTTCGAAAACATTTCTACTTTTTAATCCTTAAATGCATTGACCTTAATTCAAACATTATGCACAAGAATGTGTTAAGAGTTAAAAACTTAAAAAAAACCCTTTCTAAATACTTTTGATGAAAGCATTTTAAATGAATGTCAAATAAAGGAGTTAAAGAAAGGCAAATTATGCGCATTATATTTCAACTGAAACCTCTTTTGGATTTATGGAGTCCATCGTAAATTATAAGCTTTAGATTTAGTGCCGCATTTATTATGTATTTACTTATTTAACAAAATTTATTGCAAAAACTGGCTCTAGGTCACAGTTTTAACATAAGCTTGATTTGAATTAAACATATAAATTGTTATTAGCTGAAATGTGTAATAAATACATTATTTTATTGAATTGATTACGCATTTACAAACAATTGTGCGATTTTTTAAGTGCCTATATTGATTGCTCTGAAGTTGAATTAAATTTTAACTTCAAAGGAAATAGATTTAAATTCAGGTTCAATTTCAACTATCATGAGCTGCGTGCATATTTTAAGTGTCATCGTAAATTCCATTCAGATTTTAATAATAAACAAATTACAAATTGAGCTTGCTAATTAAACAAGTGAAAAGTGTTTTCGAAAAACCACCCGATTGGAGTACATGCTTAAAGTGTAATTAATGCTGATAATTATGCGAATAACTCTTAAATGCTAATGTGAAAATAGGGGAAAATGTAAATGGATGGTGGTGGTCAGTCAGTGGAAATAATTGTTGAAATTATGCGCTTATTTTACCCACAGGCACAACACAACAACTACAGCAACAGCAACAGCAACAGCCACAACAACAGCGACTGAAATAAAACAGCATTAAAATAAAATCAACTTAAATCCAATTAAAAGTTAAACGCTGCAGCTAGCTAGCCAAAAAGTCGGGATGGTGCAACTTGAAATGTTCAATTTTGGCCCTCCATTTGTGGTCAGTTCCCCTTTTCTAACGGGTTATGAAGCATATTATAAATAACAGGCAAACACGCAAACCAGTTTGTGCAAGTTTATTTGCCAGGTGGATTCTCTTTTGGCCCTAGCTACTAAGTGAGATAACGACGCCGCCGTTAGCCACGAATCCTTGCGTGCCAAGCTCGGCCGGGACAAAAACCGCCAACGAAGAGGAAACTTTCCAACAAGACGCAATAATAACAACAACAAAAGCAATAATAAGAGGAAGAGGCAGGAGCGGAACATGAGTTTGATTAAGTTTCTTTGCCTTTGGCTTGCTTAAAGTTGCAATGCGCGATGGAAGCTAGCGAATTAACTAAGCCCAAACTTCTGCCTGGCCAAAAGACTCTGAGCAACGTGCTTTGGTTAACTGAAACTGAAGACGCTGCAAAGTATGCTATTCACAAAATATATAGATTTATACATGTAAGAAGGCACGGCACGTGCGTTTTGAATACAACGGCAGCACTGCCTGAAGTGCTTTTTCTGTGCGGGGCGGGGCGGGGCGGGGCATCAACAAATTGTGGTCAGGTGGGCAACGCCTTTATGATTATTGTCTTAAAATTAATCAATGTGTGCGTGTGCGTGTCTGCAGCGGAACAACTTTACAGCCTAATAGATTCCTGGCACAGCATCGAGCAAAAGCCCTCCCACTCACAGTATGTCTACGAAATTAATCGACTTTGAAGTTCGGAAAGTTTCTGAAAGTTTATGTGTGCTTGAAATTAATTAGATTACCGTGCAATATTTGTGGCTGGCCAAAAACTTGATCAAATGTTGGCATCTTCAAGTTAACCTCTAAATTGTAGCTTTGCACGGGATATTCAGTGCAAATTGCTTTAGTTTTACACCTGACGTTGAGGAACTGCCTGGATTTACAATTTGTTGACTTGCTCAACTTCAAAAGGCCACAAAGGACGGCATCTTTTGATGCTGTTCCTGTCGTTGATGATGTCGTTGGCCTGAAGTCTTATAATCTCAGCATATGCTACACTTTACGCAATCTCGCATAATAATGCTGGTGACAGCTGGCGACAATTGTTCTTGTTTTTGTTGGTGTCACTGTTTCCATTTTCCCATGGCAGCCACTAGATCAAGTTTTTGCCATGCTTTCGCTTAAGCTGATGACATTCTTTGTGAAACATAGGCATCTGTCACTTACATGTACCTAACTAGCATCAGTCTATCTTTTAGTGAAAACAGTGTTTGTGTTTCAACGCGATTAAATTCCACTCTGGAAGATATATCATTTTATTGGTCTTCCTGCAAATTAACACTCTATTACAAAAATCAACGTTGTTGTAAAAGAATAATTGTGGATTTCGAATCTAAGAAAATTCCAAATTTCTTATCTCTTTTAGCCTAAAATTTGTCAATGAAAAACGGGTTTGTGGGGTGGTAATGGCTGAATTGTATTCTTCATCTTAAACACGTTTCATACATCATAATCAAATAATTAAAAGTTTCCAAGAGTTCTTGGGAAATTCATCTGAAGTTGAGTCTTATGTTTCTTATCGCGACCTTAGGCGCCTATGTCAAGTTACGGTGTACGTAATGGCTGTAGGGGAGTGTAGGCAGTGGCTCCTCCCAGCATCTGCTATTACACACATCTGCTATTACACATATTTATTCATTCTCATTTCAAATTAACAAACAATAATTTAATAATTTAATAGAAAAATTGTATATAAAATATATATCCATTTACAAAACAGATAGTTTTGGCTATGCAGCAAATACTTTTGAACTTTTTAGCAAACATTTCAAATTGTATGGAATAACTGAACTTTGACTATTGTTATTGTAAAATGATTAAATCAAGTTAACACAGATTTCGGAGTTGTTGTAATAAAAAGTGGAAATATTATTTTGTCTTTTACTTGTGTCGGGCAGTAAGTAGAATTCGATTGTGTAGCTTATAATGGGTGAAGTGGAGAAGTGGACTGAGCTGGTGAAGAAGTGTCAGTATTTGCCGGAGAATGAATTGCGTAAGCTGTGCGAAATGGTATCCGACATACTCCTGGAGGAGAGTAATGTGCAGCCAGTTAGCACACCTGTCACCGTTTGCGGCGATATACATGGACAATTCTACGATTTGCTGAATTTGTTTAGCACCGGTGGCGATGTGCCCAACACTAACTATATATTCATGGGCGATTTTGTGGATCGCGGCTACTATAGTTTGGAAACCTTTACGCTATTGATGGTGCTCAAGGCACGCTATCCCAGTCGAATAACGCTGTTGCGTGGCAATCACGAGACACGTCAGATCACCAAGGTGTATGGCTTCTATGATGAGTGCTTCAGCAAGTATGGCAATTCGAATGGTTGGAAATACTGTTGTAAGGTGTTCGATCTGCTCACCATTACTGCAATCATTGACGAACAGGTGCTTTGTGTGCACGGCGGACTTAGTCCGGAGATTGTGACCCTGGATCAAATACGCACCATCGATCGCAACGTTGAGATACCCTGCACGGGTGCCTTTTGTGATCTGGTCTGGTCCGATCCCGAGAATATTGAATACTGGGCTCGGAGTCCACGCGGAGCTGGCTGGCTATTTGGTTGCAAGGTGGCAAACGATTTTATGGCCATCAACAAGCTCAGTCTTATCTGTCGCGCCCATCAGCTGGTCGACGAGGGACTCCAGTACATGTTCGATGGGAAGCTGGTCACCGTGTGGTCTGCACCCAACTATTGTTATCGTTGCGCCAATGACGCCGCTATACTGAGCTTTCAAACAGCTCAAGAGCGTGTTCAACATATCTTTCAAGCGATGCCAGATGACGACCGTGTCATTCCTAAACAAAAAGTCACGCCCTACTTTCTATAAAAAAAATGAAAAATATAAAAGTATCCCAAATACACACACACACACACATTGATAAATGTTAACCCAAACTCATCTAACAAATGAAATCACAATATTTATTGAGTTTTCAAGCACTCGAATTCGACCCACTCGAATTGATTCCTTATACCCTTCTGCAGCCTAAAAAAACCAAAGAAATAAAATACACTAACACAGAAATAAATCGAAGACTGCCTTACACACTTCGTCATACATATGTGTTTCAAGAGTGTGTGTGTGTTTGTGTGTGTTGCTTTAGCAAATTTAAAAATAGAAGGCAGAATTCTATCTAGATCTAGAAAGAAACAGCAAAATGAATATTGTTTGTTTTCAATATCATTATCTGTTCCCTTTAGCTGTGCAACACATCTAGATACTCAAATAATAATAACTGAAATATGGACAATCTGTTGAAATAGTAGTTGAAGTATGAAAATAATAAATTTGCTATTTAACATATTTATATATATTTTTTTTATATACACACAAATGAGTTCAATATTTTTGGGGATTTCGTTGGCAAAGTTTCCAATCGTTCTCACATTTCACGACTATCAAACTTAATTGCGAAACAATGAAATCAATGTAAAATGCGCCCATTAGGCCAGCTTCGTACCATTTAACAAGCTGTTAGAAAAGTTCAATTCAATATGTTGAACATTTGCCATATTTCCTGTGAAGTGTATTAGTTTGTAGAAACTTGCAGTTATCAATTGTTTCTACAACCAAAATGAAACCAAAAATGGATGGATTTAGATGAAAATTGTTGTTTATTTTCAGTTGATTAAAGCACAGAACAAAGCAAACAGTATTCGATATCTGTAATTTTACTCACTTGTTTTCACTTCTGTTTTGCCAACCGCGAGGGCTACAAGGGGCAGGTCAAATGTCAACCATCATTTTATACCATTTTAAATGGGGGGCCAAAAGAGGAGTGAAAATAAAATGTTGAAACAAATTGAACAGCATTTTTCAGCTGTCAGCAGTTTAACTTGATGAAGCAGGCAGCCCAAGTGGCCCCCAGTCGTAAGCGTCAGACACTAACCACCACCAACCACCAGAGTGACTGACACAGAGAGCCTTTTTTTTATTTATTTATTTTTTTGTAACGCTTCATTTGGCAGCATCGTCAATAATATGTATAAAAGTATACAATATGAAGAGGACTGCTTTTTATGTCGGTTTCATAAAGTTTTTGATTTAGCGCTTTGGTCCATAAATTGTAACCAGCGTAGTCCGCCTAATGGCAGCCGGAAGTGTCCTCCGTGCCCACCATTTTGTGAGCATTAGCTCCGCCATTATTATTTGTGTGTTTCCTTTTCTTTCTTCCACTTACTGCTCTGATTATGATGCCATTTCTGACACTCGATAAGGTCAATAAATATAATGGACACAGGCGTTAAATGGGAACTCCCATGGGATATCGTCTGATGTTTAGCATTTTAATTGGATCCAATCATTCGGTCTCTTTATGTATTTTTTTTTGTTTTATTCGTTCCGCATTTATATAGAAAATTTCTAATAATAAATAAAGTAAAAAATATATATAAACATACAGTGTCTCACAGCTCAAATAGACCAGTATCAAAGGGAAAAGTAATTGCCTGCCATATGTCTTTCAGATTCAGCTCAGTATTGGATTGTAGCCACACATAATTCCGTCCGTCCGAGCCTAAAGTGATGAATTTGGACTCATCTGCAAATATGACTGTGTTCCAAAACTCCAAATCCTTGTCCAAGGACCGTCATCCTAGTCTCTTTATTTGATGCGCTTAAAAGGGCTTTTCCGTGGTACTCGGGCATTGAAGTCATGGTTGTGCAGAACCTGACGTACAGTTTCCACACAGAACTTTTTCCCCATTTCATCCTGCACCTGTTGACTCACTTTTTTCCTCCTCCTCTTTGGTGAAAATCTGGTTTGGTGCTATTCTGCCCTTGCCCTCAATCCGATTTGCGTCGACGAAGCGCCGAATAATGTTATACATGGTTGAGTTGCTCAGATTGACCATTTCAGCCATTTGGCAATGTGAATATCCGTTCTTGTGGTGTTCCAGGATGAGTTTCCGTTGTTCAATGGTAGTCCGTTTGTCCATAGTCCTTGTGGGCTTATTGAACTCGGGATGCAGGATACAACTAAACTGACTACGAAGGATTGATCTATTTATGCCGAAAATACTCAACTTCAGGTTAAAAATCCGGGTTCTATGGCTCCCAGGTGTCCATAATGTACCTGGTCCAAATAAGCTGAGACCTAAAAATAGGCTACTTCTTTACATAATCCTACCTAGCAGGTGGGGAAATCTCAGTTTATTAGGGTCATATATTAATTTTGGTGGTTAATATATGTACCTACCATAGGTCTTTGGCATTTTTGAAAAATAATGAATAATTAGCTTATGGCAGGCAATTACTTTGATTCTTTGACACTGCTTTCTTTAAGCTGTGAGACACTGTATATATTGTAAATAGTAGTCAATTGTAATATATTTTTTTTGTCTCTTTTATTTTCAGCATATCGTAAAATTGGAGTGCGGTTTGAACAATTCATGTGCAGCGGTAAGTTTTACATTTTAAATTTGCATTATTTATAGTAAAATTGATAATGACTGCAATTGTGCTAAATTCGTTAATTGAAGCTTAAGTAGCCAACAAATCATGTCATGTCATAAATGTCATTTAATATTAAATATGGTCTTTGGTTAAGCTTAATGGCATACAATTTCTTATGCCACAATTTATGGCAGGCAAAAGCATTAATTTTCAAATGCAATGCATTTTAAGATTAATTATTGAAAACTTAATAGATTCCAATTAATTATGGACTTTTTGAGTGATGGTGCACTTTATACAACTGTCATGGGAACTTATTAATAATGATCGAATTCGTAAATTAAACAGAATGGAATCCGATAATTATATGAAATCAATTTGGAAATTGAATAACTTGCATTCTTCGGCTGTTTATTTGTCATCGTGTTAATTATATAAAAAGCTTATCTTAATCAGGTTAAAATCTACATTATTATTAATTATAAGTTATATAAATGTGATAAAATAAATAGAATGTTATTTCATGTTACTGAACGTAAACGCAAACGGACTTAAATTAAGTGAAAACAGCAACAATAACCGCAAAAAGCGCAAAATGGCTATTTAGCTATTTGCTAACAAAAGAAACGAAAGAAAATGGCTGCCGACGCCATTTTATGTTATTTTAAATGCAAGTCTGTTAGGGACTTGCTGTGCGAGTGTTGGTTTTTAGTCGGAGTGCTCCAGATTAAATGCAGTTTGTTGAACTTTCCCCGTTCAATTTGTATTTCTAATGCTAATGGCAAACAGCAGCCAGCTAAAAGCTGCAAGCTTGATGCGAGCCGAGCCAATAAGTCGAATAATTCGGCCAATTGAAATGATGCAGCAGCATCAGTGGAAGCAACAATGGCAGAAACAGTTGCCACCAGATGCAAACAATATTTCAATCTCGGATAGCTAAAGAATGGTCTGAGTCTCAGCAGGAAGTTAGGAGCGTAAAATAAGACCTAAATCAAATGGATTAAATATGCAATACGAGTCAGAATTCCAGTCCGAGTCAGAAGTTAAGTCGTAGCAGCAGCCAAGCAGCTTCCAACTTCAAGTTGAATTCATGTTGTCAACAACAAGAACAACTGAGACAACAACAGCACACAACAGTCTTGACTGAAATGCGTTCATGTGTGAAAATGCCATTGTTCTGTATTTGGCCGTAAACAAAACGGGGAACCGAACGGAATACAACAAAAACTTCTTTCCTGTATATTAAAAACTAGGCGAAAAGGTAAAAATCTTTTAACAAAAGTGAAAAGCAACATGAAACAACGCCTACTAACACTTGGTGTACACTCTCAGTCGGTAGATCCTTACAGCTCTATGTTTTTTTTTAATTTTTTTTCTTCGCTTTTTTTTATACAAGCTGCTAAAGTGCTATTGGGTTTCTGGGTCTGCTGCTTTTTGCCGTCGCAAATATGCAGTCTGTACAAATTCGTAGCTTTTAAAATGAAGAGCAACGCAACAAGCGTAAGAAAAACCCAGTAAGACGAATGTGGCACAAGTAAGTGAATATGTTATAGTTTAATGTTTGATTGACTTTATGTTACCCTAAAAATAAATAAATAAAATAAATGCTATGATTATTTTTGAAGTAAATTTAGCAAAGTTTCTATTTAAATTGACATGCATTACATTGCAAGTCAAATATGAACTATGATTTTTGGTTGAAACTAGTTGAAAACTTGAAATCCCCGTTTTGTCTTGGCTGCAGGGCATTTAAAGTTGTTTTTTGTAAATTCAATGCAAGAACTTTTCTAAGGCTTGGCCAGGCTTGGGTTGTGGGGCAGCGGGGAGGGGCGCTGCAATAACATGTCATAAAATATACAGCATAACAAAAGCAAACAGACGAACTACGGGGAAGATATAGTGACAGTGGAGGCATGGACAGCAGATGGTACAGTTGAGTGCACAAACTGCCCACAAAATGGTTGACGTCTTTTTGGTTGTATTTATTGCACTGTTGGTTGTTGTTGCTGCTAGTGTTGTTATTGCTGTTGCTCGTTTCCTGTTTCATAGCAGTTGATTTTTTGGCATGTGTCACCACAGCAAAAGCAAACCAAAATCTTCGCACCACAATTGCATGGACTAAAAGCAAACCGTTTGGATTCTGCACAAATGGAAATGCATTTTCACAAATTCCATTTATGTGAAAGCGAGAAAACCAACCAGTTGCCAGCTTCAACAATGCTAACCATTAATAATACAAAATGGCTGCACAAATTGAGCAACGCAAAGTTGTTCCTATTTGCAACGAAGTCAGAAACTGGCCTATAAATTATTACCTACCCAAAAAAAATCAGTGCAGCTCAGTTCATAAAATGGAACGAATATGAAGCAAGAACAAAAAAACTATTTTAAGCTTTTCAATAAACTGCACGGAAAAACCAAATAAATATAACGTACATTTGTGGCATCAAAGGAGAACTTCAAATAAAAAATAATGAACGCGATGCACTTAAATAATGTTCATCATAAATGAGAATGAGAAAATAATACAATTGGCAATAACTTTCTAGTTTAGACGCTTTTATGAATATGATGATAGATGGGGACTGTTGTGGGATATTTAAGTATCTATAACGCAACTAGAAGTGGTGCCAGATATTTTGTTATTAAGTCTGCTTAATAATTGTGGTCAATAATTGGTTTATTTAAATGTATATTATGGGATCTCTTAGCCTGCCACATATATTTTTATCTGTAAACTTATATAAAAGGCAAATCAGAAAAAATTAACTATTTGTTCAAAGTCAATATATATTTTACATTTAAATAAGCAAGCAATTAATGAGAATTTATGCAGTGAACAATTGCTTTTTAACTGGATAAATATTTTTTTTACAATTTTGAAAAAAAAAAAACAAATATTAACATTGTTGAAAAATAAACACGCCTACGGCTCTAAGTAGAAAAGTGTTGAGTTAAGCATCCTTCCCGACATTTGAATTGATTGAAGCCTTTAATGTTGTTGCTGATGTCGGCTGAGTTTGTCCAATGTTTGCCATTCCTTTGCCTAAACTTGTCTGCATGGCAATGGCAGCACATTTACCATTTGTCTGATTAATTGCCATTCATGAATCACTCAAATGGTTTTGTAACCTTTTTTACCTGGCGAACGTCGTGATTTCTGCGGAATCGATACGAATGAATTTGTAGATTAACTTTAACCTTTGCCTATATGCATACAAACGTATATATGGAATTTATATTTGTTATTTGATATATATATACATTTTTCTTGCCGTGTTCCTTGTAATTTGCTTGCTGCTGCTGCTCCATATGGCAGCGAATAAATATTTCATATATTCAGCTCAATATGGCGACTGTCGTGCCGCCATTTTGCCATTCGCCATATTTCATTTCCGCTTGGCGTTGGCTTTGTTTGTTTGCCTTTTCGCTGCTGCCTTTATAAATGCTGTTGTTATTGTTGTTTGTGCTGCAAAACTCAATTATTTATGCATGTCACGTCATTTTTGACTAACCAACAACAACAACAACAGCAACAACAACTAAAACAAGATTCTGAGTTGGGTAGAAGAAATTTGCGCACAAATTCAAATGTCACTACCAAAGCTGCGGCAATTTTATTTTTTTTGTTTTTGTATTTATTATTTTTTTTTTGCACCAAACATTTTTGCAGCTGCTCTAATGCTTGGGGAGGTGTGGCACAGGGGTAGGCGCTGCTTATTAGATTGCCGCTGTGCCGCAAGTATGCGTCTGTGTGTGTGTGTGTGTGTTGTATGAGTAATGCTTTTAGTTAGATTTATGAGCATGAGTCGCAGTCTGCGGCTAAGGCGTTCACGTGGGCGGAACATGTCCACACGTGCATGTGTTGATGGCAATTGAATTGTAATTTTTGTACATGACCTTTTCATTTCAACATTGTATTTTGAGAGATTTTTTATTGGCAACTTTGTTGCGGCTGTACAGCAAGCAACAGCAGTTGGTCAGTAAGTCAATCAAGGCAGCCCGTCAGTCGGCCATCAATCACTTGAAATTGTTATATTTTAAAATAAAGTCAACAGCTTTCACTTATATTAAGTATACGCCTCCGCATTGGCTCTTCTCGAAGTTTTTTTTGATTTTACACACGCACAGAGAACATTAAACAAATACAACGAATTTAATAAAATTTAAATCAATACGTGCACAACAATAAATTTCGATAAAACATGAAAAAAAGTAAATAAATAAAATGAAACTCATGCGGCACTGACTTCAATGAAGCGTTAAATTGAATTGTTGTCGCTGTTGTAGCCACATTTAATGCTCTGCTGTTTTTTTCCTTTTGGCTCAACCCATCTCTGGTCAGTAACCGCACCCAGTTTCAGTTTTATGTAAAAGTTGATCCATGTTATTATTATTATTATATTATTTGCAATTTGCCAAGCAGTGTGTCTGCAGTCTAAATTGAAGAAGACGCTACGTTTTATGGCCATGCAAATGGAAATCCGAATCGCCCCGTTTGGGGCGCTCTGGGGGTTGTTTGGATAAGGGAGTGGAGGAGATGAATATGTTCATTGTAATCAAGTCATAAATTGCTCAATGCGTTAGGCCGGAACTTAAACGACGTTCAACCCGTTGCCTAACAACAAAATGGAGCTATTTTCTACGAAGCACGTGCCAAGAACACACACCAACACACCCACACACCCAAAACACACAAATACGAAATCAAACACACAAACATACACTGAGAAACCTAAAGATGCAGCAGAATATCCTTCGTTTGGCTTTTAATATGAAGGGATTAAGTTTTAAAGTAAACTACAAACGAAAAGAAGTTGCTCGCTCTCTCCTCTACATATATCTTTCTCTGTGTGTCCCAAAATCCAATAAAAAGCACAGATCTTATATCTATATATATATATATATGTATAAATATATCTATATTCGTTGGCAAACACACTTTAAGCCCGCCTGCCCACTTCTGGCCTGTGTGTTCTGGCGATAAGTGTTATTTTCAACTGCCAGCTGTGATTCCCCAAAAAAGTTTCATGTTACCATAACGACATGGGCCGCATCTAGCCCCCCCTCCCCGCCATCCCTCTGCACCATCAGCATCCATTTTCTGTATAACCTGCGCCTCTTCTTATTACTTTCTCCGTGTGTCCCAATGGGTGGTGTGGTGTGTCTGTGTGTCTGTGTGTGTGTTTTGGACGCTTCAGTGTATAAGTGCGGACTATAAATTTACTTATCACAATGGGCCGCCGATAAGACGCTAAAAATTTGTCTGCCTTAAGCGTCTGCATTTAGTATGGCTCCTACATAAGCACTTTTTTTTATTATTATTATGTTTTTTTATAAACTCTTCCAGCAAAAACTTTTAGCATCAAACAAAAAACTTTGGTCGGGTGCACTTTCAATCACATTTCTTTTCTTCGTTTTTGCTTGAAGGAAATTATGTGCTACATGAGGGGAAAAACTCATGACTCATTCAGTTCATATCAACATTAACGGCACTTAACTTTCGCACTTTCAAAATGATGTTTGCAGTCGGGGCGCATATGGTTGAGTTTAAGCTTTAGCTTCATCTAATTTTCATAAGGCCAAGTGGAATTTGTACTCAAGAAATTTACTTGAGCCAACACCACAAGTGGTGGGACCAGCGAAGCGGCAATTCGGAAGGGGCCCTTTAAATTATGCCACAGAACCTCAACGTCAAGTGAATAAAGTGAATTACTTTCGCTGGCGAATTTTTCCATTCCGAGCGTAACATAAGCAGCATAATTTCAATTGGGCAATATGCATATTAGGTTAACCACGGGAAAGGGCATAATGGAGCTGCTTTCCGGGTAGCTATTAATTCACATCTCTTAGATTTCATAATTGCTCTTTTAACATTTTTATTTTTTTATTATTTATTTTGGAATTTTTGAATTACAATTTTGAATTCTTTTCTTTAATTTTAAGCTTGGCTATCTTTAAAATTAAATACTTAATACTTGATTATATTTTCATAAGTATTATTTATCACTTATGACTTTATTACTTATTTACATAGTTATTAACAATTTTTTTCTTCATTTATTTTTATTAGTAAATATTTTATTCCAAGTGTCTCTCTTCTAGTAAGTGCATTTTGATGTACTTTAATATTCGTTCAATATGTTCTTTTATAATTGCCTTTTTCCTCTTTCCAATTCTGCATGTTCTTGCTATTTCTCGAACATTAAATCTAAAGTCTATTAACATTCTCGACTCTAATCCTTCACATTTATAGCCTTTCCCATTCTTCTCCTTACGTCATCTTCATTCTTCCATCTCCCTCCTCTCACTTTATCGCCCATTCGATATTATTAAACATTATGGAAACTAATTATGCGAACAATTTTATTTATGGGCGTTGAAGGAAAAACTTATTTTTTAACTTTGCCAAGTAAATTTATGTTAAACTAATTTGAAGTTTACGCACTTGTTTTTTTTATATGCACATTTTTTTTTTGCTGTTTGTTGGTTTCCGTTTTTGTTTCGCTCTTTTAGAATTTTAATTAAACTTTTGCGTCGCTTCGTCGTTTCGCATCAACTTCTCCATCAGCTATGGCAAAAGCGCCAGCTGTCAACTCGACTCGTCCGGACGGAAGGCTCTAGAGTCCGGACTCCGGAGGCGTCTAATGGAGGTGCGTGTTTCTGCAACCGTAACTTGGCCGCGCGACGCTGTCAACATTTGTTGAACACAAAATTTCAGTTTAGCATTTTACGCTTGATGCATTGCCTAATGGTTAGCTCAGGAGAGGATTAGCGGGGGGTGCGGTGGCGTGGGGTATGGTTGGTAAAATGTTGGCCAAATGAATAATGCATTTTTTTTCTTCAATTTAGCCAAACGTTACCAAGTTTTAATATGCAGCTGCCCTCTATTTACCCCAGCTGCTCACCTGTCAACTTTTCAATTCGCATCGCAAACTTAATTACCAGCCATGCTTGCTTTTTCAATGCAAATTGCCAATAGTTTTCTTTACTTTGTCTTTGGCTCCTTTCTTTTTAGATGATTTTTATTCTTTCACTTTTTATTTACTCGTTCTTTTGCTTGTTTGCAAAGTTAAAAGCCAAACAACTTCATTCATATGCATAAACTGCAATCAAAAAGTTTGCCTTGCCTGCCTTACTGCCATCGCCAACGCCTTTCCCGTTGGCAAAAGTATTTTCAATTTTTAATAATCGTGGCTTATATGGACGCCTTGCCAGCCAGACAGCCCAGCATCAACGCAGCGACAGCCCGTCCATTGCCAATAGCTGTGAATGCTAAAGTAGATAAGCGATATAGAAGCTGATGCTCATAGCGATGCTCCATGCAAGTGTGTAAATATCGAATATCGAAAATAGGGTGAGTGAGATAGGGGAAGGGAGAGAGAGAGAGAGAGAGATAGAGATAGATAGATAGACAGAGAGAAAAAATGAGAGCAGAGCAGTAATCAATTTTATGGATTTCTTTTGAAGCACACATTTTTATTGCCTGGATGAATGTAGTTTGCTTTCATGGATGCTCTTCCAAAACGCAGAGTAAAATTGGGAATATTGCTAATCAGTTTTTTTTTCTGTATTGCCTCCGATTATTTGTTTTTTTCTAGTTGCATCGTTTCTTGTGGAGCATGGCTTTATTTTTGCCTTTTGTATATGATTGATCCTTGATTGATGGAGATTTGGACTTCGTTTTTATTTTATTTTATTGTATAATATATTTATTTGAATAGCAAAAGGAAGAAAAATATATTGATTTATCGGCTGATGGGATGCTACCTTTTGGCTTTAATTCAGCAAATCTTTACTTTCTTGCCACATTCCTTAAACTTAAGTCTGAAACACCTAACAAAAAAATAAACGATTCTCTTATTTGTTTGTATAAATGGACCATAATCGATTATATTATTAATAATGTGATTGTTAATTCTTAATTACTCAGGAATATAAATGAAAAAAATATGTATTAGCATTACAAATACATGGTTTTGTCGACCCAAGTTGAATAAGTGCTGAGTCTTGGATTACTTGGTACACTTGTGCTCATTGCTGAAGTTGCTCTGCCGTTTGGCCTAGTTTCAGTGCTCGGATCAGCGATTTGAGTTTTATGCACATATGCGCATTGCTTAAAAGTTTATGAAGCTTCTCTACTCTTGGCAGTCCCTTTGCCAAGCGGAATTTTGCTTGGAATGCTCGTGTCATAATCTTTGACAACTATCGGCATTCATGTGGCAAGCTAAGGGGTAGCATCAGCCCCAAGTTCCTGCTGCAGTCTCGCATTTGATTTGCTGACTGGACGAGAGTGCAACAGCTGCCAACTGTGCGGTTTCCGCACCACTCAGTTCCCGCTCGCACTTGCCATCCACTTTGCTATTTGCTCGGCATCAGTGTGGACCGTTGTTGTTGTTTGCTGGCGTTTAATATGACCAACAGCAGTCTGGCATTAGGGTTAGAGCGGCAATGGAAGAAGGGATAAATTTCTACTGTTGTTGCTTTATTTGCTGGTTTGGTTTTGGGTGCTCACATTTCATTTTATGATTTCTGGCTGGTATTTCGCTATTCTCGCATTGCTGTGCTGCGCACAAAGTTACCGACATTAAGTGAAATTGAAAACTGCTGTCAACTTTTGTCTTGTCTCAATGTTCCTGGCATGTGCAATTGTAAATAATGTTTCCTTGATCCTTGCCGTTGTCTTGTCTGACTGCCAGCTTGTCGTTTGGCTTATCTTAATAGTGCTGCGGTTTTTGGTCCTTTGCTTTTTCCTTTTATGAGAAATACTTAAGTTAGAGAACGCTCCTTATCGATGTTTCATTTTGACTGATATCCAAGACATGTCATGTTGGCCAGACCAGACCGACCACTTTGTACACGCAAAGTGCTGCATAATTGAGTATGTCAGTCGCATAATGTTCTAATTTATTTCTGCACTGAAACATGTTTTGCATATCTGAAAATGTATCAATTGTACACGATATTTACATTGCAATGGTGTTAACATTATTGTTATTGTTGCTGTTGCTGTTGCTGTTGCTGTCAGCAAATATTTGCAGACATGCACTAAATAATTTACAGCTTATTGTCGGCTTTTGCGGCAACGGCGTCGAATCCGATTTCCCATATTTTCCACTTAGTTGTTGCAATCAATGTGACCACAATATGCACAAAATCTCGCACATTCAATATAAAATCAATTAAAACGGTTGACAGGCAATTTCAACGCGGCTTAATCTGGACAAAGCCTATGCATTTAACACAACGTTCATACGTTAAAGGGCATATCGACCCAGAAAAGCGGTAGCCTTCCTTCAGTGATTGATGTGCAAATAACTTTAACCATTGATTTCAATTTTAACTGCAGCGATACAGCCAACAATTGCAAAGCAAATGCTACATAAATATTTGCGCTATGCTTAATGCTCGTGCTGTGTGCTAAATTACTTTTAGGAGTAGCCTTCATTCCATTGCATTTCAATTTCAATTATTACTTTAGAGATTCTATTGTCTGACAAGGAAAGTTTATTTATAAAATGTATTTCTCTTAGTTTCTATGTTGGCTGAGTTTAATCTAACTCAACGTTGAGTTGACTAAAACAATAAACATGGTTAATTAACTTAGCTGCTCGCCAGTGATTGCTGCTGAAGTGGATTTGTTAAAAAGCTTCTTTTTTTAGCAACACCCTGTATTCCATTAAAGTTGTGGAATGAGGGTATGCAAGGCATTTGATTTCATTGTTTAAAGGATAACATTTTACTTAGATCTGTTAGATCATTTATAATTCTTTGAAGTCCATCAGTAAAACTTAAATTAAGATGACTTGCACGGATAACTTCTCTATTCTGCAAGTAAGCTTTTTCCAATGCTTGGACACGTTTTGTTTGATGTACTGTGACTTTACTGTAAGCATTTCAAATTGATCTGAAAAGATAACAAACTTTATTAAAATATATAATTTAATAGAAAAAAATATCGTTACCGGGTTACATGGTTACCATTAGCCCATAGCAAACTTACATGTGATGTGTACAGAAAACAATATTTATACAATAATTAATAATTTATGAGGTAACTTCAGGTCGTGCATATTTCTCATGTGATTTTCTTATTTAATTTATTTCTGCTGCTCCCGTACATGCAATTTATCACATCATGCTGACTGCGTTGTTGTTTAGTGCTCTCCATGTGGTTTGGCTAGAAGCTTCGCTGCTGGCATATAAATGAACAAGAGGCAAGAGAATCTATATAGCATTTAGTTCACTTCCACGAGTCATTGGCAATGCAATTTTAAACATTCAACTGCCGGCGAAATAAGGACTAGAGTTCATTTCGTTTCGTTTCGTTTCGTTTAATTAAAAAACCAATTTGAGCTGCGAGTGAAACTGACGGCACCGACTGAGTCAAAATAATACAAAGTGATGAAACGGAAAAAAAATCGGTATAAAAAGTAAATACAAACGATGCTAAATATATAAAGCGTAAGCAACAAAGAAAAAAAAATAATGTTTCAAAAGCAACGCGATGAGTGGCAGCTTTGAATACATCGAAAGCGGCCATACATCAGCTGCAGCTCAAAGCCGTTTTCGTTTTCGAAGCATTTCTGCCAAGTGCGCAGTTTCCTTGAACAGAAAGGAAAACATTTTCTCAAGTGCGCCGCCCCGCCCGCACTCCACCTCTTATTTGCCGGAAAGTAGGCAACACAATTTGGTCACAACAAAATGCCGCTTAATGTTCCGTGTCCTGAGCCATTCAAACGCCATCACACTTGTGTATTTGTGTATATGTATGTGTGCAGCCACCTGTGCACGCCAAGGGTTGGCCTGGGGGGGGGAAGGCAAGTTTTTTCCATCGATTTTTCTTAAACGGAAAAGTTTAGCTTCAAATAATTTCGATACACTGTGGCAACCTGCGAAACCCAGCCATGCAACAACTACTGCCAACAACAACAAAAGCAACCGACGAAAATTGCACAACAACAACAACGCACAACAATAACAAAACAACAACACACAACAATAACAAAACAACAACAATAACAACCCCTGATGTTTTGAGTACTGTTGTTTCCTCTACCCCAAAATCTACTCAAAAGCGATAAATTCCCGGCGTTTTTACGAGCTTAACTCGGAATTCAGGCGAACAGCAAAAAAAAAAAAAAACATCAGCAGTGTGGGTGTGCTTATGAAATTAACATGCACTTAAAAAAAAAAGTATGTAGAAATGATTTAAAATATAATTTTAAGCACAGTTTCAAATGTTTGCGCAATGGCCTCAAAATCTATTTTCAATATTTATTTTCTACTCTTTTTACCACAATTCACTAAAGCATACAAATTGTATGAAATGTTTGAATTTAATTCTCTATATTTTTCAAAACTTTTGTTGTTACGTAATATATATTTATATTTTCTTTTTCGGGTTAGTATTTTGGCTGTGGGCCCAGTGTATATTACACCCCACAAATGGCCAATGTTGGGGTGGTTTTTTGGTTCAACGTCTAACAAAATTTGAGCTCTACAGAATTGGCGGCATTTCAACGCATTTCGATGCTTGCAGCCGAATGTTTTTGGATGGTGGCATGCGGCTTGTGGCCATTCAATGCTCGAATGGTGGGTGGTGGGTGCTGGGTGGTGGCTGTTGTTGGGTGGCGGTTACTTAGTGTTGGTAAACGAGTGCAACTGTTTTGATTTTGCACACAAAAGTGCGCTCGCGTGCGTTGCTGCTTTTAATTTATGTCCTCGCAATTTACTCACATATTTTATTTCTCGCATCCTTTTTGGCAATGTGGACAAAATTTAATTGCGTTCATAAATTTCGCGCCACATTCACATTAAATTATTTTTGTATTTTATTGTTTAGTTGGCAATAACGAGGCTAACATTAGCTTTAAAATAAATCATAGTAGTCTGACTGACCCACTTAACTGGTATTTAGTATTTCTGCTGCAGTTTTTAAACATTGTCTGCCCCAAAAAGTAGGCAAGCAACTTTCTTTTTTTTTCGTTCGGTTATTTTTGTCTCACGTGCGCAGCTGCTGGAAATTGAAAAACGTCGCCGTACGAGACACGTATTACCTCGGCACATGTGTAAATCCAATCCAAAACATGCCAACTTTTGCTGCTGCAGCAATGCACACGATTTTATTTGAATTTTTTTTTGCTATCTTTCGTTCTGTCGAAAAACACGTTTAACATCTGAGATGAGTTCTGTCTGGTGGTTTTGGTGCTGTGCACTTGTCACGTGCCCCCCTCACTCCAAAAAAGACAAACACAAAACAAACTTTGCACACTGCCAGCCACCCTCTGAACATTTTTGTGTTCGGCAGGGGGTTTCTGTTGTGTTTGATTTTGGTCAAAGAATTCGGCTGCAGCTGAATTCCAAAGTACACAAAAATATTTGCAACAAAATGCAGCCGTCGAATTATGCAAATGAAGCAAACGCTGCTCAAAATGTGCAAGCCATGGACTCATTGTGAATCGCAAATATATACATTAACATAAATATGAATTTATAAAATAAAAAATGACATCGGTTGGCGGTTTGTCTACCTTCCTGCCTGCCTGCCTGCCTGTCTGTTGTCACACAATATTGCTTGCAATCACTGCGACAACGTAAACGACTCATTTGTGCAGCAGGAGCCAACAATATTGCAGTGTGTTTGCTTTGTTCTTTGCCTGCTTCATTTAACTTCAAAAAGGCACAGATGAAGCATACAAAGAAAAAAAAAACAAAAAAAAAAGCGAATTTTCTTACTTCTATATAAATTAGAATGAGTGGACTTGAGCCACTTGACGGCGCAATGCCAAAAGTAGCTGTGTGTGTGTGGTGGTTAAAAGGGGATGCAGAAGCGCTTCTAGGTATGCACTCCCTCCTTCAAAAGCAGCTCAAGTGCCATTTAGCATATTTTGGTGGCATGTTGGCTATGTGGCTGGCATGCCAGTGGCCTCTAATGGAGGCAATGTCGAAAGTCGTGGCCACAATGCACGCGAGTGCCGTGCTCTTAACCAGATAAATGCAGTTAAGTGGCGGCGCGCGCTTAGCGAAAGATAACGAAACACTAAAAAAATACTCGGACTCTTTGTGGTGTGTATAAATTAAATACACTTGCAAGCATTTAATATAATATTCTATTCTTTGAATTATTTATTAAAGTTCTATCTATTCCTTCGATTGTTTCTAAAATATTCCAACTGTGTGGAAAAATTAAATTTAAAAAAAAAAAAAGTATACCTCAGATAGACTTGAGTCGAATATTAATGACTCTGGGCTCGAAATAGAATTCTTAAAGCTGCTACGAATTAGTTATTAGTTAATTTAGTTAATAATGCTTCGATTTCTGGCTAAAATCAAGTAACCGAAAAGTCGATGAACTGTTAGCAGCAGCTTGCTAGTAGCTTGAGAGTAAAGGTATGAAGCGAACATTTTAAATTCACGCGATTCAGAGACGCATACCAAAGACACAAGCTGAGTGTTTCACACACCACCCACCCACCCACCCACCCACACACAAACGCACATTTATACGCACACTTGCAAGAAAA
This sequence comes from Drosophila cognata, assembly GCA_035041535.1. Taxonomy (NCBI): domain Eukaryota; kingdom Metazoa; phylum Arthropoda; class Insecta; order Diptera; family Drosophilidae; genus Drosophila; species Drosophila cognata. The sequence goes on along the minus strand of JAWNLC010000571.1, from coordinate 12,069,041 downwards.
CCATAAAGTGGCAGTTTCATTTTCCGTTAAAGTCCTGCGAACGCGACAAATTGCTCAAAGTGGGTTGGTTGCGGAGGGAGGGGGTGGCAGGAGCGTGTTGTCGTGCTAGTGTGAAAAACAAAGCAAATGCCCCAAGGGGGGAACCAAAAGAAATGTTAGCATCTGCATTTATGACTTTTGCGGGCAGGCTAATCTGATGCTGAGCATGTCAAGACAACCACGGCAACCCCTCGAAGAGCCAAAACGGGACTTGGAGCTAAGGACAGCTAGAGAGCACATGTCTGTCCCCCGGCTTAAGGACACAAAAGCGACAGAGGCAAGCAGCAAACATGTAAAGATTGTAATTAACATAAAATTAATATCAACATGTTGAAGCAAGTCCTTAGCATCACAGGATGTGAGAGTAGGGACGTAGGCAGCCAACAGTCGACTGTCAGCCGGACTGTTGACAGAGCTACACAAGAATACACAATCCTGAGTACATATGGGATATGCATACATATATGCATTTACCGTTGTTTGCTTTCCCACTGAAGGGTGAGGAACTGCTGCTGCTGCTGCTGCTGCTGCTGCTGCTGCTGGTTTTATGTATCTCATCTCATCCGTTGTATCCTGCGCCCCACAACAAGCAGCAAACTTTGCAGCTCTCTGGAGGCAGCTCTGTCGAAGGCACAAATAATTTGTTTCACTTGAGTGTCTTCAAATTGGAGTTTACACTCAGGTGTGTGGCCAAACTCATCGTAGAATTTATGAAAATTTCTTGCCAAACTGAAAACCGAGCACAACTGAATAGGCAAAAAGTGTGTTAAACTAATGTCTTTAAATGAGTTACATATAATTGAGGGAATCCCATAAAGTATTTATGTAAAGCATAGAGTTCAAAAGCTGATTTGGGTTTTTTTTTTAAGTAAAACCTATTTAAACCAATAAAATAGAAAACATTTAGTTTACTTTAGCAATATGCATAAGTCAACCACTTGGAGCAATCCCTTAAGAGTTTAATTGTTTTCATGATCACTAAAGATCGCTTCGCTTGTTCTTCGCAACGGACGTGTTTTTTTATTGCGCATCGAAATTATTTATTTCCTTTCGTAAATTTGTCATTTATTGTTTTGTTGTGAGATCATATAATCTTGGTGACATTGTGTTTTACCGGTTTAATGTAAAATACATTGTTGAACAGTAGCATTTTTAGCTAACTATTAAATCGTGTGTTTAAAGTGCAACAACAAATCGCGGCTCAAATTCAAGCTCTTGTGCAGTGTTTGTGTCCGTTTACAATTTTGTTTTTGTATTTTTGCGCGCTTGCTTATCTCTCTCCCGCGCTCTCAATAACATTGTTGGTGGTTGCGGTTGTTTGTTAATCTCTTTACTAATTCTATAATCCGTTGCGCTTCTCATTTTTCGGTCATCGCGCCCGCGCCGTTTTATTTTTACTTTTTTCTCCATCACATTGTTTTTGTACGTAAGTACATAACATCTGTTTGTAATACTTTAACCCTTGTGTGTTCTTAGAGCTTGTCCCGTGTCGTTTTTTACCTTGCAGTGTTTCTTAAATTTTTAATAATTTTAAATTATTTACCTTTTTAATATGGCGAATGTCTGCTATAACAAAAAGTGCCACGTTCCGTGCAAACATTAAGATGGCCTTTGTCGGTTGCTGGCTGTGTGATAATGTATCACACGAAAAATGTGCTGGCCTAAACGGCCGTATTACGGACATGATCGAGTCCAAAGTAGGCTTAAAGTGGACATGCGAAAATTGCAGGGATGTTGAGAGGGACATTATGGGATTCATCAGGCAGACCAAAAATGGCATTGGAGATCTTTTTGGTAGGTTTAAGAACCTGTTTGAAGGATTCTCAGCTATGGAGAAAGATCTCAAAGGTATGAAACTTTTGAATGAATCTCCGAAGCGCAAAAAGGCCAATTTTAAGCTGTCTGTTGGCCCAAGTGAACCTCCCGTCCCTTCTCAATTGCCCACAAAATCCGTTCCTAATATAGAACTGATCAATCTGTCTTCCCCATCTTTACAATTACCTGATAGATGTGATAATAACAACACTTCGGCCATGGATGTTGTTGTTTCTATCCCCGAAATAGTGGTCGATTCAGAGATTGTTAGCGCCGCGTTGATGCAATTCAACATTTAGGTGCTAACACATCAATTGAATCAAATGGTCGCTTAGCCAAAGCAATAGCTCCACCGGATGCTATTGTTAAGGTTCCAAACACGACCCTGGTAGGTGTTCCACCAAAAAAACAAATATTTGTTTCACGGCTTTCCCCTGATACCACATCGGACGATGTCAAGGCTTTTATCCAAGCCAAATCTAAAGCCATCGTTACTGTGGAAAAGTTCCAATTCTCATATATTCGGGAGATATCTTCTTTTAAAATAAATGTTCCGGCGGAACACTTTAGCACCATTTGTGGTAAAGAATTCTGGCCTGACCATGTTATTGTAAAAGAATATACTGCAAAAAAAAGAAATCGGCCTCCGATTGCTGTACTGTCTTCTACTGCTAGTACAAGTAAACCTCTTGCTGTATCTGGTAGTTCAAAAAACTAACACTCTCGCTTGGCTATCAAAATGCAAGAGGTATCTGTAGTAAGCTTTCAAATCTATACCTAAATAGTATTTCCTTTCTGTTTAATGTAGTTGTACTAACTGAAACGTGGTTAAGGCCTGATATCTTAGATTCCGAGATCCTCTCTAATGAATTCTCTATCTATAGAAAAGATCGGACTCCCAGGCGTGGTGGGGGTGTACTTATTGCTATCAATGCAGATTTATCTTCGGAGATGGTAATGACAGATGTTTCTATGGATATAGAGTTCATTGCTGTTAAATTACTTATTAATGGTGTTGGTTTTTTTATAACCTGTTCTTATATTCCACCTTCTTCAGATAGTTCTTTGTATTCTTCCCATTTGGCTGCTATACTCTCTGTTTCTTCACTGCTCTCTGATCGTGATTTTCTTGTAGTACTTGGTGATTTTAATCTCACTGGAACTACATGGACGCCTTGTCCTGACTCAAGTGCTTTGTCAACCACGACTCGGAGTGAGTTTTTGGAGGGCTTATTTGGGATATCACTGTGTCAAATCAATGCTATCCCGAATTCGTTTAATAAAGATGCTTGATCTGATTTTTGTCACGGATCCCTCCTTCTTTTCTGTCTCCCGTTCTGAACCCATATCCTATCCAGAAGATTCCTATCACCCAACGTTGGAGGTGTTGTTTGATTTGCCTACTACGGCACCAAGTCAGGATAACAAGCTTTCAGGGCGCGTTCGTCAATTTCGGAAAACCGACTTTGTCAAGTTAACGCGTCTCTTATCGCAGACTGACTGGTCCCGTCTTTATAATTGTGATGACATGGATGTTGCAATCGGGGTCTTTTATAATACGTTGGATGGCTTGTTTGACTTGTGTGTTCCTGTTCGTGAGCCATGTAGGTCTACCAAACCTTTGTGGTTTACGCGGGAGTTGATCAGGTTCAAGAATAGAAAGTCTAGAATGTATAAGAAATTCAGGGAAACTGGCTCTTCCTTGGATTACTCTCGTTACTTGATTGCACGATCCAATTTCTTGGCTATTAATAACAAATGTTATAAGGATTACCTAAGAAGCTGTAGTTTACAGTTTCAGCGGGATCCTAGACGTTTTTATGATTTTGTTAATGCTAAGCGAGGCTCAACAATACTTCCTGCTACCGTATTTTTTGAAAATAAGACTGCAGACTCAGATCTGGCCATTGCCGATTTATTTGCCGAATTTTTTCAAACTACTTATAGTTCCCACGATCATCAGTTGGTGCTGCCATATCCTTACCCGGTTAGTGGCTCTGATTGCATTTTTGGTCCCTTGATAACGGAGAGCTCATTACTTAATGAACTAAATGTCATTAAGCCGGTATTTTTACCGGGACCTGATGGTGTACCTGGCTGTGTGCTTAGATATTGTGCTGATGGTCTTTTGAAGCCTTTGCTTAAACTCTTTGAACTATCTGTGGAGTTGTGCTCTTTTCCAGATATTTGGAAAGAATCATTTATTATTCCTCTCCTTAAAAAAGGAAGCAAATCAAATGTTAAAAATTATAGAGGTATATCTAAATTGTCCGCTGTTCCAAAGATTTTTGAGAAATTGGTAACCTCTCAACTACAACATCTTTGCAGATCCTTAATTTCGCCCTGCCAGCACGGGTTTATGAAATACAGATCAACCACCACTAACCTTTTAGAATTCACTTCTTTTGTTATTAAGGGATTTCAAAATAAAATGCAAACAGAGGTCATTTATACGGACTTTAGTAAGGCATTTGATTCTGTAAATCATTCGTTGCTACTTCACAAACTTAATCTTCTGGGATTTCCAAATAACTTAATTGGTTGGATCTCAAACTACTTAACGCGTAGGACACAGAAAGTTTACTTTAAAGGTTCTATCTCAAAGTCTGTTCGGGTTACTTCCGGAGTACCGCAAGGAAGTCACCTTGGCCCTTTGCTATTCACTTTATTTATAAATGATCTTCCGTCCGTTATAAGTCATTCTCGGGTACTAATGTACGCCGATGATGTAAAATTGTGTCTGTCGTCTACCGACTCGTTTGCTGGACAGAGGCTTCAGGCTGACTTATATAGTTTTGAAGCCTGGTGTCGCATAAATTTATTAAATCTTAATTGTGATAAATGCAAATTTATGTCTTTCTATAGGCGATTGCCCTATTTAAATACATACTTTCTTCATGGCAAGCCACTTCAACGCATTGAATGTGTTGATGATTTGGGAATACTTTTAGATCCCAAGCTTAAGTTCGACAAGCACATTTCCTCCTCTATTAATCGAGCCTTTGGAGTCCTGGGTTTCATTAAGCGCTGGTCAAAAGAATTTGACGATCCCTACATTACTAAAACTCTTTATATTTCACTTGTGCGTCCTATTCTGGAATATGGATCTTGTATATGGTCACCCAATTACAAGGTTCATCAGGATAGAATAGAATCCGTACAAAAACAGTTCCTATTATTTGCCCTTAGGGGTCTTAATTGGAATACTAATATTACCTTACCTTCTTACCATAGTAGACTTTTATTAATAAATCTTCCTTCTCTTTCTGATCGTAGAACAATGCTTGGTGTTATTTTTTTACACAAGCTTGTGAATGGTGAGATTGATTCTTCGGAATTAATCAGCCAACTTAATTTTACAGTTCCGATCAGAAATACAAGGAATTTTCTGCCTCTTTCTCTTCAAACTTGTAGTTCAAATTATGCTATCCATAATCCCTTTAGAATACTGTGTTCAAATTATAATACGTTTTCTCCATTAATAAGTTGTGCTTCCTCCTTTTCATTTATTAAAACAGCTATCTTATCCTACCTTTCTCTCAATTCGCGATCTTCGTAACCGCGCGTTATGCGGCGCACCCCTCGGTCGGTTGGGTGGGAGGTGGGTTGCAGTTTTGCTTGGGTCCGTGCGTTAACAAGCCCGTGCTTGGTATCGTTTGGGCCACTTGAAAGTGCTGCTCGTTAGTACTTCAACGTCCAAATATGAAGAAACAAAATGTTTTTTTTTAGCATTAATTTTCTCTCCTTATCTCTCTCGCAGGACTGTCGACACTTTCGTTCTCTCTCGTTCTTGCAAGTAATTAAAACTCAGACGTGTTAATTGCCAGTTCACAATCCAATGTGTAATTTCCAATTACATTTCCAACACATTTCCAAAAATGAGTAGTTACTGTATTTAATTACATGTGTAATAACAAATTGTTTTATTTTTACATGACAAGCTGCAAATGAGGGCTGAATTACACAACATTCATACATTTTGGCCAACTGGCGGCTTGTTTAACAAAACGCAACATTGTGTAATAAAAATGCAAGCAACAGCAACTCATAAATGTTAACGGTTTGCGGTGTTTCGCTTTTGCTGTTCTTGTTGTTGTTGTTGCTGCTGCTGGCTGCAGCAAATCCTGGTCGGAACACGCAATGCATGCGGCTTACCTTACCCATTAACGGTAGCCATCTCCATAGTTTGCCCATAATTATGCATGTTGCGGCTCAACGGCGCGACACATAAAGCAAACGTCAGACAAAGACGACAACCGGGACTCGATGGATGAATACACATGTGTGTGTGTGCCTATTTGTGTGTGACGGTGTGTATACATCCGCGTCGCCTTAATTACGCCAACTGCAACAGCAGCGGTAGCTGCACTTGCCACATCACAACTATCGCTTGTTGCCCCGTCACACACAACTCTGGCAACGCAATTTTTAGTGTACAATTTAAGTATTTCTTTACACGAAAATTTCTTGAATTAAATTCACTAATTAATTTGGAAGAAAAAATGTGATAAGTTGCTACGCAACTAAAACTGAAAAGTCAAAAATAAATGAAACAGAATTTCAGAATTCAAATGAAAATAAATTACTTTGAATTAAGTCGAAAAGCATTAGAATATTTCCTTCATATTTGACTTTATTTACAATAAGTGGTAATAAGTGAATTTTACGACAAATGAGACACGCAGCAATTTATATTTACGTTGCCAGGGCGACATCTTTGTTGTGGCTATGTTCCCCTAATACTCCGGTTGGGGAACTTGAAAGGGAGATCCAGTAGACAGCCGTAAGTACTCCTGTTGTCTTGTGCTCAAGAACTTTTAAATCGTGGTGACTTATGTGTGGGCTCAGCTTCAAGCCGTGGCAACAGAGGTTACTCCATGATTGGGCTGCCTGCGTTGAGATCTAAAGCCTAAGAGACTGCGCATTTCGCTTGTGCTACATATACATTTGAGAGAAATTCTATTATAACTCGGACGTTGATTGGATCCAATTAAAAACCAAAAGAATGTTTGATAAAATATATAAAAATTTGCAGATTAAAAATGAAATATTTGTTCGCACACGGTGACAGCATTTGAAAGCCTATTTTAAGATGATTTTCAATTTATTATATTTAATTTTTTGCGCTTGTATAAATATGAATAAACTGAAATAATAACTTTTGGCTGAGATATTGTAGGCTTGACATTGTGCAAAACTGTAATCAAATTAATTTGCTGAGAATGCCGATGTGAAATGAGATTGCAAGCATATTTGAAGACTTTTTCAGCATTTCTTGTGTGCATTACGAATTATCTAATTTATTTTCATATCATTCTCATTGCAGCTCATACGATATCTAATCACAAGGAAAATAACACATCCATATAGTGTGGAGACGATCAATTTATATTCAGTGCTAAAAATGCGACAGCAATCAACGAACGCTGGGCGCTATAATGAGGCATATCAGCGAGCAAACAATATCGGCTGCAACAAAACCAATCGCAATAATAACAATACATATAACAACGGGCATGACAATGAGCATCACTTAAGCAAATAGAAAATCAACTCGCAAAATCAATACAAAATCAATACAAATAGCTGTGAAATTTACTGTCAATATTTGTTGGCAGCGTAGGAAAGCGTGTCGAGAAACGGAAAGCGTGAGAAAGCACAAACAAAGCGACAGGATACACAAACTTCATTTCAAATGGGTGGCAAAAACGGAGCCAATGCCAGTGGTGGTGGTGCTGGCGTAGGTGGTGGCGGTGGCAGTCTCAATTCTAGCGTCTGCAACTCGGTGATGACGAATGCAACCACAGCCAGCAACAGTCTCAGCCAGCAGCAGCAGCAGCTTCAGGCCAAGTACATCAAGTCGAAACGCCATCAGAGTCGTTATACCAATCTGCAGCATTCTGGTCACGATTCAAGCAGCTATCTGCATCTTAATTCGCTCTGGTCGATATGGTATGGCGTACTGCTAACACTTTTCCAAGGCTATTTGGCTATGCACGGCGCCTACAGGTTCCTCGGTAAGTGAATCGTATTTGTCCGCATTAGCCATTAAAAGGATACCAAATTTGTTAACCTAAAGAATTTAAGTGTACTTATTGTCAAATTTTTGATCATTTGTATTTGTAGAAGAAAACAGAAAAGTTGACAGAGTGAGAGAAGTATAATTTTTATAGTTTTTAGCCGACAATCTTACTAAATCTAATCAAACACAAGTTTTGTTTCCGGTTCCGCTTTTACTTGTTCCCCTCTTTTACTTGTAATCATTAATATTATCATTTATTTGAACTGATAAAGAGATAAGTAGAATTGTCATCTATAATCAAATATAATTGGAAGTTTTTTTTATTGTTAAGTTTCAATAAATATCAGTGGAATTATAAGTTGAGTTTAGCTTAAACTTAGTTTAGTTGCCTTCGAAAGCATTTGTTAAGGCTCAATTTAAGTACCATTGTTGATAGACATTTGCCATTATTATTTACAGGCTGTTCACTGATACCCTGGAAAATTGAACCCGTTGCTGAACTTAATCTGCAAATTGTACTCTCTGGAGTGGTATTCATTCTGCTGCCCGTGTTCTTCACATCGGCGGTATTTAAGGTGAGTACGTACATTAAATTGGCAACAGCTGGTCTTTTAACTCAATTTGGGCTTGCAAAATTAACTGTGCGGTGGTCCCATGAGTTTGGGGATGCACACAAAAGACTCTCGATGCACGATAATGCAATTTTCGTCTACTTGCAGTCAGCCGTCTGTCCTTTGTTTGTGTATCGACTATTTTAGTGGCATTATTTTCATTATTAAATTCATTTGCAAACAAACACAGCATACGCTGCAGGTCCTGGCCAGTTACTGACTCGTGCTGTGCCGCAAAATGGCTGCCAATGTGGAGACTGCAACACATGCACATCCACACATTCACACATTCACACACACACACACACACATGGATGCACACGCAATTGTGTTGGTTATCCTTTTTGTTCGTGTCCCTGCTTTTATCAGCATAATAAATGCAATTATTGCTTTTTTATATCCCATCTCATTCTGACGCTCAGCTCGCCGTTTCTTTCTAGCTCTGCTGAATACATGCTCTTTTTATTTATTGTCTATTTAAAGTGCATGGCAGACGATGGCGCTGGCTAAAACTCGATAGAAAAACACAATAACTGCTGAACGGCTTTTTTTTCACCCTATCAATATATGAAAGGGGTTGTATTTGGGGCATGAGTTAATTTTGCAAGTGTCTGAAGCAAAGAGCTGCACCAAACTAGTTGATTTTCTGAGCAAATGCAATTGGATTTGAAAAGATTAAATCGTGCTTTGGAAAATAAAATGAATAGATTAATATGCAAATTTTTCTTTTTGTTTGATATCAGAAAAAAGGAAAGAATTAAATGCAATAATATTATTTAAGTGTGGCATATTTGTATAGTATATTTTCAAACAAAGGCTTAAATAATAATCCAGATGAGATTGTATCGAAAGGAGCTCCAAATATGATATATTTCCTTTACATATTATTATAAAATAACATTTTATTTGGTATGAGCAGTAACTACAAGTCGATAGTTCTCAACTAGACTACACGTCAGCACTCGGTTGAGGATCTCATGCAACCATGCACCATAAAAGCCACTTAAAGTGCCCCGCCAGTCTTTAACTAAGAGAGAGCGAGAGAGAGAGAGAGACAAAGCTGGAAGCTGCAGATACGGTACATAGTTTATGGATTTCCAGCGGGGGAGCATGGGAACAGACTGTCCCTTTCTGCAATTTTGAGCTAGTTGTTTGTGTTTGGTTGCACAGCCAGGACACAAACAGTGTCTGGACACATTTGCAGCCTGCGGCTCTTTCACAAATAATTGGCCGGTTTTTAGGCAACTAAAAAGCTGAAGCAGACACACTACAACACTGAAACAGAAATATTATTATTGAGTAACGAGTGCATGAATTGCTCTGCTAGCAAAATGCGTGCTTTATTTTATGTAAATAAGTGCACAGACCACAATGCCGCATACAGAACTTTAGCCGGGAGTCGACCGAAAGCTGACTATCAGAGCAGCACACTGCGACAGGCATAAATCAAAAAGCCAGCTACAGCAGGAGCTGGATGACGGAGTAGCGGTGGCCAGGAAGTTCATCACATGCCGGCCTTTTAATAAAGCTTGCGACCATAGCCAATTTGAGTTTGCTGACTCGATTCGCAAAATCGTTGCACAACATTGGTCATTGACGCGTGCCTATCAGAGCATGGCCAGGACACACAGTTGGCGCCACAGGCACAGGACCTCTTTTGTTCGAACATACTCAAGCTCTATTCCCAATTATTGCAATTCATAGTTTTTGTGCAAGTTTTTGTTTAGTCGATGAACACATTTCAATTGGTTTGATGATGTCGAGAGTCAAAGCTGTTTTCTGTTATTTTTTTATACGATTCAAAGGCATAGTCTATAGTATAAGCTGCCAGAGCTGCATAATAAAGAGAGAATCGGAAGGCTCCATCTGCAAAGTTGCTGTCATATATAACAACTATTTTAGCATAAAGTCAATTTCCAACTCCACTTTTAATTTGTTTTTCCTGCATAACTAACTTACTTTAATTTTTTATATATGTTTTTCTGCTCGCTTTAGCATTATGTCAAACAAAACTTTGCTGTTAACTATTTGACACGAATCTATAATTATGGTGGATTGTATATAGGTTGAGTATATTGTAAAAAGCATATATAAATACAAATTCAATTCAATTCAATCGTATAATTAAAAAAAGAACAAAGCTGTAGAAAACTTTTGAATTGAAATGAAAATGGCTGCAATTGTTGGATCGCCATTGCATTTGCGTGTACTTTGAATAGTCCAGCGAGGCGTTGGCGCGCTTGATCCAGTCGACAAAGTACGAAACATTGGTATAGACACCGGGAAAAAAATAGCGACCGCAGTCCACACCCCACGATATGATGCCCGCTAGGGTGTCTTGGCAGACGAGTGGTCCACCCGAATCCCCCTTGCAGGCATCAATGCCGCCTCGCAGCCAGCCGGCGCAGAGCTGCGATTGGGGCACATTTATATAGATGAGATTGCACATAACGTCATTAACTATCGGCACCGCCGCCTGTTGCAGCTGCCTGGCATTGTTGCCCCAGCCACTGATGAAGCACATGGTCTTTTCGGGATATGGCTTCTCGGTCAGCGGCAGTGGCCGAATTGTCAGATATTGATATGGTATTTGGCTGTTGAGGAACAGCAGCGCAATATCGTTCTCAAGCGTCAGCGGATGAAAATGATTGTGTCCGATGATCTGTTGCACCAAATACACCTGAGTCAAAGGCTCCACCTGATCGAGCATTCTGCCACCGGCCACAACTACATAGTGCTCCGCTCCCCTATATTGAACCGGGTGCGTCTCATCTCTGTAGAACAGTTGGAGAGGTTTGAGTTTGAGATGGAAAACAAATATATAGATAAATTTGGACTGTACGTTGATCGTTAGTGATCTGTCTGTACGTTTGTCAGTGAGTCAGTAAGCCTTATTAACTGCTACTTACATGGCAAAGCAATGTGCCGCCGAGCAAATCACACGCTGCGATATTACCGCACCACCGCATATATGACCTAATCCAAACTTTTGTTCATGATAGGCTCGAATGCGTATGGAGATCATATAGGGTACATCAGTAATATTTACCAAATAGCCGCCAACTATTTTCGCATGCGTCCCATGGGTCTCTGCACAAACAGATAGTATCAATAACAGTTATTTAAAATGCGTTATAATTACTAGTTTACCAGCAGAAGGAACTGTCAGGCACAGTAAAACCATAGTTAGTACTTCACAAGATAACATTCCTTATAAGCCTCGAATGAAACTAACTTAAAATCAACTTGACGATACACTGAAGTTGAGTTTTTGCAAAACTAAAGTGAATACTAATTTAATATCCCATTGAGAACATTTTTCTAGCTATAACTTAAAATTTGATGCGAAATATTGAGTAATTTTGACAACAAATCAAAATAAAAAATGTGAGTTGCCGATGGAATATGGAATAATTCTTGATATATTTTCATTTCTATTTAGGCAAATCTCTTTATTTTGTATATATATGTATGTTATATATATTTTTTAAATATATATTAAGATATTTAATTCTTAAACCACAAATGCAATGCTATTAAGCTGCATTTGAAAAGAAGACCATTAGCGACTTAGCTAACTGAAATTTCACTTTTTTGGTTGGTAATAAAACTAAAAGCCACTGACATTAACCACACCACAACATGAGCATAATAAACATGTGGATTACTGAATTTGGCAGGAGCTAGCGGCAGCTGCCTCCTGAAGCATGGTAACTACCTCATGATGTGTATGCACCCCTTCCACACGTGCCTCCTTTTCCCCCTTTTTATGGGCCAATGGGGAGCGTTGGCGCTTCTTTTCGCTGCCCACAGGAGTTGCGCGAGTCAGTACTCTTAAATGAATAATCTCGTTGGCTAAATGGGTGTTCATTTGCCATCTTGCTCACACACACAAACACACACACACATATATACATACCACATACATTTGTACACTTCTGCAGCTGGTGTTGGTGTTGTGTGCGTGAGCATTTCACAATGCGTTTTGCTTTTTGCAAATTGCAATCATTTTGGTTGCGCTACAGCAAATGCAAGTGTGTCGAAACGAACTCAGCCGAAACCAAAAAGAACTAAAAGCATACGCAATAACAATAGCAGTGCTCTTATCAAGAGTGCTTGACTGTCAGATACCCTGTACCCAGCACGAGCATAATTTCGTAGTTACTTATCTGGGTACAAACACAAGGAAACACACCAAATCATAGCCCGAAAAAATTAATTCCTAAATAATTTTCGGGCTTATTCTCTAGTCCTTTTAAAATCGGAAGTCCAAATCGATATATATATATATATATATATATATATATATATATATATATATACATATTTGTTTTTGTATTGGTTGCGCTATCAATGATAAATAATTTTGAGATCGGCGCTCGAATTTGTGTACATAGTTGATGGATTCGGAGTTATCACTCTCTCCCTCCCTCTCGACTAGAATTTATGTTTGTAGCTTATGGATTAGCAGTTGTTCTCTCTCTCTCTCTCTCTGTCTGAATTCAATGCATGATTCAGTTTTTGGCCATTTCTATTGGTCCCACCGAAAATCAAAGGCAATAACACAAAGCAAAGCAAAATGCATGCATTGCAGCATAGAAAATGTTTGCAAGTTTCATTCTATTTGGTTTGTCTATCCACTCGCCATACCTCTCTCTCTCTCTACCGCTATCTCTCTCTCTCCCTCTTGGTCTTTGTTTCTCTCGATGTGATTCCACGAAGACTGCTTGTTTTTAATTTAAAAGCCCAAACGCGCACATATATTTATGTGCTGCACGTGATTTTTATGTGTTCTCTTCTTCACGTATTTTTTTTTTTTGTGGTACATACTCTTATGTGGATCTACACGATATACAGTGAGCGACAGCTCGAATAAAGCAGTGTTAAAGAAAAAACGCAATTGCCTGCCATAAGTCTAGGATGACGGTCGCCAAAACCCACTTGGACACATAATTCCGTCCGTCCGAGCCAAAAATTATGAATTTGGACTCATCTCCAAATATGACTGTGTTCCAAAACTCCAGATCCTTGTCCAAGTGGGTTTGTGGACACCGTCATCCTAGTCCCTTTATTTGGTGCGCTTATAAAGGACTTTTTCCGTGGTGCTCGGGCATTTAAGTCATGTTTGCGCAGAACAATGCGCACAGTTTCCACACAGCACTTTTTCCCCATTTTATCCTGCACCTGTTGAGTCATTTTTGGAGTCGATAGCTTGGGATTTGCCCTTATTTTCCAGATGATCCTCCGATCCTCCTCTTCGGTGAAAAGCGGGTTTGGTGCCATTCTGCCCTTGCCCTCAATCCGATTTGCGTCGACGAAGCGCCGAATGATGTTATACATGGTTAAGTTGCTCAGATTGACCATTTCAGCTATTTGGCGATGTGAATATCCGTTCTTGTGGTGTGCCAGGATGAGTTTCCGTTGTTGAATGGTATTCCGTTTGTCCATAGTCCTTGTGGGCTTATTGAACTCGGGATGCAGGATATAACTAAACTGACTACGAAGTATTGATCTATTTATTCCGAAAATACTCAACTTTAGGTAAAAAATCCGGGTTCTATGGCTCCCAGGTGTCCACAATGTACCTGATCCAAATAAGCTGTCACCTAAAAATAGGCTACATTTTTACATAATCCTACCTAGCAGGTGGGGAAACCTCAGTTTATGAGGGTCATCCATTCATATTGGTGGTTAATACATGTACCTACCATCGGTTTTTGGAATTTTTGAAAAATAATGAATAATTAGTTTATGGCAGGCAATTATGTTTTTTCTTTAACACTGCTTTATTCGAGCTGTCGCTCACTGTACATATATGTATAAATATTTCATTTCGCTATTTGTCACGTGCATTTTTTATGCTCGTATGCGCGATATTTTGCGCATAAAAAATGGAAAAACCAAAGCAGCCGCAGCCCGCAATACTTTTCGCTTTGTTTTGTAAACGCTGCAGTTTATTTCATATTTAATTCTCATTGTTTTGCATAGCTATATTCTATATACGTATTTTATTTGCATTTTATTAATTGCACATCGCAACGCGACAATTCAGTTTCTGTAAATTGTCTCCCCCCCCCCCCCAGAGATGTTGATTGTGGTTTTTAGTGCATCCTTGCAAAGGCATTGCAAGTGAATGCGACAGTTTTGAGTTGAATTTTTTGCTGTGAAAAGCTTTTAGTTTGGCTTATGCTTCCTGCGTATATGCAAGAGAATTAAACTGATTATAAAATGCCATAAAATAATGAAATAAAATGACAAAATTATTTTAAATTTAATTTTGGGCTGCCTGCAGTGTTTTAAAGTATTAATTTGAAATGAAGTGCGCTTTTAGCAGGGTTTATTTTAATATGATCAATTATAGAAATGCAAATTTCCTGCACTAGTTCTATCTGACTCCGCAAGGAGTTTTCAATGATTAAAAGTTGATTTTCACTCACGGATTAAACATGATTTATTTTTCTCTTCTGAGAATATTTATATTCTCCAAAATACGAGTCAAATTTAAATTTAGTTAATTATTTATATGGAATATTTGATTGGGTTTAAAGAAAAGCCCCAAGCTGTGATAAAATAAATGCTTAAATTTATTTTTCGAGTGCTCCTAGAGCTTTGTATTCGTTCCATTCTTTCCAAAGTAAAACATTTTTTTTTTTTTTTCAATTAAATCATTTCGTACAAGTTCTCAAAGAAGTTAACTCGTTCTTCAGCATAGGTCAGCCACTGAAGAAGAACTTTTCAACTATTCAAATCTGCAGCTGATGGCAACTAAAAGTTGGGCTCAAACTTTGTCAAAAGTCAGTTGGATCAGGTGCATGCCACAGATTTGCAAAATTGCAGCATGGCATAGATAATTTAACTGCTTCAACTTACGCATACTGTAATGAAACATTACGTTTCTATGATTGACAGGTTGGCAACTTGGCAAACGATGGCATCAAATTGGCAACTGGAGCCAGAGAACGACGCTGCACCCTGGCACCGCACGACGGCCTGGAGGAGGAGGCACGCGGCGGCACTTTGCGCGCCCTTTGGACACATGGAGGACCCACCGCTGCATTTGTGCACATCCTTATTGCGCTGTGTTTGCTACTACCGCGACTTTTGCTGGAGGCGCGCATCATCGAGAATGGACTATTGCCGAAAGGTGAGTGGGTAATTAAATGGAGTGCAGTGCGAAGGATGTGAGTGCTGACAATGTAAAAGTAGCTGTTAGCGACTGTCAACAGTTGCAGCTGCAGCGGCAGTCATGAACAATTTGCGGCGACAGGAAGTTGTCGCAACGCCATTTTTATTTTCCTTTTTTTTATGACCTCGTGACATTTTTTGTGAGTCGCGGGTTCTCACTTTAGTGTAGTGCTTTTATTGCCCAATTGCATTTCAATTTCGCACTTCCGACACGCCACAGAAGATACTTTGTTGCAGCTATCTGCCACTATCTGTTTTTATTGTTAAGCATACGCTACATGGCACAATGACGGCTGAAAATGCCGCAAGCATCGCAAATTGTTGATAATTTCATTGCAAATGCAATCAGTTCAACGTTGGTGACCATTGTGCATTTTAATTAAATTATTTTGAGCCCTATAATTTCGTTGCTGGCATAATTGGCCGTTGGACAATAATCAAATGGCTGAGTGCAAAGCAATTTGGGCAACATTTACAAAAACGTTAGCACATAAAACCGTTTTGGAAGAGTTTCTAATAACTGCAAGCTTAACAAACTGATCTTTTGGGAATAGCATTGAGACACAGTATGTGTGTGTGCGTGTGTGTGTGCACAAGACCAAGTCAGGTCAGTTCAAAGGAAAGGTAATCGCTGGGGAAATCTGTTGACAAAACATATGCATGAGCCGCTGCTTGCCGCACACAGAGGCAAACGAAAACATAGCCAAACAAGCCAAATATGGCCATGCACACAGGCTAACTAACAACCACAGGAGCAAACATGGAGACACGGAGAAACAAACAGAGATAAACACACACACACACACAGAGGCTGACAAGCAACACGGTGGTTGTACCGCCCATTATGGGGAGCAATAGGCCATGTTATTAACAGTGCACGGACTGGATACAAACTAACCAACGAACCGGACCAAAACTGTGCAAATGTTGGCTCAATGAGCAGGAGCAAAAACAGAGGCAGGACAGTCAGGAGTCTGACAGACCGCTGTTTGCCCATGTGTCCATATGTGTGTCTGTGTGTGTTTGTGTGTGTGTTTGTGTGTTTGTCGGTGTCTAAGCATGCAGTTAAGCCGCCGAGTTGCGCTGGGGCCACTTTTAGCACAGTAAACTAATGACACAGCAAATAGCCAGAAAAAGAAATATATAAAAAAAAAAAAACACTACCAACAAAACTAGAGAAGCAAACAGCAGAACACAAAGTTAAATAATGTAAAATGAAAAGTAAAAAAAGTTTGTTCTCAAATACTTGGCATACCTAATGGGGAATTTCGCACATTGCCGCAATCAGTGTGTGGCAATAAGGTATTAAAGTGTGGCATATAAAATGAATAATAATACTGCTCCCATGGTAAGCAAATGTGATTTGTATACTGCAATTGAATAAATATAAACCAATATTTATATAAATATTCGCATTTGATTTATTATTAACACATTTTAGATCATTTTCGCTAATTAACTTTTTAAATTATCATTTTATTAAAAGATGAAAATGATTTTGTGCCATCGATATTTTAGTCAAAGAGTCTTCTTTGCATTTACTAAAACGGATTTTTATATCTATACATAAGTATTCCTAAATATATATATATATATATATACATAAGTATTCCTAAAGATCTTTTTTGTTTGAGTCAAAAGGTAAAATATCATCAGAAAGTGAGCTGCAACAAAATGGAAAAGGGAAATTGCATTGATGAGCAGCGACAAGTAAATCAAAATTAACGATTTTTAAAGTGAGTCGGTGTCGGAGTCTGTGTCAATTACAGTTCCAGTTTTCATTGCCCACTGCCGAGTGCCAGTCGCAGTCGCAGTCGCAATTCCAATCATTGTCCATCAGAACGTTCACTATGGCTGACTGGCCATATGGCGGGTTTATTGAACCGGCCAGAGAGACAGAGAGCGAGTAAAAAATAAATAACAAGAGCGGCTGAAGAAAACCGCCAGTGAAGCGGCATCCAGTTGCGGGGGTAAATTAAAAATGTGGCACACGGTGGGTCGTCACATTGGCTTCATAAAAGTGTCGACGGAGCTGAGTGGAGTTTAAACCCGGAGTGAACCAGCCAGCATCAACTCAACTCAACTCTACTCGGCTTAGCTCAGCTCAGCTCACTTCATGTGATATTTCAATTAATTTCGATTAGTTTTTATGTTTTTTTGCTTGCTTTTTTTTTTTTTTTTTTTTGTTGGATTTATTTTATTTTTTTTGCTTTTGTTTTGTTTTTTTTTTCACCCATTCTGCCGCTGTCAGATATGCTTGCGGTCCTTTTTAGTTATATTTTCTTTACTTTTTTCTAATCCTGGTCTGTGCCCTCACTCGCTGAAATTAGAAAATCATTGGCACAAATAAAATGTGCAGCGGTGCAAAGCAAAAGCCAGAGTCTTAGTTTTGCACTTGTGTCTGGCAATGTCATCAAATGGGTCTCTGTGGAGCCGGCAACCAGAAATTGGTCAAGCTAAGTGCGATGCCCTGTCGCGACTACTGCTTTGGACATTTTACCGCTTGGCTGCATTGCCCCATCCTGCCAATTTTACTGACGTTCTTAAAGATAGCGTAAGCTGCTCAAGATTGAAGTTGAGCCTTGTCAGCTGCGGATTGGACATTGTAAGCTTTTTCTAACTTTTCTTTTAGCAATTAAAAAACTTTACATTCTGCTTGACATGATGAATTACAAATATGTATATAAATATAACAATCATCATATTAAATAAATACTCTTCAACTTTTACATTAGCATTAAAATCGGTCCGGGAAAATGGCATGGCAATTAGGCAGCTCAGCGCAAAATCATAAAACGAAAGTACTTTTCCAAAAGTTGCCACAAGTCACATAAAAAGCTGACGAAAAAGATATTAAATGAGACGGGGTCGGGTGAGTCGGGCTGTGAGCAATTTATGACTGCGTTAGAATTGCAACCGTAATGCGTTACTTTATTTAATTAAAATATTATGACATTTTGATGGCATGAGTTTGGGAAAAGAAATCACTTAAAGTATACACAGAACGGCAAGTTGCTCATAAAAAGAGCAACGCAGATGAAATGCAATAATTATCCAAATTGTGTTTAATTATTATTATTAACTAAATCAATTATAACACATACGCACTGTTGCACTCTAAATGTACTTAAACTTAATGGAAAATATTTGATTTTATCTGATTATCTAACTACATGAAATGCCATAAATATTAACAAAGTATTTATTGTTTTTGGCAAACTCATTTTGTTTTAACAATATTGCAAAAGATTTAATTAAAATTACGTTCAGATACCGACAGCCGTCGCTTGTGGGCTTTAATTAAAAAAAATGTGCCCAAATCAGCGGTCAGCGGCAATTTGATGGCCCTAAATCAGTTACGGCCGTGTTGCGCTCATATATAATTAATGCAGACATTACGTAAAATATAACACAAATGAAAACTGTGATAGAATACTGGCCCTGGCCTCTTGTGCGCCATATTGAGAGCATAAAAGTCTGCTAAACAGGCGAATACTCGAAATTATTAAAGCAAGCAGTTGAGAGTCGGCCACTGGACAGCGTTCAGCTGAACATGCAGCGAGGGTGGCTCGAGATGTTTGTGGCCAGGCCAAGGCACAAACTTGTCATTATTCATGCTAAAGACTTAACGAGCGCGAATTTCAACCGTTGGAATGGGTAAAGGGGAGCGCCGTCTGACGACGACAGGCATCCTGCGAGGCTTATCGGCAACGCAACTATTACCCACAGTGGAGCTTCTGGCGGTTGTGGGCGTAGGTTGGCTTGGATTTTTCGCAATTTCATTGCTTTCTCTTCGTCGTTCGTTCAACGTTTTGCTCCTTCTTCGTCTTCTTCTTCGTTGACGTTGGCATTGCCGTTGGTGTTATTGTCATTGCCATAATCGAGGCGGAGAGCGGCGGGACGAGTCGAAGTTAGGACTTTGCCGCTGGGTTAATCTGCAGATTTTCGGTGTTGTCGGTTTTACGAGCCACTTGCCGTTTGCCAACGACGACATATTATTATGGCAGCCATTGTTGTAATCCCATCCAATCCCACTCGCCCCCAAATCATCCACCCCAAACACAACCAAAACCAAGTCTACACATCATTCTCTATTGCTTCACCTCCGCCGCCCTGCCCGGTCATTGTCTTTAATATTTGTTCAGCAATTTTCGCTCTTTTATTTCCGAGTTGCTTCTGTTTGTAGTTGATGCGACCGCCCGTTGGGCTATGCCGTCAGTTCTTTGTGCTCTTAAAGCAACTCGTCCAATAAATAATTTTATGAAAGTGTTAACTTGGCAAATTTTCGTGTCGCTATTCAAGTTATTAATTGGGCCAAAGTGCCACTGTGAAATTTGACAGAGCCATCCACAAATCCATTGAATAAACTAATTAGCTAAGTGTGGTAATTTTGCTAAACATCAGCATTTCTTGTCCTATGTAAACAGGATTATAAATTTGTCATGAAAGCCGTAATTTTGTTTTAAATACATAAATATAAGTAATTAGCTTAAAAACTACTTAGGACCCATAAATAATATTTTGAACAGATTACTTGAAAGCTTTATGCTGTTAAATAATAAAACCATTTCATTTTAATCTATTATATGATAGATAGCAATTGTTTCTCATAAAAATTACAACACTGAATAAAAAGTTATATCTTAATTTGAATCGAAAACATTTTGAATAACTATTTCTATGACTTTTCTGAGAATTTTGCAAGCAATGAAGATAGAAAATTTATATTTTATTTATAATTCCACAATATACAATTCATTAATACTTAATATCTATAATTCATATGTACTGTTTTTATTGTAATTATCAGAATTAAAATATTATTTCAATAACTAAAATTAGTATGCAATCTTTCGCTTAAAATGCGTTTCATTAATCTCGAATAATTTGCATTTGTATTCGCTAAGCTTAAATTAATATTCATTATCAGGCTCCCTGCTTGGTCCTTTGCCAAACTCACCACCAACGAATTTCATAAGCTGCGCTAACGAGAAAAAAAATAACACTTACACACAGACTCGCACACACATACACACACACACACAAAATTGTACCGTAATAAACATGGCCATTGAAAGCCGCTAAAAGCAAAGGTTGGGCCAGCCAAGGTATCTGTCGAAAAACGTTAAATAGAACATAAACCCAGGCAACATATGCAGTAAATGTGTGCTTAATTAGTCCAATGGGGTTTTAGCATTATCCCGTGCAAAGCATTCACATTACCACCAATATTTCGAGTTCTGTTCAACGGCAGCCAAAATGTAGGCAACACTTTTAGTGCCAGCGAAAATGGCATCGTAAAGCCTTTGGAATTGACTAGGCGTAACAATTGTGCGTTAGGTGTGTGAAATCGACTAGGCAATACCCTGTAATCAGGTTTTGAGTACCCAAAAGTTTTCCTACTATCGCAATAGTTATATGTATATATATATAATCCAGATGAAAGTACAGCAAATTGGGAGATTAAAAAGTGATGTCTGTCAAATCTCAGGTAAATATATATATAATAATAATAATGCTGCAATTACCTGAGATTTGACAGATTTAACTTTTTAATCTCCCAATTTGTTGTACTTTCAACTGGATTTTCGACAGCAATAATTAATATGCAAGCGTTTTAGCCAGCAAGTGTCGCTTGGGAAAAGAGTTGTTTGGTTGAACAACATGAATCACTGTCGCCTTGGGAATTAAGTTAGCAACAGTTGTTAGATTATAACCATAAGCTGTTTGAAATATTTAGAATTGGAATTAAGTTAAGTATTTGAAAGGTTTTTGAAAGGGAAATAATTTAATATTAAAAAAATGTGTGTCTTAAATCAATCTAAGATCAGTTTGTACACTTAAATCGAATGATACAAATTACAGATACTCTATTAATGAGTATATTATTATTGTAAAATATATCGTGCTTATCAACAATCTGAACTGTATACAGGGTATAAAAAGGAATCTATTCTATTAACGCCTCCATTTAATTAATGATATCTAAGAGCGAATTAATGCTGCTTTAGCTGCGTGCCAGCCTCCGAGTGTGTGTGTGTGTGTGTGTTTGTGTGTTTATCTGCTCAAATGCTCATTACCTGTGTGTATATATTTGTTTAAAGCAATGGTTGAATGATTGTGCCTGGTTGCGTGTGTGTCCCGAGCAGAAATGAGATACAGCTAATCCCTCAACATGCGCTGGATTTGGGCCTGTTATGGAGTGGCTCAAAGCAATTTGCTGTTGTCGGGCATGGGAGGAATACCGAGTAGCTCACTCTAATTATACGCATACCGCTCACTCTAAATATCTCTCTCTCTCACTCTATCTCTCTCGCTCTCTCTGTCTATCTGACTGACACACTTGTATGACCTTTTCAATTGCAGAGCAAGTTTGGGCAACGGAATTGGACTTTGTTGTTATCAATAGACGCAATTTGATGGCCATGTCAGTGGTTGGGCCATCGCCGCCCTATCAAAAGCAGCAGCCGAGGGGTGAGCATCAGAGGGAGCGGCTGTCGAATGTAACCGTAAACAGTTTGGAGCATATTGATGAGGAGGATGACTACTACAACGATACGATGTTCAGAGCAATGCGAGGGGGCATCAGCAGCAGCAACATCAATAATAATTTGTTTGAGCTGACACGTGATAAGGTCGGCAGCCATGGACGAAAGGCGGCGAAGTCGATGGCAACCACAACAACAACAACAACAACGGCAACGAAAATAACAACAATGCGAGCAACTGATACGGGCAAGACAAGATACTTTGAAGTGCCCGATTTAATTAATCGAGATATTGACGACGACCATGAGGAGGACGATGATGAGGACGAGGACGAGGACGAGGAACAGGAGGAGGCGGAACGACAGAAGCTTGACGATGATATGGATGATGTTGATAATGATGAACTTGCTGTTGCTGGCAGAGATGAGGGCACTATTATAATGCCCGACTTTGAGAGCAGCAATGAGTTTGGCCCAAAAGCGACAGCAGCAGCAACAAACAACGATAACAATTTCAGTGCCAAAAATTGGCAAAAGCTCGGCACCTTAGACAAGGCAGCAGCAGCGAGCACCACAACAACAACAACAACAACTACAACGGCAGCTGCAACAAGCACCACAACAACAACAACAGCAGCAACAACAACTATCAGCACAACCGCAACACCAATTTCTAGCAAGCAGCCGCTACAACAAGAATACCATCACAACAACAACAACAACAAGAACAATCGCAAGCATCACAAGCACCACCACAAGCAACGACAACAACAACCACCACGTCGTCATCATGTTGCCTCCCATGAGCAATCGCTGCTGGAGAACTATGGCGTCGAGGAGGAAACCACAACCCGAGATAGCAGCATACATCGTGTACGCACCGAAATCCTGCCCGATATTATAATACCATCGACGCCTGTCTCAAGCAATTCCAAAATTATTGCCATCAAGCCGAAGACACAAAAGCGGCGCATTTTTAAGCGAGCTGCTCCAAAATCGGGCGTAGAAATCGAACCGGAGTATTTGCTGGGCGATGCGGCCATCAGTTCCAGTGAGTTTATAGCCAAGTCTAGCAGCGAGCAACAGCATTCAGAGGATCAGGATCTCGATATTGATTTGGAGGATACGGAATTTCAAGCCTTACCTGCTGGCACACCAGCAACAGCTGCCCCCAGCAGCAGCTCCGGCAGCAGCAACAGTAATGAGTTTGTGCGCCTCGATGGCTTTGCTGGCATGTTGCAGTTGTTCTTTGGCATCGATAAACCCATCGATGTGGCCATCTTTGCACAGCCGCCGAGCTCGGAGTTTGTGAATCTGATGTGCGCTCTGCTCGTTTGGTCTGTGCGTTATCCGGCTGTGTTCTGGAATACATCCAAGTCCTTTGCTTGCGTCTTTAGCCTGCAAATGATTGTCGCCGCCTTGGATATTATATTGGGCTTTGTGGGCGTCTCCAATCTCTACAAGCTGCAAATCTATGCGGAGGCCATGCCCGTACATCAGCCGGGACTCATTTTGAATGCGACTGTGACTCTGGCGCTCTATTTGCTTGCCACGGCTCTGGTTTTGGCCTCCTCGATGGTCATGTATTTGTATGGGCACGGTCGATTGGCCACACGCATGAGGGATCGCTCTGTTATCACACTCAAGGCTAGCCAGACTTGGATCTACTTTGCCCATTGCGCATCCCTGTGCTTTGTCCTGGCTCTGGCTGTGGTCAAGGCGCCGCTCTTGAACGATCTCAGCGCCACATACAAAAACAATTTGCATTGTCCAACTTTTTTGGCAGGTGAGTAAATGAAAATTATTCGAATTGTGATTTAAATAAGGAATCCAAATTCCACTGTATTTTGTACAAGGCAAAAATTGATTTTCAACTGTAATTATTAAATCAACCAAAGGTTTATTAACAAATATTTAAATGTAAATGTAGTCCAAGGACAACTAAATCAAGTCAGAACGAAATTCATTAATTAATCTTTAGGCTGACTGCCAAGAGCAGCAGACGTGTCTAATCAGCTAAACCAAATCACATTGCACGCAATGTGATTGGCAGTAATTGTGGTTGTCACCACAAGCCGCAAGCACAAAACCAGAAACCACAACAATTAACCCTAAGTCATAACACCTTCAACCCTAACTGCAATTCGCACTTAAGCCAATTAGCGGTTGTTGTTTTGGGGTATAGCCGATTTTGCATTAACCGTTCGTGTATCAAATGACGGAATCAACTTGAGCTGACTGACTCAATTAACTTATATTTTGTGGGTCAGATTAACGAGTGACTTATTCATCTGTCTTTTTGCTTTATTGCCGCAGCACTTGTCGGCGTTACGCATCTGCTGCTGTGGATTGTCGTCTGGCTCTGTTTGACTATCAAGCGACGTTGGCATTTCAAGCTGCCACCGCTCGATCACACTTATGGCGGTCTGCTGAACAAGGCCAGCGCCCAGCCGCTGCTCATGGCCAGCGGTGGTCAGCGTACGGGTAGCAATTCGAGCAGTGGTGCAAACTCAACGAGCACCACTGTAAATGGCATGGACTCCTCGAAGCCGGATATGATGAGTACCGCTACGAGCACCGAATTGGGTGGCATGGGTCTGGTTGCACAGGAGGATATCTATTGGCCAAAACTGACGCCCAGTTCGCCCAAGCTGAAGGTCACCTTCAACGAAGTTACGAGTACGTCTGATGATGTCCTACTAATTGGTGACCAAGAACAAACTGATGGCAAGCGGTAAAAAATCGTTTTTTAGTTACAAAAACAACACAAAAATTCCAAAAAATAAATCAAAATAAAAACCTAAATAGATAAATATAAAGCATCACCCGTTGTCCGTTCTACTTACAATGTGCAACCTGCTTATAATCGCACACGTACTTAGTTTAGATTCATTTAGTTTTTCATGCACCACCACCAACAAAAATTCATTACCACCAAGCACAAAAAAACTGAAAAAAATTAACATTAATCAAAATCATTTAAAATAATTTTTTTTTATCTAGATTTGTATTCTGTGTTGTGTTGTTTTGTTTCTCAGCACGTTTCATTCCACCTCGTTTTCTTTTGGTATCCGGTGCGCTCATTTCCTAATTACTACCCAACACACACACACAAAAAAGCACACACACACACACACACATCCACACACACATCCACACACACATCCACAGCCACGCTGACGAACAAAACACTTCATTAACAAACTTCTACATCGTTTCACAACATGGCAAAGTAATTTTTTATTTTTCATGGTTTTGCTCATTTGACATAACAATTATTGTGTTTGGTTATGAAAAACATTTTGTTTTCATTCTTATTTTTGGGGTTTTATTTTGTCATTTACCATAACGAAATTTCCCATTTGCAACCAAATAACAGTTTGTATGAAAAATTGAGTGTGTTTGAACAAAAGGAAGAAAGGAAACCATTTTTGTTCCGCTTGTCGCCTGTTTTATTCAACAAATTTTTAAACAAATTTATATTAACAAAATTATATTGTTTGAAATTTGATTTTAATTTCATTATTGTTGTTTGTTTATTGTCAATTAACTAGACGTGAATTAGATGTTAATTACTAACTCTAGCTAATTGAATGTTTCAAAATTCGAATTTGTAATGTTTAAACAATTTAAAACCCATTTTGTGATGTTGTCGTTGCTGGTCAATTCTGCCACAATAGAAACCCGTTTTAACTAACAAACTAATCAACGGAGCAACACAAGATGGTCAACTAATGTGGGTATAACAGATCAAATATGCCATAGATCTTATAAATCGCCATAGTTCAGCTTTATTTCTTTAGAAACTGATTATCTTAACTGCAAAATTTATAAAAGTCTAAAAATCTTAGGTATTTATGTGTAAGCTGTATGAATGTAAAAATTACCATCTCAATGCCATTAAAAATCTTAAGATTTTTCACATATTAGGGTTCTCGATTGATGCATTTCAAAGGAAAAACTTTTCACCCCAACCAAATAAAGTTTGTACAAGTTTGAAAAAAGATTTTATGAATTTTGAAAAGAATACATTAAAAAGTTGTTTCGAGAAAGAAGAAATAAATAAAATATGTTTTCGATTGTTTTTTAATGCTCAAGCAAGCTTGGAACACAGTTAAAAATTAATGTATAAGAAAACTTAGATTCGGCTTACAGGCGATTTGATATTTTCTTGGTGATATTTTGATCTGAGTACAGCTACCCAAGCTATGCTTCCCAACACCGACTAATCTCTAACTGCGCCTTTCAGCCATACGAGCCGTGGAACCTCGCTATGTTTTGCCAGTTCTGCGGGGGAAATTGACGACGGCGAGTACGCGACATTAAGGGCGGCAACCGCCGGCGCCGTTGTGGGCATCACCATGGGCAGCATAAAGAGCAGCATTACTATTAACGCGGGCGGCGGAGGCGGTGGCAACAGCAGCATTATTAGCGGCGGCCTGTTACATCTAAGCGAATATGATGAGCTGCCACCACCACCATCAGTTAACCACCAGCACCAGCAGCAGCAACAACAACAACACCAACACCAACCACTTGCCCTTGGCCACGCCCATGACTATGCCAACCTGAGCGGATTGGGCGGCATCAGTGATGACAACATATCCGAGGAAGGCAAATTGCTGGCATGTGTGCGCGACGATAGCATTACGTATGCATCCACAAGAGATCTGGAGCCACCAAAGGCAGCAACACCGCCGCCACCGCCACCACCGCTACCCGTTAAAGGTGCGTCCGTGCCACAACAGCCTGGCTATGGACGCGCGCCCCAAGCCATGCCGGAGATAATGCAAATTTCACCTGAACATCATAAGCCACTACAACAGCAACAGCAACAGCAGCAGACTCCTCATCATCCACTACAGCAGCATCCACAATCGCATCCACAATCGCATCCGCATCCGCTTCAGCATCATCTAGTCAGCCCACTGGCTCCGGTCACGGTCGCCGTGCACACCAACGAAGCGCATGTAAGTATGCAATTGGGAGGAGGACAAAGGGGGATTGCCAATTGGCAATTGTAGTTGGAACTCACGCTATGTAAATATGTGTAGAGTCAAACACACACACCCCCATCCGACGGTCTAGAGTACAGTGGAGTTCATTTCCTGGCAATGTATGCAATGTGTTGATTTTGGGATATTTGATCTGTCAGTTGTGTGCCTGATGAAGTTGAAGGTCTTTATTTAGTCCCTTCAAATTTGAATTGTAATAAAGAAAATTCAAGTGCAAAGATTGAGATACAAGTTCACTTCTAAACAATAAGAAAAATAGAAATGAATGTAATTAATAATTTGAAATATCATCCGCTCCTACTAAAGAAACTTTGTTATTTTATTTCTTTGCAAAAGATAATTAAATCTTTGACTTGTGTCTGAAATAATTTGAAATTAATAATATTTTTCTTTTGTTTTACTCCAGTGTAAACATAATGTCTCTCTTAAATATATAAATTTAAAATATTGTCATTTTTTGTAGAGTCAGTATTAACATTTTGGTTAGATTGATGCGTTGCGCTCACCACACATTTGGTAGGGAGGTGTGTGCATGTGTGTGTATGTATGTCTGTGAGGGTTCAGACTGATGTCACGCCTGCGGGTGCAGTGCGGCTAGCCATGAGATTTATGTCTGCTGTTATGAGACAGCATAAATCAGTGCCAGGGACAGTGCCAGGGCCAGGGACCACAAACAGGGATGCACATGTCTGACGGATGGTCAGCTTGTCTGTTGGTTGGATGTTCCAGCTGTCTGATTCCACCTAGATTGCAACAGCAAGCGACGGGATAACAGGAAACTCGCCTGATTTAATTTCATTTTCACTTGCAGGCGCCGAACTGAAGCAGAACTTAAGCGATTCTTTTTAATCCCCATCAATCTATGCCCCCGTTTTTATCACTGTATCCCCTACCAACATCACTGCCAATACCCCCTTCACACACTTTCTGTCTCGCTCACGCTTTCTGTTATCCTTGCCGCCAGATCGCCTCCAGCTCCACACCCCGCTGCTTGCGTCGCGCCGATTCGGGCGTACCAAATGAGGCATTAACGCCACGCAGCGACACCAATTCAATAACGGAGAGCAGCAATACCACTTCACCGCCGGAGCGCGCCCCCTCCGAATCGTCCAGTGGTGTGCACTCGGGTGAGGAGCGTGAACTGGAGGTCATAATACGTCCGCGTGTTAGCTGCAAGGCACCGCCACGCCCACCTCAGCCCCCCATACAGGAGGAGCCTTACGGCCGTTGCACCAACATGCGCATGTCCAGTTTCAATGCGGATCCGGCTGCCATCAATAGCGCCACACTGCCGCTGCAGCGTAGCGCACCCGACCAGAAGTTCGACTATACGGCACATTGCAGCACCATGCCGTTGCCGGTGGGCTGTCACAGCCAGCAGCTCGCCAGCCATTGCAACAGCAACAGCAGCAACAACAACAATGGTGGCTATGCCTCCACATCGGCCATGTCTAGTTCGATGGGACCACCGCCGTCGTCGCATGTGTCCAGCTTTAGGGCGCCCAGTATGCACTATGCAAATGCTGCCGTTGCCCTTGGTTCGGGTTCCCATGTTCCGCACACAACGCTGCCCAATGGTGTACGCTACTCGAATCCGCACTTCTTGCGTCGTCTGCCCCACGTAAGCAAGGCGGCCGAATCACCCTACGGACATCTCGGTTATGGTGCCGCATATCACGCCTTTAGCAAGCTACCGCATGAGACGCATCCGACCATACCCGAGGATCGGGACTCAGCCAACTATTCCATGGCCTCCGACCAGGACTGCGGACTGTATGTAACGGCGCAGCTGCACTAAACCCGGTTGGCAGCTATGCTAGCTCTTTAGTCTTATATACATAATATTGCATAATAGCTTGCTTAATTAAGTATCCGTGTACTTTATCCCTAAGTGTATAGATGAAGCCTCAAATCTTAAATCTTCCACACTCACTTCGCAAGTTCACCTGACAACATCAGCGTTTACTTGAATTCTGCCAAATTTTGAATTCATCAGACCTTGGAAACTATTTAATTTTTAAATACTTTTGAATTGTGATTTTTTTGTTTAAATGAAATTGGTCCAAAGAAAACATAAGTTTTTAGGTAAAGAATACAGAAATTGAAATTGTTTAAAGACATGCCAAATTTCTGAATGTTCGATGTTCTGATGTTTTTATAATTTGGTTCCATTGCTGGATGAGTACTACTCGAAATCTGATCTGGCATTGTTTGTGTAATCTCTGACGTTGTCTAATTATGTATCAACAGAAGTAAATCTCTCAGTTCTCCCAGTTTTGATATGATTTGCTTAAAATAATTAACAAAAACCGTGTTTGCACAAATCCAACGCAGTAACGTAACTGAAGCCTCTCACATAAGGTTACAAGCGATATCTACATATGCATGCATACTATTTATATATACAAGTCTATATTTATACACCCTACTCGGTATGCTCGTCTACAATGTGTAAGATAATAAACGATATTAGTTTCTATCATATCACTTATGGTAAAATATATAATGTCTAAATCTAAGCAATTAGCATTCATATATCGTATATACGTATACTAGTACTATTATCAAGTAATCAAGATGACACATTTATAATATTTTCCCAACTCCGCAAATTTCACTCTAATCAAATAAAATGCATACGAATTTAAGCTGCAATCGCATGGTTTTATAATTAAGAAGAAGAAACGGAAGAGTTTGTAAAGTCAATAACTCTACTTAGCCCTCAAAAAAGAAAAAAAAAAGAAGAGAGAGAGAAGTAAAAAAGAAAAATCGTATTCTATAG
Organism: Drosophila cognata; assembly: GCA_035041535.1. Classification (NCBI taxonomy): domain Eukaryota; kingdom Metazoa; phylum Arthropoda; class Insecta; order Diptera; family Drosophilidae; genus Drosophila; species Drosophila cognata. The sequence continues at coordinate 12,039,084 of JAWNLC010000571.1, read as the reverse complement.
AAAGCATTAGCCACGCTTCAGCTAGTCGTCTTAGAGTTAATTAATTCAAAAGCTTCAGCGTATTTTTATGGTCTCTCGACAAAATACTTATGGTTTAAGCTAAATGTAAAATGTAATGTAACAAAGCGACAATATGAAGATATCTAATGTATGATAAAACTAACTAACTGTATGAAATTAGCTAATATACCTAGCATCTGATCGCGCATACATGCATTCATACCCAAAACATAACTCACGGACTTCAAAGCACTTCCCATACATATCTACACAAAAAAAAAAAAGAAAAAGAAAAGAAACAAAAATATCAAATTCCAATGAAGACTTTCAACTTAAAGCTACTATTCTAGGCGATCTCTACATTGGCTTTTTAGAATATAATGAAAAACGCACACAATTTAAAGTAAATGTGAAAGATAAATGTTAAAACTTAAATGGTAAATGGTAAAAAGCTAAAACTTAAATATAATTCCTATATAGCACTCGCACAGTCGACACTTTTATTGAGAATATTTGACCGCATTTATTTTTGTTATGAAGACTGATTAGCATTATAATACCTACGATGAGATGCCCATTAAGCACGATCAACCGGTTCACATTTGTAAACTTCCCCCGCATACAAAATCTTGTCGTCTCATAAAATTCGATGCATTATATGTTTCTAGACTCTCTTCGTATGTGTGTATGATGAAGATAAGCCATTTATAGTAGTATGTAGTGGTTTATGTACTTATATTTTGCCATATGGTCACAGTCTTTAACATTGGTTCCTTTGAGAAACGCACTAAAGCTAAGCACTTACCAGATTTAAGTCACACTTTTGTAAAATAATTTCTAATTCAATTTAAGATTAATGATATATATATATATCTCACAAAAGAATACCAAGTATGCCCCCTGATATGACATTCTGTATGTAATCACAGTCATATTTTTTTTGTAAGTCTAACTAATCAAGCGAGAGAAAATTGTAAATGATAATAAGAATAATGCCGCCAATGACCCCGATATGACATGATGATACACGCATATACATACATAGACATATACATAAATATATTTATTACAACACATAAATAAATAAATGAATACTTAAATGTTTGAATTATTTATACATACCATATATGATTAAAGGTTTATCAATGGTAAATAAAGAAATACCACCGCTTTATGTGAAACCCCAAAAATCAATTGTTTTTTCTTCATAAGTATCTGCAGGATAAATACAGAAGTATCTTTGGTATACAAATGTAAGAATACAACATTTTGTAGGCTCAAAAGTATCTTTAGAAATGCCTACTGTCTCCAAACACCCAAAAGTATCTGTGAGACGCTCAGAGAATCCGCTCATAGAATCCGCTTTAGCGTGGAAAATACATTTTCAAAACTTACGATGCTGAAAATCGATTTAATAATCAGAGTAAATAAACGAGTTTTTATTTTGTTTTATTAGAAAACAATTTTAATGAATATTTTCTTTTGTTTTGTTATTTAAATGTTGGTTTTCATTAAATTTGTAGTTTACACAATTTCAAGGTCTGCGTTTTTAAATATTTAATGACTTTTTCTCTGCAAATTGTCTTTTTTCATTTTAATATAATATAATTACATACTTCTCTTTTTGGATTTCTTGTTTTTTTTTTTTTTTGGTTTTTTTACATATTCATTTTCACAGTTTATTGTCGTTTCTCGACCTTCGATTTTTGTCGAGATATTAAAATACAATATATTCGAAGCGTATTTCACGCAGCCATTTGCTTTATTTTTTTTATTCTTTTTTTTTGTCAACATTTTGCAATAAATGATATATATCTTTGTTGTTGCTGTTGTGTATTTAATTTGTATTATCAGTTTGAACTTAGTAAATAGCGTTCTTGGTTTCGTTTTACTTCTTTAAATAACTTGTCATAATATATCTTGTGTATTATTAACAATTCTATATGTGTGTGTGTGTAAGTGTGTGTGTGTGTGTGTGTGTAGGTGTGTGAGTGTGTGTTTTGCCATTCGGATTTTCAATAATAATGAAGTACGATTTTGAAAAGTGTACTATGTGGAAAAATGCTCTTTCCAATTATTGGCTAGCATATAATAAATAGTATCTCAGATACCATTACTTATTCGATAGATAAATAAAATGTAATTTTATCTGAGTTAATCGATTTCTTAAAAATCAATCATAAGATTTATCGGACCATCAAAAACACAGATTTCAATTTATTTTTGCCGCAATGTACCAAGCTGAATACAGGTAAATTTAATTATTTTTTCAGTATTTTGTACTTTCTGGTCTATATCACGAATGGTAAGAGCATTTAATGTTCGGCTCTTGCCGACATTTATTGTTATTGTATTGTTGTTGTTGTTATTGTTGCAGAATTTTGCTGATTAGCAAAAGCACTTAAATGTTGTTAGGAGAGTAGTTGAAATAAAAAATAAAAATAGAGTTTATTCTAGAAAAATGTTTGGAATGATAATGTTCAAGAGCAGAGTGTAAAAGTCTGGTTATTATATAGTAGTATGTATGTACTTGTATGTATGTATGTAGTAAGTATTTGTATCTACATATCGCTATGTCGGTATGCTGTATCCGTATAATTAGTTGCTGGAAACCTCGCTGATAGTATTGAAGTTCTTAAAGCGCGTTTTCTTTTTGGTTCTGCATTGATGTTTGTTTGCTTGTTGTTGGTTGCAGCAACATTTTGAATGCATTTCCCTGTTTCATTTGTATTCTTTAACTGGCAAATGTTACACATGTATTTAGTGTAGCGGTAGTTGTTGTGCTATAGGAAGCTTGGATGGATATGCGCGGTATCCGTATCCGTATGTGTATCTGAATCTGTATCTGAATCTGTATGTGAAAAGCTGATGAATGGACGGACAGGTTGAAATTAATATTGTTAGAGAAATGAGCTTAAGAAAAATAATTGTCTCATTATGTATTTATGATCTGTTTAGGAACAATACAATAGCTATATGCCGTATACATATCTACATATATAAATCTTTTAATAATACATATTATGTATATATAAAAAATCTACAACTACCATCTAGATCTCTTGCAGGCATGTGATATGTTTTAAAGATCTATTATGTTGATCTCTTCAACCCTAATGCATTGCAAAATGTTGCCGAAAAGAAACGCGACCAAATGCCAAAAGCCAAATTTAAATATCGTATTTATATGGATGTATATTTGTTGGTACAACAAATTTTGCAAATGATACTCTCTATAAGCTAAACATGTTGCATGTGATTTTTGTGTTCTTTAGCAAGCAGGTAACATTTTTACAGCTCACACTATTAACTTGAAGGTACTTGATGCGTGTTGTTGATTTTTTTTTTTTCTTTTTATTTATTTATTTCGTTCTCATTTTCTAACTTTCATTCGTTTCGAGCTAGCTTATGTAGGCAAGTTGATTGAGACAAAAGATATACTGTGTATGAGAATGTATCTGTGAGTATGCGTGTGTGTGTGTGTGTGTGTGTGTGTGTGTGTGTGTGTGTATAGTATGTGTGTTTAAGTACATATATACATAGAAGCGAGGCCATGCTATGCATCTAATGGCTGATACGAATGCGTTATCTGTTTATTCCACTCTGCGCTAGCTGCAAAAACCTGTGCACTTTGCGATGCAGATAACTAGAAAAAAGAAAAACTTTGAAGCTAAGTATTACAAATTAATTTCACTATGGGTTCTATACTCATTTGCAAGTTTGTGTCATTTTGTGTTTGTGTGTTTTTGTCTGTTTTGTTTCTATGTACAGCTTAAGACCAAAATATGTTGTATTAAATGTAAAGCATGTTTTTTGTTTTCTCTGTGTGTCTGTGTGTGTGTGTGTGTGTGTGTGTGTGTGTGTGTGTGGTGTGTACTAAATTAAATTTGCTCAATCGTCACGCTTGATAAATATTTGGTTTGGATTAATACATATCTCATATATCATATATCTCATTTTAGTTACTTTATGATTAACTTTAAGTTTAAGTTTAAGTTTATCGTAAGTTAGGCTTATTTACGTGTTAGTGGTTCTTTGCTTGCTTAAACTTTAAATATGTATATGTATATATGTATGTGTATACATATATTGTTTATGTATGTATACTCGTAAACGTTTTGCATCTCTTGAAAATCTAATAATAAATAACTTTAATTTATTGATTTAGATTTATCTATTAAACAACTTGCTCTTCTGCACTTAATCTTCACATTTGATTTATTAATATTTAATTTTTTTATTCCATCCTCAACTTTGTCATTTTTTACTATCTCACTGACTTAGCGTAAGGTGTATGACCGACGTTAGCACTTTTTTTGTTTGGTATTCTGTGTATGTGTGTGTGTGAGTGTTTGTTTTCTTTATTAATAATAGTTATTAATAATAATGTAATAATAATCATAATAATCGTATTACGAAAATAATAGTGATTTTAGGTGTGTAATAAAAATTCATTCAAATATGCATTAATTTACAAGATTCATTTCTCTTTTTGTTTGTTTTTTTTTTTTTGGTTTTTTTTTCTTTGTTTGTTTTGTTTATGTCAAATCGTATTTTCAATTATATTTATTCATTTATATAGATATATAAATATATATATGTATGTATGTATCTTGTAGCTTGTATCTTGAATTTCATAGTTAAGTTTAATCATTTACTGCTCTGCTTGTGTTCTCGGTTTGTTTTTAAATGCATTTGTTTTCATGACTTACAAAATTAACTAACCAGCTTCTTATACGTTTATGGAAATCTCCCCGGTCATAGAATACAAAAAAAATTAAATATACATATATAATTGGACAAAGATTAGGCCAGCAACATGCTGAATGGGAATCGGGCGGTTCCAGTAGTAGCTCCAGCGGTTCCCTCGTTGCACAAATGTAGCTGAGCAGTTCCTGCAGGCTGACCTTGGTCCTTTGCTATTTGGCTGCCTGGCTGGCAGCTCTTTGCAAGGGTTACTGTAAGATTTCCACAGAATTAGTTTAACACGAATGGCGAAGATGTTTTGGTTTTGTTAAATGTAGTAGTGTTAATTGTTTAACGGGCAAATTAGCTGTTTGTTGCTTGTGAGCTGTTTGTATTCTTGCTGGCTTATTGAAGGATATTAAAATGGCAAAATGGCTTAACTAGCGCGTTATACAGAAAGCTGCGAAAAGAAATTGGTTTTTTTTTGTTTTCTTTTCTTTTTTATCTTATGCATTATAATTAAGAATAAAATTGTATTCGATAGATAATTAATTTCATGTAGATTGTATTGTGCACTTACAATTCAGTTCGTTTGCAAGTTTGGAAATTTGTTTGTGCTTGGTGCTTTAAAGTGTTTTCACTGTTGCTGGAAAGTGTTATTCACCCTGCTCCTCCATTATTGATTCACCGGCCCAAACAATCGGACGACCCTGATGTGGGTACACATTTCAAAAGTAGCATTTTAAATTGATAAAACTATTTATTGATTCGATTACGCTAACCCTAATGCGATTATAGTATTATGTAGTATCTACATATATAGACAGCTAGCCGAGATTTGCCATTTTTTATATTCAGTATGCTTTCATGTTGTATGTTGTGTTGGGTTTTGAGATTAGGTTTGTTGATAAAGCAAGATTATAATTTATTTGGGGCTTGTTAAATTACAAAAGTCATACAAGAATCGCATATGATAAATGATAAACATATGATCAAGACTACACATGCAGGAGAGAATTGATTTCTTTTTTTCTTTTTTTTTTTTGTGTTATTTGTTAAATTTGTTTGGTTTTTTTTTTGGTTCAGTTTGGGGATAGAGAAACATACCTATATGATTATTGTACGAGTCTATAAAAAACTACGTTGAAGTTGTATGCTATGCCAAAAAACGGTGAGCTTTAGGTGACTTTGCGATAGGTTTTTTTTTTTTACTTTGATTTTATACGTATTGTTAATTTTTTGCTCTGTGTATGTATTTGAAATTTTATTTGATTAACGATATATAATGCAAAATTTGGTTGTTGCTGCCTCAAATTAAACAATGTATGGGTATAACTGTGTATACGATTCATTTACAGGTGTGTATGTGTGTGTGTGTGTGTGTGTGTGATTTTTATCTATCTAACTAAAAATAAATGCAGACAATGTAAGCAATCAATTTGATGCTTAGTTTTCTTCATTTTAATTGTGTTTGTACAGATGTTGTGTGGTTTACTATACTACAAATTTAAGATATTTTTTTATCGATTTTTTTCTTCATTTTCTTGGCATTTTTTTTGTTTTACTGAATACTAAACAAAATATAGCTACATAAATGTATGTTTATATGCTTGTATATAATATGCAAGTGTTAAATATTTTTTTGTGTTTTGAGTATAAATTTTAATCTGCAAGTCGATCTCGATTTGAGTTTTGTACGTTCTTATTGAGTTGAGAGTTTGATTTGAGTTGAGTTGAGTTTTAGTTTTAGTTTTAGTTTTAGTTCAGAGTTTGAGTGAGTCGAGTGAGGCAATTGATGAGCGCCTAGAGCCTAAACCTATATTAGTGGGACAACTGACCAGTGAGGTGGTGCCAAAAAGTTTGTACCAGCCGATAACGATATTCGATAGATTCAGATCGTCGAGCATTATCTGTGCCACGCCCATAAACACTTTCTTTTCAATGCGGCCATAATCGCCCCAAACGGTCATCTGCAAAAATGTCAAAGAAATCATTGATAAAAAAATATACAAATGATGCATTCAATTATTTGTTGATCAAATAATTCCCTCACCTGCAATACACAACCATTGTAAGGCTGTTTAAATACCAATTGCTGCTGATAGAGAGGATCCAGTGTTCGACGTGCTATCGATGTTTTCATCTTGTCAATGCAATTTTTGCCCGAAACCAGATAGACTTTCACATACGGAGCAGGCAACATTTTAGCACCGGCCTTTTGCTACAGATCGAAATACAAATCAGAGTTCCATTTTCGATTCAGGTTTTCAGGTTTTATGTGTGGACTAACCGTTAAGCCCCTGGCACGTATGACCTCCACCTCAAGAAAGCCTTTTTGATGACACAGCGATAACTGTATATCACCCAGCGAGGGTGCGCCAAGCACCTGACGACCTACCAATTGACCGGGTCCCAGGCCATCGACAAATTCATTGAGGGCTCCATCATTACGCAGTGAAGGCGAAAATCTACAGTCATGATTTGGATTTTTTGTTTTGTTTTTGTGTTTCGATAGATTTGTAAGACTTTAGTATAGATTCGATTTAATATATATTATCACTTAGAAATCATTGGAAATGTCTTTTAAAAAAAAGTTGTTGCTTTTGAGCAACAGAGAATTATTATAGCCTGGTTCCACAAAAACAAAGTAAGGAGATGTTTCACAGCATTCAATAGCATTTGAATAAAATTCATTTGAATTTTCAATTTTATTGTCACATTATTAACAATTTTTATTGGGAATCATCTCCGACTCGTGTAACTAGGCTATTTTATACACAGGGAGTTGTAGAAAGACAGTTAAATTGTTGTAAGTAGTTTCGGTGTAAGTTGGTTTACGATTGGTTTGTGGATGGGTATGGCTTGTGTGTGGTTGTGGCGGTGGCTTATGTACTGACAGAGTGGTGCACAGGAGAATTCGTAATCATGCAGGTAATTTTTTTTCTTTTTATTTCGATTTCTTCTGGTTAAGTTAATTCAATGCCAATAGAAATTTGTTCAGATACCAAAGTGAATTGTTTTTTTTTTAGTAGGTTTTCTAAAGTATATATGTATTAAAATATATACTGAAGATCCTTAGTCGTTTTAGGGAAATTAAATGGTACATCAATAGTGCCAGAGAAGTGAAGACTAGGTGCCCAGGACTTTCGTACTTTTTTTTTTTAATAATTCAGTTTATGGTCTGTTTTTTTATGCACACACACAAATAGTTAGAAACACTTTTTTTTATACAAGTATGTACATATTTATTGAAATTATAATACGAATTAAAAGAATGATTCAAATAAGAACAGAAAAAATATGAATTACAATTTGTACAATTTTCAAAAGACAGAAATATACACATAGAAGTAAAGAAGCGGAAAAGTGAAGAGAACGGTAATTACGTAGAGATATATATGGATATACAAAAATGCAGACTGGCTCAACGATATCAAGGCGCACATACGTAGATAACAAGAAAGATGCCGGCAAATTTGGACACAAATAGATAAGTAACATGTTCAGAGAAAGTTATGTTAAAGGTAATCAGGAGCACGATACGAAAATCAGTATAAACACTGAGTGAAATAAAGAGATAGAGAGAGAGAGAGAGAGAGAAGACAGAGGAAGAGAGACAGTGAGAGCGAGATACATATAGCCATATACAAAGGCAATGGAAATGGAGTTTTGAGAAAGAAATATTGTGTGTGGTATGTGTAGCTGAGGCAGACAGAGAGAAATAGTCGTAGGCAAAGAGAGCACAGTTCAAAGTGAATTCGAATATCATAGAGTATTATTATCTATTTTTTTTTATTTATTTATTTTTATTTTTTTTTGTTTGGTTTTTGCCAGAGAAACTTACGATGAACCCTCGGAGCTACAGATTGAATGTATGCTGCCCGCACTGTAGCGGGTGACCGCTGGCACCGGCGGCACCTCCACCGACCGCTGGATGCTGCCCGCCGAGCCGCGCGACTGCCTTTGATAATATGGATGTGGTGGTGGTAGTGTGATATGATGGTGACTAGTGGAGGAGGCACTCGCGGTCGAGCTGCCCAAATACTGTGCCTGATATTGGTCTGTCGAGAATATGATATACATATATAGTACAGTACGAGTAATATATAGTACAATATGGTGTGTATTTTCAATAAATCAAAAGTACAAACAGCAGCAGCAATATGTTTATTTATGGTATTTCTTTGTTTTCAATTTCTTATTAGCAAGGACTTGTGTGCGACGCTGGCTTCTGAGACACTCGATAAACGATACACGATGTTCGACGCTGGGCTCTGGGAATATGTTTTCAAATATACATCCTAACTATACAGAAAATGATATAGCACAGAGAGTGAAATGAGCCATAAACCCAAAAGAAAATTATAGACAATTTTGAAAACCAAAATAAGAACAAGAAAAAAATATAACACTAAAAAAACAAATATAATATAATAAAGTAGTTGCTCACATATATATATATTTATATATATATTAATAGATTTTGTTGTAATGCGAAATGAACTGAAATTAAAATGTTTTTAAATACTCAAATTTGTTACATATTTTTCCATTAAAGTACTTTTTCAAAAAAGTATTTTTATTTATTTATTTTTTTTTTTATGTAAAACTGATAAAAGAGCTGTTTTGCAAGCGATTTTCTCTGTTTTACTTTAATTTTCATCAGTTTTACTTTCCCCCGATTTGCAATTTGTGTGTATTTATAGAGTATTTTCAGACTGCATTAATGCAAGAATTTCATTGATGTTTCTTTTTCGATGCCAATTTTCATTGATGATATGTCGTGAGCTTCTTGTGTAGTGTGAGTAGTTTCTTGTTTGTTGTTCAGTGTGTGTTTATTATTATTATTATTGTTGTTTTTTTTTTTTGGCTTTCTTTGACAGAGCTCCCTGTATATATACATACATATATAAATATCAAATTCTTTCGCAAAAAAACAGAAAACTTGTTGAAAACAGATGATAAACATTAGTTCATTTTTTCATCATTAGTGCAGCAGAGATCGTAATTAAATATCGTTGGCATGCAAATTTCGATATAAATAATATATCGATACTTTTATCGTTTGACAAATGATGCAAAATCTTGGAATGTGTGTTTCAAAACATTCTTCGAATGAATAACCTTGGCTCGCTTATATCAAAGAATTAGATGGAAATGTCTTACCGCATAACTGCAAATAATTGTTTTTATTTTTTATAATGTATTTGGTTTTGTTTTTGTAAATCGCTTAGCTATTTTATAAGGCTGTAATAGATTGGTAGCTATGTAGAATAGTATGTCTGGCGTGTGTATATCGTAAGTTGTTGTTTTTATAAGTAGGTAACTCAATGCATGCAGTTCGAACAAAGTTCTAGAATAAAATGTTGTGTATGCTTGTATTTATTTTTCTTACTCTTAACTTGAATAAAAGAAATATGTATGTATGTGTGTAAGTTATCAATAAATGACATTAACAATATATTGGAGGAACAGAAAACAAACGATTGGCATTAAGGTTAGTATCTATTTGTTAATAAAATGTTTGCTACGAAAGTAAAATGCATTACGGATTGAGTTAGGAGCTTTGGCAAGTTGTTGCTTCTGCATAAGAAACAGTGAGCGTCAACAGTGTGCGGTCGGTCGCACAGTCGAAAGCTTTGCGTTGGTCGGCATTTGCTGCATTTTGGCAAAGCTTCAGCAATGGCAACTGCACGTCCAGGCAAAGCTTTCGGTATGTGCGACGCCCATTTTTATTTATGGAGAATTTCCTTTGGTATAAGCCTAAAAATACGTATCGACTTTGGATTTGTTTGTTGATATTTGGTTGGGTGGTTGTTTTTTGGTTAGTTGGTTTGCTTGGATTTATTTATTATCATTTTTTGCGCTTGTAGGTGAACTAAAGTAAAAAGTACGTTAAAGATTTCCTTTTGCCTGTAGCAGCGCGCGAGCGAGCAAGCTTTCATAAAGCTTTTGCGTAAATATAGAGAGATAGATAGAGAGCGAGAGAGAGAGCGAGATAGAAAGAGAGAGCGCGTGCTCAAAAGCTTATGTGTTTGCAAATTGAAAAGCTCTTACAACTAGATAGAAGTACTTGACGTCCATTTTGTCAGGGGACCCTGAAGTGTTTTTCTATTATTATTTTATAATTCTTTGTTTGTCTAACTAATGTTTATCATCGTCGTCATCATCATAAATAGCATTAAGCTTAAACGTAATTTTCTTTGCTTCATTTTCCAATTAAAAGGCAACTAAAAATCAAATTTGAATACTCAAATCAAAAGTCAAACAAAAAACTAAACTTAGATAGCAAAGCGTAAATCATAGAAACAGCTATAGATAGATAGAGATAGTTTGACAGATAGATAGGCAGATAGATAGATAGATAGATAGAGAGAGAGAGAGAGAGAGAGAGAGAAAGAGATAGAGACAGAATAAGTTCTAGACTTGTGCGCACCTTTCCCCACCAGCGCCATCGCCGAAAAACTGTTCAATGGGATCCGCCTCAGAGGAGGAGCCACGAGAGAGGCCACCGCCACCGGCACCACCACCGGCACCACCCGGGCCTCCGGCTGATCGCAACTCTCGCGTTATATCACCAGGCAGCACTTCTTCGCTGCGATGCACCGTGAACGAGTTCTTACCCTTCTTTCCAAAGCCCATACGTCTTTTACGACCTTTGAGTATGGCATTATTTTTAGTAGGTATTGTGATTATTATTATAATAATTTTTTTTTTTTTCGTTTTTGTTACGATACCAAATCATATTGTTAGTAAAAGGTTAGCATTGATGTTCAATGGTTTGATTAGGTAACGCAAAATACTGTAAGCATGTGTATGTGAGTAACCAAAGATGCTCGACTATCGCTCGGTTCGATTGCTCGAATGGTTCATATATGATAATCTGATCGGATAATCGATTAATCTGATAACTTGTCAACAAAAGGCAACTGAACGAGAACTGTAAACGAACGGCATACAAAAAAGGCAACAAAATACTCATACCTGTTGCCGATAGTTGTGAGGTGGAGTTGGATTTTTTGCCCATGCCGCTGCCACCTTTTGGTGAACGCTCCTGATCCAAAGTGGCACCTTTCTTTCGATCAACTGTGGTGTCTGACAGGCTGCCATCTGTGAACGGACCGAAGTGAATCAAATATCGATTGGCTACCAACTACATCTTTAAGATATTATTAATTAATTCAATAGAAATATATATAAAATTAAATACATATGCATGTGATAAATATGAAGTTGTTATTATATTATTTGCCAGAGAGAAATATTTTTTAGGTAAGGGTTTTTTTTTGTGAATGCTGAAAGAGTCTTTAGAGTCAGAAAACTTAGAAGACAGTCTAAGACTTAAAGATGATTAAATCTATTTGTTCGAATCGGAAATCAAAAGATTGAAAATGTTTATCTTAGGTTAAGTTCCGCTTACCGACTTTCTCCTCAGTTTCAGCGGCACCATCGCCAGACTTGGCACCACTCGGCTCGTTGGGGCCATTCTTCTCCTTGTCGTACTCGCTGAAGTCGTCGTCGAGCATTGCATCGATTGCATCCCAGTCAATGACATCGAGCGGAGCATCCGCATCCGCATCCGCATTCGCGGCAGCGTCAGCATTGTTGCCGGTTGTTGTTGCGTTTGGTACATTAGTGTTGTTTGTTGTATTTGTATTTGTTGTTGTATTTGTGGCAGTTGTTGTAGCAGTCGTTGCCGTTGTTGTTGTTGTTGTAGTCGTTGTTGTTGTTGTTGTTGCCGCAGCAGCATTCGTTGCATTCGACGATGTGTTTGTTGCAGTTGTTGTTATTGTTGTTGTTGAATTTGTAATGAGATTTGTGCATGTATTTGGTGGTTGTTGTTGTTGTGTTGCGTCAAGGGTCAAGTTGTTGGCGTCGTTTGTTGTTGTTGTTGTGTTATTGTGTGTTGATGATGGGGCACGTTTATTGGGTGATGCATTTGTTGTTGTTGTTGTTGTAATTGGTTGATTAGCGACACCATGATGTTGTTGTGGGGGATTTGCAAAAGAGGAAGAAGAAGCATTATTAGCATTATTACCATCGACAACGATATTACCAGCAGCCGGAGCACCAATATTGCTCCCACTACTAGATTTCGTCAGATGTTCCGATGTCATCATCAATCCGTTCATAGCGATGCCTTCTTTCCCTTTTTGCCTAGCTGATTGTTGTTGTTGTTGTTGTTGGTGGTTGTTGTTATGACTAACACTAACACTACTCGCTGCTTGGCTATTGTGATTGGTGTACTGTTGTTGCTGTTGCTGTTCTTGTTGTTGTTGGCTACTGTTGTGATTGTGTTGGTGGTTCTGTTGTTGTGTACTGTTCTGTGACCCGCCCCCACCGCCGACACCGACACCAACTCCAACTCCGGCCACCTCCATGGGTGAGAAATTGTGTGCATTTTGTGCACTGGGTGGATGGGGTAGATTCCGTCTCCGCTTCATATAGGGTGCAGCGGGTCCATATAGCTTCTGCTGGCTCGTCCTCTGCAGATCTAGCGACATATGATTCCTAGCATCGAGGCCTCGACGATGCGATCCACGAAAGAGGGACGGCGCAACGCCGCGACGTGTCCAGCCCACATCCGAGTCGTAGGTGATGGTCACGATCTTGTCGTCGGTGACCAGAAAATGCGAGTGACTCAACGGATTCACGGCATCCACATTGGCGCCCATATACGATTGTCGGATATTCGTCTCGGAGCCGTAGCGACGCGATGCCGGCAATTGTCCATCGCTAGGATGATAGTTGAGCACCGTCTCCTCCCGCCCATATGGCGCCACCTCATCCTCATAGCGTATGCGTCTACGACCCCAGCTCTTCGTGTGCAAATCGTCATAGTCCAGCGATCTTGATTGTCCCTCGTGAAACATCCGACGTCGCTCCAGTTTGGGTTTCTTTAATATCGATGTGGGCTGCGTGCGATGGGCGTTTGCCTCCGCTATGGGAACAGCTGCAACCAGTGCGTCCTCGCTCAATTGTCGCGACAGTCGCAGGACAGATTGTGTGGGTAAGGGGGGCGCAGATTGCCCCAACTGTGCCTTGTGTCGCCGATGAGCCGTTGGGGTGGGCGTGTGCACATGATAGGTGGGCACTATGCCCAGATTCAATTGTGGTCCAGTGAGTCCACCCAGAAAATGTTGATCGACACATTCGCCGCACATGGCCGGATCCATGGTGGGCAGCGAAGGTTCCGAGCTGCTCGGCTGGTACATGGAGAGCGAGGGGCGACGCAACAGTTGCTCCGCCGTATAGGGATATGCAATTGGCTGATGCTGCGGATGGGGATGTGCATCAGCCAGGCAGCAGGGATCCGAACAGGCACCGATTGCCAGTCCTGGCGTCGCCAGTGCAGTATTGGTGGACAGCATCACCGGTTGACTGCCATTCTGACAGTGACTGCAACTCTTGTCCAGATGATCCCGGACATACCCCACATACGAGCTGGGCGAGGAGGACACAGTGTGGGCGTGGATATGATCATGGGCGGGCGCTGCATTTGTGGAGCTGCGAAAGAGATTCATGACGGATGACGTGGTGGTGGTTGGGTTGTTGAGGCGCTTGAATTGATCAAAGCTGTTCAGCTGTAGCGAAGGCGGCAGCAGCGCATGAGTGGTGGTTGCATTGGTGGTGGTGGCGGGGGCGAGCTGGCGTCCGTTGTGGTGGTGGCGTCGTTGTAGTTGTTGGTGTTGGTAAATGTCTGACAGCGGCAAATGTGGTGAATAGTAAACGCAAGGCGTATGTGGCAAATGTGGTTCATGATGTGGTTTGTGTTCGTTGATCTGCAGCTCCTCCTCGGCCATTAAGGCCGGCTCCACGAAAAACTGTTCGATCAGTTCACCGCTATTCGTGTCCGTCACGAGCACATGTTGTGTGCTCATTGGCAGTGGGAGTGGTGGTGGTGGTAGTGGCGCAGCACCACCCAATAGTGCCGTATTGGGTGGCGAATCGGCGGCGGCCAAAGCAGCCAACTGTTGTAGCTGCTCGAGCTGCTCCAGCAACAACAGTTGCTGCTCTGTGCCAGCTGGACCGTTGGACAGATAGTCGCAATCATCCACCTCGATGGTGTTGGCCCGATGGTGGTGCTGCTGCTCAGCGGGATAATATTTGAGGCCAGTCACTGGGCCGCTAGTTGGGGCGCCAAAAAGATTGCGCCAGTTGCGTGGAAAGCTGACGGTTTCATTTGTTTAGTTGGTATCGGTAGCCATTCGGATTTGGTTGGTTTGGGTTGGGTTGGGTGTGGTGTGGTTTATTTAAGTGTTGGTAAGTGTTCGATTGGTTGGTTCGTGACGTGGTTCGGTTTTCGCATGCGAAGGTTTGGGTGTGGTGAATACGTTTCGATTTTTGGATTGTGACATAAAATATGAACGATCGGTTGGCAAATGCAAGCGATGGTTGGCGTCCGAGGTCAACAAGTGTTTTGTGTGGTGAGTTGTGGTTGTGGCGTGCGTGTGTGTGTATGCGTTTGAGAGTGTGGTGAAGAGCACGCAAGAGAAGCAGTGAAACACAAAAGAGAGCAGCGCGCGCGTCGAGCGTTGAGCGAGTTTTATTTTTATCGGGAATTGTTTTTTTTTTTTTTTAGTTTTTGGTTTTTTAGTTTTAGTTGTTGATTGAAAACACAAAAAGTAAATGCATAAAATAAACTTTATGTTTTGTTTCGGATTGACTTGCATTTAGTTAACAGTTGTGTTTGTGTGCGTGTGTGTAGTTATTTGTGTATGTTTTCTTTGTGTCGATAGTTATGCGGTAAGCGCGATCTTCTGATTCGGTCACGCAAACAGATTCAGAGCCTAATTGTTGGTTAAATTTTGGATTTTGTAGCTTCTACTCGAACAGTGGAGTACCAATTCTTGTTGTGTAGCCCAGAATGAAATTTTGGCAGCTTTGCTTTTGTTTTGCTTTTTTTTCTTTTGCTTTGGCATGGCTTATGGCGACTATAACGAAGCGGACGCGGGTGCAGCACGACGGCACCGAGTTCGTAGCTCGGCCAAACTCACCTGAGTCCGCGCGAGGTGCGCGGCCGTTCCGATTGCGTGGAGAAGGCACTCGATGTCACACTGACCACCGACTCCATGTCCGAGTCACCGAACTCCCCCATAAAGTCCTTGTCCGGCGACAACGAGTGCCGCGGCCTCATTCGCGCATCCATCGATTGCAGATCACTGTCCGAAAGTCCGGTATAGTGACGCTCCCAGCCGCCCATCCCTGTGCTGCGGTATGTGGCCTGATGATGCGGCTGCCTTGTGCGATGCCGGCCGAAACGGCTGCCTGAGGCCAAGCGCTCGTCAAAGTCTTGACCAAGTCGATCGCGCAACATTGCGCTGCGAGAGGTCTGCGGCACCTTTTAGCATTAAGACATAAAGATATAGAAATAATTAGAGGAGAGAACTAAGAAAGCTAACAATTAAATAAATACTAAAATCAAAATGAAGTTTTTTGATAATTTTTTCGTTTCGATTTATACCACTCAAAATAAGAGAATTACTGAAAATTCGACTCTCATTAGTCGGCTTTCGATTTGCTGATAACGCACCTGTGGCAGTTGTCGCTTCTTGGGCGATCCCGTGGGCGTGGCAGTCGCTGATCGGGACTGGAATCGCTGTTGCTGTGTCGCCTGTGCCGCTGAAGCAGCAGCACCTCCGTTGGCCGCGTACGCTGCTACAGCTGCTGGTGAGCCGTGTATTGGAAGCACTGGATAGTCAATGTAGCGATCGTCTGGCGGCGACAGCGATCCTCGCCGTGGACTGCTGCTCCTGTAGCCGTAGCCCGGGCCCGGATGTCCACCCGCGCCTGAATGACCGACGGCACTGTGATAATTATCGCTGGGTGCTGCCGAGTGACTGCGTTGGCTCAGGCTCATGCCACCTGGTCCGATGGCTGCGCCGACACCATTACCACCGCCTCGCCGATAATACCCTGTGGCAGAAGCCTGCGTCGATCGCGAAAGAGCAGAGAAAATAATATATGCTTTAGTTGAGCGGCACACAAAGGCGAGAGGAAGAAGCTTCAGGCAATAGCCGGGTCAGAGCCGGGTCCGGAATCCAACACGATTGAGAGCTTACAAGCTAGGCATGTGGTTCAATTACATATTTTTTATATATATATATATATATATGTATATATATGTATATATATATATATATTGTGAGTAGAGTGGTTCTGAATATCATTCAAAATCGAGTGTGTTGGTGGTGTGTGAGTGTGTTTAAAATAAGTTGGTTTGTAGTTTGGGTTTACTGTTACTGCAACTTCTACTAGAACACGGATAATTAAGTAGTTAAGTAGCAAATGCATACGGAATACTTGTGTGTCAAACAAAATCAATTTAACAACTGCAAAGCAGCGCTCCAATCAGCTGGAACAGAGCTAAAACTCTCTATTTGGCAACTGATAAAAGCAACGCTTTTCGATTTATGTTAGTAAGTAAGTGAGGTTTAGGTTAGTTGAGTTAGATTGTTTAGTAGAGTAGTAAATATTCGTTGTTAAGAAAGTGCAGTAAATTGTGACTGAGATCAGGATGAGTATAAATTACAGATAAATGTTTTTTTTTTTAGTTTTTCTTCTCATGAATGCATTACACTGTGGAAGTCTCGAATGCCGGAGACAGGTTGCAATGAAAATCGTAAGGATTTTCAGCTGAGCTTTGTCAAGGATCTAGGATCCCGCTTGTGTTTACCTAGTATTTGTGGTGCTGTTCTGTTCTGATTTTTGGAATGTGACGTTAATTTAGCTTAGGTGCAAACCTGATTGTGATAACTTTGTCCAATGCCAGATACAGTGCGATAATCTCGTGCCACCATGCCGGCCACCCGCTTGCGGCCCTGGGGTGACATGTCACGTCTGGAGCGACGCTCGTTTAGATCGAGCTGAATTATGTGATTTTAGTTTTACGATGTTTGGGGCGTATGAGGATTTTTGGGTTAGTCATTTAGGAGGCATATTTTGGATTTATCCAACACATTAACAACGCGGAGGGTGTGAGTGTGTATATATATATATGTAGAGAGAGAAAGAGGGATAGATAAAGAGCAAGAGAACAAGAGGAAAGAATGTACATATATGATCAAAATGAGTGGAAAAAGTTTATCAAATGTGTATTAACATGAGCTCATGTTAACTCTTACATTGCGTTTGTGTGCGAGAGTCTTTCGTATATAGTATATATGAATATATATATAAATATATAAATATATGGATAAAGTGTTAACTGACGGGTCTAATGGCTTAAAGTGCGTGTTTTTATTCAGTTTTTATATGGGTTAACGATGGGTTAGATTATTTGAATAGAAATCAAAAGCCAAATACATAAGAATACATCAAAGCTACACACTTAAAGCTACAAAGAGAAGCATGAGGTAAAGCGATAGGCATGCATAAATTGGCTTTAGGGCGGTAGACCTAAAAGTGCAGCTGATATAGTTTAAATTAATGTTTTTGTTCTTGGTGATTTGATGCAAAGTTGAGTCAAGAGATTTTTAAATTTTCTTTAAGATTTGCTGCTTATTTTTCTTGGCAGCCGTTAGTATGTGTTCCCAAGTTTTGTTTTCTTTTTTTTTTTTTTGGTTTTTCAGTATAAACTAGATCTTAACCTAAGCCATTTTGGCTTATGTGACTTAAACTCTATGTTGTATGATTACTTTAATCTTAAATGCAAAGATTATTGTTAGCTGAAACTTGATGATTAAGAAAATGAGACGACAGCGTTGAATGTTTTTGTCAACCATGGAACCTTCAAACACGTCACGCTGTTGTTGGATTAGTTATATTTTTGGTTTAAGTTTAGTACAGAGTAAGGAGAGCGTAGATAGAGCTGCGAGTTAAGAGTTCAGAGTTCAGAGTTCAGAGTACAGAGTTTAGAGCTTAGAGAGTGAAAAATTTAACACACGCATAACGAGATAACGACACCAATTAGTTAAAACGAACAGAAATAATAAATTCAAATAATAATTTCAAACAATCAACAAAATGTACTTTAAACAGTCAAATGTGTGCAATTATATGTACACTGAATGAGGTTGAGAATGCGTGTGTGAGCAAATCTGAAGAAATGACTGGTTCGAAGTTGAAATTCGCCTGCATGCAAAGTAACTGACAGGAACAGCAATGAAGCCCTCTGGGCATATGTCATGGAAAGTTTGACAATAGGGCGTATGCGTGATATGTGCAAATCTGAATGCT
Source organism: Drosophila cognata (assembly GCA_035041535.1). Classification (NCBI taxonomy): domain Eukaryota; kingdom Metazoa; phylum Arthropoda; class Insecta; order Diptera; family Drosophilidae; genus Drosophila; species Drosophila cognata. The sequence goes on along the minus strand of JAWNLC010000571.1, from coordinate 12,020,220 downwards.
GCCCAACCGGTCAGCTGGCTGAGGATGCTCGAATTGTGAGATGAGAGACACATTTAGGGAATTCAATTAAAGAAATTAAGAGAAGAATTGAGTGTATAATGGGTCAAAGAACACTTAACATGGCTACCGAAGTCTGTATACACTTGCAGAGCGCACGGCTTCTCACATTTGAATATAAACTAGATGCTCTTTAAGAGATTCTCCGCAAAAATAATGTATTCAAATTGATGTATTAAAAGTTATTATTATCTGTAAACTAGTTTTAAATGATTAGATAAAAATATAACAAATTGTTGGCAATATTTTTGGGCTTTAAGCAAATTATTTTAAAATTCATCGGGATATTTTAACTATTCAATTTAGACTTGAGCTACTCTTTTTTATGGTCAAAACTATATTTTTAATGTAATTAAGAAATTCAGATTGAATTGATGCTCTTTTATATGGCCCAACATATATTTAATGTAGTTAAGAAATTCAGATTTAATTGATGCTAACGTCCCAGTCTCCAACACGCTTTGCAAGTGTATAAAAACAACGGAACTGTTTTGGTGTGGCACGGAGAAAATGGTGTGTGTAGTTGGTGTGTGTGTGTGTTTGTTTCAGCTTGCTGAAGTGTCTCTGTCTGTCTGTGTGTGTGTGTGTGTGTGTGTATGTGTGTGTTTGTTTGTGTGACCCCTTATGCGTCCTCACTCTTGTTGCTGTCAGTTCTTGTTGCATGTACAGATGCACATGGCTTTGTATTTGTGTGGCTGGTATGTACATAAATAATATATATAATTTGATTTAATTTTGTTGTAGCTGTGATTGTTGTTGTTGTTGTTGTTGTTATTGTTATTATTGATATTTTTGTTGAGTGTGGTTTTTGTTGTAGTTGTTGTTTGTTCTTGTTTGTTTGTTACCTCGAGCAGTGGCGGACTGTTGGAGCTGCCCATGGATGATATGCTGGCACCGGGCGTCATTCCATCGATGTCGCACTCGGACGTTGTGTCCGAATCGCTGAGACGCGACATCGTGCTGGGCGGTGATAAATGATCTGTCGGTGTCAGTATCAGGCCGTCCACATCGTTGCCCTCGTCACGTAACTGTTCATCGTGGTTAATTTTGTTGTAATTGTTGTTGTTGTCGTAAATTTTGCGTTGAAATGTTTTTGGAATGGAACAGAACGGAACGGAGCAAACGAGAGCACGTGTTGTTGTTGTTGTTGATTGGTTGGTTGGTGGTTTGTTGTATTTGTGTGGTTTGTGGTAGGTGGTCATATTTAATTTTTTTTTTTTTTTTTTTTTTTGGGCGGGTGCACGACAAAAACAAAAGAGATATGGTAATGCTGAGTTAATAATTTTGTTGAACTGGACGGCTGCATGGGGGGGGGGGGGGGGAACATTACATCTATTTTAACATATAAGCCGAAAATTATAAACATAAAAAAAAAACAGACATTTAATGAAAAACAATAAACTTGCTGCTTTTCATATTTGTGTTAAGTTTTTCGCTCAACAAACCTCGTTCCGGGGGGCACAGAAAACCTCAATTGGGCTTTACGTTTACCAACACCAACACTTAGTCAAGAACGAACGCAACGAAATGAACCGAAGCGGTATGAAACACGAAACAGAACGAAATGATAATGAAACGACAAATCAAACGAAACGAAAGCTTTCGATTTCCTTGGCAAAGACATACGAGATGGGAGGTGTCCTGATGCGGCTGCAGCTGGTACCACTCGGCCTCGTCGTCGAGTATGTGGTGGGCCAGATCAATGACCACCTCGCCGGTGAAATCGTTGGCGCCATAGCGGACATAGTCCCACAGCGTGACCTGTGAATGGATTAACATATTCAAATTAAGATCGAATAAAAGGTGCAATTGAGAAATAATCAGAAAAGTGGAAAAGTTAAATTTTCGAATTTGTGTGTGGGATGACCAAAAGAAGGATCAATTGGAAAATGCTTTAGAAGATTAATGGGAAGTTAAATTGAGTGATTAAATAATAAGAAGACCAATAGGATGGTTAATGCGGAGATGATCAATATAAAGATCATTTAAAAGATAAATTTTATAATTAATTACAAAAAAAGTTTTAATTTAGGGATTAACAAAATATGAATACAAACATGATCAATTCGACTATAAATATAAATTTTATAGAAATAATCAATGGTAAATCAATCAAGGTATGAATTAGAGAATGAATTGTAATATCAATTGGAATATCACTTAATAACGCCACTTATAAAATCATTTAGAAATTAAAGATCAACCTGAATAGTAATAAAAGGTTTCACAGGAAGATCAAGAGGAAAATTTATTAAGAGGATTAATTGAAGGGACAGTGTGGCATGATCAATAAGTACATTAAAGGACAGATTAATAGGATTTATTTGGGTGCTTCACAGCCCACTTGCCTCGAGCAGTCGACCATTAAGATCGGAGCGTCGTAGACCCGAGTACAGAAACGTCTGACCCCAGCGAGGTTCGCAGGTGTTGACGACGGTTTTCGTTCGCCTCTTCGACTTGTGGCTGCGATCGGGCAGAAGGAACACCTGCGATAGACAAACATTTGTGCTCGTTAGCAATACACATTTGGATTGGGATGAAACTCACTTTTGCATAGGGATTGCGACCGGCACCGCTCTGGCGCAACGATAGACCCGTTGCGCAGACCAGCGTTACGATCAGTTGTAGCGTGGTCTGATCGTAGCCAAGCTTCAGCTGCAGCCGACCCTCGATGGGTATCGGCTGTGTCGTTATGCCCGTGCCATGATGCGGCACATGCGAATGGCTGTATCCGTGTGGATGTCCGTGCGGATGTCCGTGCGGATGTGAATGCGGATGCGGATGCGCGTGCGATGGTGGTGATGGCGCTGCCGGATGACAATGGTGATGGTGGCCCGCCGTCGTTGTGCCGTGCAGGCCGACCGCAACGGCGGCTTGTAATGTAGCGCTGCTGTTGCTGCTGCTGCCGCTGCCGCTGCTGCTGTGACTGTAATTGCTGTGACTGTGACTGTGACCGTGACCGTGACTGTGACCGTGACTCGAGTGGCTCGCTGTGTCCAAACGCTGGCTCTGATGTGTGACAGCGCCACGGTGCCGCAATCCGTTGCCCGCTCCACCAACGTTCAGATCCGGTGAGCCGGGCGAGGTTATCAATACGCTCGGCTTATCCCGATGCAATTCGAGCGCTTCAACAGCAGGCGCTAAATGGAAAAGAGAGAAATCTGAATGAAAAGTGCTTAAAACAAATTCACCGGTACGTATTTTGTTTTGTTTATTGTGTGGCTTAGACATACACCGTATGCTGGTTGACAAGATGACAGTTCTATGTGAATAATGACTGATTAGAGCTTGAGTCTAGAAATGTACATAGCTCTGATACTGCCAGGCAGAGATTGATTGAAAAGATACCCTTAAACTAAGTAACAACCACATCGCCTAAAATAGAGCTCCTGCAACACACACACACACACACACACACACACACACACACACACACACACACACACACAACACTTTCCCCATTTTACCTTTACGCTGCAGATAACGCCCTCCGCTGCTGACGACCGCGCTGCCAGCCATGCTGCTTGCCAAACCGCTATGCGGAAAATTGGCCGAGGAGCGTCGGGTGCTGTTCGAACTGGAGCAGGCACTGCTGGGGCTAACGCTGCAGCTGTTGCCGCCGCTGTCCGCTGTGGGCAACAGCAGCGATCGGCAGACAACCAATTCCACTTGTGCATCCAGTCGACTCTCGTCAATAATATCGTAGACCTCATCCGCACTCTTGTTATGCAAGCTGCGTCCGTTCCACTCGATGATCTCGTCGCCTGATCGTTGTTGAGTTGATGAATTCGTGTTTGTTTGTTTGTATGAATGTATTAAATGCAAACGATGAAGATAAGCACAATACACAACGACAGACAGAGAGACACAGAGACAGAGAGACAGAGAGAGAAAGAGAGAGAGAGAGAGAGAGAGAGAAAAAGAGAAATGAGTAAGTTGAATGAGCTGAATTTAATGTTTGCTGTGGGGATGATCGTTACCTGGTCGTATGCAGCCCTCAAGATCGGCCACCGAACCGCGTTTCACCTTCTCCACAATGGCGCCACATGGGCCTCCGATACCGATGGGCTGGCCGCCGTTCACCTTTAAGCCTAATATATCTTCACCATCATAGTATTTACGTAATATCATGTGACCAATCATGCGGGTATTATCCGCGGAAGTTTGCCAATTCACCGGATTCTATATACACGCGCCGAGTGGATAAACGGACGGTGGTTGTGGTGGTTTTTTGGTTGATTTGGTGGTGGTATTGGATGGGTGTTTAACGGTGTTTGATCGGGTGTCGGGATGATTTCGTGGATATCAATTTTGCATAGATTTTATATTTGTATATATTTTTTTTTTGTGGTGTAGCGGAATGTCGATGATCGTTTGCAGGAAGTAGAATGGTTTATAGTTTTAGATATGCACCATACAGAATTCTTATAGTTATCTTAGACTAACATCTTATAGTTGTTGATTGAAACCAAAAACAATAAATTAGCAACAATTGAAATAATATGCAGTTGAAAAAACATTTTGTACATTTCGTTTTTTACATTCAGTTTCACTTTGTTTTTTTTTTTTTGTTCTTCCTTACATACTAGAAACAGTTTCTACGATAGGCTGCTTGGATATTGTAGTTAGATAGTCTGTAGAATAGTTATCATTCACATTTTGAGTTGAGTTTGAGTTTGAGTTTGAGTTTGGTATTAGACCTACTTTGAGAACACACACGTTTCAATTCGATTATCGAAATGAATGAAAGATCCTGTCAAAGTTGAGTTCGGTAAATGCATAAAAGTATTTGTTTTGTATAACGATTACAACATTTATTAGACAATAGCATGCGATAAGATAACGTGCAAATTCAAGGAGGAGGTGGACACTTGTTCTTGAGGGATAATGGTGTTAGCAAGGAATTGGAACTTGGAACTGGTACTACGAACGTGCTCTAAAAGGGAAACACTGTGAGGATTGACTTAAGTCTACGGCCCTCCATGCAAAGGGAGTTACAGACAATCAACAATCAACAATCTACAAAACAGGTATTCAAATGTTTAAGCATGCGTTTTGTATGGGTTAAGTTGTCTTGGTACTGTAAATGGCTGGTTTATGGGTCATCAAATTGGCAGAGAATTTTGTTCAGTGTAGCCTAAATGGTAACTAAAAATTTGGGGTAAAGAGAGACTTCGAGCGCTAAACAGGCGATATAAGATATGAAAGGTAATCAGACTTATGAGAAGAACAACAAACATAGTTGAAGAGAGACAGAGAGAGAGAGAGAGAGAGAGAGAGAGTTGAGAGAGACAGACAGAGATATAAGGGGAGAGAAGAGGCATAGAGTAGAGATAGAAGGTAGTAAAGATTTAAACTTGTGGACGGCTGGATTCAGTAACACATACAATATGGACAGACAGACAAACTGACGGACAGAGAGAATCCTGTGGGACCACAAGGAACACACTCAGACTCTACACAGACACAATGCAATTTTGACGGGCTTTGAAATTGAGAGGGTCTGTTTTTTTTTGTGTTTTTTTTTTGTTGTGGTTTTGCGTGCGCTTTGCTTCGTTTGCTGCTGTAGTTGTTTGCTGGTTTTGCTGCTGCTGCAGGATTTTTTGTACCTTGGGGCCATCTCCACGGTTCGAGTCCTCGCTGCTTGTAAACGTGCTGCTCGTATCGATGCCCGAGTCTTTGGTGGCCGAGTCCTGGCTGCCCTGCCGCTCGGCATCCCAGCGCGCCCAGTCCCCATCCAGCGGCTGTTGCAGCTTGGCACTCGTCAGCAGCGTTGCGGTGCCCACGTCAACGGCCGTCGAGGGCAGGATGGTTGTAACCGGCGGCAGTGTGCCCAGACTGCCGGATGTAACAGCTGTGCTGCCCAGCAGTGTTGACGACTCATCGTCGTGTGCATCGAAGCGTACGGTCTTCTTTATTCTACGCTCGGTGAAGCGGCGCGAATCTTGCGCTGCCGATGATGAGGATGTGCTGCCCGTCGGCTCATCCCAATAGGCAGCCTCAGTGGAGCTCAGTGAACTGCTGCCCCCACCGCCGCCACCACCAGAACCACCAGCGCCAAGCAGTCCCCGTTCTCGACTCAGGCTGCCCCTGGCTGAACCGTTAGCTGTCGCCGACATGGCGCCACGCTCATAGGGAATACCCAGACTTGCACCCGCTGCAACACCCACTCCGGCACCGGAACCAATTACAATCTGCGGCTTGTTGTGATGCGTCTGTGGATAGTAGCTGCTGCTGGTGCTGCTGCTGCTGCTGCCGCCGGCACAGCCGCTGGCCGCGGCCAAGGGCGGTGCACGACGATAGGCGCCACCACCGATAAGACCAACACCCGAAGCAGCGCCAGCTCCGACAGCAACTCCAACTGCTCGTTCGTGATTGCTGCGATTCAGCGAGTTGCGCTGCTGCACGTCCAATCTGGCTGTTCTCGTCAGCGGATATTGTTCCAGTCGCTCGCGATGCTGCAGCTGCAGCTCGTAGCGATCACGCTGATCGGCCGAGGAGTAGAGCCGCTGATTCGTATGCCCCAGCAGCCGGAAGTCACTCGTGTTGTAGGAGCCACCGACGGTTAGAAGATCGCGCTCGTTGAGACTGCGCTGCTGGCGCCAGGGTTCCGTGATACGCACTTGTAGACGGCCGCCTGTAGATGTAGGATGTACTAGTAATGGTTGGCAAATATACTCTTTTTCACTAGGGGTTTGTTTTTTTTTTTTGGGTGGGTTTTTTTTGGGGTCTAAGGGGTGGAAGTAGTACTTAAGAAGGGGCAGTTAGAGAAACTCTAGTTTGTATTTGCTGGGTTCTTATATCGCTCGGATTTGGGCTTTCTTCGCTGTGGCTGCTGCTGCTGCTTGCCTGACATTAGTTTGTTGTCCTTTCGGTTTCATTTCGGCGAAATAGTGCATTTGATAATTATATAATTTTGTGATAATTGATGTTGGTTGGTTTTATGTTTATGTTACTGTTTTTTTTTTGTTTGTTTATAAAGCATAAAATATAGAATATTTAAATAAAATACGTATGAGCGTTTAAAGACTTATGTACGATTATATGTGGGCTACTATTCTTAGCACCTATCAGAGATCGAAGTGAATTCATTTCGGTTAAGTTATTTCCGTATTTCGTTTTCTAAATAACCAGTTAGCGTTGTTTATCAAAAAAGCGAATAGCTGACTGCTGCATGTTTTAGTTGTTATGTTTTAAGCATGATCTTTTTTTTTATTTGTATCTAAATATATAATTTAAAATTTTCCTCAGCAGATTTGCATTCCTCATTAAGCATTCGAAGAAAATAGCACCGGATTTTATCTCAGACTTGCCAATATAATACGATGTGTGGAAACTTTTTGTGCAGTGCAGGTCAACTTTATGGCATAACTGGCATTTAGTAGCTTAACTGACGTTGAGAGAAACGTATAATGGGCTTTTTACCCGGCCGATCTATAGTGATAAACGATTTGTAATCTGCAATCTTCTCAAACATATGCTAAGAATAGTTACGGGGACAGCTGTAAATGCTTTGTTTTAGATGCATATCAGATGTTAATAGTATGGGTATGCATGTTAGCTAGTTTTGGGGATATATACGTATGCATCGTAAGCAGACCTACGTTTGAGAGAGCTGTAGACGGTGCCAGAGTTAAAAAGCAAGAGATCTAGTAACTTGGCAAACGATTCTACGGTTTTTGACCTAGCCTATAAGTCCGTTGAGTGTAACATTAAGATAAAGTTTTCAGAGGTGCTGGGGCTTATAAAATAGATACAAAAAACATGCCAGAAAAGGCAAATTCGGGATATTATTGTGCCTGGGAACTTGGATATATAGTCAAATATATCGAAACATTTAAAATACTATACTTATCTGTTCAGGCTAAAAGGTGGTCAAACATTATAATGTTCAGAGCTAAATACAATATATATATAAGAATGTTTTGGCATAGGTTTGGCCTCAAGTCAACTAATGATTGGCTTTGCTCGTTTGCATGACGTGAGAGAAGAGGGGGGGGGGAGGGGAGGAGCCAGAACTGTGAGTGTGTAAAACTAATCTGTTAAGTGATGTGTAAAGCATGGTCAGAGTATCTTTGTGTTGTTGTTCTTATTTATTTATTTTTATTTTTAAGTAAGGAGGAAACAGGAAACAGCGTTACGATATCCATGCAAATTCTTCACGTAGTTCTTTTTTTCTTTCGTTTTTTTTTTGTTTTTTGTTAAAATTTACATTTACAATTAAATTAAGTAATTAAAGAATGAATTCAAATTGGAAAAACAAACGTAAGAGAAATTCAAAAAACATTTATGTGTACACAGCGCTTCGAGCGAGAGTGTGTTTGAGGGGTGAGGGGTTTCCAAAAACGAGTGAGGTGAAGAGAGGGCTTAAAGCAACAGAAGAAACAGTAACAAAGATGCCGGGAAGAAGACGCTTCTAGGCGTCACTTCCCCGGACATTTCACACACGTACACGTACAAAACATCAAATGGAAATAATGCGGAACAAGGATAAAGTCTAAAAAGTGTGGACTGGATTAAGTGCTCAAAACGAGGAAAAGTTTCTGTAGGAGCGATAGACAGATAGAGTTAGAGAGTGACGACATAAATTGTAAATTGTACATTCCATTTAGTGACTTTCACAAATTATAAGGAAATTATAACATATAACCATAAAAGACACACGCAGTAAAATGTTTTAAAATTTTTGATTTTTTTCATAATTTTTTTCGTTTTTTTTTTTTTTTGTAATTTTTTTGGTTTGTATTTTTTATTTTTTTGCTTACATTTGCATGAATCTGTAGATCGCCGGGCGAGAGATTTGTTTGGACACTTTGCACGGCGCCAAAATTACCTGCTGTTGTTGTTGTTATTATTATTGCAATAAATATTGTTGAACAATTTGGGAAAAATTTTCATTTTGCATAATAGTTTGTGGCGGGCATTTTTTAAGTGGGCAATTATTTGAGTTTTTTTTTTTGAGGTCGCACATTGGAGTAACAAATAGAAAGAGAGAGTGGAGAAAATATATTCATATATAATAATATAAATAATAAGAAGGTGAAATTGATTTGGCAACGCATTACTTAATTGAACTTAGACTTAGGCAACTTAATTAGCTTACTGCCTAAGACTTAATTTTATTGGTGCCTAAATAGCACTAATTGGCGACTATAAATATGTTTTTTTTTTTTTGATTATTAATATAATAATTATATATATAATTTGTATCAAGTAGCAATAACTACAATTGAATTTACTTCGCTACAAGCTGTGGGCCAATGTTATTTGCATGAAAAACGCAATGCGTCCATTCTTAAACTTAACACACACACACGCACATAGAAACACGACTTGGCTGAAACCTAGTTTTATGCCCCACAAAAACACACACACACACACATACACACAGGCGCAGACTCAGTCACACGCACACAGTTGTCCTCATATTGTGGGCCATACCCCTGGCACACTTTCTTTTGACTTTGGTCACGATATAAAGCGTTTATTGTGCACGTAACGACGACAAAATAACGCAGAAACAACAACAAAATATAACGAAAAAAATTAAATAAAAACAGCAACGACAAACGACAACAGCAGCAACAACAGCAACGACAACGTTTTACTGTAAACAAAAGAACTCACGAAAACAAAACGAAACTAAAGTAAATAACACGGTTGTACAATATTTAGAACTTGATTTTAAGGTCCCCAGAGTGATCAACCCAGCAAAGCAGAGCGCTGGCTATGTTTGGTTAAGTTTAAGTTGAAAGTTGATACTATTGAAATCTCAGGATTTACAAATGAAAGTCTGGCTTGAAGAACATAGTTGTAACGAATACTCATTTGTTGAATAGTTTTAGAAATTGGAAACATAATGAAGATTTTTTAATATGCGGCATAATTTCAAGTGTGTGAGAGCTTTGAGCCATATTTGTATTTCTTAATTGTCTACGCTTTTATGATAATGAAAAGTATTTGAGCTGAGCATAAATTCGCTTAATTTTTTTTTTCATCTTTATTTATAGATGCACTTTGCAAGTATATTAAATCTGTTGATTTCGAATTTAGCAAAGCGAATTTAAAGAAAATGTATCATTTATGGCAAACATATGTCTCTCGTTGTTTGTAGCGCAGTGTTGTTTCAAAGTCAAATGCCGAAACGCACGCACAATTGCAGCAGGTGGAGAGGAGAGGGAGCGAGGCACGACCAACTGTGTGCTAAAGCGAGACAGAGCACAGTGAAGAGACGGCCAAGGCGTAGAGGAGAAGATGGCGCAAAAGAAAGCAAAAATCAATAATGTGTACAAAAACACGGACGCTCGGTCGTTGCTGGCTGCCCTTTGTGTTTGGTGTGTGTATGTGTTGGTGTGTCTGAGTGTGTGTGTGTGTGTGTGTATGCCAAGCTATGCACAATCATCGCATTGTGCCAAACGCACAACAACAAAAACGTTAAAATCAAACAAACGGCGCCTCAGTTTGTGTTTGTTTGTGTTTGTGTTTGTGCGTGTGCGCCACTCTTGCTTCCTGTTTTTATATTTTTGTCCATAAATTCTAGCCAAGTTGCCTGCGAGAGATTGCGCCAGCCGAGGCTGGACAAGGGATGGTGCGAGGGCGGCCAGATATGACGGGGGGTGGGGGTCAGGTGACGAGGTGTTTGGGCAATGCGGCTGGCAAAAGCACAGCAGGCGAGAACAGCTTGTTCTATTTTTAAACCAGCAGGCAACACACACAAATAAACACAGGACACAAGCCCACACACACAATATATATTTATATATATATATATATTTATATATATGTATATATGGAAAGACAGACGCAGGCGCATAAATAGCACAAACAACAAAAGCTACGCACAAAAAGGCGTTGATGTTGTTCGTGTTGTCCCTTTTGCCAGCCAGTCAGCCAGCCAGCCAGCCAGCCAGCCTCAATGTTCGCATTAATGTCACTCATACGCACAGTTGCACATGCACGCACGCACCCACACTCACACACACACACACACACACACACACACACATATGCAAACGTGTTGTTGGTCAACATTTTAATTAAATTCGCTCACACATTTTGGAATACAGCCACACACGTTGAGTGCGGTCTATATTTATTTACTTATTTACAGCTTGGCTTGGCGGCCATATGCGACACGTTTCGCGTTATTTGCTGGCTTTTGTGGTTGTCATTTTGGCCATTTCATTGTTTGGCTATTGATTTCGCTTTATTCATGAATTAAACTTAGTTGACACAAAATACAAAAAAAAATTAGCCAAAACTGCTGGCAACCTTTTTTTTTGATGCCCGCTAATCGAAATGCAAATAAACACACAAGAGCACAAAGGACATTTTTTTCTTGGGCTGGCAGGCAGCTGTTGATGGCAAATGATGCGGAATGCGGAATGAATGCAGTTGCAGAAGCTGTTTTTGATAGGGCGGCTTACCACTCGGCCCCCTTGACTTATACCATTGCAGAGATGGTGAGCACACAAGCGAGCATATATGTATGTATGTTAAAAGGTTTCATTCATCAAAGCGCTGAAAAGTGTGCTATAAATTTGGCAAGCAATACTATTTGTAATACTGATGGTGTCCCCAACAAGAAAACAGCTCAAAATAAGTGGAAAGGCTTGTGACTTAGCTAAAATAGCTGCCAAATCTATTTTCAATCAAATCTATTAGGGAGTTTCAATCTCTTTGGATTTTTATAATAATTGCAATAATAATGTAATTGAAATAAGTTTTCATTGAATATTGAAAACTTACATAGAAAAAGCGAAGTAATCATAATATGATCTTATTGATATTAAACTGTTCAGATTTAGTACTGAACAATACTCAAAAAATGGGTTTAATGTGGTTTTTAGTGTTGGTTGATATCTCGATTTTGTTCGATTCACTGTGATATCTATTAAATCAATAAATAATTTTGCTACTGTTAATTAACACTTTTATATCAATTTATAAACAAAGTTCAAATGTTTTTTAGTTACACAAGTATCGATCATCTGCAATGGCTTAAAATCTGTGAGACTAGGGAAATGAATTCTCTACATACTCTAGCGATTTTTGTACAGTGTATATCTAAGGGCTCTTTTTTTTGGCAGCGATTAGGTTTTTTGTTTGTGGTTGTTTCTCTTTTTACTGGCAGTTTCAGGTTTACTTTGGCAAATGCCTGCAATTTTTTGTTGTGGCTTGTGTTGTGTGCTAATCTATTTGCATTTTGCATTTAAATTTTTCCATTGCTGGCTTTTTTTTTTATTTTTTTTTTGCTGTCTAAGCATTTTTGTGGGTGTATGTGTGTGTGTGTGTGTGACGGTTGTTGGTGTTGAATGCAAGCTGTGGTTAGTTGTTGTTGTACTAGCTGCACTCACCTTATGATTGCCGTTTTTTATTTAGTTTGGTAATTAATCAGTTATTGATTAGGTGTTTAACAAACATTTAATTGGTCGTTTAAGGTGATTAATCCAATTGAGCTGCACCAAAAACACTTCAATTTACTTTTAATTGTACTTCTGTTTTGCTATAATTTGTAATTCACATGTATTTTTCATTGTTGTTGTTGTTGTTGGCCAAACGCGTCGCCTAATTTGCAGAACAAATTGTGTGCTTTGTTTAAGCATGGCCTAAACCCACACTAACACACACACACACACACGCACACTGATACAGAATGGCAAACAGAGTGGGCAAGGAACAAGCAGGTAATCGCGTGGCTGTACAGTAAACAAATCGTAAATTTTCCTATATTTTGTTTTCACCTGTGCCCTTCAGCACAAAAGGAAAAGGCAAATAAAACCACAACACAATAATAAGTATACGAATAATAAGAATAATTTTTTTTGCCCACGCAAGAAAATGGCCTAGGCGTGTACATATATATACATATATATATATGTATATGCAGATGTGTGTGTGGGTTTGGGCACATGTGGGTGTTTCTATGTGTGTGTGTGTGCTGCCATATGCAAAAGCGTCTAACGGGCGCCACAATTTGCGCAGTTTTAGGCTGACCAAAATTTGATTTATGCCTTGATTCGATTTAATTTTGACAGCATACTCCTAGCTGGCGCCCGCAATACATATATATATATATATTTTATATATATATCTACATATGTCTGGCATCGCTGTTACGAGTGTGGTACTACACTTAAGCAATTGTAGGCGAATTAGACTGGCGCCGTTATTACCTTTTTGGCAATAAGACGTTTTTCCAAATAAATTTGAGGTGATTTGAAATTCACAGTTTTACTTATTTTTTGGCTTGGTTGTGTTTATTCAATTATTTGTTGTTTCATTTAATAAATTTTTTTCTTTGCAGCTTTTTTATGTTTTTGCAACATTTTGCACATGACTTGCACCTTTTCAAGGCATTTTTAAATTATATTTATGTTTTCCTCTTATTTGTGACACATTTAACCTTCACCGGGCTTGTGAAAGTTGTGAATTATTTATTGCTCAATGTCAATTAATTGCACGACTTATTATTACACACACACACACACACACACACACACACACAGTCACACTCACAAACACACACATAGACAAACGCACATTGTTTTTCTTTTATGTATGTATTTTTTGTTGCACACTTTTCTTTTTTTCTTTTGCTCCAAGGTTGATTTTAGCGCAACCTTAGCCTTAAATTTTTGAGGCACACGTTAAGTTTCACTTTCGATTTCTCGCACATAGTTTTTCGCGGCGTTTTTCACGAAATTCGCTCCGATTTTGCGCTGCTTGCCATTATTGGTTATGTTAGTATTATTTTTGTCGTTTTCTGTTTTATTTAGATTTTTGCGACACGTGCGAGTTTTACGACGAGCTGTGGCCCGCAGCGGCTGTTTACTCGCCCTTAAAGTTCATCGAAAACTAATTTCGTTTCGATTTCAAAAAAAACCTCAATGGAATTTTGCTTTACGTTTTCGCTTTCCTTTAGCGCCTACCCTTGTTGTTGTTGCTGTTGTTGGTGTTGTTGGTGCTGTTGGTGATGGTGGTGCTGGGAGCCTACAACATTTCCAATAACAATGTTACAAGTTCGCCATATTGTTGTTGCTGCTGTAGCAGCACTTTCCCATGGCGCTTCCAATGCACAACTAAAAATAAAGTTAAGCGTGGCCATAGCGACGACGACAGCGACGTGGACAGTGACGGCGACAGCGACGGTGACTGCGACTGCGACGCTGACTGCGATAACATTGACAGCTGCTGCTGCCGCATGCTAGGGTTCAGGCGGGGTTAGGGGCTGCCCTTACTGTTTTCTATTTTCTCTTTTCCGTTGTCTGTTGTTGTGTTTGTGTGTTTTTGCGCTCTGTGTTTTCCACCTCCAAGGCGAGTGGCAAAATCAGCGTGTTTGTCTTTGCTTTCCAGCGAGTGGTTGGGTCAATCTCTAACCTCACACCGCCTCCCACACACCACTGCCGTTCCCCCACCCGCCCGCAGTCAAGCGTAGGCGAGCGCGTGTTGGATGCTTGACTAACTGTTCTGTCTAACTGGATTGCAAGTGCATTAGTTGTTGTTGTTATTGTTGTTGTTTTTGCTGCTGAATTCGTAGTAAAGAGCATGACGCTGCAGCAAATGAAATGCAGTGAATGAAATGACGTCGCTGCGCCAAAGCTGGCTTCTCGGAGAGTTTGAAGTGAGCAGCGACTGCTGAAATCTGATCTAAGCGCAGTTATAAATACAATGTGCATCGCGTCATCAGAGTTACAGTTACTATTAATGTAATACTGTATGAGCTGAGCTTAAAGCTGACTTGATAATGTGTATCTTAATTAAATGACTTCCATGCCATCTGTTAACTGATCTCAAAAACATTGGGAGTTGAATAAAAGATTACAATTTAAAGTAATCATACAATTATTCCCCACATGATCATAATATTGAATTAGTAATTCAATGCACTTTCTTTCATAATCTTAAGCTTAATAATTGAAAATAATTTGTATCAAATATAACGAAGTTAATCAAAATATTGCAGTCATATTTTCTACATTAAAAATTAGCTATCAAAAGATTTAAATAAATACATCAGCTGAAAAGTTGCTTATGCAAAGGATTGCCAACAGTGCCAACTACGACCAAACTAAGATTTGTAATAGATAAATTGAAAAGCTAGAATTATATGAATATATAATAATAGTGAAAATTAAGTTTCTTTCAGCTAGTACACTTAGTCGGTTCTCCCTCAAAAGCAGAGTATTAAATAGAGTCACCCAAATAGCAAAAACATATAACTATAATTATCTAATACAAACGAAGCACATCAAATCAGGATATCCAACTAATTTAGTTTAAAAACATTTGGCAGTATGCGCAACCCCTTCACACAGTGCAAGCAACTCCCAATACTTCACCGCACCCTCGCCCACTTCACAATTCGGCAACCCCGCTAAGCCGGAAGGTCGTGTTATTTGTAACTAACTCAGAGCAGAAAATAAATTTTTAGGCTTAAATCAAATAAATTTGACATTATGCGCGCTCATCGCAACATCATCAGCTGCTGTTAAGGCCATGGAAGAGCCAAAGAGATGGGAATGCCGCGTGCTGCGGGAGGGGAGCTGCGGTGGGTTGGTGGACTGGTGGGTCTAAGGCGGATCAAATGGGAGGGGCTGAGTAGGCGGACAACGGCAAGCAAATGCAGCGCATGCGTTTTGCCATCCGTTTGTGTTTGTTTGTGGGAATTTTCCAATTTGTCGCTGGAAACAATTCCAGCGCATGTCGCTTGCATTGCCTGTGACTATTGTGAATCGAGCACAGTGGTGAAATAGTCACACACTGTGGTGAACTTTCGGCAGGCGCGTGCTTCTGTGTGGTGATTTTCGAAGTGTTGACGCCAGTGCAGCTGCACCGAGACATACGCTAGACCAGCTGCAACAAGCTTTGCGTGTAGAAGTGTGTGGGTGGAGGGGGGCGGCGTGATTGTCTCAGCAGGCGGGTGGGTGATGTTGAGAACTACCGTATCAGTGGTTAAGGTACCGTTGCAGTTGGCAGAGTTTCGCACACAACTTTCTGCCTGCCTGCCTGCTTATCGACATTGTTGGGTAGACCAAAAACTTTGCGCCTAATTTTATGCCACAGTTTCTAGCAGCAGGCCGCAGCAAACTTGGCTGCCAGACAACAACAGCAACAATAACGGAAAATCGCACTTTGTACTTTACTTTTTTTTTTTGCTTTTTTTGGGGCGAAAGTTGAAATCAATAATTATTATATGGTAGTTTGCGCTGTCGGGTGGGTGTGCGGAAGGGGCGTGGCAAGTGCAACATGCTTGCCAGAAACTTTGTGCACGCTAATGTGCAGCAATAAAAAAGAAGGCAAGAAATTTAAATCACCCGTCGCCATGTTGCATGCCACCGCATGCCTGCCTGCGCCTGTCTTGCCTGCCTACTTATTGAGGAGGCTGGCAGCCAAAGTGCCAACAAGAAACTTTCTAATTAGGATAATAAATTTGGACAGCAACGCACTTGACAGTGTCGCCGGCCATGTCGCTCAGCAAAACATGAAGCAAACCAGCAAAGCCCTCCCCCTAACCCCCCCTAACCACCCACCTTTGAGTGCAGAGCAACTATTTTGATATCTTGCGGTTTACGTTTGGCTTCTACAACTGCGGCTGGTGGTTGGAAAATGTGTTTTCGGGTCAGCTGCTGCTCTTCAGGCTGTGCCCCGTTGCTGCATATAATTTATGCTGATTGCATTTAACGGCCAGGAGCACAACAAAAACAGAATTGCTCGCCTAAAAAGTGTATGGAGTCCAAAAGTGAGCACTTGTCGCGGTTCTTTTGCCTGTTTTCCGCCCAGTCAACAATTTATTTTCATTTTATTTCGCTCATGTTGCCATTGCCGCTGCCTGCTGCTGTTCAGAGTCAAGTGGCCCCAAGATAAGCGCCTCCAAATGTTTCCCTAGCAATAAGAAACTATGTGTGTGTGTATGTGTGTGTGTGTGTGTGCGAGTGGTCCGTGGGCTTGCTTTCTATTTTTGCAATGCGGTGCATGCAACTTGCATTTTCCTTTGTGGCATTTGAAAAACTTTTCTTTGCCATTTTCGCCCAACAAATTTTCACAGTGAGAAATTATGTGGAAAATTTAGAACTTCCTTTCTAACGGCCGCCAGCTGCAGATTACGCTATAAAACCAGGTCAGCAAAATAGCCATATTCAATTTGCCAGCTAACAGAACTTAAATCGAGCTTACTTTAACAGCCAAATAACTAGCTAAACTTAAAACTAGCTTAATTGAAGACTTAAAACTCGAGGATTACGACTTAAGAGGGTAGATGAACAGTCAACAAAAATGATAAAAATATTAAATATTTATATGTACACAAAGAAAACACATAATTTTTGTTTAAAAAAAAGTGTTAGAAAATCGGATGGAAATATTTGAAATTGTTGCTTCAAAGAACATTAATTGAAATGTTTGTAAATGGAAAGCCAAAAAGATCTAAAGGAAAAGACAACGCACCAATGAGAGACAGCAGTGTGTTACTTTTTTGAAAAGATTTCATAGATACATAAGTTTATATACACACATTCAGATGTATATATATACAAATATATATGTATGTGTATATTTTGTGATATTTAATATAAATATTATTGTTTTCTTAACGAGCGAGTCAGAAGAGTGTTTTGAGAGAGAGAGAGAGACAGAGAGAAAGAGTACAGTAAGAATTAAGAGCTTTTATCAAAACAGAAAAGTTTTTTTTTTTTTGTTTTTATAAACGCCTAAAATGGACACTTAGATTTCTTAAACTGGAATCGGGGTTAAAGAGACACAGCGATACAGAGATATATATAAATACATATTGGTAGAGAGAGAGAGAGAGAGGGAGAAAGAGAACGCTTGCGCGATCAACAGTTACATTTACAGAGAGAGAGAGAGAGAGAGAGACAGTCAGAGCGATAGATATAGGCAGAGAGAGAGACAGAGAGATAGAGAGAGACGCATAAAAGTGTGCAAATTGGAGAAAACGCAAAAGCTCACCATCATAATCGCTGCCAGCGTTGACAGTATGCGATTGGGACTGCGACTGCGCCTGTGCGGCCATCAGATGGCTCTGGAACTCCTCCTCGGAGCTGCTGAAGGATCGCTGCTGCTGCGACGCATACTGCGCGCCAGCTAATGTGCGGCGCTGCTGCTGCTCCTGCTGCTGCTGATTGTAGGAAGTGGCATCCATTGCATGCCCCCCGCTGATCGTCAGATTGCGGGTCAGTGGCGGTGGCTTTTGATACCCCCCACCCATTTGGCCAGGTTGCTGATGGATTTGTGCGTGCGTTGCTCCTCCTTGATACGACTGTTGCTGCTGTTGTTGGGGCTGCATTCGCTGCTGCTGCTGCTGCTGTTGATGCTGACGTTGTTGTTGTTGTTGTTGCTGCTGCTGCTGCTGCTGTTGTAGGTGTTGCTGCCGTGCAGTGAGTTGATGCTGCTGCTGTTGCTGTGGTGGCTGCCGCTGCTGCTGCGCCATATGATGTTGCTGCTGCTGTTGTTGCTGCTGCTGTTGCTGTTGTTGTTGTTGCTGCTGTTGTAAATGTGACTGCTGCGGCACCTGGCTGGGATGCGCCAAATGTGGATGTTGTCGCATTAAACCATCCAATTCGCCCTGCAACAAGTTGAAAATTCCATTTTATTATGTTGACTCGCATTAAGTTGTTGTCAAATAACGATTTGAATCATTTTCTTAATTGTTTTATTAATGTGCAATTTCATATTTTCCGCTTTGTTTCCACCAATTCCTACTTTTAATTATTACTAAGGACCCAAGTTTCTTTCCCACGAACAAGAAGTGAGCGAAAGATTGTAAGTTTAAAATATTCACCTGATAGTAACGCGGATCATCCTCGGGATAGGCACCCGATCTCTGTGGATGCTGCTGACCATAGCCCTGTTGCTGTTGTTGCTGCTGCTGTTGGTATTGTTGTGCCTGCTGCGGGTTCATTGGCTGCATGCGTTGCCGCTGCTGCTGCTGCTGTTGCTGCTGGCCGGGACTCATGGAATCCATGCCGCTGTCGGAGATGGAGAGGCGACGATTCGTGGGCTGCTCCTGCTGCGAGTACTGGCGACGCAGCATGCTGCCGGCCCGCTGCATGGGCAAGTTCTCCTTCTCGGCAGCACTGCGCGTCCGCTCCAGCTTGGGCCGCTTATCCGTCGTATCGTGCGGATCCACAATGGCCTGTTGCGAGATGTCCTGTGGAAGCAATAAGTGAAGGCAATGTGAATATAACTTTCAATTGGATTTATCAGCTTGCCACTTACGCTGCTGCCATCGGGCTCGATGCGCCTGATGAAACCATCTTGTTGCACCGCTGTTTTGTTGATCCACTGGCCCGTCTTTGAGAGCAGCTCCTGTTTCTTGCGGCACAGAATGCACACCCAAATTACCTAAAATTATACAAGGTAATCAGTTTTGGTTTCAATTTAATAACACTTAATATTAAGCTAAAATATTCAATTACACATAATAAGATAAGATAAAGTAAGATTAAGAGCAATGACGATTTTATTGCATTGAAAAGCTAAAAACCTTTAAATCGAATAGGAAATCGAACCCAAACAAGTATCTGAGATGCTAAATCAATTTTCACAATAAGATATAAATTGAAAAACAATTCCAGAATTTCGAACATTTACAATGCTAAATCAATTTTCACAATAAGATATAAATTGAAAAACAATTCCAGAATTTCGAACATTTACAAAATAGGAGCACAGTTACTTTTGAATTACAGTCAACAACAATATTCATATAATATAAAATAATAAATTTTTCCGGAGAATGGAACAGGAACAGGAAGATAGGGTGCCAATTCGGATCCTAACACCCATCGAAGTGCTTTTCTTCGACGGTGACCTCGGTCATCTGTGGCACACCTTCAATTTCCTTTGGCTTACATTTGTTAAGCGCGGATATCGCGAATACTTTTCCGGCTTCTGCAGTTTTCATTTGTTTGTACCCCGTTGGTCGTGGGCCAGACTGTTCAAGTGGAATGCGCGGATGGAGGAGGTGCAGGATGAGGAGGGATTGATTCAACAGGAAATTCGATGGATTCACATGTCGCTCGTATTTCAAGCCGCCCATTCTAATGACAGTTGAATATTATCTGCTTGGCAAATTGAAATTGAAATTCTATTTTGCGGTTTTTCTTTCGACATGCCGAAAATTGTTAAATTTTGTACTCATCTCGCGTTTTTACCTACTACACATATGTATATCTGACTCTCTCTCTCTGTGTGTGTGTGTGTGTGTGAGTGTTAATATGTGTGTGACATCTTGGCAACGCTTCAACGAATCGTTTGGCAACGTGGCCAGCAAATGATAAGCCCAGGCGAGAGCCAAGCCGTCACGGATCACTGAACAAAAAAATAAAAATTGAAAAAAGGCAGAAAACGTGTAATTGAAATGCAATGCTATGTGAAATGGTGAATGTGAAATACGAAATGTGAAATGGGAAATGGGAAATGGTAAATGGTGTGCCAAAGTGCTAAAATGCTTGCTGAACGGGCCCCACAAGAATTGCAGCCAAAATTGCTAAAAAAAAACTTTGCCTTGAACCGACAGTCAAACTAGAAAACTTTTGGAAAAATGAAAATGCAATTGAGTCGAGCTTATGTGATAGAATTGCTTGAAAAGTTCCTAATCGTTGTAGTAAAACATATAAAATGTGTTCCGAAATATTTTTTGCTATAGTCAAATTAAGAATTATTATAATTCTTTGATTCTGACAGATTGTGGAAGATCTTGCACTTGCAATTTTATTCAAAACAGTCATTTAAAAAATTAATAAACACTTTAAGAAACTATTTCTAAAGAGATAATAAGGAATATGGATGCTGATCCAAGCTCGAGTTGCAATTTAAATGACTACAATCTAGTAGAGAGCTCGTCCAGGATATTCCGCGAACCCAGCACTTAGAGATGCTTCCACCTGCCTGTTACATGCCTGCACAAGACCCAAATACAATTTTTTTCATAAGTATTTGGAGCAAATACTTGAGAAAATATATAAAGGACCACAAAAAAAAAATCCTTTCTTTCCATTTAAGATTGTAAATATTCCCTGTGTGCGCTAGGCTTAAAGCTCCAAACACCAGATACCAAATTTAGCGAGTGTCTGCTCCTAATATGTCCCTTCTATTACTTTAAGCATTTTTATTAGTCTTGTCATAAGATGAGAACTTCATTAGTTCATGAGAAATGTAATTGAAGACAAAGCATTTATGTGAAGTTATTTATACACCCTTTTACAGCTTGAAATTCCTGTAAGGATTGTGAAATTATATCAAAGGAAAAACTATTTAAAGCGCGCTTATTTTTAGTTGGCTTTCAATGTCAAAAAGCAAGTGCCAAATGGAACCCGCGCACCCATTGAAAACTAAACACCCAATAAATATATTGAGTATGTTTTATAGTCGCGCGTTGGCGACATAGACTATTATTTATGCGTGGTGCACGCAGCAAGCAGCAAGCAGCACGCAGAGTTTTGGGGGGCAATTGGTAGCGAGCAGCGAGCAGCGAGCAGCAAGGCAGATGGCCAACGGGGCGTATGAGCGATGGGCCGTCGCTTCAATGAACAGCAGCAGCAGCAGTTAGTAGTCAGTAGTCAGTAGTCAGCAGACGCCAGAATAGCTGGCGACAGAGTGTCATCCAATTTATCAATGGCTGGCTGGCAAAATAAGCAGGACTCGCAGAGTGTCGCCGCCATTTTGTTGGCTACACGCGTCGCCGAGTGACAGGCGCGTCTAATGGCACTTGAAAATTGCCAACTGGAAAATGTGTCGGGCTGAGCTGTCAGCTGAGATGCACACACATACACACACACACACACAAATAAACTCACACATACTCAACACATACACGCAGAAAACAAAACGTTTTACTTTCAGCATGTTAACATTTTTATTATAATCAAATTTATTTTAGTCAGCCTTCTGCCTTGCTCTTAAAGTGGGGAATATTTTCGATTGGGTTATTGAACTATACTTTTCAGAATTTTGTGAACTTCAAACAGTGAACTTAAGCTGGCAAAGCGATGCCTTTGATGGGACTTGTTCCTATTGTAAATATTACGTTAACTAACAACTTTTGTGAAGAGAGAATGGAGTAAATAACTCCATTGCAGAAAGACTAAGCGCTTCATTTCTTTAAGTAAAAACTGTCTTAAAAATTGTATGTAAACAATTTTAAAATTTAACTTCGAAGCTTTGAAAATGAACATTCATTTAATATTTACCGAATTAATAATTTTTCTTTGTTTTTATTCATCTGAGACAGGTTGCGTTTCAGTTGGTATTTCATAAAACGTACATACACAAATAAGTAAAGTAAACACATCGTTTCTGCCTTATACGAATTTCTCTCAGTGTATATAAACCAGATGCGAAGAAAGAAGCGTAGAGAGAGGGCTAACAAAAATAGAACACTTACCTTGTTGCTGCGCAGCGTCACTTTGCCGCCGCAGCGAGCACAGCAGCGAATGTTGCAATAATGGCAAATATGGCCAACTCCATCGGCAAACTTGGTCTTAAGGCAAATGTGACAGGTGGCATCCAGCTCGACGCCGGCCTTTTTCTGCTGCTCGGATCGCTGTCTGATTTGCATCTCAAGCGTGACAACTTCGTCCTGCTTGCGGCTGTAGAAGATACGTTGACAGTCCGTTAAGTTGCATTGTTATTGGGCTGCTTATCAGGCAGCTGTTATCAGCTCACTCACCGCATTATCTCGTTCTGTTGGTCCTCCTCCTGTTTCTGACGCATGAGCACATTCTCAATCTGCATCCGCTCGTGTGGCGTCAAATGCGACAAATCTGGCATCTCATCCATGGCTAAAGACAGCTGGCGCTAAACTGTTGCTTTGAATGTAAGTTGTTGTTGTTGCTGTTGCTGTTGTTGTTGTTGTTGTTGCTGCTGTTTGTGCCGCGGCTTATGTTTCGTTGGATTTGCACATAAATAATAATTGTAGTTGCACTAATTAGTTAAGTTAATCGCTTGTTTGTATGTATACGAGTATATAATTATAATTATAATTATTAATTATTTATTATTAAATTTATAGAATTTGTTTGGTTGTTGGGAAATTTTAAAGCTTCTCTTTTTATGTTTAAATAGATTTTGGTTTTGAATGCAATTAGGCAATATTTATAAATATAATATTTTATTTATTTTTTATAATTATTATTATTGTTATTAAATTTATTTGGATTATTAAACCATTCTGACAGAAAATCACAGAGCAAATTTCTAAATTTTACTTTTATTTTATTTTTTCTTATATTTGTTATATTTTTGTTTGAAATAAGTTTTTTTTATATATGTTGGTTTTGGGTTTTCTTTTTTTTAGACTTTTGGAAATTCGTTGAAACTTTTTACAATGGTGCTGATCAGTTTTGCAGTTTCCCGTTTCGCTAAGCACTTGGATGATGTTGTGTATGTTTGAGAGTGAGTGAGATGTGTGTGTGTGTGTGAGTGTGAGTGTGTGTGTGCGTGTGTATGTGTGCTGCACTTTGACCTTTTCAAGGTCAGTTCTCCTTCTCGGTATTTTTTAGGTCGCTTTCATATTAAGAGCAAAAATTGTAGAAATTTTTTAACTGCGCCTCGATTCTGTTTTTGTTTCATTTTGCCAACGCTCTAAAACGCTGCCTTGCCTTTGTTGTTTTTGTTATTGTTGTTGTTGCTGGTGATTGAAGTTGATGTTGTTGCTCTTGTTGTTGCTGTTGCAGTTTAAATGGTTGCTGCTGTTGGTTATGTTGCCTCCGATGGTCTTCTTCTTGTTGTGATGTTGTGTGTGGCGAAGCCATTTTTAATGAGCAATTTAAAGCGTGCGCTATTTATGCAGAAGAATTTCAGTAGTCAGCACTACAAAAGAGAGAGAAGATAAGAGAGAAGATAAGATATAAGATGAGAATATTATTATAAAGCTTAATTCAACTGTTTAGTTTATAGATTGCGAAATCTTTTAAGTATTATACGAATCTTTATTTGTTGTTCTCATTAGAAAGTTTAGCCCACCTTTTAAAGAGATTTAGATGGATAATTACCATCTTTTTACTTGTATTGTACACTTAATTATAGTCTTATATGGTTCTTATTATTTAAATAATATTGATAAGCAATTGTTTACCACCGGCAATTATTATTTTGCTATGAGTTTGGGTATTTTTCGAAGCCTCGAACGGAAATGAATTCCAACTATATTTAATTGCAAACATAAACTCAATTCGAACCAGACCAGTTGTAATTAGATTCTTTGGCACGTTTCTAATAAACACAAAATTTCGATTAAAATGCTAAACCAAGTTGCAGCTGAAAAGTAGGCAACAGTTTTTGTCTCTAACCATTTAATTAAAACTCGAAATGAAATGCAGTCTGCCAAACTCGAAACATATGTATAAACAAAACGGAAATGAGAATTTTAACGAGATGGAGTTGAGGACTTGAGAGCGGTGGCAGGGAGAGGGCTGTATATGGTAAAGCAGACTGAACACAATGCAAACATATGTAACAGTAAGTATTTACGACCATCAAATAAAAAAACCGCAGAAACAAAAGGGCCGCCCCGCAATGGGAGAGCGAGTGAGAAAGAGAGAGAGAGAGAGAGCAGAGGAGAGTAGTGAAGAGCAGAGCAGCAAAGCAGCTGGTCACAGGTGGAGAGACGAGGTATTGAGAGCTGTGCTGTTTGCGGTTGACCCGGTGACGCACGTTTAAAATGCGAAAATATATACGAGGCCACACACACACACACATACACACACGCAAATGCATGCAAAAATGGAGGGAGGGGGGTGCAGAACTATTTATGTTGACAAACTTTGCTCGTTGGGGCGCGCAGGACTGCAAAATGCAAGCGGAAGCATACACTTCCCCGACCGAAAGATAAAGCGAGAGAGAGAGGGAGAGAGAGAGAGAGCGCACAGAGGGTAGCATATTGGAAGGGGGGTTGAGAAATACTCTTAGAGTAGATGCAGGATAAGGAAACTGCAGCAAGAGCCTCTTATGCCCCATTTCCGTCCACACGTCCGTGTGTATTTTGCTTATATGCAGATTGAAATGCGGCTTTTCCACTCTAGAATTAACTTATTTCAAAGATGGCGTTGATAAAATGAAAGGAATGATTTGGCAAGCAACCACTAAGTTGAAGTACTACATAAGTGGTAACATAGGGAGTTGGGCTTAGTTACCCGTATTAAGAGGATATCGACCCCCATGTCTCAAGGGACTGCTGTGGCAGACATTTTGGAGCAGCATAGAGCAGGTCAGGCTTCGAATGTGACACACCACATCAACAATGTAGATGAGAGAAAGATAACACAAAGGAATACTAAGAATACTTAGAATATAACTGTCGGTAACTTTGAAACAGTTTTAAAGCATTTTTGCATTTCTTAAAATCAAAATCTCTATAATAAAATAATTAAGCAAAAACAGTTTGCTCCTTTGATATATGTATTACTTGACTCGCAAGTCAGTCCACAAAGTTAATTTAGATAGTCAAAAATTAATATTAAAAAAGATTGAGTTCCTTAAGCAGTTAGATAGTTGTTCGAAAGCATCTAACGAGGTCAGTAAAAGTAATTTCATAAATATTTGCTTATCTGCAAGCAAACTCCAAGTACCCATTGATAATGTAACTGGCACATTGCTAGCCTTAGGACAACCCGCACACATACTTAGCTGGAGCTAGAGCCGCAGGCAAACAGGTCTTGACACAACAAGACGTCTGCTGCTGCTGCTTGACTGCATGCATCCCAGTACCCCTCGCCATCCCCTCCTGCTGTCACTGCAGCATTAGTTCAGGCGAGATAATATTCTGCTTTCGTGTTATGGCCTGCATCGAGTTCGTGTCGCTGGCAGCTAGGCTGCTTTAGGCTCATGAATTGGTAACGCAGCAAATGCAGCAGAAGCAACAACAAACAACAACAGCGACAACTGGAACACCAACTGGTAGCAGCAGCGACACATATCCATGCAAAATTGATGACTGCACTGGGAGCATTGCGGGGCCTTAGGTGACTCTTTTATGCGCCTGGACAAGCAGAGACAAAGCCAGAGGCAGAAGCAGGGGCATCGGCGCAGGATCGGACAGTTGCTGTCAGTTGCTTGATGGCCAGATGGACTACGAGTAACAAACAACTGCAATTGATCACATTGCCAACAGGCAGCAAAACAAAATTAGAACTTGGCACGCAAGCAATTTAAACTTGAGATAAAATGTTAAAATGCAAAAAATGGGGAAACTTTAACATTATCGAAGCTGAGCGAGGGAATGCGGGCAATGTTGCTGTCACTGAGAGTAAGTTTAACAATTCACCACAGCGCGCAAAGAGAGTAGGAGCAAGAGAGAGATAGAGAAAGAGAGAGAGAAAGCGCAGTAGAAAATTTCCCAGTATCCCTATTGTGTGTATGTGTGTGTGTGTGTTTGTGTGAGTATTTTTGTTACAAAGTAGAGCAAAACGTAGTCAAAAATACAAAACAAAATGGAAAATAAATAAAATGAAAATCCCCAAAGGCAAAGGCAAACAAGTGAAACTTAAAGGGCACAAGGATAAATTAAAAGAATAATAAAGAGTGAAGTCAAGAGGTCAAAAATTGTCCCGTTATCAAGCGTTGGCTAATTATAATTATTGTATTTGTATCAAGGTTAATGCACATTGTGTATACGCCACGTTCTCGCTGCGATGGAAACTGAATGTCGTGTGATAAATGTGAAAGTTCATAGGCAAACTGATAGCTGCTGGCGATACCTACAACTGCTCGTAATCTGGCAACTCACATTATCTCTCTCTCACTCTCTGCCTTTTGCTTTCTCTCTCTCTCTGTCTCGCTCTCTAGTTAATTGTCACTTTCAATTAGCAATAACAATTAAAAAACAGGGCTAAGTGCAAGGGCATGGTAGAAACATAGGCAACAACAGCAACAACCAGCACGGAAAAGATGCAAAAGGTCAAAATGCAAAGCTTTCACACATTTCAGAAAATAAGTCCATGCCACATTCGCTGTGGAATGCATCCGCACACTGCCACACATTTTGAGATATACAGACAGAGAGCATTTATGATTTTTATTTTTTTTTTCCAGCATAAGAGCTTATTTTCCAGTGCATTTGTTCGAACTCGGGAAATTATAATTGTAGTGAACAAAAGCATTCTTTTAATTAGAGCTTAACGAACTCAGAAATCTCCATACTCAATCAGTTGCACTGATAGCAGATTAATTACACATAATTATACAGAATTAACTGTTTTAATCATACGAAAACTATAAGCCAATGTTTTAAAAGAAAAGATTAAGTTATCAAGTCGCTTGTAAATGGGCCTGCCCATTAAAAAGTATGAAGAATAAGAAGTTGAAACTGACTGTATTTTGTATCAATAATAATAATTGTAATTGTTAATTGTAATAATTTATTAATAATAATATTTTATTTTCTTAGATTATATATTTGGATTTTGTTTAGTCTTCTTATGTGTCAGTTTCACTCTTAATCGTACCGAAGGTAGAAAATTGTGAAGCGAAAATTACATTATTGAATGTTTATTTTAAATGATTTCTATTATTCATAAATGCTTCTTGGTATATAAAATATTTAGACTCTTCACCATTGGTAATTTGTATATAGAATTGGTTTCAATAAAATGCAAAATTCAGCTTTTGTGTTGATATTAAATTCCATACACATCTGCAAAGTAAAATGAGCCTTAACTTAAATGTTTCACTTTAAGGATACCCAGTTAATTTAAGACCTTTCAAATGCTTCGGGCAACAATAAGCGGAAAAACCTTTAGCTCGATGCATATGTATATATATATTCTTAACAACATTATTAGAATGCATTGATTTTATTTTTAATAGAATAATTGAACTCGCTGTTCACTCGCTTGTCACTGCAACTTAAGTGCTCCAGCTGCATACGCCATTTTGCCGCTTCATTTATTATGTCTATTGCAATTTGTTGTTGTCAGTTGCAATTTATTTTTGAGCGCTGCTTAAATGTCAAAGGGCAACTGGTTGCAGATTGCAAGTTGCAGCCGAGTTTGTTACTGGGTTTGTTTTTTGTTTTCCCATTTATCACAATCAAACGCAAATGCTAATTTTCAATTTTCTTTTCTTTGCCTTTGGCTTTGGCTAGTCTTTTAAGTGATGCCACGTGGCGTCATCGCCCGCTGCGATCGCAAAATTTATGCACATATTTTTCATGGCATAATTTTCAACGTTGACGGGTGCAATGGACTCGCCTAGTGTGTGTGTGTGTGTGTGTGTGTATCTGTGTGTTTGCGAATTTGTAGCTTATTTCTTGGCACATACACAGCTAAAAAGAAAACGTGGCCAAGTTGCAGTGTTGCTGTTGCGGCTCAAAGCCAAAGCCAAAACAATAAAAGAGCCAATGACTTGGCTACTTTGTCGCTCTTGTCTGCCAAAGAAAGTTCTGTTGAACCCCTCAGCAAATGGGTCATTTCAGTCGCACTAAAGTTGTTGCTCTTTGCGTGCATGTAATTAGAATATTTTATATTTCAGCGCAAAAAAGTAGGCAACACATTTCTTAGCCAGGCTGCCAGGCTGCCAGTGCTGAAGAACGTGGCAGTCAATACGCTTGGGGCCAACAGAATAATGAAAAACTATATGCTGACAACTGCAACTATAACAGGAAAGAGGCAAAGGGGTTATTGGGGGCCGAAGGAGGAAGGGAAAATGCTATATTTGCTTCCTCTGCAAAGTTTTACAATTGCTAACACAATTTCCATGCAATTAACTGAAAACAAATACAAGAACATCCTTAACTGAGTATGGAAACTAAACAATATGTTCACATATATACTCTATGCATATATGTATAGTATATATATATATATATATATATATGTATATATAACATGAACAATACTTGTCAATTACAAGGGGCGAACATTGACTGTAGGGCGACTGCAGCTGAAAGTTGTCCAACAAAATGAACAAAACACAAGCAAATAGGGGAGTGGGGTGAAGCGGGGAAAAGAGGCAAAGATAATGTTCCCACTTAGTTGGCAGCTGGCATTGTATGTGTAGTTAAAATGTCAAAAAGCGAACGATGACATAGGGACACAAAAAGCAATTTTATGCACCCACTGAACCCAGCCACAACAGCAACAACAAAAACAACGACAACGACAACAACAACAACCTAGAGGAAAAGCAGAAGAATAGATATGGGCAGTAGTTGCTAGTTGACTCGATAATTTTTAACAAGCTTCGCCCACAAGAGCAAAGCACCTACTGTGTGTGTGTGTGTGTGGGTGTGTGTGGGTGTGTGTGCGGGCAATAATGCCTAGAGATTCAGCTAGTGGGTGATTGACATTACTCATACGACGCGTGTGCAGTGTCAAACATTTATGACGTTCGTGGCCATCTTGCGTCTGTCTCGCTTGTCAAAGGCCCCGTCGCGTGTCGTCATCGTTGTCATTTGTCAGGGCATCCGACAACACTAACAACAACAAAAACATTTACAGCACTCAACTGATGACCTCTGGCATCGCCCACCAAAAGCAAAAAAAACAACTAACACAACTAGATGCATTAACTGGGTATATTAAGTTTAGCTTGAGTGCTGGCAACAAAGCGAACAAAGGCATCTGGAGCCAGCAAATTAATTAGCCTGGCAACGTTACACAAATAGCTGAGATTCAGCACCACAAAATGACAAGTTCAAACTAAAGCTTAAGGCATCTTTATGCTTTGTTCAATTTTAATATAATGTATTATTTTCTAGGCAGTTCTTGACTAGCAGACTAGGACTAGGCTCTGAAAAACTATTTTTAAGTGGAAACAAAGAGTCAATTTTTTTTTTAAAATAAATATATGGACTTATGCAAAATCATTTATTTTAATTTATAGTTTGATTATAACTGAACTTCTTTAACAACATTAGTTTTTTTTTTAATTAATGAATAGCAAAAAATAATTAAACAATTCAAGAATCAATACTTTTGGTGCAATTTGTGATTCGACTTTGTTTCACTTTGGTTTGGTTACTCTAAAGTGCTGTTTGCCAAAGTTCAACTGGTAGTCGGTGTGTTGATTGCTGTTGCTACAATTGCTACTGTCATGGTTGATGTTGTTGTTGTTGTTGTTGTTGCCTGCCTCGTGACGTTTGCCATTTTGATTTGACGGCACAGTAAACTACATGTAAAATCGATTCAATGGCTGCCTGTTGCTGCTGTTGTTGTTCTTATTTTTGATGTTCGTCCCTGTTGCTTAACAAGTTTACCTTTTAATTAAATTTACCGCCCATTCATGTAGGGCGCCTGCCCCTGACCCCGCCCAAACAGCACCTTATTATTATTGGCCAGTAAACAGCAACAGAAACACAGCCGTGGGGCAAGCTGCTGATTGTTTTTGCTGCCTTTGTGGCAATCCCTTGGCCATTGTTTTGCATTGCGTTGCTGCTTATAGCTGTTGTTCTTCTTGTTGCCTGTTTTCATTCATTTTGTTGCAAAATACCATATTTAGTGGGTTAATTTCATGGATTACTGCACAACCTACGCCACTTGCGATTAATTAAAATTAATCAAATAAAATATAATCATAATCCCAATACATACAAAATCCTCTAACAAATTTCTAATTATCCGATTACTTTAACTATTTAATTACAAAATTCGAAAAACAAATTTGTGATATTTAAACTCTTAACTAAAATTGGTTAATTTATGTATCCAGAAATGTTTACTCACATGTATTCATCTCTTGTTCAGAATTTGTTGTTGATTGTAAACGGCGTTGTTCGTTTATTCGTTGTCTCAATTTGTTGTTTGTTTGTTTAAATTTGCAATAGAAAATTATATTTATTTATTTTATATTATTTGTTGCGTTAGAAATTGTTGTTGTAAAGATTTGTTTTTGTTTTTTTATTGCTGTAGTATTATTATTTTGCACGATTTGTATTATGAAAAAGCGAAGCTTATGTACAGTAAGTAAGATGATTTAAGTAATTCACAATAGATTCTTTTGTTTAGCTATTTTGAATGCACTTGAAATTTGTATTTTTGCTGAATGTTTGTTTAAACTGCAAAATATGTATAAAATTGATGCGATTTATTCATTCATTTAATAGAGCAGATTGATAATTAATGTGAAATTTGACTTGTCGGCGAGTCGAACTTTACGAGCAACGATTGCCTTCTGAGCCGAAAGAACCGAGCTGTAATTATGTTGCATTACACTGCAGGCACAAGTTGGGAAATACTGGGACATATATACATATATATAGTGGGATTTATAGGCAGGACAATAAAACAGCGGCAGCAGCAAGCGGGATACACTCTTTCAACTAACTGCACTCTCGCTCATTGTGGCACGCATTGCTCATACGCACTCCTGCCCATTGTCTAGCTGCAACTTGTTGTAGTCTTTTACACTCGAGCACCAAACAATTTGCCATTAGACGTCACTTCTCTTTATGTTGTGTGTGTGTATGTGTGTGTGTGTGTGTGTGCGACAGAGGGCTGCCAACTTTATTTTTTTTTATTGTGCGCTTTGGCAGTTAACAGTTAACATTTGAGTTGCGCATTGTTTTTGCTTCTATGCTCGTGGGATTTTTGTTGCTGCTGCTGCTGCTGTTGCTGTTGTTGTCCTTGTTGTTGTTGTTGTTGTGTGTGTGGTGAACTTATCACAGCGAGCGAGTCAGTAAGCAAAGTGAGTGACTGCTGCCTCTGCTCACCAATACCAACACCAACACCAACACACACATACACACACACATACACATAATTGCTTTACAGGTTTTTCGTTTTTATTTTTGCACACATTTTTTTTCTGCATTATTGTGGAATGATTTTCACGCATTTTATTTTAAAACATTTTCCTCATTCTAAACAAGCTGTATCTATACACATTTTGTGCATGCCAAAATATATATATGTATGTATATGTATATATATTTTATTTTTTTTGGTTAATGCGTTTATCCTGTAGGGGCGAGATGCGAGAGGTGCGACGAGGCACGACGAGAGTCACGGCCACAAATAAGACGACGTCGTGGAGAGAATATACGCCTGCTTGGGTTGGGTTTTTATATATTTTTTTTCTCTGTGTGTGTGTGTGTGTTTTTCTTTTTTTTTTGTGGGTACGAGGTAGGGGGCAGGAGGTCAGGTTTGAATCGGGTTGCGTGGTGTTGTGTGTGTACAGAAAAAAACACGAAACAAAGCGAGCAAAAAAAAAAATAAATAAGAAAAAAAAAGTAAAGATGGAAAAGTGCAAAGCAATGAAAAATTAATTTTGTCTTACTTCCAAACACACTGTTTGCAGTTGTTGTTGTTGTTGTTGCTGTTGCTGTTTTGCTGTTGCTGTTAATGCTTGTTACTTGTTGTTACTGTTAATTTAATTTAATTTAATTTTTTTGTATTAGCTTAAATCACAATTGGCTTGCACTCATGTATTTTAGACGCACACACATACATACATAAATACATGTGTATATCTAAAAAGGCTTTGTGCGTTCTTATTTGCATTCCATATGCGCAACTTTGCTGCCCCAAATGGCGTTTATCAACTTTACTCATATATTTTTAGTTTCTTTATTCTGCTGTTACTATTATTATTGTTGTTGCTGTTGTTGTTCTTCTTCTTGTTGTTGTTTTTGTTGTTGTTTTTGTTGTAGTTTCTGCTATAGTTGTTGTTTGTTGTTGTTGCCTTTGTTATTGTACAATGCGCGCAGCGACGACGACAACGGACTGCGGCTGCTGCTGCTGTTGTTGTTGTTGTTGTTGCTGGTGTTGCTGAAGCTGCTGCTGCTGCTGCTGCCTGCCTGCTGCCTGCTGCTGCTCCTGCTGCTGTTGCTGCGACTACAACAACGACGACGACGGCAACGACATCACGACACGACAACGACTGAAACTGAAACTGAAGCCAACAGCGTCTGAGCTTTTCAAGTGTCGAGTCGACAGTTAACGCAACGGCGGCGCTCCACCCACAGGCCAACGACTGTGTGTGCAAGAGCGAGATGCAGCGAGCACCAGAGACACAGCGGCGGAGCCGAACGAGCGTCGTCAGCCTTAGCCTCTCTCAGTCTGTCTCCGCTCTCTGGATGGCTCTCGCTGTGGTGAATATGTCAAAGGGAGTTATTAACCATGCGAGCGAGTGTATGAAGTGGGTGGTGGTCGGGATGAGCGGTGGGAGGGGGAGAACGGTTTGCGAAAAGCAGTGTAGGGTACCGTTAGTGCTTGT
This sequence comes from Drosophila cognata, assembly GCA_035041535.1. Taxonomy (NCBI): domain Eukaryota; kingdom Metazoa; phylum Arthropoda; class Insecta; order Diptera; family Drosophilidae; genus Drosophila; species Drosophila cognata. Next base: position 11,986,992 of record JAWNLC010000571.1, on the reverse strand, counting down.
GTGGCTGCTTTGAGTGCCTTTTCATATTTCATGTGCAATTTTAACACCTACTACAAAATAAATGCGATAATAAATGGACGTGTGTGTGTAAATGTGTGTGCGTGTGTATTTGCTCGCTCCTCTCTGCTCCTCCCTGTTGCTCTCCGCTCTCCTCTCTCCTCTCTGCCCATTCGTCCCGATTTCCTGTTTCGCTCTCTGTCGCATGCTGCCAAACATTAACATGAAATTGATGTTGATGTTGCATATTCATAAAATTCAAGTGTATATATGTAGTTTGACGTGCTGTTCTTGTTGTTGTTGTTGCTGTTCGCTTTATTGGCCTGGTTTTTGTTATTGTTGTTGAGATTTTGCCGCAGTGACTGTTTGAGACTGTTATTGGTCTTGTTTCTGTGGTTTTATTTCAATTTATTGCAATCTCTCTCCCGTTCACCTGACCAAATATCCATACCTAATACCATAGCGAATTTTATCAACAAATCTGTTGTACACATTCAATTCAAATTTTATTATCAATTTAACATTATCTTAATATACTTTTATTATAAATAAAGCGATAATGGTGAAAATAAATAAATAAATTTCAGCATGTCTTTAAATGAAAATATGATTCTACTAACTTTATTTACATACGTTAATTTTATATAAATAGTTAGTACATTATCAGTTTAAGCAGATGTTTGAATAGTGTTTTACCCTAGTAGACATTGCTTTGTTTATTAACTCTTCAAAATAATATTGTGAGTATACATTTAAAATTCACGCACATTGTTTGCTCAGCTGTGGTCAGATATCCAATTGCTAATAGATGGCTTTTGCTATAAATAGAATCGAATGTGAACCTACCCACATAATTTCTGCTTAGCCATTGTTACCATTTGCTTGGTAAGAAGCAGCAATGCTTCTTCGATTTGCTGAAAACATTACAGACCCGAGCTGCCCCAACCAGGCAACCACCACAACGCCGAGATCTTCAGTGATAGGAAAGCGGTCTAACTGGAGAAGAGGCTCAATTGTTATAATTGTTAAAAATAAATTAAAAATATAAGCAATGGTAAACAGTTAAATCTTTGTAATAATTAAGGTTTAATTATAATTTTTCAACTTGTATAATCTCGAATAAATGCAAAATGCAAATTTAAGTAAAGTTAGTTTTTCACAATTTGTGAAAACATACATAAATCAAAATAAATGAATTTGAAAATCAAGGAACTTATGAATGCTCAAAATGGGAAACACTTGCCCAGCGTAGAATATCATCGCATATTTAGCATTTTTTGGACAGAAAACTAAAAAGAATAATAATGAGCAATAGAGAAAATGATCGCCCTGCGCATATTCAAAATGACATTCTCGTTGTCGGTTTTATCTGCCTGCTTATCGCCAACAATCATGTGATTTAGCGAAAATTGTCATGCGGCCTTAGCAGCAGAGAAGCAGACACACCACCCCCACACCCCGCACACCGCACACCACACACCACCCACAACCACTTTTGACGCACAACACAACGTATGTGTGTGTGGGAGGGGTAACTTTAGCATTTGCTACTGCTGCTGCTGCTTCTGCTGGAACTTTTCGGACGGCTCACGTGCGACATCTTCGGGCATCCCGAGCAGCGTTTGCCGACAGATCCTGCGGGTGTCCTGTGCGCCTCGTACGCAGCTCATTTGCCAGCGGTCCTCTGCGTTCATCTTAAACATAGACGCACACACACATGTCTGTGTGTATTTGTTTGTGTGTGTGTGTGTGTGTGTGTGCTTATATTGCATGTGTACACGCGACTGACGTCATTGAGCTTTTTATTGATTTTCATTTCACAAAAAAAAATAATAATAATAAATACTTGTGCTAGGACAGCTGCCTCCCAAGTGGGCGGCCAACAGATGTCAGCAGCCAACACATGATGCCGGTGGTGTTGTGCGAAGCAAGAATGAAAGAGAAAGAGAGACAGAGAGAGGGAAAGAGAGAGATTGGGAGATAGAGGTTTTGACCAAAATTTATAAGATAAATAATATTTTTCTGGTATATGTATATATATATATACATATATATATATATATAATATATTATATATATATAATAAATATATTAAATATTGAAACAATATGTATTGTTTTTTAAACATAAAATATTAACACTAAAATATAATTAAAAATTCTTTTTCTAATGGTGGTTAGTGCATGTATGTATACAAAATTGCACTAAAAATATTTTTGGGGTGTTAAATTATTATGCTCCAGTTTTAAAATTAATCTTGCTGACCAAACAAATACCTCATCGATACTATCGCGATACTATCGATTCCCTTCACTGCACTCTCATTAATTCTAAAGGAATCTATGAATTGACCTCATTGCTTAAATTCAGCATCTCATCTCGCTCTCTTAAACTTCTCTCTCTCTCTCTCTCTCTCTCTCTCTCTCTCTGAGCAGGTCGCGCAGCTTGCACAACTCTCACACACGCTGGTGCAGAACAAAGGAGATTATCAATCAAAAGTAACGGACACCGAAATAACGGACACAAGGCGAGTGCGACAAGAGACATGGCAAGCTCTTCAAATGTGATAATATTTGTAGCAGGCCTCTTGTTATGTAGATAACAGGCCACTTGTGACGTATTACTAAGACTGTTACTTAACATCTGTAACCTAACATTCAATTATGACTTAACATTGATATCGATGTCGATCGAAATCAATTGTGTAATCATCAACAAAAAGAAGAATCGTTGTGAAAAATGAAAGAAAAGAACACGTGTTTTAAGAAGAAATATAATTTGGTTTTGACTGCCACAAAAGTTAATTCTGTTAACGCAGATACCAGCATGAAGTCGTAATCAAAAATGAGGAAGACCTTTTCCAACTTCATATTTTCAGTTTTTCATTATTAAGTATTCCCTGAAATTGACATTCATCTAAGAGTGAGTTTGTATTTAACTCTCTATAATCAATATATAAATCGTTTGAAGCATTCTTCTTCTTAAGGCTCTCACGGAGAGAACTAGAGTGACTAATATAAAATTGCATTGAAATTGACTCGAATTGTTTCGCAATCCTCTGAATAAACTCAACGAAATATAATTTTGATAAGCAGTTTTGTGTGCAGAGGGTTCCCATTAGATTAATGTATTAATTAATTCATGTTTGTGGGAACGAATGATGCAAGCACAGATAAATCACACGTTTCTTTTCTGCTCGTATTTCTGCATTTTGGTGGCTAATGACGTCACGCCTCCACGCAGGACATTCGCCGGCCGTCGGACGGCTACTTAGCATATTCAAAAACATGTCCGCTGGCGCCTCTTCGTCCATGGAATTGCTCAGCATCCACTTCCACTTCCTGCTGCTACTCTGATAAAATATCAGCGGTACGATGGGGTTCATGGTCAATCCTTGTACGAGAACTTCACGAATAAGTTCCACAGTGAGATATAGACGGAGTTGCAGATTCCGCTTCTCAGGAAGGGCTTATACTATTGTTCTCCACTTCCTAAATTGCACTCAATTTAGTGCTTACTATCGTTTCTCGAGAAATGTTCTTTTAGTCACAAATAAATTTAAAGACTTTCCAAATGCCTAATCCAATTTTAAATAGATCGTAAATATATGCAGAAGTATAAGAAAATGCCTCAAATTTGGGCAGTTTTACTACTACAGAATGAATGAGTACATTAAAAAGAAATATTTATTAAATATTTCACGTATTCCATCCACTTACAAATGTTTGTGAACAATTTGATAAAGTTCATTTTATTTTGGAAACTTGTGAATAAATATTTAAGCACTTGTTCCGAGAAAAATCATTGCTTGTTTTGAGCGTGGCCAGTAAAGCGAGAAGAACAATAAAGAGGAACTGGGAAAATAATAGTCTCGTGCATATTACATATTATAATCATGGTATAGAGAAGCGTGTGTCTCCACACCCCAGCAACCAACACCCACACTTTTGAGGGGTAGGCAGATAACGTCTGCTGCTGAAGTTTTTGGCCTAATCACGTGCAACATCTTCGGGCCCGAGCTTCCCAAGCCAACAGATCCTGAGGGTTTCCCCTCCCTTTTGCAGCTCACGTATAGAGGTTAAAATAAATTTAAATTTCAAATTGATTAATTTAAAATTTATACAACACAATAAACATTTTTTTTTTTTTTTTGAGGAATTTAAACAGGCAAACTTTTGTTGTTTTTAGGGAAATAATAAATGGTACAGTATTTGAAATTGATTATGGCCTTCAAGAACACTATTTATTATATATAAATATAACTAATTAATTTTGTTTAGCAATCAAAAACAATTGTTTAAAACTTAAGCAAATGTTAGTCATCTGCTTTTATCTTTAAGCATTTGTTTCTCTAAACGTTTACAATTATAAAATGGCTTTTTAAGAAATGATTCTTTTTGAATATATTTATTCATTTGAAATGGTTGTAGTTTTTGCTAAATTAGTCCCGATTGTAACCGCTGTAATTGGCTACCATAGCCAAGTCAACAACCATTGTAGCGACATCTAGCGACATTGTTTGAGGTATGGCGTCTGCGCTAATCCACCTGCGGAGAGAGAAAGAGAGAGAGAGAGAGAGAAAATGGTAAATGTCAAATCGAGATGCGAAGCAGCGGACAATGAGGGACGTTGCGTCAACGCGAAGAGCATAAAATAAACAGATAAAGCAACCCCAAGGCAGAACCCCCAGTTCCATCCCCCAAACTGCAGGCGCAGCCACCCCCCCCAAAAGACAAAATATAAATAAATATGAAGCAGTGTTTCAAGCCAACGCTTTTCCTCAGAATTTCTTGCACTCTCTTACACAAAGCTTGCATCGCTCTCTCTCACACCCACAACACACAAGCCACTCCATAAAAAACATCGACTATCGCTCTCTCTCTCGCTCTCTCTCTCTGGTACTGCTGCTGCGACGGCTGCTGGCTGCTGCTGAGCGCGCAGCAATCTCAACGAGACGGGGGCGAAAAATCTCTAATAAGGGATTCATGAAAAATTCATTGCTTGGCATCGCTGGCAGCGTCCAGCAGCTCGTGAGTAAACGACAACACTTTGACTCTACAACACGCAGCGAGCAGAGGCGAGTGCCAAATAGAATCTCACAAATACAAAATCCCCAATCGACAGGCTTTATTAATTGTGCAATAAATCGCAGCATAGCGCAAGGCGCAGCCGATAACTGCAAATATTCGAGAAAATCCCGTTTTGAATTCCGGTGAACGCAACGCGAGTGAAATTAATACACAAAAATATAGAAAAAATACAAAATATACAAAAACGAATCGAAAGCCGCAAAATATTTGCGTCGATTGTGTAATTTGCGAGAGAGGGGCGGGCGGCCAACGGCAGCGGCCAGGAGCAGCAAGCGAAAAGTAAAAGAAAAAAGAAAACGAAAAGGAAAATGCAAAAACGTATATTAAACATTAAGCAATGTTGAAATAAATGTGGATAACGGTTAACGGAAACATAGAATTCTTAAAGTGTGTATTGTTGTTATGAATTTTCGGTTTTTTCGCTAAACTGCGTTGTGCAAAGCGAATGTGGACATAAAACGGAATCGCGCAAACTTCGACTCAAAAAGGAATATATCGAAAAATCGCCGCCGCTGCCGTTGCCGCCTGAAAGGTTGTGTCTCTCTGCGTGTGTGTGTGTGTGTGTGTATGCGTGTGCGTATCTGTGAATGCGTGAGTGTTGAGAAAAGAGTCAAGAGAAACGAAGAGAGCAAATCATTACTGCGAAGACCAAAAGAGAGCGCACAGCAAAGAGAGAAAAGTTCTTGGAGCCATTGTGGATCCTGTGTGGAAGGCAACATTTAAAAACAAAACAACCAAATCTAAATTATAAAGCATAAATTACACCAAAAGTTAACACGCCGACATGTAAAAAGCAAATAACTTATCAAAACAAAAACTAAAGCAAACCATACAATGTGGTAATACCCAAAAGTTGATCAAAACTTTTGTGAAACGCTTAAAAATTTAACAAAAACAACAAATTAATCCAAATGCTGTAGTCTAAGTAAAAAAATCGCGCTTAATATCGCATACATATCAAAGCTCTTGCAAAGAGTAAACGTAGCGTATTTATCAATTTATATATATACATATAAATATATATATATAGTCGAGTATAAGTCAATTTAAATACAACATTTAACAAATTATACAAATAACATTTTTATGTTTCAAATTAACAACTAACGAGCCGCGTAACCAAAGAACTATATACAAAAATATACAAAAGCATCTATAACATAATTCAAATATCACAAAACATATCAATGTGCGTTGAAAACCATTGCAAACATCAGAAAACATATCAATTATATAGTGACTGACTTATGATACCGGTAGAGTTGATTACTTTATAAAGAAACCGACGCGTGGACCAAATTTCACATATCTTGAGATCTTGAGATTAACCGAAAGGAATAAATACCAATGCTAAAGGTGAGATGAGAAAGATGCCTTGGTTTTACTTTACTAAATATCATAAGCTGATATGATAAACTATGCTTCGAATATATAATATTTAAATAAAACATTTATTCTATATATAGACCAGAAGCTTACAGATTATAGCTCACAAATTTGCAATTGGAATATTCTTTGTATTTATTTAGCTCGTAGTAAGGGCTTCTTCTTACTAATAAACTATATTCACTTTTACCAAAGTACGATAATTATTTTAGCGTGTTTTTAATCTTGATTTCACTTGTAAATTAAATTCAATCCATGTCTTGTAGGTGTTGAAATTATTGCCTTAGATACACATTATTATAGATTACAACATTCTTAGACGATTGTACTTTTTGTAAGTGTTTTTTAAACTCTACCTTATATATATTTATTTATAATTTAATATTAAATTTGAGCTTAAAATTAATCGCACTCGAATAATTTGTTGCAATTCTCATATTGTTGCATTTTTATCATATTCATTTTTTCTTGGAATATCCAAATCGTAAGAATTTTCTTCATTAAACTGTTTCTGTTTATCTTTGTCGCAAAATTCGCACAAATTAAAGCTCTGCAAATGGCAATTTTCGTCGTTAAAAGTAAACTAATAATAATTAAAATAAAACACAAATTTCAATTTCAAAATCATAATTTCAGTTTGCCGCAGGCAAAGGAAAGCGCCTAAAAGCATGCAATGGCGAACAAGCAACAAAATCAATAAACCAGCATATATGTGTGTGTGTGTGGCTTGATTTTTCTAGCCGTTTACATAGAGCAAACACACACGCACACACACACATCCACACACACTCTATGAAAATGTTCACTTTTATTATTATCGACAGCGAAAATCCAAAACAACTGTGCGGGTTCAAACAACACAAGGATTACCCCTGTGTGTGTGTGTGTTGTGTGTGTGTGTGTGTGTGTGTTTTGCGAATGAGTGTGTTTTGAGTGTGTCACTGTTTAACTTTGCTCATAAACGTACATTTAATTTTCAATTACTAACGACCCAATTTCCGAAGAAGAAGTTGATGGCAAAATTTCACTGCTGACTGCACAGCAAACAATAACAGCTTAACCCGCAATAACAGTAGCATTAAATATTTTTTTGTTTTTAGCATAATGTTGACAAATTATTGTTACTTTGGCCATTAGCACAGCCAGCCACTCTTCCCATTTCTCTCACTCTCAGTCTCACTTAAAGCGCCAAACTGTGCAGCTGCCTTCAATTTGCAGTGGCACATAAAAAATGTACAACACTTTGGTGTTGGCAATTCCTTTGGCCCTCCGCAGCATTTCCCTGCGGGCCGTGGCATAATCCACTGGCTGAGAAGCACACGAACCAAATTGCCTCGCAGCAGCAGCAGCAGCAACAGCAGCAGCTGCTATATTTTGGCTTGTTAGCTTCTGGCCCTCTTGGTTTTTGCTAGCTGCGTTCTGGCCAGACCACTTTGTTGTGTGTGTGTGCTTGTGCTTGTCTGTCTGTGTGTGTGTGCTGCATATTTTCAGGTGTCTTCTAATGATGGCAGAAATGCGCTTTGGGGAACGCACAGGCGACGCCGCCAAGCGTTGCGATGCCAACTTTTCTAGCCACTTAGTGGGTGTAGGTAATTTTCAACGTAGTCGCAATTTTTATGCAAATTGTTTTTGTTGCCCACTTTGAAAGTAGTGCGCGTTTCGACACCCTCACAGCTCTCTCTCTCTCTCTCTCTCTCTCACACACTCTATTCCTGTCCCACTCTCTCTATCTCTCACTCTGCCAGTTCCGTGTGCGTTTTGCAGTGCATACTTTGTGGCGTTGTTTTCTGAGAATTCACAAATGTGAGGTCATCAGCAAAATAGAAGACGAAACCAAATTACACTCGCAAATTTTGCTTTAAGAAATTATTTTCTGCCTTTTCAGGTTTTTGAACATCACATTAAAATCACAAAATTTCATGTCTCATCCTCATTGTGCACATAAAAATGTTTTCTTTCTTTATTCCCCAGACAGGAGCTAAAAGTAGAATTTCAATATTCACTAAACAAAAACTTCACTTATAGAGCAAAACTTAGCCAACTTTAAGTTTTCAATTAATAATTAAAAATGATAGTTAATTTATTAGTTTGGGCTTGGCAAAGTATTTTTTATGCATTTCAAAATATGTTTATTTTTCCTATGCACTATTTGAATTATTCTATTATAATTTACTTTGCTCTAATTCGAGATTGTGGCAGAAACTTGGCATAAACGAAAGCATCCCCACCCCTTTTTTGGCATACAATATATAATTATTTATTCCAGAGGAGGTGAGGTGAATGATATATTCTAAATGTCGAAACTTCTGCTCCGCCATTGTTTATGAACTTTGAAAGTAATATAAACTAATGTTTCTCAATTAGTTTCTCCTTGCCGAGCTTATGAATATTGTTCATTTAAAGTTGTCAGCAATAAACTTTATACATAAGCTAACATTATTCCGTAATAATTTTATATTACGTTTAGACTGATTCCCCATGATAAAAGTCAGTAATAATGCTTGAGTTGTGCGAGTAGGCGCCGACTAGACACCCTATACTCAGGCCTTACCCTAAACTTGGCTAATACTATTCATTTGCTTAATGTCGTCCAATAACAGTCGATGCAGAAAAACACAACTAGTAAATTATAGTTAAAAAATATAATTATTTTTTCTATTTCTTAAAATTAAAAGTGGCTTAATTGGTTTGACATTTTCTGCATTTTTTTTTTGTTAGATTTGATATTGAATTTTTGCCGCCAAAAATTACTTAACATCAGAAGATGTCTGTAAATTAGTTTCTATATATTCTTCTACAATATTTCTTCATATTATTCATAAATCATAAAAAGTCCAGGCAACAGCTCAATTTGTATTTGCACAGTTTTATTACGCTCTTATCATTATTATCATCATTATACACACATTTTAAAGTCTGCTCGAGTTCACATATGAATTTTGTATTTATAATGCAACCGTTAAGTCGAAAGTATTAACGTATTCGTGAATAATTGAAAAGTGTTCCCGTTTGCCACAATATATGCATACATACGTGTATACAGGTATGTGTTCGGTGTCCGTCAAACTTTGTATATTTCTTAATTTCTTAATGCGCATTGTGTGAAGCCTTACAGCTGAGGATATATGTAATTATTATTATGCCACCCCCTGACCGACTCCAAGCGGGCGGCAAATAACGGTTCATATGCAAAGTATACGGGGCCTTCGAGGGCGGTGCATTAAAAATTAAGTTAAATGCGACAATTAAAAATTGGTTCAAGCGCTGGGAAGGACAGCAGCTTGGTCAGAATGTTCACGAACATGTCGGATGCATACGGCTGGGAAATGAATTTCAGAATAATGCCACAACGCACCTGTCAATCTGCAGTCACTCTGTCAGGCTGTCTGTCTGTCTGTCCCTCTGTCCGATTGTCTCTCTGACTGTCAGTCAGTAAGTCAGTCAATCAATTTACTTGCATATGTAGTTGTATAGATGTCATTGTCGTAAATATTTTATGATGTGGTCCTTGGATATCCGTGTGTCTGTATGTTAAATACATACATACATGTATGTGCGTATGTGCGTATGTGTATATGTATATGCTTAGTTAGCCGGGCCTTATATCCTTATATGCTTATATCCTTATGTACACATCCTTGAGCAGCGCTTACCCTCAGCAAGTGACAATTATTTTTTTTAAGGTAGGTGTCTCTCTGTTTGTTCGAGGGCCTGAATTTACCTTTTACCTTTTGCCTGCCGCTGCCAAGTTGACGTTAAGTGTAATTTTTGGTTGCTAGCAAACATTTCATGAATTAAAAATGAGTCGGTGCCGTGTAAGCGAGCGTATCTTTCTCTCAGTGTGTGCGTGTGTAGTTTATTGGTAGGGGGTGGCTGGGAGAAGTGCGTTCGCTGCGTGGCTGTCGCCGGTGGCAGTTAGTCATACTCATGCCTCATGCCCAAAAATACAAAAAAAATGTAGCAGTTTTCTGTGGCAGATCGAAAATTGTATGCCCTTCTAGATAAGGTCACTTCCTATATATATTGTTAACACCAGAAGCATATAATCTCACAAAATTATTCTGGATTTTTGTCAAATTCCGTAAAGCCAAGCATCTTTAACATTATCAGCTATAATTTGTGATTAGTTTGGTCCGTTCCAATATAATATTTAATATTTAACGTGTGTTATTAACAAAACACTTAAAAAAAAAAAAAAAAAAAAAATTAGAATTAGGAGGATATCTATATATATACATATATATATATATATATATATATGCACGGCTGGCGGCTAATTGAAAATCATTATTTTTTTTGTTCTGATTGGGTTTTTTCTGGGTTTTCCCCAATTCATGCAGCAAATGTCGAACCATTTTTAAACCATATTTGAACCATATTTAAATACACCCAGAAATCTTAAAAATATTTCTTCTTTTATAATTTTTAATTTTAAATATAATTTTAAGTTTAATTTTAAATTTAATTTCATTTAATTTAACTTTTTACTCTGTGTATTTTTTGTGTCGCCTGACTTTAGTTGACATTAAATAAATAAATAACTAAAGAAATATCCATTCCAATACATATTATATAATATATAATATATAAAAGCTTAAATATTTAATATATTTTAAAATACAAGAATTATCTATATAAATTTGAACAATTTTTGATAATAAAGTTCATCCAAAAAATCGAAGATAAAAATTGAGTTTTTTTTTTTTTTAGAAATAATCTTAAGCAATGCGCTGCATTTTAGTTTATAAAATGATAGCGTGTACAACTTGTAAGCGTATGCAAAATGGAAATGAAATGTTTCGCTGCGTCATTGTCACACGACTGAGGTGGGCGTGGCAACAGCCTACTTATGGAGGCGCTTGGGCAATTTCGGCGTTGTCGCCGTTCGCCATGTCATCTAATGTAATGAAGCGTGCCACCGAGAAGCCGAAGAGGGTGGCAGAGAGGGAGGGGGAAGAGGGGGTGGGGATACGTTTAGACACGCTGCGTTTTACTTTTATTACCAAAGACATATTTTGTATGCCAGCAAGGTTTCACCTGATATATGTATATGTAAATATATTTATGTACTTGAATGAACATACCTAGGCTTATCTGTATCTGTATATAAGATATGTAAATATATATATTATAATCATATTTATCATATGTTAGTCGGGCAGATCCATGGCGCGGCTGCCAAGCTAATTGAATTTATCATATTTTGTGTGTACCCAAAACGAAAGCAATGCAAAATTGAAATGAATGAATCCATTTTAGACTTAATATGATTTATTGCTTGTGGAATTTAAAAGCTAAGCAAACACAGTTTTAGGCCAAGCGATAAATTGTGAGATTTTAAATGTAAGCATATGAATATATCAAGGAAAATGGCAGACACTGAATACAGCTCAAAGTATTCTCATTTTCTTTTGGCTCTTCTTTAACGCAATTGTGCTGAATTTGAGCTGAGCATTCTCCAAATGTCTGTTGCTCAATTTCCTTTATCGTTGCATATGTCGATCTAACTGCCTTAATCGCAGCTGCATTTGGATTTTGCATAGGGCTGTGGTTTCAAAAGAGCTCAAAGTGAATTCCAATCACTCTCTCTCTCCCACTCTCTCTCAATTTCTCTATCTGAGTGAGCCACGCTTCTCAATTCGTATTCGAATTTCAGCACTTGTGCACTTCTATTGCTCCCCCGAGCTGCAGTCGGATCCCCGCCCCCGTTGCCAGTGTTTCTGTTTGCATTCAATTTGATATTGACTGATTTGTAATTTAAGATAAGCAAATGGAGCGTGGCACGCGCACCGAACTCGCAACTCAGCCATCCACCAACTAATCCAAGCAACTCGGCAACGAAAAGCAGCGCAAATGTTTTGTCAATATTTGCCAGGTAGTTCTACGAAGCACATCAGAATGGGGCAAGGCTGGGGGCAGGAAGTTGGCTCAGGGCGGCGCTAGCTGCCTCAAGGTGAGCTTTAAGCAACAACACAATTAATTCCAGAGAAGCAAATCGAACTTTGAATTTTGGAAATTTTGTATTTCGAATTATTGCCGCCCAATCAAATATACAAATTTTAGTCGAATATAAAAATAACAATAAATTTTCTAGCGCATAATTAGAATAAATTTGTGATACATATTTGTAGAAGTCAAAAATGCCCCGCTTTAATTTGAAATCATCTCTTTCAAGTATTTAAAAAAACAAATCTCGATTTCGATTAAAGCTCTTCCCCAGCTGATTATGAAGGAAGTAACTTTTTCGAGCGCTGAATTAATAAAAGTCTTTTTCTTGCTCATCTTTGAATATTTATGTAGGGCAATGCAATTTTACCCAAAGCACAGATATCATTCTGGGTTGAATCCATTGCCAGTATCCTTCCTCAATGTCTGTCTGAGGTGATGCTTGGATTGATTCCATTGTGTCTCAAGAGCATTCACGAAATGCTCAATCGTTGCCTGCGGCTGTTTATGTCTGCGGCAGCAGCTCGCCGGTTTCCTTTGGGAATTCCGATTCAATTCCATTGTTTGCAATTATGGCTGCGTTGAGTATTGAGATTTTAATAAGATTACTGTGACGTTCAGTGGCGAAAACAAACAAGGGTTGCATATCACGCATATAACTTTTCAGTTAATTAAGGAATGCAGGGAATTTGATTTTGAGTTCTTTCCTCGCTATTACGTTGAAGAATGCCACGCATTGTTGAGTCCTTTCTCTGGTCTAACGACGCATTGTTTAGAGTCTCTGTGTGTGTGTGTGTGTGTGTGTGCAGCACAAAATCTGTGTCAAGTTGACATTTTGACTAATTTAAGCACAAAACCAGGGCGCCATGGCGAGACACAGACAAAAAGAGTGGGTGGATCGGGGAGAACAGTGCGCTGAGGCAAATAATACAGTGTTGCTGTGGCAAAGAGTACGCAACGCAGCAAAGTATGCGACAGTTCTTAGCAGCAAAACTGCAAAGGACAAAACACACACACACACACACAGACACACAAAAGGGAGCGAGATATTTATATTCATGTAAGTGTTGCCCTGTGGCTGCTGCGCATATTGTGCAACTTTATGTAGCATACTTCGAAGCGAATGTTAAAAAGCTGTCGCAAGCAGCAGCATTTCTTACTTAACAAGTCACAGAATGTGTATGTGTGTGTGTGTGTGTGTGTGCAGCATTTGTTTAACTGCGCCACATTTTACGGCATTAACCCAAATTAGCTCTTAACATAAAACTCATTTGCAATTGAGTTTGTTTTTTTCTGTTTTTTTTTTTGGTTTGGTCTCCACCACCGCACAACTGAGTCGGCATTCCAACAAGTTTAATTCCATCCCCTAATCCCGGGCAGCCTCAACCCTTGTTGATAGACAAACATGTGGGAACGGACGCTTGTTTGCACTTGTCTCTAGCAGCGGACATTAATCAAATGATTTTTTGATTATCATGCAAGTGAATTAATTATGTTGGGGTACAAACTTAACCACAATCTCCGTAGAAAACCCCCCCTAAAAAGACCAAAAGGAAAAAAAAACCCTACCAAACCCAGAGCCGGGGCTAACTATCGCCACAACCTGAAATTACTGGCAATATATTTTATTGATGACTGTCGCTCCGTTTGTCCTTGGGTTCACTGACTGACTGACTGCCTGGCAAAAGGTTAAAGTTGAGACGCCATTGTTTGTGTTTTTAATGCCCGGGGCTGTGCTTCGGCCTTACTCCCATTGGCTCATGGCACGCATGTAGCCAGGCACTGTTATATAATAATTATTATTATTTTTTATGACTGCTTCATCAGTGGCTGTACTTAGCCCCGATATGTCTTAGCTAAATGCAATGAGACATTGTTGTACAATTTGCTACACAATAACTTAACAATCAGTTCGAACTTTATTACCATTCCAGGCATTCATTTAAATGCTTGTTGTCCAATGACACCCGCTTAAGTCAAACTTATTTTAAGCGTATATGCAATAGAAAAAGTTAATTTTTATCACTTTCAAAACGCCTTGTTAGATAACAATCTTGAATCTAGAAAATATAAATCAAATCTTAAGCTATGTTAAGAAATTGTTGAAAAGAAGCAGTGAAAAGCTTTTAAGAAATTAAACTGTCTACATTTTTAAAGAAATAAATATTTCAAATTTATTTTAAGCTAAAAAAATGTAGTTGACCCAGTAAATAAGCGAAATAAAGAAAATATTAGTGAATCTATGGGGATTGAAAAATGGTTCAACATAAATTGCAAATATTGGGGAAACCCCAAAAAGACTAAATCAGACCAGAAATTGTTAAACGCTAGTAAGCAGAAAAGGAGAGAGAGAGACAGAGAGAGAGAGAGAGAGAGAGAGAGAGAGACAGTGGGAGAGATATAGATAAAGAGTAGTAAAATAAGTTTCTCAATAATCAATAATATTTGCTGCAATTCTTTAAGAAAAAAAAATTGTTGTGAATTTAATTCCTTAAAAAACAAGATTGAAATGTATTTTATATATTATTAATACACATTATTTTTAATAATATTACAATCAGATATATATTTCATACATTTTATATATTATATATTTTTTTATTTGTTTAAGTAAAAGCATTTGCGATTAGAACTTTAGCGCTAAATGGTTGCCATTAGCTGATAGTTAATATGTGGAAGTAGAAGTATTTATCGATTTATATATCGATTTATAGACATGCACAGCAAGATTAATCGAATGTTTTTCTGCTGTCCAGTTGGGCCAGTGTCATTGAATCATCAACGTCAAGGAGGGTAAAAGGACTTTCGCGTTGCTTACCTTTTGTGTTTCATTTTTGTTTTTTATGTAAATTATCGACCGCATTTCAGGCGCAAAGCAGAAGGAGGTCTGTCACGCAAAACAACGTTACTTGGCCCGCCCCCAACCCCTACACACCCTCTGTCGGCCATTGGGGCGGTAAGTGGTTAATTCTACTTGCCCGTTGGCCATTTGTGGGCCAGAGACTCGGTCGCAAGGATACAATACAAACACACACACACACACAAACTTGGGTATATATTCTCATGCGTGCCATTATATCACAGGACTTGCGACTGTGTCTGTTTGTGTGTGTGTGTGTGTGTGTGTGTGTGTGTGTGTATGTGTGTATCTGACCGAGCAGTCACGTATTCATTATCATTATCTTAATGAAGCGTTATGTAAGGTGCATTATAATTATGGATTTTTTGTTCTTTTGCTACCCGTCGAACTAATGAAGAACTCTTATTGCCGCAGCTCCTTTCAATGTATTTTTGTATGAGTCTGAGAGTCAATAAAATAAAAGTCATTAAGTGGGTATTACGTGGCCCAGATGCGGCAACGATTCATCCAATACACACACCAATACACACACACCAATACACACACACCAACACACACACACACTCCGCATCGACGCGTCTTTAATTGTGTCAATTAAAAGTCGGCATATTAAACAATGGAAATGAATAAGCAAACCAAACTCTTACTGACCACACATGTAAAATTGTACATGCATTGAATTATGCCAACATATGAGCACTGTGTGTGTGTGCGTGTGTGTGTTTGTGTGTGTGGTGTTGTGTATGTGTGTGTGTTGGGCTTGTACATATCCTTGTGAACCGATTTTGTCAGCGCATTTGGTGAACAATTAAAATTAAAAATTCATATACATTGGCAACTTTCCGCAGTGAATGTAAAATGTTTGACAAGCCTGACACAAAATATAGCAGAAAGAGAGAGAAAGAGAGAGAGAGAGTGAGAGATCGAGAGAGTGTGAGAGCAAATGCAAAGAGATAACTTTATATAACTCGCATTTGAATTTGTTCCTGTTGTTGTTGAGTGCATTTTGGTATTCCATTTAAATTTTTAATAATTTTCAAAATTGATGAGTGACAGAGAGAGAGAGAGAGAGATAGAGAGAGAGAGAGGGACAGAGGGACATGGAAATCGGACAGGCAAGACAAATTGGACATCGTTGTCAGATTCTGGCCATTTGATTTATTATGAAAATCTATTGTGCAAGAGGATTGCACATAAAAATATATGGATAAATAAATTTGATTTCCTTTCAACCAGAATGAAATCTCAATGGGCAGCTCAAGCAGTCGCTCTGTCTGCCCCCAAAGTCGGCTTCAATTTCCCCATATTTTGTTTTGTTGTTGTTGTCGTTGTTTGTTGTTGGGAGCACACAAATAATTTCAATAATTTATAGCGCAAGGACATACTCATGTCCCCAGTCTGTCAGCAATTTCCGTTCTATTCCTTGTCAATTTCAATTTCAACTTATGCTGAAGAGTCTCCTTGCGGGGGGGTTGGGAAGATTAGGGGTGGGGGCTGCTTAGTTGTGTGTGTGCGTGTATAGCCTGTCGGGAACAAGTACAGCGAAAATGGCAACTGACAGCAAGAGAAACTGATTCAGGCCTCGGCTCAGCTGTCAATCATAGTTTGGCAGCGACAATATCGCGCAGATCCTTTAAGTGCCGCTGAATGGCATAAAAAAGGAAGGGGCGGCTGGACAACAGGCGTTCGTAAATGGAAATGGGCGTGTGCCTCTCTTTTGTGTGCTAGTGAAAATTCAAAGAGTCGATTTGAATTTTCATTAGCTAACAAACAAAAGAGGCAAATGGAAATTTTATGGAACAATTGTATTCGATTTTTCAATTTTATCGTACAGTCTAGCTAAGTTATATATTCTTGATCAGCATGAGTAGTCGATTCTATATAGCCATTCCCGTACGCGCGTTCTATTCGACTAAGTCCCTCGGTTTTCGAGCTTTCTCGAGGAGACTTGGAATACATTCAAAGCTGAAAACTACTATTTTTCTAGAATGTTCGAATAGAGCTCAAACAATCGATTGGTTTTCTAAATTTACAACAAAATTAAGCTGTAAGCCGATGGACTGCTGTCTGTAAGGTTGGTTGCAGCTGACGGCCACAGCTGATTTCCCTTGGCATGTTTTGCTTATCAATTAAAATCGTTGCAATTAGCTCGATTAACAGAAGCCCCCCAATCAATGTGTGAGAGATTGGGGCCAAGCAATTATTAGATCGATATCAGCTGGATAATCGAAAAGCACTTGTGGCCATTGAAGTAATTGTAATTATTTTAATGAATTCTATTTGACAAGTAATTATTTTAAAGCAACTTGTGGGCGGCGGTTTGCATTGTACGCGGTTGTCATGGCAACAATTTGTTAACGATTTTCTGTTGGCTTGGCCAAAACAAGCTGACGAGGGCTAACTGCTCGCTAGCTGGCTCGTTGTTAGCACGAAGGACTTTGCGGCTAAGCACGCAAAAATTCCTGAACATTGCTAGGAAACGCCAGGCCCAAAACAATAATACGCGTTGTCCTGAAACGAACAGTTGGCAGTTGGCAGCGGTGGCAAATGGCAGCAGCACTGGCAGTCGCCGATTTGTGTGTTATGTAAAACTATGAAAATAACCATTAAATACCAGTTCAAATACCAGCACAAAATCTACACACAAATGCATAATCAACCGACGCACACACACACACACACAAAATGGTGACGTAATAAGTGTATATATATATATGTGTATATATACACAGTGGCAAAACGTGACGGTTGGCAGCAATGTCCTTGGGCCAAAAGATTTTTCAAATCAAAAATTACACACAGAAATTTTGCCACCAGCTAGCCAAGAAGCTGCGCAACGATGCGACTTTGACTAAGTGAAAACCCAAACATACAAAACAAAAAAAAACAAAAAACAAATAAAAAATAGAACACGTAAAATTAGCAGCAGAAAAAGCAGTGAAAAAATAAGCAAAAACTGGGCAAAAACTTCATAAAACATTCAGCAAGAAAGTGAGCAAAAGCTGCAAAATTAAGTAAATAACATTTGCATTTTCGTGGCAGCACAGAAAAAAGGAAGAGAAACGCAGCTAAATAAAAGACTATATATATATATATATATATATATATGAGTGTGTGTGTATGTATGTGTTCATAAAGTAAAGTGAAGCAACATTTCGAGGCATATACGTGGCTCATTGACGCGTCGCCTGGCAACGCGTGTTGCGGCCAAACAAACACGGCAACGTAAGTAAAAAAAAATAAATATGGTATGGAGTATATAGCCCAGCATATAATTATAGACAGCCGCCCACAGGACATGGCATACAGTACAGCAGCTACCTGGCAGCTACTATACTATGTACATACACATATTGTGGCATATACATACGTACCATTCTCAACGGGGGTTGGGGGTTGGGGTTTCAGACACTGGCAACAATTTACTCGATTTGTTTAATCGATTTTTACCGCCAGGCTTGCGCTGACTAAAGGCACGGGCTGCCATGTGGGGGTTGTGGGGGTATTTGCTGGCTTTCCAAATTGCCTTTATTATAGATAAATATAGGCGATTTAGTGCCGCACGCAACTTCCAACTTGGCCACTTGATGCAAAACCAACAACAACAACAGCAACACCAGTCACAACGAGCCGAGTCCAGCGAAGCGTCATAAACCATGCGCCGCTGGCTCTCAGATTTATAGGCGCCATGCTCCCGACTATTAACAATAAAACAAAACAAAATGCGAAAAAAAAGAGAATAAAAAATAGCGAAGCAGTAACAAATTAACATAATTGCCTCGTCGCTGACTTCTCTGCATTAACCCCGCAGACATGCGGCGGGACTCGTCATGGACTCGCTTAGGGTACTTGCGGAAACTTGCGCTTCACTTTGAACAGTTGGGTGGTTGGGGGGAGTTTCAGAGCTTTTGCAGGAATTAAAAAATAAGACCCAATGGCGAAAAGATTAAAGACTTAGACAAAGTTTGCACTACTTTACATAAGCTCCAAAGTAAAAGCATGTTAAACGCACTCGGTCGCCTTTTGATTGCCATAAGCCGGCACGGCACACATTTTAAGTACTTGAGCAATTAAACGTTGAGCTTGAAATATATATAAATAGAAGTGCAAATCTTGATCCGATTTATCATAATTCATTATAATACAAATAGTTAAAAGCCTGCTTGTCATTGCGCATAAGTTTGAGATGCATTTTTAAATATATTTATGGGTATAGAATGAACTAACTAAATTGAACACTTTGACTGTGGCTTATGAAAACGAATTGGAAATTCTCCAAAATAGAACCTTAGCATATATAAATATGTAATATTACTTAGCTTGTTGGGTAACAATTAGTTAAGCAACTTTTATCTTCAAAATGCAACAAGGACAACTTCAAAATCACAAGCAGCAGACATTAATAATGAATATATTAACTCAAGAATTCAACTTGATGCATGCATAAAATTGTGTTTTATAATTAGATCTTTGATGTCGGAATTTAACAGCTTGAAACAGTTATTTAATTTCAGCTCATACACCCCATTTTCAGATCGAGTCTGAGTTCAGGCGAGAATCACAGTACAAGTTTTCAGAGTGCGTTTTAACCCCTCCATTTCACTCGACTTGGCCAGCTCAACTCGAATGCATCTGCAGTTGTTGTTGTTGTTGTTGTTGTTGTTGTTGTTGTTGGCGTTGGCTCGTTGGCAGCC
Source organism: Drosophila cognata (assembly GCA_035041535.1). Taxonomy (NCBI): domain Eukaryota; kingdom Metazoa; phylum Arthropoda; class Insecta; order Diptera; family Drosophilidae; genus Drosophila; species Drosophila cognata. Next base: position 11,967,019 of record JAWNLC010000571.1, on the reverse strand, counting down.
AGTTGGAGAAAAGTGCATAAATATTTTGCTTCTGCTTCTGTTCATGGTCTGTCAATTAACACGCCTTTTGCATTTATTCAATACAAATCGAGTGCAGGCAAAAGGAGGAGCCGAGTCGAGTGGGGCAGCGGTTGAAAGTGGCGGAAGAATGCTGTTCAGGCACACCTGTACTTTAAATTAGTTTCGAAGAATGGTCAGCGGCACTCAAGAGAAAAACAGAACTGAACTCCATAAATAATACATGTATATACATATATATATATATATATATATAGGCACAAGCACTCCATTCTCTGTGCAGTTCATTACACATTGCAAATCCTTGAAAATGCCTCCAGGAGCAGCAGCGACAGCAGCCATTTTCATAAAAGTAAACGAAAAATGGGAAAAGGGCAAAATGGCTGTGAGAAATTTTGCACAGATGGCAGGCTGAACAGGTTGTGCGAGATCTTTTTGTATTTAACAACACACAGCCATGCGGCGGGCTTCTAGCTGTCTGTGCGCATATGTGTGTGTGAGTGTGTGTGCGAGTGTTTTGGGCTTAAAGTGCTTTAGCTGGGCCTAAAAGACTTGAAACTGCTGCCGGGCCAACATTTTTCGGAATTGCAGCACACAAAAACGGCACGTAGCCATCTTTAGCGAGTGTGTGTGTGTGGTGTGTGTGTGTGTGCGAGTGTGCGAGTGTGTGTGTGTGTGTGTGCGAGTGTGTGCATGCAGAAGTAGACATGTTATAGAGTTGCACATATAAATCGAGTGTGCAGCAACTAACTAGGCAAAGACTCCAACAGCAGTCACCACAGTGTTGGCCACTTTTGGCGACCAGATAACTAAAAGCTACATTTTTGCTTACTGCGACTAAAATAACAAAAAGTTATTAGCAAGAAAAGTCATTTTTTACACATTTAAGCTTAAAATTAATAGACAACAAAAGTTGATTCTTTTATTTAGTTAATTTGTGTCAACTTATTTAAAATTGAGGAATTCCAAGTCTGAATTGATATTCGACTAGTTTACAACCCAAATCACACTTAATTTGTAAGTAGATCATTTTTCACTTTAAGTGTGAAACCTGTGCACATTTTATATGATAATTAAGGTAATTAAATTACTGCTCCAAAAATGTAAACCCATAATAAAACTTAAGCAAAAGCTTCAGCAAATTTATTGATTTTCGAGTTAAGAGTGGCTCGACTTGTGTTTATAACTTAAATAGCCGATTATATTACAAAAATTTATTTATAGTCCTTTAAAAATTAATGAATAGTTAACATTGGGATATGGACAGCTTAAATTCCCGCTTGATATCGAAGTTAGCACCGCCAGATCTTTAGTCATTTAAACATTGATGATTCCAGTTAAGTTTTTCAATATGCCTTTACTCCCAGCCATATTATATTATCTAATATATTTATACTATAGCAAGCTCAGACAAAAGCAAATCAAACTTAAAGTAAGGCTAGAATGGCTGCTTTCAGCTTTTACTTTTAAAAAAAGCCAGAGATTTGGCGGGAAAAATGTCGGAATTGACAGCACTAACATTCCATCACGATGTGATGTGCATTTTATGTGTAGCTGGGCGCTAAAATTGGGCGGCACTGAAGGCTTAAGCAAACTGCCAGCTATTAGCCATGCAACTAGCATCTGGAAAAGAGATGGAAAGAGAGAGTGTGAAAGAGAAAGAGAGAGCTGTGTGGGGACCAGCCAGGCTAGTATAGCATAGGCAGACTGGCAGCAGCAATTTTCTTACGACGGCAAAGGCAAAACGAAACTCAGAATACAAAATACAGAATACGGAATACGGAATATACGATATATATATATATATATATATGTATATATATACAGGACACGTATTCGCGTTTGGAGCAGTGGAGCAAGTGAAGACACTACTAGACTACTACTCTAGATATCGTGACTTCTGACTGAAGACTTCAATTTGTAGCACAAATGCATACATGTATGTATCGTATATGTATTTATATGTGTTTGTCTGTCTGTCTGTCTGTCTGTGTGTCTGAGTGTGCCACGTGCAATCAGCGTGTAGTTCGACTTGGAGTGGCTGCTGCAACTACTGAAGCGACGACATTTGCCGGGGCAATCCTGAATCCTGGCACAGGAATGACAGCTCCCAGCTCCCGGAATTGGGAGCCAAACAAATTGGGTCAAAGTTCAAATGTGATAAAAATCAACATGAAAATGCAGCTAGAGAAGCTTCGCCAGAAGTGCACTCGCTGCTCAATGGTTGACTGCCACACTCCATAGCTACACATATCTCCCTCTCTCTCTCTCTCTCTCTCTCTCTCTCTCACTCTCTCTTTGCAGTCAGTCCCTGGATTCTTCTCCGTGCCAGACTTGCAGCAAGGAAGCCATTTTTTTTATTGCCTGGCAAAACTTAAACATTTTCATTTTAATTGACAGCCTGTCGATGTTGGCTCAAAGCTCGAATGTTGGCCAGCACTCGAGTTTATTGTGACTACCATGCACAGGAAATATTGCTGCAAATTATGGCAATTTATTTTCTACATTTTTGGCTTTCCATGTGTTTTGTGTGTGATTGCTGCACCGCTTTGGGCCACAAGTGGATTGGTTAGGTTAGCCAGGCGGAAGCAATTCGAACCATGAAGAGAATTAACAATTACTGAACTACACTAAAATCCCTCACAAATATTAAATAAGAATTTGCTCAAATTGTTATTTTTGATATATAGCTGAATCAGTTGAATATTCAAATTGATTTTAATCTTCGTATTGATATTGATATTCATATTGATCGTGATTGATTTATATTTCACATCAATTTCCTATAAATGACAATAAATTAAAAGATTCTTAAAGCAACAAATAATTGATGTTTATTTTAAATTTATGAATTCAATTCAATATACATACAAAAAAACATAATAAACATTTTTTCGAATTTATATATTTTATTTAATTTATATTTATTAAATGGAAAACACATCACTTTTAATGTAAAAAGTAAAATGATGATTTATATTCACAAACACATTAAAATCTTTAATGTCATAATTTACTTGAACAGAAAATGAAAAAATTAACATTATTTGAATATATATTAAATATTAATTAGTATAATTTTAAAAGACAAAATTAAAAGGAAAAATGAATCTCAAATTTGTTATTCTTTTCAAACATATAATTTTGAAATGTAGTTCGTTGAATACGTTAAAAATGACAAATCTAATCGCTTGGCACATATACATACAGAGTAAGTACTGAAGGATCATTAGAAACACTTTAATTTTGCGCCATTTTCTCCAATTTAATTTGTCTGCCTTTGCTCAACGATCTGCTTTATGCGAAGCTTATCGAAATGTCTTTTATATTGTTGGGGAGCGAGTTTATTTTCTATAGAGAAAAGAATCAATTGTCAACGAGAGCTTTGGCTCTGACATGAGAATCACTTTGCATAGAGCACCGTACAATCCAAGGACCACCCTTGGCCGCATAACCCCTCCCCCCACAACACCCTTGTCCGACCTTGCTCAAAAAGGAAGCCATTCGCCACAGTTTGTTGTTTAAATTTTGTTGTTTGCCTGTTGTACTTGGAGTTTCGTACATTGCCAGCGATGTGCGACAAAATTGGCTTAGAAAATTGAGCATCCACTTCAGCAGCAACAGCAACAGCAACAATTGTTGCAGCGCGGAGGGTTGAGGTGGGGTGGTGGCTACTCCCCGAAGTGGGCTTGCTTTTAAATGCAACTCTGTGTTTGGCACTATGGCGGATTTCATTAAAGATTTAAACAACATATGGTATATTTTCACCACTGTACACCACAGCGTAGAACAAGCGGCCAACAAACGTGGCTGAAAAGGAAAATGACCAAGTGTAAAATGTCATTGTGTTCAGCGGGGAAATGAAGGGGGAGGCAAACGGGGAGCGGTCTTAGTTAGGTAGTAACTGCAAAGGGCCGAGCTCAATTCAGTTGGGGGCTCTTTGCTGTGGCGTGGTAATAAAATTAGTTACCAGCGAGTTGTTGTTGTTGTTGTTGGTGGTGTTTTTTTTTTTGCTGTAGTTGAGCCTGTGCATAAATGCAGTTGGCAGCACCAAAGGAATTTAGGAGTGCCGAAACGAAATTTACAACAATGCGGCCAAAGAGGAAGAGCCCAACAAGTTTAGGCATTGTTTAGGGCTCCTTTTTTCCGTTTTTTGTTGGATGCGACTGAAGCATGCTGGAATGTTGAGCTTTATGTGTGTGGCAGCAACAAGCGAACAAAATGAGCTTTGTGGTTTCGAGTAGCGTTGCCCCAAAGCACAAAAAGGCAAATTGACTTGGCGTCCAGGTGGGGAACGGAGGGTATCCGTGCCTAGCTGCTAATTGCCAAAGTAATTTAGCAATGAGCTGCCGGACAATGGCAACGCTATTATTGCAATTAGTTTGCCACACACCAAGAAGAAATCGGAATTCATTTACAGCTGAGCGCAGCTAAAGCTCAACAAACAGCAAATACATAGAAAATTAATGAAATAGGGATTGACAGGGGGAGCGGCGTGGGTTTGCTTGGGTTGCAGTTGCTGCACTGAAAATCAAAGATAAATGGAATTGAATTGAAAAAAAGCGCATTTCACAATTGCATTGAAATAAAACTAAAAGCCAGAAGCGCAAAGAACAGCAACGGGTTAGAAAGGTGCAGGGGGGTGAGGGCAAATCGATTGTAGTTCTATTGGATGGTACTGGAGCAATGTGTGCAACAGCAGCGGCTCCCAGGTTGCACATATATTTCTATATTTAAGGCATCAATTTGAATCGCATCGATTTGCATTGAAGTGCCAGTTTTATCCACTTTAATCAGGAGTACGATGAAAATACTTGAGCTTAATATTCATCTCATACTCATCTCTAATTCTCTCTACTTTCTCACTTGCAGACTTTGCAGACGTTAGCTGAGAATTCGTCCAACTAATTTGGCAAGGTGAGTTACTTACTTAATTAAGCAGACAGGTAGTGAAATGTTGTACAAATATTTTATGCATACAATCTATGAAATCTCGTTTGGATTGATTTCAACAAGTTTTGCTTTTCAGTTCGACAGCCACATCAGATACACAATCCGATCCATTTATGTCTGAAAGCCACTTAGCCGCTGAGCTTATCCAAATCATTTCTCAGACTATCAGTCGACTAGCTCAGCACTCTTTGAGTGTTTATTGAAACTTATTTGGCCCTTTAATAGCAAGATTTTTGATTTATTGCTTTTAAATCCCAGCACGATGCGATCCAAATATGTTCTTAATGATGCAAAGAGTTGAGAAAATAGTACATTAACAGGTTTCTCACACATTAGACACGCCAAATATAACAAAGAACTTGTGAAAGTAACTTTTATAAATAAGCCAACACTTTTTATTGGCCGGCGAGGAAGGGGACGAAAGAACTTCAGAATATATTTCGAATGGAACTTGAGCAGACAAAAAGAAATGTAGTTTTGATGAAATATCTGGACAAAGAGTAATAGAAATTAATTTCAAAAACTCTTTAAAGTAATCTGTGTGAAATATTTTTATTATGTTTAAACTTGTATTTTATTGTACAGCCATAATATCTGAGAACAATGTAGAAGTGAAATAAAATAATATTGGGCTCCATTTGAGAACTATTTAATGAATGAATATTAAAGTGTTAAGAAATATTAAATATAATACAATAAAAAATACAATAATAATAATATATCACTCAATTTGAGAAGTATAAGTAATAAGTAAGGCTGCAGAGTTTTTCCTTGACTTAAAGTTAATTGGAAATAATATTGATCAAACTTTAACGACAGCTGCTTGTTATGTAATAAAGGTTTTTAATTCATACGTCAGTGGCAATTATTAAAGCTAATAACGTGTTTAACTCTCACGTCTGTCAAGTCTTACGATTGGTATCGTTTCATTGACATGCCACAAGTTGCATTCAACATGCCCGCTATGCGCGTTAGTTTGTGACTTTAACAGAAGCTGTAATAACTAACGGGCGATGAGAGTCGAGTCAAGTCGGGTCGAGTCGAGTCGAGTCGAGTCGTGGCGGTGCGGTGCGAGGCGAGTGTTCAATTAATTTAATCACATTTAAGCATCGCCAAAACAAACACAAATTAATTTACATTGAATGGCATTGTAATTAAGCACGGCGGCTTCTCATTTTGATATTTTAATCTCGAATGCAAATTGTGCAGGAAATGATAAATTACACAAACAAACGTTATACATTATATGCATTGAGGAGAGAGAGAGACTGGGGGGGGGGGGGCAGGGGATTTGTGGCGAGACATTTGTCAGGGTGAAAAACCGCCAGTCAAATCAAACTGACCAACTCAAAAGATACACAAATAAACACTGCTTAAATGCTTCAGTTGACAAGCTGCATTATTTCAATTGCTGGCAATTAACCTTTGAGTGAACAGCCCACAGCAGCAAATCTTGGCTCTTGGCTCTTGGCTCTTGTCTTTTAGCCGTTAAATGCGTGTGGCTTAGGCCTGTCAATGGCCCACAGAGACTTGTTGGCCAGGCCCGCTGGCTAAGACAAAAAAAAAAGAGAAGAAAATACCGTTTAACGTGATTTGGCCAGTGGGTGGTGGGTGCGGTGCAGATTAAACCAGCTTTGCATTTGCGCGTCACTTAGCCAAATTCATGGGCTCCATACCAATGTGGTTGCTGTAGCAGCAGCAGCAGCAGCTGGTCAGAGGCCAATACATTTGAGCAGCTACCCCGTGGCGTGGTTGCTTGCCGCAAATTGTTGCACGTCTCGATGACCAGTCAAGCGAGCTTCAATTCCGTTGCCATTCGATCTAGCTCCCCCCATTGGCGTTTGCCCCACTTTCGGGCCACACACAAAACGGGACTGTGAATCAACGTTAGCAATTCAACCATTTTTGAGACTAGGTTTACAGATTTATTCAATCTGTTTATGGAGGCATAAAAAAAACAATTACTTTTAAAATAATATAAAATTATTTCATTTGTTTAAATATATACATTTTTTTTTACTGAGTTTTTTTGTTTTAATAGTTTTTTTTTTATATATATTTCTTAAAAAAATATTTCTCTCCGCAAAAATAAAAAAATTTATTTACTGCCTTAGGTAAAAGCTGATTGACTTTGGATTACTTTGAATTACTTAAATTTTGAGTATTGTATTTTAAGTGTTTTTGTGTTTAAATTAGATATTATCCACTCTAACTATGTTTTATCCATATATATATTTTGTTGACCATTGCAATTCTCATGTTTTGTTTTTATTGTTTCGGTAAACCGTCTGGTTGAGGTCGATTTGAAATTTTTCTTTTTATATATATATATTCTTCATATAAAGCCAAAATTAATCACCATCACGATTTACTTGTTAAATATTTTACAATATTATAATAGATTTACAACTGATTGTACATAAGAAGTCTTTTGAAGATTCGAATTTTCAACTAGAAATCAATACTATGAAGAAAAAAATTGTTCAGTTCAGTTAAAGTTCAGATTATAGCAACAAAATATTCTTTTAATATGTCTATTAAAGTTGCCAACCACTTTAAGTGGTAATCAAATTCGCAACTTGGCGTAGCCACAGCTAGCTGTCGACCAACATGAGATTTGACAGCAACACTGACTGTGTGACTGTATAAAACATGAAAAAATCAAATAATCGTCGGATAAGCAGCTTTTTAATATCAACGCCTTGTCAAGCGAAATGAAATTTGACAAGAACATTAGTGAACGGTCGTAAGTTAACAATATAATAATTTGCCAACTGTCAAACACACACACACACACACACACACAGAAAGAGAGGAAACGAAAAACACACTTCAAACAATGTCCAGCCGAATACATATTTGTGTGTAGGAGTGTGTGTCAATCAAACTCTGTACTGTCTATATATAGTATGTGGGGGGTATATTGAGCTTTTACTACCCCTAACCAATGGGCAAACAAACACAGCCATATCGATGGTCAAAGTCGTTCTCATTGCGCTTACGTCATTCAAAAAATAAAGAGACAAAGAAGCGAAAAAGAAGGTAAATATGAAGCGAATGTCTGCCTGCCTGCTCCAAATGACTGACTGGCTGACTGACAGTCGCCCGTGTTCAGTCTCTGTCCAAATTATGGGGTATACATAAGTATGTACAGCTATCTATAGTGTATATATATATATATATATATATATATATTTATATGGTACATAATGTGGCATACTGCTAAGCTGTATGAGTGTGGCATATAGCGTTTAAAAAAGTGGTTGCTTGGTTGCTTCGCTGGGTGGCTCAGCCAAGTGAGACGCCTTTTTTTTCCATCCAACTAGCATTGTATGTGTGTGTGTGTGTTGTCTGAGCCGAGCGGAGCCGCCAACTCAGGTGTGACAAATAATTACACATACCTGTCTATATACGTAGTTCTCTGAGTGTGTGTGTGTGTGCGTGTGTGTGTGTGCGTGTCAAAAGTATAAAGCTAAAGCGCGCACAAAATGCGCAAAGCGACAGCAAAACAGCAACTAAGCCAGTATGCGAGGGGTGTGTGGTGTGGTGGTGCGGTGGTGCAAGCGAGGGCCAGGGGTGGCGTTGCGGCATCAGGCGTAAAGTTCATTAAAAGCCACAATGCCAAAGGCAAACGAGCTGTTGTAGTTGTTGTTGCCAGTAGTTGTACAGAGCCTCACCCAGCACCAACCCCAACCCTCCCCCAACCATCCCATCCCCCAGGCAAAACATCAAAACAGCCAACCTTTGACGACACTTTTCTGACTCATTAAGTTACGCTTCTTTTTTACGCTTTCGGTTTTTCAATTTATCTCGGGCCAGTTACGTACATAAACTCAAATTTGTGTATAAAAATTACTTTGCTTTTGAATTTATTTATTTGAATAATATTTTAATCAGCCATTATTTATTTTATGACTTGCAGTGAATTTTATTATGTGGCATAGTTTTATGAATTTGACAATGCACATAGTATGCAAATATAGTTAAGAAGCCTTTACAAGGCCCTGTAAATTCAACATTTGGTAAATTTTGCTGCAAACAACATTTTTTTTATATCAATTTACAGACAATTTTTCGCATTATTATATATTTATCACATTTTACCAATTTAAAATATATAATTTAAGTGGATTGAGAATCTATCAAGGAATTCGAATGTATTACAAATTAGAGCCTAATCAAACTGTTGCCCATTTAATAACTATCTATCAAATTAGCTGGGTATATATATTATATATTAAACCAAAATAGAAAAGAGAATTCTCATAATAACTAGCTGACTAGCTGCGTAGAAACAACACTCAAGATGGGTTTCAGCTTGTTCTTATAAGTACAACTTATAATAGAGATACTCCGAATATTTATAATAGGTTTGGTTTACCTGATATCACTTCAACATGATATCAAATTGTATGAATGTCAACTCTTTTATTATAGTTGTAAACCTCATTTAAAATTCCCTTTACATTTCGCGATTGCCTTAATTACGCTCATCGTGTTTTCTGGCTTGTTTTTTTTATTATAATGTTGTAATTTTTGTATTTTTTGTTGTTGTTGTTTTTGCCCTTTTTATCAATGCACTTTTAACGCTATTGTAATTCCGTTGATTGCTTTAGCTTAATGTTGTTTTTGTTGTTTGTTTCGCTGCTGTTGCTGTTGCTGTTGCTGCTGCTGCCACTGTTGAGTAAATCACAATAAAGCTATTAAGAACGGAAACGGAAGCATTCGCCGCTGCGCACGCATTCAAGCATAGCCGTCCCATCGCCTGTCAATCTGCCGCCCCCACTACCCCCAATCCCCTGCTCCCTGCTCCGTGCTCCACCCCTTGCCCCACACCCTCCCTCTTCTGTTGGACAAGCCCAATCCAATCTTTCAGCATTATTGTTTATCGCATTATTACTGCAGCGCTGCAGCAGTTGCTGCTGCAACAGCGCCAACTTCTGCATTATTCATTTTAGCTGACCATATTTTAGATTCGTAATTCTTGGATTCTTTTAACAGAGAGATTCACAGCGAAACAGTCAAAGTGCATTGAACGCTGTTTGTTCTAAGTAATGCACAAACAAAAATACAAATAAAAAAATGCAGAAATGAAAAGAAAGACGACAAAAAATGCGCCAAGCACAATGCTCAGCTCAAACTTAGCTAATAATTTCTTAATCTGTCATGCATAATGCATTTCTCTGATTGTTTGTTCTATAAGCCGGCCGACATGCTCATTGTCTGGCATCGACAAACATTATACACTGGTACACATAGCTAAATAATTTATTTACTAAACAATGCTCAGAAAATTTGACATATACAAAACTAAACTACAAAAATAAATTCATAATTTGAAGCCAGAGAAAAACATATTTGAATTATTTAAAGTCAACTAACAAGAAGCAATGAGAAGTGCATAATCTATGAAAAATATATGAGTATTTGAAAAAATATAAATATTATTATTTTATCTAATATATAGAAAATAAAAAGATCGATTTTAAATTCAAATATAAAACTAAAATAATAATTATATTTTGTATTTTGTAAAATATTTATTTTAGTGCTGCACATATTTATAAATCGTCAAATCCTAATGCCATTAAGGGTATTCCTAATTCAGTCGGTGACTAAGCATATTCTTCTTCTTACTCGAAATGGTCAATTCAACAGATACGAAATACAATCGTGATTGAGTAAAAGCAAAGCATTGTTTGTGTTGTGTGGAATCAGTGTGCAGTAACTTAGTGAGATGTCTGAGACAGAAGAAAAGCCAGGCAAAGAAAGAAGAAGAAAGAAAGCGGACAACTGGCCAACTAGCAAGCTCAAACTCATGAGTGCAGCAATGAGTGCCACAATGAGTGCCGCAATGAGTGCCCAGGCTGACTAGTTGCAAATTGAGTTTGCGTTTGAGCTTAAGTTTGAGCTGGCATTGCAGCAGGTCAGCGGTCTGGGCCAAGACTTGGCTCCGGCTCAAATGCGTTTGCCATTGTCATTGTGTGTTTGTTGTTCTTTTGTTTGTTTGTTGGTTTGTCTGTTTTTGTTTCGTGGCATTTACGATTGCAATTGCATGAATATTACTGTAGACTGGTTTTCGAATCGAATCGGTGCATTCACCTCGTTCGCCTGAAAGCAACCCCCAAAAAGTATAATAAACTGTGGCCAGAGATGAGAAACAGCTGAAACACACCTGACTTTGTGGTCCGCTCACTTGTGCACTTATTTATTTATTATGAGCAGCAGTTGGCCAAGACGCGGCCCAAAGCCAGCGAACAGCAGCAGCTGCTTCTGGCCAGAACCTTAACACATGTCAGTGCCACGAGTTAGGGCCAGAACAGCTCCTACCTACCTGTGCCACAAAGTGGATGTTATGTGTGTGTGCCTGTGTGTGTGTGTGTGTGTTTTGTGGATGGCATTCACTCTTCTTGCCGGCTGCTTAGTTTCCCATAACTGTTTCGACTTTGTTTTTGAGTTGTAAACAAGACTACGCCTCTCTTTCTCCCTCTATCTCTCTCTCTCTCACTCTCTTCTCTCTCTTTCTCTCTTTGTCTGTTACATTCTTGTTGTGTGATTAGGCCATGCAAATGTGAGGCAATAAAGTTAGCCAAGTTATGACTGCAAATCACGTCAGCTGCGCCAAAAACGAACACGTGGCGACCTACTATGCAAAAAGAACCCTTACTCCCGCAGCTGCCCCCCTTCCCCCCCTTATGAACTCATCGTACTTAGTTTTTGCAAAACGAAATAAAATTCATATAAATAAATATTTCCATAGTAATTGCGGCTTGACATGAAACAACAAACAGTGCAACAACAACCAAATACACAAGAAAAAGCAATTTGCTTTGTTCACCAACAAAATAAATAAACGAAAAATGAAAATAAAATTCAAGTCAAAAAAATGCCGAAAATATTTGGGGTAACTCGTCAGTTGGCGATAAGAAGCAACCAACTTGTTACCACATGCACACGCACACGTACCCCCTACCCCTCCTCCCGCCCTTACCCCCACTCATTCGCTTACTAAACGCTGCGCTTATTATGCGCCATCAAAAACAGAGTTATGAATAAATAAATATTGTAAATGGTAAATCGTGACTGCCTATCATTGTAAGGCCAAATAAAAACGCCCCAAGCCCACAACGAATTTCAACCCACACCACCCCACACCACTCCACCTCACTCCCCATGCCAACACACGCATGTGTAGTTAGCCAAGGATAAATGATATATGCATGGCTGGCTGGGTGAGGGCGGGGAGCTAAACTGAGAATTTCTGACATGCAAATTGCATTTCTTGTCATTTAATATTCGCTTGTTTGATCAATTTTTATGACAAATTATCGAAACCAAATGCAAACAAACTTATTTACAAATTGACAGCACGAACGACAGGGGTGGGTTGCGGGCGAGTTGACTTAAATAGGTTTCAGGAAATTGGCCATCTGTATACATATATATATATATATGTATGGGTATATGTATATACTGCAGTCGCTGTCCTGGTGAACTGCAGTCGAGCGTTAAGTGAGCCCACTTCCTGGCCAACAAGCATTCCATCGATTGGCCAACTAATGAACGTTACTTACTCTTCCAAAAACAGCCCAGTCAATTCCTTAGTCCAGTCGCGTTTATTCCCCTAACACCTCCATCCTCTGGACTCCTAGGTTCGACTTTAGCTGGTTAGCTGAAGTGCAAAAAGTGCAAGTTTGCTGAGACAGCAAAAAAGTTCCCGAAGAGATATGGAATAAATAAAAAGAGTTGAAGCACAAGCTGGACTCAGACGACTTGCTGATATCCTGTAATATTTTGTAAATCTGCAATTACTTTGAAAATAATATAGAAAATGTGAATATGAAGTACACAATTTATTGCATCATTTTAACAGCTACTATAGATAAATTGGATGAAGAAAATTTATAATCTTTATACAAGAACTTAATATTAAATCTATAAGAAACAAAATATAAATTTTACATTTGAAATTTTTTTAATTTTAAAATTGTCAGGAAAACCTTTTAATAATTCAAATTTGATGGGCTTCAAATTAGCCTTTCTGTGGAATAAATTACAAATTTCACGAGCTTGGAATTAACAAAAAAATACTGTAGAATTTATGAAAAAATGTATACATAAGTTATTCAAATTTAAGGGTTTCAAAATAAGCAAGAAAAAAAGAATTATTCCGAAATACAGTACAAAACATAAGTTTCTAATTCTTTTCAAAAGTACAAAAAATATTCACACTCAAAATATATTTGCTTTAAAAATAGGTTAAAAAGTATAAATTATATTATGTTTAGAAACAGTTAAGGCATGTAGAAAATAATGAAATTAAAACTGAATTCGTCTTTCTTATAAAGTATTTTCTAGTTAGAGAATTTCCACAAAACCAATTTTAACTATTCAAGTCTAATTCCAACTTAAGCCTTGTGCAATCGAAAATCACTTTCTTGTCTGGAAAACCTCTTATACAGAAATGTTCGTCGACTCGAAATCTATTAAAAACAGACTGTACTCAAATTTATGGAAGTTGACTAGATAGTTAATTGACAATTACAGGGTATACGCACGCCACAAACAAACAAAAATAGAAACCAAACCAGCACTCAGTTGGTATATTCGTGGGCAGTCTCGAGACTCGAAAACTAACTCACATGTGAGCCAAGTGAATAAAGTTTCGAGTGCTCTTGTTGTTGTTGTTGTTTGTGTGTGGTTTTTGCAATGGTTTGCCACAGGCATCAGCTTGGTCTGAGACTGGCCTGAGCCTGTCTAGCGGCAACACTCCCAGTCTCCATAGGTGGGTTTTCAGTTCAGTTTCGAATCCAGTTCGCCACATCGTTCAAATTCCTGGCTGTCGTTGTCTGTATCGTTGTCGTTGTCGTTGTGTGGTGTGAGGTTAGATTTAGTGAGTATTGCATAATCGGAAAAGTGTGTCAAGTCGCGTCGTTTTCTAAAAATGGCAAAATGGTTTGTTCACATTTCCTTGTGACAACTTTTGCTTTTGTGATTCTGTTGAGATTTGAGAAAGTGGTTGAGCACCTGCTCTCCAAAGAAGTTTGTGACGCACGTGATTTATTGTCGGTGTGTCCATTTCTCGACATATACCCTGTAGCCATGCAAAACGAGTAAAACAACTAGCATTAAGTTGCAGAAATAGTAACGCTGTTGAAGGCCAGAAGAGGAAATATATGCCAAGCTGGGCATATTGTTAAACAATACGAATCGCAAAGTGACTGAATGTAATGCACAATTGATAACAGGGTATTCTCTAGTGTAGCAATCGCGACCAGTGACAGGACCGCACTCTGCCGCATTCGCTTTCATGTTTCAAGTATTCTGCTCCCAGGCCCCAAGTTGTCCAATTGTGCCAGTTAACAGCGACCACTGTGAAATGTAAATGTGGCGCACAGCGAATTAGAAGTGTTAGGCGGCGCTCTTAGCTGGTTGGAATCCATAAGAGCACTGGCAGCCGTCGCTCTTAGAATCCACAGTGCGTTCTCTTCGGTATGCGAAGTGCGAAACCAAAACAAATGTGATGAAAAGGCTGACAACGATGTCTGGGATCCCGGTGCCGATGTTTGTTGCCGACCCGAGCCATTTACCGCTACGCTTCGCTACGTCCACAGAGCCGAAGAGCGAATGGCACGAGAGCGTATGCTAAGAGCCGATTGCCAAGCAACCAGTCATTGTTTGTGCAGCCAACGTTCCGTGGCAAGGCCTAACAGAGCTCTGTTAGCCGCTAACAGTGTGTGAATATCAACCGGGCGCTCTATGAATAACAACAAAGAGAGGGAGAGCGAGAGAGAGAGAGAGAGAGTGAGAGAGAGAGAGCGAGAGAGCCGATGTGTGTGGTAGCCGAGTCGCAGTTAAGTTCAGACCGCGACAGTTTTTGGTTCGGGCCAGTCAGTCTAATGTCAGAAACGCAGTTAGCTGCTCGTCGTGCGCAAGTTTCAAACAATCTGAAGGCACAGCTAATATAACTATCACTACTACAACAACAACAATAGCAACTATAAATACAACTACAATACAACAACAACAACCGAGAAGCGTCGTTAGTTAATACCTGAGGCATTACAAATCAAAATACGCAAATACATTTACTACACTTTTAAGTTTTTGCCTAGCGCATTTCCAAAGTTTAACAATCATTAATTAAGAAAACAAAAAAAAATATATATGTAAATAAATAAACGTTTGCAACAATAATTAAACAACAGCAGTTGCCATAGCGGAAACCGCTTGTGTAATAAGTGCAATAGATATATTTTACTGGATTTTGTATCTAAACATTTTAATTGCACTCCACACAATAAAACGAACAAAGAAAAGTTAATTGTTTTGTAAAATCACAGCAACAGCAACGACAACAACAAAATTGAGGTGTGCATTTACAAACAACAACAATGGAGAACAATCGACAACAATCGACAACAATCGACAACAACAACAACAATTATGTATAAAATTACCGATCGAAAAGTGCTTTTAGTTCGAGCTACTTTATTGTATCTGTCAGATACAAAAATGAGTCACGGGCAAAGTTCAGTTAATACTTGACAACGCCAGCAGAAACAAAACTAAGCAAAAAACTCAACAATATTAACAACAGCAACAAAAAAAAAAGAGTTAAGATCTAGAAACTAGGTTAAATGGAAAGCAGTCAACAAAATAATATGGCCCATAAAACTGACAAATTATTTGCGAACTTCATTAAAACAAAATATATTGTCAAAATAAATATTTAGTTATTCCAGTTCCCTATTTGGAATTCCCTTAGAAGACCCAAACACGATTCTTGTTAAAGTATTCATTTGAAGAATTTGGCTAAACTGAAACTCGATATCTAGGGTTCTCTAAGAAATTCTACAGAAATTTCTTGGCCATTCTGTAATTTGGAACTCTAAACAATTTGAATCTGATATATTTTTGCCATTAAAATTCGCTTATTTTAATTTGAAACATTATTAATTGGGATATTTGATTACCCACATAGAAATGACAAAAATCGTATAAATAATTCTTACTGAACGATCCATAGTTTAAGATTATCCATTTATTAAGATTCTCAGAAAATGTCCATCTGAATCTGGATAGTAAAAAAAGCGAACTTAGCAAAATGCAATTTATT
Source organism: Drosophila cognata (assembly GCA_035041535.1). NCBI lineage: Eukaryota > Metazoa > Arthropoda > Insecta > Diptera > Drosophilidae > Drosophila > Drosophila cognata. The sequence goes on along the minus strand of JAWNLC010000571.1, from coordinate 11,950,929 downwards.
TTAATATCTTTTGCTTCCCAGCTCGAATTGCTTTTGTATGAAATTCCAGCAAGTTTTAAGCCAATTATTTATACAATTACTAATCTGAAAAAATATTAATTTGGATTTATATATTTTCATAATATATATTATTATATAAATTATATATTATTATATAAATTTTTTCAATATCATCGCGAAATAGGTTCAAGCAAGTTGATCAAGTCAAGTTTTGATCGATGTATATGCATATTTTTTCAGTAACAATATTTCTGCATTTAAATCGCGATTTTATCAATAACGGATTATGAACCAATATATATAAATAAGTTCTTGGAGTTAAATTAGCATATTCTGCTCTACGCACCTTAAACATACATTTTTCAGTTTACAACTACCAAATCTTGCCTGAAAGTTTCATCTTATGCTAAGATATACCTGGGATCATTGAGTTCAGTAACAAAGAAATCCAAGAAAAAAGATTCAAAATGAAATATCAGTTACTTACTACTTGTTCCATAGGGTTTACAATTCAATTTGGAAAATTCCTACACGTCGTAGTTCAAGTTCGCTGCCGTTTCTGCCACAAATCTTACACGTGGATACGCGAAGCGTTTTCACATTACGGCTGCAGCTGCAGCCACAAATTGAAATATCAGCTCACTTAAGTTTCGGGCTAAAGTGCACTGCAAGAAAAATTATCGAAACGTGCTAAAAAAAAAAGGAATTTCGCTGGAAACAGTTTCGTGATAATAAAAACTACAAAAAAAGAGGGAAACACTTTTTTCCGTTTAATTGAGAGAGCCAAATTGCGTGCCAGAAGGGAATCGGCTACATCAATTGGCCAACACAGAAACATATTGCACAATTTGGGGGTCTTCATTAAAAGTGTGGGCAATTAGCGGCAAATTGAATTATGGATGTGCCGCTGCTGCCACAAAACTATTTCGTTTGGCGCCAAATGTTAACTTACAGCAAAATTGCTATAAACTTTTTGTGTATGAACGAAAGAAGTCGAAAAAGAAGTTGAAGTTGAACTCGAATGTCGAATGTCGAAGTTGTTGTTGTTCATGTTGTTGTTGTTGTTGTTGTTCTTGTTGTTAGCTTGTATGGCTTTATTTATTTTAGCCAAGTTCAAACCGCCAGTTGCCGGCTAGTTCTTGGCCAGCCATCCATTTCCATTTTCTGTTTTCTGTTTCTGTTCTGCGCTAAACTTTTATTTTATGCTATTGCGTTTTCGACGGCTCTTCGTGCGCTTTAGGCCAGCTCTTGTTGGCCCGACTTTATACATATGTCTCCCAACTCCAATTCCAACTCCAACTCCAACTCCAGCTCCAGCTACAGCTCAACTTACCTTACTTTACGATTATTTCCGCTGAAACGTTGCGCACTGCCGACTGCCACTTGCTTTGAACTTTGTGCCACAGCCTAAAGGTCGCTAGCCAGCTGTTTGTCAGACCCCCATCCACTTCCCCCTCCACACATTTTGTTCTTCTTTCTTTTTTTTTTTTATTTTTGGGCGTGTGAAAGTCTGGCCATATGGAGCTAAGGGCCAGTGTGCTGTTGGCCAAGGATTTCCCACACCCGCAAAATTGTTCACATTGCTGGCAAATTGTATCAATTCCCCTTCTTGCCACAGTCGGCATGGGGAACCGGTTCTCTTTTAGCTCTTTTAGCCGCATAGCATAAATCAGCGCCAGCACTGTGACCACAACTAACTGGTTTATTTGTTTATGGCCAAGTCATGTCTGTAGTTACTATACATATATATATCTTTATATATATATATAGAGGCGCTTGTTCCGTTCGGTTTGCATTAAATCTCTTAATGTGCTAACGACATTCTCGGCGCCCACATAATCATTGACAAACATATATTGATGGCACCGCCACCCAGCATGTTATTAATTATATATATTGATCCCCTCCTCCCCCCCTGATCCTACCCCTCAGCGTTTGTGTGTGTGTGCAGTTAATCTCAACGAAGCCACTTTTGTTCAATAAACGTACAAAAACAAAACTGCAAATTGCAAATTGCGCGTAACAATTACAAAAAAAAAAAAAAAAATTCGCAGAAACTGATATATATAAATTGAGCAAAACACAAATAGTAATAATTAAAAAATAATAATAAATAAAATATTTGTTTTGAAGTGGGCGTGCGAGCAATATTTGAAATGTGCCGTAACCGAAATAACAACAACAATTTCAATTGCAGTGCAGCCAAGAAATAAAACAACAAAAACAACAGTCAAAACCAGTTAAAAGTGACAGGAAAACCAATTAAAACAATTTTAATAGCACCGTGACAAAAACGAAAAAAAAGGAAGAAAAATAAACAAATAAATCAAATACAAAAACATCAATTTATCTGCATAAGTAAATTGTAAACCGATTTACTTCAATTGGAAAACCATTTAAAGTGCACACCAGAAATTAACATAAAGCGGATCAGCCAGGCAAAGTACAAGATAAAAGGAGCACAACAAGAGGGAGACTGAAAAAGCAGACAGAGATACACAGAGAGAGACAGTGAGAGAGAGAGAGAGAGAGAGAGATCCTATAAAAATGGTAAATTAATAGATGTTATTTCTCTTCCATTTGCACACCCAACGATTTGCACTTGACCCACTAATTATGCAAAAAATAAAAATAGAAAATAAATCAAAATAAGATGAAAACAATATCGAGACTTGGGGCTCACTGCTTATCGGGCAAAGTCTCCGATCCATTACATAATGTTTTATGGCGACGACGTGACGATAAAAGCGAATAGCAATGCACAAAAACTAAACAACTAAACAACAACTTGAGTCTAGCTCAACAAATTGTTGCTGGGAACCGCAAAGTGCATACTCCATTGTAAATTATTACGCATTGAAGGTCCAATCGCTATTGCTCTAAATTCTATTCCTATTTGAACAATCTTAACTAGGAATATAGTAATTCTCTATCCAGATATAGAGTAATTAAAATATTATTTTTTTTATAAATTTAAATATATTAATAGAGATTTTTATACAATGGATTACCTTAATGGACTCTACAGAAAAGAGATGATATAATATTTAGTATAGCTCTATACTTGGCTAAATATTTGATGAAGCAATTGTTGCTGCTAGATAAAAAATGAAAACAGAAATGTTTAAATAATAATATTCAGTTATGATAAGTATTGGATTTAGATAACGTAATTATGAGCAACATATTTCACATGCACAAATAGAATTACGTATTGGGCATAAAATTAACAACGAAAATAAATAGTCATTATTATAATTTTCTTGGACTTAAATCACAGCTAAAGATAAGAAAAATCTGATTAGATTATGCATAATTATGTTTCGACTGAGGTAAATTTATAGGTTGCATATAATATGATTGCCATTGAAAGAGTATAATCGAAAGTTGTATAGCAAAATGTAATTCATGAAATTCCATAAATAATAAGCAACATAAACAAGCCATATTTATACCATAAATAATAGGAATAGTCTGGAATTTGTAACCGGAACAAGTTGGTTTCTGTGTTTGGGTCATGGCAACAGATAAAATTAACTATAACACATACATACATATATACATACATACATACATATATACATACATACATACATACGTACATACGTACACACATACGTACATACGTACACACATACGTACATACGTACATACATACATGAACATGTGCAATGCGAACAATTCAATTAAAAGCGCGTGCTAGGCCCAGCGATAAGAAAAAGCCAAACAAGAGAAAGGGACAGAGAGAGAGATAGATATTCGAGTTGGAAAACAAAGAGAGAGACAGAGAGAGAGAGAGAGACAGAGTTGGTGAGAAGTGGGCTGTTGCATATCTTAAGACGCTACCTGGCGAAGCAAATAGACAAGACATAAAATATTTATCAATCCACTTATAAATAGAGTTTTTCACCTTGTAATCAGGGCAGCGACTGCATTGATTCAACGACTACCGTTTACCACTAAAGATACGGGCCAAGCAGGTGGTAAAACTTTTATTAATTGGTAGCTAATTGCTGCCACACCGCAAGTTGTGGGACGCATTAAAGTCATTAAAGACTCGAGTTCTTTGCTCTATCTAACTGCCGGCAGCTCCCCTCTCAAGTGGCAGCTACTTGACGCCGACGCCAACGACGACGTCGACGTCAATTGTGACGTAGCCGCATGCCGCGAACTTTGTCTGCCCAGCAAAAATTACAAAAGCACTGAAGCGAGACAGCAATATACTTAGATATAAATATGTGCATGTATACGTGTGTATGTATGTGTGTGTGTGTATGTGTGTGTGAGTGTGTGTGTATGCAAAAATGAATAATGAAAGAGAATAAAGCTCAATATGAAATGCGAAGCGGACAAAAACTTAAACAGAAAATAGTTTTTTAATTATCGATGTCAATTAAAATGAACTGAGCGCTGCTGTGTCGTTGTTTGTGTTCGGCCTTATATAAGAATTGCCGACTATATACTCTGTATAAATACAAACACACACACACACACACACACACACACACTCATGCGCATATACACAAATGCAGAGCAAGTAAAACAATAAGCTGGAAGCATAGTAACGAGACAGCAGCAGCAGCGGCAGCGGCAGCAGCAGCAGCAGCAGCAGCAGTCAGCGCATGAAACTTTGGGCAAAGTCACAATTCATGCATTGAGGGAGGTGGCTTACTTTCAGACAGTCAAGCTCCCCCCTAGCGCTGCACCCGTTGCCCGCGCCAGGCTCTAGCACATTTGCAGCTGGAATGTGAAGTGAGCAACGCCAGCAATTTAGCCAGAAAGAGAGAGAGAGAGAGAGGCATAGAAAAAAGCACAGCTACAGTAAACTAATACAGTGCTCGCTCTTAAGTTTGAACTTGCTCAAGCTTGAATAGCAGCTTTTTGCAAGTTTTAGGTTAGATCCAACTTACAAACGAGTGAAAAATGCAAGCAGAAAATAAAAACGAACCAAAAATCAAGAAAAGATTCAGCGAGATATAATATTTAAATTGAAATATTTAAACAAGGCCCTACGACGTCAAGCAAGGACTTAAATTAGATTTCGATCATATTTTAATAATAGTTTATTTAGAAGTTTATATGCAAATTTGAATTCACTCTCAAAGCGTCTCGTTTGTAATAATTGAATGAACACTGTATAGATACAGATATATAGATATAGATAAAGATACAAATACATTTACAGCAATGGAGACCTGCGGCATTTGATCGATGCTTTGAGTTATGAATGAGGCAAGCCAGCTGCTGCTGCTGCTGCTTGGCAAGTGCTGGTCGGTTCGGTTCGGGTCGGGTCGATTCGGGTTGGGGGCGGGCACTGGGCTAGTGGAGCTGCTGTCCACAGCGAGCCAAATGCTGCCCGCCCCTAAATGACGGTTATCTCGTTGCCCCTGCCACGGCTGGTTGCGACGCTAACGAGGTTTGCTTACAATATCGATAAAATATCTTTTTTCACACTCGCACAAAGAGAAATACAAAAATCAAGCTAGGGGGGAAAAAGGAGCCACAGTCAGACGGGCCGATAACATGAGCCGGCAGTCATATGAATATTTCATATTTTATTTGTTTTCCGATGACAGCAGTCTAGAAAGAGACAGCCAACTAGTTGGGTATCAATAAACTGGTCTCTCTTGTGTTTTGTTTGTTTGTTGATTGCACACATTCACAACTAAGCGGCGGAAATATTAACAATCAATATCAAATACATGCATATACTTGTACATAAGCATGTAAATATATATGGATATATATGTATATACATCACTTTGAGATCGCTGCAAATGCAAAACATAAATTGTGAGTTTTTCATAAGTGGGTTTTTCACTCTTGGACCAAAACAATTGAAGTTCTCTTTTGAGTTCGCAGCGCTTAATTGAATTAAAGACAATTACATAGTTCTAGGCAACAAATCGCCTTCAGCTTGTTGTTGTGGCAAGACACACACACACACACACACAAACACACACCAACACAATCAGACACATACACAAATAAAAATCAATCATCAATAAAATCTAATTGAATTTGTGCGCAGTTTGTTGCCGCGATCATGCCGAGAATTGTGCCACAGCGAGAGAGAGACGCAATAAGAGAAAGAGAGAGAGCATGATAGAGGAAGAGAGAGACAGAGAGAGCGAGTATAAGCCATCATAATTTGTGTGAAAAAGAGGCGCTGATCGTTTGGTGGTCGTCAATGCGTGGCAAATGACTTTTCCATATGGGTCATTTACACCAGGAGCATCAGTTCAATTGCCTCGGTCAGAAGGGTGTGTAGAGGGGGAAGTGCCCGGAGCAAGGGCAGAGGCAGGGGCAGAGCCAGTGGTGAAGGCAGTGCCAGGGGCAGCCGTGCGGGCTGTTGTAACAATTATCGCAAACATCTAAATGGTTTTCGGAAATGTTATTTGAACTTTTCGGTGGAAATGAGTTTTCAAAAATAAAAAAAAAATAAAATAAATAGTTTGGAAAGCGACAGAACTGTGACGATGTTAAGGTTCATAAGTTGAGCGCCGGGGGGCGTTTGGGAAGGTGAAGGGAGAGCGTTGTTGGAAATTGGAATTGAATTGAACTTGGGAACTTTGCACTTGGCTTTTTGTGTGTGTGCAATGAGCAGACAAATGTAATTAAAGTTTGAAAACTTTTAAGAATGTTCGACTTGAAGTCTGCCGACAACTGACCAAATACTCAGCAAATGTGATTATGATTGGCTCTTAATAATAATTTTGAATTTAGCAATCACAAACATTCTTTGCTCTGCGCTTTTTTAAAGACATATTTGAGTAAATGAGTTTTTTGATAACAATGAACGCAAAGTTGATGCAGATTCTAATCCCAAAATAATACCAACTTCAAACAGCAAACAATGTGTGGCAAATACACATTTCTAATAAAAAAAGTTAAGTATTTTTTCATTTTTAATTCAGAAAGGTGGACAACAATTTTTAATACACTTTCAGCTGCTTGGTAACATAAGTAAGACTCATAAAAAGCAAATAAATTAGGTTGATAGAAAAAGGTAAAATGAATACACAGAAAATAAATTAATTAAAGTGCGCAGCTGAGTTTTTGCTCTTTAAGACTCATTACAAATGGTGATATATGAAAATGTTGTTGGGCTTCTCTTTCGTCATAATGTAGCGTTAACCATGTCTTATCGAGCATAACATCGCATAACTCTCCTACCCTGAAGGGTCAGGTCTGGCCCTCTGGCCCGACCATGTTGTTAATGCTGAAGCGTTGCACAGGTGTGTCAATGACTCGCCAACGGGGATCGTGGATAATGAAAACGAAATGCAGCCAAAAGGGACTTGGGCGGCAGTCACCAGGGCAATGGCAAATGCGAGTGCTGAATAATTTCCACTTCCGACACGAGAAACATGACAAAATACACACACTTACACACACACCGTCCCAGAGACAACAGCTGGACGGCAATAACAGCAACAACAACAACAACAACAGCAAACAGGAACTGGGAACGCGAACGGTGACGAGGTCAAGCTAAAAACTATTAAAGGCGAACCAAGCTGTTCCCATGTGTATCTCTGTGTGACCATTTTTCACTCAGACTGCGTGTGTATGTCTAGTTGTGTGTGTGTGTGTGTTATGTGTGTGTGTGTGTGTTATGTGTGTGTGTAGTTTTAATCAAACCGCTGCTACAGTTTACTTTTGCGCCTTTTTTTAAGGTGCGGTTCAGTGCCCTTTGGTGGCCATAAAACTGACGACGCTGGCAATGGCGACTCTGTGGGCCAAACAGTGGCCAGGAGAAGGCAGGAAACGCCATCAGCTGTCGGCTGTGCGGCTGGCTTCAGGCTCGTTAGTGGCCAGCAGAAATGTGGCTCAAATGCGAGGGTTGCCAGCAGCTTTGTTCGGGGTTGGGCCGTAAATTACAATCCAACTTGAATGCTTGATTGTATGCTTGCATGTGTGCCACAGCGTGTGTGAGTGTGAGTGTGTGTGTGCGAAGGCTGCACGGAAGCCGCAAGTGAACATGCAACCCACTACACAGCAAGAAATAAACAACAAATTGCTAAAACACTTTAATATGTGTGTTTGTGTGTATAAATACGAGATTTATATAAAATATATATTAAAAATATATATTTATATATATACATTATTCATAAACATCGGCTTTAGCACATTTATATACATATAATATTATTATTAACACTTCAATTAATAATTATTATGGCAATTAAATAGAAACTTTATTTTCTGTTTTGCTTAGATATTTGCGCATATAATATTTGCCAGTGTTTGTAAAATGTAAATCACTGATTAGCATATTCATATATATATATATATGTATATATATATATATATGTATATTGCATTACATTTTGGAGGGACATTTGAAATTTTCGCATGAGCACTCGACGAGTATATTTGCAGATCTAAACTAAAAGTGGTTCAATAAATTATTGCGATTGTTACGCGTATCCACTTGCAGTGCGTTGATTGATGGTGCTCCACAACACATTGAAAGCGGTTTGGAGTTTCATTTGGATTGTGGATACACTTGTGACAGTGCCACACACGCACGTTGGCGATTCATCAAAAGGCGTAGCCACAAAACTATCAAATTGAGCAGCTATGCAAATGCTGAATCTGTGAAAAATTGTATTCGAAACGGCAGTTGTCAAAACTGACAAATTGTCAATGATATTGCGGCTGTGTTGCATTCGATATATTGGCCATATGGATTACTCAATTCCGGGCAACAAACAACAACTAACATTACACAATACTTATGGCTAAATGCGAAATGTGAGACGAGACGAGACGAGACACGACACGACGTAGCGCTTGAAGGAGCTCTACAAGTGCACAACAATACACAAAGTTGCGCACACAGATATAGTTACAGTTTCAGCTGTAGATACAAAGATACATTCACATGGATACTTTAGCTAAAAGATACTTGCACGTTACAAAGACGCAAACGTCATTACAATGGAAAACAGAGTTCAGTTCAGCTCAGCTTAGACGGGTCGGGTGGGGTGGGGGTTGGGGGGAGGGCGAGGCGGGAAATGGCTGCAATAGACAAATGACAGCGACTCCAGGTGGCAAGCTTGAGTTGCCAGCGCTAGTCTCGAGACGAGCCACATGCCCAACGCAAATCGGAGTCGTAGCCAAAGTTGCGACTTAGCCAAAGACAATGGCTAAATCAGCGCATAAAGCAAAATTCCAATAACTGTTCGACTTGCGAACGGTGGCACAAAATGCCCCAACAACAACGTAACACGTAACACTCAACAGCCAAGTGGTGCTCTAGAGATGAACCGATGATTTACGAAGATTTATTTACTTGTTGTCCAACTTAAAGCAAGTAGCAGCTGGCAACCAGCAGCCAGCAGCTATTTAATAAGTTTGCTTTGCGATACTCAAACATAATTTGAGAAAAACTCGAAATAAATGTTTAACAATGTTTATTGATATTTTCAAACTTTCATCTCGGTGGCTATTTGTACGAATGTGTTGTTTACATCACTTTTTTGTAGTTGACAACAAATATGAAAATTAGAGGTACACAAAAAAAAAAACACGAAAATTTGATTATTTCGTGTCTCACTCGTGTTTTCATTAAGTTTATAAATAAAATTTTAACTTAATTGCTGCTCATCATTTATTTAATATTACACACAATTAAATTAGCCTATTTTTAGTTGTTGAACAATTATTGCTGAATTTTAAGTTTCAATTGAAAAAGTTGTAACAATTATTTTGCTCACATTTGGTTTGAGTCAGCCATTTTTTCGACGGATGCATTTAATTAAGAAATTATGAGATCATTAAAGTGTGATGTGTGTACATAAAACTAATCATTAATTATGATTAGTAATTCCATTAAATGCCTGTGGAGCTATTGAATGTTGTGTTGAGCACAGAATATATTTTTTGCATCTTATTCATCGTATTGAAATTTCAGCTTAGGTACATTTCTCAACATTTATAAGATTGCCAATTTCTTCTTGAAAATCTGCCAGAATTCTTTTTTGATATTTCGTGCTTGGTTTGGAGCGTGTCACGTGCACATCTCAATTTCGTTTCGATTGCCATTGACTTAGAGCCATGTCATCGTTCCAACCCATTCCAACTCATCATCATCATCATCAGCAGTTGTTGTAGTTTCTTGGTGTTTTTTGTTTTAATTTTTTTTTTGTGCTGTTAGTTGAAGATTATTGCAAAGTAACTGACAATGTTTCGCCGGCAAGGCATTTGTTTGTCTACCAGCAACAGCTGAACTTGCCCCGAGGAGGCAGCTCTTGGGGTACGCTGACGATGAGGATGAGCATGGAAATGAAGAAGATGATGCTGCTGGTAAACGTTGACACTGCTTAAAGATATATATGTACCCATGTATATATATATTTATATATATATATTTCTGTTGAGGTTGCGTTGTTGCATCACTCTTTCTGCTTGTTGGCCATCAACAGCACAGCACAGCGCAGCACAACACAGCTGCAGCATTTGCATATTTTGGGTAATATGAAGTGAGCATCGTGGAAATGGAGTTAAGTGCTCTGTGTATGCAACTCTGACATTGCCTCGAGGATGGTGTGTGTGTGTGTGTGATGTGTGTGATATGTGTGTGTGCGAAATGCTAACAGTTGCAAATCAGTTGTGCAATTGAGATTGGAACACGTTCAAGTTGAAAGTAAAACGGCGCCAGCACTCGACACAATTAACTGACGGAGTAAAAAATAAGGCCAAATAAATAAAAACCAAAAAGTAGAAATTCAAATAAATAAATAGTTTTTTTTGAAATGAGCTCGCACCTGTTGACTTTGTCATCTTTTGTGCAAAATTTGCGCAACTGTTGCCAGCCACAAAATGTATGCCACCCTCAAGTCACCCTAAACCCCACTCACCGATCCCCGCTCCACACTCCACACTCCACGCAAACAGCTGTCAGTCGCTGAGTCACAGTTTCATAGCTTGTTCTGCTAACTGTTCACAAGTGAGCGGGGGGCGTGTTAAGTGGGGGGGGGGGCGGGCACTTTCGGTATTGCCACATTGGAAAACGTTGCAGTGCACATTTTGTGGTGCCTGTGAAATTCATTTGTTGGCCACTTGACTTCGCACAGTTCATTAGCCAGCTCCGAGATCTGCACAGCGACACTTTCCATTTTATCAATCAGCGGGGCGGGGCGGGGGGCTGTCCGGGTAATTATGCAGCTTATTGATTGACAAGTAATTTGCATAAGCCAACAAGAAATTTATCAAGTAATCGTCGCTAATGATAATCGTCGGTCACCTTCGGGTCGGCGTCTTCAGATGAAAAGGCCCATCAGCGTTGTCAAGTGTTTATTTTTTTCACTTTAGTTCTTTAGCGGCGAAATTTGCCCTTGAGGTCGGGGAACAAACTTGTTTAACTAGTTTAATGACGATGACATTCAAAAGACTCAGTTGTGCGTGTAATTTTAGCATATGCTTTGACTAAAAAAGTTTCCTCGCTCCTCAATGAGATTTATTACAATTTTCCAAGCTAACTTTTTCCTAGAACGAATTTAATGAGGAAAGCTACAAGTATTTTCCATTCAATATTTTTAACAGACTAGTAACGATAGGAAATTGAGACGAAAATATTTAAAGCTATTCACAATTTTTTACTTCCCTTTTTTAAATTTAAATATAAATATTTGGACTTTATTTTTTATATCTAGATTTATGTAATTCGGTGTAAACTCATTTTATAAGATTTGTACAAAAATATCTTGAATAAAAGTTTTATCAAGACTCTTTTTACAGATAGATGTCAATTGAAACAAGTGATTAAAATCCATTCTTAAAGCTAAACGCGACTTATAACAGGGTTTCCTAAGTGAAGTTCAAACAAAGTGGGAACCAAGATCTTAATATACACTGTCGCCAAAAGATTGTGTTCTAGCAGTTCTCGCTAACTATAAAGCTTACTTTTGTTATTTCCGGCGAACCGGATGTTGGATATTATTTAAAAAAAAAATCAGCAGATTTGTAGACATAAATTTTAAGTGTACATATTCTGTATGTGGCGCCAGCGATTAATCAAAGAGATATCAAATATTTGTTTGCCAACGCAGTTGATGATGCTTCCTCTTCGTCTTCCACTCCAACTATGTTGCAAGCAGACCTTCAATGTGGGCGTCTAACAAATTGTCTTTTGTTGTGTGGGCGTGGCACGCCCACAGATTGAGCTGCACTTGCTGCGATAGCATTGTCGCTGCTACTGTTCCAGTTCCCAAAGCAAGCTGCAATCTTTATTTATTTTTTTTTTTTTCTGTTTTGCTTCATTTTTGTGGCAAACAATTTCACGGCTAATACTTGACTTCTGCACAACTGAGCTATCCTCTGAAACAAGCACACACACTCTCTGCTATCGCATTGTTTTGTGTTTGCCAGATTCTCATTTTTGCCCGGCCCCATGCCACATGCCACATCCCCCCCTCCTGCGCTTGCAGCAAGTGGTTGTTAGTCGGACACTTTGTCTATGTTGGCGAAAGTCTCGTCGAGCAATTGATGAACATGTTAAGTGCAGGGCGAGGGCTCTGGATTCGTTTCGTTTCTGGAGCACAATTGCCAACACATATACACACACACACACACACACATATATATATACATTCTTTGTTTTTTGGTCAACTAAGTGGTAGTTGTGATGGTGGAGATGGGCTAGAAGTCAATTGTGGCAAGGCTTTGTTCAAGTGGCTGCGCTGTGCTGGGCAGGAAGTCCAAACTGGAGCACAAGTTGCTTATAACTAAGTTGGCTAATTCATATACGTATGCGTTTTGTGGCTATATCCGATATGTGATTATTATAAACATGATTTTGTCCCAGCTCTAATTGTGACTGCCTGCTGCGTGCTTGCTGCTTGCGTTGGCCGAAATTCATATATTAATTAAACGCTAAATTTAACAGAAAGCCAATTATGCTAATCAGTTGCGACAGGGCCTCGAGATAAAGCAAGCCCACACACACACACACACAGCACACACAAAGTCATCTCTCCTCTCGCCCACAAACAATGAATACAAGCCCAGGTAGAGTCTTTGCCATTGCACTGCACAAAATTGGTGATACACGGCATGGCTAATAATATGAACTAGAAGAGACTATTAATTATTCTGCTTGAGCTTAAGGCCTTTAGCCTTCAATATTGATTGACGAATTGAAAGTTACTTCAAATTTGTGACAGTGTATTCATTGTCTAGAGGCCGGGCATCGTCAACGCTTGCTCATTTTGATTGCCAATAAGCCGCAAACGCACCCAAGACGAGCATTAGCTCGGCCTAGCTTAGCCTGCTCACCGCTCCTTCCCCCAATTCCCCCTCCCTCCAAACCACACCCACTGCTTATGCCCACCTTTGAGGGCGGCTGCCAACCACCCAGCATTTCCAGTTGATTGTATTTACTGGTTCCAAGCCTGAAATTTCGTTTTAACTGCAATTACAAATTAAATCAACCGCAGGGAGAGGTTTCAAATTGCGTGACTGATCTGATTTTCAGTTGTACTCGCCGATATACATTACGAAAGTTGAGTCTTTTAGTTTTGCAACAATCTCAAAACATTCTCAAAGGTACTCACAGCTTGCCAACTTTTAATGGCTTTTGACTATTTCGTCATCCGCCTTTAAAGTTTTGAGATAAGTCAGCTCGATTTTGCAAAAGTAAAAGTATTTGTTTTGACTTCTTCAAGATTTATTTAGTTGCAAGTCAATAATAAATAAATCGATTAATGAAAATAGTTTAAATTAAATATATAAAGTAATTGCTATCACATAGATAAGCATTTCAGAACTATTTTCTAGTTTTATGTGGTTCCTGGTCCACTTAGCACATTGTCAAATGAAAACTGTTAATATATAGGATACAAGTGATTTGGGCAGATGTTCTTATAGATAGAGGCATGCTGATAACTGTGTCATATTTGTTCTGTCCTCATCCCAAACAAATATGACTGGGTTGACACCTGTTTATATGCGCCTTCGCGCACTTCTAAGCATGCCGACACCAATTTGGGCTGCTCTTCGCCGGAAATCAGAATTGTATTTTCCAGCTTGGAATGAGTCGCGTTTGCCGCTGCCGTTGCCGTTGCCTTTTAGGCTACCTTTCGTCACCTGTTCGGCTGGAAAGCAGCTGTTTATCTTGCGTCATTCGACGGCGTCGTCGGCGGCATCTTGGCATTAAATCAAAACCACTTCCGTGCTGACTGTTGCTGTTGTTTTTGTAATTGGCACCGCACCCTTTCGTCACACACACACACACACACACACACACATGACAACGTTCGCTTGGTGGTTCGGTGGCTCGGTGGTTAAGTGGTGGCTACAACCAGTTTCAGTTGCTTTTTGCTTCAAGTAAATATAAGCGAGTCGCAAGGATGACGTGTACCACCCAACCGTTGAGGTGCGGGTGGAGGCCGGTCTGAGTGAACCACCATGTAATCTGAGACTTACACTCTGCACGCGTGTGTGTGTTTAGCAAACCCCGACCAGGAACTAACTACCTGCCTATCCCAACCCCAATACCATCCCCCATTCCAAATGACAACCCTTGCACAGCTCTTTAGGCAGTCCATCAAATAGCATGTGTAAATAAAAGCGATGAAAACAAGACACGAAACGAACAGGCAACAAAGCGCACACAAACACAAGACTTGAGAAGGAACAGTTCCATTTGAGCTGACGAAGATGAAATACTCTAGGACTTTATTTCAATTCCATCCAATATTAATGTTTGACCTATTTTCAACCAAAAATCACACTCAACAATTTGAAATATTAATTTTTTTTTACATTAAGAAACTTTGTCTATATACTATATATTTATATATATATATTGCCATAAAGACTCAGGTTTATATTTTATGAAGATACACTCTTCAATACGCCTCACATTTCGCAACAAAGTAGCCATACCCACTGCAAGGGTATTAAAAAGGATGCGAAGATTGAATATGTGTGTTTAGGGGTACGGCAAAGTGAGAGGTGGGACACGACGGGACAGGGCTTATCAACATATCAACATATCGCATTTGTTAAAGGGGTAGTCGCTCGGTTCTGTCTACATGCTAACCATAAGCTAATTGAGGAGTCTTCCATTTTGAACATCTTCTCCTTGTTTTACTTCATGGTGCCAGCAACTGAGCAAAGTAAGCCTCGATTGTCAAGTGCTTGCAGGTCTCTCCTTTGTCTTTCCATTAAGTATCTTTATATTCCATATACAAGGTATATATGTGTATATATCTTGTGTTTTTTTTTCGCTCGTCGACTATTTGCACATCATTAGCAGAGGCGGCGCAAACAGCTCCAACTAACTAAATGCAAACTGCAGCTGGAGTTTACTCTATGATATGCAAAGATGGTCGCAGAACAACAGAATCGTTACGACTGTTGTTTGGTCACAGGAACTAAAATCAGAAGAGAATTTTGACATAAATAATGAAAGAATTTCAAAATTAGTTGAGATCAGTTGTTATCCTCTATAAAATATAATTTGTTCATAACCTAATCGAGTACATAACATCTGTGTTTATATATAAACCTTATCAGATATGTAATCATATGTAATAAGCAGATTTAAACTTCAATAAGTTGCAGGCAAAATATTCGTTTACGCTCATAGGAAAAAGCATTTGAAGTAAATTGCAAATTTATTTTAATAAAATAATATAATTTTTATCTGTAACATAATTACTTGTTCTATATATATATATATATATGCGTCTCTTAACTATGCCTTGTCAATTTTGAATTTTTAACTATTTGAAAATATTTTCCTTAATGGACAATTAGAAAATAATCGAATTAATCTGACAAGGAAAGCGAAAAAACAAAATAGATAAATAACTTAAATAAATCAAAATTGACGTGAAAATAAATAATAATAATAGTAAAGACGAGGAGAACTCGAAAAAATGTGTTGAACTACATTTTAAAAATTGGCTGAACTGTAATTGAAATATATGCTAAAATCCACATGATGCACGATGCTTAGCTGGGTGAAAGGCATTCAAACCTTATGCTGACCACAAGAAATTGCCTTCATTTTTTTGTTTCGAGCGTTCACTGGGCGCGATCACAAACTGAGCAGATTTCGCCTTTCGCCACATGCCAGCAACAACAACAACAACAACAACTACGACTACAACAAACAATCATTCATCAACAAAGTGTAGCAACAATTGGCAAACAAATCGAAAAAATGAAAATAAAATCATTGAAAACGTTTTGCGGAGCAACGGCATTTTAAACAATAATGAAAGCCGGCACCTAGACGAAAATGTTAGCCATACCCAAAGCATACAATTTGTGTCTGCTAGTTGGACCACCCTCCCCTGCCAAACAATAAACGTTAGAGCCAAGTCGGGCCAATAAACTTTCAAAAAGTAGGCGGGAGCGAAGCAATACCAATTGGCCTATTCCCACAAACCTGGCCAACTACCTCAAACCTTCTACAACTCGATAAATTTCTATCTAGCCCGGCGAGTTTTTGGTGAATCTGTGGAATTGCATCTGCATCTGCATCTGCATCTGCATTTGTAGCTGCATCTGTAGCTGCATCTGTAGCTGTAGCTGTAGCTGTAGCTGTAGTTGTAGCTGTAGCTGTAATTGAAATGCATGTGCTCATAATTTAGACTTTTACGATTTATTTGCCTGCCAAAAACACATTCGATTCTAACGTATGTTTCCATTGTTCTCTGTCTACTTGCAGGTATGTAAAGCAAAACACTCTCCGCACAATATGGAGCTGCTCGTAAGTAGGAAATGGTAGTTAATCGTTGAAAGGGATGTGAGCCCGTGGAATGTTCCACCTGCTGGACGAGCAAGTCCCTTTAGTATATAAGAAACTTTTTGTCTCCCTAGCCAAGCATTTTATCTGCATAATGCTGCTTTGCTGGTTGTGCTTTTCTTTTATATTTCTTTGGGTTTTCTTTTGTGTTTTCTTTTGGAGTTTCGCTTGCTGCCTTAAGTGCGGCACAGCAACAATAAATCAAACAAAATTTCCCAGTTGGATTTTCATTTTATTGCATTTACTTATTATTATTATATACGCATTCTCCATCGTTTTAGTTTTAGTTTCGCTCTGACAGCTGGGCGTAAATGGGCGTGGCAAGCAGTCAGTTTTAATGACTCTGCTTAGTTTCTGCGTAAGAAGTTTCCAGTCTGTTGTCTCATTGGCTACTTGGGTGTCGCTATCCAAATCTCCAAATGCAAAAGCAACTGCGACTGCGAGTCTTAACTATTGTTAAGCACTTGAAGCAAAAGTTTTGCGAGCTCTGTTTTTTTTTTATTATTTTTGTTTTGGATATTAAGATA
The DNA here is from genome assembly GCA_035041535.1 of Drosophila cognata. Classification (NCBI taxonomy): domain Eukaryota; kingdom Metazoa; phylum Arthropoda; class Insecta; order Diptera; family Drosophilidae; genus Drosophila; species Drosophila cognata. The sequence continues at coordinate 11,933,631 of JAWNLC010000571.1, read as the reverse complement.
AAGATTTCAACTTTTGTGGGCTCGAGTCCCAGTTGTAGTCAAGCAGATGTTCATATTCCAGTGAGGCCTCTCAATTGTAAATGCTCATAAAATATGTTTGTTTGAGTGGGTGTGTGTGTGTGTGTGCGTGTGTGTGCGTGTGTGTGTGAGTGGGTGGTTGTATCTTAAACCACATCAACGAGTCTTACAGCAAATTTGTGCACTACTGCGCCGTCAAGTGCGCTTTCCGCAGCTAATTGACATCATACTGAACTCATTCACATTAATTAATGACATCATACTCCAGAATGAATGAGGGGGTCATGCTCAGCACTGAACTATGGGGGAAACGTAATATAAAAAAAAACTAAAAAATAAAACAAGAAAGAGCCGCTGTCGACGCGCTGTCGATGATTAAATACTCTGTACGACATACACTTCTCGCCACTTGAATGAGATACCCTGTAGACAATCCTTCCAATTGCTCATTACTCGTAATTGGAAAAGCATTTTTTCATATTGTTTATTTTGTCTGCGAAAAATTTTTAGTTTTCTTTATTTCAACTTTATGTATTTTATTGATTTCGATTGTCCTAGAAATATCTTCAGCAGCGCCTACGGCGAATAATGATATCACGTAATTTGGGAAATAACAAGTTTTTCAACAATTAAATTTTCTACAAAGTTTTGTGAGCTGTAAATATTATATAAACTATAAATTTGTTGGAAAGGAACTTTAGTTTCGCTTACTAATTTAAATGGCAAAAATATTTGAACTAAATTGTTTAAATGCCAATCAAAATTTCATATCAGTACAACTAGTTGCACTGGAAAAGAAATAAAACTTGCTAAAAGTAAATAAAGTGTGTTGTCAAGTGTTGTGCCACAACTAAAACACTCGCCATCAGTAAATTTCAAAATAAACAAGCAGATGCGGCACACGCACTTTGCGCTTAATTTGACGCAATTCCCACAGCATCCGACAGAGTACTTAAAGACCTACTACTTGAGTTGAGTTGAGCTGAGTTGAGTTGAGTTCTTTGGGCATTGCTCTTTTCATTGAACATGAAATATGTAAAATCTCGAAATAACTACAGTTACTAACCACAATATGCTTTAATTTGAATGGCCTTTTGGCCCAGGTCACAATTTGGCACCTGAAAGCAGATGGCTTTGGTTATTGTGTTCATTCATTTACATATCTGAATAGGCTTTTGTGGTTGGCAAATTTAATTCACATTTTGGCTATATAACACTATTCAAATTAGGATAACGAAATGAAAATTGAGCAAGATATAAAAAAAGCGACATTGAAGAATTTCTTAGCAAAACCAAAAATTGATTGATGGCCATAAAATATTTAAGCCAAACAATTTTTGTAATGAACCAATCAATAGAAAATCGACGAAATGTTGAAAGAAATTACGAAAAGCTAGCAAATTTCCCATTAACTGTTGCCCAAAGTAATTTTTGTCCAATCCTCAGTTTGAGCTCATGAGTAATTCATTTTGCCCTTTGCATGTTTGCATCAAATTTAATTTAAGAATTTACTTGAGGGGAGGCAACCACAAAATGCTTAACTCAACTTAGGCAGCTAGTCTATGTGGTTGTTTGTTCTTGTTTATGTTGCAAGTAAATAGATTTTTGTGCCTTGTTGCTGCCAGGAAGACCTGATGTTTATGCAAATAATTGAGAGAGCGACGAGTTGGCAGCTTGCGTTTGTACCGATGAAATTGGGCCTTCAGTTTTGGCATTGAGGTTTTTCGGGCTTTTGCAATTTTAATTGGATTCTCCAAGCGGCTACAGATTTACGAGCCAACTGAATATTGCACACCAGAATGAGGTATCCCAGAAGCTTTTCCATGTTGTAGAAAAGAAACCGAAAAAATAAAAAAAAAATAAATACCAGTAGCTATAATGCATTTCAATGTGGCATTACAAGAGATTTAATTGAAAATGAGTGGCCGGACCCTTGACACTGAACCTGAGGGAGGCCCTCTGTCAAAGATTATTAACCTGCTTCTCCCCTCAACTCAATTCAACTGAACTCAACTAAACTCAATTCCACTCAACTCACTGATTCGGCTTACAACTTTGCCAAGAAGTTGTTGTGGCTGCTGCTGGCCTTTCTCCTACACTGTGTAGCTGCCTCCATAATTATGCAAAATTAACGTTAATTAATCTCGGTTGAAGCAATAAAAGCCGAACAGAGAGCGAGAGACCGAATGGGGAGACAGACATGAATATATTCTAAATATATATTAGCCTAAGCTAATATTTCCCAGTGTGACGAAATTCAGACAAATTTGCCAGAGATGAAAATTAATTGCATATGCTAATGGGGATCATAGAACTTAATGTAATGTCAGGAGGTGCGAGCGACATCATACTTTCGAGAGGAGTTAACTGACAGCTATTTTAAGTGCTTCGTTTGGCGCTCTGACGTTGCTGTTGTTTTACATGATGACGTGTAATTTGGCTGCACTTTGATTACATTCGCTTGATGTACATGTTGTTGTTGTTGTTGTTGTTGTTGTTTAATGCATATGACACAAACGGCACAAACGAGAATCAAAGGCAAAATAAACCGCATTTTGGCAGCAAACGAGCACTAAATAAATGCATATATACAAACATACATACATAAAGCAAATCGAACGTGCGATAGACATGCGGTTCACTTAGCACATACATATACCTCTAGTATTTATTCATACACATCTAGAGTACAACAACTACAACAACAACAACAACAACAGCTTGTTGTGTGTGAGAGGGCCATGGGAAAGCATGCCAAATGTGGCTCAGTCAACGATAACAATATGAAACCACAAAATAACAATTGAATCGTTGCCCGTTTCGAGCAGCTTATTGAAGCCTGATTGAAGTAGCGCTTTTGATGCTATGACTACCTCCTCTTTCCTCTTTCCTCTTTTCTATTTTCTCCGCCCTCCCCCTCTCTCTCTAACTCTCTCTGCCCAGCAACCTGCCCATCTCGCCGCACTGACTTCATACTCGATTGGACCCTGAGGTTTTGCTATTGCTGCGATTGCTATTGAGCTGTGGCTATTTATAGTCGACCGAAAATAAATAAAAAAACATAAATTATGGGATGAGTCATATTGAACGACTATGGTATACTCTGCAGCATTCACTTTCTTACTTAAAACAAATAATTAGCATAATACAGAAGAAGATAAAAATGATCGATTACCAAATGTTCGAATGTTCGAAATTTTACATTTATGTTAAATATTACAGCTAACTTATTGTTAGCGTGATCTCTTGAAATAAATAATGATAGTATGACAGCTTATGTGATACCCTATAATACGTTGAAGCAGTGTATATTTGGCGCATTGTTGTACAGAGGCCAATGTATTTGTAACAAGCTCAATTTAGTTAATGACAAGTTTAAGTGAGAGTCAAAGTTTACAGTATTTGGCGAATATAAATAGACATAGATCGACGGTGACATACCCTGCAACATCACAATGCAATAAATCTGTAGAGCATTAAAGCATGAATGAAAGTAGTGAAGCGAAATGTAAATTGATTATAACATGCCCAATAACAGATAAATAAGATATGTATAAAGTAAGCAGTTAGCAACAGGTGCTATAAATTGAACTGATTTAATCTACCCTGTTGAAAATAATATGCTATGGTCATTGATATGCTCAATTAATCAATTAGACCTTACTGACCATATACCCCTTGCCACCTACATCAAAATTGTTGCACGTTGTTTTTTCTTCTTTTTTTTTGGGCTACCTTTCTCCAGGCATCTCTTTGTGGCGCGCAACTAGACACAAACGTAAGCCTCAGTTTCAGCTTAAGCTGTAGCTTTGGAGATACATCGAGTCAGTCACTGTTCGCTTGAACTTTTGAACTAGTTTCGCACACACACACACACACACACACACACACACACACACACACACGTAAGCACAGTTCTCAAGCGTTGTGAGTGAGCTCAATCTTGCATTCAATCTTCGCATGAGTTTTACATTTTCACATCTTTCACATCTCGGCTCTCGGTAGGTAAAACTGCCAACCGTTTTTGGTCGTCGTCTATTACATTAATGGCCACAATTGCCGTGAGTGAGTACATCTATCTAACAATTCGTATCTCCATCTCTATCTCAATTTCCAGCTGTTGCTTCAATCACAGCTGTGTGCGTGTGAGTGTGTGCGTGTGTGCGTGTATCCGAATAGATGATTTATGGGCGCACTATGCACAAGTATCGCTATCAGTTGTTGCCAAAGATAAGCCGCTGATAAACTTGTGCGTTTTATCTAATTAAACGCTAGTGATGTTTACAAATTTAAGAGCTCAAATGGTTCCGTTCCCTGATTGGTCGATTATAGATTCCAATTTCGATTGTATGTTGAATTGCGCGATTTTTGCATATGCATCTGTTATCTGGATTAGTTGAGCATACAACATATATATATATATATATAGGCGAATATCCATTAAGCAAACGGAAGTGCATTAAATGAGATTGGCAGTCACAATTGAAAGCATTGAGAACACGAGAGAACTGAACTATCATTTATTGATTGCATGTACAAATTTAAAAGCATCAAATGAAAAAAAGAAAAATAGAAGAAAATAGGAATAATAATGTTTGAAATGCTGGCCAAAAAGTCAAAGGCGATGGCTGATTGAGCCCAGAAGTTTTGCCAGCTAGCTGGGAAAATTAAATAGAAAGCCCTGCAAAGACGGAGAACGGGTAGGCGAAATATAAGTTGTTGTAGACTGAGGCCCAACCTACTTACCTAGTAGAGTGTCTGAATGTTTGTGCATTGAATATGCCGTGGATAATAAAAACGTAGTAGCAACGAACAGGGGTGGGTAGGGAGGGGGGGGGGGTGTGGGAGGCGTGGGCCGGGGCGTGGCATGACTACCCTGAACTGAATGAATGAGTGTGTGCGAGTGTGCTACATGGCGTATGATGGATTTATGTTTAAGTTGCGTGCAAGCAACTTAATGGATTTTGTAATTTTCAAAAAATGCTCAAACTTAACGTCGGAGAGAGAGAGAGAGAGAGAGAGAGAGGGATAGAGATAGAGTGTAATAGTGTGTGTAGAAGAGGGAGGGCAGTCAGCAGTAAGCAATAAGCAGTCAAGTTGGCAGAACGCGAAAAAGCAACTTTCTTGTAGATACTCGAGATACTCGTGCTACGTATTCGTATACGTATTCGCTGCTGCTGAATCCCATTTGCAATGGCTGTCAGTCGGCAAATAAGTATTAAAGAGAGACCACCAAGAAACGCTGCCTTGCGCCAACGAATTGGAGCATGCCGAGTTATAAAAAATGTTGCTTGAGCATCGTATTAAATATGCGCACATAAGCATGCCATCCCAATGCTGACTGCCTGCCTGCCTCATAGCAATGGTAAACAAAATAAAAACATCCAACCAAACAATAACAGCTCAAAACGAACATATAGCAAACATTGCGGCAAACGAGCCGCATCTGGAATACGCTCCTCAAGTTGCAACATAACGGAAAGTTTTATATCACTGTTCTGCTTCTCTATTCAAAGTCACTCACAGCATCAATATTTCATTTTTGTTTTCTTGTGTATATATCTATGCAAAAATTTGAGAGATCGCAATTTTTTCCTAAGCAAAACTTGGAGATACTTAAAAATAAAAATTTAATAGCCTAAGTTTTGGATTGTTATGCTAAGAGATAAGGTTCTCCATTATGAACATAACAAAAAGATTTGAGCATTTTATTTAATTCAAGGCTATATTTTGGCCATTTTAATAGTTCACCTTTCCAAACATTCCGTGGTTAACAAGAAAAACAAACAATTCTCTTAAGACTTACCAACTACATTATACGAGTAGTTTTATTGTCCGTTTTATGGCTATGAGCAGAGTATTATGAGTATATTTGTATATTTGTACGTACCTACCGCTTGGGCATATCAAAGTCAGTCTTGAGAAAAGTTGTCTGGCTTATTAAATATTAATTATGATCCCAAACAGTGAGCACAATACGACGGTGCGCAGCAATAATAACAACAATGCCAACCAGCCAGCAGCGCAACATTTATGGCCAAAACCACTTTAAGCACGGAGCCACTGGGCGGATGCTCCAGCTCGAGAGCTCATCTCGTCCCAGCCCAGCCGACATATACGGACATATGACTATATACAAAAAACTTATCTACGACTCAAGGTATCTTTTTGAGGCAAGATGGATGGGAGGGGGGAGCGGGGGCAACTAATGCTGATCACGTGGGCGTTAACTCGTAATTTGCACTTGCGTTTATCTTTCGAGATTAGCAATGCTAATTGTTGTTGCCGTTGCAGTTGCTGTTGCTGTTGCAATTTCAATTGCAATCGCAATTGTCAATTGTCTGCTGTCAAGTGATCTGCGACCCAAAATCATCTTTATTTTTATGGCAGCAGCAGCTGAGAAACTCGTTTACCGCCCCTTAACAATAATGATGATGATGATGATGATGATGACGACGGAAACGTGGGCGTGCATCGATTAGCGTGTGTTGCTATTCGAGTGAAAGAGACTGTATCTATTACAATACAATAGTTCGCTTGGGCCACAGTCTCAGCTAGTCAGTCAGACAATTTGCATGAAATCGGAGCAGCTCAAGGCGTGGCATGCCCAATTGACCCATTTTTATGCCACGGGAATCGTGTGGTAATTATGTTAACTCGATTGAAGCCCAAAAACAGAACTACAAAAAAAAAACTAAAACAACTGAACTTGGAAATGTAAATTTCGGTCCAACTTCAAAGTTTAAATCGAGAGCTCGCAGTAGAAAATTGCTTTTGTGAGTTGTGCCTCCATTTGAAATGTAGATCTTCTTTTGTCCATACTTATTTCAGCGCTCTTTGAGGCGTGGTTTCGACAACGGTTTGTGTTTCAGTTTGGGCTTGTATCAACAACATTTGTCATTATAAAAATTACGTTTAATTATATTTGTGTTGTGGCAGCCTCAACAAAAAAACGCACCCAACTTCCGTTTCGGGGTTTTGTGTTCAGAAACATATATGGGAAAGATACATAAAAAAAATACATATATGTATATAAAGAAAAAACAGAAAAACCAGCAAAAACAATACAAAATGGAAGTTGATTTGAGAGACGCGATTTGGTTGTGAGCTCAGCAAAGCGTGCGGGAAATTCATTAGCAATATTTATGACTAGTTTTTTTTTTCCGTTGTTGCTCTTTCTATATACTTTTGTAGCGCTATACTTTAGAATTTTTACTGAGTAATTTCCATGGCAGCCCAGCGACAAACAACAATAGCAATAGCAGCGTCATTATGGTTGTTGTCAGGGCTTTTGTTTGTTAGAGAATTGTATTTGTTGCTGTATCACTTCTGTGAATATTTCATATCACACACAAAACATAACTCGACACTGACAAAGACTGCAAAAATATTTGATTATTGCCGTAGCAGTGGATAAATACAAATATCCATAATCTGATTGTTTTGTGCATCTGTTTTCGCATTCTCATTCAAAGTGAGAGTTCTGTTAATAGAGTGTGCAGCGTATTAATAGAAATTAGAAAATGATCCGATCGTAAGGTAGCGGGTATGATCACATTTTTATATTTAAAGCCAGTGAGCTAATAATTGAAAATTATGGAATGTACAAAAATGTATAAAAATTATTAAGTGTTTCTTTGTTGGGGATGCATAACTATAATGAGAATATAAATATCAGAACATAAAATATTACAAATAGCACCAACGTTCTTAATTGTTGTGATTGATGCTTATTTTTGCTTGAATTATTATTTCTGAAAAGGCAATTTGAAGGTCAGCTAATACCAAATCGATGGACTTGGTTTTTATTTTAATTTAGTCGGCGCAATTTGGAAAATGGGCATGCATGTGTATTAATAAATATTTCTAAATATATTTCAATAATTTTTTTAATTGGAACTTGCGTTTGAAGCACATTGTAAATATAGATTTTGTATTCGCCTCTATTCTTTTATGAATGAAAATCAAGTTTAAAATGATCATAGTCTATTATTTAACGATTTTCAAAAATTAGTCCAGCACTAATCTCTAAATAATTGGCATATCATTATTTGTGAGCTTTATTTGTTTGCTCTCAAACAACATTTGATAATGGTTACAATTTGAAACAGGCACATTTTAGATCATATTATTTACTGCTCGAAAACATATAAACAATATGGGGTTTGACTTTTTGCCATTGATGTTTATGTTGAGCGAGTATAATACAATTTGCATTGCGCATACGCACTGGTGGCTACTACCAACTAGTTCAAAATTAGCCGCGTTTTGAACATAAATCTAAAGCGCGCCGATGGCACATTGGCCTATTTAAATATTAGCCATAAATGTGTATAGATAAATATGCATATTGAAAGAATGGCTTTTGTGGCTTTTTGGTGGTGGCTTTTGCAATTCTATTAATTATAAATCATGTGGGATTAGAGCAGTTGCCATCGCGACAAGCCCATGAAATCAACCCAACCCAAACTCCTGATCGATATTAAATTTGAATTACGATTAGCAAGCGTTGTGCGTAATTAACTCAAGTGTTACCAACCCACAAGGGCAACACAGATACAATAGCGAGCTTGTCCTTAAACGAGGAGCAGTCGATTCTTAAATATTCCACCCGCAACACCCCCTAATCCGGTCTCGTTCATTGTCTGCATAATTTGTCATATGCAAAGTGTGCGTATCTAAGATACAGATACAGATATAGCTATAGATACTGAGGCGTCGATGGGCGACAAATTCCGTGGGTTCTTAGTGTTGGGATGCTTTGTTGGCTCGATGCTTTCCCTGGCGCCATTATAATCCGCATTCATAGCCTTGTTTGCTGTATGGTAGTCAAATATGTGCATACATCACAATATACATACATACATACGTATAACGTGCTCACACTCAACATACTCATATATGTATAAATGTATCTCTGAGATCTCGGCTTTAGTTATGTGCATATTTTTGGTCCACCCGTTTGTAATACAATTTCGGTTTGCTTGTCAGCTCAATTTTCAAGTTGTTCTTGTCTGTGTATGTATGTGTATGTGTTTGTGTGTGTGTGTGTGTGTGCGTTTTCTCTGTGTTTTCGTTTGCTTATTTGCTTTGCGGTTGCTGTTGCTTTTATTCACATTCGACTGTAGTCAGATTCTCTTCTAGACTGCGCCATGGAGTTTCCAGCAGCTGTGTTCGTCTGTCTCCGCGTCCATCGATGGGCTCTTGGCGATAACCGAAAGCGAAATACACGCAAGCAAAATATATAAATACACAGCAAGAAATGCGACTTGCGTCCACTTTTGTCTGTGACTGACCTACACAATTTCAATGTTGTTTCTTTTTTCTTTTCTGAGTTGTTCATTTGCTGTGAGACTCCTCTTTATCGCTTGCTCATCTACTGCCAAGTGGCACAAGGCTCGTTCTTTGTTCCACTCGAAGCTCGTCTTTTATTTTATACAATCACAGTTTATTTTAGTCTATTCATATGGCTAATGAATTCAACTGGTTTGGAAAAATGCTTAGCTGAAAACGCAAGAACAATGTTTTGCGCTCACCTTTTTTTTTTTAAATATTTCCCAACAACCTAATCATATTTGTATTCAAAAATAGTTAAGAATTGAATTCAATTAAAGTGTGAAAGAAATAAATATTTCTGAGCATTATCGCTTATTGAGGCTCCAAGTTTATGTCAATCCAAATGATGTATGATTTTCATATCTATTGTCTTAAAATACTTTTGTTTACTTTGCGAAATTATTGTTAACACACATCATAAACTGACACCCTTCAAGTAGTGACGTCATTTCAAATTAATTAGAACAAGCCTGATAAAATTTCAGTACATCTTACATAAATAAGTTAATTTGTCGCTTTTTTTGTTATTGCACCTTTGTTTCACATGACGCCAAGTTGAAATGCTCGAGTTTCGCTTGCTGTGTATTATTTTCTATTGAGTTGTCGTCATGTTTGCTCTTGAATTATGCAGTGTTTTGCGGGCACCGCCTCCAGCCACGACAAATAGCGTGCAAACATTTGCATTATGTTGAATTGAAATGTTGAAACTCGAAAGAATTTTGACAATATTGAGATGGTATTTGCATATTATACACAAACATTTTCGCAGACCATAATGATGCGAGAGCAGTTCAAATATTTGCGCAGCAGCCAACAACAACCGATGTTTTCATTTTTCTGTGGTTTTTCTTTCTTTTTTCTTTTGTAGGTTAACTGAGTCGCCAACATAGCCAACTATCAGAAACAGAACCTGTTGGGCAGCCATCACCATCTGCTCCACATCGCCGAACCGAATCAACTGCAACTGCTGCCCGCAGTGACTACGACGACGACGACGCCGACATCAGCAACAACAACAACATCCATAATACCCAACAACAACAACCACTGCAACCACAACAACCACATCAACAACAACAACAATAACACAAACACCCACAGCAATATAAATATTAACAAACAACACCACCAGCGGGAAGTGTTTGAAAAAGCCATCACCATTTCGTCGATTGCGATTAAACGCAGGCCGACGCTGCCGCAAACGCCAGCGAGTGCCCCACAGGTGTTGTCGCCGTCGCCCAAGCGCCAGTGCGCCGCCGCCGTTTCGGTGCTACCCGTGCCCACAGCTGCAGCAGCAGCAGTCTCAGCGCCCGCCGCCCATCTGCAATACGCCAGTTCGCCGGCAGCAGCAGCAGCAGCAGCCGCCGCAGCAGCAGCAGCAGCAGCAGCTGCATTAAAGGGTCACCAGCTGAGCTTTGCACATCCCACACAGTTTGCAGCCGCAGTTGCTGCCCATCATCAGCAACAACAGCAGCAACAGCAGCAACAACAACAGCAACAGGTAGCCTACGCAGTTGCTGCCTCACAGCAACAGGCCAACCACCATCATCAACAACAGCAACAACAGCAGCGTTTGGTTCAATTTAATCAGGCGGCTGCCGCCGCTGCACTGCTCAATCAGCATCTACAGCACTCAGCCGTTGCAGCTGCCGCAGCACATCAGCATCAGCAGCAGCAACAGCACGTGGCAGTGCTGCATCAACAGCAGCAGCAGCAGCAGCAACAACAACAGCCTGCACATTACAGCGGCTATCAGCTGCGACACTACGCCCCACAGCAACATTTAGTGCTCAGCAACAGCAGCAGCAATAAACATCAACAGCAACACACCAGCTGCAGCAATAGCACGCCAGCAACATTAGCTGTTATTGCCAGTAGCAGTAGCCCGGCAGCAGCGGCAACCACTGCACTAAGCGTTGCCACAGCAGCAACAGTTGCAGCTACCAACAACAACAACAACAACAGTAACTCCCCAGGCAGCTCCACGCACGAATCCGCGTCAATTTCGGCGCCAACAACTCCCTCGCCGGCAGGCAGCGTCAGTGCAACAGTCGTCAGCGATAGCAACAACAACACAACAACAACAGCAGCATCAGTGGCAGCAACAGCAGCAGCAACAGCAACGGGCAACAGCAGCAGGGACGCCAGCATAATGGAAAATCAGATGGCGCTCGCCCCGCTGGGACTGTCACAGAGCATGGACTCCGTGAATACGGCCAGCAATGAGGAAGAGGTGAGTGCCAATCACTACTTTTCCTCTTTTATTTCCTTTAAGTGAGCTTGGGGAATTGGCCGAAAAGCAAACTGCTTGAGAAATAAACAAACACCTCTGCGAACTATATTATCAATATAATCGATTTGTGACCAAATTTTGCACTATGCAATCGCCGGAATTCATCAAAAACTGAGAAAAAAAATTCGACTGACAGGAGGAAAAAAGTTTCTTAAACTCGAAGTTTTGAGTTTAGAGTAGACGGGTAGTTAATCAAAATCGTAGCCAAATCGATTTATTTTTTCTTTTGCATTTGTAGCACACAAATATAGATAGGAATTCAAAAGAAAAAGCTCTTCAGATGAAAATATACTCAAACCATCTTAAGTTGAGCTCACTGTTAGTAAGCAGATATAGAAATATTTACAATTTTTAAGTATTTTCCAAAAGTTTAATGCTATTTATTATTTTCCCTGATATTAACAAAATTTCCACATATTACTTTAATACGATTAATAAGTAGATGAATTATAATATTATCTTGGCCAAGCTTGAAGCCCCGACAATGACAACTTTGCATATTAATTAAAGCCCGAAGGCGCTGCCAAAATCTCGAGCTAATAAATTCAAAGTCATATTTATTAGATGCCTTATGTAATGATACATGAGATAAGATAAATAGATATTAATAAATCACCTTAAAAAATAATTGGGTAGCCCATATAAGATATATATATATATATATATATACTTACATAAATTTAAAGACTTGTATAAAATATTATGTGACTCGTTAATCTGTGCACTTTTCTTTGGCCAACATTTGAGTTGTCTTGGAGAATGCCAAGTGCAGATAATAAAACGCAAGTAAACAGATTTATGATCGATATGTCAAGTGAGTGTATTTTAACACACACACTCACACACACACAGACATATACTAAGCACACACCGCATGCAGCCCAATCTGAAAGTCCCATTTCCATTGTCACTTGCCACTCTTCATGTGTGGAGCTGCGTGCGCTACATCAACTCGCAGTTCGGGCGTGAGATTTTTGTGGCATGGCTTTTGTTTCGGCGGCGGTTTTCTTTCTTTTTTTTCTGTATTTTTCTTTCAGCGGGGATGAAATTTAGTGATATAAAGCCAAACGCAGCAGCAGCAGCAGCAGCAGCCGCAGCAGCAGTAGCCGCATAACCAAACATCCTCTCTCAAAGCCCCAACCCAAGTGCAGCTGCACGGGGCGCGGGGATGCCGAGCAACGTGATGGAGCGGGGGAAGGGGGCGGCTATCCTTCGCCTGTTTTACTTTTGATTATGCGCCCTGTCTTATGCTACACATTTTTCACGCTGCTTCTTTTTCGTACGGCGACGGCATCCAACAGAGAGCAGCCGCGCGTAATCCAAAGGCACGTGCCCAAAACTCAAACCCCCGTCCTAAATCTCACTTAAACCCCCCTCTGAGTGGGAGAGAGAGAGCATGTGTGTGGGTGTGTGTGTGGGTGGGTGTATTTGTCTCTGCTCATGTCAAGTGCTACGTGGCCTTTCTTTAAGAAGCCGCAAAGCATTCAGCGAGCTGCGAGCATTCAAGACTCTCCTCTCCCTCGGCGCTCGTTGCACAAATGCAGGCGATGCGTTAAATTTGATTTTATCCTTGCTGCACATATATGTAATATTCTGCTGCGCTGCTTTTGTTTTCATTCGCTGTCAACCTTTGCCCTGATTTAGTTCCAGTTAAAATATATTTATGATGTGATGCGCCCGAAACGTCAACCAAATTTATTTAAAGGCTTTTTAATGGCGCTCTTAGCACAATTGCATTTTTCAAACGAATGCGCAGCAGCAGCAACAACTCTTGCCCCAATTCCCTATCTGCAGTCACATGCCTCACCCCTTTACCACTTCCCTGCAAGCCGACAGTGAAATGCATTAAACTGCAGCACCAAAATGCGCATTAAAAATGCATCAATCACGTGACCCCACTTTGGGCTGCAGTTGAAATTGGCAAGTGTGGAGCAAACAAGATAAAGATGAACATGAAAATGATAAATATATTTGCAGAAGTCCTGCGAAATAACCGAATAACTCAACTGCTCCTACAAATTAATCAAATTAAATCTATACGACCAGCAAAACCATTGTGTTCAAAGTGCACTGCACAAAATTAATCGAGTGAGACTCAACTCAGTTTTTGTTGCACTTCAAATATCTATTCAAGTATCAATAAATAATAACGAAAGAACTGGCACTAGAGATATGAAGCATAATTAGCTGACATTCAACACAAGATTAAGATACTTTGAAGTATCAGTCTTGAAGATTTGTCTTATGACAAATGATTTATCTCGTAAGACGAATTAATTTTTTGATAGTTTTCTCCTATTTTTCAATATGACTTTAGTCTGGATACGAGATAAATCAGGCTAGATTTGTCCACATATAGATGTGGATTAGGTTTCTATTATCATAAACTGTTGCTTTTGACTGCTGTAATAAAGAAACAATCGTCATCTCTTTAACATTGAAGTAAACAACTTTTTAGACATCGACTCTTACAAATAAATAAATTAAATATCAATGCTACACTTTATTTTCGCTGTGCACAATGGACACCGCTGGCGCCACCTGGCGGGCACACTGGCATATACGAAATATATATACATATATTCTCATATTCCAAGGCAAGTCGTCGACCTGAAAAACTCTCGCACTTGTCTCACCTTTCGCAATCGCACTCTTGCCACTGAGCACATTTGTATTTATGAATGTGTGGCATATGCCCTCATCTCGTTCTTTGTTTGTGTGTGTGTCTCTGTGTGAGTGTGTGTGTGTGTGTTGATCCCCATGAATTATTAATAAGTCAATTAAAAAAGTATGACGGCAACTGAAGGCACTTAAATATTTTACACACCCGGGTTGATATCGTGGATATGTATTACCTGTCACTCCTTTTACTTTATACCCTTCAATCCTCTTCTCTCTCTTTCACTAGATCTCTCTCTCTCTCTCTCTCTCTATATATATATATATATCTTTACCCTTTTTGTTACATTTTGGGTTGGCTTAAACGTTTTACGAGTATGCACGGTTTGCTGCTTTAAGTGACCATTGTCCGACATCCGGGCAGCCTCAGCTTTGCAGAGGCCATTGAGCAGTCAAGTGTGTGCAACATGCCACATAAAAGGGTGCCCGACATGCCACCCCATGCCCCAACCCCCAACCCGGAATCCCTTATCCCATATTCCATATCGCTTCTATTTACAGCATGCACATTTGATTTTATCAAAGTTGCAACCAACACACACAAAATGTCAGCCGACAAGTTTGTGGCAGCACTTCCCCCCCCCCAAACACACACACACACACACGCAAATGCGAAAATATATAAAATAAACTTAATAAAACTTGTCACAGATGCTGCACTCACAGCACACACGCCCCCTCCTCGCACATCCTGTTTCCCTGACTGTCCAGCGTTCCCTTTAAGCGTTGCGCACAATTAAACTTTTAACTTTTTGCCAGCGATTTTGGCAAAAGAATACAAACAACAGCAACTGGCATACTCTACTCTACTTTTGTTGTGTGCCTCCTGTACGGAAATTGCCATGAGTCAAAATGGCGTGCTGTCAGAATGTCCCATTCTTCATCCCCTACCCCCTTGCCACTTATCTCTTTAGTTGTTCTTTTTTTACACTGTCAGTGGCAGTGGTCTTTGTCATTTCCTTAGTTATGCTTCACTTTGCCGCTTGACATTTTAGCATGCAAATAAAATTTTGGAGTCCACTATGAAGTTGACAGTTTCCCAAGCTGACCGCTAGGTGGCGTCCCCAGTTAGTTGACACATGCAGAAAGAAACAAATCGAAGCTGTGCTGGACAAAAAGATACCCATTATGCAGCCCAACAATTTGCATAAGAACGAAAAACGAATATTCGAAATCTATATTCACCGATACCTATCGAATTAATGTATATAGAATTCATAACACGCTTTTATTCCATTTCCCAGAACAAATAAAAACTGAGCATATTCTGTTCATGCTGGCTGCTGGCATGCAGCGTCTAACGAATGCGCAGCTGGGAACGCCGAGACGTAGTTGGGAATCGGGCAACTCAGTCGCGTAGTGCTTATAAATAAATGCAATGTGACTTGAATTGCTTGGCGATGCTCTTGAGCTTGGCGGTTTGCCTTCTTTGGTTTCCCTGGTGTGTTGCAAATTCAAATCAACAATTTAATTTTTTTTTCCCCCTTTACGTTGGTACTCTTTTGGGCGGCACGTTGCATGAAATTGCTGTCCAAATATTTATTTGTCGTCTCGACACACGCTATAACTAAAAATAAACAGAGGAGTGCAAGCGAGAGGTGGAGTGTAAAAGAGATAAAGACAAGAACTACTGAACAGGCAAACAAGTTTTAGCCCAATGAATTTCTAAACAACTTTCGTGTGCAGCCCCTGGGGGATTTGAGCGAGCACTCATGTGAGTGTGTGCGCGCCACGCCCCCCGCACCGGCTAACCCTTCTCGACCCGTTTCACTAAGTGAAATGTCAACGTTGGGTTGTATTTTGTTTTCAGATTTGCATTTGAGTTTGTAACCCATTCAAATGCTAAAGAGTTTGTGACAAGGTTCTTAAGCCATTTTTATCATTACTCACTCTTGCAGTTCCTAAAAGTCATCGAAAAGTGGAAAAAGATGTTTTAAAAACTACTTTTAAAAAGCAACCACATCTGACCGCCGCCCACCTTTAATTTGGCTCAAGAATGCCCGGGAATTCCGCTGCTCAAGTGCAGACGCCGGAAGTGCCCGGCAAGTGCTTAAGAAATGTTGCCATTTGCCGGGCAGGACACACGAACTTGCTCGATTCCATTGTCCGATAGCACACTCCGCCCCGATGCCAGCTAGTACAAAAGGAGTGTCCAGCTAGAGCTGTGCGCGTGTCACGAGTTGATTTTAAAGAAAGCAAATTAATTGTGCTGATGCTCCAAACTGATAATTATAAATATACCTAATGGGGTTTGAGATGCTTTCTGCTGCTTTCAAAGCATAAAAAAAATACAGCAATAGAAAATAAGAGAAAAAATGTTCTTAAAATGGGGAGTCTTAAATTTAACTTGTCTAGCTGGTTGAAGAAGTCATTATAGTAAACCGTTTAAGGATAGCACAAAAAGAAGCAGCTTAAAACTTAATCCTTAAGTGCAATAACGAGGATTACGGTCTGTCTTTCAACATGCTTCAGGTTGTGTCGTGTTCACTTTATTTAATGCCGAGCATCTCTAAGGTTTTGTGCAAAGTGTCGGAGAATTTGCCCTTTTCCTCATGCGCTACTTTTGTGTGCGCCTTATTCAATTTCGTTTAAGACAATTTGGCGCTAAATGAAATTATTAAAAGGTCAGAACCGGCTGATGTTATCGGAAATAATTTGTGTAAAACTAAGTTAATTGCGCCAAAGTGCACACGGCTTAAGTGAATGGCTCGCCTTGGGTCTTCGCACAACACCTTATCTCAACAGCAGAAGAATTGGGAGCTGTTCGCTTAACTTTTGGCAAATTGGAATCAGTGTTGAGCACTTCAGATGTGTATGAAAATATCAATGATCTGTTCATCTAGAGTGCGATTGCATATGCATTTTAGTCGTGATGCTCTTTAAAAAAGCATATTTCGCTTCAAACTGATTGTATGTAATGCGCAGCAGTAGCTGTCGCTGATTAAAGTTCAATTAATTAAACAAATGCCATATGGCACTGGGAAGCACATATTGCACTTGCCTGAGCGAGCAACACACTTACACACACACACACACAGATACACTCTGCAGTCACTGCTCGTCCTTGCTGCAGGTCTCTCTCTTTCAATTGCATGCATTTAACATGAATTAACCGCACGCCATGTAATGTAATTAAAAATGCAAGCTGTGCACATAAATTACACGCTTAAATAATGCACAAATTAATAAGTTCTGTTTGCCCAGATCCAAAGTTTCAGCCGCGCCTCGCCACGCCACGCCCTCCACCCACATTGGCCATAATTCTTCATTACCGAAGTGTACGAAGTGAATTTTCACAGGTGAAAGCCGAGCTGCGCGAATACAGGATGCAGGATGCAGAATGCTGAAATTGCAGCTCAAAATTGATGCAGCTGCTGGGACGCATCATTAATATCCCTTGACCCGGTTTAGCGCTTTGCGCAGCCCTGCGGCCGTTTTTAGCACCTTTGCTATTATACTTAACTGTTTTTTTTGCCTCTTGCTTTTTTCTGTTTTTTCTGTTTTATTTTTGTGTTTTTTTTTGGCTTGCATGTTTCGTCAGAATCAACATTGGCGCCAGCGGCTGTTGCGCTTCTAACGCTCATTAAGTCGCTTTTTCGTTCCCTTTTATGGCTCATTAGCTGTTGCTTTCCTTGCCCAATAGTTGCTAGCTGCTGCTGTGGCTGCTGTTGCTGCTGTTGCTGCTGTTGCTGTTGCTGTTGCTGTGTACGAGTTGCCATCAAATCGACAACATGCAAACAGCTCATAAGTGAGATTGGCATTCGAGCGAATTGGCATGCGAAATATCCTAAAAAGCGCAAATGCTGCAACTAATTAAAAGCATATCCCTTTTCCTAATTGCTAGAGTAGCTATCCTGCGTTTGCACATTGCTCATACGCAGCGTATTGCACGTATTAAATACTGAGCCAGAAATTGCCCTAATCTAAACTGCATTTTAAAATACCATAATATCATTTATTCATTTATTGGAATTCCATGTGGCAACAATACTTGCATTATTAACTGTGATATTATCGATATTGATAATATTAATAAATAATTAAACAACAAATGTGAGCAATGTGAATTTAAAGCAGTCATTTTGAATTATTAAAGTCTTAACGGGAATACATTTGAATCTATTGCTCAATTTAAGGAGCCTCCATTTGCTCAACTGTCGGCTGTCTCGTTCTTGCTTATCGTCAATTGAATTTAAGCGCCCTCAATTGCATTTCCATAAGCGCGCACTTCCTGTATCCTGCTTCCTGAGTGCGTGTGTGCGTGTGTGTGTGTGCGTGTGTGCGTGTGTGTGTGTCTATGTGTGCTGAAATCATGAGCCTGCTGTCCTCCTGTCTGTTCTCCGTTCGTGTGAACTACGTGCCGAAATTTCCGTCAACTGACAATTCGTACACCGCCACTTCCCCTTTACACACAACGAGACATTGTCCCACGCACACTGCGTATACGTAATACAATAAATAAAGTAAAATAAACACGCATACGCAACACGAAAAAAAAAAATAAATAAATATTCCCAAAAAAAATTTGTTGCTGACATTTGCAACAATTTCCGCTTGGGTCAGTCGTTGATGCCTTTGCCGGCGGCGTCCAGCCTCTGCCGATCCCAGCATGCCACCATTCCTTTGTCCTGTTGCTATGCAGTGCGACATTTACCGTCTGCTGCCCTTTTTATGATTATTATTATAAGGAATTTTTTTGTTGCCATGTTTGGGTTTATTTTAGCTGTTGCTCTTATAATTTTCTTCATTTTTTTTTCTTGGTACTGTTGGTTTCCTGGTTTATAAACGGAAAGATTCAGTTACCGATTTGCTACCGTCGCTGTTATTGTTAGGTTTGTGCCTGGCGACCGGCCGACCGGCTGTTGCTTTGTTGGTTGCTAACTTTTTGTGTTGTGTCATCATCGACACGCAAGTCAAACAAATCAGCAAACAAGCGGTTAAAAAGTCTGTAGGTAAGGGCAACTGTAAAAACACGTTGCTTTTAGGCGCTGCCCAATAAACAAAAGCAAGTTTCAGTGTGTCTCGTGTCCCGTGTCCCATGTAAACACCAGATCGTGACCAGAGCCCCAAAATTTCGCCATTTTCCTTATTTTTCATTTTTCCTTTGATTTCGTTTTGTTTTTTTTTTTTTTGCAGCAGCAGTTTTATGTGGATGTGTTGCCACGGAGATTGTCAAACATTTTGCTTCTTGCTTATTTTTTACGTGGAATAATTGAAGTTTCATTTGAGTTTAGTCGCCGCGTATTGCCAACTTCTTGTAAGCCAAAAGTTTTGCGGTCAGCAAAAAGGTTAAATGTAATTAAATATTTATAGTTGAACGGACGGTGCGGTCTATCAATTGAAAATTTATGGACCTCCCATCCACATGCTGCCCGCCCACCTTTCTCTTCTCTGGAATTTCATTTACACGCTGCGGTTGAATTTGTTTTTATTTGTTTTCACTCAAATTGTAAATGCGCAAGCGAAAGGGGGGGGGCAGAGTGCTGGGGCTGTAATTGCAAATTGTTAAATAAATACCACAAGGCAATGCTCTCCCTCCCCCTCCTCCTCCCCCTCTCCTTCACCCTCTCTGACTGTGTGCCACCTTCAACATTGCGTATTGCCTACCCTTTAGCTGCTAATGTGCTGAACATGCTGCCTCGTAATGCGTAATGCGTTAACAACACGCATCGCATGCTTCACATCGGGAAGGACACACGAGAAAATCAGCTACTCACTCATGCCCCAGCAGCAACAGCTGCCAAGACAAATGACATTGCCACATGCCACATGCCGACAGTGTTGTCAACATTTTGCATAGCAGCAAAACAGCTAATATTAAGTATTCCAAATCTAAGTTTTATATTAAAAAAGTTTTCAATTTAAACTAAAAAACAAACACAATTTATTTTGGCAAACGAATTATTCAAATTTATATCCCTATTTTACAGTTAAGCTGAGCTATTTTGCATTTGCCTTAAAATATAAATAACCGTTAATTCCTGATATTAAGTATTATTATATTGTTCTCTGTAAACGATTATTAAATGATGACGAATAAATAGCTAGAAGAGATGATAACAAAATATGGCAAAACAAAGGCTCATTTTTTCAGTACACGAATCGCATTTACAAAGCAAAATTTGGTTTTTCCATTTGAAAGCAAATATTTTCTCTGTTAGTGTGTTGAAAATCGTTAGATAATAATAATTGGCAGTTGATAAAACCAAAAACTAGACTACTAAAATTCTCGCTGCCCGATTTCGAAACAAAAAGAAGCTGGATTTGAGGCCAAAAGAAAACAACGCTGCACTTAGGCTAAGGAGACATTGTGTTATGTTGGCGCTTTGTCTTGCCTCAGATTTGTGGCCATTGTTTGGCCATTTGCCAAACTCCGGCTCCTTGGAGAGAATGAGATAGAGGAAGAGAGGGAGAAAGAGAGAATATCCTTCCTGCTGCGGCTTGTGGTGCGTGCTGTTTGAACTGTGCGGCGCACTTTGGTGGCGCATTCATTAGTTGCGCCCCGTTGGCCCCAAAGTGCTGCTGTCCATCACAATTAGACGCCTCGGCATGTTTCTTTCTGTCCAAATTACATAATGGTCAACGTGCAAGTTTGTGAATTTGCTATGTCATTTATTTGTTTTGCTCGCCAATGCGTCACAAATTTGATATGCAGAGTCTCTGTCGAATCATTAAGACTTAAATCCTCTGCTGGTCTTTTCAAATCTCAGTTAACAGCTGCAACACGAGCAGAGCGAAATGGGAATAGTTATTTTTTTCAGCTCATAGTAGTTAAAGTCATTCATAAAATATGAACAATGTGCACACACACACAGACACACCTACAGCTAGGCTGGCGGCAGCACACACAATTCTCACACGAACGCGCAGGCGGCGACCATTTGAGCGGAAACCGGAAATCAACTTTAGGGCGACTTTTGTTTATGCGTTTTTATTTCGCCCTCAAACCAAACATCATGCGCCACAAAACAACAACAAACACAAATCGTTGCTGCATGCCAAAAAATATCAGAGCATAACTGAAGGGTGCGAGTGGCAGCTGGATTTCAGTTGCTCATTCTCTCTCTCTCTCTCTCTCTCTCACGCGCTCTCTCCCTGTCTCTCTTTGTTTTGTTTCAACGTATTTGTATTTTTGTATTTCTTGCTGCTTTTATTTGTTTAGCATGCGATTTCGCGCCTTGCTGGGGCGCTAATACTACTGCCGATGGTGCTCCTGCTGGTGGTGGTGTGCATAGGGACAGCTTTTGATGTTTTATGCAAGCAGTGATGCAGTAGTTGCCGTTAGGAACAAACACAAGCTTTAAAACAAATATGCAAAGTTTAGCTTTAAGTTGCCCAGCTCCACGAAATCTGAAATCGATGAGACAACTTTAAAGCTATCAAAACTGACACAAAAGATGAATTAACTCATATTGAAAAGTCAAACTCGATTTGGATTTCCTTTGAATTGAATATAATTTTAAATATAATTAATAAACGGTTTACGTTTAATTCAAATATATATTCCATGCTAAAGTTTAATGCATACTTTATCTTACTTTAAAGAACAGTTCTTTCCTTTTAATATATACCCATAAATATATATTAACCATTAATTTTTATCATTTTCTCTTTTTTTCAAAAACAATCCATAAAAGCTTCCATATTAAGAAGAAACTTTCACAATTTACCTGTGAATCCCAACTGAATAAATCTTCCATGAATTAATTTAAATGAAATATCATCAAGTGGGTTAAACATACATTATGGCTGTATGAAAATGTATGTGTAGCATGAAATCGCTTGAATTACAGTCGATCAACTTTTGAAGTGGTGCTGTTCTGGTTATGAGAACGCACGTTAATTATTCAGCAGAGTGTTTTATAGTTCATTTACCTAGCTAAGTACCTGGTGGACAGGCAGAGGCAAAGGCAATGAGGAGGCAGGCAACTTTTTGTTGCTGCTGCTGCTGCGGCTGCTGGACCACTTTCCGGTTTGGTTAATGCAGGCAACACAAAAACTTTCCGAGCAACAAACAAAAAAACTGGTCAAAATCCATTGAAGCATGATTTTAATGGGGGGACGCCAAGTGGGGCATAGCAACTGAAGTTGGAGCTGAAGGGTTGATGCTTGCCTGAGGAGGGTTTTTGTGCGCGTTGAGCAATTCATTTAATTTGAGTTGCATGTAAGTTGCCAAAGCACATCGCATGGGTTTGAGTTTGGGTGGCTGACGCTTTGGGCTTTAATCGGAGTGCTGTTTGTGCCACTGTCCGGGGTGGAGTCGCAAACAATGCGCCTAGGAGTATGCCATAGAAATCCGAGCAATGAGCACGCAGCCCGCATCAACGGGCTCCTTTGGCCCGAGCCGCATTCCTTTCTTTTCACTTTGCGTAAACATAATTTTCTTTTCCGCCCATTTAAGCCACAAAAGGCGCCAAACAGCATACCACAAAAACCGAACAGAAACCAAGCCAAGCCCCTGAAGCTAACTCTAACCTCAACCGGCAGCGTGCATATGAAATGCTGGCAAAAAAAAGGAATCGTTGCTTAATTTCAAATTGTAGCCATGCAGAGAAAGCAAGCCATTGAGCATTGTGGTGCATTAAAAAGCAGAAAGCAAGAAAAAAATAAGAAATATAAAAGAAAAAGGCAAATGCCTTCTGCTATTCTGCTAGACCATTGCAAAACGATTGGCTGCCAGCAGTTTTATGGCATAATTGTATTGGACAACATGGGTTAAATGCGTTTGCCGCCTATTGTGTTGCCAGCACACAAATGATGCTGATTCAGCATTTGGCATTTGTCTGGGCCATAAAATCCAAATTGTTCAGCACCAATAAGTCTGATAAGCGTATATTGCGTTAAATTTTCAATCGAAGATTTTATCAAAACGCATTTTATGTTCTTTTCTGATATTTAATTCTTTAAATATACAAATATAAAATCAAATTTACACATTCATTTTCTGTAGACTTTAAGACAAAAAACTTGACAACGCTTTAATGAATCCAACTTGAGTATTTTCCTGGTTTAATTCCAAGAGCATTTGCATACACTACAAAATTGCAACTTTTTTGTAAAAATGTGCTTCCAATTAATTTAATAATTTATATTCTCTTTGAGTTCTCGAAATAACTTCAGCTTGTTTGATGCACATTTCTAATTCTCTCTGTATTTTTCTTGTCTAATTTCAGGTATGCATTATATAATCATCATATCAGTGATCGCTTGTTAAACACGCAAGTATTATTAAAAAAAAAAATAAGAAAATTGGAGTTAGTCGCAATTCATTCGTTCACTTGGAACTATCGAAAATTCCATCACAGCGAAACACGTGTGGACAGAAATTAGGTCAGCAAAGGCCCATTAAAAAAACACACACAAACTCAGTAAATGTATGAGGCTGATTTGCAGTCAAAGTGAAATACAGTGTATAACATGAATAGATACAACTACTACTAGATGACTATGTATATGGGGATTATATGAATGGGGTTTGTCCACTGCGATGGCTCCGATATCCGCTCGAGCGTTGAATTCTGTTCTCTGTTCGGCTGTCGTGCGTTCGCGTAATTACAGTCTAAAATGGTGACATGACGATGCCCTCCAACAGATTCTCCCCATCAGTTGCCCCATCCCCATCCCCATCCCCATTGCTTTGCCCACAAGTAAATGCAAAAATATCAATTGTGCGAGCAGCGTTGCTGCTGCTGGGGGGCATTTGGGGGCATAAAGAGGAAGTGCGACAGCGGCAGAGACGCAGACGGTTCGTGTGCAATTTGGGAAACTAAATTGTTCTATTGTATTTAAGTTAATTACTCATGCTAATTTGCCTTGTCGACGTCGGCGACGCAGTTGACAATTGACAATGCCGCTTATAGCAGCCTAAGCATTTTCGCTCAGCTTTTACTATTGCATTTGATGTGCTTAATGCTGTTGTAATTACCTAAACAGTCTGGGTTATTCAAATACACAAGCAAACACAATAATTACGTATTACACAAAGTTCTCACGAATTTATTTTAAGAGAATTAAGAAAGCATTTTAATGCTTCAACTTTCTTCAATTGCACTTGCACTACTCTCACTTTAATCTGACTCCAAAAAATAAAAAAATAAATTAAACTTGAGCTCTTAATAAGCGTTTAGATTCGATAAATATATAACACATTTGGTATTGTTGTCATCTATGTCAAAATAGCTTTTTTTGTATTCTGCTGGACTTATTTAACAATTAGCTGACACATTTCAAAAGATAAGCTAGCTTAAAAATGTTGTGAGATGTATTATCATTTGTGACTTTTAAAAGTTCATTAGGCGACATCACAACACAGACAATTGCGTATCGGCTTAAATTAGTCTAATTATAGTTGATTATAGTTGATTAAAGTAGTGGATATGCATACTTAAATGCATTTCAGTTTTATCATGCAAGATCTACCCTGAACAAAATCATTGTATTCAATTCAACTTAAAGTGCAAACCATATATTTGTCAACCAATGCTCGATTGTATTAACCTTTTGTTCTGGCTCAAACAACTATGTTTATCCCACACCCACACACAGTGGTAGTCTTATATACCCATATACACATACATATGTATATATATGTATATATATAGGCGCTTCTACTGCCTTTGTAAATAACCTTCATGGTTGGCGGCACACGAAAAACAGCAGCGCCAAATGTCAAAATGTCTAAAGTTGATTGTTATATTTACGACTCTTTTTAATGTTTGACAAATTAGTGGCAAAAAGCATTGTTTAACAGAGCGACAACAATTCTAGCAACAACAATTAAACAATGCAACAACAACAGCAATGAGCACATAATGAGCAGGAAGTTAATGGCATTCTGCTGCTATATATACATATAAAGTACGGAGTACAACTAAATCAGGAACGAATGGTTAGCAATGGCATGACGAACATTATTTACCCTTTCAGACCGGAGTTAATCGGCTGACATCTAAGTTTTAGTACTTTTCTTGTACATTTTTTTATTTTTACAACTGGCTTTTAACTGAATATTCCACATTTTATCAGTTATATTATATCACAAACTTAAACTGAAACTGATTGTTTCCACAGCAGATATTTGATATAGCTGTCCGATCCGGTCGGACGTAAGTGCATACAAATGTCACGCTAAAATTATAATACCCTCTACAAGGGTAAAGCTCAAAAGCCTCAGCAAAAGTGGTAAAAAGTAAAAAGTTATAGCTAAAAAAAAAATAATAATGTGAACATAAAGAGCAAGCCATTTGAATGTGGTTTAGAGCACTCACGAGCACTGCTCCTATTACACACCATACCATTGTCAGTGAGTGAGAGGACCCCCCCCCCCTCCCCGCTCCCCTCACGCACCCAAAACACCGTCCATTTGACTCTCAGTTCAAGATCTACGAGATATGGGTACACTTGAATGTACTTATTAGCAGACTCTTGACTTATGCAACTCGGACTTACCACAATGCCTTTCCCATCTCGAGTTACCAATGCGGCAATCGTCATCGTGACTGCCACACCAGTCACGCCTCTCGCCTCACCCCTCAGGCCTCAGGCCCCACACTCGGCTTACCAATTTGCGGTTTTGTGTTGCCCCTGCGGCTCAAAGTAGCCTCAACTTTTAATGTAGTGATTGATGTAGTAAACCTATGCATTAATACTAGTTAAAAGTAATCAACTCCCCTTATGATGATAAGTTGTTAACGAATCGGCTTTAATTTTTTAACTGATTAAAAATATATTTGAAAAAAATAAAGTGACTTTTAGCATTACAAGCTTATTGATGATTTGCGTTGTACAACTTAAATGAATGTCATTTAATATGGTGACCCTAAACTAATCTCTGATCAAACGAAGCTACTTTCATTATGCTAAAATTTCACAAAAAAGTGTCAAATTGCTAATAAAATAAATATTGTAAAATTATGATAATGCTTGAAGCAAGGTTAGCGATAAATATTGCTTGTTATTTGACTTTGACATTTGCATTGAGTTTGGCATTGATTTGCTCAGAGCTCGTTCTTATTCTCAGCACTCATATTCACATTTGCTTATGAGTACTCACTAATACACTCAAAAGTACTCACGCAACACTCATGGCTTGTTATTGGCTCAATTGATCAATTGTGAAAAATGGTTAGCGTAACTTTAATTAAGCCAATTAATACGACAACACAAATATACTGAGAATGTGGGCGTGACTAATCATGTGTCTAAGCCTCATTTAGTTGTGCTTAATCACTGATAGGTTTTCGCATCTAATTACAATAAATGCAAAATTGCACAACTGCCAGCCAACATTCAAATGGTCAGCAGCAGCTTTCACCCCATGAGAGAAAAGAAAAATTCCATAAAATTATTTTTTTTGCATTCTCTGTTGGGAATGGCTAACACCTCTGATTGCCATGTGTGCCAGTTCCCAAGGTACTTGTTGAGAGATCTACTCCCTGCGCCCACTTCTCTCTTTCCCTGGAGAGGTCGTCACATTTACACACGCACCGTGCTGTGTGTTACGTTGTTGATTTATCTGCTGGCAAATTGAATTTGAATTAAACCGCCAGTGAATTGGTGAAATGAATTAGAAATGCAACAAAATATTCGCTTGGTCATACTCAAATTTCGAAATTTATATTTGTAAACATATCATTTTCATGGAGCTGCACAAAATGAATAGCAACCACTTGAATGCATGTAAAATGAGAAATGTAAATAACAAGTGTTAAACGCAAATGAAAATTGTGCACAAATAACGTCAATTTATATTCGACATTTCTGTGGCTCACTGAATTTTTCAAACATAAGTTGGGCAGCGCAATTTCAATTTGACACATACAATGTGTTTGAACTCATGTGACATGACATAAATGGCAGCTGTTGCTGATGCCTCCCTCTGCTGAGATGCAAAATAATTGGCATTAAAATATTTTTTACAGTATTATTTTCTTGGCAAAACACCGAGACAAAAGCCACTTTAAATTCCCCATTGCTGTAAATTGCTTTTTCTTTGTTTTATGTGTACGCTATGCGTCCTCCACTTGTTGTTTAGTATTGTGAGTTATAATTAAATATATGGATTGTATGATTTTGTTCTCGAGCAACGCTAGTCTGTCTCCCTCGTTGTCGTCTTCCCATTTGTTAGTCTGTCTGCCTGTCATTTTGGTCAAGAAATTACTCAGCACAGTGCTGTCGACTTAGTCAGACGGCAGATAGCCCAGTTTCGATAAATCTGTGTCGGCTGGCGGTGCTCTCGGTTTTCTCTTAGACACTTTCGTCAAGTTTATCGCTGCAATTTCATCGCATCTTGCAGCAAATGACAACACAATTGCCGACAAGCATTTGCTTTATAAACAATGTTGATAAGATATCTGCAACAGAAGCCAAGATCTCAGCATCACTAGTACTATTAGAAAACAATTTAGTAAATGATCTACAAGTGGCAACGACAGCTGCAAAAGTCTTGCATTAGGCCAGGAAATTACACTGTGCCAAATATTGGTTTAAATCTTGAAAAACAATACAAAAACTTGTGAGAATGTGGAAATTAAACCAGGATGCACTCATTTCCTTGAGGTGTGTCTTCCCAATGAGCTTTGCCCACAGTCAACTATCAATATCAGCAGCAAGTAAATATATACCTAAAAGCCAAGATTAAACGTTTCGTTTTCGCGGATGTTGCTTAAAGCGATGCCAGTTAAGCACACCACAATCTGTATGCTAATGCTCATTAAAATCACAGCACTCGCCTCGCACTCTGACTATAATTTCCTAGCCCAAGTTTTCTCCGACAAACTTCGGGGCTCGGTTGCCCCATCTGCAGCAGCCTTTTGATGTGCTGATAATTTGCTAGCAAATGTGGTTACATCATTAGCGTGTGGCCTGAATGCCGGCTGAATCTGTTTCCAAGGCCCGCACACCCCACATGCCCCGCACAGTCCGGCTTGTTGCGTGTCCTGGCTGTAATAAATTTATTAGGCTGCCTCAAATGATGCATGGCGTCCCCGTCGGTGTATAGCTGCCCTGTCTCATATACATTAACAGCGACCAACTTTTATAAACAAGCAGCACAAAACAAAAGGCGCAGACGTGTATCCGCCCCATCCCACCTACCACCCATCTACCCTCCCCGCCCCACCATGTCCCCAGTAGCCAAGTCAGTTCCTTGAACTTCAGCGTCGACAAATTATTTAGAGTCGCGTGAATCTTTCAGCTGCATGCACACTTGGAGTTGCGTTGTGGCATGAGTAATACATATTAAAACTGACACTTTTAATGAGCTTTGTGATATTAATCTTTGTCGTAGGCATATGCCCGGAATGATGTTGAGGCACCTTCATCATTTCCTGCGGCTTCATTCTATTAACTTTTTCATATGCTTAGGCTTAGCGTTTGGAAAGCTGCTTGAAATTGACCCTGGAAAAGGAGCGAATATGTTGCGAGAACTGCAATTTTTAGAGATGAGCGCCACAAAAATGTGGCAGGCATATATTTTACAAAATGCAACTCATGAAAAAGGGCTGGCTGGCTGGCTGGCTGGCTGTCTGGCTGCATTCGTCACTAATGGAAAATTCGCGTAATTTGTCAGCAGACCATAAAAAATTCAACACACATGCACACAACACACCCACACACACACACACACACCACAACACACGTTTGTAGAAAAATGTTAACTGTTTGTGGCAAGGTTTAAGCTCTGAGCGTAATTGAGGGAGAAGGGGTGTGCATGCCATATATATTCATAAATTCATGAGTGGCACTTTACCTATGAGGTTAAAGTTTGTTGCAGGATCTAGCAAGACTTGTGCTAGGTAAATGCTTAACTTGATTAAGCGTCCGTTATGCAATCATCCTCTGACCGGAGTTGTATACCCTGTCCCAATTAAAAATGGCTAAGACGGGTATGATGAAGCTTACATTTATGAAACAGGCAGTCGGACAATGCTTTAATATAGATTCCTGATCAGATAGATTTTTTCTGCATATCGATTTTGTATACTCGATAGAGAACACATGTTTGTTTTTTGTTTGTGTTATATATATATATATATGTATAGGTGTATTTCCTAATCGTATACTCACGACGAACTTCACTTTTATTTGGTTTAACCATTAATTAACGGCCTTAAGGCATTTGGCTAAGCTCGCAAAAGTTGCTGGTGCTGATGACATTTATGCAAATGACACCTGGCTAAAATACACACAACGGATGGTTGCCAGTTGTGCAAATTGATTAATGATTTGCGCAGTTGCCCTGATAAAGGATTGTTGGCCATGGTTGCGACATTTCCCAAAATGGGTTTCGCTGCGAGCTCATCTAATAATCGCAATGAAAATATTATGTATACGCCACTTGTCAGCTGAGGAAACTGCCAACATAAATATTCATTTCTCGACGGCTGCTTATGATTGTGTGTGTGTGCGCGTTTGTGTGTGTTTGTGCATATTGGTGTGTATGAGCCATTTTGCCACACTAATGGCCACAAATACATCATGACTTTTCATAAGCGTCTGCCACTTGAGGCAGCTCTCGCTTGCTCCTGGCTCCTTGCTCCTTGCTCCTTGTGCTGATTACAACTTGCTTTTGCCCGCCAAAGACATCTTCCAAGCATCTGCTGTCTGTTTTCTTTTTTTTGCCCACTTCAAGGACAACTTGTCATATTTATGTAACTGCGTTTAAGCCAACTTGCAAGAGATCTGTAAATGCTGTCGGCCAAGCTACATAAACGCTTCCATTTAAGGGCAAACAAGCGGACCACAGATAAATGTCCCTTCGCATTGCTGAATAGATAATAATGTAATGGCTTTGAAATACATGCACAGATATACATACGTACACATTTGTATGGCTATTCTTATTTGAAGCGCACATTTTCGAAATCGCTGCTTTATTTCCTACTTTTTATATTTCTAATCAGAGATAAATGTTACTTTGTGAAGGGGAAATCGCTGAATTGAATAAAGTCTCAAATTTAATTTGTTTCTAATTAGTTATACCAAATATGACTTATCTAAGGAAATTAACTACAACTAATTTGATATAATTTCAGTTTTAAATTCACTAAAAAAAAGTGTTATGATAAGCATAAGCTATTGGTTTAATATATCATTAACATCAATGATATTCTGATTCTCAATAAAGTATAAATGAGTTTATATTTTCAATACAAATTGAATCGTATTTTTATATAGTTCAGTTTATTATTTATTATCTGCTCATATTGACTTGTTGCTAATACTTAGATTGAAACCATTACTGATAACACTTTTATTGCTGGAAATTTGTTTATAAAGTATAAATAAATAAATAAATGATAAATTTGATATAGACAAATATTCGATAATTTCTTAAATAAACCATCCAGTTGCCATTGTAACTGATTTCTTCTAAAAGTATTCTTTGCTCAGTTCTATATCCATCGATGATTGCTACAAAAAGTACGGAAAAATCATCATCAACTTTCAGCAGCTTGCTTGCGAGACAACGAAATTTGGCGAAAATTGTTGTTACTCGATAGTCACCGATATCAATTATGTCAATTGTCATTAGAGCAGTTATGTGTGTGTGTGTGTGTGTGTGTCTTTTTTCTCAACATTTGCCGCTGACATATATTATTGTCAAGTTATTTCGCATGAACGAGCGACATCAGCAACTTTTCGCGCTTAATTACAGCCACAAATGTGGTGGGCAACATGTGTCAAGTGCATTTATTTAATTATTGCAATTTATTTAAGGATGCCAAGGAAGAATAGTCAGTAGACAGTAACAATTACAGTTACTTTCACAATAATTCTTTCTGCCCGGCAGCCAAAACTTTTTGCTGCGGAAAACTTTTTCAAAGTGTTGCCAAGAATTAAGTGTGACTTTTTTTTGTAAAAGATACGCGCAACATTGGGTTGAACACATTAAAATTCAATTCAATACGGCGCAGTGCAGGGAAAGGGTTATTGGCTGGGGTTTTGATAAGGCTATGAATATTTCATAAATCCCCACAAAATGCGCGGCATGATGACAAAGGATAACAGGGATATAAGTTCAATGATATGCTAAAAAGCGAAAAGGTGAACTCGCTGAAAGAAATACCTTAAGAGGCGACAAGGATACGCACACGCGCAACTTAATGAATAGCACTGGGAGGACGCAGAAAGGGGGTCAAGTAGAGATTGAGATAGAGAAGAATATACAGCAGACTGCAGTAAAAAATCTGTGCTGATTTGTGGTCTTTAAGTGAACTGCAGATTTATATACATATATATATATAAAAGCACCTCTCGCAGCAAAATATGGTCTATGATTTTTTTTATTAAGCTCGTAGCTTCAAATTGGCCGTGCTGAAGTCGACGAGTGGTTGGATTTGGTTGGGAGGGGGTTTTGGGTGGAGGCATGACCTGCGTTACCGCACATTATGTTAATGAGCATGCTGGCAGTTGCTTTAGCTACATGTTAATTATGGAAACGACTTTAGCACAGTTCGGTTCGGTTCAGTTCAGGTTTTGTTATGCCGCATCTCCCTGGTGACCGTGCAGCAAACTCTACGCAAAAATGTTGTACTACCTACCTCGCCTTCCTTTTCCATTTGGAGCAAATTTTTTTGTTGGCAATCCAGAAAAAGGATTGAAAAAAGGCAATTTTTTCTATGTACCTCGGGGAATGGGAATTTGAAGCCCTTTTAATGGGCAGCAAACAAAAAAGGCGGTTTAATTATTAATATGTTTTCATGTTGCTGCACATTTTTACGCATTTTAAATGCCAGTTTTTTGTGTTGCAAATTAAATTAATAGCAAATAATTGACAACATAATAGTAGACTGTGTTTTTTTTGTTCATTTAAGCTTAGCTAAAATGCATCTGCCACCGCTTCCGACCGCTAGATGGCGTTAAGCTCGTAATTCATATTTGCGGCTAGACCGCAGCCAACATGAGGCATTTGGCGATTGCATGTGTGTGTGTGTGTGTTTATTGTGTTAACGGCTTATGAGGAATAATCCCAAAAAATCGGATATGTGGCTAATACCATAATAATAAATTTTAATTACGAATTATTTTGTCTATTTTTGCATTTGAATAACTTCAAACGTGTTGCGTTCATATTAGAAAGATTAAAGGTTTCCAAATTACATAGATTATCCTAATTTTTATTATCTAACTGAATAGCTTCAATCAAAAAGCCGACTGATTAGTCATAAACATAACTGTGTGGGTATTCATCATGTAAAATCAAACAAACAAACAAACGTTTTGTAAATTGTATAAATAATACCTGACTAGAAACATCCAAAAAGTCTGAAATTAAAAGTTCTGAATTATACAAATTTCTGCTCTTCATACAAAAAACACGCAAGCACTTTACTGTATAGTATAAAATATCTAAATTCAAATTGATTATAGATTTTGTCTGTCAAAACATTTCTCTGAGTTTAAGCCACAGTTAATGGTAAAGCATTCGACCATGGTTTTAACTTTGATTTATTTTCTCTCTCTCTCTCTATATATATATATATATATATATATATAATCCATATAGGATTTTGAATTTTCATTTGAGTTGGCTGTCAAATTAGTCTAAAACTATTCAAAGCTGTTGGTCAAAAGTTTTTGGCCATAAACTAATTTTGTATCTAACTGAAAAGCAAGAGCAACAACAACATGCACAAATCAATGCGAAATGTGGCTTCTGCTGCGGCTCCTGTTGCCTGTCAACGTCAATTTGCAAACAAAATAGCCAAGCGCAGCACATGTTGCAAGAGTCAGCTTCTGTTGCAATATTTACCAAGCTGCAGCAGCGGCAGCAAATGAACAAAATCAACCGCTTGACAAGCGCTACGTAATTCCAATGGCCAATCCTATTTCATTTGTGCGGCTTAGAGTGGGTGTGGCTACTGAGTGACAATGGGGCCTGTACCAGACGTTACAGGACAGCCAGGAGACACGTGTGCCTGCGTTCATTTTGCGCTAATGTCGGCGCAGACCACAGGCATCATTAAATGATTTCGCAACGTGATCGGCATGCCCAATACATGAGAGCAGCAGCCACTATGGCAACACGTTGCGTGTGGGCAATATTTGAATTGCTGTCAATGTTGATCTGCAGCAGTTGCAGTAGCAGGTGCACTGTAGCAGCTGCAGTCAAACAATGCAATTTAAGCGCAGCAGCTGTGCCATTTTTTGGTAGTCAGTCCAACTTATTCCATATCACATTTTTCGAAAATCCCTTTCAAGGAGACATAAAATTGAAGACATTACAATTGCTCAAAAAAAAAAACAATTAAAATACAAATAAACAGAACTTGTCGAATTGGCAGCATTGCTCATCGCAGCCTATTTGCGTAGCTGACGCAATGAGTTGCACTTGCCAAGCAATTTTTCAATGTCGCCAGTGCAATATGCAGCTTATCTCACGTGCAGCATACACTCACACACACACACACACATATGCTGTAAATTCAGTTTCAATTTTCATCTCGCTCTTTTGTGTTCATGTTGGGTCGAAAATAAAAATCGGCGCTAAAAGCAAATAATATAAATTATGCAGCTGACAAAACGAATGAGCCAAAAAAAAACAAAAAAAAAAAATATGTAAGAATGTTTGGTATATAAAAAGAAATTGCTTAGCCAGCGTCGCAAACATCTCGCCAGATGCAATTGAGCGAAAGTTCGTCGTTGTGGAGGTTGCAGCAACAAATTATCAACAAAATGCTGCATCTACATAGTTAAAACTTGCAGCTCAGCTGCTGTTTGCGCTCCACTTGATTAACCAAGCGCAGATAAATTTGTAATTGCTTTCTGTTCAGCTGCCGTTCCATAAGTAGCATGGGCTATATTAACCAAGGGAGGGAATATATGACGGAAGGGAGGGAATATATGACGGAAGAAAGGCAGTATTTGCAAGCAGAGAAAGGGACACATTTAAAATTCAAGATTTTATACTAAATTCCAGTACTTTAATACTTTGCTTATATGTTGCACTGAACCGTTTTTAAAGACCTTTCGTTTAATTTATTTAGGGATCATTTTATCTTTGTTTATAAAGTATTCTTCGAACTGCTTGAATTATCCATTGATTTTTATACTTAAGCAAGTGTTAAACTAAACTCAGAAAATAAGAAACCGATTTAACAAGTCAAATAATATTTGCTTATAATAATTATAAACTTATTCAGAATACATAATTGCTCATTAATACTCTTGAACAGCCAAATAAATTGAACGCACTTCGTGTTATGCAATTTAAAATTGAACTCGATTTAAAGGGAAATATTTGCAAGATTTGCAAAATGACGTATTTGTCTATCAACCACATAGACACCATATATATTAATGTTTAACAAATACAGCTGTCAGCAAGTCAACACATCTGTTTCATATATAAACAAAGTATTCGTTAAGTCAACACACTTTGACTGAATTTCATATGCCAGCTTATTATAGAAGCCATTGTGAAGAGCTCTGGTCTGCCTGCAACTTTTGGGGTACCATAGTTTCCATTTGTGTGACCCATCTTAGGCGACACTACCCCTGTCGCCGCCTCTGCCCCAGCTGCTGCACCTGCCCCCAGTCGTATTTCAAATCCGTTTGCCACAATCATTGCGGCTTGTGCGCAAACTAATTAGCACATATTTCACGGTGAAGGACCCAAAAGCAGCTCTATAAGCAAAACCTGCCCGAAGCGAATTCTTTCGCCACAATTTTCATTTGCGCTTCGTGTGTGTGAGTGCTGTGTAAGTGTGTGTCTGTGTGTGTGTGTGTGTGTGTAGATGCAATTACAATTGTAATAATCATTGTTGCCCATTGTAATCTGTGTTCTCGTTGTAGTTGTTGCTGATGTTTTTAGTTGTTTTTGCTGCTGCATTACGTCCGCAGTTTAATTTTGATTTGTTCGTTTCGTCTCATTTGGCGTTTCATAATGGAATTTGTAATGCACCAACGTGCAGAGTATCTCTGTCTCGCTCTCTTTTTCTCTCTCTCTCTCTATCTCATTCGCTGTTCCGTTTCGGTGCCTGCTTTTTGGCGCTTTATCAACTTACGACAAAAATATATCAGCGCTTATCACACAACAGCAACATAAAAATGGAAAGCAAACAACATTTTCAATGGGAAGCACACAAGCAGACTCGAATACACTGAGAATATATAGGAGGGGGGTTTGCGAAGAGCACAATTAAACCTATTTATGGTTTTATGCGGTAGCAAACTTCTTCATTTGTTTGAGTAAAAAGATGTGCAAAACTGTTTTTTTGAAAAAGTTTAGTTTTTGAAGCGGATTTTTCAAAGCGGAAAGTGAGTGAAAGTTAGTTTATAATCTAAAACTTAATTTTAAACAACTAAATCAAGTTCTAGAGAATGTGTTTTGTGTCTGACATACATACATATATTATAAGACGATGTTAGTCAGTCTTAATTGTAGACTAAAACTTTCTATTTTCCATTTACTGAATAGCTATAAACAAGTTCACCAAAATGTCTCTTAAGCTTGATTTAAATCGAGGCACTTCTTAGTCAAGGGCTCTTAGGGATTATAAGAATTATCCTTACTAATAAATACAATCAAATATCACTAAAAGCTGAATTTTGGTCTCAAAATTATCCCTATTGCTTGCGATTAAACTTTTTGCTTTTGCGCAGTGTTGTTGGGGGCACGAAATGGCCCAACTGCTAATGGCAGCTGCGTGTTGTGTGGCAACTTTAATGAATGGCTGCCAGTCACACACTGGAGCATGTTTGCCAATGTTTTGTCAATGGGTGCTTCCGCATTAAAAGCGTACCTTTCGCTGGCCAAGTCTATTACTTTACTTTGTAGCGCACTTTTATGCGCCTCTTTTATAACATCGCATAATGAAGTGAATACTGCACGATATTGACTCCCCGGCGAGACACGCACTGCAGCAACAGCAACAACTGCAACAACTGCAACAACTGCAACAACTGCCAACCTTCTGATGCTGCCGCTGCTGCTGGTGTTGTCTGGCTGGCTGCATTTTTAATTACTCTGAGCTTGGCTGGGGCGTTTCTTTGATGGCAAAGGATAAACAGGAAGCATTGCCAGCTTAATTAAGAGTAAGCACTTGTGGATAAGATGTCGTGAAAAGTTGTCGCCATATTCACTTGCGATATTGCTGAACATTATTATATTTTAAATTCAAACTATTCTCTTAAATAATTGAATAATAATCACGCTAATCAGTTTATAATTGACATTTTGCCCCGAAAAACTAAAATTAATTAATTTTGATATGACATTCCATGCCGCACATTGAGTTTTAAATGCGCTTCCTAATGCAGGTTCATTAAAATGTCGAACTCGTCGCATTTGACATTAATTGGAATGCATTAAAAGGTGTGGCAACCCATTAAAATATATCTCCGCCCAAACCCCAAACCTCTCTGTGCAGCTGCCAAATTATGTCACGTTTTGCTTCACTGATCGAGCGATTTTACAGTGATTAGCTGTGCGGCATGCGTGAATGAGGCGTGGCATCACCAATGCAATATGCCATCTGCCATGTGCCGCCTAAACGCTGCGCGTATTAATCGTTATGCAATTAGACTCCTCTCCTCCCTGCTCTTCTGGCTGCAATGTCCTCAAATGTCAAACCATTGGGACTAATTAATACGATTGGGCAAACGACAACAAGTGCTCATTTTGCTAATTTATACGGTTTGTCACACAGTCAGCCAAATGGAATATGCTTTTTAATGAGCTCTAAAAGCCGATAACAATAACTGTTATCAGTATGCCCTGATAGATTAAATACCCTAGCGAAAACTAGTCATCAAAAAGTAAAAATAATATAAATATAATTGAAGCAAGAATTTTCCAAAATATGTTCAAATTCCTTTCATACAAACTATATCATTTCTATTTATTAAATAAATGCATTAAAAAAGCTTTCAAATATCATCAAATATTTGCTGAAAACTATAAGAATTTCAAATGTTTAGTGCTTATAGCTTACACCCAAAAGTGTAGCAAACCTTTGCGAAAATATTGAAATCCGTTCTGCAAATTTTTGTGGTGCGATTCGGATTTGCATTTATTGATTTTTTAGATGCATCACACAAAATATGCAACACGGAATTGATATTAAAAGTTTAATACATAGAGTGGTCTACCAAAAAACAGAGAAGGACATACACAAATGCAGACAGAGAGAGAGAGAGAGAGAGAGAGAGAAAGAGAGAGAGAGAGAGAGTAACAAAAATAAAGAGAAGGCTTAGTGCGTTGATTTAAAGCAAACGGTATGCGATGATTCAGAAGGGATTTAAACTCCTCTCTTGCCCACTGCTTCCCTTTCTTATCCCACTCTTCCACTCGCTATGCTGGCTGTGTGCATTTCGAAGTGTGCACAAATATTTTCAAATTGTTGTTGAAGCAACAAAAAACCAAACCCAAAATAAACAATTCATTTTTTTTGGCAGTCAAAAATATATGGATGAAAAAACTGTCAAACATATTGGACCCGAGACATATGACATTTATGCAGAGCGTCAGCAACGGTAAAGGCTTTAACCCCAGCTCGCAGAGATTTGCTGGTCGGTTGGACAGGTCAAAGTCATGGCACTGACAAATAATTAAATTATAAGGACAGCCAGTGAATTAAGGTGTTCAACCCAAGCAGTTCTCCGAAAATGAAATGCCTTGCGGCCACGAAGTGCCGCACGCGAAATGCACAAATTATGCATTCGCCATGGTCCCACGTAGGCGGAGATGTGGGAGTTGAGGAGTTGAGGAGGAGCAGGAAGAGCAATTCGCTTACCTGCACTGGCCAACCATAATAAATTATTCCCAATGCGAGTTCAAGTCCGAGTGCTGCTGTGCTAGCCAAAAGGTGCAAAACGGAAACATGACGACAAAAAAGAAGTGCAAGAGAAAATCGAATAAAATGCCACCACAATATGCGGCCCATGGGTGTAGCTGGGAGGTGGCAAACAGCAGTGGGGGAAACCGAGCAGTCAAACAGTCAAGCAGTCGAGCAGGAAAACAGCGTGCCGCTTGCATCCTGCTGTTGATGTTGCTGTTGCCGGGGCAGTCAACGAAATAATTTCTCATATACATGTCACGCGCCCCAACGAACCGTGCCAAATGTGTTGGGACACTTCGATGGTGGATGTCGGTGGAGCGGTGGAGTAGGAGAAGGAAGGTTGAAACGGTGGTCAACATCGGGTCTCCGTTACAGTCTGCAGTCTGAATGTTGTTACAGCCAAGTTTGTTTGTTGCTTGTTTGTAATTGCAACAACAACAACGAACAGATGACTTATATTGCAAGGCAAGCAAGAAGCCAGATAACTCGACTAGCGAATACCACGTAGCCTCGATGATGTCTATGAAGAATTTAGTTCATTTGCCAAGTTGATCAATGAGTTTGGAAAAGAAATGATATTTTCGATTCAAGTTGGAAGGTATTAAAACTATTTGAATTTGCCAAACTGCTTAGATTTTTGAAAAATAATACCTTCTTTTCGGAAAATGCTAGTCAGATACACAGAAGATGTTGCATAAATATAAATCCACATTATTAATTCAATTTGCAGAAAAATGCATTCAATTTTTATTCAATTTATGATGTTCATTGTCATATTTTGATGAATTATTCTATGTGTGCTGCTTTATAAGTATATATCTTCATTGCCTGTTTATGGATTATCTCTATGTAATAGTTTTCTTTTAATCTATTGAGCTACCTGCAGCTAGCAGCTACAACCTTCACTTAACTCTAGATTACGTGGCATGTAAGAGCCGTCTTGAACAATAAGTTTTAAATGTAACAAAAAAAGTTTTATACGTTGCATTGCGTAAAACACAAACTATGTTGGACCGAGGGTTAAACCGAAAAGGACACCCGGAACGACTGGCAACAGAAGCAACAACGTTGACAGCCCGTTGTTATTGGCCCGCTCTTTGGAGACAGGCAGCAGGCAGCTAACTTGTGTCCAATGCGAACGTGCGTGGCTCCTTGCGAAAAATGAGAGCAAAATAAAGAAAATCTTGTACACCCCTATTAAAGTTGCCCCCTAGCCCTTTACCCCTATGCCCTTACGCGTGTTAAAGCTGAAGCTGCAGCTTATTTATGCAGCATATTTATGACAGCTTTGACATTTCCCTTTGGGCACATTTCAATGCATTTGCAAAGAGTTTGGAATTTATGCAAGCTCCAAATTGACTACAGCTAACTTAACATATGGAAATAAGCATACATTTAAGGCTTGAACTTAACTTCATAAAATAACATAAATTTCAATCATTTCGAAAACGCTATAATATTGTTGTACTTACTCTGTATCATTTCAGGTATGTTGAACCAAGGGTATATCAATTTGAGGCCATGTACTAAAGATTCAAGGCGCAAAAATTGAATTTGACAGCCAAGCAGGAGGAAAATATCTTGCAGAATGTCAGGCAATAAATTAACGTAAATTATTATTAATGAGAGAACATTAATTGCCGTCGCTCAGCGCCCTCTCAGCACCTTCTCAGCCCCAAAAAAAAACAACAAAAAAAACTGTTGAGTGCTCAGCTGCCCAGGCTAATTGTGGCGACAACTCGGCGACAAGTGCAAATGTTGCACATATGGCCAAGGCGGCAGCAAGCCAGACACAGAAAGAGAGATAGATTGATAGACAGATAGAGAGAGAGAGAGAGTGAGAGAGAGAGAGAGAGAGAGAGAGCAAGAGCAAGAGAGAGAGGGAGGGTGGGCACATCGCCAGAGACTTAGCTTGGACCGCACTCGATGATTAATTACAATTTGATGCTAAAAATTGCGGCGAATTTTGGCATCATATTGCATGCGGCAAGCCAAAGAAGTTGTCTTCTAAGCCAAATTAGACAGCTAACAGTGCAATGAGTATTCTTCAACTATTTTATTTTTTGGCCATCTTTGTGTCTGCAAGTTGGCAACTTATCGAGTTGAGTGACCTCTAGACAAGTCCTCAAAATATGTACGTGTTTGCAGCGCACAATTTTAATGGCTACAAAAAACATAAACCGCGGTTGGCTATTATATAATATGTAAGCCATAACCAACGAAACCAAAAAAATAAAAAAGCCAAATTACTCGCCACTTGCCTTCCTTTGTTTTTATGACAAATTGTCACTGTCACGTGTGTGACCATGTGCCATAGGAATCGATTAAACTGAGAGAAAATCAGAGGATAAAATATATCGATTTGATATTAAAAAAAAAAATTAAGAATGTGTTTATGGAAAAGTATAGTCCGATTATAATCCTATATTCAGCATATGTATTGGGTATTTAATTTGGTAGCAAATGAACATCCTGAATTATGATAAATGTTACTTTGCAGCAGCAGCCTTGCTAGAAATAAATGAACACACTTTAAACCAAAGTCCTTAAGTTAATTAATTAATACCAACACTTTTTTTTATGACATTATTGAATTTAATATTTACCTGTGTCCCAACTAAGAGATCATTTAGTATAAAGTTAAGTTAATTCATAGATTACCATCCAAAAATACATATCTGTAGAAAGGTTAAGGTTAAGCTACAACAGTTGTAGCCAAATAATATTCAATCCAATTAAATTGCTGATGACAATGTTTAGTAACCAGCTTCTGCATTATAATGCTACACACTTTTTTTCCAAGTGCACGATCTTTATCTTCCTTTATGCACGTCATCGTGGCCATCCTGTTTAAATGCATGACATTATGTGGGCGAGTTTTGACAGTTTTTCTGCTCGACGCGCCACCATTAAGGCCTAGACTCTGGGCTCTCGGGGACTTAGCCAGTGGTTATGGCTACCAATATCGCTCTTTAGCCATCAACGTTAGTGTTCCGTGTGACTATTAAATTTTTGTGTCAACACGTCTTCCTCTCTCTCTCTCGCTCACTATCTGCAACTTCCTGTGTCCTCATTGAGACGCAACAAACAATGCCTACAGTTTGACGTGTTCTTTGGCGTCGGTTGGGATTCCGCTTGCACTTTTTTGTTGTCATCTTTTTTGACTTTGTCAGCATCATAGTTTTCCGGCTTTGTCTATGGATCCAATCAAAACAGCTCGACAATATTCCATCAATAACGCGTGGCAGGCAGGCAACCGACCAGTCTGTCAGCTGTCCTCCTTTAATGTTTCATGATCCATTCAACGACTTTTGTGGGTTAAACAAACTTTCTTTTATCCCCATCGCGATGCATTGGTGGTCGACGCCTGTCCAGAATCGCATTTAGTGCTGAGCAATACTGTGACTGTTCAGATAATAAATGTTCTCAAAGTATCAGACAGCATAAGAGAAAACAAGAGAATTTTGAATTTTATTTAGGCCAAGAATTAATTAATTGATTTCAATATTCCGGTTATAAAAGGATGGCACAACTAAAAATATTATAAATTTAATCTATATATATTGAGACAAGTTATCTTGATTCGCATTTCCCATTTCTTACTTGCATAAAATAATATTACTTAAGCTATTCACTTTTATTCAAAGATGTTTCGATGCGCGAATTATTAAAAAAAAAAAACCGAATGAATAATACAAATTCAAATTCAACAATTTATAAGTAATGAAACACATATATTTAAGCATGAAGACTATTTATACTAAAAGGCTGTCAAAATAGTCACTGAAATTGGACTCGATATCTTGTAATAATATTGCCCATCTCCAGTAGTTGTGTAACACTTCTGTCTGTGTGTTGGTTGTAAAAACAACGACCATTTTAGCGACAGCTAATGACAATGCCGCAGCCGGTCGGTTTGAATTTCAAGCCTTTTGACAGTGCTGCTCACATAATGAGCTCAATGAGGCGCACGTGATTGGCCCTTGGGGCACGTACTGTTGTTGTTGATGTTGCCCTTCGTTTCGCTCTTTAAGTTGGCTCCTTGAACTCTGCAGCAGCAGCATCTTAAAGCCCATCTCTGCGATAGGAAAAATAAAAACCCCAATTCAAGTTTATTCACACAGCCGAGTTGCAACTCAAAGTATTGAAAACGCGCCCCTTAGTACAACTTCACTTCTGATTTTTTTTGGCGCTCAGTCAACGAGCAACCGCCAATTTCCATATGGACAAACCTTTGAATATTGCAGTGACTGCTGTCGATGGGCGCCACCGCTGCAGGCAAATACAATTTGAATTTCACATCTTTGTCCTGCTCTTTACACAGACCAGTTGCAAAATTACACGGCAGGTAGCAGGCAGTAAAAATAAAAAACGGAAAAAAATGATAAAAAAAAAAAACTGGAGAGGAAGAACGAGCAGCGCAAAACATTTCCTGATCGAATCAAAGCAGTGCCCAGAACCGGAAAAGAGCGGGTTGAAAGGGAGACCACAAAAAAGAAAAATCAAAATATATCAAACACAACCTACAACCTACAGCTGCATATGAGGGAGTCGATGACTGACATTAAAGTTGATGGGTTAATGCCATTAGACGGCATTGATTTGATTGGCGTTGATTGGAAAAATGCCAGGCAACACTGTATGTGATGCGGTCAACGTTGCGTATGCATAATGTCAGGTAGAACTCGGTGATAGCAGACAGAAATATCATTTTTGAAACAATCTCTGGCTTGCAAACAATCAAATTGGTTCGATTTCAATTGCAATTGCATTTTAAATATGCCCAGATTCAGAATCAGAATTAATCAAGCATCCAATCAGTACGAATCTTAATAGTTCACAACGAATTCTGATACGAATAGACGATTTAAATGGAAAATCCATCCAATATTTCTGATGAAAAATCAACTTTCAAGATTCGATTGGATGTGCGTAAATGTGTTCATAAAATGTCTTAAATTCAATATTATTCACAAAATTCAATACTTCATGCTATTAATATACGTTTGATATCATAAGACCATTCCATTTGCCCCATTTTGATATCGAACACACGCATTGCACATACGCATCGTTGTCATCAATGAATTTCACTTAGCACATTCGAAGCTGCTTTTGGTTGCTTCCTCCTGGCTGGCTGACGTTATTGTGATTTATATGGAGCACATCAATCCAGCCTCTTGCTCCACTCAAAAAGGCACTCGATAAGTGCTAGAAGCATCAACTTGCTTCGACCCATTGACCAAAAGAATTTAATCAGACGTGTCAAATGGCAGGCAGTCGCCATTGGTTACCTTTTAGGCATCAGTTATTGCCCGTGATTGATTTGCAGCGTGCGAAATATGCTTTTGACATGTTTTCAAGTATTCTCAACCCTATTCCATCTCTGCCTCATCTCTCTTTCTCTCTCTCTCTCTTTCCCTCTCTATCTCTCTCCCTCTCCCTCTCTCGGTAATAAGTTGAATTCTCCCTAGAAACTAATTTGATATTCAGTAAGCACAGGCAATCCGAACGGGAAGCGAGTTGAAAGCAATTTCAACACGTTCCTCACATGAAAATAGCAGAAACAACAAACAGCAACACGAAGAAGAAAACAAACTTTGACAAGAAAAGTTAACATGCAGCTTACGAGTATGACATGCTTTTCGCCTTATCCGAATTTGTTATTTTTTTAATGTATGCTTCTTTGAAGTTTACTTTCAGCAGCAGCCGTTGCAACTGCACACTTTTTAGACAAAAGCCAATAATGTAACAAAGTGCAGCAAGTTGCAGCTGTTGCGTCTTCTTTTGCTGTTGCTGTCTCGTGACGCTTTTTATGCATCCCTTTCCTAGCTGTGGATGTCCTTCTGCCATGAGCAAAGTCAAAAAAGCTAAGAACGCATCTGCGAACACTACTCCAAAATTGCACCCAAACTGTCATAAATATTATGTATACGTCCTGTTGCTAAAGGTGTGAAACGTATATTGCTTAAATGAGTAGAGAAATACATAACGACGACTTAGTAAATCTTGCCAATTCGAAGTACTCAACTCATATTCAATTTCACAATTTATCGTCCGACATTTTTGGTATAGTGTTTTGAAAACACTTGAAATAAAAACTTCGATTGGAGCATGAAAAATGTTTTCAAAGTAATTATTTAAATTACAAAATAATATGCTAGTTTATCCTACAATCTGTGTCCTAGTCCTGATATCCTAGTCCTGTCATAGCTTATATAGATCATCTTAAATTTTGTTGTGTGCGATATGCTGAGTTCTTTAACGCGTCACTTTAAGGCCAAATGTTGCCTTGGGAACTGCGTTTGTTGTTGGCTGTCTGTCACATCAAAACGGAATCCACTTCAAAAGCGTTGACACTTTTGACATGCAACAACTGACAGTCGCTTATGCTGCACGCGTTTATACTACCAATACTTTGGCTGTTGTTGCATTGTCAGTCTTCCATTTTTAAGTTGATATATTTGCACGCTGCTCAGCGCTTTATTGAAGAAAGATTTACTACACCTTAACTTCATATCCGAGGCAGGCACCTTTGAGTGCATGTTTTTCTTTTTTTTTTTT
The DNA here is from genome assembly GCA_035041535.1 of Drosophila cognata. Taxonomy (NCBI): domain Eukaryota; kingdom Metazoa; phylum Arthropoda; class Insecta; order Diptera; family Drosophilidae; genus Drosophila; species Drosophila cognata. The sequence goes on along the minus strand of JAWNLC010000571.1, from coordinate 11,888,958 downwards.
TATTCTTTTATAAAAGCACATAATATTGAGGGGTCGCTCGGCACGTGACTGGGCCCGCAGGGCTATGGCAAGGCCTGGCCAAAAATGTGTGTGCAATAAGCCAGAAGTTGCATAAAAATCAAGTCAACGTAGCACAGGAGCGGAAGAGGAGGCGCTCTTGCAGAGGAGCTGCAGTGCAGTCAATATACATATATTTCCTTTTTGGGCTGCGTTTAAAATGCTGTTGACGTTGGCAGAAAGGCTTCACACAATTTTCAAGTTGTTTGTGTGAGCGCACTTAGTTTTTGAGGCCGGGCACGTGCCTGACTGTCAAGTCGGGCATGTTTTGAGCTTGCAGCTATTTTCGTTGGAATATGGGTTGAATTTGCTTTTTTGATGAGCACAAAACGATTTCTTGACATTGTTAGCTTGCATCACTGATGCAGAGCAATTGCTGCTGCTGCTGCTGCTGCTGCTGCTGTTGTTGCATTCACTTTTCGTAGCTGATTTAATTTCGAGTTCATTTTGCCAGGCACAAATCGCAAATAAAACGTTTTAGAGAGAGACGTACACTCATAAATCGAGGACACATTGCAGCTTAACACCGATAAGGACTTTCATAGGAGAAACCGCACTGAAAATATCTTAAATTATGGCCTATCTCAGGTTTCGTCTAGTCAAGTCCTTGGCTATCAGCGTCGTTCGTTGAGCTATCGTCTCCTGCCGCTAAGATAAGCTAAAAGCCGCTCACATCCCCACAAACTCGAGGCGATGGCGGCAGAAAACAATAAAGATTCTTGCACAAACGACGCTTAAAGATAGAAGGGGATCCGCTTGAGCAGTGGGCGGGCAAAAACCGAGGCACGTTGGGCGATAAAAAAAATGGCTGCACATAAAAACAAAAAACGGCAACGATAAAATGCGACAAACAAACAAACAAACAAATCTTCAAAGCAATGGCAAAAAATCGCAGTGAGTTATCTTTGAGGGTTAGCTCACTAGTATTCCGCAAACATTGCAGAGTGAGAGAGTGAATAAGTGAGAGAGGGAGATGGAGAGAATGATGGGAGGTTGCTGTGCGACAATCAGACATATGACAAATGTCTTTATCTGTTGTCCGTGCTGAGAACTGGCAACTGAGAGCTGCAATTGCCATTCTGAGCAGCTCCAAGCAGTTGCGCCTGAGTTTAAATCGGGTTTTCAGTTCGAAATGCACTGAATTGTTTTCAACTAAGTGTGGTAAAGAGTTGAGTGCGGAATGTCTGCCACACAGTGCACGCAATTCAGCTGTCCATCTACAGAGAAATATATGCCGAAATTTGTCAAGCTGTTTAGATAATTGAATTTTAAAAAATCTATTGAATATATATGAAGACAAATAAAGTCTATAAATGTTACCAACGAGACTTGAGATGTGGACTGCTGCTGCGATTGGCTTTCAGCATCAACATTTCTTCTTTCACTTTAATCAAGATAGTTTTCTACGTTTCTTCGCGTCAGTTGCAGTTCACTTAAGCAATAAATTTTAAAATGCTCTCAACAATCCACATTTCCTTAGTAATTAAAATCGAAAAAGAACACTTTTTTCATATTTTCTTTTTTATTTATATTTATTCAACTTGATTTCTGATTTTGAAAATCCCTTCCATGTTTCAAACTTGTCAACTTGTTCCGCCTCAGTCGCACACAATTCGCTCATAATTCGCAATTTTTACTTGGACTCCTGTCAATTCCTTGATTCCGACGTTCGCCATCCACTTTTCTTTATTTAAACTCATTTCACCCTCTGCTCGTTCAACGTTTTTCCGCTGCAACTTTCGCACTTATGTCTTGCATTCTGTCTTTCATATTTTTTTTTTTTTTGTTTTTCATTACATCGGATGTTGCCGTTGCTGTCGCTGCCACGCAATGTGGCCACAAATTAGGCAAACTTCTTGCCACACTATTGGTGGCGCAACTTTATTAACAGCTTGGCAGGCGGCCAACCAGAATATTCGCTCCTTGAACAGTGGGAAATGTGATAAAAATAGACAAAAACGACTTTAAATGCTGCCTGCAAGCCTTTCAGGGCCAACGCTGTAAGCGAACATTAATAGAGATGGGAAGCGAGAATTGAGGAGGAGTAGAGCTGCAGAGCTTGTGGCTAGGTAGCCAGAATTGAATCCATGATGGGGCTCACACGTGCAATAATTACCAGAGATTTTCACACTCACTTGAGTTGCCATCGATGCGCACACAGACACGCAGAAATTTACATATACGTATAGATGAATACAGTTGAGTGTTGCGGCATAATCCCAACAGTGTCACTCACAATTAGCCGCATGGCTATAAATAACAATGGCAATGTGTTGCCAGGGCCAAATGCCGGCAGGACAAGAAGAGCAGAGCATCTGCTCACTGTCAATAAGTGCGACTGACTTAGGCTAAAGCGGGTTTGACAGCGTGTGACAATGTGACACAAACACTTGAAACACACTCACACTCTCACACACACCTACACACCCACTCACTCACGCAAACCATTTCTCTTTATCTCTTTTTGTCCCCCTCTCACTCGTGTCCTGCAGAGAGCGACAGACGGGGACAGCAAATGCATCCGCTTAGCATATTTGTGCCCTGTAAAAAAATGTGTAGCTTGTGAATCGCTGAGACTCAGCTTTAGTATGTTGCGAGACATGCCAGAAAGGAAAATGAATTAAGAAATGAAAACGCCAAAGCTTAAAGGTAGAGCGAAGCTAAGTAGTTTTCAGAACACAATAAAACTAGAAGCTGTAAAAAATCGATGTTACCAAAATGTGTATAAAAAGCTGTGGAAAGTAATGCAGAGATTCTACGAATAGCAATTTTAAGAAGCTTATAAAAGTAAGCAAAATAAGTTTTCGAATCGAATGAAATACAAAATTCAATAGAAAAATCTTTAAATTGAATGCTATAAAAAAGAAAGCTAGAAAATTGAAAAAGCGGCAGCTGCAGCTTCAGCAATATATTTATATACTGAGTATTTGGTGGTCGACCACTGCTTATTCAGTTAGACTTGTATTGTTGTGGGACGCTGTGGTGGCAGGACAGACACACTTGGACACAGGGCTTGGAGTGTCCTTCAGTCTATTTGGATACTTTGCATTTTCTGCGTTTTGCTTTTTCAATGGTTGTTCTTGCTTCTACTGTTGTTGTCGTTGTTGTTGTTGTTGTTGTTGTTGTTTCTGTTGGCTTCCTTGCTAAATGTGCTCTATTTTTATGCGAGGCTACACACACACACACCCACACTCAACATACACACACACACACATGAACACAAAGACAATGCCACTTTTGCTAATGAAATGCAAACGCTGCTGTGAAAATCCAGCACTGAAAATAGCTACAGTTCATAACATAACAGAAAAAGAGAAAAAAAAAAGAAAGAAAAACAATGCCAACAAGGATATGCTATGGATATAACTACCATATTAATATTAATGCGTTGTGTTAGCAGCCGGCTAATAAATGCTGACCAGGATTTGGTTAGCATCTACTAAAATGACCAAGAGCAGACAAACTTTAAGCTGAAGTATTTAACCTTTGAGATCGCTTGGTTGCTCGAATTTAACGCGCTTTAAATTTATTTGCCTATTAGATTTATTTGTCCATTCTTGATTTTACTCGACTAGACCTTGTCCCCTCGAGCTGGGGAAACTGTCGCCTTTGCTTGATTGCTTAATTTAATGAAAAAAGAAAAAGCGCGGCATGGCAACGAGGCTGGGAAGCAAAAGCGTTTACAAACTTTTCGAGACCAGTTTGCATTGCTTTAATTGCACAGAGAGTTCGTACAACATTTGCCCGCCACCTCCACCACTCCACCCCTCAGCCGGACGGAACTTTCAATGAAGGTAAATAAAAAGAGGCGCTGGCGTTGAAAGGTGAAATCTTGGTCAGAACTTTTGTCCCGTTTTCATAAAATTTCAATTTGATTTGCAAATTGAAATGTGTTGTCATTGTGAACGCCGACAGTTGGCTAAAAAACGCCCACAATATTCCCCTGATGAATACTTATGCATAGTTTAATTAACATTTTCGGTTGCTCTACACTGCGAAAGTGTTTTGTGGGTTTTCGATGATGACGCACCAAAAGAATTAACTTGAAAGCATATTCCTTGCAATACTCCCATGAAATCTTCATTAATAATCTCTCTAGCAACACGTAAAATAGTTGGGTATAATTAGGTACGATTTTGATCAGAAGTCAACTTAGGTAAATATAAACAAATTCATTCGATTTTTTGCAAACTGTAGAATTTTTTTTAAAAAGAATTTTCTGTTTTTGTTTTATTCTTATTTTCAATACAAATTAATTAAATTAAATTTCTCGCCAAAGGCTAAACAACAGTTGTTGTCCTAAAACGATAGATATGAATTTAAAATTAAAATAAATTAAATTTTTTAACTTGTGCACATTAGCAGAACGAACCACAAATATTTGGCGTGCATTTGAAAAATCCGTATAAATAAGCTCCAAAAAAGATTCAACATTAAATTTAATGAAGCTGTCAACAACAGTTTGCACGTAAAGCCGACCAAATTTGTATCTTTCTTATGCTACGTGTGTGAATATGCTCTGTCTGCATACAATTGAGTTTTCATTGCAAAAATGTCGGCACAAACAAGCGCGTAATTGAGTCTGGCTGCCCATCCCCCCACAGTTGCTGTCCCCTTTTGCAGTGCTATCAAGTTAAATGTGCTGCACGGCAAATCAAACAGCATAAAATGCAAGGACCCAAATACAAATTAAGCGACAATCCTGTCAAAAATTGAAAAGGTGTTGTTTGCACATACAACAAAAGCTAAAAAAAAGAAATAAGTTAACGAGCGAACAATATATTTTAGCCGACGGCTGTATGCCCTTTATATCGTACATACGTGAAGTAATTTACTTCTAATATGTCAGTGATTTACTTCTATTTTGTCAATTAAGAGAACTAATTATTATTTGACAAGTATTCTCTATTAATGACTGTTTTGCCATTTTCCTTATGGGTGAATGCAATTTCGATTAAATATCTTAAAAATATGTTTACCTAAATGAGAATAGCTAACTTTTAGGATTCCAGTTGTAGTTAGAGCATCTCGTTTTGTTAAGTTGTACTTAATACTCTTATCTAAAAAGAAATTGAAATATAATTAAGAGATCTCTTGGGAGTGACAAAATAAATGTTAGACCCTTTATTACCCACTGCATGTATTCAAAGAGTAGTAATAACTGCAGCGCCAGCTACAAACGGTTGTAGTCCGTGTCCGTGCCCCAACCATCCTCTGCACATTGCAGCACATTGCACTGTCAATAGACATCAAAAATGAAAATTGTAATGCGCACATTTCAACAGACGGTAGACGATGATGACGACGGGACGGAGCCAATGTCATCGTCATTCTGTCATCCTGTGTGAATACACGGGAATCGAGTGTCGTTTGCCCCACCCGTTTGTTGTTTTTATGCTGCTGCACTCGGGACACCGACCTGTCCACCTGTCCACCAGTCCACCTGTCCAACTGTCCATATACCCTATTTCCGCAGTTCTTCACTGGTAGTTGCCTTTATTGACAGCAGCAAATTCATTAATGTCAGTCCAAACAGACAGCGAACAGGTATTGGGTGCTGTTGCTGTTGCTGTTCCTGCAGCAGCTCCTCTTGCAACGCTAACCAAAAGTAATAATGCAAGCTTATTCGTGGACGCGAAAATTGGCGCACCATTGTTAAACGTTTTGAGAGCGGGCGTATTGGTTTTTGGACGGGGGGCGTGGTGTGGTGCGGCGCTGAGCGCCGTGAGTTATGGTCGACCAGAGCAAGGACAATGGTCGTAATGAAGTGACAGCTTTATTGACAAATAAATTCTGTTTACCAACACTCAACGAAACGTCGAATAGCAAACAAAGAGCAAATGGAACACGCGCCAATAAAACAACTAACGAAAATGGAATTCAGCCGAAAAGATAGCAACAAATAATGCCAACAAATAGTGGTGCAAATACTGCAGCTAGCTGGGGCCAATTGTGCAATTCACTTTGATCTTTGGGCAATAAAATAAATTGCGTAAATATAACAAATGTCGAGTTAAACAGACAAACTGAACATTGTGGCATTGCCAGCTGGCCAGTAGCTTAATTTCAAATTCAAATCAGACAACGAGGCAGCCAGAGAGACAGACAGATAGGCAGACAGACAACATCATTCAGCCCGACAACTACAAATAGAGCTGGAATGTTGGGCGTGCGTGTGTGTGTGTGTGTGTGGAAACAGTAGAATAAATTATGCAACAAATGTGCAGATTAAACACAAAATACCAAAGCACTTAAAATGCCCGAATAATCAATGAGACTAGGGCACACACTGAGCAGGACGGATATATCCAAAGAGAGCGAGAAAGAGAGAGGGAGATGAATTGGCAAATAATGGATTCCTTACCTAGCCAAAATGTTTCAGTTGTCATTAGCCAACGTCTTGTGTCATCGGTAGATACAATAATAATTGTTTAAATATTTAAATACAATCAAATGAGTGGCTCTGACAATAACAACACCAGCCCCAATGAAACACAGGTATAAATTTCAATATATAAGTATTATCAGGAGAGTTTGTAAGGAGAGCTACTTCAAATGCAAACACACAAGAGCAACAAAAGTTAATTAATGTGTAAGAAGCAGAGAAAGCTGATAATTAATATGATTGTAGTATCAATATTTACTTTGAATATACATATGTACCATGACAAAAATATAAGCAAAGCCATTGTCAGTACATAAGCAAATAAATGAATAGAAATTGAAGGTAAATAACAAGCAATCGAATATGAATTTAATTTCTTGGTATTTAATATTGACTCACCAAAATAGAAGTGAGCTTGAAGCAAATGTTACTTATTTTCATATTCATGTTTAGTTAGAAATAATTCAGGTATAAGTTACACATGCAATATTAAATACTTTCCTTTGGCAACCAAACTGCCAAGTTGATTTTGTTGAATTGCTGATATTTATTTAATTATCACCAAACCTATCAGAAAATACTTATTTCAGGATGATGTTTGTTTGATACTAAATAATATTATGCAAGCAGCCAGTGTGGCTAAACTTGAAGTTCCTTCATACAGCAGTTGCATAAGTTAATTGCAATCTGCATATTTATTTACACTTCGCTCTTAACATTTGTTAATATTTAAACTACTAAGCAGACAAGAATTGCCTTATTCAAAAATAAGTACACGCTTGACTAATTTAAATATAGATTTATATTTAATTTTTATAATTAAAACTAAATCAATATTTTTATAATTTTAACTGGATCATTATAAATCTGCTTTTTCTTTATAGAAACTAAAATTGCGAATTTAAATTTCATTTAGCCAATCAAAAAGAAATTACTCTTTTCTATTAGTTTACGTGACAGCGAATTATCAGTTTGTGGCAGTTCATAAAAATATCCACTGAAATTGATAAGCGTTAAGCTCAAACAGCTCAACTGTTGGGTAACTATTTCCATCAATTATTTATCAGTAAATTTCAAAAGTTTGCTATGGCAATGTTTAATTGTTTAATTGTCAACTGACATGCACGATAATTGGTCGGTTATCAATTATTCAAACTATTCGCAAATGTTGTGCGGTGAATGGGAAAATACGTAATGTTGCATTTGGTGCATTGTGCGACTTGTGAGTTGGGAATTGTTTTGCAATGTTTTGACAATTCTTATTCATGTTTTCGTTTTCGCATTGATGCCAAAATAATTACCAACATTCAACACAAACGCCACTCATCAATTCGTTGTGCAAACAAACAACAAAATTGCTACATACATATATATATATATATGTATATATATGTTGATATTTTCACACTGCAACTGTGATCCAATAAGTATGCTATTGAAAATGCAACAACTCATTAAACAACCGCATCGGAAGCCAGCAAAGAACAAGCAGTGCGACGGGATGAAAGGCACAGTTTTGACTTATTCGTCAAGTGTTTGGAGCTGTTGAAAGTGAATCGCAGCCGCAACAGCCGCAGCGCCAACATCATTTATTTAAGAATACATTGAGTGCTTGAGGGGGCCAGAGAAACAGGGGCAGCTTACATCCCAGGAATTTTCGTAGCCGTATTTGTATAGAGACAGCTTCGTATTTAATATGCATGCCCCGTTGTCTGGTCAATCGGTGCAGAACATGAAGCGAGTGGCAAGTCCTGGAACAGGCGCTCGTTAGTGTAACACTGGTGTAAGCAGTGCTACAATAAGAATAGAAAGAGAACACAATCTTCACTTTAGCTGGATATTTTGGCATAAGCACAACTATTCTGGCCAAAGGCGGACAGTGTGAGCAGAGTATTTCAAACTTTAGGATTATTATATTAAGCACAAATATAAAATCGATCAAGTGAAATAATATATAAATTTACTACAAATTTTCATAATATGTGAATTATTGGAAAAGGTTTTTAAAATTCTATAAACAATATCTATTATTTCGCTTGTGTCTTTCTTAGGCTCAGCTCATATGCCCCATTGAGCATGCCCTGTGCTGAGTATATAAAGCATATCCTGAGCACGTAATCCATGCCCTCTGTATGTGTGGAGTTTTCACGTTCTCTCGTTTCTGTGATTGACCCAAAAATGCGCTGATTCGTTTTGATTTTTACCTTCTTCTCTTTCACTCTACAAATCAACTAGTACCAGCCCAGAGCCCTGTGGTTGCTATAATTTTCTGGCTCTGCGCAAATTGAAAACAAAAATATGCCACAAGTCCATTGAAATTCATGTGGAGTGTTTCCTCACAAAGAATAATGATATATATATGTATGTATATATATAGAAACGACAAGCCAAAAGTCTGTCAAGCATAAAAATATTTGCAAATTGCTACAAATCATGGGTTTTGGACTATGGCAAAGACCACAAAAGTTATTCACAAATTGCAGTTATGTCGGCTGTTCCCAATTTGTCCATAAATCAAAGCCAACAGCGGCAACTGCCACATCAATCGGTGCTCGTTAACACCTATCAGTTCAACACCAAATAAGCGTTGCACTTACAACTCGCAGCATCCACCTCCCCCATCTAGCCCCAGAGTCTTCCCTCTGCCCCCTGGTGTAGCTGGTACTACGCTTGACAAAATAAATTAGCTTGCTGCCTTTTTGTTGCCATTTCGGGGTTTTGCGGTGGCTTTCGGTGATTTTGTTGCTTGCGGCACTGCGCTGCGCTGTGCTGCGGCAACTTCAATCTTAATTAGCTGACGCAGTTTGCATTTGGCCACATTGGGGCAAAAGAGGTCCCCATATTCACCATATATGTATGTATGCATGCATTCTGGGCAAAATGTTGCCACTTGTCAGTTACCTGCGGCAAAAGTGTCATGTTTGCCTAATGAGCTGCCAGAAAACAAGCACGCGCACAGACACAGACACTTTTACACACCCTTCCACAGCCTTGGGAAGAGCTAAAAGCAAAGTTGCATTTCGTATTTAAAACCATTTTGGGAGCCAACTTAATTAAGAATGAAACAAGTAAGAAGCTGTACCAATCGAGGGGCTCGACTCGGAAAACACATTTCACATGCTCTTGAGAATTCTTAATTATTATTACATTATATCTAACACAAAACACTGACTCTCTCTGAATATGACTTCAGATAAGGGAAATATTTAAATATTTCACAAGACTGGAAGTTATTTTGTCGCCTTTGAAAAGATTTGAGAGAGAGTCAAGTTTTGCAGATTGATGGAAGCTATCAAGACTTAATGTCAATTCACAGATCGATAATGTTTTATGATGATTTTAATGTTTTCATTTAAATAGAATTAATATAATTTATATTGAAGAAAGTTAAGGTAACTTTTTCATGAGCTGACAGCTTTTCTCAAAACTTTTAATGATTTGCAGATTTAATTTAGTTTTATTTATTTTTTAATAATCCACTCAAAGTCAAGTAGTTTAAGGATTGGCTTTTGATTAATAAAGTATGAATTTACATAAACTTAAGCAAGTTTTCATTTGCTTATTTGAATCTAGTTTTTATGTTTTGTTTACATACTCATGACAATCTCGCGCTTAGTCTGCTAATTTTAGAGTAGCCTTTTGCCTTTTGAGCAACTCTTTGTTTGGCTTTTTACCACTGGCGGGCAAGTTGTTTTTTTTTTAATAATGTTGACTGTCATACTTGCTGACAAGCAACAAGCGGGCGGGGGGAGGGGGCAGAGGTACACTGCAAAACCCTGAAAGCCCCATTTCATTGTCCACATTCGCATACGTTTTCGGTCCAAGGCTCATCGCCCTATTGTTTTGCAATTTTTCGCATTTTCTTTGTGCTTATTGTTTTTTGGTTTTTATTTTTATTTTTTTGGTGTCCTGCTTCTTAGAGCCGGAAGTTGTATTTGCAGCCTTGGCCTAAACGTTGAATTGTTAATAATAGTTTCATTGAGTCATTTTTTATTTGGTCGCTTGACGTGACGTGTTGCTAAAAATGTTGCATATTTGCAATGTGCCCGCTTTATGATGCAGCCTTGCCCCAGTTACTTGCAACAAAACAAACACGTTCCGTGTCCCCAGCTCCATAATGAAGTGAATGTGAAATGTTCATAAGTTATTCAGTTGCATGCAATTTGAATACCATAAATTACAAACAATGCTTCAAAGTCGCTAGCTCTTGAGCTGCCCCATCAGTCTCTCCAATGCATAATTAATATGCGCCCAAGCTGCCAACACTAGACTCAATTCATTTCCCAATCCCCACACCCCTCCCCCCGCCACAAATTCTCATCTGGTTGCCTAGTCACTCAACAGCTGCCAGCCCCAAAAAGTATGCTATGCGAAAAGTCATCGCTCATTTGATATTTAATCTTCGGCCAGCTCGTTTGGGACAGACAGGCAGCCACTGCCATATTTCGCATAAAAAGCACACCACCCCTGGGCAAAGTGCTAATGAGTTTTAATTATTAAAATTTTAAAATTTTGTTGCTGTTACTGTTTGTTGCATTTTTAAATTGTCAAGTTTTAGATTTGCATGCCCGAAAGAAACTACACGCCCACCTTGAAATATGTATGTGTGTGTGTGTGTGTCCATATGTTTGTTTTTGTTTCTGTTTTCTTCTTTTTTTTTTTGGATTTGCTTTATCTCGTTACATAATTTTTGTTTGCCAAATTGCCAGTAACAACAACTAAAAAGTTAAAGTTGCTGTTGCTGTTGGCAACCAACTTTTGTTTGTCACAGTGTGTGTGTGTGTGTGTGTGTTGCAAATAATTTGCAATCAAAAGTTGCAACCAACAAAATTTCTCATTTTGAACAAAGGGGCGCAGCAGTTTCTCGTAGCCGCTTTGTCACTATCTCACTCTCTTACCTTCTATCTCTCTCTCTCTCTCTCTCTCTCTCTTTGTCCCGCTAGGGGTGTATATTTGGGTAGTTTGTAAAATAAGCATATCGAGTCAAAAGTTAGCAGAAAGTAATTTTTTTGTAATTTATGTGTGATCGTATCTGTGAGTCTTTGTGTCTGTGTGTGTGTGTGTAAGCTGTCAGTTGTCTGCTTAGCAATTAAAATATTTATTTTAGCTGTTGCTGCAGCAGCGGTTATTGTTATTGTTGTCGTTGAAGTTGTCGTTTGTTGGTGCTGTTGGTGCTACAGTTAGGCGGCTTATTAAGCGTTTCAAAAGGTGTTTGCCAAGTCTTTAATCAAATGAGAGCAGGCGACAAGAAACGCGCTAATTACCTGTACAATTCTGCTATTGTTGTTGTTGTTGTTGGCATTGTTGCTGCTGTGGTTGTTAATGCTGTCGTGACTGCAGCACAGATAACAACCAAACAAGCAGCAAGGATCAGGCCGAAAGGAGCAAAGCAAAAATGAAACGCGAACAATGGCAACAAATTGCAAAAAAAAAACAGAAGGGAAGCGAAAAAAAATGGGAAAAATAAACAGCAGTAAGACAAACATCAACAGCAACAGCAACAACAATAACAACGACAGCCACAACAACAGCAGCTACAAAAAGACGTTGCCAACCAAGAAATGAAAGCAACAATACGGCAAGGACAACGACGAGGTTTAATTGAGCGCTGCCCGCGAAAACATTCTGAGTTTTGGGGGCGTGGCAGATTGCGGCAGGTCGCGGCGCGTGAGCCAAAGCGAGTCGCACCCAAAAAAAAAAAAAAAAAAACAAAAGCCTTACAGTCAAAGGTGGAATAAAAGAAGGACGCAAAATGCATACAACAAAACGTTTCATTGAAGCCGCAAGAAGTTGGCCGACATAATGCTAGCCGCTGCACCTTTTTATTGTTGCTGCAATACACACAAATTGCTGCTGCTGCTGTTGCTACTGCTCTTGTTGCCGGTGCCAATTGTCTGCGCTGTTGCTTCAGTGGCTGCCACAGCATCCTAAGCTGCATTCTCACAATGGCCGACGTCATTTTGTATGCAAAATGCGCCAAAACAGTGGCACCAGTGACAATTGAAATGCAGCACGAGGCAGCCACACACGTTCACTCAACGTACACAGACTAGAACTGAGCGTCAGCTTCTGCTCAAGTGATAAGTTGATACAAATATACACTGAGTTCGAGTAAGAACTATTAATGATCAAGTCAAGGAAATCTGTATTTTTAATAGTGTCACCGATTACTTTGTAGAATGAGATCTTAGAACTCAGATATAAGATATGTTTAAATTTAAAGAACATTATTTAAATTGCAGTAGCTCTCACTCGAATGTTTACATTTAATTGGGTATAATACCTGTTATTTCGATTTTGTATTGATTGTTGTTGTTAATTTCTTGATTGAATAGAGTTGTTTTCTTATTGTTGCCTATCATTGTGCTGTCATATACGCTCCTTCTGCTCCAGCAGTGTGCAACAATAAGCAATTGCCACAATATACGCTTATTTCTTGTGCCGCTTTCCACACTTTCCCGCCCCTCCTCTGGCGGTCTTCTCTTTGCTTAAGGAATCGTCAGCTAGTTAGTTTGAAGATAGAAAAAAAACAGCAGGGAAATTCACAAACAAAATAAACAAGCAACTAGCATAATAACAACGATGGCTGCGCTGCTATGGAAACATCAACAAATGGCAACTGCAGGCAACTGTGTAGCTGGCGGCATTTAGTTGACTTGACGCTTGAATTAATTGGCAGCAGGTTGCTGGAGTGGGACGGCTGCTTTGACTCAATTGGCTGTTCTCACTGCACTGTTGGCCAAGATTCCTAAAAGGAATTATTCACTTGCCAACTATTGTTATGCAGTTTGCAGTACAAATGCCTTGTGGCACTGACTTCCGACATAGATGGGCTGAGAAATTGGTAGCAGCAGTTGATTAATGGCCAAGAAAACCAGTTGGCCGCTAATGGAAAACCGTTTACAAATGCAAATAATTACAGTGGCTTTCTGACACTTACTTTTTATACACAACAAAATGCATTTAAATTGCCAAAGAAGTCAGTCTGCGTACGAATATTAAATGCTCTTTGAAACGAGAATCGATGCTTCACTTTTGGCAGTTTAAATATATATATATTAACTTATATATTATAATATATATATAATATTGTTCCAATTGGAATTTAACTCGTAGTCTAATTTTATGACTTGATATGCGAAACTTGATCGTCGTAATTCAACTGCCATTTAAAATGCCACATAAATACATAAAAAATGAATTTAATTGCCAACTATTTATAGAAAAAAAGTGTGCGCAAACACTTTGTGGCAAATGCCGCCGAAGCGATGAATGTCAACAGCAAAAGTTGTTTCAATGTTACATTATTGATGTTGGCGTTGACACGCACCAACTGCAATTTCAGCAACAGCAACAACAGCAGCAGACGCAAAACAAAAGCAACAACTGCAGCAATTTCAATATTTACAAATGCTGGTAGCTGCGATTTATGGCGAGCTCTATTCAAACATTTATTTTTATGTTTTTTGTTTAATTTTTTTTATTATTGCCTCTCAATTTTTTTTGTGTCGTTTTGTCAGTTTGCTTGACAATTTACAAGCGCTTACAATTTAACGCCTTTTAGACGGCGCTGCATGCATTCCAAGACTTACCTCAGCCGCCTGCTCACCTGGGCGCGCCCACAAGCCGCTGCAACTCAGCGATTGTGATCGTCATATAAACTGTTTATTTGGGTGTGTGAGTGTGAGTGTGTGTGTGCTTGTCACGCTTAATTATTGCAAGTCAACTCTTGGCGGCTGAGTGATTTACAATTGGCCAAAAGACAAGACAAGGCCAACAACAACTGCTGCTTGGACATTTAATTTTCGACCGGAAAGTGTTTGACCAATTCAGCAACACTGCGTATGCGTAATTTGTGCAAATGATACTTACAGTTGTCATTTGAAAATTACAATTATAATCGCCAAACTTGCCAAGGATGTAACTAAAATATTTTATTTGCTTAGCAAAGTATTCAGATGCATATAGTTTGTTATAGTGCTCACATTTTGTACACAATAATTGAACAAACAATAAACAATAAATGTATTCCATTTTTTCGCATGAAAGATATTTGTGAAAATATCGAGAGAAAATATTAATTTCCTTTATTGATTGTTTAATTATTTAATAAGTATATCAAACAATATTTGATTTATTTGTCGATTGGATTAAAATAAAGTGACTTTTGGATATAGCTATGCAATTTATTTTGAATAGTAAATTTAGGAGTAGCTATCAAGTAAGAAACAGGTCTGCATTCGATGCGTTTTAATTAGCCAACTACCACTGTAGTGCAAATACAACAAATTTATTGCTCTGCGTAAGATATTAATAATGGCAACCAAATGAAGTACTGCATAATTATAAACAACAAATGCGAAGCGAGCGGAATATAAACGGTCTGGCAAGCACATTGCGGCAAAACGCAAACAAATAGAGATGAAGAGAGTGCGAAAGAGGGAGACAGAGATAGATAGGAAGATAGGAAGATAGGTGGAGGGTTGCAGCTGCAACTTCAACTTCTTGGCAATAATAACAGCAGTTGCACAACCACAAAGACAAACACAGAGTGCTGTTACGAAGTCATTGGCAAGCGCATGCAGCCAAGTTGCAAGGTTGATCAGCAACAACAAGGACAACAACTGCTCCCAGTTATTGCGACTCTATGACATTCACAGTATTTAAATGGAATTTGGCAAGCAGAGTTGGTGTGCAAAGGCCGCAACACCCACAAACAGACATACACACACACACACACACACACACAACCTGAACAACAATTTTAAGTTGCGAGCTGCAAATAAATGGACGATGGGAGCTCGGAGAACTGTAGAGAAACTAACTCTGGTTATGTTTGCCAAAATGTTGAATGTGTATCTGCAGTGGCCAAAAACCCATACAAACCCAACAACAAGAGCATTTAGCCACCGTCTATGGCTGATTTGGCTTGGCTAACTGGCTTTTGTGGTTGGCAACACAACTGAACATCGAGCAGAGTCCCATTTCCTGTCTGACTGTCTGCTTGTCTATTGTCTGTTGTCTGTTGTTTGCTCTTGGCATATTTGTGCACCGAGACCTGCCATCAACTTGAGCTACAACAGATACAACAAACAAGTGCACACACACACACACACATGAAACATAAAATAATTGTATTTGAATCCAATTTGAAACAGAAATTGTAACCACAAGTAAATTTCAGTCGGATAACAGAAATTCATTATAATTAGTTTGGCTCGCTCAGGTTTCTTTAAACTTTTTGTTGGCCTATTCTTGTAAACGTTTTTTACTTTGCATGTCGAGCCACATCCATCGCGGCAGCGGGCTCAGCTCATTACCCGTCCAATTAGTGGAGACCTAAAATTGTTGGAGACGCGACCAACTTGCAGCCGCAGACTGCGCAAAAATTAATTTTAATTGCTATTTAACTGAGCGCACCATGCAGATCCTTTTTGGCAGCGTCAAAGGATTCGTCCTTCATTTTCTTGTTGCTGCTGTTGCTTTTCATATCTGCTGCCCAGCACTTGAGTGAGTTAATTAATTTGTAAATTGCGGCTGGACAATTTTAGAGCCCGCAACTGCAGCAACAGCAGCAACGGCAGCAACGGCAGCAACGACAGCAACGGCAGCTCCAGAACGACTATTAATGTGCTACATGTTGTACATGTTTAGCTATTTTTACATATATATGTAGCTGCTCTCCCAGCTGAATAACAATAGGTAGATTTCACGATAGAACACGTTTTAATTTTAACACACATGCACACACACTTGCACACACATTCACACTCACACTAACGGGACATCTGTCACTCTCTGGAGAATGTATGTCCCCACAAGGCATCACAAAAACTGCTCGCAACTGCGTTGGCAACACATATTTAAAAGCCCGACAAGGTTATACCCATTGCCTGAACTTGGCTGATACATACTGTAAATTATTATTATTATTTTATTTATTTATAAAATATGTTTTGTGGCAAACGCTCAAATGAAGAAATATAAACTTTCTGAACAAAATGTCTAACTATGAATACATAAAAATATTTATTTATGTCTCTTCTTTACAAGCTGAGCACAAATAAATTATATAGATATTACAATACTAGTTTTAAGAAAAAGTAAAGATGTAAATCAATCGAAAGTCTTACGACAAAATAGTCTTTTTAGCCATGTTCTAAGTAACTTTGCTTTTATTTGCTACAATTTAAAGAGTGATTTCGATTAAGAAAAATCAATAGCCATGATTATCTCAAAGAACCCAACTTTCAGTGAATCGAACCCTTAAATTTGAACAAATTTTAAGTGCTTACTTTAAGCCACTAATGATTTTTATAGACTTTACTTGTACCTCCCGGTTAGGGTATAAAAATGCAAAAAAAAAACGAAAGCAAAATAGAATTCAACCAAAAACAGCTCACACAGCTTTCGTCCCTTTACAATCTGCTTGGCTAGGTGTTAAAAATAAAAAAGGACAAAGCAGAACGACAAGGCTCATTAGACCCTCACCCCTCCGTATCTCTCGCTCTCTAACAGTTCCCCCCCTTCCTTCACTCACTCCGCTCTCTATCACATCTACGTTTGGGGCGCGTCACGTCGTTGCCTTAATGAATTCAGCGTTTATGTCGCTTATTCCATTTGCTTTCATTATCACTTCACATACATACGCAGGCACACATGCATGCAGATTCACATATATGTATTTATTTATATACATGTATATACATTTATGTACGTATGTCCGTGTATGTTTGCGTGACATGAACTTTTCGGCTGTAGGGTG
Organism: Drosophila cognata; assembly: GCA_035041535.1. Lineage (NCBI taxonomy): Eukaryota > Metazoa > Arthropoda > Insecta > Diptera > Drosophilidae > Drosophila > Drosophila cognata. The sequence goes on along the minus strand of JAWNLC010000571.1, from coordinate 11,871,751 downwards.
GCAGCGAATTTAAATATTTGACACATTGAATTGAAGGCCAAAAGGTTTCTGGTTCAACTTTGAATCCTCCCATGCGACGTGACAGACTTTAACTTAATTACGCAATCATAGGAAATTGGTTTCTCCCAAAAAACTGGTGTGCAAATCTTTACACAGATTTGTTAAAGCTATCTCCCTCAGACACTCATACTCACTCCGTGTGTATCTTACTTTGTTTTTTGCAGGTGCGCACATTGTTCGTCAGCGGTTTGCCGATGGACGCCAAGCCACGTGAGCTCTACTTGCTATTCAGAGCCTATGAGGTGAGTAATCCTTGAACGTTGCAAAAAGTGCCTTCCAACTTAAGGGTTATCATTGTGGGCTCTAATAGGCTGATAATTGAACCAAGGTCAGTTCGAAGCCTTTAAGTTGGACTGCACATTTGTTTCAGTAGTTAATTGGGCTGTCCACTTATGGAACAGAATAGAAAGGACTTCTTATAAATGAATGTGAAATTGCTGAAAAATACTATGTATTATGAAAAATATAAGAATTTTTATGTAAAATTGATTAAAGATTTATAAACATAACAGCCATTATTTAAGTGAGTCAACAAAGTTTATTTAAATTATGAAAAATATTGCAAAACTTTCAACAGGGCTACGAAGGATCTCTACTAAAAGTAACTAGCAAAAATGGCAAAACAGCATCGGTAAGTAAATGCAAAACGTTAGATATACCAAAGGACAACTTCACTTATAAAATATATCCCATCCTCAAAAACAGCCAGTTGGTTTCGTGACATTCCATACAAGAGCAGGTGCCGAGGCAGCCAAGCAGGATCTGCAGGTAACATATAATGGCAAATTCTCTGCTCAACTTGAATGCCTACAAACTTAATACTTGTATATTATTTTTAATTATATATACATATAAATATATATATAACCGATCAACACCAAAAATTCTTAGCAACGTCAGCAAAAAGACTTTCCCAAAATGGCAATTCAAAAACAATCTTTTCGGCGTTCCAAAAAAAACGTGATACACTTAGTTTGTAAAGCACACAAAAACCAAAAAAAAACATATAAATAAATAAATTTGTACTCGTATTATTGCCTGGCTTACACTGAGCGTTAAGAATCGTCAGGCCCTTAACAACAAAACAAGAACAAATCGTATCTCTCACAACAACAACAACTACAGCAACAAGATGTACCTTTTCACACGTGCTTGCATTTGAAAAGAACCCTCACCGCATTTACGTTTAAGTCTATACTTATTGATTTGTCTATCTTATTGTTTTCGGTATTGCATCTCGCCTCCAAGAAATCTACTATCTCTCTCTCTCTCTCTCTTTCTCTATACTCTCTCTTTCTGTCCAAAACACACACACATATACACAGAGACACACACCCACCACATCACACTCTGTCATCTATATGCATAGCAACTGCAACGAGGCAACCAAGCACCAAAGAAAAACAAAACCAAAAAATATATATATTTATATATATTATAAAACTAAATTATTTTAGACCACGATCTTTTGGCTGGTGCATGTTGAAGCCACCCCCTTTACCCTTAGGCACCACCACCAAATCTCTTGAATGCTCCACTCATAGGTGCTCTTCCTATGCAGTTGCTGTTCCCATCTCCTGCTTTTGATTTCTGTGCATATCACAAAAGAAAGCCCACCAACACATACACATACACTATATAAGCCCCCGTCCCTAACCCGATTACCTCTTGAAGGAGCAGGGCATCAAAAGACATCACTCAAAATCGCAACTCAGAATTTTGTAAGCACCCTCCAAGCGTCAAGATGGTTTCTATGTTCCCAATCAAATCAGAGACCCAAAATAGAAGCGAATGTAAACTCTTCTCGCCCCTCCTCTCTTTCTCTCTCTCTCTCTCTCTCTATCTCTCTCTCAAATCACAAGTATGCGACATTCAAAATTATTTTTGGCGAATTGTTGCAAGTAAAGAATTAAATAATAGAAATTTTTAACATACAAAGAATACCTCTGAAAAGAAATTTTTTCCAAATACACATTTATTATTTTGCAAAAGTAAAAAGAAACAAAAACTAGAAAATACAAACCGCTGTATTTTGATCTGATCATTTACAGCAGGGTGTACGCTTCGATCCCGATATGCCCCAAACAATTCGCTTGGAATTCGCCAAGAGTAACACGAAAGTGAGCAAACCCAAACCACAGCCCAATACAGCGACAACAGCCTCACATCCTGCATTGATGCACCCTCTCACTGGACGTAAGTAAAAAACATTTGAAAAAAAAAATAAACAAAAAAAAAAAAAAAAGAAAAGAAAAGCTCAACTCAGCAGCTGACAGTTTTTTTTTTTTTTCTTTGTTTTGGTTAAAAACTATTCTCTTGGTTTATGTATGTAGTAACTAGTTACAAAATAAATGAAAACACAACAATCTCGAGCTACCGAACCGAAGGCGTACTAGAAAGCGTACGCAGTGCACTTCCTAACTATTATGACACGTATATACACTTACACACACACACAAGTACACACACACACATATACACACACACACACACGAGAACAACAATTGAACGGTTGAATATTTGCTTCAAGTGCACAACTCTATAATATTTATAAACATATATCGTATATACTGCTATATATCAAATGTTATCTATTATCGAACGCCCGTACTAAATTTCGCTATAAATATTTACATAGGTTACAGCAATGAACTCAACAACAACCAACTACAACTACAAGTACAACAACAACGCACTTTGATCACTGTAACACTTTGTTTGAATCACACACCAATATAACAGCCAAACACATACACACACACACACACACACACACACACACACGCAGACACACACACAATATCCGTGAGATACTACAAAAAAAAATAAAGTTCTGACAAATATATTGAAAGATTTCCAGAATTTTGATAAACTTTGTGACGCAAGTAAGCTGGGAAATTTGTCTATTCGTTAAATCTAAAAAATCAATTTGAGTTACATAAAAAAAACTTCAATTTATTTCTTAAACGCTTTCCCAGCTGAATGAATTATAAAGGAAAACAATGAAAACAACAACAGCAACAAAAACAAAAGACTTAGGCAACAAACTCGAAATATTATTTACACAATCAGCGATTTTCATTTTGTAAACCAAACTTTTGTAAACAATATACTTGAAAATGTGAAAGAATTGGAATAACTAGCCACTTAGCTGACTACACGTTTCTTTCGACTTCTACTCCATTTTTTCTCTTAGATCTGGGCGGGCCCTTCTTTCCGGGCGGACCGGAGCTATGGCATCATCCGTTAGCGTATTCGGCCGCCGCTGCCGCTGAGCTGCCCGGCGCTGCTGCCTTGCAGCATGCAACACTCGTGCATCCGGCACTGCATCCGCAGGTGCCCGTTCGCTCCTATCTCTGACTAAATACAGACAAAGTAATGGAGCAGCCTATGCATCAAGTGAGTACAGCCAGCAACCAGAACCAGAACCACGAAATCTTAACTACCCTTGCATTCATTTAATTACATTATATTGGGTCTCACATGTCAGGTTAAGTGCCTTACATCTGCCATTTACCAATTATAACACACTCTGCAAGGGTGGTAATATCAGCAATACACTTAACTACAGTATTAACTCACTAAATGTGACCTCTCTTTAGACTCAAATGACAATGCCACATCATCAGACAACTGCTACCGCTTTACATCCCAGCCAGGCGGCCATGGCGCATATGGCCGCTGCTGCTGCTGCCGCTGCCGCCGGTGGTGGCGGTGGTGCAGCTGCTGCTGCTGCAACGCCGCAAGGCAATGCAGTTGCTGCAGCTGCTGCTGCCGCCGCTGCTGCTGCGGCTGCGTCACATCATCATTTTTTATCCAGTCCCGCGCTGGCTAGCCCCGCCGGCTCCACCCACAATGGCACACAGCAACAACAACAGCAACAACAACAACAGCAGCAGCAGCAGTTGGCGGCAAATGCGCCCTGCTCCACACTGTTTGTGGCCAATCTGGGTCAGTTTGTGTCCGAGCACGAGCTGAAGGAGGTGTTCTCTAGGTAAATAAATTGCTTGAACTATAAACCTGAACAATGAACAATAAACAATGAACAAACAGACATACAAACACACAGACACACTTAAATACTTTACAATGTTTGAGTTGTTGAGCGAAAACAGCAGCACAGCCCATCACTAAACCACTGAACCACCTAACCACCCAACCACCCAACCACAACTGCACTCCACAAAAATAATTTGTTTCTTGAAAATTTCAACTACTTGCAATGACTAATCAACATATATATTTTTGTGTTCTCTCTTTGGTTTGTCGTTCACTTGTATTATACATGAATAACGTTAATCCGATAACCGACTACTACTTATACTATATACCCACATATATCGTATATAAAAATCAAAAAACTATGTTATCAAATATGCACAGTATGCCTGGCTTTTGTCGCCTACGAATGCACACAAAAGGTACGCACAATATCACAACTTCTATGTCTTCAACTTTGTCTTCAACTCTGACTTCTTCAACACCAACTTTAACTTCCTACACAACTGTCAAACAAACAGCAATAGCAGCTACAAACTGCACCACTACCAACAGCAACAGCAGCATCAACAACAACAACAACAACAACCACACTGGCCAGCAGCAGCAGCAGCAACAACATCCTGTCGCTTTTATTGAGTTCAATGATGCTCCGAGCGCTGCTCAAGCAATGCAACAGCTGCAGGGCAAGTATTTGCTCAGCTCGGATCGCGGCTCCATACGCATCGAATATGCCAAGACTAAGATGCTGAATGAGGTAATTCTGCCATCGCTCATCAATGGCAGCAAAGCAGCAGCAACAGCAGCAACAGCGGCAGCAGCAGCAACACCACATCAACAACTTTATATATTGAATGGCGGCTTGGAGCATTTGGGGCATGTTGCAAATACAAATATGCTCGTCACTGCACCAACAATCAGCACCACAGCACCACCAAATGCACCAGCACTACAGCAACAGCAGCAACTACAACAACAACATCAACAACAGCAGCATCAACAGCAACAATTTCAACTACAGCAACTACAGGCGACAGCAGGCTGCACCAACACCGGCACCACTAGCGTTGTTGTTAACTCACTACAGCACCACCAACTTCATCCAAATCAGCACCACCAAAATCATCTCTTTAGAGACGTATGTATATAATAAAAAAAAGAAAATGAACATAAACAGATATTAAAACCAATCAATGATCCCTTAAAGTAAGAAGTATTTGTAAAAGTAAAAGTAGTTCGTAGTCACTCTCGCTCTCACTCACTCACTCACTCGCTTGCTCGCTCTCTGTCTCTCTCTCACACACACGTTCACAAGCCAACCTCAACTATCGCTCAGCAATTCCTTATCTCTAAATATGAAATGAGACGGCTCCCATTCAAAGGGTTCGCACTCATAATTCACAAACACCCTTAACGCTTTGGACCAGTCACAACATTTATCATAAATCAATTTTACGCACGCCTTATGTACATATGAGGAGCCCAGAAAAAGCTACCCATTAACTATTTATGAAATTGCAAATTGTTATTGTTTAGCTCGGCTCGTTTACTTTGCATGGCAGCAGCAACAGCAGCAGCACCATCACAGCAACAACAGCAACAACAATACGAACAGCAGCAACATCAACAGCAGCAACACCAGCAAAAATTGAGACCAGGCAGGCATTTAAATACAAATTATAACACACAAACGTTGCCACACTTCACACTCACACTCCACACACACCCACCCACCCACCTCCAACATACGAAACCATAAAACGCCACAGCAATTTATTGCAGCCTTATAGAACTTGACTTTATTATTCACACAGTCATGCACACACTCATACACACACACCCACATTGCCACGTACACATTGCTGCAGACTTTAATATGGCGACCTCGAATCATCTCGCTTCGTTGCCCGTCTAAAGCTGTAGACATCCGCTAGTTTTAAGTGCAAGCTTCCGTTTAGCCACAACAACACGATTTGTTCACCTTTGTACACCACACACACACACACACTCACACTCACACACACACATTCATATATATGCAGCAGCGGCAACTGCACGTATTTAAAATGCGAAAAGACCACATAAATTTATTTTTTCAATTATCGTGCCAGCCAAGATACGCGAGCAGCGATCACAAACAGAAGCAACAGCGACTGCAAACCACACCCAGGGAAACAAAAAAAAATACCACAATATTTAAGGAGCAGAGCTGCATAAAATATTCAAAATCATAAATAGGATGGGCAGAGTTATTGCTAAACAAAAAACGCCAGACGGTAAACTGCAGGACGACGGGCTTCCAGTTTTGCGTATGCTTCCACAGCCATAGTTAAATGCAATTTTCTTTGGTTTATAATGCGCACACTTGAGCTTACCTAGTTCTTAAAGAAACGAATTCAGAAAAGCAATCGAAAAAGAGCACATTTTAGTTGGCAACGTAAATGGGAAGCACACTTAAAAGAAAATAGAAAGTCAACATGCTGCATAAGCATCCGAACACGGAGATAGACCATGTAGAAAGGTGGAAAGGTTAAAGTGGCAGTAGAGAGAATATACATACGTTTGAGCTCATTGAGCTCATTTCAGCTGGCAAGCTATGCGAAGCGAAAGGAAAGTAAGCTTAAATAGATATGTAGAGTATTTAAGCTAAAAGTGAAATGATTTTGTGAAACGAGCTGTTATTTTACGTGGCCCACTTTGAAGACACCTAAGTAATTACACAGTGTGTCAATAAAAAATCCTAAATTAAATATGTACTATTTCATTTATCGAAGTTTATAGGCAGTAAAGTTGTATCTTTGTGCCAAAAACAGCCGTGTTAAATTTTCACACCAAATTTATGTTATATTTGCTGTTGATTGTTGATTGCTTGCTGGAAATCAATTTAAATCGTTTACAAGCTATGCGAGTTTTTTGGCTGAGATGCTTTTGAGTGGATGTGTTTGGGGCTGTGTGTGCGTGTATGTGTCTGGGCGTGTGTTTTGGGGATAGTAATGAATGTTAAGCCAGTGGCGTCGTAAAAAAGTTCTTTAGCACTTGCTTTTAGTGGGCGGACTTTGCATTTGAAGCAGTAGCTGCTTGGAGTGGAGCATGTTGTTGTAAGAAAGTTTTTATTTTGCATGCTGTTTACACATAAAACATGACTCTTATGGCGGTACAGCCATAAAAATTGTAGCTAAAGGTTATGTATGTGTGTGTGTTCGTGTGTGTGTGTGTGTGCGCATTGTGTGTTTTTGGGGGCACACCCCGAGGGAATTCATCTAAAACGTGAGCAACACACTCACACACACACACACACGCACACACAGTTGGCGAATGCATGTCAAGTTTATTAACGAGTAACGCTTTAAGAACTAACCAAAACCACAAATTGCACAATACGTCGAAACTATACTGACAGCTACTTAAAACATCAATTGTTGTACAAACTACTTGCAGAGGAGCGGGTATGGAATCAAGGCATGATCTGCTCGCTAAGAAACTAGAGCGTGAAATGCAACAGCAACATCAGCAGCAACAACAACAACAACAACAACAGCAGGCACATCATCAGCATTATCATCAGAGCCACCAGCCGCATCATCATCATCATCATCAGCACCATCATCATCAGCAGCAGCAGTTCTTGATGACGCCGACAGCGACCTGACCCAGCAGCGCCAATGCACCACCAACGCCGCTGACCCACTATCATCATCAGCAGCAGCATCAGCCGCACCACCACCACCACCAGCATCTTCACCACCACCAGCCGCATCAACAACAGCAGCAGCAGCAACACCATCACATCTACTCGTATGTGCTGCCGGCGGCTACACACATTGCCGCCTGAGTGGTGCAGTGGTGCAATGGTCCTGGCACATTTTGAGTTTGAGCGGATTAACCCCCAAGTCCGCCACGGCATAGAGCAGAAGAAGCTCCGCATGCTACGGATGCATGTAACGGAGGCAAAAACTTTAGTTGTAGTATACAAAAACAAAAACAAAAAAACCAAAAAAAAAAAACAAAAACAAAACTAAAAAAAAAAATATTTAAAAAATGCAAAAAAAAAATATTATATATATTAATTTATACGGCAAGCCTAACCCAGTTTAGTGAAATTTTTGACAGGCCGATGAAATGTTGAGCAAAAATTGTAGGTACCAAAAAAAAAAAAAAAAGAAGAAAGATTAACAAAGGCAGCAAATGGAAAACTTGTAGTAAAATATACAAAAAAAAATGACAAAAACGATAGATCAGATTAGATTGAGACAACTTAATCTAAACAGTTGATATGCCCCAAAAGTTATACATATATGCGTATATATATTTACATATACTGTATATATATACAAATATTGAAAAAGCTGCTAAAGATTTTTGAAACATTTTTAACTATGGTTGTTCTGATTATTTCCATTTAGCCCTTGGTTTCGTATTAACATCGAGTTAGAACTCTTTTTGATTTCAAAACATTTTTTCTCCCCTTCATTTATTTGTGACTATTTTCAAGAAATGGAATTGAGACATTACAAGTTGCATATACATTTGATAATTTCCCAATCGATTTTTTCATCACTTTTTTTGTTTTAAAAAGCATAATAACAAGTTAAGAGAATAACAAAACGAAGTGAAAAAAATATACATATTAAATAAAAAATAAAAAAGAAAACAAAAAAATATATAATTATAGCTTAACCGAATGTGCCCTTTAAATAGCTCTCTTTCTAGAAATATTAAAAGACAAAAAATAATAATACATCTGTATATGTATGCATATGCATTAAAGTAATATCTTGTATCTAGTAATACAATTTTGAAGTGTTATTTAAAGATGAAACAAAAAATGAAATGTTAATAACAATTTAACAACGAGAACTAGTCGATGTCATAAAAAAAAAGTGAAATTTATATTGAGAAAAACTGAACGCTGGTTTCGAAATTTATTTGTTATAACAAACGTACTTATGTATAAATTAATTGTGAATTCGACACGACACTAATCTCGAGTTGCGCTATTGAGACTCTCTTAATACATACAAACATGCATATAACTATCTATTTTAGCTAACTACCAGTTAAGAGGAGCCAGGAACTGCAGCTGGAACTGGAGCTGGTATAATTACAGATTCAACACTCTCGACACTTTCCGCCCAATAACAACAACAACAAAAAAAACCAAACTGCAAAGCTCTCACCCCAAAGACTAGAAGAATTGATAAAAACTTGTACTGTTGACTTTTCCACTAAATGATGACTCCACTGACAAATTTCCTAACTAACTTTCAAAAATGCTAGAACAATCAACATACACACATTTCTTGCTAAAAAAAAGAAAAAACAAAAAGAACAAAGAAGACAAAACCAACGAACCAGGGGCAGTGGGTTAAGTACAGGTGTAGCTCTAGGCAGGAATAGAAGCAACAAGCAACAAGAACACAAGAAAACAAGCAACACAAACAACAACTATACGTTATATGTATCTGAAATCAGTAACATATCATCTTATGTAGCGGCAGCAACAATTATGGAAACTACTTACAGTCTATTGTAACTAAATGAAACCAACTACAAGTACACTTATGCTAAAGCAATGTTAAAGTTAAAGGCTAAAACAACTCTATTAAGCAACAAAAACAAAACGAAACACACACATACAAAACAAAACAACAACCACAACAAAAATATAAGCAAAAACAAAAACAAAAACAAAGGCAAGACATAGGGGTTTAAGTAGCTAATTACAAACAAACAAACAATAACACCAACCAGCAGCGAGCTTTTCCATTATTTTTTTAATGAAAATCCTTTTTGAAATAAATAAAAAAAATTATGTTTGTGTTTTTAATTTGGTAGCCGTTGCAGTTTCTCAGAATTGTTTAAATTATAAGCATACGTATATTATTTAAATTAACACTTAAATTAAAACTTATATTCACCAAAGTTGTCCTTACTAAATTCCCGATTTACGTTAACATTTCCCAACATTTGTTAAACAAACCAACAGCTAAATAAAAGCAAAAGCAAATAAGAAATCTATTTAATACTTAGTTAAGATTAAACAACTAGACATACCAAAGGCATATTTGAAACGTTTGTTAAAGCAAAGCAAAAAACAAAAACAAAAACATAAACAAAAACATAAACAAAAACAAAAACAAAACAAAACAATGAAAACTGAAAACAAATACATGAAATAATGAGAAATATGTTAAATGTAGCAAATAACTGGCATAATTGGTAATGGTTTTCCAAACGCGTGTGTGTGAAACAAAAAAAAAATGTTGACAATTTTCTACACATTTTTTTGTGTCTACTTTAAAAAATTGATTTCATATGTATAATTTCAATTGACTTCAGTCATATGTAAAAGCATATTCCGTCCAATTACATTTCTTGCTTTCCTCTTGCCTCTGAACTCATCAAAATCATTATCATTAACATCACTATCAGCTTCATTATCATGTTCATGATCATATATAAAATTCAAGCGCGTTGGCGCAACATTACTTCGGAAAATACATAACTATACATAACCAAAATCTATTTATAAGTCTGTAAGCGAACCTGACACACGTACATTCAAACACACACACATACACACACACACATACACAAATTACAGGTACACACACAGACACACACACACACTCACTTATGAAGATCTAGATTTAAGTAAAAATTTTAATTATATTACACTAATGCATATCATAAAATTGCGCCTTTAAAACAATTAAACAACAACAACAACAACAAAAAAAAAACAAAATGAATTACGAAACAAACAAAATATTTACAACTACAACTAAGCATTAAAATTAAATTATTAAATAGAGTAAAACAAAGGTTACCAAAACAAAAACAAATATGGAATAGAAACTATGCATAATACAAATATTTTCGAAATTAATTTTTAACATTAAGCAAAGAACATTTTCGGGCATTAAAGCCTCGAAGTATGCAAAACATTTCAGCAAAGAAAAGCAATGAAAACGCGTTCCAATTAACTGGGCTAAGACGCTGCGTGTGTGTGTGTGTGTGAGTGTGTGTGAGTGTGTGTGTGTGTGTGAGTGTGAGTGTGCGTGCAGACGTGTGTTTAAATTTTGTGCAATTTTTGCTTAAGAATATTAATTGAAGACCAACAACAAAGACAAAAATCATCTAAAGCATGTTCTCATTAACAACACTTTCATGTATATTTATCGAAAGCAAAAAAAAGGCTAAGAAAAAGACAAAAATGCAGTTGCCTCAGTAGCTGCCCTTAGGCTCTTATTTCAAGACATTCTCCTAACTACATTTCATCAGCGAAACGAAAATTGAGAAAAATAGTTAAGAAAGTTTAAATACTTTCGGTCGGGAATATTAAATGCATAATGAAACTAGTTTGTAAACGATAAACTAAAACTAAACTAAACTAAACAATATGAATTATGGGAACATTATATGAATATATGAATACATTTTTGAAACAAAAAAACAAGTATATAAAAACTACATGCAACTACAACAGATACATATCAGCAAGATGAAAAATTTACCAGATAGAAACAAAGCAAAAACTTTTACAACAAAATAATGCTAAAAAATAAAAAAGAAAACACAAATTGATAAGCGATATGTTTTGATGTGGTTTTTAAACATTTTTGACAATGTAAGCGTAAAAGGCAAAAGCAGTTACCAAAAAAAAACAAAAAACATATAAATAAAAAACAAAAAAAAAAAAACAAAACAAATATGAATGAATATGAGTTCTAGCTGTCTCTATGGGCAATTAGTAATAGATTACATACTACTTACATATGTAAATGCATACCAAGTAAACGCATATAAACAAGTAAAGGCGAACAGTAATAGCAAAGATATTGGTATTTTATTGTATTTATTATTGTATTAGCTTTTAGCTACATATATATTTGTACTTTTTTTCGTGCATCTCGAAAATGGTTATTATATTGAACTATTCTTCATTTAACTAAGTATATATTTACTCGTAGATATCCCCAATTCGATTTCGATTGCCTTATGTTTGCCTGCATTAAGATTGAATACTACTAAAAACCATTTAAATAGACGTAAAACAAAAATAAATAAAAAAAATATAAAAAATTTGTTGTTTTGTAACCATACTAATGCTTAAGTAATTTATGTATTGTATACCATCTATATACAGACTTTATATACTACTATTTTTCCGTACTTGCGTTTATGTGTAGCGTTTACTTAGCCTTTTTAATTGACGGTATTAATTATGCTTAATAAATTCATTATGTTCGTTAAACAAAAAATCCAACTAACATTTGTTTTATTTGTCTACACACACACATACATACATACATACATATTTTTTTAGTTTTTCTACTGTTTTACCTACCTTAATGAAGATGCGCATAAACCTTAAAGAAACGAATTTTAAATTAGTGAAAATTTTTGCAAGAACTATACAAGTATTTATAGAGCGGTTAAGACCCTGAATGATTATTAACATAAGAAACTGGGGAAATATGAAATGAAAATTCCAAACATTTGCTATGAGACATAATGCTGTAAATTTGTTTATAACAATTTTCAACTGCATTGGAATTGCCAAGCAGTTGCAATATACATACACACTTACTGAATATATACACATACATTCAATGCGTACAATACATACTCGTATATATACATATACATACATACATATACACGAAGACACATTTACATACATACATATTTGATAAGTAGAACAAATTGATATTGAACATTATCAATGCAGGCAAAAAACAAGAACAACAAAACAGCAGCAAAGACAGCAAACAACAAGTGAAATGAGTAACATTAAAAATTAATTGAAAACATATCAAACTCGTGCCCGATAAAAGTAAAAACAAAAAGAACTATATATGTGCATACATATATAATTAAATATACATATATACGTATGTATATATATATAGTATATATACATTAACAAACAAAAAAAGGCGTTAGCCAATTATGCGCAGTAATTTTCAAATTATAAAAAACAAAAACAATTATATTGATAATAAATTCATATATATGGAGTGTGCAATTTTTAATTGCATATTACTCAAATGCGTCAACTTTTATCATCATAATAATATTATAAATATAATTCAGCATAATATACTACAACAAATGGCAAATATTTGTCTATTTTGAGGCTCATTTATTTAAAGTTTTTGAGAAGAAAAAAAAAAAAATAATATAAATGAACTACAACAAATTTAAGAACTCTTCATTTTAATTGAAATTGAAAACTTTTTGCTAGTATTGTAAAAATGAAATGATTTTCAACAAATATGGGAAAATAAGAAGAAGAAAATATACAAAGAGCGCAAGCTAAGGAAAAAATAGCAAAATATTATTATAAACTTACATAAACGGAAGAAAACGTATATATAATAAAAAAAAAAACAAATAACATATATTAATATCAGCCTTGTTCTTTATATATTTCAAAGTAAACCAAACAAACAAAAAGCATACAATATATTAATAAATTATTAACTACTATATTAAAAGTAAACAAATAAAAAAAAAAAACCAACAAAATGAAAGCAAAAAAAGCAAAAAGAAACAAAAAAAAAACATACATAAATATTTAGCGAAAATATTGTATTGTGAGTTTAAATGTGTGTTGTTGCATACGAAACCAAAGACATAATGAATCGAACGTTAAAGCAATAGAATGGACAACAGAATCCGATTGGCAATTACCAGATTACCATATATAAGAGCCAACTCAACTCAGACTGGCTTACGAGAAATGTGGAAAATGAATAAATACAATTTGTGAGCATTTTCACATCGCTTACGGGAAAACAATAAACAGCAACCAGCGATAAAATTAAACTCAATTTATTTTCCATTACATTATCGTAATATCAGAATCTTATTATTGTACTACAACATATGAATAAACAGCACAAGGAAAATACAAAAAAAAAAAACAAACAAAAAAAACGAAAATTATACAATTTGATAATATTTCCAAACCCTCCCCTCTCCCCAACAAACATCAGAGCGGTGCACAAGGACCCTGACTCAGAAACAGGGTTCCGGCAGATGGCCACAGTCGCAGTGCGAACTGCAGCAGTTGCAACAACAACAAATAATAATATGTAATACAAATAATGAATAAAAACTTTAACAATTGTTTTGTGTAATTGTAAAAAATCGAGTTTTAATTATATATATATATATATATAGATGATATAGCACTGGCTTTTTGTTTGTTTAACCTGCACCCTCAACAGCAGCAACAACAAAAATTGAACTAACTTATTAAGCTTGACAAATAAATTATTTTATTGTTTGGTTTTTATTTGACAAGTGCCGGCTTCACTTATCGCTGACGTCAAGGGCGTCCGTTCGTCCGTCCACATTTACGTGTGTAAGTCCCCCTGGAAATGATTTTCAAACTACGCTCCGCAACCGAATCCAGATGCTGGTTTTGCGCCAGGTCAAACATTAAGCTGATAAGTCTAAAAGTGGAGCTAAGCCAATGTGGGTTTTTTTGTTATATACATAACTACAGGGATATCAAACCGTAAACAGCTCAAAGTGAATCATATTCACAAATACCCAGTGTAACTGAAGCTCTCATTCTGTGCTACCTGTGGGCAGACTATTTTTACCTGCTCTCAATTGTGTAACGAAAAACCAAACTCAACACAGAGAGAACACCCTGTAGTGTATATAATATGTATGTAGAATGTGATGACAACATCTACTCGAACTATGCACACGTTGAGCTGAGCTGAATCAGTAGAATTTCGATTTTCAAACGAGAAGGTTTTGTAAAATGCGCTTGATTTGTCTGCTGCTTTTGGCAGCTGCCTCGACACAGGTTTGCCTGGCCGAGAACAAAGTGTCCTGCAAGGATGAAGAGGGTCACGATGTCGACTGGTAAGTGTGTCCAATCCATCAGTTAAAATAGTTAAAATAAAGTGGCTAAATTAAGTTGTAAAAATATACAGACATCAAAGATAGCATCTATTAATTAATGAGTATTTTTTCTTTGCTTGCCTCTAAATTAGAGTCTATACGAAAATAAATATATAAATATTTAACTTATAAATTGTAAGCGAAGATATTCAAGTTTAAGTAAATATTATATATATTATACAGGTGGTACATTTACAAGTTGCCCAAGCACTTCTCGACCCTACATCGGGGTGCGGATGAGAGTGGATTGCGTTACTTCTTCGTGACCAGCAACTCCTATGACAACTGGCAGTTGTCTGGGAAGCGCATCAGCGACTCCAACTCGCTGTCGGCTGAGACACTGAGACCGCTCTACGGAGACACACAGCATGTGCTGTTGGCTGCGTACAACGATCAGTTTCCCAACGGTACCGTCGCCAACACCGGTGGACACTCGAAGGGTGTCATTGCCACCGACGGAGTGACGGGTGTTTGGCTGGTGCACTCGGTGCCGAAGTTTCCGACAGTGCCGGATTATACGTACCCAACCAGTGGCGAGAACTTTGGCCAGAGTCTACTCTGCATGACGCTCGATATGGAGGGTGTAGAGAAGGTGGGCGAACTGCTGGTCTACAATGAGCCGCATTTCTACTACACGCGCAATCCGCTGCTGAAGGCTGGTGAACTGTTTCCCAGCCTGGTGCGTGCACTCAAGCTGCAGTGGCGCACTGAGGAGCCGTACCAAAAGGAGATTGAGGTGAAAACACTCGATGGCAAGCAGTTCCGTCTCTTTGGTAAGAGTTCGCGCGCCAATGTCGAGCTCTACACGGATGTGGTTGCTCCCGCCCTTGGCGTCAATCTCTTCGTGGAGGCATGGCGCGATGGTGCCGGCAATTTGCCCGACAGCTGCGACAGGACCAACAAGGTCTACAACGTTCAGGATATTGCCAATGAGGATTTCCGGATCGCGTTCAGGACCACGGGAGACCATTCCAAGTGGGCCGTCTCCGAGGAATCGGGTATTAAACTGCATCGCTGGCGCATCGGTGGAGGCGATTGGATCTGCATCGGCGACATTAATCGCCAGGAACATCAGCAACATCGCGGAGGCGGCACCGCCTGCCACAAGAGCTCCCGTGTGTCCGATCTCTATCGCAAACTTGTCGCCAACTATGAAAAGTGCAACTAAAGAACTAAAGAAAAGATTCAAGTCGAATGAAGTTTAATTTCTTCAAGCATATCAAAACGATCAAACTCTCAACTACTACATACGGTGGAATAACAATTTAAAAAATAAAAATATGTTCTTTCTCTCCTCCCACATATTTAAAACAGTGATTCGTTTAATTAAATCCATTCAAATTTCTACTGAGTTTGGAGTTTTAAAACAAATTTCGATTGAAGTACTTTAAGGAAGTCACTATTTTTAGACCCTCAACAGTAGATGTCGCTCTCAAAACTCTGACTGTAGAGGGCTGTGTGGCGCCATCTATTATTATAAGCAACCGTTAATAAAATAAAGCGACTTTCGTGGGTTACTATATTAGCCATGGAAGTCATTTTAGAACTTCAACTAATGAAGGCGTTTTGAGAGTTTCAACGTTAGGTGCTTGAACTGTAGATGGCGAGCTATGAACTTCAGACGTAGATGGTTTTGCAGCGCCCTCTATTGGAATTGAAATCTGTGTCTCACAATGCTGACGTCACAGCATGGCGTCGCTGCGCAATGCGCCAACCAGGGCTGCACAACAGCATACAAACAGCTGTTGATAAACCAAGTAAATTAAAACACACAAGAAGAAAAAACAAACGGCTGCTGCGAAAAAAAGAAAAACCAAACTGACTGAAAAACGCATTAGTCCAAAGTTAATTTAATTTGACCGTGTGTAATGTTCTGCTGCCTGCGCACGTGCCTCAACGGAGGCCAGCTGCGAAAGCCAACAGCAGCTGCCCATCGCCTCAGGGAGCCCGACGTGCATCTGGATGCGGCGCATATGGGTGAGTATTGGCCAAGATACCCTCCTGCGATGGTTGTGTGAGCGTATGTAACGCATTGATCTGTGTATGTGTGTTGTCAGGCGCTGATGTAATCCTGCTGTCGCATCAACTGCGTGTGACGGGCACCGGCGGAGTACTGGCCACAGCGCCACTGGTCCAATCGAAATCGTACTTCGAGGTGAAGATCCAACAAACTGGCAGCTGGTCAATTGGCCTGGCCACGCGTCAGGCGGATCTGTCGCGCAAGTGGGGCGGCGGGGATCGAGAATCGTGGTGCCTCTGCTCGGACAATGCGACGCGCCACAACGACGAAGAGTTCCGTCCCATCGTCGCCAATTGCACACAGCCAACGGCATCGAAGTCACCGGCTGCAGTCACAACCACTGCCAATGGTATATTGAATAATAGCGCAGCTGCGGCGGCTGGTCTGATTGCTATCGAGGATCTGTTGCAGGAGGATCTGCTGATGACAACGGGATGTGCAACGGCAAACCCAACAGAGCTGAGCTCCGTGGATGGCTTAATCAGTGCACCGCAACGAGACTTTCCCGACGAAGGCGACATATTGGGCGTCGCCTTCGATCATATCGAGCTGAATTTCTATTTCAATGGCAAGAATCTGGAGGTGCCTTTCCGCAATGTCCGCGGCTCAGCTCTCTTTCCAGTCATCTATGGTGAGTTTCTGGACTATATTATGTATTATTCCAGTTAAACGTCTTATTCTGTTCACAGTGGGCAATGGGGCAATATTGGACATTATTCTGGACAACTTCACGCATGGTCCGCCCTCGGGTTTTGAGCGCATTTTACTGGAGCAGTCGCTACTTTAGGGATTAATAACTCGATCTCACTTGCCATGAACAAAATTTCTTAGAGCTGCGGAAGGAGAGTCTCTATCGCAGTTTCAAGTGTATAATCAACTATTTTGCTAGTCTCGCAATCGCAAATGTAGAAATAACTTCCGAATGAAATAAGTAAGATTTGTCGAGTTTATATTTACAACAAATCTGGAGAGAATAGAGATTTATTGTGTTTGTGCAAATTACTTAATTATTATGCAAATATTTATAAAACCGTTAGAAAACCTTCAACTGATGGAGTAGTAATATCTTGAAACATTGCCAAAGCATTTTCCAAAAAAAAATATCAAAAAGAAAGATTTATGTTCGGAAGTTAGTTCATGTTACATTTGTGATCTATTTGGGTATTATTTCATTTTATTGAATGTTTTGTAAATTATTTAAACGTAGCTAGAAATCGCGATAGCTTTGTATAATACACACACACACACAAATTCCTCACATATACATATATATATTTATATATTTTATCAGATAATTTCGTACATTCCGATTTAAAAAAAGAGTCTAGAAAAGTTATTGGACCATATCCTGACTAAATGCACTCGAGCACGGAAATTACCTAACTACTTATGTACTACACTATATTTAAGGACATGTACTTATCGCTTTGACAACTGACTAATCCGCGCGCGGACAATAATGAATGTTATGTATACCTATGAATTGTGCGTACTTAACTAATATATATATATATATATATATATATATACATATATAGAGACCATTTACCACAAATATATAAATATATATAAACATATAAAGCAGAGCTTGAACAAATTAATGTTTGGCTTGTCACTAAAATCAATGTAAATTAAATTATTTGAAAAGTCAAAAGTAAAAAAATAAATTGTATAAATTGAATATATACAAAATTTGCTGTCGCATGTCGAGAGCTCACAGAGCACCAATCGCTGAGTTGAAGATCGCCTTTAAATGGGCGGCAAAGGCGAGATTATTCAGATACACATCGGCCAGGCGGGCGTCCAGGTCGCGAACGCCTGCTGGGAGCTTTACTGCCACGAGCATGGCATCCTGTACAACGGACGCCTGGTGAAACCCTGCGACGATTCCTACCTAACGTTCTTCGAGATCACCGGAATGCAGCCGACTGTGCAGCCTCGTCTCGTCATGATTGATACGGAGCCAACGGTTATCGGTGGGTCATCAGTCAAAAAGAACAAACTTAGATAGCCCCAATAGGGGAGCCCATCTAGCCCTGTCCGTCTACTGATCTCAGATATTAATAGAAGTATAGGGATTTCAATTGCTTAACGTAATTTTTCGAATTTGAAATTTAATTTAACAATCCTCTTTTATTCCAAAAAACAATAAATTTCGGAATCTTCATTCTTACATGTGTGTTTTGGGATTAGTGTTTGTTATCGTCGCACATCCTTTTAACAATTATCAAAAGTATAGAACTCATCACATTTGTTTTTTCAAGCCGGCTACAGGGTATCTCAAAGTGCGACATACGTTCTTGTTTCACTTTCAGATGAGATACGCACTGGGGCTTATCGGAGTCTCTTTCATCCGGACACGCTGATTTCGGGCAAGGATGACAGTGGCAGCAATTTTGCTCGTGGCTATAATCTGATGGCCAGCGAGCTCCTCGATCGCGCCATGAATGCCATCCGTCGCGTTGCGGATCGCTGTCACAATCTGCGCGGCTTCCTCATCTTTCGCGCCATTGGCGGCGGCACTGGCTCCGGCCTGGGCACGCGCATAATGGAAAAGCTAGTCGAGGACTTTGGCAAGAAAATGACTGTTGTGGAGTTTTTAGTGTATCCATCGCCATCGTAAGTACGCACAGAAAGTGCACTCGCTACACACTTAAAAAAAAATTTGTGTTTGGTTGACGCATTCTGCATTAAACCGGTCTAATTCAACTATTCGATTCTTAAGTACAAGTATTCTTAAATATGTAAAAGTGATCATTTTATATAATATTCTTAAATATATAAATTTGATTAATTTTTCAGAATTTCACCTGTGATTGTGGAACCGTATAATGCACTTCTCTCCACCCACTTCTCGATGGACCACGCGGATGTCTCCTTCATTGTGGACAATGAGGCACTGTATGATATCTGTGCTCACACCTTAAATGTGCCGGCGCCCACATACACGAATCTGAATCGCATAGTTGGCCAAGTAGTTGCCGCTTTTACGGCGACGCAGCGTTTCTCGGGACAGTCGGTGAGCTTTCAGGAGCTGGAGACGAATCTGGTGCCATATCCGCGCATACACTATCCTCTGCTGAATTACGCACCACTCGTGCCCGTCACCCACTCACAGTTCGTGAACCTGAGCACCGCCCAGCTGACGACCCAATGTTTCTCGATGAGCAACCAGATGGTCCGCTGCAATCCCGCGCATGGCAAATATATGGCTTGTGTTCTGTACTATCGGGGCGAGGTGGCGCCCAATGAGATCAACTTGGCGCTGGACAACCTCAAGCGGTCCAAGTCCTTTAGGTTTGTCGACTGGTCACCCACAGGCTTCAAGATCGCCCTGAGCCCCGAGCCTCCGGTTTTTGTACCCCATGGCGACCTGGCGCCCACAAGAAGCGCCTGTGTTGCCATCTCAAATAATACAAATATAAGGATGGCCTGGTGCCGACTGGTCAACAAGTTCGATAAGCTCTATCAACGGCGCGCCTTCGTCTATCACTATGTGGGCGAGGGTCTCGAGGAGGGCAACTTCAATGAGGCATCCGAGAATATATGTCAGCTGGTCCACGATTATATTGAGGTGGATGCCTCGGCGCCAACCTCACCTCGCGAGTCCAAAGGCAGCGAATAACCAGCAACCCGTAACACTTTTCCTGTCTCTCCAAGCCTTGGAATAAAACCAAAATTTTTTGTTTATACACTCAACAAAAAAGTCTTAAATATAATTGCCAGAGACTATTGCTTAAGTATTATAAATGAACATATTTGAATTCGATTCCAAATTTTTACATGAGTTACAAATAATTTTACGAATTATCTTAAAATATTCTTAATAATTGAACTTAAGTTGAACAACAATTTATTGCAGTGTGCGTAAATGTTGATCAAGTGCTTTAGGTAATTGCGAGCCAATTCATGCCTCGCGATGACTTTATAAAATGTCGGGGCTTTCGTCAGTATTTTTTGGAATCACGCAAAACCGTTGCACAAATTAAGTATTTATGGCCGGCTAAAACAAACATTGACCCAGCCCATATTTTGCGTTACTTGACCCCGCCAAACAGTGGTGGGGGAAGGTGGGAACGCCAGGGGGCGTTGCCTGCGGTTCAGCTGGCCAGGGGCCTATAATTAAAATGATCGCAGCCAAGGGTTTAGCACGTACCGAGGCAAAAGTCGCGCTTATCGCGATCGCACCCAGGGCAAGGTCTCTGAGCCGCTCGCTCTCTGGCTACAGTGAATGCTGGCCCAAAAAAATCACGTATTTTCTATACAAGAAATTTGATAAAAATTCGGAGTTATATAAACCAGACCAACTACGCAGATTGGCTTAAGATATCAGGATTTAATTTAAATTATATATTTTTTTATTCTTCGTTCCGTTTTGAGAGCGAGCACTGTATGACCCTCTGAGTATTTGCCTTGTGGCGTCTTCTTCTTCCTTGGGGCAGTGACGTGACTTACGCACGCTTAATGCGCGATTATCGATGGAGCCACCTGGAGATACCTGCTGTCCTGCTGCCCTTCTGTCCTGCTTCCCTTGCGCCCCACGCTATCTATTGGGGGAGATCTTTGCGCACGCAGTTCTCGGACTGGGGCCGTCATCTTATCAGTGCCGTTTGGTGGTCCTTGCTGACCGAGCGTTGTTATTATTGGAAGCATTATCATTATGATCGACGGCTGGAGCCTTTCCTGAGCCATTCCTTTGTCTGTGTTAACTGTTGCTAATCTTAAATTGCGCACAATGCTTTTGTTTTGCAGCGTGAGAACCACTGCGTGTGGGTTCCATCATCGCCAGGCTCCCTTCGAGCAGCAGAACCCATGTCCGCAACGTGTTAATGAGCCAAAGGAAATGCTGCGTCAGGACCACCTTAGGCGACCGAACTGCACACCAAATGAAGTTGTTATGTATGATAGAATACGCGGCTAATAAAGCAATTTGGCCTATGCCCCGAAAAGAAAGCAAAGCAATGTAATACCGTGGTACAGTTAGACGGGGCTTACAGCATCGGAAGTGAATCTATCAGAGAGCATTGGGGAGAGGGGTGGGGGGCGACCCCTGCCACAGACATCACTGAAAAAATATCTAGTTAGCTCGCTTTGCAAGAGCAGCCCCAAAACACAGCGCTGACCTTCTTTATTTATGCACTAATCCGTGGGAAATGCGCGTCCAAGCACCTGGGGCCAATTTATGCTCCTGCCTGCCTACCTCTCTGTCTGCCTGCCTGCCTGCCTGTGATGTCGACGCACCCGCACAGGCTTAAAAGCCTCAGTGCCATCTTTAGTCCCATCCTATCCAATAGCAAAGTCTTCACTTAAAAAGAACACATCGATTTCTTGATGCACTCACAACTGTTTTGGAGATACTTCCGCCGAAATATTCAGACCGTAAGTCCAGTGACTAATAACACTAGATTGCAGCTGAAGCAAAGTGCACAAGTTGGAAAAAGATATCCACAATGTATTTCTCACTCTAACATTTTTCAAATAATTTTTATGTATTTATTTTTATTTTTATTTTTTTTTCAATATACTCGGATAATTTCACAAATTTTCTTAAAAAGATTCAGAAATTCATAAATAAACTATCCCTATTTGAGTAAATAAATTTAATTTATTTAAAAGAGGAGTTAATTATTCCATGTCATTCAAAATAAAGAAGGGAAAAAACCTTTTAACTTAATGAGAAAAGGGGCAATCAGAGGAAGTATTTGAGATTGCTCATTTTCGATTACTGTTGAAGAATTCTTGAATCACTAATTTGAATTTGAATATTATTATTGCATTATTAACATTATTCAAACAATTGCAAAATGTTGTAAAAGTTAATATATACACTCGGTTAGAGTATGCATATGTGCAAAAGATGCAAAAACATTAAACAACCGTCGAGTGAATTAATAAAGCGCCTTAGCATTGCGAGGCGGCCACGCATTAAACGACACACAACAACTGCACAACATGTGCAACACAACTGCAGGAACGGCAACACAACTGCAACAATGCAACAGCAGGCTGGCTGGCTGGCTGGCTAGCTAGCTGGCAGATCGGAATTAACCATGCCACATGTGGTTGGTTGGCTTTTGGGGCCGAGGCTGGTGCCGGGGCCAATAGATGCCACAACATGACTGACCAAGTCGGAATGAAGTCGAGTAGAGTCTACTGGTGGCATCTGCACTCCACTCCACTTTAGCCGAGGGCAAACATTTTGGAATTGCAATTTTCGACTTGATTTCAAAGTGGACTCGGAGCCTCAGAGCGTGCACTGTAAAAAATACTTTAAGCGAAACTCAGCAAATGCTTTTCTTGATCAACTGCAAATAAGAGCCTGAAACGGGCTTCAAATTCCATCAAAATAAATATTGTTAGCCGTAATTTGGAAAATGTTATTAAATGTAACTTAAATTTGACTTACTTAGAAGAATGTTATAAACAAAATTTTACAAGGAGTTGAGTTGAATCCCTATTTTTTTTCGGTGTAGAGAATTGCGCATTGTGCGCCTTTTTTTTTTGCTGTGGTAACACCTACTGAGTGCAAAATGGAACCTGCTGCGGTCCGGGAGAGGGGTGTGGGAGACGTGTGTGGGAGGGAGCGGGGAGGGGGGGGGTAGACGCGGGGCATTTGGGGTTAGAGCAACTGTTGGCTTTGGCACACGCAGCAAGTGTTTCGATTTATGTTTTTGCGCCTCAAACGCAGTCAAAACACAGCGTCGCAGTTGCAGTCGCAGTTGCAGTCGCAGTCGCCATTTCACTCTTGGCGTTTTCATTCAAAATGCTTAACCATGCGGCTGTCCCGAGTGTCCAGCGGAGCGACCACTTGTTGCTCTTTTATTCATTCAATTTGTCAGTTTTTCACTAGGCGCGTTTTGCACCAAAACCGAATCCCGTCCGTTTCCCGGCCAGAGAGTCAAAAGGTTATCGCCGCACTTGCAGCATTTTTACAGCCATCATTATCATCATCATGATGTTGATAATGATCGTGCAACAACGTTGCAACATGACGCCGCAGCTACAGCCATAGCAACAACAAATTATTAGTGGTAATATTTGTGAAATATTTGTTTTCTAATCTGTAAACACCAATCATATTAGCAATTTGAATATGACAGCAGCAGCAAACAGTAACAGGCCGTTGCTGTTGTTGTTGTTGTTGTTGTTCTTGTTGCAGTTGTTGTTGCAGTTTCAGTTGTTGCATTTGTTTGTATTGCATTTTGCTGGCCTGGTCAAATGGTCAGCGCTTGTGGCAACAGCTAGTTGCTCGTTGCAATAGATGTAGTGGGTGGCTGGGTAGGTGGGGCTAGTGAGTTATTATCTATTCAATTGTTGCACTTGGCTGCTCGGCTGCCTCCTTTGGGGCTGGCCAAATTAATTGAACGTGCGCTGCCTTTGATACCTCAGGCTTAGCAGTTAAGTTCGGATGAATTCTCTGATTGGCAAGTGTTTTTACTTTATTTTCTTTCCTTTTTAACAGTAAGAGTGCTCTAGTCGGACTAGTGCCTAGAATAGAAGATGCCCTGCAACAACCTTTGAATTAGGGCTAACATACATTTGTAGTTAATTACGTATATAAAATGGAAATGTGGATTGAATTGAAAACCGAAGTATGGCATTTTGTGCTTTGATTAACTTCATAGGGCATGTTGTATTCAATAAATAAGATTTGGGCATCAGCAGAATAACAAGTTCAAAGATCTAAAATCAAAGTAAAATTTCTAATAATATTCGCACTTAATAACCACTTTCAGAGTACATTAGCTGAATACAAATTGCATACACGTGGGAATAATGAAATGCCTCAAAAACCACTTAAATCAATTGAAATTTAGAGTATAGTAAAACAAATGTTTTCAAATCGTCGAAATAGTTCCTAAAAATAGAAATTTTATACGTAAGAAATACTCAAAAGCAGATTTTATTTTAGCAAAGTTTTACTACAAATTAAATTTGTTTGCTCGTCGAAAACATTCATTTCAAATTGGCCTCTGACTCTTAAGGTCTTTAATATTCTCATCTTAATTTTGACATAGTTCGTAGTAGTTATTTGATGGAGAAACTTTCTTATAACAAACCTTAGTTATACCCTTCTCAAAAAATGTATGTAAGTTTTTGAGTGTTGATTTGCTTTCTTTTTTTTTTAATATGTTGATTGTAGGGTATCAGAAAAAACTCTTCGGCATTTATGAACCGTCGCTTATGAAAAATTCCGTGTTTATTTTTGCTGCTCGTTAGGCCCGTCGCTTTGGCACGTCTTTACAACACCTTAAGAGCATCGTTGCCCAGCTAACCGACTGGATGGCTGGTTGGCTGAGCTGGTTGGCCATCATAAGCAGATGCATTGGCAGCCATTAGCAAGCCAATTGACATACTCCTGACTGACAACTCGACAGACTGTAACAGGCAATGTGCAACAGGCGACGTGCTACGGGCAACATGCAATTGGCAACTTGCAACTGGCAACTGGCAACTGGCAACTGGCAACTGGCAAACTGGCAACTTGCAACTGGCAGAGTCTGCAGCTAAGTGCTGCAAATTTATCATTGGACTGATCGCTGTTGCAGCCATTGCCAAAAATGGCACAAATAACGACATAATTTGCAGATATCAGACACAAGCACAGACAGAGTCGGAGACTGAAACTGCAACGAAGATTTGATCCCGCGACAACAACAACAACAAAAACAGCATAGTATGCAAATTGCCGTTTGATCTCCTCAACGCAGCGCCCCCAAAAATGGTGGCCAAAATCGTTAGCCACATTTGAGCTGCATCCGTTTGTCAGTGACTGTATACTCTCTCTACTGTACACAACCGGGCATAAGCACTTTGTAATGAGCTTCGACTAATGAACTGAAATGTAAACAGCTGCCAAAATGCATCCCAGCCAATGTAAACAGTTCAGATGCAAATGGTATGGCTGTATGGCAAATGTGAAACAGTGTTTTGAGCAAGTCAAAGAATTCCTTTTTTGATCTATATAGAGGAATAGCTGTCAGTATAGTATATATATATATTATATTTAATATATTTGTATCTTGGCATTTATTACAATTATTTTATGATTGAACTAAAGTCAACTAAAAGTGTATTAAAAACGTTTTAAGTTTTAAATATTCCCTTCGCTCAAGTCATTTGCTAATTACTCGTTTGTGTAGCTGCTGTTGCAGTTGGTTTAAAGGCTAATAATTAAACAAATAACGCGAAAATTGTTTGTACCAATTGCGGAATATGCCACTCACTTAATTTGCAGCCTTTGATCTGCTGTGGCTGGAATGACATCATCAGTGTGCAACAAAAGCGTTTAGCCACGAATGTTTTGAATGGCGTTTGAAATAGCTGGGAGTGTTGTTGGCCAGCAAAACACGGCCAGATCAAATACATTTTTTTGTGTTCGAAAAATATCAGTTTGAGAAGTGTTTATAAAAATGAACTTGAAATGCGAACGCTGCAATTCATTGAAATTCCATATTAAGTGCAATTTGAAATAGAGTCTCTTCGTTTTGAGCGTTTAGCAGCTAGCACCCCTCAACCCATCCACGCCCCCTGGCAAATGGCATGGTAATTACTCGACGGCGGCGCATTGCGATTTGAGCAGCAAAAAAGTCAAATTGTGCACCGGGCGCAATTAATCAGTCGCTGGGTCGTGCCTGACCAAATGTTTTTGTCTTAATGATGCCGGAGCTTGGCTTGAACGGCCAAGTTAACATTTTGACTGCCTGACAGTCCCCTCTCTCCCCCTCGCCGTTGCGCAGCTAACCAACGTGCCTGCTGTTCGCTACGTGGCTCAAATATGACCAAAGTCAAAGGTCGACCGACTGCAACTGCGCCTAATGTCTCACTTATGGTCAACCGGGTTGCGTGAGAATACGCTTAAGAGCTACAATTTGGCACTCGACTTGAGGAGAGCGGCGAGCAGTGGGGGAAACCAAACTGAAACAGATACTTTCAAGATCTGCTAATTAAGCGTTGGAGGCATCCACATAAAACTTGATTTGTTATTTTATGACAACGAGTGGCATTAACAAAGACATTACTATATAAAGCACAACTGTTGAAGTCCCGCTGAGTTATATTGTATTTCAGCTAATTCGATTTAATTTTATTTTTATGCTAAAGCCAACCAATAGGTGTATATTTAATTAGCTATCGATACCCAACTTAATTATGTCTAAATACTATCAAAATTTTAATTTAAATACTCGACTCGAGCATAGGAAGATATGAAGCTCTGAAGATCAAAAGTTGATGCTAGAAAAGTTACAATTAGGTAAGATCGATATTGGTATTGAGGTCCTTAGTCCGTCAATAAAAGATAATATTATTTTCAAGTAAAGAATCCAATCCAATATCAAATATCAATATTTTTCTGTTTAAGTATATACATTTTTGAATTGGGGAAATAATATTTCCAGAAGTCCTATTACAAATTATTTAGCTTATCTAAAATTGAGCAATATTTATGGTTACTCCAAACTAATGATGATGACGCCTTGAGGGGCAAGCATAGAAGCAATCAGCGTAACAAGAGTTATGCTTATTAACATGGCCTACTTCCCAAGCAACAGATATATGATTACAGTTATTTTGTATCATAGTCGAAGTTGATTTTTGAACATCTATGTTATTATATGATATCATATATGATATAAACATGATTCAATACGCAATGTATGTTGGTGCAGTGGTCTAATCTGTGGCCCGGGACATTATCTTGATGGATCGTTGCATTTATCGGGGAGGCCGTAAAGTGTAGCTGGCCGATTAGTCGTCGCCTCCTGTGTAAATGTAATGCCGATAATTTGGCTTGAATGCGTGCCCAATTGGGGACTTTCGTCTCTGTCGCGAATTGCGAGCTAATAACTCCTCTTGAGCGCTGACCGGTGACGGTTAATCGTTTTGTTGTTGTTTTTATTGTTGCTGTTGTTGTTGCTGTTGTTGTTGTTGTTGCTGTTGCTCGTGGTCGTGGCAGCCGCTGGCCTAATCCTAATCAATTTTGAACGCCTGACGAGGCGTCATAAACACGCTTTAAAGAAAATCATTTCGCATGAGGAGAGCGCGCCTTTACATTTAAAACATTGCCAAAGTGTTACAATTTCCATTAGTTACAGTTATTTGGCTTTGGCCAAATGTAGTCGCCAGTGGCGCAATCACTACTCCACCAGCACCGCTCCAAGGCAGCACAATTATCAGGCAGCAGCAACGTTGATTACGATGATGGATTATAACACTTTGTACAGGTGCTGGCCAGCCAGTCAGCCGGCCCGTTAGCCGGTTAGCCCGTTTTGCCTAGCCAAACTACTGCGAATGGGCCAACAGCGCCAATTGAATCCATAACTGCCAGTAAAAACGTGCAATTTGTACACTGAAAACATAGTTTGCATTTAATTGAAAGCATTTTAAAATACCAAACTAAATTTCAAATGTAATTTTGACTTTCTCGCTTTAAGATTAATTCTTAATTATTCAAACAATATTTTATTAAATCTTTGGAATTCCGAATCTAAAAAGTTGATAATAGTAAATCCGTATTATTAAACATATTTTTGCAGTGTTATTGGTTCAATTTATCATAAAAAAAAAAATAAATAAATAAACACAGTTCTGCATTGCATTTTCAATTACTTGATGTGTTCAGTGTAGTAGTTGCTGCTAGGGGGCCCAAATAGGCAAACAACATTTGCGTTGTGTGTCATATCGATTATGCCGCCTGCTGCCTGCCGACTGCATGTGTAATCTGTGGCCCGAGTCTAGAGTGTACAGCAACTTATTGTTGCAGCCGCAGCCGCTGCCGCAGCCCTTCTTGCCCTGAGTCACGTTTTGGCCATTTAAGACGACAGAGCGACGACGACGACGACGACGGCGACTCTGCGCTGCTTATTTGCTATACAAATTATGCACGAAACGGGGCACAGAAATTAATTTAACAGCTTGACAGGATTAAGCGGAGCCGAGCCGTCGAGCAGTCGCTTTCGAAGGTGTTACAAATTCCAGTGGCATAACCAAACGCTCGCTGATTGGTCACAAGCACAAGTCATAATCAAAGATCCGGGCTGCCCCTTGAAAAACCTAAGACCCTCAGGCCGTGTCGGATGCATCCAATTAGCGGCAGCAGCCACAGCAGCAACACGTGCTTCATCTACATAGAGTAGATTGACCTCGCCAAGAGCCAAGTAGAGTAGAGTGGACAGAGAGAGAGAGAGAGAGAGTTGAGAGATGCTGCTGGGGCAGACAACAGGCTCACACAGGTGCTTCGCTGCATCCATCGATCTGCGACCGCTAATTGAGCTAGCCAATGACAAACACAAATGCCCCGGCCCAGCCCAGTTTGGACTGCAACTAGTCTCAAGACGGCTTAACGATCATTGACTGGCTCATTTGCTGTATAAAGCGAATATGCAAATATGCCGCCGATTAGAGAGCAGACTGCACTACACTCAACAAAACGAACGGTATACTAGCCCATCAAGTTGTATTAGTTTCTCTTAGAAGCATTAGAAAATGTTCTTTAGATATTATAATTTGCTGCACCTGAAGCAACTTTTACATGCCTATAATATTGAGTAAAATTCAATTTCTTCACAGATTAACTATTATATTATATTATTATCAAGTAGGAAAATGCAGCTGGCATAAAATAAAAGTGTATTTCTATCAGCAGTCTAAACTTTTCGACTGCAGCTTGTTTTAAATTGACAATAAATCGGAATATTTACTGTCTTACTCTTAATATTGTGGCATGAAGTGGATATATATCGTAGATTTGTACAAAAAAATGTTATTTGAAATTTCCATAATTTGGATTTTTAACAGTGTATAACTGGTAGCCAACTGGCGTCACACGCATCCAGAAATTCAGCCCGCTGGCGATTAATCAATGATAAATCCGAAATAGATAAATGATGCAGCACTCGAAATGTCGCAAATTTGTGTGGTCCCTGCCACCAACTCACCTGTTGCTACTGCTGCTTATGTTGTTGTTGTTGTTCTTGTTGTTGTTGTTGCCGGCTACTGGATGGTGCTGGTGCCTAGCAAAGGTTTTTGGACCCTGTAGCGGGTGCAGGCAGGCCCGCAAGATAAATGCCCCACTGATGATGCTGACAGTGGTGCAGCACTATTTGACATTGCCAACGTTGCACCACTATTTTTCATGTGCCATGGAATTTCAAAGTGGAATTAGATCGAATTCCTTCGTCTTTTTACGGGGAACTCTTTTCTTTATGGGCATTGTTCGATTTGCATCGTACGGTTCAATGTGGCCACTATTTTGGTGGCCAATTGTGGGTGGCAGTCGACCAGCCGAATTGGGCATGTGGTCATGTTAAAAGCGCCCAAACTGGTTTACAGCTAGGGATTTGCATAGTTAAACGGACACAGGTGGCAGACAGGAGACAAGGGGGGGCTGAGAGGGGTAACAGGCATTTTGGTTGCCTTTTGGCATTCGTTAGCTGAGTGTGCTTGGCTAGCCGGATATCTATATATAGCCAACTGGTGTGATTTTGATTCATGGCGCGATTATATGTGCGCACGCAGTTTATCTTCTTTTTTTCACACAATAACCCCGAACAGGACAGGCCAGTTGTGTGACGAGCGGGGGGGACAGGAGGAAGCCAACTCAAACTCGAACTCTCCTGGCACACAGTAGCCTCGCAGCATGCAGCGGGTTCGCTCCTCTCGCGCCTTGTGGCACTTAACATTTTATTGTTAATAAAATATATTACAAGGCGCATTACAAAAGGCCAATGCGACCGCCGGGCCAACCAACCAATGGCTCGTTGAAGGCAGATAGCCAGCCAGGAAGGTAAAATAAAAAAAGAGCAGCCAACGCGTTAACGAAATCATCTGCAATTGCCGCAGCCCATTCAGCAGGAGCACCACCATAACCACCACATCCACCGTCACTTGCCCTCCCCTCGCCCGCTCTCACTGCCTTTGACTGTCGCGTGAGTTGGTGTCGTACATTTAACGCGTGACTTCTTTTAAAAATTGTTCATAAATTTTGCGTTTAACAGTAGCAGAAAGGCAACGGAAAACCTAAAAGCAAAAAATAAAAATAAAAGCAACTGCAAAAGCGTTGAAGGCACAGCTGGAAAATAATACCTAAACTCGGATTAGTCCAGTTGGGTCTACACATATTTCAGTTGCCCTACAAAGCAGGCCACAAAACGGATATCAAATTAGATAAATATCAATTAGCTGAATCAATTCAAAAACTATAAAATCTATATCAGTAATAAAAAATGAAAAGCATTTTAATAAATTAACAAGTTAATCGAGTTAGACTTTGAAGATATCTCAATCGTTTTCTCTCCTCTACGAGAACCGCTTAGATATCGCAAGCTGAAAGATCGCTCAAGAAATGATTAACAATCTTTAAGCTATTTTAAAAATATAAATGTTGTATTTTATAAAAGTTGCTTGTAGCGTATGCTAAAGTCTTAAGCCCCTGCTGATCCCAAGTTTAAGCTGTATTAATTCTTTTTTAAAGTCAATTTATATTTTTTCAATAAAATAAAATGAGTTCACAAAGCCGACAGATGCGCACCTTAACAACCAGTTAAGGCTGCAAATTGATTGCCATATTGGTTTGTTGTAACATATTTCATTATTAATCATCATCATCGTGATCTTCGTGATCATCATGATCAACGTCATCATCATCATCATCATCATCGAAATGAACGCGTGTCAAGCAACTTTACCTTTCGCTCATTTAAATGGCAAGCGTCCAAACCAAAATAATTCTAATTAATAAATATATGTATAAAATGTAATCAGACTGGTTAATTAGGCACATCCGCTCAAAGATTCCCCCTCCAATCCACTTCGGACCACTCCTCTTGTGCTACGCTGCGTTGTCACCTCAAGCGAGTTTCATTCATAAAAAGTTTCGCTCGATTCAAATTAATTTTTTTTTTATATCTTTTCTGATTTTTTTTAACTTTAGATCTTATTTGCAGCAGCAACAGCAGCAGCAGCAGCAGCTGCCGCCCACATGCCGAAACGTTGCCGCATTTGCATAGTTTGTATGCGAAGACAAGTGATCATATAGTAAAGAGCACAAAATCGTTAAAAACTTATTTTTCGATCATTCAATAATGAAATAAAATACCGGTTTGCTGACTGCGGTTTCGATTATGAAACTGTTTTGTTTTTATGAATGAATAACAACAACAACAACAATAACAACAACAGCATCGGCAACAAATAACCACTGGCAACAGCAACACATTGTTATTAACGTGAAATTTGCATTGGAGAGTAACAAGTTAAGTGTTCGAAGCAAAAACGAAGAACAATTACTCATACGTCCCATTGAGCTGGCATCTAAGACATATTTTTAGTTCCGACCAACTAATTACCAAGGCAAATCTTCTTAGTAAAATGATGTAGCAAACCAATGAATCAACACTTCCGGTGAAGCAAATTCACATTAACATCAAATCTAGTTGTGGTTTGTATTGGGGCTGCAGCCATGCTCGGACAGGTGCCAGCTTAATAGGTAAACTGAATCATTTCCAAAGCTAATATATACAAAGCTTAACAAAGCAAACATTTTTATGTTTATTTCTTTGAATACCCCGTAAACATTTCAGACGGCTAAAATGGGGCTTGTTGACGTTGTGCAAATGTGCGAAACATTTCCGATCCCATCAAGTATGTAAATGATTATTATTTGTGTAACAAATTGTTCTACATAAGTTTGGGATTGCTTAAAAAGTATTGTATTTAGCTGACGTGATTAACTAGTAGTGTAGTAATTTTTATAAGTGTACTATTAATAAATCATACACTTTTTTGCTTCATAACTTAAATCATGAATCGGATGTTGAGTTCGGCAAGTGGCATAATCTACATTGAACTGATAATAATGAAGTCAGCAGTTCCGATATTTAAATATATATAAATAAGTAGTCAGTCTGTGAGAATGATATAATTGTATTCGACATTAACGAATGAAAAAATATTGTTCTCCACCTGCCTGGGATGTCAAGTGCTATTCATTGTATTACTATTGATATATGAAATACTGAAAGGTCCAGCAATTATATTTGCTGCGAAATAAATGAGTACACAAAACGAGCGTCTGTGCAGACACTGAGCGACTTTCCAAAAAAAAAGAAGTCCATAAGACTGCAAAGACGAGGTCAAATCGAAGCTGTGCAATCGATTTTGCATGGCAGTTGACTGACGGACTGACTGACTGGCAGCCAGGCAGCCAGGCAGGCAGTGCAACGATCCAACGATCGGTGGATTGGACAGGCAATTTGTAGACTCTTAAAATAGTTTCACAAATGGTACAGCAGCCAAGTAGACAGCCAAGGCAGCAAAGACGGCAAAGACTCGACTGGACGTTCAATCTGGCAACCTGTGGCAGTTGCTCCGATCGCGGCAGCGATCAACAAACAAACAACAACAAACACACAAAAAAGCGCATGCAAATTAATAGCTAACTCTGGCCGAAAAATTAATTGATCACTCAAGACAGCAGTAACAGTAACAGAGTATAGATATTGCAAACTGACCGATCGATAGCCGATCGTTACGAATTTGTGCTGGTAAGTGCCCGCATATTTGGCCCGATCGTATTATGGCCAAACTTCCTGAGGTGGTAGTAGATCTATGCAAACCCGTTGTGTCTGTTTTTGATTGTCTGGTGAAATGTTTGAAATGTGTTTTTATTTTTTTCATGGCTCAATTAACAAATTTTTCAATTAACATATTCACGCAATAATTGCCGCGAGCAGGGCGGGGTCCACCCACGCCATTTGCTGTGGTCAGCGGTCGGCGGTGCTGCCCACGTTCAGCGTTTCGGCCACGTGTCAAACTTCCGATCATTAGGGGCGCATCGCTGTCACGCCCACACAGCTGCAGCGGCTGCAGCGGACCAAGCCCTAATTAAAACTACAGACAAAACAATTTTAATGCCACACTTCGTATTTTTTTTATTGAATACATTTTTTTTTTGACGGCCCAAAAAAAAGCATCTTGATAAATGATCGAAAATTCAGTTTAGCGTGTGCCACCAGACACAAAAGATATTGAGATTAATAATCGAAACGAAAGAAAATCTACAACGCATTTACTCCGTCGGCGATCACCGATTAAAGATTGTCTAATGCTGCATAATTAATGACTTTTTGGAAAAACCACCAACATTTGTCGGCCAATCGTGTGGATATCCAAACAAGACAAGGCAAGGCAACAAACGCAATTAGAAACCGCGTAAGCTGGTGGCTACGATTTTTTGTTCATAGTAAAATCCAAAATGGGGCAAGATCTATCGTGCTATATATATACTATATTAGTATCCCAAAAATAATAATAAAAGTCCAAAATTATTAAATTAAATAAAAGTTCACTGCTACGCACATTATTTATGGCAGCAATTTATGTGTACTACTTTAGAATGTTATAGAGAGAATATCTAAAGTAGTCCACAGAGTCATATCATGCATGAGTTAGACATAAAATCATTAACTCTCTAGTTGTTTAGAAAATCATCACTTAACTGCTTTTCGATCTAATGTCAAAAAAAAAATTGATCTAACATCCGCTTAAAAATGATATCAGCTTCACATTTCTAATTCGAAATGTGGATCATTTTTATTAAGCAAAATAAAGTTGCAATCATTTTAAAGGAACGATTTTAACATCGAAATTATAATTCTCTATAATGTATGGCAGCCTGTGCAGATTTTAATTAATATTGCCACACAAATCATATCTCAAATGTGTTGCAATCGCTGACGGACCAACC
This sequence comes from Drosophila cognata, assembly GCA_035041535.1. NCBI lineage: Eukaryota > Metazoa > Arthropoda > Insecta > Diptera > Drosophilidae > Drosophila > Drosophila cognata. The sequence goes on along the minus strand of JAWNLC010000571.1, from coordinate 11,836,997 downwards.
CAACAATGCTGCCAACAGACTCAAGCAACTCGGCCAACAAAAGGCCCGCAGCCACTGGGACTAAGCCAAACTCATTGCAAATGCACCTAAAATACACGAAAAACGTATTGCATTATATATATATGTATATATATATATATATATAGAGAGAGAGAAGTAGTATATATATAATTTAGCTTGGGTTGCATTATCGTCTAATTGCATCGCCAGCGCCGACGTCGATGCTTGTGGCTTTTGGCGCGTCAACAAACGAGCCGCCAACGCGGACACCGCCGCTAAAGACCCAAAGTTCAACTGTGCAGCACCACCCCCTCCTCCCACTACTACACTACTACACCACTAGCACAACCACAACCACAGCTGTACCCGACTCACCGATCCTCAGCGCGAATTCGACCGCGAGCCGTTCCATTCATCATTTTTCGTTTAGTGACGCGCGTGCCTCGACCGGCCCAAATTGACGACGGCTCTTGTTGTTGTTGTTGGTGTTGTTGTTTTTCTTGCTGATATTATTATTTTTTCACAGATTTTCGAAATTGAGACGTCATGATCTTGTCTGTGTGTTGGTCTTGGTCTCGGTTTCGGTCTTATTCAGGTAAGGAAGATATTCATTTTTTTAGGCTATGAGTACAACATTTATTGTTTTCAAAAGGCACTAGCATGCAAGCTAAATATATATGTATATATATACATATATATATATTTATATATGTATATATGTATATATATATCTTATAAGAGAGTTATGCTTTCGATTTTGAACTTAACTAGTTTATGAATACTACGTAAATCAGTACAAATTGAAAATACAAATACAACATATGCAAATACAACCGATCTATCAAATAACTTATATATCTATATATATATATATATATGTATAAACTGCAGCTTGAATTTAATTCGTTTTCATGCTACTTTGTTGATTTATTTCTCATATTTTAAATACGTAATACGTGTAGCATTGTAAATGTTCATATATAAATATTTATCGGATATGAGGCAATATTCTCGTTAAATTCGAATATTTATTTTGTGAAATTTTGTTTGTAATGCAAATATGTCAAAATTAATTTTTATATTGAAATAAATGCTATACAAAACTAATTTTGGTCTTGTATATATATTCTTTCATTTTAGTAAACTAAATTATTCAAGCTCCTTGAAAAGGAAGTCAAATTCTTTCATTATTATTACATTTTTTCCCCAGCTCAAATCATTTTTGATATGTTTAAATCTTTCACATTTATACCATCAAAATATTTTCTACAAACCACAAGATTTGGTGTCAGCTTTTGAATATTTGTATATAAATACTTTACATTAATATACATAGAAACTAATGCGATTAACATGATATATAAATGAAATAATAATAATAATAATAATAATAATAATAATAATAATAATATATTCGAGCTGCCTTAGATCTAAAATTTTTTGGTTTACGCCTTTGGTGCGGTAAAATTTCAAGCGATTTACAGACTTATCGTTAGTTAGCCCGGAAGCTAAGTATATATACAGTATATAGTAGTTTATCGCAATCTCGTTCTCGTTATCGATAGGTTAGTAATGATATCGCGAATGCTCCAGATCCGAAGCATCCTCGTCATCCTCCTCCTCGTCACTGGTCGATGGCGGCGTCTCCAAATTGGCCACATCTACATCTAGATAATCCTCCTTGGCCTGCAGCAGCTTATCCATATACTCCACGATCTCCGTGAAGGGCGGCCTTGCACTGGCATCAAAATGCCAACACTGTCGCATCAGAATGTAAATATTCATCGAACATTTGGCCGGTTTCTCCATACGCTGCCCGGACATTAGATAACTATAAAGCTCCTCCGCTGACATAATTGCCGGATACGGTTGCGCTCCAAACGTCATGATCTCCCACAACAGTATGCCATACGACCAGACATCGCTCTGTGAATCGTAGAATTTCTCCTGCAGCGATTCGGGCGCCATCCACTTAATTGGCAAGCGCCCGTTCGTATTTTTGCGATAATAATCGGTGCTCTGTATATCCCGAGCCAACCCAAAGTCGGCAATCTTCAGCACATAATCATCGCTGACGAGGACATTGCGGGCGGCGAGATCGCGGTGAATGCAACGCCGTGAGGCAAGATAATCCATGCCACGTGCTATCTGATGGGCGAACTTGATCAGGTCTTTCTCGGTGATGAGATGCTGCGGTTCCGTTGGTGTCGACTGTGAACAGTTGTCCAATTGCTCCTTGCTCAGCGGTCGATTCTTGTAGAGGAAATCCTTGAGATTACCATGCGGTGCGTATTCCACAATGACATAGAGTGGTCCACTCTGACTGCAGCAGCCCAGCAGATTAATGATATTTATGTGCCGTCCAATGATCTTCATCACCTCCATCTCGCGCACCAAACTGGCAATATCATCATCCGTGTGCCCCTCCTTGACCATCTTGACGGCGACAATCGCATTGTTAACCTCCGCCATGACGACTCGCCCGAAGGCTCCCTCGCCAAGTGTGGCGCCGAGTATAAGTTGACTGCGTGTCAATTCCCAGTTTGAGTCGAGGGGAAATTCGTATTCGTTGAACGGTGCCGGTTCGTTGCCACTCTGTAGCACAGTGGTGCGTTGCTTCTCGATGCGCACCACTGGCATAATCATAGTGTCCATGGAGCCACCCGAGTCCCCGCCGCTAGACGGCTTATAAATGATAACCTTCTTTGTCCATTGATGCACTGTCTCGATGCGTTGCTTGAGCAACTTCTCGTGCTTCATCTTGCGCACCGCGTATGCCAGAAAAATGCAGAACATGATGAGTAAGGCAATCACCGTTATCACAATGAACGTCATCGCATTATCCCTTACCCCACTGGTCAGGTTTGCCTCGTGCAGTTGGAAGCTGCGCACCACCCTCAAATATGCTCGACTCGTGGACTGACCCAAGCTATTGCTCTCGATGCACGTGTACCAGCCTTCCTGTTCCTGTGTGACGTTCTCGAACTCAAGATGATCCACATCCACTGCGAGAATGGTGAGATTCTTGGAGCAATCGTTGACACTCTTGCAAGGCATAAACATCCAGGCCTTCTTACTGGTCAAGTCCGACAAATATTTGCAGTCCATTTGACCGCTGTCGTTGATCAGCAGCGTTAAGTTAGCTGGCCTAGTAAGCGGGATGGGCTTGTGATTCACCCGATCACTGACCATCACATTCATCACGTGACTGATGCAGCTCAGGGGATTGCACACCTTGCACGTATACTGATTCGAATCCTCCGGCACCAGATCCTCCATGGTCAAATAGAACCTGATCTTCTTATAGCTGCCATATCTACGTGTCCAATCGCTTGTCCCATTGCGATACCATGTGATGTTTGGCTCTGGATTGCCCACAGCCGGACAACTTAAGGATAGCGTTGAGCCCGATGGTCGCGTGTAAAGGATGCTCATCCGCTTGAGGTTCTTAAAGCGGGGCGCAAACTGTTGCTTAGCGTCGTCGCCGTTGCGTCCGGCGCTGCCAGGAAAACTTGCCTTGTCATCGTCATCCGCATCAGCATCGAATGCATCATCATCATTGATATTGTTCTGTGCTTGTGTTGCATTCGTGTTGCTGTTGTTGTTGTTGTTGTTGTTGTTGATGGGCAGACTGTCATAGTCCTTGTTCAGCTCCTGTGAACTGCTCGCTGCTGTTGAACGTCGCGCTGTTGCAACTGAGGCGCATAGCAGCAGCAGAAGGAGCAGCAGGCTGCGGCTTATTCTTCTCAAGCAGCTGGTCGACATTTTATGGCATTTATTTATTTAATATTATTTATCAGAGACTTTTATTTATTTTGTCCAGTTTGTTTGCTGTTCAGCTTTAAGTTTTCTTTTTTTATAATATATATATATATTTATTTTTTAACTTAAGCTGTGATCCTGAAGTGGCGCTCGGCCTGCTGCTTTCTCACTGCAGTTTTTCCTCTCGAATGCCAATTGGGGGTAGCAGCAACTTCGTCGTGTGCCGCATATGTTGTTGATATGTTGTTTTTTTTTTATTCACCGGAAATCCACTTTAGTTCAAGCGTTTGCTCTCTATCCACCCTCACACAATCATGCTCACTTTCGCTCGCTCTCTTTGGTTGTGGCGCTCTTGGGCAGATCAGTGATCTTCTAGTGTTTTTTCTGGTTTTTTTTGTTCTAGTTTATGGATGGAAATAACAACAGTTGCCGCTTGGCTCAACTTTGATCGCTGGCAACATGTGTGTGTGTTGGATGAATGCGGCCACTTTGAAGTGATAGGAATCGGATGCTGATGATCACCTTGCAAGTAACGGAAATACACTTCCAAAAATTGAGTGTATATGTGTGTATGTGTGTATATATGTACTCATGGATTCTTAATTATCGTCACAAGTTGTGATTTATTCAGTGCGCTGATGGATTTATGGCAGGCATGTTTGTCGCGATCGTGGGCGTGTTGCATCCCATAGATCATGCGGCAGCTGCAACAACACCTGAAATATAGAAATGCAGTTGATTAGATTTATGCTTGTTTCCGTTTATATTTTTATGTTTCATTTCGAAAGCAATCTGACGATCGCGACATCTACATGTTGTAAAAAGGGGCGACCCGCCCCACAAGCAACCGCAGAACAAGTGCGGCAAGCGCATGTATCTTTTAATCTGCATCTACAAACCAAAGGGTCATGCGGAGAAAGGTGGGGGAAGATCCCATAGAACTGCGCTTCATTTAGCAAAAAATAAATTTGTGAGGCGTACATCCGATTCCTCTGTGCCGGAAAACGCCAATATATTGAGTTCAATAATATTATTAAATTTTTTTTATTAAATAAACAAGTTTTTCGCACATCAAATTCGTAGAAATCGCTTCTTCTTTTTTTGTTTATAAACATTTTAGCCATTTTGCGCCTGAGAATTGACGTTATTGGCGAATATTCTTTAATTTCTTTTCGTGCAGTTTTTCTTGAATTTTCGGGTTATTTACTTTACTCAATTAATTTCAGACTTAACTACTGAGATTTATGCTGGCTGTGACTTTGATTAAAAGCCATTTACATTTTGGCGAGTCTTAATTAAAATGTCGCGAACATTTCCGCCCGAGTTTTGAAGCGCGTGCCACACAAATTGAAAGCCATGAAAAGTTGAGATCTGCGTAGTTAAAAAATAAATATACAAAATCACATAAAAATAAACTTCTGACATCTTTTTGTTTTTAAAATAGAATTACGACTAACGGCGACTACATTAAAGTAAAAAACGTATTCAAATATGTATATAACATCCAAATATATATCTGAAAGGCAGCCACTTTTATGAGGTCCATTAAAATGGAACTGTTTGTAACATTTGGGTGTTTTTTGGGGCTTTGAAGGCCCGCAGCAAATGCAAAACAGTTTTTTCATTCCACTTTTGCCCTTCTATGTTCGTCAACTAAACGAGTAGCTAAACATACCACATATGTATATATAGATATGTATGTACATTCATGTACTATATAGAGCAGAAATTGAGGGACGTTGTTTACCTACAAGTACTTGGTACAGCTACAGCCACATCTACAGCTGCATGTAGTTCATTTGGGTGGCAGCTACTCTTCGATAATAGTCTATTTTTTGCACAAAACACACAAATACAGATACAGATACACAGAGTTGCACATACAGAGTGGCATAGAACAGTAGCAATCGTTTATAGTATGGCGTTGAGAGGGTGCGATTTTTTTTTATATTTTTTGTTTGCCTTATTCTGAGATCGCGTTTATTTCGCGCGCGAGTTTCGCGTTGTGAATTTCCGCAGCGCTGCTCGAAAACTGTTCTAAATTCAACAGAGACGACTTTGTAGCAAGCACGTCGCGATCGCCTAACAGAGGCCAGGCACACAGATGCTGCTCCTACGCTCACCAAAAAAACAGAAGTGGAATATAAAAACTTACACACACATGTGTGTGTGTGTGTGTGTGCACAACTGAAAAACTGAGCGTCCTACTCACTGTCGGACTGCGGCGACTGCGACTGCGACTGCGCCTCAAACGACTCAATTTAGTGGGCCTGCGACCCTGCGCTTCCACTCTTGTTATTCCATTTTATATTTTGCCGTTAAATTCAATGTTTGTTGCTGTTGCAGCTTGTTTGTCGTACGTTGCCTTTGCTTCCCGCATCTTTTGCGCCTTTTCGCTTTTCAAAACGGTTTGCGGCAGACAGCCTTAATTTTTCACATATGCGTGTCGATGCACTCTCTCTCTCTCTCTCTCCCTCTCTCTTACTCTCTCTTTCACTCAGTCGCTCTTGCTCTTGTATGTATGCCATTCTCACTCCCGCTATCGCTCTCGCTTAATTAAAACAGACACAGTCGCTCTCAATGTGCTCATCTGCGATCTTTCCAGCCCACATCTGTGCCACCAGAGGCAACAAAAATTAAAAGAAATTAAAAACAAACACTAAAAACCAAATGAATCCGACTATGAGATATCCTCTAGCGGCCCATTTACATCTTCAAAATCATCATAGTAAAGCCAAACCACTTAAATCCTAATAGACTACAAGAACATGAAGTTTATGTACTCATATGAGAGAATATATCTGGAATACGGCAAAGTAGGATGTGAGGAATTTACAAGCAAAAAGATGACCACATATCTGAAAACTAGAGCTCAAAGGAAACTAACCTAATATTTTTGACTATGTCTTGTCTTATCAACAATATATATTAATAAATAAAAAACTATCAAACTTTTACTTAACTCACACAAATCACACATTTTTACCACAAGTTACAGATTCAAAAAAATACTGTTGATAATAAGAAAAATAAGGGAACTTACTTAGCAGTCCCAAAATTCGCTTTCTTAATTTGCAGGGTATAAAATATTGTTTAATGTTTTCTTCCCCGTGACGCTGGCCACCAGCCGTTCACCGTTTACCGTTTACCCCCCTTTTAAAACAGATCTCGGTGATCGTTCCCGGAGTACCCGTTCGAGGCACAAGGGGAAATATTGTCTCGAGTCGCATTTGTTGGGCTATTGTTGTCATTCGAACCGAGAGGGACTCGCTGTGGCAGCAGCGCATCGCATCGCATCGCCTCGCCCTGTCTGACATGTGGGCACATCATCATCATCATCATCAACATCAACATCAACATCGAGAAAGGCGGGTCCGGGCCCTTACCTACAATATAGCCTGTGCCTTCAGACTTGCCTCGATTTCTGTTTGCCGTTCGTGCCACATGTGTTGCATGTGTTAAAGCGGCGTCTGTTCCCCATTGGAAACGGTCTGGAAATATCGTATGGAAGGGTTGGCTGCCACAAGTTTCCCGATCACGTCAGTCCCAAAAAGAAAAAGCCGAAAATCTTTTGACCTTCGCATCATGCTCGACTTATAGGTAATATATTTCCTTCGCTGGTCTAAAAATACATTATTTGCAATTTTTGGCAAAATAAATAAACACAAGAAAGTAGCAAAAATCTTCGGCCAGCAATTAAGTGGAATTTTTGCCACTGGTTGATCAAGTTCAAATCAATTTCAAATAGTTCGCTTACTTTTCGCATTCAGTGGAAACAACACGAATGTGCAAATTGCAATGAATCGTTTCATGTAGAAAAAATAAATACATTTACGTACGTAAATACGTGAGAAAGACGAATATTATGAACTAATTCAAGTGTGAATCTGTCGAAACAGTTCAACAAATAGCTGACCACACCAGACCGCATCTACGGCGATCTCCACAGGAATGGGAACAATTGCGCGCTTGCCAAAGCCAACAAAGCAGAAGCTAAAAGCAGACATTACAGACAAGTTTGTTTATGCGGCTAGAAAATGATTCCATGTTCATATCTCTGCTATAATGCCGACGCCTCGCCCGATATATATACGTGTTGATAAACACACAGCGAGAGCATGTACACATACATATATGTATATATATGTATGTAAACACACTAAAACTAAATGAAGCCGAACATAATAATTTTCATGGGAAAAAAGCCAACTACTGGACAGCTAGTTATTGTACGAGCATATAATGTATATTTTTATTTGTTGTGTGTTCGAAATAGTGCTTTCAATTTGGTCATAAAGCATAAAATTTGTGGCATGTGCCCCCACAATTGGGATTGGGGGGCATAAAAACAAATAAAAAACAAGGGTATAAAAAAAAAAAATAAAATAAAAACGGTTTTGATAATTGAACGATTGACTGCGGACACAACACAAATTGGGGACGGGGCACAATAGTTGCGACTATGCATTTGTTTACCCCACAACGAAACCAAACAAAAAGCGGGTTAAAAAAGTCAAATTGCTGTGCGCTGGTCAATCAAAAAGTGGTCTAAACAAATCATTTGCGCAATTACGCAAGGCAAATCGTGGAGCGAAAACTACGCATAACGAAAACTATTTCAAATATGCATATATACTAAATTCTTTAACTGTATATATGTATATATATATATGTATTAAGCAACTTACCTTAGAATTGATTTTTCTTTTAGAGATGCTCTTGCCAAATCGTATCCAACATTTATCCACGCCTTGCTTTAATGTAAATTTTCTTGTGCAACACAAATTATTTTCTCTTGGTTTATACCTATATATTTATGATATTTATTCAGCGCTTTTGGCGTGCCACTTAAAATTCCACAAATATTTCCATGGCACACTAGAATAAATAACTGCAGGCACACTTGAAAGTGCCACAACTCACTCACACACACGCACACTCAAGCACACACACACACGGAATACAATATAAATATATTCAAGTATTACGAATAGTACTTAGTATTAATAATTGTTGCACATTCGGCTAACGGTAGTTGATTCATTTTAGTTCGTATTCGGTACGTAACTGTAACGCCTGTTGTTGGATCGCAACTGAATTATGCTCTCAGCGCTCGACAAATAAATCTCTTCAATTGAATGAGGGCCAGAATGAAACGAATTTGGACGAGTGGCTCGCTGTGCGTCCCCTCTCATTTGAGCATTTGCTGGAAACAGTCTCTTCATAAACAACATACAACAACTGCTAATACTATACTACACACACAACACTCAGCACACATTGTATAATCCCACTAAGAAGGGGCTGGCGCAGGGGAGGGGGAGTGTGGCACACACATGTGTTTTTGATGCTGCGTGCCTTCTACATTTGCTGTTCGGCCTTCCCTTGGAAAGTGAAATGTAATTGAGTGTTTTTCTAAATGCAAACATATGCGTGTATTCAGAAATTGAGTCAAAAGCGATTCGAAATGAATTCGCTCAACGGACGCCGGACATTTCACGACGGAAAGTGTGGCATAGTTTTGTGCGCCAAACTAAATTCAAATCGCGCAATTAAAGAAAGGGATTTGTGGAAATGTGCAGTAAATTTTGAATAGCTTTCCATTATTTTTAAATGAAGCAAACTTTTCTTTATGCTTGCAAATATTGAACAAATAAAAGTAGGGGATTTGAATTATCGCTTCAGATTAATTTATTAAGATAATGACCATTACTCGCGAACTAAATTTAAAACCACGACAAAATGTTAGTGTTAAAGAAAAGCAGCTAAACTCAGCATTTTTATGATTTTTCAATTAAAAAAAAGAGCTGATAAAAATATTGTTAAGTTACTATTTATAAATTATTGTTTATGTTTGAATTGAAAGACTCAGAAATAACAGCTTTTAATAATCCTTGATTTATAATTACATAAATAAATATCAAAACTAAATTGTAATGAAACGAACATCAGCATAAGTAAAACATATTTAAATTAAATTTCAACAATTTACACATTGTAATAAATCTCATTTGTAAAAAACAAAAAGATGGAAGGCCCCTCAAATATCTATGGGATATATAGATAGTCTTTGGGGACATTAATCAATTGGCTAACAAGTTTTAAAGTTTTGTCGTTGGCTTTACGCCGCATTCCGCATATTAGCCCTGAAGTGGTTTGGAAATGGGATTCATTAGTCGCCACAATACGGCTCTAAGTGAGTTAACAGTTATTAATTATGGGCTACTTAGCTGACTGTACAGATACAAAGATACAGCCGAATGTCCAGTAGCAGGGACAGGCGGGCAGAAGAAAGCCGTCTAATGAAAAGACACTTGAGAGCATCAAAGCACACACGCTGCGATCAAAAAAAAGAAAACAAAACAAAGAAGGCAATTGTCAAAGGGTTGCAAAGAACAATGAGAATACCAAAAACTAAATAATAGTCGAAAACAATTAACGATTATTGGCTGTCAATTGTGTGGAGGCCCCGCTTTGTGGCAAATGGCGTTACGCATGGCTGATTAATTGATGGCTAACTAGTTGGTGCCTGCCGGTTACACTTACTGACGTTTTACATCTTGTCTCTCTTCCTCGACGAACTGTTGCTTGTTTTTTGTTTAGTTATTGCTGTTGTTGTTTATGTTTCGTTATTTCAATATGCGTTTGTTCTGCGCCAGTTTACGGCCTCGTAAAGCGGCCAGCACCCCACCAATGTCCGATCATAATACTTAAATTTTATGCACTGAACTGGCTACTCATATGCGCTGGGGTGGGGTAAGTTGCGGTTGCATAGCCTCACTAGCTTCCGTATGCTTTTCAATTTGGCCAGCATACAGGCCAGAAATGTTGTTGGCCTTTTCTTACATAGATATAAATTTTGAAAATTGGCTCAGCGCAGCCTGGGAGCGGGAGCTGCAATTGGAAACGGGACCAACAGCAACAAAAAAAAATATACGGAAGGAAAAATTGCTCTATTCACGAGTATTCAACTTGAAAATACCCTAAATTAGGCTATCAATAGTTTTTACTTAACAAATACTAATAACTCTCTGCAAAAAAGATTATCTTCTTTAATTATTAAAGTTATTTGTTAATTAATTTCAATAAAATTGTGCATGCTATAATTGAAAATCAGGACAAGAATAATTGGACTTATCTCGTCATCTATATTGAGCATAGATTTAGTACCTCCTAGGCAAAATCATTATACCCAATTTGCACAATTTGATTGATTCCAGGGTATGCCAAAAAGAAAACAGAAACTGGCATCTTCGAATTGCACTGACATTGTCGGCTTCTAAGCGAGTTTGGGACACGATCCAGCGATGGACCGCAGCAGTTCGTCGATGATCGTCGAAGATCGGCGACGATCTCGTGCAGAGCAGCCAAACAGCATAAAGTTAATTGCTAATATGATTAATTGCACATTAACATGAAGTTTTATAGCCAATTATATGCAAAATATGCCACGTTTGCCAATTGCTGCACTTGAAACCGAATGCATGAGAATTTCACTTGCAAGATCCCGAGAAGCTTAACGCATTCATGTAATATTTTTCTCATTTTGAGAAACTAAAGTCGGATGTCTTCCAGAAGTTTTCAGATTCTCACACTATCTTCAGTTGACAGCTTAATTTAAGTATTTTTTTCAGTTTTCCGTTTATATTTGCATAAGACTTAAACCGATTCCTGAACAGTTTAAGAAATACATTTTTGTGGCATAATAAGCATGGGGCTTACTTGGTAAATTCAGCAGTGTTTTATTTTATATTTAAGAATTTTTAATTCACAAACAAATATGCACTTTTTTTTAAAGATTGCTGTTGACCATCTTTTATTTAGAATTATTTTCGCTCTTTGAAATCCGGGTAGTCTTCAGCTGCAGACAATGTCAATAACTTGCCATAATATATGCAAATCTATGCACTGCAATTTGGCGTCATCGAGTGGGTGCTTCAGCTATCTCCCCTTCACCCCCTCGCATTCGGTGTAGTTGTTGGTTTATTTTTCAGTTTCGATTTCAGATGCGGGCTTGAAAAGCCAATAAAAATGCAATGCTGCCTGCAGTCAAAACAATGCGCAAATCACATTTCAAATCACTCAAAACTATTGAGATTTGAATTTGAATTATTGGTGCCGGCGCAAGAGAGTCCGAATATCTTGAAGTATCTTGAATCTATGTATGAATGTATGTATGTACATATGTACATAGATAGATGCCAGAGCTGCTCTCGACTCTCGACAACGTTTCCGGTCTTAAATCTTCAGCGCGTTGAGCTAATCATAACTTACAATGTGGTCCGGCTATTTGACAGGCAGCAAACGGCCACAGAGCCGTTGCCAAGAGGATCATGGATCATGTTGGCTGTTGTTGTTATATATGTTGTTGTTGTTATTGTTGTTGTTGTTGCTGTTGTTAGTGAAGCTTGAGGCTGGCAAGCTGTGCGAGCTGTCAATGAACTTGTACGCTTTTGATTGATTTATATTGTGTTTTGTTGCTGTAGCATATATATGTACATAGATATGTGCGCTTGTCTCTGTACTTATGCATCGACAAATTTTTATTTTTCATCTATACAATAAATAGTAAATCAGCTTAGACTTTTCTCGACATCTTGTTTTCGTAGCCGAAAAGAAATGTCAACAATTTTCGGCGACAACACCTGAAAAGTGCACAGTAAGAAATTAGGGTTTGCATCAGTATTGGTGTACAAAAATGAGACAAAGCACTTATGTTATCAGAATAGTACACAAAAATATATCAAGGAATATATATATATATAAAAATAGTATACCTAAATATTTTTTGGCTTACCTTTGTGTATATTTTAATAGAATTAGATGATTGATATATATTCTTTGGCATATTTTTGCACACAATTCCTCTATGAATAAAAATATTATTTACATTTATACCATTATTTGTAAATATTATTAAGTAAGTCACAAAAGCAAAAGCAAACTGACATTTAAATTGCAATTTGTTTATAATAATATTTATTATAGTTCATTTATATTAAGAGGAATTTTGATTGAATTTTGATCAAATATTTATTACTGTGTATATTAATTATATTAGATACGGCCGATATCTGAGCAACACGATCTCAGATGAGCCAACTACTGTCGGCTCTGTTGACTCTGCTTGCCAATGGTTTTTGTACCTTACTAGGCCATAATTTAAAGCCGCCTGTGAGGATGCTGCTGCTGAATGCCTGTTTTGCCATAAAACTGGCGCTTAAGAGCGCATTTTAGCAGACCCCTGGCCGGATTGGGCTTGGCGCGGGCGTGGCCCAGCCGGGAACAGGCTCTGGCTCTGGCTCTGGCTCAGGCCCGTCCTTTAGCCGGCCTGGACCATAATGCCTAATAATAATCATGTGCTGTAATTGACGATTTATGCTAAGCCCAATATAATTTACGCCGTTGGAAACGTTAAGGCGGCGCCCCACGACTCAACCCCTGAGAGAGGAGACGGCGGGGCGGTGGGGAAGTGGGGCGTCTTGAGCTGGGTGGGGAAGGAAAACAACAACAACGACGAGACGCATAAATCATAACTGCACCTGGCCCAAGAAACGCTGGCACCACTACCAAACCACTACAATATCTGCTGACTACTGGCGATCAAACTCAGCTGAATTCCCACACACACCGGCCATGTAACTTGGGCATACATACATACATATGTATACGTAATTACACACATGCATACATAGAAGTACAAACGGAGTACTTAGAATGTCGGGCAGGTTACACAATGCCCAAAGCAGTTGGACAACCCAAATAGCGATGGTGAATTATAACAAACTACGGATGCCCTTCAACTTAACCTTAACCTTGGATTTTTGTAAACCTTAAGTTTAAGCATATTTATATTATGTGAAATATATATGGAATCAGCAGCAGACATTTCTTAAATATAATAAATCTTTTGCTAGATGGTTGTAAATTTACGTCAGCACTAAAGCAAAAGATATACCACATACGTATATAGTCCATATATGAAAGTAACATAATGAAAATAAAATATTGGTCAATGTTTGAACATTTGACTCAGCACGAATGGAAAGTAGATGGTATACAGTCTATATATGAATTTGACGAATCGAAAACTAAATATACTCTTAAATATTATTGATCTATGATCTTGTCATCTTAGTAGTTAACTGATTTAAATATAGTTAAACTATATAAAATTGAATATACATCTGCAAAATGATTGATCTGCACATCCAAAAGTTGTTTTACTACCTTTACAAACAAATGTATTTTAATGCCATTTCATGTTTGGAGAGTTTTGGAAATTAGAGTTCCTTTAGTTGACTCCACTCTTATATTTCTAATATTTCGAGGACTTTGAGGACTTTCCCAATATATTTCCAGCCTACGCCCTCAATTCATGAACTATCAAACTGATTGTGAAAATCGTGCTACCCTTGCCGGGTGATGTCTGTAAAAAAGTGTTGGCACGCAAATTTATTGTTGTCTGCCGGTCGAAACCGATTTTGCGATTTCGCGTTTCGCGTTTAGCGTTCCATACGCGATCTCAGCCACAAAAGGCTACCGTATTTGCTGTCAGACGGCGTTGCCTGCGTGCCAGTTTGTCTGGCATTTGGGTAAGCCTTCCAAAAACGTCGCTGACATAACTGTACCCAACTGGCAGCTGTTGACTCCAAGGGGCCAACTCATGCGTGCTTGCACACAGACATACACAGTAAAAAATAGTTGAGTTCACATGAAAATCGATAGCTGAAGGCTTTATAGATATGGGTCAAATGTGCAGCTTAAGTTTAAGGTACAGAATATGAACAAATAAATGCCATTCATTGTGATGTTTACTTTTTCTACTTATACTTTTTGTTTAGATAAATTATGGAAATATTTATATTATATCCTTTTAACTTATGTTCTGGAATCACAATCCGTTAACCCTCTATTCATTTTATTTGCCAATTCTTTCATAAATTTAATTCAGACTGAGAAAATTATTCAATACGGAAGTAAAATTTCATTGAATCGCAATTCTAACAAACGTTTAAAGTTGCTAATTTATCATTCTGTCATGCTTTCAATGTATTTTTGTATTTTTTTTATTTAAGTTCTCTTCAGCTATAAATAAACTCTTAAATGCTATTTGTGAAATGTATGCCAATATTTTTTACAGTGTACACTGAGTTGTCTTAGAACGAACCGCCGCCGCCACTTGGCAGCCCCAGATTTTTCGGAGCACGTCGCTGTTTTTGGCATCAAACACATGTCGAAGCACATGAAAGGATCGTGGACTCTGTGGATCCGATCTGTGGGTCTACGGATCTAACTGCCTGCCAGCCTCACTCCCTCCCCCTCCCCATCCCTCTAGCCTTCCCGCACCACTATTCCCGCTCTCGCTGTGGTCGGAGCTTTGCATGTTTGGCGTTTCAATGCGCATTAATTTTGTGTTTTACTGTTGTTGTTGTTGTCGACACGAATGGCTATGAAAGGTTAATAAATCAAATGCATATGCATGACAACGTCTCTGCACCTGAGTCCGATCCTGGGCAACAACAGCAACAACGAGACCAACAACAACAACAAGAATTATAACAACAACAGCAAGCGGCATGCAACTTCTTTTCGATCGCCTTTATGCTTAGCTTTATGCCTTTATAATTTCCTCAATGCCGTTTATGGCCAAGTCCAAAACTATCGGAGACTGGCATTCTTGCCACCGGAGGCCACCAGGTAACCAACTAACCAACTAACATGGCCAAATGAACCGTACGACCGCAGCAATCAAAATCAATGCCTTTTGTGACTGGTTGCGGAATCAAGCTCGGCATTAACACCAAATTAAATTTGATATAATCGCAGCACAAGCAACAAAAATTGGGTTATCCTCTCAATTATGTTTTGCTCTAGCCTAAATGAGTTATAAGCGACGCCACTTCGACGCACTTAATCTGCATTTATGACCTAGTTTGTTGGACAATTGACAGGTTGACTTTTGTTACACCGATCACGTCCTGGGATTAATCACCAAATTAATTGAAACAATTTCCCAGCATAGCCGACAACAGCACAACACCATATTAATCAGCTCGTTCGACGCACCAATCAGTGATCCAGTGGTGGAGGATCGCTGATCAGAGAGCGAGATCCATTGAGCTTGAGTGTTGGCTGGTGTTGATCGGCATGTTCGATGGCTGTACGTGTCTGCAATATTAATTAAGCAAGCCGATCGATCGATTGGCAAATGAGTTGTCCAATGATCTAACACATGTCCATCAGATCATAAGCCAACGAAACGAGTGATAGTGTCGAGACAGAAACTGATATGTATATATGTATATACACATGTATATAGCCAATTGCCAGCTAGTAAATGTTAAAAGTCAAGTGATCATTAATGATCACAACCAGATGATGTGCATTTGATGCTGCTGCAGTTGAATGCCCACAGACTTGGCTAATAACTTTTAATTAAATTAAAACACCGTCTATTTGAGTTCAGCTAGCGAACACCACGTGATCGTGATCGTGATCATCAGTTTTAGTCGCGCCGCAACAAATGCATTTTCACACCGAGCCTGCAACCAAAATATTAAATAAAATGAGGCTTTTCAACAGGTGCAAACACGAGTTCTTTTTTCCCTCCTTGTTTTTTTTTTTTTTTTTTGATTATTGTATTCGAGCAAGAGTTCAGTTCAGATCGTGGATAGTAGTTAAGTTTGGCATTAGGCTGTGTCCCTCCTCCTATGTCTCCTACATGTACCAAGCCTCCAGTGCCACCACCAATGCAATCATTTAAATCGCTTCGATTATGATCAGCAACAAGCGTTATGTTTTCCCTAAGCTCTGATGTCGGAGCGATCCACGTTGCATCCACTTGTAGCTGTAGTTGTTGCTATTGTTGTTGTGGTTGTGGTTGTGGTTATTGTTGCTATAGTTAAACTTGTAACAAACATAATTGATCTTTTAAAAATTAATTCCAACTTTGCTTAGCTGCAGGTGCTCCAAAGGCTTCCTAGTTTATCATGTGAACATACGCTCTTTCTTTGTCTAGCTTCAGCTCCTACAATTAATACCCTGTAGCTATTTGAAACGGCTTTTAATGTAACATAAAACTCCTAATAATAGAAAGTAAATATTTATCCATATTCCTGTTTAAGTTTTCAATCAATTTTGATTAGTAACAACCTAATATTTGATTTCAAATGTCAATCTCAAGCTGAAATAAAATATATTTAAACATGCATATTTATAGTCAGAATTTTTAGCGTAGATTTTATTTAGGTTGAAACTTTTGAATGCCAGCTGAATATTATTGAATATTCTTATTGCATTTAAGTTGTTAGAATTCAGATCAGGCACACTTAAAATACCAGTTTTCAATACAATTAAAATTAGCTTACGAAATTGATTTTTCCTGGGATTTTTTCTTTATTCTTTATCTCTTTTTCTCAGCAATTTGCAAAAGTTTAATCTTTGCAATACATTTTAACGAACTTTATTCGCAACTTTTTACAGGGTATCAGCTCATGCTGCACTCTTATTTGCTGTTTGAGTCTATAGTCAATCTTTTTCGTAGACCTCACACGCTGACTTGTCATAATACACCGCAGCAGGTCCGCGCTACTTAAATCAAATGAGTTAGTGCCACCAAAAATTGGATGACGCACAATGTGTAAACAATGGAATTGAAGCTTTTTTCGGTTGATTTATAGTAACTCTATGCGGCTTGGCAACGCCTTAATCCTACCCAGCCGACTTTGTTGTGCTAATCAGCGTTCAAGTTTATGTGACAGTTTAAAGTATGCCACACGCAACGCTCGATTGAATCTGTTGGGCCATTGATTCTTGGTCTGGTGAGGCGGTTTACCTGTTGCAAGGTGTTGCCTCCAACGATCTCTCGCTGCACAACACAAGGCAGACTTGGTCAGATTACACCGACTGCGACTACTACTTCCACTTCCACTTTCCTTGATAATTCAATTTCTTCGAAAATTTCGTTGTAGCTGTTATCTTGACTTAATTTTCATCTTTTGGGGGACCACCAGCGATTGTGACAGTGATCATAACAATCGTCACAGAGAGTCGCCGCTGCGGGTTGCGTGTGGCCTTTGTTTCCGATTTATGGTTCAATTTTATTGTTAATTGAAATTCAACTAGTTTAGTGTGTCGCCCCAAACCGATGATCTCTGCTTTCTTCTTCTTCTTCCCATAACCACTATCGATTGTTTTCGTAACTCTTTTGTTTTGTTTGTTGTTGTTGTTGTTGTTGTTTTGTTATTGCCATAAAACTGTCAGCCAAATTGAATTGTTGTCGTTGTTGTTTCCGCCTTGATCCTGATTTAGTGTGGCTTGAGCTTTAAACAGTAGTCGTCTACATGATAAATTGGCTAATGGGCTTTTGCTCTAGCATTTATAGCATTATAATGTCTATCTTTATATGCCTCACAGATACACAGAACTTTTACACTAAGGCAATTGAGTTCGCCCTGTCTTTAACGACTAGTTTAAGCAGCAACTAAAGAAGTTAGATTGTCGTTATGTTCCTTCAAAAGCACTCGACGCAAAGATACCCTGTTCGCAGTAATGAGCATATTTTAAATAATTCAAAATCTATTAAAAGTACTCTAAGTTCAGATGTACCCAAAAGAGTAATCGATATTTGTCGATTTTTTATTTAGAAACACTGTTGGCTGTGGCAAACATCTCTACAACTTCGTCAAACCCAGTTGAACATTTCTAGAATGCATACAGGGTATAGGCAGACGCCAGATACTATAAGGGTCCCGAGTACAACTTCCCTGGGATTCAGTTCGCTTGCAACAATTTCCTGATTAACACTTTGAGCATAATTTAACCGCCGGCGACAAAGCGCACATAACAAACAGACAAACAGAGAAACGGAGCAACACAGAAATTGAGGGAAACGACTGCCTGCATCTCATGCCTCATCTGGTGGCAGCGTGGCGCGTGCGCAGTTGCCGCCACAGCCACCGGCTGGTGTTAGAAAGAGAGAGAGAGAGAGACAATTCTAATGCTGGGGATCAGAGAAATTATTGCGTCTGAGACTGGGACAGAGACAGAGTCGACTTCGTGCTGATTGTCTGTAAGTAGCTGAGGGCATATAACAACTTTGAAACCAAATGCAGTTGCCGCTGCCGTTGCCGTTGCCGTTGCAGTTGCAGTTTCGGTTGCAGTTGCAGTTGCAGGTTTGCATGTTGAATCTGTTGTTACTTACTTTATGCTTATGATTTTCCGCATTCCTTGACCAATTTAATGGCGCGAAACTAAAAGAAGAGTTTGAATCTAACTGCAGCTAAATCATATACAGTTTGCACTCTGATTAGAGTTGATTATACGAGTGCACATTTCATTCGAGTGGCGCCGGCGCCACTTGAACTACGTAGAAAGTGGAAAATGCATTTATTTTATTGAGGGACCGTCATTTATTCAATTGATTTTCAGAAATTGTCCAATTGGGATTAAAGTTATTATCCAAATTTTAATCAAATTTTCCTTGTACTTACATTTAGGGATCACAACCGCAACATTACACAATTCTAACCGTACTAAATCAATGATATGATCATAATTTTATATAATATGTGCTCAAATTCGCATACGTATCTGTATTTACAACAGATGTGACTGATCACAGCTTAATTCGAGTTATCTTTTAAAACAATCAAACTAAGTAGAAAACGATTCATAGATGATCAGCGCACAGTAATATTGTTTAATTAATATTTATTAAATGTTTAAAAATATCATAAAGTTGACATAAAATAAATCTACTGGGCTTAACTAATGATCCTCGTTTATCGATCACTTTTTCTTACTTAAGTCATAGCTTGAAAAATATAAAAATAGATCTGTACACTAACAGTTGAATTAGAAACCAATTGCATTCGAATCAGACTTACAGTCATACAAACATGATCTACCAATGACTCGTACTTGTCGATCTTCACCACATACAAACTCACCACACTCTCACTAACGCACACACACACACACACACTCAGTCTCTTTCCCTACCCCTGACACTTTTCGAACTTCGAAATGCAACTCACGCTCTCTTTATCCCTCTCTCATCTCTCAGTTGCATTTCCCCTACTCAAACTGACTGCTCATTTTCCCTTGAGTCTGCTGCAAGGCAGAGAAAGAGAGAGAGAGAGAGAGAGTAGCAGCGAGCAATGCTCATCAGGGAAGGCACGGTCTGATTGACTGATCTGTGGCGCTGTATAAGTCAGCGGCTATAAAAGTCAAATCGGCAAACGGACGCCTTTGTCCTGGTCATAAAGCCAAAGCTGCAGCGAAACAGCGACTATGATTATTTACGAGGCGGCTCTCGCAGCAGGCGAAAAGCTATTGATTTGTTTTCGTTTACTGTTGTTGTTTGTGTTGTTTGTGGCTGCAACTCAAAAGTCAGTTGGCAACAATTAAACGTAGCTGCCGCACAGCTGTAAAAGTCACTGTTAATGGCTCACTTGGAGGCTGCAGTTGTAGCTGCACAGTAAAAAAAAAATGCTGCTTTCAATTTTATAACTTTCGGCGTTTCTACATGTTTAACAATACCCACAATAAAAATAAAACAAAACTTGACTTTAAAAATATTTTAAAAATTTGTATTTTTTCCATCTGTAATCCTTTCATTTTAGTTTTGGGGCAGATATTTAAAATTTAACCAAACGAATACAAATTGAGGAATAACATTTTTGACAACTTAAGCAAAATATCTTTCGAACGGAAGTAAATTGAAACCGAACATTTTATTTTACTGTGTAGTGGGTCATGTAAATGATGTCATTTGCTATTGGCCAAGTCAGAAGAGAGGAGGGAAGGGGAAGTGGAAGGGGCAACGAGTGTAATTGGCAGCTCGACTGCGACATTTATGACGAGAAACTGGGGGCACCCGAAAAACTGTTATAAAAGTTGTAAAAATCGTTGCAACTTTCTTCTTTTTACATCCTTCTTTATTTATTTATGCAAGCTTTTTTTGGCGAGCAGTACGCGGGTTAAGCTGACCAGCTTAACCTTTTGGGCTGCACTCTGCGCGTGCCAAAAGGCAACAAACGAGCTTTTTACGAGTTGCAGGAAACAGCGTTGCCACAACAGCAACAACAACAGCAACAACAACAACAAACACAGCATGCATTCTAGCCATGTTGAACTTGGCTCACAGATTTATAACAAAGATATCGCTGGCATTGCCGACATGCTGCGTCCTCTCTGCTGGCCGCATGCTATGAGCTATTAGAGTTCAGCGAAACCAAGTCGAACCAGGCCCGTAGACTGCAGACTGCCAACTGAAGACTGAAAGACTGAAGACTGGACTGGAGACCCGGTTCCTTCCTGCCATGGCAATCCATTAGTGCGGCAGCAACGCGCACCTTTTTGCCTTTTTACATCGTCGGCATCTAACAAATCGTTCTGTAATTTGATAGCTTAGAAGTTTATGACTATGGCCAGGCAGTTTTTAATGGGGCGCAGTTCGCGCCAGACTTCAGTTGCTAGCTGACTAGCTCACTGCGACTATGTTGTCAGCCCAAAAAGAAACTAAAATAAATATATTTATGTATGCATATATACATATAAAAAAAAATGAGAAGAAAAACACAAAAATTATCAAGTCGCGAAAGAAACTTGTTGCACTGATCGCCTGCCAAATCGCGCAAAATATGCTAAAAGGTTTTGCGAGATCAATTTAGAGATTTTTTGTTTAGATAAGCGCTCGTTTATTGGCCAACGACTGACGATCGACGATCGATGCGCGGAACAAACATGTTGCGCTCAGTTACTTAATCTCAAATGGTGCTGGCTTTATGGCCACTAAAACAACAACAACAACAACAACAACAGCTCAGGCAGCCATATCGACAGGCCTACACATGTTTTGGCTCATATCAGATCTAAATGTGGCAAAGCCAAAGACACAATCATACTACTCCTTGCAATGACAAAGCTGTCAGACAAACGAAAGCTTTACACTCCTCCTTCTGCTCGAAATCATCCACCTCCTTCTTATCCTGCCACGAGTCACTTAACTGTCCAAGCAAGTTGATCGTTATATAGCATTATTACATAGCCTCGCTGATTCCGGCTATGCAAATTATTTGATAACGTTCAATAATTTAATTATCTTTAACAAATAAAATTTCCAAAACTACACAATAATTTTTGGACTATTTACGGTGCACAGAAAATCTTTTGAAAAATGATTTTTATGCTTTTAGGTTTAAATAATACATTATTATTATGTATATTATTATTATGTCTTTGGAAACTACACAAAAGGAATATTTAAAATTAGCTCAAGGTTTATAAGAAAACGAAATCATTAAACTAAAAACAAAACGACAGATTTTAGATGTAGTAATAAAATCTATTGCCAAATGCAGCAAAAACATTCAAGTTATGCACCAAGAGATCATTTTTGGAATACCATTGTTAGCTGGCTTTAATGACATCGGTATTTGGCTTAAATACTAAGCTTTATTGAAAACTGTTGAAAATGCACGAGACATGTTTGCGACAATTTCAATTAAAATTGCCGCAAGATATCTCAAATTTTGGAGTTTTTAAAGTCTCTTGTTTTTCACTTACTGAACTTTTTTATTTTTTATTTTTTTTTTTTGCATATAACAGGCAAATCAGGTAGCTGTCAGCTGGGGGAAAAAAGCAAAAAAATAAAAAGGAGGCAGACTAAAATACGAAAAGACTTTGTGTAGATGTTTACATTTAGACGTCGGCTGCCATGTCACAGAAATCGCAACTTAATTAAATAAAAATTAAACAGATCTCTCGCTGGCTGGACCTGGACCTGGATATGTTTATGTGTACGTGTATATGTGTACATATGTGTGTATATATGTGTGTTTATGTATGTATGCGCGGCAGTTCGCTCAACGTTCAACGTTGCCGTCGCCACGTTGCGTGTCAAGTGAACATCATGCGTAGCGCAGTTTTCACTTGGAACTCCGATCATAGCCCCCCCTCCTATGCCCCCTTCTGCATCGTTGCCTACCGCCACCCCTGGTCTGAGACATGTTACACCAATTTTAGTCTGGAAATCCTGGTCTAGTCTTAATATGATTTAGTAGCCGCTTGCATGGCTTGACAAGTGTCCATTTGAATACTCATTGGCTCAACAAGCGACATGAGCTCCGTCTTCACCGCAGACTGTGTATATCCTCCATTTCATTTGAATACCCTATCCGAGGGTCTTTTAATTTTGTCACCAACTGTGGCAGACATCTGTGAATCAATAAAATTTGTATTCCAAATATTAGATCGACCGCAAAGTCAACTATCTGAAATTGATCGAATTCTTATAATGTAGTAATTATAAAACATTTTGGAAATTTTGTTTCTGCCGGTCTAAAAGGGTATTTCATATTTGAAGTACATATAATCTCTTCTACTTTTTTGTTCAAGTGTAAGCCACCGGCTTGCTGCCTACCGCAGCCCGTTCACCGCCCTCAGCCGCTTTCAGCATTGATTTGTGTGTAATTTAATGCAATTTACATAATATTTTGTTTTTAATGAGGCCTAAGGTGATGTTTAAATGCTTTGACTTGGCTTAGTCAGTAGTCGCTTGCCAGGCTGCCAGGCTACCAAGTTGCAAGTTGCTAGTTGCTAGTTGCTAGCTGCCAGTAGCCAGTTGCAAGTTGGCCATTTGGTAGCCGGTTCTCAGAGCTCAATGCAGTTGCAGCTTATGTTACACACAGTCTAGGCGCCACATATTTCACTGTTAATCCGTTTTTGTTCAGCATTTTTGCTCAACACATTTTAGACTTTGATCCGCGACCTGCCGCAAAAATGCGTTTAATTGTCTGACAAATTGGCCGCAACTTAATTAAGGGCGATAAGCTGAGATCTCTTCTCGCGTTTTTTTTTTTCTCATCATGGTATTTTTGTTCTGCGGCTTTCACTAATTAAGTCGCATTGGCAGCGCTATCAGTAGCTGGCACACACATATTTCATGTTGATGATGTTGATGGAGTAGCGCCAACTCTCCGTTCTGTTCTCCGGCTACTACTTGTGAGCGTGTTGCATTGTCGCAGTGTCGCATTGGGGCCCAATCAAAAGAGCCAAACACCTTTGCAAAATGCACGCGCGCTGATAACATGGCAACGCCTCGGGATTGAGCAACTGCAGCAACTGCAGCAACCTGCTGTTGTGCCTCTCAAAGTGCCGTCCTTTGGCCGTTAATAAGCGTAGATTATTTATGTTTATTAACCCTTAACATGTTTACATTTTGTAAAACGAGACTCTTAATGTGAACTTTATCATGAGCTGTTTGCAATTTCAATTGCAAGCTGAAGTTCTCAATACAACAAATTGTTAGGTCTTTGTAGCAAAGGTATATCCTACATGACCGTGTCATATTAAGAGTTACCTATAATTGAAGCCTTAAGCCTCTGGACAAGAGCCACTTACTATCAATAGTTGCTCTTAAATAAGAATAAATATTTTAAAAATTTAGAATACTGATTGGCACTACTAAAGAAATTTTGGCATTATTATTAAGTATATCCAGCTGATTGCATATTTAATGATATTTAAAGATCATACTTATCTTAAGTTTAAGAAAAAGTATGTAATTAATAATGGAAAATATAACTCTATTTCATATGTAGAGCATGCTCATATTCCATATAGCTAATCAATTTTTGGTTAACTGCCAATCGGTTGTCGCTATAGCATTTCTTGCACGTCACCCAAATGCAGGGCAAATGAAATTTCCAAAGCCTGGTCGGTCCACCCCAACGACTGAGGCAGAGACCGGGGCACAGTCTGAGGATGTGGATGTGGATGAGATGGCATCGATTTGGCGGCGCTCCTCTGTGTGCGATTTTAATGACGCTGCGCTCTGTGAAAGGGGCGCCACGATCTGCGATCTCCGGACGAACGGAGGAGCTGACGTTTGGCGGGACAACGGAGAGCGGAGAATGGAGAACGGAGAGCAGAGCTGAGCTGCTCTTAATGCATTTTTTTACATGATCATATGCGTTTATCTTTTGTGTTTGGACGGCGGCCAGTTATCGAGCCAGTTTGCTGTGGCACTCATTTAATAAGTTTGTTCTGGCTAAGAGATTACATGAACCTGCAGTGTTCAATCGCAATCATATTTTAGCAATACACACACACACACACGCACACATACATATATATATATATATATATATATATATATATTTATACTGAAATACCCATGCATGCCGGACCCAGAACAGAATTTCCAGTTTGATGTCGAGTCTGATATCTGTTGTCGTTGTCGCATTTTGGCCCTTGAGCTGAATTGAGTTGGGTTGGGCTGCGTTTTTCTTATTTTTTCTTATTTTCGGGGTTGGCGTTTCTGTCGAGTATCGTGTGACATATCGAGTGTGAAGTGTCAATTTGAATTTATTGATAACACACTGAGAGGTCGTCGCCCAAAATGAAACGGTGGCCTCTCATCCACATTCACATTCACATTCATATTCACAATCACATTCACATTCACATCCATATGCCTAAACGAGATCAACCAATTACAGGCGAATAAATTGTCCACTCAAGTGCCTGGGAGCCCATTGCATTGGAATTTATGAAATGAAATGTGATTTGCGAATCGCGCAATCAGCGCCACACTCAGACAGATGGACGGACACAGCGCTCATCAGCCGCAAATTGTTATTTATCACAGGGTGCTCTATAAATTCGTGCACCAACATTTTCAGAGAGAGAGACAGAGATGGAGATGGAGAAAGAGCATCTAATCAATTTCTGATATGTCTAAATCAATGATTGAGAATGTCGTTGTTGTTAAAATGGAGAGCTAGAAATCAGTTTCAGTCAGACAGTCTGTCTGTCCGCACTGTCTGTCTGTCTGTCTGTCTGTCTGTCTGATTGTCGCTTTTGTCTGTTCGCGCTTATTGACAACAATTCGATGCGGCTGCGACGACAGGAAACATCTTGTAAAACTAGCAAATGCAACATGTTGTGAACATGAAAGGGCCACAAAAGAGAAGTTGTGGACTCAAGAAAGACACCACCATGCCACAGATTGCCGGCTTATCGAGCCAACAATGAGAGCAACAACATTATAATGGACAGCGCCCAAACTGTGGCGACGCCACACGCGCGCTCCACACAGCACCGCCATAGCACCACTGCCAGAACCGCCCAGCACCACTTCTCGCCTCATCCATTTGGACACGCTGCGCACCGGCCACGATAAATAAAAGCGGCGCTGGCGAGCGTCGAGGCGACAATGAAACGTCTATTTCCCCACATGTCCACATATCCACCAGTCCGCCAGGCTGCCAGGCTGCCAGCCTGACAGGAAGGCAGGCAGGAAGGCAGGAAGGCACTAAGGCTGCAAGTAAGGCTGGCAAACCCAGGACAAGAAACCAACAACGATCGAGGGCCGATCGAGGGCCGGACTAATGTACACACGAATGTGTTGCAATTGTCACGCCAAGTGAAGTTACAAATTTATGAATGCCAAAAAGGCTGCCTCTCGCCAATCTGTACACTCAAAAAAAAAAATGTATTTAAGAAAATCCATTTAGTTTCTTTTTATCCACAAAAATTGTTTTCTTTCTTTTTTCCCTTACCAATTTGAATTCCCTATTTTCACTATAAATAAACACATTCTTACAATGGTTTGTCAGATATAAGCCATTTTCGAATTATTCAAGTCTTTGACTAATTGATCATTACGAAACTTCACTAAACTTTTCCTGATCATTCAAACAAACATACTTTTCATCAAAAAAAAAAACCAGACATCGTCTCAATAAAAAAAAAAACAATGATTTCTGTTTGGTTGGCATTTTTTTTTATGAGTGTATTCAAGACGACAACGAGTCGTGTGCTCGACGTGGCACGCGGCAAACAGCAACAACAACAAAAGCAAAAACACAAAAACCCATAAATATGTTAAGAGTCAGAGTCAAAGTCAAAAAGTGTTGCGGTTTCTGCATCGATTTCGGTGTGGCGAACACACAGCGCAACTTTCTCATTAAGCAGAAGAGTTCAGGCCAACGACAGCAAGGTTAAAGATGTTGCAACATACAACAAACAAACAGCATCAGTGTGTTGCGACCGGAACAAAAGTGTCACAAAATGTGAGAAATGCAATTAAGAACATTGAGAAGCAATCGCAAAATGAGTCGTTCAGCGCTGAAATGTTGGTTAAATAATGGAGCACTTCAACTACACCTATTGCAAATATATGTATAACATTTAAAGGTATGTCTAAGTTCAAGAAGTTGACTATATATATATGAACACAGATGAAAATTAAATTGTTATTGCGTTTATTAGCGATTTCAAAGTGCAAAAATGTACTTCAAAGAATCTTTCAATACCTTAATACAATAATAATCGCAGTTGGGAATAGTTAACATTTTTAACAGTTTCAACAGAAAACATCTTTTCTCGACGATTTTATATTAAAATCAATTCCCATTAAGCAGTCCACAAAATATTGATAAAATATACTCAAATTTTATTCGACTTTAAGACATTAAAACACTAATCTTTAATACATTTAGATATCATATAGTTTTTATTACATTCCTAAGTATTAGAGAGCCTTAATAGGCATTTCCATAAGAAAAAAAAAATGTATATTCTAAGTAGGGGTATTCAAATCAGTGCCCGCATTTCTAGAGCACCCACAAATCATGTGGCTGAAACGCGTTTAAATTGGGTTGAAGCTCCATTTGTGGTCTAGCATTGCTAAACTAATAGCCAATTTAAATGAGATGGCCGGGCACAAAAGACGATCCAAAGTCGAGTCGCAATTGTAATTAAATCGCAATATGGACGGAGCCAGGCAACTTTTACCTGGCAGACAGACAGATATGCTGGTCCACAACAGCCGGTTCCGGATCGGATGGGATCGGATCCGATCGGTATGGAATAAGTTGCAAAAAGCTGTTGCACAGAGATGAGGATGCTGCTGCTGCTGCTGCTGCTGCTGCTGGTGGAGCTCCTCATCATCAATGGTTCGGCTGGGGCATTTCAATGATTTATTGAATTTAAATCACTTGTATTGGCAACAGTCCCGCTGTGAATTTGTGACATTTTGGTAAACGAAAAATGTCAGTTACGATTTTTTATTAGCTGCACTCCCCAGAGCCGACAAACTGATGAAGTCCAAGCTGCAGTTCGAGCCGAAGCTGAGGTTGCATTTGGAGTTGGTTTTTGGGTTGGGATTGAAAATAGCTAGGGCTAGGATTTGGCCGAAGATGAGGTCGTGTGCATGACGGCGATACGGTATATGGCCATAAAGCTGGTAAACTACTGTAAAATATAGTTCAAACTCATTTCTATCAATAATAAATTCCGTTTGTGGCCATAAAAACTCGTTCGACGAACATAAAAGCGAACCGAGCGTTGATGTTGTTTTTTTCTTGCATCTCTCTAATAAAGTTATTAACTGGCATAAAAGTGCAGTTTGTGCAACGTCTTTGGGGTAACGAGTCTTGTTAAAGGCCCATAAAAATTCAAAATATAACACAGAGCACTGGCCATAAATGCATATAAATGCCTGGAAGGCCGCATTCATGTACCAGAGACCGATGACATGTTCGTTCATTAATTAGAAAGCGATCAAGCAATCCCCGAGATCCCAGAACAAAAATATACTAAAACTACAAAATATACAAACCATGCGACAGCTCCTAATTAGAAAAACCCGAAACGACTTCATTAGAAAACTATAACACGCTTGTTAACGTCATGTCCACAATGCTGCGGGTACAGCTCCAAAAATAAGGCAAAACTCAGCCAGAAAAAAAACCACCAGCTTAATGATCAGGCCCAACATAACCAAATTGAACTATCGAGTCTGGGCTTTTGTTTAGGTCTTCCTTTTTTGGTTTGTCCAAGATTTAATTATTTTATGGTTATACGAATCAATATAGTGTTCTTGGGCCCCCCCTTCGGCTGGAAAGTAACTAAACAATACTCTGAAATCGTTTTAACTATGCGCGCTCATAAAGTTTTGGCCGTATTTTATGCATTTTCATAGCCATTATCGCTACGCTTGAGCGTCATATTAACAATTTCAGTGACATTCCAAAGGCGTTCCAAATGTTGATCTATGGCCTTTGGGCCATGCCATGGCACTCATAAATCTAAAGCACCCAAAAACCCAAGCCCAAATCAAACATATTTATTTGACAAGCAAATCACTTAGTCATGGCTAAAATGGTTTAGGCGTACCAAAAGCAGCACCTTCCTAGTATTCTTATTTTTTTTACTTCATGGCAAATTGAATTCAATTGGCGTCACGACTCGTACGGAAAATCAATTTTTATGATCAATCTCACTCTTGGCGTGCCTCGAAATTGGCAAATTAGATCGCGAAAATTGCCCCAACCATCAGTTTCCCCAATACATCGGATATATATATGTATGTGTGTGTCGAATAAAATATCGGAGGGCAATTGATTTATTCGAATTTCTATTTTGAGGCCGAACAAACCTAAACTAGAAAAATTAGATGAGAAAAAGTTAATATTTGAAGCGATTAGATTTTATCGCATTTATCGTTATCACAATGTCGGCATCTCGAACGCATCTTTCTCTTGTGGCAAAGTGAAAAATTTAAAAAAATATTCAAATAAACCAAACAAATGAAACATAATAAAAACAAAAAACAAAAAATAAAACGAAAACAATGCACAGAGGCATAGGAATGCTTAATTAATTGCATCGCTCTGCAGACTCCGCATTTACAGAATCCAGACCCAATGAGAAACTTGTAGCCCTAATGACTTGCTTTGACACTTTGCCTTTGTCTTAACATGTCCGACGAAACACAAACGAAAAAAATAATTTCCTGGGGCCCAAGCCCCATAAATTTAACGGCAATTATGTCAGTTTATTTGGAGCAAAGCGTCTGTTAATTTATGTATGCAGCACCGGCCACGAAGAGAGCTCAAAAAATGGGCAGCTTTTTGGGCAGTTCACAATTAGATGCTGATTTTGGTACATAAACAGCAGGTGACAACAAAACACACACACACACCACACACACACACATACACACGCACACGCTAATGCTGAACATTTCATGACAATGTTTAACTAACAACGCATATTTTATAAAGCGATAAAAGCCTTAATAAATGCTCAAATCTACACATATGTTAAATTGGAAACAGCTTGAGCTGAAGACAGTCGAAACATTATTACAAGTTTGCACTGATTAAGAAAATAGAAAAACGGTTTACGGAACAGCACGATTCAAAGCCATATTGTAGCGCCACATTTTGAAGAAACGAAACTCACATTGAATGTTTGGGAAAAGAAAAGTTGAGATTATTGTTGAAATGCATAAAATATCGATTATTGTTTAACAACATTTTCTGACGATGTAAAACATTTATTTGGTAGTTTTATTTTTAATTAATCAGATTAAAAAACAGAAATGTTGAACAGAATTTGATTTGGATTCCCATTCCCTAAATACTAAAACATTAAGATATGCCCAAAGGCTTTATAATTATTATTAAATTGCTGATGATCTAATTTAATATTCATTATTGCTTAACTGAGTAAACTGAGGTTAAAAGTTAAAAGTTGCTATTATGTGTATTAATATTACTTTAGATATATTTAATTTCCATATAATAACTTGAAGGAGACATTTATAAGAGACATTTATAATAAATAAATTAAATACAAATTAATTATAACATTATAATGACAATTAACAAAAATAAACTAGCCTAAATATAGATGATAAATAAATACTTACAAGTCTGGAAAACTCTTTTGCCATGCATTACAAAGTATGCTCAGCAATTTGAGCATTGCACGGATGCTACACAAGTCAAGAAAATTTATAGAATTCCCCTCCGATATCATTGATATCATTTTAATTACAATATAAGTGCTAGGCCATAAACAACTGCAGAGTTTCTGTTGCATTAAGTGCAGGAAAGCCTATCGAGGGAGCTGCACAGCTTAGGGGAGTTGTGGCGCCCCCTTCTGTGGCATTTACCACCCAGGCATTTGTCAACGCTGGCGCCAAGTGAATCACACCAATATCAACGCGGTGGCAAGTGCCACAACCGGGTGACTTATTTGCAATCTAATTAAGTTGTTAAAATGAAATGTGAAATGTGACGCATGTTAAAGATGTCATACACATTTGACACGATTAAATTGGATTTAAGGCATTGGCATTGGCATGCTCTGAGCATGAGTGTAAATAAGATGCTGTTAGGGAATTGAGAAACCCAAATCGGATTCCTTATTACATAATCATAATCTTAGAAATGTTTATGCATTCTTCAACTATTTCTGCAGTAGCATTCAAAATGATTCAAATTTGAATCATCTTTTAATTGAAGTTCACGCTTTTAAATGTATTAAAATGATTACCAACATGGCCTCGGTTAAGTGTATTAAATTAAAAATAGTTTTTAAATAGATAAATAAATAATGCTTCATTTATTGATTTTAGTTAAGATTCAATTTTCCTTTGGACGATTTTTTGTCTAACCAATCAGATCTTTAAATTTTAGTTTGATTTTTCTGCTTGTATTTGTTTTTTTGTGGTTGTATTTGTTTTTGTGGCAGGTTTTGGCTTGTCCGGTGGCGTCCTTCACACTTGGACGTCATAAATTATCCACGTAATGAGTTGCAACAGGCGCCGCCGCTGCTGGTTGCTGCTGCTGCAAAAAAGGGGCTACCCATTGCCACATTCGAATTGCATTTAAAATACATTTAAAAACGGGCGCGCCATTTATCATGTTGGTTTATTTATTGCGTCTAGCTGGCTGGATTGCTACCGATCTGCCCAAGCCAAGATCAACCTTAGTGTATCCACATACTGTATCTGCCTCGATGAATAATTGCCACCATCTACGCGGAATGTTATCAGCGCCATAATTAAATAACGCCAGGAGGTACTTGCTGCTGTTGCTGCTGTTGTTGCAAGTTTCAAGCATCGACAACTCGCTAGAGACACTAAACATCTTTCTCTCACTTTGGTGAGCGCTGACTCTCATCCTATCTTAGCTGCGATCGCTGATCATGTAATTTTAATTACCAAGGTGATCATGCAATATTCTTAGCCAACATATTGTCGGATCATACTCATGTTTATATACAAAACAATCAAATCAATTTAACAGCAGCCAACAATCGATCAATTTGCAATCACTTTCAGAACTGGCGATCATCTGCCAAGCGAAAGGAAAGCAACTTCCAATTAAACGTCACGCTAAATGATGCGTAAAATTGCTCGCCTGCTGCTGGTCTTGAATTTGCGGTCTACAGGTTAACAGCAGACTGGTAACTGAGACAGACATAGAGAGAGAGAGAGAGAGAGAAAGAGAGAGAGAGAGAGGGAGAGGGAGAGCGAGGAAGGAGGCTGGTGTGGAGGAATGTGCAATGATCGCCGGTTCTGGCCATCTTCGTCTCGTACCCGGGTCTAAATGTGACAGTGTAATAAAAAATCAATTTCACAATAAATATATCTCGCTTACTGGCTGGCTAGCTGGCTGGCTGGCTGGCTGGTGAGGCGAAACCAGTATATCTTATCACAGCCAGGCATCGGAGAGCGTGAAGTGGTACTTACGCATCGGGTCCAGGCCGAGATCTGAAGATCAGTTAGGGGATCAGACAGAGAGCCAGACACAGAGACATTCAGGCAGGCTGGCAGCCAGGCAGGCAGGCAGGCAGCCAAATGAAAAGTGTGGTAGCCAAACTGTCAGCGATTGATGTAGCAGCCCTTTATCATTATCACATCACATCTGGACTGAGAGCAGGTACACACACACTAACACACACCCAAAGATTTGCCACAGGACAAATGCCTAAGCAGCGCGTCAGCGTCACAGCGTCTGGGCCAAGAGATTACGAGAGAGAGAGAGAGTGAAACATAAAATACAACTTGCTGTTTGGAATATACCTTAACAAAAAAAAAAAGAAAAAGAAAAAAGAGTCCCGCAAACAGCGCACAGATTCATCTTGGATCAGCTCAGCTGTGGCATGTCGTTTGCCATGGTTTATCTTAAAAACCTTGTTGTCGTCTTAATTATTGCGTTAATGAGTTTTCTGTTTACTTTTTCAGTTAACCCGTTTACAACAGCCGTTTCGTGCTATTATCAATCAATCGGCGATCGAAGCGATCGAAACGATCGACTTGCGGCCAACAACAACGGCCAACTGGCTGTTTGGCAACGCAAGGATCGGAATCTGCGGCCTGATCATATGCAACGATAAGCACAGCCAGCAGCTACATACAATATCTTTGTATAATAAATAGTGTGAGCGCTATCGCCTGCACAGATATTTATGAAGAGACGAGATGATAAGCGATCTTACTTTGCATGCCGCCGAGCTTCCTTTGAATGCGAATCATAAACACCGACAGGATATATATGAAAAAAAAAAGAATGAAACTCTTTTTGTATAATTTACCACTTGTGTGGGGGTCACAGGTGAATCGTTGCGAGTGATTTACCATGTGAACTGAACTCAGAACTCGGCGATGCAATTTTAATTAGCATGTTAAATTATTGCCACAGAATGCAGCAGTTCAATATACAAATTAACTGGGTGTGTTGTGTGTGCGGTTCCAAATCATTGCTCAACAACTCAACTTGATTAATTGTGGGAGCAAAGATTTCCCACTGTGAGAATAGGGTTAAGTTTAACAAAGAAAAGGGTTCATGGTACCAAGAGGGTCTCTCTCTCTCTCTCTCTCTCTCTCTCTCAGCAAGCCAGTTATATTTCCAAGTCGAGCATGAAGCATTCGTTGGGCATTGAGGCGTGCGGTGTGCGGAGTAGCCGGCTTGTAGGAGTGAAAAATTAATGATTTGTTGATTTATGAATTGACTCGAAAGTTCAAGTCAAGTGTACAATGATGAGTGCAGCGATCTCGCAACACGAAACGAAACGAAACGATTCGGCCTGTGAGGTCCCCAGAGATTTCTGATATGTCTGTGGGTATGTCGAGTGTAATTGAATGCGATCGGATCATCGAAGCAAAGAGAAACAGAGACTGCTGAGGGTTTTGTGGTTGATAACGATGTACCTAAAAATATTGGTCAAAACCTACTCTTTGGCACTGTTCTCTAAAGAACTAAAGAGCGGTGCTGTATTAAAATACCCAAAATCGGGCCATTGAGTTCCACTACTCAAAACAATTTCTTATGAAGATAAGTATTCTATGATAATAATCGTAAATGAATTATCATTTTGCTGATAATGAACAATATAGTACTTTTCAGCTAAATTTTACATTTTGCAGCTTTCAGAGCAATAAAAGAAAATATGATCACATTTTTCCATAGTTCTTAAGCTTAGAAAACTAGGTATTCCCGAATTAAGTCTGCAGTTCAGAAGCGACCATTTACCTGACTTCATGAAACCCAATTCACAATGTTGATTTTGAAGGTATTCAGAAGATCAATAATACAATAGAAAACATATCATCAGTAAAATACATAAAAGAGTAATACGAATTCAACAGTAATATTGAACGAAATAAGTTTCCTACATTAAGGTTTAAAGAGTTCAGAAGCTGATAGGGCGAGAAAAACCAAAGAGGCGGAAATGGCTTTACGAATTCAAAAGTCTTAAAAGGAATATTGATCAAAACAAATTCTTTATATTACGGTTGAAAGAGTTCAGAAGCTGATAGGTCTAGAAAAACAAAAGATCAGTATTAAGATTGGAAACGAAGTGTTTTAGGAATTCAGAAGCTTTATCTGCTACCAAAACTATTTGCAATAAAATCTATTCTAGCACAACATCAACTGGCCTTAACAATAGAAGCAAAAGTTGAGAACTACAGAATCCATTTAAGAGAGAGGCAACATCAAGTGCTTCTTCGGTAGTATTCGTTTGCATTTCTTAGAGTTCGCTTTACGACTGTGGCACATTCGTTATGGGTGCGGCTAAAAAGGCTACCAGATGAGAGCCCCTTGCCGCAGGTTGCATTCTTATGCTAATCCAGCGACCAACAATGGAATAAGAGCCTAAAAGATCATAAACTGGAGCAGAGAGCAGAGCTGGAAGCATTTGGTAGCCAAATGGTAGTCGCTCCACATTTTGTTACGCATCATCAGGCATAAGGTGGGGTAAAATGGCTTGTAGCGATAGTTAGTCGCGTATTGTTTGCAGCTCAATTTACGGCCCAAAGTGAAAAGAGGCTGGCAACAAAAGTGCCTTAAGCACAAGCATAAAAGTGGCAAAATAAAATCTAATTTACAGCGCTAATGATAATTTGTTGTTCAACATGTGATTGCCTTTGTTTTTGATTTGATGCCACAACATCAGCACACACTACACTAACAACAACAGCAGCAAACAAATAATAAATAAACAAATAAACAAATGAAACAGACTGGACATAATTGCTACAACTTAAAGAATCACAACAAATGAGCAACAAACCGCTTAAAACTCTGACTGATTCAAAACTCACACTGCATTCAAATTGATTACAAAACACCGGACAACAGACAGGCAGTCAGACAGACCGACCGACAGACAAATGCGGACGAGTCCTGTCCTTCGTCGTCTCCTGCTAAACATGACTCGGCAGAGTTGAGCTGAGTTGAAATGAGTTTGTTTGGCAGCCGCTTGTTTTTATTGTTTAGCTCGTTATCAAGTCAAAATAATCAGGCGCAGCGCGCTAACAATTGTCATTGTTAAAGGCGAGAGCCATACAGGAGCCTAAGATCGAAGAGCCCCAACTTCAGCTCCAGCTCCAGCTCCAACTCCATTTCGAGGCGTCGAGTGCGACGTCTCAAATTGTGCCCCATCATTGCCACTGGCCATAAAAGTGAAGCTCCTCATCATCACCAACAGCAGCAGCCTCCCCGAACAATGCAACATGATTCGCGAATTATAAATACACGCGCTGAGTAGATCAGTAATAAAAACGAATGAAGCACCCAACTTGATATACTCTAAAAATATGAAATCTAAACTGGGAGCCTTAAGACCCCTTTGATCGTCTTGCTGTTCGAGCTCAAGCAACTTAAGTTTGACACATTATTTATTAGTTCATTCGCTTGTCAACGAAATGTTTAAAATGAGTGGCAGACACGAAAGATTAAAAACATATTTCATTAATAATTATTCAAAACAAAAATTGTGTAACATTCCATATAATGGTTGCTTGAGCTACGATAGATAATGTAAATATATTATGTTCTTGTACAAAATTCGATTTTAACAAATGAATATAAAAATTCATTTGAATTTAACTTGTTAACTTGTTTGTTTACTTGAAATGAAACTTGAAGAAAATTAGCTTGGATATTTAATAAATTAAATTAAATATGAAAAGCTAAAATAATTATGTGAAATAGTCTTGGTCTGATATTAATGAGAAGCGTATACAAGATAAGTTGGCTGACAATCGAAGCATAGAAAATATAGCTTATGAATTCCAATAGTTGAGCTATGTGTAATTTGATATTAAGAATATTTAAGAACTATTTGAATAAAAATATATATTTAAATGATTTAAGAAAACATATGTTTCTCCTCCTATTCCTTTCACCTCAAATGTGTAACAAAGTTCACATCAAAGTTAAGTTGCCCATTGAATGAAATGTTCGCCAAATGCATTTTCGTAAATTTCTGGAGCAATATAATCGCAGGCAGCAGGCTCTAAAATTAAGCAGCAGCAGTCATCGTGGCCCTCAACCGTAATTGTGGCAAGTGGCGCGCTCGTGTGTTGCAGTTGCAGTTGTTACGCTGACTGCTGCTGCAGTTGCTACTGCGCAAGCTAACAAACAACTTCGCACAGAAGCCAAAACGTGTCGTCCTTTTGAGCCACTTGAGTTGCCCAGAGACTGCATCCTCAGCAGCGGCAGCAGCAGACCCAGCCTTAGCTCGACTCTCAGTCTCAGTCTCAGTCTCTGTCTGCGTCTTTGCCACAGAATCATCGTCATCGTCGACGGTGTTGTCATGGACATGGTCTTCACTACGTGGCAACGGCATCGTTTTTAATTAAACAATGTAAGCAAAGGCAACAAGTAAAAGAAGTGAAAAGTGGTCTACCCCAGGCCGCCTGACTCGCAGATATCCTGTACACAGCTAAGAATATTTACTTTAAGATTAATGTTTGCAAAAATGTGTTTCTATAGTTAAGCATTATTTTAATTATGAACACTTTCTAAAAATCCAATCAAATCTGCATTAACTATTTTGAATGAATCAACAGAGAAAGTACATGAAGCCAGTGCTGATATAGTCAGATATGTTCATGTGGGATACTTCGAACATTAATCCTTTGTCCTTCTATACCTTTAATATATATATATTTTAAAAAAGTCTCACATAAATTTACTCAAACATCACGATACATTTCTAATTCATATAGGGTATGTATAAATCTTGCTAGCATTCGGTGTGAAGTGCCATCGTCGCTTTCTTGCAGCTCACACTTCGCCTGCCCCTGCTATAGGGGGCGGGAGAAGGGAAGGGAAGCCTCCAGCAGTCAAGTTCAACTTGGTGAGTTATGAGTTGCGCAATCACGACTTCTTGTCTTGCTGCTCGACTCGATGGACTCGGCGGAGGAGTGTGTTTTGCTGTGTTGCAGTTTCGCACTTGGGCTGATTAAGTTTTAGAACAAATGAATTAAAAACGTGCGCTTCGGTTAGCTGAGATCATGTCTGGCCGAAGGTGTGAAATAATTTGGCCGGAGCGCACTTTACCTGCCAACGGGGCAGCAGCTGTCGAGGATCAGGCGAGCTGAACTGCTTTTTATGGTTATTGGAATTACCGAAAAAGGCACTCGAAAAACGCGCAGCTGGCTGGAAAGTTCTCAGCCTGATTTACCTGCAGTCTCAAAACTGAGACTCTTGGAAAGCTTCGAAACGATCTCCGTTTAAAGATAAAATATTGTAATTCATTTAAATGAACAAATCAAAAAATGTTTGTGAAAACAAAGAAATGTCCACTTGAGGGAGAGAGAAAGAGAGACAGATATAGGGAGAGAGAGAGTGAAGCAGAGTCAAAAGACGCAGACAAAGCTAAGTCTCTGAAGGCAGATTGTTGTGATGTGATTACGTCAAAATTATTAAAACAGTCTCCGAGCTGAGCTGAGCCGAATTTGGCCCGGGCTTCGCATATCGTAATATTCGTGTACGTCATGTTTCACAATTCGTCTGCCGCGTTTGATCGACACTGATCTGAGATAAGACAGCCAAATAACCAAATCAACCCAAGACCCAAAAAACGAAACCAACAACAAAAAAAACCCGAAACTTCAAATCATATCGGAATCGGGGTATCCACTACCCAGCCCAGTCGAATCCAATCCAGAGTCAAAGTCGGAGACAAGTGCATTTGCATCACGAGCCGTGTGAAACAGCTTTCCCAAACCAAAAATATCTGAAATCAAGAATACTTTGCTTGTTACTCAATGAAATTTGTTGAAAATTATGAACAACGAAAAATATTTTCACCATCATCCGGACATACATAAATGTGCATTATGTGTGGATCGTTCGGGCGAGAGGTGCGGGGTTAGCATTGTCTAGTAACAGTTTTATGCTTTGACAGGCGTTACACAGACACACACAGGTTGACAACAATGCCATTAGCCCCAACAAAGACACCACAGCGACAATTGACAAGCGGCAGAAATGGACAAACTTAACTCGACTTGAGCAACAAGAATGAACAGCAGGCAGCTGCAACTTGCCGAATATTAAATACCCTTAAGAATATAACAGCTTGTGGAGATGAATATTTGTTCTAAACTGAGATCTTATTCTGAGGAAATAAATCTCAGAAAATATATTTTAAAGTTCCCATTCAATCAATCGGATGGGAGACCTATTATATACTTTATCACATAGCTGTCATCTAATGTCGATAATAAAATTTAGTGAGTTCAGTCAGGATATAATTAATAATGAGGTTAGGCTACGCCCTTTAGTATAGCATCATTTAAAATAGATATTAAACATGACGAGTAACATTTTTCGAATATGTAAGGTGGAATTTTAGATGGAAGTAAAAGACTTTTGCAATAAAAATAGGCAAAAATTATGTATTTTATGTAGAAATTCATTTCGAGGCACATATTTTGTTGCTAAATAACGATACCCATTTCTAGGGTATTAACATATGTATAGTGAAATACTTAGTTATCAATGGTTATTGTATGACACTTCTTGGTGTGAACCTGCTAGCAATGCCATTCTCATTCACATTCCCATTCTCAATCTCATTCTCATTGTCATTCGGTGCTCTAATCGCTCGCTAAGCTGCTGCTGGAGAGAAAAAAATAAACAGCAGGCAGCAGGCTTTGATTATTAGATCGTAGCAGAGACTATTCAAAAAGCACAAAGGCCTGGAAGTCTTTGCAGTCTAGACTCGTAGACTCTAGACTCGTTTTCTGGTTGTTTTTTTATCGGCAGTTTCCTAGGAAAGCCAAACAACGCCAAAAACAAAAAATAAAAAAAAAATACTAAACAGAAACAGAAACAGAAATCTTGACCACGTTTGCACACGCATCCGGCCAGGGAGCTGAAAAACTTACACGTCTGGAGTCGTGTAATATGCAAACTAGACGGAGGGCGATAACTGTACAGATAAGGCACACTGTACGTGTACAAATTGCAGACACTGTAATGCAATTTATGTTGCTGGCACGATCCCAACAAACGGCTTACCTGCACAAAACTAAAGCAAACTAAAAGTGACTTTTACGAATCACATCTGCTGGAAAGGATTTAAACAAAATCGTTAGGTAAGTTCTTCAAGCGCCAGGACTACCTGTGCCTGAGCACTTGCTACCTCTACCTGTGCAATATATAAACCATGACAGCAGAGCACTTTCCACACATTCCGCAGACACCAATCAAACAGACAACAAGTATAACAAATTTCCGTGGACACTCATCGCTCAAACACAATGCTACAAAATAAGTTTTATAAGCAAGCATTGGAGGCGCAAAAGATTAAGCAACAAGAGCCACTGCCTCCCAATTATGTGGACAATTTACATGAGAATTTCTTTGAGCAAATTTTCGAGCAAATCGATTACATTAGTGATCAAGTGCGAATGGCTCGCGCCTATCCACAATTTCTGCCACAAATCTTAAAAATGTGGCAGAAGCGTTGGCATTATCGGATTGTTGGCCCAAACACACCGTTTCTCGGTCTGCTGGATATCGAGGATTATGTGTTCTTCATGGAGCAGATGGCCGATCGCTTCACCGAGCTGCATGTCCACGAGGATGGCGTCGGCTCCTTTGCCCAGTTCTACGATTACATACGACACTTGTGCGATATTAACATTATGCGTTTCATTAATGTGGAATGTTGTGTTCTGGTGGGGAATCCCAATACTATGGTGGATGAGGATATGCGCGATTTGACAGCGATGCTGCCGAATCTGAAACGACTGACGAGCTGCATGAATCTATCCGGCGTGTTTATTCCTGGATTTAGGAAACTGGAGCAACTGGTCTTCAAGTCGATGTATCATTCGCTGCCATTGGACAGCCGCTGGATGCAGGAGATCTGTCTGGGCATGAACCAGTTGCGTGTCCTCGACATTACCGACTCCTTTGACAGCTGTGTGCGACTGTATGACATTAAGCTGCCCAATCTTCAGGTGCTTAAGATCAACCTGAGCAGTATAGAGTTCATTATCTCCCAGGTGCTCCAGTTGCCCAAGTTGCGCAAATTGGCGGTGCGCTTCGACGATTCGCGACAGCTGCACGCGGATCAGGAGACCATCTTCCAGCAGATCATTGTGGCGAAGAGTGAGTGCATCACACGTATCGCCCTGAACAATGAGGTGGTGCAGTTGCCGCCCCGTTGGCAGCACAGTCTACTGATGGAGTTGCCCAAGCTGCGGGCGTTGGTTTGTGAGAATTGGTATCATGATGATTTCTTTTTGGACCACCGCCATATGCCATGCGAACAGATGCAGATGCTCAGCTTCAGTGGCTGGGAAGTGGTGCGAGAGTTTCAGTTACTCGAACTGGTCGCCGAGTGTCCCCAGCTCACCCAGTTGGCGCTGAATTCGTATCACAGTACTGTGGATAAGTTGCTCAAGTTGCACAGCATTCGCAGCTTGGAGCGCAATGGGAAACCACTTCAGGTGCTCAGTGACATAATGTGGACTCATTTGACGCCCAACGAGTATCAACATTGGAGGCACAATAAACATGTCCAAGTGACCTGCGATGGCAGCGACTATGAATACCAGGAGGATGGATTCGAGTTTGATTTCATCTAAAATTCAGCTTATACTCTACAGATTGTAAATACTTCATAGCACTTAAGTTCTTGGAATATTGTACAAACAAACGCTTGGAAATGAATCTTTTGAAATTCCGATATATTTTTACTTAACACTATGATTATAAAAATAAATCATTAATTATAATCTGCACATGTTTCTTTAAATTTTCCGAATTTATTAGCATTTATTTTAACTTGTTAAATAGCAAAATTCTGCAGTTATGTGGAAATGATATAAATAATAAAAACATAAATAAAATTCAAATCCAAAAATGATGTGGAAGAATTGGCTTTTGGAAACGTAATTGCATTGTATTTGCTGTAACTATTTGGGAATAAAGACGCACACATTAACTAAAATGAAAAACAACAAAGTATGCACTCACTTTTCCTCTCCAACACCCCCTCCACCTAGTAGTTTTCCTCATATATGTGTCTCAGGCTCTCTTATTTATACTCATTGCAGCGCTTTAGGGCCCCTCGTCTGCGGCCTTATCCAAATGGAAAAATCAACACATTTTATGGCCCGGCCAAGAGATTTAACTGTGCTTTGGGCCAGCTCTCTCACATAAAGACAGGCATTGGCAATGGCAACGGAATGACCTCCACTCCACTCACTTGGCCAGTTCATTTTTGCAAAGCATAAATTATTTGATTTGATTGAGTCGGAAAATGAGTTCGCAAAGTGCCCAAAGCGTTTGAGACTGCAGCTTGAGTGGCCACTTGGCCACATACTTACTCCAGGGTTGGGCAAGGCTAAGACTGACTCAATATCACACATGCAGCATGTGAAATTGACAATGTTCAACTCTTTCCACTGGCGTTGGCAAATTAGCAGTAAATATAAATGTCTTAAGCGAATGCAAATCACAATTATCGACAAAAACACTGACCTAGAATACATAATGGCTATAAATATGAATATACAAAACGAACAGATTTAATGGCCATTATTCTCTCTGACGTAGAAATAATTTATTGATTAAATAAGTTGCCGTAAATGCAAAGTTAAAATTAAGCAATTTTGAAGTGTTCTAAATGATGCAAGTTTAGAAAACTATATCGAATATAATTTGATCAATATGAAAATTTAAATAAACTATTGACAATAAATGATGCATCTAACGCAGAGTTTGTAAATTAATTATGATTTTGAAATATATTTCAAGAATGATGATTCAAAAAACGTATCCCATATTGTGTTAGAAACCAATAAAATTGATCAGGCTCACATGGAATATAGTTGTAACTTTACCAGATTTCATTTATAGAAAGTACTTTTAAATATGACACACTGTAAATGATCCATTCACCTGATGCTTTCCAATAATTCGGTAATCGATTTTTCGCCCATCCCTAGTGCATAATATGCATGGCTGTTGCCTGGTTGCGTTCAATGAGCATGCGAGGAAATTAAGCAATTTTGAATAATGTTCAAATTTCAAATGATTTACATAATTCTCTCAAAATGAGACAAAAATCGAGCCAAACTCCTGTTGCTTTCGTTTTCCATTACGTGACACCGTTCAGCGGCACCGGCCAGCTAAGTTATTGGCCGAACTGACAAGTCAACACAGATTCAGCACTGGACTAATTTGTGGGCTCCAATGTGGCCGAGAGATTAAAATGCAAACGAAGCGGCCGAAACAGTCGAC
The DNA here is from genome assembly GCA_035041535.1 of Drosophila cognata. Classification (NCBI taxonomy): domain Eukaryota; kingdom Metazoa; phylum Arthropoda; class Insecta; order Diptera; family Drosophilidae; genus Drosophila; species Drosophila cognata. Next base: position 11,794,368 of record JAWNLC010000571.1, on the reverse strand, counting down.
GGAATGTGCCACAGTCGGCGACTTGGCGACGACAGCTTGAAGTGGACAATATTTAGAAATAATGGACTATTAATTTATGGCTGACGTAGACCGTTGCCAGTTGCCATTTCAGTGATTAACAGGGGGCGGAGGGGGGTGGGTAGAGACCTTTTGAGTGTTATCGATAAATGTTAGCCGCATATTTATGGCTTTTTCATTAATTGACTAATTGCAGGGGGTTTTGTACCTGCACCACTTAAGGCTGAAAACTAATACGGCCAATTAAAGGCAGTCCACACTGGGCCCTCTCCGCCTAATTTCTCTATTAATTTCATTTAACATGCACAAGAAAGGGTCGCTCGGGTCGCAATTCGTCATGGTCTCAAAAACAAATTTTAAGGTGAAATTTTGAACGAGTTCCAAGTTCAATTCGTTCAGAGCCATAACTAGTGGATTTGCGGATGATGTTAACGAAACCGAAATGAAATTAAATGATTTCATTTTAGCATAATTAAATTAAACGCAGACGGTTTAGTGTGTCGCTTTAAGTGGTGCACTGTGTCCAATAAACTCAATCGCTCAGCCCCATAAATACTGCGATAAGACTACGACTAAGGCTAAGTTGCCGGCCCGTTTGATATCGCGTTTCAGCATGAATAGTAGCTGCCGTTTCCCCGCGTTCATAGGTCATGTGAAATGTTGCATCCAGAACGCCATAAAACCTTGTATAATTAGTGAGCGACAATACAGTAGTTAAAACTATCCATTTTAAGAACTTAACCTGCGAGATAGCACAGCCATGATTGATATTGGGCATCAAGTGTTACCGTTATTTTCGAAAGAGGTAACAACTCAGTAGTTGTTACTTGACAAATTTACATTTACTATCAGAAAATGCCTTACCTAAATTTAACATTGTGAGAGCAACGGCGATTTAACAGGCCAATTAATTCCACTTTGTTGATTATGTGAAACTATTCTCATTTCATTTTTGTTCCTAATTTTCCATTCCCATGCACAATTTTTGTATATATCAAACTATTACAAAGCTACTCCATATTTTTTGACCCTCAAAGCGTTGTTGATTTTATTATATTTTGTTCAATGGAATAATAATATTTAATTCCAGAAAAAAACCAGACTTTTTGGTCGAGTATTGAATACAATTTTTTCAATAATAAATGTTAAATGTCTTACAGCATCAGAACGCAATGTGGCAGGGCTTTATGAACTAGCTTTGACTTACCTGCTAAAAACATTTACGACTCTAAAATGCAGCTATTAAGCACAATGAATAGAGTGTTCATTAAGATTTTGAAGCTTCAGTGAGCTATAAGCATTTCTGTAAACTTGTCTTTTACAACCCAAGTCTAGCCGATCTTTGCAGGTGGTCCTCGTCTGCTGATTTGCATGGCCAAAACAACAGCAGAAGAAAAAAACATCAACGCAAGTGTCAACAAATCTTTACGAGCTAACCAAATGCCTGATTTCCGAGCCCCGCTGAAGCACACCCCCTTGCCTCTTGCTGCATTGTTGCGACTGGGCTCTAAACGTTGACAAATCGTTTGGTAACTCAATACTTTTGTAATGCAAAAAGAAAAGCCCATTTTTGTCTACGCACAAGAAAACACAGCACAACACAACACAGCGCAAAAGAAAAAGCGACAATACACAAAAGCCTCGGCGGAATACAAACGCCAACAAAACTACATACAAGATAAATGCTTACAGTTTTATTGCCAAACAAGTTGACGTCTTGTCGACGCTTGTCGATTGTCGAGTGTGTTGCCTTTTTGACTGCTCGCATGTCTCTCATTCACAGCTGGTCATTTGTTGTTGTTCTTTGTGTCTTGCCTTTGGTCAAATCAAAACTGCATCCCTGTCGGCGATTGCATTGATTAATGTTAGCGGTCTTAAGCTGTATTTTGGCATTTTTCTCTATTAATTCATCCGCTGGCAAAAAACGCGCAAAAAACTTAATTACCACAAGTTTGTCACAGCTGGCGCTGCTGGGGGCCAATTGATTGGGCGTCTCGAGCTGAAGTCTTTCGAAAATCGCGTGACGTTTCATAAACTGCAAATGATTTAATAATACGACCGCGTCGTCTGTCAAAATCGTGCAGCCATCGTGGAGCTGCAAACTATCGGTTGCTTTATGAAGTGCTATCAATTGGCCTATCAATGGCCGGTGATTTTGGTTCTAGCCGCTCATTTGTAGTGCCATCAAAATGCTAATTGAAATCGCTGCACAGCCTTTCATCTTGCACCGCCGCTGCACCAGAAAACCAAACAAACTGCCGATAATTCCACAAGCTGCTGTAATTTAGTAGCCGTAACTGAAGCGGCTACGGCAGCGGCGGCTGTGGCGGCGGCAACTTTACAAAGCTATCGCCAACTGTAAACTGTCAAATCTAATAACTGCATTTAACAATGGATGAAGTGCTTAAATTGAATTTTCTTTTCGCCGCCAACTTAACGATGCAAAGCACTCCACAACAGATTTGCATTTAAATTGCTTGGCTACTGCGGCGGCAGCTGGTAGATCTTTAAATTTGACAATGGATCGATCCACTTTTACCCACTATTCCTGACAATTAATTAAAAGACCGTGGCCGGATTATTAAAAACCGATTTCCATCACACACAACGCTTATCGACAGCGGCGGCGCTGCTAATGAAGATATCAGTCCAGCAGGTGCTGACAAACAAAAGACTCAGGTGACGAACTTGGTTTGCATTATAATGGAGAGCTGGAGAGCAAGTGGGCGCCTTGATTCCACGATAACAATAGCGATAAAAATAATGATACGTTTCCTTAGGACTGAAAAGTAAAGTCTCGTTAAAAGTGTGATAATATATAAATAAAATATATAAACTATCAACTATAACGAATCAAACCAATCACAAATGAAATATAAATAATAAAAGAATTTAATTGAGAAATTGAAAAACGCATTAAGAAATTTCTGCATATTGATAAGCCAAACATATTATAATAAATCAATCAATATATCAACTTTATATGTATGTATCTAAAATCCACTTATGCATTAGTCATTCAAAATGTTTTGCATTTTTTAATCAATGCCGTTCACCGTTGACTGAATCACTTAAATTGCATTTTCATTCAAATAAGTAGGCGTTCAAGCTAAATGCAATAAATGTTACTTTTTTAATTATCTTAAATGAGAGGTTTACATTGTTGATTTTTTATTAACTCCTTTTGAAAACAACTATATTTAAATTTAATGCAGTTAAAAGAAAGAACAGGAGTTCATAATATATTTTCTGCATGTGTTTACTTTCATTAAATTGCTTTAAAACACTTTATTTTATTTATCTGTAATATAATAAACACATACCTGTAGATAATAATTACATATTACGAGCTTAATAACACTTAGTAAATAAAAATATGTGCATAAAAAATGCATTTACCTAGCACTCATCTTATAGACAAGCGAAAATCGTTGTCATTTTCGATAATCACTATTTGCTTGCTTGAGTGTGTGACTTAGGTGACGAACTTGGTCAGATATGCAATGAAAATGTGATCAGTTAAGCTCTGGTAACGTGAGTACCATCCATGGCCAAATGCATCTTTAACAGCTTGAGCCACAGCCCGTGCATAGGCCAACGAAAAAGTGCAACATTTTATAGCTTAAAGGCACGTGCATGCAATTTTCATTCATACATTATTCATTCATAATGTGCTTTTGGGTTTGGAGGAACTGCAATGTAGACAAACTGCAACAACACCAACAACGCCGACAACAACAACAGCAACAAAGACAACAACCTCGCATGGCACATGAGAGACAGTCATATCCATTCACATGTGGACTGCCTGCCTGCCTGCATCTTTAACTTTGGGCTTTAACTTCAGCTTTGGTATTGGCAACAAAAACAAAAAACAGAAGAGGGAAAAAATAATTGCCAATTTCAAGTCAATTGCCTATTTACCCTGCTTATAGTTAATAGAGAAATCGCTGGGGCAATCACAAGAGCTGTGTAAACTATGAAAATATGGATGGGAATTCATTTGCATAGGCTCCGCCAATTGAGTTAATGGTGAAATTTTCCTAAATGGGCCCTTGGCGCTGTTTTATTCCATTTATCAGTGCTTCTCTCTCTCTCTCTCTCTCTCTCTCTTTTCTCTGTCTCTATCTCTCGGATGACAGTTGGCAATTATATGACACCAAAATATGCAACTTGTTGACAAGCACTAAGAGTCAGTTTTGAGGTGGTAACTCAATTTATTTATTTAAATTTTTGCATAAAATGAATATAACTATTAACATTTTATCAGCTGGCAGCTACAGACGAAGAGGTTCTCTGGGCTACGTTTGTGAATATGTGGAATAGGTTTATCCATAACTAAAATGGTAAGTAAATACTAAAAAAGTAGTTCGAAAATCAATTTCCTGCACAAAGGAAAAAATATATAATTATTAAGATGGTAAAAATTTTTTAAATTGGAGCAGATTATTTTTGATACACAATTGATCAAATGATCAAATGATCCAATATGATCACTTTTCATTATGTAAACAGGGTATTAAAATTGAAAAGCACGCAGGAAGTGCGCAACTTGACGCAACTTGAGTCTGCACAGTCACATAACTGAGACATTTACAAAGCGACAGAACTCAAAGGTAACGTCTGAGTCTGGCTGCAGGTCCATGATTTATTTGACATAGTTTTCTTGGTCTTGGGGCGTTGCATTAATTGAAATTGCAAATGTTGTCTGACACAAAAAACACAACAAAAAAGAATACAACATTGATAGAAGTCTTATGCAGCTCACATTTGTTTTTTTTTTTTGGGTGGGAATTTTTGCTGGCCCATAAAACAGATTTATGGCCAAGAAAAGGGAAGGGCATATCGAAGAAAATAATAATAATAATAAAGGGAGGCGAGTCACCGAGACGTTTATTAATTGATGAATTATAAATTTTGAAGCGGTGGCATATGTACAATTCTTAAAGTTATCGCTGATTGAAGCGATACATCGAAAATCGAGGGTAACCAAATCCGTTCAACTTGTGTGGCTGCCATCTAAAGATAATAAAACAATATAAAACTGATGTCAGACAATAAAGAAAATGCTCAATAAATATGTATATGGTATATACCACAAAAATGAAACTTGCTGGCATGAAAATTTGCATAAAATCAATGAAACTTGCATAGATCTTTATGGAGCGCGTTATCATAAATCACAAGCGAATGCCAAATAAAAGTGTCGCTATGCATCTATCAGATACATAAGCACTAACAAATGTATCTGTTCGGGATGCTGACGATATTTGATGATGATGATGAAAACAGAAAACGAACACACACATGCACACTCTGAAAACCTGCTGGCCAATTGAAATGCTAGAAATTTATGACTGGTAAAAGGTATATAATTTTAGATAAATTATCAGTCAGCACAGACCACCAGCATAGGGGCCTGTTACTTGGTGAGAGTTGTTTGGTTAAGAGTGGGGACAACGCCTTTCAACACTGGCCCTAAATGTCATTCAATTAAAAAAAATAAACAGTTTGTTAATATGGCTGTGAGCGCCACAACTAAATATAAACCTGGCTGCCAGGGAGTTAAGTGTTGTCTAGGGCAACATTTAACAATCAGCAACAACGCAACTAACAGGAACAACCAACAACAACAACAACAACAGCGCACAGCCAATGCTAATGAATGGAACGCGCTTTGTTAAATGTCTGCCAAATGAATGAATAACTGAGTAAATGAGTGAGTGACAGCCAAATGGCAGCAGCAACAACCAGCAAGTCGAGAATCCAAAAGACGCTTTTAATGAGTCGTCTCCACGAGCCGGCAGTTCAGCTGCGATTGTCTGCTGGCAAACTTTTGAATACCTATTTCTATATGCTCTACCAGCAGACCTTAACTTCCATAAGCAAAGAAACTACTGACAGAATGTTCAATATAAACACTGAATCTAAAAAATGATACAATTAAAGTTATATTGATGTATTATAATAATAGATTAGATGCGATATTACATCAATTATTGTATATAATGGATAAGTATAGGGTATTTTATACCGTTGCCTTAACATATAAACTACTTTTTCGCCCTGGCTTGTTGCATTTTTAAGGCTTGCTTGTTGAGGCGCCTTAAGCTATCTCATTAATTCATTTAAAGGTGTTGAATCGGAAGTTTCTTAACAACAATTTAACATAGTCAATCAGACTAGGCCAGCCGTTAACCAGACTTACTCTGACTCGGCTAGTGATTAATCATTTAGTTGGAAGTGTGAATTTCCTTCATATTACATAGGCTGATTTAATTATATTTATCTAGAATGCATAAAATAAATATAGTAACTAAATATAAAATTCTGTAAAACAATGTTTGCTAATTTATAGGAATAGTTTCAAATCAAAACAAGGAGGATCAATTTGTATATGAATATTATTTAAGCTCTCCACTTGATTGCCTGTGACTAAAGCCAAACAAATACCGTCTATTAATCATGTGAATAAGGTCTAATGACTTTGTCTCAGTTCTTGTATTTTGCACCTTTTGTGACTGGTGTTCTAGCTGTTGTGTTTTGAATGAACAATTACAATTAATGGGACAGAATAAATAGCAAATCGATGTGCTGGTGTGTGTGGGTGTTCCTCTAAGTATAATTAATTTGCTTGACTGTGCATTCATTTCGCTCAGTGTACACCGAGGGGTTAGGGGCGGCAATTGAGCTAATATACAAGTTTCCATATATAAGCATTTTGTGAATGAAGTCGATGTGGAGACTAGAGATAGGTATATGTACATGTATGTGTTTATGAATATGATTAAAATCCAATTGGTGTGTGAGAAAAGCGTCGCTTATTTTTGGTGGGCGTTTGCGGCTGCCTCGGCTCTGTGGCTGGCTTTGTCTATCTAGCTATCTCTCTCGCTCTCTCTCTCTCTCTCTCTGTCTCTCAGACAAAGACAGCAAACGGAATTCATTCACGAAAGTCACGTCAAAGAGTCTAATGCTGGGGCATGATCCACACCCACATGTCGGCAGCCATGACGTTGTTTAAAGTGGAGCGCTGCTTTGAACCGTCTCTCTCTCTCTCTCTCTCTCTATCGCTCTCCCTTTCTCCATCGTTTTCCAGCTGCAACAGCTGCAACGTTTTGCAATTCAATTTGCAGTTAATCTTGGCTGCAGCTGCAGCAGCAGCAAAGCAGCGCAAATTTATCAATGAAGCCACCCACATAAGCAGCGAAGCCAACGCCGACGCAGACGCTGACGCCGAGTTCGACTGCGGCGTCCGCTTGCGGTGTGTAGGTGAAGATGCTTTTGTTTTCTTGTTGTTTACCGGTGGGCGCAGCGTTTTGCCCGATAAAGCTTTTCGGTCAAGCTCTCGATAGCTTCGGAAGCTTTCGTTGGTTTTATTTTTAGCTGCAAAGCTTTTTGAGGGCAACAAAGTTTGCAGGATTTGTGCACAGCTGGGCGAACTTATGCGAAATATGGGATGCAACAATGTTGGCAACAGGTGCCGCATGTATTGCGGGTGGGCGGGGAGTTTTGCAGCTGCAGCGTTGAATGACGCAAGTGCAGCACTGGCCACAACTGGGCGTAGGGCTGAGATCAGCAACTATATTTGTTAACAGCTGTGTGAGTGAGTGTGTGTGTCTGTGTGTGGGTTTGCGTGTGTGTGTGTATATGTGGGCTGAGCAGACGCCATTACAAAAAGCCTACTTAGAAGTTCAAACCCACACACACACACACACACGCAAAGTTGGCACGAGCTGGACTTGAAAGACAGCTAAAACTAAGGTGTTAACCCTTGTGTACGTTGTGTGTTTCCAGATAGAAGCTCAATCTTTTAGTCGAGCATTTGAACAGTCAAAAGCACTTGAATAAAAATCAACTGAGTGTACGACCAGAATATACCCTTTACTTATTCTTTTACACAAAATGTCTGTGCTTCAATGTAACTGTGTGATTTCAAGGAGTTGCCGAAGTATAGACAAATTAAGCATTCTTTCTGATACTGTATGGTTTTATTTAATAAACTAATTTTCCACAAAAAATATAAATTAACATTTCATTCCGTTCAAAAATTAATTGAATTTAATTAATTATTAATTTAATTTGATGTCCCTGAAAATTAAATATGTTTTATGCCCAAATTAGCGGTTGTGTTTTTTTTGTTGTCAAAAAAAAGCTAAGGTTTGATTGTTGGAAATTATAAATTAGAAATTTAGCTCGATAAGAAGTGTCTACCATAAATATATACGACAATATTCATCAACGGTGGAATAAAATAATAAACAAGCCATTTAATTTTTTACGAGATCGACAAGAGAGGCAGACAGACACCCATAAATGTATCGAGTCAGTTCTAAGTCCTGATTAAGAGTATATTTAGAACCTTATGATACCCTTTCTAAGCACTTCAATTGGTTACAGGGTAAAATAAAAAAAATCACATTGCGGGGGTTGTTGTCGCTCGAATGCCAGACAGGGACAGCTAGCTGCATGCATGTACAGTTGCCCACACAGTCGCGAGGCAACAACAAGAACAACAGCAACAACAACAACACTTGGGCGACAGATACAGTGTGTCTAAGTAAGGCGATGATCGGCCCACGATGCGTCGTTGGCAGCGACGCGTCGGAGCAGCGGCAAAACGGAGCGAGCACCAAAACTGAGGCAGGCAGGCAGCAGCAGCTTTGGCTCCAAACAGTTTTTCAACCTCAGTTGAAACGCAAAAACGCAACCGGAAGGAAATTATCGGCTAAATAGTTATATACACAAATATATATATATACACATAAATATATAGTTAAAAATCGGTTCGCTTTCGATTTACGCGCCAACTGCATGAGATCGTTAGGTCTGCCAAAAAGTTGCGTGTTTCAAATCAAAATGGCATAATCTCGCTCGATCCCGGACAACAACAGCAACCACAACAACAACCACAACAACAACCATAACAACAACAACAACAACAGCAAGAAGAACAGCAAAAGCATCATCATCTTTAGCCGCTTATCGCGCTTATCTCGCGCATTGAGCTCGTCGCGTAATCGCAGTAGCCGGCGCGCGCATCCTTTGACTAGCTAGCGCGGCTTTTCTTTATCGCTGGCTGGCCATCTCTTAGCTACTACTATTACGTGGAGTCCAAGTCGCAGTTGGAGCTGAAGTTGCAAGTCGCAAGTTGCAAGTCGCACGTTGCAAGTCGAAGCTCGCGCGTGCGTCGTCGTTTTGGCCCGCCTCATAATTAATTACAAACGCAGTCGCAGATCGGATGCAACTTTTTTCTTTCTTCCTCGCTCTTCCTATCTTCCTCCATCTCTCTCTCTCCCCCTATCTCTCACTCTCTCTCGCTCTCTGGCTTTTGCCGGCATTTGCCAGAGATGCCGCTGAAAACTTCTTATTTACGCGCTTTATCTTGATTTCACCACAAAGAGAAAGAAAGAGAGAGAGAGAGAAAAGCCGCATCCCTTCTTCTTCCTTCTTTGCGTGTGTTTGTGTGTGTGTGTATGTGCATCTGTTGTGCTGTTCTTCGCGTGCATCGGAGCGCCTGCATCGACGACATCTGATTGCCTTTTTATGGCGGGTAAGTAGCTTGGCCCCAGCACCATTCAAAAGGGGTCTATTGCCTGGGCTTAGCTGACATCTAAACAAGTCTATTAACGGGCAGACCAGAAAGGCAGGCCAGCACCCAGTTCACAGTACCCATTGCAAGTTGCTTGCATTTTTGTGTCTGTGAATGTTTATGGGCATTTCATTTGGCGGATTATTTATGATTCATGCGGCATTTTAATGGTAATTTTTATTAGTTGACCGCACAGCACACAATTCAAAGCATTTAAACTACTCGAGTTAAGTGAATGAAAAGGATCAACGCAAATTAGTGCAAAATGCAATGAGAAAAGATTTCAAATCAGTGATATAAAATATATGTATGATTCACGAATACTGTGACGAATATTTATTTTTAACTGATTGGGTCAATGCATCAAATACATCAACTGAAATTAGTATTATTTTCGATTTGTACTCTAAGTTGGGAATAATTCAGATTCAACTGAAAGTTCTGGAAAAAAGTAAAAAAATACATAATTGAAACATGTACAGATATGTGAAATGCAAATAAAAATGCATATACATAAATACTAAATAGCATAATACATGAATATATTCAAATAATATAAATCAAAATTAAATATTTGAAAATTGAGAAAGATAGAAAAAATTAGACCAAGAAGATATCTATTATGAGAAGGAAGATGGGAGAACTTATAAAATAAAATAGATTTAATGTCAAGCTAATGCTGGTCATCGACAATTGGTGGCTCCATCACAGGACATACCAATTAAAGAATACGGCCAATTAAATACAATGTTTGGCAAAGAGAGATTTATGGACAGCAACACTGCGCCAACAAATCAATTATATGGGCAATTAAGGCTCGCAGTATCGCCCACAAAACTCCTCTTGTTTGTACAGTTGCAAATGCCAAATGTCAAAAAGCGTGCGTGTGCCACATGAAGTCAAAGGTCAACACTGCAACTTGAGGCGGCTGCGGCAGCTCGCAACAAACTGTATGTGTGTCTAATTAAATGGGATTCTTGGCTACGGTTTACAATTACGTGCAACATTAGTTAAAGTTGAAGTTAGTACAGCAACTGGAAAACATTTGCCGCAGCTATTTGACATTTGAATAACAGCGAATACATGCTGCGACAAATATCAAAGTTGAAACGGTCAACTGGAGCCGCTCTCTTTGCAACTTCGCCATTTTGTGACTCTCATTCGAAAGGCTTTACGATTGAATGAAATGCGAGGAGTTCGAGATATAACGAGATATTCCCCATATGACGTCATTACGTGAGCTTTTTTCATTGATGGCTGCATTTTATTCATTCATTGATTCATTCAAGTAAAGCCATTTGCCGCCATTTTGTACGCCCGGGCAGCCAAGTTGCGCAACAGTTGCCTTCTACGAGCTGCCTGTTGCCGGCTGCCTTTTGCCGGCTGCCATTTGCCGGCTGCCTTTTGCCTTTTGCCAGATACAACTAACTTCCCACTTCGCATCCAGTTGCTGTCATAGCAACACACACCCACACACACGTTTCAGGCAGGCAAGCAGGCAGCTAACCTCAAAGGGCAAAGCCCCATGGCATTCAGAAATATCCTGGTAAGGCTGGCTCAGCTCTTTCATAAAAATGTGTAGCTCAGTTCTGTGTGCTCTTTGATTCGTACCACACATAAACTGTTGCGTTGAATGTGTATATGCAACAGACAGACGATGGCAATTCCCATGGCCCAGGGTGTATACAAATAGTTAGCAGTCGAGTTCTTAAATAGTTCGATTATAATCTTATTTTAGAGTTTATAATGCAAATCTTTTTACACTGTTGATAATCTTATTTATTTTTGTCGATTAACAGTCCTATTAGCCAATAATCCACGTACAAATGTGCGTTGAGATACTGTAGATTTTGCCATAGGGTATCTGCGCGTCAAGCACTCTTGACTGAAGAACTCTCTTGGCTGTTTTTGCCAGCTTCGGGCAAACGGCATTGTTTCCTAGACAACCATACCCAAATTACTAGGTCATCAGGAAAAAGTATGTATCGATTCATAACTTCAAAATATATATACATATATATAAGTTGTACAACTAAGTGTTCAATGGACTCTAATAATTAAGCTGGCTAAGGAGATCCTGTAGGTTAGACATGAATTGATATAAGTATAGTTGTTGTATTATCATCACAACCGATTGCTCATGCCGCGTACAGGGTACTTAGCAGACAATTGTAAATCACTTTATAGGGTAACTAGCTAATAACCTTATTATTATATCGTATCTAGGGACACTGCTCAATTATGCTTTGGCATTGTGGGCGTTTAATCGCATCTATTAGCATATGTATATTCGTACATGGACAAGCATTTTCCTAGTCCGCCTCCGACATTCTGGAGAAGGGAAAGCATTTCGAGTGAAATTCCTTTTAAAAGAAAAACAAAATATTTTGCCACACCCACACGCAGTTTAGTTAGGCAGTAGGTTCTTGCCACACAAACATACCCCCACACAGTTGGGAAGCGAAATGCCAACTGGCACAAATCAACAAGTTGAAATGCCAGTCTCAAAATGTACTTCTGCTGTTATCCTTAATGTTGCAATGTTTTGGTTGATTCGTTTATTGTTTCTCGATTTTCTCTCTCCCTTTCGCTCACCGTCTCGCTGGCTGGCAGTTGCCATATTGCTGCCTGCTCGTGCGATTATTAAAATGTAAGAAGATGTTGTTGCTGCTACTTATGAGGCGTAGTTGCTGCTTCTGTTTGGGCGCCTAATATCTCATTCTTGTCGCGTTTTGGTTTATGCTCAACTGTGACCTTTAAATGTCAAATGGGATGTGGGACTTCTAGTTAGTTGTTGGTGTTGTTATTGCTGTTTTTCCTGGCATTACCTGTTGCCGTTGCCTTAACTGTTATTGGTCTGGTTCTAGTTGTGGGAGTTAACATTTAGCATATTCCAGCGTCAAAAATTCACATATAAGGCTTTTGCAATTCTCTGAATTGAGAATCCCAAAAGGGCAAACCTAAATATCCAAACATTTATCAAAATGTAAAAAGTCAAGAGCTTTTCATTCACAGAACAATTTACATGCTGCTTCGGGGAATCTGTGAAAGGTCGTTGGCAAAGTAGTCTGTCACAAATTGTAAATGTTATGAAGGCGTCTGAAATAAATAAATGATTCATAGCACCAAAAAATGTCTAACATTTGTTTAGCATTGAATTGCCTTGCCATAAATATTTGAGAAAAAAATTATGCATATTATTATGTATAAATAAATAAAAGTAAATGGAAGTTCAATTAAAACCTGTTAATTTCCTGCACTCAGCATATTTTACAATTCGACCTGTTGCTAATTGGCGTATGCTTAACATCAAATATTACGCATACGCATCATGAGCCCAACATACACGTCATTCCGCACATTAATTGCCAATTATCAATAGTTTCAAGTACCACAAAAAGTGAAAGCAATTGCTTATATGATAAGCAACGTATGACGCTATATGAATTTATATATATATATATATATATATATATATATATGTATATATTTGCCAATTATTACGGAGCTAAAGGAATCGCTTAGATAGAGAACACATCAGTTAATTAATGAGTCAAATGCGTTGACAATTTGTTAGGCCACTTCTCAGTCTAACTCACACTTTCTCACTCTCCCACTCTCGTTCTCTCTCTGTCTCGCATTTACTTTTACTCTCTCTCTCTTTTTGTCACTCTCTCTCTCTCTCTCTCTCTCTCTCTCTCTCTGTCTATATGGCTTTATCTCTCTCTCTCTATCTCAACCCACACTCTTGATTGGACAGGAGCTGCCGCCGATGGGCACCTATTTCAACAACAAATCGAGAATGCCGGTTTTCACTCTCATCTCATATCATAACTTAGAGAAAAGGCAAATCAAAAAGCGTAATATGTAATAATATAACGAAACACATAATAACAATTACGTTGATACAACTTTTCATAATGTTGCTGTTGCTGCCTTTGCTGTTGCTCTTTGTTGATGACGAGGCAGACACTTTTCGGGAATTTCGTTTCGTTTCCGATGTTGACGCCAACGCACCCGACTTGCCGCTTCTGCCTCTGCTGTCACTGTTGTTGTTGTTGTTGTTGAGCTTGTTGTTGTTGCTGCAGCTGATACGATTTTTCACCGATGCCGAGTTTTCCATTTTCATTTTCAATTTTCACTGCTCGCACGCCAGTAGCGCATTGACGGCTCAGCAGCTCGTCTCGGCTGCTTTCGATTTCACTTTGCCAGCCGCGCCGCCGTCAATCATTAATAAAATTAACAAAAATTTTGCAAACTCAACACAAAATTTACAAAACTTGAAACGAAATTTTGAGTAAAAACAAAGAATGCATATCGAAATAATGATTTGATAAAAATAGTTTTTGTGCCAACGAGTTTTTATGTGCGAATAATAAATAAAAAAAATTAATAAATAAAAATTAAAAATAAAAATATTCCGTCGGAATTTCTACAAATTGCGCGACAGTTCTTGAATAAGCATATTTATTGAGAACAATTTATCTTAATTTTCGTCGAATTTACAATTTTGGATGGTCAATTTTTTAGTGACAACAAATATATATATTTTTAAAAATTAATAAATTGTTTAGAGAATCCAGAGATCAAGGTTCAAAAGCTTTTGATGTATTTATAGAGGAAATATAAAGACAGAACTTTAAGAAAGAGATGGAAAAGGTAATTGCAAAAGGTGAAACTATTATTAGCTGTACACAATACTATTCCTATGAATAATCAATTTGCAATAGATTTATTAAAAGGATTATTTGCAACGAACTTTGAGCATTGAATTCAAAAGTTTTCTCATTTAAAAATATATCAGATCTACGTATATAACCGATAGAGTCAGCCAGCAACCGGTCTTAGGACCTAAAATCGGTCAACAAATGAAATTGCTAACAATCTATTCTCTTTTTGTATTACAGATCTCTGCAATAATTATTCAGTTAATTAACATAATATCAAGAAAGAAAAAATCCACACTTAAAGACTGATTTAATGACAAGTGCAAAAAATCGTGTGAAAAATTCAATCACAAATGTGAAAAGTCAATCAAAATAAGTTTAACTTAAGCCCCCGAAATATGTGTTAATCTTATAGAAAGATGTATAAATTGTGAAGTTAGAACAAAACCAATGGAGTCAACTGTGCTGGTGCATTTTTGTTTTTCTTATTTGTTCGGTTACATTTTCATTTCAACAAGATTTTCATTTTCGCTCGATAACAACGCGTACAGAAGTCACAAAAATGTTGCTGACAATGAGGCGGCAGAATGAACTGATAAGCAGCCAGCAGCATTCCACAACCGGGACGATCACAAGCACATCCACGCCCTCACCGCCTCCACCCCTGCACACAGCAGCAGCAGATCAGTCCACAGCATTAGAATCGGCGCCTGGATTGAGTCTTGTGGCCACCACATCAACTGTTGCGCAGGACTCACTAAATACGCCCACAACGCCCGTGAGTCGCAATCCTTTGCAGTTTGCAGCACAACCCCCACCCCCACTTGCAGCACCTGGCGCTGCGCCCACTTTCAGCTACTTCAATAGCAACAATAGCATTGCTGCTGCAGCTGCTCAGCCTGCTGCAAGCTATTTGCAGCATCTACCCCAAGCTACAGGCAAGGAGGAATTGGACGAGTACGTGGATATTTTACAAGTGCAGCAACTGTTGCTGGATTCTTCAGCGGCCGCCGCAGCGGCAGCTAACCAAAACGTTGCTAGTCCTTCCCAAGAGCAGCAACAGCAACAGCTACAACAACACCAGCAACAGCAACAACAACAACAACAACAAATTTCTAAACCGCGACCGCGCATCAATCTACAAAAAGCATCGGAGTATGCCGCTCAATTAGCGCAGGGTAAGTTCGACCCTTCGATGTGTGGTACAGCTCGGAAATAATTATGATCTTGAATTAAAAAATCGCCACAAAATTCAAATCATAATAAATAAATAAAAAACCAACGAGCTAATGAAAAAATCAATTGATTACAATAGAAATGTCAGCAAACACACGATACTCACAGATTATTTCTCCTAACAGCTGAGACAACATCGCCTGCATCGCGTCGCGTTTTGCTGGACTACCCAAATCCGTATCTATACGGCAATCATTATCATCACACGCCGCCAAGTGAGGACCTTGTGGCCCTTTGGTTTGGCAGCAATGGAACAGGTGAGTCAGTCAATACCATATATACATATATATAAATATAGATGTTTACCCCCAACGAGTGCAGCATTTAATTAATAATTACCTCCAGTCGAGTGTGAATCGTTGTCATAGGCGAGTGGCGCGAATACATTCATAATTGTATCTGCCAGATACGAGCTGCCAACAAGAAAATGCAATAAAACGGCTAGTTGCAACATTAGAAGGAGTTGAATTCGAAAATGTCATACACTTTAAAAAATAAGGCACAAATATATGAAAGTTAGAAACAAAAATAAATTGCATTTGAGTTGAACTAAAATTCATAAAAATATCAGAATACAATTGCTTACATTTTTGAAAACTTGCATGTTTTCAAAACATCTTTAAAGTAATCAAGGAATATTCAATAATAATAGAATTTATCTAAATTCCCCAGAGAAGTAGCCATGAGATATATGATCTTATTGATGAACTACGCATTGTATCTTTTTGGGGAACTTTGGAAACTTTGGCTCATTTCAGTTTCATTTAAATGTTAGAAACTTGTGTTGCCCAAACACTCGAACTGATCGAGCTCAGTTAATGCGAGTGTATTCATAAACATAGTTTGTTGGCTCTTGGTGGCATTTGGTGGCGCCTCGTACATATTTTTTTGGCTGTCTCATTGCATAATTCACTGCCGACAGGCGATGTTGATGGCGTCAAGGGGCCGGTCTCCATGTTTCATGTTGCACGTTGCAGTTACTCAAAATTATCGTATTGCCGCTATAAATTGCCAAAATTAATCTATGAATGAGCTGACAGCCCGAGTTGTGTGAGTGTGAGTAAATTATTCCCCGAACTCTCCTACTCCCCTCTGCGTCCGTCCGTCTCTCTCTCTCTCTCTCTCCCTCATACTTTGTTGCTGCTTAATAAATTTAAAAAATGTGCGCACTTTAATGCCGTTTGCATGTAATTTCTGACGGCGCCTTCAATGGATCGCGTTCTCTTGCAGTCGACGACGCTGTCTTTGGAACGTTGCCAAAAACTTGAAATTGAATTCGCAAATGATGCAGCGCATTGGCCCCCAGCGCCCTTTCGCTATTTTTTTGTTGTTTTTTTTGTTTGCCATGGCAATGGGCAACAGGTGTTGGCCCAGGTCTGGTCGACCACCTCGCTCGTCGCTCCTCTCTCTTCTCTCTCTCTATCTTTCTGTCTATGGGGGCCACTTGGAAATGCATGCAACGGTCGATGTAGTCGTCACACGTTCCATCGATTACTCTGTCTGACGTTTTGGGTTTGGTCGCCGACTTTGCGGCTATGCCAAATTTAAGTCAGCGCCAAGACCACCCAAACTGTGTCAATGTTGCGTCTTTCTATGCTGCACAGATCAAATAGGATTGTGCATAGAATATGATCTACCTCACGTTAACTACATGTATCTATATATATATTATTTATGTAGTCTAGCTTATAAGGAATACATTTTATTTTGTGATTGTGATCTTTGCAAATTATTATCACTATCTATCTATTGTATATCTGAAACCATATTTAGCTGTTGATCCATTTAGAAACTGCTTGAATATTCTCTTACATTTTAATTTAAAAATAGCTAGGCATTTTTTTTAAAAATATCTGAAAACAAAAACCGTCTAATCCAGCGTCTATCCTTCAAGATTAATCTATTTGTTGACAGTTTAATGACATATTTACTCATGCTGTTCAGCAACGAATAATTTTGGTTTAAAATGAGAATCTGTTGCTAAGGTCACAGAGAGTTGACTCTCGGGCTCACATATGTATGCTGTAACAAGGTTATTATTATTATTATAATTTTCTCATTTTGCAACAGTTGCTACTGATTCTGGTTGCGATTGTGATTGTGATTCGGACTATGGTTTCAATAGTATGTGCCCCTTTAAAGCGACAAGCAGACCAGTTGCTGTTAAGTACTCGTATTTCCAAGATGCACACAAATTGCCTTAATTAATTAATATCATAAATACGCGACGGCGCTTAATTGTCGAATGGAGCAGCAAAAACGTCGCAGAACAACAGCAAAAATAAACAAAACAGAAAAAAAGCAAAATCTGACTCTCATGGCAACGCTAATTAGCCAGGAAATGACCCCAGCTGACCGATCGGCAGCAGAAATTGCAGCCACAGTAGTCACACAGCTGACTGACCCTAATCGACAGGAAGCTGACTCAATCTGAGACAGACAGACTGTTGGATAGTTAGGCAGGCCATGGCCACATTCTGTTGCACTTCAGTTGCAATCAATATTCATAAATCTCTTTCTCTCTGCCTCCCAAAGGTTTACCAATTAATAACGTGACCCGTTTTATATATGCGCTATATATATATATATATAGAATCAAGCTGGGTGATCGTTTCCAATGAAAAATCACACACAAAGCCTTTCAGCGTTTGTCAACAACGTTGACACCACAACAAACTGGCAAACTTGCAACTGGCAGCAACACGAAGCAAACTGCCAAGAAAACTGCAAGAAAATTAAGGCGACAATCGGCGCTGGGGCAACCTTTGCGCCTTTGTGCAACGGAAATCGCTGACATGGACCACACCAGAGCCAGCAGCAGCAGCAGCAGCAGCAGCAGCAACAGCAGCAGCAACAGCAGCAGCAACAGCAGCAGCAACTCCATGCCGACTACTGTCTGCCTGTCGTCTCAGCAAGCCATTGAGGCTTGCCTAATGTTTAATTAAGGTGATTGCTGTGCGGTCACTTGAACGTTGTTGTTGTTGTTGCTATAGTTGTTGCAGTTGTTGTTGTTGCAGTTGCTGGCTGCTTGCTGCTTGCTGCTTGCAGTTGGTTGCTGTTGTTTGGCTGACAACAACACCTCACGAATGATCACCAAATTGGTTTGTAAGGATCTAAGCGTGCTTCGCTCGCCCATGTCAAACACTTTGGGCCAAAGGACATAATACCCCGTTCGCCCCGCTTGTTCTTGCCCCCCCCAGCCGCCGCTCTGCCCAAACGCCATTGGCGCTGATTGCCAGACAGGGCCCCAGCTTTAATGAAGATTAATTGCAATCAGTGCGCCAGTTGAGCGGCGATTAATTGCAGAGCGAGTGAAAGAGAGTGACTTGCACAAATGGAAATGAGCTAAGGAAACTGCAATATTGGCCTAGACTTCCTCCCAGACGGCACTGATGATGTCCACTGCCTGTCAGTGCTGCCAACTTTTGACAAGCCAGAAAAAAGGCTAGCTTTATAGAACCATTTTGATATTTCAAATCGTTTATCTTAGATGTTAAGAGTTTTTTTTCCCCTTGAAGGCGTCCCATCTAAAATTCTGAAATTCGTCCGAGAATCAGGGCTGAGAGAAGAGCAATAGACTCAGAAGTGGCATAATAGATTTAGCCCTCCAATATTATATATTATATATATTTATATTATTTATTTATACATTTATTATATATGTATTTCTTGATAAGTAACAGAACTTGCCAATTCAGTTAAGATTGCGATCGCACTTGAGCCAGCCACATTAGAGGGAAACAGAAATGAATGGAAAGGGGCACCACTGTTGGCTGCATGCCTCTGCTTCTGCCTTTGCCATTGGTCGTGGCTTTGTGTGCGGTTCACAAGTTCACAAGACCTCACGAGACGCAGTTGCGGGCAACTTAATTGCCATTTACATGGCAAATGTTGAATGGCGTTTGCTGCCGGCTCAATACTTTGTTGGTGGCACAATGCAACTGATGAATTGCACTGGGAGAGTTGCCAAACTGCAATGATTTGTCACAGTTCATCACTGTGGCTGTAACCACTACCAAAAGCATAATGAATCTGGCCAGCTCATAAATTTGGCCAGTAAAACAAAGGGAATAAATGTTTACCAACAAATCTCGTGTGGGCTGGAAAAGTGGATCTGATGAGCGACCCATAAGCATTTTCTATATTATTTAATATGTTTTATATACATATATATATATATATACATACATATATTCGCATTGCCACCTGCTTCCATGAGTTTCGAGTTGGCGCCAGTTAAAACCAGACTCTGTCCGAAGTCTGCGACTGTTCAAATTAAATCAAATGTTTATATCAGAAAACCGCAACACGTGGGCAGCTCCATTTTTTTTATTTTATATTTTTTGGGTTTTCTGGTTTGCATTTAACTTTGCTTAAGTTATAATTTGTGTATCTGTGTGTCCATTTAACGGCTTTCAAAGTGAACGCCACTTTGGCATCATATAGCTAAAAATAGAGTCATAGCTCAGAGGCCAAAAGTTGGTTGGTTTGGAGTAAGACAGTATTACATACGAGTGTATAGCCGTGTGGGTGCAGAGCTACAGAAGCACTTTTAGGCACTTAAATGCAGTCCATAGAAACTTACAATGGGATCGAAAATATTAATATATATATCAGCAATATAATGCTGGAATATTAGCATTTTGTCGCTTCACTGCGTCTACTTGACCCTAATTCTGTTCTACATACCTGAGAACATTAGTATTTCAAACATCATATGCATATTTGCGATATCATCATCTATTAGATATGAATCGCAATGGCAGTCATATGTTGTCCCTTAAGAGTTGTGAATGGGTCAAGTCGCGACTCGAGAAAAATATGAATGGTTTCAGGTCATCATTGATAGACGTCGCCTTGCTTTTTAGCTACTCGAGATAAACATCAGCATGAAGATATGCCCACGCAGTCGGCATTAACCTGTTGGCGCCGTCGTTTGTTAAAAGTTGGTAGTAGCCCACGCGACATAAGAAAAAACAAAAACCAAAAAATCAACTCAAAACTAAAAACAAATCTGAAAACCGCAAAACAATCATTAAAACAAGCAGCGAATAAACTACATTGAAATTTGTTTGATTTTTATTTGAAAAAGCAAACCGCAAATTTATTTGGGATTTGCATAAAAAATTACTGGCAACAAATCGAACATGAAAAAAACCAGAGACACACGAATCGGAGTCGGAGCCCAGCCCGAGTTGATTTCATTCATGAGCTCCATTCATAAGTTGTACATTTCTAGTTTAAGGTAAGCCACCAAACGAGCACCACCTACAAGTAAACCATCAACTACCAACTTGCGGGCAACAACTGGCTACTTGGCAACTGGCAACTGGCAAACAGCAACTGGCAACTGGCAACTGGAAACTGCATATTATTTATAACATTTTGTGGTTATTTTTTTGGGGTCACTTGTTGGCGTGTGTTGCAAATTAAATTTGCAAATTATAGGCTGTCGCTTCGGGTTTCCGGTACGACAACAACAGCAGCAGCAACAACAACAACTCTCTCTCTCTCTCTTGCCTTAATTTTGGAGAGCGCTTCAAATGTGTGGCAGCACAAACAAACTCAGGGCTAAGATTGAGTCCGTTTCAGCTGCACTTTATCACACACTTGTCCCCGCTTGACAAGCTCAATGGATATTCATACAATGCAAATTCCCCCAAAGCACAGCAACCCACCTCAACCCACCCCACCCCACAGTCCACCCACCGCGATGCAGCTCGCCAAAAATGGCACAACCAACAAAATGGTATCGTGCACATTTGAACTGTCATGCCACAGTCGGTTTCAGACTCAGATTCAGATTCAGAGTCAGAGTCACATTCGTCTGACATTTGAGATTTGAGGCGAAATGTCAGTCACGGCTCAAAAGTCCGTTCGTTTCACTGCTTCACTGTAGAGCGCTCGAGCCGCTCAACATCGTGGGCCGCTTAGACTCTTGGCCAAAGAGATGGTTTACAAATATGACAAATAAGATGTTCTCTTAAAACTACTTGTACAAACATCTAATACCCTTTCTTTGATTTACTTATTTATACTCTAAATAAAGTGAGGAATACAAGGAAGGTCCTTCAACAGTTAAGAGCTGAATTAATAATTGTATTTAATTATATAAATATTTGTCCGATAGGAAAACTGTCTCTCAGCCACATATACATTTCTAATCCTTTTACATAAATATTGTTTTAATATTGTTTTTTCTTTAAGGAAATTCAAAAAGTGGATTTTATGTCGGATTTTTTGTTTTTCGAATAATTGTTTTCAGGCGTTATGTGAAATCTTTGCTGTTGAATTGTAAGCCAAAAAGTAGGTTTCAATATGAGCTCCTATTAATATGGTTCAAATAAGTTTTTATGCCCAACTTATTTGCTTGCAAACCGAATAACCGAATAACCGAATAACTTGGCTTGTAGTAGTTTATCTATATCTAAAAGAGAGGCAGTCAGCCAGTGCACAAGATTTCCAACTAAATTTGGTAGTCAAATAATTTACATCAACTTTATGATGTTTATTGTTCTGTTTGATGTTGCTATTGTTATGTACTGTTGTTGCTGTTGCGTGATTTGAAGTTTTTTGTTATTGTTTTCGTTTTTTTTCTAGTCACTACTCTTTGTGGGCGTAACGCGCGCGCAGCTTTCGACCCACTCAGTTTTTTTGGCGTTTACCTTTTTTAGTGCCGCTTTGGAGGAGCCGCCACCGATGTTGTTTTTGCTGCTGTGGCTGCTGTTGCTGCTCAGATTTGATTGGTCAATGGTCAATGCTGGTAGCCCAGTTTCAAGTGCGTTTCCCACTGCTCTTGTTGGCTGCTCCATGCCGCCACTTGACATATTTCAATGGAGCACCAACAGCAGCAACAGCAGCAGCAGCAGCGAGCGTGCGTACAAAATTCAAAAATAGCCGCATCGCCACCGAAAAAGAGAAAAACACACAAATTACGCGCATATTTTCTAATGAGCTCATGCGCGCCATGGATCGACATGGTTCGAAGCGATTTGGCTCGCACGGAACGGCCAAAATTCCCCCAGCCGATCCACACGGCTCCTGCGCTGTCACCAATTGACAATTTCAAGTGTACGTGTCTAAGATTTATGCCTGCTTTTCTCATGCACAATATACAAACACACACACTCACACATTTGTACGGAAAAGGGGGGCTTTTGGGTTGATTATGGAGCAAAAGACGTTCGCGCTGCTTGCCAAGTTTTTCTATTTTGTTTTCCTCATTCTTTTATTTTTCCGCTGGTGTAGATATCGTTAGCACAAAGCCAAATTTTGTCTGCTGTCAATGTTGAAAGATGCGACGATTTGTGACTGAACCAACAGAAAGCAAGCTAATTAGTGCTGCTAATGGGATAAGTGCTTGCTTGATGTACAAACATTTACACATATGTATCTACTTACATTGATATGTGCACATATTTGCCATGTTAGCCACGATTCAAATTTACGAAATGTAATGAAAGTTATGAATTTGCTGAACAAAGTTCAGCTCTACTTTTCAAATTATGTTCCAATCGCAGAGTGCATTTCATTTGATCGAAATTTAATGATATTAACCAGCTTGAAATGCAATTGAAATTTTTTTTATTTAAATTTTAAAGTTAGTTAACAATTAATAAATTAAACTTTTTAAAAAAATTATTTAATTTTGTTTTTTTTTTAACGAGAAGTCTTTTTCACAGCAATATGTTTTTCATTAAGCTATCATAGTTAGTCTGTCTCTCTCTCTCTCTCTCTCTCACACATACACACACACACACACACTCTCTCTCTGTCTCTTTATGTATATATATAATAATATAAGAATCATAAACTACTTCAAAAAGGTTTGAGCTGCACGCCCTATTTTCAAACAGAAAACGATCGGCACCTAAGTGAACCGATCCTTAAAAATAGCTTCAAGGTCAATCGGAAAAAATAACTAAAATTTCAAATTTCAGAAACAAATTTCCATTTCTAAGATTATACAAAATTTTCAAAAATCAGTAAATCACGCAATTAATATTTGCTTTATAAGAATCTCTGAAAATGAGTTTGCGACCAATCAAATAAAAAGTAGAAACTTTCAAAAAACAGTTTTTCAACTACTTTCCAAGTTTGGAGTTGATTCTGCATAATCTGATGTGTTAAGCTGTCCATAATTGTTTGAAATTGAGCAAATGAAACTGCCAAATTTATAAGACCTTCTCAGATTGGCTCTTAACTTCCCAGCATGAACATACAAATAATTCAACACGAGCACATATTGACCTCTGTGAACCCACTTATGGCGACTATACTAAATATGGCTAAGTTCAAATGGACAGAAGGAAATGAGGGACTATTACCATTGTGGAAATGCATTGCACGCAATCAAAATGCATTTATTAAACAATCCGTTGGCCAACAATCGCATGCAGTAGTGGTCCATTAACAAAAACCGTTTAAAGCCAAACAGCTAAACGCACTTTATAAATATATATATATAGATATATATATATAGACATTGTGTACTGCACATCCTCTAATCATACAAACACACAGGCACACACATACAGCAACCACAACAACTGCAATCAGGCCACCAAATCGCAACGACTTCAACTGCAACTGGAAATTGCAGACGACGACAGCAGCAAACAAAGCCAACAAAAATTGTACACAAAGCTACTTACTTTGGCATCAGCCCCCGCAAAAAAATAAGAAAACTAATATAAAATAAATAAAAAAGAGCCAAAAAAAAAAAATAAAAAAATAAAAAAAAATCCCCTGCGCCAGTTGCAACAACTGTGAAGTTTTTTTTCTAAGCCGACACGCGTTGACTTTGGTTACACGAAAGCAGCAGCCTCCAAGTCTCCACAGCGCTGCGCTCCCTCCGCCTGCTCAGCGTAGTGCTCTTGGCTTGTCGCTGTCGCTGGAAGCTGCTGTGACTTCCTCGAACCTCTCGCTCGCACTTGGTGACACTGCGCACATTTGAACAGTGGAACAAATTTGCAACTGATTTATGTAAATCGCCAACGAGCGCTTTTTTCGGGCTCCAATCAGCGCGTTGTGTTTGTGCCTCAGCAGTTGCATGTGCATTAAATGCTCCGGCTCCTCCTGCCAGCTCCTGCAGTTGCTCCTGCTCCTGCTCCTCTGCCGCTGCCTGCAGCCGTCGGGCATTATATTGTGCCGTTATTTGGCCCAAAACTTTGCGCTACAAAACTGCAACTCATTGAGCACTACAAAAAAAAAAGAAACCTTTTCGTTATGAATGAAGCTGCCCACGCGCAGCACCGAAAAAAATAAATCCAAATCACAACTAAGGCTGCAGTCGACTTCGACGTCAACGTCGACAGCGGATGTTGTTGCCGCTGCTGCGGTTTCTGTTGTTGATGTTGTGTTGATGTTGTTGTTGTTGTTGCTATAGTTGTTGTCGTGCTGCGCCCCATTCATTAAACGTTTTTTCGATATTTTTCGTTACTTTTTTACACTCTCTACCCATTAAAAAATTAAATAAAATAATTTTTAGTCAAGACAGTTGACGACGTCTACGAGCGAAGAACGTATAAATATTCCTCCTGATCAGCACGATGAACTTGTTTCAAACTGAAACTGATATGCCAGTCAGTATGTATGCGGCTTATTTGGCTTATTTAAATAATATCTGTGTGCCCAAAACATTTTATAATGTCAGCACAATAAACACTAAATAATTTATGAATGAGAAATATGAAATATATTTAATATGTAAAGAATACACTTGTTGTGGCCTAAATGATACCCACTGAATTAGTAGGCAAAATGAAGGGTTGTTTCGTTCCAATTCCTATCAAGCAAAGCTTAACACAATCGAGATTGCTGACTGCTGATAACAGGGCATCTCTTAGTCGACTCGAATATAACTATTTGGTAGTGGTGCGACCTATTGGTCTCAGGCGCAGGCGCAGCGGTCGCTGCCAAAACTGCAATTTTGTCGCTTTTCATGCCAAAAATCGATCAACGCCGCCGCCGCCGCCACCGCCGCCTCCGACGCTGACGTCGTGACAAGCGAGTGGCAATAAAAACTAAATAAAAAAGAGCCCAAGTCGAGAGAGGCACAGTTATGGTTGTTTTTATTTTTTTTTTATTATTTTTTGTTTTTTTTTTGCGCTGTTGGCCAATATTCAAATGCAATTTATGTCATCGTCGTTGCTTTTATGCATGCATATATGACGTCAGCGTGGCCATGGTTGTGGTTAGTGGTTCAGTGGTTGCGATTGCGATTGCTGTTGCTGTTGCTGTTGTTGTTGTTGTTGCTGTAGTTTTGTTTTGCCGTTTACCAGCTATAAAGTTGTAATGCCCGCCAGCTGTGTGAGAATTTGGCTTTTGCCAGCGCCTTGGCAGCAACTTGAAAGCCAAAGCAAAACACACAACTTTGCATACCCATTGTCGGAATCAACTCAACAACTATCAGAATACGTGTAAAGCATTCCATAATTAAGTTGGTGCTTAAATGTTTATGCCGTTTGTGTAAATGTGTGTATCTGTGTGTGTGTATAAGCACCGGTCCTTATGACTCCATTTCATTAGAACTGTGCTAGCGACAAAGTACAGCTGAGGAAAGTTTGCACTTTTTTGCATAGACTCTAAGAAAAACACAACATTAAACTTAGAAAGACTAATAAAGATACAAAGATAAAGCTGGTTAAGAATCTTTCAGAAAAACCAGCTCAGAATTTTACTTCGATTTTTCTGTATAAATTACGAATATCCATTATAATAAAATTCTTAAGTAATACATCCAAATATAAAATAATAATAATAATAAAATACTAGTGTATAAGCCAAGTATTTTTTATGTCGCCTTCAGCATATAATATTTTTAATGATCTTACCCATTTTGAATAATCTCAAATAGCTTCTCACAAGTGCTTAATTTTTAATAAAGTCATAAAGGTGGGAAATTTATTACCTATTAGCTAGAACCCACGAATTTATTAGAAAAGTATTCCGAAATGTTAACAAAATAAAATGTCTGTTTATGTTAACTGGTTCGGTGCAGTGATAGTATTGCAGCCGGAAATGGGAACACATAATATTTAATTTTTAATGGCCTCGATCAATATGTGACACCGTGAACTAAACCTTAACGACTTGAAAATATTAGAACAGTCTCTATGGCAACAATGACAGCCGTTGACAATCTTTGAAATATGATATTGTACTATGGACAAAATAAATATAAAGCTGCCTGCTGATTGCAGCGCATGAGTTTTCACCACCCCAAACAAAAGCTGAGAAAAGTTTCATTCATTAACAAAACGAGAAAAAAATGGGCAGCAAAGATTTGGAAATGTATTTTTATTGAATGCATCAAATGATGTCGAAGCATTTGACAGTTAATTTGTTTGCATTCACTAAAGTCAAGCATTAGACGCTTTCCGGTCTTCCTCCGATCGAATATATCGAACAACAACGATGCTAATGCGGTTCCGGTGTGCGTGGCTAATGGAGACGAGCCAGTTGTACATCGCCTCTTAGCCATGGCCATCAATTTGCATTTGCTGCCCACGTTTCCCGAGTCTCGTGCCCTTTTGGCACCTGGGTGCACAGATCTTTGTTTGCTTGCTTCATTCACTCATTCAATTCATTCATGATTTCATCATGTGGCGCACAACGTGGGCGCATTTCTGTTTTTCTCTTCTTTTTTTTTAATTTTTACTATTTCATTCATAAAACCAACTCGGACACGCGCGTGCCCTGCCCTCAACTCGAGATCTTGGCCGAAACTGTAACCGAATACCCAAAACGCTGCTCGTTGATTTTATTAGGGTAAGTTGCACGCTTTTCCTTCCCCCAAAGCCAAAACTTCGCTGCTTGCAACGTTTGGTCGCATCTTCGTGTCGCTGTTTTGCTTCGCTTAATTTTAGCAACATTTAACCCACTTTTTCGTTTTGGTTTTGCTAATGAAGTGTCAACAACAAATTGAATGTCTAACATTTGTTGCATGTCGCCAGCAACAAAAACAGCAACAGCAGCAGCAACAACAACAACAACGACGACAACTACAACAACATGTGTGTCTGTATCGTTGTTTAATGCTTTAAATAAATAAATGCGAATGCGACTGCAAAATGTAAAATGTTAAAGTCAACATGAAATGTTGGCCAATCTCAAAGCAGACGAAGTTTTTATGCTCTCAAAAATAGAAGCAAATCATAAATAATTACAACGATTTTTTATCTGAATGCCGAAAATTATCTAATCTGAAATTATCTTATCAACTGTCAAAGAAACAGCTAAAATTAAATGATAAACACATAAAAAATAATATATATTTTATGAACATAATTGTCTGAAGCTGGAAACTAGCTTAGCTAAATGCATTTCATATTTAATATTAATTTTATTCCTACTGAAAAATATCAATTATATTCAAGAGCTATTGGTTTTAAGAGAAATATATATATATAACTTAAAAGATATATAACTTATAATATATATGTATATAACTTAAAAGAACATCCGATCTAGTTAAGCAATAGTTTTGAAATTTATGCTTAATTTGTTTCATCTAAGAATGTTGGATTTAAGATCCTATTTGGAAGGAGTTATTCGGTGAAGCTGTACATCATTTATATAGAAACGTATTTATCGATCACCAGAACATATTCTTCATGGGATTATCGCTATGCTTTAACTGCCAAGTGCATAATAATATAATTTATGCCAATACGTAGCCGACACGTAGGCCCGGGCACAGGGCAAAGTTTCATTCATTGATGGTGGCTCAGTTGTTGTTGTCGCTGTTGCAATCACTGAGCATCGCTTGCCAAGTGTGTCGCAGTCGCAGTTGCAGTCGCCGTCGCCGTTGGCGTCGGCGTCAGCTGCACCACAAAGTTAAAAGCAACGGTCAATTTGCATACAACAGCCGCCGTTTTGTGAATGAAAATCTGTTGTTTTTTTTTTCAATTTTTTGGTTTCGTTTTATTTTTTTTTTTTTTTGGCCGACAACAACAAATTAAAGCGGCAACTGCAATAAATTGTTGAATTTTATTATGCTGCGGCGTAGATACGTAGATACAGGGTGCTGTTGCAGCAACTGCCTACGCACTGACCGCAGCAGCCCACACACGCCAAGTATCTGTAAGATACGCAGCTCAGCAGCGAGTCTCTCTAACTACTTGCGGCTGTCGTGCGCCATGTTGCGGCTAATTCGATTTCTGCATTGCCAAACGCTTTGCCAGTCAAAAGCTGCCGATTGCCTTTTGCTACGCCAACACTCACAGATACAGATACATAGATACATTAAAAGATTGCTGGCTAGAGGCCTGGTCGATTTCATTGATGATTTCTGCTTTTGGAAGCCGTGTCTATGACATTTGGCTTGTCAGTGTCAGCTGCCTGCCTGTTTGTTGCTTGGATTCATTCATTTAATTTTTGCCTCACCTCACTATTTTTCCCCATATTAATTGCTGGGCTTTGCCAAGCCGTGAATGTGATAATAAATTATTACAGCAAAAGACATATTGCCGGGTGGGCGTCCATTACACACAGAAAGAAAAAAAGTGAGAGACAAAACACAGATACCTCGATTTATAGCTGCCAAGAGATCCAAGCCATGATCCGCTAAGCTGTTGAGCAGCTTTGTGACCTGGTCAAGTGCTTGTTGTTGGTTGGTTGTTTGCTTTCTTGTTTGGCTCATTCAATTCGAATTCTATTTCCTGTCTAGGTGTTGTGTTAAAGAATATTCTAAACAGCCAATTGAATATGGCTGTGAAAATTGAGCAATTAATTGTGTACATTTACAAGGCTATCCACCTCATAAATAGACAATACATATATTACCCACTCGTTCAATTACAACCAAAGACTTGCAATGAAATCATTTGTAAATCTGTTCTAATGGACTATCATATTAGCATAAGCAATTTATTATTCTTCAAAGAGCAGGGATAACATAATTGACTCAATAAAATCTTATAATTTCACAAAAGAAGACTTCGAATGTCGGTGGTAAACCAAAATCATGAAAATAGTTGCATAACAAATGAAATTCAAATAAAATATGAGCTGAATAAATAAGGTGGTTTTCATTGAATAAAATAATGATTATTTAAATTAATATATATCTCTGCATAATAAATCTGCAATTTATATATAATTCCGATCACGATCTGCAGTCGTGCGCAAAGTAAAATGATTTAATGTTGGGCGCAAAAAAATATGTAACACTAAGCAAAAAAAGAAGTTTCTAAAAATAATTTACAATATTTATGCATTGGCTTTACAGATAGTCGACTAACAAGATTGATTCAGGAAAATGATGATCGCAGACAGATATTTAAAAAGATCATTTCGAAAGAATGCCACAAAATGATAATATTGAAGATCACTTAGAATGCAACACTATGTAGCTTAACAACTATATAACACCTGCTCATATAAAATGAAATTTATGCAATCCGTTTAAACTGTTGCCACATTGTTGCATATGCATTATGAACATGTTTTGCAGCCAAAAACTCGTAGTTCTTAAAGACGAGCGAATAGTTTATGGCCTCGACAGGCTTAAAATGCAAAAGCGAAAAGATCGCAGCGTACAGAAACTGCCACCGAAAATGATGACAAGCAGAATGAAAATTTATATGGGAAGCCATAAAGAAGGCGACGCATAAATAACGAGATGCAACCCGGGTGCCCACTGAGCCGTGCAACCTGACGATCGTCTCGTCTTCTCGTCGCACGCGCAACTAATTAAATTAAAGGCGATCGCTCGTTCTGGTTACGAGAATACCGTATCCATAGTTTTGTTGTCCGTTATCGAGGTGGGCGTGAGAGAAAGAGGGGCAGAGCGAAATATATGTGAGTGTGTGAAATTTATGTGCAATAATTCAGAATGCATTTCAAGTGCGAATGGTTCCCACACCCCCCATCCAAACTGTGCACTGTGTACTCAATAAGTGGCAGCCCACTTGGCTAACCAATTTGGCAACTGAGTCGCGTGGCGGCTAAATGGACGCCTCCAGTCGATTGTCTGCTGTCTACATCTCTCGATCTGTTTTTGGAGCGTGATCAGCTCAGTTCAGTTCCGTTCAGTTCAATACAGTTCAGTTGACTGACCCCTCACCTCCCCTCCCCCACATTATCTGTGTAGGACAAAGCGGCACGCGACCCGCTCACGTCACAGACAACCAGCAGCAACAGCAGCAGCAGCACCACCACCACCACTACCATCTCCAACGCAATCCTCCACCACCTCCACACACAGTTACGTAGCATGAGAATTTTTGCGTGCTCTCGCTTGGCATCGACAAGTGTAGGGGACGTTTGTTTGACGTCGCGTCGTCGCGTCTGGTCGCTAAATTTTGCGGGGGTTGTTTGTTTTGCTGTTGCCGGCTTTTATTTGGATACCCTGTAACCCCACATAAAATGGGTAGCATGCAGCACTGCACTTGTATGCAAAAAGCAAAAGGAAACATTTGTACAAATCTGCAACAGGATTCGTTCGAGTCTCTACCGACTGAACGGTCGCTGTGAATCTCTCCGTGAAGATGAATCTGGACGGAATTCGATCAATATTTATATATATATTTCTCTTCTATCCTGCCATCTTTATAATCGCGCCGATCGCAGAGAATAGGGGATGGCGAAAGCTGAAATCTGATTTAAACATTTGTGTAGTTTATTTTTTAATAAGCCAACAAATGATAATTCACTTTATGAATGGCTCCATTCGAGGACCACAATATTTTAAAAAAGTAAAGGATCTCAAAGGCGCTTTAACGGTATTAACCAGAATGCTGACAAAGAAACACATGAATCTTATGGATACTCAGGGAAAGAAAGCAGATCGTGTTTATAGGTTTTGGAGGGTGATTCTATGTATAAATAACCACAAAACTGGATTAGGGTATCTGCTGGTCGTGCACTCTTGCATGTTTTTTTGTTTATTTTTTGTTTGTTCACATATGCCCACACACACACACAAACACACACACTTTCTCGCACACACACACACACACGACACACAGTCGGAAAGCCGGCCGGCCGGCCATAATGTCCACCCACCTGTGCCGCCAAAATGTCGGTCAGCTGCTCGCGACTAAGTTCAAGGGCAGCCAGCAAACATGAAAACAATTTTAGAATCTTTATTTCGCTTTGAGCCTGGGTGTTTTCTTGGCACGCGCTACAAGCGAAGAACGCCTCGTTGACGACTTGGCCCACGTTCTTTACACCATATTCTGAGAGCAACTTGCACTTTTCTGCGTGTCATTTGTCGCCCATCATTTTTTTTTCTTGATTTTTGTTCTTTTATTTTTGACGTGGTCGTCGCCTGGTCGTGTGCCGCCGGCTCAAATAAATCAACAACAAGCGGCCTTTTTGGCTGCTGCCTGCTGCCTGCTGTTGTTGCACGCCTATCGCATCCGGTTCGCCCAAGCTCAGCTTTGATTTCGTCTTTGTTTTTGTTTTTGTTGTATTTTATATGAAATCAAAAAACATGTATACAAATTGTTTGTACGCATTATGCAAAAGCTTCAAGTACAGACTCAATCAAGCCATTTTATATGCCATTTTCATTTATTTATTATATTTTTATTTTATTTTTTTTTTGTTTGCTATTCATTTTTTTTATTTAATTTTATTTTTTGCATGGCTGTTGCAAATCGACGCCTGGAGCATTGTTGGAGCCCCTTGTCAGAAGAGCCTAGTCAACATGGCAGTCAACAAATTTACGACATAATAATTTACATTTATCTGCCTGCAACGAGGCAGCCACAATACAACAACAACAACAACAACTGACTTGCTATATTTTTGTGCGTGTGATTTGTTTACTTTTTATTTGCAATGAAGATAAATTCGTTTCACCAGGTGACGAGTGAATGCACTTTGAGAACTTCAGTAGCCGAAGTAGTTTATTTGAAAATGGTGTAGTGAACATTTTAAGTTAATTTTCAATTATTTCAAGACTGCACATTGAACCTGAAAATACCATTTTAAATCTTTGTCTCGAAAGTTTTGATGGTATTTAAATAGCTTAACATTTTTAAGTTGAATGATTTAACTTGTATATTATTCTTGCGAATATAAATCACATTTAAATCAACTTAATTTGTTTTTGTAGAGATCTTCATTTTCAGTTTTTGATCATATTTATTCATTTATGTGGTTGAGCATTTATTAAATTAATATAAATATATGAATAAAAAGTTTTGATTTTTGTAGATTTTTGGTTTTTTTTTTTTTGTCTATTTATAGTTAATATATGAAGTTAAGTGTTAAGTTAAGTGCATAAAAATCAACCTATTTGCTGATAAGTTTGATCCAATTTCAAGTATTGCATGTGTGACGAACTGAATTGCATAGTTATGGTATCCAATTGCTTAAGTAGTTGATTAACATTCAGCGCCATGTTGTTTAATAAGTTACCTTTGCGATATGTCGCCGTCAGACGGCGCAGACGTCGCCTCTTTATCAGTTTATTACTTGGCAAACTTTTCATTTTAATATCATTCGCATTTGCGCAATGCAATCACCTTAATGCTGCTGTTGTTGTTGTTGTTGTTGTTGCTGTAGTTGAGCGACTTTTAATTTTGAACGCCTTCGTGGCGAGACCTGAACAAATCGGGTTGGTTGGTTGGTTGGCGGCTTGACTGACTGCAGCAATGATAAATGTGCACCGGTTTTGAAGGCGTCACAGAAATGCGACAATCTTTGTTGCCCCACCACACTCAATGTGCATTCTGTGGTTGGTAACTCAACTCAAAGTCAAGGGAAGCAGCCAACAGAGAGTGTGACCGAGAGAGAGAGAGAGAGCAAGAGACGCCAGCAAACTTTCACTCTGGCTAACACGTATCCTCTCCAACTCTCTCAATCGCTATTGTTGTGTCATACAAAAATCGATGGAGCTAAAAATTGCCGGTTTCTGGGCTTTTAGACGCTTTTGCACCACCCCCAAATGGTTGCTTGCGTAAATTTTCCCGGTCATTTTTATGAATGAATTCGAAAATCATAGCATACTTAACAGCGCGCCTGCGTGTATTTGTGTGTGTGTGTTTGTGTTTGTGTTTGCGACATTGAGCTGTGACGAAAGTGGCGCGTCCTTGACTCTGACAACAGGTGGATTTTTTTCTAGTTATTGGCGGCACTTTGCATTTTTCCCAGCAGTTTGTTATTGTACTCTCTGACGCAGGGCAAGCCATTAAAATGTCGC
The DNA here is from genome assembly GCA_035041535.1 of Drosophila cognata. Taxonomy (NCBI): domain Eukaryota; kingdom Metazoa; phylum Arthropoda; class Insecta; order Diptera; family Drosophilidae; genus Drosophila; species Drosophila cognata. The sequence continues at coordinate 11,760,701 of JAWNLC010000571.1, read as the reverse complement.
GGCCCATAAATTGTCATTAGACTCATGCATGCTGCCATTTGCACTAAGCTGCTAAAAATAAACCAACTAGAAACGAGTCAAATGTCATGCAATTTGAACTCTGTGGAAAGCGTAACTGAAGGCAAGCACGCATAAAGTGCTTGAGAGGAATGACTTCACAAATTAGTAAGAAAGAGAATAAAAAAGTAATTATTGAAGAAACATTTGAATTCTTTAACGAAAAAGAAAACACACTTTAGCCATAAACAACAATGCAAAACACATAATTTTCAAAATGAAGTGTTTCCAGATGTTTGATATAAGCCATTACTGCTCATCTGCAAAAGAAAATAAATAAATCAATATAAACCCAATCACTAATTTTGGATTATTAATAATATTATGTCGAAAGTCTGCAAGTTTCTGATGTCTTTATTGTGGAAAACTTTTAGTGATGAGAAATACATATTCATTCAATAACACGTGCTTATACTTCAATGAATAATTATGGTAATCCATTAATACGCAGAAATATAGGCATATAAATTATAAGCCAAATAAATTAAATGGGCGATTGCTATAGTCGTGACAACTCAACTAGTAGAACCTGATATATACAATGTCTCACAGCTTAATTGAACCAGTGTCAAGTAAAAAATGTAATTGCCTGCCACAAACTAATTATTCATTATTTTTCGAAAATTCCAAAAACCGATGGTAGGCACGGTACATAGATATATCAACCACCAAAATGAATATATGATGCAGAGGTTTCCCCACCTGCTATGTAGGATTATGTAAAAAAGTACCCTATTTGTTTGTATTATATGGGGAATATTGATCAATCATCTGAAAGGTTTTAAGACATTGGTTTGTACCTTTTGGTCAACAAAATCGTTATTCACGAAATTTAATCCGCATATGATAACTGAGAACTTAACTCCATATCTGAATTACTCTGGCTTTCATCTTTCATATCTTTGCACAACTTTATCATACGCTTTATCCCACATTTGATGAGTCCAAGTTAAGAACACAGTGAATTTATCCAAGTAATTTAAATGGCTTACTTCATGCCGTGCGAAAGCCAAACTAATAATTTAAAACAACAGAACGATATGTAAACGCTAACTAAAATCACCCGATTAGCATTTGCATGGCGAAATTAGTTAAAAATAGTCAGCGACGTTGATGTCGTTGTTGACCGCATTCGATGATTAAGCGGTCCCAAGAAATTATTAACTTGTTTTGTTGCTGGCAGCAAATGTTGCCATTTTTGGAGTTGAGACCCAGCGAAAACGCAATTAAGCACAAATCACACAGTTTGCCCAAAATTGGTTAAGACTCAAGAAACAAGAAACAGCAAAGAGAACAACAACAACAACAGCAAAAGGGAAAAACAAGAGAAACAACAAAATGATGATGTGCCACGAAATTTGTGGTGCCTACTTTTGACCAAATTTGGTTGAACGTTTATCGCTCGATTTTTGGTTTTTTAAAATGTATTGTATAATATACATATACTTGTATAGCTCGTACCTGTACCCATCCAAAAATCTTGTTGTCTCTTGACCCGTTTCTTTTTGTTTTGCTTGACTGCTGCTTTTGTCTTTAAGCCACACGACTTTATTATGGTGCCAAAGCAAATAAAATGATTTCAATTTATGAATTTTAGCACTTGACATTTGATTTCGGCCAACCACAAAATCATCTGACATCTGAATAACACTTCAGACTTAACTTAAAAGTGGTTTAAGATTTTAAAGCTCTTTTTAACTTTGAATAAACAACTGCAAATTATTTATTGCTTCACTTTTCGCACTAACTGTGAAATCTTAAATATTTCTAAGTTGCACATTATTTTCTTTAGAAATGCTCAATAAATTAGAAGGGCAACTTAAATAAAATATGAAAAATAAATTAAAATTAAATTTTCAAAATCTAAAGTATAAACTTTGAGTTTTGATGCAAGCATCTTCCAAAAAATAAGAAAAATTCATTTTATATTTTTCACTTTGAAATCTCTTCAAATTAATTTAGCTGTTTGTGCAGCTCCAAAGAGATTTTCACTTAATATCAAGAGCATTAAAGTTGAATAATTTGATTGCATTACAAAAGTGTTTTCCAACGTGTTCAGCATTAATTTGCCGTGTGATTTTTGTGCTCGAGACTCGAGCAACATTTTACTGCCAAAAAGTTTGGAATGGGGAAATAGTACGAGTATATAAAATGCAAGTTGGCAGACCGAAAAAGAAATTGCATGTTTTTGCTAACGAAAATCAAAAAACCAAAAAAGCCAAAACTATTTGAAGTTATTTTCGCCACTCGGCCTGACACTCGTCTGTGTCATTGTTACATGTATGGTTTGCTCATGATGTTGTTGTTGTTGTTGTTGTTGCAATTGTTGATGTAGTTGTAGTTGGTGTTGCTGTTGCTGTTGCTGGAGTGTGGCTGTAAAGTGTTCGCCTGTCGCTTTCATTATGCATCCAAAAGCAAAGCAGCAAAAGCGAACAATGTAGGCGTATTTTGATTATGATAAACTGGCGAATTATGTTGTCACTTTGCATTTTTCATATAGAATGAAATTATATTTTATATGCGCTGCACTGCGACTTCGTTTTCTTCTTTTCTATCTGCTGCCGCTGCCGCTGCTGCTGCTGCTGCTGCTGCTGCTGCTGCTGCTGCTGCTGCGGCTGCTGCTTCCTCCTGCTCAACTTGAGTTGTTGCTTTTGTTGCTCATATTGTGATTGTCGCGTCGACTCTTGAAAATATTTACATGTCGTGGCATTTGAAGGGATTTATGTCGCCCCCAAAGATTGCCGTCTCTCTGTCAACCCGCGACTTTGCGCTATGAAAAATGACAGCAACTAGAGAGAGATTGGAGAATGTATTAGCCCGAGTTGAATTTTTGGGGGAAAATGTATTCCTATCACTACCACTACCACTACCACTACTACTACTACTACAAACCAAATAGTTCACTTTTTGCGCTGCCATTTGTTTGGCTTAGCGACGTCAGCAGCATCCAAAAAAGATACAAAATAAAAAATAGAAAAATCAAAGTATTTTGTGTATCTCTGCCCAATTTTCAAATGCTGGGCAGCGCTATATTTATACCATGCCAAGCTATTTATAATGCTTCACGTAACGAATATTAGCTGTTGATTATAAACAAAAAACAAAATGCTTTTCCACTAAGTATTTACGCGCTCTGACGCTGCTCCTAGTTCAGCTGAAAGATTCGCAAACACATTCACACCCACAAGGAACTAACAATGACGTAGTAGTTGTAGAAGCCGCTTCAGGTTGAGAAACGAAAATCCCACCCACACTATTGCGGCGAAAAAGGAAAACAAATAAACATGATTCTAACTATAGTGTTCCGTTCAGTCTGGAACCTCTAAATATAGATGCAACCGTATTTGCAATTATCGCAGCACGTCATGGATTTTTTAGCCGAATTGACTTTGTTTTGGTGTCTATAAATAAACCAACAACTAAATGGGACACTAAATCAATAAAAACACAACAGATATCAAAAGTCCAATAGTACGTGACACACTTCAGATCACCAGAGAAAACTATACACTTAAAGCCAAAAGAGAAATTGTTTTCCCATTCTATTGTGATGCGATTCATTTAGGATGAGGAACTATTCAAATTCTATAAAGTTATCCATTTTTGTACATTAGAAAAACTAAGAAGTAATATGCAACATATTGATATTTGATTCGAACATTTGAAATAATTATCATCGAATTTTGAAATTCCAAATTTGATTTTACATTAATTTCAAATGGCTAAACCCACAATATGAAATGAAAGTTTTTTTTTTTTACTGTGTACAGATGTGTTAAAGAAATAGCTATGGATATGCATGCAACTGGGAAAATTCTCGTTGGGGTGGACTTTTGAACAACGCTGCGAACATTAAAATTACAAGCTATATCAAGACTGCAGATACTTCGACCGGGCATACCAAAAATTAATGGCAACAACGCGGCGCAAACATGACAAAAATTTGTTGTTGCTTTTTTTTTTTTTTTTTTTTTGTTTCTAGACTGTTTTTGGTTTTTGTTTCTGTTGCTGTTGTCGGTTGTCGGTTGCCTGGCCTGGCCCATTGTCAAATAGAAAGCATTAGCCATCCATATGGAGCACGGAACGGAAAATTAATGATGTAACTTGGCGCAGCGGAAGTGTGTCATGGATCTTAAAGATTCCGCGCTACCTCCAAATCTTTCGAATGCTCATTAGCCGGGCATAGTATAGGCAGTCCCTGCCTCCACCCAATATGCGAGTTGGCTTTTAATCAAATATTATACAGACAGACATGTATCCAAGTATCTGAGTATCTATATGGAGGTATATATTATGTATGTATATATGTATGTATGCCTGACTAAATTTAGATAGCAAAGTGTGCTTGTATTGTAGGCCGATTGACGCACAATGTGAACTTTGTGACGTTATCGTGCTTATCGATATCTATCTAACTGTAACTGTACCTTGACTTGTGACGTCCTTTCACGACTGATAAGCGATAAGCGCCAAATTTGCCAATTCATTGTCAAAAAGGAACTACAATTTCATCATGTAGTTGTATACGTAGTTCCTAGACTTATGTCTATGGTCTTAGCTGGAAATACATTATAAAAATGAGATCACATTCCTCTCTGCATCTCTAAGCAACACAATTGTCACAATTTCTAATTATAACAGATGGAAAAAAGATCCAGCTCAATGATAATGAAGCTTAAGTGTTATTTTTTATTGAGACCACCAGATAATGAGCTTAAAGTTTAAATAACAAATTTATTTCTTCCTTATTATATTTTCTTAAATCTTTTTATAACTTTCCTGATCATTGATTGGTTGAAAACCAATTTTAGTTTTTAGCAGAACAGTTCAATTCAATTCATTTTTATATCAACACCCATTTTCAAGGATTTGCAGCATTTTAAAATAAAAAAATAATTTTTTAAATATTTTTAATTAGAGCACAATGCAAAAAACTAAATTTGAATTGACAGCTATAAATATTAGAAGAGATATTTTGAGCTAGAGCTATTTATAGTTATGGCTTAAATAATATGTGATTATGAAATGATAATACTCCTCGTCCAGGGTATACAAAACAACAACTTGCTTGACACACACTCACAACTCAACACACACAGCCAGGCAACATTTTTGTGCTATAAACTATAAACGGCATTTAGTGGGATTAACTTTTTGTGGCCGTCGTTGTCATATAAATATCCACACATTTCGGTGTGCGCCTCGTAAATAAAGTCATTAAAATGGAATCCAAGGCATCTCGGGAAATCGAAAAATAAAGAAGAAAATTTCATTTACATCTGAAATTTTTTTACATTTTTTATTTGTTTTACAGCACAAAAGTGCTGTCACAATCGTTCGAGCTCGAATGCAAATCTCTGCCAATCATCGGCATTAGTTTATTTTTAGGGTTGCTTTGGACGTCATTAAAAGTGCCTAAAATTACCTTGACCGCGGCGCAATGCCCAAATAAATACTAAAAATAGCCAACACAATCAGCATACATCGTACACACATACGTGTGCATCTAAATCGAACCGAGCTGATTAAACATCGCGAGAAGTAATGAACTTGATGTACACAATTCCATTTGCAACAGTTTGCTTATTTGCACGAGGTGCTTTTCACGTCATAACCTGGCCAACTATAAACAGATGAATGCAAACAATCGGTCAGTCAATTGTTTATAAAGAACCGTACAGAGAGCGAGACAAAAAGCGAGAGAGGGGAAGAGTGGGTGAGCCAGAGCGAGTCTAATTCCAATTTAGGCATGATGCCTAGCTGAGATCTTAGCCAGGTTCTACTTTGGCACACGCTCTCTCTCAAATACACATCGACCAGCTGATTACCAATAGTCAGCATTATTTTGTATATATTTATTTTATGTGCGCATTCGCAAGGGTATCTCCGAGAGTTGCATTACTTCAGCATGCAATCTGTTACGTTTTCGGGTTGACTTTTTTAAAACAGACTTTTTATGACAGAAAATGTATTTATACAATTTTAATAATATGAATTCATATCTTTAATCCTGATTTTATACATTTTTTATTGATAGTTTTTATATCTATATAACACGGAATAGAATTTTATTTTATAGAGTATTTAATATTTAACAGACGACGCTTAACTTTTTTCACATCGGAGCCAGCTGCTGTCTTTTCATGTACGTATGCAAAAGCTGAAAAAACCAAATAATAATTATTATAAATATTTTTCTTGTGTGTTTTCGACTAAACATGTTCATCAAAATGTTTTTAAATTTAGTGGAATGAGGCACGCGTTTTATATTTAGATGATTGCCACGGCCTCATAATTGCCACAAATGCGACGACGAGAGCTGACAGAGACAGAGAGCAACAGAGACAGAGAGCAAGAAAGGGATGGAGAGTAAGATGCCCAATGGTCAGTTGATAGAAAAACAAAAGGCGCTTGTCACTATTTGCATGCCTTTTCCCATTTTGGCGCAATTTGTTGACCCACTTTCACCAATTTGAGCGTCGAGCGGCTTATGCCTATTTTGGCATGCTCACACATTATTTATGAATATTCATGTTGTTATGCCAAAAATAATAAAAGTTTGCAATTAGACAAAGAGTCAACAACAATAACAATATCTTCCCGCTTGCCTGCCTGCCTGCCAGTGGGAGGCGATAAATACTTTGCCAGACAGATTGGCTCAGCTTTCGAAAAAATATATATACATATATATATGTGTAATATTTAATATCAGATTTGACATCCACTTATGGACAAGCAAATAATTAAAAGTTATTAAAATGCTGTTGCTACTGATGAAAGTTATAAGCTGAATTTTCTTGAAACACCTTACTCCTAGATATATCTAGAAATTTATAAGCTCTCAAGTTGTCAGAGAGCTCAGCCTTTTAAAGGAACATAATAATATTAAAATATATTTTTTTATTATTATAATTAAGAAACGTTTTGAAGGGTGATTTTGGCCTTCAGCGAGGCTCTGTCATAGTTGAAATGTTTAAAGAAAACTTTTATGACTTAATTTATGATCTGTGTTATTTGTGCTTATTAATGTGTCGCTAAAATAAGTATACATTTAACAACAAACGATTAAATATATGTATACAAGATTTTTTATTATTTCGAATTTAAATATATTATATTTTGCCCGTCCTAACAGAGCACTGAACTTGGCATAAAATAATTTGTGAAATATGTAATACCAATAGTAAAACTTAAACGGAAAACTGATCACAAAAATATTTGGTGGCTATTTGGCAATTTGCATCAATATTTTGTATTTATTTTGATAATCATTTTTATTATCGCCATATTTTTCCTTAATTTATTAGCAACATTTTCGTATAAAAATTTGGTAATTTTATAATAAAAGTGTCGTTAAAATATAAATTTATTTCTATAAAATTTCCAATTCTCACCTTTACAAAATTAAAACCAATCCTCAAGTTTTGCGTGCGTTGCGCCGCTTCGACCAAAGGAAAATTTCTTATAATTTGACTGTTTAAATTTTTAATTTATGTCTGAGTTGTTATTGGTGTTGTTGTTGTTGTTGTTATTGCTCTATTTTCTGTTGACTGGAGCAATTTACGGCAACATGCCAAGCTCATAAAGCATATTATGATGCTCATAAATTATTCAATATAATATAATATATAAGTATAAAACAACATTTTTTATTTATGAATTTTACACAAATAACAGCGAGATGAGTACATAAAATGGAAAACTGACTGTGCATATGTATATACATATATTTCAGATTTACAATACGAAATTTAAGCATTATCAAAACGCTCGCCACAAATAGAGATACATAATGTATATAGATATATATATGTATATATGTAAGGTGTACATAAATTTATTCACACCTCTATGGAGCGATTCGAAAACTCACTGAATGACAACGCCCACTGGCCATTGGGCTTATAGCCACATTGGCTTATGGCTATATAGCCCATATAGCCTCTCCAATTTGAGCAATACAAAATGAAGTTGACTTGCGTAATGCGCAGCTGGCAGCAAATAAAACGCTTAACAATCAAATTCCAATGTGAATGTTAGAAGGGGGTCAGGGGTAGAAGAGGGGGGTAGTCGCTACAAAGCGCTTATTGGTGGCGGTCAAATGGAAAAGCAAAGCATAAAAAAATTATAAGAAAACAAACAACAAAATAATTGTCAAGAGGTGGCAGACTCGACCAATAATAACAAGTGGCAAACAACAAACATGAACACACTAGCAACTTGTAGATTTCAAATTGTGCGAGCGAGACAGCGCGATTGTGCAATGCAATCGAAGCTAAGGTTTAAGTATGCGAGACCAGTCAATACGCTTTTAATTACGGCCTACACACGCTGCTGAGCTGCTGAGCTGCTCGAGCTGCTCGAGCTGCCCTAACAAGAGCCTCTCAGTCTGCCGACCATTTATGGCAACGCGGACCTTGTTGGGATAACTACAACTACAACTACAACTACAGCGCATAGAGAATGTGAATGCGTTAAGAGAGGGGTGCGGTGGGGATTCTGCTTGGCATTGGCGCGTCTCGTTCATTGTGTTTCTCGCTCTCTGACTCTCTCACTCTCTCTTACAGTGAGTCTCGCAATCTGAATGTTTGTTTGTTTGATTTGTATGTTTTTTGAGGCGCGTGCCATGTGTCATGCAACTAGCGACTTGCGACTTGCGACTATCTAACGCCTCTGCCTCATCAACAACACGCCGTCTCCCCATTGACCCACGCACCAAGCACAGCAAGCAACAGCAGCAGCCCCAACAGCAACAACAACAACAACAACAACAACAACAGCAACAACAACAACAACTCAGCAAAGTTCTCGACGAGAGATAACACGACATAGAAAGCCCACACGACACACACAATTGGCATATGGGCAGATAGGTACACATACATATATGTATATATATATATATATATATACATATATATGCATATACACTCATTCGACTAGCACTAGGTGAGCGCACAGTGCCACTCACATGATTAGAAACACGTCGAAAAGTGTGACCAGTTTGTTGTGCTTTTATTCAGTTCAATCTGAATGAATCATTCCAAATTAATTGGATTTTGATTTATCTCTCATCATTATCTGTCATTTAGGTAGCTTAATTAAAGCTTATTAAATGCAATGCATATAGATATATATAGATATATTTCAAATACTTTCGATTTATGAGTGTGAAAACTAATAATTAGAATAATTGCTATCAATCAGAAGTAGACAAAGGAAACATAATAAAAATACTTTTTATATTAATCGAAAACAGTTCCACAATTGGTAGATCATTTCTAATATTTTCATTAACACACTGTTATATATAAGATATTAGATTTTTACTTACATATCCCATAATAGACAAAAGCTGTTATAAAATGTATAACGAAAATATTATTTGCCAAATTGCGTTTGCCGCATATTCGAATGAATTGTTATTAACATTGTTGTTTACAGTTGCATTGCATTGTTCATTTTTATTGCACATTCAAGTGTTTCAAAATAAACACATTCTGTGAGTAACTAATAACTATTAATAGGATGCTATTTCAGATTTTTCACGCCAATAAAAGTTGAAACACATGACATAAACAATCGGCTGAGTGCAAAAGCACAGTAAATGTCGAGATCTTTACGGAATCTTGAAGGAATCTCTATGCAATTGACTAGCGCTGTTTTTACACTTACATATTGATATGTATTTTTATATTCTCTGCCATGGCAAACTTCAATTAGTTTGCTAATGCGACAACAACGGCAACAAAACAGCAGAGGGTATAAATGAATGCTGGCAAATTTATGAATGTTTATTAGTCGCTGGGTGCGCTGCCAATTGAGGAAGAGGTGCAGCAAACAGCATCATTGCCTCACTCATACTCCCAATCTCAATCTCAGTTATAGTCACGGTCCCAGCCTTAGCTCCTATTTAATTTGCCCCTGCTTATTGCCAACATCTCAGTCATGTCCATCTTTGGCTCTTCATCAGCGCTGGGTACGCAAATTGACAATCACTCATCCAAGAAATATCATTTTATATGTCCCATTCAGAAATGCGCCTAGAAAACGATGTCTTTTTATACCCTATACAATAAAAATTGTAAATAAAATAAAGTTACTTAGCAAATCAAGTCTCGATCAATAATGTAGAAATATTCTAATATGAATGAAGAAATAATATAAATAAGTATATAAAAAATCCACAATTGGCTCCAGGTCTGCAAAAAAAACATATTCAAATTTCCACAAAATATATTTATTTTAATGATAAATGTTGAACTTTTATACTTATACTATGTATATCTATTAGTGCATAGTTATAGATGAACTGCCTATGTACAGGGTATCTGTTGGCCCAGCACTCGCGTTTGTAAATTCCACACTTGTTTTTATTTTGACCTGGACGATTCTGAAATGTGTTTTTTTTGTGTGTGGGTGTTAGCCGAGAGGGGCTGGGCCCCGAGAAAACTCGGAAACACTATAACCCGATAAATGAGGCACTTGCAGTTGAATTGTTGTACAGCTGTTAATAGGCCCCACACCTCCGCCCCCCCAAAAATAAAATGACCCGCTGCAGTCGCAGCTGAGTGGATGCAGCTGCTATTTATGGCCAAGTTGAAGGCGACGACGTCATAAAAATGTTGTGTCCAAATAGATACGTTATTTTTGGCCGACTGGCGTAATGAGTTTTCATTTTCCACCAAACACACCGCACTGATGCCTACAGGTGGCATACACCCTGTGCCACACCACGCCCCCTCATCAGTTGAAGCTACCCTTATGCACAGTGCAAAATGTCGACTTAACAATTCGTAGAAAATTCAATTGGAAATTAAAAAGAAAGATTTTCTTTTTCAGTAAAATACCAAAATTATTTACGATTGTAAGTGAAATTTTGTAGATTCAATAAAAAATATCTTTAGGCCATATAGAATCAAACTTGCTTAGTGATATTTGTATTATTTACATTTGACTTAAATGAATACATAGTATCAAGAGAAAGTTGAATTGAAGCTCAAATTGCTTACGGTGTAGTATTGCTCACCTTCCCGATGGTCTGGCAAATAAACAAACACTCGTAAATGTGCGCATCATGTGAAGACTTTTAAAAATAGTCCTCGGCATAGTGTTTTGCATGACCCAAAACTTTCACAAATGAGGCAAAGTTCTATTTTTGGTATATATATTGAATGTATCTGTATCTGTATCTGTAGCTGTTTGTATCTGCCAGATAACGGCACGTAATTCGTAATTCCGCGCCGTCTGTTCGAAATAAACAAAAAAAAAAAAAAAAAAAAAACGAATAGGGAAAAAGGAAAACTTTGCCGACGTCAAAAGTTGCCAATTGTATGGCGTTTATTTTTAGGTCATGGCGTGCTGCTCAAGCTCCAAACAGAATATTGGTTTTGTGTTTTTTATTTTGTGTTTTGGTTTTGGTTCAGACCGGCAGCCGGCCGGCCGGCCTATTTGCTTTGGGTCATGGTCACCCTAATTTACACTCCCAAATTACACTTTGCGGTTCAAAACTCGTAAATAAATTACATTTTCACATTCTTACATTTTACTTGAGTTGGCCGCGTTTCAATAAATTCGCGCTAAAAGTTTTTTTCTTTTCTTTTGTTTATATGGCATGGCATTTTGTTTATTTGTCGTTTTGTGCAACAATGCGGCATGCACTTTGTTGTTGCTGTTGTTCCTTTGTTTATGCTGCCTGATGCGCAACCTTGTCCTTAACACATGAGAACTGTTTTGGTTTTGGCGAAAATGTGCGAATTGAAATATTTGGCAAATGTCTGTCAATCTGCATTGGAAGGGGAGGTGGGGGGTAGGAAATGTAAGAATGTAGAAATGTTTTATGTGGCATGGAATTTTGACAAGCGCTGCCCAATGCACAAGCAAACACAAAATGCGGAATTGTATATGAGATATTTTTAGCATACGCAAAAACTAAGATTATTCAACTTTGAATGCCATTTTCAAATGTGCAGTACTAAATTGCACATGATGACAGCATTTATCTGCCACTGACTTAAATAAATAACGCTGTAATATTCTTACAGATTATTTAAGTAATTTCTCTTAACCCATTCAGTAGCTAAACTAATTTAAAAAATTGTCTAATTAACTAATTTTCTCGTAATTACTGGCAATCGATAAACAACTACAAAATTTTGTATTAATAAATTCTCGCAAAGTTTAAGAAAATGTTCCCTTATTGCTGTCATCTATCCAATATTATACATACTGAGCAGAAGTCAGGAATATTATCCGAAGAATCTGAAAAATTAAAAAAAAAAAGTTAACAACTATTGTATTTCAATTCTCAAATAAACCTACCACTATTTATTTAGCTTATATAAGAAACCAGCCAATTTAAGTTTACCAATCGTAACCTGTTCAAATTATTGAACTGGTCCATTCCATACTTTCAAGACAACAGAAACACACCCCGTTTTTTTTATTATGTGTATCAAGTATTAGCTTCCTTGACCCTGCTAAGTGAAAATGCCTCAATTTCCGGCAGACGATCTCCTTGACCCAGCCACCCAGCACAGATATAGAATGAGTTTTCAATACGATCTAAACAAGTCGGACAGTTCTCGAAATAATCAAACTGTCCGTAAATGGTCAAGTGAATCATTTGTTTAAATTCTGCTTTTCCTTCTTTTGCATTTTTTTTTGTAGTTTTTGGTTTTTGGCGTGGTTCCTACATTGTGTTTGCGTAGATTGAAAAGTTAATGGGCGCATATGAACGTTGATGACGTATTTTGGGAAATCATAACACAACACACACACACGCATGCACACGCCGAGAGAGAGAGCACATCGACTGGGGTACCTGTTGTCTTATTTTTACCTCAGAGCCCCCTTTCGATGAGAGAGAAAGAGAGTCGCATGCAAATGCCGCTGAGAGATCGGTTAAGCAAAACTCACCACAGCTCACACACACACACACACACACAGAGTACACAGAGCGCACACACACACATGGGCACGTCAGACAAACGGGCCTGGCAAACTGTTGATTGGCTGCAGTGCGCGTGCGCCACGAAAATGGCTGCAACGTAGGGAGGCAACAAGCCATACGATTGGATACGCTGACCGACCGGCTGCTAGCGACTATATTACTGTGTGTGCATGTGTGTGTGCGCTGTGACGTGCGAGTTCCCCACGACGGCGCTCTCATTTCGATATCGAACTGGCCGCCGCTTATGCTTTGGGGCGCGTGCCACTCGCTGCCAAGTAGGGGCAATGTCTATGTGGCTCCTCTCGCATTCTCTCTCTCTCTCTCTCTGTGTGCCAGCCAGCTGTGTGTGTGTGTGTGTGTGCTGTGTATGGTTGCTGTGCCGTGTCGATGTTGAGTTTTCATTCATAAAAACCGAAAGAGGGCGCATCTCGTGTCTCAGTTGTGTTCGAACAAGCAAACGCGACGGTTTGAAAACTAAGCAGCAACAAATTAAAAGAAAAATTGTTCAAGAAAATTCAAATTCAATTCAAACGTACACAACTACACACATATATCACATATATATATATACAAGAAAAGTATATATATATATATATATATATATATACAAAACAAAAATTGTGCAAAAGAAAAAGTGTCATCGATAAATGTGAGAAAAAGAAAAACAACAATTAAATTGCATTAACTTTGCTCGCAAATAGAAACGCACAAGTGAAGGAGAGTGAAAGGATATTTTAGCAAGACTTGGCGACGGCCGATGTGCGAAAGCTTTGCTCCTACACACCCCCCACCACCCCCCCGAAACAACACCCACTGTTCGCACAAAAGTTAATGAATGAAAATCGAGCAGTAAACGGTGACTGTGACGTATGCGCAACTAAAGCATACACAAAATATATATACAAAAAATATACACAATTACTGTTTAAGGCCGCCATACGATAAAAGATGTTAACTTAGGCATTCTACGTTGAATTCGTATATTGATTCTACGTAGTGGCAAGTGGCAAGTGGCAACATTTAAGTGAAAAGTGCACAGTGCGTTAGTGTGTGTGTGTGTGTGTGTGAGTGAGGCAGCAATCCAAAGGATTGCGCTAGACTAAAGGGAAATCTACCTTTGAATTCTTCAGCACGTGCCATTGCGATCCAGGTGATTAACTAGTGAATTTAATATATAAATTAGACATATATATATATATATATATATATATATATTTAAGAACCGTTGAGCTATCTTTAGATACGCATCTTTAGATTTGATTTTTAGTTTTGCGGAAGTCATCAAATAAAATATTTGTCACATTTGAAATTTGTGCGACGAGCGAATTAAATTTTTTATTGAAAAAAGTTCTTGTGTGTGTTAATTTGTTGTCACCGATTTAAGTATAGATGTGGAAATTGAGACAGTAAATTGTTTTAACTAATTTGTTTTTATGTTATCTAAGTTAGACAGTAATCTTTAAAAATATGGTAAATATAATTGAGTATTTAAGAGACGAATAAATTGATTTGATGAAATATAGTATATTTAAGTAAATTAAGTGCAAGTGCCTAACCTCATAATATTAATTAACAAATCAAAATAATTGCATTGATTTTGATTCAGAATTTAAGCTTCTGGTTGATTTATATATTTCACCGTCAGCTTCATTTATTTGATACACAGAAAAAAGCCGAAATATCAGCTTTAATTCAAAATCAATAAGCATTAAATTAATCTGTTGTCAAGTAGCAAATCTTGTTTTCAACGGAATTATACATATTGCTCAAAAAAAAAAAAAACAGACTAGACAGCAAATAAGTTATTGGCCAACCAGTGCTATTTCTTAATCTCAGTTAAATTTTAATCTTTTTTTTTTTTTGCAACAAAAAATAACTTTTTAACTTTTACTAATCCAACTGGAAATATGATCAAATTCTTGCTACTCTTCTGCGCCCACTGATCTAGGTAAATCTCTTCCTGAATGAGTTGGTGATTTTTTTTTTTTTTTTGAGCAAAGTCTACAATTTGGTTCAGTTTGAAGCCATGCGAATGATGCATAAATTCATTTAACGCATAATAAAAATTTCTGCACGTTATTAAACAGCGCCGCAAAATCAGAGAAAACACAAATCAAAAAGAAACATACCTGCAACTATGGTTGTGCCTAAGATATCTATATATATTTATATACATGATATCTGTCGGCATCATCATACGCATCAGCTGTGTATATTGCAATTTTGTAATTAAATTATTGTCATTGCACTTTGCGCTTAATTTGAACAACAACTGAAATTGTTGTATATAATTTAATGGCACATCTGAGGAGGAACGACGCCGACAGCCGCTAAAAGTGTTGGTACAACTAACCCAGCCCCAAAGCACATGACGTTAAAAGGCAACAAAATGCAGAGGCCAAGAAAAAGAAAAGTGTGTATAAAAAGAAAAACAATTAGCAAAATGATTTACACGCAGCCTCCCATGTCCAGCGACAACAACAAAGTCTTTTTTCAATTTTCTCAGTTTTCATTTTGCTGCCTCTTTTTTTGTCTATGTATATATATATATATATACATATATAGAATTGTATATATATACATATCTTTTTTTGTGTATTTAACCAAATAATTATGACATCAAAACAAAGTACCGACGGCTCGTCGAACAGTCGCTTAACACTTTTCCACGCCAAATGGCACTTTGACACCGCTGCCACTGGCCACTCAATTTAGTGGTGCTGCTGCTGCTGGGTAATATTGTTGGGGTTGTGGTTGTGGTTGTGGTTGGAGCTGCCAAGCCAAACAAGTAGTAAAGCCATTGGCCCGCCCAACAACTAAGTGCCCACTAATACATATGATTTTAAAATGTTATAAAAGTACGTTCCGCGTGTTATTTTCACTTATGTATACCCTGTAATGCAGCAATGGGGATGAATGTGCAATTAACTTCCGCCTGATTTTACTTTGTGACCTTAACATTTTATGCCAACTTGCTTACGTTTTGTAAATGTTAGAAAATTACATAACCAGTACCAAAATATATTTTCTTGAAATATACATATGAAACATCACAAAAGATTAATGAATACATTGGTCAAAAATGTTCCCATTCTTCACAAATATTATAAGCACATTCTCTCAAATCTCAAATGTATCCGAAAAATTAATGAATCTTAAGACATGCACAAATAAATTGAAATCAGTTGCTACTTCCGCAATTTTGAAAATACTCATTAGGGAAGACCTTCTCAAGTAACTGTACTTCACAAATAATTATCTTAGATAGATAGAAGATAATACATTTGGGTTCGCTTTGGGATAAACCATGCCATGCCACATTACTGATTAGAAGTTATAACATTTTGAAACAATTTTAACTATCAATACTTAACATATAAATTGAGTTTTTCTTAATTCATGTGTCCATCTATTATGGCCATTCTGCGTTAGCTATCTGAATAGCTTTTTTAGCCAGCTATAGACATGATATTTTAGGCCCGAAACTTAATTTTATACCACTAATATAAAAGCAACATTTTGCATATTCAGTTATTTTTAATAGGGTATCACGCAAATGCGTTGTTTTTGTTGCTTAACGCTGTTGATATTGCTGTAAGGCCTGCGGCTGTTTATTTTCATTAATTGTTCTCATGAGGAAAGCACAACAGCAACAACAACAGCAACAACAACAACAACAAGACTAACTACAGCAACATGCTCAGTCGAAGCTGTTGGCATGAAAAGTGTGACAAAGTGTTACGCATGCAAAGACGGCGTCGGCCAAAAGATACATTTTCCATGTTGATGTTGTTGCTGTTGTTTTTGTGGCTGTTGCTGCTGTTGCTGTTGCTGTTGTTGCTGTTGTTGCACTGCTTAACTTGTTGGCTGGTTCGGTTGTCCGAGTCTGCTGCCCGCTGCGTGAATGATGGACTTTGTCTTTGTCTCCTGCAACTGCCAGCTCTCTGATATGCACAGTTGTTGCGCCTCTGCCACTACCTTCTTCTCTATCTCTCTCTCTCTCACACACACTCTGTTTGTGTGTGTGTGTGTGTGTGTTGCATCCGTGTCGCATGCGAGTTGCATGTTTGTAGCTATGTAGCTGCCAAAGATACTTTTACTGCACGTCTTTTGCATTTTGACTAATGACGCCGCCTCTCTCACTCTCAAGGCGTTTCTCCAATTTCTTTTTATGTTAATAACCAACAAAGACCAATACTTAATTCTTGTTGTTGTTAATTGCTTGGCAATATGTGAACTGAGTTGGGCCATTGCTATTGCTATTGCTATAGCTATTGCTATTGATATTGCTATAGCTATAGCTATTGCTGTTGTTGATGGTATTTCAGCTCAAGGTTAGTGTGATATCAAATCTCAGAGCTCTTTATGCAAATCTGTCAGCATAAGACAACAACGATATAAGACAATAAAATAGTAAACGCTGTGTACGTAAAATAATAGACGTAAAAAAAACAAATTGCAGCTATTTTTGGAGCCGCTAAGTAGCCAGAGACGCTAAGGTCGCAACTTAATCCTCAATGAGGTCTCCATGAAAATACCTAAAAACAACAAACTTACCCAAAGATGCATTGAATTTCTGCGTGTACATGTGTGTGTTTGTGTGTGTGTTCGTGTGTGTGTGTGTTTGTTGTTTAACTGTGGGTCAGGCCCAAGATCTCGCTGGTCCACTTGCCAAGCTAAACAAATTGGCGCCCATCTATCGAATTGTTAACACTCGAAGAGCAGAACTCCAAATGAAACTACGGAACCAGTCAGACACACAACTGCAACAACAACAACGACAACAGCAACAACAACAACAATATGAGCAACCGGTTTGGCAAAACTTAATTAAAATAATATCAACATAACAATTTTTATTATTTCTTGCTGCCTTTCTTTCTTCCTCATATCGCGGGCTGTACGAGCTTGAAGCTGTGTGCCAATATTCATTCATGGCAAATATCTTGAACGCGTCTCGATCTGTCTAAGGCGACTAAGATCGAGACTACTACATCTACCTAAATGCTATGCAAAATTATGCAGAGTGAAAGAAACAGGCAACAGACACATACACACACACACACACAAGATTTACTATACATATGAGTTTAGATGTGTTTACCGCAGTGGTAACTGACTAAGAAGAACTAGAGTTACAGGAAGTAAATTCATAATATTGAGAAAAGGTAAATTTGTTTTGCTGTTATGAAATATTTAATGCAGTGAAAGCAAAATTTGGTTGTTTCTGAACGGAATCAATTAGTAAATTAATATGTAAATTTATTTGAAAATACATTTTTAGACTTATAAGTCACAAACAGTTATAATAAATAGCCTGGTTTGAAGTCGATTTTTTAACTAAACAACAAAAAGTTTACTCCGGGCAGCGGCAGATCACCCAGAGCCACTACTATTAAGAGTGCAAGACAGTAGTACTTAGGCAAGCTGCACTGTTGCAAGCTAAACTTAAAATGTAAATGTCTGTGGCACGAACAGCAACAACAACTACAACAACAGCGGCAAAAACAACAACAACTTGAACGTTAGCAGCTTCGCTTCTTTTTTTTGGTTTTTTTTTTGTTTTGTCTTTTTTTTAAGGGAGTGTCAATTGTTAGCCAAGTTATTAAGCGCACGAGAAGAAGCTGATGCCGAGAGCTGGCCAAGATCAGAGCTTGGCGATTGAGAAGCCACCAGGCCAGGCCAGGCCAGGCCAAGCCAGGCCAGGCCAGACCAGACCAGTTCGCCACGGTTGAGTTTTGCCCCAGAGCAGCGAACAAAAACCAAACAAACACACACACACACACACTTACCTGGTTCGAGAGTTGTGAATGATTCATGTGGCACTCGTATTCAGAAGATACAAATCTTTGATCGACTGTAAAAATTATTGACTGCGCCGCATAATTTTATGAATGAATGGAGCAGCAACAAAAGGCAGCC
The DNA here is from genome assembly GCA_035041535.1 of Drosophila cognata. NCBI lineage: Eukaryota > Metazoa > Arthropoda > Insecta > Diptera > Drosophilidae > Drosophila > Drosophila cognata. The sequence goes on along the minus strand of JAWNLC010000571.1, from coordinate 11,741,770 downwards.
ACAGCACGCGCTGCCATTGTCCATGTATCTGTATCTGTAGCTGTAGCTGTATCTTTATCTGTAGCTGTATTTGTATCTCTAGCTGTAGCTGTATTCGTATCTCTAGCTGTGTAATTTCACTGCTTCTGCTGCTGCTGGTGCTGCTGGTGCTGCTGCTGATGCTGCTGCTCGTCTCGTCTCGAGTGCACTTTGCCACGGAAATTATGCGTGAAATCAAATGTAAATAAAAAAGCAAAAGTGCCAAAACAGTCAACGCTGCTGGAGACCAGCATGAAGAGCAGTGCCTCTCACCGTGCGCCAAAGGGGGCGGGTTGGGTGAAGGGGAAGCCGACAACTGTCGGATACGCTGCGGCACGGTAGTTATTTTGGCGCATAGCTGCCTGTCAACACGAGTGCACTTGTAATGCAAATCAACGCGGTCAAGTCGAACAGCGACGCGATGCGACGCAAAGCGACGCAAGACAGCACTCAAAGATGACGCCACAGTTGCCACAAGATTCATTCAGTTACGGCTGACCACATGCACTGAACCAAACAACATTTTCAAAATGGATAGAAATGTGTTTTAAACAAAAAAAGAAGAGAATTAAAATGAGTTTATAAAATTCAAATGGTTTCCGATCAAGACAGCTGCAGCAATATAGATGAATTGACTATTTTTCTTTGCTACGAAAATATACTAAATAAAGTTAAGATTAATCTTTATATTTTTTAAATTCACTCGACAGACTCTTGTTATACATGTGGTATACGCAATTTTGGTTTAGGCTGCGGGCGTTTTGGTTTTTTTTTATTCGTATAACGTTTTTTGCCCATTTTTTTATGAAATGCTTTAATTTTTGTATTACGTCGTCATCTAAAAACGTACGTAATACCAATAATCTCTAAGTGTAGATGTAACTGGAGATGGCTGTCCGTGTTGCCAGTCAAATCAACGGCGTTTGCCAAATTATAAGCCAAGTTTATGGCATATGAGCGGATTTTAATTGCGCTTGCGCAACGTCAAGTATTTGCTGCCATTTTCTGTAAATAAATATATGTTGTGTTGTGTGTGGTTGGCCATTGCGTAAGGTCAATGCTTGACCCAATGCAATGTGACCCACTTGCTTGGAGAGGTGGGCAGCTGTGGGAAAGCCACATGTTCTACTTCTCACTGGCGTCCACTTAAGCGATTAATCGATTTTAATTTAATTGCTTAGCCGGGACGGGACAGTAGTGTGGGCGCAGTCGCAGCTGCTAAAAACGAAAGTCTTACAACAACAACAACAACGTCAACAACGACAACAACGGCAACAAGATGTTACTCAGACAATTTGTGGCAAATTAAATTGTTTGTGGTTCATAAATTGTTGTCAACTGCTGCGTGTTATGCAATTGAACAGCTGTCATGGCAAATCAATTAAAATTCTGGCCGAAAATCGACCTGAAATTTATGGTTGTTCGATTTTTGGTGGTTTGCCACCACCCGCTGTGACAGACTCTAAATTTGCAATTTTTTGTGCTTTATAACTAACAGGTCATAACGTATAAAAACTGGCAGCAAGTGGCAAGTGGCATTAAAACCGATCGGTTTACGTGCCTAATTAAGTAGAAGCTGTGAAAATGCAATTAATTTCCAGCCACTAACTATTATAGATTTTGACGAGCGTTAAGAAGCAATTTATTGGCTAATCTGTAAGCAAACGAACTTAATATGAGATTATCCCCACAGATCTGTATCATAAACATGCGTTGTGTGTTTATCTGGGATCCCAGTGATCTGAAACACATAATTAACTTTTTTTTGGAGATTATCCTAATGATCTATTCCATAAATTGAACTTTACTCCATAGATCTGTATCATATTATTAGTTGATATAACTTAACTTAAACTTAGAAATATATTTAACATAAAATGCAAGCAGCGCTAAAATATTCTGAATATAATTTAAGAAATCCCACAATCACAACGGAAATTGACTAATCATTTTTTTGTATTGTTTATTGCTTTGTTTAGGCGGCGTAGCCCCTGGAACTCCATCAGCGGCCATGATCATGGAAGGGCTTGAAACCCTGGTGGCGCCAACGCATCACGCATTCCTGCTAACCGAATCGGCCGCTGCGGCCCATTTCAATGTGCTGAGCTTCGACACGTGCCTGTTCAAGACCAGCACGGCGCAGAGCAGCAGCCCGTCGGCAGCCAGTTATCTGAGTGCCGCACAATTTGGCGGGGGCAGTGGCGTCGGTCTCGGCCTCGGCGCCAGCTCATCTGCTGCTGCCAGCAGCAGCAGCACCAGCGGTCAAACATTGCTACACTACACGACAGCAGCAGCAGCAGCAACATCTCACAATCACAACAACAACAACAACAACAACAACAATAATAATAACTCGGTGCTGCGTGCACGCAATCAGACAGCCACACCCACCCAGGGGGGCAGTCCTGGTAACGTGGCAGCTCAGCCAATTGCCGGCAGCGCAGCAGCCGCCAGCAGCGGACGCAGCTCAGCATCGCATCTCAGCCTGCTGAATACGAGCCAACATAGTCCCGTTACGGCCACAGAGCACGGCGTTGCCGTTGAGGCCAAACAGCTGATTGAGGCTTTGCCCGGTGATCTCAATACGCCGGTGACCACATCCAGCGATATACCCTCATTCTTTGGGCCATCGACAGTGGTGGAACCACCGCCAATTACCGGTAAGTCAAGCGGCAGTGCAAAAGGGCTGCAGCAATAAAACCTATTTAAATAGAAATCGACTGAATCTAAGATATGTCGCCATGGAAAACAGTTAGCTTCCAGCAATTCTGCAAACTGCTGTACAAAATCAGTTAACAAAAGTTTCGTTCTGCAAAAATAGCTTAGGAGATTAGGAGATCATACTCAACTGGAACTGAAGCATAATCATAATATCAAAATGATATTTGATCTTTTAGTACTTACGCTTATATCAACTGCCTCGCTTTAAGCTATTTTCTCTTAGTTCAAAAAATCCCATTTAAATTCTTTACGCTTGTGGAATTTTGCACCCAACACCCTGCTATAGTTAGCAGACCCTAAACGTCAGAGTATCGAGTGAAACACTGCCAGATACGTGTACTTTTTTCATTTGGCTTTCTTTATCTGAGCACTGCTAATGGATGCAGCTGCCACATGCTGCAGTTGCAGTCTCCCAAAGACTGCACAGACTCTAAATGTGCAACTAATCCGTTGTCAGGCTTAAGTCTCCACATAAATCAGCCTCAGCCGAGGCCGAGGCCATAAAGCCAGCAAACAAACTGCAGTCTTTCAGTTGCCCCTTCTCTTCCTAACTCTCTCTTCTGCGTCTGTCTTGGGCACTCTCATTCTTCGCAGAAAACAAGTTCAAAATCAAAAAACAAACATTCAAATATCAAGTACCAATTTTAATGAAAAAAATGTTTTTTTTTTGTTTTTTATTTTTGTTGATTTTATTTTGTGATTTCTTTTATTAATTATGGGCCATGTTAAGAGCCGCTGAAGAGCTTGACATATATAAGTATGTATGTATATATGTATGTGTGTTTTTTATTACATATTTTTCGACATGAGTTAAACAAATATTTTTGACATTTAATGGCTATACCTCTATATGGACTCATAAAATTATTATTTATTAATTGCTGAGAGAAAGAGATCTTGACACCAAGAGAGCGAGAGAGAACGAGAGATCTTGCAGAATGCACAATAAGAGAAAAAAAAAAGCACTTAATTAATCAACAACAACAACTATAATAATAATGCATAATAGCAACAACAGCAATGTGTTGTTGTCATATGTATTAAACATTTCCGTTCAGTGTCAATGTTTCGTGCGCAATTTACTCGGCTTGAGATACGACGCCGGACTCCAGACGATATCAACGATATAATACTACATATAGCACGCCGCATGACATATGTATGCACAAAATGAAAAAAGAAAAAAACAACAACAACAACAACAAAAGAAAAAAGAAAAAAGAAAAAATACAACACTCGCATACACATTTCTAATTGAATTAAGGCAAAGCAAATAACGTATACTAGATTTTCCAAGCGCTATCAAAAACAATTGAGTTTAATTGCTCGCGTCATATTTTTTCTTCTCTTCTTCTTCTTTTCTTTTTTGCAGCAGTAAGAAAAATTCTTGCGCTCAGATTTTGTGTTAAAAAACGTTGACCAATTGAGAATGCATTAAATACATATTCAGGCTACAAGCATAATACATAATACACATCTGTGTATACATAAGTATGTGCATACATTTAGTAGCTGAAATATGTGAAAATTGGACGCGTCGCGCCAAAAAATGTCACTCATAAATTTGGCGCAGTCGCTTGACAAGCAGACAAACCCACGCAAAACCCCAAGAAAAATCGTCAGCAAACAATTTTCCAAACGAAAAAAAAGAAAACTCAAATAAATAAAGAAATACACAAACAAAAAAAAAAAGCAACAAAATGGAAATATTTGCATGAGCCAGCGAGTAGCTGGAAGACGCCTATTTCTTTTCTAGTTGGCTGCTGGCAATGATAAAGCAGTCTTTAATCGCTAAACTTGGCAGTCGACTTATGTCCAAATTGGATGAGTTATGCATATGCCCAACTAGCCAAACGGCCAACAGCGGGTTAAGGGCGACAGCAAATAGACCAATTTTCCATTGTCTACTGTATCCAAAATGCTGTCAAATGGCCAAAATAAATTACTTACGACTGCATTAATTATGCCCACAATAAATAAATATTATAATAATATATTGCACATGACTAACTGTAGCTCTGCTCTGCGATATCGGCTGGCTGCAGCAAAAAACAAAAAAAGCAAAAAAAAGGAAAAGAAATTCTGTGAATTCAAGCGCATGTCGAGATTGATGTCGCAGCACATTAGGCGCAATGCAACTCAATCAATACCCAAAGCGAACGGCTGTGGCATTAATGACTACGACAATGATCATCATGATGTGCCTGCCCCAAAGCAAAAAGTCACAGGCAAAAAAAAAACAAAAACTAAAAGAAAAACAGTCCACAGTCCACAGTCCCAGGCGCTGTATGCGAGCCCAGTGGTAGCCGCGTAATTAGTCTTCTGGCCGACACTTTTGCCAGCCTAGAGAAGGTCACGTGACAAAATGCAAGAGAAGCAGATCCCCACGCAAATCATAAGCAAACTGAAAAACTTGATTTATTATAGTTTAGAACTTTAGCTATATAAGTTGTCGATAAAACAAATTCCGGGCCTTGATATCCTTTACATCAATTGCAGATTCTTGAGGTTGTCATTCTATTTGTATCCTTTTAAGATCCACTCTGTTTCCATATCCACTCTAAACCTTTACCAATTATATTTAAATATTATATATAGTTGCCACAAGCGCAAATTACCATTAGTCATTTGACCTTCATAGTAAACCAAATATAATTTGAGCCTTTTACCTCAGACTACCATCCTCCATGGTCACAATAAATTGTATATGACGACCGTAAATGTATTATTAAATAATAAAATCATAATTATGAAATAAAAGTAATTAAATTATTCAATGCACATGATCACATTTCCAAATCCATATCCATGGTCAGACTTTATGGAGTTTCCCAAAACTTTAATTGTAAAGAGTAAATATTTTGAGAATAAAACTTCCATTTTTTTATAAATGGCTATTATAAAGAGTCAAGCAATTCAGCTATCTTCGACTTTGGCAATCAATTATATTTGTACGCAACTCGTGAGTTTTGTGGCATGTGAATTGTTTTGCACGAGAGTGTTTGCCCATCACTGGCTGCAACTGCCGGCAACTTGAACGGCAACGATGAGCGATGATGCCGACCTCCCGTGTCGTTCGATTTCCGCGAAATCAAATCGGTCCCAGCTGCAACAGCAGCAGCCCATATAACACTTACTACTTCCAGTGCCAGGGCCATTCAAGCGAACTGTGATTGATATCAGCCACAAGGCACAACAAACAAAAATGCAGGGAAAAAGCAAAAAAAAACAAAAACAGTGCAGACTTTATCAAGCCATAAAGCTAAGCAACAACAACAGATAACCCAAAAAAAAAAAAAAGAAAAAAAGAGAAGAAATGTTGACTAACGTTGAGCCAAATCTATTTTCACTCATTGCAGGCTCAATTGAATCGGAGGATCTGTCGCTGGAACAGCAGGTTGTGTCCGTTGGCAGTCCCGTGTTGTCCTCGTGCAGCCCGTTGAAGGAGGAGCGCAGCACGCCGCCCGCTTTGTCCATTGTCAAGGAAGAATCAAGTAATAATAGTTGTAACATGTACCCACTACACAACAACAACAACAACAACAACAACAACAGCCACCACACAATATCCACAACAAGCACATCAACAACAGCAACAACCACCGCCACAGCAACAACAACAATCAAACAAATAGCGAGCGATGCGAGCAACACTGAAAGCGTTCGCTCGCCCGCAGCAACAACAACTGCTGCTGGCAGCAGCAGCAACAACAACACTCAACACTCACAACAACAACAACAACAACAGCTGCATCATAACAGCAACAACAACAGCCATTGTCAACACAGCCATCAACAGCAGCAGCAGCAGCATTTGAGCTCGCCGCAACACCAACAACAATACCAACTACAACAACAACAACACCAAATACTACACCAACAACAACAATTGCCACACCATCACCATCATCATCATCACCACCATCACAGTCACCAACAACATCAACAACAACACCAACAACAGCAACACCAACAGCAGCAGCAACAACAACAACAACACCTACAACAACAGCAGCAACAACAGCAACACCAACAACAACAGCAACACTATCAACAACATCCACTACAACAACAACACCAACAACTGCCCGGCAAAATCTCATATCGCGGCATTTTCACCACCACAGGCAACAACAATAGCAGCAACATGAGCGCCGCACAGCAACTACAACAGCAACAGCAGCAGCAACAATTGTCGTCACCACAGCTGAGCGTGTTGCCAGGACCAATGTCTCCCCCATCGAATAGCCTGGGCAACAGTTGGGGTCTACCCAGTCCGGACAAGTCACTATTCCAGCCGCCCATGTTCAGTCTGCCCGCCCACTATGCCGTGCAACAGCAACAACAGCAGCAGCAACAACAACAACAACAACAACAGCAGGCTGCTGCTCCAACGCCCTCGTCATATGACGATGGGCGTGCGGCCATCGCTGCTGCTCAGCATGCCGAGCTGCTCGGTCTGAGCATGGATTGTACGCCACTGCTGCTGAAGCAGGCACCACCAACATACTCCGGAGCAACAGTCTCAACTGCGGGCTTTGCCAGTCTCGCCGAGCTGCAGAGCAGCCACGATCAACTGCAGCAGCAGCAACAGCAATATGCTGTGCGTTCGCAGTTATCTGTTGGCACACCCAAATATCAGTGGCTAGATACTGTTGTACAACAGCAACAGCAGCAACAACAACAGCAACAACAACAGCAGCAGCAGCAGCAACAACAGCAAACGCTAGTGTTGCCGGGACCCACCTCCTCGGCAAGCTCCAGCAATGCAGCGCTGGGTGTACTCATACCCAAACAGGAAAGCTATACCGATATGCAGCCAGGATCAAATGGGACAGGTTATTCGAGTGCTTCAGCTGCTGCTGCTGCCGCTGCGGCTGCTGCTGCCGTACAGCTGGCCGAGTATAGTCCATCGACGAGCAAGGGCCACGAGATACTCTCCCAAGTCTATCAGCAGAGCAGTGTGCCATTAAAGCTGGTGCCAGTCAAGCCACGCAAATATCCCAATCGCCCCAGTAAGACTCCCGTGCATGAGCGTCCCTATGCGTGTCCTGTGGAGAACTGCGATCGGCGCTTCTCGCGCTCGGATGAACTAACGCGTCACATACGCATCCATACGGGACAGAAGCCATTCCAGTGTCGCATCTGCATGCGCAGCTTTAGTCGCAGCGATCACTTGACCACCCACATACGCACCCACACCGGCGAGAAGCCCTTCAGCTGCGACATCTGTGGCCGGAAATTTGCGAGATCCGATGAGAAGAAGCGGCATGCCAAGGTGCATCTAAAGCAACGCATTAAGAAAGAGTCGAAACTAAGTCGCGAGCAGCATCAGCAACAACAGCAGCAGCAGCAACAAGCAGCAGCAGCCGCCGCACAACAACAACAACTGCAACAGCAGCAGCAGCAACAGCAGCAACAACAGCAACAACAGCAACATCAGCAACAACATCAACAATATCAGCACCATCATTTGCTGCATGCCGCCGATTTGGCCATTGTCACATCGAGTGCGACCAGCATGTAGGCCGCCGAGAACTCAACGTCATCGATTGATTCCAGGACAACCGACTATGAGCTGGGCCTCGATCTGAGCCTGGCCATCGACATAGACGGGAGTCCATTGCCATTTGATCTGACGTTGACCTCTGATTATGGCACGCTGTCCCCAAAACTGAGTCCATTGCAGTTTCACTATGTGCTCGATAGCGAGGATTCGCAAAGTCAATGCCTTTAAGTTGCAAGCAGATACAATAAGTGTTAAATATGCCGATATGTTTAACCATTTATCCATGCAGGAATCAATCGCTGATGCTGAATTTAAAACCATAACAAATACAAGAACAACTAAAATATACAAACACAAATAATTAGCTAATTTAGTTAGCATGTTGTAGCCGTAATTTTTTGGTTGTGCTAGCAGCAACATCTACGCAAGACATATATGTAAAACATAGCCTATAAACAAAACAAAAAAAAAAACTCAAGCAGCCGCACTAAAAAACAAAACAAAACAAAGTTACTAACCCAACAAAGTCTAAAAGAAAAATTAAAAAAATATTTAAAAACAAAATAATTAATCGTAATATTTACAAATATTTAACTTATGTCTCTAATACTGTGATCTCATGTGTAATAATTATTAATTTTAATTTCTTATAACTAAAAACAAACAATATGAAAAGAGTTAATTTTTAATACAATTAAAATCTTTTTCAAACTTTGCATAGCTAATGTTCATTTTAAAAGAAAACACAAAAAAAAGAGAAACAAAAGAAAACAAAACACAAAAATCTAACACAAGAAACTAATTTATTGCAGTTAAGCATTTTAAAGTCTATTATTAACTTATTTAGCATCTTAGTATTTAGGTTTTAACACACATACACACACAAAACAATACACACACACACACACACTCGCACACCTATTAAAACAAGATTAAGAAGAAAGAAAAAAAAGAAAAAACTTTAGCATATCATTTTTGATATAAGATTAAGAGTTAATTAAAAGCAGCCATTTTTGTGCATGTCATAAGTTTCAGAGCTTAAGTTGAATGTGTGTGTTGAAAGTAAGGAACAAATAATTGTGCAACAAATTATTATAATTAATCAATTAATTATAAATTACAATGTGAATCACGTGTTGAAAATGCCCCTTGTACTTCCTTAATTGATTCGAAATCAACGGCAACAAAAAATCTAAATCTAATTTAAAAAAATTCATTTTAATTATGTTTTTGTATATGACAAAAATGTATATACATATATATATATATATATATGTATATACGATATCGTTTTTAGTTTTCTTAGTTTAAAATTGCTTTACACCTAAGTTGAAAACACTTTTTATAATTAGCTTATTTCATTTTCGAAAATATATAACAATTTTGAAAAACAATATACAAAACATTATTATGCTTATTTTTCTCTCTTCAGTTTTTTATTCAGAAAAACCAAATTCAATATTAATTTTCAGTTCTAAATAACCGTATATCCCACACACACACATACATACACAAATATGTGTGTGTATTTGAGCAGCTAACTCAGTCTTGAGACGAGCGAATCATTTAGCCTTAAGATTCGAACGATCAAACTAGTTGGTTGAAAATTAGAAACTACATGGAACTCTAGTGCCACTTAAGCAACGATAGCTGAATAACGAATGAAACGATTGGTTTGCGCTACAAAGTGCTATATTTTAAAATTACACGTAAAATATTTCGGATACGGAGCATATTTTACATAGCCGCTGGTATGAGACACAAACTTAGACTTAGGATTTTGAACGGAGCAAAAAAAACTCCGGCGTATATTTCTATAAGGAATCGGTATTTAGTATAGAGTATTTCTCGGAGTGCATATTCAATAAAACTTAAAGAAAAACCCAAAACAATTTTGATGTCTTACATGTACAAACTGATGGAAAATGAAAACAGGTCGCAAAGAGCCTTCAACAGAAAAAAACAAAAAAAAAAATTAAATATATTTAATTGAAATTTAAATGTGTGAAACTTATGTGCCATCTAATGAAAACAAAAATTTAGAAATGTACCATAAGCTGAAACATTTTTTGAAACGAGCTGAAGTGAAAATCAAAAATGTTTGCAACACAAAAAAAAACAAAAAACAAAAACCAAAAAAAAAAAAAACAGAAAACTAGAAATCATAAAAAATAATTAAAATTTGAAATTAAAAACGTTGTGATTTATATTGTTTATTCGATGCATGGTTCAATGTCAAAATAATTAATTCTTGTGTATTAAACAAACAAAACAAAAAAAAAAGTGCTAAGAAACTACAAATTATATAACCATTTATGCATATACATATAAAATTATTTATTGATGTTGCTTATGGACAGTTTTTCTTCCATACATATATATATGTATATATACACACGTATTTGAATATATGTATGTACATACATATATTATGTAAATTTCAAAAGTGAAACAATTTGGATAAATGTATTTATTGATGCATTCTTAGCTAGCTAAAAATTATTTGTAGCTAAATGAGAGAGTAAATAAATATATAGTACATATACAAATACAATTAGTTAAAATGCTCAAAAATTTAGTTTTTTTCTTTTTTTATTAATGTTGCATTGCAGTTGATTTTATGTGTACGCTTTTCATAAAGAATACAAAACTAAAAAATAAATAAAAAAATTAAACGAAATGATCAACGATCAACGATCATTGATCATTGATCATTGATCGCATTAATCGCATTGAACTTAGCTTAATTCGAATATTAATGTTTTTTCCATCTTTTGTGTGTGCACATTAAGTAAAGTTCAACGTACGAGTACAAGTACATTTCAAGACTAACAATAAGATCTCTCAATTCTCAACTCTAATTTTAAAGACTGTCCCTGTGTTAAACTTAAGCATTCAGAAATCAGAATTTTAAGTGCGTTTAAGTGTTTCGTTCTATCGACGGATAGCCCTTCACTATATACATATATATATATATATATATGTACAAAGACAACGGTACATTTATGTATATCAACTCACTTGAACTTGTAGCTGTATCAGTTTTTTCTATCAACGATTCTTATATGATACTTGCATATATCCCTAGATCTAAGTTTATATTTTGTGTCGAAATATATTACCATATAAACTCAAAATATACATATACATATAATGCGATAATAATAATAATATGCAAATTTGGCAAAAAAAAACAAAAAAAAAAAACAACAAAAACTTTTTGAACAAATAAACCACAAAAATTTCAAATTTATTTCGTGTCTTTCACTATGGCCCATATAAATTACAGCAACATACATTTCAATCAGCCATATCTATGCCATATAAAGCGCTGTCTATATTGCAGGTATGACCAATGAAATGCAGCGCTAATAAAAAGCGCAATAAAATTGAAAATAATAGCCAAAGCTAAAGTTGAAGCTGCAGACGAACGCTGGAGACGATGACCAGCGCCAACTTCAGCTCGATCTTCAACTGCAGCTCCACATCGACAATATATGCCGGCACTCAAATCTAATGAAATGTTCCAAAGTCAAAACGATGCTGCATGCACTCCAGTGGCAGCCACACGCGCACCAAAGTCGCCCAACCACCTCCCACCTCCGATCTTGCTGGCTCTGCGCCGGCCCAACAGCCGGCAGCGACAGCAACAGCGACAGAGACAGGCGCATGTCGGTTCAGAAATTCTTCAGTTTTGTTGAAGCCAACAAAGCAAAGACGAGCAGCCGACGCAACGTTACCTGCGACGTTACCTGGCCAAAGTTATGAGCGCAATTCTATCGTAAAAATGCCCGAGAAATGAAAGCAACTGCAAGCCAACAACGCACTCCAGATACTCTAATTGGTTAGCAAATTTCAAATAATGACAAAAACTTAGAAACAACTTATGCCAAAACTATTTTTATTATTATTATATTTTAGAAAAAAATACATTTATCTTTCCCAAAAATGCTATCTAAATACTCCTCACATTATTCATATTATTTTATATTTGTCTACTTATTTTAATTGAATAATAATCTAAAAAAAGATAGCTCAACTTAATTTTATTATTAAAGAAATTTGTTTCAAATAAAATCAACGAATATATTTTTTATTATATTTTATATATATTTTGGGTAGTCAGCAGATTGCTTGGACTTATCATTTATTTATTATTAGATTTGAGAGCTTTCTTGGTCCTTAACGTAATATAAATAAAATTGTAAACTAAGATTTTTACCAAATTATGAAATTATGAAAATTAAATATTACGAAATTTTTGTAAAGTACATTGAAAAATTCGTTCACAAACATTTTTGCGTATTTTTTGATGCCTTAAATAAATCAAAAAATGTTGCCTAATTTACGACACAGTTTAGTTACTACACAACAGCGAGTGTATCGAAATGCAAAATGCTTTCACGGCAGCTTCCTTGGCCTGGTGGAGCCTAGTATTGCCCGGCCTGGCCTGGACCGACTTGGCCTGCCACAGTTAAGGTTCGCCTTGGCTACAAGCGGGAAACTAGAAATTCTTGTCTGCGCCAAGCAATCATCGCTAGGCGGGCAAAGAGTGGGGCTGAGAGAGCTGTAGCTGGCTGTGTTTGCAGTTTTTAGTCCGCTGCAGCTGAGACTGGGGCTGCGACTCTGGAGTAGCGTTTGTGATTTGTGTGCTTGCGGTACAATTTGAGCCGCGAGCTGTGGCTACCAATGGCCAGTTACCCAGTTAGACGGCCACGCTTATGACAGGCGCAAACAAAATTATTTGAGTCAGGAGCTCCACGAACAGAAAGAGAGAGAGAGAGAGAGAGATGGAGAGAGGGAGATCACAGAGAGAGTGCAACCGAGTAATCCTCGACTGAAAAACAGGTGATGAACTGTGTTGCAGTTGCATGTGCGGATGTCGTCTTAAGTGCGCCAATTTGACTTGTTTAGGTGTCTAGATGCCATTCAGCAGATATGAGCGCACCAAAATTGATTTCGATTTGATAAGAGACAATTTTCTGCATTTTTTTTCTCGTAAAACTTGTCGTTTGGTAGCGCCAAAATATGACCGAGTGCTGCGATAAGAGATCTCGAAAAAAATAAGTCGCTCAATTTGAGTGAAAATACTTTCCAGCATTTTATGTGCACAGAGCCACCCAACACAGAGGACCCCAATGCATTTTTTTTTTATTTGCCCATATAGATAGGCGAGGTGTCGCCAGTCAGTGGCACTGATGAGTCTCTGCCAATACAGCCGAAGACATTGGCGATTGCAGCAGCGCAAAACCAGGAGAAACCGGCTGGATTCCAGCCTCAAAAAAATGTCATGCAGGCAATCTCTTTTGGGCCTTGGCTTAATATCTTAGCTTAGCAGCTAATGAGTTGCCGTTAGTGATTTATTTTGTAAATGAATAGAATTGCTGGCATTTACCAAGTTAACTTCGCATGCCACATGCAACACCAGACACAATTTCATTATGCATTTCCCAAACAACAACAACAACAACGGCACGACTTAACAATGGTACCCCCAAAATAAAGATACTTTGAGCCAAAAGGCCATATTTAAAAATTTCCGCATAATAAACTATCTTTATGACAAATATGGATTTCTTTGATATTCGATTCGAATATATTTGCAACAAGTTGTAACATTATTGGATCTAAAGAAATTGTCTTAAATGTTATGGTTAATAATTCCTGACACTGCAATTTGTATTATACTTTATTAAAATGTTACAATGAAAACTATTCCAAATTTGTGTTAGACTTTTTGATTACTTTTTTGATTTTAGTTGATTTCAAATAAACCACATTAACATAATTTGAAAGTAAAACATTTTCGAAAAGAACAGTAGCAAACAAAGTGAAATGCAAATAGGCTAAAGATACAATTGGTTAAAACGAAATTCAATAGTTTAAAGTTATCTGAAAGGTAGCCAGAAAAAGGTAAATTAATGAAATTGGTGGATAGTGTTCTCGGTAGCCCAATGCAATTAATATTGTGTGCGTATCGCAACACGTATGACATTTGACTAATTGAATACCCCTGAAATATTATGCCAAGATCAGGCGAAAGTACATACACAGGATAACCTGTGTATCTGTATATGTATGTGACATTGAAAAATAAAAAATGGCAGACGCGCTCAGTTCCACTTTGGGGTTTGCCTAATCAAAACAAATTCATCATGTGCGCTGCCAATGCATTAGCCCAAGTGGCCAGGCCAAGTCCCAACTTCAGCTCCAAGTCATGCTTTGAATATGGTCGAGACGCATATCTATGGCCACATATTTCATAGTCGCTGTCGTCGCACAGAAGCATTTCATGGCCATAAAGAAACTGTATCAATTTAATTCGTTTTCGGTTTTATTTTCTAGGCTACAGAACGGGGCAGCGAACGGGAAGAGCTGGGCAACCCATCTGGCGACATTGCGGAAGCGTGCCACTTTGTCATGGTATTGTGCCGCGGGTGTTTGGCGACCAAAGGCGCCGCTCTGATCCAGAAAGTGAGCAGAGCAGACTCCACTGGCAAACTAGATTGGTTAGGCTTCTCCGCGGACTCTCTGGTATGCCTGATAAATGCATTTGGCCTGCCAGCCATGCGCTTATCAGTGTTTGTAATTAGCGCATTTGCATTAAAAATAGCAATAATTTGCCATAAAGAAGCCCAACATCGATTTACCCGATATACTCACCATATAATTACAGGAAAAGCTTTAGAATTGAAAGCGAAACATTAAATAGATAGCGTTCTATAGAGTCACTATCGAGTCTACAGTCTACTGGATGCGTTAGGGATCGTCACGTTAATCGACACGAATACTTCGCTTTGAAGAATTCATTTTTATGTTTATACGATCTAGATCGAAAAAACTGTTCAAAATCTGATAAAAAAAAAAAACTTCACTATATACATAATCAACTATTAATATAATTATTTATTTATATATATAAAGAATTATTGATTAGTCGTGTTTGAGTCGTGTTGCATGCCCGCTGCCATCTCTAATGTGGAGTTGATAGCTTGTTGTACCCAGGCATCAATTAGCTTGTAGCGGTGGCAATTAAAAATTCCTGGCTAGCGCCATCTACAGTTTGGCTACTGCAATTAGCCGAGTCAATTTATGGCAGCGAAAACTTTCCAATAGTTGTCACAAATGTGAATATTCTTTAATAAATGTATTTATGTGCGGCACATACATACATAGCTGAGAAATCTGCTGTTTTTCGTTCATATCTTCTAAATTGCAATTAATCGAGAATCTTTGTAGCAATTATGTGCGCTAATTAATGGTTATTTAAACAAACTTGGCAACGCGATTTGCGCACATTTGAGCCAATTATCTGGGGGAAACCTCAGTCTTCGGCACCACAGTCTCGACGGATTGCCGAACCGCCCCCCGTTGGCCAAGGCGTGCATTCATTGATTCACAATTAATTTTGATTATCAAGATCGGCAACGCGAACGCCCCAATTTGCCAAGCGAAAGATTTGCACAGGTGCAGCCTCTCACAAATCGATCGACGATAGGCGATTGGCGATTGGCGATAGACGATAGACAATCAACAATCTACGGATATGTTTTCTTTTCTTTTTTCTTTCTTTCTTTTTTTTTTTTTTGGCTGCTCGATCACAAATTCAGTAGCCGTTTTGACTGCCTAATGATGGCCCCATCGTGGGGCCCATGAATTATTACGCTAACTACCAGCCATGTTAGCACAATTGGCCTACAAGTCTATTATTATTTATGCAAAGACTGTGGCTGCTTCTGTTGCTGCTGCTGCTGCTGCAACAAATGGTTGATCGCCAGATCGCCGGATCTGTCGATCGTTGCCGTTAACTGAACTACGCCGGTCATCAATCTTGAAATTATTGCCGCCACATTGGGCGCCCCAAACGTATTTGCATCTGGCTACATTCTGGCCTTACAGCTGTAGCCCAGTTGCAGAGAGCAACAGAGATAGAGAGAGAGGCAGGGCGAGGATAAATGCTTTAAGCTGATCGAGAATGTGTGGCAACAACAGCAATATTTATGCTCTAGACTGAAGAGAAAAAAGACTGAAGTTGAGACTTAACTTAATATCAAAGGCACTCAACGTAGGTGTCTGCAGCCTAGTCTGGGTCTAAGTGTGAGTCTGCATATTCATCACAAATACACAGACTACCCTACTGATAGAGCACTTACAAAGTAGAGCTACAATTTGTACAAAATCATAAGCCGAAAGGTACCTTATTTAAGCCATGCTAAAGCTAATGTATTAATGCAAAAATATTTTCTGCAGCAATCGTTTCTGGCACAGCTAAAGTACTTATTGTCAAAATATTGAGAGAAACATGGAAGTTTAATAAATTTAATTTTTGTACGCATTTTTCTTAGTATGGAAATGCTAATGTGATAGAATGAAATTTAAAATAAGTTTCAAAAATGTTCAGTTTCCAACTTTCATATAGGAAATGGCGCTGGATGCAACATTACTATGATATCATAAGTTAACACAATGTTGCAATATCATGCAAGATGCTTCGCATACTTGAGTAAAGTTATAACTTATCAGTCCCTGTGAAGATCAACTCAACTCTAAGCATTATATATTCAAAGTATTTGTGTGGCAGATTCGTAGCTGATAAACTAACTATGACACTTAAGCTTTGCCAATTGCAATGCTACTGGTCACGTGGCCAGTTTGCCATTCTCCGGCTTCACCCTTGAATTGTGGCATGTTGAAATTAATTAATGGCTGGTTCAATTAAAATTGCAACATGCCGTTGAACAGAAATTTTTGTTTAACGCCAAAATCTTGAAGCCGTAGTCCCTGTAAAGCAGCAAGGAAGGCAGACACTGCTGCCACGATCCCATGTACAACTTGTACGTACAACTTGCGTGCCTCGTTGCTGATGAGCAGCAACAACAACAACAGCAACAACAGCAACAACAACAACTACAGCAGCAACATGTGTTGCCCGGTGCTAATCTGCATCGACTTGGACTTGGAGGCACTCTGGACTTGTGTGTCCTGCGGGCAGGCATAAAGCCACAGTGTAAAATCAATTTAGATTTGCCGCCCCACACCCTCCGCCCCGCACGAGCGCAACAGCTCACGTCCTTGGCAATTTGTGGCGAAAATGGAAAATTGCTGTTCAATTATTTGTAGCCCCCTTGTAAATTTCCATGCCAGGTGACAAGAATTGTAATAACTTGCTTAGGCTCCTCCACCCAGCTCCACCTGTACAGCAAATAGTGTTTTTGCCTTAAATTGATTCTATATCTTCTGCCAATGATTCTATATATAGCAGTTGGCGTATCTTGATTAACGAATTTCTGACTCCTATTAAGACCTAAAACAAGTGAATGTAAATTAATGATAATCAAATCTTAAAAGGACAACAATGCTGATTGAAATAAGATCGATAATTCTAAAATAAAATGAGTTTTATTAAATATTCATTTTGGTATTGGAAAAATAACACAAATAATAAATTACAAAGAATAGAACTGAAACTGAAATTATCTTATGTTGCCAAAGCTGTTGTTGCTGTTGCCATTGTTGTTGTTGTTGTTGTTGTTCTGGCTGCTGCTTGATGTCGCCTACTGCATTATTGCCTTTACTTATCTACCATTTAGGCAGAAATTTATTTAAACTTTTAGCCGGAAAACCAATTAGTCGTGCGGGCCACACACATGGAATTAACATTTCTTTACAAATTTTCCAACGGTATTTATTGCCTAGCGCATTAGATAAGCGAACTACTCCCAACAAAAAAATACGTGCGTATCAAGAAATAAAAGAAAATAAACTGAGGTAATTATCACAACATATGAAAACAAAACGCAGTCTTCTCTCCGCCCCCATGCACCGCCATTCCAACAAAAAACAAAAATTAGCATTTAAATTGTTTGGCCAAGAGTTATATATTTATATTTTTGTTAGTTTCTTCCTGATAAGCAGCCGAAAATGGTGCACTTATTGACAACTTTAACGAGTCGACAACGACCACAAGAATACAAACAAAAACGAGAAACTCAAATCAAAGCGTTTATAAAAGTTTTCTGGGTCAAAATAGACCATCATCGAAAATGTAACCCCAAAATCAATTAACACTATTTGGGAAATTCCTTTGTTCCGATGAAAAAGATATGTGGAGTAGATGCGGGACGCTGCTCAAATAAAACTGTCGATTGATGGACAACTTTAAGAGAGCCCTAAAGCCATTTGCCACCCACACTTCAGACCAGCTACACCAAAATTTGTTCCCTGACTTTCTTCAAAACCCTGATGAACTGTTGACAAATTTCCAAATTAAACGCTTCGCTGAGCAATGGGCCGCATTAATTTATGTGTTCATTGGCAGCAAATGTTACGCATTTCAAATTGAAATTGTATTCAATTTAAATTTTGATATTGTATTTAAGATAGAAGAGGGTCACTTATGTGGATGTGGACCAAAAGTGCAGCTGAACTTGGGCACGATTCTCAAGCGCTGACAACATAACAATTTTTATGCGCATTCCACGACAACATCAACTAAAACCAAAAACAACAGCAACAACAATAACAAACTAACAACAGATATGGATACACACGTAGCGACAGCAAAAAACACAAACCAACAACTAAAACCAAAAAAAAAAAAAGATCAAAACATGACAATAAAAATCAGGACTCTAAAAAACGGGTCGCCTGCCGGGTCGTCTCGTTCCATCTCTGGCCTCTCTGGTCGTGTGCCTGTTTTAACGCCAAAAGTGTGACATATAATTTTGAAAATGACAAGCGGCAACAAAAGCAACAACAATTCCTGACAATAACAACAACTCAACGGCGAGAATGTCACCAAATGAAAGACATGCAACTCGAAAGAGGGCCCTCCGTTCCAAGCAGATCAACTCATTGGACTCATTGGCTGCTGGAACCGTGGGGGGGGGAGGGGACGACAACGCTGGCCAGCGGGAGGGGAGGATACATTGGAAACCCCTTCAACGGTCAGACGATCCAAACCTGACCTGACCATTTACTTTACGACTGCCGTGTGCCGTTTTGGATGTTCCTTTAATTTTTATGCTCCTCTTTTGCGTCTCATTTACAAATTTCGTTGTGAATGTGAATAATAAAATAAAAAAGAAAAGAAAAGAGCCAAGACGAAGGGACAAAGCGAAGATGCATCAATAGATGAAAGGGAAAATTTAATTTCTGACAAATAAATATAAGATCCAAGGATCGCAACTAACTAAAAATCAAACTCCAACGTTGAGCAGTAGATGGAGACCAAGTTACTACTTTAAGACTACATCGTAGGAATTATTGCTACTTAACTGTATATAACTATATATTTTCGTATTAGTTACGATTAATTTTACTATATTATGTATATATGTATATATACATATGTATATATATATTTTAACCTTATATGAAAGTGAGTATTATCAATATAACTACTACTTTAGACACGTTTAATCAGTCCATGAATGTGCTTGTCAATAATGGTATATATATAAATTGAAAGAAAATAAAATGAGCACTCATTGCTTAGCTTATCTATGTGATACAATTAAACAATAGACTGTACAGCCTCCAAATGAAGATCGTTAGCAGTAAAAGGTAGCTTATTTAACCCGATCATGTTGCTGCCAAAAACGTTGATTTCCAGCATCAGATAAGCTACACTTTTATTTCCAAACGGAAATAGAAAATGGGCTCGGCCCATGGACCAGGCATAGGCATAGTGTTGCAGTGCTTCGCCCCTGCTTCCCCAGTGCCACGCAGCGGCAGAGAAGAACAACAGAACAACAACTTAGCCAGACACGTCACCAAAATGGCTAAATGCATTTGCAACGCTTCGTCTGCGCAACGAAAGCGCCACAAAACAACAACGCCAGACACAACATCGAAGAATGAAAAGTGCAGACTGAAGACTGAAGACTTGATGTGTCTTCTAGGAGAGACACAACTGCACTCAAAAAAAAAAAAATCAAACAAGTACAGTGCAGAGAATTGTGATTATACTTTCTCACAATATAAAATAAGAATTTAGCAATCGAAGTTGCCCGCAAACTTGGCTCTGTAAACTAAAGAATCATATTTTCCAGCACAGTTTCAGGTTGGCTTAGGTTAAACGATTGTCAATTTGTAAGGTGGACATATCTAACTCGGTTTTTCTCCGACAATCGTATAAAATTAAGATCAAAGATTAGACCAACCCGTTGCGTTATAAGTCATTAAAAGCCACCTGGAGTCCAACAGTAATAAATAAGTTCAATGTAATAAAATAAATAATATTTTAGTAATAAAAAATTATTTCCCGCATATTGCACAAAATTTATGAACTCAACTATTAAACCATCAATATTTGTACCTATTCAGATGAAAGCAATTTTAATTTTTATCTGATTAAAAAATGCTGTTTAATTTTTTCGAAGATAAACTGATTTTTCTGTCGCTTTCTGCTTAATGTTGAACTTGATGCTTAACTGCAAATGGAATTGCTGCTCTCGTTTGAGCTGGTAAATGGCATCCTGCGGGCTGTTCAGCTTGACTTTTAATTTTTAATTGAAATTACGTTGAATGAGCTTATGAAATATGCGGTAGACAAATGTCGAAGGCATTTCGAAAATTAATTAAAAGCTACAAGATATTGAGCCAAATGCTGTCTGTCTGCCACATGCAGCGTGTTGAGTGTGTAGGTAAGTGTGCGTGTGTGTATGTGTGTGTTTGAAAGTGAGTGTGTGAACGTGGCCGAGATTATTTACATTTACACCTGCTTTGGGGCGTTGTCGCCGACTGTGCAGCTCTGCACTAATGATGCAGCCAGTTGAGTTTGACATTTGGCCGCGTGTCGAGACCACCAACCGTGTGGGGCAAGCAGGCAGCTCTGGTTGTATCTGTTGATTTCATTGGCGATGCTTATCATGCTTAGCACGGCTGTTGTTGTGTGTCGTCTCGCTGGCCTGTGTGATAGTGTACCGTTGCATCAATTAATGAATAATCTCTGGGCTTGATGCTTATCGCCAAAACAGCGATTAATGCAAATGCCGTTTTCATTTCTTTAATTTTGTGTTGGGGAAAAATAACTCACAATTATCGAAAAGTGTTGAAAATGCTTTGATTGCTTACGATGCTCGATAAATGACTGCGATAACAGTGCTGTGAACATAATGCGAAGACAGAGTTTCGATAAGACGCGAATAGTTCAAATATTAATTTGTTTACACTTGACTTAAAATACGCATAAATTAAAAGCTAGATTCATTTTTTTTTATTAGTCTTTGCTGAGCTGGGGGAGTGGGAGGGGGGTGCGGGACTCAACGGAAGTGCTGCATTAATCTTTGGGCCACAATTTGTCAGGGTTTCATTCATAAAATTGCCATCGATTGTTTGAATGGAAATTGAAAAGCCTCGAAAAGCCTTTACAGCCGAGCCACAAGTTGAACAAACAAACAATGGGGACGACAACAACAACTACAAGAACAACAACAACAACAACAACAATATCCATTGTCCATTTGCTTGTTTATAAATAGAAGTAAATTAATAACATAAGTACCTAATCCAATCAATCAAACTGTAAAATCACACAGCGTCCATAGAAACAAACCAAAGCCAATGCAA
The DNA here is from genome assembly GCA_035041535.1 of Drosophila cognata. Taxonomy (NCBI): domain Eukaryota; kingdom Metazoa; phylum Arthropoda; class Insecta; order Diptera; family Drosophilidae; genus Drosophila; species Drosophila cognata. Next base: position 11,719,950 of record JAWNLC010000571.1, on the reverse strand, counting down.
AAGGTAACACAACAACAGCAACAACAACAACATACAGTTGGAGTGTCTGCCTCGGTGACTGACTGACTACAAGATAAAAACATCAACAGCAACAACGGCCACAAGTACAACAATAACAACAACAACAACAACAACAGCAACAACATACACACAAAAGCCTCAACGTAAAGTTTTAGCTGTAACAAAAATCGGATATGCCCATCCCTAAAAAAACTCAGAAATGAACAGCAAGCAAAGTGTGAGACAGAGAGGGAGAAAGAGAGCGAGACAACACCAACAAAAAAAAAAAAAACTAACGAAATATTATTAATACGACAAAAGTAAAAGAGTAGAATTGTTGGTTTAATATGCCCTGTGCAGCGAGTATAAACATGTTGCTATGAACTTGGCAAAAATCCAAATTAGTGAAACTAAATGACAGCTTTACAAAGATAGCGAAAATCGGTTCAAAACATTGTTGCTTCTCATTATGAGAGAGAGCTGCGAATGCATTTCTCAATTTGAATTCATAATATACAATGTTAATATATAACTTACTTATAAGCTTTGTTTATATTGAATTAAGTATTCAGTAGGGAATTTAAAAGTTACAAAATTATTCAAAATTAAGTTCTTAATAAATGTGTTTTTATAATAAAGGTGTCACTGCTGCAACACTTCGTTTCTTGTCTTTTATTTTCACTTTGTATTATAATTATTGATTTAATTAATCACTAATTAACTTACCCCTAATATTTACTTGATCTGACTGGGTTTTTTCCTGAGTTGCCATAATCATTATAATCATTGGCAGCAAGTGCTGAACCCCATTTATATTTTACAATTTCGATAATTACATTTTTTTTAGTTTTAAGTTTAAAAACGATATTTTTTATTTATGTATTTTTTCACATTTTATTTTTAAATATGTTTTTTTTTCTTAATGTAAAATGTACTTCAAATTAGTCGTCAAATTTCTATCCGAGTGTTTGAAGTATATTTAAATTATCTAGTCAATTACATGCTAATCCCTTTATTGAGAGTATTTATAACTTCGCAGTGGCGTTGACAGCTCTTCTTGGTTCGTATACATATATATACATATATATATATATATATATTTGTTTTAGGTTTTTTTATTTTGTCTTCTATGGGCACGTTGAGTTGATGCTGTCGCCCGGCGACATTGCGGAACTGGAACCGGCGATAGTTGATCGTCCGTTGCTTGGTCTGGTTGCTGTTTGCTGTTTAAAGTTAGCTGTCTGGTATCGTGGTTGGAGATTCTAAGCCGCACCAGAGTCTGCTCGCCTCCATTGGCAGCAGTCCAGTTTTCTGCCTCATCTGTGGCAGCTTCGCACTCACGCCTTTGCCCCTTGCGCCACAGCGCCTTTACGTTTGCCCGGGCAGCCGGCCGGGCCCTGCTGCTCTCTGACAATCCTTAATTTTTATTATTATTTTTCTTCGTTTTCGTTTTTTATTTTTATAACGTTTTTTTTTTTTTGCCGGCTCGGTGGGTCTGGGGCTCAACCGTGGCTCTTTTATGAATATGAATGGCTTAGCACGCGCCTTTTAAGCCACCAGCTGAGATGACTTGTGGCTTTTCAATTTCTTGTCTTGGCCCCGTCGCGTTTTGCTCTTTTACTTGTTGCCCCTTGTCGCTCGTATTGATCATTTGATTTTCTGCGTTTGTTGTACTTTTTTTTTTTTTTGTTGTTGTGAATTATTGAGTACTTGACGTGGCTCAGTCCGCTCCACTGTTTGTAATGACTGCGCAATTTCTTTTCGCTCAATTGTGGTACTTAGCGTATTACTTGAGATGCCATTGTTTTAGAAAGTATCTAACGGATAGACGAGCGAAGCCACAAAGTAGTTTAGCAAAGTACACAATTTGTTGGGCCATTAAGGATGCAGCGCTTAGTTATTGTAAATGCAGGGTATACGCAAGTTGATTGCCTGATTCCTGAGATGGGATGGCTGTTGTTGTTGTTGTTCTTATTGTTGTCATTGTTGTTGTTGTCAGGCAATTGCCTTTGACAATTTGTTGTGAGATGTGCGCCGGAAATGAGTAATCAAGATTATGCGATATTAGCAAAAATAGATTTGATTTTGGGGGCGCTTTGAATTGATTGATGAGGTTAGACAGCAGCAGCGGCGATCAGACAACAACGTCGTGATCGTCATGTCTCTCTGTGAATAATGAATGAAGGCTTACAAAACACAGTTAAGAGCTTTGAATCCAAAGAGACCAAGAGAGAGAGCTGAGAGGAGAAGAGTGCATCTCATTGAGCTGAAGATCTTTGCCGATCGTGATGTGTGGGTGGCAATGCAGTAGACGAAGCACCACAAAGTGCCAGTCGCAGACAGTAGTCAAAAGAGAGCCAAGGAAACACTTGAAGAGAGTCTGGTTACATCTTTCATCTCGAAAGAGAGCTGCAAAGAGTCTTGCTGACACTCAGAAATTATCAATGGATCAGTCAGATCGTTTGCCAGATCGTTAGGCAAATCATTCAATTGTCTGACGATTTGCAGTCGTGCTCAAACTGTGACTCAAAGAGCTTTGTAAGAATACTAATAGTGTGCACTGTAAGCAATATTTGCATAATATTCATATAATTTTTCTATTAATCCAACTATGAATAATAATAATAAGACTAATATGAAATTGACTTGCTCTACAACCGGTTCCTCTGTCTTGCTTTATATTCTCCACGCTCTTATATTGAATATTGGATTTGTTTTGATCGGTTAAAGTATGATGATAGAACATAGATAATTCCTGCAAATTATGACTATCGTAAATGAAACACTTATTTTTATCTACCAGGCGAAACGCACACTTTTTCGAGGCGAAACTCTCTCATTTCTGGTTTCTCACAATATTCAACTATGTTGAAGCTCAGGCGTATCAGGCATATCAGATTAAGTAATGCTGAAATCAGTTGCTCATAAGTCAAGACGAATTAGTTAAGTAGCTGGTGAACAGATCAGCAAATGTAAAATAGAAATTGAAACTGAATCTTCAGAGATGAATCACCAATTCACTGAACTCAATAAAAAGCTGAACAGTTGCTTATCTTTCTGGCTTACAAAACGGATCACATTGATTTGAATGCAACGAAAAGATAAATGTCATTGAAATTTGAAGCTCTCTGGATAATAACTCCCGTATAATTTCCACTCAGTCAATGGCTGTCACAAATTTTTCCTGTGCAATTAAAATGTAAGTTATGAACCGATCGATTCAACAGCAGGTGAAATGTAAGCCACGAGCTTATAACTGTATGTAAGTCTGTATATAAGTCAGCGATTAATGATGCAGACCTTGGTAACAGCAACTTGGCACACTAAGGGTACCCGCTTCCCGTTCTTATATCGTATATGTATCGTATACCCATACGTATCGTTTTTCCAACAAGTTACGGTGCCGGGAGAGCCTCAACTGGGCGACGCAAATGAACTTAATCAAGTAATGACCGGGCTGATGAGACGCAGCCACATTTCTTTTGGCTCAACAGTGGTGTAACATGAGTAATACACAGATACAGATCAGTAGCTAGACAATAAAACCAAAGCCCCAGACCCGTTGCCATTAAAACGCAGCCGCATCTTGGTTGCCCTTCTAATTGGCGCATCGAGAGTCACGGACAGAGAGAGAAATAGCGAGAGATAGAGAGGGCGTATAATGCGAAGTGGGGCATAAAAACCAACATTTTATGTAATGTGTTCATTAGAGTTGCCTAGCCAACTTGAAGACTAGTTCTTAGACTCCCTGCTCTCTGCCCCATGAATAATTGATCTAATAACACAGCGTGTCGTTGATTTTTACAATCTAGCGATAAAAAATTGACTATCGCCGATCGATATTATCGCAAAATAGTTATTAATTGAGGCACGATCTTTTGTCTTTTGGAATTTCCAAAGTGTTTCCCGTTTGTCTATCATTTACATATTAAAATCGATTTTATTGATAGCTTGGCATTTTTCTGGTATTTTGTATTGATTTTTATTATATATATATATACCCATCTCCTTAGCTCGATCATCTTTCGTAGCTGCACAGTTTACGATTGCTCGCTGACAAAGGTTTGACAGCCCTCGTAAAAATGGCGGGGTATCATCAAAATGGTAACTGCTAAACATCGACCGGGCATATGTATGTACGATACCATGCTGAACAGGTATAATATACTTTTTAATGGTTGCGTCTCGATATCATGTCGTATGAGTGCTAATAGTGGGTATATCACATTCAGAAAGAAGCAAACGGCAATCTGTTCAAATTAACGATTATTTCTTATATGGAGATATATGAGTTTGAAACTGCACTTCAAAAAATACATCCATCTCCAGAATATTAACAAAAGATTACAGCAATAAGTATATATTTAGTATGATTTGTATATACGCAAAAACATTGTCTACAATCAGAACTGATCTAGTCAAGCATAATACAAATATTTGCACATTATCGCGATTAACATTTTCATAAGTTCCCGAAAACTTGTTTTCTCGTTTGTAAAACAACAAAATTGGCAATTTATTTGGATTAGATCTTTAATAAAAGTCTTTTGCGATTTATAGGTTATTTTTTCATTACATTTCTTGCTTCAAAATATGATCGAAAAGTCAACTTTTTCTGAGGAGCATAAACAAATGTGGATATCTCAACTCATAGATAGAAACATCAGATGAAATAATCGCGTGGAAGCCTTAAATATTATTGTAATCATTATTCAAGGGTATAAAATATAAAATAATTATTTTATTGGATATTTACAAAGAAAATTTAATTGGTTTCTTTTGTTATATGTCTCAAGAAAGTTTGAGATAAGTGTAAATTATTTGTATGGACAGTTACAGGATATTATCATATTCGAGCATACAAAAGTTATTTGAGTTACTTTTGATGTTTATACTTGGTTAGGAATTTGTTTCAATTTGATTGGGGTTTTTTAGGTGTAAATGGCAATTAGCATGACGGTGAAGTGTGGTGCTGCTGGTGGTTGTGCTGGTGTCGGAGGGAGTTTCTGGCTAGCTATGCGGCTCGTTTCGCTTGCTTTTGAATCGCACACTCGACTCCACTGTCAACGGGATTAAGTCGGGGCTGTCCATTGACATGACAAGCGACAATATAAATGCCACACACGCTTTGCCATTGGCGTCTGTCTCTTGCCGTCCTGTTTGCCGCTCGGAGTCATAAAATCATGAAGCGATGCGCTTGCTGTTTTTTTTTATTATTTTGTCATTGGTTGTTCGTTGCTGGTTCGTTGTTAGTGGCATAAACTAGGCAAGTAAATGGTCGATCATTAGGCTGCAACAAAATGTTGCAGTATGCATTTTCAATTGAATTTGCGGCCATTATCCTGGATCAGAGCACACAATCCGAGCTTAACATTTTCTCTCGCATAATACGTGTTTTGTACGCCACAAATTGGGCACATAAATCAGCACTAACGAGCGGCGAGAGTGAAAGGATCAACGCACACACGTCCAAAATCAAAATGGCCGCGATTCTACGTGATTGATAAAATGGCGTTGGCATTGCCATTTAGCCATTTAACAGATCTATCATGCGCAAAGTGTGTCGACCTTGATGAAAGGCAGCTTTAACCACATTCCATTTACTGACTGTCGGACATAACAATAACTCGTATTTGGTTGCAAAAAATGCTCTTATTATCTCAAAAACTAAATAAATAAATGATGAAAATAAAAACCTCAAAATATTAATTTAATTACTTATGATTTCATGCTGAGTTAAATTTGTAAATATATTCGTTTAATTAACACAATACTCCAAACCTTTCAACTTGTAAATATTAAAAAAAAAAAAACTAAATAAGTTAATTCAAGAAAGTAATAAGTGAAAACTTTAGTTAGTGACGCTGTCGGGGAATGACCCCCGTCGATCCTCTTGAGCCATATTAGCCCATTCAACGTTAGATTTTGGGCACCATCCATCCGGTAGATGGGGTGAACAAAGCTAAAGTTACTTTAAATCTTTCTGCACATTTCAATATGCATAAGACAAATTTAATATCACAAAAATATTTTAAGCACTTATAAAATTAAATTGTCTGCTTCATTAGCTTTGTTTTTGGTTAAAGTCATACTCCGACTTGAAGTTGGACAACAGAAATTTGAGACCCCTACAATGTCTGAGGCAGTTATATAAATTTTGAATAACTTTGTTTTTGGGTTGACCTAATCCCGCCCTGCTGTGCCCCTCTCTAATGAGTTGCGGCAATGTTTTCATTTCGAGCTCGATTGGCGCCCCAAAAGCAGGAGGACAGCATGCAGCCCGGCACTTGCCACAAAACATTAAACGTGGCTACAGGTGATCGTGTCGCGGTTCTTTTCTTTTTGGCTTTCGTCTGGTGCGTCTGCTAATGAGCTCAGAGCGCTCAGTAGATTTTGGGCTCTTATTTATGGCAATTGACTGCTCAAATCTCTACTTTGTTTCCTAAACATTTCGCTGTTGCATCAATTAAGAGATGCCCACTCGGACACCCCGGCTACCGTAACAAGAAACTAGTTTTGAGGCCAACTTCAATTTCAACCTGTTAGCCGGAAAAAATGGCTAGTGGTAAAACGGAAAAATAAATAAATTTAAAAAAAAGCAAAACATGAAAATTGAAGTGTTTTATTAATATTTTCAACATATTTGACGCAAGTTAATTAAAAAAAAATGCTTAATAGTTTTTTATCTCTGATTGCCGTTGCAATTGTTTAAGTCATGACAGTTTGAACACCTGCTACTATTCGAAAATGTTGACTGTAGCTTCAGAAATTTGACAACCGTCGAAATACTGGAGATTGGAAATAAATTGAAAACTAGAAGCAAAGTTACATTTTGTTATCTCTTTAATAAAATTTAATTAATAAAATAATTGGAAATTTGTTGGAAACAAATATTGTCATAAAAAAAAAAAAAACCAGAACGATTATGTTAAAAACCAATCCTAATCCAGATTTGATAATATTTCATTCAAATAAAAAAATGTATATATAAAAGAAGTTATTTTTTTAACGATCATTGGCAATTTGGGATATACATTAGTATGCATAGCATTTGATAGGTATTCCCAAGGAAACTGGTTGGAACTGCTGGTGAAAGCATAAATATTCTGCTACCGTTGCCGAGGGCCAAGTTGCAATTATCAAACAAAACTAAAATGTAATAAAATAATAATATTTTTAACAGTTTGTCCTAGATGCTTTCTGGCGTCTCATTTACACGTTACGCCATGTTTAACAAGCGTTCGACAAACCGCTTTGTGTTTTATTTATTATGTTTCCATCTTTTTTTTTTTTTTGGTTTTTATTTTTTTTGCATGTTCAAACATTTATAGCCTTGTCGGGTAAGCCAAATGGGCACAGATACAGTTACATATACAGTTAAAGATACATTTGTATATATGTAAATAAATATCAGGCAGGCCACAATTTGGGGCGTTTACATTTCGGTCTAAACTAGTTTTGGGAATGTGCTTGCAGTTGTATTTGAAATTGGGTTTTGCCTCTTTTTTTTCATCGGTTTGTAAATATTTTAATTAATTGTAGAACGCCCAGAACTTTAACGTAACACATAAAAAAAAAGTGTATTCTCTGATGACAGCCTTGAATTTAGTTTTGATGTTCACCTGTTTGAAAGTTATTTTGATGACGCGGGCTTTCTTATTAGCGGCTCATTAACGTTGAAAGTTGACGCCCTTGGCGATGCCACGCCAATTCAATGCTCGGACAGCACGCAACCAATGCCGAGTTGGTCGTTATAAAGTAGCTCATTACGCATCCAATCTATAAGCGAGCCCCGTACTGCAATTATATGCACGCAAGGAAACAATTCAACACATCTTTGGGAGTTTATCACTGGCCAGTCAGCTCAATGGCGGTAGCCGTTTGGCGTTTAATTTTACAGCTTTATTAACAGACTGCCATCAAGGCATCAAGACAGCTTGGCCAGTCATTCAGGCAGCCAGTTTCAGCTAGATGGCAATTTGCTGGGCCCCCAGGGAGTATATCAAGTGCTGGCCACTCAAACTGAGCTACTGTCTTCGATGATTTGATTTAGCTGCCCCCGGACCCCACATGGAACAGCAACAAACTGCAACTGATGATTACCACATAATACAACAAGTGCTCTGAGATTGGCATAAAGTTGCCACTTAACCTTAAGCCAAAGCATCTGTTTTGCACTGGCTTCTACAAATTGCAAACGGACAACGACTTTTCGTGTTAACACATATGATTTTATATGGTTAAATTACCTAGAATTGGTTTATATAACCAAGCATTATTGGCAATTATATATTAGTTAAAAGTTTGAATATTGTTTTTATTGAATATATAAAAAAAATGATTAAACTCATATATATATATGTACGTATTTGCTGAGCGGCATTTTAGCTATGATTAAAACCTAAATTGAAATAAATATATTCCAGTTTGAAACTCCCCAGCTGACTACGATCGCTGTGAAGACGAATCCCGACGGGATTTGAAATACATTGTCGCAAAAATAAAATCACAAAATCACAAAAAAAAAAAAAAAAAATTTAATATTTGAGTTTTGATTTTTGTGTTATTAATAAAATATGTAAATCCTTAAAATTTGTTGTTTCTATTTTAAAACAATTCATTATCAATGCTTAATTAGAATTCTATAAATAATTTCGAGCGAATACAAGTAGATATCAAGTTTCTCATTTAAGTTGAGAAGCTGTCGTCGCTACTGTTGCTGGGAAATGCATCACTAGAAGATGATCATCTTGGGTTGCAGCAACATCAACAGCAACAGCAACACGTGCAGCTAATGTTTCCTCAAACGTAAAAGAAATAACAAATGTGGCCATTTGCTTTCCCTGCTTTGGGTTTAGCTGATGGCCATCGGCTGTTGCCGGTTGAATTTTCAGACTTGTTGCTAATTGGCCGCCCGCCATGTGGCGATTTGTCAATGTGTGTGCTCAACTCCGGAGTCCACGCATGCGCCACGCAATGTGGCAAACAACTACTACACGCAACACGCTTTTCAACAGAAAAATTTGTCATGGCAACTTCATCGTTTTGGGCGGCCGTTTTGTCAGTGGCCCCAACCGACGTGGAATGCTAACAAATTTGTGAACATGCCACAGTTTACAACTCCCCATGGCAACGACCATTTGCCTGTGTTTGTTTGAATGTGTGTTGTGTTTTTGGCCCACCCATTGTTATAATTATTGGGCGCCCATGTGCAAGTGACAATTCAACTTTGACTGGCATTTGTGGAGCACGGCAACATGCTGCTGCTGCCGCTGCTGCCGCTGCTGTTGCATGCAACATGTGTTCAAAAACTTGTTGCGCTTGTCTACCGGGAAATCAAACCACTGTTCAGCTACACCTATTGCAGCAACGGGGCAGCCCAACGCAACAGGTAGTGCAGCTTGTTAGTAGCGGAACTAGGCATCTTTCAGTGCATTCCGACAGCATTATTAGAATATACCTTTTTGGAATGCTTACTTATTAATTTAGTGTTAACTATGGGTTCCAATAGACGCCCTTGATGCAACCTAGATGCAAGAAATTGGGTTGAACACGAGTTGAATGTTAATTTATATTAGTGGCAGATTCCAGGTATTGAGGGATTAGATTGAGACTTTAATATCTGAATCAACTTTAAGGATTAGCGCTCACTTTCCCTCCCTATCTGTATCTGTCTCTTGCTCTCTCTCCCTCTCTATCTACGTATAAAGTTGTCATTCCTATAAACACAAAAAGAAAACTAATCATTTTATAATTTAAATCGTAGAGCTACCTTCTCATACACTCTCTCTTCCTCTCTCTCACTCTCTCTCCCTCTCTATCTCTGTCTCACTTCATGTCATACTGCCCTACTGCACACATCCTTCCCCCATTCGATTCGATGTTGACTTCTCGGTTGCCTTTCCACTAATTCGTTTTCACACTTTTCATGCCTGAGACAGGGTAAAATGACCGCAGGGTTTTTTGCTTATGCCAGCGCCTAATTTCGAAGACCGATCTAATATCGGGGTCCGGCTGTCTCCGCCCCTCTGTGCCCTGGAGCAGCAGTTATTGTATGCCAGCACCACTAATATTTATATTTGCCCTGCATTTCTTCTGGTCGATGCAAGCGATTTGATAAGCAAATGGAAATGCAGTTCTCCAACTGGCGGGGCAGACAAAACGACAGACGTCTGCGGCGGCGAAAGGTGCGAATAAATAATTTTCAGTAGCAACAGCAACGGCGGCCACCAAGCGATGAGGCTGGACGGGCGACGGGGCTGGAGCTGGAGCTGGTGGTTGTGATGGTGGTAGTGGTGGTGCTTGGACTGCAGCTAGACTCGTAGTTGGAGCCAGACAAATATTTTATTGCAAATTTGCTGATATTGGACGACAGACGGCTAATGCAACAGTTGGCCGGCTGTTTTGCATATTAAATTTATTTTATTGAATAAAGCCAAAGATATGGCCAAGATAAACGAGAATGGATTTAAAAGTATTTGAGACTTGTGAAATTTAGCAGCAAGAAATCTGAACATATTTTAAACTGATAATGAAAGTTACAAATTTAAGGATTACAAATTAGAAATGAAATAAATAAAATGCCTGCTGGAAGTTGCGGAAACTCAGAAACCCAATCACAGAAAAGATTAGATTAAAGTAAATCGATTAAAGTAAATCGATTAAAATTTATTGACTACAAATCTTGAGTTAACAATTTTGAGCATATAAAATCGATATTATTTTAATTAATAATCAAACTTTTAGCATTTTTATGGCTTTTAAATGTAATCAAATTCGAAACTCAAAACAAAAGTTTTCCAACACAAGTTCAGCCACCTTATGAGCAGCCCTCTTGTTCATTTGGATTACTGGCCTGTAATACTGCCCCATACTGCTCGCTTTCACCCCCCAAGCCCGCCCTCTCTCTATCTCTTTCACTCTAACACCGACTCACCCGCTCTCTCAGACTCTTTCTTCAGTGCCCTCGCCGTAGCCATATAATTGCTATGACGCCATGCTAGGAGCCCCAGCGGGCGATGAATTATTAATTGCCGTTGATTTGCATTGAGATTTTGTTGGTCCGGGTTCATTATTGGAGCACTGTTTTCAGCCAAAATCGTTGCACCCCTGAAAATTGCTAGCCCAAGTGTAAACATAATAATCAACGTGCATTATATGTCGATATATAGCGTATATATAGCGATCAGCAAATTCGCTTTTTGCAAAATGGCCGCCGGTCAACGCGGCCTCCACTTGACAACTGACCGTCCGTTTCTGTTGTTGTTTTTGTTATTGTTATTGTTGTTGTTGTCAGCTGGTGGTGGTGCAGCTGTAATTGTTATTTATGCACTTGCATTTAACTGTAATGGCATGTGGCCTACCATGCCCCAGAGCTGGTGGGCGTAACTGGAGCGTTTTGGTAGCCTGGACGATTACATAAGAGTTTAGCACTCATAATTGTCCAGCAGACACACGAGTCGAGTCTAGTCGAGTCGATTCGAATGGAGTCGTGTCTGCTTCTGTTGTTCTGTTTAGGCTTGTGCCACATTCCGCAAATGCAGACGCCCCCTTCTCGTGTGTTATCCACACTGTGTACACAAACAGAATGACGAACCCAAAAATCTAAACCGGGGTACGAGAGTTTTTGAAGGGCTGATGATTAAATAAAATTAAATCAAATAAAATAAATCAAATATAAATAAAATAAAAAAAATAATCACACATTTCGATATATGCGTTGTTTTTTTTTAAATAAATAATCTTAAGTTTGATACAGAAAAGGTTTTTCGTGTAAAACATAATAAATAAATAATAAATACAAAAATAAACTAAAAGCTCGCTGCAAATGCTTTAAATGTGGAATTTTGCACACGATTCGCGACAAAATAAAATACTTGCTGTAAGGGTGCAACCAGAAGAAAAAGAAAACTGCAACACCACCCCCAACTGCACCTTCATCGCCGCCACAAACAAATAGGCAAGCACACGCGCTTAAGTTCAACTTGAGCTAAAGATGATGATGATGATGATGAGGATGTGGATGTGGATGTGGATGACGATGGCGATGACGATGACGATGGGTTGCGTTTAGTTGACTACTGTGCTGAAGACTGATCCCTGGAATTCGACTTGGGCAACAGGCAACAGGCAGCAGCAGGCAAAAAGGCGAACGGCTTTTGTGCTGCTCGCAACCACTTAACTCGCTTAAGCGCTGTTTGCTTGTCAAAATTGCAGCAGCAACAACAGCAACAGCAGTAAAAGCCGCAGCCGCAGCCGCCACCGCAAATAGCAACAACAATAATAATAACAACAGCAGCAACAACAGCAACAGCAGCAACAGCAACAGCATGCAAAAGCCACAAGACGACGTGTCTTGGCAAGATGACGCAGTGAGAATGACTCCTCAGCTGTGGTTAAATGAATTAACCCTTTTACTTTGCACACAGCCAGCGGATAAACAGTGGCTGTCAGCAACAACAACAACAACGACAACAGCAACAATAATAATAAGAAAAACAACAACAACAACAAACACAACAGCGGCAACGGATTTTGTTATATTCCTGCAACTACTGTCGGTGCAACGTTGTTGTTGTTGTTGCTGCTGTTGCTGCTGCTGTGAGTGTGGGTTCTGCGTTTTTGGTCATCAACTTACACCAGCGCGAAAATGTTGACAGTGTTAGCTCTACTAACTTGGCCAATTGAATCAGAAGCCTTAAAAAACATGTCGAACACCAAATGCAAATCCTATCTAATAATCCTAAAGGATGACTGACTCTATTACTCCTAGCTGGAGTGGGAGTGCAAAATATATTTTTAAGAAAATATATAACTAATCTCGATTACTAACAGCAAGCGTGATCACTACTTAAAGAGTTTAAAAATCAAATTAAATTGTTGACAATTAATATGCAGCTGAAGTTGATTTAATTTGCCGATAATAAATATAGATATTGGAGGATTATTGTGTCGACTTCTAGCGCTTCCATCTACCCTGCTGCTTGCACAATTTCAAGAATTTTTGTCGAGTTGAGGACCTCTATGATATTGCATCATCTTCTGGAAAACAAGCAACTGATAAGCGCTGCTGCCAAAGCCTAAATTGCATAATAAAAAAGGATCTGAAGAAAAAAAAGAAATGAACAGACTTAGAATCGATGTCAATTGTGAAGTAGTTCTAACATTTTCGGCCGTCCTCTTGGTGTACATTTAAATACAAATGCTTACCGCTTGCCACTCGAGGTGGCGAGGCAGTGGAGAATTGCGCGTAAATTCGTTGCGGTCTTGGTCTTGGCGCGTCATCAACATAATCGCCGTCAACAGGCCGTCAACAGCATCAAACTGGCAGCAAAATGTTGCTACTGTTTCCAGCGGCACAGACAGAAGCAACAAACAGTCCGACCGGAGACCAACACCAACAACAACAACAACAACAAACCACAACATTGGCAACGGTGCAAATGTGAAGAGGTTTTTTTTTTCTTTCTTTTGATGAGCGAAGCACTTTTAACTGCCTCAGCAATCCGGGAGGCACAACAAAAGCGTGTCAAACATTCTGTACAAAAAATGTTAAAAAAAAACACAAACAAAAGTGTCGGATGTGAGACGAGGCAAAAAAGCACCATATATATATATATATATATATGTTCATATAGTAAATAGCAATCGGGCAATAATGCGACCAGTTCTGTACCAATTTTACACCGTGGAAACCATACTAAATATGGTGCTGTTGTACAGTCATATTCGTAGATTCCTAGTGGCAACATTGGACTTTCTGCCATTTTGGACACAGCTCAATCACTATTTCTACGCCGCATCCTTCTACGCGTTCACGGTGATGACCCTATTCGCGAGCATCGATATTTGTACATCAAATCGAATTTCATTGAATGAGGAAATCGTACGCACAATTTGCGGCTATGTGCTGCATGTTTTCATATCGCTGATGACGCTGCGGGATGCGGAAAAGGATTTCCATTTGATGTACATTATGGGTGATGACAAGTTGGCGGTGGAGAAGGCGGTGCATCCATTCTTTGACAATATGCGTGCCCAGGCGATTTGTTCGTTGACCTGTGCCGTCGCCTATTTGCTGCACTTGATCATCGTGGCTGACGTGCTGCTGTCCAACGAGGAGTCCTCCGATGGCAAAATCACGTGGGAGGAGTCCGATGACGAAGTCGCCAAAAACGACGACTATATACCCGTTCGCCTCTATGTGCTTGGCGAGACGATTCATTCCCGTTTGGAGCAGTACGAATGGTTCAATGATTTTGAGCGCGGAACAACGACGACAATCTAAACAATGACTGCGACTGGGTGAGAGCTGCATGTAAGGAATCTCAAGACCATCCTACATACTCCTTGATAACAATCGCAGAGTTCACGCGGAGAACACTGATCAACTGAAACAACTCGTGAGTCCCCTCATTAAATCAAGCATCAGAACTCCGGATGCCGACTTCGTTTTAAGTTTACTTTATTTTAATTTGTTTAATATATTATTTAAATCGTTAAATACATAATAAAAAATGTTGATTACATAATTAGAAAGTTAATATATAAATTAACGCTAATTATTGGTTGCCCCTGCAAGCCGGAGTTAATCTGATGTTTTAGCTGTATATTCCCCAATGTTATAGCCAAATTGACTTGGAAGCTACAGTTGTCGGATCCGTTGAAGCACAAAAGCAAATATATGCCAAGATTCACCAAAAGAGCTATATCGACTCGGCTAGTGATGTGGATCAAGAATATATATAATTTGTGGAGTCTGAGATCGACTAAGCTCTTTTCCGCTTTCACAATCATAAAAAGATTTACAAATTTATTTTTTATTGGGACTTGGAAAATACCCTGTAAATAGTCTATGCGATATCTGTCAGCAAGTGAAAAAGCATTGAAGCATTGAAACACATTTCCTATATACATACAATACATATATGTATATATAATTATATACACCAAAATAATGCGACCGGTTCTGTTCCAGTTTTACGTCATGGAAACCGTGATAAACATGGCGGTGCTTTACACTCACGTAAAAGGATTTCTGGTGGAACCATTGGATTTCCTGCCAGTTTGGACACAGGTGAATCACTATTTCTATTTTGCATCCTTCTTCACATTCACGGTGCTGACCATATTCGCGAGCATCGACATCTGCACGGGACACGCGTTCTCCAAATATGAGGAAATCGGACGAACAATTTGCGGCTTTTTAGTGTACATTATTGCATCGCTGATGACGCTGCAGCATGCGGAGAATGATTTCCATTTGATGTACATAATGGGTGAGGGAAAATTGGGCGTGGAAAAGGCAGTGCATCCATTTTTCCAGTATATGCGTTATCAGGCGCTAGGATCTCTCACCTGCGGCGTTGTTTATTTGATGCACGGCATCATGGTCATTGATGTGGCACTGTCCCAGCCGCAGGCCGATGGCGATGAGTTCAGCGAAGACCGAGATGATTTTGACTCTGTACCCGTTCGTCTATATGTGTTAGGTGGACTTGTGCAATCCCAGTTGGAACAGCACGATTGGTTCAATGAGTTTTCCGCAGGCAAATCGCTGGCAATTTAAATACTTTTCCCGTGTGTGAAACTTTGTATAGTAAATTTTTGACCGTATGACGTCAGTGACGCAGATAGGACGGGGAGCGCAACAGTTTTTATCAGTGCTGGGGGTGGTGAGGGTGGTGGTGCCATGCAAAAAGCCAGATTGTGACGACAATGTGGCACATACATAGATAAACAGCTGGATGGCATGAAGGGCGCATGTGCCGGCAAAGTCGAGTGCAGAAAATCAGAAAATCAATAAATTATGGGCTAAGGCCAGTCAAGAGCAAGGCAAAAACTTTGTTGGCCCTGCCCGGCATCGCATACGAAAAACTTTTCAACGCAACTTTCGCCTCGATAGGATGGGAGAGCGCAGTGAGAGGCAGGCTGTTGTGGCATGGCTGTGTGTTAGTTGCAAGCTCTTTTCATTCATAAAACTGCGCGTTCACTTTCCGTTTTTCTATGCGTTAAGCACACCGGCCGGCCGGAAATTGGGTTTGGAGGCAAACTTTTTTTGGCGCAGCCATTATGCATGGAAAAACTTTGGCACAAGGAATAATTTTCATGGAAAACTATGGGCCATGACAATTATATTTGGCTAAGCAGTCGATTGTAAACTGCCAACACATATTATAGTTATATTTCACTAAATATTTTTTTTTCTAATTTCTTCTTTTATTCAACACTAAAATATTTTATTTGAGTACATATTGGAATCAGCTTAATTTATCGATAACTTCATATTTGTAATAATTATGAAAGTATTTTACAGTCAAAACGTGTAAATAATGATTATTCGAAAACCTAAACAATCGAAGTAAATTCGCGTTCCAGTTAATCTTGTAAGTAATCCAAAACCAATTTGTTTGGCATGGAAAAATTCTGTAGAACTTTGTGAACTTTAATAGGATAAAGCCTAAATCTGATTAATGTATATACAAAATACAGTTATTCTATTAGTATTATATATATATATATATATATATATATATGTATGTATATTGTCGTATTATAATTATCGTAATTAATATCAGATCAATTTGCAAAAAACACGCAAAAGCAACTTGAATCAGTCGGCAAACTCTCAGCCCATTCAACAATTTCACTTTGGAAATGTCTAGGCCAAAAGGATTATGCAATATGGTCGAGGACATTCAATTTAATTAATCTATTAAGGATCAACTTGTGTGTGATGACAATAATAATGTGATATAACTTGAACCACCACCTCCAGCGAAGATGGCATGGAAAAAAGACACAGAATGCTTGGTTGCCTAACAAAAATCTTAAATGGCGCGATATGGGTAGACAAAAATTATGGGAAAATCAATAAGGATGCCCAGCGACGACGACGACGCGCGTCCTTGAAAAGTAGGGTGGGGGTGGCGCCCGTGAACCGATTTGTGGCCAAGTACCACACCATTCATGAATACGAGCCCAAACTGGCATTTTATGAATGAATTCGAAAACGGGGAAACTGGATTCACGAGACCTGCGCATTAAGTGGACTCGGAGAGAGGAGCAACATTTCCCCAATTGCCAGCACTGACGTAATTACGCTCAAGGTCAGCGTAGAATTTCATTCATAAAATTCAAACGCACAAAGGCGCGGCGCTCTTGTAGCGGTAAAATCGAAAGTGCGTGTGTGTGTGTGTGCGTGTGTGTGTGCGAGTGTTTGCGCGTGTGTGCGTGTACACGCGCGTGTTTGCTCCAGGGTTGGGTTGGTGGCGGAAGGGGATTGTAATGCAATGGGTTTGCCGCCTTTCGTTAGCGAGTTCTGCGGAATAAATGCGCGCTTTTTGCAGCTTGTTGATTTTTCCATGCGTGCAAACATTTCCCATTTTCATTCATTCGTTTTTTCATTCAACGCGAAAGCACAGCTTTAAAATGTACTCAAACTTTTTCAGTCTTAAGGCGGAAAATTGAGTTTTCCAACTCATTGTCTTGTGTTTGGGTGCACTGACTTATTTGGTTGGCAAAAACCAGTAAAAAATGGAAAGAAAAAAAAAACTGACTCATCGAAGCTAAAATACCCAAATACTTAAAAGTCTGCAATGGGGTCAATATGATGTGGTAGTACGTTCGAGCGATTGTTCCTATGGAAGTTATGGGATATATATGACCGCTGCAAATATGCTTCATGTTTCATGTAGATTACTTCAAAACTAGAGACTCAACTCGGCTATTGATGGTAGTCAAGAATTTGAATTGGAATACCCCATGCAAGGCAACAAGGAAATGGGATGGACACACAGGACGTCCCACACAAGTTTACACAAGCAAATTAAAGGTTACGCAGAGGCGTTCATTCCGGAAGTTGATACACATTTAGGACTACGTTGATGGGCAACTATATGTAGGTCTTTAATTGATTGGGCAATTGCTGCCCGCCTCTGTTTTGGTTATATTGTAGTAAATAAATTAAAATATATATAAATATTATATCATTTTATTGGCAGTGCATGCTCTGAAAAACTTAGCTTGGCCAGATGCCAAACAATTCCGTGCTTCTTAGAAACGGCGCCTCAAGGAATCAGCTGCTACCGAATGTCATATTCCGCGGTGTCTCTTCCTTCTGGCCAGCGATATCACTGAATTTGACATGCAACGTTTTATATCCAAACTAAGGGCCTTCCTCGGCGACATCCACACCATCCAACATAGTTGTGTTGGAGGAAGACGATCCCTGGCAGACCGCTGCTGCTGCTCGCATATACAATCGTGCAACCGTTGAAGCTGGCATATATGTTGGTAACATTTTCGTCATCGCCCACCAGACGCAGTTGCATCTCCACTTCCGCCGTCAGCACTTTAACATTTCGGGCCGACATTTTGTCAAAGCAGAATTTCTTTTAACTGTATAGCAAAAAAAAGTTTTACAGATTATAATATTTCAATTAAATACCATTTTGTGCAGAAAAGCTAGAATTTTTTGCTTTTTGTTTCAGTGTTCGTTTTTCTGTTCATTTATTTTACCTACCGATGTTTTGTGAAGATTTGTTTCACAGGATTTAAGTTCGTTTCGTTATATTTCTCTTTCACAATTGTGCAGTTATTTTATATCAGAAAAAATGACGTATGTGTCTTGGCCTATTTCGATTGTACACTTCAAATTTGAAACTCATCTTCTGACGGCATTTGCAAATATTTTTTTATCTGCCCAAAAAAGTATGCAACACTTTACTTTACTTTAGTTCAATAACAGCACTGTAAACAGCGCAATAACAGCACTGTAAACATCACAATAGCGACGAGCTTTTGGCTGTTAAATTCAAACAGAGTTTTTGCAACAGAAAAAAGAACTCAACAAATGGGAGAAAAAGCAATACGAGTAATATATAAAATTATAATTATAAAAAAAAATATATATAATTCAATTTTAATCGGTTAGTTCCTAAACTAATGCAGTACATGTACATAAAAATACATTTCACTTAGGTCTACACATTACATATTTATCTACCCAAGGGAGAATTCTACGACCCCCGCGGACGCAAACAATTTACATGATAGCCAGAAGCAAGAAGTTAAAAAGAGAGTAGAGTAAAGCAAATTGATGTGGTTGTTGCAGCTACGTTGCAGCGTTTGGCGCCATGGAAACAAACGGATCGGATTCGGAACGTTTGTGGGTGCGCTTGGGCAATCGCTTGGTTCGCTCCTGCTGGGCACTGGCGCTGGCCTCAAAGCCGGCCATCAAATCTGGCTCGCTCCGTGCCAGCTCTTCATCTTGGTAGATATCCTGAGCATTGGCTGTGGCATTCACATTCGTCACCTGCTCGTTGAGGCACACATCGTCCAGATCCACATCACTATTGGAGAAGAGTGCCGTGGCACCCAATTCAAGCGAGTTTGTCACATCCAGCTCGTGTTCACTGGCCGCCTTCTTGGGCGTCGACGTGACACTGATCCGAGAGAAATTCAAATTTTGATCCAGCTGTGGGGCTGTGATTGCCACATTTAAGGGCTTAAATGCAGCATTGCTGCTGCTGCTAGTGGTGCTGGTGATGCTGGTGCTGTTAATATTGTTATTGTTATTATTAGTTGTGTTGACAACTTGAGCATTTGTGGTGTTTGTTGCAATGAAGGGCATATTGGTCATGCTGCTGGGCGTGGAGCTGTTCCTCTCCGTCTGATGCTCCTTCATCAGTTTGCATGCCTTGCCCAGGGCACAAACCGTTAAACAAATGCGCAGACCCAACGCAAACAGGTAGGCCAACAAAAACAGCAGCCAGGCAGCTAAATTCTGAAATGAGACAGCCGTGTAGATCGCCTTGATGAGCACCACGGACAGCGGAAATGGTATAAAGCCCATGCGTCGTGCAACCAGATCCGAGTGATCAGAAAATGCATGTTTCTGACGCGTCTGCGTCATGTCGTACGCCAAACTTGTCGTATACTCGCGATAAATGCTCTCCGGCAACTCATTGAATCTTGTTATAAACGCATGCTTCACCCAATCGATCAGGATTTCGGTAAACAGCACCGCAAAGCAATCGGGCAACATGACACAAAATTGGGTGATGCTCCAATCGAATTCTTTCATCGTCTGTATCATCACAATGAACAGCAGCACAGACAAATGGAAGCGTTCCCGCACATCGCTGCAGGTCAACTGAAACAAATTGTTCTTGTCGAACTTCTTAAACACGGATCCCTTAAGCTCAACAAAATTATTCGATATCATTATGGTGAGCAGGCCCTTATTATTGGAATTGACGGCAACATTTAGACAGGTTGCCTGCAAATAAAATAAATATTAAAATAAATAAATAAATATATCTAAAATTAATATTACGAATCTTAAATATGAAATTCTCAATTTAAAAGCGAGCAATAAAATTGAAATTTTCAAAATTTGATAACATATTAAATCTAAAACTCACCTGAAACATGATGAGACCGCTGTGCAGAAAAACGTAGATGAGCGTAAACAGAATGTGCGTGAGAACGCCGAAATGTTCGCGCTTGGAGTGCTTCGGCTCTGTGGCCGTCCAGAACAGTGCATCAATGGTGTCCTGGCCAAAGGCGGAGAGCAGCCGATCACCCACCTCGAGCATATTATAAAATATATACAGTTTGATGATCGATTGCGATTTGATGATGTGATAAACGCGATTCGTATCCACCAGAAGCATGATCAACGTCACCGATATCCAAATGGCGCCCTTGAGCAGATCACAAATCTCTGCCGGTGACAAGAGACGCTGATTGCTGCTGCGCAGTCGACAGATCCGTGCCACAGTGCGCGTGAGTAGTGACCAGACGGCCAAGAGGAATCGGACCGGCAGAAATGTGTGTATATAGAGAAATGAATCGGCGCACTGCATTATGCCATATACCATAAAGCGCTCCAGATCGCGTGGAATGCGCATAAAGCTGTAAATCTTCTGGCGACGGGCCGAGTAGCGCTCCTCATCGTGCTCCAGCATATAGCCGCGTGTCATTTCCACTTTGAAGAAGTCGTAAAATGTGCTTGTCTCCGAGCCGGCTAAATGGGCACAAGGATCGCATAAGAATCGATATCGATATTCGAAAATCTCTCAATTTATTGCACTTACCGTTATGCTGGCGGTGCTGAGCCGATGCTGCTGTTGCTGCTGCAGCGGAAGCGCCGACGTCATCTGGATTTGTTTGCTGTTTTGTCTTTGACAGTTTGTGTAATTCGTCGTTTTGCAGCTCTTCGATACGGATGTTGTTGGCGCTGACGTCTGCAGCGCGAAAACGTAGCTGCCTTTTATTGGCGCTGATATTTAGTGTATTATTATGCATTTCAATCAATTTTTTCTTGCGTTGTCTGAGTGAACTTGGCCAGCCAATTACATTTTGTTTTGCTACGCTGCTTCTCCTTAGAGGCAAGTGTGTGCCCCCCAAGTGGCAGAGAAATATCTATATTTATTCTTTGTGTAGCCCTGGTCACGCGTGTGCACACACTGATAACAATATTAATATCGATTGCGGCAACTCAGAAATATCGATACTTAATCGATGCAACGATAGCTGTGCAGCAACTCTACTTTTGAGTAAAAAAATAATTATTTGACTTATTTGTATTCAATTTATTTACCGAAGTGATAACAAAATATGACTGCATCCGTAGACTTGAGCTCCTATCGTGATCAGCATTTCAAAGCAAGCATTACCATATAACTAGATATCCATTATCTCCAGTCCATAACATATTTGTTCCATTATTCAGGGCTCGCGGTCGGAGCAGGAACGCTCTTTGCGCGACTCTACCACACTATATGTGGGAAATTTGTCATTTTACACAACCGAGGAGCAGATACATGAGCTCTTCTCGCGCTGCGGCGATGTGCGCATCATTGTTATGGGCCTGGACAAGTACAAGAAGACACCGTGCGGCTTCTGTTTCGTCGAATATTACACGAGAGCCGAGGCAGAGGCGGCCATGAGGTTTGTTGCAAAGCCACATCAACAATACAAACTAAATAAAAGATTTATTGCAGATTTGTGAATGGTACGCGACTCGATGATCGACTGATTCGCGTCGATTGGGACGCAGGCTTCATTGAGGGCCGTCAATATGGACGCGGCAAAACTGGCGGACAGGTACGAGATGAATATCGTACAGACTATGATGCGGGGAGAGGCGGTTACGGCAAGCTCCTCTCCCAGAAGATTGCGCCCAACACGGACAACCGTTAGTCATAAGACTATTTAGCAACTAGATATTAAAATACAATACAATACATTACGCCTAGTTCCTTCGTATTATGTTTATAACTTCTTTATTCACTACATATATAATTGAACATCTGATATTGAGTGACACTGGGCCACGGCACTAATTATTACATGATACGATCCCTACAAGCATACATATGTAGTAGTAGTAGCAGTAGAATATATATCATTAGTTAAAGGCGTCTACTTCTTGCCAATGTTGTTGGCCAGGGAGCAGCTCAGGCCGGTGCCATCGGGCTCCACGTTCAATTCCTTGACCTCGCCATTTTGGACGACCATGGAGTAGCGCTTGGATCGCACACCGCCCAACGGTGGCAGATCAATGCTCACATCCAGAGCGGATGTAAGTGCGCCGGAGGGGTCGGCCAGCATGCGCACCTTGCCCTCGGCTCCATGCTGCTTGCCCCAGGCGGACATCACGAATGGATCGTTAACCGAAACGCAAACAATCTCATCCACGCCCTGCTCCTTCAGCGAGTCTGCAGAGCTGACATAGCCCGGCAAATGCGTCTGTCGAAAAAATAATAATATTAATTTTAGGAAACTAAATTTCAACGATCGTAAGTTAAAACGAATCTAATTTAGATATTAATTCGCTTATAATTACAATAGCTAATTCTAACTATTTATGCATAATGTTGAAAATATATTTATTTTTTAATACCATAAGATATTCTTCACGTAAGTAAACGAAAAAATCCAAAAATGCAAATATAAAAAAAAAAATCAAAAACATAATTTTGCAATTATAGAAAGTTGCCGTTATCCATATCAGAACTCACCTTGGAGCAACCAGGGGTAAATGCGCCAGGCACACCAAAGATGATCACTTTCTTGCCATTTGTCAGATCGGCGGTGTTTATCTTGTTTGCTGGCGAATCCTCAAAGAGGTCCACAGACGGCAGTTTGTCTCCAACCTAAAAATACACACAAACACACACACACAGTTGTAAGTGATGTAACCTTGATGCTGGCCTTGCAATTGTCGCTTCCGCATTAATCAATATTTATGCAGTCCTTTTTTTAGTGCTTATGTAATTTTGTAATTGCGATAATTGTGGTCGCAATTGGGGAACGCTGAGTGCTGAACCTACCTTAACCATGGCTCCAAGTGTTCTGGAAAAAGATCTCACGTTTGGCTTCGTAGAGTTAACAACTCGGCTAAAAAAGCTGCACGCCTGCATTTCTAACACTGGCACTGACACCGACACCGCACACACATACACACTATCACCAATCAAAGTGCGATGCAAACATTAGGGTTGCCAGCTTGTTCAAAATTAATAGTAAGAATCTTCAAATAAACTCAGTTGTGGTTCTTTTTTTTTACTACAATAAACAATTAATTAAAAAGCAATTTTTTTTTTTTAAATTTTATATCGAGTTATCAGCAAAACGTTCCAAGTCGTCCAGGCTCTGTTCTTTGAGTTTTGCCTCAAAATCCGTCATGAATTCGTTGGTCAGCCTCTCGGATTGCGCTTCTGTGTAGTATTTGCGAAAGGCGCGATGGACGCAGTCGCGTAGTCCCGGTTTCATGATAACCAGATTAATTTTGGTGCCCTCTTTGATATTTGGATAGGAAGCAATTGTCTGGTCATTGTTTAATGGTCGTCCGAGCAGCAGCAGTTTCTGATTTGAAGCGGGAATTTGTAGAGCGGCATCAATTTTTTCTTTTACCTCCAGAATGGTGGACGTCGATGACACCTGGCCGGAGTGGAAGACGATATTACAACAGTTTTTGTATTATATGTGATTGAGCGTGCAATCAGCGTACCTACCTCGAGCGTACAATCAGTGCCCTTGAGCACCTTTATTGTAATTTGCATGACAATTCTTGTTATTTCGTTCAAAAAAAAAATTTTATTTTATAAACACAACAGTTCAGTGTTGCCATCCGCAATTAGCGATGCAAATAAATTTCGATACTTATAAATTATGTTGTCGGACATTCTTAAACATCGATTATTTATTATCTTATTTATAATATATAATCTCAGTTATTCAACTCTTACAAAAATTGTTAACATATATATGTATAATAATGCGAGTTTAAAAAATAGTTTTCTGTTTAATTTTTGAACAGTCCTTGCTTCTTCAATGCTCAGTCAGTTGTGCTGGTCATCATCTGTGTGTATCGATGAAAGTGGGCATTTCTTGAATCGACCATCGATATTTTTCGCTAATAGCTGCTATCGGTCTGTCCGGCAGCACTACTTTTATTTGGCAGCGACGTTGCGTGAACAAAAATATATTTTACTTAAATACGATTTGTGTAATAAACTAGATATTGATGTTGAGTGTTATTGATAGAAAGGTGAATCAGAAACCCTAACGCTCTTAACCAATTGTGAATTGCGCGACAGCCTTGTGAGAATTCGCAATCAAAGGAGAAAATTGTAGCGCAAAAGCGAAGCGCAAATAAATCACACAGCAAACATCCACAGCCTCGAGTGAATTAACGAGAAAACAGTGCGAGTGTTGTATGTGTGTGTGTGTCTTTGTGTGTGTGTGCGTGTGTTAGAATTCACATTTTACGTAAAACAAGAAAAGGAAAAAAGAAAAGAACATCGAGAACGAAAACATCTATAATCAGCAAAAAACTTAATGTTAAATCGCAGTAGGGGCAAATTGAACAAGTTCTTGCAGCTTCTGGCGGTAAATAGAAGGCTATCCCCTCCTCACCCTCTCCTTCTTTCTACCAGTGCGCCTGCCCAGCCCTAAACGCGCTCCCCCTTTTGACATTCAGATTCACAACTGAACGTTTTTTTTTTTTGCATATCTATTATTGTTTGGCTTGACGTTTTTGCTGCAACTATTAAATATGCATAGTACACATTCATTTTATTTTTGTTCTCTTTGTTTCCCCATGTTTAGCGAGCGGAGCTGTCGCCCTCCTGGCGCTCTAAGGTGACATATGAAATGTGTGCGAGTGTTTTTTCAAATATTGCTCTAAACAATATTTATGTGTAGCGGAATGTAAAAAGAGGAGCCCTCCTGCTCCCCGCCACCCCATCAACAAACGTTGTCCACACACACACACAAACGCACGCACGCACACTTGACGTTCGTTCGCATGGGGAATGAGATGAATTCTGAGTCTGGCAACTCTGATCGACGGCCATTGCTTCGCAACTTGTTGCTTGCTGTCGCATAGAGTTTGTGTGTTTTGCTGTTTGTATTTATTTTCTGCGTTTGCAATTTCTTGCGGAAGCGAACAAAAGTGATGAGAGTGTGCTTTTAAGGGCCGTCACCTGATTCGTTAGATTCCTGTCGGCCAATTCGAATATCTATAAAACTTAAATGCATGTACGTGTATATAAATATGTGCATGCATACATACAAACAAGCATTGAGACATATTTAGTCGTCTCGGAACTGATCAAGTGCAACTTCTTGGATGTGTTTAGAACCGGATTTGGTGTTGTGTGGTGTGGTGTGGTGTGCTTAAGGCCATTGCATGGTATTTATATGTGACAACTTCGATTTGTGGCCAAGTGCGCACGGTTTTCTTTCAGCTTTCCTTCCCCCTCCTTATATTCGCACTGCTCGTGCTGTGTGTGTTTGTGTGTTTGTATGTGAGTGTGTGTGTGTAGGCTGATCGGTAAATTTTGCATGTAGTTCTAATTTATTTATTTTTTTTCTAATTGTGTTTTTGTTTTTGCTACGTTAATTTTCTTTTCGACACTTCCCCATACAGCAGAGGATTTTGAATTGTGCCCGTCAGTATCAGATTCAAATCAATTAAAAGAGCGAGAGAGAGAGAGGGAGCGAGAGCGAGAGAACAAATTAAAGTGATCGAGAACTCTCAGCTGTTGTTGTTGTTGTTATTGTTGAAGGAAAAAGCAGAGAACAAAGCAAGGTAGGCAGTAACAATATAAAGCTGCAGATAAAGCTGAAAGCGTATTATGGATAACGAAGCATTAGAAACAGCAACAAAAAGCACGACAGCGGCAGCAGTAGCGGCGGTGTCAACAACGTCTGTGACAGAGGCAGCAGCAACAGCGGCAACCAAAAACGAAACGGCCCCAACACATAACAACAACAAAGTCACAACAGCCACTAACGGTATCAAAGAGAATAGCAGTAACTTTAGTACAACAACAACAACAACAGCAGCAGCAACAACAACAACGCCAGCATCACCAACAACAACATCGCCCATCGTTGTGACAAGCGGCACTGTTGTTGTTCCAACAACCAACAAAAGCGAGGTGAGTTATAAATGTTTTTATATACATCCATCTCTATGTATGTGTGCATGTGTGTGTGTGTGCACAATGCGTTGTCCAACACTTGAGTCCAAATCCAATGAGTCCCGGATGTTGATTTAGTATATATCATATACACATACACTATAAACATAATTTTTTACAAACAATAAATAATAAATATAGATTCGATAGACAAAGCTTGAATATCAACCATTTTAGCCATAACAACCAACCAACGTCCAGCGACCCAATACAGCATGCTTAATATTTGACGTCAATTATATAGAACGATTTATGTGTCACGTCTCGTCGTACCCCATATACAACTATATATGTATATATAGCACTTATAGACCTCTTAGTGGCCTCAACCTTAACGCACAAAATGAATATCTAATCTTATCATCGCCAATGCTTTGTACCCATGTACCTGATGATTGATTCCAATTAGATTCTCAATGTTTGCCCAAATCAAAAAATAAAAATAAAATCTATGTAGTAATACACCTATAAATGTGTGTGTATAAAGAATGTGCACCATTTCTGTGTTGGCATTACTAAAATCGAGACTAAAACCCACCCACAGGCGACAGCTCGACTTAGGCGACAAGGATTTGCACAGAGCAAGGTAAAAGTAAGGTGTCTGATGTAACAGGATTTTTTGAGTCCAATGCTGTTTATTTTTTTTTTTTTTTTGCAAGTGAAATTTCTTTTTGTTTGAATTGTGAAATTTGTTTGGGTTTCTGTTTTTGTTGCGCTCCTCCGATGGACTCTCCCTAGCCCCGGCCCCCACTCTTTCTTTCTCTCTCTCGCTCTTCCTCTCTCCCATATGTTCGGCAATGACCCTGAATTTGCTCGGTATTTGCAGGCTAACAAGACAGACAAGGACAGCACACCACCGCGAGATGCACCGCCGCCCACGCAGATCACGAAAGGCTTGAACCTAACAACAACGCCGTTGGTGCGCAAGGAGAAACGTCAGAGCAGCAACCGTTACAATGTGTCCAAGAACTGTGAACTGACCGCGCTCAGTCCGCTCAATGAAAGTGAGTAAACAAAATATTTACGCCACCCCCTCCCACATACAACATATATACACACATATATGTATATGTGTGTGGAGGGGTTCTCAACTTTGTAATTTTTTTTTAATGTATTATTTGCCGTATGCCGAGTTAACAGTTGTCCGTCAGTTTTTTTACTTATTTTTTTTTTATTATTGTTACATTATTAAGCAAGTTCGCAAAGGTCAAGTGAGCGATGTTTTATTTTATTTTGTATATTTTTTGCATGGTTGTTCAACACTACTTACACATATCAATATGCAAGTAACGCCCGCCGCCCCATTTACGACACTTGCCTTGCGCGCCACTTACGTGCCGCTCTCCGGCGGTCTTTCTCCGTTTGCTGTCCCTATCTTGATATGTTTGAAATATTTGATTGCTCACCCACTTGCTAATTATTAAAACGTTTGCCATTGGCATTCAATTTGTTGCCAGTTTGGTGGCTATCTGGCATTGTTGTCATCGCTGTCATAGTTTTTTTTTTTTTTGTTCTTTTTTTTGTTTGCCATTAACTATGCGCGCTCTCTTGCTGCTTCTGCTGCTGCTGCGCTTACGCTCTCGCTCTCTCATCCTGAGCTCGCCCACGGCAAATGTTATCGATTTTTTTTGTATAGCCCCGCAGTTAATTCGAGTTTGCGGCAGCTTTTCGCATATAAAAACTGAAAAATTAACTGTCATCGTTGTTGCCCAGCAGTTTGGTTATATTGTAAAGTTGAGGCAAATCATAGTGACAACCACCGTTTCATTTGTAGTTGGCAAGCGAGCAATGCACCGTTATACCAAAAATAAAATAGCTAAAATTCCAGACATTGCAAAAACCGGTTCCATTCCCAATAGAAAATCGTAAGTGATATGAAATACATGTCCACATTTACACACGCACACACACACATAGATAAATTGTAGCTGCTGACATTACGTGGCGGGGGAGGGAGGGAAGCGGTTGTAGTGTCTATAGTTCAATTTGTTTTTTCTATCTTGCCCAGCAATTAACTTCATTTTTCATATACATTTTTCATTTGCATTTTCCAATTCATTTGCATTCCATTAACATGTGTGCCATGCTTACATAAATAAATCATAATCTATATATTGCAATTCCCATTACAGATGCTATAAAAAACATAATTAACGCTTAACAAAAGAATAAAAAAAAACAAAAAAAATTCAAGCAAAAATTAACTTTGATAGTGTCGCATCTTCTTATCCCATCGTTTATTGTTGTTCTTCCATGTGTGTGTGAGTGAATGTGTGGGTGTGTGTATGTGTGTGTTTGTTGTTGTTGTTGTTGTTAGCAATTAGCAAATGAAACCACATTAAGCCAAAGTGCAAGTGCGATGCGTTTCGATTGCGCCGCCATTAAACCAAGTGCGGCACTAATGAAATGGTCAT
Organism: Drosophila cognata; assembly: GCA_035041535.1. Taxonomy (NCBI): domain Eukaryota; kingdom Metazoa; phylum Arthropoda; class Insecta; order Diptera; family Drosophilidae; genus Drosophila; species Drosophila cognata. The sequence continues at coordinate 11,691,035 of JAWNLC010000571.1, read as the reverse complement.
CGGTGCTATGTTGTTAACGGGTAACCATCTGAACGGCCCCAACAAACAGCAGCAACAGCAGCAGCAGCAAACGACTGCAGCAGCAGCAGTCGCGAACAACAACAAGGCAGCAGCAGCAGCATTAAAGCAGGAGCAGCAACAACAACAGCAGCAGCAGAAGCCAACAACAGCAACAGCTGCCACCGTTGGTTACTATGCATTGGGTGGCATACGCATACCCAAATCGCCATCGTTTCACAGCGGCTTAGATCTGCTGGCTGACGACGACGACGAGCTGCAGCAGCAGCACCAGCAGTCAAAGGATAGCAGTAAATTTAAATTTAGCAGCGTGGAGGAGCTAAAAGCGAAATTCGAGGCGCAGGCACGTAAGATGCCACTGTCGCCGCCAGAGGCAAGTGTCGCCAGCAGCAGCAGCACCACCACCACCATCACCACCACCGCAACTGCATCATCATCATCGCCATCCTCATCGTCGACTAGCTCAAATTCATCGGGCTCAGCGCTGTCATCGCTGTCCCAGGCTGGCTCATCATCGCTGGCCTCGGCCGCTGCCAGCTGCTCCACCTCATCGGCGGTCACATACGGCGGTGGTGCGAATTCTGCAGCTGCTGCTCTAATAGCCGGCTCATCGCCATTTGGCTCGCAGTCATCGACATCGTCGTTGTCGCTATCGTCCAATGCGACGAATCTAACGGCAACAACAACAACAACAGCAGTAGCAGCCGGTGGATCAGCAGCTACCATGTCAAAGAACACACCCAGCACAGCCGCAGCAACAACAATTGGAACTGCAGCTGGCAGTAGCGGCAGCTCCCTGGTGTCTACCTTGGCGCAGCACTTCTCGGCAGCCACCACGGCCAGCTCATTGTTGAGCACAGCATCCGCAGTGGCAGGCGTCTCATCCACAACCGTCAGTTCGGCCAGCAACAAGGTTTGCAGTAATTGAAAAAATCCACGCACACACACACACACACACACACACACAACACCTACAATCAGACATGTATAAAACAGACACAATAACAATCACTATAAGTTGTATTCGTACACATAATGAATGAAATTCTCTGCTCTACTCATTTCATAAATCGATATCACGCTCAACATCAAAAATATCAAAAAAAAAAAAAAAAAAAATCAAAAACCATCATTCAACCTGAACAGTCACCCGTGAGCGCCGCCGCGGCCATTAAGAACATATTGAATGCCACCAAAAATGTGGGCAGCAATGCAGTTGCTGCTGCCACCACCAACAGCAACACCACCAATGCCATCACCGCCGGCAACAACAGCAGCAGCAGCACTGGCAACGTCGAAGTGATGCTTGATGGCAGCACCTCCTCAAGCGCCACGACAGTGGCACAGAATCTGGTCGGTGGCATAAGCATATCTCTGGGCATTGGCCAGCGCAACGGCGGCAGTGCGTCGACGTCTGTGGCATTAACATCAACGTTAGCATCGTCAGCGTCTGCGTCGTCGTCTGTCCCAGCAGCGGTACGCCAAAATGGCGATACCATTGTCCATAATAATCTGTCGTCGCCGCAGACGCTGCAACAGCTGACGGGAAGTCCAGGACGTGCACGCGATCGGAATCTGTTTCACTCGCCACCGAATGCATCAACTGCGCTGGCGTTGCCGCCACTGCGAGGTTGCTATTGGTTACGCTCCTTCTTAGCTACTTAGAGATCCATTATTATTGAATTAATGAAAATCTGCCTTAGTTTCGCTTGCTCTTTTTATAGTCAGTTTGAGCTTTTGATTTATGTTGTTTCGTTAATGTCCGTTCTATTTTGTAGTAGATATTTTTAATTTATTGATGTCAATATCTGTATATATATTAGACAGCATAATTGACAATATGCCTTTTATTTGTTCCCATAGAAACGGCAGCAACCGAGCGGGAGGAGCTGCTCTTGCAGAAATTTCGGCAATGCTGCACATTGTTCGACTTTTCCGAACCGCTGAGCGATCTAAAATGGAAGGAGGTCAAACGTGCCGCCCTCCACGAGATGGTCGAGTATCTCTCCAATCAGAATGGCGTCATTACAGAGATTGTTTACCCGGAGGCCATCAATATGGTAGATATATACTTATATCTAGAGTATCTCGATTTTCATATTAATATCCTTGTCTTTGTTCAGTTTTCTGTGAACCTATTTCGCACCTTGCCGCCCTCGTCGAATCCCAATGGCGCTGAATTTGATCCGGAAGAGGATGAGCCAACATTGGAATCATCTTGGCCACATTTGCAGTTGGTCTATGAGCTATTTTTGCGCTTCTTGGAGTCACCCGATTTTCAGCCAAATATTGCAAAACGCTTTATCGATCATCAATTTGTATTGCAACTGTTGGACTTATTCGATTCAGAGGATCCGCGTGAACGTGATTTCCTTAAGACTGTTTTACATCGCATCTATGGCAAATTCTTGGGATTGAGGGCATTTATTAGAAAGCAAATCAACAATGTGTTTTACAGGTTAGTAATTGAAAGAACTAAACACGAATAAAATAATCAAATGATTTTCAATTTCCCAATTAATTTACAGATTTATCTACGAAACGGAGCATCATAATGGCATTGCAGAGCTGCTGGAAATTTTGGGTAGCATTATTAATGGATTTGCCTTACCGCTCAAGGAGGAGCATAAACAATTTTTACTTAAGGTATTGCTGCCATTGCACAAGGCCAAGAGCCTCTCCGTGTACCATCCGCAGCTAACCTACTGTGTAGTGCAGTTCCTTGAGAAGGATCCCAGTTTGTCAGAGGCGGTTATCAAGTAAGTTACCAGTATCCAGTCGATCATTGAAAATCGTAATTAACTTTTGCACAATATATTTCTGCAGAAGTCTATTGAAGTTTTGGCCCAAAACGCACAGTCCCAAGGAGGTGATGTTTTTAAACGAACTGGAGGAACTGCTCGATGTTATAGAGCCGGCCGAGTTTCAGAAGGTGATGGTGCCGCTGTTCCGGCAGATATCGAAGAGCGTCTCCTCGCCACACTTTCAGGTGGCGGAGCGTGCGCTCTATTATTGGAACAATGAGTACATTATGTCGCTGATAGCGGACAACTCGCATATCATATTGCCCATCATGTTTCCGGCGCTTAATCGCAACTCCAAGACGCACTGGAATAAGACCATCCACGGTCTCATTTACAACGCACTCAAACTATTCATGGAGATGAATCAGCGACTGTTTGATGAGTGCAGCAAAAACTACAAACAAGAGAAGCAGCAGTAAGAAATAGACAACTCACTAACTGATAGTATCTAATCTGAATCACTATAACTCATTATCCATTGTTTTGTTGCAGGGAACGTGAGAAGTTATCACAACGCGAGGAGCTCTGGCAGCAGGTAGAGACACTGGCCAAAACCAATCCGGAGTGGACTAAGACCCGACAATACAACGTTGGTGTGCCGATGTCCGATAGTCAAATACTGTACGATCAATACAATGATAGTTGTGATCTAACCTACGATAAGCTTGAGCAACAGACAAGGTCGCAACCGCCGCTAACGCAACAACAGCAACAACAACAGCCAAACCAGGAGCCCAGAGAGGTGAGACAAGCCATTGCCACACTAACCACGCTACACAACTACTAACTCTGACACACAAGTCAACCACACCAACGTATTTGTGTCTGAGAACAGCGAGTGTGTGTGTGCGTATGTGTTTGTGTGTGTGTTGCGACAGTCAGTTATTCCTTAACTACTTTCAACAATAAGCGAACATTGGATTACATGAAAGCCTGTTACAAACTATATCCGCACTCATATCCAGTTCTAAATACATGTTTCTTTATCTTTATTCTATTAATATATGTACGACTTATTTATTGGTTTTATTTTATTACACATACATTTTTATACCACTCTCCCACAAATGTACTCAAAACAAAAAAAAAAAAAAAAAGATAGTAAAATATTTATGTACATGTGAATGTTATTGACTAATTGATACACACTGCCACAGCTCTATACTTTACTAATATTTTATATTTGCGCTTAACTATATAAAAACCCACGTAGTAGGTTTTTAGATAAAAATCGATCAACTTATCAATAATCGAGCTTTGTCACGTACACTGTAAATACTTCATGGTACTATTGATAAACTGAGCCACAGATCATTTGTGAATCGATCAATTATATTCCACTGGGCATCATTTTAGACATTTGGAATGAATTGCTTTTAGAAAATCGGTTAAACTAATGTGTTTCAACAAATGAAAATAAAAAAAAAATTGACTTCTAGTTAACAAGTGTATTTAGCCATAGAGCAATTCATTTTATACAATAATTACGTCGAAACAAAGTGTTTTTATGTGTTCATCAATAGATCAAAAATCGATGCATGATCGTTATATCTTTTCCAAATGATAAGCTCTCCAATTTTAACGATAACATTTCAAAAAGCTTAAGAAATTCAACTCTTTCAAATTTACACAGAAAATCAATGTCATTCAACACATACGGTGATGCAATCGATCTATTTGTACAGCAAAATTCTATTAACACAACAAATGAACAATATAAAGACTTGGGTCTTATCTATCATTGATCAAACTACCGCCCATTAATCATCGTTTCTAAAAACAATCAATTAGATACATTTGTAAATGCAATAAACCACAACTACTAGTTGCATAAATATATATAGTATATGTACATAAATAGTCGTGCAGTGTATGTGTTTTCTCTATGCGACTTCCCGACAACTAACTATATATATTCATATGTACATACTATGTAACACTCACTACTACCACAACAATTACTACTACTACCACACAGTCTGAATAACAACTTTAGATCTTGTAAATGTCAAAAATGTCAAGTGTTGCACTCTTTCGTAATCGTAATCGTACTCGTTATCGACAATCGGTCTGGGTTCAAAATGAGGGGGCCCATCATTTAAATGCCTTACGTCTGCATTACGCTCCCCTCCACCCACAGATACGCGGTGAGCGCAACAAGGACAAACCGCTGATGCGACGAAAATCCGATCTGCCCTCGGACAGTGGCGTTGTCCACGCCCTCATCGAGCACAAGCGAACCGATGAGTATCTGACAACGCCGCCGCCAGATGTAAACAACTATTAGGCGAAAAGGCCGACGCCTGCTGCTATATCCCCCCATCCCCCCCTTAATTCGGGGCTGGTCCAACGCTAAGGTTCTTTTATAGATTAAACAAACACACGCAAAAAAAAACAAAAGAAAAACAAAAAAAAAACCAACACTACACAACAAGTTATAGAAACGTAAACAAAAATTTATATGTATGTATCTAATCGATGATTATAATGAAATGGGGGCTGGATGATGCTCGTAAATGATGTTGACGATGATGGTAATAATGATTAATAAGCTGGCGTTTGATTATTGTTTCTATATATATATATATATCTGAATGTATTGCATTGTCGATGGGCTTTGTGAGCGTGACCGTGCAACGATTGTGGCACACAATTTCAATAGAATTCTATATATATAAAAATATACAAATAATAACTATAAAATAAATAAACATGCATAGTACCAACCAATAAAGAGCTAAAAATCCAAAACTTAGAGCAGATTTTTTCAGTTTTCCATGGAACACATTGCATGCGCCAAACACAATAAATAAACAAAAAAAAAAAATAATAATAATAATAATGCTTTGCTCCAATTTTGTTGTTCTGCATGCCAAACGAATTTTTTGTGGCCAACATCAACATTTGAATAATAATCTGGATTCAATTATGCTCTTACCATTTCAGTGAATACGTCAAAATTTGTACAGTTTTTGAATTGACATTGCGTAATCTGAATACGTAAGAATCAACCACCTTGATTGAGCATACCATACCAACCCATATACTATACATACTACTCATATGTATGTAAGTGTAATACTATTTCGTTCTAGCTACAATACTCATCCATGCAAATGTACTGCGTGCTGCGGTTTGCAAAAGTCGAGAATTCTAAAGATTCAAATGCTATTCTAGTGAGCAAAGTTAAGCATTACTTTTATGACATTTCCAACACTAGTCATTGTGCTTTTTCTTAAATAAAAATGTAACAAAAAAAAATTAAGTGTAATAGTTTAAAATCAGAATAAAAATGCAATAGGCAAATTTACCGAGCTTATCAAATACAACTAATAAATAAATAGAAAAAATTCTTATTTCATATTTTGCTGGCTCTAAAACATTCAATAAAAGTAAAAAATGAAATATTGAATTGTAGAACAAATATAAAGCCACATATTGTTTAAATGAATACTTAATTGGATGTCGATTTATCTTGAAGAGACCGATAATAGTTTTAATAGTTCTATTGCTCAGTTTAGTGTAATATTCTCGACTTTTCAATACCGCTAGAGCGCAGTTTATATTTTATTATTAAATAGCTCTAATAGAGGCCACACACTCTACGTACAGATGAACCGTAATAAATTATAATTACTATTATACAATATGCGATTTACCTTACAATTAGCTGCTTAATTATCTATGCTATTTATATATATGTGTGTGCGTGTGTATGTGTATATTGTAATTTGTTAAAAACAAATTTTGGTATGTATGTTTATGTATGTACGTATCGTATATTTTTTTCATCGAGAAAGTACTATATACGATAAAAAAAAGAAGAGAAGATTGAATGACCCACGACTCATATTATTGGTGGGAGTTTATTCGTGGTGGGTGCCAAGTTATTTATAAGCAGATGTTCCTTTAGATCAGATCAATATGCATTGAATCTTTTTGTGGTCTGTAAGTTTTGAACATCGCCACTTGAAATGAATCCACAAGAGTACTCAAACGACAACTACATCTGCATAAATGGTTTATATATATATACATATATATATCTACCGCTTGATCATAATCCATATATATCATCCCCCTCATCAGCTCCAGAATTGGGGCTATAAACTGACTTGGACTATTCGCTGGTCGTAGCTACTATCTCTATATATATATATTTAAAAACAATAAATACTTAAAAATACGCATATATTTACAGAATCCGTGTCAAATAATCAGTTGGCGCTAATGCCAGGGACAACAGTCATAAAATATATTTGCATACACACATACATACAAGTCCTGGTATCTGACCCGGATTCTTTGTAAAAAGAAAATGAAAATAGTTCAACTATTCAAAACAGTTGTATTGCAAAAGCTGATGAACTTTTTGCTACCACTACCAAGTGCTGTACAGGCCAAGTAATGAAAGGCTTCATTTAGTTTTAGACACATATATATATTTATTATATATTGAGATGTATTTACATATTTTTGGCATTATAGACACATATGAAGATTACACAATAATAAATAAAACAAAACCGGCAACAATTTAATTGAATAAAGCAAAAATATTTCCCCATGCTGGAAAGCGGTAAAAAATCTAAGTTTTCTATTTAAGAACTACACAAAATAAAACAAAAAATTGAGTTATACAGATCTTAAACAGAACACAAATGGATTTTGTAATTATAGGCATAGAAATCGGTAACAGAAACGTGTAATTTTGTGTAATATTATGAATAAAAGTTAAATCATGTCAAGAAACAGCCTTTTCAAGATATCATTTTACAATCTAAAGCCAAGTGCAAATAGGCAAAGAAAATCCTTTAAGCCCACTTGGTTTTAGCTTGGCATTAATGTTAAACATCATTAAGCACAAAGAAAAAAAAAAACTTAATAGCAAGGAACATTTACAGATCGGCTTAGTTACTTTATCAACTAAATACATAGACACGACGATTAATCATCAGATATTTGATATTTGACCATGGATGTGATTAGTTTACTGGAGCCTGCAGCGGCACGAGACCGCGCGTCTTGGCTGCCATCTCGGTAAGATGCTGTTGCAGCAGCCGCTTGTTGACCTTAACTCTGTGAAGAGGACAATCATTAAAATGTTGTAAGTTGAACAAGGCATCAAATTCTACTCACTTAAGAATTAGCGAAATGTAACGCAACTTTTCTGTTTCGGTGATGAGCTCTGTGGGGAAATTGGGCACGGCCATGACGTTTCTTAGCCAGACTGGCATTTCGGCGGGATACTTTTTGTTCATGGCCAAAAGGACATCAGCAAATTTATCCACTTGCTGTCGCGGTGTCATATAGCCAACACATATCATTACCGTCTGTATGATCTGTTCACCAGTCGTCAGCACCACGTCAGTCATGTGCGCATGATTTCGCGACTGCATTATAAAGTGTGTGGCAAACTGGATGCTGTTGCGAATGGGCCCATTCTCGGGCAATGTCATGGACTGTTGTGCATAGTACATGAGACGTTCGTATGCAATTGTCTTATCCTCCAATACTTGGGGTACTTTTTTAATGATTTGAGTGAGACAGGCAAAGAACATTTCCATTATGTCCGATACATTGGAGAAGTTCTGCTCGGGTGTATTCTCAAACAGTTTAAAAGTGTGTGTTATAAACTCGAAAAGGAGCTGCTTCATCAGCGGCATGCAACTATCCTCAGCATAGAAAATGACAATGGCCTGCAAGAAAAGAAAACATAAATAATGAAAATGTAGAAAATTAATTGCATGGAATAATGCAACTGCTTACTGTCTTGGATATCTCCAGGGTGGGCGGGCAGCAGCGCTTCTGAAAACTGGCCACAATAAAGTAGCACAAATCCTGCAGCATAGGACGAAAACTGTTGCGCAAGTTCATAATGGCATGCTTCAATGCGTTGCAAGCAGCCTGCATAACAAAAGGAGTTACACAATTGCAATATTTAATGATTATTTTTGAATGGGACGCACCTCCAATACATCCATTTCCCCCACCCACAACTCGGCAATCCGTCGAAAAATGGGCATGGTTGTCTGCATCACCAGGAGAACGGGCTGCACATCATGTACGTCTTTGAGCTCATCATCCAGATCCGTGTTAAGCGATGAAAACAGAGTGGAGATCATGCTGAGACGGAAAATTGTGCGAATACGTGCTGAGGGCGTCGTCTGCAAAGAGGGAAGCAACAATTCAAGACTTTCAGAAATATGAATGTATTATAATATTTACGTACAGCGCCGGCTTGGCAAATCGTCTGCAGCTCCTCAAAGCAGGGGCTAACTATGAGATCCAAGTATTTGGGTATCTGTTCCGGCGGCAGCAGGCTCATCAGTTTGCCAATGCTAAACATCAGACGCACCGAATCCGAGTTCTTCATGCGACCTGAGGAAAGCGTTGCTTGGCAAGCGTCGAGCAGCGGTTCCGCATACGGTTTCAACTGCATTTGGCAATCGCGACAGAGTTCCTTAAGGCCAAGCGTTGCCTGTGCCGACATCGATGAGTTTAAGCCACGCACCAGCAGATCAATGGCTGGTGGTATATAAGTTGGATTATCCGTCAGCCAAGAGCAATAGGAGCCAATTGTCTCCAACGCAGTGCCAAGCAGCTTCTCGTTTAGCTTCTCATATGGGATCTCCGATAGAACGCGCATTAATTTGGGTATTTGGCGTGACTCCTCTCCGCCAAAGTGCTCCGCCACTGACTGAAACGAGTAGATGCAAGCCTCCAGTTTTGTCCAGCGAGTGGGATGCGTTCGCAGCTCAGCAATGGCCTCGTCTAGCATAGCAGCCAATATCTCCAGTATGTAATCGTTCAGCACATCATAGCAATACATCTGAAAGTTAATTATTAGCTTAGTTCAATCCTCAACTTTATCAGTGCTCTGGACTTACAAAGGTGTCGGATATATCCTGACGGTAGCAGCGGAAACATTCCAGATCATCTGAGTTCCACTTGTCAATGGAGCTCTCATCGGGTTGCTCAGACTTGCGAACCAGCACGGTGGTCAAGTGTGCATAGAGCGGTTTTATATGCTCCCAACACTTGCGTTTCTCCTCTTCGGGCATGGCAAACACATCGCCCTGCAGCATATACCAGAAGGCCAGGGCCATTGTGCTGCATGATTCCTCTACCGGATAAATGCCCGGTTTATCCGTGCATTGCAATATCTCATGCACCATACGATTCCAGATGGCTGACAGCTCGGGATCTGTGGCGGTGATGCCGCTCAAAAAAAGCCCCGAGTGTCGTTCCACTGCGGACACAAACAGCATATAGATATGCACAATAATATCTTCATTGTCATTTTCACGTTTCCATTCCCGCTGCGTAATCTCGCACAATGAATCCAAAAACATTTTTATTAGAATGGCCGCCGTCTTTGGATAGTTGTGACAATCCGGCTGCACAATAATATTGACCATGGCCTTCAGACACGTCTCGGCCAGTTCATTCTCATCGGCGGACATGCAACCAACGCCAGAGCGAATGCAGGGCCAATAACACTTGTTCACCAGCTCCAAAAGGACCTCGCAGATACTTACGCAGCCCTCAATAGAATAGCCAATGCTTCTGTATAGGTTTTACAATAATATCAACAATTGAAATTGAAGGCAGTGTGTCTTGGGCCAATCATATCGCACCTTATCCAAACTCCGACGCACTTCACCGCACGCAACATGTTGCCATAGCCCTCTGTCTCCGTATCCCAATCAGTGTTCATCTGCTGCTTCAAATATGTCTCAATCGTTTGCAGCACGAGCGGCACACGCTTGCCAATTTCGCCGCGCAACGTTACCCGCTTGACGGATGTGTGAATGACCTGTGACTCCTCTGGTATGCCCAGCAGCACCTCCAGCAAAATCCATAATTGCACCTCGCTGCTGACATTCGGCATGCGTTGCCTTTGGAACGTCTCAATTACCTCCTCAATGGCGCAGGGCCAATCCTCCAGCATGTGCACAATAAAAGCGCTCAACTAGGACCAGACATAGAGACAGACAGACAGCATGAGAGATGACAGCCTGTTGAAGCATAGCATAGTACATCACTTACCGACAAGCAGAGGCGATTGAGTACCATTTTGGGTCCACCGGCGAATTGCACAATTGTCTCCAATATCTTTTGCTTGAGCTCTTCGCGATTTTCGGACGGCACTTCATGCCAATATTTCATTAACTTTGAGTGTAATGTGATCGCGCCAAAAAATTGGACTTCTTGACTCTGCGCAACATAAAATTCAATAAATAGATACACAAGAAAAACAGGCGATATATCGATTTTTTACCTTGCCGAGCTGCATTAACTGCCAGGAGAATTGCCAGGCCTGTGGGCTGGCCTCGGCCTTCGTCAGCCATTCGTGTGTAATTGCCTGCTCCTGTGATGTTGAGCGGTAAAAGACAACTACCGCCTCTTCTAGACGCGCAATATCGATGGTTTCAAATTCCATGTTCACTGACTATAATTATATATATTCTAAGCCGCCTCAAATCGCCAAAGTCTCAGCAAATCGAGCAGGACTTGGCCTTTTCAACCTTTTTTTCCTGTATTGATGCAAAAACGAGCTCCTAACGACTAGGGGTGGCCAATGTTTTTGGCGAATCGACAATTTCGATACGCTACGCTGAAAACATCATTATCGATAATTCTCTTTTTGCCGATAACATATTGGCTGCTTATTAATGTGCGGCCAATTCAAATTGACCGTCTATTTAATACAAAAAATAGAAGTTCAATTCCATTTTAGGATAGCTGCGTCATAAACAAACATTACATTAAATAATAATAGGAATTATCGCAAACAAAGTGCATATATTTTTAAATCTTAACGCTGTTGAACACTTCACAGCTTAAAAATAAGCTTCCTGAGCTACAAAATCGCCAAACTTTATATAAAAAAATATATAGCACATTTCGCAAAATACTTACATATATTTTTTTTAAATTCATTCAATTTCAGTTATTGTTTCTGACTATAGCAAGATCAGTTTAAAAGTCAAATGTCAACTTCCAGAAGCAATACTTTAGCCTGGAGATATGTTGCTGAATATAACACTTGCTATCCTGATCCACATACAGAATAAGCCGTTCATTCTTGCACAAAGTGGTCACAGCCTTAGCAGCCGACTCCGGATTGAGCATGGAGCGTTCGATAACGCACCACTTGTGTGTGCAGAGGCCCGGATTTTGAAGTTCCAGCAGGTGAAAAATATTTGACAGCTGCTTTGATTCAACCACTTGAGGCAGCACCGTGCTGCATTTCAGCAGTCCAAAATACTTGAAGAGACTTGAACACTTGTAGACGTTGCGCACACCTTTAGTAATCCAGTCACAGGTCTCCTCATCCTCACAGAGCACCCACATTTTGTCATTAAATACGTAAATTGGGGCATATTCACTGAAGTTTAAGCGATCACAGATTCGAGTTGAGTCGAACAGCCCACACAAATGTTCCAGTTGTCGATGGTAAGTCGGATGTTGTTCATCAAAATTATTGGTTATAATTACAGCATATTTTCGATGTTCCGGTTTCATTGTAATGTAAGGAGCAGCCGGTGCATTTTGAAAAGATGCTGAATCTAATGTAAATGGCCCTGTAAGATTATGATTTACAATATCTCCAAATGATGACGATGCCTCTGGCGCTTTTTCAACTCCTATAACGCTTTCTATTTGCTGTCCTACTGAAGGAATTACCGCTGATGGTGATGGTGATGTTGAAGAAACTTCGGGCACATTCTCAGTAGTAAGAACTCGAGTCTGATGCTCTGAAATATTCGAAGTTTGATTGACCTCTTTCAACGGCAGCATTACTGCCGTAGATGTTGGCTCACAATCTGATTCGGTAGGCTGCGCCATAGGGCGAGATCTAAAAGTTTAAATTAAATACGGTTGTTACGTGAACTTTGGCTTATACTCTGACTATGACGAACTAGTTACCTTTTTACCGGAGAATTGGATTCCTTACTTGACGTGCGTTTAAGAGTAAGTGCCTCTCCAAATGTATCCGATGAGGTGCTACTGTTTGTGCTATAACTTAAATCCGTTTCGGATGATGTCGATTGAAACGATTCGTCCGAGTCGATGATATTCTCAGAATATGGTGGCACCTGATCGATGGCTAATTTTTTGGCATCCGGCGGTTGGTAAAAGAAGTTGGTCTGATTGTCACTTTCTTTGCGATTGTAGAACTGCAAAAAGCAATGGAACTTCTTGTTTGTATATAAGGAAATTGCTGCGCTTGTTGCCGATAATTTCCTGTTTGACGACGACCTTGTCGAGCTTATCACAGTTGCCCAAAGTGCGGTCGAGTGTTTGTATTTCCTGTTCATCGACTGGTATATCTACAAAGGACTCCAAATGCGTCTTCAAATCATAGATTGAGGCCTCATCCTTAATTTCGAAAATGAGAGGTGCCTAAAAAGCAGTGTTGTGAATGTATTAGATATTTATAAATGCATTCTTTCATGCACTTACTTTGATACTTCCCTGATCCTCCAACTTTACTTTCACAAACACCTTGCAAAAATCACTGCAAATTCTTAAACGTGACAGTTCACAGTTATGCGGGTTAAGACTACAGTTATAGCACAGGGTTGCCATTCTTTGAAATTTTTAGCCGGTTAAGGGTGTTGGAAAACAACAAACGATTACGATTTGCAGCACTTAAGATCGCATTGACTGTAAACAAGTAGAATTTGTAAACAATTTGTAATTAAACAAAATATAAATGTATGATGTCCGTGCCCAAGCGCCTGCTGGTTATTGACAATGGTTCCTACGAATGTCGCGTTGGCTGGCACGATACCAAGCAACCAGAGTTGCGCTTTCGCAATGTGCTCACAAAGCCACGCAAGGATAGGAAAAAGGACAACAGTCTACAAATAGCGGATGCAGCTGCGATGCCGACTCCAACAGTGGATGAAATCCAAGTGGGCAATGACATATCAAACATTGAGGCAGTACGCGCCCATCTGAAATCACCCTTCGAGCGCAACGTGATAACCAATTGGAATCATCAGGAGCAGATTTTCGATTACATCTTCAGCAAAATGGGTTTCGATGGTGAGGATAGCATTAAGCATCCGATTGTGCTAACCGAAGCATTGGCCAATCCCAACATGTGTCGCCGGCAAATGAGTGAACTGCTCTTCGAGTGCTACAATGTGCCAGCGGTGTCGTATGGCATCGATGCCCTCTACAGTTGGCGTCATAATCAGGAGGTGCATATGCAGGTGGCGGATGCACTCATCATATCGTTTGGCTATAACACAACACATGTGATTCCAGTGCTGGGCGGCCGTATGCAGCTGGAGCATGTGCGTCGCTTGAATGTGGGTGGACTTCATATAAATAGCTACCTGTTTCGGCTGATGCAAATGAAGTATCCAGTGCATCTGAATGCCATCTCTAGTCGCATTGATAAACTGGTCCATGAGCACTGTCACATCGCTCTCGACTACAAGGAGGAGCTGCTCAAGTGGGCCCAACTGGACTACTATGAAGCACACGTCATGAAGATTCAGCTGCCCTACAATCAAGTGACGGCCGCCAATGCGCTCCTCACCGTCGAGCAGAAGCAGGAGAAACGACGGGAGCTGGCACATCGATTACTGGACATTAAAAATCGACGTGAGGGCGAGAAGCTACAAGAAGATGAGGAGTACTTGCAGGTAAAGAGCGAATCCATTCCAAAAATGTTTCTTTTTTCTGCTAAAAATATGTCCAATTTATTGCATTCTTTCAGGTTCTGCGCAAGCTGCGACAGTTATATGAACAGCAGAATCTCCAGAAATTTGAGCGGGCGCTGCAGCAGCAGCAAATTGGCAACCTGGAGGAGCTGGACAAACTGATCGGGACAGTGAGTGCGCGCATTAAGCGCATCAAGGAACGGGCTGTGAGCGGCCCATCACGACCCAGTAAGCAGCAGGACAAGTTGGACAAGATGCCCAAGCCGCCGGAGGGTGTGCCCCAGGCACAATGGCTGGCCGAAATGCGGGAGAAGCGCGAGGAGTTGCAGCGCCGGAAACAGGCACGTCAGCAGCAGCGCCAGGAGCAGGCCAAACGGCATACGCATGCTGCGCAGGAGCGTATGAGGATCATCTCGACGCTGGCGCGCAGCGAGAAGCGACGCAAGGCCAACGCGGAGGAGGAGGACGATGGCTTCGGCATGAACGATAACGATTGGGATGTGTATAAGCGCATCAATCGCTACAACGACGACAGCGACTCGGATGCCGAAAACGAACGTTTGCTCGAATACGAGAAGATCCTGAATCATTACGATGCCGGTTTCGATGATGCCAACAATGCTGCACTGCAGGCACTAAGTGCCGCCGAGAACTATCAGCTGCACTTTGGCGTCGAGGAGATCCGTGTGCCGGAGATACTCTTCCAGCCGAGCATGATTGGCTGCACGGAGGCGGGTCTGGCGGAGCTGATTGCCTTTGTGCTCAAGCTCTTTCCTGCCGAGGAGCAGCAGCGCCTGGTCTCGCATGTCTATCTAACTGGCAGCTGTGCACAGTTTCGTGGCTTGAAGGAGAGATTGTCCAAGGAGCTGCTAGAAATGCGTCCATTTCAGTCCACCTTTGCCATCTATGAGTCACCGGATCCCACATTGGCTGCCTGGCTCGGCGCCTGCCTGCTGGCAAGTGAACCAAACTTTGCTGAAACATCGTTGACCACACGACAGCAATACCAGGATCGGGGCAGTGAATATTTTCGCGAGCACAGAGCAAGCAATATATTTTATCCTACACCAAAAGATTAGCCTTTATTGTAATAAGCATATATCCAAAATAAATGACTTAGATCTAAAAAAGTAACTCAGTTACATCATTGCCAAACAGCAGGTTCCACGACTTGGGCACGGTCAGCTTGAAACTGCCATCGCCACCATCGCGCAGCTGGAGAAAATCCTCGCACAGTTCGTTCAGTTCGCGCACAATCAGCGAGGCATCTGTGGAGTTGTCGCCCTCGAGCAGATAGCGGAACAGCAGCATGACAGCTATCTTGCTCTCCTCAAAGGCCCTGAAAAGCTGGAGGCCATTGCCGCCGCCAAAGATGTTGTCGCCCGTGTGCTCCTTCCACTTTACCAGCGATTCATTGCCCAGCTGTGCGGCATGAGCCGATTTGAAATTTTCGCTGGCACGATACGCCCACGGCGAATCCTCAATGACGCGTCGCTCGAAGCCAAAGCTGCCGCTCAGGACAACAACGCGACGCGCCGGCTGCAGCAGCTCCACCAGTTTATTTTGGAAACTCTTTGTGTGACGCGCAATGAGCGGTGCCCGGAATTGAATGACCAGCAACTTATCCTCGACGGACTCGTACAGCTCACATGATGCCACCCGCTCATTGGGCTCGTGCTGGTAGGCTGAGGGTCCATAGACTGGGATTAAAGCCGGATGAGCCAGGCTGCCGATGCGTTTTAGCTTTTTGGATGCAATCAACAGGTCGCAGGCCAATTGTGCTGCATTGCCTACACAAATGCTGGGTATAATGACCGTATAATTGGCCACATCGAGTGTTTTTGCTTTATTTTTAAGAAATAGCATTTTGTGCTCGGTCCAAAAATTGAAATTCAACAAAAATATGAAAGTAATGTCGCAGTGTTGAAAAGCGACAGATAATGTGAAGCAACAGCTGCTTTGTGATGACTGTGTTATTTAAGGGCAAATTTTATGCATTATTTTACGAAATATTTTTCACAAACTGAACGCAGTCTAGAACAAGTGTTAGGAATTTTCGATGCTTATTAAACAGCAATTTTGATGTGTTGATGCCGTACTAAAAATTACGTATCGATTTCGCATCACCGTGAGATGTTCCTAATTCATTTGTTGCACTCAATTTTTATTTACTATATAGTCGGTCCACCTCTAGGAATATTTGACATTCACTGCGAAAACGTAAACAAACCCAGGGACTCGCAATAGAATGTGATATAACATTCAAAACAAGCTGCCTTTGTAAGAGTTAGCACTTGGACCAAGCGATGCAGCATCATGGCGCACAGCTGTGCCGTCAGCTGGTACGCTGCCTGCACACAGCGAACGCCCAATGGCAGCTCAGCCATTACGATGCCTTGGGCATTAACAAGAGTTGCACACAGAACGAGATCAAAGCGGCATATTACAAGCTATCCATGATTTATCATCCAGATCGCAACAAGGGCAGTGAAAGTGCTGCCAAGAAGTTCCGTGAGATCAGTCAGGCCTATGAGGTCTTGGGCAACTATCGTCTGCGTCGCCTCTATGACAAGGGAATCGTGCACACGGCAGGCGCTCAATATGCGCAGGATATACGTGATATGGAGCAGGAGGCGGATGTGGTCGAGGACGATCCGGAAACAAAGTTCTACAAGTCACGCTTTCAGAAATCAAAAGTGGCCGATTCCGAAGGACGGACGCCCATCTACGATTTTGACGAATGGAGCCGGGCCCACTATGGCAAGAGTTTTGATAGACGTCAGGCGGCGCAGGAGAAGCACGAACGTTTGCGGGTGCAAAAGGAACAAAGTCGAATATCAGGCCAAAACGATTTGGTGATGTTTGCCATAATATTTGCAGGCTTAGCCATGTACCTGATGTTCCTCGCCGAGAGCTCATATGATACGCCCAAGCGCAGGGCAGAGAATCGTTACAAGAGGGATAAGGAGGAAGTAGCGACAACTACAACATCTGCAAAAGCTGACAAAGTCTAGGAAACCGAAGAGTCTAGTTCAATTTAACTTAAGCTTATCTGTTCTAAATAAATATGCAATTGTACATTAAACTCTATATATTTGGTCACATCATCAGAAGCGTCCACTGCGCTTACGTGCTGTATACTTGGTGTCCGGACGCGTCTCGAGGCCTTGGCGACGGCGACGCTCCTTTTTAGCCAGAATCCAATCGCGTGACTTTTTGGGCGCTTTGCCGCGCGCATCGCGGCAAGCATCGCGCTTTTTTATATAGTTAATGCGACGTTCTTCCTCCGGCGAGCCTGGAATATAAATTAACCGAAACATCAGATAATTAGATACTTTGAATAACGGTTCATGTTTATTTAATCGTCGAAATAACTTACCCAAACCTTGTGGCAATTCCGCAGCGCCACCCGTCATCAGCACCAGGTAGTATTTCTTGGCCTTGGCCGAATTGGGATAGTCCACCACCAGGCCGCCATAAAAGCCTGCCTTCATGGCTTGCGCTGTGATCATATCAATCTGATCCGAATTCTCCGGATAGAACTGAAAGACAGCGCGAGCGGTGCGAGTCAGGCTGGAGAACAATGTACTAAAGAATTTCAAGAGGCGCTTGTGTGGATTGTGATAGGATTTGTCGGCATTGCAGAGCCATTGCAGCGCCGATATGGAGATGGCGCCATCGAAAGTGCCCGGCTTGAAGGGCATGCCCTCGCCCATATCGCCCAGTATAACATCGCCGGCTACCTCGCGCTCCACCGCTATGTCCAGCATGGATTTGGCTATATCAATGCCGATCCACATGTGGTCGCTGTCCTCGAGCACGCTGCCCGACAGTCCGGAGCCGCAGCCAATGTCCAAAATGAAGCGAGGTTCATCATCATCAGGCAGCGCAAGTAGCTCCAAGGCGCGCTCAGCCATTTCCACCTGGATCTCTATTATGCGTGTGCTAAAAGAAAGCAAATAAATAAGGGCTCAAAAGTAAACAAAAGAACCAAACAATTACTTTGTAGAATATTTCTTCGCTTCATCATCGTTGTAGAACTATAAAACGAAAGAAATACTTGAAAACCTGTTTAATTTTATTACAATTCACTTACTATTTCTGGTGGTGCTGAGTGCTCTGGTCTTCTAGCCATTTTGCTATATAAATTCTTATTTAAACGCTGTACAAATGAGGACCATAAATATTAAACAAAACCAAACATTGCAACACGTGCAATCTAATGTTATCGATATTTATGGTATACAAAACAGCTGTTCGTTGCTATTGTCGTGAGTACTATCGTTTTGCCTAGCAACGATTAAGGGGCCAGTTATCGATTTGACGCATACACAAACACATATCAACGCGTAGTGGAATCTGCTTAAAATTCAGTGAAAATTGTAATTATTGGTTTCAGACAAAACCATTAAACATGTGATAATTGCTTTTTATGTGTAGAAAAGAATACGCATACAGTGAAACGGTGAGTTTAGCAATCAGTATTCCAAGAAACTAAATGCAATGCAAACATTTGTGAATGCAAGCAACTCAGCACACAGCGTCGAGTGTGTGTGTGTAGGTTTATGTGTGATTGTGGGTGTGTATGTGGGTGTGGGTGCTCCGCTGTCACTTCAGACTGTGACAACACGACACGACACCAATAATTATTGTTTTTAGTGTTTACACGAAAATTCACACTGTGATTCTGTTGATTCCGTTGGAAAATGTATGTACGTGTGGTTAATAATTGGCGCATAGTTCTCTCCAGTCAAGTAGAATTTTTGTGCCGTTTCGCTTATCCGTTATATTCTGCCGGCTTATTGACTGCGGCCTGATGGCCTGTTTACCTTGTGCCATTTCTTGTTGTTGATATTGCGGGCTTGAGAAAGCGAAAACGCCGCCTAGACATGAACAAGAATAACAACAAAAACAACAGTGTCTGCTTCGCTGGGTACAACAGGTTTGTGCTATCTCGCTCTTTCTTTCTCACTCTCTGATTGTCAGTCCTAGTCGATGCTCTCGATTACAGTGATCGATAACGCATGCAAATGCACTTATCAGTTGCTGCCCAACCATGCAGTTCTCCTCAAACTGCATTTTGATGTAATGTGGTATTATTTTTTTTTTTTTGTGATTGCGTTGTATTGCCGAAAATTCAGGTTTACTTGTTTGCAGCTTATAAATATTAAAACGGTACGCTCGCCCATGCCCAAACTGGTTTATGGCACACACTTAAAAATCTTTCACTCTTTCCAAGAACAAAACTTGAGGACAACGTCGATTATCAAAAAAAAATTTTTTGACGCAACACAAATGCGGTCGCTGGCCTTTGTTTAACAAGTTTGCCACAAAAATAAAAAATAACCCAACAAAAGCTAAACAAGAAACTCTAGAGTGCACGAGTGCGAAATACTCTGCAAACAATCTTTGGCGCAGCTTCAACACAGAAAATTCTGGAATCAAACGTATTTCTACAAGAAATCGTTAAATAGTAAAAAGTTCCACAAAAACAATAAGAAAAGTATTGCGATAAAAATATTTTCTGTGTAATTTGCGCAATCAGAAAAACAAATTATATTTTTATTCAATGAATAAGTGGTTCTCAATAAATTATGTACTATTAAATAATATTTCTTATGAAAAGTTATTTGTTCTGTAACATTAATATTGGAGGCTTCTGTAAATACTTGGAATTAATAAGCTGTATTCTGCACACCACACATAGTTGCCACCCTTTTATACAGCTTGTGGCTACAGGGTATTCGAAGAAAAAAACTTAAGCTGAGCATCCAATTTGAAAAACCAGCTTCAGTCACTGAAGATTCTTTGCTGTCGTCTGCCAACTTTCAGTTACCAAACTGTCTTTCTGCAGCGCAAATCGTTTCACAAATAACCACAGACTAAATATAAAATCATTGGTGAAATGCGCAGTTGGTTTCGATGGAAATTTGTGCTGCTGGAACTGTTGCTGCTGCTCGGGCTGCTTTCGCCTGGCCAGTCGGCCAATTTGCTAAGCAGTTATCTGCCCGCCTCCATGCAGGCGCTGGCCTACTACATTGATCTGCTGCAATATGAACCGTTGTCCAGCACCACCGCAGAGCCGCCATTCAGTGCTGACAGCCAGCCATCTGCGAGCACCACACCCCTGACACCCACACGCCCACCGCCCTCTAGCTGGCTTTCCAGCACGAGGCCTACTGCTCGACCCAGCATCAGCAGCAGCAGCACCACCACCACTAGAAGTACAACGAGGAAACCGATGGGCAGCACCACTAGTTGGTGGCAACCGCCCAGTTGGTGGGAGACGCCACAGCGCACAACAACCACAGCCAGACCGACAGCGAAGCCCACACCACCCCATGGCCCCGCCCTCTTTGCGCCCGCTGCAAAAGTCAGGCAGGTGGCAGTGCCACTGGAGGGAGAGGCACTCTTCAATGAGATCAAAGACGATTCCGATTTTGACAAGTTGCCATTTTCGCTAATCAAGGACATACAAACGGAAACGCTGCATGACGACTTCACCAACGATGTGGAATCGCTGGATAATTTTTTGCGGCTCTACGATGATAATTATGGTCGTGCAGCCTTTGACTTTGAGTCGGCCATGGATCGCTGGAGCAGCACATCGACGGCGGGCAAGAAACGTGTGCCGCCCACCAAACCCTATGTGGACTTTCTACTCGTATACGATCTGCTCAAGCGGGACGCGAAGGCGGCCAATTTGAGCAAATACGAAGGCTACTCGGAGGAGTTGCTGGAACAGCTATTTGAGTTATCGAATGCCTCGTCGACGCGGCAGCTCCACACACTCTTCCAGCGCATGCTAGACCGTGGCGATATCCAGCGCAGCGATGTTGTTGCCCGTGTGCAGGGCATTCTCAAGGATCTTGGTAATCCGAATAGTGCCACTTCCAAGGCGCTCATCCATATACCCAGTATGCAATTTTTGCCCTAGTTCTTAAGTCGACATTTCTTGTCCACATATCCAACACACATAATAAATTCTAATTCATAAACTATTCAATTTTAAGCGGCCGTTTGACACATTGACACAGTTTGACCTGCCCGCCCACAGACTTCGATTGGCGTGTGTTTGTGTATGTGTAAGTTATCGATAACGACTTGCGAATTTTGTTGCAGGCGGTTGTCAACAGCTGTGCCGACGTCATCAGTACAATTTGCTCACAGACACACATGCTCGCACACATATGACCAAGCGCAAGAGAGTGATGCGCTCTTAGCTGCTCTCTTTTTCTTTACTTCTAGCAAGCACTTAGTGAGTCGCTTGTGCGCCAAGATTTTATTAATTAACAGATTACGCATAAAATCTTAGCTAATAACACGAAGATGTGCGTAATTGAATCTGCTGAGTCAGAAAGAAGAGTCAAAATGCAAAATAGAGCACAATGTATTTCGAGTATATTTTACCATAAGTCAAAATGTATGAATGATGAATGATTGTGTATGATACATGCAAAATTATTAGTAAAATTGCTTATTACTAATGAAAATTTGTGAATTAGAGCACATCTCTTAGCATACGCATACAAAAAAACTCGAGCTATTTTGAATAATTATTTATATGGTAATGAGAATAGAGCGAGTGACGTCACACACTTGTTCGCCTAATAGCGCGCAACATCCCGCAATTCTCTTTGAGCCATGACGCTTGTGCCGTTACTGTTGGTGTTGATTTTGCCGCTCTCTGCTAATGCTGCTGCTGCTGCTTGCTTCCAGTTGCCGTTTGTATTTGGTGCGCGTAGCAAGTGCCGTGCTTCACATTGTTGCCTCCAATTTATTTTCATCACAAATACACATATTGAATTTTGTTGCAATTACTTTGCACATGATAAACGACAACAATTCAAACTAATAAAAGCAAATTGCGCAAATTTATTGATAACCAAAGAGTTGTGTTTTTAAAAATTATTTGCAATTTTTGCCTGAATGTGGCATGAAAAAACTTATCGATTTGTGTGAAAGTTGCAAGCGGCAACGCGGCTCACAATAATTGGGCATAATAAAGAAGTAAAAGAAAGTTTCTCAAATCAAAAGTCTAAAGTTGTGAATGCACAATGGAAAACTTAAACTTTGCACGCACACCGCAATTTCTGCGCAAAGTCATCAACGAGGCGCGCAGGTAAATAAATCTGGCTGCAACAGACAACAACAAATGCAGAAACCACCACCGACACAACAATAACAATAAGCGGCAGACTGTACGGAACGGAACGGGACACGCGACCAGCAATGGGATAAAATTTCTTGGGGTGGTGGTCTGGTCTACGTGGAGATTTTAATGGCTCGGATGTTGTCTGCTGTCTGTGCTGCAGTTCTAGGTGGTTATTTCCTTTTTTGTTTAGTGGTTGTTATTGCTGCTGCACCTTACAGGTTTTACTTGTTTCCTTTTACGCTCAACTGACTCCCAACCACATGACTCAACTGTAGAGAGAGCGTGAGCGAGAGGGAGAGCGAGGGGATGTGGAGAACTCTTACAGTTGCAAGGCGTCTTATGTAACTCGAGCTTTGTCGACGTCAATTGTTCTGCATGGATTTGATTTTTTTCATTCTTTCGTTTTTTTTTTTTTTGTATGTGCAACACACGCGCCACTCGAGCGCCGACCGCGAACAAAAGCCCCGAACAATCCTTTCGTCAGTTAGAGCCCATTGTGTTGCATGCAGCAGTCATCCATAGTCATAGCAATTGCCCCACAACCGGCGAACACATAATTTTGAACACCACACACGACAAAGAGGTTGTCCCGTTTCATGTCTTTGTTTTGGGCGAACACCCTCTCATAACTTGGCTCCTCTTGACTTTTTGTATGTATGTGTGTATCTGAGTGTATGTGTATGTATAGGATATATGCTATGTATGTCAACTGCTTTGCTTTTATCGCGCCCAAGGCGACAGCTTGCACTTATCATTAAATGTGGGTCTCTCTCTCTCTGTCTCTCTCCTCTGCCTATGGGCTACAGCTTCCCGTTATGTTTGTGCAATACAATATTTAGTAAGAGTCATCGAATTTGTTTAACCCTTGTGTATGTATCTCTGTGTGTGTGTGTGTGATGCATTACATTTTCAATAGAAAACCTAGTTCAGCTGGTGTGACCTTCTAATTTTAGTAGATTCGCCTGTTGGCAGCCCAAGGTCAATGGCAATAGCAGAGGCTGTGAGTTATCGATAGAGCAGCCAATGAAAACTGATCGCGCAGATGTTGAAAATAACTGAAGTCTGTAGAGAGAGAGGGAGATAGAGAGGTGTGCTATTAAAATGAGAGTGACGGCTGTTTATCATCATTCCCACGCCACATCTGCACACATGGAATGATACTTATATAAATATATATATATATATATGTATATATATGCCTTCGTATAAGTGTTTTAATTAATAATAAGCATTCCATTCGCATTGCAGATCATTTATACACAGTGACGACACCGCAGCCGCCAAAGCGGCAGTAGAGGACGCATCATTAACAGCGCCACACGACGAAATGGAGCTCGCCCACAACTTGACACTGAACGAGGAGGCACTGAAACAGCTGCCGGAACACAAACGTGCCGTTTTCGAATTAGAATGGTTGCGCTATCTGGAGAAATCGCTGCCGCACATGCCCAAGCATGAGATCAAGACCGGACAGAAGAAACTTGTGCAGCAGCTGTCGGAGCGCATACAGGGCGCACCGGGTCCGCCCATGCGGAAACTAATTGCTAGCGCCTTGGCCACTCTCTTCTCCGTGGGCGACACCTTTATGCTCTTCGATACGGTCAATGCCTGCAATGACATATTGAAGAACAAAGATGACTCGCCCAGCTATTTGCCCACAAAGCTGTAAGTAGAGCTGAACACCATAGTCATTCTCGATATACCGAAGACTTGCAGCCCGATTCCCTAACAAATCTTTTTTTCATATGAAAACTTAATTTTAACTATTGTTTATAGAGCAGCTTTAAGATAATCGTCCTTGACTTTTATTCCGATATCTTGAAAACCCATAAGGTTTTTCTTGCAAGAACAAGAAGAAAGTAGTCCAATGTAGCCCAGCTATATGATATAGTGATCCGAATAGGTCGACTCAAACTCATATAATATCTGTAGTCATGGTTCTACCCATAGGCTTAAAGCTATGGGATTATCTTGCGCAGAAATAGATAGGCGACCAAATTAATATTTACTTTTAAAAGATTCGCAGATGTCTTCTCCCTCTCCAAGATTATAATATCCGCATAGATCAATAAATTTAAAGCAGTTCATCCAATACTCTCGTTTACAGCGCAGCAATTTGCGTGCTGGGCTCCATGTACGAGAAACTGGGACGCATGATGGGTCGCACCTACGAGGACACCGTGCAAATCCTGATACGCACGCTTAGGAATGCCGAATCGCAGGCACGCATCGAGATAATGCACACGCTGGAGAAAGTGAGCGCTGGCATGGGCACCGCCATTTCCAACGTGCACAAGGATATATACAAGGCGGCCAAGCACTGCCTGTTGGATCGAGTGATGGCGGTACGCGTTGCCGCTGCTCGCTGCATCCTCAAGATGATCTACAGCGCGCCGTTCTTATACCAAACGGAACTGGAGAATCTGGGTACGCTGTGCTTTCGTGCCTTCGACGGCAGCAATTATGAGGTGCGCTGCGCAGTTGCCCAGCTGCTGGGCACGCTGCTCGCCTACACCCAACAGCTGGCCGAGGCGGCGAACAACAAGAAAGCCGCCCAAGCGCCCGCTGCAGCCGCACTCCAGGCAGCTAAAGGCGGCACCTTGCGCCTGGTCTCACTGGACGAAGCGCTGGGCATACTGATGTCGGGCTTTTTGCGAGGCGGCGCCTCCTTCCTCAAGGGAACCGGCGAGATCATCAAGGGCAGCTCGGGCGTCAACCGGGAGGTGCGCGTCGGTGTCACCCATGCCTATGTGGTCTTTGTGCAGTTCATGGGCAGCGTTTGGCTGGAGCGACAGCTGAGCACATTTCTGGCCCATGTGCTGGATCTAGTGGCGAATCCGAAAGCGGCCTGCTCCCATGTGGATGCCGTCTACTCGCGCAAGTGCATCAACTTTATACTGCGCTCCACCATTGGCAAAATGCTGGGTGAGAAGGCGCAAAGCGCCGCCTGCAAGGAACTCATCCATCTGGTGGCCAAGCAAATGAACTCCATTGATTTCAATCCGGAGAATGCCAAGGACTCGAACCAGGAGACACTCTTCAGTCAGCATTTGCTGGTGTGTGCACTGCAGGAGCTCAGCTCCCTACTTATAGGCCTGGGCACAACCGCACAGCAATTGCTCACAGATCAATCTCTGAATGCCATCGATGCCACCTGTGCGGTGCTGGTGCATCCGTGTGCCGCGGCACGTCTGGCTGCTGCTTGGTGCTTGCGCAGCTGCTGCATTGCGGTGCCCAGCCAGATAACGCCGCTAATCGATCGTTTTATTGAGGCACTGGAACAGATGCGCTCCTCACCGGAGGCCATTGCCGGCTATAGCTGCGCCTTGGCGGCCATTTTGGGTAGCGCACGGCATTCACCCTTGGGCATACCGCACACCAAGGGCAAGGTGGTGTTCAACTGTGCCGAGGAGCTGTTGCGCTCCGCTTCCCAGAATAGCCGCATGTCGCTGCATCGAACCCAGGCGGGCTGGTTGCTAATTGGCGCCATCATGACGCTCGGCTCGCCGGTGGTTAAGGGCCTCCTGCCGCGTATGCTACTGCTCTGGCGCAACTCCTTTCCGCGCTCCAACAAGGAGCTCGAATCGGAGAAGGCGCGCGGCGATGCCTTCACCTGGCAGGTAACACTGGAGGGACGCGCGGGCGCCCTATCTGTCATGCATAGCTTCCTATTGAATTGCCCGGATCTAGTCAACGAGGACATTACGCGACGCCTGCTCACACCCATTGAGAGCGGCCTGGCCATGCTGGTCAAGTGAGTTCACTTCACCCAACCATTCTGAATGCTTCGTTAGACTAATATCTGTTGCCTGCTTACAGCTTGGCCACTGTCCTCAAGAGCTATGGCACCCAACTGAAGGCGCCAGCTGCCATGGTGCGTTTGCGTCTCTTTGAAACGTTGACTCTACTGCCACCCACTGCTCTGGAGGCATCCTATACGCATCTCTTGCGCATGCTCGTCTCGGAGTTCACCTTGTCGGACAATGCAGCCAACACAACGAATTCGCTGCTGCGCACTCTTTGCCATGGCGATGATTCCATTATTTTGGGCACTTGGCTGCAGGAGACCAATCATCGCACCATTGAAGATCAGGTGGGTTTCAAAGCTAATAAGCAAATCTCTGGGTGGTTGTCATATTTTTTTTTTAATGAATTTTTTGTGAAGTCTACGAACTATAACATGTAACCAAAACTATCTTCTACCTCTTAAACTATTCCCCAAACTATTCACACACGTTTAACCAGATGGAGCCCAATCGCAAAGTCGATGGCGAGCATGTAAGTGTTGTCCCAACGTGCCCATAAACTGAGATGAGATTCTTGATTTCTCGTTGACAATTCCTGTTTGCATGCACAATCAATCCTTATGAGTAGGATGAACTCCTTGCTAATTGTATACATAGATTATTTTTAAATCATTAGATTTAAGTAGTGGAATAATTTTTCCGAATCTTTAAGATTGAGACCAATTTTCTCATTTATATTAAACAAAATAATACCCTGCTTATTTAGGGTGTCTGCTAGTCGAGTTGTTTCGACTGGAGCATTTGAACTGGTTTCTTTTTCAAATATTCGTTTGCATGCAGTTCTTCTAATAATAACACGTAGCTGGAGAGGATCGTAGCTGTTGCTACTTTTTTAAATTTCTTAAACTAAGCTGAGTTTTGCGTTTTTTTGTTCGTTACTTTTTCAATTGAATTAATCAATTTCTAATAAAAGTTATTCTTTCGTTATGCTATGCACAGCTTCAGCCGAATAGCGCTGCTGGTTCCGGCGCCCTGGAGCATGATCCCTGCTGCCTGTATCGGCCCAACTGGTCAGCACAGTACAACAGCAATGGAAACAATGCGAGCAATGCGAGCAACAACAACATACAGCTGATTAATAGGGCACAACAATGCCCGGGTCCGTTGCCACTGGGCGTGGCCGTTATTGATATGGCCGTATCGCTATATGGCACCATATTCCCCAAGGTGGCCAACAAGCATCGTCTCCAGATGCTGGACCATTTCGCCGAGTGCATCAAGCAGGCGAAGAGCAATCGCCAGGAGGCTGTACAAATGAACATATTCACAGCGCTACTCTACGCACTCAAACAGCTGACGGACAGCAAGACGAGCCTTGGCCAGGAGGATGTGAAGAAGAGCGCAACGAATCTGATTGTCGCCTCGCTGACCAGCGCCAATTCCACCATACGCTGCGCTGCCGGCGAAGCTCTGGGCAGATTGGCTCAAGTCGTTGCCGATTCGCACTTTACGGCGGAATTGGCTCAAAACAGTTTCGACAAGCTGAAGTCGGCGCGGGATGTGGTCACACGCACTGGACACTCGCACGCTCTGGGCTGTCTGCATCGCTATGTGGGCGGCATGGGCAGTTCGCAGCATTTGAACACAAGTGTGTCCATATTGCTGGCATTGGGCCAGGACAGTGCCTCGCCGGTGGTGCAGGTATGGTCTCTCTATGCGCTGGCACAGATTGCCGACTCCGGTGGCCCCATGTTCCGTGGCTATGTGGAGGCAACGCTGACGCTGTCACTGAAACTGTTGCTCAGTGTGCCCCATGCTCATGTGGATGTGCATCAGTGTGTGGGTCGTGTGGTCAACGCTTTGATTACGACCGTCGGACCCGAGCTCCAAGGCAACAATACAGCGGTGAGCGCGATGCGCAGCTCCTTCCTGTGCGCGGCGGCGCTGCTCCAAGCACACGCGGATCCCTTAGTGCAGGCAGAGGCAATTGGTTGTCTGCAGCAGCTGCATTTGTTTGCCTGCAAATCGCTGCAGTTGGACACGCTCGTTCCCACGCTGGTCAAGATGCTGGCCAGCAATTATTTTATTCTACGCAAAGCGGCCGTCGCCTGTTTGAGGCAATTGGCGCATCGCGAGGCACGCGAGGTATGCGAACTGGCGCTGACCATAACTCCAGAGCAGTGTCCCGATCTGGTTATCACGGAGTACGGGCTGCCGGGCTTGCTCTTCTCCATGCTGGACACGGAAACGGATGCGGAGATGCTCAAGAACATCCACGACACATTGACGTCCATGCTGCAAATGCTGGCTGCCGACAATCTAAGCAATTGGCTGAGTCTCTGCAAGAAGGTGCTCACCGTGGCCGTCGAGAGCGGCAGTTCCGGCGAGGAGCAGGCAAATTTAGTTGGAGCAGCCGATGCAGCCAGCAAATCGGGCGCTGGTGAACAACAACAAAACGACGACGACGATGATGAGGATGAGGATTATGCCGACGATGTGACCGAATATCGTGCCGAGGAGAACACCTCCACGCATCCCGCAGTGCAGCCGCGTTGGCCCACACGCGTCTTTGCCTCGCAGTGCGTCCGGCGCATAATCACCAGCTGCGAGGCGGCCAATGCGCTCCATTTCGATTTGCTGCAGGCCAAAGAGCAACAGTTAATCAAGTCGCGCAGCGGCGATTATCTCATCTTGCATCTCGCCGAACTCATACGCATGTCCTTCATGGCAGCCACCTCGGATTCGGATCAGCTGCGACTGGAGGGTTTGCGCACTCTGCAGGAGATCATCGATCGTTTCGCTAATGTTCCGGAGCCCGAGTTTCCGGGTCATTTGCTGTTGGAACAGTACCAGGCACAGGTGGGCGCCGCACTTCGTCCGGCCTTTGCGACGGACACACCCTCGCATGTGACGGCCGCCGCCTGTGAGGTGTGCTCCGCCTGGATTGGCTCTGGTGTGGCACGCGATATTAGCGATTTGAGACGTGTGCATCAGCTGCTGGTCAGCTCGCTGAACAAGCTCTGCACGCAAACGAACAGCACGCAGCTGTATAACGAGTCGATGGCAACGCTTGAGAAGCTCAGCATACTCAAGGCCTGGGCGGAGGTCTACATTGTGGCCATGCTAGGCAATGGCAAGGCGCCCGCCTCGCTGCTAACCATGACGCCAGCCGGTGCGGGCGGCACAGAGCTAGTCAGTGGCTTGGAACTGATGGACACGGATAACCGGGGCGAGAGTTTGCTCGGTCTGGTGCAGCCAGAGTTGCATAATCTCTCCAATCATTGGCTTGCAGCTATGAAGGATCATGCCCTGTTGCTGCTACCACCCGAGTTCCAGTCCCAATTGCCAAGAGATGGTGGCTCCTTTTACACGACGGACACGATCAACTCCTCGAAGCCCCACTATATGACCAGCTGGCCACCAATACTCTATGCCGCTGCACTGTGGCTGCGCGACGAGGGCTTTGCCAGGCATCAGGATACGCAAACGCAGGTTGAAGCCAGCAGTAGCAGCAGCCAACCCGAAACGGAATCGAATAATAATCATATAACGCACGGTTCGCTATCGGCGGATCGGTTCCATATGATCTTTGGCATATGCATGGAGGCGCTGTGCAGCATGCGCAGCTCGGATAAGCCCAGGAATATTGTAAGCTGCCTGCGTGCGCTGCACAGCATCTTTGATTCGGACTGGGCGCGACGCCAACTGATCAAGGATCGTGCACTCACCATCGAGCTGTGCCATGTGCTCCATCGCCAGATACTCACACGGGACGAGCTGCTCGTCCAGCTGCTCTGTGTGGAGATACTGAAGCAGACAATTCAGGCGGCACAAGAGGATTTGGAACGAAAACGCACCACCACTGACAATGCCACTGAGAACGAGAATCGAAACGAGAGTGATGGGAATGTGGAACTGGGCGAGGGCAGCGTCATGCAGCCGGGCAGCTCCCATGTCTATGCTGTGCTGGAGGTATGCCTGTGTCTCTTTGTGCGCCAAATACCCAGCCTGAATCCGAGCAAACAGTGCAATCTACAGATGGACTATGCATATGCCCGCAATGCCTCCTTCTTCTCGGTGCTGGGTGATGACAATGGTCGCTTGGTGGCCATTGGATTGAAGTGTGTCGAACAGCTGTTGGAGCTGTGCACGCCCAGCGGCGCATTGACCATACTGCCAACCATACTATACATGACGACGAGTATCATTCGCGAGATAGCCAACAAATCGGCCATCGATAGTAGCATTCTGGCCAACACCTGTGCCGTCCAAGCAGCCCTCCAATGCCTGCGTTCAGTCTGTGTGCATCGCTGGGCACAGCAGCCAAACACCATGGAAGATTGGCATCAGCTGCTGCAGAGCGCCCTGGCCACCATCATTGACATGACCAAAACGGCTGGCGACAATGAGGAGTGCAAAGTCGATGAGGTCACCATGCTGCTGGCCATTGCTGTTTTCATACTGAACACGCCCGCCTCCGTGGTGGCCGCACCCTCGCTACAATATCCGTGCATCAATCATTTCCGACAGTGCCTGCAGTCGGAGCACTTGTCGGTGAAGCTGAAGTGCATCGAGACGACACGTTCCATTTTCACCAAAGCCGATCTGAAGGCAGCCACGCCCTATATTCATGCATTGGCGCCGCGCATCATCGAATCGCTGTACGCCGAGTCCAGTAAGACGCCAGCCAGCGACCTGGAACTGCAGGTGACCCTCGAGAGCATTGTGACCGTCGAACGGCTAATTGAGCTTGCGGAGCCGCAACATCGTAAGTAGCAGCCAAATACAGTTATACCCACTCTCAGGTCTGTTCCGAATTTGCGTAGAAACTTAAAGATTGAAATGAGGCTTCTTAAAATTGTATAAAAACTAGAACTAGGTTCAAATACTTTTCAATGCAGGATATTGGCCACATGAATTTAAACTTTAAACCAATTGCTCTGATGTGAACGAATTTTTCTGTAATATAGCTAAGCGACTTCTACAATATTAGGAAGGTAAAAACTACTAAAGTTAAAAAAAAAAAAAACATAAACATAGAAAAAATAAAAAGTATTTAATAGTAAGTTAGATAGAATATCCTTTATGCTTCGTATTAAATATAATTAGCATAACTAAAACGACAGAAATGTATTTATATATAAAACTCGTGTAAGCTTCGTGTGCGAAATTCGGAACAGACCCATTGAAGTGCGCAACTAGTGCGATCCTTTTTAACCCCTTACATGACACAGTCCGTTTTGAAATAGTAAATAGCGCTGTCAAATTGGCGCATAACTTGTAAGCGTCGTCAAATAGTACAGTTTTTTCTTATATTCTGCTCTTGTTCTCTTCGTCTCTTCTCTTTTAATTGCTTTTACACATTCATTTGTCACACACACAAATTACAAAAAAAAAAAAAAAATTAAATCGTTAGGAAACTTGCTACAAGGTAAATAGATGCATTCACCAAAAAAAAAAAAACAAAACGTACATTCACATATATCTTGTTTGCACTCGCAATATGAAATCACATAAAACACAACAATTTGTACACATAAATAATAAATAACAATTCTTTGTAGACATAGTTGTAGCTGCAAAATATAGCGTTGGCTTTCAATGTCGTTACACATCGCATGCAAATTATCGATTGCTGTTATCGATACACAACACAGCGTAAACATGCACTGTTAATTGTGTTATCATTTGTCCATGACTTTTGTTTTTAATATCAATATTTTTCCGCACTCTTCCCAGATATACAAATGCTAACGCTACTGGTGCCGGTACTCATAGCCTATCTGGCCGAGCCGAGCAAGTTGCGCACGCTGCCCAAATATCAGCGTCAGCTGCACGAACAGGCACTGAACTGGCTGCTCAAGATTGGACCAAAATATCCGCAGGAATTCAAGGCATTGATGTGCCAAAAGCCGGAACTGCGCCAGAAACTGGAGGCAGCCATACGCAGCCAACAGCAGTCAATTAATCTCGCCCAGAAGGCCAGCGAGGCGCAACGCAACGGTTTGCTGTCCAAACCGCAAAAGCCGACGATCAAGCTGAAAACGGATTTTAGTAACTTCCAATAAGTTAAATTGTCACCATATACACCATTAATATACACACACACACACATATATATATATATATATATATATATATATATTTATTTATATATATATATATATGTATTTATTTAATCTTGCTAATAGCGTGATTAACTAGAGCCTGCTAAAAGAAAAATGCTTGCAATTTACGCAGCTTGCATTTTTTTGCTATAAAATTAGTGAGTACCTAAAGAATCTACCCCGCATAAATACGTATATAAATTATAAGGGGTATTTCCACACGACTATCGATAATGTTGGGAATGCGCCGTATTGTTAGTTATTCTTATTATTTTTATTATTATATACATATATACACGTACATAAAAACGATATTAGTTATTATTAAAATTATTTAAATCCAAGTGTTGTACTTTTTTTTAGATACAGTGACTCCAGTAACAGACGTGTTTCCAATTCACAAATACATTTTATTTCCAGGCTTCCAGCAATCGTTTTTAAAATTAGTTTATGAAATGATTTATCTCTATACAATTTAATCTGAATGTAATTGGATTTCCTCCTTGGTTGGTTCAGAATTCATCCGACTAAAACTTTTAATTTGCTTTTGCGCTATTTTTTTGTCAGTCAGGCCACTACAGTCTGGGCCTCGCAGTGGCTCCAGTTTAGGCAACCGCTGGCTTCGTGACCTTTGCGGTAGGGTCTCTGACAAGTCGACATTTACAGTTGGACGTGGCAGTTTCATCAATGCAGCCGGCAGCGTCGTGAACGACGTTGTCTTTAGTCGGCTCAACAGGATAGTGCGAAAGAAAAGAGTCCGAATGCGTTGCCTAAATAGCTGAACCGCTGGCTGAGATTCATCGTAGCTGATTGTTGTTTTCAATTCAGTCGCAGAATCGGCACCATTCCTACAATGCACTGAATATAAGCATAAGGCCCGAAAGCCCATCATTGTTGACCAATTCGGCGACAGCACCTCTGTAGATGATTCACTTCCATCGCGCGCAGGCAATTCACACAGCACTTTGTTAATGAAGCGACACAGCTGACTGGGCAGACAAGCGCTTTGGACTATATTGACCTTATTTGCGGGTGGCTGGAAGCGCAGCGCATTGGCCACGGTGTGCAGATTACGTTCATCCAGGGGCAATGGTATTGGCGCCGCAGGCGATCGTAGATTGAGATTATAGGCATACTTGAAGTACTTATAGGTAATGGAGGCCTTGCTACACGATGACTTCCGGTCCGGTGGGCTATTGTGCAGTGACTCCGGATCGGCTCGCCATTCATGGAGACGTTGCTCCCAATTGTCGGCGGTAATTGAAGCATTTTTCAGCACCTTGCGGCGTGGAATATCCGCCACCGTTGCATTTGGATGCTGCTGCATAAAACGCTGAATGACCATAGAGCGTGTGCGACAGCTGGTGCGCGAGTGATTGCCCAAATGATTGGCACAATTCACCCACTGCGAGTTGCCATGTTTTTCAACGAATGCAATCAGTTTCATATCATCATTCACCGACCAGGGATCAGTCTTATGTCGCTGCGCCAGCACATTATTAAAGCGCGTACGCAGCTGGGCCGTCGAGCGATTGGGGAAGAACGTTCGCGGAATGCAATTAAACTTTCCATCGTATTCCTCAACGGCAGCAAACAGCTGTATATCCTCTTTTTGGGTGAAGGGTTCTGAAGAATGGATGAATAAGAAATTAATTATTATCTTTGATATATTTGATAAATAAATATATAACGTAAGGATTATGGATAGTCAAAATGTTTGATCATGATCATGTTCCACTTACCGTGACTGATGCTGGGATGCAGGACATACAAATAGCGACCAACTAATGTGGATCGCGATTTGTTCGGGAAGTGTTCGGCCACTTCAGACCAGTTCACAACGCTGTTAACCGTATTCTTTAAAACAATTGCGCGCAAGCGTTCGTTTTCCTTATGACTCCATTTCATGGTGCTCGTTGGCTCCACTTGATGGCGCAGAGCTGTCTGCATGCGCACAAAGCACTGATAGTCGGTTCTCTGATCCACCTTAGCCGCAATGGCTTCCCAATTTTGCATCTTGTGTTCCTTGGCGGCCGCTAGCAAAATTGTATCCTCCTCGGCAGTCCACTCCTCACGTTTAAGTAGCGGCTGCAAATACACTAGCCACATGGCCTCGCAGCTGTACGATGAATGACGATGTTGCAGATCGAGTATGCTAATCTGATTCCAGTCAATGGTGAAGCTGCTGTCGGCCAGTTTCAGCAAATTAGCCAGCGATTGCTCGTGCAGATCAATGGCCTTACGCTTGCTCCCTATCCTGCCAACGGTTTTCACTGCTCTCGCTGTGTGGGCGGCATGATCCAACAGCTGCAAACGTAAATAAACGGATTAGGTAACTTAAACCAGCTACTTCAAATTCCATTTACCTGCTCCTTAATACCCATTACGATGTTTTTCCTGTCCATCACCGTCCAGACGTGCTTGGAGCGCATATCAAAATCGGTGGGGAACATTTCATTGCTGCTGCGCCGCTCGTAGTCCTCATTGTTGGGACAACTTCGTCCATTCACATCACGAAAATATAAATTACCCTTAAATCGAAACGTTCCACCGCGCAGCACAGCTCCACTCATTCCAACGACTTCCTCGGTGCCAGCTGCTCCTGCGTTTCTAGACCGCTTTTTCATGCGGTTCATAAGTAAGTCCTCGTTAAATTTATAACGAGCTCGGACTGTCTGCAGCAGATCCAGAATACGTTCACGCATCTGCTCGAGACGCCTCTGCAGGTCCTGATTCAGTTTCAAGGGATCTGCATCGCTTTCAGCTGTGGTAGACAGCAGTGTTGTTATTTCTTGCAATTGTTGTTGGTATTTCTCCTTCAGACTATTCACATCGCACATTTTGATGTCGAACAACCAAGACTCTAATGCGTATTTAACATGCAAGTTAAAATTTCGATTTTGTCAATTTATTTCGCACTTGTCGATTTTTCCTTACAAAACAGCGATTCATTATCGGCTTTGGGTGGTTCGATTAACGTAATGTTGAATTGATATTTTATCTATAATCTTGATTTAATAATCTTAAAAAACAGAGAATTAGTCTAATAACGAAATGAAATTAAAACTCAGACTTTTATAAAAATTAAATATTTTCAACAGCAAATTGAGATATTTAACGACCAATATCGAATTGCCCGCCAGTGTGCACACATTGCAAATGGTAAAAATGACTCAACAAAGAAACTTATTATCGATTACCACTTGCTGATTATCGTTTTGCAAAAACAAAAGAGACGTGAAAAAGGAAAAACAACAAAAACACTAATAATCCTAAAAAGTGCGTTGGTAATATAATTAAAACAAATCAAATTCACCGTGCATGTCGTGCCCATGTTTGGGGCTGGCCAAATAATATGGATGATGTGCCCGTTAAAATAATCGAACGCTATAAGCCACCGCCACCCGTATACCAATTGCCACAGACTATTGCAAACCGTTTGGCACAATACAGCAGCGCCAGCAGCAGCAGCTACTATGACCAGGATCGGGCATATCGATATGACTTTCAGCTGGAGCGTAGTGTGCTCAGCAAGTGCCAGCAATGGCGACGCATGCGTCACCAGCAGCACCAGGCACGTCAAGGGCGCCAGGAGCAGCGCAAACAGAATCGACAGCGTGCACTGGAGGCAAAGCAGAAGGAAATGCTTGGCGCTGTTGAATATCCCAATGCAGCGGACTTGTCCTCCGACAGCGACGATAATGGTGATGGTGATGCTGATGAGCTAGCCATCGAGTCGTCAGCAGCAACAACAAAAACAACAGCAGCAATAGGCCCAGGAACAACAACAGCAACGTCAATTAACGCCGCTGAGTCACTTGGAAAACTCGAACCAAAGTCAATAAGCTCTGGCAATTTTCATAATATACTGCAACCGACAATATTAAGCGGTGCTGCAGCAGCTCCAGTGGTTAGTAATCATAAACGAAATAGCTCCCTAAATTATGCGGATTTCGAATACAATATGAATTCGACGCCATTCGATAATATTGAGTTGAAAACAATCAACGATCTGGATATTCTAGCGCAGGTGTTGCACCAGACGCAATTAACGCAGCAAATGCCGCAAGCAGATGACGAGGTCGAGCGAAAAGAGGAGGAGGTTGAGGAGGAGCAGGAACAAGAGCAGTCACAGCCAGAGCAGCAACTGGAGCTGACTGTGACGACGCTGGCGGAAACCAAAGCGACGCTAGATAGCGTCAATTTTCATGTACACTGTGATGATGCCCAAGACATTCCAGCCATGTACCCAACACATGTATATAACAACATGCCACAGCAGCAGCAACATCAGCACATCTATCCACGCATGGTCTACAATCAGCAATATTATCCACAGCAGCAGCAGCAGCTCTACCATAATCACAATTACTTACAATATGGCTATGCCAATGGTTATGGCACGCCCAACCAACTATTGCCTTCGCCGCCACCGCCCCCTTGCAGCAACAACAGCTTACTACACACTAATGTTCAAGAAGGGGATACAAAGTCCAGGAGCGTGCCGGATATTCTACGTGAACTGAAAACAGAGCTGCAGCAGGCGGAGAAGCGTCGCGCCCGCCTTCACAGCCACAATGAGAACGAACAACAGACACTGGCATTGACACTGCCACAGCAAGAGTCCGAAGCTCAGACGGCGGCCAACTCCAGCCAATTCCTGAAGCTTGATGTGCCCGCACAGAAACTAGCGCAGCGCATCAGCAGCATGGGATTTCCGCTGGAGCGCGTCATCAAGGTGGTCACCCTGTGTGGCATTGATGATAAGAAGGTGAGTCACTCCAAGATAGGCCGATAACATAATACAGTGGTAGCTCGATATCGAGCGCTTTCGGAATAAGCTCAGGAAGCGAAGCGTCCACTGTAATTGTACTTTATTGTGATCTAACTACTACATTGCTAATCTTGATTTTTCTTCCCAACATGGATATTAGATAATCGAGCATCTCATTCC
Organism: Drosophila cognata; assembly: GCA_035041535.1. Classification (NCBI taxonomy): domain Eukaryota; kingdom Metazoa; phylum Arthropoda; class Insecta; order Diptera; family Drosophilidae; genus Drosophila; species Drosophila cognata. The sequence continues at coordinate 11,653,564 of JAWNLC010000571.1, read as the reverse complement.
ACTTGGTGAGCTGATAGATCTCGGATTTGATGAAACGAAAATCTCGGCGGCGCTTATGAAATTTGATAACAATAAGGATAGAGCGCTAGACTATTTAATTAAGTAGTTCAATTTTGTATTATACGTGGTCGCCTTGGCGCTCCAAGCCAATACACGCACTCCTCTCGTTATGTAAAAGAACGTAATATTTTTATTTTGGATTTGTACGAGTTCTTGGAGATATTTGAGATTGCATATATATGGCTGAATACGCAACTATTAAAACATAATGCTAAATCGCTTAAGTGTACATAAGTATATATATATATATGTAGAATATATATATATGCATATATTTATACGATAGCTGGCATCACCAGCAGCAGAATAAATACAATCGCTAAGTGCTAAACCGTTTCAGGCCGTTCAATTCATGCCCAGCATTAGCAGATTGATGGCGTGCTCCACATTGCCATCGGCCAGCGTCAAGTAGTTAACATTTTGTGAATGATTAATGAAGCCCATGGCAGCCATTGTGCGCAGCTGTTCGGTGAAGCGGTGCCGGCGATACAAGCGGGGCAGCACATCGCTTTCATCGCCAGCAACACCATCTTCGTCATCGTCCGGTTCATCGACGACAGCATCGGTGGACGCTGTATCCAAAGCTGACTCGATGTCCATACTTTCGTAAACTAATGCTGATGATGATGATGGCGGCGGTGGCTGTTGCTGCAACGATTGGAAAGCACGCGCCAACTCATTGCGCAATAACTCCGAGGAGATGGCAGCGTTTGCTGGTGCAGCTCCAGTTCCAGCCACTGGCGCAGCTCCAGTGCCACTAGTTGTAGCTGCAGTGCTGCTGCGCGGTCGCTCATCGCTGAGCGCCTCGTCCACATGGCGCTGCGCTATGTTCGACAGCGAGTTGACCGAGCTCATGTCGACGCGCGCCAATGCAATAGCCAGCTGCTGGCGACTTATCTGGCGTATGTTGGCCATCTCATCGCGACGATTGGCAACCAAGTTGGCGGCTGCAGTGCTGGTGCTACCACCACTGCTGCTGCTGCCGGCGCCCAAGGAGTTCTCCTCCTCCGATGAGGTCGTCGACTCAGAGGCAGCCTGCTCCTGAACTGCAAACGGGAGAGAGACGGACAGAGTAGCATAATAATTATTTGGAAAGAGCAGAAGCAGCAGCACGAAACACTTACATTGCGTGGCGGAACTATTGCGCGCTAATTCCTTGCGTATGGTGTCGACAATGAATGAAGCTGCATCGCATATCAATGGATAATCGCGCACCAGATTCTGCACCACTTCCGGCTCGTGAAGCATATTGAAGAGCACCGAGTCGCGTATGAGAGCCTGTGCGCCCAAATTGCGACGAAACTCTGGATATTCGGCTAGTATTTTTTGCAATATATTGAAACGCGATGTGACGCTAATTTGCAAATGCGACGTTAGGGAAAATAATTCCTGTATATGCTTGGTATTTATGTCGCTAGCAGCAGGCGGCTCGTATGGCGTATGGGACTTTATTTTGCGAAAGCAGTGGACAATCGCATTCGGTTTCATTGTGCTAGACAGCTTGGACTCGTCGTTGAGCACCTTGCCCAAGTAGCATATATCTGTGTGATTGAGCGCACAATGAGTTGCCATTATTAGCAAAACGAATGTATGTATGTATATGTATGTATGTATAGATTCAACTCACCAAGTTCGGTAGCATCAAACTGTAGCTGCAGCTGCTGCGAGATTATCTTTTTCAAGTACGCAACATTTTGTTCCATATCAATGTTGTGCACGGGATAAAAGTCACTCAGTTTGTTTTTAACATGAACGCCAGCATATACGGTATTAGAAGTCATTTTTGTATGTTCTCTATTCTTATGGATGCTTTGTTATTGAATTAATTTTCAACTGCGTCTCGTCGTCTTGAAAACAAAGTGCGTAGCGATAACGATTAACGATAGCCGAATGATTTTATGGCAGTGTGGCCCCACAAAATCAACTATGACACAAAACAAATTTCGCAATCAAATAATTTTTTGAATTACTTTAAAAATTTTTGTTTGTTTTTGTATTTGATCTTTGTGTTTTAAAATGGAAATTGAAGGTAGAGGAACCCAAACGACAAAATCGTATTTAAAAAAAAAAGAACTCAGCATGCTACAAAAAAAGGCAGTAATGCTACGGACTAAACGAAGCGAATACGATAAAGAGCAAAATATCGCTCCAGTTCACAGCTGTGAATATGAAATTTTTGGTATAGTGCAGGGTATGTTAAGGGGCACACATCAAAAATATAACATTGCATAGTAACTGATATTCTTTTGTAGATGTTTCGTTTCGACGTGTAAGGACTACAGATGGTTTATTTAAAACATAATTTTTTAAGGTGTGCGGATTTTTATTTTAGTATACTCTGCGCCGGGCTCAAAAACTGGGTATTCGTGGGTGGTGCAAGAACACGGAAAATGGTACAGTTAAGGGAGTAATTCAGGGACATCCTATCAGCTTTGAGGCTATGTATGAAATTTAAAATATATATATATATATCCTAAATTATGAGTTGATTTTGCAGGCGCATTTGGTTAAAGTATACTGGCAGTCCCACGAGCCGTATCGACAAGTGCGTTTTTGGACCAATCGAAGAATTGGCTGATTTTACATACGCAGATTTTACCATAGTTAAAACTTCCCCTGCCTGATCCAAATGTTACATAAATAAAGCCGGTTTATCATATAAACATTTGTACTAATCGCTGTGCGGTGTGACCGTGTCATAATGTGAGACATATAATAATTTTGGTGGTGACACTGTTTCGTTTAAGTGCAACGCTGCGCGGTACACAATCAACTAAAACAAACGGCATTGCAGTGGAAATCATTTCGCTGACTGTGACCTGTGGCAAGCAATAAAAACATTTATTATAATTCCATATATTGGCCACATACATAGCAAATAAAGACGGTCACTGATGAAGTGTTCACTGAAGCGTTAAGATCAGCACATGTGCCAGCTGGATTCCACTTTCAACACGCGCAAGACTTTCACTTTTTGTGTAAAGAGACGATAAAAAAAAGAAATAAAACAACAACAATTACCAAAACGACACATCGTCTCCCGAAGAGAGCAGTACATATCTAAGAAGAAAATGAAAAGCCGAGCGGACAGACAAGTATAGCTAGACCCACCACTGGAAACGAGACGACATAGATATTGTTTGTTAAAAATAGTACATAATTGCTTATAAACAAATTGGCATATACTCAGAGAAATGCAACAGAGATGCGATAACAACAATAACAAAACCAGCGAATGGCTCTTTGACTGAGTGACTGGGCGTGTGTGTGTGTGGTTGTGCAAAGGGAAAATAAATTAACCAAAAAAAGAAAAAGAATAAAAAAGACGACTGTCTACTGTCCATTTGTCCAGTGTCTGTATCTGTGTATGTGTGCGTACGTGGAGCATAAATTTGGGTCAATTTGAAATTGTAAGTGAAAACGAAAATAGCGCTGCAATTGCGCGCTAAAAGAACAAACCAGAAAAATGGACAGCAGAACACAAACGAACCAACAACAACAACAACAACAACAGACGTCTCGCAGTTCACCTCAAATTGTTAATCTAGGCGGACCAAATGCCACCAGCTCCACAGAGGCCAATGCTCCCCCAACAACTGATAGCAGCAGCGCCGTCAGCGCCAGCGGCAGCAGCAGCAGTAACAGCAACAGTAAACGAAACAGCGGAAAGAACAAGAACAACAATGGTCACCAGCGGAGCCATAGCATAACGAATGCAGCAGCCACATCCTTTGTCAATATGTTCGATGCTTTCACTGCACGTGTCTCGACGGCTGGTAGCATTGTCAGTAATAGCAGCAGCATTAGTAACGCCATGGAACGCAGTTACAGCGCTGCCAGCACGCCGAGCTCAACGCATTCGGGGATTGGTGGCATCGGTGCCGGCTCGATAGCCAGTCTTACGAGCATGGGCTCCCTGGGCACCACAGCAAATGCATTTTACTCCTCAATAGGCAGTGCGCTCAATTCGATAACGTCACCGATTACGGCTGCTGCGGCGGCGGCCACGGCGACCACCACGGAGGCAGTGGTGGCTGCAGCATCGGCGATAACGAATCATTTGAGTTCACCCACCAGCGGCACACCGCCCCATGGTCTGGGTATAAACGATGAGGACTGCGACGATAACGACGAGGAGGATGAGGAAGATGCTGTTGATAACGATGGGCATATTGCAGCGCCCACGCCCAGCAAATCGTGGTCGGAGATCAAAGGTTTCGTCCAGGAGATACGCAAAGACTTGTCCAATCTGTCGACCATGGTGCCAACGAATGTGCAATTCCGACATCTCTCCGATGGCCGGGCACGTTGCTATTTCCTCAGTACACCACCGCAGACCTGGGAGCCAACGCTACTCTTTACGGACATCAATCTGCGACAGCATGACGATCAACAGCTGCGACTGCAAAATATTGGCGGTGTCGGCAGCGGTATCGCCATTGACCTTGAATCCGCCAACGTCGGCAGTCCCAGTAGCGGCGGTGGCGCCTCATCGCCCACAATTAACCTGCCCACATTTCTTTTTGGTGTACAGCCCAAGCCCAGGTGAGTGATGTGCATAAGTTAACAATAATTAAGTCGATTAGCGATGGGCACTTGACCAATTTCAAACACGAGCTGGACCTTATATCACGTCCGCAAATACACGAATATAAAGTGTGCCTAAGTTGAGAAAATGTTCATCATATCATATTCTATTCGTGATCAACATCGTGAGCCAAGTCAAACTAGCCAAGTCCGTCTGTTTAATCAGGCCGATTGAAATGTTGCTTATAATCTACAATTTGGTAACATATCATATCTCAAGTTTATCTAACATACAAAGGTTGTGCTTGAGGGCAGCAATAGCAAAATCTGCGTCGCAAAACTTTAAGCGATACGTTTCCCAAAACCGCATTTCATGCATACATTACAGAATTTTTGGAGTGCCCCCAGCAGTCCTCCAGCTGAGGGTTAAATTCGTATGTGAAAGTATTTGAACTTTTTATTTTAACTTTAATTCAATTTCGCTTTGTTTTTTTCTTCTATGGAACAGGCTTGCGTGGCAATCACTGCTGCAACAACCCATACCCAGCAGTCATGTGGGCAGCGGCGGGGGTGGCAGCGGTGGTAGCGCATGTCCTTATGCACGAGAGTTTCAGTTGCTGCAGGAGAGAAAGCGTCTGCCCACATGGGGCATTACATCATATGAGCTGCACAAGCCCAGCGGCAAGCTGGTATTCCCCTGCTTCAACGATCTGTATCAGTGTCTGGACACGGGTTACAATGTATGCATACAACTAAATCTGCTCAATTGAAATTTTAAAGATGTTTGTGTTCGTTGTACAGTCTGGTCTGCTGTTTCCCACGCAGCTGCGCACGTGCCCGGAGTGGAGCGCGCTGGATCCGCAGATCTGTCCACAGAACTCGGATCTGATAGCGTACATCAGTGACTGTGATATCTGGGTAACGCACACGCTCAGCGGCAATGAGAAGCGATTAACGTATACACGGAGTGGTCGTCGCACCTATGCGGATGATGCACTCAGCGCCGGTGTGCCATCATATGTGATGCAAGAGGAGTTCAGCCGGTATCAGGGATATTGGTGGCAGCCGCATTCCGATGATGGCATCTATCGCATTGTCTACGAGGAGGTGGACGAAACGGATGTCTCGCTCTACACGTTCCCCTCATCGACAGCCGTGCCGGGCGAGGTGGATGAGTATCGTTTCCCGCGCAGTGGCACACCCAATGCCAAATCTAAGCTGAAGCTGGTACAATTTGTGCTCAACGAAGCCCTGCAAATTAGCGAGGTTAGCATCAAGGACTTACCATACTCCATGCTAGCAGTATTTCCCTGGTTGGAGTACATAGTGCGCGTGGGCTGGACCCCCGATGCCAAGTAGTAAGCCACAGAACAAGATCAAACCATGTCAAATTAATTCGCTTAACAATTAACTTTTTTAATGATTTTTAGCGTTTGGCTGCAGGGTTTGGATCGGAAGCAACAGCGTTTGGATGTTATGCTCATACCGCTGGACAACTTTTGCGAGTCGTACAGCAGTCAAGTGTCAACGCCAACGGATTCCATTGGGGATCACAGTTGGCGGAGTCCCTACAATCGCACAATAACGCCGCTGCAAGTCATCTATACGGAGCAATCGGAGAGTTGGATAAATGTCCATGATATGCTATACTTTTTGGAGATGAGCGATATGAACGACATGAGCGTCACATATGTGTGGGCCTCCGAGGAAACGGGCTTCAGGCATTTGTATCTAGTGACGTCCAGTTTGCTCTTGAACCATGTCAATGGCTGTCAAACGGACGCAACTGCACCAACTGCAGCAACAGCCGCTGTCCAGCAGCATCCCAGCTTTGTGGAAGCGGCCGCGCTGCAGCCGCGCATTGTCAACAAAGTGGCGCTGACAAGTGGCGAATGGGAGGTGCTAGCCCGCAATCTCTGGGTGGACAAAGCCAATCAGTTGGTATACTTTGTCGGACTGCGCGACACGCCATTGGAGAAGCATCTGTATGTGGTTAGTCTGCGGCGACCCGAGCACATACGCCTGCTAACTGAGCCAGGGTATTCCTATCTGGTGGAGTTCGACGATGTAAGTATTAACAGCAAGTAATAGTTATCTTTGGGATGTGTTAGATTAATGATATATTAGGAATCTGATCTTCATAACCAGTTATTGGAAGAGCGCACCTCGTTTGCATCCACTTTCTCACGTCACATTCACAAACACTCTACTCATTTGCAGCAATGTCAACTGATGCTGCTCGTCTATTGCAATATCCAGCGCTTGCCCAGCTGTAAGGTGATGCGTGTGGCACAAACATGCCAGAATGGCGGCGTCAATGGCATACAGATCTCGCTGGTTGGTTTTCTGCATGAGGGTGGCAAACCGGAGCCGCAATATTGCCCGCAAATCTTTCGGCCGCAGTTGCCGTCGGGCGATATAGTCTATGCCATGGTATTTAAACCGCACAATTTCCAGCTGGGCGTGAAGTATCCAACGGTGCTCAATGTATACGGCGGTCCCGAGGTGCAAACTGTGAACAATACTTTTAAGGTAAGTTCGCACAGTGAATATATATTCAGTAAATATCCTGTTATACTAACTGCCACAATTGCTGCAACAACAGGGCAAACATCAGCTACGCATGCACATGCTGGCGGCTCAGGGCTACTGTGTGATCTGTATTGATTCGCGTGGCTCCAGGCATCGAGGGATCCGCTTCGAGAGTCACATACGCGGGCGCATGGGCCAGGTGGAGCTCACCGATCAGGTGGATGCGCTACGCATCCTCTCCGATCAGCTGGGCTACATTGACATGGAGCGTGTAGCCATACATGGCTGGTCCTATGGTGAGTACTTGCTCTGAACCCTAATTGAATGTATCAATTTAAGTTTTATTAATTTTTGCAGGTGGCTATTTGAGCTTGATGGGTTTGGTGCAGTATCCGGAAATATTTAAGGTGGCGATTGCTGGTGCCCCGGTAACTAATTGGGAGTTTTATGACACTGGCTATACGGAACGTTACATGGATCTGCCGCAGTTTAATGAGGCTGGCTACACGGCCGGTTCGGTGCTCAACTATGTGCATTCGTTTCCCGATGAGTGAGAATTTCAAATACCATATTTATATATTTAGATACTAACTGTTTTGATATTTCTTAGGGATAATCGATTACTGCTCATCCACGGTCTCATCGATGAGAATGTGCACTTTTATCACACCTCACGACTGATCAGCGCTTTGAATAAGGCGAACAAACCGTATGCGCTGCATCTGTTCCCGGAGGAGCGTCATTCGTTGCGCAATTTAGAATCGAATAAGAACTACGAAACGAAATTATTATCATTCTTGCAAAATTTATGAGATTCGTAAACAGTTCACACGCAAATTACTCTAATTACATACTCTATTGTAAGTGTTGTTTTTTTAAAGTCCGAATCCAATGAAATGTCAAACTAAATATACAAAAAGATGTCTGCAATATTTCAACGTATTTGACGCAAAGGAAGATCACGGAACAATAAGTCTTGCGCTGCCTCTGTTAAATGCTGCTCTACTCACTGTAATTATTTTTAATATTCTATATTTACATTTATTATTATTTTTTATTACATTATACAAACACACACACACACACACACATCATACTCTTAATTACATTTTAAATTGTTTTATTTTGTCACATGTGTAAATTTTTTTAAATACTCAGTCGTAAGTTTCATGTTTTTGTTTATATCTGTCCAATGTACCCAAAATGTGTCCTATCCCTCACAAAACCACCCAAAACTTGTCATGCTGATCGTGCAAGCCATCAATTAATGATAGTTTCTGTTAAACATACTTACATATGTAGAATTGTATATCTCCTAATAATCGATAAACAACTTGCAATATATGTTTATAAATGAGTTAAGAAGATTGAAACAAATTAAAAAAACAAAAGAAGCAAATTAAGTTGGCTAAATCAAATACTTGCAAAATTATGATTATCCCATTTTTAATCAATAATTTTACAAAATAAAATAAATTGCTATATTTTGTTTAACGGATGCAGCCTTCGTCGGAAAAACAATTCTATCCAGTGTCGAATACACATTGTGTGATCTCCTACAAACTCTATCTGACAAGGAAATATAAAAGACAATTGGATTTATGTTTTGTTAAATTAAAATTGTGGTTTATTGTAAAATTTGTTGCTACTTATGAATAGTTTAACAATAGGCTTATTGATTACTTTGGCATTTGACCAATTGTGATCTTTAACCAATAATTGTAGTCAGTCCGAGGAACATAAGGATAGCTTAATTATTACAGAGCTAGGAATGAATTTAATCAACTTCCTCCACAGTGGGTCCTTTGTAGCCACCAAAGCCGCCCGCCTGCTGACCACAGTTGGAGTTGCCTTGCGCCTGTCCCTGTGCCTGTCCCTGCTGGTGCATCTTGGTCATAATGGGGGAGCAGTGCTGGGTGAGTTCCTTCAGTTTGTGTTCGAACTCTTCCTTGTCGGCGGTGGTGTTGGCGTCCAGCCACTTGACAGTCTCGTCGCACTTCTCCAGCACAGAGGACTTGTCGCTGTCGCTTAGTTTGTCAGCAGTGGCCTGCTCCACGGCCTGTTTGACACCGAAGACGTAGCTCTCGAGGCTGTTGCGGGCCGTGATGCGCTGGCGCTGCTGCTCATCCTCGTCGGCATAGCGCTCGGCCTCGTTCACCATGCGGTCGATCTCTGCCTGCGAGAGGCGGCCCTTGTCATTCTTGATCGTAATGTTCTTCGCCTTGCCGGTGCTCATCTCCTTAGCCGCCACGTTCAGTATGCCATTGGCGTCCATGTCGAAGGTGACCTCGATCTGGGGCACGCCGCGCGGTGCTGGCGGTATGCCCGACAAATCGAAGGTGCCCAGCGCGTTGTTGTCCTTCGTAAGGGCGCGCTCTCCCTCGAACACCTGAATGGCGACGCCTGGCTGGTTGTCCGCATACGTCGAGAAGGTCTTCGTCTGCTTGCACGGGATGCGGCAGTTGCGCTCGATCAGCTTGGTCATCACGCCGCCGGCTGTTTCGATGCCCAGAGAAAGGGGCGCAACATCTACTAGAAGCACGTCCTGGATCTTGCCGCTCTGGTCGCCGCTGAGTATTGCTGCTTGGACGGCGGCACCGTAGGCCACCGCCTCGTCGGGATTGATGGAAAGGTTGAGGCTCTTGCCGCCGAAGAACTGCTGCAGCAGGTTCTGAACCTTGGGAATCCGCGTCGATCCGCCGACGAGCACTATGTCATGGATCTGCTGCTTGTCCATCTTGGCATCGATGAGTGCCTTCTCCACTGGAGCCAGTGTGTTGCGGAACAGATCTCCACACAGCTCTTCGAACCTGGCTCGGCTCACCTTCGTGTAGAAGTCATGACCCTCGAACAGCGCGTCCACCTCAATGGTTGCCTCTGTGCTCGACGAGAGCGTCCGCTTCGCTCGCTCCGCCGCAGTGCGCAGGCGGCGCAGGGCGCGAGGATTGCTGCGCAGATCCTTCTTGTACTTGCGCTTGAATTCCTCCGCCAGATGGGTGACCAATCGGTTGTCAAAGTCCTCGCCGCCCAAATGTGTGTCTCCAGCCGTTGCCCGCACCTCAAACAACGAGCCCTCATCGATGGTTAGTATGGAGACATCAAAAGTGCCGCCGCCCAGATCGAAGATCAGCACATTGCGTTCTCCTTTCAGATTCTTATCCAGCCCATAGGCCAGTGCAGCCGCTGTCGGCTCGTTGATGATTCTCAGCACGTTGAGGCCGGCTATGTGGCCAGCGTCCTTGGTAGCCTGGCGCTGTGAGTCATTAAAATAGGCTGGCACAGTGATGACAGCGTCTGTGATGCTCTGGCCCAAATATGCCTCAGCCGTCTCCTTCATCTTCACCAGCACCATCGAGCTGATCTCCTCGGGGGAAAAGCGCTTCTGCTCACCCTTGAACTCGACGCCAATCTTGGGCTTGCCTCCATCACTGACCACCTTGAAAGGCCAGTGCTTCATGTCCTCCGCTATCTTTGGATCGTCGTACTTGCGACCAATCAAACGCTTAGCGTCGAATACTGTGTTCTTGGGGTTCATCGCCACCTGGTTCTTTGCGGCGTCACCAATCAGTCGCTCCGAATCTGTGAATCCCACATAGCTTGGCGTCGTCCTATTGCCCTGATCGTTGGCAATAATCTCCACCTTGCCATGTTGATAGACACCCACGCAGGAGAACGTGGTGCCCAGATCGATTCCAATAGCTGGCATTATTTTGGTTCTTCTTGTTTGCTTGTTGCTTGAGAATTTTAAGATAAATTTCTCTCCTGTGTTGCGTTGCTATTTGCACTTTTTTTAATATTTGCAACTTTAAACTATTTACTTTTCACTTTACTTTAGTTTAAAATATTTAAATTGTCTTGCTTTGTACTTTTAGCTTGTTCAGCTAGTTGCTTGTTTTGCTTTCGGTTGTTGGTTGTTTGTGATGTTATCACTTCGCTTGTTTGAATTGAATTGAGCCAAAGAGAAAATGCCGCCCGTATTTATACTCAAGCGCTCTATTTTCGAAATTTCTAGATGCTCTCTTCTCGAAACGAGTCGAACGTCGCGAACCTTCCAAGCGATTTCTAATGAGCGGGAGAGAGATGGCAAGCAGATAGTGTTTCTCTATCGACTGAGAGAGAAACCAAATGGAAATGTTTCGAGTTTTCTCGAATGTCTGGTTTGTTATGATTTGAGTAATGAGCGCGAACGACTGAGACTAACAGTTGTTTGTGTGTCTTGACCCACCCCAACAATTCCAGAAAATTCACATCGGCCTTAAGGTCGTTTGCGGAAATAGTCCACATGTATGTATTTTATTATTAAAAGTTTACTATTATTAAACATGTTTCGCTTATGGATGTGCCAGTGCGAGTGCTGACTTGATTGTCTATTTTTGGATTCTTAGTTTGAATATACTCAATAAGTTGTTGTGTGCACGTGAATGCTAATCTCGTTCTTAGGTTTTAAAGTTATTATTATTTGGTTTGTCACACGATTGAGTTCTGTGAACTTATTTCTATGTAAATTAATACATATGTACAGTTGACTTTTTGTGCCACATTTAAATTTAGTAAATAAAAATATATAATCTGACGTATTTATGGCAATGTAAAACAATTGTAAAGCGCATTTTAATAATTACTTGTAGTGTGAGTATAAGTATAAGGATTAGTCTTGTACTATTAAGAAATTCACTGAATCCAAGCGAAGAACACAATGAAAGTTAAAATATAACTAACATCAGATTGTGGGAATCTTAAGCGTGTTTTTCATTTTTACATCATTTTTTAAGCAATTTCAAACCAACTTCCATTTATTGAGCTGTCATTAAAGAGGGCAGAGGTTACATTTTTGAAAATACTGACACATATTTGGGATATTTTAGTGGATTCTATGGTTTTCCAAATATAATTAAAATATTTTGGGCAAATATAGTGATGAATCGTGACCTCGGCCCTTTCTTTCGAACTTTAATGAAAATCCGAACTACTCTGACAACAAATCGAAGCGAAATTCAATTAGAAGCCTAATCTGCAGCAATCTCAACCAGAGCAAATAAAATGAAGCACCGATTACTGAATTATTTGCTATAAGTAATAAGCAGAAAGTGTGCGAATTATTTTTGGACTGAAATTTAGGCTATTCTTTGGGATATTGCTTCGCACTCTTCTCGTGCAAAGAAAACTTGGGATAACAGCTGCTAAAGTATGAAATACGAATAAATATTGGTCTGACTGTATGTAGGTAGTTAATTTAAGTTCACAGAACTCAATCGTGTGACAAGCAATATAATAACTTTAAAACCTAAGAACGAGATTAGCATTCACGTGCACACAACAACTTATTGAGTATATTCAAACTAAGAATCCAAAAATAGACAATCAAGTCAGCACTCGCACTGGCACATCCATAAGCGAAACATGTTTAATAATAGTAAACTTTTAATAATAAAATACATACATGTGGACTATTTCCGCAAACGACCTTAAGGCCGATGTGAATTTTCTGGAATTGTTGGGGTGGGTCAAGACACACAAACAACTGTTAGTCTCAGTCGTTCGCGCTCATTACTCAAATCATAACAAACCAGACATTCGAGAAAACTCGAAACATTTCCATTTGGTTTCTCTCTCAGTCGATAGAGAAACACTATCTGCTTGCCATCTCTCTCCCGCTCATTAGAAATCGCTTGGAAGGTTCGCGACGTTCGACTCGTTTCGAGAAGAGAGCATCTAGAAATTTCGAAAATAGAGCGCTTGAGTATAAATACGGGCGGCATTTTCTCTTTGGCTCAATTCAATTCAAACAAGCGAAGTGATAACATCACAAACAACCAACAACCGAAAGCAAAACAAGCAACTAGCTGAACAAGCTAAAAGTACAAAGCAAGACAATTTAAATATTTTAAACTAAAGTAAAGTGAAAAGTAAATAGTTTAAAGTTGCAAATATTAAAAAAAGTGCAAATAGCAACGCAACACAGGAGAGAAATTTATCTTAAAATTCTCAAGCAACAAGCAAACAAGAAGAACCAAAATAATGCCAGCTATTGGAATCGATCTGGGCACCACGTTCTCCTGCGTGGGTGTCTATCAACATGGCAAGGTGGAGATTATTGCCAACGATCAGGGCAATAGGACGACGCCAAGCTATGTGGGATTCACAGATTCGGAGCGACTGATTGGTGACGCCGCAAAGAACCAGGTGGCGATGAACCCCAAGAACACAGTATTCGACGCTAAGCGTTTGATTGGTCGCAAGTACGACGATCCAAAGATAGCGGAGGACATGAAGCACTGGCCTTTCAAGGTGGTCAGTGATGGAGGCAAGCCCAAGATTGGCGTCGAGTTCAAGGGTGAGCAGAAGCGCTTTTCCCCCGAGGAGATCAGTTCGATGGTTCTGGTGAAGATGAAGGAGACGGCTGAGGCATATTTGGGCCAGAGCATCACAGACGCTGTCATCACTGTGCCAGCCTATTTTAATGACTCACAGCGCCAGGCTACCAAGGACGCTGGCCACATAGCCGGCCTCAACGTGCTGAGAATCATCAACGAGCCGACAGCGGCTGCACTGGCCTATGGGCTGGATAAGAATCTGAAAGGAGAACGCAATGTGCTGATCTTCGATCTGGGCGGCGGCACTTTTGATGTCTCCATACTAACCATCGATGAGGGCTCGTTGTTTGAGGTGCGGGCAACGGCTGGAGACACACATTTAGGCGGCGAGGACTTTGACAACCGATTGGTCACCCATCTGGCGGAGGAATTCAAGCGCAAGTACAAAAAGGATCTGCGCAGCAATCCTCGCGCCCTGCGCCGCCTGCGCACTGCGGCGGAGCGAGCGAAGCGGACGCTCTCGTCGAGCACAGAGGCAACCATTGAGGTGGACGCGCTGTTCGAGGGTCATGACTTCTACACGAAGGTGAGCCGAGCCAGGTTCGAAGAGCTGTGCGGTGATCTGTTCCGCAACACACTGGCTCCAGTGGAGAAGGCACTCATCGATGCCAAGATGGACAAGCAGCAGATCCATGACATAGTGCTCGTCGGCGGATCGACGCGGATTCCCAAGGTTCAGAACCTGCTGCAGCAGTTCTTCGGCGGCAAGAGCCTCAACCTTTCCATCAATCCCGACGAGGCGGTGGCCTACGGTGCCGCCGTCCAAGCAGCAATACTCAGCGGCGACCAGAGCGGCAAGATCCAGGACGTGCTTCTAGTAGATGTTGCGCCCCTTTCTCTGGGCATCGAAACAGCCGGCGGCGTGATGACCAAGCTGATCGAGCGCAACTGCCGCATCCCGTGCAAGCAGACGAAGACCTTCTCGACGTATGCGGACAACCAGCCAGGCGTCGCCATTCAGGTGTTCGAGGGAGAGCGCGCCCTTACGAAGGACAACAACGCGCTGGGCACCTTCGATTTGTCGGGCATACCGCCAGCACCGCGCGGCGTGCCCCAGATCGAGGTCACCTTCGACATGGACGCCAATGGCATACTGAACGTGGCGGCTAAGGAGATGAGCACCGGCAAGGCGAAGAACATTACGATCAAGAATGACAAGGGCCGCCTCTCGCAGGCAGAGATCGACCGCATGGTGAACGAGGCCGAGCGCTATGCCGACGAGGATGAGCAGCAGCGCCAGCGCATCACGGCCCGCAACAGCCTCGAGAGCTACGTCTTCGGTGTCAAACAGGCCGTGGAGCAGGCCACTGCTGACAAACTAAGCGACAGCGACAAGTCCTCTGTGCTGGAGAAGTGCGACGAGACTGTCAAGTGGCTGGACGCCAACACCACCGCCGACAAGGAAGAGTTCGAACACAAACTGAAGGAACTCACCCAGCACTGCTCCCCCATTATGACCAAGATGCACCAGCAGGGACAGGCACAGGGACAGGCGCAAGGCAACTCCAACTGTGGTCAGCAGGCGGGCGGCTTTGGTGGCTACAAAGGACCCACTGTGGAGGAAGTTGATTAAATTCATTCCTAGCTCTGTAATAATTAAGCTATCCTTATGTTCCTCGGACTGACTACAATTATTGGTTAAAGATCACAATTGGTCATATGCCAAAGTAATCAATAAGCCTATTGTTAAACTATTCATAAGTAGCAACAAATTTTACAATAAACCACAATTTTAATTTAACAAAACATAAATCCAATTGTCTTTTATATTTCCTTGTCAGATAGAGTTTGTAAAAGATCACACAATGTGTATTCGACAATAGATCGAATTGTTTTTCCGACGAAGGCTGCATGCGTTAAACAAAATATAGCAATTTATTTTGTTTTGTAAAATTATTGACTAAAAATGGTATAAACATAATTTTTGCAAATGTTTGTATAATAATAATCGGCGCGACCTTAAAAGGAGTGAGTGCGCATTTGGATGTGCAAAACTTTATAAAGGAAATTTGCAAATAAAATTATTGTTTTATTTATTCAACGTGAACTGAATTCAGTGGACACAAAAAATACAAAAATATATTAGATAAAATTTAAAATATTTCTAATTAAATTTATATTAAAAGGTGAGAAATATTTAAAATATATTTATAAGATATCTGGGAGTATTAAATGCAAAATTGTCCAACATTTGTTGCTTGGATTGGAGAAAACCCAGAAAAAACCCAATCAGACAAAAAAAATTGTTGGTATGAATTAGTTATTTGAAACACAGATCAGCTGAATTTAGCACTAATTCCGTTTTTCTTGGTGATGCAGAAATTTGCGAATTTTATTACATCAGACAAATGTTAAATGCTGGCTTTACAAATTAAAAACTGTCCTTTCTGGCTGGCAATCTTTCTTGGGCAATTACTTTATAAACTTCCGGTGATTCGACTGTTGCTCATTGAAGCGCTTTTAATACATTTATGGGCTCTGTTGAAAATGTTAGCTGATATACCAGCGTCGACAACGTTCACACTCGGTGATCGTTATTAACAGTGGTCGGTTACCATTTGCTCAAATGCTGTTTTTGGCTGCTTACTTTCAATTATTATTGGTCACATACAAAATATATAATTAAAATTACCAGCAACAGTAATGGGCAACGCGAACGGGGCCTGCTATAAAATTATTTGTTAATAATAATCTCGAGCAACAATCGAGTCGACTTATGTTAGTGGCTGAAGAAATCTGTTATGGCTACATTATGTTAGTTGGTATTTAGAGTGGCAACGCCATTAAAGCTACCGCCAAAATTTAAATCGATAACAATTTTAGGTGTGTTTGAAAATAAATGTGAGCGAAAGTGCTATAAAAAGTGCCTGATATACTCAGCTCTCTTCTTAAAATGTGCCTTACAATTGCTTTATATTACCATGAATAAGCAAGATTATATATTTTTATTGAGTACATTTAAATGTGGCAGGGAAAGTCCACTGAACATATTAATTTATATATTTTTTTTTAATTTTGGGCGTAGTTTTTACTCGCTCTTGACCGGTACATAGGTCAATATGATAGTTGCATGGGGAGCGACGAGAAGCTCATTGAGATGAACCTTGCTCGAGTGCACCACCTTTGTGGCATTTCCGTTGTCATCTCCATTGTAGTTCTCACTGAAGAACGAGACGGTCATCTTCTCCGGCAACTTGTGCTCCTCCTCACCTGTAAAGTTGCTCCGCTGCGGCAAATCGCTCGGATTGAAGATGACGAAGTAACCAGGACTGCCCGACTTGATTCTGTACAAAAAAAAGCGGAGATTAATTAATGTGGGAGTGGAGAGTAATAAATGTTATTCAAATAAGTACTAAGGAACAGAAGATTGCTGAAGGATATATTTATATATAAAGTTGGTTAGGATAAAAAAGGATAAAAAGAAAATTTAATTCACGTCCTATTAAATTTAGAAACAAACTTTTCTTTACAACAATCAATTTTTAAACTGATAATTCCTATGGGATCTATAAGATATGATAGGACTAAAACAAAAATGTCTTCTATCCACGTACTCAATTTTGGAGCTAAGTTTCGTTTGGCAACGCGATATATTTTCTATACAACAGTCAAATTTTAAGATGATATTATGATAAGATATAGTAAATTGGGGATCACTTGCTAAATTAAAAACCAGTTTGTAGTCTAAACAAATATTCAATGGATTTAAATATTTTAGAGCTATTAGGGTGAGGCTAAAATCTGAAATCTGCACTCAGAAAAAAAATGGACGTCAATTAAGATTATGTTTTTCAATTGTTTTAACCAAATGATCTATATACCTTTGCCTTCAATTGTTAGCACAGAGAGAGAGAGAAGAGATGATGATTAGTTAGCAGATGAAGTAGTATATATATATATATATATATTTATATTTGATGAATGTTACCTGGAGTAGGCGATGAGCTGATTGGCCTCATAGATCTGCATCTCGCCGTACTTGTAGGAGGGCGATTCACGCATTTGTTGGATCTCGCTGTAGGTATCTTGGCTGACACGCGAATACTCAATGGAATCAATGGGCACAACTGGAACGCCACGCAGCAGGGACATGAACAGTGCCAAAGCAGAGGGATGCGATGTGGTGTCCAAATGAACATCGGCAAAGTTCCACTGCAGCCAGCTGCTGTTGCCCGTATCGATGAACACCTGTTGCAGCTGCTGCAGCAGCGTCATCTTGTTCGCCTGCTTTGGTGAGCTGAGCGCTTTCACAAAATCTCCATACATGGGCAAATCAATGCCCAATGCGCCGCCTGCTTCATTTAGCATATAAGCCTGCGGCTGTATAATATCCTCAGCAACGGAGAGGAAAGCATCTGCCGATGTATTCTTCACCATGTCCAAATAATCGTAGAGCACATCGCCGAGTCCGCTCTGGAATGTGGTTTGTGTATGCGTATAGAAGCCATAATCGACCATATTGAATTCCTGTGGTGTGGGTGAGATGCCCTCATCCTTGAGATCGTCGTTGATCAGGAAGAACTTGGTGTTCTTCAGCCGGAAGCCGTGCACGCCCAGGCCCATCAGATGCCTGAGCACTTGCCCCAACTCATGCCGCACCAGCGTTGAGTTCATCTTCAGGTCATAGTTGCCCTCCTCGAATTGGGAGAGCAGATAGCTGCCATCCTCCAGTTGGGCCCAGGCCGTTGTGTTGCCGCCCACCTTTTTCCATTTGTTGGGCAACTCGGTGGCGCCCTCGATCCAAACGAAGGCGCTACGTTTTTCCCTATCAGCCAAGGCATCGAGCAGCAGTTGCGAATTGTTGTGCACATAGTTGGGTGTCAGATCGAGCACCACTTTCACATCCGATGATTTATAGAGATCGACTAGTCGCTGGATCTGTGCCTCCACTTCGGGTTTCTTAACATCGTAGGTTTGCGCTGCGGGCAACTCATAAATTGCACCCGATGCAAACAATTTCTCTGCAGCTTGCACATCTTCCGCCTTGCCAGCATCCACACTGCCGAACTTGGCGTGCAAGCCACGTTTGTACCACGGCAACGGTGGGGGGGCAGCACATTTCGGGGCACCCACAATGATCAGGATGGCGCCAACCAACATGCCCACCCAAATGGCCCAGAACCCGACAAAGAAGATCCAACGCAAACGCACCCAGAACGGATCATTGGCATACTTCAGCAGTTCCTCCTTGCTCATCCCAGTGAAGGCCTGTTGTGAGAATATATATTTACTCGATTCATACTTAATATATTCAATCTTAGCACTTACCGGTTTGCCATTCAGATTACCAATGTCGATCTTGGCATCGCCATTCTGCTGATCCCCCTTGATGAATTTGACCTCATCGCGTCGATCGGCCAGCTTCTCATCGGCTAAGTTGCCGCCCACGCCCAACATTTCCTCATCGGCGCCATCGATAAAATTCTCTTCCTTCACCATTTCAACGGATGAAGCTGCTGATTAGAGCAAACAAAGAAGACAAATTAGTTAAGATTAAATTTGTTGAAATGCACTGACAAAAAAAAATGAGTACAATAAATATAGTTTTCATCAGTTTGTAAAGTTGAGTTTAATTAATTTAAATAGTTTTTTAGAATATATATATATATATAAATATATATATATAAATATATATATATATAAATATATATATATAAATATATATATATATATAAATATATATATATATAAATATATATATATATAAATATATATATATATATTTGGTTTGTGGTTAGCTGTAGTCAAAATATATCAAAGTTCATATTTTGACACCGTCGAATAGCTGCTCACAGAATCCACACAGATCAACAGAGAGTAAACATTGTACTTTTTGCGGTCTCTAAACGGGCATAAAAATTCCGCCGTGAAATATTTTGCGACCTGTTTGATACCGTTTTTAAAAATGGTTAAAAAGTGTATAATGATTTCGTGCAAATGCATGTAACAGGCAGAGTTAAGCATATCCGACCCTATTAAGTATATTTTCTTGATCAGGATCAAGAGTCGAGTCGGTATAGCCATTTCTCATATAGCCGTAATCTCATTTCTATCTGCAGCCGCAAGCACTTTCTGTGTGCATAAATATGGGAACGCATGTGTGAGAAAGAGATGGCAGCATAATCGACGCGAGTGTCAATATGTTTTTGGGTGTATTCTGCAGAGCCCCGAATACGTATTTATTTTTGCATGTATTTATGTGTGCATATGCATGCGTATGTCGTCAGCCAGTTCAGGTCAGTTCTGGCTTATGAATAAAAATATCCGCTGCGTTGCTTTTTTTACTCTGCAGTCTATAAGAAACGAGTGCAGTTGCACACCTGCTTACATTTGGGTGCAAAACTTTTTATGCGGAAATTTGGCAATAAAACAAGGTATATCGAAGAAGAGCTCACTCGGCTTTAGCATTCTTACTATTTTTATATGGATTTTTTCTTATCGATAACTTTTTCTTTTTTATCTGTAAACTGTGCTTCAATTTTATACTGATATTCATTATATAATACAGTCGTTCGATAAGACGTCTATTAATGCTTATCTGATGTACAAATATATATATAAAGATGAAGTGAAACCACACCAAGAAAGCAAGCGAAGGTATTTTAACAAAAAATTATCATTCATCAGCATCAATTGAGCTCAATCTGTGTATGGTTTTTTTTCACCCCACCGCGAGAGATTGTTGCGTACATTTCTCGCATTCGAGGTTAGATGAAGCATTTTAATGGAATGTGAAAGAAAATGCCACACACATCTTTCTTTAGCTACAATCAAATCCATTTGAAGCTCATTCTGTTCATTTTGTTTATTCATTTAAAACTATCTACTATGAATATGAGTTTCTGCTACTCAACATTTTTTTCTCATAACTATGCATTGCTGACGTCACACGCTTTAGGCTCTGTTGGATTGAAACAATGTTTTTTTCTTGCTTATTATTTGTATGGAAAATCAATAAGTGGAACACATTTTTTTTTATCTTTGCGCAGTCTGTGATAAGGACCCGAATATATACAAAGATACATACACACACACACAGATTAGAAGAATTTAGCATTACGTTTTTCTTGGTAATGCAGAAATTTGCGAACTTTATTACATCAGACAAATGTTAAATGCTGGCTTTCCACATTAAATACATACCTTCCTCAATATTTCTGCTAATTGTGTTTGGCAATCTTTCTTCGGTAATTACTTTATAAACCTCCGGCGTTTCCGCTGATGCTTCCTCCTTTTGTGCGACAACTGTGTGATTTGATGCAAAAAAATGGTTTTAATACACTTATTGGCTCTGTTGAAAATGTTAGCTAAAATAGCAGCGTCGACAACATTAACACAAGGTGAACTGTTGTTAACAGTGGGCAGTTAACATTTGCTAAAATGTTGTTTCAACAGTTTATTTTTGCTGTTTACATTCTATTATTATTGGTCACAAACAAAATGTCGAATTAAAATTGTGTTAAACTTACCAGCAACTGTAATGGGCAGCGTCACCGAGGTCTGTAATATTAACAACAATTATTTATTAATAACAATCTCGAGCAACAATCGATTCTATTTCTGTTCGTATTAGAAACAAATCTGTTATGGCTACATTATGTTAATTAATACTTAGTGTGGCAACGCCAGTAAAGTTGGCGGTAAAAATTGAAATCGATTATAACAATTTTGTGAACGTTTGAAAAATAATTATGAGCGAAAGTGTTATAAAAAATGTTTGACTGTGATATACCAGCATTTCACAGCGAATTGCGTAAATTGAAGTGACGTTTAAAAATAATAATGAATTATTAATAAAAATATTATAATATGTTGTTTTAACTATTAAAAAAATACTGGAAAGAAATGAGATCCACCTTGTTAGCAGCTCCGATGCGTTTGAGGCGCGATAGAAGATTCATCTTTAAGCACCTTGCGCGTAGTTATTTAACTAAATTAGCTAAACAAATTTTAATAAAAAAAATCAATTTAAAATTATTTTGGAATGTGTACAACAAAAAAAAAAATTTAAAAATCAGTCTTAATTAATTTTTAATACAATTTTAAGATAATTGTAATTTTGAGCTAAATTTATTCACTAGTTTTCACAGAAGTTGGTGCGTTATAATATCTTTGCATTAAATTTCACTTGCTTGAAAAAAAAAACACTTTTTCTGTGCGTTTCTTTAACCGGTCGGAACTGGACTGAAGTGGCCTTTCTGCAGGCGGATCTCAATCAAAACTGAAACTGCAACCGGGCTCAGCCTGCCGACGAGGCTCCATCTCGCAACTCTTGATACGCAATCAAGCTGGTTGTTGTTGTTGTTGTTGTTGTTGCCGCGCGTTTGATTTAATAACAATATACTGCCATAACGTTGCGAGGAGGCAAGTTTAAATTACAATTTATGTGCCAGCGGCAGCTGCCGGCCACAGACTGACTCAAGCAGCGCATACCTGATCTCTGAGCCGCATCTTTTTAACTGGTCAACTTGGCCAATTTGAGTTTTTGTTCTGCGGCTGCTGCTTGGCCACATAAAAAACTGCACTCGCTGGCGCATTCCATGACCAAAAGCGAAAAAGCAGGCAGACATCAACAACAACAGTTGAAGATAACTTTTTTCTTGGCACTTTCAAGTGCACTTCATTTTTCTGACCTCTTTGCCACACTCAGAAAAATAATCGCCCAAAAGTTTGATAAACCGCATTAAAATTGGAATGAAAATGTTTTAAAAATAAATTTGTATATTTGGAACATTTTTAAAATTTAGAAAGACTTGCCCTAAATCCTCAATTTTTGTTATCATTTCTAAAAAGTATAAATGCAAGCCACAATTCTAAGAACAAAACAAGTAATTAAAAGTAATAGGTTGAATTTAATAATAATATAATTAACAAATAATTGAATTTAAGAATTCTTCAGTGTATACTCGTGGAAAGCAAATATCATGCGAAATAAGACATATTTTTTCTAAATTGAAAAAAAAAAACCACCCGGAAATTTAGAAATAGCTTTAGGAAAGCCAACGCCATAAATTGTAGAATTGTACTTTCTGTAAAATTTGCGGAGATTTGGTTTTATCCAACGTAAGCGCGTGCAGCTCTCAATTTGCATTTGAAATACTGGAAATTGGCCAATTTAGTGACATGCAAACCCAATTCGCAATTAGAGCCATCAAAACTCGTGCATATAAATATGCCGGCAAAAAGTGTTTTTTAAGCAGTTTGAACAGCGAAATGGGCATTCATTTGAGGCGTCTGTTGATCTTTGCAGGATTAATTCTGCTCCTGCAGTTGTGCCTTACGGTTGAGGCGAGGCCTAAGGTAAGTCCAGACTCGTCCTCGACCTAATCAAAATTATATATCAATTTGAATGCAGGAAAACGGCGATGGCGATGGCGGTGACGATGACGACGACTCTTCGTCGGAGGAGACCGTCGAAGATTCGGAGGAGGCACAACGACGTCGTCGCGATGCCGGCGCCAATAATTCGATGGGGGAACGTGCTGGCATTCCGGGTTTGCCCGATCCCGCCACCATTATCAAGATAGCCCAACTCTTTCAGTCCGTCGGCGAGCAGATAGTACCCATTCTCCTGGAGGCGGTGCTTCCGGGCAGCGATCCCACCGGAGTGCGCTCCGTTCGCGATTTGCCGCTGCTCAAGAATATTAGGCGCACTTTCGAAATGTATTCCGATGAGTTGCAGCTAAATGCCAATTAATCCATCTAACCAATTATACACATTGTGTATTTTAATCACATTTGCTTTCATGTTTTTTAGGCAATTGGGATGTTTCCCCTAACTTCTGATAATGTTTCAAGATGATCTTGTAGATAATTTAATAGTTTGCTGTGTCTATTAGAAATTGTCATTTTCTGAGAAAAAATGTAAAACTGCATAAGAAGCATTGATATGAATCAGTTATTACTCTTAAAGAAAATGAGTTAATTAGTAATTTTGTACTTATTAAAATGGAAAAAGTGTTGAGCATATTTGATATTTTTCAAGCGTTATTAAACTAGATCTTCTTTCATAGAACATTCAAAAAAAATAAGTTTTGTTCTAAAATACTATGTATGCATTATTATTATATTAATTATTATTTTCCTTCCGTATTTGCTCCAATAATCACATTATTACGAGTAATTTATCTAAATTTATTTCGGGTCTTTTTCATATTTATTTTATTTTGTATTGTATTTTCAAAACTTCAAAGTGTGTGCTAAAAATATGCCTGAAAGTATGCAGTACTAATAACTGTTATAAGTGCATTCGATTTGTCATAAAGTGCCGCAGTACTGTGCTTTGCTATGCTACCGCTTACTCTTAACGACAGATGGCGCTGCAGCAACACTAGACCCTATCAAATACGACCAAATTAATTGTGTATTTTTTCATTCATTAAAATTTGGATTAAAATTAATTTAATTATAAGTAAATGTAAAAGTTGACGTTACAAAATTTGTATATTCTTTACACTAAAATGTATATTTAAATTCAAAAATTTCTTTAGACAAAATATTCATATTCAATAAGGAAAATTATACTTCTTCATTATCTAAAAGCGATTCTAACATGACAATTTACATTTGTGAACAAATTGCAATACTAAATGGAAAATATGTTCTAATCGTGTTGTTTATTTACTTTTTAAGTTATCATAAAAAAATAAACAAAAAATATATGTTAATTTAAATATATGCGTAAAACAAAAAATATTAAAATAATAACAAATAAATAAATTATATTTAATGAAGTTAATTTTAGATACTTTACAAAAGATGATAATTTAAGAAAATTATCAACATTGGTCTACTATATCATACACTTTTCAAAGAAACAAAATCGTTCTGTTTTTTCAATTGTAGACAAATTGAGATTTCAGCAGCTTCATTCCTGTTTTTAAGGTATGAAATCTAAGATTTGCCTTAAATAACTGTTCTCTTTTGATGATAATTGCAATCAGCGCAGAGAACTCAAGAAAGTGAATACAAAGAATAATTAAGATTATATTGTTATAAAAAATAAATATATATTTTATTATGCTGATAAAATAAATCGCAAAGCAAATTGAATTTGAATTCTGAAGCTCTAAACTGAAATGACAAAGGGTGAATATTGGTAAAAAGAGTCGACAGATCTCAGTCTCGCTGGCGCCTTTTGAGTGGGCTGATGCTGTCCGTCTGTTTGTCTGGCTGTCTACGTGTCTATCTGCCACCATGTGGTGCTTCTGCTGCTGCAGCAGCAGCAACAACTAAACTGACAGCTTGCAACTGGCAATGAGGCAACTGCAACTGCCAACTGAAACTGGCAACTGTCGTCGACAGTGTCTTAAGTGAATTGTTGTGTTGACAAAAAGCAGGGCAACACCAAAGAGGAAGACACACACACACACACAGCTATACACACACACACAGCTACACACATACATACAAATGATGAGTGGAAAGGGTGGAGTAAAGTAAAGTAAAGTAAAGTAAAAGTTAATTTGCGCTCGGATGCTTGTGTTGGGCACTCAAGTATTTAAACATTTGCTCCGCTTGTAATTTGAGCAGCATACTTGAGCATTACGAGTATCTATTCATATTGATGTGCAAGTGTGTGTGTGTGTGCAAGTGTGCAAGTGTGCAAGTGTGTTTGCGTGTGTGTGTGCACTAGAAGCAGAGCTATATTCACATCCTGCCCTGTGCAGACGGATTCCAATGTCGAAGTCAAAGCATTCCTGGCACGTTGAAATCTTGTTATTTGTATCTTTAAGTTACTTTTGCTGTTTCTCGTTGCGTGGCACGTTAAAGGCTCTTTTATATATTATATAAACAATTTCGTGACTTTGTTGTTGTTCTTTTTTCTTTCACATTTTATTTGGGCATCGCCGTTCGACATACATAATGGCTATGCCACCTGCCACCTGCCACCTGCCTCCTCAACTCCTCAACTATGCAGCTCGACTAAGCGAGTGAGTAACTTGTGTGTTGCAGTTAGCCGAGTTCGCTCAAAATAGCTAAGCAAATAGTATACAACGTGTTTGCAGTCAACTGTTTGAAGTTCACTACTAATTTGTGTGTGCTTTTGAGCTGAAACCCTTTTTATTTTCATTTTTTTTTACAATCGAGTGCCAAGTGACGATACTTCCTTACTTGCAGCAGCAGCGGCAGCAGCAGCAGCAGCAGCAGCGGCATCAGCAAACCAGCCTAAGATAACACAGATCGGCATCATTGGCATCTGCAAATACCCAGCAATAAGCTGAACAACTGAACAACCGAACAACTGAACAACCGAACAACAATCCAACATGCAAACAGAAATAATAAAATTGAAGAAAAAAAAGGCAACAGACTTCGCACCAATGCTCGAGTGTTTTCTTTATAAACAGAAAAACTTAATGATGTTGATTTTGTAGAACAGGCAAAGCAACTCGGCCTCCTCTCCCCTCTCCCCTCCACCCTTTCCCATAACTCTCTTTCCCCTTTATGGCATGGCATTTCTCATAATATGTTTGCCACAATATATTTCACTCCTCAACACTTTGAAAACTTTTGCGTACTAACCAATGCCAATCCCTCTGCCAGACGTATTTGCAGCAGTCTCGTCAGTCAACATGATTTGCAACTTATACAAATTCATTCAGCCTCAACAACGACGACGAGGACAAGGATGAGGAGTAAGACCAAAGAGACCACGACCACGACCAAGACCACGACCACGACTTGTCCCGAGTTCTGGCCCGCATATCTGCTTCATTAACACGTCTTTAGAGTGCTGACTATACCCTATAATTTGAGGCTAAGCAAGTCATGTTAGCCAACATGTGCCATTCCATTCAGTTTTATAAAATCTATATATATATATATGTATATATATATGTGTGTCATGCAGCATCCGTTTTCAAAATGGCATACTTTGAATTTTCACTTTATCGGCTATTTTCAATTATTATTAATGAAAAAATATAATTTATTACCAATTGTTCATGTTAATTTTTTATCATGTTTAATAATCGATCTCGTAGCTTTATTTAGTTGTTTAGTTTTGAACAAAAATTAACCCAAATAAAAATTTTAAATTAAACTGAAATTACAAATGAAATTTATTAAAACTAAAAGTGCATAATCAAATCAAAACTTGAAATGAAAAGAAAAATGAAATAAAGGGAAATTAAAATGTAAAATAGTCCAACACTTATTGCAAGTGTTGTGGAAACCCAGAAGAAAGGAAAATCATACTTAAAAGTTATGTCCCAAAGAAACTGCTTAGCTTAACAATTAGCATTGTTACTTAGTTATCAATATTAACTGTAATACATTTGTATACAGATAATATTAGAATTAACATTTCAGCTCAATTGGCATAATTATGAGCAAGTTTCAGTTTTTTTTTTATAGATATTTAGTTGAGAGCATTTCATAGTCAGTGCAAGAGCAGAAAAATACATTTTACAGTGTGTTGTGAATTTTACAGAGTCGAGGTGTAAATTGCTCTGTCGTTTTTACTGTTTGTCTGACTACTCTGACTACTCTGACTACTCTGTCTGTCTGTCTGTCTGTCAGTCAACCACACAACATTGGTGAGCAGGCAATAACCGCATTCACAATTAGTTGGAATGCACTAAAATATGATTAGAAGTTGTTGTTGAACTTTGTCCACGAAGCACACATAAAAAGTAAATAAAACAAAAGAAATTGACAACAAACTTATACAAAATGCCTTTGGGGCCACTTCGGGGCCAAAGACAAACTGCGCTAATTAGATTGCCGGCCGTGCTGAAAAGTTATCCCCAAGAGGCTGGGGCAGAACCAAGGCGTTGGCCAAGCCTAAGAAATCGATGCAAGGCGTGAGATAATGCAGCAGACTGCCTCTTATCTCTCTCTCTCTCTCTCTCTCTCTCTCTCTCTCTCGCTGCCTGTCTCTCTCTGTCTCTCTCTGTCTGTCTGTCTTTCCATTGTAATGCAAAATGCCGAGCAATATTAGAAAAGAGGGCGAGTGGCTGGGAAGGAGAGAACCTGCCAAATGAATGAATCCATTTTGAATGGAAGGCAGGCAAAGTTGTGAAACTACTTAGGCAAGGAATTGCCAGCAGGGCACGTCCTTCACCCAGCGAATGTTGTCAGCGGCTTGGAAATAATTTGCGCTTGAATGGCAAACCACAGCCCAGTTTCAGTGAGTGTGCTTTGCTCACTGCTCTGCTCTGCTCTGCTCTGCTCTTCATCTGGCGCACACCCTTTCAAAGAAATGTCATCAGCTGCATATTGCAGTTTAAAAGGCTTTTTGTGCCAGGAAGTTTGCTACCTTTTGTTGAATGCCACGCCAGCCCAGCCAGCTAGTCCAGGCAACCCAGGCAACCCAGGCAACCCAGGCAGCATAGGCAGCCCAGTGCAACTGACATTAGTCGTGCAATAAGTAGACAGCCCTCAGTGACACATGTTTCCTTCCATGCCATGCAGCCAGGCCAAGCTGAACCAAGCCAAACCAAACCAGACCAAACTGAAACCAAAACCAAAAGCAATGCAGCCCCAAGCAAAATGCCAAGCCCAAGATCCTACTACAAGTCCGTGCCTGTCTGCATTTGACTGCTAAACTTTTTGCTTGCTATGCAAGACACGTTGACAAAAGACGACAACGACAACAACAACAACAACAGCAGCAACAACGACAACAACAACGACAACGACAAAAGTCGACAACGTTGCGAGTAACATAGACATAGACGAATTTATGCTAATCAGCTCGGATGCCTGTCCGGGCATGATGCGGAGCACGAGGGTCACTTTGTCAAACCATAAACTTGAATATTAAATTTGAGTGTTTCCCCTAAAATTTGAAAACGTTCTGCGTGTTTTTGTGCTTGAGTTTTGCTCCGTACTTTTCAGTTTAAGAAAATAGTTTGTAAACTTATTTATTAATTATTTGCACCTTCATCATTTGATGACATGCCAGAGAAAATTTTAAGATCGTCGTGTTTAGAAACACATTTCGGCCTTCAATTATAAAATAAGTGAAAATAAAATAGAACATCTCAAAAATAAATAAATATTTAATCAATCATTTTTCGAGTTACTCCAGTCTCATTTTTCTATGCACTATTTCTTCTTTCAAGTATTAAAAATCGAAGAGAAGTTCTCAGAAATAAATATATAAATATAATTTCATTCCTAGAGTCTAGATTTAAGTACTGCTCGTTTTCTCTTAACTAAATAAATGTAAATTATTAAATTTAAAAACTATATTTAAATGTTATTTTCATTTGTTTTTATGCTAAACTTTTAGACGACTCCTTCATAAAACTTGAAGTCAGATTTGGCATTTTTGTATAATTTCAATATTTTTGAATATGTTAAGAACGTGTTCTGGTATACACAAATATCTATGTGCTAAGGTAATCTGGGAATCTGGCCAAAATGGAGTTTGCTTGAGTCGCCCTCGTATGTGAGATGCTGTCCAATTTGTTTGTTGATATGGGCTTCTAGCAAATTATAATAAGACCTAGCCAGTATTTTTGGCTTTAAGGCCCGTCGTGTGCGTGTGTGACTGTGTGTGTGTGTGCGTGTGTGTGTAAATGTCCTGGTAACTGTTATAGTTTCCTGGCAGCGTTGACTGAAATCCTCTCAGTGCGCACACTTCACGCACCAATTAAGTTCAATTTTTGATAGAAATGGAAAAACGCGATGAGCATTTTTGCAGATATCCAAAAGAGGGGTGGTCCGTAAATATGAGGGGTAGCGGGGTTGGTTGCCACGCATTGGAATTGACATCATTTGCCGTTAAAGAGGAAGCAATTGCGACGAGGGTTGTGCATAGAATTACGTGAACGTGTGTGCGACGATTCGGATGCGAATTCGCATCGGATTCAAGATTGAAAATTGAGAAAATTGGGATGAGTGCGGGGGAGTGCGGGGGGGGGGGTGGCAAATGTGTGTAGATATGGAAATGGAAATGGGCTCAAGTGGCAGCAGGCGGCATTATAAGCACATTAAATTCTAAAGGCGCAATCGAAGCATGCCTGAAATGTTGAAGCCCAGCGCATTCGCTCCAAGTGTTTTTTATGCGATATTTCGAAATTTGCCCATGTACTCGCATTATTAATATTATTGAATATCATTAGCAGATCCAGCAATATACACATAACCCGCAACACAACAGCTGCACGCTGAACGTGAGGGTGACTGCACATAATAACAACAACAACAAATTCAGTAAATAACTGTAAATAACTAACTGGGGGTCGCTGCTTTATGAACTGTTTGCTGCACTCCGCAAAAACTCCAAAGTCAAAGTCATGTCATCAAAAAAAATGTCAAAAGAAATAAAAGTTCGGAATGCCGAAGACGATATACCCTTTCACTGATTAAACCCCATTTTTGGAAATTATTTGATTTCATTTAGAAATATAAAATTTTATAATGAAAAAATATATTTAAGGTAATATTGATAAAGTTAAATAATCTCTGTTAAATTTGTCATTTTTTGAATACTTAGGAATTTGAGATTCATTATTAAAATTAAGCTTATTTATTATTCAAATCGCAACTGGAAGATCCTACAATGCCTTATTTTCAAATAGGTAAGGATAAATAATATTTTGAAAGCTTTGGAATTTGGGATACCTTATTAAAATTGTCGAAAACAGTCGAAACTGAAATAATTTTGGATGATTTTTGATTTATTTGAAAATTGACAATTTATGTAATCATTATAATTTGTAAGTACTTTGCAATTTGAGATTCATTATTTATAACAAACACATTTGCTCGGTTCAAATGTTGTTCGATAATGTATAACACTCACCGCAAGGTTATGGAAGAGAACCGCTGAACTAAGCTGAACTGTGCACATTATCAGAGTCCTAAAGCCAGCAATTTTGCTGCGTTTAGTGGTTTAATTTTTATGTTGCAATTTTTATGGCATTTCGCTGAGAGGAGACCGAAGACTTCTGTCCCCATATGCCGTTTGAAGAGAGGTTGGGCTTTTAAGTGCTGCCTGGCACAATGTGGTCGCTTTTATGGGGCTGCTGAGGCTCCGTTTTATGTATTTTCATCTTTTGAGTGCGCAAGTCGTTTGCTTGTTGCCTTTGAGAGTTGTGCCAAGCAGCATCTTTAAGTTACATAAGTACTTGGGCCTTTGTCACATTTGTCGTCTTCATGTGCCTTAATTGCTACATTTCGCATTTTTAGTAGCAAACATTTTTGTTGTTGTGCGCTCTGCTAAAGGGCATGCTCTCAATGCCAACATTTCGAAGAATATACAAACATTGTTTTAGATGAGTGCATCAGATGTGTATAAAGCAGAAATGTTGTTTCAAATCTAAAATACATATTTTTTATATAAACATATCTATTGTTCTATCGACTATCGTTCCTATTAGTGGCAATAGTAGTAATTAAAGAATGGTTTTTGAATATTCCCAAAATTCTGTTTTCGCAAAAAATTACTTCTTCGGACACTCTTTCCTTAAGCTGCAGCG
The DNA here is from genome assembly GCA_035041535.1 of Drosophila cognata. Classification (NCBI taxonomy): domain Eukaryota; kingdom Metazoa; phylum Arthropoda; class Insecta; order Diptera; family Drosophilidae; genus Drosophila; species Drosophila cognata. Next base: position 11,622,636 of record JAWNLC010000571.1, on the reverse strand, counting down.
AAATACATAACTAATTTTATCTAATACACAATCAAAATCACAAAAATGTATTTCTGGAACGAAAGGTCTTTCGGAAAACTATGGGTTTTCCATTCTTTAATAACCAATTTTCTAAATTCCAGACTGCTTATAAGAAAGCAGAAAACAGCTTTAATCTGACAGAGCAGTCGAGAAAGTAAATGCAATTAATATTTTATGCATTTCAGAAAGCATTTTAAGTGCATTATTTTAAGAATTTTTCTTCGTACATTTAGAAATTATTTCTGAAAATCAGAAACTTTTTCTACTTTTCAGGCCGATTTTCATTTTATGATGATTGTCTAGAATTCAGGGTAACTTTTTTTTGAGTGTATATACATTAGTATATCCCACAAACTATAAGCTATCCACTATCAATCTGAATTTTGGCGCAAAAGGGAAAAAGAAACGTGAAATAGAAAATATTAGACAAAATTATTAAATATATTCACAACAATTTCGGCCGAATCTGATTAAATGATTTAATAGTTTAAATTACACATAATACTTGAATTTCGTACACATATGCGAATTTCTAAACAATTTTGGTTAATCTATTTAGAATTCGATAATAGAAAGCCAGAAGAATAGCTATTTCAGCTTAGCGTGTTTATGTATCTTTGGCAATATGTAGGCATGCATGTAGAAGTTGCTAAACATTGTAAACATGGTAGCTGACGAGACCAGAACCGTGTAGGCTAACACCCGAGAAACTTCACAATTGGGCTGCATTAGTGTCCAAATGCTGTGCCCAAAGATAATCATAAATTGCAGCATTTGCAGCATGGTAATGTACTGCTTCCACCAGAGGCTCCTCTTGATGGCCGGTATCTGCGATGAGATGTAGTAGTAGCTATACATCACGACGTGCACGAAGAGATTGAGAAGGCCCGTGATAATGGGATGGCCCCCATAGCCATTGAACCGTATCACAAAGTAGCCCGTTATGGGCATATACAAATGATGGATCAGATGCAGCGATGATATCTGCCTATAGCTTTTGCGGAGCACTATGAAAATGGTGTCCAACAAATCGATATACTTGTTGATATAATACGCATAAGACATCAGACGCTCCATATTCTTGAATGGATGCTCCTCGGGCATTATAGATAGACAGTTTAGTTGATGCGGACTCAGCACAAGCAGATAGTAAATTCCCTGAAAATATTGTATAATATTCAATAGATATCTCAGATCTCACTTACCGCTGTGAAAGTCGCACCGTTGTACACGATTTGTGTGAGATTGTACACCTTGAGTACGGCTCGAAGATCAAAGGGTTCCCGATGGGCCATCCACTGATGTCCCAGCTTAAGTACAAAGAGTAAATAGGTAGACACTATAATGAGCATGGGCCAAGGACTAGAAGAGAGAAACAGCCGTGTGGGATCGGCCGGCGGCCTGTCAAATATTTCAAACATATCGAGTTTTGCGTGTTTTCCCAGAATAATAAATATATACAAATATATACTAATCTATCTGCAAATGGAAATGGGTTTCAGGCGACAGTTTCGGTTGTTTTTTTTAGAACTCTTTCAAAATGTAATACGTAAATTTCAGACGTTGACGTCTAAGCCTTTGACAACTTTGTTCTCATCGTTATCATAATCCCAAAAAACATCTAAATATATTCCCATAAAGCAACTTATATTGATTTCAAATCATTATTCCATTTTTATTTCTACTTAATATTTTAATAATAATTGTTAAAAATGTTCACACATTGAAAATGGCAAATGTAATTTTGAAAATGGCAATAGTCAATGTCAATAATAAAACTTAATATGTCCTAAAACTTATTGCAAAAATTGAAGAAAACCAGAAAGTAATCCAACTGGACCAAGGAATATTGAAATGTGTAGAAGAGAGTGGAAGTGAGCAAAAGAGAGAGAGAGAGAGAGAGAGAAAGAGACAGAGATCTATTGATTTTTGTTATTCTTCTCCATATTATTCTTTTTTTTCTTTGGCAGTACGTAAGCACGAATGTAGAAGTTGGTAAACATGATCATCATTAAAGTTGAACTACATAGAACCACAGAGATAACGAGAAGAGATACTTTGCAATCCTGCTGCATCAGTGTCAAACAGCAGTGCATAACAATGAGCACGAACTGAAGTAGCTGCACGAGGGTGACGTACTGCTTCCACCAGAGACTCCTCTTGAAAGTCTCACTCTGCGACGAGAGGTAGTAGTAGGTGTACATCACTATATGTACAATCATGTTCAACACGCCCATCACCAGTAAATAGCCCCCAAGTCCATAGAATCGTAACAACAGATATCCAAGCGTCGGCATCATTACGTGGTGGATGAGATGTAGCAACGTCACCTGCTTGTAGCTCTTCCGTAGCACGAAGAAAACGGTGTCCACCAGATCTAGTATCTTATTAAGGTAGTAAAGGTAGGCTAATGTTCGCTCTGCGTATTTATACTTGTGATCCAGAGGTAGTGTATCGAGGCAGTTGATCTCGTAGCTTTGCGCATTGGTAATCAAATACATACTCTGTGTAAGGGAAGGGTGAAGATATATGAAGTGTCATTAGTGCTTCCAGTGGTTTAATAAGTACTTACAATCATCAAGAGCACAATGTTGTACCCTATTTGTACCAGATTGTAGATCTTCAATGGTTTCTGTAGTTGGTAGGGTTCACGTTTAGCCATGAACTGAGGGCCCAGTTTCAGAACGAAGAGTAAATAGGCCACAATAATGATACTAATGGGTAAAGGTCCACATAAAAGAGGTAGCTGAGCGCCAGGATCGGCGTATGGTAGATCGAATATCGCCAACATCATGTAAACTGCGCCTTGAGAACCGTTTTTCCCGTTGTCCGAGTTGCGAATGCGATTAGAAAAACTCATAGACCTCGTAAAATTTTGAAAGACACGAAAAAAATATCCATACAAAATGTGACAAGTAAGAATGCTATAGTCGAGACAGCTCGACTAGGAGATACCCTGAGACCACATCTTTACCTGTTATAATTCCTAGAAGTTTTGTATATGAAAAGACATGGCAATATGTGAGTGGCAAAAAAAATGCAAGTAAAATTCTTAACTAATTTGATCGCTCTAACTCAAAGATTGTATTCAAAAATGTAATGCAGTTAAAAAACATGATGTTTCTAACACACCACACTAATTTGAACTCGTGAATAAAACATACGTGTTTGCATTTGACGCATTTACGATGCAAATTTCACTTGCATTATAGTCACCTTTGAGCAGGCTGCATCATGAATAAAACAGGTATGAATTAATCAAGTGTGTTTAGGGTAACTATTGCATTTGACTAACAGTCGCTTATGATCAGGCCGCAATTGAAGTTGGTAAAAAGTTTGAATTTGAGTAAATAGCTCAACCAAAAGGCAATACCTAATGAAACACAACTATTGTACTTGTAAAGCTTAAGTTGAATCAAAACAAAAAAAATAACCACAATAAAATAAATTAGTGCCACGATCTGTGTCAGTGTGCGACTTTATGTGTATGTGTGTCATCCAATCAGGGAGTTTTCCCCCTTTTTTCCCAGACATTGTGTGTTCACGCTGACTTACCCTGGATAAGGACATTTTTCTGAGGCAGAAAGCATTAGAAGACAATTTAGTGGCAATGGCAGTGATCATTAATGTCTTGAAATCAATTCTCAGATTAGTTTCAATTCAATGGTAAGTGCTTGTTTAAGTGTGTTCTTATGTGTGTGTTTATGTACACTTTATACATCCAAAATCGTATATATTCGTTTTAGCTTGCTCTGATTTGAATGACCATTAAGCCAGTCACTGAGTCCGTACGGCTCTGTCGGTGCTATCAACACGGCTTTCAGCTCAATGAGCAAAGATCAAAATAAGTAAGCCTCTGTCTGTCTTCAAGCTGGAATAAATGATGAGTGAAAAAACCCTGTACAGGTAAATGAATTTAATGGAAGTTTAAAAAGCTCTTGAATAAGTTTGCATATGTAAGTGCTTACGCATAGGAAAGAGTATCTAAAGTATTAAGAACTTTTGAATAAATATATTAACAATAAAATCAAGAAGCCAGGCACAAACCAATACAATTCAGACACCGGCTCGAAGACGTGTCTCACCCTTGAGTTCGAGAAACAAGCCTTTGGTGCCACTATTATGGTAGCTATATGTTATAGTAGTTCAGTCCGGTCGTCTCCGATGTTCTTCGCATTTAGCAAAAATAAATATATCAAAGGCACATTTTTTAATCATCTTAAAAATGTATTTAAGATAGAAATTCAATAAGATTTAAGAGATCAGACCTAAGAATGTTTAAGGTTAGTAAATTATAAAGTAATAGAAAGTGAAACCTTAAGGGAGGGACAGAGAGAAGGAGAGATAGAGAGAAAGAGAGAGAGAGAGAGAGAGAGAGAGAGAGAGAGAGAGAGAGAGAGAGAGAGAGATGCAAGTCTGTTCTATACAACATTTCCCAAATATTTAATTCAATTTCATCTTCTTTGGCAGTAGGTAAGCACGAATGTAGAAGTTGGTAAACATGACCATCATTAAAGTTGAACCACATAGAACCAAGGAGACAATGCGAAGAGATACTTTGCAATTGGGATGCATCAGAGTCAAACAGCAGTGCATAAAAATTAGCACGAACTGAAGTAGCTGCATGAGGGTGACGTACTGCTTCCACCAGAGACTCCTCTTGAAAGTCTCACTCTGCGACGAGAGGTAGTAGTAGGTGTACATCACTATATGTACAATTATGTTCAACACGCCCATCACCAGTAAATAGCCCCCAAAGCCGTAGAATCGTAACAACAGATATCCAATCGACGGCATCATTACGTGGTGGATGAGATGTAGCAACGTCACCTGCTTGTAGCTCTTCCGTAGCACGAAGAAAACGGTATCCACAAGATCTAGTATCTTATTAAGGTAGTAAAGGTAGGCTAATGTTCGCTCTGCGTATTTATACTTGTGATCCAGAGGTAGTGTATCGAGGCAGTTGATCTCGTAGCTTTGCGCATTGGTAATTAAATACATACTCTGTATAAGGGAAGGGTGAAGATATATGAAGTGCCATTAGTGCTTCCAGTGGTTTAATAAGTACTTACAATCATCAAGAGCACAATGTTGTACCCTATTTGTACTAGATTGTAGATCTTCATTGGTTTCTGTAGTTGGTAGGGTTCACGTTTAGCCATGAACTGAGGGCCCAGTTTCAGAACGAAGAGTAAATAGGACACAATAATGATACTAATGGGTACTGGCCCATATACAAGAGGTAGCTGAGCGCCAGGATCGGCGTATGGTAGATCGAATATCGCCAACATAATATAAGCTGTGCCTTGAGAACCGTTTTTCCCGTTGTCTGAGTTGCGAATGCGATTAGAAAAACACTTAAATACATTTAATACTGTATTTGCTATGCAATGAATAAACTATCAATTAAATTAATTCTTGTGCACATAAGGTCACAAGTAGTCAAGAGCTTTCGCCTAGGAGATACCCCCTGCCAAAGTCTTTACTTATTATAAGTCTTAGATATTCATTTGTTAATATGTCTACATAATTACACAGAAAATGCTTATTGCTAGACAAATCGGAAAAAATGAATTCGGTAAACTATCAACCGATCCTGAGAAAATCAATAAAGTATCAAGATAAATATATTCTAGATAAGACAGATATAAATTTCAATTGTCGCTTTTGTTGCCATCAGAAATCGATTTTGATCTAAATTGACTTGCCTGTATTTTGTACGGAAATTGTATTCCAAATTTAAATGTTATCTGCTCCCTACGAACCGGTTTCCGCTGCTGCGATTGCGATTATAAAATCACATTAAGCTTCCTACATCATTAACTAAAAAGGCTGAATTGATAAAGTGTATATAGGGTAAAAATTTAAATTGCCTAACAGTCGTTTCTGAGCAGGCCCCATCTGCAGGTGGTAAAAACTTCATATCGTGTCAATCGCTCAACAAAACAAGTAAGAAAGCTGTAGTCGAGTGAGCTCGATTTGTTAAATATGTTCTAGTTTTATTGGTGAATTTCTCTTTAAAAAGTCTTGCACCCAAATGTGAGCAGGCATAAACTGATCCTAACGGGCTAGTGACAAACGCACGCATATACATACATACAACATACATATATCCAGGCGCGAGTAGGTAACGGGGCTCAGCAGAATACACACAAGCATATTGACGCTCGCGTCGATTATAATGGCATCTCTTTCTCACACATGCGCTCGCATACTTATGCACACAAAAAATGTTTGCGTCTGCTGATAGAAATGAGATGAATATGAGAATATATTGTTGCCCATAACTAGGGTGTTTCTTATTTGATCTAGTTGCAACTTGGGCAGTTACTCAATAATAAGCATATTCATATTATGTATTAATTAAAAGTCTCTGACTTTAAGATAGTGGCATTTATTGCTATTGGAAATGTAAATATCGAATTATCGATCAAACCAGCACCGATTATACGAGAACCTATATTTAAAATTTGAAGACTCTAGCTCTTTATGTGTATGTGTGTCATCCAATAAGGGAGTTTTCCCCTGTTTTCCCAGACATTGTGTGTTCACGCTGACTTACCCTGGATAAGGACATTTTTCTGAGGCAGAAAGCATTAGAAGACAATTTAGTGGCAATGGCAGTGATCATTAATGTCTTGAAATCAATTCTCAGATTAGTTTCAATTCAATGGTAAGTGCTTGTTTAAGTGTGTTCTTATGTGTGTGTTTATGTACACTTTATACATCCAAAATCGTATATATTCGTTTTAGCTTGCTCTGATTTGAATGACCATTAAGCCAGTCACTGAGTCCGTACGGCTCTGTCGGTGCTATCAACACGGCTTTCAGCTCAATGAGCAAAGATCAAAATAAGTAAGCCTCTGTCTGTCTTCAAGCTGGAATAAATGATGAGTGAAAAAACCCTGTACAGGTAAATGAATTTAATGGAAGTTTAAAAAGCTCTTGAATAAGTTTGCATATGTAAGTGCTTACGCATAGGAAAGAGTATCTAAAGTATTAAGAACTTTTGAATAAATATATTAACAATAAAATCAAGAAGCCAGGCACAAACCAATACAATTCAGACACCGGCTCGAAGACGTGTCTCACCCTTGAGTTCGAGAAACAAGCCTTTGGTGCCACTATTATGGTAGCTATATGTTATAGTAGTTCAGTCCGGTCGTCTCCGATGTTCTTCGCATTTAGCAAAAATAAATATATCAAAGGCACATTTTTTAATCATCTTAAAAATGTATTTAAGATAGAAATTCAATAAGATTTAAGAGATCAGACCTAAGAATGTTTAAGGTTAGTAAATTATAAAGTAATAGAAAGTGAAACCTTAAGGGAGGGACAGAGAGAAGGAGAGATAGAGAGAAAGAGAGAGAGAGAGAGAGAGAGAGAGAGAGAGAGAGAGATGCAAGTCTGTTCTGTACAACATTTCCCAAATATTTAATTCAATTTCATCTTCTTTGGCAGTAGGTAAGCACGAATGTAGAAGTTGGTAAACATGACCATCATTAAAGTTGAACCACATAGAACCAAGGAGACAATGCGAAGAGATACTTTGCAATCCTGATGCATCAGAGTCAAACAGCAGTGCATAAAAATTAGCACGAACTGAAGTAGCTGCATGAGGGTGACGTACTGCTTCCACCAGATACTCCTCTTGATAGCCTTACTCTGCGACGAGAGATAGTAGTAGGTGTACATCACTATATGTACAAACATGTTCAACACTCCTATCACCAGGAAATAGCCCCCAAAGCCGTAGAATCGTAACAACAGATATCCAATCGACGGCATCATTACGTGGTGGATGAGATGTAGCAACGTCACCTGCTTGTAGCTCTTCCGTAGCACGAAGAAAACGGTGTCCACCAGATCTAGTATCTTATTAAGGTAGTAAAGGTAGGCTAATGTTCGCTCTACGGATTTATACTTGTGATCCAGAGGTAGTGTATCGAGGCAGTAGATCTCGTAGCTTTGCGCATTGTTAATTAAATACATACTCTGTGTAAGGGAAGGGTGAAGATATATGAAGTGTCATTAGTGCTTCCAGTGGTTTAATAAGTACTTACAATCATGAAGAGCACAATGTTGTACCCTATTTGTACTAGATTGTAGATCTTCATTGGTTTCTGTAGTTGGTAGGGTTCACGTTTAGCCATGAACTGAGGGCCCAGTTTCAGAACGAAGAGCAAATAGGACACCATAATGATACTAATGGGTAAAGGTCCACTTGCAATAGGTAGCTGAGCGCCAGGATCGGCGTATGGTAGATCGAATATCGCCAACATAATATAAGCCGCGTCTTGAGAACCGTTAACCACGTTGCCCGAGTTGCGAATGCGTTTAAAAAATACCAAGAATTATATACTTTGTGCAGTATTACTTGCATTTCGATGCAATGAATAAAATTTCCATTAAATTTATTCAGGTGCATTTAAGGTCATAAGTAATAATGCTCTAGTCGAGAGTGCTCGACTACGAGATACCCTAAGCCCTGCTAAGTCTTAGATATTAAAATATATATATGTCTGCGCATTTACACAGATAAAACTTTCAGCTTTATCTGGGTAAATCGGTAAATATGCATGTACATTTTTCTTCCGTGTTTCCTAATCGATCCTGATTTACAGATGACCAGTGTTGTGTGAAGGTATATATGTTCTAGATATCGAAAATCGATTTCGATGTAAATTGGAGAAACTGAGAAAGTTATTGAAAAAATTAGATAAATTTGATTTACGTATGATATATGAAAACTCGTATTCAAAATTGCTGCCTGTCCATTCGTATAAGCGCTACCTTTTTGCATTTTTTTGACAACTTTTTAGATACTCTCTAATTTGTTAGTTTTGCACGCAAATAGTATTTATTTTTATAAAGCAGCAACATTTTTGGGGTTTCACTCAACTGAAATAGATGCTTTCGAACTGATTACTGAACTGATTCAATGGATAACTTCAAAAGTTGCTGGCTAGGGACATTTTGTGGTGCTTCCCAGCATTTGGCTATGAATGCCTAATTAGCAGGGAAGCATAAAGAAAAGTGCCGAATCATGATTTCTGCATAATTTTCAAAAAGCTTTTTTCATGGCTTCACATCCGGCGACCACAATAGAAAGGCAGCCAGCCTTTCAACCCTAAAGAAAAAAGAAAAAAAAAAACAACTTGAATGAAAGTGCCTCGCGTTTGATAAGCGCCAATCCCTGCCCAACCCCAAAGTCAACCTTAGTGAAATTTTCGAAAATCAAACCCTTGAGCCTTTTTTCTCGTCTCTTGGCAGTCGTCTATCAGTGAGACGAAACATGGCATAATTATTAATAGAGCGAACCGAATCGCAATGCGTATTTCCAGCCATAGAATTTAACGAAAAAAATTAATTTATGACACTCAGCACATTTTCCCTCTTGCCCACACGGAAAACGTGTGATGATTTGTATCAGTTTTCCCATTTCCAGCGTTTTCATTCTGTGTACATACGTATTATTTTTAATCCATTAAACAAATGCCATGTTGCACGGGCAACGCCTGTCGTTGGCTATCTGAGTGTGTGTGTGTGTGTGTGTGTGTTTTTGAGTGTGTTCGTTATCAGTAAATGGGCAAAAGGGTCTTTGATTTGGCAGCCAGCCAGCCACACAATGTGCCCGTCTCTAAGAACCAGGTCCCCGTTTCTGTTTCTACACTCGGGGTAGAAAGCAACGCCTCCAATCTGATTCTGTGTGTTACTTTGTGTGTGTGTGGTGTGTGTGGTGTGTGTGTGTGTGTCATGCAATCAGAGAGTTTTCCCCTGCTTTCCCAGTCATTGTGTGTTCACGCTGAGTTATCATGCATAAAGAAATTTTATCTGAGACCGAAAGCATAAGAAGACAATTTAATGGCATTGGCTGTAATCATTAATATCTCGACATCAGACACAAGTATTGATCAATTCTCAGATTCGTTTCAATTCAATTGTGTGTGTGTGTGTGTGTGTGTGTGTGTGTGTGTGTGTGAGTGTGTGTGTGTGTGTGTGTGTGGGTTGGACTCCAGGTGCATTCAATTGTTTGGTTTCGCATCGGTTTTCATAACTCGCCTTTCATGCGATGAATTATATTCAGTGGGCTGCCATCATTAGTCGCGTTAGCTTGTTCCGATTTGACTGACCATCAAAGCCAGTTGAGTCCTTAAAGCTCAGTCGCTGCTATTCACACCGCTTACAGTTCAATGAGCAAAGAGCTCTTAAAATAAGTACAAACACAGGCGCCCCCAAACCGCTTTGGCCCCTTCTTTCTAACCCTCTCGCGCTATTTCTTGCTATGTTGGCCTAACAGAAAGCGCCAAAGCAGAAGTAATATGAATGCTCTAGAAGAAAGTAATCGACTAGCATATACCCTATGGCTGTACCTCAAATTTATACAAAACAATTATCGTATAATATTTTCAAATAGGAATATTATATATGGCTGCAAGCAAAAAATATAAAATTGTTTCAATCAATATATGATTTTTCCATTTATATATTTATAAAGATTTTTAGCTTAGCTTCTGCTATAATTTCGCCTTATGTTTATGAATAAATAATATTAATAACTAATTTTTTTCTAATTAATTGTAATTGCAATTATGTGCGAATATGCAGCGCTTATCGTTGTTTGGTTCATACTGTTTGTTAGTGGGCATAAAAGGGGAACAAAGCAATTTGCTGGAATTACAAGAGCGTCTCTAATTGTTAAGTAAGCATAATGTGTGTAACATATGGCCAAGAGAGCGACACTGAGTCTGAGTCAGTATCTGATGGCGAATCCCTTGGCCATAACGCGGTCATATCGCTGTGGGGATGTGCATGGCAAATTAAAATGTGGCTGACAAGCAGGGAGATAAGCACAAGTAAATTGGCGAATCGTTGGAAATAATACAAAAAATAAGGCAAATGACGAGAAAAAAAAACAAAACAAAATGCAACAGCCATCAGCAGCAAATATGTCAGGCATAAAGAAGTGCTTACAACAATATCTCATTGTAAATGTGGCGGAGTCAACAAACTAAGTTGCATGAGAACTGACAACCCAACGAATGGGGGAGCAAAATCAACAGTTGACTGATTACAGCTGGGGATAAAAAGAAATGAAAACTGAGGGAATCTAACTTTGCCATCTAATTTAGGCTATGAAAACAAACTGCACTCAATTTCTGCCCAAGCTAGACATCTATTTAAATGATTGCACTTCTTAGCAGCGTGATGTTTTCAGTTTCATCTGTGTGTAGCAAGAGTTTGTTGCAAGCAAGCATTAAATAACATAAAATTGTAGACATAATTAATAATTATTCAGATATTGCTATTCTAATTATCAATCAACTTTTTTATCTTTTGAAGACTATTGAGCACAGTTTAAACGATTCAACACAAAGTATTCCGAACAGCTGCTATCAAATTCTCAAATGAAAATGACCCAGTTCCAAAGTAGTCGAGCTAATAAGAATCAGCTAGACTTTCAATTTTACATTATGATGTGTTTATGAGCATGAGAAAGTAAAGTTTTTTCACTCAGTTTCAAATAGAAATTGGCTTCAATAAGGAAATAATAAAAAGAAAAATATTTCCTTGATATTATAACAATACTCCTATTTTTCCTCAATTTTAGCTAAGCTGAAACTTCTAATGGAACAATGAGCAATAAGGACGATTTCAACCCAACAGCTGTGCATGCATCCCAAAGACAAAGATCCACCAGCAATTACAAGGATACCATCAGCGCCACTCAAGAGTCCCATCACAAGAAGCTAGCACCACAAAAATATCCATATTACTATCATCGTCGTACCCATTTGCGCTTTGGTGTACCCATCAGTCCGTATGGCTGGTACCGTGTCCTGGTTTTCAGTCAGAACAGCGGCTACACTGTCAGCGAGGTCCTCGAGAAGCTGCGTCAGGCTGTGGCGCCCCGCAAGCTGCGCTACTACTATCTGCACGAGGGCGGCGAACAGGATGTGGAGCGAGATAAGCGCGCCACATTCACCTTCTATGTGGATAGCTATAAACTGGCCGCCGAGTTACAGTTGCGAGGACATTGTCCACCAGTTGTGGGCCTGCGCGTCAATGATAGACCGCCCATGATACGGGTGGATGAGGCACTCAGGTGGAAGCTGCGCACGGTCATCATATCACGCTACGATGAGCGGAAACGTTGCCTCAATCTGAGGCGCTTCTATGCGGACAACTACTGGAAGCAGGGCGAGTTTTGTGCGTTGCAGCAATTCGAGTGCCTCGAGGCGATCGTCGATATCATGAAGCAGGAGTTGCCCAAGCTGCGTCGCCTTCTGCTCGACAACAATCACCTGTGCCACCTGGGGGGCTTCCGCGGTGTCGAGCATCGTTTGCCCCACCTCAACTGCATCTCGTTGCAGCACAACGAATTGAAGTCGTTGCGGACGTTGCGTGTCTTCCAGCGCCTGCGGCTCACCGATCTGACTGTGCGCAGGAATCCTTTGCCGCGCAACTATGAGAAACAGCTGGTGCTCATGTTCCCCCAACTGCGCACCCTCAACGGACGCTCCGTGAGAGGTGGCTCGCCGGTTGTGGTCAGTGCCAGCGATAGCGACGACGATAGCGATGTGGAACTCGTTTCGATCACCGAATACAAGCCGCGCATCATGCCGGAGCCAAGGGTCACCTACCTCGCCCCCCATGCCCTGACCATGAAGCTGAGAATTCGAAAATTTGTGCGACGCTATCTGAAGGCCTTCGATAGTGTGAGGAGGACAGTCCATCTGGAGCGGTTCTATCACGACAACATCCTAGCCTCACTCACACTCGCCAAGGAACACGTTGTGCTGGGCGCCTGGTAATTATTTTAACTTATAATACTACATTTTTACATATATGTATGATATATATAATCTTACCTGATAAGTATCAACAGGCAAGGCGATTCTGTCGATTGTCTGCTTGTCTGTTCTTAAGTAAAATAGTCTATCTACAAATAGTTTCGAAATCTACACAATCAGAATCAAATTGCCCTGAGAACTAGAAAAATGCTTAGATCCTTGGAAATAATTTCTTAGCATACGAACAAAATTTCATATTAAAAGAAAATATTGCAAAAAACGATTATTTCCAGATTATATTTCTATAATCTGTTTCAGAAAGTATAGTTTTCTTAAATTCAGGTAGATTTCTCAGCTGAGTGTTCAAACATATATCTGTATTAAGAATGGCTTAACTCTTCCGTCTAAGTTAACTCTATATTCTTTGTTAAATACCAGGAACTAAAGGGATACTTTTTATTACTTTGAATTATTTCCTCACTCATTGAATATGTTTTCCATTTTGTGTGCCACAGGAGCGCTCCATATGTAGCCTATGGCCGGCAACTGCTCGCTTGCCGGAGTGCAGTGGTGGCAATGTTTGCCGCATGGCCAACAACTTCCCATTTGAAGTCAACGATGACGCTGGATCTGACGCTGGTACAGCCGCTGACGCTGTGCGTCTCGATAACGGGCAGCTTCGAGGAGAATGGATCGTCTACAGTGCTGCGACACTATATGCGCACCTTGTTGCTGACGCGTAGCACGGAGACTGATGACTTTCGCATTGCCAACGAGCTGATCTATTTGGCTCGAGCTGGACGGCCACAGAGGCAGCCACTGACGCTTAATCCCGACCAGCGTAATTTGATGTCCATGCTGTCGTCGGAGACAAGTCTCAAGTCGCGCTGGAGCACGAAATTACTCACGGATACCAATTGGGACTATCAGCAGGCACTGCTCGCGTTCCACACACTCGTCCGCCGCCGCCAGATACCCGAGAACGCATTCCAGGGTGAAACCGAGCCCTAGTAGAGCCCATGATACCAATGCCGTACAGTATTCCCAATGTGCCCGCAGGGAAATTGAAAATTCCACTGATTATGCTGATTACATTTTATTTGAATTTCAGTTTGAACTGTGATATAAAATGTGAGGGTATTAATGGCCCCATTGACAATGTGCATAATGCCAGCTACAAATCAAAAAAAAATATTATTTAAATAATAATCGTTATTTATTATCTAAGATTTCCAAATCATTTTTGACAGTTTCATTCTAGTCACAGTTTTGTGGAATTACTCATTAAATCGGGGACATAACACAGTGAACAATTTCGTGATCGATTTTGCTTCTTCAATGTTAATATCCAGTCTGAATCACCCGAACTACTAGTCTAAAAACTTCAAGAGATTGAACTCTAGCCTTAAGGAATTACAAAATAGCCAAATATAGACATTATATATATATATATATATAATAAGTGTAGATATTTTGGGAATCTTACGAAAATAATTAAATTTAAGTTATTAATTTTCCAAAAGAATTATAGTATCATTAAGTATAATTCAACCCAAAGACTGGACAAAAAATAGCAATTATAACGATTACTATATATAATCGAAAAATAAGGCATTTGAAAAGATATGTTTTATTTGTATTGGAAAAATGTGACTTTTGTATTGTGCCAAATAATTTAAAATAAACATATAAATAAAAATAAAGCCCTGTGATAATAATATACAGAAATAATTGAATTGGATTTATATATCGGTTAAGTTTTGCAAGGGTATTTGGACTTCAATACTAGAAAAGTAAAACCTAATTTCTTGTTTAATTTACCTTCCATCCCCCCTCCGCACCGGCCCAGTAGCTCAGTCATTCTGAAGTCAAAGTCGAACCCTCGGCTCGGCTCAACATCGGGCATTTAACTTGTCGTTAGGGTGAATTTATAAGCAGCTTCGGCCAACGGCTGCCGGCCGGTGGGGGGTGGGACGTTTTGGGCCGTTTTCATCCCGGCTTTGGTCTTTGGTCTACCCCCTGCCCACACTCGGTCATGGCCTGGCCTGGCTTGGCCACGCTTTATTATCTGCCCCTTTTTTTTCTTCTGGTTTTTGTTTTGTTTTGTTGGGCGACGACGTCGTCTGCATTTCATTGAGCGTAATTCCGTTGCTAATGATTTTTGGCACACGTAGCGCTACTTTCGAAATTAATGCCGCTATAAAACAGCAGCAGCAGCAGCAGCAACAGCAGCAGCAACAGCAACAATAACAACAAAAACAACGACAGCGACAACTGCAACGACACTGAGAAATGGGCTCTCAGCGGAAAGGAAATTGCCTTGACTGACAGGCAAGCAGGCAGGCAGGCAGGCAGGCAGGCAGTACGGTGGGTGAGCGCCTGTGTGGAAGGAGGGGGCGTGGGGAAGGGGAGGACGTGCGAGAGAGTTGCTGTTCGAATTTAATGAAACTTTCTGTTCGAATTGTTTTTTCACAGCTTGACGACGATGTGCGGGCTTTGGCAGGGGCAGAGGGAGTATTTGAAAGGGAGCGCGAATGCGACCAGGAAGTGCGCCACGTTTACCGCATAGCCGTTGATAACACAAAGTCCACCTCATGTGTTTTTGTGTCAGTGTTTGCGGTTTTACTTTTACATCGCTATCTCTCTCTCCCTCACTCTCTCTCGCCTTGTATAAATTTCCATATTAATTTGTACGGTCTATGGCTGATTATCAGGCAGCGTCGCCGTCGTCATCATCCTCGTCATCGTCGTCATCGCTTGCGGTTGCGTAGCAGCCGAGTGATTTTCAGAATAATCTAAATCGGCATTATTTATGCATTCAGCTCTCATTCGGCACGCAGACGCCGCATGTTGAGCACTCAAATCGCCATGTCCCCCTCAACTCCTTGCTTACTTTCAATTCGGAAAGAGAAAAAATAACTGTAAAAAAATAAAATGCACAAAAAAAAAAATGTATCAAGCACAAATGCATATTAATTTTGATACACATATGTATGTGTGTATATACATATATATATATATAGTTTCGAGCGCATATGTAAAATAAAACGGGTCAATTTGATGCCGAACATTCATTTGAATTGTTTTGCTTTTGTCTGCACTTAGTTCCCAATCCAGTTCAATATCCCTTTGATGAAAACCTGCGTAACCTTTAAAAATAAAACAAAGTTTCGGTTAACTGTACAAAAGTAGCTTGAACCTAATCGATAAGTAGGCCATATAAAAAGCCTTTCAAAATTGGGTGCTATCGAAAGAGACCCAGAAAAGAAAGAGACACTTAAACGCAATTTGACTTAATGGGACTCCAACTTAAGTTTTCAACTAATTTCATTTAAAATAAAACACTAAATATACAAAACAAATGAATATGTATGTATGTATGTATGTGTTTTACTGTCGTTTCAGAGTGTCAATTAATGCTCGCATTGTTGGCTGGCTTTTACATTTTTTTAATTCCCCTGACAAACTTATTAAAAACAGCACCGTCAGCATATTTGATAATAAAATACTTGACACCATCAGCAGAACTAAGCCCCATGCAACGTGCCACACTAATGCCATAGGCAAGATGCGAGAGTCGGATACCCAATTGGTCTCCCACGAGCCCCATAAAACACACCACAGACAGGGGCAGACAACTCACACTCACGCACAAACACACACACACACACACACAGAGAAACACTATTCTCTGTCTAATGCAGAACAGAACAGAATGGAGACCGTTAATTAGTTAACTTTAATATGAAAAGATAAAAACAACCAAGCGACTCGACCCATGTCATTACTGTGGTTGTTGCAGTGTGTGTTTTTTTTTGGTTTTCTGTTTTTCTTTTTGGTTTGAAACAAACAATTTTATGGCAGGCAAAGTAGCAAGGGTAAGTGAATTGTGTATGCCCCATGTAGCAGTAACTAAAGTACGCGCAACTAAAAAACTTATCACAACTCATTTATCAGCGACAATTAATGACGGCCTTATATCGCACACTATATGTTTATGTTTATATTGTACATATACACATATGTTTTTTATCGTGTACAACGACAAGAAAGTAAAATGACATGTCATTAAGATTCGAGTTAAGGCAACTTGAATGCAATGAATTGTGGCAAGTGTGGGCAACCAAAAAAGGAAGACTTCTTTGTAATTCAAACTAAAATTTATTCATAATTTGTTTTTTTTGTGTTACATTTCTAATAGGTGTATATCGACAGCATGATGATCAACATCGACGTGCGGATGTGCCTGTAGGAATTTTACATAGGCCAGAAATGTGGTCCAGCACATGCTGAAAAACGAAGTGAATACAACCTGATTTCGAGCCGGAACGAAGGCAAAGTTTATCGTCTGCACGCAGGGCCAATAAATAACGCCAACTTTATAGGCATCCAGAAATTTATCGCTAACCTGCAAAAAACCAAATATATATATATATAGAGAGTGAGTAAGTGAGAGACTGAGTGGCAGAGGTTAACATTAAGATAATGCTCTTAAGTAGTCTCCGCACAATTTAACAATTTTTAATTTACTGCCTCACATTAAAATATCGAATTCAAACAAAAAAAATACATTTGTGTTGTTGAATTTTGTTAGATCTTGACGCTGATTTCCGAATGGGGTTGCTACATTTTTATTTAGTGAGATGGTAATCAACATGCAGACAGAGACAACATTTGAAGTGTAATTTTATTCCCATAGCAAAACTTCCTTAAAATAATTGAATTTTTTTTCTGGGTTTCCTAAATCCTTGCAATGAATGTTGGATTATTGTGCACTTTAACTTCCACATTTATTACATCCTTTATTTATTTCCTTTAACTTTACATTTTTAATTAAATTGCCCCTCTTAAATTGCATATCAATTCATTTTAAATTTATATTTAATAAAAAATATTGTAAATAAATTGTAAATTTTATTTTCAAATTAAATAATAATCCAAAGAGAGTAAAAATGTTTCGGTGAAAGTTTATAAGGGACAAAATAAGTTGCTTGTGGCATTAAATGTTATTAATTTAAAAGTAAAATAAATATCACATGTTTGCATTTATTTTTATTTAAAAATAAAATAAATATTATAAGCAATTTTTATTTTCTTTTTTATCGTTTATATTAAAATATATGGATCAGTAATTTGTAGGTAGACAAAAAGTAAGGCCATAAAAAGTTTAGTTTTCTTTTTTAGTGTGAGCTGAGTTGGACATCTTTAAAGAAAATTATAAATGTTGCAAATGTTGTGCTGTCATCAGGGCGTGGCATTCTTGTTAATGTTTTTGTACTTAATTAAAATGCCTTTTGGCATGTAGCATTTTCACTTTTGTGAAAATTAAATTTATGTTTTGGGCCCTGTCAAAATGGCAATGGGTGTTCGTGTTGGACTACTAATTAAACGCAGAGTATGTGTGTGTGTGTGTGTGTGTGTGGATGTAGTGTGCAAATTCGCTTAAAATACATTTAGTACGGGTGTGCCAATAATTTTAACAATGCAATTAATTTTAATGACTCACACATTTAGACAAATAGAAAGTTAGCATACAAAAATTCGATTTCATTTTATTATTTTAATACTGTGCAACTTGATTTACAGCTCAGACTTGGCGATAGGCATTTTTTTTTAAGATAAAACAATTTTTTATTTCTACAGATGTTTAACTACATTTTCAGTTTAAATTTACCTTGAACTACTTGAGAAGTATTCGATAAATGCAAATAAAAAATAGTTTTTTTTATTCAAAATTGTTAATTGGGCTTATTTAAGTTTAATGCAAGTCTATTTAAATTAGTCTAATGTTTCAAAAAATTGTTGTTTTTACTCTCCATGTATAGAGGCAAAACTCAATCTTGGTCAGTGAACGAGTTGTTTATAGAGCAGTCTGGCAACATCTTCATTAAGCTGCTCAAGCCGGAAAGTTTGCCAATCAACCGAATCCGAAGCAGAAACAGAGACAGAAACCGAGGAACTGAGCAAAGCCATAGATCTTGGGCAACGCATGCAAGCCAAATGAGACAACGCACGCTTTGACATAAATATATGGTAAAACATTTACATTTATCAAGATAAATGGTTTCTAATGATATAGAAGTAAGTTGAAGTTCGACTGCGAGTACAACACAACACAGCACACACACTGTGGCTGTGAGTAGGGGCCGCCGAGCCAACAAATCAATGCTGACAACTCGATGCAGACACAGACACAGACACAGACACAAGCACAAACACACACAGTAACAGACACAGAGACAGAGACATGGAGACAGACAGACAGGTGATATTTATGCACGCTTACAGATGCTGGGCGGCAAAAACAGATATAAAAATACAAATGACGAGATACTGGGCCAGCCAGCCAGCCAGCCAGCCAACCAGCCAGTCAGCCAGCCAGCCAGCCAGTCAGTCGTGAGAAAATGTATTTCCGAAAACCCACACACACACACACACAGAGAGACTGTCGCGTAATTTGTGATAGAATGTTCAGTTCGAAATCGAATTTCACAATAAACAACTTTAGAGCTGGCAATGCAACTATGATAATGATAGCGACGGTGATAATTAGATGATAAAAAATTGACCACTAAACAAGATAATTTCCAAAAGCAATAACAATAGTAATGATAACTGAAAAAAGCAGTCAACTTTTGAAAGCACAATTTAGCAGAAAGAAGCTAAATTTCGTTATTTGGATAAGCGTCAAAATAGTTGATGCGGGTTCGATGGATAAACAAAATTGCGTAACATACAGTAGGAAGCATCGCAGACTCCATAAAGTAGCCATATCTTGATCAGCTATTTAATATGCACACATCAGGAATGCTGAAGACGATCTTGGGCACTGGAGGGTTAACGGGGTCGTAGATGCTTCTCTCTCTTGAGCAGCGCGTAAACATTTTCAATGGGTTTTAATGAGTTTAGCAAGCGAAGTGAACGCCACTGAGTGAAGGAGAGAGTGAGACGAGGCGATGTTATCACAGCACGGCATCCGATGTTATCAGCGTGAATAACTTAATGTGGCCGCCAATTGGGAGCAAAAACATTAATAACAACAACGACAAAAGTGGCAAGAGTATCTTTGGGGACTCATACCTCCTGCTTGGCCTGTTCGTACGTGTTGCCCTCCATCAGCGTCATGGTGAAGAGAAAGGAACTGATGGCCATGGGATCGTATGCGGTCTGCTCTGTGATCGCTTTGCACAGCGATGACTTAATATCTGTGCGGGGCCACATGACGCCGGCAAGTCTTATCCAAACATAAATTGTCGGCCCCATAAAAAAGAAACCAAACAAACTAAATCTGCAAAAAAATAAAAGAAAAGAAAACAAGACTCAATCGTTGCCAATTATCGAAAGCTTGTAACTCCTCTCTCTCTCTCTCTCTATCTCTTTCTCTGTGTGTGTCTCCATCTCTATCTCTCTCTCTTATGCCCACCTCAGACACTTCATCCAGTCGTAGTTGCGGTATGTCCGTTTCTCGATCAGCGTCTGTTCGATGAGGCAGCCACATGGCCACAGCGTTCCATATGATAACATGCCCCTTAGGACTTTGTATTTGTTTGTCAAATTCAACAAATTGCGAAACATTTCGCGACCCAATCTTAAGTGCTCAGAAAACAAATTACGAAACTGTAATACTAAATAGGCTGAAACGAGAAATTCAAATAAATATGTATTTATATATATTTATATATGTCAAATATTGTAAATAGCAGCAATTTTAATATTTCGATAATTATTAACTGGAATTATATAACAGCAAATAAAAGTGCCAGAGTTGTGCATGAGGAGACTCTACTGTAATGGGATCTGGAATAATGCTTTACATAAAAATAGTTCTGTCGTTTTATGATCTTCTTAAGTTCTAATTACGATACCTATTTTTGCTTGATGATTAAACTTTAGAGTTGAGTCAGTAGAATGCCTGAGAATCTTTATACTATATCATACCTGTACCACTGGTGCCCAATACCAACCGAAGTAATAGTAAACTGTTCCCATTTTGCACTTCAAAATATAGAGTATATTTTGTCTTCGATAATATCGAATGATAACTCTTTTTTTAACTATTGTCAAAGTAAACCTTTGTGTGGAAATGACAACATATAAAAATGCTTCTTATCCCATAGCATACTTTTAGTACTTAAAGACTTATTAAGCTGTCTGCCGCTATTGGACGACAATGAAAGTGGGTTGTACAGTTGGACAACCGATGGGATTAGTTTAGCTTTACTGTTTGTCAAGTCTTGTCTGTCATTACTTTTATAATTGCTTTCAGGAAATTCGCTTTAGTTATTAGCTACAATCTGGAGTTGAGCACAAATCGCCAAACTCTCTCTGACATTAGCCACCTGCCGCACTTTGAATACACAATAAGGAAAAAAGTCCGCTTGTTTATGTAGTTGTTTGTAAACTGCACCTTCCAACATTTTGCGAGCTCATTTAAAATTTAAATGCGAGTATAATGCAAATTAATGTTAAGGAAACATTTTGTTATGGCCCTGGCAGGCAGGCACGGCGTGCTTGATAAACAAAGGCGAATGCGGCCTGTTTGGACAGTTGTTCAGCTCAGATCCAGGTACACAATCGCACACACAACTTGCGTCACGTCCTAGGCCAGGATACGGACGAACATGTACATGTTAATTACTTGTGAAAATATGCAACAGACGGCGACTAGCGACTAACAACAACAACAACAACAACAAAAGCAGCAATGAGCCAGCCTGCAATTTGCCATGAGGTATACTTTTTCACACCAACTTAAATTACACCAGCGCACAGGGCATGGACACTGGCTGGCAAACAAGAATAGGATTACGGGTGGGGGGGAGGCGGGTACGACCCGAATTCAGCAGTACCGGCATGCCCTATTGTTCTGCGTGTTTGGCTGTGTGTGCCCTTCAAAGTGAACCTGCCTGCCAGCCCGACTGCTCGCCTGTTCGCCTGCCTGACTGTCAGGCTTGTGTGCGGGCATACTAATTACAACGGCAGCAGCAGCAGCAGCAACAACAACAACACCAACAACAACCCTCCACACGCTTCAGCACTGTTTCTTCTTCTACTTCCTAGCAATACTACCACTACGACTACTACAAGAATCCGCATATACAACCCACTCCCAAAAAGAACTCCAGCCACAACTTTAATTCGAGGCCCATTTTCATTTCACTGCCGCTGCGGCTCATTAAGCAGTCGGCTGTGCCCCCAAAAAAAAACGCAGAAAAGGAAGAGGAATAAAATAAAATTTCAAATCACACATTGTTAATTTACTTTGCTGCTTTCAAGTCTGTCGTTTTGGAGACAGTACTGTGTTTTCTATACCCTGTACATATATTGAATGGAAGCGGAACTGTGCCTGTCACATTCATATATCTATATCTAGGCATTATTCTATAATCTTCTTCAGACTCATCGGCAGTATAAACTATATAAATTCGAAACTAAAATTTAAATTGTTTTTTGTTTTTTAGTTGAAGCTTAGTAACAATTCCACACCCATGGCAAATCTTCACTTTGAAAAATTCTTAGTGTTTTGCAATATAAAACTGTAATAACTTCTGTATGATTTCTCTTCAACTGGCTCATCGACCTAATTCTACAAATTGGTTGTCGTAGTTTTCGACTTTTATAAAGCGATTTTCCAATTATGCATCTTTAGCTTTAGCTTTAGCTTTAGCTTTGGTTTGAAGTAAAGTTATTTACTAAAAAATATTTAATATATTTTCTATTATTATTCGCAAGTTAAAACTATTCGCGTATACTCCATTTGAAATTCGCACATGGTATAGGGTATCACGCTCGTCAAGCACTGCCAAATTGTAGCAGTGTCGCGTCGCTTGCCTTTTATTACATTGTACTTTTGATTTCGGGGACTGGCTGCCGTTCCGTTTAAGTATCTTTGTATCTTTCGCTGAAGCCTAATTGCTTTTTATGACAGTCGTAGTGAATATGATAAATCTGTTCGTGTTATGTTCTCTTGTGGCGTTTTCATGTTGGGCCGGGCTACAAACATTATTTCGACATTTGTCGAAACCGAAACATTCTTTGCAATTAAATTTTCGTGTTTTTCGAAGTTTTCGGCATTTCAGTAGCGTGCATGTAGACGACACATAATGCTATAGTACTTGACATCTGTTACATGCCACAGCCCTCATCCCGCTCACACTTGCCCCCACACACCCCCTTCCCAACAGCTTGTTAATTTACGTTTTGTCTGTCGGTCTGCCTCTCTGTCAGTCTGTCTGTCTGCCTTGTCGCTTAGCCTGCATGTCAGTCAAATGTGTCAGCTGTGCGAGTGAACCGATGTGCGACATTTATTTGCAATTGGCTGCGGATTTCATTAGAGAGCAGCTCTCCGCGCTGAGAGCGGAAAAGGTTTCCAGTGCACCACTCAAGTGCCATTCGTTGTATTGCTGCCACAGATGCTCTTCAACGGCAGCAATCTCTGCGGGCACTGCGGCAAATCAAAGTGCGGCAATTGAACTTGCCACTTGATAGCATTCAATTGACTTGAGTTGATGATGGCACAGCCATAAGATTTTTTATGGTATTGTATAGGTGCCTGAACAGGTACATTATTTATTAGACTATTGATTTTATTTCTTATATACATGCATCCAGTCAGCTCAAACGGAAAACAGTTACATTGCTGCAAACTGATTTGCAAAGCCAAAGGTGCACAAAGTAAAGCTAATTGAATTAGTTTCACAATTTTCTCTTGAATTAGTTTTGCAATTTTAACATATACATAAAAAATACATATAAAAAAGCTTCTCCCTACATCTCACATGGGGTATCTACTAGTTGCAGATACTCGATTCGTGCACTCTTATTCAGTGGCATCTTTCTGTGGCTGCCCTTCAAAAATGATCAATTTCCAGCTGCGAAAATTGTCCGCACATAAACTGAAAATGAAAATTGTGTATTGCCAATTGAATAGAGCATGTTTAAGACAATATTCATTATATTCATCATATTATTCCATTTTCATTTTATATTCATTCAACCTTTCGGGCAATTTGTTCCATTTCGTCGAATGCCATAAACTATATCAATGCAATTTGGCTCTTGGCTATATTGTGATTATTTTGCATGGCAAATGGCAAAATAGGTTGGGGAAACTGATTTGGCTGTCTGGTCTTATATTTTGCATGACGTCGTTCAATTTTTACAATGTGCCCCTTCTGCGAGCGTGCAACGAAATCATTTTCACGCTCGCCAGCAACAACAACAGCAACAGCAACAACGGCAACAGCAATAGCAACAAAAAACTATAGCAACTGCAACAACAGGAACAACAGCAACCGCAGCAGGCAAATAAATTAAAAGTAAAATGTTTATTTACGCTGCGCGTCCAGAAGGATGTATCAATGATTATGGGCCAAAGGGGGAGGTGCAGTTGCTGGAGGGGGTGGGGCCGCAGCAACTGAAACGCCTGCCAGTTTCCTGTACAACATTTGCATTTTGACGCTGTTTTACGCATAATGTGGACTAGAAAGAGATGCCATCATCTGTCTCTCTCCCTCTCTCTCTCTCTCTCTCTCTGTTTCTCTGTTTCTCTCACACACACTTACACAGAGGTGTGCCTTACGGCTTATCAGCCAAATGAAATCAAACAGTCAAGGCGGCAATACACAGATGAAGCTAAGAGCTGGGCGAGGGGCAGGCAGGAAGGCGTTTAAGAATGGAGGCGTGAAGGCAGAGGGGTGCACAAGTCAGCAGAGCCTGCAGCATCTTGCAACATTTTGTTTTAATTTCGCACTTTTGAAAAGAGTGGCAGCCGCCACTCGAACGTTGCTTTTGATGTTGCCCAGACGCGGACGCCTTACGCTGACGGCGACGTCGACTGCGACAATGGCAGCTGTTGTTTGGCTTCAGCATTCAACCATCCAAAGCAACATTTTCATATATTTAGCACTCCGAATACCCTGCACCTCCAACTACGAATACCCTCACATATTTTCATATGAATTGAATAAGTTAAATAAATGAATGAATAAATGTAAGAAGTATAAAAGATTTATTTAATTTAAGCATTTGCAACTCGAATACCCATTAAGTTTGTATTATGTCTTAATTAAAGCCAAGACAGGCTAAATTTAAATCCCCCAATAATTAGCAATGGTCTTAAATTTAAGTTAGAATAAAATTAATTTCGATTTAAGATAATTTTTAATTAAATTCGTATGTTAAAAATTTAACCTTCAATTTCTAAATTATTTGTCAACCAAATTACAACCAAAAATGAAAGTGTATTCAAGGTTCCGTAATTGGAAAATGCATTTTTCTCTCTCCTTTCATGTTTTATTTTTTTATAGCTCTTTGCGCCTTGGGGGCGCTCCACTGGCTACCATTGCTACAATCTCTCCCCACATTACTCTTCCTCGCCCACACTAACACTCCTCCTCTGTGTCGCCTCTATGTGGCGCATACTTCCTGTTGGTCGTTGACGGCACTTGCAACATTTCATTTAATTTAATTCTTTACAGTTTGGTTTGATTTCTTTTTTTTTTTTTTGGTGTGTGATTAAATTTACTGCCCATTTTCATGGTGCGGCAACAACAAAAAAAAAAACAAAAAAAAAACACACCATTGAAAAAACACGAAACGTTTATTTTATTAAATATGATTATTGACTTTTTTCTCGCACATTTGCTTTCAACTTTTTTACCAATTGATTTTCAATTTGATTTGAACGTCGCCGAACTTTACACAACAATTTTCGTAGTTGTTGTTGTCGCAAGTGGCACATCAAAGGCACGCAGAAGACGACGCTAATTGCAGCAATGAGTGTCTATGAGTATCTTATGCCTACTACAACTGTGTATCTGTATCTGTGTGTGTATCTCCGTGCTGTATCTCAAGGTGTGAATCGTGATTCCATTCGTTGCGTTCGCTTTGTAGAAATTCTTTTGCCCTGCACAATATTTTATTTGATTTTCAAGTTGCTTTTTCGGCTCTTGTTTATTGAACTTTTTTTTTCTTTTTTTTTTTTGGTTGTTTATTGACTGATAGCAACTGCAGTACGGCTTCAGTCTGGATGGGGGGAAGCGGGAAGCGGGGGCCATGAAGCCCATGGAACATGTGTATTTGTCGGCTGATGGATGCGGGCTGTTTGTTCTTTGCGCCCTGCACACCATGATTTGATTTATTTGTACACAACTTTATGATATTTACATGTCAGAGGCCCGAGGAACTGAACTGAACGGGTACTGCGCACGGAGCGAATTATGGGGAAAGGGGATTCATGCAATCGGCGTCTTAACTGTAAATATTGGCTTCAATGAGCCAGTTTTGCCTTACACTATATACACACATGTGTATACAGTTATGTACAGACGTAGGGTCGCCGGATCGGAACCTAGAAAATCGAACAATTTGCAAATTTTAGAGCTGCACCAGAAAATGACATTGGCAGAGAGAATGCTTGGTTCTTAATCGAATCTGTAAGTCATTATTATTCACAATAATGGATCCAAATTCGTTTTCCAACCCCAACCAAATAAATGAGAATAAATCTTTGAAATACTCTCAGATACTCTTCCTTCTGACTTCGATTTTTTCTTCTTTTTTTTCAGAATTTAGTTTCGATTTATTTTAATTTTCTTTTTATAGTTTTGTATTTATGAGAATGATATTTGTATCAGAAGGTTATTTATTTATCAGCTCTAATTTCAAATTATTTCTTACGCAATGTTACTCAAGGCAAGTCCCTATCAGATTCTTCTTTTATGACCAAAATTTATGGTGCTTATCGAAAAAGCAATTAAAATCACTTCCCAAAATTATAGGACTTGCCCTTGAAATGCTTTTCTTTTGTGCCGCCCTTGTTATTGTGAATTGAAATTCACTCAATCAAGTGCAATTATTGGAGAGAAAGACCCCAAGAAGCAGTCTGTACTGTCCGAACAGGCTACGTGGTTCCATGCTTATCTAATGCCGTTCATCTGCAATCTGTTCTTCTCTTATGGCTCCCTTTGCCGCCCTCCTGCTGCTT
The DNA here is from genome assembly GCA_035041535.1 of Drosophila cognata. Classification (NCBI taxonomy): domain Eukaryota; kingdom Metazoa; phylum Arthropoda; class Insecta; order Diptera; family Drosophilidae; genus Drosophila; species Drosophila cognata. The sequence goes on along the minus strand of JAWNLC010000571.1, from coordinate 11,595,834 downwards.
AATGTCCATACTTAAGCCGCACCGCCAGCCAGTCAGCCAAGCTCGATTATCATGCTCGATGCATGTCCCGTCATAATTAATAAGACTCACCCTCAACTCAAAAACTGAGAGCAACACAACACGCAAGACTGCAATCAGTTGCCATTGGGCCGGGGCAATGTTATCAACGAAACTCGACTCAACTCTGCTCTGGGCTCGGTAAACAGCTGCTATTTATTTTTTCTGACCCATTTGGCTTGGCAATGTTTGCTTAGGCGCTCCTGGCCAATTAAGACTCTTCCGGTTGTGCAAAATTTCGTTAACAGTATTTCTCTCCTTCTTTTTTTAACCCTCGCCTCGATATGGCATATGTGATAATATTGTTTTTTTTTTATATCTTTTTTCATATTTGTGTCTGTCTTTAATGCCACCTACTCGCAGAGTATGAGTTTTGGAGAGACCCTTTCTGCCCCGAAATGAAAACATCATACACGCTCAATCTCAAGTGTCGAAACGCGCCGACAGCTGTGATAACAGAAGGGAAATGGAAATGCCTGCGTTGCTGTCCCCTTTCCCTGCCGTCGGGCATAACGGCAGCCAATGTTTTAAAATAACATCAGGGAGTACGAGAGGGTGCGAGACCCCTAACAGAGGGCGCCTTCTGTTCTCAACAGAAAGAAAAACAACAAAAAAAAAAAAACAAATTTATAAAATCATTTTCGCATTAAAAAAAAAACGCAGAAAAGCAAACCCAAACAAAGTAGTTGCCAACACATGTTGCCAACTAAAATATTGCAATTGCGCTTGATTTTCACTTCTTCTGTTGTATTATACAAAATAGTGCCTTAGCTGCTGGCTTTTAGTCTTTTGACCGTGTTTTTTAAACGAGGTGCAGAGAGAACAAAACGGAAACGAGGGCCCAACAAAACAAGGGAATCCAATTTCGTTAGAATTTGATTGCCGTGGCAGACCGACCGTCAGGCAGTCAGACAGTCAGGCAGTCAGACTGTCAGCCTGACATCGCCGACACTTTGTCAGGGACATTGAAATTAGAAACAAAAGGAAATATATTGCCGAGTTGGATGACATAAATACAACTTGCAGTCCAGAATTCTCAGTACGCACAAGTGTCAACAGCAGCACATGTCACTTTTTGGCGGCTATCTCAAACTAAATACAAACATACAACATACAACATACAACAGCATTTGTATTGTCTGCGCACACAATTTAGTTTAGCACAGGCACAAAACCATCCGACAGTTAAGCCAAATTGACGTTTTGTGTGTGCGATATCCCAGAGTGGGTTTTATATATTTTTTTGTTTTTGGCGATGTTCGAGTTTTGTCTGGCATTGACATTAGAATTGGCAAGCACTCCAGCACTTGACGAGGATACATGCCACGCTAAGTAGGACGCACAACAAACCGGTTTATGTGGCATCGCTTGACATATTTATTTAATTTAAATCCAACTCAAGTTATCAGTTTGCAACATTTGCGTTTGATTGCCAGCAAGAAAGGTTTAATCTCACTTTAGATGATGCTGCATTATTGTGTAATCACTGATGTAAACTTAAGTCTTGAGAGGCACATATAATTTTATTTACACATATATTTTAAGCATATCTAAAATCAAACAACAAAAATTTGCATAATGTTGAGCACATAAAAGAAGTTTTACAGGAAGTCAAATGTATAATTTTAGATTTTAAATTGCAAAATAAAAATTGAGAGATCATTTCGATTGCATGTTCTTAAACAGATGTTAAAAAAATGCGAGATAATTTTTTATTCATGTCAATGTTTTTTCAATGAGTTTTAAAGTACAGGCTTACGACGGCTGAAGAGCAGACTTCTTAAATGGGCTTACAAATGTCATTTTTCTTTTTGTCAATCTGTGCAGCTTTTCAAGCACTCACTTCACGGGGGCTTAAGAGGTACACATTAAAAGATTAACAAATGTTTTATAAAAAGGTGCCAAGGGAAATGCTTGTCTTTAAACCTTCACTATGGTTTTCTCAAATCTGAGTGTTACTGCTTTAACTTCTTCTTCTTCTTTTTTTTATGACGGTTTATTAGACTAATGACTGTTGGTACACAGAAGTCGTTGTGCAGCGTCATATTGCTCACATAGGGTGGAGCACCAGAGATGTCTCTTAGCACCTTGTTCTGCAAGACTTGGATTTGATTAAACCACGATTTTGCTGCTGTGCCCCAAAATGGAATCCCATATGTCCATGTGGGCACGATGATGCTCCTGTACACCAGCAGCTTGTTGCTCAAGCTGAGTTGGCTGGATGACTTCAGCAACCAGTTGAGTTTCGCCCTTTTGGATCTACACGCTGCTGCCGTGTGCTTTAACTTTAACTTTAACTGATATTAATTGTAATATTATTGGTCTGCAATGTAGTACAATTAATATTAAAAGTCTCATAATATATTTTCCGACATTTTGGTTCACATTTTCCATAAACTTCGACTTTATGCTCACTTAAACTCCAAGCGGAAGTATCACTTCATATTCTAAGTGCGTTCATCAGAAATCAAAAAGGTAGAATACAATTTAAAAAAAAAGAAGTTAGTTATTGTAGGCGTCTGTTAATAAGTTTCTTGTCAAAATTGTTTTGCTCTAGCGATTGTTTAGATTTCCCATAGCGCCATGCAAACAAAACACAACCAATGTGATTGACATGGAACAATTTATTTGCATTGCAGCACCATCAATTATCAAATACGTAGTATTTATATGTAGTTGCACGTTGCCCCGAAAGTGGATGGTTCCAATCGCTACATCAGTTACAGGTTACACATGTGTGTGCGAGTGTGCGAGTGTGTGTGAGTGTGTGTAACGCCTACATTAGTTGGAAGCCCCGTGGGGTTACATTGAACCCCAGCATAAATAGAAAAAAAGCTGTGCCCAAATTTAGACGACGGTTCACTGCACCACAGTACGAGTGTATTTTTTTATACATATACATATACACACACACACATATATATATATATATATATGTATATATATATTTTGTTTCCTTTTTTTTCTCGTCTAGAGTGAAAAAAATAAATAAAATGCCAACACAACTGTCAATTATGGACGTAGTGCTGGGCCAGAGCACAACAAATAAACAAATATACAAAGTAGATATTTGTGTATGTGTGTGTGTGTATGTGTGAATGTGTGTATGTTTTATGTACCAACAAACAGCAGCAATTGAATTTGTTGATGCCGTCGTTAGCTGGCTGACTCGCTGCCTTGGATTGATGGCATTGATGGCGTAGGACGCGATTTCGGACTGGGAGCCCATTGACACATGCCACATACGAAATGCAACAACGTCAAAGTCATTTGTCACGCGCCGACTACGACGACGAACGATATCAATGAGCGAACAATGAACCAGGCAGGGCAAACCAGGCAACCACCCATGCAAGCCAACAAACCCTGGCAAATAAACCCCCCAACCCAACTCGCAACTCGCAACTTGAAACCGAATCGAGCCGCACAGAAATAAATGTTGAGCACACACTAAATCAACAATTATGTAGACGAAGATAAGCAAAACGACGAACGGATGGAACCCAAATACACACATACACACACACACACACACACACACACACATTGATATTTTGGCCATTTGCTGCATTTGCTGGAAAATGTCAGAGAGTGCGCCTCAAAACGAACTTCCGCAATTATTTACAATACTCTCGCATATCCCATTAAATTTGATCAACTACAACAACAACAACAATTTCAATGCCACGACCCCGTTTTCCTTTTATCAACCAACTAACTAACGCTAACGCTTGGGCATTGCCCGAAATTAGTTTGTTACACGAAGGGAAAGAAAGGGTTCAGGCAGCCCGCTTCAAAGACCCTTCAACTACCTTCCTTTCGAAAACCCCGTCGAAACGACTTCGCTTGTAATTTCATGCACTTAAACTCGCATTATATTCGTTTTCTCATTTTATACATTTATTTCGTTTTTTTGGCTGTATTCTGTTAATTTTGTTGTTTGTCTGATTTAGTTTTTTATGTGTGTTTATTTTTATTCATTATTTTTCCTTTTTTTTTTTTGCTGTACGTCATCATTTTGAAACCTAAGGCTCTCTTCATTTATTTTTCAATTTTGTTTATTACTTTTTTTGGTTGTTGTATTTTGTGGCATTTGAGGTGTAGTCATTATCATTTGGGCGCTCCGCTGCGTGCCATGTCTGTAATTACATTTATGTGGCTTGTAGCGCTGCCTGCTTTCGGCTCTTTTTGGCTGTTTTTTGGTTTTTGTTTTTGTTTCTGTTTTTTTCGTTTTCTGGCCCGCGGACTGGGACTGCGTGCCTTGTGTTAAGATATATAGCCAGTCATTGCATTTATGAGCGCAGTTACATGAGCTTGTTCTTTTTTCTCATTTCTCTTCGTTTTGTTTTGGGTGGGAGCGGTATTCACTAGCTGAGGGTCCCTTATTACCAACTGCTTATCAATCGAAAGCAATTTGTTTTTTGTGGTACTCTAATGAAGCTCAAACATAAGTGCAATTCAAGGTGCATGTGAAATATACTCATAAAAAAAATAAACATTATAAAAAAATAAACATTAGAAGTTATTTTGCTTGTTTAATGATTGTTTGAGAACTTGAAGTCAAGGTTGCCGCATTTGTATCCCCATTGACATAATTTTCATTTTCGTAATTCTGGTTTTTTCTCTAAAACTCGTTTCTTGCAATCAGTTAATCTAAATCAATAGCCTGAAGAAATTCCGATATACGAATTACAGTTTCGAAACTATAGCAAACATTGTGTGGCACTTGCATTTGCATTTGCGGTTGCATTGCACATTTATTATGTGAATCATTCGTGGGTGCTCCATTTAATTGCAATGCTCGCTGACAAAGCGTATAGAGTCGTACAGCATAGTGTGCTTGCCTCATGGCATTCAGATATTCTGCTGCTGTCCTAAGTATTCGAGATTGTGGCAGCTTAACCTCATTTCAAAAGCATTTCAGGCAGCGCAAGAATTACATGAAAAGTGCCAAGTGGCAAAAGGCAAAAGCAAGCCAAAAACGCAAAATCAAAGAAAAGAAAATTAACATGAAGTGAATTTCGAAAGGCGGTCTCTTGTGCACTTAAGTACATAGAAACAAAGATACGGCCAAATACAAGGCGTGACACAGGGGGGAGGTGTAGATGTGTAGCTGTAGATGGCGGCAAAAGCAAACATAAAATTTGGCAGGCATTCGCAAAAGCAGAGCACGTGCTTATAGCGCATAGAGAAACAAAATTTGGAAACTTTTATTTCCTAAGAGACCCACTGAGACAGCAAGTCGACATGGACGTGACGGACAGCGCGACACCCGAGAGGTGGTCAGGAGGGGTACAGTTGGGGGGGGGGATATATATTGGTACGGACGTCAACGTAATCATGAGGCAATTTCTTCTTACTCGAATCTGGCAACTGCAATTTGTAGTCAGCGTTTCGCCTCTCTTAGACACAGGCCACAGGCCCCGTCAGGGACTTAAGAAATGGCACAGCTGATGAGCTTTCGACTGCTGTTTTTTGACCCACTCACACACACAACACACACACATTCAGAGTGTGTCGCAGCTACTTAAGCAGAATTAACATTTTTTGGCACATAAATCATGTGGCATGCTGGTTCCGTTCCATCTGCTTTGTTTCGTACGCAATTTATACACAAAAGCAAACACATATTTTAGTCAACTCGAACAGACGTGCAAATACTCTCAGAATTGTGGTATAAATTTATAAGTATCAGACAGTCTTTCAAATTTCGGATTCTTAGATTTGCAATTCCAAATATTGAACAACCAAAATGGTTTCCTTATTCAGTACTAAAATTGAGCTTTAAAAACTTTAACTTTTACCATTTGTTAATTGTTTTTTTTTTTTTTTTGCAATCAGCAATTGTTGTTTTTTTTGTATATTTTTAAAAACTGAAACTGTGCTTATATGTTTGCCTTATGAGCATTCGTTCTGCTTTCAAAAAGTGGAAAGAGTAGGTTTTTAGCAATTATTCCATTTCCATTCATTTTTCAAATAAAGTTTTTAACGAGCAAACTTCACAAAATAAATACTACCAATGTACATTTATATGTATTTATATATATGTGTATATACATGTATGTATATGTATGAAACACTCCCTTGCCACGAAATCTGTGTTACGTTCATTAAATTTATTACTTGGCCCAAGTACTTAAATACATACACAAACACATACACATATATTTATTTATGTATAAGTAATATTTTTTGCCATTTTTTTGCATTGTTTTATATTTCAAATAAATAATGCTTTGAGCTGTAGGAGCGGATCGATTAATATAAATCAACGCCCGTTCCCTGTCTGTGTCATCCCACTCGTTGATGTGGGGAATGGTACGGGCAGTTGGTTGGTGGGTGGGGGGGGGGGGGTATTTTGTATGCGGGGTGGGGTCTGTGGGTCGGTGGCTCAACTTTTCCTTTGTGGCTTTAATGAAAGTAATTTATTAAGTAATTTCTAAGCTTTTAGTCGTGACGCTGGTTGTTGAGCGTTTAATTAATTGGTTTTCTCATTAAACGCCAGCGAAATGAATTATGCATGAGCCACCGCTCGATAATAATATTGGGATTGGGATTGGGTAACCTTTGTCATACCAGTCATAAGGCGATCCCAGCCAAAGCAAATATCAAACTAAATCAAACGGAAACCCCCGCCTTACTTCAAATTGAGGTGCAGTCCCATAACTGTGTGTGAAATGGATCTAATACAAGATTGATAAACATTTCGCATTTATCACGATTATAGGAATTACAAATTCCACAACGAGTTATTGTGTAATTCTTTGTAATTCTAAATTCTTCTCAAGGGTATATCTGAGGTTATTGATTTGAGTATGTATAAGTATATGCTTGATATGTAAATATGTCTCCAAGTCAATTGTTTTTATTTGTTGTGTACTTCGACACATATCGAAGAAACCCTTCATCTGTAGCCAGCGAAAGGTAGATCTAAGTTGTAAAACGAGATCAGCAAATAAAATATTGAAGCTCATCAATAATTCACAGACTTTTCATAGGAATTGCCGATAGTCATAATTGAGTCAAAGCCAGCATTTATTTCAAATTACGCTAAATTTAATGCAGGCAGTTTATTAAAATGCAAATATCGCATTTATATGTAAATAATAAAATGTGATTCATTTGCTGGGCACTAAGCAAAAGTGCAGTTAAGTTAGTTATATAGTATAGGTTATATCAGTAATTTATACAATGTATACGTATATAGTATATGGTATATTGTGGATTTGATGACCATATTGTAATGCCGTCTTGGCCATGTTTGAAAGCATTCGCATTTGTGTGTCTATGGCACAGGGAAACGTGCTCTTTTACAGTCCGCACCGAAGATACTTTCAAAGTATTTGGACACAACACAACGTTTGTCGGTTGTTGTCGGGTTGTGAATGTTGTCGCCATCGTTGTTATTCGAGAGTCTTGCCTTGTAAATGACTAAGCGGCGCTCCAAAGAGACCCAGTTACAACAGTGCGTATGTGTGTGTGTGTGTGAGATACATTTGTGCGACTATCTGATACTTAGTTGCAACTGCTGTTGTCGCTGTTGTCGCTGCTGTTGCTGTTGCGAACGGATATGCACAAAATGCGAAACGTGCTTTCCCAATAACATCAGACAGACAATGACAAAATAAAGCCAAGAAACGATGCTAACCAACTTGGCTGGCTTTTATTTGTCGTTGCAGTTGTTGCAGTTGCCGTAGCAGTTGTTGTGCCCTGAGCTCAAAACGATTGCAGCCAAAAAATAAATAAAAATATTTAAAGAAAAGTGTCAAGATTTGCATTTATCGCTGTTGGCGTCGGCGTCGTGAGCTAAAGAAATGCAAACGCGATAAGAATTGTTGTTGGCATCTCTCGTATCTAGTATCTCAAAGATACACAAAACCTTAACCAAGTCTGCGCTTACCTAGCATTTGCATAATTTGCATATCTAGCAAACATTTGTAGTTGAAAAAAGGAAGAGTGCTAAAACCGAAATGCTTGTCTAAGCAAAGCGCAATATGCACAGACTGTGACAAAACAAAAAAAAAAAAAACCAAAAAAATATTTTAAAACAAAAAAGGTATTTTGACACTTTTGCAACTGTTTCAACTTTATTGGCTTACAAACTATTATGTGCTGGCCAAATGTTAATTGATTCGCCACAAAATAAAAAGCAAATAAAAACCAAAATAAATAAAATAAATAAAATATATACAATATTGCCAACATTCTGCGAACGTTTCATGATGGGCTTATTTTTTTTTTTTTTTTATTTTTTTTTTTGTTTTTTGTTTTTGATTGTAACCGCTTTGGGATTTCCGTTTGCGTTGCTGGTCGATTGTATTTGTATTACGCATTTATTTCGTATTAATTTAATTAGCTGGCGTTTTGTGGTCGAGTGCGAAACCCGCATCCAGAACAATGCGATTAAATAGAAATGTGGGTTTCATACATTTTACAGATAGCGAAAATGTTGAAATACGGGCTTTCCATTTTGTTGTTGTTATTATTATTGTTGCTGGTGCGCTTTACAATGGGTTTTTGTCGGCTTTGCGAAATATTTGCCATATGCTAAATAAATTAAAATTTGTATTTCATTGTTGAGATATTGTGTATGCACTGTGTGGGTGTGTTGGTGTGTGGGTGTGTGGGTGTTTGATGATGATAAATACATTTACATTGTTGTACAGCAATCAAACACTGTTAAATAAAATGTAAATATAAATTGTTATATTTTTGCAAGCAACTAAATGTCTGACAAGTTTATTGAACTCTGCTTTTAAAACAGTTTCAACATGCGATTAAATTTAATTCGAATGCGAAAAAAATAACTCAATTACAAATTTGATTATGATTACATTAAGGATTTCAAATTAAGCTTTTCATATAAATATTCAGTGATTGAAAATTGATACAACTAAATGTTGAAAAATATATATATATTTTATAAGCTATTCAGTTAAGATCTTAAAAATCAATAATATTATTTTCAGCATTCAGCTTTTTTCCCCCTTCAAACGAATTTTGTAATTTAGTTATATACTGTTGTTGGTCGCCATGTAAGTCAATATTTGGTTTTTCAATATTTGGTTATTTCCTCATCCAGCCGAATAGCTTTTACAATTTCACAATTACCCATGGAAACAGATGCCATTAGCAGCTAGAATTTAGTACCCTCAAACAGAAACATGCACACACACACACACACACACACACACACACACACACACACACAGATAGACAAACGAAATGAACATTTCTGTAGCAATAAATCGCATATAAATGCCATTTTTATATTCAGTTTACAATTCAATTTAAATGTAATTTCCCCTTGCCGAAATTGCAAAATTTTAACAGCATTAAGATATGGATGAGTTTGTCAGTCCGCCGGTCTGTCTGTCAGTCAGTCAGTCAGTGAGTCAGTCACAGCGATAGTGAAATATCGCAACCACTCCCCGTGCATATAAATTATAGAGTATATCATAATTTCTCATTTGGTACGATAGCAAATCGGCTTACACTTTTGTGCATAAATTGACGAAATAAATCATGTTGGCAGCACATGATTTTCGTATTGGGGGCCGAGCACAGCACAGCAACTGTAATGGCAGCTACTTCCTGCCTGCTTATTCCCCTCCACCTCACCGGCTGGAAAACACATAAGTTAGCAACATAAAACCTACAAAGATATGCTCTTTTCAATAGCTAAATGCAAAAAAATCCCTTAACTCGTTTAGAATCAATTAAATATTTCATGATATTGAATAGGGTTCAAGAACCTGTTTTCAAATGAAGTCAAAAATCAAATTTACTTAATTGCTTATGAGATTCAGTTATTTTAATATATGCAAATAAATAATTATTTTTTTTTATATTTTTATTATGTAGAGTTCAGCACTTAACTGGTGCCTTAAGTGATTAATTCCTTTTGAAATATTATATTCATATTTTTACTTATTAATGACTAATTCACTAATTAATTAGTGATGGAGCTGATTAGAGTATGCACATTTCAGTTATTGGCATTCCAAATATTTGGTTCATTATTTATGTGCTTTGCACAATTGCAGAGTTGCATTTTTGCGACTTATGCTTAAAATATTTTTGTGCTGTTGCGTAAGGAAAAAAATTCTGTTTCATAATTATATTTTCACTTTGTCTGGCATTATTGCTGACCAAGGGGGTTAACAGGCAGCAGGCAGGGAGGGCAGGGCAATCAGTGGCTTGTCATGTCGGCCTTTGGCCTTTTAAGTGCATTGTCAATTATATTTTCATATAAGGCCACAGCTGGCAGCGCCAGCACCGTCAACTGATTGTTGGTTGACTGATTGAATTGTGGCCTCCGACATGATCGTCTATCGCTTGATTTTCTATCCACACACATTATGTAAATACATATATGTATATAAGGAAACAACATTTCATTTATATATAATAAAATATTTCTTTGAAAATGTATTTGGAAATAAATCAATTTAAAGCATTAACAATTTATGCTATTAGTAACAAAATATGTATGTATATCTACAGTCACAAATTACTTGAAATTAAATTTTCATTAAAATTTGTTCGTATTGTGTTGTGTATATTTAAATTTATGTACATATGTATATTGATGTGATACATGTGATTTGTGATGTGTTTCATTTGCAATTATAAAATTGCACATTAATTGTAATTTGTTTTTGATATACGAGCAAACGGACAAGTGATGTACAACTACTTATTGAAATTATAGTGCTCGTTCTTGCTATCGAACCAAATGGGTATTAAATGTACATCAAGCTGCTCGGATGCCCCCATCCCGCCGCATACCCTTTAGTAACTTATCGACCACATTAGCCTAATGATTGCGTCAAGTTGCCCGGCTCCAACACCGCTGGCATTGTCAGCACTTAAATGCAGGCTTCATTTGGTTAATTGCATGCCAAATGTTGTCATGATTAATGTTAATGCTAATGTCGATGTGACGGCCCTTTGGGGCCAACGCAAAAAGTTCTGCAAATCGAACAGTCCCGAAATTAAAACCAGTTCCTATTTCATTCTGCTTATACCCTGGAAGAAGTATTCGAATTTTGTCGTCAAGTTTGTAAACCATTAAGATAAGGTTAAAGATGAGTTCTTGTATTAACACGATATCAGTTCAAAATTCACTACATGAAATTATTATTTTGCTTGTAGTACTTTGAATGAGAAATCATCAACATTGGACCGCAACAACATATAGCTTTTATAGGAATAATCAGTCGGCTTGTATATACCCTTGTAGTTTGATATTTAGGGGTCGGCTGTTTGACTCCGGTTTGCAAGAGTATATAATTTTCGTTGTGAATAAGATAATCGTTTTACCTGCTGTTTGCTTCGTTTCTGTTTCAGTTTATTTTTTTTTTTTGTTGCTGTTTTTCTACGATGTGTAGGTAATTTGATTCTCCATTCTCAAAGCCAATTTCATTAATTGGAATTGTGCAGTGAGCTGTTGAAAATTGATAGGTGATTCAGGCAATCAATTTCACATCATTCAATTAATATAGTATAATTAAAGTGTTGACTACAAATAAAAGTATATAAATATTTCCCATTTGTGGACATTTGATTCGAATTGTAGTAAATGGTATTTCCAGGTCAGCTCGTATGTAGACTGATCTGTAGAATTCGAATAAAACTGTGACTAAGATCTGAAAATGTATCAGTTCACATAAGAATTCAGCAGAGATTTAGTAGGTATAATTAATCACGAATCCAATTAATTCGGTGTAGTAGCTATAGGTAGACCTAGGCATTCCTTATAAGCTATAGCACCTTTATGAATCTAAGAAGGAATCATTTTACTAGAATGTTTAATCAGTGGAGACTCGATAGAGGTATACAAAATATCCATTTACTTTTAAAGTTAAATCAGCAGAGACTTAATACTCGACAAAAACATTTAAGTACACAGAAAAAGATCTGTATTCTAATCGAAAAATTCTGAATAGTGATTCATGTTTGCTTGGCTTGCTATATAACAGAAAATTAGTTCACATATTATAAGCACTTTCCCAATCTTTTTATTTTTAGTCCAATAAATATTTCAACATTTGTGTGCGACTTTTGTCTGTGTTCATTTCTGCCATCTGCTTAAATGTTATGTTTATATAATTTTTTAGTTTTGCCAGAAGGATCTTTAACCTTTTTGGTTTGGGCGATGCCAAGTCAGCGGCAGGCAGAGGTTAGCGGAAGGCATTTGCCACTTGCGTTTGCCATTGCCGCCGACTGCAACACGTACAACGTACACAATTGGGGCAAGGCTTCTCTTGTGTCGCAATCTTGGCACGCTACCCTCTGCCACTGTGGCTGGCAATCGGCATGACCCACTTGCGACTTGCGAATTAGTAAAAGGCTACGGCGTGCTCATGTATGCATGTGTCTGAGAGAAACTGCTCCGCTGCTGCCTCGTATCAGGCCATTACGTATACGCCGCCTTGGCTGACGTTATTCTCAACGTTGACAATTGCCGCGTATTTATAGACGCGTCTAATGAGCTAACAACTTCCGACAAACGCACATTTGAACTTTAAAACAAAATGCACACACCAGCACACACACACACACACACTCAGACACGCAAACATTATAAGTAATCGAGGGGCAATTAGTAATTTGCAACTGCAATTCACGTAGCAAGGCCCGAACAAATGAACACATACATAGCTCAGAAAAATACTGACTTTCAATTGACAATTTGAATCGCGACTTTCGCACATTCGTCTCTATTATTATGTAACTGCTGAATATATATACAATTCATATATTAATTATTACAATTTACCGTATTAATTTGTGGCTTGTTGTGAAATGATTGCGCTAATTTGCGCAAATTCGCGACACGTTTCGCCCAAACAAAAATCAAAAACTAATTGCAAAGATTGCAAATTGCGCATCCCAATGTCAATGACAGTGCACGATAAGCGGAAAGAAACGCCAAGAACTGCGCTGCTGAGAGTAACCCCAATCCCCTAACCTCCCGCACCGGCCGCCACTCGAAAAGATCATTATGATGATCATCGTCCAACGTTACCTGACAGAGAGTAAAACCCACGAGTGGCAGTCTCAGTGCGCCTGTGTGTATCTGTGTGGCATTGCAAAATGTATCTTTGTATCTTTGTGGCTGGCAATCAATAATATGCATTGTGAATTGCTGTTCATTGTGAGCTGTAATTGTGCGGCGAACGTTTTTTTCTTCGTCTTTTTCTTGTATTTCTTGCATTTCCTTTTATTTGTTTATTTATTTGCTGCCTTTTTTTTTTTTGTTCAATTTTCTTGCTGATTTTGCGTTGAGGTGTTTTTTTTTTTCTTGCTGTGAATTTAGCAAGCAACTGCCATAGCTTATAGCCTGGCCATCTTCGCTTCTATATAGCACTTAATTGCACGTTTTGGCCAAGTAACAATAACAGCAACAGCAACAGCAACAGCAGCGAAAACAATGACAATGGCTAACATCAAATAACTAACCAAAGGCGAGTTTTTTGTTTTTTTTTTGTGGTTTTTTTTTTGCTTTTTTGCGGTTTGCAGTCACTTTTTGGTTGCTTCTGCTTTTGCTTTGGCTTCTTGGCCAGCTCTGTAGAAAATGTCTATATTATATATAGCTTGAGTGTAAATTATGGCTGGACTAAACGACGCCGACTATAATGAGTTTGTGCCGTGGATTTGGCCAAAGTTTCTACACTTATAAACAGCGTTCGGACAAGCAGCTGCTTGGGGATCGACTTTAACAAGTTGTAAAATTTGGAATTAATTATTTGATGTACATAAATATGTGTTGTAATAATATTTTCCAAACTATTACATAAATTATATTACAAAATATTTATGTACTAAGCGCAATTATTGTGATCATATTAAGTTAGACATTGTGATGAGTAATGTGTCGCAAAAGTTAAAATATTGGCATCTTGTCAATGCATTGCATTTGATGAATGTTCCGAAATAGTCTTTAGACTTTTTGCATTATTTGTAATAATAAATAATAAATTTAATCACACTCAATTTTCGAAATTTGTGTTATTTAAATAAAGTAAAATAAACGTCTTTGATAAGAAATATTTCATTTTGATTAAATAAGAAAAATTCGATTAAAGATTGCAATTTAAAACGCAAAATAAATTCGCTGCCCTTGTTTGCTTTGCAGTTTCAAGACTTCCCTGTTAGTGTCGCCATTGGCTTAGTTGTGCTATTTACTTGGCCGACCTTTAGTCTTACATTTGTTTGCCCTTTGGCTGCGACCTGAGCTTGCTTGTACTTTCTGGTCGCTTTGTCCTCTTATTGGCGGCATTTTCTCGTTTTCTCTGTTTCACGCTCACGCTTCAATTGGTGGGGCAAAATAAACGACTGCAACAAAACAGGCAACATTTTAAGCATGCTAATTAGTGAGAGAGGCTCGGAAGGCTTTTGTGTTTATTTCCCATGTGTCCATTATAATAACTTAATGTTGCTGCCTCGTCTTCTTTTTGTTTTACATGTAGTATATGCTTTCGCCAGGTTTAATTAATGATTTGCTAAGCTGGCTTGCTGTACGCTTGTCTCGCTCAGGCGCATCGGCTGCCTTGCCCCCTGGTTAATTGTGTGTCAGGGGCATTAGGAAATTGGGCGAGCGTTTGGGCCACACCCATTCCCAGAGTAGCAATTTCGACCCCCATTTCGAATTGTGGCCATCAAAAGCAGCTCAAACTACTGTTGCTGTTCCTGTTGTTGATGTGGCTCGCATATGTTGCCAACACGTGGCAACAGCAGGCGCAACAACAGCAGCCAACAACAACAACAACAACAACAATGTAACCGCTTTGTTTTGCAACATGCTTGGAGAGGGGCAGAGCTGAGAAGGATGGGTTGGGGTTTGCCTGCCGTTGTGCAGCACCCAAAAAGCTTCCATGTTGCACATTGCTCGCTTGCTTGTTGCTGTTTTCTGTTCCGCTGCATCGAGTTAAGCGAGAAACTTGTACTATTGCCATGCACGCATTGGCAATATTTATTACATCCACATTATTTCATATTAATTAAATACACTTGCAAACAGCGCACATAAATTCGTTCTGCCACTCAGCTTGCCACGTTTGGAAACGATCTGAAATTAAAACTGTTTAGAAACATTCAACTTTTTTTTCTATTAATTGTCCCATTAAAATCTGAAATTGCTTTTTTCGCTGCAATTATTTACAGCATTATATATATATATTTTTTTTTAAAGAATTTTCTAGTATTATAATGAATATTTTTTGTTGCAAATGCAACTCACGTCTCTAAATAATTCACTGGTTTTATTTAGTCTTCCGAAGTTCTAAATCGATTATGTTTATCTATTTTGTGCTCTTCATTATTCATTTTGCTAAAATCCTATTGACATCTTTCATGGCATATAGTTTCAAAAGTTCTTATAAATAAAGCTCACCTCTCAAAAAAAAATCTCTGTTTGTGTTTAGGAATCTTAAGTTCTGGTCTAATCAGAAAATGTTCTTGACGTATTTGAATCATAAAGCAAAGTTTTAAAAATTCACAAAAATAAATGAAAAGTTCAACAAATGAATAAAAAAACATATATTGTCAAGGGTATTGTCGCTTCGCTCAATCGAATTTCCGCTTCCCCTTGCAACAATTTTTAGCAGCAGTTTTTATTTATTGTAGACACTATGCAACATTCCCGGCTTCCATGTGCATTTGCATGTGACCGATTGAGGTTTATGAATATAAATTGTTTGTTAATTAAATGCAATATCACATAGCAGCAGCGGCAACAACAATGATAACTGCCACTACCACTACCACTACCACTACCACTACCACTACCACTACCACTACATATGCATATCGTTGAATGATTGTGTGCGCCTTAATGCCGGAAATTGATTAAAAGCTCATTTCATTTGCTTGCCATTTGCCATTCGCTTATGTTGCTGTTGCTGCTGCAGTTGCTGTAGTTGTTGCAGTAGTAGTTGTTGCCCCTCGCTGTCATAATTTGCCATTTGAAATGATTATAGGCCATATACACACTCACTAACACACACGCACACACAAAGTGTGTAATAGGAATTTCAATTGCATCGCTGATGTTGTAAAGGAAATGTCCATAAAATGGATATGCATTGTTATTGCGATTACTATATATATATATATATATATATATATATATATATATATATTCTAGCTGTCGTTATTGGCTTGGGTATTTTGCTTATGAATATCAAGTCTTGCTTTGGCATGGTGACAACTAGAGTATCAAGTTGCTTAGATAACACAAAGTTGGCTTAGTGGAAGGCACTTCAACCTGGATTGGTAGATTGGTTTGCGTTTCAATTGGATTATGTTAAATATGCATAAAAAGATAATATGAATTATTCATGAATACCAAATTCCAAATGCAAAGCCTTTTATATGACCTTACAAAGGGTATTTTAATTTGATCACGGGATGTGTAACGATTTCTGCTCAATTCATTGGAGTTATGAAATTTGACATAAGATTATGGAAAAGTGGCATTAAATCTGTGCCATATAATATGGATTACTATAGTATATATCTGCCATAGGATAAATTCCAATTGTGCTTTTCATAATTGGGCTAAATATTTGTAATATTCGACTACCTTATCAGATATTTTCACTACAAATAATATGTTGCCACTTAAGTACTTGTAAATTTTTAATTGAAACCATCTTGCAACTTATAACTAAGCTGCAGGTATGTAATGTTCGGCTTGCCAAAAGAGCAGTTGGTTTTCTTAAATTTACTCACTTCCACAACATTTGCCTGAATTTGGCCATATCATAACTAACTTGAACTTGAGCTGGCTGTCAAGCTGGCCAGCATTTGTTACCCTTATGTGCCCGCATTATTGGCGTCTGTTACAATTTCCCTCATCTCTCTTTCTCTGTTTGCTGTCTGCTATAATTTTACTGCCAATTTCAGGCAGCGAGAAAGTTGGCCAACTTTGGTCGCGACTCCACCTTCACCTCCACCTCCGGCTGTCTCTACGTCTACGTCTGCGTCTGCCATCGGATTTGGATTTGGCTGTGGCTATGACTATAGCTTTGCCTCTCCTGCACTTGCACGTATCTACGTTGCGATTTTTATTTCCTGTAATTTTTACGATATTACTTATTTTTATGCACCGCACGACGCACCGCTCTGTGGATTGGTTTGGGCTGGGCCGGGCCGGGCCGGGCTGGGCTGGGTGATGTTTGTGGGGTGCGGGTCAAGGGAGCTGGGTTGTCCATCGTTTAGCTTTCATTTTGCATTTTTATGCCACTTTTATGGTCCAATGTTGTGTTTGGCTGTTGAAGTGGCGCATTATTGGTTTTTCAAAAACTCGAGTTGCGTCATAAAACAAATTAAAATAAAAGCGAGATAACGACGACAACAAGGGGACCACACACACCACACAGCACCCAAAATGTTAACAGCAGGTCGACTTTAAAATTGCCATAAAAAGTGAAACACAAAAGAACATGGCTAACAAGACCCGAAATGCAATATTTGTATGCCAGAAGGTGGCACATTTCCAAATTGGAAAATTAGAAAATAGAAACGAAACACACATCAAATATATATTCAGTTGTTGGTTACTTTGTTGCTGTTACTGTTGCTATCTTGCTGCTATTACGTATATTTTTACAGTTGGCTGACTTATTTATTCTGTTATTATTTGCTATTATACAATTTCAATATTTATGCAGCTTGTGTGGCGTGACGCTGGCGCATTATAATTACCCGCACACACTCGCTTAAAAGCCCAGACCAAAGATCTCCAAAGCGGGCGACCAAATACATATTTATTTTTTCCTTACTTTGTTTCAGCGATAAGTGTGGCTTGAATATAGTTTAGCTAAAAGTCGACTGAATATTTTGTTATGCTTAAGGCGGTTGTTGTAATGTTTTATGCAGGCTCTTTGCCATTATGCGTTAATTGCTAAATACTCGATGGCTTATGGCTTATGGTTTATGATGGCATGCAACGAGTAATGTATACGTGCGACCTCGTTACCATAAATTGTTGTGTTGTTGTTGCTGTTGTCATTGGCAGACTAAGCCTAACAATGATCTATTGTGCTTGTAACGACAGACATGGTAAGCTAAATTGAGCACAGATCATTAACTATTCAATTTGCGAACGTACATTTTGTTTGCCTCTGAATTTGAACCACATATGACAAATACACTTAATAAACATTAAAAACAAAGCAAATAAATACAAAAAACAACCTAATTCCAAAAATTCCTTAACAGCTGTGTATAAGTCTACTTTTATTGCGTCTAACAGCATTAATATTCTACTTAAAACAGATGTCTCCATCTCAAAATGGGTTTTTTCGTACAAATTTCTGCCGAAAGATATCAACACTTGAAAAATTGTAAATTTCTCATTATTATTTTCGCAGCTGGCATATCGGGGCAGATCGGGCACTGTCGTTCAGTTGTGACTTCGACATTTCATATTACTTGGAAGTCAACCTTTACAGGCAGCCAGTTGAGTTGGCTTAATTACTTGATGTTTTTGTTTTTGATCGCAAATCATGTTTATTCAGTTTGAAAGCCATTATACGAATATTTACATACTCGTATTTTAACTACGACAATAATTATTTGCGTCTGCCTTACAATTAAGAATTAACATTTGCATTATCTTGTCATTAAGCGACAACATTTTAAGTGGGTTTTTTTTTTTTGTGGATGAAGTTTATTGCGATTTGAAATTTTCCATGCGTAATCTCAGGTTATTATTATTATTCAGTTTAGAGTTAAGTTAAGCAGTTCACTTTTTGCATAGAAATGTCGGCGTTTTATTTGAATTGGATTTTGCTGCTAATTAAAAAACTCAAAATTGTTTTGGTGTGGGTACGGAAGTACTTTGACAGTTGTCGCCAACGCGACGTTGAATGTTGCCCCAATTTATTTTTAATGTACAACTCGAACGAGCGCAGGTTCAATTTTCAATTCAGTTCAGTTTTAGTTTCAATTGCATGCAATTTCAATTGAGTTATTTGCGTTTTTGTCTGTTCAAAGTTCTTGGTGTCTGTCTGTCTTTATGACCAATTCCCCTGTATCTCTGTCTGTCTGTCTGCCTGCCTGTCTGTCTGTCTGTCTGTCTGCCTGTCTGTCTGTCTGCCTGTCTGTCATTCAGCGTTGTTGTGCTTCAAATTAAATTGGCCTTTGTGTGGACCAATGTATGGCACACATGTTCAATGGATGGTGGGGACCTCTTTGGCTCCATTGGTTCACTTGCCCATTTGTCCACTCGTCTGCTGGACATGCACACAATAAAGCCA
Source organism: Drosophila cognata (assembly GCA_035041535.1). NCBI lineage: Eukaryota > Metazoa > Arthropoda > Insecta > Diptera > Drosophilidae > Drosophila > Drosophila cognata. The sequence goes on along the minus strand of JAWNLC010000571.1, from coordinate 11,576,506 downwards.
AATACAGCGGCAAACGCTCATTGAATAAATAATCAAAATCAAATACATGCTTCATGCTACATACGTATGTATTTTGTGGCTGCTGCTGCTGCTTTGTGAATTCAGTTTGTTCGCTTCATCTTCGTTTTTTTATTTTTTTCATTATTTGCGGTTTTTTTTTGCAAAAATATCCAATTTCCAATTTCAAATTTCAATTATATTGCTCTTCGCTTTTTATTACTATTATTATTATTGCTGTTGTTGTGGCTGCCGTTGGATGCGAGAGCAATGAAAAATCAATATTGACATGAAAATGTTGCAATCGCTTGGCAAAGTTGAAGCAGCAAAGTCTTGAATAAGGAAGCAAGCGGCATGCCAAATGAAATCATTCGAATTGTGCATAAGAGACTGTCATCGTACAAATACACTGAGGAAAAAACAATATAAAAATCCCAGCCCAAATTAGACGTATGGAAAATTCGACATTCGAGGCAAGTGAAATTAGTAGATTGTTGAAAATTCAATTTGCATCCTTTAAAACACAAGTAGACTTGACTTAAGCTGAGTGTAATCTTGTTTCTTGCTTATCCTCTTTCAGTCTCAAGTTAAAAGTTCAATTTAAAAATGCCATCAAAAAAACTTGCTAAATATATCGACTGAAACTACTATGTAAGGCCCGATACTTATTTTGAGTAATTGATTCTTTTGATTTAAATCAATTTAAAGAATTTTCTTTCTGTGTAAAAAATGTATATAATATGTAAGGTCTGACTGAAACTTTGCTGCAATGCGTATACGTCCTGGGTCCGCCCAAAGGAACTTCGTCCTGAACTTTAACCAAGCGCGGGCAATTCTATTTAATTGCTGCATGATGCTGCTGCATGTGGCAAGAGGGAAGAATGGACACATCCGTTACAAGAGTTCTGGGGTCTGCTCAATCAATTGGCCGGCGGAAATGTTGCGACGCAATCGAAACAAATTGCTTAATTGCAAATATTTTAAGGAAGTTCTAGGAGATGTGAATGCGTAAAGCGAATAACGAATAACGAATAACGAGCACGATCGCGCATGTGAATGCGAATGCGAATGTGAATGTGAATGCGAATGGAAATGCGAGTCACTCATTCAAATAGGCAGGAAAAATTGCATGCCAAATGCTCTTGCTGGCGGCCCAGTCAAATGTCTATAATTTAAGCAAAAAACAAGCGACAGATACAAGCAACAACAACAACAACAACAACAACAAGCAACAGCAGGAAAATCATTTGACGTTGCAGTTGCTGTTTGCTGTTTGCATCAATGTTGCTGCTGTTGCAAAATTTATGCACACGGCTGCTGCAAAAAATGTTGTTGCTGTTGCAGTTGTTGGCTGGCTAATTTGCTGCAGCAACCAGTGGAAATGGTTGATGTGCAAAAATGTTGTTGTTGTCATCTTGTAAATGCCATAAATTAGTTGCCTGCCAGCAGATCCAAAGCGCAATTTACAAATTTTCATTTATTTTTTTTTTGTTTACTTTCTTGCGTATATTTTTAAACATTTTCATGCAATTTTCTTTTTTTGTTACTGTTTATTGCTTCTTTTAATTCAATTTATAATGTTAGCTTCAGTTTGGGGTATCTGTGGGTTGTTCGATAAGCCAGTTGCCGTTGTTGTAATTGCTGCTTGCATATTTTTAACCTGCCATGCACACTAAATTATTGCACACACACACACGCACACACACAAACACACACACACAAACACACACTCAAATACACACTCCAATAAACATTTTCCTGCATGACGAAGGTCGAGTGGGTGAGTGTCGTTGCATGGGCGGGGCTTGGCATTTGCCAGTGGCATAAAATATGCATTAAACCAAAATCAATGCTAGCCTGCAATACATATATATATATATATATATATATATGTAAATATATGTGTGTGTGTATGCGGTAAGAGATTGGAAAAATTTGATATATTCCAATTGGTAAATGTTTTGTAATGCGAAATGCACAATGAAAGCAAATTGAATTATTCAATCGGCAAATTAGGCAAATGTGCAAAATGCAATGTGTTTTCAACTTTGGGATTATGTAACACACAACAAATTTCTATTTAGTGCTGCTATTTTTATTCTTTTATTGTTAAAGTTAAGCTGAGAGAGAGCTTAACAACGAAAACAATGAATATTCAAATAAAGCAAGCACTTTAGGGCTTGATTTGATATGAATTGTGAGTGAAACTATTTTGAGTAAACATTTATTTCAAATAAAAATATGAAAGGAATTTATTTATATATAGTTGTTGGTAATAATATGGCAATATTTATTTGTGTGTAAACGTAAATAAATGGCACTCGCAAAACAATTGCCATTTATTCAATTTCGCCTCTAGCCCAGCTAAAATGAAGTTTTATCCACTTTATCCATATAAATCTTTAATCGCAACACGCTGGAGCAGCGTCGTCATAAGCTAATTTATCAACATTTCCGTTACCGTTTCCGCCGCTCAGCTGATGACCATTATTTTTGAGAAATGTTGGCAATTACTACAGATATTTGCCCGAACATCCGCAGCTCATAAATAAAATAGGTAGATTCATAATAGTAAAAGTTTTCATTCTTATGACACAAAAACAATAAAAAAAAAATGTGAGCAATTTATTGGAATCGCACTGACAACAAAACTCAACTTCGAAAATTCCCATAACGCTCATGGTCACAAGTAGCAACGCAACAACAGCCGCAACAACAATGGAAAATAGCTGAAATCAATGGCAAAGCAATTGCTAAAACGAGAGCAGAGCATCCAAAGGCTGTAAAGAATTTTCCAAGTCACAATGAGAAAACCTAGAAAAGCGACACTGGCAGCAGCAGCAGCAGCAGCAGCAGCAGCAGCCAAAAGGAAATCCCACAGTTCCCTAACAACAATGGCAAATAAATTAAATTAGTCACAAGCATATTTCAAAAAAGATATATATACACACATACATACATACAGATACATATCTATATATATATAATTATTATATATATATAAGCGTATCCTGTCCGTTTGCGAGGGGGATGGCTACAGCCAGTTGGGCCAAGGATAAAAGCCAACAATAAAACACACAGACGAGCATTTTATATATTTTATTTTATGAGCAAAGGACTGTTACATTAAACCCGCGCTTCAGGCAAGGATTCAAAGGGCTGCGGGGGTGTGGCGGCCCACTTTACGACATAGTCGTGGCTATGAAATATGTAGCTGCAAGTATTTTGCCCAACTGCAGCTTCTCATGCCAAATTGCCTTAGTTTCGCACAAACAACCAAAAAACCAAAAAAAAAAGAAAGAAGATAAAAAACCTGCCCGAGTCGAGAGTGCCTGACCACAAAATATCCTGCCAATAAACTGCTGCAAAAATATATTCGGTTACCTAGCCCATTTCTATAGATACAATGCCTTCTAACCAAATATGCTTCTTGCTTAGTAGGAGGTTTTCAGGAAATAGAAATAATCGTTAGAGCTTAGAAAGTATCTTAACTGAATTCTACATAAACTGATTATTGTAAAACTGAAAAATATCCAAATTTGTACAGGAACTAATATACCATAATATTTATTAAAATCGGTATTAGAAAAATATCGAATAATCAAATTATTATTGCAGCCCTATGCGTATCTTATATGCATATCCTTTGTGGTGTCGCAGATGCATCCCTGTGAAACTTTTTATCTATTTTTAATGGGGTACAGGGTATGAACAGAAAAAAAAAACAAGTAAATGAAACAAACGAACAAAGGGGGGATGTGGGTGGCAGGCGAAAGCTGCTTTAAAAACGTCTCCGACGCCGTCTGCGTCTCGTCGGCTCGAGCTCGAACAACGAATGCTGTAGTTCCAGACGGGGCCAGACGCTCGAAGGACACGCAGAGGCGGCACACCCACATTACACTCACACACACACACAAACACACACACACACAGATATATATACGCACACAAGCCGAACGACATAATAAAACCGGCAGTTTTATGCATGTCTGAGTAAGTTCATGAGCCGAGCAGCCAGACCGGGTTGCCGGTCGAAGGGAGGAGCATCAGTCAGATGGGTAGCAGTCAGATGGGAAGTTTTTTTTCTGTTGTTGGCTTCCAGTGCAGCATTTGGTGCCGTCTGTTTCAGGTTCATTGGAATTGCGGCGGGCAAACAGCTCCCGTGGGCTAACTGGGAGCCGAGTCGGCGCACTCAACTGCCATGCTCTTTATTCAGCCGCCGTGGCATGAACAAAGATGAAGCGAACCTGCGCACTGGTCGGGCGTGTCACAGGAACAGAGAGCAAACCGTAAAAATAATAAAAAAAAAAAAACATGAACAGCAACAAGAACAACAACAACAACAGAAACAGAAACAGAAACAACAACTTGCAGCATTTTGAGAAGGTCGTTGCGAACAGTTGTAAAACGGCACAGCGCACAGCTGGACCACAACACAGATACATTCACACACATTCAGATACATATGTATCGGTTTATGAATGTATGAATGTATGTATGTATATGCAACGAGGCGTCGACACCGGTATGTAATTAACTTAAGCCCGAACCCAAATGTCTGTCGATATATTAATGCCGCGACAAAAGCCGGGCCCCTGCAATCGGCTCTAAGTCCGACGTTCGGCCTCAGACCAGGGATTTGAAAAATGAAATATACAAGAGGAAGTATCTATGCATGTGTGTGTGTGAGAGTATCTGTGTGAGTGTGTGTGCATGTGTGGCTTTGTGCATATGTAGTCAAAGCCGAGGTCGTTTGCCGGCACTTGCCTGAATAGGGGCTGGGACTTACTTATGTATATATATATGTACACATATGTATGTATATATATGTATATTTGTAAGTGTACTTATGTGCCATTTTATACCAGAGAATACGTACAACATAGCCTGGCATGTGTGAGCTGAACTTAACAAAAGATCCAGCACATTTGTTTATTGCTGTTATTGTTGTTGCAAGTGTAACACATGCTGCACATGGCATGGCATAAATTGATTGCGCAAGTGACTCGGATGAAAAAATAATATAAAAACGAAAAATAAAAGAAACTCTTACGAGGGAGGACACACGTCCCTCTCAGCAGCAAAAAATGATGAGTCAGATAAAGGGGGGCAAAGGTAGCGCAGAAATTGACTGCCGTGGCAAGAACGCATATAACTGAATTTGCCAATAACAACAAAAGAAATGCCATTCAAAATGGAATTTCATATTTTGCATATCGCTGCGATAGCAGGCATTTTGCACTTGAGCCCGTTGGGATGCGATCTCCCCACTTATTGCAGTAATCGTTGGGAAATTTTTCAAATGTTTATTATGTATACATTATTTAATAAAAATATTTATAAGTTGCATGTTTATTCACAGATTAGAATTACCTTGAACAAAATGTGTTTTATATTTCAAAGCAACCATTGTGCCGCTAAATGACGTTTAAATCATCAGTTGATAAATGAGATATTTCTTTGGGAAACCGTTTCCATTTTTCATTGCTTTATAACCCATTGAAATAATTCTCACATCTTTGCAATTTGAGATCAATCAACCGAGTTGGTAGAGAATATGTGTACCTCATGTCATGGAGGGCCACACCTCTTGAGATATGTATACACATAAGCGACACGACTTGGTTTCGTGGAGTGTTTTTAATTGAAAATTGCTGTCATGAAGAAAACGCATAAACAACAATTCTAAGAAATAGCTCAGACAATCAAATCTATTGTATGTGCACATATATATTGGTATAAATTCACATAACAATTGTACAATATGCATAACAATGAGAAACGCTTCAGTCACCGCCCCGTTTCTCGTTTCTCGTTCCAGTTTCAATACTCAGTCCCTGTGATGGGCAGGGAGGGGAGGAGACAAGTGTTCCGCTGCTGAACTGCCGAACTGACACAAAGAAGTCTTAGGAGAATGGAAAAACTATTGTCTGAGCCCATTTTGGAAGAGTCGTGCTCAACGAAAACTTATGTATAAATCAAAATTTATGAATTTCGTATTTCGTATTCGAAATGAAGAGCTAAGCCGAGCAGTGAACAGTGAAGAATTTTTGAGTGCCGTCTGCTGGCACTTCAGGCAACTCTGGGTCGAGACCTCGACGTATTCAAGTAAAGCAAACAATATAAACTTCAACGAAAAAAAAGAAAAAAACGCTTCGTTGCATATCAAATTAATTACACAGAGGCCCCAAAAAAAACAAGCAGCCAAATAACTTGCAGGCCAAGACTCTAGCCAAAGCTAAGCGGCAAGCGACACAGTCAGTCCGTCTCTCAATCCCTCAGTCAGTCAGAGTGGCTGTCAGACAACCCTTGAAGATTGCTTTCTTATGCCAAGGGGCTGCAGTCGCTCAAGGAGCGACGCCCCAAAACTTTTCTGCATAACACAAGCGAGTTAAGCTTTTGAAAACGAGGATGAGCCAAGGGAGGGGCCGAGGGAGAGGGAGAGGCACACAAGCTGACAGGCAAGAACAATTCATGCACAGTGCAAAACTGAAGGCATAATTTATGCCTTCAAAGTGAATTGTTCAAAGAAAACTTGGAACATTTTTCCCCTTAACGGCACGTCCTGTTTCCAATGTTCCATGTCAACACAGCCCGCACCGAGCACAATAACAATAACATCAGCAACAAGATAAATTGCCCCGAAAACAGGACTAGGCGAATCCCGCATGCTCTTTAAGTTGCGAAGGAGATTCAATTTAATAATCATAATTACGAATGTAATTAGTTGTTCGTTAGTCTCGTCACTAAATTGAAACGCGTTTTGCTTTGGAAAATTTTAAATTTAAAATTTTACATAGTCTGATGACAATTATAAATCATTAATTCAAATAGCCAAATAAACAAAAAAATGCATAGAGTATTACTCCAAAGATCTTTAAGATTTTGAAAATATTTCTAGAAGTTTTAATAAAATATATCTAATGCGAGGTGACAATTGAAATATGCCTAACCCAAACGAAATGCTGGCTACTATTTTATTTACGAAAAAAACACATTTCGCAGAAACTTCTTACATGCTAGGACACGCTGGATTAAACAGATTTTGTCTTATTATTTTTGTGACTTTAGCCGAAACTAAAACTCTGAAACAATACAAAGTCAGCAGGCAGCAACAAAAACCGAAAACAAACAGAAAAAATAGAAACGAAAAAACGGAAACGAGAAGAAACCGCACCGCAGTCAAGGCTCACATGTTTGTTCAAGTAAAATGGCAATTTATAAATGGACACGACGAGGAGATTCGCAGGAAATGCTCAAAGGCTGGAAACACAAAAGTAGGTAATGGGAATGGCAGGGGGAATGGGAGTGGGAATGGGAATGGGAATGGGAAACATTGCCAGCATGAATGGGCAAAACTCACGCACAGGCCGACAACAGACAAGAGGGGCCCCAAAAAAGGTTTTTCGGACTAGCCCCCAAAAAATGATATTTTAACTACATTTGGTGTTTTTATGGGGCCATCCTCTGTTTTATGCCGGTATATTGTACATTTATTAATACATAATCATCGCTGGCAGCAACATGAGAACTGGCCACATGGTTGCGGTCCCAGCGGACAGCTTTTGAGCATTGAAAATAAAGCAGTAAAATTGTAATAGATATAGATACAATGTGACTGTGTGTGTGTGTGTGCTTCCGTGTGTGTGTGTGTGTGTGTGTGTGTGTGTGTGTATGTGTGTGTGTGTGTGTGTGTAGCGAGGCTGTGGCCATCTATCGTTGTTGTTGTACGTATCGTGCGACTTGTTCTTGGGATAGAGGTTCTAGGAAATCCAAGCGCTGTGAATTTGAGCTGACTGCCCCGAAAATGTTTGTGTGCTAGTTCTGCTTCTCTTTAAATATTTTCTTCTTTTTTTTCCTCGGAGTTTCTATTTCAGTTGCTCTGTTTTCAACTGGTTGCTTAGTTGTGCAGAAAGGCAGATAACTCACAAAATGTTGTTGTTGTTGTTGTTGTTATGATTACCCAAAATAAAAGTTGCTGCCGTCTGAGCCGGGTTTCTGCGAAAAGTTGAACACTTACTTGATAAATATTTTCATTTGAATGATTACGAAGAAGAACCGAGAGTTCACAGCCCGTAAAACTCAGCAATTTGAAACCAGCGAATTGTTTTTGTTTTTCAGTAGTGTATATATACAGTTCAATAGTCAAGTTAAAGATAAGATTTAAAGTGGATTCGTGACAATATAATTGGACAAAGTCCAAAGAGCTAGGTAATCGAATATGATTGCTTCGATAATACTGTGTCATAAATATTTAGTACAGTTCAAGTTGCAACAATTGGAAATTTGAATCGTTCCGAAATCATAATGATCCAGACCCTAAGCACCTTGATATTTATGAAATAATTAATGAATGAAAAGATGTTTCTTTCTTGGCCTTTTTTTTTAGTATTCTTATCACATTAATCAGATTATATTTATGCGATCCCAAATTGTCCAAGGTTTACACTCAAATTCAAGGAAAATTAGAAATTCAAATTGTATATTTAAAATATGAATATGCATCCAGACTTACTATACAAGAGTTTGAGATTATGTGGATACATCATGTCTGCATAAAATAATACTTATTGTAATTGTTGCAATAAGTTAATTATGTTAAATAAAAGCTTCCCTAAAGCGTACATTCAATTTAATGGATATTTTATACATGTTCAACATCAAAACAATTTTCCTTTTGATTAATTTCATAATTTATGCGAACACAAATCGATTATGTCGAAGCCTTTTCATTGGCAATGAAGGCTTTGAAAAGTATTGAGGCTTAGTTACAGTCTCTAAGTTGCCATTATGCAAAACGGCAATCAATCCAGTTTGAAAAGAGAGGGCATTTTCAATGAGCTCAATGAAAACAGGAAAATTGTGGGCCATTGTCGCCAAGTTGCATGAATGAAATCTTACGAGAACTCAGAGGCCATCGCCTCGGGACTGGACGTGATATTAGCCAGTAAGCAGCCGAAGGTAAAAAGGGGGACGGGGACGGGGACGGGGACGACGAGGGGACACTGTCGCCGTGTCTAAGTTGCCTTTCAACTTGATGAACAATAACAAAAGGCTGGCCAGGCAGGCTTACAAAAGAAAATGTTGTATAGAAAAAGACTTACTTTCAAAGTTTCTAACACACGTTAGGGTATATAAATGTATATAAATATATATATATATGTATATATATATAAATGACTGTGTGTGTGTGAAAAAGTATTTTTCTTTCTTTTGCGAAATTAATGAACTATTCAAATGTCAAAGGATCTGTGTAGATAAAGCGATGGAGCGACGACGATGACGACAAAACAGTTGGTGACAACAAGAACAAAAAAAAAGAAGAAAAAAAACATAACACACACAAAACGGAGCAACAACAATAAAAACGAGTCCAGTAAAGAAATCCATAAAAGATTTTGTAGCAGCAACGCGTCGCTTTATGAGTCTCGTCTCGCAATGTGTTCCACTGTGTGTGTGTGTGTGTGTGTGTGCTCGCTTTTACAAAATTCAAAAAGCAATTTACAAAAGGCAACGTGAAAGGCGATACGCTTGCACACAAATACGAATACAAATCCAAACACAAGAGCCATGCGATGGCATGGCCGGAACCCAGGTCGGGGCCCGGGGCCCGGGGCCACAGTTGCAGCTCGTAAGTGCCACTAAAGGACGACGACGCGTCGAGAAGAATAAAAACGAAGGCGCTGAAGCGCAACGAATGCCGTGAAACAGATTCAGTCAGCTACAGCCTCAGCTCCATTTCGAGAGGATGAGTTGAGATGAGCACCAGTCCACGTCGCTATCGCTTTTTAGTCGAGCATAACTTTTCCGTTCCCCCTGCCTTCCACTCCGGCTCAGCCACCCTCCGTTTTAAGCGTAAATGAGTCGTCGCTGTTGTCAGTCGGCCTACAAATTCGTTGGCCGAATGATTTTTTATACCCTATACCCATAAAAAAATATGTAAAAGTTAGTATGACATATCTTTTATCATATACAAATGTACTTTGATTATGGGTTTCTCATTATTTTGGTTTGGTATTTAGGTATTCGGTTCCCCTGATAATCAAAAAGATCTTGCTAAATATGGTAATATTAATATTCAGACCAATGAATGACATTTTTATGCACTGAAAATGTTATATTGAATCTAGGAAAAAACAGCATAGTTGTATAAGAAATAATCCGGATTACTATAAAGGTACAAACATACATACACTTTGCCAAGAAAGTCTGGGAGAAGAGATATATGGAAATATGTATAAATCGACTCAAATTTCCATAGCAAAAACTTGATTCAACAGTTTACAATTATTATATGGTCAATTTCGAGCTGTTTATAGAGTATCTATCTGCTCATGCGAAGTGGACGAAAACAGTCTCAGACGATTTTTTTTTATTATCATTGCATTTTATAGACAGTTTTACGAGCTAACGAAAGTGGTTCTGGCAAAGAGCTTGTCCAGATAATGCCAATGCCGACACACACACACGAGCTTTACGATCTCTCACAATGTGTATTGGGTAAATTGTAAATCACACTTGCCCCACAAAACAGACCCACATCGAGAGCCCAAATAGGCCTCACACAGCTCCCCCATATAATACAGTTCGTCTCGTACAATGCATATTAGTAAGTGTGTTAAATTATTTTTTCTTTTCTCTCTGCTTTTTTAGCTTACCGATGCGTCTGCAAATGAGCCTTTGTCTGTTGTAAAAGCGAGGGAAGGGGCATTCACGATGAAGCTACTTGGTCCGTTGCATTGCCAAATGCTCAATCTATCAGTTAGTCAGAGTTGGCAAGCTGAAAAGAGCTCGTTTAGTGTGTGTGTGTGTGTGTGTGTGTGTGTATGTGAGAGTGTGTGTCTGTGTGTGTGCGAAGCGAACCATCAATCTTGAGCGACTGCTTGTAGCCATTACTTTGTTGCATGACAAGTCTGTAGTTTAGATAAAGTGCTGCAAGATCTATTTTGCCTCAGTCAGATCATAAATAAACTGGAAAGTTAGATGGAGATCAAGGGTTAGACAACAGCAAGGGGCATTGCTGATGTGAAAGTGGCTAGCAAAAAGACTTCACTTATTTGTAATTTGCATTACAAAATCAGCATAATAAGGCCAGCGAGTACATATCTTGAGAACTCCAGTTTTTGCGATGTTGGTTTAATATTTAAAAGAAAGCATTTGCAAAAGTCCAACTTTTAGTTAAAAGTCACAGCTCTAACTTCTTGTCAAAAACTCGAAAGTATCTTTTATTTGTGCTTGTATTCTTGATGTAATTTACCCAGACAATCTTTAATCTAACCGATTTTTAATTAAAATGCACATCAAGAGCGACAAGAGTACTTCATTAGTATCCGCAATTTAAGGAACGGCGCTCAAGGCGTCTCTTCAACAAATTAATTGCTGACTCTAACTCACTTAGATGCACCTCAGACACATAGCACTTGACACGTTACAGTCAAAAAAAAAAGAAGAAGAAAAACAACAAAATATACACATACATTCACAAAACTCATTACTTTGAATGCCGTGCAAAAAAAAAAAAAGACGCTGGCAATAATTCAAATGAAATTTTCGCAAGTCGCCTCAATTGCGAACCGCTTCAACTGGCTCGAATTCGATGCAGTTGTTGAATTTTCATTAGAACTTCACTTCAAATGCAATTTGCATTTCCATTGCTGTATCTGTAATTAAGCGCATAACACACACACACACACACACACACACACACACACACACGCACACACACAAAGATAGAACACTGAGCAAACAACTTGAATTCAAGTTTTGCGCAATTGTCTGAAGCTGAAGTTCGTTTCAAGTGGATCGGGTTTGCAAATTTCTTTGGCATGAATGAGTAAAATCAATGGGCCATAAATTCTGAAAGAGTCGCCAACTGTCGCAACGACCCAAACGACCCGGCGACAGTGAGACAGAACAGACAGGCGGACAGACCGAACGACTCAGCGACCTTCCGTTCATTATTTGAAAACTTTTTCATGTTGTTTGCATAATTTACAATTTATTATTTTGCGTTATTTATTGTACGTGCCGCAATTTATGCATAAAATGCCTGAACAAAACGCTCCATTAATCAGACCAGTCTACGTATACTACATGGTATTCCCACAGACCCGCACCGTCCTCGAACCCAGACCCCGACACCAACAACGCCCCTCTCTCTCTCTCTCTCTCTCTCTCTCTCTCTCTCTCTCGCTCTCTGTCTATCTGGCTTTTATATTTTAAAATACTAATTAAGTTTAATGTAATGCACATATGCGATAAGTCGCCAGCTTACTCAAGATTATATCGAAGCTGAGCCCCTCTCTGCTCGCTATGTATTGTATACATTATATACTTGTATACTGACTCTCGAATAATGTATTTGGGTGCCTTGTCAGGCGGCCTCAGCCACAGGCAGTGATTGATGTGGCAGCAGCACAACACACACATACACACATGGAGATCTATGCCATATTTGGAGAGCACAAAAAACGAGCTTACTTGTGGCCGCATCAAGTTGCCAAAAACGAAAACCTAAAAGAAAAAAAAAAAACTCGGATAAATTATTGACTGAACTACGTAGCTACTACTAGGTACTAGGTTTAGTGAGAAAGCGTTGCAAATTGAATCGTAAAACTACAATTTTAGCAATTAAGCAGTTCGAGTGTACAAATGATGTGGTAAATAAGATAAAGTTCCACCATGACCAAAATTAAAGAGAAAAGAGAATGTTTTCACAAATTTATTTAATTTATTGTGTTTAACTAATGACACGTAATAAAATTACCATGCAGATTTTCAATGTATTTCAGTTGTTTGCATTTCATTTGCTGTGACATTTATCACAGACAACTAAATGCAATAAAACTAAAAATGATATTCGAATGAAATGGGGAAAATTGTTCTTTAGCAAAATGAATAAATGAATACGTCTGGCTGCCATATGAAAATTAGTTCGATATGATAGTCAGTTTCAAGTCTATATGCGACTACCACATCCTGCGATATGTTCATGTATGGCATGCAGACATTTCGTTCGCCGACCCTCATCATAATTTTGTGCTCTTGGTTGATTATTATTCGCCGAGTTTCATAAATATATATTTTTTTTTTAGGCACACAAACAAAGGAGAAGTCGCTGCGGGCGCGGGCAACTTTGTATGGGCGGACGCCATGTGCGCTGCGCAATGCGATCAAATGTCAGGCTCCCAATTGAACAATTTGGCTTTTTTTGTTTTCTTTTTGGCATTTGCCGTTTCTTTGGCTTGTTCTTGTTCGTGTTCGACTTCCCCTTGCAAGGCAAGCCGAAAGCCAAACAAACATGGGCGCAAACAAATGGGCCAAGAGCTGCGCTGAAATATTTACGGACCAAATGTTTGTGCAAAAGTTCTTTTTTTCGCTTTTAGCAATTGAAAGGCCGACTAGGGGCAGAGAAAAAGTTGCATGGCGAATGCCAAATGTAGAACGTCGAACGTCGAACGGAGTAATTCAATTAAAATTTGAAAAACATTCTCGGGGCATGAGACATTGATGATTGCTTTTCTCTGGTCGTTTGCCAGTCAGCTAAACTAAATCTATTAAAATAAACAAATTTTGCGCTGTGGGGTTGATTTCCTTTTTAGAGGCAACAACGCTTATGTCACCCTTGTCACCTCATCACACGGCCTGTTGCACAGCCACTCTTAAGTGGTGGAAACATCAAATTTGGTTTTATATTCCCAAAAGGGGAGTTCTATAAGAAAAAAATGAGTAAGAAAGAAAATAATGATATTTTTTGTCAGTAATATTAAATAGAGAGAGAGAGAGAGAGAGAGAGAGAGAGAGAGAGAGAGAGAAGTGTTAATAGCTAAGAAAAAAATTAAAACAAATTTGTCTAAAATTAAAGATTTTTTTTTAGAATTGGGAATCGAACCGAGTGTATGTGGTTACCCTGTAAGCCTTTTATTGGGTGTACGACCCAAGTCTATATATTTCTATGGAATGTTACACATACAAGCTTATAATTTTTTGAAAGGTAATTAATAACCATTAATTAATTTAAAAAGTACATAAAGTGAAAGTGATACTAGCAGAAAAAAGCTCGTTGCACGTGCTAATAATGGTTTTGGATTTTTACACTCTTCAAGGTATGAATTCAAGTTGGCAGAAACAGAAAAAGCAATTAAAAGTGATGGGGAATAAGCATTAAAGGCGTACGGAATTGGCATCATTGAGTGGAATGATTCAAATTGCAATTCATATAACATTTTGACTATACATATTACTTACAAATCGACTAAGTTCATAAATTGCAAACATATGTTATTCAATTGAATTGAAACACAAATTTTTCATTGTGCAACGTGTGGCAAATGCAAAGAGTTAGTCACATTCAAATTGATTTTATTTTTGAGTCGCAGTTGAGTCAAGAAAGGCCACATCAGCGCAGGTGCAGCGATTCACAAGCCCTTTAATTACTGTGACTAAATTGCTGAGAGTCCACGTTGACTCACACGCACATGCAACCCATGTTAAATGGCCCAATCAGGGAGTAATTGTCTTAGCGTTTACTAAAAAAATAATTGCGCATAATTTGATGTGTATGTAATTAAAAGTTGCCAATTAACTTATCGATTGATCGATTTGTCGATTACCCGATTGTCGGTTGTCAGCATACCGTATACGTTCTGTGTTTTTTTTTTTTTAGGGTGCGGCCTGCGGCTGTCTACAAATTACAAATTGATTTTTATCGATCTCTCATAAACAGAATCATTGCTCGAGGTACTAACTACATGGAGTACATAAAATATCACTCTTTGGCTTGTTTGCTTATTGCTCACGTTTCTGATTTCTTGTTTGGTGCCAGCGACGAGAATTGAAAGTTGATTTAACATTTTGATAAGCGTCCGCAAATTACATGAGAGACCTGCCCAACGACCATAGACTTTGATGTGTTGGCATACGCCTATAAATTTCATGATTATCAGCCGTTTTTTGTTTTATGTTTTTATGTTTTTCATGTATTTTATGAAATGCATCTGGCGAGGCCGCACCCCAACCCATGTATTTATATTTTTCATTTTATACTAGACACGCACAAAACACCAACCCAGCCAATTTCAGCTATAGACCCAAGTTAGTTTGCGGTTTGTTTTTGTGTAAGGGGCGTTTTATGTGCGGTTTGCATGTGGGAATTTTCATTTTGAATAGTTACGAGAGACACAGGAAATCCATTAGACTAAGAAAAACCTTATGTCTTAGATGAGAATATATATACATGAGATTAGCTCACGTATATCAAATATTTTTAATTGCATGTTCAATATCTTCGAAGAACTTAAATGAGGCTACACGTTTTCAATCAATCTGCTAATTCTATACGTTGTTCAAATATTCAAATAATATTGGTTGATATAAAGACGAAGTCCATTAATCTACAAAAAAAAAACCATCAATTTAATATGAGATTGTCGTATTTATGATGTATTCAACAGAAGGCTAACGCAAGATTTGCCAACTGCCTACAAATTCCTGAAAAATGCTGAGATACTAAAAATATTATAGATTGCAATAGAGATATTCATCTGTAGTTTCTTTGAAAAAGCCGCGAAATATTAATCTTGGTTCTCGCTTAATGAGGTTTTTCTCAGCTCTTATGTGCGCTTGATTTACTTCTCTAGGGTTCTTTGGCCCGATCAGAAGCTTTTCTGTTGGCGGTTTTTTTGTTTTTTTTTTTTGCCGTGAGCTGCTTAACGAGTATTGTGTGCGGCTCTGCGGCTGGTATCAGGCAAGGTCCTTTGTTTGACGGTCTCTCATATAGCTGAATGTCTCACGTACCTACTCTGTAAGTAGTTCATGCTTACTTCCCCTTGACTGCCTCGGGGTTCGCAGTTCGATGATGGTCTTTTCGTGTGTGTGTGTGTGTATGTTTGTGTGTGTGCAAGTATGTTTGTCAACCCTCGGCAGGACATAAGTCCCTTTCTAATTGCTTGCGTAACCTGAAGCCCTGCGGGGCTGCCTCTTCCGTTTCCAAGATTCAGGTTCCCATTCTCCCCACAATCAACTCGGCTCCACTAAAATGTTCATATTTCAAAAATCGTGCTCAATAAATATTTGCAATGTGTCGGGGAACAACCAAGTGCGGGACGCGGGGTATCGGATTTTTGTGTCTCGAATATTCGCATAAAAAACGTGCTCTCCAAAGACATTTTCCAAAGATTTTTAGCTGAATACAAATAAGCGGGAACAGCGAAGAATGGCATTTTGGCAAAGTCGAATTTTACACACCCTTGCGGAGAGAAAGCATTTCTTATAAAATAAAAAAACAAGTTGAATTCCATCTTTGATCGAATGAGAAAATCATATTCTTAAGTTTTAAGAAAACTTGTAGTTATTTTTGGTTATCTTGAATTAATAATTAAAAAGTATTAACAATTTATGAGTTAAATTTGTGAAGTCAAAATCGTATACAAACTTGTAATCATGATTTAAGCTATCTTCTGCTTGGTGACAATATTGGAATACCCTAGAAAGCAACTGCATATAAACCAATTCAAGTGCAAATCATGAATGGTTATGGAAACCTAGCATCGAGTCTGTCTATCTCTCTCTGGCAAGTGTCGAGCAAAATGAATGCATGCCACTTACGAGAGTGTCGCCATTCATTTGAGGAAACGCAACTTCAACTTCTCCGAGGAGGCGCCACAATGCATGATTGAGCATGATTTTCGAGGGGACTGCGTGGCCTGGAAATACGTATTGCAGAAGCAGTCAAACGATGAGTGTTTCTATATATATATATGTGCACATATTGCATTTATACATATACATATAAGCATCCTAGTATGCGTACTCATCCAAATACCCACATAAGCCCACTTACACACTCGTTCGTATGCGATTCACAGTTGCTGTATTTTTTTCCTTTGCCTCTGAATGGCTTCGTTTATTTTCAACACGTTACTCAAACAATGTTTTTGGTTTATTTAAATTTCTTTCTTATAACAACAGCAACTACTACGACAAGGCAAGCCATGCAAATGCCAGTCCGCTTGTTGTATAAGCCAACAACCCCCGCACCACCCTCCCTCCCCCATTCCACACGCCGCCCTCTGTGCGTTGCCTCGGTTAACAGCCTTGCCCTCAGCGCATTGAGGAAGCCCGCTTTGAGTAAACATTTGAATTTTACATTAAAGGCGGGCGGCAAAACAAAAGCAACAACCAAAAAAAAAAAAATATATAAAAAAAATTCGCATTTTTCTTATTTAAACACAACGGCGGCGACTGTGCACAACAAACATTTCACAGTCTGGGCGATGTTTACTCTTTTAAAGCGCCAATGCCACCAGTGAGAAACACTGTCAGTCGATGGGAGTGGCTAGCGGGGAGATGTACGGGGGTCACTGCCACACACAGAACAAATAATACAAAAAATACAAAATCATTTAAAAACAATGCAATGAAGTTGGCGGTTATTTTTGCATCCAGTTCAAATTGTTTGCCAGATGCAAACAACGCAAAATTATTATTCGAAATTTAAAACTTTATTTTTGAAAAAAGGCGAACAGGAACTTGAACTTGTGTACAGTTAGTATGCGAGAACAGTACATATACATGTATATAATAAGTATTTGCTGAAGCAAAAGAAGCAAGGAAAAAGTAAAGCAAATGCTGCCGGAGGGGCAGCAAGTGGAACAAGATTTCACGCTATTGCACAGGTTCTGCCCTTTTCTTGTCTTGTCAAAACGTTGACAAACGATAAGTGAACAGGGGGAGGAGAGGCAACAACGAAATTGGGAACGGGATATGTCGATTCCGTTGCCTACAAAAACCGTTGTCAGGGCGTTGCCAGACGCAGCTGATTTTGATTTGTATCTAATTGTATGCAAACAGCTCCGACAGACGTGATTTTGTATAGCATATATTGTGGATGCATATGCGACTACATATATATATACTTATATACAGCATATAGTATATATTTATATATGCGCACTCGTAGTCACATATGCGGGCGATTTGTTCGATTTTTGCTATTCAATTTTATGCATGAAGTTGATAGATTACTTATGAATGCCTTTTGGGATTTGCTTTTGTGCAACGAACCAGTTTCCATTTACATTGTATTTTTTCTTGGGGGTGGATTAGATCATCATGATAATGATGGAGTAGATGAACCAATGTAATTGTAATTAAAATGTATATTTCAAAATCCTTCACAGTATGACCAAAATGGAAACAACAAAAAAACTTGATCTCTTTGAATTATTTGTGTAAGTGAAGTTCTTTCTAAGATTCTGCTTCTAAAATTTAAAAATTTGATTATCTGACTTTCACAGTGATCTGTCGAATAGATATCCTGGTGCACTTGCCACTATTATTCTCCTCATTTAATGCTGAATCATCTTCAATTTATTTTATTGCTTATAACCTAGAACCATACTTTGTGCATTCATAATTAAATTTGTGTCAACTGGTCACATTCTCTGTCTTCAGCTAGTTCGTGTATAATGTGACAGGTGTTAAGTTGGCTCAATTAAATGGATCTAGGACGTTCTTCAAATACGTCCGTAGCTGAGAACGACCTACCTGTAATAGCAAAACCACAACGAAGCTAAAAAGCCACGCAATTATAGTGCTGCGAAAGTTCGCACTTTTTGCATTATTTAGCATTTAGGGCAGCCATAATTAAAGGCACGTTTATGAATTCGAATCGTACTCTGAACTTTCCATTTTCGACCACAGGCGAAAGTTCGATCTATCAGTTTGTACTATATTTCAACAGCTCATGAAAATTACAGTGTACACGAGTCATAAGGTTGTAATTAAATATTGCAGCTGGGGCAGAGACACGTCAGTCATTTCAAAGTCCGAGTCAGCAACAGCAACAGCAGCCGTTAGCGTTCCCAGGACTCGACTTCATCAGGGGTTGTCTGTTTAGGGGCTGTTTTTTTTCTATTGTTTTTACCCTTGCAGAGGGTAATCGAATTTTGTCAAGAAGTATAACCAGGACTGTCTGTCTAACGGTCTATTTCTATGGAAAGCAGTTCCTCAATTCGGAATATTATGTCATATAACTTGCTTGGGAACCATATTTGAAACTTGTCTTAAATTTGAGCTGTATACGAAATAACTCCGGTCTGCAAGGGTATGCAATCTTCGGTCTGCGTTCTTACTTTTCTTATTTTATATTTATTTTTTGTTGTATGCGTCCCCTTTTTGGTCGAGTGCTAAGCGCTAAGCGCTTACGTGGCCACAAATACGTAAACGAGGTCATTAAGCAATTTAATATTTGAACCCACTGATTATAATCGAATTGAACCAATAGCAATGACGTGCACGGAAAACCTTGCCAACTCGAACTCAGACCTCTTTGGGATTGTCTCTGTTGGGAATGGAAATGGGATTTGGTTACGCATGCCACGTTCAAAGTTAAAGTGAATTTTTTATGACATTTGCACGAAATATTAAGGTGTAATGGGTATTAAGTCGCAGACGTGGGGCAAGCTCAAGCTCAGCGGTCGTCAGTAACCACTGAGAAGAAGAGGAAGAGGAGAGGTAATTGAGGATTGGTGCGGATTGTAGCCGTGTGCAACCGTAGACATACAGACCTACAAGTGCGGCTTAGTGGCACGTTCAGTTGACATCAGCTGCTGCTGCTGCAAATGCAAAGTCAGCCCATCAATGACGTCTGAGAAGGCGGTGAGAGGAGAGCGTTGAGCCAGTGTAAGGCATAATCTTTAGCGTGCCAAATAGCAAAGTCATGCACAGGCAAGCAGAGACAGAGAGGGAAGAGCTCTGGAAGAGAGGGGGCCGACGGAATGGGAGAATTAGTGCTGCCAACTTTTAGTCATCAGGAATAGATTTTAGAAAAAACAATAAAGAACTTTGTTTTGTCTGTCAAAATGATGAAAACGTTGAAAAGTCTCACAAATTGTATTTGCGCATTTAAATACATTTTTCACTAATCGCATCGTTTGGCTCACTTAATTTGACATATTTTGAGGGCAACTCATAATTCCCATCCCATTTTTGCCTTAATGAGTTTTTGAGTAATTTAAACTCAAAGACAAAATAAAATTTGCAATATTTGCAGACGTTGTTTGATCTTTTGCATTATGTTATTCTAATTATTCTTCAAAATATTTTGTGCTGCTTTAAATATACTTCCAGATAGTGTTTTTTTCACAACTTTTAAAAGGTTTTTAAATATTCCAAATATCAAAACGAATATTTTACACAATAGACAAGTTTTTCAAGTATTTTCTGCCAGGTGCAAGTTACAGTTGTGCCAAAATTGTTTATAAAAAAAGATCTTTCAGAAATGATTCATCTATCTTTTCTGCTAAAAGCGAGGAAAACTGTGTTTTGGTTGTATTCATGAGTTCCGATGCAAATATTCATTACTGACTTTCTATAGAACAAATTTAATGAAATGTATTTGACTCAGACCACGAATACCTGGGAATTCTATTTAATACTCGCAGTGATGTCAGAGCTTAGAATTAAATTAAGCGCTCATTAGTCATATCTATAAGCCTACGCTAATAAGTTAGACCCATGTCTAAACGATAATACAAATTCAGGCCGAAACTGCTGCCCCTTTTCTCATTCTGGCACACAAAGACACACCTTAAGAGGCCACTCAGGTAAAGTCGAAATGTTCAACACCTAAGCATACACAGAGAAAAACATTGAATTTCTAACATAGAATTTTTCTTTCCAGAAAGGTAAAAAATTGCAAATCAACAAAGAAAAAAAAAAAAAAACTAATAATAAATGTCTTTCATATTCCATTTGCTTTTTTCGCAGTGTAGTTATATACATTTGTCTGGGTATTTATGTTTTTTCGACCATCCTAAGGGCATTTCCACGACAATGTCGCACTGTGGCCTTAAAATGTTTGTCCGACAAGGGGACCACAGGCAGACTAAAGGTAAATAGCAATGTGTGGCATAAGTGTCATGTGCGTATGACTATCTGTGTGTGTCTGGGCGAATGTTTGCTGGCTGGTAATTAAAAACACCAACAGCAACAGCAACATCAACAGCAAGAGCAATAACGATGTGCTGTAGTCAACCTGTATTTTTATTTTTATATGACAGCCAAGTTGGGCTATATGCGTGAAAACTCAATAAGCACTAACAGGCAGCCGGGCTGTTTCGGCTCTGTAAGTCTCCTTGGGCTTAATTGCACGGATTAAATACTATATGGCTTTAATGTGCAGGGTGTTATGGCCGTTACTGTTACTGTAGCTGTTGTTGTTTTTGTTGGTTGCCTCGTTGCCTTTTCGTGGCCCAACCCGGTCCATAAAATACGCATATACATACATACACACATAAAACCTGCCTCAGTCATCTGCCTTATCGCACAAATTGCACTTTTATAATTATCCGCCCCCTTAAACGAAAAAGTCGCAAATATCCAAAAATTACTTAAATACATGTCCATAGTGTGCTAACGTCTCGTTTTTGGCACTGTCGCCGATCCAAACAGCGTTTTCTGTGTTAATTGCACATTGATGTTGTTCAGTTTTTGATTTTTTTTATTATGTGCTACAGGTTTTGGCGCAAGGAAATTGCCGGACTAGAGGCGACAACACGCATCCACTCATACATTTCAAATTGGCCAGCCCAAAAATGCTCATGGATAATTGTGGCTGCTTTTGGTGCGACTCACAGTGAAAATTGTCCGCTTTTAATGGTTGCAAGTACCTGTGCGAACATACAAAGCCATAATTTCTGCCTCTTCATAACGCATGTTATTTTTTCTTTTTTATGGAGCGACATTCGCACAGACACACACACACACACACACACACACACACACAGAGGCACAGAGGCACACACACTGTAGAGCCGCCCATTTCCATTTGGCGTGTTTGCTTTGGAGATAAGCGACAAATTCATATAATTAGAGACGTCATATGTTGCCGCAAATTACATTAGCAATGCTTGGCAAAACCCTCAAGGGGACCTTACTGACAGCTGAGTGCGCAGCGGAGGAAAAAGCAAACGCAAAAAAATTACTTTTCTTCTTGCATATTTTAGATGTTTATATCATTTATAATTCTCATTAATGAAATGAAAAGTAATGTTTACAATTTATAAGCAGTTTAAACAGGTTATAATAATTTAGGTACTTTACCATATTAAAAGCCAAAGAAAAAGCAAGTTTTGTTTAATTTCAATGACTGCGCAAATTTATTTATAAACTTAAGCCACTTGATACAGGCATCGGAAATGTGTAGTATTCAATTTCATTATTAAGAGTACTCTGAAAAAATATTTATGAAAAATTCATATGTCTGTTCGTATCTAATAAAATGATTTTTAGTTTCACAGAGC
Source organism: Drosophila cognata (assembly GCA_035041535.1). Classification (NCBI taxonomy): domain Eukaryota; kingdom Metazoa; phylum Arthropoda; class Insecta; order Diptera; family Drosophilidae; genus Drosophila; species Drosophila cognata. Next base: position 11,554,205 of record JAWNLC010000571.1, on the reverse strand, counting down.
TTGGAAAAATGGGTCCAACTTGAGCAGAAGAAGAACATCGGCTTAGTTCTCTAATTCCCTTTGATATAAGGTTTGATGTATGAACTCGATGTGTACAGTGCAGCGCAGAGCACAGAAAACACATCAAATCTGTTGTACTACAAAGGAAAGCCAAACATACCTCTTTTGATAACTTGTAATTGAAGTGATTGCTCCCATTTATTTGGTGCACGCCCATTTCCGATCGTGGCATATGAAGCCGCTTTGTTGATATGCCCATTGCCGAGCAATTTTAATGGCTTGCACTCAATGAAGAAAAAATATAAAGCTGATTATTACGAGTGTACACAATTAGTGCCTGTGTACACACTCAGCTCTGATTATTTATAGGCATAATTAAACAAGCGTTTTTTCTATTTTTTTTTTTTTTTTTGTTCAAAGCGAACGCCTCGCTCTGTCATTCAGTCAACTTAGCAAACAAATATATCTATGTACAAACATACAAATACATATAGATGTAGCTATAGTTATATCTACAAAGCAATATCACGCATACGCCCCCTTGGTGCGCCGCATACAAATAAAAGGGCGTTTGCTGACGGAGCCATCGACTTTTTGTGGCATTTAATTGAGGTTCATTAATCAAAACTACCAAAAACAACAGCAACAAGCCGGCAACAGACCGCCAACAAACCGGCAACAATGGCGGCAATGATTGGTCTGCATGTGTTTGCCATTTCTAATGGCAGCAAAGAGTCATGACATTTCATTTGGCATACAATTGACAACTCCCCCCACAACAATTGTAAAGGCAATCAAAGTTTTTCCATGCAATTTTTATTTGGATAGGAATACTCTTCTCTTCTTCCTCTGCTTCCTCTTCTTCCTCTGTTGCCTTTCACGTTTTCGGCCTTATCGCATCATAACAATCATTTGCTTTATTGATGTCATTATTATGGCAACTTCTTTTTTTCCTGCGTTGTAAATACCAAGTCATTTGTTTTATTGTTGTTGCGCCTCATTTAGTTTACTTTTTGTATTTTTTGTATTTTTTGTTTGTTGTTTTTATCTGTTGACCCTCGCCTCAAGTCACAGCGCATTAGTTTTAATATTTCTTGTATTTTTGTTTTAACTCAGTTTTACTCCGAAGGTTGCTTCTTTGGCGGAGGAAATACAAAATTTAATAATTTTTAATGTTTCAATTTCGTTTCCAATGCTTCTTTAAGGTTTTCCGCATTTGAAATGACATTTTAGCTTATTATGTATGCATTTATCAATTTTAATTGCTCATCAATACAACTGACAACTGTGTGTGCCTTGTTTTGACACAGATAAGTGGGCTGGGCCCCAAAGTGGATATGCAAATTAAAAATGTTAAATTTGTCTAAAAGCGTCTTTTGTTTGACTGTTATAGTTTTGACTTGATTGAAGCCCTTTGTAAATATGACTGTTAAGTTAGTCAACACATTAGGTTTGCTTTATAAAATTTGAATAATTGGCTAATCATAATGGAAACTTAAGCATGAGACTCACAATGTCAACTTCCTCATATTTCAGCTAATCATACTGCTAAAGCTGCAGCTTTGTTCAAATCCAGCTCAGTCCAAGTAACTTGTCGGCCTTTCATTAATTTGCTGCTTATGCTCATTAGTTGAATTTTAAATTACACTTAAATTTTTTTGTGTTTTATTTTATATATTATATCTCTATTTATTTTCTTTTCTTTACACCTTTTTTTAAATAATTTTAATTATTTTACTTTTGGTTTTCATTTAAATTTTGGAATATTGCGTTAATTGAAGCCAATTTGTTTGCTGTGTATCTAGGGCTGCCACATCACGCTCACGCTGCCCCTCTAATGTTGCAGCACAAAAGCACCGCAGTACAATGCGCTCATTTGATTAGCAGAGCCACAAAACGACATCATCGCCACTTAGACCGCAAAGCAACCAACCCCCTCAAATTCCATTCAGTGGAGCTGTTGTCGATTAGGGGTATGCTGACAATGCCTGGGCCCTTGATAACATGTTTTTGCACTTATGCGGGGTATCTTCACTCAATTCATTGAGCACTCTGCACCCCCAAACTCGCTCAGGCTATCTGCCTGAATGATTGTCAAATGAAATTAGCTGGATTTGTGTTGAACCACCAGCAACACATTGGCTTATGATGTTTCATTGTGTGTGTATGAGTGTAGTATGGGTGTGTGTGTGTGTGTAGTGTGCGTGCTAAATTGTCTGCGGCTTATGTAGCTGTTGTGGCATGCATCTTTCTAATTTCTTTGAGACAAATGGCAAAAGGCCGCTCGCTTGGTTCTCTCGTTCAAGGAAGTTAAAAGCATTTTAAGACACGACAAGTATTTAATTTAAGTGTTTTTGCCAGTGAATATTTAATCAAGAGTTTTCTGTGTTATTTTAAGAAACATTTTTAGTTTGCCTATTAATTTAGCAAGTCCTCCGAAGTATTAATCATATTATTGCTTTGCTATTTAAATTTGATTCAAATGTTTTATTCTCATATGTTGCAAGACCAATCGCTCTCTGTCTCTTTCTCTCTGTCTCTTCTCTCCATGCTCTCAGATTCTTAATTCGTTTGCCTTGTGAGATAATTTTGTGCAGCACATAAAAGTAATTGCACAATCGTCGGAAGTAAGTGCCTGGCCTAATCAGAGTGCTAAAAAGTGCTGGTCATACCTGGCCAAAAGCTGCAGCGGTAATTGCCAAAAAAAAAATTTTGTGTATATATATATTCGACAAAGCCCCTGCTGCTAACGATTTCCCTCCCAATTTCAAACTGTAGATACTGTGCGTTAGTCGCATCCGAAAGATGCAACTGCACCGATAACACGGCCAGCAAAACAAACAGCGCCAAACATGCGAGTTCCGACCGTCGTCCCATAGATAGAGGTAACACCAACCTACACACGCACACACACACACACACACACACACACACACAGGCACACACAAATACGTGTACCCCATAGAGAAGAGCTGGCAATCATTTATTTGAAGCGTCAAACTCGTTTGTCTTATCTTATTGTTCATATGTAGATATTTCAATACACTAACTGCGCGCATATCACTTGACCAGCTTCATAAAATATATAATAATTCTTACTCTTGGCGTAGTTTAAGCCAGTTAAAGAACAGCTTGACTCATGTCATATCAAAAGTTGTTTCATTTAATAAATCTATTCAACTTTACAATACAAAATGCAATCAAAATTGCACTTTATTCAATTAAGTAAATGACAACAGCTAAAAAGTATAATTTATATTCACTGATTTCTTCAGCACATCATCATTTCGATTATTCAAGATTTAAGTACGATTGTAATTGCGGAAAGTTACAATTTCTCAGCGATCAATAATGGTAAATGAAATTCAGTGAAAACTTTTTGTTTTTAGTAGAAAAGTATTAAAGAGTATTAAAGCTACGACTAATCATTTGTTTTTTTGTCAACTGCACGACGACGATGACACGACAAGCTGTGCCGGCTGTTTGTTGTCGATGTTGTTGTTATTGTGTTTGTTGTTGCTGTTGTTGTCGTTGTAGCGCGCCAACGCTGTTAGTCATGCGGCGGGGCCAGCGGTTAACTTGGCTTTTAGCTTGGGCAAACAGACGGCAGACGAAGCAGGCCAGGGAAACAGACGTATGGACATATGGACGGATGGAGGAACGGTTAGACAGACGAATCATTCATTGCACGCTGTTTTGCTGTTGATGTTGTTGTTACTGTTGTTGTTGTTGTTGTTGCTGTTGTTGTTGCTGCTGTTGTTGTCGTTGGCCCCGTCGCACGTTTTGGCTCATTCATACAGGTAGCCAGCGTCATCGTCGTCGTCGCCGTCGTCGTTGTTGTTGTTGTCGTCATTATCATTTTGTCGTCATCAGCGACGTCGGCGCAAATGAAACATAAAAATGAAACGCCCCTTAATAGTCACCGCCGTTGTGTTGTCACTGTCGTTGTTGTTGTTGCCGTTGTTGTTGCCGTTGTTGTTGGCCAGCCTTATGCGTATCTTTCAGATACAGATGCACACACACATTCACAAACGGCTTGGCACAGTAACCATATCGTTGCGGTATCTTTGCATCTGCATTTCTATCTGTATCTGTCAGTGTTTGCATTTTTAGCACAAGTTCTTATATATTTTTTTTTCTGTTGTCGTTTGTGGTCGCATTTGAGTTCACATTTTTCAGTGTTTGCTGCAAAGACAGCAACCGCAAAACTGGCTAACGTAATCTTCTAGATACGCACACGCCACGCCATATGTGTGCGGTTGCTTGCGTACCCAGCGTACTACTCGGTATCTGTATACATATGCGTATCTGTATCTTTGCGGATCTCGCACTCCCTGCCGCTTTCTGTGCCTCTTTTGGCTTGAATTTCATTTCAGCCTTGCAGCCGGATGCAGTTGCACATACGTTCGCCTTGGCTCATCTCGCTGTCAAATGTCGCCAACTTCAGCGATTTCAGTTTAGGCATCAGCCGCACCACACTTCGTATTGTCTAATTAGTATAAATTTCGCATTGCTTACGCTTGACATTCAGATTTAATTATGGCGCTTTCAATAAAACCTAATTGGATTTTAATTATACTTTCTTCTATACACATTTCACCTAATTTCAATTGCCACATTCCCATGACACATTTCACACAATACTTATATATATACATATATATATATATATCAAAATCCTTGTGAATGCTGGCTGCCTTTTCCTATGCACTAGGCACAATTTTGCCGTCGTTTTGTGGCGTTATTTATGACACCCTTACCAACGGCTTGTCCTCCCTTCAAGGGTGGTTCCCTGTCTGGATTCAGGGCATACTATGGCATTGATAATAAATTGTATTATTGGATTTGGCTGTTGCCCTTTTGCGCCTGGCGTCACTTGGTCAGAGTTGTTGATTACCCCCCACTCTCATTTTGTGGGCGTTAGTCCACCTAGCCTCATGTCCCCCTCTGCCGGAAATGTTGTCAATCAGATGGCCATAAGTGCTGTTTGCTGTACACACACACACACTCACACATACACACACATACACATACACACACACACGCTAATTGATTAATATTTATGGAATATTGCCAACTTTATGCGTTGGCTGGCTGCATCAGCGTTTATCACACTTTCATATGTCATAAGCGTTGCATATTTGAGATATCCATTAAGTCGGTTGGAATGTGTGCATAGTAAAAAATAAACATATATCCAATTAAATAATTAATTACATCATATAAATTGCTACATCTGTGTGTAAACTTGTTTTGCTTTGTTATCATAAAATTATATTATTTACTCAATTATCTTCGGATTGTTTTATTACTTATAGATAATACTATAGAGAAAAATTTAGTTATGGTATTTCTTCTATTCTAAAATTATTTCTGAACTTTAGGAACTCCTAATGTATTTACATCAAATATACATATAAGGACTATCACTATTTCATTGAATAACATTCTTTAATTTATCACAGCAAAAATGACCAAAGTATATAAATATACTGGGAACTTAATACTTTAATAGAAATAAATTTATTCTATTTGAATACAAAGCTACTAAATTAAAGCTCAATTAATTTGACAGGTTATTTTTGCTGTTACTCTGACTGATGCCATGCTATTATCAAATACGATGCGACATCTTCCTCTCCCGCTACCGCTCGTGATCATTCAATTTGCTGTCAATTGCATGCGATGGCTTCTCAATCAATCCACAGTACACTCACCGAATATTGGGCATTGTTCGAATTTATTACCGCTATTGTTGCCAATCGACCTTGCGGGCCTATTTCTATTTCTTCGAACAGCTAACGGGCAACGCAGCCGCGACGCGACACAAATTCGCAATTGAGAAAAATGGTTGTTGGTTTTGCGTTTTTATTCTGCTCCACATTTCCAGGCCAATAACTGTTGCAGCCGCAAACGTGAGCGACAAACAAGTACAACAACAAAGAACACGAACAACATGAATTGACATCAGCAGTTATCGTTTGAATTAGTGACTGGCTGTTTGTTCGTGTATCAAGTGTTGCAGTTGCGGTTGTCTCTTTAATTATTTAAAAACCCCGCCGCAGCGAACTTTAAACCCTGAGCACAAAATGTATTAAGCGAAACATGACGCCCACAACTGGCAACTGCATCTGTCTGCAGCGACCTCAAACAATGTAATTCCATCATTTATACCAATTTCGCCATTTATCCGCAAACAATTCGCGAAAAAGCAACAGCAACTACAATGAGACCAGCCGAACCGAACCCCAACACCGAACACCGAACACCAACACCAAACCCAGACCCAAACCCATAACCCAAACCCAAACACAATTCGGATGGGTTCGCCTGCAACGGAAAATTGTCTCTCTGACTCTGCGGTTTCAGCACTGCGGCTGGCTGGCTGGCTGGCTGGGAGGCTGTTTTGTGTTCAGCTCGTTTCCGTCGCTTGCCGCCTCGTTGTTTTAATACCCTGCCGCAGTGTATGTGTATATTGTATATTGTATATTGTCATTGGCATGTAATGCACAGCAGGGGGCCATTCGAGAATTGATAAATCGTATACATCGTATCGAACAATCGAAAGCGTCTCTGTGTTCTCTTTCTATGGCAATTAGCCGACAACTCTTTCAAAATAGCATGTTGTGTCTCGTTATAAACATTATTTAAATCCACATAGAGATTGGTTTCAGCATCGTTCGTTGTTATTATAATTTTATATTCGATTCTTTAAAACGTATATTAATTCCGATTTAATACGACAAGGAATTTTTCAATTCTATACAGTCATTAAATTACTTCAAAGAATGTCTTTGTTTCTGGCATACAAATAATATAAAAATGTAAATCGAAATCTTTATTCAATTTGAAGTAATATTAATAGTTGATTAGCTGCAGGCCTGCCTTTATTAAAAAGCCCACACCTTATTGATCTTCAACCGTGACAAGTATTAAAATATTCAGTATTTAAATAATAAGGCTTAGTTGGCCATGGGGCAGTTAAGTTTCAGCCTTATATGATTGAAAAACAATTATTAATACAATTCTTATTAAGTTAATATAAAATTAGTTACTTTGAGGGGTTCGCTTAGCTTGATTTGGATTCAGTGGAATCGTCAATGGAATGTTACGAGTGTTATATAAATATTTGTAAGGGTATATTACGTGTGGCGTGGACAATAGTAAGTTTACCTTTACGAAATTGTTGTTGCATTATATGGGAATGTGCTTTACGTTCTGCTTACAAAACGGATTAAAAGGTTACACAAGAGCGTGCAGCAGCAGCAGGGAGAACTGAGGGAAACGGACACGGATGCGAATACCGTGCAACAATATACTACGAAACATGCCGCGTACGATAGACAAAAGCAGCAGCAGCAGCAGCAACAGCATCAGCAGCAGCAACAGCAGCAATAGCAACAGCAGCAGCAACAGCAGCAACAGCAACAGCAACAGCAGCAGCAGCCGAAGCAGAAGCAGAAGCATTCGCAGTGACAGTCACTTTATTTGCAACTGCCCCACGACTCCTCTGCAAAACTCCAGCTCTATCTGCAACGCGGTCTCAGTCAAGCTTCCCATCTGCCTCGCTTGGCACGCACATGTTGGTCACGTTACGTGGGGATTGTGCTGTGTGGCTCTCTGTGAATTGCCACGACCAACAATTGCACTTCACTGTCGCCCCAACACACCCACCCCTCCGCCATTTCCCCTTCACTTTTGCCTTGCGGTTTCTGACTTGTCTGCGGCACGACATTGCTCCACTTGCGGGCCCCAACGCCGTATCGTATACATATACATTTTTCCTCATTTTTACCCCCCACTCTAAATCCATATATATATATGTATATATATATATAAGTGTATGTATATATTTTGGTTTTTGTGTTAGCATTATGACATTTACTGTCATTTCACTTGTCATCTGCAAAGCAAATGCCGCAAATGGCAAAATAATCAACATTAAAATGAAATTATGAAAAGACGGAGACTGAAACAACAATGCATAAAAAGCACGCAATGACCAAGTTAAATCCGTTAAGCCATTCACTTGATCATCTCATCTCCGCTCTGGCGTCAGCCTCAGCCTCAGCTTGAGCTTCATCTTCATCATCATTTTTGTCGTCGTCTTCTTAATCGGCGTCTCCATAATTAATTAATTATGCAGTCTGTCGGCGCTTGGCCCTTTTTATAGCATACCGCAGGGCGCCGCGACGCCGGCGTCGAAGGTCAATTGAAAGTGTTGTGCGGCAATTAGTGACGACGGGTGAGGCATAGTATAGAGTATAGAGTGCCACAACAAATGTTCAATCTAGTCTCATTTTTATTTTTATTTATTCTGTCACAGTGGGTCAATTAAACAATATTGATATTGCACTCAGCCGTTGGGCTTACATTTTTCACATTTAATTGATAATTCTTGTTGGGTTCGCTGATAAGACATTAGGAAAAGGAAAATAAATGGAAACAACTGGCGTGGCAAGCCCATCTATCTATCGTTTATTTATAGCAGTTCTATGCTCTCACCAAAATACATGGAAACTCCGTTTACCTTGTTTCTTATCGAGTACGTCATCTATTTTCCGTTGAAGAGAGGATTATGGGCTTGAAACATGCAACTTGATATTGTGCCTTTTGGTTTCGTTGTTGTTGTTTTGTTGGTTTTTTCCTTTTTTTTTTTTGTTTGATATTCATTTTGTGTATAATTTTTCTTGATGTCGACATTAAGCTCATACCTTGCAGCTATTAATTGTGGTTGCTTGGTTTGAGTGCTTCGGAGCGGTTTTTGAGCAGCTTAATAATATATTTTCAAGTCATGCTGGACAGCTGAAAAGTTGCTGCAGCTTAGAAGCAATAAGCAGACAGCATCCTTCTCCATATAATTCACGCAACTGTTGTCCCACTGTTGGCCGTGGCCAACAAACCACACACATGCCCACACACAGCGCAGAACAGTCGTCAATATCTTAAGCAAAGCCATGCACAAGTAATTTCTACGCTACTTAATTTTGATGAAATAATTCCCATAGATATAACAACACTTAATTTCGCACACTAAATATGCCATAATATCGCCGCCAAACTCATTGATGTTCTAGACGGAAGGGTAGCCGAGGGTGGTAGAGGGGAGGAGATGGGGGGGGGCGTAACCAAGGGTACGGGGTGGGCGGTGGCATTTCAATGGCCTGTCATTCATCAGCGGCGCGCATCGAAATGAAAATGAGGCAAACAGCAAACATAATAAAAGAACGGAACAGAACCGAGCAGAAAACACACAAAAATTTAATGGTTCATGCAAAAATGCTTTGAGCAACAACATTCAAATACATAAACATATACATACATATGTATATCTTTTATGTCCATATATACAGCTATACAGCGCTTTCAAGTTGAGGAGGAACCGCAAAATAAATGCAGAGAGTACATTTTCATCTCTGCTTTCTATTTTCAAAAATAATTTGCATCATTTGAATATTTTTTATTCATTATTATAAGTTGGTAATTGTTGTAGTCTCAAAATATGTTCATTAAAAACAAACAATAATTTAAAAAAAACACAATAAAAGCAAAACTCGAAAAAAAATGTTACAATCTGTAGCCATTCATATAAAGAAGAATCGTTGAAGCTATTCTTTATGGCACCTCTGGGATAAATCGATAATTGATTAATGAGCCAGCAAAAGCAGAAGGTTTAAACTCATATATAGATGCATATACATGTATGTATGTATACATATTTCAAGTGCTATGTAATATCCAGCAATTGCGAAGATTATCGCAGAGTTCGCATTCGTTTGCGCAAATGGGTCAGCTGGTGGATAAGAATGCTGTCTGTGGCACAAAACTGACAAAGAAATGCTTTATGAATAATGCTCGAATAGTATCTATTGAAGTGATCAGCATTGTTCCATGTAAATAAACCGCTACAGCAGAGCCGAGCCATTCGCCCCCGAAGCAAATTACGTTCGACTCGAGCCCTGGATCTGGCGGATCTGCAGTCATTATAATAAATGCGAATTTATCAAAATTATGCGTGTAACTAAAATGTGCCACATTGCACACACACTAACAAAAAATATATATATCTAGACAGTAAATCAAGTAATTTATACATATATGTACACAACAAAAAAAAGTTCTTGTAGTTTCTAGTGTGCAGCACCATTATTTACGACTTTTTGACAATTTTTTTGCGCGTAATTTAAAATATAAACATTTTTATATGTACACAACAAGAAAATCCGTAGCAGATTTAAGGGATTTAAGGCTTTTTGAATATTTAACAGATTATAAAATGGTATTCTGTACCGAAAACAGTGTTAATTTGAGTAATTACTGTTCTTATCATAAGCTAGAATAAACTTAAATAAATTTTTAGAACTGACAGCAGATTTTACTTGCGTAAAAACTACAATAAACTAAATAAAAAAAAAAACAGCAAAAATGAACATAACAAAAAAGTACATTGAAAGTACAAATTAAATGGTTATTTAAATGGGAGTGCGTCGTCAGTCTTTAATATTTAATTTTACTTAATTGTACACCATTTGTGTTTGTCTGTGTATGCATTATACATTATATATAGCTTATATATAGCTTAATAGCGTCATTGTATGTTTGAGCGTGTAACAAATGCGTTGTGACTGTGATTCGAAACAGAGCAGATGACGCACACAGCGAGATAGAAACGGAGAGATGGAGAGATAGATAGATAGATAGAGAGAGAGAGAGAGAGAGAGAGAGAGAGGGGAGAGACGGCCTGTGAGCGAGTGGAAATAAAGTAATTTAAATATGGGATGGTAGCATATAAAAAAAAAGTTGCTTTGAATTACAGCGACGACGACAGCGACTTTTGCACAATGGACGCAATTGTCGAGAATTTGAGAAACTGTGCCCCCATCAGCCTCATAGGAAATAAGCAGAGGCAAAGGAAGTTCACAGCTGATTGGCAGTTATTCAAAATATGCTAATGGACAGCAGGCAGGCAGGCAGGCAGGCAGGCAAAGTAGCAAGCTGAGCACAGCTTGTCTCAACTGAGTTGGAAAATCAGGTAGTTTTCACACGAAAAGCAAAGTGTGTGTGTGTGTGGTTGTAAGCTGCGAATATTGCAAAAAAGGTGCAATGTGTCGCGGGCATCTTTCAGATACGTGGCAACAAAGCGGCGACATTGTCTCAGCGCCCCCCCAGAGCAATATCAATCACCTGTGTGCCTGACTGTGTGTGTGCATCTGCCTGTGTTGTGTGTGTGTGTGTGTGGCACTGGTAAAAACTACAGCCCTGATGCTCAACATGATACATGCACGTTTCTTCTGAAATCTCCTTAAAATGCTGTCTTTGTCTTTTGAATTTCTTTTGGTTTAGTTTTTTCTGATTTTTTTCTTTATTGGTTTTTCTTCGCTTCGCTTCGCATTGACTTGCCAGCGGCATTTTGATGGCTTTCTGAAATTACTCATGAAAACCTTGGCCAAAAAAAAAACATATATATATATATAAGTATCTGCTGGAAATGTTTGAAATTGTTATGCTGTGAAATAAAGTTGAGCTTATCTTGCAGATGCTTTTGTGAGCGAGCGAAAGACTGTAGACGTGTGATAAATACATCCGCATTACGGGCACAGTGCCTCAAGTATCTGCAAGATACGGGCAAGCCGAATCATGTAAGCATTCTTCTTATATAAAGAATTAAGCAACTCGGACAACCGATACGAGCACAAGCGAACATCTATTGCAAAAGCCAAACACAAAAAATAAGGCAAAAAAAACCATAGTAAAGATAAGCAGACATAAAATGCTTTGCCCAACTGCTGAGCACGTTACCCAATCACCAAAGAGTTGTGACGAACGGGAAAGTCAGCGGGGTGAACTTGGTAAAATATTATAGGAAATTTGTGCAGGCACAACGGACGACAAGAGGAAAGGGGCAAGGAGTAAGGGGCGCGGGGCACGGGGCACGGGCACGGGCACAGGCACGGGCACAGGCACGGGTATGAAAATGGGCGGCGAAACCGAGCGCCGCAGGAAGCCGAAAACCAAACGCAGAACTTTTGCCAGAGCACAGGCAGAAAACAGAACCCAGCCGAGTAACGAGCAAAGTAATTTTCTTGCCGTAACTAATTGAGCCGCTCACGAAGCCGGACGCATATAAATCGAACAATGGTGCAGCCACACAGCTGCAGATACACACACACACAGACACACACACACACACAGATCTTTAGATGCTCTGATACTTAGCTACAGATGCTGAGGACGCGTCAATAACTCGCATTGTTTGGCAAGCAGCAGTAGTACAAGTAGCTGGCAAAAAGTTGCTGGCCTGTTTGGATTCATTGAAGCATTGTCTCCTCAAGCGGAAACATTGCGCATAAGTAGACAAAAATACGAAAAAAAAAAGAAAAAGATGAATGACTTTCACAGGGCAGGCAGACCAGCTCCAAGTTGGCTCCAAGAAGAAGAAGAACAAGTACAAAGTCAAAGGCTAATGACAAATTAAGCGCAGTGTAATTAAACAACGGACGCTTCTGTATGTGTAACTGCGTTATGTACATATGTATGTGTATCTGTGTTATGTACATATGTATGTGTATATGTGTTATGTACATATGTATGTGTATCTGTGTTATGTACATATGTATGTGTAACTGTGTTATGTACATATGTATGTGTATCTGTGTTATGTACATATGTATGTGTATCTTTGTAGCTGCGTGTCTATTTCTACAGCTGTAGTTTATGCAAATTTTGCGTTTAATTCTAAATCTTTTCATATTTAATTTTTAAAAAATTTTCAAAATTAATTGAATCAGTTCAACGCGAAAAGAAATGCTTTAATTAAATTCAGGTATAATGAAAAAAATGTACTCTTTTTGTCTTGAACGTTGAAAAAAAGTTAGAACTGAAAATATTTTCCCATTCAATTTCCTTTTTCATATTTTAAAGCAAAACTCAAAGTAGTTAGACTCTCATTTTGGAATACTAAAATTCGGACAAAATCGTTAGAACAAGTTTAGTTGTTGAGTTTTAATTTAATTTCATTTTTGGAATTGTCTATACGAAAACTCTTTTATGGCATTAAATTTGAAGCAACCTTTTCAGCGAGTGGAACCATAAAAATGAATGACTTGGACAGGGCAGCCAGACCAGCTCCATGTTGGCTCCAAGAACAAGACCAAAGTCAAAGGCTAATGACAAATTAAGCGCAATGCAATTAAACAACGGACGCTACTGTATGTGTATCTGTGTTATGTACATATGTATGTGTATCTGTGTCTGCTGCTGCTGCTGCTGCTGCTGTTGGGTGTGGCAGACAGTTTAATGAATTGTGTGACCAAAGAAGAGAAGTTAAAACAGAAAATTTATTTTCGCACGCATTTGTCTGAAAACAAAATACCAAAGCATAGAAACGGCAGCAGCCCACGCTCCTGTCTGTCAGTCTGTCCGTCTGAAGCGACGACTTCGGCTACAGCTTCAGCTTATCAGCTGCCTGGAAGATGAAATGAATTTGTGCGAAACTACAAACAAGATTTGCGCTACTCGCTGGCTGGCTGGCTGGCTTGCTGGCTGGCTTGCTGGCTGCCCGACTGGCTGGCTGGCTGTGTGGGCAGCCGGAATGACAACGGTTGCCTCTCATTGCGATTTTTTTTTTTTTATGGGGGGCACGGCACAAGGACGCCCACACGTGGCTCTCATTGTCCGGCTGTGGCAACGGCAGTGGCCCGCAGCGTTCGATCGTACAACATCTATTCAGACAGCCAACAACATTTGCCGCTGCCACAAATCATTTCCAAGTGCCAAAAGAAAGGCAACAACAACAACAACAACAAAACAAATTCAGCAACTTGGCAAACTCGGCATTAGAGCGCACGCAATTCTCCGCGTCCGAGTCAGATAAAAAATATGTCTACACCCATACATTCTACATATGCACACACACACACACACACATATACATATATATATATATGTATATATTCCGGCTATGAAGATGAGTAATAATATGCAAACAATATTTTTCTCCACATTTTTGTGCTCTGCGCTGCGTCTATTTGTCCAAGCAGTCAACAATTTCCGCTGCAGTTGAAAAAATGTTGTCTTTATTGTGCCACAGAATAAATTCTATTTAAAATTAATTGAAAAACAAGAAAGAACACTTATCTTAAGTAAGCCAAAGATTTTGTACATATCCTTGTAGACAGATATAAATTAATTTGCTGAAATATGCGTTTTATTCATCGGAGTTCAAAATATAATGATATATTGCGACGTTTTAAATTTTCGAAATTTCTGTGTGTAACAAAAAAAAGTTCTACAAGGGCATTCAAATAAATGACTTTCAAATTATTATAGTATATACCTAATAGTATAAAACCAATTTTATATATCAGAAATTGATTAAAATTCCAATCGTGTAATTATATTTCCAGTTTGTGCGGTAATTACAATAAATATTGAAAAACAAAGTTAATAATCATAATGTGACTTAAATTTAGTTGCAGATTCCATCTAGAGCACATAACGCAACGTAAATTGGTATCCGCTATGAAACCGGTAAATATCAATTAGTAAACATTTGGCCAACTCGCATTCTAATTTGTTTAGCCTCGTAAAGCAGATCACTGCTCCCAACTCGTACACCCCTTTGAATTTGGACAGTCAGTCGCCTTATCAGCTAAAAATTAGCATGTAAATCAATAAATATAATTATTTGAACTTAAACTCAATCATGAATCAACTCCAAATGCCATATGTAATGACTTTTGTAATTCCAATTACATTTGCAACAAATTTCAGATGAGCATGGCCAATTAAACTTGGCTATTGTCATTGTCAAACTTTAAATGCGCACTTCATATCAAATATATATGTATGTATGTATGTATATATATATATTGCAACGTTCCACTTTGATCGAAACGTGACCAGCAACAAAATTGCAGTATTCAAATTGTTGTCATATTTATTTACAAAATACAATCCGAATTCGAATATTTGCATACGCATGGGGCATGTGGCGAAAATTGGTATAATAATATCATATTTAAATGCGCTTAAGCCAGCATTTAATGAAATGTAAGCCGTACACATACATTAACATATACATATATATATATATATATATACGTATACGTAAATATCGATTTAAGTTTCAGAGTTTCACCTTCGTGGCGCGTGAGACCTTCCACCCGAGACGCAAATGATTTATAATTAAATATTTTATAATTATCAGCAGCACAACACAAATTTTCAATACAAAGCAAAAAATAAACAATTAAAGCGATAAAAAAAAGCGAAACAATATAAATATCAGCAACGTTGTTGAAAATTTATGCTCAGCAAAAATCGAAGAATTCAGTGATTCAACAAATTTGCCCGCTTTGCATTTTGTTTATGTTTTACTTCATTTATTTATTTTGTTTTTTTTTGGCCTTAATTATGAAATACTTTGGCTTATAATTAGGAAGCTGTGTGATAATAAAAAGAATTGACAAAGTGCAACAAAGTTGTTAATTTACATGAGCGTAACGCTAAAAACTAATTAAGGCGAGTGCAGTGCGCAAATAATTATACTATTTAAATTGTTTGGCCAACTGATTATGGGCCACAAATAAATATAAATCGTGCCGAGCCAGTCAACAGCTGAGCTGAGCAGAAATGTCGCACAATGTTGAAAATTAAATCAGCTGCCAGATAAAGCCAGTAAAAGTCTGTCGGCCATAATTCATTAAATTTTTTTTCGTAAATGTAATTATAGACCGCCTTGTCATGGCTAAATAATTTTTTTTTCCCATTTGGTAGCAAAAACTGTTCATAATAATATTCAACGAAAAGCGGCACAAATATTTGCGGTCATTCAGACCCATTGCCCAGACCCTGGTCCCAGGTCGTGAGCTGGTAATAGTGAAAACTCAGGGCCCTCATTTTGTGGACTCTACCGGGCCTACCTGGCAAAAGATTTCAGCCAACAATTTGTATTTGATTTTGGAATTTGTATTCAGGCGTTAATTGGCTTTGCTCATTAGCGTGTTGTTGTTGTTTTTTCCGTCGTTTTCTTTAATGCTATTAACTTGATTTGCTGTTTATTTTATTAGTAATATGTCGTTGTATTTCCTGCGACCAATGGGCCTCCCGGCCTGCCTGCCTGCCTGCCTGCACCATGCCCTCCTCTCTAGTTTGCCAGTCAACTAATGCGATTGTTATGCCTCAAGTCACCTGAAGTTGCCCATGAGGCATGCCAATCGCATGATTGATAAGCACCTGCTCTTGATAGCCATCAATTGTAAGCTCATTTTTAGGCAACACAGACAAACGGACAGAGGGGACAGAGGGACAGACACAATGTGAGTTCCTTCCCCTCTCGGCTCATTTCCATAGACATATTGCCAGTGAATTCCAAATAAGTCGCATTAATCATCAGCAAATGGGATCAAATTGTCAACGAAGTCCATTACCAAAGTCGAAACGAAAGCACGCCATCAAAATTTCAAAAGTTTTCTTCCTACCAACTTTGCACATCTAATTAAAATCAATGAATAGAAACTTTCTCAAACCTTGAAACTAATGAAAGTCAAGTTTGTAAATGCAGAAGTCACAGCAAATAGTTGTATTATTTACTTATCGTTTTAATGTTTTTTTTATTAACTTTTGAATAAAAATTCTGTAAGAAATCTAAATTAGAAATAAAATTCTGATGCCACATTAGAATTACGTTAGATATATAATATTTTTATACAAATTGCGCATATTTCTTATAACTACAGGTTATCTTAAGGACTCTCATTAAATAAATTGATGATTTTTGAATTCGAAACACGACTGGAACTGAAACGCTTACAGTGAACATAATAACATAGTATCAATCAGTTCAAGTCCACAGTTGAAGGCCTGCTCATCGAAAGTGCCTTCTTAGTATTTCCATATGCCCATAGGCAATTTGGCACAGCTATCAACTTTCCAAAGCACCGCATGGAATTTTGAGCTGCATGAAGATTTGTCAAGTCAGTTCAGGGAAAACCGTTGGCCAGGCCAACTGCGGACATTGCTAAGCAACTGCTTCTTCCTGCCCCAGCAGCCACTTATGGCAACAACTTGCAGCAACAACAACAACAACAACAACAACAACAACAGCAACAATTGCATTTGCCCCGGTCGCATGCATGTCGAAAGTAATAATTTTATATATGGCACGACAAACATACTTCTTCTACTTATCGGCAATGTGCGTGCGTCGTGTCGACTTTGTGTGTTCCTTTTGAAGTGCACAGCATGTTAAATTCGTAAAATTCATTAAGATTCCGTTGCCGATGCAAGAGGCACCACCAGCAGCAGCAGCAGCAGCGATGCGTCGAAAAGTACACAGAGACGCGGCCCAACAACCCAGCAACGAGCAAGCAGCCCACAGAGTGAGACTGAGATCGAGAACGCGAGAGAGAGAGAGAGACAATGAGACGGACGAACAGACATGGTCGAAGGCGACAATGTAGTTATACCCTGTAACCATGACAAATTGCTAACGGTAGAGCATAATGACGCACACTCATTAACGGGCAGCAGAACTCCGACCGTAGAAAAGACGATCTCAGAGACTAAAACCACTTATGTGAATTACTTAATTTGCTATTTCCCTGCTTATTTGTCAATAACTCATTTACAAAATTAACTGGAAATCGCTAGAGTTATAATTTATTTATTTATTTATTTTAATTTAACAGTTCACAATTTAAAAAGAAGAGTTTCAAAATAAAATAAGTGCAAGTAAAATCGAAATAGTCTCAAATTTAAAAGATTTAAGTTAATTAATTTTTAAAAATGTTCTTATTGAAAATTGAAAATTAAATGAAATACAGTTAAAAGTCAGAAATTAAATTTAAAAAAATAAAGAAGGCCAATAAATAATGAATAGTTCAACATTCACTCAGTTATGCAGATTCCAATGGCAAACGACTTTATTTTTATTTATGAATATTTGTTTTGATCAAATTAATAAGATTTATGTTCTGCTTAAATCAAAGTATTCAATGTGTAAAAAATGATTTAATATAAGTGAGTGTGCCTGCCAGACATTCATCAGACATTTGCACAAACTTGTTTTTCAATGGGGTAGAAAAATCTACATAAAAAAGATATTTTAGGATTTAAAATGTTGCCAATCCCATTGTCGAATTTTAGCTAATTCCACAATACTAACTTTATTGACAGGTATTGTTTTCAAAAATAGATAATTTTTGTAAGCTATAGACAACATTTTGAATTAGCACTCGAAAAGAGCTTATTTCGCTTTGTTTTGCTTAATATATTCAAATATTGGAAAACATGCAGAAACATAATTCACAGCTGCAAACAGGGTAGGCGCTAGTCAGGCATTTTCGGATAGAGCACTCTTACATGTTTGACAGTGGTGTTGCTGCTGCTGTTGCTGCTGCTGCTGCTGCTGCTGGTGCTGCTATAGTAGTTGCCACAATAGTTTTTGCTGGCCGTGCCACGTAAAAAGCATTTGAAGCAAACTCAATTATGCCCGGTGCTGTGCACACAAGCACCCAACTCAAACACACATTACACACACACACACACACACACATGCATATGTCTTCAACTTAACAACGACTGTCGAGTGTGACTGTGACTAAAATTCGGTCACATTGTTTGCCAGCTCACGTCACAATCTCATCTCCACCCCGCAATCCCTGTCTAAGCAACTCTTTTAAAGTGATATGTCGTATTTTGTGCAATTTCGTTTACCCGCATTTGTCACAGCATTTTACAGCAGCGAACAGCCAAGTGGCGTTTTTGGGGCCACGCCCACCCTCCCAAGTGTGTGGGGTGTGTGTTGTGTGTGTGCTGCCTGTGTGGGTGGTTGTTGCTATCTGCTTGACTAGGCACAGAGCTGTATGCGCTCTCTCACTAATGAGGAGCCCACACTTTCGACTCGACCCATCCACCTTCTGGTTTTGTGAGCTGCAGCTCCGTAATTCACACTGACAGTCAATTTACCTGCTAACAAGCATTTCCTGGCTGCTTTCCTGCCATTTCCTGGCAGCAGCAGCAGCATCAGCATCAGCAGCAGCATCAGCAGCAGCAGCATCAGCAGCAACAGCTGCCGGCTCGCAACTCTCGCATAAATCCCCCATTCGACTGATTTATAAAAATGAACAACGCCCCGAAAAAGGAAAAGCGAAAAAATAAAAATAAAATAAAATCGCACTCAACTAATAAATATTCAAGGGCAGCGCCTCAAATCGATATTGCTGCTGTGATTCCTTGAATATAGCCAGCCCGCACCCGAAAACAACTATTGATTAAAAACAATCAGAATCCGCTGGTGCCCAGGCAAAATAACGCCGCCACCTAAACAGCGGACCACGGACAGCGGACTGCGGACCAGGGGACTTTGCGGAAAGCGCTTCGGTGCTGGATTTTTTCCTTTTTGTACAAAGCAATTTTCAGCAAAAGCATCTTAATGACTTTGTTCTGTTCTTTCATTTATTTTATACCCTTGCCCAAGAGGTATTTCAATATTTGCATGTGTAAAGCATTTACGGGCATAAATGCGCACCCGTATAAAAAATAATCATTGCTAATCGGCATTAAGAACTTATTTTCATAGCCATGTTCTAGTTGCTTATCTATATACGTGCTCTTGAAAACTAATTTAACTTTGAATCAATATTGACAGATCTTGAGATGTATTTCCGTGTTCTTTTGGTGACGAATTTCATAGAACAAGCTAAATTATGATTCCAATAAGAAATCAAAAATTAAAGAATGAAATTTGTATTTGTATTTAAATGGACTGACCTAAAAAATATTTTCGATTATATTGTTCTTAAGATAAGCAAATTATCTATCTCATGTGACGACAATACTGCCTGCCTATAGGCAACAATGGTCCGGTTTCATTTGATTATAGATCACAATTCGGACTACCTTCAGTATGTGTGGCAGGCATGCCTGCAAGGGTATTTAATCTTTGGCAACCACTGCGAAAACTATTCCATCGTGATTTGTATCTTTTTCTTTTTGTTAATTTTATGTTTTGTCTGCGGCACGAATCGAGAACATGTACAGCGAGCGAGGCGACGGCAAAAATAATAATAATACAATTACCATTGGGGGAAAAGAAAGAAAATTGAACAGGGCCCCGAAGCGTTGTAGTTGGTGAGAAGGTGTGACCAGGCACTAATTAGATTGAAATCGAACGCTCGACAGTCGTCTAGAAGTGTCGTGGCCCACTTCCCTCCCAGTTACCTTTCCCCTGTAGCTACATGGCCCAGCATTTGGTCATAAATTAAGTGTAATTAAAGTATTTTAAGGCTTTGCATTTGGGCTTTAGCTTTATGATGGAAAATAAACATGGGCAAATATGCAGGGCCAGCAACTGGAGAGCTATAAACGTACTCTGTTATCAGCAGCGAATCCCCCTCTTGAGAAAATGTGTCATAAAACGGGCGCAGCTACTAAATAATGCCAGAATACTAAATACCCTGCATATGAAACTTTTTGCTGTACTTTCATATTATTTTTGGGGCATTTCAGTTTCTCTCTCGTTTCCTACATTAACAATGTATATCCCCTTAAGCAGCTGCCAAAAATATACTGCACCATTGCACTCACTGTTTACTTGAAATGTGCATTTTAATTATTTATACTAATTGTTACTACATAAACAAAATACATTTTTTTTTTTTATATGTTTTGGCTGAAGTTGGTAAACAAAAATGTTAATATTTGCTTTTAGCCACGCTGTGCTCCCAAATGCTGAAATTTTAATGCAAATAGCTGAACTGGTCAGCGAGGGGATATACTATTAGACGGGAGGGTGGTGGTTGGTTTGTTGCATAAATCATTGAGGCAAGCCTTTTGTTCTAACGAAACCTCAATAACCATGCAGCACCCCAGCTATGCATAGGCAATTTTCGTGACCAAGTCGAGGTCTCAGCCCGCCGGTCTCCGGTCTCCAGTCCCCCCTCACTCTGTCTCCGCAGGAAACCTTAATTTATGTTCTGATAATGCACAGGGCTCCCATTGTGGCGGCTGGCCAGTTCGTTCCTGGTTAGGCTGCCACTGAGTGGAGTCGCATTAATTTTCATTAAAAGCGCTTAAGCGTCGCGCCAACTTATTTGCTTGCTGGTTTTTTTTTTTATATTTTTAATTAACAGTCTCAGCAGCCGGCGGGGCGCGATGATTTATGAAAGGCCAAAAGAACGGGGCAACAACCAAAAACTACTACAAAATACGACGACCACATGGAATCTAGACTAGCAGTTGTAGATTGAGAGAGCACTTTAATTAATAAAACACTCAACCCAAAACAAATTGACTGCTTGACTGGTTGACTGGTGGTGGACTGGTGGACTTGGCAGCGCCTTCAATCCGTCCACAAAATAAACAACTACCTGACAAAAAACAAAATTACAAAAAAAAAAAACACAAAAAAATAAAGAAAATACTTGAAACTCAAAAGTCAAGACAAGACTCAACGCCGCACAATGACTCTCCATAGACGCTGATCTCGAGTGGGCTTTTGGGGGCAATCTTTACGATGCCCACTAAATGATATTGACAAAAGTTTCTCAAGTGCCAAAGAAGCGAGTCACAAGCACAACAACATATATAGACTCAAGTATGTGGCACAATCGACCATCCGACACAACACACAAACAATATATAAAAATATATATTCCGATGCGTAATCAGCTGCCAATCGAAACCGGGACTTTTCGCAACTACGCACCCGCTGAAAGTTGGGGCTCCATTTTTTTTTATTTTTATTTATTTTTTGGCCTGAGAAAGCAACTAAACATTATGGTTATGGCCATGAAGACGCCATACGATTATAGAGTGGGCCAGTTGCTACTCGAGTAGCTGGCCCTGTTAGCCGTAATTACCGATTATCTGGTAAACCACTTGAAACGCTTGGTTTCCTGCTGCAAACTACTTCTGCTTGTATTTCCAAGATATATTTCAAGAGCTGTGCTAAATATTTTGAAAGAACTGCTGGAAAATCTCTCCAGGAATTTTGATAAGCAATCTCATAACTAAGCATTCGATCCTCAACTAATCAGACTCTTGGGAAACAACGTAATTCGTAATACTCAATAGAGCTATGTATATTCGAAATGTAAAAGGGTTGATCAAAGCTGACACTCACAAGCAAAGAGTAATTTTGATAAAAAAAAAGGCACCTATGGGAGCTGTATATATATTAGTCCAATACAGATAATATTTTGCTGAATTATAATTAGTATCATAAGCGGTTTGGCACGCATATCTTGAAAAACAAGAAAGTTGATTATACACGCATTCAGCTTTTAACTTATAGTTATAGTGGTAGCTTGATGACATAGTGCCAACAAATTCACAGATCTATCCAGATAGCTTAAGTGTTGAGACGACTTGCAAAGTTATGTAGATAATTATATAGATAGAATGGGGCAACATAAACTCAACTTTTTATGGACTTTCCTAACAGATTTCTTAAGAAATGAATAATTCTATGGGCTGTACAAATCTCTAGGATCGACAGTCGCTTGCTGTCGGAATCATTTATCTGACAAATATTTATACTCTTAAGAACTTGCGTGTGTTCAGTTCAACTTTGTTGTCTGGGCCCGGCCCACGATATTTCTATCAATTGAATCGTGACGTGAGTCGGTAGGTCCATATGTTCTGTATGTCTGTCCGTCTGTCCGTCTGCCTGTCAGTCGGTCTGGTCGACTCGAGTCGAGTCGAGTCGCGTCGCGTCGAGTCGATGCGAATGAAGGCCCATTCAACAAGAAGAACGCGACGGCATTTCCACTTGACCAGTTATCAGTGTCATAAATCCCCAAACAATCCACTCGAAAGCGAAAAGCCGCAGTGCCCCCAAACTGAAACAAATGAGTTGCGAAGCCTTACGAAAGTGGACGATAAGGCTGGCAATTCTCGCAAACAACACAAGAAATAATATAAAACATAGGCAGAGAGTCAGCGGGGGGGAGGTTAGTGGAGTGGAGGTTAGTTAATCATAGGTGAGCGCAATTGACCGATATTGCGGAGGCATTGCTCACCTGTTATTTTTGTTTATTATTGGTTTCATGTTTTTTGTTTGTTTTCAAGGGGCCTTAATCAGTGATTAATTAAGATACTTTGCATTAGATAATTTCGATAGGCAACTGGCGTTTTGCATTGCGACCTGAATGATATTTAAATTGTGTACAATTTATGAGCAGACTTAATTGTATTTGCCTGTCCGACTTTGCAACTCTTCGCATCGCATCGGCTGTGGCAACGGAGGCAATCCCCACAGCGACACACAAAGATAATGATAGTGAAATTATTTATAGCAATGCGGGGCCAGCACATTAGTCACGACAGAGCCAATGACGCCGACTTAAATACGCACATGCCTAAATGCTCGATCGAGGGTATAGTCGCGGCGACATTGAGGTTGTGCACATTTCAGCCAATGGCCTTATGGTCTCACAAATCTGGACAAAACACGCCGCGTAAGCCCCGACAGATGATAGTTTTATATAACTCTCGGATTAGAGGCGAATTGCCTTATCTTATCAGGCAGGGGCTGAAACATAAGTTCGAGTTTCCTAGCACGTGGAATTAATTTGTGTTTAATCTCTGATTACACTAGAAAAAAAACCTGAGTGAATTCATCAATATTTGTAGGTATTGTATATATAATGCGGATATATCATTATTATTATTATTCATTATTATTTAAATTAAATTTGAAAACTTTGATAAATAGCATTTATTGGAAAAGAGGAAATCTTTAATAGAAGGTTTTATGTTCAAATTAAAATCAATCAATGAAAATAATAAGTAAGAAAAGAACAAACTTGATTTGATCAAAGAAAATATACTTGGCTTAAGATCTTTGCAGCTGTGATCAGGAATCGAACTAGTTTATTTCTACATACTCATATGTATTTATGCCAGCCACAAGTTTCCAAGTGTAGCGCTGTCTATCTGTAAACGCTGAACGATCTCACAATTTATAGACTCAATAATACTTTATTGGTTTTAATTCATGGCAAATATTTACAATCCAGATGCTAATCCGAGTGCAAAAAGTAAAACGCATTTGCGTCGCTGCAATCGGTTCCATTTGATAGCAATATCAGGCATATATATGTACATATATATGCCATATCGATCGATATGCATGGCCCCGTAACTTTATGAAGGCAACTCGATACCCAAATCAGCAGCCTTTGTGCTTAATCACCCGGGCGCCTTTGATGTGGCCGGTGGGGCCGGCGGAGTCGCTGCCATTGCCATTGCCTTGGGTTAATTGCGGCCAGCTCATTGGGTGGCAAATCAATTAAAAGCAACGAGTATTCGAGTCTACCAAGTAATTTGTATGCCCGGCCATTCCCAGAATACTTCAGCTTCAGGCAACTCGGGAATAGCGGCCACTGCAATTCGGTGTCTTAAGTCACCAGACAGTGGGACAGACAAGCAGACAGTCAGCGGGGCCACCAAAACAAAAGAACTTAACTTAACACCTAACGCATTAATTTTCATTAATTTTTAATGCTAAATAACCGGCGGGCCATGAGCATAAGTAACCAAGCAGAAAACTAAGCCACCGAACTTTGCATACACTTAAAACAAATGTTACATTTAAGCCGACTTTAATTCAAAAGCGAGAAATATGTTTTTATGGTTAACTCAAAGTTTATTTGTATATTCTTAAGTAAAATTCAAAATCTCGTGTCCATTCAGGAAATAACAAATAAAATATGTTCTTTGCAAACTTGGCAACAAAGTGTAGGCATTTGCCAACTATTCTTTAGAAAATGATGCTATTCATGGCAGCCACATCCCCATCCCCATTGCGGACCCACATTAAATTGTTTCATTAATGATTACGCTCATGATTATAAATATGAATAGATTAAATGCTGCACGAGCAGCATGAGCCCATCATGAGGCCATCTCACATTAACTCCATGGAGGTGGGCGATATGGGAAAAGAAGAAGACAAAAATGACAAATAGAGCTGCTCAATTATACAATTTGGAAACTGAAATCAAAGCAGAGTCGAACTCAATGTGGAGTGGCATACTTGGAATGCGGCAGGGCGACAACTCGAAAGGCAGGCCAAAAAGTAGAAATAGAAAGAAAGAGAAAACGACAAAATCCACAAGCGTAATTAAAACAAACGATTGCCCTCTGTCTAATTAACATAACAAAGCCACTGTCGAGTCGGCTCGTCACTCAGTCAGTCAGTCAGTCAGTCAGCTGGTCGCTCCGTCAGTCAGAGTTGTGCTGATTCGTTTAGGCTCAAGATCTGGGCAGGAAAAGGTCGAGCATGATGACTAGACCTGAACAGTTTGTTCACTGCTGCTTTGTTTGCCATTTGCCTGAAATAATTTTGGTTTTTTTGTTTTGTTTTTGTTTTTTAGTATGTAGATTTATTTATGCCCAGGCATGCGTAATTTGATTGCCTTCTCTCTCGCACTCGCCCTGGGCAAAATGAGTGGCGGAAATTGCAATTAGTTGTTAGAAAAATGCCATAAATTAGATTACCCAACGAAATACGGACGCGATTATCGCCTCGACTTTGAGTTCCACTTGCACACCACAAACCCCAACAACTTCCCAATCTCAATCGCCAAATGCCACGTAACCATGTAGCTGCAAACAGTATGGAACAATGGATCCATAATTTAAGGTATTATAACCGAAATCAGTCCCAGTTCCAGCTGCCAGCTAACATCATTTATCTGTAATTTAATAAATTATTTATGTACACGTTTAATTTGCCTTTTTTGTTTGTGTGATTCTTATTCATTAATGTTATTATACATACATAAAAATATATATTATGTACGTATTTGCAATTGCCAATTGTGCGATTCATTAGAGCCGTATTGTTCACATCAATTCATATTTTATTTATTTTTTTAAAATTAAGTATTTTTGCGGTTTCTTTTTTTTTTTTGGTTGGTTTTGTTCTGCTGCCAAACGAGTTCCTTCTAAGTAGGGTCGGTCGGGGGCCTTTCAAAGAACGCAAAACAAAAGTTGGGTTTCATTTGTGCGTTGCTGCAATAAAGCAAACAATCAACTTGCCATATAAAGCATTCATAATTTAATTATATTAGCCTCTTTTCACACACACACACACACACACACACACACACACATAAGCAAAGGCAATTCTTTAGAAAATCTCAGCGTTAATTTTGTGTAGTAATAAGTTGAATGCCTCCGCATACATTTCAAAAGTGTAGTTAATTTGAATAACATTCATTTATGGGCCTAGACTGTAATTTTATTGAATGCAGACCAGGCCACAACAATGGAAACTTAAGTTAGTCGCTTGGCGACTACATAAAACCAAGTCAACAGCCAAGTTGGCTGGTGGGTTTCAAATCTTGCCATTGATATTCATATTGTTATTGCCAGATATGAAGTTTATACGATGGAAATAAATTACTATTTTTATTTTATCAACTATTTTACATATCCACATATCAAATGTATTTGTAATTAATATTTAACAGGTTCTATTTATAAGAAGATCAATTCTATGAATATATATATAAATATATATTATATATACATAAATAGAGATCGCTGCTAAACTAGGTTCGTACGGATTTCCAACACGCAAATTATATAAAATTGTGGATAACGCATTTTGCTAAATTATAAATGATGCATTGAAAAACGGGGTTTTAAAAAATAATAATTGTAAATTAATATAATAAATATACAATTTTAAGTATTAAAATTACTTTCTTTCATATCCTACTTATATTAAAGTAAAACATTCAATTTTAAAATACGAAAAAAAGAATTGAATTAAGTGCATAAAATTTTACAACATTCTTTGCAAGAATCGGGTAAGCCCAGATAAAAGCCACTCAAACAAAAAATTTGTGATTATGATGACAATAATATTGCACAATTTATTTATATTTTTATATTTAATATGTATATTTATCATGGATTTTATTGGACTGCAAATATTTATCACTCGAAATAAAGTAAAATACGGAATGTGCAATCTGGAAAAATAAATAAGCACATTTCTTATCCGCATGAGAGCTAAATTTGTTTTACACTTAAGAAATATCTCTATATGGAATTCGTGAGCAGTTGTCACATTGTTTTGTCGTGATAACATGGGCTACTATATGTATATACATCGGTATCTGTATATGGGTCGCTGTATTATATGCATATCACAAGGCACCCATATCATTTCCATGGGCATTCTTTGTATCGCATCGCCGTCACGTCAGCTCTCCGGCAATGTTTCACGTGTTTTGTCAATCAACGCTAAACGCGAAATCACTTCCCGCTTTCGAGACTTGAAGAAAATCTTGGTAAATATTTATAAGTCCATTCACTGCTGATGCTAATTTTGTAGCCGCCGCACAAAGTTGTTCCAATTCATTAGGATGAGTGAAAACTGCGCCCCCAAAAAAAAAGGCAATGCACTTGAATTTTGTCTAGATTTGAGAATTTGTCTGGCTAAATCACAAGATTTGATTGTATTTATTTATTTCTATTATTGTTATTTTTTGTAGTTTTTTTTTTTATTATTTTTTTTTTTGTTGTGGTTAGCGTTACAAATAGCAAAGTCAAAGCGAGAACAACAAATCGTGAATGTCAACAACAGACAACAAGAGACAATAACAAGCGACAACAATAACAACAATGAGAGTCCAAGGAATACGTGCGAAATTTGTTGATTTCGTGAAAGTCACAAACTGGCATTAAAATATTTTTATACACATGACAACGACAAGCAACGACGGCGACGGCGACGGCGACGCCGGCAACGTTGTAAATAACAAAATAATAAAATTCACAAAATTATATGCGGCTTAAAAGGCCCCACAAAATGAAATGAACGACGCGACGCATTCAAAGTGAACTATAAAAATTCCTTTGGCAGCAACAAAAACAAAAACAAAAACAAAAACAAATGGCAATCATCGCGTAATATTTGTTCATTGCAAAATCAATTAACAATTTCAAGCAAATTGATATTAACGAGTTCTCGCAAAAAGAAAAAACACAAAAAAAAAAAAATGGCTGAAAAAAAAAACACAGAAAAGACAGCAAAACGAGAAACGAGGCAACAAGAAACTTAAAGCCACGCAAATGTATCGCAACGGATTCCGATTCCAATTTCAATTCCAATTC
This sequence comes from Drosophila cognata, assembly GCA_035041535.1. Lineage (NCBI taxonomy): Eukaryota > Metazoa > Arthropoda > Insecta > Diptera > Drosophilidae > Drosophila > Drosophila cognata. Next base: position 11,526,068 of record JAWNLC010000571.1, on the reverse strand, counting down.
GATTCGATTCGCCAACTGTAAAGCACTTAGTTACAGATACAGATACATATATATATATATACATAGATACACCATATGATTGTATATTACACATGTCTGTCTCGAATCGCACGATTTGTTGGCGGTATGTGGAAGCAATCACGCAAATCCACATAACCATATTCCACATTTTAAATGCAACAAATTTCAACGTATTAAAGCAAATAATAAAATCACCAGACAACAACAACAACAACAACAACAACTGCTACAAGTGCACTGCTGTTAATAATAGCTAAAATGTTTTTAATTAAGTGCAAATGCCAGATTAACGATTACAAGAAAGAAAAAAAAAAAAAAAAAACACGTTCCATTAAAACAAACACCATGAACGGCTGGCGGCTGGCGGCTTTCAGTTTGCGACTTTGGCCGTCACGTGTGACTTTTCAGTCAGTCACAATCACAATCCCAGTCACCGCCACAATTCCAAATCCCAATCGCATCGTGATGCTACCACCAAGTCCAAAAAAGCAAAATAAATAAATATATATATTAAAAAAAAAAGAAGTGAACTGAAATGAGCATCGTGTCGTAATGCTTGACGTCAACTGGATTTCATTAAAGCTTACATTGAGATACTTTCTGTTAAGACCTGATTATGCCATTCATTGGACGGGCCAGATTATAGAATATCAAACAACAGTTTTCCAGCTGTCATGGCATTATTTATTTTTTACTATATTAGATTGTAATTTAATCATTTTTACTATCGATGTGTTTACGCAATCTTTCATAGATTGCAATTTGTACTTGTAAAATTCCTTATAGATGACCCGCTCAAAAAAATGCGTAGCTAATCCATTTTGTACACAATATGTCAAATTCAATTAACCATTTTCAATGCCAAATCGAAAAAAATAAAAATAAAAAAATTAATTTCGAGTCTAAGATTGAGTGAAAATTAAGTTTGATCTTTTTTTTAGACACAGTTGTAGTTAGAAAAGAAACATTTTCTCAAGATAAGGATAATTAAAAGGGACCAAAAAATACAATAATCATCTTTAAAATGCCACGACGAAATATAACTAAACAAACACAAAAGCGTTTTGTGAACTTGGCTTGGGGCGGAATTGTAAGCCGAAACGGCAGCAGCTGCTCTTAACTTGGCCACATGAAAGAAATCTTAATTAACGCATAAACAATTTATGCTTATCTCGTTATGCTGACCATGGCCGAATGTATGTCTGTATCTTGTTGCTGCTGTTGTTACTGTTGTTGTTGTTGTTGTTGTTGTCTAATTGATGGCCCGTTGGCAACTCTCCGAGTTGCGGCCATCACCTTTTGTAGCCGTCATTAAAGCGCCTTAATTTTCATTTTGTGTCTGGGCCAGCAAGGGCCCAAATCGCTGGCTGCTATAGAAGTAGTCATTCATAAATGATTAACGTTGTTTCACTGCACAAGCGGGCAGTAAGTAACCTTCAGACCAGCAGTCCATCGAGGGCAGTTGGCAGTTGACAGGAATAACAGCAGCAGCAGCAGCCGGCAGCCGGCAGCGACGTCACATTTTCCCCATTTCCCATTTGCTGATTTAACTGCGCGATTATCAAAATACATGGAAAAAAACTTGCTCATAAAAAAGCAAAGGAAAAAAATGATATGAACGCTCACATAAAAAATGATACTTGTGCTCACATGGATTTAGTGTTAATACCCTTACAATGGTTACAACAATTTTCCAACAAAATGTGCAACGCATTCAACAAAAAAAAAACTTCACAAAAAGAAAATTGATTTTTGAACCAACAAAACGAGCTGAAGCCGGAAAGACACATTTTTAAATGAATTCCAGAATTGTTCAAGCTAGAATGGAACAATTTTAATTTATGATTGTCAACTCAAATTAAATGAATTCTAAACTCAAATTAATGATGTGCCAAGCAAGAAGACAACAAATTTGATTACAATTTGTTTGCAGATCAAAAAGACTCAATCTAAGCATACTTTAGAATAAAGTGTCTCAATCGAAGCCAACTTTCTTAAATACAATATTTGTTAAGTAAACAATTAAATTCAGCCTCACTTTGGCTAGGGTATGTAATAATCGGTGTGCTGCTTGTTATTTTTGTGTTGTTTTTTTTTTCTTATGAGTGCGCGCTTAATTTGATTTTATTTCAGTTGTGTTTGTTTTTGGTTTTGGTTTTTTTTTTTGTTTTTGTTTTTTTGTACAGATATTTGTGACACTCGGTAATTACGCTGAAAAACTCATTTGACGGCTCGCACTGTCACAATGTGTGTAATAAATCTTTCGATATGTATAATTTGGTGACTGCCGCGACACGGCCAACGCACAGGCCAAAATTGTATCTCATAGATACGGCGGCGCTGTCTGCCTGTCTCTCTGTCTGTCTGTCTGTCTGTCGGCTTGCCTGTTTCAGTTGTTGTTGCTGTGTACTCTGTAGTTAATGCCTCTCGCAGCAGCAGCAGCAGCAGCAGCAGCAGCTTAGCTGGGGATTGCTTTCGGATAGAAACTCAACTCAACTCAACTCGACTCAACTCATCTGCCGTCTGCTTGCTGTCTGTTGTCCGCCGTCTGTCTTGTGATCGTTTTGCCTGTTTTAAGCTGGCCGCAGGCAACCGCAACCAACCGTCGGGGTCTATTAGGAGTGCAATACACTTAAGTTCGGCCCTACAATCATTACTCATCTGGGATGTTTTTCGAGCGGGGCTAAACAAACAAAAGCAACGAGCAGCGAGCAGCGAGCGAGCGACGTGCATTAAAACGAAATAACTGCGACGATGCAGCACGCCTGGCTAGGCGGGGGGGCGGACGCAAGATGCAAGATACAGTGATACATTGTGAGGCACACATGTACAAGTACACACACATGTGGCAACAGCAATTTATGGCTGCCCACACAGCCCGAGTATGACAAGTCGTAAATGTCGCCCAAATGCTCGCTCATTGGCAGCATCTCGCACAACACACCACACACAACAGATACTAAAGCAATAGAATGAAAGATACTTTTGTTGCATGCCGCCTGCCTCGCATACAAAATCAATAAACGCATGACATATCGCTCAATAAACATAAATTACAATTTATTAAACCTTTGCCAAGTTATTGTTGTTGTTGTTATTTTTGATGCTCATTTTCATTTTCAAATTGATTTCAAATTCAATTTGTTTATTTTTGTGTATCTTCTCCTTGGGACTTCTCGGCATTTTTCGGTGCGTTTTGTTTAACTTGAAATCGAGCCAACTTTCAGCGCAGCAATTATTACGAAAAAACCAAACACACAAAAAAAAAACAGAAAAACAGAAATAATATCGAAATACGTGAAACTAAAATTTAAAACTAAAATCGAATGATAAAACAATTTATTTATTTGTTGATTTTTGATGTGCCTGCTGCTCATTAAAAGACGCGGCGCGGCGGCAACTATTTTAAATATTTTAATTATTCGCACATTCAAATGTTTATAGCCATTTCGATGTCTGGTGTGTGTGGGCGATTTAAAGCATTTTTAATTGCCGCCTGAGTCGGTTAATCGCCGCCAGACCAGCTGACGTCGAAGTTTTTCTTTATTCTTGCCACACTGAAAACTCAAGATTTTCGCGATTCCACACAGAGCTGCACTTAAAGGTGAGATTCGAAATATATGCTTGAAGTTGCAATCAACCAAAGATGAACAAAAAAATGCTGTTCTTGCAAACCCATTGTGAATATTATTAGCTGGAATACTTTGCCACTACCACTGCAACAATGTATTTTATCAAACTGCAGATGCAACAAATAATAAACTTTCCGCTAATCGGCGAACATTTTATGCCATCCGATTCGGTCTCTGCTCATTTTCTCAGCTTATCTTTAAAAAAAATAATACCTATTTAACGAATTTTTGTTTATTTTACTTTGGCATTATTTTCTCAGTGTATCTTGCCCTGATAGCAAGACCTTTTAGAACTTGCACCATCATTTGGAATATCTGAAACGGGCACAACATCTTTTCTTCGAGAATGTCCCGAGTCATGTGGCGTTCAGCTTGATGTGCGGCGATTGTGAAAACACTTCACACACAGAGAGATAGAGAGAGAGAGAGAGAGAGAGAGAGATGGAGAGAGAGAGGGGCACAGAAAATGGAAGCCCATATATGCTATATAGAGATGGAGACGACAGCGTCAAAGCATTTGAAACATGAGCCTCGTGAGTGCTGATAATACTTACTCGAATATGTATTTATACATACTACGTACAAAGTGTGCGGGCTGGGTTACCACTGACAGCGAGAGGAGTGCAGTGAGCGGGGTGAGGGTGAGCGGTTGACAAGTGACAGGGCAGGGTTGACGTTGCCGTTGCCGTTGCCATTGCCGTTGCCGTTGCAAAGCCATCGAGCATGAACAATGACAAATACGTGCGCTGATATTTCATTTCATTATTCATTATAATAGCATATACTCATTATGATTATTATAGATGACAGGGTACAAGAACAAAAAAGCAGTTTGCCAGGCTTGGCGGGGTTCCTCTTTCTATACCCTGCCCGACCCCATTGACATTTGCCAAAAAAGGGTAGAATGATTTGATGCAAAAGTATGTAACGGGCAGACAGCAACATTCAGGATACATTTTTGGTATGGTATATGGTATACTTATATGGAATATATCAAAAATACCATTTAAACTATAAATATTGAAATTATTTCTTATTCAAACGAAAATTACCAAAAAAAAAAAACGATATTTAATTTAAAGTTTTTAATGTAATTAATTTGCTGAAAATTCTTTTTTTCAATTTGTGATAATGATCTAATAACTGCTTTTCAAACAACTTTCCAAAAACTCATTTAGACAACATTCCTGCCAATTAAAAACTACTCAAATTATTTATGGTTAGAATTAATCTATTATTAATTTGTATGTTTTTTTTCTATTGCCTTGCTCAATTCTTCACATACATGCAGCCCATAAACATATACATATATATATATATATGTGTAAATATGTATTTGTTAGACGAAAAATGATATTTAATTCATATCATAATAGGCTGCAAATTTGATTTTGCAATCAATAATTTATAAGATATAAATAAATTCAGTGCCCGAACTATGTCAATCAATCAATCAGGATTTGGTCGGCATTAATATGCAAATTTGTTAATTTAGAATAGTTAGCAGCTCAAATTAGTATTATCTATCTAAATATATGTATGTATATGTATGTAGATTTGCCTATTATTATGGCAAATTGAGCTATTAAAATGAAATAAACGAAAAGAAGTTAAATGAAATAAATGATGAGTTCACGCAAGGCAAAAGTAAAATTGTCGCAAATTGTTTTTTTCATATTTAATTTATCCAATTTAATTTGTAAATAAACTCGACTTAGGCAACCCAATACTCTTTCTCTGCCAAACTTTGTCTCCCGGAAAAACGACTTCATTTCCAGTTTTCATTTTGCATATTTTCTAGATTTATTTTCATCATAGTTAAATATATTTATAAACGACACAAAAAAAAAAAAACATTTATGTTGAAATCAATGCATATTCAAACATTAATTTTGTTCACAGCAGAAACTTATAATAATAATTATTATATATATATATATATATATACATACATATATATATATATATATATATATATTCATATGTATATTTATGCATATATTGTTTAACATATTTAGCATTATTTACGCTCAATAGGTTTTTGTTAATTCAGCGCTTAAATTGTTAAAGTTTCGTCTTCATAAGTAATCGGGTTGTTGTTGTTGTTGTTGTTGTCGATTTTTTTTTGTTTGCCTTCTTTTTTTTTTTGCTTGAGTATGCATAATGCAGCTCACATCTAACCCTAGATATATATATATCTTTATATACTATAATTTGTTGATGGCCTAGTTAGTATAATTATAATGTTTACTCCATGCTTTCTCTAGTGTTTAGGGTTTTTCTTTTGTTTTTCATTTTGTTTTCTCGGCATAGGCGTAGTTGGTATGTTTTCTAAATACTATATAGTTAGTTGCATTATATCGTCGTCTATATAGATATTATATTTATGTATATATCGTACGGATTTGCTCTTGTTGTTGTTGTCGTTGCTGTAAGTCACAATATGGTTGGCTAATTTATGGTTTATGGTATCAATTATCATGTATATATGTATATTTGTATGTGTATGTTGATTCGTGCCAGTGAAGTGTTTTTTTTTCGATTGCCCAACACACATGAACAAAATTGAAAATCATGTAAAAATGCTCGACTAGGAGATACTCTGAACCTAAGACGATTTGCTTCTAATCTATGTAGATATATGCGTACACAATTTGAGAGCTATATCTTTAAAATTGAGACTTTTATTATAAATCGGCAATCGATTTTTATCGATAAAATGAAATAAATTTGAACTTTGAAGACTGTAGCGCTTACAGTCTCTGAGATCAGTGCGTTAATACAGACCGACGACCGATGGACATAGCTGAATCTACTCGACTTTTGATGCTGATCAAGAATATATAAACCTTATGCTTCCTTCTGCCTGTAACAAACTTTTTGCACAACTTCATTACACCCTTTATATACACTTTTAAAGGGTTCAGAGCATTCATAAAATTATAAACATATAATTTTTTATAATAAACGTTGTCTTTTTTTTGCTGAAGCTGAGAATCATATCTGTCGCTTTATCATTGGCATTAACCCTAAACATTTTTGACATGCCCTCAGTTTGGTATCGTTCTTCTCGTGCGCTACTTACTGATATCATCTACATATGTATATAATATATAATATATATGTATATGTATATGTTTATTAGTATACCCCAAAACTGCACTTAGGCAGCACTAAGCGTTAATGCTTTTTAATTGTTTGTATTGTATTGTATTGTTTTTTTGTTTTTTTTGTTTTTTTTTTGTATTTTGTATTTTGTATTTTTCTTGCTAACTAGTCTTCCACATTGTCATGTATTTTTGTTGTTGTTGTTTTTGTTTGCTGCTGTTTATTGTTCGCTTTTGTTGTTGCCAAGTATAAAGTTTGTAGTTTAAGTTTTATTCATAGGCCTTTTTTCAAAAGCGTTTTGACCTTCCCACTCATTCACTCACTCGCTCCCTCTCCCTCTCTCTCTCTCTCTCTCTCTTTTGCCCGGCAGCTTAAGTGATTTGACTTTGGGCTGAGCTTTTGCATTGAGCTTGACAAGCTTACATAGCTGCTAAGTCTGAATAATGTTTAATTTTATAGAAGTGTTTTTTTTTTTGTGTGTTTGTTTTTTGTTCAACTTCAACTTTTGGACCAGCCAAAAGTGCAGCTCTATATATTTTGTAATATTTTCAGGGTTTTCAGTTCAAGCAAAAATGTCGCAGTTTGAGGTTAAATGGGTATTTTAATTTTTTTGATTTCGAAATTCAATAAAAAAGTTTTTGCATTTCTAAATTAGTGTTTTTGACATCAGCTCTGTGACTCAGATGTTAAACGAAAATCAAAAGTTTCTATTTTATACTCATCGCTATTTGCATAAGCATTTGCATGCATATAGTTATATGCACACATACATACATATATATATGTGTATTTTTTTTGTTGTTTTTTTTAATTTTTTGGGCTCGTCTTTTGCGTATTACGAGTGTTTTTAAATTGATGGCTAAGCGGTGTCCTCAACCAAATTAGTCGTGTTTTAATTAATAATAAATTTTATAATTTATTTAAAGCCGCTTTTCTCCCGCACATTTCTCCCAGTGCATTCATGCATACAAATTATGCTAATTAGTTACAACGACTAACGATACAATTTATTGTGGCTTTATTTCTCTTTTTTTGTTTTGTTGTTGCTTTATTTTACAATTTAATTAAAGCTTATTAAAACTGTCGCTAACAAATAACAATTCATTTGGCATAAATACATATTTAATTGTAAATGCGGTACTTAATTTACGACTTTAATTTGTATACTGAAAAAGCACAGAATCCATAAAAAAAAACTGCTGCTGTCATCATTATCACAACAACAACAAAGCAAAAAAAAAAAGCAAACTAATTTGCAAATTTTAAAGTGAAACGCATAGAAAATAAATGTGGGTATTTATTTAAAATTTAAATGATTTTTTGGGCACATGGCAAATGATTTAATTAAGTCTCAAAATGATGTGGCGCTTGGATTAAGCTGACCCCAAAACCAGCCACTTGCAAAGAGTGCAAAAAAGCCAAGAAAAATGAATGAATGAATGGGAGAGAGACAAAAAATAACATCAAAAACAGCAACAGCAACAAACATAAACTGGTTGCCCAGGCGGCGTCTGCTGCCCGCCTCTGTCTGCGTCGCTCTGCTGCTCATAAACATGAGCTTTATGACCAGCCTCAATGCGAGGCGCGTCCCTGTAATGGCCATATAACACCCCCCTACTGCTTGCACCCAAACACACACACACACAAACAGACACACACAGAGACTCCGTTTGTTAGACAGCTTCCGCTGCCGTTGTCGCATTTCTGTCTTTGCTTTTCATTTTGCGCTCTACTTCAGTTTTTAACGCAATTTGTTTTTTTTTTTTGTTTTTCTTTCTTTTTTATTTTGGTGCCGGCGCTTGACGTGACTTTGTTTTTTTTTCATATTGGACTTTGTTTAATGCGCTTTGCGTCATTTCATTTTGAAAAATTTTTGTTTCTGTTTGCATTTTCGGCTTACATTTTAAAAATAACTAATCATCTCTGTATACGGAAGGGTGTGTGTGTGTGCGCTTTCGGGTTCCGTTGTATTTGCATGCGTTTTGTTTTGTTTTGTTTGAGCTTTTATGTGTATTTTGCTTTGCCCATTATTGAGTTTATTTATCCCTGTTGATGACTTTTAAATGGCACCTGCTGTTTACTGCGAGGGGTATACGAAAAGGGGATGGGGAAATGAAGCGAAATAAATGCCATGCGCAAAGGTTAAGCAAATTCATTGGAATTCCTAAACTTCTAAATACAGAAGGAGAAAGAGACAGTGAGAGGGAAAATATTTGTGCACTGTAAATAAAAAATTTAAAGTCTATGCACAAGAAATGCTGCGATTAATGTCCCTTTTTGTTTGTTTATCGCCAGGTAATAAAACGAACATTTCTATTGTCAGCTAACTTCTGTTTAAACAAATGCACTGTAAACAAACTTTGGGTACCTTCTACTAATAAACTACACAGCTCTGACTGGCATGCCCAAACTGCAAATTCAATACAAAATTCTACTCTTTTTTAGCAACGCAGGCCACTTCAGCGTTGAGCTCATTTCTATTCTGAAAATACAAATTTAAAATTAAAAAAAAAAAACAAATAACACTTGAATTTTTCAAGTGCAGCACTTGAATAACCGGGGCCCATTATCTCTGAAGAAGAAGCAAAAACTACATACGATCAACAATCCAATAAAGTGCAGCTTTTGTTTCTTGCCATTCCAGTTAAAGCTCAAGCACCTGCTTGCCAACACACACACACACACACACGCATCCTCCACTTATGCATTTGAATAGAATGTGACGACAACGACCTCGCCTATTCAATGGGAATGAATGGAAAGTGGTGGTGGGTGTTGTGGGTGGGGGTGATTATAAGCAGTGGGGCAACAGCTGATTTCGTGAGCACAAAACACAAAGGAAAAAACATTTATTTTTCGTTTCCATGTTTTTAAGCGATTGCTGTGAATTTTAATTACTGCCAATTGCAATTGCATTCTATAGCTGCCCCCACTTAAATATATATATACACATGTGTGTGTGTGTATGTGTGTGTGATTGATGAACTGAATAAATTAATAGATTGCAATCATTTCACAGACCTTAATCAGCATACAAGTCGAACGTATATTTTCTCTCGTAATTTTTTTTACATTTGTTGCCCGCTAAACAAGATTTGTTGAGTGTATATTTGTATATTTGCATGTGTGTGTGTGTGTTTATTAGAGTGATCGCTCGGAAAACGTGATTTATTGGCAATTTATTAGTAAAGTAAATTTTTAATTTAACAATTGCTATTTGTGAAAACATTTTCTTTAATTAACCGTACAGAATTTCGAATAATTTGACAAACGAAATGTTTTCCAATTTAAAATTGATGTAAATTATAAATAATCTAGACTTCTGTTTTGAGTGACATCTGCTGAGCTCAGTTGCACATTTATCAGCAAAAGTTGATTTAATTATTTATGGCTACATATATGGAAGATAGATAAATCCGCATTCGCAGTCCAATTCCTGTTCTCCTCGTCGTTGTTTTGTCTTTGACTCGTTTCAGATTCAGGGCAGACCAAAGTGAATCAATGTGAATCACTGTGAATCAATGCGGATTCAAGCGAGTATTAGTCACAAATCAAATGGCTAAATAAACTTCAGTTTCTGTCAGTGGGAAACGGATGTCGCTTTCTGCTACATTTTATTCTTAATTAATACCGTGGCAAATAAAATTCAAAAAAGAAAAGTTTGCCAGCCGGATTTCCTACGAAACTTGAATTTACAATAAGAAAATGGAAAAACCTCTCAAAATGCACTTGAATCAAGCAAGTTTTCAAATTTTGTTGAAAATTCATTATCAGTTTATTTCGAAATTTAATATGAAATCATTACGCTGAAATTAATTAAATGATATAACTTATCACAGGGAATATACAATTTTAAGTGATGGGCATATTTTATTGTTCTTATCTAAAGTGTTGGCCAATCTTTGCTTGAAACTAATTTATTAAAGAAGCAATAAAACTTTCTGAAATTGGACCAGCTATAATCTAAAATTAATAAATGACATATTTCGAATTTCATAGAATAAAAATGAAAAAAAAAAACGCCCATGCACTCCAAGTAAACTATGCAACATAAAGCGACCATTTTGTATGTGGGCTGGTTTTCTTCTTCTTTCTTTCTCAGAAGCAACGACTTTGAGAGCGACCTCCCTACTTTTTTCGACCACTGTCATCTGTGTGTGTGTGTGTTTGTGTTTGTGTGTCTGCAAAAGTCTTCCATCAATGACAACAATCAATCACAGTGACTGGCGTGGGGGGTGTGGGGAAGGAGGCGACGCCGACGCTGACACCAAAAAGCAAGCAAGAAATCGAATTAAAGCAAAACTAAAGTAAAGCACAAAACAACAACAAAAGCGACAACCTGTAAAAACAAAAAGTAAATCAAATAATCCACAAGCAAAATGCCGACGGCAAACAAGAAAAAAAATCTCCTTTCGGGTGTAGTAGCATTAAAAAACACAATTTGCTAGATTTTCGAATATTTTTCTTTCATTTATATATCATTTCGCATATTCTTGCTTCAAATTACGTCGCATAATTTGGAATAAATTTTATTTTCATTTTTATGGTGTGGTTTGTGTAATTTTTTTGTATATATGTATTTTTTTTTTTTTTATTATTTTCATCATATTTTTTTTTATCAGTAACAATTCTGTTTCGTCCTTTTTTTAGAGATTTTTTTTGTAATATATATTTTTGCTTTGATTTTTTTCGTTCTAGAGCTTGGATTTTTCTTTATTAATAATTAAATAAGCATATGTTTTAGTTTTTTAGCATTTTCATTTACTTGTTATTATTGTTGTTGTTGTTGTTGCTGCTGCTGCTGTTGTTGTTGTTGTTGGTTGACACGCAATTCTGGTTTTGTGGTTGTTGTTTATTTAATTTAAATTAAATTAATTACTAAAATTATTTTATAACAAATATCACTACAATAGTTTGCATTTTTTTGTTGTTTGTTTTGTTTTTATATGTTTATGTTTTTTGTTTTTGTTTTTGTATTGTTTGTTTATCGAATTACTACAAATTACTTAAATGAAAAGTAAATTTCAATTATTCTTCTCTTGGGCTTTGTTTTTTTTTTCTCTTTTGTTTTTGTTTTTTTTTGGCAACAATCTTTCGCAGCTAGTTTCAAATTGGAAATTACAAACAAATTTCGAATAGCGCTTGCTAAAAATCAAACAAAAAACGAAACACTTTTTCTCCCTTTCCTGCTTTTGTATGACATTTTTCAACTTAAAAACTGCAGTTCTTATTTTTTGTATTCGTATTTTTAACAAATTATTTTCGAGTTTATCACAATTGCAATTTTGTGTGTTGTATTTGTTGTTTTTGTTTTTTTTCTTTTTCTTTGCTATTCTTTTTTAATTCCATTTTCAAGCTTAATTACAAATAGGCTTCGATTGGAAGCGTGCCGTTAGTTTTAGCTTTTAAGCACTGCACACAAAAAGGAGCTTTTCTTCTTAACATTTCTTACTTTTGCGTTATTTTTTGTCATACAAAAAAAAAATGCACGTTTTCTTTTCATTTTGCAAGCGCTTTGGAACCAAAAATATGAAAACTATAACAGAACATTTAACAAATTTGTTTTTTTTTTTTTTACTTAAAAAAGGAAAAAGCTTTTCTTTTTGCAGTTGTTGTTGTTGGTTTTTCATTGACGTTTACTTGGTAAGCGTCTGTCTCAGTTTTTGCTGTTTGCTGCTCTCAGTTTGCTGTTGCCTTTTGCTGATGTTATTCTTGTTGTTGTTGTTGCTGTTCTTGGATCACACATTGTAGCAGGAAATTTGCTGGAATGTTGGCGCTGCCGCTGCCCCCGTCACCGACGTCGCTGCCGCCGTCGCTCCATAGGGAACAAAAGCCGCCGCTGCTGGCGTTAAATTTGCAGCCAGGGATGCTGCTGCTGCTGCTGCGGCCGCCGCTGCTGCTGCTGCATAGGGATGCATGCGCTGCTGCTGCTGCTGCGTTCGCAAATATTGGCGATATTTTCCGCTCAACTTGTCGCCGCCGCCATTTGTTGTTGTTCCGGCAGCAGCAGCAGCAATTGTTGTTGTTGTTGTTGTGGCCTCAGGACCGGCCTGATAATTGCTAGGAACTGTTGCCATTGGTGAACGATCGATGAGCAGCGCTGCCGCCGTTGCTGCCGCTGCGGCAGCCGACTGCTGCGCTGCATTCCAAGGCGCCAACGCAGCAGCGCTGCTCACATAGCTGGCAGAGGCAGAGGCAGAAATGTTGTTGTTGTTGCTGCTGCTTTTGGCTGTGTAAAGTGAGGCGGCATGTTGCAAGTGTTGTTGATGTTGTTGCTGCTGGTGTTGTTGGTGTTGCTGATGTTGGTGTTGGTGCTGTTGGTGTTGCAGGTGTTGTTGCTGTTGTTGTTGCAGCTGTTCCCATTCCGACGTCGACGTCGCTGCTGCTGCTGCTGCATGACTTTGGCTTTGACGACTTTGGTTATTGCGATGCTGCTGTTGTTGTTGTTGCTGCTGCTGCTGGCGTTGCTGTTGTTGCTGCAACTGTTGCTGTTGTTGCACTGGATACAACGCCTGCTGCGACATTTGTGACATTTGCTGCTGCTGCTGCTGTTGACGTAGCTGCTGCTGATACGCCACTGCCTGTCGTTGCTGCTGCTGCTGGTGTTGTTGCAGTTGCTGTTGAGTTTTGCGTCGCGCTGCTGCTGCTGCAACTGCTGCTGCTGCGCTGCTGTTGCTGCTGCCCGCATTACTGGCTGCATTTGCATTTGTTGTGGCTGCCACAACAGTTGCTGCTGCTGCCGCCGCAGCAGCTGCTGCTGTCGCGCTGCTCACGCCGCTGCTGCTGCGCTGCACATTTGTCGCCGCCGTCGCCTGCATATTGTTGACGAACGGACTGCGGCGCTGCGACTCCATTTTGCGAAAGTAACAGGGATGAATCATCAGCAGCGGCTCCACTCGCTGCCCGGCGGGCGGCTTTGGCTGATTGGGCAGCTCGTATTCCACGCTGCAGTCGACGTGCAATGGAATGCTGTAGTCCTTGTTGCTGTTGGCAATGCTGTTGCTGTTGTTGCTGCTTGCAGAGCTGTTATTGCTGCTAACAGAATTGTTATTGTTGCTGTTATTACTATTGGCAATGCTATTGTTGCTGCTGCTGTTGTTATTGTTGTTGCTGTTGGCAGCGCTGCTTGCATTGCGACTGGAAACGCTGCTCTGTCGCTGATTGCTGGCTGCAATTTTATTATTGTTGGCGGGTATTTGTTGTTGCTGTTGTTGTTGCTGGCGTTGCAGCAATTGTTGCTGATGTGCCGCAACAGCAGCATGATACATGTGTTGCTGCTGCTGCTGCTGTTGTTGCTGCTGCAACTGTTGTTGTTGTTGTTGCTGCTGCTGCTGCTGTTGTTGCTGCTGCTGCTGTTGCATGCTGTGCGAGAGCGAGAGCGAAGACATGGTGGACATGTCATAATTGGCATAACACGCAGCCATCGTCATTTTTGTTGTTGTTGCCGGTTAGCCTTATTAATTTCTAATTATAATTAATTAATTACAGATATTTTTATCGCTTTGCTTTTCACTTTAGCATTTCATTTTCAGAGCTTTTTCTTCGTTTTCTTCTTTTTTTTGACACTTCACTTTTGACTTTTGCACATGCTGCAATTTAAACACTGGTAATCCAAATGAGAGCTTTCAACTGTAGTTAAAGCTGCGCTTAATCCGTTTCTGTGTATGTGTATATTTGCTTGTGTGTGTGAGTGTGTGTGAGGAACCTTAATCCATATGCTGCTGGCTGCTGCTGCTTGCGGTTAATTTTTGATTTTTTTTTGCTTTTCGCACCCGTAATTCAAATTGTTTTGCATTTATTGTAATTGGTTAATCAGTCTTGGTTTTTTCATTTGTTTTTTTTTTGTAACTATTTTAGCTGCTTGTTGGTTTCAGTCTTGTGTTATTTATTTTATTTTTATTTATTCTGTTTTTTTTTTCTTGTCTTGTTCGCCGACGACAGGCAGAGAAAGAGTAAGTTGCTCCGACACGTCCGTTCACGTTGAGCAGCGCAAGCGAAATGAAACAACCTTTAAGATGTTGTTAATTTTTTCAGTAATTTTTCAACATTCAGCACGCAAAGAGAGCGCGTGCCGCTGAATTGTGCTGAATTGAAACTGAGCTCGAAAGAGAGAGAGTGTAAGAGCGAGAGCAACAACAGCTGTTACGCGACGCCAACGTTCAATGTTAAAAGACGTTTGTTTTTTTTTTATTTTTGCTGCGAATCGATTTTTTGTCTCTGTTTTATTTTCTAAAACACTTTTGATTATGTGAATTTTGCTCAGCAGCTGTTTAGATTCTAACTGCTGCTGCTATGTAATTTATATTTTGTTAAATTTATGGTGTGAATATTCTTAGGAATTTTACTGCGTCTCACAGTCGTCGTCTGCACGCGTCAAGCTCTCTCAGGCGACTGTTTTTCATGGCGTGGCCCTTTTTTCTGGCTAGCAGCGTTTTACCTGCTGTTTTATTGAAACAGCCGCACAGCTGATTTGCCGACTGGGCCGTGACGTCGACGCTTATTCAGCAGACACATAACATACATACACACACAAACGCACACACTCTTTGTTATTGTTGCTGCAAACGCTTAAGCCAATTGCATTCAGTGCCTGAAACCGAAACACATGGCAGCTCGCTCTTTCTCTCTCTGGCGTGTTGCATAGGTGTTGGTGTCATTTACAAATTCAGCCATATAATAGTCATGGCGGCCATCTTTACAACTGCTTTCATTGTTTGTGCTAGAGAGAGCGGCGGCGCTGCCGCTACTGCTGCTGCGGCGACTGCTGCTGCTGCCTTTTTATTTTGTAATCATATTTCGCTGCTCGCGTTCTCGCTCTCTTTTGAGCGTACATTTTAAGTGTTGCCCTGCTTTAATTTTGATGATTTCTTTTATGGCCTCCCTTCTCTGCGCAGTTTCGGTTTTATGCGCCACTTTGATCAAACGGTTCTTTTGGTCAGCTTTTAAGAGCCGCATTTGAAAACACAGTCGTAAACATAAAATGCAAATCATAAATACAAATATTAATTTATTATTTTACTTTTATTTATTTGCAATATTTACAATTTATAAAAAAATATGTACGTATTTATATTGTTACACTCACTAAAATATTTAAACATCGCAAATAAATATATATTTATTTGACAATATTTTTATTTGTAAAAAATATATTTAGATATTTATTTACTTTGAAATTTTGACTTTCCATTGCACATTCGTATTCCTCATTTTCCATTTCTTAATTCCAGTCAAAATTCATTCCTAAGCTGTCGTCTCGCTGCCATCTCTCTCTCACGCACACACATACATTTATGCACAAAGGTGCGGCACTAGAATAAAATCCGCAAAGAAAGAAACCAAAAAGTACCCAAAAAAAAACAGCCTGTTACAACAACTCAAATAAAATTCAAACTAAGCCACACGGAAACTGCGCAATGAGCACAAACATTTTCAGTGCACACAAAAAAAAAACACAGATTGTAGCCCCATCTCGCTCTAACAAAGCAGGCAAAAACCAAAGCAAAGCATAAGAAGCGACAGCAGCAGCAGGGCAGCGGCAGCAGCAGCGCAGCAGCAGCGGCGGCAGCACAAACACTAACGAGCCAGCATTAAACTTAAATGCTGCAGACATTTCTGCACTAAAAACTAAGCAATTTAAGTCAGCGCCTTCCCTGACCCCTCAGCCCTATCTCTAACTCTTACTCGTTCTCTCTCTTACACATAAGTCGGAAGCAAGCAGAGCAGACACAGTCACACACACACACACACACACATAGAGAAGACGATTACACACATTGTAATAAATAAGGAAGGTCGTTGCCATAGCAGCAGCCGATGTTGGCGTCGTTGTCGTCGATGTGTTGTTTTTATTATTTGCTTCTTCTTCTGCTGTTGTTGGCTGCCGCTGAGCGTGAGAATTCAGCACTTGAAGAGCTTGCTGCTCTCTCAGTAGCGCTCTCTCGTTCTCGCGCTCTCTCTCATCTTCTGTGAATATTCAGCGCCGTTGATAACAAATCAGCTGTTTCCGACACATACAATGTCGGCAATAATTTACGAGCAGCCAGCAGCGAGTACTATTCGCAAATGGGGAGGTGTGTCTGTGTCGTGTATCGATAGTGGCTATGTGTGAGTGTGTGTGTGTGACTGTCTGGTTTTGTGTCTGTGAGTGAAGCTTTGCGGCGTGCCCATTATTTTTGTTGTTGTTGGTGAAGCATATGTTTTGTCTTGTTGCTGCTGTTGTTGCTGGTGCTTGCTGCTTGCGTGCTCAGCATTAAGTCGGCCGCATTACAGTTGATTATGGGGGGCTCCAATTTTTAAATTACCAAACTGCTCAAATTAAAGAAATAGGTACGCGGGTCGAAACGGAACGAAACGGAATGGACACGACACGAAGACGAGAAGAGACCGCAAGGTACAAGAAACAAAGAGAAACAGGAAATTACTCAAGAAATTGAGCTATGGGCAAATTGAATCAACGGTAATTAGCTTAGGCGCTTTGTGCATAGAATGCACACGAATGTGTGTGTGTGTGTGTATGTGAGTGCATTTCTTTTACTAAAAGCTCTATCTCATAAGCACACTGATTAATGCAAGTGCATGCAACATATGTATGTGTGTGTGTAGGTAAAGTCGTTAAACTTCAAATCGGAAATAAAAAAAGCTCTTTTTTGCCTACTTTTTCCATATACATTATTTTAATTTAAATTAATTTGATGTGCATATATGTATGTTTTAATTCTATATATTTATCACATATTTTAATCTGTGGATGTATTTATATTGAGACTATTGTTCGTTATCATGATGAGATTATCACGAGTTGAAGAATGAACAATTTCTTGCTTGTACCTATTATGCACGGCAAACAAAGGAAACCCAATACGGTTCCATTTGTGAGTGGTTCCTTTTTGAACCTATAATTTTAATCTGACATTGTCCCTCTCTCGCTCTGTCTCATTAAAAGCAGCACATTTTTTTTTCTTTTAGATTTCCTGTGTCCATTCTAATCGCTCCTTGTCATCGCCTTGATAAAAAGCTAGTTTGCTCCGAGGCAGTCACCATATCATCATCATCATCAACATCCCCATTACCATCTTCATCAAGCTCATCGTCATCAGCACAACTCATCAATATCCATAACTTAAGTCGCTTGCCCTTCTATTTCTCGCAATCCCAGCCAGAGACAGACAGATGGACATCTCACATCCTTAGATGAGAGACCGAAACCTGTTTGCATTATTAAGTAACCGAACAGTTCAGAACTCGGCACTCGGCTCTCGGTTCAGTTGAGTGGAGTTGAAAGCACCAGCAACCGGTTCGATCCATGAGCTTCCTGTAATCCGTATTCTGCAGAAGAACCAAACAGAAAACAACAACAAAATAATAGAGCCCAACTGAAAGGTACCCTCTACAATCAGTCCCTAACAAAAAACAAATAGTTTTTCAATCAATCTTTAAAATTAAATAGAAAAAAAACTTTATTTATTTTCTTTTGTTTTTTATTATTATCTTATGGCAATGAAATGGTCAATTTTTTTTCGATTTTTGGGAGGAGTTTAAATAATTACTTAACATTTTTTTAGTTTTAATACGAAACAGAAAAGTTTAATAATATCCCGTTAGCTTATCTATTCTTATCGATTAAAGGACTGGGCTAGAAAAGTGATTATCTCGGCGTTTATTATAATAATTATCGTAAAATTTAAAATAAATTTGTTACAGTGTAAGATGTAGCCAGAAATTGAGATATATTTGATTTTTGTAATCCTTAGAGTACATACCTTATAAGCTGGGATATATTTAGCCTCTGTTTGTCACATACATTTGCACTGCTTTATGCACCCATCTCTGATGTGTACTGGGTGTACATATATACCCAAAGACAAAACAAAAAATGCATAAAACTTTCGTTTTTTATTTTCACAATGTTCTGTTCTGTTCTTGTTCTCTCTCTCTCTCTCTCTCTCTCTCTCTCTGTCACACGCTCTCTCTCGCTTTGTTTGCCTGCGCCGCCTGCTTGTTAATTCGAAATAAAAACAGGAAAATTTACTTTACAATCTGTGCTAAAATCGTAAATTTTTAGCTGGCACTCACACAGGGGAGCGGGCCAGTCGTCGTCACAGTTTAATACCTCCTCTCCGCTCTTTGTACCGCTGACCCGCTGAGGCCAGGTAAGCTAATCCGCTTGCCATGGCCAAAGCCGATGACTCGCCTATTTGTTCTCGACTCGCCGCTCTCAGTTGTTGTTGTTGTTGTTGTTATTACTGTTGTTGTTGTTGGTTTTGT
The DNA here is from genome assembly GCA_035041535.1 of Drosophila cognata. Classification (NCBI taxonomy): domain Eukaryota; kingdom Metazoa; phylum Arthropoda; class Insecta; order Diptera; family Drosophilidae; genus Drosophila; species Drosophila cognata. The sequence continues at coordinate 11,507,040 of JAWNLC010000571.1, read as the reverse complement.
TTGTTTGCCGTTCCACGTATTCTTGGGACAGGCGAGCATGCCTAGCTTGTTATCTTTTCTTATTTAATTTTTGGCTGCCATTGCGCCTCGTCTAATCTTTCCAGCAATATCATCACGAGCCCCGTCAAACACTGCCCGCACTCCCGCTCCAGCTCGCTCTCCCTTGAAATACCCAATCCAATTCCCAGAGTTCCGCTCCTTAGTTTGCCTGCCAACAAAGCTTTCACAATATTTATGAGAGAAAGAGATAGAGACAGACAGCGAGAGAGAGAGAGAAAGAGATAGAGAGCTCATCTCCCTCAAGCTTGCAACGGAAAAAAAAAAAAAAATAATTTTTGCATGTTTCTTGTATTTCTATTTATTTTTATATTTTTAATTAAATTGGTAATTTTCATTGATTTTTCATGTTTTTATTAACAAAAATCAGGACGAAATAATGTGCTTCATTTGAAATCCAATCGAGTTTTTGGATTAAACAAAAGCAGCTTGACAAACCGTTAATAAATTCAATTTGTACATTGTTTACTTATCTTAAACGTTTGTGAATCTCAAATTTTCACGAACTCTCCAAAATTGTTTCATAAAAAATATAAAAAGCTATTGCAAACAAGTTTGAATTCAGAATCACTTCTTAATCCTGAAACTCCAAACTTAACTTCAAAAATGCAATTTTAAAATATTTAAATTATCTTTAATCATTTTGAGTATTACACTTTCTCTCTAAATTGTTCCATAGAAAATAGTTAATTTAAAATATAAATTTTTCATACATTTTTCTTCTATTGTTTTGCAAATTAGAATTGTTCCCAAATTTTAAGCACAAAAATGATTGAACAAGTGTATCAAATTAAATGTGTTTAACTTTTGGTACATTTGTACCAATTGCATAATGCATGTGAACCTCTGCTGTCCCTCTCTCTCTCTATCTCTATCTCTGCCTCTCTCTCTGTCTGTCTGTCTGTCTGTCTGCCTTAGACTACTCTCTGTTTGCAGCTTGAACTAAAACCGTTGATTGATGCGTTTCCCATTCGGAATTTATGCCATGGACTATTTGGGCGAGCGAGCGCTAAGCAATTCATTTTTCAAGGCACACATTCAAACACACACACACACACACACACACACATGCACACAGGCAAACATGGAAAGACAATCCGCTCATCCCCTCCAGCTGCGCAATCAGCAGTTGAGATCGAAGCGTGCGATACTCCGGCAACAAAAACAAAACAGAAAAGAAGAAGAGAAAAAACCAGCAAATATGTTCCGAGAGAGAGAGAGAGAGAGAGATAGAGAGAGAGACCTGACTTGGAAGAGCAGTCCACTCCAGTTGGAGATCGCGTCCGTCTCGGACACGACATCGAATGCATCTAAATTGCTAAATACCTTTTTATGGTTAGTGCGGCAAAGTTGCCTTCCAGTTGTTGCCAGTCTGATGCCTGCTGCTGCCTGCATCAATTTAACATTTTAAAAATGTATCTTTGTATCTTGGTGTGGGCTTCGCAGAAGTCGTTCCTTACCTTACCTTACCTTGCCTTGCCTTGCCTTGCCTACTATAATGTATTATTGTATACTGTATGCTGTATTTACTGTATACATTTTCCTTTCCCAGCTCCGACAGTTCCTTACTGATTCATCATGGCCATTTTGGTTGTTGTAGTTGTTGTTGTTGTTGCTGTTGTTGTTGCTGTTGTTCGCTTTGCTGATTGCTGGGCACACATTGGCATCTTTTTAATAGCCCCCACAGGCCCATCGGGAATTATTCATTTACATTGTATTCGCACAGCATTCGCCAAGCGTTCAAGTCCCAAACGAGTTAACAACAATTTCAGTTATTTCAAGTCGCTTCTTTTTTTTTTTTCTTTTCTTTTTTTTTGTGTGTGTTGAACTTCAAATTATGCAACTAATTGTCAGGCATGCGAGCTATTTAGCTCCCGAAATTTATATAGCGAAGGTCTCGTCTGCCTTCCTGTTTTTTATTTTCCTTTTTTTTCCAGTGTCAGCTGTCAAATGCATAATTAAAGTGACCTTCGACGGAACAATCAAATAATGAAAAAAGGTCATTGGCACGTCGAATTTTATATACCCTTGTAGAGACATAAACGCATTTAAAAATTTAATTGTGATTCTTAATTTAATCATTTTTGATTGCTGCAGAAAACCTTTCAATAAATTCATTCCAGAACAAACTGATTCGATCTATGATATATGACTCAACTCAAGGTAGTTCTGTACATTTTTGATTGGTTTTTTACTGTGTATTTTTGATATCTGTGTTCTTCCTTAAATATTCCAGATTTTATTAATATACTCTTTAATTGAAAAAAATATTTGCATAGTAAAATAGTTGCTCAGAAATTGTTATTTAAAATAAATTTCAAATTTATTATTCACTCAATTTTCGATCGATTAATCCTATACATGTGCTATATCGTTATCCGATCAGGCAATTTCATTACATGTTTCTAAATGTTGACCAGAATTTTGGTTGTCTATATCTTAACAAAAAGGTTATCAAGTTTTTGGGCTTTCGAAACGGAGACAACAAAATAATTATACCCTCTGCATATAAAAAAGGGTATAAAAATGACGAGAAATTGCACTTAGGCTGCATAACTGTCCGGCATATTTTGTCAGTGTGTGTGTGGTTGGGTTGTCTCGTATTTATTTTTGTTTTTTATACATTTTTTTTTCCCTTTTTTTTATTGCAAATGCTATTAAGTGGATTCCGTTGAAATACTTTTGAGAACAAACCGTTGTCCGCTTGCTTTTTGGAATGTCGTTTGGGGTTCGGTTTTTTGTCTCTTCTTCTCCCTCAGTCTGCAAAAAGCGACCCTGACACGAAATTATAGTTATTGCTTGCGGTATTTGAAGAATTTTGTTTATAACCAAATAATTATGCGCAGAAAGAAAATAAGGATAACATATCCTGTATTCAATTCAATATTATTCATGAATTTATCTATATTTCCATTGAAAATTGAAAATTGCATTTTTAATTTGAAAAAAAAATAAAACTGAAATGTGTTAGATATATAATATAGATTTGTTCAATTCAAAGTTTTCACATACTCCATTCACTCATCGACTTCCACAATAATAATAATCAGCAAGTAAGAGTGTTGTAGTCGAGTGAGCTGCACTCCGATTTACCTTGAACCCAGCTGCTCAATATTAATTAGAAGAATCTGCCTTTCAAATTGTCGAATTTGTTGATATCGGAAATCGAAAAAATAAAGCAAACTTGACATATGCCAGGTAGGAAAATCAATATTCCAAATTTGAAGTATCTAGCTCTTATAGTCTCTGAGATCCTCGTGTTCATACAGAAGGACGGAAAGACAGACATGGCTATATCGACTCGGTTCAAGAATATATACTTTATGGGATCGGAGATGCTGCCTTCTGCCTGTTACAAACATTTGCACAAAACCATTATACCCTTTTTACCCATTTTAATGGGTTAAGGGTATAAAAAAATAGTCATCTTAAATGGCCACTGGCCGTCATAAAAATAGAATAAAAGCCAAGAGCATACATATATCTAAAATAATTTCAAAATAATAACAGTGTTCAGATACTCACCGACAGTGAACAGAAATTGCCGTAATCTTGCCAGTATTTTACAACAATTACGAAATTCTACAGAAATAAAACTGGTAACAAAATGCTGTCGGCCTTATGGCCTTCAAGTTGCATCGCACGAACCCAATTAGCAGACGCTTTATATACACTTTGCTAATGTTAGAGTATTGCATGGGTATTTAACTTTAAATATATTCTTCAACACAGATTCTAATTGCATTTCAGACATCCTCAAAGTTCACAGTCGTAGGTCATTAGTCTGAAATGGATTAAATATTATACATCAAGAGAGAGACATCAAAATAATAAGTATGTAACAAGAAGAAGACTTCATAATAGGCTTTTCCAGCACAAACTAAGAATATTTATTCTTGATTTATTGTACTTTTAGATCTGTACATTTTCAAAAAGTTCTTACTCGAATATTATTACTGGTTTATATTCTTGTCTAAATATTTCAAATAAATACTAAATTAAATAACTGAAATGAATTCAATCTAGAATAAATTAATTCAATCAAGTTATTGATGAGTTTTTTAATTGCATATATTACTCGAAACAACATTCTTTTAATATTAGCCCGAAATAAATCTAACTTTTATTAATATTCTCTTTTTATAATATTTGAATAAGGTATTTGAGTCATAAAATTTAATGAATTTCCAAATTAATTTCGGCTAGAATTATTATTAAAAAATATTTGAATATATGATAATACAATAATATAATAATCCCTTAATAACAAATGTATTTGCCATATTTAAAGCACATTTAGCGTGCAACCTTAAAGCCATCTTAAATTAAGGATACTTTTTAGCATGCGGACTGTATTTAGTGCACTTTTGACTGATATTTATGCAACGTATAAGCCATATTAATATATATACAAATCGGTTAAAGAGTATCCTTTCCATTTCAGGCACAGTTGCAAGTTGCAGTTGAACAAATCGGTGGATATAAATAATACGAAGAGGCAACACAGAAGGCTCTAGCCCCGCTGTCACTGTCACTTGCACTTGCCAACCGAAATGGGGCAAATGGCAAATATGAAGAAATGAACGGGACTTTTAGTGTTATTTTTTGTACGTCTTTCTTGTATTTTATTTTATGTGTTGAGTGCGTTATTTAGTGGCCATGTTTGTGGTGCGGGCGCAATATTTTATACAAATTGTTTGGCCGCCTGCTCGTTATAAGGGTCGCACCTGCCCCGAGGCCGAAGCGCACAAGTACACACACACGCACACACACACGCACACACACTCACACGCACACGCACACAGGGCACGTACGCAAAGGGATTAAAGTGCTGTGCGAGAAACGAGCAGCGTTTGCATTTTACTGCAACAACAACAACAACAGAAACAACAACAACAACAGCAACGGCGGCTGCCGTGCTATAATTTAGCATAAATTGTCCAAGCTGTCGAGATTAATGTATCTAATGACCTGATTTGCTGATTTACAGTAATTTCCAGCTTATAGATACGCTCGCTCGCACACACACACACACACACACACACACACACACACACTCGCTTTGTACATGTGTGGTTATTTTTTGTACCTGCAGATACCGAGATACTTTTTGTTTGTCAGCCACATTTCCAGGAAGTGTGCACAAGATACTATACAAAAGATACGGCACTGTGTGCCCAAGTCCACCAGGCCACCGTTGTGCCAGGCAATGGGCAAACACAAATCTTTATGAGCACCGGCACCGGCCCAAGCCAAGCTCAATTCCAGTTGCCTCCTCATCCACTCCCCTATTTTTCCCTGCTCGCCAGCCTCTTCCGTTGCCCAACTCATGTTCAACACGCCGGCGGAAATGAATTTGCAGTCATTAATCATGCGTCCAATAGGATTTGCCTACTCCCCCCCTCACACCTGCCTGCCACGTATATTTATATCTCTAGTTGGCAATTTAGTTTTTCCTTTTATTTGTATGCCCAGCTTGAGAGCAATGTGTGTTAATTCCTCCTCATTTAAAAACAAACTAAAAAAAATAACAAAAATTAATAATTTTTACTCAATGTGCGAAATGTGATTTTGGATTGTATATTTTTTTCCAAATATGATATATATATATATATATATATATATATATATATATACTATTAAGCCGATGAAGTCGAAATTATATAATAAATTTATGCTGATAAAATTCATATTTTCAACAATATTTTGTATACCTTTACAGACTGATTCGATAATCCTTCGATAATCCTTTTTACGTATTTTGCCTTAATAATCTTCTATTATTATATTTAGAAATATTATATATCAAGGTAATTACAACTAGGCAAGTTTTTCATTTCCAAATTTAACTGTGTCGAACTAAAGATGAAATCAGAACGGATCTGAAGGATGTGGAAACTTGATTTCCAAGTCCAAGTCCATATCCACTAACAAATCAGCAAAATCAGCAAAACGCAAGCAAAATTTTCCTGTTTATAGAAATAATATTTGAATAATTTTAGAAACCAATTTCTTAATAATAAAAAAATAATATTTCTCGCTGAAGAATAAGTTAAGTTAACTTTGGCGCTGAAAGCATATTGATTTTTTCTGAGTGTAAGTTATATACTATTTGCAGTAATGTAGATTCAGATTGCTGGTTAAATGAAAATCGGAAAAGTTGGGTTCGAATTTCATTGGCTCCGCCCTGCTGCAATAGTTCACAATTGTCAGTCGCATCTAGAAAAGGCTTAAGTATTACAGTCAGTCAGCAGATATGACACCCAGATAGGCATTCATTGTATATTCGCTCCCCCCCAAATTCCAAGAGTGATGGCCAAAATCGAATTGAACTCATTTTGCGTTTGGGCACTTGAGACATACATAAATCGAATGGCAATGCCAGCGATAATTTCCACACGCAGCTGGCCGTAATATCCTGCATCTATTTATCTTGCTAGCCAGCCACCCTTATGCCCTTATATAAATTAAACCCTTGAGTGCGATATTGCGGCTCAAGTGCTAAAAACCAGCGAGCCTTAAGCCTTTTACATATATACATTTTTTTTTGTTTTTTTTTTGTATATATTTTGTGCTCGTTTTTGCCGAAACGGAAATAAAGCATAAAAGTAACTTTTGGATGCTTAATGATAAAGCTGATGCTTGGACGCACCACGTGTAAGTGTGTGTGTGTGCGTGTGTGTGTATATGTATATATATATGTGTGTGTGTGTGTGTGAGTGTGAGTGTGGCATTGTTCATTGCAACGCCCTATTTGGCCCAAGGGCCTGCTGACTTCGTTTACGTTTTTTTATTTTTGCGTATTTTTGCACGCTCAGCGCAAAAAATATTCCCAAACGCCAGTGAAAGGAAAAACGCATTAATTACGATTTTCAGCATAACAAAAAAAAAAAAGAATGGCCAAAAAAAAGTGATTATCAGGAGCTATCGAATAATGGCACCATAACTGGATTCCATTAAATGGGGTGAGTTTTGGATGAATCGGGGTGCCATTCATCTGCTATTTCTATTTGCTGGTTTACCGGTTGATAATGCGCATTAAAATTTTTTTTTCTTTTTTTTGTTATCTTCTTTTGAAACCGAGGAAGATTTTGAGCTATTATTGCCCAGCTCAAAAATTCATTTACTATTTTTTGAATCGATTAAAGCAACTTCCAAAACGAAATTCTTTCAATAAAAAAAAAGTAAAATATGCAAAATAAATACCTATGTTTTGTCACATTCATATTTTGTGCTTACGTGCCCAATTGCTTTATTAACTAATTTCTCCAAGTGTATTATGTCGTCAGTAGCGTCGGTTCTTTTCATTGATTTTGTGAACTGCTTTCGTAAATTATGCAAACCAAAACACTTCTCAAGCTTGCACCGAAGTACAAATAGTTCGTAAAGCACAGCACTCCTGACTTTCAGACCCAATGCAATGCATTGAATGATTACGTATTGAATATATTTCACTTGCAAATTGAAATTGAAAAAAGTAGATTTAGTAACGACCATATAATGCCAGCAACAGTGAAGACTAAAATTCCGTGTGCAAGCACGTTATATATAAATAATCTGCAATGGAAGGAAGCCATTAAGTAAATTAGTTATGAATCACTTATCAGTTATCAATATGTTGCTGGACCCACCGTTTCAACAGCTTCTGGGCACGCCCTGCCGTTTCCAAAGTCTCCTTTGCCAAGTACTCTCGTGCCCCTAATAAGGCGTTCTCACAATATTCAATCCAATTGATGCCATCCATGTCGAATTCAAAGAGTGTCCGATCCTGCGGTGACATGCTTTCTAAAAGCCGATCTGAATTCTTCATTTCATAGGTCCAATTTTTAACCGCGAACGGTCCTACTAATTTAATGTTATTGTGTATCTTTTTATAAAGCTTTGCCAATCGAGGCTTGTCACCTCTTAAGCGCAATAACATATCAACGATAAAGCCGGGCAGATGATGGTAGATCGCACACAGCACAAATAGCCCCCAATTACTTGAAGTCGTCAATAAATATGGAAACCACATCATATGTTCAATGGGGTAATTGGGCCTCTGATTTGAAATTGCTCCTATGTAATCACCCCAGATAACCGGATTTTTCTGTGTGGGCACGACATTGTATATGGGAGGAGTTGGTTTTGCTGCTGGCAGTTTGGTATTGGACTTCTCTTTGTGCTGGACAGCATCCACATATGTTTTCCAGGCACTGCTCAGGATCACGTTGGCGCAATAATCAACTGGCACAAAATTGGACCTCGTTTTGGGATTGACAAATGCGACGCGTAAAACGCCTATCATACAACCAAATAGTATGGCTGAGGGTCCATAAAGATTGTTGATCCATCGTGGTATTGGCTCCTTTTGTGTTTGCATAACTTTTAAATTAAAATTGAGAAAGGTGAACATATTCAGATTATTATCCACTAACAGTGATGCTAATACTAACTTATGCCCGGCCGAACCAGGCAAACCGGCAAACCCTCCGACTCCAATTGCACCACCTGTTCGGCCAGCGCCTTTGTGTACGTATATGTATTGGGAAACTTGTCAAGGAGCGCCGGCGATATTTTCTCAATTAGCTGATTGCTGAGCTGCTCTCTCAGCACCAGAACATTGTCCGCCGTACAGCTCAATAGTTCTGGATAGTACGACTCGTTAATGTGACTCTCCAAGCAATTGGCGTAGGCAGTGGACACATGGACATATGCCTCCAGGCGACGCATCTTCTTGGCCAACTGTAGCATCAAGCGAGTGGCACGCGTATTGATGTCCAATGCGACATTGAGGGGCTCATCGAAAGTGACGGTTGCTGCAGTGTGCAAAACCACTTGGACCTCCTCGGTTAGCCGTCTCCTATCTGCCTCGCTGATTCCCAAGTCCGGTTGCTCACAGTCACCAGCGATGGCGACGATCCGCTCCAAGAAGTTGCCATTTGATTTGAGCAGAACACTGAACAACTATTTAAAGAGGACTTTGAATGCAGTGTGACAGTTTGACGCGTTCAGGTTAATTTTAATGCCTACTTACGAAATTGTCTTTGATTGCGGCAACACGGCTCTGAACTTCCACGCCACGCTTGGGTCTAACTAACATATAGATTCGTTTCACCTCTGTTGAACGCAATAGCTTTTCAATGATACCTGAAAGACAATGCAATCACAAACAGTCGTCGCACTTGAATTGTATTTCTATTATCTTAAAATGTTTTTGCATACACATTAAGATAGATTGATCTCAGTTGGAATTTTTCAAATGCTTACTTGATCCCAAGTATCCTGTGCCACCGGTTATAAATATTGTCTTATTTTTATAGAACTCCTTTATTGCCGAATCCATTTCTAATTAGAGAATGTGCACCGCCACGAAGAACCGACCGAATGCAAATAAACATTGGTGTAAAGACCTTTTATAGGCTCCAATGACAGACAGCAATTACGTAATTGACCACATAACACACTGAACCCATTATAAACAGACAGGGTAAACAGGGTATGATGGTTTTGTGCAATAGGAAGTTACCGGCAGAAGGAAGCATCTCCGACCCCATAAAGTATGTATATTCTTGATCAGGATCAACAGCCAAGTCGACATAGCCATGTCCATGTCTGTATGAACACGCGGATCTTATCTTATAATCTTAAATTTGAAATATTGCTTCTCCTATAGCAATCATTTCCACAATACATAATGTGCCCAAATTGCAACTAGATCGGACAAGACAGACCCAATTATAGTCGAAAATATACTCTCACATTGAGCAGCCGCAACCTAAGATTGCCTGTTAGCAAGTGTATATGTATGGTATGTAAGTATATATGTATGGTATGTAAGTATATATGTATGTATGTATGTATGTATGTATATATGTATGTATGTATGTATGTATGTATGTATATATGTGCGTCTTCACAATAATGGTATCAGAGTATTCCACAGTCGGATACGCCCCACTTATTTGCTTTGTTTCTACTTTGATGTACATTAAAAATGCACATACATTTTCAAAAATAATCGCATTCAGCTGCGATCAAAGTAATAGTTGTGCTGGTTGAAAATTTGAAAATAGAATTCAGTGTTTAATGAATTGCTGCTAAATTTTGGATTAACCAAATTTGTTTATATGGCCACATGTCATTCAATAGTTTATTGCTCTTGTTCTTTAATTGTTTATTTATAAAGCTTTTGTTAATTGGTGGCTAATTTTGAGCGCAAACTGATGAGCTGAAGTGAAACGAAATGAATATTTAAATAAAGGGCTGAAAGCCAAGCTATTTATTATATATATCTATTATTATTATATATATTTATAATATTTTTTAATAACAGAATTTGAAAAATTCGAATTTTTGTAATATAATTCTAACAGCACTTGTTAAGGCAAATACGAGAACTAGCCAAGTTTTGGGAATGTTAAGATAAAAAGACAAAAAATTATAAATTTTAACATTATTATAAAAACAATTGTCAAAGTAAACAAAATGCAGAAGTAGCTTTGAATTCATTATTATTATAGTTAATTTGTTGTAAAGAAATTATTATAAAATTACAACATTTGAAATTGAACAATGTGATTAAACAAAGAAATAATTATTGTTATAGATTGTGAAAGTCGGCTTATGCAATACCCGTTATTTCTGTGTGGGTTCGGGGCATCTAGCACGCTGTGTTGCCGTACCGTAGAAACCGGAAGCAAATAAATGAAAATCGACAGTTTCCAAATTAACCGGTGCAATGATAAAAACACAAACGATCAACTCAAATTGTCATTAAAAAAAACAAAAACAACTAGAGACAAAAGTGGAAGAGCGAGGGAAGGTAAACGCATTGAAGCGAGGGCAAAAAACCAAATACCACAAACTGAAAAAAAAATAGAGTGGCAGAGGGAGAGAGAGAGAGAGAGAGAGAGAGAGAGAGAATCACTAAATAAAAAAAGAAGTAAAATTATGTCCATGCTGCAACTGTCGCTAATTGCTGGGTCAGGGGTTGAGCTCGAAACGGGACGGGCCTTGTTGCCCAGGAAGTCGTTCAAAATCAAGCGAAACGAAATTACTTGTCCCTTGTACCTCCCGTCCCCGTCCCCGTCCCCTATTCCCTTTACCATCATCGAGCTAATGCTGACAGTTGGCCGTAGACCACAGCCAGAGCGAGCCAAGTCAAGGCAAAAACCGAAAGGGGCGAGGCGAGACGCAAAGGCTCATTAGCATTTTTTGCTGGCTGTTGCTTTATGTACATTATATCCACAGTTGTTGTTGTTGTTGTTCCTGTTACTGTTCTTCTTCTTCTTCTTGTTACTTGTTTTTTTTTTATTGATAAATTATGCAGTCGCACTTGCGGGCTGTAAATCGTTTGATAACACGCAACTTGGCTAACGGAAAGTGCCAAAAAAAAGAAGAACAAAAAAAAACAAACAAAAAAAACACCGCCCCGGGCCCAAAGAAATCCAAAACATGCATGTTCGACTATGTAAATTAAATGTCTGTTAAAAAGGTTTTTTCGCCTTACTTTTTGGTTTAGGCAGTTTCTCCTTTAAGGGCTTGGCAAATTGTCAAGGAGACACAAGCAAAGGCAACCCTGTTAATGATTAGAGTTGCCAACAAACTATATGTCATAGAATTTGACTAATGGTAGACTACTTGAACATTATTATCTGTAGAAAATAGCCAAAATTCCAGTATTTCAATATCTATAGTATAACATTTCTGTTTTAGCATTCAATTTCCAAAAAGAAAGTCTAAAAATAATTATAAAATTGTTATCAGAAATCAATTCGAATTGAAGGGCAAAAAGTGATCTGCTCGTGGATTGCGAGAACTTGTGTTTCAAATTTCAAGTCTCAAGCTCGTATATACTTTTTTAGATTGGCATATGGACGGATGGATGGATATGGCTAGTTTGACTCGGCAGTTGGTTCTGATCAAAAATATGACCTTATGGGATCGGTGATGCCAGTTTAATATCATCTGATAACAGGTGATGTTAGGATGGTGCCGCTGTGATTGTGATGTGCTTGCGGCTCCATAATAAAGTTGAAGTTTGAATTTTGTACATTTTTGAGGTCGAAGTGAAGTGAAGTGGCCAAGAAATATGCTGATCATTCTTAAGCGGAGGTAACTATCTAAATATCCAGTTTGGTAAAATTTGCCTTAGAATACAATTACAAATTCTTACTAATTTTTGAACAGTGTCCGATCCGCTGATCCGTCTGAAAGTCGACCCGAATTCTTAATTGGTTATTCATGCGATTCCTTTCACCTCGTTAAATTGATCGCCGGAGTTATTCTATCAATTAGTTGATTGGTCAGCTGCTCTCTCAGCACCAGAGCATTGTCCGCCGTACAGCTCAATAGTTCTGGATAGTACGACTCGTTAATATGACTCTCCAAGCAATTGGCGTAGGCAGTGGACACATGGACATATGCCTCCAAGCGACGCATCTTCTTAGCCAACTGCAGCATCAAGCGAGTGGCGCGCGTATTGATGTCCAATGCGACATTGAGGGGCTCATCGAAAGTGACGGTTGCTGCACTGTGCAAAACCACTTGGACCTCCTCGGTTAGCCGTCTCCTATCTGCCTCGCTGATTCCCAAGTCCGGTTGCTCACAGTCACCAGCGATGGCGACAATCCGCTCCGAGAAGTTGCCATTTGATGTAAGTATTACACTGAAAACCTATTTGCAGGGCACATTGAATGTTCATCAAGTTACAGTTGATTGACATACAAGAAATCAAATCCTGTTGGACTGGCTTAAAATAATGTCTTATTAATATTGATCGCAAATATTTTCGAATCAGCAACGTTAAGTGAAATAAAGAAGCGACTCAAAACCTTGAAAATAATGATTAGAAAGAAACATTTGTATTAATCCCTTTAAGAGACATCAATTTGGATATGCAATTTGTACCTAAATATGTCAATAATACTTGATCCCCATTTGGGATTGCAACTATAATAAAATGACGAAATTTATTTATAAAGAGTGCATCAAATAAATAAATTCACAAATGAAAATTGGATATATATATATATATATTAGAATCGTAGTAAAAATCACAAATTCAATTTTCAATTCATTCAATTTTGAATACATATTCTCGAACCTCTCCTTGACTTTAAATAGTTTTTTATCCAACAAATTTAGCTATTGAAATGGATGGTTTTCATATGCAAGCTGTACTGTACTGTAGCGATTTTTAGACCATTTATTACTCCGACTCTTACTTCATGCTATTGTTTAAGAATATAATTATTCTACGGCTTCAAAGGCTGCTGTTGCAGATTGCCGCCGGCAGCAGAAATCAAAGAAATTGGAAAACATGCCACAAGCCAGTGGACTAAGCAAGAACAAAGGGCGTCGCCAAGTGTGTGTGTGTGTGTGTGAGTGTGTGTGAGTGTGTGTGTGTATGAAAGTGTTAGTGTAGAGAGGTGCTGCACTGGGTAAACCGTAAGATAAATGCACACCAAATAGGATATTTTACATAAAAATACAAAAGGCAGTTAAAGTTGCTTCACTCGATGCCACGCACAAACTTCCCCCAATCGACTCTTCTTTTAGGCATGCGTTGTCCTTGTGCAGGTTTCGCTCTGGTTGTGCTTTTCATTAGGGTCGCCAGCAACGCCCTTTTGTAATTCCAAACCAGCGCCACGTGCCATAAATTTTGGCTTTAAATGGAGCATGCCCAAAACTGTATCCTGTTAGCAAGACTTCCAATTCCACCCTCTCACTCTCTCCCTCTCTCTCTCGCTCTCTCGGTCTCTCTCCCACCCTCCTTGGCCAACCCTCTCTTGCTTCATGAGCCGCGTTATCTTACAATAAATTGCTGTCTTAGTTTGCGGCCAGGCCACATTTTCCATTTGCCTGCAACCTAGTTAAACTTTTCCAACTGTTGTCTCACAACTCCCTGCTGCTGCCTGCCTTCCGCTTGCCAGAAATTAATATTAATTTGGAGTGTGTATTATTATTTAGCTTGGCAGCGCAACTTTGACGTCGCCGACATCTTATTAAATATGCGCCCAGGCTAAACTCAAAAGTTAGAGCCAACAGCCAACAGGCAGCAACCAGAAGCCACGTTAGCTAAAGTTGGCTGATTCTTTAACGACTTTGCTGGGCTTCGTCTTTCCATAATAAAATGTAATTAAAATTTAACTGCCTGCCATTCTCCGACTGTGGGCATTGCATTCCCAGGCTGCAGCATTTTTAGCCAGCCTAACTACCCAAAAATTTTCTTTCGACAATCACAAGCACACAAATGGGGAAAAAGGTTGATTCTGGAAGTGCCTAACAATTCTCAAAAATACTGTAAATTAGCGTGAAATGTGTAATTTATTTTGGAATAATATTAAACATGGTTGTCAAAAGGAAATAACGCTTGAAAGATAAAATCTTGTGAGCCCAACTACTTTTGATAACCTAGATATCCGCAAAACACTCTGCTGAAAAAATAATTCATATTTTACAAAAATCGGTTGCGTGTTGCTTATTAATTTGCTGTGTAACGGCACTTCTTTTAATTATTTTTATTCAAATATAATAATTAAAAATGTTTGTTGAGTTTTCAAAAGTTGAAGCATTCGCATTTGCTATTTGCATTTAAATATAAATTCTATCTAAATTCCATTCGTGATTTGTTAGAATTCTGCATAGCTGTAATAATTCGCCCAAAAATATCCACTTTAAAAACACGCGCGTCCCCTTCGGACCTGGCCAAAAGTTCATTTAAATAAGCCGCCGGCGCCCGAGCAACGTAAAATGTTATACACTTTGGCAACTGGCTGCGTCGCATCGTTCGACATGTCCACCTAAAAAGCAGCAGCTAACAAAATTGCAACCACGTAAATATTCTATAAATTTTTATGTGTAACTCACCGACTGTCTGACTGTTTTCAGTGTCTGTCCACCTGTCTGGCTGTGTCCTTAGCTTCGTTGGCCCGTATTGCCCTGTCATGTTCAATTCTCTGCCTTCTGTTCAAATACTTGAAACGCCTATCTGTTCCAGCAGCAGTGTTGCCCACTCAGCCGTTTTCAGCCCTTTTAAACTCTAAAAAAAACTCTACAAAAATTTAGTGTTTTTCTAACAAGAATATCGAAGAAGAAAATGTATTCTTGAAAAAGTGTGTCTCTTGACTCAAGAGTTCTTTATTCTAAAACAGAAAATCTTAAACTAAGAATTTTGAGCTAAAATTACGTCTTATAATCTCAAATGAAAAATTTCTTCTTAAAGTCAAGTAAGAAGACAAAAATCATTTTATCAGTGTTTTTAACTATATAATTCCATCTTACAAAAAAAAATGTATTTCTGAATCTAAGAATATTATTTTAGCTTAAGATTTGAAACACTTTCTGCGATTCAAGTCAAGAATATTTCCTTGATTTTAATTTATTTTGATTTCCCTGTGTAAATCCGATATCTAAAACAATGAAAAATTGTCAACATATTACAAAATTAGCTTCAATTAAAAATACCGATTTTTCCAGCATTATTTGCCACTAGTCCCAGGTATTTGTGGCAACACTGCTGGACAGTGGCAGTCAGCAGTTGGTGCAGGTACTGTGTCTGCTTTTTGCCATTTCCTTTTGGCATTGGCAACTTTCGTTTTGGTTCAACTTGGTAATTGCCTCTCTCATGTAGTTTTTAGTTGTAGAATAGATATAGTAGAACATGCCGGGACGTGGCTCTATTTATTCTGTGCACGTGTGTATGTGTGTAAACACCTTGTCTGGGCCCGTCTGCCTTGCGGTCTTTCCATTTGCTAGATTTTGTTTCTGTTGCTGTTTCAGTTTTAATTTCTGTTACTGTTTTTGGCATTGCCTGTATAGTTATTTTGGCTTCAATGTTTAGGGCACTCGCCGACCGTTGTTGCCACGGAACGCAAAGTCAAGGCAATTACCCATGAGCCTGGGCAACAGATGAAATGCGCGGCAAAGGTAATGGCCACAGCTCATTGGCTAAAACGACGGCCGCAGCAAGGCGCACGCTTTTAGCCTAGAAGTTGGAAATGGTTAACGGCCATGATAAAAGTCCCGCTTCTGCCGGGCGAGCATCGTGCTGCCAGTCGAGATCAAAGAGGGAAGTCGATTAAAATTCCACTGGAAATGTTTTTGAAAATGCCAAAAATTCACAAGAAGTTGCAGCTGAGATAGCGTAAAAACAAATGTTCACCAAATTCTACAGAAATCTGATCCCAAAAAAAGCAAAAAATATTTCAAATTTAAGAAAAAATATAAATTTACGAAATACTTGAGAGCTACATTTTTTTACTCTGTATAAAATTCACACGATCTAAGGAAAGACACTAAATATGGAAAGAGTAAATCAAATGTATGCATTTTGACCAAAAACCAAAGGAAATTTCGTTGATTGTGAATGGAAGACAAAAAAAAAGTTATAGTTTTTAAAAAATGTATTTTTTTTTGTAGTATTTTATATTCACAAATATTATTATTATTATAAATGGAGAGAACCAGCACTGCGACCTATAAGGTCTATGGAGCCTACAGCTCTTCCATCAACCCCAGGACCTGCACGAATGTCAGGATCTTTGTTGGGTTGAGCGTTTCTATGTCCTTTGGACTCAGGACATGCATCCCTAGGATGCATTCACAAATATAAAAGTGGTAAATGAAAATAACTGAATTTTGAAAGTTACCTTTTATTTAATTTAGACTGCTTAGTTGCAATCAAGCCTTCAGCAACATCGCGTGGCATATATCAAAATATTCACTTTGCTTTTAAGCAGCTGTATAAATGTTGTTCTGGGCTTTCGGGATTCCATAATTACATATTCGCCATGGCAACGGTGTAACTAATTTGTTTAAGCAAGTCTATTAATTTGGGCTCTGCATCAAGTGCACTTAATATTTCAATGTTTGTGTGTGTTTCTAAGACTACCTGAACGCCTGTCGAGCCGCAGCACTTCAAAGAACCAACAACAACCCTAAACTACAGACAGACACACACAGAGGCAGACAGACAGACAGACGGACGGAATATGGCAAAGTATCGGGCCAAAATATCAAGTTCGGTTAAAAGCAGGTGGCTGACTGCCTCAGCAAAGTTTTCGTTTCGTTCAAATTGAAGCTAAAAGTTAAAAGTTATCTTGGCCCAAAAGGCAAACCCAACTACGCCTGAGTGGCCAAATTCATTTGGCAGCAAAATGCAAATTATTACAACTGACTTTTCATTTTATTTTTGATCATTTCTTTTTGCTTCCCTTTGGCCCGGCTTCATTTTCTTTTATATTTTAAAGAATTTTTTTTTTTTGCGAATGTCTGAAAATTATTTACTTGGCTCAGGGCAGCTACTTTACAGAGAGAGAGAGAGAGTGAGAGAGAGGAAGACAGAGAGAGAGAGGGTAGCTGTTCTAGAAGTTTTTGCATAACTTGTCTTGGGCATAATTTTCACCGTTGCTTCCTTGCAAAGTGAGGGGCGATGGGTACGGGAAGGAGCAACTCTGGCTTCCTTATGTGTTCGCTTATGATTTGCTTTTGCTCTGATAAACATAAAGATATCAGACTCAGACTGAATTTCTATGCGAGGGTGCTGTCTCTCTTTATAAATTATACAACACACATACAGGCACACATACGGCACACACATGTGCTATGAAATGCTTACTCTTAGTAGGGGTCGTGCCGGGCGATAAGGCCTGCACTTTCCATTCGTGTCATGCATTTTCTCATGCCTCCCGCAATTGTCATGTAAATCAATGCAACAAAGTCAGCCGCTGGCTCTGGCTCTGCCTTTGGCTTCCCCCCCGCTTCGAATATTCATTTCCATAATCATTTATGTAGCACTTCAACAACAACAACAACAACAACAACAAAAGCAAAGGTTTTCTCTGCCTGCATTTCGCGCTTAAGCGAAACCAATTGAAGCGTAAATCTTGCACGTCCCAGTCGGAACTGCTGATAAAGAAACGAATAATGAGATCTCGACGAGGGC
Source organism: Drosophila cognata (assembly GCA_035041535.1). Taxonomy (NCBI): domain Eukaryota; kingdom Metazoa; phylum Arthropoda; class Insecta; order Diptera; family Drosophilidae; genus Drosophila; species Drosophila cognata. Next base: position 11,489,054 of record JAWNLC010000571.1, on the reverse strand, counting down.
AGCTACAAATGAGATATATGCACAAAATACACTGAGAAAAAATAACATAAAATCCAGAATATATTCCCATGCTGCCATGAATATATTACAATCGTTCATTATAGAATCAAATTTGTTTTCTTCTTGTATACGACTTTAGATCTTCGTTTGAAATGAAAATTTTGCATTCTTGACTGAAAAATGTTATAATCGAGGCTTGATTTGTATTCTTAAAGAATTGTTTCGTCTGTATTATTTTATGCATGGTTACAGACTGAGTGAGAGGGAAACTATGCCAGTAATTTATAGTTTCAACAAGTTTCATGGAAACCAGAAATAAATTCCGCTCGAAAATATAAAAATAAACTATAAAATTCATTCCTTTAGGAAATAGTTTGTACGTAAGATAAGCAGATATTTTGAAATTTTGTATTTGCTTGAAGGACCCTTAACAAGAACTACATTTTCAGAAAATCTGCCTGGATGTTAGATATGATTGGTAGAAAACGAAAGTGTTTAGAAATGTTTCATTATATGGTTTTTCTAAAATTCCACAGTATGAGAGAATTTTAATACATAACATAAGTCAGTGAAACCGGTAACAGGTTAAAATTCGCCAGTTGAATACTTTCCAATGGACTCAACTCAACTCAACTCGACTCGACTCAACTCAACTCGATGCTCAAACGTATCGATTGCTTTGAGCGTAAGTCGGACGTGACTTGATATTAATTTGCATTTCCATCTACATTTCCAATTCCATTTCCATGAGGTTGTCATGTCTATAGCTTTAAATGGGACCCCTTTCCTCAGGCTTCTATTTCAATTAAATCGCTTTAAAAAAGTAACCTGAAACGCAGCACAATTTGTATTGATAGCCGGGCAGACCACTCACAGTCCCTAATCAAATGTCCGCAGTCCGTAGTCCGTGGTCCGCAGTTCCAGTCCCAGTCCCAGTCTCAGTCCCTGTCCAGTTTTTCCAGCCATGTAATTGATGTGCGCGATTTAAGCGCAATTGATAAGCGGACGCAGAAACCCGAACCTGAACCCAATACCGAAACGCAGCCCGGCAACGCCTATCCAATCTTACTTAGTATTTTGTAGCTACCTCTCGGCGTCTGTCGAGCGTCCAGCTTTATTTGCTTATATACCCTGAATTCCAGTCTCAGAGTCAGTCTCAGTCTCAGTCCCAGTTCCAGTCCCAGTTTGTCCATTAAAAAGTCAGTAACTGTAGCTAATTAAAGCAGGCAAAACTTGAATCAAATTTGGCGCATATCAAATTATGAACACAGCTGGCAGCAATTGCTTTTCTTGCTGCTGGGAACCTGACACAAATTGATGGGCTGACAGAGCTCAGCGATGTGCGTCGTAATATTCACCAGGGATTCCTCTCCGTGCCCATAAACACAGCACAGCACCGCACAGCACAGCACAGCACAGCTCTGTTTCCCTTTAGGCCCTTGTCTTCATTTCCTTTTTGTCTAATTTCCCGTTTTCGTTTTAATTACGTCAACTCGCATTGGAATCAAAATGTATGCATAAATATGGGCATAATAATGTTGGCAAACTGAATACAAGTAGTCAGTCAGTCAGTCAGCCAGTCAGTCAGTCAGTCAGTCAGCCAGTCAGTCAGTCAGTCAATCAGTCAGTCACATATGTACACATATTTGGTATCCTACCAACTCAACGCGTCGCTTCTGCAGATTTGCTTGGATTTCCACTTTGGTTTATCTGCCGAACTAAGCTGCATGCAACAACCAAATGTCCACGGCTCGGATTTCAGAGACAGGCCAGCGGGAGATTGTGAGAAAGACAACACTATTCATAAGCTCCTAGGACAACTGATATTTTGCTTAAGTATATGATTGCAATCGAAATCGTGTTTTCAAATTGAAAGTAAGCCGACTGCCAAGGCACATTGCACGAAATGCGAAGACAGTAGTCGGTAAGAAGTATGTAATGCCTTATTTTTCCATGAATCGGCATGAATTTGCACAAACACACAATTTAAAATGAAAATCTATTATCTGGAAATCATAAGTATTTTCACCATAAATCCAATGATTTTTTTTTGTTTCTGTTAATGATTTTATTATTTTGAAATTACGAAATTATTTCAGAAAATCCAGTTTTTCTTAAGTGCGTATTGATTGAAGATTGAAGAAGTTGCTTAACATTCGTGATTTGTATTTCATTATATTATCATTCATGTGCAAACTTGAAATTGAGTTGTAAGAGAATATGGACTTCATATTGTAGTGATCAAAATTCTTGGTTCCTATGCTAGACAGTTTTACAGTTAATTACATCTAATGTTGTATGCCATTCAAATCAAAAATTTCAATGTCAAATAAGTTGTTCGAATGGATTATTTATAGAAAACAAAAATATAATATAAAAGCATTTTTCATTAGTTTGTTTGTGAATGTCAGAATTAAGGTATCAGAAATAATTAAAATTCAAATTCCTCTACTTAAACTTTCCCAAGTCAAATTTTCTGTTCTGATTAAATGTGGCTGTTCATTCTCAAAATTTGTATACGTTGCATTTTGTTGTCGTAATTTAAGTGAAAAAAGTTTGACTGTGATTTGAAATGCAAATTTATTAAATAGTTGCTATTTTGTTTTGTTCTCAGCACATAACTTTTTAGCTATTTTAGCATAATGATCAAATTTAGATACAGCTAGAGATAAGTTCAGCTAGAGTAAGAACCTTCGCTTTGCACAACGAGGAGTCATGCTCTGTCTACATTTCTTCTCGTTTCCCTTGGTCGACAAGCCAAATGAAAACTTGCAGCACTCAATAGACATTAGTTACTTTGAAAACCTGCTGCTGCTGTTGCTGCTGCTGCTGTTGCTGCTGTTGCTGCTGCTGTTGCTGCGGCTGCTGCTGGCTAGCTGAAAGCGGGAACGGAAGTGGGACTGGGATAATTTTGTGGTGCCGAGTTACCAAGTTTTGAACTGTGGCTTTGCGGCGTTGGCCACTTTTTTAGCTACATTTTTGGTGTTGCATTACAAGTTGAAATTTTGCAGTTTTAGCAGCAATTTTATTTAATTTCTTTCTTACTTGCCGCACGCCTCACAAAAGCAAAACGAGCGTTGTAAATTGTAACCATATATGTATGTATGAACGTACCCAAACACGAAACCGAATCTGCCCCCTTGGGTTAGGCTGGCATTCGTTGCCCTTTCGCTCCCTCCACCCTCTGGCGACGGGCAGCGCGTTTTGTTCGAGTCTGTGGCAAATGTGTCATTAGGCATGTTTCACGACCCTTTGTCATGCACAAATAATTATAATTTAATACACTTTAGCTGCGGCAGGTTGCAACAGACAGGCAGGGGGCAGGGATGTTTTAGCCACCCTCGGAGATTTTTCCTGAAACAGATTCGCCCCGATTTCAATGCAAACTGAATTTTCCTCTTTACCCCCATCAAGAACATTGTGTTTTTACGTTACTTTGTGCCACATAATTGCCGACAATTTGCTGAAGTTGCAGCACACGCCTGGCAATTACCCAAGCCCAGCCAGACACAGTCAGCGGCAGCGCGGGCACAGGATGTGTTTTAGTGCCCCACCCAGCTTAAGCATAATAACTCCACTCCCTCTCCCTCTCCCCCAGCCACCCAAGTCTTTCCTCATGCGCAGCGATTCGCTGTCTGTCGCTACTAATTTCCAGCTGGCTGCAGAATATGAAAAGTTTTTCTTGGCTAATTTGCTTTATGGCATTTTAATTGTATTTGCCCAACTTACGAATGGAAACTCAATCTCGCAACTCGGAACCTGCAACTTGCTGCTGTCGTCTGCTGAAAATGTAATGAGCTTATGAATTTCTAACGCACCTGCTTGAATTGTTGCAGTTACACGCTTTCCATCCGATAAGCATTGCCCAATTATCGATCATTTATGAAAGCAATTGTAGCTAAATTCAACATGTGTGCACTGTCTATCAGTTTGTCTGTCTCTCTGTCTGTCTCTCTCGGTCTGTCTGTCTATCTGTCTGTCTGTCTGAATACGTTTGTGTTGGACATACAAATGAACGGAGGAGGCCCCCAAATGGGTGCAAATATAATTCGTATAAATAGACAACAAAAGCGACCCTTGTCGACGACAGTTGGCAATCATCATCATCATCATCAACAACATCGTCGTCGTCGTCGTCGACATCGTCGTCATCGTCGTCGTCGCCAACCAACTAAATAAATAAAAAAGAAACTCAAACCCAGTGCCAGTTCTTAGTTGTCAGTTCTCTCTGCATTCCCAGTGCCAGTTCGAGTCCCGGGCTCCATGGAAATTATGTTCATAGACAGCCGGCCGTGACGCCAGCTACGATGCCTTTTGGCTTTAAGTAGTTGCCTTCAGTTGTCGCCGTCTCGAATATCATCAAAGTCACAAAAACAAGTCAATATTGTCAGCCACAACAACAACATCAACAGCAACGAGTCATTAATGAAACCAAATAAAAACATTAAAGTAGGAAAAAAAATAAAAATAAAATACATTGCATTGTAAGGAAAAGTTGTTTCATAATAATAAATACACACACACTCAAACACACACACACACCCGCATAATTTTGGAAATGGAATGGAAACATGTTCATAAATATTTGTTTGTAGTTTTGTTGATACAAATGGTTTGGATTGACTATCAACCAATTGATATTATCATACAGAGTAGTGGCGACAATAGTGGAAACTCGAACACAGAAACAGATACCCAAACTTGACACGTATTCACAGAATTCGTGTTCTAGCCATAAAAACGCTCACAAACAAGTTGCTTACAACAAAGTTGGTTGCACTATTGAACTAGTTGTGTGAAATAGGCACACAAATAATTAAAACTGTATCGCTTAGCTGATGATCACTGTTTAATTGTTCACTTTACAATGTAAGACTAAATATTATAAATAGATATAAAACACGTTTCGTTCGAGTCGAGTCTGAAGTCTGAATTAATTAAGATTGACTGATTGCTAATGAATTGGATAATCAAATGAAATGTGTTTTCACTGTTAATGAATGCAACAAAATAATTATTAAAGCGGTTCTTTTCACTTAGCTCAACAAACAAACAACTATAAGATATGCCGAATATTAAATACCCTTGCTCTGCACTCGATTCACTGTGACTATCTAATCCGGTTTTATTGCAGTGCAAACCAATTCATGGTTAAATTTGAAATTGAGTATCTACTTGAGAAATACGTACACATCCAAATTAAGAGACGTCTTTGAAAATCCTTTGAAGTGCTAGCCTCAATAAAGTTAAGTACCTAACGAAGGTGCCTCCTCCACGAAAACTTATCTTATCGCACCTGTTCGCCTCTCTCTCGCATATCACTTACCACCTCAATTTCTGTTATTTTCGTTCTTCCTAAAAACTAAATGCATACAATAAATAGCGCACAATTAACAAGTTTCTAATGATTTATGCCGACGTTGCCGGCACTCTGTTGGGGTGCCTGTTTTCTGTTCGTCTCTGTTTTTCTGTTATTCAGTGCCACATTGCGAGATTTTATGGCACCCCAACCGTGCCGCGAAACAATGCCAGAGATAATTTTTACGAGGCACTCTCACTGCGCCATATGTTGCCCCGGTCAGCCAGTGAGATAGTGAGAGGATGACGGACATATAGAATAGCAGCATAGTCGTTCAGGTAGAGTGCTCGAGACAGCCCTTACCCCTGCTGGCACTTTTACGATGGTATGTAATTAAAAGATTTGGGAAAAAAAGGCGTTAGGCATGCGACGGTTCAACTGTTCAACTTTTGGTACGACTGCCTTCACAGCCGGCCGTCCCAAGGCTCATTAAAGCTGTAAGGTCAATAGAGAATTTTAGGGTTGAGGCTCGGAAAAGGGTTGTCAGGCTGGCTGGCTGGATGGTTGCCATCGTCATTGTTCGTATGAAATTCAATTTTGATTTGTGGCAATAAAGTTGTTTGCCAACTCCGCCATGGCCATTGATTTTTAATTTCCAGCTAAAGTTCGGCAGTCGCTGACAGTTTAGCCAGAACTTTTCTAATTGCTGCCACCAAGTTTTGCTGCTGCGTGTGCGTTCATAATTTTCCAGCTGCCGGATTGAACAAAGCAATATTTGCTGAAAGTCATTTTGTTTGGTGGGGGTGGTGCAAAAACATTCTCGTCCTTTCACGTCCACGTGACCACTTGAAGACTGCGCCATCCTCAAGCAGCTGAGACTGCAGTTTGTGACTTTTATCTTTTCTTTTACTTTTACTTTGCCATAATATTCTTCATTAAAAAACAGACAGCATGATTCTGTCCATTTGAATGAATGCAACTTATTTCGACATCTTTAGAGATAGAGATTTGAAATATACTGGTTCAGAGTCTTACTTATTCGTCATTCTGTCTGTCTGTCTGTTCATCTGTCCGTCGGTATGAGATAGAGACTTGAAACTTGGAACATATACTGGTATATGTGCCCGCTTCAGACAATGTGTAAAAATTGGAGTGCTACGTCCACCAGGAGACTAGGAAATCGATCAAATCGATAATTGCAAATCAATGAAGTTAAATATCTCCCACAATTATATAGCCACTGTCACCAAAGGTTATTTGCCGCCGCCCCTAGGCCAAGTCAAATTTGGTAGGTATATTAATGGTAGCCGACTTTAAGAACCGATAACCACCCACACACGCGCCGATAATCACCAAATCCGATATTTGTAATTGTAAATCGATAAGTCCACATATCACCGAAGTATAAATAGTTTGTAAAGCACTCAATGCAATGCATTGAACAATTATGGAATGAATATATTTCACTTGCAAATTGAAATTGAATTAAGTAGATTTAGTAACGACCATATAATGCCAGCAACAGTGAAGACTAAAATTCCGTGTGCAAGCACGTTATATATAAATAATCTGCAATGGAAGGAAGATATTCAGTAAATTAGCTATGAATCACTTATCAGTTATCAATATGTTGCTGGACCCACCGATTAAACAGCTTCCGGGCACGCTCTGCCGTTTCCAACGTCTCCTTAGCCAAGAACTCTCGTGCCCCTAAATATATGTTCTCACAAAATTCAATCCAATTGATGCCATCCATGTCGAATTCAAAGAGTGTCCGATCCTGCGGTGACATGCTTTCTAAAAGCCGATCTGAATTCTTCATTTCAAAGGTCCAATTTGTAAGCGCGAATGGCGCTACTAATCTAATGTTATTGTGTATCTTTTTATAAACCTTTGTCAATCGAGGCTTGTCACCTCTTAAGCGCAATAACATATCAACGATAAAGCCGGGCAGATGATGGTAGATCGCACACAGCACAAATAGCCCCCATTTACTTGAAGTCGTAAATAAATATGGAAACCATATCATCTGTTCAAGGGGGTAGTCGGGCACCTTTTTTGTAATTGATGCTGCATATGTAGCCCAGATAAGAGGATTGTTTTGTGTGGGCACGAAGTTGTAAATGGGAGGAGTTGGTTTTGCTGCTGGCAGTTTGGTATTGGACTTCTCTTTGTGCTGGACAGCATCCACATATGTTTTCCAGGTACTGCTCAGGATCAGGTTGGCGCAATAATCGACAGGCACAAAATTGGCCCTCGCTTGCAGATTGAGAAATGCGACGCGTAAAACGCCCATTACACAACCAAAATACAAGCCAATGGGTCCATAAAGATTGTTGATCCATCGTGGTATTGGCTCCTTTTGTGTTTGCATAACTTCAATTAAAATTGAGAAAGGTTATCAGATTATTACCCACAAACAGTGATACTAATACTAACTTATGCCCGGCCGAACCACGCAAGCCGGCAAACCCTCTGACTCCAATTGCACCACCTGTTCGGCCAGCGCCTTTGTGTACGTATATGTATTGGGAAACTTGTCAAGGAGCGCCGGCGATATTTTCTCAATTAGCTGATTGCTGAGCTGCTCTCTCAGCAGCAGAACCTTGTCCGCCGTACTGCTCAATAGTTCTGGATAGTACGACTCGTTAATGTGATTCTCCAAGCAATTGGCGTAGGCAGTGGACACATGGACATATGCCTCCAAGCGACGCATCTTCTTGGCCAACTGCAGCATCAGGCGAGTGGCACGCGTATTGATGTCCAATGCGACATTGAGGGGCTCATTGAAAGCGACGGTTGCTGCACTGTGCAAAACCACTTGGACCTCCTCGGTTAGCCGTCTCCTATCTGCCTCGCTGATTCCCAAGTCCGGTTGCTCACAGTCACCAGCGATGGCGACGATCCGCTCCAAGAAGTTGCCATTTGATTTGAGCAGTACACTGAACAACTATTTAAAGAGGACTTTGAATAGTTTGACGCGTTGAGGTTAATGTTAATGCCTACTTACGAAATTGTCTTTGATTGAGGCAACACGGCTCTGAACTTCCACGCCACGCTTGGGTCTAACTAACATATAGATTCGTTTCACCTCTGTTGAACGCAATAGCTTTTCAATGATACCTGAAAGACAATGCAATCACAAACAGTCGTTTAAGATAGATTGATCTCAGTTGGAATTTTTCAAATGCTTACTTGATCCCAAGTATCCTGTTCCACCGGTTATAAATATTGTCTTATTTTTATAGAACTCCTTTATTGCCGAATCCATTTCTAATTAGAGAATGTGCACCGCCACGAAGAACCGACCGAATAAAAATAAACATTGGTGTAAAGACCTTTTATAGGCTCCAATGACAGACAGCAATAATGCAAATGACTATCAGTTGAACTCAGTTGCACTTGTGCAAATGCATGTAGCTGGCCCATAAAGTTCATATAGTTAGAACTAGAAACTTCAAATTTAGAATATAAGTTCTCGCAGATAGCTGCCTTCGTTTCTTATTAATACATAATATGCTTATGCATATTATAGATCAACTGCCCAAATTCCGTCAAGATCGGATAAGTTATCTAATTTCTATCATAAGTCGAAAGCATTTCTTGTGTATCATATAAATATGCATATGCGAGCGTATGTGTGAGAAAGAGATGGCATGATAATCGACGCGAGAGTCAAAATGTTTGCGTGTATTCCGCACAGCGCCGTTACCTAAGATTGCCCGTTCGTATGTGTGTGTGTATGTGTGTATATGCACGCGTTTATAATATGCGCTGCTCGCTTAGGCTTGCAAAACATTGTAAAGGGAAATTTGCTAATAAACTAGAATAATTGCAAGAGCTGAGTTCAGAGTCTTACTTATTTTACCATAGAATATTTATTGGTTTTGTTCTATATTCGATATTCTGTCTGTCTGTCTGTCTGTTCGTCTGTCCGTCTGTCCGTCTGTTTGAACAAAACTTTTTTTCAGCACCCATAGAGATAGAGATTTGAAACTTGGAACATATACGGGTCTGTGCTCGCGTCAGACAAAGTGTACAAATTGGAGTGATACGTCCATTAGGGGGATAGGAAATCGATATAATCGATAATTGCAAGTCAATGAAGTTAAATATCTCCCACAATTATGTAGCCGCAGTCACCAAAGGTTATTTGCCACCGCCCCTAGGCCAAGTCAAATTTGGTAGGTATATTAATGGTAGCCGACTTTAAGAACCGATAACCACCCACACACGCGCCGATAATCACCAAATCCGATATTTGTAATTGTAAATCGATAAGTCCACATATCACCGAAGTATAAATAGTTTGTAAAGCACTCAATGCAATGCATTGAATAATTATGGAATGAATATATTTCACTTGCAAATTGAAATTGAATTAAGTAGATTTAGTAACGACCATATAATGCCAGCAACAGTGAAGACTAAAATTCCGTGTGCAAGCACGTTATATATAAATAATCTGCAATGGAAGGAAGATATTCAGTAAATTAGCTATGAATCACTTATCAGTTATCAATATGTTGCTGGACCCACCGATTAAACAGCTTCCGGGCACGCTCTGCCGTTTCCAACGTCTCCTTAGCCAAGAACTCTCGTGCCCCTAAATATATGTTCTCACAAAATTCAATCCAATTGATGCCATCCATGTCGAATTCAAAGAGCGTCCGATCCTGCGGTGACATGCTTTCTAAAAGCCGATCTGAATTCTTCATTTCAAAGGTCCAATTTGTAAGCGCGAATGGCGCTACTAATCTAATGTTATTGTGTATCTTTTTATAAACCTTTGTCAATCGAGGCTTGTCACCTCTTAAGCGCAATAACATATCAACGATAAAGCCGGGCAGATGATGGTAGATCGCACACAGCACAAATAGCCCCCATTTACTTGAAGTCGTCAATAAATATGGAAACCATATCATCTGTTCAAGGGGGTAGTCGGGCACCTTTTTTGTAATTGATGCTACATATGTAGCCCAGATAAGCGGATTGTTTTGTGTGGGCACGAAGTTGTAAATGGGAGGAGTTGGTTTTGCTGCTGGCAGTTTGGTATTGGGCTTCTCTTTGTGCTGGACAGCATCCACATATGTTTTCCAGGTACTGCTCAGGATCAGGTTGGCGCAATAATCAACTGGCACAAAATTGGCCCTCGCTTGCAGATTGAGAAATGCGACGCGTAAAACGCCCATTACACAACCAAAAAGCAAGCCAATGGGTCCATAAAGATTGTTGATCCATCGTGGTATTGGCTCCTTTTGTGTTTGCATAACTTCAATTAAAATTGAGAAAGGTTATCAGATTATTACCCACAAACAGTGATACTAATACTAACTTATGCCCGGCCGAACCACGCAAGCCGGCAAACCCTCTGACTCCAATTGCACCACCTGTTCGGCCAGCGCCTTTGTGTACGTATATGTATTGGGAAACTTGTCAAGGAGCGCCGGCGATATTTTCTCAATTAGCTGATTGCTGAGCTGCTCTCTCAGCAGCAGAACCTTGTCCGCCGTACTGCTCAATAGTTCTGGATAGTACGACTCGTTAATGTGATTCTCCAAGCAATTGGCGTAGGCAGTGGACACATGGACATATGCCTCCAAGCGACGCATCTTCTTAGCCAACTGCAGCATCAGGCGAGTGGCACGCGTATTGATGTCCAATGCGACATTGAGGGGCTCATTGAAAGCGACGGTTGCTGCACTGTGCAAAACCACTTGGACCTCCTCGGTTAGCCGTCTCCTATCTGCCTCGCTGATTCCCAAGTCCGGTTGCTCACAGTCACCAGCGATGGCGACGATCCGCTCCAAGAAGTTGCCATTTGATTTGAGCAGTACACTGAACAACTATTTAAAGAGGACTTTGAATGCAGTGTGACAGTTTGACGCGTTCAGGTTAATGTTAATGCCTACTTACGAAATTGTCTTTGATTGCGGCAACACGGCTCTGAACTTCCACGCCACGCTTGGGTCTAACTAACATATAGATTCGTTTCACCTCTGTTGAACGCAATAGCTTTTCAATGATACCTGAAAGACAATGCAATCACAAACAATCGTTTAAGATAGATTTATCTCAGTTGGAATTTTTGAAATGCTTACTTGATCCCAAGTATCCTGTTCCACCGGTTATAAATATTGTCTTATTTTTATAGAACTCCTTTATTGCCGAATCCATTTCTAATTAGAGAATGTGCACCGCCACGAAGAACCGACCGAATAAAAATAAACATTGGTGTAAAGACCTTTTATAGGCTCCAATGACAGACAGCAATAATGCAAATGACTATCAGTTGAACTCAGTTGCACTTGTGCAAATGCATGTAGCTGGCCCATAAAGTTCATATAGTTAGAACTAGAAACTTCAAATTTGGAATATAAGTTCTCGCAGATAGCTGCCTTCGTTTTTTATTAATACATTATATGCTTATGCATATTATAGATCAACTGCCCAAATTCCGTCAAGATCGGATAAGTTATCTAATTTCTATCATAAGTCGAAAGCATTTCTTGTGTATCATATAAATATGCATATGCGAGCGTATGTGTGAGAAAGAGATGGCATGATAAACGACGCGAGAGTCAAAATGTTTGCGTGTATTCCGCACAGCGCCGTTACCTAAGATTGCCCGTTCGTATGTGTGTGTGTATGTGTGTATATGCACGCGTTTATAATATGCGCTGCTCGCTTAGGCTTGCAAAACATTGTAAAGGGAAATTTGCTAATAAACTAGAATAATTGCAAGAGCTGAGTTCAGAGTCTTACTTATTTTACCATAGAATATTTATTGGTTTTGTGCTATATTCGATATTCTGTCTGTCTGTCTGTCTGTTCGTCTGTCCGTCTGTTTGAACAAAACTTTTTTTCAGCACCCATAGAGATAGAGATTTGATACTTGGAACTCGCGTCAGACAAAGTGTTCAAATTGGAGTGATACGTCCATTAGGGGGATAGGAAATCGATATAATCGATAATTGCAAATCGGTAAGGCCACACATATCCCACAATTTTATAGTTATAGTCAGCAAATTTGGTTGGTAGGTTGATAGCGATGTCCTCCAAAGATCGAAATGTGCCACGGCCCCCATGTCCCCGCCCCTTAATATTTGAAATGGCTATATCTTCCTCAGTTTTTGAGTAAGAGCCGTCAAATATGGAAGGGGGTACCTGCACTGCCACCAAAAATTCCAAAATCCCATACCTCCCGTAATTAATAAGCTAAACTTCGAAGGAAGGTAACTAGCTTACATCTGCCGCAATCTGAAAGACAAACTTGGACAGTAGTTCTTGGCTACACCCACCCAGTTCTTTGCTACCTGTTATCGGCTAGAATAACTTATGGTATCAAAGTATTTCGCAGTCGGTTACGCCCCACTGCAATGTTCTCTCCGGTTTTTTTTTTTTTGTTTTGCCTGTGATTTTCCAACCACGTACTTCAGCACGTAGCCAACTTTAATCTCTGCTCGTTTTCATTCTCTCGTCTTAAAAGCTGAATTTATGTGCGCGCAGCATTTTGCCCTAATACGAAATCAAATAGAAATTTGTTGAGCCAAATCAAGGGAGGAGAAAAAACAAAACACACACAAAACGCACGCACACAAATGCTGAGCTTCGAACTGCATTTTGTTTGGCTGGGCTCATCTTGATTTATGAGTCAGGAAGTTTGCACCATTCGCGCCGACATTGGAGACGCCATTATTTTGCGTATTTATACAAATGTTTCCCCGAGAAGCTCGCCCACGTCCACGCCCCCGTTCCGGCCTTGGCCACATGTGTCGGATCCTGGAACACGGGGGTAGACGCTCTTATAGGCATCTATAAATCAATAAATGAATTTTACACGCATATTTTGTGTTACGTGTAGGAAAATTTATACGATTTCTCTCGCCCAGCCAGAAGTTTGCCGAAGCCAAAGAACAATGTCAGCAGTTTTGGATTTGAGCTTTTTGCGTTTATTTGAATGGGTTGTGGTGAAAATGTTTTTCGCCCAATCTGCTCAAGGGATTGGCTGCAAACTTTTTTACGCAATGCTTGCACACAAGGGGCGTTGCCATGTCCTTAAAAACTTGGCCATAACTTCCATTCTGCCAAATCATCTTCTTTGTGTTCTATTGATAAGTTTTTGTACTACAGCAAAGTCCAAAAAACTGTACATGTATGCACTTAAGCGGAAAGCGGACTTATTTTTTATCCGATCAGCATGAGCTTTGCCTCTAAATATTTTGCCGCAAACTTAATAATAAGACATGAGCAGAACATTACATTTTCAATGAAGTTTATTTGTCGAACATAAACCGAAAATTAACCAAATAAAGTATGGATTGGTTGTTTTATAAATATTTATTAAGTTTTTCAGTGTATTTCGATAATGTGGCTTATACGCTTTAGTTTATCTTTGGCTGTAATTATTTAATTAGCTTAACACAATTTTGTTCAACATTTAAACCAATTTTCGTTAAAAATAACTAATAAATATTTGCTTTAATCGATAAGAAAAATTTAAGGAAGAAAAATTCATAATTTTTTATTGTTATTATTATTATTATTATTATCAAAGTTAATAGAGAAGTTTTAAAGCTTAATTGACCTTAAGAAAAGGATTACTTCGCATTTTTAAAACGAATTTACGACTTAATTATACAAGTTTACTCTTATATAGAGTAATTGCGTTAAAACGCTGCCATGAAAATCAAATCTAGTTAAACAATATGTTAGAAAATGCTGGAGGGCTGTTTGATTTGATTATGAGAAGCCCAACAATTGGGCAACTGAGGAAACCCTAGAGCAGTGCCCATCAGCTCTTCGTTTGACACCAAAAGAATTTTTAATTAGGGCCGTGCCGACAAAATAAAAGAACACAAAAAAAAAAAAAAAAAAAGAAACTAAACTGGAAGCTGCTGGCAGCTGTTGTTGTGGCTGTTGCTGCTGCTCGTTGTTGTTGTCAGCAAATGGCAATGAAACGATAACAATAAAAAAAATGCAGCTATGGCCATAGAGATATGTGAGATATGCGCGAGATACGCGAGAGATATATGGGCCTACAATGAATGCGAGTACGAGTACGAGTACGAGTACGAAAATGAGTATGAGTATGAGTACGAGTATGAGTACGAGTTTGAGTTTGAGTTTAAGTATGGGTCTGTGGGTCTGGATATGGGCATGGGACACTGCAGCAGCACCGGCAGCAACAGCAGCAGCAGCAACAGCAGCAGCAGCAGCACATAAAACTTGTCGGCTTTGTAGTCGCTTTTATTGTTGTAGTTGTTGTCATTGCAACAGAAGGAAGCCGAAGCAGCAGTGGCATAAACAACAATGTCATCAACATAATTGTATGTCAAGTGAGCGCAGTGAGAAAAACTGGGGATGAGTGCCATAAAAAGTAAAATGACAAGATAGAGACAGTGACAGAGGCAGAGATAGCGACAGGGAGAGAAAGAGAGACAGAGAGAGAGAGAGAGAGAGATAGAGAAAGGGGCATAAAACGGTGGCAGGAACCACTCGAGACCATGACGAGACAATGCAATCAAAGGAGCCACAACACACTCTGAGGGACTCGAGTGCCACAGCAGCAGAGGAACAGTTGGTGCGAGGGGCGGGGCAGTCGAGCCATGAATGAATGACGAGTGCTGCATACGCAATATTAAGCCAGCGGTAGGCGCATTTGATACCCTTGCCCCCGCACGGCATACTCAAATTGTAAACCATTTCTGACGTTTATTGAATTTTGTTGCATTTGTTTTTTCATCAGGTTTTCATCAGAGTTCATAATTTGTTGGGAATTAAATCGAGGTGATCTGCGAACAGCTGGTAATATGCCTCTTAAATATTCGTAGTTACTCACAGCCATTAAAATAGCACTAAAGAGAAGAGAATCGTGAATGTATATTATGCAACATTCTTTCTTGATGGTTGCCACAACTTTGCTTGCAAGTTTTTGTAGCTTTTGTACACTTCAGTTTCGGCCATTATCCAATATCTTTGCTGCTCTTTATATAATCAATTTGGGGTTGGTTTTCATATTCCACAGTATTAAAATTTTTATGTATAATTAAAATAAATGAAATATAAAACTAGAAGACTCAATATTTAAACTATTAAGATTTCTCTTCTATTTTGTTTTTAAATATGTTTCTTGCGAAGACCAGGAAACCTGAAATCTGCAAAAAAAAAAAACATATTTAAATTATATGAAGAAGTCAGCCACTTTTGAATATGGAAATCATATGAAATGAATTTGTAGTAAATCCTAAGCTAAATATATTTTTATTATACGACAAGGTGCTATGAAAACTTACAGCGGAAAGGCTCTGCATTGTTCCCACAACTATTTTATTTATTATTTGTTGAATATTCATATGTTTTCTGTTGTTTTGAAAACTCATTTAAATGAAGTGATTTTTTTGTATATTTTTATACTGAATTTCTATTCAGATTTAGATTCTTCTAAAGGTAATGTTAGTTAGGGTACGTGGTGTTCGTTGTGCTGCTGGCAGAGCGTTCGATGTTGTTTTAAGTATACATATGCTGTGGCATATCGGCTCATGTGTTGTGCTTAGACTATGCGGGTCACAACCGTTTTGTCGATGACAACAGCCGCTCGGGGCAGAGTGGGCTGGGAGAGGGGCAGGGCATAGAGTAGGGGTCTGCACCTACCATTCGGTTATAGTCATCATCATGATCATCATCCGGCAACCTCATCGCTGCAGTTGGCGTCATTGGTTTGTGTGTCATTGAAACGAAACGCCGGGCGACGCCTCTTGAGCGGAATTATTATTACCACTTATGGATGTGTGTCTGAACATGAGTGTGTGTGTGTGTGTGTGTGTGTGTAAATGTCCATGCATTTGTAGTTGCCATAACCATCAGAAGCCGCAGCCGGAGTAAAAGCCGGGCCATCAGCCATTGCCATTGTTTTCCCACTGCGCGACTTGGTTTGGTTTGGTTTTTGTTTTTTTGCTTTTTTCCTCTCTCGTTTACTTTTTTCTTATGTTGCATTCAACTTTGTATGCTGGCTGCACTCATTTCCACATGAATGCGCCAGTCTGCCACTGGGGAAGGGGTAGTTTTAGGCACAGGGGAGGAGGAGGTGTGGGCAAGCCACATAAAATAAATGACATAAAACCGCAAGTCGTTAAAAAAAAATGTTTATTTGAAAATTGTCGGATTCATGCCAGTACCACTTCTAAATGGATAATTACTGGCATAGGAGAGAAAGAGATGTCCTTCATTCCTCTGGAAGGGGCTATTGTAAACGTATTTGCCAATAATGGAAGTCCCCTTTTCCAGCATGCCCCTGCAGATAATTCTGCGTATAACAAACATTGAAAATAATAATTTAATTTAATTAATAGTCTTAGTCTTACCAAAATCTATGATTAAAAGCATTTCAAATTCGAAATGTTTGATATTTTCCTCTAATTTAAAAACTTTGTATAGAAAAAATTAAAGAAAAATTGTGTTTTGGCCATTTTAAAGAGCATTTAGATAGGTGTTTCCAAAAATCGCTTATTAAAAATATTTAAAATTCTTAATTTATGATATTTTGTTGTGGGATGAAAAATTCACGAATTCTTCAGAAAATATTTGTCAAATTTCTCTGCACTCTATAGAAATAATAAAAATTGTGTGTGGGCAATTTCAAAGAGCATTTTGAGAGGGCTGTTAAAAATTGTTGATTAAAAGTATTTAAAATCTTGATTCATGATGTTTTATTCGAGCATAATAAAATTCTTGAATTCTTTAGCAAACTTTTATGGCTTTTCTCTGCACTGTATATAACAAGGTTTTTTTTTGAATCTGCCACATTCATTTGTGTGTGGGCCATTTCATGGAAATGTCTGCATCTAAGAATCTACATCAGACAAAATAGAAAACTACTTTATTCAGCACACGTCTCTTGCTGTTTACAAAGTAAAAATTCAAGATCATTCTTTGCATTTCTTTTGCCTTCTTGACGATGGCGAATGGGGATTGGCAAGTGGCCTGTCAAGACGCTGCTCTATATAAGGTCACACTTGTGTGCGCGTCTGTAGCATGCCCCTAATGTCCACTTAACAGCCTACTTAAATACATGCCATGCATACATATACAGCAACAGCAACGGCAACGGCAACAACAAGAACTCTTCAATGGCAGTCGAGCATCGACAGAATTAAATGCCAACTACTTGTATGCGGGAAAACAATACGCCAGCACTAAATGCTAATGATGTTCACGACGACCACGATGATGCGGATGATGATGAGGATGATGATGATGCTCTCGTGCTTGAAAATTGTCGTCGAGAGCCCAATTGGAGAGCAGGCATTGGAATAAAATCAGCCATCGACCCGTTTCGAATTCCAAATGCAATTGCTAGTCATGCGAACTTTAATTACACAACGGATCACATGAATCTCCCTCTCTCACTCTCTGTCTGTATTTCTCTCTCTCTCTCTCTCTCTCTCTCTCTCTCTCTATCTTACTCTCTGTATTATACCATTTAGACGAAGTGGCATAGCTCACCTACCTTTGCCCCCCACCACTTGTCTTTTTGTGTCTGTGCAACGTGTCTAGCGCAATCATAGGCCACTTGGACATGTGGGCCGACTAAATGCGGCTCATTAAAGTAAATTACAATTTATGTTTGTGGTTGGTGTTTGCATGTCGCATTTGGGCGTGCCATTGTCCATCTCTTTCTGCTGCCTTTCGTATAAATACAGTTGGGTGTGTGTAATTAATTTTGATTAACGGGCCAAAAGTTTTCGAGGTAACTTCTTGCCACACACACACACACATAACTCGTGTGGATTTATTTCCTTAGCCAAGGGTGGTTGAAATCCAGTTGGGGGGCTGCTTAAAAGTTCACTTTTAATACGCCAAGGTTTGCCAAACTTCAGCTGAAGGCACTTAATTGCTAAGCTTGATAAATGCGATAAATATGCATCTTAAAAGCTCTAGGGAGGAATTTTGTGTGGAAAGGTACACCGTCAAAAAAGTTTTTATCTGATAATCTTAAAAAAGGAAAAAGTTGGTTTTTTTGCCAAGCCCATTGACAGCTTATCTAATTTGCAGTTATGAGTAAAATGCCTACGAAATTTAAAACAATTTTACTTGTTTTTTTTTTTCAAATTTGGTTTGCTTTATTCCGTAAAAAATGTTGTTGTCTACCATTAATAGAATGTTTGCTGTGCCAAACACTATCTTTAAAAACAATAATGCAAAGTAATGTGAATTAAATCTCATGAATCATATTGTTAATTTAAATATGTTTTTTGCTGAAGTCAAGTCTTTTGCCATCCAATATCGTCGGAATTAATCTCCAGCTCAGCAAGAGATTCACAGCGTCCGTCCAATCAGCTGTTTAGTTTTGTGTTCTTTCGCTGTGAACTTTATTTGAACCCATGAGTAAGTTTATTAAAATTTGAATTCATTTTCGATTCCCCACAGATTGAATTCTCATTGATATTTATGCCATTACGTGTCTTGGCTTATTAATTATGCGAGAGAGAGAGAGAGAGAGAGACAAAAAGTCTGCACACCGTTTTCACTCGTTTGTTAGCATTACTTGAGATCAATTAATCCGCCCACAATGCAAATTGCCCGTCAGCTGGTTGTGGTGGACAATCTCTTTGCCTCACAGCTGGATAGCTGGTCCACAATGCCAGCTACCAGAAGTGTTTGGCGGCAAGGGGTGGAGTAGCAGGAGGAGGGGGGCAACGTAGCTCTCCATCCCCACGAAAACAGCAGGCACATGAGAGAAACATGCAATGCTTGACTGGCGGCACTAAAAATGATTGCCTACTTCAGTGTCATAAATTAAAATCTAACAAAATAAATCAATAAAGATTAAATCTTACGTGCAGCACACATACAGGCAGGCACACACACACACACACAGACTATAGTGTGTAGTAGATGGAGACAGAGTGTAGGCATAATCCAGCTTGCTTTCTGTATCTGTATTGGTTTGTATCTGTATCGGTATCTGTATCTGTTTCGGTATCTGTAATCCGTAACCTTCTCCATCTGTATGTGTAACTAACAAAACGTGTGGTCGCATATATGAAAGCACCGCCATGTGGCACATTTTGCCTATGCCTGCCCCCGTGTATGTGTGTGGCGGGTATCTGTATCTGTATCTGTCCCTGTGCATGCATCTGTAGCTGTGTCTGGCAGCCCCTCGACAACTACTTAAGTATTTAGGTCTCTGTACGGCTGTCGCTTCGCATTTTGAATGCTGAATGGGTATTTAAATTTCATACAAATTCTATGAACGCGTTCGTTGTCTGGCCCCGACCCGGTCCGGATCGGGGCTTGGATCGTGTTTGCAACTTGGCTGCCTCCATAGGCCTGCAGAAAAACAAAAACAAAATAAAACAGAAAAAAAAAACTAGTAAAAAAAAAAATCGAGATAAACAAACAAAACAAGAAACAAAAAAGCCGTTGAAAAATGCAAAAGGCGGCAGTTCAATTCATTCACTCGCACTCACACTATACACTCGCACTCACACTCACACTCACACTCACAAACACTCAAACAATCACACACTGAGGCTTTTAGACAGACGACTGTGTGTAGAAGCTGAAAGCCGCTTAAAGCTCTCTGTTTCTCATTCCCATCGACCACAACGCATCCGTATCCGTCGCATCCGTCGCCGGCAGCGGCAGCACCAGCAGCAGCAGCAGCAGCCACAATAAGATATAAAAGTTGATAAAGAATGGATGCGCTTTAGTAATACGCAAAATAATAACAAGCAGCGAGTACAACAACAATAACAACAACAACAACAACAACAGCAACAATAAAAACAATCAAGCCCCCGTCAGACAATAGATGTTTAGAAAAACAGTTTTCTCTTCTTCTTCATCAGCATTTTTTCTCCCTGCTTCTCGCAACCAGGCATAGAACATGCAGTGAAAGGGAGCCGAGCCGAGTCTTACAAAGGGTGCCCATTGTCGCTGCAGTTGTTGGGCATGACATAACCGTAACTTAGCTTTGCCAACGATAATCCTTAACGGCGTGCAAGCTTAAAGCAGACCAGATAATGCCATTCCCTACACACACACATATGTGCATACGTCTGTTGTATGTATGTGTGACTGCATAAGTAAGCCAACAGTTGGGCAACTGTTTGAAGATACTCTCATCGACGAGTGGTCCTTATGCACATCACTGTGCTGAGCTAAGCATAACTAAAATTAGCACAATATGCAGCGTATCTGGAATCGGACATCAATACTGAATTTATCCAGGTCGCCTTCATACTTTTTCTGTAATAGTACTTAATACTAATTAAAAGCTGAAGATATTACCGAATATTTTGTAAAATTTGAGTATTTCTCTCATTTATTGTTATTATGATAAAATCATTTTAGTAATTCTACTCAAATAATTAATTCTCACTGCACTCAAAGCGTAGCAAATGTAAGTATATCTATGTTAAGCATTTGCACAACTACAATTTACATTGTATATCATTTAGAAAATTCACTCACTCAAAAAAGTCTTTGAAAACACAATACAATAAATCGATAAATGTTTACAAATAAAAGAAGTTTCAGATAAAGGCATCGAATTCATTTTGAAAATATCATTTCCAACTACTCCACTCTAATTCTTAGAAGCTTTAATTTTCGAACGAACTCTGTAGATTCTCACACGCATATATATATATACATATATATAAATGTGTATGTGTATTCCACCTGATTTGGATGCCAATCAGCAAACGAAGCGATTGTTTGATTTCCTGTCAGGGCTTAGAATGGGCCACATATATAATACTGTGTGTCATTGCCACACCTATTGCGAGTGAGTCGCTGTGAAAGATGGGCCATCCTGTCGCTCATAATGACCAGCTGGGAATTTGGCTCTATTCAGCCGCGACTGAGCAGATAAACGAATACTGAATACTGAATACCGAGCACTTATTATTATTAATAAGTGCACGTTAATGTTTGCTTGATTAAGCGCTCAATCAAATGAAATTCAATACGCATGACGAGCACAAAATAATCAAAAGAGCCTCGAAATGAGTGCGCAGGCAGGCGGGCCCAAAAAAAAAAAAAAAAAAAAAAAACAAAGCAAACGCAGAAGAGGAAGAAATAAATCCTTTAACAAACACACACACACACACACACGCATACACACGCATTCACACACAACACACACACACACAGAGAGACAGAAAACACGCTTTGGACCCGCTGCGCATTCAGTAAATTTTTGAGTGCGCTCGTTGCCCGCCTCATTTAAGTGGAACGCGTCGTGCATACAACAAGTAAATATAATTCATAATTTTCGCTCTATTCAGCCAACGATCCGCAAGACAGCAATAGCGACTGCGACAGCGACTGCGACAGCGACAGCGACAGCGACAGCGGCAGCGGCAGAGAACAGACACTGACATGGATTCGGGGTGGTTACTAAAAGTCAGATTTATAGCTTATGGCTTACGTTCCCACATACCCTGTATTTTGGCCGAGCTAAATATGCGTCATGCATAACACACAAATATAGTAACCTCTGATTCCAGAAAATATACATCAATTCTAGAGAATATATAGTCGTTTGTTATTCATCGATTGGTTCGCAAACGGATCGACAGTTCTGCAGCTCAGACAAAGGCCGTAAATATTTGTGACTAGATAATGAATGCAACTCTGACCACATAAATTGTATATTCTCTGTTTGTTGGACAGATATATAGTTACTATTGCTACTGCTACTACTACTTTTTTGATAATATTTCCATCTGGCTTAAGTAGATATATCTATACAATTTGGACTAATTTTGAGCAGGTATAGGGCAACTGCTAGTTGTGCACTCTTGCCAGTTTCAGTTCCTGCGTGTTGCCCATCAATCATAATAAAATTTTAGAGAACATCAAAGGCACAGCGAAGGGTACAAAAACATCGAAAGAGAGCCGGCAGCAACAGCCCCAGCATCAGAATGAGCACCGGCTGACATCAGGCACAAGCATTAGCAGCAGCGGGAATCCATGTCCTCGACCTCGTCTTGCTGCTCGTCCTCCTCATCCACTTCCTTCTGTTTCTCGTGCACAGCCTGCGTTTTATTTTCGGCACTTGAGAGTCGGCCATCTGTATATGTATCGGTATCTGTATCGGTATCTGTATCTGCATCTATAGTTGAGCGTGCGGAAGTGCCTTTGCTGGTCTGCGATTGCACCTTGCTTAGAAGTTCAAACTGTAAACACACCCCCGGTTAGCATCTTGGCCGTCGTCGCTTAATTGTTTGCACAGCAGCCGGTTGTTGGCCAGCTTTCATCTGGTTTTACATTTACCGTTTCACCGTTGGCCCCGGCCATTGTTTGCTGTGCTGCTGGGCCCAGCCAGGACAAGCGACAGTTTTTCGGGATTCGTGTGAATTTCTTGGGATTTGCTGTTGCTGCAGATTTTTTTGCTTTTCATTTTTGGTTTTGCATTTCTCTTTGTTTGCACGGAGACAGGATGTTTGCACCTTCCGCAGAAATGAGTATGAGGTAAGTATGTGGGTATAGCAGGGACTGCTTAATGACAGGTTGGGCTCTTATTAATGCCATTTGAAAGCAATTTAATATATGCATATTGTTTATTTGAGTTGCTCTATGCAAACAAGGCCCAAGTAATCCAACTGCAACCCCTAATGGGAACGCTAAAAACCCTTTAGAAAATTGCTCGCACTCACATTCCAAATTGCTGGCACATACATTTCTGTGTGTGTGTGTGTATGTGTGTGGTGTGTATTAAAAGTCAAAGCTATGCGGCATTCACTGGAGATTCACACAACGTAAGGGAACGTCAATGGGGCATAGAAGTAAGTATACCTATATATATATTACTTTGCTGAAATACAAATACAAATGTATCTCAAGTAGTTAGCATTTCTCATGGCGTCGACGAGGGCTGCGTTTTAAGTGCTTGCGATCTGAATTGAAATTGAAATGCGCTCTTCGCGTCTGCTCAAGTGCCAAATTCGAGTGCTCAACAAAGCCAAGACTGAATTGCTGTGAACAACTCTTTGAATATCAAACGCAATTGCTATAAATCAAAGACATGATTGCGTCCAGAAAATTTGAAAATTTATTGTGCTCACCATACGAAACTTGGCCAAATGGAATTTACGCAAAGTTCGATCAACTCAAATTCAGTTGCATCAAACGCAAATATAATCTTTTATATCATTAATTTCGAGGTTGCAACTTAATAATTAAATGTAATACTAAGCCATTCAAAGATTCAGATTAAAAAAAACCCGTTTCGCTCAGACAATTTATATGCAAATTTGGCATGTGACTTTAATATATACATAAGTACTTACTATTCATAACCGTTGAATGCATATAAATTAATAAAATTATACACCAGCACAATCGCAAATCTCGAAATTGTGAGACAAGTGCTTAAATAATAAATTAAATAATTGCACGCCCAGCGAAATTAATTATGAAAGGGGAAGTTGCTCAAGTTGAATTTTGTTCGTTTGTGCTAAATAAATGTGTAATTTATTTGTTAGCAGGTATTTAAAGCAGGACTGCATCGATTTAATCACCAAATTTTATGCAAATATTCAATTCAATTCAATTCAATAAAAGGCAACTTATTTCTTGAATTGAATTAAGCAAAAAAGAAAGAAGAGAAACCCACATGCAAATGCCAAATGTCATTGAGCAGTCGCTGAGATGCCATTCGCTTAATATGCGACTGCCATAGATGAGATGCATACGAGGATGAGCGCCCAAGAAGCTGGATGCCAGCCAAGCAAATGGGATCAGCGATGCCTAAAAGCCAGACAAAGTTTATATTTTTCTGGCTGTTGTTGTTGTTGTTGTTGTTGGTGTCGTTGTTGTGTATTTATTTAAGCGTTCGCTCTCGGGTCTTTTGTGCCCTTTTGAATGTTGCACGTTGAACGTATGTTGTTGCTACTCTACCCCGCCTAGACCAGGCCAGACCAGGCCAGACCAGGCAATCCAACCCAACCCAACTCAACTCGACCCAATGCAGGCAAGGGGACAGAGCATGCCTGGGCAGGGCAGGGCTGGGCAGGGTAAGGGCCGGGGAGGGGAGGATAGTCCCAACCAGTCCAGGGCGAGGCCGTCGCAGTTGCTGCGCAGCGCACTTAATCATATTCGATACAGATAAGCTTCACTGCCGGTACGTGCATAGAATTTAAGCATACATAATAATCATCGACAGGCAGTCAGTCGTCCAGAAAAACAACAACAACAACAACAGCAGCAGCAGCAACAATGTCTCACAGAGTGAAGTATAAAAAATAAAATAAAAATACAAAAAAAAAATGTAGAAAGTTCTGTTTTTCGAGGGGTGCCGAATGTATAATACCCTTGCAGACAGCAGCTGAACTGTTCCCATTGATATTTAAATATTCATTGGTTTTTTTTTTTTTTAATTATTCAATAACAAGAAATTGATTTTGATCGATTGTCTTAATCACATAAGCTTCTCAGATGAAAAGACAAGATCTTCGTAAATTTATTGCCAATTTGTTATGAGCATTCGAAGAGGAAACCAATGTGTTACAGTTGCTATAAATAGATTTTGATTAATAAAGCTGTTTAATTGGACAGACTAGACGACAATAGGGTATACGAAAGAGTAAAAGAACAAAGATGAGGCGTGTAGCACACACAGTATTATCGTAAAGCAAACACGGCGACCAGTAAACAGTTGGAGAACAACAGGAACAAAGGAACCCCATCAGCCATCAGGCAAGAGAGAAAGAATCGCTGCATGGTTCAGGCCCAGAATTTATAATTTTATATTATTGTTATTATGTTGGATGTTCGCTTTGCGATACACAAAGTAGGAGTAGTAGTAGTAGTTGTTCTTATTGTTGTTGTTGTTGTTGTTATTCTAGTCGTTGAAATTACAGATACAAAAGGCCAAAATGCTGCCGACCCGCAATGATCGGCCAGCCTTTAAGTTCAAATTATGTTCGTCTACCGTTGCAAAAGTTCCAATGTGCGATTCAATTTGAACTTGGCTGCCGCTGGGCGACCCTTGGCTGCGGTTGGTTACCAACGAGCCAGCCAGGCATCCAACTTGCCACAACTGCCAGCAACTAACCGAGCAGCCCAGCAACTAACCAAGCAACCAACCGCAGTCCCATGTATCTGCGTATCTGAGAGATTTGAGCTCTTGACGCTGGCAACATTTGATCTTTGGCTGGCGGCAAGCTATTTTCTCGTTTCTGTTGCTGTCGGTATTTTTTCTGTTTTTTTTTTTTTTTGGATTTTTATTTTGTTGCCTGCTTGCCTGCCTGCCTGACGGCTTGAAACAGGCTTCGTCTCATGTTTCAGCATATGCCACTGGAAACTAACCACGATAAAGTGGAAATTTGCCAAGCTTTGATTATGCGGCTAAGGTTGCAAGCTGACAAGCTAAATGCCCAGGCATCTGCTCTGCTCAACTCCGCTCTGCCAGGTTATCAAAATTTAATGAAAATTTGATCCAATGGTAACCAAAACAACACCATAAGTATAATTAATGGCTACACATAATGAGAGACTTAAATTTTGCCTTGCTACAAAGTAGCAAACGCTATAATTGTGCCAGCAAAGTAAAGCATTCCATTCGAATGTTAATAGTGTTAATATTGAGTGAAGAGTAAGAGTAAATTAAAATAAATTTTTCTTGGCTATTTTATTTATACAAAGCTAACGTGTAGACTACAACTTTAAGTAACCAATCTGAAAGAGCAATATCAGCTAAGGCATTCAGTTCGTCTTCTCAGCTGTAAATACTGATAATTTTGAGTAAAGAGTATTGAACTGATTCATGCCATTAAATCGAACACTCAAATGCATGGTGCATGCTCTTAATCTTTTAATCTCTTTAATTAATTTAAATTAATTAATTTATATCTAACTTAACATATTTAATATTGATATTTAATATAATATTGAAACCAATTTCAAATTTTAAACGTACATTTTTATTCTCTGTATAATTTTAATATAAATTCTATTTTACTGATTATCTATTATTATTATTAAATAATAGTATACTATATATACAATATATGTATTGATACTACAAATAAATTGAATAAGCTTTGTTAGATTTGTTAGATTATTGGGTGATTTAAGTGAATTAATTAGCAGCGAATTTAAAATCAATGAAATGCGAACTATTTTATAAACCAAATGTAAATTAAACTCGATGTGGGCGAGTTGTGGGGGAGAAGCAGGAGCTGGGTGGATTAGAGCAGAGTAGAGCAGAGCAGAGCAGAGCAGAGTAGAGTAGAGCAGAGCAGAGCAGAGTAGAGCAGAGCAGAGCAGAGCAGAGTAGAGCAGAGCAGAGCAGAGCAGAGCAGAGCTGAGTAGAGCAGAGTAGAGCAAAGCAGAGTAGAGCAGAGTATGCAGGGCGACTGGTGACGTTTGTTAAACGCTTAATTGGCATTAAGCACGTAAAGATGGAAATATTTAATTTGTGTGTATGTTTGCGATGGTTGTAGGGCGAATGTTGTCCTCGGCTTGACGAGGGGTAAGTGCTGTTGTCAAAGCCAGCCTAGCGTTTGCAATTGTAATTAGGATCAGCCAGAGAGAGAGAAAGAGAGAGATAGCGACAGACAGACAGAGAGAGAGAGAGAGAGAGTTTGAGTGAAAGGGAGATAACGAGATATGTGATGGTTTAAAGCGTTTTTAAACAAAACAAGCGTTCGTCTGTTCAGTTCAGTTCTGTTCTGGGCAGCTCGTATTTATTTAGGTTCGCTACGTGCCATCGCCCAAAAGCCTTTAATGCTCGGCACAAATAAAGATGCGATTTTGAGGCGCTTATGCACGCAGCGTTATATCCTGGACGTATGGAAGGATAAAGGACATTATGAAGGACACAGTTGGCAAATCGCACCCCTGTCACGTTGCATGTCATCAGCAACTCGTTGTTGTTATTGTTATTGCCATCGTTCTTGTTGTTGTTGCTGCTGCTGCTGCTGCTATTGCTGCTGCTGCTGCTGCTGCTACTGCTGCTGTTCTTGTTATTATAGCAATTATAATAATTGCGAGCACAGAATCGACAGTTACACGCAAGAAACTTTTTCTTCCAATACTCCCGCTGCCCAGCATCCTTGTTAACGGCACATCAGAGCTGTTTCGCATCGTTCGTAATACGTTCATGAGAACGACTTACAAACCTCAGCAAATTAGGGCTTTCACTGGTCAGTTCAACAGTTTAAGTTTGCTGGCTCGTTGATTCATGTTCCATTTAGTAATGTTGTCAAGAATGTCTAATTTTCATTTACATTTTTATCAGAAAACAATGTAAGTATGCACATTTTTCCAGTTTTTAATGTTGTACGTAAAGTTCTTAGGTAAAGTTCAGGACTGTTCTGTTTATTTATCTGAAAATTGTTCTTTATTCTTTTTTTTTTGCTCAGTTATTTGCTAGTCTTGTTTTGGCCTTTGATAGTTGGCAACATAAAGTGGAACTAAAAATTAATTTTAGCGCTCATCAAAAATGAGACGGCTGAACTGGTTAACTGAATTGGCTCAATTGAACTAAAACACTCAGCGCTGAGACCCCCACTGAAAATTGCGCAAAACTAATTCAGTTGTGGTGCGGTGCGCTCATTTCCCGTTCGTTTGCTCTCCTGTCGTCAGCAGCAGCAGCAGCAGCAGCAGCAGAACTAGATTTGCATAACTTTTTCAATTTCAATGCTCAAGCTGTGGCCGTGACCGAAGCAAGGGCCGAGGCTACGGCTACTGCAGAGGGCGAGGCAGGGCGGGGGCAGCATATGTGTCACTGACAACACGGTAAGCAAGGGAACAGACCCACGCAACAGTCGCCAATGTGCACTCTTAGCTGCGTCATCTTACCAAGTCCGCTTATTATTTGCGTCAATTGCTTGAGCACTCTTCGCAGGCAGTCAGCATGTCCTACCCATCCCGTATGTGCTGTCTGTCCTATTTGTCCATGCAGCACCATTAGGCCACAAAGAGCGGGCGAGATGGCTAGCAATGACGGCAGCATTGACATTAAAACCGCTGACGACTTCACTTCTTCTACTGCTTCTGCCATGTGGGCGTCTGGTGTCAGTTTTCAGCGTGGCAAATGCCGCCACGCCGGAAAATCTGTGTACATTCAGAAAAAACAGAAAAGAAAACTCGACGTAGAAGGGCTTCTTTAACATTTTTCAGAAATATATTTGTGAGACATATAAAATATTTATCAAGCTCAGATATGTAACAGAAATCGATTTTTTAATTATAGAAAATATTTATAAAAATTATTTATGAAATTAGAAAATTGTAGAAAAATGTACCCTGATATTAAGAAAAGAAGAATCGATTTTCTAAAATTCAGCGCGATTTTTCTGAGTGTATTGGAAACGGCTGCAGTTTCCTTCCATATTTCTTATTATTATTTTTGTTGGTTTCCTATTGGGCTACCTGCGCACAACTGACCAACCCACGGGTCACATTCAGCTATCAACTGTCAGCCGCACACATCTTCATATTACGCAACGAAATTGTCTATTTTGTGATATGACATTCGTATATGTATGTTATCGTGTGGGTTGCTCTCAAACGGCTTACATTTTGTTATACAACAAATTTAAAAATATTGATTCTACATATGGCGATTTCTACGCATTAAGTTGACCATTTAAATTAGAAGAAAAACAGCCCGAAATATGCTTAGTGTTTTTGGTCAACTAACCACTCAAAGTAGTAGTAGTAGCTAATTTTTATATGTAGTACGCTCTAAATTAAAATTGGTTTCTTTAAAAAATTCAGGTGGTATAATTTTCGATATGCCTAAGTTAGATATTCTTGCTGATTTGTTGACCCAATTTGAAAAATGAACGCTAATCAATAGCATTCGCTGTATTAACTAAGCATGTATTTGAGCAGGCGTTTTCAATTAATTCAAAATTATATTTAAAACAAGAAATTTAGATTAGATGAGCCAAGTGACAAACTAATTTTAACATTTCTAAACATTTTTTTTTTTGTGGATATAAAAGACATCTCCAAAGTTATACCTTTTTTTTATGAATTTTCGTTGAGCACGAGCCTGTAATCTCTTAATCGGATTTATAAGAAAATGCTTAAAATTAAGGCTAGCAGTGCTCATCAAATATGCATACATAAATACGTATCTCTGCATGTAGTATAACTTTCCCGTATCCCAAAAGCCATTTCGTCTTTTGTTAAACCGCCTTCGAATCAACTGAAGCCTGTCTGCAGTTTGCAGTCGTCTGTCGTTTGTCGTTTGTCGTTTCTCGCTTGTCGTCTGTCGTCTGTCATTGTAGATGGACCTGGCACCTAACCAAAAGCGAACCCAATCTGCTTTGTCGCATCTTTGGTCGCTGTCCTCTGTCCTCTGTCCTCAGTGCTCTGTCCGCTGTCCTCTGTCCGCAATCCGCTGCCCTTTTATTTCACCCCTGAGCCCGACCTTCACTTTAAATCGTCAGCTCTTTTGTGTGTGTCATAAAAATAAAAATCTCGCTTCATTTCATTTTCATGGTTTTTGTTACTCCAATTACCAATGCGAGATGTTCTCTTCTCCTTCTCCATCACACTCTGTCCCACTGTCTGTCTGTCTGTCTGTCTGTCTGTCTGTCTGCCTGCCTGCCGGTGTCATCAGCTTAGCCCACATAACGGGCCACGTTATGTGATATATAGCATGAGTTATGGTTTCGTGTACATTTTGCACCTAAGCTGCGGCTCTGCTTTGTTGTTGTTATCCTTAAAAATGCCCGGCTCGTGTGCCACACCACCCCCTCCCGACCACAATTCCCCTTGCCGCCTGTCGCGACCTGTTACCAAGATTAACGTGACTGGCTGGCTGGCTGGCTGGCGGGCAGGCTGGCAGGCGGGCAGGCACCGGGGCGGGGGAAGAAACAGCAAAATCAGTCATAATATTTCAAATTTCATAAATTGAGGCGCATCACATTAGACGACAACAACAACAACAGCAAACAGAGCAAGGATATGCCAACTAACGGTAACGACGCCTGTTGTTGTTGTTCCTGCTCAGTGAACAACCCTCGGGAACTGGCTTTGATAAACGCGCCTCAGGGCCATTGAATTAGATTTGGGAGCGGGTGCTGCTGCCACGCCTACATTTCAACGCGCCGCATCAAATTCGCTGAGAAAATAAGCTAGAAAAGAAATCGTTGGCTTTGCGGAAACATTAATACTCTTATCAACTGTTCGAAATATTCAGTTGCACTTTTCACTTTTAGGTATTTTTGGCATTTTTTCTTTTTTTATGTGTATATATTTAAATTATTTTGTTTGATTTCGCTTATTAAAGATAAGTCGATAAAACAATATGGATAATTGTTGCCCAGCTACACATAAATGAGTGTAGCATTATGAAGAATAGAGTAGAAGAGCAGGCAACAAAATAAAGAAGTCATTTTTGGAAGCGTTGCACATTAGGTGTGAAAATTAAAATGCCCAATGCCAAATGTACAATGAAAAACGGCCAAAAATATATATGTATGTTTATATAATACTGACACACTTAAATATACAAAAATATCCCCTTTATGATATTGCTGCACGATTGATTTTCCCGCTCCCATCTTAGAAAAAAAAAATAACGATGAGGACGCTGCTGTCGTTGCCAGCATTCGTGTCCTTCATTCGCACCTGCTGCTGACTCTGCTGCTGCTGATTCTGCCTTGACTCAAATTGCTCCCCAGACGGGGGGTGAAGGGTGTACTGGCTTCGCTTAGCTTAGCTTGGCGTGGCTCGATTTCTGTGTCCTGCCGCCTTCATTTATGGCCGTCAATGCGAATTTTATTTTATTGGTGCACAGCCATAAAACAATAAAAATTTCCCGTATTTGTATTTAAGTTCGATTGCTTTTGCAGCGTCTCCTCGCGGGAAATGCTCTTCTAATTAAATTTTATGACTTGTTCGACGAAGTTTACGTGATAAAATTGTAGAAATTTATTGATTGGATCAGTGATGTGGAAGAAAATCTAAGTGCAAGTGCTGAGGGCATAAATTCGCTAAATTTTACTTAGAGCGCATTCGAAATGAAAAATGTATATTTAATCAGCTTTTGAAGCAAAGCTTAAATATTTTTCAATTAAATTAAATTATAGCTGGCTTTTAAAATTAATTTTTTTTATTTTCAATAATAACTGTTGATATTTTGCCATTTATTCAGATATTACTTATAATAAGGGGACTAATTGTCTTTAGATGCATGTGATTTGGAGGCGCCATCTATTTTTCACAATCAGCTACATTTGTAAATGCTTTCTATAGCAAGAAGCTTTTGTGTCACATTATAACAGCATATTTATTCAACAGTAAGTCAATTGTGTTGGTCTGCTGTTAAGGTGCATTGCCGCGCTGTTAAAACTGTTCAGCAACAGTTATGTTAAATCAGATGTTTCTTGTCTTCTTCTTGAGACGACAGTTTTTGTGAATTCTCGCATTAATATTGTTTGGATTGTTAGTAAAAAATAGAGTAAAACTTTGGCAAAAATGCACGGTCGTGTCAAGGTGCGCACCACAGAGGAGGAGCGCGAGCGCAACAAGAAGGAGCAGGTGCTAAAAATGCGCGCTTATCGCGCTGCAATGACACGCATCCAGATAAAGCGCAACAACGGCGAACTCGATGACGAATTACTCAATCTGACGGTGCAAATACTGCAGCGCAATCCGGACGTGAGCACCTTGTGGAACATACGACGCGAGTGTGTGCTGGCCAAGACGGCACAGTTGCAAGAGGCATTGCAAGAGCAAGAAAAAGCTGCAGAAGCAAAAGCAAGCGAAAAGAGCGAAACAGAAGGACAAGAGAAAGAGAAAGATAAAGAGGAAGAGGAAGAAAAAAGCGATGGCGATGGCATTGGCGATGGCGTTGGCGATGGAGTTGGCGATGGAGTTGGCGATGGCGTTGGCGATGGCGATGGCGTTGGCGTTGGCGATGGCGTTGGCGATGGCGATGGCGATAAGAAGTCGCCAACTTATTCGGAACAGTTGCAGACAGTTTATGCCATCGAACTGGATCTCACCGAGCAGTGCTTGATGGTCAGTCCCAAGTCGTATAATAGCTGGCACCATCGCTGCTGGACACTGGAGCAGAATCCAGAGGCCAACTGGCAGCATGAGCTGCAATTGTGCAACAAATATTTGAAATACGATGAGCGCAATTTTCACACCTGGGACTATAGACGCTATGTGAGCGCCAAGGCGGCGGTGCCTCCAGAGAAGGAGCTCGACTTTTGCACCGAGAAAATCAAAGTGAATTTCTCCAACTATTCCAGCTGGCATCATCGCAGCCTGCTGCTGCCCAAACTCTATCCCAACGAACCGAAGGAGCGTCCCTTGACCGAGAAGAAGCTGAAAAAGGAACTGGAAATGGTGCTAACGGCTGCATTTACCGATCCCAACGATAGCAGCGCCTGGTTCTATCAGCGCTGGCTCCTCGGCAGCGGGGTGAACCGAGACCCATCCACTGCAATTGCTGCCTTTCGCTGTGGTTCCGACAAGGCGGAGCTGGCACTGAAGAAATCCTGTCCAGAGATGGCCCAGTTAACAATTCAATTGATCAGCGCGCAGCATTCGCTGCAATTGGACAATTGGTTGCCCATAGATGCGAATAAAACGCAATGGGAATGCGAAAAAGTAGATTTGCGAGCCAATACCAACTATATTTTAGAATTATGTGGACAACGAGTGCCCCTCTTCTTGCACCCCAATGATAAAAGTCTTTACTACTTTGAGCCACCGCATTCCACTTCCACCAGTTGCAGCAAGGAGCTGCTGGCGGAGCTGAAATCACAATTGGACTCCTGCATGGATTTGTTGGACTACGAGCCGGACAGCAAGTGGACGCTGCTGACGAGTGCGCTGCTCATGCGAGCCATCGATTTGGAGGAGTATCATGAGCAGAGTCTTTCGCATTTGGTCAAATTGCAGAAGATCGATGCACTGCGCCTGGGCTACTATGAGGACTTGGCGCAACGCTGGACCATGGAAATTGCATTGGCCAAGTGGCCGGAAACTAAAAACTTTCCCCAAGTATTTCAAATGCCCGGCAAGATGGCAAAGACTCCATACATTCAGTATCTGATTATTGCTGATGTTGTCATCGAGTGTGACTGAATTTAAGGGGTATGCTTCTCTGTCCCTAGGTTCAATTGAGGCTTATGCTAACGCTTTAACTTTTCACTCTTGCAGCGCACTTGGATGCCAGTCGCAGCTTCTTGGCTTGGTCCTGGTCATCTCATTTTACACGCCATCATTCTAAGTGTCTATTTATTAACACCAACTGCAGTGATCGCTCGAAAAATATAATCCATATTTTGAACTTGAATTTTTATAGCACAGATCTAAATTACTTGCAATGATGAAACCATTTTCATTTTGGATATAATTTTGCAACAATATTAATCAAAATACACATTTAAGAGCTTATCATTATTGATTATTGGAGACTTGTAATAACTATTATTTATAATTCAAACATTTCCTTATTTTATCAACATATTTACTTTAGTGCTACGGTTCTTTGTATATTTATTTTATATAATCACTGCTGAATAAATATGTAATAAATCTAAATTGAATCAAATCATTTGGTTTTAAGCACATTTCACTTTTCCAAGTAATAGACTTGAAATTATAAATAAAATTCGAAGAAATTTAACAATAATTGCTTTAGCATCATTAATTGAAAAATATTAATTATGTTTTATGCCCATTTCATTTTGCTTTTACTTTTCCAAATAATGAGCGTAGGCTTGAAATGATCAATAAAATTCTCAGAATTTATTTGCATTTAATTAAATACCAAACTCTGTTTGGCATCACAGCGAATACTCAAAATAATATCAAAGACTATATAGATGTAGCTATCAAAGACTATATATATATAGCTATATATATGTATCTGTATACTCTTTGATATATAATGTACGTTTAGCCGTTTTAGTTGTTAACTATCACTTACAAATATAAGGCACATATTCCGATAGCTCCTATTGAAATTAATATTTCTATATAAATATCGAAAAAATCTCGCAACTGGTGACTTAAATCAAGAGAAAAATAAAAAATGTGGCTCATATAATATAACAATTTTCAATCAAAACGGGGTCCAAATTATCTGTTCATCGTGGCTAACTTAAGTTGCGAGACAAGTTTGAGGCCGATGCTGGTGATTTTGTTGCAGACAGAGGCCGTCAAAATGTTGCCAAGTCCAGAAGGTGTCAATACCAAGAATATTGACGAATATCACGCTGAATAGTTGTCGTTGTTTTTGGTGTTGTTTTGTGAACTGAAGTGCTGCGAAATTTGTGGTTTTTTGGTGGCACTGGTTGCATAAATTATAACAGTTCGAGTGATGGCAGCTTTTGGCTGATGAAGCATGCGGCTGTGCTCGCGTCCGCAACATTGGCAGCCGCATGTCATTACGTGCCACAATGAAGTGAGTGCAGCACCCTCAGATGTGCAAGACAGAGTGAGAAAGAGACAGAGAGAGAGTTAGAGAGAGAGAGTCTAACGAAGAGTGAAGCGTGTGAAAGCGAAGATGCCTTGGCATTAAGGTGTTAATGCATTCAACGAGTTGCGATGCAGGTGGTGCAGCTGCCAGCATGTTAAGGCGTATGCGTAACGTATGCTTGCATTGGAATTTTGAGGCAAGTAAGAAAATCAACAAGCAGCAGCTACCTCTGTGCAGCTTAATTCCCATCATGCCTCATGTATTTGGAGCGTAAGTACGCTACATCATTTCCATCTCAACAGCAAGGTGTTGACATTTAAATTTCCGACGTAACCCAAAAACCCGGACCACTTTCTATTGCATTTGCATGTGCATGGATGGTGTGCTCATGTGCTTCCTTTTGCTTGACTTAATGTTAATTATTCCGCTGTCATATCTTGCAAATATTTTGAGATGCTGCCAGATGTTTGCCGCTTGCCTCTTGCAGCTTTACGGCAAAACGTGACATTGACACGCTGACGCTCATTAAAATATTTGATGCCAATTATTCATCGCGAACTGGGCGTGACAGTAAACCCAAAGCCAAAGACACTGCAATTACATACTATCCTTGCACACAGCAGTAACTAAATTAATTGGACTAGAAAGAACGGTTAACAGTGGCTTGCAGCAGATTCAATACTCTTCCATCATTTGTGGAAGAAGCACTTGAATTTGGCAGAAGTCTAATCTGGCAATGAAAAAGTGCATTCCATACACAAAATTATGAATCTTGATTTATGAGTGAGAATAATATTTATAAGAAAAATAAAGTGCCTAATTATAAAATAAAACGACTCAATCTAAGAATTCACTTAAGACTTTAAAATGATAATATAGTAGACACACACATCTTTAAGAAGTTTTATGCTCTGTGTGAAAAAATAAGTTTAACATATCTTGAAAAAAAAAAACCTAAGTTGATAACAAATATATTTAAGTTTCCCTTAAAGCAGTTTTAAAAGTAATTTATACTTTATCCTTAGTTTAGATTGAGATATCTAGTTGAATGCGTTGCAGAGTACGTGACAAAATGATAATACCATTCAGATGCAGTAAAGATGATCCACAGGAAGTTTACAAACAGCCACAGCGGACACCATCTTGGTTACACAAATTGCATTAGTAGTTTGTGCTGAACCTAATAGTTATGATTTATTGACTGTCCTCAGTCGGACCTTTAAGCAAGACAAGTGCAGTTGATTAGGATAAACTAGATGAACACCATTTCAATTATTTGGGGAAAGAGAAGACCTGTGACTTAATTCAATTATACTTTATTTAATTATTTTAAGCATTTGCGGCAGATACCATATCTTGAATATTTCTGCCGGAAGTGCTCAACTATTTTAACTGCATTGTCAATTACTCCTATGACCTCAAACAGTTTAGCACACACAAACACACCAACAGCTGATCGTTCTTAGTTGTTGTTGTTGTTGTTGGTGGTGGCAAAACTTTAATTGCCTTCTGGCCAAAAACTTTGGTAAATGTGCGCAATGTATTTTGTTAACATTTCCTGCGAGTTTTGGCGACACTGCAGTTCCAAGGCAACTCCTCCTCAGCCCTTGTTACTTGCTCAGCTTCTTGCAACAGATTTTTAGTTTTCTACTTGGCAAAGGCTTGAACTTTACCGTTGTTGTCCCCTTGTTTTGTATGCCCTTTTAATTGCCCATTGAAAGTTTTTCACTTGTTAAAAGTGAAATTCTGCCAAATGTTGCCCTCCCCTGCAGAGTCCGCACTGGAGCACTCACAAAGTTGCAAGTGAAGTGGAAGCAACAAGCAGCGTAAAAGTATGTGTTGTGCAATTAAAAAGTGCCATCCTAAGAGGCTTTAATCGAATCGAGTCCATATTGAATTTCTCCGACAAATAGTTTTCCAAAACTTTTCCTTGGATGTAGTCAAGTGCGTTCGAATAAAAGCGTTGATGCATTTTTCACGATTTTGTTTTTCAATATTTAATAACGCTTAAAATGTATAAATATATAAAACATGTACATATATACATGATAACAAATTCATTATTTTTTTTTACAATTTACAAAAAAAAAAATGAATGGGGAAATTGCTTTTTCATTCGCATCCTTGTTGTCGCAGCTTCTTGCCAGCTTCATCTCTACAGGCCTTTGCCACGTTCGCCTACCACAATTTACATTTACAACAAAGCGCAATGAAACCATGGCCAAAAGGTATTTGCCAACAAACGGTGAACCAACATACGAGATACCCCATAAATTATTCGACCTTTAACTGAGTCTGTGATTTATTTGTATATTTTATTATTAATGTGTACTAAATAACACAAAGCTTTGATTTTAGATAAAATTTCAAATAAATACTTTAATATGCTTAAGAATAAATTGTAATTTAATATGAATTTAGATGTAAGGCATTTAATTTAATACGAATTACACCCAACAATGGTATTCAAAATATGAAAATTCTTTTTTGACATTGTGGAAACTTATTTGGTAGACTGGAAAACATTTGAAACAGTTACGGGCGTTTTTCTGTTTATCTAAATTTCATCTTTTGCTTGTTGACTTGCATTTCAGTTATTTTAGTTACACATTGTATGTCATTGTGCTCAGTCTGCGGTTGACTTGGGCAGCACAATACGACCAGAGATATGTATGATGTACTTTTTTGTCTGATTCTCCACAAACACTAAACTGTCTAAAAACTGTCTGGCTTTAAGGCATTCGCATTGTGTATGCCAGCATGTTGTCTAATGAGTAGTGCAGGCATTGCCACACGGACACACATAGCAGTTGCAGTTGCATTTGCCAACTTATGTATATGAGCAGACGAGCTGACTGCGTAAATCATCTTGTGAGTTATGATAGCCAAGTTATGAGATGCCAAGCATGACAATTATACATTTATATAGAAATACATATAAAGAAAACCAAACCAGCAAAATTTCAAATACAATTTTTAAGCGCAGAATGCACTAAAAATTGAACAGAAAATTTGATACATAAATATTTGATTGACGCCTCCTTTAATGGAGGCCATTAGCAATCCAATCAAGATGGCCCACTCTGCTCATCCAGCAAGTTCCTTAAAACTCCATTATTTATATGCAAATTTCATGAAATTCAGTGGCAGCAATAAAGTGATTTTGAATTGATTTCATTGGAGTATGAATGAAGAGTAATTCCATAATAATATTTCTTTGCCAAACATTCGGACAATGAAAATAAAATAATTTCAGCAAATATGTTTGTCTTAAAAATAAATCAATGTACGCTATACTCATTAAAATAAAATAAAGAATAATTTAATAAATAATGGGCGTGATTCAGTACATGTACATATATAACCCTCTAGCATGGCAGAAGGGGAACGTCTTGTGGAACGCCGAAGAAAATGCATTTTTATACCCTATAAACATTAATATACTTGGCGTTTAGTTGGACGCACAGTTAATTGAAAACAACAATGTGGAAAGGGGCTCCTCCACACTCACCAAGGACATACCCCACAAGCCTTTGGAAATTCCCTACAAAAACATGGACAGCCAAGCAAAAGGAAATAACTTAAGTTATGCAAAGAGGTGGAAAGTGAAACAGCAAAATTGTGCAAACGAGCGTTAAAAGTGCTGCAGTGGAAAAATAGGCGAATGGGTGGTGGGTGGTGGGTGGTGTGTGGATGGGGGTGTTTGTTGTTAGTGTGTCTGTAATGTCCAATTTAAATGCAATTAATGTGCAACTAAGCGGAAGCGCTCGGACAGCAAACAATTGGCGCTGCCACTTCCGCCACAACTCTAAAAACAAATTTGCCGCCGCATGCAACAAAATAAGCCAAAAAATTGAACACTGCCTGCAAAAGAGTATGTGTATGTAGCATGTGTGTGTATTTGTGTATTTGTGTATTTGTGTGTGTATATAAGGTAAGTCAGCAGTAGTCGGAGTCACATTAACCAGACACGTGACACCTGAATCGAGCGGAAACTGTGATCGTTGTTATGATGGGTCTCCATGTCAACGCTGCACAGCCGGAAATTCAATTACTCGTGCACCATAAACCGATTAACTTATATAAATATTTATATCTCTGAAATGCAGTCCGACGAAATGGCGCCCCCAAACACTGACTGGACTGGCTTTATGGCTGGGCGTGGCCATTTGGTCAGTTCCTCCATCGCAGTCGTGTGCTTTTGCATATGCAAACACGAATCGTTAACTCTGGGTGTGCGTGTGTGTGTGTGTGTGTGTGTATGTGTGTGTGTGTGTGTGTGACAATAATTCCATTTTGCATTTGCATTTGTGTTGTGGCGCTTATGCTCCACTTAACGGTTGTCATTTGCATCCTTGTACAAGCCAAGGATTTAATGATAACACGCTAGAGGTGTCATTTTCAGGCAACACGAATTTCTATTTATCTATCTGTCCGTCTGTCTGTCTGTCTGCCTGCCTGTCTGTCTGCCTGTCTGTCTGTCTGCCTGTCTGTCTGTCTGTCTGTCTGTCGTCTCTCTGTCTGAGTGTCATTCAAGGAGAATGAGTTGTTAAACTAGAATTGTGTGCGGTGTGTGGTGGATTTAATTGTGATGTCTCTTGTCTCTGTTCTGTGTTCTGTGTTCTGTTCCGCTACATATAGTCAGAGCTACACACACACACACACACACACACACACACACACACATACACACACACACAGAGACACACATCCGGAGAGAATGGGTTAATCTCAATGGTCAAAAGTGGTCCAACTTGTGGCTAGACTGTGGCCTGATTTATTGGCTTACACTGTGTTAAGTTAGATGGCAGAGATGTCAACTGTAGTGACCACATGTGGCAGTATTTGTTAATGGCCGATTAAGTTGAGTTAGTTTTATTATTTGTAAAATGTTTTCGTAATATGAAGCTAGCCACAACATAAGCAAAATGTAGTAGTCAATTAAGGTTTGGCTATC
Organism: Drosophila cognata; assembly: GCA_035041535.1. Classification (NCBI taxonomy): domain Eukaryota; kingdom Metazoa; phylum Arthropoda; class Insecta; order Diptera; family Drosophilidae; genus Drosophila; species Drosophila cognata. The sequence continues at coordinate 11,449,382 of JAWNLC010000571.1, read as the reverse complement.
AACTCACTGAATGCCACACAGCTTGTCAATGGTGCATGGCAAATTGAAATCAATTTTGTTGTTTGCTACTCAAATGCTACTCAATAATGACAGTAATTTTAAATATCCATGTTTTCCTGAATACTAAGCGTATTTTTGTTTGTCTGGTTACACATTCTAAATAAAATATTAATCAGTCTGTAAACTATTTAATTTGAGATTGCGACACAATTTTACTGCAACGCGAAACTTGATTATTGTAACTCGTAAAAATGGCTTGGCTTTAAATTTCAGAGGCCCCATTGGCGGTTGTATTTGAGCTGCAGCCGACGCAGCTGTGTCTCCAGGGCGTCACTCCCCTCCAGCAGGCGCCTCTGCTGAAGCAGTCGCCTCGCCAGGGCAGCTCCGTACAGCTGTGCCAGTTGTGTCAGCTGTGCACGCAGATAGAGATGATTAGCCTGCAGCTGGCGCAGCTGGATGAACACATCATCATCAGCATCATCAGCATCATCATCATCATCGTCAACATCGATGGCATCCACGGCTGTTGAGTGCGCTTTCATTTCGACGGGCAGCTGGCTGTGAAAGACACATTAGAAGCTATGCTTTATGGATCTGATTGCGGCGGAAGTTAAGCAAAGTTAACGTTGAAAACTTTGTGGTCTAATCGCCGTGCAAAAGTTTTTGTCTGAGTGGCGCAACAGCATATTGATTTCGTTTATTTTTTCTAACTGATTGGATGAAAAATTGAAAGTTTGCCAGGATTTGGCCAAGGTTTTAGCCGCTGCTTAATGTCCTGCTTGGTTTGCAAAGCAATATTCACTGATGCGTTCGCAAAATTTGCCTAGCATGAAAGTCTCTGGCCCCTGCTTAATCCAAACACTTTTGAAGGTGGCGCTGGCAAAATTGCTTTTACGCTCCGAGCTTCAGCCAAGCATAAAAATGTCTGCTCGCCTGACACGCTTACCCCCGCCCCTGCTTGCCACGCTGCCGCAGCTTATGCTTCTCCTGCTGATGTTCGATTTACAGCTATCGATTGATTTTTCATTAATTTTTCTTTTGTTGCTCAACTGGCAGCACAGACTAAAGTGCATACACACACACACACACACACATATATGTATGTTAGTCACTACTACTACTACTATCTTTACGCAATTTTTTGCTTGTATTTGGCTTGGGCCAATTTGGACATAATGACGCCTTTGTTTTGTGGGAACCTAGACTACAATGCAACGTAACAATCTTGAACGCATTAGTGCCCCAGCTAGAGTACTCCAGCAAATGCTATTAAGGCAGTGTTTATTGGAAAATAAAAGGGCTTTGGCCTTAGAGCTGACTCCAATTGACCTGTCCCAATTTATAAAATTCACAATTTATCGATACCAATTCAAAATATTGCCTGACAACATTGATCATTTTGACCAATTATTATTTTGACCAATTGCAATTAATATTATGATTAGTAACAAAAAACGAATTCTTCACTTACATTTTTAGTTCTTAGCCCGCATATATTTGAAGTCTGGATTGAATTACTTACTGTCATTTGCAATCGACTCTTTTATTTTATTGCCACAATTATTGCCTCAATTATGGACACATAATTGAGGCCAATTTTATCGCAATAAAATTGCAATAAATTCAAGTTTGCAGCACACTTTCAACACAAGCAATCCAAAAAATAATACACTGAAATTCAACTTCAGGCAATGTAACAAACTAAGTAACTCGGAGAAATTTCCTCGACATAGTGCGCCCAATAACAACAATGGCGAATGTTGTGGTACAGGCTCAGCGGCTTTGGTCTTGGCCAAATTGGCGTGAATTCGAGCGCAACACTGCGACATGTTGTAGCCAAAGGCGGAACACCATGCGTATGCGTAATGTTCACTCGTGGAAACGCATGCAAATGTGTTGCAAGCAGTTTGCCTTCTGGTTCCTTTGCGGCGCATACCCTTCTGCCTGCTTCGACTGTTCGACATGTTCGCCAGCTGTTTGCTGCTGCTCCTGTTGCAAGTTTTCGCTCTTCTGGCAGACTGGGGCCAATTGTGCTTGTTGCTTTGTGTTCAAGTGAAACGTAAACAGCATTTCTCATGCATTTAATTGTGTGTGCTTATACACTATTTACGGCTTGTGCCTGGGGCAATGATTGCAATTGAATTTGACATTTATTTGAGCATAGTCAAGTATATAATTTATCTATTACTTTTCAAGTTGTTATTTTTAGCAACACTAAACCAATTGTGCTTAATTCCATTGCTTCCACTCTTAAAATAACTTAACCAACAATTTGTGTTTATTTTATTCAATTATTATTATTTTGCTATGTTGGGATTCATCCAATGTGCAAATTGATTAGTGTGCTTGCTGTTGTCAGCAGTCAATTTGTGATGTCTTTTTTGTTAAAACACAAACGAATTTGTAAACCAATTTTGAGCGGTCATTAAGAGCACAAAAGAGGCAATAATAATCACTGCCACAGCATGTGGCCAGCAAACAAGGATACAATCAAATTGTGCTCAATGAACGTAATCAGCACGAAACAAATTAATAGCGACTGTGATGACTGTGTGCATCAAGGATTATGCGGTGTGAATGAGTGCATGTGTGAAAAGCGCTTATGGCTTAAATATGCAAATATATAGCTCACCTTCTGGCTTGAATGAAGTCGATAAATATTTACGGGATTCTCACTGGCTTTTCCAAGTTTTGGGATACAAAACTTGAAAAATAATGCCAGCTGTGTGGGCCGCTGATTCTGACACTGACTCTGAGTCGAGTGCTGGCTAATTGAAAATCTATGACACTAAACTGTAAGCCTGCTTTAGCTGCCTCTCTTTCACTCTCACTCTCTCACTCTCTCTCTCTCTCTCTCTCTCTCTCTCTCTCTCTGACTCTGTCTACTTGTGCAGGCTGATGTGCTCTGTCGGCACCAGCAACTTAATTATTTCGTGGCACGACTGCCGCTTAAGCAAGAAAAGAAAAAAAAGCAGAAAAAAGACTGACAGCTGCTCGAGGACTAAATAAAATAAATTTAAAAAAAAATTAAGCGGGCAGCGTACAAAGAGAGCTGAAAAGCGCATAGCAGTGGCAAGTGAAATAAACAAAAGTTTTGCTGCAGCTGCCATTGAAAATCTGTGCTGAAAGATAAAGTTTGCCAGGCGAGCGGATTTAACTGCACAACGAGCGTGTGAAATGGGCGGTGAGCGGGTCTGGGCAATACTTTCGATGCGATAAGGTCACAGCAGGAAGATGGAATGTATGTGGGTGTGTGTGTGTGTTTGTGTGTGTGTGTGTGTGTGTGTGTATGTGTGACCCCATTAAATACAACAATGCACACACTTCCAGGGGTTGATGCTGCCGCAACTGCAATTTACTCTTAGATATTTCCGAGTATCTTTTGCGGCATTATTCATCGGCATGATTCATTAGCAGTCTTCGGCTTGTGTGTGTGTGAGTGTGTGTGTGTGTGTGTTTCTCCTTTCGCAAATCTGCAAAGTTATCGAAAGTTAAAACGTAATAAGATAACATCATAAAGACTGCAATTACGAACCAATCATTTTCGTTGAACGTACTAATGAGTATTTGCTCCGAAATACTTGTACATATTGGTCAGGAGCAAGAAGGCAAAAAGATTAAAAGGAATTTTCATCAGAAATGTTTTTTAATTCGGCACATTGACAGCTTATCTGTGTTGTCAATGTGAGAGAAATTGGTTTTTTCTCTTTCAATCACTGGCGTATGCCTCCAATTAAAAAGTTCCCAAATGTATGAGTAAACAATATTTGACGCAAGAAGTATATTAAGACGAAAGTCACTTCTTTCAAAATAAATTTACAATTTAAACACTTTTCACATTTTCAATATTGAATACCTACGATATTTTGATGTGTAGCCCTGGAACTGTCCAATTGTCTACCAATATTTACTGAAATTAATTAGAGACCAAAATAGGACAGATTGAAGCCATATTCAGCGGGTACGGTTTGCTAGCGGAAGTGCTAAGAGGAACGCACTTGACTGTTTTTGTTTGTGGCACAAATTTAGGCGAGTCTCTTTTAGAAGGATTTTAGCCAACTTTGGCTGGCCAAAAGTAATTAATTTTTAGTGAGTAACGCGCTCATCCTGTTTCGCCAAAAAAAAACAAAAACAAAAATGGAATAAAACCCACAAAGTGAGGCACAATTAACGCCCACAACATTAATTGCGTTTAAAGTGCGAGTGCTGGCCTCCTGGCCTCCTGGGTTTGCTGAGGTGGTGGGGTGCTGGGTTGGTGGGTTGGTGGGGTGCACGGTTGGTGGGGCACTTGGGGTTGTGCATCGCAGCGCTCGCATTCGTTTGTAGTTTTACTTGCTTTTGGAGGTGGGGGGTGCTTCCAACGTTATGTGCCAACCACAGGCGGCTGCTCAAAAGCCTAACAAGCATTTTGCCGCGCCTCACCAACACGACAAGTAACACACACACATTAGTGGCAGGCTGAGTACTTGAGCGGCAGCCTTAAAAGCAGCTTAACAAACACACAGACAAAGAGGCCGTGTAGCACGAACTGAGGATACAGGGCACAGGACACAGGAGCGTGGGTCAACTATTTACATGTCGCCCTATTATGTCCGGATGCGGACATACCCCACCCCACACACACATGAAACGAAAACTACACCCCCTTACCAACTAACGAGGAGCCGTGTCTTTTGTGTGCCCTCTCTTTTCTAAGTGACGTGATTTAAATTTTGATATCCTTTGAAATGTTGAACGGTGCTTGCCGTTCATCGCAATCGCTGCTGCTGCTGCTGTTGCTGCTGCTGCTGTTGCTGCTTGTGACGTCAAAGCTGTCGCTTGCGGCAGCCCACAAATCACGTAATCTGCCCTTTATGGGTCAAGCAGCAGCCATATCCAACATATCCATAAAATACTCGTAATGTGCAAAAGCATAAACAGTAACAACATCTGTCAGCAAACAACAACAACAACAACTAAATGCATACACAAATGCAGTTACTGCTTACACATGTACATATATACGAGGACACACTGTAAATAACGGCACTCACCACTCGTCTCTGGGGCAGGTAAAAGTTGAAGTGATTGGCCCTCGAAACTGAACAATAGCCGGCATTTTATGAATAGTTTTTAGCCAAGTGAGTGAGTAGCTGAAAACAAAAAATGCACTCAAACTTTGAAATAGTTTTGTAATTTGTGAAATGTTTGTTATCCGAATTTTGCATATACATATTTACAAATTACCATTTAAATGCTGCTGCTGGAGCCGGGAAAGTTGTCATTAAACTGTATACAAAATATTTAATTGGACAGTGTCGTCCCTTGGCAGACATCAATATTTGCCTCAAATAATTGCTTTAATCAGATTAAATCAAGCGATTTCCACTTGCCCGACATCAGCCTCAGACTCAGCCTCAGCAAATAACGGAAGATTTTTTAATTGTTTAATTTTCTTTTAATATTAATGCCTTCAGCAGTCCGGCCTTGTTGAGCCAAATAATGGCAATCGTATAACGGAAAAAAAAGCACACAAACCAAAATAAATGGAAATGGAAATCTGAAAGCAAAGAGCAGAGAGGCAGAGATGGCAACTGTGTCTCATTTGGGAGCACCGATAGCGAAGGCTTCTCCAGCTTACAACAGTAATGTGCATGCCATGCCATTCATAAGGCCATAAATAAATGTGGCAAAAGTGTGCTGCATGATGAAGGGGTGGTGGGGGTGGGGGTGGCGTTGGGGAGCTGGTCTTATCGGGGCAAGTGGGCATCATTAACCTGGCGGCATCCAATGTAATTATGGTAACTGCTAATTGTGTGTGTGTGTGTGTGTGTGTGCGGAGTGAGTAGTGGGGAGTGCGTTGGTCTGGGGCAAATGGGTGTGGAATTGGTTCACGTATTCTTCTGACCGTTTTGGTGAACTGTCAGCCGCAGTTCAATGCAGTAGCCCAAAGTACGCAGATAACGATGATTGGCCAAAGTGAGGCTGACTGTATATTTTTTAACGGCATTTAAGGCAAACATGACAACAACGTTTGATCCTGGCCTGGTGTTCACAATTAAGTCGGCGTCGGCCACTGCGGACGTGGGCGGAGCGCTTCTGTTTATTGCTTTTCGCTGCTCTCTGAATTTAATTGAAGTTTTTTAAGATGGGTTTTTTTTGTGTTTGTTTGTTCACTTAACTCTTTTGCCGTCGCCAACAATCGATTATTAAAGTGGATTTATTAAAATTGGCATTTTAAACATTAAGGACTTACCGAGAGCGTGGCGAGCGCTTCTCTTTTGTTTTTTTTAAATACATTTCGCATTTTTTTGACTGTGAATAAATTTGATTTTGCCGCTCCTTGTTTGCCGTTCAAATTATACTATCAGTGAATTGGAGCATGTCTGCAAATATATCAAACAAATCGGAATTTTAACCGGAAATAATAATTAATTATGCACATCCAGTTTGATGTGTTTGAATTTTGCTTTAAGTTTTAAAATATCTGTGTGTATCAAATTGGCCCAAATTGAATACGACTTATGGCCCAAAATGTAATCAATTAAACAAACAACTTCTAAAAAATGAATAAGCTTTAATAAAAATACGAAATATAAGAGCTTAAGTTATTTTAGTTAAATATTTCAATTTCAAATCAAATATATTGAAATAAATAACAAATTGTGTTGTACACGAAATATGTGTAATTTCATCTGTAATTTTCAAATTGAAGAGCAAAACGAATTTATACAAATGAAATATTCAAAACTATTAGAAGAAGATCAGAAAACAGATTATCGTAAATAAAAAATGATGTAGTGAAGGGGAAAAAAGTATGGAAAACCACACGCATGCTGCCAGAAACACAATTGAAATTTATTTTAATGATTTACTATTGCTTTCTGTTAGCTTTGAGCTGTTTATTTGCATACAATTGCTGCTGTTGACTTTGCGTTTGGGTCAATAATATATCATCGGGTCGGGACAACTGACAACTACAAATTTGCACGCTGCTTAAGCGGCCAAACACGAAATACTTGAATGCATACAGCAAATGTACACATATTTAAAAGTACATGCCACGTGCCACATGAGCAAACATATTCAATATCTGTAAAATATATATTCTGTTTTTTGTGCCACTGCCACTGCCACGCCACGCCACGCCCTTTGGTAAATGTGAAACATTTCGTTGCATTTATTCACATGTTTGCATTTCATTTATGCAAATTGCATCTTTTTTTTTGTGTGGAATGTGTTTATGGGAGCCAAAATGGTGCAGCATAAATATGCCGAAATCAAAATTAGCGCAATTTTCATATAATTAATTGCAATTGAGTCGATATTTATTTATTTATTTTATACAGATTCCCTGCGCATAGATCGCAAATATTTCATTTTTATTTTTCATAATTTCCACACGCTGCTCTCATTAAATCACTTTAAGTCATTTAAGCCTATTTGGACGGTTTCTATCTGCATAATGCACACACACACACACACACACACACACTTACACAAATCAGAAAAAGCCGCTTTGTGCATATTTCCCAAGGCCTAATTAATTATTTTGAGCTACTTTATGGTGGCCTTATGTGCCGTGCTCATTATGAATAGAATTTCGTGTGCAAATTGTTAACATTTTTAGTCACAAGTGCGGGTTGCGCTAATTGAGCTGCAGCAAAAACTATTTCGCTTTGAAGATGAGCACACACTCACACACACACACACACACACACACAGACAAGTCTCTATGGAATTTAGTTCAAGTTGTTTGAAAATAGTTATGGGATGCTTAGCAGGATTAATATTTTTAATGAATGCGTGTGTACAATTTATTTGAAGTGTATGTGGTTGCCTTGTCTTCATTCAAATTATTATAGGGAGCCACATATGTTGGCATTCAATTGCTTAATGATTATGTGAGACTTTGGCAAACTAAACTTTCTTAATAACAAGATAATGAACTGAGGCTAAGTGTTTACTCTGTGGTTAGTTAATCATTTTGAAGCTGCTCAAACCTATAAGCTGACGGAAAATTCAGGCACTCATCGATTTAACACAAACTTAAGTGCAGAGCGAAGAATCAGGTATTTCCCTAAAGAAACCTTAAGATAGACAAGCTTTCCCACTTTTCATATTTGTATTGTTCTTGGTCAAATAAAGTACAATTGCTTTGTATTTACAGAGCAAACTTCAAGTGGCAATCTCAAACAGAAGCTCCGATTTGAACAAGCTAACATTTGAAACAGATATTTATATATATATAGTATGTATAATATGTAATATATAATATATATGTATAATGTATGTGTGCTCAGCAGTTGCCTTTAAAATTCATCCTAAATCAAGCTCAGCCCCAAGACAAGTATCTGTTGCCGACGAAAGTGTTATACTTGTTATAAATACATATACATATTGTACTCTCTCTGCGTGTGTGTGTGTGTGCGTATGTATAATTTAGCAACTTAACGCTCAGCACTTGGCCACAACTCACTTAGAGCGTGCTCTGCCACAAATGGCCCTAACACTCAGAAAACGTTGGGGCAAGTGAAGCACCCAAACCAGTGTTGGCTGATGTTGCTGCTAATAGTGTTGGTAACCGGTCGTGGGTAGTTGGCAATGAGTGCTGCACGGGTGTACGGGTGTGCGGGTGTACGGGTGTCTCTCTCTGTTTGAATGGCATTCATTGCCACACACACAAAGCAACCCAATCAGCAGCTTCAATCGGCAACAACAAGCGCTTGCCACAATTTCCGCAACTTCAGCATCTGATTGGAAAGGGCGAAAACGCTGTTTTAAATTTCAAATGCTTCGCACACACCTTTAATCAGTTTATTTATGTACGTGTGTATGTGTGTGTGTGTGTATGTGTGTGTGTGTGTGTGTGTGTGTGTGTGTGTGTGTGTGTGTGTGTGTGTGCGAGTGTGATTTGCCTCAAATACAATATGCTTACACAATTCAATTTTTTGTATATGCCAGCTGTTCCGGTCGGAAGCTCTCTCTCAACTCATCTTAGCCACTTCTTATTGGTATTTGCTCAAGGCTTGTGTCTGCCTGCCTTCGCACAGAAATACATTAAAAGTATTGTCCATACGAAGAATAAATCTAAGAGAGAAGTGCATTTCCAAACACAAACTTTTTATCAACTGCCCCAACTTGGCAAAAACATTGCTGACACTCAAGTGTCGACTGTTTGTTTGCAGCACCAGCCAAATAAATGCAATGCAACAAAAAGATGCCAAATCACTTCGTATCCCATGAATTTTGTTCAGCTCTTAAGTGTAGTTATTTTTGAGAGTTTTCGAACGCAGTAGTGGTATTCCACAAATAATATTTAAGCGTTCAAATTAATTGTTTTCGCAAACACATGAAATATGTAATTCAAAAATATTTTATTCTTACATTTATTTAATATATTCCAGATACATATAATATGTACAAGGCTGAAAGACTGATGAAGTTGAAATTTCATAATATTAGTTTAAATATGTTTGAAAATTAATTATCTGTGAACATTTTGCACTAAACCATTTGTGGATTTATTTTTCTACTGACTTCTGTAAGCATTTGCAATTTATGCATTTGAAAGTTTTGAGTGTAAGACAAACTTGTAGTTAGTTTGAAAAATGTTGAAATATTTTATCATGAAAATGTCGAAATTTGAAAAATATTTTGGCAATTTCCATTTATCTCGTTTTGATATTTTTGTTTATCGCCTTTTGGCCTTGGCCATTTGGCAATTGTTGGTTTATTTATGAACTCCAGGCATTTGGCCTCAAATATTGAAATATTGAACCCTGTGTTTGGGCCAAGCAATGTGGGCGTGTCTAAGCCAAAACAATCATAGTGCTGAGAGAAGTTGACGTTAATTGCCGACGTATTTCGCTTCCCAGAATGACAAAACAAGTTAAAATTTTAATTAAATTTGCAAACCGATTTATGGCTGCATCAAAACCAGTTATGCCAGTTGCATAAGACAGTTGCATATGCCAGTTGCATATGCCAGTTGAATATAAAAATTAAAATGCAATTGCCCTTGCAAAGGGTTTCACCTGCCGAGTCAGTGAAATGGGCAACCAAAGCATTAAGTTCACCATTAAATGCAATGATACAGAATGCGCCGTGTGGCAGGCTATTTAAACAGTGCTCAATAATGTCGAGTGAGAAAACTGAAAGGATCCCAACTGCAACTGCAGCTGCAACTGCAACTGAGACTGAAACTGAGACCAGCACTGAGTGTGGAAAGGTGGAGGTGCAGGTGCAGGTGCAGGTGCAGGTGGAGGTGGAGGTGGAGGTGGAGAGCTGTGCAGTTGCTCTTTTCAATTTGACGGTGCTTCTTTTCAAGGGGTTTATTTTTTAATGGCTTGCACTTGAGTTTTAAGCAGCCATTGAGTCATTGTAAGTAGGAAGAAGCCGGAGCAACTGCAGCATTCACTTTGAAGAGGGTATTATGCACACAAATACGTGTATGCATTTATGTATTTGTAGTTGCAAGCGATACAGGACTGACTCATATTCCGGGTTCAATGTACGACACACTAAAATCTTCTACTCAAAGTGCAAAAAGTGCAAGTTTTATTTATTTATTTCCATTATGCGTGAAATTTAATTAAAACGATTAACATTTCATTCCATTCATGACTTTCATTTAACGGTTTATTACTTATTACTTTTAAGTATTTGAAAATTGCTGTTAATAATATATAAATATTTGCATTTTGATTCCCCAATAAATGTTAATTGCAATTTTCGTTGGTCACCTACAGTTCAATATGCATTAATTAAAAGCGAGGCATTTGAATTCCATTCCATTAAAATGCCATTTGGTTGCATAGTAATTACTTGCAACAATATAATTGGAATATAATAATACAAATAAACAATTACAATCAAAAAATTTAGTTTTGTGTTTTATTTACATTTTATTCTAATGCATTTTTATATATTTTCTAAATTAAAATAATAATAATAAATTATTTACTGTGCAATATGAATATGTAAATATGAAGAGTTTAAAATTAAAATACAAATTATTTACTGTGCAACAAGTGCAACAACCCGTCTTAAACGCACATCCAAAGAGCATGATATATTCGGTGCGTTGAGGCAAGTATTAAATTTCAGTCGATGTTTTCGTTTTTTGCGACGCATCTGTCAATAAAAAAATACAGTTGCAGTGTTTTCCTGGCAGCCAGCAAAAGTGGAGGCTCCCTTCGGCTGCCTTTATGGCGAGTGGATCCTTTGTTGGATGCGCTCTCAATTATTTGTGTGTAACTCGTTTCTTACTACTACCTTTGCCTACCGGCTGCAGCAAACGCGTGTGTGTGTGTGTATGTGTGTGTGTGTGTCTGTGTGTGTGTCTGTGTGTGTGTGTGTGTGGGTGTTTCCTATAGCCATTATGCAATAAATGCCATGCAAAATTATGGAGTTTAAGTTGGTTTTGTTTGCGCTGGCAACACAATTGAATTCACGGAATTGCGGAAATAAATGCGCACTTAATATGCAAAGTCTGTAAGCGGGCTGTAAGCGACGGGACTGTGTGGAATCCATACAGAACACAGTGTTGCCAGCTCTAAGTGGCTCCACTGACATGTTGTTAAGGGATCCCTCGAAGATGACAAATTCATTCAGCAGAAGCCAAAGTATTTAACACTTGAATATTGTTGACATGGTAGCTAAAAGATCAATTAAAATGCATACGTGGAAGCATAATAGGTGGCAACTTTCATATATATATTCCATTTTTAAAGTAATTATTTTCAAAGCGAATAACCATTAAATGATAAATATTTAATAATCATTATATTAATACTAGAAGTACGCGAATAATAAACCCAAATTTGATAGTCATCATTATAATTAATATTGACAAACACTTAATAAAGATTTATTGAAATCACTTTGATAATTGTCTACATAATTCATTATATTGAAAATGTTGCATGTTATATTTAAGTTGCACAGCACAACAAGAAATAATGGTTTTAACGGTCTGCTGTACTGAACCGGTTAACATGGCCAGATTAACAGCCGAGTAGGAACAGTCATGCGCTACGTCCAGCTTCTCACAGCGTACCAAAAGTGTTTCACTTCCCCAGGCCGGCAAGCATCAAAACGAAACGAAACGCAATGAAACGGAATAAAACGAAACAGTGTGCTGCCATAAGGGGTAAGCAAACAAAGTGAAACATGAACACAAAAATCATAAGGGAAGCTGCGCCCTCGGCGGAGAAATACTGCGAAACATGAAAAGTGAGAAATGAAACATGAGGTTATGTTGAAACGTCAGAAATCAAATGAAACGTTCAATTGGCAACCCACTGGCATTGGCACTGGCACTGGCATTAACACGCTGCACGCGGACCCTTTCGTGCTGTGGCCAACCATTTAGTTGGAAATTTGCATGGCTCGGTGGCGGACGTGTGGGCGGATGAACCATCCAAAGCCACCAATAAAGCCTCTGCGAACGTCGCATACAAATTCAAAGGCGAGCCGCGAACTTTGAAAAACTGTGCGCGCCTGTGTGCGTGTGCGTGTGCGTGTCTGTGTGTAAGTGTGTGTGTGTCTAACGGTCGTAGTTGTTGCATTTGTTTACATCAAATATCAGTCAGTGGGCGTTGGGTGTGGCACAGCAATAAATGAATGTTCGCACTAATACGCATCCGATTGCGAATGTGAATGTCGAATGTCGAATGCGAACAGCGAATCTGTGTTGTTTATGTGCATAATTCCACGTACTCACCAACACCAACGCCCAAGCGTCTTTTGTGTGAGCTTAGTTCAAACCCAAATCGAAATCGAAATGTTACTGTGAATTGCACTGTGCCCTTTATAAATCAACAGAAATCACATTTCAAATTGCTGCGCATTACAACGGATACAACGACTCCAGCGAGAACAACAACAACAACAACAATCAAAATAAGGACAACAGCAAATAGATCTAAAGTCAAAAGACGTCAAAAGTCGCGTCAGTCGCTGATTGCGTAGCTCTGTAAGGATGTGAGCTTTGTGTATTGAATGCTGTGAAGAATGCGGGAAATTATTATTATGTTGTGCCTCAAGGCAGACAACTGCTGGCAATGAGACCCGCATGCTTTACTATCCCATGTGTGTGTGTGTGTGTGAGTGTGCGTGTGTGCGTGTATGTGGGCGTCACAAATTCTAAAGGCTGACATATATAACATTCTATTATCCTTTGCCTTATATTGGTATAGACTCTGAATCGTCTTTGACAGAGCTCTGGAATTTAAGACCCCTTGTACCCCAACCCACCCACCCAGGCGTACTTGAGTTGCATCAGTCACATTTCAAAGAAGTTGCCCAGCTTCCCCGAAGCTGACAATATAACGATCAAGTTAATAATGAACTTGGTATCAATTGGGAAAGTTGTTTGTAGAGAAATAGGTGAAATAAAAAGTTTTTGTTAAATTTCTTTTTATAATTTTCATTTTCTTAATGGGGATTGAAAGTATTCCATAAATTCAAAAAATTTAAAACCAATTTTGAAGAGTAAAATTAAATTTGCAAATTAAATGCAATAAAAGCACAAGAAAATACTAGGATTAAAATTTAAAATGAAAATATAATAACGGATATAATAAAATTGGATGTATTAAACTTAATGCGAGAGATAAAGAGTGATAGAATAAAATAAATAAACTTTAAAATTCCATAAATTTTGTGCAAAATGAGATTCTATTTGATTCCATTAATCCGTCGAAATTTTAAACATTTTGTTAATGGAATGGAATAGCTTCAAATTAGATTTGCAAAATAAATCATAAAAGTAGCATTTATAATCCTGCATTTATTTTCTTTATGGCACACAATTCAATGATGTTAGTGCAAACTTTGTTAGCTGTCATCATTTTTTGAATGTGTCTCGTTTTTTGTTGCACCGCACCACATTTCCCCCTTCGTTCTGTGCTTTGAGAAAGCACAAAATAAATTGGCTTGTTATGTTCGCACTGTGCTTTTCGGTGCTGCTTTCTCTCACTGGCTGCAGAATGATTATTTCTTAAGTTTAAATTGGATTCGGTGGCAGCTGCCTTTGCTCTGAAGTTAGACAACAAATAGCAATTTGTACAAGAATTCACATTTTTTAAATAACATTCAAAATTTAGTCTTTTGATTCTTTGTTCCTTAAATTTCGTATTTATGAATAAGTTTATTGCTACTCTAATTTCCCTCTCTTTGCACTCAGTCGCCCGCTTGAATCGATTTTGAGTTTTGCAATCGCTTTGGAACTATTGAAATTTGCATAGGAAAGCGTTATTTCAAATTGGCTTACGTGGCTGATGAGAAAGCTCTTGAGTGCATTTGGTATTTGCATTTAGCCATCGATGGTATACAGAAATCTGGCGCAAATGACGTGGTTACCGTCTACCAACTGCAATTCATTAATTTATTGACTTACAATCAGGGCGCTAGCTGCAAAAACTAATGCACCAGAGATGCAAGCGAGGCAAGGCCAGGCAGCATGCCTGGCATCCTTAGAATGCACGATAAATTTGCAGTCATCACATTACATTATATGATGGTGATGGCAACCACTACCACTAACGGCTACCAGGCTTTAGTCCACTTGTGGCCTGGCCTGCTGGTAGCACTTTTTGCCTAGTAGATCTCTAACTGCATTTTTCGTTTTTCCTTTTTCCTGTTTGCGGCTTGCTTTGGCCAAATAAGTTGAGGTTACATTTTGGGGCCTGTGGCTGGCCAGAACACATAGCATCCGAACTAGAGCCGAGCTACAGCCAGAGCCAGATGCAGAGTTACGGTCACGTATCCGGCCGCAAATTCAAATTCAGGAATGCAAGAGAAAGTTCTGCAAAGGGCCTTAAAGCATAATTAAATGTGTTCTATGCAAAACCTCGGATTAAAAACAACAGCAAGCAAACACTAAAAGCAAATAGCAACAGTAACAGCAAAATAAAAACAATAGAGGACAAAAAAAAACAATAGCAAAATACACATATCCAAAAGGTGTGACACAAGGCAGCCACCAATCCTCGCACGCAATAAAATGCGCTGTCGACGGGCAGCTGAAAAAGCGACAGCAGCAGCAGGAGGCGGAGCCGGAGCCGGAGCCGGAGGAGGACCCGGGCGAGGAAAAGGAAAAGGAGACGACGGAAGAGGAGGAGCAGCAGCAACAAGGGGCAAGATTGTAGCAAGAGCTGTTGTGAGGCAGAGAGTCGGATTTGCTGCTTCTGGATTTGGAGCCAAGGGAGTTGGCAGCGTACTGCTGGCATTTCTGGCAGCTGTCAGCTTTCGTGGCATGCGCGAAAGTAAGTACAAACATCTTTTACTTTATATGGTGCAAGAAAATAGAGCTGTTCCGCAAAACACAATCAACTGCAACACAACAAGATTTATGATGCTTATAAATACCCCAACCCATTCAGTTTTATACATTTAATTCCATCTTTTTACCGCAAATAAATAAATCTTTCCTAGCATCACAATCAAATTCAAACTCAAAAAGATTAATTACGCATTTTCATTTATTTCATTTTCTTTTTTTAAATTGCAAACAAGTATTGCTTACACCGAAAAATCAACCAACCAAATTAATCAACCATCAACCAACAACATGCAACATGCAACACCAAACACACTATTCAAATCGTAAAAAATGCTTCGATTGCTACTCAGCTTAAAACAATTGAGTATGCTATATATAGTATATATATACACATTAAGAACATAAACTTCATGTGCGGGAAACAGTTAGTTCTGCTATATCTATAAAAAGAGAAAGATATATCTACAAAAAAAAAGAAGAAGAAAATAACCCGAAAATATCGTTGCATTTGTGGAGCGGTAGTCATCAAATTATAACGAAAGTACTTTCAGGAATAGCAATTTACATATGTATGTATAAACTCAACAAACACAGACACAAACACAGCCACAGACACATACATATATACGTTTATACACATATAAATGCACATACGCACGCATATATGCGCCTACATGTGTAGATATGCTTGTAAGTGTGTGTGTGTGCGCGCTTAGTCCAAATTCCTACACACGGACCAAACTTTTTGACTACGTGCTTTCTTTTTACCGTTAGTCTGCTTTTGCATGCATATTTAATTCAATTTCGCACATTTTTGTGTAAGTGTCGGGAGCTTTTGCCAAATTTAATTTGCATGATAAGATTTGCCTTGCCTAGCTGCATTGTCGTTGTTTTTGCTGTTTTACTGTTTTTACTAAATTTGCTGCTGACGTTTTCTGGCACGACTTTTGTAAGCAGCTCGACCAGTTCGAGAAATACGAATTTTCATTTATCCACACACTACTCACACACACACACACACACACACACACACAATCACGAAGACATGTGCATGATGATATTTCCTAAACACCTGTCACCTGGTTATGTATTCCAAGCAATGAACAAATATTCATTACACATACGCACTGCTGGCCGACTTCTTGATTCTCAAGTGTGCTACATGAAAATAACTGATATTTCCTGGCCAGTCCATTCGGACCAGGCATAATTAAAACAATTCCCAGGCAACTGTCTTTTTTTTTTTGTTCAGCAACTCCATGGAAAAGTTAATTAAGTATTTACCTGTTCAACAAGTCGAATGAGTGATGTGTTTTGAAGTGCTGCATTGCTGTGGGTTATGTTCAAAAATTCAAATAAATTAAAGTGGCTGCAGATAGGAGTGAAGAATATTTTCATCTAGCTGGTTATTTTGGAAAATATTTGGCACCTGAGTTTGCTGCATACGATAATTAACAGAAAAATATCAGATTGTAAGGTAATAATTTCGTTTGTGATTTATGTCTGGTTTTTTGGCATGTAGAGCGATAAGGAAATGACTAAGCAAACCCATATTTATTTTGGAACAACCGAAACATCGAAATGTGGGCTTATCTGTCCTTGTTCTTGTCCTTGTGTTTTCCAAAAAGACTTGAAGCCAAAGTCATAATCATTTCAAACTATTAATCCTTAGTCATTCAGCTGCACACAGACTCCGACTCATCAATCTCAGTTGGGCAATTTCCCAAGGCCAAGGCGATCTCATTAATAACGCATGTGTCCATCAGGCCTACTTCTCCGCCTACTTGCGTATATAATTTAATAGAGACCATCTTGAATTCTTGCTGCCAAAAGCAGGCACAATAAAAGCAAAAACGCAGCGGCTGCAACAAAAAAGCCACATAAATAGACACTCAAATAACACTTAAGCCATCAATCAACACAACTGGCAAGGTCAAAGTTAGAGTGAGTGCCGAAGTCGGTATGCTAACCCCTCCACCCGTGGAGCGAAAATTGTTAATTACATCAGGACAATGAGAGCCGCGTCGTGCCGCATAAAACCGAGATGGAAACAAAGTCGCAACTATATTTTATACGACTCTGCATACAAGAAACAAGTATTTGCTGCCATGAAAATGCCGTCCAAGACAAATGGCGGTCAAATGTCACATTTAATTTATTTATGGAGCATCCCTGACGCTGGGCGTGTCCGTTTCGAGCTTTAATTAAATAACTGTGAGTGCGCTAAGTGAAGCCAAAGAGTTGACGTCGCTAATACAGCCATTAGCCGAATTCGTGCAGAGCTTGTAAATTTTCATTTCCTCCGAGGAAAGACATATTTCATGTGCATTTCCCGTGGAGGCATCTGCTTGAAAGTAAATGAAAATGCTTTCACTGAGTAAATTATGAACTTTCACGCATTGAAATTTTATAGCACATCAAATCCAGATTTTAAATGCGAATTTCCATTTTTCAGGCAACACGGCTTCTTGCTGATGACTGCTCTGAATACTCACTCTACTCTTTGGTCTGATTGGGTGGCTTCTGGGTTTTCCCCAATTCATGCAACAAATGAACAGAACTCTTATAAATATTTCGTATTTTTAAATTTATTTATAAGTTGAATTTTATATTAAGTTTAAGTTAATTAAATTTCACACTTTTTGTATCTTTTGTGTCTACTTATTTTAGTTGACAATAAATAAATAATTAAATAAATAGACTAAACTAGGCATAATCGATAAGCGAATCTGCCGATCGTGTGACATTGAGGAGGGGAATCATATCGGCTAGATTGATTCTCGGAGTCTTGCATGAATTGGATTTGATGAAGAAGCTTTAGATTCGCAATTCAAATTGCTGATTCAATTTGTTGCCCTTAAATTGTACTTAATTTACAAAAGTGTCGCATCTACAATAAATACAAATCAAATCGACTAAATTGAGTGAAATTATGTGTGTGAATCCGTGCATAATCAGTGTTTGTACAAGGATTGTCATCCTTGCACTAAATTGAAAACACTTTGCCTTGCCACGTGCTTGGATATCCCTGGCGATTATAGCCACACACACACTGTGTGTGCGTCATCATCAGCAAAAACAACAATCAAGCCGGCAACGGACTCGCCTACTATATGCATACATGTATTTACAGCGTGCAAGGTATTTATTTACTCGGGCGTGCAAATTCAAATTACACCAACTACAACAACAGGCAGAGGCAATGGCAACACACACACACATCAAGAGTAGGCATCCAATTGTCATTTCCTCAGCTAAGCGCTGCAAAGTTGGCAACACTCCGATCCACTTTCCACGTCTCTTTAATGCAATCAAAGTGGGGCATGAGCACAAATCTAAATCTATTTTCCCATGGCTCAATGGGCGTATACGCGATGCATTCAGCAGCGTAATTGTTGTGTACAAAAGCAAAAAAATAAGCACAGCAAAATCATTTTCAAAGTCATTTTCATTTGCTAAAACCACACTTGTGTATTTTCATATACACATACATACGTATACATATGTACATATATGCATAATTTATGTATAGTAAACGGGAAAATTACGCCCGGTAGTGCAGGAAAATAAATACCCTGAATTTTAAATAACAAAATAAGATAAAAAGTGAAATATGAATGAAATTCAGAATTTCCTTTGTTCAAGCGAATAGAGCAGCAGAGCAGAATGCACTGAAACACAATATGTGCCAACTTCTCAACAACCAAAGTGAATACAAATGAACATTTTATAAAGTTCATAAATATATGTATTTATAAATTATATATTATATATTCAATCAGTATTTCGCTTGACTGACTTTTGCTTACTGCACTTTTAGTTAGCCATTTTTTTGCTGTGCACATTTGTGTGGCAACATTTTTATAGACTTTCATTGCCTTAAGAGCAAAATATGCTTACAAAGATGCCATATTTCAAAAGGTCATGTTTTACAAGGAATGCAGGAAAAGTTGTAACATCATTGGGCTCATATCTGCGATGTGCAGCACAAGTGATGACCCAGTCACATTTGCCCACTCTTGCAGGGCAGCCACAACAATACAAAAACGAGCGACACTCTCAGTGGGGGTCGAAGGCTGTGTGTGTGTGTGTGTGTATATTGCAATAGGCAGCAAAATTTATGTTTTTCATACTTTTTGCGCATGTTTTTATTTTTTCTACACGTTATATTGGCTTGTGTGCACGTTGTTTTGGTTCACAAAGCAAACCGCCGCCGGAAATGGGTGTTGCACGCTCTTTACTCAATGCGGAAACTGGTTGCTGAACGTATTGACTTCTTTGCTTCAAGCTCATGTCGGGTGTGAGTGTGTGGGTGGGAGCTACTCGAATATGTAAAACACTATTTGCTTGCGCATGTTGGCCATAAGCTGGCTAAGTTGGCAATTTGGCACGTGGACCAGTTGACCAGTTGACCAGTTGGCCAGTTGGCCAGTTGGCCGGTGCGTGAGGCAGTAACCAATATTTGTTTGCTGTGTTATATGACCCAATAAATGACGAGTTATGCCTTCTAATTAATGTGCTAATATATGCGTAAAGCATTGACTACAACTCACAAAGTCGAACTGTTGACTGTTGAGGCCTGCTCAATAATTTATGGCTGCCGGGTTATTAACATGGCAAATGGAAAAAGGTTTTTCTGGCCTTATAAAGCCGCGATGGCGGTGGTTTGCGGTTCTGAGACTCCGCTCGTTCGATACTCCGTCAGCAGGAAACTTAACATGACTTTTCGCTCATATAGTGCGCTTTTTCCGCTTTTTGCGCTTTTTCCGCTACACTAAAGTGCTGCCACGAAACATAACACTTTGTAAACTCAACTCGTTAGCGGCACTTTACTTTACCGAACACTTTTTGCGCATCGATCGACTTGAAACTTGCAACAGTGTTCAACCTTTTTTTTTTGGGGGCTCAGATGGGAGAGAATGTGGAGAATATTGAAGCAGGAGTCACCAAAAATTGGAAGTGTGATTAATGATGAGCAAGAGACCCATTAAGGCTTACCATGCACACATACTTTGAACACTGATAACATATTTCGAGCTAACCAATCGATTATGTCCTTCTGCAATGCTCAACCTCGTTGTTTCTAGTTGATCCGATCAAAAGGGGTGAAAGAAATTAGAAATTAAAATTCCATTGAGTCAAACGACCGCAAAAAGGTCCTGCGGCCAATGGGATTTACTTTTACGATATGCACAGGAAATGAAACTGACATGTGATGGAATTTATCTCAACTGCACGATTGACCTTCAGTAAAAACTTGACAGACCCTAATGGCAAATAAAGAAGAAGAACAAGTTAGTTTAAGTGTGCAGCAACGATTCACAAATCATACTTTAAATAATAAATAAGGGAAACAGATCAAATCAATAAATACATAAAATAAGAGAAGAACAACCGTTTCAGACAAATATGTTTAATTCACGAATCGCGTGCATTTCACAGCTTCACATTAGCCAAATTGAAACTTGTTTCAGCGTCATGTGGGATTAATATTAAATGAAGCAGCGCAAATTAAATGAAATGGCAATGGAAACTTTGTACGCAATATAAGCCGACATATAAGCCGACATTCGACATGCTGGTCGCGTTACTAGGCCAGCCAGCAACTCAATTACTTAGCAGGCACGAATCTAACTAACCCCTTTGGGCCACAGAAGGCAGCAGTCAGCTTAGGCAAGTCACAGAATTACATAATTAATATAAATATAAATATACAAAATTTATTCAGTTAAATGCACACATTTTGAATTTTTACATATTTTCATTTGTAATTTTTTCCTGTTTACGTATTTGATTTGAATATCATCATTCGAGCGATAAATTACCATATTCAATCAAAGTACGATTGCGAAACCCATTTGTACATTTGTTCATCAAATTTAACAATAACTCATTCCGTGCCAAAAAATTGAACAATTCCATAGATCAGGCCAACTTAAAGCGGAACATTTATTTGGTTCATTTTCACAACGAAAATTCGCTTGGACCTTTTCAACTTTTCACTCCACTGAATGCGAAATGCGACGCGGCAAACTGATAACAAAACAGACTCTTTCGGGGACAACCGGGTCTGGTTGCCAGCTATCCAGCTATCCAGCTAACCACCCGCTTGGCCATTGCCAATTACAAATCTGCTGCTCGAAACCAGCTAAATTATTGTTTGTGTTGTTAGCCCCCTGAAAAAGTGCTGTAAACACAAGCCGTAAAATGCTCAACTAATCAGTTGCTCAATGGTTGTGAGGAAATTTGAAATTTATGTGTGTCGCTAACACAACATTAACCAATCTCTAAATAAGTGCAAGTGCGGATAGACTTTTATTTAAGCCTTTCAATGTTCATTTGAAACGAACTCTAAGCAACTGTTTAGATTTTGGCACAATTAATGGTATTTAAGTAATTTTCCGGCTTAACTCTTAAACCGAAATAAGTTTTAAGCAAGCTTCTCAATTTGGCATATTCTGTACGCATTTAGTATTATTATTTAATTTGGTGCCGAGAGCAATTAATAACTTAATTTATAATTTAAGTTCATTTAATTTAAATAATATTTTTAATTGTATGCGATTGTGAATTTTAGTAGTGAATAAAACAATAACAATTAAAAGAGAACTGCCCATTAAAAATGGAATCATGCCGATGCGGTTTAAGGCAAAATGTTTAACTAATTACCGCAGCAAATATTGTTGGAAATTTTCTTTTTGCTTGATGATGTTATTTATTTGGCAGTATTTCTGCAAACTTTTGCCAAGCAAATAGTTTATAATTGCGACAAAAATGTCAAAATAAAGTTGCAACTACCACAAAACAATGCAAAGCAAACAACAACACAAAAAAAAAAGGAACCGGAACAACGGCAACCACAAATTCAACTACAATAGAAGTTGCAAATTTTGGACCAGGCAACTTTAAGCATTAGAAGTTGTGCCTTAAAAGTTTTAAAGTTACATTTTAAGCAAAATTGAAAACAATAACAATATGGCTACTTAGTCTACCAATGGCCTGGAGCAGCAGCTGGTCTCAAGAGAGAAAAACTACTTTGAATCAACTGAAGCATTGCCATAAAAATTGCCAACTTTTGTGCTTGTGTAGGTTGGTGTTGCTCTTATTGTTTTGTGTGTGTGTGTGTGTGTGTGTGTGTGTATTACATTATTTACATAATAAATACTTAGGTTTAATTTGTTAGGCTGCGCGTAAATTTGATGCTTACAGCGAAAAGCGCGATGCGCAGGCAAAATGAGGAAATAAATGCGAAATTGGTATTAAAGTCAGTTCGTGCCCAGAGTACTCTCTTCTCTGGCAGGCAGAAGTTCAATGATGATAATGACCAAGTCTTGTGAGCTGACGAAATGGGCGTGATCGCCTCACGGCCTCCTTGCGGACAGTGCCAATATGCAAGGGGCGGGGACAACTTAATTTTTTTCTTTGGGCCATCTGTGCGATTTTATACGTCATTGCGTGGTTGCCGCGAGCAACAAAATTGATTTGATGATGATAAAGAGGCAGCCCACAAATTAGAGTGGGTGCATTTTGTAGATATTCTAATGTCTGGCCCATCTACGCCGCATCGATTTATGAATGTAATAAATGGGAGGCAGCATTACCGGCAAGTGGAAGCAAATCATTGCCATCAATTATTTAAGAACTTTGCTACACATTTATAGAGGAAAGATGTCTTCGTTTCAGATTAACTAAATAAATCAAGAGTCAATTGAGGTGAAAGTGCACAGGGCAAAGGAAAATCTTAAATGCTTTCCTTATGCTTTGATTATCCAATAAATATTCAAGTAATAACAGAAATAAATAAATAAATTGAAATGCAACTCAGGTTAAATTCATCCGAAACCATGTCACTTAAAAGAGGGAAAAAATAGTATATATTTAATCAAGTTTTTTAATACATAATCTATTATGTGGTGTTACATGTTGCAAATTAATATTGTATCATTTTGTATCTACGATTAATTAACCACTGAAAAAAATCAATAACCCTCCTGTTAATTACAAAAAATGGATTACAATTAAATTCCAGCAAAAACTGAAAGACATAAAAAAAATGATGATATAATTAAATTTAACAATTGATTATCAAGTGCAGATATTTAGTTTAACCCTTGCATAGATGATAGTTTTTTTCGCGCACTGTCTTATATAAATCCAATAAAGAACAATCTGTGGGTTATTTTTTTAATTAACAAACGATATCAAGCAGTGAGCAATTGGAATTTCTGTTGTGAATACCTTTATTTGAAATTATTTTCAAATGTGTAGACGAAAAACAAATAAAATGCAACGGCTGCAAGCCATGAAATGCAGAACTAACATCGCTTTTTCTACTGCTCGAGGGAAACTGGAGCTGGTCGGAGGACCACAACCAGCAGCAGTCTGCCGGCCACAGAAAGCATATGAAATTAATTATACTTGACCAAATCCTGCACTAACCACCAGGCATTTGAATAGAGATTCCAAACAGTCAAAATAATTGCCAGCAATAAAGCAGCCGCTCTAGTGCGATAACCCACAACAATCAACATCGGCATCAGATTCAATGCGGAGACTTCAATCTCCGGTCGGAGCTGCGTCAAATGCATGCGGGCAAGAGGAACTCGTCCTGCCGAACGCATTAAGTCCTGGGGACGACAATTAATTAAAAGTGGAGCTCCTGCAGTTGTGGTACAGATTCTGACCGCCGCCTCTTGCGTCTGCACGTGCAGCAGAAGATTGAACTTGAAGCAGCAGCAAGCTGGCCAGCTGTGTGTTGCAGCCACACTCGCCCACAATAGCACCAATATCAATAACGAGCCCACCAGCTGACACAGCAGATTAACGAGCACAATTAAAGTGGAGAGCATCTCGGAGCAGTTGAGGTGCACCTGCAGATGGGACAGTTGTTCAAAGAATTGCAACCAAATTCGCAGCGCATACTCGAAGAAGGTGGCAGTCAGACAGAGTCGTGCCACAAGGGGCAGCATGTGACTGCGACTGCGTTGACACACCTCATCCGTAAGATCCTCTGAGCGTGAAAGCAAACACAACCACAGCCACACTCCCGTCCCATCCACTCCCACATTCGTGTGTCCTTGTGCACAATTCTATTTACACAGTTAAACTTAGCCATTCAAATTAAAAGGTCAAAAGCAACTTTGCAAATGCTTAAATAAATCAGAAAGTTCTCTAATGTGTGTAAAGCTGAAAATAAGTACTTATATTTATTTGAGACCCACACAAGTAGCAAAAAACGGCTTGAGTTGCTTATTTTATTTCATAAAATCTTTAATTAAAATGAAATATTGTTAAGATTTGAAATGTTCGTCCTTCTTCAAAATAATCAATGTATTTCATTTTGCCTTTAATTTGCTGAAATTAATTAATTAATAAACTATTCATTTGCGTTCACATGCAACACTAAACTTAGTATTTGTGATTTAATTAAACATATTTCATAAAGTATAAAATTCACACAGTAATTGAATAAATTATTATTTTTAATTAAATTAAATAAATTAAAAATAGCTGCTTCCTGTGCTGCAAATATTTGAAATGTGATGATTTTGGCAGATTATTTGAATTTAATTCTGATTATTATTGACAATAAAAAAAAACTCCAAATAACACTTAACCCTTAACCCAAATAACAATAAAAAAAAAAACCACAGAATAAAAATGCATTGAAAATAAAAGCAGACAATTGACATTTTTGGAAGCTCTAATTTCAGCAATAATAATTGCACACTTTCGGTTTTCCGGAAACTGCTTTGATATTTGAGCTTTGCAAATTGAAGCGTTCATTAACGTGATGCCATCAAAGGGCTTAATCGACCAATAACTGAAAAACCATCAATGCATTTGGTCAAATGCACAATTAATTTGATCGGCATTGGATTGATTATGTGCAAGAGACCACACCAACGCTGTCAGAATGTGTTACGATTTATCAATTAATTCTGCAAATGATTTGACCAAAGTGCACTATATACATATATATATATTATAAATTATTCAGTTCTTCATTTGTGTCCAAGAGGGCAGAACTAATTAAATGTCGGCACGTATTAAACCATTGCAAATTGTTTACAGAGCACAAAAGTTGCCAAAGCTTTGAATGAAAACTAGTTTCAAATTAGCCAAAGATGCACATTTATGCTTAAATTAATTGAAACATTGGTAAAGGATATTAATTATCGTTACACCTTAAGAAATTAATTGGTCTGCCAATCCAAAATTGCCAATTTGTTCAATTACAGAGAACAAATGAAATGGAATGGAGTGAGGTGAAGCAAATGAAATTGCATTAAGTAGGCATTTGTTTGAGAATCAGATGGAGATAACAATTATAGGACTTAAATCAAATAATTAATCGAGCAGAGCATATATTTTGTTCTGATGTCTTCTTTCTTGACCTATTTTGCAGCACTGGCAGCAAGTGCTGCAAATTTGGGCGACAATTCGACGTTGACGCTAATTGCAGCCAGAAGCGGAACAGCAGCAACTGTGACAACAATGCTCGACAGCAATCAGTTGGCCATTGAGGAGACCACAACCGAGCGGCAAACTGTTGACAGCTGGAGTGAGCGGCCGGACACGGCAACTTTGACAAAAGGCTTCTCGATACCCACGTATTTGCCACCCTTTCCGGATTTCATAGCTGCTGATTTGCCGCAACGGACACGAACAACGTCTACGATGACGATGACGATGGCAACAATGCCACACAACAGAATGCCCACTGGCAACGACAACGACACCGGACCGATGCAATTGAATCTTAACCAGCAACAGCAACCACATATGCGACTCCATGCCTACGACAGTGAGCTGAAGGCTCAGCAGCTGCGACGCGAGAAGCAGCTGGCTCTGGAACGGGAGCAGCTGCCCAGGCGCCAGCTGAGTTTGCCATCCAGAAATGTAACTGTGCAGGCGGGTCAACATGCCTATCTGCCCTGCCAGGTGAGTGGGTGGTTAATTAACATGATTGAGAGAGTAACAAAGTGAGAGAGAGAGAGAGACAGGGAGAGATAATGGCTTTCCCATTTCAGCTGCATCAACACTCGAATAAGCCGCTCTCCTGGATCAGATTACGGGATGAACATATCATAGCCGTGGATCACACCACCTTCATCAATGATGCACGTTTCGGTGCCCTGCTCCAGTCATCGTCAAACATTAGCAACAGCAGCCCCCTTTTAGAGAGCAACAATGGAAGCATTGGCAATGGCAGCAGCAGCAGCAGCAGCAGCAGCCTCAGCTGGACTCTGCTCATCAAATATGTCAGCCTAAAGGATGTTGGCTGGTATGAATGCCAGCTGGCCACAGAGCCAAAGATGAGCGCCAAAGTGCAGCTTTTTGTGATAAGTAAGTTAACGTTGCAAGCCCGCATTTTGTGCAGGCCTTCATTCTAAAATGAAGCATTCATCTCTGATTCATTCGTGTGTGAATGAAGCAGCATTACTTGACTCCGTCTATACTAAAATTAACAATCTTCAATCAAATCTGTGCATTCCCATTTTATAAGAATATATTTGAAGTACAATATCTTTAAAAAAAAAACTTCTTAAGCTCTTTAAGCTCTTTACGCTGCAAAATTCTTGAATCAAAATTCCATTTCTATTATGACAATAATGACAATGTTTCACACACAATTTCCAAGGCAATTTCATATTTGTTTCCAAAAGAAAAAGCACCACGAAAATTGGTCCCAAACGACACGTTTCACAGCAGATGGAAACAAAGCCTTTACACATTTGAAATATAATGTGTAAAATATACTATATACTATATACTTCTGCGTATATATTGATTTTCTCTATATTGTTTTCCATTCGAGAGCTCCACGGCAATTTTTTCTTTTTTTTTGAAGGAAAATGCTTGTCAATTTTTGCACAAAGACCTGCCAAAATCATGGAGCACTGCCAACCGTAGAGGCTTTTGTTTTTCATAGTTCAAGTGGATATATTTATCTTTAAAGTTGAACCTGTCAGGCAATAATACCATAAAGTTGCATAACCCCTTTGTAGTCAAACCAACAAGGCCTGCAATTGTATATGAAAGAATGGCCTACAAAAACATTTTACTTAATTGAATTTGATTTTCAGAAATGTTATGGAGTGAAAAACACTTCCTCTCCACTAGTGGAATACCCGAAACGGGTATTGGTAAATTACAATTTTTACTATCAATCAGTCGAATGTGGTATTATTATGTCTGAAGGATTGTTGTTATTAAAATTGTTGTCATTTTGCCAATTACAATTGAAAACAAATAACTAAAAAAAAATGTGAATAATTTCGTTAATCAGCACCAAAAACTGAATTAATTGGCGACAAGCAACGCTTTGTGAAGGCTGGCAGCCGAGTGGAATTGCATTGCATTGTGCGTGGCACGTTGGAGGCACCCAAATACATAGTGTGGTATCGGGGCGAACAGCAGGTGGCCTCAGAGAACGAGGCCGGCGGCATTGAGAATGGCTGGTATACGCAAATCGATCGGAATATATTTGGCAGCACAGAGCACAATCGGAATACGGTATGAGCTAAAAAAATTCCAAAAATCAAATCAATTTGAATCAAAAACTTCAATTTCAATTACTTCCTTACAGATTGGCAGTTTAGTCATTCCAGTTGTGCGTAAAACCCACTCGGGCAACTACACCTGCGAGCCGGAAAATAGTGAATCGGTTTCCCTTCAATTGCATGTGCTCAGTGGTATGTGTGCTAATCGAATAGTTATAAATAATACAAAAATGTAATTAATCTGTATTTACCCCTAGGGGAGTATTCGGCATCTGCAATCATGTCCACGGCTGCTGGCTTATATAGACACAATCATGGCTACAACAGTCTCCATCAGTGGCTCATCTTTCTACTGGTCGTTCTACACAAGACATGATTTGTCCTGTCGTTACTTCCATTACTTCTTTATGATATAAGATTACTTTCTAGGTAAATGGCACACATTTTAAATTTTAAATGTTTTTTTGTCACATAATTGCAGCACCGCATTTGATACCATTTCTATACATATTAAGTACGTCATGTCCTTTTTGTTATTGCTTTTGGAATTAGATTGCTAAGCACTTTTAACTCTAAGAATTCGATTGTGTTAAAGACTAAGATATTTGCGTAAATAAAGCCAAAGGCGTATTCAATAAGAAATTGCTGACGTGTTTGGTTTGTGGTTTTCCATCCAACAAAAAATATCAAATTCCGACCCAAATTCTTAGCATCTTTCGGTTAATTTGAATAAGCTCAAAACAACTCGAGAAGAATGTGTAATGTTTGAACTGGTTGTAACAAATATACAAATTAATTAAACCAAAACAATAACTTTTAAATTCTAATAAGCAAGCACCTTCAAAAATCAAATCGCATTAAAAGTCGAAATTCATAAAATCAGCTCCTTATATGCATATATATATATATATATATATATATATATATATACATATATCTGCTCACACACCAGTACCTACTTGAAGAAACAAATGTAAAAGAGGGTCCATAATTCAAAACGGAGGAAAACTTGAAGATTGTGTGGTAACTGCTAACGCCTTTTGTTACGTTTTGTTGGTCATTGTAGTTGGCCATTTTATTTTTTAAATTTCTTCTTTCTGCAAAGCAACTATAATTTTCCACGATTTTCTTGATTGCACCCATCGCATGCACTCGCGCGCTCGTTTTACGCTGCTCATTTATCAACACGCCTGACCAAAGCCAAAGAAGCCGTGGCCAAAGTTTTATGGCCAACTTTCGAGTTTCCTTTTGCCACAAAAGTTGTTGGCCCACATTTTCATCTTCTACGCACACACCTTGCGCATTGCTTATTTCCTCGCAGCCACCGCCATTCAACAGGCAATTTACAGCTGGACAGTGGAAAACAGATAGCGAAAAGGAGCAGTAAGGAAGCTGCTTGGCCTAATCACTTTTTGATTTATTTGCCACAGTTGCGCTCAAAACTTTTGCCAACAGCTCATATTTCTTGGTAATTCTGTGGTCTGCTCTTTTGCCTGTTGCTTTTTTGCTGCGTGCCACAGATAAAAGAAATGCGAACCGAGATTCAAATGGGAACAAATAATATTTTGCTTAATTCTACGGTTTTAATTTAAGTACATATCTAAAGATATCTACTATCAAACTATCCCTGAAATTCCCGCACATTTCCTTATATATTATTTAATTGAAGCACTTTTTTGAAAAAGTTCAAGTTCCGTTCTGGGCACTGGCAATTTTCTTCAAAGATGTCAAAAGTGCTTAAGACTTGTCGACTAACTTTTAAATTACCTTCAAGTCTAAAAACTCGGTCAACATTTTTGTCTAGTCTTCTCGGGTAATTTGAATGAGTTTGTTCATAATCTTTGCTCGTCCAATTAGGTATTCGGTCTCATGAAATTTGCTGCCAGAACCAATTTGAAGAACAGCTAAAACGTATAATTGAATCTAACGTGATACGGATTTATATATATTCATCAAGTTACGGAACTTAAACTTATTTGAAAAGTGCGTCAGATATTCAATCTGTGCTAAACTTTGCACAAAGTTACAAATTTAGAACGTCGGCTAAACTTTCTCTTTAATCTTAAAAGCTTGAAATGTATCCAGTCTTTGCCTGCGTCATAAAAAATGTATTCAGGTAGGTCAATTCGAGCACCTGTTGCCCACTGGGAACAGTTGTCTTGCGCATGATCACAAATTCAAATGGCTTTTGGGCGCCAACTGCTCTACTGTTCCCAGCAATCAGCTGTTGACAGCAAACCAACGAGAGAGCTGCAAGCGAGAAATGAGTTGATAAACTGATTAATTAGTTACTTTCGCAGCCCAAAAAACACTTTCAAATGAATTCAAGAGACTTGTAGATTTTTATAATTAATTTAATAACCTTTAATTTGCATAAATATGCACAATATGTTACTCGTTTTGTGTTTGATATATATTTATATTAAATTCCTTAACACTAATCGCGCTTAAAGTTGAACTAAAAAGCAAAATTTTTAAATTTTTGCAATTTATTTTTACATAATTTTCAAAATTTGATAATTTGCAATTTTGATATACATATATATATATATCAATGTGTATATATATATTTGAAATACTTGGAATGCACAAAAATAATTTGTTGCTTTTTTTCTTGTTGTTGTTGTTTAAATTGTATTGTTTCGAATAAATTGTATGCTATAACAAAGAACTCATACGCATTATAGTACAAGTACCTAAATAGGTGTATATATTTTGTTTAAAGCCATTAGGTTCTTGTTTAGTGAAATCCTATTTGATTTAAATTGGTACATTTCCTCTATGCTTTAAATTTTAGTTTTTTGTTTGTTGCTTTTAAAAGGTGTACGAAAAAGTTTGTAATTAAAAATATATTAGTGCATTTTTCGCTTTTTTCTTATTTTTTTTTTTTGTTGTAAATATACACTTTTGTTTTGTATTACTTTTTTTTTAATAATAATTGAATAATTGGACCATTTGTTTATTTGACGTCGTGGCTTAGAATTTCCTATGATAATAATAATAAACATTTCTTTTTGTTCCGCACAATTCCCAGGTAAATATCTCTAAGCTAACGCACATTCCTTTATCGATAAGGTAAATACTAAATATATATTAATCTGATGCAACAGTTTGTTAAATATATATTATGTTCGCATAAGGTAAAGAATTATGTTTAAAACGCTTTACAAATGTGGCTCGCCCAACTTTCGTTGCCCTGTCTGTGTATTTTGTATATATATATATATATCTGTAAATATATATGTTTATTGGTAGAATATGCTAATTTTGCTTTTCACTAATTGATTTCAGTTAACGTTTTGTTTGTGGTAATCAACGCTTCAGCTACTCGTACTACACAACTATGCGATCTATGTATGTGTATATATATATATATATATATATATATGTTTATATATCGGAACGCGATAACTATGGATTGTTTATTGCCTTGCTTAGCAAATTCGTTAGGTTTTGTCATATGTATGCTATGGTATGGTAAATATAAATATACATATATATTTATATATATATATATATATATATGGTGTGTAGTTCTATTTAATTTAACAACTTGGCCCCCAATTCGACTGAGTACTCCTTGATTAGGTATGACGGTGTTCTAGGTGATTAAATGTTTTATGTTTTATGTTTTGTTTTTGCGTGTGTTTTGTTTGCTTATATAATGTACATAATGTTGCAATCGGCTTTTTTCTCAGTGCACTGCATCGATGTCCCGTTGCGCCCGCGATATTTTCAGCTTATCCTTGGGCGTATTATCCTCGCCCGATTCCAGAGCAAACATCTTCATCTTTTCCTTAAAGGACAGCTTCTCTGGCACCGCATCTCCAGCGCGCTGTTGCTGCTGCTGTTGCTGCTTCTCTGCCAGGCGACGTGTTCTCGGATCTCTGTGAAGAAGGAGCATTAAGAATGATTAGCTGCTGTACGATTAAAATAACAACAACTTTTCTGGCTTACCTGTAAACCTCTTGGGCGCCAATGACGCCTGGCGTTGATTGCACGCTGGTGTTCCAGAGCGCCGCATCCGGTGTTGAAGGCATTGAGGGTAACATGGAGGCATCCAGATTGTGCTGCATATACTGCAAGTAGATAAGTACAATTATTTTAGTATTAATATAAATTACAATTATTTAATATTGCTCGAGATAAGTCTCAAATGAATAATTAGTAAATAGTAGATATATCCAATAATACTATGTGATTTGCAACTTACGCTTGCATCCTCGCGTATGGTGTCCAAATCCTGATGCTCCAACGCATAGTTATCAAGCAGATATTGCTGTTGTAGTTGCTGCTGCTGCTGCTGTTGCAAGTGCTGCTGATGCTGACTGCTAATGCCCACAAAATTATTATCCTCATCATGGAAGCTCACACGTTTGTTGTCCCGCTGCAGCAGCGGCGGAGGAGTGCCCAGGCTCATGGCTGAGCCCGTTGCCGAGACATAAGCTGCATTTAATTCCATTGCGCTCAGCGGCGATGGTTGCATTGTGTTGTTGTTTAGACTGCTGCTGTTGTTGTTGTTGTTGTTGTTGTTATTGTTGTTTGTGGTCTTTTTAATCTCAACGGCTGCTGCCTGATTACTGGTGGCGGTCTTGAGCAGGCCCACCGACGACGAGTTATTGCCCACACTCGTGCGTTGCTTCTGCTGCGACATAATTAGATACGAGCTGTTGCGCTCTGGTGGCGGAGGTGGTGGCACCACCACGCCGCCACCATCTAGCGTCGTCTCATTGTTGTTGTCCTTGTCGAGCATGGTGAGCTGGGTGAGCTCCTTGGCCAGACTCGAAATGGGATGCTCCGTCTGCAGATGCCGTTCGTCCGCAAAGCTCGCTGACTTTTGGGATTT
Source organism: Drosophila cognata (assembly GCA_035041535.1). Taxonomy (NCBI): domain Eukaryota; kingdom Metazoa; phylum Arthropoda; class Insecta; order Diptera; family Drosophilidae; genus Drosophila; species Drosophila cognata. The sequence continues at coordinate 11,416,762 of JAWNLC010000571.1, read as the reverse complement.
TGATGGCGATGAGGGTGCACCACCACCAGCAACACCATTGCCGCCCGCCCCACCCTCCGAGTAACGATTATGTTTGAGTATGCTTTTCGGCTGCTGTTGTGTGTTGGCTGCATTTGGGGCAGCTGTTGCTGTTGTAGTTGCTGCAGCCGCTGCTGTTGTTGCTGTTGCTGCTTGGGCTGGTGCCTCGATGGCATTGCTCTCAGTGATTTCAGCGAGTTTAATCTCCGTCTGGCGATAGTTGGTGATGGGCGTTTGTATGGCACTGCTGACCGTCGACAGCCGGAATAGCTCCTGCACATTGTCTTTGTCGTAGGACTGTTCCTGGTCATCCTCCTGCTGCTGCAACTCCTGAGCGCGTCGCTCAAAGTCTCGCTCGAGGATGAGCGTCTTCAGCTGCTCCTCCTGCTGCGGCGTGCGACTCAATGTCGCCGACGATAGCTCAACAATCTGCTGCTCACGCCAGTGCCGGATGTGTTCGCGCCGCATTTCCAGATCCTTTTCACGCTCTTCCCGCTCCCAGGGATTGCTGCCGCTGTGCAGCGGTCGTGTGGACGCTGTTTGATTGCCCGGCAAATAGCTGCCTTTTGGTGGATCCAACGTGCTGGCCACATAGTTCATGCCAGGCGCCAGCTGCTGGGTGGCCTTGAACAATGGATGGGTGGCGGTGGGTGGCAAAGGTGGCTTATCCTCGCCGGGGTGATGAGTGGGCAAATAACCAGCTTGTTGTTGCAGTCGCTGTTGCAATGTCTGCTGCTGCTGTTGCTGCTGCTGTTGTTGTTGTGGCTTGGGCGGCGCAGCTGGCTTACTGGGCGATTGTAGACTGCCCATTGGCTTCGGTGGCAAAGTTATAAAATTTGGCGAAGCCTGTTGTTGTTGCTGTTGCAGCTCATAGAGTGCTGCTGCCTCGTGAAGCTGACTACGACGCGCATGTTGCTGATAGTCCAGACCACCATTTTGGTAGCCCGGCACAAATTCATTCACATTCTGCATGCTTTGACTGGCGCTCATTGGTGCCTGTTGCTGCTGTGTTGAGTGCTGTTGTTGTTGCTGCTGTTGTTGCTGCTGATACATGTTGCTTATGTTGGGCATCGAAGGCGCCATCATTTGCTGCAAGCGTAGCGTATGTTGAAAATTTTGCTGACTTTTGGCGCGATTGTTTAGCGTGAGCGGTTGGCCATTTAAATTGCTGCTGCTGTGCGCAAATTGTTGCTGTTGCAGTGCATGTTGCTGTTGTTGCTGCTGCTGCTGTTGTTGTTGCTGCTGCTGCAGTTGCTGTTGTGCAGATTGCTGGCTGTGGAAATACGCAGAAACAGGGCGAGTGGGCAAATTAGCGCTCGCCTGCAAATGTTGCTGGTATGGCGAAGCCTGTTGTTGCTGCTGCTGCTGTTGTTGTTGTTGTTGCTGCTGTTGCAGTGTGGCAGCATGCGGGGAATTGCCATTGTAGGCGACCATGGTGCCATGTCCGGAAATGGTCGCTCTATAAGAAATCAATTCAAACACATGATTAAAATTTGTGCATACATTTTCGCTACCAGCAACTGTTGCTGCTGCAGTGACGTGTGTGATTTGTATGTGTGTATGTTGCTGTTGTTGCTGTGTGTGCCGTGTTGCTCGCGTGTTTGAACTTGATGACAAATATGGGGTGTGTGCCAGCTAGCGAATATAATCAGTGACTTGTGTAGCTGTTGCAGGTGCAGCAACACACAACAACAAAAAATTACAATAATAATTAACGAGAGAGAAAAATGTGTATCAAAAATGAGGAACAAGGAACAAGGACAGCAACACGCTAATTACTCACGTACTTGGCTCAGTTCAACAAGCTGATATTCCCTTTGTATGGGTATAAAGCCGTAAAGTAATTTCTTTAAGCGTAATGTCGTCCTAGAAAAAGCCAAAGAGTTTTAAGCTAACAACAGCAACAAGCCACACACACACACACACACACAAACACAACACACACACACATACACAAAAACAAAAGCAACATCATCCAATATTTTAAATTATTAATTCCCCGATTGGTTTCTGGCAAGGTGGTGCCGTGTAAGCAGTTCTGGTTTATGGCTGGCTGGTTTTTCATATAGTTGCCCAACGGCCATCATTTCACTGCGGTTTCTAACTGTGAAAGGACTATTGTGGTCAAGGACTAAAGGTCATATTGCTAACCGCAATTGACAACTGGATAACAGCGACTATCAGTTGTACTAGTAATTGTAGGAATTATAATTCTAATTAGAAATACTGAAATTTCAGGACAACTCGAAATGCGCGCCAAAAAACACAGATTTTTGCATAGTTCTTTAAAATGAGAATAAAATTAAACAATGAAAAAAAAAAAAATTTTTTTTTTTGTAGAAAACTCTAAATATAATAATAACATTTTGTATACGCCTGCAGTTAAAATTGTAATTTTTGATTAATTTTATATATATAAGAAGTAGATCCCGAAAAAAATAAAGCTTACCTCTCATTCAAAATCGGCTGACTTTGGTTCTGTGCACGATACACGCTTAAATTCTGGTAGAAGCCCTGCTCGTTGCCATTTCCATTTCCATTTCCATTTAGATTTGCATTTGGGTTTGGATTGTTGAGACTGCCATTTGGTTGACCTCCGAGGATGCCTCCTGCACCACCTCCTGCATTGTTATGCAAACTGTGCGTGCTGCGTGATTTGGAATTGGCCAGCGCTGTGTGTGTGTGTGTGTGTGTGGGGAGAAGGAAGAGAAATCAATTACAAAACTGGACACTGGACACTGATATGGATTTGAGCTTATAATTGCTGGTGTGATTCAGAGAGAGAGAGCGATGAGAGATGAGAGATGAAAGATGAAAGATGAGAGGTGGAGTGATAGTGGTTGGGATAGCAGACACTTACATATATTGCCAGATCCCGTGTGATGATGCAGAGCCGGCACCGATTTGCTATTGGGCAGGTGTGCAGCTAGGGGATTCATGATGTTACTACTGATGTTGTTGATGTTATTGCTGTTGTTGTTGTTGTTGCTGTGGCTATTGTTGATGTTGCTATTGCTCAGATTTAGGTGCTGATTGAGACTGTGACTCGTGTGGCTATTGGCAATGAGCGGCCCACCGAGAACGCCCAGAGACTTGGACGACTCGGCGCCGCCCATGCGACTCAAATCTCGCTCGGACATGCGGCGATTACCTGTTTAGTTTTTGTTTACCCATCATTATTATCCACAGCAAAAGTGCGGCCGGATAAGCGGGGAGAGGGTTGGGATTGTTATTGGCGTTGTGTTGGGGTTTGATGTGGTTGAGCGGGGGGGCGGGCAGGGAAAGAGTATAGAATAAATAGATTGTATTGGTTTTAGTAATCGTCAATTTGCAAGTGCCAAGTAATTATTTGTGTTTGTTTTTGTGGTTGTGTATTGAATTTAATCAATTTTCAATTAATTATGCATGCAAAATGTAATCGAAGTAAGCAAACACATTCAGATACAAACACTACAAACAACAGCAATGCTACAAACTTTGATGTTAGTGCAAATACAAATACAAAAAAAAAAAACAAACGTTAAATATGTCAAAAATGTCACAAATAGTTTCGAATAAATTGCCAATTCAGCAACAATAATCAACATGCGTACAACAAAGGAAACCTGTTTAATATTCGCTTCTCTGAAATATAATTACCTAAAAACCGAAAAAGCAATTAAACAAACTCAAAAGGCAGCAACGCAGCTAAAACACAATTTTAATTAAATTTCTGTAGACTATAATTGAAATGCGACCAATATATGTATCTATATATATATATATAAAATCAATACTGAATAAAAGCCTGCACTTAAACAATATTGTTGAAAAATAACAAAATACTAATAAAAAGCTGAAATTACAAAATGTTCACTATGCCTATGCATTCAAGAAAGAACTATAAAGGAATTAAAATAAGAATGAATATTCTTAGAATACAAAAGGCGACTTTTTTTAAATTGAATAAAATATGAAATACGAAGCACAACAAAATGAAGCGGGCCTAGAAAACAAACTAAATACATTGCAAGAGTTGGCTGGTAATAAAGTACAACAACAAGAAGTAGCAGAACCTCGGTGCAATATTTTTGGGTTGTCATCTGTGCGTTGGACACATCAGCAGCGACGACGATGTTGTAGTTGCAGCTGTTGTTGCAGTTGTATCCGTTGTTGATGGCCTAACAGCAGCAACAGCAGCAGCATACTTATCAGGGACATTAGCGGAGCAGCAAAGACAATCGGAGGAGGAGCAGGAACAGGTACAGGAACAGGAATCATCATCATCCTCATTGTCATCGCTGCAGCTGCAGTTGCAATCGCAGTTGTTGCTGTTGCTGCTGGTGCTGCTGCTCGTGGCCAAAGACAGCAGCAATTTGGCTGTTGAGGGCGGTGAGGCGGGTCGACGTTGATGATGTTGATGATGTCGGTGGGTATGGATTTGATGATGGTGTTGTTGCTGCTGCTGCTGCTGCTGGTGTTGCTGTTGCTGCAGCTGCTGTTGTTGGCGTTGCCTTTGTCTCTGCTGTTTGTTGCGTTTCAGCTGTCGCACGCTATGCGCTCGACGATTATTGCACATGACGCTGCGACGACATTGCTGATGACGTGCCAGGGTTGGGGCAATTGGCTCCTGAACAGCAGCTGCTGTTGCTGCCTGGCAGCTGTCATAGCACTTGAAGGAGGATGCAATATTGTTGTTGTTGCTGCTAGTTGCAGTTGTTGCTGCTGCTGCTGCTGTTGCAGGCTGCGTGTTATTTCCGCGACAATGCGCACAACAAGGACACTCGCAGCTGAGTTGTGTCTGCTGCTGCTGCTGCTGCTGTTGGTTCGATTGTGGCAACTGCACATTGTAATCCTTGCCAGCGCTGCCAAATAAGCTCCACTCCTTCAACTGCTTTAAAATGTCGCCCTGTTCATTTTGAGTGAGATTTTGAGTTTTGGCAGCTGCCAACGCTGAGGTGGATTTCGATTTAATTTTGCTCGGTATCAAATTTGGTTGAGCATTAAAATATGCGGCGATTTCACGCACCTTGCCCTGACCGAGATCCAACTGGAAGCTGGGACTGAGATTGGTTTGGCTGGAGGCGCGGCGACGAATAATATTATTGCTGATGTTGCTGCTGCTGTTGCTGTTGGGAATATCATTGTTGGTGCTTGGCTTAAGAGTTGTTGTGTTTGTGGTGCTGGCACAATAGTATTGATTGCTTTTATTATGTACATGGGGTGCACAGGAACTGTCATTAGGAACTTGTATGCTGACTAGTGGAGGTAATGGTTGGACAGCAGCACCAAACAATCCTGACCTTTTATGCGAACGCTGAGCGTTTAGTTGTCGTCGGCATGGCGATTGTTGTTGTTGCTGTTGTTGGGTTTGTCGCAGCAGCGGCATACGCTCAATGGACTCACTGGAGGAACGCTGGCTATTCGAGCCGGAGCCACCGGAACCGTAGTCCACAGCCGAGCAATTGGTGGCTCGCTTCGTATTCAATTCCCGGCGTATCTTTTGGATTAGCGGCATGCGTTCAGCAGCCGACTGTTGTTGCTGTTGCTGGTCGGACATTGCCAGCGATTCAGTTGATGAATTGCTATTGGCAAAATGGCTAATGGCATCGTGGGTGTGATATTTGCGATCGATGCTTGGGGCAACACACGGCGACGGTGGCTCCAGATCAAAGCTAACGGTCTTGCGATAACCAGCAGCCGGATTGCGTTTAATTGTGGATGGGGTTGACGTTGCTGTTGCGGTTGCTGTTGCCGTTGCATAGCTGCTGCTGCTGTTGCTGGCGAGGCAAGGACGTTGCTGCTGCTGTTGCTCCTCTTCATCGTCTATAAAGGGTATGTCCCCCGAATCGGCCATGGAGGCAATTGAGTCCTCGTTGAGCGGCTGATGTGCATCGCTGTAGCTGACAAAATTGGTAAAAGACTCTTGCGATTGTCGCATCTCGGACGTTTCCGCAGCTGGCGCCGCCGGCTCATCCAGATACTCCTCAATGTAGATCGAGGGCGGCGGTGTGCGACGCAACGGACGCAATGGACTAAAATGTGGTGCAGCCACCGGTGGCTGATAGTAGTTCGACGTGGGCTCATTGTACAGATACAAACTGCTGGCGGAACGTGCAATTGGTCGGGTATCCCTGTACCTGGGATCAATGTGCAACTGATGCCCCAAGGCGCACAATTCCTCCTGCAAACAGGATGCACTCAATCGCCGAACTGGCGGCGATGCGGCACGCATGCAGGCAAACGACTCGCGACGACTGCGATTCAAACTATCATCCGAGATGGAGTTGCTGTAATAACGCGCCTGTTGCTGGTACGAGGAGTGGCGACGTTGTTGCGAATGCAGTTCTTGTTGTTGTTGTTGTGGTGGTTGCAGTTGCAAATAATTGTTGCTGCTAGCTGAGTCTTTATCAATTTGATTGATTGATTGATTGATTGATTGATCGATCGATCGATCGATTAATTGATTGATTACCCAAAAACAAATTATGCATTTCCGGCAGCGTTTGTGAATTTTTTTTTTTTTGTTTTTTTGGACAGGGAGGTAGTTTTTTTAGTCATACTTTGGTTTTAGCTTACACAAGTAAAAAGTTGATGTGTGTGTTTTGTGGGTGTGTGAATTGTTATGCGTTTATTATGTATGATTTGTATTTGTTGTTAGCAGCTACCCAGCACCAAGTAGTAAGTGAGTGTGTGTGTGTGTGTATGTGTTGTGTGTGTGTATGTGTTGTGTGTGTGTATGTGTTGTGTGTTAAATATGTGGGTGTGTGTGCATGTTGTGTGTAGTATTAGCTGGGCGTAACTGTAGTTGCAACTACTACTCACCACGCTGTATTACGGGACTGGGCTGTTGCAGCAGCGTTGCCAGACCATGATAAATGGCACCCTGCTTTGCCACCTCCAAGCTGACAACGGGACCCGTCCGCACCAAGTAATCAGCGGCACTGTGAGAAAGAAAAAAAAATAAAGTAATTAAATTTAATGTACAAGAGATACCCTGTACTCTCCCAGTATTATGACATATAAACATAAACTTCAAGAATCAGGAAAAAAAAAGATAATAAATTTATATAAATATTTTAGCTATTTTTGTATCCCATCAGTAGGCAAACTGTGATTGTTTTAAGATAACAACTTAAATATTTTAAGTTTCAAAAAAATATATATTAAATTTATGGTTTTATGGTTTCTTAAGTTGTAATCATCTCTGAGCTATGCCCTTGATATCTTCATTTTATTCTCCTACTGCATTCATAAGAAGTATAAATCATTTTTAAGGGAGCGGCACTATCGACCCAGTGGGTCGCAGCGACAATAAATTATAATAATGGTCTACGAGAATCCTCTTCTCCAAATTGAAATATATAGTCTTTGAAATCGACGAGTTCATAGAGAGACGGACAGACAAGCAGACAGACAGACAGATTTATACACTCAGCTCGTCGCTCGTCGCTCGTCTGCCTAAATACATACAGAATGAGACCATTTGTTAGCCATTTTCAATGGGTTTTTGGGTGGTAGAATAATAATAATTATAACAAAAACAATATCATGTTTATGATTTATCTTACCGCTCCTGTGTAATACCAATCAGGCTCTGTCCGTCCACGCGGAGCAGCTGATCGCCCGCCTGCAGACGTCCGTCCGCATCGGCAGCGCCGCCGGGCACAACGCTCTTTATGTAAATGCCCAATCGTTCCTGTCCAGCGCCCTTGGCCGCCACTATGGACAGACCCATGCCGTTGCTATTCTTGTGCAGCTTTATCAGCTGCATCTCCGGCTGGGGCAACTTGTTGGACATGGAGCTGGAGCTGCGTGCCTGTCAGATAGATAGATTAAATAAATTTAATAATGAAACACTTTAAAATGAATTCTGACGGAAAGGAATCAATTGCGGCACTCACATTGAATTGATGCATGTATACTGTCCAGAGTCCAATCGATGTGGGCTGGGCGGCTAGGCGGCACATGCCCTGCTGCTGCAGGGGATTAAGAAAGTCGACCAAGCCGGTGGGTATGCCGCGCACCACATCACAGCTGAAGCCATCGTCGGGCAGCAGCAGCGCCAAATGCAGTTCAGGTGATTCCTCCAGACGCACCTCGCGTCCATCGGCCCGCGTTAGCTCATCCGCCACAGATTCGGCCATGCGTATGGCCGTGTCGACGAGATTGCGCGGAATCTTCTCCTGCTGCAGCAATGCGCCCATTTGCAGCGAGTTGAGCCGAAAGCAGGAGCAGGCCAATTGTTGTATCTCCTCCACCGATGATTTGGGCGCCTGCAGAAACTGTGCACACTGATTGATCTTGGCCAAATGACAATCGGCGGCCAGCTCCAGACCCTGACGTTCAGCCCACAGTTCCAGCAGCTGCAAGCGCTCCGTCATCACCTTGCCCCACTCTCCGGTGCACATGTGCGAGTTGGCCACAATCTGCCAAAGTCAAAAGCAACAAAACCATTATTAGGAATACAGCAGAGCAAACTTAATAGTTATCTGTGCGCTTTCGAAGATTAGATATTATAGTTAATTAAATAAGAATGAGGTCTGCATGGGCTTAATAAATTATCTGTGCGCTTTCGAAGATTAGATATTATAGTTAATTAAATAAGAATGAGGTCTGCATGGGCTTAATAAATTGGGTGCATATTCAACCTGTCAATCGCCGCTCACCGTATTGAAACAAATGACATTGATGTAGTGGAACAGCTGCGAGAACAGCTGAATGGTCAAGGCGGCATTCACACGACAGCGTCGCAGCAGAGCCATCGCCGAGCCGAGAACTGTGAGCACCAGTCCTGCCGCCGAATCGTGATCAATGGTCTCCGAGAGGAATTGATTCAGTGTCTGCGACAATTCGAGACGAAAACAGTTGACCAGATTGCGAAATGCGGTCTGCACCGCCTCGGCGAGCACCTCCTGCGCCTGGACACTGAATGCGCTGATGTGACGATCCGATTTGAGGAAATGCAGAAACTCCGAGCTGTTGGCCATCCAAAATGCTAGAATGCGGGGATCCGTGTACTGCTCCTGGACGACGCCATAGACCAGATTCGCCACATGATGCAGGAATATGGTCAGCTTGTGGGCGCGCTCCGTCGGCTGCAGCTCCGGACGGTAGTGGGTGGAGGCGCGATATCTGCAATCAAAACACCAATTCAACATTAATCAACTACTATTCATTTAAATTCATTTATTAATTTGGTATTTTTATCATGTATGCTCTACTTTTTCGTTGGCCTTGCAACAGTCACACATCCACACTACGACGACTGCCTTGTTGTTGCCTGCTGTCGAAGCATTAATATTAATAGCTCACAAATTGGGTCAGCGGCCAAGATAAATCAACGTAATTGGTAATGAATAGTTCGATACTGGCCAGAACACAACTGGGAATTGGAACAGATGAAACTGTAAGAGCTCAGCTGTTCAGTGTGTAACCAATTCAGGTTAAGAGCTGAGTTGAGCCCTTACTTAGCCCTAAGTCATGCGAGAGCACTGATTTTTAAGGGCAGCAGAATCAAAATATTCGATTAAGCAATGATTTTTAGGGCAACAGATTAAATACGTTGATAGGTGAGTGCAAATGAATACACCGATTTTTGCGGCCGTTAAATAAATGTATTTAACTGCAAATTGAAGCAATAATGATGGGTTAAGTATCTCTGATCAAGTGTATGAAATGAAATTCCATTTAATCAGCCAGTCTTCAAAATGTGTACAATTCCAGCTCAAACTTATTCAAGATAAATTTCAGTATTTTAATGAAAAATACATTTTAACAGGTGGTCGGCAGTCTGCTAAAGTAGACAATTCAAGCTCAAAGTTATTTTAGCGAAACTTCAGCTCAACAAACTGAAATTTCTTGGAATCTGCTGAAAAGTAAAATGTATTGCATCTGTTAAGAGTTGTGGCAATCTTAGAGTTATGCTTAATTAAGACTTGATTATAAATAATAATAAATATATACGTAGCACACTCAAAAGCCAAAGAGTCAGCCAAAGAAAGGCAGGCGTACAACATCGAAAGCAGCCAAAGCAGTTCAGGTTTTGGTCAAGTCTGGTTTTATGGTTACTCACCTGGCACATAGGTAGAGGGAATAGACTGGCGCCAGTTTAAAGTGGGGCACATTCACATCCAGTTCGCTGATGATGTGACGCAGAAAGTGCTCCTGATGCGTCTCGGGAAACTCCAGAACGGCGGGCAGTATTGGCTCCTGGCCCTGGCCATCACCAGACCCACCAGCGCCGGACAAAAGGCCACTCGAGCCCGGCAACTTTGGCGATCTGAAGCGTCAGGTCCATGTGGGGGGGGGGGGAGCGGTGAGGTGGTTTAAGGTTAAGTTAATTAAATTATGTTGATTAGTTGATGCGATATTTTTAATGGCCAAAAAGAGCAAACCAAAAACTTGCAAACTTAATATAAAAAATACATTTCAAGCGCACACAAACAAAAAGAGCAAATGTATATATAAAGTGTTACATATATAAAACACGTGTGTACTGTTAGGAGTGTGTGTGCGTGTGTGTGTGTAGTGTAGGTGTGTGGGTGAATTTTTTGTGTATTTTCTTGATATTATTTGGCTGCATTAAGAGATTTAGTTGTGGAAACCCTCAAGAGTCCATTGTTAACAGAGTGAGTAAGCGCTTTCTTACCTGTCCTGACTGTTGGAGCCATTGGATTTCATGCTCGATATGGATTTGATTTCGTTCTCCAGATTACCTTCTAAACTCTGACCATCATAGTTGCCCGTTGCCTGCTGTTGTTGCAACTGTTGCTGTTGTTGTTGTTGCTGCTGCTGTTGCTGTTGCTGCTGTTGCTCCTGGCTGCCAACACAATGTTTACTGTCCACCGCATCTCGCATCGAGCTCAGCGCTTGCGTCTCTGTGGTATTGTTGTGGAAACCGCCCGAGGATTGATTCAGCTGCTGATGCTGCTCATATTCGCTCTTTTGCGTCTGCATGCGAACGGAACAATAGATAGTTGCTTGTCTCCAGTGCTGTCTCTATTTCACTATATATACTATATGATTTAAACTGAACTCACCGAACTGAGTGCGCCATCCTCATCGTTCCAGGAACCGGGCGATGTTGGCGACCGACTAAAGTTGCGTTCGTTGTTGTTGTTGTTGATGTTGTTGTTGTTGTTTATTCGTTGGTTATTTTATTGTGTGTGTAAAATGTAGTTGTGTTTGTTGTTGTTGTGGTAATGTGTTGTGTGGTGAAATTTGTTTTGCATATTTGTTGTTTGGCGAGTGCATGAACGAATTAATGTTGTACACAAACAATAAAAAACAAACAGCACATTACGAACGAACGAACAAATAAAGCCACAAACAAAGGCGTGAACATAAAAATATAAAATATATATATATAAAAAAATAAAATGATATGAAACTTGCGCACAAAACAAAGGAATTGAATCCAGCATTTAGCCGGAACTTTAATGCTTTAATGAGAGCAAAAAATATTGCTGAGTGTTTCTCATTTTGGATATGCTGGGCATTAATTATATTATAATTATACATATGTATTCTAACTAAATAATTTTGGTTAAAGGTTAAGAAACATTTTCCTATAATTTTATTACATTTTTTATACGTCTTTTTCCATTTTAATAGAGTAACTTTTATGAAGAACAGATAAGTAATCAATCTTCAATTTTATTTGCTCGAATTTTAATCAAATATTCTCATTTGAGCCATCAAACTTACAGCCAACAATGACCAAGACACAAGCAGCAATATTTTATCTGCAGCGTTAAATTACTTTAGTATTAAACGAATTTAATTTCAACACAATACAACACAAAAAGAATATAAAAAACAATAAAAGTTCACAGACAAAGCGCAGCATTTTGTAGCACAATAAAATATTCGCAATTAAATTACCGCTCCGCACTCACCTTTCGTAGAGGCAGGCCGAGTCCAGCTGGGATTGCGACAGGGCCAAGTTATAGCGTCCATCCGTGGGTGAGTCCAGGAAGCGATACGAGGCCACCCGCCCGAACATGACAACAGAGCCGTTCTGCAGGAGGAAACAAGAAACAAGAAACGCGAAAATTCAATTACATGCATAATAAATGAATATGATTCCATTCAAGGATTTAATTAATGTGTGCATTAAGCCATTTTAATTACATTATACAGTTAAATAATTTACACTTTAATTGTGCTCAATTTACATATTTCACAAGGGGACGATGACGATGGCGATGACGAGTCGACGATCGCAGCATGTGAGCTCAATGAACAATTCTGGGGCACTGAGACGATTCGAAAATTTCGATTGGAAAAAATGTGGGGCGTTTTGAAATTGGTCACAGTGTCATCGATAGCGACGCCCCCCTTTCCAAATTCTATACAAAGAGAGTTCGATGTAATGCGGCATATATGCTGCAACAGCGTATTCAAAATTGCTGAATATTTTTGTGAAAATTATAAAAATCTGTTGGCCTATTTAGAAAATGAGGAAGACTTATTTTGAATACTCAATACACAAATATTGATATAAATATCTAGCAAGGATAAGTAAAGTTTATATATTATTCTTAAGAGTTTAGTTAACAGAGCATCTCGCAGTCGTTCAGCAGCATTTACACACATATTACATTGGTTCATGGAAATTGTGTTCAACATTTCCAAACTGATTTTGTTTGACTAATTTTCAAATTCTACACACTCGCAAAAAAGTATTGTGAATATTTATTGTTTGGGTTCATTGAACCGCAACCAGACCCAATTTGCCAACTGAATGCAAGAACAGAAATTTATAATAAAAGATAGAAAACAACAAAACAACAACAACAAATAGAAAAACAAACGTCTAAATAAATTTTGTTCACTAAATTACACAAATTGTATCTCTGCGCTGCTCCGGCATCCACCCTTTCCCCTCCAGCTTTTCCCTGCCTGTGGCCCAGCGTCTCTGGAGACAGTTTGATGTTATTGCCCAGCATTTTGAGGCTTATCTCGAGTGCAGAGAGCAGAAGGGGATTTTGTTGGCATCGGCGGGCGGCCAAAGTTTGTTTTTGTTTATTTGGATTGGAATTCATCAAGCGGAAAGTCAGAAAACTTTTCACAGTGCCAGTACTCAGCTGGTTTTGCTGTTGTCGTTGTTGGTTGTGCATTTTGCCAAATGCGTGAGAAACCCGAGTCAACTTTATACACTGTTATTGTTATTGTTGTTGTTGTTGTTGTGGTTGTTTGGGTTTGTTTATGTTGTGCGCTGTGTGCGCTGCTGAAAAGTTGTCAAAACAAAAGATAAATCAACTGCGCCCCGAAGCTTGCGGAGTGCCGCAATGAGCACATAAAACTTAAGCTCAGCCAGCTCCTCGGGGGCAGTGGGGGGGGGGGGGGAGAGTGGCAGATAGACTGCTAAACAACTCAAACCGCTGATGATAATGAACTTGACTGAGCACAGAATGTGTACGCAGTTAAAATAATTTGGAACATTTCATTATCTACATTGGCCAGTGAAATATCGTCGACTGAAAAGTCAAAAGTCATGTCATCGTAATTTGTCATTTGTCATTTGTCATTTTCAAAGATAAATTACAGTTTAAACGGGAACTGTGTCTCAAAATTAGAATAATAATATTGCAATGAATTAAATGCCTGGACAACAAATGTGCTTTGTTAACCGCATTTCTGTTGCTTATCCGTTCTTAATGAAATGTGTTCGGTTGATCAATAATATGTTTGCATATATATATATATATATATCAAGTGAAAAGATATTGCATTTGTATCATTTATTGCTAATAGAAAATTACCGAAGAAACGCTAGAAATTGGCTTTTTTTTTTTAGATTTTCTTTTGCGTCTTTTGGCTTTAAGTCTTAAAGTCGCATTTTAATATATTTATATTAATATTTATATAATCCATTTTCTAACAAATCTTACTAACAATAAATTCTAACTTCGGAAAAGTTTGGCTTTCAGCTGACAGTTTCGCAGATTAAATTCAAGTCGGCGCAGCCATTAAACCCTGGAGCATCCACTGTACACATTCGTATCATTTCAGCGCACACTGGTTGAAAAATAAACTCGTAAAATGTAGTTACACAATTGTAACTTGACTTTTCAATCAATAATATAGATTATAAATATTAATTTCAAAATAATTAATTAGTTAATCCATACAAAATAATTTACTTTTCAAATTTCTGATTCAAAATTCGCAATTTGGTCCCAGTGTGCAGTGATACTTATCAACGCATTATCCGTTTGCTCCACTTAAGGGGACATCTCCTAAGTGAGTGTCGTCTCAAAATACATGTCAGCAGCTGCCACTTAGCAGCGGAAGGCTATTGTAATAACAAATTGTCGCACTTTTGGCTTACACTTTGCTTGTATTTGGCCAGCAATCTGTGCGGCGCTGCCTTTGGTAGAGTTGTCTTCTTAATATGGGGCAATAAAATGCGAGCGAAGCCTGCTGCAAATGTGATATGGAATTGCGTGACAAATTCCAGCAGACAACCAATGCAAACAGGAGGCAAGCACGCAAGCACACACACACACACAAACACACACCCACACACAGGATGCAGGCAACGAAAACAAACTTTGAGTGGGTCAAGGTTGACAACGCTGAGAGGAAAACTTTTGACACAAATAAATTGCGTGCAATTTCTGGTCCAAAGAGAATTCGCACAGCTTATGAATACAAATGACAATTTGCTAGAATTGTAATTAGTTGTCAGATTAAATAAATATATTTCGAAAGTTTTGCTTTCATTATTTGTTATTATTTTCTGAAAAATAACAGATTGGTTGCCAAAAGGAAAACTACTATTGCAAGTGTAACTAGATAAAGATAAAGACAGATTAGGAAACGCTCTTCTTCTTCTATATTCAATTTGTCAGATTCTGACTGCTGACTGCAGCAAAGTTGCAAGACCATACCGACTCGGTTAGTGATGCCGATTGATATATATAATATACATATTAAATAAAGTCAGCAAAAGATATAAAGAGGTCAACTCACATGCAGAATGGTCGGCTGGCTAATGTGATGTCCGTTGACAAAGGTGAGGGCATCTGTGTGCAGCGGCGTCACCGTGCAGACACCTTCGTGCAACGAGATGAGACAGTGCCTCGGCTGTATGCTCGGCCCGAACAATTGCAGGCAATTCGTGTTTGCCGAGCCAACCTCCACCGGATCGCTGCCGAGCTTGATGCGCCGCCCGCCATCGCCGCTGTGCGTCACCTCGACCAGGACGGGTCCCTCGCGATCGCCGGACATGTGATTCGCACCATTTGCGGCGCCCAACGGTTTTTTCTTGCGTCGGCGCGGCTGCGAATCAGCCGGACGGCGTCGCACATGAAACATGATGGAACCTGCAAAATACAAAAAAAATAATATCATAAATAAATATATATATATATTAATGCTTGATTTCTATACTCTTGCCAGTAGAGCTGTTCAGCCTATGGACTAAATGCTGCTGCCTTTTAGCTATGAATCTCGCCAAAAAATGTGCAGTTTCGACAAAACGTAAATTGCACCAGCAGCAGCAGCAGCTCTGCCACGCCACACAGCACAAATGTTGCCCCCATCAAATGCAAATATGCTTAACCTAAAATAGCAACGGAGTACACAGTGCTGGCAACGTATATTGGGTAAGGTGCAGTAATTGTAGTAATTGCGAATATCGTAGAAAAATCCTTAAAGAAACCCAATATGACATATCCATATATATATTTAACGTTTACATGTTTACGTTTTGATGTATTTATGAATTGAATATTCAAATACATTAAAAGAATCACAATAGCAAAAATTCGAAATATTTTTTTTTACATAGATTCAAATGTAAAGATTTGCTGAAATTAATGCATTTTTTCCAATATTTGAATATTCTAGCCAACAAAATAAAGAAAAATAAGCAGGAAAATTAAACAAACCCATGTAACAATTTTGTAATCAAATGGATTCAAGTTGTAATAAAAAAATCGCTTTAATATCTTCAAACGAAAAACAGGCTTAAAAAATCAAATCAACAAAAATTTTAACACTTGGTTTAAGACGTCATTAAAATTGGTAAATTACCTTTTTAATGACAACTTGAATTTTTTCATATTTTAAGTGACGCTTTTTTAAGCAAGAGGCAAGAAAAATGTTAAGCCTAATATTTTGTATGGTATTCAAACATTATACATAATGGCGTAACTCAGTACTGTGTACCAAGTTTTAGGCTCGCTGAATGGATAACAACCAGTTCGCTGTATGTTTGCTTAAGAAATAATACTGTGAAACTACTATCAAGAAGCAATCTGGAGTTCATTCAACCGCATTACGCGAACCAGGCACACTATTGCCAGCCAGCACTGTTCAGTTGCAACGTTGCGCAGCTCATCTCGCATAAACCAAACTCATTTTGTGGCAATCACTTCGCAGCGCAATCGCTTGCCCAAATAGAAATTCGATAGGAAAAAAAAAGAGCAAAACCAAAATTCAGGCTTCATCAATTTTTGGGGCACTTTGACAAAAACAGAACTGAAAATCTGTCACACTGACAAACGCGGAACGCAAGCGAGTCTCTAACTGGGTAACTGACATCCCAACTTTTGCCAGTATCGAGCTGTGCATGATATGAATTTCCTATATATATTCATGCAACAGTGTTGGCAAAGTCGGCAGCTGCATGGCTTGCTTTGATTCGCCTTGATTTGCTTTGCTTTGCTTTGTTTTCCCGCTTGTTGTGTGGTGTGGCATTGCACAGAATGTTAAACGAACCATGCAAAATATGATGCCAGAGTGTGCTGGCTGCCCCCACAGAATACTGAATACTGAATGCACATATCTACCCGTATATATGGTAGCCATATAGTTTTGGGCGAGCCAGAATGCAAAATGCATCGTCAGTGGCAGGGAACTTGAGATGCAGATGGGAGACTGGCAACATGAATGGCAAACGGGAGGGGATTGTTTTGCCCAACGGGCGGAGGTGGGTAATTTTCTAGCTGCGTTGTGGGGCATGTCGAGCAACAAAAACAGAATAAAAGAAACTTATTAAAAATGGAAGTGAACTCAACTCAACTGAAAGTCGGGGCGTATGTGCAATGTGGAAATTGGATCTTACAGCTAGGGAAAAATGGCAACACTTGAAAAAAAAAAGTAGAAGAAATAACATAAATAAACAAAACAGCAGTCAAAAAGTAAGAAATGTCGCACACACTAAACAACAACAACAACAACAACAACAACAACAAGAAAACTAACAACAATAAACATTGTGTCAAATACCTTTGTTGAACAACCAAAAGAACAACATTTGTCATATATGTATATATATATATATATACATATGTAACTATATACATTTGTATAGTTGTTTGTGTCATTACTTTTCAGTAGATTAAATATTAGTTTGTTCTTTCATTTAACACTTTAAAGCACTTGCGCAACTTTTGTTAGATGTAGATAAAAGTTTGCACAAACAGAAAGAGAAAATATTTAAACAAAAAACCTTGCTGAAATGTATAATGATTTGAAATAAATTGATAAATTAGCTAGTTATATGAACAATACTATATATATAAGTAATTTTAGCTTTGCAGAAATCGATCTTAATCCAAATCAATCGAGCTTACTATAGAAGTTGAACTTATGCCGAGCTCAGCCTGAAGAAACAAATAGCCAGCAGGATCAGAAGATTTATATTCTTTGGGTATATATCAAAACCGATGAGTCTTAGTTGCAAGATATAGTAATAATATTATGTAAACTGTGTATGTAGAGCATTCAGTCAATTTAGGTTTATAGTAAAATATAAAAAAAAAACCGAAAATTGAAATGACAGAATAACCCTGTGCAAATTGAGATCTTGTTTAAGTCTTAAATGGCATTAAAAATTGTTGATAGTTTCAATTTGAAAGTTAAAGCGTTCTTATCTGCAGAGTCTTTGATATGTCTTTCATTAATTTAAGTTGCACGCAGCCAGCTCTGATTGCTATCGAATGCTTATTCACTTAATGAAATATCCGTGACTGTTATTTATGAACGAGCGATGCACAGTTTCACTTGCAAATTGTAAATCAATCAACAAATTGACAGACGGAGAGAAAGACACGCAGACAGACAGACAGACAGACAGAAAGGAAGACACGCAGACAGACAGGCAGAAAGGCAGACAGACAGACAGACTGGCCACAGCAGTTGGCGTTAAATGGCAAAGGCTCATCTGACTCATTTTGCATGCATGAGCTGGTGTCCGACTCCTTACACACACACACACACACACACACACTCAATCTCTCTCTCTCTCACACACACACAGACACACACAGAGGATGTGGTCCCATGGGGAGAGCAAATGCAATGATGTTGATGTTGTCAATAGCAGTTGTTCGCCCTGTTCGCCCTGTTCGCCCCTCTGTTACAAATGGCGCTTTTGTGTTTTGAATTTATTGATTAATATTTTATATTTTGTATACATTATTTTAATTATTTACTTTTTTTTGCTTGATATCAGTTTGCTCATTAATATGCAGCTGGCGCTTGAAAATGAAAACCACAGTATTATTTTTTTAATAATCAAAATTAAAAATTTCAAATGAATGCAAAAAAAAAGTGTATTGAAATTTTCATAATTTAGACAGAAAATAATTAAATAAATATTAAGCAAGTTTAATAAGTATCTATATTAAAAGGAAAATTCATTTAGGTAAAATGAAGATTAAAAATTACATTTTATGAGAGCTCAAATTGAAACTCTTCACTTTTTAAAATTAAATTAAAATTCTCAATTGAGCAACTGTAGCTAATGACATTTGAAAAAGAAATGGTCAACTGCAGCACTAAAAGAAATGAGTTTTGGAGACGACGTTAAAGAAAAGTAAATTTAAAAAAAAAAAAATCATTTTGATTGTTTAGAGCTGGCCAAAAGTATGCCAAACGTAAGAGCAGCGATGACAAAACATTTCACAGACATATACGCACTCAATTTTGACAATGGATTTTACACGAGCACAAAACACAATGAAAATGTCTGCGAGCCATGAAATTGATTTGGTCAACAACGTGTCGGTTACATGTGTGCAAGTTGGAGCTATGTGTGTCAGTGTGTGTGTCAGTGTGTGTGTGAGTGTGTGTGTGAGTGTGTGGTGCTGCATTGTGTGGGTTACGTGCATAAGTGTGCATAAATTGGCAACAGAACGGAATCAACAAAAATGTTGTACAATGCCAAAGCTGAAAACAATGCAAAAAACTCAGCAGAGGAGACGTTCCGAGCAAATTGTATAACGAGCTGATTGAGTTAACTGACACACATATACATATATATATGTATATATAGGTATAGCCCGACAGGTATGCCACAGGCCTGCGGATGCGGCATGTGGAATTTGGCATGTGGCCACACAATCGTTTCTGCTCGGGATATGCTCATTTGGGATATGAAAGTGACTACATCAATTTACATTGGCTCAGATTATTTTTCCATTTTCTTTCGTTTTTATTTTCTTATTTTCTTATTTATTTATATTTATGTTTTTCGTAATGACAAAATGAATGGAAAGGATTGTGAAGTTAAAGAAATAAGTTCCATTTGGAAATTCTGTAAACCTAGCTAGTCAGTTGAGGGATTTTAGTTGGTTCAATATGAAAATAGGATTTGCATAACAAAATCTGTTTTTCTTATCCGATCTGAATGAAATATTGAGTTTTTTATTGTTATCGGAATTCGATATGTATCGATATCCGAGAAACGCGGAACGTTATGGATATAATGAAATAAAATTGATCTTTCCGTGTTATACAAGAACTTTTCTTAAAAAATTTTGAAATCTCCAGTCTCTAAACTTGGCTCAATCGAATCAGCTTTTGATGCTGATGCAGAATATTACATTATATATATGTTACATTATACTCATTATACTAGATATATACTATATATATACACATTATACTTTATGATTCTTATTTGGATTCTACATTTTCATTTTTCTTTTTACTCAAAAAAAAACCTTATTTCCATATATGATTTCTTATGCCTTTGAATACTACAATTATAAAGTTCTCATTTAATGAATATGCAAACAGTAAATAAAATCAACTTTAAGAATTATCCTTACTCTACCCATCCTGATTTGAATATGTAGATAATGTATACAGTTACTGCTGAAAAGTGCTGGGCAAAGAAATGTAATTAAAAGTGATTTAAATAAAGTTGCTTTTTGATGAATCCAATCGCCGAGCTCAACTTGGTCAGTCTGCTATTTGTTTAGCCTAATTGACTGAGATTGATATGCAGAATCGGAGCCCCTCAGTCAAATTAGACAAATTAGCCGTGAAGCAGGCCAAACTTTTTGAAGCGTTGAAGCAATTTGAATCTGACTGTGGGGCAAGTTGAATCTGACTGTGGGGCAAGTTGAATCTGACTGTGGGGCTATTTCACTTCACGTGACCAACGCAAAATGCGAACACACAAAAAGCAGACCCCTAAATCAGAGTCAGCTGGCTACTTAAGTAGTCAGAGTCCTGAAACACACAAACTCATAAACATAAACACACACACACACACAAACACTCATACACACCCTCAAGTTATGGCTGCTGTTGTGAAAATTAAAAAATTTAAAATTTAATGAGCCAAGCTTGCTGTTTAATCCACTGTTAAAGCCGGGCCGGGCCACACAAAGCCATTTAAATTGGTCTTGAAATCAAACTAAGCAGAATTTAGATGAAAGTTGCAGCTTGGGTGAAAGTTGAGATTTGAAATTTAATTAAGTTGAGTTTTCCTTTTTTAATTTTTGTTTTAATATATATATATATATATATATATAATATAATATAATATATTATATAATAGGTTATACAACTCAAACCACTATTAGATCGTTCGAAGAACATTTTTCTGATGGTATCGATTTTATTTCATGTATGAAACCTGTCCATATTTCATTTATAATTATAGGTCATTAAGTAAGCTTTGTCAAGTTGTATGTGTAGTCCTTCCTTCAGTAAAATTCTGGATATACGAATTAGTAATGGCTGGGTTTGTATTACTATATAATACATAATTTCAATTCTGCGGAGCTTTGCAAATGAAAATTACTACAAAAATTCAAATTGCTTACAAATTATTTTTGTTTACTATTGAGAGTTGAACTGATTTATGGGGCATAATTCAATAATGACAATTTTTAGTTCTATTAGCTTGTTTGTAGCTCATTTTATATATACTATTTTGTAAGGCTTCGCTTATGTACACACATCTATTAATGAAAAAATGCTTGCTTAATTACCAGATTTGTTGTATTCAGTTAGTTAAAATCAATAGCAGACATACTGGCCAAGCAGCACAATCCATGTATCACTTTAAGAATCCGGCAAAAGTCATTTACTGTACATATGTATAACTCGTGTGTACATAATGTGAAAGCAAAAGTAATCCTTGCTGCAAATCGAATTACGAAGCTATCAAATGCGAGAATGATAACAGAATCTTCTAGGTGCACACCCTTCATCCCCTCGCTTGCTACCAAAGCAACTACAACAATGGCAAAAACCTTGTCTGGCCCGAAAATTGGAGCGTCACTTTTGTGTTTGGGGCTATTCAGTCAAGTGCTGCCCCAGGCGGCTATCAACAATCTTGCTAGACAATTTGGCAGCCGAAACACAAACAATAAAAATATAATTGCCACACTTAAAGGCGAAGAAAAGCAGAAAGCAACATTCAAAAGGAAAATGCTCAACGGCAATGCAAGGGAAAATTAATGAAAGAACCTTGCAAGGAATATAGTTAGCAGATTATTCAATTTTCTTCATTTTGTCTTTAAGGTTTTAAAATGATGACATTAAAAAATGCGAATCGTAAAAGCAAATTGTTCGAGCTTCAATCAGCATAAAGGCAAAATCCTTTGGCATTGTGCCGTTTATCAAATCAGCCAAAATAAAATAATAAAAAAAATAAATAAACATTTTGGCTTTATGCCGAATACTTTGCTGTTGTCATAAATTACGAAATTTATTGATTTTTGTCTTTGTTTGTTTTGGCCGGGCCAGTGACGGATTAAAAAAACCATGTTTTTTTTTTGTTGTTGTTGTGAGTAGTGAAACTTTTTTATTGTTTCTTTTATTTTGGCCTTTCCACATGCATGTATCGCGCAATATAAAAAATTACATTTTATTATATGTATGTGTATATATATATATATATTATATATGGCTGTTGAGGATTAATGGCCCGGGCTAACTCTCCTGTTGCCCTTTTTTTTATTTTAGCCACCATGCTTTGCGCTATGAGCCATGACAGCAGCGCCAAATGAAATGTATGAAAAAAACCAAGTGAAAATTCAATTTACACGCACAGAAATGTAAAATTAAAATAACCAAAAAAAAATGGAAATGAAAATCAGAATCAAGTTTATGCCGCCGCATAAGAACGTGAAAGGCAATTTCATTAAAATGCAATCAAATTGAAAGCTGATTTTACGCACACACACACACACACACACTTTTTGACACACACTTTTTGACTTTAATAAATTATTTGTATATGTATTTTATTATTTAAATTTGTTTTATCGAATGACTAACCGCCGAGGAGCTAAGCTGCAGCTGCTGCTGCTGCCTTAGCTGCTGGCCGAGGTGGCCACAACAATGCGTTGACACAGCGCAAGGATAACTGAAAACCGAGCACTGAGCATTGAGCAGCTACCAGCGAGTATTTCCAACACTGAGCACAGCCAGCACACGGAGCGTATGAGCAACGCGCTGGCTGACTGGGAGTCACTTACTGACTAGCAAACAGACGGACAGACGGACGGAGAGACAGACAGACAGACTGACTGACTGAGCGACAGACTCACACAGTGAATGAATGAATGAAATAACGAACAAAAAATAAAATAAACACAGTGTGTCTGTGTGTGTGGGTGTGTGTGTATGTGTGTATGTGTGTGTATGTGTGTGGGTAATATAACATTAAGTTTACACTGCATTCAATGTGTTTGTGTGTTTGTTGGTTGCTCTGTGTATGTGCTTAAGTGCGTTTGCCACAAAGTTACTGTATTCGTGTTACAGGACACACACATAGACAGACAGACACACACACACACACACACACGCACGCACACCCCGGTGGCATGCAACCAGGACAGCTAAATAAATGCCCTATGTCTAGGGAGCGTTCAAGGTTATATTATAAATTATGGGATAAAGTGTGCTTTTGTTAGGTTTCGCTTACTTTGAATATGTAGCTTAAAGCTTCAAAGCTTTCAGTTGTGCGCTGCTGGCAATGCTAATAAAGAAAGTTATCGATACCCGCGCTGTTGAAAAATACTTATCGATAGACGCGCTAGACGTGCAGTTTATCGTTTTATCAGACACTCTTTGTACTTATCGAGTGATCTTGGGTGTTTATTTTATTTTTATTTTTAAATTTATCTATTTTTTATAGATCTACACCAAAAAACTTTAAATATTTCTATCGAAGTGTATTAAAAACTCGATCAGTTTATGAAAATGTTTGTAAAGTTTTGAAAAATCATGAAACAATTTTTAATATTTGCTATTAATTCTTTTTCTATTATATACATCTATTATATATCGAAAAGTAATTCCAAATGCACTAATAAATAATTAAATTATGCGGTACATCATTCATTATTGTTTTTATAAACTTTTGAATCTTATCTAATCTTATCTTATCTTTATTTCAAGTTACTGCCCAATTGAGTTCCCAATCGTCTTTTCATTATGTTGAAACACGAAAAAGCTCATCCAATGAAAGATTTATTGAATGATTCTAATCAAATACCTTTAACAATTTATCTTCAAGAAATAGAATAGAGTTAATACAGATTTCATCTATATGAATTATTGAAAATAAATGGTTTGAGCTAGCTAGAAACTATCAATTCTTGTCTGGCCATCATATATTGAGATAAAGTCATGCACAAACATGCACAAACATGTACAGACGCGTACACCTCTTGATGTGAGCGCATAAATCAAGCTGAGCATATCATCATCATCATAATTTGACGCTCGACTAGCACAATCGATATACCCCAGCCTTGCGGCACTGGTAAGCGCCAAAAGCAGCAGGGAAAATCAAAGTAAATTCGACAACAATAGAGATGTCTATTTGTGAGTTAGTATGCGGGTGTCTGTTCGTGTATGTGTGTGGGTGTGAGTGTGTGTGTGGGTGTGAGTGTGAGTGTGTTTGTGGGTGTGTGTGAGTGTGTTTGTGGGTGTGTGTGAGTGACGAGAGTGTGTGTGTGTGTGCACATAAAAACTCGAGATGTATGTATTCTTGAAGCCACTTTTCAGCTAACGAGCTTCGCTCAGTAAACGTCTTTACTGTTGGCCAACTTACACTTAAGTTGTTTTCCGTTGAAAAAAAAAAAAAAATAGGAAAAAAAAACCTGTTTGCACAATTTACGTCCGCGCCCCCTTCCGTAATCTGGGCTTGTACGAGAGTGTATATTAAAAATGTGCAATAAAACGCGCACTTAACTTGAAAACCATTTTATTTTATTGTGCAGCAGTCAAATAGTAGTCAAAGCAAAGCGTTTCAGCCAATTGCTGGCTCACAAATAAGAAACGACAAACAGTTATAATAGTTTCAATGACTTTAATACACAAAAAATGTATTATTTAATACGTTTGCACAAAATGTATGTCAAAACTATTCGCACATAGTTGAAACTTATTCGCCTTCAGTTTCGACTTCAGCAGAAAATATATTTAAATTTGCACATAAAATTCGCTTAAATATTTAAGTAAGTTTTCAATGTATTTAATGGACGACCCCCTATAAAGTAAGGGGGCCTTTTTCCAAAAATTCCGAAAGCTAATCAAGCAGATGATCAGCGAACGGGGGTTGATGTTAATATCATTGGTGTCAGCAGCAATGTCCTCACTACACGTTCATTGGACATTTCTGCTCCCCAAGACAAGGAAGATCGATTGCTGGCAACGTGCGGCAACTAACGCAGCCGTTGCAAGAACCGTTTGTGAATTGCAAGCGCAAAAAGCTCACAAATGTGTGCAAGAAACTGCTGCCTACCACTGGGGGTGAACTGATCGTGTGATCGTTGCAATCCTCGAGGAGTGCATTTGAAAGGAGTAAACCAAAAACCGGTTTCGACAACCCTTTAAAAATCAGACACAAAAGTTGCAGTTTGTTTAATTTTTTTGCAGATTCAAAACCAGTTTTTGCACAACTTTGGGTGCACTTAGCTGGACCAGAAAAAAACAACCCCTAATTGCAAGCTTTAATCTAGGGCGATCGACAAGAACATAAGTTATGTTTAAAAGCATCTCCGCTTCTTATTACTTATTTATATATGTCAGGCTATTTTATGTATAAATTGGAAGGCTATCTTTTTACAATTGTGACTTTTATAGCTATCGGAAATCGATTTATATCGATATTCACTAAACGAGCAGAAGTTATATTCAAATTTCTTATATACACTAGCTCTTAAAATCTCTCAGATCGGCTAAATCGACTCGTTTGCTGCTGCTGATCAGGGATATGAAAGTTTTATGATGTCAGAGATAATTCCTGCTGCCTGCCACACACTTTAGTACTACTTCATTTCCCATTTTTAATGCCTTCAGGGTTTACGCATCATAAAATTTCTCATAATTCCTGTTTTAACTACGACAACTCATAAATAAATAGACAATTTCAGAGAGCCATGTAAAACACATAAAGCTAGTCAAACAGTAAAATTGCAAAACTACAAGCAAATATTTAACTTTCTAGGGCCAAGAAAATGAATTCGAGCAGATTTATCAAATGTCTCAAATGTCTACGTTTTGGCAAAAAGCCAAACAAAAAAAAAGTACAATTTTAATTTTGTGGCATGATGCATGAGTAGCAAACATGCTACACATGTGTATGTGTTTGGCTGGGAGAGATTCATCCGCTTGAATATTGATGGCTTGGGAGACTCATCAGCATCAGCTGGGGCAGGATGCCACTTTACAGTTCACAGTGGAAGAGCGATGGGACAACATCAATTGATTATTGTTAAACTGTTGATAATAGTATCAATTATGCAAACTAAGTGCAGACAGATATTGGGTATTCTATAAATATCAAAACAAATGTTGACTTTTGAGTCAAAGAGCTGTTTACCATTGAGACATTTTCTAAGGTTGGGTCAAAGGCCATGTTTGGCCCGTTGTGATCCGTATGGGTTCTAGCTCAATTTTCTCCTACACTCGTGTAAAACACAAGATTAAAGATTTCACCGGCCAGTTGCGTGTATAAATTTCGCAATCCTGGGCGGCTTTCGATGTTGATAAACTAGGCAGAAAGTGGCTTCTCAAAGGTTGCTAAACGTTTCCTGGCAAGTGCCGGGCAGATGCAGTAAGTTTCCCGAGAATCTACTTCTTCCTCTTCTTTCAAGCTTCTGCAGAAGTTTATCATGCAAACTGTGTCGACTTTCTTCTACTTGTAAACAACTTTTGAAAATTTAACTACAAAAAGTAATTAAAAAGTATTAAATTTTAATATATGTATAACAAATTTCAAACATTATTCAAATCATTAAATTTAAAGTTTAATTTGCGTAGATAATTATCAAAAAGTGTCTTTTCCCAAGTTTAATAATCAATAAAATTCATTCTTAAAGTTAGCACTGTGTTCGCCAAGGCAATTAATAAAAAAAAAAGCTGAAAGCTTTTTACCAATTTTCTAATGGCATTTGTGCGGCTTTTTACTTTAAAGCAGAAAAGTTCAACGAGGACAAAATGAACACGAACGAACAACAACAAGGAGAATAACAACAACAATATCAAGAAGAAAAAAAGATAGAATGAAAACGAACAAGTTGTTAACCCAATTTGCCGTCTTCGCTATAAAATTCCAGAGCGCATTGCGAAGGAGGGGAGGAGTAGGAGCAGGGGTAGCAGCAGGAGCGGGAGCGGGAGCGGAAGGAGCAGGAGCTCAAGTCAAAAAGAAAGAAGAGGCAGAATGACCTTCAAAAAGTGAACTGCACTGCCAGGAATGAAGCAGGCGCTCAAACTCAACGAGGATGTCGCCTCGCATTTCACCTGAAGGCACAAGGATATAAAAATTATGCGCATGCATTTTGCACTGTATTATTGGGAAAACAAGGAAACAAATTGGGGGGGCGTGGCTGGGCGAACGGCAAATTTATGAACAGACACGTTTGCGACCAAAAAAAGGAAATCAACTAGGAATGCTCCAGCAGTCGAGAGTTAGCACAACTGAAAGTTGGCCGGCTGATTTTGGATTGTTTCTTAGCCAGTCTTGATAAAATGTTTACAGTTGAGCAATACTTTATACAAGTTATAAGCAAACTCGATTAAAATAGTGACAGCTATTGCTAGGAGAGATCGATTTTTATTGATGGCGTTATCGATAAATTGAAATTGACGGGCAATTTAAGCTAAGGTTCATAAAAACACGCACAGATCAATATTTCTTTAAAATTATGTCTTTTATTTCCAATCATTTTATTATTCATATTCTTTTTTTTTAATTTTTAGCAATTATTTTATTAATCAATTCGGAAAGACAAATGCAAATAGGCCGTTTAAGCGGTTTACCGAAGACAACGGAGACTGCTAATGGAATCGAGAAATGTTAAAAATGTGAATGTACAAAATGTGGGCCATAATCGAATTCGACTATAAATCGACTGCTCGTTCAATGCTGATCACGAATATATATACCCCATAGCATCCAATATGTGTACTTCTGGCCAACTTCACCATACCAGTTTAGCCCAGTCAGTCAGTCTGTCAAAAGTCTCAAAAGCCTTATTAGACCATTTCCATTGCTGGGCTTCTTAAATATGTCTGATTTCAATTACTTGTACTTATTTAGTTCTCATTTCCGTTTTGTCTGTTTTTTTGCCAGCGTGAAAGCGAAATGTCAGCAGAACATTTAGTGTTGTCATGGTGTTGGCATGGAGTAACTAATGCATATTTGATTGAGTCCTTGTCAGGATATGTGTGTGTACTTAAGTACAAACGTCATTTGGGCGTAATCGACCCGATAATCGAATGGCCCTCATCTTGAATAGAAATAGATATTTAGAAGGTCATATGGGATGAGGGCTTGATGGTAATTATTTGATTTGTATACGTATACAATTAAATTGAAATTATACACATATGGGATTTTCATAATCCAAAAGTGTCTTACAAAATGCCAGTTAAAAATACATTAAATTACTTTTGATAAAAAAAGCAATTAATTAAATTGCTTCTGGTAAAAAAAAAGCAATTAAAATTTCTTTCACTGTTTTGATTTCTAATAGCAATTAATTAAGTACAGATGATTTAAGGTTTTTATCTGCATCACTCAAATTGCCAAAGGCGACTGCAAAGCAAAACATATTTTGATTTATATATATTTAATTGTGTTGCCAACAGAGGCCATTTATCAAAATAATTTCTGCATAAAAACTTGAAAATACCGTTTTTTAAATTTTGTTTTACATTTTCAAAAAATTGCATTTTAAGGGTTTTTATAAAAGATACATTTCATATATCCCAACCAAGGTGATTAGTTCTCCAATTGGGATTTAAATTGACTTGTGTATTAATTAATTATTTTTTGAGATTTTTAAAATATTTTTCGGGCAATATATTGAAAAAACAGTTTTAAGACTGATTAAAGTTAACAAAATATACAATCATTTATTTTTAGCATCCATTTTTCTCGTAACGGAGATTAGTTCACAATGTTTTCACTTAAAAGCATTTGCTTGATGAAAAAAACATAAACAAATTTCCAATATGATATGAAAGAGGCATTTTAAGCTTTTGTAGTGTCCCGAAACGGACATAAATCCTGTCGAGATTATGTGTAAAAACTGTTTTTGTCCAAACTAGCACTTGGGAGCTATCCAAGCTGTAGTTTGAGTATGCTTTCTATTTACGCCGAACAAGTCTTTAAATTTGCAGCTGATATTGAAAATGTGATTCTTTTCGAATTCAACGCTCATTTTATGTGACAAACTAATGTGAAACAAAATACATTTTCACCAATTTTATTTTTACGAGTGAAACAAAATTTGTGCCCCTATTCAATTTCAAGGAGTGTTTTCGTCTCTCCACCTCCAATCGAAACTAATTAAATCAATTAATTAACAGCAAAAAATAAGCTATAAAATAAAGCACTCGAAAACTTTCAAAAGCAATTTGCGACTTCGTTGAGCAAACACTAAACTATGCAGCAGCAGTGGCCAAAAAGCAAAACTAAAACTAAAAAAGAAAAAAAAAAACCAAAACACATTTCAGAAATGCAGCAAAATTAATTTGGCTGGCAAACAACTTTGTAGCATACTTTTCGGTGCTGGGAAATTCATTAGGAAACAAACTGCAAACAGAGGCAGAGGCAACTAAACGAATTGAAATGAAAGCTAAACGAACGAATGACAGCTAAACAAATACCAATCGCAAATAGATATTATCTTTTGTCCCCTCCCTCGTCCGTCCACTGCTTTTACTTACGTCTTATGCCCCAATCCATCATTTTGGTGGCTTGATTGTTGGTCTTGGGAATGAAATGCCAGGTGATGATTTTGTTCTAGTTGTTGTTGTTGTTGTTGGTTTGTACGGCAATTGGGCAACATTAGCGTCGACAAATGCCGGACAGGAACCGGCTGCGACTTAACGTTTGTTTTTGCGTCTTCATTCTACACCATGGCTACAGAAAAAAGTTAACGGCAGCAACAACCACAACAACAACAATAATAACGGCGACAGCAGCACACACAAATTGAATTCAACTGTTTCTAATTTTGACAATTTTATGTATGCCTCAAGGAAAGCAGCCAGGACGACACACACACACACACGAGCAAAACACAAACACAGTGGAAAAAACTGTTGCAGCCTCTGAGGCGCTTTCAGCTTTCAACTTGGTAAATTTCCAAATTCCGGTGCCAATTCTTAGATTTCGATTTCGCTTTCGTCTACCCCGGGCCGTCTGCCGAGCGCTGCGCTGCTGTGGCCCGAGCAACATTTACTTCATGACTGACAAAACGGAACACAAACCGAAATATACAACAAATCCAAAGCGGACAGACACAATGCGCTGCTGACGCTGACGCCAACGGCGGCGACGACGCCGACGAACTCTTCGATGGCGAAGTGTGACTGTGACGTTGCCGAATGTGCATGTTCTGCAGATAACTGTATAAGGGGAGCTGGGAACCGCTGAGGTGCGAGTCAGAGCGAGAAAGAGAGAGCGAGAGAGAGTAGGAAGGCTGCTTCGGAACTCGCGTCTCCGAATCGGGTGCGTCGACATTGACGAGGACATTGACAACGACAACGACAACAACAAACACAAGTTGAAAGTCGTTTCCGAAAGAAAAAAAAAGCAAAATTCAAGTGACCGCCACGCTGCTGTCCTTATTATTATTGTTGTTGTTGTCGCACAGGTGGCGTTGTTCTCAATTGAAAATGTAACCAAAAAATTACTATTATCCTAAAAGCAACTCGCAAACATTAGCAGAGAGAGTCAATGGGTGGGATAGAGATAAACGGTAAAAAAAAGAGGAAACCCTTAATAATACATTTGCACAGCGGAATCCGCAAAAAAAAAAATTAATGAAAAACTCAAGAAGCACACAGCCTAAAAGCACGCAATTAAATCTATAATGACTCAAATTAATCAACCCTTAAGCAAATACTTGCTGCGCTGAAAGAGCACTCCAAAACAACAATAAAAATACAACTAATGCCACTGTACCAAAAAAAAAAATAGGAAATATGAAAAAAAAAAAAACAAGAACCAAGAACAACAAGTGTAAAGATGGCAAAGCCAACACGAAGGAAACGCCAAAGAGAGCCGAAAAAGCATATGCGCTGCTGCATTCACTTCTCTTTCTTTCTCTCTCACGCTCAAACGCGTTCAATCAAAAATATTGAAAGCACATTAAGAGAGCGCCATACCCAACGGCGAGAGAGTTAGGTTGGTAGAGTAAGAGAGCGCACTATTAGAAACAATAACAACGACATCGAAATGCTGTTAAAATGCCAAAAACACTTGAAGCTAAACAGACAGCATAAAAGAGCGTGCCGAATGGGGGGAATTTAACAAGCACCTGCAATCAGCTGCAGGTGTTGCTGTTTGTTTTAGGCGTACATAAAGTGTGTCATGTTAGCAGATAGGCTGCCAGGTCATGTAAATAGCAGATAAGGTCAACTGTTAGCAACAGCAATAACTACTCGAGAATTAAGGTGCCCCAAAATTGAGATACTACTAAAAACTGACTGGTTGATGCTTAAGTGAAATTTATCGGTGTGCCAATCACATAATTAGGACAAAGACCAGCAGAGAGAGAGAGAGAGAGACGCTGCGCTGCTCTCATGAAATATTTACACAAATGCGGTCGGCATTTACATTTTACACCTTTTTGAATTGCAAACGCAAAGCGCCAAAAGGCAAATGAGAAATGGGCAGAGTTATTGTTTGTGTCTGTGTGAGTGAGTAAGTGAGCGAGTGTGAGTGTGTGTGAATGAATGCATGGGAGAACAGCAGAATTAGCAGCAGAGCAGGCAGCAGAGCATGCGGCAACTTGTGGCTGTTAAGCGCTGCCAGCCTCAAAACTTTGATGCTTATGTGGTCGGCTGTCTGCTTGTGTGTTTGTGTGCGCCTGTGTGAGTGTTCGTTTGATGCCAGCAAGAACATTTCCGGCCGCAGCATTTCTTTCGTTTCATATTTTTTTGTCGTCCTTATTTAAATATCACTTATGTTTGTCCTTTTACGTTACGGCTGTCGTTATGCGTGTGTGGCATTGAA
The DNA here is from genome assembly GCA_035041535.1 of Drosophila cognata. Lineage (NCBI taxonomy): Eukaryota > Metazoa > Arthropoda > Insecta > Diptera > Drosophilidae > Drosophila > Drosophila cognata. Next base: position 11,385,021 of record JAWNLC010000571.1, on the reverse strand, counting down.
TTCCCAGCGGCCTATTTATTTTGTGTAGAAAGTTTATCATTTCCGTAACTGTGTGTTTTTGTGTGTGTGTGTGTTCCGTGTTGCCTTACTTACATTGTCTGATGCTCAAAGCCTCCCCCACCTCTTATCCTCCTCCCCCTCTGCAAATTAGTCCTTTGCATTTATTCTGTTACCCGACAAGTGTTGAAATTTTGTTTTTGTTGCCCACTTTTTGGCATGTGCCGCAATTTCTGACATGTCTTTGCCGGACATTTTTTGGTTGATGTGTGAAGAAGATGTAGATTTAAAAGGCAGGTGAGTGATGAAGCAATCAATTAAATCAATCAACAAAAAACACTCCCTCACTCAATCAACATCAATCAATTAAATCAATCAAAATCATTCAAAAAATTAATCAATCAATCAATCAATTCAATACAAAAGATCAACCAATCACTCACTCTCCGTTTAAATCAATCAATTCCAATCAATAAAAAAAAATTAATCACACAATCAACATCACTCATTCAATCACTCAATCACTCACTCACTCGAAAATTATATTTATTTTCGTTTAGCTTTTTGTATATTGTAACGGTATTTCGTAATTTGCTGGCAAGCTTTTCGATGTAAAAGCTTATTGCAACGAGCTTTTGTCACGCTCACTTTATTATCCTTGCACTCTCTGGTTTGTGTACTCGCTAAGGTAATTTTATTGTGAGCAAAATACAAATTGAAAATTTTTGTTCTGGAATAATTTTTAATTTTTGGTTTCTAACTTATCAGCTTGCAAACTGACAATTACCTTCAGAAACCTTCAGAATTTAAAAATTGAAGTATTGCAAAGTTTGCAAAGATATGCATCAGTTTTTAAAATCCGATACTTGTGGACATTCAATAATAATTTAAAGCTCTTTGGCCAGTTTCACAACTTTTTCCGACTTCATTATTATATTGATGTACAGATATTTTTAGCAATTTTCGAATTCAATGAAACTTGCAGTTTAAGTAAAAACTTACGCAGTTTTTCACATATGTCATCCTTCATTTTCTTTAAATAGTTTTTCAACAAATAACTTTACACAAGTAAAAATTCGTCTTTGCACGTACTCTGAGAAAGTGTGTTGCAACACTTTGAAATGCCAGCAGACAACTGAAGCAAATTCCAAAGTTGTGTGTAAAATACCAAAACTCTTAAAATATGACAAACAACAACAAAATAGCAACAGTCAAATTCGCTTGTTGTTGTTGATGATGACAGGCAGCATAAATATTGATAAAACAATGCTAATCGGCATGCTCCAAGTTTGCCGATATATATATTTATTTATGAATGAGTTGCGTGGCTTACACTTTGAATCCCTTCGCCTCCCCACTTCTGGCCATCCTCTTGAACGGAGCCAACTAAGTGAATTCAAATGGCCTACAATCAGGCAAAGGATTTTCAAACTTGAGAAACTCACCTCGTGACGTTGGATGATTCATGAGTATCGACAATGGGCACTCGTCGTCGTCAAGGATGTACTCGGTTCCATCGCTGTTTACCTGAAGAATGCAAAAAAAAAAAATCATTCAAGAAATTATTACAAATGGTTTTTAAATAACTTCTAATCAATTACAGAGAGTTGATCGCGTGTCGTAAAAAATATCAAATAAAGCCATCATAACATATGGGAATGAAAAGCAGAGTGAAATGTGAAAAACAAGTTAGAATGCTTGCTGATATTCATTTAGTTTGTTCAGTATTAAAATAGGTTTTTAGGAAAGAAAAATCTTCTTCTTTTGCTTCTTTTCAGATTTTAGTGAGATTTCTAAAAACAATGGTTCTATTATTACTATGTAAATTTGAGTCGATATTTTGAAGAGTTAAGTTATCGATAAAATAAAATGATCTTAATCTACAAGAAATTATATTCCCATTTTCTAGTCTCTAGCTTTTATACGACCTAAAATGAGAATTAAAAGATTATTTTACAATATTAATTCAAATGAGAATTAAATCAATAATTTTACAATTTGGAAAACAAGCAAATAATCAAAAATTATGCTGAGGCTTGAACAAAATACTTCAATTTAATTTTTAAGTTAGTTTGTGTAGTTGAGTTAGTTTTTTCTTTTTAATTTAATTAATTAATTTTAAATAATACAAATATGAAACCTGGACGAACCTGGACAAGGCAGTAGTGAAGAGGATCTGCCTTCTCGAGGCCGTATTTGGTGAGCATTTCCCTGACGACAGCCTGGGCACAGTCTCGTATGGAGAGGAGCAGCGTTTTGTAGGGCACATCCTGACAGAGACTTTCGCCGTAGATTTTGAGGGTGCCGCCAGTGTCTGGTCCGCCGTCACGGGAACGAAACTGTTGCAGCTTCTTTTCGAGCTTTTGTTGTCGGCGTCTCCGCATCACCGCTTCCGGATTTGAGATCGAGCGTGTGAATGACGTCTCCGGCAGTTCTGTGTACAATTTGCCAGCAACGGCATCGCTAGAATTGACACCGTTGTTGCCACCCATGCCACCGGCACTGCCATTCATATGGGCCGCTGAGGCGGATGCGCCGCTGCCACCGACACCATTGCCCAAGCCCAATTGGCTGCCATTGGCCAGATTGGGCAGATCGGAGCTGAGCTTGGCCATCTTCTCCTTTTTCTTTTGCTCCTTCTTCTCGCGCTTGGACAGCTTGCGCTTGAAGTTCAAATCCGATTGCTCAATCGGCTACAAGATAAAAATAAGATAAGAATTAGTTTAGAAACCAAGTTGAAATAATGCAACTCCTACCGTCGTCTTCTGATCGATGTTCTTGAGCAGAAATCGACCCTCGCGATCATCAATGTGCCAGTTGAGCTGCACCAGCAGCGGCTTCTCATCCGCATTCAGGCGACGCTCCTCGCCGTTCGCATGCACCTCGTAGAGGGCGTAATTTGGCACCGACAGCATTCGCATATCGGGACGAAACTTCTCAATGAGTGTGTCTGCAAAAGTGCCGCAAATAAACTTGAATATAAATAAAAAGTGACCAGCGCCCGTATCAAGTAGCAAGCAACTTGATAAGATAAGTGCTCATAAATAAATCATATCGCATATATATAAAACATCAATAAATTGTCTGAAAGCATATCTGAATGGCCATTTCAAATATTCCCAGCTTAAAATTTGAATTAATATTGATATTTGAATTGCATTTTTTTTTAATCAATATTCAAGTGATATTTAAATATTTCTAGACATGGCTATATCGACTAAGCTCGCTTTTATTCTTATATATATTAATTTAAATCTAGGGTATACAAAACACCCAAATTCTTGCACAACATAGTTGCAAGGGATAAAATTATTCCGTTTCCATTTAAAGAATTTTATACCAAATATCTTTGTTAGATTTTTAAATAAACTGTTCATTGTTGAAGGGTATGCAAATATTCCATATTCGTTTGTAAGCTTGTCTTCAGAATTGCAGGGTATACAATATACCATATTCTGTTTTAGGCAATGTTGCAGGTTACACAATTGTCCCAGATCCTTCTTAAAGCTACTCTTCACAGGGTATGCAATATGTCCCATTTTCTTTCTAAAGCTTCTCTTCATAGTCACATAATTATTACAGGGTATATTGTTCCATTCCATATTAAATCTGCTGACTCACCTATAACATCTGTGACTGTGGCATCGCTGGCAACTCGAATGCATTTGGTGGCCACCTTCTGGCCGGCATCTTGAAAATAGAAGCGCATAACGCCATGGAAGAGCAGATTCTGCAAGATACATAATATATATATATATTTTAGACAGATCTATATATATATATATATAGATAGGTGCAAGTGCATACCTCATCTGGTTCGGAGAGCGCAAAGAGATCCAATCGATTGGCATTCCATTGCTGTATAACTGAGCTTACTGCCTCGCGATCCAACATTTTTTTATCATGTGACATGCTGTCAAAACGGCGGGGCAGGGCGAAGGGGTAGTTGCAGTTTGGGGTGGAGAGAGAGAGCGAGAGAGAGAGAGATAGAGAGGTAATGGAATTTTTGGAATGTTTATCGTATTTGTGACTCCAGTGTGACGTCGTTTCTCAGCTCCTTCTTCTTCGGATTCCGTTTTTGTTGTTGTTGTTGTTGTTGTTGTTGTTGTTATTGTTGTTGTCTTCTGGCAGCTTCGGCTAACTGTAAACACAAACAAGAGCAAAAGGGAGAATTGGGTTTAAAATTAGATTCTAGGTTTACAACTTCCACGAAGCACTCGTAAAAAATGAAATTGTTCACATAATTGCAACAGCAAATGTTGCATTTCCGACACAGCTGCCACATCAAAAGGTGCAAAAATATGGCAAGACTATGAACTTATCGATAGTAGAGGTAAATAAGGGTATATATACATATTGATCTGACATCATCAACCATAACTTAAGCGTAGTGACACCTAATCGGCAATATTAGCAAAAGAATCAAAATTCGATTGAAATTTTAATCGCTTCAATTCCCTGCCCATCATATTCTAAACTCTCTTGCCACACTAATTTAGTACAAACAAATCAACTGATAATTTAATGAAAGCTTCCCTTTCTTTAAATGGTGCAGATTAGAAAAATGAATGAATCAAATAGCAAGTAAATGTTTTGTGGAAAACGTCAAGTCACGTACCACATTATGGATAGCATGACAAAAAAAGAAAGATATTATTACAACAATTATTAATTGAATACGACATTATTACGATGTGCGTATCCCTTGAAATGCCCATGTACAGCACTGCTCCCCTTCCCCTTACCTTCATAGATAAATTCCAGTTATTTAAAAGGCTTACACTCCACAGATATCATAGATACTCAGTTTACATTCCATATATATGTGTATAATAATAACTGACCATCGGTTAAACAAAAGACCCCTTTTTTATGGAATGCAGCCACACATGGCGCATGCCGCTTTACATTCTGTGTGTTGTCAATTAAAGAGATCTCCGCCTCCTCCTCTCTTAACCCCACCCCTTAGCCAGCTGACCGGTGACCCCAGACGAAAGAACGAGCAACTTCATCGGGGCAGAAAATAAATAAAGCTGCACAGCAATTTAAAATGTACAAGAGTACAAATGTACCTCAAGTTGTTCTTAGGGCGCGTCTGAAACGTTCAAAGTTCATCAAAGTCCGATGTCAAAAAAGCGGAACTGTGCCTCAATTCCCATCCCCTCAGCCCACCACACCGCTCCCCACCCACCTGCCTGCCTGCCTGCCTGCTGCACCCCACCCTCCTAGCCTACTCGTCCAACTCTAACTGCTTTACCAATTGCCCCTGTTGTTTCTTGATATCTGTTGCCCTTGCTCTTTCTTATGTTTTTTGTCTTTGTCTCTCATGTTGCTTCTTCTTCTTTGCTCTTTTTCGTACGTAGTTTAATAACCGTCAACGGTTACGCTTCGCAGAATTCGTCGTTGGCTGCGCACTCGGCACGAAAGGGGGGAAAGCAGTGTGGCTGAAGTGGAAACAATGCACCACATACTGAAAACTCTATAAAAGGAAACTTTGCTTAAGCTAAGCAATTTGAACAATTCCAATTGGGAGAGGCAGAGGATGAGGGAGAGGAAGAGGCAGGGAACGCATTTTGTCAACCAAACAACTTTAATTGTAAACGAAAAAAAAATGGACTTTCGTTAAAAATCTAAAAGTAAACTGAATTCGTACTTTAACCGTTGTCTAACGGTTAATAGAAAAAAAAATTAATTTTCGTTGAAAAAATAAATATAAGCTGAATTAATTATTGTCTAACGGTGTGTGAAAAACGATTGACCAGCTTATTCTTAGCAATTGCAAAATATATTGAGTAACATTTTTAAGTCTGTTAATAAACCTTTATATTTATTTCCAACCCATTCACTCTTTGTTCAATTAAAATTTTATTTAATTTTAAGCATAAAATGCACATTTTTCATTATATTCAATATGTGAGAAACAAATATTCATAAATATATGATTAATAAAAAAAAATCATACATTTTACCATCAAATAAATAAAGTTCCAGTTTTGGTACAATTGTACCAATTGTGGCCAATTTTGGAGTTACCCAGGAAACCAACCCCTGCGCCTGCAGGACGAAGGAATTGCAATGCTTTTTTCTGCTTTGGCATTTGATGTTTGTGGCTTCGTTTTGATTTGCATTTCAATACATCCAAAACTCGGTTGCCGAGCAGTTTTTGGGGGTTGTTTAGGTCTATTTTTCAAATGAACTGAATACTTGTTATTTATTTATTTATTGGACTGCTTTTTGAAAACAGTTATGATTGATTATGTCTAATTATAATTATTAAACATTTTTGATATCAGTAATTTAGAAACTCCTTTAAGGCGATTCAATAAAAAAAAACTCGCTAAAAACAGATAATTTGTATTATTAGCATCAAAAAAAGTGATTATTCAGCCGAAAGCCGTTTTAACTGTTATAAGCAAGCACTTTATAATTAACTGTTAATTGACATAGAAAGGAAGAATGCTGACAAAATATTTTCAGTAAAACAAAACAAAAGAAAAAATAGCAGACTTGACCCCAAGTAAAACTGGAAATGTGATTTTTTTTTTGTAATTATTTAGGCATTACTTTACAACATTATTAAAAAGACATAAAAGTGACATTTACACTGTCGACGGAACAGCGAGCAAAGTCAACAATTAACTTGTTGATGTTTTTGTCGTTTTTGTTGTTATTGTTGTTTTGTGTGCACTGAGCCCAAAGATTGCGACTGCTGATAAAACTGTAAGAAAAACAGCCGGAAAACCGCAAAACCAACAGCAGCGGAAAGAAACAACACAAAAAACTGTCGCTTAACAAAATAGAAGGCAAAAAAAAGAAAAACAAACAGGTAGACAGACAGACAGACAGGCAGAAAGACAGAGATAAATGTATAAACCAAAAGCACGGCAAGACAAAGCCAAGACTAGAGGCAAAGGCTGGAAGAAGAGGTGAATGTACCGACCATGATCTCTGTTTGAATTGGGCGCACCAAAGTCTCCCAACTGGGTCGGGGACACGTTTAAATGCTGCTGGCCTAGTCACAATCAGCATTATTGGCTCTTGTCGTTTTTTTGTATTCCAGGAGCCTCAAAAAACGAAAAGCACCTGTTGGATTTGCAAGATTTGTTTTTCAATCAACGAGGAAAAAAGTATTTACAACTGGCCGATTTTGTAAACAAACAAGAAAAATCATGTGTTTACTGAAAAACCGCTGTTGTCCCGTTTTCAACTAACTTTCCTGTCAATTTTCGACTTCAAATGGACACCAAAGCCAAATCATTACTCGATTCTATTTTGTTGAACTTTAAACTAGTAAATGTTAGGTATCAGAAAAATATATTTCAAAAAAATATCCCTGTTAAAAAGTTAATATTCATAGAAAACACACAGATTTCTTACAAAAAAAAATATTGATTGGATATTCAATATTAGAAAAATCTAACAACGAAAGAATGTCAAAATTTAAAATATTCCATTCAGTCTACATTGAAAAATAAGCAGTCTAATTTATGCGCAAGTTCTCTTCTTCCATGCGAATAATTGGCGCACTTAATTGAGTTAGTTGGCACATTGAGCGGCGCTTAATTGAAAGCCAATAAGAAAGACAGTAAGTCAAGTACGTTGACAACACTAAAGAAGCAACAACAACAACAACAATGAAGAGCATCTGGCATCATCAGCCGTCAATGACGAGCGTAAATTTGCTTTAATCAGCAGAATCCGTTTTCTGTTTCTATGAATGGGAAATAGCAACAACAACAACAACAAATATAATGTTTAGCCGTGACACAAACCTTTGCGCAGTTAGGTACTTTTATATCTTTTGCGTCTCTCCCTCTCTATCTGTCTCTCTGTCATTTTTGCCGTTTGCAGCTTTGCTTTGCTTTGAAGTGTTTTTCTGTGGCTTCTTCTTTGCCGGGTATTTAAAACCAGCCTGCGACACTGCACTCAACTCAAACAGTCAGCAAAAAAACAAATAAATAAAGTGCTAAAGTCGACTAGGAGAATACACTGTCTGAATAGGGAGAACGACAAAGAACCAATAAGGGAGAGATATAGACAGCAATAGAGAAAGGAAGATTGAGATATAGGAGAGCGAAGAGACTACAGAGAAAAAAATATGTTTAATTCCTCACAACAAACTCAAGACAACACTATGAAGTCATGAACAACTGAAGACCTAATTTGAATTCATCAGAATTGCGTAGGAGAGCGATATTTAATAAATATTTTAATTAAAAAAGGAATTTTTTAGTTACTAAATATAAAATATATTAAATTTCTATTTTTTATGTGTACTCAAGCTGAGTAACATAGCTAATAGTCTGCAACCTTTTAAATTTACAATCAACACTTGTATTAATTATAATCCAATTTAACCGGTGCCGACGTTTCTTAAATATTTCTGGCGACATTTTTGTATTAAAAGTGCTGGGAATACTTAAAAACTTAGGCACAACAACGCACTCTTGCCTAGAGTAGTTATGAAAGTCAGTTATGAAGTTAGTTATTTGCTGCTAAGTCATCTGTAACTGTTGTTGACGCTTTATTGTTTTCTTAGCGCAGCTTTTTGTTGGCCAAAATAAATGAAAAATACACAACTATGTTTTTTAGTTTACTCATTTTGATCTTCGTATGTGAAAACTGAAAAAAGCAAACAACAAAAAACCGGCGTATGCGAACCGGCGTCTAATGACATACCGAAGTGGTTGTTGACTCTTTTTGCTGTTGATATTTTTATACCCTGGCCGTTTTTAAAATGGGTAGAAAGGGTTATAATGAGGATGGGCTAAAATATGTTATTTGTGTGAACAAGCCGAAATATGTTACCGATAACTGCCCGCATTTTGCAAATATCGATTTAAATCGATTTCTCCAATTGACATTATTATTATTTATTTACTGTACTAATTGCACCAAGTTCGCATAAGAAACTCAGATTTTGCTAACCGAAACGAATTTTCATAAGAAATAATCCCATTCAGCTGCGATCAGAGTATCTCCTAGTCGAGTTCTCCCGACTCCCGAGTTGTCTTCACTTATTGTTTTTATATTTTTTTACATGGCCAACCGTTTTTTTTTACCTCTTGTTTTGCCATGAAACAAAAAAAAAACACATAGGTGAGTCTCTTTTTCAGTTAGCAGTCAAATATGAGTCAAGTTTGTTGCCATTATTATTGTTTTGTTGGTGGGCATGCTTAATTGGTAACTGGAATTTGGGTTGAGCGCAAAATTTTAATGAGCCTCGAAGTACTCGAGGAAATGCGGGGAGAAAGGAAGGCGAAGCGAGGCGAACTCATGAATCAACCCGAGCAGACGAAATGCGGCTTGGATTTGAATTTAAATAGAGGATGCCCACAGACAGGAAGCGGGACAAAAAAAAAAGCAACCATAATGATCGTGACTAATTGTTAAGAGATCAACGCGTATATTTGTTCACTGTTTGACTTTGATATAATGAGTGAAATTATTCCAAGCAGGCAGCAACTGTTTAAAACACAGTTACGAAAAGTTCAATGGAATTGTAATTATCATTAGTCACGATCTGCTCTTGTGATCCCACCTTATAAAAATAAAACACACACACACACACACCTACAAGTTCTACATGTGTTTAAAGTGACCTTATTTACAATTATTTATATGCCTCGATCACGACAATATCGTGCTGTAAAAAAAACTTATCGTAAATACTTTCACAACCTTCGATTTTTAGTTGGCAATGCTTTATTTTTTGTTAATTTTGATTAGTAAGAAGAGATTCTAATTTATAGATCATTTTACTTTTTTATAGACTAAGTTTATGGGACTTGTAAAAATTTTGAAATATTACACATTAACTTGCGGAAGCGTAGGAAAACTAGGTTGATGGTTTGCGAAATTCATAATCTAATAAAAGAAGAATAAAGAAAATAATATAAAAAAAAACCAATTCGCCAATAGCTTTTGAATACTGCAGACCAAGGCAAATATTTTTATATACTGAAGACATACTATTTGATTAGCAGAGCGAGTATTTATTTATGTGCATGAAAAACTTTCAAGTAAACGCTAAAAATATGGCTGTAAAAATTATTGAAAATTTCAGATTGAAAGATTGAAATAAATGAAGTCATACCTAAATTTAATTTCTCTTTTTATATTTTATGGGAAATCATCACAACTCAATGAGCAAATAATAAATACATAAATTTGATTTTAATTTAAAAAAAAAACATGAAATTTCAATATGGAATGCGAAAAGTGATCGTTACTCGGGTCAGCTTTGTTCTCAATATTTTATTGCATCGTGGTATAGCATATACAAAACGCATATGCAATAATAATCTAAATATCCGCTCTGTTAATTAGGCAATTAGTCTTTCTATGTATATGTTCAGTAAATGCAATTTAACCCAATTACAACAAATTGAACACCTTTTGTAGCCACAGTCACAGCCACAGCCCTGAACCACAAGCCAAATACACACACATAATAATTATGCATTCCACAGCAACAGCAGCAGCAACAACAACAACAGCAGCAACAGCAGCAGCAGCAGCAGCAACAACAACGACAACATTCAACATTTTATTGTCGTTCTCATTGAGATGGCCGCTCCCCACAAACTTTGCCTCCTTTGCATACCTAATTAGTTCATTTCCCATAAGCCGAATCGCTATTTTGTGAGAATATGCATAGAAAATGGTAAATATTCATATACGATAAGATTGCTTATTCATATGAGCAAATCAAACAATGTAAAAATACCAAAAACATAAATAAAAAATAATTATATGATCATGCAAAAATGCGCAACGCGTCTGAGTGAGTGAGAGAGAGAGAGAGATATCTATATAGAGAGCGAGAGCGAAGATAGCAACTGATTTGCATTGCTCCAGCGACGCATGGGCGGATTTTTCTTTTTATACTCTAAGCCCAATAAAAATGGTTAAAAAAAAAAGGTATAATGATGTTGTGCAAAGGGATTCTGATCACAGAGTGTATATATATTCTTGATCAGCATCAAATGCCAAGTCGATTTAGCCAAGCCAAACTCTGAGACTATAAAAGTTAAATACTTTAAATTTGGAATATAAGTTCTCGTTTTAAGTTAAGTTTTCATTTTATGTCATTAAGAAATATCTTTCTTCTTACTTATCCGTATATCTTCACATAATATTGCTCATGTGTAAAAATTGAACTTAGGGTATTCCCCAGTCGAACGAATGCCTTGCGAGCATTCTTATTTGTTTTATTGCATTTGCATTTTGCGTGCAACGAATACGAAATGTAATTTAAATAATTATATGGGCAAAAACACACAACAAGTGGTGGGGATCGAAAAGCAAAATGATTAAAAAAATATAAATAAAGCCAAATAGATACGCAATCCATAAGCGGAAACTATTAATCAACTTTCACTTGTTTGTTTTCATGTAGCTCCCAAATTTCAAATCTTTTTCTTTTCTTTTTTTCTGGCCATGTTTATTAATGACTCGCTGACCGTTTTAGACATTTGTATCAAATTTTATTTGCTGTATTTTCCATGTGGTCTCATTTGATGTTAACTGGTTGCTCATCAGCGAGTCGAAACAGTTAACAGGTTGTTGACTGATTATGCTTATGGCCTTATCTGTATGCCATTATTGTCATTTCTTCTTTATTAACTGGTTTATTTTACTTTTGATTACAGACAGCCCCAACAAATGCAAGATAAAAGATAAACAAAGATAAAAGATAAACAAAGATAAAAAATAAAAAATAACTTTATTTTATCTATTTATAATTCGTCATTTAAATGCTATATTTGCCGCTGAATCATTTTTTATATGCAATCTTATCTGTCATTTGGCATTATGGCATCAAAATTTTTAGTTTTCTGATATTAAAAAAATAATAATAGTAATAAAAAAAAAGTATAAGCAAGTCGTTTCTCGGAATTTCTTTGGTAAACGCTTTCCATTGTTGAGGTAGCAAATGAAGTCAATGGAAAATCGTGCTTTATTTTATTTTTTATTTATTTATGTTTATGTAGAGAAAATCTGGCATTATTTTATTTTTTTATGTATTTATGTTTATGTTTCATGTTTGCAGACACTCAACCATTGAATTAAGAAAAAAGAAACTATGAAATTTTTTAAGAGAGTCTATAAACGCAAAATAAAACACTTTAAAAAAAAAAAAAACATTGAGATTAGTTTATGTTTTTATTTGCGAAAGCGTTCTAGTCTTCTGGCGATAACTGTAAATAAAAGTGATCTCAAAGCAATTGTTGAATTCGCAGAAATGTGATGTCATAATTCCAACTGAATCGAGACCTAAACTCACTCGTTCGTTTCCTTCCCTCTCTCTCTCTCTCTGTCTCTCTCTTTAGTGCGAATGATTGCGCAACATATATGGTAAATACAAGCACATTCAAAATAATGAACGCTTTCAAACAATACAAAAACCCATTCGTAAACAAAGAGAAAATTGTTTGTTCACATTTTTAATTAAAAAGTTGCAAACTTTTTAGATAATATTTATACCACCCTGTACACATTAGCGATGGGGTATGCAATAGGGCAAATGCTTCACTTAAACTGTGAATATATTTATTACACAATATCATGGATGTTAAACGCCAGATAGGATGTCCTGTCTTGAAAGGTTCGTATACACAATGGAGGCAAAAACAAAACTCTAATTTCAGAGTTTTATCAATGACTTCCATCTAAGATTTTCGAAGCTTTGTTTGCGGCGACTACCGACATATCAATAATATGCTCAAATGACATAAACAACGATTGAAGTCGACGGAGGTATAAACAATATCCTATGAACTTGAGTGCTATAAATAAGCTGTAGCTCAGATGGCATCGGTCTGAATTCCCAAGGAAAAAGATTGAATGTCTTAGAATCATAATAAGAATGTCAAAAACTCGAAGTTTCTTTTTGTTAAACATTATTTTCAAACATTTTTCAAATTTTATTACATTTTTAAATACAGTGAAATTTTTTTTTTTTAAAGAAATACATTTTTTGATAAGTGTCATATTTTTTAATTTTCATGCTGTTCTAATGCGCTTATTGAAAAGAAAAACTTAGACAAAGACAGACTTTTATTCTTTTGGCTTTATTGTATTTACAGGGTATTTCTCGGTCAAAAAATGTAGCACAATTGCTGGTTTATTTGCTACGCTGTGTTGACATAAAATAAGCACAATTACAAAAGCGACAGCAACAGGAAAAACAGTTAAAATTACGCACCCGAGATTTTCAAACCTGCCACAATTGCTGCTGCTGCTGCTGCCGCTTCTGTTGTTGTTGTTGCAACTTTACATACTTTTCTTGTTGCTATTTGTTGTAGTTGCAGTCTAATTAGGCCAGGAAGCAATTTGAGTTGTTAATGGAGCCGCTGACTGCGCTTTGTTGAAAATGCAACACACGACACACCATTTAAAATAATATGTATGTAAATATATATATATATATATATATAGACAGGCCAAGATATATAGGCTGTATTCCCTGCTTCAGTACAAGAAGTTCACATTGGGTGCATATTTAATGTGGGAAAATCATAATGTCTGTTAACCGGAACCCGCTTTGAAGTTGATGTTGATGTTGATTACCCCCCCGCCAGCAGCAGTCAGCAGCCAGCAGCAGTCAAATGGCCAGGCACTTATATATCTAATGGCAAGCTATATATCCGACAAGATACGACCAGTATGAAAGTATGGTTCCCCCCCCCCCTCCACAACTTGTGCGCACTTCTTGGAAATGCGCAACTTTCACTGCGCCAAACAACGCCCATAAAAAGAGCCCAAGACCAAAGAAATTTAAACCGCAGCAAGTCAACGATCAAATGAGAGGCAACCAGACAAACAGATAGTCAAACAGACAGACAAACAGACAGACAGACAGTCAGTCAGTCAGTCGGTCGGCTGGCGGGACAATGCGACAATTGACAATGCGACAATTGACAATCGGCAATAAAATTTCAATTAGCGTGAAAATGTCAAATGCTTGAGAAAATGCAATAAACACAAATAAACATTGAGCCAAGAGAAAACTCACAAGTGAAACGCAAAAGCGACACAAAAAAAAACAATTCACATTTAACAATTAAATTAGCTTTATCAAGTCAAGACTGTAGTCGAAGCAGCTGAGAAAAAATCACTTACAAATTATTATTATTATTGTTATTATTATTATTACATCAGCTGCATTATGCAGCAAAAATCGAATAAGGCAATCGAAATGCAGTAGTAACATAACTACTGCTATAGCTTCAAGGCAAAATTAAATTTAATGATATTTAATTTTTTTACAATAATAAAAAGTATATATAGAGTAAGAATGCTCTAGAGAGCTCGACTAAAAGTTACCCTAGAGCCTACGTAGTGTGTGTGTATGTTTGTAAATGTGTGTGTACGTGTGTATGTGTATGTGCATAATTTTTATATTTATTATACAATTTCTCCCGTGTTTCTTCTTGACTTCTTTACAGATGAGCAATATTATGTCAAGGTATATAAAAACCCTACTATAAAGATGTAACTTTAAAATTGTGGTTTTTATTGCAATCGTAAATCGATTTATATCGATAATTATCATTAAAATGAAAAAGACTTAATTTGCTTCGGGTATACGTCAACTTATGTTCAAAATTTGAGGACTCTAGTTCTTCAATTCATATAGACAAAATGCCTAAAGCGACTCGGTTTTTGAAGCTGATCAATAATCTATATACTATATGGGGTCGAAGATAGTTACTTCTGACTGTTACAGCCATTTGCACAACTGCAATAACTCCATTAATTTCAAATTCTTCAGCTTATTAAAATGTCAACAATCAACCTGCAAAAGCAGGAAATACGATCATAAAGATAGCTAAATTTGATGTACATTATAAATGTTTATTATTATTACATAAAAATAGCTATCAAAGGCAATCAGTATATTCAGTGATTAATAAAAAAAAAGGGCATTTGCCCTAAAATGGAAAGCTTTTACAACACTGGACCTTACAAGCAATGCTGCGATCGTTCTACCAACTTGGCAGCGAAAGTTTTGACCCGCCCCGATGATCAATCGAAAGTGAAGGGGGGAAAGGGGAACAGTGGGCAAACAAAACACATTCTGACGTGATACGTAAAGCCTTGAAGAAAATAACACACACACACACACACACACACACACAGAAATAAATTAAATGTTAAGTGCTGTGAAACAAAACAAAGCAACACCTGCAATTAAATGCCACACATGTGGAAATAGATATATATCTATATATATATAGATATATAAGGAAAGAGAGGTGAGTAGTGGTTTATTAATTGAGCAACGTAAACAAGTTGCTCTGTTGACAGTTGAGTTGCGCAGCAACTGCACAGCTGACGCAGTTGCATATTAATTAATTATGCACATCTACTAAAAGTCATTCACAGATGCCACACCAACAGTTCCAACAACATTCCAACGCACATGTGGCCTTTCAACCGGTTATGATTTGGTACAAATATATATATATGTGTATATATTTACACACATCAACTTTCATTCATCGCATCGACTGCATAATAAACTGAACAACACAATGAACATCATTCAGTGTCTTACTGCGATTTTTGGCCAAATAATCAAGCGACAAATTGGCCTTGAGTGTACACAAAAGCAAAAGATCCTCTTTCGATTTATTGATATATTTTTGTAAGCATTTCCAAAAATATATATATATTTAACTTTGACATAATATTCCAAAAACATTGAGCAATATTTTAGATTGATAAAGACATTTAAAACATTTTAGTTGCAGTCTGTTTTTAGTTCACATTAAATAAATAAATACAAAAATAATAATATTACAACACCAATAATAATAATATTATTATTTTTTCGTTAATGAAGTTGCTAGCATAATGTTTCCCATAGAAGAGAGGAAAAGTCAAATTGTACGCATTCACAGTGGCACTTTCAGAAATGATGATCAAATAGTTAAACTATCACTTTTTTTACTATCTTTATTCACACACTTTTGTGTTTTCAATTTCACTTTATAGTATTTCAGTCTAAATAAATAATTAATATGCCAATGTTGAATATTGATAATTGCAAATTCGAAATTTGCTTTTTTACAATCGCCTCCAGAGCTCCGAGCACCTTTCTCAAATCAGAGTACATTCAAATTCACATAGTTTACTTTGCTGCACTTTCAACCACTCAGTAAAACGCTGCAATTTGGGATATCAAGTAAAAGAGTCATAAAAAGAAAAGCAACTGTTGTTGTTGACCCACATCCAAATAACGGAACCGAACACGGATTACATCTTTTGTAATTTTAGCTGTAAAATAGTCGCTGCAGATAAGCAGCAAATACAGCCAAAAACAGCAGCAGCAGTCAAAATGCTGCCAAGCATTAAATTTGCAGCTGTTAAAAACGGGATTTAAAGCCGAAAAAAAATTATATAATTACAGCAACAACAACTTATGGGGAGGGGAGGAGAAGGGGAGTAATTTATAAGTGCAAACACCTTGTGCAAACAAAGCAGCATAGAGCACAAGCCAAAAGGCAAATAGCCAAAGGTTATCAGCTGCCAGACAAGCAGACAAACAGACAGACAGATGGAACGACAGTGCGTAATGATTAGTTTGCATGAGGAGCATGCGGCACTTGAGAACCCAAAGAGCATCAGCTAAACAGCAAAAAAAAGAAACCAACATCATAATAAAGATACATTTGCAGGCAGGCAAGCAGGCAGACAGACTGTCAGACAGACTGACAGACAGACGCACATTAAGTCCACATTATGCATTCATTTGAGTGGCCGAGACAGACACTCCGACAAACAGACAGACAGACAGACAGAGAGACTCATGTACTTATGGCATAGAGACACCAAATGAATTCGGCAATATGAAACAAACAATAGGCACATAGGGTATTTACAGTTCCTAACTATTCTTTGAGATGCAGAAATAAAAAATAACTTTTATTTAGTTTTCATTTTATTTTTATTTAGTTTTCAATTAGTTTTTCATATTTTTAAAAATACATTTCTAATTTTTTTATTATTTGCAGTTTCGTAGTTTGCAAATTTAAAACTCATCAATCAAATTGCGGCTAAAATATAAAAAATATATATACTTCTTGAAGCATTATGCAATAATAAAATATTCATTAAAATATAATTAGGCATCGCTGATGCAACATTTTAGGCGACATACTGAGATGCGAGCCCAGCTCAATTGTTGGCCTGGTAACGCTGTTAACTACAAGCGAGCGGAGTTAATGGAATTTCGGTTTGCTCTTTGGGTTAGGGGTGGAAACGTAGACGACAGCAACAACAACACACATTCCCAACTATTCGAAAAAAAAAAGTCGAGGAGGGCAGCGAACCAGGTACACAAAACAAAACAAAACAAAGAGGACAGACGAAAAAGACAGCAGAGCAGATCAGCAAAATCAAGATCATCGTCAGGCAGGTAGCTGTAACTGTAGCTAGCCCAGCCAAAGGATCGTAAAGAGAATACACGCTAGAAAAAGAGAGAGAGAGAGAGTGAGAGAGAGAGTGAGAGAGAGAGTGAGAGAGAGAGTGAGAGAGAGAACTATACAGAGTGAACAAGAGATAGAGGGAGAGAAATTGAGGTGAGCAGAGGAGGTTCGGTGCACTGGCGCAGAACGTGGTTGTTGGTTGGAAATAAAAAACCGTTCCTTTTCAAGTTTTTTTTATATTATACCAATTGACAATTTCAGGGCAACAACAACAAAAAGTACAGTCATCTAAGACGCTCAAGAAGGTCCATTGTCGCACCTTTTGTCGCACTTCTGGCCATCAATCAATCAATCAATCCATACATCCATTCATCCATCCATCCATCAATCAATCGAGACTCACTCGCTCAACGAGTGAATAAAAATCGAAAAGTCAGCGCAAATGTTTTCCTCATTTCATTCGATTATGTTGAGCATTATGCATTTTGACTGCCGCCTCCACTCGTTGCACCTCCCCCCCCCCCCCACGTATTTGAACTCCAGCCTATTTTTGTTAGGCATTTCCAATTTGGTGAGCTGTGATCTGACATTTAATGCACTTCACTTCCAATGAAATTCAAATTAAAATGCACACAAAAGGAATCTCAATGAAATTACTTATTGAAAATGTTGTCTGCACTCTTAATAAATGCAGGATCGTTATATAATAACTTTTAAATATATTTAGCTGACTAAATCTTATAAATATTTCTTCTTTTGTCAGCTAAAGTCAGTAAACAAAAAAAAAAATACAAAAAGCATAAAAAGATTAAATTAAATTAAATAACAAAATTTAATATTAAATTTAAAAAAGAATATAATGAAATATTTATACGATTTCTGGGTGCATTTAAATGTAAATTCGTCCCACATTTGTTGCATGGCTTATTATCACTAATTGTTAGTATCTTAAGGCAGCTTTGCCACAAAGTGCTGTGGTCTGCCACTAAAATGCATGCAATGGAAAAAAATCGTAACAGAGGCAAAAATAACTTGAATTTTTTCTATGTTCTATCTTCACATACGTAGAAGAAGAAGACGTACGAGTGTTTTTTCTGTGCGTAAACATACTCCCCCCACCACCCTCTCCCAACTATACTAATTCAATTGTTTGAAGGAATTGCTCAGTTTTTTTCAATGGAAGTTTTGCGGTTGTTCAAGTGGAGAGTAAAATTTACGCCCGTTGTTGTTGCTGTTGTGTGGGAAATGTGATAGCCGAGTCTGTTTGTGGAATGTGCGGGAAGTGACAACAGAAGAAGAGGGCGAGTTGCATGGTCAGTCAGTCAATCGAAGATGAGGGCGTCGCTTGTGCAATTGCGGGAAGGGGAGAGAGGGGGTTCTCCCTTTAGCTGGGATTTGCTTTGCATTGCTTTGGTTTGGTCAACAAATTTCTCACGCAACGCAAGCTGGAAGTAGATCTTTGCAAAATGCTTGCAACCGCACACACATAAACGAACACACACACACACAACAAATGCGACACATAAACACACTCATAATCATATTTAGATTGAGATCGGGACTCGGACAATAGCTGACTCAAGCAAAACTCATGGGCAAAACATATTCAGCTCAAAATCACGGTCAGGCGGTAGACAAAAAAAAAAAATTAAAATATATATAAATAAATATATATATGTATGTGTGCGTGTGTTGAGCAAAACAAGTTTTCCAAACGAGTTTTGTGCTCGCAGCAGTTAGGGGCGGCCAGCGGCAGCAGGCAGGGGCGTGGCACTGACCGCACTAAATCAACGCAAAATGTCTAAGCCATTTTTTGGCGCTCCTTTTCCTTTTTTTTGCATTTTACTTGTTATGCATCGCAGCTAAATGCTCAGAATTCGGGCTTAAGCTTAAATTGTGATTGGAGCAGATCCTGTCAATCAATGCAAATATAATTTGCATAAAAAACGCTATTTTTACAATAACAATAAAGTTACTAATGCAATTATGACTGTGATTTCAAATTGCCACTTATAAAATGTTGAATTTCAGAAAATAAACAAATTATTTCTATTTATAGACAAAAATATAAATCTAAAATTATTCGATTTATTTATGTCTTCAACACTCGCAGATGAGCGCAAAAATGTAAAACACTAGCTGTGTCTGATCTTGAACCAATTATGCTTATATATACATAAATACACACATACATACACATCTCTATAATATATATACCTCTCCCTTTTAACCCCCTTCACAAATGCGATTCGATCTCGACACGCAGAAGCTGCTCTCCTTTTTCATTGGAGTTGTTGTTTCGAATTCGAATTCGATTTCGCATGAAATAGGCACGAAACCGAATTCGATTTGTTTATAGAACGGCAAAAAGAGAAAAATCCAACAACAACAGTCGCAGGCAGCTGGGCCACAAAAAAAAGCTCGAATTTCCAGCTGAAGCATAATAAACTATAATTTGTGCAAAACAATAAGCCCCCGACAACGATACCAATTCCAATTCCAATTCCAATTACGAAGCCAAAAGTAAACAAAAGCAAAAAAAAACTCACTCGGCAAATGCATAAATAATATGCCAAAAATAAACATTCTCGCGACTGCTACGATTGCAAGCGCAAAAAAAACAGCTCGAGGGGCATGGACCAAAAAGGGAGGCACAAAACGCGACTGGAAATGTGAACTGCTTTAAAGCGCATTTAACAATAATAAGTCCATATTCCAATAGAACTATCGATAATTTAACCCCCACCCCACAAATGGTTGCGGCACATTGGAAAGTAGTTTGGCCTCATTACGAACACATGAAAAATTCTTTATATATTTATGTTGATGTATTCTTTATCAATGGGCAAATATTTGATACGAGTCGCTGCTATGTCGTAATTAGATTAGCTCGCACCTGTAACTACACACATACTTACACAAATGCATGTGCGTGTGTGTGTGTGTAGTGTGCCAGTTTCTTTCTCTGTTCGCCTCTCTTTCTGCCTTGCACGTTGCATGGGCGCATTTTGAAGAATCTCGTCGTTCGGCCCACATTTTAACGGCACTTGTTTTTTTTTCTTTTTGGTTTTTGTTTTGCTTTTGGGTTTATTTAATTTGACTTTTCAATATTTATTTTGTGCCTCTTTCATGGAATCTTTTCGGGTTTGTTTACCTTTTTTGTTTTTTGTTATCGTCAGCTCCAAATTTAATGCAATTGCATTGTCTTTTTGTTGCTCATATTTATGGGCCAATAGCTATTTGACTTATCTGTTGGCCTTTGTTTTTTTGGAGCAACTCTTGTGCCGTATTTTTCGATAACGCAAATATTTAGTTCACTTCTTAGATTACAGGTAAAAAAAAAAAAAACTTGCAATCAACTTTTAATTACAGGTGATTTTTTTTTCTTTACATATATTCCAGTAAATATCGGTTCATTGCGTTATTCCAGTCTAAAATTCCATTAATGCAACGACGGCAAAAAAAAAACAAAAAAGAATTCAAAGCAAAGCTCAAAAGCTTTGTGACTCATGCAGCGAGCCAAGCCAAAGTACAAAGTTCAGTTTGGCAAAAAACGTAAAGCGAAGCAATCTAAACTTAAGGCGCCAAAAAGGCAACTGCAATTGGCCAGAAAAAAACATACACACATGCATAAACACATGCACATATATTACAAGTAACCGCAAAAAAAAAGGTATATACATAGTTAACAGTTTTACTTGCTTTTGTTCTGGCGGTGGGCAAGACAACAACATGAAAAAAATAACACCACAACAGAGAAAGAAGGCAAGGCAAGAAGACAAAACAACAACAGTACAATGACCGAAAGTAGTAGTAGTAGAGCTAAAAGCTAAGAGCAAAAAAAAAGTAGTCAGCATGACACCCACCAATGCAAAACGTAGTAGACTACAATTGGATACAATTGGCTAGCCAAAAGTATGTAAAAGCTAACTAAGCAAGCCTCTCTCTGTGTATGAGTGTGTGTGTATGTGTACTTATTTTTAAACCTGTTGTCAAAGAAAATAGCAACAGCAGCAGCAGCAGCAAGAACAACAACGCGTCGCTGTTCGCTTTGTAGAGCTGCACACATAAAAATTCCAATCTTCCAGTCGAAGTCGTCGCGCCGGCGCTCGACTCCAATGGCATGAGTGAGTCTCTCAGTCAGCGGCGGCGGCGGCTGCGCTCAACAACAACAGAAAGAAAAAAAAACAGGTATAACTGTCTTGGGCTTGTGTGCGTGAGTGGAGTAGAGTGGAGACTTTTTGAGAGCTGCGCTGGAGGAGCCAGCAGCAAGCAGGCAACATCTTCACGAAAAGCCAGAGCAAAATGTACGCTGTGATAACGAAGGTGAACAGCAAAATGTAAAGCAGCAGAACGACAACAAAAGCAACAACAACAAATGTCGACGCACCCTTTTCTTATTGTTTTGCTGTTGTTGTTGCTTGCGTGTGTGGATTTTTGAAGCGCAAAACCACATCCGAATTAATGTTGCTTCTTTTACCTATGCAACAACATTGCGAGCCATGCAATGTGAGCGAAAAAAAATAGATGTGTAGAGTTTAGCGGGTGGCGTCCAACATTCTACAAATGTAAAAAAGAAAATGACGTAGGGGGAAGCAAATGTAGGCAAAATGACGACGCCGTTGGAATTCGCTGCTGCTGCTTTTGTTGTTGTTGTTGCTAAGCCGGACATGTCAATTGTCAATTGTTGCTGCTCTCTCTGTGATAGGGCAACACTGGACAAATGCATTTTACTGCTGCGTTCTTTTTTGCGCTTAACTTTCAATAATTAATCACAATTTGCGACTTACCTTTTTGGCACGTTTAGCCGCGCTCACTTAAATATCCCAAAGAAAACACGTTTTTAATCCCACTCCGCATAGATCAACACTTTTATACACTAATTCACAAATTTTGTGGCTAAATTTTATTGCCACGCTTAATTAAATTAACGCAGCAATCGAATAATTTGTAACTTTTTTGTTGGTGCACATTTTGTCGCACAGATCGCGCACAGATCGCTGGAAAGAAGGAATGCTTGCGAAAAGCAATTCCAAACAACTGTAGCGCACTTTTAATTATTTGGATATTTTGAGTGTGCACAGAAACAAACACTTTACACTTGTTGCGTTGTTGATGTTGCAATTTTTTTTTCTTTTCTTTTCTTTTTCAACGAATTTGTCAAGCGAACCAAGCGCGAACCACACGCGCGTAACACATTTGAATGCGACGACGTCTGAATTGGAACTCAAGGCATACGAAGCGACGAACCGCAATGCAAGCGAGACGAATCAAAACACAAAGCAAAAAGGCGACAAATACTTATCGATAGCTATCGAGCTGGTGCGCAACTGTTGCGCGCTGTTAATAACAGCAAATGTTAAATCATCCCGATCAAAAATCGTATCAAATTTATAAGCAGTTCATTTTGCTAGTCAAAGTAGGTAGTGGGGAATGACATTAAAATGTAGTCTGTAGCATTAGGTTAAAATTATTTAAAACATCAAACAGCAAAGCTGTTAACTTAACATTTGATGTAAACAAACAATATCTATCGATATTTAACGCGACAATAAATCGCAATCGATTTTCGACACAACACAAGTATAATTTATTAATATAATAAAAACAAAACAAATTGATTAATATACGAGAATAAATACTAATATTAATATAATCATAATACTATTAACATTGAATACACTTGATTGTGTATATTAGTATCGGGAATTCATAAATTTTAACAGGAAAATGAAATCTCATTAAAAAATAGTAAACAAAATAAATGTAAAAACGAATAATGATTGAAATTAAAGCAAAATTGGTGCGTGCAGATTCAGCAATTTATGCCACCGGCGAGTGCGTTGAATGCTTAATTGAATTTACGCACAAAGTGTTTGCGGACAATGCTGCCAGGTAAACAAAAACCAAAAACTTTTCCAATAGTTATGTTTCCACTACCAAAATTAACTCTACAATCATTATTTACATTCCATTAACTCTCCACTTAGTATGGAGAATCTGGCTTGGGCTTCGGTGCAGTTGCATTGCTATAGAAAAACCAGCTACAGCACTCCCATGGCAGACAAAAGCGCCGAGCTGGCTGAGCTGATTGGACGCACCGCTTTGGATGCAGTGACGCAAACGCCGGGCGAAGTCATCGTTGCCACCAAGCCGAAAATACTCTTTTGCGATTTGCGACTGCAGCCGGGCGAGACCAAAATGTGTACGTGAAAAACTCTCCAAAGCTAGTAATGCTATACCCTGTAAAGACTTACGCATAGGGTATATTTTTTGAAAGCAACTGTTTGTAACAGAAATTGAGCAATTATCTGATTTGCAGATTTCTTCAATGAGCTGGTGCCACGCGATGGTCCGCCCACATATCGCGGCCATGACATCCGCTACTTCTACAAAATCACCATTGCCACGCAACGCGTCAAATCCAAGGTGCAAACGCTGACGTTGCCAATCCGGGTGCTCCCCATTCCGTTGATAGCCCGGCCGGATGAGCTGCCTGTGACGGTGGAAACAAATGAGGAATTGGCTCCGACGAATCCCTTTTTGGAGAAGCGCGAAATCAGCGAATTGGAAATATCCTGGCATCATTTGAAGGTGTCTCGCAGAGAGAGGAGCAACTTTATAATTCTTATATATATAAATATATACTAAATCATTCGCTTTTTTTTAGAATGTGACTGCTAGACGTGCTCCAAAGTTTTATCGTATTTCGAATAAACGGGGATTTGTTGGACGCTTCTGTTTGTTCAAGCAGGCTTACAAGCTGGGCGAGGATATCGTTGGCAGTCTGGATTTTGGGAATTGTCAGGTGCGTTCAGATTTTTGAAACCTTATAAAATTGAGCATAAGAAATCTGAAATTTAAATATGTTTTTGCCAACGCCAAGTGAAGTGATTTTTTTTTATGATTATGGATTTGTCTTCAAATGGAGTTTCAAGATTAAAAAACAAATCAAATTGAAAACAATAATTTTGGTTACTTTTGACTTAAGCCTGAGGCTAGCTGGAAACATATTCAAAATAATAAAAAGAGTTCATCAAACATAAAATAATTAATAATTTTAGATTAAACACTTTAAAAAATGTATAAATTTTGCAGGTGCGCTGCGTTCAGTTCTCGGTGAAGTTGCAGCAGCAGGAGTTGCCTGTGCGTCCACAGCCAGAGCAATGCGGGACTGGAGATGATGCAGCATCGGCAACAGCCTCGCTGAACTCCTTCGACATGGCCAGCATTGCATCCGGCATTATGCCCGATAATCTGCACAAGTCGGAGACATCGGGCAGCGCCCGCAACAAGGAGGAGCCTGTGGCCAGCGGCAAGCTGAGCACCATTGCCACATCCCATCAGGTCGGGATCAACAACAGGGGCATTATTATTATTATATTATTAAATATTCATTTCGTTGATTTCATTGATCCCGTTTTTAGGTCTGCTATGCAACGTTACAGACGCAGGTGGTGGTGCCCATTCCGTTGCATGTGACACCCACGTTTCGCACGGATCTTGTCGATGTCAAGTGGCGGCTGCATTTCGAGTTTGTCACCAGCACCTTGATGGACTTTGGCATGCCAAATCCCCCGGCGGGGGAGCTCAAAGCGCCCGCCGAACTGCCCGTGGAAACTATGGTGTGGAATCTGCCGGTCACCATTTATGCTGCAAATCCGTTGCAGATCTACGCGCCAACTCAGACATACAATCTGCTGATTAAATAAGATTCTTGATTTTTGTACAAATATTGTTGCAATAAATTGTTTATAAATGTGCGACTTTTTAAAATTGTCGGTTTGCTTAGATTCATTTTGCTACATGGCAACTCTATTCGACCAGCGTTGCCACTCCGAATGGATGCCTGCTGTTAATAGAGTTGCCAGGATGGCAACTTTGAAAGTCAATGTTAACGCAGCTGCTGTTAAAAATCAGTGTTGCACAGCCATCGAATAAACATACGAAAAATAACTTTATAATAAGAATACCACAGAAAAAAGGCAAAAATGGATATCAAACTGTGATCTCAAAATGCATCAGGAGTATGTAAGTCAATTGCAATCATTGCTATTTCTGATGAGCTCCGTTACAGATATATGCGTCAACTCATGCATATATTCTACTGATAAAATAACAGTACAAATACTGTTGCAATAAATTGTTTTGAAATATACAAGTTTCTGAAATTGGCGCCAAGCTCACATTCATTTTGCATTACATGACAACACTACCCAGTCAGCGTTGCCACACCAGCTGTTAAGAAAAGCACAGACGCTGTTAAAAGTCAGTGTTGCACAGTCCTCGAATAAACAGACGAAAAACCACTTTATAACAAAAACAGCAAAGCAATAACGCGAAGAAAACAGCACAAAGTGTGATCTCAAAATGTATCAGGAGTATCTAAATCAATTGCAATTGCCGATGAACTCGGAGCAGTTGAAGGAGCTGCTCAACGACGACGACAAACTGGACGACAAAGTCGACGAGGCGCTCGCATCGCTGAAGACCCAAAAAGTTCGCTTCTTCGAGGAGAATCGCAACCGGGCCGAGAAGAACATTGAGAAGGAACCTCAGGTGATCGAATTGCGAGCCAAGTTGGCCGAGCTCACAGAGGAGGGGCGCACGAAATGTGCCGCCGTCCAAGATCTGCTAGCCCAGATCAAGGAGAAATCCGGCGGAATTAGCCAGGAGACAGCATTGGCGCTGCTCCAAACGGCGGCCTCGGAGAGCGAGGAGCAGTCGGAGGATTGTGTGAAACGGTTCAATGAGAACGAACTGAATGTGGAAACATTTCTCGAGGAGTTCCTGGCCAGCCGCCGTACAATGCATCTGCGCAAACTGAAGGCGGAGAAGATGCAGGAGCTAATACGGAAACAAAATGCTGCACAGCGTCAAAGCACGTCAGCAGGAGGTGGCACGGCCTATGGAAATATACCCAGCTTCTATCCCAGCGCATCGAGTGGCGGCGGCGTGCCATATCCGATGATGGGTCCGCTGATGCCAATGCCGCCACCATCGCGACCCTATTGAGTCCTCTGCACCATAGTCTTAAGTATTTTAATGTTACATTTGTACACGCTGCCATTGCAAAAGAAAAACATAAAACGGGGAAAAAATTGAAGACTCTAAGCATGAGTCATCAGGTGCTTTGTTTATATTATAATATTATGCGCATTTGATTGGCATGAACGTTTTTAACAAGAAATAATCTGGCAAATAAAGCAACGCTCCTCGAGTTAAGATTCATAGTTTGTTGTTTACCAAGCGGAGCATGGAATACATTTGGAACTCAAGCTGATATCAATTAAATTAATTTATTATTTTTTGCGCAATAAGTGCTGCACAATTGAATATTAAATTTGTGCGTTTTCTAGCACTGCGATTGGCGGCTTTATTTTTAGCAATCATTTAAATTTGAAGAGAGCAAAGCGAAAAAATCTATTTCAATTTGATGCGTAATAAAATGCTAGTTTCAATTTCTCAACGAAGTTACAAGTAAATTATTAATAGGAATGGATTACGTTGTTTGCTTTGACGTAAGAATGACGTAACCATGCCTTGAACGTTATTAGTCAAAAAGCAAGATTTTTATACTTATTCTCTGCTAAATTACAGAGAAAACTCTCTATGATGAAATTGCAACCGTTCAGTTTGTTTCTTTTGAAATGCTCCAAGAAAATGAGCTAGAAAAATGTATAAATTCTAAATATAAACTAACTTTTGAAAATGTATTTTGAGCCAAGACAAAATTGTAAAAAGAGGTCACCAAAAATAACAAACAAATTGGTCACTTATATATAAGAAAAATAATGTTACACATTTGTACATTATAAATCTATATATATATTAGAAAAGCGTTGATCGAGTTAAAATCTGGTGTTTATTGTTTAAAATGTTCAGTATTGCATTTTAAGTACATTCGCTGCCTTCACATTGCGCACGCTGGCGACTTCATTT
This sequence comes from Drosophila cognata, assembly GCA_035041535.1. NCBI lineage: Eukaryota > Metazoa > Arthropoda > Insecta > Diptera > Drosophilidae > Drosophila > Drosophila cognata. Next base: position 11,357,644 of record JAWNLC010000571.1, on the reverse strand, counting down.
TGTATTAAAACTATAAACTATGATATATTATGTATAGATATATATATATATATAAATTAAGCGAAAATTAATTACATTAATAAGAAAGTGAAAACTCTTGAGTACGCGTGTGTTTAAAAAAATATATAATTTTGGGCAAAATGAAATAAAAATAACCTTTAATAATTATTATTATTATGTTAAAAATGAAGCCAATGGCTTGGGAGGCATGTTCAATTGAGGCTTAGATTAGAATGAGTTTTGGAAATTGTGTTGTGTGTTCACTAATTAATTGGGATTTGGAAGGATCGTGAATATGCTAATTATATATATATAAATATTTGTGTGTGTGTGTGTGTGTAAATGTTGTGATTGCCTTTTATATAAACCTAGGGGCAAATGGAGTTTTCTCCTTTTTTTTCTTTTTTTTTTTTTTGTTTGCCTAGCTTAGCACAATTTCACATTTGCCTAGGTTTCGATTTAATTCTGTTGTTACTTATATTTCCTCTTTTAAGAACTGTTAGTCTTTTGAATTCCAACGCTTCGTGTGTATGTATGCATATATCAGATATACACATACATATATATAATATGTTATATATAAAATATGTTAAACTTTTTGTTTCTTTTCTTTACGGCCGGTTTACACTTTAAAAGCTTGTTGACAACAACAGATCCTCACGGGATCCTCACGGGATCTGTTGTTGTTGTTGTTGTTATCAAAAAATAGATGTATAGATGTAGATATATGCCTAAGATGGTTGAGAGGAGGACGGTTAAGGGCCATCATGACGAACCGAATTCCCTCATCCATTTCTCATACTTGTCCAGATCGGCTCTGGACACACTCTTATTGCAGCGACTGATGGCTTCGTTGAAGTCCTTATTGGACACGGGCAGATCTACCTCCTCGGTGGCCAGCTGACGGATTTGCTCCGGCGTCAAGCCTGCTATCTTCCGTCGCATAGACATCATGCTGGCCTCCCTGCAGATTGGATATTGAATGGTTAACAAAGCGGTTCACAAACTGTTGCGAGAAGGATTTGCAAACTCACCTGCACACATTGGTTATGTCGGCTCCGGAATAGCCGTCCAGCTGATTGGCCACATAGTTGAGATCGACAGTGTCGTCGACCTTCACCTCGCGCAAATTGATCTTTAGCAACGCCTCGCGACCCTCGTCTGTCGGCAGCGGTATATAGATACGCTTCTCCAGCCGGCGACGCAGTGCCTCATCGATGTCCCAGGGGAAATTGGTAGCTGCCAGCACCATGACAACCTTGGCCTGCTCCTCGCCACCGCCGACGCCATCCATTTGCACCAGCAGCTCCGATTTGACGCGTCGCGATGCCTCGTGCTCCGACTCGGAGCCGCGACGTGAGCACAGCGAATCAATCTCATCAATGAAAATGGTGCTGGGCGCATAGAAGCGCGCCATCTCGAACAGCAGACGCACCATTTTCTCCGACTCCCCCCGATATTTGGATGTCAGTGTGGCGGAGCTGACGTTGAAGAATGTGGTGCCACATTCGGTGGCCACCGCCTTGGCCAGCATTGTTTTGCCCGTGCCGGGTGGACCAACCATTAAAACGCCCTTCCACGGACGTCGTATACCCTGCAAAAACCACAAAAAAAAATGTATTAATCTGCTCGCATTGTGCACAAAATTGTGGCAACTAGGTCAGTTACTTAATTATCGCAGCTGTGCGTGCCACAACCGGTTGGGAATTTTAAACGCCCACAACAGCATTTCAAATTAGTTTCTGTTGTTGCCTTCACGGTTTTGACAACGAACTTGTTTGCATCTGACTTCACTTTAAAGCAATTCAATTAACATATCATTTTATGAATATCAAAACAAGTTAGAATGCTCGACTAGCAGATACCCTAAACATTGCTGTTAAATATTAGAATTTGGTTAATTAAATCTGCGTTGCTTTTGCAATCTTAATGCAGTTGACAAATAATATTTCTGGACTTATTAAAATATATCAATTGGAAGTATTTCACTGCTATCGGAAATCGATTAAATATACTTGATCTGTTTGCAGTAGACAATAACTAAAATTCAAATTTTTGAAGGCTATTTCTTTTATTGATATCGAAAATCGATTTATATCGATATTCACAAAGCGTGCACAATTATCGATAAGATGATATAAACTTGATCTGCTTGCAGTAGGATTTAATTAACTAAACAATATTCCAATTTCCAAGTCTCTAGTCTCCTATAGTGTCTGAGATGGGGTTGTTCATATAGACGGACATGGTTAGATCAACTCTTCTGTTCAAGAATATATATGTGGAGATGTTTCTTTCTATCTGTTACACAATATCACATTACTTCAATACACCCTCGTTCCCGCAATTTTTTATAGCTATTATTTGCTGATGCTCTTCTGCTTAAAAAGCTCTAATCTTTTTCTTGGTATTCGAGCACTTAACCGCAATTAGATGATTCTATATATGAATGGATTAGCTGATGATTCAACGAGTGACGCACTTTGAAATAGTCGGGCATCAGCATGGGCAGGACAACGGCCTCCTCGAGCAGCCGCTTGGCATCCTGCAGATCGGCAATGTCGCTCCAGCGCACTTTGGGATCCTTTTGCAAAATATCACGTTCTATGGGGGAAATAAATAATATATTTATATTTATATATATATATTTTAAATAATTTATTTGGGGCACTTACCCAATATGTCGACAAGCTCCGCTTCGATGTGATTGTTGGGCTGAAATTTGCGTTCCTCTTCGGCTGATTGTTGGTCGCCCGCATCGCCATCGATGTTGTAGCCATTGGTGATCGCTGACGTTGGATCATCGTCCTTGCCATCGTTGTTGTTGTTGTTGCTAGCAGTATTTGAGGTGGACAATTTGCGTCCGCCGGCGACGCGACTATTGGCGCCGCCGTTACGTGCGCTGCTGGAGGTGGATGCCGCTGTTGTCGAGGACGACTGGCGGCCACTGCGCGCTGCTCCATTGCGAACAGTGCTCTGTGGGATTGTGCTGGGTCTGTTGGCACTCTGTGTGCCACCAGTTGTTGCACGCCGGCTATTTGTTGTTGCTGTTGCACGACGCCCCACGGTTTGAACGGGCGGGGGCGGTTTCGGTGGTCCCCACACATCCGGATCTTTTGGTGGCGGCGTCCATATATCCGGATCCGGTTTAAACCACGCAGCGGGATCTTTGCTCACATTGCTCTCCTCGCTGAGCTGTGCGCGCAGCTTGTGGGCAAATTTCGTATTCTGCAAATCCAATGAAATGTCCATCAGTGTGCGTTGTATGGCCTTGATTTTAGCATGCTCCTGGCTGATCTGCTGATTGATCTGTGGTGCCACATGAGAAAAAGTCAACGATTAGTTTTCGAGTTGCATTTGAAATTCTGCATGACTTACCATACTCCACTTGCCCTTGCGCATGGGATCCACAGTGCCTTTGAGCAGGCGCGCCAGCATGCCCTAAAATTAGCATTCAATTCGGTATTAAATAACAAAAATATTGATTAGATTAAATTCGTATTAAATTGAAAGAATTTGAATTGAATAGAGGAAGTTTTATGCATTTAATCATATCTATACCAATCTCCAAAAGAGATGCTTATTATGTCGCTAAGAATTTGGCAGACTACTATATCTTGTAGCTCCTTTAGAAACAATTAAGCTAAGATCAAGTCCTTTCATTAAGATTATTTTTGTTTAAGATATTTAATCCAAAATTACTGATTGAAAGTTTTATTTTAACTTCTATATATGTGCAAAAGTTTATGAATTTCGATTTACTATATCACATCTGTAGTTCCCATTGAATTATTTGCTTTTTTTTACCCATTATGTAAAATTTATGCAAAAAAAATAAACCTATCGGTCAGAAATTGTCTTTTTCTATCAAGTTTTTGTGTTTGTTATGATATCTTAAAGTTAACGGTAAGTTGTTATGAGTGTTACTTCTTTATTGACATGTAAACAATAACTTATCAGCATTGTGATACTTTATCATATAATAAACATGTGTACAAAGAAAAACTGCCGTTATGTGAGTCAGTTTTGAACTTTTGCTGATGAATGTGCTAAATGTCTGTAAGGGTTTCTTAATCTGCGACAAGACAAAAAGAAAGATAACTGTTCTTTCCGGTTTTATTTTATTACCCGCCTCGTTTGGGTAATTATTTTAATTCATTTTTGTTTGTTTTTGTTACCTGTAATCCCTCGTAGTAGATGCAGGCAGAGTCGTAGTTGCCAGTTAGGGCCATGTCTCGTGCTAATTTGGCATTCTCGCATATTTCTTCAATTGTAGTTTTGGCCATTACGGTCATTCCTACGCAAGTGGTTGTCTTTTGCTTGCCACCTCGCAGTAACTGCTCGAAAACAGAATTGGAATCGGAATTGAGGAACAGGTTGTTGTCGTTGTAACCAAAAACGAAACACAAGATTAGTGCCAATTAAAGTCATAAGCATTTGTTGTTGTTGTTGTGGCTGCTCAAGTGCGTAAGCTTCTCGCTCTCACTCTCTCTCTCTCGCTCGATCGCGGGCTATCTTTGTATGTTTGCTCTCAGACAATAGAACGGAAGCAACGCAGCGGCTTTGTCACTCACTCACACAAGCACACACATAAGCACGTACATATGCACACACTAGCTCACATAGTTGGGGACAATCGCACACACACACACTCATACTTGTGCAGGTAAAAATGGAAAGTAAGTAGCGGCCGCTCAAAATAACCGAAAATAATAAAAGAAGATAGCAATGGCAACGACCGAAGACAACTACAAGTACTAGCACACACATAGAAATATATGTGAGAAGACAGCAAGTGCGCTAATTATAAGCACAATTGTTCGGCTGCTGCTACTGCTGCCGTTGTCACCAAATTTAAAAGAAGCAAATGTGCTCCCATTTCCGAGTTGACTCGAGTCAGAGTCGCAATCCGTTTGGCGTGAAATGTAATGAAATGTTTAAAAAAAACCTTGCAGCTGGCAAATAAGGCGCTTGACCTTGTTGAGTCGTCGCTTTTGAATAATTCTTTCAAGTCAACGACGTTCAATTTTGTATGCAAAAATATATAAAAAAAAAAACTAACACACGCGCGCTCGCAAACACACAAACACACACACACAGACAAGAACGAGCAAAGAAAAAACAGAGCTCAAATTTCCGCGGCGTTTAAGTTTCGTCAAACAAATCACAACCACACACACACACATGGAGAGTCACGTACACACACACAGATAGGGTCGCTTGCTGCCGTCAGATAAATTGCACATAAAATACAAAGCTTCCGAAGATTTACGTAAATTGAATGTTTTTGTTATTCTCTTTGCATTTTGCACTTGCATTTTTTAACAAGTATAAATGTTGAACGCGCTACGTGGGGGCGTCAGCAGTGCACGATTACGTTAAGTTTTTCAATGCGGTCTGTTTGCCAGTTTACTTACGGTTATGGACATTAGTACACTGGCTTTGTTACACGGCGTTGCAAGCTTAAACTTTATGAAAAATAATATTTGTTTAAAATTAAATGCTATGCACTAGGTAAAATAAACGGCTGCTTCGACTTCTGCGGCAATTGTTGTTGCTTAATACTAACGCAATGCCAGCGATGGCATTATGTATCGATATCACAATGAATACCGATGTTGAATCATCGATATCCCACTGCATACCGATATTTAATTACATTTTGCTGGCTGGTTGAACTAACCAAAACAAAGTAAGTATTTTTATCTATATATCGATAACTATTGAGATGTACCTACATTTCTAAACGTGAATATTTATTATTAAGCTTGTAAACTTGAGTAAACATAGTTGCTTGAACTAAAATCTACTTGGGAAACTACAGGCTGAAAGAGTCAATATGACATTTTAAATACTGAATTTATTTCATTTTTGTTCAAGCAGCAACCATGTATGACGCATGCATTAAAATTGCTTGAACAAACAGCTTGAACGTGTCGGGGGCCCAGGATAGATAACAAAAGAAGCAAGCACATTATCGGAGTCTCATATTAGTTCTAGCTTAAGGTCACTTAGGAACGGCATTTGTTTTGGTAAATTTACCGCTTACGTTAGCGGCGGCGTCGAAATGACAACGCCCACACTTGCAACACTGGAGAAGGCCCTAAAGGACGATCCCACAGCAGCGGCCGCACAAATCGCCAACGGTAAGGGAGACAACTCAAAATTCCAAATCAGCTGTTTGCTAATGTTTTTCTTTTTGTTGTTGTACATTTTTATCTGGTGGCCATCCATCAATCAGAGCTCACCGCTGGCGTCTACAGAATTGATGCATTGGCCGAGCAATTGGGCTTTGCTCTGACCTCACCGGAAACCGAACAACGCGTCGCTGGCACAACTCTCTTTTCCGCCGTGCTAAGTGCCCTGCCCAGCGATGCACTCAATGCCAAAGAATTGGAATTTTTGTGCACCTTTTACACGGATCGGCTGCGCGATCATCACAATGTGATGCCGGCGATTATTGCCGGAATGAGCGCACTCGTGCGCATGAAGAACGTGCCGGGCGAGAGTGTGATGCAGCTGCTGCATGCCTTCTTTGAGTGCACGACATGCCAATCGCAGACGCGCGGCGATCGCACCCAACTCTTTGATATGTTCGAGTTCCTTACATCACATTTCCAGCCGGGTAAGTTCTCCAGTTAAAATTGTAGATTTAAACTTAACTTAAACGCATCTCTTCGCTTGTAGAGCTGACGAAAATGGCCGGTGACTTTTTATATGGTCTGATCAATTCCATTGATGGCGAACGTGATCCTCGCAATTTGGATATCATTTTCAATTTTATGCCCGAGTTCATATCGCAATATCCATTGTTGCATTTAGCCGATGAGCTGGTCGAAGTGCTCGCCTGCTATTTTCCCATCGACTTCCATCCCAGCAAACAGGATCCAGCGGCCATTACACGCGATGCCTTAGCTGAAAAGCTCACCAATTGTCTCGTGGCCAGCGAACAGTTTGCCGAGGTCACCGTCTCCTTGGCCGTGGAGAAGCTGGAGAGCGAACTTCTAGTTGCTAAACTGGATTCCATTGAGTTGCTGGTAAGATTTTGCTGTTGACACCCTCTTGGATCTTTTTTTACAGTTCCTATTATATTCTTTCTATATATATATATATATTATATGGATTAAATAATTAAACCTTCAGTATTTGCTTAGATTGATAACCATTCGAAACAAGTACTGAATTTATTTTTATTTATTTAGTAACTAATTCTTAGATATTTTCTTTGATTGATTACACATTGCGAAATTAACGCATTTATTTGTATTTATTTAGTTTAGCAACTAAAACAATTTGCGCTTCTTTTTTCAAACAGCATCAAGCGGCTCTCAAATTCAAGCCCGCTGCGCTGGAGCCGTATTTTCCACAAATCTGGCAGGCGCTGAAGGCTGAGGCATTTCCCGGCTCGGAAAATGCGGATGTGGTGCGCAACGCGCTGAAAACACTCGCCGAACTGCTGAAATGCGCCTCCAAGGAGCCGAGCATCAGTCATAATCATCAGAGCATTGTGCTGGGCGTCGTTCTGCCCCACTTAAGTGATATGCACCATCGTCTCTTCCCCCCAGCGACGGCTATAGCGCTGATGTGTGTATCTGGCGATGCACAATATGCCGGCGACAAGATATTGAACACCTTCCTGATCAAGTTACAGACCATCGATCTGAACACGGTCGCCAGCAGCGGTAGCAACGAGGAACGCATTAAATTTTATCATATCATCTCGCAGGTCTACAAATTGGCTGGGTTGCGTGATGCGCTGGATAAGTTGGACAAGGGCATATTGCTGCCACTGCAGGATGATGTGATTGCGGCGCTGCGATTGTGCGAGCGTGAGGATTTCGCTGCTGAGCAGCCGGAGGATCTGGAGCTGCAGCGAGCCGCCTTGTCGGTGCTGTGCAAATGTGCGCCCGCACTCAGCGAATCGCAGCGTGCCCTCATCTACAAGTGCCTGGTGCAGTTAATCAGTCATCCGCACATCGATCTGGACTTTAAATCGCTGACTGTCAGCCTGGGTGCACTACAGCCGGTTGAGTTGCAGTCCAATTTCATTGACATATGTTTGCGCAACTTTAACATATTCTCCGAGTTTATAAAGCGCAAGATTTACACGAATCTGTTGCCACTGATGCCGCAAATGGCATTCACGCAACGCATTCTCGAGCTAATCATGCAGCAAACGTTTGCGGCCAATGTGGCGGAGCCAACGCGCCTGTTGGCTCTGGAGGCGCTCAGTTCGCTGCTCGATCAGGAGGATCAACGTTTTGTCGTGGAGCTGCAACAGCAATCGAATCTGCTGCACAAACTGATCGAACTGGCCAAGCATACGCAGCCAGAATTGTCGCTACCAGCGTTGGAATTGATTGCCGCGGCGCTCAGCCGGATCATGCAACATCTGCCGCTGTCCGAGCAGAGCGCCATTGTCAGCGAATATTTGCCCACGTTGCAGCTGCAATTGGCCACCAATCTCTTTGTGGCCAAGGGCCTGCTCGGCTATCTGCATAAGGACATCGCTCTCGACGATCATTTCGAGCGACTGCTCGACGATCTAACCAAATTGTCGCTCAACGCTGACAACGAACAGTTGCGTGGCATTGCGCATCGCTTGCTGTGCAGCCTGGTCAACAAAATGGACAACAACCCAACGAATCGCGATCACGTCAAACGCATCACTGAACGTCTGAAGGCGGCCATTAAGGAGGGCGACGAACATGCTGTTCATGCGCTCGCCTGGATTGCCAAGGGACTCGTCGTTGCCGGTTTCGAGGAGGCCGCCGATATTGTCGGCGATGTGAGTGAAGCTGAATATTTATTTATTATTATTATTATTAATATTTGTTTAAAATGATTTCAGATCTCCGATCTGCTGGCGCATCCCACATTGAGCAATGCCGCCGCCGTCGCCTTTGATGTTATCTCTGCTGAGTTTCCCGAACTGGATTTACCAGTGGTCAAGTTTCTGTACAAGCAGAAATTCTTTCAGGCCATCATGAGCAAACTGGGTGCAAAGCTGTCCAACTATTGCGAGCATCACGTCAAGGCGTTCATCTATGTGCTGAAGGCAACGCCGCATTCAGTGCTCAAATTGAATATACAACAACTGGGACCGCTCCTCTTCAAGACACTCGACACCCACACCGATGCACACTCGCTGTGCATAGCACTGGGCATTTGCGCGAACTTTGTGCATCATCAGGATGAGTATTTCCAGGCGCATCTGGGCCACATTATACCCAGCTGCCTGGAATTGTCCAAGCCCAAGCCGGCACTCAATATGGTCAGTGATATTTTATTGACTCTTTCGATGTTTTCTTAATGTTTAGCTAAGGTTTTGTTTTCATCCCGTCAGCTATTATTTTTGTATTGTTTAAAACTTGTATTTGGCTCTTAGAGCTACTCTAGAAATTCCTCCCGAATGATAACTAACTAAATCAGAAGTGGCTGCAGGGACTTGGTCCAATTGTGCTAACTGCGAAAGGGGCTGCACAGGATATTTAAACTTTTGCCAACAAGTGCCGAGCAGGAGCAGAAGAAATGTTCTAAAGATTCTTGCAGCTTCTGCAGAAGTCATTTGGGTCTATTGAAGTGTGTAAGGACTAACTAGTGGGTCAGTTAAGGCTTCAATTACTGCAGAGCCTTTTCCTTTCCTATGTCCACCTTAGCTGAACATTAAGAAACTGTTCATAAAATAATGAATTAAATTAATTATAAATTATAATTTATTATACATATTCCACAGCAAGTGCGCATTGCGGCGCTGCAGCTGCTCTATGATATTACCAAGTATCCGACTTATCTGCTGCTGCCCCACAAGTTGGATGTGACCCTGGTGCTCGCTGTTGCTCTCGACGATCCCAAGCGTCTTGTGCGCAGTGCTGCTGTGGCGGCACGCAACGCTTGGTATCTTGTGGGTGCGCCCAGCGGGGATTAGCAAGACAGCAAATATGCCAGACAACAAATTATTATTAACTATGTATTAATTGACTATGAAAGCAATATACGCACAAATGTTAGTTGGACGTCTTTTTATTGGTAGTTTAGCTTTTGGCTGGGTTGCTTTAATAGGGATGATCGCACTGGGAGCGTGCCATGAGCGCACATTTCTGGGAACGCTGCACTACGTCCGGACAGCGACGTTTGCGCATGAAGCGACAGTCCTGGAAGTAGCCCTCGTTGCGCGGAAAGCCGTGCGTCATGTCCTGAAACGTGAGCAGACCCAGTCCCCAGATCTTGCCGCCACGAAACTCACCCTCGTACTTCATGCCGTCCGAGCGCCAAAAGATGCCGTTGCCATGAAACCAGCCCTGATGGAATTCTCCCTCGTATCTGCGGCGGGCCAATATAAAATGTTATTTTTTAAAACAGAGGTAAAAAATAATTGACTTTTTTTATTGTGCATATCCGTTTTACTTATTTTAAGACAAAAGTTCTATTGAATTTCATTCCTTTCTCATTTCGAAACAAAACCAATTTTAATAAAATATTACTCACTTGGCGCCATCGGGGAACCAGAGGCAACCCAGTCCCTGGCTGAGACCCTCCAGAAATTGTCCGTCATAGCGAGTGCCGTCGGTCAACTGCAGATGCCCGACGCCGTGCTTCTGTCCACGTTGATTCCACTCGCCAATGTAGCGACTGGAGTCCTCGTAGCGCCAACCCCCCACCTTGACGGCACCCGCACTGTACTGGCTCTGACCCTGTGGATATTGATGGTGGTGCTGTTGCTGCTGCTGCTGGTTCTCAATGCGTGCTGTGGTCACGCCCACGCTGCTCACTGGAATGCCCAAGATTGTAGCATGATAAAAGCACATCCTAAGTTTTGCTTACTGTCATCGTCGTAGTCATCCATGGCCATTGCTTCAATGTGATTTTATAGATTCGATTTATTTTGGGAACTGCTCATGTGGCGACTCAAGCAGCTACTGAGCTTGCATTCGAATCGCTGCAACACAAATTGTGGCACTTTCTGTGGCTTCAACGCAGTGGCCCCGGTCTAAATCTAATTAGCATATTGAGCCAGTGCATAGTGGCATCAAACGTTGCAATTAACTGCAAAACTGCAGGCGAACTAAAATAACAGTTGCAAATAGTGGAAAAAAATGTTTGATCAAACTTAATATTATATTATATATTATGTATTATATATTATTATATATTATAATCTTTTCTCTTTAAGCGAAAGAAATTTAAAGATATTCTACAAAATCGAACTGAGAAATTTTATAAGTTGCTAAGCTGCATTCAGCTGTTAAATTGAAATGTTTTAATCAAAATTACAATTTTTATTTCTATTTTTATTTTATTTATTTAATGTTAATTAAACACAATATAAATAATATATATGAATATATATATATATATATATATATATATAAAAAACAATATTAAAATAAAAAATTAAATTTGAAATTAAAATTAAATTGTTTTTTTTTTGGTAACCTATTTTTATAATTAAAATATGCTTTTTGGCTCACTCTTGGTCATGTATTAAGTTACAAATTGTCTAATAGAAAATTAAACAGATTCTGATTAATTTAAACAAAAGCGCGTATTGTTTAATTTAGAATTAAATAAAGGATAACATAAATATTATATTGGTAAAAAAAATATACCATGTAACATTCTACAAATAAAATATTTATTTTGTTTCAACTAATTTTGGAAAGCAATTCATTTGAAACAAATAAATTGCAATACAATTTGGAAAATATTGCAAATTTGGAAATATTGGGGGCTTGAAAATGTTTCATAAGAAACCGCTAATTGCTAATTTATATATTTGAAATATTTCTAATGCTTTCTAAAGCTGTTTATTTATTTACGCTCGAAATTAAAAACTTACACAAATTTTGATCGCTATTTTATATTGTTATTTTTGAGCTGAAGAGCCATCTTTTTAAGAATTTCGTAAGAATTCTATATAAAAGTAGACCACACAAAATATATATTTAGAATTAAGTAAATTTTGTATATTTTTTTGGCCTACACCAATTTGGACACATTTTCAAATTATAACAATCTTTCTGGCTGCCACTGTTTCATACTTTTCTTGCCCCCAAATATTTCACATTGGCGCAACTGCTGTCAAGGCTAAACGAATTGGTCAATAGTAGTAAAGTAACAGTAGTTGCCATGACAACGTCATAAAGACGCCACAACAAATCCCGATTAGAAAATTTTCAATTTTAAACGAGAGTTGCCATCAAAATGCTGCATCAGGGCATAATCCTGCGGGAAGGACATGTCACACGAACCATATACAATCTGGTAAGATTAGTCGTGGTAGCTGACCAAACAATTTGTTACTACAACTATTTGTCAGATCAAGGATAAGCGCTACGAAGATGTCATCGAGTGCATTGCCAACTGTGGCGAGGCGGCGAATACCCGAGCAGGACTCTCCACGCTGGGACACTGCTACTATCATGCCCAGAAGTACGAGGAGGCCGCCAGTTGCTACGAACAGCTCTGCCAGCTGGTGCCCAAGGAGCCCAAGTACAGGTGAGAGTGGTCTTGACCGAGCTTTTACTCATTTTAAGGGGTATCTGATTAAAATTCATTCCACTTGTGATCTTTGTCAGATTTTACTATGCCCAATCATTGTACCAGGCTGGGATCTTTGCGGATGCGTTGCGTGTGCTGAAACAGATCGGTGACAAGGAATCAGAGTTGCGGGAACAATGCCTGCAGCTGCAGAGTGCCATACTGTACTCCAGTGAGGACTATGCCGGGGCGCAGAGTCTGCTCAATCAGCGGGCTGGCGGCACAGCGGAGACTCTGAATGATGAGGGCTGTTTGCTGTACCAGGCGGATCAGCACGAGGCGGCGGTGCAGCGTTTCCAGACCGCACTCCAGGTGGGTGGCTTCAATCCCCTGGTGGCCTACAATGTGGCCCTGGCGCACTTTCAGCGCAAGCAGCGAGCTCAGGCGCTGGACTACACCGCCGAAATTGTGGAGCGCGGCATGCGCAATCATCCGGAGCTGGGCATCGGCGCACAGGTGGACACCGAGGGCAGTGCACGGAGCGTTGGCAATCCCATCACCATGGCCATATCGGGCATAACACAGGCACTCAATCTGAAGGCCGCCGTGGAGTATCAGGATGGCAATGTGGAGGCGGCACGCGATGCACTCTTCGATCTGCCGCCACGTGCGGAAAGCGAACTGGATCCGGTTACGCTGCATAACATGGCACTGACGGACGCCCAAGGTCCAGTAGCGGGTCTACGCAAATTGGCCTTCCTGCTGGAGTTGGGCGCACCGGCCTGTCCCAAGGAGACCTTTGCCAACATACTGCTGATCTGCTGCAAGCATGAGCTGTACGAGACGGCCGCCGATATTCTGGCCGAGCACACGGATCTCACCTACAAGTATCTATCGCAGTATCTGTACGAGCTATTGGACGCACTGATTACGGCTCAGACCAGCGGCGAGTTGGCCGAAAAGAAACTGGGCACACTTGCCTCCAGTTTGTCGGGCAAGCTGCGCAGCCTGGCCGCTCGGGTGCAGGAGGTGCGGGCAACTAGCGAGCAGCAGGCGCTCAGGGATGCACTCAAGGACTACGAACAGGCACTAGAACTGTGAGTAGTGTGGATCGAAAGATTCGTTGCATAAGAGTAACCATTTCATCACAGCTATTTGCCCGTGGTTATGGCACGTGCCTGGATCTCATGGCGTGAGGATGATTTCCTGGGTGCCGAGCGTGAGTTTCGCTCCAGTGCCGAGTTCTGCTCGGAGAATGCCATCTGTTCTGTGTGGCGTCTGAATGCGGGACATGTGCTCTTCATGCAGGACAAGTACAAAGAGGCGGCTGCCTTCTACGAGCCCATTGTGCGCCAGCACTCGGATGATGTAGGCCCAAACGGAACCATGTTAGAGTCTTATATACCAATTATTCCTTTTCCATTTTGCAGATCATGTCCGTTTCGGCGGCGGTGCTGGCGAATCTATGCGTCTCCTACATCATGACATTCCAGAACGAGGAGGCCGAGGAGCTGATGCGCAAAGTGGAGAACGCCGAGGAGCTGAAGGGCAATCAGGGCAAACAGTATCATCATCTGTGCATAGTCAATCTCGTAGTGGGTACTCTGTACTGCGCCAAGTCCAACTATGAGTTCGGGCTCTCACGCATCGCCCACGCCCTGGAGGGCGGATCGGGTGCTCGCCTCTATGCGGACACCTGGTTGCATGTGAAACGCTGCATGCTCGGCCTGCTCACTGGGATGGCCAAGCAGAACATCATCCTGCCCTATCCAGCCGTGCAGGAGGTGCTCAACTTTCTTAAGTCCTGTGAGGCTTACGGCTTATTCACTCCGGCCAACATCTATGCGGCCACGGAGCAGACGCCCAAGGAGCCGCTGACCATCGGCCTGGAGGCCAGAAAACTGAGGCTACTCTTGATTAAGCTAAGCGAGTATGAGAACTATTGAGGGGAAAGAACTTATCGCCATCCAAATATTTGATCACAAAAAAAGTTTTACTGGAATCAAAAATATCTAAAAACACTTAGGCTAAAACTTATCAACATTTCAGATGGCTATTTATGAAATAATACACATATCATAATAATAATGGTCTATAATAATATTTGTGTAAAACCCAGAGAAAACTCTTCTCTCTCATTTAAAATGATCAGATAAAAACTCAGCTGGTTTTCTTTACAATTTGTATAATTAAATTTATTTCAATATATTTACGTTGCGCTTTTGAATTTGTTGTTGTTGTTGTTGTTGTTGTTGTGTATAATGCTTCCTAATTGATTACAATTGTTTTGACATGATTATATTGATGTTAATGTATTACTCGGACTGCACACGGAACAAAAGTTCCACAAAACTTGACGATATTTTATGTGGATCGTCGCGTCATTAAAACGAAAAGAAAGCTGAGCTGCAAGCCAAAAAAGAATTTTGTGCTTTCGCTTAAGCATTAACATAGATGCATTTATATATATAAGTATACATATATATATATATATATAGATTTTGGCGTGGCGTGTCTAGGCCAGCACCGCTGAGGTGGCCATCTCACTGACACCACATGTATTATCACCACGGTAGATGCGATAGTAGCCCTGCTCGCCCCAGCGTGGACCCCACGAGTTCTTCACAATCCAATAGGGCAGCGTCTTATGGAAGTTGGGATAATCGGAGACGCCGTAGCCGACAATCAGTACGCCGTGATCGAGATTCTTTTTGGAGCAGAGCGGTCCCCAGGGATGCGAAACACCACCACGATAGAACTGCATCGCATTCGCATTTAAGCCTAAAACGAGAACGCTTTAGTCAAAGTTAAATTGCAGCTGCGTTGACTACTCACCAATGGAAATGGGTCCATTGCTGAGCAGCCACTCCTGCATGGCTGTCTCATTGCCCTTGGGCAGATCCACGAAGCCCGAGACTTGAACGTGCGACAGTGTTTTGTTGAAATGACACTGCTTCTTCTTGGCTGCATACGGATACTCCGATTCGTACTCGAGACCACCAATGTCCTTGATGGCTCTGCAAATGGGAGTAGTTTAGTTCATATAAATATATAATCCCAGTTCAAATGGATGACTTACTTGTAGGCATTGTCCATGAGGCCACCATTGCAGGCACTGTCCGTGGAATCGCAGTCGAGCAGCTCCTGTTCGGAGAACTCTTGCAATTCGCCCGACCTGATGGCATTCAAGCCCTCAATGTTGCCGGTGACACTGAATGCCCAGCAGGAGCCGCATTGTCCTTGATTCTTGACATGCGTCACAGCATTCTTTTGCCGCCAATCAAACTCCTTGGGCATCTCACCCGCATAGGCGGGCACCACAGCCGCCGCACCGCCCGTCGGTTTGTCCTCGCTGCGCTGCCAGAGTCCAGCGTGCATCTTGTACTCGGTGCTGGTCATATCGGCGAACTGGGTGATGCCATATTTGGCACTGCCACGCTCATTGGCATTGAGTTCCTCGATGGTACGCAGATTCTGGCGGAAGATGCGCAAACGCATCTGATGCTCGGCCGTGTTTTCATATTGACGCTTGTATTTCAGCTGGAATTTGTGGAACAGATGCTCGATCTTGTTGAGCGTGTGATGGTTGCGCTTCTTGAGCGTCTTCTTCTCGGCCCACTCCACGGATCGGCTGTGGCGTGCATGCACCGTCGGCTGATTACGGCACTTGAATGTGATATCGTGTCCCTTCTCCAGCCACGGCTGTGCCCAGATCTCTACAATGCAGCGATGCAGCGCATCATTGCCATCCGTCAGATCCGCATCGATGCGCGTCAATGTGCCTGACACAACCTGACGCGACGCCGAATACACTTTGATTATCCTAAAGTAAAAGAAATGTGTTAATTATTTGTTATAATGATCAACCTGAAGACTCACTTGTAGTGCGGTCCTTCGCCAGCTGTCAGCTTGTCCAGTGTGCGCTGCAGCTGCTCCTCCGCCTGCTTCTCATCGAAGGGCTTTCTGCCGCCCAGTGGCACATCATTGAGGCTGCGCTTATTGCGGCTTGACTGCAATTGCAAAAGAATATAATCATTTATATATTATTCTCTTTGACAGGGCATGAGCACCATTTCTTATCTATAGACATGTTAGACAACTAAAACAAAATATCTGTGTATAAGCAGATCTGAGAATAAGGAAAGTTAGTTAGGAGTAGCAAATCCTGAACTCGTCTTTTAAATACAAATAAGTTTTGCTTGCATATCTTATCCGATCTTCCTTGGACTGGATGCCAAGCTAAGAACTACTCAGACTGCTGTCATCCTGTTTATAAATCTTGATTAGATTTCATGAATGAATTCAATATTCTATTGTTCTGCTTATGATCTACTAAATTATTATCACAAAACTTTCAGCTCAATATTTTTACTGTTAATAATATATATTATATATATATATATATATTGAAATGCTCTTTTATTTATATCGAAAAACGACTTGCATCGATTTTCGCAATAAAAATTAAAATCAGAAAATAAATTAAGCACTTTACATGCAACGAGACACAAAGTTACAAAATTATAGCAACAATAGAAATATTATTTTTGGCGAAGCTGAACATCTAGCAAATATACTCCGCTACAGTGGTGGTCACATAACTAGATACAGCTTTAAACTAAGCAATTGGAATACCTCAGTTTAGTTAGTAAACTTAAGAAGTATAGCTAACAACCACCTCCCCTAATAATAAGTCACACATAATTTGTGATTTTGAATACTCTATGCATTATTTTGAAGTACAATTTTTAAAGGTATACAAAACGAAAATTTGGTTAGCGTTTTATGCTTTTACAGCTACCAGTTAGTAGCTAGCTACAAGCTACATTCGGCTGGCACAAAGTAGTCATCCAATATGCGAACGATGTGCAGCTTTTTGGTGGGCAATTTGGGAGCCATTTGTGCTACTGCAGACTGCAGCATCTGTTCGTATTTGAGGCGCTCCATGTTCTGTTCGCGACGATGCACAACCACTGCAGCAGCGGCCAGTGCCTCGTTCCGTATCCAACTGGTCATTATCCAAATGCTGCGAAGGCGTAACAACAGCGACGATGGCTTCATTTGTCTATATATATATATATAGATATAGTCTGATCTGTTTCTTAATCACTAGTTAATTTGAGAACTTGCCCACGGCAACCACGAATTGAAATTGCTTAAAAACGCGTAGCAAACGGAAAAATAAATATAAATATTTTCAGTATTCTGAATGTTCTGTTCTGCTCGAATTTAACGGCAAATAAATTTTGATTGTGTGAAAAAACGATGCTTTAAACACTTCAAGCTGCGCCTGCTGCGTGTGTGTGTGGTGTGGTGTGCCCCAAAATTGTGATATTAAAAGGGAAACACAGCCGATTCGGACATTAATCTTTATCAGCTCAACTGGTTGAAGCACAAACGCATTCAAGATGAAATATGCTCAAATACATAAATTGCATTAGACTAGAGATGAGCGTTTGTTCGAATTGTTTCCGTTGGAAACGAACCAAAACTTGACTCGCAAATCTTTTGTGGTAGACCTAAAACTTGTAATTAACAAAAACTATTCATAACTAATTTTTGAATGGTATGGTTTGAGTACAAAATATATAATATTAAACTAATAGATTATCAATATTTTACTATATTTTGAGTTCCATTTCATATTGTGATTTTCTTTCAAATATTTTTAAAAATAAAAAATTTTGCATTAATGCATTTTTTAATGGAATTTTTGCTCCGTTTGATTTTGAAAATTACACAATTTTTAGAAAATATTAATTGAAGATAGACATAATTCTCGTTGATTTTTTAAAAGTACTTTTGATATTTTTGACGAGTCATTAAATTGATTTTCTTTTAACATTTATCTCTAGTTAAAGGAGCTCCATTTCACTTTGACAAAGTTGTGTATTCATTGATTTGTTAAGAAGCACTTTTCAAGCTAATATAAATATTATTTCTTGGCAAGCATTTGCGATGCTTTTAAGCTTGTTAGCATTTAACTAAACAAATTAAACATAACTTCAATAAATGTGTTAATATAGTAAAGTATCATTTTCATTACACAAACAGCATCAATGAACAATATTTGCAATCAATTTAATTTTGTTGGTTAGATTTTGATGCTTAAATACCTGCAGTAATAGGTCGTGCTTGCGTGAGGCACGCACGATAAAGTGCGTCACGCGACCATCTCTGGGTCCAATGTATGTGGTGGCTAGTAAAATCCACTTAGCCAGCAAACAGATAGAGGCAGAGAAATACACTCGCACTCACACTCGCACTCACACTCGCACTCACACTCGCACTCACACTCGCACACACACAGATGCGAGTAACAACAATAACAGATGCGGCGCCACACGATGAAACCATTCCAATAGCAAAACCAAAACCAATTAAACCAAACATTTGGGCTGCAAAATTTTAGTTGCCTATTGGCAAACGCCAGATTATTTGGCTTGTTGCTGCTGCTGTTGCAGAGTGCGGGCTGAGCGTCTATCTGGAGGAGTTGGAGCAGCTGGCGGAGCAGGGCATGGCAGGTGAGCACAGCTCATCGATGATGGATTGGGAGAAAGAGACAGTAGACAGAGAGACAGAAGACAGAGAGAGAGAGAGAGAGATGCAGTGAAAACAATACAAAATGAAATGTAATGGCGGCAACGACGTGTGTATAATTAAAAATTGGTTCAACTTGGCATGATGAATGCCTGCATGGGTTTTTTGGGGGGTGGAGCGGGGAGTCACTTGTGTTTCCGTTTGACCTGTCATTACATGAATTCATTAGGCTGCTGCCCACACTTTCACCACCCCATCAGCCTGCCTCCCCCCCCCCCCACACTTCACTCTTTGCACAGTTTCAACAAGAATTAAAACATAAATTATGTCGAGGGCTCAATTGGGTTTTTGGTGGCGCAAATGGAGCGTAAAATACATTCGAAAATCGGGTTGACAGTTGACAGTGGCTGAGACTCAATTGCATTTTACAAAAACCACAGATTACCTCCTACCTACTCTACGCATCAAATCGGCTTAACAAATTGCAAATTTGTCGACACTCGTTTTGGTTACTCTTTGCTGAACGACTTATGAGATTTTCAGTTTCAGAGCACTCAGCATACACACACACATCCAAGCATATAAGCATATATACATATATATATATATACAACACATACATACACATATACATAGAGACTAGCTGGTTTTTGTCGGGTCAAGTGTTTCCCTATACCCTGTATGCATTCACCAAAAAGGGTACGGCAAAGTTGTGCATTTGTTGAGTAGGCAGTTGCGAATCGATTAATTATATATGATAATTAATTCTGATAGAGAAAAACTCTTTAAGTCTGTCTTGGAAAACGCAGCAGACACATTTGGTATGCAATATATTTTTTGTGTCTGCTGAAATTTTAATTATATGTTTGCTGTTTCACTAAATATTCTGCATTTCTTTAGTTGCACATATTGTTTCATGTGTGGAATACATTGTTCCCAGGGAATGCTTCTTTCAATGCGTTACAAACTTATAAAGCCATCTGCCCCATTTATAATAACATTCTAAAAATATAACAAATAAAATAAATAAATTTAAAATATTTAATTACAAAAATTGTTGTACTTATTCTGTTGACCATTCATTTTACTGTTTGTATTTTTTGAAATTATTCTTACCTAACTTTTCCATATTTTTTAGTGAATTCTTTTTAATTCTCACTTTTTGTATTTGATATAAATTGGGATTTGCCAAGTTTTTCAAAATTTTTTTTTTATTAATTTCTTTTTAATTCTCAATATTTTTTTATTTATTTTCTATCAATTGGGATTTGCCAAGTTTTTTCTTCTATCTGTATTTATAAATATTTAGTTTTTGAGTAATTAAGTACTTGAATTATATATGGGTATTTTCTAGTCAAAATTGTTTTTTTTTTTTTTGCGTTTTTTGTTTTTAATTCAAATTTCAATAGCGACTGTGGAGCTGCACAGATGCGTCAGTTGGTTGTTGTTGAAAGTAGAGCATCAAGGATAATGAGAGCACTTTTACCACACACACACAACCACACACACACAACCACACACACACGTCCATGTGACACTTGAGCTAGTCTCCACCTAAGTTATGAACGTACATATGTACATACATATATATATGTGTATAGGTGCTTGGTAAAATGGGGGGTGTGGGGGAGGGAGGAAGGGCGGCAGATGCGCCAGGGGCCGGGTTAAACAGATTGCGGCCGTAATTTAAAAGCGGAAATTCATTTGATTATTAAGGTAAAATAAGTGCTGCGGGAGGAGGAAAAAAAGGGGGGGCCTTTACATTCGCCGCAACACAGTCACGCCCCCTAAAGACAGGCTCAGATGTGGTTGTGTGTGGAATTGGGGGGGGAGGGGTGTGGGGGTGGTTGTTTGGTGTGAGAAAAACGAGCAGCTTAAATAAATTCAATTAAATAACATTTGCTTTTTATTATTTGCATTTACTTTACGAGTATTTTTTGTGTATGTATATATATATATAGAGGAGTATATAGAAAACATAAACTGTGTGAGTGTCTGTGTGTGAGCGAGGGTAGATCCAGAAGTAACCCAACTGATTTCAGCTTAATTTTTGAACTTGTTTAAAAATGCACAAAATTAAACTTAAAAACATTTGATTAAAAAAAATGATTGCTGAAATTGAAGTCTATTTTGTGAACATGATGTTTGTGATTATAAAGACATAAATAATATCGAAGATGATGTCCAAACTGGGCTAAGTACGTCGAGCCAAGAACACACTTTGATAACGTTTACTAATTTTAAACATACGTTATAACTAGCAACTTTTGCTAATGATTTGGAAATTCTCAAGCAACAATTAAATTAGTGAAAAAGTTATTATAATTAAGGACAAGTGGGAAATATGTAATTCTATAGCCTGATTCCACCAGGGGAAAACATTCTAGAAACTATTCGAATTACATTTAATTTTCGATTTGACAAATTATTACAATGAAATACTATTCATTTGGGACTAGAAATGATGAAATTGGATTTGGGTTGCCTATATATCTGATAGGTACTCTTAGGTACTTTTGGCACTACCCTCGTTGTAGTACGTTGGTGTGTGGTGAATGTGTGTGAGGAGGGTGTGCTTTTGCATGTGGGGATGATAATAATATTTATATCTCATGATGGTTACGATGATGAAGCCTCCCGCTGGTGCTCCTCCTCCTCCTCCTTCTGCACCTGCTGCTGCTGCTGCTGCTGCTCCTCCTCCTCCTGTCGCTGCTGCTGCTGCTGGTCCTCCTTCTGCTCCAGCTCCTCTTTCTGCTGTTCCCCCTCCTCCTGCGGCTGTTGTTGTTGCTGCTGTTTTAGCTCGGAACGCTGCTGTTCGATGGTTTTTTCAAAATTAAACGCACCCACAGATAGCAAATCGTCCAGCCAGCGTTTCTCATCATCATTGAGCTCCGCTGTGCTGCTCTCTGCTGGAGCTAGCGCAGCTGGAGGAGCAGCAGGAGGAGCTGGAGCAGTATCTAAAGCAGTAGCAGTGACCATCACTGCTGCTGCCTCATTAACACTAATTGGTGTTGTGCGCTCATTAGTTGCCTCGGTCAATGGGGGGCTGTTGGTGGTTGTGGTGGGTCGTCTACTGGGCACCGTTGTCAATATTTGTGCCTCTAGGTTGGCCATTTCAGTGTCGGTCAGTTCGTTGCGTTTGCCGCCATTGAAGATGCTGTTACTCACATATTTGTCATTGAGCGCCTTCGAGCGCTGCTCCAGCTCCACTGGATCGCTGGACAATGAATTATCGGCGACATCGCTGCAATTGGAGTTGATCAGTTCGCGATGCTTGTCGCCCCACTGCGTCGTTATCCACGGCTGCTCCAGTATGACCAGACGGCAAATCGTATCCGCATCCTTGGACTTTGTATCGACGGCATTCAGCAGGATCTCGTAGCGTATCCCATTCACGATTTCGCGAAACGCATCGATGATGTTCACAAAGTTCATCGAGAGCGGCAGGAAGGTCATCGCTATATTCTGCACACCAATCAAATTGGGCGAGAGATATTCACGCTCGCCAGGATTCAACACGTGGACCAATTTGATGGGTGGCTCGGTGATCGCCTCAGCTGTGCTCTCCTCATCAGCATTGATCTTTATTGTGGTCTATTTTTTTTTTGTTTTGTTCGTGTTCGTGTTGTGTTTTTTGTTTGCGTGTGTGTTGGTGTGTGTGTGTGACAAAGAAAGACAAGAACAGAAAGCAAAACACATATATTTCTATAACGAGAATACACACACATAAAAGAGAGAGAGAGAGAGAGCGAAAGAGAGAGACTCTGAATATATATTGACACATGAGTAGCAGCAAATAGCCATGAAAAGGGTAGTGTTAAATGCATGTGATTGCGTGTTTATGTGTATATGTATGTATATATGTATATATATGTTTATGTGCCATCACCAAATCACAAAAGCGTTAGAAATCTTGGGAACTTATACTTAGAATAAATAACCATAAAGCATATCCGCTTTTACATATATATATATAGACCAAAAACCACAAATGAACAACTCAGCCGCAAAGTCAGCTTACTCATAAATGAAGTCACCAAAATAAATTCGTTTTCTTAAGCAATAAAGGCGTTAATTAATCTGCCAAATATTTGCCGGTCTGCATAAATACTTAATTAGATATTTATTGGAGTATAGGAGCATGATTAACGGCATTAATGTTTTAGATATTGCCTAATTGAAAGAAGAATGTCGTAGCAAAGATTTTACATATATAAAATATTAAATTTTGTTAAATAATATAATAAATAATATGGGTTTTGTATTGAAACATGTATAGGCAGCTTATTGAAATTATCAATATGAAAAACATGTTTGAAAATTTGCATATTTGTCTGATTTTACCACCAGATATATTTTGTATAACATGTATTTTATTTTGACCTGCAGTTTAAGTAGTTACTTTAATTTATCGCTTTTAACTTTATTGAATATAAATCATAATATTAATTTTAAATTTGCATTTATTAAAACCTTTCTATCGGGTCGTAAACTGTTTTTAATCCACATCAAATAAATAAATAAATTGTATTCTTTATTGCAGAGGAAATCGTTTTTTATAGATAAGCGGAGATCGATAAAAAGCAATAAAATTGATTAGAGTTGGAGTTACGAGAATTTCTATTTGAAATTTCTATTTGAAATCTACAGCTTCAATAGATATGGGTTTGTTACTCGAATCGGCTTTTGATCATGATAAAGAATACTCTCATCTTGGTCAGAAATGATTTCTTCTCAGTTTCATATTTTTGACAGATTCTTTAAATCAAGAAAATTCCGAAAGAATATTCATGTTTAATGATGTTCTTGAGTGCATTTAAAATGGTTAAAATTGCGTTAATGGAAAACCTGTCCTCAGACGAAATAATTAAATGCAGTCAATTTATATAATGCAGTGAAGTCAATGAAAATCGATTAAATTCAAAAATAAAGTAAGAGCGTAAATTGAGTGTTGAGGCAATGGCTGCAGCTGACTGCTGCTGTTGTCGCTGTTGCTGCACAAAGTGGCTGTCCCTTCCCCAATTCCCCACTTGGCTGGCCTAATGAACTCGGCATAATTGCAATAACATTGCAACTCCCTAAAGGGGCAGAGACGAGGACAAAGAGACAGAGAGAGATAGAGAGGGAGTGAGAGAGAGAGAAGCGAGCGGGGCAAGTTGGTGAAGCCATTGGGCCAATCAAGTCAATCAGTAGAGCAACGCTTCGCTCTGCTCTGCGCTGCGCTTGTGGCAAGGCAAGTCATACAAAAACTAATTAACCGCCAATGCAAACAGCGAACCGCATCACAGCGAACCGGTTTGGGGTTTGCATCAGCGCCCAGCAGCAGCATCAACAACAACAACAACAACAACAACAAAAGCCCACATCGATAAATGATGAGCCGCAAAATGCGGCAAGCAGACGGCAAACAAACAACAGACGAGCTTCCAAATGCTGAATAATTAACAAATTTGGTGCATAACAACTAAGACTATTTTCTTTGCAGTTGATCGACTAGTAGACACCCTACACGCAGAGTTAATATATATATATATATATATAAGCAGGATTTTTCAGGTATTTGCATTAAAGGGTCTGCTTCTTTAATCGATTTTTTTTTTTTAATTTTGGTGGAAACGTGTGCCTCACATTCCCAAAGTTAACTGTTTTTCGTTTAGTTTTGAATTAGCTGTCTCGACCTCTGGAAACTTTCCAGACATATTCAAAAATTCAAAACTTTCGTTTGGTAAACGATTTATTTTTTATCGGGGGGGGCAATGAACTACAAATTAATTGGGCATAAATTATACACACACATACAACACAAACCCCAATTAACTCGTTCATCAAGCATTTTGCTGATAGTAGTGTTTTGTATCGGCTCTCATTGCAAATGATATCTAGAAGGCTAATTGGGTTAGCTTCCCAAACGGTAAGAAATCATTCCCTAGAGATTAATAAAAAATTAAAATATATATATATATATATATATATATATAAATATATGCATATACCCCACAGCACAACTTGATGATACTCTGTGTGTGTTAACATATTTTAAATGGGTTCAGTGAAAGAGAAAGAGTTGGCCAAGTTGAGTTTTGAGAGATGGCAGAGCGCAGTGAAGACAGATGGTTGTCATTTCAGTTTTTTCATCCTCATTGCCGCTGACATTTGTGTCTGCTGCGTGACAAAATGCCGAAAACGTACAAAAACTGGGCACAGACCGTAAGCAACTGCAAAATACTCTGCTATCCGTGTAATACCAGCTGACAAAAGATGACAAAAACTCTTCAAAAAGAATCAGTGCAACTTTTACAATTGGCTACACTGACTCTTGTGGCAGTTATGGGATTTTCTGATTTTTTGGCCAAGATTTAATTAACCTATTAACTGATTACCTTCTCTGCCTGACATATTCAGCGTTAATTTGTATGTAAAAAATTGTATGTAGCTTCAAGTCACTCTTTAGCTGTGCAGACATAGAAGCCAATATGCTCTTTTAAGCATCGATGTCAGAGTATCAAAAAATGCATATATACATATATATAAAAAACGAACTTTTGATGGCGATTGCGTCACGAAAGCTGTCAAAAGCAGCGGCGAAAGCAGTGCAGTCAGCATCAGCATCAGCCTCTGCTTCAGCATCAGCATCAGCATCAACTCGGTTGATGCCTGCTTGGCTTATGTTTGAGCTGATTATGTTGTGTGCGCTGTTGAAAGTGGTTGACAGTGGTGGGTGGTTTCGTGGTGCTAGTGCTGCTAGTGCTGCTAGTGCTGCTAGTGCTGCTGCTGATGGTTTGCTGAGTAGTTGGGATCCTGGCATTGTTTTTATTTTTGTTGCAGCTTGTTTTCAGTTTGTTTTTCAATTAAAATTTATGGCACTTTGACTAACACCACTCGTCACCCCAACTGGCAGTAAGCCACACGATGATGACTTCCACGATTGCCATTAAGTCCGGAGGAGCCCTCCGTCTTGGATCTCGTTGTTGTCCTGACAACTGAATGAGTAACGGCAGAAATAGCGCAGACAACTTCACGCCACATCCAATCGAGGCTTAAGTTTGTGCTGCATAGTTAATGCCCAGTGCCTGCTTGCCCCCTGCAGCAAAGCGCATCACAAATTAATGCCATGCCACCAGTCTGCTGCTGCTGCATCAACGCTGGCGCTGTTGCCACAAATACTGCTGGATTTCAATTCCACACAGACTTTTCTTAAAATATAAAATATTTCGTATATATATCCTTTATTACACTGAGAGAGAGAGAAAATAAGTATCAGAAAAGACGAAAAAGAAACCAATAAATATCCGCGGAAAAGATTGAGTTCTAATTGAACAGTGGAAAACTGCCTGAGCAGCGAAGATTTTCAGTTTCAATTTCAACTCTATTGTACCTTTCACAAAAGTTTCCCCAACAATATAGCAATACTTCTCGTTAAACCTTAATTGTTCAATTGTTCAATACATCAAATAGAGCTCAATATTGCCACATATAGAATATCGAATTTGTATAATTTACTTAAAACTTAATATACAAAAATATTGCCAGATCAGATTGGAATTTGATATGCATAATAATATTCATATTCAGCAGCATTTTTTATCACGCAGAGCCAAGGCAAAATGCCAAAAAGTTGTTTGCTTAACAAAATTTTAGTCAATTTAACTATTTCAGCTGGGATCAACAAAAATATTTCTAAAAAAAATATAAAATTTGTATAAATTCTAAAAACAATGCAAATACTTGTCTGCGTTTACAACATCAAAATGAAAAAATATTATGGTTTCCGCAAATGGGAAATTGAAAAGGGAAAACTTTTCCGCTTTCTTCTGATTAGCTCATATTGAGCAGCTGTGTTCAAGTTTTTAGCTTGTTTTGTTATGCTTAAATATCTTTTATGTCTGTGAATCAAGCAAATTTGTTTAATAAAAACAAAGCTTGATTCCACAGAATCGTACTTAATTATACTTTGTATAGACATTTTGAATAGCAACGTTCGACAAAGTTGAATCGAAACTTTTTGCTGATGGCAAAGTGGTTGTTGTTGCTGCTGCTGCTGCTGCTGCTGATGTTGATGCAACGGCTTTGTGCATTAATGTTGCATTGAATGGGGATTGGGGATTGGGGGATGGGGGATGGGGGAATTGGCTGGATTGACACATAAAAGCGATGCCGGCTGGGACATCAAGAGATGCAATGTCGAAAAACTTTAGTGGAAATTGCGTGAATAAGTGAATAAAATAAACCTGCAACAAAATCAGTCAGCAAATGCAAAAGGCAAGCCGCCCCCAGCAGTCAAAATGCAAATTGCCAATTTAATGCAAACTGTTATTTTTAATTAACTCTTTATTTATCCGCCAATAGATACATTAACTTAGTGCAAAGTCAAAAGCCATTAGAGTCGGCTTTTGAAAAAATATCATCTTAGTCAGAAGTCAAAAGTCTTTTGGGGGGGCTTATAAGCATTATTAAAAAAAAAAAACCCCATTCCGCGGCACATACGCAAATAGAAGCAATATTAAAACCGGTATTACCCAAAAAATGTCAACAGCTTTGGCCTGCTGTGCGCTTTGAGTGGATAATGGGTAGTGGTTCCAACGCCCCGGAGAGATCTAACTCTTGAGACTATTG
Source organism: Drosophila cognata (assembly GCA_035041535.1). Taxonomy (NCBI): domain Eukaryota; kingdom Metazoa; phylum Arthropoda; class Insecta; order Diptera; family Drosophilidae; genus Drosophila; species Drosophila cognata. Next base: position 11,330,011 of record JAWNLC010000571.1, on the reverse strand, counting down.
TGCAAACGTATTTTATTTATTTTATTATTTGTTTTTTTTTTTTTTTTTGTTTAGATTCAAGGTTAGCTTTGCTCTAAACGACAGATGGAGGCACGAGTTTTTCAGACGCTTCTGCGACATTTTTAGGCGGCTCACATTTAATGGCCAAATTTACCTTGGCACCAGCACTTTCTTTGAGACATCTGCATGAAAGCCTCTTAAGCAGCAGCACTGCAAAAAGATTTACTACAATGAGTTTTTTTATATACTCTGCTAAGCGAGGTAAAAGAGTCTATCTTGTTTCCTTACTATGTGTGTACTTTTGTGGCTGGAGTCTTAAAACTGGATACACATATTAGTATATCATATTATTATATTAAATATTAGTAAATACCTGCGTCAGATGAAAGGTTCAAATTAGGGTGCTACGCAAGAGAATCGATAACATCGATAAGTGCAAATCGATATAATCACATTTCGTACACAATTTTTAAGCTAATGTCATCAAATTGGGAAGATATATTGCTAGGAATCTACTCAAACATCGACAAAATCTGTCTCCCACATATTAATAACTATAGTCACTAAATCGATAAATTCTGCTCCCATCTTCTGAGATTATTTTCCACCTGTTACCAGCTGATATTAGAGTATTGCGCATTCGGTTACACTGATCGGCAAGTTTCTCATTTGTACTGAATACTTAATGAAACGAGTCCTTGGTTTATTATTATTATACGCATTCGACGCAAACACTATTAAATTTTCTTCAAAGTTAACCGAATTCTGGAAGTCAAATTTTCTCATTTAATATGCTTATTTTAATTCTAAAATCATTTAATTTGTTGAGCTTTGTCAAAGGGCTATGCCGAATTAGGGGAAACTATCTCGGTTTTAAATAGTTTTAAATAATTTATTTTGTAATTAAATTTTATTGAAATTCCTTTTGAGTGCTTCATAAAATGACAACTGTCAATATTTTCAATATCGCTTTGATTCTTTAGATCATCATACTTATTTTTTATTTTACATTTTGCTTTCGTTTATTTTCCGCCACGGTCAAAACAATATTTAAATATTTCTCACTCAGTGAATATTTATTTATTAAATTGGGCGTGGGAAACATTGATACGCTGAATATCGAGGCCTATTAAAAATATACATATATACATATTGTAAAATCAATTTCACACTATTTAATAAATTTAAATTTAAAAACTGAATATGTTTGCTGAAAAACACACATAGAAAATGGGTGTTTGTTGCTCTCGAATGTGTGCATTCGAAATGAATGACAAATAAATAATAAAAAAAAAACTTGAACACACAAACCGGTTTCAATTTTTAATTAAAAACTCGGCATGTAATGAATCAGAAACAGAATATATATTGCATCTATAATATAATACGCGAATTATGGCTTGAGTACCGTTTACTTAGCTGCCTCTGCAGCAACACAGAAATGAGATTAATGATTCGAGGCCTGTCTGTGGCATCGACGGGGAAACCGTCGGGGGAATAGAGCAAATCGGGATTTTGTAGGCTAACCACCCCACCAACTGGAAACGACAATTACTCTTGGCCAAGTCATCAATTTCAATTAAATCGTTTGCAAAACAAAAAACAAAACAAAATCGTTGCGTATATCATAAATAAATCAACGAATTAAAAAAATGATTTGCTATTTGCATATGAAATGAATTTTTTGGATCGAATTTAAGTTCAACTAAAGTAAACAAGTACCCTATAAAAAGATTTGAACATATTTAAATTCATGACTAACTTTAAATAGGAATATATTTTACTAAGAGATGAAATTGTATTCAAATATTATTAAATATATATTCTTTCCATAAATCAAAAACTAATTAAGAGCATTTTTAAAATAATTAAATTCATATTTGATATATGAATGCCTTTTCCACAGATATTATAAAATATTTGGAAGAATAGAGACGCTATAAACACATAGAGACAAACACGAAACGAACAAAAAACTGTCATTCATTTCCATATGCTAAAAACAAGACAAAACGAACGAATGCATAAAAATATTTACATAAATGAATAAAATGCGGAACTGTGTGAATAACGTGCATATATATATATATATATATAAATATACATATATGTTGAGCATGTGTGCATATACAAGTGTTGATGGGTGTACAACAACTAACTACAAGCATTCATTTTCATTCAGTCAATTCGTAGACAAAACATGCTCGAAAATTGCAAAACCAAACAATTTAAACTTAACGCTTGCTCCGAGTTGAATATGAAACTTTGCCGGAGGCTCTTTCATTGTCTGCTATCCGGGTGTTTTTGTCATTTAGGAAATCACATGCGAATGATTCACAAGCATAAATTGCATCCGACTTGCTGGTTTCTGAGTTGCTGTCAGCGTTTGTCAAATGCGATTTTCTTTCTCTTTGGACTTTATACGAAAATGAATTCATATATGGCCATTTATCATCTCTTTCTCTCTCTATCTCTCTCTCCCTGTGTCTCGTTGTCTCCTTATATATATCTCTCATTGTTATTAACTTGATGAGCACATTATGCGAATTTCATTCTCATTGAGTCATTGTTAAATTTTGATCATGATTCGCAGCCTATTGCTGCAAATGCCAATCGGAACAAGTTAGAATGCTCTTATTGAGGGAGCTCGACTGGGAGATACCCTCTATTCAGCTTTTACTAATACAATCTTAATTAAATTTCTACAATTGATTAATAATTAAAAAATCTATTTATATCGATATTTTTACGGATGCTATCGACAAAATTAGAAAAAAAAATTGGTAAACTAGAACTTACAAAATTTGAAGACTCTGGCTTATTCATACGGACGAAGACATGGCTAAATCGACTGGGTTGCTTATGCTGATCAAGGATATATATATACTTTATGGCATCGGAGGTATTTTCTTCTGACTGTTGTTTATTTTTCAATATACCCTTTTCACATTTTTAAAGTGCTCACGGCATAACAACTAGCGAGGCAGCTTGAAAAGCAACTTCCACTTAGCCATGTGTGAATGACTCAAAATTTTAAATGGCAACAAAAAACAAAAAAAATATATATATTAATATTTCGAAGCTTTACTTGAAATCGTTTTTAATGAACGAGTGGATAGAGAGAGAGTAAGAAAATAAGTCAGAGTAGTCGGCCGATTTCGAAGAGGCGGAGGTTAGATTAGAAAAAAAATATAGATAGCAAAAGTAGAGCAAATGGAGGTAACAAAAATGATAGAAAAAAAATTTAAAATGTTGTTTGCGACATAGCGAAGCGAATTTAAGCTTATATTTAAATTGTCAGCTCCGTGGAGTAGTTTCCTTAAATAGGCTTGGGATCGAATGGTTCGTAAGATAAGCTGCACCAAAATTTGTTAAGTCCAACTCAGCAAGAAACTAAAGTATACCCTTAAAGCATTGAACATAAATGTGTAAGTGCTATTACAAAATTATTGAACCCACTAAATGGCCTCAAAACAACAAATTCCCATCAAAAGACCCTTTTACGGTAACACACACACAAAAGGCGCAAATTATCACTCGGGGGAGCGTTGTGGGCAAAGTATATAATGAGCTTGTCATGAAAACCGGTGTTAAAGCCAATGAGAATGTTGCCCTATGAGTGTGAGTGTGGCTGTGTGTGTGTGTGTGAACGATTGGAAAATTGAACCCAGTGGGCGTAAAGTCTAATCATTGGATGCCTGAGTGCAGCTGACGGCATAACAAAGACTCAGCCAATATTATATTCATGAATTAAATTCTTGCACTAAAGACTTATTGGAAATTGATTAATTAGTGAGAGGAAAACTGCATTCTTTATATACATAAATATGCATGTGTGATAAGCTCTGTCTCTCTCTCTCTCTCAAACACTCTCTTTAACAAGCACTCTGTTTCTTTGGAGCACTCTCTCTTTTTTCAATCTCAAATTATATATGAAAGTTCTTGCTCTTCTTGTTCTTCTTCTGATTAGAATTCGAAGCAGAAGAGAGCACATCGTTAGCTTAAGCTAAAGACGCAATTTCCCTGCCATAAATAGATCAATGCTGGAAGTGTAAGAGGAGGAGGGGCGGAGGTCTGTTCTATCGGTCATACTGATACAACAGCTGATTGTCGGCAGAAATGGCGACGCAACAAAGTCGTGCAAAAAAAAAAACCTAGACAAAGCAAAACAACAACAAAACGGCACTCTTGCAAATAAGTATGATAAAAGCAAAAAGCGTTAATACAGTCAGAGTATATATGTGTGTTTATATTGTAAATGTATTTTCTTATAGTTATGTATGTTATCCACATTACAGCAGTTTATTATGCATACGATTTTCTTTTGCTGACTAATCAAAGTTAATGGGGAAAACGAAAACTGGCGGTGGAGAAAACAAGACAAAAAATGTAAATAAATATGGCGTACGCTAGCATGCATGTGTGTGTGTCTGTGTGTGAGTGTTTGTAAGTATGTGATTTCATTTGTTTGTGTGTATGTCTGCGTATGTGTGTGTGTGTGTGCGTGGTCGGCGGCTTTGTTAAAAACAGCAAGCGAGCGAACATAGCGCATTAGCTGTTAATTGTAATTACTGACCCCCGTTGGAAATTTGCACTCAAAAAGCGTTAAACTGTTGTCCGATATATGTATGTGAATTATAAATAAACAACAGCAAAACAAACTCACCTCCTCCTCCTCCTGCAGTTCATCGGCAGCTGCTGGCGTCGTTTGGATTGTGACCAACAACAAAAAGAGCGCAACTGTTGCTGCTGCTGTTGCGTACAGCTTCATGATGACAACCTTTTTTTATATATTCTGCAAATTTCAATAATCAGCCAATTTCACACGTACACTGTTTGTTAATTTGCTTGGCACGTTACGCAGTTTTCAATATTATATTTTATGTTTGTTTTACACCCACGCACCCAAATAATGCGAAAGACGAACCGCCGCCTCTCACAGACGAAATCAAACTGTCGCATGACCGCCGCTCATCTGCTAACTTAACATCTGATGCTGTTATTAACAGCCAGAGCGGAATGGTTGCACGTCAACTCTCATGTTATAAGCAGTGCGCGCTTTAATTAAGTTATACTAAACATTTGATCAATTTATTCGCTTTGTGCACCAACAGGAAACCAAGCTTAAACTAAATATTACCACAAATAACGGTTTATGTGATATTCCCTACAAACGTTATCTATCGTGGCACAAATTGATGAAATAGATTCAATGTCTAGCTAAACAGCTGTAAAGAAAGCCACAATAGCTGCTAACAGAAACTTAATCGATACAATTTGTCTGCCGTCTCTTTGCGATAACGATAAGTTTGAAAATATCGATGTCACAATTGCATTTGTGTGCAATATTTTTAAAACATTGTTATAACAAATTAATTTAAATTAATGAATGCCAACCAAAATGAACATGTTATTTAATATATTACGGGATAGTCAAGTCGCCCAATTAAATAATTTGCAATCAGTTCCTGAATGCTAACAATCCAAAACCAGGGCAAATGCGAATGAGCTGCCCAAAATTGAAATGCTGCAAAACAAACCGATAGCATTTCGCGGTAACCGCTGGCAACGATAACATCCCCCCAAACAGACTGAATTCAAAATATTGATAAAGCGCAGTGCATTTAACAAAATTTCCAAAAACGGAAGCAAGCCACTATGAGCACGCACACGGGGCTGGCCTATTTGAATTCGTGCATCAAAGTGCCCATAGATCCGTGCAATAATTGCCCAGCGCCCGTCTACAATCGTCCCAAGCTGTGCATGGGCAAAAAGACCAAAGCAACTGCTGCAAACAGCAAGCTGCAGCAGGATGCAACAGCAGCAGCAGCGACAACCTCAACATGGACTGCTCAAACGGGCATCAGATCGCTGGCCAAGTTCTACGACAGCATACCGGGTAATTTTTAGTAGTAGGTTTTTTTTGTAGTACTAAGAAAGAATAAGGATACTACACTCATAAACAAAATCGCCCTAAATTTAAGTAAATTGGCCCAGTTTTTGGCGCCAATCTTACTCAAAGAAGTCAATTTGCAACATTTATGGATGTGGCTTCCTAAAAACTACGGATTGCATGCCTTAATTTCTAAAATGTTTCGAAAAAATATGTTGCTTATATTTGTTAGTTATATTATTAAAGATTCGAATTTTTATAATTCACATAGACGCAACAAACATTTTACACAGTTTATAAAATTTCTATACTATACTTAACTTACTTGGTTACTTGAAATAAACTTACGATTTCACGGGGATTCGATCCAGTGACCTTTATTACTGTTTCTGAATTTTAGAACGAATTTTGTCCAAAAATTATGGCTTGCATTTCTACTTTGTAGAAATGTTTTTCCTAATAATAAATAATATTTCTAAAGACTGGAAAAAATCGTGGTATTGTCGATTTAGGACAAGCCTTTCTAAATTAAATGAAAAATATGTTTTAAAAATATTAAAAAACTTTATTTTTTTAGGGTGATTTTTTATCCGAATGAAACTTGTTATCCAATTGAACTCTTCTTCAATTATTTACTAGACTACTGTGAAGTGAAGCACCTGCACAAGGCGGAATTCTACTCAACGCTGGAAAGCTTGCGCAGCACCAGCCGCGAGCTGCGCGCTCCAACAGCTCCAGCAGCGACACAAAAGGAGCGTTGCCTCAGTGCCAGCAACAGCAGCAGCAGCAGCTGCAACAAAACGAAGCAGCGCAACGGCAAAGGCAAAGCGAAACTGAAGCTAAGGCAGTCTAGCTGCATGGCCACGTTAAAGCTGCCTGATCAGCGGATGCCACCGGCGCTGGAGGAGGAGGTGCCACACAGCACCCGCTGTCTGAGCGAGGAGTATGAGAAATGTTTACGGGATTTTAGTCGGCTGAAAAGCTTCAAGCAGGATTTTGCGCTCGAGGTGGCGGACTTTAAGCGTTCACTAAAGGACTTCGAGCATGAGTTCAAGCGCGGCAGCGCCGAGCGTCCCAAATCCACCAGCAGTGGCACCCAGACACACCAGATCCACCACCACCAGCCCACCAGCCAGATGCCTGCACCCGGCATGCACACGGCGGTGCGCGCCAAAGTGCGCCACGACATGTTGCGCAAGTGTTTCAGTGTCAATGATTTGAGTGGCAGCAACTGTTTACCCGCCACATTGCCGGAGAGTGAACTACCAAAGCTGCACATTCAATCACCATCGGTGTCCTCCAATCGCAGCAGTGTCACCGGCTCCGGCTCCGGCTCAAGTCGCCGGCGTCGTCGACGCTCTGCCAAAGTGAAAGTGGCAAAGCAGGCGCCGACGCCGGTGCAGCCGCTGTTGCACATCTTTGAGCTGGAGCCGGTGGCTAAGCGAACGGCGAGCGTATCGCCACAGCATCCGGTGGCAAGACCCAATCTCGCGGCGACACTGCGTGCCGAGGTCTCGCGCAAGAAGGTCAAAGAGCTGCAGAACAATTGCACCTACCACGATCCGAGGCCACATTTTGACTGGGAGGTGCGCAAGACGCCCGCATGGAAATCGCTCTCGCTAAAGTAAGTCGTAGTCGTAGTCTTAGTCGAAGATTGTCATCTGTCATTGCTATCAAATTTAGTCTAATTTTTTTGGCTGAGTGTATAATTCAACTAATCTCTCGAATGCTTGCAGTGAATCGCATAAAGCGCTGCTCTCGATCCGGCTGGCCACACGCAAGGCGGAGCAGTCGCTGCAGGAGCGTCAATACGATCTGCACATGCAGCTGATGCGACAGCGCGTCAAATCGGCGCCTTTGCTGCTGGAGGGACCCACGTTCTGGGGGCCGGAGGTGGGCAAGCTGAGCCACAGTTGCCGCAGCGAGGGCATGCGGCATGCCTGCGAGAGCAGCCAGCAGCGCAGCAGCAGGTGCAAGCAGTCAAGACCAAAGAAGAACGCCGATTCGGATGCCAAATTGCAGCAACTGCGCAAGATTTATGGCGCCCAACTGAAGCCGCCGCCATCGAGTTCGCGACAGTCCAGCTCCAGTTGCCGGCGCCGGCGCCACACTGTGGAACAGACGCCCGAACCACATGACAGCGGCGACGATCTCTGCAGCGTGGATCGCGCCTTTCTCTAGTGGCACTTTGCAACATATTGCACTCATTAGAAAGTTCAATCATCTTAGAGAATATTTCAGAGAAACACATTTTGATGAAGTGTTACGAAGGAGATGGTTTTCTCCCAGAGATGGGAATATATATGTGTATATATACAAATCAGTGTCTAAGCAGCAACATTTAGGTAGAAAATGCTATCTAATTCTTAAATGAAATTCTTTATCTAATTTCACTCTCGTTTTTAAATTTGAACCCAATATTTTGTTTTGAATTTTAAAAAAAAATGGTATTTATAAATTAATTTATTACATTTTTATATATATTTAAAAATATTTTCAGTGTCTTATTTCAAAATGAGAAAAAAGCTTTGCAGGACAAGCCTCAAACATCTATTGGAGTTTACTCCAAAATCAACACATTTTAATACTTAAATCTTTATCTTTACCTAATTTCACCGTCATTTCAAAATATGAATCCAATAATTTGTTTTGAAAACAACAAAATTTTTACACATAAATTAAAAATTAAATTAAAACAATTTAAATTTTTATTTACACATTTAGAAATGTTAAGAAGACTTTAAACATTTTTCATTTGTATTAGTTTTAGAAATAGTTTTTCAACTTTCAACTATTGGAATTTGAAAGCCAAGGTTTATTCCAGTGAAGTCTGCAACGCTGGAATATTGCTTTCTATCCTGCTCGCTGAGCGGTGCATTTCCAGGACGTTCCAGCAAAGTGGTCAACATGCCCGCAGCACGCGCAGCAGCAGCCTCTGGAAGGAGGAAAACTTATTATTTAAGTGGCAAAAAGAAAGAGACAGCAAGCGCACCTTGTGGCACATCCGTAAGAAAGAGGACATGTTGTGGTTGCACCTGCAACAATTCGGCAATCTTTGTGTACGACTCCGACTGCTGTTTGTGGCCAATGTGGGTGTCAAAATGTGCGCTGAGATATGGCAGCAAATCGCCAGCAATGCTGTGTTGGAAGATGAGCTTCTGGGCAGCAACACTGCCACTGGAATAGACGGCAATGCGAATTCCAGCCTGTTGCCACTTTCCAAAGGCACTAGCCACGTCGTCATAAACACTGCATGTGAAACGAAGAAGATTTTGAGTTTTACTTTATTTTCTTATTTTTATTTTGCTTACTGTCCGCGCAGCTGCCCGTCCGCATAGCCCTTGGACCAGATAAGGCCCTGCAGAGTTTTCAGCGGAGTCACCTTCAAATCTCTTTTCATAAGATAACGCACAAATTGAGAGCTTGCCGCAGCATCTAATGTGGGCTGTGCCTCCAGATTTGATGCATATTCCTTGAATTGTGGCAACTGTTGCATTTCCTTAACAATTTGCTTTGTTTCATCCGTTTGCCATGTTTCCAGCAGATAATCGTTGACATTTTCCCTGGCATACGGAAAGAGGACATCGTGCACGAAACTAATCGAGGTGGTGGTGCCCTCAATATCAACTAGCACCACTTTGGTGCTTGATTGATCTTGTGCCATGCTTTATTTTTAATAAAAATACTTTTACAATAAACTGCTTTGATTTTTAGTGGGAGACATGAGTTCAAAGCAAAAGCACCGATAACATCACTGACTTTAACCGGCTTGCGAAATTATATCGATAGCTATCGGTATTACATCAGCTGCTCTGATTTGGCAACTCCATCCGATACCAGAACCTCGTTTGATTATTAGCGGAAAATTAAATTGTACTAAGAATGGCGATATTTTTACCGAATATCTATTGTCTTTACTTTTAGTAAGCCATATATTACATTTTTTTACCTAAGAAAGTGTCGGTTGAAAGCTATAACTTCTGTTAAAATAAATAAAATAATTTTGGTACATTTGTACCACATACAAAAATCACTATTTCGGGATTTGCAACGTGTGTTATGCAGCACTACATTAATCCCGATTGCGATTATTCTTGTGAATCCCAACCAATGCCATCGATAATCGATGGCACTGGTTCAGTTCGGAACGTCAGCTATCGTCGTGAAAGTGAATCGCATATTATATTTTTTTGTTATAAATTAGCATTCGCAAGCAATAATTATATGCTGAAATACGCGAAACCACTCGCTGGACGCGTGTATCCATATGTGTGTGAGTGTATAAATGTGCAAGTGAAGCAAACGCAATAAAAGCACACGCAGCTGTCGAACAACAACAGCAACAACAACTACGTATTGTATTGTTTATATATATTATTTGTTGGCTTGGCCTACGTGATTGAAATGCATGTAGCCTATATAGTATAGACAGAGAGTCCAATTGTTTAACGAGGGCTGGTGAAATGGTCCTGAAGGCAAAAATTGGCCAATTTGCCGCTTGAAAATATTTCAGATAAGTTACGTTGCCTGACGTTGCCAGAGGTTCGCAGTGGGCTGGCGTTGCCAATATGCTATAAAAGAGCGGACGCGACAAGGACATGCAGAAGAAGCCACCATCGATGCCAGCACGTTGCGCCGTCTGTGGCACACGCGAGCTACTGTTGCGCTGTGCCAAATGCAAGAGCATCTATTATTGCTCCACGGAGCATCAGCATATGGATTGGCCCAATCATCGCCACGACTGCCGTCTGTTGGCGCGCCAAAAGAACCAGAGCCACAACAACAATAGCAACAATAAAATGCAACAGCTGCAACAGGCGGTGGCTGCCACAACGCTGGATGTGAGTGGCGCCAATTGTTCCACGGCGCAAATGATGACGACAGCAGAACAGGCTCAATCGTGGCCCAACGAGCTGGACGAACTGTTGTTGGACTTATTGGCACAGCCGCAAATGCCATCGCAGCACACGGCGCAATCTGGCGACGTTAATCAACACCAACATTCACAACACAATCATAATCACCACCAACACCAGCACAATGGTGAGAAGAGTTCCAGCTATCAGATTGGACTAACAGATGCCAGCTTTATGGGCAGCGGCAGGTGAGTTTATATTACAGTGTTGCATAACTGCCAACCATATTCCAGTGTGGAAGTCGTTCGATCAGCTGTTAAATGCGCTCAGCTGCTGCTGTTGCTGATTCTTTTTTCTATGTTTCTTTTTTAACCATTTAAGATAAATAGAAAAGTTCTTAACTCAAACACTGGCTTTTACTTATATTTAACGTCCAGATCACATGTATTTAATTTTAATCGATACACAAAAAGAGTGAGCCGAAATGCAAAAAAAAAAATTTTAAATTCAGTTGGTCTTGAAAATGTTTGCGATTTTCGCCAGCTGCAGCAAGGATGGGGGATGCTTGACATACTCCATGTTCTCCTTGTTGATTAACTGGTGCTGCTGTGGCTGTTGCCCCAGCGACGGCGCAAGCCGCGTGGATCTCTTTTTGTATGCATTGCATATGTCCATCACATGCTCAATTTCAGCCAAGGCTTCGTTTCCTCGTTGTTGGTCTGCCCCCATTTGTTGTATGGGATTGATGCGATCCCATTGTGGCCTTTGTTGCTGCTTATTTGCACTTGCAGCATAAATGTTAGCCACCGCAACGCCAGCGCCCTCAATCATGGCCAGCACCAAACCACCGATTAATGCCCCATTTGCCATCGCTCTTAGCCCATTGCGTGTGGCAAGAATGCCACCAGAGGTGGCGCCACTGACAATCGAATTCCATGAATCTTCACGCTGACGATAGTGCACCAGGGTACAATCCACAGTGCTGAAGGTGGCGCCCCACACAGCAAAGCTACCGGCAATGGCCGGCGACTTCATCTTGACTGCATCCAAGCCGCCGTAAAGACCCCGCCAGAAACCCTTTGGAGCATTGCGGAATCCCTGCGCATACTGAAACATGGAGCTACCAATGCTGCCCATCATGAAGGCACAGCCGCAATCCTCCACAATCCGTATCGGACACGGCTGACGCGTATACTCAACCATAGTTGTCGATTTATCTATCTTTGTCTATCTTAATAGACTAGCCAAAATTTGTCTGTCTGTCTGTGTGGGTAGATGGATGGTTTCAATGTGGAATATTCGATCCTTTGCTCGAAATTTTTGTTTTTTACAATACTAATGAAAATATGGGTGTATTTTTTTGTGCTACGTATTTGTCGAAACAAACTTGACTCTCAAACAATCTGCAATCGCTTCTCAATTTCAAAGCAGCCAGTTCAGGCTTGATAGTCCTCTTCAACTTAATTTTGGATGCAATTTAAGTGGTCTGGAAGCCTGTCCCTATGATTGTAATATTTACTCTTCTATGCATGTCAATGTTGGAATAATTCCAAAGCGGATTTAAAATCAGTTTCAGAACTTATCTTTGGAGTTTTGAATACTTTTTTAGCGTGACAAATTACTATATTTGCCCAGACAGCATATAAAAATAGGAGCTTGTAATTTAGACCTAAAGATATAAAATTATTTATTTATGGATATTGATTTGTTATCGGTAGTTCCTATTTATAATGGGATATACAGCTCTGATATGAGTATTTACTCTATCAACGGTGTAAGCAATATGGTCCCTGAAGTGTACTTATTTTGGACTAAAATAAACCCTCAATTTTTCACTAGATTTTTCTGAAGTTGTTTTTCTGTGAAGTAGAAATGGGTTTTATTTTCTTATATTAATGATATCGGATAAAAATCTCGTCTTAATCCCATTTTTATTCACTGCAAACTGTAGATCGGCTAAAAATACAATCGGATAACGATTGACTGCAATAAATGACAAAGACATAAATTCAATTAATTTTATTTGCCTGACTGATATCGGGTAATGTCCTTCTTCAGTTAAAGCTCAATCGGATTGTTATTTTGTAAGTTGCATATCGCACATAATAAATGTCTTATATTAATTAAGTCATTTTGTTTGCCTTAATAAAAACTTATTTTTACTGCGAATTGTCGAACGGTTAAAGCTACCTTCGGATAAAGATTTACTGCTATAAATGACACACCCACACATGCAACTTAATATTTTTGCCTTAAAGATATCATCCTATTCTTCGACTTTTCATTTTCCTTGACGGATAAAGCGACATTCGGATAAAGACTTACTGCAACAAATGACACACACACACACGTAAATACGCAGTGAAACCAACGCCCTGGGGAAGATAACACACTAATACATTTGTGCAGTAATACACATGTTTGCACACATCGGTGGTGCTTATTAGCGATAAGCTTTACGTGCTCAGATCTCAGGCCCATTTCGCCAATTATTTACGGTGCTCTCATTGTTTTATTTGTTTTTTGTCATAACATCAAATATGTGCACTGAGATTAGATTCGGTGTGTGCGTCGCAACGTCTCAAAATGTTTAGTTTTCTTGCCATCGCTACGTGCAGCGTCATTTAATGCATATCGCCACAAAACTAATTCCCACTCGCACGTAAACATCTAAGTGCATTGTATATATGTATAAATATACATATGTTGTTACATATGTATGTGTGATTTGTTAACACCTCTGGCAAATGTGCAGCTGCTGACTTTGTATTTATTCTGTTGCGCAGTTGGCCGAATGGTTTTTATATATTTTATTTTTACAAGCTACATTAAAAGATATTAAAACACACACACACACTTACTCACGCACACACTTACACAGGTATTCGGCGAAATTCTTTTCGCAATCATTGCGATGACTTCAGTGCCATTCTCATTGATTCATCGATCTGCTTAACGTGTTAATGCCCTTGCATTTCAGAGTTTTTAAATTGTGTTGCTAAGCTTGTCACAGCAATAATAGTCACCCATTATTCCCTTAGTTTTTAAGCTATTTTAATGAAACTCGGTATATATTGGATCGTTTAACTATAACATATATATGATGATATAATCAATAATATTTCAAATTTTATAATGAAATTTTAATGTAAGCTAGTAAGCTACAGGGTATTTAATGTTCGATGTGGGTGTTTTTGTTTGTTTTATTTTGCATTGTGTGGTCCCCGTTATTCTTACACTTGGGTGGCCGAACTCTCTCTCACTCATTCTCCGATTGTCGTTCTCTCCCTCTCCTTGTCTTAATTGTTTTTTGCGTACGTGCCGCGCGTACGCAAGTCGTTGTTATAGGTTTTTATTTTGATTCCGCTTATCATTATTAGCGAGTTTGCAGCGTGATTTCCCATGGGCTGGGCCACTTCTTAGGATCGGATGGGATTGGATTGACTTTGTTGTTCTTTATCAAACAATTAGCAATGGTGGCATGTCGCATGACTTCATTTCGCTAAATTCCCCGTCTCACAAAATGATGCACAGTGTGTGAGTAGTGCCATAAGTTGTGTGTCATTTCTTGTCGCCTGTCAAGCAAGTTTTTTGCGCTGCCTTCTTCGAGTATAAAGCAAAGCGTACACAAAATAATTAGCAAGTGTTGGTCAAATGAATTTAAGGTGAGAAAGGTGAATGACGAACGAGTGACAGTGTTGCCAACTGGCGCACATGCAAAAACCAGTTACAACTCTGTCTGACACCAACATCAGCAAACTGTTGCTTGAGCTAATGATTGACTTACAACTGATACAATTTTCAACCCCATAAACATGCACACACACATACACATGCATGCAGCACACATGCAGAAGTTTCAGCTAAGTCTGGCAACGCACCTCACAAGGTCGTCGCTCGGTGCTTGTGCGCCGTCCTCTACAGCTTCGACTACGTACTAGAGATGAGCAGAGTGCGGTGATTTTAATATCGCTGTGACTCACACGATTATTCATTTTGTCCAAGCTTTTATATTGCCTTATCTCTGCGACATTATATATAATATTTTTTCGGAGCATTATGAATGCTTTCTATATAGTATCTGCGTTTTGTTACTATGATTGTGACTGTGACTTTTAGTCGTGACTGCAATCAAATAGGTGACATCCCTGTCACGTGGTGCACGTGCCCTGCTCGCTGACTCCGCACGTAACATACGAAAGGCAAAGGGCCCATAATCAATCAAAATAAACGACTTGATTATGTATGTATGTGTGTGTCTGTGTGTGTATATATTTTGCTGCTGTGTCTCTTTTTAAAATCGGATTTTGCATTGTGAACGACTTTGACTGGGCCATTGACCCAATTTTATTGGAGTAGTCTCAAACGTTGTATTTTTCTGCTTAATACGGGCGGGTATAAATAAGTATCTACATACACACACATATATATGTTTACAGCTGTTTCTTCTTTGTTTCATCTCGTTTTTTCTAATATCATTCTGTGTACGCCTCTCTCCCACTCGCTCATTCATCGCTCCATCTCTTTTGGACGCTTCGCATTGATTTTTACGCATTTGCGTCCATGTGTGAGTGTGTGTTTTGCTTTTTCTCTGTGCGATGGTCTACGTGAGTGCGAGCTCGTTCATTGTGTAAGTGCTCTGCGGTTGCCTACTCGCTGTCTATGTGTGGGCATGGGTGTGTGTGTGTGTTTATTTTACCTGGGAGACGAGAACACCGCTGCAAGCAAGTTGAAGGGCATGCGGAAACGCGACGTTCTCGATAAAGCAGAAAATGAACGGCACAAAATAAGCTCCAATTGTTGGGGTGGCAAAGCCCAATATAATCTGTTTCGCTTGTCGATTATTTATGTGTATGTAAATACGGTAAATGTGGCGCTTACAAGTAGTGTGCCTAATTCCCGGGCCCCCAAATCAAACACACACACACATACATTTGCACCATAATCTCTCACGACTGCGATCGGGTCTGTTGTCGCTGCTGCTTGCTGTGCTGCCATCACCGCATTCGTGAACGCGCATTCAACGCGAACGGTTCACGCTGTTGAACAATTATCTCTTTGTTTCGGCCGACAACACGATAAAAACGTGAATAACAGTACAAAAACAAACAGTTTTCAATTACAAGTTCAATAAAAGGAAAACAAACAGCTGGTGCTGTGGCTGTTGTATATACTCGCTTACCAACACTGTTACGCCGTCATACCGATATAATACGATACAACAGCCGTTTATGCGCTCTCTGTCTACTCTATAATTCTCTTTCAAACGGGAAATCGGCATAAAAGCTGGCAGGCATTTTTAAACTTTCATCAGTTGTGCGTGAATTGTTTCTGGAGTCGGTTCTAATTCGCAAACTGGAAAACGCAATATTTTCACTTGCAACAAACGGAACCGCACGGAACAATAACAAACAATTAAATATATTAAAAAAAAAGTTAAACTGAATCTACGCAAAATGATTACCTCAACAACAACGGATTATCCTAATTTCTTTAAGCACTCGGCACATCCTGCCAATGCTGAACAATATTTTCGGGATATTTTGGATAAACGGTAATTTAATTGCGCAATATCTTTTTTTTTTGCGAAAAAAACGAAACCGGTTAGTAATAATAATATGCGATGATTGTGGCAACATTTTTTTAAAACCTTAAAGCCATGCTCGATTTCTCGCAAAACGTTAAAGCGATTAGTAAATTAAGTTTTTGCGACAGATTGAAAGATGGAATTCGCATGAAAATTATGATGAATAATATTTGCATTTTTGCTGCTTTTTCATATTTATCCAGAACTTAGCAAATTTTAAACAGCTCTTCTCTTTTCGACTCTTTCTCTTCATACAGCTGGGAGTGTGTGTATGTGTGAGAGAGAGTGTGTGTGTGTGTTTTGTGCGGTTTTTGGACTACGTGACTGAAACATGTCGAGTGATGGGAATAATTTTATGGTCTTGTGCAACTCATAAAAAAGTCATAAAATATTTGATATTCATAATAAACAATAACAAAATAAGAGCAGTAAAATATTTGCATTTGGACTTATTTCTGATATAAATAAATAGATTAGCACTTCAGGCAAGGGGACCCAAGAGGGAGAAAAAAGGACTCGATTTTATATTAGAGATTATGTAAAATTCAACTAAATTTTATTTTTTTTCTCTCCAAATCACAGTGAAAGACGTTATGAGGATCTGTGTCGTAATATCATCAGCGACATGAATCAATATGGACTCTCTGTGGTCGACGATTTCCTCGGCATGGACAAGGGCCTCAAGATCCTAAACGAGGTGTGCAGCATGTACAATGCGGGGGCATTTCACGATGGCCAGCTGGTCCACAATATGCGAACCACAGCGAGCACCACCACTGATACCCAATCGTCGGCGGTGCGCGGCGATAACAACGTTCGTGGCGATAAAATCAAATGGGTAGGCGGCAATGAGCCCGGCTGCTCCAATGTCTGGTATCTGACCAATCAGGTGAGCCACTTATCATCGAGCAACAAAATTCCAACAAACCAACTCATTAATGCACTTGTAGATTGACTCTGTGGTTTATCGTGTGAACACCATGAAGGATAATGGCATTCTGGGCAACTACCACATCAGAGAGCGCACGAGAGTAAGCACACACAATTTCCTTTCCTTTTTCATTTGAGACGGCCGCAACACGAACACAGATAAGAATATGTCTAGACAACAGTCTGGTTGGAGATTTGAACATTTCGCACATCGAATGAATTCGTAGAATCCATAAAATTAAGAAATGCGTATAATGAGCTGTGCGACAGACAGAACAGACAGAAGAAAGCAGAAAGTGTATACATATTCTTGAACACTTTAAGAGAAATGTAAATTCTTGTACCTCACAAGCAGATCCAGTTTATTTCAATTTATCGATAAGTGGCACCGTTTCGCAAATATCGATACAAACGAAAACGATTTGCGATACCAATAAGAGACACAATTATAAACAGATTAACATACCCTGACATACTTTTACATGTTAACCAAAACATATTTTCATATTGGGCAAAATAATAGTAATATTTATTATTAATAATACTATTTATTTGAAGCAGGGAATTAAAGATAAATTTTAAATATTGCTAATAGTTTTAGAGCTCATATTTAGCTTAGACTTACATAAAAAGGCATATAATTGATTTTAATATTTTTCAATTACCTGTGTTAAGCTGTGTTGGCAAAAAAAACCTCAAAACTCTATTTTTAATATGTGCGATATTTAAATTAATTGAATTATTTTGTCTGTAGGCAATGGTTGCTTGCTATCCGGGCTCTGGCACACACTACGTCATGCACGTGGACAATCCCGACAAGGATGGACGCGTCATTACAGCCATATACTACCTGAACATAAATTGGGATGCCAGGGAAAGCGGCGGCATATTGCGGTAAGTTTTACATTAGTTTGATATTCGTTTGACAAATTAGTCACATATAAATCGAGATAATTACTGCATCTAATTGCTCTTGATGAGATAGTCAAGTTCAGGTTTGAAGTCAGCTTCAGGCAGTGCAGGTCTGTGAATCGTTTAGATCAGTTCACTAAAGAATGATCGCTCTAAAGTCGTTGCTGTTCTGTAGAATATCTTTAGAATAATGGTGCAAGGTTCAAGAATGGTGTTTTTTTTTTTTTTTCAATTTTAATGGATATATATAAATGATTGAAAAGTGTTAAAGTGATGTGGAAAAATCAACTTTGTTTTTGGAATGTGAAGAAAATCTCTTTTAATCATCAAATGTTTTTGGCTAAATCGAATCAACATCGAACTACCAAAACTTATTATTAGCTACTATTGAGTTTTTCAAAGGAAATAAATTGATTTTAAAGATATTCTAAACTCAGCGATTATAAGAGCTATCATGACCTTAACACTATTAGAAAAGTTCATTCTTATTGCGTTAATATACATATTCTTATGGACATACAATCCAGCGCGTAGAAACCACCGTCCCCGAATTGGGTTCATTTCCAGATTTCTAATTAGTTGTTTAAATTCGTGTTCTTAGCTAAAAACATATTTAATCGAATTAAATGTAAGGAAAAATTAAAAGAAAAAATTAAAATCAGATTTCATTTTGTTCATATTTTTTATGTGTGCTTGGAGTAATCTAATCAATCTGTCGTCTCTCATTAAATATATATATATATATATATAGAATTCGACCCACGCCTGGCACAACTGTTGCGGATATTGAGCCCAAGTTTGATCGTCTGATATTCTTCTGGTCGGACATACGTAATCCGCACGAGGTGCAGCCGGCGCATCGGACACGCTACGCGATAACCGTTTGGTATTTCGATGCCAAGGAGCGCGAGGAGGCGCTCATTCAGGCCAAACTGGAGAACAGCAAGACAAACAATGCGAATGCCTTGGCGCAGCACGCCGAACCCGACTCTACAACAACTAGCACACCCGCCTCACCAACAACAACAACAACAGCAGGAGCAGCAGCAGCAGCAGCAGCAACATCCAGCTCTAGCTCCTCACCCTCACCCTCAGCGTTTACGCCCGCCAGCATGACAACGGGCACAGCAGCAGCGGCTCTCAATGCGAATGTGGCAAGCTGTTCCTGTGCGGCCAGCAATGAGATTTGTACGTAGCCCGATCTGGCTACAATACCGTGTATATATACCGTCTATCTATCTATATATATATATATATATATCTTATCCAAACACAAATTGTAAAAAAAAAGCTAGTTAAACATAACAAGTACTATTTATATCTAATTCTTAAGTTATGAAAACAAACAAACAAAAAAAACTGTATGTTGTGCAGTCTCAGCGTGATGATTTTGCTGCACGAGTCTAAACTATTTTACAAACATGTGAATCAAAGCTCCTTTAGTCATTTAATACCTAATCTAGTTGTTAGTCCGTAAATTGTATTTTTAGTTATTTTTTTGGATTAACCCACTTAGCTAACTGCCTTATCAGCGTCATGTAGATTGTGTCTTTTCTTCTAACCATCAATATTATTATTTTATTCGCGCTGTAAAAACTGTTTTAACTTGCGTAGGTTTGCCAAAGTATTATAGCTAAAGCGCAGCTTCCATCGAAGCCAAAACATCAAACAATTATTTGCTATCTGAAAAACATTTGTAAAAACCACTTCGAAAACAATTTATTTGGCTGTTTTGCATTTGTCCACTCAACTTGTTCAATTTTAGCGCAAACAACAAATAAAATACCGTTATTTGAAGAAATAAATAAACACATTATCAAAAATCTCTTGTTTATAGGCTGTATGTTTGCTATGTTTATACGCCAGCCATTTGCAAATAATATTAAATAAATTAATCACAATACTGCACCAAATAAAATGTTAATAGAATATATAAAATAATAATAAATATTATTTTTTTCGGTCAATTGTGAATTAGGCAATCAATTATACACATAAATTAGTTGCAATATTTTCATAATTAATAATAATTAAAGGATGGCGTATTAGCGTAGTAATATAAGGCACAACAACAAACACACAAATATATCAACAACGTATTTGAATGCAGATATGTATATATTTTTTTAATTAAATGAAAAACTCAGCAAATGACCAAAAATAAACTACATTTAATTTTTGAATGTGATTTCAGCATATGCCAGTAAGTATGATAATTAAGTGCCGACTGACTGCATAAAAAACTCTTTTTGTTTATGTTATTAATATTCCACTTTGAAGTAGGCACAAATATTAATTATAAAACAAATTATTATTTTTTCAAATTATTCGTACAATTGTGTACTTAAGCAAGAGTGAAAAAATATGAATTATATTAAAAATTATAATTTTTTTGTAAATTATTCATACACTTGTCCAATTCCACATATTCTAGTGAAACCAGGGATTAGAAACCAGAGATTATGGTTCCTAATATATTACTCATATTTCAATTTATCAATTTTCACTTGTATTTTATATATATCGCTTCTGTTACTCTTATGACTTCTTATAAACTTCTGGACTTTAAGTGATTTAAGTAAAACGGCGTCATTTGATATTTGAATATACACTTTATTTTTCAGAAAAGTTGCTCATCTTTGTAATGACTTTACATTTACATATAGTATATATGTGGCATAGTATGGTATATATACCAATATATATATATATATATATTCATATATATATATATATATTATGTATATATTTATATATATGTATAAGTACATATTCGTTCTTGTGTGCTTTTGCGTGTTCGGTTTTTGGTTTTCAACACACATGATTTTTATTCGCTTTAACTGTATGTATTATCATCTATTCATTTGGATGTTCAACTGAAGTATTTATGCATTTTAAACAAACGAACAAACAAACAAACGAGCAACCCACTCAATTTCAATTAATAAGTTCATTTTAACATTTACATTAAACATTTCTTTTGTTTTTTTTTTTGCATTTCTTGTTGCATTTTATGTATGTACATATCGATTTTTTTCCAAAAATATTTGTATGTATGTGTATGTGTGTGTGTGTGTGTGTGTGCATGTATTGTATATCTCATATATATATAGTATGTACACGAGCGATCTAATTGCCATATCTACATATAAGCATGTATGTACTCTTCACTATATATATTAACAAGCTATCTTCTCTATTTTATCCCATTGCCTGCGATTTGTCGGTGGAAAAATAAAACTTTGCCGCTCAAACGTTTATACCACATATGCAAATGCCAATTTATATATATGTGTGTGTGTGTGTGTGGATCGCTCTCTCTCTATCTCTTTATCTCTCTGCTAGTATCACCTGTTCTATTTACTGTTAGTTTACGCTTCTCTTATTCTGTTTTATTTTGCAAACTCTATACATTTTTTTCTTTAAATCTGAGATAATTCTGCTTCTATTTTACTGTTATTATAGAATTTTTTATACATGTTTTTGGAGGGGAAAGTTGTTTCTTCAAAAGTTTTCATATCGTGGCAAATTCTGTTCTCTGGTTAATTTCAAGGAAAAGTTTCGAATTTTTAGTAGTATATTGAAAATAGAAATTTGAGCTATTTTCGATTCTCTCTCTTATAGTGTTTTCTTGCAATTTTATACATTTTATTGAGGCAAAATTACTTTTTCATAATATTTTGCACCTTTGCAAATTTTAGTCTATGAAAAGTTCTGAATTTTTGGTTTTGGCTTATTTATATGCACAAATATTTTATTTGATTTTGAGGTTAGTTCATATTGCAAGCTGGGAAATTAAGCCGGGAAATGCGACACATTTACAGCTGCCAAACTTTTTACTGCTTCTCTCTCTCTCTCTCTTTCTCTCAACAAAAGAGAATGCATTAATGTAATTTTTTAATAATTCCACTTCTCATATATATGTATATATTTAACGGCTTAACTTTTGTGCAGTTGATTTGGTTTTGATTTTTGGTTATTCCGTGCACATCTACAAATATACGCAACTACGCAACACTGGTTTTCTGTGTGTGTTATTTTCACAACTACTACTGAAATGCAGACACCGACATGTAGCTAGAAAAAAACCCGTTAGGATAAAGCCACATGAATTGCACGCTATTTAACTGGCCTTTTAGTGTATACTTGATATATAATATATATATACATGCTTTAGCTTGCCGTGTTTTCTCTTAAGCAAAACAAAACCTAATGGATATAAATACATATACATATACATATATATTTAATTGCAACAATAAAATGTGCGTTTGTTTGTTGATCAGTTTCCACTTGGTATATGCAATCTACAGTCTACAAGTTAATTGACAGAAGTTACAATTCAAAAATGTTTTCATTTATTTTTTTCACTTAATTTTTTCCTCATTTTATTGCATTGGTTGATCGCACAATATAAGGACTATGAATTCAACAACTTACATGCATTCATAGGACTACCAAATAACATATTAATCATATTACAATTTATCAATTTTCACTTGTATTATGTATATATATGTGTGTGTGTATGTGTGTGTTTGTGTGTGTGTGAGGAGACATAATTGACGCACAAATCAGTTGAACAAATTTGCGTGGCTCTCTTTTTGAATTCAATGCTAATTTTCTAGGCCTCAAAATGTGTGCATTTTTTTTTGGAATGATCAAGTTTTTATATATTTTATTAAGTTATAGGATTTTTTTTTGTTTTCATATTTGTAGTAAACGCATTTTGGTCTCAAGATTATATGCATGAATTTTTAGCGCGTTGTTTGGAGTTGAAGCTAAAGATGTTGTTGACTGAAATGTTTGGTTACTTGACACTCATCAGTATTCAAGCCAACATCTTGAGGGTGGAGCGAGGGAGGGGGTGGGCCTTTCTTAAAAAGAGTCTTCCGATTTCACAAATACAAATCTAATTTCAATTTTTGATTAATTCAATATTCATTGATTTGGTTTGTGCGTTTAAAGCTCACAAAACTCATGCGTCTGATTTTTTGTTATTTTCTTTTTAAGGAGTATGTTTTGATATTATTTGTATAGTACATAATATCAGATAGGGATAGGTATGCATATATATCTTATACACAGCTACACAAAAATTGTTTTGTCAACGATTTTAAATAACATCTATAAAAAAACCAACACTTTGGCGTGAGTGTTCATAATTTGTTGAATATATATATGCATGTATATATATATATATATATATACTATATATATATTTCATATATAAGTGATTCATATGTATAAGTATCGTTTAGATCTATTTACCTTGAGTGTATTACTTTTGGTTATCTTTTGGGCATTGTGGGGTGCAAAAAAGTTTCAGCTAAGTTTTTCTAAATTGTTGCATGCTACGTTTATTAGGGACTTTGTTTAATTTTTCTATTTTTTTTTTTTTTGCGTATGCGTTGCTGTTAGTTTTTATTACAAATTTCCAAATCGTCAACGTAAAATAACATATATCCAATTTTGTTTGTTTCTCGTTTTTTTTTTTTGTTTTTTTTTGCGAACTGTGTTCCGTGTAAAATATCAGCAATTTAGTTTCATTTGCTCTCTCAAACTAGTTATTATTACAACAAACCCGTCGCCATTTTGTTTGCGACGCTGTGTGTGTGTGTATGTGTGTATCTTAAATATTTCGAATAATGTTGCACGCTTCTAAGGAGGGAGACAATACAACAATTAGGTATTATACACATCAATAGGTCGGCGAGGGCTGCACCAATACACTACAAAAAATGACACACTTAATTGCAACTTACATTCATACATCGTATATATATATATATATGTATATATGTATATAATTATATATTTTTGTAGTTATACTCAATTGTATCTCAAAAGGGATATAAAGCCATTTAAGTTTTCAAAACCATTGCATCCACAGCAGCCACCAAAAATGTTTCAGGTGCTGCAGATGTGTAGAAATTTGGTGTGTGTGTGTGTGTGTGGATGTGTGTGTGTTTCGACTTTTAAGTGTAACGCAGCAGAAAACATGTCAAACACATATTTGTGTATATAGCCAATATCAAATTAATATGTATCTTCTGAAAGTAGCCTTTTCGTAGGCGATGGCTTCTTCAAAAAAAATGTTGTCAAATCTACATAAACAATTGTTCAATTTAAGCGGACCAGACTCACAGATCTTTTGAGATCGTGTATAGATCGATGTTTATACAAGATTGATCAGTTTCTGCAGCCTCATCATGGTTTGGTTTCCAGAAAAAAAAGCGTCTGCGTTTGTAATTGTTGGTAATATAGTATATATTGTGTATTTCTCAATCTTGTGTTGTTTCCATTTTAGTATAATTGCATTAAAATCAACATGATTAGCATAATTAAATATATATATATTTTTGATGTAAAACTAAAGAAATGAAACGCCTTTCATTTATAATAAATGTGTGTTCTCTCTTCACTCCTCACTCCTCTCTCCTCTCTCCCGCTGCTGTCGCCTTCACACTCATTGTCTGTGTCTCACATACAAAAATTAAAATCATTAAAAAGATATTTTCCGTTTCCGTTTCACTTGCAAAATGGCTTTGAGGCGCCTCAGCGCGCCTTTGCACTAAAATTATATCGACATTCTTTTCATTTCCATCTCTGCACATGTTTCTCGAGAAAATCAAAGGCACGAATCAAATTTAAATTATATATATATGTATGTATGCATAGTAAATTAAATTCTAGACAAAAAGCAAACAAAATACGAAACAATCAAATCAATTGAAGTTAAGTTAAAACTTTTGTTTTCGTGTTGTATTTTTGTTAATCAACATTTTATATATATTTTTTTCTTTGATAATTAGAACTTAAACTTAAATGCGTGAGTGTGTGTGTTGGTGTGTTTGTTTGTGTGTGTGTGTGTATATATATGTGGTTGTGTTTTCATGATACTTATGTCCAAATCGTTTTTTTGTTGTTTTTTTTTTTTTTTGTTGTGAGAGGCGTTTGTAGTTTAAATGTTCTCAATTGTTTTCTTGTTGTTATTGTTGTCGTGTTTTGTTTTTAGTTTTCTCACTGTTTTACATCTAGTACATAATTTAGTTGCCTTTTGTTTAATAATAATATATAATATAAAAACTAAATAATTAATACGTTTCAACGCATCTATAGCAATTCTCAACTAGCTCACAGGCATCATTTTGTTTTACACAATTGCATTTGATGTTCAGTTTAGATCTTCTTCTTCTATTATTCTCCTGTGTGATTACATTGTTATGATAGTTGTTTTTTTATTTAATTATTATTTTTGTTTTTTTTTTTAGACACGCGTTAGCTTTTGATATCATTCTCAGGTTGTTTAGTTATTTTTGTTTTCTGTTTTCTGTTTTTTTGTTTTTTGTTTTTAGTACACATACATATATATTTATATATTATCAATTAATTAAATAGGTAGGCTTCACTCTTCATCTAGATTGCGTTCTCAACACAAATTCACTTAAACAAATGCCCAGCATTCGAGTGTTTTGATAACAAAGTCTTCTTGTTGCGCCAAAGGCTCATTGCCATATGTGCTGCAATGCTGCGATCGCCCCTGATTTAAATCCCCATCCAGCCACAGGCCAAAGCGACCACTACAAATCAGAGAAATATATTTGTTAATAATTAATCCACATTTATTTGGTGTGGTTTCAAGTTGTAAGTGTACTCACTCGCCAGCGCCAATTGAGAGGCTCTCCATGTTGCCCTTTATGAAGTACATATTCTCACCAGTCCAATGGAATACTTTGAAGCTGGGATTAAACTTGTAGAGCAGGGATTCGCCGGTGCCATAAAAATGATCTGACACATGCAGCGCACAAGAGGTCAAAGCACCAAATACCTAAAAAAAAATATAATTAAAATTATTAACAATATATATATATATAATATTATTATTTTGAAAATCATTTCACTCACATTGTGCTCCGTGTCCTCTATGACAATTAAAACTGGACTCTCCAATCGCGCCATTTTGCGATACAGGGAGTTGAGGGCGAAACCATGTTGCGATGTGCTAAAGATTAAAGACCAGGAATAGCCCTCGGCGCGTGCCGGCAAATGAGCGCACAGCTTTTCACTAAAAAATAATTATAATATTATTAATAATTATAAGTTATAGTAAGTAAGTTGGCCAGCTTACCGATGCTCTTCTGTGAGTATCTCTGTTTTGCCATTAAGTTCTGGTATAGGAAAGTCCAGGTCAAAGGAACCAGTTGCATAGTTGACCTTGCGATATTCATCTGTGCTCATAGACAGCACCTGAAGAACGATCGAGTTGTGTGTTGAGATTAGATTAGCACATTTTGTTAAATTTACCATTCAAATACATAAACGAATACATAATTCAAAAACAATAATTCATAGCCAAAATGTGTGCGAACAGTTTCAGTTCGCCAGACTATGCAAAGTGAAAATTGAGAAACTGTACACTGATTATCGAAATAAATACATATTATAAGGTTAATTATTGGAAAAAGAAGTATTTTTTTTTTGTTTTTTTTTTTTTTGGATAGGGTGTAGCAAAACTTGAATAATTCTGGTGCAGTAACTAACTAAGAAATTACTTATTGTCAGTGGCTCGTTGAATAGTTTGGATTATTATTGTTTTTTTGTTTATTTTTTATTTTTATAAATACATTTTTTTTATTATGTGAATTGTGAATAGTCATATTTATATATATATATATTAGAAGTCTGTTGTTATTTTCTGGTTTTTTTTGGGTGTTTTTGCGATTTGTTTCAATACTACAAATGAAAATTAAAAGGCACGTTTTGAAAAACGAAAAATGTAAAAAATATAATTTTAGATGTTTATGTATATTTTACAATGCGCACTTGGCAACGGTGAAGAGTTGATAACAATGAAACTAAAACAAAGTTTTCAAGCGAATGATAACTGGCAACACAAGGCGAGTTCGACACGAAAATGATTTTCTTCATTAGCTGCATGTGGCACATTTTACGAATGAAATGCAAATTTCACTCAATTAAAATTGAAAATGGTTTTCAATCGATTTTTAATATAAAATAATCACACAAATATTTGGCACATTTACTGGGGGATACAATTTGGGATAGTTAAATTTGAACAACATTTGTGTGTGTGTGTGGATAGCAAATAGGAATTGCACCGAATTTTGGTTATCTAAACAGAATTTGAGAACTAAACAAAGACGTGGCCCATTTCATTTGAGGAGGGAGGGGGGAACATAGTTGACCTTTGACATGCATTTGTCTCTCTCTCTCTATCTCCTTCTCTCTCTCCCTATCTATCCTGTTTATTTATCGAATTCGTTGCTTTGAATAGATGGGAATCAGTCGCTTCTCGGCCACTTTTCCCAATTTCTGCACAGCCGATTCTTTGGTATACTCCGATGGCATCTTGAGCTCTGTGTTGACATTATCACGCTTCTCCTCCGGTTTGGCCAATTCACGCCTTTCGCCCAATTGAATTGGGGCTTGTTGGGAACATTGCTCTTCTTCCTTCTGTTGGTTTTTGCCACGCTTTTGCTCAAAGTTGCGACGATCCCCGACGCTTAGGTTTGCAGCTGCCTTCGATTTCTTCAGCTTTTTCGTATTTTTTATGGCTTTAGCCGGCTTCATTGCTTCGTTGCTGCGTGTCATCTTCTTGGCTCGATTTATTGGCTTGGACATCGTTTTGCTATCGGGCACGGTTCGTGCCATTGTCACGGGCCGTGTCCTCGGCGCTGGCTGTGGCCGGATGGCCATGCTCAACGGCGTCGGTCTGACCGCTTGGACAGTCACCCGCGATTTGTTGGCCTCACGATAGCCCTCAAACTGTTTGTTTATCACACGCTGTGAGGCGCTCAACAAGTTGCCCGGCTGCTTGTTGCTCCGATAGTGCACCTCGTCCATGCGGCAGATGTTGCTCGATTTTTCAGCAGAACCCGAAGCGGTTTCCATGTTCATCGCGTGATTTGTGATTTGTTTGCCGCGCTCATTGAGCGAAGTGTTTGATTTGAGATTTTTGGTGGCAGTTGTTTTGTGATTGCTTTGCCTGTTCGAATTCGCACAGAGTTCATCCAGCTGCAGCCGCAGGTGGCGGCTCTGCTGATTGGGCTGGGCAAACTGTTGGCTCACATTTGGCAATATGGAGTTATCCTTGAGGCGTATGTTGGTCAGCTTGCGACGCAACGGTTTGCATTGCTTCGTTAACGTATCCATGGCATCCATCGGTTTGGGCAGACTCATTGCATTCGACTCTGCCGCCGTTGACTGACTGCCATGACGCTGGCGCGGATTCAGATTTGGCTGATAATGGTTCAGATGCAGATGATGCTGGCTGTCATCATATTTGTCAGCTGGTTTTTTGGTGTTGGCGCAGCTAATCATACGCTTCGTATTCAAATCGATCACCATGAGATCATCTTGGATGGAGCGACTAATGTTGCGGGCCAAGTCGCCATTGCGACGCTCATAGCTATCACCGAAATGATGATAACGCTGCTCGGCAGTCGCGTTGGCCGCCATCAGTTGTCCCCGTTGTTGCTGGCAACTGCTGCTGCTGAAATGGCGGGAAGAGCAGGATACACTGTGGAGACTGCTCGTCGGGGAGCAGAGTCGTCGCGTTGGCCCATTGATGAGATATGAGCTGGGTTTCGGTTTGTTGCCTGATCGCATCGTTTGCGTCATGCCCTGCATCTGATTCACCAGCGTCTTCTTCACGCCAATCATTTTGCTCAGCGCACCCACCTGCAGCGTGTGGGCTGCTGCACAGATAGCTCCTCCATCGGGATTGACGAAGCAGCGCACTTTGCTAATACAGAAATTCTTCGAGGTGCTCATTGCCTACTTTTCTATTCTATCTGTGAATTTATTACTATTTTATTATTTTTTATATATATTAAGTTCTGTATTTGCTTGCGAACAAGTTAAATTTGGATAAAAAATATTTTGTTAGTTTTGAAATTTTACGAAAACATTCGAGCAAGATTTAAACTTTTTCGAGAAGTGTGCTCTTTCAAGCTAACTCTAAAACTGAAATGCTAATCGAAACGACGAGCCGATGGCAGCTCATCTCAATGAAACTATTCACGAAGCTGGCTACGTTTTGGAATTTCTTTATTTTTTTCAACTTTTTTTTAAAGCATTTTCAAATTCTGACATACAAATAACTAATTAGTTTTATTTATTTGAGTGTAATTACTTTATTAAATGTTTTCTCTTTTTTGAATTGCCCAAAATCATACGAAATAATGAATGCATAAAATACTTGAATTGCATATTTCAAAACATAAATTAGTTTGTCGATATTGAGAAATGAAAAAAACAGAAAAACAAACATTAGATTGTTGCTAAACAATTTTGAAATATTATTTATTTATTCACTTATGACACACACACACACACACACACACAATTAATACACACAAAATTGTATTGAATGAATTTAATCGAAAAAGCAAACATTTCATTTCACTTCTATTTACCGCAAAGCGAAAACCCATTTTGTGTAGCAAAAGCGGCGAACCGAAGCGTAGCAAGAACTGTTTGCAACTGCGTAAAAAAGCGACTGACAATTTGAAGTTAATGAAACTTGGCCAGTTGGCCGAAAGCAAGACAGCGAGCTTATCAACGCAGCCGTCGTCTTGCTGTATCAGTGAAAACAAATCATGCAAAATGATTACTAATTTATGGATAGCAAAAGATGGGAACACGCTGACTAATTGCCGGCAGGAGGAATCATCGTGTGAAAAAGATGTGTAATTGTGACGTCAATGGGAATAGTAAAATTGATGCTAAGTCTATGCATGTCGTCACAATAATTATTATCTTATTGTTATTGAAAGCCAATTGAAACAGTCGCGTGACACTGAAAGCGTATCACAGTCAAAGACGAACCCCTAAAAAAACAATATCCTAAATCAACAATCAACACTCTTATGCAAATAGCAAAATAGTTTTGGGTGTTAATCATGTCGTTTTTTGTTCAAATTAAACTAAGCTTTTTTGTGTGTACAAATTCAAAGCACGTCGTTGTCGCCTTTAAGAGATCGTTTCGCAACCCACTCAGAGGCAGGCGATTTCCATGAACCCAACTCAAGTAATCAAATTGTGAACGTGCTTGAACCATTAGCAACTTTGTGCCTCTGTCTGTCTCGAGACTCTCAAAGCCAAGTTAAGTTGGGAGCTTATGTGTACACTTCGATAGTGGACAGAATCGATAAATTAATAATCGATTAAGTCAAGTGCAACTCAAATATGTTTTGGAGGTTGCTCAGCACTCGGCTAGGACTTAACTCTTCGCGTCGAGTGCACCTTGACTTTAAGTTGGTCTTTGTGTCGCCGACTTGCATAAAGTATGTAAGTACTTGATTTAAGTTCGTTTTGTGATTATTATGCATGAATTGCATAAATCTGTGCAATTGGCTGCTTAAGTTCTCCGAACGACCTCGTCCATAATGATAAAAAACACTGCAAAAAAACCGAATCCGTGATTCACTGACCAAAATCGGACTAAACACATGTTAATTGCTCGAATTAAAATATAATAAATTAACAAATAGCAAAACAACGCTGTCAGGTTTAATAATTAATGGAGCATTTGTTTTTCGCAAAATTTCCAAATGAGCCATCTGTGTCTTAGATGTGAAATGTTTTCGATAAACTGGTATTTCCAAACAAATATATATCTGCATGTTTTCATGTCTGCTTCTAGGCATAAAAGTAAGGTATCCATTTTATTTGGCAATGTGCAAATTGATGAAAGTCATTTTATTGCGCAACAGTGCGAAATCTGAGTGCCCATTGAGGCCAAAGGGTTTTTCCAAACTGACTTGAGTACTTTGAAATGACGAAAAGATAACTCAAATTATGCCTAACTGTTGCTTTTGTTTATATTTATAATTCATATCTCGCATAGATTTAAGTTTTAGTTTCTTAGTTCAAATTTGATGAATTTTGAATTTGAATTTGGGTCATTTTAACTGCAACACTTTTAGTGGCATCAAATTGTGTCGCTGCCAAAATGGGTCACCAAATTACAATACACAAATTAAAACTCATTTATTTCTGTCAAGAGCCGTCAAGCGAAATTGTCAAGCAGATGTAATTAAACTCCATGACAGTCAGGCAGTCAGGCAGGCAGTCAGGCAGGCAGGCAGGCAGCCAGTCAGTCAGTCAGTCAGGCAGGCAATCAGCAGAACAGATCAAATGGCAACAAAAGCATCGAATTGAAGCGTGACAAGCAATGTGGAATACAACTCGCCAAATATAAAGAGAGACACATATTGTTGCAATTAAAGATGCTTTTTGTTTTGTTTTGTTTTCATATATAAATATGACAATTGTTGTTGTTTTGCTTTGTTGTTGTTGCTTTGACCGGATAAATAGGAGGCAAATGTCAATGACAGAGTGACTGAGTGCTGCCAGCAGAGGCTGCAATCTCTAATCTGGTAACCAACCAGTTTCTGTGCTCGCATTGTCACTCAGTTAGTTAGTGTGTACACACGCACACAACACACACACACACACACATTGTAATGAATAACAAGTGTTGCAGCATTCATATGATTTACCTCACGATTGAGCGAATGATTGACTATTAATTCGCACATTTTCATTTAAACATTAAAGGTTTTCCACAAAAATATTAAGCATACGCCACAGCGACACGTGGTACATTTAAACGTATCGTAATGTATCGTATCGTAACGTATCGTATCGTAACGTAACGTATCGTATTTAAGCTCTGCTCAATTTGTTCGCTTTGTGCACTGTGTTCGACTATATCGTAACGCGTTCAGCAGCCAACTGTTGGTTCGGGCCTTTTTATGGTCGTTGTTGCCGTCTCTCAATTAACACAAAAAACTCGAACAAATTATTATTATTATTTTTATTTATATTTTTTTGCGCTTTGTTTGCGCGAGAGCGGCGGCGGCAACCGTCGAGTTTCAGTTTGAGTTTGTTTTGAGCTGATTTGAGTTGATTGGCTTAGAGAAATAATAATACAAAACAACAAAATTAACTAAGAAAATTGCCTGCTGGCGCTTTGAGTAGTTGAATACCCTCTACTCAAGCAATGATCAACATTGGGTATATGCAAATTAAGCGACTGTCATTAATCAACATTATTTGGAAAATTGAAAATAAAAAATAATTTAAGATAATTTGATTATTATTAAGCTAAGATAAAAAAAATGAACAAGCTTTGGAAACTTTGAAAAATATTTGTAATATATTTTTTAAATTTTTTAAAGTAATATAATATGTATATATATAATATAATTTAATTATGTAATATGTTTTTTTATTTATTTATTTTTTCCAGTAGAATCAACTTTAACTCGCTGAGAATTTGAAATGAATTATATTTGATTAGCGAAGCTTTGAAGTGTGGAAACAACAACTAAACTGAGATCAAAGATGATGTTTGTTTAAACTAATTAACTAAATAAAAAGGGGACTTTTCGTCAGCTGTTAGCCAAGCAAGCTCAAACCAGCCAAATACTATTAACATATTAATTATAATTTTTGTGCTTCCATTTCCAGGGCATTTTATGGCTTTGAATTTATGTTTTTGGGAAAGTTCAACATTGTTCAATTTTTTTACGGCTGCTAAAATAATAATGGCGTGTCTCGTTTTTCTTTTCCGCTGTTTAATTTGAGATCGTTACCGCAAACGGTGACGTCAGAGTCAGAGTCAGAGCCAGAAGTAAAGGCGACAACAATTTATGCTCATGTAATAACATAAACCAACAGAAATGTTCCGGCTCAGAGAAGTTATTCTCGTGCCTTAATCAAAGGGGGCCACAAATAAATCTTGAGCGGATTTTTCACATGAAGCAAAGCAAAGTCAATTTTATAATTTGCACTTTCAGTTGTTGGTTGATCGATCAATATATTATTTGAATTTGTTAATCTTCGGGTAACATTATTGGTAACGCATTGGTATTATCTAATCAACATATCTCAAAATTTGCAGTACACAAAAACTAATCGAAAGATGCTAAATTTAGGATAGGTAGAATTATTGAGCGCATTTCATTTGAAGACGACGACGACACTCGACGACATATCAAATTCAAATCACAAAAAACAGAATGAAAATATTCATCAATATATAATATCAATATTGATATCAATTTCGCAACTCAATCAAAACACAAACACAACAAAACCCACAAAATATATGCGCGTCAAAGCAACATTTAAATTCACTATTGACAATGAACATTTTTGGCATTGTTATTGCGGTCAGAACAGATAAGACAGCCAAGGTAACACGCAGTCATTAACTTGAAGCACATTTTAATTGAGCTCCAATTTTGATAGATGCGATATGCATCGACACACTTTTTATTCTTTCATTTTCATTTTTTGATTGGGAATTTTGGGAAATGAACCGCATTTGTTGTACCTTAAGTTTGGCTTTGGTTGCCGCGGCGAACATGTTCCACAACGGTTGTGCAGCAACTGGTTATGGTGCAGAGTCGCCTCAAGACAGAGCCAAATGTCTGGGCACAAAAAAAAAAAAAGAAAGGAACATAAAAAGCAGCCAACAAAGTAGAACTCAACCCTAGAACCCGGCAACAACTATTCGAATAAGAGTCAAGCCAGTGGCCAAACCGGCTGGTCAAACGGGTATTGAGCTGGGTATTTAAGTAATTTGATAGCACAATCTGCTCCTCCTCCTCCTCCGCTCGCCCGGAGGAGAAAGAGGCAACAAAGCGTGGCCAAGACAACAAATAAAATAAAATACGGCAGGCAGGCAGCAGCGCGACGAAGCCAACAGACAACATTCAGGCTAGAGAAGGGTTAAGACAACTAGGTACACATCTAGTTATACGTGGCTACACCTGCTACTCTTAGCTAGTCAAAGTCTATTGGTTATTTAAAGTTCCCATTTGTTTTGCTTAGCAAACGCTTCTCTCCTCTGTCGCCTCATATGTGAGACACATCTGCTCATTAGCAACAATTGAAATCAATGTCCATAAAATGTCTTTAACCAAAGTGGATCTTAAGTGGATCACAAGTCAACGTCGAATAAGACACTTTCCACGCTATGCAATAGTAATGAATAAAAATAGCAATTACTCATTAAGTACTTAAGAATATTAAGTAAATAACTAAAAAAAAAAAATATACCTTAATTTTTGTTACGTTTTTTTGTTGTTCAGAAATGCAAATACCGATTTTGGTATGAATAATATGCTAATTTCAATGGCAAAATTTTTCTACAGTATACGGCAGATTGATTTTATGGTATGGCCGTACATAATGATACAATAAGAAAATAAAAAAAATTGAAAATAAACAAACTAAAAAATAAGTGAGAATATTGCAGTCGAGCGTAACTGACTGTGAAATTGTCGGATGCGATTGTTATGCCAGCCCAGCTGATAATAGATGGCAAAAGAAGCCTTCAATAAATTATCAACATTCTAAATTTATATTGAAATTAAGTTGTCAACAGGTGGTCGGTTGGTGGTCTCTGCTGACCGTTGTCCCCTTCATTCAGAGAATAATTAAGTTTTGCACTGAAGTAAACATTTAAAGCCAGCCACATACGATATCTGTGACAGAATTAAGTTGCTGATTCCGGTTTCGATTATATTTATTTTTCTAATTAGCCAAATTTCGACAATTTACAGTTTTAGAATTATTGCACGCTAATTAAAATTAAAAGTGGACCTACTCAAATGGATAGTTGGTTGATAAGAACTCGACGGAAGTCTTTCCTTGAACCCATTTGTGTTTGGCTCGCAGCACAACCGATAAGGAAAAACAAAATTTATTCGTGTGCAAGAAAAGTGCTTGAAACCTTTTCTGTGCTGTGGATAAATAACAGAATTGTGCTATATTTAAATTTAGTTTCCGCTTTTGGCTTTCACGCTTTGTGCCGCTTGTTTTTCTTATCGCTGCAGCGAGTTTATTGGCACAACAAATATGAGAAAAAAAAATAACTGGCTGGCAAAGGCAACGGCAAAGGCGAAGGCGAAGGCAAAGGCAAAGAAAACAACACATTGAATATAATTCCATCCTCTTTTTCTACTTATCGACTGTGTGTGTGTGTGTTTTTGTTGTGTTTGCTGCTTGAGTGAGTGCATAAGGAGGGCGTCAAATTGAGAAATTGAATTTTGTTGTGTTGCGCAGTTCTCCAACTGCTCGAGCTGTTTCCTGGCTAGGCCAATATTTAATTACCTCAAGTTGACTGGGTGCGTTGGGTTAGTTAATGGGCCACGTTTACGTTTTAGCCATGTTTGTCAAAGGCCAATAAAGTTTTTAAACACTTTGCCACATTTGAGCAAGGCAATAATAACAATAATAAAATGATATGTGCCCAAGCGCATTGACCCAAACCCAACCCAGCTGGGCAGCAATTAAAATTAGCTTGCTTTGGCATTTGACAGGCGCGCAACAGATTAAGTTCAGTTAGCTTGACACCCATTCACTATTTTTGGCACTCAACACGTGGAATTCTATTTAAGATTCCTTACATCTATGATGTTATTAAAGACAATTAAAGTGCCCCAGGTGAATGTGATTTTGAAAGCTTAAGTGACTTGTTATAAATCGCATATTCTTACATAGGTACAGTGGACCCTCTCAAGTAATTCTAAATGTCAAGAATTTAGAAATGTTAAGAATTTAGAAATGCCTTTAATGTGCAAAACTTTACATAAAGAAAAAGCAATTTGATTTAATTATATTATGTTGGCAACACTTATGAAAATATTTGGAAATTGTTATACATTCATTTTTAGTTTTCTCATTAAATTTGTGCTATAAACCGTTGACTGTTATTTAAACTAAATAAAATTGGTGGAAATTTTAAAAGTGTCTGGGAAAAAATGACATAAATATAGATTCTTTATTTTGAAGAACAGTTTTCAACTATGGCATTTTGAAGGCCCCTTTAGCATCGACCAATCGAAACAATTAATTAATTAATAAAGCTCAAATATTTCGCAAATTAGTATGTGAACGTTAAGTGAAACCAACAATCTTTTTGAATATCGTAACTTCCACTATAGTTCCCAACCGGTTGTAGCCAAAAATGTGTCCCGCAACACGATCAAACATACACTTTTTTTTCTGGTTTTGATTCCGTTTCCCACTCACCGTTTCGTGCATTTCGCCGCTTTCGTCGAGCAACGCCTCCAAGCTCTGATCGTCTTTGGTAGGCGAGAGCGGCGGCGTCGGTGAGCGATTTTTCGCCGTGAGCATTGAGCGTGGGAGCAAGTGGCGACCATAGTGCAGATAGAGGTATCGACCCCATTTGCGACCAGCAACGCCGCAGGCGACGACAATTGCAAACA
This sequence comes from Drosophila cognata, assembly GCA_035041535.1. Classification (NCBI taxonomy): domain Eukaryota; kingdom Metazoa; phylum Arthropoda; class Insecta; order Diptera; family Drosophilidae; genus Drosophila; species Drosophila cognata. Next base: position 11,293,561 of record JAWNLC010000571.1, on the reverse strand, counting down.
GTGCGACAACAAACCACATGTTTGTAAACAATAATAAAAAATATTGCGCGAACAAAAACAAACAAACGAAACAGGCAAACGAAAAAAGTTCAACTTGTTTCGAGTTAAAGCTCAAGTAGCTCAATTTGAATGGCCAGCAGTGTGTGTAAAAGCTCCGACTCGCTCAGCCACATTGCATGCGTTGCTCTCGTCTCTTGTTGGCGCTCTCACAGGTTTTGGCGCTCGCTCCCGCTCCCACTCTCTCACTCGCTCTCGCTTGCTCAGCTGCTTTGGTCTTGTGACCCACGAGACTACAATTTGTATTTTTTTTCGTTCGTTGTTTTTTTTCTTATGTCTTGATTTTGTGTGTGCGGTTCTGTGTTGTTGCCTCAGCTTTTATCACGCTCTTTGCCTTTCAATTGTTTTTCCAATATTTTGTTACACGTAAACAGCAAACAGCAAAATGTAGTTGTTGTTTACTTAAGCCACTGTAAACATTTTTCAACATTTGTGCTTATAATACACATGGAAAATATATATTATATTTTCAAATTTTTGCGCTAGTCACTTTCGGCATTTGCTGTGTGCGTGTTTGTTAAACAAGTTGCTGACTGACGGACTGAATGAATGACTGCAACATAAAAGAACGAACAGGCACACAGTGGCCCAAAAGAAGTTGAACAGAGAGCAAGGGAGATGGAGACAGAGAGAGAGAGAGAGAGAGAGCGTGCGCTCTTAAGCTTAATGGTTGCTCTTAGCTAAAGCTTTTATTCGACTTCCGAGCTTATGTAGTTAGCACTATTATGGGCCGGTTATTTATATTGAAGATGATGTAGCTGCCGCGCTTCAAAACGTCGGCAACATGTTGCCAGCGTATACGCAATATTTTGTTGCTGCTTTGACATGTAATTATACTTAAAAAGACTACATAGTGCGAATTGTTTGTTAAATGGGTTGCAAATTACCTGCCAAACAATTGGAGCATGAGTTGACGTCAATTTATAACATTTTTTTTTACATATACTCATCGCAACAACATGTGTTGTGGCCCCAAAAAAAAATAAAGTAAAATTTTTGATTTAATTTTTTTTTCGTTGGGCCAAGGCTGATACTGTATACTGTAAAAACAGTGGTTATTGTTGTTATGCCTTTTGTTTTTGTGGGTTAATTTGATTGTTTTAAATGCGGTTTTCGAACAGGTTCGGTTTCTGTTTTGTTGATATTGTCTGCCTGCCAGCCAGGCAGCCAGCCAGCCAGCCAGTTGTGGGGCTGTTTAAATGAGCTGGCCATCTTATCACACAGAACAACGTGACACAGCAATAGCTGCCAACAATAACAATAATTATATATAAATATAATTATTTTCAACGCTAATCGCAGGTTGCTTGACCCGCTTAGTGACCCCTTTATTATCTATTCTCTAATAAAATGCCGCTAAAATAAATCACAATTATTTTTGGCATATTCTGTCAGCGAGACCAAAAATAAATGTTGATGCAATAATCCGGTGTTAAATTATGTTTTCCGGTTATTTGATCAATTGTCTTATTTGTTTGTTTTATACATTCATAGACCGTAATCCCCATCATCATCATCATTTTAACAGATCCGCATCCTAATGTGAGACCTTAAGATCATTCAAACTGGTTATGACTTGTAAAGTCAAAAAAAAAAAAAAAAAACTGAAGCGATGCACGATTTAGGTAATTATTTAAACACTTAGCTGCTGATAATGTTTCTCATTTAGAAAAATAACTTTTGAACAAACGATTTTGTCCCAAATGTAAGTCAACAAATAGAATGGGTAGAAAAATGGGCAACTAAATGTGTGCAAAATGTAGTAAAATATTCGATGAAAGAATTTAGTTTTCCATGCTAATCTGCATAGGAATTTTAGCGACTAATTTAATTGCTACTTTATATAAATTCATAGGAAATAGTACTCCCACAACACAGAAAACTGTTTCTAAGAAAGAAGTAGTATTCAGAGAAAGATAACTGAGCAGCCAGACGCACACACCCTCGACAACCATTTGTGCAACTGTGTCTGTTGCATAAGAGTCTTATGTTTTACAAACAGAGTACAGCATTCAAATGCTGCACTCATTAGGCTGTATGCTGTAATCAACAGGTGCTGCTTTCACATAAGCAGGAACAACAACAACATCAATAGCAAACAGCGACAATGGCAAATGTCGTCATTTGCCGCACCTTTACATGGATATGGATATATATAAATATATATATATATATATATAAATAGGGGTATGTCTGTTAAACATTTGAAATCTAAGCCAAATATATGATATAACTACGTGATATATAAACAATATATATTAAATTGCATTCTTTACAATTGGCTGAGTTTATACACTGTTCAAAACAACAACAAGAAATACAAAAAAAAAAACAGTGCGCAATTGGTGGAAGAAAGGCACTTAAATGCTGCCCACTTTAATGACAGACAAAATGTTCAATTAAAATAAGTTAATTGCAGACCCGTTTCGGGTCTCCTCTAATTAAAGGTGAAAGAAATGTCAAATGAGCTGCTTTTATTTTGAATACACATGAAAATTCGTTAGACTTACGTTTGGCCAAAAGCAGCATTTTGGAGTTCGATCGAAAACGATTATAAAAATTAAAATTAAAAAAAAACTAACCAGTTGAACCAGCTGCTCAAGTTCGAAACCAAACTTCTAGTTCGGAGAATAAAATGCGTTAAATTATCGGCTTATGTGGCTCCAAAGAGTTGGGCGACTTTTAAGATTTTGTTTTCAATGCCCCCCCACACACATTCCAAAAATAAAACAGAAGCTGCCTAATTACAAATCCTAAATGGATTTAATTAACGCTCAGTTAAAAAAAAAAAACATATTTCACAAGCTTCACGTTTATTTTGGGTTTTTTCAGAGTGTATGCTTAAGTCGTTATTGTTTTTTTTTTTAATACTTTGAATCTCTCTCTTTCTGAGATGCAAAGATCTGATAACGATGATAACATTTAACATTTGAACATTTAACATCAAGTGGAAAGTGATTGAAATGTGGAGAAAACCAGGCAAATGAATGCCTTCACACAAAGATCACATTTTTGTGGGAATAACCAGTTAGAACGCGCTCCAATGGAGACAGCGGGACTAGCAGATGATAAAATACGTTTCGTGTTGCTTAATCGAACTCAATACAGTTCTTAAAGTACTTATTATATATAGCAACTGAATCATTATATCTTAACATTTGTCGTTTATTGCTATCTGAAATCGATATTAATCGATAAAATGAAATTGCCTTGATCTGGGGGTACTTAAACTCCCACTTTGATTCCCTCTAGCTTTGAGATCAGTCCGGTTCATATAGACGTATAGATATACATGGCTAATCAAGAATATTTCTGCTTTGTGGTATCCGAGTTGCTGCCATCTTCATTTTGGTTTTTTTCATACTTTAACACAACTTGAATATACCCTTTCTACAACATTTTTAATGGGTTCAATTTATAATTACAGCCTACCTGCCGAATCATTGTTTATTGTTTATTTATTTTATCTTTTTTTTTTTGCTGAATCACCATTAAATGTGGCTGAAAACAACACAAAAAAAATCTATTTGAAAATTTGGGTATAGCTTTGTTTATGCTGTAACTAACAAAAGTCAGCTGACACGCAATTGCCAACTTGTTTAGGGATCAAAATATATATGCGTATGTTTAGATGGATATCACATTTGAGACCCTGCTGTACACACAGCTATAACGGTTGAATGGGGCATATTACAGAGCCATAAAGTCAATTGAAAGCAATTTCAGATGTGCAGCAATGGGCAGCATTTAATGGGGCAATAAGACGACTTATGGCGAGGCGCAGGCATTCCTCGATCTCTTATAAGGCACTAATTATAGCTCATCGTTTTTGTTTTAAATAACGATTACTTTATTGTTGCTGTTATTGTTGCTGTTGTTGTTGCTGTTGGTGGACATTTGCATGCGTTGTATGTTGAGTGGGTTTTGGGCCAGACCTTCCTTATCGATGACTTTTTTAATTTGTATTATGGGCAACACTTGATTTTATTTTGTTGTTTTCGTCTAGTCATTTATGGCCCAGGCATCGAATATATAAATATTTCATTGTTTTTGTACGAAACGCGTGCCGCTTACAAAATGCTGCGAATTTAAGTTAATGTTCAAATATTTCCCATTTGTTTATTTTTATTCACATATATTTTTTTTACTCAACTTTCACCCACAAAAATCGAAAAATAAATAGATGTATGTGAAAATGGGTGTGTCTCTTGTGCGCAGCGCAGACTGACTACAACTATATAATTATGTTTTCAGAATTTTCTTGTGCTGTTACCTTTTTTCGAATATATTTGGCTATTTTTGAGAATTTTATTGGCTTGCCCATCAGTTTGGTGGCGTTCATTTTGGTCTCGTTCATTTTGGCCGAGTTTATCTGAATTTCTGTGTTGTGTTTTTCCACTTCCACTTCTTCTCCTTCTTCTTCTTCTTCTACTTGTTGTTGTTGTTGTTGTGTTTTTTTTTTTGTTATTTAGTTGCGCAGGCGTTGCTAATTTTGGCTGCTCTCTTTGATTGGCAGCAGCAGCATTGAGAGAGTGTCAAATATCACAACAATTGGGCACAGATAATATATATATAAAATATATATATACGAAATGTAAATAGGTAAATTTATATGAATTTACACATGTCACATTGAAGCTACACTTAATCAGCAGAATAACGCAACTCTTTGTTGTCGTTCTTGCCAAGTATTTGAATTTGAAATTTGTAATGCACACAAAAGCAACAACAAACGGTCGATGATCAGAAACGCTGATGAAGACGCCAACAACGACAACGACGACGACGACGAGCGACGACTGGACTGTGCGGCTTGAATGGATTGCGAAAACTAAAACAGAAACAGAAACGGCAACAGAAACAGCCCGCAGTCCACAGTCAACAAGCCCCAACGGGCGTCGAAGCCGCTGTTGTCGTCGTCAACGCGACGACGCCGTCAATCTGTCAGCCGGCAGCAGCAACAATAGCAACAACAATAACAACAACAACAACAACAACAACAACAGCAAACGTGGCTGAACAACAGTCGCGATGCTCGCTGATAACTCGTGTCTATCAGCAACAGCAACAGCATCAGGCATCAGAGCATCAAACAGCGGGTCACACATGCAATCTGGCCTCATATTTTGGACGCCAGTGTAACTGGCCTAGCTTAAGCCGAATGCGTTTTCCTTTGCTTTGCTGCAATGCAGATTTGAGCGTTGCTCTGCATTTCAATTAGTATTGATTTAAAGCTGGCAGCGCAAAGAGAGTGGTCAGAATATGTAATGCATACAGATATATACATATATACATATATATATATATATATGTATATATATACACAGACATGTACACATATGTAAGCTAAGTGCATTAGCTTTTCAACGATTCTCTTCTATTTGCATACAAAAGATCGATCCACATCGATCCGATATCGCTTCAAATAAAGTGTGTGCATAATACACAAATGTTTTCCAAATTGATTATATAGTGACAGCTGTTTTCAGTTTCAGTTTCAGTTTCAATTTATTAATACTTGCTTTTCGATTTACGCGATTTGTGAAATATGGTTCTGACGTGGGGAGCTCAACTCTTTGCATAGCTAAGAAAAATATTCTAAAGGTATTTCCACTTCAGATTTAAGCATTTAAATCTATGATGGTTATAAAGCGATTTCAATGGCAACGGCATACAAAAAAAAAAGGGGGTTTGGTTTCGTTCTTATCGATATTTACACATTTTGCGTGTGTGCAGCTAAATTTAGTTTGCAGAGCGTTAAATGATTTGTGACTATTATTTTGGTTGGCCCACTTGAAGTTTGATTTCTGCTGCAGGCCACAGCAGCTGATATTAGCTGTGGGCCTAAAAATCATTTGAATATCGATTTTAGATTGAGCTGAAAGCATAATTTGGCTTTCTTGCTGGGCAAAAGAAGCGCCGAGCCGTATTTCTCATACAGTTGAGGACGATTAGCGCTGTAGCAAACTCAAAAGACTTTTCTTAAAAAAAGAATACATTTAATCTATATCGAGGCATGTGTTCTTTTTTTATGTGTATTCAATTTGTATTTTATAGTATTAATTATAAGCGACATTAAAACCATTCTGTTGATTGTCCTCATCATCATCAGCAGACGAAAAAAAATAAATAATTTGTGAATTGGACGGAGTGCAGAATGTGTTGTGTATGCAAATATATTTGTTGCTTAAAGGCGCAGCTCAGTTTTCAACTTGGAAATCGCACTTTTCTCAATTGTTCTTCAAAAGACGACTTTGTCGCGTCGTCGAAATATTCATTGAAACTAATTGATCAACAAATGTGTATAAATATATACATGTATATGTAAAACACTTGGCAATTAATGGCAAACAAATAAATAACATCAAACTGGTTGCACTTTGCTGAAAGGCGTGGGCGTGGCCCATTGCCTATTGCCGGTTGTCTATTGCCGGTTGCCTATTGCCTAATTGGTTAATTGGGCAACACAGGCAAAAGAATCAGCTGGAAACTAAAGCAGCTACTCAAAAACCGGATGGAGCATACAACAAAAGGAATTAATAGACCCCGACGACGATGACGAAAGTATCAACAAAAATAAAAAAAACACACAAAAAACAATAACAACAACAATAACCGGCTAAATGACCAAGCGCAGTATATTTTAATAAAACGTAATTAATTCACGAGCGTAATTAATTGTTTACATAACATAATAAACACAGACAAAAATAACACCCACCTAATAATAAGAAGAAGAATATTTATGTTTGCTGCCTGCTGAAAGTTTCTTCGAGAAGTGTTAACTGAATGTTGTCTGCCTATTTCCTATATTCCCATTTTTAAGAAATGACTCAAAAAAACATCAGATCCATCCATTTGTGAAGTAGCCAAGTTAAGACCAGGCGCAGAATATTTGGAACACTTGCGGCGTTCCACATAAAAGCAGTGATTACGCATACAAAAATATATTAATTAGAGGCACGCTTACGATTAAGAACGCGCTGAGGAATACTTAAAAAAAGACAGGTGTTATTTTAAAAGTTGCACGTAAGTGGAAAGCACTCAAATAATAAAAAAAAAACCTTAAAATAAGACACATTTACATTCTGTACCGACGTGGTTCGAATTGTCATTATAAATGCAGTTTTTTTTGTTTAACTTGTGCTTGTTAAACTGCTTCTTACACAGTTTGCAGTTCCAGTCTTACGACTGGACGGCACAGCAGCTGATCCTCACTCTCGGAGTTGCCAAAAATCGAATAATATTTCCACTCAATAAACTGCCAGCTTAAATTGGCAACACGATGGAAGCAGGACACCAGCAGCGAAGCAGGTCGCCAGCAGCGAAGCAGGACGACATCAGCACTTTCCATGATTGAAAACTCGACAAAGGTTTGTGTGAAACTTTTCATTGTTGGCCATAACAGTAGTCAAATTAATATTATTTTATTAAACAGCTTTATAACGCCAAAGTGGTTTGGCACTGATTTGGCCTCAGACAATGCTTTTTTTAACATTTGTCCACATATTTTGCTGATGTTATCCACATTTGAATAATATTCATTAAATGTAAAAATAAAAAATCAGAGCAAAGCGCAGACAAAAAAAATAGTCGTAAATTGAATATTAAAATAAATATTATTATTTTTTTAAACAGGCTTCATAACGCCAAACTTGTTTGGCACAGATTTGGCATTTTTTTCAACGTTTGTCCAAATTTTTCCTATAGATAACCAAATTTTTAATCTTTCAATGTAATAACGTACATAATATGATAATCAATAAAACTGAGCAAAGCGCAAACAACTGAGACTAAGAGCCGTAAATTGAATGAGTGACAGTGGCTTTTGTTTTGGACGTCACTGTTTTGTGCACATTCCCAGCGGGGCTTAACATGTACATCGCTGGCTCGCTGGCTGGCTGGCTGGCTTTGTTCGTGTGGCTCATCTTTTGGCCGTTCTTTATATGCAAATTGGCTTTTGTTCAATGAATGAAGGCATTTAGTTAGTTATGTTTAGGCACACGCTGCTCGCTCGCTCTGCTGTCAGAAATCAAATCGCAGCGCAGCAATAACAAACAAACAACAAAACCGGTTCGCGAAACAAAAGCAAATTGTCTGCCTTTTATTTTTTACATGCACTCAGCGCTTAATGCAAATGTGGCCACTATTATTTGTAGAGCATACATATTTATTTTAATATTGTGAGAGATTTGAATTTCGCTTGACCCGATAACCTGTTGCAGCGCCATAATTCAGTTTTAGACGTGTGCCGTGCCGTTTCTTTTTGAAACGGGTTTCACTGTAGCGTGGCGTGTTAATGATCGACTCTTTTACTAATTCTTTTAGAATCCACAAATTTCTCAATTTTTCACATTTTTTTAATGGCATATTTACCATAAATCAATTTAGAATCAATTAGTCTTTTTTTGAACACATTAAAAAAATGAGAAACAACTCGAAAATCGCAGCGTTTCAATTTACGAGCCACTACTGTAGCTGTAAATGAGGAAACGCGCTCCTTGGGCCTTTCCTCTTCTGATAGCCTCTTATCACTCAAACATTTCATTTGCAAAAACAACAACAAATCGAACCTGCTCTGGTCAATTAAAATGATAAACATAAACAAATTTTAACTGTTTAAATAGATTAAAATTGATTGATTAATCTTGGTAAAGTCAAAGAGCAAAAGAGTAAAAGATGAGTTGTGGAATTTGAATTTTAATTCGATTTTAATCTACTTCTACGACTTAAATTTAGTCCGATAACCTCTTGACTTGCCCTGCCCGCCCTTTTCTTGTTTGATTGCCATTTTTTCCTGCTTGCATTTTGCGGGTAATCTAGTCAACAATCTCTCAAAGAGTGCATGTTGTGATGCGTTCGCTAATGAGGAAACAATTTGTTTGCAATTCCACGGAATTTACGGATGTTGCGGCAAATGCCGGTCGCCATAGATAACAGTGATAATATAGGCTTGGTTTTGGGTTAAGCACCTATTAATTAACAATGTATTGAGACTTTTGGTCAAAGGAAGCGCGTATAGTCAGAGTCAATATTGTAGCTCTGCTTGCCAGACTTAGCATATTACTCATACGATGTGTGAATCGGGTTGCACCATATAGATATGTACAAATAGATATACAAATACATATGTTTATTTGGGGAGCCCCGTTTTTGGGGTTGAGAAAAACGTGTTCAACGCAATTGTTGCGAAATTGTCAAAGAAAAAAAGAAAAGCGCTAATTGTTGAATGAATCAAAGTTTTTTTTAATTATTTTGTGGACGAAGCATAATCAATTCAAAGTCAAGCATAACGTTGAACATTAATTATGCAAGTGATAATTGACAGAATACATTTGTTTGATTTGTTTTTTAACTTCACAAACTTAAGGTTATGCAAGTGATATAGATTTGGACTATATATATATATATATATATATATTTATTTATGTATTGTTTATGGTAGGTTGAGCAACAAGTGTGGTTTTTGGTCATGTAATGAGAGAGGAGCTGGTGAGAAACCTCAGTTCAACAATTTGGTTTTGCAGAAGCACAAAAAGTGCAGATCAAAAAAAAAAGAGACTGAAGTTGAAAATGCAATGAATGCAGGGTACACTGAAAGAAATAATAAATACTTAACAAGTAATTGATGCCAACCGCCTGGAGCGTATTTCGCTAAGATTGTTTCATTTTTATTTTGATATACAATCCAAACCAAACTAAACTTATTTGAATCGCATTCTACGCTCAACTTGCAACTTGCAACCCTTCATATGAATTCAATGAGCATGTTTCGCACTGCAATTATTGTCGCACTGATGAAACTACAAATGTTGCCAATATGAGTGAAAAGTATGTGTTGCATATACGAAAAAATGAACAGAATGAATTTTCAATGCTCGCTGTGGGATGAGCCAATGCCAAATGAACTCAACTAATGTGAACAGTGTCAAATAAATGCAAGAAAATTAAAATGGTATTTTCAAATTGTTTACAAGTATTTGTGTGCCACACACAGAAACACGCACACATAGATAAGTGCTTGAAAATGTGCCAAGAAATAGTTACACAAAAAACAAACAAGAAACAACAACAAAAAAAAACAAACAAACATTATTACATTATTTATGCATAAAGTGTAACTGGGATAAACTACGAAAAGAAAGAAGAACGAAGAACGAGCGAGCCAAAAAAAAAACACAAAAAGAACAACAATCAAAAATCGATTGTGCTTAAGGAAAATCAAATTTAAGTACATCAAATAAATGCACATCATTTTTTCACACAAAGGTGGGTGTTTTTTTGTTTTTTTTTTTGTTGTGCACAACAACACAGTTTAGTTTAGTTTAGGTGGAAGAGTATTGAATTCGTATTAAAAGGTTTGTAATCCTAACCTCGCCGCCCAACATTTCCAAATCATGCGATGCGGCATGCGATGCCGTTTTTATGATCTTGTAGGTCTTGGCGAACGGCGCCTTTAGAAGCTGTCGTTTTGAGATATTTTTCAGTTTTCAATTGTTGGTTTTCGGTTTTCAGTTTTCAGTGGTTGGTTTTCGGTTTTCAGTTTTCGGTTTTTTTTTTTTGGCGACCATTTTTTTTTTTTTGGATTGGCAGATTTTTGTGTATTTAGTTAACGATAAACAAATGCAATTATTGAAACGTAAAAAAGAGAGACGTTAAAGTAACACAAGTATGAAAAAGTATACAAGAGAATATTAATTATATATTTAAAAATTTCGTATTGCGCAACAATTTCGAGGCATAACCTAAAATTATATATATATATTTTTTTGGGATTCAAAATTTTGAGAGAGCAACGCTTTTTTTGGTTTTGGTTGAGTGGAAAAAATTTGAGAGAAAAACTCAGCGCATATAAAAGAGCAATTGATTAAAAATTATATTTATATTTATATATATATATATATATATGTGATTGTATATATATGAAAAGTCGCACAGGGCGATTTCTGTGGCATCAACAGAATTGTTGAATTTATAGAGCTTAGATTGGAGGGGACTACGAATGGAACTCACCTCCCAAGACTCGCGGGTGAGATCGCTAATTTCCTCATCATCCTGGCTGCCGCCGTAGCCGCCCGATTTGGTGGTGCCACTCTTTGTCCATTCGGTATCCTCTTGGATTAGCTCAAAGCCGCGCGCCTTTATTTGCTCTTCGTCCAGCTCACCGTACAGGTGTTTCACCCAGGTGTTTATGAAGCGATAGAGCTCATCAACGCTGCGCAGCGATAACAAACAAATTAATTAATTAGTTTTAACTGCTTGTTGAGTGCGGATGAGACTGCATTTGTTACTCACCGATTTTTGGGCACACTGAACCAATATTCGGCGCGCAGCTTGTTCTTGCCATAGGACATGACTGTGGTGCCCTGCGGTATTGCCTTGCCAATGGGCTTGCCCATGCGCAGCCGGAAATACAAAGGTGGGTCAGAGCAGGCGCGTGCGGGACGCGGTATAAGCTCTGCAAGCAACAATTGGAATTCATAAATATCGACACATATATAAATGAAATATTTAAATCACTCACTGTCCACGCTGATAAACAATTCCGGCTTGTCATCCATGGAGACCATGGAGCGATAGTCCAGTTTGGGCGCCTGCTGTTTGGCCTCCTTCAGCTTTGTGCTCGACGAGGTGCCCTCCGAGGAGTGCGGCCGTATAAAGGTGCCAATCGAGGAGCGCCTGTGTGGCAAACAATGCAAATTATTATTAGAAAAACACCGCAAGAAACTCAACTCAAAAGCTGATGAATAATTCACAAAACTGAAACTGATACTGAAACTAAACTTTCGACTATGATGAGATTTTTTGGCGATTTCATTAACGAAAATTTTGCTGATGAAAGAAAAGTGTGTGTAAACTGAAGTTTGACCATGAGAGCAACAGCAACAACAACAGCAACAATAACACTACTACGACAACAACAACAACAACAAGATCAGCTGGAACACAATGATCACAGCGCACAACACATCATCCAAGTCCGTCCTTACCCATAGGTCATGTGACCCTCGGAATGTGTCGAATGTGGAGTTAATGGCGGCACTGGCGACCCACCAGATTCTTCGGACGGTGTTTTCGAAAATAGATTGCCGCCCAGCTCTGAGACCAGAGTGATGGGTGAGCTAAGTAGTTGCATATATAAACATTTTGTTTGTTGTTTTTTTGTTTTTGTTTTGGGTACCATTTTCACATGTGTGTGTGTGTACATTTGTTGTGTGTGTGCGTGTGTGTGGTGGTGTTTTCGTGTGTATGAGTGTGAAAAACACAAGTTAAAAAATGTGTGTGTATTTTGCAAAAGCAGCCGATCCGCATTAACCGAAGGTAAGCATTTTTCATTATTATTATTTTTTTTTTTTGTCAACGAAATAAAGAAATTTGTGTCACCAATTATATTGATAAATATATATATATATAGATATATATATATAGGTAAAGCAGTTAATAGAGCTGATTTGTTGTTTTTAGCGCACCTTGAGAATACTTTCGAAAATACACTCTGATTGGAGTCACCCGTATTGGGCGCCGAATCCGTGTCCGATGACTTGTTCAGGCTGCCGCCAGTTGCCGGCGGTGCTCCACCCTCGCCGGTGAGTCCCTCCACCCAGGTCAATGGATACGACAGACGCTTCAACATCTGCAAGGACAAGTCATAACATTAATAAAAATAAATTCAAATTCAAATGAAATAGTAATAAAATTATTAATTTTGAAGTTGAAAATTGTCTATTATATTCCAGAAATCTTAAAAATACTGCTAGTCGAGTCTATTTCGAATAGAGCCTTTTAACTTATGCTTAAGTGTAAAAATTCTATTCTATTTAAGATTCAGACTCACCTTATTCTTCTTGTCCGCTTGCTTGTCAGCGGTGGACGCAGCTGCCGCTGCTTGGGCCTGTGCCTGCTGAGCGGCCTCGTCGTCGACGCTGAAGCTGACGCTGGAGGTCTTCTTGCGTGCGCCGCCAGCGTCGAGGCTCTGGCCGAGAATGGTGCCACGCGGCGGCGATTCGCCAAAGTGTGTGGGCACAATGTTCTTCGGTGGCACCCAGTCGGAGCTGAGCACAATGTCGGCGTCACTGTAAACGGTTTTCTTTGGTATTGGTTGAATGGCGGGCACTGGTTCGCGTATATCGATGCCCGAATCGTAGCAAGACTGCTTTGACAGCTGCTCCAGATGCTCCAGATCGATGCCAGACGGTGGCAGCATGCCAGCAACTGTGGGAGCTGCACCTGCAGCCGCAACTGCACCTGAAACAGGACCAGCAGCTGCAGCTGCATCTGGTGCAGCACCAGCAGCGGCAACTGCTTGGCCGCTAATCGAACTGGCTGCCGATTGTGTGTCCGGGACGCGTGTGCCGCTGTCGATCGTCAAGTTGGACTCGTTGTCGGCCTCGTCTTCCGATGATCTTCGGGAATTAGACAAACAATAGCTGAGTATGTTTTTTGTTTTTGTTTTTGGGGTATGCGTATTTACAGTTACAAATTACAAGTGTGTGCGTGTGTGTGTGTATGTGTGTGTATAGCGTGAAATAACATATATTGCATATATATGGTTTGGTTTTGATTTTTGACGTTGCAGTTTGAGATATGAAAGTAAAAACACAAAGAAAATGGTTGAACATAAAATTAATAACAAATTAATAAACACATTTTTGTTAAAACAGAAAACAATCAAATTCAAATGAGAACAGTTCACTTCGGATAGCCGAAGAATAAAAAATACTTTTTAGAATACAAACAAAAATCATAGGTAAAATAATATTATTTAAATTTGAGTCGATTGCGCAGCTGTTAAATATAGGAATGATTCCAAAAGGCAGACTTGCAATGAATTTCAGTAAAATAACCTGAAAAGCAAAAACTTTTCCATTGAAGTGTTTGCTCAAATGGGTCATATTTGATATACGCAGTGTGTTCACACTAAATTTACAAAAGGAAAGCTGCCACACGTATCAGATATCAATATACATATTATGTAAAGAATCGATCTGGCAGACAGACAGTTCTCGCGACAAAAAGACAAACAACAGAAAACAATATGGCTATAAATACATATGTACAAATATGGGCGTATTAATTCAAAACAGATCTGGTGACAGTCGATCACGTTTCGCCAAGAAAAAACACAGCTGTTTTATCCACTAACCGATCTTTGCTCGGAATGGCCCAGTGATGATCCAATAGACTCTTGCGTCGCTCCTCCAGCGTGCTGCGTGTGTTTGTCAGGCCCAACATTTTCTTATCATCGTCCTCATCGTGAGCGTCAGTCTTAGCGCTATCTTTGGCATCCGTTGATGTATCCTTAAAGAAATGAAACATTGAAAGCAACCGGTAAACTATAAATTTGGATTTTGCTGCTCACCTCGACACGTTCACGCTCAAAGGCCTTGGGGAAGGCATCGCCCTCGCGACCAGTGCTGGAACAAAGCGACTCCTGATCATCGGTGATCTCCAATGAACCAACTTCGACTGCAATTATACAAAATGATTAAGCACATTTTCACACATTTCTAGATTTTCGGTTTCATCTCATGTTTATTGCCTCTATTAAAAATATATACAATTACGGACAAATTAATAGAACCGCGACTAAAAAAACAATCATTAAATACTGCATAGCACCACTTACATATTATTTATAACTTTTATAATCATAAGTGCATATTAGAAAAATTGTGCATTAATTTTTGAATTTTAATTAAATTAAAATCAGTTGAAAACGTTAAATGAAGTTTTCTTCAATTTACAAATTAAAAAAATAAAATATTTGCTTAAATATATATATATTTTGTGTCCATATTTTCAGTTGATTAAAAGCTTACCTTCCAAGAGTTGTTTGTTGACCTCCAGATCGACCTGCTGCTCGGTTAGCTCCTTGGAGTCCTCCTCAACTAATACTGGTTTCGGATAGTATATCTCTGGCTTCTCGGCATCACTGCCAGCGCTCGAGGCCGATGCGGTGGCGGCAGCCACACTTGGACCCGCACCGCCGGCAACCCGCATATGCGCAATGTCATGGAATATTGCTGCATTGACAACCAAATCCATGGGCGCAATGACGCCATAGCTTTCGGGACCATGCTCAATGACCAGCGGATCGCTGACGTTTGGATCGAACATGACCGCATTGCGCGTGACCAGAAGCACGCCACCAACGACGCCCTGACCATCGGTAATATGCCGTACATTGATCTTGAGAAAACGTTGTGTTATCACCGGATCATCGCTCTTATCTGCCTGCTCCTCGGCCTGCCGGTTGCCGCTAAATCCGCTGTTGCCCACAACGCGCTCAATGTGACCCGGCTTGGGTGAGCCTGGACGCAAACCCTCCAAAATATCTGCAAGGCAAGCGATTTGACACGTTAGTAAATACTATACATAACAATACTATACTATACATTTTTTTTGTAAGCCAGTTGCAAAAAACACGCGCAGTGATTTTTATCTTACTGATAAGATAGAGTGCGTTGTTTGTGTTTTAAGCCACCACAATGATTTATGTGATATTTAATTTAAAATGTAAATCTCTATAAAAATATAAATGCGCGCCATGTGACTGACAACTTGGGCTAAATGCGCTGCAAAATCACAAGGCCATTTAGCACTTTTAATATATCCAAATAAAAAATAAACACAAAATTAATAACAATAATAAATCGGAAAACAAATGCAGAATGTGTCAAAAACTTAACCTCCGTTACGCCAAAAGACAGCCGTATGCATGCTGAAACTGGGGCTGACGCGTGTCCGTGCACTCTAGAACACTTGCGCTTGCAATTTTGCGATAGCAAACAATAATGACTAAAAAAAAAACTACTTCGTTTTCACACACAACAAAAAACAAACACAACCAGCGCAACTGTCACGAATTCTCTTTCATGCAAAGCGAGGGCTTGACAGCTGAATCAGATGTTTTCTAGAACAGGGCTGTTGTGTTCATGTACAAGTGTTGGCTAGCGCAGCTTTTCACAGCGTTGCTTAAAGCCAGTGTGAGCGCGCAATTTGAATGGTGTTGGTGTGTTTCAATGTTAGTTTGTTTTGCGTAAAAAAAGCTTAAAATAAGCCAGCAAAATAGTTAGCTTCAATATCATCGCACCAATTGCACCATTTCCAGCCGGGCGTGGCTTACCTTTCTCCTGCTTGTTCTCATCGCTAGACAACTTGCGCTCAATGGGACTGGACTTGCCGGAGATACTGCCGCCGATCCCCTCAATTGTCCCAGACGAACTGGTCGACGCATCATCTTTGGCACTCTTATCGGGCACCAGCAGCTGCTGGCCCGGATATATGAACGAGCTATTCAGGCGATTCAAATGCGTTAGCTCCGATGGTGTCGTATCGAAACGGGCCGCCACTGAGGTCAGTGTGTCGCGATTTCCCACAGTATAGGAAATGGTGGGTATGGTGGGCAATGAAGACTTTTGCTCTGTGGATAAGAAAACGTTAACGCCTGTTAATTAACATATTTCGACTGTTATGTTGTGTATTTATGTAATGCATGTGTGCTTTATGTTGTGCAGATTGTACAAATTGTATGTTAAGCTGCTCTGTTACATCTTGATATTGTTTCGCGCAGATTCAAATTGTATTTCCATTTTTTTTACAGGCACACGGTAATTTTGTGACGCGCAACAAAAAAGCATCCAAGATATTTACGAACCGGGTGCAAGGCAGAGCATTAAAAGAGCACAACAGCTACTCAAAATGCATTGCTTGCTTCGCGTTTGTCTCTTCTTCTCTATTTGAATGTTTTGTTACGGCTTTTCACAAAAGCTAGCTATTTATTACAGGGTGTTGTCCAGTCGATCATTTGGTACTTGACTTACTTTTGACTGGTGGCGGCTTTGGCAACTGTTCAAAGATCACAAATTGATCCTCATCGGGTCGCAGTTGAGAATAGATTACGCCCGTTCTAATCGCATCCTGTGCGACCTGCGCGAATTGACGACACAAGTAAATCACAACAAATTCATTGGTGGTCACTGTTGTTGTTGTTGTTCCTGGCGTTGTGATTTTTGTTGCAGGCTTTACATAGATTTCAATAATTTCCAGCATTTTGAAAATGTTACAGTGGCAACTATCAAGCCTTGGCGTCAACGCGATAAAATAAAATCTCGAACTACGAACTAAAAATTCGAGTCCCACATTAATACTTTGTTGTCGCTTTGCGAATCGAGCGGAAAAGAAAACATAATTTCTCACTTTATGGCGCGTCCTTCGATTCTCTTCTTTAGCTTCGCTTTCGGCATTAGCACGAATTACAACGACATCTTCGTTGACCGACAGCAGAGAGAGAGATGGAGAAGAGACGCGCCAAGAACAGTTTTTTTTTGCTTAGTCGACCGTTTTCCGCGTGGATAATATAAACAAATGGCGAAATACAACGCGAATGCCGATAAATCTTTGAAGTCAGCAAATATTCACATTGTATTGATTTCGTGATTGTGTTAACATTTAACATTTGATACTCGATAAGCTTGTTTTCTTTCGATTTTTTTTTTATCAATATCTTGGGTCTTTATCAAAGTTTGATGACTCAGTAACTATGGCCAGATACTGCTAATACTTTTGTGTGATTGATTTTTTTCCATGCTTTCGATATGTCACACTCTTTGGTTAGGCATCAACTCTTTTTTATTAATCAGATTTTCTTTCCTCTTTGCAGCTAATCACACAAACAAAATGGTTTTTATTTGTTGAGGTAATAAAATGCTACAAGAACCGTTAACCCGCCATCACTCTTCAGCTCAAACGTAACAAGGAACAGCTGATTCAATTTCTGTTATGAAAATACCATTTGAACTCAACCAGCAGCCGCTTGAATTTAACAGACAAACGACCAACACAATAAAAAGGTTGCCTAGTAAACAATACTAGTACTGATAAAAACAGTACTATATTTTAATCTTAGTGATACTACTGATTTGCCATGCAGCCAAAACTCTTATGTCAATTGATATTCACAAAAATAGTGATAACAGTTGTGCGCGCTGTTATCAAGCACTAGCATTTTACACTGCGCAGCCAACTTAGCGTGACTTAAGCTTGGCAAGCAAATGCAATAGATGGCGTTGATGTCGGCGCGCGCGCTCGTTATTTGAAATTTGAAATGTTGAAAATACTCACTTGACAATTTGTCGACGCTCTCAAACCGCTGCTCAACTTTCGAGCGCAACGAATCCAAATCGAATGGTGCCGCAAGGCCATGATCAACGCTGCGCGACTTGCTCCTGTAGAATAAATAGAAAGAAAAAAAGAAAACGTGGCAAAGCACAAAAGTATTGTTTATTTAATTGCGATTGTAAAGCGATAGCAACTTGAGTTGCTGCGATCTTTATCATTTACAAATTTTTCCAGCCTAAATTGTAGCCATAACTAGCTAATAACAATTTATTTATTTATGTGTTTATTATTTGTTTTATGTAACGCGCTTTTTTTTTGTATTTCTTTGTTTGTTGTTTATCTGTGGCAATCGACAAACGTTTACTGACCAAAAATGGTCAACGACGCATTTTGAGATTTGTTTTCATGTTTTAGCCGACTTAACCTCTAAATGCCTTCGATTTATGCGGAGTCGGAGCAAGTCACGAGTTTTTCTTGTCTGTCGTTTTGGTTGTTGTTTTTGCCTGTCCTCAAAATTTAGTCGGGGATATTTATAGAATTTGTATCGTTTTGCTATTGCAGCAACTGCAACTATTAAATGCAATTTAAGCAAATTTGATTTATGTTTAATGCCAGCTGCTGTTTGTGAAAATTCATGTAAATTGAAGCTATTTGTAAATAAAGCTAACGTTTTTGAAAACTCTTTGTAAAATAAATGTTTTATTAAATTAAACAAATTTGATCAGGCTATTAGCGTAACAAAAGTTTTTAATTAAGAAATTGACTCATGATTATGGAAAACTCGCCTTTAAAAATACTATTTAAATACTATATTTAATTACAAATAAAAAAATTGTAGTTTTTTAACCTGATTTGACTTGCGTTAAATGTTTTTATTTAACTTAAACATTTGATAAATCTTTATATGTCGCAGAGTTCTGAGAAAGCAGGCGAGTTTTTGTAGTAAAAATTCGTACAACTCGAGAAGTTCACAATAATAATTATTGCTGAACGAACAATGGAGGACTACGCACGCGAACCGTGCCCCTTTCGCATTGTTGAGGACTGCGGCGGGGCATTCGCCACGGGCGCCTTGTGTGGCGGCATCTTTCAGGCGATCAAAGGATACCGCCATGCACCACACGGCTTTCAGCGACGCCTCATTGGTGGCTTGGCAGCGATGCGCGCCCGTTCCGCCCTGGTCGGTGGCAACTTTGCCATCTGGGGCGGCACATTTAGCGCCATCGATTGTACCCTGGCCAACATCCGGGGCAAGGAGGATCCTTGGAATTCAATTGTTAGCGGCGCAGCAACTGGCGGCATTCTAGCTGCACGTGGCGGTGAGCTTATCTAAATATCTGAATATTTTCCATAAATACACATTTCTCGTGCAGCTGTTGGCAACTCATTGGACAGAGTAGTTACTCATACATAATGCTTATGGAATGATCATTGCCGATTTGCATTCAAGTTCATAGTTAGTTATAGCTTCTAACTCAGATCTAATCGGGTCAATTGATGCAATAAATGCACAATTTGCATTTGAAAATGTTGTAGAAGTATTTTTGAATATTATCTTTTGCACATATCAATAACAGAAGTATAAATCGCTTCAGTTACTCATAAAGTTGAAATAAACTTTAAATAATCGTAGTTGATTTCAAGTTCATAGCAACAAATAGTTTTTATGTGCAACATTTTGCTGCTAACTCAGTTCTGATTGATGCAATAAACCAGCTTAAAATTGAATTTGGATATTTCATTGTGCATTCAAAGATATGCATTTTTTTTTTGGCTAGCAGCGATGAGGTGTCAACAGCTAGTATGAAACTGAATGTTTATAACAAAAATCTGTGTTGTGATTTCAGGTGTAGCCAGCATGCTGAGCAGCGCTTTGGTCGGCGGCGTTCTGCTCGCTTTGATCGAGGGCGTCGGCATTGCCATATCGCATTATGCGGCCGATAGCTATCGCCAGATATCCGTGCTGGAACGCCTGAGGCATTGTAATGAGCATCAGATGCGTCAGCAGCAGCAACAATCTTAGCAGCAGCAGCAGCAGCAGCAGCCGATCGCCAGCTTCTAGGTGGAGCCAAATGAGGCGAGTCTTTGAGATGTTTTTTGCGCAATCTATTCACTAAAACTAAATTGAAGGCGTTCAATTCAAATACTCTGTTTGTGCAACAAAAACTGAGCATATTTGTTCGATATTTATTTAAATGCAAAATTCGCTGGAAATCCCGTTGGAATTCGAAAATGTTGGAGTATAACAAAAACACTGCCAGCAAAAAAAAAACACGACAAAGATTGAAAAATGTTAAAAATTAATTAAAAATTGAAATGTTTATTTTCTGCACATTAAATCAGAATTAGACAAACAAATTAAACAAAGAAGAAGAATTCTTAATAATTTTTGTTTCTTTCTATTTTCTTATAGGCCAATTTGTTGCCGGCTTAGAGCGTAAACGGCTGCGTCATCGATAGAATCAGACAAAAACGCGCAACGCATACAAAATGGTAACAAAAAATAGAAATAAATAAATAATAAATAAATTTATACTTTTGAGTGTACGCGGGGGCATGCATCAAAATGCCTCGAAATTGTATATTGAAACACAATTCTGGCACTCGTCGACTCATTCAGTTCGATTAACATTCATTTCAAGCTTTTCGTTTCTCCGCCTTCCTTTTATTTGAGACTATTCTGTGCATTCTGATGGCGACGTTGATATTCCATAGATATAATATATATATATATATATATATAGATAGATAGATATATATATAATATAGACGCGTGTGCTGCTTCCTAGCACCAAGTTTGTAAGACCGCCTTAAAAGGTTCATTGTGCGTTGCGGCATGTGGCGAATATTTAAAACTGCCGCCTTGATTTATGACAACGTGCCACGCAATTAGTTTCCTACATAAATCTATGTGTTGCATAAATTAAAATTGCCAGAATGATTCAGATTCAGACTCAGTTCGATCATATTTGCAATATCTTTGAATTTAAGTTACTAAATAGTTGCAACAAGTTGCATAAGTAATAAATCTATTTATCTATTTCTCTCTCGGTCTGCTTTTTGCTGCTGCTGCTCTTTACAAATTTTCTTGTGTCATTTTGATTGGAACAAGAAAATGTAATTTCCGTTAATGGCGCGGCGCACAAATGTCATTTGTTGGCAACTCGACTTTATTTTGGTTGTATGAAATTGAATAACTGTCGGATTGATTGACAGACTGAAAGATGTCGACAAGCTTCGCCACACAATACAATTTCTTAGTTTAAGCACTAAAAAAATAACCGAACAGAACTCACTCGAATTGAAGAAAGAAAATTGTGGAAATGTCTTTCAAATACCTATGCAAAATTTGTGTTCTGACTACTTGGTCAGATAAGTTTTTAGATGTTAAAGAACTGTTCGTATATATCATTCACATAGAATGTACAGAAAAATGGAAATGTGTTTATATAAAATGCATTAAGCCAAATGATTTACTACCAATAGTTTTAATATCCTTATGTTAGACATCATAACTGATATATCTGAACATATTTTGGCAATAAAGCCAGCTGCTAAAAACCATATAAAATAATTGAAAAATACACAAGAAATAATTTTCTAATCTGAGTTTCCTCATAATATAAGTTAACAACTGTTAAATTGTCAACATATTTAGGCCATTTTTCAGAATGCTAATCTAACTGACTTTCCATAAAATATAAGTTAACAACTCTTTAAATATGCTAGAAATAATATTAGAAATATCTCAACATATTTTGACAATAAGAACAATAGAAAATAATTGAAAAATGTTAAGAATTCATTTTCTCAGAATTATAATCTGAGTTTCCTCATAATATAAGTTAACAACTTGTAAAATATCTGAAATATTTCGACATAGCTGACTGCTAATAACAATATAAAATAATTGAAAAGTGCATAAAAATCAATTTTGTACAAATTGTGTTTAAATCTAACGGAATTCGCAAGTGATATAAATTGACAATTTCTGTATTTTTCTGTTTTTTTTGGTTCACATTTCTAATATATATATATATATATATATATAGGAGTTATTCTCTTTGTGATATTTATAGGCCATAAATTGTTTAAGAAATTAAGCAAATGAATTTTATTTGCGCGTGTCTTTGCGACTGCGATGCCAATTAGCCACACCACCAACTGCGATAACCCTAATTGAATATCAATGATAAAAAAAATGCTCGGAAAAAATAAATAAATATATATTATAAACATTACTTATTCAATTCTAGTATTTTTGCGTTGTTTTTTTTCTTTCTCTCGAATTCAGGCGTTGTCTGCAGATAATTATTTAGCGCATATTTGTCGCTCTTTGTATTTATTCTATTTATCGCAAATTTTCAACGCTAATTTGCCTTTGTAGTTACGCTTTGCATATTTATTTAGTTCGTTTAATTTGTTGTGGCATATTTTTAATTAAAAAAAATGCCACATATCATCATATAAACAAATAAGCAGCCAGCCAGCCAGGTCCAGGTTTAAATGAAGTGACTGATAGGGCAGATATCTTAACTGGACGCAGCAGCAACACAGTTGTGTTTGATTTGTAAGTTGCGACATTTCGATGACGTCACAAAAAAAAACGAAATAAGAATGAAGAAAAAAAATGTTATTGTATTTGTTAAGCGTGCAACGAGCAAGGAATTTCATTTAAACAGTTGTTTTAATTCCAACCTCAAATGTTTGATCACATGACCAAAAATATTTTCTCAATATTGTTTTTCTTTTTTTATTCGTTTTGTTTTGCAAATATTGCTAGTGGCACCACATGCGTACAAGTGCAACCTTTGGTATTTGTTTGTGCCCCTTCCAGTATTTATTTGGCACTGGAACATCAGCAACAAAATGTGAAGCAATGCGCAAAGGCTAACTAAAGGCGACATCTATTAGAAGTACAGTAAAATCCAGAAATTGGTAATTGGATTTTATTTGAATTTGTTCTTAAGCTTCTTTCTGTTCCTATGCAAAATCAGGGGAAATTACATAATTTATATATATATATTCAATTTTGTAAACCTTTGGTTAATACTATTTGAAGTTTGCCGTCAAATTGGAAGATTTGCATTGGTAGACGATATCAGGAAAAAGGCTTTTTTGCTAAAGTCAGTTTATAGATCATAGATGATATATATCTATATCTATATCTATATCTATATCTATATCTATATCTATATCTATATCTATATCTATATCTATATCTATATCTATATCTATATCTATATCTATATCTATATCTATATCTATATCTATATCTATATCTATATCTATATCTATATCTATATCTATATCTATATCTATATCTATATCTATATCTATATCTATATCTATATCTATATATATGCTAACACAAAATGCTTTGGTCAATGACATTTGGCACATTTCATTTTATTTTATTTTGATTGTCAGTCAATTAAAAGTCAAAGTCAAAGTAAAAGAGAAAAAGTTTGCTTTGAGCAAAAAGAGGCCCATTTACAATCACAGACATTTACACATGTGTTGGTGGCAATATCTTATCGGTTGCATTGTTTGCCTTTGAAATTTTGGCCCTGAACAGACAGCAAGCAGCATGGGTCTTAAGCCATTTGGCTTTGGTAATGACAAGTGCCACCTACCAAGAAGTCAAATGGAAGAGCTTTGTTTGCTGGATGCAGTTGTTGTTGTTGTTGTTGTTATTGTTGTCATTGTTGTTGCTGTAGTTGTTGGCTTACTGACTCAGTAACGACAGCTGACAAATGTCAACAGCGACCGACCAACAGTCGCACTTCAGACGCACATATATATATTCCGGTCCGGTTGCTATATTTATAAACCACCTGCTTTCCACACATGGGGCACGCCACACATCTGTGTCGAGTTGCACTTGACAATTAATGTAGTGAGTATCACAGCACCAAAGTGCTTGTGAAATTGATAAAGCTGCACATCTCCAGTATTTCAATGCCACAATTTCGACATTGACTTTATTATTGATTTTGTTATGTGAATTTGCGAGAGAAAATTAAGATTTGCATTGGATTTATTCTGGATCTGAACGATTTAGTTTTGTCGATTTATTCTTTATATATATTAGTAATATTTCGGGGGACTACCAAATTGAGAGAGTCTGTTTATTACAAAAAACATAACTTAAAATAAGAATAGAAAAACAAAATAATTTTTCCGATTTTCTTTGTTTTAATGCACTTCAAAAAAGTGCAACTTTGATTTCCTTTTGAATTTGCTTAATTTGATTAAAAACGTTTTTAGTTACTTTTAAGAATTTCTTAGAAAAACATTTAATCTGCTCCGTCTGAAGGCTATTTGAACTACTACTTGAGAAATCTATTTTAAGCCCCATTTTGACATTTGTTCTTTATGCGCACAAAATAAATAAATAAATATGTTTACATATATATATATATATATATATGTATTTATTATGCAAAGAAAGAAACGGTGCAAACTTCAAGAGAGTTTTGATTGATATGACGCACTTGGAGATAATCATAAAACATATTTGCACATGTATGTGTCACTTGGGCATTACCTGCCCCATTATATAAAGCTAGTTGCTTTGTAATCTAATCTTTGCTAATCTGCTGGGTTCTTTACTTTTTCCTTATTTTTTTTTTGCTTTTTTTGTTGTGCTTGTCTTATCCCAAAATGTATCTTTTTGTTGGTTGAAAATGAAATTTTTTTCCTGTTTCTTTGCCTGCTTTTAATCATTTTAATTTCAGCCATTTATTTAGTGCTTATTGTTGTTAACTGTTTTGTAGCTCTCATAAATTATCAATTTCGTTAATATGCGAACAGCACACATTAAGATTATCGCGATATCTATAAATAATCTCACAAAGCAAGCGAAATTTATATAAATTTGATTCGTTTCATGATTTTTTTTTATAGAGATATTTAAATCAATTTGTCAGCTTAGTTATGGATACAAATTGGCTGGAAAAAGATGCAATTAGTTGAGATATATATACATATATAGGTAAGTTTGTCAATATATTCAATATGGCAAATTGTAGTGCAAATTCATGTGATTTTTCATGCTTACGCTAGTTATAAACAACATGCAAATAGACAAGTTACAAGATTCGACGTGCGACATTCTACGATACATGTTTATTATATATATGTATATGTATAT
This sequence comes from Drosophila cognata, assembly GCA_035041535.1. Taxonomy (NCBI): domain Eukaryota; kingdom Metazoa; phylum Arthropoda; class Insecta; order Diptera; family Drosophilidae; genus Drosophila; species Drosophila cognata. Next base: position 11,268,228 of record JAWNLC010000571.1, on the reverse strand, counting down.
AAAACGTTTCTAGATAAAATTATTGGATTTGTCTTTATTGGGGAATAGGAATGGGAATTTATTTGGATGCGGTTAGTAAGGTGGATTTGCACTTACCTGCGCACGGGTATCGCCAAATTGTCAACGCTGCGTGACAAACTGGAAACATCTTGACTAGCCCTACGTGACCTGGCACGTTTCAAATTATTGTTAAGGAGCAAACCAAAATTGTGCCAAAAAATAAACGAAAATAAAAACCAAAAATAAAAAACAAAACATCATACAATAATGAATACAATCAAAATAAAAGTTAAAACAACAATTGCTGAAAAACTCGCTGCAAATTTATGTAGTTTAACAAACGCCAAATTTCAATATGCACACTCCCACTCCTCCCTTGGGTAAGAGATCATAATATATATATATATATATATATATGTATATAATGAAGCACGTGGCCATAATGAAGGCACGCGCATTACTCTAACTTTTATTACCACAAGATTGTCACGTTCGAAGGTGCAGTCTGGACGTGAGCATCTTTTTTGAGTTCAACTTATTTCAAACTATATTTCTCTGTCATTTATTCTAATAATTGCAATATTTTAGTGGAATTCAAAATTGTAGCAGAAAGTCACAGTAACTTAAATATCTCAAAACGTATGTGGAATAAGTATTATTTTCGTAAAGCTCGTTGCCAGATACCGCTAGAAATAAAGATATTCCAAAAAAAAAAAACTTAATTTTAAAAATATTTCAGACGAACTTTGTTTTTTTTTTTATTATAACACGTAAAGTGTAATAATTAAGTGTTATATAATAAAATATATTAATTAAGCAAAAATTTTGAAAACTGACCCCAGTTTTTTCTGTTTTTTTTTTTAAGTTTTTCAGCAAAAATATAAAATCCATAAATTAAATATTATTTTAATTACTTATGCTTTCATTAATATATTTTATTTAAGTATTAGTTTCTATAAAAAACGACTTTAAAATTTGATTTTATTAATTCTAGCCTAGAATACTTTCCACTTAATTACCTTAAGCGATAATCCGCAAAAAAAAAAAATGTATTTCAGATGGATTTTTGGGCTAGGTTCAAAATTTGAACTTTTGTAGTAGAAGGCGATTTGAAAGATTTGGGTTTCCATGAATTTTACGATTGCCCAGAGACTTGACCACATTTTATTGAGCAAGCAGTGTTCGCGGTCCAACCATCTTATCTTTATAGCGTCTGATATTTGAGAGAGTTGAACATGAATCAGATGCTCCAAAAAACCCATTTTCTTCGAATCACAATTATTTTTGTTCGTTTTGTTATTAATAGATGGCAAAGTTCTGCGAACAAGCAAATAATATCAGGGAGTTGTCTGGCACCAAGGCACACACACACGACACATGCAATAACTCAATAAATTTAAATTTGCAATTAATTAAGCAATGTTGGCGAATTTTCTTTTTAATTGGTATAAAACAAGTAAAATCCACAAAAGTTTTTATTGAGTTTCATTCTTAAATTTACGACGAATTAACATTGAGACACAAGGGAACGAAAGAGTTACAGAACTGACCCTTTGTGCCCAGAGATCGTTAATCAAAATTATGAATGGGGCAGCACTGGGAACGGCTGGGCGGAGAGTGATGGGGGTTGGGGGGGTTGGGGTGGTTCCGGAAGATATGCTGCGTACGTGCCTTGAGGCATGCATGAGAAAACTACGGCCCAGCAGCAAACTCGACTTTGTGTAATAACATTTTTTTTTTTTAAATCTATGCATGCCGGATGCTTCTGGGCACTCGCCTCTCTCTCGAGAACCGGTTTGAGTCTTAACACAGCTTCAGCTTTAGCTGAGTCAGCTGTGATTTAACTTCAATTCACCCACTCTTACATAACAGATCAAAGACCCCGAAGTCAATTACAAAGTTGCAGATATAGCGGAGACCTTGAATCGCTTCTTATTTACACATTTTGCGTTCACACTGATTCTTAAACATTTTGAAGTTAATAATTTGAACTCAATTAAAATGTTGATGTTATTCAACTCAATTATTATAGCTTAAGGGAGGAGTTTCGTTTTCAGTTTAATCTCTTTTTATCATAAAAAAAATTCTTCAATTGAAATCGATGAAAATGCTGCTTAAAAAAACAATAAAAGAAATATGAATTTTGATAAAAATTCAGTCAAAGTTGATTATATTCAGGCAATTAATGCAGTTTCATTAGAACTATGCCTTACCACCAGAACTGCTGAGCTGCTATCATATCGTTTTGCATATTTGCCAGACAATTATAATTAAATAATCAAATAATCAAATAATTGCTAATTATATTCGAATTCGCAGACACATTTCACGCACACACTAAACTCAACGGAAAACAGAAAACGCACAAATCAAATAAGAAATTGCAATTTAATCGATACACATTGCTCTGAACATTTCATTAGCAAAAAAAAAAAAAAAATAAATAATAACAATAATAATAATAAATAAAGAAAGAAAGAAAGAAAGAAAGGAAATTGATGCGTGTTGGGTTTAAGCAAGCCTGACAAAAGGCCATTGATAATGTGCAAAACACACACAAAATGAAAGAATAATAAATAAAATTGGCCATCAATCATACGCACTGTCAGCCAGCTAAGCAGCCAGCAGTGGCAGATGACGACAGATGAGCCTGTGGCACAAAAAATGCCAAAAAAAAAAAAAATTTAATATAAAACTAAATATTTTTGGTGGGTTGGAGAAATTTGGCTGGCAACACTATGTTGACTTTGGAGTGACTCAATTTGGTGCTTCTAGTTTAGGTGCTGGCAATATTGATTGCGAAATTAATTAGCTTGTCGAACGGGCACGAAACGAGCCGAATACAAATTAATAAACCAGCAACAGCAGCAGCTGAGGCAGCAGCAGCAGAAGCAGCAGCTGAAGCAGCAGAAGCAGCTGAAGCAGCAGCAGCAGCAGCAGCAGCTGAAGCAGCAGAAGCAGCTGAAGCAGCAGCAGCAGCTGAAGCAGCAGCAGCTGAAGCAGCAGCAGCAGAAGCAGCAGCAGCAGCAGCAGCAGAAGCTGAAGCAGCAGAAGCAGCTGAAGCAGCAGCAGCTGAAGCAGCAGCAGCAGAAGCAGCAGCAGCAGAAGCAGCAGCAGCAGAAGCTGAAGCAGCAACAGCAGCAGCAGCAGCTGTCTCAAACAGTCACGGAAGCAGCAGCAGCGTCAGCAGCAGCAACTTCTTATCAACATTCAACTGCAACAACTGCGCTGCTCAAACTGAAACTGCGCACGTGCTTCGTGCAGCATTGATAACAGCAACAGCAACAACAGCAGCAACAACAGCAGCAGCAGCAGCAGCAGCAGCAGTCAGCGAGTAAACACAAACAACAGCATTTGTTGAGAAAGCTCTTCTTCTTCTTTTTTGTTTACTGAATCCAGTTTTGTAATTCCACGTATCATTTGCCGTGCTCTTTTGTCGTTTTTTGCTTTTTTCTTTTTTCTTTTTTTTATAATTAGAAATTTTTGTTAATGCCGCATTCTTATCTCGCTCACAATGTTTTTTTTTTGTTTTTGTTGTTGCCGCAATGTTGTTCGGTTTGTGTTTGTTTGTTGTTCTTCGTTTTTGTTTTTTTTTTAGCCTGATTACTAAGCGGCAGGTTGCAGAGGTTAATTGAATAGGTGCACCTGAAAGTTACGTTTTGATGCGGCTGACTAATTCAGTTAATATCGAATGTCAATTGACAAGTAATAACAATAAATATTTCTCACTTTCTATATCCTAAATAAATGTGTGTAGCAGCGAATGACTTCAAAATTTGAATAAACTTAAAGCCAAAAGATTTCTGCTGGCAGTAAAAGATGCAAATCTAAATAATCAACTTGATGATCAAATGATAGCAAGCAACACAGATTCCTTCAATCAAAAAGCAGTTTTAACTCGAATGAAGCTTGCTTGTGTGAATTGAGAGTTTTTGGTTTGTGAATTTTTGACATTTAAAAGAATTGATATATTTAAGAACTGGGTTCAGTTAATGGTATATCTTCGTTATGGCAGAAGATACATCATTTATTATCCCATGTACAGAATATAATTTCAAATTTAGCAAAAATGAGTTCACATCACTGAAATGCAATAAAAATTCTATTCCCGAAAAATATTCTGTATTATGTATGATACGACAGACGACATTTGCTCAATGTTGCATGCAATTTATCCATTAGCGAATCTTGCGAAGCTTTTCACGTTTTCACGATTTTGACACAAGGTCAGACATTTTCTTTTGTTGCTTTCCGTTTTGCAATTTTTATCATAAATCAACTTGTACTTGAAAGTAATCTCCTAGCAACAACAACAACAACAACAACAGCAACAACAACAACAAAAGTAAATTTAGGTTAAGGCTAAAGTTTCAGCTTTGCCGCAATTTTGTTTTCTTTTACTGTTTTCGTTATTTTTATTTTTATTGTTTCTCTTTTTTTATTGTCTGTGTGTGTGTGTGTGTGTGCAAAGAAAGCAAATACGCTACCGTTATCTTTTCAGTTATTTATTTATTTATTTTATTTACTTTTTGTTTTTTTTTTCGGTTAATGGGAAGTTATTAAGCCATTGGTAAATGTTTAAAAGGGAAATTTCTCAGTAATCAGCAGCCAAAACAAAGCCAACAAATATGAACTGCACGAAAAATAAGTCGTTTTTTCATAAACTAAATTGTATTTGTAGTAATTTTTAGAGTTGGGCTCGTAAATTTTCATTTGCCCTTGTAAATTTGGAATAATCTTGTTTGTTTATTTGGCGCCGGTAAAATGAAAACATCAACCAAAAAACCGGTTTTCACAAGAAAAACAAATTTGGGACTAATTGAAATTTACATAGAATCTAGTTTGGATTTTTGTGTTTGCATTTAGCAGCTTGACCATAATTTTTTTCTTATTTTTTTCCGTCTTGCGTGTGAAACTCGTCAACTTGGCCAATTAGCGCCTGCCTGATTTGCTGACGGAATTAATTGAATTGACTTGTTGCCAGCCGATATTGATGACAATATTTTGCTCGATACACAGACGAGCCTCTCACATAGAACCAATAAAGTTTATCGAATGAAGGATCAAGTTTTTTTTTCTTTTTTTTTGCATTTTAAAGATTAACAATGTTGACAATTATAAGCAAATTGTATATTTTTGTTGTTGTTAATTGGATAGCGGGCGCCGTGTTTGCATTTGAGATAAGCAATGCTTATCAGCGGATGCAAATGACAAAAAAACGAAAACAAAAAACAAATAACAAATAACAACAACAACAACAACAACAACAGTAACTGATGCACTCCTCATAATTAATTTAAAACCCATTCGCAAATGGGCTATCAATTATGGGTTTTTATGGCGTAAATGCATAAAAAAAATGGCTTAATTTCAATTTGCGCCAATATTTGGCAGCTGTCACAGCGTCACTGGCGCTATCTGGAAATGTTCAGAGCAATTTGCTTTTTGTATACTTATTTTAATTTAATCATTTCACATATGAAAAGCTCACACATTTTGTTAATTTTTTTATTTATTTCTTGTTGTTGTTTTTTGCCAATTAATATTCGAGCAATTTGCTTGGCATTTCAATGCAGGCACAATAATTTATTATTGGATTCCACACTCGCGCTTTTACACACAGTCCAGTTGCGATGCCTTTTGCATTTGCACTTTGCATTTGCATAAAATAATCATTTATCGAATATTTTGCTCCCTTATGCGAATTCCTTTTGTTATAAATAATGGTACATATAAATTATATATATATATATATATATATATATATATTTTTATTTATTATTATTATTTTGTGGTTTCTGGTTGCGTTTTGCGATCAGTTTGTCGCTACTCGTGTTCCGTCACAAACTGAATACAGAAAACTGTTCCCGTTCAGGGCGCAAGGCGGGACAGAGACAGAGAAAGAGACAGGGAAAGAGACAGAGACAGAGAGAGAGAGAGAGAGAGAGAGAGAGAGAGAGAGATTTAAATGTCGGTCGCTCGTTATTGTTGATGAGATGATGGGATGTCGTGGTGTTATCATAAGTGCTGGATACACCACAATACACCCACACACACACACACACACATGTTTCTACACACACACACACACACACATGTTTCTACACACACACACACACACCTACATAGAATATAGTTGTATTTGCCGGACCTTGTACAAGTATATATATATATATATATATACTATATATGTATATAAATGTATATTAAATCAGCAGCCAGCGAAGCGGAGCAAAAACGCCTTTTTGGACTCTGTGTGTAAACACGCACGTAATCATCGAGCAAACTAGTGATTGACCGGACAATTGCTTGGGTTGGACAAACCCAATGCTTGCAACACAATTGTAGCAAGAGCGAGAGAGAGCGAGAGAGAGAGAGAGAAATAATGATTGAGATAGAGAGATAAATTCTAGTGTAATTAGCTGAACTTATCTAAAAGCCAAGTCTAATAAAATATTTAAATGCCCCAAACTAGATGTCAAACAAATAAAGAGATTAAATTAAGAAAGAAAAAATTGTAAAAATTCCTTCAATAGAAACTATAATTCAAATAATAAACTTGTTAAATTAAGTTAATAGTTGTTAATTTGTTTACAACTTCAAAGTAAAACGAACGCTAAAAGACAAATTCCAAAAATATTTTAGAGTGAAAATAACAAATTTTGGGACATATTTTAAGTATCAAAAAAAAGGTCAACAAACAGAATAAAAAAGCTGCAACCAGCGAAAGTCATATTTAAATTATGAAAAGAGGTCATCAAACCATAAAAAATGAGTATAAACATTTTCCAAAAACAAGCACAAAATATATAGTCAAAAGTAGCCAAGCATTTACAATTTCCAACCATAAATTATTCAAAATAATATCCACCAAGATTTGACGTTAATTATACACAAATTTGAATAATGTTCGAGTGTCCAATTTAAAAATTGGAGGAAAAAAAGGTGGCAAATTAAATTGTTTGCTCAGCTAAAATATTATTTTGTGCAACTTGCAACAGCAAGCCAAGCAGCCACTTAATTAAATAAACAAACTGTTTATATATATATATATATATATAAATATATATATATATAAGTCGGATATACACTAAGAAGTGTATATATAATATTTAGTTGGAGAATTAAATACATTGTCGACTGCGAACGTGCTGAGGGCAAGTCTAAATTTGAAATATGGCTCAAATTGTTTATATTGACTCGATGGCTGGCTGGCCATAACGAGATAGACGTCAACCAAACAAAGCGAGTCGTGCGTCCCAAATTTGTGTTCCCAGTTTCAAAATACACACAAAATAACACACACACACACACACACACAACAAACACACACACTCAGCATTTAAGCGCAGAGCAGTAACCAATTAACTGCTGGTCGAGTACAAGTATTTATTATGAAACTCACGCCAGGGTCCATAAATCGTATGATTATAAAAAATAAAAATAATATATGAGCACTTTCAGTATACTCACACTCACACAAGCAGCAATAAGTTTTCTGACAAGTGGCTATCGCAAATTTTAACCTGTCGATAAGAAGTGTATAGTCCGGAAAATATGAACGAAATCAAACCTAATCGCATATATATACACTTAACTAAGGCCTCGTCGCCTAATATTGCTGCCCCTTTGCAATTTTGATAAGTATTTTGTTTGATTGATAGATAGTTGGCAAAACACAACAAATCGAGTTATAAACATTGACATAATTACACGTGCTCAAAACTATTGTTTTCAAACACGACACTTTCAAGTGCATTCTGACAGCAATGAGTCAACACTTGAGTGCCGGGCCGGAGTGGTATTAAGTGACTAAGTCGAATGCGAATGTGAAGGTATCCAAAATGTGGAATTTCAAATCTGAAGTTTATTGACTTGATGAAATTCTCATGTGCAAAACTTTTGAACACTAAGAATTCATCTTAGATTTGCTACATGCTCAAGCAGAAACAGATTTTCAACTTTGAAAGTCATTTCAGTATTTATCTCAACAATTAATCTGAACATTAAATTTATATCATAAATTACTCAATAATTAAAAATAATAATATTTTAATAATTAAAAACTAATCTTTCAATTTGAATTTCGTTTGATTAAGTGGAATTTAAGTATCACATTTTTTTCATAAGTTATTCATCTTAACTTAAGGCAAGCAATAAGCCAAAGCAAAACTTAAAATTATTTAAAGTTCAAATTTTGGAATTGATTTTTAATTTGTTCGCTTCTAGCAACCCATTCACAGACCGCTCAATAGCATTGCAAAACAAATATGCTTGTTGCAATTAACGTTGCAAGTGCAACTGCAACTGCGACTGCAACTGAAACTATTCACAATCCCGCTTTGTTCAACAGTTTACACAAGTGTTTGGGCCTTTGCCTTCAAGGTGGCAGTTGTATTATGGAATTCCAGCAAGCATATACATACATACATATGTATTCAAATAGCTGACTCTGCCTCACGTATTTACGCCTTGTAAATATTTGCCAAAATAGTTGTGGTATTTAACTGACTACCTGCATGAGCAAATTAACCAACTCAAGTGGGCTTTAATTGAGTACGTACTAAGTGTGTGTGTATGTGTGTGTGTGTGTGAGCCTACTACTGTATTCAGTTAAGTCTATTTAGAACGCGTCACACTCTGTTGACAGTAGCGAATCGAATATGCATTCAAATTCGAATACAAAAAGTAAAAAATGAATATGAATAGAAATGTGGCAACAGCAAGAAACTCCAAGTCTAAAGTCTCAAGATGCCAAAGTCGTCATATTTTATATATATATATATATATATATATACGCATGTATACTTAAGTATAGACAGTTTATATTTTGTAGGCTGTTTTACACAGTTTGGCCACATTTAATTAAGAATCACAAGTGAAGTGGCAGAATTTGTGTACGGGCTTATTTGTGGCGTATTTAATAAATTTTAAGTTAAAATTTTTGAATAAAATTTTTTAACTTTATGGTAAGCAACTTTAATAAAACTTTTGTTAAATTATATTGGGCATTGAATTGCAGCCAACTATTCTTGTTGAAGGTTCACATTTGTTTTTCAGGACCAGAAGCGTATTGTGGCATAGGAAGACAGACACTCAATACGGCTGCAACACAGAAGCGAAGAAAGACAGAGGCGAAAACGGAGCTGGGCAGAGGCACCAGGACTCCGACAAGCCAGACTTCTTTGAGGTGGCTATAATCAAAAACGATTTAAGCAAGTAATATCCATGGGACAGAACAGACTTAGGATACTCACCGGATGCTATTGACAGGACACTGTCCGACTAAGAAGTCACCTAACTAAATTAGGTATTTAGGTTTTGTGGACGCGGAGGAGGAATCCTCAATGCACATGCTACCAGAATGTGTCGCCTTAACTAGGAAAAGATGCAGCAGCCAAGGGAAATCTATGAAACATAGAAGTCCTCAAACCAACAAAGATTCGAGCATTCGTGCAGGAGCTGGTGCTGATGGAGCAGCTGTAGGCTCAGGAGGCGGGCACAATAGACCTTATAGCTAGCAGTGCTGGTTCCCCAATCATAATAACGGGCCCAGATTTAATTAAGCTACTTTCGGAGAAATTGTTAATGTTTTGCATGGCATATTTGTGTTGGTATTATATTTTCTTGTAGATTCCAAATGTTTACTTCTTTTGTTTTTTTCTTTTTGTTGTTGTTGATTGGCTAAATTGTAGTAAAATTCGAAATTATATTTATCGTGTGCAATGAAAACGTGCTGCTTTATGGCAAAAGTGGGTCAGAAGTCGGTTTATTGTTGCTGCTGATATTGAATATATATATCGCTTGTTTACACTTCATTTGGCAATTAACAATTTATGTATATATGTCGGACATGTGTTCGTTTGGTTTATTAATTCTTTGTACAAGTTCAATTGACATTGAATTTGTTGTAAGTTGCGCAGTTGATTGCCCCACGTACCAGGTCCAAGACTTATATAAAAAGAGGGGGCGCCGCAAAGAAAAATGCACAATATGCAATTGATTAAGATATATGTATGTATGAATATATTCAATATCTAGGCAATAACCTTAGAAGTGAACTCTTTTCAATGACTAATTTGCATTGTGACAAATTGGCGCAAAATTGTTGTCCATTTAAGTGAAACACATTCGTTTAACGGACAGAGTTTATCTCAGGGTTGATTTTTCATCGTATAATTAGTATATACAAAAACGAATCCGGCTCATTTCCCAGGGAGCATTATTGATGGGTCTTATGTTTGCCGACGCTCAATAAACAATAGCAGTAAGCAAAAAATAATCAACGGGCGCCGCTGTAATTAAAATACGCCAACAACAACACAAAAACAAACAAATAAAACAAAAATTGCCTCAATCATCTGGAACTGAATGTATAAAAAGTGTGGCAAGTAAAAAAAGAAACGAAAACCTTGCAAGAAAAAAAAAATGAAATGTGCATAAAAATAAATGCATTCGCAATAAAAGCAACTGCAACAACAAAAAACAACAAAAAAACAAAAGAAACAAAATGTCATTTCAAGGAAGCGAAACAAAAGACAACAAAACAAAAGTATTTCAATTATTTGTATAAATCAGAGCAAAAATAACAGATAACTGTTCGCATGCAATTTTCGATTGTTTTTCTTTTTTTTAAATATTTTTACTTTTTCTTTTTCGAAGTATTACCTATATAAGACTGCGACATTAATTGCTTTGCCCAAATAATTATTAAAAATTTGCTCATTTTGAGCTTTTGCAGACAAGAACTACAAAAGTTGGTTCCCAGTTTGAGGGTTCATCTGAGTTCAGTTCAAATGAATTTGGCTGCGACTTCGGGTCATGGTCAGGCAATGTGAGATTAACGCTGAAATTGGCTGGACCAAGTTTTGGCTAATGTATTTTTAATGAACTGCAAATATGAAACGCATATGGGAATTTCCAACAAGTCGACAAACAAAATATGCAAATTGCTATTTTTACATTTCGGAACACATTCAAAAAGGGGAAAAAAGAATCATGTCCGATCCCAGAGAGAGTATACATATTATGGATCGGCCGGCATCAGCAGTCGAGTCTCAGTTTGGGACTAGACCGTTGTGTGAATATCGATACAAATCGATTTCCGATAGCAATAGAAGAAACCATTGTTAAGCACGTTGTGTGAATATCGATACAAATCGATTTCCGATAGCAGTTAAAGATACCATTATTAAGATAAAGCATTCCTAGGCATAATTTAAACTGCCGTGTTATTCAACAATTGTTAATTAAACTAAGATCCACAACTATTAGCAAGTTTACTATATTTACACATTTAAAAGTTTGTTTCAACTAAATCTAACGTTTTGTAACATTTCTCTCGAACAGCATATATATTATTTAACTACGTAAACGTTAATTATAGTCAGCTTTCTGATATTGACAGCTCAAATTAGCAGGCAATGTGTGAAAAATATTTGGGAGTCTTGTTTTAGATTTTAGCCAATGACAAATTCGTATACTTATTAGAAATTTGGTACTTGAGATATGACAAACCTCAGATTTGCACACCTCAATCTCATATTAGCGGCTATGTGATAATTCAGCATAAGAGAATACTTTCAAATCGGTTGACTTACCAAGCAAAAGTCAAGGTTTTCTGCACGCTTAAGAATTTGTGGAAGGCAGGCAAAAAGTGACGCAACAAAATCAACATTTATCACCTAAGCAAGTGGAACCCAATGCTAAATTTATGTATGAATATGTTCATATGCGTCGACGACAGACGCATAAATTATTGAGTGCAGTGAAATTGAGCTGAGCCGCCGCTAACGATCCCTAAAACTGGCTTGCTAGTTGTATGTTTAGCGAAAGGCGGAAATGCAAATATATATATATATATGCCTGAATAGAGCAATTAATAACAGGGTATATGCAGAGATTAGTTACTGGTTTGAATAATAGTTTTATATATTTAGAAAACAGGCTTTTTTTTGTTGTCATTTAACTAATTGAACGATGCATTTTAGTCACTTGGCAGGCGTTTGTTAAACATAAAATTGGTTAGAGAGCAATCACATGATATATATATATATATATATATATATATATATATATATATCGATATATATATATATATATATAATAAGACGAGTTGATTGGTTTGGTTTATAATTGTGAGATTTTTGTGAGAGTTGCGAACCTGGCGTTGAATTTATCGGGCACGAATATGTTCCACCAGGAGTGTCGCTTCTCGCGCGGAAAGAACTCGATATGATCGGGATCGATAATATCGTCCTCGTCATCATCGTTATAGCGATTGGTCATATCGCTGGCATTGGTCACATTCACCGCCATACTGTCATTGGTCAGGTCGCTCTGCGACTCGCTGTGTATCAGATTGGAGTCGAGACTCCGCTGATTGATATTCTCCATTTTCTTGCGTCTGTGCCGGTCCAGCTTCGTCTGCAGCGAGCTGCGACGACGCCGCTGGCGATCATTGGGCGTATCATAGGGATTCATGCCCTGGACAACGGTACGTGTCTGTGTGCCATCCTCGAAATAGGTCAGTTTGCCGGGCTCATTCGGTGAGCTGGCCCGTATATTCTCCTCCGAGCTATAGACAATATCGGGACTGTTCGTGTTAATCACTGAGCCATCCGATTTCTCGCTGCGCACAGCCGATTCATACGAGTCTTTGGTTGAGTTCTGCAAGCGAAATGAGATTTTTGTATGGGTTTGATTAGTTTTCAGTTAAAATCGAAAAACAAAATGCAGATATTACAAAAGATTCCTAATTCTTGCTAAAGGTCTTGAGATTGATATGTTATCGTAGATAAAACTATTTATGTAAAATCGTAAAGTTCCTAAACGCTCTCTAAAAATAATGGAAACTTTTCAGAAGACATTTAAATGGATGGCAAAACTGGCTAGATCAGTCTTATATATATGGATATATATATAGATATATTTATCAATCTTTGCTTACCTTACTGTTATCACGCCTCAGAAATGCGGCTGTAATGGAGCTGCGTCGCTTCTGGCTCTTGTCCGTCTTGGAGAATAGGCCAAAGGCGAGGGAGCTGCGACGCGGCGGCTTCTGTGGTGGAAACTGTGGCGCCTCCTCTCCATCCGCATGCTCATCGATGTTGACCAATGACGATATGGAGGCGCTGCGCAGCCGATACTTGCCGCTATCATTATTGCTCATTATTGTTGTTATTGTTGTTATTCGTGTTGTCGTAGGTTAAAAGCGATCCTTAAGTCGCCTCAACTCAGTTTAGCCGCTAAAGCACTGCAAAGTATTTACGTTTCAATATTAATCAAGTTGTTTAAGCCATTTGCTCCCTATCTCACTCTCGCTGTGTGTCACTCTCTCTCTCTCTCTCTCTCTCCCTCTCTGTCTGTCACTCTCTGTCTCTGTCTTTGTTCCACTCTCGCTCAACTTTTACTTTCAATGAACTCCATTGAACCAACATTAGCATTAGCAAGGTAATTAGCAGGCCATTGTCGATCGCCTGAAACACGTCAACCGTCTACCGTTGACATCGTCGCTTGAATATATATATACATATATATACATATATATACATATATATATATATATACATATATGTACATATGCAGTAGCTCAGTGCATGCAACGTAGGGCGGCAGCACAGCATGCACGAGCAACTCAATTAACAGCTGTGGAAGCGGGGGCGCGGCTTTGTGGGTGGCAGCGCGACATTGTTGCAAAAGTCAAGAGTACAGTTAGAGCGATTGGCTTAATCACCTACGCCAAAAGCACTCACCCAATTAGTTAAACACACTAAAATTACAGTAGCCGATTTGCCCTAATTATGTAAAAAAGCAATAACAAATTTGAAAGTTTATCAAATTCCTTTCATTTTTCACACACAAATAAAAAAAATATTCGCTAAAAAAAAAGGTTTTCTTGTGGGGAAAACCTCAAAAAAAAAAAAAAAACAAATTATGAATCCCCATTGCGAGCAGCACTTTTCATTTAAGCCATAAAAATAAAAGGTTAACATCTGATAACTTAAGTAATATTTTGGTATACAATTCAAATTAGATTTTACTTTTTAAGTTAGCTGATTTATTATTTTTATTGTTTGTTGGTATTAATTGAAACCACATAAATTGAAATTGTTTTTTTTTTTTGTTGTTTAATTGAAATGCAATTTAAATTTAATAGAATTAATTACGAGTAAACGTAATAGCAAATCGAACTTTATTTAAGCTGGCATTTTTTAAGTGTGCAGCTTAAATTTAATTTAAGCTAACAATTATAAACTTCTGCACTTAATTTCAGTTAGTAATAAGTTGCCGATTTAAGTGCATTTTTATTACAAAACCATTTAAAATAAATGCTAAAATTGTTTTGCTTGTTAACTTTATGGCAAACTGTTCTTAACTTAAATTAAAAAGAAACTGCGAACAGTTAAGGGAATTGCTCAAGGTAAGATTTTATCATATGAGCAAATGAATACGTTTTAGCAACGGAATTTAACCAAGTTAATAGCTTAATGGTATTTAGCATGACAATGGTTACTGGATAAATTTCAACTCCAAAATCTTAAACAAAAGTTAGAAATCAGCACTCTTTAAGAACATTATAAAATTGATTTTTTTTAATGTATTCAAATCTGGAGCATTGTCTATTTGAATATATTGAAATCTGATTGACCAATTCTATGCAGACCACATCAAGATCCACACTCAAGAAGCCATTAAGCTGAACAGATATACCCGAAACAGTCGACTGGGTGACGAGTGGAATAAACAACTGCTAATAATGCAAATTAGCTGAAAACTTCATGACATCATGACAATAGCCTACAACCTACGACAACAACATAGCAGGCAGCAGGCAGCTACCACAATAGTTGAACAAAAACAGATATTAAAAAAAAATGTTGATGATGATGTTGATGATGATGATGAAGCTGAAGCTGAGGCTGACAATGCTGATTTGGACAAGTTTAGGGGCATTGGAAGCCACGCTGCCTGGCTGCGAAATCGAAAGTGCCCAGTCAAAAGTATATATATATATATATATAAATATATATATATGTAATATATATATGTATATAGCTAGTGGGAGAACAATGAGACATCATCAATATGAGCACAAGTTGAATGCAATTAAAATACACAGTCTAATTGCATTCATCCACGTTATATGTGTGTATACATTTGGGGCCTGTAAACTGTCAGCTGTTAGATGTTGTTTAACGCCTGGTTGAGTTGAGTTCTCGATTAGTGTTTAGTGTGTCGTTTACAATTCTCACGTCAATTCACTGTAGGGCTATAATTATTGGCATAATATTGTACAGCTCGGATTTACAACCAATTGGAACTCAAGTCGAACGACTGCTCGATAGTTATGGAAATTGACGACTTTGTGTGAGCAGCAACTTAAAATTACTTATTTTAAGTTGATTTATTTATTTACTTTTTATTTTTTTTTTGGCTTACGTATGTGAAAATCAACGAAAAGCTGAATTCATATATTTTTTTTTGTATTTTGAGTTTAGTGAAGAAAAAGCAATGAAAAAAATAATTCGAATATTTTTTATTGAACAAATTTTTTTTTATGATTGAGTTTAGTTTAATCTAGATCGAGATGCAAATAAATATATATTTAATTTTATATAAGTTTAATATTATTCTATGTATAATAGCATAATCGATCGCATAGTAGGTCATTTTAAAAAATTGTTGCTATAAATCTCAGATTACAAGGAATTTTGCGAAAAATTAATTTGATTTAGGTCAAATTTCGCTAATAGTCGACAGCGTAGATTAGTAGCTGTCAACAGGGGATTTAAACAAAAAAAAAATACAATACCATTCAAGTATGCACATAATTCTAGTTGATTTTCGGTGAATATGTACAAAATCCTGATAAAGCTGATGATGATTAGATAGAATTAAGATTGCAAGCCCCACTCAAGTGGAGGGAGTTACGAAATTATCACTATGAATTTATTATGGTAGAGTGCGAAAAATGCTTTCGAGTGTTTTGTTACACTCGACGAGTGGCCTATCGAACTCGAACTCTCGCGTGAGCCCGCATTCTCGAGTACTCTCCTCCAAATGGGGGTCTTATCTGGCGAACAAACAAAAAACGCAAAAGAATAAAAAAGTATAAAAAAAAGATACTACAACAACAACAATGCGAATGGTCAATTTGAATAAGACCCCGTATAATAATTACGAGTATACCATAGACGACTTATAGCCTTGTTCGGTGCGTAAACTGAGACCACAACCGGTCAAGACAAGTCTCAATGCGCTGATTTGTTGAACTAAGCTGCAGTGAAGTTCACGCTCGAAAGCCGGGCTATGTCCGAAACTGGGTCTCTGACTGGGTCTGGGTCTGGGTCTAGGTCTGGGTCTCAGTCTCGGTCTCGGTCTCGGTCTAGGGCGTTATTTTGGTCATGCAGTCGCTTCGTATTGATTTCATATATGTGTCTTATTAAAGAGTCACCAGCCAAACAAATACCAACAACAATTGTGCAATGCGCATAAATGAATAGCAATCAAAATCGAAATCGAAATCGAAATGCCGATGAACAATATCTTAGTGTGTCAATGTCACGGTCACTCGAGCGGAAAACGGGTCATTTGTCTATTCGTCTATTGTCAAAACTCCAGCTGAAAAGCATACAAATTGTTGTCCGCTTTAATCATTACTCTACAAAAAACTTTTCCACAGCCGTGGGTGGAAAACAAGTGGAAAACTACAGCACGTGATAAGCGAGCCTCTCTTCACTGATAAGTCAATCATGCATTTTAGCATGTCTGCTGCTGCTGCTGCTGCTGCTGATTTTCACACTCAATTGGCAATGCAACAAACAACAAGTCGCTATAAAAATCATTATGATGATGATGATGATCATGATGATGTTGATGATGACTCAAGGCACTGGAGGCACTGTGGCTGACAGATAAATGTGGCAGAGTCACATTTAGAGGCTGAGCTCCATTCAAACTCGCACAATGCGCAATTGCAGCTGCAAATGACAACTTGCAACTGCTGCACAAGGTTTTCACACGCCAAACACTGATAATGGACAATACCTTCTGGAAATATGAACCCTATATTTTTGCAGCCTGTTTGAGAAATGTCTGTTTATTTATATTTGATTGATTAAGGGGAAAGTGAAAAGAAACTGTTTATTGCAGAGTAAATAAACATAATTTAAACAAGTTTTTTTTCTTCCTTTGTTGGCTTTTATGCACTGCAAAATAGTTGGAACTATTGTGCCCCCAACTGATCAACTCTGATTCTTGAATGAATTCTACAAACTTCGATGGGTTGAAGAGTTATGTGTCTTCCAAATTTAAGTCATGGTTTCTCTACAGTCTGCTATAATTTGCTTGCAAGATTCCGCCTCATTATCACAAAATTGTCAGATTCCAGATCTATTTTAGCTGGGAGACTGCTTAGTCTGTCAAGAGAACTTTGAGTCTTTGCTGCCCCATGGATTCAAGCAAGTTGGAAGAGCTCGACTGGCAGTTAACCCAATTCCAGTTGTTAAATATATTAAGGTTCGCTTGCAAATCGGAAATTAAAATCACAATTTGCTGGAATCTTGAGCAGCAGGTAAACAAATTCCAAATGGTTTGCAAGCCAAAAAAGTTGCACTTTGATTTACGGCACATTATTAAAAATTGCAACTTTATGTAGATTATTATAATCTAGCAGCTTAAATATAATTTTTTATAGTCACTCGCTGATAACTTCAATCGCTAACTGCTAAGCACTTGAGCACTTAAATCGGCTAATAACAGGGCTACAATGTAAGTGTATGTGTGTGCATGTGTGTGTGTGTATGTGTGTGTGTGAAACAAACAAAATGGTGTCATTTACAACAACAGCTGCAATGACAATTGCACTTTCGCTTTTGCAAAAAACAAAAACGAAAAAAAAAAAATCAAGAAAAAGCGAAAACTGCGAATGTATTTATCAGATACAAAAATGCGAGGCGTGCGGCGAAAATTCTGCTGCCAAATGAAATGAAACGCAATAGAGAGAAAGAATTGCCAAATGGGCTAGGGGTGAGTGTGCATGACTTCGCGATACCCTGCAACTTACAATCTAATTAGCATAAGCCGCAATCATTTCCAAGTCTAAACAAACTTCGCAATACTTAAAACAAATATATTTTATGATTTTCAGCTCAAATCTGAAATAATTTTGGTCTAGCCATAAAGTACGAGAATAAACATGGGGCACAACATATTTAAGGTGGTGTTAAAAAAGCACTCAGTGTGTCCAATTTTTATTTAGGATACAGCGAAAAACAACAGCACACACACACACACACATGTCATAAACAAAAGCGCACCCAAATACGTCACAGCAATAACGGCGAGCATAACTAAAAGATACAAGATTTATCTCGCACTATATGACAAGAAGTCGTATAAACATTGCCTACACGAAAACAACACATAAAAATATGTATATATATATATAGAAATGCAGATATATATGTATATATATTTACAAATGTTTTTTGTCATTATGATTGTCTTTTGAGTTTTCCACAAAATCTATCAACACCATTACGCAATGCTTTGCGCTTTATAGTTGCCAGAACCAGTTGGGAATTGTAACACATTTTAGTCTCTCTATTATCTAGATAATTTCCATATATATATGATTAATGTGGGTAGTTTAAATAATTTTGGAAGTCGTTGCGTTCTTTATATCTATTTGTCTTGCTAATCTATCTTTAAAAATTTTAAGTTTTTTTTTTATTTTTTTGGAAACTACGCAAGCAACTTGTGGTATGCTGATGTGGAGCCCAGTTTCTGTCACGCCACCCCCGCTTCTTTTCCCAAGAAAAACCGGTTGCTAATAAGCGACTGATAATTATAATATGATCGTAGCCAATATTCACACATATGCATATAATTCCGTGGGATCATTAATCAAAAAATCTACGGTAAATGAACTATGTCAATTAAAAGTGTTTTGCGCACTTTGGCTATTTAGCAATAAAAATCAAGTCGATCGCTTCGCGAGTCATTGAACTGCACACACACAAAAGATACAAATGTATCTACAACTGGCAGCGCAGTGTTTTAAACATCGCCAGCAAGTCAAGCGGCAATAATAATAATAATAATACAACTGAAAAGTTGTTTAAGCTTTTCGATTTTCGCCAATTATCATTCATGTTCGACGATGAAACAAAATAAAACATTAAGTTAAACAAACAACGCGTAAAAAACGAATAAAAAAAAACATAATAAAAAAATAAATAATGAATGAATCGCTTTTCTCTCGGGCAGCTAATTTGCTTTTAAATTTCAGATTTAATTGGTATTTGGTTTTTCAATTTTGGCCTAAGCCGGATCTGTCTAGACAATAATTAACTAAACACATTGCTGCATACAAGTTCCTGCTTTCAATTAGAATCGGCACATGCCAGTTGCGGGCTGGGCCATCTAGTGGGTGTGGCCGCAACATAATATCTGTTCAGTCAGGCCCAGTTGGAGGGGTGGCAACAACACTTAATGCATAACTTATGGTTCAAGGTGCACTGATTACATATAAACAACTTTCCATTTTTGCACAAGTATTAATTTAAGTACTTTTTAACTAGCTTTAATAAACAGGCATCAACATACATGGCTGGTGATTGTTATTCAATTTAAAGCATCTGATAAAAGACCAAGAACCACATCACGCAGCTGCCACAACAGCTGGAGCTCTTAAGGAAAACTGCTCCAGAAAAGCGTTTTCAATCCCACTCTCAAGGAGCAATTAGCAAAAAGAGTGGAAGGTCAATTTTCAAGAGTAGTATTGACTACCAAATTCATAATTGACCTCAATAATTATTGGAATATTTGAATTATTATGGAATATCCGACAAACTTGAGGGATTTCCAACGATTTAAATCGATTTAAACGCATTTGTTTAAATTTAGTTTAAAGCATGGCTTAAATAGAGTAAATGGCCTTATATCCAAATCAACAATGATTTTGCAATTCGAATTAATTAACTATTTAGCTGACATTGATATCCAAAAAACTAATTGTAATTTAATTTTCAATTTTTAGTTATCTTGGAGAATATTGCATATACATGCCACTCTTAATTTGAACGCAGCCAATTTTAATTATAAACATTTATTGCTCTGCTGCTGGTCTCACTTGATGCTGAGTGTCGAATATATACATATAATGGAGTTCATATTTCGATCACGTACATCGAATATTATAGTTATTAAATGGGTTGTTTGTGTGTGTGCAGCGAGTGAGTATAATAAAGTGGTATTAATAAATGTGGCAGACAAAACTGAGATAAAAATCCGCATTAGAATCAAAAACCAAGCACATGACAGCCAGAAGCTGACGATGGCGGTGACGATGACGATGACGATGACGTGCTCGTTAACAGCAAGGCGGAAGGCGTAACCACAACAGAGAAAGAGGGGCAACAGCTCAAGGAACAAGCCAGAGGCAAAGACACAGAAAGAGAGAGAGAGAGAGAGAGAAGGGGACAACATTCAATTCGTTTTGCTATGGCAATAAAATGACATAATCCGTAAACCGTGAGACACTTGAGCCGAGCCGATGTGTGTGTGTGTGTGTGTACGTGTGAACACACAAGAATGCTGCTGACCAAGCCAAGGCAATATTTCTCTAATGTAATGTATAAAATGTAGCTGTGTATTTGCAGTTGTTGTCTCTGCACAATTCTGCTTGTCAATAACAATTAGTGCGGTATGTAAAATACACACATGAATAAATGAAAAATAAATAAAAAAAATAATAATAAATTAAAATTAAAAGTTTTTACTCAGGCGGAAGTGAGCGCCTTTTGTTTGCGAAACCAGTTCGCGGCTATATTGCCACTTTCCTATCTATGTATCTATGTATCCGTGTGTGTGTATTTGTGTATCTGCGTGTGTGTGTGTGTGTGTTTGTGTGCTTAATCAAACTCAATCAATCGTCAAGCTATTTGTTCCGCAAAAAAAATCAGCAATTTTGCTTACAAGTGTGACAACACCAATAGCAACAGCAACAGCAACAACATTAACAACACAAACAACAACAAAACGCCGACCGCAAGACGGAACCAATTGAGCAAAAATAAAACAAAAACAATTCAATGGTTGGCGAACCCCTCCTAGAACGGTTAATAATACTACCTACAAGTATGACTTATGCCCACGAGTTCCGCTGCGGGCGAGCAATTCATTTAATATGCAAAACGGAAATGTTTCCTATAAAACATAATGACAGCTCCGCTCCACTCAGCTATAAAGCTCAGGATGAGATTTTCAGATATGAAAATGTAGTTAGAATTGTGAAGGGGAACGTTCGACGATATATTTTACTACTTTTAGTTGAAGAAATTCCAATGTTTCCTGCTAAAATGCTAAAATTGGCAAATATGAAAAATATTTTAATTATGACTAAAGAAAATGCTTGCCATAAGACGTAATGTCAGTTACATAAGTTGAGATTTAAGATTTGTAACGTGAAAAAAATATATACCCAAAAAATAAGCCGCTTCAATAAATATCCTATTTATAGTTTATTTGCAATTGCAAAAAGTTTTACGCTTAAGTTCACAGATTAAAGAGCAAATATAAATTAGCCCACACACAATTTGTACCAATTTGTTGTGGATTTTAAAATGCGCATTTCAATTAACACAAATTTGCGTAAGCACAAAAAAAAATATACCAAATAAAATGAAAAAATAATATTTAGAATTATATATTTGAAAATTAATTTAAAAATCAGCATTTTATAGTTTTTCCCGGAATTATGGACTTAAACATATTGCAAAAGAAAGAATGAGTCAAATTAAGGGCGTTATCGAACTGAAACCAGGATATATCTACGCACATGTGAACAGTATTGTTTAAATTGGAAGTGCGCACATTAAATGATCGATATTGTCAATAAATCAGACACAGGCAGAAAATAACAAAAAGTGGCGACTCTAAAGTGCTCTTTGTACAGACACAAAAGCCACTAGATACTCTTGGAACTTAAGGAGCAAATGAAGTGCCTTTGTTGAGCGACGATTGATTTTTATTTTTTGCATATGTATGAACTCGTGTACTTATTTGTGTAATTATGACAATTTTTTGACGCCACGTTAAATAAACAATAAACAAATAACACAACAAAACTCGCAATAAGCCTCTTTGTCTGCGACAAGCGCTAAAATAAATATAAAAACCAAATAAGCTCATAAATAATGAAGTAAAAACTATGAGATACATTCAAAAAATCTGTTAAATATTTTGATTAAAACACAGCTTCTAGTTTTGCACATTGTTTAGAAGCTAATTATGCAAGTGGAAGTAGATTGTTCAATATCAAAATACTTTTTGCTTAAAAAATTTTATGATTCTTAACCAATATTGGTAAAATTCTTAAAGTTTATAAAGCCTCTAAAATCCCTCCGTTTTCTTTGTCAAATTCTGGGTCATTTTTCTAATATACAATATGGGCTGCACATCTAATTTTTAGAAATATTTTCTATTAATACTAATATAACTTTTAATAGAAATTTGAAGACTCGAAATACTATAGTCTCTGAGATCGGTTTGCTCATTGAAACGACACAGCTTCATTGTACCCTTTTAGCCATTTTGAATGGGTTCAGGGTAAAAAAAAAATGGCAATTACCTGTCAGTTGCCTTGTTTCCTGCCTTATTTTGCATAAAAATTTGCATACATTATTGCATAAACATAAATAATAAATAGTTTTTAGGCAGAGTGGCGATAATTGCATAATATGCAATTACATTTCAGAGCGTTTTGCTTCCTCATGGCATGGAAATGAATTTAAGCGCGTCTGTCACACACAATCAATAATAAAAAGATGCAAAAATATTTACGCATCTCTTACATTCAACATTTTTTGCATTTCCGCGTTCGGCTTGCGTAATTATTTAAATTTTATAGTTGCTTGATTTGCATCAAGTATGCACTTAATATAAAATGCACATTCGTACACAAATCAATTTATTTATATTTGCTTTATCTCTGGGGCGTTAAATAATAGTGTCCAAGATTTCGGTTGAATGCAAAATGGAAATAAACGCAATAGCATAAGCTATTTTTAACAAATATCTTATCAACTGGAACAAAAAAGACTAAAAAATTTGACAGCCAGATAACAAAGTCACTAAATAATATTAATTATAATATTAACTCTTCTTCCCAATAATATGTAAATATTTTAAACGAAAAATAAGCCTTTTTTTTAAATGCCTGATTGATGGTCTGCACAAGAATATTTTATCAAGAAGCCCAAAAGTTGCTTGTTTTTTTGTTCGTCTATTTTTAAAGTGTCAACATTTTCGAAAAACATAGGCTATTTATAAAGAAGATTAACATAACGGCGCTTATAGCCCCAGTCTCTTTGGTGCCATATTGAGTAGTCTTCAAGTAAGTGCAAAGAGACACATAGCGAGAAACAAAGAGAAGAAAGAGAGAAACAAAAGCAGAGTCGCCAGACGGTCTACAAAATTCGGAATCTAAGCGGTTCACTTCGCACATTTGCATAAATATAATTGAAGAAAACGAATCACAGTTAGAAATTGGAATTTCTTATAAACAGTGATCGCTTGATATGAGAAATTATAGAAATTCTTTATTACATTATTTATTTGTATTTATGTATACAATTGTACATATAATTTTATTTATTTTGTATGCACATTTTCTTTGCATGCGAGACTAGAATATTTGTACACTTTCTTAAGCGGTCACTGTACTAACTCCAAAAAGGAGAAGGTTAGAAAGCAACGGTATTTAATAATATCATATGTATGCAGCGGCTACAAGCCTATTTTTATATATGTGTGTGTGTGTAAGTTCATTGCTTTGAAATACCGTTGCCATTTGTGTCTCTACAAAAATGGCATCGCAGGGCCTTAAACAAAAGTGGGGAAGTTGCCAAGCTCTGAAACGTAGTGCAGATAGTAAAGCTTGCGTGCTCAACTTTTTGTTGTTGTTGTTGTAGCTGGGGTTGTTTTGTTTTATTGTGCTGATGACCTTAAATTAGGCGTAGGTCTTCATTTTTTTTGCTGTTGGCCACATTTGGTTTTCTTAGTTTTTTTATTGTTTCAGCTCTTTTGTGCGATTCGGCCCCAAGTTGTAATAAATAAAAAAAAAAAAATCGTACACACTCGTAAGAAATAATAACAACAACAACGCCCCGAAATTGCCTTGACCTGCAGGCGAAAGAGCCGAGAATAATGGCATATAATTTTGTTGGTTAGCTTGGCTTGGATTAGCCACACAGTGCCTAATGTGAATACATATAAAAGTGAATGTAATGCAGACAAAAACCAAAAAACCAAAAAGGAAAATGAGAGAACAATAACAATTTCAGTTAAAGTTTTTTTTTGTTTTTTTTTTTGGCTCGTTGGACTAAGAAAAATAAACCGTTTGAGTGACACAACTGAAAGGAAAACGAAACAGCAGCTTAAGACTAACATTAAACGAAATTAAATCAAAGACAGCGAGTGATTGTGCGAGCGAGCGAGAGAGAGAGAGGAAGACCGCGATTGCTAGCTGCCCTTCTCTGCTGCCTATTTCATTTTTCTAACATCGGACACACACCTGATTTATATAGCTCTCGATGATCCCTTTGCTGGCTTCGCTTGGTGGTTTGCCTTCTGAGCTCGTGCTCTTAACTGCACTCGGTTTTTGGTTTCCTTTGTTAGTTCTTTTCTTCTTTTTTTAACTTTTTTTTGTGGTTGCAATTAAATTCGTTTGGTTGTTTTAGTCACATTTCTAACTGGTATTCATTTCACTTTTTTTCTTTTATTTTGTGTCACTCTCGTTAAAACATTTAAAATGCACAAAGACGAACGCGTCTAGTAAATTTATTATTATTTTCGTTGGTTTTTTTTGTTAAAATCCAGCTGCTCTTTGGCACCGCGCAAAGAGCTTGAAAATTATGCACTCTGTAATTATTTTTTCAAATTATAACCGATTTATATTTGCAACACACACACACACACCCAAAACCACAGTTGATCAAATTTTATGCAAATCGAATTGAAAGAAAATGCTTGCTGTACATTTTTTTTTGTTAGTTTGATTTTTCCAAAGTGGAGACAAAAATTTGTTTTTCATATATATATAAATATATATTTTTTTTTTCAATCAATCGAAACATTAACCACAAAATGAGCACAGACAAAATCAGACAGACAACAACAACAAATACAGCAAAATTGTCATTATTACTGCTTGTGGCTGCATCAAATTGAAAATCACACTCTCTTTAACACACACACACACACACTCGGCACAGGCATACTTCTAACTTAATAATTTAGTAAAACATGGGCATGATGTGTTGTGTTTGCGGGGCGGTTGTATTTAATTATATATTTATTTTTGTTTGCGCATTGTTTGAAACAATTTACAATATTTATTCGTGGATGTCACTGCACATTCAAACCGGTATTTTTACTTATTTGTTAATTTTATTTAGCACTTACGGTATTTTGTATTCTATTATTATTTTACTTCTTTTTAAGTTCGCGCGCGCGCTTTTTATTCTTCTTTTTTTTAACTTTTTAGCATGAAGCGATGAGCTTACAAAATACAAAATAAGAGTTTGCTGACACTTTTCTGTCTCGTTTTCGCGCGCTTCAGAGCGATTTGCTTGCGTTCGTTGCAAATGAAAAACTTAAACTGATCGACAAATTTCTACCGTAAACCGAACCGTGCATGCAGTGTCTCAGAAAGCAGCGACAAACCTCAGGGAAACAAATTAAATGAAACAACAAAATCAAAAACAAAAACAAAAATAACCGAACGCCAACGAATACGAATACGATCTTTGGCTGACGCTGACGCTGACTTCGCTGCTGGCGTTGCTGTTACCGTCGCTGTCGACGCTCTTGTGTAAATTATGCTATTTATTGCCGTCGCACAGTGGCCGCTCACAAACATGGCTGCACTGTAGAAAAAATCACTCAAATTCTCGATTAAATTTTTAACAGTCAAAGAAATATTTATGATGTGCATTAAATTGTATTGTTTGCTTTATTTCTCTTTAAATCTTATAATTTTAAATATGTCAACTATATTTCAGCTGTTAGAATTGTTCGCCAAAATACCTGTTCCACTGTGCGCAGTCTTTTTTGTTTATAGGGCAGCGTTCATTGTGCTGCTCTCGCTCTCTCACACTCTTCCTCTCTCGCTCTCTCTCTCTCCCTCTCTCTCTCGATACGCTCTGGCTCTCTGGGCGCGTCGCCATGTGCTTCAATAAACATAAACTTGTTTTTGTTGGCAGGTTTAAGCGCAGCTCACAGATTGATTATACACTTCTTTTTTTTGTGTCTATTTATATGTGTATGATATATTTTTAATGCTGCTCAAAATAAAACTAATAATTATTAATAGTTAAGTTGAGCTCCTTAATGTTTTTCTTGTTACTGCTTGAGATAAAAAATAAAAAATATTTCTGCTGATCGGTCAAAACTTTTAGCGTGCTGCTAAAAATTAAAAAATGTTGCTGTCCAGAAGCAAATGTTGCCAAGACATGTTGCTGACATTCAGCGTTATTGCTGACACTTTAGCGGTTTTTTAGTCGCTTCCAATGCACATGTGCACTGAAACTAGTTTCAAATCGGGACTGCGTTACGAATTCAATTTAGTGCAACTAGCTGCAGCTAGTTTTTTTTTTGTTTTCGTTTCGGTCAATGTTTATCAATCATTGTTTTTGTGCAAGTGTAATTATTTGTATATATATATTTTTATTTTTTATTATTTAGAGGCTAGTCGCTGACTTTGTAATTTTATTGAAATTACTCATACGCACAGCGAGCCGGTCAAACCTAACGTTTCAAAACGAAATCAAATCACTTCCTGACTTAACTCAATATAGGTCATTATTGCGAGGGTGAATGCAACGTAAATGCCGCCCCCCCTCTCACCATTGCTTGAGGCGGACAAGGTTTTGTGTAGATAATAATTGTGATAATCGAATTGTTAACCTTCAACCTTTAACTGAGAATTTCCTTTAATTAAGGCCGCTGAAAGTCATGACTTGACTCGACTGGCAAATTATGCAAGAGGTTTACCTCATTTTCAACCTTCTCACACTATTTTTTATTCATATTATTTTATTTTATTTCGTAATCATCAAATCTGCATTATCATTGTACCCTTTGTCTTGCATTCTCTGCGTTCATATTGAACTCGAAACCTTCAACACAATTTGAACGGAAACTGAAATGCATTTCGATTTGTGGAATGTGTAAATTATATTTTTTTGAATACAATTCTTGTTGATGTTTACTTAATGTACGTCATACACCATTATTGCTGTTGATTTGGCTTTATTTCAATGATAATTAGCTGCGAATCTAAAAGTGTTTTAAAATCACTCAAAAAGTGGCCACTTTAATTGATTAAATTGC
This sequence comes from Drosophila cognata, assembly GCA_035041535.1. Classification (NCBI taxonomy): domain Eukaryota; kingdom Metazoa; phylum Arthropoda; class Insecta; order Diptera; family Drosophilidae; genus Drosophila; species Drosophila cognata. The sequence goes on along the minus strand of JAWNLC010000571.1, from coordinate 11,240,829 downwards.
TTTGATTGACCAGAACAAAGCCTACCATCATTCGAAAATCTAGATTTTTACAAAAAAAATTGTGGTTCCTTGACATAAACACAATATACACAAATATAAATCTATATATATATATGTATATATACATGAAGTGGTATATATATTCTTGATCTGCATTAACAGCAGCATCGATCTAGTCATGTGTGTCTGTCTGTCCGCCTGTATGAATCATTATCAATAGAGACATTCAATTTAGAATAGAAGTTCTCGTATATCATAATCAGAGCAGAAGTATTACATGTTATCGATAACAAATTGACAGTCGATAACAATAAAATACATAATTTTAGTATTAATACATATATATCTTGACACATTATTAATCAAGTGTACTTCTTACACATTATACAGCATTATGCTATCGCATATCGATATGTTATCGATACATTTCAGAGTGCAAAACTATGAGTTATGTTTAAATTGATTCAATATATTGAAAAGCTGACTGCTGGGTATCTGCTAGTCGAGCACCCTCAACTGGTGATTTTTTACTTCTTGTGAATTTTTTTTGTTTATTTATATTTGCAATATTTGTATGCCAAGTGTGCGCAAGTGTTCGCCGTATTTCTCTTGTATTTGAATTTATTTATATTTTTATTTGCACTTCAATTGCAGTTTTTGCCACTGTACACACAAATATGCCCGACCGTTGTTTACAAAATGTAAAAAAAATGTTAAATACATGCAAAAATAGTATTTATTATTAATGAAGTCAAGGAAGTACGTTGAGTTAAGCAAGAGAAACTATAGCTGAATATTATACACACTCGATCTGCCCACATCGAAATTTCCTTATGAATATAATAGTCCAAAATATGGTCCAAATATTTCCTTTCAAAATGTTATAAATTAAGCCAAAGAAATGAGTTGACACTAAGAAAATGAATGGCTAAAGTTGACAGCTGGAAAAGTTGCCTTAAAAAATCAAACTTTGTTTTGATTATTATTTAGTTATTTTAGTTTTCGCATTTATTACAATAAATCCCAGCAAAGAAATCAGACCAGTTATAAGCTAGAGAATTTGCCTTTAACTCTTATTTGAAATGTATATTTTAATTAAGCAGCTTACCTGCAGAATAAAGTATATTAATTGAAATAAACTTTCCAAGCTTGCCTTTACAAAAAAGTTCTCACAAAATACTTAAGCTGCTTAATTAAAATGAGGCATAAGGCAGAATAAATGAAATAAACCTGAAATTTACATTTAACTCTAACGCTGACAAATAAGTACTCATCAAATAGTTAAGCTGCTCAATTAAAATACAAAAATGAAGATTTTTTATTTAATTGTTTCGTTTTTTATGCGTCTCTCGAGCAGCTGATGCGATTCTCAGATCCTTTTGCTTAAGCTTTCAGTTAAACTGCTCAAAATGCAAAGCTGAAAACTTTAGCTGCTCTTTGTGGTTGTTGTCGTTGTTGTTGTTGTTGTCGCTTTTGCCATATTTGTCTGTCATATAACGGAAGGTGTGCGAATTTGTGCAGCAAGTTTCGACAACTTGTTTGTTGTTGCAGCTAACTAAAAATAGCAAAAGACAACGACAACAACAACAGCAACAACAACAGAGACGACAACAACATTGACAACGTTGATTGCAAGTTGTTTGAGTTTTGCTTTTATGTTGGTATGGTCCAATAATGAAAAGAAAAAAAAAACCGGCTTGACAGGAAAACACAATTTTCGTTTAAATAAGGAAAAATGCATAACAAAGTTTTTTTTTTCTATTTTTTTTTTTTGCAAACTTGACTGCGACGCGATGCTGCTGCCGGCGTCAACTGCGCTGCCAGCGAAGCAAGCTTTCTGGTTGCACAAAGCAACACTTTTTCGGTTATTATGAAAGAATTGCATGGAAGTAAAATACTTTTGATATTTATTTATATATTATAATAATATTTGAAAGCTAATGCAATAAAAAAGTTTGCGAGTCTTGAAAAGTGTTCTTGAAACTATTTTATACTATGAAATATTTTGAAAGACTTTTTGACTAGTTTTTTAGGCAACTTGGATAACTTTTCAAGTTTTCTTCAAACCCACAAAAGGCTAAGAAAATATGCCAAAATGAATGCAGTTAAATATTCACGCACTAAAATACTTGATACTCATTTTTTGTTAGGGTATTTAAAGGCCAATTCTTAGACAAACAACTGTATTTTGGCCGGGTTGGCTAAGCAGCTGTTTTATTGTTCGACTTTATCCATAAGATTTTACACTTGTTTGGACCTTGTTGCGCACCTTATTTGGCCAGCTGACAAATTGACAGCCAATGCTCCCAAATATCCAAAATGAGGTTATTTTCCAACTCTACTAACACACACACACACGGACACACACACACACATACAGCTTGTGCTCATTTCAATTGAAAATTGCATTTATATTTTCAATTTTCAAATGAGGCATTTTATGTTGCATTTGTTTGCTTTGAAATATAAATATTTTTGCCTCATTTTCAATGGGTGCAGAGAATACACAAACAATACATTTTGAGAATTAAATATAAATAAAATTGAATACAGAAAACCTTCTTTGTAAATGCGATATTTTATTGACAGTTGGGGGTCAGGTCAACAAAACATTTATCACGGCTCACTAAGTCAAACATATTTTATGGTTAACCATAAATTCCATCAATTTCAATATCAGTCAAGGCCTTTAAATAAATGTTGAACAATTTTCATCGTGATTCATACACACTTGACTTTATCATACATTTTCTTTATTTACAAAAGACTTTTTTTTTTTTTTTTATTTATTTTTATATATATTTTTTTTATCAACCTTTCAACATACTACGCATTTAGTTAACAATTTGCCTAATTTCTTTGTCAAAACTTAAGTATTGAGGTCAATGTCAGTTATACAATAATTCTTATAGATATTGAAGTAAGTTGGAAAAAACCCAAAAACTTATTATTTACTTAAGTCAACATCATATTTTATGTTGACGTCAAGAACGGTGGGGCAACATCAATTATAGGTAGATTTGTGCAAACATGCAATCGAATTATTATTATTAATTATATTGGCCCATCATTGTATCACAAGACTTAAAAGATATATGGGCATGTTTAAGGCTGAAGCAATGCGCGAAGTTATAGAAAGCCACTCAATTATAATGCCGATATTTGTTTGTCAAAATCGCTTCACAAAATTCACACTTTTACTATCTGCCATCAAGTTGAGTTGATCAATTAATCCCAGTTGTGACTAATGTCTGGAAAATATACAATTGATTTTCAAACTCTACTTTCGAATATTCCAAATGCTGCTGAAGATAATCAAGTTGTTGTCGGGAATTTTTCCATTTGCCTGCAGTTATTTCTTACCCAAAACATTCCATTGTATGTAATTAATGCATACGTGACAAGTGAACGCAATATGAAAACGACAACAACAACAACAACAACAAAGAACATGAAAATATCACCACATTTTCCACCCGCTTAGAATTGCAGCCTGCTTAGCTAAATAGCATGCACAAAGCATGCTTCAAGCTAACAAGAATTCATTGCCTGAGGCGCCTGACTACACTCAGAAAAATTATTTCCCTAAAATGTCGAAACTTACCAAAAAAAAAAAAAAGAAGATTTTTAAAACGGAATGTTTTAGCTACATTAAAAACACGATTTTCATTTCGTAAATTAATTTATAAAATTGCAAAAATTAAGAAAACATTTCTGATGTACAGGGTGTCTTTTCCGTGTGTGTGGAGAGAACTTTAATTCGGTTTTTGGTATTGTGAATTTAAGAGGAATTTAAAAAAAGCTTTTCCGTTTCTCAAAATAAGAAAAAATCTGAAAAATAGAAAATACTTCTGAAAGTGAGCAAATAATATAATCATAAAATAAATATTTAAACTCACAAAGAGTTTTGTAAATAATTTGAAAACGCTTATACTCTCTGAAATTATTATTATATTTTTTAATATAAAATTTTTAAATAAAATATGATTTGTTATCATAATTTTAATTACTTATTTAGTTTGTAGAATCTTTAACTTTAACATAAATATATAAATAAATATTTATGAAATATTATGAGATATGAACTAAAACACCCTGTCGATGCATTACAGGGTATGATATGATCTCATTAATTGCATTGTATGTTGTTTAATAATATTTAACACAAACACACAGAAGGTATTTGTTGACTTGTTTGTTGACACAACACCAACAATGAAGCTGAAGGAAATTTATTTATGATATTTTCCACAGAATTTGGAAAATTTTCATATCGCTCTATTTGCCAATGTTCTATATACGTATATATATATATATATATATATACATATTTTGTTTAGATTCAGTTCAGCGACTCTTATCGGCGGCATATTTGACTACGCCTTGAAGAAATGGCTAAAGAATATTCCGAGTAAATATCAGGTAACTGTGATAAGAATACGCTTTGAATATATAATTAATTTCGATAAGCGTCTTCCAGCTGAAAGTTGAAAATTAATAAATATATAAATTCATATGAATATTTGTCTTATTTCCGCTTTGATTAAGCTGCTGAAAATATATTTAAATCATATAAATATTTTTTTGTTTTTCACCAGATATGATGATGATAGTTGAAGCACAATCAGTGCAACAGAATATTGAAAAATGTTGAAAGGATAAATTAGCGACAGCAATTAAGATGACCCCAGCAATCAGCAGCTGAGGTCAGCTGTCAATATTTAATTATAGCAATACGGCCACGCCTCTGCCTCAAATCGAAATCGAAATCGAAATTGAGCTGTTAAACATATTAGATATTAGATACCATATAAGTTTTGGAGATGGCATCGATGACAGTCCCCCGTTGGGGTTGTCAACTGTTTGTCATATCCCCAATCGAAAATCGAATGCTAAATTTGCTTTGCACTTTTCCACTCGCATTTCATTTCGAAAGTAATCAATTTGTAAAACAAATCAACTTGATTGTTGATTGTTGATTGTTGATTACTGATTGTTGCTCGCAAGGACAACAACAACAAACTAATAGTCAATATATATATATATATATATATATATTTATTGATATTTGTTATTGCTTTTTTGCGCACACGTTTAATATGTTCTAATAAACAATAATGATAGGTAATTATATTGACATAGTACTAGTATTTAGTTTGCATTCATAAATCGAATGTCAACTTTTTGACATTGATACAACAGCTTCAAGGATTAATACATGGACAGTGTACAAATCAGTGGGAATAGGGATATACTCCATCGAGAATTTAAGTGAAGCCAACCTCCAACTCATCTCAGTTTAGATTTTAATTTTAGATATTTTCTTTTAGAAATATTTCATTTAATTAAGTAAAATAAACAAGTGATAAATCACAATTGAGTCAATGTAAAAAATGCAGCTCAATATACCCGTTTCCAATGACTTGAGGGTATACAAATATTGAGCGAGATATAGAGAATTCTTGAGTATATGCATACTTTTGACCTTCTTCAGTGAAACTGTACAAATCACATACAAAACCGGCGACAATAAACAACAAATTTTGCGAGTCTTTTGAAAAATGTATTTAGACAACTTGGCTAAGTGCATTTTGTAGCCACATTGTCTAAATAATATACAACTATTTACACAACGATAGATATACAAATATGTTTGCATATTTAATGTTGCTTAGATAGCAAATACATATCTATATATATATATATTTATATATATCTTTCAGACTAGTCTAAATCGTAGATGGATGTGCCACTAAATTAAGAAATTACGACATTGTAAGCACTGTCAAGTCTGAGAATCGAATAACATTCGTAATTGCAATAAATTAAAGTACATGCATATTTATTTGTTGCTCGACGTAGGACATCATAAATTAGCCATTAAAAATATTAAAAAAAAAAAAACAATCACACTCATATGTTTTGGAGAGGCTGATTAGTGTTATTAAAATGCCACGAGCAGCACGTTATCCCAAGAAATTATGGCTAACAAACACTAGTCAAACAGTCAAACAGTCACTCAGTCAATAAAAATCGCTTGAATTGTTGAGTGAATCACAGCCGAGCTAAATGACATTATCTTTCAACAAACAAAACGCATCGAAAAACGCTAAAGTTTAAAAATATAAAAATTCTTTTGGGAGCTTTAATAATAAAATCGAAATCGATAAATTTGTATGACTCAAGTAAAAAAATTCCAATGCAGTTGATTAATATATAAAAAAGAAAAGTAAAGAAAATATATAAAAAAATATATAAAAATCTCCATTTTAAACTTTAAATATCTAAGCTAGCAAAATACTCAAGTTTTTCAATATTTTTTTTATATTTCATATATTCTAATATATTTGGAATCTCTTTATATAAAGAGGTCACCAAACAAAAAACCATCTAAAATGTAAATATAATCAAATATTAAACATATTTATTCTTTGTTTAATATTTTAATACTTTAAATATAATCAAATATTAAACATATTTATTCTTTGTTTAATATTTTAATACTTTAAATATTATAAAATATTAAACATATTTATTCCTTGTTTAATATTTTAATATTTTATATTTAATAAAGTATTATTTATTCTTTCTTGAATATTTTATTTAATTTACACTTCTCTGACTTGATCTTAAGATAAGTTTGATTTTCTTCATTTCGCAATTGATTACTTCATTTTCTAGTATGGATTTTGCCATATTGTTGTTAGAAGGCATTTTGTTTATTGTTTTTAGATATATTTTTTATTTGCTCTGAGCACAAATGTCGCTGATTTGCATACACAATGAAGGCACTTCATTGTTGCAATTACTGCGTACTCATAAATTCGCAGCGCTTTCAGATATACTACATTATTTCAATGTCTTGTTCAGTTAAATTTATGGGCGTTACGTAAAATGTGGATGCGAATTTTTTGTGTACATATTTTGAATGCTGTATGCAGCTGAGTTGGTGGCATGGGAAACATATGCAGAAACGACATTCGCATAACACACTAATCATAATTTGTGAGCTGTTGCAACAACAGCTGTAACGGACATGCTACAATTGTGTTGCATTTTTATCCAGACCGCAACACGAGCAAATGGCAAACAACATTGGCCACAACCACTGACAACAACAGCCAACACCCAACAGCCAACAGCCAACACCCAACTTCCAGTTTCTGCTGAACTGAATCCACTCCTAAACAGTGGTATTAATGCCTAAAAAATACTAAAAAAAATTAAATAAATAAAAATAAATAAATAAATTTATTCATATTTCAAATCATTATTTGATAGCTTTCCAAAATAGATCAAAACTGACAAAATGTTAATGTAAGAAATGTCGAACTTTTTATGAATAAAAAAAAAACATATGCTGCGCAAAAATTAATTATATATATATATATATATATATATATATATCATATATTTATTTTTACTTACTTTATTAGAATTCATATTTCAAATAAATATTTAATTGCCTCACAAAATAAATAAATTATAATAATAAAATAAAATATAATAATAATATTGAGAAATGCAAAATGTAGTTTATTTCATTTATTTACTTTTTTTTTTTTTACTTTATTTAATTTATTTTTTATTTAGTTTATATAGTTTATTTAATTTATTTAATTTATTTAGTTTATTTACTTTATTTAGTTTATTTAGTTTATTTAATTTATTTAGTTTACTTAGTTTATTTAGTTGATTTAGTTTATTTAGTTTTAGTTTATTTAGTATTTAATATTTCCGCAAAGCGCATCTAAAATAATAATAACAAAAAGTGACTCAAATCTGGCAAAGACAAAACAATTTATGCAATTAAAACGCAGCATTATTAAACATAATTTCTTTTGCTATAATTAAATCCGTTTCAATCTTCCGATGGAGCATAGCATTACAGCTTCTGACCTTAATGTAGTAATTGTACACTGATTGACGTGATTAAGCCAAACCACTGTGCGCCAGGCAATCGATGCAAATTATGGCCGAAAACAATGGCAGGAACAGAATCGGAACAAACGAGAAACGTGTTGTTGCAATTATTAATACCCTGTGCACATCAAATAGCTGACAAAGGGTATATTGAATATGTGAATGAATATCGATTTAATGGATTTCAATTTGGTTTGTAACCAAGTTGAAAATGTTATAAAAAAAAACTATTTTTTTTCGATTATATAAGAAGTAATTAAAGATTTTAAATATTTTGTTGAGTAAAACATAAAAAAAAATATTTGAATTTTAGAAATAATCAAATAATATTTGAAATTATTTTAATTGCAACAAGCTAAACTTTATTTAAATTAATTCTTATTTCAAAATAAATTCGAAATAAATGAATACAATTTGAAAGAAACCTTTAATGAAATTATCAATATTTGCAAGTCTAGAATTATTGTTTAAAGAATCTTTAAATGTACAAGAATAATATAATTATATAATTATTTATTATTATTTCCAATTAATCATTAAATTGAGAAAGCTGTGTTGAATATTGAATTGAATATGTTAATTTTATTATGTTTTTTTTATTATTTTATTTTTATTATATTTTAATTTTATTTTATTTTTTGTATTATTTTTTAATTACAGGGTATCTTTGTAGTTCAGCACTCCCAATTAGAACACTGCAAAATTGCTGTTGTTGGCTTTGTTCATGCTGACGTTGACAGGCTGCAACAGAGCTCATCACAGCTGCAAGTGAAAGTCAAACATGAAACGCGCACACACACACACACACATGGACACACACACACTTGGACACACACACACACACACATGGACACACACATACACAAGACCTAGCATATATTTAGCGGGGGGGATGCAGAGCGGGATGATGAGGCAGACAGATAGTCAGTCAGGCAGGCAGGCAGTGAGGCAGTTTCACTGGGGCAACGCTGATGATGATGGTCATTATGTGTGCACCGTTCCCAAGGTCAACAGCTATTTACAGCCCCCGTCTGTCTGTCTATCTGTCTGTCTGTCTGTCTGTGTGGCTTTGTGTGTGTGTGTGTGTGTGTGCTATTAATGCGAAACAAACGCGATACTATGCAAAATGGCCCAAAGGATTGCTAAAGCGTCCACAATTTGATTGTTTAGTCTCATCATTGTCATTTTGATCATCCCACAGAGGCGCCTCAATCCCCGACGTGCCTGGCATGGCTACTGCCTCATCTCAATATTCTCAACTCTATAAATATATTCACCCAGCCATCTTTGGAGAGGCCTGTCCATATTGGTTTTTCGGCTATTACCTTCGTGTTGCTTAATGTGACTTTTATGGCTTTGTTTACAATTAACAATTGGGCAAATCAATTGTGTGTGGGCTTAGAAATTGCATTAATATTTATATATATAAATATATATATGTATATATATATAGATATATGATTTTTTAATTATAAATATATAAGAATGAAAAATAAACGCATTTAATTAAAGTAGAAGTAGCAGAAAATTCTCAGTCACATTAAGTTGATTTTTGACCAAAAGATTTTCCAATCTTTGCTGTCATTTCTAATACTATATTTTCAAAAAGAAAAATCCAAAAAATACTTATTATATATTTATTATTAATATATTATATTTAAAAGATCGGAAACAGCATAAATATCTTTCCAGTGATATTTTCAGATTTTATAGATCAAACATCAAATTTGTTAATCCATTTAACACTTTTCAGGTCAAAAATACATTTTACATAAAAAATTTTAAAATTTCAAAAGCAATTATCAATATTTTAAAAACACTTAAAGAAAAAATGCAGCGTACACATAAGCGTTACAAAAATGGGAACCCATTTAAAGATATGTGTAAAAAACGCATACTTATATAATAAATGAAAAAGTGGATAAACAGGTTGAAAGGCTTCGGCATAGAGATGAATTCCGTCGATAAACGAGGCGAGGCAGTCAAGCAGCCCAAATAGGAGAAGAGCCACAACAAAAAAGACGACGATCAAGGCCAAAAGGGTTTCAAGGTTATTAATGACCAGGAAGCAACAGAAGACAGATGCAGCTAAAGCATTTCGTGTTCACCAAGTCCTGCTGCGTATATAAGAAACCAGTTTTTTCACTTTATTTTAACTCTTTTTTTTGATGGGCAAGTTTATAAAAAGCCGCTCCAATTTGTTGGCAGTTGCATTTTTAGCTCGTTCTCGAGGTTAAACCAATTATACGTTAACAACTACCAGCAACAATTACAGGGTGTTCAAATGAGAGACAAATCTGATCAAATCCGAAGTGAAAGTCATGCGACACACGACTTTAGAAAGATCGAGAAATGTCTAGTGGAAAATAGTTAAACATTACTTTTATTGCATAATTTTATATGCAAATTAATTACCAGCATTTTTTATAGCCCGAACAAACCAGTAGTTGAATTTAGTAATAAAAAATGTCATTAACAATTATAAACAGGATTGCTTTAGCTGTAGCACAAGCTGAATAGTTCAGCGCAATGTAAACTTATTTGCTCTTTTGCTCTTTTGCTATTGCTATTGCTCTTGCAAATGACGGAGCAGAGCAGAGCAAAAGAGCATTTTTACAGTTTTCTGCTGCTGGCTCTGCTGTTGCTCTCTTGAAAGCCACAAGAAAGCTTAGCATTTGCAATAACTGCCCTGAATCCATTGAATCTATATTAATTATGTATATACAAGTGTAACTCCTATTTTATATTCTTAAATTAGTTTTAATATTTTCCCGCTAAAAGTAGCAAAATTCAACACTGTATTCAGTCCGCAAACATCAGGAATAAAATTTGCTATATTTGGCTTAAAGTTAAGCAACAAATTTGTATTGCATAAAAATGACGTAAGCAGTCAGCTAAATGTTGGTTATCGCACCTTTTATTAAACGTTAATGGTAGATGCGCAAAAGGGCCATAAAAGTGTATAATACCTGTTTCCTGATTACGGAATTTAAGTCACTTGCGGGCCGATTTATGTGTGGGCAGGCTTAGGCGCCAGAAAGACGCAGGATGTGCGAAATTAAAATGTCAAATTGAATTGATTTATGGGCTGTGATTCATTTATGTTGCACAATTGCTTGTTGTATTTTCGAGAATGCCAGCCTGATTTCGAGTTGATTCCCCCGTTTTGCTCCGTCAGCGATTTGTGCTCCCTATATTTCCTAATCCCTCTTCCCTCTTCCTCTCTTCCCCTATTCGATATCGTTTTCGCTTTCGTTTCGTCTCCGCTCACGCTCAATGCGCAAATTTCCATTGTCAATCAAAAGTTATCTTCCAAAGGCCAAAATAACATTTTTTATGTGAATAATTTATTTGTATTTGTTTTTTTTGCTTTGAATTTGATTTTTTTGTTTTTTTTTTAGAAATATTTATCTATATATCTATATTCATATATCTGAAGATAATCAAGAAGTTGAAGTTTAAAGACAGCAATTCATATTGCAACATTATTTAATTTTAAATCTTAAATTTATATTTAGTTATTTTGTTTTAAAATCTTAGCTTAAATATATATCGTGTATATTAGAGGAAGTCAACGAATTCAGCAACACAACCAGGTCAGATAAATTTGGTAGTAAATATATATTTTTAATATTATAATATTTAAATGTGAATAGAATTTAATATTAAATAATTGTTAAATATTGTTTAGTTTAACTTCTACTTTTTTGCTTGTAATATTTAACTTTTTGTACTCCTTAATTACTTTTCACTTACCCTTCACAAACTTTCGTGTGGATCACTTCAAATTTGTAATTAATATTAAATCAATGCCTAATTAATTAAAGTTTTAAGTGCTGTTTGAAGGTGCCTTTAAGTAGGTGCGTAATTTAAATAAGGAAATCATCAAAGTTTGGGTTTTATCGCCTGTGTGCAACTAGGAAAAAACGTAGCTGAAAAATTGTGTTTTTTGTTTGTTTGTTGTTTAAGTCGACTACATTTGCTACGTGCTGCTTCAAAGTTGATTGTGATTTTTGTTTGTTGTTCATTTTTTTTTTTGGTTTATCATTTTTAATTATTGTTTTTAGGCAAAAATACAAATATGAAACTATAAAAATATTTAAATACAATTTACGTGGCGAGTGAAAAGATATTTGTGTGTAAGAAATTCTACCAGAAATGCAATTTTCAAATAAACTAAAAATGAAAAATTTGTACGGGAAGAAGAAGAAGCGGTTAAGAAACAGAAACTACAAAAGCCAAAAGACTTACTGCCAGGAGAAGCTGCCGGTGATGCCATCTTTAAGACGATCACGCAACGAACGCTGTCGACTTGGTCCGGATCCGCTCAATGGCGGCAATATCGTATTCTCACCATCCTCCAGCACCGTTACGATATTCGATGCGGATGTGGAGATGGATGCGCCGGCATTCTCCATTATCGATGGCGGCTGCTGCTGCTGCTGCTGATGATGGGGATGATTCGACTGATGCTGATGATGATGCTGAAGATGCTGATGCTGATGTGGCGAGCCCGGCGAACCCGCTGGCGAGTCTCTGTTGTTTAAATGCCGACGAATCGAGCCATGGCGTGGTGAATTTTCGCGTGACATTATTTCAATTAATTTGTTGTTGTTTTCAGTTGCGTTTCGTTTCGATTGTTGTTTAAATTATTGGTGGTTTTTGGTTTGTTTATATATATAGATATATATATTTTTAGAACAGAAATTTGCATAAAATAATTAGAAGCATAAAATAATTAGTTCAATTGCAGCCAATTATTTGAAGATTTCTTTTTTTTTTGTTTTTTTTTGTTATAGATGAAGAAAACGAGCGATTTGAACTTGCTTTAACTTGTAGTTGATTTTTTCTTTTGGTGAGAGTTATTTATTAATTGCACATAGAGCCAAAAATGTTGTGTAAAAGTTTGCTATTCGAGGGAAGGATAGGCATAGACAAAAATAAAATTAGTTGAACAAATAAGATTGAGACATTTGCATTGAGTAGAATAAAAAACAATTATGTTTATCACAGTAGAAAATATTTTCGATTTTTTATACATAAGTGTGAGTTGTGGGAGTATGTTTTGAAAATGTTGTAGTGGATATAGTGGATATAGTAGATATATGTAGCCGAGTTTGAAAGATCAAAATAAAGTTGAAAGATTCTGTATTCTAAATATAAGTTGAAGAGCAGCTCAACAGCTGTGGAGAAGTTGTAAAAAGAAGTGTATAAATAAGTCGTTCAACGTTCACAGGCAACATGCACATTTTTTTTTTTTTTTTGGATATTATTTATTTATAGAAAAAGCAGAGAAGTGTTGGAGAGTTTGAAATGTATATAGTATATAGAATTTGGATAGCAATGAAAAACGCACATGTTTTATTTGTATTTCTTTTCTTTTCTTTTTTTGGTTTTCGGTTTTGTGTTTTTATTGGCTTTAGCGGCTGGGTGGCACTCGTACAATATCCAATGGCTCAGGTTGCCTAAGCGTTTCCAAATTGGACAAGAGAATCATACGAATCATACGATCAACTTTGCTGTACATCATCATAACGGTATTTGCACACACACACACAGCTATTTCTATTTACATACGTGTGTGTGTGTGTGTGTGTGTGCGTGTGTGCATGTGTCGAGTTGTATATCAATATAGCCAGGCATATCAGTCGGATTAGCTGTAAGTTTCATATTTATCATAGCTGTAGGCACATTCAAGTGTTTCTCTCTCTCTCTCTCTCTCTCTCTAAATATATATATAGTTTTGTATATACATAAATTATTGGATATTACGATTAAGTAAGACGTTTAGAAAACAGCAAATTATGAGGTGTACATTTAAACAGAGGGCAAACAATCTATATCGATACATGAATATATATTTTGGATATTGCTATTGATAGTTCAGTTTATCATTAAGTCTTTTGGTGTTTGGTTTCTTTATCGACATACATCTATTACTAGCAGGTATACGATTATATATATATATATATTTTGGTATAGCTGGTTATATTTTTAGGCATATGCATTTAGGTGTGGGCATAGCTGTAAGACGAGCATTCTTGTTTAATTAGTTTTTAATCATCAATATTCTAGTTCTAGTTGTTGTTGTTGTTGTTGTTGTAGTTGTTGTTTTAGTTTGTGTTTGTATGTATTTGTTTTTATTGTTGTTGTGGTTTCTTTTTTGTTATTCTTGTTGCTGTTGTTGTTAATTGTAAAAGCTTCTAATGCTCTAGCTTCTAATGCTCTAGTATGTGTGTGCGTGTGTGTGTGTGTGGGTGTGTGTGTATTTCTTTTTACTGTCTGTGTGTGTTTTAGTTATTATTTTCATTATTATTATTGTAGTTAAGTAGATTGGGTAACTAGAAGTTGTAGTAGTAGTGAGCAACGAACCTGAAAGTACACAGAGAAAAATAAAGAAACAATTAGTTACATTTGCTAAAAATCAAGTAAAAAGTCTCTAGTCGGCAGTGCACGACTAGAAAATACCCTGTGCACAGTTTTTTAAATACATGGTAATACTTGCTGACAGTCGGTTGTTCTATATGGAATATCGTTTTGGGTACAAATATCTGCGTTTCGTATCCAATCTTAATGGAAGTTTTACTATAAATATTTTAGGATAAATTATATATATGTACATTCGAATAAAGTGAAATAAATGTAATCTGCCTAAGAGAACTTATATTCCAAGTTCGAATTCGTTTTGCTCTTTTAGTCTCTGCGATTATATTTATTCGTCCCCGCTGTTTTCCTCGTTTTTTATGATTTATCATTTATAAACTATACAAAAAAATCCTTTAAGTTAAATAAATATTTATTAAACGCCAAAATATACTGATTTTTAATTTATAATAAACATTTACTGGCTATGAATAATAAATTTCATAAATTTCAAATTTATGTACATATGTATATTTCCACGAAAATTCATGGACTATTGTTTGTATGCCCGAGAGCTTAGTCCAATACTCACTTCATTTGCAAATCATGGCCAAAATGCCCTGCAGCGAAACTTAGAAGGATTTACAATGGCAAATGTCGTGAACCACGCCCGCAAACATTGTTGACAGACAGACCTTGAAAAGTGTTCGACACACTAAGTCCAATGTCAAGTTGCATTTATAATGTATCCTCTCCAACCAAATAACGAAAGCCCCAAATGAATTATTCATGTCAAAAATTGCAGCGGACAAAGAAAATGCAAAAGCAAAAGCAAAAAAACATTGAATCAGATTGTGTGCCCACACACACACACACATGTACTCGAACTTATAAAAACAGAACAGAATCCATTTTGTTGGACGATGAACAAACTTGACAAAATATAAATTGCATTTTTTCCGACACGAGGGAGAGCCAACGATTCGCAAATGCAATTTTCACCACCTTCCTTTTTCACACTTTTGATAGCATTTTCAGCAGCAGCCGAAAAGTATGCAATAAATTTATGGCCAAGTTGATTGAGCCAATGTTTCTTGCAAGTCCCGTCGAACTTAATTTAATAGATGGGATAAGCTCAACGAGCGCCTTGCCGTCCAATACACCATTAAATACACCAGTTTATTGCAATCTTGCAATACCCTGTACGCATTAAAAATGTTTTTAAGAGCTTAATAAAGTTGTATAACGATCGCTGCATAGATAGACATAAAAGCGTTTTAAAAATTTGTTTAATGCTTAAGCCGGAAAGAAAGTTAAGAGACCTTGTTCCCGTATAACTATAAGTAATATGTATTAGAGATAGTTTTGTAATATAACAATGCATTCAGCTAGACCTAATTGTGCGTAATAACCAATTAATTTTCTTGTAGTGCGTGTGTAATATATTAAAATGTGGCAGCGGAACCCGGGGTTTCTTGGCATGCAGCTAGATAGCCTTAACAGGGATCGCTTAGAGTTGCCAGACTGTGCACAAATAGTCGTTGAGCAGTCGTCAAGTTTGAACAAGTCGTTGAGTGGAATCAGTTGTTGAAAGTCATTCAGCAGAGGCAGTCTTGAAGAGTTCCAAAGTCGAATATCTGCGCGTCGAGCATTCTCAACAAACTGTCTCTCTCTATCTCTCTCTCGTACTGACATCCTTGCATTGTAATTAAGCAGTAGCTGTTGACGTTAAGCCGCATGACATGGATTAAGTTACACACACTCTCGCATACACACATATATGTATGCATATGAATAAAGAAGAGACAAGACTTCATATCTCTATATATGTATGTGTATGTGCGTGTGTACAGCTACGTAAAGCGAAGCTCATTATTATTATGAACAGTTGCTGTTGTTGTAGTTGTTGTTAATGCTCCGACATTTACGGCTCGTCTGCCCTGCTTTGCTCTGCCCTGCTTTGCTCTCCTCGCCCTGCCCTGCACTGCTGCATTGCTTGCACTGCAGCATTTCGCACAAAGTTGCTGCTGCCGTTGCTACTGCCGTTGCTGCATTTATTTGTATGGCAAACTATAAAATGAGCAGCAGTCACAGTCTCTAAGGGCGCAGAACGAAAGGGCGGGGGCGACACAGCGAGGCACATTTAATGCTCGCACTTGAAGCGTATTACGCCCAGCGAAGTATGCACTGTGGTTAAAATAGCACAATCAGTTTGCTACATTATGTGTATAAGTGCAAAAGTAGAGAATTAGCTTATAAAATACAGTCGATTAACAGCGGTTTAATTTCCTTTTAAAATTATTAATTAAATGATTACATAATAATATTTTGATGATTTTTTATAAAAAAAAGAAAACTAAGAGTTTTTATTATATATACTATATATATATATATGATAAATAAAAAGATCATTCGTCGTTGACATTTCATTATTTGAGCTTTTTATTTATCACAATTTTGCTGGCTACAACCACTGTGCCTGTTAACTGCGCACTTTTGTGGAAGTAACTGTGCGACGAACTTGAAACTGTATAAGTCTGTATGTATGTATGTGTGTATGTATGTGTGCTTTTAATATGTGCGCTTGTCTTAATGTCCCGACAGTGTTGAGTAATGAATGCCGCCTGCCCAAAACATTGAAAGCGAGATTCCAATGTCCTTATACGCAACTACGCCCACAGAAACTTTGAAGGCTATGCACTTAGGCGAGGTCGTCAATAGCGCAAAGAGAGAGAGAGAGAGAGGGCGGGAGACGAAGAGAGGTCGAGAGACAAAGAGAGAAAGAGCGACAGACGCTGAGCTATGTAAAATGGCGTCGAACTTTAAGCCTTTGAATCGCAGCAGCATTGCCGGTTATTTAAATTTTTGGTCATGCTGTGTTCACACACACAGACACACCCACAGAAGCACACACACACTTTGTTACATAGCCATGCATAATTTCCGTTTCCGCTTTAAGCTTTGCAATGTTTCCTGACACCTTCCCGCAGTTTCACCCTTTTCATTCATAATTGCAGGATGCATTTATTAAAGTTTCTCTTTCTCTTTCTCATTTTTCTTTTTATTTTTTTGGCAGTTACTTTTGTGGTGTGCAAACATCAAGGATATCCTTAAGTTGACAGTAAAAAAATATTTACACTGCGTGCATTTTCTGCCAGCCAAAGCAGATTTACGGCTTTAAAGCTGCACCCAAACTATTTCAACTCATTTGCCATAATTGAGTTGCGATTTGCATTTTGTGGATAGTACGGACAATGTATTAGCTGCCAAATGGGTTAACCCTTGACCATTAAGGGTGAAATTTAGTTAGCCCTCTTGAAAAGCACCCCACATAGTGCATAGGGTCAAATGTAAATTGCATTCGTAATTTTATTATTCTTCTTCTGTTTTTTTGCACAAGGAGCGAATGGCAAACATGGCGCATACGTAATGCAGCGCTGACAGCAAACGCTGTAAATCAAAAAAACACAAAAATCCAGCAACGACGAATGTGCATTAAGCAAAAATTACTCACAGAGTGCAGTGCATGTAATTTATACTGGCAACAGAGTCAATTTCACACTGACAGCGACTTTTGTTTCCGCACTGCACATAAAATATGGACACAATACATCCTGGGAATATTCGTGATCAAACAGTTTGTACGCTTCAATGAACTCCAATTGAGAGAGATACAAAAATTATTTGAGTTAAAACACATTTTCTTATTGTACAAATCAACGAATAATTGGTTTACATTTCCTAAATATTCTCAATTAATAATTAAAAATTATAAATAATCAAAAGTCATAATTTTAAATACAAACACATATTTTTAATAATATTTTATAATTAATTTAAAAAATCTCTTTGTTGTTTCTTGTTGGGATTTGTCTCAAAAGCCACAAAACAACCCACACATTTTGTGCAGATTGATCAATAAGATTTGGCTGCCAATAGCTTAGTTTAGTTCGATTTTGACTAAGCCGCAAATTCTTGTGGAAATGCCGAAACTTATGGTAATTCTACAAAAAAAACTTCTGTAAACCGAGCCAAATTGAAATCTCAGGCCAACTCGGCAACAGAAGCCACTACAATCAATGAACTTTTATGTGAGCCCCTCACACAAAAGTCAACTTTTCTACGGCTTCCACAAACTATTTTCAAATGTCAATGCTCGGTTTGTTGAAGAACAAGTGTGTGGAGGGGGTGGGGAATATGATTCGATTTTGGTTGCATGCCACACTCAATTGGCGAACCGAACACGAAACGCAACTGAGAACCAGACAGTTTGTGTAAAAGCAGAAGTAAGCTTAAACCAAATGTTTGTCGTTAATCAAATTATGGTTGATTGCTCACAAATTAGAGCATTTAGTAATTACAATTGGAAGCATAAAATAGAAAAAGTTTATTTTTGCTTAATTTATATTTAGGAATCTCAATTTAACTTCAGAACATGAACAAAAACTCAATAAACACAGAAATAAATATAAATCTATTGACGTAAAACTTTTAAATTGGACATTAGAAAATTCAGTAATTAGAATTAGAACCATGAAAAACTAAATTATGTTTTTTCAGTTCTTTATTTATTTTATTAGATCTTATTTGATATTATTTAGAGAGCGTTGCAATTAACGACCGAACACTGTACCTATTTGGGTCGATTATTAGACTACAAACTACAAACTGTAACTAAAATTGCTGCCAGATTTATCGATATTAACTTGTCAGCACAAGGTATGCGTCATTTGCGGGCTATTGTGGCGTTATTTAGGCCAAATCGCATTATTTACAAATTATACTAAAGCCTGCAGAGAGAGTGAGAGGGAGAGAGAGAAAGACATAAGCAAAGATATAGTTACACAGATTGCAAGGATACTTGGGTGGTTGCATGAATGGCAAACTGAATGACTGACAATGTTGACAAAATGTTGGCAAACCTGAGACGCGTTCGCTATTTGCACTCGGCATTTACATTTGCATTTGCATTTGCATTTTGTGGCTTGTCAATTATTCCCAGTGCAATTTGTGCACTCAACGGCTTTTGCGGCAAACTGACAAAGCCCATCCACACACAGATTAAGCAATAACAAAAGCAAATTACGTGCAGATTTAATGCTAGGCTTAGTAACTATCTGCATATTACGTATACGGCATGTACTTCGTGTGGTTGTTGTTAACAAGGGCTCAAATACTGTCTCCTTACTCATTGAGTCAAATGTTACCTATGCTATTCAGGAAATGTGAACTATGAAAAAAAACAGTTGTAAGTTATAACTACGTTGTGGCTTTGTGGCAACTTTTTGTGGTCGTTGCATTAGTTACGTAAGACCAGTTAGAATGCTCTAGTCGACGAGCAGATACCCTGCACTCAGAGTTTAATCACATTGTCTACACCTCTTCTTCGATCCTTAAACCGTTCATCAGACTGGGTATATTATAAATAAACGCCTTTAAAATTGTGTCCTTATTGCTATCGTTAATCGAATTGCATTGATATTCGTCAAAAAGGGAAAGTTATCAAAATAAATCGGCTTATGTTTTAGACGAATTTTATATTTCAATTTTGTACTTTTTAAGACAGACAGATTAAGAATACATATGCATTACACCCTTACATGCTTCCACCTAGAGGCTTTAGCAAGTTAAAACATTTTTCGCATAAAAAAATAATAGTAAACAAAGGATTAAATAATTTGAAGTAAGAATGAACTTTCAAACATCTCGTTCAACTTGGATATTTGGAAACATCTAAGTTAAGACCCAACTCACAACTTCTAACGGATCCGACCCTTTCTTTAGCTGAAACCATATTGGAATTAATTAAATTCGCTTTTCTTTTCAAAAATAATAAAATCACTTTATAAAATTGACTTAAATATTTTTCTAAAGTAAGTCGCAAATAATTATAAAACATGCTTAAATTATAAAAGAATTAGATTCTGTCAACATACTGGATTAATAATAATTTATGTTTATTATATTTATATTTAATACCAAATTAGACACAAAAGATAACCAATTTTAGTAGTGCAACCGAAAATAAATCTTTTCAATATACTTTTGCCGCTAAGCGCTGTCTTTTAAAAGCTAATGGTCAGATATTAATAAAGTTAATTAGTTAACCTAACACACCTGCTCACCACCAACACAAACACACACACATAGAGTCACACTCACACACATGCATACTAATAACTGTCAGTTGGTGAGTTGTTGTCGTCCAAGTCGACAATTTATCAACGTTTTAATTAACATACACGCAGCAAAAGCACTTAAAACAAATACCTCAACGAACGTGAAACGTTCAACGAAGAGAGGTAGACAGAGAGACAGAGAGAGCGAGAGAGAGAGAGAGAACAGAGATGAGGACACGTGCCGCGGCAGTTGAATTGCGAGCCGCACAAAATGGCGACAATTACAGTTGCGATCTGTGGCTGAAAAAGGTATTCAATTCGAATTCCCACAGTGCCATAAAAAAGGGAGGCAGTCACAAGCCCTCAGCCCAGAAACCAGAGCCCAGCGCCCAGCAACCCGAGTCTACAAGTTGAAGCATTTTGGCGTACAATACCGCAATTAATGGCGACCAAATGTAAAAGTTTTGTGGGCTGCCTCTGAGAACTACTATCAGGCAAATTGGGACCGCTCACCAAAACGTATGCGCGATTGGCACGCGAATGCACAATACACACACACACACACACACACACACACACACAGACACACACAACACCCACGCAAAAAATGTTTCCTGCCTGAGCAGAAAAAAAAAAATGCTTTTGCTTTTTTCTTCCTTTTGCTGAATGAATGTCGCGCACAAAATGGCCAAGCTACGCCTCAATCTCTCTTTCTCTCTCTCTGTCTCTTTCGCTTTTTTCTTCTTACTCTCGCAGAGCGCTCAAATCTCTTCGCAGCTCAGTTCGGCGCTCTCGTTTTCATGTAGTATACGAGAAATATAAATATAAAAAGTAAAAATAAAAAAAAACCTTGTCAAGGACAAAGCACGCAACGCAACCAAAATCAGCTGAGCAGCCTCTGTTAACGCGTTCTCTCTTCTGTTTGTTTTTTCTTGTATTTTGCGCACGCTGTTAGCTGGCAATGTGAACGCCCTGTTAGCTGACTAAGCACTGTTAAGGCCAATTGCTTGTTGACAGCGTGCTGTTAGCTGGCCCATGTTAGCTTGGTAAACATGGCTGTAAAAATTGAATATTGATAATTGGGTTTGTTCGCAAAGCAAACATTAACAAAAGCCAACTTTCGCAATATGTAATTGAGTTTAAAGTACACGCTGTAGGCTGCCAACAACAGAGGAAATAAATACGTATATTTACTTGGGGAATATTGAAGAAACTTTTTATTAGATTGGGCTGCTAAAATGCGTGCATCCTTTATATATTCAAATTTTTCTCATTTCAATTTATTTTTTAACCAGACCAAAATGTTAAATAAGAAAGACGATAAGTTTTCAGTTGGCCACATAAAAAAATACGAACCTTAATCATTTTTATATAGCGCAGGACTTAAATCGAAGTGCGACTTATTTAATATATTTTAATGGACTTTTGTCATTATTTCCTTTTTCTAAACAAGAATGAAAAATCACACAATAAAAGTCGACAAAGATTAAAAAAAGTATAAAAAAAAATTTATTATAGTTAGTTCACAGATAAGAAAAAGCTTCTGTCTTATATGCAGCTGTAATTAATAAAGAAATAAGATTTTCTCGATAGTATTATTAATAAATAAATGTCAGAATATGCGTGATAAATAAAAAATACATAAGTAAATATTACTTGAAATAAATATTTTCAGAATATTCAAAATAATGGCATTTAATTTTCCATTTTTGGAAAGCTTTTTAAGAGCCGGTTGAATTTTTTAATGTAACGCAACAAAATTTAGATTTAGTTTTAAGAGCTTTAATCAGAATGAATAAGAGAAGTAAGACTAAAACATATTATATTCAATAATTTGTATATATATTACATACATACATTTAGATACGTTTAACTTGATTCACGAATATATTCTTGACTTTGTGAAGTATTTTTTCTTTCCATTTACTGACTAATTTAAGATGAATAGATTTGAAGCTGATTTCCTAAGACGGCTACAAGCCATCTTAACAAAATAAAGAGTACAATTTGAATATGCTCGAACATTTAGTTTAAGGAGGCACGGAAAGAGAGAGACAGAGACAGAGAGAGAGAGAGAGAGAGAGAGAAAGAGGAAGAGAAAGAAAGAGAGAGAGAGAGAGAGAGAGACATGAAAGGACGTTGTCAATCCGGCCACAACAGGCACTTAACGTTTCTTTCACTCACTTTTTTCTCTATATATCTTTCGTTCGTTTCCTTTTTTTCTCTAACTGATGATGGCTGACCATAAAATGGCTGAGATACTTCAAGTTGAAATCCTCTAAAAACAGCAACAACAACAACGGCAACAGCAACAGCAACAACAGCAACAGCAGCAAAAAGCAGTAAAGCCAAAAGCAATAAACGGCACAACAAATGAAACGGCGACTGTGGCAGTCAGTGAAAATGTCCTGGAAATGACGGCGACTTTGCCTTCATTCGTGGGTGGCCAAATACACACAAACACACACACACGCACACACACACATACAGAGACACAAGCACACACACAGACACACACACAAACAAACAGACAAACAATACACGTTACAACAATGACTGGCCAACAAAGCATGTAACAGGAAAACAGGCCAGAAGGACATGCGTTTTGCCAGGAAATATGGTTGTGGCAAAGGGGGGGCAGGGGGGCAGGGAGGCAGAGATGACAACAAGAAAGCATTATGCTGGTAAAGAAAAAAAGTAGAAGAAGCAAAAAAATAAATAATAAGCAGCTGGTTGTAATCGAAAATAAAAGAAACAACATACAAATCCATCAGAGGCCCTCCAGCGCTGAGGGGGTTGTCGAAGGGGTGGGGGGTGGGGGGTGGTTGGTGGGACCGGCGGGTAGTTGTAGTACCCCCTACCAAATGAAGTACAGCAATTGCATGGAACGTTGTCTACTTGCCAGCGCACTCATTGAAATTAAACAAATAAAACGTATATTAATCAAGTAAAAAATGAAGACAGTTCGACTACACTTGGACAAAAATCGCCCTAAAAACTAGAAAAATGTTCGGGTTTTTATGAATAATTTCGAAATATGCGAAACCAAGTTTTAACCTTCACGACTTAGTTATTCTTATTGTATGAGTGTATATATAATCCCGATTAGGAAGATGTATCTATAAAAATTTTGGTTTTATTGCTATCGAAAATCGATTTTTATCGATATTAATGATAAAATTCAATAAACTTGTATGTCAACGACGCTTCTAACAAGTTGCTGGATGGATGGATCATAGCTAAATTAGACCGCTTCTTGATGCTGATATACATATACCTTATAGACTAGTAAATACTTTATTCTGCCATTTATTATACACATTTACATGGCACAGTGTATAAAAAGAATGAATATTTATATATTGTTCAGAAATATTATAAATTAGTCATTTTATATTTCCAGAGACATATTTAAATTAAAGAAAATATCCTAAAAATTGTACCTTAATTTGGGCTAGAAAATTGATCAGTTGATATCAAGAATCTTGTTTCAAAATTGGGTGTTCTTTAGAAATGACTAAAATAATACAAATGCTAAACAATTATATTTAAACATTTGTATAAATAACTAAACATAATAAATAGAATTCAACATCATTTCACAGTATTTATTACAAGGATAAGAAAATGTTTAAGAAAGGAAAAATTGTGAGTGAATATTGTTAAATATTTTTAAAATACCGACAGGCTGCAAACCAAACTTGGAAAAATCTATAAACTTTGTTTTAATAAACGTAAGACCCGAAAATATAAACAAAAGAAAACTTAACAAAACTGAGACAGCAAAAACGAAATTTGAAATTTGCGAATATTAAAATTTGACAAGCAATTTGACCAACAAAATAGGGCAATAGACGCTGTTGAAGAAAGGTGGAGGGTGGGCCCCCTTCACACCCAGATTAAGTGGGTTTGGGTCAGACTGGCCAAAGTTGAACGCTGGCCGATAATCAATAAATGTTGTGGAAAATGTAACACTCGGAAATTGTTACACTTGCGGCAGCTGATGAAGCGAAATCGAATCGAAATCTTAATAAAAACACAAAGTGCGACATTTTCAAGGGGCTAACGACGAATATATACTTTTTAAATGCATTAATAATAAAAAAAACATCAATTTACAAACTTACATTGTTGTGCTGTTGTTGTTGTGACTGGTTGCTGGATGTTGTTGTTCTTGATGTTGTTTAAACAGTACACTGCTAATGCTGGCTGCGTATGCGTAATATTTGGAATCTGTTTCAATTGACACTACAAACTAAGTCAAGCACTATGTATATTATATATATGTATTTGTATATTTGTAGTAAGTCTTTTAATACGCACACACATACACATTGTCAGGCGCCATACGCACATGCACGCACACACTCACAAAGGCACACGCACTTGCACACATCTACGCAGTGATTTATATAACACAAAGCGAACGGTCCCGTTAAATAAGTCTGCGAACTGTTTAATTGCATTGGTCAATATATGTATACACTATGTACATAATATGAAATTGCCGAATTTTTGTGCGGTCTTCATACGGTTGCCTATTCTTTTTTCTTTTTTTTTTGTGTTTGTTCAGATTGCTTTTGCTTTATGTTTACTCGGCTCCTCTTTCGCTGGCTGTCATTATATGTTGCACGTTTTGACGTTTTGCACGTTTGCCTTAACTTGCACGCTCTACGGTTCACAAAGTACTGTGCTAACGGTATTTACGTCCCAGCCAAAAAGAGAGCCAAACATGCATTGGGAGAGTGCAAAAAGGATGGACATTCACATTCTGTTTGACAAGGGCAAACACTGCTCTCACAGCCACTCTCACTGTTAACGTTAACAGCATCAGCACTGCTGTTAGCAGTGTGTTTGTTGACTTTGCATTTTATACACTCTAAATTATCTTATTATTATATCTATTAATTTGAGAAGCGAACATGTGAAGAGTTTCTAAAATGTAAGCAGAACAAATTTTAGTGTATTTAATGTATTTAATTTAAAGATTTTA
This sequence comes from Drosophila cognata, assembly GCA_035041535.1. Classification (NCBI taxonomy): domain Eukaryota; kingdom Metazoa; phylum Arthropoda; class Insecta; order Diptera; family Drosophilidae; genus Drosophila; species Drosophila cognata. Next base: position 11,215,431 of record JAWNLC010000571.1, on the reverse strand, counting down.
CATTTAAATTATTAAATTTGTATGCACACATTTGAAGCTTGGATTAAGGCCATGCTCAAACTTTGCAGTCGTTATAAAAAGTTTCATATATGCATTTCGTATATGTTCGATTTGTTCAAAAACCCAACTTAATATTTTATCAGCATAAATCAAATTACACTTACAGTTTACAAATTACAGTTTGTCCAACTGATTTGTAACAGCTGTCGCTGTACGTTAACAGTGTGCTGTAAACTTCAAAACCACAAAACAGGCATTTGTTGTTGCTATCGCAAAACTTTCACTATCAACATTCGACATGTGCACATTATACACAAATTACGCTCTCTCATTCATTCTCTCGCTCTGTCTGCCGCTCTATCTGTGCTCTATACTCAACATTAAATTGACGTAGCATGCTGCGCACTCTCGCTGAGAGCGGCAACAACAGTTATCGTTGTCATTCTTGCTGTTGTTGTTGCTGTTGTTTTTGCTATTGTTGTTGACAGGCCTTTTTGGCCCACTTAGGGGATTGTTTTCGGTTTTCAATGTTAAGTGCGATGAGAGGAGCTGCGTCAACGACGACAGTCAAAAGGACAGAGGCAAGAAAATAGGAAGGCCAAGCGCATGCATTCTCTGTGGGCCGCCTACGCAAAACGACGTAGAAACACACAAACACGCATGCATACATCTGTGTGTGTATGTGTGTGTGTACGTATTATGGCATATAATCAGCGTCGTGCAATTATTTATTATATACATATGTTTTTTAGATTTTGCCTAACACGGCCTAAAATTGATTTAGTGCCAGTTGTTCTGCAACAAATATGCACACAAAAGATAATGGATTTAGACTGTTAGCGTGACTTAAGTCTCTCACAAAATAATAAAATGCTATCCAAATCAGATCAGGAAAAGTGATAGCAAATAGTGACTATAAATGTTTATTTTCGGTTTATTTATACTCTTTAAAATTGCAATCACTAACAAATTTCGCTTGTGAAGGGCTTAACAGACAGACAAGCTGACTGATACGACACCCACGCACCAAACGCTGTGTGTACGTATGGGTGTGTCTTTGTGTGTGTGTGTGTGTATGTATGGGTGCACGCGTTGAGAGTTTGTTTTGTAACCGTTTTATTGCTTTTTATGATAGAATTTCTTGCTGTGACCTTGTCGTAAGTATATAGTTATTTATTCTTGTAGCCGCCATTATAATTGTTACTCTTGTTGTTGTTGCTGCTGCTGTCGTTTTTTTTGCCATTTTTGTTGTTGTCACGGCGCGTGGCCGCGTTAATTAAAATTTCTGTTTACGGGTTAGGGGTTGCTTGTGGAATGAATTGAGGGGAAGCCCACTCCTTCGCTTAGTTGTGATGAGTTATGGTTGTCGATTTTAGTGTGCATAATGATATAGGCAAGGTTATTAAAGTCTTATTTATTTATTATACCTTCAGTTGCTACCTTCTCAGTTGCTTTACCTATTTAGAAGTATTTTGTTAAACATTATATTAATTATCAATAAGCTGACGTTTATTAATGTCTCAATTCAAAAAACATTTATGTATATGTCTGATAATATTCCTTTTTCAACTTTGCTTAACAAAAATCGCAAAATCCAAATTTATGTCTTTTTAAAGTTTTACTAAATATTTTGTAGATATGATAATATTCCTTTATAAATTTAGTTAAACAAAAATCTACATTTCGTATGTTTATTATAAATCTTTAAGATTTCACTGAATTATTATTTATTAATAATTGATGTGTTTATAATTAATAAAAATATACCTTTGAAAATTTCATTTAACAAATATTTTAGATTTCAATGAATTATGATTTATTAATTATTAATATGATAAAAAAAATCGCATAATGCATATTTATGGCTTTTGTTATTTGTACTACATATTTGAGATTTCGCAGAATATTATTGATTTGTGCACATAAATAATATTTATGATTTAAAAGCGCTTCAGCGCTCAAAAGCAGGCAACACTTTTTTATTTATTACACAGCCCAAGCAGTGGTGCGTATGAACAAACCTTATGTGTGTGTGCATAGGTGTGGGTAAGAGAGAGAGAGGCAGAGAGCGCTTGCCAGACAGAGATAGAGATAGCGTCACGCCCACATATGTGCATAATATTATACAATTTTGTAGCGCATACACAAAAAACAGCAACAAGAACAACAACAACACCAAACATTCAAACAAAGCGCACATCAATCTATCAGTTTGTCTGTCAGTCTGCCAGTCAGTCAGTTAGTCAGTCCGGCTGTCTGTTTGTCCTAAACTGCTCGTCGTCAGTCAGCGCCTAGTTGTGAAGGTTGCTCGAACCGCTGATAAACCCGAATCGATAAAACTGAAACGAGATGTTTTTTGGCCATCATCGCTTTGTTTGGCAACACAAGCAACAACAAGCACAACAATAACAAACACACATACACACACACACGCCCCCCATCATATCTTCCATATTGTATACAACAGCAACAACAATTGTTCAGCTTATCAACGCTGGTATGGCAAATTCGTCGCGTCCAAATTCAGTTGTCGGCTTTCGTTTATTTGGCATATGTAAAATTAGTATCGGAATCTGAATGAATTGAGATATTATTGATTGATTGATAGTTAGATGGATTGTCATCGAAATGTGACAACAACATAATTATATTAATATTAATCAAATGTTTTACAGCAATAATACGTGTTTGTTATAGATCTATCATGGCCTTGGGAGAAGATTACGATTTGTGTTGGGGTCTCTTATCTAATCATTAAGAATTAATTATTACCTGCCGATAACCGCCCTAACCTAACTTAACAGGTGCATCAATGTCTGAATCAATTTTTTTTTAATTTTTATAGTATAATAAGCAGCGTATTTAATGGATTTAGCTGGAATAACTTGTTAAACACAAATGTTTCTCATTCAAGAATTCCAGACTAAGCCTATTGTACATTTGGATAAGTAGAATTGTAGTTTTAGCCAAGTTTTAAATAATATAATAAAATCATTAAATTCAATTTATTCGCCAATTAATAAACCTGCTTAGGCGTTAATTTAAGTCATGGGGAACCTGCTGTTAATATGTTAGCGATAACTGATCTTTGTTTGGCACGTAGATCTTTAAGAGACCTCCACATATCGGACATCATAATGCCACAGATACATATCTAAATTGGGGCAAGTCTTAAGTCATTATATCTGCATAACAGCCTCAAGAGAGAGAGACAAAAAAAAAAGAAGAAGATAACATCATTCACTCTTCTAGCATGCAATTTATGCTTAAATGGTTACAAGGACAACGTGATTAAGAGAGAAATCTCGGGTGTGGGGAATGTCCCCCTTGGGGCTGCCTTCTGCTATCCGCCTGCTGTTTTCTGCCATTTGACCTTAGTAAGCCATCCTCCAAGCAGGATGTGTACACAAAGCATTCACTAAGCCGTCTAAACAAAAGAATAAAACATTAAAAAAAGGAAAGATAAGGAAAAGAGCAGCTAGCTAATGAGCAGATATTCCCATACTCATGGACAGAAATAAGCATCCATTGTATTCTGCTGGCAATACTAAATAAAATTCAACCCATTATCGAAGAATTAACAGAACTCAGTTCGACCCATCTTAATTTACTTAATATATGAAGTTCACTTTCTCTTTCTTTCACTGTCTATTGCTCTTTAGAAATAATTTTATTGAAAAGAGCAATAAATATCAATAGAGCAAAAGCTTGTTCTTTGCGAGAATTCGCGACTGCATATACCCTATACACAGATGTGTGCTCGACTCGAGAGAAAGAGAAATCGAGAGATCAAAAAGAGAAGAAAGAGATAGACCGATTGAGGCTATGTGAACGATTGATAAAGTCAAAGCCATCAAGAGAGGCAATAAAAGTTAGACTGAGAGATGCAAAGGCTAAGAAAGTCAGAGAAAATGTTATAAGATTATAAATATAACCTGAATTCAAATAGGGATATCATTAATAATAAATATTTAAATTGAAATTTAATAGTCATTTAATAATCCAATACATTTAATGAATTTCACACAAAACGCAAAAGAAAAATAGATTCTATTTGCGTTAGCTTTAAGCGCACAACAGATCGAATGATTTATACCGACAGGTAGACAGACATAGCTATTTGAATAATATATGCATACTTTGATATATTTCAATAAGTACGAGAATTTGTTAAGTTTGTTAACGTACGTAAAATGACGCAGCTAACGACTTTGGCAGCTGTCATTAAAATCATTTTTAACAAGCGTACAATAAACAAGTAGTTAAATCATTATCTAATGATCATAAATGCGTACTTACACTTCAACCGACATTAAGTATCTTTTTCACTTGACGCAACAGTCATCAATCTAATTTTAAAGCATCAATATTAATAATAGACATATCCATAATTATGCAAATTTAATTAATGGTTAACACACGAATTTTTATTAAGGGTTAACATGCAAGCACACGCACACACACACATATATATATATACAAACATAAGAATGGGCAAAAAAGAAGGCATTAACGGTTTACAGCTGCCGTTGTAACAGCGGCAGTGCCAAAGTATGCGTGTAAAAGCGCGCGCTAAATAGCAGACACACACACAGATGTAAATTAGTAGGTGCAAAAAACATACGCCCAGTATACATGAACATATGATTTATTCATAGTTTATTTTTATGTGTTGTTTCACTGACACTCGCTACAACCGAATAAATATAAACAAATGAGTACAATTGACTATTGCCTGCACAAGAAAAGCGATAAGCGCGCGCAACACGCTCGGAAATTACGATGCGAACTAAATCAAGCAACGCCTGCTGCGACAGTGTTGAAAAGCGTGCAAGCCGCTTACAATGTGGCGATGTTGTGTTATAATTGTATACTCTGTTGGCAATGTGAAAAGGTGTATATGTAAAAAAAAATTTATTGTAATGAAGTTCAATTACAAATACGGAAAAATTAGTAGTAGATGTATTCAAAACGTAGTTATATGTATTCAAAAAAAAAAGGAAGAATGTTTACAATGTGATGTCTTGTTCTTGGATATACATAAATAATAGTTTGGGTGTCACTGACGCGTAGTCACAGTTTTTAACCGTCTGATGTATTAGGCAGTCAATTTCTCAGCTTGAACAGAGTGACGCAAAGTCGTTACCTTTAACTTTTCTTTAACGTAACAAATACTGTTTTCTCTTTCTCTGTTCTCTTTTTGATTAATGCATCGATAAAATCATTTTGCTTGCTACTCTTTACAGTTTTAGGGTCCCTTAAGCATAGCCACAGTTTTAGAGGATACAGTTTGAAAGCCTACAGGCAGCCAATTTCCCACCATGAACAGAGTAACGCAAAGTCGTTGCTTTAACTTGTTTTTTTTTTCTTTTGTTTTTTTTAATGTCACAAGCAAATTGTTGAAATATTCGCTTTTACACAAATTCATCTAGACTATAATTTAAACAACTTAAAGTACCAATTAAAAGGGGGTGGGGCAACTACAGTTCCGTGTGAGTGTATTCCTCGTGCGAAGACTCCGTGTCCTTGGGCACGATATATAATCCCTCCGACGTGGTCCAGCGCGTGCCATGTTGTGGACTATGCAAACCGACAATTTCCATTTGCCCCGAAATTGGACGGCCATAGGAACGACCCGACATGCCCAGATACATGCCAGTGTCGACGTGACGCAATCGCACCTGAGCATCCCGCATCCAACTCTCGTTGGAGCAGATCACTTCCCAATTGTCACCAGAATCGCCGACACCATCGACGCCATATGCGGACACTTCCTGTTCTCCGGACAACGGCGATGAGAAATGATGCGAATGTAAATTCTTCTTAGTGGTCAGATGCTCGAATCGAATGGTGGCGCCACATGCGATGGCGTCGCCGCGATCGCACATCTTCTGCGCCTGGGCCTTGATCACCCAGTGGCTGTTGACATCCTCCTTCTGCTCCACGCCTGTCACCGACTGCTGCCCCGATCCGGAGCCGTATTTCACATCGTGCGAGTGCAGCCGATATGCATAATCCGAGTTGAGCAATTTCAGTATGGAGCCACATGTCACAAAGTTCGACTTGGCAGCTAAAATTGGGAAATCATTTAAGTTTTGATATCTGATTTTTTTTGGGGAGGCGGAAAATGCGGCGTGGGCCAATCACAGCCGACCACATAAACTGCTGGCAGAATAGGTAGTGTATTCACCTTGGACATCGGTTAGGCTGATGAGCGCCAGTGCAACACCCAGCAGTGTGTGTAGCATTTTGTCTATTCTTCTCTTTTTTGTTAGCAATTAAGTACTAAATCTAATATTTAGAATGTAAAAAGCCGTTTGCGGCAAAAGGCGAGCAACACGCAAACAAATGGATTTGACAGCTCACCGAGTTGAACAACACTGTTAAATACGCAAACGCACAAGCTGTGGGCACCCCAAATACTTCAACAGCTGCTCAAATGTTAACAGTTGTTTTGTTTTTAATTCGGTGAAAAATAAAATAACTTATTTACACCATTCAATTTAATTTATTTTACGACAATGAATGAAATTTAATTAATCAGATCTTTCTCCCCCTTTATTCTATAAATCTTTCAAAACGAGACTCGCCTAACTGTTAACAGTGTATAACAGCTTTGCAAAGTTGCAAACGATATACGCACCTATCGATATACGATAAGTGGTCTTAAGTCAATTTACAGCACTGCAGATGTTGTAGTAACTCTTGTTTTTTTTTTGTGAAAATTTTGGAAAAATTTCGCTAAGACAAAAATTAATGGCCCACAAGCGTTTATTTATCTACGCTGCACTACTAGCGATATGTTATTTAGTTGGCGTGACATGGGTATGCATTCTGAATGGAACAACTGCGTCGTAACTATTGACTCTGAATTGTTTTGTACACACAAAGGCTGAGACAGCAACACAAACACTGCAAGGCAGCAGCAGTAACAACAACAACAACAATGGGAGCCAGTCGATTGAAGCTGTCAAATCCGTTCCATCAGCAGCGGCACCAGCAGCAGCAATAACTCCCACAATTGCCACACCAAAAGTGATTAGCAGCACTGTCGACAGTAGCAGTAAAGCAGCAAACAGCAGCACAACTGAATGGTTTGTAATGTTGCACACAGCGTAGAATATGTAATCGATTTGTAATATTTATATTTTTGTTTAATTATTTAGTGCCTGCGCCGGTGCGCTGCTGCCACAAGTGGATGCCAATGGCAAGGAGCTGCCCATTTGCGCCGAATGCAAATGCTCCCATGTCGCACGTAATACAACACTTATTAAGGTGCGCCCTCACAATTTACAGACATACAAACTCATTCGCTGAGAAATTGAAACTGCAGCGCTTGTTTCCAGTGGTGTAAAATGCATTTATGAATGATTTCAATTTGCCATCATTTAACTTTAAGGTTTTTTATACCCTTGTGTAGACATCTCCAAGCCCATTAAGTATTTATATTGTTGATCATCATAGCCAGCCATATTGGTTTAGCCAAGTCCGTCTGTCCGAATTCTGTTAGTCTTATTTGCTTATTTAAATCGGAAAGAATGAAAAATCCATATTCAACAAAATATTATTTTAAACACCTAATAAATTTAGAAGTGAACAGATTACATATAATTACAAGAGTATGTTATCTGTGTGCGTAGCTAACCGTTATTTCTTGCTTCTAGAGAAATTCAAAATATTTATTAAAATAATCCTAAAAATAATGATAAAGATTAAAAATGCACATTGAAAAAATTGATTCCATGGTTGAAAAAAACGCAATATTTTTGAAAACAATTTTAATTTTATATTTTTTCGAGAAAAGGAAAAACAATTCTAAAAAAATTATGTTTTTCTATATATGAAAATATGCAAATTAATATTTACAAAATATTTAATTTTCTGAGGCTTTAAATTTCTATCTTTTAACAAAATCGGAATATTTTGATTTTCTATTTCAAATTTCACATAAGCTTGGCAAATAATGGAAAACTTGATTTTGTTGTTATTTTTGCAGGTGGTTGTCATCATTGTGATTTGGATAATATCCATATTAGTGATATATATGCTCTTCCTGATGTGCCTGGAGCCGCTGCTGAATAAACGCGTCAAGGCCAACAATTATCAGGAGCACACCAATGAAGATGTACAGTTGAAATCCATTCGATATTCAGGCATTAAATATAGTCGACTAGCCGCTAATCCTGCCATCGATGACATCAGTCATGATGATGATGATAATGATAATGATGATGATGATGACGATGATGAGCAGCTAGTTGGCAATAAAGAAGCACACAACTTTTAAGTTTCACATCGAGACATACTTTATTTGTTTTATTTTATGTAATTTCGTTATTTAATATTCATTTCTACTTTGTTACTAACATTCAAAGTATGTCTTCTAACAAAAGCTATTTATTTCTGTTGCTTTCAACGGCTTTTTTTTACTAATTTTGCTAAAAATAACATTTCTCTCTTTTTGTGCTGCATCTGGCAGGATGAACCTAGCGCCCCCCCACTGCCCGTCGGTAGCAACAATCAGGAGCTGAGCGCCCGCGCCAATGTCCTGAATCGTGTCGGACATCAGCAGGACAAGTGGAAGCGCCAGGTGCGGGAGCAGCGACGCCACATCTACGATCGCCACACAATGTTGAATTAACCCCATGCAGCAGCAGCATTTTGGATTTGGATTTGGCTTTGGCGACTTAAAGACACTGCATTCCGGCAAAAACATAAATATTGAACAATTTTGTATTTGTATATTTTGGAGCTTGCTTGTCTCCCATCAATTGGATCAAACAAATAATTATTAACAAAATACCCTTAGATACAATTTAATGTTATTAAAATAAATATAAAAAAGTACCAAACCATATTATTATTATTAGACAAATGTGCAATTTATATTTGAAAACAGGATCAGGAGAAACCATCGAAGGAGGAGCAGCAACAGCCTCAACTTTCCTAGCTAGATGTGTACATTATACACAGATATACCTTCCTACCTATACCTTCCTTTAACAGCTACATATATATAAGATATAGTAATCTGATATTGATAATATTAAGGCAAAATGTTGGCAGCATAAAAGCACTCGAAATGGATGCGTTTATTTTTTATACCAAAACTGATTTTTTAATCTTTTGCTTCTGTGCTAGATATTTGAAATAGTTAAAAGATTTTTTTATGGGAAGGCAGATGTATGCTTCCATAGTCCTCTAAACATAATATTATTATTCTAAAAGATTTCAAGCTGAACTCAATTTGATCTGTTTATAATTTCTACTCTTTTTCAGTAAAAATCTAAATAAAAATCGTTTGCTGACTTTCACATAGTTCTCTTATTATTGAAGTTATTATATACCAAGAAATGAACCAGCGGCTTTATTTAAAGTGTTTGTATCTTAAGTTAAAGAATTGTTAGAAAAATGCCAGTTAATAGCCCTCGACAGTCTCCGCAAAGGTCCAGTTCTCCTCGACTTTGAAGGGACCCTTAACGCTGCAATCGCTGGCACTGCAAATGCCCACCGTATACTGTGGAATGCTGCGCGTATCGCGATAATACAGCACCTTCATGCATTCACGAATCTGAATCAGGGAAGGGAGTAGAATGGATTAGCCAGGATTACAAATGTGAAGGCAAACAAATGCTTACCAAATTGGATGCCTCCTCAAAGGTGAATTCGCGATCTTTGGGCTTGCGTTCGCGCACCAGCGGCAATGCCAAATGTCTGCCGAAACCAGTGGAGACCACATAATCATCATAGGCCCGTCCACGCAAATCGACATTGCCCAGAAAGGGCACGCCCGCCTCATCGACACCAGCAACGACGACATCGATGTAAAGCGGATTCATGCGCGACCGACGATTGTAGAGGACACGGGTCAGCCAGCTGGCCAAGGATTTGGGCTTCATGATCACACCATCGTTGCAGCACTGATCCTCGATCATCTTCTGATCGATGCTGCGCTTAATCGATTGGATATCAGCAAAATCACCGCTGCCGCCCAACAAGATTTTGTCATTGATCTTAAAAACGCGATCGATGTTCTGGTAGCGAGCCAGCGAACCGTACGAAACAAGTGTATCGGCAGCGACCAGGACGCCGCTATCGTATCTAATGCCCACCACAGAGGAGCCAGTGGTAATGGCAGCTCTACAAATATATAATCAACATTTTAAATATTGCGCTGTAATTTTAAATGAATTTTTACTTACGTGCTGTGCTTGGTGCCAAAAGGACCGGCCGTGGTTAATTCACGCGGCAACTCCGCTTGCGTATTGCCGCCCATAAAATTGTAAAATTGACCCGGCGCTGGTCCATTTAGCCACATGGGCTGAGCAAAAGCGTTGTTCATCATTTTAAATTCGCTACAAATATGATAATCAAAAACAGCAACAGCAGCAGTCGCAGAATGACGGGCACAAATAAATGCCAAACAGTGTTGAAAAGCGTTTAAATTGGTCGTGGTTTTACAGTGCTGCTTTTGCGAATTCTTATCGATATGCGCAACGAAAGAGAGAGCGCTATTCTCGACCAGGGCTGCAAGTTTTGTCTGGCAACGCTGTAACAAAGTGCGCCCAATTTGAATAAACAAAGCTTTTGAATTTTGCTGAAAAAAATGAATTGTTAAATTTTGACCGAAAAATACATTTTATTCATAAAATAATACAATTTATAAATATATTTTTAACGCACATCATAGGAATCTTACAGTTGTAAACTCGTACTAAAAATAAAAATATAAAAAAGCATTTTTCAGCAAAGCAAGAAATGTGCAAAATTTTGAGTAAAATATGATTTTTATTATTTTTGGAGCTTGTATAATTCAATAGAATATAAAAATATCTATGTTTTGAATGCACACCATTAAGGGGAATGTTTGCAGGTCTTGCGGGTCGCACATAATACAGATGAATAAATGAATATCAAATAGAGAGTACCGTTATTACTAATTACTACAAAAAACCATTAAACATAGATAAATATACATATATATGGTATATATAACAATTTGTTGTTCACATTATCCAATAGTCAAACTCTACGATCATTACTAGCTACTGTCACGGCCAATGTATTGTATCTTTCATATATTATAATATATATATATAATAATATATATAAATATATATAAATTTAAAGCTTTTCAATCCTTGCAGCAGCAATAAACATTATCGCTGGAACTGGCTGGAGTTGTCGGCACACCTCGACCCGTCGTCGTCTTTTGTGGCTTGCTGTAGGAATGTGGACCACGCATGAAAACATCGATGAGCTGACAATGCGAGCTGAAAACGTGAGCGAAAAATTCAAATTATGCATTTTTCAAATAATTTTTATCGCTTTGCTTACCTCATGGTTATATCCAGATCGGTGACAACCTCACCATCACAATTCCAGCTCGAATATTCCGATCTGAGCGCATCGCTGCCACTTTGAGCAATCGGCTGGCGGGAGCCTGCAATACTCGTATTCTCTTCCGCCGTAGCCGCTGTCAGCGTACGGAAAATGAACTTTCTCGTGCGATAAACCTCCACAAAGGGTAAATTGCGCTGCGAACATATGGAAAATGCGATAATTATGTGGTCGACTAATATATGTAATATATATATATACTTACAATATCGCCGGTACGTCCCGCCGTATTCAAGAGAAAGCGCAGATTGTTCACCATGGAAGTTTTGCGCACGAGAATCAGATCGAGGCAGCCATCGCCCAGGTGACTGTAACGCGCGATGCCATTGGGACTGCGGGCACAGGCACAGGTGATGTTGGCGCCGCAAATCATAAAGAAGTTGCCCCGTATCACCTTCCACTGGAGTCCGCTGCGCAGACTCAAGCTGGATGCATACGAAGCCGACTGCGGCTGCAGCGGGAGGCTAAAGAGACGCGGAAGACGCGGACGCAACAGGCTCGATTCACTTATTGCACTCTGCAGCAGCTGTGGATTGGCCTGCTGTTGATGCAGTGGCTCTTTTTGTGGCAGCTCCGGCTGAGACTGTTGCTTCTCCTGCTCCTGCTGAGCCTGCTCTTGTTCCTCTTGTTCGTCCAGTTGCTGCTGCTGCTCCTGTGGTTCTTCCTTTACCTGCTCAAGCTCCTGCGCCTTTACCTGCTCCTGCTCTGATTGCTGCTGCTCCTTCTGCTCATCCTCAAAGAGCGTGGAATACGGCTCATTCAGCGATGAGCTGGCAACGCTGCAGCGCGAACAATTCGCATAACAAACGGATCGTTGCTCCTCGAGCAACGGCCTAACCGGACTCTGTGGCGTCATCGCCGCTGATTCCATGGGCTCCTCGAGCAGCTGCAGCTCGGCATCGTAGCCCCGGTTGCTAATGAATGTCTTGATGCCGCTATACTCATAGCGCTTAACGCCCATCCAGCGATACTGTTCGCTCTCCGCCGCCACATCCCCGAGATAACCATAGCTGAACACACTGGCACAGAAACGGAGCAGACTTCGATTGTTGCTCACGCTGCACACGTCCAATCCTCGTCGCTGGCCGAGCAGCACATGGATCGCTGCCGTTCGCACATCCGCCGTCCCATGCATGCTATAAACGATGGTGTCCGTGCTGCCGGCGGGTATAATGGCGATGGGCAAACTCGGCCGCGGTATATACGCCGGTCGCTGCTCATCCAGGCCCAACTCACGCATCCGGCGAAACACCAGACCATTAATGACCTCCGCCACAGTGCCATCGCCGCCTACACAGCACACAGCGTCATAGCAGCTCAGCTCGTGGCTGAGGAGTATGTCGCGTATTTGATTTGCGCGCTGTGTCGTTATGCAGGTGGCATCGATGCCCGCAAGCTGGAAGAGGGGACGCACCAGACGCTCGTAGGTGTTGGCGCCCGCCTTCCGCCCCCCATACGGATTGATGAAGACGAGCAGGCGACGCACCCGCTGCACCAGACGACGTTGCACGCCACACTGCCACTGCCGCACAATGTACGCATCCGCATTGTAGAAGGTCAGGCGACGCAGCTGCCAGCGATTGCAATCCGTTTTGGACTTTGTCAGACGCTGCGCATAGTTGATGGTTAGAAACTGTGCCGTTGGCTTGACGGCAACTGCATCGTCTCCTCCATCCACATCCAACAGCAGCTGGGGCGGCTTGAGGCTCTCCTGTTTCGTTTGGCCCACGCTCACACTGACGATGTCGTCCATGTGCAGGATGTGACTGTGTGGACCATAGTCAAAGCCGGCACAGCCATCAGTCGGTAATTGTTGGTCGGGCGTTTGTTTGTGCGCCTCGTCGCCCTTCTTTGCGGCACGTTGCATGCGCTCCCAGACGAGATGGTCGCCGTGCAACAGCACCCGATAGCTCTTCTTCTTTAGCTGAAAGTTATTCAGCAGCACATCCGTGTTGCAGGCGAATTCATTGTGGCCACTGTGCGTCATCTTTTTCTCATCACTTTGTCTCTGCAAAAAGTGGCAAAATTAGCAAAAGACAAGAAAAAACAGGTTTCCATTAGAATGCCGTACTCTTTTTAACTTGGCTGTAAAGTTGGAATGGAAGGGGGGGGGGGGGAAGGTGGGGACTAGCTCATTGCAATAAATCATTGTTACATTCACTTTTGTTGCATACCCATTACAAAATGTTTAACAAAGCGTATATGCGCAAAAGTCGTATTATCGATAAATATCGATATAGTTTTGTAATCTTGTTTTATCTGATTTTTACATGATTTTAGTTAAGTTCAACCTCACCCGAATTTCTGTAATTATGCATTTAATCTAATTTTATAATAGCTAGTCGATTTTTAGATTTATGGAATTTTTCTTCCCAAAAAAAATTGATAGCTGTAGATATCTAGCCTACATTTTGGGCCCTGATTTGGAAGACTTGGAAGCCAAACAGGGCCAAACACAAATCAAAATTTAATTTACTCTTATGAATACTTTCTATAAACTATAATTTAAATTGTAATAATTTAATTGGTGAATGCACAAAAGTAATAAATGCAACAATTTTAAACACAAACACAAAATGCATTCACATTCAAGTGGTTTACGACACAATTTGAACAATAATAATTTGGAGAACGCACAAAAGTGATTCACGACACAACAATTTGTGTGTGTGTTTGCAAGTAGAGGATATGTTCTAGTCGAGCACTCGCGACCAGAGCTCTCTTACTCGTTTTTATGGCAACTCGGGCAGCAAAAACACAACTGATCTTTGCAACAAACTTGCGTACAACAATGAACCTTTGCAGCTTTTGTGAGAGACGGGATCATTGACAAAGCGTCAACAACACAATTGAAATTGTTTTTTTAATGGCGTTGGCAGGCAGACGTTAATTGCAATTCAAATAGTTTTTCGCTCAGTGGATCTAAAAGGCCACAAATATATAAATATGTATATGGGGAATACATTACTAAATATAACAAAATATAATTATCAATTGAAAACGCTTTTTCTTCTTTATTTTTTTATCAGCAGACACAGTTGGAGAGATAATTGCAAAATCGATTAAGGAATTATAACTTATAAAATAAAACATTGTATTTAATTGACTTTTTTAGCCACTTTACAAATGGCAGTTCTCAATTTCTGATGCTGATAACAAAAATCCAGCAGAGCAGCACTTTTAATGACAAATTAATGTCATGTAGTTCACAAGGTCGGCGAATTGTGTATTTTTATCAAAATAAAAAATATGCTAAAAAAAAAAAACAAAACAAAATGGAGATAAAAAGAATGGAAGCGATACTTTAGCGAACTCGTTTCTGACGCATGCCGCAAAAGTGAAGCGACACAAAGACAAAATCTGAGAAGGTTCAGGCCTTTGACTTGTGGAGACACACAACACAAGCACAACTCCAGTCGCAAATGGGTAAAAAGCTACACAAATAAATATTCAATGTTTGTTTAGTCGCAGCAATAAGTGATAAAAATATGCCACTAAGTCAACTGAGTCAAGTACTTCGAGTCTGACTAACACTCGCTGCTGTTGCTAATTAGCTGCAAACACACGCTGGAAACTAGAAACAAGTTAGAATGCTCTAACAGAGACGGGACGACTAGCAGATACACTGTACGCAGTACTGTTAAATACACATTCATTTTGCTGTTCAAGATCATCAAACGTTTTAGTTAATTGATTAATAATGTAGTTGGCAATATTTGCTTTACAATTGTGTAGTTTATAGCTATCGCAAATCGATTTGTATCGATATGCTTGCAGCGGATGCAGTTATCGATACAAATAAATAAACATGATCAGCCTAAGATCAAAAATAAGATTATAAGATAAAGTCTATAGCTCTTCTAAATCGACTTGATTGTTGATGCCAATCAAAGATGCTTCTGTTACATAGGGTATAAGCAGGTGTAGTCTGCTTAAGAATGATGGACTACAAAATACCCTAAGTACAGAGATTAAATGCATCAAAATATAAATGTAATGAAAAACAAAATAAGTTGCATTTTAAAAATGATTCCTCAGTTGAATATATTTATAATAAGTTCATCTTTTCCTTTCTGATATTCAAGATGTCAAATTAATAATTTTTACACTTATCTGAATCATTGAAATAAAATGATGATTTTAATAACTCGAAATATAACAAAAATTGATCAAATCTGATTTATTTGTATTTGGAAAGCTTTAAGTATTTTTAATAACAATTCTTATCTTGAAATTAACAAATAAGATCTTTCTAAATGATGGAATACAATATCGACTGCTGCATATAGAAATTATCATAATATTTTTGTATTTGAAAATGTTTTTAATATATTGCATAAATGTTGACAATCGATCAATTTGGACTTGTTCAATCTCAGCTTTCGCTAATTAATGTACTTAGCTTTGTATATGGACATAGAGTCTGTTAAAAAAATAGAATTGAAATAATTGCTAAGCGTGATCGCTGTACAAATTGATGTGCGTATAATTTAGCCATTTTGTGTATAGAGAAAAAGCATGTCAAATGCTGCAAAAGTTAATGTTAGACATTAATGATTATATACAGGGTATAATAAAAACAGAACCGGTATAATTTTCCTAGTCCAGCGAAGCAACGAAGCACGTTTTTTTAGTCGAATGAGCGATGACGTTCAAGGTTAACCAGCGGCACCCGAAGCGAGGCCAAAACTCTGTTTTAGAATCGATTCAATTTGGCGTAGCAGAGAAGCAGCGGCAGCTTCCGCTGCGTGGGGGCAACAACAATCATTTTATTTTTGAGTGTAGCTAAGAGAAACGAGTTCCTCTCTGCTTTTATCAGTTGCGTGCAGCTTTTGTTGACCTTCGCCTTGAATTGCAGTGCGTTGTTTTTATTTGGATTTTGAACTGCGTCGACTCGACTTGACCGAGTAAAGCTAATGTCAACTACTAGTTGGTCAAATCGAAGGACAGCCAAGTCATAAATACAGCCGTGTTTGCATCTAATCCAGTTTATGCCAAAAGATTAGCATGCCAATTGCTCTGTTAATTTTTTTTCAGCTGAGCTGTGAATTCTATTTGAGCATTTCAAGCTGGCAAACAGAGAAGTTGATGCATATACACTCAGAGAAAATATGTAGAAACTTGTCATACACTTAGCACAAGGAGTAACTCACTCTATTATGCATAAAGTATACTTATAAAGCGGCATTTTGTGTCTTTCTAACCAGTTTCGATAATTTTAAAAATTAAATATTATAAATATTAATTATATAATATAAATTTTAATATTATAACAAGATTTAATTCAAATATTTAAGCATTTGAAAGCAAGTAAATTAAAAAGATTTGTCTTACATAGCAATATTTCTAGTTTCCAGATGAATTTGCTAAATTTCAGATCGATTGTTTTTTCTGATAAAAATAAAATAAATATCAATAAGAATGTTCGAACTTTAAAACAATCATTTTTTAATTAAAATTCTTTTAAAGAACATTTTATTTTAATAATAATCTTATGCCATATATACGATTTAAACAAGATATCATAAAAATAACAGCCGCAGCTCAGTTTACACTAAACATTTTCAATGAAGCTGAATACATTTCCAAATTGAATTTTCATTTTAAGTGCGAATAATGAGTATTATTATTATTATTAACAGCCAAACCACTTCTGAACTGAATTGGTATACCAACGATAAGAATCGATAAGCTTTTATGGTTGCTGAGCGATGTTCAAATTGGTAAGTGAAATATTAACACGACCTGTTTATTTCCAAGGGCCTCATTTCAGCTAAAACACAATAAAATTATTTATTTTGCAGTCATTTTGAATTAGCGCTGTTAATTAGCCATTTCACTTGTAATTAGATGAAAATCTCATTGAAACGTTTTCAATTATCTGTGTATTTTGACCTTTGCTTTTGCTTGCCAAAAATTAATTATAATTTACAACATGAATAATGCAAAGAGTGGACGACAAACAGCTCAAAAGAATGGCTATAATATAATTCACTTAAGCTTCTATGAATCACAAATGAATATGTAGAAAATCCTATTTAAAGATATTTCGACAATCAGCGGAAATTTGTATCAAAATGAAATTTGTTTGCTAGTCGAAGCGAAATTTATCGCACAATTCTTATCGCATGTTGTGAGAATTGTTTTTTTTTGTAACATTTAAACCTGCAATTAACAGTGATTAATCAGAAATTATAACAAAGAGGCAATAAGAATATTCAGCAATTAAAATTTTTATTGTTAATCCAAAAATATTTGTTATGATTTGGCATTTTTTTTAATAATCAATTTGAATTTTGTAGATAGTGCAATAATTGATAAGTCTCTCTAATAATAAAAAAAAAATAGAAATAAAGAAGATAAAAACAATAATAATAAAAAAATATACTTGTAATCTTTGAAATTAAAACAAAGATCATTCAAAAAACTTGATGTTTTAGCTGCCTTTTATTTTTTAGACTAATTCTTAAATTTGAATTTTTAGTTATATACGAACCGGACTCTGGCAGCGCTTTTTATTTTTGATCAGATACTGTACTATATTTAATATTTCAGTCATTGCAATATTATAAATATATATATATATATATTGTTTTGCATTTGTTAACAAATGTAGCGTTTTGTTGCGATAAATCTCCTAAATGTTGTCATTAGTGAATCACGCAATAGAATATATTTGATGAGAATCCGAACATGATTCCCTAACGAGCTGTAAACAAATTGGGCGCACATGCAAATAATCCAAGCACGAATGCACCATTAAGTTTATTGCATATGCACTAGTAGGCAAAAGTATTTTGAGTATCATTATAAAACGATAAATAATTAATGTGCAAAATAAAGAACTTACTTACCAATTGTAGATATGCAAATTAAGTTTGAATTTTCATTCTGCATTGGTCTGCTTATCAAAATACTTTCATACGTGACTATCTCAGATTATTTGCCATCGTATTCCTCGCTCTAAATCAAAACAAAGAAGTGCCTCAAAACTTGGACGGACGCTTATCTATTTTAAATGTCAAATGAAATTAAATGGGGCCATAGACACTAAATTGATACGGAGACGTTGTTGTAATTAAAAATCGATTTGTTTGTTAATATTTTATTAAACTTTGGTATTAAACTTTGTGAGTCATGTGTATTTATCAGTTAGGACATGTTATCAACAAGCATTCGAAAACAAAAATAAACACCTTTGTTTTACTCTGTGTGTTTTCCTTTGAAGTGATGCGGGATATATATATTATAGATAAATAACACTCATAACACTCACATAGATAGTCGAAATTCATTTGTTTTGCAAAATAGACAAATTGATTTTTCGAGTGCCTATAAATTTGCGTTTGATATTTAGAACTTGTTGATATAAATATTTTACAGATAATAAATGCTTTAAGTATTTTTTCCTCTTTTGAAAATTAGATTTATAAATAAATATAAAATGGTGATATGAGTTTAAAAACATGTTCTTAAACTTTTGCTTTAGTTTTTAAGCTTTTCAATCATAATTCTATTTTTAATATTTAAAATTTATTTTTCTTGTTTAGTTAAGTCACTTGAACTTCTGAATAAACTTGACCCGTTTAACATATTCATAGCTGACCTTTTGGACATACACGCAACCCCTTAAATAACCTCTGAAAGAGAGGCAATATTTACTCACGCAATGCTTAAGTGTTAGTTAACAAATGCGCGCGTGTTTAGAAGAACAAAAAAAAGATAAATTCCATTAATACGCTTTGAATAACAAATTTATTCCTGTTAGAGAATGCTCTATTATCTTAATATCTGTTTAAAAGGCTTGCGAATATATAAATTTAAGAAACACTATAAATTCTATATTTATTGAGTTTAATTATGTGACGTACACAAAAAAACTAATTATAATTATTCTCAAATTAGAATCAAATACGCAATTAATTGTAGAAAGTGTAAACTTTAGCGTATCTCGAGCTTAGAGCAAGAAAACATAATGGCATGCATGTATGCCTCTTGCTCCCTCCCACGGCGCAGCAATTACAAATAAACAAAAAACACATAAATAAAACGTCACCCGCTTGGAAAACGAAGAGAGAGAGAGAGAGAGAATAAATAATCACACACACGCACATTACGCCAAGCACCGTTATCAGAACACAGCTGGGGGCGCAACAATAACAACTGCATAGGAATGTAAGCACATACATTCATATATATACATGTTCTCTTCTGGTTTTGCCCACGCATTGTTTGCTTCAAATCCCATACATAATGAAAGCAGCGTGCATGTGTGTTTTTTTTTTTTTTTGTTTAGGTTCATGAGTACCTATTCTTATGTTTACGGCATTTAGAATGCCGGCAGTTGATTATGGAAATTACCTTGTACATATTGTGTATATCCGTGTACCCATGAAATTATTGTTGCACATACGTACATAAATTGCAGTTACGTTTTTGGTCTTGTTGGGAAATCAAGAAAATTCGATATGCATTGCAATTTCTCACTACAAGCACACACACACTCGCACACGCACACGCGAAGCACGGCACATGCAAGCGAACTGCAAGACGTGTTAACGGTAGTTTTCGAACACTTGTGCGCGCACTCCAATTACAGGAGCAGTTATGCAACACTATTCACTTAATACTAGTGCAACATTATCAGAAATTTACTAATGTAAATCTAGAACAGCACAATAAGAAAACCAACAAGCGCTTGTGGTTGCAAGGCACAGCAACGCGACCCTCCCACCGAAAAAGCTAGCAAAATACTAAAATAATGTGTGCAACAGTGTGACCAGTCATTGCCAGCCAGCTAATACCACAAAAAGTTTACAAATAATACTTTAAATTCGATTAACACATAAAGTACTGTCCATTCAAAAATGCCTAAAAAATATCACAAAAATGAAGTTGTAAACTGTCAAAGCTAAAAATACACAACATTCAAACAGTTTGAAACATGTTTTTCTAAAATATTGTTATAAAATTAATGTTTTTTTTTTGGCACCTTAATATGAGTAAGTAACATTTGCCAAACACTAACTAATAGTGTTTTCTTATACCACCCCTGAGGCAGGTACTCCCTGTGAGAAGTGTAAAACTTGCCCTTGTCGGCCAAAACAGAAAACTGCGCCACCTTCCAAGAGTCAAACGCCGCGACAATCCTTGCCAGAGCAACAACAGAGAACCCCTTTGTATAGCCTGTCTGATCAAGCGTCATTATCACCTCAACAGCAAGAACAACAGCCATCATATTCGAATCGCGGAACTGAACAATCATTAGTATCCAACCGACAACAAGAACAGCAGCGATCAAATCGCGGAACTGAGCAAGCAGTCCCCCAACAGCAAGAACAACAGCCATCATATTCGAATCGCGGAACTGAACACTCATTAGTATCCAACCGACAACAAGAACAACTGCGATCATATTCGTATAGCGGGGCTGATCGACCATCCTTAGCATCCAGCCAACAACAGGAGCAACAGCAATCATATTCTAATCGCGGGGCAGAACAATCTCCCATAGCCACTCAACAAACAATACCAAACAGCCAACTAAAAGAACTCGCTGTTGTTATATATTCGTATCGCGGGAATGAAGAAGCAGCTCCCCTGCATCGAACAAATTCGAATTGCTCGTGTGAATTAGAAATAGAAACTTCCCTACAAGCACAGGAACAAGTTCGACAAGCCCAGGAACAAGTTCGAAAAAGTTCGTGTCGAGCCGCTCAACAAAGAATAGCATCCACCCGACAACAAGAATCACATCAAACACGTTCGAGTCAAGCGACTCAAACAATACCATCCACTCGACAACAAGAAGAACAGCTATCAAACTCGTATGGCTCGAGTGAAGTAGAAATAGAATCATATAGGGCAACTCAACAAAGAATACCATCCACCCGACAACAACAACAACAGCGATTATATTCGTATCGAGCGAGCGAGCGATCAGCATACCCTCGAGAGCAGGAGCAACAGCGATTAGCATCCACCCGACAACAAGATCAACAGCTATCTTATTCCCATCGATCAACTGAACAATCGGCAGCGTCCCCCCAACAACGGCGATCAAATTCACGTCCTTCGACTTATCAAGCGACAGCATCCATACTACGACAACAGGAACAAGAGCAGGGAAGTTTAAATAGTGTGCTTGTAGAATCTCCCCGAGGAGCGTATCAACAACCAATTTCGCGTCGGGTGACTGAAGGAGCAATGAGTTCGCCACGACGACAAGGGTCACAGCCACCAATTTCGCCGCAGCCAACGTATTTCTCCAATGATCAAATGGTCTCACCCCAACAACAACAGCAACAAGTCACATGTGACCAACATGTTTGTGAGCAGCAAGTGGGGCAGGCTGCTCAGCCGGTGCAGGCAGCTCAACCTGTGCAGGCAGCACAGATGGAACGCAGACCGCGTGTTGAGTGTCTCTGTACGGGTAATCGAGTTAATCGCGGCCAAAAGAATCAACCACCATTCCAGGCGCCACTGGCCGATCACTACACCTGTTCGCGCCCACGACCCGAGCCATCGCGACCCGAGCCATCGCGACCCGAGCCATCGCGACCCGAGCCATCGCGACGCGTTGCTCCAGCGGAGGAGCTGTGCAACTGCAAGGCAAAGTCTGCGCCGCCGCAATGCGAATGTGCGCCGCCAGTGGCAGTGCAGGATCAGCCACGTGCACCACCAACACATGCGCACATCACTTGCGGCCAGCCAATCCAATATGTGAACCAAAATCAGCGCAATAAACCAGCCATATGTGGACATTGTCAAACCACAAACAAGAAGAAAAAGTGCATTATACAATGAGAGCAATATATATATATCACAGGGAGTGTGCTGGCAAAAATAAAAATATCCAAATTATATCCGGAATTCAAATACATCAGACACATTCTTGGGATTGGAAAAATCATAAAAATGAGCTGAATCTCGTAAAAAAAACGGAAGATTGAGCATAGTTGGACAGGCATCACAGGGACTGCGTCCGCAAACGAGCACATTATTATTTTAGAATATATCAAAATTTGCATTATGAACATTTCAAATAACAATAAAAAGAAAATAATTTAAAAAATAAACTACAACAATTACAGTAGGCACCGCTCTGTTGAAAAGGAATATATTAAATATAAAAAAACATATACAAATTTTACATTTTGGCAGACAAAAAAAAATAATATCAATAATTAAATGCGATTTTAAGCGCTGCATTTGCAAAGATGACCAATCACTCGCAACCCGCTGCTGGCTGTTTTTGCTCGCCAAGCAGCACAAATGTGGCAATCGTGCCAATTGGACAAGTTCCGTGTGGCGGTGCACCGGGGCAACAGGGAGAGATGCGTTATGTGCCGCCACAAACACCACCACCCCCACCACCTGCATACATGAGACCTAAAAATCAAGGGATGTGTAATCATTGCAAACGTAGGGGAAAGAAAAGGTGCAGCATTCAATGAGTGACGTTTACACAAATCAACTCAATTCCAGCAATCTCAGCTGGCATTCAAAATTTTCAGTATTTAACAAAAAAAAGTAAAAATCATTCCAAAAATTCAAATTAAATTTACATACCCTTAAAAATTAAGGATGTCCTTGCCAAAGAAAGGAGCTAACGGTACTCGTCCAGAGTGCAATTGCACTCCAGTGCAACAACAACAGCAGCAACAGCAGCAGGAGCTGCAACAGCAGCAGGAGCTGCAACAGCAGCAGGAGCTGCAACAGCAGCAGGAGCTGCAACAGCAGCAGGAGCTGCAACAGCAGCAGCAGCTGCAACAGCAGCAGCAACAGGCGACTAATGTGCAGCAAGAGACAGCCAATCAGAATTGCGTTTGCACACCATTGCCACAACAGAAACTGCAACAGGCTACAACTGTCCAGCCAGAGATCATACGTATTCCCTGCAATTCCGGACCCGCTGCAGCAGCCAGTCCATTGCCACAACAGCAACCGCAACAGGCTAGAACAGTGCAGCAGGAGACCACACGAATTACTTGCGTTCCTGGACCAGATGCAGCAGCCAATCAGACATACGGTTGCACTCGATTGCAAGAACAGCAGCAACAACCGCAACAACAACAGGCTAGAAGTGTGCAGCAACGGACAGCCAATCAGAATTGCGTTTGTCGGCAGCAGAGAAATTCTAAATGCAACATACAATAACGATTTTATCGAAAAGTTAGCACTGCAGCCAATGCGATAATTGTGCATGGTAACTGATCACTGAATTGCTGTCGAAATCGGTATTATGTTATCGCAGGCTGCATTCGAAAATCGAAACAGAGCAAGCGTCAAAAAGGGGGAAAATGTTCATTAAATTGGGTATCTACCGGTATGTTGACAAAAAATTTCATAGTTTTCTTTTGAAGCGCTAGCAATTCACACAAATGAATGACAATGGGCACAGCGGCCTATCACAGCCGACACGGTTTCATCTATCGGACTGCGGCGCTTGCCAAATTCCAACCGCGAAGTGACAACCCAGCAGGAGGCTCCTTTTAGACAGGTGGGTTTTTAATTTATATATATGATTTTAAACATTTAGGTTCTTGAGCCCCCAATCGTGCATTATTATCGATTATCGATAGCAATTTAAATTCAAATATTCATAACGTATTTTTAATTTAATTAGCGTAACAAGGTGCCGCGATACTCGAATACAGATATCGACTGCTGCTGTCCATCCCTAACTCCAGCTCCATCAGCTTCACCGGCTCCACCAGCTATTATCTGCCACCAGAGCTGAAGAAACCACGTCTTTACAAAGTATGTGAGTGCCAAGGAATGCTCCATGATCCAACGACACAGTTGACATCAGCCGCTCTCTTGTGCCATCGCGTTAGATTCCACCCGCTCAGAATCCATCCAGTGTTCCGACTCCAAAAGAGATGCCCGATGAGTCACTTGATTCCTACTTTAACTATGATCGCAACCAGCAGCAAACGATGAACCCGCTGGCTAATTTCGATCTGAATCGATTCGATCGAGACAGCGCCGGTTGTGCTCGTCGCAGAAATATCAGTATTCGGACATGCGTGGATTATGATTATGATGCGGGAAATCATCTAAATTTCGCACAATATTCACTTTTGCCTGCCCATCTCATTCCATATCCTTGTCCAAATTAACCTGCACAACGTAATCTCTATCCTTCATTCCAAATGGATCAAATGCCGCATTCCACGCGACAGAATGTCTTCGGTTATATTCCATATGCCTTCCGTCGATAGGCAAATTTCGATAATAAAAAAATTCAAAGCAATCAAAAAATACCGCAACACGTTGGTCCAATCTTTCGGATACCTATCGGCCGACCGCCATTTTTGGCACAATACGGAAAGAAGAAGCCGACAGCGTGTGTGCTGCCTGAATTTGTGAAATTTGTAAATATTTTAAAGAACAAATAACTAAATAATGGATGAGGGAGACTATGATAATGATGAGTGAGTATTTAACTCTTGCATGTGTGCATATTATCCAAAATTATCTGATTAATATAAATTTCTACATTTCAGTGTCGGCGGTGATGATTTCGACGATGCCGATGAGGACGTAGACGAGGACATTGCCCAAGAGGAGGAAGTCGATAATATTGAGATAATTGCTCCCGGCGGCTCAACCGGCGGCGGTGTGCCCAAATCGAAACGTATCACAACCAAATATATGACGAAATACGAACGTGCCCGTGTTTTGGGTACAAGGGCTTTACAGATTGCGATGTGTGCACCGATTATGGTTGAACTGGATGGCGAAACGGATCCGCTACAGATAGCCATGAAGGAGCTGAAACAAAAGAAAATACCAATCATCATACGACGCTATCTGCCCGATCATTCCTACGAGGATTGGAGCATAGACGAGCTGGTCATGGTGGATAATTGAGCTCGTTGTGTATAGATATAAAATTTTAGCTTCTAGAAATTTATAACTTTCGACAATTAATAAAATTACTATAAGATTAAAAACTAGCAGACAAAGTATAGTTATCCGATATGCAGCTGACTCAAGAATATACATTTTTATATATATACATATACTTTATGTGGGATCGGAGATGTCTCCATAAATATTATGATAATTACAAATTGTACTATGATAAAGATCAGCTCCAGGCATATCCCTCGCCACGCTGATAGCAGATGCGCTCCAACAGTCCAACGGCATGTGGACCTGTCTTACAGATGGCGCCCACTACGGCGGGCAGCAGACCACACTCGGATAGATTCTGTTCGCCAAACACCTGGCCGGAACCGAGGTGCTCCTCCTCGGCTGCCTTGCTTGGCTCCGATTCCAGCAGCTTCTGTGTGGCCTTGCTAAATGAGAGGGTATTGCTGCTGCTCGCCAAGGTGGCGCTAAATGTTCCGCGCGTCTCACAGAGCAACAATGCAACGCTGGGCAGGAAAGTGGGCAGCAGGAGTCCTTTGATATCGATGCTATAATAATCGATGCCATCCAGACGCACGTTCTTCGAACGGGGCACCAAATGCTGCATGGTCGCTTTGGGAAAGGCAACGGGTGCGATGAGTGTGGGCGGAACACCGGCCAGGCGACCAACGCTGGTGATGGTGCTCTTCGCATTCAGTAGATAGCTGAAGAATCCCTGGCACTCGACGCCCTCAATGAGCAGTAGCGAATTACCACTGAAATCCTCGCTCATTTCAGCTGCCTGTTGACGGCGCTCGTGGGTGCTTTGAATCCTTCGCAGTTCACGCTCATCTACACCCAAACTCTCCAGCCAATCGTCGTCGTCATCATCATCATCATTAGCCTGCTGCTGCTCCTGCTCCACCTCTTGTTCCACTTGTTTCTCCTTGACATCAGTCTCCTCGTTGAGGCTGCTATTTGGCTCACCCACAGCATCTCTTTTCAGTGGCATGCTATACTCGATCCCCTCCTGCCGCAGAGCGTTCCGCATGCCCCGCGTCGATGGTGTGACGAGAGCATGCGTCTCGGCGCGTCCACCGCTCCCCGCTGCTCTAAAGAGGACTGTAAACGTGTTGGCACACATATAGAAATACGGACACTGTCGGGCACGCAGCAGCTGGAAGATACCACGAAAACTGTAATCCCATTCCTCGGCCAAGGCTTTGCGCTCCAGCTCTCCAATTGTGATGCCGTTGTTCTCCTTGGCGCTGCGCGGATAGAGCGTCAGCCAGGGCAGATGCGGATGCTGCCAGTAGTAGGTGCACTGATTAAAACGCGTCGCATCCGATATATCCAAGGTGCTCTCCGTCTGAGCGGAGTCAAAGCAACGCACAAAACTCGTCAATCCGCTGGCCAGTTGGGAGGTCTTAAGCTGCGTCGCCGGCAACTCGGTGGGGCAAAAGAAACGGACGCGCGTCTTCAGGCACCAGTCGATAGGCAGATGTGGCGTATGCTTTTGCCGTGCCGCCACAGCGGCATCATCTTCCTCATCCTCCTGGTTAACTCTCGCCTGCTGCAGCAGCCGGGCGAACGCTTGTGCATCGAATTTCTGCAATACCAGTTTTGCTGGTGGTGTTTTTGTTTCCGCTTTCGCGTCATTTACTAAATTTGTACCCGTTGTGGTTTTAGTTGCGCCACTGATTGCTTCTTCTTGAACATCATCGGCTTTTTGTTTCTTGGAGCCATCTGTGGATCTGTATGGGATACATTAGTTTTTGATTGCAATCTTATATTTTTCTTGCATTATTACTTTTAAAGGGAGGTGAAATTAGATTTCTGTTTTTCCACATAGCTTTAGCTTTTAGCTTTTTCGTAAGCAACTAGCGACTTTTGACAATGGCTGCCAGCACTGATGTGGAAACATTTTTGGGTTACCAAAGGAACATTTTGCACTGAGATGCAAAAGCTGATACATATTTATTCATAAGGCTTCAGGACCGTACAAAATTATGAAATTCTTTCGTAGGCGTTCTATGAAAAATAAACACTCACTTAGCAAATGGATTTTTGCGTTTTTGAGCAATTTTCGCTTCGAGCAGTTTACATTTGTCGCTCTCATCTAGTTCGGGTCGCTTATTGTTGTTGTTATTGCAGCTCACACGTGCCGCTAGCTGCTTCTTCTTTTGCTTCAGTCTTTGCAGCTTTATAAACTGTAAATTGTAAAGTGATTTCGTTAATTCAGGTGTAAAATTGTATTTCGTGCAACATTTAATACATCATCTGGCCGCGTCCATTTGGAGCTCAGACTAGATTCGCTGGACATTATTGGATGAGTTCTAATAACTATATAAACAACAGCATGAACATTAGCTAAAAGTCCCGCGAAAAATTGTACTTGTGTTATTGTTGTTGTTTTGATGCAATATTGCAAAAAAAAAAAGAAGAGAAAAAAAAATTGACAAAATTGATAATTATCGAACTGAACTTTTCGATAGTACACAATTAGATGTCCACCTCTAAAATAAAAAAACCAACCAGCAGCTGTAGCTGAGAGCAGCTGTTTATGCCAAATTCATTTGTGGTTCGTTTTTATTTATTTATTTGTTCAAACTATTCGTATCAATCGGCTGAATAAGTTTGCAAAATATTATTAGTTTGTGCAAACCTGAAAATGGATTAGAAGTTATTAGTGTTTTCTGCAACGACATATTAGCGAAAAGCGAACGACGCCCTGAGAAAGACGAGAAAAAGAGGAATTGAAAAACAACAATTTAAAAAGTGTTGACAAAAGAAAGATGGAGAAAGGAAACGGCAGCTTGTGTGAAGTTTGTCGTGTGTGCGCCAATAAAATAAAGGAAAAGACACGCCAGTTGCAATTGTTCACCTATAAGCGTGGCATCTTGCTGGAAAATCTAAAAATCATAACCGGAGTCGAGGTAAGTCAACTGTTCATTTTGGCAGCGGTGATGAAGAAGAAGGCGAAGCCCTTTTAATACTCTGTTTTCCAAGGGAAAAACGAGCGTATCAAATGTACTTTTTTAATAGATTTTGCTATTGTTTTTTGCAGTTGGAGCAGTATGAAGGATTGTCAGATTATATTTGTCAACGTTGCCATTCTGAGCTAGATTTGGCAATCAAGTTTCGGGAGCGCTGCATTTTCTCTCAAAACTATCTGAATGTTATGCTGCAAAAGAACAACAAGGAGATCATGATCAATGCATCGGCTCAGGAGCTCTATGAGGACTTAGTCGACGAAGACCAGCTCGAATATGTTGATGAGGATGTGCAGGTGGTGGAACGCAACGATGGCGAAGATTATTATGTGCCCTATGATGTCAGTGAAGTGTTAACGGTCGATGAGCTACCCCAATTTGAAGAATTCATTAAAGAGGGCGCCGCGAAGCAACAGTCGAAAGCAGAGAAACGACATTTTGTACTACTAGAAGATATTCGTCCTGCAAAGCGTTCCCGCCATTTCTTCATTTGCGAAGAATGTGGCGGATTTTTTAAGTTTGAGCCCGACTATAATGAGCATTTAAAATGTCACGTGGAGTCCAAGGAGCCGCAACAGTTATTCGCATGCGGTCAATGTGGGGTGTACTTCAATAGCAGCAGTGCCGTAAGACAGCATCGACGGCAACAGCATGACGTCCGAAACCTCTTCAAATGCGCCACTTGCGGCGAAACATTCCTGGAGCACAGCGCCAAGCAACGTCACGAGATGTAAGTGGGGGCCCATCACTTAGCATCCCATATATTCCAAACACTAATCACCTCTTACTCCCATTGCAGCGCACACAAGAATGAGCGACCGTATCCTTGTCTGGAGTGCGATATGATATTCGCCAGCGTTTCAGATCTTCGCACACATTCCACTACTCATGCACTCGAGCGTCTGGACGTTCACTCAACAACACATCACCACAAACTGAAGGTGCAAGAATCACAGAGTGATCTTAATACGCTGTTTGGCGAAGATCTGGACGAATACTGGCTAAGCTAATACGTATATATGCAGTATTAAAGTACACTTAATATTATAATTTATGTATTCGGATTTAGCATTTGTAATGCTTTCTACTTTCTTTTATTTTGTATTCAGTGATGTGGCTGAAATTATTTTGATCTGCATACTAAAAAATGTCCAAATCTTTGAAAGAGCGTTCATAACCTTTTTTTTTTAATATGAAATTTATTTTTATTATTTATTTATTAATAAGTATATATAAATACACTGTGTCAATTTGCGGGAGTTTAATTGAATTTTTGGATTTATTTGAGATTAAAGAGAAAATATTTAATATAAGGAAAGCGAAATATGAGCGATAGATTTAATGCATAAGGTTGTGCAGATCATTTTTAAAATGAAAAATTTACTTAATTTTACAAAATGATAAAAATGAAATGTATATATATTATTTCCAATTATCAAATATATGTTATAACAGTAAAGATATTAACAGAAGCTTTATCCAACTTAACATGAACATCGTAAAGCTTCGCGAAACTTGCGCCTGCGTCTCACGCTGGGAATACTCATATTCTTATCAACTAGGGTGAGTGCTTGTATATATGCTGTGCCAAATGGAAAATTGGTGTGTATTCAGTGTATTCAACTGGTTGTCAGCACATCACAGCCAAAGAGCGAGCAGCGCAATATTGTGAACAGAATTCCAGCAGCTGCAGCTGAAAAATCAATAAAATACAAAACTCCTACGTAAGCAGGCGATAAGAAATGCACAATATGCTAGTCCAGCCAAAGCAAAGTAAGTTGATTACAAATTGTGTGTGTGTATTATAGATTATTTATTGAAAAGGATATCAATTATATTTTTTTCATTACAGCTTTTGGCATGCTGCTTGGCTGCTTCATGCTGATGATGGGCTCTGCCCGGGCTGAGGGGTACGAGACGAAGGACAGCATCTTTGCCGATGTGCTGCTGACGGAGCTGCTCAATCGCATGGATAACGATATGCAGGTGGGCTACTATGATGTGGACAATGAGGGTGATTTGGCAGCGGCTGCTGCCGCAGCAGGCAAGGATAATGTCGATTTGGTTTCGCGCTCGGAATACGCTCGCCTCTGCGATGGCGGCCACGATTGCCTGCTACAATCGGAAAGCGCAAATCCCTCGCTGCGGGACCAGGAGTTCCTACAGCACAGCTCGCTGTGGGGCCATCAGTATATGTCGGGTGGCATGGGTGAGATGCCAAATCGTTATAGCACAATTGTGAAGACCGATGCCAGTTTGCCCGCCTACTGTAATCCACCCAATCCCTGCCCTGAGGGATACACCTTGGAGCAGCAGCAGGCAGCCGATTGTATTATGGATTTCGAAAATACGGCAAGTTTTTGTCGCGAATTCCAAGCGGCCCAGGAATGCACCTGTGACAGCGAGCATATGTTTGACTGTGCCGACCAGGAGAATGCATCTGGCACTGGGACTGGCGATGGCGATATTAACTCTGCCGTTGAGAAGTTCCTGTTGCATCAGTTTGGCAACGATAATGTCCTCGACAACGACAATGGCGTTGTGAAGAAGGCTGGCCATCTGCCCGGCTTACCCAATCCTTTCCTCCAAGTGGGTCCAGGCGATCGTCTGCCCATTGCAGCCAAGAAGGGCAACATGTTGTTCCATTAAATATTTAGCCAAGTTTTGCAACAAAAAAAAAACATTAACTTTTATGTTTTTGGTTTACTAGTTTGGACATTATTGAAGACACTAACTGGAACTTGTCTAACATTAATTATCACAGTCGTTTCTAAATGTTATCCCACATGCGTATATACTAATGGCTCATAGCAGCTTCCAACAACCCATAGAAATAACGTTATTCAAAATAAACTATGGCTTAAAGCCGAAAAACAAAAGCCAATATTTTCTTTTGGAAGCAACGGTAAACATATATAAATTGTTGATCTGCTGTTCGGTTCTATGAAATGTATTTAAAATATATTATAACCAAGTCTGTGAAAAATCAATTTGAATATTATTCCAGAACATATTCAAAAAAAGTTGAATGAAAACTCAATTTTTAGAGAGTGGAAAATAACTCATATTTTCTGTAACACTTTGTTCTTTTTTTATATCCTTCAGCTCCAGACTTTAAAATTAAGAAATAATTTTTATTAACTAATATTTAAAACAATTAAAACAGATAATCTTTTTTTTTAATATTTTTAAATATATGAAAAATCTCATATATGTACATGTGTAAAATGTATCCAAAAATTTGACAGTGATTGAGTTATTTTACAAACTATTATAGCAAGATTCATGAATGTATATAAATAGGTATTTTTATTTTTTGCTGCACATTCAAATCAGCTTTACAATGAGTATTATGTGTCAGCATTCACTGGTATTGTGTTTAGGTCGACAGTCCCACGAAGGGGGAACGCAAGCATCACAATTTCTTAAAGCTAACCTAATAATTGAAATAGTATATATATAGTATGAATGTTGGTTGCTGTTGCCCAACGGGCCGACAATTCACTATTCGAAACTAACACTGGCAGTGTGATTAGCTAATCATAATATTCGTTGTGTGTTGACAAGGATCCTGCTATGTCCTTTCTACATATATATACAATTTAACAATAAATGTTTGTTTTTTTTGACTATAAACTCTAATTTTGATACTTCTTTCATAAATGTTGTTCATCCTTTATAAATTGCTAACTTAACCGTAGTCTAAATAGATGTATTCATTTTATGGTCATAGATAGTTTACAAACGTCCCGTGTTATTGCCAGACACATTTTGACCCCAGGACACCTGATGCGGATTGCGGGTAGTCAAACGTAGGGAGTTACCATCGCCATCCTCATCAATGACATGCTCGTATCCCTGGTTGATCGTACCGCCGCCATTCGAGCCATAAATTTGCTATAAATATGAAATAATTGGCATGAGAAATTACTGTACATAGATCTTAAAGAGGGGTATAGCTGTGATTTTGTAGAAGATATCTCCAAGCGGATAAGGTACGAGTATAAATATTTATTGTTGATCGAAAACTCGATATAAATTATCATCAAGAAGTCGTGGAGAAATAATTCTTAATATTTGCTGATCATATGAAAATTAACAAGTATTAAAATGATATAAATGTAAAACGATCTATTAAAAATGAAGATCAGACTTTACCATTGCATTTCGGTATTTAATGTTGCGTCTACTCTAATTAAAACCTTATCTTATAGTTCTATCTTATAGTTTTCACTCACCTCTGCAGGTCCTCCGTTCACATTGAATACGTCCTTGATGCTGATTCCTGCATTGGATATGCGTCCGCTTCGCTGATTGGTCACAGCGCCATTGTTATTGGTCTGTTTCCCAATAATACAAATTATAATTTAAAAAAATAATAATAAATAATAATTAAGAGGGTGAATCCTTACCGGCAGCGGCGCTGTGGTTATGCCATATTCATTTTTGGCGCCCAACGTTTGCATTGCCGATTTGCGTCGTTCCGCCATCACGGAGTTCTTCCTGACCTCCAGCGCACGGATGGTCTCTGCCCGCATGGTCAGGCGACGCGTGAGTATCGGCGTCGCCGGATTATTTTCGGCATCCGCTGTTAACTTGAGGAAGCGCTTCTTGAACGCCACATCCAAGGTGCCAATTTGACGACGCGGCTGACGGGCTTTCTCCAAGTTTTGTATTGTCTTGCGTCGTGCGATGCGATCGGGTCCCGAACCGGAATCATTATCATAATCCCCATCGATGCCCTGCAAGCGTTGCAGATTCTTAACTATTTCCACCGCGTGCTGTGAAATAATGTCGCAATTATTACAGTTCAGAATGAAGTAGTTGCAATATTCACCTTGTCTATTAGCTGATCTTGAGTCAAGTCCTCTGATTTCTTTTTGCAGAAATTCAACTCGGTTGAGGACAGGATGTGTGATATGGTGCCAAAGCGATGGAACAACATGGCCGTAAATTGTATGACCAGAATCAAGGCAAAGAAGAAGACAAAAACCAAGCCAATGGGCTCCAGTTGAAGATACTCCTTGGAAATGTGCACCTAAGCGAACGTGTTAGAAAACCAATATTAGCAACAAACTCAGAGCGATCTCAATTTTGTTTGGTTAGTAACATTTAACAATTGAACGATTTTCCGGAAACGATATTGGGTTTAAGGCAGAACATAGTACCAGTTGTCGGTGATAATGCTATGTTTATGTGTGATACATACACAGTAAAAAAAATGTGGGCTTTGCTAACAAAATAAAAATATACAATTATTTTTAAAAAAATTTAACTAAATATGCTTACAGAAAACACATTATTTTCGATTTTGTATTAGAAAAAATTATTACTTGAAAGATTTTAGTATTTCACATAAAAATCTCTTTGAATTACTAGAAAAAATTAATTCGATTAAGAAAGTAATTAAGCATCGCAATAAAAGCTAAAATTAAGATGATCAAAAAAAATGTAATTTTTTTATAAAGAAAATAAAATATAATTCTTTGAATATAATTTTTATAAACCAATTTTTGCATTAAATACAAAGTAAAAAGTTGTCAAAAAATTGACAAAGTGTCTCAAAAAGCCAACATTTTTTTTAAGTGTGTATAAGTGTGTTATAGATTTATATGCCGGGGATTTGTATGAAGCATGCTTGAAACTGAGCTTGACTCCAGCATGTATAAGTATTTACATACGTCCAGTTTTGATATTTTGTATGTATATTTATTTTTATATTTATATTTATATTTCTATTTGTTTTTGTTTGGGATTTATGGCATTTATGGCTGACAGTTTACCACCGTGTTGAGGATTAACTGTTAGAAACTGCATTTAATGTCATTTGATGTATTTGTTGCAATTGTAATTGTTGCTGCATTGGTTCGAGTATGATATGGTATTGTTGTAGTTGTTGTTGTTGTTGGTGGTGATATGCCAGCACCATTAGGATGGGTTTCAATAAACAGTATAAAACAAACAGGAAACGCCTTATAAACATTGGGTACAGAGAACATACACACATCCAGATAAAATCATTAGAAACATTCATTTTTGGGTAAGTAGAGTATGTAATTGTGACTGTGAATTTGTTTGTATGTAAGGATCACATTAATCGCATAGTGTAAAACAGAGAGAGAGAGAGAGAGATAGAGAGTGAGAAAGGGAGTGGGCAACAGGAAGTTAGAGGTCCCTTGAAATGATTGGATTTGCTTTTGTTTTTTTTTTGCATTGTTTAGATAAGATTTACTGGGCGAACACAGAACAAAACAGTTTTAGGATAGTAGTAACACAAAATAGTTGGTGATTAGAAATTTGTATTTGAATTATTCCATATACACCTCAGATGTCTCTTCGATATACGTAATGTTCGTTTTGACGCCCAACGGCCAAATAATATGCAATTTATCCTTATTCAGTTGCAACAAGAAGACAATCAATACGAATAAGGCGTTGGCCATGAAAAACGCAAACACCGACTTATTGCGCAGCTCAATCAGATCGGAGGCTATGCGTGCCTAAACTCCTCGATCACGATATTAACAATATATATATATATATATATATGTGTATATATATATATACAAAAAAAGAGAGAACAAAAAAAGAAAATGTGTTAGTGTTGTTTGTTAAATTGCGCAATTACCTCCTGGGTGGACTCGTCATAAGTAATATTCGTGCGCACACCAAAGGGCCACTTGACGTGAATGTTATCCTTGTTCAACTGCAGCAGGAACACGATCAGCACGAAGAGAGCATTAATCATGAAGAACGCAAAGACCGACGAGTCGCGCAGCTCTTTCAGATCTTTTGCTATACGGGCCTACAAATATTTCATCGCCAGGCGGTTGGAGAAGATTAAAAGTTACCTTAACCTATTTATAATCTGATCATCAAGCCTTGCTAAAACTAAATCTATATTTCTTTCCTTTCATAAAAAATAGATCTTCCATTTAACTATTATATTTTGGTTGAGAATAGGTTGCTGATATTATCGATAAAGTATTATATTTTAATTGCAATATATTTCTGCCTGGCTTCAGGTCAAAGACTCCAACGAACTATACTTAATAAACCCAAAAAAGTTTTAATTATTTCAACTGAATAACATTTAATTATTTTTCGTAGACCAATTTTTGAAAACTAAAAATCCAAATGCTTATTTTTTTTTAGCAACATTCCTCATTAAATTGATGACAATATAAAATGTGGCACAAATACGAACCAAAATGTAGATTTTTAAATTCTGTTATTTCTACAATAACACCTTTCAAAACCCCCAAAGTTCAATTATTTTATCTGTACTTTTGAGCTGATAATTTTCAATGGGATCAGAGTATTAAGCAGTCGGTTAAGTCCGACTGCAACTTTCCGAATTGTAAAACTAATTTTATGGTTATTTAAGTCTCACCTGCTCCACGGGATCATTGTCGATGGGATACAAGTACTGATCGATGAGATCCTTCCAGAACTGTATTTCCGAACTGGACAAAAAGTCAACCTCACCTTTGCGCACATCGGGATCCTCAATCCAATAGGGGTTGGTTAGGAAATCGCGTTCCTGTTTCGGTTCCGCTGAGGTATCCGAATCCGACTCGTCGGATTCATCACCAGATTTTTCCGCTACCGATGTGAGCAAATGATGATCCTTCGATCCACCCGATGTGGTGCGGCGTCTATTATGACGCGAGGCATGATGACCATGTGGATCCACAGCACTCTCAATCGTGTCCATGCGCTGCTTAATCGTGTCCAACGAATCGGCAATTGAAGTCAGCTGCTGTTTCTCATCTGAGGTCTTGCCATGGGTGCAGAATACACAACGGAATAAGCCCGCCAGGGAAAACTCAATGGAACCCTCTTCATCATCGTTATCACCGATGCCACTTTGAAGGAAACCCAACATGCTCTTCTGCTTCACTCGCTTCTTGTTCTCCTCGGCTGCCTTCTTTTCGGCCTCCAATTCCTTCTTGGTTTTTTTGGCCACCACCTCGCGAGTGCCCCAGGAGACAACGTTCAGATTGATGATCGAATAAAGGATGAGCAGCAAATACATAGAGGGTATGGACAGCAAATAGATTAAGCCGCATGTTATGCACCAAAACTCTTGCGGATGCAAACATGCGGCTATAAAGAATGAGCCCACCATAGATATCAAAAAGATGGCCGATGGCGATCCGATACCGTCCTCACCCAACTGCAGAGCTGTGCCTACAATGACAGCCATCATAATCAGTGCATAGCACGTGGATAGCACCTGGGCGACAAACAGTTGTATATTCGCTTTGCAGGTGAAACATATGACCATAAATCCCAATATCGGCACAATATTATAGTGAAACGATGTCCAATTGTCGATGCGAAAGGCGGCCACAAAAGCGCCCACCAACATAAGAAAGATTGTGCCTGGTCCCAAAATGGTGCCACCCATCAACATCATCTGATAGAAAACATATAGCAATGAGATGTTATCATTGATCTTGATCGTTCGCTTCGCATCACCCAACAGATCCATAATGTTTGCTATGGTCGACGGCACCCAGCGACGCCGCTGATTGTAGAACTCATTGAAACCCTCCGGGCAGTGAGTGTAGGCATCGGAAGCAGCTGAATACTCCACACGATAGCCACGCTGCAGCAGCAGGGTGCAGAGCCAACGATCCTCACCCTGATCGTACTGTACATAATGACGGGCCTCTGTCGGTTTCGTTGTATACTTCTTCATCACGTTGTCATCCATCAATGCCTTGCCACGGAACAGCGAGAAGCAGCCCGGTGAACACAAGACACATCCAATCATATGCTCGGTGGCCTTCTGCAGCCAATGGCCAATAGCATACTCAAAAAGCTGATACCACACCATTGGGCCAGAGCCAACGGGATGAATGCGTCCGCAGGCTGCACCCAGATTGCGATTCTTCTTCATTAAATCCACGAGTAGAGTAACTGCATTCGGCTTGAAATCAATATCTCCGTCCAGTGTGAGCAAATAGGTGTTCTCGGCAATCGCATCCTTGCGGTCCACCGAAATGGGCAACTCCATCAGACGATGGCCCAGCAGATAGTACATATACATGACCTGAGACCAACGCTTGCGATGACGTATCCGATCCTTGTCCTTCAGATGTGCTATAAACTTGGTCTTACCAGGCAGCGTCCACATCAATCGACCGCCATAGGGTGTTGGATATTTCTTTGGTGGCCTCAGTCGTATCGTTGTCTGATGTATCTCAGAGGCTGCCTCATCCATGGTGGCTATCAGGAGTTTAACGAAACGATTGCATTGAATATCATCATCACTGTGATCCGAGATCTCAAAGGCATCATCGAAGAATATGTGAGCTGTTCGAATACGTTTCAATGATTATTTAATTTAATTGGTGGAGATATGTGCACCTACTCTCAAATTCATAGTAGTCGGGATCGAGGACACGCAAATACTTCTGTGCCACACGTCGGGCACACTGATCCTCGTCCATACGCATGATGCTCTTCAAGAACTCGATCATTTCATCTTTGGTTTCATGCCACATGGTGGCGCAAGTGTAGATCCGAGTGATATTGTCCGATGATTTGATCGAGGGCTTATTTGGCGCCGATGAACGATCCGTGTGCACGGAGATCGTCTCATAGTACTCATCGCCCTTTTCCTTTTCGATCTCCGATAGATCCTAAAAATGAATAGGGAGTTGAAAAAATATCAAATATTTGCATTCCTATAAAAAGTTTACCATACAAAATATACAAAAAGGCGAAATTTTGCTTACTTCAGTTTTGACATCCGCCTGGTCATCGCGTCTTCTATTCAGCGCCATGGACTGATCGATGAGTAGGGATGAATACATGGGCCTCACAAAGAGTTTCTCTGTGGTGGCCAATCTCTCGCATTTGGGCGTCCAAATGTGCAACGCTATCCACGTTTGACTCAATAGCCACAGGATCCAGGCCCAGGCCATTTGTTCCGTAACAAAGTTATTAAATCGAAAATTGGACGGACTGGTAAAGAAGAGATAGTCCGGAATGGTGTCGTGGAAGAAGCATGGATCATCAATGCGTATGCCGCAGGCCGAGATCAGCAGGGAGACGGCCAGTGGAACGGTTAGACTAACGGGAAAAGCGTAACTGAAGCCCTGAATTAAAATCTTGCAAGCAAATTTGCCAAATATATAGCAAAAATAGGCGCCAAAGACCTGCAGGAGCAGCACATAAACGACAGAATTATAGCTAGCATCCACCTCGACTGTGTCAATGTTAGCCGACTCCAAAGTGTCGGGAAGAACACCGCCCAAACTCGCTGGCAGCTCGTAGACAATGATCTTGTGCGCATCGAAGGCATCGCCAAAGAGGCTAAATAGATTGCTCGGCTCCTCGCCGTTGGCCCAGTAGATGAGCAGTGTGACGCAGAAGAACAAGAGGATCTTCCAAATCGATAGGAACATGCAGCAAAAGTAGCGAGTATTATGCAACTCCTCCTTGATGCGACCCAACGAGCGCATCAGTCCCAATGGCGATTGGGATGACACATAGTTCTCCCACCAGCCGCAGGAGATCATCACACAGGCAACGGGTATCACCCAGAGTTCGCGACGATTCTCCAGCAGGGGCCAGATGACGAGGCCAGTTACCTGAGCTGCCACCGCAGTCAGATCAATGATGACCTTAATGAAACGTTTGCCCTCCTTGGAGGTGCGAGATAGCAGCCCAAAGATGCCGGGTATGACGCACAGACAATTGGTTAACATGGCGCCCTGTATGGCATCGATCTGGGGCAGCACCACAAACATCAGCAGGGCTGTGCCCAAGGCGCTCAGACTCTCCATCAGCCAGACGAACAGAAAGTGTCCCGTCTTTGGCACCTTGAACGTCTTGAAGAAACAGATGCGCACCGATCTGATCAGCGTTCCAATCTCTGGCAACGAATATGCTATCACCAGTGCCCAGATCCAGGCAATGCGCTCCTCCTCGGGTAAAACGACCACAAAACTCTTGTCGCGACCCTATAATTGAGTTATAACAATTCATCCAGCTGCGCGTTATCAAATTTTTAAGTTATCCTTACCAGATCCTTGTTGCAATATTCTATTCTGCGATCCTTGCGCACTTGCGAGGTCATAAATAGTACTGTGCCCTTGGCTATAACACCACCAGTTAAAACTATTATGAAAGTGAAGATGTAGGCGAAGATTTTCAGAATCTTAATGGTTAGCTCGAGACACGCCTGATTCGCCGTCGAACCGCTCTCAATTTTAATCGGCGGATCACGAAACACATCCCAGCCTTTTGTTTCCTGTATTGTGCGTTGGCTGTCAATTAAAATTAATTCGAATTTTTCAAGAATTGTCTTAGAAATGTGCGGTATAATTCTACGCTAGTAGTACTGAAATTTAGACTGACAATCACTGATAGAGAACCAAGATTGGAAAGTTGTTGTTTAAGTAATAGAAATATAATTAAGCTGATAAAATCGGATAAATCGGCAAATGGTGACCTCTGTTTATACTTTTAATATTTGAAATTATTAAACATTAAAATAATCCTAACTAAAATATATATGTATACATTGCAAAAGAAAACCTTTAAGTGATAAACTAATGTCTGCAGCCATTAAATATATATATATATATAAACATAAATATTTTTTTTCAATTTTAGCCTAGACCTAAAATGTCAGCAATTCTATAAAATGAATGTCTAATATTGTATTTTGCTGAGCTGCTGAACAAGTGGTTTGCTCTTGGTTTCCGGTATTTCAACCACATAGCTGAGAGTAATTGCCATTGAAAGTGATTGTCTCAAGATCTGGGTGTAGCCAAGCCAACTAACACAGCTGTGGGAATGGCAATTAACAGTTTGTTGTTGTCTTGGGTAGATACTTAGTTCCGGCTTGTCGTTGAATGAAACGGATTATTTTTTCTTTTCTTTTCTTTTCGGACGTGCATTAATGATAGACCCTCAGAAAATAGCAGCAAATTGTACAAAATTTGCATATACTTTGATAGATAGCTCATCAAATACTAGGCAAGACTTACCTGCCACCATAAATATCGTGTGCCAGCGGTGAGCTCTCGTCGTCGGTGAAGTTGTTGTCATCGCTATCGCCATGCTCCCCAGCAGCGGCTGGTGGTGCCATCGGGCGATGCCGCACCGCAGACATCTCCCACGGTTGCTGTTGCTGGCGTTTGCGGCCTGCTCAATCTTGGAATGTGCAAA
Source organism: Drosophila cognata (assembly GCA_035041535.1). NCBI lineage: Eukaryota > Metazoa > Arthropoda > Insecta > Diptera > Drosophilidae > Drosophila > Drosophila cognata. The sequence continues at coordinate 11,174,986 of JAWNLC010000571.1, read as the reverse complement.
TCTTGACTGCAAAGTAACCAAGAAGTGGAAATTAATTGTGCGCCATGTTGATAATCCTGTTTTCAATATGTACGCGCCACATATGCACTCTTGGCCAACACTGTTAAAGCCAGCTTGGCTTCAAGGACGTGCGGCCTTTGACCAGCCACAATCCAACCGGTTGCATTTTGCTCCGGGGACCAGCATAAAACATTGAAAGTAACTTAAGCAGCGAGATAATCGCACATCATTCGTTATTAGTGAGTCACGAGTGCCTAAACTGATTTTACATGCGAATGCAGAAAAACAAGTTTACTTTTCTAGATTTAAGCCTAAAATAATAAAGACTAAAATGGCTATCAAATGTTTAATTAAATATTTGTTATATAAGAAAATACATTAAGTTATCCACTTAAAATACATACATTGATTTTCTAAAGTGTAAAATTTATTTTCTTGTTCTTATCGCTTTTCCAAACAATTATTACATTTTCCTCTACATTTTTCTCTTTTACCCAAAAATCTCTCTTACCGAAAAATGATATATGTCTCTTTAAGATTGGCCATACTTAAGAATATATAAAAATAGCTGGGAATTAAAGAAGATCTGAAACAAATAGAAGAATCCATGAAAGATGCTGACACATCTGATGTCAAGTATATGTATCGGATACGCCTCAGTTCCTCCACTTTTGGCACGGAACTAAAGTTGTTGCCTGTTTTGGTTTTATGGTAATTACGAACACATTGTGTGTTGCACATACAAATACATATACTAAAATACAAACAGACACGCACACACACAGACTACAAGCTTTGGTCGCATTGTTTTGTTTGCAGACCTTGTGCTACATTGGATTTCAATTAAAACTGTAGAAGCGCGGCTCAATGTGAGGAAATTAATAGGCATGGACTCTTAGATAGAGCAGCAAGAAAACAGAAGTTGTTAGTAAAACTGTGAACAGTTTGTAAATAATCATAATTGAATAGAAAAAAAACCATTTACTTATTTAGCTAATATGATAAGCAGTTTCGTAGCCCAGCTTCAGATCCGCTAAAAAGGTTGAACAGATCAACCAGATAGTATCAGTGGATTGAACACCTTATTTGAGTTGGAACTCGAAAGGAGGTATTTGAAATGCAAATGGAAGAAAATTAAAATAATAATAATTAATAAGAATTTACTAATTGTTGCTTTGGTCATATAAATATATAATATAATATATAAATATATAATAAATTATCTAAATAAATAATGTAATATAAAAAGTAAAATGAATTTTTAAAATAAAATAAAAAATTGATCATTTTTGTATTTGAGTATTTTTTGCATATTTTTTGGCAGTTATATTGAAAATTGGTATATTTCTAGTTCCTGCTAAATTCCTTTAGCTAAACAGCTGTTGGGCAGGAAAGGTCAAAGGATGCTGTTGACAGCCCGGAGCCTGCGCAGAAGACAATCGACTTGGTGTCATCACCAAAAACCGTGTCATATGGATTGCAACCCCAAAGCAAAACTTGCAGCTGCTGCTGTGGAAGCAGCCACCCTCGAACGCAACGTGAAGTGCCTTGTGTGAGAGCAGGGGTGAGTAATCGTGTGTGTGCGTGTGTGTGTGTGTGTGCGTCTATGTGTGTGTGAGTGTGCGTATTTTATGGATGCTCTTGACTGATTAGAAACGAGCTGCGCGCCTCTTTCGCTGCTTATATGGCTGCGACTAACGGCGCTTTACAACAGGACCGTGTGGCCTAATGGATAAGGCGTCGGACTTCGAATCCGAAGATTGCAGGTTCGAGTCCTGTCACGGTCGAAGATTTGTTTTCTTTTTTTCTAAATTCACGCTCTTATTTTCATCAATTTCGGGTATTTATTTTTAATATATCTGCTAATTTCATATAAATAAAATTTTTTGTTGTTGAGAAATATTTTTACTTTTTGTATTTTTTTTTGTTTTTTCTTAACATAGTTATTCAAGATTTGTTTGATAATTCGCGTTCTACTGCAAATAAAAAACATATTTAAATTCATTTGCTTAAAAATATACATAAATAATACATTTGAACAAACATAACAAGTTAAGCGCATTAATTAGTCATAACTTTTCAGATAAATATATGATTATTGTTTGATGACCTTTTTTGAAAAATTTTAATATTTAATCAAATTTGATTTTGAAGTCTATACTGACTGTATATATATTGTATGTTAATTGGTATTAAGCAAGATCTTATTGTATGTAGGGCATTCCATAGTCGCTGATGTCTGACTAGTTCTTGCTCGTTGTGCATTCTTCATTAGGATTTGTAAATGAGCTTCATTTCTTGCTGCGTATATATTATTGTATATTACTTCTGATTTGAAATGTCAAACGGTCATCTCCTACTAAGACTAAGACTAAGACTAAGACTATGCGTCAAGTGCTTGAACATTAAGTCGTAAAAAATCAGTCGACTGGACAGGGTCCAAGCAACAAAGCTGCATACAATAGTCGGTCATTGGTCGTTGGTATGGTTTAGCAACATGAAAAACTTGATTTCAGCTAATTAATATACGTGTCTTATATATATATATATATGGAATGATATATATATGTATAAATATGTATATATATATATATATGTATTAATTGACAACGGTTTTGCTTTAATGATATGTGAAATGAAATGAGATTGCTCAATAGGTAAAATTGCTTGAGAGCTGCTGCTCACGTGTTTAACCCTAGTTGACCTCTAGTTGCAACCCACGCAACGATATAAAGAAAAGAAATCGTGATAACCATACACAATTTTGAGCAAAGACCAAAGAAACTGCGAGCCGCAAAACTAATTAAGCATTCATGTCAATGTGATGACAGAGGTATGAGTGTATTTCCAACTGGAAAAGTCGAGCAGCAACAGGATTAAAGACCACAATTGAGACTAGAGAATGACAGACAGATAGACAGAGAGACAGACAACTTATAGATCCATGATAAGCGACCGGTTCCACAGAGTCGAGCAGATAGTTGAGTGGGTCTTGGCAGGGTAGTAACAATAAACTGGTCTTTCTGAATGAATACAATTTAGCTATAACAATGCCACAGCTGCGAGTGTTAAAGCTTTTTTTTTGTATTATTTTTTGGGGCCAACAATCGAGCCATGTACTAAAAAAATCGTTTTGATTGTTAACAATTATATAATCAGTAATGATCACAATTCAGACCTTGTAAGAGCTAAATCGTGTTAACTAAAGTTGTTATTTTTATATTGTATATTCTTAAGCTGTTGTTAAGTTGATCAATTAGAAAATAGCAATGAAATTGTATACTATTTATGTCAAAAACTCTATTTTTAAAAATTTGAATCATCTCTTTAATCCTATCCCCTTGTGTAGTGGGCGTTAGCGAAATGAAAAAGCTAAGTGAACGGTATAAGTTATAAAATTCATCCAAAATATTTGTGCAATATATGTGGAAATATATGAAAAGTATATATTTATATACCACATATATACATATGTGGCTTAAAATATGATTTGTGCCCCAAGAAGGCGAGCGATAATATTAAAAGCCACTCAAGCAAACACACGTCGTGTGTGTGTGTGCCTGAAAAAGTGAAAGTCTAAAAAAATTTTATAATAAAAACAATCTATGAATAAGACAAAACAGCAGCAAATGCGGGAACAACAGCAGCAGCAACAACTCGGTAGTTGCAACAGTTGTTGTTGGTTGGCTGGTGCTTGAAATTGATTGCCACATTTAACAACGGTAACGAAACCGCACAAATCGAACCAATACGCAAACCGGCCACGCCAGGCTCTTGGCCAACAACAAAACTACAGGGGCCAAGACTCGTATCATGAACAACCAGTTTTAACATTTTTTTTTTTTTTAATCAAGTACAGGAAAATGCGATCGACTTGAAAAGTATGCGCAAAACATGCCCAAACAATGACAAATAATGGCAGCAGCAAATGTGGCCAGAATGCCGCCATAGAAAGGCAATATGAACTGAACGGGTATTAAATGGCTCAACCACTGCAATAGAGGTGTGGGTTCAGTGGGCATTGACTGACTGACCACTGGTAACGGGTTGGCAATAGGAAGTATTGCCGACGAGCTTTAAACCAAAATGGACCAGAGGTGGGGCCTGGAATGGCAAGCTGTTGAAAATGGCTATATATCTTGGCCTAAACGGCAGACAAGCTCAGTTTTTATATTTGAAATTAAATGGTTTAATTTCAGCTTAAGTATTCTTGTTATTTTGGGTTCAAAAGCTGATTTAAGCCAAATCTATGCATTTTATCGGTGATCTGTGTCTTTGCAGTTCAATAAACCTTAAACAGTTCCTTAAAACTCATTAAGTCAAGTTTGGCTTGCCATCGTTATACACATGCTCATAAATAAATACAAGACCTCCATCTGCGTCTGAGTCACAAGTTCTTTGGCGATTCTCTTTGCTTTCTTCATAAATGCTCATTTCCTTACACTCTTGTAATACCTTTCCTTGGGTATTATAATTTTTTTCGTGAGGTTTGTATCTGAGCGCATGGGGTATATATTTTTGATCAGCCTCTTTCTTTCTTTATCCATATCTTTGCAAACTAATCCTCTGATGAAAAAAATAATATATCAGTCTTCCTACGGAACAATCGATCTGTATTGCTGTTAATACTTTAATGACTCCGATCTGCAAGTGTTTATAAAATACGGCCTGCCAAAGTGCGATATCTTTTTGACATTTCTTATGATATGGTTTAATTGACTGTCTTAATTAAACAGACATGATTCTATCTAATTTCGATATATATATATACATATTCATAAATTCGTTGTTCATTATGAGTCACGAAGTTTGCTCCTAACCCGGATTGTGATTTTGCACAATGCGTAACTGAATTCAAAGCTGTGGTTTAGTCTGGGTTTTTTTTATACAATTTTATTCATCTCTGTTGTCTGCATGTTTCTCGCTTAAATAAGATTGTCTTTTAAATGAGGGCTTGGTTTTTTTGATTTATTGAAGGACAAGTTAAATCCAATTTGACTTATGAAGTTGAATAATAAATAAAAGCTTAGTAATTTTATCTTGATTGTAAGTAGTGTTAATATGTCTTTAAATTATGGAAATTCAATTTTTTATTTACTTGTGAATACCAATAAGTTTTATGTTTTCAAACTGTGATTACTTGAAACAACAGTTACTTGTGCTATATGACAAAAAAAAGACATACGAATAAGGCAAAAATAAACAATAAATATTTGCCAAGACATTTTGGCAGCTGTTGAGCGAGATTGCCCAAAATTTAAATGAGTTAAACAAATAAAAGAGAATAGAGAGAGAGAACCATACACACAAAGAGTCGGAGAGGCTTGTAAACCCCCATATAAATAAGCTTTAAAGCCAACTCTTCGACAGTCTCTTGAATTTGTTGTATAGGCGTTGAGGTATTTAAGATTGTGTAAAACTCAGCTGGCATGGATTAGAAAATGCCAATTAGATGAAACTCTTCTCAACTGACATTTTGGGCGAATTTCACCTATCGATATTAGGCGACGGCATAGTTAACAGGTCTCTGTTAAATGCCAAGAAAATGGCTTGCTAATTAAGGTTTATGATTTATAGAACAACTTGTTTTTAAGGTGTGCTTGTGTCTCTTTTTATTATACATTTTGCATGTATTTTCTTGGAACGGGTTTTTTTTTTTTGTGTTGTACCACAACGCAAAATGACACCGAATCTAAATCGTAAAATAGTCAGTTTTATAATTTGTTAGCTGCAGGTCTTAAAAGTAAAAGTGTTGCCAAAGTTTTACACAAAACTCGTTAGCCAACAAAGCAAATGAATAGAAGTGAAAGAAATAAAATAAATCTTCAACAAACGAAAATAAACTAAACAAAAATGAGAATCAGATGATGTTGTTTTTTTCATCTTTTTTTTCTTTTCATTTTTTATTCGTCTGGCGCATAACTTTCACATAAAAATATGTACCGTTTGATGCCGCTCACTGCTGCACGACGAAGAAATGGAAATGGCTAAGAGAAATTATGTTGACCTAGCAGCAGCTGTAAATCCGTTAAGATGAATGTTACGTTGTTGAGTGTTGAGAGCTTCTTTTGAGCAGAATTTCAAAGCACTTTTTCTTAACTGTTTTCACTTGAATCGCATTGGCTAACATATCAAATGGCCTTTGCGTGCATTTCACTTTTCTGCGCAGCTTTTTTTTGCACTTAACAAATACATTTCAACATTAATACATATATACGAATTATATACTTTTGCTTGCGTGGCTCACAAAAATTTTCAAATCAAAAATATTTTTATTTAACATTTGATTTCTTTTCAATAATTGGTTATTTCTTTTGCTTTGCCGTTGGCCGCGTTGTCTGGTTTATTGTTGTTGTTGTTGGTGGTGTTGTTGCTGTTGCTGCATTTAGCTTTTAGCCAGTTATCCACACATATATTTACAAATACACACACATACTCGCATACGCATGCGCGCACGTACCGTTTTTGGGGAGAAGGAGACACAAGACGGTAGAGACGTGATTTTTTGCTTTCGACCTTTTTCGTTGTCCGCCGCCAAGCTCTTTTCGAGTTCGTTGTCTTCGCCAAACTGAATTGAAGTCTTTCGCCTTGCTTATTGGAAGTGGTCGCAACAGTGGCTCTCAGCATGACGTTGCTTGCTATTTCTTTAACTTGGCTGGAAGTGAACATTTTATGAGCGTGTTCGTACATTGAGTGTTGTTGTTGTGGTTGTTTGTTGTTGTTCTTCATTCAAATTTATACTCACTTGTGGTTGTTGTTCGCTTGGGACATAACGGTTTGGCAGTTTGGCAGTTTGGCAGCGATCTGGTTGGGTTAAGCGTGTGAATGGCTTGGTGCTTGGAAATATTCAAAGCAAAGCTTTGGCTCTCTTCTCTTCTTTTCACTTTTTATACTCCAACTGGAAAACATAATTATTTGCCTATCCCTCTTTCGTATGCTGTTAATATATATACATATGTAGATGTTTTTGCGACAACTTTGTCGAGGTCGTCTGGTTTCTTGCTACTCATTTCTACGCAGCCGCTTTCTGTCTCTCCTCTTGGCCATCGCCTTATTACAAATGGCAAAGTGAGCGGAGCGCAAGCGTTGCAGTTGGAGCAGACAGACAGCTGTTGTAGCCTGGAAATAATAGAGCGCATGCGCAGCATCTCAAACAAGCTGAGAGTATGCGATAAGCTAAGAGAACACATTTAGATATTGATTATTATTCGGAAGAGTTATTATTTGTATCACGCAAAAGCAATGTGCCTCGACTTAATAACCGAGAACCGTTTAAGTTTATTCAACTGTTTTTTCATTTACATTAAACTTTGCTCTGAATAGAAAACTATCATACATAGGTATCTTAAATAAAATATGACTAACTTAATCTTCATAGAATATATGTGACATGATCATGCTAAAAGCAATATATATTTTCAATCATCATCCTCGGATGATTCTTGCATTTGCTGCTCGGCCAAATGGGCTTGAATTTGTGCGTGCAATGCTGGATCAGCGTGCAGATTCTTCAGCTGAATGAATTCTTTACTGGAGCAGCCAACAACTGGACAACGGATACCAGTACCGTTATTAAGTAAATCCTTTACCGTATCACGATCGTAGTGGTGTCCGCAATTAGTGTTGCGCACAGGATTCGACATGATGGCCTTCGACCAGGGATCATACATGGAAACAGCCATGCCACCAGTTTCCCGCACTTCAATAACATTGTCGTCGTCATCGGCGGTAGTGGCACTCACATTGCTAACAGTAATGCCATCCATGGTTCTTTTAAACGCTTTGTACTCGGACGTCTGCTTAATATTTACTCGTTTCTTCGCCTCTTCGGCCGATAATTGTGAATAGATTTGCTCAAACTCTTCGACGGTATTTGCCTCATTCGAGGCTTGCTGTAACGTCGTATCGATTCGCTTTTGCTTTGCCTTGATGAGCATTAGCTTTTCGCCGTACTCCAAACGAACTGTCATCATTTCATTGCTCAACTTTTTTATTTCGTCCTGGAAACTGCCACCACAACCTGACAGACAAATCAAAAGAGTTGTTGCATTTTTGAGACACCAAGAAAAGGTTATATACTTACAATTTTCCAATGACTGCATAAACAGCGTATTATCAATAAGGGTTTGTTTGACATCATCGATATTTCGTATGAAATCCATTCTATTATGTTACTTATTTTCACACCAGACGCTTTCTATGCGGGACGCACTGCTACCAATTGTTTTTACTATAGTGACGCCGATTGTCAAGGTTGTTATCGAAACTTCAAAATCGGTTTCTGGAAACAAATGAAATCTATTAGGCGCGCTTTTGAAAAAAAAAAATTAAGCAATAAATATTAAAATTATTGTAAAAGGAATATGAACATATAATAAATATCAAAACTAATGTAAGAGGAATATGAGCATACTGTGGTTGATTAACATCAAAAATGCGTTAAACAAAAAACTTAGTATGTAATCGAAATTTCCCACAAGTATATAAATGATATCGAACTAAATGTGCGACGAACAAGCTCAGTTCATTCGTTCAGTCTTGGTGAGTCATTCTATCGAACTTATTCTGAACGAAGCAAAATAAAACTGGTCACATTACGTTAAAATTGTATGTCGCGTTGCTCGGCTGTTGCTCGTGTAAAATTTAGTAAAATTACACAAACGCACAAATCGCAGCCACAAACAACTTTTAATGTGAGTTGGAGCACACGGGCCAGCAACAATGGGAGCCTGTGTATGTCGCATGAATCCCGACAATGAGACAATGAGTGTCTCCTCGGCGAGCGCATCGCGTCCGGTCAGCGCAGGTGAGTTTTTGTACCCCATCCACCAATTCAATTCATTCACATTCACATTCCAATTTGTGCATCCATTATCGATATGTGATTCTTTTGTTATTATTATTGTGTGTGTGTTTGTGTATGTTTGGCTCTTTTTCACTCTCTGTTTGCATATGTGCGTATTTGTGTGTGCGTTTAGGCATCGCTTTGAGTGGCGCTGCGCGCAAAAATCGTCCACTGTGCCATGAGACAATTAAATGGCGTTCGGATGTCCCATTAACCGAAGGACAACTACGCTCCAAGCGCGACGAGTTTTGGGATACAGCGCCGGCCTTCGATGGACGCAAAGAGATTTGGGATGCACTCCGAGCGGCCACAAATGCAGCCGAGGGCCTGGACTTTCAAATGGCCCAGGCCATACTGGACGGCGCCAATATTTCGGTGCCCAATGGGTAAGCAAATTCAAACTCAAATAAAACTTATTTATTCCCTTCTCGCTCCTCACTCTAATTACTTTTGACGTGGATAACGAAAATCAATATTTTTTTTAATGTGATTTGCGCTGACCGTTTATGGCGTCAATAGCATGTCCATTGCACTTTGTATGTGGCTTTTTTTAACTTCAATCAGAGTACAGTGATAGCTCGATATATGCCACGTTTCGCTTTGACAGCTGACAAATAATTCCACATATGAAATTTACAATTAGTGATTCAAATAAACCATTACTTAAGCTTACTCTCATAGACTTTGCATAAGTTCAGATTTAAAATGCATTTAAAATTATGTATATATACCTGGATCTGTCAATATCCAAACACCCAATTCATATATATAGCGATCGGTGTATATGTATAGAGATCTGCTAAGGTCTGTGACACTCGAGAGTAGATTGAACTCCGAGGCAACAAAGTGCTATAAATCGTATTATTTTTCATAATTTCCTTGTTTTCAAATTTAAATACGAATTACGGGAATTTCTAAAAATAGAAAGTGTATTATAGAAACTAAGTTGAACAAAAGATATTTGCTCGACTTAATTAGTTTACAATTGTTTTTCTTAAGTGTGAACGTTTCTCATTACTGTTAATGAAATTATGAATTTAATTATATCGAGAACTGTATAATCAATAGAAATCCGAACTCCCCTCTAAAATGAAATCGTTATTTTCATTTTAATTAAATTTTTTTTTATATATATGTTAGGGTATTTGAACTTCGGACTTTGATATAGTTAGATGATGAACTTTTATTTATCTATTTAAAATCGATTTTTGACCGGGGGCCAAAACAATGCAGCAAAATGCTGTTGTAATAATGTATAATAATTTATTTAAATGCAGTTGACCTTTGCCACTTTCACTCTCGTACATGCTAGTGTGGAGTGTTCATCGTTATGTCCTTGCATTTTTTACTATTTATTTTTATCAGTCGGTTATCTTTGTCAACGGCAACGTCAGCATTGATATTGTTGGCTATAGCCAAAAGTTTGGTTCAATGTATGTCTTTGGGGTAATTGCTGATAAGGTTTTTTTTTGTTTGACTGTTCACATAATTTAGTTACTAACCCACATTTGTGTATTATTGTAGCTACCTCACAGAATGCTATGATGAGCTGGGCACACAGTACAAGGTGCCCATTTATTGTCTATCATATCCCATAAACATTGTAAAGGAGGAAAATGGACGCGACTCGCCAGCTGAATACTCAGAGCCCGTCGATGGCGGCACCGAAATCTTTCTCAAGCTGCGCATATCATCCACCATGACTGATGTTAAACTGCCTGTATACTCAAAGGATACGGTCGGACAGTGCAAGAAGAAGCTTCAAGTGAGTGACACATACATATAACTATTTTTACATATGTATTCATATTTGTTGTTGTATTATCTTCAGGCTGTTGAGGGCGTCGATGCGTGTTGCCAACGTTGGTTCTACAGCGGCAAGCTGCTGGGCGATAAGGTGCCAATCGATGAGTGCAGCATACATCAAGGCTATGTGGTGCAAGTCATTGTTAATACGGAGCACTATAATCACGACAACAGCACGAGTATCGTTCACATGTCGCTTGCGAGCTAGCAATGCACCAACTCGAAACTAGTCAACATAGGCAACAACAAGCTTTGTGAACACCACCATCAACAACAAAATTTAGCTAGCAGCGGCAACAACAACAAATACATAGGCAACCCCATAATCATCAGGATAAATAACAGAAATGTTGCCACATTTTGTGGCACAAAGAGCACAAAAAGCTTCAATGTAAAGCACAAAAAGCCACAGCACCAACAACTACAACCACAAAGTCAACAAATACATCCACAGCGAATATATTGCATTTATCAAAACTTGCACATTGCTGAATGTTTGGTTCTCTTTTGCGTTGTTGCCGCTTGTTCGCCTTATTGTTTATGTTGTTGTTGCTGCATTGCTATTGCAATTTATACAATTCTGAGCGCAAGCAACAATTTAATGAAAAATGCTTATAAATCTAAAATTAATCATTAATATATATATATATAAAAAATTATATATATACATGAATAAATTATATATATATATGTATATATATATATAGTTTTATGCATATAAATACATATATTTTTTTGATAATAAATTTATATGTTAACATTATTAAGCAGTCCCCAAACAAAAAACATCATTTGTATAAGTAATTGTATTGAATAATACTATTCAAAAATATGCTTGTGAGATTCACAATTGAAAATCAAATGAACAAATGTACATTTTTCGTGAAATCAAAAAAGCAAACTATAACATCTCAAATTCGGAAGTAAAAAAAAAAAAACAAATACAAATTAAATACAAAACTGTTTATTAACTAATTGTAAGCAAATATTGCAAACATTTGTATGTAATGTAAAAAAGATGAGAAAAGAAAAGAAAAACAAAAGAACTGTAGTATTTGGCTGTAAGATGGAAAAACAAAGCATATATAAACATTTGCCATAAATGTTGAAATACTACAACTTACCCACTTTTGATACTGTACAATGAAGCATTAATATAAGAACGAATGCCAAGCACAAATTTAAAGTGAAAACAACAAAACAACAAAAAAAAAAACCAGCAAAACGACAAACAATTGTTAAACATTTTTCTTGCTCAATGTAGTTAACATACAATAGTAGAAAGTGGTTGAACAACGAGGCGTTAATATCGGATAGATTAAAACCCAAGTACCTTATAAATGTATATGATTTTTTGCTTATAGTTTTATAGCCATAACAGAAATACAATCAAGTGCTTATTTATTAAACAAACATTCTAATGTTCTATGAATTTCTTACAAACAAAAAACAAAAACAAAAAATAAAATCTAAAAATATATTTATTGCTATATCGGAAAGAAGCAAGAATTCGGGAGCAGCAGCAGAGATTGTGCAAATTAGCTAATGAACGCAACAACTGGAATACGATTAATGTTAGTTCTTATTGTTTTAATATATTTGTTTATATGTTTATGTGGCACAAAAAAAAAAGCAAAGAGCCAATCACTCATAGAACTATATCGATGGCGTTGTGCTTTGAGGCACCACCATGTCTTCAATGTGTTTGTGTATTGTATTACAATTTCTATGCAAACTTTTTTTTAAATTATTAATAATTGTATTATAAAAAAAGAAAAAGAAAAAAAAACAAATAAAATGTAAATTTGCGAAATGTGTAGACACTAACCACGAGCATCCATTTTCTGTAGAAGTGTGAGGAAAGAAAATGCCGTTGTGATGGTCTGTAAGATAAAGATAAAGATAAAGATAAAGATAAAGATATGTGCTTAAATAAGGTCGAAACACTCACCCCCCTCAAGCGATCCACATTCAGATTGTAAATTTTACCAGCAGTCAGTCTAAATTCGCGTCGAGAGTTTATCATGAACATTATATAATCGCTGCGCAACTGTTGCATATGCAGCTGCCAAGGACTGCGCCACAGTGCCTCCCCGCATCGCATACTGTTCTTATAGAGGATTTCGGCAAAATAGCAGATGATGAACAGCTCGTAGAGCACCAAGATCAGATATTGACCCAGTGACACCATGTGCATAAATGAGTTGGCTGCAGTGCTCTTTGTGTACACAAATGCCACCAGGCACATCAGAAAAGTAACCTCGCCGATCTTGAACAACCAAATCGGATTATAGAAGCTTTCCATCTTTTGCAGTATTGATAGTATATAACGATGATGCTGCACACAGCGCGTGAATGATTGCTTGAAGGCGCTGTAAAAATCCAGATTGTTGCCGTGTTTTCCTTGCTCGATAAGCTTTTCCGGCGGAGTCTGTATTTCCATGGAGTAGCTGTACTGATTTGGCTCGGCATCTGCCACGGATTGCGCCTTTTGGAGTTGGCTATGGGTAAATCAGGTTATGATTAAAAACATATTTTTTTGTAAAAAGTGTACTACAATATTTTCAACGGAATAATCACAAAATATATATTTTAATATAAAAATAAAAGTACTTTACTATTAAAAGTAAAAACAATTAATAAAATCTTAAATATTCATTACGAAAAATAAAAAAAAAAAATTTTAGATATGTTAAAATAAAATCGATTGAGTTTAAAGAATCTTTTTTTTTCAAAAAAATTTGGTTAATATTTTTTTGTTTAATCAAATAATTTGACCATTTAAACATTTGTACAACCTTAGCTGCTCCAGATTGGCACCCATTTTCAGATAACTGGTGGCGAGCACATTTTTCAAGCTGCAAAACAGGATATCGTATTGTCCACAAATAAGAATGCTCAGCACCATGTGAAATCCACTGGAAGCTGAAAAGGCAGCTGCCACTTGAATCTGCCCCATGGCCTGCAGAAAGAACACCAACTCATAGACATACGGTTGCTGTAGGCAAAAAAACACCATAAAATCCATAATAGAGAGGTATATGTTATGGCTTACTTTATAGTCAAAGGGATACCAACAGGATAAGGGCAGACTTCGATCTCTGTAAACTAGGGGCAGTGCCAGCCAGAATATAGTGCCCACATAGCATAAGTAGACATAACTCTTGATCCACAGATTCGATTGACGTAATGCACTGCCAACGGTCACATGGTTAAATCCGGGTGCCGAACGTAACTGATGTTTGTCATTGATATAACTAACAATGTGTGCCAACAGCTTGGGTCTAACGCGACGAAAGTATAACTTCATTGTAATGGTCCACACATAGATGACCGTTTGCAGCAGGCAATTGACCAGAAACTCCAGATCACCTTGGCCATAGTAAATGCAGATAGTGCTGATATATAATGCCGCTATATGCACACACACAAACAACGTGAATAGCTCGTATATCCCATCTGCGATTCGTATTAGGTGCTTTAAACAGTTGTTTCCCTTTCTGAAACTCAATGGATACATTGCTGCCACACGCATTGTCGAGAGTGTAAATGCAAACAGATCGCGACGCTCGATTTGTTGCCCAATATTATCATGTGAGTGCTTCATGCTGTATTCTTTAAAGTTTGACATATTTTCACGTCCTTATATATGGAATTTGGGTGGTTTTATTTGTGGGCGTTGCACGATGTATTTTTATCGTAAACTTTAAATTATAAGTTGCTGTCAAAAGTTCTCATTGAAGTGAAATGTTATTTTAATATTTAATAAGTAAATAGGCAGCCAATCAAAAGTATTGGTAAACTCATCTGTCTCCTATGATTTATATTAATTTCAATCAAAACTTTTGCATTGTAATCAAAAGTTTTCAAGTTTATTGTGACACCCTCAAATTCATTTAGATAGTTAACCGTCAAATTGAAGGCCTCTGCAACAGCAAAGGCACTTTTAGAAAAACGCCAGTAGTTAAATGAGTCTTGTCAATATGACTATATTATAATAATATTTAAAAAAATATTAGTATATTATAATTTAATTTGCTATTTAGTTGCGATATTTAGCAACAAAGCCTTGTCGGCGATTGTTAACTTTGGCAGCAAGGCACTAATAACGTAAATACAAATTGAATATAATAATTACAGTGTTGAGCTATTGATTAAGTCATCGTATATATGTGCCCAACTGGCAGATACCCTGTCGAAATTAATTTAGTAAAATCAGACTTCAGGCAAAGTTAAGCTGTTTGTACTGATAAATTTAAGTGTATATACACAGTGTCTCCCAGCTTAATTCGATCGGTGTCACGTAAAAAATTTAATTATACATTATTTTTCTTCCCTGGTACTCGGGCATAGAAGTCATGGTTGTGGCGAACCTGGCGTACAGTTTCCACACAGCACTTGTTCCCCATTTCATCCAGCACCAGTTGAGTCAGTTTTGGAGCCGATAGCTTGGAATTTTTCCTTAATTTCCTGATGATCCTCCGCTCTTTCTTCTGCCTTAGCTCTCTATCCGATTTTCGTCGACGAAGCGCCGAATGATGTTATTGTTGCACTCGAGATGCAGGATATAACTAAACTGACTACGAAGTATTGCTCTATTTATACCGAATATATTACACTTTAGGTACAAATTCGGGTTTTATGGCATACAGGTGTCCATAATGTATCTGTTTCAAATAAGCAGAGACCAAAAAATAGGGTAATTTTTTATATAACCCTACGTAGATAATCCCCAGTTTATTGGGGTCATATATTCATTTTCGGTTTTTGAAATATTTGAAAAATAATGTGTAATTAGTTTACGGCAGGCGTTTACATTTTTTATAACTAGGTTTATCTAATTGATTTTATTTTTAATATATATAAAATTTATTTACTTGTGTCTACTTCCAATTGCCGGTTCTGCATAACAACAGCGTTTTATAAGTAGTCCACTTAAAGTGCACTTCCACTTGTGAACGCGATTCGCGAGCAGAACTAAAGTTTCAAACAATAGGCCAACATGCCAGAAGTGCAGTAGTTGAGTTAATTGGGAGCAGCAAAGTGGAGTGGAGGGGAGGGGGGGTGTTCGCGAGGGAGAAGCATACCAGGCCAATAGATAGAGACAGAAATGCGACAAGTTTCGGTTGCAACATGGCGTATGCGTACTGTGCGAAACACAAACAACAAACAACAAGGGCAACCAGCGGAATACGAGCAGATGGATTAAACAAAAGCCTGCAAATGGAATGCCAAAGAGAATGTTAGAGCAATTGAGAATGCGCATCAACAGAAACGCCATCAGTGAAATGGCAGTCATTAGCAATGCGGTCCTGCAAGGACGAATATATAAGCAAGGCGATATTTATTTATTCTGCCGTTTCTTTTTATTTATTTTTGTAATTTTTTACTGCAATGAGATACAAACAGACAAAGTAGTTGGGAAATGAAGCGTGAAGCGAACAAAATGATTGGTTAATATGAGAATAAAATACGCAATATAAAATGTGAAAAACGCCTTGTCTAATCTCAATCGATGTTCAGCTGGCGGAAGGTGCCTTCCATGCCAAATAGATCATCGCAGGTCTTTGGTGCGCCCGGACGCAACGATTCGTTGGCCTTCTTGTCCTCCTGCTCCTTGAACCATTCGGTTGTGTCGGCCAGCTTCTGTTTCCACCACTGATTCAGCTCGACAACGGGACCAGCCTTGCCACCGTACTCATTGGGCAGCAGATCACGTGGCACCACCTTGTACAGGCTCTCCACATCGTTGTGGAAGGTAATGCGGCTGCGGATCTTCTCTTTGACGAAGGGCTTGACAAAGTTGAAGATGGTATCGACCAGTGGCGAAATATTAATCACATGCACCTCCTTCACCTTGACGGGATATGCCTCCTGGACGGCAATCAGGAATTTCTTCACCACCGTCGGTGAGAATTTGGCAAAATGCGTTGCACTGGCAACGGCTGCATCTATAATGAAGATATCCCCAGCAATGCCGACAGACTCCTCCGCCAGTCGAACATCACCGATCATGAGAGCCACCTTCATTGCATCGAGGATATGATGCGGTTGGAAATCGACATCGATGCCGCGTACAAAAGTAATCCGACGTCCATTTGGCGTTATTCCAGGCAATGTGGGACAGTGACTACAAATTGATAAATACGCACATTAAATATAAAGATTCATTTCTTAGTCTCCATGTCGACGCTGCTTACACATAGTCGAGCACAATGTTGAGCTCCTCGCGATTGATATCGCGATTGGAGAAGAACTCGGGCACCGCATTCCTCATCGTATAGTACATGTCCAGCTTCTTCTTAACCTTCTCCAGGCTGAACTTGCAGCCGCGCAAGAACGTCGTCAGACGCATATCGTCCATGTCCTTGGGCAGATGTGGTTGCGTCTCCAGCCACTCGCGGATCAGCTTAATGTCACGCTCAATATCAGCTGGATCCTCCGGTTCGCGCAGCTCCTCGCGTATGCTCACGCGCTGTGCCGGTGTTGGATGTAGCATCATCATCTAATGTTACCAAAATCATCAGAAATTCATTAATTATTCAATTTTCTTGGTTCAGGGCTGGACGAATGCAGGAATTCAATGCTCATTTCTCTAGTGACTACTCAAATGTTATGGTCAATATAAATATAAATTGCACAAATACAATTTTTGTATATAGTCAAATTACTTGTTGCAGACTCAGTTGACTGTTTAAATTCGACCCCATTAAAGCTATTTCCGACTTGGCCAATCATTATTTTTGGACGTGCTATCTTCTATCTAATAATATATGTACATATATGCATATTTTTGTTTATTTTAATTGAGCTACTATGAAATCTCCACTTAATGTCACAGGCGACTGCGTCGTTTCATTAACATGGCCTGGGACCCCTTATACGAATTTATACATATTTCCATAAATATATACATATATATATATATATGAATATATATTTTTTAAGTGTTGCAGTACTTATTAGAGCCGAAGGCGGATCACTGGCAAAGAGACAGTCGGTAATGTCACGCCCATTTGCGTAAGAGTATTCAGTTGAGTCCAAATCAACTGCGAAGCGACCTTAAAATAAAAACTGTTCATTGTTCACGTCTATTCAGCAACTATTTCGGTTGACTTTTTGATGTACTATCAGCGATTGCGGCAACAACAACAAATGCCACAATAAGACTCCATAAAATAAAGTGCAAAATAAGAGACACACTTTTGCACACACACACACACACACACACACACACTCTCTACTTAATTATTGTGAATAAACAATTGCAAAAGCAAAGCCACAGCTGAAACTGAGTTCCGTGCGTAAATGAGCCGGGAAAGCTATGTTTAAAAGACTTTTGGCTTAAACACTAGCCTTTAAATGTTAATTTTGTAATTTTGCTTTGGTCTTGACCTCCCCACTATTACTGTCTACATTTAGTTTGTGGCTGCTATTTGCTTGTAGATTTCGCTTTTACTATTTGTGGCCGTGCGTAATGCGTAAATATTGTGCTGTTTATCTGAGCCAATGGGCCGAATCACTCTATTAGGCTCGCAAAAGTTGGAGAGATATTTGATGAAATGAGATTCTTAGAGACTATAATACTTTGGGGTCTAAAGTGAATGTGATTTTGAATCGAATATAAAGTAATTAGGTACCAAATATAGTTTATTGAACTATTTTTCTATTGCGAAATGAAACTACTGCAAAAACTTCAGATTTGTAATCGAATTTGCAACACAACAAATGTAACCATGTGGCAATAGACAAAAGAGTGCCATGCCTCATTTAGGCCAACCAGCGAGAAAAGCGAATGTTTGTTTTTTGGTTTGAAAAGAATGCCAAAAAAGCAAAGCCAAAGCTCGGACTAAGTACTATATGCCGCAAGCAACCTGCAACAGCAATCGATACATGCCGTGCCACAATCAACCGCTGCAACAACAATTACTACCGGTTGCACATTCAACATAAATGTGTTGGATCTGGAAGTGGATGTGGCTGTGGTAGTGGCTTGTGCATCGTGTGGCAACTAAGCTCACATTGCTCTATGTACACTCATGTGACTGTCTTTTAGTTGTTGCTGTTGCCGTAGTTGTTGCTGTTGTTGTTGTTAATGGTCATTGCGTTTATTGCAAATGTTGCCTGCAACAGCAACAACTTCAAATATTGCGAAAATCTTCGCGAAAACCAAAATGTAAGGCGGTTAAAATAGAAACGGGTTTATTGCCTGGCTTTTGCCCGTTTAGCTCAAACTGCTCCTCTCTGGTGTGTGTGTGTGTCTCTCTTTGGTCATATATGTCATTATTATTATTACTTTAATGCTAATTGTGTTTGTTTTGTAATTGTGTGGTCTTCAGCACATTTGTGGGCAGAGTTGATCACTTAAAGTGTATGAGGAAATTCTACATAAATGTGTCAAGTAATAAGTAAATAAGTAATATGAAAGTCTCAATAAAAAATTAGAGTTATATTTTTTTTGTGACAACTAAAAAAATAAGTATTTCCCTGAGCACATTTTCAGCACACAAATTTTACATTTCAATTGAAATTCGTGAAGAATTCGATTTTTCAGAGTTATTCTTCTCGATCATTGCTTTAGCACAATTGGCTTTAATTTATACGCATTCCAAGTTAATCTGCTGTCAAATCCTTCATTGAAAAGCCGCTCATATTTACAATTGTTCTTCTCGTCCCACAATTTAACTGCACATGATTTGCACACATATTTTATTATTGTTATTGTTGCACTCATTTAAATTCCATGCTGCATTTCAGTGTTCGGCTGGTGTGCATGACAATTCTCATAAAGTGTAAAGATTTATATTGATATGGCGAATTTGAAAAAAAGCGCAATCTGCATTTATGATTTCTGCATAGCCGAATCTATTTAAATGTTTGCCTGTTTATAACAGCTCACCTTGATTATAGTATGGTTAATTGGTTAGTCAGCTGGTAATCCTTTTTTGGGGTTGTTTTTAATTTTTGGTGTTTTTTTTTTGGAGTATCCAATTGGCAAGGCACAGGAACGGAATGGAGACACAAAAACTCAACCGAAGCGCTGAAGACGGTAACTGAATCTGAACGTCTCGAAACAAGTTACGGAGCATATATATACTCAAGCGAGCCAAGTTGCCGACGAACAACGACAACGTAGCAGCTGACGAACAACGAACAACTAGCCACGATCGCAATACCAACAACAGCAACAACAAGAGCAACAACGTGTGCAGAAGAAAACCGAAAGCCGTTAAACAGATCATGCCACAAAAATCGGTCAAAGAGAAAAATGGGCACGAACCAACGACTGTCTGTGTCTGCGTCTGCGTAAGTTTTTCCATGCCTTGGAAAAGCGGGGAAAGGGGCTACATTCGTCTGTCATTTTGCGCAAGAGAAGTTCAATGAGCGTACAGCGGCTACAGAGCTGCCACGCTTCACTGCCGGCCATTCAGCCAGCAATATATTACAGCGGTCAGCTTTGCAGTTCAACAAAAACAAGCAAAAAATATCAAATGATAAATAATACTCGTGTCAGCTGCTTAGCCAAGTTTCCAACCAGCGCTGGCAAAGTTTGTGCCTTAAGTCTTCCGTTTGAGTTCTGACTGCTGCACTGCCACGCCTCCTTGGCAGTCGCATTCAAATCAGCTGATATTCATTTGTAAATATTTTCCACTTTCTATCGATCTAAAGCCAAATGACTAAGTACCGTTAGCTATGGCGAAAATGTAGCTGCAAATTGATGCACATATTCGAAGCGCCTTAGCGTGCATTGTTCGATGGATTTTCAACTGAAAATCACTTTTGCCATAATTATTGCAGTTATTATTTTTCGTTGTTTCTCTTTTTTCGACACTTTTCAATTAAGCAATTTGACTAAGCAATCCGTAATATTGACTGCGAGTTGTACTCTACTCCGAGAGTCGTTGAACTTGTGGCGGTGCCAGTAGCATTTCCTCATTTTCATTTAAATAAAGCAACCGTTAAATATACGTTATCCATAACCCAAAAGGTTGCATTGGCTTGCGTTTACGATTCGTTTATTTTTTTTTTGTTCCACTTAATGATTGCCAACAGTTATTAACACTCATAAGCGTGCTTTTGTCTAGGGCTTAATTCAGCTTTATAAAGTACCGTTCATTAACGATTTACGTTTTATTCAACCACCTACTAAATTTTTTGGGGTGGGGATGCGGAGGGTAGCAACAAAAATGCTGCACAAATTAAAAGGAAAATAAATTTTCAAATTTTCCTTGAACTTAAGAATAGATATTTTTCAATGATATAGATTCCATTAATTAAACATTTGTATTTTATATAGGATGTTTTTAATTATTATTCCTCTTCAACTTATATCTAGTAGAGTATTCAAACCTATGACAAGAGCAAAAGTGGGTTTAAAAAATCGATTATTAAGAACATTTATCTTTTGGATGTTTATCATTTTATTTCATTCATAACTCTAGTTCAACAAGTCTTTAAAAAATTTCTTTACTTAACATTGCTTTCGCCACATAATTATGTAATTTAAACAGTGTCAAAATGTTGCAGTCAATAAACAATTTTAAGCAATTTAACGATGTACATGCAATTTTGGCACTCTGTTAGAGGTATTCGCGTAAACTTGAGCAGAAGCTGTAGCAAAACTGAAAACAATGACAAATCGAGTTAAAAACAATAAAAACGAAACATTCATGAATAAGAAATTAAAACAAAAAATGATATTCCCCCCTTACACACTTTTCCGACCATTCTGCGCACTTAAGCAACAGCAGTCATAATGAAGAAGAAAACCAATTAAAGAGTAGACTAATAAATTAAGCAGCTGCTACCCATTTTTGCAGTTGTTGTTGTTCTTGTTGTTCTTCTTGTTGTTGTTGTTGCACAAGTCAAGAAACTTTCATTGTCAGACGAAAGTTGGAGCTATACAGAAATTAAGCAGCTAAGCTGAGCGGAAGAGGAAGATATTTGGATGAAGTAGTACATATCTATAACAAATAAAGAAGGTAACTTGTTGTTGCAACAAGCAAGTAACACACACATATATATATATATATATATATATATATATATGTATATGTGTATGTGTATTGCGTGTGTTTCCTAGCGCGGACAGTTTTAGTGTCAGACATATGAAAGTTGTTGGAAGAAATAAAATTCCAGAAGTAGTTGTAAATACGATATATATAATTACATACATATATATATATATATATATATATATATATTTGATGTACTCACAAGAAGCTCACAACCGTTAAGCAGAGTGTGAGTTGTGTAGCGTTGCTTGTGAGTTCAGCTCGGTTCAGTTCAGTTGCAGTTGAAACTGAAGTTGGGCAATCCAAGAAACCATAATCATAAAGCGCGCTTTCAAAATATGTGGACTATGTGTGAGTTACACACACACACACACACACACACATGTGTGTGTGCGTATACGCTGGATTTGAAATTACATTTTTGCCACATTTCGTTTAAAACACTCAACACACTTTAATTGCCAACTTCAATTGTTGTTGCATTAACTGGCTTAGCTAACAGCTTTTTAATGTGGCTGCCAAAAAAAAAGAAAGAAAAAAAAGTAAAAACTGTAGAAAAAAAATAAAATAATAATAATGAAACACGACAGACTAGAAATCGGCAGTAATCATTTATATTCAATTAAGCGAGTTTTGCTCATCTGTCCGGCAAAGAAGAAATTGTTGGCATGCAACAAGTCATGCAATCCTTAAGAGTACTGCAATATTAGTATTAGGCAGATGGGCGTGGCATTTTGCGAGTCATCAAGTTACTCTCTATTGCGTGATCATCTTGAGCGTGCAGACAAAAAATATATTGAGACATTTTAAATATTAAGATATAAAATCGCGATTAAAATGGAACGCAAAATTTAAAAGGCTGGTTTTGCGGTTGATCTATGATTCATAGTTTTTGGACCGTTATCTAAAGGCCGATTTATTTTTTGTATGATATGAGTTTTTGAGTGACGATGTGACACTCTGCTGTACTTTTGTCACAGATCTGTCGTGGAAGGTTATGAGAGAATGATTATAAACTTGTTTAGTACCTTTCTGTGCAAGATTACTCTGGTGGCAAAAGTTGAGATGTTACTAAATGCTGTTGTTACAAAATAAATGGTCTCCAGCCACGCCCAAATTAATTTTTCTTAGTTAAAAACACATGTCGATACTTCATTTTACTAATAATTTGTCATTACCAGTTTACTTAAATAAGAAAATGTTAAAAATATAATCATTTTTATATTCAACACTTAACAATGATACCTAATTAAAATGCAACAAAATAATGCTTACAAAAGCATGTGCCATTAAATTAACTTTTGTAGCTGTTCACTCTTTGCTTATATAACAGATTTTAGATAAGTTCCATAAATTGTTGTTGCAGATAATTTCCTTAAATCCTAATTAAATATTTGCCAGCATTTACATACCTTAGCATCCACATTATTTGATTAGTATTTGCAATGCCTAAAATAAATTTTTTGAAATGGAAAATGTTTTTTGTTTGCTTTGATTAAAGTTTGTACTACACATTTATTGGGTTTAGTGTATTGAGTTTACAATCAAAGCATTACATTTAAGAAGATATTCAGGTGAACAAATCAATAAAATAAATGTATACTTATGTGCCTGTAAGCTAGTACAAAGTTGCTGTTGATATGCGATAACAATTAAATATTTGAATCCGGTTAAAGGAATCTGTGACTGCTGACTGCTGACTGCTCCGTGGCTATCATAAAGCATAAACTTTGACACAATTTGTTGGTACGGACAACAAGCAATACAATATATCAACTTGGTTGTTGTTCTTGTTGCTCACTTGAGCTGCACCAGCACCATGAAATAAGTGACAACAGCGCCGAGCACCTAGAAAAAGTTTCAACTCGTAAATTGTAAATGCTAGAAAGTGGGAGGAGGAGGGGGTTAAGAGAAATGCTTACGGAGGCAAACAAATCCAGCGAGACGGTGAAGAATTTAGCACCTGATATACTCATTGCCTTTTGACACTGCTGGCAAACGATCTGCACAAAAGTTTTGGCCTCCTCAGAGCCATCGTACCAGTGACAGGAGTAGGCCGCCTCCATAACAGATGAGCTCTGTGTGTGTATGTGTGTGTGTGTGTGTGTTTGTGTGTTAGTGTTGTAGTTGTTGCTGTTAACTTAAGAATTTTGTACACTCACCTCTTCAATCAGACGGTTGCCAAAAATGCAGAAGTGAAACACCTGCGCCAGTGCATAGCCCAAATATCCAATTACCGTAAATGCATAGACATTAACCCCATTGATTTTTGTTGCCTGATAGGCGAGCAGTGTCAGCATTATGGTCGAAACAAGCATGTGCAACAGTAGAGCAGCTCCATATGTGTCCCCAATGGCAGCGACCAACCTATTTGGACACGACATGAGTGCAAGAGCTCCATAATTGTATTAGATACTAAATTGGTTAGTGAAATTTTAAAATTTTACTCAATATATTAAACTGCAACACAAAAAATCTATAATTTTTCTGATAATGTCATTTTCACTGTTTGTTTGAAACTTGCGATTTTTTATACGATACTTAAGGTAATTTAATTACGTTTCCAAAAAGTATAAAATGTTATGTGTAATCATCCACTAGAAATAATGGTTTGGATTGTATACATTTAACAACTCTTTTTTTTTCTCAAATGCATGGTCACGGCTGATAAACATAAGTTAACAAAAATACTCTAAGCGTTATAAAATTATAATAATTTTATTAACATTTTTAGACAACTAATTTAACTTATCATTAGAAAAATCTTGTTGCTAGATTGAATTTAATAATTTCTAATAGCTGTTCTTTGCAGTTTCATGAATAATATCCAACACTGTATCTCCATACTTCTCAAAACCTCTACTTGAATTCCATGAATGTGAATCAAACTAACAGATCGTTTTTATATTAATTAAAGTTTCTTTATAAAACAAAGAAAACCTTGTTTATAACGACGCTACCCTTAAACCCAAATTGTGGATTTGATTACCATTATAAGCGAACAACAAAATTGTAAGAAACTATCTCTAAGCCAGAACCACACAGATAATATTAAAGTAAAATTTCTAACATAAATGAATATAATTAGAAAATTAAGTTTGATAATGAGGTTTTGCGTGTCAGTAATTGCTAAAGGTTAACTCCTACTTATTATGGCAAGTATCATATATTTTCATTTATGAATATTTAAGAACAATTCTTTTATTTTACTTATTACACAAGTTGAGAGCTGTATAAAATAGCTACCAGCTTATTGAGAAAAAAGTAAAATTATATACAACACTTTAAGCTAAGAACACATCTTGCTTCTTAAGTTCTCTCTACCTCTCCTTATAGCACTGTAAAGGTCCTTCAGTTTTAACGGCTTGTAAGGGAACACTTCGATTTATTTGAAAGCCGCAATGTGATTTATGCTTAACTATTCACCCGCTATAAATTCCATACAAGAAGCACGCTCAATCCATGGAAACTAGCAGCTTGTTTTGGTTTTGTATGCTGCACACAATTTGTCATTAGATTTAGGGTATTTGGGAATTGCACTTACCGGACGACGTGCTTGTGCCGCTCCACCCAATATTTGATGGCGCTGCGAACCATCATTTCTTGTTTTTTGGTGAGCCCATTGGGATTAGGGGCGATGCCATTGCCATTAGCGCCCGGATTGAAGGATTGCAATGTGGATGGTGCTCGAAACTGTGCACCCCAATCAGCTTTAGTGCTGTAGATGCCGGTCATATCCATGTCCATTTCCTTCTCTGCAAATGAAATTGAAGCTTGGCATGCAATTTGTGCAACAAATACGCACCCTCATTGTGTATCAGCTCCGACTTGGAATTGGCCGAAAGTGATCGAAACAATGCAGCCGAATTGGGTCTGTAGGTGTCCAGCGAGGCGGATAGTTCCATTAACGGTTTCATAATGCCCTTCAGATGTTGCAGCTGCTCGCAAGCGAATATCAACCAGGAGCAGAACATCACATCACATAAATTCGAGTGCAGCATGGAGAAGAGCACGTAGTAAATCTGCAGCACAAAGCTAATCATATAGAACATGCCGTGGCTCGAATCCCATGGATAGAATGCTTTTATCGGCAGTCTGGGTATCGGAACGGTTATCGTGGCGTTCGTCTCCTTATCCATGGCAAACTTTACACTTTCCCCAAAAAACGTTATTGTTATCCAGGCTACGGCCGAGGCGACGGTCGTTAGCATGACCAGAAAGAAGAGTTTACGCATTTTGGCCAAGGCTATCGAATGATATCGTGCATCCGATTCGGCGAATAATGAATGTGAATTAGCCTGATTCCAGATGTTTAAAGTTCTAACACAAACGGGCTTCATTAGTGTCATTTACTGACCATCTCAATTACCCAGCTCACCTGTAGAAGTTCTTCTGATTGACGGCCAGGTAGATAAACTTCACAACGCAATGCGTATAGAAAAGAGTGGTAATTGTGTTGCCCGACAGCTCATTGACCTCCTCCGCATTCAGTGCCATATTCACCAGTATGAAACAAAACTGCAGCACAATAATTACCAAATGCACCGACGAGAAGACTCTCTTCATGAACAAGCCGCCTCCAGTAAAGTTATGCATAAATAGTCCAGTGTATCTCATAGTCTGTATGTTCGGCATCAAGTCGGCCACTAGACCCACATACTTGCTGGGCTGCATTGACGTAGACATCCCTTAGGCTCACAATATCCGCAACTAATTTAAATGATTTCCTTTTTTATTCCCTGTATTTTCGTAAAATCAAAAAAGCAACAACAATAAAAAGTTTTATTCCATTTGCCGAGGTTTTAATTCTAATGGGGTTCCAGGGCAAAAACACTTAACTAGAAGAAATTTAACTTTTTTTAAACTAGAAAAACAATTTCATAAGTTTTCCGATTCCAGTTTTACACAATCTGAAATTCGACGAAAAATGTGTTGCTATTTTTTAAAATTATAATAGCCAGAAGATATTGGGAAAATATTATATTTATTTTCCGATTAGGGATTTAGGATTGTAAATATTATTGGGATAACCAATTTTCAAGAACTCAATTTTATATTTATTTATTTTTTTTTTTGTTTAAATTTTCTTTTGGAAAGCATTTAAAAACATTTTTTTTTTATTATTTAGTTTATTATTATTTCAGCAATTACTTGCATGTTTCACACTATTCACAATATGTATATATTTGAAGAAATACTGAAAGTTTTTCAAGCCACTAAATTATTTTTTTTTTTAAATATTTTTCTATTTATTTTTTATTTTTTGAATAACTCAATTATCGATTTAATGAACATTCCCATTGCTCGCAATATTTGAATACTTTAAGATAATCAGTGTAATATACATTTTTAACTACCGCACTTTAATCCCAAGAACTTAAAACTAGTTAACTTGCCTCCTTCGAGTCGTCGATGTTAATGAAAATTGAAATCTCAAGCCGGCTGTTATTACCCACAAAAGTGGGTTTATTTACCATGTACTCATCTACATATGTGACAAAGCGGAGTACACTTGGATCTCAGGCCTGGAGGTATGTGTGCTTTGAAGACAAAATTCACACGCAACACCCACTGAAAAACCGCATTTTCAGGGGCCAAGTACATAAGGCAAGGACTCGTCTGGTCTGCGCCATGAAGGAAAAGCATGTTCATTGGTCAGTTCTGGTTTGTCCCTGACCGTTCGTGTGCATGTTAATGAAAATCTAAAGTCTATACACTATTTACTTAGTTGCTGACACATTCAGCTCTTCAGTCATATATCATGTTTGCGACCAGGCTGCGATGTTCCCACAATTAAAACGAACGCCAGGCGAGAACCACATGATGAACGACATGATTTACACATGCGGCGTATACGCAACGTGCAATTGTGGCAGTGTGCCAATACCTCTATTGGCTGTTCCTGCTGGTTGGCTTTAAGCCTCTGGCATATTCATATTTTAAAATCATCGATTATTTTCAAATGATAGTGTGTATGACTGAGTTTCGTAGCCCAATATGTGCTTATTTAGTCCAATTTTATTGATATCTAATATAGAAAGTTGTAGCTGTGGGAAAAGTCTTATATATTATATATATACAATGAATTCTCATATTGTGATTTTTTTCATAAATGATTTTAAATGAAAGAACGCCATCAGTTAAATTTGAATCATGTAACTTATAAATATATTTAATAAATATTTTGTTCAACGCATCTAACATGTGCACATCTGTCCACTCTTAACTCAATTTGAATTAGTTTCGAACATTATTTATTTATTTACAAAAAGGTAGCGCAAATTTATGAAAATGAATTTAAATAATGCATATTGAGTCATGTTTACAAGGAAATATTTTCTTTATGTAATGTAGATGTATAAACATATCTTATTACAATCTTTAATATTGGATGACCTTTTTTCTATCTTGCAGTCTTGGATGGTTTATCAATTTAGTTAAGCGACAAGTTCGCAAGGAACATAGATCAAAGCACCATTCAATATTCTGAATATGTAGAATTGTTGAATATATAGTTATGTAGTTAATTTTGACAAATTTAATTAAATTACATATTCTGATTTCTCTTTTGGCAGCTCGGTTTACATTCTTTCCATCACACTTGAAAATTAAATTCACCGATGTGGTTGTCATCATAAAATAATGTTGACAAGTTGTGGAAACCTATTAGAGCACAAATTCATTTACAATTAAAAGTACAACACTTACATATATATATATATATATATACATAGTATTTTATGTAATTAAGTTGGGGGTTCATTTAACCACAAAACGGTTTTCATTTATTATTTACATTCAGTTGTCGGAATTAATTAAAAATTCATAGCCACTAATTACACAACCTAAGTACAATATAACGAGCACGTCCAGTGACACCAATTTCAAATTATCCAGCCGCTTTCTATGAAATAATATTAATTCCCATCCAATCCCAATCTGTGCATTATTGGTGATGTAACATCAGCCAATCAGTCCGACTCAGTTCTTATTATGCAAATGAGAAATTCGCATTCGTTTGCGGTTTTGTACACACTAAAATCATTTGCTTTTAATCGATTTTCATTTAACTTGTAACAATTGATATGCATAATCTTTGAATCAAATATTTATTTGCCTAATTGGCACACATACATATACAGTATATCTGTGGTTTGTTTACAGACAAATTTTGTATCCATCAGTAAGAATAATAGTAATACATTTTTTACGGAATTGCATTGTTGATTTATGTTACAGATATTATTTAATTTTAGTTATCTGTCTTTTCAGTTTGTCAAGTAAGACTTTTAATGTAGGACTCCAGTTCTGCTAATACTCAAGACGAAATTGGAATTCGCAGAACATAATTTAGCATCGCAATTGTCTTTTGATTTGATAAACCTTTTTTTCTAATATTTTTGAAGTATTTAAATGTATTGTTAAATATTTCAAAATTCAAAAAAATGCTTCTATAATTAATCTTTGACTTTTACTATATTCATTTTATTGTGTTCTCAAATAGGTCTTTTATAAATTATAATTTTGATTTAACAAAATTTTTGCATATGCTGTGGAACGAGAATACATTTATAAATGTATGTGTACTATGTGAATACATATTTAAGCCTTAAAGTGCCCCATGATGTAGGCTACACATTTGTTGTCATATTGAAGGAGTACTAAAAATACAAGTGGGCTGAAAGTGCCAAGCCAGAAACAAAAATGGTCAGCTCGAGCCAATCAAGTTCTCATAACAATGGCCAACAAAAAACTGAAAAATCTTCATCCACAATTATTTGCATAACTCATCAAAACCCACTTAAGCTATAAAATCAATGCGATACACAAACATCAGATATGTGCGTGTGTGAGTGTGAGTGCTGAGTGCTGAGTGTGGGTGTTTGCCAAGTGAATTAAGGTCCTAACGAAAAATTAGAAATCAATAACCAAAATCTATTTAATGACAAACAAAAAAAGGCGATTCAGCTTTGGCTACTTTTATGGCGCCACATTGTGCGTGTGGGTGTGACAGTGTTTGTGTGCTTTGACGTGTGTGCGTGGGTGGGTGTGTTTCTATTTGTGTGTGTGGGTTACCACAAGAAATCTGAATTTATACGCAAAATACTTCTAAGCTTATGCGCCCCCTCAGAAACGTGGCTCAAACAAATAACAAACTGATTGAAAATACATATAAGAGTTTATCTGTCTGTCGAACTGTTTGTGTGCGACGCCAAAGAAATGTTGACATTGTCATAAGAAATGTGCGAAAAACACGAGAAATAAGCAAAACAATAACAGCAACAACAAAATTGGCATAAAATGCGCTGATATTTATTATTATTTATTTGGTAGCGCTGCAAAAGATTTTTAAAAATACAAACACCCCAAGAATGAGAGATCATAAATTCTGACTGTTGTTGGACTGTTGTTGGCGTATGTGTTGAAGTATTTATGTATGTGTGTGTGTGTGTGTGTGCGTGTGCCTTTTGTTGTCGCTGACAGTCAGAACGAAGACCGGAAGTGAAGAGACTCCCTGCTTCATGGCTCCACGCCGAGACAGTGTCAAAAGTGTAACATTAGATTTATATGGCATTCGTTATTGTTGTTGTTGTTGTTGTTATTGTTGTTGTTGCTGTTGTTGCTGTTGTTATTGTTATTGTTATTGCAACGTCAAGGCATTCAACGCCCAACATAAATCTTCGTCCTGGTGTATTGTGTGGGTGTGTAACCAGGTCAATGCTTTTACCAAATGCTTGTCCATCTTCTTACAAAAAAGAAAAAAGAAGAAAAAATAAAAGTAAAAATGAAGAAATTGTCGCTGCTTTGTCCCCACTACTTGCCCGCCCCGCTGACCCACAACACCCACTACCTTACAACATATGCATTGTGTCTGTTTCTACTTGTGTGTGTGTGTGCGTGTTTGTCGCCTGCCCACAAAGTTGTCAGCGTACAAACTAAACGGGTTTTGGTCCTGCGGTTACCTATATAAGTAGATTACAGCCACTGGCAGACGATGGTTGTTATTGCTGTTGTCGCCAATGTTGGATTCGAAGTTTTCCAACTGCGCATGTCCCTCAACTAAAGTGGGAGAGAGCGAATGGGCAAGCAAAAGAGCGACAGCGAATGAAAGTTGTCTGGCAGAGCACATATAAGAGAGCCTGACCAGAATGAGAGGTTTGAGTGATGCCAGCTTGTTTGCATATATTATATAAGTCTAGCGCAATCGCACTGCAAAAATAACAGAATTAACTAGACTTCAAACTAAATTGTACAATTTTCAAGCAACAAAAAACAGTACAAAATGTTTGATTTCAAATAATATGTTTTAATTTTATAATACCTACTCATTCGATAAGTAAATCACATTAATTATTCGCATGTCATCTAAGCCTAAAAAGATGAACTTTAGCTTCTTTAATACTAAGTCGAAACTATGTAAAAACTGATTTATTTAAAGGTTATTTAAAGTTTTTTTCTAAATTAAACACCTGTCTTTAATTGAAAACAATCTATATTATAATTCTTTATTTATTAATTTCTACATATTTATGTAATTTATTTATTTATTTGAACAGTTATAAACTTACAAACAGAAGCCATACTTTAATTAATTTTTACAAATTTCATCAATTTTAGATTGTTAAGGAATAAAATGCAATAATTTATTCTGGAATTCACTAAATAATATTTGTAATTAAGTACAACTTGATTAAATAAAAGATATTTCCTGAGATTTTTTCTTATTGTTAAAAATTATTATTAATTCTTTTTTATTAATATTTAAAGAACTGTATGTTGCTTTTTTAATATTATACTTCTCTATAAGTAACTTATTTAACTCATTGTAAAAAGGAACAACATTTTTGATACTATTTGTACTTTTTTCGCACTATTTTCGCAGCTATCTGGCAACTTTCTTTGGCAGTAAAATTCCTCACGTGCGTTATTTGAAAACCTAAAAAAAAAAACCCAGACACACACAGGCAGCATATGCAACAAGGGTCACGCTCTAGCACTCTGTGCTCTCTATCTCTCAGCCTGGCGCTCTCGCCGTCTCTCAATTTCTTCTCTTGTTCTTTGTACAGATGCCCAACAGGAACAGAGCAGCAGCAGCAGCAGCAGCAGCAGTAATAACAACAATAAGCAGCAGCAGCATAAGTAGCAGCAGCGGCAACAGCAGCGGCAACAGCAACAGCAACTGTTATAAGATCTCAGTATGCCAAATAACTTCGATTCGAAGCCAGTCAAAAATGGTCCATCGACGTGACATGAACCGTCAGCAGCATTCAAAGCCGCAGCCTTGTTAGCCTCGGTAACCGAACTCGCAAAACGTGTGCGGGTGTGTCTATGTGTGTGTGTGTGTGTGTGTGTGTGTGTGTGTGAATGGCTGTGTCTGTGTATGCGTTGCCAACAAAATCAGACCAAATGTGAAGTGTGCTGGTTTCTCCATGGCAATGTGAGTTCTTGTCGATGCTGCTGCTGCTGCTGCTGCCGCCGCTAGCTAGAGTTAAAAGCGCGAATCTGGCAAGCGAATAAAGTATTGCAGCTAAAAGTACCATAAGCCAAATTCCTTCAAAATATTAATAAGCTCCAAAAGACGAGCAAAAAAAATAAAAAATAAAAGTAAAAAATAAAAATAAAAGAAAACGCAAGAAGAAAGAAGTAAAAAAACGAAAAGAAAACGTTATTTAATAAAAACTTAAGCAAGAGAAACTTAATACAAGTCAGGCGGTGTGTGAGCGTGTGTGTGTGTGTGTGTGTGTGTATGTGTGTGGGGGTAGGAGTTGTAATGGGTGTGTTGTGCTTGTGCACGGATTTATGCAGCGTTAGTTACATAAGTTATCATCATCATCAGCAGCAGCACCAGCAGCACCAGCAGCAGCAGCAACAGCAGAAGAATAAGCAGCAACAGCAACAGAGACAGCATCGTTAACATCAATGCCGCCTATTGGCGCGCATAAGTTGCGCTGATTTCGCTTTGGGCCTTTGGAGGTGTGCATATGCCACCCAAAGGATGCCACCAATAGGCAACAACAATAGCTATGAAAATCGCATTAAACGAACACGAGCAACAGCAATGGCAACATCAACAAATGTTGCCCAAGGCATCAATTTAGCGAGTTACATTATTATAACGTATACGCACTGTTGCATGTCGAAAGATTGTAGTTAGACACACACATATGTATGTGTACATTCAGAGTCAAGTGCCTGTCATATTGTCTGCTTATATATATAAATATTTATTTTATTGTTATGATGCGAACTGGTTGTGCGACAAATCCCATTTAAGGGTAGGCATTAGACAAGCCCTATTAGCCGAGTTACATTTTTGTTCAATTTAATCATACAATTGTCACCTCATATTATGAGGATTTGAATTCAGAGGTGGTTCCTCTGCTCAAAGAATTTCAAAATTACTTTTGAAAAATATTTAATCCACCCTAAAATTGGAATACGACTGCAATAGTAGTAAAGTATTTTTTATAGCGGCTGTTCAAATAGTCTTTCAAATGCTTAACTATTCAAGTTAATCAATGGGTTTCTACACACTTTTACTATTCAATTTGAGCGAAGTGCATTTTAAAACTTTTGCCTCTCAGCTTCGCTTAAGTGATTGCCGAAAATCAATAGACACCCACAGATAATCCCAATGCTGCTAACACTGTTGAATATTCTTTTTCCACACGAAGCTCATTAACAGCAACAGCAGCAGCAGCAGCAGCAGCAAAAACGAAAAACAGGCACAAAAACAGCTGAGCTATAAATTTTCCATTTTGGGGTGCTTTTGGGGCGCCCTTTAGTGAGGGGCGCTTGAACATGTATATGACCCAAAAGACATTCACCTAAAAATTCTTTAGAGTACAACATTTTATGGTTTTGCTTGTATACAGAATATTTTCCAACTACAAATTTAATATATTTACGCAGCTGTGGAAAAATTGCCTCAGCAGCTCCCAAAAGTATGCCATACATATTACGAAAAATATATCCGACAACTAACAAGTGAAAAACAAGAGCAATTAAAAGTGAATTAAATCTATCTATTATACTAAGTCAACAGCAAAAAAGTTGTAGTTTTTGATTGTCAGCTAATTTCTGAATTTTGTAGGCGGACATACATAAATGTAATAGCGACAGCAACAGCAACAGCAACAATAACAAAAAAAAAACAAAACAACAACCAACCTGCAGGCTTTTGAACCCTGAGCTATTCGCCCCCCAAAACGAGAAAAAACTGTTAGCCAAGTGGCAGCAGCTGCGCTGTCACGTTTTGCTGTTATTTAAACATTAAACAAAAAAGGATATTATGTTGCTGCCAACATGAGGGGAGCGACAGTAGCAGCAACAGCGACAACAGCAACAGCAAAAACAACAGCAACAACAACAACAATAATAATAACCACAACAACGTAAAATAACAGAGATAACAAGAACAGCAGCAGCAACAACAACAACAACAACAATCAGCAAATTCATAATGATGATGGATTAACTGTTTTGTTTGCAATTTGTGTGTGTGTGTGTGTGTGTGTGTGTGTGTGTGCGTGCAAAAGCGGAAACTAAAGTCAGAACAGCAACCAAAGAAAGGAGGCAACAGCTGCGTGGCTTCGCGGCATTTAAAGTGCAAGTGGCAGCAACACGAACACAACACATCAACAAAATCAAAAAAAAAAAAGCAAAAGGGGAAAAAAACCAGCAGCAAAAGTAAACAAAAAGGTTGGTTTTTGCTCCACTTTCATCTTAGTAGTGTTTCCCATTACTATATAGATATGTATATGTTGCTTGACTTGGCGCTGTGCACTGAGTTAGCCGCAAGCCAGCAGATCTTGTATAAATCATTATTTGCTCATTAATTATTTAAAAGTATGCACCCACTAACCGCAACCCACCCCATTTGGAAGGTGCATTAGAGATGGCCACGATGACCATCATTTATCTTGGCCAACTTAACTTGCGCGCCAGCAGCAAGCATAATGCTTGTAATGCACAAATTGGACAGGCGACGTGCAAAATTATGAGACTTAATGCGAGCTGCTGTGTAGAACAGCTCAACCTGCCCGCTAATGCTTTTATCATTATCTGTTGAGTAAAGAAAGCATTTTATATTCCTTATAGCTATTTAAAAATTCATTTTTAAATTGTCGTTTACAATTTGTAGCATTTTATGTTGTTGCTTAACCCAGAGACAATAATACGTCTTAAGAAAATAAACTCTATTAAGTTAAATATATTATTTTATTATTGTATAATACTTAATACAGAGTACTACCTATCAACGTCTATGCCTTGAAATAAATGTTGTAGATTAAATGTTGTTGCTTGGCAGACTAAGACTTAAAACTTAATACAGCAAAGATAGTGAGCAAAATAAATAAAGATGGGAAAGATTAAAAATCAATTAAAATGATTATTTGCTAGAGTTAAAGAAACAATGCTTATATTTCGAAAGATGTGAAAAATTAAAGATCGTTTAAATAGTTTATTATTTTGAAGTATTATTAATATAGTTGATAAATCGATGCTAGCAGTGAGACGCTCTTGATTTTACTGTCACAAATTTCCTTAAAAACTTCGATTTTTCTTGAATTTTCTTTTATCGTCTTAATGCCATTTTTTTAAAAATAAATAAATCAAAAATTGAGCGAAAAATTAAGCCTTTTTACAAAATTTAACCTATTTTTGTTGAGCGCATAAGTAATTGAAAACCCAAAGCTGTACACAATACAAATAATTAAAATGAGAAGGAAAAAATAGCATATGCATTAAAGCATATAATAATATATATGGGGAGTATTTCAAAAAAAAATCACTACACACTCAGTTTGCGTATGGCGTATACGCCACATGGGCCAAGCACTTGCAGTCATGCATTAAAACACAAGTGCAAAACATGCAAAGGCAAAGTAAAATAAAATAAAATGAAAATAAAGGCATGAGACAAGCTGCTTTAGTCAGAACAAGCAGCAAGCTCAAATTGCAGCAAACAATTCAGGGCATAAAAAAATAAATACCAAAAAGAGAAAAAAATTGCAGCAGAGTCTGGCTCCGATAGTTAATAAAGTGTGGATGTAGTATACATATATATACTTGTACTATATTTATCTCTGTTTTGTTAAGTTTGGCAAGGAAAAAGGAGCCCAGAAAATAAATCTGTTGATCTGGGCTTTAGCAAACAACTTCCACTGCTTATAGTTTTATCAGCATGACCACTTCCACAGGCAGTTGTTTTTGGCTTCTTGCCCGACATTAAATTAATTTCCCCCATGTAGTCCTTGTCAACACTAGCCAATAACATTTGTATGTAATTTCAGCTTCTTTTTAATGAGTTGTTATGTCTTGTATAACAGTTTTTTATGTCCTTTTTTATAGCTCTGTAAAGGATATTAAAATTTACACACTAAGTGGGTTAGCCAGAA
This sequence comes from Drosophila cognata, assembly GCA_035041535.1. Classification (NCBI taxonomy): domain Eukaryota; kingdom Metazoa; phylum Arthropoda; class Insecta; order Diptera; family Drosophilidae; genus Drosophila; species Drosophila cognata. The sequence goes on along the minus strand of JAWNLC010000571.1, from coordinate 11,138,918 downwards.
GCTGAAGCATGCTTAACATTAACTTTATTATTTAAGTACAACTTTTACCACATTTTACTGCTGCAATAGATAAAAAAAAATTATTAAATAAAATTAATATTGCTTGCGATGAGTTTGTATAATACACAAATATTACGCTCATGTACATTTGCCAACTATTTTTTTACTTCCAAAAGAATATAGATAAAATATCAAAATTAAAATTAATTTTTAACAGTTGGTCTGAAAGAGTATATAATTTTCGACGTGCTGATTAAAACAGTTTTTTTCTGCTATTGCTTAAAACAAAAAAAAAAAGTATTACCTATTCAAAATGGACAATTTTCAAATGAAATTGAAATTAATTTATTAAGCACTTTAAATAATTAAATAAGTTAATGTTTAAGTACGTTGTTGCTTAATCGTGCCAAGGACATCTTTAAAATCTAAAATGCTTCATACCTTGCGGCAAGTCACCTAGACAATTAAATGCGCATTTTCAAAGCATATTTAATTTGAGACACGTCAATGCCTGCGACACAGTCAGAACAAGTGGCAAAACAATAAAGACAAAGTGAAAGAAACAAAGGAGACACACACACACAGAGAGAGAGAGAGAGGTGGGTGAGTGTACCTACAGAGAATTGCATTAATAATGCAACCTGTAAACTTGCAACAACTGCCACGTGGCAGCAACAACAACAAGTCGGCAACGAGTGTCCTTGAAGTTAACATTGAAAACTGTAGGTGAATAAATTGTGCAGACACTTTGCCCATCAAGAGTCAAAGAATTGCTCGCTTATAGGGAAGACAATCAAAGCAATTAATGTAACAAAAGCACAAAAGTGATTTCCCTACAGCTGCCCAGTTTATTTTAGGCACTAATGTTGGCCAATTAAAAAGGGTTGACAGATATCAACTGTGATAGGCTGGTATCACCAGAAACAGTAAAAAAAACAAAGAATAGAATAAAAAATTAAAGCGCAGTTTTCGCGTTTTTCCCTGCTCACTTTGCACTTTATGCTGAGTGTTCCATTCTAAACATAAAGAACAAAATACATTGTCGATGCCTGTCATAAAAACCTAGTGAACAATACAACAATGAGACTTGTTGAAAAATGAAAGCCTTTCTTCACTTTGGCTTTTTTCGTTTACCCTCTACTCATAAATGAGTAATATATCTGCAATATTTATTTTTATCTCTGGCAGCCAGCGAGAATTTCCAGTTCTAAATAAAAAGTCGATTTCTAAGACAAAAGGTGGCAGAGGAAACCGCACAAAAAGTTTGTTTTTTGCCATGTCATCTGCAAGTCGTGTAAAATTCATGACAAACCTTTAACAATAAGCACAGAAGTTATCCGCGAAACTTTTTTAGTGCCAAACTGAAAAAAAAGAACATGTTTTAGCTTGAATTTAAATAAACAAGCCAATAAAACTTTACATCTTCGCAGAAGTGCTCCACTTTGCAAGCATTTAATAAACGTAGTTGCAAATGATGTTTTCGATTTAGTTGAATCGATCAGTGTGGAATTCTGAATGGGTCGGGTCGGGTCGGAACTTGATTTATATCTAAGTTCGTTAATGCTGGGATTAGCTTAATTCGCAGCGGCCTAATTATACATTTCTCATGATTAAATCTAATAATAGCAGCGAAGGCTTTGTGCAATTAATTATAATAATACTGTTTAATTTATTGAGTTTATCTTTACAATATAGTTGTTTTACAAATGAGTTTACATTGTTCATAATACTGTGCAAACATATAGTATTGGAAACCTGCGTATTTATCGACCAATTTTATTCTAATGCGAAATCAAAAATGTTACATCTCAGAGCATTGTTTGTAAATGTTAAACAAGAACAAATATGCCAAAGCTGCAATCGAATTGCAATAACCATTCTAGTTTCTGCACAATTATAATTTCCGACAAACCCACATACACATATATATATATACATATATACACACAACTTTTGACCAAAGCACCTTTTCTGGTTATTGTTGTTGTCGTTGGTTGGTTCGTTTACCAGCCCCGTTGAAATGTGCCAATAAAATCAATATTTGCTTTGCTTTATGATTGAACGTTCAATTAGTGCAGCAATCAAAGCCACGTTTTGAGCACCTATTAGATTTTGGAGGGGTGAACCTTAAATGGTTCCAGCGTTGTGCTTGAGAAATGGGTTATCGAGTCCTCCCCATCAACTAGGTTGACTTGCAAATATTTGTCTAATTAAACGCAAACACAACAAAAACAGCATTCGGCAAATTTGGCGCTCAGTTATGGAGGGAAACTGATTAAATAATTGAGTTAAGCAGCAAAGCGTGAGACTCGGATGGTAACTGGATATTTTGCAGAACATCTTAAATATAAAAGATTTCGAAAAATTACTGAACTTAAAGCAACCTTTCACTGACTTGTAGAAACTTTCAATGCAAAAAGATTATTGCTTGTCGCAATTGCAATTATACTCACAGTAGCGCAATATTTACTTTGATGAGTTTTTGGGTAGAGGCAACAGCAGCAACAGCGACAGCAGCAACAGCGACAGGAGCAACAGCGACAGCAGCAGCTGCAGACGAGACACAATTTGGATTGGCAGCAGAATAACCATCCATGGATTACGAGTGCCACTGGAGCCACTTGGGACAAACTAATCACATAAAAGGCAGAGTGCCTGCAGCATAACCCCTCTTACACAAATTCTCTCACACACACACACACTCACCCACACACACACACACACACATATGTCACAAACTGCATTACGAACATCAGATATGTCAAATGGCGAATTGGCAATCACTTATGCGTATTTAAAAGCATTAAGCGCAGTGCAGACAGATTAATCATACGCCACATGAACGTGGCGACGGCTGCTGGTTATTCACTCTCCTTCTCACTATCTCTCTCTCTCTCTCTCTCTCGCTTCTCTCTCTCTCTCTCTCTCCCACACTCCAACTCGCGCACAGTGCTGCCAATTTCAGAGCGTGTGTGATAAGACTACTGCCATTTTGACTGATTTGCATTAGCAGTTGCTGCTTACTGCTCACTGCTTACTGCTTACTGCTGGTAAACCACATGACCACAAAATGATGCAATCAGAAATGTCTCTCCTCTCAGTATGTATGGCTGTAATTAAGGCCCGTCATCTCAATGTCGAGTCAAGTTTTTGCTTGGGGTCTAACAAAATGTAACTTACTCAATGGCTAATTAGTGGTTATTTACCAAATTGAATTGCTTTTGCTTAAAAGTTAGCTAAGTAAATAATTTGCTCCGTTTGCATCCGCCACGCGATCTACAAAACTATGCTTTTTAATCGCACTAAATATTTTTCTTAATAATATTATTAGATAACTTTTTAGATAACTTTTTAAAGTTGCACATAAGCATAATTAACTACTTTAATTAAATATTATTTAATTTCCAAATTTTCAATCAATATATTTCGACATGGAATGGAAATCTTCACCGTTCCGGAATGTAAGATAAATACAGAACTATTTCTTAACTAAAAAAATAATGCTAACAATTAAATATTACTACATTTTGGCAGATTAAAGCCTTTTTGTATATGCTTTAGATGAATTTTCAGTGTATTTGATTTTTCTTTTTTCATTATTTAATATGAAAAAATAAGAAGCTGAAATCAATTTTGCAGAATTTACAAACACGAATTCATTTTTGTCAGCATTTATAAAACATAAAAAATCATCAATTTAATTTATTATTTGTACAAAGCAAGTATAAGATTTCTTTCCACATTGCTAATTACATTTCCTCAAAAAATTGTTGCAATTAACACTTCATTCACACATTTCCATTGGCAACATTTATAATTGATTTTCGTTTTGCAAATTATACATTTTTGAGAAGAGTAAAATGTGGGCAAATTTGAAATTAATTGTACATAACTTAAAAACCTTTTTCAATTAGGAAGCTGTCGCCAATGCTATAATTTGTTGTCAGCTTAATTTGAACTAATCGCCCGAAATGCAAGTCTGCGAAAATGACTCGGAAAAGTAGGCAATGGGAAATGTGTCAGGTGCCTGAAGCGATTGGATGACAACTTTGTGGCAGGCAATGTTGGGCAGGACACGTGTAGTTGAAATGAAAATAATTATACATACATGTATTGTAGAGAAATCAAGTAGAAAATCTACTTTCGACCAGAATAGTTTCTTAAAGAAATACTTTAATTAACATTATATATTATCAGGAACAAATTGAAAGAATATTTAAAATTGTATTAAATTTTGTGGATTTCACAGCAATTTACGCAGATATAAAGATGAAATTTAATAAATAAATATCAATTTGTCTTTAACAATGTTGTAAATATGTAAATAGGAAATTGAATTATGTAACCGATTCGATTTTCGGTCAGAACTATTATGTACTTACTTAAGCCCATCATCGTTTCTTGAGGGGCATCATGTGTCCGTCTCTGGTCATTTAACTAATTCCGTTTTGTCATCTTAAGTCCGCAATGACCTGCAAATCGGCCCATTATGTTAAGTGGCCAATATGAATGTCGCCCCTGCAAAGTTCATTCAGAATCGGTTTATCAGCTTGCATAATGTGCTTGATCAATGCCAGCTGCTCAACTTATAAATAAAATACAAATTTGTAGCCATTTTGTTTTTTTGTGGGGCCGGACCGGCAGACAGACAAAAGAAAAACTTAATTTCGAAAACCAAAGCCAAATGGAAACCAAATATTATAATGCTTCAGCGCACCGAGAGGGGGGAGGAGGGTGTTGTGCGGGTGTTTGTGTGTGCAGCGGCTGGCCCATTAGGCATGCATCAGGACGTGGCAATTTTGCGGATCTGATATGTGGCATTTTGAGGGATTTGGTTTTTTTTTTCCTTTTTTTTTTTGGTGAGTTTCAAGTCGCTGTTCAGCGAAGCGAAAACACACAATGAAGGACCAACAAGGAGCGAAGAGTGCTTGTGGACGTGTGTAAGTGTGTGGGTGTGTGTGTGGGTGTGTGGGTGTGTGTGGGTGTGTGTGGGTGTGTGTGGGCGTGATTCGTGCCGGTGAGACTGTTGTACTACGTGATACCAGGCTACCAAGTTATTTATAGATGTACACTCACGCATATGGAGTCTTATATGAGAAGAGAGCTCAGCAAAATCGCTTTGGGGCAGCAAATAGTTAAGTCGCTATTTATAAGAGTGCGTGTGTATATGTGTGTGTGTGTGTGTGTGTGTGAGTGTATGAGTGTGTTCATGTGTGTGTGTGCTCCATTTCGCAATACCGCATCGCGACTAAGCACACTACTTGTCTTGCCTTCAATCTGACCTTCTTTCGCTCTAGCCGCCTATGTATTTATGTGTGTATACGTATGTCAACGTCCATAACACGGCCCGACTTGCCTTGTAATTAACCCTTTTATTAACATCCTCTGCCAATCTCCCTTGTGTGTGTTTCTATATGTATGTGTTCTCCTCTGTTCTCCTCGCCATACATCTCCGCCCTTTTGTGTCTATGGGTCGGCATAACTGCCAGTCGCGAAATATTCGTTCACCCTCTGCTAATTGTATAGATATTTCCCTAAGACGTTGGCTTTATATAACAGCTTCAATTATCTTTAAATATGCAGCGTAATAAATTTGAATACAATTTATACACACTCGCTGGAGCAGTGTGAGTGTGTGAGTGAACAATTTTAATTTAAAGCTGAATTTTGAAATTAAATCATTGCATTTAAATTAATATTATTGCATTGAAATTCTTCAATTGTTTTCATATGTTTTGTAACATAATAATTTATATTATTATTGAATTGGGCGTGTTTTGTTTCAATAAATATAATGTAAAATATTGCAGGCCTTATCTTAAATATAGAAAAGGCATTTTCTATTGTTGCCAATACGCTGAAAGTTTGTGTATGGTTGTTAACGTTGCCAACCAATTATGCCAGCAGCCAATTTATTGATTTGACAAACAAACGATGTTATATATGACGCACCCACACTCGTATCCACACAAACAATTAACAATAATAATAATAATAATATATGCTAGTTAATCAACGACAGAATTCATTTTGCGTTGCCGCTTTGAGCGATATTGGCACGGACCAACTTGAACCTTCTGCTCCACATCATCTTGAGTGTCCTTGTTATTGTGATTTTTCAACCATTTTTTTGACATAATGCGCTTATTTTTTGCCATCTCCCATTCGATGTCCACCCAATCAAATAGATTATCATATTGTAGCAAATTGTTTCGAAATAACATCGAGAATAACTTTCTCAAGTACATATAGTCAGGCTGCTCGCAAAATTGCAGATTGCGACAGTACTTGAGGTAGACGTAAAACTCACTGGGTATGCCAGTACATAGGACATGAAGTGGCAGTGTCGATTTTCTTTCCGCAATTCTCTCGTACTTCTGCATCCGCGATTGCGCAGTGATGCCCTGCCAGGGCAGACGACCACGTAGAAAGTAGAGCAGCATATAGCCCACAGCTTCCAGATCATCGCGACGTCCCTGCTCCGCAAAGTGGGCATGCACCGAGGCATAGCGGGCGGTGCCGATGAGCTCGTGATGTTCACTATAGTTGATGTGGGTATTGTTCCTGGGACGATAGTACCTCTTGGCCAGACCAAAGTCAATCATAAAGACGCGAGTCCGCTCACTGCCCAGACCGATTAGAAAGTTCTCCGGCTTGATGTCGCGATGCAGCAGATAATTCAGGTGCAAAAATTCGACACGTGTCAATATCTGATCGGCCAGCATTAGGGTTGTCTTCAAGCTGAAGGTGCGTGCACAAAAGTTAAACAGATCCTCCAGAGTGGGGCCCAACAAATCCAGCACCAACACATTATAGTTGCCCGCCGTGCCAAAGTAGTGTAAATGCGGAAATCCAACGCCACCATGCAATATGTTATAGATCTTTGCCTCTCGAGGCAACTGTGGATATTTCACCGTACTAATCTCCAGTTTGACTGCCACATCTCCGCCACTTTCCAGGCCAGTGGCTTGATACAACTCCCCAAAGGAGCCGTTGCCAATGCGATCCGTCAGACGATACTTGCCACCCACAAGAGTATCTTGGAGTTCAGCGCGACCTGCGAACGCATTCGGTTTTCTTTTTGGTGGCATCCTATTGCATTCAGTTTTAGTTGGCTAAATCAGTATATTTTAGGTGTTGCTAGGCATGACTAGCCTAGTGTGACTTGTGTGACAATAAGTTATGTCTGACTAACGAAATTATGATCTTATGTATGTGTCTATAAAGTCAATGATATAGTTATGTGTAACAATGTATACTATTTTGGGCCCAAGCAAAAAAAAGCTGCATGTTCGTATATTAATAATAGGAATTTTCTTGAAAAAAAATGCTTTCCAAACTGTAGCAGGCTACTCGTGATGTAGCTCTAAGATTGTAACATAACATATGTAATCTAACATGCAACTACTTAACATTAATATCGATGTCGATCGATATCAATTGTGTGATCACACGCAAAAGCAAGAAGAAGAGAGAGTCGTTGTGAGTGAGCGGAGGTGTTTAGGGAAATAAATAGTTAAATGCTCGACTACTATTTGTCATCATTGTGCTGCCCTCATTGCTATCTGCATTCCTATATCTATATATATACATATATATATAAATATGTACTGTGTAAGCAACAAAGCAAAGAGCTGTGCAATTAATTCGCTGCTTATAAACTGTAATAAATTAAATTAAGCTTCCAGTTTGGCAATTTAAGTACACAATTTACTTCGCAAGCGGCAGCCAGGCAAAAAGCAACCCCAACCAACCCGTTTACAGTTGTGCGGATGCGAATGTAATCTCGGCGCTTATTTATGAATCCGGAATAGAAAACAGACAACTACATTAGCAGCAGCTATTTATATGTATATAAATAATATATATGCGATACGGCTTAGCGATACATATGTGGGTATATCTATGCCACATTAACAGGCTCATGCTCGGTTCCCTTTTGACCCATTTTAAATTAAAATATATATATATGTATATATATATACATATTTTATATATACCCTGAACGCAGCTAGTGAATATATTTTGTGTTTTTCTATTTGTTTTTCTTGGCAAATTTATCTCTCTTAAAGTGTTCTCATTTCTGATGGCACTCACAGGCACTAAGGTGTAAAGAAAACTAAGGCAGCAACACATAAATTTATTCACAAGCTCGAACTGAAGCAGCCGGCTTGCAATAAACTATTATACCCCATTTGCCTATATAGGGTATACAAATATGAATTCACCAACACAAAAAGACTTTCTACTACTTTACCAGGCTTGATGATACAATGGAATATAAAATGAACTTAACATTATTGTCGAATGTTTGATTCTTCGCACTCATTTGCATAATGAAAATTTGCATTTATGTTTATTTTTATGTATTTTTTTTTTAAAGAATTTTAACAGCAGTACTTTTTTTATTGCTGACGCAAATTACATCAATGCAGAACTATATATATATGTACATATAAATATATATATATATGTTTGCTTTTGTTTTTAGTAAATAGCAATAGTAATAAAAACTGTTCTAGTCACAGCCTTGTCTGCTTGGCAAAACACATAATTTTTCACATCTTCCCACAGTTCGGGAATTGAATACGTTCGTTCTGCGATAAGTTATCGTTTCCGTTTCCTGTTTCGTTGATATGTTGCCAAAGGTTATGAACAAATTGTTAGCACATGTTTGGCATTTGTGAACGTTGACATTTACTTGCTGCCTGCGATCTCCATTTATGTATTTATTACTTGACAACATTTAAAAGGAGCGCATCTTCTACATTTTGTGGCTGACAAAAAAATATATTTCTTGGCCTCAAATATCGGGGCATATATCCTATGAGTGATATATGACCAGAAAATCCTGTTGTGTTTGTTGAATCTATCATTTGAAAATGTCGTTAAGTGATATCTTTAAATTACATTCAAATTAGTTTAAAGTTCAACAAATACTGACAGAATTTTTCTAAGTTATATTTAATATGAGCTTATATTATTTTCAGCTTTGCTCTAGAAATCCATAATTCTGTAATAAATGTTGCCGCGTGTCCTCAAGCTGATAAAAAAAAGGTTGAACAACACAATAGTTACATAAAATTCATATTTCAATTCCAATTTCCCATTTCACTTACAATTTCAATTGGAATCTAATTTTTCTATTTTAAAGTCGCACCAAATACTGGGCTACATATTTGCTTCTCGAATGTAAACAATTTCTTAAATACATATTCAATTTGTAGAACGACATCCAGTCACGTACAACATCAAAATAATTTTGACGCGTTTCAGCAATTTGGACACGTTCACGTGGCTGTCTCACGCCTCCAACTTTGCAACTGCCTCAATCGCACTCATGTTCTTGCTATTGTCGAGAACCGCTTAGCTATTTTTAAATTCAATGGCAGACACTAAAATTCAATTTCTTGGCTGCCTAACAATGAAAGCAAGTACACGTCTACAGGTGCTTAGAAAAGGTATAAAAAAAATATAAAAAATACCAAAATAAGTACTTATATTTTTATACATTTTTCCCCTGTGTGAAATTATAAGGAACTTTTATAATAACATACCATTCAAGTCATGAATTTAGCTTAGATTGGGATACAAGAGATTGGTCAGCTGGGGAATACATATTTTTTGCAGCATTGTATTTATGAAGTATACGAAAAGAAACACATAACTATTCGTTTAGGAAAAGGTCAAACCTTATTTCAGTAGTTTCCCCAGAGGAGTCAAACATTGCATTTAAGTCGCATCTTTAATTTAAATACCCACGTGTTTTGGGTGCTTAAGCACTGTGTGTAGATGTTGTGGTTTTTTATTGTTGTCAAGTCGTTGACGTTGTTATGTTAACCATGTTTGTGATACGCCCCCTTTTGCATACAGCTGAAACGTTTTAAATATCTGACATGTTTTCATACCCATTCAAAGTGTATAAAAATGGTATAACTAAGTTATGCAAATGAATGTAACGAGCAAACTTCGCATGACAATGCCTGCCTTGACAAAACTTGCTTATCGACTGCATTCATAATGCTTGGCCAAGTACTGAGAAACTAAGCAAATTTCATCGTCAAAAAGGTTAAGAAAGACAGAGCCTTTTTCAGAAATCATATATTCATGTTGACCAAATGTGGGGGAAGCATTGCTGCTTAAATTATTGGGTGCAGGGTATTGGCTAGTTGGGCACTGTGTGCACTTACTTTTTTATATCTGTGAGACTTCCAGCTGAAATACCTACTTAGGCACAGACACGATGGGATATCCTCAGTGGCTGTGTGACTGTGTGAGTGTGTGTTAATATCACTGTGAATGTATGTAAGTGGTGTATGTGTGTATTTGCAAACAACAACTCGTGCGCAAAACTGTTTAAGATATAAAAAAATGAAAAAGAAGAAAGGAAGAAAAAACTCATCTGGCCTGCATTTTAATTTTTCAAGATTTAATTTTGCATGAGCCTAGTGCGTGAGGCTTTTTCCTCATCCTCATGAGAGCTGATGTGTGTGTGTGTGTACGTGTCCTGGCTGGCTAAAAGCAGAAAACCAAGTTGACAGCCGCAGTTGTGACATTCTATTTGTTGACATTCGCTCAAGCCTCGTTGATTTTGTGATATGGGCGCGAGCATTCGTCCTTTAATGGGAAAACATTCCACTTCACGAATACTCAGCACTCTTACAAACGGATACAATAGACACAGAATGACAATGTTTTACGACTGTTTGTCACAACTTGCAATTTGTTGGCCATTTTCACTTTTAGCTTTCTTTTGTGTGTTCTCAAAGGATATGCGTAATTTCCGATAACTTCTTGACAACTGTTAATGATGTCAGCCCCCGTTCCACTTCCACACTTGGGCAAAACTCAGCACGTGTTGGTTATGCAATTTTGAGTTACTCTTTATCACACGTCCATCAGTCTCAATCTCAACTTGAACACTGCGTGGGTGTTACATCGAGTTGTTTCTCGTGTTGGCTTTGCTCAACATATATATTTCTCAAGACATGCCTTTAATGTCATCACAAAAGAATAAAAAGCAACTTCTTCAGCTTTGTACTTGTTCTTTAAATAGCACGCAAAGTAAACCAAGCAAACAGCTGCTGCCTCAACGCAAGCAGCTAAGTACCTAGGTACTCCCAGTTGCCAGGCACAGCTCGTTGCCAATTTCGGCTCAGCTATGTGGTTAAAGCATTTGGCATTTATTTCCACACAATTATGTATATAGCAACATATAAGTCAGCATAAAATTTAAACAGATTTATTCATGTTCCTCGCCAGAAGCAAAACTAGCGCATTGCTGTCTTGAGAACGATTAACATTTATTATGTTAAAGTCGACGCATTCTCGCCAAATTTCTCTTGCATTTCCAAATTAAACAGACTGAAATCGAGTTTAGATTGAAATCGGTTCAAAAGTAAATAAAATCTATCTTCTTGCTCCATGTCACGTTCTCCATTTTTAAAGCGTTACGAGGGTCAAACAGGCTACTTGGCTGTAAGCCCATATCCCGTTATATCAGTGCTGCAGTAAGCCGGGCCAAGTGCTGAGCCATCAGAAAGCACAGCAAAAGGAGAAAGTAAAGAAAGCAAAGGAGTTAAGCGTAGTTCGTTGCGAAAAAGGGGGATCCTTCTAGCCCTTTTATTTCAAACATAACGAACAAAATAACAACCAAATCGAACGAATTCATTCACAAAGCAAGTACTTAAGTGCTCTGTTTGCAGCTAGGGCCATCTAAACTGGCCTGGTGATATGGCCAAGAATAAATACGAGAAAATGCAAAAGAAGCAAAAATGCCAAGATACAAAACGATACCAAACGAACCAAAGCTGAAATAAAAATCAATAGAGAATCATATATCAAGCAAAAGTAACTTGTATATAAGCAAGATATCACACGACACAATTATCATTTTAAAAGTGAAATACATTACAAAATCTAGGTCATTTTTTACATGTTAATGGTTTGGTAATGTTTTTTTTTTATCTATATCGAAAAATACTTTCAACAGACTTCTGCTTTGATACTAGAAAGGATGATTCTCAGCTTTTCTTTATGTATATATAAATAGGAATTTAAATTATTTGAGTGTTTTTCAGGGTGCAGAGTAAATGTTAGTTGTTAGTTACTTTTGTATTATTGACAGCATTGAGCAAGAACTCTTATAAATCTTCTTTTTAGCCAAAATCAATATCCTTTTCGGAGCACAACGCGATGGCAGCAAAATCGCACATTTCATTTCCGTTTTGTTGTCACTCAGCCGAAAATTTGCATTGTTGGAGAACTCCTTTTTTTGGCAACACTATTTTATATAAAGAGCACAAGACAGAATCGTAGTTTGCATATGGACCCCAAATTTGAATGCAGAACTGCCAGATACGCGATATTTTTGGTAGGCAGATGCTGAGTGGAAAAACTTTTTCACTTTCCGTTTGCAAATGCAGACAGCAGTTCATTCAAAATGTTTCGCAATCAGAGCGGCCTACGCAATTAAAATCGGGAAAACAAGTTTTAATTGATTGTCGAGCGTCAAGTGCTTAAAGCACTTTACAGAATGATGGAGCTCTTTGCAAAGAAATTGGCAGACAAATAACAAATAACAAATAACAAACAACAAACAAGAAGAACAATTGTAGCAAGTTGCTCTAAAAACAATAAATAAACCAATAGAATTTTAGTGAAACGAAGCACATAAAACGTTCAACTCAAATAAAAACAGCCAGCAAAAAAACAAAGACAACAAACTGGCAAAGAGGCTCAATAACTAAACCAAGGAAGGAAAAAACTAAGCGGAACGTGTTCGAGAATGATATCTTACTTGAACACAGATACATGTTTATATATGTATAAGTGTTTGTCAAAACAGCCCTTGGGTTGGGGGATATAGTGGCCAATAACTGGGCAACAATTGTTGGACTTTAACTGAGAGCACCTCAGTGGAAAATGCGGCACTGGAAATGAGGATTGTTTTAGAGCTTCATCGAAAATATGTCGTAAGGAAAACAACGCAAAGTGAAAAGTTTTCAATTGTTGAGTATTTGTTGGTTTCAATCAAAGACTGCTCAAAGTGAAAATCCCAACTTTTACCAATCTGAACGAAATCTAAACATTTTGTTACATTTACATTGTAAAATAAAATTTTGGTCTTTTTTTTTGCTTTCAACAAACATTGTTTCATTTTCTCTTAAAAGTTTTTTAATTTTACAATATTTTATTGATTATAATTATCGTCTACATTTGCAGATAATTTTTGGATATCCCAAACACCAATTTCCCCGTGATATGCCCTTGCCGCAAGCCCACATCAGAAGCTACTCGAATTGTGGAGTGCGGCACAAGTAAAAAATATTTGGAATTAATTTTTTTTCGCCACAAGCAACATTTGGAAGGCATTCAAACTGGCGTCGCTCAAGCGAAATAACGACAATATAGGCAATTACAATAACAATATAATGTGGAGTAGTACAATATCGCCAACAAATTCTAAGAAACTATTGATCGGTAGTACACGAAGCGTTGATTATGTCGGTGATAGTGCGAGAACAACAACAACAACAGCAGCAGCAGCCAACATTAAAACAGCAGCAGCAGGAGCAGGAGCAGGTGCAGGCACAGCTAACAAAGGAGCAGCGACAAAAGCGCAACAAAAAGCAACAGCAACAGCAACAACAACAACAACACCAGCGAATACAACAAAAATCTCAATTGAAATGGAGTTACATATACAAAATAAGTGCATTTCGGCATAGCGTATCACTCTGGAGGGTGGTGCAGAGCCGCCATGGCTGCAGGGCCCCCTTAAAGCTGCATTTTTGGGGGCTACTGGCGTCGGCAAAACAAGCATATTACAAGTATGTATTTACTCTAAACGTATGTAAATTAGCAAAGAAGATCTGCTGAACGATAAGAACATCATTAAAAGACAATGAACATTGTCGCTGGCCAGTTCTGCTTTGCTTATAGAATGTTTTCAAAACCTATTTTAATTGGTATTCCAAAACTTTACAATCATTACATTTGAAATATAGTATTTATCAATTTGAGTAGCTTAAATTATTATTATAAAAGCAGTGTGAATGTTTTTTAATTTATTTATCCTTACTTTCGAGGATAATGATATTAATGATGATATATATATTTACTTATGCACATATTTATTTATAAATAATAGTATTTATTTGATTGTATTTCACGTCATGTGGAAAATCCTTACAAGCCAGAAACAATGCTTCAAAATAATCGGCTACTTATATCATCATATTATTGTATTTTCAATGTTAGTTTCGCAACAGCTTCATGTAAATCAATTTACCAGTTAACTCTTTCAAAGAGGCATTAAACAAAGTTGTTGCCACACCCATTGACTGGCTGACTGCTCAGCTGCAGGTGGCGCTGTTGCACCTTTGCATTTAATGCTTATTAATTATGAATGACGTCCAATGAAAGCTGAAAAGTTTAACTTTTAACAGGACAGCAGAGGCTGTTCCTAGCTCCCTCTATTTCACGCTCTGTCTCGCTCTTCAAACTATCCGCTAATAGGATTTGACTTTGTAATTAATCGAGAGTGAATCATGGGGAGAAGTGCAACAGCTGTGTCTCATTTATATATACATATATATATACGTTATACATATATGATACTATACGCCTTAACTGTTGTGGAAAATTACCACATGTTAAGCATATTTTAGTAGAATTAATTAAATTATAGATTTAAATTCAACAAAATTCAAGTCTCCATATGTGGTTCAAATATTCTCGTTATTTAATAACAATAATGCTCTCAAATGCGAACTTAGATTTTACTTATGCAAACCAAAAATAAATAAACGGATAACTCAATAATATTAAGTTGGAATATTTAGAATGTTTTGATGTAAATATTATTCAAGCAATACAAAAATAATATTTCAACACAGAAATTGCGTACACATGTCAATCTATGAATAAATACTTGGTCCAATGTTGACTTTTGATACATTTTTGTTTTGAATCAAGAATATTTACTTGTGTGGGAATCTCAAACCACATAAACAAAAGGATTAAATATTATTGTGTAATTTCGAATGGCAAACAATTGCCTCATTTAAAGTGACCACTGTGCCTGACTGTGCCTATTGAAATAGCTAACTATTGTTATTCTGCTGCTCATTAAAATGTCTCGGCTGTTGCTCTACTAATTCAATTAACTGCAGTCGTCAGTCGAAGTTCGCCATTTTGGTATTTTCCTGTTCTCGTTTTCCTGCTCACGCAAGTTAAGTTAATTTTATGATTTTAATGCGTATGGCGGCCAATATAGGAGCGGTTATGTGCGTGGGTGGGTATTAAACCGAATGCTTTTCATATATATCTAGTTGTCTTTATGACTACATTCAGCCGTTTATTGCGGCCACGGCGTACATTTTGTATAATGCGAGATTTTCCGCATTTTAATGGAAGTTTAAGCGTTGAAAAATCAATTAAGTGCTCTTTAATGGTGTTTCAGGCACAAAAGCACAAAAACCGCTGACCCGTAAAATGAGAAATTTTGTTGCGTGCGACATACAGTAGAGATACATATATTAATCGATTTAAGAATATATGCAATTTAATCATATTTCAGAAACTGATTTCGAAAAGCGCTTGCTTTGTCTTGCGTCAGATATTGTTTTCATAATTAACCGTTCTACTCGTATTTAAGCCACACGCCACGCATCTTTTGTTCAAGTTTAAATTAATCAAATGAAAATTTGCAAAAACTTTTGCTGCAAAAGAAGAAAAATGACTCGAATAAGCCCAAAGTGTTCATAACTGAAGCCCAAGCTCCATTAAATTAGCAGCTTAGGCCCCAACAATCTACTTGAAAACGTGTCCAAAACGATGTCTTTAACCCCAAGGCTGTTTTTGACGCTCAGTTAGTTTAAGGCAGGTTATGTTGTTGTAATTTTTTTTCCTTACCAAAAGCTATTAAGCATATCCATTTTATCCGATAAAGGAAAACACAACATCTTCCGAAGTTGCCCAAATGGATGGCAATAAAGCATTATGAGAAATTGCTACAGAAAAGCGTCAGAAATGAGCAACTGAGGCTGAGGCAGGATATTTTTTACGACTGATTGCATTTAAAAGTGATGTGTTGTCATTGACCGAGTTTGAAGGCATTCATCGAACAGATTGCCTTGTGTCGAGTGTGTCGAGTGTGTCGAGTGTGTGTGACTTGCGATAGCAATGGCTATCCAATTTGAAATCGAAGTCGAAGCATCATCTAATCCAACCGAAAGCTGCGTCCAATCGCATCAGCTAATAATAAATGCGAAATGACTGTGAATGTTTTATCAGCGTGACATTTTCGACACGCATTTAAATGCAAATGTCTCATGGCAATCAGCGCTTTTATTGTCAATGGGGTAAATAAAATCAAGGATAATTTATGCTCGCTACATTTCAATCACCGCACCGGAAACGGAAATGGCCAGCGAATAGAAAGAGCTGCTGACTGCCAAATACAAAACGCTTAACTTTAACTTGGTAGATTATATACATATGTATATATGTATAACAAGAGAGAAAGTTGCAGTCGAAATACTTTGCCAGCTGATCACAGGCGAGAAATACTGTCCAAGTTTTCCAATTTGAAAAAAAACGTGATTTCTTCGACTTAATTTAAAAAATACGTATTTTCAACTTCTGATGCAGAGTTGATGTATATATATATATATATATATATAGCACATGGTTCCGCTCCTTTTATATGCAGTTTCTCGTTGCTTCCTGTCGCTCTTATGCGCCATCGTATGTCATTGAGTTTTATTTTTATTGAGTTGGTAATTGAATAAGAAATTACGTTTAGGTCCAACGGGACAGCTGCGTTCATCTTCTTCTTCCTGCTGGCCGACTTTGCGCCTTTTAACGCCATAAAGTGCTTTATGTTATTCAGCACATAAATAAATGCGGTTAAGTGCAAAACACTGAATATTCAGGCACTTTTAGTTGGCAGCAAATTCTCACTTATTTTTACTCATGGCGTATGCGCAATTTGAATTATAGCTTTCGGAATCGACAATTGATGTGGGCATTATTTTTAGAGCGCTCCTACGAAAACATCGAATTAAATTTAACTGCCAGATGTGGGTGTTATTTATTAAAATGTCCCTGTCGGCAAAATTGGTTCTGTTCGTTTGCCCGCACACATTTCTATAATTTAAATATGCATTTTATAGTTGCAGTCAAATCTTTGCCTCCCTTTTCTAAAAAAAAATGCGTATCCTTTTATGCTTTTACAATTTTAATTTTAATTAAAAAGGCAGCCAGCAAAAGCATTCCATACAAGCAGGCGATGTTTAAGTTCATCTCTTTGAAAAGCCTGTGCGTAATAAAAACCCATATTTAAAGTGGTTGCACATAATAAAGTGCAAATATTTCGACTGCCATAATTTGTTAACGAATATATTTTATATTTATGCATGTGCTGCTCTTAAATAATATATTTGTCCATATGTGCATTGCAGCAATTTTTCTACCATGACTTCCCCAAAACTCATCAGACGACAACTCATCGCAAAATCTATAGAAACTGTTTGGTCTGCGATACCTGCATACGGGAGCTGATGGTACTGGACGTTCCACCCCAGGTGAGTGCTCAACACAAGCGTTCTTTCCACGCTATTTGGAAGGAATCCTTTCGTATTTCTCTCCCTAAAAATGGATTAAAGTCTGATAGGAAAAACTACAGGAATACTTCTAATTAGCTAAGGCATTTGAAATAGTGACAAATAGTGACAACTCAACTGCAACACTTATTTAAAATTTAATTTTGAATTTCATTTAATTCATTTTTTAACTTTTTGTATTTTTGTGTCGATTTAGTCGTTCGCATTAAATAAATAAATAAATTAATTTAAAGTGTAAGGCCCCAACTTGCAAAGGGTTAAAAGTGCATAATAAATCGAGCATACAAAAACTGTGCACACCCGAATTTAATATGCATAAGGAGACCCGCTACTATAATTTCTATCTCGATAAGCCAGAAATTTGAGATGTGTGCTCTGGTACATAATGTACATAATCAAGAGCAACTTAATATGCATTTAATTTTGGCATTTTGCAACAAATTACTCACACATTTTTGAATATTAAATAAAACTTGATCCTTGAAAGCGTACTTTTTTGCCATGCTTACTTTTTGCAAATAAATTAAATTCGTTTTACAACACTTACTAATTATTTGGACTTCCTCTTGTGCTCCTGTTTTAATTAAATTTTTTCCTCTGAAGTTGATAGAATTGTTTTTATGTTTTCTCGCTTAACGATGATGAGAATTTCATGTGTATAAAATAAAATACCTGCAAAGGAAACAAATACCAAATTTCCGACCAGCACTTGGCAAGAGGCTTAGAGAACCACATTTTTGCAGCTCAGTTGAGTGAAATGCTTTGGCGACAAAACCGCAATCAGGCAACTATATATGTATGTACATATGTACATATATACACATACATATCTATCACGCTAAAAATATCAACCCAAAAAAAAAAAAGAAAAACAAAGGAAATTCGCAAAATGTACAACAATAAATTTGTATTGACAGAACTGTCAGGTGGCAGTTGAAATACAATTGGCCAACCTCCATTGTTATACCAACTACTAACACGGCAGGTGAGAGCACCTCTGGCGGCCCGCAGCTACCTCCCAATCTACACATCGTATCCAGTGCCAGATTTCAATGCCTTTCAATTTATTCATGTCCATTTTAGCGAGAATTCGCCTCTATACCCTGCAGCCTTTTGTTGTAAAGGGGTACAATAAGGCTTATGACGGGCAACACCACTGATACCACATAGTATATATTATATATAGAATATATGTTAGAGAAAATACATTTTGTTAAATCATGTATTCTCTGATAACTCTGATATTTTATTACTTGCAAAGTTCTGATAACTAATGAAATAATATTTTTAATAAAGTTTAAATTATATTCTGCGTGCAAAATCTTTATTTATGCTAACTACTAAGATATAATGGACGATATATATATTGATTCGTACAGGGCATCTTTCAGTCGATCTCATTTCATTTACTTACTGTATGTTTATTGATGTAATATATATTTATTTTATTGTTGCATTCTATTATTTGGGTTAGCCATTGTGCTGATGAACTAGTTGCCAGTCAGGTAGTCCAGTTACAGGACTGGCCGACTTCTGTTGATTGTGGCACATTTTTCATCGTCAAGTGCAGTGCCTGCCAGTTATTACTCAAAGTCAGTCGTAATGGCTGCCAATTGTGTAAACAGCATTTTGTTCTCCAACAGATTGTCGCTCACACACATGCTGGACTCGACGGGCCTGCTGTGTGTGTGGCATCCACCAATTTAGGCATTTTAGTGTGTTTCAAGTGACCACGACAAGTGTAGAGTATGTTGGCCATTTGAAGTTTAGTTTTGTTGTGTTCTTGTTTTGATATTACACAGATTAGGATACAAGTCTAACCAAATTTCAAAACTGTTTGGCTATGTAAAACTAGCAAAGTACTGCCAAAGATTAAACATCCTTGTTAAACTGCTAAAGTTAAACTACTCACATCGAAATTTTGGTTTGGAGTCTGAAATTTCAATTATAGTTGAATTAGGTGTAGAAATAAATGTTAATTAAAACAGAACTTTCGATTCGGCTGTTGATGCTGAAGATGAAATTGACCTTATAGCGTATGCGAAGTCTCCTTAAGTGCGTTGCGAACTTTCAAATAATGTTATCATATCATATTCTCTACAAGGGTATATGAAAATTTGAATCGAGACTGCACATTGTTTGTTAAAGAATTTTCAAAAATGAGAATTAACTGAGAGTCCTTTTAATCTAAGTTAAACAACTGATTGTGGCTACTGAAAATGGCTATCAGAATTGTTATAATTATTTTCTTCTTAAAGCAATGTTAATATTACAGTAAAGACCAACAAAAAGTCGAAAACAATGTAGATGATATTTATTTTTGTTCATGTTTCCCCTTAAGTACATATTTATCTCTTGAAAAAAATTGGTTAACAAATTTTGTGCTCATCGCTATACTCATCTACTTATCATTATTTTAATTAATTGGAAGCCATCAGTGTTTCGTGGAATGTTTGTGTTTATCTTGTTTTTGTGTTAGAAGGGCGAGGGTAGTTATTTCCTGTCGCAGGAAAAGTCACACACACGCACATACACACACACAAAGCCAATAGCTGAGAGCATAGCAATCTTAACCAAAATCAGGAGCTTAACACAATAATACACGTGGAATGCAACAATCGGACAGCTGGACAGTTTGGCTAACGAGCTGCTCGCATTTCAGGCCAAAACACACACACACAACCGTTAATTAACGTAACAGTGACAAAGACAATGGCAACAACGTCAACAGGGAAAGCGCAAATTAAATGAAATTTAATCAAAAACGTAAATCTAACTAACTTACTGGCCACGTTAAAGAGCAGTCGACTCGACTGGCTGTCTGCCAGAATGACATAGCCAGACAAATGGCGGCAAATCTCTGTTGGTCGAAGGACTAAAGCAGAAATGGCAATGGCGCCAAGGAGCGTGGACTCTTTAGGCTGTGTGCCCAACATTATTATTAGTAGTGGTGACAGTCACGGAGTCTGTTTCTGTATCTCTGTCTGTGTCTGCGATTAGGATTTGTTTGCGCCTTAAAGATTGCAGCATAAATTGATTTATGGTCTCTGCAACGATTGTTGTATTTTCATTAGGAAATCAGTTGTTTTGACAACTTAAAGAAGACTAAAATGAATTCATTGACCAGATGACATAATCAGCATCAACACATACATATTATTATTCTAATGTTTGCAAACAATTTTAGTTCATTGACAACATATATTTATATATATAAAATGTTTCGAAACAATATCACGAAAAATTTATGTTTGGTGTAAAATTAATCTACATACATATATATAACTAGCAGAAGCATTTATAATTCCTTTAAATAAATCCCGTCATATTTACATTCATCTAAAATATACTGCGATTTTCACAGCATGCGTTTATCGGAGTATTTTTATTATTTTATTTTTTGTTTTTTGTTTCTGTTACATCAACTGCCATTGTAGTTCATAGTGTTTACTCTTTACCACAGCTGTTATAAACTCTATTCAATATTTTTTTAAAAGCATTTAATGTCCTTAAAAACGAGATTAAAATGGCGCTAATTGCTTTTACTAGCGCCCACAAACTGACAAGAAGTATACAATCGCAAATGTCGTATTTTTTTGTGAAAAAAAGGACCATCAAACTGATTTTTGTAAACTTTTTTATTCGCAATATATGTACGTACGTGCCCAAAAAATAATAATAATAATAAAAAAAAACAAACAACGGCACAACGACATATGTGTATATGTATACCGTTGGCACTGATGAAAAACAAACACTCAACAAATTGGCATGGCAATCTTGCCAGAAGCGATTTCCGGCTGATAACTTTGCTGAATGGAATAATGGACATCCGCTGGGGTTGCGAACGGTGCATGCCTATGTTCTCGTCTATGATATGGGCAATTTGGAAACGTTTCAGGTGGGTCAATCTCACTAATTTGAGTCACCATATTATCGAATATGGAACAATGTGTGTATCGTATTGTGTATTCATTTGCAGTACTGCCGCTCCATAAGAGATCAAATCTTGGACAGTTTCAGTCATCGTGATTTTAGCATAATTGTGGTGGGCAATAAATATGACAATGTGACTGAGGCGCAGGCTAACTCGCAGGTATGTATAAGGCCCACTTGATTAATTACATAATATTAACCATACACATACGTAATTCCATTAATAATACGAGGCAAACATGTTGCATAAATTATTCGCTGCTTGGTTGGCTTTTGTTTTCTTTTCATTAGGCCTCTGAATGATTTATGCTTGTGCAATAAAATTCACTTAGCTGATTTGCTACTTTGCTGCACTTATTGCTTAAGTGGCCGAAATAGATTTTAATCTCGAAATAAATCAACCAATGTTTGCACTTTACTTCAATGTGTGCACACACTTAAGGATATAATGGAATTAAATTCAATGTGACAATAAATGTAAGCTATTTATTGCTACAATCAAATTAAGTTCTCTTCGGCTTCAGAGTAATAACTATAATGTCATTAAAGTTATCTAACTCGAATGAAATTTAATATGCCACAAGCAGAGCAAAGTTTAAATTTGTGTTTTAAGCCTCTATTAAATTGTATTCAGCATTTTTACCGCAGAGACCAGTTTGCCAATTAATTTCAAGGATTTTACTGGTACTACCGAAAATGCTGCATTAATTAAAAACACAAAATGATTAAAATATTCAAAATGGAGGACAAGAAAAATTTAATACTTTTTTTTTAGAAAAATGAGGAATATGTTACTTTTATCTTGGAATATATTACGCAATGGCCTACTTTCAATTATATTAATAAACTAGAAAGCAATTTTAGCCATTTCTTTCTGAATGTGTACAAAATATGAAATATCGTTGTGTATGCTTTATCCCGTAACTAATTGCCAAACACTAGAGTGAATGACGCAATCAAAAGATAGATGTTTATATTATGGATACTGGCTAAACAAAAAAAAAAAAACTCTTGAATATTATGCCTTTTAGGAGCTCAAGGACATCTCTACGCTGGTGCGCAAACATTGGCGTTGTGGCTATGTCGAGTGTTCGGCGCAGTGAGTAGCTCTCAATTTGTGAAACATTTAAATTATTAAATAAGTATGTACGTGCTTGTCGATTGTAGATACAACTATAAAATCGGCGATGTATTTCGAGAGCTAATGGGCTGTCGCAGCGGTGGAGTTAGCGGCACAGCTGGCGGCGGCATCGCTGGCGGTCTTGTTGGCACTGACTACTCACAATCAACTAGGAATAAAGGACGCTGTACAATACTTTAGCAAATGCTGCATAAGCCAAACATTTTGATCAAATGCATAATATATATACATATATACATATATATATATATATGTATACCCAAGCGAACTTTTTTCAGTTGAGTTCAGTTGAGCTGGGACCTTGTTACACTCCTTAGCATATAAACGGCAAAAAATATCCTGGTAAACGCTTGCTGTTTGCTGTTTGATGCATATTTTAGCATATACTTATAAACACGTATACACATACACATACATGCATACGTACAAACTACTTATATATATATATATACATATATGTATATATATATGTAGATTTTGTTGAGGAACCACATTTTGCAGGTTTGGCTCATGTCTTTTATCTCACCGTTGTTGGTCACTTTGTTTGTCATTAATAGAAGATTCTGCTCGCTGCTTTTGTTTCGCTTTGTTTGTTTGGGCCACAAGCGCTTTGGCCAACATTCATTGCATCCTTTTTGCTTGCTTATTGCAGCTCGCTTGCAAACATTGTATGCCTTCACATTTGCAAATTGCTTTGCATATTAAACAATAGAATAACTCGAGCAAGAATATATATATATATATATATGCAAGATAGATATGTATATGTATATATAGAGTTACGATAAGTAACGATTGTTAAATAAAAAAGCTGCCAATGCAAAAGTTTACGTTATTTAATATAGTTTTTTTGTACGTAATAGGCAATTAATCCCACCATAATTTACAATACATTTTATGAATATTAAAAAAAAAATACATTGTTGTTAGCATAAAAAGTGCGAAAAAAAAAATTATATCTAGAACCCATCAGTATAAATGGTATACTTATACGGTAGCTATATTTAAGCGATATTAGTAGATATATATATATATACATACATATATACATATGTATATAAACATATAAACATTCATTAACGTTGTGATCATTTCAAGAATTAGTTATTAGGCATATGACGATAAATATGTACGTCAGTTGAAAGTCAAGTAAAATGGTCCTCTAATGGTTACCAACATATTTGTAAGTTTATCAAAACAACAAATCAATAACAAATTAATGAAGGTTGCAGAAATTTTAATGTAGTTGAAATTGTTTAAATGCAGCAATTAATACAGATACAGAAAAAAAAAAAAACTGCCTACAGCCACAAAAGTTGCAACATTTTCGAAAATTTTAATAGTTATTGCTTTCTGTTTACGATAGGAAAGCAAATTGGAATTTAATATTTTTAGATAACATTGCAAGTAAATGAAAACACCAACAATTGTTGCCTTTAAACAATTTCTTTAACATTAATATGGCGATTCGTAGCGCTGTATTTGAATTTAACTAGATTTTTTAATCATAAACAAACATCAACATAATTTAAGCATCAAGCCTTAAACCAATGCAAGCCGAAAGTTATACCTTAGTAAACGGATTAATACTAAAATTAAGATAACAATTTTCTAAGGCGCACAACATGAAATAAAATATTGTGTTATTATTCATTATAGGATATAAATACTTACACAATTCGCAATATTTATTTGTCTAATTTGTAGTGATATATATATACACACATATATATATATATATTGAGTAGCTCACTAGTTAGGTAACATTTAAGTTTTCGTAATGATAAAATTGCTGACATACAAAAATGGAAAACTACTCGTATTACTATTTTCACATGCAAGTCTACTTAACTCTTACCGAACTCTTTCTTTACCTCAACAATACTCGAAAGATAAGCAATCAAGTCTGACTTTGTACATAGAGATTTCAAGAACTTAGTAAACTGCAATCTATAAAGCATACACACTACATACACATACATATATAGTATAATAATATAATTAACGTTTACAGCAATAAGTGTGTATGTTCTATATATATATATATATATATTTATGTGAACTGTGAACCGGCACTACAACTAGTCAGCCTGGTCTAGTCTACCTATAATATATATACACATATATATACATGTATATATATATATGCTGAAGACAACTGAGCGCACTGCCAATCTGGTCTAAGGTATCCACATAAGTTGAGTGCTCAGTTTAAGGATCAAGCCAAATCAATAATGTGAATTTCCATTGCAATTTAAATGGACGCATAGATTTTTTGAATTTAGTCAAGGGTAACACTTATAGGCAATAATATTTTAATTCGAGCGACACACAAAAATATTTCAAATATTGTTGAAAATAAACTTAAACTTACAATTTTAGCATTGATGCTTTGATATGAATGAAAAATATATGGTATATATACATATATATATATATACATATAAGTATTATTAACCAAAATTATAATTATTATTGAAAATGTGCAGCCAAATACGTTGACTTGTTGAAATGTGTTCATTAGATTTTCAAAATAAAATTCATTAAATTAACTTTAACAATGCTGAAAATTCTTATTTCAATTGTTTATCATTCAGAGTAAACAAGAAATCCAAAATACGCCGGACATCAACGTATTTGTATGGAATATACATAAATACATATATTGTATATAATATACTATGTGCATGTACTTGGTTCGAGTTTTCTCCTATGATTTTGAACGATTACGGATTCGTCAAAATGGCTGTTAATTTTTGAAAATAAAAAAAAACGCTAAGAACGATTCACGATAAAAACAAAAAACAAAACTAATTCATAAATGCGAAACAATTTGTTGTTGAGTATATTTAAGCAACACGTTGCCTGCAACAGTAAAACTAACAAAATATTTGTAGCTATGTACTTAAATCTGAACAATTGAAATTGAAAAACAAAAATTTATAAATCAAATGCAATAAGCTTCAACTGCTTATTGTTTGTTCAGCGCGTTCAAAAAAAAAAAAAAAAAAACAATTTAATTTAAGTGGTAGCAATTAATATTAAAAATGCACTTATTATATATGAGTACACAAGTACTTACATACATTCATACTTAGGACACAGATGATCTCTTTTTTAATGTAACGAAGGAAAAAATATCCGCATGCAAAACAATTGAAAACATAAAAAGTAAGTTGATATTTGACAAGAGCTACCCAAACGATAACACAAATACACCGTAACTATGTATTAAGCAATGCAAAACGAAGCCTCAACCAACAAAAAAAAAAAAAAGAAATGAAAGAAAAATCATTATAGTAATAGTACCGATACGAAAATAAATATGTATGTGCTTATATTATTGCCATGTGTATGTATTGTGTTTGCGCAATCTGTTTGCGCTAAACCCGCAAAGTATATAACGACTAATCCGTTAGAAATGTAGAGAATGTTTTTGGAAAACCGCAAACAGTAATAAAAAAAATAATAATAATAGAATAAAGTTATATAAGTAATTTTGAAAATTTCTTGGGCGATTTACGATTTCTTGCGAATGGAAAACCGGTCTAAAAATAAATTTACATTTGAAATCAATTTTAGACTGGAGCATTCAAGATTTGGATTTTGGAGTCGGCAATCCAAAACAGACCTAATACCAATTACCAAAACGATAAATGGACAACGCAATCTGCTTACTAATTAATTGAATCGCTAAATTTGTACATCTTTTATTTTAACTATTTGATAATACTACTACGATATCTGTTTATGTGAAGATTTCCTTAGTTTCAGTTATCTGACTCAAAGGTGACAATTCTAAATTAGCTATCTAAAACTACTTCTATTCGAAATTAAAAGGTAAAGATTACTTAAGTTGTAGCTTGTTTTATTTTGTACGGCCAATTAATTAATTAGTCGATCCTGCGCGATCCTACCGAACCGTTGGGGCTTGATTGAAAAGTGTTCGGCGTTGTCCTCTGGAGATTTGGCTACGGTACCAAAGGACGGCTGGTCATGGTCATGTACTTTCCCTGAAGTCCTGAATCAAGCTGAACATTTATGTACATATACAAAGCCCCTTACGAATACGATTGAATTTATCCATTAATATAAAACATATACACATATCCACAATGCAATGATAAAATAAGAACAGCAGAATTAGCATGGGTTTTTTTTCCAGAGAAATCGACCAAATTGACCAGGTCTGCTAACTGGCTAAAGTTTCCGAGAAAACAAGGAGTTTAACTTAGCCTATGCAGCAACCAAATTAATGTCTCTGGTTCGAGTACATGCTATCATAAGCACCAACCCGCAATAATTTTTTTAAATTTTCCCAAACCGAGAAGAAAAAGCGATTTGACATTTTACAATTTTTATTTATTTTTTTTTAGCTTTTCACTTATGCTTAAAGAAATATTGTATCAGATACAGCTTGAATCATTATTAAAAACAATATTATTAATAGCCACAATTCCTTTGGGTAAAAGTGCATATATAAATCCATTGATATTATAAGATAAAGACTTGGTAAACAATATATAGTCATTACTCACGTATTTATAATCTCTATATTTAAGAATCTTAAACAAAATTAACTTTTTTCTGCATAGCTCTAAAAATTAACCTAAGTTATAACTTAAAAATGAACATGCGTAACACAAAAACTTAAACTTAGCTAATTGCTGAGAGGGCATTTCAGGGGCAGAGTAGATAAAGCATAGCCAGATTGCCATAGGTAATAATTACTATTATTTCAATTTAAAAAAAAATGGATCAATAACTTATATGTTAAGTATTAACGGGATGAATGACTTATGTAATTATTAGAAGCTAACTGTTGACGCAATCAACCAGACAACCCGACAGGCTGGTATACTTTATCACTGAAGTTGCTGTTCGCTGCTGCTGCTAAAGGTCCGACTTCGACAGAGACGCCGCGTGGCGGCCTCCATCGCCGCCTGATCACTGCGTCCATTTGCCACATGGTCGGGCAACTGAAGAATTTCGTGTAGCTGTTGCTTCAATTGCTTGGTTTGCGGACGCTCAGTTGGCTGCGAGGAGAGCATACGCTGCAGCAATTCATATTGCTCCGGCTTATGGCTGACAAAGTCTTCCGGATACTGGCCATCCCTCAGCGCACGCAGTGTCTTAATGCGCTCCATTTCTGTGGAGAAGTAAACAAGCAGCTCAAAAAAGATGAGGCCCAGCGAATAGATGTCCACCTTATAGTCATAGTGCTGGCCACGTAGCTGCTCCGGCGACATGTACAGATGTGTGCCCACCTGTTGTGTATGGCGGGCGGACGATGTCAATCCGGAGGATTGATCTCCACAATCGATTCCGCCATCCGCCATATCGGTAACAAGACCAAAATCACCAATTTTTATTTGACCATCCTGCGAGAAGAATATGTTGCTCGGCTTCAGATCACGATGGATCAGACCCTTTAGATGCACATAGTCCACCGCATCGACAATCTGATGAAAGATGTGCGCAATGTGTGTGGCACGCGCCTCAGTTCGATTGTCACGCAACCAGTCGCGCAAACTCTCCTTACGGCACAGCTGCATTTGAATGTACAAATAGACCTTATTGGGCTTTGCTGGGCAACCATTTGACATTGTTAACGGGCAACCATTTGTTGCTTGTGGCAGCAGCTGCTGTTGCTGCGACTGCTGCTGCTGCTGATTGTGATTGTTAAGCAGCGCTAATGTGGTCGGTTTGCGTCTGGGTGAAGCATGTGACTCATCATCTGTGTCGGTGCTGTTCTCCTTGGAGCGAATCGATTCGATTTGAAAAGAATTCGATAGCTGATGTTGCGAATAGTTAATGTTCTTCAAATCAAACGATGCCGAGTGAATATCAATCGAGACGGAGCCTTGTTGTATAAGTTTTGGTGGTAGTTGTTTCTGCAGCAGGTGACGCTGATACTCTTTCGACTCCTCCTCATCTTCCTCCTCTTCGTCGTCCTGCGTGTCGTCCAGTTCGGCACGTAACGCCGCCGACTGTGATTCACTGCGAAACTCGATAAGGGAATCGTCATCCTCATCGTCATCGATGTATTCCCGAATGTGATTCAGCGATCTATCGCCTTGTCCATGTTCACGACTGCGCGCAGTGCTGTTCGCCGTGTTCGAGACCCACGAGATCAGCTGATGACGCTTATTCTGCGTGTGCTCAAGCAGCGATGGCAGCGTACTCCCATCTGGCGTCTCGATCTGTATGGAAGTGGAGAGCTCATGGGCCAACAGCTTGCGATCCTCCTCTTCCTGCCAGCCCATTGGCGGTGTTTCTGTCCAGGACTACAATAAACAAAATGTATCCATTGTATATATAAATAAAATTCGAATGAAGAAAGCGACTCACGTGAAAGTAGCGCACAATATTGTGGTGCTCACAGCTGGCCAGAGTTCGGGCTTCGCGCAGGACACGTTGCCGAGATGACTCCTTGTTGGGCAATGTGATGCGCTTGATCGCATAGCGATTCTCATCCAGTTTATTCTTGGCCTCGAAGACGACGCCAAAGCCACCACGTCCCAGGCACTGCATTAGATCGAAATCAGTTTGAAAACGGGACGTATAGAGTTCACCCGAATGAGTTGTCGATTCCGAAATCGAGCGTTGTGTGCCGCCATTGTGTGTCGGCGTGAAAATCAGGCGATT
The DNA here is from genome assembly GCA_035041535.1 of Drosophila cognata. NCBI lineage: Eukaryota > Metazoa > Arthropoda > Insecta > Diptera > Drosophilidae > Drosophila > Drosophila cognata. The sequence continues at coordinate 11,109,563 of JAWNLC010000571.1, read as the reverse complement.
GGGGCGCGAACCCGTCATCGGTAACACTGGCCCCAACAGGGCCTGTGTGGATGACTCCGTTGCCTCGATGGCCGTTTGAACGGGCACATGCCGCTCAATGACAACATATTCGCGTTCCACACGCTGATTACGATGACCCATGAACATGTTGAGGAGCACCGCTGATGTGAACGCAATCACCACAATCTCCTTCCACCAGAACCACAGCGATAATATGACTACCTTGACGGGTGCATCGATATCATCCAAACTGAAGCCGAGATCATCGTTCAGGCTATGATTGCCACCAGCAGCAGTCGTCTCATTGCTGCCACCAGGTGTCGTCTCTATGGCTGGCAGTCCACTGGGTTCCGGCGACTCCCCAGTGCCACATTCCAGTGATCCACTTGACGAGTCATCCACATAGATGTAGAATCCATTGCCGTTGACAAACTCGGAGGCATTCAGCACAGATTGTGCTGCAACTGCATAATTCTGATCATCATATGGCATCAATTCGTAGCTGTTCTCATTGTTCCCGTCTTCAATGACAACCGCATCCCGCTCACTGCGAAAGAGCACCATTGAATTACTGTTAGCCGGAATGGGTCGAAAGGGTATTTTCGGCATGCGGTGGTTTGTCTCGCCCGTCAGATGCTGATGGTGCTGCGACTGATACATAATCTCTTCACGCAATCGTATCGACTCCTGTATGTACAACTGCTTGTCATACATGCCCAGATACATCGAGGGCGATCGAATAGGTGGCTTCTCCTCTCCCGCCCCGTGTTGCCGCTGCTCGTTATGCAAATGCGATGAACTGAATATATCGATGGACTCCAATTCATCCGCTGCGTTTGTGTGCCACGCGCTAACAATGGGATTGTTAAACTGTAATTACACATTATAAAAATTTTTAATTTTTGTATTTTATATTTGACTAAACGCATCTTATAACAGTAGCTTCTTGTATTATTACTAAATTAATATCTGTAATGTCATATAAGCTGAAGATATAAATATTAATATTTTTTATTTAATAATAATAATAATTACTAATTAATTAATCACTTTTTATTTGTCTGTTTAAAGAGAAGTTTATAATGGGGACTATATTTTCCTTGATGATATCAAATAGATTTATATGTATTTATAAATTATCGTAAAATAAAATCTTAGCAGAACTAACAGGAAATATTTAACTCACCTGATGCTTCCACAGCAATAGTTGTGGATCACTCTTGCTGAACGCACAGACGATGCCATCGGGAACAACAACTCGGATATCGACATCCAGTACGGCCAGTTCCAGATCGTTGCGCGGCTGCTTGTGACAATCTTCGGGGGGCAACAGATCCAATTCGTGCTGGCCAACGCTAAAGTTCCAGCGTTCAATACCCGTGCGAGATTCCACGGCACGCACTGTCTGCGTCTGGCGACGGATGACAATGACATCGTCCAGCTGGGAATTGTGTGGAATAATGTAACCATCCTTATCACGCAGTTGTTCATCGTTTTGCTCCCGCTGCTGTTGCTGTTCATGATGATTGTCGTCCCCTGGACTTGCTGGTGACTCCTCGATGGTGCCATCCCCATTTGTGGCATTCACACAGCCACTGATAGAGCATTCGTAGAGCAATTGGCCGGTGCGCACTGAGACGCCATAGGTGCGAGTCTCCTTGCCGCCAGAGATGACAAGATCATCACTGAATTTCGCACTTGAGCTGAGCAAATTGTCCGCGGTTATTGGTATCGGATTTATGGAATCACCATCAAATTTGTAAATGCCACCACTCAATGATGGAATCATCCGCACAAATTGCCCATTGTTGGTCAGCTCCAGGCGATGGATACTCGACGATATGAGTGATCCGGGTCCCGTCTCAATGCTCCAACGCATCTTGCCCGACTTGGAAATGTCCAATGCGTTGAGGCGGCCATCGAGTGTCGTTATGTAGAGTAATCTACAGATAAAAAGATAATACCAGTTAGACATGTGACCATGACCATGATCAATAATTCGGTGGTTCAATCGATTCGCTTATCAGTACCGTCATCGTCGACAGTCGTCAACGATGTCATTTCTTCAGCGTTCCAATAAGTACTAATCATGATTCATGATTGAAAATGCACGAAACAAATTAAGAAAAAATTTTTACGAGTGCATACAAAAATTATTATAATTAATTTTATATACTTTTATAAAACCCTTATTATAAAAACTTTATCAGATTTAAAATTGTAATAAATACTCTAAATACAGAAATCATATTATCTCTTTAATTTTAGTCTTTTTCAAAAATTGATTTACAAATTTCCATAGACCGGATTTAGTAAGATTATTCTAAATGGGTTCGGTAAGATTTTTATGGAAAAATAAAATGGAAAATTAGAAAAGTTATTCTATTGTTAATCGTACGATTGATTTAATTTCAAGCAAAAAATACTCAAGCTTGTTCCAGTATTCAGTTACAGTGCACATCCGATAATTTGCATAAATAAAACAAGCAAGAAAAGCTTTTTCATAAAAAGCTCTGTGCAATACACACGAATATGGGCACACAAAGTAATTTTCATATGCACATATGTATGCATATGTACATAAAATGTGACATAATTAATTATATATGCATATGTATATGTGCATGTATGTACGTAAATAGATAATCAGTCGCGGTCGTGGTTATATAAATAAATAAATATTTGCATTTTATAAGCATATATTTTTAAACATCAATATATATCTTATTTGATAGCACGCACAAAATAAAAGGGCACACTGGCATCAGGTGACTCTTGTCCACCAATGATAAAAGCCCACTTCATTGCTTCAACTGGGGAAAGACGTCTGCGAAGGGAGCTTTTATTTTCAGCTGATTTTGGCAGACATAAACAAGAATATGCGCAAAACGCGGACAGTTCGAAGAATCAACAAGTGTCGGCTCATCGCAGACACAAGCAAACTCACACACACACACAGAGAGAGAGAGAGATTGGCACCGATGCAGGGCCAAAACTCAAAACAGAGCAAAGCAAAAGCGGCAAGAATGGTGAAATTCGAAATTGCTTTAAATAAGCCGAAAGCCACAAAACAAAAATATACAAACAAAACACGCTTCACTTATGTAAATATTTCCGCTATTGCTCTTTCTGTTGTTGTTGTGCGCAGGTAAACAGAGAGTTTAAAACGTTTAACTTTATTTTATTTTGTTCATGACTCACCGCCGTTTTGATAAGGGCAAAAAAGTGTCTGATTGGTTTTCGCTCGCAATCATTAGTAGTGCTTTGCCTTTTGAGCCAGGATCAATTTGAAATGTAATAGCGTCTTAGCTGATGAATTTGGATTATTTTTACAATGCTCAAACTACAATTGTATTAGCAGAACAATTAAAAAATAAATATATTTATCTACGTCCGCTAATCCATGGCTTAAGCAACCACTGTGAATACTTTTTATTTTCTGTTTTCAGTTATTCTTTCTCGAACTTTCTCGATTATATTCGAATTCCTAACTAATGCACGTGCTTCTTCTTCATGCATACATGCATACATGCATTCATTCAATCATTCTTCATTATTAGACATACCTTCTTCCGATGCGTCGCTCCTGTTGTTCCACACAGTGTGGTATTGCGGGTGGTGTTATCGCTGCCGCCTGCAAATCAGATTCTGCTGCCGATGTGGGTATTGCTAGAGCTGCAGTCACAATGGACGTGAGCATGGTGCAGAGGATTATGCGACGCCGACTAATCGTGTCGCATTTCTCATTATTATTATCATCATCATTTTGTATGCCCATTATACGTTTGTGACGTTTGTTTTGTGGGAGTGTGGGGGGAGGAACAGCGTCAGGTTTAGTTAGCTGTTAATTGGTGGTATTTGTGACAACGTCGGCGACAGCCTCGACGGCGTTGGCGAGTTTACTTTGGTTACAGCAACAACAACAGCAGCAGCAGACGCGCCCATCAAAGCTATGGCACATTGTTGCATTACTTGAGCGCAATACAACCCAAATAACAGCGTAGTAAAGTTGCAAAAATGAAAACAAAAACAATTACTTTTTCTTGGACTATCACAACACACTGCGTGGTGTAGTTTCGCAACAACGGTGTCTGTCTAAACAGTGTGACCAGATCCACACTATTTATACGAAAAACAGTGCTACCAACTGGTTTGAAATGGTGGCGCACATTAGGACAGATTTGGCGCTACAATTAAAAAGGGAAAAATGATAGCTGATGAAAGTTAAAAAACATTTTACATTAGTTTTCAATTTGTTTTAATTTTATTCATATGACGCACCCAGTTTACACCTGTTTTAGTTCGATTTTTTCATTCTAACATTTTGTATAGTTAACGCTAACAAAATATATATGCATATATAAATATATATATGCATATAAAAAAATACATATCTATATCCAATGTGTGTAATCAAAAAATATTTGTTAGAGTAAATCTACTTTTTGGATTTGAGAAACATACAATAATAATGTTTACATATTTTAAGGTAGTACAATACAATAAATTTAAATTAGAATTGCTGGCTAAAAGCATGAACTGTTTGTTTTGGGGAACAAATATAAATATATATATATGCATGTAGTAAAGTAATTAATCATCAAACTAAAAAGAAAACAATAAACAATGCTTTGCACAAAACGCCGCACGACAAACTCAATAAATTAGCAAATCAAAATCAATCTAAATCAATGAAAACCCAAAATCTATAAGCAAATGTTGAATTCTTCTCCGTTTGGGTTTTTTGTTTTGTTTCACTTAGTTCATGATCCTAACTTGCTAATAATCCTCAATTGCTATTATTTGCGGTGATTTAGCTGCAGCTGTTGACGAGCCCGCAGTCGTTGAAACCGCCGCCGACTTGTCGTGAGTTGCTGCTATCGCCGTTGCAGATGTTGCGGCTGCTGCTGTTGTTGCTGCTGCTGTTGCTGCTGATGTTGTCGCTTGTGTTTCCGGCGTCTGTGCGGCTAATTGTCACTTTGAATTGCCGACCAGATGGGCGCCATCAGTCGCTGGCTCGTTGACTCGCTGATAGCGCGGCTTGTTGCGTGTGAATGGCAAATACTTGTACTTGATCATATGCTTAATCTGTCGCTTCATTGTGATGCAAAACAGTGTTATGAAGTACATCACCAGAATTGGCCAAAATACGGGTACATTGAAAAAGTCAAAGAACGTACAGAATAGTCCAATTGCCGTACTCTTCGCCACCGATAGCCAGAATTTAAACTCAGGCAATCGTCGTATAAAAGGCCGAAACTCCTCATTGCTATGCGTTGGCAAATTTGGACCATCGTCTTCATCATCCTGCGCATACGGATCAAATTCCGGATCGATTTTGGGCGTCAGAAATGCAATGAACAGGTTCAGGTGATATATGCCCAGCGCATAGCACACAATGTACCAGCCCTGGTAGATGAAGATACGCAACACAAACAGCAACATGAGAAAGGCGGCAAACAACCAACGCATCCGTGTGTGTGGCGTGGAGCGATCCAGTGACGATTGATAGATCTGCAATCAAGCAATCGATCAATTCGAATTGCAATCGATTAATTAATTGCCAACGCAAGGTCACACTCACCTGTGTTAGGCGCACAAAGAACTTTTTAACGCCACCGGCGGCGCTGGACGACGCCGAGCCTCCGCTGCCGCTGTCTTCATTCATCATTGTTGCTAATGTTGTTGATGTTAGTGGTGCAGCGTGCTTAGGCACTAACCGCTGCCCTTTCCCCAATCACAGCCACAGCCACAACCTCTCTCTCTTTCCCTCTCTCGCTTGCTCGCTGGCTCTCGCAGCAATTGTGAACGTCGTCGTAGCTGCTGTGTAAATCTGTTGCGTTGTCACACGTTGTCGTCTATTAATTAGTCACACACAAGCAAAACCGAAAACATATTTGTTCAGTTGGAAATTATTTCCTTTGGCTGTGACGTTCTCCGCCTGAATCCGACCTTCTTCCTCTTGCTCTTACAAAATGCTTGTTTTCCTCTTTGACTTAGCTGTCAATGTGTTGTTTTAAGTATCACTGCCTCCTGCTAATGATTATTTATATAAGTAAATGTATGTAAAGCAAGCTTATTTACAAATCAAAATTAATTAATTAATAGGATTACTAATTGTGTCGGCATCAGTAATTTATTGTTCTTTTTTCACACACAGTTTCAACCACGTCATTATGTCAAATGAAGTGCACTCTCTCTTTCTCTCTCGCAACAGTAGCTGTCAGACAAATGAAGTGCTGCACAAGGTTACACAGAATAGTGTTGGACAGACAGTGTTACCCCGTTGTGTACACTGTTCGAGTGCTACCAGACTGTCACAAAACAAGAGCTTTAAATAATTTTTTTTTCATATTTATTTTTCATTTACATAGCTTAAGTTTAATGCCAATTATAGGCACATATAGACACATATTATTTCTGATCCTTCGCCGGAGCGGCCGATGCCGCCTCCTCTATGCACTTGTTCACCGTCTGTAAAAACTGATCAGCAAATTCTTGCTTCTTAAAGCGTACCGCAAGACGTTCCACAACACCGTCAGCGGACTCAGCATAATTGAAATTAGCCCACACGAAACTCTTCTGCTGCTCGTCCATGTGACCAATGGTAAATTGAGCGCCGATCTTCATGTTGAGCACCAATTTCAAAATTTGCTCGCGTCGCATCACCAACCGGTGTGTATTTAACATCTTATGCTTTAGGATCTTCAATTCACCCACGCCTAAATTCAAGAAAGAGACTCAATTAGTTTACGTATTAATTTTTTTTTTTTTGAGTGGTTACCTCGCTCCTTCCACTCTTTCTTGTCCGCATCGAATCGATAGAGCTTCGCACGTTCGCCAAACAGTTTCTCCTCGTCTTCCTCACCGGTGCTGACCACAATTTCATCGGGCAGGGCAATTATCGATTCGTAGTATGGATCATAATTTTCAGGATTATCCGTACTATTGTCATCGGCTTTTGTTGTTATTGAAGCTGTTGTTGCTGATGTTGGTGTTGTTGTTGATTTTGATGTGTTACTTGTCGATTTGAAGCTCTTGCCGTCTGGCGTCAGTCCAAAGAAACCGCCAGTTTCGGATTTTTGAAAACCAATCGGGTTAGAGCCGCTCTTCGCAGCCAAACTGGCAAAGTCATCGCCCGACTTGGCAGCCCAATCCGAGAATGTGTTGGAATTGTCCGCTTTTGGCTCGGGTATTGCGGACTTCGTTGCACCATTCTCCTTGTTGTCCTTAAGGACCTTATCCTTGCTGCTGTTCACGTCCGCAAATGAGATGGCCGCATTATCCTTGGCCAGACTGCCAAATGTGGCGCCACCATCACCACCAGCGTTGTTGCCAAACATAAATCCACTCGAACTTTGGCTAAGCGGCTGGTTGTTCGCCAGTGCTTTGGTAAACGAACTGAAGATTGACTTGGATGCCGTCGTCTCGTCTGTTGTTGCTGGCTTGTTTACTATAACGCGGCTGCCAAAGATCGAATCACCAGTAGCAGAATTGCCGCCAAATATCGACTGCTGCGGAGGCTTGAGCGAGGCACTGCCTCCTCCAAACAGCAATGGGCCAAGTCCAAAGACGGGCTTATCTGAAATAAGATTATTAATATATACTTCTAAATTTACATAATAAAGACTTTTCATTATTATTATTATTTCGACTTCGAACACATTTCTCACCTCCCTGTCCAAAAGCGAATCCACCGATCTCCTTGTTGGGCGTTACGATTGTGCCTGTGGCCGTTGAATTTGCGGAGACAGCAGTACTGAAACCTCCAAAGCCGCCGGAATTGTTAGTGGCTAAGGGTTTGGTGTTGCTGGTGGGGCTGTTGGATGGCAATATGCTTGCCTTGAGCAGCGTTTGTTTCGTCTCCACGGGTGGCGCCTCCTGGTCCTTAGTAACCGGCTCCTGGCTCATCGGTATTGGCAACTTCAATGCGGGCAGCGTCATTGGAAGCGGCTTTGTCGTCGCCTCCATTCCGCCCGGTTGGCCATAGTCAAAGTTATCTGGTTCACAACCACGACAGCCGCTGCACTTGGATTCAATGGTCAGATATTCGCAGCTGAGCATCAGTTTGTTGGCCAGCGTTTGTATCTCATTGGAGACGGGGGCGGCTTCCTTATTCGATGTTTCATTTGGTTGCTGTTGGAGTTCTTGTTTTGGTGCCTGTTGGCTGCCCGTTTCCTCCTCGTGAATGGGCTCGGCGGTGCCGTCGAGGGCGCTCTTCACCGCATTGAGGAAAGCTTGGGCAATTTCCGCATTCTTGAAACGCAGCGTGCAACGCTCCAACACCGATTCACCCTCACTGAAATCGTGCACGCCAAACAGCCAGGATTTCTCATCTTTGGGCTTATAGGCCACGTTCGAGTTGAGCACATGGTTCAGACAGATCTTCAGCACTTTTTCGCGTCGCATGACAACGCGCAGATTTTTGGTCTCCTTGTGTCGAAGGATTTTCACATTGCCCAAGCCGCGCTCTTTCCACTCGCCATTCTCGTCCAGACGATAGAGTTTCGCACGCTGCACGTACAACAGATCCTCATCCTCTTCGCCAGTTTTCACGTCAATCTGTATGAATTTAGGGATTTTATTAATCAAATTGCTTTTTATCGGTTTCAATTAAAAAATGGTTAACCAAGACTCACCTTATCCGGCAAGGGAATAACGGGTGCAAAGTATGCGTTATTTTCCTCCTCGTCGAGATGATTCTCATCCTCGTTGCTCACATCGGCAGCGCCAGGTGGACTCTTGGGCTGTTGCTGCTGTTGCGGCATCTGCACTTTGGGCATTGAGAAGCTGAACGTGTTCGAGAGCAGATTATTGCCGCTCGCTGGCTGGAATCTAAAGCTGCTGCTGTCCGTATTACTTTTGGGTGGAGCAAATGTAGCTGCAGTTGGAGCTGCGGCAGCTACAGTGGCTGCAGGGGTTGTAAAACCAAATGTAAATTTACTGGCAGAGGTTGGGAGTGTTGTTAGAGTGTTGCTTTCCTTCTTGGGCACAGTATCATCTTTGGGCGCCTCACAGGAGACACAGTACAGCTGGGCAGCATCGTTGTTGGTATAACAGCTTTGGCAGTTCCAGCTGCCCACCTTCGGCTTGAAGACATCCCCAAAGCCAGTCGCTGGCGTTGCTTCGGCAGATTTCGTATTGACCACACTCTCAAATTGTAGAGGCGGTGCGGCTAGTTGGCTCGTGCCAAAAGTAAAGTTGGAGGTGTTTGCTGTGGGCTGTGCGAAACCGAAACTGAATTTGCCGGCACTGCTGCTGAGATTTAAGGCGCCACCACTTTGGTTCAGTGCTGAGGATTTGGCTGGCACTGTGTCATCCTTGGGCGCCTCACAGGCTAAGCAATAAAGTTGAGCGGCTTCGTTGCTGGTATAGCAACTCTGACAGTTCCAGCTGCCCACCTTAGTCTTAAACGCATCCCCAAAGCCAACTGTTTTGGCTGCCTCGGGTGCTGCTGCGTCAGCGGATTTCAACTTGACATCCTCCACCACGTTGGCAGCCGCAGGTGTTGACCCAAAACTAAAGCTTGTCATTGCCTTGTTAGGCTCAAAACCAAAACTAAATTTGCTAGCAGGAGGAGGAATTGAGGATTTAGTGGTGGTGGTGCCTGCTGTGCCATCTTTGGGCGCTTCGCAGGCTAAACATTTGAGCTGGGCGGCATCGTTGTTGGTATAGCAGCCTTGGCAACTCCAGCTGCCCGTCTTGGGCTTGAAGGTATCACCAAATCCTTGAGCTACTGGCGGCTGTTTGTCATCCTTATCGGGCTGCTTATTCTGCTGTTGCTGCTGCTGATTGGATGCTTGCTCCGTTGACATAGCTGCTTGGGCCTTGAGGACCGCATCATAAAACTGCTTGCATTTGTCGGCGGTTTTGAAGCGCACGCAAAGCAACTCAGTGGTTAGCTCCTGCTCGGCATAATCCTGACCTGCCCAGGTTAGTGAAGTCTGCGAGTCCTTTGCGAAGCTGAATTTGGTGTCGGGCAGCAGACGCTGATTGCAGCACAGCTTTAAGATCTTTTCACGTCGCATTAGCAGACGCACCTGCTGCGGATCCGTTTTTAGCTGCAACAGCTTAATGTTGCCCAAGCCGCGCTCCTTCCACTCACTAGTCGATTTGTCGTAGCGCAGCAGTTTCGCCCGATACTCGAACAGTACCAGTTCGTTTTCCTCACCCGTGCGCACGTCAATCAATTCCGGCAAGGGAATAACTGGCGTGAATTGTGCCGTTGGCACATATTCCTCATCGGCATCCGCTTCAACAGATACCTCGGGCTGTGTCGGTGTCTGCTGCTGTTGCATCTGTAGAGTGCTGGAGTCTGCTGCTGGCTGCTGGCTGGTATTGAAGCCACTGCTGCCAAAGTTGAAGGCCGTGGTGTAGGCAGTGCTGGTGCTATTGTTTGCCACCGCAGAGACACTGCCAAAGGATAGATTTGATGAGCTCGACATGCCAAAGTTAAAATTGGCAAAGGGAGATGCAGTCGCTTTAGTGGCGCTTGATGTCGTTGTTGTTGTTGCTGGATCACTAGTCAAATTACTGCCAAATAGTGTCACAGCAACTGCATCCGGCTTTGGCGCCAATACCTTGTTGTCCCCTTTAACCGGCTCGTTTTGCTTGGTTAGCGGTATGGATGCAGCGGGCGTGCTGGTCAAAAAACTCTTAACGCCAGCGCTGCCAAATATTGGAGGTTTCGGCTTGGGCGCTTCGGATGATGACGATGTATCGTTGGCTGCATCCCTGACTGCCTCCTCAAAGGCCGTCCTAAACTGTTTCGCTGATTCGGGCAGCTTGAAGCGCACCAGAAACTTTTCCAAATTGAGCTGCTCGTCGGCAAAATCATTCGCCGCCCAAATCAACGATTTCTCCTCTTTGTCCTGCTCAGGTGTGCTGATCGTCATGCCCGGCGTAATCTTGTGATTGGCGCAAATCTTGTGCGTCTGTTCGCGTCGCATTATGATGCGTGTGTCGCCTGTTGATTGATTCGTCAATATTTTTATTAGGCCAATGCCGCGCTCCTTCCACTCTTTGTCTGCATGGCGGAATAGTTTGGCGCGATGACTGAACTTGATCTGCTCGTCCTCCTCGCCGGTGCGCACCTCAATCTCATCGGGCAGTGGTATAATTCCCTTGAAATCGGGACGCGGATCATAGTCGAGCTCAGCGGATGCCTCGGCGGCAGCAGACGCACTCTGATTGTGCTGCTGCTCACTGCCAGTGCTCTCGTTGAGTGCTGCTTCGGCCTCCAGCTCCTTTTGCTTCTCGGCGGCTGCCTGTTCCACCTGCTTCTTGAATGAGAATACACCCGGCGACGACGAGACACCGCTAAAGATGTTGCTGCCACTGCTGACATTGTTGCTCTTGCCACCCAGACTGAAATTGAAATTGGCACTGGCAACGGGCGGCAGAGCAGCAGGCGGTTCCGTCGTGTTCGGCACCAGACTGGGCTTAATGTGCTGAGGCGGTATGGTGACGCTTAGCGTCTGCTGCTGCACACTAGTGATGGCCGGCTTGGGCAGAGGATCGGAGCTAGTGATGACCACATTGGCCGGTGGCTCCTTTTCCACGGGCTGATTGTTAAGGGCGCGATTGAAAATCGCTAGAGCAGGAGCAACTGCCGGAGCGATAGCAACAGCCGGAACGGGAGCAGCAGGCATCACCGGAGCTGGTACTGGTGCAGCAACTGAAGCTGGTGCCAATATGGGCTTATGCTGCACCAAAGGCGTCGATTGTGTTACTTGCGACGGCAACTGCGGCGGCATCTGTTGTGGCATCTGCTGTGGCATTTGCTGTGGCATCTGCTGTGGCATCTGCTGTGGCATCTGCTGTGGCATCTGCTGTGGCATCTGCTGTGGCATCTGCTGTGGCATCTGCTGTGGCATTGGCGGCGGTGGCGCAAATGGTGCACTAGTAAAGAAACCACCAGTGGACGCAATTGGTATATTGGTTGCCGGTTGCACTGCAGGCTGATTCAGCGTTGAAGGCGCCTGTGAAACCTGTGGCATCACCAGGCTGTGCTGCGATGCAGTTATTCCATAATTGAGTCCGTCCATAAAGGGTGCAGCGGCCGGAGTGCCATAAATATTGGGCGACACGCCAAAGTTTCCAGGCGCACGTGGTCCTGCAAAAGTAATAATCTTATTAATAAAAATAATGTTTAAAAAAAGAATTTCAATTTGATATAGATGACTATAGATGACTGCAGTTTAATAGGGTATTTAATCTTCGGTGTGCCGTAGTTTCTTATTTTTGTAAATCAATTTAACGTATGAAATTTAGCAATATAAATTATGCAGCTGACAATATTTAATTATTGCTTTTTGCAACATCAACTAATAAGTGCTCTCATATTGATATTAAAATTAAATAATTACTTCGCAATTTGTGCGTTTTCACACTTACCATAGAAACTGGGTGGAATGCCAGCCGGCGTTGGTGCCGAGGGCGTTGTTCTCATGAATTGAGCTTGATTGGCGAAATAGTTGTACATCTGTTGATTTTGGTTAAACATGGGAGTTCCATATTGGGCAGCAGCAGCTGCAGCAGCCGCCGCAGCAGCAGCAGGATTGGGAAGTGTTGTTCCAGCCACAGCTGGTGGCGTAAAGAAACGTTCCGGCGTATTGTGAATTCCGGTTGTCTGCTGCTGATGTTGCTGCATGCCATTAAAGTAATTTGTCTGCAGTGCATCCTCCATGTTGAGGAACTCATCGAGACCCAGAGCGGCGGCTGCAGCAGCCGCGTCCACATCCCGAGTGGGCGTTTCGCGATTCTGTTGGTTGTTGGTGGCGCTAATCTTCAGCTTCTTGAGCAGCTCCTCGATGGTGTCGAACCTTTCGCTGAGAACTTTAATTTCATGTCGCATGGCCTCCATGCCACCATCGAAATGATCCCTTATGCCACACAATTGCTTACTGATCTTCTGCTCAATTTGCAACGTATTCGCAGCTGGCGTTATCTGCTGCGACTCCAGCTGGCGTCGCGATCGATTCTGCGAGCGATTTAGCGATTGTGCCGCATTCGCATAGAAATCATCCTCAGCATCCTCATACGCACTGGAATTGTTATGCTGATTATCAGGCGAACCGTAGCGCTCCTCCCCCAACAAAGTGGAATTCAGCTCGCGCTGAATCACTGTGCTAAGCGGATGATCGGCATAGTGGACGAGCAGATCTTTTGTGTTGCGCAAACACTCCAAGCGACGATCCTGAAAGTTTTGACGTGCCACACGCGATGTTTGGCCAAAGTCACCTAGCTGGCGATACGCTTCCGCCTGCAAATAGCTGGCCATAGGCAGCTTCAAGCCACGTATTTCGTTGATGAACTCCTGGTATTGGTGCTGCTTGAAGGCACGATTGCTCAAATGGGCGACAGCGTCCTCGGCGAACTGTTGCGTCTGCTCCCAGACATCGCTTGCCTCGGGATTCGCATACGTGAAATACTTGTAGAACGGTTCGAGCTTCTGCTGCTGATGGCGACGCAGCATGCCGATGCCCAGCTTGAAGAAGGTCTCTATGCGTGACTCCAAACTGTGGCTATCTTCGCGGCTCGCCAACAGTTTGCCTAGCTGCAATACCAGAATGATGTCCGCTTTTGGATTGAGTCCACGCACCGCTTCCAGTCCCAATTTCAACGCATCACGATGTTCGGCCAAATTGATGTTGTCCGGTCGCTTCACCAGACTCCACCAGTTGCTCTGCTCCGCCGTAATCAACACGCTGCCACCCATTACATTGGCAAATGGCATCATGTGTGGACGAGCAGTGGCATTACGATTACCAACATGATAGCTGTTGTAGTTCTCGCGTTGCACTTGCAGCTTACGCTTTGCCTGGAGCACAACTGCATAGAGAAAGACATCCGCGTCCAGTTGGCTAAGCGAATCCACAGCGCTGTGATTCACAGGCTGTCTGCAATCGCGTTGCAACGATTTGTAGAAGAGAATGCGTGGCGCTTCGGCCAAGTTATCGGTGCCGAGTGCAAGATAAACATGTTGTTCAAGTGTGGGCGGTGCGAGATGCAGAGCCTGCTGCTCATGCTCCTCAATCTCAGCGAGCGTTGGCCATTCGTATAGCGGCTGCTGCAAACGCGTATCGCGCACCAGCTGCGACGATTGCTCCTTCAGCTTGTGCTCGGTCTGTGTGTACAATTGCAAATAAAGCTGCGAGCGCCACTGATTATCTGCACAGTGCTGACGAGCGGTGGTCAACAGCTCATCGCTATTCCGCCAGATGCCCTGCAGCTGATCCTCCTGCTGTTGCCAATTATTAAGCCATTCGGTGGCTTTGCCACTCTTCGTCTGCAGGCAGCCGTGCAGAGTACGGCCCAGTTGGGCCGAGCGAAAGGAGGCCTGATTGCGCCACAATTCCAACAGTTGCTTCTGAACGCTGCTGCAGTGACGCTGCCAGAATGGTGACTTCTCTCTCGGCGTCTGTTGATAGCCCAGCAGAAGAAGGGGCAAAGCAGCACGTACCGTATTCGACCATTTATTTTTATTGGCCACCAGTTCACGCTTGAAGAGCACCGTTGCGGCATGCAACATCAATTGTCCTGCATAGTGCTGAAGGCAACACTGATGCAGTTCACGCCCGCCATTAATTTCCAGATTATTGCCCAGCTGGCTAAATTTATACAAATGCTGATCCAGTTTGAAGAGTAGCGCGATGCTTTCACCCAAACTGGATTGCAACTCGGACTTCAGACTGAACTCAATCAGACGATCGAGGGTGATGAGTAACAGTTGCCAGTAGGGCCAATTATTAGTCGTCTCTTTGGACTGTTCGCATTTCTGCAGCACAGTCCAGATGACATTGTACCATTCGCTCAACTGACACTGTCCGGGCATCTCCGTTTCCGAAATGTAGGCATAATTGAATGCATCATCGATGTGTTTGTTCTCCAAATGGTTGCGTAGCAAACGCACACGCAGATGCGAATCGTGTGGACGCGCTAGTAACTCCTTCTGTATCATCATCTCCATGGAATCCTTGGAGTCTGTCGAGTCAGCGCCCGTGGCGAACAATTGTACGGCAAACAGCAAATCACTATTCTGTAGTTCATGCACTTTATTGCCTAATTCTCTCCAGTAGACAGCATGCTCTGGATTAAATAATGCCTTGTTATCGACGAGCAGTTGGCAGCCCTCTTTGATGACATCGGTTTGCTTGGGATTCAACTGAATGGAGCGCTGATAGTGATCCAATGCCTTGTGCAAATCTGGTTTCTTGAGCTGCTTGTAGCAAAGGGCGATTAGCTTATGGGCGTCAGCATCGTCGCTAACAGACAGAAAGGCCTTCAAATACTCAATGGCCTTGGCATAGTCTTGCACCTTGACATACAGTCGACCCACCGTCCAACCCTTTAAATCGCGCTGAGAGTGGCAATAAAACGAAATCAAATGAGAAGCGCAATTTAAACATAACCTCACAAAATGAGAATAAACAACAAAAATTATATTCATCTTATGATTATTCGAATATGTTGTCTGCTGTAGCTACTGACTAAATTTGTCAATTAAATATGAGTAACATTTATACTTTTTTGTTTGCTTAAGCATTGCCAACTTGGAGTGATATTTATTTCAGTTATTTTGGCATCTGCGAATTGAACAACAAATTTAATTGCGTAGCATAAATGCAACGATTGTTGATAATGCAAAAAAAATGCATTTAGTATTTGCATTGGCGGCTTTGCGAGAAACAAACCCACGCAAAGAGGATGCAGACACACACACATACACAAAAAGAAATTCCTGTATGTATGCATGTAGATTAATGGCGGGCGACCAATATTTCGCAAGCGTCGCTAAAAGATAAAATAAAATAGCATTGCACAATCACAAGTTGTGGCATGCGGCTTACCTCTTTGCCGGGCGGTAGTTTGCCCAACATTTTATGGACATGTTCGTCGACGCTTTTACGAGATGTGAACATCGCTGCGTTTTTGCTAAAAAGCTTCTTGGACGCTTCTATTCTTCACTTTTTCTTGTGCAAAAATTTGCCTCGTTCTCGCTTGTCATGAACGCGGCGATGATGGGAAACGAAACGAAATCTTTTTTGAATTACGTCAGATTCGGTTCGGCTTTTATTGTTTTTACTTTTTGGGTTGTAGGACAATTAATGCTTATTAAATTAAGCTTCAATAGGATGCCTTTGATGCCTTCTGCACAGCACAGAATTATTTTTTAGCGCGCACACGGCACGGAAATCTGCGAATATGGTTTATATCGGCTTATCGATTATATCAACATACAATTTATCGGCGTTTGCGCAATATGATCAACCACTATTTCAATTTTATTATATTTCATCTATACACTTAAAATTTTGTTTTATTTCATTACATTTTTTTTTTAACAATTCATACTTGTAGATATTTTCCAAGTAGGAAAGTGCATTATGCCGATAAATAAATTAAATTATAATAAAGTGTGACCGAGCACAGCGCAGCTAATAATGTACATTTTTATGCTATGCATTTTGTTATTAACGATAGTGGCCAGTGACAATTGTTCGATAATTCTTGACTTGACTCGCAGTGTGTGTGTATGTGTATGAATGTGTGTGAATAGTTGTACAAGAAAATTTTTTGTTTAGACGTGCAAATATTCATTAGAGACGTTGTGCAATGCGTAAAAAAAGTAATGCAGCTAAAAGTGTTTAATGGTAACAAGGATAGCTCAAATTGCAAGTGTTATTGACGTCCAGAGACAACCAGTTGAAATAACAGTTTGTAAAGCACTGTCGTTTCGTACAGATTTCAAGAGCAGCGGCCTCAACAGTTTTAGACGCCATTGAGAGTGCCGATATCAATAGCTTATTATTTAATAAATCGATAGGTTTGCGTAAGCGCAGCCAACTTAACAGAAAAATGTAGCTGCGAAGAAGTAGAAAAATCGTATATGAACAAGGAGTAAAAGTTGAAAATAAACATAGAAATACCGAAATACGACGAGTTGAAAAAGCTCCACAAGTTCCAACTATAGAGACAAGAATTGTACATTAATTTCAACTCGATACACATTTGAGAAACACACACAAGTACACACGGAGTTGCATCAGCATGCCCGATTCCGGCGACTGCAGCGATGCAGAGATGAATCAGCCGTCTTGCAGCAGGAAGACGGCACAGTGCAATAATGATCGTGATCGCGACAAGAGGAAACGTCGCATCATCATGCGCATCGAATTCAACGATTCCGATGACACTGACGCCGATGAAAATGTTGCTACCCCTTCCGCCGCAGCCGCCGCTTCATCTGTGAGTGTGGGCATTGACCTTGATATGCTGCCAAAATGCTCTGCGGTGCCTCAACAATGCAGCAGTAAACGTTCCACACGCCAACAACTGCCGCCGTCAAGGATATTGGGTCGCCAGCTCCGAAGACGGCCAGATTCAAATCGTCTTCCAGCCGACAATGAGCAGTCATCGTCCAGCGGCAGTGAGGTAAATATTTATTTTAATTTTTATATCATTAATTTATAAGATTTAAAATGCGTAGCTTGATAGAGATTTGTATATTAGCTTTGTCAGGCGGCCGTGTGCAGCATAATGCATCAATAAATGTAATCAGCATTGCAGAGATAACGCAACTGCAAAATACGCTATACACTTCAGATTATTTATGATTCATGGCTATTTCATAAAGTTGTCGAAATTACTATATACCACAAAATGACACTTATATTTGCTGATCGATCAATGAGTAAGATAACACTGACCTAACATCAGAAAACAATTAGAACTAATATTTTTATGTACTCTAATAAATATGAATATTCCAACAATTATAAGATTTTTAAATTGGTCGTTTACAATCTATGTTTTAAACTGAAACTTAGGCAGCAATTAAAATTCCTTATTTTTTTAAAAATAATTTTGCTTTAACAAAAATATTTTAATATTCAGTATAATTTCATTTTATAATTTTTCTCGCAGATCGATCAGCGCGCGGCGAGAAAAAAGGAACGGGAAAAGAAGCGAATGAAATTGATAATATCCGAGGATGAGTCTAGCGAAGAAGAAGCAACTGCAGCAAGAGAAGACGGTGCATCCAATGATATTAAACGAACAGATGCTCAAGCTGAACTCGCCGACGGCTTCAGCACGGATAGCAGCAGTAGAAGTCACAGCAGCGCCAGCAGCAGCAACGAGCTGCTCGAGAAATGTCCCATTTGCCTATTGACGTTCCGGCAGCAGGAGATCGGGAAACCCGTAACATGCGAGCA
Source organism: Drosophila cognata (assembly GCA_035041535.1). Classification (NCBI taxonomy): domain Eukaryota; kingdom Metazoa; phylum Arthropoda; class Insecta; order Diptera; family Drosophilidae; genus Drosophila; species Drosophila cognata. The sequence continues at coordinate 11,091,345 of JAWNLC010000571.1, read as the reverse complement.
CATCTTCTGCGCTGCCTGCATCGAGGCATGGGCGAACAATGTACAAACCTGCCCCATCGATCGACTTGCCTTCGATCGCATCATTGTACTGGACAATGTCGAGCGACGCCAGAATGTGCGTGAGATTCGCATGGATGCGAACCAGCCGAGGAAGGAGCTGCTGCTGGAGGATGACGAAGATATTTTGGTCGTCGATGATGAGGATTACACCAATTGTCAGATATGCCACAGTACGGATCGCGAGGACATTATGCTCCTCTGCGATAGCTGTAATCAGGGCTATCACATGGACTGTCTGGAACCGGCGCTGGATATAATACCAGCCGGTTCGTGGTACTGTGACAATTGCATTGATTCTGCGGACGAAGCCGAGGATGAGGACCTGGAATTAGCCGAGGATCTGCATACCCTGTACGAGGATATACGTGGAATGGGACTGCCCGAGACGCGTCTGCGTGTGCGGCAAGTGCAACAGCCGCGTATTTTGCGCACACGCCAAAATGAACGGATACGGGCAGCCGTGTTGCGACACACCCAAACCACTAGCTCCTCCACATCCTCGTCCACAACAATGACGCAAACGCGGCAAACGACAAGGCGCACAGGTCGAACAACAACGCGCACCACAAGCACCCGAACAAGAACCCGCACCCGAACCAGAACGACGACGACAACGCGACGCAATCGACGCCAACATCGCACCTATGTGGTCGAATACGATCTCAACAATTTCGATGAGAAGTTTGCGATTAAGACGAGCAAAAAAGTCATACGACGACGTCGTCGTCGCAAGCGAAAGCCAATTAGCCGCAGCAATGTTGCCGGCGATGGTGTTCGTCTCTCGGCCAGCCAACGTTTGGCTGAGCAGTTGGGTGTCAAACGGGACGAAGTACATCGGATGCATTTGGGCGGTGGCAGTGCTTCCAGTTTTACGCTCTTTGGCAATCGCAACGATTTGGATTATTTCTCCGACAGCGATGATGCTGGTAGTGCCCTACACGGCGATGGCGATGGGGCTGCAGCTGCGACAGCAGTTCAAACAGCGATACGCATGCCACGCATTGGAGCGACGCGTCAGCGGAAAGCGTTGCTACTGGGCAAAGCCAGAACAGCGGGTGCGTCGACGTCGATGACGACGACGCCGGCAACGGCGACAAGTGATATTCTGTCCAGCATAATGGAGCTGCAGGATCGTTGGCACAATGCGTCGCGTAATCTGAGCGATGTGCACATCAATGCCGATGGCACACTCGATTTGCCTGCAAAGCAAGCGCAGGACACCACAGCCACACATATCACACAGGCACCGCTCTATCAGCGCGGTGGTGCAGCGCCCAATTTTGGTCGTGGTGGTGCTGCTGCTGGTGGCAACTACAACAATCGCTACAGCAACAATAGCAATAACAGCAGCTATCGAGGCGGTGGCGGTGAAGCTGGCTCAGCTGGTTCGGGTGGTGCTGGTGGCGGTGGCGGTGCTAATCCCTATCAGCGTGATAATAATGCTGCCGAGAACAGTTTTAATAGTCCAAGCTTCAATAGCAACAACAACGCGCCCACAAACACCAATTTTACGCCATTCAACATACGCTTCAATTCACCCAATCCACAACAACAACAACAACGCAATCGAAATCTTCAACAGACAACCCGCCAATCAGAATATTCCAGCGATGCAACTCCATCGCCAGGTGGCCCCAGTAGAAGCAGCTTTCTCATTCCTCCGCAGCAGCAAGCGGCACAGAGACAACTTTTCGCTGGTCTGCCTGCGCCGATAAATGCCCCAGTTTTGGGTGCACGGCTATCGATGCCACCGGTTTTAACTGTGCCACCGCCACCCGCTCCGCCGCCCGGCTTATCCTGGAATAGTTCTCTGTTTAAGCTAAACACCGACTATGGGAACAAAACCAATACTGCTGACAAAGAGGATCACGACGACGACGATGACAACTGTCCGAATTTCTCAATATACTCACAGGAATCGCAGGCGGTTGCCACCGAACTATTCGCGCAACCCCAACCAGCCGCCAGGAGCTCTGATAAGGTAATCAATGGGATCTAAAAATATATATATAATCAACTGTTTGAGAAATGGCAAATGTTTATTTAGTTTTTCTTTAACTATAGATGCTCATGCTTAATCTGAACCGTTGCATATTTATGTACTTAGTTGACCTGAAGAATAACTCGAATAATATCTTTGCTCTCTACTCACATTCATCCTCATCGTTAAATAACTAATTCAACTTGTTCGACTGAATTTCAAATACTATTCAAATGCTCAAAATTCGATTTACATGGTTTTTATTAATTTTTAATAAGAATTTTGTAAAGTAGCTGACAGCATTGGTTCTTTTATACATTAAGTATGTATTTTGATCAAGATTGTACTCTGTTATCAAAGGAAAACATAGTATATTGACTCTTGCGATATGTCCGTCTGAATGGAAACTATTTATGCATTATTTAAGCTGAACACACATTTTTCAAAATTATTTTTGCGGTTTTGCAAAATAATTTAGGATCAATTTGGTATAATCAATAGACAATGTCAGTTCGAGTTTCGGTATAAATGATATTTGATTTATTAAGGCATTATTATTTTTCTCTAAACCTTACTACTACCGAATTTGGCTTTCGAGTAAAACAAATATTACCGCAAAATTGTAGTTTTCAACTCTGAACTAAAGAATAGAGTATTTTTCATAAGTTACTACAATATTTTATTTTTAGAAGAAGCCGCGGGGATGATGTACATATTAAAAAAGAAAAAGAACTTTAATTAGCTGATATGCAAAAAGAAGAAGACTGAAACTGATACAAATCGAGTGGAAAAAAGCTTTGTAAAATGATTTGGAAATCTATTCTTATTGATTTAGGGTAAGCGGGGTAGTTTTCGAATAGAAACATAATTTTAAGTAAAAAAAAAAATGGCCTCGATATCGAATTGATCTGATTAATTAAGATTGGATTTCAATGGCAAAGTTATTGCATTTGAAGTCTCTAATGATTCAGACCGACCGAACTGATCAAGAATATATAAATAGTATTTTCTGGAATCATGAAATAAATATTTCATTCCGCCCGTTGCATAAATATACACAACTTGATTAAACCATCCCAAAATACCCGTTTCTAATGGCTACAGGGTATAAAACAAACTTACGTTAGTCCTTATGCCTGTATTGTAGCTGCTATTGAAATGTGGAGAATCTTTGGCATACTAACCGTGATGTGTTATTTTCTTTCTTTCAATTTTACCAATATTTTACTTACTCAGGACGACGACGAAATGAATGAAGATTTAGTGCAATTAGACGATGATGATGACATACCATTGCCACCAGAGCCCCCATCCGAAGCAGTGGTGGCTCCTCCCAGTTCGCTCTCCCTCAACGCCGGCGCCGATCTATACGAGCCCGAAAATCCAACCGATGAGCCCGAGGATGATAACAGCGAACGTAAAGCTCAATCCAAGCCAAAGCGGGACACTGGGGATGCTGCCGATGAAGGCAATGATGATAATGATGATAAGCCCGAAGTCAGCTCGCCAACGAAAGAGCCCAGTGCTGATGCTGATGCCGATGCTGCTGATGATGATGAGACAAAATCGACCAGCACTCCCAGTCCCATCAACAAGGATAGCCGTACCGTGCACAAAAGCAAAGGTGTCTTGGAACTCTACGATGACAGCGATTGGGAGGAATTGGAAATTGACCGACCGAAGGAGTTTGAAAAGGCGCTCGTTGAGAAAACACCCGAGGGGGCGGCGGGTAAAGTGGCTAAGGTGGCAAATAAAAAGACCACAAAGCCCTCGAACAGCGAATCCGAGCCAGAACGTTCATATACGCCCTGCTTGGATGAGAAGACCTTGGAGGAGGATGCGGCGGCAGCAGCAAAACGAAAGGATAAAGCAGCAGCGGCAGCAGCAGCTGCTGCAACCGATGATGAGGAAAAGCAAAAGCAGAGTGCTGCGAAAAAATCGGACAACGATGACGATGATGACAACGATAATGGGGATGACCAGCAGCGGAATGAGGATGTGGAGCATGCGGCTCGCATGAGCACCGAACAAATATCCGAGGACGAGGACCTAACAAATGAGCCCGAATCGAAGCGACGCAGTCGCAGCCGTCATGGCGATAGCAGCGCAAACAAATCGAAGCGCAGCTCCAAGCGTGGCAAGGAGAATGCCGAGACATTCAAAAAGGTGGGCAAGCGACGCAAGGATCGCAATTATCGCAGCGACAAACAGCAGCACAAGCGCAGTCGGTCCCGTCGCTCCCCTCACTCAAGGAGTCGATCGCGAAGCAGTCGAAGTCGAACTCGGACTCGCACTCCCAATCGTAGTGTTCGTCGCAGTCTACATCGCACCCCTCCCCAACAACAACGCACTCGGACTCACAGTCGCAGTCGGAGTCGCACTGTCAGCCGATCCTCGCCACTTCGTCCACGTCGCGGTCGTCACAGCCGTTCGAGAAGCAACTCCCGTTCGAGGAGCAACTCGCACGGACGGCAGCGGGGCTCATTTAGGTCTCGCGATTATGCTCGAGGTGGAGGATTTGGACGTGCTCGTGGCGGCGGTGCCACCGGTGGTGCTGGCAGCACAGGTCAGCGTTTCAACGTACGCAATCAACCATTTCAGCAACAGCGAGGCTACCAGCAGCAACAGCCGCAGCAGCAGCACTATCAACAGCAGCAGCCACATCACCAGCAGCATTATTCCCATCAGCAGCAACAGCAGCAGCAGCCGCATCAACCTTACCACATGCAGGCGCAGTATCAGCGACCCAAACGGCGGGAGTTGCCGCGATACGATGTGCGGCACGTGGTGAGCAATGCGTCGCGTCATCAGCATAAGGATCGCTATGGTCGGGATGCGGCGCGAGCCGGACGCAGTCGATCCATCAGCTACGAGCACCGGCAACAGCATTCGCCGCGCAGCTTCTCACGCAGCTCCACTCGGTCGCGGACACGTTCCGCGTCCGGTGCGCGACGTTTGCGCAGCTTTAGCATGTCGCCGACGCCGCCGCCGGGCGCTGTGCGGCATCATCATGAACATCAACACCATCAGCATCATCATCACCAGCAGCAGCAGCAGCATCGACGATCCATGTCGCCCGTCGTCCGACGATACGAACATTCACCAATTAATCCACAATCAGCAGCCGGCGGAGGAGCCGGAGCATCATCTGCAGCTGGGCAGGCACATCGTAGCAGTCCGCATAGCTCGATTTCATTGAGATCCCACTCGAATACGCCGGCGCGTCTCAATGGCAATCGAAATTTGCAGCTGGGCACCAAACAACACTCACCTGGCTATTCCCCGCGTTATACTCCACGGTTGAGTCGCAGTCGCAGTCGTTCGAAGAGTCCGCGCCCGAAAAAGAAGAAAAAGAAGGCCGACAAGAAGAAGAAGAGTAAAAAGCGTCCCAACAGCAGCAGTCCAATTGCGGCACGACAACGTCGCATCTCCCGCCAGCGTGATCCGTTCGCTGATGCCGATGATTTTCTGGGACCGCAACTGGGCAAGAAATCAAAGAAGGCAGCCGCCTCGCACTGGTCACCGTCGCCGACGCCGAGTCTATCGGCGGATCGTTTGAATTTCATGCACGACAGCGCTGCGGGCGGTGGCGGCGCTGGAACTGGTGGTGGTGAGAAGCCTGCGTCGTGGACGCCACCGTTGTTATCGCCACTGGCGCCCGGTGCCCACTACAGTCAGATGCCCCATACTCACGGTCATGTTCATGGCCACAGTCACAGTCACAGCCACGCGCATGCTGCTCACTCGCTTCGCAGTCTGACGCCGCCGGCGACCAAGAAACTGAAGCCCAAGCGGGACAAGAGCAAGAAGAGCAAGAACAAGAAACCGCTGGACAAACAGCAGCGCAAGGAGAAGAAGCGCAAACGCCATACGATGACACCGGAACCACTACCCTCCAAGGAGATTTTCGCCTCGGGCAACAATATACTGGTCAGTGTCAGTTTCAACAAGGAGGCGAACGCTTTGGCAGCATCCGCCACCTCCTCGTCGTGCACGGCGGCACAGCAGCAAACCGTTGTCACATTGCCAGCGTCGCGGGATGAGTTCCTCGGCAAACGGCGCACCTCGATTGATCGGCTAACCAACAGCAGTGGCAAGAAGTCCAAACGCAAGCGCAAGAAACTGGACGCAAAGCCGGTGGCTATCATTGATCTGGAGCGTTCGCCGTTCCAGGTGCATCAAGAGCCGGCCGATGTTATTGTGCTGACGGACAGCGAGGATGCCACCGACAATCAACTATCGCAATTGCGACGCGAACGTCGCCGCAGCAGCGCCGTCTCGGCCACAGATCATGAACGCGAGATGCGCGAGAATGGACAGCGTGAGAAAACGCCGCCAGCGAACTGCATGGATACGATACTGGAGACATCCTACGAAACAATAACGCAGACAACCGGGCCGAAAACGCCGCCCGAACCGCATCTGGTGAAATTCAATCTGCCCGCCAAGAAGCAACATAAGGTGCGCAATAATCCGTTACACGATGATGCCGACGATATACATTCGGCCGATGAGTTGGAAACGGTATGCTCGATGCGCAGTAGCAGCAACGTGGACAACGAACCGCATCTGCATGCGACGCCCGCCCTTCATCCGAATGAGGGCCAGAAAATTGGACCAAATACGCCACCCGAATCGGGACCATGTTCGCCCGATGCCTACGATCCGTTTGAGCCAACCAAGTCACCCTCACTGTCGCCACGCTCACCCACACCGAATCCAGCGCAGAGCCTCGAGTCGAGCGGTGGTGCTGTGGGTGCTGGTGCGGGTGTGGGTGGTGTCGGTGTGGGTGTGGGCGTCGGTGTGGAGATACTCGATGCACAACAGAAGCAGCACAACAGTCACAACAGCAGCGATGACCTGGCCGATGTTAGTCTGGGCACACCCACTTTGTCGAGCGTCAGCAATGCGACGAGCCAAACGAACGTCAATAATGTCAGCATTAATCCCGTCGACCTGGTCATGGCGCTGATGAGTAAGCCGAGCAACAGCAGCACCACCACCAGCAGTATACAACAGGAGTTGGCGAGCAAAGCTTGTGATGTGGCAACCTCATCGCAGTATCTGAGCAGCAGCACCACGATGAGCGCATCCCTGACGACGTCCTCCAATGCGGAAGACAAACCCGTCGATTGCTCCAATGCAATTACGGTGCTCTCGAACGTGCTGCTCACGGGCAGCAGCACCGTAGTCTCCTCATCCCAGCACATACCATCGATATCTAGTCCGACGACAACGACCCTGGTCAGAAAGCTGCCCAAGGCCGGTGGCAGCGTCGCCAGCAGTAGCAGTGGCATTGCCAATGTGTCGGCGAGCAGTGGCGGCAACAATATGCGCAATGGCAACACTGCTGTGCCCCCGACTAGTCTGGATGATTCGTTCAACATGGAAATCGAGAGTCCGTATTCGCCGGGCTCAGCGGACTACGAGGATCTGTTTGAACCGCCGCCAGATGGCAATGCAATCGGTTCAATACGTGGTCGGACGACGAAGGCAGGCGCTGCCGGCGGCGGCAAAGCAGAAATGTTTGACAATCTATTTGGCAGCAGCTCTCCGCCGGTTGGTCATCGAATATCATCGCGCTTCAACAGCTCGACGGGAAGGAAACAGCAGCGTGCAAATAATAAAAACGAACGCAAATCGAAAAACAAAGGTGGGTTACACTTCCTCCCCTCTCCTCTCTATCTAAAACAACTAATGCATCGCAATAATTTAGTAACTTTTAGTATTATTGCATATTAATGGATACATAATATAAGATATTTCATATAAAATGCAGAAGGATAAAATTTAGGACTCTATAATTTATATATCATTTTAATATGAACGACAAACTAGATAAATATAGTCTTGATATTTGGTATATGCGCATATTTAAATAGCACGCTCATTTTTAAACGAAAATATCTTTTATGTTGACGAAGCTTATCTCCTCTTGACTGCGTTTTCAAAGTATTTTCTAGTTGGACTTTATCTTTAGCTTAAACTTTTCGCTTGTTTGCCATTTCTCAAACATTGATTGGTTTCAATAATATAAAACATGTTACTCAACTATACATTGTGATTGCAGGCACCAAATCAAACGAGGAGCACGGTAAACTCTATGACGATGTGCCCAATTCAGCAGTCGATTTACAAGTCAAAGATCGGGTGAGTGACTAGAAGTAAATCGAACTTGTGTTTCATCGAAATTAATGCAATGATCTCTGTTGCAGTTTATACGCAAGCTAAATCGCCAGGAACGAGTTGTTGAGGAAGTGAAATTAGTGCTGAAACCACATTTCAATAAGAAAGTCATCACGAAAGAAGATTACAAAGAAATTATGCGACGAGCTGTACCGAAGGTATGTGTTCCTCACTATATATATGTATATCAATAATTCAATATGATATTTGATTTATTTGTATGCAAACATTACAGATCTGTCACAGTCGGTCCGGTGAAATAAATCCACACAAAATCAAAAATTTGATTGATGCCTACGTGAGGAGGTTCCGAGCTAAGCACAAGAAGTTGAGTCTGCTGAATACGGGGCAAGTAAGCAGTGCAGTCAAATGTGCCGCATATTTAAAGAAGCTATAAGCAAACGTAGGAGTGGAGTTAGGGGAGGTGAATATCTATCTATCATACGATTTGAAAATCTAAAATTAATTATAACGAATTTATTTGCCACACAGCGTATTCTTCACAAACCACGCAATTTCGTTCAACGGCCGCATGCATTCCTACGCCTCCATCAATCACAATCGCCGCCCGTAAAGCGCAAATACATAAATTGTCATTGCTATTGAAGTTTAGTTGTTAAGTCCAATTTAGGGTATACTCCGAATGATTTTTAGTGTTTAAGCCAATACAGAAGTGAAACTATCCATTAAGCAGTAAAATTTGTCTCTCCATACATTTTTTTTTTCTCGTTTTCTCAAAGCACCACAACGACTCAAAACGATTAAATTAACAGATTTTAGTTGATTAGTGTGTTTATTTGTATGACTTTTATAATGATTATTAATACTGTTTTGCTTTAACAAAATGTAATTATATAGATGAAAGGCAGACAGGCAAAACCAATAAATTGTATTTTACCTCTTGTAAGTTAATCAATTCGATTACATTAAATTATTAATTCAATTTTAAATTACCCAATTATACAGATGAACGTTTTTTGAGTACACATTTATAGATTACCTAATTGCTCTGAATTTATTTGGAGTTAGATATTTTTCGCAATTTATCTGTTTAGACAGTTATAGGTGTATTTTATTTGCAACAGGCATGATATATGTATATTGTTAAAATAAAATAAAAACAAATGTAATTATATATATTCAGCATAAATAACTGTGTATTATATTACTTATATTGAGTTAATATATAATGAAACATTTAATTTTGCATAGTTTGTCAATCATAATTTTTAAAAATAAAGAGTGCATACCTACAACGTAACATTAAATCAATAGAAATCGTTTAAATCGTTTAAGCATAATGGGGAGGGGTAGGGGGTATCTATTTGTTTAGCTGGTAAAAAAGAATTTTTGATTTTGTTCAGACTGTTCACTGGTACTTCATTCAGGACATTGATGACATCCCGTTAACTTGGAAATCGACGTGATTTAAACAATATTCTGCTATATATTTACATCAATATATATGTAAATGTGATTAAATTAAGCTAATCAATGGAAAACATTTAATATAAATAGCGAAGATAATTAATTTGTGGCTATATGAATCTTATTTTGTGGATATATAAATCTTATTTTAAATGAGCGCAGATTCTGCCTGATGAAGACCGCTTTGTGCGATTATTATGTATCTTAAAGCGTCCGATAAGATGTTATTTTTGTTTTTTTTCTTGTTTTCTGTTTGGTTTTTTCTTTACCAAAATCCAGAGGATTTCCCACCAGGCGGATTCTTAACTTTAATGCAAGCGCGAACACCGGATCTGTCCAATTCCTCTGAATATCGTACGAAAAAATTTACACAATATAAGCTGAATAAAATTAAATAGATAAGTGCAACTCACCGCTAATCGAGAAAGATGATTCCTGCATATCTCGTTTGCCATCGACTCGGCCACGCACCGAGGGTGTGCTGCAAATGGAACCTTCCGCCGGCATTGGTAAATTACCAGCGAGCATTTCAGCAAGCGGTTCCGGTGCTGGTATGAGGATATCCAGTTCAGCAAACTTTTTGATCAAATTGCCATTGTGATGCTCCTCGTGCTGATGTTGCTGCTGCTGCTGCTCCTCGGATGATTGTACCTTGCCCTCAATAATGTCATAGACAAATGGCGGACGCACTGGCATCGGTATGAACCGTCCATGACCTTCGGCAACGCGAATTGTTCCATTCTCGGCACAGATACGTCCGCGAACCATTACGATTTCGGGCACACCATGCACGGTCATGCCCTCGAAAATATTCAAATCGCATGCATGCTGATGGGTATCCTTGGAGATGGTGCGCGTAGCCAGTGGATTCCATATGACGATATCAGCATCCGAGCCAACAGCTAATATAATAATCATTATTGATTTGAAGTAATTTATATTCTCTATTAATAATTCATTTATTTAAGCTGTCAACTTACCGATTCTACCTTTTTGTGGGTAGATATTGAATATTTTGGCCGCATTTGTGCTAGTTACGGCAACAAATCTGCACGGATCGAGTAGACCCTGTTGGACTCCCTTTTCCCACACCACCGACATGCGATCTTCGGCACCATTAACGCCATTTGGAATTTTGGTAAAGTCCTTCAAGCCCATCTCCTTTTGTTTCTTGTTGTACGTACAGTTGTCGCTGCCAGTGACTTGCAGATCATCGCTGTAACAAATAGAAAATTAAGTAAATTAATAAACAATTATATATATATATATAAATATAGACTTACTATGCCAGGGATTTCATCAATTGCCTGGGCGTTTCGGCAGACATACGAATTGGTGGACTAGTAATGTAATAAACGCGTTCTGGCTTGCGAACACTGCTCATACTCCGCCCAATGGAGCTGGCCAGGGTTTCACCAAACACCGAGTAGCCACTACGACGCGCGCGACCCACGAGCTCAGCGGAGGATTTGCTGGTTACGCCGGCAACGTATAGCGGTGTCTTCATCTAAGTTTTACACGATAATAATTAATACAAGTTCATGCAGTTGTGTTGCACTAAAAACTAAGAGTCAAGCCAATTGTTGGACGTTTGATGATTATAAGTGTTAGGAACGAACTTAACCAGAGTTGTTATTAGGCGATAATAGTTTAGGACTACTTGTTAGCCAGTGTCTAACTTACTTACATCGCCAGTAGTTTGATCGGGAACTCGGCTGGCTTCGACTTGGGGGCTTGATTTATTGATAAGCCACAATCGAGCATTGTGATTATTGTGTGCAAGTGCATCAGCATCAATCAGGGTTTATATTTATTGGAGTTATATCAAGTGCCACATACCGCATACAATCTTATCTTATGTACAAAGAGTGCATCATACATAATGGAAATAATAACAAATCAAAAACATAAACAAATTATAATTACATTGAATATATGTATGTATGTATGTATGTATGTACATTTGTATACATATTGCAACATTGCCCAAAATCCCACGAGCTTTGGTTTTATACAACTTTGGATTGATTTATTGATTTAGTTTTTTTTTTTGTTTTTGTTTCTTTGTTTCCACTAACCTGGTGGGCCAAAATGCAGGCACGATGCACTGCCTCCGCCTCGACCTCCTCCTGGCGCGAAAGTTCGTGTCCTTCGGGACCGCAAATGCCCTCGGCCAACAAGCTCTTTGTATTTTTGGCTATAATATCACCATTCTCAGCATGAACCTGGACCAATAAAGATGGGTAATTAATCTTGTTGCAATAGAGAGGCATTTACTATGTGTATAGTTTACCATTGCGACACCATTTAGGCTACGAATTCGCTCGAAAACATCCAAAAGATCAGCATCGTTTAGCATATAGAGATCCTTATAGGCCATATACATTTTCAGCGAATTGACGCCCAGCTCCTTGCAAAGTATGCCAATCTCCTCGGACACCGACTTCGACCACCAGGTGATGGCCACATGGAGAGCATAGTCACAACATACCTTAGGATCCGCCCAACTGCGCCACTTATCGTAGGCCTCGATCATTGACTCGTGTTTTTTGGGCAACACACAATCGACTAATATCAACAAAAAAAGTACTCATTAGCATTCAAAACGAGAACATTTCGAATGAATCATACTTATCATAGTCGTGCCACCGGCAACAGCTGCTTTTGTCCCACGATAAAAGCTGTCAACAAAAAATCAAATCTTTTACTATTAACAAAACAAAAAAAAAAATGAACAAATCGTTAACTTACTCATCGACGGTAACCGTGTCACCGAATGGACACTGCAGATGTGTATGGGGATCGATGCCACCTGGTATTATCATCCTGCCCGCTGCATCGATGGTACGTACGCCTCCCGGAATAGTTATATCGCTAGCAGGTCCAACGAATCTGTGGCAAATCAAATGAAATTAAATGACAATTTGTTTTTATAGGATTCTTAGAGTCATACTTAATGACTCCATCCTCAATGTAAACGTCCGCCTTGAAGCTCTTATCATGATTGACGATTTCGCCGTTTTTAATGTAAACGCGATTCTGCGCGCTTTGTAAGTGAATCGGCACTTTCTTTACTGGCTTTGGGCTGGTTGACATGTTGTTCCAAAAACAGCTAGTTCTGCAATTGGTAAATTATTAATCATTATTTTGTGGAATTAGGTAACTAAAAGAAATTTGTTGAATATATATTTATTTATTTTTCCATCACTTTTTAAGCTCATGCGCGGTTTTTTTTTTAAATAAGCTGAAAGCAAGTGAAAATCACTAAATAAATTGCATTCAACATATTTTCACCCGTTTTTTCAACCATGGGCGCGGATTACCCGAAATAGGCTAAAACCCGTATTAATTGATTTATTGTGCATCACATTGAAAATGCACTTTCGTCCAGACAAACTGGGGAGTGGTTTTATATCCAAATCGATACTGTAAAAGCGATCAACAATTTTCACACACAGCAGTTACTTGTCATGTGCCCCTTTATGGCTGGCAAGACAAACAAGACTATATTCGCTTACGTCATAAAAGGAAGCTAGCTGGCAGACAGTTAGTCAGTTAGCCCAAACAATTTTCTCCATTTGCATGAAAACCACATATAAATTAAACTGACACAAATAACTATTCGTAGGTCGCAAACGCAGACAGCTTAAATCTATGTAAGTATGTTTGTTATTTGCACACTCATAAATTCAAACATGTTTGTGTGTGTGTTCAAGTCTCTAACTACAAGCGTCATCAAAATACGAATACGACTATGGGAGTAAACACGCAAGCGAGCATTGAACTTTGTGGGCTCTGAAGCGGTGCTTTGTATATTAAAAAAAACCATATATTTATAAAAGAGCAACGCTGCAACATAGTATAGACCATTTGGTGAGTGGTATATTTCATGTATATTATATTTGTGGGGCAGGAAGAAGCATTTCGACTACTGTTATGTTAATATGCTTGAATGATAATCGGCTTTTCAAGTACTTGATGAATGCCGACCCCATTTCAGGCCTACGACTACGTCATCGGCTGCGTTTTTTTCTCTATTGAATTAATGTATATATATATATATATATATGTATATCCTAACTGGAACCTGGTTGGGGAATCAACAAATAGTTTCTCTTATTAGATATGCGTGCCAACCCACATATACATTTAAACATATACGGCAAAATTGCACAGTTGTAAATCCATAAACAGTAATACTGCTTTCCGCTTTTGTTGAATCGATAAATACTTACAATAAAAAAAAATTATTACATTTTCGGCAAAAATTCACACTCAAGACAAAAAATATTCACTTAAATACATACATATGTTAGTATATATCTTCGCACACGTATCTAATAAATTACAGGGTAATACAGTTTTCAATATTCATATTTACATAGCTCAATACACAAAACTGTGTATGTATGTAGCGAATATGTTAGTTAACTTCAGCAGAATAATCTTCACTTAAAACGTCAATAATTCAAACAATTTTATTATAGCGACAGGTATATACATATTTATTAACAATGTAATGCGACTTTCGCATGTCATTTACCGTTGAAATTTCAAGAAAATTTATATTGTTAACCAAGTGAAGCAGTACACACCCACTTTTACAGAGAAAATTCTGATAAGACTGATTCACTAATCGATTTTATGCTATCGATGTGTCTTGTTGTTTTCAGTGTGCCCGCATTTTGAAAACTGGTGCGGCCGTTTTTTCGCCATTAACCAAAACGTACTTTTTTTTACAGAAACCAAAAAATGTAACGGTTTTTTTCTTCAGCGTGGCAGCTGCGATGTCTGAAAAAATACTTTACCTCTACGAATTCTCCAGCGCAATAATTTTATTTTCTCAGTGTCTTTCTCCTATGTTGACCATTCACAATATAAGCAAGCTATTTAGATTATTAATATCGATACATTCATTGACCTTACCTTTTGAATTCAAATTTAATTGGCTTAAGTTTCTTTTTTGGTTGTAATTTATACATCTGTTTGCTGATTTAATCAATGTAAATATGAACCAAAAATTATAAATATATTTGTGTCCTACACAAAATTGCAGTGGTATGGAATCAAATTTCGGGTGTATATTTGCAGGAGACTGCTAAACTCTCAGTAAGCAAATTCGTTATCCATAATAAAAAAATTAGGAAGAATAAACCCACTTAGACTGATAGAAAAACGCTCTATTGTATATTATATATGTATGTATATTAATTAAATAATTAAATTAAGTTTGAGGGACATACATTTACATCCTAGCAAAATTATACACTAATAACTACAAGTAAATATATCGATATCGAGATGTTGAGTCATATTTGTGTTTTGGAAAACAACTACATAAATTAACGTTTATCTTTAGGGCTTCAACTGATCCTTGTATTCCTGTTGATCGACATGACATACATATGTTTTGTAAGTATATTGGGCTCGCTAAACTAGCCCAGTCTACTTGACTTTATATATTTTTGTTTTATTTTTATTTTTTTTTAAACAGCAGTCCATTTTGTAATATTGCCATGTATTCTAAGAGCTTTAATTGCATATGCATCAAAATAAGTTTTACAACATTTCGCACATGTCCATTTTCAGGTGCTCAATGATTTTTTTGTTTTTTGTTTTTTGCAATTGTTTCTTATTTGTTTGTTTTGTTGTGGTTGTTGTGTGTTTGTTGTTTTCTATTGGTTGTTCCTTCACGCCTTTGTGATATAAAGCATGTTTAGTTAATTTTGCGTGCTTCTATATAGCTTAGTTCGTATTCTTTTCTAGCTTTTTATGTACTGTATTTTCGTTAAGATTGAATATTTTAAATTAAGAATTAAGATAAAAACTTATGAGTTAAGCTTGTCATTTACGCCTAAATTATGTTTAATGTAAAATTAAACCTTGTTCCAGCAGCACTTCAGTAAATAATACAAACAACATAAAAAATTACAACATTAAGTGCTCGCATTTCGCATATATCGGTTTTGCTTTTTTTTTTTTTTTTTACTTTTCTTTTTCTCTTTTTTTGTGCATTGTGTTTTTGCCAACAAAAAAAAATATAATAAAAATAAAACAAATGTTTACGAACATTATTCAATGAGTTTGAATCATTCGTCGACAATTCACACACACATTCTCTCATATATAATACGAAATGACAATTGCGAAAACAAAATACAAGATACAATTTACAAAATAGTTAAGTATGTACAATTTTAGTTTCTTTTTTGTTGTTGTTGTTGTGGTTGCTTTTTTTGTGTTTTTTTCTTTTTTGTTTTGTTTTAATGTATGAGTGTCTGTGGGTATGTGTGTGTTACAATTTTCTGCATTTCAATTTGTCCACATAAATATCCATTTAATTGTATTACATAGTTCTTCTTATCGGTTTGCATATACACGCATATATGCAGACGGTTTAAGGTTTTATGTTCACTATATATGACTTCATATGACATATTTGTAATAATAATATTTATTATAAGTATTATATTTTAGAATTTTGTTTAAAAACTAACCTCTATATGTATATGTTTAATTTAACACACATAATTCGTTATCTTTCTGGTTTTCTTTTGTTTTTTGTTTTTTTGTGTTAATATGTATATATACATATATATATATCTTTGCACATATATATATGTATGTATATATATAATATATATATATATATATCGTATGCATATGTGTGTATATTAGGTTTTTTAGTTATTTGTTTGTTGTTTATTAAATTTAATACATAAGTATGTTGTGTGCTTATTTTTTACGCATGCATCTGTTTTTTGTATGCAATTAACCTTCTGCCTTAAGTTTTGACATTGAAAATTTATTGCTAAAATTTGAAATGGGGCCTACCAGACCATAATTTTCTGTTCATATTTTCCGATGCGCAGTTGTTTTTTTTTATATATGATTTATATATATATATATTTATATATTACCTATAGATTTGAGTGAAAAAATATACAGTTATTGTGTGTGTGTGTGTGTTTGTGTTGTGGCCAATTGTTTTTAAGTTGGCCATGGTGTTGATTTTGTTGTTCTTCATCTTGTTGTTGTTGTTGTTCTTAATATTCCTGATGATTTATGAATGTCAAGAATAATATTACTTATAGCATATACAATTTGTGGCTATGCTACATAGTACATAAGTGATTCGCTTTAAAAGACGCACCAACAATGTTGTCATCATCATCTTCATCATCATCATCATCATCATCATCATCGTATCCCTTATTCAGTTTTGTGTTTTGTTAATTTACAAGATTTCATATACGACATATGCATATATCCATATCCATATCCATATCTATCCATACCCACCATCCGTTGTACGCATTCACTTCAATGTTTTCGTTATTTTGTTGGATTTTAGTTTCTTTTGCAAATTTCATCACGTTGCCAATAATAAGACGTTGCTGGCAGCATTGTTGTATACTACGCAACGGCGGCGGTTGTATTCGCGTTTGTTGGCGGTGGTGCAGCCGTTTGTTGTGCCACCGCCGCCGCTGCTGCTGCTGCCGCCGCCGCCGCCGATGATTGTTGCTGTTGTGCTGTTGCTTGTTGTTGTTGTGTTGAATTCGATGTGGCTGCTGCTGCTACATTTATGTTGCTCAACGTGTTCGCTGTCAATGCGGAAGTCGCTGACGAAGGGGACGCAGTTGCCATTTTAACCACTTGCTGCTGCTGATGCTGTTCGCTCGGCGTTATCAAATTGTTTAGCGTTGCCGTCTGACTGCTGCTGCCCAGGCTGCTGCTGTTTGTCTGATTGCTGCTGACTGTGCCGCAACTGCTGCTGTTCGTGCTGCTGTTGCTCACATCGTTGAATGTGGCAGCCGGTGGCAATTGTTGACTGCTATTGCTGTTGTCATCGTTGATTACAGCGTTTGTTGTTGTGGTTGTTGCTGCCGCTACTGCTGTTGCTGCTGCTGTTGTTGTGTTTGTTGCAGCTGCATTAGCACTGCAAGCTTTTACATCCAATGATTGTTCGGGTTCAGTTTTTATGGACGCACTTTGCTGCTTCTCAGCTTGTGTTGTTGTTGTCGCCGAACTGGGCCGCTGTTGTTGCTGCTGCTGTAGTTGATGCTGCTGCTGGTGTTGTTGTTGCTGCTGTTGCTGTTGTCGCTGCTGTAGCAATCTGTATTCAACCGAATGCATTGGTCCAGTGCCACGAGACACTTGATAGAGCACCCGCGATATAATCAATGCCACCTGCTGATCCAGTATGTGCGACATGACCAGGCCAAGCAGACGCTGCTCCTGTTGCATGAACAGCGACCGATTGTCGGGATGCTTGGCCAAATGAAGCAAGGTGCCGGCTGCTCGTCGCAACATATCCAGGCTGGTGCCCATCGAGTCGGGATTCTCGCGCAGATAATTGATGCCATGCTGATTGGCAACGCCCAGCGCCGTTTGCTCCGCCTGCTCAATGAATGCCACTAGATACGAGATGCACGGCGATTGTAGGGCCACCGTTCGGGCCATTGCACTGTCTGCCGCGGCCAGATAATGCAGCAAATTGACGGAGAATTCACGCAACACCTGATCCTCGTTGCGGCACAAGTGACGTGTCAGCACCGCACACAGTTTCTCCAGTCGCGAGAACGGCGGCGTCGCTATCACCAAATCCACATTCGCATCGGTCACGCACAGCTTGCACAGCGCCTCGAGAGCGAGACGTTGCGGCGATAGCGCCGAATGAGGACCGCACGACGGAAACGGATCCTGGCCGTGCGCACTGGGACAGACCGCCCAGTGGAGCAGGCCATCGATGAGTGGACGGGCAATCAATTCATCATAGCGTGACAGCTCCAAGTGTCCAGCGATATTCGCCATGGCCACCAGCATATTCTCGCGTATGGTTATCAAGTATTCCCACCACCATTCCCGCTCGCCCTGCAGCGAGCTGCAGGAGTCGGTGAAGTCTGTGTCCTCCTCCCGGTCATAGTTGCGCGTCTTGGGCGTGCGCCGCAAATGATCGTGATTGAGGAGCAGCAGGCGTCCGAGTACCGCCAGAAATCTGGTCGATTTCGCCAGCACCGTTTCGTTGCCGGGCACAAAGGTCAGATTGCGAAAGATATTCGAGAGTGCGATGCAGCGTCGGGCCAACGAGTCCTGGCTATCATTCACCAGATACAGTGAGGCCTCGTCGCGCGTATAGCACTCATCCTCGTAGCTGGAGTCTCGACGCCGTTGCAACACTTGCGCCACATCGCGCACCGTTGACTTCGGATCGAATCCCTTCGGCTGTGAGGCGACACCATTTGTGAGTCTCTGCTGCTGTTGCGGCGATTCAATTTCCATATCGATGGCACGACAATCACTGTCCACGTTCAGATTATCACCATCGGCCGCCTCCTTTTTCACCTCCACCGTGGGCTGGGCGAATTCATCGTCGGCCAGTTTGGATTTCTTGGTGTCACCACCACCTCCACCACTATTGCTGACGAGTCGTCGTTTCTTGTTGTACGTCTGCTGGAGTAGGCTGCTGTCCTCGGTGCTGCTGCTCGTGGTGTCCTCCTGCTTGATCAGCACCGTCGATATATCCTCAGGCCGCAGGTGGCTACTGCTGTTGTTGCTGTTGGTGGTTGTTTTCTGTGCGATTTCGTGTTTGCCGCCCTTGTGCTTGGAGTACGAGGAGTAGGAGGAGGAGGATGAGGAGGAGCGCACGTATCGCGCAAATGGAATGTTAACAATCTCTGATTTAAACACATCGATGATGCCATCAAGTGGATCCGGTTCCGTAAAGCCATATGTCCAGGCATTGCTGCCCACCGGCTCCAGTTGTTCATACAATTTATTCGTATCGATATCCCAGGCCTTCTGGCGTTCATCCACAAAGATGTCGTGATCGGCAGTCTGGATGCGGACCGGGACACCTTTGCGCGTGACCAGCGTATAATTGGGCGTGAACGAGAGCAGAAGCGAACGCTCCTCGGGATTTGGCTGAACGCGCACCTGCCCCAGATCAATGCCCTCGTCCGCATCATCGGAATCCTCCCGCTGCTGCTTCACATCCATGTTCTCATAGTGTCGCTTCCGATTATAGCTGCAGATGCTGCGCACACAGCGCGTCGCCGCCTGTCGCTGCTGCTGTCGCTGATGCAGTTTGTCATCCATCTGCAGGGACATGACGGTGCCACTGTCCGCATCGTCATCATTGTTATTGGCCGCTTCGTCATTGTTTGTGGCATCCTCGCAACGCTCGTCGAACATTTCGGCGAGATTCTTCTGGAAGTGCTCCAGCAGCAGCGTTAGCAGGCCCGGCAAATTTGATATGCCAAAGAACTGTACGGTGGTGTCGTCAAACAGCAGCACATTGAGCACATCCAATGCCCAGGTGCACTCCGTCAGCAGACCCGAACGCATCGCCATAAATATTCGCCACGGATCCACGGGGCAGACATCCACTTTGGTCAGGCGTTTGCGTCGATAGAGCATCGGTGTTGTCGACTCCACACTGTCGTGCGGAAAGATCAGCTCCTTCTTCACCAGTTGTGCACCTGCAGCACCTGGCGGCACTTGCACCGGCGCATAGTTCGGCTGCTGATTGGGTGGCAGCTGCTGGTGTGGCACCTGCTGCTGATTGGGGACCAGCTGCTGGTGTGGTGGCTGGTGTTGCGGCTGCTGTTGCGCCTGCTGCAGCATACCCTGCTGCTGTCCAATGATGGGCGGTTGCTTTTGCGGTATCATGGCGCCGGGCGGATTGCCCACCACCATTGGGCCCACCACACCGGGCGGGGTGCCGCCCGCCTGCGATGGCGGTGGCATCGCATATGGTGGCTTTACCATGCCACCGGCAACTGGCGGCATACCTGCTGGCGGTACACCTCCGTGTGGCACTTGTGGCACTGCACCCGGCGGACCACCGGGCTGCTGCTGAGGCGGCATCACTGGGACTCCGCTGGGCATGCGCTGTTGTTGTTGCTGCTGCTGTTGCTGTTGTGCGGCGCCCATTGGCGGACGCAGTGATGCGCCCGGTTGCGGTATATTCGCTCCTGGTGGTGGCCCCTGAACTGCATTGATTTGCGCCCATTGTGGTGGTGCCGGCTGCTGTTGCTGCTGCTGCTGTTGTTGTTGTTGCTGCTGCTGCTGTTGTTGTTGTTGCTGCTGTTGCTGCTGCTGTTGTTGCTGCTGCTGCTGCTGTGGGGGCTGCCCAGGCGGCTGTCCAGCCTGCTGGTAGGGCGGCTGTTGTTGCTGCGGCGGTGGTGGCGGCTGTTGTGGTGGATAACGATGTTGTTCCCACTGTGCCACACCTGGCTGCTGCTGGCCGTGCGGACCATGCGGTCCCCCAGGTGGTGCTGCGCCTCGTGGCGGTCCATTGCCCCACGACTGTGGCGCTGACGCTGTGGGATATTGAGGACGATACTGCTGGTTGCCGCCTTGCCAACCACCTTATAAAAAAGGATAAAATATTTATCAATATTAACACTTGGTTAAAGTATTATTCAAAGTACGCTTACCGTAAATTTGAGGCCGCGCAGCATATCCGGGATAGGATTGTGGATCTTTTATAAAGTCAGGATGTCGTCGCGGCTGAGGACTCTGTAAATGTAAAAATGTTAGCTTTATCTTGGCTATTTCCTTATGAATTGTCCAACTTACTTGATCTGGCGGCCTGTAGTAATCCTGCTGGTTGGGAGTGGTTGGTACATAACCACTATTTGGTGGTGCTACTGGCGCTCCACTAGTTGGTGGTCCGCCCGCAACGGCTTGTGCTGGTGGCTGTGGCCCGCCGGGCGGTGCTTGACTATAGGGTCGATTTCCATACGGACCATACTGATTAGCACCAGCGGGAGGACTGTGTTCAAAATTAAAAAAAAAAAAACCAAAAACATTAATTAGCCACAAGTTGTAACAGTAAATTTCGGATTGCCGAAAATGAAATACCCTTGCACAAAAAAAGCTTTTTTTAATGGGATTATAATAAAAAATTAAAAATTATAATAATCTTTACTATATATTCTGCTAACTAAATGATATAGTAGTTCGATCTTTATCGACTTTACCCCAATTTTCAAAGCAGAATGAAATTACTTATGGGTTAGCTTGTTCAAGATATGTTTAACAATAATCAGTAAAATATTTAATTTGAGAACTTTTGGAAATTTTGTGCCGAATAATATTCTGATGGCAACTGAGTAATCTAGTGATCCAATCGGATATATGCAAGTCTTTTTGTATATAGATATATATATTTATCAGTCTAATGAGATGACTAGTTAAAATATATATTAAAAAAACCCCCGCAAAGGTATTTAAAAATCGATTAATAATCGTTTAGCAGATGTACAAAATGCAGCATTGCAAAAATTAGTAAAATTATGCTCAGTACGGTTGTAATTCTGTGTGTTGACTTTTGAATGTGAATATTGTGAGTGTGTTAATGTGTTATATGAATTGTGGCACTCACGCTTCCCCTTCGGGCCCATAGGGAGGGTACATATTGCGATTCTGCGGCGGATATTGTCCCTGATTTGGTCCGAATGGCTGGCCGGGCGGGCCAGCGGCATTATACTGATCGCCAGAACCATATTGGCCATAAGCACCGGGTTGTGTTGGATAGGGTGAGCCTGCAAAATGTATTAAAATTATTCTTAGTTTTATACGACTCATTGCTAAATTGACACTTAAGTTAAGCAGCAGCAGTACAAACAAGTGACAGTGGGCGGTAAAGAAATGCACTAAATAAAATACAAATCAAAGGTAAATTGTAATTCGATCTAAAACTAAATCGAATAAGTAGTGTTAAAGGCATTAAATAAGAGTTAAGCATGTTGTTAACTTAATACATAAAAGGGTTGATATATTATAATAAGAAAAATATCACACAGCAAACGACTACTTCATAAATTGAGTTGAGTGCTCGACTAGCGGATACCCTGTAGACTACATTGCTCTTTTGTAAGTTTCCAAAAAGGAAAATGGAACTTCACAAAATATTAAAGCGGAAGACTCATTATTAATATTAAATACAGCAAATTGCAGTTATAAGCTGAACAATCTAGCTTAAAGGGGCGCTACAACATAGCTACTTTGGTCTTCAGAGAAAATTTTGTAGTACTTTAGTTAATTTTTTTTGTTAAATCAATTTTTAAATTAGCAGATTTTACTTAGATATACAAATTTTAATGAAATCTAATATAATATACATTATTGTAATCTACTTTTAACGCAGATCGGCAAGATCCAAACCTAGATTAAACACAAGTGAAAAACCAATTAATATAATTTAGCAATTAGGCACAATTTGTTACTACAGTGATACATATATAAATCTTATAGATCTAGATGATCAGATGGAATACAATGTGTGATAAGGTGGCTCTAACGATATAGTTATAATTGTGTACACAAGCAATTAAATACTCTACACGTCCCACATGCAGACCAATTTTGCAATAACTTAAATGGAGAGAAATACAGCGTTCGTTTTGGTTTTTTGGTTTTTTGTTTTGGTTTTTAACAATCAAATTGAAAAAAAGGGCTCATTAAATAATTTTGACAACGAAATACACGAAAGAAAACGAAAACGAACAACGAAAAAGAGGAGAGAAAAACAGAAAACAAGATGAATATACCTGGCGTTCTAGACACAGGCGTTGGATACCCAGAGCTACCTGGTGGATAAGGTACTCCAGTTGGTGGTGGGCGCGCATGCTGCGACGATGGCGGACCATGTTGCTGCTGTGGTGGTGGCACCGGTGGTTGCTGTGACGGCGATGGCAATTGCGTTGGAATGCCGACTTGTTGGTGGTGTTGATTGGCCGTTTGTGGCGCGTTTGTGTGCGGTGAATGTGGGGGCGGTGGTGGAGCACCGTGTGACGACGCAGCACCACCAACTGCAGTTGCAGCAGCAGCCGCCGCAGCAGCAGCAGCGGCAGCAGCATTTGCAACAGCAGCAACACCACCACCAGCGGCCACACCGCCAGCAATTGGATCTTCAAAGGGATTGCTCACATTTATGTTATCACCGGCAACAACAGCAGCAGCGCCAGCGGCTTGATTTTGTGTGCCTAATTTAATTCGGCAAGCGGCATTGATGATGATACATTATGGATTGATGGAGAAATGAATGAATAATGGCACAGTATAAACATAATAAGAGTTCAATTGTGTTGTTTGTTTGTTGACATGAAGTTAAGTTTGTGTTTTTTCGAAATTGTTGTTTAATTATAATGGTGGTGCGATGTGGTGTTGATTGTGGTGGTTGGTTGGTTGTGGTTGGTTTCAGGTGATTGTGATTTTTAATAGTAGTAATGGTAGTAGTAGTAGTGCGCCCATATTTACGTAACCAACATAAAAATGAATAAACAAATTACACACACACACATATGAGAAATTAATAGTGAAATTAAATTCGAAGGCAAACAAAAAATATAATAATATTTATATGTATTTATAAGTATGCATTAACTATTTGCAATACACGTAGTAAAAAACATTGAAAATAACACAAATTGAATGGGGGACAAATTACAATGTAATATTACAACAAATAATACATTAAAAAATGTATATATATGTTTAGGTATATATATATCTATATATATAGAGTATATAGTGTATAGTGATCTGCTTACCTGGATGCGGTGCCTGCGGATTGTTTTGCGATGGCGGCCTTGGCATTTGGCCCGCTGCAGCATAATCTGGCTGTGGTCCAGCCGTTGGTGGATATGCACCACCGCCCGTATAACCCGTATAGCCATCGATGTTTGTGTTTGGTGCACCGCCACCCGGTGGCGCTGGGAAAGAATCCTGCGAGTTCGATGATCCTGTCGAATTTGTTGTGCCAGCATCCAAATGCGCACCACCGATTGGTTGCAATTAATTTGTGATATTGTCGAAGAAAAAGTTTGTGCAGAAAAATGAAAACATTTTAATGATGCTCAGATTAAGGTCAGGAAGAGTGCGGTTAAAAAACTCTCCAAAAGTATGACTGCAAATAGAGCCTGATAGACACTTACCTGGTGATGGCACTGAGGCTGCCTTCGTTGTCTTTTTTTTGCTGCCCGCCTCCACCTGCTGAATGATGGGCAGGGGATCGATGTCTCCCCGATCAAAGTGGCACTCGAATGCCAACAGATTCTTGGTGTAGTGTTTGCGTAGGGTATACGCAGCGCTGCTGCTTGCGCCGATCCCCAGCAGACCGGCAATATCCTTCCAGGTCTTGCTCTTGGTCACCTGGTGGCACAACAATGAATATATATATGCGTGTATTTTTTTGTTTTTGTTTTTTTGGAAATACAACAAAATTCGACTATTTAGGAGTGCGATTTAAGTTGGGAAAGTAGTAGTTGAAGAAAATATGGAAAATATAGCGAGCAAATGAAAGCGTTACGCATTCAACGCATTCAAATATAAAGTTTTTTTTTTTGTTGTGTTAGTAATGAGGAAAATGGAAAGTGGAAATCAAACATGATGAAACAGGAAATTACACCACATCAAAAATAATTGAAAAATTTGAAACACTTTAGCTTGATTAACAAATCTTGACACATTTAGCTTATAGGAAAATATTTAAAGTGTCTTTGAAAAAGAACAATAAGAAAACAAAAAATGATAACCAAGTTTATACCGCAACATGCTGTCAAAATTCGCATGCAAATGTGTTTTAAAAGAAGTATCGAAATTCTGATTCATTGAACGATTTAAAAAACTTTCAAAACACTTTCAAGGCTTTAACAAAACGCTGATTGTGGTCGAAAATGTCATGCTATGGAAAAGTTTGCCACAAATACAGGTTGACTTTTTTTGACTTTTTTTTTTTGTTTTTTGCACATTGAAAAAAGAATTTAAAAAATGGTATTTTTTCGGTGTTAGCTACAGTTTTCTTTTTTTACTTTGGTTTGGTGGTGTTTTTTTTTTTTGGTGGTTTGATTGATTGGTTGGTTGTACTTTAATTTTGGTTTGTTTGATTTGGTTTTGCTAGTAAATCTTAAAAGAAGTTAGTAAAAGGAGTTACTACGGCACCTTGCATACCTCGACGAATCCGCCACGTTCTTTTACATAAATATATAACCTATATAAATCGAGTGGCTGTTTTGAGATGGTCGGACACGCGGTAATCGGTGTCCGACGCTCCTCCATAAAAGCCCGCAGCTTGTCCAACCAGCCACGCCTATCCGGATTGTCATCCATCTCGTACAGTTTGCACAGCGAATCGGATTTCTTAGTGGTCGTAATCGTGCTACGAAATGGTTCTTGTTGAACAGGAACATGACTGTTGAACACCTGCTATACAAATAGAAAACAAAAAAACAAATATTTATTATGGATTTTGATTAATTTACACATATATTTTTATGCGTATGCCACGAACACTCACCGAACTTGCAGCTGGGCGTGGCCAGTTTGGGGGAGAATTCATTTCGTACTCCTCACCAGTTGGACCACCGCCGCCTCCATGCATTACAACTGGATGTGGCGAAGTGCTCGGTGGAGCTAAATGGCTTTGGCTATACGGATCAAGTTTGCGTGACTTTGGTGTAGTACATTGTGGATCTTCGCCCGATGCTGCAAACAGAACAGACTCTCAGTTAAGCACTCAATGTCGACATTATTATTTATACCCACCAGCCGATGCATTTGAGAGCGTGCTCTGTTGACTAACATCATCCATTGGGGTGCCATCCGGACCAGTTGTGACCACAGCGGTTACCGCATGCAAACCCGTCGCTGGCGACGAGCCCGACGAACTGATGCCATTGTCCTGGGATATATGCTCCGTGCCGCTGTCACTGCCAGGCGGAACGCCCAGCATGGACTGTGGCGGTGTGCTGGTCGGTGGCCCCATACTCTGCGGAGGACCCATATGATGAGGCGGGCCCATTGGCATTGAGGGGTGCATGCCAGTTGGCCCATTGCCATAACCCTGGGGCTGCGGACCACCACCTGGATTGGCGCCGTATCCACCTTTGTGTTGTAAATGCTGTTTCAGATAGTTGAGTGGGCGTGGCGAACCGCTGCCTTGGGGTGGGGGTGGCCCCACCGGTGGTGGTGTACCCTTGCCCTGCACATGGTTGCCCATCGCTGGTCCAATTTGTCCCGCTGCACCGCCGCCCGGCACCGATTGTTGTGGGGATGGCGGCACCCACTGATATGGCGGATACTGCGGATGTGGACTGCCACCGCTGTGATTGGGCATGGATCGTGGGTAGCCAGCTTGTGCGCTGGATGGCATGCTGTTCGCACCGCCAGCCGGTTGACTGCCCGGCGGCGGTGGTGGCCCCGTTCCATACGCACCCGACGGATACTGAGGGCGTGGCGGATAGTTGCCTAACAATCAGAAATACAAAATAATTAATTAATTAATTACAAACAAATCGAAAGGAAATAATACCTTGAGGATATTGCTGTGGTGGATATCCTTGTGCGCCGGGATTTTGTCCGGGCATGCCCATTTTGTAGCCGGCATGCATATGCTGCGGCATGGGATAGCCACCTGTTGCCCCCTGTGGGGGCGGTGGTGGCGTTGCCATATTGTTAACATTTTGATTTGGCGGCGGTGCTGGCGGTGGCGTCTGCTGCGGCGAATTACTCGCCGACGATGCTGAATTTGATGCCTGTTGCTGCTGCTGAGATTGTTGCTGAGATGGTGGCCCAACTGGTAGACCGTGTGGTGGCATCGGTGGCGGGCCACCAACCACTGTTGGCTGCTGCATTGGTCCGCCACTACTTGACTGATTACTCGCCGGTCGCGAGATTGGATGATTTTGTGCTGAATCGGAGTAAGAGAAGAAAACGAAAAAAAAACGCTTATTAATCAATGTCTGTATGCAGGTGTCCTTCGAGATACATACCCACTGCAGGAGACATTGATCTAGAGCCAGAGGAGCCAGTTGGCGAGGGTGTTGGCCTCATCACTTGCTGTGGATTTGGCGTGCCTGGCGGACCAGAGCCCATGCCACTGTGTGCTCCGCCACTTGAACTATCGTTACTATTCTGTCCAATCAGCTCCTGCAAAGAATATATAAATGTTAATTAAGTTTGAGTACAGCAATTACAAAAAAATACAAATTTAAAGCAGTTTTTAAATACTTTACAATTTCAAATTGCAAACATAGTACATAAATAACAATAAATCACAGTCAATAATTTAACATTTAAAAACAAACGTTACTCAGAATATATTTGGAAAATATAATTATGGTAAGTATTTGGTTACATTTGTTAAGCTAACTTCAGCAAAGGAACACTCTTGGGTATGGCTCAAACATTATACAATAATATTAGATTTATCTCACTAGTTTGAACTACACGCATATTGCAGCATTTAGTGTTAAAGAGCACACACTGTAAAAGTTGCGCAATTCTAACCAGCTTACCACACACACAAATGGAGAGGAGAGAGGAGTAAAGTGGAGAGCGCTACAACAAAATCTCGTTAGAATATCAACAAAACTAAGTTTCCATGCTGAAATTCTAAACGGACGATTGTAAACTTAGTTTTTAGCCGCCTGCGCTATAAGAAAACTAGGCAAAAAAGAAACAACTCAGACCAACAAGGGAGCACACACACACACACACACACAAATAAGAAACACACCGAGATAGCGAGTAAATACACACACACAAACATATTTACACAATATATATGAATATATATAAAGCTAAATACAGAGACTTAAGCCGACAGCAATTCGAGTCGCAAGCACAGTAAAACGAACGGCGCGGGATCAACATTGTCAATATATTTGATGATGGGAGAGGCAGGGTGCGGAGAGAGAGAGAGCAGAAAGATAGTGAGAGAGAGAGAGGGAAGGGGAGGGTGGTAGAGGTGGCCGCGACGGCAAAACGACGCTGTTCGTTTTGGTATCTGAGAAATTAAGTGAAGTGAAATGAAATGTACGACGAACTGACGGAGAAACACAGCCAGCAACGACGGCGACGGCAAAGTCAAAGCGCAAAACAAAAACAACAACAGCAATAACATCAGGCTGGCAGGCAAGGCAGGCCAGGCCAGGCCAGGCCAGAGCAAAAGCAAAAGCTATGTGGAACGAACGAATAACGACAAAGTCGTCGACGCGAACTGCAGCAGCAGCAACTTGAAGCGTTTCAGAGGGGTCCCGGATTGGAGATGTGGCAGTGGTAGTTATGGCGCGCTTTGAGTGAGCCAACGTACGATGACAAAGACGTAGATAAGAAACAGCAACGTGAACGAGCACTCACACACATACATACACACACACGCGCGTACACACATTTACACGTCCAAATATAATAAAAAAAAAGAAAAGAAAAATGAAATAAAAACAACAACAACAGTGCCAGTCATTCGTTTCTTTGGTCGTCGTCGTTTCTCCGCTCATTCGCTTTCGTGCCAGAGCGCGTCGAGTGTTGTTTAGTTTATGGGTAAAGTGTGCGCTCGCGGGAGGGGCAATGGGGGAGCGCCGGCATGGAGTATACTTGAGTAGAATCGGCGTCGGCAACGGCTGCGGCGCGTTGATGACGAGAATAGCAAAGCCACCACAGGCGGCAGCAGCAGGCAGCAAGGCAAAGCTAAAAAACCCAGCTATGTTTTTTATATGTAAGAATGTGTGTGTATGAACGATGGGGCGACGCTCCTCAAGCTAAAGGCGGCCCACGTTTTTAGTAGTAAGTAAGTGTGTGTGTATGTGTAATTGTGTGTTGAATGTAAGCTGCCGGTCGCTCGGTGTGTAGAAAAATTACTTGGGAAGAAAACCAGGCGCTGCGGGAATGGCACAATGAAATCATTTATAACAAACATGCGTTCATCTACGTACGTATGTATGTATTCATGTATGTACTTGGAGTATTCACTATTCTACAACGTAATCGCAACAATAATGAAATTTGTGCACAAACAATTGCAAAATTAAGAAACTTCAAAATTTAAAATAAATAAAAATGATTTCAAAACGAAACTTGACAGCACTTAAGATAAAAAAAATGCATATCTAAATAGGCCAGTGCAGCAAACAGCAAAATCAGTAAGTGTAACCTTAAAAGCTTATACTGTACAGTGGAAATATTTAATGAAATGTATAGAAATCATTTTAGCCACGATATCAAAGCCAACAACGTTGCCACCTAATGTACAACATACATTTGCAATTTAAACACACACACATACACTAATAAGTGTTGTATAGGACAAGATGTTATACATATGAAGCAATGAGTTTTTCTTTCTCAAACCGCATACTATGTGTAGATAGATTGGCTTAACACTGACACACACACACACACCATACATACATACATAATGCACCATTTGCATCAGATAGAGGTACAGATAAAGACTACATGCAATGTGTGTGAATACAAATACTGCTACAACGAAAGCCAACAAAAATTGCTCGACACAGCTGAGCTGTTTGAAATCAGCGCCAAACCGTTGGAAAAAACCCCACTGCAACTGGTGAACGAACGAACATTCATTAGTTATTTCTGGGTGTGTGCGCGCTTTTTTGTATCTGTTTTTCAAATACACACACACACGTGCATGAGTATGTAAAAGTGTGTGTGTTTGTTTGTGCACACTTTGAAATTTATGAGTAAAACGATTGGCATTAAGGAGCCAGCTGAAGATTAATTTTGTAATTTTGTGCATTTGAGTTAATTAAAGAGAGCGCAACTGATTGCAGTTTAAGACATAAAAAACACACAGCACAGTTAAATTTTGACTTAAAGATACAAACTTGACAGCATTCAATAGTATGCAAATGATAATTTATGAAAGAGGGAAGCACAACCAACTTAACTTATTACTAAAGCAAATAAGTCTGGCAAGGTCACAAGGAAGTAACTGAACACAAAAGGGAATACCGAATATTCTTTATAAAAGGGAATCAAAGCTCAACCAACTTAACATCGAACTCAAGCGAATAAGTCAGTAGTCTGTCTGGCAGGGCTACAATTAATGAAAAGTTCGATCATTGAATTTCAACTCTGTTAAAATATGGGGAGTTGTGTTTATGCACCCGAATATTACACAGTTATTGCTCAATCGAAAGTCAAGCATTTGAATAAGTACTACACATGCACACATTGCAGCAATCAGTAAATGATTTCCTTAAAATGCTTAAGAAGTGTCGCAGCAAGTGAATCAAGTTCCCGTTTTGTGTTGTTAGCACGGCATATAAAAGTGAATAGCCGACAGGCAACAACAACAACAATAACAAGAAGAACAACAACAATGACCTTGGCATTGACCCAAATACATGCATATATGTGAAAACAGATGCTCTTTGTGAGATCTTGAGAGTGTACTCCGTGTTTTATCTATGTATTTGTGCACACACCAACAACAACAAAAACAACATAAAGGGAATGAGTAAAAAAAAAATGGTATGAGGAATTTCGACGGCAGCGTCAGCGGCAACAACGACCATCATCACGGACATTCTGAATGAATAAATGGGGCTTTACGCATACACACACACACTACCCAAATATGTACACATATATATACATGTATGCAGCGAAATGGAGTGAGGCAAACACAACATAAAAGTGGTTGTGCTCTGATAGCGCATATCAGTCAAGAGCCACAACTCAGCTCAGCTCAATGTGTGCACTTGCTTGCTTGGAGGCAATCAGCTGCGAACTGACTTTTCAGAAATCAAAGCACAATTAAATATATGTATACCTGATGCGGCGATGGTGATGCCTGCGAGGGCTGCGGCGATGGACTCGGTGCATGACCCGGACTGCTGCTGGGTGGCGGACCACCACCAGCGGCATGCGGCGTTGGCGGTTGCTGTAGCGGTGCATGATGCGGTGAGGCAGGCGGCAATGGATGGCCAGGACCAGGACTTGGCGATGAGCCGCCCGGCCACGGTCGATTTGGTTCGGGATACTGCAAGTAAAAGTTAACATCAAGTTTATAATACTCAAAGTTAATGTGATTCACAAGTAATATTTAACAGAAATAAAACAAAAAATAATATTTTCTTTTTCATTAATTTTTTTTTCCAATTCGCAATATGTGCTCGTGTTTAAAGCCCGATTAAGGCTTAATACGCAAAAAATGTTTTTAAATATTGTTCAAATTATTATTATTATAATATACTAGGTAACTCTTCTGTTGAAATTATCCGTTACATGAAATCACATCGATAGCATTTGTTATCAAATTCCAAAGAGATGAATTCAATCTAATTTGTGTACATTTAAATGCTTGAAATTTTTAATAATTTAATTTTAGTTTCATAAAAATCACTCAATTTCCATTGGGTTATTTGCAAACATTTCTGTCCATTTTATTTTTAAACATCAATTGTTGAACTGATGTGTGATTTAAATTGTTTTCTCACCTGGTGCGTTGTGTAGGCAGTTCGATGATTGGGCCCGGTCGCCGGTAGACCTGGTGGTGTTGGATATCTTTGCGGGTACGGCGAATATTGAGAAGTGGGCGGTGTGTTTTGCTGCTGCTGCTGTTGTTGTTGCTGTGTGGGGCCGGGTGGTGGCGCCGGCGCTCCGGGTGCACCAACTCCACCGGACTGTTGTCCCGCCTGCTGTTGTTGTTGGGCCTGCTGCTGTTGTTGTTGTTGTTGTTGGGGCGAACTTGGATAGGAACCTGAGTTTTGACTGTGAGCTGGCGGATATGGTGATTGACCTCTGGATGTATTTGACTGGGTAAATGAAATTAAGATTTGCCAATTAAATATATATATAAATATTCCTACATTTATTTGTGTATATTTGGTCAGTCAGTCTGTCTGTCCCCCCATTTAAGTCTCATTTCACATTCAATTTAATTTTCGTTACGTTTTATCATTTTAATCGATTTTCCGAAATCGATTCACATACACACACAAAGCTTAGAGCTCTGCGTATTTGTATAGCAGCTTTTGGCGCTCCTGGGGGGAAATTGTCGATTGACAGTTACAAATCTGCATATCAAGCATGTAACAATGTTTTAGCTCGAAATGTGTGTAACTAAAGTTGTGCAGACACAATTTCTGTATGTGGACAGACATACACACACATACATACATACATATGTGCATTTGAATGTGTATGTACAACATTTGATTGCCTTTGGTCTCTAAGCTTAATCAAAAATACGATTACAATATAATTAAGACATGTACGAACTATAATTATTTTGCAATTAGTGAGTTAATTAATAATGCATTACGACGAAATCTTGAATGAAGAATTTGATGTGTGAATAAAATTTTGAATATACCCATAACTACTCGCAAATTAGAAATAAGTCCAGCAAAATCAATTGCTTATATAACCTGACTTGCATGTGGACTCGTGTTAAACAAATATATTCCCATCCCATAGTTTATTAATCGAAGACACTATGCATGTGTCCTACAAAAAATTAGAAATAAAAATTGATACCTTAGACAGGACTGAACAACACAAAAGCTTCACATTCAAAGTGAAGTTCGTTACAACTACAAAGAAAAATGGAAATGCGAGTAATAAAATACATGAGTAAGGCGCAAGACAAGTGAAGAGGCGAAGAATAGATACACATACATAGCATGTACCCACAATCATAGTCATGCTTGTATGTATATACATACATACATACAAACAAACACCCGCAGCACTCACGCCCCAAACCCTTCGGCAATGCCCATAACAAATGGCAAAGCAGCAGCAGCAAACAACAACTGCAAAGTCGTCGTCGTTGTAGCATTGTTGCAAATGCCAGACCGAAGTAAAACATGGCAATAAATCTAATGGGAGAGATGCCAGCAATGGACGCACAAGCGTGTGTCTGTGTGTTTGTGTGTGTGTGCACGATTGTGTTTGTGTGCGCTAAAGCCGGCAGGACAAGCAGCAAGCATGCAGGAAGCCAGGCAGGCAGGCAGCGGCAAACGTCGCTTGGTCCACTACAGGGTGACAGGAAACATGAATGGATGGTTTTACTGCATACCGACGAGGGACTTTTATGTGCGCTTGTGTGTTGTTCGTGTTCATGTGTCTGTGTCTCGCAAACGAAAGAACACAAAAGCAAAAAAAAAAAAGGGAAAACTCATCATGGATGAAAATCAAAAGCAGAAATGACTGCGTGCGTGTGTGTTTGTGTGTGCCAACCAACCAAGCAGGCAGCCAGGCAGGCCGGCAACAACACCAAAAGCAGGGCTGAAGTGGAACTCACAGAAAGAAGAGAGGAAGGGTCGGCAAAGCTGTGCTGCGAACGAACAAACGAACGAACGAACCGAACAAGCGAGCGAGCGAGCAAGCAAGCGAATGACAGCGCAACGGAGAAAATAACGTTTGTGTGCATGACAGATAGACCGACAGACAGTGGAAACGAGAGAAGAGGAGAGGAGAGCCGGGTGGATGGAATTGCATTTTGTGTGTGTGTGCGCGCGCTGTTTTAACGGTGGTAGGTTAAAAGCCGGCTACGGATTCAAAATATAAAAGCAGCAGACCCAATTGAATACCAAAAAAAAAAAAAATAATAATAATAAAAAAGGGAAACATGTGGAAAATTGTCTAGCTGTCGATCAAAAGATATTATTTGCAGCATACAATAAATGCAATAAATATTGGTATTACAAATTCCATTCGTAAAAGGGTAAAATATATGAGTAAAATATAAGAGTTCTTATTATCTTTGATGACATCAAATATAATTACTTTTCGCTCAACAATCTACCGAATATGAATGCTCTTTTACTGCTCAAGCTTGCATTTACAGGGTATAAAGAGCTGTCTCTTTTCTGTATCTATTATTTTAAGAGCCAGACTTGTTTTTATGCAGGATATCTTTGTATGTAACAACAACAACAACAACAGTAGAAGGGGAATGTTTAATGCAGACATTAATATATATATGCATACATATACGAATGTGATTGCCAGCAGGAATTTTAGGGGATTATTTGTATGAATGGTGATATATTTGAGCATGGCAAACAAATATTGAATATATTGGAGAGAATTATTTGCAAATTGAGGACACATGATTTAACATTAACTTATGCGAAGGTGTAACAACATATAAATGTATGTATATATAATATATATACATACACATATACATACTACACGTGCCAGAGTACAAACAACCCCGATGCAACAGAAGCAACACATAAGAAGGAGGAAAACAAAGCCAAAGGCAGCGTTCTTTTTTATGTGCGCCACTTTTTGAAGGTCGAACCTTAAAAGAACTTTAAGCGACCCAACAAAAACAACAACAAACAATAAAAATACAAAACACAGAGAGACAACAACAACAACAAGTTGCAGTATCAGCCCGAAATGTCTATGGAATGGGAAGACCGGCGAATACCAAAACAAATGCCAATAAACATAATCGTTCAAAGGTCAGAGAAGGTTCACAGAACCTGAAGCAGTTAAGTGAAATTGAACGTTGATTATATATACAGCAACACCTGTTGACAGAAAGACAGACAGACGTGAGAGCTGAGAATTCGATAATACAAATCTAAAATGCAATCGCTTGGAACATTTTAAATTTAGTTTCGTTTATAGAAATAAACATCTTTCAAATATTGCATTTCAGAATCATTATTCGAACATTTTTGTCGAGAAAAATAAAAAATTAAGTTGTTCGAGGTTAAGAATTGCATCTGGACTTCAATTGATTTTCATTTGAAAAATCAAACAGACTAAACAAAGTGCTAACTACAAATGTATATGAATATATTTGTTTTGTAATCCCTCGAACAATTTAATAGACAAACAAGTCTCTGACCCTTGGAATAAGTCTGTTCGTGCTAATATAATAACTAGTTATCTCGAAATCTTTCAACGTTCGGATATTATAAAACCCCATCAACAAATAAAATCCACAATGTTTATAAATGTGTTGATAAGATTTGCTTAAATTTGATTTGTTTTTTCTTTTATTGCTTTTCTGTTTTTTGTTTGATTTGTTTTGTTTATAGGTGTTTTCTTGAAGCACCGTCATAATTTAGCTTTCAAAGTTCATTGCCTTTTTTTTTAAACGACTTGTATTAGTCATCTCATTGAGACACCTACATTTGAAAGTGAATTCGATTATATACTATATTTAACTAATTATATATAAGCATTAATAAAGATCCGATGAGTGCCGAAGTTTGAATGCCCTTACACAAATATTGATTAAGTTGCTGTTTTAAATGCAAATCAATAGATTGTATGTATTTTCTTGTTTGCTTAATAATCAACCAGTTTTTGTAGTGTTTTTTGCCTTTTTTTATGAAAGAATAGAGCAATTTGAATTTTCTAATAATTTAGAATTTAAATTCCTAAACAACTATGTATTTTCTGTAGGACGAACCAGTTGCAAATAATATTTATATATTAATAAATACTTTTTAACAAGCAAAATTTCACTTTTCTAAAAGAATGGGCAATTCGAATTCTAATTAATAATTGAAAATTTGTCACATATAATTACTGAACAACTATGCGTAACAATGTAATTAAGATAAACATTTGACAATAATTGTAGCAAAGGCGCAGCACACACAAACAATAATAAGAGAATACGCATAAGCAAAAATATAGAAATAATAAAAAATGAACACATAACAAAGCAAAAAGAAAAAAAAACACCACACATGCACACACACACATATAGATGCATTGAGACGCAAACAAATATCATATGTATGGATGTATTTATGCATGCATGTGTGTATGTATAAATGCCGCGTCTCTTCTGCTTCTGCCTGCCTTTGTCAGGTGGTGGTGGTCTCGTGGTGGTGCTCTTGATAGTGATGGTGATGGTAATAATAATGCTGGTGCTGGTGGTGGTGGTGGTGATGGTGCCGGCAACTTCTTCTTCTCCTTCTC
This sequence comes from Drosophila cognata, assembly GCA_035041535.1. NCBI lineage: Eukaryota > Metazoa > Arthropoda > Insecta > Diptera > Drosophilidae > Drosophila > Drosophila cognata. The sequence continues at coordinate 11,054,966 of JAWNLC010000571.1, read as the reverse complement.
TTTTGCCAACATCAGAGTGCCGCCTTTTCATGTTTTGTTATTGTAGCTGTTGCTTTTGTTGTTGTTTTCCGGCAGCAAGTGCAGGTTCTTTTTGGGCAAAATTGTGGGCAGACTTTGGGTCGCAAGCGAAATCTGTGTTTTATATGTGTCAGTATGTCTGCGGCATGTGGCATGCGGCATGTTGTGGAACCTACTCAAACAAGACGCGCCATTTCGGCAACCTTTGCAACACAACACAACGCAATCGTTTAGAGAACAGAAAAGTGCAAGTGCTACGAAGGGCAAAAGTGAGCGACCTGCCAACACCCTGTACTCAACGGATCAATTTGCTAAAATATGTGTTTTTACCTGGCAAGGCTAAACAAATTGATAATGCTCGAGATAAACTAATTCATTTTTTAGCTTATTGTCGATTGTCTCATTGTTGTAGCATTTACAACGTATCTATAAGACAAATAAACTGTACATTTACTGAAAACCAACATTATCATTGATATGATTGTTTATTTGTTGTTTATTTTCATCTCTTATTTTCCAAATGCATTCATTTTAAATATGATTCTCAATTAAATTGAAACGATTCCCATGAATATACAGTTTTCCCTGTTGAGTTTTACGCCAAAGTTAAACCAGTTTCTCTAATCTAATAAGTTCAAATTTAAGGTATTGAAAATTCTGTTCTAAAATCTAGGCAATCGATAATCTCTCTTATAAAATAGTAAAGCCATTGAATTTGTGTAAAGCCAATTTCAATATACATAACATCACACCGATTTTCCTTATTATACTATATCATATAGAGACATGCATAAGAAAATCGATCATTATCGATATATTGGTTTAATTGTTCGACTGGGGAAAAGTAAGAGGCATTCAAAATTATAGATCAAGTACTTTGGACATAAATGGATGATAGTTATAGTTATTATTATTGGGATTGGGATTCATGCTTTACCAGATATATTGTGCCCCTTCTGATCTCATAGCTCTTCCATTAACCCAAGCTCCTGCACGAACGCAGGAATCTTTGTCAGGTTAAGGGTTTCCATGTCTTCTGAGCTCAGAAAATGCATCCTTAGGATACTACATATTTTCCTAGCTAAGGCAACACAACCTAGGATGTGCTTTGAGGACCCTTCCCCGTAGCGCCATAGTTCACTACTAAAAATATCCAGTTTAGATGACTTCTTAGTCTACAATTTACTGACAAAAGACCGGAAAGTATCCAAGCCTATTATTTTGCATGGTTATTACCTGATTAAATCGATTATGATTATAGTTACAGTCGTATTGGCTACGTAATATTTTTTTTTGTATGTGAGTTACACGAGAATCTACATTCCCAAATTTCAAGTCTCTAGTTATAGAATTCACTGATTAGCTTTATCTCTGTATATCTCCAAAGACTTTTATAATGCATATACATTATGTACACAGAATTATGCTTTAAACGAATCGAAAGTGGAGCTCAACTTACCGGTGGCGGTGTCCTATACGTGGAGCCCAGCTGTGGACTATAGGGCCTTGGTGGTGGCGCCCAGCCGCCCTGTTGCGCACCGTATGGCTGATGTTGTGGCGGCGGCGGAGGTGGGCCATGGCCGGGAATTGGTGGTCCGCCTGGTGGTCCGACCGGTTGCTGCTGCTGTTGTGCATTTTGTTGATGCTGCTGTTGTTGCTGCTGCTGCTGTTGTTGCTGCTGTTGCTGTTGTTGGGCTGCTGCTGCCGCTGCTGCAGCTGCGTTGGCCGCCTGCTGCTGGGAGTCGTAGTTGTTGGCGTATCGATGTTGCGGCAGGGGCGGCGGATTCGACGATTGCAGCAGTGAATTCAATGTGGGCGTTGGACCCTGAGGCGGCTGTCCCGGTATATAGCGTTGCTGCTGTTGCTGTGGCGGCGGTCGATTTGGTGAGCCACCCGGTGCACCACCTTGTGGCTGTTGTTGTTGCTGGTGCGGCGGTTTGCCTCCAGGCGGTGGCTGATAGCGATAGGGATCCATATTGGGATCGGCGGAGTGATAGCGCGCATAGGCGGGATGTGCATGCGGCGGTGGTGGTGGCAAATGTCCCGAGGATCCATATTCATCCTTGACACCCGCCGCATGCTCTGGCGGCAGCGGCAGTGGTCCCTGTGGCGGCGGCGGCGGTGGCCCTCCATGATGCTGCATATGTGGCGGCATTGGTGGACCTTGTGGATGCTGCTGCTGTTGTTGTTGCTGATGTAGATGGTGATAGTGGGACATTGCTGCAGCGGCCGGATCATTTGGTGCACCTGGCGCTGGTGGCCCGCCATAGGGATGGGGCAAGGGGCCACCTTGTTGTTGTTGTTGCTGCTGCTGTTGTTGCTGCTGCTGCTGTTGTTGTTGTTGTTGTATGTTGGGATCGTTGCCGTTGTTTGGCGTGGGCGGGCCCGATGTGGGCGGTGTGACGCCACCACCAGCAGCAGCAGCGCTGGCTGCAACCGTTGCGGCCGCATTAGCAGCACCGCCAACACCACCAGCGCCACCAGCCGAGGGCGATTTTATTTTTTCATTCATAGCCACAGAGTGTGTGTGTTTTTTTTTTGGGGCTGCTTAAATCGTTTGGCTGCGCTTGCTGAAGAATCTGCACAGAGGAGAACAACAACAACAACAACGTTGACGCTGAAGCTGACGCTGATGACGACGACGACTTCCCCGACGACTGCAGCGGCAAGTTTGAGGTTATGTTAGCTGCAAGTTTTTCAAGAAGCATTCGAGATTAGTTTTTGAATCCTACTACTACAATAATAATAATAATAATAATAATAACAAACACACACACACTCTCAAAATGAACACCAGCTAGACATACATACAAATACACAACACACACACTGCCAACGAGAATTTTGTAACTCTTCATTCTTGTGTGCGTCTCTGCCTGTTAGTGTGTGTGTGTGTCAGTGTCTATGTATTAAAAAGTCAGCAGCTACCACAGCATTCTCTGCTGACTGTCCGCCGTTTACAAATTGTCGCGCGTTGACAGTCAACGAGAGAGGGAGAGGGAGCGCGTTGCTCTCTCACGCGTTTACAGTCTCTCGCTCTATCTCTGAATTTGGCTCTCGCGCTCTTTACATTTGGCAACGCCGCCGCCATCTCACTTGCATGTGAGTGTCGCTCGCGCTCTCTTTCACGCTCTCGCTCTCTCTCTCTGTCGCACTTGTGCGCGGCATGGAGTGTCTGTATTAGTTCTTGTTTGCAAAAGGGCAGAGTAAATTATTCATTAACTATATTTATTCAAAATGTTGAATTAAGTCTTTCATTTCTTGTTTTTTTTTTTTTTTTTTTTTTGGAAATATACGGATTGTGTTCATAAAAATACAAAACGTTTGTTTCTGCACAAGACACAATAAGTAGCAATATGGCACATTTAATTATTTATTTTTCATATTAATAATTTTTAAATTAAATTCGCAAATCAATTAAATTAACACCAGTTAAGCTAAACAGAAAAAAAGACGCTCACTTTTGCAATGCAATTACAACATTTGTTTCAAAACATTTATGATAATTTTCCGGGCATTCATAATAATAAAGTGTCGAAATATTTTCCAAATTTCAAAATTGTAAAATTGCTAATTGAATCACATTCCAAATTCAAGTGCAATTATAGAAATAAAAACAGAAATGCATATTTGAATTGCGCCCGATGATTTCTATATGCAAACATATATAAATGACGATAGATCTTCTCTCCTCTCTCATCACGCTCTTTGCAAGAATTGTGAAAATTAGATATTTACTTAGTGTTTATCTTTAGAACGTATAAGGAGTCATTAAAAAAAATAACACACATTTCATTATGCGATTGCATCTTTCATATTTGTTGCACACGGGATAGAAGTGAGGCGTGAGCGGTTTAATAACATTTTGCAGACACTTTTCCAATTTGCAGCAATAATTTTATACATTTTTTTCTTTTCATTTTTCATTATCCCACTTGGCGTGCGATTTCTTTTCGTATATTTGCTTTTGGATTTTTTTCTTCTTTTTTTGCGCGCTCTCTCGTTGATTTCATTTCGTTTTGTGTGTGGTTGTAGTGTGTGTGCTATTTATCTCGCTTGTATTATTATATGCGGCCTTTTTTCGTAATGCAAATAAGTGTGCGAGAGCGAGACAACCACTGTTGTTATATTTAAATTTTAATGCCGAATGTGAGAATAAAACGAGTTTAGCTGTCGCGTTTTTAACAAATTGTTTTTGCTAAATTCTACTTTTTTTCTGCTTTTTCTTTATGATTTAAGTACATTCATTTCTTCTTGTGGCTCTACTCTGAAGGAGGCGTCAAGTTATTATAATATATACATTTCTGTTGCATTAAACTCAGCCGTCGAATAAACAACAGTTGTAATTGCATTGCTCGCTGCTGCTGACGTTTGTCGTAGTCGCTGCTGCTGCTGTCGTCGTCTCGTTTATGCTACATTTAAGAGGTTTTTTTTATTTTTTTCTTTTAGTGTGCGATTATTTTTTTGGTTTGGCGCACAGATTGATACATATTTTTGTGGCTGATGATGCAAGGATAATTTTTCTTTCTTTTCTTTTTTTTATATTTTCTGTATACACACGCACACACACACACACATGTATCTGTAGCGAACTTTGAGCCTGTATGTATGTGTGTACATGTTTGGTTTTTCTTTACGGAGTTCGCTTCTACTTTTCACTTTGCGGTAAATTCTTGCTTCATTTCAAGTAATTTTTCTCAACTAATCGACACACACACATTCACACATACTAATGTGTACGTACAACACACACCCACACACACACAGACACACACTTACACATAGAAATATATTCACGCATCGACCGTCCATAGACTGGCTATATACACTAAAAACGACGAACTCGCGTGAGAAGACAAGCTCGGTACGAGTACGAACCATAAATTGTATGCCAAGTCTTGTCTGCGTTGCCGAAAAAAACTATTCATTACTGTTGGGCGCGTGAAAAAGCGACTGGTTGTTGATTAATTCACAATCGGTTAATTGGTTGACATATTCTGCATGCAATTAGTGCACATTTTCTCTTGAATCCAGTGTATTTCACTTATTTTTCATTATTATTTCTCAGCATGACGACGAGCTGGCCCTGTACAAAGCGATTTTTAGCGTTGCCGGACATCTCTACTGACGCGAACAAATATGGCGGATAGTACACTGATAGATTTTCAACTTTTATCGATACTATCGATATTTGCGTTTCTCCGTCGCGATAATTTAAATGCTTCCAGCGTTGAGATTTTTATGTATCAATTTTAGCAGAGTGGCATTTCAAAAATCGGATGTACATACATAACTTGCGTTGGTCATGCCGACTCAAATAAAAAATACACATTTTGCAATCAAGTGACTTATTTAGAAGAAACATCATATATATGATGTTGTCTGTGGGTTGGTTTATTGCATACAATATAACCTTATTTTATACTAAATGTCGGTATTTTATATAGCTTGCCCTTTTCTTAAATTGGATGCTTATGCCGAGTTAGGGGTATTTGCATACTTTCCGCACCTGGTCACATTGTTAAGAAATCACCGTTAAATGGTAAAACCGAAGTCATTTTCTGCGTGCAAATTTCAGCTTCAGTCTAAAATAAAAGTGTAAAATGCGCAATTTATATGTTTTATTGTTGTATTGTTTTGTTGCAAATGTGTCATTACAATTTGTGGATGCATATTCAATACGGAAAAATGATTTAAAAACTGCTGAAAAGAATCATGAGGATTCAGGTATGTTCAGTTCTTTGATTATGGCGGTTTTATTGAAAACTAGCAGGCAAGACTTATACTCAAACTATGTATTCTGCATGTATGTACATATGTGTATGTGTATCAACCGCAATTAATAATGGCGGATTCTTACGTACGGTTCTTATTCGAATTTAAGCTTGCACACATGCACATATACGATACATAAACATATGAACTACAGCAGCATCTCGAAAAAAAATTCGCACGTTGCAAAAAATGTTTATGTTATTATTTATTTATTTATACACAAGTATAATTAAAAGTTTAGTGAAAATATATAATAAAAAAAATTTAATTTAAACATTTTATTAAAATACGAAAACAAAATTTGTAATCTTACAAATATGTAGCACTGGGAAGATTTAAATGGCGGAGAGAGTGCCTGAGTGTGAGAGACACAGTTAGAAAGAAATGTATAAGAGTTGCTCTCGTTTAGAAAGGGATGCAAAGAGCAATCGCTTTGAGCATGCGAAACAGCTTTTAAATATACAGCAACGAAAAACTCCATTACAAATGCAATTCGTACTCTCTATCATAAACTTGTATTACTTTATCATAAGGGGTCACGCACTAGCTAGCTTCTGGGTATAACACACACACACAAACACACACTAGAATAAATTAGAATCGGCTAGTGGGATGACTAAAATATAACAAAAATCATTAAAAATAATTCCCTTAAGATGTGATCAAAAGTGGATTGATGGAAAAGTGCAAGCCATGCAAAGTGGGCGTCAAATGTGTGCCGCAAATCCAATGTCCCGCCCATGTGCGAATGGAACAGCATGAGAAGCCGCAAGTTTGCGATTTGCCCGCCGGCAAATTTGGCTACTGCTGCGAAACGGGCCAAAATCATACGGCACATGAGACCAAGGAGGGTCGAACCGCCTTTCCAACCATTCTGCCGCCCGAAGTGCTCGAGGAGGCGCGCAAGAATTTCGAGCAGCTTATGCATGGCGTTGCCCATCTGCAAATACCCGTGCAACGTGGTCAACCCGACTTCATTCACGGCATTGTTTTTCACTCGACTCCCAAAGAGGATTTGCACAATTTTGCCCTGTCGAACAGTGCCTTGGAGCAGGTGATAACGACACAGGTGTTCAGTCAGAAGGAACAGGTGCCGCTCGATGATTTCATCACGAACAATGTGCAGGTGAAATTCTCAAAGACACCGCTGGGTCATCATTGCCAGGCACCGCCCATTTGTCGTGGACCGCAAAATATGCGGAGTCTGGACGGCACTTGCAATAATCCGTTGGCGCAGCGTTCGCATTGGGGTTCCGCCGGACAGTCGATGGAGCGGCTGTTGCCGCCCGCCTACGAGGATGGCATTTGGACGCCACGTGCCAAGGCCAAGGATGGCAGTCCTCTGGCGAGTGCCCGTGAAATCTCACGCATTCTCTTCGACGATGTGCATCGTCCACATCACAAATGCAATCAACTCATCATGCAATTTGGCCAGCTCTTGGCGCACGACGTCTCCCAGTCGTCCTCGGTGCGTCTGGACGAGAAAGGTGGACTGGTGCAGTGCTGCTCGACGGGTGGCAAAAGCATTCTGCCCCGCGACAAACAGCACTTTGCCTGCCTGCCCATTCCGGTGGCCGAGAACGATGAATTCTATGGGGCCTTTGGTGTGCGTTGTCTGAATCTGGTGCGTCTCTCCCTGGTGCCCAGTGCCGACTGTCAGCTGAGCTATGGCAAACAGCGCAGCAAGGTAACCCATTTTCTCGATGCCTCACCCGTCTACGGTTCCAATGAGGAGGCGGCACGCGATCTGCGCACCTTCCACGGCGGCCGTTTGCGCATGTTCAACGATTTTGGCCGCGATCTGTTGCCCCTGACGAGTGACAAGAGCGCCTGTGGCAGCGAAGAGCCGGGCAAATCCTGTTTCAAGTCGGGTGAGTTTGACAAATTAAATTGTTTCCTATCAATAAATTATATATATATATATGAAAATGTTCAAGGTGATGGACGCACAAATCAAATAATCTCGCTGATTGCATTGCAAATTGTGTTTGCACGTGAACATAATCGCATTTGCGATGTTTTGGCCAAACTGAATCCGACGGCAACCGATGAGTGGCTTTATCAGCAGACACGACGTATTGTGATCGCTGAGCTGCAGCACATCACCTACAATGAGTATCTGCCAGCCGTGATTGGACCCAAGCAAATGAAGCGCTTCCGTTTGACGCCCCAACATCAGGGATATTCCACGGACTATAACGTTGATGTTAATCCGGCGATCACAAATGAATTCTCTGGCGCTGCTTTTCGCATGGGTCATTCGAGGCAAGTTGATGAACGCATAAAAAGAACAATATGGCTACAATAAACATTCTTGCTCACATTTTAATTGTTTCTGCTGATGCCGGAATTTATTAATATTTTAATTCTTTATTTTCTTAAGATAAGCTTTTCGTTCAAATTCATTATTTAATAGTACTTTTTTATAATAAAAATTCCCGAATTTCTCTGCTTTTCAGTGTCGATGGCAAGTTTCGCATACGTGATGAGATTATTAATATACCCGATGTTATGTTTAATCCTTCGCGGATGCGCAAACGGGAATTCTTAGATGATATGCTGCAAACGCTTTTCGTACAGCCAATGCAGCAAATTGACAGCTCGATAACCCAAGGTGTAAGTCAAAGCAAATTCTAAGATCAAAATGAATTTTGAATTTATTTTATATTTATATTTATAGCTGAGTAGATTTCTGTTTCGCGGTGATAGTCCGTTTGGCTTGGACTTGGCTGCCATTAATATACAACGTGGTCGCGATCAGGGACTGCGGTGCTATAACGATTACCTCGAAGTAATGGGTGCACCAAAGCTGCGAAATTTTAATCAGTTTCCCAAGGAAGTGAGTGTATTTTGCAGCAGTGATAGAATATATTTTTTAAAAAAACTTGCTTTCTCTTTGAATAGGTTGGTGAGAAGCTGTCACGTGTCTATCGTTCGACGGATGATATTGATTTATGGGTTGGCGGTTTGCTGGAGCAAGCGGTTGAGGATGGTATCGTTGGTATTACATTTTCGGAGATTATTGCCGATCAGTTTGCACGCTTCAAGCACGGCGATCGCTACTACTACGAGCACGATAAGAAGATTAATCCAGCTGCCTTTCGACCGGCACAATTGCAGGAACTGCGAAAGGCCAGCATTACACGTTTAATATGCGACAATGCCGATCATTTGACACTGCACACGGTGCCCACAGCGGGTTTTGTGCGTGCCGATTTTCCTGGGTAAGCAGCTAGAATATTTTTGAAATGTAAATAAATATGCTTAAGGATTCTTTGGCATCATCATTTCAGTAATAATCTGGTGCATTGCGATGATCCGCGACTTCCCTCAGTCGATCTTAACGCCTGGCGCATGTAATGCATTCATCTGCTCCTTAGCAGATTAGCTTTATTTATTGCTTATTAAACAATTATGAAACAAAATGATTTTAAAATATAAATATATAATAACCACAATGAAGGCATTGAAGCATGAAACTTGTCGTTTTTGAATTGGTTAAAAAATTATAAAAAACAAATTTAAAATTAACAACTTAACCGGTTAGAGACGTAATGGATCAGATATATAGATATATGCCAAGGAAATATAGAAGTTTTGTGAAAAATACGTTCAGAAATTTAAATAATAATAGACTAATTACTCATAGATATGCATCAACTGACTGAGAAATGTTTGGTTTTTGTTTTTCATCAGTAATTGTAACTGGAGGACATTAAAATTATATCTATATTAATTAATTAATTTATTATATTTAAATGTCCTCGTTCGTTTAAATTGTATTATTATTAAGCACATTGTTGAATTACAACTGTGAAACTGAATTTTATTGATGGACTGCAATTTATGTATATGAACGAACTAACTAAATCCGTAACCATGTTGAAGGATAATCTGGTGTCGGTTGTGACGAACTACGTCTGATTCTGTTGTTCCTCTGCGTAGACATTCTCGTCGGAGTAGGCCATGTAGAGGAAATAGTCCTTTTCGTGATGCTCATGATATAGCACGCCCATCGTAGCCGATGTTGGTGGAATGATGCTATTCACGAAGAAAAATAGAGCATCGTCCGGTCGCAGATGAATGCGTTTGCGAATAAGAAAATAGAATTGACCCACTGTCACATCATTGGGCACCAGGAATTTCTTCTTGTCCAACACGGCATGTTGTGTCTTTGGTGCCTTCTCCACGATGATCGGCACACGATCCGGATACTTACGGCGTATTTTGTCACCCTCTGCACGCCGCTTCTCAAACGAATGATCCTTCTTAAATTGAAAGTTCATATTCATCGCGGAACCGGTTGTGATCGTTCACCAGTTAATAAAAAAGAAAAATTAGTTAAAATGTTTTGCGAAAATATTGTCGGAGCTCGAATATAAGTTGTGAATGTTGTTTTTCGAATAGTGACTGTTAAATTCGTATCCCTTTCAAACGCTTACTATAATGAGGGAACAATTCGAAGCTGCCAACACAAGCGAAGCTGCCAACGCAAGCGAAAGCTTTCGCTGCATAACACACATTATTGTGTAAAAGCACCCCATTTTTTGACGTAGTTTTCGGCGCTTATTTACTCAACATATATAACAGCTACACATCGCGGCCAGGTTGGAAAGAGCTCTCGGCCTCTGTTCGGGTCTCTTTCTCATGTCGAGACGATGTCGTACGATTCGTGAACTTGCAATTTCCGGTTTCTAATGAAGCTGCTCTTGCTGAAAAGTTAATTCAGTTGTCGCCATTCAACAGGTGCATAGCGTCGCGGACGGTGATAGGGCTTATTCCGTCTACAATTTTTTGCAAGATGAGCTTTTGCTGTTCTATTTACATGTCATCAATTACAATTCCCGTTAAGTGTGATTTTTTTTATTAAAAACTTAATTATAAACGCGTTGGTAAGTGAATATTAAACTAAAAATATATTTTTACAAAATTTAAAATGGATTTTTGAAAGAAACTAATTGAATAATTAGGCCAAATAGAAATTGTGTTTAGATGGTGTTCAAATTATGTAAATATATTATTGCATTTCGCAAAAGTCAAAAGTGCACACATACACACACATGTGCATTTGTGCGTGTAAGTGAAATTGAAATACAGTTTGATGAGCTTATCAAAATGAATCGATTTTAATAAAGTTTACAGTGAACACAAAATTGCGAATAAACGCGCCAAGTACAAATAGTGCAAATAGAAATCAAGAAAAATCAGTGATTTGAAAAGCGATAATTTTCAGAAGCGTTTTCTACTTTTGTATATACCATAAATCAGTGTGAATGTAATCAAATTTTTGGCTTAAAAGTTTGGGTATTTTAATTTACTTGAAAACACGTTTGTTATGTAAATTTTTGTGATTTTTGTTAAGTTATCTACACAAAATTTGTTTAAATTGTGCTTTACAAAGATTATCAGATCAGCAAATAAAGCTCAAAGTACAAGTTTCAGTTATTTGCTAATTTAAAAGTAAAACAAAGTAGCTTAACTTAATAAAAATAAAAATGCAATAAATTGTAGCTGACAGCACATTTGAACAAATATGAAATAAATCTAATTACACACACAACAAAAATGTATTTATAAGTATGCTAAATTATTATGATTCTAATCAGGTGGTAGAAAAAAAGAAAAGAAAATAAGAAAAAAAACAGACTGTGTATATTTGACACACAAATATGCGTTAATTAAGAAATGTGGAAATCGGCGCACATTTGTCGGCATCGCTTTCATTTGCCTCTACTTTGTTTTACTAGAAGCAACATTTTTGCCCTTGAGTTTGTTTTAAGACACATGAACTTGGTATATGTATAAAAAAGGTGCTATTGCTCAAGTCCATGGAAAATTGTTAACATTAAGCTTCTTTTGTAAATAATTTGAGTTTATTTAAATTGATTTGAGTTGAGTTATTTCACTAGTTAAATGTATAGAATTATTTCTGTTGTTACAGAAAAAATGTAGAAGAAATTAAAGATAAACAAAATGCACTGCAATTCAATAAGTCTTACACAGGCATGTGCATCTATAAATACAACTGATAAGGCTAGTGTAAATTTTTGTATGTTTACAGTCCTATATGTTAATTGAAAAAGTAGATTGAGATCGGGTATACATGTTTAAAAAAAAAAAAATACATAAGTATAAACAAAAATATATTGGGTTCAGTGTAATTCTCCATGGGCAAGATAAAAAGTCCCACGTATTTATGACAATAAAATAACAGACAATACGAACAATTAAGCTTTATTTATAATTATTATAGTATAGCTACAAAATTGAATTATGATGCGATTGATCTCATGACAAGCAATATTTTAATGCCGGTCCTCAATATATTATCAATTTACTGTTAAATTAAGTCAAATAATTGCTTCAACATATCGTTGTTTGTGTTTTTAATTTTTGGTTTATTTATTCGTTCATGGATCACAGTTTGCATGTTAAACAATATTCATGGATTCGAATCATAACTTTGTATAAATTGAAAAGTCAATCAAACATGCGCTCGTCTCCATACGTGAAAATTTAATTCACATCTTCATCAATAGGTGCAAAATTTTTGAGGAGGTGTTTTGTAAATTTATATATTTGTCTGCCTGATTTGTGAGTATATACACTATGTTATATATGTATCTATATTTAGTCATATCGATTTTTTCAGACCCTTGACTGATTACGAAATTTTCCGTTTTGGATGAAATTCTTAAGTGTGAATAATTTTCCAATTTTAATTCGTCTAAACGATTTATTTTTATAATGCTTTAAGGTTAAATGAGTGTTCTATTAATATGTTATTTTTTGTTAATATTTCATCTGGCATACTAACAACAATTAATTAATTAATTAACAGAACTTACTTTTTATTTGCAAAACCAGTTTCAGTAAAATTACGCCTTATTGGTCCAAAACGAAGCAAACAAAATGAATGCGAAGACGCATTGCGAAACTAGTTTATACTACAGTGATGACTGTCTGGCTGGTCTTCACACATTTGCGCACATTGGCAACTAATTAAACGGAAAGCTGACGAGAGGAATTAAAGAAAAACAATCATAAGAATAATATTAAAAGTGCAGCTGAACATAAAAATGAAGTGCACTGCATTCGGGGTACAATTTGATTTTTTAACATTATTCGTGCTTTGGCGGCTCTTCTGCTGTGCTCATCAGGCAAGCACCAACTGCTATGACAGCAGCAACGGTTTCAATACCAATCCAAATGTTCTGCCAACTCAGGATGGCAATGAAACTTATACCTCAGACACGACACCGATGCCGACGAACGATGCTTCCGTTTGGAAGTGTTGCTGCTGGGAAGCAACCAATCAAGTAAGTGCTTGAAGACTACTCAATGATTGTATTTAACCAATGACTAAACACGTAGTATATTCTTAAGCGGCTTTATTAGATAGGTAATTTGAGAACTATGTACTCTGAATTTATTGTCATTTTGTATTGGTTCTTATAATTATTATTATAACCAATCAAGTAAGTGAAAGACGATTAGATAATCATTTTTATTAACCAATGGTTAAAGTCGTAGAAAATTCCGCTATGGAATCTTTGGTGAGACTCAGATAACTCTTCTTTCTTGGTCGAAATGGGCGTAGACCAACATATCACTTCATACTCATCCTTCGACCGATTATTCCTATGTCAGCAAAATGATAATTACAGTCTTCGAGAAGAATATATAACCATTTTCATCTAGATTGCTTCGAGAGATTTCGACGCATATTAGGTTAAAAATGGACTATACCGAACCGACTAAGGATCAAGAAAATATATACTTTATGGAATCGGAGACTTCTCCCTTCAATGCGTTGCAAATCTAAAAATAAAATTAAAATACCTTCTACAGGATTATAAATACCAATTTAATATCATAATTAAATTTACTAATACTAATCTATATGCAGAATCTTTTTCCGGAGGATGAGTTCGAGTGCCGTTGCGAGGGTGAAGCCCTGACACGTGTGCCACAAACATTGAAGTTGCCCCTCCAAAGGCTAACAATTGCATCAGCGGGCTTGCCGAAGTTACGCTCCATCGGATTGAAGGTGTATGCCAGCACATTGCTGGATGTGTGAGTAGACCTCTCAGCCATGTCATTCGCAGTTCTCAAATTTATTTTATATTGTTGCAGTGCCTTTACGGACTGTCCGCAACTGGAAACCATAGAGGACGGTGCCTTCTCCAATTTAACGATTCTTCGCACTATGTATGTACAAAAGTATATGTGAATGACATATGCATTTGAAAATAAAATACTTTTCTTTTCTTTTTAGCTATATCTCAAATGCGCCAAAACTAAAGTACCTTTCTAAAGATGTTTTCGAGGGAATTTCGAATAAAATAGATATTATGTAAGTGGGTAAATAGTAAATTAATCCAACATTTATTTGAAGATTGGAACAAATCATAATTATGCCAAACCAATGTTATATCTGTAAACCAGGCCAATATAAGGCATAAGTCTCGGAGATAGTAGTAAATACAAGCTTTGTTCAGCTTTTATTTTTATATACAAAAATCTTTTATTAGTTGCTTAATCTTTTAATCTACAAATTTAATTCTTGAATTCTCATTTTATTAACACTGTCCATATAGACGCATTATAAATAGTGGTTTGACAAGCGTACCCGATCTTGGACACCTACCACCCAATACTATATTGGAAATGATGTAAGTGCGTATTATTTGTTATGGAATTACTTATTGACCTAATTAATCTAAAATACTTACATTTACAGAGATCTCGATAATAATCAAATTTCTCGAATTGAATCCAAATCTATTCAAGTGAAGACTGCACAATTGTAAGTAAATCTATTTGAATAGTTCTCATTAGTTGTAATAATTCTCTTTCTATTTAACTGTTTAGCGTTTTAGCAAACAATGACATAACCTATATTGATGATTCCGCTTTTCTGGACTCCAAAATAGCAAAACTGTAAGAATTTTATACAATTAATGGTAATTGAGTATTAACATAATATATAGTTCATTAAAGCAAAATCGCAGACTTAGTGAGATTCATCCGAATGCGTTTAATGGCATCATAGATATGACAGAACTGTAAGTAACACCAATATAAAAAAATCTGTTGTGATATTTATCACCTTAATTATTCAAAGTGATCTCTCGAGCACATCGCTAGTCCGTTTGCCATCAGCTGGACTCCAGACCATCGAAGTATTATACATAATGAATACGCACACCTTGAAAACGATACCATCCATATATAATTTTCAGGTAAACATTAACAAATATGCATTGGAATAATTTAAAACAAATAAATAAAAATTGATATTTCACAGAACTTGCAGATAGCGCACTTAACCCATTCCTTCCATTGCTGTGCGTTCAAATTCCCCTCGAGACACGATCCCCAAAGGCACAAAATGCACGAGGAAAAATTGCGTAAATTGCGAGAACAGTGCAAAAGTGATCGAGATATGCAAAATAATAATAACACTGCAACAAACATTATAAAACCTACCAAATCGATGGACGATACGGTTAGGATGCCTAATGGGTATGCTATGGCCTATTATAGAGGGTCTTGAATGTTGAATACACGTCAATTTAATTGGTATTTCCTTATCATTTTAAGTCATTTTATCTTTTTTTTGTTTTTAAATTTAAAATATTTTTTTTTGTTACTTTATTGATTTTCTTATTTAAATATTTGAATTCCAATACTCGTCCAACCTAACTTCCCATACAATATATCCAAAATAACACATTAAATTTTGATTTAATTTTTAGTAATGGCAATTGGGACACTGCAAATAGTGATTGGAGCAATATTGAGCTCGCTGATGCGCCTGAAGCGTCGTCCAATATGTATGACTATATGGCTGATGCGACAATGAACAACCTTGGAGTTTTTCACACTGAGATTACAATAAATCCAGATGATAATCAGATGGCTGAGTTTTGCGGCAACTTTACATTTAGGTGGGTACTTATTCACCGTAATTGTGATAAGTTCTTTAATAATATTCCATTTGAGTGTAGAAAGCCGAATATTGAGTGTTATCCCACGCCGAATCCCCTAAATCCATGCGAGGATGTCATGGGCTATGAGTGGCTGCGCATAGCTGTTTGGATTGTTGTTGCTTTGACCATAGTGGGCAATGTAGCAGTCCTAACTGTCATTCTGTCTATTAAGTAAGTTTCTTAAGCCACATGAATTTACAGTGAATATTCATATATATGTATTTTTAGATCGGATAGCCCATCGGTGCCACGGTTTCTAATATGTCATTTGGCTTTTGCCGACTTATGCTTGGGCCTCTATTTGCTGCTTATTGCATCAATTGATGCACACTCAATGGGACAATATTTTAACTACGCCTACGATTGGCAATACGGTGAGTCTTAATTGTAACTTAGGCAAAGCCCTTTCGTTTTCATTAGACTTTTTGCAGGTTTTGGTTGCAAGGCCGCCGGCTTTTTAACCGTTTTTGCAAGTCATTTATCGGTCTTTACCCTAACTGTCATCACAATTGAACGCTGGTTTGCCATCACGCATGCCATGTATCTAAATAAACGTATCACATTGGGACGTGCTGCTATAATTATGATAACTGGTTGGCTTTACGCCATAACGATGTCCTCCCTACCGCTATTTGGTATCAGTAATTATTCATCAACTAGGTGAGAGTCTAGAACATATTTCAATTTCTAAACATTCGTTTTAAGTTGAACTTTATTTAGTATTTGCCTGCCTATGGAGCAACGCGATATATACGATTCTGTTTACTTGCTATTGATGTTGGGCAGCAACTTTATTGCATTCACCATTATTGCAATTTGCTATTCGCAAATCTATTTATCCCTTGGCCATGAAACGCGTAATGCACGTCAGAACAATCTCGGAGAGATGAGTATTGCTAAGAAAATGTCACTTCTGGTGAGTTTATCTGCAGGCAAATTCTATATGAAAATCGTTAACTTTTACCAATTATTTTTACTTAATAAATATTATCAAATATTAAAATAATTGCATATTCATAAACAAATTAAATAGTGAAACATTTTGAATATTGGTTATTACTTTCAAAATTCATCAATTGAAATTTGGTGAATATTACTTGGAAACATACTTACGCTTAAGCATTTTTCTTTGCACAGGTATTCATCAATTTTAGTTGTGGGGCACCAATTGCATTTTTCGGTCTTACCGCTTTAGCCGGCTATTCCTTGATCGATGTTACAAAATCAAAAATATTATTGGTATTCTTCTATCCCTTGAACGCGTGTGCTGATCCATATTTGTATGCCATCCTAACATCTCAGTATCGTCAGGATTTGTTCCTTCTATTCTCAAAGTGAGTATCTGTAAAAAAAAAACAAGTTGCCGGTTTCTCAATATTATCCGCATTTATTTCTGCAGATTGGGAATTTGTCGCAAGAGCGCGCTAAAATACAAGTACAGTGACTCGATGCCTCCCACATCGCATTTCACCATACGCAGCTCCATTGAACAGCCAAACGCATTTCTCCAAAGGGCTCCAAATGGTGCGGGCGCCGAGGCACAGAGAATGCTGATGAATAATGAGGATTATGTGTAAGAGATATAATATTTTTAAACCTTGAGCTTACTATTTGGCAGAGCCTAAGTAAAAGAAATATATATCTGCTTTTTTCAAATCCATACTGAGCCTAAAAATACTACTTGTGATTTTTTGCTTTAGGAAAGCAAAAAAAATGTATTCTACAAAAGTATCTGAAAAATATATTTCTGAATTACGAACAGTAGGGAAGGAAGGGTTCGTGGAGAAGCAAGTAAAACTTTTTGTAAAGTTGGGAATAGAGAATTGCTAGTTGTGATAATCGTATTAGTTATACATTTTCTTACCTAAAGCTTTCTATAAGCAAAAACATTAATAAATATGTACCTTTATAATCCAGTATTGCTATGACGTTCAGTTTTAATGTTGTGTCTCCTAAAAGGCGATAGTAGCCAGTGCTATTTTAAAAACTTTAACCTAAATGTATGTAAAGTATGTACTGTATTCGATAGCACATAAATGTTTAAAAGTGAACATAATATTACACATTCTGAGTCAAATGTCAGTTAGCTGTGTGTATTCAAATGCAATTGAGGTCAATCTGAACACGTATTTTATTGTCATTCCTATAAGTGTATAATGCGTAATATATTTATGTGATTTAATGAATGTATACGAATAATGCATAACAATAAATAATGTACAAAAATTTATAAAAATATATATGCAAAAAGATATATATAATTATATGAAAAAAGCATAAGCAATGTGTTTTAAAAATAACGGTTACTTTCTCTCTGTTATTTTTAGCAGATGTTTGAACTTAACAGTCAACTGTTAACATTCACGTTCCGTCTTCTGCTCTGGTAAAATGGATATAGAGGAAATGTAAAATGGTTAAGAAACCACCCCTTTAACCAAAAATACCAGGCAGAAAACCTCCCAAACAAGAAATACTAACATTTGTCCTCAGTTGACAGCTGGTTGAAAATGTCACGTCTTTTTGAATTATTTGCAATCTTTGTATTAAAATTTGTTATTTGCGCTGCCGAAAACCCCAGGAATGGTAAACTTCTATCTAAGGCAGCGACTTTCCATTTTCCGGAATACGCGTACAAGGAGACAAGCAAAAATGTACCTATATTAGTTGAAACATTGATTATTGATTTTTCAAATTGTCTCTGATTGTTTTGTTGTTTATCTAATATTTTGTTAAGGAAATTACCTATCATGATTACGAGCTAGCCTGTGGTCAAAATTCACTGTGTGTCAATGCCAATGCTGCGATGGCTTCCAAATTGAACTGTTTGAGACAATGCATTTCACCATCCTGCTATCAGGACATTTATGCATTCGATGAGGTATGTGTGCAGTTTGCTTATTGTCAGTACCATAATTAATTTATGTTTTTTATTGCATTTTATGGCAGCTTGAGGAAGGCGAAATCGATGTGAGGATGAATTCATTCAAGGGTTGTGTCATACAGCGCATGTAGCATAAGGCCCCAATTCTGCATCGTTTATATTTGACAAACTACCTTCAGGAGCTACAATTGAAGATATCAGAGTATATTTATAAATGGATATAGGCTCGGCTTTTTTATTATCGTATGCTTTAGTTTTTAATTTAAGTTAATGTACTAAGGATTTAAAGCAATTCGATTTCCTTAAATAAATCAGTAGTGTGATATATTGAACACACAGACTAAACAGTTTCACAAGTTTCACAAAGTTGGAAGGGGCAAATTTGTGATCGGCATCACTCACACCTGGATTATGCCTATTATATTTTACCTTAGGCTAAACACAGCAAACAAAAAAGTTTCGACTAAGATAGCAATATAATAAAAATTTATATATTTTATATTAGCAGTAAATTAGGACTTAATAAAATGTTACTGTCTCAACTAAACGAGTTTCCTAGAAAAACTTTTTATCATATTGATAAATTATATCTAATAATAATAATACAAAAGAAGAATATAAAACAAAGTGACAAGCGTTCTCTATAGTGGTAAACATATAGTAACTAACTAATATGATGGTTTGAGGTAGACATACATATGTGTGACAAATGTGTCATTCCCATGTTTACCAGAGAATTATACATTGTGTGCCTATTTGTACGTTGATTAACAAAACTTAATTAAAGCAAATAGCTTTGCTGCGGTAATTTAGCCCTAGGTAAAGTCAGACATGTATCGTATATGTAACAAAATTGATATAAATAGCAAGTTGCGTTAAGCGTATTCACTTTTCGAAATACGCTTATCTAGAATAATGTTAGTTCCTAGCTATTAATGTTCTCTATATAATTAATAAATATTTTAAATGCTTATTCAGTTTATTTTTGTTTTTACCTGCTTTTGGCAGCAACGACACCCTACTAATTATCTAGGTAATTATCTAAGGAGCATGAAGGGACACGCGAATTCGCATTATCCGACTTGTGAAAGGCGGCACGCATACTAACAGTACATATGTACGTATGTATCTTTATATGCGTATGTGTATGTGGATGTGTAGCGCACATACGCGCTAATGAAGCGCAGCACTGGGCGAAAAGGTTAAAGAACCCCGTGCACCAAAGCGAGTGGAAAATTAGCAAAATGTGGTGTCCCGCTCCGAATTGTTTTAGTCGTACTCGACACGTCCTGGCGTTTGGTTGCAAAGAGAAAAAATAAAAGACGAACTGATCAAAATAATGTGAAAATAAATATATTTAATATTGATACTAAATAAATAATATCAGCAACTTTTACTCTTCCAAAAGTGACTGACAATTGTCATTTAATAGTTGTAATAAATTTGAAAGTGTGAATATTATGTGTATATGAAAATGACTATCAGCCATTAATATTGAACCCTAATAAGTTTATAAATAGGTATTCGTTAATTGCAATAAAAGCTATAATTAACTGATAAACTTATCAATTAACCTCAGACAATCTAACGGTTTTTCCAGCCCCCATGCAATGATCTCATATCAAATTGTAGCTATATACAATTGTATCGAGACGTGAAACTATTTTGGGGCATATTTAGTAAAATGAGAACATTTGTTATTTGCGTTTCAAATTCTATATAAAATAATATGAATTTAATTTAATTGCATCCGCACAGTTTTAAATTATAAATAAAATTTGTTTCACCCAAACAAAAAAAAAAAAAAAAATGTATTTGTTATTTTTTTCTGATACGATTAATTACTGATATCTGTATTGTTGCTGGCCGAAACTTTTTCAATTTCTTCAATTTTCAATTGTTCGACAATATTTTGAATTTCCAGACATGGGAGCTGTAGAAACAAATGTGTGCGCGCCGTTTAAATAATGCTAAAAATAATAATAAAAATTCCAAAAGCAACAACAGCAGTGAAAAATGCTAAAGAATTTCCCAATGTTGTTGGATTAGTGCGCTGTGTTTTGTGTACTTTAGCCGCCAATAAAAACAACAACAAATATTGCTCATACGAAGCATTGGCTGCGCTCAGCTCCTCACATCGCCAGACGCCAGCCAATCGACAACAACTTGTGCTCAGTCAGTTTTTCATCAACGTGTGCTTCTGGCAACTGTGCGGTGCATTGGATATTTTTCTCGCCCGGTTTTGTTTTCTTTGCTTTTGGTGCGGATTTGCCAATAAAGCAACTATTATGCTAAAGCCGAAGCTTAAACAAATAAATACTACAACAAATATTTTACCTATATAAAATAATTCAAACAATTCAAAAAAAAAAAGGCTAATAAATAAGCATGTGTAAGTGGCACAAGTGAAAATAATTCGCAGACATTTTCTACGGAAATCACGAAATTACTGAATTTATGACAATTGCAGACACCTGGATTATACATGAATTATTTTTTAAAATATTGGTGAACTTTTAAGTATTTTATTAATTGGCAACTTAATCTCAACACGCATTTATTTCACTCATAAATAGTATGTAAAATCTTTTCATTGTATGTGTATATTGTATGTTTGTCTTAACAGGTGTGTCAAAATAGCGAATTGATAAACAATGCTTACAAACATACATAAGCTATAGATTTTGTCTGACTGAAGGTTGCACTTAAATTATAAGTGCATACGTGAATTGTCTGGTCTGTTCCAGGAACTTTATAAGTATAAACATATTACAAATGCGAATCTTAAACTCAGGGAATCGAAAAGTTTTCACATGCGATTCGCATTCCATTTTAAACTCAATACTTTGGGCCTAAGAAATGTTAAGGTTGAAGAACAGAAGTTTCCCAAGAGACAGTATCCCAGACGTAATTAAATTAGAGTTAAAATGAAAATCGATGTGTTATTTGTATGAAATCTGTGTGTTTTTGTTATGTTTATAATTTGGGAGATTTACTTCTATAAATAAACCCTAATTTAATTTCATTTTTTGTAGGTAATTATTGTGTGCGGTAATCAGAGCAGATTTATTTAATGGCAAACGTGATTTGAATTTGCTTTTAAAATGCGAGAACAAATGAAAATTAAAGACAAATAAACAAGACAATATGTGAAAATGATTAACAACTGGCAGCTCTGCGGATAATGATATGAATAATGAACTCGCATTGGACAAGCATGGAATGGCCAAAGTCATTGGCTGTGGCTACTTTCCTGCTACTCATATTGGTGACCGTAATTGGCAACATGCTCGTCATATTAGCTGTTTTGACCACCCGAAGGCTTCGCACGGTTACAAATTGTTTCGTGATGAGTTTGGCTGTGGCTGATTTACTTGTGGGCATTTTTGTTATGCCGCCGGCTGTAGCTGTTCACGTCATTGGTATGTACATATATCCAAATAAATTGCAAATATTTCTTTATTGGTTTTAAAATTATGATAGCTCTGAATGTGTGCAACTTTTTGTGTTAGAGAATATTATTGTCTCTAAATATCAAGTATCGTATGAAGTTTCGTTAGAGATGACTTCTTGACCAGTTTTAAAATTGTTATTTTTATAACGTTTATGTATTTGAATATTATTTCATGGTGTCCACTGTACTAAAGAATTCTTTGGCCAACTTTTGCAACTCTGAAAAAAAATCAAAATATTCAATAGCCTCGAGCAAATAAAAAGGTAATTACATGCCTTTATGATTCCCAAAATGCCTAGTAGGAAAACTTTGGTCTTTTAAAAACTTTCTTCAAACAAATGGGTAAATTAAAAGAAATGCAATCTATGTAATACCCGCTTATAGGTATGTTCGGTGTTTTAGCAGCCAACAACAAGTCCGGTGGCAGCTTCTAGCACAAAAACTTTGCCTTTCAACAACCCTTTTGTGGGTTGGGAGACGCCATTGTTATTGTTAAGCCCTTGCCAAACATTGCACGGCTTTGCATGCTTACAAACTTGTTAAACATCATGCCAAAGTAACAAGTATTATGCCAAAAAGGTAAACAGTTAAAATATATATATATTTACATGTTAGAATTCATAAATTAAAATCGTAATATTCAAAATATATAATTTGGAAAGCAATTAGGGTTTCATGCAAAATGTATATATGCAAACTTTTAGTGGGTATCTCAGATCTGGCATACCAAAGATTGGATCGTTATTGTGTTGTTGTTTGATATCAATTACTCTCTCATGCAGGCTCATGGCAACTTGGCTTGGTGCTCTGCGATATTTGGATATCCTTCGATATATTGCTGTGCACGGCATCCATTCTCAGCTTGTGCGCCATCAGCTTAGACAGGTAAGTAATTAAACCGTTTGAACGAGTTGCATACATATTCCCTTGACAACGAATGCCTTTAATTCAAATGCCATTGCTGCGTTGTACATGTAAGCTTAACTAATGACTAATATATATATATATATGTGTGTGTGTGTGTGTGTGGCAAGGCGTATATTAGCGGGCTAAGCCAACAAACCCTTAATTTTTATGTCACACGTTAATTTGTTGCTATAAAAAAAGACCCAGTTCATTTGCATGACGTCATATACGCATAAAAAAGGTGAAAATATTGTGCAAAGAATTTTTTTTATTGACCCATCCTGTGCATGGCGTTTAAAGTGAACTTCAAGGGGTCTGTCCACACAATGGTAGCGACAACCCGACTGTGAAAATGAAAAAAAAAAAATTGTGGGCGGTAAGTAGGCGCTCGCTGCTTTTGTTGGAAGTTTCAATTACATTTTAATGGCATTTCCAACATTGCCGTTGACGCCATGCTGCGCTGTTTGCTAGGGACGTTTGTCAACAGCTTTATACACAATATGCGGCTTCGTTTTTTGTTTTCATTTACTCAGTTTTTATTGCTTTGTACTTAGGTATCTCGCAGTGACACAACCGTTGACATATTCGAAAAAGTGGCGTTGCAAACGATTGGCATTGTTAATGATTCTTGGAGTTTGGCTACTCGCATTCGGCATTACTTGCCCACCCATGCTCGGCTGGTGAGTATCCATAACTGAACATAATTGACTACATTTTGAAGAAATATTGTTTTTTGAATATTTTGCATAATTAATCATGTTGTCATTGATTGCTGTTCTTCAAATTTGGTTATCCTAATATCAAAATAATAATACAATTAAAATTGTTTCTAAATTTCCAACGATTTAAATATAGTAAATGTAGTAATCTAAATTAAATATTAGACAAAAGATGAATTCATTAAAAAGAAATAAAAGGTCTACAATTTAGTTGATAAAACTCTCTTACTTTATTGCCATTTAAGCTGTCAATCTTTCTCTTCGCAGGTACGAGCATGGCAGGAATCGCCATCAGGGCGATTCGGTTGAATGTCGGTACAATCAAAATAAAGGATATGTTGTTTACTCGGCGATGGGTTCATTTTTCATACCACTCACAGTGATGTTATATGTTTACGTACGGATTGGTTATGTGCTCACATCACGACGACAGCGAATTGTACGCGACGCAGTAAGTATAACAATTTCTACTATATGTGAAACAAATATTTATTTATAATTCGAACATTTCTTGCAGAACTCGGAACGTACAGCTGACCATGATGCAGATACCGATGGCCATTTTATGTCGGAATCGGACGGAATGTACCGTTGCAATCAGCACAAATGTCTGCCATGCTGTGAAGCTCGCTGCAGTGTGATGAGAAACCATGCGAATCCCATATTCAGTACGGGTAGCGTTAAGTGCCGCAAATGTCTGGAGGCAAAAGCGAATGATAAGCGCATGAAACTGAAGCATCAGCCGACATTCTATGAGCTTATGGAAATATCACGAATGTCCTCACTTATTCAATGCACATCCGACAGTTGCCGATATCATAAGCGGTGTGCCTCATCTTTATCCATACCAACAATGTATTACAACGATGGTCAATCTATTGGAGGCAGCAACTCCTTGGAAACGGCAAATCACAATGTGGCCAAAAGGGCGTCAACCACATCGCATCAGCTGCAGCGACAATTGGCCAATCATCGCGTTCCAATGCGTGTCTCGACCAAAATCAAAACCACCAAAGCAACCAAGACACTTACGATTGTTATGGGTGGCCTGATCGCCTGTTGGACACCATTCTTTGTTTATTATCTGCTGATACCGTTCCTGCCACAGCTAAAGAAATTCGAAGGTCTTATGTCCTTTTTCACTTGGGTCGGTTGGCTAAATTGCGCCATAAATCCATTCATTTATGCCTTTAATCCGGATTTCCGAGCTGCCTTCTGGCGTTTAACATGTCGGTGCATCTGTAAACAGAAACTGCCTCGAAATCATATTAACATGTTCCGAGCCTGAAGCGTTCAAATAATCCGCAATGAGAACAGCTAGCCTTAAGTGTATACATTAATGTTTATTTTTAGCACATATAAAATAAATCCATTTATTTAAAGCTTGTATTTATTTACCACTAAAAAACATAAGTATGTGTAACAAAAAATAGCCGGAAGAAGACATATCGGTTCATTTCAATTATGCATGTGTATAAATCGATAGTGTTGTTGATAGCCAACAACAACAAATAAGTCAATCTAAATATTATTAAAGTTTTCAAATTGTAACAAAATAAAATACATTTTTGTATGTTGAAATCATTTTGGTCTGAAATTTTTAAAAGTTTGCAAATTCAATTACATGTTGCCTCCATCCGTTGAATAAATAAACAAAATTTGTTTATTGAGCAAGTCGAACTGTATAGTTAAGAAATGTCTTTGTGAAGCATTAAACATATTGTGACAAACTCGAAAGCCACACAGAGAATGTGGTCATCATACTCGTACTTACGTAATCACACACAAATTTACTGCATTAACAAGAATGATGGGAAAAGGAGTCTCCAATGAATTACAACACATTGTGTGTCACTGTCAGTCGCAGTAAATGTATTTGATACCACAGAAATTTGGGTTTTTCGGTTGCCATGGCCCTTGCACTGACATCATTTAACTTGTTGTGGTTAAGCGTATAAGAGGTCTTATTAGGTCTTATTGCCCACATTACTGCAAATGCAGATGTATAAATAGCAAAATGGATATTTGGCAAATGCCCTTCAAATGCATTTCTGTTTAGGTCAACTACTGCACAGAAATTGTGATTACAAACTGCATTTATCCATAATAAACCCCTCGTTAGTTTGTTATTGTTCACTGTGATTTTGAAAACATTTCTGAGAGAGCCTATATGAGTCCCTTTGAACTTTAACTGAAAACTTTTGTAATTGAAGCCTCAGACTTTAAATTTTTAAATTTCAAATTAAATGCAATTTTAAAATGAGCATACAAAAATTAACAAAAAAAATATTTATGTGTGTAATAAATAAATAAATATATATTTGGCTATTATACTACAAGGTTAAACTAGAGTAATCCTTTTGCAAAACTATATAAATGTTTGAATTAAATTCGAAAATAGATGAATGTTGAATGAAATTATATTTAGAATTGCTGCATGAATACTTTTTGATATATGAGATATATATAGTAAAATGATAGTTGCCGGTGTGCAGGAGTTTTGAGATTTAGTTTTATTCAATATATGTTTCTAATGCTTGACATGATTGCATATACATAGTATGTATTTGTTCACTTATACATTGGATTGATCAAGCTGCTACTACGACTATTAAATTATTCGCAATTGACTGCAATTTGTTTGTGTAATTTATTATCACTAAGGCTAAGGCAATGAAAAATTAATTCAAGACATAGCACTACAATTAGATTTTAAATGTTACATTCTTTTCTGGCTTGATTATGGCTAAATCACAATAAAAAAATTTAAATGTATGTATTTGTAGTTTTTTTTTATAATATTTTGATCTACTTATGCTTACAATGAACAATACTAAAAAGTTTCATGTGGAAGTTGTCATTTGAATCGTA
The DNA here is from genome assembly GCA_035041535.1 of Drosophila cognata. Classification (NCBI taxonomy): domain Eukaryota; kingdom Metazoa; phylum Arthropoda; class Insecta; order Diptera; family Drosophilidae; genus Drosophila; species Drosophila cognata. The sequence goes on along the minus strand of JAWNLC010000571.1, from coordinate 11,028,347 downwards.
AATTTCCATTACAGAGACGCTTAGTTGGCAAAAAACGTATATAAATACACGATATATATTACATATGTATGTGTATATATGTATATGTATTTTATCATTTTGTTTTGTATATAACACAAATAAACTTAATGAACTGGATGCACAATTCAGTTTGTAACTTTGAACGGTTTGAAAAGGCTTTATATAATTGCAATACGACAAATACCCGGTTGAAAAGCGAAAAAAAAATACGTGACGGAAATTGCTAAATCGATTCATGTCATCCCGGCAAATGCCCTTTATTGAATGAATTACTATGTATGTGTTATGTACAAGTGTATGTGTGCGTCTCACTATGAATGTGAAATGAGGCGCATCACAGAAAGATTCTAGACTTTACTTACTTTACTCTATGTATTAAATAATTTACACTGAACATAATTGTGCCACAGTTCACAGAAAGCACAACAATGAAACTTAAGCTGCAATTTACATTTAATGTTTTTTTTGTGGAAGGTATTGTGGTTACACTCTTACAAAATACTGCAATTTATAATTCGAATTTTGATGAATTACATTGCTTAACAAATAAATAATAATTGTCCATCATTCGCAATTCCAAAAATAAATATAAATATTGACTTAAGTTTACTTTTCTCAAAATATGAAATAAATTGGAAAGTTTTTTAAACTGTTAAAAAAAATGTCCCTATATTTATGGAGTTGGGAGATTTATTTCTGTTTAATTGTAAATGTATGCTATTTGGAAGATTGTTTTTTAAATTTGAATAAAACTTCGAAATAATAAGATTCTTTAAAAATATAAGACTAACCCAACTATTTAAGGGGGTTTCACTTTCTGCTGATTTACCATATATATTTTTGCGAGTGTATATCCGCATAATATTAAAGAATGACTTGAAATAAGATGCAAGTCCTGCCACATTGTCGACTTGCAAATTTCTAGTTGTATAATCGACTAGCTGGAGGAACTGTCGCCTTGTCGCCACGCCCCATCCCCACTGTCATCCTATTGGTATCTGTGCGTTTGCGGGTGGTGAAATGTGCGGTGGCGACACGCCACGACTATCGCCTGATGGACATGGTGTTTGTGGGAAACTGTGGCTTCGGCTCCTCACTGCAAAAACGCTTGCAGGTCAAGCGCCAGAAGGCGGCACGAAAGTCGACACTGTAAAATGCATAGATAAATGGATTTATGGCACTGTTGAACCAACCGAGCCATGTGAGTGCCTTAGCCAGTGTGCCGCTGACTTGGTGCTCGGCAAGGAATGGTGTTATTAGATAGTAGATGAAGAACGGTAGCCAGCAGGCAATGAAACCGCCAACGACAATGCTCAATGTTTGCGTCGTTTTATTCTCCTTTTTTAGCGATGTAATGCGATTTGATAGAGATTTAATATTGGCTGATGTTGTTGTGGCAGTTGCATCCGATGCACTTCCTGCGCCAGATGACTGATGATGATGATGATGGTGGTGGTGGCCACGCTGCCTGTCGCCAGCACCACCACCACCGCCACCACCAACACTAAGATGCGAGTGCCGAAAGCTGTGTGTGCGCATCTGTTGCTGTTGCTGTTGCTGCTGCTGCTGCTGCTGCTGTTGTTGTTGTTGTGGCTGTCCCTGCCATTGGGCATCTAACAGACTGCTGCTGGGTCCAATGCCGCTGGCCATTGTGGTCATTGTAGTCGAAGCTGTCGAGGTGCGTTTTATCGACAATGAGGCTGGACGTGTCAGCTCATAGCAACTGCTCCTCCCACTGCCACTCTCCTTTGAGGATGGCAGCGCCAGCAAGGATTGACAATTTCCAGCATGATTTCCACCAGCTGTTGCTGCCACGCCAAGATTGTCCGCATCGCACAGTGCGATTTCATGTAGTTCCTTTGATATTGTCTGATTGGAAAATGTCCGAGCCGTGGCCTGTTTGCTCTTATAGGCCGTACTGTGATCCTGTTCGGAGAATTCATTTTCAACATCGGCGGCGGTGTAGCGCTTAAATTTCTGTGTAACAGAAAAATTATTTTTCAAAAATGATCAGCTATGCTAACAAAATGTTCAAAAAACAGCAGTTTCTTTGGAATGCATTCATTTTAATTGAAACTGCAAAAGCATTTAAAACTTTATGAAAATATGCTTATTATAAACTGAAAAATTATTGTGAATTTTTGTAATTTTATTATTAGAGTTGATGAAATTAAAGCATAACTTAATGGCAGCATTAACAAACACTTTACAATGTAAATACGCTTCAATATCGAACTGAGCGTATCCATTAATCTATTCTGAATATTCAGGAAGCAATCTAAGAAATGCTACAATCGATGGCAGTTAGAGATCATCGTTAACAAAACGTTTAAGCGATAAATCATATGAATAATTGATGCAGGGAATACTAGGGGATGTGTGAGGCACGATAATAATTTCACTTATTGCTTACCTTGTTATGAATATTAATATCGGTCATATTGTCGTGTCTCTTCGCTACAACAAAGTATATTTTGGCATACACATAAATCATAACAGCCATTGGGATGAAAAAGGAACCCATCGCCGAGAAAATTACATAGCCCTCGTTCTGATTATAACGACACTCACGTAAATCTCGCCGTCCAGGCTCGTACCTACAAATATATATATATATATATATATATATATATATATGAGTTCAAGAAAGTCATGCACCATTAAATATTTAATCAATATTCACATAAGATATTTGTAAGAGAGTTGAGCAAGTACTGGTTGCGAACTATAAGTTTTCTTGACCTTAAGTATACAATATGAAAATGTGTTGCATTAAAAATATATAAACTGGATATCATATTCTACAAACCTATTCGTACACAAAATTTATTTAGATGATTTGAAAACTAAGTTCTCTATTCATATAAAAAAAAACAATATTATCTGTTTGAATAGCAATAAACTTAAAAATGTATAAACATCAGTTTGCATCTTGAAAACCATTTTTTGTTCGAAATGTATTAATTTTTCACATGCTTCACATGCCACTCTTAAACATAGATACGCATTACGTATACGTATGTGTATGTGTGCTAATGAACTACTTTCTTCAAATTTATACACGCCCTTACTTACCAGCCTAGCATGGGCGGACAGGTGATTGCTAATGCCAGTATCCAAACGATAAGAATCATTAAGAACGCGAGTCGCTTGGAACGCCGTTTCCTCGAATAGGTGAGTGGTTGTGTAACAGCCAGGTATCTGGAATGTTTAAGATGTGGTTGTAGCACCTGTTTGGCGAGGGCTTTTTAAAACATTATACCTGTCCACGCTGATGGCACATAGACTTAAAATAGATGCCGTGCACAGGAGCACATCAAAGGATATCCAAATATCGCAAAGTATCCAGCCGAGTCGCCACGAACCTGCAAATAGTACCAGTTTTCGATTAGCGCAAGTGTTCATTTACATAAACGGTTTCGGTTTCTTCAGCAGACATGCAGATTCAACTTTCAAAAATATGAAAATTTATTTTTTTTCGCTAGAAAAAATTCCATTCCAAAAAAATAACGACGTGCCCGAGATATTCTCACTCAGTGGCAAAATACCACAGTTGGCGAATTTTCTCAACTTCAAATAGAATTTTGGAGAAGAGTCAAACTCGCATTCTTAAATTCAAATTTCATAAGATTATTATTCTTTTTAAAAAGTTGAAGAACAATATTGTGAAATGTAATTTAAGAAATTTCTTATACCTCTGAATAATTCATAAATGAATTTTTAGACTTTTGCCAATGTTTATATTTATCAAATAAAGTCAAGAGAATATATAATAAATCGACAATTTCTAGAAATTTAACTTGTATAGGAGTAGATTGGGATATTTACTTTAAAACAAAAGTACCGTTGCTTTTAAAATGTAACTAATTATTTTGAGACTTACCAATGAGATGAACAGCAACAGCCGGTGGCATAACGAAAATGCCAACAAGTAGGTCAGCAATGGCTAAACTCATAACGAAACAGTTTGTTACGGTGCGAAGTCGGCGAGTTGTTAGAACAGCTAATATGATGAGGGTATTCCCGATGACGGTGACAACGATAAACGTGCAGAAGACAGCAATCAAACAGATGCCCTGCCATGCCGGCGGCCATTCGACCGCTGTGGCAGATTCGTTGTAGTAGTTGAACACTGTTGACGCGGGCCCCGAATCGCCAGAGGTATAATTTCTCGACTCATTTAAATTTGACGGCAACGTCGGTGCACTACTGTTCCCATAAGTATCTCTGAATGTAGTTGATGCCGATGATAGGGAGCGATTATCAATGTTCCAGGCATCAAGGAAGTCATCGCTACCAACGGATATGTTGGGCTTCAATCCAAGAGCGCCGCTGGTGGCAACAAAAATGCTTGCCGCATACATTAGTGGCGGGAATAAAGCGCTTGAATTATCCGACTGTGGTTGGATAGCCATATATGCACTATTATTCTTGCTAAATCAACATAGTTCACAGTTCGAGCTTCAGAGTTAGTGTACAATTTTTGTAGTTGTAAACGGGCCTTAGCTCCAAATGGCCATCGTAATTGCCATTTTTTAGTTTCAACATTTTTATTTTGTTTTTTTGATTTGATAATTCTTTTTATGTATCTTTTTTTATGATATCCTGCAATGAAAAACACATTTATCCTTTTATAAATTTATGCATGACAAATTAAATTACAAGCACCCAGCTCAAAATATTATCCTTAGGCAAACACATTTAAATTAGTTTGGATTAAGAGTTGGATTTGGTGAAACGTTTCAATTCATTTTAATTCTGTTTAAGTCTGAATTAAAATGGAAAAGCATGGGTAAAAATTCCGAACAAAAAATATAATTAAAATAACAATTTGTTAATATATATATGAGACTTTTTGTAGGTATCTTACATATGTGAAGCATAATAAAAGACTTTTGTTAAATAAAAAATGTTATTTTCCGGCAAGGTATTCATGTCGAGTTTCATTTCAATGGGTTCACGTGAATGCGCATTTAATTACAAAAATAGAATTGAATTGTACAGGAATAGAAATATGAAAATGTGAATGACACATTGAATTGATATTTCATTTTTTCCTCGTGCCTTTTTTTATCTAACGTTATTTCGCCACCAATTTATTTAACCTTATCGAAATTGGCAAATTGAAATTAATCTAATTGATTGAATTTAAATTGGATTTACTTGACGATAGTGTCCATTTACATTATATTCATGACACAAAAACAATAGTAGTAAAAAGCAACACACTTCTATCATTTGCACTATTTAATTATGGTAACACATAAATATACAATATAAAACGTTTAATTAACACAGCGCGAACAACTTCCGGAGATGTGCTTGGCTATAAGCATAAATAAAATTTCCGACACTTCTTTCGTTCAAATATTTATGTTGCATACAACTTTTTTCTTATTGCCTGTGGGATCGTACCGACAAATAATGTTAAACTGATGGCAAGTAATGAAAAAGGCACCCGCCATGCCTCAAATCGACCGTCACTGACGTTCGTGCTGACAATAATGTGGTATTAAGTATTATTTATTTAGCGTCTGATAGCGTTCACCAAATGCCTTTGCTGTCGTAGGTTGCCATTGCCATTGCCATTGCCACTGCCCCTGTATATGTATTTGAATATTTATATATGTATATATGTATGTGTATGCATACCTATATATGTGATAACTAAATTAAAACCGAAACCAAGATAGACAAGGTGGCATTTGCCAGTAAGTATATAAATGATAGCCTTAGCCTTATGTAAGCTTCAGATTCATCTAAAGCAATTCTAGCATTTTGTTTGACTTGTCTGTGTATTGTTGTTGTTGTACTGATTTTCACATTTAAATCTTTCCATTTATACATAATTACATTAGAGAGAGAGGGAGAGAGAGAGTGGTAAATATCGTAGTGTTCATCATCAACCCGTCATTGGGTCGCTTATCGCAAATTTGATAACAAATCAAGCGATTTCCTAACGCAATTATTTACAACCCTCTCTTCAGCACACTCGCCAAGAGATATTTTTGGTCGTGTGTACTCATATTTATTAGCATTATTTAGATAAGACCTTTTTTTTTTCTTTATGACGTAGCTCGGAACAATAAAATAGAATTGTGCTAATTGGTTTCTTCTGTCAAGCGTGTACAAATTGTCTTTGTCTGTCTGTTTGTCGATTTAAATACATTTCGGTTTGTAAAATTAAGATTTTAAGAACTTGTATTTTAGGAATCGGTGTTTTGTAAGAGAAAATTCACGATTGGTTTTTCTTTTCTGCTCGATTTGAGGGCATACCGACCACATCATAATTTCAATGTGCCAATGAAAGATTTATTTCACACTAAAAGTTCAATTGCCCAAGATTTCAGAGGAACAGGAAGCAATCGTAAACATGTGCAAATGTTCCCATACGTACATAGATATATACATATATATATATATATATTCATTTGCCGATCAGTCTTTATGTGGAGGCATTTAGCGAATGCAAAGCTCTAAAATGCTAAGTGACATCTTATCGAAACTAACTTTTTAATTAAAATGGATGGGAATGCTCCATACGCAACAGCACAGAGACCCACAGGCTTCCAATTAGACAATTAAATAGTAATGGCGACTGTCGATTTGCAATTGAAAGTTTCGACAGAAACATGCAAAACGAATTAAAAACCAGATTACAAATAAACCACGGTTTTGTACCAAGTTTATTCAATTTTTTTTTGTTTTTTTTTTTTTTGTTTTTGTCGCTTACGTTTTGTTTTGCGGTTTTGGTTTTATGGAAATGCAAATGTGTGCATATGCGTACATGGCCATGGATTTATGAAAATTTTCCCTTACGTTTTTGTTGTATACTTTATGTACATGAGTCTGCGGCAAATTATCTGCCTTTTGGATTTTATGGATGGAGAGACAGCTGGCTGGCTGTGTACCCTGTGTACCCTGTGTACCCTTTTCCCTTTTTTAATTAATTCCCCAGCAACAATACATTAATTACATTAAGAGCCTCTAATTCAAATTTATATAGTAACACAAAATACCAATCCCAAACCAAATAAACATGCCTACATATATTCTGGTATTCACATATCTGGATATACTTATGCAAGGCTAAATGATATCAAAATTGTGTGTGGGCGTCTACACGCATATGTATAATTTAGAAAAGTTGCGAAAAATAAAAAAAAACGAAAGCACTTTATCTGCGTTTGTATGGGAGCATTAAAATGCCATTAAAAATGCCAGCTGTCAATAATGGCTTTAAGAACAGCTGTTGCAGCATTTGCCACAACATCCGTTTACTACTTGGCGGACAATGCAAGTGCTTATTATTATTATTAGATGCATCTCATATTATAACATGCCTAAACATTTTTTTTGAGAACTCGCAAATGGGATTAGTAAGAGAAATTCAGATTAAAAATGGAATGCATAAAAGTATACTTTTAATTAAAATCGTCAAAAGTAGAGCCCAAAAATACTCATTAAAAATATGCAAGATATGTAAATGCATATCTTTTTGGTTGGTGGGCAATGCGTAGGGTCTCTAAGGCAACAGTCGTTACATAAATCGGAATTTAGTGTTTCAATAAATCATTACCTCAGTTGCCGCTTCATTCATTCATTATTTATCAGTTATTCGTTCTCAGTTTTTTTTTTTACACATTTTTCTTAAATGCAAAGACCTTCTGTCCATTATCATTATCAGTATGTTTCCTTAATTATATGCACACACACACACACACACACAAATATATGTATATACATATATTTGAAGTTGTACAAATGTGTGCATGTACAAGTACAATTCACTTAACATTGCACTAACAGTATTCTTCGTACTCAAGGTGCCCCATATAGTTATAATTTCTATATGCAGGCAAATGGACTTTTATGTAAATGCCGTAATGTCTGTTGATTCACATCAAGTTAGTATTGGTAGCTAACTAGATGGTACTTGTTTTAATTGCACACTTCCGTTTCCTGTTAAGTCCATTTCGCACTCTTTCTAAATTGTATTGCACATGCAGCGATGGTAGACATCAGAGGTCATTGCCAAGAAACCGTTGTTAATCAAATTGTGCCGTCTCACCGGGTTCACTTTAATTATATTGACGCGACATATGATCAATTTGACGTATTCGTCTACCGATTTTGTTCAAATAACATTCGCTCAGTCAAAGGCCAAAGACGCGACTGCTTCGGTTCAGAGCTCTTACAGAACTGCCGCCTGCTTTGACAACCGTAGCACACACACAACAGAGAGAACTCGCGTATCCGAAAGATACATGCCACGAGTGTTCTGCACGTTTTCCTCTAAAAGCGTATGTATGTACCTACTTATGTGTGTGTGTGTGTGTGTGTGTGTGTGTGTGTGTGTGTGTGTGTGTGTGTGTGTGATGTGTGCTTGTGGGGAAATTTTACATAGTGTGTAAGGCAGGCGTCCCACAACAGTTTCCAATTTGTGGGTCCCATTTGCATACACACACATACATATCAACAATAAGCACATACATACATGTACATGTATGTACAAAATTGCTTGTATTTGCATATTTGTGATTAGAGCCGTAAAGTTACCCTGTTCCTAATCCTTTTATCGTGGTTGTTATTTGGTTTCGTATTTGCTCTTTGCAGATTCTTTTTAACTGCAAATACGTTAAATGTATTAATAACAAATTTTTATGACTGCCTAAAACATTTATTTGTATATGTGCGCTGCTCTTAAGTACTTAAATGTATTAACATTTGTATGCTTCTATGTTTTATGGTCTGCCTGCTGCATAATCAATTGAAGAATTCTGAGAAAGCACACAACTTGGGAATACCCTGTAAACAATAATTCTGTTTGTAGTTTTTTTTTTTATATTTGTTCAGTAATAAATTGGCTACCATATGTGTAAGATTTTGGAATTCGGTTTATATTATCTATAAGATAAGTTATAAGACGTGGCATTAGTTCTTCTTCTTATGAAATATGAAATAATACATTTGTAACCAATGACTACCAATTAATGCATATTTACTACTAGATCATTTTTTATCAGAGTCAATATTAATCTATCGTATTTAATTGTGGTTAACAAGTAAATTAGCAAAATTAGCATTGTCTGCTTCCGTTACCATGGAAATTAATAAGTGGCAAAGTGGAACGTAGGTTGGAGGAGACATCGGGAGCAATGCACAATGAAGCGCATGCGTAGTGGCTATAGAAACAATGACTGGAAGGCATTAGGCCAAATTTGAATTGTAACTGATATATTAAAGTAAACATCGACAATGTGTGCACATAATTAGACAATAGCACGCAAGACCCCAAACTCTTTGTAATATAATTGCGAAATATATGAATGATGCAAGCAAAATTATGTTTCACCAGAAACTGCTAATGTGCTCATACCTTCAGAGCCTGTCCTACTTACGTTTTATCATTTCAAATTTCGGCCTAATGCGACCGATGTCGATTAGTCTGTTGATATTTATCGCAGACGTGTTCTTCTCCCTTAAACCTAACTCTCCAATTTCTAAAATTGATTTATTTATGGCTTATAAGCTACAGTGAAGATATTTAACTATCAAACCCTCAGTTTGGACACTTTTCAGCATTTATTTGTTTGGCTATTTAATAATGTCACAGTGTCAATCATTGAATACCCCATTTACTTGCTATTTACCAAGTGTTAAATATCTAATTTATATTTAAATAGACGAAAATTCAAATCTAGACGTTCTCTCCCTTGCAAAAATTCCATTGGAATGGCATGAAAACACTTTCGCGTTATAAGTGTAATTTAATTTATTGCAGGCTTCACGGGGCGCAACAGTTTATTGCCACAAATAATATGAGTCATATTATGACAACACATTTATTTTTGCGCATAATTATTGATTTGCTGCTGTTAAAAAGAATAGCATGATGTGGAAGTACTTCAAACTACATACACTTATGACAATCCAGAAAATATCCTGACTAAGTGGAGGGAATCCTATACATATAAGGGGTTGGAATATTTTGATTTTCCACCTGTATCGCGATGTAAATCAGTGAATCGCATAAAATTCTTAATATTTATGGCTTTTTAGGATTTCCTCCAGCACGTAATAAATACTGAGGAGTTTTTAGGATCGAAAATGTCAACATGTTTACGTTGAATACATTCAACCTCCAAGTCTTTTATGGTCGTAGCCAAAATAAGTGGCCTAAAGAGATTTAATGCGGAAGAACTTATTAAAAATAAAGCAGACTTATCGCCTTATTAATGCTAACAAATTATCTCGTGAAATGTTTAATAACTTTGTATTGATTATTAATAAACAAGAATGCTCTATATATATGTATACCTACATAAATATTTATATATATATAAACAACATATAAAAATGAAGGCTGCTTGTATTAAAAGCAAAATCTTGTTGTTACTTTATTGACTGAAGCACTTCTGTGCACTTCATTTACAACTTTACAACTTACACTGCAATTCGAAAGAAATGGCTTATATAGGTTAAGAATTTAGAATTTAGAGCTTAAGGTTATCTAAAAACCAACGTGTCGTAGTATTAAGCATATCAAGTATTCGATGTGTGGGACAGTAGCAAAAGGAAAAAACTATACGGTTGAGTTCATATTTATTGGAGTTTTGTAAAATTGTGCTCAAAAAAAAAAGCAAAAATAAAAACACTACTAAACGTTAATCCTGAATATCAAATAATCTAGCCCACCTGATAAGCACACATACACATAACCACACATATGTACCTAATCGCAAGAGTTTCATTTGCACGTGAGCAGTTACAAAGGGGGAAATAAAAAATTAATCGGCAGCCGACCGAAATGCATAAGCCGCAAAAACCACACAACTGCATAATGTGGTGTGGCACGTTGGCAGAAAATTGCAAAATGCAAAACCTTCTCGGGACGACTTATCAAACCAACGTGATTTATGTGTGCGGAACAATTTGCAGTGCCACAAATTACATGCACCAAAAGTTCATGGATAGATAAACATATAAATGGATTCTGAATGAATACGTTCTACTTTATCACTTAATGTTTATTAGAATGATTTAGTTAAAAATCTGCGACTTTTAACTTCACCATCAAATCCAATATATATTTATATAGTTTAAATAACTGTATATTTTAAAGTATCATTTACAAAGTATATATTATAAAGTAATTTGCGCCCTAAAAGGTTGTGAACGCAACATTTAAATTCATTAATTAATTGTATTAAGGCGAAATGTTAAAATGCACAAAGACCAGAAGCGGAAATTTGTCCTTACTTTAGTTAGAGAAAAGTTTTCCCGTACGTTGCGCAACTTCCTCCTGTCCGCCCACATGATTTAAAGTTCGATATTTCGAGGTGGAATTTGCAAAAAGATACCCTGTGTGCAAAATATGGCATGACACGCCTATTGTGTTTGACGAACGTGCAACATGCCTGCCTAGAGAAGGCCTTATTATATATTGATATGAAATGTGATTAGAGATGTTGTGTTTACAAAAGTTGAAACAACTTTATTACATCCTTTTGTGTACCCATTTTATGGGTGGCAGGGCATAAACATGATTCCGGTACGTATGCATCCAGGTGTAGGTAAAATAAAAACAAAATTATGCGTAAAATTCAATTATTCAAAGGCTTTAAAACAACAAACAAACAGGCAAAGGGCAAAAGTTTTGTGCAAACTTTATGACTATCGAGCGGTTGAGTGCAGAGCACTGAGTCTAGGTCAACATGTACATATTTCCGTGGCAGTCGTCTGAATAAACTATGCTCACAGAGAAGTACGTTACGTTGGGGCAACCAAAAGACGCTGGCTGACTGTTCAACTTTGCAGCATTTTCAGCATATATTTCAAAACTTTATAAGTTTTAAATATTCCATAAATATATCAAAAATGAATTTTGCATATGCGAACGAGTATTTGAAAACTTCTTTATTTGACACTTACTATTTAAATATTAAAAAACAGCAATCTCTGAAATTATCAAGTACGTACTTGCACTTCAATTTAAATATCCGAAAATGAGTTTAAAAAAATATCAAAATTAACATATACTTTGCAGCAGATTCTGAAGTACACCATTCAAGAAGTTTTTCTTCGAAGCGTATCTGAGAAATATATTAAATAAGTTATAGAACGATAAAACAAATTTTGGAGTTTGTTTTTTGTTTCAGTTTGAAAATTTGGTTTATTTAACAGGTAACGTACACATATAACCGCATTTTTTACATTTTACACTTTTATTTTTATTGTTAAATCTTACTTTGCAATTTGTAAAGGGGAAATTATTGTTTCACAATCTATTATTACAGTTCTGTTTCAGATTTATTCTGGTATAAGTATGTATATCGATATCTATTCTAACACCTGCTGGTATTTATAGAGGTAGGATAACAATTGTCAGATGCCATTTAAAAAAAAATAAAGAAATGCGTATTGTAGCTAGCAGCTTACCGTAATCGGGCATAAATCTGCTAATAAGTTGATTAAACGAATTTAAATATATATATATATGAATTTTTTTAAAGAAAATATTAACTATGGTTTTTATTACATAAAGAGTATACACAAATTTAAGTACAATTTAAATACCGTCCAGTTCAATAAAAATATATAGACAGATTGTGTGCATCCACCCCATAAAAAGGGGGTGAAATCACTTGTTAGGCAATAAGTGTGATCTAGAAATTAGAAAGCACACTTTTATTGACCATAGAGCGTTAATGACGGTTCTATTTATTTATTTTTAAAGACACAGATTTTCCATTAATAGGTAAAACTGCAAAACATCGCTAGCATTAGTCAAGTTTTGTAATATGCTATTTCGAAAAATATACATACATATGTTGTTAGTTAATACATTCCCAAACATTTGAATATCACTTGGCATGTATGGGTTATTAGTTTTAGTTTTGTTTTTCTTTTGTTTTTGTTTTTGTTTTTCAAATTCAATTCTCTTGCATGAAAGTTGTATTACATTGCGTTTTTAAAACGCCATTAAAACGATTAGCATTTATATAAAGTTATTTGGTTGCATACATCGAATTTAACTTAATGTTAACATCTTGATTTTTACAAAGTTATTTAATCTTTCGCCATTGTATTTATTTTGTATTTTAAGTATGCTTTTAAGTACATTGAATGATTACTTTTAGAATAAATTCGATAAAGTGTTTCATTTAATTTAATGAATTTTTATGGCGATATCATATGGGTAAATTAGTTGTAATTAAATTGCCATCAGGACATACCTAATGTACATATTAATATTTGTATGAAAATATGTACTAAATGTACATATTTGTATTTGTTGTATGTATGTTTGTTGTATATATATATATATATATATATATATATTTCAAATTATAAATAAATGTATTTAGTCTGCATATTTGTTATATTTTATAAAAATATTTGTTATTCTATATAAATTTGTAGTTATGCGTGTGTTGGTTTTGGAATATAGCGCCATTGGGCCTAGCTATGGGTTTTGATTAAATACATTTAATAATTCATTCCGAATGTTTTGGCGCAATAAGTATGTATATTTGGCACTAATAATTCTGTTTTTTTTTGTTTTTTTTAGTATAATATATAGATTTGCATAAATACAAAAATTGTGAACATTGCTAACTATTTAGTTGAATATATATATATATATATATATATATATATATATATATATATATATATATATATATATATATATTTAGAATTATATACTTTAAACAATGAAATATTAGGCTAATTTAAATTAAATTAAATAAAAGCATATATTTGCTGTAACACTGGTCTCTATCCGATTTCTGTTTCTTGGCTATTTGGTACAATAAAAATCGCCGCAGTCTACTTTCGGTTGTTCTTCTTCTTCGCATTTTCAAAATAACAATTCAATTTTAGATGATTTGAAGATCATTAAAGCTGATCTCAGTTGTTATTTTTCCATCTCGAAAGCAATAATCGCCAGCGATTTTTACGTCTTCTGCTTCAAATTTGCCATATGAGTAAATGATTGGTGCTGTCCTCGCGGCCAGCGATTTCACTCAGTGAATTGGCCCCAGAATTGCGAAAATCTTCATAGCCATCACCGCCAGATATGATAAGTATATTTTTTGTTTCCGATTTGGATTTTGAATTGTTCTTCGTTGAACTAAACGATGCGTACAATTTATTTGACAAAATAAGTAAAAATCATTTCTGTTGGATGATAAGTTTTGATTTCAACTCACCCCTGTTTTGTGTACTCATCGCTGGTGCTGCTTCCAGTTTCGCGTGCCGATGCCGCAGCAGCTATCACTTGGGAGCAGCCTTCAACTCCATGTGACGGTGTCTCCACAAAGGTGAGGAAACGCACATGTCCCGTATGGCCGTGCGGTATGCCAGTGGGCACCACATTGGGGGCACCCTTTTCATAGCCCTGGGCTGGTATGGTGAGCAATACACCAGCACTGGTGCCTATCCAAATGAGATCCTTACAGCAGAGCAACGAAGTAACACGCAGGCAAGCGGCTTTATGTTGCCGAATGATCTCGTCACAATTGGACAACATCTTGTTAACGGCAGGAGCGAGGTTTACTTCAGTTATCAGTTGGTGGCTGTTTATAAATGCAAATAGTTACTTAAACAATCATAGCTAAAGCTAGTTGATGACATTACTTACGTATTGGAATGAAAACATTTAATATGAGCTGAGTTTTGTATGGATATCCATACATAATTATTTGCTACTGTCATGTTCGTAATTGGCTTTGAGTCTGAAGAAATTTGTATTTGATTGACCACCTGCAAAATATACAAATATAATTAAATTAATTTCGACATTCATTTCAATGGGTCTATTAAGTTATCTTACCGAAAATGATTCAGTATCCAATACTTTTATAATCCCCTGTATGGAGCACCATAATCTGCCATTTACGTTCAGCAGCTTAGTCACTGGGCTCGTAACTGTGCCAATTGAGAGACAATGCGACAAACATGTATTCCAAGATGTGGCTAAAAGGAAAACAAGAATTGATTAGTATATATGTATTATTTACATATATAAGATTACTTACCACCATCTCTGAGATAAACACAAATATCACCATTAGCTAAGGATACAAAAACACGATTGTCAAGATATCTGCAATGGAAGTGTGTATATTTAGATATATAGCTATAGTATTTTTGGAAGTGTGCACTTACAATATGGAAAATACAGCTGAATGATGTTCAATTTTAATGCGATTCTTCTTGATGCGTATATTGTCAGTACTATTGTAAACATGAATACATCCATCTTCAGTACCTATCCACATTGTGGATTGATTACATTCGCTTTCATCGGGATTGGAGTCCTGCAAGTAAACCATAAAGTATTCATTTACATGATATAAAAGCGTCTACAATTTTTGGCAACTAATAAGCGAATAATCGAAGAATACTTTAGCCTAAAAGCTGTTCACTCAACTCAGGTTAATTTGGGGTTCAATTGTGTTCAGTGTACTTACTTGTTGCACATGATGATATGGGGCTTGTAATGAGGGTGCAGGGCTGGGCATACGTTGTTGTTCAATGGGCGCAGTTGAGATGGCATCCGTCTCATCATCGCTGGAACTTAAATTTAAATCTAGCTGAGTATCACTTTGATTGCTGGTCGCATCAGCCCCATTGCCAATAATCGCCGCGGTTTGTTTCTTCTTCTCAGGCGCCGCTAAAGTGGCTGCATGTTGAGCAACGGGCGAGATGCTTTTGCGATAGTCACGCAACTGCTGAGTGTAGCTATGCTGTGGTGTACTGCTGCGCAAAGTCTGCGGTTTGTCCTCCTGTCCATCATCGACGCTGCTGCTGCTTGTGTAGGCTGGCACCGATGCAACGCACAGAATACGCGCATTGCAAACACCATTGCAGCTGGTAACATTTGGTTCCGGATGCAGGGACATGATGCACACTTGGCCCACATAACCGTCGCTGTTGCAAACCCAAACATCTCGCTTATCGCTCAACGTTGCGGCCGCACAAGTGAACTGGAGACCCGCTCGTGTCTTCCGTATTGGTATTGATGTGAGGAATTCTGGTATGGGATGTCGCTCGAGTGTGGCGGCTGTAATAAAAATATTAAATATTATTTTTATTCACTAATCATAATTTGCATTGCGAAAAAAACGAGTAAAATTTGACAAATTTCTTTATAGCTTTCCATGCATATTTAATAACATTTTCTCTTAAATATATTACTGCCTTTGAATATCATTTAAATAATCAGATTTTAAGGTTTTCTTTATAAAATGCTCATATGTACAATTGGAACTTTGTATTATATTGTCCTTAACTCACCCAGTTTAAGTTTAGCTTCGTTAAACGATTCCTCCCAATTGGTGCGCTTCTCTGTCTTGCTAAATACTACAGTCAGCTTTTGGCTTCCATTGCTGAAGGGAGAATAGATAGTTTGTTAGTTTACCATTAATAATATTAATTTATCAGTTGAGGGTCCTCTTACGGTGAGCTAACTGTCAACTCCAACATATTTAGTTGAGTGTCATTTGTTTGACGCTCGGATAGCTGTCGCTGAATGTCGCGATGTAGTTCACGAATGACATCTTCCAGATATTGATGCGGATGCTTTAATGATGCCGCTATATCGGTTATTTGTTGCAGCTTATTGCAGTCTTCAGACAGGTTTTCTATTTCGCTAACGATGCGCTTTATGTTCTCATCTTTAGCTAGATTTAATTGAAAATCTAGCAATGCATTATTGTTATATGGCGAAGTTAAATAAATACTCACACTTGACAATCTCCAGGCAGTCGAGAGATATTTTTGTAAGGAACTTATATTTATTGGTGTCCAAAGTGGTTGCCACTGAGCCGGGACAAATTGAGCTGTTTGGTTTCCTGATGGTTCCACTGCGCTTCTTGATGCTTGTCAAGACCAACAGATCATTGAACAGGAAAAAGCCGCGATCCTTGCGAGCACCTTGCCCCGATGGCATAGATACCAGATCGAATAATAAAAACTGACGTTCCGGCGCTATTAAATCGGTGATGCCTTCTATGACTCCTTCCAATTCCCTTAATGTTGCCTCGCGCTGTCCATTCTCCATTATTTCGCGTTCCTTGCAGTTGATGTGAACTAGAATGTCGTGGACCAGCTTGAGCACATCCTGCAAATGTTTCTGATCGGGATGATCGTGATCTGTATGCTTGATGAGGCGTTGGAAGAGCAGCTCGTAGCTATAGAAAATTTCAAATCATTATCAATTCTGATAAAAACGAAAAAGATAAGTTATTTTCGGCACCCCGAAAAGTACCTATTCAAAATTTCTTAAAATAATAAGCAACTAACATAAATAAAATGATATTCTACATAATGTTTTACATAAATATTAGCTAGAATAAGTTTAAGTGTGCTTAAAAAATTCTATTCTGTTTGGATTTAAAATAATAATTTTGAAATTCCAATTTAATTGATTAAAACTGGCAAGTTATTATGCACAAAAACAGATAGAAGTGCAATCAGAAAGACAATAGAGCATGGCTAGTTTTGATACCTTCTGGGAATATTAATAAAAATGTGATTTATACGTACTTGGGAAACTTTTGTACGGGCTTTATGAGCAGATTGTCCAGCGTAAGTTTTCCTTTGTGCTCGCGGGCTGTGGATTCCAGGAATTTGGCAAAAGAGGGTCGCTGATGCTTCATCGAACGAATGGCATTCTTGGCGCGATTACAGTTATTTACAAACGATGTATAGACCTCAAGGACTTCGAGCTTTGAAAACTACAAAATTAATTGAAGTTTGCGGTTCATTTTTAGCAGTTGATTATCATTTGATTATCATTTGTTTAAAAACAAATGGAACTTACGGTTTCGAAAAAGGAATCGCCAACTTTTTGATGTACATCCCAGTCGTCGAGACGGTGCTTGAGCTCAGCTAAGAATTTCTCATGTATTTCAAGAATATCGGGCACCATAAAGAATATCTCATCCACAGTGCGTGTATCAATCATGCCAGCGTGTTCCGGTGACTTCAAAACTTTGAGATACTTAAGCACAACGATTTGCAGAGATTCCACATAGGACTGCTCATTACGATAAATCTCCTGTACAACATAAGTGCGTGTGTCCTAAAAACAAAAAAAAAAAAACAGAAAATGAGAAAATAAAATATGAATGATTATTAGGGATTGTCTGAATGTTGGTATAAGCCTTTCTGAGAAAACCAACCGCCCACACTTACGCCATCATAACCGCCCAGATTCCATTTGCAGTTAATGTCGAACTGAGCGCGCCTCTCCGAATCATCCTCGGAATCGGAGCAAGTGATTGAAGCCATTTTCTTGAGCCTATCACATTTGTCATTTTGATGGGGTGCCGCACCGAACCCAGCCTTACTCAACCGTGCCACAGTCGTTGTTGCCATTGAGACAGCTTGCGACACACTGCTGGTGCTGCTGCTGTTGCTGCTCGCCGGCAATGTGGATGTGGATGTGGATGTGGATGCAGCTGCTGTTGCCGCCAGCGGTTGTTGCATCACAGCCTGAGCCAGTGACTGTGGCAACAGCGGGCCAGCAACGGTATTTGAGGGTGCAGTTATTGTTGCTTGTAAATCCAGCAGACTTAAACGTAGATTTTCGCGATTATGCGACATTTTTAATTATATTTAATGATTATTTGTTGTTGTTAACTTTAATTGATTTGTCCACTGATTATTGTTTTGTATTGTTCAGCATTTAATATACTAATTGTCAGTGCTTTTGAGATAATGGATTTCTATTTAGAATTTGTTGGCACAAACTAAAGTCGCGTGCTCGCCCATCGATAAAAGGTAGGTAACTAAAATTGCAAACAATTTTATTGGTCCAAAAAGTGCTTTAGAAACAAGTAATAAGTAGTACTGGAGTAGCAGGAATGAAGAAATCTGCGTAGATGTCGAGTGGGTGAACAACTACAGCCCACGTGCCACATAAGTACTACATTCTACACATGTATGTATATTTATGCATACACACAATCGGTCTATGTGGTTCTTCACTACAGAAGATTTAAGTAACCTTGCGGCTTCTCGAGGTACACGAAGTTGTTTGTGTGGTTTCTCGCCCAAAAAATGTATTTGCCACAACAAGAAAACCAACCACACTCAAACATACACACACACACAGAGGGATGTATGCCGTCAGTTGTGATTTTGATGAAAACAGGAAACCGGAAATTTATTTACGCCCAACTTCACATGTTTATCGCACTTCAAAATTCACATTAATTCTGCAATTAATAGTTCAAATTTGTAAAAACAATTGAGAAACTATTTTTGATTTTCTTGCGAAAAGTTATTGCAAAAAAACAAACAAAAATTGCTGGCTAAGAATATTTAATACACTAGCGAGCAACATTAATTAAATTGCTTTCAGTCATAAAACTTAATTTTTTTAAGCGTATATTATATAAAGCTTGTTTGTTTTTATATGTATACACACACACACATGTATACACATGTGTCCAATAAAGCTTGTATCAATGTGTATCCAAGTGCTTAACGGCAATAGGAATCTGAAGACATTTGATTGTATTTTGCACAAAGTATAGCAAATATATAATTGGATTGCTCGTCGTTGGCGAGTTTGAAGCTTTAAGTGCCGTTTCCTAGAAGTACACAACACAATATAATTCACAATGTAATACAATTACAGTTTTTCTTTGAGCTGCGCAGCGCAACAAGAGGTTGGGTATGGTAGCCAAAATGCCTTTGTGTATACATATGTATCTACTACATACACACATTAACAGGCCCACACACACATACACACGCAGACATACCCACACACACACACACACAAATACATGGACATATATTTAATTGTTTTGTGTTTTTGTTTTAGCCATTAAGTTAGGCGTTCATTTTGTTATCCTTTTATTCATTCTGTTGGTTTAAATTGATTTATTATATATATATTTACATATGTACTTTTAAGCTTGTATGTATATGCTCGCAGTGCAAAGGAATTTTTTTTTCTTTTGCGATTTTATTGAACTGCAAAACCATTAAATACTTTCGAACTCCGCGTGCTTGTTGCTGTTATTATTATTTGGCTTATTGCTATTGCCTGTCTGTTTTATCTGTGCGACTGTTTGGGTTAATCTATTTTCCACAACACCACAAAATAAAACAAACGAAACACGAAAAATTTCGCCACTCAACTGACGTACAAAAAGCAAATAAGAATTTAAACGCGCGCATTGGCGTTGGCGGAGAAGACTCTATTGCTGCGCGCGGGAGAGCAGCGATAATACATATCCATGTGTGTGTGTATGTATGTGTGCGTGTGTATGTGATGCGGTTTAATACTCACATTGTGTTGGTGGCGCATATAACTAGCTGCACAGGAGTGTGCTACTCAACACGTTGAAAAACATTCCATTGTGCCAAATACACACTTAAATTCCATTTTTCATATTCCAATCGAAAGCAGACAGCCCACCCCCAACAAGCCGAACTCTCACGATACCAATTGGAATACCACGAACTCTATTCGGTTCGGTCTGCATGCGACAAGTGGCCGAGACAATGTATGTGAGCGTACTAAATGCCAGCATGCATTTTCTTCAATTATACATTTTTTCCTTTTATGATAAAATTAAAAATATTTTCTTTAATTATATACTGATCAATAATCAAATATTCAAAGTTCGCGTTTACTAAAATTTTTGAGAATTTATAATTATAAATTCAATAAAAGTTGTATTTTTTGTATATAATTTTAATTTTTATTTATTAGAATTATTAATTAATTCTCTTAGGCACTTTGGCTATTAAGTAATGATTTAAGAATAATTATTAACAAAAAGTAAATAGTTAAATATCCTCTCAAACAAAATGAATCAGCATAATTTAAAAGAACGATTTTTTATTTAAAATTTTACCGACAACTGCTAACTGAACTCGATAAAAACAGACAAGTGTGTCACTGATGATGATTGTACATTAGCCATGACTAACTGGTAACCATTATAATAAATATTTATGATCATATGCTTTAGACCAGTAATAGCAGAAGTTAAAGTCACAAATAATGCTTTAGCTTCAACCACGGTGCATGGAGCGAAACAAAGAGATGAAATAAGCATCTGTGGCGCTCTTCCTAACACAGTGACACATTTCCAATGCGCAGTGGTTGTTGGAGCATGCGCACAAATCAGCTGCCTGCTTTTCCAATCAATTTCCCAAATGCTCTGCAAACAATACAAAATCTGGCGCTCATGCATATGTACATATATATACGAACGGTTTTCCCAATGACCAACTCATTTTTGCTGCTGATGGAGGAAAATCAAGAAGTTTGGAGACGGAGATCAATGATAAAATTCGCTTAATTCAAATTGAAGCATTTTATCAAGTACCAGTTGAAAATTAGGAAATGCTGTTAACAGCCTTTAGATGTGGTTCCTTATTAAAAAGCATAGACGACCATTAGGCAATTCCTTATAGAATATTTTTAGATACATAAATGCTGTGTTTTTCTTGTGTTTTTAACTTCCGACTTATAGTCATAGCAAAGACGCTTAATGGTTCTGATTTCTGTTTGATTAAAATTGGTTTATTTTCAAACTCATTGGAACTGATTCTATTTCAACACAAAAAGGTTCAATTTACATGGGGTTGATTTTTATACTTTGATACCTTATAGATAGAGACTTGAAACTTGGAACATTTACTGGCCTATACCAGCTTCAGACGATTGAAATTAAAAAAAATTGGAGTGCTACGCCCACTACGAGGCTAGGAAATCGATAAAATTTATAAACACAAATCGATATAGCCACGTACCTCCCACAATTTTAAGGCTACTGTCACCAAATTTCGTTGGCAACTTGTAGGCGATGTGCTTCCTGCCACACCCAGGCGCCCACCACCCCTAAAAGTTTGAAATGAATTTACATTCAGCAGTTTTTGAGTTAGCACCGACAAATTTAGTGGGTATATTACTGGTAAGCGCCTTAAATCGATTTAAAAGATATATGGCCACGCCCACACGCCCACGTGCGCCCATTATCGCCAACGCCATTTTTTTTTGGAAAGTGTAAATCGATAAGTCCACATATCGCCCATAATTTTAAGGATAGAGTCACCAAACGTGGAATCTAATTTGTTGGTAACCTCCTTCATAGATCAGCGTATACATTTTCAGACCACGGCCACACCCGACACGCCCAATCAATACCACCTGTTATCAGATGGTATTACTTATGGTATCAGAGTATTTCACAGTCGGTTACGCCCAACTGCAATGTTCTCTCTTGGTTTCAATTCACTTTTCGAAATTGTTGGATAAAAATACCGAAATCGCTCTCAATTTTTTCGAAAAATTTGTTGTGTTAGGTATAAGTTCATATGATAAAAAATATTATTGAATAAATGAATTGTGAAGATCATTGACCCCTTAAATATATATATGCTAGGTTGATAGCTACTTACTGCAATCGTTTTCTGGCGTTGCTCAGAGAGCATATTCTCGCTGGATCCCTGGAGCAGCTCCGCCAACAAGGCAGCTGAGGGAGGCGCCTTGGATTTGTTGCTGCTGCTGGGGTTGCTGGCTTCAGCACTGCGCTTCGCATGATGATGGTGATGGCCATGATGGTGCTGATGTTGGTGTACATGTGGCTTTGGAGTGTCGCCACTCATCGATTGGCTGCGCTTGGTGTGATGCGATTTGAGTTGGGGCGCCTCGGATGCGGCACGTTTCATTTGATGTGGCGGCTGCTTATCAGCCGCTAATATCGTCTCGTTCAGATCCTTGGCGGACACCGAAATTGGCAACATTGCACCCGCACTATTCACATGATCGATTTGCGACGGAGTCGATGCGGCGCGTGCATGCGTCGGCACCGGCAAATACGCGCTCGACTTGCGCACACGCATCGAGCTCGAATATTGCGGCTTATTGTTGCGTATGGTGCCAAGTGAAGGCTTTGCATCACGACGCGGATGCAAGCTGCAGGAATTAGAATGTTATTGTTTTATTTGCCGTAAAAAAAGTGTGATTTTTGCATTGGAAAGCATTCCACTGTTGATGAAAACCTTAAGTTCCTTATAAGTTTTCTGCTACAAACTCCAATACATAAAAGTACCGACACTGTATATAATATCTTGGAAAATATAAAACTCACTAAGGTTTACTTTGATATATACATATATGCATTTTCAATGAATAGATTGAGATGTGCATAGTTTATTTTTAAGAGATCTGGTTGATTTTTCGAAATTGAGCTAAATATGAAGCTAACTCTTAAGTTTTACAAAAAAAAAATAATAAGTAATAACAAAGTGTAAACAAACATTATTAACATTAAAAATTATTAAATATCATATTATTATTATATTAAAAATTGAAATCAATCTATCTTTTAAATTTAAATCATTATTTCTTTATTTAAAAAAAGATTAAAATTGATAAATAATTCTTCTAATTTATATACTAAACAAAGGAAAAAATGATTTTGTAATAATTTTGCAGTGAACAAATTCAATTGTTTGTAAAAAATATTTATTACATGTACAATAATATATATTATTATGTACAATAAAAACAGATTCAAAACTCACCTGTCAGATTCGCGCATTTCCTCGAGTATTTCCTCGAAATGCATGCGATTTGGTTTCTTCAGTTCCGCCTCCAACATTTGGCCATATGGACCACGCACGGTTAGCGGGCGCTTCGAATACCGTTTACTTTCATAGTCACCGCTGGGTGTTGGACTCCAACTGACGCGCTCCTCGGTGTCTGACATGGAGTCCGTTTGGAGGAAACTGTTACTTTTGCTGTGATTGATGCTTGTGGCATCGTCCTTTTCCTCGCTGCTCTGGCAGCTGAAACTGCTCAGCAATTGAGGCTTGTCCTGTGATCCGTGCCATGAGGGCGATGACTTCTCATGCTCTGGCGTGGTCATCTCAAACATCAGTGGGCTATTGCTTTCATCTGTTGAATCTGGCTTGATCGCCTGAAAGTTGGCTATAGATATGTCCAGCGCAAGGCCACGATGCGGTGCTGCCGGCTGATGCCAATCGGAATTATCGATATACATGCCCTTTCGCTTGGTGGACTTGTCCAGATGCCGCTTGTGCCGTTCGCCAGTGCTATGCCTTGGCGTCGCTATTGCCTCTGTGCCGCGCAACTCCAAATCCAGATCCTCTTGACGTTGCGGATCGTCGACAGAATCGTACAACGGATTGGCTGACTGCTCTGTGGGGCTTGTATTAATTATGTCATCCTCTTCGGAGCTGCGACTCACAGAGATTGTTGGCAGCGTTGTCAACGTTTCCGTCTGCATTATTTTGCATGCTGCATGTGCAATGGGTGGCTGCACTGTTTCCGGCACCATGCCAAACTCTGGCGCCAACTCCACCCATTCCTGAGCAGGTGTCTCCAGCCACTCTTGGGCGGCACATTCATAAACCGGCACGGGTATCAGACACGTTGTGGCCGTTTGTAAAATATTATCTGGTGGCGATTCCAACGGCAATTGCTCCTCCAAAAGTTTAGCCAAATTGGGCTCCATTATGGTGGGAGGCTCCTCCTCCTTGACATTACATTCGCTCTCCGAGTGTATGGTATCCGATAGTGATTCCATTTTGGCGTGGGCTGCAATAACACTGCAAGCTGTTGCAGCTGATACGCTGGCGCCACTGCAATTATCCGTATTGAATATATCTTCTTCGGCTATCGAATCGGGCACGTCTTCCAGCACGTTCTCAAGTGATTTCTCCTGTCCGTAGTTCAGGTTAATACACACACCCGTAGTTTTTAGTGGTATGTGCACCCAACCCGGATCCGGCAATTCGTTTACTTTGTTGTTGTTGTTGTTGTTGCTGCTGTTGCTTTGTTGTAGAGGGGGGCTCTCAATGGCCTTGTCCCGCCGCAGTCGATCGCGCCACGCACTTAATGTTGATTTACAATCAATTTGTGAGAATGAAACGGAACGAAACGGTAAAATCCCTTTCGGTGTGCGACTCTCCGCTCTGGACAGCTGCGTTGCCCATTCGCTACTGCCTGCCTCACCGACAACCTCAACGTCACCCACTGATGGGGCTGTCGCTGCTGCTGTTGCTGCTGCTGCTGCTGCTGCTGCTCGTGGTGGCGGTGATTTGGACTTCTCGCGAGTGCACAACATGAAAGTTTCCAAATTGGAGAGACTTGCGTTTGGCCGCATTGAGTGAAAGAGTCGCTGTGTGGTTGTATTGGGCACAGCAATACTATTGTTGCTGTTGCTATTTGTGCTGTTTTGCTTCTGTAACGGACTACTGGTCGATGGGTCCGCATCTTCGATTGGCTGGCACTGATCGCCCCCGCTCTGGCATAATGTGTCCTGCAGTTCCAAGCTGCTTGCTGTTGAATTATTTTGCGGAAGTCGGGGGCGTCGTGGCGGTGGCACCGGCGGTGGTGTTGGTGTCGATGAGGCACGTGAACTGCTGCCACCACCGCCACCGCCCCGCAATAGTTCCGTTAGCTCTCTGAGTCGCTCGGATCTATCGGAAGTTTTGCGTGTTTTCTCCGCACTGCTCGATCTCGAATTGGAGGCACCCCCCTCCGTGGAGGCTGATGGCCTTGATTTCAGTCCAAAAGCTAGGCGCTGAAAACGATCAAGCGTATTACGTCGTTTTTCCATTGTCTGCTGAAAGAATCAGAAATCAATTGGTGAGGAAAGTTAATCGAATTATTTTTTTTCCAGTTCACACAACAGCGACAATATAATCATTGTATTGTTCTATGGATCGACGTCATTTCTCTCCCATTTCCCATTTCTCATTTCTCCTCTCTCTTCAAATATAAATATAAACATGTGCATTCAGAGACAAGCATTTAGAAACGACATCGTATTAAATTTGAAAATGTTTGCAGAAGACCTAAAAATGCTCTAGAAGTGTTTGGTTTTCCTAAAAACAAACTCAACTTTAATTTCGTTATTATTATTATTCTATTAATATTAAAATACGAGATATTTAGTAAAGTAGAAAGAAAATTTAAAAATTGTTGGAGAAGATCTAAAAAAAAGTGAAGTCAATAAAGTTCCAAATATCTCTTAAGTAGTCGGATTATTTAGTATCTGAATACAAAAGTTTATTTAGTAGCTGTACGCTGCTTATTAGAAACTGTACTTTAAATGTTTTGATCAAAAGACATGCGTACACAGATCTTATGTTTACTCAACATCCATTCAGCGATCTGAGGCACTTACAAATCTAAATTGGCAAACACTTAAATTCGAATAGTGACTGATGTTGAGAACAAATTGTTTTGCAACTATTTTCTTGGGCGCCAGATCATCTTAGGCATGATTATATTTTTCAGTGCACAGTGACACATAAAACACAATGTAAGGCAAAACAGAAATGCTGTGGATACAAAAAAAACACATACATACATACATACATAGATCCATATGTATATGTACAAAAGTCAAAAAATAAAAACTCTGTATATACGCACACAGTGATATTTTTAGTATAAACAACAAGAATTTATACCAAATACAAAAGAGAGGGAGAGAGAGAGAGAGAGAGAGAGAGAGCAGCCAGACAAAACTCAAAATCGTAGAGATGTATGTACCTTAGACACATATTAAAAGAATCTTACAAAAAGCACACCGTCGACCAGCATCCCAGAGAACAACAAAATCTCAAACAAATTGTGGCACCATTAGCGCAATAATATACGCATGGGTGTGTGTGTGTGTGTGTGTGTGTATGTGTGTATGTATGTACATTTGTATACTATTATGCATATGTATAGCTCGTAATTATGTTTGTAAGTAAATACGCATATAAATGCGCATATAAGCACGTAATTAAAACTGACAATTTTACATGTTCTATCTGCTTTGTATCCATATGCCTGCATCCACATACGTACATGAATACATACACACATATACATAAACACAAACATGTATACATACATACATATGCATGAATGGACATTAGGAGAACGTACTTTCTTAGTATGCCCAGACTACAGCGTTCTCTCAATTCTCACACCTCTCAAATATTTATTTTGTTTTCAAAAGGAATAGAAAGTTCATAAAAATTAATTAAGCTCAAACGAACCGAATAAACACATTTTGCCATAGATTTATTCATTTTGCACTTTTAGGAAAGTGTATTAAATCCGTTCTTGTATTGCATTTGAATTTTCCAAATTTATTTCATTTCAATTAAGTTACAATAGTAAATTCTGATGCTAAAGGTCGTATTCGGCAAATGTATTAATCTATTGCCCAAATATAAAGTTTTGAATATGATATTTGAATTGGAAGTTGTTTCGATATTGGAAATGATTATCAATTCCTAATTTGTACACTAATTTCTTATTGTGCATTAAGATTTGGGGCAGGCATAAGAATTTCTTAGTTTAATGGATTTTTCAAACCATATTCGAAAACAAAAATATATGGAAATTAGAATTGTTTAGAGATTAAAAACATTTTTATATTTGTTTATTTACATATGGCCAATATTTGGGAAGCTTAGATCTCAAATGCGAGAGAGCACTGTATTTAAATTATTGTATGCGTAATTATGTCTGATCACATTGTGAGTCTGAGTGTATGCCTTAGTCAAACACTATATTTATTTGTCAGATTTTAGCAGCGCATTTAATGTTTTTGATGGAACTTACATCTTTGTCACCGTTGAGTCCAACTGTTGAATACGCATAGGGGGAACAGTCAAATGTTTGAATGATCGGCAGGTGTCGCAATTGCAATGGAGTTACGGCGATTGTCTGTTGAGGTATTGAACAATATGTTAGATTGTGCACCGAGATGCTGGCAAATGTTGAGTGCAATGACACATTTGAGGAACTATTCGATTGGTCCAAGTTGTGAATGAACACGGTTTTCTCGCTGCAATTCGAGATTGAATCATCCGGTAAATTTAAATCTATATGAACATCCGACTGGTCGCCAGCAATCGTTAATGTCGCTGCTGACAATTGTGTTTCAAATTCAATCGGCTTCGCTGCCTTATCTAAATCAATACAGTTGCCGTCTGAGTGTACATATTTAAGATCATTAGACACATTATTATATTCGCAAATTGCGTCACTATTTAGCGCGACTTCCGATTGGGTTGTTAAATCGTTTTCCGTTCGCGCTGCTCTCGCTGGGATACTGGGATTTATGCTCAACTCCTGTTTGAGATATCCGTTACGATCGTAGCGAAGAACACATGTCGTTTTCGCTTGCAACGCTGCGTCGAGTTTACAGTTGTGGTTGCTGTCAAATGCGTGCAAATTGCAGCTATTTTCAGCTGGCACTGGTGTGGATCCGCTGGCGTACGTTGAATTCGAACAGCTGCTGGGTATTTGCTGGTTATGCTGGGTGTACTCCAAGGGGTAGATTAGCTGCTCACGCTGTTGACTCTGCTCCAAGCGGCGTGTCTTTATTGCTGGCTCGGCTGGATCAGATGGACTATCACTGCATGCGGTCACCTCAAAGCAAATACGTGGTTTCGGCTTGGGCGGCACGGGCGGCGGCGGCTGGCGACGATCACAGCGTACATAAGATTGAAAATTATTCGCGCGACACGATTCACTTGGATAATATTCAAGTGTTGAGCGACGGCCATTTGGCTCGGATAATTGTTCCTGCTGCTGCTGCTGCTGCTGAGCGAATTTGTTAATCGTATAACAACAAATTATTGGTAATACGCGACGATTTGTCGATGACGCGTGTGACGTTTCAACTTTTAAGGCCTTATCCGTTGGCGCTGTTGTGTTTGTTATTGTTGTTGTTTTTGTTTTTGTTGTTGTTGTTGTTCTGTCTTGTGCGATAGTTGATGATTTTGGCTGGCGTTGTTCTATTTCTATAAACGGCAGCGACAGCGACAGTGAGCCAACGCCAACGTCATCATCATCATCATCGGCAACAACAACATCATTATCATTATCATTGACTTCTTCCTCATCGGAGACAAAACGATACGACGACAAATCAGACACTGAATCCGTGTACGAACGATAAAAAGCTACGATGCCGCCAGGCTGCTGCTGCTGCTGCTGTTGCTGCTGCTGTCGCTGTTTCTGCTGTTGCTGTTGCCGCTGCTGTCGCAGTTGTTGCTGTTGCTGCTGCCAATGCTGTTGCTGCTGTTGCTGCTGCTGCTGCTGTCTCTCTCCACAGCACCGCTCGCAGAAGGCCCATGCTCGCGAGCTTTCGGCAGTATTTTCGTTTGGGCGCCGAAGCTTTTCACACAATCGTTGCATCTGATTTGGCTTTCGATTTGATGGATCGTTATCCTCATTGTTATGATTGTTATTGTTGTTATTGCTGTTGTTGTTGTTGTTGGCGTTCGTCTTGTTGTTGCCCAGTTGTGGTAAGTTCTCTGACAGCGATATATTTTTAAAAATCATTGATTCCAGATGTCTGCATTAATGCCTAAAGCATTAGATTTGATCGTTTTTAGTAGTATTTAAATTGATTTTATTATAAATTGGCTTTAATTTGATGATTTGTGAAGGTCGTTGATTGATCTTGGTATTCGCGACTATCCATTCAGCATATCCTGTCTATTGTTTATATCTATAACAAGTAAATTTGTTGATCATTTATAAATTCTCAATATGATTTTTTTGTAGACTTACTGCAGCAATTTCTGTATCAATTGGTCGCATTGTTGAGCATATTTTCTGAGTGTTGTATCGAGCACGTCATCCTGGTTGTCCTTCAATATATAGAAACATTTTACATTAAATTTGGTGCATTTTGGAATAAATTAAATTTGTAAAAAAAATACAGAATAATAATTACAAAAATCATCCTTTCGAAAAACTATGTAACTATGTAAAAAAGAGTTTGTAATCAATCCAGTTTCAAGTTTCTTTTTTTGCCAATAAAATGTGCCGAATGGCAAAAACCAATTTTTGTGCACGCCGCAAAGTGTGCCACACTTTCTGGCCGCATAAGCTAGGAAAATTATACATTTGCTAGCTATCAATTAGTTAAATACAAGTATTTATAAAATATATAAAATCTGCAATAATTGCTGTTTAGTTTGAAATTTTAGGTTTCTAGTTGTGGTCAAAAAGACAGACACACTTGAAACGCATATGAAGAAAATAATTGCACATTTGAATAGTTGCAAACCGTCGAAAAAATACTGTTTACTGACTTTTCTAGATTTGATTAAAGTTCAAAGAACTGAGTAAAGATATTACTTAAACTGGCCAAACAGTCGCATCACTTTCAGATGGCAACTGCATAAGCATATTTGTAAACAAAAGTTGTTACGCTCGCATGACATTAAAGACATGTGTTTTTTTTCCGGTTTGAATCGCATTTTGTTACCGGAGAAAGGTTTCTTTTGTTTTAACACAACAATTGAAAATGAATAGTTGCTGTTGACTTTTCAGTTGCAGTTTTTCATTACAATCCATACATTTGTTTTTAGTAATTATGTTGCAGCAATGTCGGAAGCTCTTTTTGCCATATTTATCGGCTTGATTGTTATTAAGTTGTTTTTATTAATGTTATTATACAATTAGTTGTAGTTTCAATGGTTCTGATAAAGTGATGTTCAACAACTTCGTACATAATCAAAGAATAATAAATCAAAATAATAAATAATAATACAATTATAAACATTTTATAATTATTTATCTCTACAGAAATCTATATAAATTATAATTGTTATTATTATTGTTTTGATGATTACTAAAAGTCACACCAGCGCCCTCTTCCAAGTTGAGTATTGGTGACTTGCCTAGTCAAAGCCAGCACAGAATAATATACAGGGTATCCGCTGCCTAATCAACCTAATTCTTTGGCGATCATTGTGTTGAGATTGGGATTGCGTTGAAGACGACGAAGAAGGTGTTGCTGACGTGCCGCTGAAGCGCGGCGCAGATTAATCATCACTACAAAGAGAAGTATTGCACTGCAATGCATCGCAGCGTTGAGCTGCTGTCACTTGTCAGTCAAAACAGCCAAGGCATTAAACGGCCTATAAAAATGTATAAAAATAGATTGCAAGTCTATCGCAGTTTCCATCACGCGCAGAAACCGACGCAGTTCCACTCCCAATCCCTGTTGCACTCCCAGTCCCAGTCACAGTCACAATCGCAGTCCCAATCCCAGCATGTTACATATCGCGCTCCTAGGCTTAATTGTTATTATTGTTGAGTGTTGAGATGGCAGCCGGTGAGACGCCTTTTGCATCCCGACTGCAGAATGTTCGCATCATGTCAAAACTTTTATGGCTTTTTAATGATCATTTATAGAACTCTGAAGGCTTACATTTTAATTATTTTAAATTGAATTTTGCTTATTCAAGCACAAGCGAACACAACAAAAAAACAAAAAAAAACTTATTGGAATTTCCCATTCAATATTTTAATGGTTAAAAATTCACACTTAAATTATAAACAACAAGCAATATGGAAATATAAAACAAAAGCTATATAAATGATACATATTTTTTCCAGTTTACCTCTCTCACTCGCAAGGGCATTAAAACTTCGGTGCAGTGATCTGTGAATCAACTTTATTCTCTGCTGACGTATGTTTAAGAATTTTTGCGGCTTTGCAAAGTTGAATCGTTCGTTTTATCTACGATTTTTTATCTAAGTATTTTGTAAGCAAATAAATAATACGTTAAGATTTAAACAACAGGCAAAATATTTATACATATGCGCATTCGTCTGGACATATGTGTATTTTTATTTAAATACGTATATATATATATATATAAATGTAAATGAAAATGCTCAAAACATTTCCACAATGCACAAATGCACATGCATAAAAAATACTCGTTTATATTTCAATTCTTCCCATTAGAACTATTTATCAGTTGTATCTTATTGTTAACGCAATCGGACAAAAGTGCTGTTGCCACTGTGAATGTTGCAATTAATACATATTGAACAACAATGTTAATAACCACCAAATCAAAGTAATCTATAGAAACCTTGGCCTTACTTGAGTTTAACATTCGCATGAAATTTAATCAGTCAGTTCAAGTTCAGCTTCGATTAAAAGTAAATTAAAAAAGGTTTCAAAATGTGTTCGAAATGAATAATACTCAACTGAGCAGAAATTGGTTCTCGTCTATTTATATACTTGATCATCAATATGAGCAAATGTGTAAAGAACTAATTATAAAGTTGTGCAAATATAGAATATCCAAGAATGCGAAAAATGTTATCAAATTAAGTTTATTTTTGATAAATAGATCATACTTTTGTGCTAATTTTAGTTCGCTTACAGACTAACAACAACAACAATAATAGATAAGCCACAAGTTTATCTAGCTAACTAACCACAATTCACCTTCGCTCAATGTATTTCAATGTCGTCAGATGCGAGAGCTACGATAAAGAAAAAGAGGCTAAGTAATTATTTAAATCTTAACATTCATTTGTTCCAACAGGTACTTCCCATGACATTCTTAGATAAAGTAATCCCCACTAGTTTCAATACATATTGTTCAGTTTAATTAAATAAAGCATCAAAAGTATGTTATGGCCAGGCAGCCTGCTTCAGTTTAAGCAGCTTCGTTTCTCTTTTGATTTTCGATTAGGTTGCACTCAGGAGTCATACTTTCACGACCTTTTCTGTGGAGTGACCTAACAGTTCAAGTGAATGAACGACAAAAAACCAAAAAAAAAAAACAAAAAAACGATGAAGCATATTCAGTTGTGCACAACATTCAATTAGTAAATTTAAAGTTTGCTTGCTGTTTTTCGTTTATATATATATATATATTTTTTTTTGTAGTCAAACAATGAGGCGGAACTTGACTTGATTTAAGTTTTTATGGAAAGTATCTGTACTTTTTGCTCTGCATCTTTGACGCTAAGCGTTAGATAAATTGCTTTATGAAAGTGCAACAGGAAGAAAATACGTAGACAATTCAGACATAAACGAAGAAAACCCAAAACAGCGTTTTTGTGTTTGTTGATGAAATCCAAAAGATAAGCAATTGGTCGCCTTATAAACTAATAATCGGGGGCCAAGCAAAATGGCCATAAAATTAGCCAGGCAACTTAACGACGACACTTGTGAAAGTTTTCATTACATATAAATAGCATAGCCATAGATCAGTTGAGATACTGATCAGCAAACTTTTGTTGTTTTTTTCTTGTATATAGTGCCATTGTTTGGCTCTGTTGCTGCCTATGAGGAAAGTGAAAAAGGCGCATCCAACTTTGGTTAATAGATTCTTAAGCAAAGTAATGCCAAAACCGTTTTGTTGATGCAACATTTGTTTTGGGCTTTCAACACTAGCAGCAATAATATTAATGGCCAGCTGCGATCAATTTAAAGATGTAAATTTTTTTTTGTTGTTTGCCAAATTAATAGTTTTTGCGATTTTCACAAATTTTGAACTTCGCATAACTGTGACAGCTAATCGTGGCACCAGCACATATAACAAATGCTATTAACTCAATCTCCAATAAACAAATTCGGTGAAACGGAATTTTTGAAGTGAACAAGAGCGAAATAAACTAATTGAAAACAAATTATTGTTCAAATAAAAGATCATTCTTTATAAATCTTATAAACTCCATGAGATAGATGGCCTGATCTAAAAAAAATTATCCTTCTATATTACTTGTAATTGTGCAATTTTATTCATGCCACTTCATCGATTTTGTATGGCTTATAATTTGGCCTTCATACTATTTGGCAATTGAATTTTTGGTTGAGAGACTGATTGCTAATCAAAATCGGCATATTAATAAACGAATGTAACAAATAATTACAGAGTTGCGTAAGTAAATTTAAATATTTTGAATATTATTCATACATCACTCCCAACAAATGATATCACATTTCGTTTGATACTTGCGCTTTCACAACGCAGTCCGTCTGGTTACGCTTGGTTAGATAAGGAATTGGTCTCATCAACTTTAATCGCCACTTCCAAATCACACCGATTATGAATATACGTATGCAGACGAACATAGATTTGTACATTTGTGGATGCATACAAAGCACATACGTGCTTCAATACGAAGCTTCATTAGCCTTGCACCAGCTTTCTTTGCTTTTTGAGCTAAACTCATGCGGATGCAGGCGGACAGTTTCAATGTGGGCGTGACTGCAACTGACGAGGTCGTGAGTATCGCACAACTTGCTGTTTGAGTGTGCAACAACAAAAGCAACAACAACAACAACAACAACAACAACAGTAACGTAACGTGCCGACACAAAAGCTGATTATGCCCCTCTTGGCTCTTGGCTCTTGGCCTGCTCGATTTGCAGGCAGGTCCTAACCAAATCTCTGGTCCGACCAACACAAGTAAGTGTTTATTTTGCTCTCCAATAGCCGTTTACATTAGTCATCATCATATCAAAACGTAATTGCAAAAATGCATATGTCCAAAAATGTCTAACAGCAGCAGTAGCAAACTGCACAGGACACAGTCTCCAACAAGAGGAGCATGCAAATGTAAATAATAAAAAAATGATAATAATAAATAAATAATAATAATAACGAACAATTATTACAAATCCAAATAGGAGTTTATTAGATAGCCAATAGATACACAAACCTCAAAAGTTAATGTTGCACAAAATGCAACTGCAACGAAATAAAGCTGAAATCCAAGAGGGCAAACCGGGCTGACTTTTGAGTGTTACCACACCAGCATCGAGCACCAGCAGCAACAGCAACAACAGCAACAAAAGCAACAACAACAACAACGACAAAGTAAGTCTGATCTCTTGCCCCTCCCACTCCCACTCTCAGTGGCCGAGTCTGACGGTCGAGTGAGTGGCTGGCCTAGGCAATGGGTCTCTTCAAACATCAGGGCAGAGGCAGTGGCAGTGGCAGAGGCAGAGGCGCAACATAACATGCAACATTACATGCCTATAATTTGTTTTCGCACAGCAGGACGTTTTCACTCCATAAGACATCAGCAAAAGGTTTTAAATAGTCACATTACGACTATTGCCAACAACCGTTCAAATGGCACCGCTCCAAGTGGCATTATGAATGCCGGTGGCAAGCGACACAACCGCCACAGCGCCACACAGTGGCCATTAGGATGACTTAAGTTGATCTTCATTTGGTGTATCAGAAATTATTTAAGATTATAAATATTTTACGTAATTTCAAATATCCAAAATATGTGTGAAAATCTTGTTTGAGTTCATTTTGTATTCTAATTGATCAGCCTTTAACTGATTTGAAGTTAATCGTTCACTTACAGCGCAATAGATTTTCAGCTGATAAGTTGGCTAAGCCCCATGAAGCAGTTGTACAAATATTTGTGTATATTGAATTGTGTTTGCAAATGGTTAAGGCAATTTTCAAATACAATTTTATTTTGAATCAGAAAACGTTTTCATTCCAATTAAAATATGAGATTTGAATTTGTAATGTCTTTTTACTGACAATAATTTATAAAATTTGTTAAATCGTTGCAATGCTATGTATGTAAATCAAAGAAAAATTAAAACAACAACTGAAAACGTTTGGTGATATATGATATAGAAATATGAGTTTTCGATTAGTGACGCCTTTTAGAGTCCATAATTTAGCAGATAGTGAGCTTAACTTCGATATATTACTGTTATATAAGATATATAGAAAATGGTCTATTAATGGAAAGCAAATTTTTTTAAATGTACTCAAATTGCTTTTCTACTAATTAAAGTACAAAAATCAAAATCAAATAATTGGCTATCTAAAGTCGGATAAAACTACAACAACTTTTCGCCAGTATGAAAAAAAACATTCATAGACGTCGAATTTGCCCACAAATTATTTTTATCAATGAAGAATTTTCTTACTTTTTGAAGTAAAAAAAACTTTTTTGTTATTGAACAACTTCGTTGTCTTAGTTATGGTAAATATTTTAAGCATAGGTTGATAGCTAATATTCATATACACTGACCATATAAAATGATTTGTAATAATGTTGTCTTTATAAAATTTAAAATGTCTTTAGCTGTGCTTACTTAAAATCATAATGATTACATTCAAAAGCTTTTAGTCTAACTAAGCATTTATCTAATCTGTTGTAAAATGGTGGATTTTTAAGCGGTTTACCAAGTCAAATGGAATGGCCAGCGGACATCAAACAAAGCGAAGCTAGTTAAGCATTAACTAACTTCGAGTTACAGCTGTAATTCTTTAGTCACAGTTTGACACACACACACACACACACACACAACCACACACACACACACACACAACCACACATACACATACTGGTACTAAGTTAGTTAGTATTGGTATTCAAGCATGCATTATTTGCGCTTATCAAATAAAATATGACAAACAGCCTAAACCGCCTAAGTTGAGCGACAATCAAGTTGCCACTTGAGCGCTAAGTAAAAATATATCCGAGTACATGACGACAACAACAACAACAAAAATGTGTGTAAAAATAACAATATTTAAATATGAAAGAAATGAAAAAATTATTTATTTAGAAATTGGTCACTGACTGGACTGGCACTTATTTTAAGAAGACAAAAAATACAATAATAATATGCAATATGAATAGCGAAAGTATGCCTCTTCAATAAGAGGAAGATGAAGCAGCAGCAGCAGCAGCAGCAACAACAGCAGCAGCAGCCGCAGAAACAGCCAACACGCAGTCCAAAAATGATGATGATGAAAAAGCATCTTCAAAATACACTCATGCTTTGCCTTTTTTTTACAGCATTTATCTTCTTTCGGCTTCTTTGCCTGCAGTTGAGTACCGAGTAGTTTTTTTTTTTCTTTTTATATTTTTTTACATTTCGGTGAGCAAAAGTTGCTTTCCATGTTGTTTTTGTTTTGTTTTTGGTCTTACTGTTGTTGTTGTTTTTTTTGGCCGCCTTTTTTTTTTCGTATTTTTGTAAATGAAATGAAATCGAAATATAGGTCGATGCTCGCTGCTGCTGCGACTGTGCTGTGATTGCTACCAAATGATCTTTCTGCCAGACATAAGAGCCTGAACTCGAAACACACTTCTTCCCATCACATTGGCAAAGAAAATACAACAACAAAATTACCATAGTGAAACGTACTCCTCATTGAACCCAATCATTTATTTTTGTTTTTTTTTTGTTTTTGTTTTTGATTTTTGTTGTGGAATTTTCTTGAGCGGACTTAAATACAGGAAATTCGCATGCGCTAATGTGACCTATTTTGAGCTTTGTGGTATCTTAATGCATTCTTTGCAGATCTGTCTCTAAATTTAAGCACTGCACATAGTTTGCATATATTTATATTTATATTATTTAAAGGAGCCGCACAAACAAATCTTTAACTCGATACCTATATAAAAATAATTAAATTAAATTAAATGCAAATGACTAAAAATACACACCTAAACATTTTTTTATTCGTTTTTTTTTTTTATTTTCGCGCACTTTTACACTGTTCAATTGTTGTTGTCACTTTGCCATTATTCACGAATGCCGTATCTTAAATGAAAAATTAAATCAACTGTGGTTTTATCCGCAACACTCTACCGGCTATGACCGTTGTCAATCGCGTTCGATTGCACTCTATCAGTTCTCTCGAGAGCGCAACTAGTGCTGGAACATATCGATAGTTTTATAATGTATGCGCGAGTGAACTTTGCGGAACCAAATGACTCCAATTGGAACTTAAAGTTTAGCCGTTTTTTTCAAATATTGATTCTGCGGCATTTTGATCACAGTAACATAAATATACCTTTATAGATTTCATAATTGTTTAGCCAGCAACTGGTTATTTGACGACAATTATAATAATGTAAGTTCTGTGCATATTCAGTATTCGATGTTTAATTAGGATATATAAAAAAGATTGAGATTTGAAATGTTGAAATATTTAAATATTGTTGAAATATTTTAATTTTGTTGAAGTATTTAACTAATTTGTAGTACAAAATTTAAATTTGTTTTTACAAAACTTAAAGATCAGCACCGATCAACGCCGATTATTTCTTAGATGCCAAATAATCGATATTCACATGGCATCTCTTATTTTAGACGCATTCGGTCACACAGTCAGGGCGTTGACAGCGTTGTTTTTAGTTAATAAACATCACTTGACCAGTTGTAAATAACAACGATTTCATTTATTAAAAATGGTAGTATTGAGCTCCTGCTGGTCACCAATAATCTGGTCAAACAATGTACGCACTGGCAGCTATGCTGTTGCCGCCTATACGGCAGCATTAAGTTTCGTATTAATTACGATAATTTGCTATATGCTCGCTGGCGGAGAATCTGGACAACTTTATTCGCCGTTGTTTGAAACGGACATTCGGAGTTCTATGCCGATAGCAGGTGGATTCTACATAATCTACTTCATTTTAATTATAATCTCCTCCTATATGGTTTATCATGGCATAAAAATTAAGTGAGTTTCGCACAAGTGTGTCCTGGACAGGATATTAATTGAGAATATGTATTTCTTCAACAGCACCCGCGGCTGGCTGTTGCCCTGGCTATTTCTTGTTGGACTCGCGATCCTTTTCCAGTTTGCCTGGAGCCTCTGGTTAATTGGAGGCTATTACATATACGTGAGCTTATTTACACTAACAATATTTCTCATTTTTCAATATTATTATTTGTTATAGCTGGAGCAAACATTTTCGGCGCTGTTGAACTTTGTTTGGATGGCTTACAATGTAAGTTGTTTAAATAATTACAAACCTTTGGCATTGTTTGTTTAATAGAAATCCTTTCAGTTATACTGCTGGCTCGTTGTCTTCTCGCAATATCAGATCTTCTTGGAGTTACAGAATCCAAATATTGAACTTTTAATGCCATAAAAACGAATCTCATTCTTTTGGAGATGTCGACAGCTAATCGAATATTTACATTTGAAACTGATGCGTTTAATCTAGAAGTATTGAAACAACCAATCCGTCCATAGAGTAAAAATTCAGTGACATTCTATTTGTTTACTACAAAATGTGTCTTAAACGTAAATAATCCATTTACAAATACGTATTTTTTACAACACGACGAGTGTATATTTACACAACTTTCATATTTATACAAATAAATTTTCTAATTTACTATACAAATGTTCGGTT
Organism: Drosophila cognata; assembly: GCA_035041535.1. Classification (NCBI taxonomy): domain Eukaryota; kingdom Metazoa; phylum Arthropoda; class Insecta; order Diptera; family Drosophilidae; genus Drosophila; species Drosophila cognata. The sequence goes on along the minus strand of JAWNLC010000571.1, from coordinate 10,989,337 downwards.
TTATGTTAAATGTCGAAATTAATATAGTTATGTAAATCTGGGCTCTTTAGCTTAAAATATTACAACAGTCGCTCGAATATAGGAAAGATACATGAATTTATGGATTCTATGATAACATAATCATAAAATACTGTAATTTAAATATATTTGTTTCGATCATATAAATTTTCTTCTTATTTTTTTACCCCTAATTTGCAAATTAAATTTCTAGACAAATAAGATCTAATATTTAAGCGACTATTGTTTGTAACATCTGGGTGTCCGTAGAATGATTTGAATTCAAGCTGTGTCAACAAAATGTGGATCTAAGCCAAGTTGGCTGCAAGCCCTCAATTGATTGGCACATAACTTTGCGATATTCCGTATGAATATCAATGTTTATTAGCATTTGTTAAATTTTAATTCTTATAGATAATGTAGATAGAACGTTTATACAAAAAATACCTTAAACCACTTTTTCTTAGTGTGGATACAAAGGAGCGTAGGGCCAAATAATAGGCAAATTGAACGTTTTACAATTGAAGAAGCGAATAATTTACATAGTGCAGAGCCCTGACTGTAATGTCTAATTGCAACGGCTTAGTGTTTGACACAAAACTGTTGTTTTTTTTCATTTTTAACCCGGGTTTGGTTTCGATTTAGGTTTTCTCCTCTTTCTCCTTGTTGTAGCGCTCGAGCTCCTTAAGGAATTGCGCCTTCGGCTTCATGACATTCGGTCGCTCGCCGCGACAATTCGGGCAGAACCATTTACCCTTTGGCTTCAGGACAAGTGAAACGCACGAAAAGTGAAACCACTCGATGGGGCACAGATCGTTGTCGCAGAGTATCATTTCGCCAAAAGAAATCTGCAAAGATTAACTCACGTTCCATAACAAATACCTATAGCAAATGGTGCCACTCTGTTGTTGAACAGCATATAATATGGAAATACTTCATACCTGATTACAGACGCAATACGTTGGCTCATCGGGATCGATGGGCTCTGGTGGCGGCGTCTCTTCCCGTGCATTCGCCGCCGTATTCGAAGCGCCTGCGCCACGCACTTTGCGTTTCTTCTTCTTGCCCGAGTTGCTGCCACCGCTGCCGCCAACATTGCCAGCACCACCACCACCACCGGCGCCGCCGCCACCTGCCGCACTACCTGCTCCGCTGCCGCCAGCGGTGACACCACCACCAACAACACCACCAGCGCCAACACCACTTCCAACCAGCTGGACATGACTCTTGCGCTGGCCCAAAGCACCGCCAGCCATGACAGATTTTCGCTCACTATTCCCATTTCCACTGCTGCCGGTTTCATTTGCTGAATTCGATTCATTGCCGCCCATCTCGTTGGAGCTGCCATTGTTGGGCGCACTCTCGTTGCGCCGCCGCGAACGTTTGCTGCCCGAACGCTGAAGATCGCTGCTGTTGGTGCCACAGAAGGTGCCATTGAATCCATTGTTTGCACTGCTCGTTAAATGGCTGCCACGATCGTATGTGGGCGTTGAGCCGCCGCCACCATTCCCAGTTAGGCCAACACCCGTCGCCGCGACAGTTATCACGGCACCAAAACTAAGAGCACCATAGTGTTCCTTGGCTACGGAGTTGGTTGCATTGCTTGCGGACAAACCGGTGCTATTTAATACATTGTTGCCGGCACTGTTGCCCTGATCACACATGGGGCTCTGTAGCCGCTGCAATTTGGAGGCGGGACTGTCGTCGAGCAGAATGTAACGCTGTTCACGCTCCTCCTTTAGGTCGAGATTGTGCTGATCGGTGTCCAGTTGTCTCACCTTCGCATCGATTATCTCCTGCAGATGATTGACAATCTGCATTTTCTCATCGCCCAGCTCCTGGGCCTGTATTAGGCTCTGATGCATACGGGTTATGGAACGGCAGCGACGTTGGCTATCCGGTGAGTTCAGATGCAGCACATAAAGGTCATAATAGTGATCCACATCACGGATTAGACCTATTGTACGTATGTGTATAAATGTTATAAAATCTTTCGCTACCATTTTCTTTGTGTGAATTATTTACCTCGATACTGCACATCGATGTCACGGATGCGGGACAGCTGGCGCTGCACATCGTCGGGCAAATTCTCCACGGAATCCAGATAATTATCCACATAAGTGGCTGAATTTATTGCCTCCGATTCGGATGCAATCATGTTGGCGGTTTTTTTGCTATTCACTTCTGCTATTTGCGGCCCTACCACATTGATTTTTTTGCAGCGGTCACGTTCATTACAAAAATGAATTTGCAATTGCTTGTGGAAATTTTTCGACAGGTAAAGTTTTACGCTGCAAAATATAAATTTCAATTTTTTTAAGATGTTGCGACTGTACGCTTGTATTTGTGTATGTGCATGTGTATAATTTGAGTGTTGGAAAACATAAGAGTGTATAACATGGCTCTTAAGCGTTAACAGTTCGATTGAGTCTCTTTGTCGCGTTAACAGGAGCCGCTCAAGTATATAGGGAACGTTATGCGTTGGACATGATACAATTTCTATTTTAATTTTGCCCACTATTATTGGATTTTAATGGTCACGTCAATACTGATAAGGTTTTTGCTTGGTGAAAGAGGGGCTTACAGTAACATAAATTCTCATAACATAATGTTAGCTAACAGTTATTTTCTACATAAACATAACTATCGATGTGTTATTAACATTTCAACACGAGCCGAACAGTGTGACCGAGAATATTTGGTAATTGAGCCACCGATATGGAAACCATTTAATACATCGATTAATCACTCATTCTCATTCTATTTCGATTGAACGGTCTGTGTGGATGCATTTTTAGCCGGTCCGCTCTTGTGTGCATTTTTAAAATAAATAAAATTTCAATTAAAGTTCAAGCTTGCAGCGCTCTTGCTATATTAAGTCAAAACTATTGGCAATCTACCAAATCAAGAAAAACAATCGAAAACAAACAAAATGATCGCCAACTTTGATATTGCCGACAACAAACCAAGTAGCAAGTAAGTTTTTGCCCCTTTTTTTCATAATTTTCTGTCATTTGGTCAGTGTACATGTGTATGTAGTATGTACACATGTATATGTAGAATAACATTTTTTAACGGTGTCCTAAATGGCTGTCGGCCCACTTAAACTGTTTTGTATGTATCTACATACATAAATACTAATATCTGCATGGACGTGCCTATGTATGTGTGTGTGTGTATGCAGTTTCTTTGGCAATGTGCGATCAGCGTTGGTTTATCGCAAGACGAGGCTGTAAATTATGTTTTTTTTTTCTTATGTATGTAGTAAGATAAAAGGAAATAACCAGAGTAATCCACATGCATTTCCGTATTATTTTTGTATTATATACGATCATGTCATTTGTAACTAAAGTCAATCGGTTTCTTCCTCTATGCCTTGTTTTTTTTTTTTACATATGGACTAATTTGCTACATTTCACAATGGCCACCACTATTTGTCTTTTTTCGTCTTTTTTTTTTTTTTTTTTTTGACTTGCACTGAAACCCATAGCAGTGCAGTAAACACCCTTGACAACCGATATCCCACACACGCACACATACTACCACGCATTTTGGATATTAGAGCCCGACCCTTCAAACTGTATGTTATCTGCTTTTCCATTTGTCTGCTGCAGTTCAGGAAGTAACATTTGAAGACGACAACGATAGCAAAGGGCAATTTTGAATACAGCATGATGAGTCATTGGACATTTTTCTTTATTTGAGCATTAATACAGTGATCACATTCTTTTCAAATAAGAAATAATCTATTTCAGTGCTGTTTATTACTCATTCATGAGATGTTTGGAAAATTAAGTTTTGCTGCAATTAAAACTATTCGCATCACTTTTTGAATCTAAACGTTCTAGTTTCAAAGCGAGAATTGTTAATTGTTATCGATTATCACCAGCTGCGCCCAGCTGCTTTTTTTTCTAAACTACTGATGGGCGCGAGATATGAATTTAAATATTTATGTGTTTCCCTTCTCTTTGGGGGGGCCAAAGATTTGATGTGTATTTAAGATAGCAGATGAGCCATACATTGATGATCTTAGTCACACACACAGTGGCGTTTTTTTTTCTTCATAAATCCGCTCCATTTTCCGCTGATTGTTTCTATGGCAGCTTATGTGTACAAACAAATTCTCTGACATCGGCACGAGCTCAGCTCTAAATAGGACAAGTCACTGTTAGAAAATGTATTATTTATTGATGGACATCAGCAACAACCCCAAGAAATTTCCGGCTAACTACCAGCCCGTCTAATGCCCGCCATTGTTCTCACTTTGTCCATTTTCTCTTTTTGTTCCATACAGTGAACACTCGTAAATTGGATTGAATTGCTGATTGCTCTTTTTCGTTAATAATACTAATTGCAGACAGTTCTTTCTACCTTATACACGAAATTTATGATTGCATTTAATTATTGATTTCTCGAAAAAGAAGAAAATTCACATGGTTTTTTTTATGTTGAAATGCATTTTTATAAAAGTAGAAGTACACATAAAGAAATAAAAAATAATAGATAATCACACATTTTGGAATTTCTGAACAATTCCAAATTCCGAGCAAGCACTATAGTAATTTTTTTTTTTGTTAGCTGAGCGTGTGCTCAGAAATGCTTTAGTATTGGGCTGCTTTTACACTTGATGGGCTCTCTGCCAATTTATATGTGTATATATTAACATGGTTTGTTTAAGTATTAGCGGTAACTAGTCACGCGACTTTTTAATGTTTTTTTGTTCTTATTTTTTTGTTACCTATTCTGTTTGCCGCCAATGTGCAAGTAGTGTAAAAGTGCATTGAACTCTCCTAATACATATTTATATAGTATCCATAGTGCCTTGCATGTTATTACGTGTTTGCCACACTGTTGTCGTTGTTATTGTTGTTGTTGTTCGCGTTGTTCTTTTCGCCGTTGAACAATTGTTGATTTTTACTTGCTTTTGCCTTACTCCTTAATTGAGCTTGTAGAACTAATCGTCAATGACGTAGACGTAGAGAATGAGATAGGCAAAGAAAGAGAATGGTAGAATCTCAGGTAGGTGCAACCGGCTGTGTGGATTCGTTTCAAGTCTGTGATATTTACAAATAACGGGAGAAGACACACCATACACACGTACGTGTAAATAAATGTGACTCATGCAGCGATAAATACCTCTTGCTGCTGCGGCTAGACAATCCAATCAAAAAATAATTATAATGGGCGCGTGTTGAATTCAACTGCTCATAATAGCAATACAATACAAACACGCATCTGACACCAATTTTTAATTGTTTAAATGTTGTCAAATATCCACAAAATGTGTGCAACTGATATGGATCTGTGTGCCAAAGAAAGCGAATTCAAATTTGCTAATAAGCATTGAAAAAATCAGTGCCACACCCAAGTAGTTTGAATAAATACATAAACATATGTTTTAATTTTTTGATATGTTCGTTCTTGATGAGAATTTCTAAAATTTCGGGGTCCACATTTTAAATGAGCAGCTGCTCACGGATAAGATTACTGGCAAAAATCAATAAAGTTTAAAAACAACGTAAACAAAAATAAGTTTGCCAATTATGTCCTTACTTGGTGACAGTTCCACTGCGTTAATTCTTTTTATTTAAATTTTATTGACAAGTACGAACGCTTCGTTGAACACAGAAAAACACACAGATGGATGAGGTCGTTGTTCAAGCTCTCTGCCAATTGCTCATAAGAAACCAAACAAACACATACATATAGCAAATGGATTCTGCTTAATTACTGCAATCATGCGTCATATGGGTATGGGTATTCCTTAATTGGGGGGTATGCCTGCAAATGAATCTGAAATCTTAAAGAGAATAATTGTGAATATATTGACTTATTTATTGACTTATTTATTGATTGTTAATGTACACACTTTGATAGCTCGAGCAATCTACAGAACATTAAGGGTATTAAGTTTGCAGTCTGATAGTCAGTCAGTCAGTCAGAGTTTTTCAATACGCCTTTGTGTGTTGTGTTTGTGGCAGTGGCCACTTTATATGCATATGCCCGATGAAAATGAAGTGCATGACAAAGGCATTTAACAAAAGACTATGCCTGGCTGGTTATGAATCATTAATATGTATCTGGGCGCGCCTTTAAAACGCGACTCTCCAGGTGAATCCTATAAATAAATGCAACATTTTAGTATTCCAGCTGCGTATTATAATAATCCTGGCACAATCTACCACCTTATATACCCACATACATATACATATATATGTATGTGTGTAAGCCGTTGAACTATAACTTTGCCAAATAAAACAAACATAAATAAATAATGCCAGCAGGCAACTCTTTTGTAATTTGTTTTCTAGCTACCCGCCCATCTGTTCTTTCTGTCTGAAAATACATTTCTAAAGAATCGTATAAAAACTACCAACTGCATGCGAATGCCTCTCAACAGCTTAAAATTAGATATATATATACAAAAAAATATTCTAGAATTTTCTCGTTTTAAAAAATGACGAAATTGGCCAGTATCAGCCTGGATCCATCCCAGGGGCACAATTAGTTGTCTCAAGCAGAATGAGAGATTGCTGTTAAGACTGCAAGAGTAGCAAATTAAGCACGGACTTTGCAATAATTTTGACACTTTACACGTTTCGCTTGGCGAAGGGTAGAAATGCATTCATTTTGCGGATTTACGGATTTAAGTAAGCCATTTTTGGGGTGTTTTTTGCTGCAATGCAAAAGTCAACTGGGGCTTTGATTAAATTGCATGGCAGTAAAGCAGGAACAGGGTGGATTATCAACAGAAATAGGGAAATACCAGACAGACGAGCAGACAATCAGACATAGCTTTGCAATGGTCTGTTTCACTTGAAAAGCTTTTGCAATTTCTCAAAATACTTTATTTTTTTTTTAATAAGTAAGCATCTCTGAATTCTGTTAAGTCGCATGTAACTTCTGGTTCTTGTTGTTGATCAGCGTATGGAGACAGCTGGCAATATCAGTCTGAGCTGAAAATGATTGGGCTGCATGCATGAATAATGCAAGGCGAGCGATCGAGCAAGCGAGAAGATATCTTCTGGAGTTCATTCGCATTTGACACTTAACCAAGAATTTCGCATGTGTAGACAACGCAATCAGTAAGGGGAAAGTTTTTCTTCTTTTTTAATGACACTGCACATTTGTATTTGAGTTGTAGCCCCCTCCATGCGGAAGCATCCTTTAGAGCTTCACTCAAAACTGTGCGCATCATTATTTTGTGTCAAGTTTAGTTTGTCATTTGCTAATGGGAATTTGGGTAAAAACCGTTTAGTATTGAAAGAGCTGAAGCTATCAAGATTTGTTGTTTTTTATTTTATGTGCCAGTGCGTCTATAAAACCAGAGAGCTTTATATGCAAATACCCTGTACTGCAAGCAGTGCAATTTTAGATAGCGGCTGTGCTGCTTTCCTCTGATCGACAATTTACCAAAGAATTACTTAAATAATTTCAAAGCGTATTGTCGAAAAGAGCATAAAACTGAATTAAAATATGTTAATATAAGTATCAAAAATTAAAACTGTAACTAAAATCGCTGTATTAATCGGAGTTAAGTGTAGACTTTCAGAAGTTGAAGAGTTCTGCTTCAAAGCAGTGCACGCAAGCAGTGCGTGTCTAGCGAACACACGAACCATAAATACCAAATTATTCGACTCTAAACTGTTCACTGCTTCACTTGGATAGATACCACTGAGTTCAGCTGTTAAAACAATAAATCTTACCAAAGTTGTGTACTTATTTCTGTATATATTAAATGTGTTTAAATACATAATGCATATTTATAAAAGTTAAGACAACGGCCTCAAGCTGCAAAGACTTGTTAAAAAAAAAAATATTTTGTGTAGCAAAAAACTATTTTTAATACCAACAAAAAAAAAAGAAAATATCAAACCCTGCCAATAACATGAGTATCTTTTATGTGTGGAAAAAGATGTGTTTAAAGTTTTCTTATTTCCGTTTTGATTTATTTCATTTTCGGGCATTTCAAAGATTTCAAATTAAGCGTGAAGCGTGTTGTGTGTGGCATCTTAACGGCTTCGTATCCAACAGAGAAAAGACTTTTATCTAACATGTTCATCGCCTTTCAGTTGAATTAGTTGCATGTGATGCACATAATTCTGAAAAACAATTATAAGCCTATAGGTCATGCATATTAATTATACACAGATAATTTGAAACGTGCCTGCAAAACTCTTAGCTAAAGTGTTACATTTTATTGTTTTTTTTTTTTAGTTTTTCCTGTGAAAGAAAAGAGTCTTTCATGTGATTTAAGAGGTACAGAAAACTGATTAGTGCTTCATTATATTTAACAACTGTTTCTGAGTGTGTGTTTTATTTTTCTTTCGGCTATGCTGTATTAAACACGCAAAAAGTGTAACAAATTCTATCCAGAGACGAGCTGTGCACAGTACACAAATTGAATTGCCTTTCACTTTTCGCTCAATAAACAGCAAAGTTTTATTTGTTGCCGCTGAGCAAAGTCTTCGTGCAGCCAATTTACTCTAAAGTCTAGACTCAAGACAATTGTTTACTATCTTTTTTCAAGACGGCATTTTTGTATTTTTATTTTTGGTTGTCCTCATAGCCCAAGTGGTGGAACATGAGAGTTATTGACTAACTGAAAAAAAAATCTATGCACCTGCAACGTATAAATCTAGACTCCGGCAATTTGATATCCTTTCAAAAAGAGCTTGTAGAAATCGGTTATTGTTTTTTTTTTTTTTACGGCAACAAGACACTGGTTAAATGGCACTCAGGATAGTACATACATTTTGACTCTACACATACAATTTATTACGTCTCGGGTTAACAGTTGATTTTATTGCGTGATTTTCTAAACGTTTCTCTAACCTTACTTTCTATTAACATTGAAAATTGAAGCCAAAATTTATATTTTATTTACAATAAAAAACCTATTTTAGAGTCAATAATCCCTGTAAATCTTTTTCGTTTACATTCTGTTATTGATGCTGAGTCAAGAGTTTAATTTGCTTCGTTCATTGGCAACAATCCAATTGCTTCCATTTCATCTATTTACTGCAGAGTTAGGGAACATCTGAAGTGCCCACCTACGCATCTCAATCTATCTATAAATCACTCAATGGAACATAAAAAATCATCCGGCAAGCAATTGATTAATTAAAGTTTCATTATAACCATAAAAACGCCCATTTTAATTGAAGCTTTTCAATGAATTTAATTTAAGAAAAAGTTTGTAGCTAGAATTGGTATTTATTCCAATTGGATGTTATTAACAAATTGTGCTTTGCTTAGGAAAGAGAGACATCTGGTTAGAATTTAACAATGCTTTTTGGATTGCTTTATTGCTGCTAGAATGTCAGTTTTACTAAACTTAATTACTTATCTTTCGTAAAATCAAAGAACTTGACCTGTAAGGTCAGGTCAACAGCATGGACTTCTGCAGATTACTCAATTTAAATGGTGGGAATAATTGTTGTTGCCGTTGCTGTCTGCCAATTAGCCGACTATTTAATGCTGCAACTAGATCATATGTCACTTTTTATTACTACCCAAATACACACGTGTAATAAATTTGTATAGAAAAGCGACTTGTCCTAAGTTGACTTAAGCACTCGGGCCAACTTCTCGAGTACTTTCGAAAAAAAGGAATCGCTGATAAATGTTGTTGAACTGAGCGGATTCGGCCACCTTTACTGAGCTGGTTTGCCTCTTTTTTTCTTTTCTTTTTTTTGTGTTAGTTTATATTTTAGTTTGCACGGTCGGCTAATTATTCCATTTAATCTGTGGCTCTTAAGTGGTTGGTAAGTCAATGGGCCGCCCGGTCAATTGCCTGGTGAAATGCAGTGAAAACTGTAAACCTTTTTGTTTTTTATTTTGTCTCCCCTATGTACTCTATAGACACACGTGGAAAATGTTTACCCAAAAAGTGACTAAATCAAAAGCAGCCGGCTAAACAACAAAAAGAAATGTTGTGTGCCCGAAGCTATAATTAAAATAGACAGTCCAAAAAAGAAAAGTTGTCTGGGTTGTCTGTCGGAGGAAAGGCGTTTAAAAGCCTTAAATTTTTTTTTTTTATTTTTACCATGCACTCATTCAATGTGTAATAATAAATAGTTTTGTATTAAAGCTGTGCAAATATTGTATTATGTAAGGAAGGGAATGGGCTCGTATATATTCCATGAGACTATTGATATATTTATTTTGCATTATGTAAAGAAAAGAAATCGTGCATATTCCATGAGAATTATTAATAATTTTATTGTGGTTTCCTTAGGCAACAAAAATTCAAGTTTTTAATTAATCAAAAACGAGATCTAATCATCATATAGTTAGTTTTCCCATGGACTTGCATAATATTTAATAATTTATTATCTTATATTAAAATGCATCAATTTGATTGTTTATTAAACACGTACAGTTTATGATTGATTTGTTGTTAAATTAACATTGAACTGACCTATTTGGCTTAGTCAGTATGTTGCAATTATAGCCTTGTTTCTGCTTGTTAAATTGATTAGTTTTATTACTACCTATTTGTTATAAATACTTTTCTCTTTTTATAGATTTTTAATAATGCTTAGTACTTCTTCAAAGTATTCTCTATTCAATATTAATTTAATACTGACAAAAACCAATTCTCAAAAAGACACAATTTAGTATCCTAGAATACTCTAGTTCAGCTTTAGTTTCCGGGGAATAACCACTTTTTTTTTTTAGATATCAGTCGCGACAAATTATTGTATATCTGTAATAAAAAATACATATACATTATCCCTTCTAAAATGTGTCATTTAGTGATATTCCAGTAATATTTCTGCTATAGCTGTAGAAGATAATGCGACAATGTTTTAATGGCATGTAATAGGAATTGCCATTATTGGCCGTCAGATGGTCAATCTTGAAAATGATCGCCCACAGTGTCCAGGCAAGACATGGGCGTCCACATTCCGGTTGTGTACACTTAGACAGACTCCCCACTTGGTTAACGTCTGCTTGATGCAACTGATGCAAAAATCAAAAAAGCAAAAGAAAAAAAAAAACAGCAGGGGCAGATACAGACGATTTTGAATAGATAAGGCACACAGACATAAGTACTTGACCCGACGAAACGATGCTCGACAATTAGGCAAGCCATTCGATGCGGCAGAAAAGCAGCGACGAGCAGATGCCAATGGTCGACTGTGCACTGTGTGGTGGACCACATTAACTATTTTTAACCCAGTCCAGTGGGTTGGTTTGCTGTCCGCCGCACCGCAATGTGGGCAAGTGAATTGCTCTAGAGACCAAATGGCTTACACTTGCCTGTGGGGTGATAAATGTTGGATGTTGAATGTTGTGTGTTGTATGTTGGCCGGTGTCAAATGACGCTCATACTTTTGACAGTGTGCCAGCATGTAAAGAACTGCCAACTTCAAACTAAAAATAAAAGCAAACCAAAAAAAGAAAGAAAAAAAAAACAAGAGGCACCTCACAACGTGGACCAACACACACAACTTGCTTCCTGTGTTGCACGGAAATGTGTGCCAAATGTTTTTACAAAGAATGACAGAGCGAGAGACAGATAGAGAGAGAGTTGGAGACTGAGAGAGATAGCGCTAGAGAGAAGAGCTTACAAAGAATGGTGGGTACATAACTGCATTTTGATTTGAATGCAGGCAATTCAGAGTTGAATTTTAAATTAATTTGCCAGCACCATATCAAGTTTCTCCAGATGCTGATGATGATGAAAGTGATTTACTGTGTCGACGCTACCACCACCGAATAAAGCATGCAACTTGCTGCACAATGTTTTCTGGTTCGTTTGTTTGTTAGTCTTCAGTTTGGATTTGTTTTTTGTTTTTTGTTTTTTTTTTTGCATTTTCATTTTTGTTGTTTTTGAAATTTTGCTAGTTACTGGCAGTGTTAGCTTCTAATGGACTTCGCTCTAACGGTACCCATAGAAAAGCCACACTAAGAAACATAAGATGCACTAGACCTGAACTACTTTTTACATTGGTAGAGCATGAAAGACCAATTATCTTTGCCGTGACGAACATTAAATACTCTTGCACATGATACTCTGATGCCATCTGCAAATTTTACGGTATCATCAATTAAAAACAAATAAACGAAATACGATTCACTTTTTTTAATAAGCTTTTTAATCTGTTCGAATTAATAATCCTGGTCGTCTGGCCTCATCTGTTAGAGGCAAAGTTGACAGCTGCCTTTCGCCAAATCAATATGTCTGTTTTGGGGAGATTGTTTAAGATTGCCTCAAAAGCAAAAGAAAGCACTCAGTGGAAGAAAACAAAAAAGGCTTTTGTGCCTCTTGAGTATTCATGTGAAGCAAAGTTATAGTTTTAAGAAATCTTATACTTCTTTAATTAGAAACTTTACTATTCACTTATTATTTGCCAAACTTTTCACAATAGAACTCATTCGACTGTAACTCAAATGAGAGTCTACTATAATTAATAGGTTTAATTTTGAATGGAAGAATCCCCCACCAAACATTTAATTAAATTCAACTCTAATGTTAATGATTACTTACTCAACTTGTAAGCTATGTAACATTCACCATACAAATTCAACCGCATTTGAAAATTTTGCAACTCTGGTGAAGTTCTGTTTGCATGCATTTTGTTGTTTGCAGCGCCAAATTTACGTTACATCTGAGTTGAATTTCAAAGATGAGCGACGCACACCGAGTAACAGAGAGAGAGAGAGAGAGAGAGACAGAGCGTGCACTGCTGTTTAAACTTCAATCAGCTGTGCTTTGTTTTTTGTTTTGATACGGCTGCCAGCCAGCCCCAACACGATGCTCTGTACGCCACTCTCTCATTCAGTTTACAGCATGAGCACCAGTACGAGTACGTGTATATTGCATATAAATACATACACTTACAAAACGAAGTGTGCGCTTCTCTCCCTTTCTCTCTCTCTCTGTCTCTCTCTCTTTGCAGTTACATGAATTCGCTCTGAGAGAGTTGGTGCTTTTGTTTTTGGATCGATAAGACTTCTCGGCGGCGTTCGTCGTGTAACTGCCAGCTCTGGTGGTAATAAATGCTTTTCACTTTTCCCAATGCACTCCAGTCGTCAGCTTCATACTGAAGCGCTCACAACGTCAGCTAACGCTTAAGCACACTTTGAAAAACGTACATGAATGGGAAAATTGAAAAGCACTTAGCTTTCATTCTTTGCGGTTAATATTAAAGCAAAGTATCTAAAAATCAAAACGAACGCATATCATATCAAAATATTGTTGCATACGATATAAAAAGGTGTTACTTGTGTCAAAGAAATTTAACAAAAATAAAGGTGTAAATAAGGTCGGTTACTTTGTGAGTGTCCTTAAAAAGTATATTCAAGCAAAATAAAAAAAACAACAAGAAAACATACTCACAAACACACTACATTTAGGAAAGTTTGCAAATTCCGTTTAAAATGTGAGCAGAAACAAGTGTAATTTTCTATAGTCATAAAATTTAGGACTCTGCCTACCACACACAACGTTTATTGATTTTTCTTTTATTATGCGCACAGCATCCGATGCAGGCAACGTCGTTGCTGCTACAGCATGCAGCTTGCAGCAAGCAGCATGAGTCATCATTGCTTTGCAGCTCCTCTTGATACACGTTTTTTGTTTTTATATATATATAATTTTGCTGCCGATTTTTTTGTGTTTCTCAACGATTGAATTTGCAAATTTTCCTAGTGTTAATTGCAGAAGGTTTAATTTGTTTGTGTCTCTAGGTTTTTTGCAATAAAAACAAAATCACCAGACAATAAAACATTTAAAGCGAGAAATACACGTAACAAAGAAATACATAAAGGATGGCTACTTATGCTGCATTTAAACATGTCGAACTTTACAATGTCGGCAAAGCCAAAAAAAGGTAAGTTTCAAGTTGAATGAAATGCATTTGCCCCAAACTCAATGCGATTCCTATATGCATTTGCATATATTCGCGTATATATGCTGTATTGTGTCCGAGTATGTGTGGCTATATGCACTATTGTTGTATTGTAATTTATCGTACATTCACCCTTTGCTTTCACCAAATGTGTGTGCATTGTTTCTCAGTGTATTGGTCACTCATATAATGCACACACATGTAATCTGCCAAGAACCTCTTTATTAAGCACCTACAACCACTACAACTAGTGCCACAACAACTACGACTACTTCTACTACTACTGCCTCTAAGTCTAAGCAGTTCATTGATTTTTCGGTTCGCTTGTCCCAATCCCCAATCCCCAATCCCTGATTTTGTTTTTGTTTTTGCATGTGACTCGACCGTTGCGGCGGCAGCGGAGTCTCGCCTATTTTGAGCACGTCGACTTGTGCTGCTTTTTCAGTCCACAGTAACACAAATATAATTTATAATTATAAGAAAGAGAAGAGCGTAAAAATGCTCTATGCCCTCATAGTCAATAAGGCCATTTCATTTTGTCTTTGAGCCCATATTTTGTAGCTAATTGAATAAAGTATTTTTGAAAATCATGAAAAATTTGAATAGCAATTTCAACGATACTCCAAAATTTCTTGTTAAAAAAAAATAAGATAAAAGGTTGACTTTAGCTGCCAGATAAAAAAATTAAGTGAAAACTACGATACAATTATCTGGGCAAACCGAACTGGGAAATAGAAAATAGATGTAAGATATGCAAGTTTCGGGAAATACAAAATTGAAGTAAGATATGCAAGTTTCGGGAAATAAAAAAAAAGTGACTTCTATGAAAGAATGTTTTATAGTTCTTGACAATTGGGTATTCGAAACTGCAAGGTAAAAAGTTAATTGAAAAATGACTATTAAAAAAATACTTTTTGGCAATTTGAAATTCCGTAAATTCAATTGTCAGCTTTAAAAAGAAAACGTTCGTAATTGTTTAATTTGGGGTGTGGACACAATTAATGTGCGTATGACGAAAGCAGCCCTGAAAGAAACATAAACAAAGAAAATACCAAATTTGGTCATATGGGTGCGCAGGTTATGAAGCAAAATTGCTTTATTTCCATCTAAGGTCGTTGCTAAGAACGTGAAACAAACATTGAAATTTTCTTTTGCTTTTTTTCAAGTCTGTTTAAGCGACTTTGACTTAGCCTCCTCTGGCAAAGAGTACACAAATTTCTAACTTTAATTAACAGTCAGTCATCTGCATTAAGTCATCAAGATTAGCAAAGTTGGGCTTTTGTTGAAGAAAATGAGTTTTATCACGTTTGGACACTTGCATGAATCGCATTTGGTATTTTGTATGCACTTATTATGGAGTTGAGTTGAGTTCAGGGGTGGGGTTGGGTGGAGGGCTTAATGAAATATTTTGTAAGCTTTCCTTTTCGGCCTGATTCATGGTTGGTACTTAATTAAATTTTAAAGGCGTGACTTTTCCTCGAAAGTATTATTAAATACATATATATATATATATAAACATAACTGTATTTCTTTGTGTTGAGCTGTGCGGCGGAAATCGTTGCAATGAGATTTTTTTATGGCATTGTTTATTTGTTGTAATTACCATGCGATTGTCTCCCAAATAGACAATGCACATTATTTCTAATAAACGTTACATTTGTTTAAATATATACAGCACTGACGCATTCCATTCGCCAATTGCTGTGATCTCTTTTTTATTTGGTTTGTGCTCTTGTGCAAAATTTTGTACGATTAAATGTGTATTTTGTTTATTTATGTATGCAGCGCAATATTTGTTTGTAGGGCAAATTATTTTGGCTTATTCTTTCTTTTTGTACTTGCCCATATATATATATATATTATTATATATAGTTACTATGTCAACCGCATTGATATGCTTATTTAGGGCAAACAGGAAAAGTATTACCAAATTAAGCACCCAATTACACTTTTCAAATCTGTGTGAACGTCGATTTTCGAATTCCATTTATACTTACTGCTTACGGTATACTGTTGCGTCAGTACATATATATTTGTACATATGTTTATATATTTATAGGTATAGATACATAGCTCACCACCATTTACTTGGAACACCAGTAGCTCGTACTTTGTTGCGCATTCCCGAAGTATTTTCGTACCTTCTTGTGCTTGTCGGCAACAACTTGCCCGAAGCATATTAAATGCTTAATGCTTTGATGTTTGGTCGATTTCTGTTACAGTTCCAATAAAAATATTTCATTTGGAACATTGTGTTTGCTAATAATAATACTATTTATCTTAACTGCTTTTGTACATGTGTGTAGCAATCGAAGTTTGACACAGTTTTAGAAACATTCGTAATAGTTGTGCAGCTCTTAATTCAAGTTTTTTGCTGTGCTGAAAAGATTTTGATATTTAGTTTTGTGAAAATATCAAATATAAAAATGATTGGTCTGATTGCGCTTTTTCTGGTTTTCTACAGTCCTTGTAATAAATTTTTGACCATTTTACATTTGATTACCCCAGGATCTATTATATCCTTTATTTTGGTTCTTTAATTTTAAACTTCGAATTTTTATTGCGTTTAATTTTATATTTAATTGTCACTTTAATTTTAAATGTTTATTTATTAAAACATTAAATTTTGATGCTATGCGCATTCGAGTAAATAACCTTGGAATAAAGTAAACTCATGTCGATAAATGTTTAAAATACGTTAATTTCTGGGTTTGACAAAGAAATTTATTTAAAATATCATTTTTTGTCTGTTTGTTTTTAATGAAAATGTTTATCATTTTTAATTTATAAGCAACAAAAATGATGCTCTTAAGCTAATAAGCTTCGATTGCTTTTATCTTTGAGTTTTTGAAGTTGCCGATATCTCTTTCTATGTGGGACACATTGCGTGACAAAATTATAGTGGACGGCCTGCGTATATCAAAATTCAATGCAATTGCCAACTTTCGCCATTTTAAGCTGAAGTCTACTGTCATTAATTCTAAAGTTTAAATACAACAAAAATACAAAAAAAAAATAAAAAAGACTAGCTGTAGGCTGGCCTATGCAATACCGATCTTGGCGCATATGCACATATATAATTGTTAAGTAGTGGCGGCAACGTGGCTCGGCAACTTTTCTTTTCCTCTTTGCCGGCCAATATACACTTTCTACGCAGCTAATCGATAATTATTGATCAAGCGCGGAAAACACTATCGATAATTGACAATCTAACTGTTGTGCAGCGCCAGACATTCAGTCAGCCCAGTCAACCAGTCAGCCAGCTAGCTGGCATAGCTGTGAATCACTATATTCTCTGCAACTTTGTATCAATTTGTATCTGTGTGTGTGTGTGTACACACACATATGTGTGTGATTGTTAGCTGGCCAATTGGAAAAGGTGTTGTGAGGTGCGACATTCATTGCTTCACAGCGATTTGGAGTTGTATTATAGATCTATCTTAAATCCGATTACCGAGGGCTACACCATGTAGTTGTTGGTAAAACTAAATACTTACATAAGTAACTGTATCTTTCACTTGATTAGCGGCATCATATGTGTTAATTGTTTAAGTTCTCAAATAAAATGAATAAATCTTAATTCTAAAAAGAAAGCTTTACCATAAGCTTAATTTCTGGAACACATAACGGGACTAAGATAATGTCTTTTTCATATTTATTATCACATAAACTTTATTATTATCCTTGAATATCCAATTATGATTGGATACGCAAAATTTACAATTAGTTGCAACAGTGATTGTATCTTGCATAATTGCAACATAAATCTGAAAATAGTATTTAGTAACACCTCCAGGAATATTTGAATAGCTGTTTCTTAGACTAGTACTGGTATTTTGTACAACCTTTCCATGCCAAATAGACAAAATTAAATGTAATTTCCAAGTTCTGTTAATATTCGTTTCTAAAATACGCCTAGAAAATAAATTTAAATTTTTTTAAAATATTAAATTTAATATGCTTAAGTATTTGTTTTTATTTATGATTCGTATTTTTCTGTGTCGACTGATCAAAGAAATTTATTTATTTAATTTTACAAAATGTTGTCTGACAACTTGAAATCTTGGTCAAGTCCAACTTAAATAACTGTAATAATTTAGCCAAGCAGTCCGATTAAAGCTCCAACAATATGAGAAGAGATTACAAATCGCATTCCAAAGGTTTTAGGATTTTTATCAGAAGTTGCCATGAAAATGCCTTCAATCAAGTGTAATTAATTTGGAGGCACACAAGCGAGATCTTAAATTACGTAACAAAACAAATTAAAGGGTATTCAATCTTCGTCAGCTTGAACAGTAAGCACTCATTCATTTTGTCTTTGTTTTGTTTTGTCTGTTGTTTTTTTCACCGCTTTCAAAATTGATGGCACACCTGATCAAATTCCTATAAACTAAGAGGAAATTACCGAACATTCGAAATGGTTGCGCGCGAGCCAATCCATCAAAAAGTGCAACATCGGATATCGGCAACATTGATCAACAAAGTTGCAACTCCGCTTGAATGCACAGCTAACTGCCACAGTGCAACCAGCCAGCAGAAAGCCGTGCAGGGAAAGTATTGCAGCATGGCCAGCCCCATCAAGCAAGTCATTTAAACGTCAGTTATTGTTGTTGTTTTCTAGCATACCGGGCAATTATAATGGATACAGCTAATCAACATTTTAGGGAAATCAACAAAACCAAATAATACTACTACTACAATAACAAAAAAAATACATTACATGCATAAATTCAGGCAACCACACTCAATTTTCGTGCCTCAGTTAAATTTTCATTATGTTTTTTTTTTAACTCTTTTTTTTGTTTTGTTTGTTTGCGGTTGCACGAGCTTCTGCTGGACACGTTTTAAGTGAGACAATGCTGCAGCCGGCGAGCCAAACAATAACGGTTTGATGCGCTCCAGCAGATCAGTGCAGCAACCAATTTAAAGCAACCCGAAACTCAATAAAAAAAAAAATATTCAAAAAAAAAAAAAAATCAAACAAATGAACTCCACTGATGAACAATTACTCGGACATTTGTTTGTTACAGACGAATGAACTGAAACTTTTAAAAACCAAACTCATTCAACATCCAATAGATGTATAAGTGCAGCACATGTAACGATTTCCACAGTGTACACTATAATGATGAACAGGTAGCAGACTCCGTGCACACTCTATTTCAAACAAAAGAAAGTTTAAAACATTAATTTCAGAAGTTATATTAGTAATTTCCTATGCATTAAACAAATCTGTTAGTTCTATTTACGCATTATAAATATAAATTAAATGTATAGTTTCTTTTATGCATTATCCATAATATAATTTAGCAATAAATTACAATAATTGGACAAGAGAAATATTTTCACCCGTTTTCAAATCTCCCTCTCTCTCTCTCTGTCAAAAGTTGACCGTTGGAAAATCTTTATGGCGGTAGACGGTCAGCGGCCATCATGTCAAGTTTAAACAAAATCATAAAAATTAATTGCAATTAATAAATTTTATACACTTTTTGCCTGCCGTCACTCGGTTTTCGTTAGCCTCGCCAGCGGCTGACGTTGCAATTAGCGCTTAGGCACTTGAGACAACCTGCGGACCTTTGATGACATGAGCCCCAAGCTGCGCGCTGCGCGCTACAAGCTGCAATCAGCCAAATAGAAAATTAGCTTACACAGGGTGGGGTTTCTTTTCGTGTCGTTTCGTTTCGTTTCGTTTTACAGCCGCGCTTTCTTTCTTCGGCTGACAGACTGTTTGTTGAACTATTGAAGTTATTGAAGCTGGCCGCAATACCCACAATGTCCAAGAAATTGTTATCATCACTGCTGGCCATTCCACCGTTTTTCTTCTTTCCCTGCATTGTAGTCGCCTCAGGAATGCATTGTTGAGTGTAAAAAAAAGGTTAATCATAAAATCAGACAGACGATCCCAAGCAAAGAGAACAATAAAAGAACGTTGCGTAGCGGTTATTTCTTAATCGGGCACGATCAAAATTATATTCTTACTGCCGGCTTTAATCTAATTTTTAGATAATAAGGTCACTGCCTAGGAATTTATGTACGTACTTTTTAAGTAACTGTAAGTCTTATATAAATACATAATTATAAAAATATATATTTTCATTGAAAACTAATTAAACGTTATGTGGGAGAAACAGCAGATAACCAATTTACTTAACAACATTTTTGAGACGAAAACGTTGTCTTTCAGTCCAAACAAAAGTTAATCAAACACACAAATCGTTCATCCTCCCAAATACTGTTCATATTAATTGAACATGGTCTCTCAGACAAGTCCAATATTAACTTACAACACGAAAATAAACTGATTTTGCAATTGAAAAAAGTAGTGTGCAACTTTCGACTGCAGGTGCTTAAAATATACTCTCAGTAAGTAATTGAGATAACTTCAAATGATAGGTGATAAGAGTTTACACAAATGAGGGGAAGGTGTTATGCACATAACGCATCCAGTATTCCCAAACAACAATCAAAATAACAAAGGCAACGCAAAATATAAAAAGATGCCAAAAAGGGGCTAGTGTTTTGCTTAAACTAAATCAATGCAGCAACTATCACTTTTACTTTAAGTGATCACAAAACAACTTTTACCCGTAAGGTTTTTTTGTTGTTTTTGTGGATAAGAAGTGTTCAACATTTTCGTTGTCATTGACTCAATACATATTTAGTGGTGTTGTCTCCATTGCATGCTGCTGCATGCACAATGTACTAGGTAAAAGCACTTCAGCTCCCAGCTTCAAGTCCCGCTCCCAGCTCCCAGCTTGCAGTTCGCAGCTCCAGCTTCACTCTCCGTGTGTTGCAGATCGGCTGTCACTGAGAGCAATGTTGAGCTCACTTCGTTTGCCGATGGCATATGAACCATCTGCACCGCAAAATTACCTGCCGGTCAGGTTTGCTTTTTTCTCACATTCTCTGGTCAATGCAAAAACAAAAACAAAAACTAACCAAAAAAAGGCAAACTTTAATTTCTGATTTGACTCAGTGCTGCTGCTAACACATTGAAACACTACTATATCACATGTGAAAGGCATTCGATAGTAACTAGCCGATTTGCACTAACAACAAGTCAACTGCAAGCGCGAGCGCCTCTGCCAATCCATCCTTGTGTGTGTGTTAACTTTTACCGCAACGATTAATATTTGGTCGTTATACCAAAATGACATATACAACAACTAATTAAGCATTATGTGATGTGGGCAACAATTTCCATATGGGTGGGTGTACTTTCTAAATACTTTAACAACAGCCTGTCAATTAATCAATCAATCTATCTGCTTGAAATTGATAGTAAATGCGCCTTAGGAGAAGGTAGGATTGCATCATTGCTGCATAATGGAATAATATGTATTTAAATGGTAATCAAGCGTGATCATATATAAGCAAGTATAGCATAATTTGTGCGGTATTCAAATCAAGCTGAGATATTAATGCTCAAATAAATAATTAAGGAAAACTATGACACGCAAGTTTGAGCACGTCACGTAATAAATTATTCAGTAAAATGTTGCATTACACAACTTATGGCTCTCTTAGCCGAGTTTGGCGTTATATTATAGATTCAGACAAGACATACTTTTCTTTACTGCTACATGTGCTTACCGCAGAGTTGCAGCGGTGCAATGCAACCACATCTGTGGTGTAAGATGAATTTTGTTGTTATGTTTTGATTTATGCCTCTTTTACACCAAAATACTAATTGCACTTCGCAATATTCACTTGTGTACTTGTATGGGACATCCGTGTGTATTTATAGTGTGTGGTGGCGATCACACCGTAACCGCTGGAACTTCCACTCTGCCTATAACGGTTCAGTTCCAGTTCTAGAATAGTGACCATATACCTAACGGCGGGGTCATATTTGTTTTATGTATTTATGACTCCCGTGTCTGTCTGTTACATAAATTTGTCCAGGTTATACTATATGCTTACCCCTTCTAACACATTTTTAATTGGAGCCGAGTGTATTTACAAAGCGAATCATGACAAATTTTATTACTTTATGTGGGAGTAGTAATAACAACAACAATGAGAACAAGAACAACAACACACACACACACACAATGATACCACTCGTTAAGTAATTTCAGCATAGACAGTGATAATGCAACTGTTGCCGGTCGAGCTTTTCCGCACCGTTGGTTCCAGGCACTGAGCTTTAACACCAGAATCTGGCGTGATGTTAAGTGCCAACCGCCGTCGTTGCTGTTACTGCTGCTGCTCTCTCTCTCTCTCTCTGTCTCTTTCTCTCTGACTGTGTCTTTGTTTCTTGGCTTTAATTTTTCGCTTCTCTTCTGATTTCAATGCTTGACTTTTCTAAGCCAAGCAGAATAATTGCATTGCCTGCATAGGCATACTTCATATCCATTGCCTTATAATTTTCTTGGATGGCACGTCTGTGGCTAATTTCTTAAACATAAACTCCATAATTGTTTAATTGGAAATGTAACTGACCTCAAAAAAAAACAACCGTTTATTCTTTGCTTATTTCTAGGGTGTTGAGGGCTCCAGGCGGCGGGTCAAGTGACATTTTTGGATCTGATATGCCGCAGACACCACGTAACGTCAAAAATCGCATGGCCTCAAATATATTCTCAGCCGATAAAGATGCAGCTCAGAAGAACAACGGTAAGTAATGGAATTTGCGCAATAGATACGAGGAAAGATACATTTTGAGATTTACAAATAAAATATATTTCATATCTTAACCAGACACTAAGCAAATATTTGTCTAGTCCAGCTTATAAAAACGCTTTTCAGCCGTTGTTTGTTTATTTATTACACACAAATTGCTTTAAGAAAAAATACAAAACACACAAATTACCTTGTGATGAATTAGTTCATTTAGTCTTTAAATTGAATAGCTCTCCCTACAAATTACTTTATCGTTTTATCGTCTCGACAGAAACCCACACATTTTTACCATTGCAATCAATTGTGACTGTTGTCCAAATTGCAATGAAAAAAAAAATGATATTGTGAGCTTTTACTGAATGTTTCTCGATATCCATTTTTCTCTCTCTCTCCTCTCTCTCTTTTTCTTTTTTTTCTATATATATCTTTACAGTACGGCAAGGAGCTCACAGATTCTATTTCATTGGTACATAAATATATACATATATTTAAAGTGTCCGATTTAACATAAACAATTCTTTTGTTTAAATTCTGTTGTTGATTTTCCATTTACTAATTTAATTGTGCAAGACAAACAAATTAAATCAAACAAATCTTCTGTCACCTCAAACTCGAGCACAATGCTAATAAGCAGAAAATTTTCTCACAAAAAGTCTAATTTACACACACTAAAAATGTTGGCATACATTTAATTCAATTAAAACAATTTGTTTTTCAAATTTAATTATAGAGCATTTTGGTATTACCATATTTTAATTTAATTAAAGGAAATCGAAAAAAGTAAAAAAATGTACCCTGTTCTCAGACTTAATTAAAGATTTTGAATAAGAAAAGTCATTGCTCCATGTTCCACGGATTTTCAAAGCTTAATTCATAGAGAAATAAAAACGAATCAAAATCAGAAATACACTTCTTTTATAGGTCAGAGACCAACCGCTGAGTTAAAAACTAAAATTGGATTGAGCCACTTATACAGCTAAAACCACTAATTATTATTCTTTGCTGATTTGCCACTCAAACCATGCAAAATTTGAATCGGTTGCCATTTCAAAATCGAAATCCATTTACATATGCAGCCAGCAGCCGCCCAGCATCTCACTTTATTAATTACAATAATTAAATGGCCTAATCTCATGCTTTCAGAAATGAGAGTTACTTAAGTATTTAATTGTTAATCGTTTCACTTTATGGTTAACATCATAATTTGTTTCACTCAAGCAACATTTTAGTTATGTAAGCACATTCACTCATACAGCAAACTAATTTATTGTCTTGTACTTATTTTGTTTTTCACATAATAAAAATAAATCAACGATTGTTTTCATATGAAACTTTGTGCTCTACAAAATACAGGTGATGCACCGCGTAGGGGCCAAAAACCCGTTGACTCCTATTCGCGTCTATTTGGTGAACCGGCACGTCCCATCACGCCGGGCAAGAACCACATGAAGAGCAGCATTCCATTTGGACAGAACACAAATGCCGCACAGCAATTACTTGCCAATAGCAAGGGAAAATACAATGGCAAAAGTGGTTCGGTATCGTCGGCATCATCTTCCGTTTCTTCTTCGACTGAGAACTTAAAAATTAACGGAGTCATCCGATCAGGTAAATTAAATCCGAATAATTACTATTATTTTTTATTTATTTATTTTATTTCTTACTATTCCACGACAATAAAAACCGACATACATTCACAAACAAAACTATTAAAACTTAGAGCCACTTTCAGAGTCCAATCCCAATTCTTCCTATCGATTTAGGTGACATTGCTCGGCTCTGTGCCTTGTGACTTTTCGGGGTTGCTTACAAAAGAATTGCGATGGGGATTTATAAATAAAGCGTTTCACACTTTAGCATCGGCACAAATTTCACATTTATTGCTCCAGGCACGCGACAATTAACTTACAAAACTTACAAAATTGGGTCGATCGAAAATTAGTTTCTGTTTCAAGGGCGATTGTCATTATTATAATTTTGTGCTTAAAAGATTGAAAGTAAATGATTGTTGTATTAAAAATATATATTAAAAATTAAGTGTCAGGACGTATGCAAAGCAGACAAAAATCTCAATGCCATGAATAATGATTCAAATTGTAGCAAATAATTACATTTTTTTTCTTTCCTTTCCTTCTTTTAATAACAGATGGAAATCCTGTGACTGGCGAGGGGTATAAAGCTGGTGGAAACGATTATATACAACCGGCAGCAGCTATGAACGGCAGCAACCAGGTTATCAACAAGAATCGTGTGCCACCTGGTGGATATTCATCGGGCCTCTGGTAATTACAAATTATGGAGACACGAAAGAAAATCAACATGGTCGGATGAATGTGTGCACAGCAAGAGACAGCCCAACAAACAAGTATAATCCCAAGAAAAGCATAAAGAAAAAGAAAAAAAAAAAAAACAAAAAGAAACGAAAACGAAACCCCTACTATCCGCATATGCGAAACTAGCCCTAGCGTTTTTAATAATAAGAACCAGCAACAGGAGAGCATTAAAGCCAACATCACCCAACACCAATCGAGTCGACAACTGCATCAATTCTTATATCGAATAAAACATTGTTCTTAGTATCGAAAGAAATGAAAAAAAAACGCCGCACAAGATCGATTTATATGTATAAAATCTTGTTTCGCAAATGAGGTTACGCACTTTACTTCACGGAACATTATTGCTCAATGTCGGATCTTATCAGCATTACTAAGCCAAGAATTATTAATATACACACAATACCACACAAATATTTGGAATCACTCTTCATCATCGCTTGAACCTAATTGATTTATCGCTGTAACCACAATTATGTATGTCCCGTTAAATCCATCAACCACAATATGCAACTAAATGGAATACATATACGTATGTAATACGCTGTAGAAGTTTAAATGAAAATTATTTAATTCTATGAAAGCTAAAGCCGTCATGCATATTGACCACAAACATTACATAAAATACCATACCATACAATACCATACGATACCACACCTAGCATTACTTACATCCAATATTATACTACTACGATATTAAAATATATTAATGCGTTGTTCAGACCTGTTGTAGGTAAACGAACAAAGACATACATTCATTTCTACGCATACATACGTGCATTATATTAATTCTTTAATTTACACTTATGTTTAAAATCAACACCACATTTATATTTATATCAGTGCATACAACAAACACATACATACATTATATTTACGTACATTAAATAAAAACAATAGTACGTGCATGTGCGCACGCACATAAAAATAAAAAAAAATAAACTAACTTTGTTTTGTTTCGTGGGAGCTATTTTTGTAAATGCGTATTTAAGCCATACATCGGCCAAGTCCTGAAGGACACATACACTTTTGAGCTCGTAGAAAAAAGTACAAATCGATTGGCATTCAAGAATTTCCAGGATTTAACCAAAACAACTTCGGCAAAAATTTCACTAATATTTCGAAAAATCGAAAAATCCAACGAAATTGACCAATTTCAAGGGAAGTCCTTTAGAATAAAGAAACAAACTGGAAGGAAGTCCTTCAAATAGCTCAAACAATAGGACTTTTTAGACAGAAAATGGCTCATATGCCGGCAATATCTTTGCGGATCTTGGTGAGTCTTGTGTCAAACATTTTGTTTAGTTTGAAGTTATCGATAAAAGCAAAGATTTTCGGCTCATTCTGCTTGTAGTCAAATTCTTACAAACGCTTGGGTTCTTAGATGACCCAAAAATCCTCTAATGCACATCGATTAAGGTTGTCCTTGAGATTGTAATACACTACGTCCTTCAAAAATATGTGAATATATTTGGCGAAATTACAGCTGTTTTTCCGGATAAGTGTGGTACTAGCATCCTAAAAGTATGCTTCAAGAATCTTAATTTTTACATACTCCCGTCATAGCATTCAGCATTATACAGCAGCTTAATACAGGTGTAGATTTATAGCAAGCAGCTTCTACTTGTATTGGCACTTAAGTAAGGTATCGATGCCCCTTCGAACATAAAGTGCTAAATGTATATTTCGGCAATTTGCAATACTGCTTCAAACAGAAACAGTTGATGCCGCTCAAGATTTTGTTTTTTGTGGATGAAACGTTTTAAAACGTTGACAAACCCACAATGGAAGTGGAAAACAATAACAACACAACAGTGCCTACTGAAAAGCGCCCAGCAACTGCCGATGTTGAAGATGGCGCACAAAAAATCAAAAGACTGAAGCACAATGCAAACGACTCCGGCGGCGAAACGCACGTTTCTGAGGAGAACAACAAAAAAGAGGAGTACTCTAAACGAGTGCCCGCCCAGAGTCCAAAGAAGCGACTTCAGCTGAATAGCAAAAATGATGGCAACACTGGCCCAGACAAGCACAGACACAAAAAGAATGAGACATTCATGTATGGCAACTACAGGCACTATTATGGAAAACGTATACTTGACAAGGATTTCCACGATGTACGCTTGGATGTGCTGGCAACGCAGCCGGAGCTATTTCGTGGCAAACAGTTGCTGGACATTGGCTGTAATTCTGGACACCTCTCCATTGAGATTGCGAAGAAATTTGAGGCCAAGTGTCTTGTTGGCCTGGACATTGATCGCAATTTGGCGCACAGCGCACAAATGGGGATAAATGCACTAAAACGTTCCCACATCAGTCCTATGCCTCCTGGCATATTTCCATACAATGTGAAATTCGTGCATGGCAACTATGTGCTGGACGACGATGTGCTGCTCGAGATTGAGCGTCCACAATATGATGTGATCCTCTGCCTGTCGGTCACCAAATGGATACATCTCAACTTCTGTGATGCGGGCCTAAAGCAGGCATTCAGGCGCATGTTCCTCCAACTGAGACCCGGAGGGAAGCTAATCCTGGAGCCACAATCATTTGATACGTATAAGCGTCGCAAGAAGCTGTCGGTGAGTCAACTGCACGATAACACTTCTATACTCCCCTCTATATAACAACTCTTCACCCTTCTCTAATTTGCAGGAAAGCATACGTGAAAATTACAATGCCATCAAATTTCAACCAGATGATTTTACGGCCTACTTGCTCGGCACAGAAGTGGGATTTGCCAGCATGGAACTCATGGGCGTGCCGGAGCACTGCAAAGCTGGCTTCAAGCGACCCATACAGATCTTTAGCAAAGTTTAGAGCTCAGCGGTGTTTTATGGGTATTATCATTATTAACAAAAAATCAAAAATAACAAATATTGAGATTAATTTATCGCAATCGTTGCTTTTTATTGGTATTGGGGGTACTGGGCGGTGATGGCTGCATCTGCTCCATTATTGAGGGTACGCTTTCCAGCAGCTCCTCGGCCGTCAGCTTAAAATTGCTATCTGCCCACAGCAGACGCAGTTCGGTTAAAACGAGACCGACTCTGTAATTTACCAGGCCATAACTGCTCAGCATGTTACCCTTAACCGGAAAATTGGGAATCTGCCACGCCTTCAATTCCTTGTACAGCTCCAGATTGTTGGCATACTTCAGCAACTGCTCGACATAGTCGCGTTTGGCGTACGGCCGCATACACAGTTTTTGATAGTCACGCAGGGATTTATACTCGGTATCGACCTGAAAATAAATAATCTATTTTATTATATAAATTCGCAATTTGCAATCACTTTGTAACTTACCCGCTGGCGCTGCTGTGTGATGAAGAGTGCCATATCACGCTCGTAGGCGGACAGCTTGAGACGCTCATGCATCTGGATTGCCTGCTCGGTGGTGTGCAGCAATCCGCTTATGTAGAGAATGGGATGATGTGACTCCTCCTCGAAACGTTTCAAGTTGTTGCAGACTCGCTCAAATTCAGGGACATTTGGTTGCGCCGGCAATCCACAATGTTCAAGCAGGTCACAATTATACATTTCCAGGAGCAATTCCCGGCCGAAGTTGCCCACAATAATCTTCTGGAGCTCGGCCCAAACACGCTCGCCACTAATCCGCGCCAAACCCACGCCATTCGACTTGATGGCGGCCAACGTAGCCGTGTCGTGCGAGTTGGGATCCGCTGCTATGCGGCCATAGAAGCGAAAGTAACGCAGAATGCGTAAATAGTCCTCCTTGATGCGCACTTCGGCATCGCCAACGAACACGATGCGACGTTGCAGCACATCCTCGTAGCCATAGAAATAATCGAAGACGGTGCCATCGAGACCAAGAAACATGGAGTTGATAGTCAAATCGCGACGATTCGCATCCAATTGCCAATCAGTGGTGAAGACAACATCTGCGTGGCGTCCATCTGTGCGCACATCGACGCGCAGTGTGGTCACCTCAAAGTTCTCCATTTGGTTGATGCGCGGCGTTATTGTACCATGTTTCTCGCCTTTGGCATTAATCATGCGCACATTCTCCTTGGTGAACATCTCCTTCATCTGTTCCGGTGTCGCTGTCGTTGCAAAATCCACATCCTTCGGTTTGATGCTCATCAAAATATCCCGCACGGCGCCGCCAGCAATACGCAGCTCATAATTGTATTTCTTGAAGAGCGCAACAAGTGCCTCCAGTTCGGGTGTGAAAATGCTACGGAACTCGTCACTGTCAACCTTGGTGAAAGCGGGATTCTCACGCATCCTGGGCGGCTTACCAAGCTGTGCGATTATCTCTGCCGATAGATCAGTTTTGGCGATTTTTTGTGGTGGCAAAGACATGAGGTTCGCAGATGTTCTCGAATGCTGACGGCAACGGATGGCAATAGATGCAGTAACTCGTGGCGTTGTCAGTATCTGTGCAATGTAACGTGTACCATACATTTAAAAGCTTCAACCCGGCAAATTAACTTGTTTGCCCAAAAACAAAATCAAAAACCATCCAACATCCGATAAGACTACTGTGAAACAGCTGACAACTGACAGCTAGAGAATCAGCTGTTTTAAGTATCGATAAGAAAAGTCTGCTATCGATGTATTACTTGGACTGCTTTCTACTTGAACAATTTATTTAAAATAAAATTTAATTTCGAACCAAACAAATATATAGCTTTCAAAGAATTGGTGTTAAGATGTTAAGTGAATTTCAAGGCCCAAGATTGCGTTCCTTCTTTATCTTAATACACAACTTGAAATAAATCACCATTAATAGCATTTATACACAATTTATTATTTCTAATCATATATATAAATACATATATATTTATATATATATAAATATATATTTTATAGAATCTATATTACCAATTTGCTGAAGTTACAGTTCCTATTGCCAATTTCAACAACTAGGCTTCATTTCCACTAAACAGTTTCACATATTGGGTACTTTGCTTAGGCTTACATTAAAACATTATATACATAATATACGAGCGCGGAAGTAGATTTGAAACTTAAATTTTAGGCAACATATATATTAAATTATCAATTAATCACAATCAAGGATGTATTGAAAAACGACATGACAATTAGCTAATTTCTACATATGTATAACATCTAGCAATGTTCAATTAAAGAATTTGTAATTTATTGCAGTATATATTTATTAATATTTTAGTGTTTTTTTTAATAGTTTTGCCTAATGAACAGTATCAAACAGCACTGTTAAAAACAGGCTCAGTGAAAACATGCACGCCTTTCATGTCACCTCACTCACACACATAGTTTCGATTTTTTTTAGATTTGTTTATAAGTATTTCTTAAGGCCTAATTATTCAATTTATAATGATTTTGTTTTTACAATTTTAACATCAGGAATTCAAATTAAATTACAAAATGTGCAATATGACAGAAGCGATTCGTAATGTTCAAAATAATGAAAAAATGTGTATAAGTTTCGCCCAGAAGTCCATGAAGCTTTAACTAACATCTATGCTAAAGACTATGGTCTGTACGCTCTGACAGTTTTGCTCACTTAGTT
The DNA here is from genome assembly GCA_035041535.1 of Drosophila cognata. Lineage (NCBI taxonomy): Eukaryota > Metazoa > Arthropoda > Insecta > Diptera > Drosophilidae > Drosophila > Drosophila cognata. The sequence continues at coordinate 10,958,996 of JAWNLC010000571.1, read as the reverse complement.
TGTATATCCTAATCGCGTGTATTTATATTCCAAGAATTCCGTAAAGCTGCGCTCAGCCCAATGCATTGTAGTTAATTTTCTTATTTTTTTTTTGTTGAGCTAAACATTAGTTCGCTGCCGCAAGCACAAGCAGTCGATCCAAAGATTTACACAGACTGACCTTAATTATTCCTATAATGCCTAATTAACTAATACATAATTCTGTTCATATTTCAATTTATATATATATATATATATGTATATATTATTTTCTCTGTTTCGTATATTTCTCAAACCTAACAGCCAGATTATGCAAAAATATTTGTTATACTCTTGTATTTATTATTGTGTTTTCTTTTTAATAACTTCATTAATTCATATTATGCGCATGTGTGTATTTGTTTGCATTAATTATAAATTGTTTTCATATTGGTTTTGTTTTGTTTTTAGTTTGCATTTCGTGTTTGTTGCATTTCAGTAAAATCGGAGATCGCAGTATCTTGGGTTCAACATAATTTAATGGACGAGTCTCAATGCTATTTGCTGGCTTAGTGTTTTATTCATTAGTTATCGTGTTCAGCATTATCAAGAGCTGGATTATTTCGATTATGATGATGATTTGGTGGGGAATAAACGTAATCATGATCGATATCCTCCAGCTCGATGTTATCATCTGCATCGTCGTAATCAGCGTCGCCGTCATCATCATCATCATTATCCCCATCATCATCATTATCATCATCGTTTTCGCCACCGTTCTCCTCCTCATCACTTGAGGACAGCAGCTCAAGTTCACGGAGCTGCCTTTGCACAAAATGTTAATGTTCCATAAGCGCCGCTAAACAAAGACCCGATAAGATATAAATATTTAACAAATTCACGCACCCAACAAGTTTGAGAAAAGTGAAAGTTGAATCTTACGTGATGGTGTTCGGCCGGTCTTATTCTCATTGGGCGTGAAATTTAGAAAGTCCCATATCAAAATAGTATCATCATGCGAGCTGCTAACAATTTGAAATTCATCAAATTGCAGACGAAAAACGCGACCAGTATGCTCCTAGATACAAATCAAATAAGTAATCGTAATCCTTGATAAACATTTGCTGGTGGATAAAAATTACACTTACCACGAGGGTATTGAGGCACAGCGTATTGGAAGCGGCACGCGGATCAAGGGCGGCAACCAAATCCCATACCTTGATTTTACCATCGTAGGCACCGCTGACAATGCGCTTCGTATCAAAGCGGATGCAGCGCACCAGCTCTTCATGGCCCTCCAAGACACGTAGGCAGGCGCCACACTCAATATCCCACAGCCTGTCGAGGAGTGGGAGTGGAAGTCAGTAAAAAGAAGTTACCTAAACAAGTATTAATATGTTGTTACCTGATTGAATTGTCGGAGCTGCCGCTTACAACGAGACGATCCCTGTACTGTAGACAGGCGATGCCACGTTTGTGACCATTCAGGGTACGAACAAATTCACAGCTCGACGTGGACCACACTTTAATGGTGCGATCTCCGCTGGCGGACACAATATATTTCTCATCAAAATCAACAACATTGACAGCGGCACGATGGCCGACGAGGACGCGACGCAACGTGATCTCGCTGGGCGAGGTCATGTCCCAGACAGCAATGGAGCGATCCTTGGAGCAGGTAACCATCATGCCATTATTGAAGCGCAAATGTAGCACCGCCTCGCAGTGATGAATAAGCGTGTTAACCATTTCACCAGTATTCACATCCCACACACGCACCGTCGAATCGCTGGAGCCGCTGATAATAACTTTGTCGTCATATTGCAGGCACAGCACGGATCCAGTGTGTCCCATCAGTGTCTAAAATAGAAGCAACAAAACGATTAAAAACTGGCTCAACAACTGTGACTTGTCTCGTCCTACCTTGACACACTGCAGATCCGTGCGATCCCATATCTTGATCGTATTATCCCGCAAGCCGGACACAATCTTACCATCGTCGTACTGCAAGCAATAGACACCCTTTGAGTTCTCCGAGCGACAGTTGATCCGACGCAGCATATGTCGACCGGTTCGCCAGTTGTTCTCTATGCTGTCAATATCCTGCAATCAAACCACAAACCACATTTCGATATTCATATAAGGAATTTGTAAATATTTTCGGTACTCACATTCATGATCTTAGGAAATAGCTCGCGATGGAATGAGTGCGGTCTCTGTATTTGTCCCGGTCGCGGTTTAAACAGATGCTGCATCCAATTACGACGCTCGGCCAGGCCACGCCACAGGGAATCTGTACGCACCTTGCGCTCGATGAGCTTCTTCCACAGCATACCCTCGGATATGACGCGCAGCCATTCTTTACACACCAATTCGGCGGACTTTAGCGACTCCGCATCTAGATACGATAAAATGTTTTCGGCAATATGATCCAGACCTTTTTCTGTAGATTATTGGATAAGAGTAATGAAATAATTGATTTATAGCTGCTTCCTCGAAATTTTTACTCAGATTACATGTGCTTATTTGCAATTCTTAAAAGTAATCTTGAGATTATAAACGTAGGCGAATGAACCCATTACGAGAAATACATACATGCAAAAAATAAAAATAAAATAAAAAAAATCCGTATGACTCATCACAACTTTCAGTTTGCTTAGCTTGAGTGCGTTTTGCGCTTCCTGACAAGTGAGTTAGTGACTAACCAACTTATCCATATAATAAGTGCTATTTATATGGCCATGGCTGTGTCTGTATATACATAACGATGCATAAGTAAATACCAAGGAAGATGCGGTGGCATTAGGTCTAGTTGTGACTCATCGCAGATGCGGATTGTGATCTGCTGCCGCCAATGAAGCACTATGTAGAACCAGATACGAATCAGTGGGAAGTTGCAACAGAGACATTACGCGACTTACACCTACAGAAGCTAACTTTAGACGCACCTAACGGCGTTTAGCAGCAGCGCGAGTAGATAAAAGAATTGACTGCGAGCAATCGACAGATATTAAAAGCAGGGAATTGAGGAGGTGTGATTACCACCTACCAGGGGATGGAGGAAGGGGGCAAGGTAAGGGGCAAGTGGCCCTTCTGCTCTGCAAGTAAAGTGAAGTGCTTGCTGCAGCATTTGCCAAACACAATTAAAAATGTGCATAACTCGCAAAGTGACTTTGCAACGACAACGAGAGAACAACAACAAAAACAACTACAACGACAACAACAACCACAGCAACCAAGTTTGCAACGCTGATGTAGTTCAAGTTGTCGGCGTTTGACGCTGTTGTTGTTGTTGTTGTTGTTCTCGTCGCTTTCTAACGGTTCATGTCGCCTGCCTATCCTCAGTTCTGTCTGACTCTGCACAACACATATGCATACATATATATATAGATATATAAATATGTGTGCGTGCGCGTGTGTATTACTGGCTGGTTAGCTGCCTTTGAAGTGCATTACAATGTAAATGGAGGAGGAAACAACGCTGCTTATTTCCCTGTCTCTCTCGCATTTTTTAATGCACGAGCTCATCCTGAAAAAAAGAAGAGGAACAAATTCTCAAGCCAAAGACTGTCAAGAATATTTGTTCCTCTCTTGTCTGCTTAACTGTTCCAGCCAAGTTGTTATCGCTTTGTCAAGCAAGATGTAACGACTTGAGAGATATCTACCACAGCAGTAAACGTAGATGTGTAGAAAAAAAAACGCCTTCTATCTGACATCATGAAAGAAAATAAGTTATCATTCCAGCAACTACTGCTATCAGTTTCTAACCATTAATACATTTTTTTTTTAATCGCATTTGTCACTTTTGGGTACGTTTTGTTTTATGATTCGTGTATAAGTCTAAGAAAAAATTAAAAATTATGGCAGTACAAAATTAAAAGATCAATATCAATTTAAAATAAGTTGCTTTAAATAACTCGTGATTCTATTATATTTATTGTAGTAATCGTTATAAGATTGAGAAAGGGAGAGATAACTCAGTAAAAAAAAGAAATATTATTGTTTATTTAAACAGACTGGCAGACGGAAATTATCAATAAATTTAAGTAATAAAAATTAAATTAAATTTTGAAATATCAAAAAAACACTTCCTTTGTAATTCATTATGATGAAAACGTACGATAATTAATATGCGGAGCCCTGTAAATGCTACAGGATAAGGGTATTTCAGGGTCGACATGCCAAAAATAAGTTTCTTGTCTTGTTTGGTATCAAGAACGGCTCCAGGTAAGCCTTTGACAATGGGCGTGTAATTATTCGCTCCCATTTACCTGAGGACATCCTGAGTACATTCAAGTTTACAGCTCTCCACAACAAGAGTCAATTATTGGTGTCTAGTTATAAGTTTTTACATGTCTTCAGATATATATGTATATAGATAAAGCTTATATTATTTATGATTTGCTTATTGAGTTCATTCTACACCACATTGGAATTAGGGGCTTCAGCAATAAAAGTGATTTTCTATCCAATTATTTTTTTGTTCACTGAATTGATTACAACATTACTTATATATGCATAACGATTTGCGAAGGCTTTTGCTTTTGTTGTTTTCTTTCTGTGACGACGACGAAGCGCGTCGCTTAATGGAAGCAATGACCTTTCAGTCAACAACATAAGCAGCGCCGCCAACGACGACGACAACTCTGCCAACAGACAGCAGACAGCACCTGCAGCAGTGGCGTTACCGCACTACGTAACAGTTGCACGGCAACGCAACGCAGTCACGGCCAGGACGACTTAGGGCGAATGATGGAGGTACTGATGGGGGGAGAAGGGATTCCCTTTACCTTTTCATATTTGGAGTTTGTTCCCCCTCACATTTTATATTGAGTGCTTGCACCCTATTTCTGCGTCACTAGTTCGCTTAAGCGTTTTTCTTTTTGTTGTTTACCATTATTTGTTATGTTATTACTTAAGATCCACTGGCTAGTTTTAAGTAAGTAAGTAATAGCCACTTCTAGAAACATGAAGATCGAAGAGTCTTACTTGAATTCATGAGATTTGCATAGAAAGGCAACATTTGAAAATAGATTTTTTGTCTACTAATTTATTTTCTTTTTGGTTGATTGCCTACTTTTCAAAATAAGACAAGTTTATTTTTTTATACGATAGAAACCTTCTGGCTGAAGATTGGTAATATAAATGTAAGCCAATATATATAATAATTGTAAAAAAAATATATTTATCTTATTTCCTAGAGCTCTACTCACAAATACATTAATATTAGCGTAAAAAAATCCCTCCCAGATATTGGATTTAGTAGACATTGTGGTGTCGTTATTAGTAGAATCATTGTTTACCACTTACTTGGCAGCAGTGTTATAAAGTCACGTTGTAACATCGGCTTGAGAAACGCATTGATCTGTCCATGCTGATAGTGGCACATCCGCGATAGCAGCTGCTCCACAAAGTCCACCTGTCCCGATTCGCTCCACTGTGTGAAGTACTGAAAGCAGACATCCCGCTCCGTCTGGTATGTGGGCGATGAGTCTTTCTTACGCACCGGATCGTACAGCATTGTGGTTGTGAACTATAGAATAGAAATGCAGAAGACGAAACGATTATAATAATTATGAAATTTCCAATGTACATATATGTTAGATGCCATCTCTTTGTGGAGTTTCTCTCTCTATCTTTCTCTCGCTCTCTTTATATATGTTTTTGGATGTCAAAGGGCAGCTCTTACGAGCTGAAAAGTAGGTAGCTGTTGGCAATGGCATGAGTAATGACCGGACCAGGTTAGGTTATGTGCCAAGTTGAGAGATTGTGCAACTCTTTCAGGCAGGTTGGCGACCAGCAAGCAAATAAACTTACGGCTTACAATTAGCCAATTAGTTGAGCTTGTCTTTCGGTTTTTTCATTTTTCTTTTGGTTTCATTCGGTGTATTTGGACTTCTATAGTTTTGGCTTTATTTAGCACAAAAATGGGAAAAATAAACTCAGCCGGAGAACGGACAATGAGGCAGCAACTCCATATCATTCATTGAAAAGGAGAGAAAAACTGTGAAATACATACCAGTCAAAAAGAGAATTCAAGAATTATGTTTATACTTTGTGTTGCCTTGTTTATTTATTATGTGTTATGACAGGCAGAGAACAGCAACTGGAGCTGGGCGATATTTGAAAGTCAGCAATAATATTTGTATCTGTAGGGAACTTTCCATTTGACATTTTTAACAATTTATTCGAGATTCGAGTTGTACAAAGAATATTTATTTTCCAGATTAAACGCAAACAATTGGTATATAAACTGCCATTCAAATATTATATCGATTTTTTAAACAATTCTCTGGTTTTTAGATACTGACGTTGACCTTGGATCTAAATATTTTTTCAAATTAAATTCCATTATTTCTCACTAAATTTACTTCAATACCGGTGAAGGACACAAAAAAAGTGAAATAAATGTGCAGATTTTGAATAATTAAGTTAACTTCAATGTTTATAAATATAATGTATATGTTTATACACACATACGTGTAAATGTGAGTGTGTATTAATTGTATACTAGTAGTAGTAGCATTAGTACCTTGACTACATCTAAACCGTGTCTCTGCAGGTGTGCGAGTAAATGAACAATTGTTCGCGCTTCTATTTGCAAATGTTTGTCTCTGTGTGTGTGTGTGTGTGTGTGTACACGTTTTTAGCGGCTTAATTTAATAGCATATCATATCTGTTGTTGCTGTGGTTTGCTTTTGCTGTTTGTTATAGCCATTTATTTGCGTTTGCATTAAAAATAAAGTTAAAATCGTTTTTTTTTTTTGAGGCTAACATTTTGGTGGAGGTAATAAATGTTGAGGCGGCAAGTTGCGGCCTCCAACTGCGCTTATTAGCCTCACTTGACAATGCTAACAATATTTTTCTACTTGAAACTTGTATAAGCTTTTCCTACTACTCGCACAATTACAGCATATGTAGGTCAGCCTGCTAGTTGCTTTAAAAGTTTCGCCTGGAATATCCTTGAAGTCTTAGACCATATTCTTAATGGCCGTTTAAGTTTTCGCTCAACTTATGATAAATTTGATTTATCATCCTCCTAATCTTCCAATCTTCTAACCAATACAATTTGGCAGGCTGTTTATTATTAAATCGCTTATGAACACAGTTTAAAAAATGACCGCAGTGTAGCCAAATAATAAACTTGTAGTGAATCACAACTAAAATTTTGCATAAAGTTATAAAATTCCCATTCTGCGGGTAGTTCCAGTTTCGTAAATTCAGATGAAAATTATTTGGCAAGCTGTATTTTCACATTAGTCTTCTTGGACAACGCTCTTGCACACTAATAGGCTAATACTGTACGAAACTCCAAATCCTATCGGCTGGAAAGTCTTTGTCAAAGATCTATCGGATCTAATTTCATCGAAAATGTGTTTTATCGATTTGAAATGTCTTGGAAATATCTTTTGAGCTCGTACACAAATCAGAATGGTACTGTCTGTTGCCAGCGTATATAGATGGTTGATCTGTATTGAATTTATTTTAATAATTATAGCGAATTTCCAATTTAATTAAGGAATCCGTATGGAAGCAAAGTAGGCATGATTTAATATTGCTCATACTTAAGTATTTTTGGCTAATCGCTTGAGACGATTATCAAAATCCACAGACCGCAACAGCTATGCTGTTACACTGAGAACCGGTTTGCAGCCTTGTGTATGCATATGTGTTGGTGTGTGTGTGTGTGTGCGCGCGTATATATGTTTGTGTGCATATGTATGTATGTCATTTGGTGATGTATGCGACCTTTTTTCTTTGGACCTAATTCGAGTGAGAGTTTGGTGCGAAATCTTAATGGTAAGCTCAAAAAAAAAAATAAATTGCGTATGCACAATTTGGCCGCCACCTCACCTTGATGTCAGCTTTTGGGCCAACAATAACAAAGATGACTCAAATGCTGAACTTAATTGCTGAGCGCGTACATTTATTTAGCTAAAAATCAACTTTTGACCCAGAAACAAAAACAGAAACCGAAACCGAGTAAATAAATCGACAAACATGAATTGAGTGATTTTCGGAGATAGGGGTTGAAGTGGATGGCGGAAAGGGGAGGACTGACCTTCATTATTACGCACAATAAATCGAATTGAACGCATTAAAATAAATACGACAATTTAGTTATGTTTATACGCAATAAATACTAACAAATACTATATATACAATGTAACTGATTTGTGTACATAAACAAAACTTGAAAGCAACAGAGGCCAATTAACTACTAATTACGAAACAAAAATATAAACACACAAAACAAGAAAAAATATAGCATGCTTAAATTGCTCCTCAAGTTACTAAGCAATACGAGTGATCTAGTGGGGAGCATGCACGACTAGCAGACACCCTGAAATAATGATTCTTATTGTGTGAATTGACATTGCTAAATCAGTTCAACTCATTTTTCTAATCAATAATTCATATAGATTTGTATCTAAAGCTTACTTATTTACCATATATTCTACATTTACACATTACCCATTTTTATAATGGGCAAATACAAATACAAATATGAGTGAATGTAAAATGCTTAAGGTTAAGCATCAAATAAGAAATGCTAACAAAATGTTAATAGAGTGCACGAGTGCAAAATACATATGTATATGTATATGTGTGTGTGTATACGAAAATAAAACACACAGATACAAATGAACATAATTCGTTTATTCGTTTATATGTGACACCTTGAGCATTATGTATTTGTATATATATTAAAAGGTGCACAAACACACACACATATATATATATATAAATATATACATACGTTTACAACTCAACTCATCAACTACACCTTAAAAATAATAATGATGAACTTACTGCTTGTGCATTGGAGTTAGTCTCGTCCATCATTTTGTCAGTCTCCATTTTAATCATTGTGTTGTTGCTGTGTTTGTTGAATTTATGTAGTTGCTTGGGCTGCTGCTCCTATTTATTTTATTACACACACATACACAAGCACAGTAGCGCACGGATTTATTGTTTCGCAATAACTTAAATCAAACAATACCGAATTTAACTTAGCACATGTATGTTTCCATTCATTTGTAAATTGGGCATTATATTAAGTTGCAAGAAAATTACAAAAATTTGAGGTTTGAGGTTGTCCCTACAACAACTCTCTTCTCAGGGTGGTGACTTTAGCGCTTTCTCGTTTTTGCCCACTTAAATATTTCATTGCTTTCTCGTTCGCGCTTATATTTATTCACCACGCCGCGCGTTACTGCCTCCAACAAATTCGTGTTATTCTCTTTGACAAGTCATTCTTTATACTTTTCATTAGACTTTTGCGTTGTATGCTCGTCTTCTCTATATTTCAGCACATCAATAAGATTGCAAGAGCACCGTGCTATTGGCCCGCAAATGCACGTGTGTTTGCCTCGCACTCTCACACTATTACACATTAATTTATATATTTTAATAATTTTTTTTCTCCACCATTACTAAGCGACGGCACGTAAATGTAAGAGTTGTACCAATCGTTTGGAATATGTTCGATCGAACGACTTTATGAAACTGAATGAACGAACAGATTCACCGAGTATCGTTCACTTAGTTCGTTCGTCAATTCCCTTTGTTCTTTTGAGCTAAATTCTTGTTCGTTTTGTTGTTTAAATTCACTCTCACTCGCTTATGTTATTTGATTAATATAGTTTTCTTTGTTCTAATTACATCAATATACAGTTTTATTAAATATTTGTAGATATTTGATGTCTAAAGTAAATAAAATATGTTAATTATAAAAAGATTCAGTAGAACTAGCTGAATAAAAACATGAACGTGTTCAGCCACTCACAGCTGTCGATAGTCAGTGAAGTGGAATACGTTACTCATTTCGCGTTACGTTGCCTTTCTTGCGTTTACGTTGCTGACTTTGCGCTTGTATTGTTATATCATGTGTCGGTCACACTAAATTTTATGAACCACCGATCTAGTTCTTTGTTGATCACTCGATTTTGATGTTATTTAATTTCTATTGATAAACTATTTTAGGCAGAGGGGCAGTTCTCCAGATAACCTTGGGACCCAATTAATAGAGCGTTGACGCAAGTAAGTGCTAAATTCACAACACATTCGCTCACATTGATTCGACCGCAGCGGTTGCAATCTCCAGTTTTACTTTCAGTTTGTAAGCCAAATTTTAACATCAAGTCATTTTGCTAGCAACATGTATATTTAAAATAACGTTATTTGATTACATTTCTTTTTTAAGTGGTGCGTCTTTCCGCTCGTTGCCTTATGGCCAGCCAACGCCAGGATGCGGCCAACTTTGTATGTGAGGGCAAGAAAATTATTGGAGTTGCGCTTAATTATATGTAATTAATAGAGTATTCCATCTATGAATCGTTAATTCAAATTTACTTACCACAAACAGGTGCGCTGTTAAGGCCAGGAAAGTGCCTGTGCCCAAGGAGCCAATTGTTTTTTTGAAACCAACAACTTCTTATATACGCGAGGGCTCTCCGATTGTGGTGAGTAGCGTTCAAACGGTGGTGGGTCGGAATATTTAATAAACTAAAACTAAAAAATAATAATTAGTTTATTTTATAGATTTCTTCATAATACAAATCTATGAAAGCAGAGCTTATAAGAAAATAGAAAAAGTACAAAAAAAAAAAATTTGTTTTGCCAAGTCCTTAATATTATTTTAGTATTCTTCTATTTTTTCTAAAAGTTTAAAAAGTGATTTCATTACGTTTTGATCTTCAACGATTATTTTGAAAATTAATATAATTTTTTCTAGATTTATGGCTTTTTTCTCGAACTGGTGTTTTTTAAATGACTTGCTTGATACTAGCAAAATAAAATAATTTTTGTGGTTTGTGTCTTGAAAAAAAATACGATAATCGCTTAAGATCAAAAATCTAAGTTAACTGATTAACTGATACACAACATTTCAGTTACCCAAAGTGTTCACCAAGGTTGCCTATGAAGTGGAACTAGGCGTCGTCATCGGATCGCGTTGCAAGAACGTCTCAAAAGAGCAAGCAATGCAACATGTTGGCGGCTATTGTTTGGCTCTGGATCTTACTGCTCAATGTAATCTGACTGCGGCACGTGCCACTGGCGGCTCCTGGACACTGGGCAAGGGATTTGATACCTCAACGCCTGTCTCTCGGTTAATACCCCTCGATGCTGTCGAGGATCCCCATGCGCTGCCTCTTTGGCTGAAGGTTAATGGGGAAGTGCAGCAAAGCGGTTGCACCGTAGATTTGGTATTCAAAGTGCCCGATATTATTGCCTATGTCTCAAAATATATGACTTTGGAGGCCAATGATCTGATACTCACAGGCACGCCACATGGATCCGATGCCTTCAAAGCTGGCGATGTCATCGAGTGTGGCCTTGCAGATCTGGCCACCATGAAGTTCAACGTGTGCGGCGAATAAATACAGACTTAACTTACAACTAAGTGCAAGTTGTTAAATTTAATTCAATTTAGAATTGAAGCTATTAAACCATCGATTTAATTTTGCTGTTGTACATATAAATCAAATTAATGACAATCACTTTACTTTCTGCCACGCTTGACATCATCACAGTCCGTTAAATTTTTCCGCATAGCCAGGCACTCCGTGGTATTTTTCCATTTGCTTGCAGGACAGTTATTATAAACACGTTCCATGGTGCAGGCCAGTAAAGTGGCCGGATAGTAATCACAGTTTTCCTTTGAATGCAGCCATTCGAATTGCGAAGAGCGAGCTTGCGCTAAAAACAATCAATGAATCTTTCGATTAATAGATTTTTGTATGTACTTTATGAATTTTCACTGTGATACATCCTAAGAGGTATCGATGGATATTAATCTTAGAAATCCATGAAAATATGAAAATAAATATTGTTATGCTTTAAATTTAAATATAACATAAATATGATGTAAATGAGATATACAATATAGATGATATAGCATTGAATTTGAATTTCATCCATTACCATTAATTAAATGACATACCAGAGTCCACACAGCCTTCAATGCTCTTCACCATTAGCTGTGCCAAACCATCGTCATTGCCATAGCGCTGTTTCAAGCTCCTTTCGATGATGGGCATATTAAGCGTTCCATTGGCGAGCAAGTAGCCATTTTGCTTGAATATACACTCTGCAATGCACTTGTAAACGATCCATTTCAAATATTACAATCCATGAGTATCAGCAAAATGTTATACTTACAGCATGTAAGGCAATTTTATCCGTTTTCAAATTACTTTTCCCTTCATTATTGGTAGTTTGCTTCGAATGGCTTTGCAAGGACTTGCGACACTCCTGAGTCGCTTTATCATTTCTTGTAATATTACAACATGAGCGCAACTAAATACATACAAATATGCGAACAAATATGATTATTAAGTGTTAAATATTATGTACGAATTTCTCATGTATGAAAAGTGATTGAACTTACTAGTTTCAAATGTTTTGCAGTATCGCAGCTTGAGTCAACTTCAGTTTTAAAAACTGATAACACAAACATTAATAATACCAGAAAATTGTTGAAATACATGTTGAATTTATGGGACTTATTACTAAAAACTTGGGCTTAAATAGCTTTCATGTTTGCAACGAATTCAAACAAGTTTAACGTTGCATAAAAAATCACATTTAATATTTAACGACCACTAAGAGGAAAAATTACCTCAACGTTTAATTTATACTTCTCAATCACTTGACAACAAAATATAACTTGGTTTATATACACTGGAGCTAAAATTATATTCCCTAACCTACATTATATATTTTATTAAAATTACGCTTTGATGTTTTTACTTATTGCATTTCTGCTTGCTGTTAATAACATTCCAGCATAATGTTAAGCTAACAGGTGAGCAAATAACGCGAAACGGAACCACAACAAACGACGCAAGCAACAAAAAAATGTGTAAATAATTGCTGCAGAATTAAAATAAAAATATGGAACGCCAATTACATCAGGGACATTCAGTATTTCGCAATCAGCCCTCCTACAAGGTGTTTAACAAATCTTTCGAGCATGCTGACGACTCACTCTTCGCGTTCCTCAACGAGTTGGATCCAGAGATTTTCAGAGAGGAGCAACAACAACCAACAAAAGTCTTCACATCCTATAGCTGTCGATTCACCCAACAAGATCCACGCACACAGGACGTTTTTGGACAGACTCTGTATGATCACACCAACGAACAACTGCCGTATTCATTTCCCAATCCCCAGGCACGCTATTCGGTAATGAGTCGCGCGCAACAGTCCGCCTGTCTACGTGTGCTGCTCTCCTTCCAGCACTGCAACGATGTGGACGAGGCCGATTTCGTTGTGTGGCGTGCCGTGCAAGGTAAATGGTGCAGCGAACAGCAGCTGGTGCAAAAGCACATTTTCGACTATGCCAACACACAAAGAGAGCGTCTCTATGCTCCGATGAAGCCACTAGTGCAAAACTACAAGAACTGGTTTCATCTGCGAATGCAACATTTGCTGCCATCGCTGTCCAATGCCAGCTATATAACCTACTCCGGTCTGCCGCAGCTACAGCAATGCAAGAGTCTCAATGTGGACACGGCCACCATGGAACAGGTGGAACTACTTCATTGCACTGGTCAAGTGCGTTACTGGCCAGAAGTGCGACTGCAGAAGCAGCATCTAAGCACATTACGTTTGCGTTTGGATCGTTATGCACTCGCAGCTGTTGCTAATGAAACTGCCTCCGACTTGGTGGCTTCCGAAATTAAGCGGCAACTACTGCATGTGAATGAGGATGTTTTTGTGTTGCCGTTGGATGCGATGTTGTTGCTTTTAATGCCCAGCGCCTATGATGATTTGCCCACAGAGATGCTGTTGCACATACGTCACATTGCAGATGGAGAGCACAAGTGCATTGAGTTTAAGGAACCACTGCCGGCACGCAACTGCGGCTGGCACACAAACAATCGCATCCTGACCGAAGGCTATGTGGCATATGCGCCGTCCCAGTGGCTTAACTTTACAAGCGATGGAGTCGCTGAGTTGCCTAATGAACCAGTTGTGCAGCAAGCTCAAAGTCAGCAGCAGCCTGCATATAAACTACAACCGATCGATGAGCAAGTGCATCCAATTAAGCAGGCCAGAAGCAATGGTGCGCTTGTTGGCTGGCGCCTGCAGTCTGACGAAAAGGAAGCCGCCTTGTTAATCTACAGCAGCCTCGCCATTGCAGGCGTTCGGGATACATTGGGCGAACATCTGCTGGGCTGTCATCTCATTAAATTGGAGAACAAGCCCGATTGTGGCTGTGAAATAATGACCAAGTATGAGCTAATCAGCGCCTGGCTGCAGCTGAAATTACTGCAAGCCAAAGTGGGTCATTGCTCGAGGATTTCACTTCGGGACTTTGCACCGTTGCTGGAGCAACAGCTAACACTGGACGCACTAGAGGAGCAGCTGCACGAATACTATCACATTAGTATGCCACAGCAGCTATGTCAGCTGCACGAGTTCCTCAAACTGTTGCGCTCCGTGACGCCCGGAGAATATTTGCTACGCTATACAACCAAATTCAAAGATAAGTTTCTACTGTGCCGTCCAACATTAGAGGCAACGGCACAGAGCTTTCAATTGCATGATCTGCTCATGAGCAAGCCACCCACTGACATTAACTTTCTCACCGAGAGCAACAGCTATCTGCCCATCTCGGGCAAGTTGTGTAGTCGCCTTCACGAGCAACTTCAACTGTTGCCTTGCGCCTTTCCAGCCAAAGAGCGTGGCGTGCGCTCCACCAAGAACAACGAACCAAAGATCGTACTGAAGCCAACTCTGGTGCAGCGCAAGCTCAAGAAGAAGACAATGCCCAAGAAGCGAAAAAGACCGCGCCAGAGGCAACGCAAACAGGCGGCTGCCAAAGAACTGCAAGAAAAGCAGCAGAATGAGCAGCTGGACAAGTTTATGTGCCTATAATATATTCATTTACATTAAATCGATTGAAATATGCATATCGTTGTCGACTTTATCCTTATATAGACTTATAGGTAAAATGCAGAGCAATCTTTAGATAACATCAAAGTTTCTTTAAAGAAAGAAAAATTTGAAATTTAAAGAAGCCTTAATATGGTTTTTTTTTTTTTAATTTATTCTGATTACTAATTTCAGAATACGGATGTTTATCTTATAGATTTTATTTAAAATAAAATATTGAATCAATTACTCCATAACCTTTGACATTTGAACTACGAGCTAATGCTCAATGCGGCCATTGCGGCTTCTGTGATTAACTCTGTTTGTAATTCATCTTCGTGCACCTTTAAGGGGCTAGACCGTGTCCAAAACACGTCATCATCTGCTGGTGGTAGTTTGTCGCTGGGAAAGCTGTGCAATGACAAATCATTGAATACATTGTGCTGTTCATAGTCATCCTCCAGTACAGCCTCTGTGCAGTGGGCGGTAATGCGAGTAATGTGATCATCAGCAACGCTACTCTTCGCTCTGTTCAGTGTTAGCATCTCAAAGCTATTCGAAATTAGGAAAACATTTGCCAGGTTCTCTCTGCTCCAGTTACACAAGAGCAGATTGTGCATTAGCGCGTAGGGACAGTGGGGTAAATAATAAAGTGTGGGCACTGTGGCCTCATGTCTGCCCGATCTGTCATCGGTCAGCACTATCCCGCTCAGACGTTCGAGCAACTCTTTCTCGGTATCACGAAACACTGGATCGTAGTAGAGAGCTTCCTTAATCTTGTGTTGCCGCTGGGCGCTGACAATAAACGCCACTTGATGCAGCGCCTGGTGGGTGCGTGTGAACGGTCCCAGGCCCAGGCAGACAATGCGTTCCAGCGGCCGCTTGAGTATGTCCAGTTGCTGCTGCAGCGTCTCCATTGACAGCATAAAATAATCACTTTGGCTCATTATCCCACAGAGTCGCTCCAGGCGACTACAAAATGAACAATAATCAAATTATCAGCACGGATGCGTAAAGCAGGGATAATTACGTTGTAAAGCTATCCACATTTACATCGGGGCAATCGTTTAAATAGTCGCTTTCTGATTTGTGGCGGTTCCGTCGACTCAGGCATTTACGCGCCATCCATTTCTTCCGTGTGACCACCTGAAATTCATTTCCAGCGCCAGACATTCCAAGAAATCTATTTCGTAAATAAAAAAGTGTGTTTGCTCTTGCAGTTTCTCTGCCATTCGCATTATTTTGTTATCGCTTTTTGTTAGTATCGATAACTTCCTACCACTCTCTGTAGGTGTATGGGGTATCGAGTATTTATGAAAGCGCTCTAAACACAGCTGACTTTGGCTTTGCTCTTCTTCTTTATAATTATTTCGTATTTTTATGTTTTGAATATGAACGATCCAAACAAAGCAATCAGCGTTAATTTGTCATCCCTGCTCAGTTTAAAAGCAGAATTACAGCGCAAACAGCATGAGGTCAAACTGGCCAAGGCTACCAAAACTACGGCTAATGAATTTCGACCCAATAGAGTCGACAGCGGCAAGGAAAAGTCTCGATCGAGTGGCAGTAAGAAAAAGGAGCACAATTATAAGGAGATCAGCCGCAATGAGAACGCCAAGGTATATGAAACAGAGGACTCGGGGCAGTTAGAGAAGTCACGTCGTGTGCTGGAGGCAAAGAGTAAATTCTATGATCGTATGAGTCGGAGCGGCGGCAACCTCAATTCCGACGACAATTGTCTAGTGATGTTCAATCGCAAGCGCCAGGAGCAGGATATAGAGGATGTAGAGCCACCAACTTGCGCTACGAGAGAACGACTGATTAGCAGCAACAGCAGCAGCGAGGAAAGCAGGGACAGCACAGAAGCTGGCAACGATGATGATGAAGTGGAGTACACGGATTGCCTGGGACGAACGCGGAAATGTTTGCGTCATGAGCTTAGCGAGGCGAAGAAACGCGACAAGCAGCTAGCAGACAGTATGCCCGATCATCTAGATCAAACCAAAGCCAATTGGATGATAGATACAAAAGGCAGCGGCCACTACAAGAGCGACAACGACGAGGATGACAAGGAGCCCAGCTATGGACCTAGACCCACAGAGAGTGTATTTAGTGAGGCACTCTCCACGATGACCAAGCACGATGAGCAGCGCTTGAACTGGGAGCGCAAGGAGGTAGAGAATGTGGACAAGCCAGATGTTCACTATCAGGATGTGTTCTTCGATGAAGCGCGCACACACGGCGTCAGCTACTATGCCTTCTCCACGGACGAGGAGGAGCGTACGAAGCAGCAACGTGAACTTGATCTGGCCCGAAAGGCAACGGAGGCGGAGCAAAAGCGACGCGATGAAATGCGTGCTAACCGCGATAGAATTGTTGCGGATCGTGTGCTCGCTGCCAAGAATCGGATACGGGTGCGGAATGGTCTCCCGCCCATCAGCAAGGAAGACTACGAGCGAGAGCAGCAGCTAAAGATAGAAGAAGCCGCTGCCAAATCAGTTGAACTCGAGCATGAAAAGACGGAAGTAGATGAAGCTAAGGCGGCGCTAAAGGCAGCCGAGGAAGCGGAACGCGAAGAGCTGCGCAAGGAGCACATTCGAGATTGGGATAGGGATAAAACGGGCGTGGCCAAGAAGCACACTGATGAGGAGCCAGAGCCAGAGGAATGGCAATACAAGGCCGAACGGCTGCCCATGTCCCAGGAGCAATGGAACGAAATGCAGCGCGCTGTGCGTACCCAAGAATTCGCACCCATGCCAGAGATGCCACCGAAACGCTCCAATTTCAATAGCATGCCACCACCGTCGCAGCTTTTGTTTCAGCATGCTGAACAGGAGTTTAACAGCTTCCATTCGACGAAACGCGAGAAACAATTCCAAAGACGCAACTATACGAAAGCTAGCGATGATCTGGATGCCGATCAATCAGCGGGCAGCTCAATGCAAGCTCATAGTCAAGGCGCTGCCATACCGCCACCTGCCTGTCTGGATGCTGGTTATGGTGGACCGCCGGATGCTAAGCGTGCCAAGTCACAGGCGGAGCTCGAGCGCTCCATTGAGGCGGGTCTCAGATTTCTGCGCAATAACTGCGACAAGGGCGTACTGGGCAACAAGGCTACCTGGACCGCCAAGGCGGATTATTAAGTAAACAATGATTAGATTAAATAAATTACCCGATCGTTCAGATATTATTGAAATAATAAATAATTATAATGCAGTAATAATTACATTTGTGTTCAGCTAACTAGAACTTACCCAGACAATCAGAATCACTTGTGGAACGTGTCGCTATTATTGAATAACCACTGTAGTATTATTTTGTATCGTTCGTATGTTATTTATTGCTTTTGTATAAACACAGTACTATAGAAAAACACGCGTTTGCACCGACAAATTGTATATTGTCTGTTGGTGTTAACTATATATGTATGGTAATTAGATTTATATTTACGCATACAATTCACAATCGATCGTTCTTTGAAAGTTGGCTGCTAGAGAAACGTAACGGTAAACATATTACTTGGTATTGGGGTAAAGTATTTTATGTCTAATCTAACCTAAATCTTGTGGTCATAACTTATTAATGAACGTAAATTACATTTTGTAAATTATGAGTTATGAATTCCTTCTAAATTGACCACAAACTCAAACTCAAAATTCAAATAACTTGTACTAAAGCAATCTAATCAGGAATTTTAATTCGAGTTTTTTTTTAATTTTTTTTTTGCCATCCTCTAGAGCATGTTACTGTC
Organism: Drosophila cognata; assembly: GCA_035041535.1. Lineage (NCBI taxonomy): Eukaryota > Metazoa > Arthropoda > Insecta > Diptera > Drosophilidae > Drosophila > Drosophila cognata. The sequence goes on along the minus strand of JAWNLC010000571.1, from coordinate 10,940,401 downwards.
AACCATGTCAATTACAATTTCGGACATCTTCTGCCGACACAGATCGTTGGGCGGAAAGTTTAATGTGGGCGCGCCTACATCCTCATCAAGGTCATCATTGTGATTTAAATACATATCGGGTGCATCCTCCGACGAACACGTACTAATGGGTATTATGTCCATGGCCAGACCGAGAGCAAATCGTCCATAGGTTTTCAGTTCCTGAGCAAAGCTGTACGAAATGAATTCAATTCGATGAATATTTCATGACTAAAATTTACTTAAGCGACAACTTACAGTTCGTGTAATTTTTCGAGTGTATCACAATACTCTGGCAGAATTGTGCAGAGCATTTCCAGCCACTTGTACAATTCCTCTGTGTAGACCTTGAGCAGCGTCTGGAGTTGGGCGTCGCGCAATTCCTTGGTGGTGCAGCAGTACAGCAGATTGGCAATGTCCAATGCAATGGAACTGTAGCGCACTAGCTGAAAGTCAACCAGTGCCACCTCCAACACTCGTTGTCGATCCTCTGGATCATAGCGATACAGAAAATTATTCACCCAACAGTCGCCATGGCAAATGGCCGAGAGCGGCGACTCTGCGCTGGCCAAATCCACCATTTGGCTAAAGAATGAGGAGTCCTCGGCAAAAGTGCGCATTGCCTGCATATATTTGGAATCGGCAGGCAGAACATCGGATACCATTTTGATGGCGTTCTTTGTTAGACGCTCATAGTAGTTTTTGTACCAACTGGTATTCGCAGTGCAGAAGATGCCCTCGCTGATGACGCTGCACATTTTCGTAAACTCCAGCGGATGCTCAAACTTGTAGGCCAAACTTAGTGCATGCAACTGTGCCACCTGCAGCAGCACAGACTCCGTCTCCTCCATGCTTAGTCCCTTGTGGCGATCCGACATCTCAAAGCCGCGAACTCGCAAATCCTCTGCAAGAAAGTACATATACAGTTATATATGGTATGAAGAAAGGCATAATTATATTATAAGTGCCAAAATTTAAATATTTTATCGGACCTATGGACATATTTGTCTTGATTAAACGTAATTTGCTTACAACTCTAAATTATGAAACTCTATTTTAGACAGATTCAGCTGTATTTTAAACTTTTTAAGGTATTATTAAGCTAAGGTGAGGAATTTAACTAGAATATAGAGGCAAAATTCTGCCTATTTGCATTGCTATTAAAAGCTAGAGATCCAAATATTTGCCATAGTTACCCATAATAAGCAGATCATGTCGAGCTATATAGCATTTGGGAATGGAATTAAATAATTGCGCCTCCAGGCCCGTTTTGGTCGCCTGAAACTTGACCAACTCCGGCATTATTGTGGTATAAAACTCCACCTCATTGCTGCAAAATACTTTACAAAGTGAATATCCAATTGAGCATAAATATGATAAGAAAACTTACCGAAAGAGCTTATCGCTTTTGTAGGCCTCTCTTTGAACAACGCTCTCTGGCAGCACTTTGCATATAACATTCTGCTCCCATTTGTGTGTGCTGCCATCCAAATTATGTCGCTTCCCACTCAGGTAGATGCGATACAATGCTGCCGTATAGTTATCACCACGGCCCGAGCCTTGCGCTAGCTAATGCATATAAAATACACACACACAAAATACACACGTAATACGACATACACACACACACGCACACATACCTCGAATGCCTCGATTTGCACATCCGGCTCCACACACTTGAAAATCTCCTGAAACGTATCCAAAGTTAAAACTTTTTTGCTTTCATTTGCCGCTGCGGTGCCTGTGGTTGTTGTTGTTGCTGCTCCAGTTTTCGGCGCTTCTGTGATGCCCATTTTTTGCCCGATCTTTATCTAATTGAGTTATTGCCCGCAAAATGAGCACGAAATCTTTATATTTGTAATTAATCAATAAATGTTAACTTTTGTTTCGTCACAGAGAACTTTTGAATATAATAAACATAAGTCTCGTCAAATTGGCTAAAGCGTTCATTCATCGATTTTGCGCGAACACATGTTTTGCTCACATTGCCATCCTTTCGTCCTGTCCTAAAATTACGCATGACAATGCCAAAATACTAAAATACCAAACATTTTACGTCCTTTCAAAATGGCAACCCTGTTCCGGAAGCTTGGCAATTGCATTTGTAGCGCGCTAATTCAAATTGAAAATGGCGGCACAAATGTACTTTGAGTTTATACAACATTTAACTGGAGATACAGTTCAGGTGTGGTTTGAACAAGTATGTGGCGCTTATTCCATCTTCGTCTTGTGCAAGAAACGCAACTGACAAGGCTAAAATAGCAAAGAGTTATTTCCCTAAAGTTGCATTGGATTGTCAGCCCCGAGCCTGTGTCACCATTTTTAATTAAGGCGCGCAAGTTTAAATCTTATTTGACATATGCAAAATTTATTTTACGATTATCATTTTACATACATATATTCGAATAAGAGAGCTTGGAAAAAGTTATATATAAATTTGCTTGTGCTTTTTTATCGTAATTATCCTTTAGGCTTAGGGCGTTTCGAACGCCTTGACTACAAAATATGTATCTTGCTCCTATCTGTTAACTATTCGTGAAAAAAGTAGTTCAGTGCTGCTGCTGCTGCTGCTGCTGGTGCTGATGATGATGCTGATCGTGTGTAGGGATCAATCCCATATCCTGCTGCAGCTCGGTGGAGAGGGGCAGCGGCCGTTGCGGCCAAGTGCGTCTCTGCAGCAGAGATTGGCCACTGCCCAACTGCTGCTGCAGTGCACTTATGCTGGGATAAATGTGCTGCTCCACAAACTCCGCCACCGTATGCTCATCGTAGACCTCCCACAACAGTTGCTGCGATTCACGCGCCATCACACGCAGCTCCTCGATCAGTTGGGGCGTGCGCGCCGTCAGCTCCAGGATGCGCAGCGGCGAACTGAAATTGTGCCGCACATTATAGTTGGAGAGCCAGGCGCTGTGCTCCCTAGTCTGCTGCAGATAGTTGCGCACCTCGGCCAGTTTGTCGTACAAGCGGAGCGCGTACTTAAACACCAGATGTCCCGGATAGCTGCACACAGCAAAGAGTTGACTATAATGGGCATTGGGATGCAGCTCCAACCAGGGATGACCGGATCGTCGACTATCCGGTTGGAAAACGCAGCGCAGCACATGCAACAGTTCGTTATCTCGGGGATTGGTGCTAAAATAACCCTTGGCGACGGTAGACAACGACGTCATCAAACTGGGCATGCCCACCGGCAGCAGTTCACAGAGCACAGCAAAGTGATCATAACGCTGCCAACCCGTCAACGCCAATCCCCTGAAGCCCTTGGCAAAGCGTCCCCCCTCCTTGGCAATAACAGCCAGCCAGCGTATATTATTTTCCAGATGCTGTTGCAGTGGCGGCACCAGCAAACTCTCCCCAAAAGCACCTTTAAATGCGGATGCCGCCCAGGCACTGGGAAAGACCTTCGCATAGGTATCCCACAGCTGGGGCTGTATATAACGATAGATATCGCTGGCATAGACCCACACCATGGGCTCCACATAGGTGCCGATCTGTGAGTTTTGCAGTTCACTCAAAGTCATCTCGCGCAACTGATCGTCCCAGATGACGACGTGCAGCTGCGGCCAACGGCGGCGCACAAAGTGCGCCAAGCTAATCACATGCGTGAGAAACAGTTCGCTGCGCATCCGTTGGCGGCACAAGGAGCATTCACCCATCCGCTGCACCTCATCACAGCCAATGTGCAGGTGCGTAAACTTAATGGGCAGCTCCGGCTTCGCCCTTGTTGCATTGCCCGCAGACGGTCGCATGTGCAGCTCAATCACCTGGGTGAGCATCTGCTCCAGCAGCGCCATACTCTGCGGCTGACTGGGGCATATCGATTGCGGACTATCGGCCAGTTCACGCAACTGCTCAAAGCCGGACAGTTTCAGTGCATACTCCAGGTGCCCAAATGTCTGCACCAGCGGCATTACACTCAGTCCATATTCCACCCAAGCGGACTCCAGGAAATCCTATGAAAGAAAACAAAACGGAAAGGGAAGCTGGTAAAATAATTGTTGGTTAAGAACTAAAGAAAATATAAATTTAAAAAGCAAATTTTTTCCTACCTTCAATTCGGATTCTTTGTAGGCATTGTGAGCAGCTAGTGACTGGAGGACGCCGCTGTAGGGAAACATGTCCTCGTACTCAATGAGCAGGCCTGTGGCGCCCAGTGCCCGCAGCACGGGCAACATTTGTTTGAGGAAACTGAGCTTTGGCGGCGCACCCTTGAGATCGAGATGCACCAGTCGCTCGGCTGGCGCACGTGGTCCATCCGGACCGATACCCGCGACAACTGGTACACCCATGCGCTGCAGCTCGTGCTCGTATTGGGTCTGACGCTCCGCGGAGCTGAGCATGCGATCATCCTCGGCATTGGCATTCAGCTCCTCCATGCCGGCGTTGCGTTGACGCTGCTGCTGAGCGAGAATTTTGAGACGCTCCTGTTCGAAGAGGTAGCTGTCGGCTAAGGGCAGTGGTGCCTTCTTGGCCTGTGTGGGACGCACAAAGCGCACGTTGCCCAACAGCCGTTGCACTGGCGATGGATGCTCAGCGATATCCTTTTGCCGTTCAGCGCGCAGGACGCGATTCGCCTGTGCAATCAATTTCTGAATGATGTGAACGTGCTGATAATTTGCCTCACTGGACTGTGGATTATTCGACTGTTGCTGTTGTTGTTGTTGTTGTGTGAATGTTGTTGGCAGCGTTTTGGTTGTATCGACAAGTATGGCCCATGTCCAGAGACCTAGTAAAACCAGTCCAGACGCCAAAAGCAGAAATGAAAGTTTGCGGCGCCAAATAAATATCAGCAAATTCGAGTGCATCTGCAAGAGCGAGAGCGAAAGAGAGGGCGAGAGAGAGCGAGAGAGAGAGAGAGTGAAATGGAGTTGTAAAGAAACTGCAATAAAGGCCCAACCAGGCCCACTTTATAAATATTTGAGAAACCTACAACGAGTAGCCCCCAGAGTTATGCTATAACTTGCGCACCATAACAGCTGCGTTACTCATACGCCAAGTGGCGGGCGGCTCATTGAGGTTAAGAGTTGTTGATGCTGGTTTGTTTTGTGTGCTCCGAGTGTGTGCATATGTGTATATTTATACACGGCCAAGCACATTCATTGTGCATGTGAGGTGTTTGCTTTAGCTGGTGCCCAACAACAACTGGCAGCCATTCAATGCTCGCATTCAGCAGCAGCTCGCTTAAGTGCCCAAAACTGCCGGGTCATTTAAATGAGTTGTTTGCCCCACGCGCCAGTGTTGCCAATTTCAACAATAATTTCCCCGTTTATTTATGGAATGCATAATATATAAATATAAATAATATATATAAATATTATTACTTTTAATTATTTCCATATTGTTGTTTTTTATTGCTTGTTTTAACTAAAAATTGCCACTAAAATATGTAAAACAAGTACGATGGGGATGGGGCAACCACAATTCGTTGCAGAGTAATCAGTATATTACTTATATTATCCTATAAAAAAAAAAGTTATGAATGATTATAAAATGCCGCATTTAAAGTTAAAAATATGTATAAAAGAAAACGAAGCTTAACATATTTGCTTTGTATGTAGCTGGATTTTATTGCTCAGCAAACACTGTGCAAATGTCTATATATATATATGTATATATATATAACTAGCTATGATATGTGTGTATTTAGTTACATATGAACCATTATGCTGCTGCAGCTGAATGCGGTTATCAAGGAAAGATGCCATGACCCGACTCGGCACTCAATGGACATTACTTTGACAGCCGACAAATGCAAGTGTTCATGTAGAAATGAAACAGCATTCAGCTGTCTGGTGGAAATTGAATTGACGCTTTTCACGATTCAAACTGAGTGGAGCTAAGCGAGCCACTGCAATTTCCAGTTAACGAAAATAGTTTCACAACTTTGTGCAATTCAATTCCCAAGTCTGTTTGCTGTCACTAAAGCAGACATTTGACATTCGTTCTCTAAAGCTCAAGGATGATTATGAATAGTTCGATTTGTTGCAAATAATTGGTAATTGACAATCTAATTGGGATAATTGATGCTGATAGACATAAATGTATTCATGAATCTTTTCTATATCTGCGAAAGTTTGCCGTGTTTAATACAAAGCCTATTTATGATGCAGGACAATATTTAGTTAGTGCTGTGTATTAGGCTTATCCTTTATGGCACTTATGAACGAAATGATTTAGTAATAAATCAGTATTAATTCCATGCACGACATTTATTTTTAAGAATTTGGCTAAAGGTATTTTTCATTATTTTATAATTATGCTCATCTGATTCCATATACTAAAGAATTGAACCGATAGAAATCTTTTTACCAACCAAAAATTAGAATTGGACTGGAAATTATTTAGGAGAAAGATAAATTTATTATAACCAATTTATTTATGGAAACTATCCAAGACTTTTGCAACAATGCAATTCACATTTTCTGTAATTTTAATGATTCTTATCGCAGCCAGCAGATTTGAATATGGGAAAATCGTTCAACTTGTTGAGTTTAACATTTGCAGCATACAATTTATGCAAATAGCTTAGAATAAACTATCATTGTAACCATTTAAGCCAAGTATACCTTTGGCAAGTCTCACGTTTTACATTTCGAGAATAACAAGCTGAATTTTTGCTAACAAGCAGGAAATTTCAATTGCTGACCTATTTGGCCACAACTTCAATGCCACCGGCTGCAACCAACTGTTTACATATATATATATGTATATATGTGTGTATGAGTCACTGGTGTGTGCCAAAAAAAAATAAGGAAAATTGGGACTCTGCCGAAAATCAGCACCTCAACCCACTTACATCAGAGCCATAGGCTAATTCTTAAAGTGCTTTGGCTTTGCCCGCTGATGCAAATATACTCTTAGCTAGACAAACAACAACAGACCCACACAAACAATGCAAAAAAAAAACAAAAAAAAAACGGAAAAACTAATGTCGGGCAGGGGGTGTCAAGCTAATGTGTCCACATTTTGGGGCGCCACGCTGTCTGCCTAACGCCTCCGCCTCCGCCTCTTTGATGTCGCTTCTATGGAATTTGATGCTTTTATGTTATGCTTATTCTGTTGTTGTTATTGTTGTTGTTGTCGTCCTGGCTTCTGGCACTAATTGCACACGCAGTGCAGCTTCAATGATTTTGCAGAGCAGTTTATAAAATGAAATTTAATTGCTACGTCAGCCGCAGGGCCAATTTGTAGTTGGTGTCTCTGTGGGTTCGCATCCGTGTCCTGCCGCCTGCCTGCCTGCCTGTAATTCTCCTTTATTCACTATGTTGTTGCAATTTATGCAGCACATTTTCTGAGCCAAAATGTTTAAAGCAATGAAGACCGATGGCAGGAGTTCGCCTGCTGTGAGCTGTCACGCCTCACACCTCCAGCCGGCAGCCCGCCCCCCTCAAACAGCAGCACAATTTGGCTGCCTGCCAGCGGCAAGGGCAACCAGTAACAAAAAAAAAAAACGAAGAAAAAAAACCCGCATATCAAATTTAATCGAGCGAAACGAATATGAAATATCTGAACTCCAACCAAATTAATTCTGTATTCTTGACACAGTTTTTCAATTTACATAAAATTATTTAAGCTTAATAAATAAAAAGTTTACGACATGTTTCACACATTTTAGAGTGTCAAATTATTTGTAATTTGATTAAGTAAAAATAAATATTTGGAAATTAGCGCCAGTGTCTCAAAAGAATGGGTCAAATTTAGATGATCAATGTGAAAGTTATTTATAAGCAAATGATTAGCCTTATCAGAAAGTGCACAAAAATGATTTTCACTTTATAGAAATTTTATCTCCCATTCAAAAACACATTCAAAGCCCCCGACAAAAGAGGTATTCTTGCATTTTTGGAATTTTCGCTGGCCATAGCGAAAAACTCTAGCCAAATATACCCAAAAATGCAGCAAGTGCGGGTAGGCAAAAAAATATAGCTTGAGAAATCTTCTCACAAATCGCTAAAGCGGCATCGGTTGTACCAGTTTTTTGATGTTATTGCTGTGCTATTCGAAATGCACTGCAGCGAACTATTTATGATTTTTGGTGCACGTGTTTGTTATTGTTGCTGTTTGCCCCGCATTACATTACAAAGTACCGAAAACTTGTTTGGCGCGCCATTAAACTGCTTTAACTGGGGAAAGCGAGCGAGGATAATCGCCAGTGGATGGGAATTTAAATGATGACGTCTGGTGCCCCGTCGCTTATCCCGGCAGGCTTACCACCAGCTCGGCCATCATAATCGGCAATTAGGCAATTTAACGCCTTATTAACGTCCGCTAGTTGCCGCAGCTTTGCTTCCTTACAAACTGATGCAACATTTACTCAAAGTCAGAAAATGCGCATTTAAATTTTGCAGCTTGCTGCCGTGCCTCGAAAATGTGCACCAAGTGCTGCCAAGAGGCAAAAATGAAAATGCATAAAGGATATGAGCCGGCGAAATGGCAGGAGTTGAAGGAGTTAAGGGGCCGGCTGGTCCCATCTGAACCGAGCAAACGAGGCTAAGCACTCGACTTGTGGGTAAATCAAATGGAGAGTTTAAAGGGGATTTTATGGTTGAAGTAAATCAATAAGAGATCTCATACTCAATAGCTAATAAATTTTGCATAAGATGCCAGTGTGAGTTGGGATGAAGATTTATAGGCAAAGTTAAATCGAGCCAAATGAAGGACCGGCATAATTTCTATTTCCTTTTTTCTTTTTGGTTATTACCTAGAAACGAAATTTATGTTTATTTTATGCTATTTATTGTAAAATATTTGGCTTGAGGCAAATAGGAAGGATACAGATGAAAATCCAGCAAATCTATTATTTAAGCGCCCCAAAACAAACTGTCTTATCTACTGCGGATCTCAAATCAAGTCAATGCCATTTAATTGAATTTAATAGTCGTTATTTCGATTTAATGGGTGCCACAAATTGGCTGGCATTTAATTTATAAGCCCACTCGACCTCAGCATGTGGTCCACAAAATTGAACACACATTTATTGAGTCATTTACAGTGCTTGCCACGGCTTTGAATATGAATTTCAATGCAGTTGTACAAATATTAATGTATTTATTATTTCACAGAATCGACACAAAATACTACAACGAATTGCAAAGTGCAACCAAATGTAAATTGCAATTGGAAAACTTTTTGCACAAGTTTCAACATCATACGAAAATTGCAGCAGCCCTGAGCAGCTCAAATTGCATATATACATATATATATATATATATATATATATATATGGATATTACTTTTTGCTTTTGTTGCTTTTTGTTCCAAAATACTAACTAATCTGTCACGTGCAAAGTTTTTCCATCGAGCGATGATGATTTTTTGTTGGCGGAGCAGCTTACTTAGCCACCTAGTTTGTAAGCGCATTAAAAATGGCAAAAAACTTTGGACAGAAACTGAGAGTGCAACAGATACGAGTGACAAGGATGCAACGGGGGGCACGGGAATAAATTAGAGTGATGCACAAATCTCGGCGCTCTTAACTATGCAACACTTACTTTGTCAGCGCGAGAGCAAAAAAATAAAAGGCAACTGCACAAATGCCATTGTGGAATCCATAGCAAGGACACTTTAATACCAGGCACACGATGGCGCAAAAGGTATTTCAGTGATTGTGACTGGTTTTGTACAAAAAATCTTACCTATTTGCCAGAGCTGCTGTCATTATTTATGAATTTAATTTTTGTTAACCATTTGCTATAAACTTATAAAGTTTGAAAATAACAGCGAAATTCGCTTGTGTAATTGCAAATATTGCATTTATTTTGAAGAGTCCTTTCTAAAATAACACATTAATTTTAGGATACTCATTTATTTTGCATTGCAATTAAAATAATTATATTATTTGCATAATGTTGCTAGTTGGTGTCATTTGAATGTAGTGGTTAACTTTGGCATAAGTGAGGCAAATATTTTTCTACATTCTGTAGCGCCTCGCGTTGACTTAAGCAAATATGATGCAGAGTATTTAAATAGTCAAGCACTCTTCAAGTGCAGCACATTTATGGCAGTTTTGCAGCGAAAGAGCCAGATGCTCAACTGAATGTCTGTCGAACTGTCGCTCCGTCTATCTGCCTGTCTGGGACACATAAAACGTCGCCCGTTGCACGATGCTCGTGTTGATAATTTGAAATGAGTTTCTGCCTGCATCTTGGCACAGGCGACAGACATTTAGACATCTTGTTTGTTGTTTGTTACACTGATTTCTAAAAAGGATATACATATATATATATATATATATATATATATAAATATATATTTGTATGAATAGTGTAACTACACTTGCTGATTATTGTGGTGGTCAGCAATTTGGTGTTGGGTATGATTCGGTGCGCAGACGTGTTTGGGATTATAAATGTGGCAAGCAGTGTCCTTTGACCGGGTTTACATTTCCGAATTGAATTCACAATTGCATTGTTATCCGATTGATTAATGGCCGGGCAGATGTAAGATAAAAAGTTCTGTGTCATGTTCAATGTGTTAACAAATATCAGCCATGTAGCCTAAATGACCAATATGTCATTTATCATTGATTATGTTCATTTTGGCCTTTTATTAACATTGAGTTAGGTCAATTTTGTCGCTACATGTCTCAAAAAGAGACAAAACAGAAAACTTAATCCAGAATTAATTCGCACATATACACAGTAAAAAAGATACTGTCTGAAAAGTGCTTCAATTAATAATAAAAAAAAAAATGTAATGCATAACAAAATTGATCATAAATAAAAACCAAATTTAATTCAAATTATCTACAATTTATTTATGCAAATAAAATGAAAACACATTAATGAAATTTATGGCACATGCAAAGTTTGTTTTAAGCTTTTAGTTTTATATTAATTTGTTGAGTAATACAAATTTTCACATGCTTATTTATATTTATTTAATAACATTAGAAAAACTTGTGCTGCAAGTTAAGAGCAGTTTCTTTTATGCGGATTATGAGACCTGAAACATGCCATAAACTTTTAGTCTACGCTTGTATGAGGATATAATTTAAACTTTGTGCTCTCTTTTCAACGGGACGGGACACACAATGATATCCTTTTACATGTTGCTGCTGTTATTTTTGTCTTTCGCTTTTTTTCTTTTACCTGTTTGCCTTTGCAGCTGGCTTTTCATGTTGCACAATGTTGGATCTGTAAAGCCACTGTAGTAAAATATTTGCATATGGAAAAAAGTGCAGCACATTTTTACCAGTTAACATGATGCATCATTAATTCTCTTATTGTTTTAACTTTTGTGTTTGCTTTGTGTTTGTTTTTTTTGTGGCATTGTTTTTGTTTGCTGTGCGCTGGTTGCTCAATGTATTTGTATTTGTGCTTTTAATGTGTGTTTAATTCCAGTAAAAGCCATTAAAATCTGTCTCGTTGCAACTAGACAGTCAAGCGCCTAGAATTTCCCCAATGGCTGCCATTTCCATTTGCCCCCTCTCGATTGGCAACTGAATTTGAGCGGTGCTGCGTCGACAACTCGTCCCAACAAATGACGAGCGCTGACAACAAAATGTTTACTAATGTAATGCACACAGTGCCACACAAATCAGAGAAACACATTTGAAGTGTTGATGCGCTGCTCTATTGGTATATGAGGCCCGGTTAGGATTGGAATGGCATGGAATGGCATCAAGTGCTTTTAACGAGTCATCCATTTGCCTTGCCAGGAGACCGACAGAAGGCACTCTGGGAACTTGCCTCCCTCGGTAACTGATGGATGCTTATGAATTATAGAGTGCACAGCCTGCAGCTGCAGCAAGATAACTGTTTGGCCTTAGCTAACCATCCTTGTGTGGCTGCTCAGCAATGCTATTTGTGTTGCAACCAACAGCGCCGCTTGTGGCAGCATCATTGCTCAGCACAGAGCTCAGGGGAACTCAGCGTACGAAATGCGGCAACGCGAAAATGGGAATTTATGAGATAATCTAGAGCCAAATGGGAATTTCAGATGATGTCTCGTTTACATTAAATTAAATTAATTAAACATTTATATTAAAGAAAATATAATTTCGCTATATACTTGATCGGATATGTTAAGGTTTCTGTTTTCCCACTCTATATTTAACGACTTGTGCCAGCTCCTATGATTTTTTAACATTTTTTTGAAACCTTTCTTATTTATTCATGTGTATAATAGATTTTTTTAAAGACAGCTTTTTGCTTAAATAAATGATGCGTTTGCCTGGTTTTTAAACATTGCTAAAAGTGATTATTGAATTGAATGTTGCGTGACCACAAAATGCTTTCAATTTATGCTGTGATTTTATAAAACACTGTTCAACACCACAGTTGATAGAAGTTGCCAGATGGGATTAGAAAATAGTTGAATTCTGATTTAACTATCAAATATAAATGCAAATATTGTTGCGTGTTGCCTGCCACAAAGCATTTAAAGTTAGTTGCAACTCTTTAGGCCATTATTTAAAACCAAATATATATAATTGAAAATGAGGATAAATGCTATTATTTAACAATAATTTACATATCTCATTTGGCAGACTTCGATTTGTCAGATTGTGGACGGTTTTAGCTGAGTGCAGTAACCATTTTTTGCCGCAAGAAGTTTGAAAATAAAAGATAAACTTTTACTTCTGTTTGTTTATTTTCAAGTCATAAATACAATGTGAACGCCCATTAGATAAATATCTTTTAAGCAAACAAATTGAATTTATTGTCCACACAACCAACAATTGTTTTCGCAAGGCCATTCAAATATCAGCAATTGAAATATTTGTTGCTTGTCCCTTTAAATCATATTTGAAAATATATATATTTAACATATAACAATTTTGTCCACACACAAGGTGGCAAATCACATTAAAAGTTTTATTTATTTATTGTTATACAATAAAAAACTTATTCATACTCGATATTGTCGTTGCCCATTTCCAATTCCCCAATGCAAACTTGCAGCACTTTTTGTGCAACACACATTGTTATTGATGGGACACAAAGTCAGTTCATACATTTTACCTGCAAAACTTTTGTCCGTTGACCATTTTTTTCTTCCATACACTTCCAGAAGGTATTATAACTCTTATGTGAAGTTTGTAATACATTGAAGAACACATCTTTGACCCTCAAATTCCTAATCGGACTCGCCGAGTCTGTCTGTTTCTATGCAAGCTACACAATCAGTTTTAAGGCTAACTTGATTAAATTTGACGAGCGGATCGGTTCACTATATCACATAACTGTCATAGTAACGATCGTTCGAAATATATTTTCTTGTATAAAAACTTTTTGTTGTATGAAACACTTTTTTGGTTTAGCAATGTATTTTGATAAGAAATGATCAACAAGGGTATGTAATCTTCGGCGTGACTCAAATAGCCATTGTTTCTTGTTCATTTGTGCTGCTGTCAAACAAGCTGAGTTTTTGGAAACTAGAAGCGAGTTGAGAACTTCTAAGCCTCTTCGGTTGCGTCCTTAAAGGTAATTGAATTGAACTTTATGGTGTGTGCTTTGCAGTAACTGTTGCCATCGATTCTGTGGTTTATCTACAGATACGAGTTTACCACTCCGACGACTGCCAGGCATTCAACTGAGCCAGGGCAATTGAAAAGTGGGTGGAAATTGTGTTACCCTGCATTGTGAAGTTATGAAAATATACGTAAATTATATCGTAATAAATAATATACATAAATAAGAGCCAGGAACATTAAATTTGGTATGCATGTTCTGCTTTGCCCGTGATAGATTAATATTGGGTCATTTTATCGATAGCCGATGGAAATCGATATTAAAAGCAACTCCTTAGAAAAAATGCATTCCAATTAGCTAGAAATATGCATAGAATATAGAAATTGGATTGAAAGATTGATTATTTTTAGCTCATGTGCACACAAATACATACTCATATACAGACATGTATGTGTCTGCAATGTATGTGTCTTAAACTTGCTTAGTGGATATCTTCTAGTCCAACTCCCTCCTCTTGTTTTTTTTTTGTGGTTTTGACAAGTTCGACCGCATAAACCGCAGCACGCACTATCTCTTGCAACGCACTGCAGCAAGCCACAAAGTGCCGCCTCAACTCCTCTCCACGGCACCTCATCGTGTTATCTGAACGCACACAAATTAATCAACGTCAATTAAATATATGCAGTCATGATGATGGCCGCCTTGGCGTATACGCAACACCGGCATCTGCTTTTGCTTAGCTGGGCTGCCTGCTCAGGGCATGTTTTTTTTTTGCTTTGCTTTTAATCTGCCCTTAAAATTAATTAAGTGCCTTTTGCATTGTTGTCCCGCATTTCTCTTGTTCTTGTTCTTGTTGTTGCTGTGGCTCTCGTTGTTGTTGTTGCAACTACGAGTGCTCAGCGGGTGCAGAGACGCAAGTTTCCAGTTCATCTTCTGGCCAAAGGCAAATATCCGCTTTAGAGTTTAAGCCAGGCGAAGAAACTTGTCTAATATGTACCAAATACGCTTAGTTGAGATGGACGTAGAAAATTTGCAACAAATACTTAAATATTCATTTATCTTTTGCGCATTCTCGTTTAATAGTCGCTCACAGAGCATGCAATTAAAATATTTCCACTAATTTTATTTGCTCAAATTACGATGCAAATTACAACAATTTCAACGAATTAAGTGCAGCAAAGCAGTAAACAGCCATTTCAACACACCCCCCCAAACATCCCCTCCCCCCTGTCCACGTATTATATACATGCAAATAAGTTTGTAGCATTTTACAGCCTAAACAAAAATGCCAAAGGAAAGTGGAAATATCTTTAATCAGTGACTTCTTAGATACCCCTTAGAGGAAGTATAATGAATTTAGGCAAAAGTATGTATCAGGCAGAAGGAAGCTATATAAGATGATATATAGAAACTCGCTAGATCCTTAAGCACATTTTGTTTATTTATTTTGTATATTTTTTATAAACTTTTATTTTACAATTGCTAAAACAAATAAATCGATTTTAATCTGTAGATATGCTTATACTGCATACGCTCTTACTGGAAAGGGTATACAGGGCAACAGAATGTGGTTTGTGCTCGGTTAGCGGGCATAAACTGGGCCAGGATCTGCTCTCGCTGCAACAAGGACCGTCGTCATAAGGGCCAACAACTGGTGCAGCTCATTTTGCATGAGGGGCATGAAAGGATATGGAAACACATTCTGCGTCTCTGACAAATGAGGAGATTGTATTGTAGTTGCTGGAGTTGAGGTTGCCTTAAATGTTATTGTTGCATGTGGCACGAATACTGCTGCGGCTGCTGCTACTATTGCTGCACGTAGTCACTGTTTACTTTGGAATGTTAACGTTGTCGCCTCATAGGCGTATCCCCTGCCCCAACCCATTCGCGCCTCTGCTCTGACGACCAAAACGCAGTCATGTAAATATAACACGCATCTCCCACATCCGCCGCATCCATGCCCCAATGCGTTTCCACAGGCCACATGAACTGCAATGGAAATTCTGCATGGCGTATACCGTTACTATATACAACGACAACAAAGTTGCGATAACACGCAGCGCAAGGGGGTTGGGGGGTGGACGAGAGGCGGGAGTCCATTGCAAATAGACACGTTAATGAGTTGTGGCAAGCAGAGTTAAGCAAACTGTTAATTTATTTATACACTGATCGGGCAATCAGTGATTCTCTTCCTGCACTCAGCATGGGTATTAAGCTCTGATAAAATTCAATTATATGCAGATGATTTTAATTTGATTTACGACTATCAATGAGAATTTAATTATAGTAAATAATAATAAGGATAAAGGACGGATACAGCAGTAGCGAACGGAGACCAACGATCTTATCAAATTTCCTCGCTGCCTGATTAAATATTTGGCTGCCAGAAACAAATAATCAATTTGCATGTTCGAAATATAAAGCATTGAAAATGATTTTACATTCATTTTCAGTTTCCTTTTAAATAAGATTGGATTTGGAATCTAAATTCAAGTCAATAAGTATTCGAATAGTAAATCCACACCTTTTATATATTTGAAGTCTGCTGCTTAACAAAAAAGGATCAAAACATTCCAATCATTTCTACTTTTCAGCAATTTTGGAATTTTCTAAAATGAAAACAAAGTAAAAAATGATGCAAATTTTCTAAATATTCAATCATATTATTGTCAGAGTGTACCGAATTGATATTTCGCATATCTTCAGATATGTCGGATATTTAGCTTATTGGACATTATTTGCATATCTGAAATTTCAGCATCTTCAGCTGTGAGCTGACAGCAGCTCGACAAAGCCAACGGAAGCATGCATCATACGTATGTAACTGTATGTGGCCCACCATTTCCGCAACTTGCTGCGTGTGTTGGCCACACGTTGCAGCTTTGTGCCGATCCCCACTCACCATCCACCTCCCCCCTCGCAACACTCTTCCTTCCTTTCCCTCAGGCATTGGCTTTCAATTTCTGTGTCTGTGGAGCAGAGCAACTCTTTTGCTTCTGTTTACATTTTGGCTTTTGCCCCGCTGTCACCGCCTATCCCTGGGGCCAGGGCGGAACCACAGTGCACACTAGGTTCCATTGTTTTAAACTTTAATACACCATATTTTTTATTTTAGTATCTACTCTATATATGGTAGACGTGTGTACGTAATTAAGGCTCTTGCTCGTACGCTTATGAAATTTTAGAGCAAAAACTTAATTAGTTGCGTGCTTTTCAGCGCTACGGTTCTGAGTGTGTGTGAGTGAGTGTGTGTGAGTGAGTGTGTGTGAGTGAGTGTGTGTGAGTGAGTGTGTGTGTGTGTGAGTGTGTGCCCAGTGAGTGTGTGTAAATAAATGTGCGGTAGTTCATATTCCCTGAGATGCAATGCTAATGAAATATTTAATTGACATTTTTGCCGCTATTAAAATTAAAGTAAATTAACTTTGTCAGTCGTTTTAATTAAGCGATAAAAAAGCCCCATAATACAACACATGACACGCCGAAGGGGGGCTGTAATGGAGCGATGGTGGATGTTGGGGCAGGTCACGTTGTTACATTGTGTGGCAGACGCACAGGGAATTTAAATTTAACGATAATGAGCTGCCCAACTTGTGGGCCCCGGCTAACGAGATTTGTCGTCGAATATTTATTTAAATAAATAAATCGCAAACATTTTAAAGCATAAAAGTTGAAATTTAGTTGAAAAATGCAAAAATATTCAATGGAATTGTAAATCATTTTTCCAAGCAAACAGTTTTCTCTTTACAACTTTCCCAGTGAAATTAATATATTTTTCTTGCAGCCAACAGCTCTTTTTGTGCTGAAAGTCTGTTTAGCACATTTAATATTTATGATAGTGAAAACCAGCTAAGATATAGACATGTTTATAGGGGCGTGCAGTAAGTGAAACGAGTGGCGATTGTTGCCAATGTTTGTGGGCCACAAAAGACCACGCCATAAATCGCATAAATCAGCTGCCATATTTTCGTTGGTGGAAGTGCAATTGAATTACGAGCGGTACAACCTGAAAGTAAGCGGCAGGAAACGGAAGTGGTCGCCTTTTGGGGCAAGAGCTTCATAAATCCTGGCAGCCAATGGCTTGCTGCCTGGTTGCCGCCTGCGTACGTGAACAGCCCAAGTAAGATGCACTTACTCGTAAAATATGTGCTCCCATCAAACAATTGCTCAACGGAGTTGCTGACAGCGTTGTGTGTGTGTGTGTGTGTGGGAGTGTGTGCAACAAATTGCTTGTTATACAAGCACGAGTATTCCTTATGCCGCGCCGCGGCATAATGACTCGAATGGGCACCAATGGGTTGCTAATCAATTTCCGCACAATTTGCTGGGAAAACAAACAAGAAGTTAACCCATTAAATTACAACACATGTTCTGTGTTAATTATCAGTTGACATTAAAATTGGCTTAGGGCAGCTTTAAATGCAGCACATAAATCTTGCTTTTGAGCACACGTACAAATTACACCTGCTGCAGAAAGCCGGGGGATTAATTATTAATTAATGTGCAGCAGGTGCAAATTGTGTCGCTGGAGGCGCCGCGCCATTAATGCAACACGTAACAAAGAAATTGTCTCACAATTTAATCTCGAGTGTTGAAAATGGGTTTTGAAAGTCAAATGAATCGAGTATTTAATCAAATAAAAACAAGCAAACAAACAAAAGAGAATAAAAAATAAAAATCGACAAATGTATGCAAATTATGTAATTTCTGCAACATTTGTGACACAATTTACAAATTTTTGTTTTGCTCTGAGTTGACAAGAGATTGTTGACGAATGTTAGTTAACCAACACAATATAAACAATATCATATATATCTATAATATGGCTAATTTATATAGTAAATATTACATTTAAATTTTGAATGTAGAAGGTGGAAAAATATTTGTTTTTCAATATTTGTTTGTCAAAGTCCACAAGACTCGATCAATTTAGGATTGCAATTTTAACTAGAAAGTGAATGCTGTCTTACACCTAATTTTTTTTCTTGTCAGGTAAATTTCACGTAATCTTTAACACATTTACTAATGCGGAATACAAAAAATTGTAAGCCAATCAGAGGAATAAGCTTTGGCTTACTTTGATCCCAAGAGTGCCGATTTGGCAACAATTGTGTGGAATATTATATAGATATATAAAAAAGAAACTTAAGCGGAGAGGAGGAAAATTAAAAAATAGAAAATAAGAAAGTAAAATAAAATCAAATTATCATGAAATCATCAGCACTCACTCACATACATGCTTTAAGGTAGAGGAAACTAAATGTTGGTGCTAAGCGGATTCCACAGCTTATTTTTTTTGGCAATGAAACGCAAGCATTTGTGACATAAGCTCTCTGTTTGAGAAATAGCCTGCAAAATTGTGCAGTTTAGCAATGAAAATTCAATTCAACCAAAAAGAAAGACACTCCTAACGAAATCATAGTTAAGCCCGTTAGTGCAACTTGGCTGAAACGATTTTAATTGAATGCTAGAACTACGTCTGTGTAAGTCAATGTGTAAGGGTATGTGTGTGAGTGTGTGTGTGTATGTGTGTGTTGGGGTAGGTACGTGAGAGATAGAGGAGTTCGTTGCGGAAATTATTGTAACGCAAAACAGCAACAGCAGCAGGACAGAACAACAATCAGATTTACAGTCAAAAATACAAGCGCAGCAGAAAAACCGCACAAAAACAAAAACAAAAAACAAAAAACAAAGAAAATCAAATACCCACGAATGTTGCCCTTGGGAGCTGACGAGAGTCGAGTGGCCGTCAAATACAAAATAATAATTTTGAATGAAAAAATAGAAAAGGATTACAGCTAAACGATTTGGCCCAATAAAATGTGTCGAATACAAGTTGAAAAAGGGGAATTGACAGATAGTCGCGAAGCGCCATTATTCATTTGATAAATGATGGAGCCCGAAAATATTTCTAGTTGAATTGAGCTGTAAACATGGCAAAAACATTTATCAATTGAATGTTTTCAAGTTAAGTTGATTTTCAAAGAAAACAATTGTTGCCGAAATTCGGTCACTGGCTGTTCTTTAATTTAAAACGTTAAATGTTGAATTAAACATTTGCAATAAGGCAACTTAACTGTTTGCGGTATGTCCTTGCGTACGTGAGATGTTACTTTAATTGAAATTTATATTAAATACAATTACAAGTGCAACATTAATTAGCTGCATCGCTTTCCACTTTCGAAGCGCGCTCGCGTCACCAAACAACGCTCGAGAATATCGCGGTATATATAGTAATTGCATCCGTTTGATTCAACAAGATAATCCGTGGCTCGCACCGCTGCCTTGCACAGTTGCAGTTGCACTGTTTTCTGTTTACGCCACGCGGCTGCTGACATTTGGCGGCAAGGCAAAAAGGTTCTTGCGCACTGGCTGGCAATTGGCGAAAGTTTCTTTTTTGAATAATTAACGGCTAATTTGCAATCGACAGTAAGCTAGTGTGCACAAAGCTCACTAAATAGCTGTTAGCATTGTAAATAAATATGCAATTTGTTAAAAATTGTTTATACTTCAAATTTACAAATGCGCAAACCCAAAACTCAGCATCAATAAAAATAAATATAATTTAAAATAAAGTTGCTAGCGAACTATAATTTCAATCGCTGTTATTTAAAAACAAATAATCGATATATAATATTTGAGCCGATATTTCGATTCATTTGTCATCCCTGGCGGCAATTTTGACAATTTAGTTTTCGAGATGAAAATTAACAACAATCAGTGGCAATATGTTAATTAAGTACCTAGAAGTCAAATTAATTACATAATTTTTTGTGAACTCACCCATTTGCACTTTCTCGACTTTAAACACAGCAAGAAACAATACCGAATGCAATATCGACGCACTCGCAGTCAGTTGTACCAACCCATACACACAAATGCATGTACACAAAAAATGAGAGACAGAGAAAGAGAGCGTGTTAAGAATGAGGGAAAAACAAAATGACTAAAATGCCGGAGTAGCGGCGCTGCCAGATTCAGCACTGCTGGTCGAAAGTTATCAAAAGTTAAGGCTTAGAGCGCTCATACTTGGTGTTCATTAAATAGTCAAAATAATTCAATTTAGTTAATTTGTACCATTTGATGTTGAAACATTTAAGACAGATTTTTCAGAGATTTAATTTTCCAATCTGCTTTATTGGACAATCTGGCAGCGCTACTTGCACAATGTGCGTGCGAGCGAGATAACCAGCGTGACCAAGCGCAAAGCACTTATCAAAATAATGAGCAGAAAAAAGTGTTGGTTTGTTCGTTTCTTCCCACCACATTCGCCATTTGAAACGCGACGACGAGAAGACGACGACGACGACAACAGCGCAACTTGTAGCAGTGAAAATATTTATACAAATCATTTATTGTGTAAAAATCGTATTAATTATTAATTAAATAAAGTGAAAATGTAAACGCAGTGTTTGCCAATGAAATGAAATTCATTTAAAATGTATTTCAACGGAATAACTCGCCGTGAAAATTTCGTCGTACAGGCAAAAAAGAGCCGATTTTTAGTGGAAGAAGAAGAAGAAGCAGCAGTGAAGGCAGTAAAAGCAATTGTCGACAACGACGACGAATACACGGACAAAGCGCAGTGTGAATGAAAAGCGTGTAAAGAGAAAACTTGCAAAAATTACAGCAACAACAATAAGCAAGGCGAAAAGTGTGTTTAGAAAAGAAATTAAAAAGACACACGCACATACACACACACATAAACACACACACAAACAACACATACTTATGCAAATGCGAATACAAGCGCAAAATTCGAGAATTGGTGCAAAAAGTCGTCAGGCGCGCGGTTTAATAATAAACAGTTTTACGTATGTATGTTGCGCGAAAACATATGAGGCGCCGCAAATACGAAAAATCAATGAAATTGTAATAAAATTGCGTATTTTGCTCTCTTCATCCTACTACAACTACAACTTTGTCTCTGCCTCCACCACCATTCGTTGTGAGCGCACTCTCTTGTTGATTTTGTGATAAAATTGCAATCAGCAGCAGCGGCAGCGACCACAACAATAAAAACATTTGCCACCCAAAAGCAGCTCAAGTACATAATTCAAATACATATTCACTAATATATCCATCTGCAAAACAGTTTAACACAAGGTGCGTATGCAGCAGCAGTAAACAGCAACAGTAATAACAAAAACATTAGAAATCGGTGTGGTGTGTAGTTAAATGTAGAACGTGTGAGAGAAGAAAACCCGCGTATAAAATTTGATGACGTCTTCAACGCGATACTATTTTCGCTGTTGTTGTTGTTGATGTTGTCTAGCGTAACAACAGCAACAATGGTTTGGTATCGAATAGTATCGAAAACTATATACAATGAACACTCGCCAATTACATCTAACTCTAGTTCGAAATTGTAATCGAACAATTTTTGAATAGAATAAATATAATAACTGAAATATGCTTAATAGCTTTTACAGTTAAATAAGGGATTTTAAAAGTGCGTTATTTGAACAAATGGCTAAAGCATTTTTGTACCTGGTCGTCTGTAATTATTTGTGAATAGTTTTCATGTATAGTAGCAGGTATATGTTGAGAGTGACCACTGTATGTGCCTACAGACCGTTCATTTGTACCTACTTACTACTATTACTGTTTGGGGTTCGGCCAGCGACGACGACGACCGGTATTTTTTAGAGCCCCCCTGTAGAAGAAGCCCAGCATGCTATGATGCTGTTGCTGTTGATTAACAACAACAACAACAACAGCAGTAGCAGCAATGAGAGAAGCCCAGAAGAAACTCAGAAAGCAGACAGAGCAATGGCAACACAACAATAAGAACAACAACAACAAGTAAATAGTGTAGCTGCCAAGCGAATCGTGATGTAGTCAAATTTGAATAGGTTCCAATGAGTTGACAGTGAAACAACAAAAAACATAAAAGTTACTTTTACCTGTGCAATGCGTGAATTAGCCATGCCTCGGGCAGCACACTGAGACAATTTATATATGTATATCTATGCTATACATGTAAATGCGATTAAAATCCAAAAACTACGCTCTTGAATAGATTTTTTAAAAAACATAAATTGCTCCAAAAAATTAGAAGAACATAATTTTTGTCTATTACATCAATTAATATTTGACTTTGGTTAGTGGATATATTAGCCTTATTGGCCACTGTTTAAGTAGTTCTATTTATTATATTTTTGATGATTGATTATTAAAAAATTAATGAAATGTCAAATGTATGTGTTTTCCAGCATTATCCAAAATATCCAAATTATTTTTGGTTATTACGATAGTTCTTTAAAAGCTTAAGGGATTTGCCTAAAAGCTAATTCTAAGGGGTGAAAATCTCTTGTGTGTGGAAGATTCTTATGATTTCATTATAAATGAAGTTTTTGCATAAACATAAGCACACGTAAAGCATTAAAGTAGCATATTCCAAGCTGTTCTTAAATTTTTTAATAAGTTGTTAGATATTCGAAAACAGCTGCATTTTTAAAGGTCTTCACAAAGTTTATTTTCTCTGGATATTGCTTGTGTAAGCGCCTATTAGAATACGCTGCAGTGTCGTTTTATCTCTTTTTGACTGCTTTTGTTGTAAAATCGCAATACACCTTGGCGTTTTATATCTTTTTGACTGCTTTTGTTGTAAAATCGCAATACACCTGTTCACGGGAGTCTTATCAAAACAAAAAAAAAATAGCTAGATGTGTGTGTGTGTGTGGTGTCAATAAGAGCGATAAATCTATCATGCTGCTCCACTGTACACAAAAGTGTACACGAAATTTGATTTGAATATAAGCATTTGACAGTCAACGCGCGGCGGCAGCAGCAGAAGCAGATTACGCTGCTTGCTGTTCTACTGTTCCTTGCCTTTTCCAACCTACAAACAACTGAGCATCACTCACTCACCTGGTGAGCAAATAGGGGAACGAACACACGAGTGAACGACGCATTAAAGTCTGTGACGAAAGTCAGCGCACGTCTCTTCTGGCATGGACCATGCACATTTCTGCATATGGAACTATGGAATTATGACCCTTTGCGGACTATGCTCAACTATTTGAAATCCATTATTCAAATAGTTGAAAATATACGATTTAATGCAGTGTTGACAGTTGGCACGTGTGCCATTTCTTTTAGATAGCAGTGTAGCACTTGTGCCGTTTTGTCGACAATGCGCGCGCTCCCTCTCTCTCACACGCGCTCAAGCCGCAGCCGCACTCACTCACACATACACTTTTTGCAACACACGCATACTCACTCATATTTGGCTCTCTTTGCTTATATTTTTTTTTTCTGTTTTCAGTGGTTGTGCAAGAAGAAGCAGCAACAATCAGGCAAAATACCTGAAAATAAGAAAAATAAACGGTAAAGCGAAGAAGAAGTGGCGACAGCAAGCAGCAGCAAGTCAAGGTAGCGCGCTAAAAGTTTATTGTAAAAATCAAAGTAGAAGGCACCAAGTGATTTTTGTATTTTGGCTTTCGAAGTAAAACGAACGAACGTTAAACAACATATAAAAACAATAAAATATAACAAAATGGTGGAAGCAATAGAGCGGCGGAGAACGGCTGCGTGAGCAGTGCCAGATCTGAGCGCCAATTATACAAATAACAACAAAAGCAACAACTACACTAACTACAAGAGCAATAAGAAGAGCAACAGAACAGAACAGCAACTACAAAAAGCAAAACGAGCGCGCAACAGCCGCTGGAGGCCGCAGCAGCACAAGCAGCAGAGGAGAAGCAGTAAAACAAACTTAAAAATTTAAATAAAGTGGAAGTGGAAGTTTTAAAGCGAGAGAGCAACAACGACAACAACCACAACGGGAGTAGAACAAACTCAAAAAGTGTAACAACAGAAAACATCACAACAAAAACAACAACAGTAAAATGTACGGAAAATCGAAGACATCCGCCGTGCCGTCTGATGCGCAGGCAAGAGAGAAGCTAGCGTTATATGTTTACGAATATCTGCTGCACGTGGGCGCCCAAAAGGCGGCACAGACATTCCTCTCGGAGATACGATGGGAGAAGAATATAACACTTGGGGAACCGCCGGGATTTCTGCACACCTGGTGGTGCGTCTTCTGGGATCTGTATTGTGCGGCGCCGGAGCGTCGCGATCAATGCGATCATAGCTCAGAAGCGAAAGCCTTCCATGATTATGGCTTCGTTAGCTCCGGCTATGGTGTGAACGGCATCGGACCCGGTGGACCACACAACGCTGGCGGACCAGCGCCCAGTCCTCTGGGACAGATGCCACCGGGCGGTGATGGTGGCCCCATGGGCCCTGGGGGACCAATGGGTCCCAATTTTTTCCCAAATTCGACAATGCGGCCGTCGCCGCCAACGCACGCCTCGAGTCCACAGCCGCCGCCGTCGCAGATGATGCCCGGCCAGCCGCCGTTTATGGGCGGTCCGCGCTATCCGGGCGGACCACGGCCTGGTGTGCGCATGCAGGGCATGGGCAATGAATTCAATGGGCCTCCCGGACAACCGATGATGCCCAATAGCATGGATCCAACGCGGCCGGGACCAGGCGGCGGCATGGGCCCTATGAATCCGCGCATGAATCCGCCTCGTGGCCCCGGCATGGGTCCCATGGGCTATGGTGGACCAGGTGGCATGCGTGGTCCAGCGCCCGGCGGACCAGGTGGCATGCCGCCAATGGGCATGGGTGGCGGTGGTGGGCGACCACCGCAATGGCAGCCAAATGCATCGGCGCCAATGAATGCGTATTCGTCATCATCGCCGGGCAACTATGGACCCGGACCCGGCTCGAATGGACCGCCTGGTCCCGGTACGCCCATCATGCCCTCACCGCAAGATAACACGCAAGGCGGCCCCGTTGGCGGACCCGGCGACAGCATGTACTCATTAATGAAACCAGAATTCCCGATGGGCGGCGGTGGCCCCGATGGCAGCGGCGGCGGCGGTGGTGGCGGCGGACCCGGCGGCATGGGACCCATGGGCGGTGGTCCCAACTCAATGGGTCCGGTACTTAATGGCGGCGGCGGCGGGCCCGATGGTACCGGTCTCGATGGCATGAAGAACTCACCAGCCAACGGGGGACCGGGTACGCCGCGCGAAGATTCCGGCAGCGGCATGGGCGATTACAATTTAGGCGGCTTTGGCGGTCCCGGCGAGAACGATCAAACCGAATCGGCGGCCATACTGAAGATTAAAGAGAGCATGCACGAGGAGGCCAAGCGGTTTGAGAAAGACACAGATCATCCGGACTACTTTATGCCATAACAACATCATCAACACCAGCATCAACAGCAACTCCAGCAGCAGCAGCTCCAGCAACAACAACATCTCAATACGATGGCAGCTGCAGTGGCAGCTGTAGTTGCTGCTGCCGCATCCAATGGCAATGGAGGTGGTCCAAATGGCAATACAACGGCTGCATCTATAGCTGCTGCGGCGGCGCTTGGAGCAGCTGCCTCCAATTTGCTAAGTGGTAATACCAACAACAATAACATCAACAATAGCAGAAGCAACAGCGGCAACCACAACCACAACCAATCTGGCAACCCGACGACTGTGCCCACTGGCGCGCATTTTGCAAAGGAACTCAATTTCTAAATAAACACATACGGTAGTGAAAATCCTCGGTACATAAGCATAAAGTAAAGTAATTATTATATGTAATAGTCTAAACGAAAAAACAAACAAATCAAAAAAAAAAAAATACAAAAAAAAAACAAAATATGTAAAATTGCAAATAATAAGCGGAGCAAAAGAAAACCAAACAATATTCCAACTCACATTTCAAATTCAAATGCTAACAAATGCGACCAGGTGGCAACGCCAGCGGTTCAGTGGCTGACTTTTAACATGGCAGAAACCGAAAGCAACAATGCAAAATATACTTAAAATGCAACAACAACAACAACAAACAATTGTTTAGCAAAGTCTTCTGATTAATTTAGTTGCAACAAGTCAAAAAACAAAAAGAAAAACAAAAAATTGTAGCCTCCATATACACAAACACACAATCTGTCTACTAATTTTTTAGCAATTTAATCATTTTACTTGCGCTTTGCATTATTAACAAAAAATAAATAACAAAAATCAAAGAAAAAAAAAAAAAAGAAATATTTAACACAGCTACACCATCTATGTACATTTTCTGTTTGTGTGATTTTTTGCATATACTTATATAGATATATACAACTTATAAACTAAGTATATAAATATTAACAATATTGTATTGTAGAAATTGAGATGGCAAACAAGAGAATTTTTTGTTAAGCAAAGTCTTAAAGGCGCAACATCAAAAAACAAATGAAAAAAAAAAACATTGAGGATGCAAAACGAAAGAGATGAAATATTTATAATATATATTAGGAAGGAGCATAGTTAGCATTATTGAACATGTATATGTATATGTAGTCTGTAACACACATACGTGCACATAATGGCAATATCTTGTTTGTTTGTGTGTGTGCTCTTCTCACAATGTACTTTTTATTTTTATATACATATATTTTTTTGTTTGCGTATCTCTTTTTTTTAAAACAAATTGTAAAGTTGGCACTTTGTCGTCGTCGTCGTCGTTTTTATATATATATATTTAAGATTTTTGTATTTGTATGCGTTTCTAGTTTGTCACTTTCGTTCTTAAATCATGCCAAACTTCAATGTGTAAATTAAATTTTACTTCTATTTGTGTTTGTATATTTTGTGTGTTTTACAAGCAACAAATTGTTAATTAAGTTCCTTCAACCTGCCGTCTCTGGCAAATCGAGCAATATTTATGATTTACCCCAATTATTTTTATTGGAGGACGGCAAATAACACTTTTGTGCACTTGTTTTCGATTTCAGAAATTCCTTCGATGTCGACATTGTGCATTAGGGCAGCGAAATAAATAAATATACATATAAATATATATATATATAAATATATATATATATATAAATATATAGATATAAACAGATTGTGGCGCCTTGTATGCACATATTTATTGCAAAATAGCTACGCGTATAACTAAGATTTAGCTGTTTAATATTGCATATAAATATATATTTATATATATTTATAAATATATATATATATACATTATCTATTACTTAAAGGCAGCAGGCAACAAAATGTAGCAAAAACCTAACCTAAAATAAAAGTTTACTTCAAAAATATCACACTAAAACAAAAAATACATTAAAAAAAAGCTGTACAAAAGTTAGTTAATGTTGGCTGTGGGTGCGCAGCTAATGTTAATATTATGCATAAAGTATATATACATATATATTTGTAGCATATATATATATATATATATATATATATATATATATATATATATATATATATATACATATATATATATATATAAATAATAGGATATGTCTGTGCTTGCATCTTTTTCTCGACACAGCACATTCACATAAATAAGATGAAGAAAAAACCAAGAAATCCGTAGAATTTAGATTTGAAAGCTAATTTATAAGCGTAAAACCCATAAAACAAAAAAAAAAAGCAAAAAACAAACAAAAAAAAACCCAACTAAACTATTAACAAAACAAACAAATCAAAATGAAATTCTTTGCATTATAAACACAACACCCCAAATCAATTGATAACACATAATTTAACGACAAATTCTATTTTAAATATTGTATGTATATGTTTAATGTGTCGGAATTTGAAATATGTAGTGCGACAAATTGATGGCATACATACATATATATATATATGTATATATGTATGTGCGTGTTGCATGAATTATTATTATTGAATTGATGCCGCACCAGATAAGATGATGCGATTGCGAAAGCCACAACACTTAAATAGTATCTAAGTTAAATTTATTATCTGCAACGCTTTAGTTTAAGCGTTCCAATTGCTGGATCTATATAAATGTATGTATGTGTAATGGCGCGGCGTTTAGAAAACAAAACTAAAAATCAACAAACAACACAAAAATGAAAAAAACAGCAACAACATGAAAGATAAAACAAAAATAAAAATGCGAAAAAACCCAGAAAAAAATTGAAAAAATCCCGATTGAATATATATAAAAAAAAAAGTTTAAATAAGTATTTTAGTGTTAATTATACAATTTACAAGTACACAACACAAAAAAAAAAAACAAAACAAGAATATAATATAAAATGAAATAAAGTTTTAAAACAATATTTGTAAAAAGTAAAAAATGGCTTTATTTTTATTTACCTTTCATTAATTTTTGTTTCCTACAAGTTGCAGCGTGTTTTTTAAATACGTTAATGATAATATTGAAGACTCCGTCGAGCTTAAGGATGTTTTTTAATTCTGATTAACTTTGCAGATAAGATATATTCTTCCAACCGAATAGATCTGAAGAACACACGAAAAAACAATAGGTAAATTCAAAAAAATGAATAATTCTTAGCTTTAATTTTCACAACTTCCAAATATCATAAGATCAGAATATTTCCACAGAATTCAATTTAATCATACTATAAATGAAATCATCTTTTATTTGTCAAAAATCACGAACAATTTCTTTGTTCATCCACTTAACGACTTTTTTTTGGTGTGTACAGCTTGTCTATTAGCCAGAATTTTTATTATGGATTATTAAGCAAAATGGTAGCATTTATAATTGTTTATAATTTAATCCAATTATTCAGCATTATGCGTTACTTTGATGATGATCGCTGGTTAATCGCTAACAATTTCAACTGAAGTGCTTTTCATTTTAATACTATTACTAAACTCACTAATAATAATAACCTTTAAATCTGTTTGCAGTATGCATGTCATTTGTAAAAATGGAGACATCATTTTAACCTGATTAGATTGTATATATATATATCATTTTAACCTGATTAGATAGAGTAGTAAATATTTGGCTGCTTTAAGAGATGGGCTTAGCATAATAATTGCCACTTTGAATCAGAAATATTTGGTTTACTTAATGGCATGTTTATTAATAATTTGTTATGCAATTAGTGTCCCGGAGCAGATTGAAATAGATAACTAGAGCTAATGCAGCAAATTACATTTATGTGGCATTGTCTGGAGTTTGGCTAACATGTTCATCAGCGGGCAATGATCTCTTGATTGCTGCCGTTTTAATTGCATAATTTGCTATTGAAATGCGTGCGGTTAAAATGAGACGCCAAAACGCCGAGAGACCAAGTCAAAGCGCAGACAGAGAGACAAAATTGGCGTGGCACACGCACGGTCTTTGCCATATATCTATATATACATACATACAGCCAACTATGTATGTGTATGTGGTTAGGACAGAACTAATTGAGCGTCGATTGAGGCACATTGCCATTGGCAACCTGGCCAGGCCAAATGCCTGATGGCCCACACAAACTTTTCACTTAAATCTAATTACCTTGGCTAACCAATGTCCGGAGTTGTTCACTCAGTGTTGATAGCGCCGCCAGCGTCGACGTGGCGTCAACTCAATAATCAATAAACCGAGTGCACTAAATATATGCATATATAAGAAAAAACAAGAAAATGCATTTATGTTGAAGTAGTTTTATCAAACGCATCCATTGAGACACGCAAGTCGAATGTAGCAAAGTGGCGTCCTGTTTTTACAGTTGCCTGGGTTGTGCGCGCAACGTGGCCGCCGCTGCCGGTGAGGAAGTCAGCCGAGGAGCGGAGCCAACTGTCAACGGATGGTCCAGTTGCCTAACGTACCGCCAAGTCGCAGGCGGCGGCTTTTGTGCAGGCTCAGCGCCAGCGCGTCGAGTTCCCGTCTTATTCTCCACAAATCGTGGTCTCTATCTGCGTGTGGCACAGCCACAGACGACGCTGCAACCGGTGGCTCAACATTATGACATTAACTTTTGCGATCTGGAACGCTGGGTGAGTCACACAAATCTTGTTGCACTCAAGCAAAGTCTAATAAAGTCAAATTTTGCACACAGAGCACCAATCGAGCCAATGTGGTCAGCTTAGAGGATACATTTAGCATCCTGAGGCCAAGCCCGCATCCAGATCCAGATCCGCCACATCCACAGAGCCATCAACCGCAACGCGACTGGAGTAACTTGGCTGTCTACAAAATGCAGCATTAAACTGATTTCCTTAATTGTATCTGTGTTTCTATGTATATACATGTATTATGTGTGCTTATTTAAGTAACTATTTTTTATTACAACTATAAAAAATAATATGCTAGACAACTAAATGGCGTGCTCTCCAATTTAGGCCGTGTTGCTGGTCAGCGATGCCATCAGAAATTCCATTTTATTGAGAAAACTCTTGCCCTCAATTTTGTCGAAGCGCACCTGAAGTAAATACATCAAAATAGATTAGTTGACACACTTAAAGGGAATAGTTGGGTTTGACTTAACTTATGTTTCCTAACTTATTATTCCTAACTTTTGGGTTAGGAAAAACTATCTTCTATATATAGAAACTATCACACAGAAATCAAATCTTAATAGTTAATTACGACTTACGACTTGTGCAACATCGGAATAAGAATTAGTGAAATGGAAAATGCATTTCCAAAACCCTAAACTTAATACATAAACCAAATTCTCCATGTCTTATCTTACAACATTAAAATACCCTCTGCAAAACACATAATAGTATATAAATAGAGTTGCATACGCTACCTCTTTGAAATTGCCACCCAAATTTTCCCAGAACTTCTCGGGCACAAGTGGACTGGGAAAGAAGTCCTGTCGCGGACTGCGCGCAATATAAACCTTGACATCGATTTGCGGATCGCAGCGTATTTGGACGGCAATCATTCGATCGCTGTTGGGCGAGGCTAACAGACAGGAGCTGGCATTGCCCAGCGGCTCCACTTTGCCAATGCCCAGATGATTGCTATTCGAGAGCACTGTCCAGGCCATGCATCGCGCCAAGCTGACCAGGCAACTAATCTGATGCGAATTGATTTGGCAGAGTATGAGGTCGCGCAGCTCCTGCGGCTCATACGACAGTCGCATGACGCGTCCATCGCGACAGATGCACTTCAGCGAACGCTCCTTTACATGGATGACCAGCGATGTGCGTCCAATTGCATCATATCCATGTGTCACAATATTTATCTTTACACAGGACATGGTGGGGCTGTTCATAGCATTCCAGTGCGACACAATTTGCGGATCCTTGACATCGCGTGCCAGCGTATCGAGCACATACTGCGTCCGCTTGCGCATGAAGATGTGCTGCGCCTGGGCAATGATCTGCTCGAGTATTGTCTGCGTCTTGGTCATATCCAGCAGCGCATCACGATCGGCTGCTGTTGGTCCGGCGAGCATCCTTTTTTTGCTGGGGCCAAGCGGTGCGCTTGCCGGATGCGGAAACGGATGATGAGAGTTCTTGTAGTGCACCTCCCGCAGCAGCTGATGCAGCGAGTGCTCCAGCACATGATCATGGTCATTTATGGGAGCGGGCTGGCTGGAATCGAAACTGGTCGAGTGGCACAGCGAAATGATTAGCTGTATATTGGGTAGAAGTGTGGCACGTATCTGATTCCCAATGACCACATGTGGAATGGGCGCCTGCAACTGAATGGCCTCGCGTGCCAACTGAGCGAACAGCTCCTTGCAGAAGAGCACATTCTGTGCGAACTCCAGCGTCTTTTGCCAAACGCCCACCTGGGCGGTAATGTTTGGACCATGGCCCATCAGATTCACCTGGCAATTTTACGAAGGTATGAACAGTAGGAGTAGAAGTTTTGGTTTATAATTTATACCTGGGCAGTGCAGAGATCTTCCTGATCCTTTTGGGTGATCACCTTTATGTAAGCAACGCCCTGCAGCTCTGCGGGCACAATGACGCGCAATGCCGAACTAGCTTTTAGCTGCATGCCATTGTTGCTGCTGCTGGCACTGGATGCTGCGGAGGCACTCGCACTTGTCCCGGCACCACCCTCATCGTCCAGGGCATCCTCGGCCTTTGTCACCTCAAAGGTGCCGCTCATGCCGAATTTGGAGCCAGCAGTACGATAACTGAGATCTCCAATAATGGCACCATTCGACACCTTTTTTAACCGCCAGTTCTGGCGCAATCGCAGCAGCTCAATGTGAAAATCGGATACGTTGCGACTACGCTGCTCGCTGTTGGCAGTGCGCAATCGCTCGGCGCCGCCAAGCAGCACTTGGGCCGCCTGTGAAAGAGCCTTTTTGCGACTGTAAACCTGTACAATGGCCTTCGTGTCGTCGCCATCCTCCAGCAGTGGATCTAGGACCAGGTAACGCTTATCCTTCGCAATCGAAATGACATCGGATAGCACACAGATTTCGGTGTAGGCATCCTTCAGCTTATTGCGTACTGCATCCCAGGGCCATAGGCTCTCCTGGAATTGATTATCCTTGTCCTCCTTATCTTCGGCAGCGGCCGCCGATTTCTCCTCCTTCTTGAGGTCATCCAGTGAGGTTTTGCTAAAGTCGATGCGTGCCGCGCATTTGGCGAGACTCTCGGAGAGTGTTGGCGGCCTGTGGGGAGAGCAACTTGTTGAGAAAAACTCCAGACAATTTTGAGTTTTGGCGTCTGCAGCAATAGTGGGCACTTACGGTTGGTACAGCTCGGTGCCATCGTATGCAATTTCGCGTATTTGGTTCTCGCATGTTGTCTCCACGGATATATTTACCGAGTTTGACATGTTTTCATCAGTAAATATTTAAGTGCCGGGCATTTGCAAGAAATGTATTAAAAAAAAAAACAATGCTAAACTGCACAGCGTTGCATTTGCAGCGATACATTTAAGAATCGATAGAATTGTGTTAACAGCCCAAACTATGAGTATTTTTTTAACTGTTAATGTAACAAGTTTAATTTGTTATTGTTTGACTAAAGACGTGAGCTATATTCAGACAGAGCGAAAGTATCACTTGTGATAATGCTCCTTGAAGTTTAGCTGTAACATAAATTACGCATAAATTCCGTATTCCCAGGGGATGTTTTTGATTCGTTTTGTTGCACTCAGTATTTTTACGATGTTTTCGGTCCACCACTATATTTGACATTCACTGCGAAAGTGTAAACAAACCAAGGGCGAACAATTCGAACTACAATTTTAAAATAGCTGGTAATGTAATGTAATAGATATTTTCTTCAAGCTTATATTTATTTTAAATTAACAGTATTTACGGCAACAATGGCTCACAATTTTAAGCAATGGCTTATCACAAAGAGCGGAAAGTAATTTTTGAAAACACACTAATTGCGTATCGCTTATCGCTTATGCATCGATCAGCTGTTTGAGGACGCCAACAGGTGAATGGCAATTTTAAACTGTTGCTGCCGCTGTTTTTTTTTTAATTTTTTTTTTTAGTTTTCCTTTGGATATTTATATATAGATCGTCGTAGCGATTGCTAGAATTTTCAAAACAGCGTGCTTGTTTTTCACAAACGCGAGTGCGAGTGTGTGTGTATGCAATATCGAGAAGTTTCTGCAGCTATTGAATTTAGGCCAATCGGTATAAAAGAAGCGCACATAAGGCTAACAAAGTGAGTCACTCATATTGGATACAAATCATTTGTGCAGTTTAAAGCTAAAATACGAGTTTTTCATTTAGAAAACTTTATAATCATGACAATCGAAGACAAAGACGCCGCCACCGCTGATGCCGCCGCCATCAGTCACAAAGACAAAGGCAATGAAGCATTCAAAGCCTCCAAATGGTCCGATGCAGTACAGGAATATACCGCCGCCATAAAACTGGGCGGCAATCACAAGGAGTTGCCCGTGTTTTACAAGAATCGTGCGGCGGCATATCTGAAACTGGAAAGATACACGGAGGCTGCTGATGATTGTACAGAGTCGCTGCGCCTTGCGCCCAACGATCCCAAGGCACTGTTCCGACGCGCTCAGGCGTACGAAGCGCTAGCCAAACCGGAAGAGGCGTACAAGGATGCCACGGCGTTGTTCAAGGCCGATCCGGCAAATAAATCGGTGCAGCCCATGTTGCAACGACTTCATCTCATTGTACAAGAAAATGCTGCACGCAATGCAAAAACTTCGACGAAGGTGAAGCAAATGATGGATCTGACCTTTGACATTAGCTTGCCCATCGAGAAGCGACGCTCGGGAGCCAACAATTTGGTGGTGCTGGCTAAAGAGCCAACCGGTGCCGATTTGCTGTTTAAGGAGCAGTGCGTTTCTAAGATTGCCACGCTAGCCAAAGTGGAAAAGGATCACGACATCTATTTGAATATAGTGCGTGTGGTGGCCTCGATGTGCGAGAATAGCGTCGAACGCACCAAGGGCGTACTCACCGAACTGGGCATCCCTTGGTTTATGCGTGTGTTCGACCAGAGGCACGAGGATTGCGTGTCAACTGCCCAGTTCTGTTTACAGACCATCATCAATGCATTGTCCGGGCTGAAGAACAAGTCCGATTCTAAGCCAAACAAGGAGTTGTGCGATCGCAATAACCGAGAGATTGATACACTGCTCACGTGCTTGGTGTACAGCATCACGGATCGCACCATTTCGGGCAAGGCACGTGATGCGGTCATTGAGCTGATCACACGCAACGTTCACTATACGGCACTGGCTTGGGCGGAACGTCTTGTCGAGATTCGTGGCCTGTGCCGCCTGCTCGACGTGTGCTCCGAGCTGGAGGACTACAAGTACGAGAGCGCCATGAACATCACCGCCTCTTCGAGCACCATTGCCTCGGTGTGCCTGGCCCGCATCTATGAGAACATGTACTACGATGAGGCCAAGCTGCGTTTCACTGATCAAATTGATGAATATGTTAAGGACAAGCTACTGTCGCCCGACATGGAGTCCAAGGTGCGCGTTACTGTCGCAATCACATCGCTTCTCAACGGTCCCCTCGAGGTGGGCAATCAAATTGTGGCCAGAGAGGGTAAGTATTCAATAATTTAAATTCTTAGTAGCTTAACGATTAATTAATTACTTTGATCAGGAATTCTGCAAATGATTTTGGCCATGGCCACAACCGATGATCTGCTGGAGCAGCGCGTGGCCTGCGAGTGTCTAATAGCGGCCTCCTCCAAGAAGGACAAGGCCAAGGCGATGTGCGAACAGGGTGTGGAGATCCTGAAGGGCCTCTATCACTCCAAAAACGATGGAATTCGAGTGCGTGCTCTCGTCGGACTCTGCAAGCTGGGCAGCTATGGTGGTCAGGATGCGGCCATAAGACCATTTGGTGATGGCGCCGCCCTCAAGCTGGCCGAAGCCTGTCGCCGTTTCCTCATCAAGCCGGGCAAGGACAAGGACATACGCCGCTGGGCTGCCGATGGTTTGGCTTATCTGACGCTGGATGCGGAGTGCAAGGAGAAGCTCATCGAGGACAGAGCATCCATACATGCACTAATGGATTTGGCGCGCGCCGGCGATCAGTCGTGTTTGTATGGCGTCGTCACCACATTTGTGAATCTATGCAATGCCTACGAGAAGCAGGAGCTTGTGCCCGAAATGGTGGAGCTGGCCAAATTTGCCAAGCATCACATACCCGAGGAGCACGAGCTGGACGATGTTGATTTTGTGAACAAACGCATCACGGTACTGGCCAACGAGGGCATCACGACGGCGCTCTGTGCGCTCTCGCGAACCGAAAGCCACAACTCCCAGGAACTGATTGCCCGCGTCCTGAACTCAGTGTGTGGGCTGCAGGAGTTGCGCGGCAAGGTGGTGCAGGATGGCGGCGTTAAGGCATTGCTCCGTATGGCACTGGACGGCACCGAGAAGGGCAAACGACATGCGAGTCAAGCACTGGCTCGCATCGGCATCACCATCAATCCCGAGGTGGCGTTCAGCGGTCAACGATCGCTGGATGTGATCCGGCCGCTGTTGAGTCTGCTGCTGCAGGATTGCACGGCCCTGGAGAATTTTGAGTCGCTGATGGCGCTTACCAATTTGGCCAGCATGAATGAGAGTGTGCGCCAGCGCATTATCAAGGAGCAAGGCGTGTCCAAAATTGAATTCTATCTGATGGAGGATCATTTGTATTTGACGCGCGCGGCGGCCCAGTGCCTGTGCAATCTGGTCATGTCCGATGATGTGGTCAAAATGTTTGAGGGCGAAAATGATCGTGTCAAATTTTTGGCACTGCTCTGCGAGGATGAGGACGAGGAAACGGCCATGGCCTGTGCCGGTGCTCTGGCGATGCTCACCTCCGTCTCCACCAAGTGCTGTGCCAAGATACTGCAAATTGAAAGCTGGCTGACAATATTGCACACGCTCGTCGCCAATCCCAGTCCGTCGGTGCAGCATCGCGGCATTGTTATCATACTCAACATGATCAATTCCGACACCGAGATTGCCACGAAACTCCTCCAGACGGACATCATGGAGCTGCTCAGCGGCCTCAGCCAGCTGGCCGATGATACGCGTGCCAAGGCACGCGAAGTGGCCATCCAATGCCTGGCGGCTGCGGAACGGAATCGCATCATCGAACGTTCCGACGATGCCGAAATTCCGGATGTCTTTGCCGAGAGTGCCAAAATAACCGAAATTGTCGATTAATGATTGCGTTTGCCTTCACACCTCAGCTATTTTTTCATCTACGCTTGCCTCTTACTCTTCATCGGCGAGTGCTTTATTGTGTCATTTACCTAATTTATTTTTGAACCACTTCTTTCAATGTACTTAAGCAACAAATGTTTTATTTAATGCTATACGAATTTATAATAAATTCATAAAAATGTTTCGTTTAAAAAACAAATCTTTGAAAATAGAATTTTCTCTTTGCAGGAAAATCTATGCTCAAATAATGCGTTTTATTGCGTTTTATGATCAGAAATCAATCAGCATAAAAGATATTTTATTGGATTTTTCGTGATATGTTTTTTCTGCGCATCCATATATATGTCTATATATATCTATATATATCTATATCTATATCTATTTCTATATCTATATCTATATCTATATCTATATCTATATCTATATCTATATCTATATCTATATCTATATCTATATCTATATATATATATATATCTATATCTATATCTATATCTATATCTATATCTATATCTAACGATGTTAGGGACTATAAAGGCTTTTTATTTCTAGTCTAACTTTACACTTATCTCCCAGTTTTTTCATAGTTTTCTTTTAACGTTTTTCTTTGCGAAAATCATTGCTAATGTGCTACAAAAAAATGTTTATTTCAACTTGGTTCATAAACTGGCACAATTTTTTATAAATTCTGTATATTTTCGCGGGCCACTTGTTCCACGGATTTTTGGTTTTATTTTTGGCTTCATTGGGCAACTGGCGCCGTGTGGGTTGCCATTTTTGGGGCAGGTGGCTTGTTTGATATGATTTGATGGCGCGAAAAGCGTCGCCCCTCTGCTGAAATATACATATATTATATGAACTTAAGGACTTGGAGTGCATTTCATGCATTGTTAATGGCTGCGAGTCTTATAGCAATAGCGGACCATGTGAATTAAGTTAAAAGCTCGCCAAGGTATTTTCCCACATTGTAACCGGCTGACTGACTGACTAACTGACTAGCTTAGCTGGCTGGCTAGCAGGCTAGCTGGCTGGCTGACTGAATGCCTGGCAGCTGAAAGTAGATTCATTCCAACACTTAAACTGGCATTAGCCAAGCGACTCGGAAGAAGTTCTAATGCAGAAATAATTGCAGTAGCCGCCACCAGTAGTTGCATCTTTATAGGGAGGCATCTACTCATGATGATGCTCCTAGATCTTGGCTCTTTCAAAATTGCTCAATCTCAATGAAATATTATTAATTAAATTAATGTAGCGTTAATTCGTTTTGCTTTTCAAAAGAAAATAGCTGTTGTTCTTTGTTGCCTGCAGTGCAACAGCAGCTGCAACAGCACATCACATCAAACCCAATCCCAAACCTAATCCCTGGCTCAGCATTAAGTTGTTAACTCAACTTGGGCTTAACGGCACTTACACATTGTATACTAAAGCCACAAATGACTTGGCACTCGGCCACACAGTGCATGTCAATGGGAAGAGAGAGGATTGGCGGCAGACAGGTGCCGCATCAACCCAATTGGGCCTTTGTTGCGCCCATGTGACAATTGATGGACTTGATATGCTCCTATAAGCCAGCTGCACACAATGCAAATGACAGTGCACTCAACACAGCAAATTGTTTGGTTTTTTTTTCAACTCAATTCAATTCAATTCAGAAAGCACGTACTTTAAAAAATGCATAAAATATCTAGGCTATGTGGTACGGACTACTTAAAGTGTTCTACTTCAGTTATTCCATTCAATACTAAACCATTTAAAGAGCCCCTTAACAAGGTCTATCAGATTAGAATATGAGAATCTATTCGATTCTCTAAATTTATCCGCAACAAAAGTTTATGCTTAAGTCTTAAAAATAATTTATATCTGATAGTTTGATTTGTATACCAAAATAATATATTTGTTTAATTAGTTTTTATGTTGTATTTATTGTTGAAAGATTTTATAATGAATGATTACTTAAATTTAAACATAATTCTAAGACTTACATTTTTAAACTTATCATTTTTATTTAAGAGAGTTTTCCTCGCTTATATTCTTCAATTATTCTTAGATTTTTTTAATATTGAACACTTTATTTTTAATATAATTTTTGCAATTATAAATTTGATGCTTGTATTAAGAGTTAATTTCCAGAGTTGCTTTTTGTAATGTAATATAATTTAACATAAATACACACTTCCTGCACTTAATAGGATAAAATCGTTCCGATCTTTCGTCCTCTCGCTCTCACTCCATACTTCTGTATCAGTCTGATGCTCATGATCCTCCTGCACTTAATAAGATAAAATCGTTCCGATCTTTCGTCCTCTCTCTCAGTCTCTGCCTACCTCTGTCTCAGACTGATGCTCATGATCAATGTCAGTGCACTCATTTCCATGCCATTCTCAGTGACGACAGGTGTCCACCGGGCTGCATTCCGCGATAATCAGCATGTGTCAGCGGCGTCAGTTAAAAAGTGAAACCAATCAGTTGTGTGCGGTGCATTTTTTTGTGCAAGGTGCTATCAGTTTTGCGGCCAGTTCCATAACGATCTTACATCAATTGAACGATCTGGCGATCTGGTGATCGAGTGCCGGACCACTTGCACTTTCAAGACATGGCCATGGAAATACATTCTACTTGAGCAACTTTCATAATTGGTGGGCAAAAGCACTTTCGTCCAATCGGTCAATATGCAGCACCCAGAGGCGTAGACAGAGACGGAGATGCAGACAGAGACGGAGACGGAGATGGAGATGGAGACGGAGACAGAGTTGAAGACGTCGTTCGTCGCTTTGTAATTTGCATATTTTCCGCATCGCGCGCGCAGACTCAGTCATCTGTGTGTGGGACAGTTTATTGAACAAAATATTGACACGAAAATCGGCTTTCGATTTTACATGCAAGCTTGCGACAAATTGTGCGTCGCCGTTGCTGCTGCTGCTGTCGATGATGCTGCCGATGGTGCTGCTGCTGCTGGTGCAGTTGCTCCACAAAACGAGATTAAATGGAAAGTGAAGTTGCGCGTTGCGTCGCCAATCAAGCGCAGCATCAAGTTTCGATCTCTTAGTTGTTGCACCGTCTCTTCATTCACTCAGTCTCTCAGTTTGTCTACGTAATTAGGACAAAATGTCTAATGTTGACCAAGCCAAAAAGCAAATACGCGTCCAGTGTCTGGTTTCATTTTGTTGTTGTTGTTGTTGTTTTTTTTAGTTTACGCACTTAATGATCATTAACAGCTAAATGCAACTAGCTTATGATATTTATAGTTGTTGTTGTTGTTGTTGTTGTTAGTGGACTTAAGCCGATCCATTTGGTTAGTTGCGGGGCACGCAACTTTTACTCAGGTGGAAAGTTCTTCTGTCAACGCTATGATTTGATTAGCGGCAGATGCGCAAGCAATGCATGCGGCAAGAGCAGTGGGAGGGTGTAGCGGGGAATTGTGGCACGTTTTTTGGTCTGGTCTAGTGCAGTATTCAATCAGCTTTTGGGAAAGTCGCGACTCGGCGACACTTGCCTGAAACTGAAAGTTGAGCCAACTTATACGGCTTATGAGCCAAAGTCAATTAAACATTTGTCAATTTAAGCTTAAGCAAATTCAAGTGAAAAATGGTCAATGGAAAATGCAGACAGCATTCAGAGGTGGAAATCACAAAGTGATAGTTTAATACAGCTATCAGAATATTATCTGGCTGACTGAAAGTCAGTTCCCAGGGTGTTGATATTAAGTTAATTAAGTTATTTGAGATATGCTTTCATTTCGATAGCAAGCAATGGAAGAGTAGCAATTGAATGCAGATTACTGAACTAGAAGATACCCTGTAACCGAGTCGGATGTACTCAATATTGTAGTTTTGAGCATTTTGTCTATTTTGAGCATTTCTGATTATTAAAGGAACATTTATACAACTGACACAAGGGAAAGCCAAAACTATAAATCCAATAAGCCATTGGAAAAAGGGATTTAGTGGTGAACTCATCTTGATGTTTAACAATTATAAAACAATTTGTTTTGGCAGTGAAAATGCACAAATAGAAAGTTTCGCAAGCGTTTGCAATAGAAACAATTAAGGAAAAATCAACAATAAAAAGTGCAAGATGATAAGATGTCGCAATGAAAGCTGAAAATGTTGCCGATGAGCAGTCTTAGCCTTAATGAGCTTCTCTCTGCGATGAGTCTTCAGTTTTGCAGTTTAAGAGTGACTGGATGCAAAATCAAAATCAAAAAAAAAAAGAAGAAGGAACTCAAAAAATTGATGCCTGTGTGGTCATCGGCGTGCATCTTAAATCGCTTGACAAATGCCCAGCAATTGGCATAAACTTGGGTAGCCTGAGTGCTGGGCGTAATTATGGGCACCGATTTCAATCGGCTGCTTCCTCTTCGACTTCACACACAATACAGCTGGGACGCACCATTTCGTGGCGATTCAAATGCCCGGCAATCTTTTCAATTATTGCTTATCATTGCGAATGTGGCATGGCCAATGGTCGATGGGCAGACAAATGTCATTAGCGGAGGGCTCCAATGTGGTGCATGCAACTAAGTTGCTAGCTAATGGCCGCATTGCCACATGTTGCACACGCTCTGCAATGTATGGCATCGTCTATGCTCAACTTGTTTGCCACATTGCTGTTTCCGATGCTATCTTAACAGCACCGAGACCAATTGATGATATAAATTCCAAATTTTTACCTATCTGTTGACTGCTACAATTTTCAGCGATACATTTGTTGCGGCTTTGACTTTGTTGCCGCCGCCGCCGCTGCAGCGCGCCGCAAGCAACATGTGGCTAATGCCAAACGTTGGCAATTTTCGGCTTTCAATGGCTTTTCCTTAACCACTTGGCAGTTGTTTGATTAATTGCCATTCCCAGCGTCAACGGAAAATTACAATTTACAATTTGTTTTCGAGGAAGTTATGCATCCAATTCCGGCGCAAAACTTGTTGACAAATGCTTCCAAAATAATGCCTGATCTGAACTGAAGGTGAAAGTTTTTGGCCATTTAGCAAAATAACTACTTTTTACCCTCAACCCAATTATCAACTATATTTTTCTGTACAACTATAAATAGTGAGCAACAAGCAATTGCATATTATTGCTACACAGAA
Source organism: Drosophila cognata (assembly GCA_035041535.1). NCBI lineage: Eukaryota > Metazoa > Arthropoda > Insecta > Diptera > Drosophilidae > Drosophila > Drosophila cognata. Next base: position 10,898,509 of record JAWNLC010000571.1, on the reverse strand, counting down.
AGAAAAGATATGATTAAATTGAGATTTTATCGATGAACTGTGGAATTTGCAGCTGGAAAATAGCTGGGTATCACTTGGTCCACCTCTCGCAACTGGAGCGTTCCTACTTGTTAGCTGTTGGTTTTGCTCACTTTTATTATTTAGTATTTCGTGTAAAGAAGAATGAATTTTATAATTATCGCATTCCACAGCACAGCGTGGGCTAACAGGTAAAAAAAGTAGGAAAAGAAAATAGACTTTTGCCTGGTCTTTGCTTTAATTATGCAGTTGGAGAACCCTTTTTAGTGGATGCGCAAACTTTGATGCATTTTATGGGCCGCTCATTAGATGCGACCACAGTTTGTGATAGGGAGTTTGGGCCGCTCCTTTATAACATGGAATAATATCAACAGACGTTAAAAGCGTACTCGGCTCATTATAATGGGCAGCACTTTATTTAAATGCGCGCACGGCACATCATTAACAAGGCGAACGGCCCAACTGGCCAAATGGTCAGTGACGACCACAGGACGGATGCGAAGGATGCGTCTCTATTAGCGGACGACCGCACGCACCGACAGCGACCAAAACGATTTCATAATATCTCAATTGAGGCTTGCAATGGGCTGCGGCGGCGACTCCATTGGCCATCGCCCATCAAAACATTGCCCTGCGCACAGTGGTACAATTGCTTTGTAACAAATCCTTAACTGAATGTTACCCCAAAACACATATAAAACTAGAAATCAAACATGTTATCCTGACCGAAGATCTTTGCGAATTGTGATTAGTGCTTCTAGTCGTGAGTGGAGTCCACAAGGGTTCCACTTCTATCAGCTTCAAGATCGTACAAAAATGTAGCCCTGGAGCACTGGAGATTCACTAATCTCTTGCAGCCGATCGGATAAAAATGTAACTTGTGCGTAAGGACATTGACTCCGCTCATGGCCATATTCTGTAATCACCATTTATTTAGTCATTAATTACTTAATTACGATAATTAAAATCAATTTCACTGTTTCTAAGAAATGTAAACATAATATTAAAAGCGGCTCTTAAGCAAATAGTTAATATTTATTGAAAGACATTTACATTTTTTTTATTATTATTAAATTTATGCAACAAATAGTTTAGCATCTTGTTAAAATAAGTTTTGAATTGTGCATTTACTGTCGGCTCTTAACAGTGTGCAGCAGCTGGCGCCTTAATTGGTTTCTAAGAACTGGCAGATCGCCCCTTCCTCCAGTCTTTGGCCAACGTTCTGGATGTGGCTGTAGCTCTGGTTTCTACGAGCTGTTCTATGTGCGTTTGCCTATTACGAGGAGTCGAGTCGGCTTCTGCTTCGCCGTTGCGCCCGCTAATTAGGGTCGTCAGTGGACTGCGCTTTTGTGCGTTTGCAAATTACCCCGCAATTGGCTAAAAGCAGCTAGCAAGTCAGACAGGCAGACAGACAGACAGGCAGACGGACAGACAGACAGCCAGACAGCCAGACAGCCAGCCAGCCACAAAGTGGCGGCAATTGCTGCTGCGGCGGGGTCTAATGTTTGCCTGGTAATTGCGTGCAATGCCCGTTGGGCATGCCAGTTCCTGCTAAACTGTGATTCGAAAGAGACAACCTGCTTTTTAGCAAACGTCGCTTTTGACATCGGTTTCGTTTTCAATAGCCACATTGCATAATACCAAAGATTATAAAAATACATATAATAAATTAAAAAACGATAAGATAAGCAAATTTATTTATTTATTTTTATTTATTTTATTTATTTATTTACTTTTATTATTACTTCCAAAAAATGTTGTTTTTTTATTTTTTATTTATTTATTTCCTTTTATTATTACTTCCAAAAAATGTTGTTTTTCCTGATATACGACAAAATTCTTGACTGCTCATTAAGCATATATGCAAATATATTTTTTTCAATTTATTTGGATAGATTAGCGATACGATTTAGGAAATTATAAATAATGATAATATAACCATGTTCAACTTCTTAGCTAATACTTCCCAATTCCATGCGAAAATGTTGGTTTCCTAATGTTATCATCTTATCTTCTCTTCAGAATAATTTTAATTTGTTTTTTTTAATTTAGTAAAATACAATTTAATTCGTTTATATAGTGAATCAATTTGCATGTTGCACGGTCATGGCTAATGATGCATGTTAAATTTAGTTTTGAAAATTGATTGTGGCAGAGAAGTGTTTAAATTGAAGACCAATATTTTATAGTCTAGCGTAATTAAGTGAAGTGTTTCTGTGCAGTTGGTGGAAACAATCGATTGATTAAATATTGGGAAAGAAGCTAGTGATTACTGTTGGCAATTAAACGCCCATTAAGACATCATTGGATCAATCAATCAATCAATTGAAAGCGTGATTCATCGAATCATCTGCTTAACTACTGAATAAATGTGTTTTTTTGGCAGCATTTCCGCTCGTCCTTGACACAAATGTAAACATATTTATGTGTAATTATCATCAAAGTCAAAAGTCAATATAAATACGCATAAGCATTCAAAAAATATTCGATGATAAATGAAAACGAAGAAATATGAAGTTCAAAATGGATTGTTTATGGCTGCAAATCACTTGCCATTATTTGCCTGGTTGCGACTATTGTTTTTTTGTTTGAAATGCGGCTCATTTAATGTGATTTATGTGGCAGCCTTCGCCCACAAGAGCAACAGCAATATATCGCATGCATCTGTACCTCTTTTTGTTTGTCTGTCAGTGTGAATGTTTAAAGTAGTTAATTACACGCGTGTATCTGTCAGATACGTGCGCCAATCTTGGCCAACGCCAGCGGCCAAATGTGGCCCGAACAAAGCTAATCAACTGGCTGGCAAATTGTGGGCCCAACTTGTGGCACTTTTAAGAGCCCAAACGAAATGATATCGCAAAGAGGAAAACGCAAAGAAAAACCCAAAACTAAATTTACATGCAAATCGTTTAGAGCACAACCTAAAATTGAGCTTACCTCTGACTAGAGTTGCCTCGTGGCCACGACTAGCCCCCTAGGTTTATTGATAGGCCTCTCGGTCATCATGTTATGCCGAAATTATTAGCACTTTGTTATTTTTGGCTGCCACGCCTCTTTCTTGTACGCAATAGCACTAAATTCCAACACACACACACGCACACACACGTACACACACACCCCAGTTGAGAAGACCAGTGAAGTTTAATTTGTTTACTGCTCGCGAACTTGAACACATGCTGCCAGTTATATTATGATAAACATTTAGTTGTCTGTGCCATTAGGTTGATTGCTTATCTATACGCCATGGCCACGAAATTAGCTAAGGCTTTGAAATTACCCCAAAATAATAAAAAAAACTCGCAGGCTTTTTAATTACTGAAAAATATTAAAAACTCAACAACTAAGGTGCGTAAAATAAATAAATCAGATAACACAACATGCATAATATATTTACTATATATATATTAAATTGGTTGTTTTTGATTAAAGTATTAAAATTAAAAAAAAAAACTAGAAATTGTTATTTAAAAATTACCTTGTTAATTTAAACCAAGTCTTGCTTGAAGCCTATTAGATTTATCGATTGATTAACCTTCGACTTTTGGTTACTCTTAACATGTTTGCTATTTAGTTATTTTTTTTTATTGCATTTTTATAATTTGAATATGTTTTTTGCTGATTAGATCAAGTGCATATTTTTATTTAATTTTGATTTTGAACCTTTCCTATTTATACAAATTTAAGTTCATTTTCCAGAGTGTGTTTGAGATTGTGTTAATATAAGTATAATAAAAGTAATGAATTTTATCATTAAGTCGATGCCTTACTTCTGCAATGCATTTTTAAGTTATACAATAACTTGTTGCTTATTTAAATAAATTAATTTTTTTTTATTAATTATTTGCAACTTAAAGTATTATTTTATTCTATAAACGATTAATACAATAAAATTAAGTTGTCCTCGTTATATGTGGAAGGCATTTAGTTCTGTGATCCTTTTGTTTATATATGTATATACATATATATATCTTTCGATTGTCACATTAAAATCTTTGACTCAGCCTCGATGAGCAGCTAAATTGCGACAAACTCCCCGACACCCGTCAAGTGGCAAATGTTTCCTTGTGCATAAGTCTGTTTGTAATCCTCTTTAATGCTAAAGATTAATAGATTATTCCAGCAGCTGTAATTTCGCTGGCTTTTGGTTCGTCACAAGGCCCAAACGCAATTGAGGAAGCATTGTGGGCAAGAGACGCATCATAACTTGCACAATTTGTTTGTCGTATCTTTCGTGGCGTCTCTAGACGGCATCTGCTCACATGATGATGGCCACAAGATGTGAGCGGCGAAGACACCTCAACTGACAATTGCTGACCGCTGTGAACTCTGAACTATGAGCCACCAGGCCAGGCTTGACGTGGCATCTTCACCTCTGTTTTATTGTTGCTGTTGCTGTTGCTGCTGATGCTGCAGTTGTCGACTTTCCTCGCTTCGGTTTTCACTTTCTTTGCACGATGAAACTTTGCCGCATGACAGGCGAATTTTCGTGGCTTATAAAAACTAAAGAGAAAAAGAAAATGGATATAGGAAAAGTCACAAATAAATGCAAATTGCCTATGTGTGTCGCGACTTCCTTGCAGCATCACGTAATTAACATTAGACTTGTCTTTTGTTGCTGCGGCTGTGGCTGCTGCTGCTGCTGCTGATGCTGCGGCTTTGGCTGTAGCTGTAGCTGTGGCTGCTGCTTTCGTAATAAGGAAATAAATGTGGCCAAATGCGTTGGCGTCGGTGTCCGCTGATAAGCCGCAAAGCGGAGACGCCGCACAGTGGCGGGAATGTCAATGCACCCATTTGCCACTTGCCGCTTGCCACTTTTCACATAAGCGACTCCCATATCGCAACAGCTGACAAACTGCGCTGGCAAGTTCGTGTGCAAAGTCTTTTGTTTTTGTGTGTGTAAGTGAATTCAGTTGAATATCACTTTAGCACACATATCAATTATTATTAATGACTTTTTGGAACACATATTTTACTACCACAACCCCATCATCATCATCATCATCATATTGCAAATGTCAATTGCACAGCTCATTCGGCTAAATGGATGCTACGTGTGGCAATTTCAATGCTCGAGATACCGCAAATAAAAGTCAAGGCTTCTTTGCCTCCTCTCAGCTGATGTGGTTCCCATGTAAGCTGTTCTTGTTCTTCTTGTTGTTGTTGTTGTTGTTGCTGTTATGCGAGCGAAGAACTGCAACGCAGTTATTCTCAGCTCATTTTCCAGATGCAGATTAGAAACATAAAAGGCAGCATAATTAAAAAAAAGTGAATGCAATAATTTGCATCTTTTTTTTTTTTACTTTTATCAATCTTATTCAGTATTTACATATTTTTAGACTACACCATCATTATTTATTTATTTATTTTTCTTTTTAACTTTTTTTTTATTGATTGTTTGATAATTTAGTATTTTATTTACGTAGATTAACCCAGAGGAATTCGTTAACGTTTTTCTTAAGTTTGTTAAATTGTTTATATTTTATTATTATTTTTCGATTTTGTTATGAAACAGAATATATATAGATACATAAATATAAATATATCTTTTTTTTTATTTGTTAAATTTAGAAGCTTTAAGTTAAGTGCTAAAGTGATTAATGCTCTCCTAGAGCCGGAAGTGCTAAAAACAAAGGGAAAATGCGACTGGAATAAAAAAGAAAAGAAAATAGAAAAAAAAACAACATAATAGTCGCATGTGCATGTTAAAGTTGTTGCCACTGAGCTGGGCCACGAGTTCGAGTCTGTTGGCTAATTTCTTGATTTCTTGGAAGCGCTAATCAAAAGTTTAATGCCCAGCGAAAGGGAACCAGGCTATGTGCTCAGTGCAAGTGGCATGCGAAAGTAAAGCAAAAGCGTTGCAGTTGCAGTGCAACGCAAAGAAATATCGACAGCAGACACTTGTGTGTGCGCAGCAGCAAAGAAAGAAATGCAACTCTATGGAGTCGTCTCAACAATTATGCAACAAAATCCACTCGAGGCGTTGCCCGAACCGGCGCTGCCAAGTGATTCTAATGATGCTTCTAATGATATAGTCAAAAGCGAAGCGCGCGCGCTCCGGGCCAGCGACAGAGGAGTCTTTGTTGCAGACAGGCGACGCGACGGTAGCAATTGCAATTGCAACTGCAACTGCAACGGGGGAACCTAACTCAAACCCATTCCGCCAGCCGACCAGCTAAGCTTGCATGTGCTTAAAATTTACCCTCGAGTGAGCGGCTGGGGTTTATTATTCCCAAATTGAAATATTTGCGATTCTTATTGGCGCATTCCACAGTTAAGATTAGATTTCAATTTTATTGAAATTAAATCAAAATAAGTTTACCATATAAATGAGATCTTGCTTGTTGCTATTACTTTTCAAAGCAGGATTTCAAAAATTATTCTTTCATTTTTAACACTTTTTGGAATGCAATAAATGATTTCGTCAACTAATTTGATAATTTTTTATTAGTATCATAAAATAATAGCGAAATGTATTTCATACTTATGTTAATGATATTTTTTTTAAAATAAATTTTATTAATCTTCTGTTTTAGAGTTGCTTCTGTAATATTCCATAAAAACCACACAAACTTTTGGCTCTTCGTTCGCTTGCCTACTCTCACATAAGGGTTAACTAAATGTTCTATCTTGACGTCTTTTGAAATGCAGTGCCTCTGCCTCGGCCTCTGCCTCTGCCTCTGCCACATGGCTGGCAACGTCAGTTTTTTCGCTTTGATTTTACGTTAATCTTGGCTTGCACCTGTTGGTGGCTTTGTTGGTGGTGCCCCGTTGCTGCTGTGGTTCCTTCTGGTTCCCTGTCGATGCCGTTGTTCAATTTTGCGTGCCGTTGCCGCCTCTGTTATTTTAACAATCTGCCATTTAAGCGTAAAAAATGTTGCCTCGTTTCGTGCCGCAGCGTTTTGGGCTATTTGATTTGGCAATCATGGCCAGTGATGGCGCTTTGCCCACTTGGCGGATTCTGCGCTCTGCGTTCTGCGTTGATTTTGCCTCACTTTGATTCGGTTCGCTTTGGTCTGCTTTGGTTTGGTTTGGTTTGCATTGGTTTTGGGGCTGGTAAAGTTGGTCGATTGACTGCCTGCTTGGCCGCCAGCCTGGGCGGTGGCTGTGCCAACATTGGCGGCATTGCGTTTGTGTCTTTTGGGCCGCCTTTTTGGGCAACCATTTGAGCTTTCGGCCACAATCGCTTGGGCAACTTGTGTGTGCCAATGCGGCGATAGATCGAAAAACAGTAACCAACTATGTGGATTAGCCAAGAGTCTGTTTTGGTGCGTGATTTGAGCGGAGCCTTCTCAAAAATCAGATATCTTAAATAGCATAAATATTAAATATTTGATGCCTTGCATCGATATGTTCCCCACGAGCACATTATACATATTTACAGGGTATTATAAGTGAGCAGAAAATGCGGATGGCATAACTGGTCAGCTGGGCGTTATTGGCCATTTTTCAAGCCATTACTCTTATTGCCAATATGTGACTAATGTCCCTGGCCAACGGCAAGGTTGTTCCGCACAAACAGCCCACAGTGATCTTCAGATCATATGACGAGTATCATCCCATAGATCATTCGTATCTTCATGCCCCTTTCGCATACGTATTCGCTTTCGCAAGTTAGTAGCCAATTGGATAACTGGCCTGGCTCTTTTTTTTTATCGTGCGATCGTTAGTCGATATAAATTTTTAAACGGCAGCAAGGAAAGCAGCTCAAACTTGCAGCAATCTAGCTACCAGATTACAGCAACAACAACAACAACAACAACAACAACAACAACAACAACAACAACAACAACAACAGCAACAGCAATTGCGTAAATGATGTTCTAATACAACATCAATTACAATGGCAAGCGGCCCATGGCCGAAACGGTAATGATGTTACAGCATCCAAGATACGTTTGCACAGTGGTCAACGTTTACATAAATTGATGAATATCAAACGTGTTAATTATTGGGTTTACTCCAAACGACAACAGACATTAATAATTGCTAAAGGCAATAAACCAAAAATTATTTATTATTTATTTAAAATGTTCTAGCAAAAGGGTTTTCGAAAATATAAATGTAAACTTCAAATTAAATTATACAAAATTAAAAATATGTATGTATAAAAATGGATGTAATAATTTTGGGGTTCTTAAAATGTAAGATGCTTCAAAAATTGTTGCAAAGATTGGGGAACGTTGAAGCTTAGAAATAAGAAAAGTTACAACTTTACGGAAGAGAAAGTGACTAAATAAAATATTTAAAATTTGCTTCAATGTTTCAGTATTTCGAACTGCGATCAAGTATTTATATATCAGCAGCTTAACTACGGCCTGCGATTATATAATGATAGTGGATATCGTTACTTAAGCTAATGGTACACTGCTTAAGCAGTACATGTTAAGGCAACCCAGCAATTTGAAAATTATAAACACCCTTTTAATGGACTTGAAATCCTTGAGTGAATTGCGTAATCCAGCTTTGGGGCAATTGAAAAGTGTTGCGCAGTGTTTATCCTTGGGGCGACAGGCGTTTACACTTTTCCTTTTACTTAAGACCCAAAGCACTGTGCCTGTGCGTGTGTGTGTGTGTGTGCATGTGTGTGTGTGCGTGTGTGTGTGTTAGTATTGGCTTACGGCATTCACGCCTTGTTGCTGGTTGCTGCTAGTCGCGTGTAGCTGTTATCGTTGTCGCCGCAACTTGCTACTTGCAGCGCGGCAACTCTGCAACTGGCAGAACATGTCCCCGGCACTTTGGGTCTATCGTCGCGCGTTTTTCTTGTCTCAGCGCCAAGCAAACAATTTCGTGCATGTTGCTGCCGTTGCAACTGCTAACAACCGTTTTACGCATGCGTGTGCCACAGAGTTTGTATCAGGCTTCGCTGCCTCGAGCTTAGCCTGTTGCACCTGTTGCCAAACTGTGTGCCGCCCCTTAGCAATTCTCAGCCCCTGCGCTGCTGAAGCAAATGCTTTAATTGTGAAAATGATGTGACATTTGTTGTTGCTGGCTTTGTTGTTGTTGTTGGTGCCAGCGTCTGTCATAACCAGTAAAGTTGTAATTAAACTAGTGCCTGCCGCTGCCACTGCCGCTGCCAGCCCGCCACCCCCCTTTGCTCACCTTATCTCCTGGAGTTGCCTGGTTGCCTGGTGGCGCTGTTGTTGCCGCCCATGTCGGAAAACGGCGGAGACAGTTTTGTGGGTTTAACGCTGGCTGTAAACATTTTACGGTTGTTTATTGCCACCAATTGATGCATGGGTGCTGTGTATGATGAATGAAAGAAGAGCTTGGCACGCAGAGCAGCGGCAACTGACGAGCAAACAAATCAGTCGATACTAAAAAATTAACAAGAATTGAGTTTTCTGAGTTTTATTCGTTTGTCGCAGCAGCTGCTGTCAGTGGGCAGAAAATTATTATACCTAGTGTCAATTGCGAATTATTGAAAGTGGCTTAGAAAAGTTGACTGAAAGCAGTAAATATCTTTTCTACATTATGAATATTCAAAATACTATTAATAATTGTAACAATAATTAAAATGATAATAACCACATTAGTCACATACCAAGATTCATTTATCCTAGTCATACTAAGATACGAATAACATTTTTTTGCGCAGTGCATAAAGATTAATATTAGCTAAAAATGTTGCTCTGCTTTCTCATTTTTCATTAAGATTTGTATCGATTAGTCGAGCACTTTAGCCTGCGTCACACTGTTTTTACAGTTTTGCAACTAAACTAACATTTTTTATTGATTAATTAAAATTCATTCTTAAAATTAAGCTGACTGCTGATTTACTCTCGAGATTTGAAACAGTCGACTCTCGATTGTTAAAGTTACTTGAATAAGTACAATTATTTTAAAGTGTTGTTAAATGTAATCTAAGTGCCGAGCATCAAAAGTCAAGAACACATCTTTGATATTACACCGAAACACTCTAACTGCACTTTGATTGATTTATTGCTTCTTGCTGACTGCTGTTGTTGTCGCTGCTGTTGTTGTTGTTGCTGTTGCTGTTGTTGCTGCTGTTGGCTGCTCATTAACAGACAAGTATTGTGGCTGCGCTTGTATCTTGAACCCCGTTGAACTTGGGCCGCCAACCGCAAAGCGAAACAACAGCAACACAATGAACAGCACAACAATAAAACACCCACCAGCCATCATAAAGCATTATACGACGACCATCCTCTCCCAATTCTCTCGCCTGTTGTAATGTAATATTTTGCTCTCTCTCTCTCTTGTGGAGTGTTGAGTGCATTACGCGTGAGTTGAACTTTATGGCGTGTTTGTTGTAATTGGAATTGTTGCCTAACCGTAACGGTCCAAGCCCAGCCAGCCCAGCTAGTTACCGATCCAATTCCGAATTCCACCTCAAGTGCAGGTCATCCCATTTAGTGGGGCTGTCATTAAAATCAAAATACCGTCACGTAATCCAATAGCAACAGCACCATCAACAGCAGCACCAACAGCAACAGCAACAGCTCCGCAACATAATTAAGATCCACATTTTTATGGTGTTCAAACTATAAAATTTATATTATTAAATTGCTGTTATACATAACAGCAGCCACAATAGCGCAATTGCAGCAACCGTTTCGTTGCCTCCATTTACTGTGTCAAAAACGAAAGAAAAAAATACGAAAATAAAACTAAATAAAATCAAAATCAAAGTGCTGCTTTATTATAATTATCTCATAAATGGGCGCATAAAGGAAAAGCGAAAATCAATGCAACAACAACAGCAGCGCCAGCAGCAGCAATAGTTATGATTATCGCTATCGGAAGCCAGTGCAAAAAAGAAACGCGAGCAACAACAACAGCAATAAAGGAAGGGAAACAAATGCTTAAATTGCAGCGAGCATTTTAAACACTCTGCGAAAAAACCAAAGCAGCCTAAATACATACATATATATATAATAATAAATAATATTATCAAAAATTATCACAATTATCTCTTGTCAACAAAACTAAACTATAAAAATCTTATTTTCAATTGTAAATATTTTTCAAAATGCTCTCAGTAAATCTCAATTTAAGTCCGGCAAACAACGCAAAATAATCGTGATACTCTCGAAAAGAGAACAGCAACCGCCAATGCTGCTGCTGCTTCTTATAGCCAATTGCAGCCAATTTCTCCATTGTCTCGGTCACTTTTTCTTTTTCGCTGGCGAAAAATGAAACCGCTGCTGCTGCCGCCGCCGCTGCTGCTATCGTTGTCGTCTTCGTCAACGTCAACGTCGCAGCACCCGGAAATCAATCAAAGTAAGGGCATTCCACTTCAACATCGATTGCTGCCTGGCATCAAATTGCAATGGCCGACTCTTGCTGTTGTTGCTGCCGCCGCAAGCGCAGTGGTCACAAAAAAAAAAAATAACCAGCAAAAACAGCGAAACGAAAGATGAAATGGCAGCGACAGCATCAATAGCAACATCAATAAACTCAAGCGGTAGACCCCAAATTTGTCCGCTCTCTCTCTCTCTCTCTCTCAATCTCATTGATGCTCTCCGATTTGCTCGCAATGCAGTTGTGCAGCAGGTGTCAAAAGCTTTGGCGAAGCTGTTGCTCGAGCTTTCAATTGTTTGTTTGTTTTTGGCGTGCTTGCGGTTTTTTGTGCCGGTCGTTGTTGCTGTAGCGTCTGTTTTCATTGATGAAAATTTTATGGCGCGAATGAGCATACTTGGCAGAGAGAAAGAGAGAGAGAGAGTGAGAGAGCGCATGTGGCTTTTTAGGCGAAGCGTGGCTTAAGCTGCTCAGCACACTGGAGGCTAGAAAAGTTGGCATTGTGGTTGAGTTTGAAGTACTAAGGCATAATAATGTAAGACATTTTTACGGTTTTTACTGTGTGCTAATAATGAATATTCAACATATTTCACTGGTCTTTAGGCATTTAATACAATAAAGGTTATCCCATTAGGTTTTAATTACACATAATAAACTATTTTAAAAACATTAATAAAGCATTTCCGTATAGCTTTCATGGCTGATTAACTGGTTTCATCTCCCAATTGCATGTAATCTAGTTAGAAATGTCAACAACTTAAAAATGTCGCCAGCTTAGCTTTTTTGCATGAAAGTCAAGGTTTGAGCGCTGCTATGGTCTTCGCCCTGTTAACTGTTCCCACTCCCATTCCCGTTGCATGCCTTTGCGCTCAGAAATTTCGCGAATAGCTCAGCAACAACACAGTAACAGTCAATAGTCAACAGTCAACAGCCAACAGCTGTTTTGCAGCGCGTGCTCTCACACACTCACTCACACTCACACACACACTCTCTCTCTCTCTTTGTTTGATCTTGCGCTCTCCCCGCAGCAGGTGCAGCAGCAACAATAACAATAATAACAACAACAACGACGACGCCGACGACGATGACTCGTAACAAGTGCCGAGCGAAGCTTTCGTCTGACTTTGGCCAGTCGACGACACTTTGTGCCATCGTCGCTGAACAGTTTGTGAACGACTTTCGTGCGAGTCAGACGTGAGCATCAGCTAAAGTTTTCAAGCAGGTTACAAACCAAATTTCGAACTGCAACATTTTCGCGACGCTCGAGAAAAAAAACACAAAAATCAAAACAAACCAATTTGTAAAGTGCATGGCAAGTTAAAAGAAAGAAAAAAAAGGTGGCTTGGTGTAAGGCAATTGCTAACGGCAAACAAGTGCAACAAGTGTGTATTTTTTCAAAAAACAACTCGATAAGATAATGTCTGCAATGTCCACCAAACTGGAGCAACACTCCAAGCCCATACTGAGTCCAACACGATCCCTTGACGAAGGTTTCGAAAGTGATCCGGATCGGGTTTCAACCGATTCAGAGCATCAAACAAGTGCAACTGCCAACAGCAACAGCAACAGCAACAACAACAACAATAACAATGCCAGCAAGTTGGCACAGCTCAGCTCAGCTGCAACGGGCGGTGCCAGCATTAGCAGCAGTAATAGCAGCAACAACAACAGCAGCAGCAACAACAGCAACAGCAACAACAACTTGACAGAGAAGCCAACAGCACGCGGAGCACTTAGTCTCGCGGCGCCACAGCTGCAGCGACGCGAATATTACAAGGATCAGCTGCATCATCAGCAGCAGCAGCAACAGCAACATCAGCAGCAACAGCAACAGCAACATCAGCAACAGCAGCTGAAGCATCAGCAGCAGCAGCAGCAGCAACAACAACAGCGCCTGCAATATCAGAAGCATCGTCAACCGTTGGTGGCAAGTGCTGCCGCTAGCATTCACAATCATCGCCTGACCAGTGGGATCAACGTTGGCGCCGGTGCCGCTGCTACTGCAGCTGGCTACAGACGCGGACGTCGCCTCCAGGTGACGCCGCAGGCGCGCAGCGCTATGCGTTCGCATTCCGTGGACGCGATTGGCAGGCAGCGACATGCCTACGATCCGAGCAGCCTCATCCTCAAGCACGATGGCAACGGCAACGTGACCAGCGGCAGCAGCAGCAGCAACGGCGGCAGCAGCAGCAACGGCAGCGGCAGCAGCGCCATCAGCAGTCGCATGCTCAACTACAAAAGCAGCGGATCATCTGCTGCCGTTGCAGGATCAGCGGCAGCAGCAGCAGCAGTGGCTGCGGCAGGCGGACAGGCAGCGCTGTTGGTGCAACCGATATCGAGTGCGCAACTGTCGCCGCTGGTGGGTGTTGGCGGTGTCGATGGTGTCGGGTGTATGGGAGTTGGTGTCGGTATCGATGGCGGCGGTGGCTCATCGCCAGTGATTGCCTCGGCGACGCACAGCCTGTACACGTTCTATCCGGCCGAGGGAAATCTGCAGGTGTGGCAAACGGAGTGCGGCGATCTTACATACAAATCGTCGAGGAATATGCATCAGCTGCACAAGGCGCCAGTGTGCTGGACACAATCGATACCCAGACAGGCAAGACGGTGAGTTCACTAGAATCCTTTCTATACCTCATAGCTCTTCGCAAAAATAGAGCAAAGTGAAAACTGACAACTAATAATATATAAGCATATATATATATATATATATATATATATATATATATATTCAATAGTTAAAAATTAAATTTATTCTCTATAGAAAAATATATTCCAAAATAACGAAATTTTTATTCGGATTTATTCTGGAAAAAATATGGTTTCGTATTCTATCTTTATGACAAATGTGGCAATTTTTAGTTTTTTATTAATTGGTTGTTAAATTGAAAATCCACTTTTTAAATTTTTATTTTTTTTTTGTATTCATTTTTTTACTTTATCATTATTTTTTTGCTTAGTTATTATTAAGATAATAGTTTTCTGAAATATTGTCGGCATCTGTCTATCTTTCCGCATAATATGCCATTTAATAACGGTTGTTGATATAATTTAAAATATACATTTAACTCACTCGAAACAAGTAAAGTCGAAATTAAGCAAATTGCTGCGATCTGGTTTCAAAGCTATTTCATAGTGTACGCTAATAGTTTAATTGGTTCGGTTTTATTTTTGGCCAAAGAGTCAATAACCATTTCATCTCTTTGCGGCAAAGTGAAAGTCTTCACAATCAGCGGCACCAGCACCAGCAGCAGCAGCAGCACCAGCACCAACAACAAGTAGCAGCAGCAACAAAGTGGCCCGGCCAAGTTGAGCGCATGTGTCATTTAGCTTGGCCGCGGGGGCTGCAATTAAAATGCCTTCAAAACTGTAACAGCAACAAACCGAAAAAAGACCAAAGCGAAGCAGAGGAAGAAGGAAAACAATAACAGTAATTGCCTAACAGCGACCATGGCGTCCTTTAACAGCGCCTTGGCTCCCTCTGTTAGGCTTTGCATAACGCGGCGCTGTTAAGTGTGACCCCAAATTAAACGCAAATTGCAATTTTATCGCTGAACAAATTTCAGGCACATATAATTTGCCAATTTCTGCACTCTTTTATTACCTGTTTCAGTTGCCTTTTGCCTTACATTCGGGTTGCTTGCTGTTGTTTTTTTTTATTTATTTTTTTTTATTATTATATTTGCTTGTTGACCGCTGTTACAATTCGTACATGCGAAAATAGCTTTGAAATTTAAAATTAACTCGCATTTGGCTAATTTTGATGACTTGGCGCATTTCATGTGCAACACACTGTGATGCAAAGCAGGGGAGGCGTGATCACAGTTCCAAGGGCGTCACACTAATCAATTTAAGAAATTGCTAAAAAAACAAAACTAAAAAATAGAGCAGCAAACTTAAAGTTGGTAAAAGTTTGAAGGCTTGAACAATTTCATGATTATTAAGCACAACATCAAAAGTACACATACATATACTCAGTCAAAAATTACACACTTTTAATTATTTTTGTATTCAAATATACGCATTAAAAACAAACAAAAAAAAAACTTTGCTTCTTTGTTTCGAAACTCAATAAAATAATTTCATTTGCCAATCTACATGAGCGAAATTGTTGATTTAACGGTATTTCGAATGTGCATATCCCTTTCTTTGCAAGCACTTTGCGGCGAAATTCCATTAGCAATATTTCATGCTATTTAAATTCCCAGCACTTGGGCAATGAAAATGCAAATAGAAATCTGAAAAATCACTTTCAATTTTGAGGCGGCTCTTTGAGCTCCTTGCACTGCCCACAATATCGATCCAAGCCATTGCATAAGGCCCAAAAACCAAAACTCGCTAAAATAGTTTTATGTTATTTAAAAGCCTTTTACTTTGCAAAAAAAAAAATCACCACCCACAAGCATAACTAAAAAGCCGACCAAAAAAAAAATGAGTAAAATGCATTTTGATGCGCTGCGAAGCAGAAATCAATCAAATGACTGAAGCAACAAACTTGATTAGTTCAACACGCGGTTCATTCACATTTTAGCTGTGGTTGTTGCTGCTGTTATTGTTGCTTGTGTGATTGATGCTGAATATTGAAACGCACTCAAAAACACATCTTGAATATTATGATTTGCGCTTGCAAATCAAATTGCATGATGCGCAAATACTTTGATACTTGAAAAGTAAAAGTTTTTTTTTTTTTTTTGGTTTTTTTGTTTTTTTTTTAATACTTTGCCAGCGCAAAATTTTATCTACATTGTATGAATGTGGTTTTTTCCGTCATCTTCTCCCTCGACGCGCTTATGTGTCACATTTGTGAACACTTTTGCTTTTCATGAGTCGCTTTTTGCGCCTGACACTAATTTGTTTGTATATGGCCATGTCGGAGGCTGCGTCTGACGTGTAGGCGTCCAGCACAACACGCTTGTCAATTCGAGGCGCCCCCAAAAACCATTTGAAAGTGTTTCTCAGTTTCATTGCACGATGCGTTGGTGATGCGGCTGCACACGGATCACTTTGTCATCGGGGCGTGCGAAAGTTTTATGTTTTTGCAAAGCGTATTTTTTTTTTTTTTGGGGTTTTTTTTCCTTGATTATTGCCGCTGTTCCGTTTGCGGAGGGGGCGTGACGTTAAGTGCGTCTTTGTTGTGGATATTTGCGTTTGCAATTAAAGATATTTTTGTAAATATTTGATAACTTGTGAGCGTAACACATGATTGTTTTTTATGGCAGGTGAAATTATGCAAGACTCGAAATCGAATATGTAATCATGTAAAGTACTTTGCGATGGGCGGGGCAGCAGTGTGAGAGAAATGTGAGAAGCCTTGCGGCAATGCTTAAAAATTAACTAAAAAATATATTTGTTGTATTTGAAGTTGATGGAATATCTAAATTATCGAATTGTTTGCAGGGTATGACTATGCCTCGAGTACATACAAAGAGTGCCGCAGCTGTCGCAATTTTTCTTTATATTTTGAAAACTCTTCTGAGCAACCCTTAAAGTACATTTCTTTGTACATTTATAACTTTAACCTCCATTTCACTGCATTCCCATGCTTACATTTGCCAACTGAGTCACCCCTACAGTTAACCATCTCTCAAGCAACTTCCCCCACAACATAATTTGCATGACACAGACCTGTATATATATATATGTGTGTGTGTGTGTGTGTGTGTACAAATATATATTTATACTTATACTTTGGGTGAATAATTACCATGCCATGCAGACGCACAAAAGCCGCAAACATAAAACGAAAATTTCATTACGTTTGTTGGCCTTTTGGCATATGTGTTGAGTTGCGGGGGCAACTAGTATTTACCTCTACACCCCGCTTCACATATGAGTTCACATTTTTGGCCCGTGACCCAAGCGGGTTGTGCAGGTGTCGACATCCGAGCCCAGGCCACAACTGACGCTGACTCAGAGGCCCTCGCTCAATGGTGGCTCTCGCATTGTGTTTGTTTTCATTTTCGCATAATTACAATAAAAAAAAAATGCTCGAATTGCAAACGAGAAATGTAACAAAAGTTGTGTGACAGACCGGCGCATGGAAACCCTAAATGCCCACAGCGGACAGTAAGGGGGTGCGAAGGGACAGCGAGTGTGAGAGTTTGTAGTGCTGCGTTGTGTTGCACTTCCGGCTGGCTCTTTGTTTGGCTGCAATCCGAATCCGTATCGCACTTTCGGCCTCTGATGTCATTGACAGCTCAATTATGGTGCGGCAAACCCCGCATCGTTCACTCCACTTGCCCCACCAGCTTAGAATGAGTACCACAAAATGCTGTATAATCCGCATAATTCTTTTGTTTCGTGACTTGCCAAAAAAAAAAAAAGAGGTGTTAAAGCAGACGTCACACGAGACAATCGCAAGAAACAAATCAAAAAATACTTGAAATGAGAGCACAACATCTGAACGATAAGTGAATGCTTTTGTGATTAATATATTTGAGTAGCTGAAGATGTCTGTCAAAAAATGTTTAAGCGAAGATACGAATAACTACGAACTGCTGAATATTAAATACCCTTACAGACATTACTGCAAAATAAACTTAAATATGAAAAGGCATATTTTGTGAAAGTTCAAAATGAATGCAAAAGTAAATTAATAAACAAAATTGTTAAACTGCAAGTAAAGATGCACATGACAAGGCCCTAACGATAATTTAGATGCCCGGCAGCAAGTGTAGATATGAAATGAAACTAATCCAACAATTTGACTGTTTTAAGCTGATGTATAAACGCAGCACTGAAATGTGGGTGCACTCCAAGTAGAAACAAAGCAAAAACGAAACTTGAAAATAAATCACAAAAATTAGTTTTTGTTTGTGAAAGGCAATTACAATTTTGACATTGAAATTGCTATTGTCATGTATTACACATCTATATATATATATATATATGTGTGTGTATGTGTGTGTGAGATGCAAATGAAACAAATGATTCATTTTGTTATGCTGTTATTTGTATTTAACAAAAACAAAAAACAAAAAAAAAACACACACACAGATAAGTCGCAAGTTTGTTACTTAAGTCGTTTGTTTGCGCATGTGACAACAACACAACAACAACAACAACAACAGCAATCATGGCAACTGTAATGTCAACAGCAAATTTACACTTCGCCGCTCGTCGGGGGTATTATGTAAAATAAGTTTGTTGCCTCAGTCATTTGTTGAGAGCGTCCACTTCCACTTCCTCTCGAGTTGGTTCATTTTCGGCCAACATTACTGACCAAATATTGACACAAAAATTACTCATGAGGCAGCCATAATGGATTCTTCTTCTTTAGTCATATTTTTGTTGTTGTTGGCTTTTGCCAAAAATAAAAGCAAATTAATAACGAATAGAAACAAAAAATATATTTTATTTGAAAGCAAATGCGGAAGATTCAACTTGCTTCATTCTTGAGGTTGCTCTCGGTCACTTTTTGGCTGGGATTGCTGCTGTTTGTTGTTGTTGTTGTTTTTGTTTTTGGCTGCTGCAAATAAGGTGCCTAATTAAAAAATATGAAGATGAAACAACAAAAACAAGAGCCGAACATTTTATATCTTCGGTTGATGAGCAATCAGCGCTCTAAAAGTCCGCAACATGTTCATCAATTCTTTGGCTTGGCATTTTCATCAAATGGCTTTAAGTGATTGGCAAATATTCGCAGCAATCAGAAATCTTAAACCAGTCCCCCACCGCAGCCAGCATCTTTATGGTTGTTCTTCTTCTTTTTCATTCTATTTTTTTTGGTTAAATAAATTTTCTTGCCTTTTGGGAGCTTAAAAAAAAGTCAACAATTATGGCCATAAACTGGGCACATGTTGTGGTAACAGCTGAGACATGTTGGTGGATGAAGTGCTCAGAGGGGAGGGGTACAGCAATTAGCGACTTTGTTTACAAACTTAAGTGACAAATTTATGGGGATTCTTAATGGTAATCGTATTGCTGTGCCAGTTGCCATAGCCTTGAGGCAGCTTCGATAACTATGTAGACAAAAGAATATATAAATAGTTTTTTTTAATATTGATCTTTGATGATGTTTCAATGTTTTAGTACTTGATGTATGCATGCTTCCCTTTTGAGATCGATCGCATAATTATGTAAAGAGATTGTAAAGAGCCTTAAGCTCTCCTGACAGATCAGCGATTAAAGTACTCAATGTCAATAATATCATATCGATTATAAGTAGTCTTGATCTTACATCCTCATCCATAACTTGTTTCTCATTATTTTTCCCGCTCCATAATGCTTTCGACTGCTGCGTGACCCCAAATTAAGCCATGACCAATTTGTGTAAATATTCTAATTAAAGCAAATGCTTCGCTTTTACTTTTGCTGCCCACATCAAGTAGCCGACAAGTTTTGTCTAAGCTGACCAATTTCCCTTTGGAGTCCAACCATAAATTGCCGCGTGCGTCTGGCCAATTAACATATTTTGTATTTTGTATTTTGTATTTTGGATTTTGTATTCCGCATCTCGTGAGTCTCTGTAATTAAAAGCGCGCAAAAACTTTTGCATTTTGGCCAAGAATTTCGCGTCGTATATCAAATAGCACCAGAAATGAAAGTTTCACCGAACTTTTTTCCATTTGCAATTTGTTGTTTGTGGTCTTCTAATATTTAATTATATTTATTGGCTTTTTTATGGCCGATCTATAGCCTGTCGGGGAGTTAGACACTTTTGCCAGGCTTAATTAATTTTTTATGAGCCAATTGAACGTGCTGCAATCTTAAATCTTACAACTTTAGTGTATTGCGTCATTTTTCGAATTAAGTTTCATTGAGCATCATTTGCACTTTTCGCTTCTACGTATTTGTAGCATGTTGAATGTATATTTTTTTATTGAAAGCGAAATTTTGTTTTATTTTTGGTTATTTTTTGTGTGTGTGAAATAAATGCGTGCTCACAATTCACTAGCCATAAAACTTATGAATACCTAAATGTGTTTTTTATCATGCAAATTATTATATTTAAAATGCAAATCTGTCGATCGTTAGAAATTCTGACCAAAACCGGTAAGCCACTTCGCTGGGCCTCAGCGCGGCGGCGGCGGCGCGGGGGGCGTAGCAACAAATTTGTAAACACGCTTGATGCCCATTTTGTTCGCGCTGTCGTCGCCCATTTTGCCAATTACTGAGCAAACAAAAATTTTCTCTAATTTGCCGCACAGTTTCAGCCAGCCTCGCATGTCATGGCCAAGTTCTAATCAAAATCCAGCAACCGTTCGGACCGCAACTGCATTTCCCCCTAACAAAAAAAAAATATATATATATATATATATATATATATATATATAAATAGAAATAGTGCTGGACGTGGTCCATTGATGCACTGGCTGCGATAAGCGTCAGGCGATGTTTGGCTTTGGGTTTGCCTTCATTTTCTTTTTGGGAGCCCACAACAAATATTTTTTCTAATTAATAATAATAACAATTGAAGCGCAGTCGCAGTCGCAGTCGCAGTCGCAGTCGCAGTCGAAGTCTCGCATCAGCTAACGGCACTTCGATACCAACAAATGGTATGTGGAGCAAAAGGTGTTAAAAATGTATCTCACTCTTTTCCACTGCCTGCTTCTCAGTGGTTTTCCTTGGGTCTTACATGGCTTTTCTTTTTTTTTTTTGCATTGCATTGCTGTCTTCAGGCCCAAATCAAAGCTGTTCATCAAAATTTCTCAGAAGCACGGCTAAATTGCATTTGTTTTAATTAAAACTGAGGCTTGCTTGGTTAACACTGAGTTTCCATCCAGCTGCTGACTGAAAGGAGTTTAGAACAGACAAATTCATTTGACAGCAGTCTAAAGGTTAAATTAAATTTTTTATTTATATTAATTTTTATGTTAATAAAAAAAAATGATGGTATATAATATTCTATATTTAATGCATCCAAGTTTATATGAATATTAATTTAAGATGTGTTTCTTAGACACCAATCCAAAATTTGCTGAATACAACAAATATTTGATATAAAATTAATTTTAATGCAATGATTTTAATAGTGTTAAATAATTAAAATAGCTAAACTCAAATCGTTAAGGGATTCCAAAAAGTTCTCAGGCAACATGTGGCATTTTCATTGGAATAATTAAAGTAATAATAAAATTAATTTGCTTAACTTGAAGTCAATTACCAAGCTGCACATTAAAAAAAACATTGAAGTGTTGCTTTAACTCGATTTTCGAAATCGATTTGAACTCAAACGATTGGAAATTAAAACAGCTGTGAAAACGAAACGACGCAATTAGAGAAAAGAGCAAAATAGCAAAATAGAGAAATAGAAAAATAGAAAAATAGAAAAATAGAAAGAAACACGCAGCGCTAATTAAATAAATTGCTATACAAATTTATTTTATTGAGCCGCGTGCGTGTTGGGCACAACAAGCCCTGCAGATACAAAAACACGATCGTAAAGCTGAGAACACTTCAAGCGCAACAACAAAAAACAGATTAGCTCTTTAATGGCCTACGCAAATGGCGAAAACAAGAATCAAAGCCAAACTAATGTTGGCATCCAAAAACAATCAAGATTAAGATCAGGAATCAAGACGATGACATTTATGACGCGCCGGTTACGCAATGCCAAAGGGAAAGGGCACGTACCCATTTCTCAGCTGGCCAAAACGGAAATGCCATAGAAACAATGCCAAAAGACATGAACAACTGGCTCTTAATTTGAAAGTAACCGAATGTTCTTTGACTTTTGCTCCCCACGGGACCCATCCAGACTTATCCCCAGCACTCATCTCATGCCTTGCTTATGCCATTCATTTCGCTTAATAGTTTACTTACACACATAACTCCAGAGATTTGTTTTTCACACGCTTCCACGAAACCAAACAAAAACAAAAAAAACAATATACAAATTTTGGTAGCCCACGCTGAAAGTATGTGTTCGACGCGCTTTGCTATAAAGTTGCTTGTTTGTCTTTTGCTCGCTGATTAATTTTAATTTTCATGTTTTGTTTACTCGCCTGCCCGCCTGATGGATACGTCTTGGCTCTTGCCCTGGCACTAAGTGGCAATTTAACACACACACACAACCAAATACGTTTCGTTTCGCCTTGTCTGTGGTGGGCGTCTCTAGCTCTATCCCCTGTTCCCGCCTCTGTCGCCATCTCCACTCGACTCCATGCAAATGAGGCGCGGAGCGCCAAAGTGACAGGCAAATCCATCGGCAAATTGCGTGGGCGTGCAGAATTTGAGAGCTGCTCATTCAAACGCTCATTTATACATGATTTCTTGTTAATTTGACAAAAAAAAATATCGAGTTGAAGACGCACTCGATAATTTAGTTCGAACTGGAAATTGAAATATTTTTTAATATCAGTTCAATCAGAGTGGAGCTAATCAAGAACGAAGCAAACTTTTTGAGTTTAAAAAGATTCTCAGCTGAAAAGTGTAAGCAAAAGGAAAAGACAATTTACAAATAGATCAAAATAGGTATTCCAACTATATATGTATATATAAATTGGTGAATATTAGAAAACAATTATTTTGAGCCAAAGACAAACTTTTTTGCAATATTTCAGATATATATACCAAGGAAATAAATATTCTATATTTAATTTAATATTAATAAATAAGTCTTTGAGAAAGATTTCCTTAAGTTATATCTTGGTAGCATCTTTAGGGGCTTCTACACAGAATGAGCCCCCTTCTCCCCAATAGCCGACTAACCCAAAAGCCCCATTCGCTGTCGCAGTTATGCACTTTGTTGATGCTGTTGCTGATGCACTTTGCTGCTGCTGCTGTTGGGAAGACAGACACCCTAACAAATTTTAGCTGACGGCGGCATATTTTCAACACCTGCCTCGCTATTGCCATGGGTTGCAGGCTGGCAGTCAGCCAGGCAGGCAGGCAGGCAGACAGGCAACCTTTGTGCCACTTTGCCAGTTCCCAAAACTCACTTTTGTGTCATTTGCTAAAAGAGGCACACAAAGACAGAGAGAGAGAGAGAGAGAGTGTGTGTGTGTGAGAGAGAGAGAGGGAGACAGCGAGTAAGATAAGACAACAAATTGTTGTCGCTGCAGCAGCTGCAGACAATGCGGCTGCTGCATGCATTAGAGCAAGTTCGAGGCAGGCAGCAAATTAACTTGGCCGAGTCTGAGGCACAGCGGCAGACGCATCTTGGCCTCCGCTGTGAGCTGCGAACTGCGCATCTTATTAAGAAAGAAAGTACTTTCAGTCATGCAGCTGCTGCTGTGGCACTGCATTTCTTTAGCTATTTTCCACCCATGCAATATGTTATTTATTTTTATTTAATTTTTTTTCTTATTCAAATGTACTTTTTCTTCTTCTTTTTTTTGTTGCTGTTTTTTTTTTTTTGCATTTTGCAAGTGCCGTGCGAACTTCAACTTGAGTGGTTGAAGTCGAGCCACACAAGATGACTCCACTTCAAGTCTTTAGCTGCAGCTTTAGTTGGCTGAGCTCTGGAGTGCGACGCACACACACACACACACACACACCCAGTCTCACAAGAGCCAAAGCAACTGGTTCCACTTGTTTTAGCTTTTTGAATTTAGTTTTTGTTGATATTTTTTTAGCATTTCGAATCATTTGAAATGCGTTTCAATTGCCTGCAAATTGGCTAAAATAAACCATTTGAGACACTTTGTGACTGGTCAAGTTGGTTGTCCAAGTTTTTAGTGTCTTTTGGCAAACAAGCCTTACTTTTTTAATTGCTGCCCATATTGCAATTAAACACAAATATTTTTAGCTTGTATTTAATTTGTGTGCAAATATTTTTCCTAAGTTTTTTTTTTATTTTCTGATTGTAAGTTTGTTGCCCAAGTCTTTCGTTTTTTTTTTGGACATTGGACAAATGTAATTACAATAATTGTTCAACTATTGCAAAAATGTAAATGCAATTAGGAAAAATTAAAGCAAACAAAAAAAATTAATTTTAATAATTGTTTTCATGTTTTTTATAGGTTAATTAGTTTAAGTTTTACTATTTCAAGATCTAAATGGACGTAGAAATTCCAGTTATTTTTAGCTTAAGTGGACAACTTTCCTAAGTATTCGCTAAATATTTGCAAAATATTAGATAAGCGCTCCTGCTCAAAGATTACAGCAACTTCAGACAACTTCGGCTATGCGCCTCAGTGAACTAGAATCACTTCACATTGTAGACAAGTCAGTCGTTGGTTGTGCAGCTAAGACGACTTCCTTCTTAGCATTTCCGCATTTGTTTTTCGATAGCTAATTAAGTTATATAAGAGCAGAGGAATCATAAAGCCAGCCAGCCAGCACATAGTCGCAGCACACTCACTCACTCGCTCACTGGCCCAAGCGGCGTGTCAACAACTTCACGTTCACCCTGCCACTGCCGCTAGATCTACACAAACTAAATCCATTTCGCAGTTCCAGTGGCATGCACAAGCCGACGTGCTGGATAGATAGAAGAGATGTTGATCTTATGACAGAGCCACTTTCCTATGATGTAATATCGCTTTTAATTAAGTCACGCAAAATTTGCGCTAATTTACACAGATTCTATTTTCTATTTCTGCTTCTAATTGGCGCATCCCGCAGGCCTTAGAGGCCATTACCCCAAAGGGCCATATAATTATGTAAACAAGGAAGCAACTACTTGTACTGGGAGTTTTTTTTTATTCAAGTTTGGTCATAAGGTGCGTAATTGGTTAGCGATAGCCTCTTGGGCCGTTTCCTACGGAAATTGCCGGTCCGACCACTGAAACGACGAGAGAGGAGCAGGAGATTTGTTAGTGGGTAAGGGAAGTGAAGGTGTGTTTCATATACATATATGTGTGTGTGTGTGTGTGGCAATCCAATTGCAGCCTTAACATTCAAAACAGGCAACCGGCCGTCGTCGTGGTTATTCCCATGTGCATTTCCACGACGGACGAAGTTTGTTGCCTTAGTCTTTTGATTTTTGTTGTAGTTGTTGTTGTTGTTGTTGTTTTTGATCACTTGTCGCGACGCTGTGTTAATTGAAAATGAAAGTGCAAACACCCCGAATGGAAAAGTGTTGCAATGAAAATGTTTAGACAGTCGACAATCAATAATCAAATGACAACTTTCTTTTGCTCTCTTTTATGGTTACAGCTCCATTCTTTTTGCATGCCACACTTTTGATTTCCGCATCGTTGCGTTGTCTATTAAATGTGGCTACTGATAGCTGTAGGTCTGGTCCATTTCGAGCTGGCCACGTTCAATTGAAACATTGAAAGTGACTACAAGCGAAACTGAAACTACAAGCAAATTGAAGCAGCCAGAAGACCGCAACGGATTAATGATCTGCTGCCTTATTGAGTCGCCTCCTATCGGTTTTATCTAATTGATGATACGCCAAACAATCCTCGAAGATAGCATGCAAAATATGTTATCTTCTGGTATTAATGATCGCACAGATAATACCTTGCGCGATCTTTTAATTTGTGCGATCATTAAATGTGCAAATTTATTGCAATTATGATCCGCAAACCGTATCAATTTCTATGCTAGGCAAATCAAGTTCGATTTAATAACAAAGCTCAATGCTCAGTGGATGCACATTATATCAGATCTTTCAACTTATACAACGCATAAATTAGCTTCTATTTAACTTATCAATTCACTTTCAAAACTCATAATACGTAGACTGCGGGTCTACAGTCTTTTGTCTCGCTCTCTGCCTGCCTCTCTCTCTCTCTCTCTCTCTCTCTCTCTTTCTTCTGTGTGTAAAATGTAAATGTGCGGCGACTTGTGTTGTTGCAGTCGCTGCTTGCAACAGTTGCTTCGATTTCTGTCGCTAGTTCGCCGATCGAAAATCGCCAATCGCCTTGGCAATAACAATAATTTCCTGTTGTAGAAAAATTGCAAGTTGGCTAATTTGAGGCAAATAAACGACGCGCAAATAATATACAATTAATTGCCAGACGCAGTTGGAGTCGTCGCCGCTGTTGTTGTGGTTGTTTTGCTGGTTTTTTTTTTACCAATGTTTGCAATGTTGCACTCAAAGTCGTTTGGCGGTCAAATGCATTTAGACAGCATTTAATGCAACATTGTACACAAATAAATGAAAAAAAAAATACAACTCTCTGTTTTTGTGTTTGTATCTTATGTGTTGCATCTTCAGGTCTTCGGGCTCGGGCTCGACATTGAGGCATGTAGGCAACTGGGCGCTGGGCAACGCCCACACGCCGATTTCTGTTGCTGCTTGTGCTGCTGCTGGGCAAATTGCAATTTGGCGCTCTGATCGGCAAATTATGAAGTGGCAGGAAAGCCATTTAAACGATTTAATGGTACGCTGCAAAGTTCCAAGCTCGTAAATAAACACAGCACAGTTGCACAGCACATGCACACACACACACACACACACACACACACACAAGTAACTCGGTGGTCCAAAAACAAAAAACAAATTCAAATAATAATGTTTACACTGGTTATTACACACATTTCGTATATTTTATGAAACTGGTGTTTATTTTATGTTATTCGCTGCTTTTGGGTCATAAAAAGCGGTCATCAAACAATTAACAATAAATTATTAAACATTTTTGCAATATTTTTAATCATAGATATTATGTATTTGTGACCTTAAATTATATTAAGAAACAAGTTCATAATTAATGAGAAAAAAACCTGAACGAAGAATAAATTCGAACTTTGTTTCCTAACATTTATTTTAGTGGTTTTAAGGAAAATATTTTGCATTTTGCATCTAAACGAGTTAAATAATCAATTCGAAGATACAATTTCTGTTTGCGAATATTCTGTCAAATTCAAAGTGTAATCAAAGTGCTCCTCAAATTGTATCTCAGCTTTGCAACAATGTTGTTGTATACTGCTTGTGGTATTTTGTTACTTTATTTTTGTTGTTGCCTTAGCGGAAGTTGTTGGCGGCGTGTTGTATTGTTATTGCTGCTGCTGCTGCTGCTGCTGCTGTTGGCAGCTACCTCAGCTATCTCAGCTGCCTCAGCTGCGAGATGAACTTGAAGATCAGCTGAGCGCTGTGCTGGGTCGTCGTCACCGTCACCGTCACTGTCGTCGTCGTCGTCTTCGTCATCATTTGATTAATTTGTTGTGTTGGAAAGTTTTGTTGCAAAGTGAAATCAGTTGGGTTGTGTTTCACCTCAGCGACTGTGTTGCTTGCGCCTTGCTTTGTGGCCCAGGCAATTCCAATTTCAATTCCATTTTCCACGTCGCGTTCGCATTCTATTATTATCGGATCTCTGTGTGTGAGCCAAAGAGTAGCTAATGCAAAAGGTCTTTTTGGCGCCCCGGCTGCATGCCAAATCAATTGTCTGTTGTCTCTGCGCTTGTCGCTTGCTAATAACAATATTTCTGTGATTTTTCTGTATTTTCTCTGTATTTCTCCCCTCATTCTCTCTATTTCTGTGTTTTCTTTACGTTACGTTTTTTGTCTGATGGCTCATCCAATGTTTGTCAAGTGTTTCGAATGGCAGCACGTATGAAAACATTTCGTCTGCTTTCTTTTCAAAACTTCGATGGCTGCTGAGTGTTAAAAATCATTTTCAGCTACAACTTCAGCATCAACTTCAACATCTGCCTCGACTTCAGTCCGGCACAGCAACTCGGCTGCCCGCCCCTTCTGATACACTTTTTCTTTATGTGGTCAACGGGCGCTAATTACGCAAGCACATACATAGTGAGGAGCAGCAGCAACAGCAGCAGTAGCAGCAGCAACAGCAGCAGCAATAGCAGCAGCAACAGCAGCAGCAACAGCAACAGCAGCAGCAGCAGCAGCACTGGCAACGCAGGGCCACGTCAGAAGTTAGCTCAAACCCAATGTTTTATTTAGTTAGGCGGTTTTCATTTAGCGCTCCACATTGTTTTCCTATGCAAATTAGTTATTAGAAGCATCTTAATTGAATTAACACCAAATGTGGATCGCCAGCATCTCTGCCTCTCTCGCTATCACTTTGTAGCACCGGCCTCCAACTGTGACGCACAAGTGCTAAAAAGTTTGCAAAAGCCAAAATAAAAAAATAGCAGACGAAAACAAAGTTTTCAATCGTTTGCTTGATTTGATCCATAATTCTATTCACATTCAACAATATTCCATAATCAAATGCAACTATTTGCAAATTACTGTTTGCTCTTCCACTTTATACTGCATTGATTAATTCCTTTATTTACTACTCATAAATATCTCAAATAGTTCTGCTCTATTTATGGACAAAACTGAACTGAATGCGTATCAGAAAATGCAAAAACATAAATCAAAATTAACATAATAAATATTGAATACATTTTTTGTACATTAACATTAACTATTATTATGCATTTAAGGCAGTATTAAAGGTATTAATAGTCCGATTTTGTTATTAATATATACATATATATAGATATACAAATCGACACATATATAGTTATAAAAATAGATCTGGATAACAATTTGGGCATTCAAGATATTATTATTATAAATGGGGAGCACCAGCTCTGCGCCCTATAAGGTCTATTGTGCCCCCTTTCTGAGCCTACAGCTCTTCCATCAACCCCAGATCCTGCACGAATGTCAGCATCTTTGTTGGCTTGAGGGTTTCTATGGCCTTGGGACTCAGGATGCTGCTTCTCTTTCAATATATACAAATCATCAAATCTTCTGTGTTATCATATTGGATATATCTTCAGGTGCTATTCTGGTATTTGTAATCTATTCCAATTATCCAGTTAAGTCCCAACTGCAGCTTAACTCAATTGGATTATTGAGCCATCAGTTGAGCTTCTTTGGGCACATGAAATGTGTTGCAATAAATTTCATAAAAAATGCTTGCTGCACAAGTACATACATACATATGTGACTCTTCGCACACATGGACTGCTCCACTTGAGGCGCCACGCACACACGTCGCACATAGAGTTGGGGCAGGCTGATCACTCATACGCCACGATGTTGCATGACAGCACCAGGCAGCAGCAACAACAACAACAACAACAACGCCGCATTTCAATTACAGTTTCAATTTTGTTGCTCATTAAAACGGCTGCATAGCCACAAATGTTGATAAACATTTTACGGCTTAAGCTCTTGTTGCAATTGTTGCTCTCTTTCTGTGTGTGCCTGTGTGTGTTTGTGTGTGTGTGTGTTATGTAAGCGGCACGCGTTCAAGTCCGAAAACTGTTCGTAGTTAGTTTAGTCATTAAGTTTGAAATACTTTACTTTTCTAGTATTGTTTTAAGCGTCGTGTCAGCTTGCCGCATTGCATTTCCTCGTGTTATGCATAAAAGGTCTTGCGGCAGACACATTTTCACTGTATTTTCATTTTATGATGGTGTGATGAGCAGTTGCCCTTTGCTTGTGGTTGTTATTGTTACTGTTATTGTTGTATAATAGTTGAGTAAAAGTTACCCACGCGGCTCTTCCGCTTGTGCATTGTGGTACTTAACATCCTCCCGATGTTGTTTCTCACGCACTTTAACACCATTTAGTTGATAACAATCGCCAATGTTTTTTTTTTTTTTATTATTTTATTTTCTGTTTCGTGCAATGCCACTTGCCACAGCCAGCCGTAAAGCAAGTTGTAGTTGAAGATGCAGTTGAAGCTGCCGCTTTCCCAATACTTATTGAGATAAGCAAAGTCCAAAAGCGAGCGGTGAAGGTGGCTCTGGCTCTGGCACTGGCTCTGGCACTGGCTCTGGCACTGGCTCTGGCTCTGGCATTGGCACTGACGCTGGACCTGCACCCAACCAGTTGCCGACTTGTAATAAAAATGCAGGAAAAAGTACACATCGAAGGAGAAAGTAAACGTTAACGTTTCGGCTTGCTGCAATGTCGAAATGCTGTTGCAAAGAAAGCAGCGAGCCGGCAAAAGGCAAAACAAAACAAAAATAAGGCAAAAATACCACACAAAAAAAAAAAAAAAAACACTGCCAACTTAAAGGAGGGAGGCGAAGCAAGTAGGTGTATCCGAGGTTATGGGCCCAGCACTTTGGCAAGTGAATGTGTCTGGGCATAAATACATACATGCTCACAAGTACATACGTAATAACACGTATAACAACCCCCAAGAACTGGTAATTCACACATTAAATGAGTTTCAATCATATATCGCGAATTGGCCGTAGTTATTCCGACAGATTAGCATAATACGCAGATAAATTTCAAATTTTTTTGAATCGTTTTCAGAATGTGTTTCGTTTGTGGTGGGAAACTGAACATAGCAGCAATAAAATTACGGAAATTTCATCAACCGCAAAATGAAAACTTCCCTTGAAAGTTTTTATTGCTCACAATTCTTAACTTTACAGGCTTTTGGGGTTTATTGAACTTGCGGCATGCCACAAATTTGTAGTGTGTGGCTTTGCAAATTACCAGCACACACACACACACACACACACACAATTATACGAGGCAAATGTGGTATGAAATCAATAAAGCATTGAAATGCATTTGCAACAGCAGCTGCTTGCAGTTTTGCGCTCGCATCTGCATGCACTTCGGCACTTTGGCTGCCACTTGTTGCACCTTTCTCCGAATGCTGCCGCAATTCGTTGCACACACAGACCGAGAGACACAGCTACACTTGCCAGTTGATAAATTTCTGCAGCCATAACGGCCACATATGCCGTTGCTACAAATATCCACATATACATACATATATACCTGACCCACCCATACACATTCCCCCTCCACCCCACACACACACACACACACACACACACACACACAACTTATGCGCATAATCTTGGCTTGATTTCATTTTTCTCGCATGCGATTTGCTGGCAACGTGCATTTTTCAATTTCAAATGCCGGCAGAAGAGATTGCGGCGGAGAGCAGACGATCGATGGGCAGCGGCCAGCTGGCTATTTATTACCTCATCGGCGAATGCAAATTTGGCTCGTTTAAGATTTAGATTTAGTTGTTTGCGTTTGCTTTGCATGATTATGCGGCTTCTTCCTGGCAATTGCCAATTGAAAGTATTTTTGCCGCACCGGAAAACTCAAATTTCTTTGCCTATGACAAAAGTTCAATGCACCCACGAGAAACCGTTAAATAAGGCGCAAAGCGCGCGTGCCGCACCAAAAAGCCACCAAAAAAAAAAAAGAAAAAACAGCAAAAAATTAAGAAAAAACAAAAACACAAACCAGTTAACAAGTTTTTTCATCGCTAGTTGCCAATCCATGGACAAGGTCACTTCCGTCACATGGCCCGGCACTGCGTTGTGGGTGTTATTCACCTTAGATTTGTGCTTAAGTTGTGACTTAATTGTTTGTCAAGGCGGCGAGGCCTGTCACAATTTGCAAATTTCCAGAGCACTTTAGACTAACTGGGTCAACTTGTTCTCCAAGCCTAATGGGCTGCCACTTCACTCTGACCCAAACCGAGACGTTGCGGCGACGTTTCAAGTTTTTGGCCAAACTGCTTGCAAATCTGCTTGCCTTGGGCCATTTAACCAGCATTGACAGAGACGCCTTGAGTTTGGATGGCTTCGATGGAGACGTTGTTACTGGCATGCTGGCCTGGCCACTGAAGATGACACTGGCAATGAAATTGGAGTCGCTTAGGATCTTGGTGACATGTTACACATACATTTTCTTCTCTTCTCCATTGGCTTCTCCATTTTAATGAGCCATGCAACCGCCTGCGGCATATAGCATGGACACCGTACTAACTGTAACTAAAGCGGATATATAATGCTGGCATTATGCTAAAAATGTTGGCTGTTAGAGCGTTAGCATGACAATTGGGTCATAAAAGTTGGCTAACACATTTTGAAAGTTAATGGCAAAAATTTACAACAATCTTGAAATGGATGCTTCATGTTAATATGGGGGAATCATTTTTTTTTAAACGGCAGTAATACAGATATAAGCACAGCTTGAAGAATATATTATATTAATAATTTTTTTATTTAAATAATAAGTATTTGAGTGTTGGCAATAAACAAACGTGAGCTCTTGAGATTTGTGAGAATTATAAATTTGAAAATGTAAATATTCTAAGCTCATTTTGTGTTTTAGAATCGAATCATATGAAATATTTTAAAACCATTTATAGATTAAACAAATTTTCAATTTGTTTTTACTTCAAATGTTTTTCAGTATAGAATTTGATATAATACTTAATATAATTCTTTCATTTAAATCATTCAATTTATACAATTTTTGATATTTTTGTAAAAATAAAAAGTTGTTTACATATTTATTTGATTTTCATAATTAAATTTTATAAAGTAAATAAAATTTTCCAATCCTCTAAATATTTATTCTCCTTTACTTTCAGGTATGTATCGAAGCACTTGATTATCTACCATTGTCAAATACTTAGGAAGTAAACAATTTGTATTGTAATTCCACGGGGTGAGTTCAGCGCAATAAAAGTTTCACTTTGAGTGGCCGACTGAGTCATATCTGTGCCAAGCATTCAGCTCGAGGGAGATTTATAACTTGAGATAAGGTCCATCTATTGTTATTACTGTCAGCACTCTCTCACTGTTCTAATGATTCGTTTATTCGTGGCTTATCTGGCAGGCGGCATCGCTCGTCATCGGGAAAGAGAACTCGCGACAAACGGCTGTTTAATTATCCACAATTCGCAGTCTCAGAAAACAAAAACAAAAAAACCGAAAAAAAAAATATGAAAAAAAAGAAAGATACAATTGTATCTGGTAGTTGCGGTCTGGCCGAGTTTATGACTTCATTTGTAAACGAAAGCGAAAACGCAAATATGAAAATAAGTGGTATTTCCATTGGGCTTTTCAATTGCCTTCACTTTTTTTTTTTGGTTTTATTTCTGGTTTCTTTCTGTGTACATTTTTTTGGCGTGCGAAATGTTTTTTACTTTTACTTGTTGATTCTGCGTCCAGCAGGAAAGCAAAGTAAGCGAATTGTAAATACCAGTTGAAGTCAGCCTTAATTATATATTTAGTGTCAGCTGGTAATTAAAATTGGCGATTTTGTAAATTGCAAATGTGGTTAATCTTGAATTTTTTTGTATCATAATTTTGTTTTTTTTTTGTATAAATTTAAATTTGATTTAAATTTGAAGCATTTTATCAATTACAAAACAATCGTTTCGGTTCATTAAAACTTTCTCAAGTGTTCGGCACTCGATCAATTGAAGCGATTTAACAAAAGATACGCTGAAATAATTATAAAGCCAGCCCCAAGATCATGAAATACAAACCTCAATGCATAACCCCCACTTCAGAGTACCCTTACTTACTGAGTACAGCAAACAATAATTGTCAAGTAATTTGAATTTTTTGGAAAGTAAAAGTCAGAAGTGTGTTTTGCGTGTGTGTGTGTGTTTTTGATGCATGTGTATGTGTATGTGTCAACGGTTGGGCCAACCTCCTCTCCGTTACTCTCAGTTGACTTTGGCTCCACATATGCTTATTAAGTTTTTGTCGAGTCTTGTTTGTCATGTAATCAAAATCACTCGCATGCATCAATTGTTCAATTAGTCGGTTCAATCATGCAATCAAGTGAGACCGACTCATGCGATATCTTACCCGACGGCAGCAGTTGATTGAATTCGAATACAAATGTGGCGCAAAGCGATTTCTTGTAGTCCATGGACTCGTTTAGTTATAGAGTGCTGACAGCTCAATTACATGGTTGCTTAACAGCTCAAAAAAGGATGCATTTATAAGTTCAGTTTGATTTAATAATAATTCATTTAACTGAATCAATGTATTGGCCATTATAATTCATTGATGTGGTCTATTAAGCTTCGGGCTTAAATTAACTCACATTTGTCATTGTTATGAAAGCATTTTTCAATTGGTTTCAAAAGTTTTCTTTACTAAATTACTCTTGATATCTTGATCTTTCATTTATTTATTTATATAGCCAACATAGTTTTTGGTTTTCCTTAAATATAAATTAGCATTGTTAATTTTAACAAATTTGTTACGATCTACAATTAGTTGGCCTTTGCTTGAATTCAAATATCTTCTTGTAAATGTAGTCCAATTAAATCTGAATCTCTTGGCAAATGGACGCCTCATTTAACTCATCCCATCTAATCTCAGCCCAATTCATCTGGATTTCCGTGTCGAATTTACCTGCCAACATATCTTTATATGGTATTTCAAACCAAATTTGAAAATAATCGTCCCTAGGTGCAATTTGGATGCAAGAAGATTGCATAAATTCAAATATCTGGTTATATATGTTGGCCAATTAAATCTGAATCTGTTGGCAAATCGACGCCTCTATCAACTCATCCCATCTAATCTCAGGCCAATTCATCTGGATTTCCATGTCGAATTTACCTGGCTACATTTCCTGACTGCTGCTCATTAAAGGCCGCTGGCTGCACCCGCGCCATGCCTCTGTATGTGTAAAGTGGAAATAAATGGAAATGTCCATTGGCTGGTAAAATATGCCAGGCAACAACGAGCAGCAGCCACGTTAGTATGCCATAATTTTTGCCGAGGCTCTGGCTAAAATACTTGCCAGAGTATTTTGTATTTTATGAAAGTGAAATTTCTCGTCTCTCGTTGCCTATGGCCGCGGGGCCAGCGTCGGTTAGACGAACGAACAACCAGTCAGTCAGTTAGTCAGCCAGCCAGCCAACCAGCCAACCAGCCAGAGAGTCAGGCATCCAACTATCCAGCCAGCTAGCCATCCAACTGGATGCTGTGCTTGACGCTGATGCTGACGCTGACGCTGACGCTGACGCTGATGATGACGTTGATGAATAAACAAACAAAGCAGGCAAACATGTGAGTCCAAAACACCGCCCCCTCCATCTGCACCACCATCACCAACACGGTCTCTTTGCCACTTGACGACGATGTCTGTCAACGGCAAATGAAAGTGTTTTGGTCGAGTTGGGCGACGAAAAGGGGCGCGATGTGTTGCGGGTGCCACTCATAAGTTTTATTACCACACACAAAAGCTCATGATTTTTCAAATTTTTCAAAAGAAGAAAGTACACAGAGCTCGCCCAGCTACAGCGCCGACATGGACCTGATTCCATCACACCGCTGCAACTGTCTGCTCGAGTGGCTTTCTTGAAGACCGGCGTTCAAATCCCACGCTCCAATATGGAACAGTCTGCAAATTAATTGCCAATTAAGCGGCTCGATAAGCACATTCGATTCGCCTTTAGCCAAAATGTCAGAGTTATCATTAAATGTATATGCTAAGATTACAAACACATCAAGCAAAATCTTATTCATATATTTTCAGCATTCAAAATTTTCAATTTGAAAAGTAAGGCTGAGCGCAAAGGAAAGAGTAAACAGATAAATAACAATCAACAAAATTTTAATTAAAATATACTTGCCAGAATTAAGTAAGCAAAGCAAGCACTTTAAATATTCAAAAATAAATAAAATGATTAAGCGAAAAATTATTACTTTAAATGAAAGCTTTTAAAAATCTAAATTTGGATCATTAAATACATTTATATAAAGCATAAGTAAGCAACAAAAATAATGTAAATAATTATAAAAATTCATATTTATATATAATATGTATTTATTCTCAAAATAATTGTAAATTGATGTTGATAAATCTGTTTGAAAAATCATGCGCAAGTCTGGGCGACCACAGTCCATCCTCAAGCAACAGCTGCTTCCACTTTCCTTTGCTGCTCGCCTAAGCGATTTCACAACTTTTGCTTTTGTGACCCTTTCATCGAGACACAAAAAAAAAAAAAAAATAAATAAAAAAAAAATAAACTCGTGCAAAAACAAAGCCGTAGCCAATCCGCCTGAGTGACAGCGAGAGACACAAAGTAGTGGAGGACGCTGGGCAAATTACATACTGGCAGTCGTCCATGGTACTATATTCAAGTGAAACAAATAGAACAAAACTTTTGCTTTCACCTTTGCAGTATTCAAGGCGGTACCGCCCCGTGCCCCCCATTTGCCACAAAAAGGGGCAACTGTTAGGCAGATGCCAAGAGCCACTCAACGACAGTTCCGGGCAAACGTTTTGCATGTTTTTTTTTTCCCCCACCGTTTTTTGTATGCCAAAAAGGCGTCGCAGTTGGATGGGGGAGGGACGGAGGGTTGGGTGGGGGGAGGCACCGTCCACAACAATAGATGAAGCACCAGCTTTCCGGGCAGAATTCGAAGCGTTTGTTGTATTCACTTGGTGTTGCTGTTGTTGTTGTTGCTGTTGCGTTGGCGTCTGGCGCAATTTGCATGCCAAAAGCAGCAACAGCAACAGCAGAAGCAGCAGCAGCAGCAACGAAGCGAGGTGAACTGTTGTTGTTGTTGTTGTAGTTGTTGTTGGCCTAGGCAATTTGTTATTTGCCTTTTGAGGCGCACGCGCTGCCTTTTCAATTTGCGGTCGGGCCTGCCCTACACAAGTTGCACTTGAGCGTGAGAGAAAGAGCCGGATAGAGAGAGAGATAGACTAGAACTGAAATTGTGCGCTTGCAACTGGCCCAGTGACCAAATGAACCACATTTTCTTGTTACACACTTGTGGCAAAGTGTAGATGTTGCTATTTAGATATTCTAAACATGAGGCGCAGACGCAAAATTTGCGCATCCGCAAGATTAAAAACCCAAAATGCTCAACGCATGCAAATGCGCTGCAAGAAAGTTTTGTTGTCAACTTTCTTTGCTGTGGCTAGAAATGTTTTCTGGCGGTATTTACGAGAGTTACGACCAGCTGACAGCTTGTTGGAAAGTTTATTTATTTATTTTTCTGTTTCTGTGTAAACCCTATTTGCAAAATCTTAACGCTTGCCAAAAGGCAACTCAATGTCGCAACAAAAGGCAAACTGCACATATTGGCTTAGAAAAAAAAGAGACACACACAAACTGCAAGAGTGATGCTTTCGGGCGTTTTTAATTACTTTGGCAAATGTCAAGGATTGGAATGGCAAAAAGCGTCAACACTCAAATTGGTAATAATTCGCATGATGATTTCAATAGATTAGCCCAGTTAGCCAATAAACTTGCGTGCGGCTTATACATGCTCATACATATATTTGTTGATCATCATCAAACAAAAATTTAGAGTGTCATTCATGACAACAACAATTTGCAAAAGACGCTCAGTGTAAATGTGAAGGTTAGGCGTGTCGAGCGCCTGCCATTTGAGCCAAGTTTTAATTTACTTCTTTAGATGAAGAGTTAAAATTTACATCAGTTTGTTCCACTCATTCATTCTTTCATTCTTTTTATTTCATTTTTATTATTTCATTTTTTTTTTGTTGATATTTTTCTTGCATATATAATGCAAACACGTTTAACGCTTGTTTCGAATAGAAACTTGTTTTTGTTGTTGCTGCATTTGCTGCTCCCCCGGTCAATTTACAGCCTGATAAATTTAGCCGGTTTCTAGCCATTTTTGACGGTGTCCAGACGCCAAGACGACACAAACGATGATTTATAAATATTTATGAAACTATTTTATGGCTGTAGTGTTTTTTTTCATATAAATTTTAAAGACTTTTATGTGTTAATGAAATGATTTGTGCATAGATAAAACCAAGTAACGTTTTTTATTGGATTATACAACTGAGCAAATTCAATTTGAGCTGCAGGTGATTGTCATGCTCAAAGTGCAGGAAGTGAAATAAATCATAAACAAATCTTAAATAACTTAAGATTTATGTGAGAGGGTATAAATTCTGAAGAGAAGCACACGCATTTGCAATTTATTATGCTCAAACTGAGCAAAAATCAAATGAGCTCAACTAAATCACTTTTGCTTATTCAATTGCCTCTGCTTTTAGTTCCATTTCGATGAGCTGTCCAAATTTGCAATTACTCTTCAGGCAAACAGATGAAAAATGCAACAACAAAAAATGCACACAAATATTTCGATGACTTGAGCATAAAGCTAAAGTCATAAATTTGCTGCTCTTTACACTTTGTTAATGTTATTTGGCACGTCGCACGTCACGTAATCGTAAATGGTGCCCCAAAACCCGAAACACCAGCTACTGGAAGCTGCGCTAATGACAAATACTCAAAAGCGAAGAAAAAAAAAATGGTTGCAGTGCCACAAATAGCCAACAATAATGATAACTAAAATACTTTGGCTTTAATATATATAATTTATAGTTATTGGGCAGTGTTACGAATTGAGTTTAAGTTTTGCGCAATCAACAGCGCGAGACTTTTAATTTTAATGAGCTCGGCTCGAGTCAACACTCTCACTTTTTACTCTTGAGGGCCTGCAATTAAAAATTACGCATATACTCATATTTATGTCTCTATATACGTATACATACATATGTATATGTACGTTATGAAGTCGAGTGCCATACATAATGCAGCTGCTGATTACTTAATTAAATTGTAGCGCATCGGGTTATATAAGAGCTGATGAAAATAATTATTGATGCGCTATGTTGGCTTTTCTTTAACCCAAAAAGAAAATATTTAATTAAAGTGTACGCCTCGTTATAGCACACACTCACACACACACAACACACACACACTCCGAGTTTGCACACCCACATTTCACTAACTAAACCAATTGGTCAGGCTTCGGTTTTGGGTTGGTCTCTGACCGCAAACGAGAACGCCTCACAGTTATAATAATATTGCGCATACGCCACCTACAAAGTCAAGTCAGCCCTGGGCACCGGCCTGGCCTGGCCTGGACTATCCAGGCAGTAACTCCCCTTTGCTGTTGCTGTTGCTGTTGCCCGAACCGAAAAACATCAAAATATAATAACAATATTTTTCAAACAACAAAAGAAATCAACTAGAAGCGCCCCGGAGCCAAACTGAACGAAAAACCAAACCCATTTTAACCGTTAAGCACATTTGACTAAATCTGCTACACATGGCCGCCCATAGGCGCAGGTTCAGGTGAATGGAATAGCAGCACGGCTTGCTAGGCTGCCAAAAAAAAAACAAAAAAAAAAAAACGAAAAAGGCGCAGGGGGATGCCGGTGCAGGTGCAGCAGTTGCATTTGCTGCAGGAAATGCGCAGAACATGCGCGAGCTTCAACTGGAATGGCCCAAACATTTTTTTTTGTTTTATTTTATTTTTTGAGCCAGATAGCAGATCGCTATACTAACAACAATAGATAACAAGAATTAGTGAAGACGGCTGCAGTCAAACCGAAGTGCAAATACACTTCCAAATACTTACCTAACTGCTTGTGTAAAGTGTATCTCTTGCAGAACGAATAAATAAATCATTTTCAATGTTGCATAGACAAGCGCCATATATGTAAGCCATAGTTAAATTGGTTCCGCTGACCCGAAATTAATTCGATTAATAAATATTAATAGCTTTATTTTCCTAAATTCAATTTTCTATCTTATTAAATATAAACGGCAAGTTGAGCTGCATGCAACATATTTATCAAAAATTGATTTTCGAAATTATTAGAATTTAATTTAATTTAGAATCTAATTTCTTTCACACGGCATTCCAAATTATCAATTTAATATTTGTAATCTGAAAGCAATAAAAAATAAAATCATAAAAAAACTTGATATATTTAGAGGTTAGAACTGTTTGTGTCTTAGCTAATATACTCGATGAGGAAAATGTATTTAAAAGGTAGCTAGAAGGCAGGTCACTTGTTGCTACAGGAAGCCAAAAGCAGAACTGTGGTGTGCGGCGTCAGCGGCAGCAGCAGCAGCTGACAAGAGGAAGAGTAACAGAAAACAGCCCACATGCTGCACACACGAGGCGAGTGAAAACAGTTAAGACAAAAACAACAACAATAATGGCAACAACTGAAAAACTGCAAGCTGCCAACTGGCAACAGGAAGACCTTAAACTTGGCCTCAACGGCGGCAGCAGCAGCCACAGCAACAGCAGCAGCAGCAGCAGCAGCGACGACGGCAGCAACATCGTGAACAGCAACAAAAACAACAACAGCAACAAATGCTGCACAGTCAAACACACAATTCAATTTTATTTCATTTACGTTTTGGTTGCTGCTGCTGCCTGTTGATGTTGCTGTTGCTGTTGTTGTTGTTGTTGTTGCCAGTCGCTTGGCTCGTTTGGCTGCCTGGCTGGCAGTTTGTGTGTGGGCCGTTGCCTGCCTGCCTGCCTGCCTCCTCGGCAAGTCGGATCGTTTGGATCATTTGGATTGCAGCTCCTCGAGCGCCAGCCTCATGAATGGGAGCTGCAGATTGCCGATGCTTCTAACTCATTTCTACTCTTGTTGTTGTTGTTGTTGTCTTCGGACTTGCTTTTTTGTGAATCGGCGTAAAAATGTTGTGAGAACAAATGATGCTTAACTTTTGCACATTTTTTCTCTCTTATTTTTCATTTAATATTAGTTTTGGTGTTGATTTTGTCTTTGCGGCAGTTGCTGCTGTTGTTGTTGTTGTTGTTGGTAGCGTTCGATTGCGTTTAACTGTTAAACGAACAAGCGGCAAGTTCGTTGCCTAAGTCTTTCGTTATTATGTTTTGTTTTATTGTTGAGCGTGATTTTATTGCCTACACCAGAGTTGCCAGTTGTTGCTGATGTGGTTGCTATTGTAATAATAATAATCACAGTTTATCTGTGCAATGCTGTCCAGTGATTGAAGTGGCTGCGCCTGCGCCGTTAGGGTTACCTTATTTTTTATGAAGCTTTTTTTGTTTTTGGGTAGGGCGTTGAATGGGGCGATTGAGGTTATGATTTAGTGGGACACAAGTGGGCATATCTCATAAATTGAAATCCTAAATTGTGGGCGTTTACATAGTTAGCGGTGACAGCGGAAGGAGCGTGGAATGCAAAAGGGTGAGAAGATGAATGGACCTGACAGACAAGATGAATGGAGCAGACAATGCTCATTAAATTATGAAACCAAAATGGAATTTCCTTTAAGTTTTTCGCTTATAGAAATCCATTTGATCTGCTCTCTGACTTATTGAACTTATATTCCCTAACCAAATTTCTTCTAGAGAGCCTAACTAATTAGTTAATATTGGCTTCAGTGTAACATTTTGTATTGTTAGCATTATCGTCTTTCCCATAGCTACTGTATTGGAACCCTCTTAAATGACAGTCGCCCAAAGCATTCATTCCAAACAAAAACCTTGAGATGTCAACACCACACTAATAAT
Source organism: Drosophila cognata (assembly GCA_035041535.1). Classification (NCBI taxonomy): domain Eukaryota; kingdom Metazoa; phylum Arthropoda; class Insecta; order Diptera; family Drosophilidae; genus Drosophila; species Drosophila cognata. Next base: position 10,857,343 of record JAWNLC010000571.1, on the reverse strand, counting down.
ATAGGAAACATCTAATATTTACATATATTATGACATCAAAAATATAGACTTCATATTGTGTTTCACAAACAAAGATGCCAATCCATAGTAAAAAAAACTCACACTGATTGTAGAATATTTAAAAGAGCCATAAAGCATCATAGCTGCAACCAACCATAGACAGCAAAATAAATCAAACCAACATACCATACAAAAAGTTGCCTTTCATATGCAAAAAAAAGAAGAAGAAAAAAACAAATAAAAAAAATTCATTTAGTCTTTTGATGGCTGTGTGACAAAATCCCAAAAAGCGCCCATAGAAATACAGAGACGAGCCACAACTATTGCTAGCTGTTTTTTTGTTATTGCTAAACCAGATCTGTGAAGGTCAGCGCGTTTAGCACCTCTGTCTTTAGGGGGAACTATTTTAGTTGACATCTTATGATTGCGGCATGCGGCCCCAACTGGCTCTGTCTTTCATTAAGTCTCTTTCACTGCCAAAAGCAGATGGAACGTCAACTTTAATTGCGTGTCAACGGCTCATTTGGCCAATAAATCAGGCGGGCTGCTTTGAATGCAAATAGCTGGTTGGGTCACAGCATCAAATGCACTGTCAGTGCAAGAGTCAGAGTTTGGGGTCTAGCAATTAGCACAGAGCTCATGAGTAGCGTTGAATTTATATTATTAGATACGTTTACAGTTATTCCAACTGATTTGTGACTGTCGCTGCCTTTCCTTTCTTACAGCATTTAGTCAAAGTCACACCAAAAAAAGAAAAAAAAAAGTAAAAAAGAAAGAATAAACCTTACAGACAAGACACAGTCAAAGACTCTATTCCAGCCTCCAGTCTGTCGCAGTCATCGTCATCGTCATCGTCATCGTCATCATCATCCTCATCTTGTGGCGTTGCGGAGTAGGTTAATAGTGCCAAAACGTTGCGACGAGTCATTGCAGCAGCCACATCAACTGCAGCAGCAACACCAAAGCAAAACCAGAAACAACAACAATAACAACAACAACATTTATGGCAATGACTCTAAGAACAAACGTTGCGCCATTTCTTTTGTGGCACAGCAGTTGCACCCTTTCATTCGCTTAGACACTTTTTCCCAAGTACCTCCTAAGCCTCCGCCACTCACCCCGCCCTCCCTATTGGCAAATATCATTATTATGCGCCCAAGACAGAGTTCCGAACTCGAATCGAAGCATTTCCAAACGCGAATGCAGCATATTTATGCAGCATTATTATTTATTTTATTGACAGTTTATCTTCTCTTCAATTTTTTTAGTTTTTTTTTTATTTTTATATATATACTCTAACTACTGATTGAGAGTCCTTCGCATTGTGTCAGCCAGCTCGAGGATTTAATAAATAGAGCTTAGGCTTTGGTGATCATATAGCCCAAGCAGTTGATAACCTCGAGCAAATAGCTAAACGTGTATGGCTCAAGCTAACTCTGCGAATGTTAATGAGAAGTCACTTTAAGTAAAATTTTACTTAACTTCATGACAAATATAGAGCATATGAATAGCATGAGAACTACTTTGCCTATTGCTGGCTGTCCATGCCCTGTTGTCTTACTTAATGCCTTGTGATCGACTAAAGCTCAAAACTGAATGCCCCAATCGACGGCAACATTAAGTTGCAGCAGCAGCAGCAGCGGCAGCGGCAGCGGCAGCAGCATCAGCAGTCGCAGCCACAGCAGTCAGTCAGTTGAAATCTGCAAACGACTGCTGCTGCAGTCCAAGTGCCAATAATTTCCAGCTGTCCAGAACGAACCTTTTACTTTGCGCTAATAAATTGCCACTAAACGACTTCGACGGGTGAGGACTTCAGCTGCGACTGCGACTCCAACGACTGCAACACTGGATGGGAAGCCTGTGCTGTGCGGCATGCGCTACAATTGTTGCGCCATAATTTCCCATCAAATTTTTCACACTCGCTTCGGCTGCCTGCGATAATCAAATATTTGACCTCTGCAGCAAATAAATTTCACTGCAATCGCAACAGCAACAGCCAAAAAAAAAAAACAAGAAATGAAAAAAAAATAAATAAACTGCCCGGCAAACGTGAAAGCGCATTGCCTGCGCCGACGTCACCGTCACCGTTGCCGTTGCCGTCGCCGTTGCCGTCGCCGTCGCTGTTGCCGTCGCTGTTGCCGTCGCTGTCGACGTTGCGTGTTAAACACAATTCAAAGTCTATAATTATTGTAGAATTGCCAGCAGAACCAACACGGGACACACCGCATCGGGCACGTTTCCAGATCCCAGCAAAGAGGCTGGCAGCTGCTCGCCGCTGCACATGGAACATGAAAATTGTAGCGTGTATCTGCAACACACACACACACACACACATACACACACAAATGCACACAAGTGCGCACACATGCACAAAAGAATTCCAAACACACATTCTAATTCCACATTCGCCTCGACTTGACACACTGCTGGCAGGGAGCTGCAACTGCATCTGTAGCTGTACACTGCAAAAAAAGACAGTGATATATTTAAAGTCACTTTAAGAAGCGTTTAAAATATTTTTATTTTTCTGATTTTCGTAGTATCCATAGATTGCATTTATTTTATAATTTTACTTACTTATTAATATGCGATTTGAAAATCTGAGAAATATTTATTTGCGTTAAAGGACTTTTTTTTGTACTTAAATATTTATACTAAAACGATTTTCTGTCAAAAGTATTTTTATCTCTACATTTGAAACACGACTTCATCAATAATTTAGTTTGCCACCCATATTTTTGCAGTGTAGCTGTAGCTGGGGATCGCTATCTCTTCAGGTGGTTGTGATTCAGTTGGGGCGCCTGTGAGAATCGCTTGCTTAACTGTTCACAGATCTGCTAGCTGCTCTGTCTCTCTTTCTCTATGAGTGTGTGTGTGTGTGTGTGTGTATGTATGTGTGTGTGTGTGCAATTAATGCCCAGAACTGCAAGTTACCATTTGTGTTTGCCTTTTTGGGGGAAGCGGAAGCATTGCACACGCCCACTTGTCGCTCGCTAACTGGCATTGCAGTTGGCACACCGTTTGATGTTTGCTATCGTTGTCTCTGGCCATGAGATGTGCCATACGAAGTCGAGAATCGTCGGCAGCAGGAACAGGGACCATTTCTGTTTTTTGTTTTCTATTTTTTTTCCATTTTTTTTTTTTTTTTTTTTGGTTTTTGTGGCACGCCCACACCATTTGAGCTTTTGCCGCGGCCGCAGTTGAAAGTTCTTCTGCCGACTAAACTAATTGTAAACTGTTGTTCGCAGTTGCTTAACTGTTTGCTTGTTAGCCGCTTGTTTATTAACAATTTAACGCTCCATACGAGATTCGTAACAGACGAAACGCTGCTCTCTCTTAACTCAACTCAACCCAACTCTCAGCATCTCGCTGAGTGGTGTTTGTAGTAGGGGAGCGGAATTGCAGATCGAGTCTGGGGCGTTACTATTCAACTGGGCAGTCTACCAACAAATTTATGCACTGTAAACTCTTTTGGCAGCACATAAACTGCCCCGTTTTATGCGCTGACCGTTTGACCTTTGTTATGTGTTAAGTTCTTCGCGCCTGTTGTAAGTCCTGTATTGTTGTTGTTGTTGTTGTTGTTTTTACTGTGTCTTGGGTGTTGGTTGTGTGTGTTCATAACTGTCACAGAACTGCAAATGGGGCGTGCTGGGTGGCTGGCAACTGGTGGGCGTCTTAGGCGTTCACAGTTAATGCTTTGGGGCGCTATTGAGGCGTGCAACAACAAATGAGTCGGATGTCTGAATATGTTAAAAAAGATCTCTCGATAAATATGCAGATACCAAATGCAGGACTTGAATAAAATGTAGCATTCAAATGTGATAAAAACCTTTTATAGTCAAATTATTTGCATTTAATGCAAAATTATGTTAAAAATGTGCAATTTTATTTGTATTCATTTCCCTAAAATAATTGTCATGCATTTCAATGCTATCTTAATTATCTTGATTTTATTTTTCTCTGCTCATACGAATACAACTGGAGTGGAAATCAGTTTCGAGTAGAAAGTATTTTGTGTATTTAGTTGAAAATGTTGTATGCCATTGTCATGGCCCTAAAACTAACAATTGTTGTTTATTTTTCATTGTACTTACTCGGGTAAGTGGTTCACATCGAACAATCGGGATACGATCTCGAGCTGTTTATAGTACAACTCGCTGAAGTTATGTAAGTGGTCAACTAATGCAAATAATTGGCCAGTTAGCTGAACCGGACAGACCAACGCCCTGGTGGGCAGCAGCAGCAGCAGCAGCAGCAGCAGCAGCCGCAGTAGGAGCCGCAGCAGCCGCAGCAGCAGCAGCGTAAAGTAAACAAAACTAATGCGAAATTGTAACAAAGCCAAAACCAATTTAATTTCAAATGTTTGCGATTTTCGTGTAAGCGAAATGCGAGCGTGTTTTTTTTTGTGTGTGTGCTGTTGTTGTTGTTGTTGTGCGACTTGCATAAGTTGCAATTTAAGCTAAATAGAAGTCAGAGTCAGCGAAATAGTAATAACGGGCCAACCTGAGCTAATGATGCGACATGTTAGCGAGCATGTGGGGGGAAAGGAAGGCGGTGTCTGATTTGAGCAAAAAAAAAAAAGAAGAAAAAAAAAGTGCGTCACGCTTACCGTTAGAGCACGCACACAGCATGCAAGCATCGCCCCATGGGATGACTGTGCCGCATCCCAAAAGTTCAAATACAAATGTGATGCCCACATAGCTGGCTTCCTTGTCTTGCCTGATTCCTCCCCCCTCTCTAGCAGCGCCACTGCCAGTGGCCCGCTTGTGCCCAGCATGTGGCGCGCTCCCTTTTTGGCAAATTTGGTGCAGCATCGCAGCGCCTTTCACAAAAAAAATAAATAAATAAAGTAAAATCTAATCAGCAAACGTTTCGGGATCGGGGACGGGTACGGGGCCGGGGCCATTCCGATTCGGATTTGGATTGGATTGCAGCAATTTACTCAAGCACAAAATTAGCAACTGACTCTCGGCGCACAGTTTGATGCTGAGACGCTTGATTTACAGGCTCCATGAGGCTAGCGAAGGGGTTGCAGCGGCGGCGGGCATTACTTAACTTTTAGCCATACACACGATACGTAGAAATCTCAACATGGAGTTCTTGTTAGCCTCGCAGACAGCTTGGCATCCTGTGGGGCATTCTAATTGAAATTCCGGGCGATGCCGCCGTTGGTGTCGTCGTTGCCGATGATGACGTGCCACAAGTCGTCTGCTCTCAGGCGATTCGCATGCGGCAATGATGCAAATTTGATGGCATTTGTGCACAAATAGTTGTGAATATTGCGCATACGACATGTATGCAGTAAAGCGACACGATAGACAACGCAACGAGTGGCAAACAAGACAACAACAGCAAAGCAAACAAAAGCCAGATGATCGACTCATTTGCCAACATTTTGCAACACGAAACAAAAGAAACATCAACACACGCAGCTGACCACACGCACAGTGAGGCAAATAAGCAGTTGCCAAGAGCCTTATGCAAACATTCATAAATGCTAGATTTTACATGTTGCACGCAAATTTGCCTTCATCATGATCAAATATGAAATTAAATCATAATAAGTTTGGTTCGCGATTGTCCACTTCAGATTCATGTTCAAACAATCATTTTCGAATTATGTGGTTTTTTTTATATTGAAATCATCATTATTGATTTGGCACAGATTTAAATAATTATTACAGTAATGAGAAGTGTGCCCCAAATATTTTTTGATGTATATTTTATTAATAACTTAAAGTACTTTTATCTTATTTAAAAATATATATAAATGGATGTAGCATCTTTTATGCTGGCTTACAATAACCGAAAATTTAAATAACAAGATTTTTCGATTACCATTCACTTTTAAGATTTCACCACTGTTCGGGCAACAAGTGGCGTCCAGTTGAACGTAGCTAGGCATCAGCGTGACTGGCATCGACACCTTTAAACACGTTCGCTGCGACTTACCATAATATTTATGCCTATGTACGCACTGAGCCCATCAAGAGCAGCCACCATTTGCATAAAGACGCCAAACCCACTAAAATCGAACGAAAAATAAAAAAAAAGCTAAAAAAAAAACAACAAAAATATAAAAGCAAAACGCTTAGTTTTTAGGCGCAGACAGTTTGAGCTTGCTCTCAATTGGCTGCGTTGGGCAACGTTCGAGAGTCGTCGATAAAGACCCCAACGCAAACGCCACAGCAATTTCCATATGTGTGACACATATATTTCGTGTGGAACGGTAACAGGTGAAACATGGCCCCAAGGTGGAGCGCGTAACTGAGTCGGGCACCAGGCATGAATTGGACTCACTTGTGTGTGGCAATCGGGTGTGGGGCGTTTCGTCTTGCAGCCTCCAAAGTTGCGCAGTGCACCCAGAATTTATGTTATATTTATGCCAAGGCATGCTCCGGGCCCAATTGCGACTCGGTTAACGCAGCCAAAGGAGCGTGTGTGGTGTGGAGCGAAGAACTTGCTGCATCAATGTTAAGTGTGTCAGCCATGAGACTTAAATATGTTAACTGCTCACTGCTTGGATCACATATTAACAACGCCACTCTAAGCACAAGTGGAAGTATGCATAACTCTGATGGCTTTGCCCCCAAGCAAGGCCTGAGCACCCAATGCAGGGGCAAGCAATTAGTGCATAACTGTTAAAGGCATCTTAACGATCTTGTCAGAACTTTGAATGCCACAAATCGGAAGTTCAGATAATTTAATCACAAAATAGTTGCTCTCAGTTATGATAAAATAGAATATACCATCAATTGTTCAGTTATCTTTCACTTGTAAAAAATACAAAAAACTTATTAAGTATTTTCTAAAGTCAAATTGAATTTTGAGTTTGATTTGGAGTAAATTACAAGTTCAAGCTTATTTAGCTCCTTCGAGTCAGATGTAGACATATATACACAACAACTTATAGACTATCTGATAATTAAAAACATTTTAGCGGCAACTTCACAACGGATGCTGTAATAATAATTATCATTTACAACATTTTCTTTTCCCAGTTCTCTATCAATCAAAGTGGGCGACTTTTTCATCTTCTGCTTCAAATTCTTCAGCAGCTTTTCAGTTTAATAGCTTAAGAACTTACCGTGGGTGGTCGTTCAGTATTAAATACACAAAGCACAATGCACACACACAAACACACACACACACACACACACACACTGCTCTCACATGCTTCTAACTCAATAGCTTAGGCTCATTAGCAGCACACGCAGTCGAGACAACCGCAGGCATTAGTGCTTAGCAGAGGTTTATGGTTCATGGGTGGGGGGGTGAAGGTACGTTGCGGGTGCTGCATGAACTTAAGTGGCACCTTTAGCCAAAATCCATGCCGCCAAACATTTTGTGTGCTACTGTAACCTCAATTTGTTCGAGTTTTGTTCCATCAAGCAAGAAGCATTCTAACTAATAGCCAAGGATTGGTCGCAAGGGGGAGGAGCTGAGTTGGTTGGCATTACCAGTTGCAGACTGCCATATAAAGTAGAGCTCAATTTCCAAGCTGCCCACGAAATCGTCGTCGTCGTCATCGTTGTCGTCATCGTCGTCGACGTCGTCATCGTCATCATTGTCGTCGTCTACGTCGTCATCGAAGCTGGAGTCTTCGCCGCTGGTCACGTCAAGCCGTGCGCGTAATGAGCGTTAAATTTGTGGCCAGCTTTTGTTGGCTTGCTGTTGCCAGTTTTTTTTTTTTTGTCTTTTGGGCAGGTTCTAATCACCGGAGAACACGCTTCGCTATTAGTTAAATTAGTCACAAAACGGTTTCCAAACAACATTTTCTGCTCAGCCAACTTTAATTATTGCAAATTTTTCAGTTGCCATTTTTTAAGAACGTTTTTTTTTTATTTTTGGTTGCTGTCTCTAATGAAAACTCATTAAACGCTTTGGCAGCATCAACAACATAAACAACAAAGTTGCTGATTTTTTATAGACTTTTATGGCTGTGTTGTGCTTTGATGGGCTGATCACAAAATGTGGGTCAGCATAAATTATGAAAGATATAAATTATGTTTGGAACTATACAAGTACAAAAGTACTCAACGAAGCATCCAATTCTCAGCACTCAGCACTCGGCCTGTCCGCCTGGGCTGCCTTTCACTGCTATCAATAAATATTTTCGTTTCGCTCAGTGCGATGTGCCTGCGATAAAGACAAACTGCCTGCCAATATGAATTAGCTAAGCGAATTGGCCATTTGGCCAGTTGGTAAACAACTTCAGCAACAGCAGCAACAACAGCAACAACAGCAACAACAGCAACAACAGCAACAACAGCAATTGCCTCTTGCTCGTTCTGTGTAGTTGGCAACATGCTGGCAACGTGCTACTCCAATATCATCATTATCATTAGCACAGGTTTGCGCCCAGAAAGTAACCAGCAAAACTGTAGCAGTTGATAAATGTTAATGTTGATAGCCAGCGAAAACTATAAAAAACAAAAACACAAACGCTTGCCACAAATTCATTATAATTGAAGCTTAGATGCCCTTCTAAAAATGTTGACTGGCTTCCATTCGATTAAAACGAATATCAAATAATTAATAATATACATTTTAGACACTATCTAAAAACACTATATTTAAATGTTATAGAATTGTGTCAGCCAATTAAGCAATATACAACTTTCTACATCTTGGCCAAGTTGGACAGAGCATGTTTAATAGAACACTATTAAGGCAGTAAGAATCTTTTTAGCGCCAGGAAAATTACAGGAGGTTGCCACAGCAGCAAATAAAATTTATACACCCAGATACGGATCCGTTTGTGTGCCGTTACTAAAGCATTTGTCAAATGTCGAAATACCCTCTGGGGAAGTGTATAAAATGTGCATTAGCTTCCTGCTAGCCCAAGGTTAACAAAGTTCAGCAACAAATTCCATTCATTCGGAGCTGCATCTGGAGCTGTACTCATTGACGATGTCGTCGTTGTTGTTGTTGTTGTTGTTGTTGCTGTTGTTGCTATTGCTATTGCTGTTGTCGTTGTTGTTGTTGTTGTTGTTATTGTTTTCTGGCTTTCAACACGCTCTGCCAATAAATTTGCAGCACTTGTTACTCTTTTAACGGTCCCGTGTCCGCTCACAAAACATTCCACGGCATTGGCATTACCGCCAGAGATCTATTTTTGCCTAACAACAAATATTTTCTTGTACATTTTACTTGTTTTTGGTTTTTGTTTTTGTTCTTTTCTTTTTTCTTTTTGTTTTGCCATGCAGGAAACTGAAATTGCGCTCCATTAAATGGTGGGCAGCCCAAAAATAAAGCTTGTTTGAAATTTTTTTTTTGCAGGCAACTGTGCGATGTGGCTCATTCGATTAGAGCTGATTTGGCCAAAAGGTTAAGCAGCCGCCCAAAACTTTTTCCATGGAATTTCCGTTCGTGATGTTTTTTCCACTTTGATTTTTTTCTTCAGATTTGTTTTCTTCCGTTTTTTTTTTGAACGTTTACTTGATTGCATCGCTTGGTCATGGCTCAATATATGGGCTACTGTGGCTCAAATGTTTATTTTGCTTCTTTTTTTTGTTGTTTTTTTTTTGCTTATGAGTATTTGATTTAATATGCCAAATCACCTTGGGCTCTGTGAAGAGCTTTTGACTCCATGCCCAGTGATTTGCATAAGCAAAGTGTCTTCGAGCCTATTATTGGCCCAAAGGCAATGTGTGCTATTAGCCTAGAAAGTACACATACAACCACAGCATAACATAACATAATACCACATCCATTCTTTGAAGACTATTTAAGCGTGAGTGCCTGATAATAATGATAATGATAAAATGACTTTAATCTTTTTGGCAGCTTTTTGTTTGTATAATTGGCCAGGTTCAGATTCCACTATGTCTTTTTCACTTGTTCGCCGCATCGATTTCGACCTTTTGTGCTAATCACTTGAATATTTTGCAGCCGCTTTTTGACCCGCTTTTCCAATTCGATTTGTTGCTGTTGCTGTTGCTGTAAGCGTTTACAGTTTGAGAGTCGTTGCGTGTCTCTAATGATAGCTCATATTTGCAAATGCAGAAGATCTCCTCGATTGGGCAACAGTCACGTCACGCATAGATCATGCAAATGCTGAAATCTTCACGACCAGAATGATAGATTATCATTATTCGAAACTGGCCAAAATTAGCATATGGGAAAAGTTTGAAAATATCTTACTAGCTAGAAGGTTTTTATTCAAATGCAAAGACTGGAATGCAAAATATCAAAAGATGATATCTTAATTAATTTTAATTAAATCAGCTTTATGCCACTATCAACAAATAGTTTATGAATAAAACATTTCATAAGGAGTAATCCAATATGAAATTCTGCCTTGCATTTAAAGAAACACTATTCGAAAATCTCAAATTTCACAAGTAGTTGCTTGAATAATTTTTCTATTTGTTTGTTTTGCTTTACATAATTTCGTAGACGCCTTATCGTTCAATTTAGACCAGGTTATCTAATTTACTTACTCATACTTATACATATATTCGCTCAACTTGTCCGCCTTTATTTATAGTCGCGCATTATCCCAGCTGCACGCCTATTGTTGAGTGTGGTGGGCGGGAGGGAGGGAGGGGAGTGGGGCAAACATTTAGTTTAGGCGAGATCACGACACTATCAATTAGAGGCGGCCAAACGAGACAATTGTTTAGGACTCTTGTTTGTGGGGCGGGGCGTGTTAGTCGTTTATTATTTCTGCAAGTTTCGTAATGAAACACAAAACTAAATTCAAACAATCAAAATTATTTCGTGAGTTTTTTTTTTCTGTTTTGTTTGAGTGTATAATATTACAACAATTGCCCTGTATTTGTTTGGGAACTTTCGGAACTTTAATTATGCAAGTGGCTAACACCCATAGCAAATAGAAGCCAAACCAAAAAAAGACACATTTCATCAACTAATTTGCATTAAATTAGTTTCAAGTTGGCGGCTGAAAGTGCAGTATACAATACAAAATCTGCGATTGCCAGTTGCTGTCAGATCTTGAAGGTTGTTCGGACTGTTTATTTTGTTGATTATATTTAAATTTTGAAACTGCATTTTACTGTCGTCTTTTTTTTTTTGTGCCAATTAAGGCCAAAGTCCAATGAAAAAACCATTTGATGCGTTTCGCTAATGAATGCAGCAGCTTGGCTGAAAACTTTATTATTAGAGGTGAATTTTTTATAGGGTTTCAGTTTCGCCAGCGCCGCTTGAAGGCCCTTAAAAGGAAATGTTGTTTGTCACACTGACTTATTTTTCCACTTGCCACTTGACCAACTGAGACGACGACAGACTCTCTGGTTTTGTGGACGGCGTTGTCATCTTCTGCGTCTTTAGACACCTGCCCTCAAAACGGCCCGATGAGATTGGTGACTGAGTGTGCGGTTGGCTGGCTGGTTGGTCAACAGGTGGGTCTCTCGACTCTGCCTAGCTTTTGCACTACAGTGTTAGTTGGTGCAACCAGGCGAACAGGCAGACAGACAGACAGGCAGACGGACGGACGGATAGACGACACTTGACGCTGACTCGCCGTGCTCGTCGTTGGTTGGCTTCCTGCTCAGAAAGTTTAAACATGTCGCTTATTCTGCCTCGCAGCCTTTCCCAATGTGTTTGCGGTTTATGTTTAGCGTAAATACGGAAAGTGTTTTTTTTTTTTTTTATATACATTTTGATTGCACCCGATATTCTCTAAATTAAATGGGTAAGATGAGCGTAAGCATCTTAAGATCGGCAGACCAACAAATATATAAAAAAGTTATAACTATTTCATTGCTCTTTGAGTTTAGAGATTGAATTTCAATTGACATTTTCTATATAAAGTCGAGATACATGTTTGTATATCTACCCCTTACACCATATATCTTAATCTGGCCACAATCAGTTTTAGTCAAGTTGCTGCTGTTTCTTTTGTCATGTTGCAGCAGCTAGAACAACAACAACAACAACATCGACGACATCGAAACATGTCAGGGCGACACTTTGACCATGTTGCTTGGTTAAAGCGTCATCAAAAGGCAACAACAAGCATCGAACTGCAGCAACAGCAATAACAACGACAACAACAGCAACAACAGCAACAACAGCAACAACAACAACAACAACAACTCAATGTCAAAAGTGCATTGAAGACTAAAGTCAGGGTTAACAGGTAGTCAGCTCTGCCAGGAGGCAGACAGCCAAAAAGACAGACGGGCAGACGGGCAGACAGAAAGCGAGAAAAGTCAGTAAGTCAGACAGTTTGCACAGTTTTTCAGCTGCCTGTTTGTTGTTGCTGTTGTTTCAGTTTCTGTTTGTGTTTGCTGTGATATTGTGGGCAAAAGTTCAAGTTGGCTAGCACACAGCAGACAACAAACAAAGTGGGCGTGATAGCTGCAGCTGAGTCAATAGTTCACTGCACTTTAACGGATGGTTTTTCTTTTTTTTCCACGCTGCTGAACTTGGCCAACAGTGGGTAAAACATGAAAATGCAATTAATGCCTTGCACTTTGAAATATTACAATTGAATGCACCTTTAATTGAACTAACCAGATTGGGGATGTGCGCGTGAAATATGGCTAAGATTCATTTATATAATAATCACACAATTAATTACATTTTTTTTGTAAATAAGATAAGATAAAAAAACATGCTAAGAATGCATAATTACATTATATATTCTCTGTAAATGTATGTGTATTTATGTATTAACAAATGATCTTGAAATGAAATGAATATATTATGGAAAATTACGTCAACTGAGAGCCACTTTCTGAGTCACTTATTTTTCTGTGTATAATATATAGATTTGTACCGATCAAAGGCTGAGATCATTGATGATTTAACAGGTATCCTAATGCGTAAAAAGATGATCATTAAAAATAAACAACAAACGATTAGGTGAAAACTCTAAGACTCAATCAATATTCCATATTCCATATTCCAGCAAAACTTTTGTTGTTGTATATATGCAAATCTGCAGGAACCTGTCTTGTATAATACACTATCAAATTTGAAATGATGCCAGAGAAACATGTAAAACAGTGAAATTCTCCTTTATATATTCACAACAATTTATGTATCTTATATCCGTCTCCGTTGCCGTGTTGCAGTGCAGCATCGAATAGCCAAAAGCAAATGCACATGATTGAGAAAATGAAAATGAAAACGAAAACGTAAACCAGACAAGTTGCTGGAAATTATGGTGCATTAAAGATGTTATATTTATATGCCATTTGCTATGACAGAGTTGTAGTCCAGTCAGGTCCGGACATGGGGTCTCGAGCCGAGCTCCCCCGCTCGTAAACTATATAAATTGTTTTGATTGCATAGTGCAACTGTCGACGCGCATAAATGTTAATTGTGTTTTATGGTCTATAGATTTTTTATCAGCGTTTTTTTTTTTTTGTTACATGCGTCTCATGCATTTTCATTAGACAGCCAAATGGAAAAGATAAAGCATAAAACAGAGACAGACATCGCTTCCTTATGCCACTTTTGCTTGGATTTCCGCCAGACCATAAAGCTAATCGACAGTTCGAATCGAAGCTATCCATCCACCGCCCCTCTCTCAACTATTGATTTGTATTGACTTTCAATTTCACTGCGCACATTCGCTGCAATTGTCAGCACTTAGTTTTTATTCATAATTATGGAAAACGCTTAACAACTTTTACTTCTTCCGTTTGTCAGCTATTTTGATTTAATATCTAAAACAGAACAGACACTCAAAAAGGCAGGTTCACTTTGTGGTTTGGAAATTTGAAAGTACTAAACGATGTCTGCTGTGGCATCAACACGCGACAACTGCGGAAGTTGTTTTTGGATTTGTGATGCCTGATACCAGAACAAAATATAAAAAAGTGTCGGAAATGTGAAGACTGACCAACGTTTTAGTTTAGTGGACAGTCTTGTCTACCTTATATGGTACCCTTTGGGAAGAATCATTTCTCTGTGGCTTCACATTTCCTTTGTCTTTGTCTGCTTTAATGGCTGCAAGCTTCTGTAAATAACAGCATATTTTTAGGAATTATTATATAATTCCAAAAAGCCATTATATTATATATATATATATTTTGAAAGAGCTAATTGCTTCCGCCGAGTAGCTGTAAAAGCCTCTTAGAAACGATTATTTTAAAGTTAAGTAACCGCAAGACTCAAATTAAAATGTTTATCCATATAAAAGACTTAGCAAAAAAAGTTGTATCCACATAAATGTAATAACGATATTTGAGAATCATATATTTACTTTGACAAATTATTGAGTAAACTCAGTTCTAAATTTAGTAAGCCCAAGCTCGACTTGTCAAGCAAGTAATTTTTAAAGTAAAGTAAAGTCACATCTCCATAAATAGCAAGGCAAAACAATTTTAAGGTAAATAAATATACTTATAGCATTTACATAGCTAAACGAACATCTATAAATATCTCAAGCTGAGTTAATTCGTAATCTTACAGATATCGCAATATTTCTAGTGTGTCTTTCGGTTACGTCAGTTTTGATCATTTTTAGTGTAAAAATTAGGCACAAAAATTAGACATGTTTTCGCGATGGCATCTTCATAAGGTGCAGTGCCAAGGGGCTGATGATCATGTCATGGCTTATCTATGCATCTTTTGGCACGGTAGCTGCAGATGCAGTCAAATTGCAGCCTTTCAACGGCAACTGGCAGCAGAGTAGCCAGCGCTTTGGGTCAGTAATTAATTCACATCATGAGCGCATGACTTCCATCCAAAATTTTGCCATGGGCTCTGGCTTTTGGCTTTGTCCAGGCAATTGGCCAATTCATGCGCTTTAATTACTTCATAAAAGCCAAGTGTAGCCATGGCCCTTAGCAGAAGCACCAGCGGACAACAACAATAACAATAACGACGAAGTGCTAGCCTAACTGTTCTCTGATTTTTGCGAGCTCTTTTTTTTTTATTTTTTTTATTGCGCTTTGATCAGCATTGTTAAATGCCTTTTTTGTTGTTTAATGATAGAGCTAAAGATTTTTATTATTTTTGTTCTTATTGTTGTTTTAAAGCTAAAGCAATCCTCTCTCTCTCTCTCTCTCTCTCTCACTCTGTCTGTCTTATCTTATTCTTTTTTATGGTCTTCAATTGTTTGAACGTTTTCAAGGTTCGATCAACTTTCAGCGGCTCAGTTTTAAAGATGCTGCTTTTGGACTTTCATTGATGGTAACTAGAGTGTAAAACTAGAGTGTAAAACAACTTTATACACTTATACACCTATGCATGTGTGTGTGTGCGAACGGCACGCTTCAATGGCTTTCTGGACGACCATTTCACACCATTAAACACCTTCATCTGTACGATGCTCATTAGCGGGGTGTGTTAATCACTCGCTTATCAAAACACCACCCGCCTTTCTGTCCATTGTAAGGCTTCAAACTGCAGCTGAACTTTCTCTGCTCAATGGAATGCTTTTGTTTATTGTTACGCATTCGTTTTCGTATACATATTTTTTGTTATAATTTAATTAAGTTGTCGCGTGAATTGTGAAACACTGAACACAAAAGACTTTGGCGAACTGCAGAATGTTTGAGAGTTTTGCTCAGTTTCAAATGTCAAGCGCTGTTTTAGAGCCACCTTACAGTTGTAGAGCTACTTGAAATCAAAGGAACTTTTTTTTTCGCTAAAGCGGAATAAATTTGCCACAGTTTTACAGTAATTGGTGCTAGTACGACTCGAGCAAAAGTCCCGACTATGAAAAGTAAAAAGCACAGAAATAGCGAAAAAGCGAGAGATAATAAAAAAAAAATGAGCTCTGTAGAAATTGCGCAGAAAGCTGAAACATAAAACGCTGACTGTCTTGAAAAACAATTTGTAAATTGCTTCCGACAGCAAATTCAATAATAACAACGCCAGCAGCCAGAGCAACAACAACAACAACAACAATAACAGCAGCAGCAGCAAACAATAATGCCTGCAACTAATAGTTACTTTCAATCATTCATCATCGATTTCAATAAACAATTTCAATGGGTAGCTGCTCAGATTGTACGAAAGGCAGACGACGCACAATGCTGGCACTTGCTACACGTTTCAGAGAATGTGGCAGCTCCGCTTCGCTCCTTTTCTCTCTCTCTCTCTCTCTTTCTCTGTATATCTATCGACAGACTGCCCCTCACCGTGGCATTTTGAACGTGTGAAAGATTTGTTTTTCATTTGCCAGGCTGTTTTTGTTGTGTTGCGTTGTGTTGTGTGTGGGGCAGTTGAACTCTCGGTCAATCTCTGCATGACTAGCCGTACAATCAAACAGGCATCGAGTCAGACATTCGGTTGGATATTCGGCTTTAGGCTTCTTTTCAAAAATATAATTATAAATTCTCTGTTTAATTTGTTGCAAATTGCCTTAGCGCTGTTGGTTGCGGTTGTCGTTTAGGTTAGTGCTGCTCAGCCAGAACCTTGGCATTTTATGGGTAGTAAGAGCTTTGTGGCGAACGCCCATGCAAAATAGCAAAAATATTGTCATATCATTTTGGCCAAATCGCAAACCCGTTTACAAAAAGCGCGTCACATTTATATTCGATTATTTTATTATATTTGATTGTTTCTCATTTTCGGCCTGGCTTAAATCGACTCTGTGGTTGTCAAATGTCAACAGTTAAATACTCCTAATGTTAATAAGTATATATTTTACCAGGCGTCGACGACAACAACAGGCACATTTAAAAATAAATCGAAAACCACAATAACAACTGTCGTAACAAGTTTGCTGAGAGACAATAAAAATCGGTCGCTAACAACAGTTAAAGCAGATTATCATGTATCGGCTGTGAAACCAGTAAGGATTACAAATTGCTTCGGTATAATACTTATTAAATACATTTTGATCTGACTAGCGTTTGCTCAAATTGTATTGTAGTACGACTTAGTATAGAATGCAGTAAAAATAACTTTTTTTCAAGCAACCTTTGTAATTTTTAAACATTGCCTTAGACAAACATTTAAATCGTTATTTTAACAACAATTTTATTTTGAAGCTGTTTGCTTATTTTGATGTGGGGCACATTTGTCTTCTCATTTTAATTCTTAACCGCAATTTGAATGGGACACTGTGATAATTAGCGTTTATCCAATGCTTGCCAAACTACTGCAGACTGAGCAGCACTGTTATTATGGAATTCCAGGAGCACCTGTTCAGGCGCGATTGCGAGCTGTAACTTTGACACTGGCTGCCAACATTTTTGTCATATGCAAAACAAAAGACTCAAGCAACGAACTGGCTGTTAACATACGGAATGCTCCACAAAAGGCTGCCTAGCATCACATAATTGCTGCATCAAAATTGCTTTTCATTTGCTCTAAAATGAAGCAATTGTTGGCCAGTATGCCGCATGCTCCATGCTGCCTGCTGCAGTCAGCATGCAGCAGTCAACAGTCAGCGATGCGGATGTGAAACTGCGCATGTGCGGCGCTTCTTTTGTTTTGCCTTTTTGCCACTTTTGTGGGCCCAGGCCCAATCCAAGTCCAACTCGACAGCTCGGCAGCACAGCTGCTTAACGTGCCACACAGCCGGAGCGTTGCGCGATCTGCAACTGCATGTAAGCAAAATATGTAATTATGTGAGAAGCAAGTGCAACGACTGGTAGCTCTCAGATCTGCCCGTACGTCCATGTTCGCATCCCGTTCCGGCGCCTTGTTGACTTCTTGCTCATCACACTTATAAAAATTGATGCCCTGGAATTTAGATGATATCCAGCATAAAAAAACGAGCCTGTATCTCTCGGAAAAAAAAACATACTTACTATTTCTGAATTGCAGTGTAGATTTTTCCCAAATTTTATTGTTTTCAAGAAGTGCTTTGTAGCACATTTTATGTGGTTCTATTAGACTGAAATATGTTTCTTAAATATATTCTTAGAATGTAAAGACAAAGATAAATAAAGGATATACATTAATTTATTCTTATACATTTAAGAATTGATTTTCAAAGTATATTTCGTGAAAGATGGCTTTTTAAATGTTAGGTCACACTATTTTTCTGAGTGCAGTCACTTGTTTATTTGCAATACTTTTTACTCGAATTTATTATGCAAGTTTTTATTTAGCGTTAGCTCAGCTCAGCTCGGCTCGGCTCGTCTATTGATTTTGTCGTTGGTTGCATTGGGATGGATTTATGTCAGTCGCGTATTGACAAATTGCGATGCTCGCCTGTCATTTGCTTACGGTCTTCGCTCTTTAGCATCTGCAATTGCCAATCGACAAATGGGCAAACAAAAGACTTAGGCAAGAAACTTGCTTGCCAGCATGGCACTTGCAAAGCAATTTGTCAAAAATTTTGTTGACGACTTAATAAGCAAAACAAGATAAAACCGTGACAAAATATACACGTACACATACATATATTCGAACAAACCTAAATATTTACAAGCAGTATTTCAACACAAAAGCAAATTTACAAACAAACAAAAATACGACATACAAATAATTTATTTGATTAACTGTCGTATCTTAAGGGGATAAAAAATAAAATTTAGTTGTCCAAATAAGTTCGTCAACAGCTTTAAAATAAGTCTATATCGCGCAAGGCCCAATTTCAAATTTATGATCTTCAAAAGCGACGGCGACTACAAACAAAAGACTTGAGCAACGAACGCGACTATGATTTATTACCAAAGGCAGACAAGATGTTTAGCGCAAAAAAACGCAAAAAAAAAAACGGTGACAGCCTTTGAGAATTGGGTCGAAATTAGCAAGAGCTTTAAATGAAGCTAAAGATGATATGCTATAATTTGCAGTTGTGTCAAAAGTCTTTAAATATAATAGGTCATAGGGAAGAGGTCAAAACATTTCTTTCTTTTCTTTGTATTAATACAAGTCAGCTTTTTAACTTTAGTTGCTAACTATCTGACTCGCTGATCTCAAAATATACTTTAATATTTTTACTACACGTTTCATTCAATTCAAATGGTATCAATCCGTCTAGGCCCTAAGGGGCCAACACTTTCGCTGACATCGGTGCAGACGAATGATCTAAATATCAACTGAAAAGCGTTAATTGTGTGAAAAATGGATTAAAACATTTTCTCACACATGCTTGTGCCAAACAATATGAAGATGTTTATAATATTATAATTAATTACGATTTCTTGAATACTTTCAAAGTCAAAGCAAAGTTCAATGCCAAAACAAACAAACACAAAAAAAAGAGAAGAAATATATACAAAAACTTAAAAGGCATTTGTTTTGTGTGCAACTCAAAGGTATGCTCCCATCTGCCATCTATTTTCCATTCGCTGCTGATAATGCTTAATTATATATACATAAACCTCAACAAGACAATGCAACAATATAACAACAACAACAACAATGAAGCGTACAAATCTGACTGCCTGATAATGTAAAACGAATTCACACGGCTTGGCATTCAAGAGAAGAAAAAAATACTCTTAAAACGAGCATTGAATGTACCTACTTGTACGAACTACACAAAAAAAGAAGAAGAAATAATAGTAGTAAAAAATAATAAAAAAAATCATAGACAATATTACGATTAAGTGGCCTGGGTATTATTCCAATTAATTGAAGTAAATGCTTTGGCTGATGCGGTATCTTAGATTTTTGGTTATGTAGATGACCCACAAAGTCATCGAGTTGATCAAAATCTCTGTTTTAATTACGGCCCCTCCAATTCCCCCGTAAATGAACTGTGCGATAAATTAAATCAAATTTCAACATCAAGTGCCACTTTTCGAAGTTCAGCAACAATTCACAAAAGCTATATAAAAAAAGAAGAAAAAAACACATTTAACACGGTTTATTTTTAATTTATTTATGCATTAAGCGCTTGTCGCTCAACTGTGCGACTGACGCTCGGTGAATGCCAATTGACTGGCCACAGCAACAGCAACGGCAGCAACAACAACAACCAGAACAACCAAATATTAACATTAACGAGATCTAAATGAATTGACATAAAATTGTTGACATCATGAGGAAGTAAAGCGCGAGGTAGTTTATGCTAATTACAATTTAAGGCAAGGCTGCCAAAAATAACACTGCAACTGCAACGCGATTTACAAACGCAGTCCAAAAATACAAAAAAAAAAACAACAATAAAATTATGCAACTTATTGGCATGCGTTTGCACTTAATTAGTTGCTGACTCCATAACGGAATTTATGTTTATATATGTATCTGAGCAGCTCTACCAAAGCATCGAATAAGAAGCAAGAAACTTGTTTTTCAGTTACTTAAATTATGTGCTTGGCACAACAGAACTTTTAAAAAACCAAATAAAAAACTATAATAAAAATCTTAATTGAAGAAGAAAGCTTTTGATAAATGTATTTTGAATACACATGTACATATATTTGTTTTATGTATGTGTATACTCTGTGTAGTCTTAACTAGTTGCCATCATCACATTTTACAGTTGTGTTTAGCAAACATTTTGAGTTTGCCAATAAACAATTAAGTCGAAATTAAAGCCACCGTTGTTCAGCTCCTCAACTTGAACTCATTCGAATAGTTCATTGTTGAATCGCGTGAGTTCATTATAAAAAAAGGAACTAAATAACAGCGAAAACCTTAAAGATATATACGCACAGATATGTATATAAATATATGTATATATAATATTGGTTAATGGTGTGCCAAAAGTAGCGCAGCAGCAGTTCGAATATCGATACACTGAAGGCAGATCACATAAACAAATTAATTAGCATCAATAAGGTCGACACAACACAACACAACTGAAAATTGCAGCAGTGTACGAAAGCAAACAGCACGCTTCGCATGCTGCAGAGTAAATAAGTTGGAATATAGAAAAATATAATCCGAGATTTAATAACGAGACAGTTTCGACGCTTGGTGCAAGCTCTTCGGCTCAGTGTCTTGTTGCCATGGGGCGGATTGTGATTGGCGGCAACCAACCATGCCGAGTTGGGCAGTTCACAGTTGTGTGCGACTCATCGCTCATCGGTCGATATTATCGATGTGACTATTTGTGAACACTGTTGACACCACCAAGTTTGTTCGGCAAATAAAAAATAAATCAATTAGCGATTTCAACCACTGACTAATCCAATTTTGCAATGTCTCTTTTTAAACAATTTTGTAGATATATTACGCCAGCTGCAGCAGCCACAACAGCAACAACAGCATCGAATGGCACCGCCACGGGCGGAACTAGTCTAGCGGTTTATCCCACGGCAACGGCGCAGGTCTATCGCTCCAACAATGGCATCGATGTGCTCGACTGTGCCGGCCTGGAGCATCACAATGCGGCAACAACAACAGCAACGGGCAGCAACTCCAGCGGCAGTGGCTTCTCCCAGCGACTGCGCGAACTAGCCGCCTCCGCCGGACTCCTGTCGCTGAAGCCACGCCAGCCGCTCAAGCCCGTGATCAAGACGCGCGGCTCACCGGGACCAGAGTTTCCCAAGAAGGTCACATTTAGCGCCTTTGCCACGGTACAGGTGGTGTGATCGCCCAACTGGGGCGTCTCAGCTGTGTGTGGACGCAAGCACTACGACTAGGTAAAAATCCAAATATAAATACAAACAGATATTAAAATTGCTTTTAAACTAAATCCCTTAAGTTAAGAGTATTTAAATTATACTAGAAATTTGAATGGAAATTTACCTTGGTTAGTTTCAATTTTTGAACACGTTTCAATCGCTTCAAAAATTGTTTCAATTTATTAAACTACATTAGAATGTGTGTGCTAAAATTTTTATTTTTGTTTACAAACGCACAACTGTTAGCAATTAGTATCGTCTGTAGGGAGAGAATTCTATTGTTCGTTTCTATTATTTATGTTATATTAATCATTTATTTGTACTATATCATTTCAGACTCCACGTGTCTTGCATTGTTAACCGTTATTGTTGTTTTGTTGCTGTTGTTAAATGTTTAGCATTACTATGGATCGGCATCTGGCAGACTTGGAAATAATTCCTTAAGTTACATTTAAATTTGTGCCATGTCTTTGGCTTGAATCTGTTATGAAATATGTACCAATATACATATGTATGCTCCATAGCTGAAATACCTCAAAGACCCTAAACACTACTAAAGCATAAATCTGAATTTTCCAGCGCTCTTCTATCCCATCTGTTTTCATCATGCTTGCATCCTCTCCCAAGTATCGTTATACTTTCACTAATCATCTTAATGCTTTTCCTGGAAGACTGACATATTCAATTTACCAGTTCCTTTCCTCTCTGTATTCAGACATATCACATCTTTTGTTTTCCTAAATCCCAATCAGTATTTTCCCCAACTTTGTATTTCTGGTAATTCTTTCCTTTTAATCGCTATCAAAATTAAAGACTACACACAAAAATTCTAATATTTTCTATCGAGTTGTAAATATGTATGAATTTTTGCATAGTCATAAATATATATTGGGCGTATATATGCGTATTATGAAAGTCTGCATGTGTGTATATGTATATGACAGAACTTTACTTATGTTTGTATTGTTTAAATACGATATAAGAGTAAAATGAATGATAAATATATATGTATATGTTCTATAAACTCAAAATGTAAACACAATCGCTGTATATTGTATTTTATATATATATATTTTTAAAGATATTACTCTAAGCTTAATTTTATACATGATCAAATAAAATACAAATACGAGAAAACAACAAATTAAAGTGTTTGTCAAATGCGAGAGGATTAATTATGTTACTGGTGCATCAACTGATAAGTGAGTAAATTTCGAATGGAAAGATGACTGATAAGAACTATTTGAAATGTTGCACGGCTGACCGTGAGTAACAGGAGAATAATGAGCGGACAGGTCTAAAATGCTTAAGAGGCACGAATGTAAGCTAACAGACTTTTAGCAGTGACATATTTACATAAGGAGTTAACCTGTTAAGCGGAGGAGTACATCTGTTAAGCAAATGGGTTACCATTCGTCAGTTTATAAGTTTTGCTCGGAGTTTTTAAATGTCACAACTCATTCAACAACACAATATATCAAGAATCCAGAAGCTGCAGCATGGGAGTGACAGTGCTGCAGCCGTATCCATTGCCCGAAGGCAAATCCGGGGCCCACATCATTGATCATCTGTCTAAGCGTCTCGTCTCACTGGGCGCCACACATGCCGGCCAATTTCTGGTGGACTGCGAAACGTTCATCTCAACGCCGCAGCATGGGACACCCACACGAGCCGTTCATGTGCTCCACGACTCGGAGTTTCCAGCCTCGACTTTCTCCATAATTGACAATGGCACTGGAAAGCAGGTGGCCCTCGTAGCCGATGCTATCTTCGACCTGCTAATGCTGAAAATGACATCGACATTCACATCCAAGAAGCAAACAAAAATCGAGTCACGCGGCGCCCGCTTTGAGTATGGTGATTTTGTGATTAAGCTGGGATCCGTTACCATGATGGAGAACTTTAAGGGCATACTGATCGAGATAGAGTATAGGCCATGCATAACGCTCTCGTATTGTTGGGAAATGATACGCGAAATGCTGCAGGGCTTCCTCGGCAACAGTGTGCCCAAGGAGTATCCCACATATTTCACCACACAGACGATCATGAATGCGATGGGGCAACAGCAGCTGCACAGCAAACAGAACGATCTCTATGAGCCGATGGACACCGTTAAGCAGTATCTGGAACACTTCACCAACTACCGCAAGCATGTCCACCTGCACGGCGGACTGGGAACTTCGGGTATATCGGTCAATGGTCCGGTGCTGATACCCTCGACGGTTGTCGGTGTTGGCATGGGGCGTCCCTGATCCGAGGTAAAGCTGGAGCCGCCTGATCTCAGCTAGCCAGTATCCAGCTACAGATGAACAACCTTCATTCTTTTTCAATCAAAAAAACACAACTTATCTAATTTTAACTCACGACTTCATTTTTTATCATCATTATTATTGATAAGATAAAGAAATTGATATAATTTGTATATTTATTAAATAACAATAAATAAAAATCAAACTGATATTTTCCCGCTTTTTCTTTCATTTTATCGGAGTGGTTAATTTTATGAATTTAAGGTGATGAAGGGCCTAATAACACCTACCATGTTGTAATTATCTATACATATACATATATATATATATATATATATATATATATATATATAGCTACAGCTACAGCATAGAAATAAAAACGAAAATAATATAATAAATGTTGTACAATGTGTTTACAGACTGCACGATTAACAGAAATAAATACATTAACATTATGAGTAATTGTTTGGGAGAGAAAGAGATAGAGTAATATGTTAACAGGGATGCTCATTGTAATATAGCAATGTGGCAACGCTATGAGCAGATTAGTTTTGCCATTAGCTCCGATGTGCACACACTGACAGTTTCCCGCCATTTGTAAAAGATCTTCGGTTTGCGTAATTTTATTAAATTGCATTAATTTTTGACGTATCAAATGGCCGATTCACCATGTAAGTAGCTGAGATGCAATGCCTAAATATGTTTCAAATAAAATCTCTCGTGCAGCTGGTCCGCGTGCCAAGCGACAGCGGATCGACAAATTGGGTCGATTTGCAGCGCTGGAACGCCTGAAAGGTCTCAAAGGTACAAAAAACAAATGCGAAGTGGAAGACAAAGTGGACGATGTTTACGAGGTGGTCGACGAACGCGAATATGCGAAGCGTGCCAACGAGAAATATGGCGGCGATTGGATTGAAGACGGTAAGTTGAACTTGTGCTTGTCGCCGAAACGCAGCAACTAACAAACTAAACTACGCCCACAGACGGCACTGGCTACGCCGAAGATGGACGTGACTTTTTTGAGGATGAGGACGAGTACTCGGACGGTGATGATGAGCAGACAAATGGCAATCAAAAGAAAGCGAACAACGCAAAGAAACGGCCACGCGACACCGAAAAACCTGTCAAGGGTAAAGCCTCGATACGCAATCTGTTCAGCAATGCAGTACCGAGAAAGGTGGACATAAAGAACAGCGTTAAGGATGACGATATTCTGGCCGATATACTGGGCGAAATAAAGCAGGACCCAGCGGGCGAGTCATCTACGCCGCAACAGCAAAAGATCATTGCCCCGGCCAAAATTGTTACTGCCACACGAAAATCAGAGGCAGCCGCCGCCAAAGAATACATGAACAGTTTTCTGAGCAACATCAAAATGCAGGAACAGCAGCGCAAAAAGTCTGAGGCAGCTAGCGACGACGAAATGCTGGATCGCATACTGCAGCCAAAGGCGGCAATGCCCAACAAAAAGATCACGCCGATTGCGCCGCCAGCTGCAACTAAAGTAAAGCAGGAGCGGGTCGAGAAATCTGTTGAAAAGCAGCCCAAGCAGCAGACAGAAGAAGCTGCAGCTGATCATTGC
Organism: Drosophila cognata; assembly: GCA_035041535.1. Lineage (NCBI taxonomy): Eukaryota > Metazoa > Arthropoda > Insecta > Diptera > Drosophilidae > Drosophila > Drosophila cognata. The sequence continues at coordinate 10,832,108 of JAWNLC010000571.1, read as the reverse complement.
GATAATGACTTGGATTTCAGTTGCCTGGAGGACGATGAAAATCAACTGGAGCCAACGGCCGCTATCGCCAAGCCAGAGCCTCAAGCGTCGCCAGCAGTTGCAAAGCCCGAGACAGACGATATGAGCAAGCTGCTCAGCAATTGGGAGTCCATATGCCAAATGGACGATGAATTCGAGAAATCAGTATTGGCCAGCGAAGCAGAGACCAGCGCTGCCAGCGATCCGGTTGATGTGGAACAGCTGCGCTTCTGGTACTGGGAGGCCTGGGAGGATCCAATCAAGTTGCCAGGCGAAGTGTTTCTCTTTGGGCGCACACCCGATGGGAAATCCATCTGTGTGCGCGTGCAGAATATCAATCGTGTCCTTTATCTGCTGCCCAGACAATATGTAAGTATAAATATAATATTAAACTCAAGAGCAGAAATTGAAAGAAAGTTGTTGGCAGCTCCTCGATCCCATTACGAAGGAGCACACAAAGCAGAAGGTGACCGCCGCCGACATGTACAAGGAGTTTGACACGCACATCGCCACTGAACTGAAGCTGAACACGTTTCGATCGCGCAAGGTGAGTAAAAGCTTTGCCAATCATGCCATTGGCATCGATGTGCCGCAGACTTGCGACTACCTGGAGGTGCACTACGATGGCAAGAAGCCGGCACCGAATATGCTCAACAAGAAATATGATTCCATTGCGCACATCTTCGGAGCGAGCACCAATGCACTGGAGCGTTTCTTGCTGGAGCGCAAAATCAAGGGTCCCTGCTGGCTGCAGATAAGCGGATTTAATGTGAATCCCGCTGCAATTAGCTGGTGCAAAACGGACTTAACAATTGCCGAGCCCAAGAACGTTGAGCTCTTGGTGGAGCAGGGCAAACCAACGCCACCGCCGGCCCTTACACTGTTGACCCTCAACGTACGCACCTCGATGAACCCGAAGACGCTCCGGAATGAGATCTGCATGATATCGATGCTCACCCACAATCGGTTTCATATTGACAAGCCGGCGCCGCAGCCGGCCTTCAATCGTCACATGTGCGCCCTGACGAGACCCGCTGTCTCCAGCTGGCCCTTTGACCTGAACCTGCAGCTGGCCAAGTACAAGTCGACGAAGATCTATAAGCATGACTCGGAGCGTGCGCTGCTCAGCTGGTTTCTGGCGCAGTACCAACAGATCGATGCCGATCTCATTGTCACCTTCGATGCAATGGATTGCCAGCTGAATGTGATCACGGATCAGATTGTCGCCCTCAAAATACCGCAATGGTCACGCATGGGCCGATTACGTTTCACGCAGACATTTGGCAAACGGCTGCTGGATCACTTTGTCGGTCGCATGGTCTGCGATGTGAAGCGTTCGGCTGAGGAGTGCATACGTGCTAGATCCTATGATCTGCAGTCACTCTGCCAGCAGGTGTTAAAGCTGCAGGAATCTGAGCGCATGGATGTCAATGCCGACGATCTGCTTGAGATGTACGAGAAGGGTAAGTGGATGAAATCGATATATATATTATATATTAGACGGGTAATACTTGTAATATTACGTGCAGGCGACAACATTACGAAGCTCATCTCGTTGACCATGCAGGATGCCTCCTACATGCTGCGCCTCATGTGCGAGCTGAACATAATGCCGCTGGCCTTGCAGATAACCAACATTTGTGGCAACACAATGACGCGCACCTTGCAAGGCGGTCGATCCGAGCGCAACGAGTTTCTCTTGCTGCACGCCTTTCACGAGAAGAACTACATTGTGCCCGACAAGCTGCCACAGCGACGTGGCGCCGCTGTCACGGCTGCAGCTGATCCCGATACCACCGCTGGGAATGACGCAACGATGGTGGCAACAACGAGTGCCGGAGCCGCACGTAAAAAGGCTGCCTATGCGGGCGGATTGGTGTTGGAACCGCTGCGCGGTCTGTACGAGAAATACGTGCTGCTGATGGACTTCAATTCACTGTATCCGAGCATCATCCAGGAGTACAATATATGCTTCACAACGGTGCAACAGTCGCACGATGCCGATCAGCTGCCCGTGCTGCCCGATTCCAGTGCGGAGCCAGGTATTCTGCCGTTACAACTGCGCCGTCTGGTCGAGTCGCGTCGCGAGGTGAAGAAGTTAATGTCTGTGCCGGATTTATCGCCGGAGCTGCACATGCAGTATCACATACGGCAGATGGCCCTCAAGCTGACCGCGAACTCGATGTATGGTTGCCTGGGATTTGCGCATTCCCGTTTCTTTGCCCAGCATTTGGCGGCGCTGGTGACGCACAAGGGTCGCGAGATTCTGGTCAGTACACAGCAACTGGTGCAGAAGCTGAACTACGATGTGGTCTATGGTGACACAGATTCTCTGATGATCAATACAAATATAACGGACTATGATCAGGTCTATAGGATTGGGCACACCATCAAGCAGAGCGTCAACAAGCTGTATAAGCAACTCGAGCTGGACATCGATGGCGTCTTTGCCTGTCTGCTGCTGCTTAAAAAGAAGAAATATGCCGCCGTCAAGCTGACCAAGAATGCAAAGGGCGTGCTGCGACGCGAGCAGGAGTACAAGGGTCTGGACATTGTGCGTCGCGATTGGTCACAGGTGGCTGTCATGGTGGGCAAAGCGGTGCTCGATGAAGTGCTCGCCGAAAAGCCCATCGAGGACAAACTGGAGGCTGTGCACGCCCAGTTGGGACGCATCAAGGATCAAATTGAGCAATCGGCTGTGCCGCTGCCGCTGTATGTCATCACCAAGCAACTGACACGTGCACCGCAGGAGTATGCGAACAGCGCCTCGCTGCCCCATGTCCAAGTGGCCATGCGCATGAATCGAGAACGTAATCGACGCTACAAAAAGGGCGACATGGTTGACTATGTGATCTGTCTGGATGGCACCACAAATGCGGCCATGCAGCGCTCCTATCACCTGGACGAGCTGAAGGGCAGCGAAACGCTCAAGCTGGATACCAACTACTATCTAAGCAATCAAATCCATCCGGTGGTCACCCGAATGGTCGAAGTGCTCGAGGGCACCGATGCCAGTCGCATTGCGGAATGCCTCGGCATGGATGCCAGCAAATTCAGGCAGAATGCGCAACGGTGAGTGGAAAATGACATTTAATCGACGGCATCCCAACAATGAATCTTATTTCTCGTTCAACAGCATGCAACGTGAACGCACTGAGGAGGCTGAGGGGGAATCGTTGCAGAAGACCACGTTGCAGCTGTATCGCCTGTGCGAACCCTTCCGCTTCAATTGTGTGACCTGCAAGACGGAGCAGCTGATGGCCAGCGCCTATCGGCCAGGCCCAAATAGCAGCCATGTGCCCGTGCTGCAGCAGTGCGTCAATGCCGAGTGCCAGACATCGCCGCTGCAGTATCTAGTTAGCATTCGCAATCAGCTGCAGTTGCGCATACGCGGCTATGTGCAGCGCTTTTATCGCAACTGGTTGGTGTGCGATCATCCCGATTGCAACTACAATACGCGAAGCTATTCGATACGGCTTGAGTTGCGTCGTCCGTTGTGCCTCAAGTGCAGCAGCGGCGCCATGCTGCGCCAATACTCGGAACGTGATCTCTACAATCAGCTGTGCTACCTGCGCTTCATGTTTGACCTCAACAAGCAGCAACTGGCCCAGAAACGTAAGCTGTGTGCCACGACTCATTTGACTTGATTGCTTATCAAGCATTAACTGATTTGCTTTTGATTTAATAGCTACGCTAACACCCGAACTGGAGCAGGCTTATCAGCTGCTGTTGGACACAGTGGAACAGCAATTCCAAACTTCTGGATATGTGGTCATATCGCTGGGCAGCATCTTTGCGCGCAGTCTGGCGCTGTCATCACTGCAGCCCCCCAAGAAGGCCCAGCGGGATGATGAGATTGCCAGCAGTTTGGCGGATGTTTAGATCTTTACACAACCTGCACTTTTATTATTACACACAACTATAACACCACACACAAACATGTATACACTCTTTGATAAACTAGCTGAGAAACTTGTCGAGCGGAAAGTGGCGAAAGGACTCGTTGAATATATCTGTGAATGCCGTGCTCACCAGCTCGTTGATCATTGGCCGCACAAATGGCAGTCCCAGCTGCCACATGCTGTTGATGACTCCGTCAGCGAGTTGATTCAATGGCTGACCCTTCAAGAGATTACCAATGTGCAGTTCCATGCCACCAATGCGATCAACCTCAACATGTACCTTCAGCAATGAACCCGGATCGCCCACGCGCCGCACGCTCGTCGTTTGACTACAGTGAAAAAAATAAGGGATCAATATATAGACAGCATTCAGTGTGGAACATTTCTACCTGTAGTCGTAGAGCGTCAAATTCCAGTGGCCCTGACGTCTCATCTCTGTGCCCAGCATCTTGGCCACAAATTCGTATTCGCCCTCTAAACTCTTCTCGGGAAAGTATTGCGTATAGACGATGCGGTGATCTTCGGCATCGCTGTGAAATTTGGTCACCTCGGAGCGCGACCAGCCGTATTCGGAGACGTTGCGCAAAACCAGCTTAAAGCTGCCCGGTCCATGTGGGTCACCGCGACGCAGTTCGACATAGGGCGAGTGATGCGGGTCAAAGGGCTGGATGTTGTAACTGGGTACACCTGCATAGCTAACTGTTAAGTAACCGATTTTAACACTTGACTTGACCCGACAGACTTACCTGTTGTGAAATACGCTCGCAAATCGTTAAACACCTGTTTCATGCAATCATTGTATTCATTCGGATTTGCTGGATCTCTGTGACAGCGGCCGATTAAGTGCTTCAAGTCCTGATCCACATCTATTTGGGTAGAGGCTTCCGTTACTCCAAATATGCCCGCAACAACGACAACTGCTGCCATCAAAAAGAGGCTTCTACAGTTTGCGAGCGACTGCTGCAACATATTACAGTTTCAAACCAGGGTCAAGAGCAACTGTTAAAATCAAAAGCAAATTGGTTTTGGTAAGTGAATATTGTTTTGCTTGTGCATTAAGCATGTGCGAACAGCAAAACGATTTACTTTTAAAATACCAGTTATTAGAGTATTTAAATATTTATTTAATGTGATTTACAGTTTGAATCGCAGATAGTTGTTCTCGACTGTGAAGCACAATTTGAACTGCCCGTCATTCTGTGCTCATCTGCTAGTTGAAGTGGCACTCAAACTGCGTGTCAGTTTTCATTTTCGAATCTTTTTTTGGGCAACAGTTGACACCATTCATCGGCTACTTTTTAATTTTAATGTGTTTCCCATAATTTAAGTTTGAGCCGTATGCAGAACTTGTACTACAATTTTGGTGCCACAGCTGACAGTGCTTGGCAAGTCTGTGACGCATTTCAGGGACACGGTCAACTCTTTGTCAAAGCAATTTGGTGAGTATTTTTTCGGCAGCTCATCAATTCGCTATAATCTCTGTTGCACTTGACCCCTTTATAATTTTATGTACTTACGCAGAGGTAAACTGTTGCTTTTATTGTAGCTATTATTTTGCGTTGTCATTGCCGAATAGCGTCATTACCGAGCGTTCGAGCGGACAGAAATATGCAATGTAAACAAAAGACTTGAATAAGTAACAAACTTGCGGGAGCGCAACTATTTCTTGTTATTTTCGTTTCTTGTTAATATTTGTTTTGTCTATATGCAACTATAGCTGCAGCTTTTTAAGCTTGTCTGGCTCAGCAACAATAACAACAGTAACATCTATGAATTGTGCAGTTTAACGTTAACGGCGCTGACCAAACACAGGCTGACCAAACCAACTACTTAAAGTTAGTTAGTTGTTGTTGTTTTTGCAAATTGTGTAATTTCTTTTTTGTTTTGAAAAAGTTTGAAAAAGCGCAATGGATGCTTTGAGTGTCTGTCTGTGTGTGTGGTTGTATTTTGTGTGGATAAGTGTGGCAAGCAGCAGTTTGACAGCCACTCCACCCGCTTAGCACAAATATTTACTTGAGATAGTTTGTTTTAATTTGGGTTCGTTTCTCTGTTTTTGTTTATGTTTGGTACACTACTAGTTGACCAAAATTGCTTCCTTATATTTGGGTTGTGCCGAAAATAATAAAAAAAAACTCCTGCGCTTCGTATGCAGCACGAGCACTCAGTTTTACAGTTAACTGTGCCGAATACGCGACGCGATTTATATTTTCTGCGTGTGAATCATACGAGCGGCAACTGGCAACTGACATCAAATTTCAGACGGGCCAAATAAGAGAGTGGAAGCGCCGCAGACCGGCCGACAGTTGCAACGACTGGGAGAGGCCAACTCGAAGTCGGCGTATCTCAATCTCTTTTGTAATTGTCAAATAATTTCCTTATTACCTTTTGGTGACAAACCCACAAATATACACATAAATCACAATGGACTCATTCGACGCGCAAGAGGCCATTTTGTGAAATGAGCTGAATTTAATAAGGCAAAAATCGTGCATTTATTTTGCGTGTACACAATCAAGTTCATGGTATTGAATATATTAAGTTTTTTATGCGTGCCTCGCATCCCAAACTGTGGCAATCGCACAACTATTGGTATCAAGTTTAATTTCTTGTTCATCTCGGCCAGTTGATCAGGTTAAAAGTGAAGGCGGTTCGCAGCTTCAATAAAATAAATTGCACATGAATTGTAGCAAGGTCAATTTCAGTTCCGTTCATTTCAAATTCGCAGGCAAACTGCGCGCTCAACACACTAGCGCCATCTACTGCGTGTTAGTAGCGATATCCAATACATAAACCATTCGTTGAGTCGACATTCATTTGGGTTTTAAAATTGGTAAAATTGAATTAATATGTATGAAATATTTTCGGGCGGCATTCCAAAAATGTTTTACCTATATTCTGTATCTTTTCAAACAATTTGGAAAACTAGTGCTGCAAAATATACGCAAAACAAGTTAAGAATTCTTTTTTTGTGTGATTTTTGTATTTATATCTTACAACAAATTAATTTTGAAAATTTTACGACTGTTTTTTTTAGAATAAAGTTAAATTTATATTTATCAGCAAATCGCCAAAAATAATGTGTGGAAGCTACACGATTATTTTGCGTGTCACGTGATGCACTCGTTTTGGCGGTTTAGCAAATAAGAAGTTTTATTTTCAATGTAAGTAATGATAGTTGGGGGTATCGATATCAGTATGGATATCACCACTGTTATTAACAGTAGTGCGAGAATGTTATATTGGTATTTTCAACAAAACGTTCTGCCGAAGCAAGAACAAGAATTGTGCCTGAAAATGAGCTATTTATATTGACGGATTGGCGAAAAACAACTTAGGAATTATATGTGATGTGCCACAGGCCCGAGGTCGATCTTACATGGGGGTCGATTTTTTATCTGTAACCCAGAAGCAATAATTTCTTAATAAAAAGCAATAATTTCTTATAAAATATAAAATATGTAAAATATTTGCAGCTCAAACAAATACTTGACCAACTGATTATGACTGTTGGCCAAGTCTGTGCGAGAAACTTGTGTCGCAATGAAAATTAATAGGATTGTGCAGAAACAGGGCTCGATAGATGCTTCGAAAATGTTTTAGTCGATTCAAGTCTTTTGAAGCTACTGATTAACTGTGTTCACTGCCAAAACATATAGTAAATGTGTAATTAAGCAATTAATTAATTAAGTGGAACTTACAAATTTTGACGGAAATATTGAAATATAGTCAGGATAAGGTTGCTTCAACATAAGTGCAAAATAGTCGACAATGAACCAACTAACTTCTAATAAGTATCAAAATAAAATGGGAAAAGTCGGCTTTATACTTTTCTAACTCTCTTGTAACGTGGAACATCAAATTCAACTAATTGTAATCTTTTTAGGTAATTTGCCAAAGTCACAATTGAAGTCAACTTGAAGGAGTTTATCCGGACATGATTAACAACGGACTTATAAATATGTTATAATACCTTCCATTTACTTTATGGCGTCGGATATGTCAACTCCAGTGCGTAACATATTCTGTGATAAAATTATTATACTCCCACCAAGGGAATAAAAATAGAAGGAACCATAAATGGCAGCACAATCATTTCACGGTGTGTGTTTTTGTGAGTGCTACGTGCTGGCAGCGTCAAGTGCGTGTATTTTCACTGTTCACACTTCTATAACGCTTGAAAGTAGGCGTCTAACCCGAAAAACCCATTCTCACTCCAGCTGGCTGCGTTGTGGGTTCGAGCAACAAGTGTCCCGAACTGCGGTCTCAGCATCCTGCTGCTTCAGCAGCGCTTATCTGACTGGTGGATAAGAATGCTGCGTATTATCCGGCTGTTGCCATTGGTCGAGCATGGTCAAGTGCCACGCCCACCCACACTCATTGCGCAGGCTTCGCATTCAACGTGCGTCACGGGCTCCTCAAAAATTGTATTACATTAAGAATTTCTATGCAATTCGTAAGTAATTCTTATTTCTTATATCTTTCTTCCATATATATATATATATATAATTGTTGGTGCTAACTGTCTGACTAACTGACTGACTAACTGATTAACTCAACTTTATCTATTGATCGAGTTTGTAGAACAATTCCATTCGTTTCAACATACATTTTGTCCGCTTGTAAATTTTATTTATATACTATAAAAGCCAAAATGAATTTATTTTTATAATCTAATAACGAATAAAATGTGATTGCTTAATGTGGGTTTGCTAAAAATGGGTCTGTTCGCACAAGAGCAATTTTGTCACCCTCTATTGAAAAAATTAGACTCGGAGTATTTTCTCGTACATAATAAGGTCAACAGCAGAGTCGATATAGCAATGTCAGTCTGTCTGTCCTTTTGTCTGTAAAAACAAACGGATCTCGAATGCTGTAAGAACTAGATACTTTATATATAATAATATAATATGTAATATATAATAATATAAGTTGTCGTATACCACTCACAGATCAAGTTTATTTTTATTATCGATAAATCACGCCGTTTCGCGTATATCGACATCTAACGATTTTCGATTTCAACAAAAGCCTGAATTTAAAAGGTATAGCCTTAATATATTATATATATAAATATACAGTGATATATTATTGATCAACTATACAAATTTCAAGAGGATCGAATAAAAAACATCAAAGCTATAGCCCAAATTCATATAGTCTTCGCTTATTGATGCGCATACTATCAGAGCATTTTTTTCAGAGCTATAGTATAAATAATCTATATAATATATATGAATAAATATATAAATATTATATAAATAATATATATAAAATATATAATATATATAGTCAGTCGTTCTTTTTAGCTATTTTGCAATGTAATTTTGAATGATTTGAAGTATATTTGACATAACTCCCCTTTTCAATTTTCATAGCTTTTATCATTTTTATTTTGAAGTAAAGCACAACTAATATGCCTTAACAGTACATGAGAAATATTGACAATTTGGCACCACAACGCATTTTAATATTGCAGTGAGTAGAAAAAATGAGAAAAATGCGGAATTGCTTGGAGTATGCTTGGAATTTCTTAATGAAATCGTTCGCCCCCGTTCGGAATTTGCTGAGCTTCTCAGCTTAAGACAAATGGTGATGTAAAAGTGATGAAGAGCGAACCAAACATGGCATAGTATGCGGCGGAGCAAATCAGCACGTGCTGATATTTCAATTGAATGGCGCAAAGTGTGGCATGCCACAGACACCCCGCAGTGCTGAAGGCAACTGCGAAACAGCCTCAAACTAAATGGAAAATATTTTGCTCCACTGCATACGCACTGGCGCACTATTTGACATTTAAACTTTGCCTGGGACCGGCTGATAGTAAGCGCACCGAGCACATAATACCAAAAATGCTGATGACAGTTGTATTCTCTTTATTTTGTGTGTGTGTGTGTGTGAGAGAGTGTGTGTGAGTGTGTGTGTGTGTAATTGGAGGGCAGTCTTTGCCGACTGTGAGTTGCATTTCAAACAAATTATACGCCCCGTGGTTGAATGAAAGGAAATTAAACATTTTCACTCCAGCGGCTTTTTGTTTTCAATTCGCCTTGATAAATGTTGACCCCCACAAAACGTTTATCAGTTCATATGTGAAGGACCCGCATATGCTTAGCTTAATTGTTAACATCCATTTTGAAACTGATTAAGCTCGCCCAGCAGCGGTTTTCACATGGTTGCCACAACTCATGTTAAAGTTTTCGGGACATGGATTGAAATGTGTCAAGTTCAAACACTTTTTTCCAGCTCTGCGGTTCGGTATGAAATTTTGATGTTTCCAAATCACTTTAGGCTTCCGCACGCCCTTAAGTGTCCACTCGTGTCCAGTATTTTTTTCTATTGTCCTGCATGTAGCCCAACCCAATTCGATATTCCTCCCATATATGTATATATTGTTGTAATGTATTACTTAATATCATCAGTCATGGCAGATTTCTAGTCCATTAACTTTCAAGTTATTTGGCGACGCTTCTTTAATGGCCCGAAGCAGCGCATGCTTAGCAGTGTGTGTGTGTGCGCGAGGGTGTGTGTGTGGGGGGGTATGTGTGTGTGCCGCACAACAATTGCTTAACACATAGCAGCATTTGACTTTTTGCTGCGTCAATGGGCAAATTTCCACAAATTGTGGGAAGCTAGGTATGGAAAAGAGCTAATCAACTCCATAACGAAAGCTGGTGAACAGTTCAACGCCTTTTGACCTTTTTAAACATTTTTTTAAAAGTGGGTAAGAAGGATATCATAAAACTGTGCAAAAGTACGCAATAAACAGGCGGAGACATATCCGACCCCAAATAGGCAAGAGCATTCTCACTTATTTTTCATTTGTACTTATGTTACTTCAATGAAATTTGTCACTTTTAATTTATTGGTATTTTCAACAGATCAACAGATAAATATATATACAGTAAATACAATTATTTCATTTCCTTATTGAATTATTATTAAAAACAAAAGTGGAAATGAGAGCGGCGCCTTAAGCGAAATCTTGGGAGCAAGGCCTTTGGTAACTCCGCGGATGTAAGCGACAAAGAAAGTTTTTGTTTTTCATCTCTCTATTAATTATTATTATATAATAACCCAGATAGCAGGAAGCTAGTTCTATATGACAGCATGTTATTGATAATCAACTCAAAGGTGAAAATATTGTATGATTTAATAATAACAATTACACATACAAAAAATACTTATTTATTCGCAAATCCAAATCGTCAGCGTCACTTGTCCGCTTCCTGTCCGGCTAATTGCATAAGCTTGCCGCTTGTCAGTTGATCAATTATACTCAATTAGTAGTTAGTAATTAGTAGCATGTGGTAAGCTGACCTACTTAAGAGCTTAAAGAGCTCTTGAATATAATGTGACAATCCATCAGGTTACAGATTACTCTTCTTTACTGGCTTTGCCCATCACAAAAAAAAAAAACACTTCCGTGCAGCAATTGCCACAATCACAGCAACAACACGTGCCTCCGCAAGCCGCCTTTCTTGGCGTATGCATGACACCTGTTCAACTTTGCTCCAGGAAAAAATGTTGTACACAAGTCAACCCAGCCCCGCCCTTGTTAAGATACATTCGCACTTTCTGTCATCTTTCCTTGAGAATTTATGAAGGTTTTGGCATATATATATGTATATACTGATTTAGTATGGATTTGTATTTGGGTATTTTTTAAGAACTGTATTTCTTAGGTGTCGATAATTGTAGAGGATTAATACTTAGCACCATTACTTAAGAAATATAGAAATACAAATTCCTCTGGTTTATCTTTAGAATTCTGCAGCCGAGAAGCGAATTCGATTAAGTTATGGGCAAACGGAGAAGTTACAAATAATTGGAAATAAACTTCATCAGCGTGTGGTATTGGAGCTCAAGCTTCTATAGTCTCTGAGATCGGCGTTATCAAGTAGATGTTCTTCTGTTAAGTGTACGCATACAGAAATAAATCAAATTATTACGAGACATTAACAATTTATAGAGATACATGCACATACATATGTACGTATGTATGTGTGCTATACTTTAATTGAAGCCAATAGTTATAAATATATAGTTAGATATATATAGATATATAACACAGCCATTATACGGAAGTAAAGTTGAAAAATTTACATCCATTTAACTGTGGCAGGCGAAACAATTAGGTATAATAAATATATCCTGGTTTCTCTCTTTTGCTGCAAGTACATTTGGACATGTTGCATACTTTGCTACGCATATCGGAATTGACAGTGAAAATAAAAGCCAACAGCATGCCTATACATATATGCAAATACACACACTTACACACAGATGCCGCTGCATCTCAGACACACACACGCACACACACACATAAGCTCACACAATGAAGGCAATTGAGCAGAATCATTGCCGTTGGCAGTTTTATTTATATTGATTTAAGAGGAAGGCGGGCACTCAACAGGCGACAACAACAAGTATAAACGACGTCAGCGTTGACGCCGAGGTTGGCGTCGCCGTCGCACACAACAAGTGGCAGCGAATACGAGGCAGGCAACACCCGATTTGAGTTTTATGCTGCCCTTTCACATCGCATTCCACATCCTGACGCAGTCAAAGGCGCTCTGTGCGCGCCTCGTGCGCCGTTCGCAGCTGGCATTCAGTGCGAGATGAAATCTCGTGGCAGATGGACGTGTGTTCGTTTCCACGTTTCCAGTGCAGCAGCAACTGTCAGACACTTGTAGCACTCTAGTATTGACAACACAGTGGCTCAGTAACACTACGCTCGCAACATTTTCTATTCTTTTCGCCTAGAAAATGTAGCTTTAAATCAGTTTCTAAAATCTACATATAAATAATAATATTAATTACAAATAGATGCCTAAAATTGTGCTTACAAAAAACCAAAAAACAACCAAACAACTCAATCTGAAAATATGTGATTTGTCGGAGAAACGGGCGTAAGTTCAAAATCACTTAAAGTCATTTAATATGCAACCAACCCATATTTGCCGATGTCCAGATTAATAATTTGGTTTTTGTCTGTGTTAAGAGTAAATCCGTAGGGGTATTCAGATGAAATGCTGCCGATGCTTATTTACATAAAGAAAAAAAAAATAGACTTCAGCTCTTTTAATATGAAAAACCTTCGTGTATTTTACAAAATGAATTTGCACAACAACGAATCAAAAGATTAACATTTCAATGTGTATTCAGAAATGTGTAGGGTACAATCAATGTGTGCAGTGTCTATGAACAAGCAATTGGGTTCAACGCAACAAATTTGTGAGTTCGCAAACTTGTGGGTGGAGTTGAGTCCACAACGCTTTTGTTTGCATAGCCTTGGCAGCGCATCTACACATACATGAGGCAATTTGCGTTGGGTCTTTGGGGCATCGCTTTCATATGAATTCATATATTTTTAAATATCTATTTATTTGCATTAAAAAATAGAGTGCAAAACTGATTTTTTGATTTAGCTTGGGAATTAAGACAACAACAAAACGAACGAACCATTTCAAACATGTTCAACTTTTGCAAAAAATGATGAGTTTCATAAGTAGAGAAGGGATTTCGCCATGCAAACATGACGCATACTTCCTGAGTGTATGCCAAAGCATTAAACTACAAACCACTTATTTATGTAAAATCTAATAAATAATTTAATGATTCATCTGCAGGAATATTCCAACGCAACTTCACCCCTAAAAAGCAGCAATAACCCACTAATTGATATACCACCAACAGCAGGCAACAGTGTCTAAATTGAACCGCACACACACCTCTAACCACAGCGCAATACACAACAAAACACATCATTCAACAGGTAACTATATTTGCATCGTTAAAAAATCATAAAGTGAAACAATCATCGAAATATCGAAAGAGGAAGCTTCCTAGTTGAAATTTCAATTAGCCAATTGAACATTGACTTATTGAAAATGTGGGCTGCATTCTAAGTTAACAACTTTTGTCCAATTTATTGATAAATTTCAGTCTACTTGTTTTTATATTCTCAATTTATGTCTTTACAACCCTCGTCTATAAATGAATAGACACGTTTCAATGCTGCACACAAGATAATGCTGGGTCTTAATTAATATTTAGTACATAAGTCTAAACAATTTTACAATTAAATAAAGTTGCGTGATAAATGTTATGCAATTAACGCCAGCCAGAGGCTAAAAAAAAAATAATAAATAAAAAAAAACTGAGATCATAAATGAATACACATTTAGTTAGCTTGCAGATGCAGGCGATATCAGCCCATTCAGATCATTCTATGTGTGCTGTCAACCTTTTAATCAGTCATTTAATCATGCAGCAATTCATTAAAAAAACTTCATTAATTAAAATGAGAAAATAATAGCGGGGCGAAAACAAAAGTTTTGTAATCTCGTTGTATGGCGTATAACAGTTAGGAATAGAGTATAACAGATGCGGCTTACAACATTTAAGGAATTTTAGTTTGCTTTGTTATAATTGACTCGGTGTTTAGAAAAGGGTACATGCGGCGTATGCGCATTGTGGGCATCGCATAAATTAAATATTTTGCGATTGATGAATCAAAGTTATGATGGTGGGGCCTTACTTAGCTCTCTTTATATCACTTTCTGGAAATAGATCTTGAGGCTGGAATATCTTAGCATATTTATTTGTTTTTATTGCCCTACAAGTTTTAGTTTTCCTCTCACGCTCAAAAATTAATTGCATGTACATTGCTAATAAATATTTAGAAATATGTACAAAACCTTTCATTTGAAATTTGAGAACATTAAAGCCACGGGCTATCAACGATGAGCACGTGCGAAAATCGAAAACAAAAAGAAACACTAAGTTGCAGCAACAAGTTGCTGTGTTGATTTTTTAAAAAATCATTAAAAAAGCGCAAAGCGACACGCTAATAATTTTAGTTCTAGCTTAGAGCGCCGACTAGGCGGCAGAATCAGTAGAGATCACATCGCTCACATCGACAAAGCGAGGAGTGCACCACAACAATTGTAAAAGTGAAAGTTATAATAATAATTCCTATTTAGCAATGACAGAGTGAATGCGAACAAAAAATATAATATATACAATATATACATACATATATACATAATATATACATCATCTTAAGGCGCAAAAAATATTACTTGTGATTGTAGTTGAGCAAAGCTCGAATGTCTTGCCTTGCACTAAAAAATCTTTTTTGAAATGTTTAGCATTCAGAAATTCACGCGAGGGTATTAAATTGTTGTATGTGATTTTCCAAGCATTACAAAAATATGAACAAAAAAATGTAATATCGATAGTTCGTGAAAAACTGCGGCAATTTGAAATAGCACAATCCTAAGAAAATATAAAAAATCGAAGCTGAAGGCAATACATATGTCCTGGCATAAGAGTCGGTGTTTAAGCGCTCGACATCGAATTAATTGTGTTACATATTCGTTACTCAGAGGCTGCGCTAATTGCACAACTAATTCAATCGTTTAATTGTACGTTTGTTGACAAAACACGTACATTTTCACTGCCGGAAGTAACACAAACATATTCAAAAACGAAAAGCTTGAAAATGAACAACGATCGTGATGAGTAAAAGCTACTTTCGACTTTCTTTCCTTCATTCAAATTAATAATTAAAAATATTTGCACAAATAACGAAAATTACCTTGCTATCGAGTTATATGGACTAGCACCAATTAGATATAGTATACACCAATTGATTATATTATAATTTGATAGTAGTACTAGATTGTAGCACAGACGAATAGCAACAAGTGCCTGTGAATAACAATCAGGGCTAACAGCATGAGTGGAACTTATAAAAGCGTTGAATGCCATATTTCTCTGCTTCAATCAAAGCAGTCATCAGTGCATTTTTGTAGCTGGCAAATTCATCTTCCATCTTGCTCTCAATTAAGTCAGCGTTTTGATTTAATTGACTGCAAGTTAATTCAATTTTTGAAAGTCGCACCCAGCACTTAACTCTGGAAAGTCGAATTTGGGCAAACACACTTCACTAAAGAAAACTCCTCGAGGCACTGACAAAAAGACACTTGACTAGGGCGAGGGCGTGCGAGTGCTGCGAGTGTGTGTCTGGGCGTGGCTGCTGACACTGTGTGATGCCTTCTAAACGAATTAGATGCGAAATTCAATTTCAATTTGTGCCGCGCCGCGCGTCTCGCATCCCAAATTTGGTGAAATTTGAGAGACCAATTTCAAAAGGCGCACTGCTCGAGAAAAGCCAATTAAATAAATATTTAAATTTGGTCACATTGTCTTATAAGTACACACCCATTATTATATTTCAGTTATTGTGTGAAACTGCCAGCATTGTGCAAATCATTTTTTAATTTGCGCCAACGAATGCTACGCAATAATTGTATTAAATTTGAATTAAAATCCAACACATATAATTTAATATTAATTAGTGAAAATCATTGGGGCATAACGCATCTGTTGCTCACCCCAAGCAGCTTACACATTGATTGCATTTTAAAGGCAATCCGCTTAGCATGAATCTGATTAGACGTTACACTCCCGTAGACTTACCATAGCAACAAGCGGCTAGCGACGCAATGCAATCATCGACTGATGCGGGCAATGATGGCACACGTAAATACACAGGACACCAGGAGCAGCAGCAGCAGCAGCAGCAGTCACAAGCAGCAACGGGGGGAGCTAATCAGACCACTTCGTTTACTGTAAACGGCATCAATCCGCAACAGCCGAGCACAGGCGACACACCTAGCAAAAATCCGTTCAAGCAACAGCTGGACAGCCATAGTCAGCAGAATGGCGCCATGGAGACAGACTGCGGCATTCTGGGCACTGGCATTGCAGTCGGCAAGGCCCAACTGGAGGCACCAAATGAGCCGCGTAAAATGATAGCTGGTGGGCAACCGCCGCCGGATCAATATCGGCAAGAGGATCCACGTGCTGCCGGCACTTGGTCGGCCGCCAAATCATGGATGGTCAGCTGGCGTGGCTCCAATCGACTGGTGCTGGTCATCGTTGCCATAGCTCTGCTGCTGGACAACATGCTGCTAACAACTGTCGGTAAGTGAAGCAAAAACAACGTAAATATCTATATACATATATATATATATATATATATATATATACGAAATCGTATAAGCCGCATACATTAATGGCCCATTAGCATTTCATGGCCATGCATCATCATGACAACGAACCAACCACTTCACAGCGAATGCAATGCAATCACCTGGAAATTATTCATTTCTATTTCACGATAGGTTTTTAGCACTCTCCTGTTGCCATCAAATTACCACAAAGCTCCACTTAAGTTAATGAATGTTCTTGCTCAGTCAGTGAGTCAGTCTGTCTGTCTGTCCGTCAGTCAGTCACTCGTCTTTTTTTCTTTTCCGCTCATCAATTCAACTGTCATTGAATAATGTTGGTTGAGTGGTGCCCAGGGACTGTGATTAGCCCTGGGACTTGGTGTTATATTTCTTGTCTCCTAGCATAAGTATTTGTGTATATTTTAGATTTCTTTTATAATTTATAGTCATATTTGTGAATGAATGCACCCATTTGAATTCAGAATTTGAAATTGAGAAATGCACAAGCGCAAAATATCTATCGCTAAACACATTCTTGTTCCTGGTCTCATGGGCAATCCTCAAACTGCGAGCCAGCAACCAAACAACAACTAATCAATTCTGGAGTACTCTTATTCGCCAGCCGTCATTATTAAAAGCCGACACAGACAGAAAGGGATTGGGATTCGGATTGGGACTGGGACTGAGACTTGGATTGGGTAGGTGGCCACTCAAAGTGCGGACAGTCAATTAAATAGACACGCGACCGACCATTGCGATTGCTGTGTGTGACACTAAACCTACGCCAAGGCAGAGAGGAGGAGGCGTGGTTGGCCAAGTGCTTGTGTCAAGTGTCTGGACAAACACGTGGACATCAAGTGGCCGTTGGCCGGACCGCAACTCTGGTCAATGTTTGACTGCGGCTGACAACAGCAAAAACGATTGAAGTTCCTCTTCATTTCCCTTTGTGTTAAACGTTCATGAATTTATATCAACAAGTTTTGGGGCACATGGAGTTGGGAGTCTCGTCTCGTTGGCCTGTGTTGGACTGAGTCGAAGACAAATAGCTGTGCGAATGCGCCACTTGAGCAACTTGTTGATAAATGCGGAAGTAAAAGCCAAGGCAAAAGTAAAAAAAAAAATACTCGAAGAGCGCACAAAACGTAAAAGTATTAGTTCAACACACAAAAAGAGAAAAAATAAAGTAAAAAAAAAAGGAAGCAAAGGAAGCCCCAACCGCAGTTCAGTTAAAATTCAGCTGCCGTTTGAAGCTTTTCTAGTTTCCGTCTGGCTGTCGCCAGCTAGAGCAAATCACAGTTAGCACAGTAGATGGCGAATGGCAAAGCGTGTTTGATTGTCCTGGGGGGGATTATGGGGAGGGGGTTACGGGAGCGTTACGGCAAATATGCTTTTAGCGTTTGACTTGAGGCATTTCCACTTAAGTGCTTTCACTCCACCGTTAAAGGTGTTGGAGTGAATATAGTGAGAATCACATACATGTGCACACATACCTATTGCATTTGATCTTCGGCAATGAGCATAAAATGCTCATAAATTTGATTAAGCTGCGCAAAAACAGGGGCTTCCCCTAAGAAATGACTGCTTGGGAACAAGCTGATGCTGCTTTCTTGATTTATGTGGGTCAAACGAAGTCTTATCTCATCTGTAAGTGCCTTCTGCATAAGCAAACAGTCAACTGTAAAGCATACATTTGGGCTGATTTAATGAACAACAAGTGGCAGTGTGGCAGACAGTGTTACCCGACTATAAGGTGCCCTGCTGCCCATCAGTCATACGCACCCATGCATACTACGAGTGGTCATTAAAAGGCAAGTTTAATTAGCAAGATTAGAAGATGAAATATAAAGATTTTATTTGATAAGCTCCCCTTAATAGAGTTGAGAGAGTTGAGCAGTTCAACGCATTAGCTTAAGGTTAATTATATGCATTAATTTGAAGAAGCTTTTATCGATTTAATACTCAATATACACACATATTTAGTGAGGTGTCGTCTTGATTGGTTTTTCGTGCTTTTTGGCCACATCTAAAACACCATTGGGATTGTATTGTTTGGTTGGTGTGGTGGCCAAGGAGCGTGTCTTCATAGCAGCCACTCCTTCACTGCTCCCCTGCGTTGGCTTGAGCAGCTGACGATATCCATCGGATGGGTCCTTTGTGAGCGAAGCACTGCGTGCAAAGGGAAAGTACGCATTAAGCTGTCTCTCCATTACATCCTTATTAATGGTCGTCTCCCATATTTGTTTCTGGATTATGCTGCTGTAGCGCGCCTCGAAGCTGCGCTGATGGGGCAAAGAATTCGATGCATTGCGTACTCCCGTTCTTCCCTCAAGTTCCCGCCCCACTGCCCGTTCCGATGTGGTTGGCTTCAGGGAACTGCCCTCAGAGTCCTCATCCGTTGACATTTGCTGCTGCTACTAATTACAGGAAAATTAAACTACACAATCTACGCCTGTCAGCCGGAACAGGTCTTGGTATCGTTGCCGTATCCAAAGCGCTTGCAACCTGCCGCGTGCGCGTCAGAAACGCGAATAAGTCACGGCAGTCATTTTGCTGTCTTGTTAGGCTCCTTTATAGTATAATACTCGTATTGTTGCGCATTTCTTTTACCAAACTCGCAACAACTCAAATGTCAGGCAAAAGTTTTGTTTTTCTTGTAGCAGCGTTGTAATTGCGAGCGTGCCCTTTGTCTTTTAGAGTTTCGCCTTTAGCAAAAAGTTTTCCGTGGCCTTTGGCGTTCCCACCGCATGACGTTATTAGCGTTTTTTCTCTCTCCCTCTCTCTCTCTCTCTATCATTCTCACACTCTCTATCTCTCTCCGTGCCAGAATATGGAGACAGTATATCGCCTGACAAAGGTCACAAAGTTTCGTTTTTTCGAATACCCTTGGATGCTGCTGCGGATGACTCATTAGACGATGTCACAACCCCTGACAGCTAGTATGAAGCTGTCTTCTACCATTCGCAAAATTATCCCTCAGAGCTAACTAATTATATGTTTCAGTAGCGTAAAGTCCAAAATAGTCTGTGCGTTATTCAAATGGTTGTTTTCACTACCTATCGACCACAAAAGTAAAGTTAAGCATGAATGGAAACAATACAAAGCCTCATTGTGCCCCAAAGCGTAAGCTTGTCGGCCAAATCTAAAAATAAATTTTGCGAAAGCAGAAAAGTCTCAATGACAGCACACAATGAATAAATCAATAAAAACCTGTCGAACAAATACAAAACTCATATCTGTGATTTTCCATTGCTAAAAATAATTGTCTGCGTACAAAAAATGGATTGGCAATTTAAGGGATATTCATTAAATACGTTGAAAACTTGTTAAATCTTGCTCACTATTTGGTGTTTTGAGTTTTGAACTTTAAAATCATCAACAAATATGAGAATCATCTATGATAGTTTTTGGAAAATACATCCTCTGAAAGATCTACTATATTCTTTATGAGTTATGTAATGAGTTGAGTTAATACACTTTGGAAAACATGAATTCTATTTTCAAACAATTAATTCTACGGAACCTTTTCAAACTAGCTGTTCCATATTAATCAGTTGCTGCCAAAATATCGGGTTACACTCGTAACTTGTGGGTTTGGTCGGAACATCTGGTAAAACTAAGTATTTTCTCTTCTTCAACATAAATAATAAATTGTGTCTATAAGCTGCCGATTTCACCTGACTGAATTTATTTATGGGCTATTTACTTTGTGGGTTCGAATATGTCTCTGCAAAATATTAAAACTCCTAATATATAAAGGAATATAAATGACTATTTTATTAGAAACACAGAAACCATAAAGTTCTGTCAGATTCAGTGTTTAAAAATACAAATCACTGAAACTGGCGCTAAGCGCATCCTCGCTGCTTGTTGCTGCCACAAGCAAACCCTTCTTTGGCAAACTTGGCATGAAGATGTGCAACTGCTTGCGGCAATCCTGTTGCTTGGCGGTCAAGCCACGACTGCTCTGCGGCGGCGTGCGTGTTTGCTCCAAAGTGGGTGCAGCAGCAGCAGCAGTAGCAGCAGCAGCACCACCAGCAGTGCCGTTGTACAACCTGGCAGATGCCAACTGTCCGGCGAGGCGGCGTGTTGTGCTGGCGCTGGTGCTCAGCGAACAGAGATCAATGTTGCGTGCTGGCCGATTGAGGCGCACCGGCACGCCCTCCTTGTTAAAGATGATGGTAATGGGCTTGGCATTGGATGGATTCGAGCAGTAATTGACAACCGCCTGCTTTGTCACGGTCTTCCTAGGTGTTTCCCGATGCGAAACTGTACTCGTGGCACAGCGCTTAAGGCCCATGCCACGATTGCCCTGTCGACTCACTCGCTGACTTGCGCTGTTGCTGGTCAGGGGTGTCGCTGGCGTCGCCACCTTCACGATATCCGCACGACCTGCTAAGTCCAGCCAATTAATCACACGCTCCGCCAGACGCTCCTCCGGATTGGTGGGGAGAGTGCTTGCGGCATGCGCGTCCTGCAGCGAACTACGCCGCGACTGCAAATGCGAGTGCTGATCTGTTAGCTGATGATGGTCCAGTTGATAGCTCTTGCCACTGCTCAGTAGCCAAGCACGTCGCTTGGCATGCCGTCTGCTGTGCAGCGTGCTAAACGTGGCCTGCACTTTGTTGGCCATGGCAGCCTGGGCCTGGCTAACTTGCTGCTGGCGCTGCAGCGTTAGCTTGGTCGCGTCTAATAGCAGATACTCGTCGAGGGTGTAGTCAACGCTATCCTCAATGGCCATTGACTTGTCTACGAACTGGCAGGATTCGCTTTGATAGCTGGCGCCTGCGTCCAAATTGAATTAGTTTGGCCCTCAATTTCATCAACGAATTGCGTTGCACTTACCAACGCGTTTGGCGCTTTGGCGTTGTGAGCGTATCCAACGCTGTCGCTCGCGCGGCTCATAGTCGAGTATAAAGTGGCGTCGATGACTGCGCCCCGTCTCTCCTATCCTCTCCAGCCAAACGGAGCGAACAAACAACGGTCGACTGGCCGATTCCCAAATGGATCGAGCTGGCTGCCTCATTGCCACCTTCTGTTCACGTCTTTCATTAATTAATCAGCCTACCCCGTACCAAATACCGATTAACCAAACAAACAAAATCCAAGGAAATTTCATTTGTCACGGGGTCGCTGTCGTCCTCATCGTTGCTGTCCTCGATGTCGTGTGCTTACACTGCCGGTTGCTGTCTCACTGCTGGCGCTGTTTTGCCTGACGACGACAACAACGCCGCCGCCGCAAAAATATATACTTTCTGTCACTAGGGATGGCCAAAAGTCACGAATTTAGAATCTGTTTCTGCCAGACTGTGATTTATCCACTACTGCTTTGAGGTGCACTGTGATCTTGCTGACTTTAAGGAAGGTAAATGAATAATGATCGTCATATTTGTCTTTGCATATAAGTTAAACCAAACTATTTCTTTTTAGTTGACTTGCACTTTATTAACAATGCTTCTGTTTTATTTTGCTACTAATTGTTGAAAAACCCGAAAACAGTTTTTTGCTTAAGATGTGTTTTGTGGTTTTAGCCAAGTTCCTGCTCAACTGATTGAAATGATGATTCTCTTACATTTATGAGTCAATGGTATATTTGATATTCTTACAAGATTTGTTAAGTTTTAGTTACCAAGTCATAGTCACAGTTTCGATCAGTCCCTGGTCTTTGCTGTTTGTTTGTCTGGTCGTCAGCATACTCCGCAGGTTTTTACTTTGCCTTGCGGTTTAAGTGTCTTCGACACGCGAAATGCAACCCAAACAACCAGAGACCAATACATACCCCACATGTTCGACTACATTAACCGCTTGTCAGTTGCACGTGCTTTTCGATTTTTGTATGTCAAATGCTCGGGGACAGTTTAATGAGTTACACGGAAGCAAAAGTTTCTCGAATAAAATTACCTGGTTAATCGTTTATGGTGCCGTTGAGATTTAAGTGGTGGGCCTCATTAAAACAACAGATTTGGAATACATTTCAGCAATCATTCTTTTGGAGTCGAGGGCACAGCACAGCATGATTTTAATATTTTTATTTTATTTTTTCTTTTTTATATTTTTGGAACGGCCAAAAATGGCATGTCAAGTTACATATTTTCCATAATATAGTATGTCGTCAGTTGTGCTTTGAGGCGAGGTTACCTTTGACTCGCAATCGGAGTGGTGGTCGTGGGTGACAATTTCACATTCGCTGACTTATCTAGCCCAAATGACTCTAGATACGTGCTGGCACGATGTAACATACATGAATCGAGCTTACCTTAATTAAATGTTATGCTTTTACATGCCACATTAGTTATGCTAATGATGAACTACGCATATGCATATATTACAAACGTTCATAATACTTATCTTGATTCAATTTAAATAAACACCAGTCGATAGTAAGAAATACCCAATAGCATTGGTTGGAGTATACCTAATGTAAGATGCAAGATATGTGCTTCCTTTAATAATAAAATTCCATCCTTTAGGGCTATAAGATGTTGCTCCGCAAAAATTGTAAATATCTTTCAAAACTGTGTTCGTAAATATGCCCTAATAATAAGTACATATATGCTTCAGTCTGTTGAAAATTTGATCGGATTATAAGTTTGATTGTTTAAATGGGCCACCTATCCACAACCCAACCACAACGCTGTCTAGTTGCTATCCACACATTGTGGCAGCAGCACTTCAAGCCGAGGCAGGTGCAACAACAACGAACCGTGGCATCAGCCATCGCCACTCAGCAAGTTGTAAATCCCATTGAAACATGCATTCAAAACTGAATTCATGAGGTGGCAAGCAGCGGCCTCCCATTATGCTGCGAAACACAATTACACCAACGAAACGAGCATTGGGCTTGAGGCCGGGTCTGAGTCGCGATCTGACGAGCTCTGGTGTTGATAATAAATATAAACAGAGTCAAAACATGCAATAAACAAATTGAATTTTTACAAAGGGACAAGGGCGCCAGGTGAGGTGTCGACTACCACCTGAGTAGTATTGAGGTGTGATGTGGAAGCGCTTTCAAGCGAAACGGTTGAACAACAGTGAGCAGTGCGGCAATTATACAGAAGGAGAAGTTCGCTTAAGCGCTTGCAACACATGCTTCAAACTCAAACTCAACTGCGCTGCTGCGAATGCGACGTATGCGCAATTTTGTGCAACCTTTGTTGTTGTCGTGACCGAACAACTCAATTAGAGCAAGCAATCTGCTTCTTGCAATATAGCCTAGAAGCCATTATAAACTTTTAGCAACAACAATTTGGCTGGGCCTCTAATGCAATTAAAGAGCGGCTGGAGAAAATTGCTTTCGTAGCGTCATCTAACGGTTGGCCGTTAGGGCTAATTGTACCTAAATTCTTTGTTGCAACTCAATTACAAAACCATTACTCGCCTCTTACTATTTCATAGTGCCCATCATACCCGAGTTCTTGTACGACATACGACATCCGGACGCACCACTCGACAGTTTCCCCCGCTCACCACACCCCCTGACTACACCGACACCACCATCCTCCTGCCCTTGTAAAGACGGCGAAAATGAGGCAGGACCGCCGATCGAGGTGGCCACGCCATCCGCAGAGGGTAAGTAACGTTCCATAACGGGCAACAGCTTTAATCGGCAGGTGTTCGTTCAAGTTGCACAATCTTCCACAGACAATGAGACATATTATCGCGAGATGGAGGAACGCCACAATGAGTTGGTCGGCGAAACGGTCGAAGTAGGTCTGCTCTTTGCCTCGAAGGCCATTGTGCAATTGCTGGTTAACCCGATAGTTGGACCCCTT
Source organism: Drosophila cognata (assembly GCA_035041535.1). Taxonomy (NCBI): domain Eukaryota; kingdom Metazoa; phylum Arthropoda; class Insecta; order Diptera; family Drosophilidae; genus Drosophila; species Drosophila cognata. The sequence goes on along the minus strand of JAWNLC010000571.1, from coordinate 10,807,403 downwards.
ACGCATCGGTGAGTAATTGAATCGAATCATCAAAATTATTATTATATATATAATATTATATTATTCTCTTAAGTATACATAATACTCTAATACTCTGTTCCTTTCACCTTTTGTTATATTCTCAGTATTGGGTACAGCATTCCAATGTTTGCCGGTTTTGTAATTATGTTTCTGTCAACGCTGAGTAAGTTTTGAATAATCAAGTTGAAAGCGAAGTGTGCATTAATCAAAATTGAGGTATTTTTAACAGCGAACAAGTAATGTTTCATAATCAAATCCAACATCGAATTCGAACATGGTTCAAACTAGTATAAATTATTATATAGCTTTCAATCGTTTGAATTTGTTTTATATCTTGTGTCCGCAATTAGCATTTTGAGCTCAAAGTTGATTCATGTGAATTGTGGAGCTGTATTTCATCATTGTTTATCTCTTGTATAGTTTTCGCCTTTGGACGCTCCTACTTGGTACTCTTCGTCGCTCGAGCTCTTCAGGGCATTGGCTCATCGTGTTCATCGGTCTCTGGCATGGGCATGTTGGCCGATCGCTTCACCGACGACAAGGAACGTGGCAATGCAATGGGTATCGCTCTGGGTGGACTTGCTCTTGGTGTGCTCATTGGACCGCCTTTTGGTGGCGTTATGTATGAGTTTGTTGGCAAATCGGCGCCATTTCTGGTGCTCGCTGCTCTGGCGCTCGGCGATGGTTTGCTGCAGATGTTCATGTTGCAGCCGTCCATACAGAAAGCGGAAACAGAGGAGCCACCGTCTCTTAAGAGTCTGATCAGTGATCCCTACATTTTGATAGCGGCTGGTGCAATTACCTTTGCCAATATGGGCATAGCGATGCTGGAGCCGTCTCTGCCCCTGTGGATGGTGGATAATATGGGTGCAACACGTTGGGAGCAGGGTGTGGCTTTCTTGCCAGCTTCCATTAGCTATTTGATAGGTACAAATCTGTTTGGACCACTGGGACACAAGATTGGACGATGGTTTGCTGCCTGCCTAGGACTGGTTATCATTGGCGCCTGTTTGATCTTTGTGGGTGCTTCCACTAGTTGTCCATTATTGATTAATTAACGCGACTTCTTCCACTTCAGATACCCATGGCGACCTCAATCACGCATCTGATTATTCCCAATGCTGGTCTTGGCTTTGCCATTGGCATGGTTGACTCTTCGATGATGCCGGAGCTGGGTTATCTGGTCGATATACGGCACTCGGCTGTCTACGGCAGTGTCTATGCCCTGGGAGATGTGGCTTTCTGTGTTGGTTTTGCTGTCGGTCCAGCGTTGTCGGGCTCCCTTGTGAAAAGTATTGGGTTCGAATGGATGTTGTTTGGCATCGCCATACTCTGTTTTTTGTATGCGCCGCTGCTGACGCTACTCAAGAACCCGCCGACCAGCGACGAGAAAAAGGTGCGTATGGCTAGGGAGGCTGCGGCTGCAGAAGCGGCCAACGCTTCCACGATTGCTCAGCTAACGGCATCGAGTCCATCTATATTGCACGAGACTCCAACGAATGCCTGCAGGACGAATGAGGCTTTCGAAAGCGAACGATTATAATCTAAGATTAACTCATGCTTTAATCTTATCATTTGTATTGCATATCTGGATCGTAGTTTGCTAGTTTCTTGTACGATATTTTACAACTGAGTGAAAAGGTTATCATTTTTACTAGTATTATTTTATTATTTACATTTGTAGTATTTTTTTTAAACATATTTGTACTCATTTTTTACACTAATTTATATGTTTTACTGAGTAAGCTGAGTTTTGCTTATGTTTACATCGCTGGATTTTATGTTAATAAATAAAAATTGATTATAATTATTAATTTCATTAGTAAGGCATTTCCTTGTTCTTCAAATATCATATGATCTAACCACATACACCCACCTCTTCACTCTTGCAGTCACTTATATATGGACGCGACCGATCCCAGGTACGTTATGTAACCTATCAAAACTACGATGACGACGAATAAATTTTCGAAAACTAAAAAAATTTGTTGGCAATGTCAGTACAAAATGACCAAAAAATACAAAAAAAAGGAGTATATATATATATATATATATTAAAATAAAAAAGCAAAAAAAAATGCTAAAAAGAAAAGAAAATACAACCAAAAATATCAGTAATATCATATGAAATTGAGAAAATTGTTATAATTGTTAAAAGTTAGACATTATTTCGTGAAATATCCAACGCTATAGCTACTAAAAAAATATCAATGAGTAACATCTAAAATGGACCAAAAAGGCAAATTCAAAACTCTAAAAAAAAAAAACAAACATATTCCATCAGGTAAAATCTATAATCAAACATTTTTTATTTGTTAAAATTAAATCTTAGATTGAAATTGTAGTTAGAAAGAAGATCAATCGGTTGAAATGCTTTGATTTTGTAAAGTATTCATTTATTTGATCGCAGCACAACAAGAAGTCAACTTTGACTATTAAGAACATCAGTGCAACAAACTAATGTTCAAGTATAAAACGATATGAGTGAAATATTAAGTGAAAACTGAAATCAAGGTGTCAAATCAAATCTAAATAATCACAATGTGCGAAAAGTTGACAGACCACTTTGACATCGCATATTGCTCTTTAAAACTCTCAAAATGTATGCGTACATTTTACTCCCAGAATGGAAGGATTTGCATGCACAATTTATTAGTGTTGGAGTTTGTCATTGCATTGATTTACTGTGAATCCCAAAAACTGACCACACCTCATTCAAAATCGAACTTCAATTTATATTTTAAGTATACTCATGAATATAGGTTATATAAAATAACTCAAAAGATTTAGAATTGACCCAAAACAGACGCGCTTACCGTGTAAAGTTTTGGGGCAGGTACAGCGTCATTACAACTGATAATAGACCTGTGAAGAGTCTGAAGAGGAAAAGTTGCCAGTTGTTCTGCCGCTGCATCGACCCCAGACCAGTTCACTTGGTAAGTCTATAAACGCATCGTTCGCAGGTTATCCGCATAGACATTGATGCTGACATTGTAGGGCCTTGTTGCGGACTCTTCCCGCCGGCAGCTGCCACTGCGACTCCTCTCCAGTCCTGGTTCTCCTACTCCTGCCGGAGTATTGCGCACTCGCAGCTTATTCAACGAGAATTGCCTATCTTCGTATGCCGGCTGCGATGTTGTTATCCGTATGGGCATATTGTTCAGTCGCGTATGTATCGGCTGATTGGAGTCAACGGGCAAACCACTTACATTCAGATTGAGCAACTTGCGCTCGCTCAGACGCGGATTGGACAGACATCGCAGACTGGCATTACTAACTCTTCCACAAACATTGGCATTGTTATTCGAACTGGCCGAACTGCGGCCTTCGAGTAATCTGCATGCTGGTGCAGCTGATGGTGCTGGGCTAATGGGCAACTGCTCCTCTAGCCGATTAGTGGAAGTGGCTGTGGGCTGCCGGTTATTAAAGGGCACCATGCCTGGCAAACGCTCCTTTGAGGCTAGTCTCTTCAAGACGGGTGCAGGTGACCCAGCTGATGTGAGAGGCGTGGCACGCATTGGCATTGGCCTGTGTTCTTCACACTCCAGCTGCCGCTGCCTGTGTCTTTCCCGACTCGCCTGCGATTCCTGCAATTGATCTCGATCGCGCAGTGATTCTAACTGTCTGAAAAGCTCACGTTCTTGGTCACGCAGCCGCGTAAGCTGCTGCCTCTGCAGCTCCAGCTGACGCAGCTGATTTGCTGCTTCCTCCTGCCGTTCACATGTGGTTTTGGTCTGGGCTATGGGAAAATTAAATTTGGACAGCCTCTTGTCAATGACAAATGTGTCGGAGCTGGTATTGTGAGCCGGCTCTTTCATTATATTCGTATTGTTGTCCGTCTCAATTTGAATGCTGCAGCGGTGGTCCTGCTGTGCCTCAGTTTCTCGGCTCTTTATATTAATGTTGATCGCACAGCCGCTGGAACAGCTGGCACTGAGCTTTGGCGACCTCTCAAAAGTGGATGTAGAGAAATTTCTAACAGACTTCATGCTGCTGGCGGAGGCGGAGGCACAGGCCTGTGTACTTTTCGAGCTACTTGCACTTTGTGTTACGGAGGTAACGCTCTGGTCACACCTCATCGCCCGATATTCGTCACTATCACAACAGGTACGCAAAAGTGGAAGTTTCGAAACTGCAGCAGGAAAACTGCTGCCAAGTTGGCTGCGGCATTGTGGTGCTTCCCTGCTAGTGAGACTATGCACTCTGCTTGCTGGCATGAAGTCATGCAGAAACTGGCGACGTCTGTGCTCAGCAAAGGCAGTGGATGCTGGTGTTAATGCAGCATTATGACATATCCTTGCCATAAATTTCGGATTCTTATAGTAGGTCTCAAAGGTGGGTGGCCTCGGCTGCGTCGGCTGTGGTCGCTGAAAGGCCTGCATTGAGTATACAGGTCGCTCCGCATAGCGAAAGTTGTACGATTGAATTTTGAATGGATCGTTGTGGAAGACATCGTTCACCTGACGGCGTGTGTAAATGCTGGTAAGACCAACTGTCAATACGACGAATAAGACCATGAAAATCGTTGCATTGAAAATATTCCGAATGTCAAATATACTTACACAGACCGCGATTCATGTTGGGCAAACAAATTTAGTTCTTTTCAAAGTGTTACAAAATAATGTGCAACAATCAACATTTAGATGATTTTCAAAAAAGTTTAAGTCGTCCAAATATTATAAATTTCTCAAGGTCGACTTTGTTCAACCGTAGAGCCCACAAAGTCAGTTTTTGGGACTCACATTAAAGCTCTATCAGCAATGGGACGAAACATTTGTGCTGCAATAGGGTTAAAAGCTAACCAACCTTCTTTAAACAAATCAATTTAAAAGATGCTAATATCATATTTGTTGAACGTAAATAATTGTTTAATGAATTAGCGGAACACTTTAATTATCTTTATATATATATTAATACTATATATTGAAACATATATACATACATACACATATAAATTTATAATCGTAAATTACATAAAAGATATCTGACACAATAAGGGAAATACTTTACAGCTATAAACCATTATGTAAAACTATGTTAATATTGATGCGCGTACAAACTGTGAAATTAATTTATGTAAAATAAATAAATATAGATCATTTGGATCAATTGGATATTTCCGCGAGACACTTGAATGGCTGCAAGTTTCTCTACGCGTTGTATGCAACATTAAAGGCTACGTAAAATCCACCTTTTCTTTCCATTAAGCATTTTCAATTGCCATCCAATGGGCAAAGTGTAAGCATTTTTGCGCGCATTTCAAAAAGCAAAACAAATATAAATTTGATGGAAATCAATCTGTAAATAGGTCAAGAGCGAAATGAAAGAGTTAAAAAGCAAATAATACTAGTTAATTGCAGGTATACAATGAGGTTATATTAAAAATGAAAAAACTGTACATATGCAAAGCTGAAATACTTGCTGATTATTATCGTTGTTTAATTGTTCTTTATAAAATTAAAGCTAGAAAAGAATATATATAAAAAAATACACTCTACTAGCAGATCCTACATAAAAACGTATTCGCGCTTGATGTATGTATTGTAACTTGCCACGCTTTTGAAGAATTGCAAAATGCAATCATGCACCATATAAAACTATTATGAATTCCCCAAAATACTAATCAAGTTATGTAGTACAAAAGCATTGTGCAGGGTATACAAAACAAACTGTCCTCAAACAGATACATAATTAAACAAAAACAAACAAAAAATATGTTATTATGCAATCGATCTATTTTTTAGTTTTCAGAAGTTGTTGTGCGTGTTAAAGACAGCTTATAAACGTTTTAACGTGCTCTAGCAATATATATCATACTTGTGAAATAGACAATATAGCCAATATATAAGTACATATACATAACAGCATATATTAATACAAATATCAACAGCTTATTCGTAATTACTATATACTCATGGAATACAATTGGATGTTGTTAAACGTTAAATGTTATTACAAATATCACAATGCACATGCAAACAAAATATAAAGAAAAATGCTGGTATGGGGTCAAACAAACTATAACTAAAACAATTAGCATATATACATATACATATATATATATATATATATATGTAACTACAAGAATATAATACGTTTTGTGCACAGTATTACGTACACACATACTCATATACTCTCTCTCAAGTATTGAAATACCGCTAGATTAATTGAAATTTGTATAGCTTAGCGCGAGCATATTAGTCAAAACTTAGACGTTCATATATACACACAAAGCTACTTACATACTACACATATATAAAAATCAGTGGATTTAATTACTGTCACATTTTGTGTAACAACACCTAATATCCAACAAACACTAACCTATGGTAAGCTGCACTGCTAGTTGTAGGATCGTATTATAAGTATTATCATAAGCTAATGCTTAGGACATCACAGATTCAAATGGAAGATGGATGGATGTTGACGAGGGAGAACTCTACGGCATACTGGCTCCAATGAGCGAGCGATATCCGTGCGATCCGTGCGGCTGGCGTCTGGCTGCTGGCGTCCGGCACCCGGGTACGCCGGATCGGACGCCCTGTGGTCACGCCAAGATGATGGGCCCGGGGTTACATGGTATCCAACGAAACCAACCCGCCCCTCCGTCATGAAAAAGTAAATACGACCTGCGATAGTGGTGCCGGATACACAGCTCTTCGAGCGGCCGGGAAAACAATTGGTGGAGAGTATTAGACGGAAATCTATTTCCTAATACTCCCAAACCGAATGACCAAGTGGATCGGATGGAGGCGGAGAGGCCTGTTGAGCCTGACAGTGCAGCTGGGCTATATAGTTTATTTTTAATTATTATTAATAAATATAATAATTAAATAAATAAATTAACGTGGTTAGAACATGACCGAGTTTAATTTAAGGCTGGGCGTATCATTTTCTCAGAAAAATTTCACAATTAGTGTGAAGCTGAAAAATGCTGAGACATATTTTAAGAGGCTCACAGAATGTGGCTCTCGCTTTGCAAAATCTTTACAGGCTTACGAAGGACATGGTACGTTAGAATCGCAAATACTTAGTCTACCAAACAGAATTAAAATATTGTGGGGCTATCTAAAAACACAAACACTTGAAACACTTGAGAGGAAATGACTTAATCCTTGTTTTCTCGGAGACTACAAAAGCGATTTGTATGTCCCTGATCAAAATCAAATGTTTGACACAGTCTCGTTAGAATCAACAAGTAATAAAAATAACTTCTAATAACTACTGTATTTATTTACAAATATATAGATAAAGACCGTGTACTCCTCAAAGCATTATTGCTGTAGAAATTTCCCGAGTGTGCAATTTAGTGATGACTCAAAACTGAGCGACTCGGCGAGGAGCAGGAAAAATACGAACAAGGTCAATTTCTTGTGCATTGTGGTGAATTCCACTATAAACTGCTTTGTTACAGTTTTAGTCGAATTGAACTGCTTATTTTCTGAAGTTGAGAGTTAACATGACTGCTTTATATTCTGTGCTGAACTGCTTGAAAATTACTATTTATAAATGCACTGAAACTGATTAAATGGATTTTGTAGGTAAGCGGTGCAAGTCTACTGCTTGCATCCAATGTTGAACTGCTTTAACTCAGAATGCATGTTGCCTACATTACAGTTATAGTTTGTGCCATTTGCACTGCTTTGACTAACAACATTTGCAAATTATAACCATTAGCCTTTGAGAAGATCACTCGAATATGGGATTTTATTTTTTCCTTTTCTGGCGAAATTGGTTGATAATAATATCAATAGCTTTTTTATGATTTTTATGTTGCTTGCTTCATTTTTCTAATTATTTTAATATTTATGTAATATTCTTTAAATAGGTATGTATGTATGTATTCGAATACTTGTCGTTTTGTGCGGAAGCTGTCGATTAATCATCATAGTTGGGCTCTAGAATTTTCTGCGATAAGTTCTGTAATCTTTCGCGGTAAATCCAGGGCAGCAAGCGGTTCGACAAACGTTTCTTATAAATATAATTTGGACACAGCTGCAAATGGCAGTTGGCACCGCTGCAGTTCATGCACCTCTTGCAGCTGCACACTTGACCCGGTGCACATCGAGTGGTCTCATCGCCTGGGTAGCATTGCTCATTCAATTTCCGATAGCAGAAGGATTTGGCACAGTCCCGAACCATGATCGTGTAAAAGCCGTCGCTGCAGTTCTCTGGTTCTGCTGCAGAATCTTGGCTGCAAGACTCCTTGTACTGGGAATTGCTGTTGAAACATGAAAGTGCATTATTTACTGTGTATATGCCTTCACCAATTACAACTTACATGGCGTGACATTGATGCCAAACCGTAAGGAGTATAATGCAGCGGAGAAGTACCCGGAGATTGCCGAAGCCACGTTGGATCTCTTGATGGTGACGCATTATCAGTGCGTTCCCTGTGCCAGGATAATTGCTTCTGCTAGCCATCTGTATATTGGCATGCTTTTATACTTCAAATATACTCGCGACAATTAATTAAATTTAAATCTATGTGAATATATAATTGATTCATTAATGGAAAGCATCAGTTTAGTGCTTATTCAATTGACAACGCATCCCCCTCGCCAACCTCCAAATGTGCGACGAAGCATGAAGCATGAGGTTCCTGTGCGGTCAGCTTAATGATGCTCTTTGTAGTTCAATGCCAATGCCACGAGGCAGGGATTTTAAATATTCACTGGTTCATTGGTTCGGAGTGGCAGCCCTAATAATTGAGGCACACCAACAGGGTCAAGTGCAAGCAGACTTATGAATATTAATTCATGGTCACTTTTACTGAAGGCGTTTCCTGAATGTTAAGAAATTAATTTTGTAATTATTAATAGATGTGCATTTGATATGTAAATTTATTTACTTCCATTGTACTTCCTTTAGTTAACTTTCATTTAGCATCTGTTCTGAAATCTAAGCAATTTGAACAATTCCAGGAGTTATACTGGTTATATTTATTGAAATACATTTAAGCAATATTTGAAGAATAATTAACAAAATTAACTTAAAAAAGAATTGCATAACTTGTAAATCCTATTGGAGAAGTAAATGAAAAATGTATTTTTAAATGGATTTGTATGTGTAACACAATATATAAGTTGTAATATTTCAAATTGAAATAGATTTTAAATCAATTGAATTCCGTATTTCCATGAAGCAGTTGTGTTTAAATTTTAAAGTGTTTATCTTCGTGATGCGCCATCCTAAATTGTTGTTAATTTGTAAGAAGTCTTGAATAACTATGTTATTTCTTATAAAATAATGATCCTTGTTATACCTAAATGATTAAGAATTAAAAATTTAATTATTAATTTCAGACAAATGTGTATTAAATTGGTTAACCTATTCGGCATTTGGAGTTTTAAGCTTGCACGCTTTATTTGCCTTCCTAAGTAAGGGCAAACTGCATGCTCGGCAAAGTCAAATGATGCATAAAAATGAAAGAATCCTTCTAGAATCGTTTGAATTTCATATTTTCCGATGATCATTTTCGTATCTATTAAGTTTGATAAATTAGCGGTAGAAACTATGGCCGTCCAAACTGTAAATAAGAATAAATTTCAAAACCAATTTGTTTTCCTGTCTTTCTCAAGATTCACATACCTTCAAATGAGGTAGACCGTTTGTCCGGAAGCTTATTGATGGCAGGTAGAAAATTTCCAAGTTGTAAAAAGAAGATTACCATTACGATGAGTATGTGGATGCGAAATACTTTATGAAGGTTGATATTTTCTACCCAGTCTCGCAAAAAGATCACCATAAAGCGAGCTAAAATGAGGCATGCATTTACATGAGACAAATTGCATTATTTGATGTATATGTGGACGAACTTACCTACAGGTTGTATTTCAAATAAATGCATGAAAAACTTATTCTTGACATAGTATTGGCTACCAGCGAAAGATATGCCGCATCGCAACAAATTGGGTTTGTAAATAACTTTAACAGTGGGCCATCTCCTTCCACAATTACCAACATGCTGCCAGTTTAAATCGGATTCGAAAGCATGTTCAATTAGTCTCTGCCGTTCCAGCATATTCGATTCAGCGTCGTGGTTTAAGCTGCCGACTGAGTGAAGATTGTAATAAATAATGTTGTTACCCATTTTACTTACCACACTTACCAAACTCAACGCAAATGTTTAAGACTGAGTCTCTTTTTCCGACCCCCATTACACGCGATCCATATACATAAGTGCGAAGAGTGCAGCGTGGGATTTTTCTTTCCAGTAATTGCAGCAGCTCAAGCTCCAAGTATCCTGTTTTTTCATTCTGAATAGCATTGGCAACGAGAACTTTTTCTAGAAGGTCCAACCAGAATGTAACTGAATCTACGTAAATATAGACCAATAGAGTAATTTACAGAAAAAGTTGATCGATTCTAGATGCGACTTAAAACTTACGTAGCGACATTTTTTTATAGAAGAATCCAGAAGCTAAAGAAAGTTACAAATTGTTCAGACAATTTCACAATCGATCTGTTTAAAGGTGTGACCAGTTTTAAAGCGTCAGTAAAATACCTACATTAATCATTAATCGGTGCAGAGTTGATAGCGATTATTTCCATATCGCATAGAGTTAATCAAATTGAATCAAACCGATTACAATTCCCAAAAAGGTTTGATTGGGGTAGAATAGTAACTTTTAAGCTTGTAATATGTTAAATTTCAATTGGTTAAATTGAGTTATTGAATATCAATAATAATATTCAATTTGTTAATATAATAAATAAACTAAAATATAGCTTACGTATAAAATTGTAAAGGCAAACATATTTTCAGTGCTCATTTACCGTAATTGTAATTTACTACTTTATACATTGTGTTTGCTATTGTAAATAGAGACTGAGACTAATCTTTTCAAATTTGTTAGTATTCGAATTGTCAGCGAGCGTTAAGCATCCGAGAAGCTGCGAATAGAAACACGTTCAAATGGCTGGCGACAAAGTTATTTTGGCCTACACCGGTGGCTTCGTTACGAGCTGCATGCTGAAGTGGTTGCTGGAGCAGCGCTACGAGGTCATCTGCGTGCTGGCCGATGTGGGCCACCAGGAGAACTTTCAGGCAGCAAGACAAAAGGCGCTTAAAATTGGTGCCAAGGAGGTGGGCAAGAGTTCACCAATATATAATACATATGCGTATAATCAAACCAAATCAAATGAACATCATTGCAGGTAATTGTGGCTGATATCAAACGGAACTTTGTGGAGCAGTACATTTGGCCAGCCATCCAGATGGGCCTTATCTATGAGGAGCGTTATCTGTTGGGCACCCCGCTGGCGCGACCCTGCATTAGTGTAGCCCTGATTGAGGCTGCCAGGCGGTATGGTGCCAAGTATCTGGCTCACGGTGCCAACGGCAAGGGCAACGAACTGGTGCACTTCGAGCACTGCGTCTCTGCACTGCATCCGGATTTGAAGGTGAGCATTGTGTACAGTAAGAGTAAATATTGATGTAACCTTTGAAAAATCGGCCTGTTTGCGATAGCTATATTTTCCAATTAATAACACAGAGCATATAGTTAGACTAGAAGCCAAAGTTTAGTCTTTTGTCAAAGGTTTGAAGCCAATTGATAAACCTTTTCACAACAAGAGTAGCTAAGCGAAATGAAGATTTCGATCAGCGAACGCCCTTTATCAATCGAGAGAGAGAGAGAGAAAAAGCGTTGTATAATGAGAGCGCTGATAACGCTGGCTGTTGCAGCTCATAATGCCACCCAGGGCTCAAGTTTGTAAACAATTCATTATTATTCAAAGATCTTTGTTGCCGCTGAAAACACGACCTAATCGTTAAACAATTTCTACACAGTATAAATGCATTTTAAAAAATCTAAAAAACTTATTCTATTGGTTCCCTCCACTTTTAAATTTATACGTCTTTTGTATGGTTACAGATCATTGCGCTGTGGCGCGATGTGGAGTTCCGTCGCCGTTTTCCGTTCCGTCAGGATCTAATTGCCTATGCGCATGTCCATGGCATTGAGGTGATAGCCAAGCCAGCACCGCCCTGGAGCATTGAAGCAAACATGCTGCACATTAGTTACGAGTCGGGTATTCTCGAGGATCCCAATACGGTGGCACCCAGCAGTCTCTACGAACTGACGCTCGATCCGCGCACCCAAGCGCCGCTGACGGCAAGGCGTGTAGGCATCCGCTTTGTGCACGGCCTGCCCACAGTAGTCGTGGATTTTGCCAACAGTCGCAACTACATCGTAGCATCGGATATGCTCAAGTTCCTCAACGAGCTGGGCGGCCCATATGGCATCGGACGCATTGACATTGTAGAGAATCGTTATGTAGGCCTGAAATCTCGAGGCGTCTATGAGACACCCGGTGGCACCATACTCTACACAGCCCATCAGGATCTGGAGGTGTTTGCATTAGATCGTGAAGTGCTACGCACCAAGCAGCTGCTCCGTGATCGCATGTCCGACTATGTGTACAATGGCTTCTGGTTCAGTCCCGAGGCAATCTATGTGCGCCGTTGCATTGAGCTGTCGCAACAACATGTCACCGGCCAAGTATGCGTGGAACTTGGACCGGGCTACTGTCGGCCCATGGGCTGCATCGCAGGCGCTGTACAACTAGCAGCTGTTCTCGATGGATGAGCATGGCGGGTATGTGCCCAAGGATGCCGGTGGCTTCATAGCCATTAATGCGGTGCGCATTCGCGAGCATGTACGCGCCTTTGGTGCCTACAAAAGTGAACAGCAGCAGTCAAAGTAGTTGACTATCAAATCAACAAAAAATTGCGACTAAAGTCAAAGCAACTGAATAAAAACAATTTAAATAGAACGCATCTTGTTTTTTAATATATATATATATACTATATATATATTGTTGTAATACGGCAGAGTTTCAAACGTAGAGTTAAACGCAGTTTGTGATTATAAGTGCTATTTATTATGCGCGAGTGCGTCTTTACTTGAGGAATAATTGTGAGCAACAGACTAATAGAATGCCAAACACAATACATGTGTGACCATAGCTTAAATATTAATCGATGTAGCGATATTAATCGTTGCCGTTAAAATTCAAACATATTTCAACACTCTCTCTCAATGATTACATACTTAACTACATACAAAGATTAATAGCAATTCATTTCATTAATACATTTCACATGTTTGATCTTTTGCAAATTCTTGGTAAGTACATCAGACATCATATCGCTTGTACACACATATTCAATATCTATCTCATTGTTAGCATACAACTCTCGAACATGATGGTACTTAATATCTATATGTTTGCTACGATTATGCAATGTAGGATTCTTAGTTAGACATTGTGCGCTTTGATTATCGCAATATAATAAGACAGATTTAGTTTCTTTAAAACCCATCTCATGTAACAGTTTTTTGAGATACACCGCTTCTCTAGCTGCAGGTTGATAATGCAATGTACTCGGCTTCAGTGCTGCTCAAAGATACCAGACTTTGCTTCTTAGACTCCCACGAAATCGCGCCGCCCGCACCAATGAAGACGAATCCACTATACGATTTGCGGTCTGCAGTATCATTTGCCCAATCCGCGTCGACGTAGCCATGTAACGGTTTTCCCGTAGCCTGATAATGGAGTTTCAGATTAGCTGTGCCCTTGAGGTACCTTAGCACACGCTTCGCTGCAATTTCGTGTTCCTTGTGAGGATTTGCGTTTCTCTGCGCCAGTTTTGCCACAGAGTGTAATATGTCTGGCCTCGTTGTTATGGCCAAATACATTAAAGAGCCTATTAATGACTGATATATTTTCTCATTAATGGCCTCGCAGTTGTCGTCATCGCACTTGACTTGATGACCGGCTTCCAGTGGTGTAGCAACAGGCTTACACATTGACATGCCCCAAGTATGTAGCATGTTTTCCACGTACTGCCCATGACCAATAGCTATGTTGCCAGTTTCTCCCTCGCGTTCTACTTCTATTCCTAAGAAGTGACTGAGCTGACCTCCATCAACTACTTCAAACTCATTGGCGATTGACAGTTTGATGCTCAACAGGTCGTCTTTGGTTGAGCTGGCAATTAAAAGATCATCTACATAAACCGCAATGATATTAATTTTACCTTTCCCATTGCGTACATAAACGCATGGCTCGCTGACGCATGGAGTAAATGCATGTTTTCTCAGTACTGCATCCAGTTTGGTATTCCATTCTCTGCCGCTTTGCTTTAGCCCATACAGAGATTTATTTAACTTCAAAACTTTGTTAGGGTATTCGTCGCTAACGAATCCATCCGGCTGTTTCATGTAGACTTCTTCGGAAAGCTCGCTGTTCAAGTAGGCAGTCGACACGTCCATTTGATGCAGGAATAACTTATATTCAACCGCCAGCGCCATTATCATCCTCACAGAAGAGTACCTTACCACTGGTGAGAAGGTTTCAAAGTAGTCGACGCCATATTGCTGCGCACAGCCTTTAGCTACTAATCTTGATTTGAAGCGCTCTACGTAGCCGTCTTTGCCAACTTTTACCCCGAAAACCCATTTACATCCTATGGCTTTCTTGCCCTTCGGCAAATCTACAATTTCCCAGGTATTATTAGCTTCAAGTGCTTGAATTTCCTTCTGTATTGATGCTGACCATTCTCTACTCATTTTTGAATTACGAGCATCACCTACACTTGCGGGGATTGGCACATCCTCTGCTCTTAACATATTAAGAGTATTAAATACCTTTCTTGGACGGCCCGGCTGACCAGTCCTTAATATTCGTGGACGACCTGTCCCTCGAACTTCACTTTTGGGTGTCTCCACTTCATTACTTTGTGCATAGTCTTCGGTATCGTTACTTTCATTACTTTGATTGCTTGAATCAATACCTGTTTCTTCGTGCACTTCTTCATTGCCGCATTCTACATTGGCTGTTTGATCCTGCAGATTTGGTAGCACACATTTATCAAATAACGCTATATCTTCGTTGTCCCTCGCAGATTCTCCAAAATCATTTTCCAAGAATATAACATCTCTGCTTTCAATCACCTTTTCGGTTTCTGGACAATACAACTTATACGCTTTTGCTGTTAACGAATAACCTATCATTATGTACGCGCTACCCTTTGGCCTGAACTTATTTTTGTGACACTTATTGAGTGCAATCACTTTTGCGCCAAATATTCTTAAATGTGACACGGTTGGCTTTTTACCGGTCCACATCTCATACGGTGTCTTGTTTATCAACGTCTTTGTCTCCGATCTATTGCGCAGATAGGCAGCAGTCTGTATTGCATCTCCCCATAGGGTCTCTTTTACACCAGAATAGATCATCATACTCCTGGCCATCTCAACCAGCGTGCGATTTGCGCGTTCTGCAACGCCGTTCTGTTGCGGGGTATACGGTACCGTTAGCTGTCTTTTTATGCCGTTATCCGATAAGAATTGATTGAATTCATGACTCACATACTCTCTACCGTTATCGCTGCGGATTGCTTTCAGCTTTTTACCGCATTGTCTTTCGGCAAACACTACAAAGTCTTTAAATGCTTTCAGTATTTCGTCCCGCGCCTTCAAGAAATACACAAAAGTATAACGGGAATAATCGTCGATGAATGTCGCAAAGTACCGTGCCTTTCCGGCAGACGTCGTGTTGATTGGTCCGCATATGTCTGTATGCACAAGACTTAACACTTCTTTTGCGCGATTCTCTGATGCCCTTGGAAACGATCCAACGCATATTTTGCTTTTTGCGCAAGTTTCGCACAGAGCGCCTTGCAAGTCAATATTTTTCTTGATCGATTTCAAACCGTGCACGATCTCATCACTTGCCATTTTCTTTAAACTTGCCATATTTATGTGACCTAGACGATTATGCCACTTCCATAATTCACTGCAGCTTGCATTTGAGTACATACACTTTTCCATTTTTGCTTCAATCATAAATAAGCCATTACTTTTAGTAGCCTGCAGTATTGTCACATTTTCATTGTCTTTTATTATGGCTCTCTCTCTCTCAAACAACACTTTATCCCCTTTTGCCACGACTTTTAGAACAGAAATAAAGTTTGTTTGCAATTCTCTAACGTACAGAACGTTTTTTAATTCAATGCAAAAATTTCCAGAATTTACACACACAGTGCCAATGCCGTCGGCTCTTATGAAATTATCTCCAGCTAGAAAAATTTTTTCTTTGTGCTCTTTAAAGTCGACAAACAACGATTTATCACAACACATGTGAGCGGTGGCGCCACTGTCCAGACACCACATCGATTTTGTCACTTTACTGTTATTCTGCATATTTGCGAGTATAGCATACGATCGTTTTGCGTCGTTGCTTCTTTCTTGTCCTTTGTCATTTTTTCTTGCATTACACTGCGCAATAAAATGACCCTCACGTCCGCATCTATAACACTTTTTGTTATGCTTAGCACCGTTATTCGCTTGCACATTTCTGTTTCCTCTGATATTCTCTTGGACGTTTCTGCTTCCTCTTATATTCGCGCGCGAAACGAACGCTTGCTGTACACTGTTGTCGTCTTCTCCGTTGCTCATTCTTTGTCTCTCGCTTTCCTCAATAATTTTGATTTTAAGATCCGATAATAATGGCAACTGATCCCTCGTTTCGATCGCGACGACAAAATTTTCAAAACTTTTTCCAAGTCCCGACAGCAACACCATTGTCAAAACGTCTTCAGAAACTTCCATATCGACTATCCTTATCTTGTCCACTAAATCGGAAAATTCATGTAAGAAGTTTTGCACCGTCGAAAAATGTGTCAACCTTAACCGAAGCAATTTTCGGAACCACTTCATTTTCGTGGCAGGTCCACGTGGCTGATACACGCCGGAGAGCGTATCCCAAGCTTCTTTTGCCGAAACGCAGTCCTTTACAAAAATTAGCTGTGACTCTTCTAAGCCCAGCATTATGCTTGATAATGCCTTTTCGTTAAGCATATCAAATTCAGCTTTTTCAGCTACAGTTGCATTTTCCGATTTCACAATTCTTCCACAGACAATTGGCCATTGGTCAATTTGCACCAGCACACTCTTCATGTGCAATGACCACGCCGCATAGTTTTCGCCATCCAACTTTTTAATGGAATATAATCCTAGTCCACTCATGTTTATTATAGCACACAGCAATTAATTATCGCACACAGCAAATAAAAATAATAAACACTACTCTTCTCGGTTCACACTACTCCTGGGCCCATAACCTGTTGTAATACGGCAGAGTTTCAAACGTAGAGTTAAACGCAGTTTGTGATTATAAGTGCTATTTATTATGCGCGAGTGCGTCTTTACTTGAGGAATAATTGTGAGCAACAGACTAATAGAATGCCAAACACAATACATGTGTGACCATAGCTTAAATATTAATCGATGTAGCGATATTAATCGTTGCCGTTAAAATTCAAACATATTTCAACATATATATATATATATATATATATATCTGCAAATAATAAAATTGTTTTAATGAACAAAGTATTTATTTATTTGTAATTACATTATATTATCGTTAAAATAAAAATCATTATCCCCTTTTTGATATCGATTCGATATCCCCTATCGATATTACGAGTTATCGATGCTCTTTATATTAGAGAAAATTTATTGTATCGGACAAAAATGTTACTGTGATTGTTTCGTTTTACGATTTTGAATCTTAAACATAAAAAGTAAAACTGTTGCAGCCAAGTGAGCTCGACTATGACATATCCTTAACTTTTTACCCATTTTCAATGGGTTCATTGTACAAAAATTGAACTAGCGGAACTTGCAATCGATATACATATAAATAGCCAAGAAAAAATCCAAACCGATACAGATTTATCGGTTCTCTCCTACTATGTGTTTGGATTTAGTATGTGATTGTATTAACTGCGCGACAAGCTTAACTGAGTTATTTCTGATAATATATTTCTGATAAATACTAGCAAATATATGATTTAAAATTTGAGGGCAACAGAATTTAAATAAAATATGTAAACGGAACTGATAATTCCATTTGTTTGATATAATTTACCTGACTCATATATTTGCCAATCTCATAAGAATGGCAATCTTAGTTTAGTTATATAATTTCATCGTGGACCCAATATATTCTCGTTACAGCAACACTTGAATACAATCGAATACATATTAACATAATCTTACATATACAGATATGAATGTTGTATGTTTGTATGTTTGTATGTTTGTATGTTTGCATGTTTGTATGTAGTAGAGGCGCTTGCAAATATCCAATGTTGGATTTACCAATTGCGTTAATCTTATTTCCGTAGCTGCCAAACGAACAATTTGTTAATATAATACATAAACTAAAATATAGTTTACGTATAAAATTGTAGAGGCAAACATATTATCAGTGCTCATTTACCGTAATTGTAATTTACTACTTTATACATTGTGTTTGCTATTGTAAATAGAGACTGAGACTAATCTTTTCAAATTTGCTGACAAGCACTATTATCAACGCTTAGATGCGCCTGCTGCTATCAAGCAATATAAATGAATAGGTGAACGGGGGGAAATATGAGTGGGTCGCTGATAGTAGAATTCTCCGCTTAGCTGTTAGTATTCGAATTGTCAGCGAGCGTTAAGCATCCGAGAAGCTGCGAATAGAAACCACGTTCAAATGGCTGGTGACAAAGTTATTTTGGCCTACTCCGGTGGCCTCGATACGAGCTGCATTCTGAAGTGGTTGCTGGAGCAGCGCTACGAGGTCATCTGCGTGCTGGCCGATGTGGGCCAGCAGGAGAACTTTGAGGCAGCAAGACAAAAGGCGCTTAAAATTGGTGCCAAGGAGGTGGGCAAGAGTTCACCAATATATAATACATATGCATATAATCAAACCAAATCAAATGAACATCATTGCAGGTAATTGTGGCTGATATCAAACGGAACTTTGTGGAGCAGTACATTTGGCCAGCCATCCAGATGGGCCTTATCTATGAGGAGCGTTATCTGTTGGGCACCTCGCTGGCGCGACCCTGCATTAGTGTAGCCCTGATTGAGGCTGCCAGGCGGTATGGTGCCAAGTACCTGGCTCACGGTGCCACCGGCAAGGGCAACGATCAGGTGCGCTTCGAGCTCTGCGCCTATGCACTGCAACCGGATTTGAAGGTGAGCATTGTGTACAGTAAGAGTAAATATTGATGTAACCTTTGAAAGATCGGCCTGTTTGCGATAGCTATATTTTCCAATTAATAACACAGAGCATATAGTTAGAATAGAAGCCAAAGTTTAGTCTTTTGTTAAAGGTTTGAAGCCAATTGACAAACCTTTTCACAACAAGAGTAGCTAAGCGAAATGAAGATTTCGATCAGCGAACGCCCTTTATCAATCGAGAGAGAGAGAGAGAAAAAGCGTTGTATAATGAGAGCGCTGATAACGCTGGCTGTTGCAGCTCATAATGCCACCCAGGGCTCAAGTTTGTAAACAATTCATTATTATTCAAATATCTTTGTTGCCGCTGAAAACACGACCTAATCGTTAAACAATTTCTACACAGTATAAATGCATTTTAAAAAATCTAAAAAACTTATTCTATTGGTTCCCTCCACTTTTAAATTTATACCTTTTTTTTTATGGTTACAGATCATTGCGCCGTGGCGCGATGTTGAGTTCTGTGGTCGTTTTCAGGGCCGTCAGGATCTAATTGCCTATGCGCATGTCCATGGCATTGAGGTGATAGCCAAGCCAGCAACGCCCTGGAGCACTGATGCCAACATGCTGCACATTAGTTACGAGTCGGGTATTCTCGAGGATCCCAATACGGTGGCACCCAGCAGTCTCTATGAACTGACGCTCGATCCGCTCACCCAAGCGCCGCAGACGGCAAGGCGTGTATGCATCCACTTTGTGCAAGGCCTGCCCACAGTAGTCGTGGATTTGGCCAACAGTCGCAACTACATCGTAGCATCGGATATGCTCAAGTTCCTCAACGAGCTGGGCGGCTCATATGGCATCGGACGCATTGACATTGTAGAGAATCGTTATGTAGGCCTGAAATCTCGAGGCGTCTATGAGACACCCGGTGGCACCATACTCTACACAGCCCATCAGGATCTGGAGGTGTTTGCATTAGATCGTGAAGTGCTACGCACCAAGCAGCTGCTCCGTGATCGCATGTCCGACTATGTGTACAATGGCTTCTGGTTCAGTCCCGAGGCAATCTATGTGCGCCGTTGCATTGAGCTGTCGCAACAACATGTCACCGGCCAAGTATGCGTGGAACTTGGACCGGGCTACTGTCGGGCCATTGCCCGCAAGGCAGGCGCTAATGCTGGTGTGCTGTATAACCAGCAGCTGGTCTCGATGGACGAGCACGGCGGGTATGTGCCTCAAGATGCCGGTGGCTTCATAGCCATTAATGCGGTGCGCATTCGCGAGCATGTACGCGCCTTTGGTGCCTACAAAAGTGAACAGCAGCAGTCAAAGTAGTTGACTATCAAATCAACCAAACATTGCGACTAAAGTCAAATCAACGAAGCAACTAAATAAAAACAATTTAAATAGAACGCATCTTGTTTTTTAATATATATATATATACTATATATATATATATATATATATCTATATATCTGCAAATAATAAAATTGTTTTAATGAACAAAGTATTTATTTATTTGTAATTACATTATATTATCATTAAAATAAAAATCATTATCCCCTTTTCGATATCGATTCGATATCCCTTATCGATATTACGAGTTATCGATGCTCTTTATATTAGAGAAAATTTATTGTATCGGACAAAAATGTTACTGTGATTGTTTCGTTTTACGATTTTGAATCTTAAACATAAAAAGTAAGACTGTTGCAGCCAAGTGAGCTCGACTATGACATATCCTTAACTTTTTACCCATTTTCAATGGGTTCATTGTACATAAATTGAAATAGCGGAACTTGCAATCGATATACATATAAATAGCCAAGAAAAAATCCAAACAGCTGTGAATAAATATACAGATTTATCGGTTCTCTCCTACTATGTGTTTGGATTTAGTATGTGATCGCATTAACTGCGCGATAAGCTTAACTGAGTTATTTCTGATAATATATTTCTGATAAATACTAGCAAATATATGATTTAAAATTTGAGGGCAACAGAATTTAAATAAAATATGTAGACGGAACTGATAATTCCATTTGTTTGATATAATTTACCTGACTCATATATTTGCCAATCTCATAAGAATGGCAATCTTAGTTTAGTTATATAATTTCATCGTGGACCCAATATATTCTCGTTACAGCAACACTTGAATACAATCGAATACATATTAACATAATCTTACATATACAGATATGAATGTTGTATGTTTGTATGTTTGTATGTTTGTATGTTTGCATGTTTGTATGTAGTAGAGGCGCTTGCAAATATCCAATGTTGGATTTACCAATTGCGTTAATCTTATTTCCGTAGCTGCCAAACGAACAATCTCGACAGGATGCCGGCGACAGGGTCGGACCCTCGGACATAGTGGAATTTTAGTGCTGTGGTCGGTATTCGGGGAGTTCCGCTTATTTGCACCAGCAAATAAATGCAAAAACTAATATTATTACAACAAATAAAGCTGAAAGAAGCTCGAGAGTCACAGGCAGCTGTGCATATGCTGTGTGTGTATGTGTGTATAAAATAATGTGATAAATACGTGCGTTTACTCAACAACAATGGGCACTCAGACAGATTGTGAGACATACATATATATATATTAAATGCATAAGCCTTATGGTAAACAATTTAGTCTTTGTGCCCAGGTCACAACGAAGATTCCATTCCTCTAGAGGCGTGGCTATTCAATATTGACTCAAGATTTGCAATACAAGTTTAAGCAAAGAATTTCTCAGAATCTCTCATTAGTTTTTCATTATTCATCTTTATAGAACACAATTGGAAACATCTGAATAGATTAATGATTGAGTGAAAGATTGCCACGCCTGCTTAGAACTTTTACTTCATTTTATTGGATACTTGGTATGTTGTCAACTTATCTATCCTTCCTTTTATATATTTAAGAAAAGATAAACCTATTCTGTTATCACCCATAAGCATCCAATAAATTAATTTATGTTGAAATATGTTTAAATATAACAGCAACGACAAATACTTTTTTTTTATCGCTACATCGATTATAATATAATAGATATATATAATTAACGATATAGTTAATATGGGAACAATTGTTTAAAAGCGATTCTTTTGCATACACTTGCGTCCATTGCCTTGTGCAGGGTTCGTTGTTGGACTAGTTGCAGACGCTCATTTGGAGATTGTATTTAAAATGCAATTAACATGCACATGATGTGCATGTATATGTTTACAAGGATTCAGTTGCCGTATCAGTTTCAGTCAAAAGCCTCAACCTCAGTGACCATCTCAGCTCTGAAAACAAACTGTTTGCATACTGTAACGGCCATCCATCCATCCATCCATCCATGCATCTATCTATCCATCGCACTGATGACAGCACCTAGTGTTTGCTTTGGTGTTGTTGGTTTTGGGTGGGACGCGATCAGACATCGTTGACAT
The DNA here is from genome assembly GCA_035041535.1 of Drosophila cognata. Classification (NCBI taxonomy): domain Eukaryota; kingdom Metazoa; phylum Arthropoda; class Insecta; order Diptera; family Drosophilidae; genus Drosophila; species Drosophila cognata. Next base: position 10,784,925 of record JAWNLC010000571.1, on the reverse strand, counting down.
TTTAACTTTGCGTTGAATGTCAAAAAAACATTGTGAGTAAAAAAGGTGCCTTATGATACAAAAAGTCGTTTGATAAAGTTAAGCACTCGGTTTTGCGGGATTATTGGCGAGCTTCAAAGGATGCGGCCAACTTTTGCCACGGTGACCCTGCGTGAAAGTTCAACTTTCGCAGCTATCTGGTTGGTTTTTTGCTATCTTAGTTTTTTCGAGCCTTTTGCTGCTAACTTTGATTGAATTTGATAAATTTAATCATGGCTTAACCCCATCAAAGTCGAGCATAATTATTACAAAGCAATATTTGTGCGTCTAAGTGGCTTTTATGAGTGACTGAAAAAATTAGTTTTATGTTCTGGTAAATCACTTTACTACGTATAGAGAAAATGTGCTTTAATTTAATTAAGCAACTTGAAGTGCTTATAGTTGATATCGAGGCATAGGCAGGCATCTTGGCAAAAGGAAAGGGATAAGTGTCCTTTAAGGAAACCAATCGTATCGATTTCTAGACTATCACTGGATACGATAAAATGGGGTTTCAGCTAACTGCAAAATATGCGTTATTTCCTGCAATGACATTGCGCCCGTGCGGCGGACTTGGCAACTAGCAACAATTTATCGCCGTGGTGCAACGCCCAATACTTCAGTAAACATAAATTTATTTATGAGCATGTGACGTTGCAAGCCCCGCCACCTACCCACTCTTGTGGCATTTGAGTCTGGTAGGAGCTTACGTAGCGCTGCGCCCCCTCACAGTTGTTGTTGGTCACCATCTCGTCCGTCTAGCAGCTACTTCCGCCGCGCATGCAAATTGCTTGAGGGTAAATTTTAATTATTCCTCATTGTTTTGATAGCAACGCGTGCTACTCTCTCTCCCTTCCTCTTCCTCTCTCTCCCTCTCTCTATCCCATGAGTCGGGTATTTGGCACAGCTGCATGGTGTGACTCTTCAGCTCTGCCAACGCCTTCAGCAGCGACAGCAGCAACAATAGCAACAAAAAATGCCGCACTGCGACCTCAGTCCTCGTTCATTTGGATTTGACTAGCCATCTACTACCCGCTCCTCGCCCCTCTCACTCTTTGTCTCCCTGTCTCTCCCTGTCTCTCTCTGTCTCTCTCTGTCTCTCTCTCTCTCTCTCGCTCTTTACGCGCTGACAACTGGCTCAGAAATGGCGGCGAAGTGGCGTGGGTGCTGACCTAGTCGCAAAAACAATTATTCTTTTGTGCTACTCCAAGCTCATTCTTGCCACAGCTTAGCTGAGGTTGCTCCTTTACGGTCCTTTTTAAACACAGCTGACTCCATGTTCATTTTTGGCTCGTTAAGATTAGAGTCGACTCGTCTTTGCCTATATCCGACTTTTTTTGATTTATGTTATATTTATAACATTTGTCGCATCATCTTTCATCTATAAAGGAAAAAGTTTGGTAAAATTAAATCAAAATTCATTGTTTATAATATTAACTCATGTTAAGTTAAAAGTGTAGAATATATTATTATAAGTATTTATATATTGTTGTGATATAACAAAGTGCCAAGCTAAGAGCAATTTCAGCGTTGGCTTAAGGTACACTTAGCGCCGTGGCTTTCCCCAAGGGTCGCTTTTGTGTGCAATTTGTTGCAAGTATTCGTAATTAAACAGAAGGCGCAATTACATCTTCTCCTTACGGGGCCAAAAATAGTTTCGTTGACATTTTGAGTTGGCTTTTCCTTTTCCTTTGCGTCAAAAGGGCCTTCAAATTGGGCAGTTAGGTTGAGTAGGATGCGGACTGAGTTTTATTATTGAAATTTGTTTGCGTTGACTTTGTAGTTGGTGCTGCTTTTGGCAGCGCATCCCTTTTTGTAATTAAATGCAGATGAAACTCAAAATCAGGTCACTTATACGCCCTGCATGCCAGTTGCCCGTCTGCATCTTGTTGCAAAACTTAACTTTGAAATTCATTTTTATAAATAGCTTTAGAAATTATTACACTTGCTGCCTGCTGATAAATTTTTGGCCTGGTCGCAGCTGTAACTGAAGTTAGTTGCCAAGTGTTCCATTTCATGGCTGTGATTGGTCCTTTTGGCCTGGCGATATTAATTAATTTGTCAAGTCACAAAAAAGGACTCAGGTGAGTAATTGGATACTTCTTTTCTTTTCACATTGCTGCCAAAGTGCTCTGCATATTGCTCGAGAGCTATTTAACTATAATAAAACTGTCATGGCCATAACTCTTGAAAAATGCAAAACTCCAGAATAACTTTACGAACAGTTTAGGACCAAAGTTTTGTTTTGAATTCCTTGAAAAGTAGCCAAGACTTGCAGCACGCTGCAATGTAGTGTGCAGTTAAGCATGGATCCTAATACGCTTATACACCTGAACGCATAAGCACATAAAAATGAATATTATTCAAAGTTGTTGCAACGTTCTCGGATCGAGGTCTGAGTAACTTGAGCATATTTGTTTTATAAAAGCGAGAAATTAATGACAGTTCTTTGTACCGAAGGTATCTGATGTCCTTCAAACGTTCACATGCCACTGCCACACTCGCCTCTGCAAGAAGTTCGGTCTGTAAATCGCATATCGCATTTGAAAGCTAAAATCAGCAAATTTTAAAGGTATATTGCTAGTAGCACCCTTCCAAAATCCGGAAGAAATGGAAGGAAGATTACCTTATTTAAATTTTTTTTCTGCCACACCCACTACCGCCCTCAAAATTTCCAAAATCCCTGTAATTTAAGAGGTACAGTCATCATACTTGGAAGGAAGGTTACCATGAAAGACTTATAAAATATTGGCCACACCCCCAAAATACCTAGCACAATTGTAACGGTAAACTTGTAGGGTAGATCGGTATTTCTTGGCAACACACACCCTTTTCTTATGAAATGGTATTTCTTATGATATCAGAGTATTTCGCAGTCGGTTACGCCCGAATACCATCTCAGTTGTTTGTTATTTATTTATTATTGTTGCATCTTAAAAAATAGTTGAAGCTTGATAATCGAACAGTTTTAGTATAAATGGTTATTTTTGGTGAAAGTTTGAAAATTGTTTAGAAATAATTAAGGTTAGATTTAGATTTAGATAGATTTTGTAGACAAGTTTTCTTACTCGGAAAACTTCTTTGAAAGTGTTAAGTTCACAAGCCAATGAAATTATGCTTTGTTATAGTCGTGCAAAAGTTCTATTTAAGTGCTACTTGACCACAAATTGGAGAATCCAATGCAGTTCGAATATTTCACTTTAAGCAGCAGTTGCTTAAACCAGCAGTTGCTGGTGGCTGTCAAATCCAATACACGTAATTTTCAGAGCGCACACGACCGCTAAATCAACTGTCTAGGAGCAGTTCAAAATAATAATATAATGATAAAATAGGTAAATAAGTTCCAACACAATTTTCTAGCTAGCCTTGCAGCCTGCCACGACCTGTGGCTGTTTGCCGTTGCTCTGTGTTGCTGCAGCAACTGCGGAACGTGGCAGATTATGCTGTCTTATCACCTGTAATTCCTTATTGGCAATCAAAACTTTAGCGCATGGACCACGTCCTGTCCGGCTATCGAGCCAACTGGACTCGGCAGCATCGCGGCTGCCTTCACAATATTATCGCATTTTCTAGTTTCAATAAAAAGCAAAATCTGTGCATGCAGCCAAACTTTTAATTTTATTGGTAAACTTGCTGAGGTTTTAAAACGCGACCAGCCCCACATCCAATCCTTCTGCGCGCATCCCAACTGCCAGCTGGGCACCGTGGAGCATCAACTGTCGGCCACCGATTCTCAGTCTATATACATATATACGTATATACATGCAGCGCATGTACCGACTTTGTAAGCAATCGAAAAGTTTGAAGCTGTTTTTCTGCTGCTTCGCACAGTGGTGAAAGTTGGGGCAGAAATTACCAGTTTTAGGCGGAAACAATTACATTACAGATCAAAAGATCTTAAGAAATCGACAAATTTATATATATATATAATTATATATATATATATTTATATACTTTAATGATCAGTTATTGTGCTTCTTTTCATATGTAGTTCATGCTTGATTGAAAGATACTTAATTAAACGAGTAGTCCTCTTGCCAACTCCTGTTTCCTGCTGCTTTGGTGAGCATCTAATAACTTTGATTGTGCTTTCCTTCGCTCTCTCACGTAGCATTCAATGCAGCACTTGCAGCTGCAGCTCTTTTGTGGTTATATACACTAATTAAGTATACAAAATAGAAAAATAGAAAAGAAATAGAAAAATATAACTCGGTATAAATGACTCAACAATGCCGTTCCGAGCAGCCACAGCTCCTTATGTTTTGTGCCTTTGTTTTGTGCAACTGAAATTAAAACTAAGCACTTCAGAGCACACAACGCCCATAAGGAGCAGGCAGAGCAGAGCAGGGAGTCAGGGGGAGTGGCGGTTTGGGGCAAGGAACAGCAGCTATATTGTTGCTTTGGCCAAGGCACAAATATACTTCAAAAATCGTAAAATTGAAATTTTAATTGCAACTGCAACGGATTCGAAACGCTCTTTGTTTTCAACCATTGTTAGCAGTGCACCAGGAAGGTGCAGTGCAGCAGGAGGAGGGCAGGGGCAGGTTATACAGTTCTGCAGAAGTGTTTGTGATTTTCATGTTCTTCGGCATCTGCCGTTTTGCTGTCTTCCGAAAGATGGCACTAATTACGGTCTTAACTTGCTCAATACTTGTCAAACAATAATTACTCGGTAAACGTTTGGCTCTTAAGAAATTAAATGCGAGCGCCTCTTGCAATCTTCCATCTTTTTTTTTTAATTGTTGCTATCTTTGTTTTGTATTTATTTGCTGGCTTCTGCTGTTTCTGTAGCATTTCATTCCGACTCAGTTCATGTTCCGATTAACAACGGAACCGAATACGAACTGAATATGAACACAACGAGACAGGGAGCGCGGTTACGGCTATACGCTTCCAGGAACCACATTTGAATGCGTGTGTGCGTGTCTGTGAATTCTTGCCAAGTGCATGCGGCATGCCGGATGTTGCCATATTTTGGAAGGCTCTGAAAAATTTCGACATTTTTACAAACGTCACATTGGAAATGCGCGCCGATAGCAGTTTGTGCGCCCTACATTTTTTCTACTGCACTTCGGTCAGTAGAATTTCTATTTGTTTATTTATTTAGGTTCTATTTGAGTGTGTGAGAATGTGTGACATTTTTGCCAAATATTCAAAAAGTTGGCTCGTTCTTTTGTGCCATTGAGTTTGACATTCTATATCCATTGGGCTCAAGGGGCGAATCTGTGATGGCTTTGTGTCGCTATATGTGGCATGTGTATCACAGCTCTGATTCACGCTCTTTCTCGTTGTTAGTTCTCGATTGTCGGCGAACTAATCCTAAACGCGACAGTTTTCCAATTTTATTCACCTGCAGTTGGAGTTCAATTTTTGGTATCGCTTTTAACTAATCAAATTTGTACTTTCGTTGAACATTACTTATACATTTTAATGAAAATGTTTTCAATATGTTGGCTTCAGATTTTATCCAGACTTAAAAGTTTCTTATTCAGTTTTCAGTATTCACTTATGAAACTTAAACTTATTAAGGCGGTTTAAAAGCTATGAACAAATATAATCAAAGCAGTATCCCATAATCCACCCAAACATTTATTCCTTTGAATTATTAGCTTAGCCACACAAACCATTTCTCTCTCTCGCTCTGGCTTTAATTTTCATTTAGTAACAGAATTGTAATATTTAAGAGTGTTAACAGAGTTCCGTCTCTTTCTCGTTCTCCCTCTCCATTTTGCCATCTCTTTTTGTATTATCGAAGCTAAAACTTGAATATGTGAAATAATTTTTAAGCACGAGGTGGCTGTAAATTGCACAAAAGCCAATTGTGAGAATTTGGAAATTGTTTGTACGCAGGAACAGCAACAGCAGCAAAATCAGCAACAACAACCACAACAAGATTGTTGTGTTTCAAAGTTCGTACTATAAGGGCAATCAGGATGAGCATAAAACAGGAGGATGTAACGATACACACAGAGAGCGAGAGAGAGAGTGAGAGGGAGAGAGAGAGAGAGAGAGAGCCGACGTATACAGGGACAGTAAAATATACTTTGGATGTTGCCCCATTGCGATGGCACAAATCGCAGCTTGTTGAAGATGCAGTTGGAACAGGAGTTGCACAAGCAGCACAGGCGACATGACAACAGCAACGGATTCGGATTGCTTCTGTGTGTGCCATGTGAAGTGCGTGCGTTTGTGTGTAATGTGTGTAAAAGGCACACACACTTCGGTCCTGTGGTTTTGGGAGAAAGCAGCAACAGAAGTGCTTCTCGCATGCAACTGATTGCAAAGGATTTTATGGTTACCCTCCATGCTGCTGTTGTTGCTGCTGTGGCGCTGACGATGGCGACATTGCAAAAATACACAGTACAACCGGCAAAGCGATCGCAGCAGCAGCATGCAAGAGGCAAAAGCAGCTGATGCAACGCTCTTTAGTGCAGTCGGTTGCCATGCTAACTTAAAGGGTAGATGGGAGTGCTGTGGTGCACTGCTTGTTGCCACATAAGGTGTCGCTGCAGTGGCAAAACATGAGCCCATGACAGCAGCACCAGCAGCAATAGCAGCAACAGCAACAACAGCAGTAGTCGAAGCAGCCGTAAAATGCCAACATCAGCATTACATGCGGCAATTGCTGCTGCGGATTTGCAGTTTAATGTCGATGCTATCGAAATGGAATCCGAGGAGACAGGAACAGAGATGCAGACTGCAGACGCTGTTGGCTTTGCGGGCATGTTTGAAAAGGATGTGGCTTGCTGTGCTGTTGCAGCAACGGAGCCACAGTCCAGATTAGCATTGGCAAATGTGCCACTGTGTTTGCAGCTTACCAATAAACTGCTATTTTGAAGGACAGTTCGTCCGGTCGGTTCATGGCTTTAAAGTTGCTACATAATTATTTAAATTGAAAAATCAATTTATGCGCAATTTATACGTGTAAAGGGCATTTAATTCCGCCAATTTAAATTGGAATTTTTATACTCTGTTTCCGTAAGCTAAATAGCGTGTATGAATACAATTATTTATATTTTGATATTTATTCAAGTGTCTTACTTTTATTTTATCACTTTCCACAGATGTAATTACCTGTTGGCATTTAATATCGATCAATTGATATTTGCTTCATTTGCAGCTAGGCAACTTTCGGTCACCCAATGACAAAGTTGCGGAAAATCAAAAGACTTCACGTGCTACAAATTAATTCCGTTTTGACTGTCAGCGCTTAGACATACGGCTATTGTTGTAGATCCAACAGCCTCCAGCAACCCCCAACCGGGCCGTACTCCTACTCATGTTGTTTCTTTTATCAAACACATTGATTTGATTTCAAAGCTTGCAAGGCATTTACATTTGCCCGCACATCGCTTGGGTTGTGTGCTCGTTAACAAAAGATACTTACATATGTATGCATGTATATCTAACAGATACTCGCCGACATTTGCCTTTGTGTTTGGTGGAGGTGGGCTTCCTGGCACGTTTCTGTTTCGCTTTTGCTTGGTTAGATTTAAATGCCGAAATTTCAATGCTGTACACATCACATCACCATCAGCAGTCCGCCCCCCAAGGACACGTGTGTGTACAGTTTTTTTTTTTTGATCCCTCCTCTGCAACAATATGAGTGAATCTAACTCTATGCGTTGGTTCTCTCTTGGATGCGGGGTGCACGTGGAAGTGTAATCACTTGTACTTAATATGCAGATGATGAGAATGTGACAATCAAAATGATTCCAGGTCGCTGCCAGACACTCGCTGCCTCTCTATGTGTATTCTTAGAGGATGACGTTATGGCAATCTGATTATTATTATCATCGTTAGAAGTAATGCCACAATGCCACCCAGCCCCGCGCATGTAAATCGGATTTTCCTGCGCTGCTTTCCTACAGGTATCAGCGCATTAGGCGCCTTCTTTTTTGAGCACTTTGAATTCTAAAAAGGTAATTTGTTTTTATTTTTGATGATACGAATTGTTTACTGATGCATCTGCATATTGCCAAAGAAAACTGAAGATTCTATACAAATTATTTGACGAACAATAGATTTAAATCCACTTCGCAATAAACTAAACATAATCTTCGATGCACCTTTCAATTTTGTTAGTTTTTAATTACATTTATGAGAACTGAGATAAGTACAACTTTATGCACAACACTTATATTTATTAGTGGACTGTGTAAGTTCATAATTTGATTTACTGCTGCAAAAGAAAAAGCCAAACAAAATACACAGCCAAGAGTTGTTCATAAAAAAGTAACAGCAGGGAACGTGTGTGATGTGGTTGTGTTTGATCTGGCTACGAGTGAATGTTAAGAATACAAATGTGAGAAAAACTGTTTTTATTTCATTTTTTTTTTGAGGGAAAACCCACTCACAAAGCCAAGCGCATAAGGCCGAAAAAACTGTTGATGAAACTGCAGAAGCACGCGCAACTGAGTCTCAGCCTCCCCTTTTCCACTCAAATGCAACAGGAGATGGCTGTTAATGCAGAGAAGCCCACAGAAGCAACAACAACAACAACAACAAAAAATAAACAACCCTTGACAGCAAGTGCCGAGCTCGTCATGAACTGAAGCTGGAGCAGTTCTGGTCAGTGGTCCTCCAACTCGCGAGGTCGCATTCATCACGTCAAGATTTTCAGACGGCTGCACGTCGCGCTCGTTGCGTGGCATTTGGAGCATTTCATATTTTCCTTTGAGCCGTTTATTTTATTATTTCTTTTTTTTACAACCTAATGAGGCATGTCGTTGACTGTGCTTTTACTCATGCCACCGCATCCAATGGTCGGCTCCTCTGATTGTCCCACACTGGACATGCGCTTTAAAGTGTGTGTAAATTTGTGCGAATTTCAATTTACAAGCAGAATATCTGCTTGCACATATTTCACTTGCGTTACTCATACGCACGAACAGGACTACGCATATGAGCTCGTCCAAATTTGTGGGGTGCACACGATCGGAACTAATTTGAAACATGTGTGCATTTTGGGCTATTGTCAGTTGCTGCTCCATTTTAGAATTTTTAAATTGGTTCAACAATTTTTTCATTTCCTGGCAAAATAATTTTCATTTTATATATTTTGGTTAATAATAATTTCACCTGGATTTATTGATCTACTTTATATTATTAATAGTTTCCTTTTGATTATATATTATGATTATGTAATAATACATCTGCACATTATATCTTGGCTCATGGTCATGTTTAAGAGCTTGTCTTCCAGTTGAATTCAACCAATTTAATTAAAAAATGTCGTATTATGTTTCGCTTGCAGCATGATTTGGGTAATGGAATTGTATGTTTTAACTGCAAAGCGCTCACATGCATATGTTGCCGGGTTTAATTGCTTTATAAAGCCGCAAAACAAATGCCTGCCTGCTCAACACCGCCCACAGACAAACACAAAACAAAGAAATACGCACAGAGCACCATTATGGTATTTAGCAAAGGAGTTGAACATGACGGCGACAACAAGCAAACACACACAAACAATTACACACACACACACACACACATACACAAGTTTTAACAAAAACAAAAGAAGACAACAGCTCGAAAGGCAATTTTAACTTTTGTGTATACTTCATAGAAAAGTAATTCACATTGTGCTGCAAAAGAATTCCCCGAAAAGCCCATTTAATACACTTGTGTCCTTTATGTAGTGGGCTCCGAAAGGACTGCGCATATGCTGTCACCATTTCATGATGCGGTTCCCTCATTATGCCCCCTTTTCCCAAGCTCTTAACTAGGCCAAGAACACTAATATTAAAACCATGATTTGCTGAAGGTATAATCCACACATACACTTGCAATACTTTTATCCTTCAATGTTTTCGAATAGAAATAAATAATTATAATTTGCACATCTATCATTTATCAGAATTGTTGCAATTTTTCTGCTATACCCGATTCTATAGTCTTAGTTCCGCGAATCACACAGACTTCCTCGATTTCTTAAGAAATTATGTAAGTTTCACATAGGCCACATGTTTGATATTCAAGTTATCATCGACTGAGAATTTAATGGCTTACACTTAATCTTCTCTGGGAAACAACGATGAAATATTTGTGCAATATGCAATTACAGTTAAATCAGATACATCTGGGTATATTTGACCCAAAAATTCCAAAAGTGCAGGCCGCTTAATAACAACCTCACAATATTCTTCATATGAGATAACGCCATCCTTGTCCAAATCAAATTTGGTGAATATAAATTCGGTCATATCCTGCAAAAGATCTTTCGAATATTATATATAGGTTGAGCATACAGCAAACATACTGCTTGCAACTCCTTAACATCGTCGTCATCTTCACCCACAAAAAAATTGCTAATGGCCATGCCAACAGTTTCGCGATTGAGCACACCGGAAGTAGTATAAACCTGTTAAAGGGTATATAGACATTTCAGATATAGTTCGTATTTGTATAATTGTACGACCTTATATGCGAACTGCATGCGCTCCTCCAGGTTCTTGCTCAAGAACACCTGGAACAACTTCATCCAGGCCTCCGGGCCAATATGGTTCACATCTATCGTTATGTTTAACAGTATACGCTCTATAGTACTCACGTCGTAGATCCGAAAGAGTACCTGAAACAAATTGTAAATCTGCTTTCTTTTCATCTGCTTTGCTGAAGGTCCATTAATCCGCACGAATTTGTAATAGACGATGAGGAGGCAGACAACTTCTTTGTTGGTAAACTCCGTCGAGGCGGTAAATTGTTTGATCAAACTACTGTAGAGTGTTAGGAATTTTGTATTGGCCATGTCATCCATCGTAGTATCTATGCGATTCATCTTGCCTTGTGTTCTCTAACTAGATTTTTAATGTACGTTGTGTTTGTAGTGTGCTTAAATGATTTTTTATATACACATATATAATTGAAATTTTTCTAACACTGGCCTACTAAAAATCTTACAACTAATCCAATCGGCTTATATTATTAACAAAGCTTTCACATATGAGGAAAGGAGAGAAGAGATTTACTTTGGATATAAAGGATTTTATATTTCATGTAAGCAATTCTTAAATTCTTGCCGACATAAATGCAAGCAATTTGTCATGCTTAAGAAATTGTCCTTTAAAATGCCAAATACAAAATGTATCAATCAAAACTGTATGGTAAGTACTATAAAAATCCTTTGGCTTTAGTGCCTTTGCCTGAGTGTGTGTGTGTGGTGTGTGTGGATGAGTGGTTCTTGTGGTTTTGTATGCTGTGGTGGTGTTGTAAATCCGCTAACACTCCGTGTTGTCAACTTGCCGACATTAAGGCGCGTGAATCTTTTTTTTATTGTCATGCTGCCGTGTCGTGTGGTTCTATCGGGAGTGGTTGGAATGGGGCAGCTAAAGGGGCGGCGTATGTTGTAAGCCGCATGTATGACAGCATGTGTGGCATACAATTACAAGAGTCGGGCCCGAAAGAATGGCAACATTTGTTACCCAAAACAAAATGGCTGCACGACCATTTCCTCTGATTTCCAGATGAACTCATCTGCGTCCTCTGCATCCTTTGCTGCCTCCCGTGCCTGGCGCCTGGCATGGATTATTATATTCGCATTTCTCATGCGCACAGCTTTAAACATTTTTACATTGAAATATTTATTTCGAAAACAAAAGTGGCAATACACATGTACATGTGTGTGTGTGTGTGCATGTGTGTGGCACGGCATAAGGACTCTGATGTATTTTTTATGTCTTTGCTTCGGTTTTATTGCCTTTAAATTGCGCTCGTTACATTTTGCTTTTGCGAAGTGTGGGGCAGGGGCAGCCACGCTTTTGGGGCAACACCCTAAAATACTTGCAAGCAGACATCCATAAGTCTAGAAGAATGTGGATTATTTCAAATCATCTGTGGGCCTGAGCATTAGGAACCGCCAAATGAAAGTAAAATGTCTACGTTTTTAGCACACAACTCATTCCGCGAATATTTTAAATCGCTTTGCCTTTGTGGCTGTCTAATATAATCCATCCTTAACTGTGCAAACCACCCACACAATAATATATATATAATATTGTGGCTTCTCTGCTGGGCATTGTGGTGGAAATTTTTAAACAGTCAAACAGAATTTGAGTCATGTACAATTGCAAAGTGACTTAACAAAATGATAATGCAATAATAACTCAGTTTGTCTGGTCTAAAAAGTGAATAAATGATTTCAGTATACAAATAACTGTTTTACCCAGCTAAGTTCAATTGCATATCAAATGCATCTGACCGATTTTCACCATTAATGTTGGCATCTAGGCACACCGCAAAACCGAGCCCATCAGGTTTAATTTAATTATTCTGTTTATGGGCTGCAAACTGCACTCAACCTAATTATTCAAACTGCAAGTATGCCAGCACTATGTACTTTATACATACATACATAGTGTATGCGGCACTTGTGATTGTAGTTTAGTTGATTCATTCATTAGTTACGTGAATATAAACCTGACTGCCACGCTTCAATTGTCGTCGAGTGGGTTAAGTAGCTTATTAGCCATACATTCAATCGTTTGATTAAGATGCGTTTTAAAACAATGGAAGCCAACACATCCAGCATTGGAAAGTAGTATGCATTACATACTTTTAGCCACTTAACACATGGCAAAAGCTGCCAAGCTCAGTTTTATCTGTGAGTTAAAAAATTAATAAGTGAACTTCAGCTGAGTTCACTTTAAGGGACTGAAAGGAACAGCTCTCTGTGCAATCATGATATATTATTCTGCTTTGATACCGTGTTCTTATAAAAAAAGAGTACTCAGCATCTAAAAAACGTGTTCAGCTATAATGCTATTCATATTTATTTATACTTATGATATACATATGTTCAGTGCTGTTTCAATGACTACGTCGTGCATTGGGCAAGTCTATGTTGTTGATACTTGGAGCATGTCCAGTATATGAATGCAGCTTACTGTTGCGTGGAACGCAATTAATTATCGTTGATAATAAGCTTGAAATTTGTACGTGCGGCAGTTGTGCGTGGAATTGAGTTAACGTTGTTGTTGGGCAACGTTGACCGGGAGTCAGCTGTTGACCTTACTTTAGTATTTGCAGTTGCCGCATTCGTGTGGCCGCCTGCGTCATTATGCTCATTATAAAGCGCATTCTCTGAATTATATAGCCAGACGGCCAAAGGCATGCCAGCCATCCAAGCAGCCATTGTCATCCAGTGAGCGTTTGATGAATTACATTAGGGCATGTGAGTAATTATAATCACTTAAGATGCCCGTTTCGCAGGACGCAGGACATGTGCAGTGCTTAGAATGGGATTAGGTGAAAGCAATGCACTGCAAAGAATTTATAACAAAACCTAAGCACAGTTCATCTTAAAAATGTATGTAATGTATTCAATCTTAGGATAGTTGCCATGACCACGGGATAAAGACATTAGAAAGACTGAGAAGGCAAAATTAAAAATCTGTCCAATGATTCTGATATATTGGTATAACTTAATTTAACTTAATTTTCATTAGTTTTAATACAAGTTTCAATTAAACTTTAAATCAACAAAGTTAAGCAAAGTGAAATAAAGTTGAATGCCAATCACAAACAAAGACCATTTCAGATAATTTAACAAAACCAAAATTCAGGAGTAATTCTCACAATATTTGATGTGTACTTTATGTGTATCCTTTACTTGCCAAGAGTCCACTTTTAATTTTGTGTAATCCTTTTGGTCATCAAATGTGCTTGGAATTGTTTTCATTGAACTGCATTGGTTTGGACTGATTAGTTTGAACGATTACTACACTAAATGCACATTGCTCAATTAATCCCCTTGACAAAGACAAAAGCCCCTACTTATGGGTTCGTGGAGCGACAATCAATAGCCCATTGAGCTTGCAAAGCAAACAAGCAATTTGGCTTAAGATACAATGCAAACTGTGCGGAAAAGTGAAACTTAACTTTGGCAAGCTGCTATTTTCGATTAAAATTCCAGTTGGCGATTCAATTAAACACTAATTAAAAGACAGTTTTCCGCAGCTCGTTGCTGAGCAATCCTTTGACAAGTCCCTATTGCCAATCTCAGTTTTCAGTGCTCGGGGTAGACGGCTTTCAGTTCCCACAGTACTCACTTCTCTAAGCGCTCCTGCCACAGCTCATCAGGCAGCTCGCCAAAGGACGCTAAAAAGGCGGGCAACAGGATAAGGCAAGTCGACAAATGCGCTGCAGCAGTGATAAATGTGGGGGGCTGAATGGTGTGGCGCTATAATTGTCATAAAGGAAAAACAGAAAATAAAAAAAAATATAGCAAAGGAAGCGAAGTCAAAGGCAGCGTTTTTGCTGCATTAAGCCAGTCTTCGCTTTTCACTCGTCCTCGTTTTTTGTTTTTTTTTGGCTGCCTAAACTCAACGCGAGTGGGTTAATTTTTTGCCCCAGTCCTTCAACGGCGATATTTGCTTTCCTTTTACCTTATCTCGCTCAAAGTAAAGTAAAAAGTGGTGTGCCTGTGCCGGAATAATTTTGTGGAAAACTTAAGCGCTTAAATTGAAAACAAAGTTAGACAGATCATGTGTTTTGTTTTTGGGATACTTTAGTTCATACGGGGAGGGCAAATTCCAGATGAAGCTAGAACTTTCATTATTAATGATCTATGTAGTATATTATATACTAAATATATTTAATTAACTGTCCAAGTAGTGAGTTATTCGGTCGTTATGTGCTTGTATATTTTAAGCCATTTAAAGTACATAATTAAGTTAAGCTACAAACATTTCCTAACAGCGTCGACTACAGAGTCAATTTAAGGATGTCCCTCAATCTCTTCGTATGAACTCTCCGATCTAGGAGCCCATAAGAGTGGCAATATAATTTATCTTCGTTGCAGTGATAAGAATCGATTACCAATAGCAAAATAAATTCACAATTTTGCATATTTTTAATCAGGCATATATTTATATATCTTGATTTAATATTAATAATTTTCAAAAAATACGCATTAAGATGTGTTCAGGGTATCTGCTAGTCGAGCTTCCTCTATCCCCTTGCTTGGCTTCTCAAGTCTGTGTCAATCAATTGTTCAGCGTTCGAAGCACGTCAAGAACATTGGCTAATTGGAAATGCTTTATTAGGAAATTATCCAACCGCGTAATTTTGTAAAGTCTTACGCTGTAAGAAGTACTCAAGGAAAAGTAAAGGAGTCGGCACAAATTTCCGGATGCTTGTGTGCATCAAAGCGATGCCGTGACAGGGTTGTCGTGGCCAGTCGAGTACAAAATATCAAATGACACGCTGTCGGTAAACTACTTAATTGCATATCTATCTAATTAGGAAAGTTTTCGCGGCAGCTTGTTGCGGCTGCAACTTTGTGATGCTGCGCTGTGTGGCCAGTGTAAGCCAGAGTTGCCATTAGCTGGGCGCTGAATGCTTTGCATATCATTAGGACAACGCTATGTCAACAGAGAGTGCGATTGACATTTATGATGGGGCATTAACAAATTATTTGCTGACCATCATGGAAATTAACGACACTGTGGTCTTAGCCGGATGTTGTTGAAAACTGCGCCATTGCACAGTGAGTGGAATGCGACCTCTGCAAAAGTTGTTGTTTCGACTAATGCTGTAATCCGATTTGCGATTGAAAATTCATGGAATTATTTTTTTTTTTAAAACAAGAAAGAATGCCCTAGTCTAGAGAGAGAGAGCTCGACTCAGAGATACCCTGACCGATTGAAACACAGCTTATAGTTATGTGGGCAAATTTCTCTTTAAATGATAATCCATGAGAACTTATTTAAACAGATAGCGCTTGGGTGTGCTGGGAGTAGTTTGAAATAAAATATACTTATCTGCGTATGGTATACGACAAGTTACATTCCAAATTTAAAATGTTGAGCTCATATAAACTCTCTTGACGCTTTCATACAGGCAGACTTTTGTTACTGATTAAGAATATATGCAATGAGGTAGGAGATGTTTCCATCTGCCTGTTAAATGCATTTGCACAACTCCATTTAACAATTTTAACGATTTTCGATGGGATCAGGATTTCAAAAATAAAAGAAAAGCATAAAGAATGTAGAGCCAGGCACAAATAATAATGGCCAAAATACGAACGTGATCGAAACCAAAAACGGAAACGCCAAGCGCTCGCAATTCGCATAAATTTCAACTAATTACAATTTCAGTGTCCGGTGCGGCACACACACACACTCTCACACACCTATATGCACAATCAATGGGAAAACCATAACAATTACATATACAAATAAAAGGAAATTTGATAACAAAAAAAAACAACAAAATTAAGCTGAAAGTGTACCCCTAGAAGATATCCTATAATCAGCACCGACTGAGAAAGATTGATTCTTGCAACAAACGCATTTTCTGCGGAAATGTGAAATCTTTCTGATGGAGAATATTGATTATAATTTTTTGTAATAACCTTTAATAAACGCTAAGAAAAGGGGCAGCTCAGATCAAACTTGATCATTATATCAATATATTCTGCTTTGTTATATGAACTTAATCTGCAGATTGCATAAGCAATTTTACATTGCAATTTTATAGCTCAGGCAGAGGGAACATGCTTACATTTTTAATTTGCACAACTGCATGATACCCCTCATTTTGTTTAATGGTTACAGAGTATAAAAGGGCAAAGCTAGCCACACACACACATACTGAGAGAACAGATGACGGTTATGGCCAGTGCGCTTAATGGCTAGACGTGAGTCCGGCTAAGAGTGCGGGCGAAAGCATCATGGCCAGAATGGCCATTTTGTGGTCATGGCCAGGACCAATAACAAGCTGCCAGGGTGCATTGGTGCGTTTTGGTCCGCGTCTTTTGTATTTCGTATTTGCGTTTGTACTTTTGGCTTTGTGCCGTTAAAACCCCTGTTGGGTTGCTCGCTGCCATTGCGCGACCACAGTGAAAACTCATTAATTTATTCTTCTCTTCGTTTGTTGAACTTAAAATAACAGCGTTAATCCGCTTAGCGCCGCCATTGACTAAAACAACGACTACAACAACAACAAGGCAAACACTGGGCTCACTTTTCGTCAGGCTTCCCTCGTTGACTGAAAACACTTAGCTTCATCGAATCGCAGGGTGCGGAAGAGGGGGTGGGAAGGGAAGTTGTCGTGGCTGCGGTTTAAACTATGCCATGATATCCAACTGAATCCAAATGCTGACAATGACTATGACGACGCCCAGCAAACAAAATGAATTAAGGAAACCGCAATGACATAGTCACAGTGGCAACCAGCAGACATTCATACATACATATATGTGTGTATATGTATGTATATACATGCTACATATACATGTATGTGTGTATATCCGTTTATGTCTCGCTGCTTGGTTGAACGACTTGCAGTTGGCCATAAAGTCATAGCACAAAAGGCAGACACACAAAAAAGGCCGTGGGCGACTCTTGCCTAGATTGAAATTTTGGGTGGCATGCATAGTACATTCAAACACACAAACACACACACACACACACATGCATAGGCGTGGGTGTGGCAGAGTGTGTGAGTGCCATCCTGGCAGCGCTTAAGTGAAAAGTTTGCAACTTGCTTTGAACTTGTGGCAAAGATAGGTCAACCCACGTGCCCATCAAGTCAATTGCTGACCTTTGCTGACTGATCGTATATATAGAAGTGTATTATTTTTTTGCAATCAGAATGAAGCACAAAACAATTTACTCAACTTAAGCAATAATCGACTAGTCGATAAGCGATTAGAGCTATCGTACATTCATACTGCACTCCCAGCGCATTCGATTAGCAAGTTGACAGCCCTCGTCTGAAATACATTGGAAACAGCTGTAATTAAAGAGTTATTCTCATTAAATATTGATGATTTAGATCTGCCGCATTATGTCGAGTAAGTAAACCAAGAAAACGAGTACAACTGGAGAAAGCAGACATCCCATCAATTTCTTTGGAGAAACTGGAGAGACTGATGCCAATGCTAACGGGTAGCTGACTCGCTTGCAACTGGAGATGACCGATGTACTCCGGATGTCTCTGAGCTGACTTTCCACCTGACTACATTTACCATTTCAATGCCAAGTGGGCAGGAATTGCACTCAGCTGCTCGTGCGCTTCAGCCAACAAGGAATAACGAATTCATCAGCCGGAGCCCAAATCGACGTGAGTACAATGTCTACCCGGAAAAGAACGCCCAGCACAATAAGCATGACAGTTTGCAGGCCAGTTGAAAAATGGAAATGGATTGCCCAGTTACAACACCAGCCGATTTGCTAAAGAAAGTTGGCATGGCTTGAATGGATTTCTGTTGTGCAACAATGTTCTTTTTTTTTGGCAAGGGTTTTATTTTTAATTTGAAGCATAGATGTCTGTTCTTGAACTTTGGTGTCATCTGCATGTTGGCTATAAGCAATATATTTGTTGGACTCGGACGGCGTCACACATAACACATAGCTTGTCCAGGAATTGTTGACAAATTTATTGTTAGAGGGAAATCTTTTGTTACCAGTCAAATACATTTCACTAAAAAGATTTAAAGATTGTTCTTATGAATGCTATATGGCAAATGTATTGGTCCGATATTGTTGACTTTGTGTCCATACCTTTGCGAGCTGAGGGAACTGACAGACAGCTGGACAGTGATGCTGAACAAGAGTTCAACAATTTAAATACCCTTTGCATGGCATAATTTTCACAAATTTAAATACCCTTTGTTTGACATAAATATATTTATATATATGACGAAGTGGATGCTGTTGTGTAAGGTTATTTAAACTTTGATGAGTCGAAGATGGCTGTTAAATGTGGTTGGAAATTGAAATGTTACGCCCACTGTCTCGTTGAGCGTAACTTCGTTTGTTGTTTAGTGGCCTAAACGCAAGCGTGAAATACCACACCCCCAGGGGCAAATAGCAGAGACAATCGAAATTCGATAATATTTAAGAAAAGGAGCGTCAGGCCCAGCCAGAGGCAACGTTTGGGTCAACGGCGATGTCGGAAACTCGTTTAAATCAACTGCACATGGGCCGACAGCTGAAAGCTTTAGCTTTGAAATCCGATGACTGACTGAGAAGGAAGCGAAAGAAAAATATATAAGAAAATTGCGAAAAAGCAAATAAAAAACAATGAAAATGCCCTGAATGCATGCTAAATAGAGGATTTAGGTAAATGGATTTCTAGGCATTTTCGCATTTGCCCTGGAAATTGAATATAAAGTGTGTGTCCGCGTGTGTGTGTGTGTGTGTGTGTGTGTGGGGTCCCTTTTGTCTTTTGTGATTACAATGTGTGGGTGTGTGCGTGTTTTTATTGGCATTTATGTGTATGTGTGTGTGTGTGTGTGTGTATTAGTTTGGCAGCAGCGACCGCCGTTAATAGCCAAAGTTTAGGCAAAGATTTCATTTTATTATGTGGAAATTTATTAAAGCCTTTGGGCCAGGAAGAGGGATTTTAATCGCTTTGTGTTTTTGCGTTTTCTGCTCACAACACTTGTGTATGCCACGAAGCAGAGTTAATTTTGCTGTCCTTGTTTTTCCTGCTGCTGCTGCTGTTGCTACTGCTGCCATGTTGTCATCATATTTTAGCGTTCGTGAGTCCTGTAATGGAATAATTGGATATTCTTGTTATTTATTTGTGCTGTTGCTGCTGCTGCTGTTGCTGCTGCTGCTGTTTCTGCTCCAGCAATTGCTCACTTCTCGGAGACTGTTCCGTCAGCTCTGATATTGTTAGCTTTTCAAAATGCTTTAAGTATGTTTAATGGCTTCCTAGGCTGCAGCAATGGGGCTACAAAATATGCTGTACAACGTGGACCCATTTGCGCATAAGCAGCTGCAACACATCTTGACTCAGCTGTGTTAACAAAAAACTGAAATGAAATGTTTAAAAATCAAATGTAATTTAAAGTTCATAATTTTAAAAATAATTCAAAAATGCTTTAATTTACTTCTGAATGCAGATTATTATTCTAATTGTTATTGTTGGGATATATATCACTCCCAGTTAAGAGTCGTTAGAGCTCAGAGCATGCTTTCCAGGATACTGTATTTTTTCGTAGTTAAGATGTGTTTTGAGGATTATTCCTTGATTTCCTCTTGGCCTTTGTGTCGACCTTAAGATCGGTAACCGTCTAAGCTAACCTAAGCATATGTTTACTATTTCAAATGGCATACACAATTTAAATTAATCTGGGAATGTACAATTTATATTTTATTTGTTGAGTCGAAGTTTCAGTTGTCGGCACTCTAATCACCATTAAAAACCTGTTGAAATAATATTCCTACATTTGTAGATAAAGCAAAAATATTATTTAATAATTTCCAGCTTAAATATTTGAATGAACCTCGCTTGACACTTTTATATTCTTCAAACTGCTCACAATTTTCCATACGTATTAACCTCAATTAGTGTCGGAATCAGATTCAGATGAATTTCGCATTTGGGCCAAGAAAACTAATAGCCAATTGCCTAACCAGTCATTCTGTTTCAATTGTAAGTAATTGATTTTTATAAGGGTATCTATCGCAAAGCCAAATTGTGTAAAAGTTTTTGATTGTTGTGTTTGTTTACAGTTCCCCCTCCTGCACACCACCCATAATTTATCTCCGGACTCATGTTGCAGATTTCTGGCCAGATGCAGAGTGCACTACAGAAATTGAGGAAAATAAAAGGCGTAAGTCGACACGGTTCAGGAGGAAAGCGGAAAACAGCAAGAATTTTTGAGATATTTTTTCTTTTACTCACTTTACTTTGCTTCCTTGTTTGGCTGTTTCAACATCCGTTTTTTGTTGCAGTCGCTGCATAGTTCTCCATTACTCATGTCCCTTTTTTACATGCGCTTTTTGCAGTTAACTCGACGCTGCTCAAACACACACAGTGCCACGCCCCGCAGCTGGTGACAGTGACAATTGGGAATTAGCGCGGTCTGTAATAAGGATAGTCAGCGCCCCCATAATCATTGGCCTGTGTAAACCTGCACTTAGCGTGGTCATTTCGCCTGCAGTCGCCTCAAGAGACTCAACTGGACCGAATGCCCAGAGAGTAAACGCCTGCATGTGCGGCATGTCCTGCTTGGCTCTGTGTCCTGCTCGGGGCGACGTATTTCGCCACTAGCTGGAATGCTTTGTGCGGCTTCCGCATCGTCAGCTAATACCCAAATGGATGTTTAGTGTAAGTCGCCCCACCAGCAACGCCGGCTCCTCCTCAGTTGGTGTATTGTCATTTTTCCGTATCCTTTTCGCCCTTTAGCCGGCTTTTGTGGCCCCCGGATTTTGGGTCTGGGTTTGGCAAACGCAATTATGTAGCTTGTTATTGCTGATGGTGTTTTAGCCTTAGTCGCTGTCGGAGTTGAAGTTGTTGCTCATTTCAGCTTCTGCTCAAAACTTAATGACACTTTCACTTAATTATCGCGGTGGATTTGCAAAATTAAGCGATTTGGGTATAATTACCAGGGATTATGTGGCCGCCATTCTTTTCGCTTTTTTCCTTTTTGTGTTTTCATTGACCGCAGCAGCGATTGGCAGTTTGTGGTTAACAAATCAGATTTTGGAATTAGTAGATAAAGTTCTTGAGGCAGAGTATGTACGGACTTTAGTGCTTTTTAATAGGTTTACTTCAAATTGCAATCCTTTTGCGTTTCCGGCTACAAAAGAGTTAACAACGGCTTATCGCTTTGGATTTTATTGAAAAACTTAAAGAATAGAAATAATTATTCCTCTGTATTAATGTGACTTTATATTGTGGCCACTTTAAACGAATGTTTCGTTGAAGAATTAAATTTATTAATCCCAGAACTTTTAGCTTGAGATGGAAAAATAGTTGCTTAGCAGCTGCTAGGACCTGGTGCATTAGCTTCCAATTAATTTGAAATTTTGGCAAATTTCGTGAAGTTTTCATGTGCGAGAAAAACATTTTTATAATATTAATATTAATGCATAGGTGGCGCTCAGGTGCCTTAAATATTTTACCTTTCGCCAACAGGGCACTGAGACTGGGAGCCAACCCGAAAGAGCAAATAATTTGTGCGTTGAGCTAAGCGCAAACCCCAAATGCAACCGCACAAAAACTTTTTAGACAACAGTTTTCAAAGTTTTACAAGTGGTGCAGAAAAACACAGAATGCAGTTCGGTCGGGTAAGGGTAAGGGAGGGGTAAGGGAGGGGGGGCCACCGACCGTCGATAGAGCAAGGAAATGGGTGGCTGGCAGCAGCGCCAACTTGTATTTGCCCAGTTATACAAGAAACGAGTTAAAATTTATAGGTATTTCGCCAAAAATCTCACAAAGTATAAACCACTTACGGGCAGCAGAGGCTGGGGGGCGTGGCCACGGCAAACACTTTTGCCGTTTTGTCTTGCAGCCTGACAGCAAATTTTTTTTAACCATTTTTGTTGCAACACTTTGAACGCATAAATCAGCCATGAGTAGCACCAAACGCCAGAACTTGCCACTTCCCCCATTTGCGGCTCGTTGCAACGTGTGTGCTTGTTTCGTTTTAAAATCAGCAGCAGGTAAAGCAATAACAACAGCAACAAATGGCTCATATTATTTGCTGCAACATTGCAAGTGTTCTGAACCTAGAAGCAACCTCTCGCCAACCCAACTGCCATTTGGCAACGTGGCTGCCTGGTTGCATGGCGAAAAGTTGTATTCTGTGGCAAAGTTTGTTTTTATTTTATTATATTTTTCGCACGACATTGGCTTACCGGTGTTTTCATATTGCGAAAATAGGCGGTAATCCTTTGTGGGATACCCTTTCTTCTGTTCGGTATACATGAATGAGAATACATTGATTATGTACAGGGTATATAATGTATTACTCAATCTCTTGCTTATTATTAATTATTTGTATTATTTATTATTTGTTATTTATTATTTATTGTTTATTATTTGTTTTCATTTATTATTTATTCTTTATTATTTATTTTGTATTATTTATTATTTGTTATTTATAATTTATTAATTATTATTTGCCATTTATTATTTATCATTTATCATTTAATATTTATTATTTATTATTTATTATTTTTTTATTATTTATAATTATTAAGTATGCTAAAAGCTGTTCTTTTCTTAAGTTATTAATTATATTTGATATGGATTCAGTTTCACCCTCAAAGATAGGGCACGGATAGAGCACACATATTACACAGCTTCATTGGCTTGAAAGCACTTCACCATTCAGTAGGATGAAAAAGAAAAAAGGAAAAAAGATTTTATTTAATTTCCGTGGTCATCCACGTGAAGTGGTCTGCCTCGCATTTCCAGCACACTACGCCTCTTGAATGGAAAATCCAAAATGAAAATGGACTCTGCATTGAAAGGGCACGTGGCAAGTGGGAGGCTATTAGCAAGTGGCTTCAACAATACTTTGCATTTGCATACAAAAAGATATTATTTGTTCTGCTGTTGTCAGTGCCTTAAAGCACACTTGATGTACCAAAAACAAAAAGAAATAATCCAAAAGCACTCAGAAACTTTCAAGATTGGTAGTTGAATTGAAACATGTATGTCTTTATCAATTCATTTAAAAATAAATCATTAATAACTATTACTGTCATCGAATAATTATTTTATTCAAATAAAAATATAAAGGATATTTCCAATGAGTTGTCAGTTTTAAAGATTTGATAAATTAACTTTGAATAAACATTTAAATGAATGAATTCAGCAGCTTGAGGCTTAAAAGCCTGATGAGATACAGGTAAGAAGCTTTATTATGATTGCGGGCCAGGTCTTAAGTTATTAACATAAATTAGCATTTTAATTAATTCGATTGCAAACACTATTCCCTACTGAGGCCGACCGCATCATGTTGCACGCTCTGCACGTGAGCAAACCGGAAATTAAGTAAAGTTTGCAACTTTTTCTCTTTGCTTTTGATTTCGCTAACGGTATCCGATTTTATAGCTTGGCGTACGCTGACCTGCCCAAATGTCGGTGACAGATTCCTTTGAGCTTTCAGCTTCTTTACTCAATGGACATCCGGTGGTGATTTAATAATTTAATTTTTTCTCTCTCTGCTCACTTTTTGGAGCCTAGAGCTCGGAGCTGGGCACTTGGCCAGTATCTGATGCTGACATCCGTATCAGCCTTAGACAAGGGACAAGCCTGGAGAAGCTCACGCGGCTGGGGCCAGTGCGTCGCCAGTGTTTCCATAATAAACTTTTTTCTTTTTTTGCTTGTTAGGGCTCGGTGGTTCTAGGAGGTCCAGTGGATGAGGTGGGTTCAGTGGCAGCTCGTGGCTGGTGTCGGCATTGAAAACCAGCCAAGCAGAAACTTGGCAAGCAGCCGTATACGTGGGTGGTTAGGTGACCCTTAGGCAGTGGCAATGGCTCTGATTCTACTTCAGCCTCAGCCTCTGGCTTGGGCTCTGGCTTGGGCTCTGGCTTTGGCTCTTAGGAGTCATCTTCAAGTTTACGTTGGCGGAAATTGTCTGATGTTGCGATATCCTGCTGCGTTTTATACTCATGCTAGTAGCTCTGTTTGTGTATGGGTTCTCGATGCACCCTGTGGTGGTAGTGGACGCAGATGGATTAATGACAACAACGTCTGGCGCACACTATCATCCTGCAGCTCACACACAACCAACTGCTGGCAACTGCCTTAATTCACCTTTAGCGTGCCCTGCGCTCCCTTCCCCCACTTATAATTGTTTGCTGTCTGTTGGTTCGTGTCTCTGTTCTTCTTTCTTTTGCGCTTTGACGAAACTTTTAATTAATTTTCATATTTTATGCAACAGTTCACGTGGCACGACATGCCTGTAAGAAAAATAAAATTGTTGCGGCCAAAACCTTGACTGGACTGTTAACTTTCAGTACGGAATAACTTCAGAATTTCTCCTCCATTTCTTGAGTTCCTTTTTAATTTGTATCGTTAATTATACACTAGCGTATTAGATACTGGTTGTCAACCTTATGTCATAACTCCCTGACATTGCATAACTAATGACTAACTACCGCCTGAGCTCGAAATTGGGTTAGGGTTTAGGTTCCAATCCATCAGATATTGGGGGAGCAGTCAGGAGCAATTATCATTTTAGATGATTAGGATGAGATGATATTTGATTTGTGCAGCAGACAGATCATACTCTCTCCTTACTTCTAGGAACAGTGAAAAGTCAAAAACAGATATTTTCATCTCACATTTTAAGTAATTAACTTCAATATGTTAGATATTCAAAGTTTGTTTTAAAGATTTAAAGACTGCATATTTAATCTACAAGCTCTCAACTCTGTATCCATAAAGTTTTTATAATTACTGTGCATACGGAGAATATGCAACTGGTGCACTAATGAATATTTATAAAGCACTGCTTCGCTGTGGCAACCACTTTTAATTTATTCGTTTGGACGACTTTCATTTGTTTCGATTTCGTCATGGAATCCATAAACATAGAAAACTTTCACACACACACACACACACAGACGGACTAATTTGTGATATGGCTTTCCCCGAAGGCACACAAAATGCACCAATAATCAAGTGACACGGAAATAGAGTGGAAAACAACACAAATTTAATACTAAAATCATTTTTAGAATGGAAAAGACAGACAGACAGACAGACTGCGGAAATAGTGCGAATGCAGAATGCTTAGTCAAGACTTTGCAAGAGTTTTTGTCTTAATTTTGTTTTGCATTTGCATTTCAAGTTCGGCATGTGAAGAGCCTTTGCAGAGCTCCATTTGGGATTTGTTCCATTTCTTTGCTGTCGTCGGCAAGTGTGTGTGTGCTGGATGTGTGTGTGTTGTGGATGCTTCTGTGCATAATGCAATTGAAGTGAAAATGGCAGCAGTTGCAACAATATTGCTCAAGCACCTGACATTGTGTGATGCAACGATTTCATCTCAAATCGCCAAGAAGATATTTTATTTCTCCTTTGCTTACAATTCAAATTGCATTTCTATTTATTTGAATTGAACTGTTGACGAGCTGCGCAATTCAATTAAACTTTAGCCAGCCCTTGGCAACAGTTTTGTAATTAAATTAAAGAAATATGTATTTGGAGTGTGTTTACTTTCAATATCACTTTACGTGCGAATGTGAACATTTTCTCTCATTTCTTATCAAATTCAATTATAATGGATTTACACTTAAAATACTTACGCATATTCTCTGTTGTTATTTGTTGCTTGTTGTTTTGATATTTAGTTTTCTTTTCACGAGTAATTCTCGTGTCAATTTGCTGTTTGCCAAATTCACAATTTACATTTTAATTGAAATTCAATCCTCAACTAAGAAAAGCAAACTCGACGCTAGTCTTTCGCAATGTGCATGTTTATATGTGACTTTTGCATTTTAATTGTATCATGATTATAATTGGCAATAAATAGAAAATATTTTCCACTGGAAATTTTATTTGCTATTTATTTTAAAAACTTTTAGGGCTGAATTTAATTGATTCATTGCTTGTTCTATTAATCCCATGACATTATCTTCAATTTCAATTATCTATATCTTTTCCTGGAATATTCCGAATCTCTTTGTTTTGTTATAATACATGGATATGAGATAAACTTTTACTCGTCTTAACTTATCCAGTAAACAGCTTTTTTTGTGTACATTTCAAATATTGTCATTAGTTTTCCACATGACCCAAATATCAGCCCATAAAACTAACCCGGTTTACATATGTAATGATTGTCAGTGCGCAATTCCCTTGTGGCTGTTTGGGGACAGAGCTGAAATTGTTGTGATTTCTGGCGCGGTTATTGTTAAGTGCTGAATAAATAAATGTAAATTCTTCAAGATTATAAATCGTATGCAGTTGTAAACAGTTTTCAAACAGGGAAAAGCAGCTGCTGCGGGTAGAAGGGAGCAGGAAGTGGAGAAGCTGGAAGATAGGATGTGCCACAGTTGCATAAAATTGCATACGGAAAACTGCTGCCCTACAATTTTCTGGGGCAGCATCGATGTCCATGGCGCTGCCTATGCGGAGCGAGCGGTGGCTTGTGGTTCGTTTGCCGGCGTATGCATGCATCCTTCGAGGACATTTCGGTTGCGAGGCACGTTTTAAAGGCTTGATTTATGCGCACTAACTTGGATTTCACAGCGCGCTGGCTTTGCCTGCTCCCAGCTGCCGTCACTTATAGTCTCCTTCTTTTTTTTTTCTTTGCGTTTGTAGCTGGTCTCCGGTCTGCGCGGGCAGTGAAGCTGTCAGTGTCGTATGGAAAGGATTATTTAGAGTCAGCAGCGGCTTGCAAGCGTCTCAGCGATAAGAGCGCAGGACTAACGACAATGGAGGCAATGCGTCGGAGTTTCGCGAACGCTTATGACGATGACGACGACGACGACGACGACGACGATGACGATGAAAAGCGCTCCGATCAGCAGCGCTGGTGCATGCAGCTGTTGAATTTCCAAGTCCCAAGCACTTGCCCAGTGCGGGGAAAGTTGGACAGTAAGCCCAGGCCGGGCGGAAGCTGGTGGGTCAACTGTGCAGCTTCCACCAAAATATCAGCCACTTTAGCCGCAGATAAAGCTGTCGTCCTTTGTTGTGTCTGTGTGTGTGTGTTCTGTGAACATGTGGGTGTGTGGATGTGGTGTGTGTTTTTGGGGAAAAGCGCTCAATATCATAAAGTGCGCCTCGGTGAACCCAAATGCAGCGAGATTTGGCGAGCCAGTGCATCCCTTTTATATGTTATTTCCTTATTTAATGTGCAGCTCCATTTGTGCAGCCGTTTCCGATAGTGCATCACGTATGTAATATGGAATATATATATATATTTATGGCTTTTGTATTTCCTTTGATTATATTTTGTACATGCAAAAGGTTTACTGATTTTAAATATTACTCAGACAAGGCTCTAAGGAATATGTATAGAAAAAAATGGCAATTCATATTAGATTTGAAGTAAATTCATTATTCAGTTCGAGGAACCATGTCTTATAGAGATACACCTTATAGTTAAGAGAGGTACTTGAAAAATGCTTACATTAATTTTGTAGTATAAATATGGCAATTAAAATGCTATTTGCTTACAGCACAGCAGGACATCACTTGGGCAATTCATTTAATTTTGTATACATAAAAAGACTGCAACTTGAGGCCCTGAGCTGAACATGGATAGCAGCAGCTATATATAAATGTATATATATATACGAAATGCATAAGCGAAACACAGCATTGCCTGACCCGCGATCGAAGTTGAATCAAATATTTGCATCTGTCATTAAAAAGGACCAAGGATCAATAGTCGCTGGTCAACGGGCGGTGGTCGACGGTCTCGGTCTCGGGTTTTGCCGTCACATTCAGTTTTGTAGGCTTCATGGAATCATAAAGGAAATTAATTGATATGTGGACATGTACAATGTAATTGCCGGACAGACAAATTACGTACATTTTCGCATATCTATATATATTTTTATGCAATTTTTCAGGTTGTTGCTTTTGGCCATAATATCCCGTCCTCACCATCCGTTCGCAGGGCGTTGTGTAACTTTACAATTACATGCTGCAAGGCTTGAATTAAATTTTGAGTTGTGGCCGTTATTATTGCGTATGATAATTGCAATGTAATGGCATTGCCCATATCGATTGGCAACGCTTCAGGTTCTCCGTGGAACTGTACGGGTCAGTTTTGGTTCACTTTGCGGTTTAAGTTGCCAGGCCACAATAAGACACATAAGACGGAGGGGGAGATATTAACGTGTTTGGCATTCACAACACATTTTAATTATCCCATTGTGTGTGTACACAATGCAGGACGAGCATATTGAATTTTATCGTCGTCACATTGCGAACAAATCTCTGAATTATTAATGAAACTGAAAATGCGAAAGTCGCAGAAAGGTTCAGCTTAATCAGCGGGTTGTATGCAAATGATAATTTTTTTATACTTCTTCTTTTTCCTTTTAATGAAGTGCATAAGTAAAATTGGGTTGAAGCTGACTGAAAATAAATCGAATTTCTGGCTTTAAAGATATACATATAGATGGACAACGTATAAATTCAATTAATCTATGGTCAAGAACTGATTATTAGATGCGAATTATTATCTTATTTCAAAATCAAAATTCACAAATGTCTTGCTAGTTTTGGTATCAAATTAATGAGCAGCCTATTTAATGCTATATGCATAATTTGTAATAAAATACTTTTTCAAAAACAGAGACAAGAGCAAAAACAAACAAGCGAAAACCTCTTATGCGGATGTTTATTGCAATGAACTCATGTGTCTCATATAACTCATTGTAGATAAACAATAATTACGCACATTTAAACACACGCAAATTAACTTCAATGCGAGAGAGTGGTGTGCGTGTGTGTGATGTG
Source organism: Drosophila cognata (assembly GCA_035041535.1). NCBI lineage: Eukaryota > Metazoa > Arthropoda > Insecta > Diptera > Drosophilidae > Drosophila > Drosophila cognata. Next base: position 10,755,732 of record JAWNLC010000571.1, on the reverse strand, counting down.
TGTGATGTGTGTAATGTGTGTAATGTGTGTGTGGTCTGTTGGTGGCTATTACAGCGTCAGCATCTGCATGCGAGTGACCATATCAAGCCAGTTGTTGCTGATTGTGGGCTGGACTGGTTGTTGGGTTGTTGTGTGTTGGGTTGTTGGGTGTTGGGTGGTTGTTTGGGGTGGACCATTACAGATTTATCGCAACGAAATGTAGGTGTGCACGATTTATGCACAGTTTGTTGAGAGCGACAACAGTAACGATGCCAACAAATCACAGTACAACAACAATATCACCAACAACAACAAACACAACAACAATAATGGCACCAGTAAAGATTATATGGCATTGGTATCAAGAAGCGCAACAGCAACAAACACTGATGGAAAATGGGAATGGCCGCATTGTCGAACAGGGACTTAACGTGTGTGCCTGTGTGTGTGTGCCTGTGTGTGTGTGTGTGCGTGCATGCTGATTGTCCAGCCATAATGTGCGGCTGGTCAAAAGGCAGTCAGGCAGGCAGGCCTATGTCAGTCATCAACTCCACCTACTCCCGTCTCTGGCTGGTCTCCTGTGTCCTTGTTGTATGAGTCCATGAATGTAGCATATCACTTAATGTGTGGTTAGCTTGAAGCGGAAACGGAAACGCCCCACAAATCGTGGCCTAATGATCAGCTCTCATTTAATTAATTGTTGATAACAGTTTCATGCATCCCATACGCCTCCGCCCCCAACAGCGACCCATCATGCGGAAATGCGTCACCGACAGCATCCCAGCTGCTGTGGCAACCTGCTGGGTTACCAAACTCAATCTACATGATAAAGTGTCCGTGGGCTTAGTTCCTAATCATATTGCAATTTCATATGCTACACCTCACTGCCAAATTCAGTTAGCGCAGCATTAAATTATCGTTACTGCTTGTAAATTGATTGAATCTGAGCAATAATTCTTCGTTGCTCTGCTTGAATATTTGATAGGCCGGGCTAAAATTATCTTTTATAAACAAGCTCGTTCTTTATCTCTCTCTCTCTCTCTTTCCCTCTCTCTTCTTAACGTTTTACTTTATCACTAATGTTTAACAGTTTTTGGGTTTTCCCTTGGTTTTTCCAATTCTTGCAAAGAATGTTGAATCATTTGACATTTTATTACGCCCAGACTTATTGTATACTTTATTTTATTTTATTTATTTATTTTTCATTTAAATTTAAGTTTAAATACTCACTTTTATTTGCATATCATTTAATTTGTAACTTTAATTATAATTTAAGATTTTCATTTTGTAAACCTTTTCTATACATTTTCGCATGTGTTTAGTCCATATTAAATATATATATATATATATGTATATATATATATATTTATATATATACAAAATACAATTGATTTCTTTTAAATACTACATTATTCAATTTCCATAATTTCCTATTAAGTTAAGTTCTACATGCTTAAACCCATAAAGTAAGAATTATTAAGTTTTGATTGCAGTTGATTATTTGTATGAGACGCAAGAGAACTTTCCAAACATTTGCCAGTCACATTTCCAGCAATTAAATTAAGGACTCCTTGCTTTGAACACACATGGAGAGCAGCGCATATGCTGTTCCTAAATAAGATTTTCATTTTCACATTTGATGGGATGGGGTTTGCATTAGTTGAAGCAGTTATGAGATCATTATGGAGTGGGAGTCAGTGATGGGGGTGTCTCTCTCTCTCTCTCTCTCTCTGCACAAAGTGCGCATGCAACATCAATTGCAACTTTTACAAACGGTTTCAACTCGAATTATATTTGCGAGATACCACAAAAATTGACATGGTGGAGTGTGGCAGCATTTACGTAATGTGCGTGGCAAAGTATGCCATGAAGTCAAGGCACAGCAGCAACAATTTGTGCGCGGTATATGAGCGGGACACAAGTGGCAGAGTCTGGCGTCGAGCTGTTTTGTGTATCGGTGCGACTGAATGTGGCATGCGGCATCATTAAGCGCATCATTTTTGGTGCTTAAAACTTCAGCAACTTCGCTTTCGCTGTTGCTTTTGCAGCAGATGCAACAATAACAACAACAACAACAACAACAACAAACCGTTAAGCGACACTGAAAAGACGTAATTTTTAATAGGTTCGCAATTAAATCGTAAAATTTTACAACTTTGCGCAGTTCTTAACGAAATTGCATTGGGCGCAAGTCGCAAAATCTGACATTGATGCATTTCCGGTTGGCTGTCGTTTAACTTTGCAACTGCAACAGCCCCAAGAATCATTGTCAGCAACGGAAACCCTTCCAACTGTTTAACGTAATCAGAGCATTTCGAAGTTTGCCAATTTCGTGTCGCTTCTCAACTTCTCTGCAGCCAACTTTATGTTTGGCGACATTGAGTTATTTTTCTTTAATTTAACCGCACTAATAAAGTGTTTATGACTGAGCCAAGTGTAAAAACATTATTTCGTTCGTCTTCTATTAAAATGCCAACAAATTGACGAGCTCATCATAATTTGAAGAGTTTATGTCAGTCGCTATAATTGGAATCTTTTTCACAGCCATTCCGAATAAACTTGGCACTAATTTAAGAAAAACAATTAAGTATCCGCTAGTCGAGAGAGCTCAACTAGCAGATACCCTTGATCTGTTAAGAATATGGAAAGTTGATTAAAACCCAGACATGCTCTATAGATATTGTTGCATAACTTTATTATAGATCTTTCAAAGCACAAATTCGTGAGAAATGCCAAATTTGAAGCTTTACAGTCTCTGAGATTGATGATGATCAAAAATATATTTGTAATGGAGAGAATGGAGAGGCTTGCTACTGTCAATTAAATACGTCATTATAAAATTTGTATATATTTTCAATGGGTTCAGGGTTTAAAGATCTGGTTGCTCTTAAGTACCTTCTTAATAATTAGATCCATAATATGTGATAATACAATAAAACCCGTAAAACAAACTTTAAATTCATTAGCCCGAGTCTAAGTTTAGACTTTATAATAATTCAATTAGAAGTATTCGAAGTTTGGATAGCCTTGAAGTATTAAAGTATTCTATTGAAACACCGCCAATCTATGTAACCAGGGTGCCAGAATGAGATTGCCAAAGATTGTAAATCTAGTGACCGCAAATGTTTGTGCCAAGACAGAGCGACGACATTGGCGTCGAGCACAGCTGGAATTAAGCCATAATTTATACTAAAATGCCAGAGCCAAGCGGCAGCAAAAATAAAAGAAGGCATTGACCAATGCATAGCCAGTTCAAAATTCAAATGTCCCACAATCGATGACATGGCAGAGCATCGTAGTTGTTGTGGCTGCTGCTACTGCTGCTGCGGCTGCAGCTTCTGTTCTCGGCAGCAGGAAGGTACAATTTATTGGAATTCCATCAATTTGAAAACCATGCTCTGTTCCAATTTCAAATCGAAGGCGTTCGACTGTGCTGTTTGACCCGCACTCTAAAACAATCCAAAATGGGCAACGCTTTGTAGCTATTGGCAGCTGCCCGTACCTCACACCCACCAGCACCGCCTGCTCTGCTCTGGTGTGGTCTAGTACGGTCTGGTGTGTCCTGGCATGACCAACCAACTCATCATAAATACAAAGCAGGCAGCGCTTTGTCAGTTTGCCCCGTTCTGACACTTTTATTGGCTCTCGTGTCGCTGAAGGATGCCCAGCGGCGATATGCCAGCAGCATCCTGTAGCCAGTCCCTCACTCTCACTGCCACTGCCACTGGCACTCCCCAAGTCTCTTACTTGCCGGACAACGCTAACGCACGTCTTTGTGCAACGCAAATGAAATTGAAAATTTTTATGATGCCAACCCTGCCGGCACGAGCTGCTTCAGATCCAATGGGGGAACGGGTTTCCCTGCCCCATCCAACAGCAACTACAGCGATAAAGGGCTGTCGTCTCCTTATTGCTGACAGGAATGCTGCAACTTTAAGCAGCTGTATAAAGTTAGTTAATCTGCTGCTGATTAAGATGCGCCCAACTTAATGGCATTTACGGCATCGAGGACCTGGCTCGCACAATTTTAATAGCCTCCAATGGGCGACACGCGCAACTTCATCTCCAGCTCCATCTCCACATCCACCTCCAACTCCACCTCCAACTCCAACTCTGGGAATGTTTATGGGCCCCTGCTTTTTAACCAAAACTGCAGCTTAAATATTTTGCGAAAACTCAAGCAGAGTCAAATGAATTTTCACGCATAAAAAGTAGCTGGCAAGTAACAAGCTTAACCGCAAAACTTTTAAATAAACTTTAGTTGTTCGTGTGTTTGTTATTGTTGCAAATGCTGCTGCAAATGTTGTTGCTGTTGCTGCCAAAATAATTCAGAGTGCGCCCGCGCAAGCGGCATAACTATAACTTCCGATTCTGTAGCCAGCAAGTACAAGAAATGTTAAGAGGGAGGACGATGGATGGTTTGTCTGTGGCAGGGGGCGAGTTGCTGTTGCGGGTGCACCATGTAATACAGTTAAATATAAATTCAAAATATATATAGAGTTTGTGCAACTTTTCACTATACTTTTATTCTTGTATCCCGTGTCTGTCCCTCTTACGCTTCTTAGGTTATAATACCCTGTGCCCAGTATTGCAATTGGGTATATTAGAGAGAACTGAAATTGATTAAAATACTGCTGAGCCATTTCTATAAGTATCGATACCTGAGATAATCTGAAAGACTTTAATAATAATACTTAATTCTTGGAATCTACGTAATTGGGAGCTAACTTTCTTTAAATTTCTTTAAATTTGGAATTCATTTTAAGCTGCCACTTTTGAGGCACAGAATTTTTATTAATCGGCATAACTCAGCATAGTTTTGGGATACCAAAATAGAAGAAAAGCTTGTAAAAGTGAGGAAAATAAGGTATTTTCCAACTGAGAACCCTCGACTTGAGTGCTTGTTACTTATTTCATTTTGTTAGCTGCGCAATTTGCATGAGCGGCAAACTTCCAAGAACAACTAACAGCAGCAAGAGCACCAGCAGCAGCAGCAGCAACAAAAACACCAACACCAATACAGCAGCGGCAGTGGCAGTGGCAACAACAACAATGGGAGTGGCAAGCAAACTTCCGGCTGATGAATAAGTGTCTGTGTGGCAATGTGGCTGTGTCTCAGTGGGCGTTGGGCTGGCCGCTGGGCGTGACTATTGCCATAGCTCGTTGTTTGTCGTGTGTGCGTGTTTATTTTATATAAATGTAAAAAATAATAAAAACAACTTCCTAATTGCGAAAATAAAAATCAACAACTGCCGCAGCAGCAGCTACAACAATTTAACGAGAACGATGGGCACTAAGCGATGACTAAACAAATGCTCATAAACGGAACCAACACCAAGGGAAAACTCTTCAAGAAATTGAAATTATTCTGTTAATTTACAACTTAGACGATGAAGAACCCTAAAATATTGTGCTTCAAAATACAGTACAACCAAATGACAAACTTTTTAACAATATTCATTAATTGTTATGCTAGTCACATTTAAATAATTTGTTGTAATTTTTGCTTGAGCCACGCTCGGAGTGCAGTTGCCCATTGTGGCGCTTGGGTCTGGCATAAATTTAACGCAGAACAACTCGGACTTCCGCTCTGACCGAGCGCCATGTTGTTATGCAGCCTGTGCGGACGTCGCCGGGCCGCAGCCTCTGTCTCCTTTTCACTCGGTGTGTGTGTAAATCTGTGTGTGCGTGGGTATGCGGGGGTCTGTGTATGTGCGTGTGACGGCTTAACAAAAAAGTAAGTGGGCCCAGGGCCCAGGGCCCACAACAGTGTCGGCAAACAGGCAAACAAACAAGCAAACCAAATGAAGTTATACAAACTCTGATAGCAGCAGCAACAACTACTGTGACAACAACAACAACAACAACAACAACTACAATAACAATAAAAACCCCAACAATAACAACAACAACAATAAAATAGCACAGCCAAAAGTCCCGAGGCCTGAAAAAATGTCCGCTCATATTAATTTGTGCTATCTCAGTGACGTTCTACATGCGTGTTGCGTCATTGTTGTTTTTGTCATTGTTACTGTTATTGTTGTTGTTGTTGTTGTTGCTGCAGTGGTTGTTGCTGCTTTTATACATGTGTATGTTGTTTCTCATTGTTGCTATTACGTTCGCGTGCGCAACTCTGGCAATAAATTTGATTTGTTTAGCAATTTGTTGCATATCGCATTGCGCATACGCCCCGTGCATTCATCTACACACAGTCACGTCTGTCGTCGTTGCTGCTGCTGCTGCTGCTGTTGCTGTTGCTGTTGCACTTGTTGTTGCCCCCTTTTCCCCACACTCCGTTTACAGTTGCTTTAACGATGAATAACGTGTTTTGCATTTTTGTTCTTTTCGCTGGCAACTGGCAATGTTATGCGACATTTTATGCACTCCAACTGACAATAATTTATACTGAAATATCTCTGTATATCCCCTGATATATCTGTCTCTCCCTCCGTCTGTCTGTCTGTCAGTCTGTCTGTCTGTGTATATATTGCTGCTGCCTGCTATTAGTTGTGAACACATGGCATATACTCTCAGTACTTATGCACAGTTTCTCTATAATTCAGTTCGATTGTAGTGCGTAAGTTATGCCCTAATCTAGCTTATTACTTAACTTATTTAAGCATCTGTTTTTAACATTTAGTTACCAATAATTTAAACAGAAATTCAAATTTCCACAGACTGAAATCGAATTAATTAACACGTAAGATGGTAATTTTAAAGTTATTAAATATTAGCTAATTAAGATTGAATTTTGTGCGATGGGCACAATAAATCGAACTAGGTTGCACCGCATGACGCCTTCAATAATAATATTAAATTCTTATTTTAAAACTAATTATTTTTGAAAAATTGTTCACTTGAATAGGTATTTTTTTAATTTCATTAATTTTTCAGGTACTCCTCGTTGCTTATTGCGTTTAAATTACTGCCTTATGAGAGACGCATTACTTACGTCAATTGGCAGCACTTGCAACAAACTGTCGCACTTGGCCCGTGGGCGATGCCATGTGGCCACTTGGCCTGTGCATTTTCATAATTAATAATAATTTAGCATGCACTTAATTTTAATTATTACTCAATTAGGTCAGCGCAGTTATTATTTAAGTACTGAGCGGTGCCTGCGTCGGTCGTAATCAAGAGCGCGTATAATTAAGCAATTTTCAAGCCACAGGCGGAACGTTGTAGTCACTCTCTTCTCTCTTCGGTGGATGGTGGATACCCTAAGGGGGTGGCGAGTGGGAGGAGAGGAGGGGTGGTTAGGTGGAGTTTCTGCATGGATATGTTTTACGCTTTTCGCTTGTCGCCGGTCGCATCATTAGGGACGCTTTGTGTGCAAATTTGATTTCATAACATTTTGTCAGTTTTCGCCTCGATTCGGCGCCTTTTACGGTGCACATAAATTTTACGAGCAAGTTGAACTTATAAATAGTTGACGAGCTGGCGCACTGCTATCCCCCAGTCAAGATGAAGTGACGATGACGTTGATGATGAGAACGCTGATGATGAGCTGCCGAGGGGGGGGGGGGGGAGGGAATGGGAATGGCAACGGGGATAAGACTGCCATTTAATGCTGCACTTGCGCTAAAGTTATTGAGTGTGGTCAGTAAATCATAAATTTACTATTCATATCTGGAATATCATATAAATTTAAATAAAGACATTGCACATTGAGTCTGAGACAAGTTGCAAGAAAATAAATTTAAGATTTGCGGACTAAATGATTGGCAAGCATGAATATTAATATTATTGTACTACAATTGATCTAAGCAATTCCAGTTGTATTTATTATTCAAATAAATATTTCATGTCCCTTTTCCTTTCTGACATTTCAAGTATTTAAGAGCATAAATAATACCTGTCAACTCGCCTAATCGAATGTATTTTGCTAAGCATTTCAATATGAGTTTTCTTTTATGCTTTAATTTAAATTTACCTACGTTTGTTGCAACTATAGCAAATGCTGTGGCAACCTTTTGTCGTGATCCAAATCCGATTAATTTATTTCTCGTGTTCGAATCGCTAAGGGATAAAAACAATTTGATTGTCATTAGGCAAAGACACTGACACAAAAACCCTGAATACTCATTTGTACATATGTACACATGTAAACAGACATACACATAAGTAAATACATACATATATGTAAATACATATATATATATATAAGTATATGTATATGCAACAGTGGCATTTACGTGCATTCCAAATGTTAACGCGTGAAAATGTCGAAAAAAGACAAAAAAAATAATCACAGTAAAAAAAAACAACACATTTTACGAAAAAGCAGAACGGAAAAAAAGATTCAACTTCATATCTGATTGAATAATAATGTGTGCTTAAGGATTTAATGCGCTGCTGGCAGCAGATGTTGCCTCGTCTTCGGGTCTGGGGGAGAGGGGGGCGCAGCTTTTGTTGTATTTATTTTGTCTTTTGACTTCTGTTTGGTTGCTGTCTCTCTGCAGTAAATAGCACTTGGGATAAAAAATGCAAAATTACAGCAACAACATCATTGGAGAGCTAAGGGCTCTGCGCCCTGGCGAATACGTCGTCCAATGGGGAATTTGTTGTTTGCCTGATGCTGATTGCCAGAAAGTAAAGGCACGCTGAAAGCACTGCTGGAGAACTACTTCTAAATAAACAAACACACAAAAACACACACACATACTATACACACAGACATACTCACGCAAACACACACACATGTGTGTGCGTAGTATAATACTTTGACAGGACACATTCACTAGCAAGGAGCTGAAGAAAAAATTGAATTTTCTTATCGCACGTTTTCAAATTAACCCAAAAGAGCGCCAACAGCAACCCCACAAGGCTGCGTGTCAAGTTTATTTGAATTTCTAATACCATTTTTTCGTTCGTTTTTTTTTTTTGCTCCCCACCTAACATGGCAGTGAGTGCTGTTGTCCCGGCTATCATCATTAGCAGCACATTTAGATAGACACCCACATGTGAGATGTTCTGGCATTTACACACACAGCAACCACAAAAAAAAACATATATATATATATATATATATATATGTATATATGTATATATAAAAAACAAACCCATTGGGGAACACAAAAAGATATCACATTAGCTTCCAGTTGTGATTTTTACTATCGAGCTTGTAGTCAAATGCTGACGTTAATGACAATTTACTGCAAAGTGGGGTTTCCATGGGTTATTTTTTTTGGTTACCCTTGCCATTTGTCTACTACATTTACATTAAGTCCTGGGGTTTAGCCGAGCTCTAAGTGAGAAGCAGTAGATGATGCAGATTAAATCAGGTATTTCTATGGTGAAAACGCTTTCATTAACATAGTTGAAAATATTTTATAGTTTCAAAATATTATATTTGATAGTTGATATTATTATTCTTCTTTAATTTAAATTGGAGAATTTCATTTGGAGAATATATAATAACTCACGAATTAAAGACAAAAAAATTGCATTGTTCTTTCCAAATCACGTCAACTTCTGCTCTTAAAACTTGCGAATCCAGAGCAACATTGCTGAAAATATCCATGAAAATAACATCAAATATTTGGAGCTGAACGACTTGTTAAATGAAGTTGAAGAACTGCAAGAAAAGTTGACTAAGGTAAGTGTCCTTCAATGCTTAACTAAAAACGTACTTTTTTAACTTCGGGACATTTTCTATAAACTGGCCTTCAACATTACCAGTTGGTGAATATCTTCCGACCACATATATTTTACCAGAGTTACTAAATAAGACTCGAATGTTGAACTTGTACGGTACCAAAGTACTCCTTATAAATACCTCTTGGCTTTTCCGACACCTAACCATTTGCTAGACATCCAAACCAATTGTGTAAAATGCCCGGTCGCAAACGAAAATTTTCCTCTGTCAAAGTCGTAATCCTTAATTTCGTCATACCACATCTGAACACATGTTACTGGATCCCCTGTAGTCATGCACAGATTTTCACCATAATCTCCCTTTGAGTGATCAAGCGCTTCCTTTTTAGCCAGCTCCTAATGAATCATTTTTCGTACAACCTTATATGTGCAATATTCAACTAATTTACTTACTTCAGCATATGCTTTGGAATCCTGGGTTAGAGCATCGTCCAGGAGAAGTGGGGGACAATTGTGCTTAGCACGATACATGTTATGTTGCCCCAAAACAGCAATTTCAAATGGTGGCTCAGCAGGAATGCACTGTAGAAAATGGCATGCATTTGAAGCTCAAGGAACATATGACCAAAAATCTACCCACCAAAAATAACATCCAGATAATAGAAAGTCCTAAGGCAAATTTAGTATTCATGGACATATTTGAACTATTTAAATTTGAAATAATATTGTTATGGAATATTCAGAAAGGTATTTTGATCAAAGCTGACTTTCACCTATTAAAGTAAAGGCATAATATTTCTAGGGCTACTTTGATGTACATATGTTCTCTTGTACTCCGAATAATTGGCACTATATAATTGAATCAGAATAATTACGTAATGAAAACATGCAATATATGAATATTTAATATATGTAGGTCAGACTAACAATTTTTATATTAGTATTCAAATTAGCAGAATACATTAGAAACCACAAATTCCAGCACTGAAAATATCCACGAAAAGAAACTGACTGGTTTCAGTTTTGAGCTGGAGCGGCTGCAAAAATTGTTTCAGATTAATTTTAAGATTCTATTTAGGAAAAAATTACAGACTTTTTGTATATATTCGGAACATTATGGACAAAAGTTCCTTTTAGATTGCCTACAGGAAAATATTTTGCGACAACGGTGATCTCCTCATCAGTTTCACTAAAAGCGATTGTTTAGTACATATTTTTATTAATTATGTTTAAAATAAATTTACCTAGTAAATTTTCCAACGCCAAACCGTTTACTAGATTTCCAGATCATTTGCGTAAAGTCTTCGGCCGCTTGTACAAACGCAGCTTTCTTAAAGTTGTAGAATTTGATTTGATCGAACCAATTGTCAACACAGGCCAGTGGATCGTCGTAGGTAAGGCAGATACTTGAACCATCTGGTATATCCTCATCCCGATGCGAGCTGACGAACTAAAAGCTTATCATGCAACATTACTACGAAAAGTATAACAATCAAAAATAACTACTTTTGCAAATTCTGCAGCTGATGCGCAAAGACGGCTATTTAGTCGAAGATCGGGGCAGCCGAACTCACGCCGATGATTGTTTACTAGACGCAGAAACTCAGTTTGAAAGCTGGATGCATTGAGATTATCCTAAAAAAAAACAGTTCATGCATTCAAAATTAAATTTGAAGTTTAATTGTGATATTACCGATAATTTTACTAAAACCATTAAAAGGCCCAATACCCTTATAATGCGCATGCTCTTATGAAGTAAATTATCAAGTTCCAAATTTGTATAAAAACATTGGACCACTTACGTATATTAAATTGTTACCTATTTAGAAAAATATTCAAGTGTAATTTAGCACAGCTTACTTAGGTATATGATGAAATTAAAATAAGATATATAAGAATATATATATATATATATAATATACTTTATAAGTGAAAGTTATTTCTGTATTAGCGTATAATTTATTTATTTGTTAAAGTTATTTTCATTTTCTATTAGTTTATTTATCACTAAATGTGTTTTCAGCATGAAAATGAAGTCATTTTCTACACATTTTGTAATCATCATAAATTTATCAAATATCAAACAAACAACTTTGTTTTTTATGCCCCAAACAATTTGCGAGTAATGCATTTGTGCATTATGCTCCTTAAATGCTCGTCGCATTGCCATGTGTCGTTTGACTGGCTGACGGATTACCCTCCAAAAAGCATAGCTTGGGGGCGTGGCAAAGGATATGAGGCGTCAGCCTGCAGCAGTTTGCTGAATGTCTCCAATTATTTTGAAGCTAGTCCGCACCCAGAACAGAGGATAATGCGATGCGTTCCTATCGTCAACGGCAGCAGCATAACTCTATTACCGTCATACTCACACACAGTTGCACACACATACACACACATACACACACATACACACACATACACTCGCACACACACATCCGCACATGCTGTCAGATATTAAATTTTTTGCTTAGCTGGTGGGCGTGGAGTTGCGCCAATAAAAGATGGCGAAGAGCCAAGCTTGCTCCAGTGTCCTGTATCCAGTATGTCCTGGAATTGACAGCTTCAATGTGAACACGTCAAGAGTGTGCGGCTATGAAGGGGAGGGGGTGCGGGGTGTCAAACGATGGATGAGTTGTTGCCGCAACGTATGTGGCTGATGCTTTGGGCCATCATTGTTGACAACAATATCAGCGACAGCAACTGCACCAACAAAAACAAAAACTACTAAAAAAAAAAGTTAACAACAACAGCAGTTGGCTAAAACGCGATTGTCAGTTGCCAGCGTTGGCAACTGCTGCAAGTTACTTGTCCTCCATTGGGCTTGGTTGTAAAATGTCAATTTGGGCCCGTGACGAAGATTTATCGTGTGCAGCGCCTCACTTTGATAGGCTTGTTTAAATATCTCATTCACCATTCTACAAATAGAAGCGCATAAACTGAAAACTACACTAAAAATACATTTAATATTTTCAATAACAATTTTTCTTACTTTTCTACTTATTTTTTCTGGACGTAAAGTATCAAAAAGAATAAAAGCAGATAAACTCTCTGCATCTTATGAAATACACATTATTTTTGGCGCCAACTTACCTTATTATTTCAAAGGTATATTTCTAAACAAGTAAGAGTGCAGTAGTCGAGTGAGATCGAGTACGATATACCCTGCACGCGGTTATTAAATATATTCTAGTTTTAATGGCACATTTCCCTTTAAAAGTCTTGCACCCAAATGTGAGGTCTTCAAGCGCAATCTTTTCTTATGGCAGCCACAGGCCAGCTGCAGCTGACTGGCTACAAACGCATGCACATACATGCACACATACACACAATCGTAAGTAACGGGGCATACACACAAAAACATACTGACGCTCGCAGCGATTATCATGCCATCTCTTTCTCACACATGCGCTCGCATATGTATTTATACATGCAGAAAATGCTTGCGTCTGCTGATAGAAATGAGATCAATATGAGAATATATTTTCGACTATAACTTGGGTGTTCCTTATTCGATCTTAATGGAGTTTGGGCAGCGGATCACTTAAATTCATATGTATATTATGTATTAATTAGATTCTGTCTAAAATTGTAGCCATTAATCGCTATTGGAAATCGAAATAAATCGATATTCCTGAAACAGTGGCAGTTATTTATAAAATAAAGCAAACTTTATCTGCGCCTGGTATACGAGAACCTACGACTCGGCTCGGCTCAAGAATGTATATACTTTATGGGGCCGAAAATGCTTCCTGCTGTCTGTTACATACATCTGCACAAAACCATATTCCCTTTTTAACCATTTTTAATGGGAAATTGTTTGTAACAAAAAGAAAAACTTTCTAATTTTCCAGGTGACTCTAAAATTCAGCACACACTTTTTATAGTTATAGGAATTCTGAGTATCCAAGTTAAGTTTGCCATAGAAGTACTTTCAGTTTTTATTTCTAGATATTGTCCTTAACTGAATGCATATGCACAAATATTATCAAATTGTGACGGAGTTTAATTAAATCTGTAATATTCACACACACAGCTCATCAAAACTAATGAAAGTGTGGTCAACCCAAAGAGCATGAACTAAATGTTAAAAATATGAAACTTCAGTAAAAAGCATTTTTTATTTATTATCCTTTGGAATTGTAATACATTTTGGATTTCCATTTTTTCTATACTTTGATACCGAAGGAATTATGGTATATTGGTTTTGTGCAATGTCCGTCATGCTGTCTGTCTGTATTTCCGTCTTTTGTCGACAGCCTTAGAGACAGAGACTTCAAACTTGGAACATATACTGGTCTGTGCCCGCGTCAGACAAAGTGTAAAAATGATCTGACAGATCTCCCACGATTTGAAGGCTAAAGTCCCCAAATGTCGTTGGTATATTGTTGGCGATGTCCTTCAATTATCGGGATATGCAATTTGAAATGCTAACTTGGACAGTATTTGTTAACTACTACTAGAATATAAATATCAAAGTATGTCGCAGTCGGTTACGCCCGGCTGCAACGTTCTCTCTCTGGTTTTACTACATGTAGTGGATACAGCTACTTTTCAAAAAGTGGATTTCTATTTTTTAAGCGTTTTACTTGTGTGTGTGTGTGTGTTTTTTTTTTTTTTTTTGAATGCATTTTATTTTGATAACCCATTGATATGCACGGCACCAATTCAATAAAAGTTGTCAGTGAAAAGGGCTAGATGGGGATTTGGGATTTGAGCTAAAAACTAAACTAATTTTAACCGGATCGCAATAAAGCGAACTCATCCCACACCGCACCGAGACACACCCTTTGCGTTGTTTGAGCGATGTTTCGCGTACGCTGCGCTTTTCCACAGCGTTTTCCATGTGGTTTGGGTGGCGGACAACTTTGGGCAGTCCCACCCAGCTTGCCCTACCAACACCACCGGGTGGGTCAGACACACCCATCCACAGATAGCGTTAGTCGTCGCCCAAAAGGCAGCCGTGACCGACATTCGATGAATTGACCAATGCTACTTGTTATTTTTGTGTGCAACAGCGCGTTTCATTTGCTGCTCAGCGAGCGAGGAAAGCTCTTTGGGTGGTGGTGTTGTTGGAGGCGATGCTGCGTATGTGGTGGGCGGGGCACCTTTGAAAGTTTTCCATTTAGCTAGTTTTTCCTGCCGTTCGACAGGTAACGTCTGTTTCACCTGTTTGTTTTGACTGTTCTTGTTGTTGTTTGTTTGTTTGCGTATTATTGCCTCTGGCTGGGAAATTGCGTTTATTTGTGTCTGTGCCTTAGTGTGGGTGTAGTTGTGTCTCTGTGAGTGTGTGTGTGTTTGTGTGTGTGTAGTTGTTGTCTATTCGCCTGTGCAGGTGAGCGTGAATTCAATGCTGACAATTGTGATTTCCCCGTGAATGTAGAGCGGTTGGGGAAGTCAGCGGTTTTAATTAGATTTTTACCTCATTTTCAGCTGTCATTTAGCGAAACGCGTTCAACTTCCTTCAAACACTCCCATTAATGATTTGTTGCTGTTGTTTTTCTACTCTTATTAAGGGTAGTCTAGTTTTGTGATCAAATTTGCGATGCATATTTGGAGACTATACTTATATACTATACTTATACTTACAGACTCCACCAACAATAATAATAATAATGCACAAAACTCTCTAAATCTTGATAAAACTTCTTATTACTTTGGTAAATTATGGCTTAGTAGGAAAATAATCACAAAATATATCCCCGATTAATCGATAATACTATATATATCACACAATTTAAAAGCTAGAGTTAGCAAATTTAAAAGGTATATTGCTAATACCCTAGACTACACCAAATAGAAAGGCAAACTTGGGTGGAATTTTCTATTTTTATTATTTTCACACCTACCCTGTTCTTTGCGAAAAGCTGATTTCTATGCTCAAAAATAAAAATACTGCATAAATTTTATATTGGCATATTAATGAAAGGCCAGTCAAAGAATACATGCGTTGAATAAGCACTTTCTATTTATACTATGCCACAATTAAATATTTTAAATTTTAGCATTTGTTAGCGACGGGAGATACTTTAATAATCGATCAATCGATAAGTGACTAAAGTTATCGAATGTTTCTGCAGCATTCACCGCGCTTTCACAGGGAATGGCAACTTGGCAGTCACCAAATTGGGAAAATATCTGAAGAAATTTGTTAATTGGAAATTAATAATTTACATCTTGATCATAATGTCGAGTAAGTGCGCCTTAGACCCACAATCTTGTGTACGTTGTCAGTCTAATAAACTCAAATTAGTAGAGAAAGTCAAACCAAGTACACCAGCAAAATCTGGCCTCCAGTCTGCTGCTGCTGCTGTACAGATAAATGGTGGCGAGAATGGAATGGTAGCATCAAATGAGATTCGTAGTACTCTGAATCTCTTCCTGAAATATGGTGAACGTCGCATGGACATCTCGAAAAAGCTAATTGCGCAAATGGAGACAACGGACATCATGTCGACAATCACGGGACTAACCAAGGCGCAATTGAAGAGATTGATGCCAATGCTGGCGGGTAACTTGACGCGTTTGCAACTGGAGATGAACGATATTATCCACATTTATAGACTGTGTGAGCAGGGAGGCGTCTGCAAGCTGAAACTAGTGAAGACCTGCGTGGTGGCACATACAATTCCAAAGCCAAGCGGCATCAATACCAACGCCCATTTGTGGCTGCTGGGATACCTGCTGCCCGATCTGCAGGTGCTGCATTTGAACGCACCGGCTCCGAAACTTTTTCCAGTCAACATGCGCCAGCTGCGCGCACTGCTGCTCCGCAAGAGCATTAGGCAGGAGGTGCTGGATCAAGTGTTTTGTAACTGCCCCCATCTGCGGCAGCTGCTCGTGCGAAACGAGCTGATGCCGTTCACAGTGCTGGACTTCTCGCAGATTTGGCAGTGCTCTCAGCTGACGGAGCTGCAGGTGCCGCTGATGCTGCGCTCCGCGCTGACCGTGTGCCACCTGAAGCATCTGGAGCACTTGTCGCTGCAACGCAAACAGCTCTGGCCGGGCATCGACTGGGTCCCGATTGTCAACCAGATCATCAAGGCCAAACGCTATGAGCTGCTCGCAATGCGCTTCGATGGCACTTGGCTGACTGCTCCCATTGATTTATCACTGTTGGGTCTGAGCTTCTGCACAGCGTTGATGGATCTGCGGCTGAGCAACTGCAGGTTCAGTTCTCGAACGCAGCAACACGTGCTGCCGCTCAGCTGTAAAATCTTTTGTCTGACCGGCTGTAAGCTGAACCGCTTATTTCATTATATGGGGAAAGCTAAGCAGCTGGATTGGCTCGAGTTGAATGACTGCCAGCTGCCCGAAGGACGTCACAATTTCATAAGTCATCTGCTCAGGCAGTGCAAGAGCAAGCCCCTGCTTGAAGCAGTGAACCTATGCTTCAGCCGCATGCCGGCCCTGAGTAGCGAGCTAATCAGCTGGGGCCCCAGGCGACGCAAGTACAATGCGGAGTGGCTGCGGGTGCAGGATATGGACGAAGCGGAGCCCACCTGGCAAAATATGCCTGGCACAATAAGCATGACATTCGGCAAGGCAGTTAACTATGCGCCAGATCCGCAGAAATGGGATTGCCTAGATACAACACCAGCCGATCTACTAAAGGATCTCGGCATGGCTTGAATAAAGGCAGCAAATGTATTTTTTTTTTTTTAATAATACGGTTTCGTTTTTATGGTAATCGTTTGTTGTTATGTATTTATTATTCAACAAAAGAGTACAACTATCTTAGAGAGAGAAGGAGAGAGATGGAGATAGAAAACCGAACGATTGCCTGCAGCTAAAAAAACGTATATATTCGAGGTATCATCAGGACAGATGCCTCCTCACCGTATAATTATAATGTTCTCTACATGATTCAATAAAGAAGACAATAATCCAATTAAAAATTCTCTTAAAATAATACACTTTTTCAGTACCGCATTGACTACGTCCTTAAAATTCATTGATTGATAAAGCGAAGCACACAAATTGCACCAAAATTCGACTTCAAATTTAGAAATGCGTCCTAGAATAAAATTAAAAAAAATATAGAAAAATAATTTGTATTATAATATATATTTGAATATACAAAAAAAATATATGTATGTATAAATAATAAGAGGATGCTATCTATTTGACATCAGGTTAGAATTGGAAATATTTACATTAATTTTGATATTGTAGAAAACCATTCACTAAAATGAAACCACAGAAATGCTGGCCTTAAGTGAGACACGGCATTCCGTGTCTTAATGGTCAATGAGTTTAATAAATTTAAATAAATATTGGTATTATTTAACAACATTTTATTAATTAACGTCAAGCTTCTTCAGCTTTGCATGTCCTTCTTTCAGGTGAGTCCTTTTACATTCGCATGAAACGTGTTTGATGTTGGCATTAGGTTCCATTACGAAGATGAATTGTAATCAGGGCTACTTGGTTGGGTATCTGATGCTGTAGACTGGAACTGGGTCGAGGTCTGGACAGAAGCGTTACACAGTTGACTGTGCGCCCACCTTCACCGCTTAGCTATGCTTCTCAAACTTTGCTCACCTGCTGAGCCCTGTCGCCTATTGGCCTCCCAGTTGGCCTGGTTGCTCGTGTGTTTGTTTTGGTTTAACTATGTCTGGGTTAAGTGCTCCTTAAGCGCTTTTGTAAATGCCATCCATTGTGAAACGCACACATTGCCTGGGGCCAAGTTCTGCACCTGACTCAGCTGCCAAACAGATCCCCAATACATGTTGCATAATCCGGTACGAACTAATGAGATGACCAGCTTGAAAGGCATAACTGATGCTAATCTGGTCTGCAAGTGAAATCTTTGAATTTTGGATCTCAGTGTTTGATTTCAATTATATATAAAATACGATTTTTCAGTAATATATTTTTGGTGTGTGTTTTTTCTTAATTGCCATAAGCAGTATTCCATTTTGGACAGTATTACTTCGATTTTTATTGAACCAGATGATTTTTCAGCTTAATAAAACGACATTTTATATATTTATTTTATAATTAATTATTGCATAATAAGTTTAATTTAATGAAATAAAATAGAAAAAATGTTTCAAGTGTGCTTTTTATTTATTGTCATAAGCAGCTCCCAGTTTTTCTGAGCATTACTCCAATTTTGAGTTTAGTTTACTTTTGCAACTCTATATACAATTATATATATAAATTTTAGATTGCGTTTCATTTCTTAATATTCCGATACATATCAAAATTACACTTTGAAATATATCCAATGGCAAGTCCTTCCACACATGGCGTCTGCAGAGTAGCAGGCTTACCCATCTGTGGACCTGATTCATCCACTTCCGTGAATGAAATTTATCCGTTTAGAAAAATTGAGTCTCCGCAACCGGCAAAGACTATAATGTGTGACTGTGTTTTTGGAGACGACGATGATGATGATGATGATGATGGTGATGATGATGATCAGGGGGACTCGGAGCAGCCGCTAACTGTAGAGGATGATCTACAGCTGGAGGACATACAGGATGAGCTGGCTAAGATGGAGGCGCGCGTTGAACTCGTCCGCAAGGGACTAAGCCTGCAGACACCCGACTGTCCCATTGGAGACGTCTGTGTGGACAAGCAGCTGGAAGTGGACAATTATAACACCCATCCCGATATTCGCGAGCTGCAGCGCAACAACCATAAGCTGGGCCAGCAGATCCGTGCGCTGCAGCTCAGCTGCACAGCTACGGATGTATCCCTGAATCACCTGCGCAAACTGATCTGCGGCGACTTGGAGGCAGCCCTTGTACTGCAACGTCGCCTGGATAAGCTGGACTCCGTCAGGCGCACAATGGAGCACGAGCAGGCGCTGTGCCGCCAGCGCTATCGCCATTTGCAGGAGGACAAGTACGAGTGGCAGGATTGCCATGCATACATCAAGCAAAGTCGAGATAACGCATCACTGCAGCTGGAGAAGTTTGTGCCACGCTTGGAGTACATCCAGCCCAAGCACGACGCTATCCAGCTGCTCAATCACACCAAGCGGCTGGCGAAGGAGCTGCACGACTTTCTCGTCGAGAACATGGCCAGGCTGAGCCAGCGACTGGGCCAGCGTGCCTCCTCCGAGCTGGGCAACAATCCACGGCTGGACTCGCTCATTTCCGAGTTCCTGCAACGCAACGAGAGTCTCTTCACCAAGGCGACGCCCTAAAGCGAAATCTGCACCAAATTGTTCAATTTGTCATGGCAAGTGAATGTGCCATAAGGCGACACCAGTCGACCTAAACCTGCCATCGAGTTCATTTGCATTTGTTATAAATGGTAGGGGCGAGGGGGTTTTTTGAGCGAGGGGTGGGGGGGGGTGGGCAGGGAAGCCAAACATTACGAACGCCTTGATTATGTTGTTGTTGTTCTTGTTGTTGGT
Organism: Drosophila cognata; assembly: GCA_035041535.1. Lineage (NCBI taxonomy): Eukaryota > Metazoa > Arthropoda > Insecta > Diptera > Drosophilidae > Drosophila > Drosophila cognata. Next base: position 10,735,787 of record JAWNLC010000571.1, on the reverse strand, counting down.
GTTTGTGTTTGCTGGGTGTGCTTGACCATTTGAAGCGGTGGCATCCACGTGACGCCAGCTGCTCCAAATGTTTGCCATTTTGAATACCCTTGCTGAGAGCAAAAATAAATTCTTCGATTTTGCAAGCTGGAATAAACATTGTGTGCTAAAATTAAATTGTGTTTTAATTAAATTTATATTAATATTCAGTTTTATTTATTTAATATCTTTTACTATTTACATTTATGTTAATATTTAGTTTCAGTTGTGCTAAAGTTAAAAGTGTCAAATTAAATCTAAGACTTTAAATTGGAGATTAATTCGTAAGGATTATTATTACTTAATAATTCTTAAAAATAAATCTCTATATTTGAATTTTCAACTCTGCAAAAAATTTACTTTTATAGAAATATACCTCCTGAATAGTTAGATGAGTTCTCAATCTGAGTTACTTCAGATTTTGCGGCTTTCTAATTTGTACAAATAAACTTATTGCTAGATTGTCGAAACTAGGCACTTTTGAAAGCTTCTTTAAGTTTGACAAAAAATAAAATGAATGTATTTTAAGTCATATTGTTCAAGCAAAAACAATCGATCAGTTTTTTGCCATTTATTTGATTTAGACTCCTCTCAGCAAGGGTATCTAGTTTGCGGCGTGCCTCAGAAATCGGTTTTTTGGTTTTGTTTTATTTTTCTTGTTGGTCGTCGGTTGGTTTGTTGTTTTTGTGTGCTGTTTTTCGGGACTTACAGCAAAATGTATTTAGCATAAAAATTTACGATAATGATGCCAACAACATCAGCATCAGCATGGGCTGTGGCATCAACGGACAACGCGACAGATGCCGCCGCCTCAGTTGCCGCATGGCCCAATAGACAACAAGCACTTGGCGTCCAAAAGGACAACAACAATCGACACAAAAGTGGGCAGCAGACAACAAGCCAAATCTAAGAAGGCCTAACAGCGTGCTGCTGGCTACAGGGTGATTCGGGAGATTAGGGGCATGCTGCGGTTTGGGGGCAAATGTCATTGCTCTGTTAACGCAAAAAGTTAAATTAATATTTTTCACACTGACGCAAAAGTTTGCGTTGATTTTTTCCATTTAAATTGACGAATTTTGCGGTTTAACCGCCGCGTCAAAGTCAACTGTTGTCACTTTTCCCCTGGCCGCATTTCATGTATTTATTTTTTTTTTTGTTTTTTGTTTTTCTCCATTTTTCCAATTTGGATATTTTACATTTCATATTTCATGTTGAATGTTGTTGGCTGTTGGATGTTTAAAGTAGATTAGCAAAGTTTCCTGCAGTCATTTATTTAAACTTTCCTTTGACGGCACCGCAAAAACCACACTATGACAATGTGGGTGGGTCTATGTGTGTATGTGTGTGTGTGTGTGTGTGTGTGCGTGTGCCTGAGTGTGGCAGTGGCACGGAGTTTTCCAACCAAAATTTCATATCGAGATAATCGCATTGGTATTTCAAATAGCTCGTTGACTGTGCAAAAGAAACGTTTTAAACTTTTTTTTTTTTTTTTGATGAGCCACAAATATTTTGCACGGCATATTTGTTGCCGGATATAGGAAATTGCATGAAATGAACTGTTGATATAAGAAAATGCGATAAATGGACTCCTTAAGTCACATTTAACCACTTTAATACGACTTTGAAGATGGCCACTTCAAACATTGTTTATCAAAAGTTTCGCTTGAGGAGCGTTTTTAATTGACAACATTTGAAAATATTGGTTGCCATTAAAAGTCAAGGCCAACTTTTGACATGCCACGGAAAATGAAAGGGAAAGTTTAGTTGACGAAAAGTATACTTTCTCTGGGGCCATATGCTGTAAGTTTTGCTACAGTTTGGCAACCATTGAGAAAGTCGTCTGAAGAGTCTAGTTTCCAGCAGAAAGAGTTCTCATATGTGGGCGTGTCTATTTGCCATCATCAGAAATGTAAACAGCTTGTCAATTACAAATTAAAAGTTATACCTTCTAAGTTCTTTTCGAAACAACTTAAATATTTAGACAGCACTCAATTTTATTGGGGTATACCGCGACGAATGGGTAAGGAGTATGCCCTCAAGCGCCAATCTAATTTATTTAATTACTCAAATCACCATTTATAAAAGTTGATTAAATTCCATGTTAAAATTCACAGGTTCAAAATGCATTTCCGAGGAATTCTTATAGTTTTCCAAGAGAATGCGAAACCAAATTAAATGAAATTCTCGTTGCTCTCTTTGTGGAAAACGCTAAAAAGAAATCATAACAGTTTTTCATAATTTGTGAAAGTATTCTTTTACTGGTTTTTATTAAAGCATTTTCAGCATTTGCTGTTTCTTTGGATGTGTCTAGACACTTGTTTTCTGATTGTCTGCATAATAAGGTTATTTATGTTTTCTCTATCTGCTCTTAGCGTAAGAAAACATTCATTATTAGCCCTGTGTTGGTTCTATTTACCTTTCGTTTTATTTACTTTTGGTTATCAGTGTGTGTGTGTGTGTGTGTGTGTGTGTGTGTGTGTGTGCGTGTGTGCTTGAATTACCCATCTTGAGTGACATTACATTGCTTACCTTGTGGCGCAAGGATGCTGCATTCAATAAATATACAAATAAATTCAAGACATCCATGTATTCTGCTTTTTGTCAATACACACACAGACACACACACAGGTAGTTGGGTCCTTTTTCATTCATGCATGCCTGCATATCTTCTGTGTGTGTGTGTGTGTGAGGCTTAGTGGTCTTCTTCGTCGATTCAATGCAGAGCCACTGACTGCAGTCGGCTTAGGCGACATGTGTGAAACTCCCCCCCGACAAACTCACCCTCTCTTTCTCTCTGTCTCTCTCCTATCTCCGTCTCTTTTTTTTGTCCGCTGTGCGGCGCTCACATGCTGCAAATGCGTCTATAAATTATTCATTTCGTTTGAGATGTTTGATGTGGCAATGCATGAGAATGCTACTTCCTTACGAATGACCTTACACACATCCTGCTGCAGCTTCTGCTGTTGCGATCCTCTTGTTGTTGCTGCTGCGAGTAGCATGCTGCAAGCTGCGAACTGCTTGCAAAACGGGCCACATTTACCCGCATTTCATTGAATTCATTCATTTTTTAGCAGCTTTACGAGCTCTCCGCTTTTTATTCTTGCCTCTTGTTGTTGCCGCAGTGGCTGCTGCTGTTGCTGTTTGCCACAGCTTTGCATAAATAAGATAAACACAAGATGCGTTGTAGGCTACCCCTCCACTCCCCCCTCTCTAGCTCTCTGTAGGAGTGCAGCATCTTTGAGAGATGTGATTTATTTTGCACTCAGTGTGTTTGCCAAAGTAAAATTGATTGAAGCGTTTGTTGTGCAATTGATTTCCACTACGGCTTCTTAGCCTTGCTTAACCCCCCTCCCCCACCCCCTCCCCTCCTTTCTACTGTTAGAAATTGTGCTGCTTCGTTTTGTTTGCACTGGTTAAATTAACTTTGGTCAATTTGGCTTTTTGTCCGACTTGCATTTGGATAACTTCTGCTTTGCTTTTTCCCACAATGCAGCCACCCTCATCATCTGCTCCTTCGTCCTAGTTCGGCACGAATATTTAAAGAATGCCACAGTGAAATAATTGCATTGTTTTCAAGCTGCATTGTTGAGTGGAAACTAATGAGAGGCAAGCCCCAAATAGCAAAGGCTGCAAGCGGGGTCTGAGTAAATCCCTTAAAGCTAATGCCAAATAATCTGCAAGGGAATTTTTCTATATATTTACATATTTATTTTATTATTGTAAATGTTTTTTATATTATTATGTAGTGAACATATATTTACAGTAATCCGATTGCAGGAATTTTTTATATAGTACATCGAATTTGAATATTTATTTATTTATGTCGTTGACTAAGCGAATTATTTTAGTTTCTTTCCTTATGTTATTTCAGATTAACATAATAAATAAATTTAGTCGAAATATTGATATTTGATTTATTTATTTATGTTTGAAATAAAGAAATTTCTGCTTTCGCCTGCAATTAAGGAGCATTTAGGAGAATGGCCAATTAATTTGCACTTGTAATTAACAGTTGATTAGCCAATTAATCATTTGATTGGGCCAAATCATTAAGGCCAAAAGGTGTCTTATTATTTTTATGACCCATCAATTGGTTAGGTGCTGAGTTGTTGGGTTAATTGGAGTCGGGCGCTTGTTAAATGTTTTGCACTTAAAAGCGTTGACGTCAGCTACAAAAATGGCAACAATTCATCACATGTCATGCTGTGATTTTATTAAGTGACGCTGATGGTGATTGAAGCACACCTGGCACATCAACACCTGGCACACGGCACAGGACACACGACACAAGACACAGGACACAAGCCAGTGGAATGCCAGCATCCTGCCACCCATACGAGACATGAGCTGCAGGCCGCATAAATCTTGGCTGTCAAGTGCACGAAATAAAAAAAAATAACAAAAAATAAAGGGAAGAGAAAGGAGACTATAAAGAAAAAGTGATCTAGTTGAGAGTAAAAGACTATCATATATCCTTTACCCAGTCCCAACACACACACACACACACACACATAAATACTCTTTCGTAGTTACTTACACAATTAAATGGAGAACGGCTTTTTCGTTACGTTTTGTTTCTCTGCTCGTCGCTGTTCTTTTTCCTTAATAATTGAAAACTACCCAGCAGCGAAAAAACCACATTACGAATTCGATTCGAAGGCATGCTTTGTAGGCATTGTAGCTTCCACTATATACCACAACTGATTGCGCAAAGTATGCGATGCCAAAAGCTTTTTAGGCGCTTTAAGGGCTCGCATACCTTGTGTGAGGGATCGTAAGCGGAATACTGTACGCCTCTATATGCAAAGATGGTCTATTATAATGCAATTGCATTCCTCCCACAAATACTCAAAATATAGCAAGCTTACTCTGAATTTAAACGTGTGCATACCTTTTGTTACTAAAGCTTTGCGAAGACAAGATTGTGCTTGGCTTAAAAGCTTTCGCTTACAACTCTGCAAACAACAGCTATTCCAGGTAATGAATTAAATTCAATGCATACAAAATGCACTCGGTAATGAATTGTCATTCTGTAGCTTGCTACTGGGTTATTGAAGTTGTCATTTGTAAGAATTAAGAGAATTATGAGTGCCCTTTTTTCGCCTTAGACACACGCCATGTAAAATATATATTATGTATTATGTAAAACGTATATATTTTATTTACATTCATCTCCTTTGCTATGCATCCATATACATATACATGTATATATATACATATATGCATAAATTTATGCATGTGTCGAAAAGAAAGATGATACTAATTTGAGAGCGGACAGCGTAATTATGCAGCGTATATCAATTAAAAGAAGAAGAAGAGACAGAAGCACAAATATAAGCAGAGGCAGATGAAGAAGAAGAGACATGCATAAACACGCAACTGCAATGGCGTTCGGTTTTTATGAATGGGCATTTATTATAATTAAAAATTCTGGCCTCTGCCGGCAAGCAATTGCCACAGTCGTCGTTTCTGACCTAAGACATGCCGCAACGAGTGCGTCACGACGACAAGGACGTGGCTGTGGCTATGGCTGTGGCTGACAGGCTGTGTGCATATTAACAGTTAGTCCCGTTGCTCTATTGGCTTCTTTTCTGCGCTCAACAGCTGTTCGCTTGGGACAATCATATTTTGGGACACGGCCATTCAAATGAGCATAACTGCTAACTGTGGCATTGGAAGCCAGCCAGTCCCTCTGGCTCTCTCTTAAGCGTTGAGTTGGTGAGTCGCTGTTGTAGCTGTCACAGCGACTGCGCTGCGTCCCAAAAGCCCGCGAACAACACACCCAAAGTGCCAGCGCGCTCTCTTAAGTATGCAACACTCTGATGCTATAAACCTAAATCGCTTTCTCTCTTCACGCGCTCGGTTCGACTTCGAGTGTCGAGGACTGTTCGGCCTCTCTCGGCGGGACAGCTGCCGCTTCGGCTGTGACGTTGGCTGTCTGACGTGCTCGTTATCGAAATGTGGCCACTTCGCATGCCGTTGTCGTTGGCTTCAGTTGTGCAGAGCGCGCGCGCTCCTTAAATTTGCAATTTGTCGTTGTTGTTTTCTGCTTCGTGCGTTTGCCGTCGCTGCGTTTTAAGTGAGTGGCGTCTGCGTCAATTTAATCAGTGATTAAGATGCTGCACTTGCCGCTAACCGAATGAGCCCAAGTGAATGCCTAAAATATTTAGTGCCACAAATGAATACAGGCTGACTGTCTGACAGCCTGACAGTCTGACGTGTGACAGAAGGGCAGGCAAGGCAAGCGTCAGTTGAGGCAATTTCAATTTTTGCCGCGCCATGTGATTTTCAACAATAACAACAACAACACAACAACAGCACCAAAATCGCAATAAGTTTATATATATGCGCGTGTGTGTGTGTGCGTAAGCGGGCGTGAGTGTATGCGTGTGTGTGTGGCGTCAGCGGATGTAATCCAAGAAAATCTGTCACGTGCTTTGGATATCTCTTTGTTCTACTTCCTTCACACACGAAGCCTATTTATTGAATAAAATTAAAGGTGAGCAGTAGCGAAAACACGGATTACTCCATACACATACACATACACTATACATATATGCGACTTTGTTATATTTTGTGACATCAACACACTCACACGCTCACACACCGACACACTAACACTCTCACATTAAATATTCAACTTATGAATACGTGAGACGTAAATAAATCAGGCATTTGGTTTGCGTACTCAGTAATTGAAGGGTTGCCCAAAGCTGAAATATTGAAATATTTCAAAATCTATTAATATATCTTTTGAGTCGATACTGTTATTATTTGTTTTGGTTATCAAGGGAATTACATTTGATATATTTAGTTATGCTGGAATTAAGAAATTCGATGGGAAATATTGTAACAAGCAGGTGTGTGAACACTAGTTCAATTAGTTATTTCTTCATTTAAGATGTAAATGAGTTCATTTCTTCATGAGTGTCAAAAAACCCATAATTAATCATTAGTTGAATTAGTTATTTATGTTTAAGCGAGTGTCGATGAGACCCATATACAAACATTAGTTTATTTAGTACTTAATTATTCTTGTTTGTCCATAAATCATAAAGTAAATCAAAATAAATGTGACTAGTGCCATATAAAGAAGACACTTAATTATAAATAAATATTTAACATAATAATAATAATATATAAATATAAACAAAATGAATTTTATATTGGACTCTGAATGTGTTGGTTTCAGCATAGACTATACAAATATCTATCTATACAGAACTATCTATTTATCTATATCTATAAAGAAATATCTATCTATTATCTATATATGAACTGTAGAGTTGCCTATATCTATCTATCTGTACAAGGACTAACCCACACTTTATAGATACATTATCCTATTGCGCACAAGTCAATCAATGGTTACTCATACACATAAATAATTGAGTGGCTTTTAACCATTTGAATAAGATTCACAGTTTGATTCACCTTATTAACCTTTCGTCAAATTCGAGCCACAAATATTGAACTGTTTCGTCCTCGACCTGACGAAGGTCTTCACACTAACAACGTTTAACTTTCATTTTACCAAGTTGCCCCAAATTAAATGACAAAATTTGATTATTTTTGTGCACGCAACAAACGTATTTGTGGAGCGCTCTTCAAACCCCCCCACACCCTCCAACTCCACAGCCAAAACCCCCAAAATGTAACTGGAAATCCCAAGAGCATAAAAATAAAACGCAGAATAAGTGAAGGAGTAGGTGGAGCAGGGGGAGCAGGGGAAGCAGGGGGAACAGGCAACTGGGAATGGGCGCAACGAGAACAGGTGCCTTCAAACTGGTAACTGTTAAACTTTTCGCCCCAATTGTTTATTTAACAGTTATGAAAAAGTCATTAAGGCATTTTAAAGCACATCTTCAAAAGGTGAATATGCCATAAAAAATGCAAAATAAACAATAAAAAGTTTTTAATCCAAAAGAGAAGAAGAGCAAAACTAAAAATAAAAGTACCAAAATGATTTTGAATGCTAAATGAAATGGCTGGCAAAAGTGCCTGTTTGCATTACGGCTTTATGCGTGTTTTATTCGCATTTTACTTTATTACGCATTTTACATGCTGTGCACTTTTTTCCCTTTGCCTTTGCCTTTGCCTTTGTCAGTGGGCCAAGTTAATGCAATTTACTCGCGCACATTTTGGAAATTGGCCATGTTTTCTGGTTTGTCGCCCGACTCGGCTTCAAGTTCATTGTGCATTAATAATGAAGTTGTCGTTGTTGTTGTTGTTGTTGCTTTTGTTGTTGTTGTTGCTGTTGTTGCTGTTCACGTTGATGTCCTTGTTGTCAGACATACACTTAACAATTTTACTGTTTGCGTCTTTTTTTTGCTTTCATATAATTTGATTTGGTTTTTTGTGTCGCCAACTTTTGGCTACTGACAAACGGGTCGTCAGCTGTTGGCCAACAACATGACCATTGTGGCTGCAAGTGTGTCATTTACATTGCCACACTTTTTGCACTTTTTTCTTCATCCCAAAACTCATACGTGCCACTGCCACCCCCCCCACCCCCACTGCACGTCAACAATTGTGTGCAGTTGATTCAATTATTTGTTGCGCATCCACATAAAATAAATGCCGCCTTCCCCTTGCTCAGTGCATACTTTATCGCTCAGAACAGCTGCAAATAGAGTTGAGCTATACTTTTTGTGCATGGAGCACGCTTCACTTCAATATGGAAATGAGTTGTTCTAATAAATTGAATTCCCATATGAAAAAAAATATATCAAAATTGTCATTTGCAATAAATGCATATATTATGATGTACTTTTATAGGGTATATTAATTGCAGCTTGAAATGTGTAACGCATTGAATGAGACTTCACTTCAATATAGCCATGAACAAGCCAGATTAATTTTTTATTTAAATACATTTTTTAATATTAATTTTAAATTTTAATTTTCTATTTCTCTTCTTTCAAACTTTTCTTAAGTTAAATAATTAAATATAAATAGTTTGGTTTTCAAAAGTGGTTTAAATATGGATCATGATTCATAGTTGTTTGGGTAATTCAATAACATTTCCCAAAATCGAGGAAGGGAGCTAAAAATTAACATAAAATGGAAATAGAAATGAAAATTCCAATTAAATTTCGAATTCAATTCTCTCTCTGCCAAAACAAATACCAAAATACCAATCGAATTCTCGCAAGCTGCATTTATCCATTTGAAACTTTAATGAAATTGCTCGCAATTGCCCCAAAGACCTATTCAAAGTGCTGTGAATTATCATCTGATATATTTCAATGCTCTTTTTTAACCGATTTACATCTGTTGTGCACTTGTCCCCGACTCGAAACACTGCATTGACAGACAAAGCACTTACAAATTGCATGAGAAATTGTATTGAATCGAATTTTTCATTATTTGCTCAGTTTTTTTTGTTGTGCCTCGTTCTTTGCTTGATAGACAGCCCATTTTTTAATAGTCGCCATTGTTCCTTTGCGAGCAAATGCAGCGTACAAAGTGGAAAACGCAAAATTCACAGCATGAGCTGCTGTTGCTGCGCTGCTTCTTGGAAAATGCAGAATAATGAGGAAACTAACGAGCCAAGACTTTCCATTGTTTACTGGTGCAAAAATTGCGCGATTATTAATTTTCCATGCTATTTTGCAGTCCCTGTTCGTTTGTTGGTTTTTTTTTTTTTTTGTGTGTTGCCACTGTCTGCGGCACATCCTGCCGCCGCGTGCCGAGTTGGCTTCGCTGCCAGTTACTGCCGCCTCTCAGACGCTGTCGACAATTCTTCGTATTATTTTGCTGGCCAACGTTAGTGTTCTCGCCGTTGTTGCCTTAACTTGGTCGCGCTCACTGCTTATATTTTATGCTGCCTTTGGCAGCAGCACTTTTAACATTTTGCAATGTTTGCTGCGCTATCCTTTTGCCTGCTGTCTGCTGTCTGCTTCCGCCAGGCGTTCTCGGCCAGAACGCGCTAAGCATGGCAAAAATGTTGCCAGTGCTGCTCGGCAGCAGCTGTGAAGCGTGGATCCTCTCCACATTTTGCCACACACACACACACACACACGCACACGATAGTCTTGAACAGGATGTACTTACACATATGTGTATAAGTGTTTTATTTACTGCCTTCGCTTCAACCGACACATTTTCGTGTTGTTTTCACAAAGTCCTTAAGTTATTTGCTTCTTTGCTTTTTTGAGCCCATCAATTACTTAAATCGATGTTGCTGCTGCAGAATCTTAAATAATATTGAGTTGGAAAACGACCAAAGCTGAAATGTTTTTACTTGCTTATTCAATTATTTACGTCTTCGGTTTCATTGGCAATCAACAGTGCTTCCAAATGCATGGCAACTTAAGTTCTGGCGCAAATTGCAAATAATTTATATTTTACAGAAAGTGTAAATTAAAAAAAAAAAAGAAAACCAATAATATTGAGGTAAAAGCAGAAAAAAGGATTAGAAAATCGCAGAATAATCTGAAAAAGCAAAATATTAGTCAAATAAAGCCGCAATTAGTTCTCATAGATAAAACTATTTGATTTTTAATCAATTTTAATTAAAACTATTGTTCTATGCAAATATTTATATAAAATAAAATACAATTGGTAATATCCAAAAATAGGTTATACAAAAAAATATTTATATTTAAATAAAATATGAACGCAAAAAGCGAAATGGATGCAATAAATCCATTAGGTAGTTGCAGCCATTGCCAATTAATTGAGCGTGTGTGTGTGTGTGTGTGTGTACCTGTGTGTGGCACACATTCAGTCCCACAACTCGCATAAATTGTAAATTTTGTTAGAAGTGCGGGGCGGGGGTCAACGTAATCCAAATGTTGTAGAACAACAACAACTGATTTTTATGCATACAACAAAGGCAATAAATTGTACTCTTTTCTCGTATTTTTTGCAGGTGAGTGTCTGCAGCCTGTGGCAACACACACACACACACACACAGATACAGGCAACACAAACATCAAAACAAAATTGTCATTTGGTGGATGGTCTTCAGTGTGCCGCATTTAGTTGGCCTTTGAGCGTATGTAAACACATTTTTAATTTAAAATAAGCATCGTTATTAAGTTATGCCCAGCCCCAGCGGGCTATATATATATATATATATATATATGTGTGTGTGTGTGTGTGTAAGGCAAGTTCCTGGCAATATCCGCAGCGTCCAAATGCTAAAAGAAAAACCAGCGAACGGCATCAAATCCAATTAGTTAATATGAATTTTTGATGAAATCATTTCCGCTTCAAATGCAAAAAAAATAAAGTTTTACGCCTGCTCAACAGTCACCAATCATCACCATCATCATCATCATCATCATCATCATTATAATCATCATCATAACCATGCTGATGACTATGTATTTTAGTTTTTTATTTCTTACATTTGATTTGATGGCGCAACGTGTGTTTGGCTTGGCAAACTTTAACTCATGCCACTTTTAGCTGCAAGTCATCAGAGTTGGCTTGTTGTTGCTGTTGCTGTTGTTGTTGGTGTTGCTGTTGCTGTTGCCTTTTCTTTTTTTCTTTTGCTGGCATAAAATTATTTATTGTGTGTTTGCCACAATAACCGCAATTTGCAACTTTTTGTGGCATTTTGTCGGCGTGTTGTCAAAATGTTTGTGTGCCCGAAATATTTAAATATTTCATTTGTCACACACTCACGACAAGCGGGGTAAAATTAGTTTACGTTTACGTAATATATTCCTGCAAATTCGCTCTTTACGCATACACACACACACACACAACCACATGCCTACACCCACACACAGCCGCACACCCGCACACACACACACACATAAGCAAGCACCTTTTGCCGCGAGGCGATTTTCACTTTATGTTGTGCGAGTTTTTCTTTTTGCGTCTGCATTTTTAATTCATTCTTTATTTTTTTCGGTTTTATTTCTTGTTCTGTTTAACTTTTATAAAATGGCCTGCTTTTGTCATTTTGTGCTGTTGTTTTTCCCCCCCTCAAACCTTGCCACAGTTTTTTTTTTTTTTGGTGCTGCGTGTTTTGTATGCACAGAGCAATTGATATAAAATTTTAACGATGTGCGGTCGCTTTTTGTGCAGCATTCCATTTGCCTTGCTCCTTTTTCCTTTTGTGTTTCCACTTTGTTTCATTATTTGTCTTTCTTTTAAATTTTCGCAAAAATGTCACGCATGCTTCGTTCCCTTTTTTTTTTGTTGGTTTTTTGATTATTTCAAAGCAAGAATTTGCGAAAATTTAAATAATTAGAAGCCAGTCGAAATTTGTTGAATATTTATGTACGCCCACAGGGACGATATTTCTTTGGTCCAGTTTTGCCCAAATTACGAGGTATATAGAACTGAAATATCATTTGTCGCTCTTGTTAAATGGTCGACTTTCACACAATGATTTTCAAATTTGCAAAACATGGGCTGACGCGTAACTTAATTATGTACATTAATGCTTTTAATTGAAGTTGAAGGTTACAAAATTGTCCAAATTAATTGAAATTTATTGCTTGCCGCATTCACAGTTGAGTTCCTGCCCAACTATTTGGCGCGCAAAAAAACTGGGCAACAAAAAGTTGACGCGCAACATATTCGGGCTGTCGCACAAACTGTAAATAGTTAAGCTCATTAAATTACAAAAACCAACTATTTTAATTAAATATGAGTGCTTCAAACAACAACAACAACAACAACAACAAAAAAAGAACAGCCAAATAAGTAATTACTAATAAAATTAAAAGTTTGACAACAAATAATCCTTAAATGCGCGAAAACTTTAACTTAAACGCGTTGCACTTTGAAAAGGATTTCTAGAGCGCGAAGCAAACGCTCGAAACTATGAAAAAGGAATTCCACAAAATAATGTAGGACATAAAGAATTGAAAGCATTCATTTTGTCCGCCAAAAAAAGAAATGTGCAAATTTTCAGCATTTGTTTGACGCGGCCGCCGCCGTCAGCAGTTGCCGCAGCGAACCGACAATAAATCACCATTAAACAAATTATGTACTCAACTTAACCATTTGAAATGCCTCTGCTGTCCATTGTATCCGCGCACTGACTGCGAACAGTTAGTTACTCAAAAACAAATAAGTATTACACATAAAAAGCGAAAACACCAAACATAATAGAATGCGCCGCGCCGAGCATGGCATGTGAAAATATCAAATGACACACTGAAACTCTGATTCTGATTCACAGTGGTCAAAATGGTTACACATTCGAACTGAAAATACCAGAAACTAGTTATTATTTCTTCAATAGGCACTCTAATCTAAGAAAAAGCCTTTACTTTTTCAAGAATACAAATTTGAATGTTTTTCGAACAGAAAGAAAGAAAATTTGTTATATTGATAAGGTAGATCAATGTTCCCAAAATAAATGGTATATCAAAGAAAGTAAATGGTATTAAAATATTTCAGCTGGATTTCCAATATATGCCTTAGGCATAATTGAAATGATTTATACAAATTGTTTTGATTTTTCTTATTTAAATCTGTACATTTAATTGTGTAACAGCATTTTATCATTTGGATAATATTTACCTCGAAGTATGGCTTCGGGTTTAACTTGTTTAGGGTTATTAACGCTAAACTTTGGATTGATTGGCTATATTGGCGATCTAAAAGATGCAGCGAATAGATTTTCATTAGTCTATTAGATGGCGATGAGTTGTGCAGCAAATTAATGTAGACATTTTGTAGCAGACTACTAGTGATGTAGCTCTAAGACTGTAACATAACATCTGTAATCTAACATGGTACTACGTACTTAACATTAATATCGATATCGATCGATCGTAGTCTAACATGCAACTATGTACTTAACATTAATATCGATATCGATCGATCTGTAATCTAACATGCAACTATGTACTCAACATTAATATCGATATCGATCGATCTGTAATATAACATGGAACTATGTACTCAACATTAATATCGATATCGATCGATATCAATTGTGTGATCACTAACAAAAGGGAGTCGTTGTGAATAAAGTGAAGTGAGTGAACGTGTTTATAGAGACAATTTAGTTCGGACAGCTACAGTTTGTATATAGTTTAGTGATTTATTATAATCGATAGCTTAATATATATATATATATATATGTATATATATGCATATAATTATTGGAAGTGATATGACAATTTGAAGTGGCTTCATTCCACAGTGCAGCGTCAGCTGCGGTTGTCCGTTATGGTTATTATGGCGTCGCCGCTTATCAGCGCCGTCTGTGCGGCATCATTGACACGTTTGCCGAGCGCCTGCCACGGGTGGCTAGCTACCCAGCTGGAGACGCACCTTGTTGAGGCACTCGCACTCGGCTACTGCCACAAGGTGTAAACATTTATGAGGCTTTTTTGTTGCAGGCGACATAAATTTATTTCTAAACATTTACAACGCCAACTTTGAGTTTTCTTCTCTCGCTTTTCTGTATTTCTTAGTTGTCTCTGTCTTTTGTTGTTGCTGCTGCTGCTGCGGCTGCTTTTGTTGTTTGTTCTTGTTTGTATGTTGCCACATGCCACATTTAGTATCTCACAAATTTGCTCAACCCATGGCAACGGGGGAGCACTTATCCGAGCACCACAGCATCAGCATACTGCCCCTACACGCACACCACACCCGAAACACCCACCACCCCCCCTCCTCCCTGAGAAACCCACACAGCATTCGCATTCTTTAGCGACCACAAATTTTCGTGTAGTTATTTTTCCTTGCCTTGTTTTTCCACTGTTCCTGTTTTTTCGCTATCCTTTTGTTTTTTTTTCTTTATTTTTTTTTGCTTAGTTGCAAATGTGTTATGTTTTATTTTTACAACTTCCTGTGCGCCGCCCCCCGGCCACGACACGCCCCAAAACGTGAAGAAGTGCCAAAAAACAACAACAACCAAAATGTAAAAAGCAGAAAATGAAAAGAAAAACAGTTGCTGCTTTTGGCCCGTTAAAGTGTTTCAATTTTTTCTTTTGCCTCGTTACCCGTCCCTTGTCTCCGCATCTGTATGCGTTGTGTGTATCTTTTCCTATTTGAAAGACGAGTGTGTTTTACGTGTGTCGCTTTCTTGTTGGCATTGCCACATCCGGCCTGCGAAGTGCGTCGTCTTCCGCTTTTGCATTTGCTTTGGCGCAAATTACAACGCATAATTTTCACATTACGTCAGCGCATTCCAAATGTGTGACTGCGTGTGTGTGTTTGTGTTTGCGTGTGTGTGTGTGTGTGTGTGTGTGTGTACGCATATCCTTCGATTGCCTCAAGTTGCTTGTCTCGAGTGCGTCCTCTAACTTTGGTACGGAAATCAATATTCCTGATGACTATCAGCTGTCATACAAACAGCAACGACAACCAAAAAGAAACACACCTTTCCACACACTGTGGCACACCTCCCCACACACACTTTTTTCTTGCAGGTGTTTAGCATTTAAGCGGCATGAAATATTCCCAAAATATATAAATCGTTATCGCCATGCGTCAAAGACGCTGGATTGAGGTAGGACTGTTGCCATGGAATATGTTTCCATGGTCTAGGGCAATATTACGTCTTAGATGAATTTTTAAACAGATCCATAAACAGCATTTTACAAATTCATATCTCGCTTATGATAGTAGCTTAGATTTTCAGCAAGGATTTGGGAATGGCATATGAAATCAAGTAAGAAGCTGTAGTCGAGTAAGCTCAACTACTATATACCCTCAAGCTAGCTTTTTTCGGCAGTTGATCAATAATATGCATATGTACATATATTATATTAGACAGAAGCATTTATTGCTATCGGACATACGAGAAACGAAGAAAGTTATCGATAAAAGTGCAAACTTGATCTGCACCAGGTGTACGAGAACCTATATTCCAAATTATAAGTCTTTATCTTTAATAGTCTCCGATATCCGTGTGTTGTTGCAGACGAACGGGCGGAAATAGCTATTTGAAATAGCCTTTTGAAAATTTGGAGATGTGCAGATTTATAGATTTTCAGAAAGTTTTGCTATAAGAGACAGATTACTGCATACATTCACATTTGGAGGCTTTAGACCAAAATCTGTGGAACATTTATGAAATATCGATTTTTAAGGGATAGAGGCCTATTTTTTGGATGGTCTATAACACCAAAATGGGCTTCTTTATAATTGAGTAATGTCGAAAAATCAAAATTTTCTTTAAAATTCCGAGTTATGCAAAAATCGGCTGAATAAGGAATAATGTATGAACGAAGGGGGGAATGCATCTGCTGTGCTTATCAGAAGGCTCAACAAAGTGTAAACCTCTCAAAGGCCATAAAGATATCAGAGCGCGTCAATATGGAGACATAAGCATTTGTCGGAGACAATTGACGAGCGCTCTAAACTGGTGCTAAACTTGATGTGGCCAGGCGACCACGCTCACATGGAGTATGACCCACATAATACACAGTGCCGGCGAAAAAACAGCGCACAGAGAGAGAGAGAGAGAGAGAGAGCTGAAATGAAACTGGATATTTGAATTTATCGTAACTCGTGAATCGTTATACGCTTATCCAAAGAGTAAACAATGGCTGGGTATTTGGCCAACATGGCCTAAAAGGCAAAATAGATGAAGGCAGCAAAAGCTGAAAAGTAAACTGCGAGTTGTGGCAGACAGAAAAAGAGGCAAAAAAAACAAACGAAATGTCGAAAAAGTTGCGGTAATTTGAACCTTTTTCCATTTGAGTGACTTTTACGGCGGCCCGAGTAGTGGTGGGCGTGGCGCCTGTCCTTGCATAGCCAGCATAGAAATCAAATATCAAAGAAAAACTTGAGCCGGCCTATCAATTTGTGTGTGTGTGTGTGTGTGTGTGTGTGTGTGTGTAGGTGTCCTGTTTATAGAGGAGCAGAAACATCCAACGCATGGGTAATCCCCTAGCAACAGGTTTTATTTTGACAACCGCCAATCGCCATCTGTCTGTCAGTCTGACTATCTGTCCGCCCTCTCTGGCCATAAAAGCCGGAAAAGGCCAACAACTTGGAGCGGCAGCCAATGCGGCGTCAAAGGACACGATACTTGCAGTTGATTTGCCAAATCAAAGTTGCATGAAACAATGCCAAGCAGTCTGGAAAGGCATAGATAAGACCAGAGACCAGAAACCAGAGACCAAAGAGACCAAGGAGCAAGGCGTTGACAATGCCATAAGCGACAAATAAGTGAAATCTTTCTTTAAACAGAAGGATTTACACAACTTAAACAACGCAACCTAATGATTTCGATTGAAATAAGCCGCATTTTCTTTTTCTTTTCCATCTCCATCTCCATTTCCACCTCCATCCCCACCATCCAACAGGCACCTTTCCCCGCCTGCCAGGGGTTGTCTGTTGATTTGGGAATTGACTTTTACTTAAGGCTGCTGCTGCCCCTAGCAGCCAAATATAAAGTAGCGTGCCCCACATGCGCCAGCAGCTTGACAGGATGTAATCTTTCATCTTAACTGTGATTCGTTTTTATGTTGTTGTTTTTTCTTTTCTTTTTTCTGTTTTCTGTTTTTTTTTTCGTTTCGCTTCGCTTTGTTTTCCCTTCGGTGCGGCGCAGTCAACATTTCAGTTTCGACTGCTCTTGTTCATTTTTTCGTGCTTCTTTTGTTCTCCACGTTTACCTTGGCAATTGCATAACGAAAATTCGGTTTGCTGTTTCCGACGAATGCGAAACGGATTTTCTCTTGTCCAAACTATCATGTATATATGTATATGTACGTGTATCACTGTTGCTAAATGAGAGTTATCGATGTTTTCCATTTAGCCAGTTATCGCTGCCACAAGTGTGATTGTTAAATCCATTTGGAGTGCATTTCATGGGTAAATACTTATTTTAATATTATGCCAAAAATGAAGCATTAGCTTCATTTTGAGAATATGTCAGTCTACCAATTTAAGAGTAAAATTTAACATATTTAAGCTTAGTTTAATATCAACTTTTTAGTTAGCGGACTGCTGAGGAAATGACGATTAATTCTTCGGATATATTCTAATAGTATAAGTTCAAAGTTGGATATATATATGCACTTTAACAATCTCACATTTCTGGCGCTGTTATAAAGCACACAAATGTCACACTTAGCAAATAAATTGGAAATTTTTTTGATTCATTTTACCAGAACAATATTTGCCACACGTATACGTATGCATTTTTCGTGTGCAATTTGCAATATAGGTCGAGTCTTCACCAAACAATACAATGTATATACATATGTATATATATGTATATATGTTTGTACAGTATTTGTTTTATATGTGTGCGTGTGTGTCTTTATTTGCATCCACGCATATGCGAAATGTGCTGAGAATAAAAGCGACTGCAATGAAATTAAATACGTTCCCAGAATAAACGCCAAACAGGAACGTGAAAAATAACAGAGAAAAGTGTTAACAGCTGAAAACCGTCTACACCAATTTGCAAGTGTTTTGCATTTGCTGTTGAAACCAAAGTCAACTACAAGAAAGCAAATGAAATACGCGCTGAGAAAAAGAAACAAGGAAATTGAAGCATTTTCTAATTGCCAATTTAGATGCAGTCGCTGCTAATTTTGAGCCCATTCGTCGGGTAAATAAACTTCATGTTGCACAACACTCTCTCTCTCTCTCTCTCTCTCTCTCTCCATCTGTCTCTTTCAACTCGCAGCTGCAACTGCCTAATGTTAATAAATTTGTTTATTTAGTGAGCCGTCTCTGTGTCCATGGATCGCTGCTGCGAATTCCAGTTTCAGTTTCAGTTGTCGCTTCACGCAAATCTTGTTTACACAACTCCGTTGCCACCTACCACATGTGGTTGCTGCCGCTGTCTCCTTGTTGCTCGTGCTTCTCCGATTTCAGTTACATGCCTTGCCTGTGTGTATTGTATATTTAACTCATCGCGTTGGCGTTTTTTTCTTTTTAATTTGGCCAATTCGGGCGCCACATCGCGGCTCCATATGCGAGAGTAAACGCGATTATATGTTTGTCTTGCTGCCGGCTGGCCTCGTGTGTTATTTATGCAAATGTCAAATATTTTGAAATGCCGCTGCCATGTGAACGAAACAAAACGAAACGAAACGAAACGGAAGTACATTATAAAGTTTCAGCCCGTCGACAGTGGCCCAGCCATAAAATTCCATCCATCCATCCAGCCATCCAGTTGCCAGTTGCCAGTGTTATTTGGCCAACCGACAAACCTAAATGTGCCCCAATATGACCCATCACCACCACCAACCCCCCAGCCACAGCCCCATCCACTGTATCCGCTGGCCCCACCTCAACCACCTCTCGTGTCTTTCGCCACACTCCTAACAACTACAGTAATTATGGCATTTTTGGAATGTCTACGTTGTTGCTGTAGTTGCCGATGCGGCAGGTGGCAAGTGGCAGGTGGAGCATCAGGCAATGCTTCGTTACCAGCACAACCTGGAATTGCGCGGAGGAAGCGCGTTGCCAACTCCTCCAACTGGAAGAGCAAAATACATTTTTGAGATTATTGGCACGTTAGGTAAATTACTTCGCGGTAAGAATTTTTAATTTGAAATATTTGCTGTTGGAAATAGTCCGAAATGCTTATTAAATATTTAGTGCCTGCGCAGAACTTGTTGAATTATCCCGTGAAACTTTTCGAATTATTAGCCGTAAACCTCTTGAGTGTTTGAGGGGCTGGTCAGGCTAATTAAGCTGCTTAACCTGAATTGCCGATTATTTTGGCCAATTATCTTTGCTTTGGCAGTTGTAGGCAGGAAATCAATCTTAAGAGCAGAAAACGGAAATGTTCCCAAAATTAGATAACTTATTAAACTGACCAGATTAAAAGGGAAAGCTTTGACCAAGCAATGACCAAGTTTACGGAGCTAACGTTCGGTTAAATACCATGCACAAATATGTTGCCACAAATTGTAGGAAAGTTGAAAAATTGTTGAACCCATTTTTGACAGTTTCACAGAGTTCACAATTGTTGGCCTAAGCTTGTTGTAACGTTAATTATTGTTGGCACAAAGTTTCTGGCAAAAAACCCATGCTCTAAGTAGATATTCCAACTTTTCATATCTCGACTAACATTTTTCAAATGTTGCTCGCCCTTCAACACATTATTTAACAAATGGTTTTTGTTGTTGTTGTTGTTGTTGTTGCTTTGTTTGTTTTTTTCTCTCTCGGTATTTTGTAACAGTTGGCCGCACATTAAACCCTTTGTAGGCAACCTTAACCTTCGTTCTGACCTTATTGTTTGCTCTGCACATGACACTGAGCGTGGGAGAGAGAGAGTGGGAGAGAGACAGACAGAGCGTGAAAGAGATTTACAGTTGATTTAGCCGCTTGAGCCATGGCTAATGCATAATAAACGTTTTTGCCACAAACTTTCACGCCGTTTCCTATGCTTGAAAAACAGACACACGCACACACATGCCAACACTCTTACACACACACGTGTGCACGCGTGCGTGTGTATTGGCCAATTTCTGTGTTGCCCTTTTTTTTTTTGAGCTCGAGCCGGCTTGCCAGTCTATTTAAGATAGTCATCATGTGCAGTCATTAGATTGTTTTCGATTGACGTGACATGATAATGAATGATATTTGATTTTTTCTGCTGTTCTTGCCAAGTTTGTTGCTTGTTGCCTACACTTTGGGGCAGTCGCAAGCCACATTTGAGGTTGTTAAAACATGCAATTCGAGGGGGTGGGTGGGGCATAAAAAGGGGTGCTTCGGGCATTTGGCACTTGCCAGTTGTCCGTTGGCCGTTGGCAGTTGGCCATGTTTGGTTTACGGCTAACCATAATGACCGATTAAGTGTTCTACGCTCTCGATTATTGCTTAACTTTGGTGCTCAAATTAACGGGGAATTGCAATTCAAATTGGCACGACATGAACACAATTGAACACGATCGCATCAAGGACCTGGCACTGAGCTCGTAATTTCAATTGTGTTTCCTTTGAAATGGGCCCTTCTAATCGCATTGTAATTACGGCCATAACCACAGCATGAAACAAAAGAGCCGTAAAACTGGAATATTCAGCTCCTTGACTCGTTATGCAAATATCCTTGGTGACCAAACGGCCCATTGCTGTTTCCGCTTCCAAGCTGTGACGTTTGATGTCTGTCCTTGACTGCCTGTCGAACTCGCGTTTGTTATTGCAAAATCTAGATATGAAACAGGTGTTTGCCAGCGCTCGAGTATTGATTGTATTCATTTCAGCACTTGAATTGATTTGGCCTCTAACAAGCAAACATAATTTGAACAGATCTTAACAGTGGGCATAAGCTATAAGCTGAAATGGTAATACTCAAAGAACGATTTAATGTATCACGTGTCACGTATTATTAGTGCGTTTTGCATTTCATTCAAGAAAGGTTGCCAGGGGTTGGTGGGGGTGGTGTTGGGGGTGGGATCACTTCCACTTCCGACAGCGAAAATTGGCAGTAGGCACGAATTTATTCTGTGGCGCCATCAACTCGAGTTGTTTTGCTTTTGTTTAGCGCTCTAATTAATATGCGTTGCCATTTTACTCATGCGTGTCAGTTACACCACCCACTACCCAACCACCCAACCAGCCAACCACTC
This sequence comes from Drosophila cognata, assembly GCA_035041535.1. NCBI lineage: Eukaryota > Metazoa > Arthropoda > Insecta > Diptera > Drosophilidae > Drosophila > Drosophila cognata. Next base: position 10,714,302 of record JAWNLC010000571.1, on the reverse strand, counting down.
CCCTTTCAATGTCTATGACTGCTTCCGCCACACCCACTGACGCCCCATGGCAACTCACAGACTAACACGCAAATGCAATTTGTGAGCGTGGATTATTTTCCGTGTCTATGTCGTGGGTGACATAAGTAAAACTCGGAAGCAGCCCAAACTCGTAGTTCTTAAGTAAAATGCTTCCCTTCTGCCACCCACTCTCATTGTAAATAAAATTTGGCGTTTTTTAATCATTTTTGTTAATATTTCTTACAATATATTTTCAAGCTTCAAATTGAATTAAAAATCATAATCTTTCTTTGGCTATTAGATAGCTTTTCCAATTAATTTCCTGTTATTTTCTCTATCTATTGAAAGATACTGATTCATTTTGAACTCTGATCAAAAATACTAGTGAAAAACTTAGCCAGAAGCCTTTGGCTAAGGATTTAAGATTGAGCTCGAGAGCAGTTGGAAAGTTTATGTTTTTTGTTGGGTATTTCCTCTGGCATTTACCCTTCATACTTTTCAGCTACATATTTGTTAACCAGTTCGGCTGAATATAACCAGGTTGTAACCAGGCTGCATTGATTTTCAATTAAGTGTTGTTTTCGCCATTTGTAGTTGGTTTTGTCTTTCATCTTTTTTGTGATTAAATCTGCAATTTGTTGTTTCATAATTATGAAGCACAACGCTGAAGGGCATTTAAATCCAAGCAGCTCATTAAAATGGTTTGTGTTGTCAATAAAAAACATCAGCACAAATTGTGAAAGAATCGTAATTATTAAAAAAAATGTTTTAAAGTAAAGATTCGTTAGCGAAAAAAGTGCTACACAATGGAATTCAAATGAATTGAAACTGAGTCGATTTCTGCTTCATTATATGTTTTATAACATTCGAATAAATGTCGATTGATAAGTGCCTGCTTTGTGTAAATGAGATTTTATTTAATCTGATTATTCGTGTATCAATTTTTTTGCTTTTGCGTTTTTTTTTTTACTTAATTCTTGCCATATTCATTCGATCCCTAATTGCCACAGATTGAAATCTGATTATATTGGCAAACATGTTGGTTGCTGCGAATGTTGGTTGTTGCTTAGAGGTTGCTTTGGCTGGCATGTGGCCTGCAGCATTTTCATTCGTGTTCAGCGAATTGAATACCACTTGGCCCCATATATCAGATATCAAACGTCGACAAATTCGATTCATGTTGTTGAATTCAATTAAAATACCGATTTTATCAAAAGTCGAATGCACAACAAACGGATGCTGATGGACTTCCGCTGTGTGTTGTGATTTATATATTATAATTATTGTCAAGTATGCGAATTGCTTTTTGGTGATATTTTCCATTGAGTTCAACACTCAACACTGCACAAATTGCGAATGAAAAGTTGTTTGACAGGTAAAATAATAATCCGTTTGAAAAGCCATATTGGAAACCAATATCGATTAATTAATTAGATTATTACACAAAGAATATTTGATTGAAAAAGTGTTTATGCCTAACCAAAAAAACGAATTATTAAAGAAGTCAAAGCAATATGGAAAATGTTTCATTTCGAGATTATAAATCGCGGACCGCTTGAGTAAATATTAGGAAGATTTCTATAAATTGTGACAGTCAAAACAACAGATTTCTTTTTCTTCTTAAGTTGTTGATCACACAATTGTTATCGATTAATATCGATATTATATGTAAAGTACATAGTAGTACGTTGTACATAGTGCATATCGATTGATATCGATATTATATGTCAAGTACATAGTTGCATGTCAAGTCACAGGCCTGCGACTATATATATACATATGTATACAGGTATCTATTTATATGCCGTGAAAAGCCAATTTGCCGAGTAATGCGCTTAGGTGCGTATTTTAAGCAGCACAAATATTAAGTTGGGATTCGTGGAAAGCAGTCAGCTTGAAAAGTTTTGTGAAATGCGTAAAATGGAAAACGACTGCAGACGCTTAGCATAAAATATTCATATATTCATGAATACAAACGGATGGCCGCAATTGGCAATGACTTAAGGACAATGCAAATATTTTTGCTTGGATTTATGTAAATTTCTCGAAATGTACACATGTCCCATTTGCAGGCGAGCTGTTTACAATTTGCCGTCAGAGTAATGCCTGCTGTTTTATTTGCTCTCCAGCACAATAAGCATAATAATGCACAAACTTATAATACAGGAAAGATATCAGCAGATAATATATACGCATTTTAATGAGGTATTTCTCTTCTTTTTCCATTTTATCTATCTATCTATGGGGGGAGAGCGAAACTGGAAACTGATACCGAGAAAAAGCAGTCGTCATTTTTTTAATGGCGTGTTTTATTTTTAGCTGTTTCGCTTGACTTTTGCAGGGCTTCAAGATTGCGTGTCTGATTGGATGTTCGTGTTGATGTCGAAGCTATCCAGGCATGAATTACTCCTGCGTGGCATCATTAACGATTAATTAGCGCACACTTGCAATATGTTTGGCGCATTGCAACTGCAACTGCAGCGGCAACAACATAAGCTACGTGTTGGGCACTAACTGGGCTTACTTATGCACAGTTTTGGTTCACAGCTGCAAACAGTTGCAGACTTCATAATCCTCGCAGCGAGTGGAGTGCATTAGGCAGTCAGCCATTTTGAAATTAGCGTGCCACAAAAGGCATTTGAGTGCAACGTTAAGCTGTGCAGCCATAAATGCTCGATGTCTGCATCTGGCATTCCATTTGCCCTTTGCTGCTGCCCTGGCCAGGGCCAGGGCCGCTCATTGACGGCCGTTTTGGCCAAAAAAGGGCACTTAAAGAATTTATGTGGCGCGTGCTGCACGCTAAGTGCAACCCTGCGGCAAGTTGCTGCCCTTTTCGGGGAAGTCATTGTTGTATTACTAAGCTCTGCTGCTGTTCCACTTGTTGTTGCCTCGCTTGTCGTGGTGTATGCGCAATAAAATTCATTTTAATAGATTATAACGTTCTCATAACTTCAAACCGTACATCGATTACGGTCGCGACTGTCTTGCGACTACGGCAAAGTTGCATTTAAGCCACGGAATGCGCAGCACGCGCATTATGTTGGCAGTAAACAGCACATTTTCAACATCACCGCTTTGACGCACACTGGTACAATGCCAACTAAACACAACTTGAATTTAGTTAGCTGAGTTTTATGTGTTTTGAAAAAAAATACACATAAAAAAATATTTATCGATACTTTTTTTTAAATAAAATAAAAATTATCTTAAGAATAAGTTTTTAGTTTTTCAGAGTTGCTTTTAAAGTATTTCATGATTTTTATTGTAATCACACTTGGAAGTTAACAAAGTTTAACGAATATATCAAAATTAATTTTCATATTTACTTATCTGATATTTTTCTCAGACTTATAAAAATTAAACAAATAATTTGACGATAAGAATTTGAAATTTGTTTCAATTATTTAATATTGGAAATTTATTTAATTTTCTTATTATTTTTTCACATATGTGCTTTTAGTTTAATTTTGTTTCAGATACGAACATAAATGAACAAATGCCTTTCAGAATCTAGAGTTTTCTCTCAGAAGCAGATTAGAGAGAGCTGATTTCTACCTTAGAACATTGTTGCCATAAACGCGTTCCTTCGAACGTTTTAGATTAGTTATTGCCACATACAACATATGAGTGATTTTTGGGTCACTGTGCATGAAGCATCTTCTGGGGTTACTCGTGCAGCTCGACACTCTGCGGTTACCCAGTGCGTTTATTATGCCATTCGCAGTTTAATAATGATAATAACGGCAGGATATTAAGCTTTTCCTGTCTTTGCCTGCCTGCCTGAATGCCTGCCTGGTCTGCTGAGCACGGTCGACGCCAAACGAACTGGGTGGTGACTGGATGTCGCTGGGTCTCGCCAGTGCGGCATTAAAACTATAATCAGTTTATGTAATAAAGTAAATTGTGTACGTAATGCGTGCTGATGTTGTCTTTTATTTATTTATTTTCTTATGCGCTACTTTTTATTGCAATGGAGCAAGCGCTAAGCGCAAGAGCGCCGTGTAGATCCTTGGATTCTGCACGGTTCGGGTCAGACAGCTAGCCGCAAAAATGTTCAATATTAATAAAAGTTTGGGCCAAGTTAATTAAATTTGCTTTTTAATGTGCAGCCATGCATGAGGCAAGCGCCAATGTAATAAATTGACCGTGTGCTCCATAATGGCCACACCAAATGCCCTGCCACGCAAACCTATGTGAGGCAGAGGACTCGAGAAGCAGCCCAAAAAAAACTTTCATTGATGGCAAAGGAAATGAACTCACAGAAAATTGCATTCGCTGACCTGCTGACAATGACAGATTTATGTCGCTGGGCTAGGAAATGAGGAATGTCCGCCCAAAAGCGAATTCTGGAAATATTAATGATATTTGAATTTGCGAGATTGAAGTAAATTAGTTTCACGATATTTTAATTTCCAAATATCGTTTGTATTTAAAATGTTTTTCAACATGTTTCAAAAAGGATTTGATATTGAAAAATTTGTCATTATTTACATAATAAATTACGCAAGATATACACCAAAAAAATAACGAAAACTGACTTTGTCTCCAGAATTAAATAATTGAAAAACAACTTTTACACTTTTAAAAATATTTTTTATTAAATTAATAAAATTTGTATTCAGCTATTTATCGTGGAACTTTACTAAATCACATTTCGATAGTCCTCTAAAGGCTTTAAGTACATCAAAAGCAATGGATTAACAATGTTTTTAAGTATTTAACGAAAGTTTTGCTTTGTTAAGTACGTAATTGGGGAATTTTAATGCTTCACCTGCCACAAAATTCGCGTCTGATATATCACCCCGCCGTCCCCCCTCCCCCCCCCCACACACTTCTATCACTTTGTAAATGGCCCAACTTTGGCCTTAATAAAGCACATAAAGTGGAATTAGAGTGGCATAGCGACGACAGGCAACAAAGTCGCCATTATGAGTTCTTTTGTGGCATTTTAGACCTCTTTGGCCACGTCAATATTTAATGGCGCCCCGAGCCTCGAGCTTCGAGCTACGCGCCACTCCATCAGGACTGGGCGGTGCTGCCTCATTGTTGGCACAGGCCCAGCTGTGCTGCTGCGACAGACAAGCTGCCTGTTCAAAGAATTTTTTTTTTATTTAATAAAGCTGCGCGTTTAATTTATTTCCAAAGGCAAATTGTAAAATGTGGACAATAATTGGAATTCCTTTAGTCAAAGTTCGCAAGTTGAAATTTTTGAATGTCAGAAACTATTCTTAAAGTTCATCGCTTCGGTGACAGACTCGAGTGCGTTTCAATTAATCTAAATTAGCAGAACCTTATCTATTGCGCCACGCCCAACGCCTGTGCACAACAATACCGCACACAATCCGTGGCACATTCAACTAAAGCGAAAACAATCGAAGCAATCAGGCGAAATCATTGGCAGCGGCTGGGACGCGTGCACGGCATTTCCTGTGTATTAAAGTCTTAAGCAGACGTGGTCGTTCAACGATGCCAGTTCAGGGCGTGACAGCTAGTAAGCCAAAAACTTTTGGCAAACGTGGCGTATGAGTATGAACGCGCCCAACTTCTCTCAACTTTTCAATTTGATTAAGTAGTTGAGACAATGCCCAACCGACTGTCCAACGCAATCCTCTTTACACCCAGACAAGTTGTAGTGCTCTGATCGAAAGTGGACGGCTAAAAGATACCCTGTACTCACGCACAGCAGCTTACATTTGTTTTAAACTCCTGTATTGTGAGCAGATTCTTATTATTCTACTTGGATGCAGGGTATTTTAAGGGGAATAGTTTGAGGGAGTGTGCGAATGCAGGACATACTTAAAGCTGATTTTAATTGAAACACAACACAAATCGCTGAAGGCTTGGAATGTCAGGCAGATTTATGTGCAAGCTGGCCACAACACAGCACTTGACAGCCATGAAGAATTTGGCTAACCGATTTAATAACATAATTTAAAGCTGTTTGCATTATTGTCGACCACAAACCGAAGGCTCGAGAATCTCTGCTTTATGTTTGTTGTCACTTGAATGGTCTTAAGTAAATTTCAAGCAGCAATGGCCACAACATATTCTCAGAATGCCAATAAGCCTCACACACACACACACAAACACAAATACACAAAAAGAAAAAACTATAGAAAGCAAATGTCTGACGCTGACAAAGAGGCAACTACGAGCTGGAGGCTAAAAATTGTCTTGGCCCGGCCGCAAAGGAGGACATAGGCAGCCATGCGGCAAAATTATGTAAAAAGTCAACAGTAAACAGTTAGCAAAGAGGGGCAATGCAGGGCAGGCGGCAGGGTGTGCAGGACTAGGCTACAGGGCACGGTAGGTCACTGAAATTGTCTGAGTAGCGACAAAGTGAAAGCGAAAACGCAACAACATGACCTCCAGGGCTTCCAGGCCAAGAGGAAAAGAACACGAAATGTGCAAAAAAAAGCTGAAACTGAAAATGAACATGCGACAAACACAAACAACAACAAACACAATGAAAAGCACAGCAACTGGAGAGGAAACAACAATTTCAGAATTGTGTTAAAGCCGGAAGGTGAATGTTTGCCAACACATATGAAAGATGAACTTGCCAGCCAGCTGTGTGTACGAACATTTAAAATAATTATGCCAAATAATATAATAGAATATAAAATGAAAAGGTATTAAAAATCCAACTCTTAAAACTAAGGATAAGTTGATATTTCTAAGGCTGCGGCACAGAGTGTATCATTATAATGAGACGATCTGCTTGGCTATTTCTCTCTTATGTTTTTAATCCTATTAAGATTGCCAATACTACACTTGAAAAATAATTAGCTAACAAGCACTGTTGAAATAATAACCACACCTTTGCCAAGCGTGGTAGAGTTGTTAATTCTTGGAGCAAACAATGCATTAAGGCTGTATAATTTGATCAACGCTTGCCAACAAATAAATTCAAAATAACAAACCGCAACAGCCATAAAATAGGAGAAGGAAAACAGACGCAGAACACAAACAAGACACATTCAAAATGAATTGTGGAATTATGTACAACATTTTATAGAGGTGTTTGCCGCAAAGACAAAGTGGGGGGGGGGGGAAGTGAACTATGTGAAATGTCGGCAGGCGTCGAGTAATCGCAACTCGGCGCTAAATTATTAATACATAAGCCAACAAACGCCGAACATCTGTGAGAACAACAAGCAAACACAATATGGGCGCCCCAAATCCGCCAAGTCAGTTGTGGCAAGCATCAGCAGCAGGAAGCTTGCCTGGAGATAGCTTGCCACAAATTCCACCTTGACGCTGAGGTGAAAGAGAGAGAGAGAGAGAGAGAGTCTGAAGAAATTGCCTACCGCCCCGTGAAGCTGCCGCATTCGGCTCAGGGTCTTGGATTGCTAACAAGCGAAACGAATGACTAAACCCGGGGAGCAGCCCCCTTGCCTGCTCCACACTCCAAATAGGCGCACACACACAATGTATAGGCCAAGTGGGATTTGATGAGCTGCGAGGGCAGGGGTTGGCGGAGACTACTAAGTTACAGTGCATAATCTGCTGCCGGCTGGCTGCTGTTGCTGTTGCTGTTGCTGTTGCCGCTGTTGAGGTTAAGGTGAAATGTGTTAGTGGCAAGTGTGTTCGCATCTCTACACTGAGAGAACAGCACAGATAAATAGCACGCATATTTTAAGTATGTAAAAATGTATAAAATGTAATCGAGAGGAAGGCGCGGAATTGCGCCCAGTTATCTGTTGATTGTGCTTCGCTATTGTGGCAATAAATACATTCAACCATTATGTCTGATTAAATTTAATAACTTTTGCACTCATGCAGCAAACCGTAACTTGCTAAGTACACTCACGACAAAGATCCCACGAAATTTACAACTATTATATCACACTGCAAACTAGAAACAGTTTTTTGACTCATTTTTCAATTTTCTATACGAAACTACTATATCTCAGAAATATATTCCTTAATTTTATAAATTATTTCTAAGATGAATTTTTAAATGAAATATAAATAAAATAAAGGCATAATCTTAAATTAATAATCTTAATATAAATAAAATAAAAATTAATAAAATAAAAAAAAAACACTCTGAAGATTCAATTTTGGAAATATGTTCTCTGGAATTAAAATAAATAAATAAAGACGAAAGATACGATCCGTTTTTGGAAATATGCTCTCTGCCTAATAAGTTGGCCTGCCTTTGGCGTCATTAGTAAGGCTTCAAGATTCTGGTATTATTATCATTGTTATTATTGTGATTATTATTATTATTATTATTATTTTTGATATACTAATTGATTGAGAACAAACTTTTCTTTGAGATTTTCTCTAGATTTCAAACGAACTTTTTAATTTGAAATAAGAATGTTTTCAAATTTTCTTTTACTTGTTGGCTTTTCTTAGTGTATGTGTGGGTCTGTGTAAAAGTGATTTCGGGTTTTTGCCAACGCAGCTGCCTTTAATTCATGATGCATGCTTAATGTTAACAATTTAACAGCTATTGGTTTATCTTAATGAAGCTGTCTGCCTGTCTGCCTGCCCGCTTGCCGCCCTGCCAGTCAGCCTCCTCTTGCTACTGCTTGGCCGTAATCCTGCCCGTAACCTAAATACACACACACACACACACACACACAGTGGCGCACAGTTGAGCGACCTTGCGACATGCCTGTTTGGCATGTCTTTAACTTTTATGACGCGCCCAAATCCGCTTGGCACCGCTTCGCTACATTAGACTCCGTGTGTGTGTGTGTGTCCTTTTAACCCAAGTGTTTGCCCAATCCCTCATCATATTTATACGTAAGGCCCGTTAACTGGGCCCGCGGCTTTGGCTTTTGTCTTTAGCCCCTTTTGTCTTTTGGCTTCTGCATTTTTCAGTCCGCCTTAAATATTAAAGCGGTTCATTGCGGTTGCCGCTGCCGCCGCCGCCGCCGCCGCCGCCGCCGTCGCCGTCTCGGGGAGCTCCTACTCCCCAACGAACATGGCTAGGTGGGTGCGGCATATTTGACGATTGGCGCCGGGCGGCTGGCTGGCGAAAAGTGTTGACACTCGTGGGAAAATGTTTTAATAATTTGTGTAAAGAGTTGACAGCGTTGCCCCCAAAAAATGCGCACGACGTGTGAAATGCTAAACTTTTATTTTCTATGCTTGTTTTTGGTGCGGAGAGGGGCGGAGTTTGTTCATATCAAATATGCAAATAGACATTTGGCAAACATACACGCACATACATCTAAATACATGTGTGTATATCGAAAATGACAGAATTGCTGATTGGAGTTTAGGGTTCGTGTTTTTGACATTTGAGTTGCCTTCCCTATAGAGACTAGTTGTACAATATTTAAGGCCTGCTGTCTTACTGAAGTGTATTTGTTTATTTTGGTACACTCTCAAACAAAACAATTGATTTTTGTGCTCTCAAGAGTCTTGAAGTCAAAACATCAAATAATGATTGTCAATTTTGTTACTTTGATATTTTAATCTGCACTCATTTAAAAATTAAACTTGTCCTGCTAAAAGCAGCTTCAATTACAGCAATGAATATATTTTTATGTTATTTAATTAATTGACTTTGATGAATAGTCCTTTAAATTGATTATTGTTTAAATAAAACAACGACTAGGTTTAAGAAATAAATAACATAAAAAGTTGTTGTGCAATTAGCAAAATACATATGTATTTGGATTTCATATTGTTGCGATGGATATGTGTGCACTTTGGGCTCTGCCACGAAGTGTACTAATTCAGCAAATAAACACATGCGCTGATCCTGTTTAGATATTTATTGGTAAACAAGGGATTTATTATTACCAGCATTTGCAGCATCAGCAGACGCAAAGATGTTGTTGGTGTTGTCGCCGTGTTTGCCATCTGTGTTTGTGCATGATATTGCCACATTAATGTTGTTGTTTTTGTTAGTTATGTTGTTTTGTTAAGCACACACATGCAGCTTAAGTTGCATGTAGTTAAGCAAACACTACATTTACACTCCGTTGCACATGTTTATATTGTTTATTATTGTTGTGTGTGGGGGGAGCACTGGCAAAAATGCACTTTAATTTAATGCAAATTTGCATATGCGCTCATTTAGATTACAAAATGTGTGCCACACCAGATACCAGAGCATCCGGCTGGGTTCAAATATTGCAAAAGTTCTCCACCATTGTTTGCACTGCTCAACGTGGTTCTCGAATGCAATTATGCTGCATTTAAGTAGACGATGTTATGGACAGGAAAATTCGATACAAAATGTTGTGTCCAGCAATTGGCTTTAACCTTCTCTATAGAATGTCAGCAAGTCGGTGCCGTTAAGTGGATTGTTCAACAAATTAAAAAGGGTGGTGGGCTGGTGGGCTGGTGGATTGGTGGTGGTGCAGGGGTTGTGGGTTGTGTGGTCCTTTATGGGTATAAACTTAATTGCTTTTGGGATTTGAGCTGCGCTCAAATTGTGCTTGTGCGTTTATCAACTTACACTCAAGTCACACACATCACACCTCACTCATATCAGTGTGTGTGTGTGTGTCTCTCGCAAAGCTCGTGTCATAAATTAAGTTTTTATTAAGTTTAAGGTAATATTTCTTTGCGGTGAGCGGCCAAGTTTTGCCAAATGAATTAATGGCGCAGATATTTTTCTCACACATGAATGCACACAAATACAAACAGAGTTATAAATTTATACGTGTGTATATTGAGTTTTACATATATACAATGCCAAGTCAAACTTCGTACACCCCACAATGATTAAGTGAATGCAATTTATTAAAAGATCAAAGTTTATGACATTTTCTACCTTACTGTCTGTCCACAAGATGTGATTTATCTGCAAAATTTACTAAAGCCATTTGGTAAAGAGTGTGCTCGACTGGAAGCTGATGTGTCCAGTCATATAAAACATTATTTTAAGCAAAGAACACAACTATGTAAGAATTAAGATTATATTTATATGATTTTCTATTTATTTGCTTAATTTTCACAAGTATTTAGAAAAATTTGTTCTGATTTTACTTAAACAACTTGTTTTCATAAGAAATTGTTTGAACACTACAATTTCATAAATACTATCATTTAATTAATTAAAAATAGCAAATGCTGTAAAAAAGCTATCAATTATGTTTTACAGATCGCTGATAAAAAGTACTGCAGAGATACAGAGACTATTACGCAATGATGATAGCCAGAAGCATAACAAAGTTCGCCAGCTTGCGACTGCTTTACGTCTATTTAAAATTGTCCCACTTGGTTGCTGGAAGAAATGACATAATCTCAAATTGAGTAGCTTGTTGTGAAGCAAATGCTGCAAAGATTTCGCAGAGAAAATTTAAACAACAACGGAGCAGCAATAACAGCAACAGCAACAGCAGCAGCAACATCAGTGGGAAGCTGCGTCCATTCACAAGGATTGTTCCCAACAAAAATAAAATATCTAAACCTGAGATTTTTATGGTTGAGTTTATTTTTTGTTATTTGTTGCTGGTTTCTGCTGCTGCTGCTGTCAACGTTCCTTTGTAGTAGTTGTTGTTGTTGTTGTTGTTCATTGATGTTGTTGCTCGTTAGCTGCAGAAAGTTGAGCAGAAAGTTGTGGCAACGAGTGCCGGCCAACTGCTGCTCATGTAGTCTATTGAGCAATATTTTCTTTTATAGACTTTACGTTTTGTATCCCAATTGCAGTGCAGACCCAAACGCCTAACCGCACGCCCAGTTTGACTGTGAAACTGACCTCTTCAGACATATTTTCATCCAGAAAACAAAAGAAAAAATATTAACTTTTATGTGTGAATATTGATCAGTGTGTGCACTAAAGAAGTTTGCCATGTGTGTGTGTGTGTGTGTGTCTGTGTGTGTGTGTGTTTGTTTGTTTTTGAAAACGTGCCTAGCGTTTAGTTATCTTTGCTTCTGGGGTTGCTCTTATGGATTATGAAAGACATATGCACTGTATTCCTTTGGTTCTCATAAAGAGCAAGAACTATTTGCCAGCCCCGAGCTTGGCCATGACTACTCCCAAATGCTACTCTGCTATGCTATTTTCTGATTGCTTGACTCGCATTTGCGATGCGCACAAAAAAGGACTTGGCCTTAATCTCAAGAACTGCCATAAGAAACTGTGACAAAGTACTCTAAATATATATATATTTAAGCAAAAATAAACAAGATATTGAAGGTATAAACGTGATTCGGGTTACTTTCGATCCTAAGATATAAGTTACAGGATACATATTAAAATAAAAAAAAGCCTTAAGCAATATTCGTTTTATAAAATTGAAAAATGTATAACATCCGAATGGGTTAGTTCGATTGACTGACTGGTTACATTTACAAAGACATCACTTGAGTTGCAATTTGTGATCCAATTCGGAAAATACAGTCAAAGTTAAAAATGGAAAAAAAGGAAGAAAATGTTCGATTTGAGGTATTGAAGCCGAAGGAGAACACTGTCAATATTTGCCATGGGTTTTTTTACACAATACAACATAAGGCAGGTGGTATATGCATATATGTGCATGTGTTGCGTGTGTGTGAGTGTGTGTGTGTGTAACACAAAATATGCTCGACTTGATGACAGACAGACAAACAGATAGACAGACTGACAGAGTGGCAGACCGGCGGGCAAGCGGGTTGTTGGATTGAACTAAATATTTTTGCCTGGGATCGAAAGTCGCAGCGCCGAATATGGACAGTTGCACGTGCCAGGAGATTGGAAAGAGACACAGACACAAGCACAAATACAAATACAGACAAAGACATGGACATGGCAGAGAATAAAGTTTGTGCAAAATTCTTGTAGCATACAAGAATGGGCAACCCACTCCCATTGCTGTTACCATAGATGTCTACACATGCCTTTATAGTCGCCCAAGATACGCATCTTTCTGCAGAAGCGGAACCTTGTGTGGGGTAACAAAAACATTAATTCAGTCGAAGGTCGAACAGCTCACCACGCGCCCCCCTAACACACAGCCTCAGTCTCAGCCTCGGCCTCAACCTCAGCGTCACCCTCACACCCTCACAGCGTGTAGTTCGTTATAAGCCAATGGTCGGGTCTATATTTAGGGCGGGGTTGCTTGCTAGCCAGCTACCAACTGGGGGTTGCGAAAGTGGGGAGAAGGGGGTTTTGTTTTTGGGTCGTCAACTCTCTCCTCTCTTACCCCAATAACATAAAAATTTGTTGTTGTAAATCTGCTCAGCACTTTGTGCGTGAGTGTGGCACAGTTTAATAGCAACACACACAAACAAGCACAAATACACACACACACACACACACACGCATATACACGCACACACTTAAACACAACGCCGTACACGTAATCTGTTGTGTAATGTCTTTAGTTGTGTCAACTGCGCTGCATGTTGTGCAAACTGAGAATGGAAATAAAGGCTGGGGCTGAGGCTGAGGCTGAGGCTGAGGCTGAAGCTGAGGTTGACGACCACACCCCCTTTGCCAATGTTTTGCTCGCTGTCAGCAGAGGCAAAAACAGATTCTGAGTGAGTGCGAAATATTGTAGCATGCAGGGCTCTGGCCGGGCGATATACGCCACAATCCACTCCACACACCTCCGCACACAAGTTGAAGTTTTCAAACAACATTTAGATAAATTTCCCCTGAGAGTTGGCCGAAGCGCTGAGCAAAAAAAACTAGCTGAAAGAATGATGTAGTTGTTGCAACAACTATAACAAATAATAACAACAACAAATTGCAGCTGCAAATGTTGTTTATAAAGTGAGAGTTGGTTGCCACACAAGTCACAGTTTTGCTCAGCTCATTTACTAAAAGATGAGTGCTTGTTTTTAACTGGAACTCATCGTTTGATTCAGATCCCAGGTCAGCAAGTGAAAATAATTAATTTTTTCATAATTAGCTAATTATAAATTGCAATTCAATTTCTGTTGCTGACATCTGTATTTAGTCAGTGAATTCAAATTTTATCTTGCTAAAAAAGTGCTTTGTAAATAACTAGCTCGGTTGTAATTAACATGGCACCTTTGGCTATAACTTGAAATACATTAAAATGATTGCCAAATGTAAATTGCTCGAGGCTATTTTGTTGATTTTTCAATTTATGCGGGAGACTTTAATATTATAACTTAAAGTGCCACCTTGCTCCGATAATATCTCTGATAGTTGGGCTAAGTGTGGCACAAACAGTGGAAGGTAATTTAATTTCAGGTAAAGTACCCAAGCGTGACCCTTAACAAGTGATATGTTGCATGCTTTTAATAGTGACACTCCCTCAGTCCCCTTCTACACTTATCAATGGCTTAAGCGGAGGTGGTGGAGAGAAATGTTCGTCCTTGCTCACTTGGAAGTAAGTAAGAGTTGCTCAATTTGGTCGCTCAACTATGTACTTGGTGGTTTAATCATTAAGCTATTACGGGGGGGGGGAGGGGGGAGGGGTCATGTGGTTGGGTGCGGAATGTCTGTGTCATGGTATTTCAATGTTTGTTTTGATGGCAGTTAGTTTTAGTGGGAGAAGCAAACGACACGTGAGCGACGAAAGGAAAACGCAACACAACCAAATTGAGCAACATTTGTGGCATACTTGCTGCGAAAACTTTTACCACCAAACCCCTTTTCCGAAATTTTATCGAGCTGAATGTCAAGTCATTAATATTCAAGTTCCGTCAGCCCGCCCGGAACTCGACCCAACAGCTCAATGTGAACGACTGGCAAATAATATTTAATTTGAGAATTGTTTAGACAGACTTTTTAATTACGTTCATCGTAGCGAACGAGTGTGTGTGTGTGTATGTGTGTGTGTGTGTGTGTGCGTGTGTGTGTGTGTGTGTGTGTTGGTGTTGGGTAAGGGTATGTGGGTTTGAGTTATTAAGTGACCCGCATAAATCTTCAGCTGGGCCTGATGCTTCAAATTTTCGTGAAAAATGCACGCCTGACTGCCCATGCTCGGTGCCACGCCCACTTGTATCTCTGCCGACCCACAAAGTCGAATGCATGGCGCCAGCGAGCTGCTTCCTATGCTCTTAAAATGCCAGACAGCCGGGACGAGCCATGCCCGTCAGCTGCATAAATTTTAGGCGACAGCAACATTAAAGTCAACATTTTGCCAGTGGCCTACTTTCGAGAGGGACACGGCTGGAGCTGGAGCTGGTCCTGGAGGCTCTGGCTGGGACTGGCGCCTGCTGCTGCTGATGATGCTGCCACTACAACTCGGTATGGGAGTATCCTTTACGGCACAACGGTCTCTGCCTCTCGCCTTCGCTGATATGTTCCCACGTTGCAGCGTTTCTCTCTCTCTCACACATACACTTACACACTTACATACTTGCCTCTTTCATATGGAGATGGGCGTGTTTTTTCATGTAGATGAGTTGGCAGTAATGTGTTGAAAATTATGAAGATGAATTTCTCTCTCTCGTTTTTTTTTTGATGCTCAAAATATTTGGCAACAAAAAAGTGTTGCGGAACCCAAATAGCGTTACTCTTGTAGGACGCACGGACAGACAGACAGACGCAACGTGAGCCACTTGCGGGGCAGCATCTGCTGCTGGCGTACAGAAAAATGAGCTGAACTTTGTTGAGAAAACTTCTTCAAACTTAATTGTATACAAATATGTGTAGCAAGCAATTAAACGAGAATTTAAATTTAAATTTAGGAATAGATTATAAATGGAAATTAAAGTTGCATATTTAATGACAGCCTGTTAGTTGAGAGGCAAGAACAGAATATTAATAAAGCATAATTAAGACATTGTTTTCGAATGTGATATGATAGTGTCAATGTTGTTTGCCACTCAGAGAGTCGTCAGATGTCATCCGATGCGAGGCGTGTTGTTGATGCTGTTTTAACGGTTAATTAGATGGACCGCAATACAAATATGCACTTTAGAGGTATGTGTGAGGGCGTTGAATACAAATTGCAGCGGCTGTGGCATGTGGCATGTGGCATTTGATGAGGCCAATGGGGAGCACTAAGTCCGCAAATGGCGTAACTTGAGATAATTAATTGAGCGCAAAGCTAAACACGAAAGCAGCAAATGCAATTATCTACAATAACAATGAGTCCTACGTTCACACGCACACAGATACACACCATACCACACCACACCATACACACAATAATACGAAGGTAGAAGCTGAGTAACACATGCAAGCTGACCACGCCCAGCAAACACTCACGAGAGCACAGACACCCAAACACAAACAGATACATTCATCAATAGAGCTAAGTTGAGTAAATCACTTGGCATTTAGCAGTCGAAAATAAATCGATTCTCGACTAATATTAACGGTACATTAAAAACACTGATTGCTCCTTGTTTCATTCCAGATAAATACCCGCAAAAACAAATCCAGAGGATACGAAATTGGCCAGAAACTGACAGATGCTGCTTTTAGCAACTCCACCAAGAATAACAACCCAGCTGAGTGGGTCAATGTGGCGGAGAGAGTGTGTAAAGAACTAGAGATGGCAGACAGCTCAAGGCCATTTGTAACTCGGCGAGTGTAGTGTTCATAAAAATACACGAAAAGACTCAAGCCAAATAAACAAATGATAAACTAATATAATATCGGCAGCAAAGCAAATAAATCCGATGCAAACATTATAAGAATTGTGCGATTGGAACTGTGAAAAGCCTTTCAGATACAATTGGCAATAAAATCGAGCGAAACCGTCCCATAAAACAGCGCCGATTCTTGCAATATACACAAAATAAATATAACGATTCTTTGACAATTTGTCCAAGTGTAAAATTCAGTCAACGTTTGCAGAACTCAGCAGTAAAACATTGGCAAAAGCGATTCTTTGGCGTACAAGCATTCATTGCGTATACGCCACGTGTGGCCGCAGTCAGCAAAAAACGTTTTTTTGGCTAGGTGTTAAATGCGTTTACATATCTGTGGCGCGGCGGTTGCCGCCTCCTCCAGTGCAACTATAGAATAGGAGTGAAAGTGCCGAGATTCGCATTATTTCTGCGTAGGTGTACATTTATCACTGCTCTGTGGAAGGAGCACAGTATGCGCTTCTGGAAAAATCGATCCAAAATGCGAATAGCCACAATTGGCATGGTGCCAACCACCACCACCAGCACCAGCACCACCAGCTACCCCACCACAGCCAGCCTCACCGCACCACTTCGCATAACGCAGCTGGCACAGTTACTTATCGGCGGTATTCTCTACACAGCAATTGGTAAGTTCCTTCAACTTTCAAATAACTTACACAAATCCGCAAAAAAAAACATATTTCAAGTAAATTGCATTAACATACTGATAAATGTTTCAAATGTACATATATATTGGGATACAACTTTTGATTAACGTTTTAATGAATCTACGCAAACTTAATTAGTTAATCTGCTTCGTTTTCTAATTGATAAAGTGCTCTTTGGCCTCTGGCTGGCATCTCTTTTGGGTTAATTAATCAAATTAAAAGCTCAAACAACTTGAAATGATAGAAATTCCATTTGAATAAAGCGCATTAAACCCTTTTTAAATATTTTAAACAGTTGTGAAAAGTAGTAAAGTATGCAAAAGGGAGAAGAAGCAGCACCAATTGAATCCACATAATGCTGATAAAATGTTCATTTTAATGCAGTTTCAATTCCAGATACACATATCATTAAAATTGAATAAGTATCTGCTGTTGCTACAGCAGTGGCTGCTGCTGTTGTTGTTGTTGTTGTTGTCAAGTAATTTGTGAGTGAAACAATTTAAAAATTTACGATTGTTAGCAGGGCTATTCAAGTGCTGAACAATCTCCGATAAAAAAAAAATGTGAAATTAATGTTAACGAAATAATCAATAAATTCGAAAGGTCGCTCTTTGAATACCCTCAAAACATACCAAGTGTAAATTGAATTCGTATAAAATTATTGCAGGGAATATATATGTATGTACATAAATATGAATGCAAGTTGAGGCTTCATTTAATCCAATTTTCACCTGTTATGCGTTATATACACGCCAACAAATTAGATTAACCCTTTGTTGCAACACACGCAGCCAAAGTTGGTTGTATAAATTGGTTTTTATTCAAACACGCATACGCCCTGTGGTTGCGCAGAGCTGCCAGCTGGTCTTTCACTTTATTTTTATCAGTGATTGCATTTGCCACGTGCCCTTGTGCAAATAATCGTATTCACTCGTACGTGCACTCCATGTCAAAACAGTTAACTCACTTAGCCAGGCGTCTGTCTACCCTGACACAAACGATATATCCTTGACTTTAATCACAGGTCTATTCATGGTGCAAGTTAACAATGTCACATAATTGATACGCTTATTAGCATATCAGCTCGAATACTGGAGTCTCAACCCACTATCCCAAATACCCACTAATATTAAGTATTTGGCACTTTGCCCTCAAGCTATGCAGATGAAATTAGGCACAGAGAAAGAAAAAAAAAAATGGAAAAAAAAAAAATGAAAGAAAGATTTCGCTTCATTGCTGTCATAAGAAGCTATTAGCGTACTTTTTGCTGTCGCTGCTGACTTTAACGGGAACGCAACAGAAAAAAATGTGGAAAAGTGAAAAAAGGAAAACATGAAAACATAATTCATGAGCTCGAGCAAAATGTTGAATTGTAAATGATGTTGGATTGCAAGAGGCGGAACAAGAACCAACTAGAGGAAAGCAAAGCTTTAAACCAACGCAAATGAGCAGACAAATATGCCATAGAGCGAGCGAGAGATAAAGAAAGACAGAGAGAGAGAGACAGAGAGAGAGAGAGAGAGAGAGAGACAGAGAGAGAGAGATAGAGACTAGCTGGAGACTAAAAATAATTCTTTCGGATTTTTTTATGCCATTAGTGTGTTTGTTGTTCGTGTGAGAAGGAAAAACTTTACAACTGACCCCCACTTCAACTGCCAACTGCCAACTGCCCGCCCGGCAACATCGACCGACTTGTATCGTAAATATATACATATATATCTTTATATATTTTCTCTTCTTGCCTGTGTGCAGTGCTTCAAGTCTTTCTGTGAATTTACTGGCCTGCTTCGGCTGCTTCGGCTGCTGCTCCGCCCCCTCAGCATCATTGACTTTTACCACAGCTTGTGCTTTTTGGGAGTAAGATTGATTTATTTGCCTTTTCGCTTTTGGGGGTGGTGGTGCTTCGCTGTATTTTTAAACATTATTCATAACTTTTTTCATGCGATTGCGGCTTTTTTCAAATTTATTTCGAAGCAACGTAAAATAAATTGACCGAAATTTGTTAGCATTTAAAAATGATTTGCATTCAGCCGACCAAAATGTTCCGCTTCCTCCGATTGGTTTTCAATTTGACTGCTCCTCCGTTGGTAGTCGGACTTCCTGGCAAAACTAAGACTTTGGCTCACTTAAGTACTCTAAAAGCGCACTTAATGTCTGTGCTCTGGCATTACGTATACGCCACATTGTCCGTGTAATTCTATATGCCCTTGCATATAAATTGTGGCAATAAAAATAAAATCAGCAACGCTTCGCTTTTGTTTTCTGACCAGTTTAGATTTGCTTTCATTTCATTTTGGTTTTTTGCGTGTGCGTTTTACTTATGATTTTTATTTATTTTGTTATTATGGTAGAATTTTTCACTTTCCTTTTTAGCTGGGGACATTATTTTGCTTCTTTCATTTCCGTCCGTTTGGTTTTATTACAGTTTTAAGATGTCGCAGTTGCTGCTGCCTCTTTATCGGCCTCACCCTGCTGCCGCGTTCGCCTCGCCACCTTTCAGCTGATCCACTTTCCAGTCGCATTGCCACATTTTGGCTGCATGCGCGCTCGCATTTTTTCAACAAAATAAATATAAAAATGCGCTTCCAGTTCCGTTTGACATTTTCACTTTTTTTTTTCCTTCTCGCAGCATAGAAAAAATATTGTGCCGCTCTCGTATGCTTCTTTAGCTTTTGTCGTCGCTCTTTATCCATTGCGTTCGCGAATTTTCCCACGGCACCAAAAATAGAGTCAAATAAAAACCCCAAAACAATGAAATGAAAAATTATAGCTTACGACCATCCCCTCTCTCTGGCAGTGTAAATGTGTTTTTACCATCAATTTTTATTGCAAACAGAGTGTATCAATAAATTCTACAGCAATGTGCGGATTTAAAAGCAAAACTGCATTGGCAAGCTCACATCCTCTTCCGATTCCGAATCAGCTCCTGTCTGTCCTTCCCTTTGGCAGCTTCTGCGAACTGCCTGTCAGCACCTTATGGGGCCATTGAAGTTGGCTTATTACATTCAAAGTTGGGTAAATACTGTACCAAATTGTGGCTCAATTTGAATGCAATAATGTAGTCTTTAGGCAATGATGTCAACTACAGATTGCCAATATATGTATGTGCCGAGAGCCTCCCCATTAGTCATTATTGGTTCATGAAATGCCGTTTACTTGTTAGCAAATATTTCTTGTTATTAAAACTACTATAAAAAAGATGATTGACGCCATGTTTAAGGGGGCCTACAAATAATACCACAAACATTATGACAGCTGTTCATATAACTGCTAAGTGCCAAAAAATAAATTCAATTATTTGCAGCATTTTTTGCGATCACGTTTAAATAAACGGTGGGTAAGGAAAATAAAGTAAAAGTAAAGTAAAATAAATCAATATGCTCAATATCCAAATAAATGGAGTTGCAACCTTACAAACACACACCAACACACACTCAGTCAAGCTCAAACTCAGCGAGAAAAAAGTGTTGACAGCTGCTCTTATTCACCTGTCACACACAGAAGCCGCTAAACTGTTTATAAGAAGACAGAACTGGCAGCTGGGTGTCAGAACGTGTGGACCAACACCGGCATCTATGCATCCGGGCATCTCCAAGCTAACCAGCAGGACTTGTCCAGGCGAGAGACAAGCGTTATGACAGCCCAGCCAATAAATATACTTCACAATCATTTATCAATAAGTTCGAGGACACAACGACGAGTGATAAAATAACGCCACATAAAATCCAAGCCCCACAGGGTTTGCTAGCTTGAATTGAAAATGTGTACAAAAATATGGAAATATTAAATAATCATCCGCAAGAGCTGCACAAAATATGTCAAGTACTTGCTGGCAAAAAAGAAAGCAACTTTATCGAGTCGCTGTGCTGATCCAAGTACTGTCAGACTTTTGAAGTGTCACAAAGTTCGTGTTATTATAAATGACAACGGATGCCACTCGACAGTGAAAAATATTTTGAAGAGCCTGATAAAAACAATTGTCTCAAAATAAATAATGATAAATATAACAGACAACTTTTTTATTGCAAAATTTAAGAGATAAGCTGCACTATTTAGAAACAATTTTCTCATTATTAAAATGTTCAAAAATGTAGCTAATATTTCTTCTTTTAAAATTGCCAAGAAACCATCTAAAACTTGTTAAATGTGACATTTTCTAATTAATTAAAAATGTTTGCTCTAATTTTGATGAGGAAAACTTTGCATAAATCAAGTTAATTATAATAGAACATTTTTTTATTGGAAAACTTAAGAGATAAGCTACACATTTGAAAAGCAATTTTCTCCGTGTTAAAATGTTCAAAAATGTATCTAATATTTCGTCTTTTAAAATTACCAAGAAACTATTTTAAACTTGTTAAATGTGACATTTTCTAATTAATACAAAATGTTTGCTCTAAGTTTGATGAGTGAAACTTTGCATCTGAGCTGTGGGTGAAAAGTGAAAACCAGCAAAATCCATTCAGAAAAAATAAAACAGAAGATTTTAATGAATTTTTATCTGCTCTTCTGCTGCTGTCTGCCTTTTGACGTTGGATCGCTTTTTAGCATAAAGTAAAGTGAAAATGTAATTCAATTTTTGGCGAGCAGCAAAGTCGGGAGTGTTTCCACAGAGGAGGGCATGGTTGGCTGGGGATGGAATGCCCAGTGCAGCTGACAGTTCAATTCGGTACAAGTGCCTCTGAGCGTTATTTGCTGTCGGCTCACTTTGTTTACAATGATTGCTGTACTGCAGCTGAGCGCCTTTTGCAAGGCAAATGAGTGCCTGGGTGCCACGCCCCAATGTCGCATCTACACAGCAAGCATGGAGCTCACAGATGGAGCCCAGTGCCAAGCTCTCAAACAATATCTGATAAGCTGCATCATACATTTGCATACTTCCGGCAATTTGTTTTTGTGCGAACCAAACGAATCGAGACAAATGCAATAAGCGCTCACAAAGCAAAAAAAAAAACAAAAAAACGCAATGCAAAAAAATAACTAACAGAAAGAACGCTGAAACATACGACGCATGAAGATAAAGCCGAACGAGTGGATGCACTGCCGCATCCTGATGCTGCTGCTGCTGCTGCTGCTGTTCCTGTTGCCACACAGAACTGCTCGCAATGTGCAATCAAATTATGCTGCCGCATTGTTCCCGTTCCTTCCGTTAGCCAGCGCGTATCCTCATAACCAATCCCCCGATGCCCGATTCCAGATTCCTGATCCTGATATCCGCAATCACCCGCACTCCCGGCAGCCTGTTGTTTATCTACGTTGTTTGCCATTTGTTGTGCGTTGTCTCCAACTGCCCTCTCCCTGCAGCTTTACTATGCCAACGTAGTTTTCAAAAATATTGTTAGCCATAAATTTGGAGACACGCGCAGAGAAAAAGAGAGAGAGAGAGAGAGAGAGAGATAGAGAGAGAAAGCAGACAGCATCGAGTGTTGCATTTGTAGTCGCAAATTCCGGCATTTGTTTAGAAACTACTTCACCCATTCAGTTTAATATTTGAACCATAGTCAAGTGCCCAACCTACAACTCCTGAGACGAACTGAGTTACTGCTACTGTTAACTGTAACATGTGCAATGACAATATCTTAAGCCCTTCGTAACTCTGTATTATCAACTAACTGATCTGTGTGGGAACAGTTTTACTTAAAACATAATATTCGGCTATATATAAGTCTCATTGTCTATTAAATCTGTCAAAGCTATCAAGCTAATCCCGCATGCAAGTTTCTTTAATAAGAGATTTCCAATAAATAAAGTGAATAACAATATTTATTTTATCTCTTTAAAATATACAAAATGAGATTTTGAATATAAAATTGAGAAAATGTATAAATAAATTATGAATTCAGACTAACTAAACAAATCTTTAATCTTTCAATAAGTATTTAAATCAAAATAAAATGAAATAGTTCAGATATTAAATATACAAAGGAAAGTTTTGATTGCGTATTTTTCTGTTTCTGTAAAGAGGTTAATGGAATTAATAATAAATACAAAAAAATAACATATCAAAGTGGATTTCAGTTTGCTAAATATATTGCTGCTTTTACTTATTCTAAGTCTTGTTGGACTGTGATAAAAAATGCAAATGGTTGCATTGGTTGCTTTTCAATGTATTATTTTTCTTTGCACTTCTAATAAAAAAGTCAACTAGATCGGAGGGCACAAAAAATATTACAAATTGAAGCGGCAAATGCTCGAATACAAATACGTTCAAATGGAAACCTCGAATAAAAAAGGACATTTCCATTACTGCGATTAAATCGTCGCGTAGACAAAGAGAATGAGGTTGAGACAGAGAGCTGAGTATAATAGCATTGAATGGGTGGGGGTGGGGAAGGTGTGGGAATGGGAGTCCTTGTCAACATACAGGATTTTGGTTTGCAGTCCTTCCACATCAGCGCAACGGAGTGCCAGGATGCGATAGGATACGATTTTGCTATTATTTCAATTGTTATTGTTTATATTCATTGGATGCGGCTGGGTCTGCTGCTGGCTGCGACGATACAGCTGAAAGCAAAAAGCGAAATCGAAATGTTTGCCATAAAATGCATACATAGATATACATATATTTTGGTGCTTTGGATGTATATTTTTATGGCTCATATAATATTAGCCTGACATAATTATCAATCTTTACGGCCAGCCGAAATGGCCAAACATAAAATGAATCATGGCCAAGCGCGACAGATAGCTGGCTAAATGTTCGCTAACGTTGCGTATGCGCAATGTGGCGAACAATTGTCTCCCAGCCAAATGCCGGAATTACGCATAAGGGCAAAAGGATTTGCCATTACACACGTGCACACGCTGATAAAATTAGCAATTCCTTGCCATTTGGTCGGCAATATTAGCAGCAGATACATTCATGCTGACTGCCACCAGCCGACACTCAACCAGGCGTATTTACGGCCAACGACGACGACTGGTGCCGCGCGTGAAGTTGCTGCAGCACTGTGAAATGTGGGTGAATGTTTGCGGTTTGGACACCCCTCATCTAGGATCCGTGGGTCGACAAGGGGTCCGCTTGTAATGTTCATGTTCATGTGGTTCGAAACACTGAAAACAAAAACTACACATTGAAAATACATTCTCAGAAATTAATTGAATTCTTTGAAAACTCATAAAACCTGAGCATAAAATAAAATGACTTGATGAAAGGATAAGGAATTAAGTTAATATACTTCTGTATAGAACGCAATTCCTCAAGATAATTCCAAGGCTAATCGACTCCGTGATTTTAGTAAGGATTTCAGCGAAAAATGATCATTGAATGGTAGCTTGTTTTTCTCTCTGTGTAGCACCCAAAAGGCAGCAGTCAGCGCCACAGGGAAGCGGTGAATGCGGCCTGGACGCGTGTCGAAGGATCTCAGTTGGAAAATGGGTGACAATTCATGACCGTGCAGTGCGCGTAATTTGCATATAGAGGTTGGACTCCACTGTTTAGTGGGACGAGCCCACACTAGTTTGGCCAGCTGTCGTCTCGCTGCAATATTCTCTAGTAAATTTTGGTGCCACACTTTGAAACATTGGCCAAAAATTCATTTTGACTACATTTTCGGCACATAAAAAGAAAACTAGTTCTAATTTTTGAATGCAAATGACACCCAAAGGGGGCAAAGGTGGCAGCTGCTAAGTGGTTGGAGGTGGGTCAGTTAAGCACTCAAATTGGGATCAAAATTGCTAGATTTGAAACCAAATTAAATGTAGGCTGCTGAAAGTAAGTAGTTCGAACCCGTTTCACAGCATTTCCAATGGCTACACAAAAATTGCAAGGAGAAAATGAATTGATTCCAAAATGAAAGCAAATTCTGATATTTGGCAAATGCAGCACGATTTGACTCAAGGCTTATGCAAATAAATCACTATTTGACTGGATTGGGGACAGATAATATTCAAATCATTCAAATTGCGGAAGATTGAACAGAAATTGAAGGGAAAATCATTATGAAAGCGACTATCTATGAATAATTAAACATTCAAGTTGCAATAATTAATATAAATAAAATAGCTGTATTTTTGTATTTTTATTGAACAGTGCTGAATTTATGACATTTCCGAAATTAAGTTGAACAATTTAAGCGGACATTAAGCTCGAAGCTGCGAACATATTTAAAATGCGAATTGTGCATGGCGCTTGGAATTCTCGCAAAAATGCCGCAGGCGTTCACTGCATACCAGAATAATGGCACTCTTTCACTTACCACACGGTGCTCTCTCTCTCTCTCTATATATCTCTCTCTCATTCTTTCTCCCTCATTCTGTCTCTCTAACTCTTAAGGGCCAAACAAATAAACATGGACTGTGTGGGCGGTGGTTGGGCGGTTTTCCTTTTATTGCGTTCGACGGCAAACAATGTGAAATACTTGCGGTCTGAATGGGAGACGAAACACGCCGGCAAGTGTGATATAAAAAGGACGGATATGGACTGGAGGGGATTGGGTTCGTTGCCATCGTATCGCTCGCTAGGTAAATGTAATGGCAACCCGCGGTGCATAATACACGCCCAAAGCTGCAGGAAGCAGTCATCCAGGCAGCCACTGCTCCATTTTCTAAGGATCATGGGAAATGCAAATATAAAACAAAACACGAAGAAACGACTAACATAAGCACGCCGAAGATTACATACCCTTACCGACCGGAATCCAACTGCTGACATGCAAATTTAATTACAAACCTAGATGGTCACGCTGACAGCCATATGATGCAGCAGTCCCATCAGCAACATGGCTCATCAGCAAAATGCCTTTCAAACTAAAGGACTAGTTGCCAATCGTCATATCAAAATTATAATACCCGCCGCAAGGACATACATACAACTAACACATATCCAAGAAGAAGAAAAAGTTGAGCAAAGCAACTGCAATAACAGTAACAACAACAACAACAACGACGACGACGACTGCTGTGCTGCTGCAGTCAATGCAAGAGTGCAGGAAATGCTTTATGGGTCTGTCGACGTTTCCTCTGCCCCATAAACAGCGAGCAGGCAAATTGAAATCTCGCCGAGTTGGCCAACAAATCTGTCCAAAAATTTCAGAGCTGGTTTACTTCTCTCCTATTTTTTTTTACTTAGTTTCTTATCTGCATTCTGTCTGATTTTGGCAAGTTTTTGTGCATTCGCAGAGCCCGCCAAACTGGCGTCGACTTTGACTGAATGCAGGAGCCAAAGGCTCTAACTGCTCATAATTTATGCTAACGGCAATTTAAACTTTGCCTGTTATTTATTTAAGTCTGCCAATGCCCCCCGCAGTTCATTCCATCGAAGACAGCAGTGCGCACAGGGGGGTTGTGGTTCATTTGTGTGGCTTTACAAAATGTTGATTCGATTAGTTTAATTTTCCTATTTTAGAGCAGTTGAGCATGGTTTGACTTGGGCAGTTTTTTGTTATTTAATATTTTCCATAATATAAGCCAAGAGTTTGATCTTGACACCTTTCACTTTGACAACTAAATGCATTTTATATATGTACAATAATTAAAGGAGCAAGTTTCTTAAATCTTTAATGTGTGCGACTTTGGAACTCTGTTGCCTTCTGCTCTTTTCATTAGCCACACTGGATATTTGTTTAATCGTTCGTATTTTTGTGCTCCATTTACGTGGCCTATTGCCAATGTTTGTGATTGGCAAAAACAGATGGACTGGAATTCAACTGCTTTCTCTTGTCTGCTGCCCAAAACTGACACAAATTTGCCGGCCGTACGGCGGGTGTTACTCTGCCGTGGCGTGGATTGCTGTCCGGTTCTTGTGCTTGTTTGTTTGCCTGCGCATCTGTCCCCCGATTCAGCCCCTAGGCCTTGTAGCTGTTCGGAGTGACATTGCACAGTGACTTCAAATTGTTGCCGCTGTAGGCTGCTGTTGCCAGACAGAGTTTGTGGCAAATTGTGTGTAGAGTTTTGTGTGTGCTTCGGTCTGGTTTGGCTTGCAGCATCTTTGGCACGTCCCGTTAGTTTGAGTTTGAGTGAGTCATCGCCACCACCAGCTTCAGCCTCAGCATCAGCTTTAGCATCAGCTTCAACAGCAGCTTCAGCATCCTTGTTGGCTGCTGCCGTCGAGTTAAGTGTTTTATATTTTCGTTTAGCAGCTGAAAGTTGCATCCTTTACTGGATGCAGACTCTCGTCTGCACTAACTGCTGCCGGCTGCGTTGTTTTTATGTAAAAGTTAGAAGCCAGTATTATTGCCAAACACACACACACACACACACACAACCACATACACTGACACAATATGGAGCTAAAACCTGGTATTTACTTTGCCATTGCAGCTTAAAGCGCTTTTAGTTTTCAGATTTCAGGAGCTTTATTGGTAAATTGGACAGATTGAGGTAAAGTGATATTAATGTGGACACTCGCCTCTGCTCCCTTAACGAACACAGTTATAAATTAAAAAACTTTGCAATTTCCAGTTGTACATTTCCACTGGCAGAGCGAACAAAAATTCTCTTTTGAAATAAAGTTGGCACTCAATTGATTAAACTTTGTCTACGCTCGCTATTCGTAGTATTTGTACGTAATTTTCTAACAAACTAGAAATAATTGCATACAAACATTCAACATCATTCTACATTGAAGTTACTTTCCCGGAATTTTGGCAGAAATCAAAGCAACAAAACTGGTTCTGCTTATTATAATGATTTGAATTGCATTGTCGGAGCCAGCTCGTTAGTTGCAAGCTTTTGCAACAGACTCGCCTCTTGGAATGCAGAGTAGCTGCTAGAAACACTTATAGCAATTATTTTGGAGTTATTTGCTGCATAGTTATGCAGACATCCTGTTGAAAATACGTACTGCGCATAATTGTACACAAAAAAAGAAAAAATTAAACAATTGCGCGTGTTTAGCACACGTAACACATGAGTGTAGCTGTGTGTGTGCTGTGTGTGCTGCAGCTCCATCATTAGGTGGCATCAAAAAATATAAACTGCTCGCAAATGAAATTTTACCTGCTATCAACAAATTGCGCTGCTTTGCAGGTTAACTGCAGCGGAACAGGCGAGGCGTCCGTGACGGGACAAGATGAAACGTTTCGAGCAGAAACGAGACGAGACGAGCAACAACAACAACAACAACAAGCATATAGCATACAACATACAACGCACAACATGCAACAACAACTTCGCTTGATGTGCCATGACTTGCAACAAAGCCAGCTGCTCCGCTCTTGAGTGTATGCGTATCTGCTGAGCGTGTGTGTGTATGTGTGTGTGTGTGTGTGTGTTGATTGCTGACTTGGGTGTGCTGTCTGATAGGAGTGGGTGGTGGTTGGGGAGGGGGCAAAGGATAGAGTACGTTGTGAACTGTTAAAAGCACCGAGTTTACGACGTGTTGGAATTTTTATACGTTTTAAAGTATTTGCTGAGCATCCGGCGCTGCTGTCGCTGTTTCTCCTGGCGCATGACAGCGTAGCTGGGCGCTGGAGCTGGAGCTGAGCTGGGGTTGAGCTGTGCTGATATGGGGCATGGTCAGGATGCTGTGCAGTGCCCGTAAAACTGTGTTAAGCGCAGAAAGCTAACTTATGCAACGTAGTGTTGAGTTACGTGTGAATATCGCCTATCCACATGCTCATAAAACAATAAATAGATATGCGAATACACGACTAAAAGATACTCTATAGCAACAGCAACTGCATAAATTCAAATATTCTCTTAATGAAATTTATTGTGCTGGGCAAGATGATCGGGATTATTTATGTTTTACTTATCAGAGTGGCGCCTTTATGTCTTAGCACAATTTATTCGTTCAATTATTAGGTACAGGGTATAATAAGCAGCAGCAGCTGAAGGGCAGGCCTACGTCCGGGTCGGGTAAGGCAGTTGTTCAACTCTATGCAGTTTATGACGGGGAGTTTCACTATACGAGCGGCTTGAACGACACGTTGCGGAAGTTGCGGCTTAGTTAAAACGTGTGTGAAAAGGCATCAGGCGACAGTTTATGTCAGTTTTGTATGCGTCCTGCAGCTTTGCTCAAAAATACACCAACTTGTTTGCTCAAAAGGCATAAAACATAAAAAATATACACCCAATCCAACATTCCACTCACATAGTGCGGTTAGAGGTGTGGATGTGGAGGTGCGTGCTTTTATGTCACCATTACCGCATCATAAAATCCTTTTTGTGTTCAACTAATGATGGATGAATGTAGCCACAGGTGAGGATTTACACGTACTCGCTGTGTCATTGCAGCCGAGCAGAGATGGGTTTATATGGGATTGCTATTATATCTGTAACTGGAGCACACCCTTCTATGCCCATAATGAAATTACATTGGCACTCAGTCAAGCCAATAGGCCCATTTGCAGCAACAAAAACTATGCCAATTCGCCCATCCATTATCGAATGCATTTTGCGGATTTCGCAGTTTGTTAATAATATCCAATGAGTACTACGCAAAAATTAGTTTTACTCTCAGAAATTGATAACTAATGTTTAGGAGCTACGCTCATTTGCAACATGTTTTTGCGGTAATGCAACAAGCAAACAAAATTAAAATTTTCGCCTCGTACATTATGCAACAATGAAGTACAACAACATAAAAGCAGTATATCAGGATTTGTGCATGCATTTTAATTAACTAATTACAGAGATGATGCAACATACAGAGATGCAACATACAAGAAACAGTTTCAATTCAAATTCCAAATATGCTTATCTTCATAATAGCAAAAGTCAATATAAGCTTTTTGGCTTAAAACAAAAACAAATTGGACACGTTTCAGTACTTAATTGAAAAGCTGGGCGGCATAAAATAAAATAAAATGCTTTTAAAATACCCAGAAATGAATTTGAGCTCAGCAAAAATCTAATTTAAGCTAAAGCACAGAAAATTTATTGAATACCAAAACTACTTAAGGATGAAATTACTGAAGTCTCTTAAAATGTATATTAGCTAAAAATTGGTTTTCATTTCAAAAATTAGTATCTAAGCAAAGAATGAAAGGATACTTCTAACAATAATAACAAATCATCCGAAATACTTTTGCAATAATATAAAGCAAATCCACAAATACCTCTACTTGCCACCTAAAAGTAACACTAATGACTACACCAAATGAATTACAGTGTATGATTAATCAATCAGTATTATCGTTGAAACCGCTTTCAACTGAAACTGTCCAACCTATAAATTCAACTGGACATACGTTTTTAGTTGGCAAATGATAAGCACACAATATGCTGAATAATTAATTAGTAAACGAAATAAATGGAATAATAAATAAATGTTGAACAAAGCACGTCAAATGCATTTTACACGTGTGCAAATCCAAACTAGAGTTGCTGATGGCATTAAGCGACAAGCGAGGAGCAGAAGAGCAGCGGAGCAGCGGAGCAGACCACACACTATTAGGGTTTATTAAGCATGATCTAATGGCTGTCGGCAATTGTAATATATATTTGGTTTTTTTCATTTATTTCTATTTTTATTTACATCACATACACAGTACGCAGCACATCCCTGTGGTTTTTTCATTAAAGCGCAAATATTTATTTATGCGTTATAATGGTCGCAATGCGTCAAATGCAGTTTGCGTTTTTGGCGCAAAGTGTTTTGTGTTGTTAACCCAAACAGTGGTCGACCCCTTTATTTGAAGCATAATTAAAATCTACTACTACTGCTGCCAACAATACAATCTGTATTTATTTAATATTTAGGACTACTCTTGGCTGCCAATTATGTAACATTTCTTTTTTCTATATATATAACAACGCATCCGTAGCAAGGCACATATGAAATGTCCAGGCCAATGCGACACTTTATGAGCTTTGTGCAAATATTGAACGATTTAATAAGAGTCGAAATCTAGAAAAGTATTACGCTTCAGGCTATTTGGCATTTCGTACAAGCAATGTTTTGTGTACACATCCAATATTCAGTTCTGCACTCTATCAATTGCTTTCATTACTGACAAGTTTTCGTCCTGGATCCTTGGACAAATTTTGCCCAAGCTGCAGCATAGGTGGAATAAAAAGCAAACAAACTCTAGAAGCTATGAGTGAGCTACAGTGCCTGCCATTCGTAACGAGCTAACTCAAAGATTGCCGCCCAACGATACGCCTCAAGGCCAAAGCTTGGCTGTCATGCGAAATGGCAAGGAACGCAGCCAAGGCGTGTGTTAGCTGGTGTTAGGGAAGGGACAACCAGGCGTCAAAATTGGATTTGCCATGTTACAGGGCGTTAACATACACAGAGCACACAAACAGGAATACTTTCTTTTTTTTCGGAAGGATTGGTGCGATGATGATATGCAAACAGCTTGTAGACTTAGGCTGCTCCATGTCCAAAACTGTTATAGGTTGCGTATACGCAACGCCAATTTCGTAGGCCAGCCTAATGCAATATATGCGAGGGCACTGAAATTTCGATTCCCAGAGAGACAGAGAGAGCGGCAGAGGGAGGGAAGGGTAGGGATCTATCGAGAGCATTGCACACAAAGCAGGTCGCATAATTGCTGCCTTCCGGCCTTTTGAAAACTCATTTCCGGTTTGGCAGTCTCAGCTGCTGCAACAGAATGTAAATTGTATGCCAATTTGTCGTTAGCCAATATATCTAACCCACTCGCACTCACCGAATCCCTCTCTCTCTCTCTCCTCGTCTTGATGTGTGTGTGTGTGTTTTCCTAACATTAATTAACCCTAATTAAGTTCAAGCTGTCTAGATCCACAGCGCACAGTTTAAATGTATCTATAGCCGGTATAGTATGTGCAGCTGTATCCATAGATGTTTCCACAGCTGTACTTATATCTGTTGTGGCTGAGCATACAAATTCCGTGGGATTGTTTGGAAATTGCTTTTGGGCATTTCAAGTGAAATTTGTTAAGTAACTGCCGCAGAATGTCGAACTTACTTATTAAGTTTGTGCCGCAAAAGACTGCGGGCAGTTGTGCGACATCTAACAAGCATTTATTTAAACTTTTCCCTCTATCTGCCTATATACACGTGTATGTGTGTGTGTGTGTGTGTGTGTGTGTTTGTACATCTGCAATGTAGAATGTTTAATTAAGGTATGCAAAGTTGTGTCAGCTGCCGCTGCCTGCAACAGCAGCAGAAGCAGCAGCTGTAAATAACATCCTGTTATGCGGAATACGAAATTGGAGGACGAGTCTGTCACAGATTCTTCTTGTAGTTGTCATCGTCGACTTTCGTGCGTATCCCCGTAAGCTTTTGAATATTTTTGGGTGGTCTTTGTGTATGTGTGTGTGTGTGTGTGTGTGTGTGTGTCTTTTGCGTTTGCGTGTCATCGTGTACTTGGCCTCCTGTCATGTTGCTGAAATTGATATTTTAATTAATTTTTCTTACACAAGAGTTTCGTGTACTAATTCACATAACTTTTGAATGACCAACTTTTACCTAAGCCAAAATATAACATCAAATCGTATCATCGTTTGACTTCATTAATATCCTGCCAGAAGCAGTTGCCCCTTATCTCGGCAAAGCTGTTCAAACAAGCCAGGTCCAATATAAGAGCTGAAAGTAAAGAAATTGTATTTAGTTGAGTCTGCTCTGGCTGACTCTGAGTGAAGCCAAAATGAACTTGGCCAAAGGAAACCTGTAGCACAAATGTTTAACAACTTGAGTGAGGTAAAAAGAGACAATTAAGTTGAGCTAGCTTACGCTTCCTTCCGCTCCGTTCCCCTCCCACACTTTCTTATGTTTTAAACTGGCAGAATTGACCATTTAATTTAGAACTGGAGTTTTTGCTCATTAATGTGGAATGATTTCATTTTTTTGGGTCGATTCTCTAACGGGTTACACGGAATTTATGATGATATTTTGCGCATGGCACCTAGTCAATGGTTGGTTGGGTGACGAAATGATTAGAGCTTTATCATTTGGAGCCACAAGAAGAACTGCAGCCCTGACTGCAACTGGGTCCACAGCTTTGACCGCAACAGGGTCCACAGCCTGGTGCACGTTTTGCACAACAGGGTCCACAACACGGACTGCAGCAGACGCTGTAGCATGGCCCACAACACGGTCCATATTTACAGCAAGAGCAACTGAAGCAGCATGGACTGCAACAGCAGGAGTTGCCGCCAGAACATGGACCACAGCACGGGTCACAGCAGGGTCCGCAATAGGGTCCGCAACAGGGTCCGCAACAGGGTCCGCAACAGGGTCCGCAACAAGGTTGGCAACAAGGTTGGCAGCAGGGCAAACAGCACGGTCCGCAACAGCTTCCACAACAAGGGCTGCACATCTTCAATTCATAAACTGAACAACTGAAACAATTACACAAGGAAGTATTCCCATAATAGAAGCCCTACCTTCAACCCGCCAGAGAACTGAAATTGCTCTCGAATTGCGTGTGCTTTCTTGTATTGAAATTGTAGACAACTAATTGTGAGTGAGCGCTGCCACTTTGTCATATATTTGAAAGGGTCTTCGATTTCTAATCGGAAACCATTTAAAACTGTATTATTCAAACAGACTGATGGGTTTTGACAAAAAAGAACTTTTATTCAATGTATGCCCATATATCTAGTGGTGGTAGTTGAGGTATCGATCGTGGTAACTGCTACGGTTCTGTTTCTTTACTATTTTTCGCCAGCGGCTCATTTCCAGGAAAATACTAAACAAAACCTTGGAAAATTGAGTGCGAGAGCTGGCCCAGGGGCAGGACAGAATCATGGCATGCTTTGACAAATCACACACTGCTCCTGTCGTTCAACCGAATAGCGACAGCCCGCATCGATGCCACGCCCCTCAATGCCGCTACAAACCCCTCTATCTATTCAATGGCAAGAGTCTTCAACTCCCGTCACTGACAATTAACGGCTTTGATCCTTTCAACGCGCCTTCAATTTTGGCGTGTCGATTGCAGTGCATGTGTGTGTGTGTCTGTGCCTATGGCTGCTGCTGCTGCTGGATGTATATGTGTGTGTCTCTGTGTGTGTGTGTGTGTGTGTGTGTGTGTGTGTGTGTGTGCGAATGTCATTCAAGGCACTCATGTGTGTATTTGGCAGCGAGGCAAAAGGCGACAGGACGAAGCATCGATGGCAAAGCTGGCACGGGCATTGGATGCATGAAACCTTTTGTCAATTACGAACACGCCAACATTGATTCCACAATTTGTGGCAGTGCCACTCACACAGATACCCCACACAAACATATACACACGCACACGCAGATATACTCTCACGGACATGGTAACTGAAAAGAGTAGCTGCCAAAGGCAGAAGGACACAAAATGGGCAAAGATGAAATGATTGCTGATTTCTGGTGGAGACAGGGGACCCTCATCCTCCCATCCTGCATCCCATTTCGGCACCCCGCCAGGCGTCTGTCTCCCCTCTCTGCCGCTGCTTCTTCCATGCCAGCCGCTCTCAACTTGAGTGACGCTAACAGTCACCGGTGCCCATCAAAAAAAGGTCGCAGCAATTAAATTGACGTACGAGTTGTCAAACTCGAAATCATTCGTCCTTTTAATTGGGACACAATTGCGGATCAAATCATTTTGCCGCGGGCCAAATCGCTTGTCTTTTAGAAGCTTTAGCATATTGTTGTTCATGTCTCTTGTCTCTTTTTGTTTTTGCACAATATTTTTTGATGTTTGCCATATTTGAAAATACATATAGAAAATAGTTGGGAGAAATATATTTGAAAAGCTAGCGGAAATTGAATTTATTTGCCACGCAATATGAAATTTAATTTGTTTCTGTGGCAAAAATAACAAAAAGACATCATCACAAATTTAAACAAATTTTCAATCAATTTTAATAAATAAAATTGAACCAAAAACGTAACTCAATTCAAGACAAATATATAATATATATTTAAATATATATTCATAAATTAAAAAATTGCGGAATATGCAAGATTTATCCAATGTTTGTTTCAAGTTTTCTTTAAAACGTGTGCTTCCAACTCGCTGCGCATTGGGGTCAGGCCAAACATTTGCCAATTGCAAACAATCAATTCCTACAACAGTTGGCATACATATGTATACCCAAACGATTTTGATTGCACAAACAAGCGTATAACTGAAAGTGTCAGCGACAGGCGGCAAGTGCACCAGATTCGAAGTTCAATTGCCCCACTGGGGACAGCGTAATATTACCCAAACATTAATTTTCTACCATCAAGTGGGCTCTGTGCACTTATCGCGCAAAAATCAAGTCAAAATTGGGGGGGGACTGGCAACTAGGTGGGTGGTGGATTGTGGATTGAGTTTTAGCTGCATAGCATTTGATTCGGAGAAATTGCTAGTTAATTGGCGTTTCAACAGATGGCATGCGTATGCCCAACCACTGCCGCACCACCGGGGCGTCGGCCCCTGAGTGGTTGAGTGCGTATTGCCAAATCATCGTCTGCGGTGACGCCGCAAACAACAATCAATTTTAATGAACGCCATTCATTAAAAAAAAAGAAGAACTTTACAACGCGAAAATCACAATCGGTGGGTGAGTAGAACGCCGGCTGGTTGGTGGTTGGTGATGTGCTGTCGACGCATGCAAACCACTTAAAGGGCGGTGATTAATTCGAAACCAAAATCTGACAGCCGACGCCAAACAAGACACAAGCACGCCATCTATCGTCACCTGCAGGTGCCATAAATGTGTGTGTGTGTGTGTGGGTGTGTGAGTGGTTGAGAGTGTGTGTGAAGGTGTTTGCAAGTCCTCATATCTGCTCTACTCACTTGGCGGTTTTGCTAGCATTCTGCGGGCTTTGCGTGCACAAGCATCGAGCGCACATTTCCCACATTTGCCACATTTTCAATTAATGTATTTGTTGCTACTGCTGCTGCTGCTGTTGCGGCTGTTGCTGCTGCTGTTGCTGCTGCTGTTACTGCTGCTGCTGCTGCTGTTGCTGCTGCTGCTGTTGCTGCTGCTGTTGTTGCTGTTGTTGCTGCTGCTTATGCTGCTGGTGCTGCTGTTGCTACTGCTGCTGCTGCTGCTGCTGCTGCTGCTGCTGCTGCTGTTGCTGTTGTTGTCGTTGATTAACTTTCCACTGCCGCTGGAGGCACTTCATACAGCTTGTCAATTTCGATTGCCAAACAAAACGCAGCAGAAATTCATTCATCTGTTATGCCAACAAATATTGTCTATGCGATTGAGATATATACCCCATACCCATTAAAAATGGTTAAAATGGGTTTAATGGTTTTGTGCAAATGTATGGAACAGGCAAAAGGACGCATCTCTGAACCCATACAAGATGCAAATATACTTAATCAGGCTCCAACATCCATGTACGTCTGTCCGTCCGTATGATGATAATAAGTAGAGTCTTCAAATTTGGAAAATGTGTTATTATTTAAAGTTTATTTAAATGTGGAGAAATAAATCAAATAAATATGGACATAATCCTAGGTTCATGAATATTATGCATATCTTTAAAGTTTAGTTAAAAGCGGAGAAATAGATCAAATAAATGTGGAGTTCTCATCATATGAAAACTGTTTACGAACAAGTCAAAAAAAACAGCCAGACAAAAAAAACCAATTTCAATCAGCGAATTCAGCGAAATCTCAGCCTCGGCCTCAGCATCAGCCCGGGGGCTGTTAATCACACACCTACTAATGGGCGTATCTCACGTGTGGCACGTACGTGACATAAGCTTTGTCGAGGCAAAGCTCAAATTGCCATTTCGATTAACAGGGAAATAACTTTTCCTTTTTTTTTTTTGTTTTTTCTTTTTCGCACTGCGCAGCATCGCATCCACAGACAGGAGGAGCAGCTGCCACCGCAACAGCCACCGTCGCTGCCAGTTTTGATGCGAGTGATG
Organism: Drosophila cognata; assembly: GCA_035041535.1. Lineage (NCBI taxonomy): Eukaryota > Metazoa > Arthropoda > Insecta > Diptera > Drosophilidae > Drosophila > Drosophila cognata. The sequence goes on along the minus strand of JAWNLC010000571.1, from coordinate 10,677,462 downwards.
TGGACACATCTTCGTCGGCGGCTGCTGGTTTTTTGGGAGCGGCTCAAGTGTCGTCCTTGCTGCCAGAGGTTGGCGCCCTGATGGCCACTGGTATCCTTGTTGAGCCCTATCTGGACGGCTATGCCACATCGAATGTGACCACGCAGATCGGCACCCACGCGTATCTGCCTTGTCGGGTAAGTTATACCCCAATCAACTCTTTTTCGATTTCCGTTCCCTTACTATTTGCATTTTTTATTTGGTTTTCGCTTTATTTGATTTTTGTTATATTTTGTAAGATGGCGTGCCTGACGGTGCTGCGTGCATGTTTCTATTTGTAATTATCAGAGCTCCTTCTCTGCCCGGAATGGTTATCGCATAAGTATCTCGGTCATAGAAAACACATTAAATTTTATTGCGTCAATATTTGCCGTACAGCTCGGGGCACTCAGCCACGAGGTGTGACCGCATCGTGTATTTAACACAAAGCTGAAAAACAAATGCCACCAATTTATGCCGCCAGTCGCTGCCCGGGGCTGGGAAATTGGGCGGAGTTGCCAGGGCCACTGTTTGCGCAGGTGTTTAAAGGTCAACGACGGTCGACAGGCAGGCGAACATGCAAATTGTTTGCTTAGAAGTTGTAAATATTGAATTGGACCCAACCAGCAACACCGAAAGTTCAAATTAAATTTACACAAATTAGTTTTATGGCATTACGTGCCTTGTCCAAATTCAACAAATGAAATAATATCCCAAGAGACGCCCAAACAAAGCTGGCACGCAGATACCTTGCCACATAAATTATTATAGCTAAATTGAAAACTAGTCTCAATTTATTTCACTCGAAGTTTAATGTTGATATTATAATTTTATGTAAAAGTTCAATGAATGAATTTATTTTTATTATTCGATCCAAAGTTGGGACTGATTTCGTAGATTTTAATTGTGAGTGCAAGTGTTATATCACAATGCTTAGTAGACATGAACAGGTTTACTGTTCTTTTAATTATATATATATATATATATATAATATAATACTATAAAATTATATTTAATAATAAATTTGGAATTCCTAAGTTCCCTAGCAAAATTCTACTGCAATTTTGAAGGCATTAAATGTGTGTACATAGCTGGTCCGTCGAAATTGACCTATAAGAAACATTCTATAATTAAAATAAATATATCAAATTAATGTAGGACCTTTAATAATAAGCAGTACATATTCGCAAATTCCAATTGAGGAGCCACTGCTGTATTCGCCAAAATATGGCTAATGTTCAACTGTCTGTGAAATGTTGAATTGTGTAGCGAACATCTTGCCGTCGGCCCCTGGCTAAAATAACAATTTTGATAATATATAATAATATAATTTAATTGCATGCGAATGCCGAGTTGCTTGCTGTATCTGTCCTTATACACAATATCTTAACCGGGCTGGAGTGTCTGGAGTCATTAGAGCTAATTATCACGCCCCAGTCCAATTTGTATTTCGAACAAAGTCATCAATTTTTGCGGAGCAGACAAAGACAGCGGCCAGTAATTGGCCGCCAGGTCAAAGGCAAAATGAAATTCAAATTCTCGTGCGGCTCGCACACAAATTGTGGCCTTGGCCATTAATCGTGTGGCAGGCAGCCGGCAGCAGGCGTCTGACAGTTGGCAGCTGTTTCAACTTCAAACTGAGCAAAATATTTAATGCATGGCCCAAGCAACTTGTGTTGTAAGTTGCCCAAAAAAGAAACAATGTTAATACTCGTTGTCATGGTCAATTAAGTGCCGGCACACTGTAGACAGCTGGTGCATGCCCCGCCTCTCTCCCTCTCTCTCTCTCTCTCTCTCTATCTCAGCGTACAATTTGAGAGGAGGAATGGAAAGCTCGCATCTGAATGTTTGTCAATTACAGGCACTCGTAGCTGTATTCCCACTCATACTTGGACTCATTCACTTTACACTTTATGCCCAACTGTGGATCTGTGTGGCATGCGTTGCATGCGGCTCTTTGTTCGACTGCCGTATTAAGTGGCACAGTTGAGCGACTTCTTGCCTCCAACCGAGGAACTGTCTGACCGTCAAGATTCTTCTCACTTGTGCCAAGCCCCTGCTGAAGTCAGCTGAAGGACATCGAGAGCATCCTTTTGACTTTGCTCAGGTTGCAATTGGGTTATTCAAAGTATTCCAAGCAGCAGCTTATTGTAATTCCTCCGTGTAAAAGGCACACAAAGATGCAGACTACACTCTGCTCGCTTGCAGCTCCTTTTACTTTGTCAGAAAATAGATTTTTAAAATCTAGAATTTTTGTTTAAGGACAAACGTTTCTTTTCCTTTTAATACACAGAATTTGTTAAAGTGGAGAAACAAGCAGCAATTCATGTTTGTAAGGATATTTTCGAAAGGCATATTTTGAACTGAGTTTATATGTTAGTTGTGCCTACATTAGCTGATTTGTAGACAGTTGAGACCGCTCTTTACCTGTAATGTAAAATTAATTAAATTACAGAGTATTTGGTTAAGTCTTGACCATAATTAAATGTGACCCTCTCACTGCGTGCCTAATGAGTCCATTACGACTAAATTACAGGCGAACATATTTAACAAGGTTTGTGCCCAGGCCGAAAATCAATGCCAAAGTGCTGAATTGACAAAATAATTTCCATGTAAATTCAACAAACCCAAATGCAGTCACAAGTGCAACGAGTGTTTGTGTCCCTAAATGCATTTTGGATTTACTAAATGCGACACATTTCGATTATATTGGAGGAGGATAAGGGGAGACTCGTTCTGGTTGTCTGCCCGATAAGCTTCATGTTCAGTTTTGGGTATTTAATTACACTTCAATATTTGTATCTGTGTCTGCGTTTCGTTTGCCAAGCATTGCATACATTTTGGTGCATTAGTTTACTATCGGTTTGTGGCACTTTATCAATTACTTGTTGATAAGTTAAAGCCTTGTCGCTGGTTGTCCCTTTGTGTTGAATTGAATTAATTTTATCTGCTTCAGGTGGCACGTTTCACTCTATTCGAAACTAATAGCTGTGTCAATTTGCTTAATATTTATTTTAAGCAGCATGTTAATCGGATTAGGCTCTCACAAGGTATTCATTTGCTGGAATGGGCTTGAGGTACTCAATTATTTGATGAGCTAAACATTTCTGTGTAGTAGTCTGTAAGTACATTTGGTATTCAGAAAATATGTGCATATATTAAATATGCCAATCACACGTTGCAAGTGAAGCTCATCATACAATCCCATTAACTTTCAGTATTACAGAGAGGCAGATAAAATAATTGAGAATATTAAGAATAAATAGCAGAAAATGCGCTTATTTTAATCTCGAAAGATTACTTTTTGTTTCAACTGTGCAAAGTGACACATTTAGTTAAATGTTATGCACTTGTCATTTAAAATGTATAAAACAATATATATGTATATATATAATATATATTTCTATTCCATCTTTCCTCTGCAGGTGAAGCAGCTTGGCAACAAATCCGTTTCCTGGATTCGTCTACGTGATGGCCACATACTCACAGTTGACAGGTAATCTTTATTACTATATACTTGGCAATTTCTACTGCTTTGCTCAATTTTAAAATACAAATATATTCTTATGAATTCAGCTTTTGCTGCAGCCAAATCACAATATCAAATAATCTATTGTTATTTGCCCTCATCGACACCAAAAGTGTTCCATATTGATGAAGCGCTTACTTATGTATGCATTGGCATGGGAGCTGTACAAAATGCCATTTGCAATTCAATTGGGATATGCATTTATTAGTTCCACTTAAAACATTGAGCGTATTGATAATTATTAGAATTATTCCACAGATGAATGCTAATGAATCCCTTTTAAGTCTCCAACTCACGAAACTGTTGCTCATTTCAAAATGAGAATCCGGCTTAATTACTGCAGTATGTGTGTGGCTTCAAGTTTGTGGCTGAAGCTCATTGTCAAAGGATATGAAAGAACACAGATACACAAATAAGGACTCTTGTTTCTCTGTCTCACGCAGAGAAAGGAAATTGCATATGTTTTTGCAAATGTTTTCAATGAAAATACACAGAAACACAAGCGGACGACTGCAAGCTGTGATATTTGTAAATACTTATGTCAATTTCAATATTTTGAGAAGAAAACATCTTTTACTTTGCTCTACAGAGATATTTAGATGATGCAGTTGTGGGCCATTTGCAAAATTAAAACCAGCAATTCGAACAAATGTGTCGATAGAGAATATGCTTCACAGGATACAGTTGACATGGATATTTACGTAGACTTATTTACTTTGACAAAAATGGTATTTTTTATTTTGTTTTTGCTGCAACTTGAGTGAGGCTCTTGAGACCAAAACAATTTGCAGTAAATTGAATAAAGTGTGCCAAGTGGCAACTTGTACTTCAATTTCAATCTGCGTGTCCAATAACAAACCAACGATTGCTTCAGGTGAGCCCTCAATGAAGCCAGTTTTCTACGACTGCCCACCTTCTGAATATGTGTCCAATGTCCTTTCCAACCCGTCCACGCTCCATCTCACACACAGTCTCCTGCTTCTTCTCTCTGACATGCGAAGCGGAAACGCATGTGTGTGCAATTTCATTGGTGTTTTTTTCGGAATCTAGCAAAACTTTACATTCAAGTGTCTCCGCATCTGGCTTATTCCTTTCTATCCGCTTGCTACTTGGCCGCCTGCTGTTCTAGATTATGGGGATGCGGCGAATTGGGTGCGGGGAGCAAACATGTCCAGCTTATTACTTTGATAGAAAAGTAAAATCAATGAACCTTTCACATTAGATAAGGCGACTGCCTGTTTGTCTGCCAAACGGATGAATGGCTGCTCCTGAATGAATGACTGTCTACAGCAAGGAAATGCGATTGGGCACACGTACACACACACTCACACACACACACACACACACACGCTCACACACAGACACAGACTATGTGCAACAACAACAACTGCAATGGGGCGTTGCAGCTGGGCAAACAGTGAGGACCATTGAAATTAAGCCGAGATAGTGTCCTTACTGATTGCTTCCTTTGCCAGTCAGCCTTCCTGCACAGCCACTTCCGTCCTCGGTCGATTGTGTGCGTGTCCTTTCCTGCTCCAATGTCTTATGTCACATTTATCTAGAAAGTTTTCTTATTCTCCTACTGCTATTTCTGCTGCTGTCTCCCAGGCCCTGCCATCACACATAATGGAAATAGATTTGAAAAAACTTTCAGCCACTGCACGTTGCATTTGCCAGGATCCTCAACTCTCAGCTCAGACTGCCCGTGTCCTGAAATGTGTATTGTATAATAGCTCAAATGATGTGTTTACACTATCCTATAAATGTCACGTGCTTGGCGCCTTTTGTTTGCCCGCTCGAGGCACCCAGCCAGACTATGTAGTTCTCCGTACAGCAGATTACTTCTGGTCAGAAGTGCACCAAAGACAGCACACACTCACACACACACACACACACATGAATGGCGGGCATTTATTCTGTTGTGTCTTGTGCTGAGACTGGGTAATTACGGTCAGGTGTATCATGTCTTATTGTTATCTGTTATCTTCGCACCAGGGATACATGTCATTTATTACCAGGGGGAGTACTTCAAACACTTATCACACACACACACACACACACACACACACATCCTCTGAATTGACCCCTAGTGTAATAACCGTACAAATGTAAACTATTGATGGTAATAAAGCAAATATTTATCTTTGACGGTTAAATGGATACTTCTTGTTAGCAGCTCAATTGGCTTATAGATTAAGCTGGGCGCATTGCACTGTTGACATTTCAATTTAAATTACTAATCACTCGTAAAACTGTAATCACTTTGATATTGTTTATTTTTCTAATTGCAACATATTGAAATGTGCCACAAATTATCTGCTGCTATTCCCATTAATATTAATGGTAGCCATGGAAAATAAAACAAACAAAAAAACCATCAAAGTCATAACAATTTCATATTTCTTTCAGCTTTCAGCATTATTGTGTTACCTTTTATGACCCAGCACAATCAGCACACATTTGTGTGTTTGTATGTAGACAGTTACCTGTTTTATTAACACATATTTTTTGTGTATTTGTTGAATTTTTTATAGAAGTACAATTTAAGGCATCTAGAATCAAAAACACATCACGAAACTTTTTACGAAGTCTGGTTTTTTTGTCCTCCTTTTCGACCCCAACATAAACTGCAGATGGAAAACTTATGTTGTTACGGGTCGCTTTCTGGCACTTGCCTGAAAAAACGCTGAAGAATACCGGACAAACGCAAAAGAAATGCAGCCGAGGACTACGGGGCGGGGGGGGTGGTGAGGCAATAGAATGTTGTAAAAATATGGAAAATATGCGGGAAGAAGTCAACGAAATGGGGCAAAACTTAAAAACGAGATGAAAATTATAAAGTAACTACAAAATCTGGATACGAAATACGGTTCTCATGCCGCCGGAAGGCAGGACGAGGGGCAGAAGAACGGCCACATGACTAAGCAAAAAGTAGGGGACGCAAAGGAAATGGCAAAAGTCATAAAATGTCGAGTTTTACGAGTGCAAAACGCAAGGGTCTAATCTGAGCTTAGTATCAAAACTTGTTAGTGCACGGGGAGAGCCAGACACAAGCGGGGAAGGAGCCAGAGCGAGAGCGAGAAGGAGAGTGGGAGTGGGAGCGAGTGAGAAAGAAGTCAAGGGTTTTGATGCCGAGTGCCTAATAAGCAATGTCAACGCATGTGTGCATGGGGGCGTAAGGGCGTATGGGGGGGAGGGTGGCGTGGCATGGGCGTTTTAGTTTCAGTTGGTGCACTTTCAACTGGAGACGGAAGCATTTTTGCACTTTGTGCAAATGGCAGAGGGAAATTTCCGGGAATATTACAACAATGACATTAAATGCAACTTATTTTAGTGGACCAACCCCACCAACCCCACCAACCCACCAACCCACCAACCCACCAACCCACCACACACCAGCCTCTCTCTTCTCATTTGCATGACTGCTGCTGTTGTTGTCCATACACAACAGTGTTGTTGAGATGAGGGGCGGTCGGGTAGCTGCTTAAATGCCGCAACTAAATAACGTTGAGTGTCTTTTGAGTGGCCATTAGCAGTGGAGCTTAGTGCGCAAGTGGGCCCGTTTTTATTGCCTCTGCTATTATTGTTGTTGTTTGTTCGTTTGTTTGTTTGTTTGTTTCTTCCACTGCCACTTGCGAGTGTTGCACATTCACCATGCAACGCAATTGCTGCCTGTTGACTCACTGACTATCTCAGTCATAGCTTGAAATGCTGAAATGCTTAAAGACCACAATTATAATTATTCTCTTTCAAGCTTAAAATATATTTGGAAATATTTAAAATTATGCTAATTTTGTGTTTTATAAGCACGCGTTTGTCGCAACTCGACCTGTGAACAAAAACATATGCTGCCTCAGTTTTTGTTTTCTCTTTTAGTAGCTGTGGCAGCCAAAAGAAATGAGAGCAATTCCACATCTGCTTACAGTTGAGGGAGCAAAGCTTTTTAAAGGAAAATTTCGCAAAAGAACTAAAAAATATATTTCACCATATAAATTGTAGTGAAACTCACTCGACTACAGCACTTCCACTTGTTTTCTTTTCATTTGTCTGCCAGTTAATAAGCTTAAAAGGTGCAGTTAGGAAAACAAATGAGTATTTTTGAGGCCAATGTTATTTAATGGCATATAAAGCATAGTTGTTGCAGTTACTGATACACATTATTAAATATGTTGGCTAATTACCTACTCTACACTTTAATTGCAGAGCTGTCTTCATTGCGGATCAGCGCTTTCTGGCGCTCAAGCAGCCAGACAAATACTGGACACTGCAAATCAAATATGTGCAGGAGAGGGATGCTGGCACCTACGAGTGTCAGGTCTCCACGGAGCCCAAAGTCAGCGCGCGCGTGCAGCTGCAAGTTGTTGGTAAGTCACAACGGCCTCGGCCAAGGACACGGACACAGACACAGACACGGACACGGACACAGACACAGACACGGACACGGACACAGACTTGAATATTTGCTTGAGCCGAGAACTAGTGCTTGGCAGAGCATATTGGGCGCATGCAATTAGGACATAATATGAAAGGTCAGGAGGCAACGAGCAAACAAATACATAAACGCATGATATGCTCATATAGATATACATATACATATATATATATATATATATATATGTATATATGAATATGTAAATTTGAAAAGTTTGTGGCATGGTGTGCACTTGAGGGCCTTTGGTCAGGGCCACGTTAGGCACGACTGACCAGTGCCACAACTTGACACTCAAAAGAGTTGGATTGTGCTGAGGACTGAGGGCTGAGGTCGGTGGTGTCTACATGTGTGTCAGGATCTTTGCATCTTTGATAAGGCGACTGCAGTTGAAATTGCTCACAAAACTGCATTTAAATTGCGATGGCTGCTGTATTTCCATTGAAAATATTTCTGACCACCGCACTGAGCAATTTCTCCCAAGTTTTTTAACGAGAAAACTTTTATGTGAGCTTCTCTTTTTGGGTTCGTTAAACACACACACACACACACACACATACACAATCACACACACACATACACATATATATATATGCACACAAGAACACGTACACTTCTGGCCCAGGCCAAAAAAGTTAATTAAATTTCATGTTTGCACTCACAACACACACACACACGTACACCCACACACACAGCACACGCACACAAAACACACAATTCAAATGAGCATAAATGCTTTGGGGTAAAATAAAATTGAACCGAATGAAGAATGTGTATTGCTAATTGACATTAAATGACTAAGTGGGCCATCACACGTGGTATTACATTAATGAAGGCCAATTTTCGTATTTAAAATGTTCTAAATGAAAGGATAAAACACAATCAGAGCACTTTGATGGCAACAAAGTGTTTTGCAATTATGCAGGTTGTCCAATAGACATTTATCGTGCTCGCAGAAAACAAATGAAATACTCCTGGGAGCACTTAAACTTGCTGGGAAAAATGAAGAGTCAAATGCAGTTTCAAATCAAGGATTATCTTTATTATGCACAAGTGCGTCTTTACTCGTTGAAGAACAACATAACATAAGTATTTATAACATATTTCCACAAAGCTTAAACAACAATTATAATATTATAAATTGGGGCACCATCACTGCGACCTGTAAGATCTTTTGTGCCCCCTTCTGAGCCTATAGCTCCTCCATCAACCCCAGCCGCTGCACAAATACTAGAATCTTTGTTGGCTTGAGGGCTTCTATGACCTGAGATTCCATAACATGCATCCCTAGGAGGCTGCATCTTTTCCTTACACAACAATTGATTTCAACTAGTTTCCAGCTGTTCAATCGATATACGACATTATCTGCTGTGCACCTCTCGAATCTATTCCATATGTTGGATTTTAGAAACTAAAAGCAATTTGCATGTTGATAACCAAATTGATTATCATTCCATACAAGAGACACTTTTGATTTTATGTCGGCCAAGATAGCGTAAAAGATCTAACCTAAAAAGCATAAGGATACGGCGTCAGCAAAGGACGATGGAACCGCGCAGACTCGATAATAATGCGATGCTAAAAGTGATTTTCGCATTTCCGGTTAGGCTAATTTGTATGCTAAGCACTTCTGCCCAAGTGTGTTGTATGTGTGTGTGTGTGTGTATAGGTAGTAGGACACCACCATAATGTGGCATGTCAGGGCGACGGCGACGCCCAACAGGTATCCGTATGAATGGGAAACCCGTGCCAAATGCTCGACAAGCTTGACAAGCAGAGAGCTGGAGAAAGGACCAAGGGCTAAATTATATATGCGCGGCCACATTTTGCGTTAATCTAACGACAAGTTGAGCGCATAAAGGATTTCTATGCGTTGCCGAGACCGACTCTTGAATACAATAGATTTTGGGCGCTGTGAAGGGAGCCAAAGGGAAAGAAAAGGAAAACAGCTCTGCAGCCTTTAGCCTTTCTCTATTGGCGTCTTTCTTGGCCGGGAACAGGAACAGAGACTGGCAGCAACCATTATTTGCAGTCATTTGGCACTGCGCCGCCAGCTCGTGGTCCATTTCCAACTTGGCTTTGTCTGGTTAGTACACTGGGAGAAAAAGAAAGTCCTGTCGAACATTGCTTTTTAATTTTTGACAAATTATGAAATGACAACAAATTCCTATCTAAGAGCAACAAAACTTTGTTTTAACTAAAGCTATTTAAATTGCAAATTTTTGAATTCTAAGCAGGGGGTATATTTTTTTAAGTGTGGCTTGATTTGGATTGCTGACTGTGGTGTTCACTACGCTGCCATAACCATTATCGCCAGCACCTAGTTCCCTATTTCCCTATTTCCCCAGTTTCACAATGCCCCTTTGCTGCCTTTGCTGCTTTTTCCTTCTTGTTTTTTTTTTTTTGGCTCTCGTTTTTCGTTTTTTTTTTTTTTTTTGATTTTGTGCCCTGCCATGTAATTTGTATTTATTGCATCGTTTTGTCTGTGCAAACGACTAAAACTCCCTTTGCATGTTGTCGATTTGCGCCTGGTCGCCTCCCTTCCTTTGCACTCCCGATGCCCCTGCAACTGGACCTGGACCGAGTGGTCTTCATGTTGCTCCGGCAGCCAACTTGGTTCAATTGCCAATGTATTTTGTGCTCGGCTCTGCTTGCTGTTGCTCGCCTGCCTGCCTGCCTGATGCTTGATTTCTGAGCCCTCATGGCCAATGGCTCGTTGGGGTAATGGGTTCGTAGTTTTCGGTCAATTTGTTATGCCAATGCGTGTGTGTGTGTGTGTGCGTGTGTGTGTGCGTGTGCATGTGTGCGCGCGTGTGTGTGTTCTCCGAATTTGTTTTCTTTGTTGTTGGTTAAAATGTCAGTTTCTTTGGTTTTGGCTCATTAACTTGATGGTTTTCTCGCACAATGGTTAAAAAGAACGCAACAACTGGCAAAGTATTGGAAACGTTTGAATAATTGAATAAATCAGGCAGTTTAGTATTATCCATAGTAGTGCTTTAAAGAAACATCTCTTCACTGGGCCCCAAGGTGTAAATTTGCAATCAATGCGCTCTCAATATGTTTATTCTTTATATCCAGCTAATCACCGCACATGCATCAAATCTATTTTATTTATGTACATTTTGGTAATTGTATTCGGAACAGAAAATTGAATTTTCGCCCATTGTGCGCTAATATATACACACGCACACGCACCCACACCCTCACGCACACCCGCAACCACACTCACACACACACATTCATTTGCAATGAATGAATTTATTTTTTTCTGCATCATTGAACGACAAACTAGATTTGGTTTTATGAGATTTGTTTTGTGCTCATCTCATTTGGCTTCCAGCTTCCAAGCTTCCTCTTCCTCTTTCTTCTCTTTTCTTTTTTTATGCCCATTCATTTGCAGCATTTGGTGGGGCTCTGTTCATCTGCTTATTTAATTTGCTGCTAATCTTGTATAGACAAATCCGATTTTTTGTGGCAAACGCTTTTCGTTTTGACGCTTTCGGTTTTATCTCGCCATCAAAAGTGACAATTTCGCACTAATGTTCATGGCAGACCCGGTGGGACGGACTGCAAATTTGAAACTGAACTAATTTCCCTAAAAGCATTTCGCCATAAACCCAATTAATTTAAGTTACTGTAATTCTTTTCACACTATTCGCCCATTGCTCCCGTAGTCCTTTGTTCTCCCTGCATTCAGTTGAGAATTAGCTGAAATTGTGGTTAAGGCTTTGCAAAGTTTTCTCTCTGCTCCTTGTGGTCATGTGGTTGCGTTGACGCGGATCTCACTGTCACTTGCCAATACAAATGCACCCAAATTTAAGTCGTATCCTAATTAATTTCTGTTAAGCATGCCCCTCACAGTAATGGCTGGACTTTAATACAAATGTTTAATGCAGTTTTCGCTGAAAATATCATTTTGTCATGCATTTTTAAGACGGCCACAACTCCTGTAGAGAGGTTGACATAGATTTTTGCCATTTTTGACAAACTATTTACTACAGTAAAAATGCTGGGTGGAACTAATCCGGGGGCTGGAGCTGGGAATTGGGGTTAAGGGACGCTGGCTAATAATATTGCATATGCTCTTAGCAGTGGTGGTGCGCATATTCAGCCAAGCGACTGGAAAAACTAACATGCACAACACGACGATTTTGACAAGCTGGCACAGTTTGGTGTCAAACCAAAAAAGCATAGAGCCCGCACACACACACACACATAGTGCACACACACACACATAGTGCACACACATACACACAGTACACACACACACACACACATACACTTTGTACATGCGAGCAGACACCAAGCATTTTGTGCAAATTCTGAGCGCAGTGTTCGTTTGCACAGTATGCGTATTTGGGTAACAGCAGTGAAAACCCGTCGTATACGTGATTTTGTCGAATTTGAAAGCGCACGTCGCCGTCGGCGTTGTCTAACAGAGCAACATCCCGTATGTGATGTGTAAATGTATGTGGCAACAATTTCAACCGTCGTCTATGTATTTTTTATAGCATACGAACTCGCATTTTGACACAACTTGTAAGTTGTAACTTGTAACATGTAGCATGCAACTTGCTGAGGCATAGTTTGTTATGCATGTGCGTGTCTGTAATGCTTGGGGTGTGAAGGGGTGGTCGGCCAACTGATGGAATCAGTAAGTGAAAAATTGAAAAGTGGATTTGCCCACCCAGCACAGCAAGGTGCGCAGATTTACGTGTGCGACGTGACTAGCAGCTGTTAATTCAATAGATTAGCGCCAATGTCACAATTTCACACAGACACGATTCCCATTTTCCATTGAGTTTCACTTCTCATCATCATCATCATCATCATCATCATCATCAACATCATCATCATCGTCATTATCAACATCAACATCAACAGCAACATTATGACCTCATTATGATTAGAACATTTGCTCTGCCGTTTCAGTTCCTCGCACGGAGATACTTGGCGAACCGGATCGCTATGTCAAAGCTGGCAGCAATGTCGTCCTGCGCTGCATTGTGCGCGGCGCCTTGGAGCCGCCAACATTCATTATGTGGTATCACGGTACCGAGCAGCTGGCCGCTGATTCTCGTCGCCATCGCACGCAATTGGATCCGAATTTGCCAGAGGCCAGCGGTGAGGGTCAGAGCACGGTGAGTCCTACCAATTGTTCCCTTGTTGATTCTAATTTAATTACTCTTGATTTCAAATTGCTGTTCGCTGTTTCGTGTGCCCGTCTCCGTCTCTGTCTCTATGTCCGTGTCCGTGTCCATGTCCGTGTTATGTGTGTTTTGTTCTCCGTCTCAATATCCCACTCTTCATCTGTCTTTCTGGAGCAGAAAATTACAATATTATTTCATTGTTGTCTCACTGACGTGACGTTTCCTGCAACGCCCCACAGAAGTCTTTAAGGCAACATTTTTGAATACCAGAAAATTGGAAATGCTCTTTCGCAACGTGACTCGCACACTCGTTAAATATTAAGCTTACGTGACAGGGACTTGTCATAAACGTGGCTTGAAAATATTCATTGCTACTTATATATTTTGTTGTGTTGGTCAATATTAAATAGAAAGCACTTTTTGCAATAATATATATATATATATATATACATATATATGTGTGTGTGTGTTTTTAATCCGACATTTTCAGATTGGCTCATTAATCATCGAGTCGGCCAAGAAGCGTGATACTGGCAATTACACTTGTAGCCCGTCAAACAGTCCCAGTGCGACGGTAACGCTCAACATTATAAATGGTAAGTGGCAAAAACCAATTTATGACCGAACACGCTTAAAGACTACAAACTAAATTTCGTAACTGACGAAAGACTATTTAATTTATGAACTTGACAATAAGAATATCCAAAATCAATTAATATTAAATTATTTTGTTTGAATTATTAAATAGATAAAAGCAAATATTTTATAAAAATGCAATTTCTAGTTATTGAGCGCACATTTTTGTAATCATTTTAGGGGAATCATCAGCCTCGGCGGTGACGTCATCAGCGCCTATTACGCGGGCATACACTTTGAGCATTCTGGCATTGTTAATCAGTGTTATCCTCATTGGGGTAAAACAACGCACATGACAAGTTGAGGCTGCAGTCAAGAATATGATTTAAGCTAAGGACTACTAGGAAATGAGGAAACCGAGTTGAAGCACAGCAGCCATTGGCTTAAGTAAAACAAAAAATATGCAGCCAACAAAATGATATACATAAAAAAAAAATATATATATATAAACACAAATAATACAATGCAAAAAAAAACAGAAGCAAATAATCGAGTACATGTTGTAAGTTAGTTGATTTTATTTGCTAACTAGTAAAATAAAAGGAAACCAAATACGTGGAGAAAAAGAGGAGGAATATTACAATGATTCAGAAGTTTTTGACTAGATTCAACTGCAGAGAAATCAACAAAATTGTAAGTTCTACAAGCTCTAAGCATCTAGTCGTAAAACTTTAGACGTAAGCAGCATACATATACATAAATATGCATTTATATATTTATCTGATTTGGCGTTTAAATGTATGTGGAATAGTATGAGGATATTTGCATAAATGCATAAGCGTCAATATTTGTGCATCATAAAACGAAATTGCATCGATATTTTTAACAGCCACTGCACGACTATTTGGATGGAAGTGAAGGCAATGACTCCGGCTCCAAATAAAGCAGAAATCATGTTTGTAAAGGAAACCACATTCAGTTGGACCACAAAGAGACATTCTCATTTCGAAAGATTATATTCAGAGAAGCACAGCAACAGCGAGTGTGCGAAAGAGTGTCAGTGTAGTGGTATTGTTGCATGCTGCACTATGCAAGGGGCACTCAAATATTCATTGACTTGTTTGTTCTCTAAACAATTTCTACTTTGCAATTGAAACATTCTATAGTCAATTTTTGTACTGAACAAATTGATTTTGTTAACACATTGAACGCATTCCTGGTCTAATCTACACAGAGGCATCTGTAATATTTATTTAATATTTATCGTAATAAAAATAAATTTTAAATGTTTTCCAAATTGTGTAAATGCGTAGCAGATGCCTTAAAAATTATTTCTGTTTTTGGTTTGCATCACAACAATATTTACATGGTAGATTTTAAGATATATTTTTTTTGACATAGTTCAACGGAATTTGTGTTATTTGTTGGGTCATAAATACTTTCGAATCTCGCAAAATAAACTCGTAAACATTGAAATTTACATACATATATGCTATAAAGAAAAAAATGAATTCTATACATAAAATAATAATAATAATTGATTGAGACTTCGAACGTAAGCATTAAAGGTTAAGCTTCAACTGTACATATAACTGTATTGTGTAATGTATAAGAAACGTGTAAATTAATTGATTATTCAAATAAAAAAATATATATTAAATAAAATGAATAACAGCACACAAAACTTAAGCTGAGTATTGAAAATACTAATAAATTGCATTTAAAATTGTACGAGAAAAGTACGTAAAACACACAGAAAACAAACAGTTCACAAGCAGCCGGCGAATTGCCTAAATTCATATTTATTTACTCACTAAATGCCATTTTCAATTATGCGAGTAAAATATTTAAAAAAAAACAAAAAAAACAACACAACAACAAAAAGACAACAAATGTAAGCGCACGTAATAATAATTAAATACGAACAAGAAAAGATATTAAATTGCCAAACTGGCGTTTTCTCTTGGTTTGTTTTTGCTCGCTGCAGTTGCGATTAAGCTGAAGTCAAACGGAAGCCAAATAAAAAGCGAATAATATGAAATGCGTAAAGAACGATGAAGGCTTAATTGCAATTGACGCTGCGCAACAACTTAAAGTCCAAATAATCGAATGTACATTAATTATACTCAATATAAATATAAATAATTAACATATATGCATATGCATGACGATTGGGGCGTTGCGGGGCGTGTGAGCTGCCTGTCGCTCTTTAATGAAGGCAACCACAAGCAGCTGTGACTAAATGAGGCAACACGGTGGTCAACAGCCTGCGGCGCCACGCATTGCCGTTTTTGTATTGAAGCCCCCTGGCAAAAAAAATCACGTATCAAATGTTTGCGGTCTTTGCGGTTAGCCTTCTTTGAGCTGATGCATACAAGTTACAACTTTGAAGTCCCTTTTATTTCGAGAAGTAATCCGTGCAATGGTAACCCCTCTTCGAGTCACTCACATAGTTAAATATTTAATCCAACATCCGTTTAAATGTTGAAACATGAATTTAAGCTGTAAGTCAAATCGAAATGATAGCGAAAATACTTCAAAACGAAATCAAAATACATTTCTAAGCTCTTAAGTGTTTTTCATATAACTAATTAATCGTGGCATAAGGAAAGCTTTGTCACTAATACTTAATTAAACTAAAATCTAAATAATCGCAACATTCTAATGCGATCGACATATGCAACAATGTAAAACTGAAGATGTTTCAGTGCATTAGTAAATGTTAGAGGAATACTTATTTGTACATATATGCCACAGTGAAAGAAGGAAAGAAGAAGCTGCGTAACATGGAGATACATTTTAAAATACATATACACTATACATATACACAGTTATGTGCAAACATATAGCGAAATTACAGTTAAGTACCAACTAATAACTACAAATAAACAAGTACTTATATGTAAACGAAAATAAACTATGTGAAACTCTCAACGGAGAAAATTTATTGCATTAAATAAATAATAATCTGAATAATAAACTAAAAGAAATTAGTCTTATTTAATGAACTCCGTTTATTTGAGAGCACGAAATAAGCGACAGATGGTGATGTGCTAAGGTTAAGGTGATGTTCATGAAAACCTGGGTTTCCCTGTGTGTATCTGGATCACTTCGCTTGTGCAGTTTTGTATCTATTACGGAATAATCTGCAGATGAGGAACATGCGCTGATCCAGCTGAGAAGAAAAGCAAACTGATTACTCCACATATCCAGACTAATTGTACGGAATATACTCACAGTATGTATTAAGTGTCACCGGATTGTAACTAAAAGGTTACTTCGTTGACTGGGAGCAGTGATTCTGCTATGGAATCAGTAATGGTTTGACGTGACTCATTATCACGGGCAAAGCCGCGCACAATCATGATTATGTCCGATTTGTTGATGCCTTTTGTTACCAATTGGCCCGCAGCAAAGGCCTTCAGATCGCCCGTTATATCTCTTATCATAACGGCCGGGACTATGCGATAAATGGTGTTCGTACCATTTTCCAGCTTTGGACCGTATATGGCATCGGAAAGTCTTGCGGCAATAGTGTTTATCAATTCATCACTGAATTCGAGATCTGCCGCACAGCAATTGCCGGCATTGTTTAAAAGGCTTCTCGTTATTTCCGCCGTATTTATGAAGCATTTCACGTTCAAACAATGCTCATACGGATGCGACTCATATATGGCCGACTGTGAAGCTGCATCCACAGTAATCAGCGCCTCGAATCCGTTCAAGCCATCCAGTATCTGTGTGTCTACGAATGTACTGGCCCGCTCAGTATGCTCTTCATAGTATTCTTTAACTTCGTACTGTACAATCGGTGATAATAGTAAGGGCATGGCGGAACTCGAAGCTGTCTCCAGATTAGTAGTTGGTAAGTTATTATCCATGTTCACTTTTATGTAGACAAGGTCAGTTTTGATATTGTTAAAGTTAATGATTGTAAGAGTTGCACTTACTTGATAGTAGTTGAAGACCGATTTAAATGATATTATGAACTTATTTACAATATTTTGCTAAGGCAAGCCACAACTTTATTGTAAAGGCCAAATTAAAAGCACGTTTTCCAAGAAGCGGTTGCGAATGATAGTTATCGAATATGCAACTGCCTATCGATAGTATATTATTCACAAATTGATGACATATATTGAACCAGACTAGTTCCTCCTCCTTCCTTAGTGTTAGATGCCGCTGATTGTCAGTTAATAATAAGTAGAACTCGTTATACGAATAATTTCCGTCTCCAGCAATATTGTGTAAATTATGTAACACAGTCACAAAACTCTACATAAATCTACATATCGCTAATCAGCTGATTCAAAACTTCAATGCAAGTGGCAACCTCAGGCAAAAAAAAAAACAACAAAATGAAATGGATTTGTTATTGTTGCCAGCTGCAATCTATTTTTAGGGAAGGATTTAATAAAATCTCACTCACAATAATAATAATTCGTGTGTACATTCTTTAATCGCTTAAATTGATTTGATTGGCTTAGCCAGTTGCCGGAAACTTGTGAAAAATTCACTTGAAATTGTCTCATACATACATACATCTTAAGGCTGAAAGGTAATACCCTTACTTGTGCAAGTTTGGGCTGACCTTGTACACAGTTATAAATGGCCTGGCTGAAAACGCAATGCGGCGAGTCTTTCTAAGCAAGGTCGAAAATTGGAAGGCACTTCTAATTAAATTACTATACAACTATAAATGGGCTACAGGTTTTTATATAGGTCTTTGGAATTTTTGAAAAATAATGAATAATTAGCTTATGACAGGCAATTACATTTTTTTTTTTTTTTTTGACACTGGTCTATTTGAGCTGTCAGACACTGTATACACATTTATAATGTACAAAATCTATGGCAACTTAAAGAATTTTATCTATTATTTGAGGTTATTTATTGCGAAGATAAGCATTCTGATTGGTTTCGCAGAAGTTTGATGGAAATATTAAAAAAAAGGAAATGTTAACAGATATCCCTTAATTATGTGGCACTTCCTAAAGGGAGAAGCCCCATCATGTACTTTCAACTTTGGCACGTCGTATTCAAATGCAAAAATATGCCCACAGAAGCCGTATAATATAATAATTTTCTAAATCAGATCTAATGAGTGCACATTCAGCTTAAAGGAAGTTGGCAAAGAATACTTAGGCTGTACGCCGAGCAGAGTGTTGTTGGCTGGCTACACGATTCCGCTTTTTTCTTCTCTTTTTTTTAGCTTATAACAGGGTCAAACTAAGTAGGAAGTGCAAAGTGCATTCACATTTTGATTTCATTATTGCCGTTCACTAAAAAATCTGACTTCCGTGTGCAACCTGGCACTTCCCCTTCTGGGCCAAACATGTTTCCAGTTTGCGCTTGAATGCATTCCATGGCGTCTATTATGGACAAAGATTTTTCTCGTGGATAGAAGGACGTGATTCAAAGCCTGTGGAAAGGAAAGTCGGAAAAGCGACACAGATTTGTCCTCCAACACCAAGCGCCTTACGACTTAAAACCTCCCCAATTCAGTGTCTGGGCGCTAAACTTTTTAGGTGTCAGTGTTAGCTGGGCGCTTTGAATAAAAACTGTGCGGTTTGAAAGAGATTTACGTTTTGTGGCAATCAGCCCAAAGCTATTTAACTGACAACAAAAATATCTGCTTACTGATTTCAGAGTGGTTCTTTTATTGGTTTGGGTAATAGGCCTTAAGTTATGAATAGATTGATGGCAACATGTTGAGAAGAATTTGATGAAATACTTAGGCGAGCTTTAGGGGAATGTCAAAAGTATTTATTTAATATAGTAACACTTAGCTGTATGGTAAAACGTATTCCAAAAATTCGCAGAACTTCAGAAAACTGAAGTACATCAAGTCTAATGAGCCCATTAAATGCGATACTCAGAAAAAATTTTGTTTAACCATTAATCAGAAGAATCAAAAGAATAAACAATTGCTGTCATTTAGAGGCTGTGTCTCACAGAACAGCAGTTTTCGAGAATTATGCAAAAGTATCAGAAGTTTTATGGTCCTTTTCGGTCAGCAATACTTTAAGATGACAGTGACAGCCCAAATAAACAATGTGAAAAAGGCGGAAACATGCAACACCGCACAGGCAGCAAGTAAACAAGAGAAAAGGACATTTCTCTGAAGGTCGCTGGATAGAATAACGAATTTCCTTCCCAAAAAGTTCCAGTTAAAAGTTATACATCAATGGCAAGGAGATTAACATTTGGGCAACACCCCCATTAAAAAAGGGTGCCAAAACGGAAGCTTAAAGTGATGACACCGGACTTGAAATTATTTCAATTTTGTGCATTTCCTTGCGCACCAGATTGCTTCAGAAAGTCCAAGAAAAATATTAAAACTGAATTTAAATTTTTAATAAACTTTTGCCGCACACAACTTTTCTATGCTCGCATTCCTGACTCTGACTCCCTCCCTCCCTCCATCCCTCTCTCTCTCTCTCTCTCTTGCTCTCTCTCTATCTTTCGAACTCTGCTTCTTTCTTTCAAGCTAGTTGCAGTTGTTGTGGGAAAAATGTAACCTCCGCTTGCCCTTCGTATCCGTCTCGGCCTTGTGCGTTCTAAAAGCCGCAAAGTGGCGCTGCCTTTACACTACTTGGCTCAATTGTCCGCTGGGAACGAGGCGTCATTGCTTTACACTTTTCTTCTAGCGCTTTTCTTTCATTTAATTTTGGTTCTGGCACCGGGTCCCCCTTCTTCTTAGCTGCCCCCTCCGCGGGTGGTGCAGCGGGGCGTGCGAAGGGGTATCCAACAGATGCCACTTGGGCATTTAACGTTCGCTAATGCCCCGCAGCCGCTGCGGTATAAATGGGGCGTGGCTGTAGGAGCAGTCACAGTAGCAGCGACCGGCACCCAAAAAAACGAAGGCGACAGTTGGCGGCCGTTTCCTAATTACAAATCAGCGGTGGCGCCCAAAAAGCAGAGCAAAACAAAATATCCTTGTTGTTTTATAAAAAATAGGAACCTCAAAGAAATTACATTTCTTTTTTCACTCTATTTTGTTGTTGCTTTCTTTCGACTTTCTGGGTCAACAATTATGCAAAATACTCTTATTCGCGGCGCAGACCGTCGCATTTATCTGTCCTTTAGGTTTTTTTTGGACCTTCAACAAAGGAGGACCACTCCTCTGCTCCAACTCGCAGACCGAAGACCAACGGGGACCTGCGCGCATCCGTTTTATAATTAGTTTGCTGGCCCGCAACACAACACGAAAAAATAGCAAAAATAGAGAAAAAATGCAAAATAAAAGCGAAACAGAGAAGAAAACAGTTTCTAAACGAGACTTAAAGATTTAATTGCCAGAAATTTTGTTGAGTGCTTTGCACGATTATAACCTTTATATCAACCTCGCCATTGAAATAGCCTTGATTTAATTATTCCTTTATTTTTTTTATTTGCTTTACTCATATTTCATCACCATCAGGCGTGCTCGGCGCTTTGTGCAGCAAATATATTTTTCAATTTGAAAATAAATTGTTATCTATAAAAAATTATGTTAACGAAAAAAATATTTGGCGGGAAGTAAATTAAAATTCCAGTCCGCAATATAAATTGATAAACTAAGTTATGATGTTATTTAAATGCTTTGAAAGAAAATAAATGAATTTCATTGCAGGAATAAATATGAGAATTTTAATTTAAGCTCTTAATATTTCACAGAACTGTTAAGCTGCTCAACTTATATTAAACTAAAACTTTCTGCTAAACGAAAATAAGCTAAACTTATTTGTTGTAATGCAAGACTAACTAAAATGTTCTCAAATTAAAAGCAAAGCAATGCAAATAAATCGATTGACTTTCTGGTAAGGAAATTATATGTTACTTTCTCATTTGATGTATTTGTGATAAAATACATAAAACTTAAATCGGGTTTTAATAAATATGAAAAAGGAATGCAAATTCAATGTCTTTTTGTATTGACCTACATTTAATATATTTTGCTAATTGGTCTATATCGATAGCTTGCAGTGAATTATGAAGCCATCAAATCAACTCACATTTGGGGATGTTTGCATACTCATCTGTAGAATAAATAATTTCATAGTTTCGTGGTTCTTTTTATATATACATGTACATGCCTCGCTTTCTTGCCTCTTCTAAGCGAGATTGCTGTCTTAGCTGGAAAGTTAAGACAATGTCAGACCAGGCCAATGCCTGGTATTCCTAAATTCTAGCTTTGTTGGCGACTTTGCCTTATCAGCCAGCCCATTGTTCGGTTGCGGCTCTGTGTGTTGTGTGCTGCCTGAGGCAAGTGCAAGTGACATCATTAACTTTTCCTTCTGACTCTCAGTGACACGGGCCTGGATATATTATGGTCTTGCAGCTTTTCCGTTGCACCTTCCGTTTTTCCTGGAAATCAGTAAAAATAAAATGTCTGAAAAAGTTTTGCAAAACCTACCGGCAAACAGTCGACCAACCAGCTTGCGGTTCTTATTTGCGGCTGCAGTCTGCAATGTACATTTGAGGTAGCTTTGCCCTCCTCTTAGCGCCACCCCATCACTTTGGTGGCAACACCCTATCAGGCTAAGCTGTTGCCTTTGTTTCAGCTGAGCATCAACATGCTGTGGGGTGTTTATTGATTTGTATATTGAAACTGCATTACAAGTTGAAAGTTGTTTTCCTTAGTTTATTTGAACTTTTTTATTTGGTCTGGCAAAGTTGCGGACTATCGTGTTTTTTGTTTTCTCTACCATTTTGTAGACCCTTCAATAGCCACTTCAGATTATTTAATGTTATTTGTTGCATGTCGAGGGTTGTTCATTGCTGAGAAACTTCATCATAAAAATGCACACAATTCCACACATTTTCCTAAGCCAGATACACATACCTCGGCGCATTATACTTGTCGGAAGTCGCCAGAAAATGTTTTAAATTGCGACAAGCCAAATACAAAATAGAACACAAAAAAAAAATTCGTTAACCCTGACTAAGCGCTGAGTACATTTGCTGCCAAAGCAGCATAGTCAAGGAAAGTAATATGCATATGTATTTATAAGAATGCATACAATTTGCCAACACACACGTTGCGAAAACTATTTAGTTTATGTCAGAATGCGAGCACGAATTTGTGTGCGGCTTCTTGTGGCCAGCTGCTCTGCTCTAGCCTGGCCCGAAAAGCCAGTCAACGAGACATGATTTTGAACTTGTACGACAAACGGGCTGTTGTCGTGCGAGCGGTATTTACAGCTGACATGGAAATACCTAAATGCACCCCCCCTCCCCCCCCCCACACACACACACACATACACACACACATGTTGAGCTCTTGTAGCGCATTTAGGCACACTCACGACTATTCCATTTGCAGATGCCACCACCCGCTTCTCAGTAACCTCAACCTCATTCGCTTGCCAGTTAGCTGGTACGATGGTAAAAAAAATGTCAGAAGGTTGTTGCGAATATAGAAATCCATTCAACTTTATAATTTCTGGCATTTCGTCTAAATTTAAGAATGATATTTAAATAATATATATATAATTTATCTTTAAAAAAAAATTCTAAAATATTATCCAAATATTAATACACTCTAATGCAACGGAATCTTTTGGGATTCTATTTAGAACTCAGCGTTTCTTTCTTTAGTTTATTTCAAATTTTAATCATATTTTTCCTTTCTCTTCTTAAATTTCATTTACAATGTCAGATTGTCTGCTGTCATATTGCAAGTCTCGTAATATCCACTCAGTTCCCTTGTCGCACAATTGCATTTGTTGTTATGCACTCGAAGGGGTCGTCGTCAAGTAGTTCTCCGTCGTCGAGGCTTCATGATTACGAATTTGATTTCACTCCCCGCTCCCGGCTTAGATGCAGCTGTTGCCAACTCCTCCCCTTAGATTGGGACATATGGAATGCTGCTGCATTTTGTTACTTATTTGAGTTGCACCCAACGGTGATGCATTCATAGGGGAGCAACGTAAATCCATTGTATGGGTTGCGGAATGTCCTTGTCAATGGGGAGAGCAGGCTGTCTGTGCTTCGCCTAATCTGACATCGCTGAATATCGGGGTTAAGACTTGACAATAGTTCAACTCGACTTGCTGCACTCCCACGTATTTATTGTTCTTAGCCGCTTTTAGACTCGATTTAGTGCATGTGTTACGTATACGCCGCGTCATCGTCTTTGTCGTCGTCGTCGTCGTTGCAGCAGCAACAGTCCCTTGCTCTCAGTCATGCATACATCCGGTTGTTCGCTTGAGCAGTGCCAACCAATATGCAAGACAACCCTCGAGCAACGCATTCCCCTTGCCACCTCCTTTCTCCTCTCTCCTGCTGTGTGGGGATCGTGACCCAATTTATTTGCACAAATACAAGTATGAGTTTTATTATTCAAAGTGGTCGACTAATAGATACCATAGCAAAGATTTGAAATTACAGGAAACCCAATGTATTTTCTTTATTTCAAAGCAACAAGTTTATTTTTAGGTATTCATTCGGACAATCATTGAATGGATGTCATTTGTGAATTATCTTCTGATAATTGCTGCTTGAAAATCCGGCTTGGTAACAGCGACCATTTTTACTGGGTATAACAAGCGTATGCAAGGGGTGTGAGAGTGTGTGTTTCGAGTGTGTGTCTGTTGCCTGCAATCGCAAGAGTCTTCAGGTTTTGTGTCAGCCCCTCCACTTTCTCCGCCTTGCGGCACCACTTCATCTCCGTACAAATCGGCATTTGCCTGTGCGCAGATTTTCGAGGTTAATGCGTGCGAAACTTTGAAATTAGTAAATTTCCTTTTTGTTGCATTTGCCACGCTGGCATCTTGCTGCAGTGCCCCTAATCCTCTGCCCTGTATCTCCTTGGCCCAGGGATAACGTTTGCTGGGTTATAAGTGCATCTAATTTATTTGTACTTTGTGTTTGTGTTAGAGTGCGTATACGTGATGCTTGCTTCTTGCTGCCGCCTGCTTACAAAAACGATGAGAAACAAACAGCTGCAATAACGGCAACAACACAAAAACAGTTACAGCAACAGTGTAGATGACACTGGCACTCGTTTAAATTAAAGTTTTTGACCCAAATTTATGTTAGAAGTTGATATTTTCTTTAGACTTAGTTCTTGTTTTCTACTCTTTACACTCCGTATGTGATCCCCCCACCCTCCCTGTCTTGCAATATTCTAGAAAGCAGCATACGTGACAGTATTTTGTAATTTTGCGTGCCGGCGACAAAATGAGTTCATTCCGAGTTGCGTCTAAGGAAATGCACTTTTTGCTTATCCTTCCCTTTGACGCTAACCCCCCTGAGAGACTTATATGGAAGCTGAGAGTGTTTGTGTGCGACTTTAGTTGCAGTAATAGCAAAAGTAAATTCTCAAAAATGCTCATGTTGTGGCATTATGTGTGACCACGTGCTGCTTTTGTTCTACTCTTGCAGAGGGTATTTTAATTATGTCACGAAGTGTCAAAAACCGAAATCTTTATTGAATTTGCATCCAAATTGTATTCATTCTTGGTCATGTCCGAAAAACATAATTTTTAAACTTTAAGCGACTACGATTATGTCTGTTCTATATCGATTTGATTTTAAAGTTGGAATTGAACTTATTCGATCAAGCTGTTATTCTATTTTAAAGTAATTTAGGTATTAGCATAATGTTATGATCTCGAACTCAAGCAAGGGTATTTTATTTTCGGTTCCCGATATGAAAGACTTTTTCTTTTATGTTTTCAATTAAAGTGGATTTAAGATTGGTGTTGCAAATGTGACCATAATATATACAGTGTAACAATCTGGCAACTCTGTGTATGTAATATAACGATCTGGCAACTCTGATCTTATGTCAAAATGAATTTCATCATAACATCAAGCTTTGTGTATTTATTTATTCATTCGAAATGTAAAGGGGAACTAAATGATTTAAAAGAATATGTTTGTCCATAATACAAGTATTTAATATTCATTGGAAGATTCTGCGTAATTTGAACAGCTGTTGGAATTGAATCTTATGTAATTGATAATTTTATGGCAGCCATCGCTGCTGTGATTTAATTGTTCATTTGATTAGCTCAAAGAACACTTAATTTTCATCCCATTCAGAATGAATCCAAAAGCGCCCAATATGCAGATTGGCAAAGGCCTACTAATGTAGACAGAATATTACTTCAACTACTTAAATATTGATGGTCATGAAGATTGTGGGGCTGCTTTTGTGCAGCTGTAATTAGATTTCGCTTTCTGCTCAACAGATTGTTAGTAGCACATTTAAGAGTAACAGTATCTTATCTGGCCGCTTAATTAAACAGCCAGCGGGTAGGTGGGTGGGTGTGGATGTGGGTGATAGTGCGGGAAAGCAGCCTCGCAAATTGTTCAAAATGAGTTAGTCAAACAAGGCACAAGGCCATGCCGTCGGCAACACTGCATATAGAAAAGAAAGCGTAAGCACAAATGAAAAAATATGTCCAGAAAAAAGTTTATTACTTTTGTCAAGTCGAAATTTGTATACACTTTGTTGAATGCAAAACAAAGCAAATAAAAAATACAAGAGTAACAATTCATACAAAAATGTTGAACTTGCAAAAACTAAAATAATATTGTAATAATTTTAAGTTAAGCCAAAATTAAAAAAAATGAAGTTTATTTTATACAAAGCAGAATTTTTTAGTTAAGTCCAATATATATTGCAGAGATCACAAAAACATCCAAACATGGGTTACATACTCAATGAAAAACTGTTGCCATACTTTTGCTAGAGTATAGGAAAGAAAAATGCCAGGCAATGTGACGTAAAAGAGAGATCGGGGAAGCGGATTTCAGGGAGCAGTGGACTCTGTGCAGAGCCTGGTCACGCTCATAAATATGTATGTATGTTTAAGTATGTGTATGTGTGTGCGTGTGTGTGTGTGTATGTGTGTGTTATGTGTGTAAGAGTGGACAACTATGTGCTCTGCGTGTTGGTTGCTGGCCAGCGCCGCGTGCTAATTATGATGAAAGATTTCTGCATCTTTTAGCGTTAATCCATTTGGAAAATTAGAAATGAAAATTTAATGAAATTTCCGCAACTTTGCCCAGCATTTGCGTACAATACATATATATATCTATATATATATATATATATATATATTTCCTACAGTTTTTTCCACTGTTTTACTTATTGCTATGGCTCCCATCGCCAGGCAATTAGTGCGTTCACTTCGCGTCCCCTAAAATGCAGCCGAAAGCAGAAACAAATAATTGAACGGAGTCGATGGAATAGAAAAGGCAAACTTATTGGCAAAAAAAAAAGAAGAAGAAATATGTACAACTATTGTGGGACGACTATTGTTGAGCACTTTCCGAGTGCAAAGTCAATGTGTATCTTCTTGTGGGTTGTTCAACATTTGTAATGTCATCAGTCATTCATTTGGTTTTATGAAGTGAAATGCTTCTAAAACGAACATTACTTTCGCCCAACAGCAAGCAATTAACGCGTCTCTGTTTTCATTCCTCATTCTGCCTCTAACTGCGACCCGAACTCACTCCCCCAAAAGAAAAACGAAAAGAAAATGGAAAAGGAAAAGGAAGAAAGTCTCTTAATGTACGCAGTTGCTTTATAACACGTTTTTAATTACCCGTTTTGCAGCACAGGCCAACAATATGGCAATCTAGCAATACGGCAATAAACGAGTGCGACTTGAAAACAATTAAAAATGTCGTAATTGTCGCATTAATGTTTTTCTGATAACATTTTTGCTGTTGGCACGTGTCCAAGTCACCCCGAACCAGTAACAGACTTCTAATTGCAAGCACGCAAGCGGCAACAACAACAAAAATGAACCAAGCACGCCAATAAAAATTTAATTAAACGAACTTAAAAGATATTTTTATAGACAGATATCATGCATAGCGGACAACAATAACTTGTCTCCCTTTCACTCGCTACTCCTTATGCGGAACTAATAAAAAAAGATGTAGAGTCAAAATTTTCAAAGTTTTTCTTTTATATTTTGGCCAAGCATGTTTCGTGGCCATAAAACATGGCCGGGCCTGTATTTAATGACCAATCCAATAGCCAACGTCCGAGCTTTGAATCATTAAACGCACTTGTGCCCCCAATGTGCACCATGACTCCCTCTCTCTCTCTCTCTCTCTGTGAACTCTGTTGTCCGTCCGCTGCATGGGTGCTGTCATCAACGCAGCTAAATCATAGTAAATAGTTTCAAACTTGTCCCGAGGCGCATGCAATTCATTGCGTTATGTTATAAAAATGGCACATCAGTGGCAGTCCGCAGAGATGCATTTAAATTCACTTAAAGCTTTAATATATTACACACATATTTTAATTCAATTATGTTTAACGCTTAATTAAAGCTGGAGGTAAATATTATTTGCACATTTACAACTCAATATCTGTTTTAAATTTAACACATTCTTTTACTTACTTTTAATGAGTGTGCTATTCATTTCGTTTCTTAATCATTAACATTAAGGAGCAGCCATTGTTGTGCTTCTTCTTGTACCTATTCAAGGACTTGCTGTGTCCTTAATATAGATACATATTTCAATCTTGGTGAAAATAGTTACAAGTCAGAGCTGGCTTCAATAAACATCATTTTCTTATTGCCGGCGCTGCTGTTAATGTAATTACCACAGCATTTTTCTTCAGCTTACAATGCACACGCACACATCTACACACGCACACATCTACACACGCATACATCCACACACTCACACACACTGACATAGGCTCTACACTGACACATCCTCAAAGGATGCGCAGAGGACAAGCCGTTACTGACAGACTCGCCGGCACAAGAAAACTTGTTCAATTGCCGCAATGGACTTATCAGAAAATGGGCATGCGAACGTCCATCTTGAGTGTGTCCTGCCTGCCTCTGCGTGTGTAAGTGTGTGTGTGTGTGTGTGTGTGTGGGTGGGTGTGTGTTGGTGCCATATTACGCAGAGCGTGTGTCCATGTGCGTGCTTCTACGTATACTCATTAAAATTGACCAGCCATTATTACAGGAACGTGCCTTCTTTGCTGAGTAATTTATTCGACTCGTTTGATGTGCGACCCGTCGTAGGTGTGACTTTTGTTGCTGAACAGTCCTTTCGTGCAGCTAGCGCTGTTGTAAATGCTTTAATAGCTATGCTACATTATTTTGCTGTTGCAACTATATTCATTTAACATTTACAACATGCTTCCGGTAATTAAAATGTTTTCATTTTTAACTACCTTGCCACATTAATATGCTTCTTGAATAATGCAAAATGCATATTACATAAATTAATAAAATAGTGAAATGCTGGTGTTATATCGATTGGCCTTTTTGGATACAGTTTTGACATTAGTGCCAAGTGGGCGACTTTCGGTTTGTTGTCATAAGATGATATGTGTCGCTTTTTGTTTGATTTGCCAAAAAGTTCGAATTGAATGCCTACTTCAGAAATGACGTATCTGCTTTCAGAGCCATTGAAATTTTATAAATCATGTGCAGATTCAAATATTTTTCCCATATATATACACATCTTTTTCTCTTTTTTTCTCTCTTCCGTTCCAGACACACTCGCATATAAAAACACACAAACGCACACACACACATATAGATCTATATATATATATATGTATATGGTTTGAATGGCTTCGCGCTTATGGGAGAGGCGAAAAGCCACAAAACACATTCATCAAATCCGCAGAGTCATTCATCATGGGTAATATATTTGACATTGTCAGTGATGGATAAATACTACGTAGTACCATACGGAGAGAGCAGCCCGTTGGGCGCAACTATAACAACCAGAGGCAACACGAAAACAACAACATTGACCAGGGAGAGGGGCGGGGAGCAAAGCCAAACTACAACTGAGGATAAGATATTCTGCAACATGAGCTGGACCGGAAGCATATCGTCCGCATGTTAAGCTCGAATTTTGCGATTCGTTGCATGAAAATTGCCTTTAAATTGATTTCTTTTTGCTCGTCGTACATTTTTGGACACATCGAAGGGCGCAGGTGATTTGTTGTTCTACATGATTTTACATATGTCGTAGTCCAGCATGTGGTGTTGAGTGCGAAACTCCGACGAAAATTTATGTTGGTCTTATTCTCATTTCGGGAATGATAGCAACAATTAATATTGTTGATGGAATCCTATTCTGCAAAGCTCTGTGGCTAAAATGAATTAGTTTCGCAATCCAATGAGTTAAATAAAAGTTATTAAATAAAACATTTAGTTCCAATTTCCATTTTAGTTTCAAAATAATTGGAAAAATTCTAGTGTTTGACAATCCAAAATTAAATTCTTGTGCTCTACTGGATCCCATATCGTAAACATTATACTTGATATAAGTGAAAGTTAATTGAGCGTTTTTCTATGGGGTTTTCTTAAAGTTTCTTATTATAAATTTTTGTATGAGCTTGTATGAGCAAATAGTTTTTCTTTGAAGGGTATTGTTATTAATGGGCAGCACCCATATGAAAAGGCCAATTTCAGACGTTTTCGCCAGTTCTTTATTTCAATTTCCGGCAGTTTTCGCACACAATGCGATAAGTTGCCATTTGGTGACGGGAAAAGAGCACAAAATAGAAATCTAGAATGGGAAAAAACTTTGGAAATAACTTCAAATGCGCGCAAAAAGAAAGCGGACGAAAGAAAATTGAGGAAAGTGCTTCAGAGTGTTGGTTGCTGAGGCGCAGGCTTCCAAACTGTTTTTTGTGCTGTTCGAAGGCAACTAAGCGCGAAAAGTTTCGCTTTCGACTGGCACAGGACTACAGCGAAGACGACTGTGATGGCGACGAAGATGGTGTTCTAAATAAAATAAATTCGATTCGCATTTGGTAAGCTGTGAACTCACTAGAATTCACTGAGAGCTGGAGAGCCGGGGAGTGGAGCTGGTCGAAGTCAGTGCCAAGGCCCTGAATCTGGGACGGGACTGTCCAGATATCTCTGCCTCAGCACATTCATTGCTCCACTGCCGCTATTTTGCCACACTTTTTGTGTTGCGTTTTTTTTATCATAGCTTTTTTTGTTTTCTTTTTGCGCTTGTTGCCGTTGCCTTCAAGACGCGCTGCCACATTAATTTCACTTCTTATAAATCTCGCAAGATTTTTTACTGCCTACTGCCGCAGTGCCATCGACCAAATTTGCTTTCAACGCCATAGCACATAAATTATTTAAAATTAAAGCCAAACCGAGTGAAAGCGATTCAGCCTTAAAATTTTGGTTTAAAGCTCATATATAATTTATTATCAGCTGAATTAGAAAACACTCGTGTGCTTCCTCCCCCCTCTGTATAATTTTTTTTATATTCAATTATTATCAATATTTTAATCGCTTTCGATTAACTCAGTTTACAACATCATTTGTCAAAATGCATAATTTTTTTGACTTCATAAATATTAGTCAATTGTTTTCCAATTACGCTGGGATTAAATTTGAACAAGTCCTCCTTAATCGCAGGATCACTGTTTGTTTTCATGCTAGGACAATGCGTTGAAGGGAAAGAGGCGAATTTGTTCAATAAGGTTTTTTCGCATGGCTTGCACCACATTTGTTTCGGAAATGTGCTTAGTCATAAACTAAGCACTTAAAGCTATGATTTCGTTGAAAAGAAAATAAATTGAGAATCATTTAAAAAAAAATAATCACGATTTCCACAAAGCGGAATTGTAAAAGCAATGCATTAAACTGTGCTAAATGAATTATCTTCATTTATATTTTAACTTAACGACCCTTAAAAAATCGATTCTTTTTTCAAAGAGTGATTTATTCAGACGTGCTAAAATACCCTTTTTGTCTATCCTCTTTGAAAGCAGACGGCACTAAAATGAATTGTATTTTTTCTTTTGAAGTGCTTAATTAATAAAAACAATAAACAATAAATATGCAATAAGTGAAATTAAAAAGTATATTCGCCCAATGCATAAATTGGGCGGTGGCTACAAAAGAGTGCCAAATAAAATGTAGCAAAATGTAATGAAAACAAACAAAACTATAAATTCGAACTAAACCATAAAACTTTATTGACAAAGCATTAAGTGTGTACATAAACATGAAACTCTCATTGTGTATGTATGTGCACAAATTCATTTTTGTATATTAAATACATAAGAGTTTAATCATGTTAAAAGCCAAGTTTTGCAACTTTTCTACAAGCCAGCAAAAAATTATTGTTTATTTACCTTTAACTTTCTGCTAATCGACATAAAATATTATTCATAGATTTGTTTATGATATGTAACAAATAAACATGAATTCGCAAAATGAATTTTCCTAATAAATAGCTAATGTCAAGATGAGACTAATGATACAAGTGCAAATATATGACAGACAATATATCAATATTCAAGTCTTTGGCTTGTCAACTTTGACAATTTCAGCACTGAAATCCAGTGAAAAAATAGTGCTCTAGTCGAGCTTGACAGACTAAGAGGTACCCTGTTCACTGCCCTAACATTTATCGTGATTGAGCTCTATAAATATCACGAAAATATTTATATCGTATTTATTTGAACATGTTATTTATACTGGTACCAATTAAACCAATTAGCTTAACTCTTAGCTAATTGTTATGAGACTTTTCATATTGTCTTGGGCCAACATCTTTCAAATTTACATGTGAGACCGAAATCAACGAACCACCCCCAAAACACAACAAAAGCAACAATAACAGGGAGAAGCAGAGAACTACCTCAACAATTAAGCCAAAATGGTTCTCTGTGGTTTTCGGTGACCGTAATTATAAGTTAAGCTGCTATTAATTATGGCGCCTAATAGGGCAGTGCTATGACTATGGGGGCGGGACGAGGCACAGCAGCCCACAAATACACAATCGCACTCACATATGCTTAACCTCAAAGTCATATAGCAACACTCATACACACACACACACTCACCGCAGTTATCGCTGGAATCAGCAACATTTATCAGGCCTGCCAATGGACTAATCTGTGTGGCAGATTGAAGTCACTTCCCCCACCCAACTTCACCCGCAATCACCTATGCCGCGACCCAAATGAATTCCAAATTAATTTGTCAATAGCGAAAGTTTTGTATTAAATTTGCATGTCACACACACACACACACACACACACGCACACACACGCACGCAACTGGGAGCTTTTGATGCTAATTACCAATCAATTTCCATATTCGCATCAGTTGCCTCAATGTGTGCCTGGATGTGATATGTTTAGAAGCGAATTATGAAATATTGTTGCGAATGTGAGCCGTATTTATGGAACACTTAATACAGTATCAAATCAATAGAGCAGGGTTAATCAGTTTGAGCAAATTGTGGCCTCCTCTGCAATGCAGGAATTATCCTTACAACAGATGCTCGAATAGCAAGCCATTTTCGCAAGCAATCAAGTAAAAATATACAGATACTGTTTCTCTGTCTTGAGCAAGAACAATTCGCATAAATCAATATTAAATGAAATGTACACTTCATGTACTTTCCGTTTGTTTGCCGCTGCCTTTGTTTCGTATACTTTCAAAGTCGCAGAGTTACACTCCAACACACTATCCCCATTCACATACACTGTGTCTGTATGTTCTACATAAATCTTCTGTGAAAATCTGCATAAAATGAACGCTAACAAGCCCCATCCACAAAAGCCATCCTCAACGAACATCTTTGCGACTACCCACCCACCATTCTCTCCGTCTGGCTGAATTGTTCCTTTTCATGGACTCGGAAGCGGCGTGTGCCGTTGTTGAGCGGAGCCAAGAAATTGAGTGGAAGTTACAAATCTATTCTTTAGACTGAGCAATACAGAGAACTGAAGTTGAAAGGAACAGCACTGAACAGCAAAATGTAGAATAACTGACTTAAAGCAGACTTCTAATAAATAGAAAATCTGAGAAGGACTGTAAAGCGATTACAAAGATATTTTTAGCCACGTCAATATCTCTCATGATATACATACATATATAAAACAAATTCTGCTTGAATATTAATTTTGATCTTTTGGAATCTGCACTCAACATGCTACAACATGATAAGCTGATTTTTAATTTTTGACTGACAAACAAGGCATAAAGATTATCTTCTAAGCTTACATTTCATTTAAGCAAGCGTTGCCAAACACAAAGGGTTCGTTCGGCTTCCGTGGAGAATACCATAAAGCGCAATGTGGCGTAATCCGATACACTCACGGATGTGATATCAGTTAACTTGACCCAAATTCGGGTTAATGCAAACTTAAATTATCCGAAAAACCAAGAAATAAACAATTCCAGTTGAAGCGTAACTTATACAAATTACGGCGTCACTTTCAGTTGGCATTCGAGTGGATTGCAATCTGTGGGTGGGCTTCACATAGGTGCAGGGGCGAAAAGAGGAGCAGAAGGCCAGAGGACCGACCAATCACTAATTGGCAATCAGGCTGAGCTGTCAGGCAGCCAGGCAGGCAGGCAGGCCGCTTACAGGCCATTGAACATATTCACCATTTTCAGAGATGACCCTTCTGTTGCGGGGGGAGGGGATGCTGTTGGTGCATGCCGACTGTGGCCTGTTGAAATGGAAACTAACTCACTTTAGTTGGAATCAATGTACAGCAAACTTTACAGCTGCAGTTCCTGACTATATATACATATACAGGAGTTGTAAACTCAGGCAATGCATACGGATTTTCGGATGGCTGAAGTGCGTGTTATATTGCTACTTTTTAGGAAGAGAGGCAACTGCTTGCCTGTTAGATGTACTATATTAAGCAAATCGGATTTAGGGATGCAAACTGAAGCCGGTAGCAAGAACCTACCAAGCATGGATAACGAACGACTTTATGTTTATGTAAATGATGAGGAGTACAATGGCATCCAGAGTGCAAAATATGATCAACGCCAGTTAAGGGGCCATTTCAGGCAGCTGCAGCTGCACATAAACTTTAAATTGTCGACTAAAACAACACAGGAACTGTGCAAATATGCACACACATATGCCCCACTATACGGCAGCTAGGAAAGCAACATAAAAATTCAATTTGCAGCCAAACATGGGAAGTGAGTCAATTGTGAGTAAGCTGCAAAATCATCCACATCCAACTCCGCACTATAAGAGATCCGACTGTACATACATACATATATATATATGTATTTATTATGGACTACATTTGCATTTGACTGTACGGAAGCATTTGCAACGTAAAGCATACAATGAAAAACTTCCCTTCAACAACAAATGAACCACCCTCGCTCTTTGTAGCAGAGAATCATAAGTGTTCTTAAATATTATTTGTTTAATTGAATATTTTTCAATTTTATTCTCAGTTGACACTGGTTATTCCATCAACAGAGTTCTCTCCGAAGGCCACTTCTAATAAATAATTGATATTCGGAACGTAAGTGCTTAGTTCGAGCCATTCCTGTGCAGTGTTGATGAATCTCTGTCCGTGTCCTTATTCCTTCAATTAAATCAATGTAAAACCAATTGTCAAGATTCCAGCTGAAAAAGCAGATATTTTATGTAGTTACAGTCGTTAGTAATTTGCTCATTCCTCACCTTGGCCGGCATTTAGGACGTGGAATACAAAAACCACGCCCAGATGTGAGTCGTAATCCAAAATGTATGTGTGCATATATATAAGGCTACGGTTACGGTCATTAGTAGGTGCCATTCTCAGCATGTTCCTCTTTTCTGCTAATGAATCTCTCTGGGTAGCTTGGCTGCTTCTTCTGCTTCCTCTGCCTGTCTGCTTGTCTGCTTGTCTGCTTCTTCTGCCTGTCTGGTAACTCTACTCAATTGCTCTAATTGGTAAACGATATTCGCAGTCGTTAGACAAATTACAAAATCTCTGAGTATTGTTTGATTTCAGAAAATACGAATATGAAATGATAGTAAATACAAACACTGTAAGTTTTGTTGACAAGCGCTTCAGAGTTGCCAAGCCTCATTTATTGTTAAAATAAAATGCAAAAATATTAAATTACATTTAATTACTATTCACTTTCGAGAAGGTGACAATTGATAATTCCACACTTGTCACTTAATGCACATTTTTCTTAACTTTTAATAGTTTCAGTTTTATTGGTTATTTGGAAACTCCCAACATTGCTCGCATAAAAGAAAATTGTTATTTAATTGGTAAATCGCTATTCTGATCATGAGAACAAGCCCAATTAATAAATATTATATTTATGTTGGTTCTGAAAAATGCATCGCATCTTAACTAATACTACACTGAAGCTAAAATGCGATTACTTTTAAATTAAATAAAATAGTTGAAGTTGAGATTACCTTATTGGTGAACTGATTTGGATTTTACTAACAAGTCTGACTAGAAGAGGAAGATTACTTTTCGAGAGCACTCTTCATAAAGAGCTTAGGTTTGATATAATAATTCCATTAGCTCGATAGATTTTGAGTCAGTTATTTCATTTATTGCTTATAAGTATCTTCCTTTTGATTTCTTGAGCAGAGTCCCCTAGTTGGGGAGTGTGAGTCTACAGCTACAGGCCAGATTTATTACGTATAAGTCGGCTATTCTTTTATGACGCTTAAGTGTAACGAAAAGTCTCCAAAGTGCAATTCCAAATAGTAGTATACGAAATACAAAAGAAACAATCTTCATAAAAACTCGTATAATATAAGCAATTACTCGGGTTGTACGACGGGGCTCTTTACGATGCCATACTTATTTGCAGAGGCTGATGCCCAACCCAATGTTGCGGTTACTCAATCAATATTGGATTTTGCCACACTCACACACACACACACACACACACAAAGAGTGAGAGTGGGCTAGTGGAATAGGCGGTGGCACAAACATATGAAGAATTTATTGTATATGTTGCTGGTTTGCTGTTTGGTTGCTGGCCAACATCAGACGCAGCACAAGAGATAGCAACAAAACGAAAGTGTGTGAGAGAGAGAGAGAGAGAGAGGGAGAACAAATAGTCTGGATGTGCAAATAAATTAAATTAAAACGTATACAAACATAAATTATTTAGAGATAATGTACTGGGGCCACAGAAAAATGCCAAATGCCAAAGATTCGGAGATTCGGTGTTTTCCAGACGGCTACAACAATAAGCCACAATCCATGCAATAAAAGCAAATTCAATTGGCGGCACAACGAAAACGAAACGAAAATGAAAATCAAACAGTGAAGAGATAGAGAGAGAGAGGGAGTGAGAGAGAGATAGCTGACCATCACCAGTCAGAAGTCAGCCGCAAACACAGACAAATAATCGAAGCCCCAGAACCAAATTTCGTATAAATCACAAAATGATAACTGAAACTGAAACTGAGCTTGGCTGAAATCGGGGTCCAACTGAATGAAATATGGTTGGCATTTATTTGAGTGCCGCGGACTCATTTTGATTATATTCTGCTTCATCGATTGCCCCTTCAGACTCTCCTTCTGGGAGGAGCATTCACCTGGGCAGCTGCACTCACCGCAACGAGGCTAAATATTGGCAAATTTGATGAAATTGCTCGAAATTGTATTGGCTAACAAGTGTTGTCGTCATCAACTAAATAATCACTTAATAATCCAGAACCCAATTTCTTAAGTTCATTATTATGTTTGTCAAGTTGCAATTAAATTTTTGCAGAATGCACCAAATAGCAGCGAAGCACATTTTGTTTGCTATGTATGCAGCCAACATTAAGACTTTGAATGCCTTTTGAATATTTTTGTTGAGGTAAAAGCCAAATAAGCACTTTTATGCTTATCTGTAAAGTAGAAGCGGGTAGATATCAAACAAACTAAGGAAAATACCTACGATTCGATGAAGCTTTTGTATTCTAAATCGATAAAGTTCAGATGTCAGGTGTGCCTCTCCCTGCTAACAGATTCATCAGAATCGTTTCATTAATGACGATTTTAAACATATTTTCACAATTTCACACTTTAAATCTGTTTAGAGGGTATCTTCGCGCTGATCTTTCTATCTTTTGCTTGTATGGAGCAATTTCTAACCATTTTAGCAGTGCATTTCCAAGAAACTTATTTAAATGCAAAATAGGTAATAACACTGAGTTGTAACTGGTACATTTGAGACTCAGTTTCGTAAGTAAATTTCTGAATTTTGTGCATTTGCATTCCATGTTTGTCAAATAACATTTCGGAGCAGTGCAATATGAATAAAATGTTGGTAAAATAATACAAATTGAAAGCGTGTGACTTTAAGGGAAACTATCATATAATGAAAAGACATAATTAAGAGAATATCTGAAATTGTTGATAATAATTATAGTTTATTTAGAACTGCATTCGAATTAAATTCTATTTAAATTTCACTTCATTATATAATAGCAATTATTTGTATTTATTGGATGGTTAAGTCAAATGTGTTCTCGTAACTTGTAGCTGGTAATTCGAATTTGTTTAGTGAAAGTGGCATAAATAAAACAAATAAATACTTGACGACAACTTTCAACGAAGGGCTCCGGTTAAAATCTGTTGCAATTTCTTTATTCTTTGTTGTAGTTGTTGTTTTTGTTTTTTGGTGTTTTAGTTGTGTTGTCAGCCTTGGGCTGTGGGATTCCGGTCTTCTGGTTGTCCTGCTAAAGACGAAGTACTTGCCAAGTTCATAAAATATTCAGCTGCACTTTAGCCAGCCGAGTAAAACTGGCGTTAAGAACTAAGTTGCCGGCAATCATGTAAACAGTATTTGCCCAGCAGCACCTTGACACAAGTGAAGTCCAGTCAAGTCGTCGTCTTTTCGTGGGCCAGAAAAGGAAACCGTTGCATTTCCAAAAGATTTAGATAAAGACGGTGTTAAGTTGCAACCGCCGCAGTTGCCACTTGCGGCCAGCAAAGTTGTGCGGCTTTGACAGAGCGAATGAATAAACTGCTCACGCGGAATAAACGAAGAGTAGAAGGCAGTTGCTGCCACTGACACGGACAGTAATTGCACAGAAATGCGTACTCTTATTGGAATTTTATTTGTGTAAGTATTGCATGCAACATTTAAGTGGGAAACTTGTCAAACAAGTCACATTTTATATATGGCATGCACATAACTCGCATGCAAATGCAGAAAGTTGAATAGAAATCGGGTCGAGGGACATCGAGGGGCATCGAGCAGAAACTGACGACAGCAACACCTTCAGCTGCCACAAACAGCACAAATGTTGTTGAAGGACATGCACTGCAAGCCATACAGAAACAACAACACACAACAGCAAGAACAGGAACAGCAACAACAACAACAACAACAACGATAAGGACAACATGAATGCAAAATGTCGTCGGCATTTGGTTGTGTAAACATTTTAATTTCTGCTACAAACAAATGCGCAGCAGCCGCAGTCCCAGTCTTAGTCTCAGCAACTGCAAAGCAAATGCAAAAACAACAACCCCAAAAACAACATGGTCCATGTGGACCATGGTCGTCCAATCCTACTGCATTGTCTAACACACTATATCTATAGCTAGCTGGTGTATCTATGTGTATGAGCGAGTGTGTTTGTGTTTAATATGCTTGCGGGCGGCATCAAGACGATGATTGCAGCTACATCTGAGCTGGGTGAGCTGTGTAACCCTATTTGAATTTCCTGATTCAATTTCAAAGTGTTCGCAAAGGCAACGCAATGCAAATGAACAGTCCGAGCTAACGATACGCTTGTGTTTAATTAGTTATGAAAGCCCATAAGATCTTGAGAATCGCAGAGAAAGGCCTTACACTTTTCTCAGTTAATATCAATTTCTGTACTGATTTTAATGTGGAATAATAGTTTGATTTTTTTTTAATGTAATTATTTTCTACTCCATACATAATTCTGAAATTATATATTGATTTGTAAGCAACTAAAATTTTTACAACAAAAAAAACTAGATGTAGTTCCTTAAATTATTTCATTATTTATTTAGTTTTGAAACTTTATTTCGTTACTTAAACTTTTATAATTAATCGTCAACTGTGAATTCACGCGATCATCGCTAGCAGAAAATCTAAGCTTTTTGTGAATTTTAGCTGCAGTTCCCAAATGCCGTTTAGCTTGGACTCATCTAACCACACACACACACACACACTCATACACACACAAGAACACTGACATACACATACATACTCTAGCAATAGGAATATGTTTTTTGTTCAGTTTATGGCCTTTTCTGCTGCCATAAACACCAACACCCCAATCTCGCCCCACACACCTCATGCACCATTACTGCACTCGCCAAAATGTGCACACACAAAAAAAAGCAAAAAAAGCTAGAAGAAGAAGAAGAACAAACAGCAAAAAGCAACTGAGAAGCCGCATTTAGCACCAACACACACACACACATATAATAACGTTTATCTGTATTTAGATATAGTCACATACATATAAATATGCGAATGTATTCATTTTTATGGCATAGGGAGAATGCATCCATGGTATTGTGCATAAAATGGCAGATATGCATTTCAAGGATATTGTCACAAAAGCGAACTGCCTGCCAAAGCCCTGTTGCGGCTCTCAGCTACAATGATGAAAGTTTATTTTACATTTTCCACATTGCACACTTCGCGCAATTAATTTTTCAACTGCTAAAATGGGCGAAAAAAAAAAGAAAACGACGTTTAAGGAAAACATTTGTCGGCTGGCTCCATTTGCCTGACAGTTTATTATTTTTAATGAGGCATATTATATGAGTAATCAGGCGGAACACACATCCGAACACCCCCGTCCATGAGTTTCGTCTCGGATATGCCTGTTACTGTTGCGAGTGGTTGCCATTGAGCGTTTATTTTGACAGCAATACTACAAAACATAAAAAAGCATAATCATAAAATATTACACTTTCATTAAAATATTCAAAATGAACTCGTGCATTATGCATCCTTTATCGCCTACCATCTGCCACATAGTTCATGGCATTGCATTAATGAATAAAAATATGTTAAGGTTATGACTACTATTTATCACACATTAGAGTTAGAGTACGAGCAGATATACATATATATATATATATAAAACACACATACAAACTCACATTTATACGTTCAGTGAAGCAGAAAAAATAAATTGATAATCTGTAGCAGCTATGCGAACACAAAATTATAAATTTGAAATAAATATAATTCAATGAAATTAATACACATAATTACGAAGTAGGTCATGCGGCAAGAGAATCGAGAAAATGTACGTAATAAAATAAATCGAGTATTAAGATTGTATATTAGTACAAGGTTTAATCGCCCATAACATCGCTCCATGACAACTTGGTTTTTTGTCATCATTTATTTCATATATTAACTGCATCTGATTTGATCAACTTTTCAAAGTTCAACGTCTAACCGGCCATAACTTTGTCTATAACGATTTGGTTTCTATCACAATTTATTTCATGCATCTGCTTTGACCAACTTTTTAAAGTTCCCATATTTTATTTTAAATCGCTAAAAAAAGATACTAAATAAATCCATAGGGAGCTATATACGATACATTAGTTCCAATATGTACATTATCGGGCTTTCCACAAAACGAAGGCTCAACAAATGATGGTAATTTATATGACATTAAAATATATTCGCCAGCTGCAGTGTGGAGTTGTGATATGTACGCCTGGCAAAGGTTTCACACCATAAATTAATTCTCAATGTGGCATTAGGTCTTTTGGAAGAGTACAATGACATTTATTATAATTTAGCATATACACAAAGAAGCAAACAGACATGCGAAACGAGTAGCATTGTGAGGCCAAACAGTTTTCATGGGGAAATATATTCATAATATATTTGGATGTGTGCACTTCCCAAAAAAAACGTGTGCGGAAGTCGATGAATCGACGAAGAGTACAAAAGAAAATACACAATTTATAGGGTATAGAAGTCAAGCGAAGCTTATGTAAAAAGTCTTTTTGTGTTCCAAGTCATCTGAGTCGCACTGCCCGTTTCTTGCAGTGTAGCTGTTTGGTCAGGTCTGCCCGCATGCTTGTTGTAGGTACATAAAGCGGAATATAATATGCTCGTTAACATGACCCACCCAAAGAGCTGCTGCAATTTGATCTTGTACAAAGACAAAAGGCGACGTCCTTAGCAGGAGCTGCTGTGTGACTATTATCCTCTGACCGCAGTCGTTCTACTAACCTTAACCATAAATTGGCTAAATAGTCACGAAACATGCCAGCGTCTGACAGCGAAGTAAACTACGCCTGACCACTAGCTATGCCACCAGGCAAGTCTAACTCTGTGTGTATGTGTGTGTGTGTGTGCGTGAAGGTCCAATCAATTTATCACTTCAACAGCGACAAGCGAATCGCTTGCGCTGTGTGTCCTTTGGCACTGCGGATGCGGCTCTGCGGTCCTTTCGATGCTTTTGGCGCTGGTCCGTTTATTGACTCTGCGTGGAAGTGGGTGGCATAGTTCAAGTATAGAGAAAACAACAAAGAACATAAACTATCGACACATCCAAATTATATACCCTTTTAACAGCTTCATTTTAATAAATATGCATTTCAATTTAATTATTATGAATCTGTTATGTGGAATATATTTATTTAGCACCATCTTCTAAGTAATCTGCACTTTATTTCTGAATAATATTTTACTTTATTTTGTGCTGTTGGAAATTCAATTTTTTAAATTGTACTTCTTAAGTGGGGGATGTGTGCAAGCCTTACACATTTTGCGACAAATTTGTAGGACCTTTTGCAAGGGTATTTGAAAATAAAATTTTTGGCCCCTATTAGAGCATTTATAAACAAAGGGATATTAGTGCCAAGCGCTTGTTTGCACCACATGACGACAGCAGCCGCTGGTCAAGCGATTATTGCACAGATAGAGTGAGAGAAATAAATAGAGAGAGAGCGACAGCGAGAGAGAGAGAGAGGGAGGGATTGTTTAGTGTGGGAAAGTTGCTGAAAATCGTTGGTCACACACACACATGTGAAAGGTATTAGGGCGTACATTATGGGGCTCATTGAATGTGTCGCAGAAGATTTAATGGAGCATGGCTGCCTGGCCATAGGTGAAATATGCAATAGAAATGTATTTAAGCAGCCAGGACGTGAGAGCAGCCGCAGGACATGGACTCTGATGACCGCTGACCAAATACACAATAAATCATAAATATCCCCAACGCTCTGGCGTTTTGGTTTATTGATATTGTTGTCATCGTAATACATGTCCATGTTTGTTCTAGCCCCCCCAAACCCATCCGCCCACATAAATATTAATCAAATTTATACGTTGACATCCTTTTCGCCAGAAATTGATCATGTAGACAAAAGTTTTACACAGCTTATTGACTGGCAGCTGCGTTACCAAACAAATGGATGGCGCAAAGTTTTTACAATTTGGATAACGCTGCCAAAAGTCCTGCCCATCGCCAAATTATGTTAATTTGCCTGGAGAGACTGGCAGCTGGAGTGCAGGGAAGATAGTTCAATAAACTTTGTAGCTGATGCCAAAAACTTGACTCATAACTAATGCAAAGATAGTTACTAGAGCAGCTCGAGAGCTTTAAGTTCAGCTTTCACTGGCAGATTGAGTATACGTCCGTGTAGTCAAGCGGAAATATTCGGTAGAGGTTGGAGAGCAGTGCGCTGCCATGCTGCATGCCACATGGGCCACATATCAAATCGCATTTGAGGCATTTAGCCAGGACGCAAAACGACTGCAACAAATCAACTAAGTGAATGCCGAGTGGTTGGCCATGCCAGTTAGCTGTTTGACAAATTGCCACTCAGCTTTATGGCCAACCAAAAGGCAACTGCACGGGGGAAACGGGGGGTTCTGGAATGGAGGTGGTCGCAGCGGCAAGGCATTTGTTTATTTTGTTTTCATGTCGCGCATGTTAAAAGCAAATTATTCAAACCGTGCTAAGGCACCCCGGACTCACACTCACACTCACACTCACACACACACACACACGCACATACACTTTCGCAAATTCGCACATATCCTTGCAGCGTGTTGACCTTTTTGGCAATCTGGTGACGCAGCCGCTGCCGTCGTCGCCGTCATTGGAGCGTGTAATTTGTGACATTTTGTTTTGCTCAGCTACATTTTAACAAATAAGCTTCACGCGATTATGCAAATTTCTAAGTAGTTGTGTTCACTCTACTCTTAACTACACTGCACCAGCACCAGCATGGGCTCCTTCTCGAAAGGTCAGTCAAAAACCGAAGCTCTTCCTTCTTGGGTGGGTGGCCGTTTGGCAGCGCAGAGATTTGAATGAATAAATTAGATTGCGCTCATTGTGTGAGTAGCCTGCAATAAGAAGTTTGACTTTATTTTCATGAACTTTGAGTTGATCCAATAAAGTGTAAAAGTGAGAGTGAGATGCTAAGATTTGAAATGGGATTGTCGGTAAACTCCGATATTCTTATGCAAATTATGTGCACAAAATAGTTGCTTGTGTGAAGCAAACTGTTGAAATTATATGCTAAAATATGCGTTTGCCAATTTAGTAATTGTGCCTGTAAATAATTTATCACAATTTACTGCGAGAGTTTAAGGGGAATTCGTGTGAAATTTGGCAAGTAACTAAAAAAAT
Organism: Drosophila cognata; assembly: GCA_035041535.1. Lineage (NCBI taxonomy): Eukaryota > Metazoa > Arthropoda > Insecta > Diptera > Drosophilidae > Drosophila > Drosophila cognata. Next base: position 10,633,412 of record JAWNLC010000571.1, on the reverse strand, counting down.
AAGCAAAATGACAACCCACATTTTTTGGCTTTAACTTAAAAAGTTGCCGAGCTTCTGCAATAACTGCAATTTCTTTGAGAGCAACTACTATGAATATTAATTTAATTGAAATACCCAGAATAGCTGCTGATTTACTTATGTCATTTCCATTGCGACTGAATATATACGACTGAATATGTACACAAATTTAAGAGACTTGCTTCAACTGCTATTATTAAAATTCAAAATTTATTTAGTGCATTTTAATAATGGCAGGCTGTCATTTAAGCATAATCTTTGTGAACCGCAAACGTGTTGACATCATACTATTGTTGGAGTAGACCATGGCCATGTGTATTATGTGCATTTGATATATTTCTTAATAAAAATATCACGCAAGTCCAACAATGCCACATGGAGCCAGACGGAGATGAAGGCGGCAACTCATGTGTCACACACTGAAATGAGAAATGATCAAAGTGAGTGTTTGTCTGGAAAAGTGCAGATGCTGCAACAAACAGCAGCTGTTGCCTACACAGTGGATGTGTGTGTGTGTGTGTGCGGCTGTGCCTGTGTGTAAATGTTTAGCTATGTGTATGTGTAGCTGTCCAAGTGTGCCAACTGGGACATCATCAGTTGCTACTTGCAATATTCAGCTGATTCTAGCAGATGATTCCCTGTGTGCGTGTGTGTGTGTGTGAGTGTGTGTGTGTGTGTGGCCTGTCCACTCAGTTAATGCGCACCAAAACTGCAACTGCAGCAGGAGCAGCAGTTTGGCTCAAGCTCATCTGTTGCCAGCAAAGTAATCAGGAACGTCAGCCAAATGGGATCTGCACAAATGTGTGTGTGGGTGTGTGGGTGGGTGTGTGTGGGTGTGTGTGCCTGGAGAAACTTTGCCAAGTAATTAGTTGGTGTGCACTGATTTTTACGCGGTGACATTGCCGCTGCCTAATTTGGCTTGACAAATTGTTAATATGTCAAAGCGCTGACAAAATGACAAAAAAAAACAAAATAACAAAAAAAAAGCAAATAAAGAATAGAGAATAAAGCCGTCTAACGATTGATGACAAAGTCATCGCCGTCGGCTGCTTGAAGCCGTTTGAATTTATGGTAATATAAGGAGTAGACATGGCCTCGTCTGATGGCAATCCCCAGCGTGTAAATATATATTTGTGTGCACGTCTGTCTAAAATACGCCATGATTAAGACAGCGAGTGTGTGAATGTGTGTGTGTGAGTGTCAGTGTGTGTGTGAGTGTGTGATGGCAGACATAGACATTGGTAAAGGGCGCCAAAGCGTACGCCTCGTCAGCATTCATTGAAATCATAAAATAAGTATACGCCACGTATGCCATGCGCATAAATCATTTTAACACCAATGGGAGATCCATGCGAAAAGCCACAAATGCCATCACATTTGGCACTGGGCACCTGCTCGTGTATTTACATATAAATTGCAGCCCCAACCCCAACCCCCACAAATCCCCACATTTCCATTTCCACATTCCGACAGACATTTAAATCATGTATGCTCCTTTTATATAGACACGAACATTCACGACTGTCTATAACACTCGAAGCAATTACTTAAACGCAAATGATGTGAGCACTTGGCCCACGACTTTTAAATGGTGTCGTCAGCTTATTCATAAGATGTTCGCATGTGTGCATGTATGTACATACATATGTATGTATTTGCGTAGATTTAAATACTTTTTATCTCTTTGGCTCAGCGTACCAAACATAATACATTAAGGGCGCTTTGCTCTTCTGCTTGAATAAACTGCAAATGAAAAATTGGTAGATCTCTTTAATAAATGCTAATTTATAAATGTTTTGGTTAAGACTTGTGTCTCTTAAAATGTCTTGAGCAGTAATAAATTCAACTTTATCTTAAATACTTGCTGTTTCCATTTAAGTTGACTTTTACTGGGCAGCCACGACTTGGCCACAAATTGAAACTAAAAGACTGTGATGAATATATGGGCCCATGAATTCAATTTTAATGTCAAATGGCAATTCGAATTCAAGTCAGCAATATATAATGATTGTAAATTTATATCCTGGCCTGTGCATCTGGAGTCAGTCAACGGAAAGAAAAACAAAAAAACAGAGCAAAATAAGTGGTCAAAACAAAGAACGCAATAAAATCTAGCTATTGGCAATGTGGCAACGAAGATAGCCATAAATTGAATGCAGATGCTACAAATTGTCATTATTTTACTTCTATAACAATATAATGACTCTCTGACTGTGTTGAGTCATTTATCGTATTCGCTTTGGCTATAATGAGTGCCCAATTAACACAAGTCTGATCTGGCTTGAGCTTGAGTGAATAATAAAACTTCGACTGTATATTCCATGTTGTGCGGCTAACTTGTGGCCGTAACTCAAACACTTAAATATTAACAATAATCATTAAAAGAGCTCCTGAAATACCAAGCCTACTTTCGTCATTCTCATCCTCGACTACCGTCTACAATTTTGAATCTTCATTTTTTGGAATTTGCCATTTGCGCTGCTCCACGTTGAAATTTATTTTGTTTGGTGTAATTCCAAAAGGTGTGTGTGTGTGCGTCATGCATCCTTGCACCTTAATATGCAGCTAATTTGCATATGACACATGAGTATTTTTGCATGTTGCACACTTTCAGCTGCAGCTCCTGCTTTCTGCCCTGTATTTATTGCATGTGGCAATTGTTCAACTTTCAACGTTCAACAAACTTTAATTAATCCAAATATAATCTAGGTAGGTAAATAAAAAGTATTCGTTACTACAAATGCATAGTTTGAGTACAGTTATTTGTAGCATATATCTTCCATATTTGTAGTCTAGTTTTTTAGCACTCACAACATGGCTGACAAGTAAAAGCAGCTGCAAATATGAAATGGTAAACACGAATTCGACCTTTGGCAATTATATTTATGTTTATCCCAATTGAACAACAATGTTTATTTATTTTACAATATTTTCGATAAATACTCATAAATTAGGCATTACATACAATCGAGTTACACGCATGCCAGCATATGTACAATCCAATACTCATACAAATACATTTAATGAACTGCATACAATTACGAACAGAACGCAATTAATTAATTAATCTAAATTAAAAGTATATTTATTACGTTAACCTATGACTGAGCCGCATCGATTTATGGTTTTTTTTTCCCCCGTTTGTACTTATCGATTGATTTTCTGAAAAAATGCTCATCATTGAAAATGGCTTAAATCGACGGCTGAGAGCTGAGAGCTGAGGGCTTCCCCATTCGCGAATCGGATTGAAATTCTTTTGTACTTGCCGATTGTGTTTTTGAATAAATAAATACTTTTGAGAATTGTATAAATCGATGGCTGAGAACTCTCCATTCCCCAATTGTTTCATTGCAGACTAACTAATCCATATACAAATATGTGAGTGGGTTCTAAAAATATGGATTCATTTGGTTGCAGGACGGCAGCTCCATGGCGATTATTATTCAGGCCCCTAATTTCTAACTAAACATAGATTCACACTCATTTCTCAGTTTAGAGACACCCATTTCCCCAGCAGCCGCACCAGGGTATCTTGCCGCCGGTATGCGAGCTAATCGAGATCTTGCGCCGGTTGGAGCGCATGCTGAAGCTCGTCGAGGATTCCCGCGAGGAGCCAAAGCTGTTGGAGTTGCGGTCGGACAGGGAGGTGGCCGTCTCATGATTGCTATCCTGATGGGAATGGTGACTGTGATGCGGATTGCTGCTGATCAAACTGCTGTGCTGATGGTGGTGCGTGTGATGATGATGGTGACCACCACCACCACCACCACCGCCACCACTCGAGTTGCTAATGCGATGAGCATTGTGAACGGTGCCCTCCGAGTGCCGTCGCGAGCATTTTGTGCGGCTAACTGTGGCTGTGGTCATGGGCGCCGGATCGCTGGTCTCCTTGCGATGGTGATGGTGGTGCATGGTGCTGGGCGGTGCAGAGGATGTGGCCGACACCTCGGCATGCCCTCCCGCCATTGTGTTGCTGTTGGTACGCCGGCGAAAGGAATGTGGCGAACTTGGCGTGCTATGGCTCATCTGCCTGTATGCCCTTATGTTCGGATGTTGTAAAACTCCAGCTGCAGCGCTGGGCAAATCGATGCAACTGGCTGTTGCCGTCGGCAGACTGGGTGCACTGCTTACAACGGCGCCATTCACCACACCCTGCTGCTCCTCACCACATACAATGGAAACGCGACGCGCCTTCCGTTTGGCCGTCTCATCATCCTGCTGACAACAGACAAGTAAATATTTTAACAAATATGAAGAGAGGGCAAACCGATGATTAAATTCAACAAATATTTTATTTTGAATTTAATTAACTGACAAATTGTTTCTATAGAAAATAATTGTTGCATTTTTGGTCGTTTTGAAAGGGGGGCTTGAAAGGTAATTAAGATTTTATTTGCTCATTTATGTGTTATAATCTATACTATACAATATAGTCCTATTCGATTGCATTCAACACATGTTCTGCTATTAACAAAATGTGTTTTGAAAGTGGCTGAAAATGTACATTTAAACCAAAAAGACAATCGAATTAATTTGTATTTCAAATTAGCTACTGGTGCTACCTGTCTGATGAATAAATTTAATGGATTTTGTAGGTAGATTAGAATTTTGTAATCATATTAAACTGATTATTGAATTGTACTTATTTCTTCATTTAATAAGGATTTTATTCAGCTAATCGGATAATTATATGCCGATTAGAAATGAAACTACAAAATAATGATTATGTTTGAATAAGCACAAAACGAATAAATCAAAAACTCAGTGGGAATAAGCAAAGATTACCCAAATGGAAAACAACCTAAACAAAATTATTATTTATGGCGCTTTTCTGTATACAAATTAATATTCAATGAATAAGAAAAATGGTTCCCACCTCATTGACCCCCAGAGGATCAGCGTCATCGGCAGCTGGCTCACTGCCACCGGTGCACTCCACGTCCAGGGATCTCGTCAGCTGCGATGGTGTGGAGCGAAATATGGCTCTTTTGGCTGCCGCCGCTGAGGCGAGTGATTTGTACAGGTGGCTCTTGTTTGGAGAGAGTCCAGCTGGTGGTGCTGGTGGTGGCTCTGTGGGCTGGGCTGGACGGCGCGCTGGTGGCAATGGTGGCGGCGGCTTGGCTGGAAAACTTGGCTTAACGCCAATTGGCGGCTTCTGGCCCGACGGTGACTGCTGCCCAGCGACCGTCTGATTGATCTGCTCGAAGCCCAGATAGGTGCACTTCTCCGGAAACGGAGCCATAGGATCGGGCATGTGCGGCGCCGGACTGTCCGTGTGTTCGCGTTCCAGAGAACGCGTGCGACTTGACAGCTTGTGGCTGCCAATGGAATCAGAGGTGTTACTAGCAACAGTAGTTGCTGTCCCAGTGGTGGCTGCTCCATTCGAAGTGGCTGGACTTGTGCCGTCATACTGCAGATAGAGATTCATCTCGGAGCGATAGGGTTTCTTGGTGCTGTCCTTGTTGCTATTCGATATTAAATTATCGCGTGATTTACTCTTCTCCAATTGTATGGCCAAAATATCCTCCGAAATTGTTTCTATGTCGTTTAGTATTGACTCCAAATTCACTGAATCCGTCTGGAGACAAAGCAAAAGTTTTCAATTATAAAAGGCATGCAAATAAATTAAGTCCATCATTTTAATTAAATTAATTAATTTGGGGACATTTAAGGCAGAGGTTATGAAATAATAAATACAAATCTCATCTGGATCTGTTTGAATAAAAATATCTTTAAATGAATACCAATAAAATAAGTAACTAAATGGAATTATTATTCACGCTGTTCTGATTTGCTTTATATAGTATATTTTTAAAGTGTGAATTGGGGAAACTATGGAAAATATTTATAGAACAAAAATTATAATGAAAATATGCTAGCTAGACATTTAGAGAATGAGGGTGTATAAACTTTAATGAATACAAACATATTTCGCAACTTCTTTAGTTATAAATTACACTTCCGATTAAGAAAGTTTAATTTGCGTTTTATTCTACGGATCTAAGCTAAAAGAACACAGAAGGAAGCATTATAACTGATATAAGTAGATAAATTACAAAACCTCTTTTGAAACACGACTCGAACTAAGTCAAAAAATAAAATATATAATAATAATAATATTAACATTAAGACCACACTGATAACCATTGGAATAAGGCAAATGAAATTCTAGAAACGATGAAACGTGGGGGATTCTCAAGCCGGATGAGTGACTGCTGTTGATGATCCGTTTGCAGATCATCCCCTCACCTGACTGCCAATATCCACGATGGTCGTGGCGGAAACTGCGGCAGATGGCTTACAGCCAGCTGCAGAGTGGGTCAGATTTGTGGCCAACCGCAGTGGCGATGTGGTTGTCTTTGTGGTGTTCGTCGTGACGGTCATCACGGGCTGTGTGAGAGCTGTCGCAGATTTGCAGCTGCTGTGGCAGCCTTTTTGTGCGGTCGCGTAGACTGGCTCCGTGGAGCCACGGGACAGGGGCAGCGGAGATGGGGGCGCCGATGATGCTGATCGGACAGCTGAAGCAGCAGCAGCGGCAAGCGCAGCAGCATAAATATCAACCACACTGCCGGCACTGGCATTCACCTCAGCACCATCAATGCCCAGGCCGACGGCAGCCGCCACATTCACCACCGCCCGATGCAGGGAGCAATGCTGTTGATGCTGCACGGCTGGCGGTGGCGAGAGAGAGGCATGCTGCTGCTGGCCATGTCGGTGCTGGCGGTGCTGCTGGTGATGGTGGTGCACTTGGCAATGGGAGCGCGAACGATGACGCGGACTTACTTGTGGTGAGATCTTCGTGCCGGGACGCTGATAAGGTGTCGCCAGCGCATTATTTACAAAAATGTCCGGAGGCTCGCGCAACGGAGCTGGAGTCTCCAGCGGCGGCGGTGGCGAGCCTGGCGGTAGTGTGTCTTGACCCCGATTGGCCAGCTCCGTGTTGAGCTTGAGACGAGGCTTCATCGGAGCAAAGAAGTGCTTGGGGCTGTTGAGCGCTTGTTGCGTTGTGTTTGTGGTTATGGCTACGGTCTCAATGACGCCGCCGGGTGACGGCGACGCGGGCACATTCACTGCTATCCTGGGCACCGACTGCAGCGTGCCTGTGGGCACAAATGTCGTCAATGGCTGCAGGGGAGGGGAGCGCGCTGGCGACGATCCATTGGAGTATTTGAGCTGCGAGAACGGTGACTGCAGATTGTAATCCCAGCCATTGGTATGCTTCATCGTCTTGCCGGTGCTCGTGCTGGAGCTGGTGCCCAGTTCGGGTGTTGGTGTTAGAACTGGAATTCGAAAGAGACATCATTCAAAATAAGCTGGAGTATTATAATATTGAGTATATATAAATATAAAATTTATGCTTCTAATTTCGAATTTTTAGTTGCTAATTTAAAAATTGAAAGTAATAATTTTTTTTTTTTTCCTGATGAGATAGAGATATTGAAAAAAGTTTGTATGTAATTGGCAAGCATCGACTTTGCTTTTATATCAATAGTTCTTCGACTTTATGTTCCTTAGTTCCATAGTTCCATAGTTACATAGATACTTTATGGTGTTAAGGTTGTCTGCTATCATTTTCTAAGAGTGCATAACATTAAAAACATAGGTTGAAAATGCAGTCTGAGGTCGACAACGATATGACAACTAGGCAAAAGTCAATATAGACTGACTTCGCTTTTCTTACAGATCAATTTATTGATATCTATATGTATGTATATACATACATATATATATACTTTACTTTATGGAGTTGAAGTTGACTGCTCTCCATATAATTAGTGTACTCAATTTATTGATACTATGTTATCCACTTTATATGCGTAATTAATTGTGTAATTAGCCGTGGCCGGCTTACCCTGATTATGGGCTATGTGCTGTGCCAGAATGTTTTCAAAGTAGGACAGCGGCGGCACCATTGCCTGCAAGTCGTTCAGCTGATTGGCCACTAGCTCGATGGGCGTCAGAGGAGTTAGCGGACCCACCAGGCTGGGCAGTGTGGTCTGCGAGCCATTGATGTCGGGCACACAAATCATCAGTTGATGCTCCGGCTGCTGTGACATCATCATTTCCGGATTGCTAAGCGTCTCCTCCGACACCACAGACAGATGGTCAAAGTGCATTGGCTGGTTATCCGGATTCGCTGGTGGATTGCATTCCAGAGCCTTGGCATTGGACTCCTCTGGTGGCAGCAGCTGTTTGATTGATGCACACGAGCCGCTCTCCTGGCAGCACTCATCGCTGCACTGGCCATCGTCCTCGCAGCGACAGGTATCACATGAGTCAGAGTCCTGACGAGTGGGTTAAAGAGTCGTAACAATTGAGTATGGAATTACTTTTGGGGTGCTCTTCGTGCTTACTCACATCACTGTTTCCATCACAACCTGCGCTGGCTCTGCCGCCACCGCTGCAACGACGCCCGCTGCCCCCGCTGCTGCGACAGCCGCCGAACTCGTGTTCGCTCAGCTTCGCCTTGAAGCGCTTGTTGAGCCGGTCGCATTCGTCACGGAGTGTCCAAATCTCGCGACGCAGATGCTCATTTTCACGCCTCAAACGTTTGATATCCGATTGACCTGCAGGTGTAAAGAAATCAATTATGAATGAATCTATCAATACTTGCAGTAAAACGTTTTGCGAATTCAGCCAAAATTAAGTGTTTTCAAATGCGAAGCGTTCTTTTATGGACTCACAACAAAAAATCCAAATTCCTTTGGCTTATTTCGAGATCATCACTTGCCATTATATTGCTTATACTTTAATCTTTGTTCTAAGCACATAGAAACGGTGAATTCCCTAAATGCTCGTCCGACCAGCTGGTCACCTTAAATCTTAATGTTTACATTCGCTTATCCTATGGCTCTGCAATGATTGTTTTCATTATATATATATACAAATATATACAAATATATACAAATATATACAAATATATATGTATTGCCTCTTTTTTGGCTAGTGGTATCTATAATTTTTTGTTTTTTTCTTAACATTTGCGTTTTGCGCATATCTTTCCTAGTTCTAATGTCTTTTTAATTGGATTTCTTATGTTTTAGTTTAAGATTAATGCGTTTCCTGTTTACGGCATTTTTTTCTTTCTGTCGCACTTAATTAAAACGGAGGATTTTGTAAACGAATGTGTTGATTGGTAATTACCTCGCTCTACTTCCGCATTTATATTGATTGTGCGCAACCTGAGCTCTTCATTTTCGTATATCATGCCACGTGATGACTTTCTGTCCAATCTGTAAATATATATAAAAGGAAATCTTAGCAATGTTTGCAAGTGATAGCATATTAATAAATATATGTGTATATGTATTTATTGCCTTTGATCAGTCAGGGGTTGCCATTGTGAACGCATGCCAATCAGCATTCTGAATCTATGTTATTCAGTCAAATGTCTATATGAAATATATTTATGATCGAAAGTTAGATCATGCCTCACCGACCGCTGTGGGTCAACTGAATAGGGTAGCTCCAGTTCTGCTACCCAATTAATAGGCATTTAGCTGGGTCTGTATTCGCAGCCTTTCAACACTCGCCGAACATAAATAAATAATTTAAACGCGACGTAGTCAAATAAATGTATACCACTGATTTTTTTGCTTGGAGAGCGCTACGTTTAAGACCAGCATTTCACGACTGTAGGTGATATGCCTCAACTGTCTGGCAAATGAAGAAAAGAAAAGCGCAAACAAACTATAAATTACATTGACTTCAAAAACATAAAAAACGTTTCTTTCTACCAAGTGCTTTCATGTCGAATACATATATACTTTAGCAATGCCTATATACATATATTTAGCAATCATTATTTGAGGAGTATATTGCCATTGGCTTCACTGCTTGATGGTGATTATTTGTCCAATCAAATTAACTCAATTAGAAGCTATGCACAAATCCCAAATGGTCCATAAAAAGCCTCTGCAAATTTTTCCATAACTTACTCTTTTTTATGAATTTCAAAAAATATGCGCGTGAATTTATTTTTGACACCGCTGTCTGAATATATTTGAAAAACTGCCGACCTGTTGGACTGAATGCGATTGAGCTAAGAATGCTGATACCCTGTAGCCATGTTCCCTAAAGGGTACATATGCGAAAACTATTAATGGCATACAAAGGAATTGGTTTATTTTTATAATATTTCAATATTTTCTTGGTCAGCTTTAAAATGAGTGTGTTCAGCATTGTTCACATTGAAGAAACATTGATTTTGAAATAATTATGTACATCAGAAACATATCTAAATTCATTTTATTATAGTATTTGGTAGTCCATCATTATATGTTTAATTTTTAAGTTTGTTCGGAAACTTGCCTGTTTTTTCTTTCGGCAAATTTATGAAAATAAATAAGACGTAAACCATAATTTCGAAATAAATAAGTGAAACACTTTCGGCAATGAGGAACATGAAATACCTTATCCGAGCTGGAATACTCTTTACAAGTAATGTATAAATATGTATAATTTAAATAAAAAATAAGGCAATATTTGATATTTTAAATTAATCGATTATCAGCGTTTGTTATATGAAGAAGATGAAGTTTAAGAATCCAATCAAAGACTTTACTTCACAGGATCATTTCTGTAGTCAGTCTTCACTTACTTTCACACTAAGTGGAAGAACAAAAAAGAATCCAATCATCTATAAAAATGATTTTGATACTTCGTCTTTAATTAATTTTCTGCTTAGAGCACACTATATTTGATATAACTCACACATACAAAATATCAACTCAATATTATTAATGACAAAGATGGTTCGTTCAATTTCGTTCCGGAACCACGACGATGCAGCCCTGTTTTTGAGTGTCTATTTTTAACGCACGAGAGAACGTGAGCACGAGAGCACGAAAGCAACGGTTTAATGCATGAGCGAATCTTGTGAATAGACAATTGAACCGATAAACTTATGATCGATAGAAAGCGAAATGTGTGGCAGATTTATTCATAAAATGCGATGTTGATATTTAGATGAAGAGAGCGAGGAAGATGTGAAAGCAAACGCCTGCAATGATTTGCTTGAGTTGTGGATAAACATTGTGTAGAACATGTAAATTTGCACAATGTACAATGTACATGACTCGATGATAAATAATAAACTTTATTTTTGGATTCTAAATGTGGTATGAAATGTTTATTTTACGAGCGCAAAAGTGTATGGATATTCGAAATTTTTAATGACTTTTAATCGATATAATGCACGAAATCCAGATGTTCGCTATCAAAACGGAGTGTATACCAAATATAAAAAGCATGTAGAAATTCCTGTAAAACTATGTCAATTGCTTACTTTCCCTTCTCAGAGCGCTTGTTACTCTTGCGACCATGGCGCTCATTCTGTATTCGGGTAGTTTTCGCGCTTTTCATTTAATACTCAAAAATTGTTCACAAATTAATCAAACTGTGACACAAATTAGTTGGGAATGAGATCGCATCCCAAAACACACATAAATCCATAGGACACGCGTGTTTAACTTTAGCCCAAATTAATTAGCTAAAATTGTTCTTTGTTGTTAAACATTTTAACACACACAAATTGACTTTGGACCGTATGAAAAATTAGATAACAAGAAAATTCAACGCCACGAAGACAGAAAAATGTTTTTCGTATTGCAATACCGCACGATTCGACTATGAACAGAAAACTGACAGTTGGGCGAGATCAGTTTTGGCCAAAAACAAACGACTACAACAACAGAACAAAAGCAACAAACGAACGCCAACGACTGGCATTGAATGCCGCCAAGAGCAACATGCTCTGCCCCTGACGGCCACTGGTTCAATTTTTAATAAAAACTAAACTAAAAAAAAAAAACTACAATACAATGAAAAGTTTGTTGAAGCAAATGCGGCGTCGGGTGAATCTTAAAGGCACTACCAATATTAACAAATCATCGTTCTCAATGAAATGCGCGCATTTCGCTCAGAGATTAAATATGAAAAGAAAAACCCAAACGTAAATATAATATCGCAGACCGATTAATCAATACTCTCACTAAGCCATGCCTAAACATGTGTGGGCAAAAATAAAATATTGTTTTTTCACTAGGTGCCTAATTAAAAGATCTCATATTAATTATAAGCATTAATTTCACTTTATTTGTAAATCTTTGCCGAGTTTTTAAATAGAAAACTCGTTTTATTTTCAGCAGGTTAACTTGAGGATAAGATCGAAGTGGTTTCAGCTTATAGAGTATGCAAAAGAGATTAAACGTCAGAATTTGAACTTTTGATGTAGCCAAAAAATAAGCGAATATTGAACAAAAAAAAGCTTTTACGATCATGTTAAATATACAATCTGACGTATATATTTGTATACACACACATACGAATATCATTATGAATGTGTAATTAACAATGCTGAATACTCAATAAATATTTATTCCACTTCCTTCATTTTATGTGTGTAAATAAATTAATTTTTATTTTTATGAAGCAATCTTATGATCGTTATTTTATTTACATTTAAGGATTGCTTTTCAATTATTTAGTATTATAGTAAAAATGTATTTTTGAAAATTTGAATTTATTTACGAATCGTGTAATTTCAAATAAGAATTTCAATTGACTGTTTAATTATTTTTGCTGTTTGCTAACACAAAAAAAAAAATATATGAAATTTATTCAGCCCATTAATTTTATTGGGTGCACAATTTGGCTTATAGCTGAAAGTGTTTTTTGCAGTTTACAATTTGATTATCGGAAGCAAACCAACAAAACTGCATTTATTTTAACAATAAGCAGCAGATAATATAAATTACCAGCTGCACCGCAATTTCAATTAATTTTACAGCTCAGCTACTGAGCTTAAATAAAATAACCTTGCTAATTGTTAAACTATTTTTTACACACACACAATATGCGTAGGCCACTGATGAGCTGGGTGGCATGCGAAATATACAAAAATAAGTATCGCAAATGTGTCATGGCACTGACAGTGGCTACAAGTGGTGCAAAATAAAAGTATCTGAAACGCCAACACAACAAGCGACGCAACCACTAATTAATCTTATTTATATGCGAACATGAAAGTTCGACTGATTTACCCAATTATCTGTAAGCTCTGATCATATATATACTTCTCATTTGAGATACTTTGAACATCATTTAAAATGTAGCCAAGTGAACAAGATACAGATGCATTCAACAGCAAGCGTGGGACGCCTAAAATAAACAATTCATCCAAGTGCCACAGCTATCGATCTCAGCATGATCCGCGCATTTTCACTTAGATCTTTCAATAGAATTTCTTTTGGAAGGTCAACAACTTCTCTGTTCCTATTATTTACTCCTGGCACCTGCATTATGAACTGTACAACATTGGAATGCTGCCAAATTACTCGTTTTTCGGTTCGTTTTCGAATACTTACTAGTTGGCCCTCGACACATTTATTACACTTTTTCAAATGGTTCACAGGGCCGCAAATAAATAATACTTTCACATTTATTTGCTTATGCAAATGTGTGAAATTAAATTATTTATAAGCCATTAAAAAATTAGCAGAGGTTATGCCAGCCAATTAATATTAGACAACAAAGAAAGTATATATGTATATATATTTATATATGTATGTGTTTTGTATTATTATTTTATATTTGTTTTTTTTTTTCAAAAGTTTGTGCCAAATTAAAGCTGTCGTCGCATGTCATCTGTTGTTTCGTTGTGGCTATTGTTTACTTTGACATTCATTTGATGCCGACAGTTTAATCTTAGATGATTATATTCATATTTGTTTAGATGCCGTTGAACTGTTTGTTTAAGAAATTTTGTACATTTCTCAACGAATATTAAGAAGATGCCTTCAATAAAAAGAGTATTAAAATCGGTTACCAAAATAATAATAAGAAGATAATGATTAGGTATATTTGTATTACTCATCTTAAGTAAGCTTGGATATGAACACTTAAGATATGCTTTCAACTTCAACTTTGAACTCTTGACAACAACAAAAATCCATAAATATAAATTATTTAACCTAAAAATGAGCTTTCATAAAATAATATTTTGAAAATACAACGCTCCAGCTGATTAGCTCGTATAAGAAATATTAAACTAATTCAAGTTCCATTTAAAATATAAGAGATCCATATTAAGCCCACTGCGCATGATCCTTAAGAAAAGCTTTTGAGCTTTTTTGTGGTTTCATAGCTTTTATTCTCTGCTTATTCTGCTCAGTGTTCTCACTGATTGAAAGCTTTTGTTAACACTGATCTGCGAACAGTTGGCAATTCGAAATCGATTTTTATCACAAATTGTGTTTCGATTCATGTAAATGTTAAGTTTTATATACTTAGTGTTAGGTTGAGTTACCTTGTGTTTAGCTTATAGTGTGCATGACGTCTTCGTTCTCGGAGCATAGTCGTGCGTTAGTTTTCCGCATATGAAAGAAAAACCAGCAAACAAAAAAGGCAAAAAGACACATAAAGTAAAAAGGAAGGGAATAACGAACGAAAGCAAAACAAAATGTACGAACAAAAAAAAAACACAACACAAAAAACAAAAGAATAAAAGAATTGAGAAAATTATTTCGGTTGTTGTAAATGTGTTTTTGAGTGTTTCGTTTTTCCTGCAATACAAAATATTCTCAAACTTTGTTTATAAATACTCGAGGCATGTTTATTTAGATAGAATTAAAGTGTGTAAGCGCATGTTGAATATTGGCCAAAACAAAACAAAATTGAGTGCAATGAATGAATGCCGGAGCGGAGATAAATATGTGTTATGTGAAATGTGTAGTTATTGCAGGACATCGTCTGCACTTTAACGACCCACAAAACTTTCTAGACACTCACATACACACACACACACACACACACATATTACACAGATAGACAGATAAAAGCTTATGTGTGGCAAATTAATGACTACTTTAATATCTTGATGTTCAATGACATTCTACATTTTCTCTAGGACCTGTCTGCCTCACACACAATGGCCAAGTGACAGCATAGAGATATGCACATACATGTATATAAGTATTCATATTCATGAAAGTGTGCTCTCCTTCGAACTACACACATCGAGCGGGCTTAACAGACACCGCACAAAGGCATTGTCGAACAGGGCTTCAGACCTGCAACAATACGGGGCGGAGTACAACACGCAGCAGGGCGACAGCTTGCTGGACGGGGCGGGGCGGGGCGGTGATTGGCATTTTATTCAAAGGGTTCAAGCAGCATTATCCATCAGGGCAATTGATTTATCGATCAGGTTGTCAAGTGCTTGTTCTCATCATTCATCATATTTAAATGCGTTACAATCGAAAACTGGCTTCTGAGAGTCCCCAAAAGTCCCAAAGGCTTGCAACAGACCGTGACAACTAACTCAACTGGTTTCGCAATAAGACAAACATATTTGCATTAAACAGATTATGTTCACCAGACGAATCAGTAATTTATAGAAGCCGCAAAATAAGCATTTTTTAAGGTTAAAGGTTAAGGTAAAGGTTGACAATCAAGGTAACATCATTCGACGGTTCAATGACGAATGAATGCTCGCATTTGCAAATTAATTATTCTTTGAAAACAGCAGACTTATGAAGAAAAAGTGTAAATAAATTAAAAGAAAAAACATAATAGGACTATTTGATTAATACACAATAAAAATGAATGAAATTTCATAGAGAATCTGGTAGTCGAGTGCATACGAGAAATATGTGTTTATTTATTTATAACTTACTCCGAATCGTAATAAGAACTCATAAATAAAACACGCGTTTTCCTAATTAAATGCTATTTCCGAGGCCTTTCGGATTCGAAGATCAATTAGCAGGCTGTAGGCGAAACCGATTTCATTCGATTTATGAAGAATTCGACTTATTACTTGGACACTTGCGTATGCTCCGCATATTTCAAATATTTGAAAGTGGATCATAAACGGAATTTTAAAAATACATTTGTACGTAGGCACAAAAATAAGTGTGGCAGACGTTCCGACCGCTCCAAACGAAAACGAGGCACGTTGACAAAGATACAGATGCAAAGTGCAAATGCAGATAAAGATACAGATACAGGCAGAGATACACAGATACACAGATACACATGCACACACACAGAGAGCGAGGTGCAGAGAGTGGGGCACAGGTTAAGCGCGCACGGAATGGGAGTCGGATACGTTGTGGCCTGGCAGGCACGCGACTGCTAACTGCACCACTGTGCCCCGGGCAACCACTTCGCCGCCTCATGCCGCATGCCTCACGGTTGAAATATTTCGTTGTTTATGTTTGTGTTTTCATGTTAAATAATTGCGTATAGATTTTATTTGTTGTTGTTAGGCCTCGCTCACAAACGCAGATATTGATATTAGGGGGGGTTTGGGGGGTGTGCTGCCAATGGGGCAGACGTTGCATACGGCATGCCAATTCAGTGAGGGAATGTGCGTGAGCTTCCAAGTCAAAATCGACATGCCTCAGTTAGACAAACTACAAATTGAGAGCAAAAGCGATTCACAAAAAAATACAAACAGCAATTTTTTGTGTGCGTGGCCAAAATGCACAGCCGAAATCCAAGCAAAAACGAAAAAAAAAAACTTGTTTTTTCTGATTTTCCAATTGCCTGTTGCCCGCTGCAGTTGGCCTTTATGGAGCAGTCTCTCTCTCTCTCTCTCTCTCTCTCTCTCTCTTTTCTCTATTTTATGTGGTGCACACGTATTTTTTTGCGACTTGTTTTTTATGCCAAACTTAAGAACAAGTTTTTGCCTCTCATAAATACTCATAGAGAACACTCAAAGGGACGCATTTCACTCTAGTTTTTCATATGCCTGCTTTTTAGTGTTTCACAGGCAATGACTTTTATAATACCAAGTCTTGAAGAGGTGCGAAAGAAGCAGGGGCGACCGTGTCGCCAGAATCTTCTCAATCTCTTCTGCCATATAATAATTAATTTTATATGTTTTTGACAACTGCTGCATTCCAATCCATTTTATGATCAAACTTTCGAAACGGTTTTTTATTCTCTTAAGTGATTATTAATATGATGATCCTCAAAATAACAAATAGAAAATAAACACATTTAATTGGAAATTAGTACTTCGAAAGTTTTTGATATTTCAGTTTATGCCTTGCACAGGTTCACAGATTTATAGAACTCATCATTACAAAAATAATCTTTGGTAACTAGTTGTACTCCAGACAATCCCAGCTGCTATATTTGTTAGACTTTCTCAATAAAAATATTTAATTAATTTATGTTTCCTTCCTTGTTATGTTAACGTTTTTATTAAGCTTAAAATGACGCTGTCCCATTTTTAATTGCTCTTTATAGTTCCGGCAAAGCATTTGTATTTATTAAAATTTTTAGCTTTTTTACAACTAAATGCATCGAGTTTTGAACGTGATGCTTGTTTTGATACAAAATTTTAATTCTTCACATGAATTCCAGAAATGTATTCAAAATAGTGCCCATTGGCGCAACGCCTTTATTTATTTGAAATGTCTCAGAATTCCAACTAAATTATGTGCTTACCAAACAAATGATCTGTTTATATCGTGCGGCTGTCCAACTGTGGACGCATCTCTGGCAGAAAGGTGAGTGCTAAGATCAGCCCGAATCTATTTTGGAAACGCACTCACACGGAAATCACTGAGTCAGCTGCAATGTTGGCCAACATTCCAGTTGGCCGCCAAAATGTGCAGCACGAGCTATGTATGTAAACAATAAGTGTACATTCGGTGTACGCCATATGTCTACAAATTTGCTAAATGATATTTACAAGTACGGATAACACTTGCTTGGCCTTTGCTGCTGCTGCCTTTATTCATTCATCGAGCTGTTTTGTAAATAATTTCCGAAAATAACAACAATGCGTCACACGGTTTAGCAGTACTAATTGAAACGATCCAACTGAAACCCATTAAAATCAGCCACAACAAGGTATTTTTCGGGTTGCCCATCTGTAAATACCCTCTATTTGAAATTTGCTCTTTTATCTGTGCAATTTTCATTTTATGTTTATGTGTGGTCATTAAAGGAAAATATCAACAGAAATACTTTTTAATTATCCACATTTAACTTTGTTCTTTAATTATTTGTTTAATCATTGTTTAAAGTATCAAGACCTCAAATGCTATATAAGCTAACCCCAAAGAGAGTTGAGTTCTTTGTTTTATTAATTTCACTATTCTGCACTCCACTCTTATCGTGATGTGCTTAGCCACAAAATCAATATACCCGGCGCATATATGGAGGAGGTATAAGGACGCAGCGGGATATTGTTGGTTCTATCAATGTTCTTTAATCATCATTGTAGATGTGGGCCTGTGATCTAGGTTGCGGAAGCAATATCAATTTTGATTACCAAAAAATTAGCGTAGCACAGTTCGACTGGGTCATAAAATCATGTGCGAAAGCAATGTTTTCATTTTTCTTTTTTCTTTTCTTCTTTTTGGGAAAATCGACAGATAAATATGAGCAGAGCTTCCGTGGGTTCAATGTTCCGACGATGCTTTTAATGAGCGCAAATGAAATGCAAATAATTATATTTGAAACATTTTCAATTCCAATATCATTCGCAGCTAATTGTGCTGCCTAAATTAATATGCCTTCTGGTGCTTACGCGAATGAATATGTGCTCATGCAGTGCATCTGCTCGATATACTTTGGGGTTAATTATATTCGCGTAATAAACAGCTGATCCATACGACAATTTGGAACGAAACCAAGAATATCGTGTTGTCCATTCAAAATTCAAATATTTCATTTGATTTTTTCTCTGATGCTAAAGACAATTTATTGCGATGGATAATCGAAAAAGTCGAGGTCGTCATTTAATTAACCGCATAATAAATTCATTGGAACATTGTGTGGCCGAAACGAGTAAAATGCATGTTTAAACGATTTCAAGTTGATTTTACGGCGTAATTGAAATAAATCTCATACTTTTAATATACTGCTTTTAAGCAATTGATGTTTCAGGCATGAGAGAAACATTCGGCATTTAGTAGAGAAAAGGCCCAAAAAAATACACAACTTGTAATTTATTTCTTTAACTTCAGCATCATTGAAAATTTACAAACATTTTGAATTTTCTTTTTTTTTGAGAATATATTTTATTTCTCAATAGATCAATATAAATGTCAAATATATGAAGAAGCTACTCAGAATACACAAGATACAATTTCTCAATAAATGAATATAAAAGTCAAATAAATGAAAACACTACTTATAATACAGAAGATGCAATGAATTTTCAAAGCAAGTGTCTTCAAAAATATAACAACAAAATGCCTTTAAGAAACTCCCAAACCTACTAAACTATGCCAAAAGTTTTGTGTTAAATAATTGAAATAAATTTGGTTTTTCGCCAATATTCAATGTGCGCTTACACTTCATGGACTTTAATCTAAACTCGAGTAGGTTTCGCTTTAAATGTAGTTTGATTGTGTATGTAGATGTATGTGTGTGTGTTGGTGTCTGTGTGTGTGTGTGTGTTGATGTGTAACTATGTTGCAACCTACTTGCTTTTGTTGGCGATGAGCTTTGCGTTGATTTCCGCTGATTGTTGTCGCTGTTGTCGCCGTTGCTGCCGCTGGCGCGTCCGCTAATTAAATTGTCATCCAAAGAAATGCCGTCGAGCCAATGCATGACATTATTTCAACTAGTTGTACACACACACACACACACACACACACACAGTAACAGACACAGAAAAAAGATGGATATAGATACAGATGTAGACAGGTAAATCACATTTCAATTGTGCACAATTGATAAGTTGTAAACGTTGACACTTCTCGACATTCCGCACAGACACATTTTCCTTGACTTTTCCATATGGTTGACGCGACGACAATAATAACTGAATTTCGATTTCCCAGCAACAAGTCGTGTCGCGTTAGCTTTTCCTTTTCCTTTACCTTAATTCTTTTTTTCTTCTTCTTCTTTTTTCTTTTTACTTTGCTTTCTGCATTGACTTACAGCGTCGTTCTTCACGTATTCACTTTAGCTGGGCTTTCAACACGTATCCGCACCGTGTGCCCGCACAATTAGCACATTGCACTCTTAACACATTTGCAGCACTTTTGGTTTTTTTTTCGTAGTTGTTGTTGTTGTTGTTGTTGTCGAGTTGGTTTATTGAGGCGCAGCGCACACGCAATTTATGACTTATTTCCAGTGATTGCTGCAAATTGTAAACTGCATTTCGATTAAAACCAAATATTTGTACAGCTAAACGAGGCACAGCCACAACAACAAAAATACGTGACGCGATTTTCGATAATTCCTATCGATCTGGTGTTATTTTTTTGTACGTATTTGCCTGCGACTTGTTGTTGGCCCACTGGCTAACCGGCTGCTTCTGCCACCGACTATGACTGACACGCCGGACGCTGACCGGCCAGTGGCTGCTACTGCGACTGCGGCTGTCTTTGTGGCTGTGGCAGTGTCTGTGTCTGTGGAGCATTTCCAATCGTTTCGCACGTTATTGTTTCCATTGTGTTCGATATTTGTGTTTTCTTGTACTTTTGTTATTCCTACACACACACACATACACACACACACACACACGCACACTCGCACGCATATGTACAAGTTTGCCTCAATTTATTGTACCTTTTTTTTGTGTTTATTTTATACACGTTCAAAATGTTTTCTAGTATTACGCTTTGCCCCGTAACTCCCTCCATTGGCCCTGCCTTCTTAGTGGTGGGGCCAAAAGGCCGACAAGCCCGCAGACAATTCACGTTGCTTCTAGTCAATTTCCTTTTAGACATGTCGGGACATAAACATAAGTATTAGCATTGCTGCCAAAGCATTTGATGAGCGGATCTTTGGTCCACAGCCCACTCACTTTTCCAAATCAGCGAATTATTTGTGGAACTCTACAAATTTCCCATAATTGCAGTTTATTTAAAGAATAACGAAAAACCTGTTTGATTTCCCATTTTGTTTGGCTCTGGGCATTATTCATACGACTGGCCATGGCTATGTTAAATGTTTTCATTAATAACAAATTGGTGCGTTTTAGTTATTTATGCAACAGCCATAAATAAGTATAATGCCGAATCGATAATCTTGAAACAGCCAGCTTTGAAATTAACCATATCTGATTGAGGACTGATCATTAAAAATCAATTTCAAATGCACAATTTTATTTCGCACTTCATATTTTGCAAGCGCTGCGGATAGAAGCCAAATGGAAAAGTTCCCCCATAAAATAAAAAATAAGTTAAATTAAGGAAAATCTCGATATTAATGGAAAAAACAATTTCAACTGCGATTGCGATTGCGATTGCTCAACGCCAATCTAACATCAGATTTTTAATGAAAACGTTATAAACGAATAATTTATGATACACCAAACACAAAAACTTCGTTGCAAGAATTATGGATATTTTTTTTCTGCTGCCCTAACACGACTACGATATACCCTAAACTATTTGCTTGGATACCCAAAATACCTGTGCTTAGAAATGCGATCAACATTATTGCAGATATTTTGTCTATAACTTGGCTGTTTCTTATCCCATCTTGATGAAATATTTCCCATTGATCAATAATATAAAACTTTGATTTGTAGATGCTTTCTTCAGACACTTGCACAAACCATGTTTTAAAAGTAAATTTGCTAAACTCAAAATGCCATTCGAGCATTAAATATATTTTCTGTAATAGTGCCTGCCATCTGAATACAGGGTATCTGCTAAACGAGCACACTCCGCAACCCAATTTTGAATTGACATTTAAGAGAAAAAAATATGTTTTGCTTTAGATAATATTATCAATATGGGAATATCATTTAGTCTGCCATTAATTATAAAATTAGTGACAGTGAAAAAAAAGATGAAGATAATTAATGCATTTTGACATAATTATTCGACGCGGGAAGGCAATTAAATTGATGGCCTGTAAGATTGCACATATATCAATAATTATTTCAGTCCCATACTGTACTTATGTATATATATTTATATATATGGGGGATGCCCCACTACCACCACTATGCGCTAATGGCGGCACATAACAATAAACGAGGTGACAGCTTGTGACTTGCGACAGTGAGTGAAAAACCATTTTTGTAATTTAAAACCAATTGTTAATAAAGCGCACAATAAGTTCCAATGGTTCAGCAGGCGTCAAGTTAATTTGTATAAATATGTTTTTCGTTTAATGTTTAAATTTGGGTAGACACACACGCACACCCACACCCACACCCACACCCACACACGCACACACACTTAGCAGATTTGCATGGCCTTCGAGGGGCATTTAAAACATGTTTTGTGTGTCAGAAAATGATTTGAAATACGTTTGGCATTAAAGTCGCAAATTGATTTATTACACAACAACAGAGACGTCACTCGTGCCGACTCGGCCTGACTGCACTTTCGCTGCGACGTCAATTGGCCAACAACTGCACTTGGCAAAAACAATTTTTGCATATTGCAATATTGAAATGATTAACGTTGCTCGCAATTTGCTCGCGCTCGAAAAAAAATATTTGTGTTGGCGCCGATTGGTTATTTACATTTCAATCAGGAACAACAAAAACAGTATCAGCAAGAACAACACGCACTCTGTCCAGCTTTGGCGCAGGCCTATCTATCTAGCCATGTATATCATGTGTATCCAATCTGTCAGCATCGATCGCGCCACGCGGCGTATGAGCGATTTTCCCGACTACAACAATTTGGGGCATTCGACGCGTCCGCCGCGTTTGAAAGACCGACTTATTCTGCAGCTAACTGCATTTGCCTCAGCGCAGCGCTCCAAACAGCTGTCTTCCAGGCAGACTCATGTGAGCGTGTGTGTGTGTGTGTGTGTGTGTGTGCGGGTGTGTGTGCGGGTGTGCGTAGGCCGTAAATGAGGCGAGACAACGCAGACAAAATGAGTCGAAGTGGATGCGAGGCGTTGCCAGTGCGTTCCCTACTATTCCGCTCTGTTCCATTGCATTCTATTTTGTTTTAGTCTGTGGCCCTTTGCACCTCCCCCCCACCCCCACCCAGCCTGCTGTGTTGCATGGTTGTTGTTGGAAATTTAAAAGAATCAAAGGCAACGGCAAAGAACGAAATTAAGTATTTAGTTGTCTCCGTGCATATACACAGACTATACGTATATATATGTAGATAGTATCTATCGCAGCTAGACATTCATTCTGCCTCTTGCATCTAAACGGGCTCTTTACAGACGGAGCTGGGGGTGCAGGTGGGGGCAACGAGCGCGTGCAGGCGCTCATTGGCAATACTTAAGTTCACTTGGCCCTAGAGTGAACCAAAAACCCCGCAAAGTAAGCCAATTAATTTGAAATTTACGATATACAAACATAAAGAAGAGTTTTAGAGAGTTCCGAAAGGGCAGGGCGAATGGGTTTTGCCTAAGATGTCATTATAAGAAAAAGAAAGCAGATTAAAATTGAAGTTGAAATCCGGGAAAAAGCGCTGCTTAACTATAAATATGTATTAAGTACAAATTTAATCAGAATCTTCAAGCTGATTTTAAATCAACTTTTGAATCATTTCACCATTTTCCTGCCTCGAAGAATCAATATAATATAGCTCCAAAAAGCTAAACCTGAAATTTTGAAAAATCTAATCTTGCAATAAATATATTATTATAAAAATTATTTTTACTTATTGTACACAATATTCAAAAATATGTATTAAGCCTGCTATATTGGTTATGTTCATGTTTAATAATTATAAAAATCAAAATTTTATTTTTTTTTTTTTTTTTTAATTTTTATCATCTTTTCTGTCGACAAAAATGTACATTACTCCTGACTGTTTCTATGGTCCACTCTAGAACTCTGCAAGAGGTTGCGTGGTGTAAGCGTCCCAGTGTTTGGGTGAGTGTGTGTGTGTGTGTGTGTGAGTGTGTGTGAGTCTAAGTCAAAGCTGAATGGAAGCAGAGTGAAAAATAAAACGATTAAGAGTCTCATTGCCGTGCCGAGATAAAATGCATTGTTTTATGCAACGAAGAAGACGGCAAAAATAATTAAAGAAAATATAAGGGATGGTGAGTGATGTAATGATTGGCCATGGGGTTGTCAGCAAGCTTAAGTTACAAAACTAAATGCAAAAATGTGTAAATTAGACGGACAAAGTGAGAAAATAATAAACAAGCTGTTAGCGATACTTAACTGATGTGGAAGATAGAATAGATGGCAAAATACACCGTATCATAATCGTTTTATTACAAGTAGTAAATAGATAAATGAGTTGTTAAAAATTCCAAATTTCCCTAGCATACTTTTCACATATTTGAATTGGAACATTAAGATGGAAAATTAAGTTGAAAAATTATGTAATGCATAAATGAGCAGTTGATATTGGTAGATAGATAATGAAATTTGTCTGCCTGACTTTAATGCGTTCGCATACTTTAAATATATTTCATTGGAAGAGATGGCAACTCTGGTTGGTAATGATTTTTACATATATATATATATATGATTACATGCTGCATATATTATTTAGTCTTTTATTATATCACTTGCACACACGCTGGCTGGCACTTTCGCACGGGCGTAACCCATTTCCTTGGGTAGCCCCTCAGCCCCGCCCCTCGTTGTGTGTGGCGGCAACAATGTAACAATTCAGCATGCGGTTTTCCAGTATGCAGCGAGCCGAAAGGAAGCACAAGCACAATTAACACGTCATCGATGGAAGCGCAATCTGAAATCGGGCCTTGTCTTGCCTCGCTTATCTCATTGGAAGCGAGACTCAACGCACATATGTACATACAAATTGCTATGCGGCATAAGTTGAATTGGAAGGCCGAAACAATTGCGATACACTGAGAGCAGAGCACAGTCAACGAGCGTGATAAATTATTGTATCCGATAGCCTTAAAGTGTTGACAAAGAACAGTCACAACACGACTGGGCAGGGAGATGCCACCGATTGTTGCGTTCCATTCAAATAAACTCATATAAATATCAGACGACTGGCGAAGCAAATGGAAAAACGACAACAGAGGGGCAAACAGACAAGCAGACAAACGAATAATAAACAGAAGATGAAAGCAACACGCCCACTTGCAACATTTATTGCATTGCATTTGTATATGGAATACTGTGGCAAGCATCAACTAACCTTTGACGCTTAGAATGGGTGGCCAGACTTGGACAGACAGTCAGACAGACAGACTGCTCTCTGCACATGCGGATTTTCATGTGTATTCCGATTATTTATTGCTGCGTGAGCCAATCTGGCAAAGGGTTCACAAATTCAATTTCAATTTCTTGTCCACAAAATCTGTGTAGCAGGACGAAATGGGTGTAACAGACAGAAGGAAGTGGCTCCAATAGTAGATGCCAATTTATATATATATGTATACCTACTACCAACATCATAGATAACATTTGGAAATGACATTTTTCTTTACCTTATCTTTTACTTTAGTCAACAGGTATTAAGAGTATAAAAAGAGGATTTAAAAGATGATATATTTATATTAGATGATCAAAGAATATATGTTTACTTACAAATAAGTAATAATTAATATTTATTTGTTGAATTATATATTACTATACCTATTCCAACCATTTGCCTGTCTGTGTGAATACTCAGATAATAGAGAATATTGGAAATAAATATTTGTTTATTTATATTTGAGTTTCTTCATTAGCATACGCACATCAAATATATCTATTAATATTGACTTCCAATCCAGTATTTTTGATTTGAACATTGAAATGGTTTAGGAAGTATATGAATATACAATATATATTCACACATCATAGAGAAGATTGGAAATAAATATTTGTTTATTTATATTTGAGTTTCTTCAACAGTTCAGCCGCATCTATCAGAGATAGGCTAAAGGCAGAATATTATTAAATATGTCTCAGAAATCTTATCTAAATCTTATTTTTCAATTTTACTATACCAATTTACAAATAAATACATCAGTTATTTCAGATATTTAATCACAAACATATGTGAAATAAATTGCTTTTTCAATTTAATATTTTCTACTGGTCATCGAAAGCCGCAAAGAGGACTTTCATTTTAAGGACATGCCCGTGGCATTGTTTTGAGCTGGAAGTAATCATAAATTGCAATTTATAAAAGCTGTATAAACTGTATTTTATTTGCAACACTGAGTTATTAGTTTTGCTTACCTGTTGGCAGTCGAGCGGCACTCGATGAAAGTTTTTGCTAAAAATTGAAAGCAATTTGTGAATGGCAACAAGTGCACTCATTGCCTGCTGCAGCAGCTGCCCCTTCGTGTGCCGTTGGCATTCTTGCTTGGAACGTGCAACGTGCGGCGACCACCCACGCCACCCACGCCACCCACTTCACCCCGAAATGCATTTGATTTTCGTTTTCGTTTTGCTGCAGTGAATGGCGAATGGTTGTTGAGAGAGGTGCTCGGCACTGTTTCGATTATATTTGATTACGGAGGTCAAGATGCGGCAAGTGCAGCTTTTTCAATTGAATGTCAACTCTTCAACTGGGAATTCACTTAATAAGCTAAAAAATAAAAGAATCGAATTCCTATCGAGCTAAATTGGTTAGCTTCATCAAGTGCCGGGGGAAATAGAAAATAGAAAAATAAATAAGTCAGAGAAATAAAAAAAAGTTGATATACATCTTGTTTATATGCATATATGAATAACCGTTAATTACTGTTACGCCTTGTTGTTAAATGTTTAATATTGAGCGAATGCTCAACAAAAAACAAACATTTTGCATAAACATTAATAATAAAATTAAAAATTAAACAGCGTGTTGCTCATAAACAAAGTTTGCGTTATTCAAATTTGTATGGGACCCCAGCCAAGGAATTCTGAAGAGGAACAAAGCAACATCGTACTTAAGAAATAATTCACTTTTGACTGTTTGCTTTATCCGAGAAACTTCCGCTCGATTATTATGTACAACAAGAAAGAGTCAAATTTAAAGGCAGACAAATGAAGATGAGAAATTTTCTAAAGCGCAAACATATTATCAACAATAACTGCAAAGGCAATTATCATTAATTGTTATGGCCATTTAAATTTAACGCATCATTAACGGTGGCAACAACAAAATTTGGTTGAAAGCTCTGCGCCAACATTTATGGCAAAGCCGCCAAAACATTTCTAAAGCTTTTATATATGTATATATGTGGACAGGAAGAAGCTTTCCTTGCGTAAGAGAGCGTATGTAATTTAAGAGAGCCTCACATGGTGTTGGTGTAACTTATTTCTCGCTCTCTGTGCACATATTTCGGTTCTGTGGAAATTGTTGCCTGCTTTTAGGCATCCGTCTTAAAAGGCGCGCGATTTTGCCACACGCATCCCCCTCGACCCAAACCCCCTGAGTCTATGAGTTGCCGCTCAAAAATTTTGGCATCTGGACGTTATGACAAATTTAATTACCAGTGGCAGGGCGGCTGCCTGCAATTGATAACACAAGTTCAATGAATCGCTTGATAGCCATTAAAATTTGTGGCATTCTTGCTCATTGATCACACCGAAATACTCCCCAAGGTCAGCTGTTCAGGTGTTGTGGGGGCACTTGGCTGACAAAGCACACCTAACTCACACCTAACTAATTGTCTGCCCCGATTATATTCACTAAAGTTTCGCGACTTTGATTAGGGTTTTCTCTCTCTATCTCTCTCGCTCTCTCTTTCTTCTGATATTTCATTCAATAACCAATTTTTGTTCGAGATTATTTTAATTTGCAAATCATTGAAATTTGTGGCACTTATACTTTTTATCTGATTATATTAGGGTTGTTTGTTGACCTCTAATTTTTGCTGATCCAAGTCAAGTGGAATATTTTATAAAAATAATAATAAAAAAACTAACTACAAATATTAACAAACTATAAACTATTAAATATCCTTAAGCGATAATTAATTCTTAAAACAAGATAATCTTAACCCAGTTGAGAGCTAGATAATGAACTGAAATAGTAGCTGTCAAGTGGGGGCATCAATTTACCTAACACGTCAGATACACGTGTTATTTGACACTGACACTAGTTTCCGTAGTGGCAGTACGAGAGAGGCAGCAACATTTGCCAGTAGCAGTTGTCAAGCAGCTTGAATAATTTATGAATTATTTGCAGTTGTGTAATGCTCTGATTGCCTCCTGCTGGGGCAGCAGCATATGAGGAGTGAATCAATTTCAATTCACTTCGATGGGGACGCATGGGGCGGTGTTGGTGGTGATTGGAGCAATTTTAAATAAAATGTAGTTTTTGCAAGTGTTTTCTGCATCAAACCAATATCCAGTTTGATATTATTTGCACCCTCAATTATGGCACTTAGCGCGAGAGCTCTGTTGGATTCAATTGGAAATTTGCGAGCATGATTTTCTTTATTTTCACATTATTATAGCTGCTATGTCGGCGCCGGGTATCGAGTCCTGATCCGTCCGGCTCCTGGTCCTGGTGTTGGTCTTGGTGTCGGTCTTGGTCCTGGTCTGGGGTCTGCAAGTAAACGCGTTTACTCGTGCGTTAATTTTCCACCCTTTTTACTTAGTGCGATTGCTTTTTGCAGTTCCCTTGATGGCTGCCAACAAGTGGCAATGACAATTGAATATCCTGGCAATCAAAATCACATGAAATCCCTGCCCTCCCCGCCTTGCTCTTGCTGTTGTGCTCGCATGGGGAACTCGCTCCTTTCAAGCACTGACATTTAGAATGTTGTTGAAAACAGTTGATTATGCAACTATATCATTTTATGATTATGTCCTTACACATATTCATACAAGCACTTCGCCATAGCGCAATAAAAATAAATGGAGTTTTGATTTACTTAATTTTTAGCAAATTCACAAAGCGAAGAGTTGTAAACTAATAAATGTCCTGTGGTGATGGTTAATAGATGTGTTCAGAGCAGTGCTGCCGTTTGAAACTTTTATCTAGCAGATCTAAATCCCTTCGGGAAACCCATATTTTTCAATCGATCCCACTTCGGTATAAGCTCAACAATTAACCGGATTTCTAAATAAGATTGTGATCTTCCTTTTTTAGCCTTTTCGTTTGGTTCTCTTCTACTGTATTCGATTTAAATAATCGTTAATTATCAAACAACATTTTATACCTGCTTAAGGACAAATTATTGAAACTTGTTCTGTTAATTTAAAAACGTTTTAATTTAACTTTAAGAAGCAACTCATATAAGGTATATATGCATTCAAAGATACTTTTGGAAGATTTTACATGCACCTATGCATTATGTAGATATTATGGTATATACATATATAATTATTTATTATATTATAATGAATTGGCTTAACGATATACAATGGAATGTTTGTGCTTTCAGATTATGAATTTAAACTTATTTTTTATTGCTCTTCACGCGCCTTTCTTCACCAGATATCGATACTTTTACTTACATCTGTGCTGACTCGATAACCCGCTCTCAGTGACAACAAGGTTGCCAGATAGCTGTGACCGCTTCTTATTTGCTTATCTCCTATATGAAATCGATCATTAATGTTGCCAAATGTTGCTCTTAGTCACAAAATTGTGCTAAAAATAATAGATTGCAGAATTTAATCATTTCGCAATGCACCATCGTCCCGTGATTTAGATGTAGACTTAGTTTCGTCATTAGGATTAATCAATGCTCATCCAAAGGGCCACTTGGCGCATAAATGACAATCAGGAAGTTTGAAATGATGAAAGCATAATCTGCATTAACTGGCTTACGCCATGAATAAACGCTGCTTGAGAGAGCAGCTTAGTGAGTTGTGTGCTTTAAAAAGATTAGCCAAGTTGCAAGGACTTATCAAGAAAATGACAACGGCAAACGACTTGCATGAAGTGCCATCCCCAACAATAGCAACAATAACGTCAACAGCAGCAACATTAGCAGCAGCTGCCACACAAAAAGCAACGGTAAATGTTGCCTTGGCATAAGGACGAGCAATTTCTTTTGTTTTCCTTTCATTAACGCAGCAACAATGTATGAGGAGGCTACTAATTGCAATCAGGATAACTTCAACTAGTTGCACTACTTGCTGCCACTGACTGCTGATGCGAGCTGCGAGTTGCGACGTGCGAGATGCGAGTTGGGTTGCAACACTAAGCAGACAAACAAAGAGGTGTCAAATTGACTAAAAAACCTGCTGCATGTTTTTCTGTAACCGCGTTTCTTACTCTACGTCGAGTCGACCCGAAGGTAACCCGCCGAAAATGTGGCAAGCCTCACGTGTCGAGCAGAAAACACAAGTCATCATTTCGCTTGACTTCACTACGACAACTTCTCGGGTAAAGTAAGAACTTAGCCTTTTATGAGTATGCGTGCATTGTTGCGAGGGTATCAGTGCCTCGCCATACAAAATTCTTTGTTTCTCACAGACATACAAACAATGGTTTCAACGGGATCATTTCGCAGCGCACAGACAGGTGTTCGAATTTGTCTGCTTACTGGTGGCAATGTTGCAAGAACACTCGCTCACACACACACATACTTTTTCATGACTGTTTGTCGCAGTTACGGTTCTAATGAATCGCTCATTCAATGCGTGTTTGGCTATTGAGCTTGCAGCATTGCGTTTGTGTTTAGGTGCCACACTTCTCTCAGTAATCAAAACCTGTCATTCAAGACGAGTTTTGTAAACTAACCCAATTTTCTAAGAAATTCTGTAAACATACACTCACAATAAAATCGACCTAAATCCAATAGAATCGCTATAAAATGGAAAGAAAAAAAATTCTACAAATTATTTTTCAAACTCCACAGTTGACTGGACAGACGCTATGAATATCTCCCTGAAGACGAATTCCGGACTGGATACGAAATATATCGGAGTAATTAGATTAAATTTGTGTATTTTTCCGTAAAATAATGTGCGGAATAATTCATTTTACGTACTTAGGTTAACACCATTTTAAAGGGGTTTCGAATTACGGAATAAAAAGTGTGAATGCAATTTTGTAAATCAACAAGCATTTTGCTCGATGATAAGCGAACAAAAATTGTTTCAGACATGCTTAGAACTATAAAAGGTATCTTTAAGACCCAAGCAAGTAGAAAAAAAAAAATGAAACAGTCGACTGGGACACATACAAAAATATTTTGTTGCCAGAGGCTGGGTAAACATCAACAAGCAGTCGACGCCAAAAGCCAAACGTCCTTTTTTATTACCTTTGTCAAATGCACAAATAGCTGAAATCCACAGCGCGTTAAGCACACCCATGTCCCACCTCCCATCCCCTATTCCCCACCGCACCGCACCACACACCACATTGAAACTGTCCCGGGGCACAAGCCAACCAGCAACGTCCCCAACAAATTTACACATTTTGGCATGTTGGAAAAGGCAACAAAAAAGACGAGGAAAAGATGAGAAAAAAAAAAGGGTTGTGCGAAAGGTAGACCCAACCGGGACTTGGGTGCTTTGCCGCTCCAATAT
This sequence comes from Drosophila cognata, assembly GCA_035041535.1. NCBI lineage: Eukaryota > Metazoa > Arthropoda > Insecta > Diptera > Drosophilidae > Drosophila > Drosophila cognata. The sequence goes on along the minus strand of JAWNLC010000571.1, from coordinate 10,602,097 downwards.
CGGACTGCGTGCGGGTGCTTGGCTAAATATTCAAATGTCTAAAAGTATACAATAAAATATTATATCGTAATAAAAGGCAAACACACGGCAACGACTCTCTCCTAGCAGCCGTTCGAGGGGTAACATGTTGGTCCGTTCGTTATCAAGCGATTGAGCAATACATTTTGTATAATATTTCCTGAGCCTGTCAACAGCATGAGAGGATAAAACTTGCCTCCGATTGCCAAACACACACTTACACACACAAACAACACACACACACAATTTGGAAAATTGTCGCAATGCCTTAAGATTTATAGCAGATTTATCGACGGCTTTAGCTGGCTGTGCATCTGCGGCTGCTGCTGCTGCTGCTGCTGCTGCTTGCTGCTGCTGCTGCTTGCTGCTGCTGCTGCTTGCTGCTGCTGCTTGCTGCTGCTGCTGTTGCTGCTTGCTGCTGCTGTTGCTGCTTGCTGCTGCTGCTGCTTCTCCTTCATCTTCCGTTCGTAACCCTTGTTTTAACAAGTTGTTTGACTTGTGCATATTACGTATACGCTGTGAAAGAGTGCTAAATGATGTCCTTGCTGCCTTCAATGGCTGCACTTTTCGGCCAAGAATCTACCGTTTGTATTAAAGGCTTATTATGTCTTGCTATCTCTTATTTTGGTAAAGTACTTAAAATGGAATATCTGATACTATTCGTGAGTCATATTTACTCGCAAAAAGAAATCTCTGAATTAAAAAAAAAAAAATATAGAGAACAAAAATTCTTTAAATATGAAATAAATTTCTTAGTACGAGAATGCCAAATCCTACTTAAAGAATAAAATTTCTGATTTCTATTGTAGTTTGAATGCTGGCTGCTTTAGAGGCCGAGTTTGGATATGGAATATCCCTGAGCTAGTTATCGAACTATCTAAATTGTTTGTCTGTGTGAAATGTGAACATCCCAATCATTATTAATAACAAAATCATTAAAAAAAGTCAGCTTTCTGGAATTCTAAATTCACTATCTAAATTGTAGAAAATCTAAGACTCTGATTGTTCGAAACACATAGCTTTCTGTTTCAGAAATATCCTGTGTGATTAATAGGTTGCCTTTGGTGACAAAGGTCTTTCAATTTTTGTTAAATTCAGGATGATTTTGTTTCTGAATATGCTTTTCCATCATGCTTATAAAGTAGTTTTTTATCTGATAGTTATTGCGATAAGAACTGCTGCGCATTTGATAATACGATTGCTCAGTTTACAAATTGGCTGCCAAACTATTATGAATCATATTTAAACTGTATTATTATTGTTATTGATATTCATCAAGATTTGTTCCCATATTATCATTTGTATTTCATCTTGCTTATGCTTGTCGACAAAACAGAGCTATGACGTGATGTGTTTACTGTTCAAAAATACAAAACAAGAAAAGAATACAAAACTAAGCCAACATTTCATATAAATAAATATTTATCTTATACTATGTAAAATAGGTATAGATATATATATATATATATATGTATGTATATCTACACGGCAACCAAATTTGAATGAATGGCCGGCAGCTGGCGATTGTTTTGAAAGTGAAATTTATTGTAATTCTCGATTTTTTGTCATCTTATTTGTATTGTTTCACATTTATTTTCAACTTAAGTGATTTGTAATTATTAGAATAGTTGTGAGTAGAGCATGAAAGTGCGTGCAAATTATGTGTTTCCGGTTTGCTTCATTCTCGGCAAGCACATTTTGTGGTATATCAAAAGAAATGCCTGACAAACACACACAAACACACACACACACATGCACGCAAATAGAAAGAGACAGACCATAGTAGAGAGAGTGAGTGAGCGAATAAAATGAATGTATATATAGTATATATAAAAAACAAAAGCTCATACAAAAATAGTTGAGGAAACGGTTCCTAAAGTATAAATCTCTATGGCTGTGGTAGATCTAATCGCCAAAGAGCTTCTTGCCCAGTTCCATCATTCTGTGATTGCGACAGACGCGCAGAGCATCGTTCTTCTTCAGCACAGCGACAACGTCGGCATTGATGTCCACCAGCTGGGACAGGAAATCCTCATAGGCCGACTTCACATTTGCCGGGAGTGTGCCGATCTTCACCTTCTTGAGGGTCTTCACAATGCCCTCGGCCCAGCCGGATTCGAGAGCGAATTCGGATATCCATGGCACCAGAGGCAGAACGCCGCACATGGTCTGCATGCCGAGGAACCACAATTCCGAGATGTCCGACCAGAAGCCCTTGTAGGCAATCGAGACAACCAGAGCCGTGGGATCATTGCTCTCATCGATGTTGTAGGCATCCCAGAGGAATCGAATTGTCGCCTGAATGTAACGGCAAATGGAGAAGTCATTCTGTTTGACCTTCTTGGACTGCTGCTTGAGCAGGAGCAGGCCCAGCACCGACAGATTGCCATGAATGACCAGGTTGTCGGGCGTATCCTTCAGCTCGGGCAGATTCTCCACCACAAACTTGAGCAGATTGACAAAAGTGGGCGCATCCTCGGCACGTTTGGGCTCCAGCACCGTAAAATTCATGAGTATGTTGCAGAGGGCAACAATTGCAGCACGCGCCTCCTTCATTTCGGCCTGCTGCTCTGGAGTCGGCACCGGATCCGGTTCATTCATGCGCTTCAGTCGCTCCGCACGTGGGATGGGCGGACGCTTCCAGTGGGCAATGCTGAAGTACAGCTCAATGGACTCCAGCAGCACCTCGTCCTGCTTGTGGGTGAAGAGCACCCGGCGTCCCTCATCCTCCACGGCAAAGTGGCACAGGGCCGGCATCATCACACGCAGTATATCCACTGGACGAGCACCCTCTCGGGAGCCGGCACGCCAAGTCTTCAGCTCGTGGAAGCTATCGTTTCCAATCTTGAGCATGAAGGGCAACAGCTTATAGATTGCCGGACGCATGGCTGTCGTCTCCTGTGCCAGCCAGGCGGACAGGATGCGCACCTGGGCAACGATGAAGATCTTGTCACGTGCAGTGCCATTGTCCCTGATCTTGTCCTGGCTGACGCGGGTCAGCACAGCAAGCACCTGATTGAAGGCACCCTTGAGAGCCGTATACGTGGTCTGCTTCTCCTTCGGTTCCAGATCTAACTGATCTGTGGCCATATACTCGATGCACTGCTCCAGTATAACAAAGCAGCAGCTGATCAGGTCTGCCTGCTTGAAGGTCGTCTCCAGCTTCTTCTCGTCCATCTGCATGCGCACCTCGATGGCCGCCAGCTGGAGCAGCATGAGGAAGAACTGCTTCTGCTCGTCCATGAAGACCCACTGCATGCCGAGCACCTGCAGCGTGTTGGCAATCAAATGCAATGCCGGATCACGTTGTTTGGGTCCAATCTTGGCCTTCAATATGTCGCCGCAGCCCTTGAAGAGGCTCTCCGGCCAGATTTGGCCCTCCAGCGAGTTGACCACAATCTCGCGCCTACAGGTGACCAGAATATCGGCAAGAATGCGGCACAGTTCGTACTTGCGTTCCGTGTGATCCGTTTCCATGTCGAGGGCAATGCGCTGGATGAGCGCATGGAAGGCTGTGGGATCTTCCGGCCAGGAGGCAACGCCGAACTTCTTCACCAGCAGCACAATCAGATGCAGTGCCTCATCCGTTTGGAAACTCTGCGCCGAATAGATCTGGGACATCTTCGGTATGGCTCCGGTCGCCAGAAGTGCCTGCTGTCCTGGCTCATAGCTGGCAATGCTCTTGAGGCAACTGTACGACTCGCTCACCACAATCAGATTATCCTCGTAGTCCTCGTCATCGGCCTGCTCCACAATCTCTAGCAAAGTGGGTATGGCACCGATAATATCCTTGTGCGTGGCCAGCTCCTCCTCCTGGCAGAAGCCAGTGAGTATCGATAAGGCGACGCTCTTGTAGACGAGTGGGGGGCAATCGCTGGGCAGCTCCTTGGAGACGAGCAGCTTGCGCAGAAACGGAAATCCAATCGCCTCGAACAGCAGCTGCTTGCCCGCCGTATTGCAGTCCTTGCCCTTCATCAGTTTCGTGACCATGAACAGGGCTGCAAACTTTTCAGTATCGCTGCGTGTGCCCTTCAACAAAGTGGCGCACTTGCGCACGGGCTCCGGCACGTCCGTCATTCTGTCGAGTTCCGTTGATGCAACTGCCTCTGCCTCAGCCTCTGTCTCTGCCTCTGCCTCTGCCTCAGCCTCTATATACTACGATCAACGATGTGTGTATGTGAACTTTTCTCGATAAAGCATATACGCTTTGTATGTGCGTCTTTATGTGCAAGCGCTCTATAAATAACTTGCACACTTTCACTTGGCTACACGCACACACACACACACAAACACACACACGTACACAGTTCCCGGTTTTCCGTCTATATATATATATATATATCTTTTAATTTTTTAGTTTTTTGGGTTCTTGGGGCCTCCTCACTCGACGACGCACTCTCGCGGACTGATCGCTGATCAGGGAAAATCTTGGGGAAAATCATTGCGACTCGAAAACGTTTCTGTTGCTTTTGCTTTTTTTTTTTTTGAAAATTTCCAAAGTTGCCGCAGCTGTTGCTGTTCAAATGTCTTTTGGACATGGCCCGCAAAACCTACACAAATTTTATTTTTACAATCGAAAACACTTGCACAAAGGAGGTCAAAATCTGTTTATCAAGCGACTTGTCACTTGCCATTTATTGTATTAATATTAATTATAATACTTTTCGACTTAAAGATTGTCAAATCATTAACGTTTGTCGGAAGCCTTCATCAACTTGTTGGTTTGTCAAGTTCTGAAATAATATTAGTGTTATACTAAAAATCTTGATCATGTTAAGTGATTTATGATTTATTTACAAATATATATTATGCGTTTCGGTATTCGTATCCCATTATATATATATATATATATATATCTTAAATATTAACTATTTATTTGAATATATTAGAGCATATAGTTTTCGCTATGTCATATTTATGTCTTTCTTACATTTTTCTTCTATATATCTAAATGCATACAATATGAAAAATCAATTTAAATCGAGCGAATGACGATTCGTTTAAGACAAACCATGCATTTCAATTGCTCTCCTCAACTTTCGCTGTCTCTTTATTTTCCACTCCCTCTCTCTCTCTCTCTGTCTCTCTTGCTGTTTCTCTCTCCGTTCTATATCTATCTGGTGTTCGTTGCTCTGCGGGACGCTGCTAATGAGCGATTTTGTTTATATTTAGAACATGATTTTTCGTTTTTCCGACTTTACTTGTTTATGTTTTAGCCAAACTGTGAAAAGTCAGCCGCCGGCTGCATTTGTTCCAGAATTTTTATGTATTTTCTCGGTATGTGTATGCATATACATATGTGGTATACATATATATAAATGTAAGCATATATATACATATTTATTTATATATATATATAAGAAGTATTTATATATGTAATGCATCTGTCTTATTTACTTACGAGTTCTACACAATTTGTGCTAAAGTAAACCCGATTTTAAATAGAATCTGTGCATTGCTGTTAAATAGCAAAATGCATATAAATTATTTAAAAATTATTTATATAAATACAATACATATTATAAATTATGCATATGTGTGTGTGTATGCATATGTGTGTGTGTATGTGTTTAAGTATGCATATCATTATTTGCTTATTATTTGAAAATATGCTTTTGGTTCATCCATTTGGGGTTAATGATTGCATTAGGCTTTCTTTTGGCATTCAAATCATTTATTTATATATTTATATTTATTTATATTCATATTATTATACAAGTAAATGCGCAATTTATTTATGGGTTATTAATTAGCTGTATTTATGTCAAGCAATTAATGGCTTAGTGACGGATATCAAATGAGTAATATAATTTTGTTACTGACTACTGAACCGAAAGTATTTTAATTTATTTTATAATATTATTTTGTTTTTGGCATAACTACGTAAGTGTTATTTTGGCATTCAAATATGTTTCCTGACTATTAAATCTTTGATAATGAGCCATGAAATTTGTCACACGTGTCAGTGAAAACTTGGTAGACAAATATATTATAATAAAAATAGAATAATTTAAATCTCTAGCTTAAATTTATTGTTGAAATTTTACTCTAAAATGTATACATATAATTAGCTTATGAAAGAATGTTAAGAACTTTTAAGTGCCTTGAGTAACCCCAATATTATCACACATCGAGCTTGACAATTGACCAACCACCTCGTGGATTTATATGTATATACACATGTATATATATATATATATATGTACTTGTGCATGTGTGTGTTGTGACTGATGAGCCAGAAGCACGCAAAGAGTCAAAATGTTGATTGTAAATTTAATTTGCATTGACAATCAGTCGGTCAGTTTGTCAGTCGCAATATTAACATAATTTAAATGAAATGAAAATGCTTCACGGCCAAAATCCGTGTGAATCGTGTTTGCTGGCGAATGCAATGCAAACTGAACGCATCGCAATTCACCAGGCAAAAATTATAATCGAAATTACCAACGGCCATTTCCAATATTTGGCAGCATTTTCACGGAGCTGCAGCTACCAAACATTTCAGGTATTCCCAATTAGTATATACCCTGTAACCAGAGCAGAATAATAATGTATGTTTTCCGTTAAATATTCACTTGAAACTCGTATTTGACATTTATTTAACTTTATCGATTTCTATTATATTTTTTATTATATATATATATATATATTAATTTATTTATTCCTCTGTGATTTTATATACCTAAATTTGTAACTTTAATTTAAATTTTAAACTTTATTTGAATTTTTTTATTTTTTTTTTAGAATTGGTGACTGAAGCCCAAATGAAAATCTTTTTTCCAAGTAAATACTAAATAAATTAAAAAAATAAATATGTATTAAATTTGCGAATAAAACTGAGTTTATGTGCTGATTAAGCTTATTATATATAAATAAAATCTGATCATCTTGGCTGCAGTGTTCACTGAGATTAATTTGTGTATTATATAGTGCATAAATAAAGGACAAATTGCGCGCTGTAGCTCCGCTCCTTAAGGACTTTCACAGTTCATCACATACCTATTCATTATAATACCGTGCCTATTGAAGTGAGTACAGGGTATAGATAAGCTTCCGTAATGTGCACCCGCATGTAAACTAATTCGTATTTTGTAAACTCTGTTTGCGTTTGTTATTATTATTATTTTTAATTGATTATGCAGACGAAGAGGCGGCGTTGGCCATGTCGCCATGCCCATGCGTAATTTAAGCCTCGTTTTTGTGGAGTGGTTGCGCGGTTCGCATTTGAAATAATTGGGTTACTGCGAAATTTATAAATTTGTTTCGCTGTGCGTTTCACTAATTATGCCAATGTTATTATATTAATTGCAAAAATATGGGTCGGGGAGGGGGGGTCACTTGCGAGTGTCCTAGATGAGTCGGTTTGTTTGTTTGCTCAAGTTTCAAATTTTGATTTTGTGGCATTTTGAAAAGGATATTTCACAATTTGATGACAAATTTGTACAATCGGCTGCAATTGAGTGGATATAATTTGACAATTAATTCTTAAAGTCAAGTTAAGCTTTAAGTCAGTGACACACTTGACAAATGTGTGGCCAGCTGGAAAGTGGGCAACATCTTTGAAAGTCATAATGACAAACAATTTATTTGAGTTCAAGAAATGGTAAAAGTCGAAGACGACGAAGACGGAACCCGACGACAGGCGGCGATGCCATTGTGGACAATTTCGGGTCCATCAAGATGGGGAAATTGTTGATGATACAGTGCTTCAAGTTGAAATCAATGTTGATGATCTGTGCACAACATTTTGGGGCCAGTCCAAACTTACCAAATATCTAACTTTGGCGGTTAGCTATCTATTTATACCCCTCCCCAAAACTAAAGAGCCCCCCCCTTGCTGCGTTTGTCGCCAGGCCTCAATTGGTGGCCATTTCCAAATTCGATGAAATGAAAAATACAAACAAAATCATTTGTCAAAACATTTCGAAAGAGCTTTATAAACTCATGGCTTCAATAATGGGCAGGCGGGCAGCAGACAGCAGGCAGCAGGCAGCAAAAGAAAGCAGTGACAGCTTTCCCCCCCCAATACCCTCCCCCCACCAAACTCCACACAATAAAAGTAAAATCGATGCTGTCCAGTGACGCAAGGAAACTTAACAACAAGCTGAACCAATTGTGGAGCACAATAGGGACGCTGTGTGAAGGCGGAAGCGGATTCGGAATCGGAATAGGAAGTGTGAGTGCGAGTGCGAGTGCGAATGTGAATACTAATGTGAGTGCGAGTGCGAGTGCGAGTGCGAATGAGTGATTGTGGGTGGCTCTACTTTTCATGCCTAGGCTAGTGGATTCGAATATTGCAAGTCCTTTGCCCTGCTCTGCCCATGATTAGTGTTAAGAACATTCTTTTCCTTTCATTGGCATTCGTTTTGCCTGGCTTTGTGATACATTTTTATTCTGGCCATTTTGACATTTTCATTGCTGATTTTTGCTGCTAAAACATCGTTTGTCGAGTGATTTATTTCAATTACACATTACGATTCAAATCTTTTTTTTAAGTTGTTGCACTCGGCATGTAACTTTCATCTGTTGTTCGGCACTCAGCTTAAGTTCTGACAAGATATTCATTTCAAATCCTTATGCAAATTAGAAGTGTTTATTTTACAAGTCCAATTCATATTATACAAATTTAATGGAAAATATATTTTTATTCCAAAGTGTATATTATGTGTACCCAATGCCGTCAACGTTTAATTTAATGAAATTCGAATATTTTGATATTGATATTTAGTTGATTTCACCTTACATCTGAAATTGTTTATTATCTCTGCTTATTGTTGAGAAAGTATTTCAGTAACTTGACATCAAGTCAACGTTTGACAATCAACTTAATGTCAAAAGCAAAGTTTAGCTTCAAGGAATTACCTTCAATTCTCAGCTGGGATGCTTTTTGTCCCTAGTTCGCAAAATGTCATCGAAAAACTGTCAAATAACCGTATACAATGTAAAAGCCTTTAGGCGGCAGTAAGTTGTTCTTTCATTTTGCACTCACAGCAGCCCCAGTGGCAGCCCGGTGCACGAGTTCCGCTGAGGTTTACCCAGCTGTTTGCCCGTGTGGCACGTGCCAATTTAAATGCAAAATCAAAAGCCGCCCGGTACGAGAAAATGAAATTTCACAACGCAGCAAAAACAATCATATTACGCCGTACGAGTGGTGTACGTATTGGAAGGGGGAGTGAAGTGACGCATCCACTTGGTCACATCGAGAAAATCGGAAATAAGATACTCGGCTTCAGATGGGACCTAAGTAAAATTTTAATTAGTTGACCACAATGTATAACAAGTGGTTTAGGCGAACCAATATTAAAAATAAAGTAATCCTGTTTCCGCCCATCCCCTTTACCAAATGCTGGTTACGCCCATGGATGTTTTCCATTCTTATTTTAGTCCTCGCACACATAAATGTATGCACATAAGCGCCACAGGCAACTGTGGCAAACAGGGGGAGGGGGGACTGAAGACAGCAGTTGTGGAGCGACTCAGGTGCCGTTGCTGCTCCCCCTATTAACATTTCTTGTGTTCCGTAAGATATCAATGTCTGATTAATAGGAGACTTGCGAGTGATGCTTAGCAACCATGATTTCCTTTTTTTTTCCTTCTTTTTTTTATGTGGAACGAACTGTGACGTGGGCAAACAATTCTGAAGCCGATTTCGAATTTCAGTGGCACGTGCCAATATGGTGCTTGTTTGAACACACACACACACACAATCGCATCTCAAAATGGCAACCATCTAATAATGTTAACATAAGCGGGGATTTGTTCTAAACACCTATGTAAATCGGAGTGAGATTCTTGTGTCAAGTATTTAAGCGCATTAGATCAAAGCATGACTTGGGCACGCCTAAAGTACATTTTTAAAAGTTGAATCTGGTTTCAATATAGGAACAGAAAAACGAAAATTAATTTAAATAAAATTCGAATTTATTGAAATTGAAGAAAGTAAAGCTGACAGATAAACCGTTAACGGTTTATCAACATTAAATCTTAAATTTAAGGCTATATATTAGTTGGCAAGAGTAGAAAGCAGACCATCTATTAAATTTGTTTTTAGACTTCAATACAAATGAAATGGTCCACAATCTGCCGTGAGTAACAGCAACAGCAACAGTAACAGCAACAAATTATGCAAATCCTTCTGAATGGCTTATGCTTCATGAATTTATATCGAATAACCTAAACGCAATGGGGACACGGCTTTAAGAGCTGCCCATTGGAACAATAAAAGCTCATTTGTTGCCATTATCGTTTGCACTAACAAATAACAAATCATCGAAGCAGCGGGGCAATGAAGTACAAAGCATAAAGCACAAACACAGAGCCACCCACCTGTTTCCACTCTCGATGCGGGTTGGGGCATGTGGGGCAAGATTGAGGCTTAAATATAGGTGAAACGTGCGCAACGCTCGCCTCGGATAGAAACTGTGCGCTGATGCCGCACAAACTGCTGCCAATAAATTGTGTTAATAAACCAAAAGTTGTTAATTTAAATGATTTATATCTGAAGGCGACGGGCTGTGTTTACCGTCCCACCCCCTCCCTCCCTCCCTCCCTCGCCAAACCGTCCCTCTCCCTCTGCACTCCAGCTTGTTCATGCTGAGCCTCAAAAATTTACGTAATTTGGCATAACCTTTGCGTGGCTGCTCTTCAGCCAAGCTTTTAGACCAGTTCGTTAGCTTAGCCCTTAGCCCGAATTTTCCTATCCACGCCCCTGGCCCCCGCACCACACCACGTGCTCAGTCATTGGGTCAAATAATAGGGGTTTGCTGGGGGGAGGGGGGGGGGTGTTGCAGGAGCCGCTTGCTCGCCGTCAGCTTAAACCAATTTACGTAGCCGATGTCTTCATTTTGGCAGCGGCTCAGCGCCGTGTGTCGTGAATTATGGCGGCCACAATGAAACTGGAGCAACTGTGCGTATGCGTAATGTGTAGAGTAGCCTGTCAGTCGACAGCCTAATGTCTAGGGCAGATCCTTTTCATACACTCTCGAAGGGCTCCTACATTTCGCTTTTTCAAATGTGCAATCTACAAAAGAATAAATATTTTAGATACATTTATTGAATCACTTAAAGTATGTTAAAAGAAATTAAAATTCATTACAAATAAATAATTTCATAACAAATTATGTTAATAATGTAAATAATAAAAAATAATATAAGATATTCAAATGTATAACGATGTTTGGGAAAGCCCAGAAAAAAAAACACAATCAGAGGGAGAGAGATGGAGAAAAAGGCAAAGACAAGGAGAGAGAGAGAGAGAGAGAGAGAGAGAGAAAAGTCTGCCTGACTGACTTCAGTTTAATGTAAACAACCGTCTCAAACCATTGGTCATATAATGGAGCCCCTAAATTATAGGAATAATCAATCGAAAGGTGCCTTCTTCAATGTTTTTATAGTTTTCATGTGTTTTTCATGTTTTTTTGGGAGTTCCTTTTTCTATACAAATATTTCTTGCTCTCCAAGTAAGCCCATTAAAATTATTGTTATCAATATATATACATATATATATAGCTTAAATTAATATTTAAATTCAAATTTGAGCATTTGAACTCTGAACTGTAGTCTGAAAGGGTATTTTAAGATCGGCGTATCAAGTGAAGCAGTTATTTCTTGTTAGCTGCCATCGAAGGCCAGCAAAAACTTTCCAGCTCGCATCCTTCTCTTTATTTATTATATTCACACACACACACACACACACACACACACACACAGACACACACAGACACACATACTTATCCATACATACTTACGTCGATGTATATACATATATATATATACATAAACTTATGCATGTATAAATTTATGTCTTATTGTTTGCAGTCGAAATTATTTCATTTGTTTGTCTTTATTACAAGCAAATCCCGTTCAATGCTTCGTAGGCCTCGTTGCTGCTTGTGGATGGGAGGGAGGCGAGAGGCGTGTCTCATTTCGTTTAAGCAGCAGCTTCCAGTTTCCACAGCGTTTGGTTTTAATGGACGGCGGCTGTTTGGGGGATTTTCCACATCTTAACTCCGGCCGAGACCTACAAATATTTGATGCTCACATTTTTCGCTGTTGTTTCGTTTTATTGATTGGCGCCGTGCCTGGTTTATGAGTCCCATCGTTTTTTGTTGTTCTTGCCGTAGTTGTTGTTGTTGTTGTTGTTGTTGTTACTATTGTTTTTGTTGCTTTCGTTATTGTTATTGTTACTGTTGTTGCTCCTTTTGGCTGTTGGTTGGCTTTGCCGCTGCTTTCGAGCGTAACACTGCGCTACATTGAGAAGGATTTCGCCGGAATTTAAATTGTTGTCCCTACAGCCGGGCAGGAAGTCAACCTTCTTCTTCCGCATTGTCATCCTTCGGCCTTTGTCTGTTTGCCATCGCATCTGTTTTTCAACTTTCTATAATTAACAAATGATTAATATAATTTGTGAGTTTTTCTTCCAAATAATGAACCTAAACAAATATATGAACAACTTTGGCTTGGCTTATTCCTACGCAGTGAATGTAATCAATTTCATAGAAATTTATTTCAAACGAAGCTGTAATTGTAATTTTTACCTTGTTGACTTTCATTTATTAATAAAAAAAACATTGCCCAGCATTAAGCCAGGTCTATCAAATAAATCACTTAACTTTAATTTCATTTCAGTTGGTATTAAAAATTGAAAAAATTACTACCGAATTTCTGGTAAATTCTCTCATTTCTCATTCAAAATGAAATTAATTTTCACGTTCCCGTTGCTGCATCTGGGAAATAAGACTTTTCTATTTATATCAAGGAATACCTTCTCTTACAAAATTGCCGTGAATATTGTAATTTCTGTCTGTTGCGATACTATTAGCCAAGCTCTTATCGCAAGCGAAAAATGTGTTGTGTAGCTGCGAGTTGCATGCACCTTCAGCATTTGGAGTCTACGTATTCATGAAATTATGCAGTCTTTGTGCTACTGCCTCAAAGAGGGGTGCGTGAAAGTTTCTCGCAGTTCCAGTGCTAGTTTGAGTTGGTAGCTGAGCAAGAGTCGCAGTGGCATAAATGAATATAAAGCACTAGTTTACAACAGTCATTTCAGAAATGATCCAAAGGACGCCAACGATGCTCACAGGATAACGCAATGCGCCGTTGTCTTTTGCTATTGCCATAGTTGTTGCCTTTGCAATTTTAATATAAGTTGAATTATGCAAAATAGCTGATAAACAAAGTCAACGTTGCATTGTGGAACTGACGGCACTCGGTCGTATTTTGACCTTCAGTCATGCGCGACTTGACTGACTTGAGTAAAAGTGATCAGGAATCAAATGTAATCAAGTGAAAAGTTTTATGAATTTTGCTGTTTTCGGTGGCAAACTATGGGCAATCCTATGTTCGTAGTCGAAATTTGCAAGTCAGCTTGTAAATTTGGTGATTTGTTTGGCACAAACATAAAAAGGTGGCGACGTCGCCGGTGATGAATCTCCAAAAATGCAAATTCATTGCCGGGTCAAGGTTGCGCCAATCCGAGCCACACTGCCATAGTTGCTGGCGTGTTGCCTGAAATAAATTTACTATAGATATCCCGGTAGCGCCATATTATCAGTTGAAAAGGCTTGCGATCCCAATTCCCCATTGGTTGCGACTCGTTCACACCATAGTCCACCATGGTGCGAGCAACTTTTATGGTTTCCACATGGCATTTGAATTTGAATTTATTTTGCCGCATGCCACCACGTGAATGTGCTCAACATTCAACCCACTCGCATCCATTTATCTAGCAATCATGAGCTCAGGAGGATTGCAAGTGTTTTGCGTAGGCTCGTCGCGTGTGTCTATGTCCTTTTTTACAAGGACAGCGTGCCAAAGTGCAAAAAAACAAACGCAGCGAATCAAAAAAACAACGGTACAAAAAAAAATAAATAGACAAAAAACAGCAAAAAACTCATTCACGGCATGTGATTTGAGGCATTTCTTTGATATTGTCTGCCATATTTCGTGTGCGGCCCGTGCGAATAGCTGTTTGGCTGTTTGGCAGATTGTCGTTTTGTTTTTCTATACCCTCTAGTCCTGAAAGGGTATCTACGAAGTAAAGCATGTACTTACCAAGTGCAACAAACCATGATTATTCTACTGTAATACGATTGTCTTTTTACTATATCCTTCATGCCACAAATCATCTATAAATTCATTTAAGCCAAGCCTGTTATCAGATTAAGTATCCTACAACATAACAGGGTATCTCGTAGTGACCTGCTTTCAACTAGAGCATTTTTTCGTGTTTGTCATTTGATTTTTATTTTTTTTTTATTTACACGCACCGCATGTACTCCCAATATTTATTGCATAATTTTCGTCAAACCAGCAGAAAGAAGCGTAAATATTTCACTGGTTTCCCATTCAAACATGTGTGTGTACTTCCGGAAATCGGCAAGCGTCATTTGGTGTCCTTTGACGTATTTGGGTAGTCTAATTGGATATGGAACCCTTTTGATTAAATTCAAACTGTTTTTTTAACGAGTCACTGTCAAATTTTTGCAATGAGCTTGACATTGTTTCTGTATAATTTAATTCCTATACCCTCGGCACATCCTAAAGGGTACATTGACAATGTGCAAAGGCATACAACAGGCAGAGAAATGCATATCCGACCGAAAAAGGTATTGATTGTTGCGCAGCATCTAAAGGCAACACGACGTAGTCCTCTTCATCTCTTCGTCTATATGAATGTTGCCTTGTTCTATATCTTATGCATTTCCAGTCTACTTTCTTTTCCTAGTTTTTCCTAGTTTTTTGATAGGTAAATAGATACTTTCTTGCTTATTTTAATCAAGTTTTGCAAATACATTCGTTTGGGTTTCTAATTGATCTTTGTTTAATATATTCTTCAAAACATACAAAGCGAAAACTTTGACAAATACACAAATATTTTATAGATTGTTGAATTCATATGTGTGTGCCAAGTTGCAAACCAAATTTTAGTCTGGGAAAACATGTTCTAAAAAGCTTCAACTGGCAAAAGCTCTTAGCGAATGCAAATAGCGCTGAAAGCGCTTTGAATGTTTCCAGCAAAAAGCATATTTGTGTTAAGAGCAAAAAAAAACCGAAAGCTTTTCCCAAACAAATATATTTTCAGCTTTTCCCTTGTGGTGTGAATTGCAGGGTATCAGAATGAAGTTGTGAGTTTTCTTAATAGCAATAATGTAGATGGTTAGGAAAGTGTCACAATACGCGGGACCTGTTTATGAATCGTGGAAATCATGTACACATGAAAATCTTATTAAAAACAGAATCAGATAATTATGAATAAACCAGGAAGAGACTTCTGCAAATAATAACTGCAAGTATCAAAGACATATATAGCAGATAAATTGAAACGGTAAACGATGCTGAAGTCGGCTAAATAAATAGCGCAATAAAGATATTTGCTGAGCGCACACATTCCATGCAGACATAAACAACGACAATGCGAGTCGAGGCGTCGTCAGCCAAATCTACATTGGGAGACTAATAAAAAACTGCAGATGAAGGTGTATAGAATAAAGAAAACAATTCAAAATTAATTTGAATATTCAAATACATATCAATATGTATAAAATCATTAAAAATCATTTATTTCAAGCAGTCTGTTGCTCCGCAGTTGAGTGATTTAAAAGCAAATTAAATTGATCTATAACTTTGTTGAGCTAAATAGATCTTTTTTTATTGTGCTTTCCCATTTAAGAAACCACACATTTATTTAATTAATTATAATAATACATATGTACTATACAAAAAAAAAAAACCAAAGTTCTTAATAATTGAAAGTATTTTAATGTAGTGGAATAGACCCTATGAAAAACCATATTGAATATAGGTACTGCCTGAAAGCATTTATAAAAGTATAAATATTTGTATGGATTTGCATTGAATAAGTTGGATAGTCGCTTTTTTTATTTATATTTTGGCAGTTATCCAGTGCCGCCGATCTTTAAGTGAAGATTGCAAACTTCTTTCTACATTTTTAATTTATAAGCATTTGTGTTCTACTCTAATTAATAAAATAAAAACAAGCTTAAGATCTATCAGATTATTCAGATTAATTACATTTTATCCCATTTGGTGAAACACGTATTAATTATTATGGAATTTTAGCAGCTATTTCCTTTTCTTAGCACCTCTTTTTAAGTTCAGGTGAGTTTCAGGCGGTTGTGCAGTAGTTTTTCCTGGTGCTGCCTTCTTTTTTCGTCCTCGCCTCTTGGGCTCAGCAGGCGGCGCTGCGGATGCTTGTACTCTGTTCTCTGAAATTGGAGCTGTTGGATGGCATGGAGTACTGCTGGCCACCGGTGGTCTGCTTTTGAAGGAAACCACATTATCTGCAGTTGGTCGCTGCTGCGGCCTGCTATTACAGCCAGCTGGCATTTCGTAGTATGCGAGTGTCTTGTACATAAACTGAAACGGATCCTTGACAGTGTGCGACCAGGTGTTGCGCAGCGGAACCTGACCACGCCTCGAACGTCGTACGCCGGCTAAAATGGATCAAAAATGGATGGAAGTTTGGTTAATAAATTGTGTTTCCTTACTACAGTCGGCGCTCGCAATTTGAAAATACTTTCAGCCAGAAATAAGTGTAATTTGTTTAATTTTTCATTATAAACCAATTCCCATTTGAATAATTTGATTTACTCTTCTCATTTCTGGCCAACTAAAATTATGCGAACTGAATTTATGTTATTCTTACCCATCTCGATGCTTGCCTCCTGTTCATCCGGTGGCAGAGTCTCATACCGGAGGTTAATTTTCAATTTTGTCAGCTCTGACAAACAACTTCTATTTTTAGAACGCTTTGCTTGCGGGGCTGGCGCTGTTGGTTTTTTAAAGACCACTTCTGGCGGCGGCAATTGCTCCGGTTCCAGTTCCAGCACTTGCTCTGGATTTGATTCTTCTATCAGCTGGTGTTCGAGCTGCTGCTGCTGCTCCTCATCCTGCTGTTGTTTCTGCTGCTTGTGCTTCTTCTCCTGCCCACTCCGCCTTTCTTTTTGCTTCTGCTGCCTTTCTTGCTTTTGCTCCTTTTGCAGTTGTTTTTCCGTTTCCTGCTGCTCCAGCTGCAGCATTTCTTTTTGCTCCTTTTTCTGCTGCTGTTCCTGGCGCAACTTCTTCTCCCTCTCCTGCTGGTCCTTCTGCTGCTTCTTTTCCTCTTTTTGCCGCTGTTTCTTCTCCAGCTGCTCCTTTTGCCGCTGCTCCTTCTCCAGCTGCTCCTTCTGCCGCTGCTCCTTTTGCACCTTCTCCTTTTGCTCCTTCTGCTGCTGTGCCTTTTGCAGTCGCTTTACCTTCTCCAGCATCTCTTGCTGCATTTGCTGCTGTTGCTCTTTTTCATGCTCCTGCTGCTTATTCTTGCTGTGCCGCATGCTTGAGCGAAGCCGCATGCACATTTGTGAGCCTGTGGTGGTGCTTGGTTGATTCTCTGTTAACGGTTGCTCCGGCGGTGGTGTTGGCGTTTCCATGCGTAAATCTTCCATATACGAACTTTGAATGCTTTGCCGTTGCAGCTCCTCCTCAGCATCTGTTTCGGGCACATCAATAAACTGCGAGGGCGGTGCTGCTAGGGATGTTTCTGGTGTCTCCATTAGTTCATACTGCCGTCTGGACTTGGACCAGCGAAATTGTGCAGGTGGTGTGTACACCCCCAAGAGCTGATCCTCATCGCTCTGTAAGTGTGATTGAGTGTAAATAAATAAAGTAATTGGTTGGGCGTCAAACTTACAGTTACAGGTGGCTCCGGATGTCTGAAACGTTTGCGTCGCTGTTTGTTTTTCTTTTTCCGGGGCTGTGACTGTATAGAATTATCCCTGAAATCAATCGGCGGCTGCGCGGAGGACATTGATTCAAACTGGAATAAGTTATACAAAAAATAAATTATACTTGATCTGTCTGCGGGTAATTAAGAATCTACTTGAGTGTCTCTAGCTCATGTAATCTTTCAAATTCTAACAAAAATATAGTTTTGTTTTTCAAATTGTTGTAATCGTAGTTTTTGAAATTATTTAATAATCTTAATTGGCATTTGCGAACTTGTATAACTATTTCTTGTGAGACTAACCTCCAAGGTTTTCGAAATTGTCGAGATTGTTTTGAATATCAGAAGGGCATGACCGGATTTAATAAAATATATCATCTGATATTATCTGATACAATAATACACTAAGCACTTTCATAACCATATGAAAATTGCAGGCATTTTCACACTCTAATAACATGTATAAGAAGCCAATTTCTTACCATAAAAGCCTCATGACGACTGAGGCGCGAACGTCGCTGATGCAGAGATTTATCTCTAAAGTCCAAAGGAGGTGCAGCTGGTGATGGCATCGATGTTGTGTCAGACTGAAAATCACTTTCTGAACCGGACATAGTTTCTGCAGGACAGGACAAAGTCGCTGCAGCTGGGATCTTATATGGAGAGGACGAAGTGGTGAAATTTTTCTTTGTGCAGGACTGATGCAAATTACACCTCGGAAGCTGCTCTATCGATCGCTCTCGATGTCCGTTCAACGGATGCTCCTTCGACCGATATCGACGCTTGCGTAGATCAATTACCTCATAGTTGCTCATCCGCGCTAGCTCCTGGGCAAACTGTTCGCCATTAATGGCTGGCTTCAAGGGTTTATTCAGAAAAGTCTGACGCGTTCTACGGTTACTCCGTCTACGCGAATCCTTGGAGCGGGAGTAGTGTAAGTCAAGCAGCTGTTTGGAGCTACGCCTAGCTGAAGCTACCTGCTGCTCCTCGGTGCTTTCGTCTTCAGTGAGGATATCATTTAAATCGATTTCTCGATCGGCACGCCGACTGCAGATGGTTTGTATGCCCTGATTAGTTACTGTTCTACTGGTCATAACTGTAGTTGAAGCTGCCTTGGCCTTAGCCTGTTCATTAGCTGGTTTGGCATTCAGACACGCTATGGGAACGACCATAAAAGGTGTTGTCGACAACGATGAATTGCCTGTCAGATTCTGCACAACTTGCTGCAAATCCAGTTGCGGTGATTCGGGAACAATGTACTCCGGCTCTGTTGATGGAACTGACAATATCCTCCGCGCCGGAGCTGCTGATGATTTCGACTGCACAGCGCTTGATCTCGGACGCATACACGAATTTGTAAAGGAGACATTAGGAATGGAGTTCGAGTGCGACAGCTGCTTTTTACCCGAAGGCGAGAGCAGGAGCTGACCTGGCTTGGGTCCCATTTCTATGGTGTACGTTCGCCGCTTGACGTCGCTGTCTAACGTCGTTTGACGCTGCATACAATGCAGCGAGATGGAGCTGTTCGCTTGTGTAATGTTTGACAGTTCATGATTGTCCTCCAAGAGCTCCTGCAACGGTTTTGGTCGAGCATCTACTGGTGCCTGTTTTTCGGGTGTCTTTGCTTCACTTAGGATTGTCTGATTTTCTGTCCCCGCTGCGAGTTGATTTTCCGTTATAGGTGTGCTGCTCTGCGTGGGCAGCTATAAAAAGAAGTAATTGTTTAGAGAGCAAAGCTATTAAGAGTGCTCTAATCGAGATATTACACGCATATAGTCTGGCTACAATATATAGACGCATTTACCATGAATTTTAAACAATGGAACAATGGAAAAAATCTGTAAAGCATATTTTGGAAAGCTCATTTCTAATAGTTTCCGACTTCCTTGCCGTTCTGGATAACAATAAAAGTAATTTATGTGCTTAAAGTTGCCTCTTTCTGACGGCAATAATTAATAATTTATTTTGCAATAAGTAATACTTACAAAACTCGAGTGGTTCGCAAAGACATTGTTGAATTCCTTGAGCAGATCACGATGTCCACAGCTGCGCGAACGTCGCTGGATGGCCATACGACGCAGACGATCGGATCCAGAAATGCTGCGTCTTATCGATCGACGTGGTGTGATGACTCGCACCCCGCTAGTAGCAGCTTCGGTTTGTGCTGGCTGCGCTGCTTTGGGCTCATCTGAATTCGGGGATTCTCTTCTGATTTCGCGCAGTGGGTGCTCCTCCCCCTTGGGCTCAGCATCCTTTGCAGCTGCTGGCTGTGCTTTGGGCGGTAGTTTAACTAAATCCACATCGAAGTCAAATGAGATGTCCAAGCCGCCGAACACGAAGGGCGTCTTGCTTTGCTTTGGTTTCGGTGCAGTTTTTAGCTGCAAAAATGCTGCCAGGCGATCTGCGTAAGTTTCGCTGGCGTTTAAAATATCATCCAGTTCGCGCATTGTATCTTCGCATACTTTCTCCCTGCAAGGAACAATATATATACATTTTTTTGTGACAGTTTTCTTTGCGCGCGCTTGCTCACATTTTGCTGTCTGCATTTGATTCACTAGCAGCTTATTTTCTAATTTGCTTTTCAAAACAACTCATTTGAGCAATTCCAACAAAATGATGCGCGTTGATCAAATATTACGTTATACAACACTGAAAACGGCCAGACATTTTCAATTTGTAGAATACTTTCGCATACTGAAAATGTTGAAACCATTGCTTGTTTGTGGCAGCACTGCGGCGAATAGCTGTGTTAATAAAATATCACTTACATATTTTCCTATGGCGACTGTATTGTAATACAGCAGCTATAAATTTACATGTACGGATTTAGTTACTTACACATGAGCATACATTGATGTGTTAAATGAAAAGTGATTGTTTACACATCTGGCAACGTAAACCAGAAAGACTCGTTCAGCATGTCCAACAGTTTGACAACAGTTGCGTGTTTTGAAATCATTGTATCGTCAATAACAAAATACAGAAATTTTATTAATAGCTGTTTACAAAAGAACTTTATATATTAATCATTGCATCTGGTGTTCCATTACTATTCTTTATGGTAATAGCTGAAGAAGAAATGCTCAGTTCTAAGACTTTCTCTTAATTATCTTAAAAGTATTGCGTCTATTGATGACATAGCTGAGAGCCGCAGCGACGGTTGTAACGCCCGTTAAATACCAAAGTCCATGCAGCGCCGGATGATCTGTTCATATATAAATCGAAATCAATACTTAACATTAATCAAACACATTGTGCAATACCCACCAATATAGTTCCATATAGGTGCGCCTAGGCTAAAGCCAATGGTGGCCAGCTGAACGCCAGTATTCACCTTGCTGATAAACGTCGGCTCCAATTGGGCAGTAACATGGGTGGCATCGAAATAACGTGAAAACGTTTTCTGCAACAAAACGATCATATATAAAGTATTAATATATTACTAAGCTATACCTCGGCACTTACGGGGTGTGGCAAACTAATGTAGCGTATGACAAAACCAGCGCCAATTAGGAACACATCTCGGAAGACAACTACACTCGCCAGCCAAACGGGCAACAGTTCGCTATAGCACAGGGAAATGACCAAGGACCCCATCAGCAGCTTATCGGCCATGGGATCTAGGAAGGATCCAGCTTTACTAGCCTGCGATGGCCACCGTCGCGCAATCTGACCATCCAGCTGAGAATATAATAAATAAATATTATATAAATAATATGAGAAATTAATATTAACCAGATCCGTAATGCCAGCGACGACGAGCAAACTCATGCCCAGGGTAAAGTCGCCCTGGACAATCACATAGCCAATGTATGGCGAGAGTAGAGCACGACTGATGGTCAGCATGTTCGGTATGGTCATGATATTCTCGCGCTCCTCGCGTATCTCGACAATCTTCTCGCGCACACGCTCCTGAACTTTGTGCCTGGCCTCGCGAATATCATCGACTAGGATATTCTTGCGCTCAATGAACTCCGCACGCTGCTTGTCGATGACGCCCTGCAAGCGATCGCGTCCCTGCAATGTGCGCAGCTGCAGCGACTGCTTCTTGGCATCGGCATATAGGCGCAGCCGTGCCACATCCCAATTGCGACGCTGATTGATGTCCAGAAAAGAGATGCGGATGAAGCCGGTTGCGGCAGCATAACGATTCAGGCAGTTGACAAAACTGCTGCCGCCGACGCCGAGCACATGCTTCAGCGTTGTTGGACCACTAGCAATGAGCGGGCGATGCATTTGTCGGAATATGATGGTGGGCAGCATCTCTCACAAATCAAACATAAGCGTCTCTGAAGAGCTATACGGATTTACGCACTGGGCAGAAAGCGCAAAGCGATTATTTTTGTCGTTGAATGGCCTTGAACAGGTGAGCAGCCTGATAACCTACCATTTGTAGTTAGCGGACTGTTTATGTGGATAGTGGCAGTACAAACACAGCAAACACACAATGTTTATGTGTATCCGGTCAAAGATCACATGAAAATAAATTTATTACAATAATTTAAAGTTGAATCTTGTTTTTCTTACACAAGTCCGCCGCGGTATGTTGCCACCTATTTTTTTTTTAAGTTTCCAGCTGCTTTTTGTTTGCTTCAGTGGCAGCACTGTCTTCAATTAACAATTGACGCGCTCATTTAAAATCTAAAAATAATCTCGATTTAAGTTGTTTAACTTTGATGCGTTATTTTGTTGAAAATAATTCGGAAATTTTAATAATTTTTGGAAAATATAGCAGTTACAACTCTTAATGCAGAATTTATAAATAAAAGTTAAAAATTAAAAAAATTGTATTTGGGTATTGTTGCATATGGAGCAATAATGTCTCTGCCACTAATCCCTTAGCACACTCATAATAAGCTTAGCATCAGCCTCCGATATCTTGTAAATTTTAGAAATCAAAAATAATACGTTTTAACTAAATTTCAAAGCAATTTTCAACTTACCTCGGAATTTGGGTAGGTCTCAAACTTATCCTTGACTAATTCTAAAATTAGATCAGTCAAATCATAATCAGAATCTTTCATATATTCTTCCTGTAGTTCACTCATTGAATCGTCTGAACTAGCTGCGCTCGATACACTAACCTGTAATGTTACTGGATCGTCGGATAGGATATTAACATTATTAATGGGACGTCCATCACTGCCCACCAAACGACCGCAAAATTCACAGCTCCGAATAATATTTAGCCGCTTTGCCATTATTAATATTTATATATACTTTCTGAAAATTGTTATGTTTGTTATTTGTGTATGAACAGTAATATTGTGTAATAAGATTTCATTTTGTTACTTGATTTGTTAAACAGTTTTCAGTGGTCACTGTGATTTCGTATTTTAAAAAAATGTCAGCCTTCTGCTAGACTCTGACGAATGGCGTTCAATATTTTAATAAGTTTTTTCTAGAACTTCCTTGTCGCATGCGACATTTTTATATCTCACATTTTAATTCCCCAAGTAAAATAAATTTTTAAGTTGAAGTTAATCACGATGAAAATACTCAAATCAATCATGGTATTGACAGCTCATTAAAGACAATATTTGCTCAGTATTCACGTTTAAGGAATAATTCTCTTTCCAAATATAATTAAATATCATTGTTAATCGTTACCATTAAGCATTTGTAATTTATTTATTTAGAAATAAATCGTGCGCCTAAGCGCTGTACATGAATCTTATTTGGTTTAAGTTGTTTTGTGACCATATAATAGCTTTACATTTATTATATATTTATAGTTAATAATTAACTAACTATAGTTAAAAACTTAATTTATTAGTCCAATCTTTTTTACAAACACAAATTTACAGGCTGTTTAGCGCATATTTGTATGGAGCCAATGTACTGGTATAGTTTGACGTCACAAAATCAACTGCATCGTGTAAGAAATAATTGACTTGCGCAAAGCGAAATCTTCTTTCGTTCGTTAATGATTAGAGACATTATGTTGGACCTAGTTAACAGCTGCCACATCCCAATTGCGACGCTGATTGATGTCCAGAAAGGAGATGCGGATGAAGCCGGTTGCGGCAGCATAACGATTCAGGCAGTTGACACAACTGCTGCCGCCGACGCCGAGCACATGCTTCAGCGTTGTTGGACCACTGGCAATGAGCGGGCGATGCATTTGTCGGAATATGATGGTGGGCAGCATCTCTCACAAATCAAACATAAGCGTCTTTGAAGAGCTATACGGATTTACGCACTGTTCAGAAAGCGAAAAGCGATTATTTTTGTCGTTGAATGGCCTTGAACAGGTGAGCAGCCTGATAACCTACCATTTGTAGTTAGCGGGCTGTTTATGTGGATAGTGGCAGTACAAACACAGCAAACACACAATGTTTATGTGTATCCGGTCAAAGATCACATGAAAATAAATTTATTACAATAATTTAAAGTTGAATCTTGTTTTTCTTACACAAGTCCACCGCGGTATGTTGTCACCTTTTTTTTTTTTAAGTTTCCAGCTGCTTTTTGTTTGCTTCAGTGGCAGCACTGTCTTCAATTAACAATTGACGCGCGCATTTAAAATCTAAAAATAATCTCGATTTAAGTTGTTTAACTTTGATTCGTTATTTTGTTGAAAATAATTCGGAAATTTTAATAATTTTTGGAAAATATAGCAGTTACAACTCTTAATGCAGAATTTATAAATAAAAGTTAAAAATTAAAAAAATTGTATTTGGGTATTGTTGCATATGGAGCAATAATGTCTCTGCCACTAATCCCTTAGCACACTCATAATAAGCTTAGCATCAGCCTCCGATATCTTGTAAATTTTAGAAATCAAAAATAATACGTTTTAACTAAATTTCAAAGCAATTTTCAACTTACCTCGGAATTTGGGTAGGTCTCAAACTTATCCTTGACTAATTCTAAAATTAGATCAGTCAAATCATAATCAGAATCTTTCATATATTCTTCCTGTAGTTCACTCATTGAATCGTCTGAACTAGCTGCGCTCGATACACTAACCTCTAATGTTACTGGATCGTCGGATAGGATATTAACATTATTAATGGGACGTCCATCACTGCCCACCAAACGACCGCAAAATTCACAGCTCCGAATAATATTTAGCCGCTTTGCCATTATTAATATTTATATATACTTTCTGAAAATTGTTATGTTTGTTATTTGTGTATGAACAGTAATATTGTGTAATAAGATTTCATTTTGTTACTTGATTTGTTAAACAGTTTTCAGTGGTCACTGTGATTTCGTATTTTAAAAAAATGTCAGCCTTCTGCTAGACTCTGACGAATGGCGTTCAATATTTTAATAAGTTTTTTCTAGAACTTCCTTGTCGCATGCGACATTTTTATATCTCACATTTTAATTCCCCAAGTAAAATAAATTTTTAAGTTGAAGTTAATCACGATGAAAATACTCAAATCAATCATGGTATTGACAGCTCATTAAAGACAATATTTGCTCAGTATTCACGTTTAAGGAATAATTCTCTTTCCAAATATAATTAAATATCATTGTTAATCGTTACCATTAAGCATTTGTAATTTATTTATTTAGAAATAAATCGTGCGCCTAAGCGCTGTACATGAATCTTATTTGGTTTAAGTTGTTTTGTGACCATATAATAGCTTTACATTTATTATATATTTATAGTTAATAATTAACTAACTATAGTTAAAAACTTAATTTATTAGTCCAATCTTTTTTACAAACACAAATTTACAGGCTGTTTAGCGCATATTTGTATGGAGCCAATGTACTGGTATAGTTTGACGTCACAAAATCAACTGCATCGTGTAAGAAATAATTGACTTGCGCAAAGCGAAATCTTCTTTCGTTCGTTAATGATTAGAGACATTATGTTGGACCTAGTTAACAGCTGCCACATCCCAATTGCGACGCTGATTGATGTCCAGAAAGGAGATGCGGATGAAGCCGGTTGCGGCAGCATAACGATTCAGGCAGTTGACACAACTGCTGCCGCCGACGCCGAGCACATGCTTCAGCGTTGTTGGACCACTGGCAATGAGCGGGCGATGCATTTGTCGGAATATGATGGTGGGCAGCATCTCTCACAAATCAAACATAAGCGTCTTTGAAGAGCTATACGGATTTACGCACTGTTCAGAAAGCGAAAAGCGATTATTTTTGTCGTTGAATGGCCTTGAACAGGTGAGCAGCCTGATAACCTACCATTTGTAGTTAGCGGGCTGTTTATGTGGATAGTGGCAGTACAAACACAGCAAACACACAATGTTTATGTGTATCCGGTCAAAGATCACATGAAAATAAATTTATTACAATAATTTAAAGTTGAATCTTGTTTTTCTTACACAAGTCCACCGCGGTATGTTGTCACCTATTTTTTTTTTAAGTTTCCAGCTGCTTTTTGTTTGCTTCAGTGGCAGCACTGTCTTCAATTAACAATTGACGCG
Organism: Drosophila cognata; assembly: GCA_035041535.1. Lineage (NCBI taxonomy): Eukaryota > Metazoa > Arthropoda > Insecta > Diptera > Drosophilidae > Drosophila > Drosophila cognata. The sequence continues at coordinate 10,575,952 of JAWNLC010000571.1, read as the reverse complement.
CGCATTTAAAATCTAAAAATAATCTCGATTTAAGTTGTTTAACTTTGATTCGTTATTTTGTTGAAAATAATTCGGAAATTTTAATAATTTTTGGAAAATATAGCAGTTACAACTCTTAATGCAGAATTTATAAATAAAAGTTAAAAATTAAAAAAATTGTATTTGGGTATTGTTGCATATGGAGCAATAATGTCTCTGCCACTAATCCCTTAGCACACTCATAATAAGCTTAGCATCAGCCTCCGATATCTTGTAAATTTTAGAAATCAAAAATAATACGTTTTAACTAAATTTCAAAGCAATTTTCAACTTACCTCGGAATTTGGGTAGGTCTCAAACTTATCCTTGACTAATTCTAAAATTAGATCAGTCAAATCATAATCAGAATCTTTCATATATTCTTCCTGTAGTTCACTCATTGAATCGTCTGAACTAGCTGCGCTCGATACACTAACCTCTAATGTTACTGGATCGTCGGATAGGATATTAACATTATTACGACGTCCATCACTGCCCACCAAACGACCGCAAAATTCACAGCTCCGAATAATATTTAGCCGCTTTGCCATTATTAATATTTATATATACTTTCTGAAAATTGTTATGTTTGTTATTTGTGTATGAACAGTAATATTGTGTAATAAGATTTCATTTTGTTACTTGATTTGTTAAACAGTTTTCAGTGGTCACTGTGATTTCGTATTTTAAAAAAATGTCAGCCTTCTGCTAGACTCTGACGAATGGCGTTCAATATTTTAATAAGTTTTTTCTAGAACTTCCTTGTCGCATGCGACATTTTTATATCTCACATTTTAATTCCCCAAGTAAAATAAATTTTTAAGTTGAAGTTAATCACGATGAAAATACTCAAATCAATCATGGTATTGACAGCTCATTAAAGACAATATTTGCTCAGTATTCACGTTTAAGGAATAATTCTCTTTCCAAATATAATTAAATATCATTGTTAATCGTTACCATTAAGCATTTGTAATTTATTTATTTAGAAATAAATCGTGCGCCTAAGCGCTGTACATGAATCTTATTTGGTTTAAGTTGTTTTGTGACCATATAATAGCTTTACATTTATTATATATTTATAGTTAATAATTAACTAACTATAGTTAAAAACTTAATTTATTAGTCCAATCTTTTTTACAAACACAAATTTACAGGCTGTTTAGCGCATATTTGTATGGAGCCAATGTACTGGTATAGTTTGACGTCACAAAATCAACTGCATCGTGTAAGAAATAATTGACTTGCGCAAAGCGAAATCTTCTTTCGTTCGTTAATGATTAGAGACATTATGTTGGACCTAGTTAACAGCTGCCACATCCCAATTGCGACGCTGATTGATGTCCAGAAAGGAGATGCGGATGAAGCCGGTTGCGGCAGCATAACGATTCAGGCAGTTGACACAACTGCTGCCGCCGACGCCGAGCACATGCTTCAGCGTTGTTGGACCACTGGCAATGAGCGGGCGATGCATTTGTCGGAATATGATGGTGGGCAGCATCTCTCACAAATCAAACATAAGCGTCTTTGAAGAGCTATACGGATTTACGCACTGTTCAGAAAGCGAAAAGCGATTATTTTTGTCGTTGAATGGCCTTGAACAGGTGAGCAGCCTGATAACCTACCATTTGTAGTTAGCGGGCTGTTTATGTGGATAGTGGCAGTACAAACACAGCAAACACACAATGTTTATGTGTATCCGGTCAAAGATCACATGAAAATAAATTTATTACAATAATTTAAAGTTGAATCTTGTTTTTCTTACACAAGTCCACCGCGGTATGTTGTCACCTATTTTTTTTTTAAGTTTCCAGCTGCTTTTTGTTTGCTTCAGTGGCAGCACTGTCTTCAATTAACAATTGACGCGCGCATTTAAAATCTAAAAATAATCTCGATTTAAGTTGTTTAACTTTGATTCGTTATTTTGTTGAAAATAATTCGGAAATTTTAATAATTTTTGGAAAATATAGCAGTTACAACTCTTAATGCAGAATTTATAAATAAAAGTTAAAAATTAAAAAAATTGTATTTGGGTATTGTTGCATATGGAGCAATAATGTCTCTGCCACTAATCCCTTAGCACACTCATAATAAGCTTAGCATCAGCCTCCGATATCTTGTAAATTTTAGAAATCAAAAATAATACGTTTTAACTAAATTTCAAAGCAATTTTCAACTTACCTCGGAATTTGGGTAGGTCTCAAACTTATCCTTGACTAATTCTAAAATTAGATCAGTCAAATCATAATCAGAATCTTTCATATATTCTTCCTGTAGTTCACTCATTGAATCGTCTGAACTAGCTGCGCTCGATACACTAACCTCTAATGTTACTGGATCGTCGGATAGGATATTAACATTATTAATGGGACGTCCATCACTGCCCACCAAACGACCGCAAAATTCACAGCTCCGAATAATATTTAGCCGCTTTGCCATTATTAATATTTATATATACTTTCTGAAAATTGTTATGTTTGTTATTTGTGTATGAACAGTAATATTGTGTAATAAGATTTCATTTTGTTACTTGATTTGTTAAACAGTTTTCAGTGGTCACTGTGATTTCGTATTTTAAAAAAATGTCAGCCTTCTGCTAGACTCTGACGAATGGCGTTCAATATTTTAATAAGTTTTTTCTAGAACTTCCTTGTCGCATGCGACATTTTTATATCTCACATTTTAATTCCCCAAGTAAAATAAATTTTTAAGTTGAAGTTAATCACGATGAAAATACTCAAATCAATCATGGTATTGACAGCTCATTAAAGACAATATTTGCTCAGTATTCACGTTTAAGGAATAATTCTCTTTCCAAATATAATTAAATATCATTGTTAATCGTTACCATTAAGCATTTGTAATTTATTTATTTAGAAATAAATCGTGCGCCTAAGCGCTGTACATGAATCTTATTTGGTTTAAGTTGTTTTGTGACCATATAATAGCTTTACATTTATTATATATTTATAGTTAATAATTAACTAACTATAGTTAAAAACTTAATTTATTAGTCCAATCTTTTTTACAAACACAAATTTACAGGCTGTTTAGCGCATATTTGTATGGAGCCAATGTACTGGTATAGTTTGACGTCACAAAATCAACTGCATCGTGTAAGAAATAATTGACTTGCGCAAAGCGAAATCTTCTTTCGTTCGTTAATGATTAGAGACATTATGTTGGACCTAGTTAACAGCTGCCACATCCCAATTGCGACGCTGATTGATGTCCAGAAAGGAGATGCGGATGAAGCCGGTTGCGGCAGCATAACGATTCAGGCAGTTGACACAACTGCTGCCGCCGACGCCGAGCACATGCTTCAGCGTTGTTGGACCACTGGCAATGAGCGGGCGATGCATTTGTCGGAATATGATGGTGGGCAGCATCTCTCACAAATCAAACATAAGCGTCTTTGAAGAGCTATACGGATTTACGCACTGTTCAGAAAGCGAAAAGCGATTATTTTTGTCGTTGAATGGCCTTGAACAGGTGAGCAGCCTGATAACCTACCATTTGTAGTTAGCGGGCTGTTTATGTGGATAGTGGCAGTACAAACACAGCAAACACACAATGTTTATGTGTATCCGGTCAAAGATCACATGAAAATAAATTTATTACAATAATTTAAAGTTGAATCTTGTTTTTCTTACACAAGTCCACCGCGGTATGTTGTCACCTATTTTTTTTTTAAGTTTCCAGCTGCTTTTTGTTTGCTTCAGTGGCAGCACTGTCTTCAATTAACAATTGACGCGCGCATTTAAAATCTAAAAATAATCTCGATTTAAGTTGTTTAACTTTGATTCGTTATTTTGTTGAAAATAATTCGGAAATTTTAATAATTTTTGGAAAATATAGCAGTTACAACTCTTAATGCAGAATTTATAAATAAAAGTTAAAAATTAAAAAAATTGTATTTGGGTATTGTTGCATATGGAGCAATAATGTCTCTGCCACTAATCCCTTAGCACACTCATAATAAGCTTAGCATCAGCCTCCGATATCTTGTAAATTTTAGAAATCAAAAATAATACGTTTTAACTAAATTTCAAAGCAATTTTCAACTTACCTCGGAATTTGGGTAGGTCTCAAACTTATCCTTGACTAATTCTAAAATTAGATCAGTCAAATCATAATCAGAATCTTTCATATATTCTTCCTGTAGTTCACTCATTGAATCGTCTGAACTAGCTGCGCTCGATACACTAACCTCTAATGTTACTGGATCGTCGGATAGGATATTAACATTATTAATGGGACGTCCATCACTGCCCACCAAACGACCGCAAAATTCACAGCTCCGAATAATATTTAGCCGCTTTGCCATTATTAATATTTATATATACTTTCTGAAAATTGTTATGTTTGTTATTTGTGTATGAACAGTAATATTGTGTAATAAGATTTCATTTTGTTACTTGATTTGTTAAACAGTTTTCAGTGGTCACTGTGATTTCGTATTTTAAAAAAATGTCAGCCTTCTGCTAGACTCTGACGAATGGCGTTCAATATTTTAATAAGTTTTTTCTAGAACTTCCTTGTCGCATGCGACATTTTTATATCTCACATTTTAATTCCCCAAGTAAAATAAATTTTTAAGTTGAAGTTAATCACGATGAAAATACTCAAATCAATCATGGTATTGACAGCTCATTAAAGACAATATTTGCTCAGTATTCACGTTTAAGGAATAATTCTCTTTCCAAATATAATTAAATATCATTGTTAATCGTTACCATTAAGCATTTGTAATTTATTTATTTAGAAATAAATCGTGCGCCTAAGCGCTGTACATGAATCTTATTTGGTTTAAGTTGTTTTGTGACCATATAATAGCTTTACATTTATTATATATTTATAGTTAATAATTAACTAACTATAGTTAAAAACTTAATTTATTAGTCCAATCTTTTTTACAAACACAAATTTACAGGCTGTTTAGCGCATATTTGTATGGAGCCAATGTACTGGTATAGTTTGACGTCACAAAATCAACTGCATCGTGTAAGAAATAATTGACTTGCGCAAAGCGAAATCTTCTTTCGTTCGTTAATGATTAGAGACATTATGTTGGACCTAGTTAACAGCTGCCACATCCCAATTGCGACGCTGATTGATGTCCAGAAAGGAGATGCGGATGAAGCCGGTTGCGGCAGCATAACGATTCAGGCAGTTGACACAACTGCTGCCGCCGACGCTGAGCACATGCTTCAGCGTTGTTGGACCACTGGCAATGAGCGGGCGATGCATTTGTCGGAATATGATGGTGGGCAGCATCTCTCACAAATCAAACATAAGCGTCTTTGAAGAGCTATACGGATTTACGCACTGTTCAGAAAGCGAAAAGCGATTATTTTTGTCGTTGAATGGCCTTGAACAGGTGAGCAGCCTGATAACCTACCATTTGTAGTTAGCGGGCTGTTTATGTGGATAGTGGCAGTACAAACACAGCAAACACACAATGTTTATGTGTATCCGGTCAAAGATCACATGAAAATAAATTTATTACAATAATTTAAAGTTGAATCTTGTTTTTCTTACACAAGTCCACCGCGGTATGTTGTCACCTATTTTTTTTTTAAGTTTCCAGCTGCTTTTTGTTTGCTTCAGTGGCAGCACTGTCTTCAATTAACAATTGACGCGCGCATTTAAAATCTAAAAATAATCTCGATTTAAGTTGTTTAACTTTGATTCGTTATTTTGTTGAAAATAATTCGGAAATTTTAATAATTTTTGGAAAATATAGCAGTTACAACTCTTAATGCAGAATTTATAAATAAAAGTTAAAAATTAAAAAAATTGTATTTGGGTATTGTTGCATATGGAGCAATAATGTCTCTGCCACTAATCCCTTAGCACACTCATAATAAGCTTAGCATCAGCCTCCGATATCTTGTAAATTTTAGAAATCAAAAATAATACGTTTTAACTAAATTTCAAAGCAATTTTCAACTTACCTCGGAATTTGGGTAGGTCTCAAACTTATCCTTGACTAATTCTAAAATTAGATCAGTCAAATCATAATCAGAATCTTTCATATATTCTTCCTGTAGTTCACTCATTGAATCGTCTGAACTAGCTGCGCTCGATACACTAACCTCTAATGTTACTGGATCGTCGGATAGGATATTAACATTATTACGACGTCCATCACTGCCCACCAAACGACCGCAAAATTCACAGCTCCGAATAATATTTAGCCGCTTTGCCATTATTAATATTTATATATACTTTCTGAAAATTGTTATGTTTGTTATTTGTGTATGAACAGTAATATTGTGTAATAAGATTTCATTTTGTTACTTGATTTGTTAAACAGTTTTCAGTGGTCACTGTGATTTCGTATTTTAAAAAAATGTCAGCCTTCTGCTAGACTCTGACGAATGGCGTTCAATATTTTAATAAGTTTTTTCTAGAACTTCCTTGTCGCATGCGACATTTTTATATCTCACATTTTAATTCCCCAAGTAAAATAAATTTTTAAGTTGAAGTTAATCACGATGAAAATACTCAAATCAATCATGGTATTGACAGCTCATTAAAGACAATATTTGCTCAGTATTCACGTTTAAGGAATAATTCTCTTTCCAAATATAATTAAATATCATTGTTAATCGTTACCATTAAGCATTTGTAATTTATTTATTTAGAAATAAATCGTGCGCCTAAGCGCTGTACATGAATCTTATTTGGTTTAAGTTGTTTTGTGACCATATAATAGCTTTACATTTATTATATATTTATAGTTAATAATTAACTAACTATAGTTAAAAACTTAATTTATTAGTCCAATCTTTTTTACAAACACAAATTTACAGGCTGTTTAGCGCATATTTGTATGGAGCCAATGTACTGGTATAGTTTGACGTCACAAAATCAACTGCATCGTGTAAGAAATAATTGACTTGCGCAAAGCGAAATCTTCTTTCGTTCGTTAATGATTAGAGACATTATGTTGGACCTAGTTAACAGCTGCCACATCCCAATTGCGACGCTGATTGATGTCCAGAAAGGAGATGCGGATGAAGCCGGTTGCGGCAGCATAACGATTCAGGCAGTTGACACAACTGCTGCCGCCGACGCCGAGCACATGCTTCAGCGTTGTTGGACCACTGGCAATGAGCGGGCGATGCATTTGTCGGAATATGATGGTGGGCAGCATCTCTCACAAATCAAACATAAGCGTCTTTGAAGAGCTATACGGATTTACGCACTGTTCAGAAAGCGAAAAGCGATTATTTTTGTCGTTGAATGGCCTTGAACAGGTGAGCAGCCTGATAACCTACCATTTGTAGTTAGCGGGCTGTTTATGTGGATAGTGGCAGTACAAACACAGCAAACACACAATGTTTATGTGTATCCGGTCAAAGATCACATGAAAATAAATTTATTACAATAATTTAAAGTTGAATCTTGTTTTTCTTACACAAGTCCACCGCGGTATGTTGTCACCTATTTTTTTTTTAAGTTTCCAGCTGCTTTTTGTTTGCTTCAGTGGCAGCACTGTCTTCAATTAACAATTGACGCGCGCATTTAAAATCTAAAAATAATCTCGATTTAAGTTGTTTAACTTTGATTCGTTATTTTGTTGAAAATAATTCGGAAATTTTAATAATTTTTGGAAAATATAGCAGTTACAACTCTTAATGCAGAATTTATAAATAAAAGTTAAAAATTAAAAAAATTGTATTTGGGTATTGTTGCATATGGAGCAATAATGTCTCTGCCACTAATCCCTTAGCACACTCATAATAAGCTTAGCATCAGCCTCCGATATCTTGTAAATTTTAGAAATCAAAAATAATACGTTTTAACTAAATTTCAAAGCAATTTTCAACTTACCTCGGAATTTGGGTAGGTCTCAAACTTATCCTTGACTAATTCTAAAATTAGATCAGTCAAATCATAATCAGAATCTTTCATATATTCTTCCTGTAGTTCACTCATTGAATCGTCTGAACTAGCTGCGCTCGATACACTAACCTCTAATGTTACTGGATCGTCGGATAGGATATTAACATTATTACGACGTCCATCACTGCCCACCAAACGACCGCAAAATTCACAGCTCCGAATAATATTTAGCCGCTTTGCCATTATTAATATTTATATATACTTTCTGAAAATTGTTATGTTTGTTATTTGTGTATGAACAGTAATATTGTGTAATAAGATTTCATTTTGTTACTTGATTTGTTAAACAGTTTTCAGTGGTCACTGTGATTTCGTATTTTAAAAAAATGTCAGCCTTCTGCTAGACTCTGACGAATGGCGTTCAATATTTTAATAAGTTTTTTCTAGAACTTCCTTGTCGCATGCGACATTTTTATATCTCACATTTTAATTCCCCAAGTAAAATAAATTTTTAAGTTGAAGTTAATCACGATGAAAATACTCAAATCAATCATGGTATTGACAGCTCATTAAAGACAATATTTGCTCAGTATTCACGTTTAAGGAATAATTCTCTTTCCAAATATAATTAAATATCATTGTTAATCGTTACCATTAAGCATTTGTAATTTATTTATTTAGAAATAAATCGTGCGCCTAAGCGCTGTACATGAATCTTATTTGGTTTAAGTTGTTTTGTGACCATATAATAGCTTTACATTTATTATATATTTATAGTTAATAATTAACTAACTATAGTTAAAAACTTAATTTATTAGTCCAATCTTTTTTACAAACACAAATTTACAGGCTGTTTAGCGCATATTTGTATGGAGCCAATGTACTGGTATAGTTTGACGTCACAAAATCAACTGCATCGTGTAAGAAATAATTGACTTGCGCAAAGCGAAATCTTCTTTCGTTCGTTAATGATTAGAGACATTATGTTGGACCTAGTTAACAGCTGCCACATCCCAATTGCGACGCTGATTGATGTCCAGAAAGGAGATGCGGATGAAGCCGGTTGCGGCAGCATAACGATTCAGGCAGTTGACACAACTGCTGCCGCCGACGCCGAGCACATGCTTCAGCGTTGTTGGACCACTGGCAATGAGCGGGCGATGCATTTGTCGGAATATGATGGTGGGCAGCATCTCTCACAAATCAAACATAAGCGTCTTTGAAGAGCTATACGGATTTACGCACTGTTCAGAAAGCGAAAAGCGATTATTTTTGTCGTTGAATGGCCTTGAACAGGTGAGCAGCCTGATAACCTACCATTTGTAGTTAGCGGGCTGTTTATGTGGATAGTGGCAGTACAAACACAGCAAACACACAATGTTTATGTGTATCCGGTCAAAGATCACATGAAAATAAATTTATTACAATAATTTAAAGTTGAATCTTGTTTTTCTTACACAAGTCCACCGCGGTATGTTGTCACCTATTTTTTTTTTAAGTTTCCAGCTGCTTTTTGTTTGCTTCAGTGGCAGCACTGTCTTCAATTAACAATTGACGCGCGCATTTAAAATCTAAAAATAATCTCGATTTAAGTTGTTTAACTTTGATTCGTTATTTTGTTGAAAATAATTCGGAAATTTTAATAATTTTTGGAAAATATAGCAGTTACAACTCTTAATGCAGAATTTATAAATAAAAGTTAAAAATTAAAAAAATTGTATTTGGGTATTGTTGCATATGGAGCAATAATGTCTCTGCCACTAATCCCTTAGCACACTCATAATAAGCTTAGCATCAGCCTCCGATATCTTGTAAATTTTAGAAATCAAAAATAATACGTTTTAACTAAATTTCAAAGCAATTTTCAACTTACCTCGGAATTTGGGTAGGTCTCAAACTTATCCTTGACTAATTCTAAAATTAGATCAGTCAAATCATAATCAGAATCTTTCATATATTCTTCCTGTAGTTCACTCATTGAATCGTCTGAACTAGCTGCGCTCGATACACTAACCTCTAATGTTACTGGATCGTCGGATAGGATATTAACATTATTACGACGTCCATCACTGCCCACCAAACGACCGCAAAATTCACAGCTCCGAATAATATTTAGCCGCTTTGCCATTATTAATATTTATATATACTTTCTGAAAATTGTTATGTTTGTTATTTGTGTATGAACAGTAATATTGTGTAATAAGATTTCATTTTGTTACTTGATTTGTTAAACAGTTTTCAGTGGTCACTGTGATTTCGTATTTTAAAAAAATGTCAGCCTTCTGCTAGACTCTGACGAATGGCGTTCAATATTTTAATAAGTTTTTTCTAGAACTTCCTTGTCGCATGCGACATTTTTATATCTCACATTTTAATTCCCCAAGTAAAATAAATTTTTAAGTTGAAGTTAATCACGATGAAAATACTCAAATCAATCATGGTATTGACAGCTCATTAAAGACAATATTTGCTCAGTATTCACGTTTAAGGAATAATTCTCTTTCCAAATATAATTAAATATCATTGTTAATCGTTACCATTAAGCATTTGTAATTTATTTATTTAGAAATAAATCGTGCGCCTAAGCGCTGTACATGAATCTTATTTGGTTTAAGTTGTTTTGTGACCATATAATAGCTTTACATTTATTATATATTTATAGTTAATAATTAACTAACTATAGTTAAAAACTTAATTTATTAGTCCAATCTTTTTTACAAACACAAATTTACAGGCTGTTTAGCGCATATTTGTATGGAGCCAATGTACTGGTATAGTTTGACGTCACAAAATCAACTGCATCGTGTAAGAAATAATTGACTTGCGCAAAGCGAAATCTTCTTTCGTTCGTTAATGATTAGAGACATTATGTTGGACCTAGTTAACAGCTGCCACATCCCAATTGCGACGCTGATTGATGTCCAGAAAGGAGATGCGGATGAAGCCGGTTGCGGCAGCATAACGATTCAGGCAGTTGACACAACTGCTGCCGCCGACGCCGAGCACATGCTTCAGCGTTGTTGGACCACTGGCAATGAGCGGGCGATGCATTTGTCGGAATATGATGGTGGGCAGCATCTCTCACAAATCAAACATAAGCGTCTTTGAAGAGCTATACGGATTTACGCACTGTTCAGAAAGCGAAAAGCGATTATTTTTGTCGTTGAATGGCCTTGAACAGGTGAGCAGCCTGATAACCTACCATTTGTAGTTAGCGGGCTGTTTATGTGGATAGTGGCAGTACAAACACAGCAAACACACAATGTTTATGTGTATCCGGTCAAAGATCACATGAAAATAAATTTATTACAATAATTTAAAGTTGAATCTTGTTTTTCTTACACAAGTCCACCGCGGTATGTTGTCACCTATTTTTTTTTTAAGTTTCCAGCTGCTTTTTGTTTGCTTCAGTGGCAGCACTGTCTTCAATTAACAATTGACGCGCGCATTTAAAATCTAAAAATAATCTCGATTTAAGTTGTTTAACTTTGATTCGTTATTTTGTTGAAAATAATTCGGAAATTTTAATAATTTTTGGAAAATATAGCAGTTACAACTCTTAATGCAGAATTTATAAATAAAAGTTAAAAATTAAAAAAATTGTATTTGGGTATTGTTGCATATGGAGCAATAATGTCTCTGCCACTAATCCCTTAGCACACTCATAATAAGCTTAGCATCAGCCTCCGATATCTTGTAAATTTTAGAAATCAAAAATAATACGTTTTAACTAAATTTCAAAGCAATTTTCAACTTACCTCGGAATTTGGGTAGGTCTCAAACTTATCCTTGACTAATTCTAAAATTAGATCAGTCAAATCATAATCAGAATCTTTCATATATTCTTCCTGTAGTTCACTCATTGAATCGTCTGAACTAGCTGCGCTCGATACACTAACCTCTAATGTTACTGGATCGTCGGATAGGATATTAACATTATTAATGGGACGTCCATCACTGCCCACCAAACGACCGCAAAATTCACAGCTCCGAATAATATTTAGCCGCTTTGCCATTATTAATATTTATATATACTTTCTGAAAATTGTTATGTTTGTTATTTGTGTATGAACAGTAATATTGTGTAATAAGATTTCATTTTGTTACTTGATTTGTTAAACAGTTTTCAGTGGTCACTGTGATTTCGTATTTTAAAAAAATGTCAGCCTTCTGCTAGACTCTGACGAATGGCGTTCAATATTTTAATAAGTTTTTTCTAGAACTTCCTTGTCGCATGCGACATTTTTATATCTCACATTTTAATTCCCCAAGTAAAATAAATTTTTAAGTTGAAGTTAATCACGATGAAAATACTCAAATCAATCATGGTATTGACAGCTCATTAAAGACAATATTTGCTCAGTATTCACGTTTAAGGAATAATTCTCTTTCCAAATATAATTAAATATCATTGTTAATCGTTACCATTAAGCATTTGTAATTTATTTATTTAGAAATAAATCGTGCGCCTAAGCGCTGTACATGAATCTTATTTGGTTTAAGTTGTTTTGTGACCATATAATAGCTTTACATTTATTATATATTTATAGTTAATAATTAACTAACTATAGTTAAAAACTTAATTTATTAGTCCAATCTTTTTTACAAACACAAATTTACAGGCTGTTTAGCGCATATTTGTATGGAGCCAATGTACTGGTATAGTTTGACGTCACAAAATCAACTGCATCGTGTAAGAAATAATTGACTTGCGCAAAGCGAAATCTTCTTTCGTTCGTTAATGATTAGAGACATTATGTTGGACCTAGTTAACAGCTGCCACATCCCAATTGCGACGCTGATTGATGTCCAGAAAGGAGATGCGGATGAAGCCGGTTGCGGCAGCATAACGATTCAGGCAGTTGACACAACTGCTGCCGCCGACGCCGAGCACATGCTTCAGCGTTGTTGGACCACTGGCAATGAGCGGGCGATGCATTTGTCGGAATATGATGGTGGGCAGCATCTCTCACAAATCAAACATAAGCGTCTTTGAAGAGCTATACGGATTTACGCACTGTTCAGAAAGCGAAAAGCGATTATTTTTGTCGTTGAATGGCCTTGAACAGGTGAGCAGCCTGATAACCTACCATTTGTAGTTAGCGGGCTGTTTATGTGGATAGTGGCAGTACAAACACAGCAAACACACAATGTTTATGTGTATCCGGTCAAAGATCACATGAAAATAAATTTATTACAATAATTTAAAGTTGAATCTTGTTTTTCTTACACAAGTCCACCGCGGTATGTTGTCACCTATTTTTTTTTTAAGTTTCCAGCTGCTTTTTGTTTGCTTCAGTGGCAGCACTGTCTTCAATTAACAATTGACGCGCGCATTTAAAATCTAAAAATAATCTCGATTTAAGTTGTTTAACTTTGATTCGTTATTTTGTTGAAAATAATTCGGAAATTTTAATAATTTTTGGAAAATATAGCAGTTACAACTCTTAATGCAGAATTTATAAATAAAAGTTAAAAATTAAAAAAATTGTATTTGGGTATTGTTGCATATGGAGCAATAATGTCTCTGCCACTAATCCCTTAGCACACTCATAATAAGCTTAGCATCAGCCTCCGATATCTTGTAAATTTTAGAAATCAAAAATAATACGTTTTAACTAAATTTCAAAGCAATTTTCAACTTACCTCGGAATTTGGGTAGGTCTCAAACTTATCCTTGACTAATTCTAAAATTAGATCAGTCAAATCATAATCAGAATCTTTCATATATTCTTCCTGTAGTTCACTCATTGAATCGTCTGAACTAGCTGCGCTCGATACACTAACCTCTAATGTTACTGGATCGTCGGATAGGATATTAACATTATTAATGGGACGTCCATCACTGCCCACCAAACGACCGCAAAATTCACAGCTCCGAATAATATTTAGCCGCTTTGCCATTATTAATATTTATATATACTTTCTGAAAATTGTTATGTTTGTTATTTGTGTATGAACAGTAATATTGTGTAATAAGATTTCATTTTGTTACTTGATTTGTTAAACAGTTTTCAGTGGTCACTGTGATTTCGTATTTTAAAAAAATGTCAGCCTTCTGCTAGACTCTGACGAATGGCGTTCAATATTTTAATAAGTTTTTTCTAGAACTTCCTTGTCGCATGCGACATTTTTATATCTCACATTTTAATTCCCCAAGTAAAATAAATTTTTAAGTTGAAGTTAATCACGATGAAAATACTCAAATCAATCATGGTATTGACAGCTCATTAAAGACAATATTTGCTCAGTATTCACGTTTAAGGAATAATTCTCTTTCCAAATATAATTAAATATCATTGTTAATCGTTACCATTAAGCATTTGTAATTTATTTATTTAGAAATAAATCGTGCGCCTAAGCGCTGTACATGAATCTTATTTGGTTTAAGTTGTTTTGTGACCATATAATAGCTTTACATTTATTATATATTTATAGTTAATAATTAACTAACTATAGTTAAAAACTTAATTTATTAGTCCAATCTTTTTTACAAACACAAATTTACAGGCTGTTTAGCGCATATTTGTATGGAGCCAATGTACTGGTATAGTTTGACGTCACAAAATCAACTGCATCGTGTAAGAAATAATTGACTTGCGCAAAGCGAAATCTTCTTTCGTTCGTTAATGATTAGAGACATTATGTTGGACCTAGTTAACAGCTGCCACATCCCAATTGCGACGCTGATTGATGTCCAGAAAGGAGATGCGGATGAAGCCGGTTGCGGCAGCATAACGATTCAGGCAGTTGACACAACTGCTGCCGCCGACGCCGAGCACATGCTTCAGCGTTGTTGGACCACTGGCAATGAGCGGGCGATGCATTTGTCGGAATATGATGGTGGGCAGCATCTCTCACAAATCAAACATAAGCGTCTTTGAAGAGCTATACGGATTTACGCACTGTTCAGAAAGCGAAAAGCGATTATTTTTGTCGTTGAATGGCCTTGAACAGGTGAGCAGCCTGATAACCTACCATTTGTAGTTAGCGGGCTGTTTATGTGGATAGTGGCAGTACAAACACAGCAAACACACAATGTTTATGTGTATCCGGTCAAAGATCACATGAAAATAAATTTATTACAATAATTTAAAGTTGAATCTTGTTTTTCTTACACAAGTCCACCGCGGTATGTTGTCACCTATTTTTTTTTTAAGTTTCCAGCTGCTTTTTGTTTGCTTCAGTGGCAGCACTGTCTTCAATTAACAATTGACGCGCGCATTTAAAATCTAAAAATAATCTCGATTTAAGTTGTTTAACTTTGATTCGTTATTTTGTTGAAAATAATTCGGAAATTTTAATAATTTTTGGAAAATATAGCAGTTACAACTCTTAATGCAGAATTTATAAATAAAAGTTAAAAATTAAAAAAATTGTATTTGGGTATTGTTGCATATGGAGCAATAATGTCTCTGCCACTAATCCCTTAGCACACTCATAATAAGCTTAGCATCAGCCTCCGATATCTTGTAAATTTTAGAAATCAAAAATAATACGTTTTAACTAAATTTCAAAGCAATTTTCAACTTACCTCGGAATTTGGGTAGGTCTCAAACTTATCCTTGACTAATTCTAAAATTAGATCAGTCAAATCATAATCAGAATCTTTCATATATTCTTCCTGTAGTTCACTCATTGAATCGTCTGAACTAGCTGCGCTCGATACACTAACCTCTAATGTTACTGGATCGTCGGATAGGATATTAACATTATTACGACGTCCATCACTGCCCACCAAACGACCGCAAAATTCACAGCTCCGAATAATATTTAGCCGCTTTGCCATTATTAATATTTATATATACTTTCTGAAAATTGTTATGTTTGTTATTTGTGTATGAACAGTAATATTGTGTAATAAGATTTCATTTTGTTACTTGATTTGTTAAACAGTTTTCAGTGGTCACTGTGATTTCGTATTTTAAAAAAATGTCAGCCTTCTGCTAGACTCTGACGAATGGCGTTCAATATTTTAATAAGTTTTTTCTAGAACTTCCTTGTCGCATGCGACATTTTTATATCTCACATTTTAATTCCCCAAGTAAAATAAATTTTTAAGTTGAAGTTAATCACGATGAAAATACTCAAATCAATCATGGTATTGACAGCTCATTAAAGACAATATTTGCTCAGTATTC
Source organism: Drosophila cognata (assembly GCA_035041535.1). Classification (NCBI taxonomy): domain Eukaryota; kingdom Metazoa; phylum Arthropoda; class Insecta; order Diptera; family Drosophilidae; genus Drosophila; species Drosophila cognata. The sequence continues at coordinate 10,559,939 of JAWNLC010000571.1, read as the reverse complement.
ACGTTTAAGGAATAATTCTCTTTCCAAATATAATTAAATATCATTGTTAATCGTTACCATTAAGCATTTGTAATTTATTTATTTAGAAATAAATCGTGCGCCTAAGCGCTGTACATGAATCTTATTTGGTTTAAGTTGTTTTGTGACCATATAATAGCTTTACATTTATTATATATTTATAGTTAATAATTAACTAACTATAGTTAAAAACTTAATTTATTAGTCCAATCTTTTTTACAAACACAAATTTACAGGCTGTTTAGCGCATATTTGTATGGAGCCAATGTACTGGTATAGTTTGACGTCACAAAATCAACTGCATCGTGTAAGAAATAATTGACTTGCGCAAAGCGAAATCTTCTTTCGTTCGTTAATGATTAGAGACATTATGTTGGACCTAGTTAACAGCTGTTAAGTTTGATAATATTAATTAAATGAAATTTGTCTATTCAAACACAGTTTACACGACTTTGCACCGCACTCTTAATAAAAAGGGGACATCTTAATTGAGTTTCTAAGGAATGTGTAACAAATGTTATTTTCATTGGGAACAGCTCGATTCCCGCTGCTAATAACATAAGGGCGAATGTTAAAGTTTTTTTAGGTGCCCACAGCTGAGAAAACGCGTAGTGTAAAATCAGAATGTTTTCTGAGAAATAATACATAATTGAATTAAACAATAAAAAATTGGCACAACGCTGCAGTGAATTTAAAACTGTGATAAAACAAATAACTGGAGTAAAGCACATCGCTCAATCGTCATTAATAAAGTAAAAAAGGCGCAGACACACACACAGGCGAACGCATACGCTCTCGAAAAGGGCTACAACAATTTCACAAGGTAGAAGAAATTATAAATTGATCTGCATAATGCCACCAAAGGAACGCAACATAGCCATGATGGGCTACCGTTCAGTGGGTGAGTAGTGAGTGAGCCTATTCCGTGTCTACAATCAAACTTCAGCTCCAGTCTCAGTCTGACTAATCGCACTGTTGCTGTTGCTGTTTTTGTCTATAGGTGCGTTCGCTCTGTTGTTGTTGCTGTTGCTTGTAGTGTAATTGCGTAGTATTTTGACAACAGACACAACAGACAGCATTGCATACAATTTATTATTGGAATGTTCGTAATAATAATTGCGTTTTACTTGCCTGCATTAATAGGTAAATCATCGCTCAGTATACAGTTTGTGGAAGGCCAATTCGTGGACTCCTATGATCCAACCATCGAGAATAGTAAGTGAAATAATAATAATAATAATAAGCAGCTGTTTCTTGCAAATTCGAACGTAAACAACAAAATCGGAAATTAGTCATTGATATAGAGATAGCTCTGAGAAGGATGCTAATGATGATTGCCATGCGTTTTGTTCTTTTTCTTGTTCATGTGATTGCAGCGTGTCACATTAAACGTAATTCGCTAATTGTGATTAATGTGATTAATGTTGTACGTATAAAATTACAGCATTTACCAAGGTGACGCGCGTCAACTCGCAGGATTATCGGGTTAAACTTGTCGATACGGCTGGACAGGATGAGTATAGCATATTCCCGGTTCAGTATAGCATGGACTTTCATGGATACGTTTTGGTCTATTCCATAACCAGTCAAAAGTCCTTTGAAGTGATCAAAATCATATACGAAAAGTTATTGGATGTGATGGGCATGAAATAGTAAGAAATTGTGGAACTTCAACTATTCATGGTTGTTCAAAAACATCTGTTTTTATTCAAAATTTTACAGTGTACCTGTAGTTTTAGTAGGAAATAAGACGGACTTGCATCAGGAGCGCACAGTTTCCACGGACGAGGGCAAAAAACTAGCTGAATCCTGGCGAGCCGCATTTCTTGAAACATCCGCCAAACAAAATGAGGTGAGTGTTTGTTAAAATGTAATCAATTTGACAATAGCATTGACACTTTTGTTGTTTTTTCAGTCTGTCGGCGATATTTTTCATCAATTACTTCTGCTAATTGAGAACGAGAATGGGAATCCACCCGATAAAAGCAGCTGTATTGTATCATAAGTGCTCGGCAAACGGAGGCCAGCGTTAATCATGTCGAAACTGTGAAGTTCTGGCCCATACAATGGCGGAAATACTAAAATTGTTTCATATTCTATTCTTTTATAAAAAGTTTGTTTGGTCCGCGAAGAGGGAAAATTCTACAAACTAGTATCTATAAGTTACCAGCAAATTTAAACAAATAAACTAACAAATGTGTAGGGATCCCAAGTGTGGCTTAGCATCGTTTGAGGTCAGACTTTAGAAACAAAAAGCAGGTTTAAGTTAGTACACTTTTTCACAACAACAATTCAGTTACAAAATTTATTCGCAATTTTATAGTTTCAATTTAAATATAATTTGTACGATAAATAAAATTTTATTTTTTTTTTCTGTTGCACTCATTGGACAGGGAATAAGATAAGAGATAAGCAAGTCTTATCTTACGTCATGCAGATTACCTAGTCCTAAGGCATTTGAATATTTATTTTGACATATTTATTTAATAAAAAATGCAACAAGAAAAATTGTTTTAGATGAAAAAAATTAAAAAAAAAAAAACAATTAAGAAATAACATGAGAGAAAAACACGTATTTGAAAACTTATATGATTCTAAAAGTGGATGAGATTCCGGTCAAGAATTAGTGCCAGAATATTAGAGAAGCTGCAGTAGTAAATATCATCTGTAAAAAAAAGAGGAATTGAAAAACGGATCGAGATTTTATTGTGGAATTTGTCACATTGGACTGTAAATATACACGCAATATTTGTCTCTAAAAAGTATTGAATTAGTATATTTTTATAGAACTGCAGCTCTGGTTGACATAAATCATAAGTGCTTTTGTAATATATAATTCTTTAAATTCTGTTTGACGCTTTTAAATGCAGCGATAACATTTTCAGTGTTGGAAAGTGTGCAGCACTACGTTTATACCGCGGTATTATTGCTGCGGCGAAATAATTATAAAAAAAAGCATCTAAATACCCTGCTGATTTTTTAAAATTTTGTATTACATATTTCTTTTAAATTGCTCGACGCTTTTAAATGCAGCGATAACATTTTTAGTATTGCACAGTGTGAACAAAATATTGTATCCGTTTCGCAGCACTACGTTTGTGTTTACGGTTCTACCGCGTTTTTATTGTGGCGGCGATATATTTATAGAAATGGATCTAAACACACTGCTCCAGCAGGCACAAAGTCTGGCCAAAGGCAAAGCTGAGGATAAACTACCCGGAGTGGATCAGCCATTCCAACAGGTACTCCGATCCATCGAACAGTTGCATAGCCATGTTACCCAGACAGGCACCAAGGAGATTCAAGCGTAATTATCATTAACTCAATTTAAATTGTTAAATTGTATTGCGGAAATTCCATTGACAGGCAAATATTACTTGGCTCCAAGGGCATTAACCTATCCAAACTGAACAAGAAGCTCGAAACTCTAAGCACGGGCAAAACATTTGAGCCGCTGGATGTGGCTGGTTCGGACACAGATGTTCGCACGTTCCTCAAGAACGAGCGCGAGAATGCCATATTTTCTGTCATCGAGGAGACCAATAAAAATGTAAGTTTGACTTTTGGGTAGATATTTTTATTTATTTGGATTTCTCGCACACAGATTAGCGACTCGGTTAGCAAGCGAAAATGGGAAACTTTGACAAGCAGTTGGAATGAAGAGAAAACCCGCTTGCTGGAGGCATTGATTGGACCATCGCAGAATTTTATTGACTTGCAGCGATTACCGGAGCAAACCATATTAACTCCGGAATTCTTGCCGGTCACCTGTCTCGATAAAATGGGCCTACACTATGCCGAAGAGCTATGCCAGTATAATGCACTACTGTTGAAGAGCGGATCTCGTCCGAATCTCGTTCAGAAATATGCACAGCTTGCGAAGAGCACTTTTGGCGATTTGGAAGTTGACAATATGTGGCTGATACTGTCCTGTGTGACGCAGGTGAACGATGCCCCCTGTCTCGGGGATCCCATCAAAAGTCGCCAGCAGCGGCCTGAATTCGTATTGTATGCAAAACAACATCTGGAGCGTTTATATAGGGTCTACATGAATAAACTGGTGAGCATTGTCAATAGGGAAGATATCTATCGTTTAGTGCGTGCCTATGTGGATCGCCGGTTTAGCGAACAACAACCCATCGGTCTGGTGGAGCAGTCTGGTGGCCAACCCCTTTGGCCGCTCATCTATTATAGTCTACGCTGTGGAGCCGTCGAAACGGCTGAGGAATTTTTACGTGAAGCCGGCTCCAGCTATGATGACTTTGCCCAGCTCCTTGCCCATCACAACGGGGGTGTGGTCAACTCCAATATTGAGAGCCAACTGAAACTGCAGTATGCCAACAAGATACGCAATTCGCCGGACGCTTTCAAGAAGGCTGTGTACTGCACACTGCTCAGCTGCGACACCAACGATGCCCACAGGGAAGTGGCCACAACAATCGATGACTTTCTCTGGATGCAGCTTTCCATGCTGCATCCCGGTGATGCGACTGGCTATGCCCAACTGCAAACCATCATTTCAACCACCTATGGCGAGAAATATTTTGATGCTCTCCAGCAGCCGTATCGGTACTTCCAAGTGCTTACGCTTACAGGCCAATTTGAGGCAGCCATTGAGTTCCTCTTTCGCACGGAAGCTAATCGGGTGCATGCTGTCCACATGGCAATAGCTCTAAACGAGCTGGGCATGCTGGGCGGTGTGCGAAGTGTGTCGCAGCCGCTGCTATCTGTTGACATATCGGATCCGGCGCCGTTGCGTCGCCTCAATCTGGCACGACTCATTCGCCTCTATGTGGAGCGCTTCGAGGGAACAAATACGGCCGAGGCCCTGCACTACTATTACACGCTACGTAACCTGCACGATCCCAAGGGACGCAACATGTTCCTCCAGTGCGTCTGTGATCTGCTTGTCAATAGCGGTGCGCTGGACACCAGCATTTTTGATTTGATATTTGGAAAGAGACCGACGGGATCGACGACCGATGATGACTATTCGGGGTATGTGCATACAGCTACATATATTTATTAATGTCTAGACTGTGATACTCTTCGAACACTTTACAGACAGATAATCCGAATAGATCGAAACATGTCTCAAATATATCTATATATACATATATTATATGTATTTATAATTCGTCTTTACTCCATCCACAGGGGCCTGTTCCGACAGTTTAGCTGTGCGGAATTTGACACGCCAACCATAGCTGGTCTGGTGGCCGATGAGCTGATCGCGCGCGGTAACTTTGAGATGGCAATGCGCCTCTATGATATGGCTGGCAACCTCAACCTAGCACTCAAGTATATTTCCATACTACTGGCCCAGGTGGTGCAGCAGCCGGCAGTGGAGGGCACTTTGCGTGCGCGGCTCAGCTTGGAAGCGGAGCGATTCAGCACACGACTGGCCACGCGCCACACGGATGTGGAGCCCAAGGTCTATACCAGCTTTACGCTGCTGCGGGAGTTGCTCAAGTTCTTTGATAAATATCACGAGGGCCAACTTTTATTGGCGTTGCAACAGCTCGAACGCATATCTGACATTATACCCAACAGCACTGAGGATGTGGGAGCGTGTCTGTCCAGCTTCCGGCGATTGAGCGGCGAGGTCATTAAGGTCATACCCGACGTGATGGTCGCCGCCATGGACATCACACTCTCACAGTACAAGCAACTGAACCTGGAGACGGAGTCTGGTTGCATAATACAGCAGCAGCTGCGCGAACGCGCCAAAGCAATTGCCAATATGGCTGCCACCATGCCCCAATGTCCAACCAATCAGCGCCTATTGCAGCTTGAGCTGCTCATGTATTAAAATTAATAAAGTCAAAAAACAAGCAGAATTCCATTAGTGTTTATACAATTTTATATAACTGAGTCAACATACAAATGTGCTCCATTTCCTTTTGGGCTATCTTCTTGCGCATTGGAAAGAAATAGGTCATTCAGCCATAATATAATTCGTAGCGGATATATGTATATATATAGATATATAATATAGTAATATAACCGCAGTGCACCCCATTCAATGAGGAGCAATAAAATGTATGTTTCTTGATACACTTTATTAGTATTCGATAAACCAAATATAGAAATTATACCAGTTCATCCTGCTAATGCTGTCAGTGCAGCAACTCCACCATTTCTCATAGCTGTACAAGCATTCTCAGACGACCTGCTGCAGATACTCCATTTCCACCCCTGAACTGCCTACGGCTATTATTGCTCCTTGATTTCTGTGCGGTGCACGTTAATCATCGCATCATCATCCATCAGATGCCCCAGGCTATGCTCTGCATCCACCCACGCATACGGCTTGTCAGCACCATCACCCTCTGGTCCTTCGCATGTCGCTGACATTGTGCCTCCAGCATGAAAAAAAATATTTAAAAAACAAGAAAAGTTACGAATTATCGAAACATATTAGACAAAGATCGATTCGGTTGCTGGCACTGGTCAAAAATATTTGTCGTCTGTATTTACTTTTTGTTCAATGGGTCCGCAAGGACTGGTATACCTCATGACCCTTTTCCTGCTCTTGCTCTTCCGCCTTCGGCTATTATAACATAGTTCTGTCTTCAGCTTGAGCACGCACTCATTGAGCTTGCCTCCGGCAGCTCCTTCTGAAATTGACGAATCCTTTTTTTTCGCTTAAGCCAAACTCTATGATAATACCTGTTTCAGGTTTTGCTGAAACTAGTCGTTCGACCAACTGCTCCTATGGTAGCTGTATGATACAGCGGTCCGATGATGATTTGAATTGCAGTTTTGCAACACGATTAGTGTGTCCACACTCGCTCAAAAACAATTAGGGATGCAAGCAATGCCGATGATATATGTACAAATAAATAATACAATAATACTGATAATAAAATGTAAGAAGCGAATCTGTCGAATTGAGTTTTTTTAATAAGTATGTTTGAATATTAATAGAAATTTCAAAAAAAGTAATAGATGGTAATTGAAATGAGAGCTGTTTTCGTTTCTGTTGTACGATGTATCGTAAGAGAGAGCCGTATCTATAGTGTCAGCTTTAATTTTACTATCGATATTATTGTTTTATTCCTATCGAACCGGCGAGATTTTAAAGTAATATAGAAAAACGGCATAAAAATATGCTGTATCCTAAAAATCAAGGCCTGTTGCAGCTTGAGCTTGAGCATTATTATTCTCTGTTCTTCCGACTGGGGCTGTTGTATTAAGGCACTATAAGAAAAATTGAGCGCTAGATGTCGCTCTGCTTAATTTGATATTAATCTAACCAGCTTGTTTCATCAAACTACTATCGAAATATCGATAGCTTGCAGCATGCCTCTCGAACTGGCAATAAGGTTTTGAGAGAACTCGCTGTATAATAACTATAAAATAGTAACAAAACTTTCTGTGAAATAAACCAAGTGTAAGTTTCAATCAGTCATTTAGTACGTGCAATAAACTTTTGCTTGACTCGACTTCTAAATCGTTTTATAATCTCGGGCAAGTGCAGTTGAAAAAGTGCGTATCAAAAGGCTATAAAACTGCTGATAGATAAATCATCGATAAGTACTCGTAGTAGCAGAAATTCTCGATCTGAATTTAGTACATGTTTACTTACATGCAAAACATATGCACATGCTAGTGTGTAATAGCAACCTGATATTTAAAGCGAAGTAAAAGTCAATTGTAACTGAAAACCCAAGAAATGGTTTTGCTGCGTGCGCCACGATAAAACAATAAAAAGCTCAAGTGTTTGTGCGGTGCGGTGGGGTGGTGTGGTGGTTTGTCTGTTGTGTTGGGCGTGGAACGCACAATTGGAAGGCATTATACATATATATATATATATATATAGTTTTTTAAGTGTCCAGACAATGAGGCAAACATTTATCTAACCGTCTTGCCAGAGTTAACGAAGCGCGCAATTAAGCTAAACTGACGAGTGTTGTAAAATTGTGAAAGATTGTTCGCATTTACCTGCGTATTTTGTATTCGTGCAAGTTGGGCGATACAAGTGTAAAGAAATATCTTTCCTGCTCTCACTCACTCAAATCTATTGTTTACATCTCGCTCGAATTACTGCCCAAAAATTCATTTGTGAGCGATCTGCCCCACACACACATTCATACATACACACACACACACACTCGTAAGTGTGTTTTGTGTGTGTTTTCAATTGGATCATTAATTTTAATATGGCGCGCATATCAAACATTTTAATTGGCATTTGTTGTGTTTGGATTAACAGATTCCATAAATATTTTCAGATTTTGATTTGTCGATATAGAAGCCACACACACACAAACAAACGCAGCCACCGCCGCCAATGATGGAGTAAACAGCTGCTGCTGCTGCGGGGAATCTCATCAACATGTCATTGCAGCCGCCGGCGCTTCAGCCAGTTCCGTTAGTCCCGTTAGCGCCGCCAATTGTTGGCAATGGCAGCAGCAGCGTCTCTGGCAACACACATTTGTTGCGCCCCCAATCGTTGGCTGCACCCGAACGTGAACCCGTCGAGTTCAATATTAATCTGGTTGGTGCACCGCCAGAAGTCGAGCAACTGGTGGAGCAGATTAAGTGCGTCGCTGAGCAGTTTCTTTATCACTGGAAGAGTTTTCCCATAAGTAAATGTGTAAATCTTATAATTGATAATTAATAATGTTAAATGAATATTCGCCGTTGCAGCTCTACCCCAGCCACTGGCAACGAGCACGTTGAATGTGACGGCCAACAATGCAACAAACAGTGTCAGCGGTCGCAAGAAGCGTCCCATCAATCAGAGTGACCTATTTATAGCGCCGCCCTTCGATGAACTGGACGCAGTCGCCTCCGATGGCAGCGGAGAACCGCGTCGCCTAACAAACGCACAATTGAAAAGCTTGCGCGAAACTGGGTGAGTTTTTTTGTAGGATGCATGCGTTCGGATACCACACAAATAGAAGCTAAAGCTGGCAAAGTCTGCTGTCTGACGAGGAAGTGAATTATGATAGTGATGATATTATACAAAAATTTAAACAGCAGTCTGAGCAAAGTTACATTAGCACTGGCCGATCTGCAATTTGTGCTCAGATATGTTCCATATAGCTAACACTAACATGCTAACATGCGCTATTCACATGTTGGGCAGCACAGACCACACCTCATCCAGCCCCCCACTCAACGAAGTCGTTCTACGTCCTTTTTTATGCAAACGCTTCGCCAATTAAACAAAAATAAATGAATTAAAAAAGAATAGGCAACCAATCATTTGTCACCTTGTGCACGCACACGCAGCAGCTGCTAATAAATGAAGAGCAACCATCAAAATAATAAGCATGTTCAAACGAGTCTATGGTGGCCAAGAGATATGATCAATTTGTTGATTTCTGTTTAGTTTTGTTTTAACGTTATTTGCATGCCACACCTGTACACCCTGCTCCTGGTAAACCGTTAGCATTAACATTACGTCAAAAAATGCTCCGATATAACAACTACTGCGTACCGGTTGCAATTAACGTAAACCAAATATTTGTATGTAAAATATTCCTGTTAAGCTTGCAAAAGGATAAATATGGAAAGCCGAAGAAATTAACTTTGGAACAATTGGAAACAATACGCAAAAATGGGTAAATAGACAACAATAAGCAACAAACTGAAACAAAAAAAAAATTGAAATAAATGTTTTGCGTGTTTGCCATTGTTTAGTCAGTGTTCCTTATTTTATAGTACCTATGCATATACATATATATAAATAAATGCATATCTACCTATGTATTTTTCATTTTTCAAACCCAACATAAATAAATGTTCATAAATTATGCGTGGTACTTATTCTTTCTTCTGTGTTTATACATTTGTGTTCATAAATAAAGCTACTCAAAATTTATGCATGCCGTCGTTGAATATAAAACAAATACGAACGTGAAAAACATCTGTTTGCATAGAAAGAAATCTTAAAAACATTGTCGGATACCCATCAACTGAGCAACTTTAAACTGTAATGAAAATTCAAAAATAAAGCAATCAGTTACAAACTGTTAACATAATTTCACTTCGCAATTCATTTATAAGTATACATTTGTACATTTATAATCGAACTAGAACTACTTCACTTTTGGTTTTTTCTTCAATTTATGTTTTTTCGCTTGTTAAATTCACTGTATCATTCATTTAGACAACTCACTGACTCGACTCACACTTGTACATACCACCAACAACAACAATCCCTTCACTCTCGCACACATCTCAAATGTAACTAATTAATTAATGAAATCACATTGAATCGGACAAAAACACAATTTTGAATTTGGCCCACGCTTAAGCATGCCTACAGATTGTCATTAAGTTGTTGTGTCCCTATATATATTTATGTGTGTACCTCTATGTGTGTGTTTTATATTGTTCAAATTAACCCATTCATTTGTCTACATCTTTTACATATTGCACAAACAGTGAATTCGATGTGCCGAGCTTGCACTTCTCTGGCCAGGTGCACAAGTGGCGCCTCTCCCAGTTGCTGCAGAAGGGCACACTGCGCGCCAACGACTCTTTCCTCAGCGATCTGGCGCTGGCAGCCCGCTTTGTGGTCGTCACGGCGCGGGCGCGCATCTTCTCGCACTTCTTCTCGGTGGTGCATGCGGCGCATGCCCTGCTCGACGCCCTCATGCGGCTGGCGGATATGTTCATCGGTGTACCCGCTCTGCTGGCCCACAATCTGGACTACAAGATCAAGGAGGAACGCTGCCGCTTTCTCATAGCTGAGTTAGTGTGTCGGGTAGGTGTATATATTTATTTATTTATTTAATGTCGACTAATAAAATACAAATATCAGATAATAAATTAAATTTTAAATTTATATATGAAATATTTACAGTATAGCTGTCAAAAAACTGTTGCTCTTTTTTGTATGTTATGAAACGTTCAAAGTGTGATATTCAAACCCAAAAATATACTAACTTCACTTGCTTGCCCCTTTGTCAAACTCATCTGCTATAAGATCGAGATGTGACCTAGCGGAAAACGAATAGCGTAATTATTATTATTATGCATATTACGAAAAATCAACTTTGATGAGTTCGTAGAAATGGTATGGCACAAATACTACTAAAAACGCGCACTCAACTCAATATATTAATTATCAAGTTTTTATTTGTTAAATCTTTTAATCATGTGTATCATATGAATAACACTTTCCAACATAGAATTAAATGAAATGCCTGCTTAAACCGATGAAATTGAAATTTGCCTTGCAGCCGGAGTTTGAGGACTGTCTGGATGGACTCTGCTCGTATGTGCGCAAAATGCTTCGTCGCGCCACAATGGAGAAGTTTGATTTCAATAGCTGCGAGGTGACACAGCCTGTGCCATATTTGTTTTTAACGCCGAAGGGCCAGGAGATCGACCTGCGTCTTTTCTGTCGCGACATAATGCGCAAAGCGCTTCCCGTGCTTGTCGGCATCCTGGAGCGAGAAACACGCGGCTGGTTTCTCCACTTCCGGGAGCGTTTGATTGCCGAGCTGCGCGCCAAGAAGCTGAACGACAAGGAGATCGAGGAGGAGGTTAATGAGGCGGTCATGAAGGAGTATTTGCAGCGTGTTTACAGCTCCATTATGTCCAATGCCAAACTGGCCGAACTGGGTGGCGGTGTACCGCAGCTGCTGGTGGAGCAGGCCCAATCGGTGGTCATCATGTATAAGGCTGTCGACAAAGTGCAGCAGGATATCAAGCGTACGCGCGAGGACCACCAGAAGTGCCTGGCCAACGATCACTCTGTGCTGTCTCGCGTCGCACCCTGGCTGCGCTCCAAGCTGCGCCATGCCGAGCAGCACAAGCTGTATAAGTGCGCCTGGTCGGCGCACGAGGAGGCCCTGAAAATGTGCAGTCAGCACAATTTACATCAGACTGCTTACTTTCTGTCGCGCGATCTGGCCTTCATGAAGGAGCGCGAGCCCGTGCTGCTCAAGGAGCTGAAGAATGCCAAAACGCCGACGCGCAGCTTTCAATGGGCGTGTCGCATCTGGTCGCCACAGGCATGGATAATACGCCGCAATTTCCAGGGGCAATCGGATGTGATTCCCACAGTCATTAGCCAGCAGGCCACATCGATAGTAACGCCCCGTTCCGATCCCAGCCAGCCGGTATTTCTGGTCGAGAAGGAAATGATACGCACGACGAGCACACGCTGGCCCTTCTGGCGTCTGTTAAATCTGCTGCAGCGCACCTGGTGCTGGACATGGAATATGATGTTCCTGCTCGGCATCCTAGTGCCCTGGTGCAGTCCCCTCGGACTGCGCGCCCTCTTCTGCATTAAGCCTTTCATGCCCGATCTGGAACTCTCGCAAATCAATGGCACCCTCTTTCCACGCAAGACCAGCATCACACAGACGTTAGCCTCGCGGCTCATCGAACTCTGGCGACACATATCAAAATCCCGCACTCATTTCGAAACGGAACCTGACACAGGTGAGGCGCCACACAGCCATTATTGTTGTCTTTGTTGAAAACCCAAATTTACGTGTAGTTTTTCAAATGAGCTTAATAATAGCTTAAGTTTATGCTTCCGGATTGATTTAGTATGTTATACTCTTATACTACTTTTATGTACAAGGATTGAGATTAATATTTACACAGGAGTATGGTTCGTGTCTGCTTTAAGCAATGTCTCACATTTGCAGAGTTATTTTCACATTGCTTTGTTACTTTTAAAAACATTTTCATCTATTTTTTGTAATTATTGTTATTTTATCTTAGGTTTCATCGGCAAGGGCTTGACACGCAATTTGAATCGCACCTGGAACTATTTTGTAAAAGGATTCCTTGGCACCATTGTCATTCTGTTTGCATTCCCATTGATATGCATTGCCACGAGCTGCCTAAGCATTGGGCTCGCATTGAGTGCACCCCTTTGGATTCCAGTGTTTGTTCTGCTGCTGCACATCTACATGATACTCGTCTATGATCTGGATGCGCCCGACAATTCACGAAATCGTTACTGTATTCTGTTGGAGGCGCTCATATGGAACTTTCTAATTCAGGGCCTGCTGCAGCCGCTGGTGGCGATTTTGGTGGCTACGCTGCTTTGTCCGCTGGCAGCAGGCCTTGTGCTGATAGGTAAATATACTAAAAATCATATAGAAACTTGTGCTCATTTATACATTATCTTTCAGTTGGCGTCGGTCGTTATACATTGCGTCTGCTCTGGGATTCAGTCACGTTTCATTTGTTCATTAAGAAGTGCGGAAGGGTGCCCGCCTCGGACAGCATTGCCGTAAAGCGTATTGCCGGACCCGGCCTGGCCTTGGACTACTACTTCATCATACGGCCGGAGCAGGCTTTGGCAGCACTAGAAGCTAAAATGGAACTGGACGAATTGCAGGCTTATCAACATGCCACCGAGCGTGTGGTATTACAGCCTCAGCATGATTTTCTGCAGTTTGTCGAAGCCTGCTTCGGCCCCTTCTCGGCTCAGCTATCAAAATCAGGTCCATATTTGGCACTGGATCGCGAGGCACAAGACTTGATGAGCTCACTACACGAAAAGCTGGAAAAGCGACGAAGGGAGCTACAAACGAGCCTAACGACACAGGTCAAGTCACGCATTAAGCTGAACACCAAAGAATTGAAGGTACGATCGATAACTATTTCATTTTTACTCATGCTTCCCACAAAATGTTAAATGTGAACTAATTAAAGTGGTTCAGTTAAGCGAGGGGGAATTGATTTTGTTGCATGTCTAAGCCGACTTGTTTACATTTCAAATCGATTCACAATAAACATACTGAACAATACCATTAGTTTGTATCTATGACTTGTTCTATAATCAATTTGTAAAACAGTAAAATTAATTTAAAATCCTTAATTTAATCAGATTGCTATCCAATTGGCCGCCCATTTACTCGAAAAATACTATCCGTCTCATGTCATCGGTAGACTATCCATTAGCGAAGACGAGTTTTGGGATAATAAGGTAAGTAGCTCAATAAAAATAGCAAAATGATCAATATTCATAATACTAATCTATTCCGTATGTTGTTTTCGTTAATATTTTACAGGGTCTGTCGGTTAATGATTGGCCGGGCCTCGCTGGTCTCTTATATACCGACATATTTAGTTTAGATTTTCTAACGCCATTGACTGAAAACGATACGCATTTTAAACTAGAACCACATGCCTCGCTCGATCTAATGCGCTACACGGAAATGGTGAAGAATGCCAACGATGTTATCGGTTCCAAGGGCCTTGATTTGTTGGGCAATGTTTACGCGCCGCGCGGAAACGTCCAAGTGCATTTACCATTCCTTGAAGTGACTGCATTTAATCCCCGATCACGCATCACGTTGACTTTTCGCAAGCCCGAAAAGCGGTACGACAACTATATTGAACACACCTCAAACTTGTTAAACTAATAAATTATTATTTGTGGTAGCGATATGACCGTGGGTCTAACGACGCCTCGGGTGCGGGCTCATCGCGCTCAGCATATACCGAAGGCGACGCAGGATGGCCTGAAGCCGTGGCGACCCTGGAAGCAGAAGAGCGGTGAGCGAAGCGTAACGGAGAAGCTGCTCATTCCGTTGCCAGTGCCGCATCCCGTGCACATTGCCATTGCCATTTACAATCGCGATACCGAGCAACCCATACCGCTGGACTCAGAGCTCGTCTGGGAGATACTCAAATCGATTGAGGATTGCCAAAGTGGCGACGCCATGGTGCGAGTGCTGCTCCAATTTAGTCTTTCCAACTGTGCTCAAATATTGTATTTGTTTCAGGCAGTGCATTCGGTTGCACGTTATCATGGCGCGGTTATAGAATCTAGCAATGATTCGCTGGCTAGCAGCAGCAGCATTGGCAGCACCCGGGACTCTGGCTCTGGCTCCGCGTCTGGCTCTGCACTGGGCAACGGCACAGAGACTTTACCTTGCGGAAATCGAGAGGTATCAGCTTAAGTTGTAAATTTCATCGGCATAATTATTCTTATCACTTCACAATTCAGGTTTGCACACAGGTCAAAGTCGATGCTGAGCCTGCACCGAGCGCCTCCGGTTTTCACTGGACTCTCAGCAATTGGGGTGCGGCACAGACAGCTCGGCGTCGCACCAATTCCAATGTGCGCGTCGATTTGGCTAGTCCCGAGGATATATCGCTGGACACGGATAGTTCTCGTGCTGTGTTTAACAATGCATATGGCACCACAGTCTAAGAGGTTCACGCTGGTTCGGGCACACAACAGTATATAGACTACATATACACATACATTTACCTTTATTTACAGAGTAGAGATACAGATACGAGTACGAGCAGCTTGCTTGCATTTCTTCAGAATGCTTTTCAAATATTCGAATTATCCAGTTATGCTTTTGTATATGGCACGAATAGCAAGTGACATTTCGCGATTTATTAGCTTTATTTGATTAAATTTGATTAACAAAGAATGACTAAAAAGTCAGTCGAGGCCATCGCAGATGTCTAAATGAATGTAGCTCAGCAACAGCAGGTTAGGCAGCTATGCTAGTTAAAGTGTAGCACGAATAAATTTATCCATATACATATACATATACATATATCTATATTTACATATGCGTATATGATATACATACATTAATGATCTGTTTGTATACAAACTTATACATACATACATACATATATATACATATATATATATATATACAATGCATACACAAAACAAATCTAACAAGCAACCAACTTAATTCTAGTCGCAAGCAAATTTTATGCAGCAATTTTACTCAAATTCTTCTAACGCAACTAATTAAGAATAATAAACACAAAAGCTTCAGCTCGTATGGCTTCTATGATGATTTTACCATAGTAATAGTTAAACATTTTGAATTGATTCATATAAACAAGCTATGCACCGCGGTCCACTTATGTAGATTTCAACGGCTATCCAAGTTCGGTCTTACAACTTTGGAAATGCTAGTTTTATTATTTATCGTACGCGTTTTTTTAGAATGCATTTTAATTATAGTTTATTAATATTATTCCCTTAACACTCACACAAAGGTATTTTGTCATTTTCATTAACAATAGTTTACAGTAAACATTGATCTGCATAAAAATATTTCAAGAGATTTGCATACAGCAATTTCCGATCCGATTGAAATATGGTACACAAAATTACATGACTGCTTCAATCATTTCCCATTAGCCGTTTCAAAAAATGTCCGTATTTGTTGAACTTTTTAGTTCGATTTTGGTTGCAAAAATTAGTTTTTGATTTTATACTTTTTTACAACTATTATAAGAATTCAAAGCATATATTTTACAAAACGTTAAATTAGGTTAATGGTTTCAAAGATAGATTTTTATGAAAAATATGTACTGATCGACCATACAATATTAAGCAATATTCAAATTGTATTCCACTTGCGAAGGCAATGCACTCCTTATAGGGTAGATAGGTATTCTAACAAAGCATTACATAAGTGCAGCAAAATGGATTGTGTTCCCAATATAAAAATGATATTATCAACATCAGCAGGACTTACATTTAATTGTATATCAATTAGGAAGCTCAAGCAGTTAGTTAGGGCAATAGCAATAAACATTCGAACTTAACTCGAATCGTTTTAAATACGAATCAATTGTTCTTATTGCCTGAATCCCATATTTATCCGGTTTGTCTTGGCCGTAGTTAATTAATCAAACAAAATATCGTATCAGATCAGGGGTATCCAGAAAAGCCATTTTTATACAATTTAGATACCTATTTACTCTAGACTTATTTACCGACAAACAACAGAGGACTATATATCAGTCTAGTATTTTGAAATTCAATTAGTGAAATCCTTTTTTTAATTCAAAAATGAATTTTATATTTATACTGAGGCTGAAACCCATTTTAAAATATCTGCGTGGATTCAAAAACAAAAACAAGAATTTTAGCCGATAAAAAACGCTGGCCATGAGATTTTCGTTGTACCTAACAAATACAAGAACTTAATTTTAGCAATCAAATGTAACAATATTATAAATGCCACGAATTGTAATATGAGCAGTTAAAGAAATATTGTTAATTAATATTAAATATGGTATGACAACTAATTTATATACATTAACACATACATACATAGTACTATTACTAATCTTATACATGTATGTATGCATATGGAACTATGTTTTTACTACTACAATTCCTTCTCTTTCTCTTCCAAACACTACTACAAAATATATATAATAGTAATTACAATTAACAAATTATCGTACAACAACAGCATTAAAAAAAGGCAGTAAATTGTAATTTAAAAAATCAATTTTCACATTTATATATATATATATATATATATATATATATATATAGCAAGAAAATACAAAGTCATAATTAAAAAGAATCTGCCGCTTTCCATGTCAGCTCCTTTCCCCAACGTATACATATGCCCTCCAAGTATTCACTACCAAGTCCTTTTATTTTTATATTGATTGCCACACAACTTATAGTATTAATTTATATATATATTTACACCGCTCACTAACTTCAACCATAACTTCGGCAGCTTCCAAATCTTTGTACGTTAAGATGAAATTACTTTCTCGAAATGTTTCTTTGTGCATGACTAAAGAAAAAATTATATGTTTGCTAAAGCTTAAGTTAAAACTTTTTGTAACTTTTACACCAATATTTTGAAAGAAAACTGTTCGTGAAATCCCATGAAATTCTCTCGATCAATTTTTGTTGAAAATTATAATTTTAAGCAAGAGTAAATCGAATAAAATCTTTACATACAAATATACACATACATAAATATTTAGTTATACAAATTTAATCATACAGATCAATCAAAGAAAACGATAATCTCAAGAGCGCATTGAACAATTTTATGAAAATGAACTGTAGTTTAATTAATATGTAATAAAAAATGTTGGATAAAAAATAAAAAGCAAGTGTTTTTCTTTAAAATCAATGTTCAATATATAGTGTTCCGATCAAAAGTATCCATTCCGGCTGGAAACTCTTGAAAGTGTGTTCAAAGTTCAACAAACAAATTACTTTCTTACATTTTTATATATTTTATTTTCTTTATTGTTTAAAAGTAGCTTAAGTGTAAAATAGATTCTCTAAGGATTATTAATTAAATGTTAGCTTATAATAAAATAATTAACCAACAAAACTCGTATCGAGTACAAGGTAAACAATTCGAAAGGATGAAAACAAGGGAACGTATAATCACAATAATTAGTTAGTTTTGATTGCAACTGTAATATGATTATAATTCCACTTACATACATATACATATTACATCATATAATTAACAATTATTATCAGAATAGGTAACATAAAACAGCGCAAATAATCAGTTAAGTAATTTTTGTTACAAATCGCTACGCGACAAATTGCCATTGACATAGTAAACAGGTATAAAAATGTATATATGGAGATAGATAGATAGATATATATAAATGTAGATAGATATATATATATAAGGATGGGGGAACACAACTCGTATAAATTGTGAAAATGCAGATCAAGAAATCCACTAAATAACAGTTTAGTTTTCAACAGCCCTAAGTTCTCTGAGTGAGTTTTCTATAAATGTATGTTTGTTTGTTTTGAATGAATGTTCCTATATAAAGAGTGTGGTTGTTGTTGGAAATGGTTGAGCCATAAGTTCTGCCTTGAGCAAATCTATTGTTGGAATTCGAAGAATGTAATACAATCTGAAGGAATTTGTAATTTGGATAATTCAGTTCAGTTCTGGGTTAAAAGAAGAGAGCAGTGCGGAGCACTAAATGGTCGGTTTTTGACTACAAATGTGTAAGTACAAAATCGATTCAAAAATAAGATTCTACTGAGATTTTAAGAAGTTACAATGGATGTGGTGCCAATACTTTAACGTTAACAACTATGCAGTGCTTGACATACATAAGGGAATGTCTTTAATTCAATTGCTTTTAGGTGCCAATTTAGCCAAGTAGCATTCTTAACTCATTTTCCAATATCAACGCCTCACTGGAACTGCAGACAGTTGGCTGTCGTGTTGAGCAGCCCCAGGCGCTGCTTCTGTTTGCGCTGCTCCGTCATGTGATCCTTGAGCTCGTGCAGCTGCGTCGATAGATTCTTGATAAGCTGTTGCGTTTCCAGCAGCTGGGCTTGCATGCTGCGCAATTCGATCTGTTCGCCATCCGCATCCACGGCGGCCAACGACATGGCGCGTAGCCGCGGAAACCATTCCAGTATGCCCGCCTTGACCATGGCATAAACATAGCTCTCGGGACCGGTAAACTCGGTTGGATCCTTCACCTTGACCAGCACAATGAAGTACAAGTAATGCCACATATTGTGCTCGCTTTTGATGTGCTCCTCGAAACTGACCGTCTTGTTGTCAAAGGCCGAACGGTTGAGCGAACAAATGAAGCAGGTCGTCTTGAGTACTGCCTCCTTTTGCTGCTTCTCCGACCTCAGGTCGGCAAATGTGTCGATGATCACACCAAAAATTAAATTCAACACGATAATAATGACAATGAAGAAGAACAACAGATCGTAAATGACGCGCGCCACAAAAAGACCCTCCTGCAAGTAAAAAACAAATATTTAAGTTAAATCACCATTTGACTTGAGGAGTACTTTGCCAGTTTACCTTGCTCGAGGGTGCTCGCAGAATGTCGCCAATGCCACCACCATTGCGCAGGCCCTGATTCAGGGTTGTTACTATGCACATGACGAGCGAGTCACAGGAGCGCTCCTTGGCATCACCAGCAGCTGCAGCCACTTGTTTGACATTGTCAGCATTACAGCTACCCAGCTCGTCTGGTGTGGCACAGAATTCGCCTGGCGATGCTGGCACAGATAGCGTTAAGGGTGCGCCACTTGAGCCAGTTTCCTGCTCCTCAAAATCAACCGACACAAGGAAATCATCCTTGAAGAACATGTAGCCAATGATGGAGAACAGGTACACCAAAATCAATGCCAGGACAGCCGTCAATACGATTGAGCGACCGTTGCGCGTAACCGAGCGAATCACATTGACCAGCGTCTCCTCGCGATAGACCACATCGAAAAGCTACAAAATGGGTCAGACATTATACACATATGTAAACCACTTTAATTGCCGCATATCCTTACCAGCAGCGAATAGAAGAATGGATGAAATATAAGGCCGCAGAAGCAAAATGCAATATAAATGCAATGATACAGCAGCTGAAAGTCGGTGATGATCTTCAGAAAGTGTTTCTCTAGCGTGCCCTTATTGCCCATGATGCTCACAATATGGACGCTCTTAAGAGTCACCTGTATAAATGGAATTTACATATTGTTAAAAGTAAAAGTATAATCGATAAGAGATTCATTAAAACTCACCGTTACGACGCCCAGCAAACAAAGCGTGGACTCCGGACCAAGCAGAAATATAAATCGTAGAATTATCGAGCCAATGAATGTGCGTATGCCGGATTCGCGGGGCAGCGTTATCACTATAACCAGCGAGAATATCAGAATGGCCCAGAACAGCAGTGAAATGTGCGAGCTGAGCTCTGAAAGTACATGAAGGGATTCATTTTAGTTTTGACAAGCGGTACGAGCAGGCTTCAAGTTGTACAATATGCACTTATCGTACAATACTGAAAACTAGGTTTTTTCTTATTTTTATAAGAAATTAATTGCTAAAAATTATAAAAAATGTTTTTTACTTTCTCGAAATATTTACTATTCTTGGGAAATTCATTTCTAATTAGTTTAAATGCGAACTCTGCAATTTAGGAAAACTCCTTTCTAACATATGAAGCATGAAATTTACTCTTTTACATTAGAGAGCCTTAGAGGTCGACTAGTTCAGTGGCGTATTGGGATCGAACCCCCGTAAAATCGTATGTTCTTTATGCATTTAATAACTATCTAAAATGTCTGTGGTATGTGTGAAATCTTCACATATTAAAATTAGACATCTTTTTTTTAAATTTAAAATATACCCGAAAAAAAAGAAAAACCCTAGTTTTGAGAAATATACTTTCTGAATAATAAGGTGGATTACACTTGGCTAATTTCTAGAATTCAGCGCGTCATACCTGGCACAGTGTTATCGAAGGGATAGAAGAAAGCCACAATCATATTGATGACCACAACGCAATTGAAGAGTATATTGCTCCAGAGCGACATGTAGCTGCTAATCCAAAACAACAGCGACTGACCTGTAATGGATATTTATAAATAAGATATCAAAAAATGTATTCGAATTTAAGCGATTTACTTCGCAGTTTCTTTTGCCATTTCATCTCGTTGAACATCTCCTCGGCCTTGTCAAAGAAATCGGCCACTTTGGAGCCCTGATCGTCGCGTTCCGCCGTGTTTAGTATTTTGATTTTCGTATCTGTTGTTAGATATTCGCATATTTCAGGTATGGGAAAAACGATTTGCTCCAGTGTGCGATCATTGCGAACAATCTGAGAGTTGATATGAGAAGTGAGACATTAAATATGTTCATTTTATTTCAAATATTTATCATCGATGATTACCTCAATTTGGGCCGTGTGCGTTGCGTAGTACATGAGAGCCTGACTTGTCTTGGCATCGAAACTGGCCGATTGGGGATCCTCGGAGGCCTTGAGCAGTGCGGCCAGCTCCTTGTTGTGCTGTGCCAACTGGTGGCACAGTATGTAGATGTTGTGGCCGACCTCGCGTGGACTGACAGTGGCATCATCATCGTCGGCAGCAGCACTAGGCTCATCCGCATCGTCCTGCTCGTCGATGAGCTCCTCTTGGTGATAGGCCTTGCATGCCACTTCGACCAGTTGCTTGGGATTCATGTTGTAGAGGATGCGTTCGGCATTCTCGCTGTCGCCACGACTCTCCATGATGGCCAGCAGCAGCTTGGACGCATTGTTCTTGAGCTCGAGCACCAGATCCATGCGATTCTCCCCGAGCGGATTAATGTTATTCAATATCAATGCAGTTATAATGTCCAGACCATTCGACTCGTGTGTCGCAATGCAGTTCTGGTTCTCATGGCACGGCCCCTGACAGTACTCGGTGAGGGTTTCCAGCGTCTGGTTAATCAGTGCCACGTTGTGCTCGTTGATGTAGAGACCGAGGAGGCCCAGGCCACCGGTTGTGGAGCCGCAGATGCAGTCGAGGAACATGAGCGTCTCCGACACGAGATTGTTGTTCGTCTTGTTATTCTGATTGCGTAACAGATTCTGCAGATCGGGATTGTGATTCTCGCACAGCAGTTGCAGAAAGCGCAGAATGGGCTGCATCACAAGCACCTTGTTGGAGAGCTGATTGCGCTGCTCCTTGTTGTCCCGATGCTTCTCCAGTTTCTCGGCGAGTATATCCTCCAGTGGACTGTTCACACTGATCGCAGAGCTCTCCTCGCCAGAGTGGATATTTCGCGCATTGCCATAGGCACGTGCTGTGGCCAGGCCAGCATTGTGGAGTTCCCGCTTGAGCTCATCGGTGATGACGACGCCGTTGCTCTTGAGGCCATGCTTGCGCGAGATCTTGTCCAGCTCGAGATTGGTGTCCTGTTTGTGCTCGTGCGCTTTGGCCGCAATGTCTGTGGTGTTGACGGACACCGTCGATTTGATCTCCTGCTGGGCGTCCTTCATCTTCTCGAAGAAGACCTTGAAGAACGCCTGATTTAGATCATCGCTGAGAAACTTTTGGAACATGCCCTTCTGTATGATCGGGTTGCCGCCCTCAAGCAGCGCAATGCCCAGTTCGACGGCCTCCACAAAGATGTTGGGAGAGTGGACCGATTTGATGACCAGTTCGACAACCAAATCGGAGGCACCCTCCCGATCCAAGTGATTCTGCATCTCGTGCAGAGTTTTTCCAGCACGTGCCAGATACTTGGCGCCAGGCCCATGGGTAACCAAATGCAGCTGCTTGGCCGGATCGGAGGAGGCGGAGGTGGAGGAAGAGGACGCGGCGGCGGCGGCGGCAGCAGCTACTGCGGCAGCTGCAGCAGCAGCGACAGCAGCCGGCAATTGTGGATGTGAATGCTCATCCTCCGATTTGGAGGCACTCTTGCATTGGAAGTACCGGAGTAGGAGCGTCTGACGCAGTGCATCGCCCTTGTCGCCATAGTTGACATCGATGGCCATCATTTCGCGCAGCGTGCGCAACACCTTGACGCACATGCGCTCCTCCTTCTCTTCGAGCAGCTTCTCCGTGTGCTTGATAAGCTTGCGAATGAAGCCGCCGCTCTCGCATCGTTTGCGAGCGTCGGTTCCGGCGGGGAAGAGTAACTCGGACCGATAGAGTATGTCGACGAGTAGTGAGAGTTCCGCCTCGACGACTGGCTTCAGTTGATCCTCGAGCAGCGAGACAATATCCTGCAGCCCCTCAATGATGGAGCGATCCCAGCGCATCAGATGCGCCGACTGTTGGCTCTCGTATTTGGGCTGCTTGGACGCCAATAGCCATTTGGTGGTCTGGCGCGTCAACATCGCCGTCTTGTTGGACATATTGGCCACCTGCTGCTCCAGATCGAGGGGCAGCACAATGCTGCGCATCTTCGCCGACTCGGTCAGCGTGCGAATGCAGTTCTCCACATTGAACCGATCGCCCAGCGTGAGCCACTTGCACTGGGTCAGGCGATAGGCAGCCTGCAGCAGTTGCACAAAGATCAGTTGGCGCGACTGCACAATGGTGCTCTGATCGGAGAAGGGGCTGGAGAAGAAGCTGCTCAATAGATTGGTGAGACCATTCAGTACATAGGCCAGCAATGTCTTGTTCGAGGTGGCCGTCGTATTCGATATCAATTGGTTGAGATCCACGAGAAAGCTCTTCTCGAAGAGACTCCACATGTGACCGGAGGCGTAGATCTCTTTCATTTCCACCTCGGTGTCAATGTAGCAATGATTGAGGAAATCCACATACGCCTCCTTCACCTCTGGCATGCAGACGGGATGGCAAATGATCGTCACAATGTCATCCAGCGACAACAGATTGTTACACTTGATCTCCGTGTAGACGTTCTTGCCCATGGTGCAGCAGGCCAGCAGCTTCACCAGCTCCACATGATACTTTAGCGGACTGTCGTCGCTGAGTTGCTGGCGTCGCAGCTGTTGTTGTTGCATCATCTGTACGAAATGGTGGAACGAGGTTTTGTCGTTGTAGAACACAAGTACATCTTCGCCGGAGTTGATCAGCTCCTGCATCACCATGTCCTGGCACTTGCGTATGAACTGATTCTCCGCCTTGACGATCGTCTGCAGAAACTGCAAATATGCCACATGCCGGCCATGTATCTCGATACAGTGCACAAAGTGCTGCACAACCTTATCGGTGACCTCGTTGCACAGCGCCAAATTGTCCTTGAAGATGGCACAGACGGTCTTCGCCTCGAGTATCTGCAGAAGCACAAAGCGGGTTAATATTAAAATGACCGTTTTAGATACTAGATTTATATATTATCTTATATGTATATATCTTTAACTGCATTAATTACTATTTCAAAGTATGGTTTTATCTTTTTTCTTTCTTTTTGCGTGTGCTACTTACGCCTGGATTGAGAAACAGATCGAGATGATTATGGAGCAAGACTTGATTCTGTTGATTGCCGAGACAAAAGTTCTGTAAGAATTCGTGGGCCAGGCACATCAGCTCCTTCATCAGCACGTCGTCCTTCTCGTCGTAGGGATTCTGTAGTAGATCCAGGACAACAGTGTGTACGCCCACGTTGCGCAGCAGGCGCTGTTCATGCTTTCGTGGTCTTACAATGGGACCTGAAGGGAATGGAATAGGTATGCTCATGGTCATGGTTGAGATTGAGTGCTTCCATTTACTCACCGGCCGTTACGCAGAATTTGTTCATACGAATGAGTATCTCTTTGACCTTTTGATATTCGCTGCGCTGCTCGGGCGATAAGGTGGCATCGTATTCGAGATTGTCGGCCCCACCGGTGGCATCGGCCCCACCGAGTTCATCCGTCGCCTTGGCCTTGTACACCCACAGCTCTGACTTCTCCACGCTCTGCCGCAATATGTCCAAATCAGATTTAATTTGCTTGTACGACTCCACATCGCTGTCCGAGACGAGCAGTTGCACCTGCAAAGCGAAAGTGTCAAACGAAGCAACATAATCTTATGGCCAACTATCGGATGTTTGTTAATACATACAAAATCAAAATGTCTTTCATTACGATATGCGGAATACGTCCACTTTATTGTTAGTTGTTAGTTGTGGGTGTTTGTATGTGCGTTTGTGTGTGTATTACAATTACGTGAGGTGTGTTGTTAGTTGTTAGTCACATACATATGATAAATGCAGTTGATTATGTGGCAAAGTGGCACGCGTCTCAACATCGACATCGAGACATCGAATTCAAGAGCGTTGCATGCAAACACAAGAAAGATGAAGAAAATTTAGAAATTAGAGAGAAACAACAAATTAATAGCAACATCGGTGCACCGATTCATTCAAATTACTCTAAATCTACAAAGCTATAATCATTCTACTACCATATCAAATATAAATAAACACTAGAAGACCAAAGTAAAAATATTTCGATATGTGGCAACTCTCAAAACAACTTTAAATAAGTTGTATACTAATTTCACTAGTTTTGAAAACTTTGGTGACTAATTCCAGGACGATTTCCCACAATTTTTGGATTAAAATTAAATTAAATTAAATACAATATTCTATATTCTATATTCGACCAACAAACTTATAAAAAAGGACAGTTTCTAAATAAATATTTTAATATTTAAACTAAATACAAATTTCTACAAATTACGCACAAGACAAAGGACACGAAAGGAAAGCTACACTTGTAAAAATGTTTAGTATAGTTTGTGATATATTTTCTTCATAGAAATTAGTTCTTCGATTTTAATTCTCCCTTCTTCGAGACTATATTAGCAGCAAGATGGCATTATATTGGATATCTATTTGGAGGATGTTTAAGTTATATTCGCTTATTTATCGACAAATGCCTAAGACCGATATATAAATCAAGAAGTCAACGTCAAATATCCAAATTGTTAGCTTAGTTTATTTAATACTAGTATTTATTCAAAGACATTAAAAGCAAACAATTATTGTTGTTAGTTCATGTAAATAAAATGTTAAATATTTAATACTTTAATGTATATACTTTTTTTAATTTAAATATTTTTAAGGGGTGCTGTTTTTTTTTTCATCAAAAGTGAAAAAAAATATTCGAATATTCTCAGATTGTAAGAAACCTATTTGAAAGTGCTTTCAAACTGCCTTCAAGAGTTAGAAGAGACTGCAAGAAGTATTAGTTGTTGAAGAAACTTACCTGTCTAAAGGCTTGCAGCACTTCCTGACGCTGGCTAAAGTGGCGAAAGAGCAGATGCAGTGCTCCAGACACGAGAGGCGCATAGTCATGCATGATTAGGTGGAGCAGCACACGCAGAAAGGTGCGTCCGCCTTGGCCATCCAGATCCAAATTGGCCGCATCGCTGCGCTCACAGTCGAATATGCCCTCCGCCTGGACGCCAATCGATTCCAGATCGATATTCTTTTGTCGTGCCGCCGCTGCGGAGGCGGCTGCTGCTGCTGCAGCCATGGCAGCCTCGGCTGCGGCTATTTGTTCCGAGTCCGAGAGTCCTGCGCTGCCAGGAGTTGTCTGCTGTTGCTGTTGCGCCTGTTCCTCACTGCAAGTGGGCGTGGAATTGTTGGGGGCTTGGGTCTGGGCGACCAAATCGGACTCGTCAAACTCCCGCTTGAAGATGGAGAGCAAGCAGCTGATTCTATAGTCAAGGCGCACATCCAATATGAACTGCAGTATCTCAATGATCTTCAGTTTGGTGTCCATGACCAGCGGATATTCTTTCATCATTTGCGACACAGATTTCCGCTGTTGCATCGCCATGGCTGGGGCAGCTATCGCCTGACCCACTGAGCCCAGGGCCAGCGAAGTCATCACCGTGCTCATGTCACCAATGGACCGCAGAACACCGCCCTCAGCTGGGAAATAGATAGTATTTAGCATTAGTATAACTAAACAATACTAGCACATGGAAAATCCCAAGCTCACCATCATTATTTGTCTCCTCTTCGACAGCTTATCAAAGTAAGATAGGAGTTCAAGATCAAGAGAGAACTTACTAAACGCTAACTAAATCTAAGTGGACCAACTTTGTCAATACTCACAAGCCATATCCGTGTTGACATAGGCGCCACCAGATGTCGTCTCGGACACACAATCCAGTATGGAAAGCAGTGTCTTTGTTAGGCGCAGCAGATCGCTGAAGCTATAGAAGCCAAAATATATTAAGTCCCTGGCCAGTTTGACCACCTGAAAAGAAATAAGGGTAAGTTCAATTCGAAATATTATTGTTGGATTAGGTTAGGTTATAAGGTTGTCAACTATAGGATGGACATTGGATGGTTACACAGCTCTCTACTGTGTTTTGTTTGTTTCCTGGCTAGCTCGTCAGCTATTCCGATATCGAGGCTATTGATATTGCGTCAATAGATTTTGTTGCCATTTGGCTATCAATATAAATATTTAGATTGCATGGTTGGACTTGAGACCTCTTTAGGCAAAGTCATTGCGTCATTATTGGTTTATTTATTTTTTTGTGACGCACCTCAAATGTGAGCTTGTTCTGCTCCTGATCCGTGAATAGCCACACCTTGGTAGCCACATTGCACAAATAGTTCTCCACAAAGGCAATTGTCGTATTGAATTTGGCACGACAGGCCTGTTTGTTTTGATCTGGTTGCAGATTTTTGCCATCATAGCTGAAACAGAAAAATAAAGGAAAGTTTATTGTTAGCTGAAAGCTATGGGTCGCTATAGCGACATCTAGAACTCACTCCATGATGGACATCTTTGAGGGTATTTCGCTCCACAGTCGCGCATATTTCACAGGCGTAACTGGCTCCTGGGGATCGCGATCCACATGCATGTGGAGCATTAGCCGGCAAAAGGATGCGCGCAACTCATATGGCATCGTTTCGTCTGACATGCATCTGCCGTATAGATATGAAGATCAGAATAGAACTTGACACTTGTAAGCTAACAGCTAGCAGCTAGCAGCTACCAGACACACTCACTTCAATATCAAATCAATGTCCAGTTGAGGCGAGAGTCGGTTCAGTGCCAGATACTGACGGTTCAGGCACATGTTGGAGAACAGGTTCAGCTGATGGCGATAATAGTTCAATATGGCTGCTTCCTGTTCACAGCCATCGGCCACACAGTTCGCTAGATCCGCCATGGAGCGCGACGTCTACGAAGTAGTAAATAAAATCGATTTATATCGACTCGGTTTTTGGTACTGTCCAAGCATCCGTGCATATAATTTGTGAAAACTATAATATTAAAATACCAACCGGTTGTCCCTTCCACTGCAAATGTATCTCGTACTTCTCGTTGGGCAGAGCTTCAAACTCGTCATTGAGGCTCGCACTGTCCCAGGTGGTCGTGGTCGAGGTGGATTGCACATCGGAGCGATCCTCATCGTCGCCGGTGACCTCAGTGAGTGTGGCCAGACACACGTCCTCGGAGGTGCCCTTATAGCAGCGCACAGCTATGTCGCCACGGAGCGCCTTGACCTGTGTATCGATGAGGATATCGACATTCTTGTCGCTGAGCACACTCTTGCAGATGAGCTCCTGGGTGACGGCAATCGCCTTGCGATTCGACACGCAGAGATCGGATAGGTAGTCGAGGAATCGCGAGTCCCAGTTGAGCATGTTCTTGCGCACGAGTCCGACAAACGTTTCGATCTCCGCCGCCGTTATGTGCTTCTCCAGCAGCTTGCGATTGTTGTGCAGCAGGGCGGTAATTGTGTCCTCAGCTAGGATATCGTAGCCGATCTGTTTCTGCATAAGGCCAAAGTGCTTGGCAATGTATTCCTGATTCTTGCGGTAATCCTGCTGGGAGAGACGCAGTATGCGATAGCACAGCCGGAAGATGTTCTTGTAGGGAGCGTTTTTAGGATCGCCGAGCTCGTCGAGTCGCAGGAATGGACCGTCGCCGGCTGTGTGCTCCTGGAATGGACCCTGCAGTATCTTGAACAGCTGCTTGAGGATGTACTGTTCACGCAACAGCTTTTGCCTGTCACGTATGGGATTCTTGATGGTGAACTCGAGCGCCTTGGTCTTGTTCTGCTCATTCTCCATGCCCGCTATGAAATACACAATGTCCTGCAGCAGTGAGATCAGCGCACGTCGCTCATTGATCGATATGCTGCCGTTGTCCAGTTTACTGGTAACCATTGCCAGCACTTTGCACGCATCGTTGGCAAAGTCCAGATCACGCACCTCCACCGGCGATACGGGTATGAGAGCAAACGCCTCTTTGTCCTCCTTGATGGGTGAGCAGCAGACCTTCGACATGACCGGCTTATCATCGTCCGCATCGATCGGTATCGACGTGGCATGCACCCACGTATTCGAGCAAATGTGCTGCAATCGCACATAGCTGGACTGCGGCACCAAGCTATCCGGCCGGGCCATAGTTGTCGCATCCAGCACAAACACAGATGCAATGTCCGCTGAATATGGGACGGAGACCAGGCGATATAGCTTGCCCTTCTGTTTATCTGCAATACAGTGAGAATTAATCAAGAGTTTCAAATAGGTGGCATGCCAATAAGTTACTTAAATTAAATTATGAATTATCTATTATTATTATTAATTTTAATATACAATTAGAATTTACTTTCTTTGGAGTGGGGATTAAGTTTTTTTACTTAATTTTTACATCTTTACACAAGTTTAGTTTTCGTCTGAATGAAAATGAAAAATTCAGCTTTTCTAGAGTTCCGAAGAGACAAATCCGCAAGGAAGGAAGACCCCAGCATGAGGGATGGACAATCTAGCTGATTGGTTTCCTATCATTTCCTATGTTCATTAAGTGAGTCAGTAGTATTACAGTGCTACAGTTAAAACCCACCGTTTAGGGTGGAGTTCATTGTGGAGCCGAGGCCCGAGTCTTTGCTGCAGTCTCCGAGCAGCGCCTCATGGACGCTGGCTGCGACTACGCCAGCTACTACATCGGACTCGGATTCAGCAGCCAGATAGTGACCAGTGGCTAGATGCTTGAAGCGATACAGCGAATTCCAATCGCCGGCGCCGCCGCGACATGAATCATGCTGCACCACCTCGATCTCCCAGAGCGCTTTACTGCTGGTTGCCGCTGTGGCACTGGTGCGTCCAGTGGTGCGCAGGAAGACATGGTATTGCTTCTTGTACTCATCCATGGTGAGAAACTTTTCCTGTTCGGCGTGGAAGAGACGTACGACGTCGCCGCCTTTGAGTATGTGCTCCTGGTTCTCTTTGTGCTCCATGAACAATGAAATTTTCCACGAGGTTGATGAGTTGAGAACGTTAACCTCCTTGCAGCCGGGATTATCGGGCAACTCATAGTTGGCGGCCACATGCAAATTCTGCTGATCCGCATTTACTGGACTGAGGATGACCTTGTCGCCCACAACTACATAGTCGCCAATGGAGCGCAGCTTGTAGAAGGGTTTTATGTAGAACCAGGAGCCCTCATTTCCATTCGCATCCAAATACACACGCATCGCA
Source organism: Drosophila cognata (assembly GCA_035041535.1). Taxonomy (NCBI): domain Eukaryota; kingdom Metazoa; phylum Arthropoda; class Insecta; order Diptera; family Drosophilidae; genus Drosophila; species Drosophila cognata. The sequence continues at coordinate 10,529,505 of JAWNLC010000571.1, read as the reverse complement.
TTCTTCTCCAGCAGCGAGGGCAGACGTTTGTTCACCGTTAGATACTTGTTGGACTTTAAGTGGAGCAACTGCACCACCGCACGACCATATTGTATGAAGGTCCCGAGTAGCTTCTTGTTCTCGGTTTCATTCTGTTTCTTCTCAATTTCCGCAGCATGCTAAAAAACGAAAGATTAGATCTAGTCTTCAAATACAACCTTTTGATGCTTACATGCAAACGTTTGAGCAGATTGGGATCTGTGTTGGAGCTGGCCGATTGCTTGGCTGCCTTCCAGAACTGCTTTTGTGCGGAGTACCGATTCATGGGACATATTTTGATAAGGCAATCTGTGGAGTTCAATTGAATTGAATACAGTTATAAATAAGTTTAATTTAACTCTTAATGTTGCTACTGTTTACCTCTAAACTTTTTGGGCGGACAACTCAAATCTCCAGCCTCAGGGCACACAACGGTTCGATCATCCACCAGACTGTTGAAATATAAATTTATATTATATGATATTAAATTTAATAATAATGTTAGATATTTTCTGCTATACTAGACTTGACTTATAAAGTTATTCAATAAGATAACAAGTAGAAATAAAAGTCATCCTTAAGATAAAAGTATTGTTAAATGAGTAATGAATAATTTTACCCAATATTGAAGATTTAGAAAGGAAGCAAGTATTTGGGGCCCCATTTAATATACATGAAGAGATTTCCTTGAACTGTCAGCTGTTCAGACAGGTTTATCCCATTCTATTTTACAGTTTTCTGAGATCTATATATACTATTTTGAGTAACATTCATCATATTTCATTTTAAAATTTAATTTAATTATTCACTTTTTACTAAATTTCATTTAATTTATAATTTTAAATTTTTCTTTCAATCAGTTTTACATTGCAAAACTAAGGAATTACAAAAAAAAACATTTTTGAAATAAGAATTTCATGTTGTCTCAGGATTTATCACCCTTAAGCAGTTTTACAAACCATGCTGGTTATTTAGTGTTTGTTATGATTCTGTTAGGAAAAATCTGAGGGATATCTTAATTTTCCATAATACCATATTTAATGCCATACTTTTCCTTAGCAGCTCTAAAGCGCAGAGAATTCGCATCTACATCTAATTTTCTGACTCACAAAGATACAAACAAAATAGATTAACTTTTAGATAAATAAGTGCGAGCACTTTAAATTCGAAAAGAACGTGCAAGTTTCAAGAGTTGTCTAGTGTTGGTGAGCATGTTGATTATATCTAATTAACTTGCACCAATTGGCATATAAGTAGCTTTCCTTTACGTGGCACATAGAGAAAGGAGAAACTCGAGGCGCCACGCAACAGTAGTCAGGGTGTCCTCAAAGATCTTCAATTGAAATGTCATTCATGGCAAGTACAGTAAGTGAGTGGGTGACTAGGTGAGCAGGTGAGTAAATGAGTGCTATGAGTGAAAAACTATGTGCCAGTATGAATGGTACTCACCCGAGTGTGCTCAAGAAACCGCAAACGCTGCCCTCCGCATAAAGCGAAACAATGTCGCCCAAGTGGAGGAAGCTCGCCGAGCCAATTATATTGTCGCCCATATTGAAGGGTAGTTTGTGTGTGTGTTGTGTATTTCACTTATATGTGTGTGTGTGTGTGTGTGTGTGTGTGTGTGGTTGTGTGTGAATGTGCGTGTGTGATTTGACGGCGGGTGGGATTCCGCCTGCTACTTGTTGTTTTCGCTTTGTTTGTGGCCGGTTATGCGAGTTAATTGCAAAGATTTGTCGCTGCTATTATTCTGTGTCCTGTGAGAGTAGAAAGAAAGAAAAAGCATATATTTATTATGTTTGTAAGTAGCAGAAGAGATCACATTTAGCCTAATTAGTACATTACATAAGCCAGCCGTAATATGTCATTGAGTTATCGCTATCTAGGGAGGTTTTTTGGGCGTATCAACCAGATAATTTAATCATTATTCGAATACCCACAAATTTGTTATGTGCCCTATATGGACACACATTGAATGAGGAATTCTTATTCTGACTTTATGTTTAATATTTTATGTGTAAGTTGTGGCCTTAACTTTTAAGTGCTTGCCATAAGCAAACTTTTCATGATTGTCTCCATTGTGCATTGAAAATGGACACAATGGGAAAACAAAAATCGGAGGCAGTCAAAATGCTTTAGCAATCTATATGGAAAATAAGACAAATGTGTATTGCTATTGTTGTTTTAATGGCATTGCCACATTGATTTTCAAGTCCATTGTTTGTATGTTCAGAGTCTTAGCAGAGAGTCTTACCACATACAGCTTAATAGACATCTAAAATATTTAATGCACAGACATTTTAAATTATCACACTAATTACAATAGTTGTGCAGTCCAAAATTAAACATTGCCTCAACTACAATAATAAATAATCAATAAAGTTCCTGGAATTTCCGTATACTATTCGTTGAGTTATGAACTATTAAATAAGCAATTATTTGGGTCAGTCACCGGCATTCTTCTTTTTCTAGTTTTATTATACTCTCTGCCCAAAAAATACTATTAGGCAATATTCGGAATATTCAATATATGTGAGTGTGTTCTTGTGTTGTGTTGTGTGTGTTGTGTTTATGTTGTGTGTCTGTCTGGCATAATAATCAGCTTCAATCAGAAAGCGAAGAGCTCAACTATCAATGAACAGAAATGAAATCGTGTCCACTCACAAATAATGGCCAATTAAATACACTCAGATCAAACTATATATAAGAAAAATTACTACAAAATTACATAGGTTTGCCCCAAATTGACAATCCCAAAAATATGGCGATTTATTCTATTTTGTTTTAGAAATATTTTTTATTATTAAAAAAAACATTTCTAAAAAATAGACATGCCCCAATTTTGAAGAAAAAAACTCAGATAAATTTTTCTAAATGTTAGGATAATTCTCTCCGAAATTTGAAATGCAAAGCCACAACCATAAATTTAAGAAATATAAAAAATATGGCAAATTACTAAAATTTGGCTGCATTTTTTTCTGAGTGTATTAGCTTGTCAGTCGCCATGACAGACAATTAGTTGTGGGTTTGTCTTAAGCTTAAATTCCAGTATCCACTTAGGCAAAATTCCAGTCAGTCCTCAGAGCTCTGATTTAGGATTTAAGCACAATAAAACATTAAAAATTCATATTTATGTGCAGGAAAAACTCGGTGTGTGTGTGTGTGTAAGTGTGAGACCTTGGACGGAAAGAAATGCCAACAAATTCCGCAGGGAGAGCAAGCCGCAACAAATTGCTAAAAAAAAAAAAAAGTCGACTTGTCAGTCAAAGGCAAAGTAGTATGCCCACAGGACAGCGATGATGCTGCAGCATGTGGCAGGAACCGGAAAATGTGGGATGAAAGTCACAATTTGCTGGCAGTTGTGCTTGGAAAAGCGATTTTAAATCATGAGGAAGCTGCCTTAATCACAAACATTCATTATATTTCGATGGATTACATTTAAATGAATTCAATTCAATTAGTACTGTTATCATTTTAACAATGATAAATTATTGTTCTTGTTCTTCTTTTTATGTATCGCTCACAGCTGTTGGGCAATTAAAATGAAATTTATTTAAAAATTCATTAAAATTAATTAAGAAGCATTTCAATAACAATAATCAAACAACTTCCAGATTCTTCTATTCACACAGATTTATGCATATGTATATGTAAACACTTATACATTAAGAGGTTACAGTTGTGTGTGTGTGTGGGTGTGTGTGATGTATACACATGCCTCTGTTAGGCGGGTGGCCCATTCAAAAATTTTGCCTTTTTTTGCTGGGATGCTGGGCTGAATCACACACACACATATTCAAACAGCTCATATCTCACATTGCCTGGCTCTAGATTGATTTGCCAGGTGTACATTTTCATGCTCGAAGAGAAGGATGATGAAAAAAAAACACTTACAAATATCTTCTTAGATTTTCATATGTAAACAAATCAAAGGTGCACAAAACAATTCACATTTATCATTTCAACTTCGAAGTCGTATAAATAAGTAGCACTAATAAATTATTAATAATTGAACGCGGTATTTGGATTTTCTTCGCAGATGCTTGCACGGCGCGACCGCATTTAACGATAGTCAGCGAGAGAAAACAACAAAAGAATAATGCAGCTTTTAATGTGTCCGACACAGCCGACAGCCGACGACGACCCACATAAGGCCAGCGCTCAAATGAAAATGCTGGAAAAGCTTACGCTTAGAGTCGCTGCCAAAAAGCTCAGGCGCCAGCGCACAAAAAGCTTTCTCAATGTAAGGCAGTGTGTCGTGGGTGTAGCTTTTTGAGTGTTTTTTTTTTGTTGATGCTGCTGGTAGTGTTGTTGTTGTTGGCTCCAACATTTTGCACACACAACTTTTGCTTTCATTCATGTGTGTGCTTGCTTGCTGCCTTCATCCGTCCTCCTTCCCCTTTGTCGTTTCACGCATCAGCGCTGCGAATTAGCTTTCTTAGTTGTGTGCATTAGTTTGGCCTCTCCTGCTTTATGCATTCGCTTCAGCGATGCCGATGAAAACGGGTCGTGTGCAAATATGATGTGATTTCCACATAAAAAAAGACAAAGGCGTTGACGATGACTTTGACTTTTTGCATGCCTCTAATGCAAATGCAATTGCATTTAACGGGTCAAGGTCATAGATTAACTCAAGACACTCATTGTGAGTGTGCTTGAGTTTGTGCTTTTCCTATTCATTTCTGTTTGTGTCTTGAGTGGCTTTTGAGCCTGTTGCTGACTTAGGAGTGGTTTTTCTCAACAACTTATTAGCTGAGTGCACAAATAGGAAAAACTATTAGAAAATAAATATAGTTCAACTTTTATCATTCCACGGTTTGTTGTTTGAGCAAGCATTTTTTAAAGAAGACTATATTTAATTTTGCCTTGGGAATAAATTATTTTAATATATTTTGCTTATGTATTCTTATCGGCCTGTCAACATTCTAATCTAATTAGACAAATTATAACGAATGCAAATTACAAACAAATCCATTTCGAACTAGATTACAAACACTCAACTACCCAGCAGAAAAAAAACACCATTGCGAACTCGATTCGAAATCTATACTTTGTAGGTGGTGTAGCTTCGAATCTATACCACAACCCTTATTACTTATTCACCAGCTGTATTACCCTATAATGTAGAAAGTAAGCGTTGCTCAAAGTTTTTTTTTATGCGCTTTATAGGCTGGCATACCTTGTGTGATTTATTTGTCACTACAAACATAGCCGAACTCCCTCACATACACTCAAAAGTAACTGAAATCATTCTCTCTCTCTCTCGTACAATATAAACGCCACAGGTGGTCGCTGCGACAGCGATGTCGACTGCGACAGTGACATCGATAAACGCACGTGCGAAAGATATAATCAGCTGACCACCGAATGAGAAGAGAAAAGCGTAAAGCGTGCAAAACAACAAATAATTGCTTGTTTGTTTACGTACGAAGCGCGCAGGCGTAACACAGCTTTCGTTAAACTTGAAAAGCTACACGCATGATAAAAGCTGTTTGGAATCGCGAAAGCTCTCTCTCTCAAGCACAGGGATAAAGTTTGCCAGGCCAAAAAAGGGACACACACTTAGTTGTAAAGCGTCGCGCAAGGCGCAAAGTCGTGACCAGCAGGCCAGTCGAATTTCGACTGACGGTCTCCGAACGAAGCAAACCCATCGAGGACCGTTGTTTATTGCGTAGTCGACCACGGTGCGTATGAGAAACGCCCGCCCGCGATTTTGTTCTGTCCTATGTTGGTTGTGTATGTGGAAATTAAATACGATAGCTTGTGCTTTTACAAACTTGTAATCTAAAAAAAATAAAAATGAGACAAGGAATACAACAAAATTTAATAAATTAAAACGAATTTTGTTCAATAAAAAAAATTCACGGTGAAAGTTGAGGCAGCAGCCAAAAAAAAGGAGAAAAAAAGAAGGATAAAAGTTCTGTGTGCGCGTGTATGTGTAAGTTTGTAAGTGTGTGAGTGTGTGTATGTGTATGTGTGTGTTTGTGTGTTAGTGTGTGTATGTGTGCGCGACAGCAAAAGGAATAGAGAAAGCAAAGCAAGAGCATCCCGTAGGAGTGGCACACATACAAAAGTGTTTGCATAACTTAAGTCGCCCGCCTCCCCCACGAGCCATTATATATATGTATATATGTACATATATACCTATGTATATAGCCAATATAATTTGATTAAGGCCAAGTCCGAGGCAGCAATGAATGCCAAAATATAGGACAAATGCTGTGTGAGCTGGTGATTCATGTGAAAAGTAAATACATCAACATAATATCCAAACATTTTCAGTGATATGCTTTAAAGGCGTGGCTCTTTTCAGAGACTCCTTCTAAACAATGGATCCGCACAACACTGGTCAGTGCATTACCTGGAGTGCTGTTGTCTGTTCACTTATTATCGTAGTCGTTTGTATTATATACATTCTATATTTTTGGGGCCTTAGTTACTTCGCGGAAAACGTTCGGATTATCCATTATTGGATCTGTATGCATTTCAATCCGTTTAGCAAATATTTAATATGATATTATATATTATTCACTCCTTCATTAGGGGGGATGAATAAACCGATTGAAGATAACAGCGCTAGAGAAATCCAATTTAAAACGACAGTTGATGAAATCTGAATGCGGTATATACTAATATCAAGAAAAAAAATTAATCGTTCGTGTAATTTGTATCTTGAAAATATAAATTGTATGTTGATGTAAATATTTTCACACAATATTCCTCTTAGGGAAACACAATTGAGCTTCTAATAATTGTTCTATTAAATACTCTTTATGTTGATATTATAATTTGGGTTGTATAATTTGGTTGTGAATTTGTCGACGACCTCTAAGCTTCTGTCTTTCTCTATGCGAAATTGTACCTTAGTTTTAAATGTATTTCGAATTGGATCATTATATCTGAGTTGACATAGGAACAATTTGTCGGAGGATGAGTTTTGTATGATAAACAATCTAAAGGAAAAATTTGAGAAATGTTCGTTATGCTGTCTGTCCATCTGTCCCAAAGCCAGTCACCAAATTTGGTTGGTAGATTGTTGGCTATGTGCTCTAAAGAATGAAATTTAATATTGAAATTGAGAAGTGAGCAGTTTGACTCTGGTCTGCAAGGGTATTTAATCTTCGGTGTGACCTAAGTAAGCTATACATTCATTTTCGTAATTTGTTCCATTGTATTGCAAACTGCTTTCTGTTGTCTACAATTTTTGTAACTGCAAACAGTTTAATATTGTTTGGTTTTGCTGATAGTTTAACGGTTGAAAGTGGCTCAGCGCCAATGAAAATGTTGTAAATAAACAAATAATCGCAATGACCAGTTTAAAAGCAACCAGGTGAAATGTGAAAAGAACTCAATTTAATGATGTTGGCAACAATAAGCCACAAAGTAGACGGCATTGAGCACAAAAGGCTCTTAAGCTGAATAACTAAAATCAACACTGCTCCGAGCATTAACCGGCTGAGGCGGCAAGGTGGCAGGTCGGCAAGGGATTGGATTGGATTGGATTGGGAAGTGCTTCGTTCCGGTATGCTCCGGATGCCAATAAACAGCTTAAAGGTTCGATCAATTCAATGGAGCACAACAGCAACTCAACATATGTTTAACAATTCGTGTGTGCAAAATGGGATGGAAAATTACCCTTGAAAGCCCCGGCAAATAAACTGGTTGCCAAAATAAAATAAAGCCCAACCAAAAGAAACGAAAGAAAGATGTCCATGTAGATAGTTTGATTATAGTAAAGATTAGCCGAGCCAACAAAGAATATTCTGTCTGGTGATAGTTCATAAATGTTAACCTTATGCAATTGTGATGAAAAGCTCTCTAAACAAGTAATGTGATATAAAACACACACAAATTTCACATACACACTCCAGACACACCCCACACACTCACACACACACGTTGCGAAATTATCGGAATCAGATGAAAGGCGACGCTTTAGCAAATGGCCCTTGCGAATGGCTCTGTGGCTCGATGTTGTCCCTCGCTTCTTGATTGGCTTAGGCAGCTTTCGCACAATGAAAGGGATAAAGGTTACAGCAACAGGATCAAGGAGCAAGGAGGGCGAATTTCAAAGTTTTCGGCATTGATTGAAGCTTTTGTCCGTGCGACACTTTGGGGAGTTGCCTTTTGTCCTGATGTGCCTGTTCCTCTCTTTGTTCTTTGTGGCCACCAACTACCACATTCCTGTTGCCATAAAACAATTGTCGTTTATTTGGCAAAACTGAATTAGATGAGATACCGAAAATTTGTGCAGCAATCACTTCCTGCTATATTCACCAACAGCTCCCGGATATCCTGTCAATTGGATTGCATCCACATCAAATCGATCGGCCTGAGATCTAGAGAGTTGTAAATGCATTCGGTTCAAATAATTTGAACTGCAATCCATTTCTCGTGCACCTGTAAATTAATTTTTATATTTGTGTTGATCCACTTCAATTGCATGTCTGGCGAAGGTCAACGTATATCTGAATCGAGAAAACCGACAGCATTTAATAAATGTCTCATCAACAATTGATAGCGAGGTGACCATTCAGGCGATATTTTAATGGGTGACTCAAAATAACGCTACAACCAAATTTCCTACAACAAATTTTCAAAATCGAAAGAAAAGAATATAGGAAGTGCTATAAGTTATATTTAAATTTATCGAATTTCAACATAATTTTTAATAAACCATATTTTGAGAATGCGAAAATTTTTGTATTTAAATACAAAGTTAATTTGTATTCAGAGCTTACTAGAATATTTGAAAATTGTATTCTTCAGATACATTTTCTTTGTTCGAAATGCATAGTTAGTGCACATATTTATTATTATTTGTACAACTAAAACGTTTTTAATAATTCTGAATATTTTAGCATTTGCTTAACTTTTATCACGTGTGCAAATTGAACAAACGGATAGCATTGTAAACTGTTTGTTACCCTGTATCATCCACGTGCTGTTCTACAATATATATACAATGTATATATATATATGTACATATATATGTATGTATTTCCATGCACAGATATCTTTAGGCATGCATCTGCATGTCAGTTCGAATTACACAACAAAAAGTCAGCGACATTCGGCGACTGCCAGTCGCAATCAGCTTCAAAAAAGAAAAAAAAAAAACAGAAACAAATAAACCACAAATGGCGCAAACAACAATAATAATAGCAAAACAAAACATCAAACAAAAAGTCAGCAACGGCACGTTCGCCATGGAGAAAAAAAATCCTTCATAGTACAAATACCGAGGGAACAAATGGTATTCAAACAGCGAGAGAGGGACTCAGCTGAAACTGGGAATCAAACTTGTTGTTTGTTGTTTCTGAGTCATACAAGTTGATGATGCATCCGCAGTGGGTGTGTTGGTGTATGTTGAGCCTGTGGCACAATCTATTAATAACACACAAATAGGCAGTGATGTGACTGAGCGAGTGTGTGTGTGTGTGTGTATGAATTGAACTTTTGCAAAAATGTCACTCACTGTTCAAGGGGAGCTGCACACTCGATACTTTCCATCAATTCAGGAAATAGTCCTTATCAATCTTTAATTTTACTACGCAATGTGGAAAGCATAGTTTTTTATCAACATTAGTTGTAGTAGTCAAAAGAAAACTGAAAAGCACAAAAAACTAGTCCAGATTATCATTTTGTGATAATATAAAGGAGCCATGGGGAGATATTTTACTTCTAAGAGGCCTCATTAATTAGTTAAAATTTAAAGGAAAATCCTATTTTTAAAAAATTGTAATCATTTATTCATTCAGAAGCAATAATACTTGAATAAGTAAACTAGCTCAGTTTAAGAATTGAGATACTTGAAATATATCAAAGGAATAAGTTAAATAAGCAACTAAGGAAACATGTCCGAATTTTTGCGTTTAGACTTTAAGGAAACTTTCGACCGATGAATGAGTTTTTGCATGAAAATTGATTTGTACACCTGTTCACATTCCTTTGTTTTGTATTTTATGTGCTAGTCATTTATTATATGAGATATGATGATGCCAATCGGACATAATTAACTATTAAATTGTCTAATTTTTTTTTTAAATTTTCGTTTGGAATTTGCCTGAATCATAAAAGAAAAAAAACTGATTAAAATGTTTACAATTACTGTTGGAGTGAATTCAGAATGTTTTTTATTTTTTGTGTACACATTTCTCAAATTATGAAAAGAAGGCTTGTTTAATTTTGCTGGAAGAGTCAGAACGTGAATAGGCTTTTTTGCGATATAAGTTTATCGTTGGCTTCATATGAATCATGAATTTTGCTTGAATTAAAGTCTACAAATAAGAAAATTCCGAGAAATTGAAAATATTTTGCACCGATCTTTGAAGGACATTGCCATCAACCTACCATCCAGATTTTGGGATTGTAGCTATAAAATTTTAAGAGATATGTGGCTTTATCGACTTGCGAATATCGATTTTATCGATTTCCATTATATGTTCCAAGTTTCAAGTCCATCTCTAAGGGTGTCGGAAAAAGTTACAAACGGACAGACAGCATGACGGACATTGCACAAAACAAATACCTTCGGTATCAAAGTATAAAAACAAATAATAAATAATATAAGTATATAGTAATAATAAAAATAATAATAAACAATAAAATACAAAGAGTTAATTTTCACATTGATAACAGTCTTTCCATAGTCGTTTACTCGTACATCCTCAGGTAATGTTCTCAATTTTATATAATTTAGTTAGAGTTTACGTAAATGTAAGTCTCATTATTGTTTTGCAAATTACTCTGCTGATGATGATAACGATAATAATAATAAGTGCAACACAATTCCAGCTGATCAAACACGCACACACATACACATGTACATGCATAAGTTTGTGTATGTGTTTGTGTAGACCCTTTAATAGACAGGGAGAAAAAAGCTTTCTCACTTTAATTGCTGTGAAGGGCACTCTCAATTGCGATAGTTGTTGTTGTTGACTACGGGTCAATAAGCGTTGCTCGAGAATCTTTTATTTATACGATAAATTGTTGTTTAACTATTTATGTGAATTGAGCATATGGCAAAAGACGTTTGTGTTTTTTTTCTTGGCGCTCAATTGAACTGCAAATTATGCACATATAAATATATATGGACCTATATATAAGTATAAGTATTGAATAGACGAGTGCAAGCGTGTGTATATGTTTGTATAAGAGTTTCGGCAGGCATAACTTAAAGTGCTTTCGATGTGTCTCAGTCATTGATTTTCACTGCTGAAAGTTTAATTGAGTCGTTATCGGCAGTTTGCTGTGTATGTACGTATGTATGTGTATATATGTATTAATGTGAGTCAGCTGCACATGCATTAACAAATAGTGAGGGTGTTGTGTGTATTTTTGTGTGTGAGTGGGTGTCGTTGAAAAATCTGCGGTGCGCGAGAAATTTTATACAGCGTGCAAAAAAAAAATTGAAAGCAACGCGTGCTGTGGGCAGCATGTGGCGCCATCTGCCTACCCTACTTAATAACTACAAGTTATGCACAGCACCATACACCACCCAACCCCATACCCATTCTACAAATTTGAATATGAAAGCTTTTTGCTTCGTTCTGCTCCTTTCGCTCTCTCACACTAACACTCCCACCTTTTACTCTCTCTCTCTGTCTGTTGCGCTTAATTAAGCACGCGTCTGTCTGCTCGCTGCCCTCTTTTGAATGCAAAGTGAGAGTGCGAGAGAGGGCGTGATTCTTTATACAGTTGTTGTTGTTGGTGTTTGGGTGTTTGTAATTGATTCTGAATAGGCAGTGCGAACAGTCTGGCAATATTTTCCTTTTTTTCATCTCTCTGTTTTGTCTTCAATTATTCGACATGAAAGCAAACTTGTTTTTTTTTACGCAATTAGCCCAACTGTCACTTAAACGTTATCAAAGTCTTGCTTTTTGACCCACATAAAGCCCTTTTTATATGCAGTTAAACCAGACAGATTAAACGGCCAACAACAGGTGGAACGGGTTTTATTTTGTGTTTAATTTAATAGAGAGCAGGATGGCTAAATTTTCGTTTATTTTTTAGTTACTTACAAAAAAAAAATCAGCAATTTCAGCATCTGCTCCTCTGCTCGTTTTTAGTTGAGTTATTTTCACATATTTTTATCATTTACTATTTTATTATTTTGAATTTTTTTTTGGTAACTGAATCATCATCAGAGTGATCATCTATATGGGAGTAATAGCACTCATAGATCGTAAATCGAATAATTTGATTGCAAATTAAGTTTTATAGCCACACGCATACACTCCAAAAAGCCGCACTCGAAAGAACTCAAAATATATTTATTTTTTTCACCTTGAGTGCGCGCACTTAACCACAAAAAAAAAACGCAAAGGGGAAGCGCACAAAACAACAATAACAATGTGTGAGCAGGCGAACGCTAAAAACAAAGACGAAAAAATTAAACACACGCGACTCATCAGCAGCAGAAGAAGGTGAAAACAAAAAGCGCAAAGCAACGTCAACAATTGCTACGCCCCCGCGCCAACCGCTGAAGCAATAACACAACACCAAAAGACGGCTTTTTGGGACAAGACAATGACGTCGACGGCGACGTTAACACAAGCAAACAACAAACGCAGCAAACAACAATGGATAAATTTTCAATTACAATTTTCACACATTTCCATGCATATTTTAGTTTACGCCAGCGTACCTACTGTGACCAACTACAAGGCCAAACACTTTTTCAATAAATTAAAACAATACTAAATAGCTTAAGTAGTAGAAAAATGCGATTTTAGAATGCGATTGTTGAATTTTTGTCTTCCAAGTTTTGCTTGCGTAGCGGTCCGCGATAAGAAAAAAGCGGCAAAGCGACACGCGACAATATCGAAGACTGAGCGTAATGAGAAGGCAACAAGTGTCAAAAACATCTGATCGCTTCAATTAACGAGCAGTCTGGCAACATGCACAAGCAACATATGATCAACTGAAGCGTTAGGTTGGGCAACGCTGTGCACGTTGCGATCAGGGGTGGCAACGCCAATCTGGCGGAAAAATATTAACTTTAATAACTTTAAAATGTTCTTCTTTTGCAGAAAATGCGAAGCGCATAGAAATCATCGACAACAACTACCATTTCCCTAAAAGTTTGCACCCAGGCACCTGCAGCAATATGTGTGCGGCATTTATATATCGCTGGCTTTTGTGTGGCGCGGCCATTGTAAATGTGCTCGTTGCACAAAGGCACACAGCTTCCGATAATCCCTCCACATACAATATTGGCGGCGTATTGAGCAATTCCGACAGCGAGGAGCACTTTCGCACAACAATAGCGGTAAGTGTGTGTTTTTCTTACCTAACTCGATATTTGCAGATTATGAATATTGATTCCCGCATTGCAGCATTTAAATTTCGATCAGCAATATGTGCCGCGGAAAGTCACCTACTACGATAAGACAATACGCATGGATAAGAATCCAATTAAAACCGTGTTCAATGTCTGCGATAAGCTCATCGAAAAACGCGTAAGTATCAAAGGAAAAACAAACAGCAATCATTTCCATTTTGTGCATCTCGGCTGGCAAATGCAAATACAATTAGAGTGCCTTCGACCCCATCCACGCTTTGGGGTCTTCATTTTAATAATTCAAAGGGAAATGAGTCGGAAATGAGTCGGTGACAAGCGGTAATTTGCCCGACCATATCACACACAGTCAGTTTGCTCGTCAGTCAGTCCGTTAGTCAGTCAGTTCCATTCATTGGTTCATCCGGTTGACTGCCTGCGAATTGCTTTAAGACATATTCAGTGCAAATAGGCAGCAAATATGCGATTTGGGAATATCGGCATTTAAATACCCTCTCAAAATGATGTTTTGATTCATCATTTGCAGTTTATTCTTTCAATGGGTCTGATTGGGATTTTTCTTTTTTGTTTTTGTTTTTCAAAAGTTATGCTTCCTTACGGAGCAAAATTAAACGTTATCTCTTAACATAAGATGGGTTTTAAAGCAATATATATGTGCTTTCTTTTTTTTTAAAGTTTTCAACTATCTCAGCAAAGATTTTAGTCTGATGCACAATTGATTAAAGTAATATCTTTAAAAGCAAACTGTCCGTGAACTAGAAATTGCTGCAATGAAGTGTGTACTTCAGTTGAGTTGCTTAAAAATAATTTATAGACTGCGACGCAAAATTGAACTCATGTTCAAGTAGAGTTCGTTGACAATATGAGCTCTGTTAAGAACTTGAAAAGGTGCTTTCAAATAAGTGTCCTTGGCGGGATTCATTAATCGCACATTGTCTCGCATATAACTCAACGCTTCGCCATCAGAATCAATTTGGAATTGTGCTGTGAGCGCAATCGCAATTGTCATTTATCATTTGCCTGGCGAAATGCGGCCATTTTTAACCTTTCATTACACACCCTGGAGAACAAATCAGTGTCAGATGCGATTCATATTGCCACAGCCAGCAAATGATGCACATACATTTTGGCACTCAATTGCAGAATTCTGGTGACGCCCAATTCAATTTACACTTCCGCTTGTCTAGAGATTGCTCTCCCCGCTAACCGTCTCTTAACCCAGTTTTGTCTTTTTGCATTTCTCATTCAATTGAATTGATTTTGTGTGTGTGTGTGTGTGTGTGTGTGTGTATTGGCGCCGTGTCGTGTTTCAGGTATACGCCGTAGTCGTTTCGCATGAGCAAACCTCCGGCGATTTGTCGCCGGCAGCTGTGAGTTATACGAGCGGCTTCTATTCTATACCCGTCATTGGCATATCCTCGCGGGATGCGGCCTTTTCCGACAAGAACATACACGTCTCATTTCTGCGCACTGTGCCCCCGTACTATCATCAGGCGGACGTCTGGCTCGAGATGCTCAGTCACTTTCTTTACACGAAGGTAGGTAGCCTGAGATATGGCTTATTGACTTATGGACTTGTCTACATTGCCATATTCCATCGGCAGGTAATCATCATTCACAGCTCCGATACGGATGGACGCGCAATTTTAGGTCGTTTCCAGACCACATCGCAGACCTACTACGATGATGTCGATGTGCGCGCCACAGTCGAATTGATTGTTGAATTCGAGCCAAAACTGGAGAGTTTTACGGAGCATTTGATCGACATGAAGACAGCACAGTCCAGGGTTTATCTAATGTATGCCAGGTGGGTTAATAAAACTTCAAATTATGCTCATTTTCAGATGCGAGCTTAGTTGCTCCTAGAAGTATGCTACAAAAATAGGAAATTTATCTAAAATTAATATATCAAAATGGAGTTGTGATTGAAATGATTCTAATAAGATATACGTTAATATGCGTAATGTATCCTGCGAGTAGGTTGGAATTCAAGTCCTGTCCTGGTGACCTGATTTCTTAGACAATTAATCTAACAAGCATTACTTTAAGTTAAATATTTGTTAAATTTCGATTATGGCTTAAGATCCTAAAATGTTCCCTAACGAACACTATAAACATATCATCTGTGGGCTTGTCATTACATGTTATCCTCCATCATTTATTTCAATATAATTCTAAATTCGAACCAAGCTTTGATAAATTTAAACTCAGCATTATTTCAGACATAACATTGAGAAATATCTTAAAACTCTATCACATTCTAAAAAATAATTTAGTTCCTAAGTATTCATTGTGTTAACTATTTTTTTCATTTGTAATACGATATAAAATCGATTCTGTTTATTTTTATTTATTATTTATAAGTATAGGCAATATAATCCAAATATTTCAAAATATTTCAAACTGAAAACAATCATTTGACTGAGCGGTATATAAAAGCCCAGTTTATATCTATAAAAGTCCTGTTAATATACAGATATTAGGTCCACCAGTCCCTAGATCCCCAGTGCTCTGCAGATTTAAGTCCATTTATCAACAGAAAAGTTTTGAGCTTATTAAAAGAGAAGTCCTTGGCTCGTGTCCCAAAGCTCATTAAAATAAGCTGTTGTCTTGTGTTTTATATGTATTTGAATGTGTGTATATAAGTGTGTATATATATATATCTATAAATATATATGGGTGTTCACAGCACCGAGGACGCTCAAGTGATATTCCGCGATGCTGGCGAATACAACATGACTGGTGAGGGTCATGTGTGGATTGTGACGGAGCAGGCGCTCCATGCGAATAACACGCCCGACGGAATCCTCGGCCTGCAGCTAGAGCACGCCCACAGCGACAAGGGACACATTAGGGTAAGTAAAGTGTGCATGGCACATGTTACACCAGCCAATGACTCCGGCCAGCATCTTTGATATGCATGATGTGTTTGGCTTGCAGGACAGCGTTTATGTGCTGGCCTCGGCAATTAAGGAAATGATTTCGAATGAGACTATCGCCGAAGCGCCCAAGGATTGTGGTGACTCCGCCGTCAACTGGGAGTCAGGTGAGCTCTTAATCATGACATAGAAGAGTGTAAATCAATAATCGCTCCACACCATCGCATAGGCAAACGACTCTTTCAGTATCTTAAGTCCAGGAATATCACCGGGGAGACGGGTCAAGTGGCCTTCGATGACAATGGGGATCGCATCTATGCCGGCTATGATGTGATCAACATACGTGAACATCAGAAGCAACATGTTGTCGGCAAGTTCAGCTACGATAGTGTGAGTATTAATCAGGCAAAAGATATCACTCGTATATAATCCAACACCGATTTACATTGCAGCCAAGGGGCAAGATGCGGATGCGCATCAATGACAGCGAGATCATTTGGGGAGGCAAACAGAAGCGCAAACCGGAGGGCATCATGATACCCACCCATCTCAAGCTGCTCACCATCGAGGAGAAGCCCTTTGTCTATGTGCGTCGCATGGGCGACGACGAGTTCCGCTGCGAACCCGATGAGCGTCCATGTCCCCTATTTAATGCCAGCGGGGCGACTGGTAAGAGACTCAATCTTATGCACCAAAGCATTATTATTAGATTAGCTCCTCTAAAAGTCGGCTAAACAGTTTTGGCCAAAGTAGAATTGTAGTATGTCCAAAAAGGAGCTAGAAGTTCCATTTTAGATTTAAAAGTTTCTTTACACATAAACTAATCGAGTTCATTTACAATTTCCGTAAAGTTATTTTCCTCAAAAGCAAACCATATCGATTTCTAGCAAGAGATCCTGACATTAATTGTTGCCTTTCTGTGTCAAATTGTGAATTTTCTTTTTTCTTAAGACGAGTTCAAAATATGCCTTATTTTGGATATGGGATGCTAAATCTTAGCTGCCCTTTAAATTAAGCTGACTTTAATAAAATCTTAAAGAGTTAAGCGGAAAAAAATACTTGCTATGAACACACCAATAATTTTATGTCTTATGTAGCAGATCCATTAAAAGATTTTTCGACAATCTTTCTTTAAATTTTACTTATTTCTATTGAAAATGTTATTTTCATTTGTTGGGCAGTTTTCGATCCTACATCTAACTTTACATGAACGCAAAAGTGGCTTAGATTAAAATAGAAACAAAATTATAATTTGTTCTTTAATTATTTTCGTTATTTAAGAATTAATTTTTTCTGGGCATACACTTACCAACATAAACATTTTGTAATTTTTCAGCCAACGAGTTCTGCTGCCGTGGATACTGCATTGATTTGCTCATTGAGCTGTCGAAGCGGATTAACTTTACGTATGATCTGGCCCTGTCGCCAGATGGCCAATTCGGACACTATATCCTGCGGAATAACTCCGGTGCGATGACGTTGCGCAAAGAGTGGACGGGTTTGATTGGCGAGCTGGTCAATGAACGTGCCGAGTAAGATTTATTGGAGCCTGCTGGCACTTGTCATAATATTTATTAAATATATTGATGAAATGTAAATATTGAAAATTTCCATGCTAAAATTGGTTACAAACATTTTCACTAACAACTATTTAAAATTGTTAAGTATTCAAGTTTTATTAATGAATTTATATTGAAATTACATTTTTCCCATTTTGCATCATTATTTCATTAAAGTATTTGCCATAAGATTCATTTATTTTTATATATTAATATATATATTAAATATTAGAAATTATAATTCGAATATATGCGAAAATTAACATGTGATTTTTCTCTGTTTATTTATTTCTAGCATGATCGTTGCACCACTAACCATTAATCCGGAGCGTGCCGAGTATATCGAATTCTCGAAACCATTCAAATACCAAGGCATTACAATACTCGAGAAGAAACCGTCCCGATCGAGTACTCTTGTGTCTTTCTTGCAGCCATTTAGTAACACGCTATGGATCTTGGTAATGGTGTCGGTTCATGTTGTGGCGCTCGTGCTCTATCTGCTGGACAGGTGCGTGCCAAATCCCCCCAATTCCCAAGAAAGCAACCATACACCCCAACTAGAGTCAATTACCAGAAACAGACACACACACACACAAACACACACATTACTTGTGACACTCGATGAGTGATGATTTGGACTTAATCTGCTCGTTGCATTTGACGGTTGAACGGCAGCGAGCACATCGAACATCCTCTCGTGTCTGCTAATCCCCCACTTCCCCGACATCACTTAGCCATGGTTAAATGTTGGTTTTAAATGTACGTTTTACTAACTGAGTGAATTCTCTAACATTTAGATTTTCACCGTTTGGACGCTTCAAGCTATCGCATTCGGACAGCAACGAGGAGAAGGCGTTGAATCTCAGTTCGGCGGTTTGGTTCGCCTGGGGAGTTTTACTCAATAGCGGCATTGGTGAGGGGACGCCGCGCAGCTTCTCGGCCCGGGTGCTGGGCATGGTCTGGGCTGGCTTTGCCATGATCATTGTTGCCTCGTACACGGCCAACTTGGCCGCCTTCCTCGTGCTGGAGCGGCCCAAGACGAAGCTGAGCGGCATCAATGATGCCCGTCTGCGCAACACAATGGAGAATTTGACCTGTGCAACGGTCAAGGGTTCATCGGTGGACATGTACTTTAGACGTCAGGTGGAACTGTCCAATATGTATCGCACCATGGAGTCCAATAACTATGTCACTGCCGAGCAGGCCATTCAGGATGTGAAGAAGGGGTAACTGAAGATCGCACTCTCTCTCTCTCTCTGTCTGTCACACACACTCTCTCTCTGTCTCTGTTGCTCTTCGCTACGAGTGTTTAATAGTCGCATGATTTTGGCACCCCAACTACAACTAACTAACCAACTAACTACAACAATAGCAACAACAATAACTACAACAACAACGAAAGTTTCAAAACTCACTCTTCACTTTCCACTCAATTCAAACTCTTATCACTATCTTTTTCTCTCTCCCCCATGTATCTCTCTCTCTCTCTCTCTCTCTTTCTATGTCTCGTCAGTAGCCGTAGTAATCGTAATCATATTCGTATTGTCCTCGTATTTAAATGTTTCCCCAACGAGATCTCTCTCTTTATTCAACTATTATCGCTATTGTAATTGTTGTACTCGTGAATAGTTAAATAAATATGTTAAATTTGTGACTAAATATTTTCACCTCTTGTTTCGTTCAGCAAACTGATGGCTTTTATTTGGGACTCATCCCGTCTCGAATACGAGGCCTCCAAGGATTGTGAGCTGGTTACCGCTGGGGAGCTATTTGGACGTAGCGGCTATGGGATTGGCCTGCAGAAGGGTTCGCCCTGGACGGATGCTGTCACACTGGCCATACTCGAGTTCCATGAGAGTATGTTATAGAAAAATATATTAATTCAATATAAATATTTAATTACTTTATTTAATTTTTAATATAATTTTTTCTGTGTATCATGTTTTTTTTTTTATTATTGAAGTATGAAAAGATAAGATGATTTTTAAGCTTTAGATTAAATAATTTGGTTTTAAGTATTGTATTTGGTATTGAAATTTTATTAAATTATTTATTCTTAGTTCTTTAGAGTGATAATTATTAATTAATTAATTCATTTTTTTATTTTTCAATTGATTTTTTTTATATTATATCATTTATATATTTCCATTAAGATGAGCTTTAGGCTGGACAAACAAAATCACTAAATTAACCATTTCTAATTGCAGGTGGATTCATGGAGAAGCTGGATAAGCAGTGGATCTTCCATGGACATGTGCAGCAGAACTGTGAGCTGTTTGAGAAGACGCCGAACACGCTAGGACTGAAGAATATGGCGGGCGTGTTTATATTGGTGGGTGTGGGCATAGCCGGCGGCGTGGGACTCATCATCATCGAGGTCATCTACAAGAAGCATCAAGTGAAGAAGCAGAAGCGTTTGGATATTGCACGACACGCAGCCGACAAATGGCGTGGCACCATTGAGGTAATCCTTTTTTTCATATATACAAAGAAAATTGATGAGTATAAATATATCATGATTCATTCTATAGAAACGAAAAACGATTCGTGCCTCGCTGGCCATGCAGCGACAGTATAATGTGGGGCTAATGGCCACACATGCGCCCGGAACGATTAGCCTGGCGGTGGACAAGCGACGCTATCCACGTCTGGGACAGCGACTGGGTCCGGAACGCGCCTGGCCGGGCGATGGTGCCGATGTGCTGCGCACGCGGCGGCCCTATGATCTGGGCAAGGGGGGTCTGACCGCATCGCAGCTGGGATTGGGCAAGACGCGTCCACAACAGAATCCATTGCCACCGCGTTACTCGCCTGGTTATACCAGCGATGTCTCGCATTTGGTCGTCTAAGTTAACATTTTTGGAAACCAAAAATAGTAAAATATACACAATATACACACACACACGCACACACACACATACATATATATGTATATATATATATGATTATTGCTCAATACCTGAAGATTTACATGCCAATAAGAGAATTTGTATTTAAATAGTTAATTGAGATCAGCTGAGTTGCTGTCGCATTGATTGGAGTGCAGCATTATTGACAAGTGTTCAGCAAGTATACAAATCAAAAGTTCAATATCAAAATTTATTTTATGCCTAAAATTAAATAAGCTTCAAAACAATCTGCTGCACTCCAAAGTAACGAAGCTGGCAACTTGCTTAACACAAAAATGTACTTCCGGGAGGCACAGTAATTAAAAATAGAAAGGACAAAAACCGAAACATGTATTTATACATATAGATTTCAAATATATATTTGAATGTAATGCTATAGTGATCGGCATTTATTTTATGGCAGTTAAGTTTGTGTAGTTGTCTCTAGATTTAAATGAGAATTTGTTGATTTGCATAATATATTCGATATGCTTAACGCTAAAAAAAACTATATGCCCGCTTTAGCAAAACTCCGCTGAAAGTATTTACTTGGCGAATTTGAAATATGACCTCGTATCTACTGAAAACATTGTTATTTTTTCCTATTGTAAATTGAATTGTATTTCGTGAAAAACCCATCATCACAGAAACCCACCCATTGTTAATACGGTGTGTACTTAAAATTGAAACCCGATTTTCTGGCTATACTATTTGTGCCACAACAAAGAGCTCCGATTTTCTGCAAAATACTCTTACAACTTATACACTTCACAAAAGTTATACTTCCGAACAACTGTCGATGTTGATGTTAATACGGCTTTTCATAAATCCGCTGACCTTATTAATCGGATACACTTCAAACAACGACAACGACACCAATTGAAACTTATGTGTTGCAAGGAAACCAAAACGAGTACACCTAAAAACAAATGTAAACAAAGTTATAAATTGAACTCAAAAATCATAAAGTTACTTAAGCGAAGCATAAAAACTAAAAATGTCATTGCATAAAACATAAAATGTCTACTTAATATTAAGTGTGAAAGTTAACAGCATAAATGTGAATAGAACAAACAAAAAAAAGACATTGAGAAGCAACATAATTAACATGAGTTACTCAAATCGGTGGCCATTAAACAAAGGAATAGGTATTTTAAATGTTTTGAATGTGTAAACTATTTATGCCAAATAAATATTTAATAGAACGAAACACTTTACTCTTCTTCTTCTATTTTTTTTTTTTTTTAAATATGTTATTGACCTAAAAACGAATGCAACTATTTCGTTTCCTTTAGAGAATCTGGAAAACAACTTTTCATTCATGTGCCTGTTTTATGCAAATCAATTTCAAAATTTCGCTATTGAACTTGTGATTTTGAAATTTAGCCCACTCAGCTGTAATTTTCATATATGTATCCAAACATTCATCAGTGATTGACAAGTTAAATGAATATTTTTCGCATTGGAAACAATGATGATTGATGGGTTGATTAATTTGTTTGTAGTTTTATCTGGGGGTGCTCGAATTGTTTTTATTTATAGATGGGCTTATCTAGTTCTATAAGTGCAACAGTGGTTTACACTTTTTGTAGTATTTGAGAATATAATTTATTTATTGATTTATACATATTTATAATCTCTCTTGCGGTAAGAAGCGGAGAATCAAACCAAATCCGGAACTTTTTATCGAAATTGACCGATTAAAATTCAGTGGAACCGAATTTCCACCATTTATGATTCCGTAACAGGGAATCAATTCGATTCGATACGACTTAATTTCTTTGTAAAATGGGTAAGTTCCGTAAATGTAGACGTATGCCAAATGTATATATTCAAATACGTAAGGTATACAGATATATTTGATGGTCTTCTTTTTTATTAACTCCATTAAATAGATCTTTAAAAGACAAGTGTAATTTTATTCCCATATTTCATTGGTTCAACTATGAAAATGGGGAACATTGCTTAAGTAGTTGGTAATAAACAAAAGCAATCAAAAGCTATCAATTTAATCAGTATAAAAAGCTATACAATAGATACCATAGAATGCTATCTGAAAGCCCTATGGTACTCCAGATAATTGCAAAGATGCCCTTTAGACAACATTCAGCAAACACTCACTCCAAATGCAGCCACTTCAATTCTTATCACTTATTAATGCAACATTTTGGCATACTAAATATATTCTAAATTTTGAGTTTCTAGCTCTATAGTCTGTGATATCCGCGTATCCATACAGATGGACGTACAGACGGACATGGCCATATCGACTAGGCTGTTGATCCTGATAAAGATTACATATACTTTATGGAGTCGAAGATGTAACAGGCAGAACTGTTACATAAATTTGCACAGAACCAATATACCATTTTGACATATTTTAAATGGGTCCAGGGTGAGGTTTATTTCTACCTTATACTGTTCCATTTTACGCCTGAAATTCTTAGTTTAGTGATAAATAATAGTGATAAATTCCCGTTTAGTTAAGCTCGTTATACGTATTTTAAATCATTAGTCGCTTCAGAGCACGGGTGTTATTAAACACTTGATTCTAAACAGTTTTCTATCGGCTTAATTTTTGATTAACAATAGAAACTACCAACCAGACAAGCAACCAGGCAGCCAAACAACTCACCAACCAAACCAAGCCAAACCAAGTCAAACCAATCCAAGCCAATCCAGCCAGACTAACCGGCGCTAAGCGGGTTGTAACTGCAACAAAGTGGTTCGAATCAGTCATATCAACGATGGAGAACCGGTTTCATTAGCTGACTTGCAAAATCGAAAAACAAAGAAATTAGTGAAACGCAAATATACTCAACTGAAATGATTAATACGAGTAGACAGTAGCAGACAGAGTGTCGTCAACTGTGTGGGAGAACTTAAATGTTCTGGCCAACAATCAAACAAATCAAACAAAAACAAATTGATCATAAATCTACAACTTTAATTTGTGAAATTAGTTAAATGAGTTTGGTTTTTATTTTGTTTTCATGTTTACGTATTTAAAAAAGAAAACAAACTTTAATTAATTTAATTAACTGTTTTCTGCTGTAAATTGATGAACAGTTTCAGAAAGCAGAAAGCCTCTTTGCAACTTTGCAGTTTAATATTTACACACCTATGATCAATGGTTAGGCTTCAACTGTTAGATTCTGGGAAGCTTATTACTATGATATATATAATTGAAATCATTTTGTCACTCAAAAGGTCTATCATACAAACTCTCTAGATGATCAGTCGGTAGTCAGGTAGGCACTTTAACTGTTGGCCAGATTTGATTTTAACAGCAATCTCGTCACGTGCTATAAGCAGTTCCATTTGTTTGCTATTCCACTGAAATTGATTTCTAAAAATAAGCATCTTATTCTCTGACCCCTTACTTTTCATTTTATTTGAGATGTGATGCGGATCATAGAGCGGCACATGGTGTTGGCAATTATGACAGACCCAATTGTTCAGTTCTTTATCCAATCAATTAACATTCAGTGTGTGCATTCATAAGTGCTCAGATACAAAAACGCGTCACACTCCACTGTTGCAGATACAAAGGCTCTGCCTGTGAAAGCGATTGTATCTGGATACTTTGCGATCTTTACGATCTTTGCGCTAAATTAAAACCTTTTTAAAGTGGTATAAAGCAGTTAATTCAATTAATAAGCATGTGTCAAATAGCATTTTTGCTATTTTCGATTAAATTGGACTTTGATTTTTTTTTAAATTTGCATTTTGTATTTTATAGCTGTAGCTAATTGCTATTTTTATTTATATCCAAAATTCCTCCACGCGACCTCAAAACCGAAAGTGTCTGCCTCCCGCCGCCCTCATTGATGGTGCAAGATTGGACAAATATCAAATGCATATTTGCTATAAACTTATATCGATATATTTATAGCTGCACTCGTGCTCTTACGAATCTAGATTTGTAGATGTATTAATTCGTAAACTCTATTAATTAGCAGTTACACACTTTTTGTTGTACTAGTAACTTGTAAGCTGCTAAGCATTTAATTTGAGCTGTTAAATAATCATTGGATCTGTTTTGTCGGTCGAATTGTTGACTCTTTCAATTAGACAAGTTTGACCTTAGTGATCACGTGGATCTATATAAAAATATGTAAATATTTACCCTTATGGCTTGGAACCAGGTCCGTCAAAATGTGTTAATCCGCGCAACAGTCAAATTGAATGTCAATCGAACCGGTTCAAATTGGTTCCGATTGACAGTTTCAAAGCGATCAATCTTAGAAATCCAGGAAGAAAAACTAGACTACGTTTTTCATTGCCCAGATTACAACAGTTGATCTATCCCATACGTGAACTTAACTCAATTTTAAGAATGTAAATTAAACTGAGAGATTGGAAGGCATAGACAGAGACTCTAATCAAGAATATATATATATATTGAGTAGTAGACATGTCCTGAGCGCTATATTTATTTGGTACACTATTGTACTTATCTAAATAACGATATCTTATACGATACTTATCTAAACGATAACAGAAATCATCCATTGTTATAGCCAATTCTAATAGAATACTTTAAATATTTATATCTCTATAAATTAATTTAAATTGTCCAGGATTAAGCAATATTCAGCAATATATTAATAGTGTTCCATCTTAAAATGAGTAAAAATGTGTTTGGAATTTCATTCATTACATTCTTAGCTACCCTTTGCCAATTTTTACCTTTACACGGTACATAAATTAATGTGAAAATCAAAGCAGCATTATCCAGCAGTAATTATCCAGATTTTGAATTTTTATTATTACCCGATCATTAACAAATTAAATGTATTTCCTTAAGCAGAACACAGCCGCTTGGCATCGTTGAAGCCAAATGTGAAGGAAAACAAACTTTTGGCACTTAAATTATGTCTAGAGTAGAGCAACCAATGGCAACAATGAGGCAACAATTGAGTTATTGCTTAAATAAACTAGACAAAATGCGCTTTGTGTCTGAATACACATTAGGCACACTTATATATAGATTCTGTATTACATATGAGTCGGGGTCATTGTAAATGTATACATAAATTTACTATGCAAGCCGATACATTTCAGAGCGGTAATATTTATGGCGCCTGAAGTCGAATGCATAAATTGAAATTTAAAGCGTATCAAAATGTGCGCCGCATGGAAAGTTATAAACAATTTGCAAACTATTAATAATTAGCATAAGAAATTGCCTAAATACAAATTATAAATGGGTGTGAAAAAATAGCGTAAACATATGAAGATTCTACATATATATACATATATATATATATATTCATTTAATAAATATTTACTACTATTGATACGGTTGCTAAACAATTGTTATATTTATATAATAAAATATATTCTACGATGCAATTTAATTGATAATTCTAGAAGCCTTAAGCAGCATCTGCGAAAATGTTTAACACATATTTGTTTTCAGTTATTCAAATTAATTATTCTGCAGATTTCAAATGCTTTTGGCAAAGTGTTCGTAATTAAGTTTAAATCAAATATGTCATCGATTGCAAAAGGAAAGATTTTTAGCATGGGCAATTACTGAAAACACTTCAAACTGCAATAAATCGATTTAAGTTGTTAGCTGAAGGCGCCGGTCAGTGCGGGCATAAACAAAGATAAGATACGTCAATTCTCGTGTATCTCAGTGGGAAACCCCTCTATGATAAGATCTCCCCAGATTACGAATCGCACTACAAGCATGCTTTGTAAATTTGCCAAGCTATCATGTTTGATGGCTATTAGCCAAATGCGATCAAAGCATCAAATTTATAAAATTATGCAAGATATTAGATAAAGTTTCTTATATTAGAGCAGACTCCTAGTAATCTTTCTTCCACGTTCAGTATTTGTAGCTCTGAAATTGCTGGAGTCTTTTATCGGGGGGCGTGGTCTGAATTTGTATATGCTGATCTTTGATGGAGGTTAGCTGATAGAAAACTGCTAAGTTTGGCGCTTCTATCTATAAAATTGTCGAAGATATGTGTTTTATCGATTTGCACTTTTAGAAATATCGCTATTGGCAATATTGCAGTTATGGGCGTGGCCATAACGGTGCCACAAAATGGCTATAATTTTCAAATTTGTATGGGCGGCACCAAACCAATATACCCTTAATACCATTGGTATCTTAGTGTAATTGGAGATTTTTTTTTTCTAAATTTTAGAATGGAATTAAGAAAAGAGATTTTTTTTCTAAATTTTAGAATGGAATTAAGAAAAGAAAAATCTTGATTTTAAGAAAGACACAACCTTCTGTTTTAGAATAGAAAATTGAGTTACTATTGCGCCAAAGAAATGCAGATTTTCTACAAAATCGGCCAATTTGTTTCTCAGTGTACTAATGTGACTAAGATGATGAGCGAGGTGTACTTTAGGTCGTGCATTCGAATGATAAGATCGATTAGCTTATCTGTAAAACATATTATTCTAAATTGTCGTTTAATGTACTCGATTATTGGGACATTGACTGCTTGACATTTAATTGTATGACAGTTGTCTGCACTAATTGTTGAGGGATTGCACACAGAAAGTAGGCGAAATTCCTCTTAACTCATTGTATACCCTGGCTTTTGGTTGACCGATTTCTATTAGATGTAATTCATTTCGTGTAATTTTAATTTAATTATTAGATTGTTTCGCTGGTTATTTTTTCGCTGATTAGACAATATATTACACCTTTCTATTACTATTTTCAAGTTGTGTGTTTATCTTATCTTCCAAAACTGCTGTTTGCTTACTTCTAGTACGTCAATTGCTGAGAACATGAATGGATTTTAGCTAATTTGATTTTATAAACAATGTTTACTACTTTTTCTTCAACTAACTACTTTTGATTATAAATTGAAAAGGTTAAAAAATGTGTCTAATGCATTCCTAGAAAAGTAAAGTAACCGGCTGACCCAATAAGTAATATAAAACATCAAAACTTGATTATCGATCTAATTTAGACTCAGTTTACAGACAAAGTTTATATTATTTTGTTTTTATTTTTATAGATAACTTCCGCCGATCCCTATTGATTTCTGATTACAATACAACAACGTAATTTTCATAACATAGTCTTCCAATTCTTTTTGGATATGCCTAACCAAAATATTGATTAACTATAGAAATTTCACGAAGATCGGAAGATTGCAACGATATGCAAAAATGTAGTTGTTTTTGTGGTTTGTCTTTTCTCAGCTGATTTCCGAAACTTTAACCGATATAATGTATTTTACCGGTAAATTAAGGGTATCACCTAGTCGAACACTATCTTATTTTTACTTGTAAGTTGTTTAATTGTTTTAAACTTTGAGTTATTTTAAAGATGTCTGATTAGAAGATTAATTACTACTTTCTCATTGTTTGTTGTTCCAATAATTGTTCGTTTATCTAATCTTCTAAATGGAGTTTTTTGAAAATGTAAGACTACGCAAATCGTTTTTGACTTGAGCAAGCTTATAGTTTAGGTATGGAGGTAGTGGATGAAATTATTTAAGTGATCTTCATGTCGTGTAAATTGGCTTGTATTATGTATAAATTAAGTTAGTTCACTAATAGTGTTGCTTGTTGTTTTAGACAATCGAAATTTTCATCTCTGACAGTTCCCAAATTTGTCTATTTAATTCAGTGTAATAGTTATATGCTTAACACAATGAAAATGAGTAATGAAGTTGTGAAAAGTCTCCGACTTCACAAAGTATATATATTCTTAATCGAGATCAACAACTGAGTTTGTCTGGATGTTTATTTCATTTTTGCGATTTCCGATATTTCAGTATCCGGCAAAAATTTTGGACCACGCCTTCTCTCTACTTTTCCAGACACAAAAAAACAACTTCACTTAAACAACATCAATTTGAAACTGAACAGTTATGCATTTTTAGTTGCAAGTCTAACCTAGAAACCTATCCGTTGACGTCATCCTCGCTGCTGCTGTTGCCGCTGCTTGCTTTCTTCGTTGCTATTGGCCGCTGTCGCAGTTACCGTTGCGACCGATCGCAATTGGTCGCTGCACTTGGCACTGTTTTTGACATTGCCGAGTCTTCTATTCCATCAGTCGTCTGCAATCAAGCTGTTGTGCAATGTGTCAAATTTCGGCCGTCTCGCAGTCAAACGATGACTTGCTAAAAGATGCGTGGTAAGCACGCTCGGCTTTTTAAGCAGTGTTGTAAAATTTTAAGTGAAATTCTGCATGTGCTATAATTTTTGGCTACGTCACTTTCGGTGTTAAGTACTTGTACTCTACATAAAAATAATGGATAAATGAGGTGGATAAATTGTGGCTAACAGTATCAGCTAGATACTGTTTAGTTTAAATACAACAAATTAATAAAACAACTTCGCTCAATCGTTTTGTCGAATAACAAAAAAAGAAAAAAAGCATACAAAACAGCCAAGAGTTGATTTTTTCTTTTTTTTCAACAGGTCGCCAGCCAATCAAACCAGATAAATCCGAATTTAATTCGATGAAACCAGATTGCGGTTGTTGTTGTTGTGGTGAAGTGTGTGTGTGAATTTAGTAAACAAACGGGACAAGCTAATAGCAGGCTTAAGTACTAAGTGTTAAACATAAATAAAAGCAAACTACACATTATCACTAACAAAATCGAGCAAAGTCACAAAATGGCGCCACAATCAGAGTTGTTGACAAAGCGCTTAAATTATCACACAAAAATACCATCAGCCGACATTCGACATGCAAATATCCTGGCCATCTGCTGGTCACACTGCATGCAGTTGACATTTTTATCTATCTATAGATTCTGTTAATGTAAAAAAAACAGCCGGTCTGTTAAATTCATGTTTTGTTGACTTTAGTTGTTTTCTGTGTGAGATTATCCCGCTATTGCTGCATATTCTCAACAGAGAGCGGTCACTGTTACCGATTTCCGCGCACACACATGTGAGCGAGCAAGCGAGCGTGTGTGTGTGTGTGTGTATTGAAAATAGAGCGAACAGCAAACAAACACTTGTTGAAAAACTCACCACACTCACGCTCTCACACAGACAATAGCGCGCTGCGCTTATTCCCCGTACGCCATACGTATTTGATTGGTAATCTAGCCAAAGCCGAACTAGCGCAAACAGTCAGCAGAATGGTGTCCATAATCAAAAGTCCATAATAATCAAACGGCAAACAGTTAACAGCGTTCAAACGACGTACGACAGTCAGCGCGTCAAGTTGTAAATTGTAACCGCTGCCGCGTACAAACAACATTTTATTTAGCAGAGTGCTAAAAAAAACGTCAATCGTTAATTAATATTTTTTAGTTGGGTTGCCCACGCGTTAAATATATGGCCACATTTCATATGGGCAGTTAAACGTTGCTAAAACCTCGTCGTGTGCACATCGGCTCACTTTTTATATCCGATTAAGCCCAATTAGGCAAAACAAAGGTCCTGCAGGACTCTCAGTTTGCTGTGCAAATGTGCGCGTTGAATAACTATAATTAATTAGAATCCCAAAAAAAAATAAAAAAAATAAATACATAAGAAAAAAATAATTAAAATCACAACAATGGCAGATCGTTTTCAAATCTTAAAGCTTAACGGCAATGCCAGTGTGAATGGAGCCTTCGACGGGGAACCCGGTTGCCCCAACAACAACAGCAGTGCAGCAAATGCCGAGCACAATTCAAGTGGAATCGGCACGGATGAGAATTACCTGCAGCCAAAGCCTGCGGAGGGCTCCGAGAGTCGCCGTACATCTCGTCTGTCCTTCCGCGGCTTTGGGCAATTCCTGCGCAAATCGGATGGCGAGCGCAAGTTTAGCCTGGCGCAGTTAACAAAGTGAGTGGCTTCAACCAAATGCGAATATCTTAAACAGATAAAAAGAATAAAACAAAAATAGCAAGAAATTATACAACATTTGGAAATACTCAAATGCCGATCATTTTATACGGTCTGCTTCAATTTGATTGTTCTTTTATTTGCCATGTGTAATTTTGTGGCTGAAATATTTGCGTGCTCCATTAACAACGATTTGTTAAACACATATTGCTAAGTAAATAATTTCAATATCGTCGATTCGTCTCGCTCATAAAATTATTCAGTGCATAACAGAAAGAAATAAAATCAGGAAATAGAAAAAAAAACAAAAAAACAAAAAAAAACAAGTATAATAATATAATAAGTATTATAGTATATTATCATACACTTTATTCAAAAGCAAAAGCAAAAATTATGGATCAATAATTAATTAGTTCAATTCTTAATAGATGTTCTAAATAGCTCATTGTGTGTGAATCTTAAATAGATAAATAATGCTAGTAAATTCCAATGTAAGTTTAAATGTATTAAATGTGGATTACAATTCTAGTCCACTTACATGATAATATAGTAAAACAAAAACAAATATTAACACTAAATCGTATAAGCGTCTGTTTCTCACAACAATCAATTGTCGTTCCCGAATGAGATAAGTGAATTTTTAGCTTTAATAGACGCTTTAGAATTTTCATAATTATTATCGCTTACATAATACGATTTGCGTTTAATGACAGATTATAAATTCGGTTGGAGGCTCATTCAAAAACACAGACAGCAAATTGAGTGCAAAACGAAATAAAACCGAGACAATATTTAAATTTAACAAATAGTCAAATGGCCTCTTAACATTATTTAAATTTAAGCAATGTTAAAAAATCATGAATGTGTTTATATCTGTAAAACTTGAATGAAAGTTTATGCACTCTATACATTTTTTTTTTGTTTTGTTTTTAGTGTAAAAATCGTCATAAATTGAAATTAAGTAGAACGTGATGATCCATTTTTACAGTGCGAACTGGGTAGCTTGAATAACCTAAAACTTCATCGATAAAAATAATATAATGGTAGACAGAGAAATGAGTTCGACTGTTAGCACAATTATAGATTTTAATTGATATAGATACAATTTCTAAAAATAAGCTACTTACTAAATGTCAAGCACATGACAAAACACAAAGTCACGTTTTCGAACCCCAGGTCAAGATAATTTGTTATCAAATTAACAGTGCACAAATTGCAGTTGCTTTCTTATTTTGTATTCTGTTTTGGCTACTTATTTATTATTATTATTTTATTTTTAACACACTGCTAAATAAAATGCTAAAATGTGTAAGCAATCCATTTTACTGAATGAGTTGTGAACGTAAATGCAATTTCGAAAAATTTGCACACGGCTAACAAGTTACAAAGCGCAAATCAATAACAAAACTGGGAAACTGAATACGAAAACTATTACCGAAATGGCAACAAGTTTTCAAAGTCGAGCTGTTGTTGTTGTTTTCGGTTTTTTGTTGCAACTTGTATTGATATTCAATCGAAAACAATTTGTACCACGCATATCTCTCAACTAGATGCATTTGTTTTGATTCGGTTATTGGGTTTTCTGGGTTCACCAGCTGATGACCTGTCTGTGTCCAACAACAAATTACGCACATATATATATATATATATATATATATATATATATATAATCAAACTGAGAGACAGGCACAAATAGACCAAATTTGGATGAGTTTTGTCTCCCGCTTGACTTGCTTGTAAATTTCTTCAATTGCACAGCTAAATCAGCCCAGCTAAATCTCAATCAGAGTCAATAGATCAATAGACACACACACATATGTGTGTACATATAAATGTATAGGTATATATGTATATATATATATCCACACACTTACAGCATGCAATGCAAATTGTTTAGACTCATGACTGTATCATTTAAATGTGAGAATTCGAATGCAGTTGCCTCAACTATTGCTCTGCCTGCTGCTGTCACTGTCTCTATCTGGCAGTTGAATTGAAAATTAAGAAATCAAAATGAACTCACATCATAAATAGAACAAACAACCCACTTTTAAACAACAGACCAAAATGCATCATTCCCCATTACATATCTAAACTTTAATGAGGTAGCCATTTGGGGTATTCCCGCAGATACGCACTTTAAATCTGTTCATGCTAAACTTAGCACTATCATTCGTAGATTTCGAACCCCCCAGATCTCATTTTTACGTGAGATCATTCCATGAAATTTCCTACTTATGTCAATCCACTTGCCAGGCTCCTTGACTTGATCCTTGAGACGTGGCAGGCTGAAACGCTGTTTTGTGAAAATATAAAAATATTGAATATATCTGGGATATTTAAATGTAAAACCCCAGAAAAAAAACAATCAGACAAAATCAAAAATTATTATTAAGAATCAGTTAAAATGCCAAACGATAAATTTATGTTTATTTAATAATGGCCAAGAACTCAGCATTCAAAATATTCTTGAAATTACATGATTTTCATCAGCCATGCATTCACACATGCGAATTATACATTCTTAAAGGTAAACGCTTCATAAATTAAATCAGAATTAATAACCAGAAATAATGTCTGATCCATATATATATATTGCTTTATCTTTTTTGTTTATGTTCTTTCCATATACCCATTTCGCCATATCCGTTGGATATTTCATTATCTTATTAATAAACATGCATAAATCGGTGCTGAATGAGGCGTGCCATGAACAGCGCTAGATAAATATTTTTATTATTATTTATATTTTCATTTTGTATCGAAAATAATTCTTCAACTTGTAAGTGTTTATCGTCAGCAATATAGTTGTTTACCAGCAGATCTTTGTTATTTTCCATCAAGACACGATTCACTGATTTTAATTTCCAACTATACTTAAAATTTCGCATATCCCCATCTTTTCATGTTTATTTACTTTGTTTATTACCAATTAACACCTTTAAATGTTTACAGTTTATTTCTTACCAAATACAACGAAATTTACAAGTTTTCTGCAAAAAGTATGCAACATAAAAAATGATTTTTTCTGTCACCAAATTGCGGAATCCGTTCTACAAAATTATCAGTCTAAGAAGTATTTTGTGGAATTTTTGAAACATTTTTGCAAATATTTTTCTTCAGTTCTTGTGGCGCGGCGCCACTGTCTGTTTTTTGGTTATAGTTGCATTTACCCCGCTCACTCTTCACTTTTGACTTATGGAATTTTGAAGCTTTTCAATTATCTCTGGGAATGGAATTGCTTCGGCTGCTTTCGTTTTCAATAAGTAAATAAACATGATTAAAACAAAAATGAAATGAGAAAGAGCCGAACCAGTCAGCCACCCTGTTCAATAAAAACATGAAAACGGTTTTGAGGCAAAAGCGATGTTTTCCCATTCACATTTCAGCATCTTGGCCTTCCCCTTGGGCACCTTGACCATGTGACTTCCCCATTTCGGTTTTCGTGCTTTTATTACAGTTGTTCTTCTTCTGCTCTTTTTATTGAATCTGTATCGAGTGTGTTTTGTGTGTGGATATCTTTTTAGTGAGTATTTCTGTTTTGCATGCTGCTGGGCACAGTCATGCTGACCGAAGCGATGAGAATTGTACTGCCGTTTCATCAGTATGGAAATATTAAGAACTTGCCACCTCCCCACTGCACCACCGCACCACACCATGACAAATTGACTAATCGCGGATTCTGTTTTTGTTTTGCAGGGAAACACTTCCGCGCCTGGACAACTATCGCATATCAATGCGCAACTTGAAACGGCCCTCAATCGGCGAACTTCAGGGCGAGGCTGCTGATCAGGTAAGATTTCGCTGAGAATGTTTTTTTGTAATCAGTCATAAATAGCCAAAGTATGCTTGAATATTTGTATACATTCAGAAAAAAAATCGAACTGAATTTTAGCAAAACTCCCTAAAATACAAATCGGACTGTAAACTAAAAAGTTTTTTTGTTTTTAACAAAATTCTCTATATGTAAAACTAAAATATAAATTTCTTAAAATATTTTATAAATATATAAATGAAATTTTCTATTTTACTGAAATTTAGAAAATAGTAATGAAATAGCTGTAAAATCTGTGGATCAAATTAAATTATTATCTAAAATGTTTGTATACGTGAAATATGAAGTAAAATTAGAGACAATTACATTTTTTCTACATTTAAGAAGAATGTGTACTGGAATTAAGAAAGAAAGACGAAACTTAACAGTTTAGAAATCTACTTTGTGAATAATTATGGCGATTTTATCTCAGACTTTTTGTCTGAGTGTATATTTGTTACACCTGTAATTAGCATGGGGCTTGCAATATAATGCGTTAGATTGGCAAGTAGCACGGAGTTTCATAAAAGATTAACATACAAGATATATAAATGTAAAAGTTGAATATTATATATATATATATATATATATATATATTATAATATAATAATAATTATTTTGAACTTATGTTATTTGGTTGGTTCAATTGTGTGATACTATTCCAAAACAATGACAAAAGCATTAATTCAAGTTCAACAAATTATCTTGTAAATAAAAAACTTACCATTCGTCATTCAGACATAAAAGGCATTCCAGGCCAGCGTAACGCAGGTCATTTTATTTTAAGTGTAAGTATTTTGTAGACTCAATAACTTATCACATAAAATGCTCATAATTGGGTCATTATCGACTCTAAGTACACTTCAAATCCTAATGACAACAAGTATTACATAAAAGAGCAAGTTTTTTTCGAAAGTACAGACCATGGAATACTCTTGCAGACGAGTATTAAAATTGAATATGTCAAGTTTTAGAAATTATAAATATTTTAATACAAATATTAGTTATTGATGAACTGCAGGGGAATGGGGTAGTTCTCTCTGACTGATCTGACTATTGTTTACCAAGTTAAGTAACCATACTGATTCGCAATTTTTACATATATTAAATGAAAATATTTAACAAATTTAGTTAAAAAAACATTAAAAAAAAAAACGCATGTGACACATAGGAATTTTCATTCTTTCAACGTGTTGTTTTCCATTTATATTCACGTTGATAAATGTATATTTTCCGTTGTTGTTCTGGAGACCCTTCAGTTCCGTCGCAGTCGTTTTCCATCTGCAACTAGTTATCTAGGATTTTGAAAACATTTCAATTGCTTAAATAATAAACAGTTCGCTTATATCTAAAAACATAAAATATAATATACATTCCAGCCATAACTCAATCCGGCAATAAATCAAAATTGTACTGCTCTCAATATTCATATATTGACAGTGATTAGTCAATAATTATGGACTAGATTATACCCTTTGCTCACGTTAAATCTTCTGCTGTAAAAAGTCAGATAAATAAGAATATTGATTTGAATATTCTAATATATATATATATAGCATATATATAAGAATATTTCATTATATATTATTATTATATTTTTTTTTCATTTTTAATTCGAAAATGACGTAGATAATTTTTGAAAAATCTTACAAATCAAATTTATTAAAGATTTCTTGAGCTGCCCTCACATACAGTGCCACAAATTAGTGGGTATTTGAAAAAAACAAACACACACACACACACACACTTTACTCTGTGTTTCCTATAAGTGTATGTACATTCTTTATTAACACCATATCGTTATTTATTTAGTTGAAGAATTTTCACATTTTCAATGAGTCTTTCATGACGTATGCGCAATATTATTTCCTATACTCATCTATTGGCAAATGGATTTGTGCCGATGACGTTGCCAGTTCATCATTAACTCATTATTGTGTCATACCTTTGTCAAGGTCAGTCCCAAGCTATGAGACGCCTTATCGTTCACTTAAGTGGGTGACTGAGGCTGAAGAGTACCCTCCAGTCGCAGCCTTAGTCAGAGTTACCATTTTTATGCTTATCGCCAAAGCCAAAGCCAAAGCAATAAATTTTATGCGTCTGCTGCGTCTTGTGGTCGTATTACAATTCGCATATTCCTTAATTAATTCACTGTTGGCTACCGTAGCGGCTTTGTGGCATAGCGTCAACGTGGCGTATGATAGATATCGTAAAAACTACATTACAGCGCCGGGTGGCTCAGTAAGGGAATACCAACGAAATCGCCTCGTAAACTATAATTGATTCGGCTGCTTCAAGTGTGCGTTCCAGACAAGCTCAACTAGTAATTATTACAGCAGATAACAAATTGTCCAGAAATTAGATATATGTAAATACATATAAAAGTTCTGCCGAAAAACAAATGTTCCAATAACAGCTGCAAATAGCTACTGAGTGAGATATATTCATTCAGTTATTCAGTTATATTTGATGATGTTCGCTGGAGGGGGGAAACCTTATTATAGACAACTAATTTGGCAATTATTCATTAAATATTCCAAATTTTGCTGGGAGTAACAGTTTTCCTACTGTTTTTATTGGGTAAAGGCGAAGTTAAATTTGTATTCCAACTGCTTGGAGCATTTTTATACCCAGAAGCCATAACAAATGAGAAAAAGACTAAGTAAAAGTAAGTTCATATTGATTTAAAAGTAAAATGTTTCGACTTGAAGAATATTATTTGTATTTATGCTTTTGAATTCGAATCTAAAGTTGAGTAAATCGGATGACTTATCAGTATTATGGAGCCAGCCGATTTTTTTCTTAGAATTAATTCGATTCGAAACATATAAATAAGTAAAAGCTGGCTTAAAAACAAATCTTAGAATGCGTTAAGCGTTGAAATCGAATTTATATGCTCGCTAATATGATTAGGAACCATAAAAATTTGCTTTTAATATATATATATATATAATATATACAAGTATATATAGATCTTTGTATGCATAGACTTGCGTTCATATATTCAAACATTGGTTAGACATGAAATCTTTTTATTTATGGATCTTTTTGAAATTGCTGAAATACTCAAGAATAAGGGATGATATAAATATGAAATAAATATATGTATATAAATAATATATCAATATATACAAATGTGAGCAGAGTTAATTTTCTAAAACTATTAAATATTTATTACGTATCGAGAGTCCTAAGTGGTTGTGTGTGTAAGTTGTTTGTGCTTAGTGCCACGCAGTTTGCAATGGGCTGTCATTTGAACATGTGTGCTGAAAGATGACACCAAGGATGGCCTTAAAGCCAAATTAATTGTCAACAAGATGGCTGGAGCCTTGCAGCGCCACATGTTACATTGTTTTAGCTGGCCACCCAACCAGCACACCACACCACACACACACACACAAAAAAACACTTCACGGCACACAACACAACACAACAACTCCATAAAACACAGCCACATCGATAACAAATAAAAAATTAAAAAACACAGTTAGAACGCATTGCTCGAGTCCGTCAACAGCCGAGACAAGTGTGAAAAATGCATTCAGCGCGCAGTGCGTATCATTAAAATTGACAGCAGAAAGTGCCGTCGACAGATGGCGCTGTCGCTGGCATCGATCGATGTCAATTTTGCCAGAGTGCTTGGAAGAATTGTGTTAAAGCTGCTTGCTGCTTGTCAAAGCCACCCAACTTTGCCTGCCAGCACCTGTCAAGAGTGTTGACAATTTTGCCAATGCGATAAGCGTTCACTTGAAAAATTGTTATCAAACAACGCTTTATAAATGAAGATTTGCCAGCGCCACTTGGAAAATTCCAAAATGTTTGCAGCACTTTTTCTTTGTTGCTAACACTTTCACATGTTCGAGTGCACATAATTAATCAAATTTTGTGATTATCCCATGTCATTTTCAATCAGATATTGTGCACTTATTAAGTACTAACCATTTATCGGCACTGCATCTCTATATGTACAGACATAACTAACGCACGTTCGTACTTATAGCGATAGGGAACCGATTAAATAATATTAACACTGCTTTCAATTCGGAACTTGAACAATGACTTCTGTCTGGGATTTGATATAATGTTTCGAGTGTCGGAAATTGGATGTCATGCTTATGGCAGGTGACCATGAGAATGCAAAACAAACACATTTAAAAAGTATTAAATTATTTGATTTTCTTATTATGAACGGGGGCTGAGGCCTTTAATGAAAATAGTATTGGATCGACATTAGTAGATTGAAATGTTGTTGTGGGTCTTCCAGCAAACTCGAAAGTTGTTTGGCGACCTCTCGCTTACTATCATAGAATATTTAACCAATGTGTCTGACATCAGATCAATGGATATCGAAGAACTTAAGAATCCTGAAACTGCCCAAATCAAGTCAATCTACCGCATATATTTGTTCATGAAGAATCGCTGCATTAATTAATTAGTGAAGTGCTATTTTTATGATTTGTCATAATTCTTCAAGTGAAATATTTTCTCATCAATCAAATTTAGTAATTAAAAGATTAGTTTAATTTGTTTTCAAACTAATAAGGTGTCTTTAAAGTAAAAAGGAACTTGAGATAACGCTACAGATCTTAACTCAGAAGAGGTAACGAATCCAGTCAAGTAAAACTAACTAGATACTAAACAAAATAAATACGTTAAGCGAATATTAAATAAAAATAGAATACGTTAAGAGAGATTTTTATTCGCCGACTTATTCGATTTCCAACGATGCCAAATTAGCACAACGGCCATTTGATGCGGATGCCAATTCTCAATTTACCGCCAGGTAAACAAAACTTGCATAGATTCGTTTTTTATGAAAACTATAAGCATATTAGAACAAATAATGCATAAATTGAGTATATTCTATATGTTCAAAAATAGCTTCGAATGGTACCACGCCGCTGTCCATGAGCAATTCACATTTCTGTGTTTACATCATCAGCATTTGAATAGACTCATCGCATTTTCCGATTTGTGTTTTTCCATTTGAATTGCGCTTGCTGCTGCACTTGCCCGGCATTGTTATAATTACAATTCGAATTCTAATTTGCAATTCATTTCAAAAGAGTCGTTGCTATTTTTACAGCATTTATCAATTCCCGCGAAATATTATGCGAATTTCTCGAATCATTTACCCAATCTTCATTGAAAACGCAGTCGTATAATACTTCATTACTTAATGTGAGCGTTAGGAAAACCATTAATCGTTAATGAAATATATATATATATAAATCTGAAGAGTTCAATAAC
Source organism: Drosophila cognata (assembly GCA_035041535.1). Classification (NCBI taxonomy): domain Eukaryota; kingdom Metazoa; phylum Arthropoda; class Insecta; order Diptera; family Drosophilidae; genus Drosophila; species Drosophila cognata. Next base: position 10,490,017 of record JAWNLC010000571.1, on the reverse strand, counting down.
ATATTTAAAACCGTCACCTAATCAGGACAATCTAATATATTGAAAAGAGCCCAAATTGATTTTAAGCTCATTTGAACAGATCTCTTAACGATTTTTGGATGAAGATATTCTGGTTCATACTGGGGAACTGTCTTACCAATTTATTTATTTAATGTGAACTTAAACCCGATCTAAAAAGTGCTTTAATAAATATAAACTTAAAATTAAAGTTCAAATTACGAACTACATTTTTTAATTGAAAAGGAAGAAATTAAATTAAAAATTAAAGAAAGAGAAATCAAATAAAGAATGTAAAATAAGGTAACTCAAGACATCTTGTAATCAGGACCCACTATCAAAACGGGTTCAATTAAGTTGTGGAAATGTATGTATCAGAAATCATATCCAATGCCTTTAAGTATATATTCTTTTAATCAGAATCAACAACAGATTTATTGATTTAAGTTTTCCAAGTGACTGCATTTTGAATATAATTATGTCAGTTATCAAATTGCCCGAAGCAGCTTAATTTTATATATACGAGTACATATATATATATATATATATATATCCCATCCGGTAGTCATAAGTTGCTATTATAATTTTTATTTTGATTAGTATCTCAAAGTAAAATCACTCCCACAAAAAGCTATCCATGAAATGCGCAACTGAATCTTTTTTAAAAGGTATTCCAAGTGTCCATTAAGTTTTGATTTGTTCTCTATTACATCTAAACATTGTCTGATGCCATTATTGTCATTAAGTTATCTGTTAAACTTGTCCCACTCAGGACTTGTGTCTCAATCCATGCCATTTCGCTCGAAGGTTCAATTTGCCACTTGTTATCAGCTGTCTGCTGCATTCCCGAACCGCTTCCACTTTCGCAATCTATGTGTACATGAGCTGTCAGACACTGTATGTGTATGTGTCTATCCATATATGTACATCTATATACCACCGGGCGCAATTTCAATTCCAATTCCGTGTGCGCGTGCAAAAAAAAAATAAATAATAATAAAAAAAATATTCCACGCTTGGGCAAACGAAAAGCGGCTGTAAATAAACTAAATTAAATTACCCCGGCCACCGCCATTCAAACAAGGCACCGTGGACGTCTGTCTGTCCCTCCGTACGTCCTTCCGTCATTCTTTCTGTCTATATAATATATATATATATGTGCATCCGTTTGTCGGGACAGTCTGAGTATGAGACTGGCTCCCAGTGGGTTTGTTTGAGTGCTTGTGTGTGTATCTGTCTGCGTGTCTGGCTACCCGCCGCTCAGCGCCGCCAAAAATGTGTAAACAATCAACATTGACCACCCACGGGGAGCCAGAGCCAGAGCCAGGATCCAGGACCCGGGAGCTTTCCCCGGACCCAAGCTGAGTAGTAACCAACCAACGGCTTGGGGTCCATACCGAATGGGGTGTGTTCGATGTGTGGCCAAGTCCATCGATGTCACAAAATATAAAGTGAGTCCTGCCGAGTCCTGTTGAGTCCTGTTAAGTGCCAACGCAACGCGCCCTGCTTACTTAAAAAAAAAAAAAAAACAAGAAAAAACATTCAATTATGTGAGCAAACAATAAAATAGATAATCAACTGTCTATTATCCAAAGTTTACTCCAATAATATGACTAACCAATAGCAGTCGTGTATCCTCGCAAAGTTTATTCATTTATCGCCATTGTTAAAGCACTCAGACAGCAAATTTCATTTCATTTCATTTCATTTTTATGTGGTTGATTTTGTTTTTTAAATTACAGTTCACTTTTAAGCACAATATATTTATATTTATATGTATATTTCTATATAATAATTGTAATATTTATCACAACTTTATAATTGTTGAGAAACATAAGTACAAAAAATGCACAAATTGTTGGCTTGTATTATTAAAGAATACAATTTTGAAGAGGGTATGGAAAGGTCTTGAACCGTAAGGAAATAAAAAAATAATAAAATAAAAAAAAATAAGAAATTAGTTATATATATATATATATATATATATATATTGAGTTTTAAATAACAAGTTCTTCACAAATCTACAAATTTTTGTAATCTTCTAAGTAATCAAGGAAAATGTTTAAAAATGCTTAAAACTAATTCAAAAGCTAAATAAAACTTTACTTTAAGAGATTAAAATTCAAATGTATATATTTAAATATATGTTCACAGTCGCTCAGCAAAATCGGAAGGAATTATTAATAGCTTTAAGTATATATTTAAACGATGTTATTCAAAATTAGCACAGCCGCTAATGGATGTTGATTTCAACTCAACAATTTTTGGCTAGGTTCACAGAATTGATATTGACTCGTTTCTTGGACCTCTTTATGCAATTTTCGCATAGTGTTAAAACCAAAGTCAATTAATTAATATGATGCTGTTTCTGACAATGTGGCGTTAAATGTCCAAAAATACATAGGAAACACCCTGACACAGATATATTTGATTGTATGTTAATTGGAGCAGACTTAAAGAAAGATACAAAGATATTATCAGAACAGTGTTGAGCTGGGCTCGTTGGTATTACATTTGGAATAGGTCATTCTAAAGTAGTTGTTAACATAAATAGAAATTATGTGAAATATTTAAATATTAAGGAATGCTTGTAAATGTTAGTTCAGGGAAATCAATTGGAAAGATCATCTAGAATCAGTGATTAGTGTTAAGGAAGTTGGGCTGAGTAAAATCAATTAAGTCTTTATTTCCAGCAAGTAAGTTGGAGTAGCATTCGAGGTACTTATTTATATCTCTCTATCTATAATTGTGTTTCTCACTAATGAAGGGTTCCCAACCCCAAATCTGATTACGGTATTAAATTAATTACGGTTCTGCGAGGACACTTCCCAAATAGTTATTTCTTAAGTACATACGGGCAGTATTATAGTATTACATCATTTGTATTCATTACATTGCGATATAAAATATGCAATGACTGATATCAACACTTAAGTCAAGCGAATTTTCCTCTTATAAATTTAATGTTCAATTAGATGTTCACATTAAATGTTTATTCTTACTTATTCAACTTATTACTTAAGTAAATGTTGGCTTTTACCTGCGTCATTGATGAGACCAATGGGTGCATTTGGTCTTTAGCACTTTATATACGTCACTTATATAGCACATGGTATGATTGGTTAACCAACACATTACTCTGTAGCCAAGGGATAACTACTTAAATAAATATAGATTAACATAAGTGGATATACTTATTTAACACATAAGCAATAAGATGCAGCATTGACGTCAAAGAGTTACATTTTGGACTGGATCAATTACCATTCAAATACGTCATTCAAAATTATTAACATCTACTCTTAACTTTTACTTATATTCGAAACACAAATAAATGAAAATCATATTCATATTTTATACATATACAGATAAAAGAAACTGATTAAAATGATATTAAACACTAAGTCCAAAATAGGAATTGAAATGAATTTTCTCATCGTTGTGCTTAGGCACATCCACATTTGTACAAATTATAATTATTTATCTTATTTAAAGAAAAATATTTCCTAACTTTAATTGAAAAATATGAAATATTTTGATATTCCCTATAATAATTAATCAACTTTGTTTAATGAATTATTTTCGCATCTTCTCATCCATAGAGCATAACCATACCAGATGCTGCAGAGCCAGAGCCAACTGGCGGTCATATTAAGCTGGGATGGATTGTCGGCGTGCTCATACCATGTCTGCTCAACATTTGGGGCGTCATGCTCTTCCTGCGCCTCAGTTGGGTCGTCGCCGAGGCCGGCATTATCTTTTCATTAGCCATAATAGCGGTGGCAACTGTGGTCTGTGTTATAACCACGCTCTCCCTGTCCGCGATTAGTACGAACGGTGAGGTGAAGGGCGGTGGCGTCTACTTCATCATCTCCCGCTCACTTGGCCCCGAATTCGGTGCATCCGTTGGCATTGTTTTTGCATTTGCCAACGCAGTCTCAGCATCAATGAACACAATTGGTTTCTGCGAATCGCTGAATGTACTGCTGAGTGAGTATTGATTGAATCTAGTTGACCTCTGAAATGAACTCATTGCGATTCCTGCAGAGAGCAACGGGCTTATTATCGTTGACAATGGCATCAATGACATACGCATTGTGGGCTCCGTAACGCTCCTGGTCTTAATAATGATATGTTGCGTCGGCATGGAATGGGAGACCAAGGCTCAGAATTTCCTCATTGTCACCATTGTTCTGGCCATAGCCAATTTTATAATTGGTGCTGCAATCGGACCCCGTGGAAATGAGAACCTAATATCCAAGGGATTTGTGGGCTTCTCTTGTAAGTTGATAAATAATTTAAATCATTTAACACAAAAAACATCAATCTGAAATTTAAAATATCAAATTTTTCGGATATTTAGAAGATATGAAAAAAAAAAAATCACAAAAAAAAATACCAATTCTGGTTTTTCCTTTTACAAAAATATTATTAAAAATTCAATTCATGTTTTCTAATTTTTACGATTAGTTTCGTAATTTTTTGATCAAATTTCTAACCGAGCTGCTAACTTTTTGCATTCATTGGACAGGGTCCACATTTAAGGAGAACCTTGGCTCGGACTATCGTTATGCCGAGGGCGTCAACCACGACATCTTCAGTGTGTTTGCCATCTTCTTTCCGAGCGTGACGGGCATTCAGGCGGGCGCCAATATCTGTGGTGATCTGAAGGATGCCGGCGGTGCGATACCAAAGGGCACATTTTGGGCGCTCCTCCTTTCGATGACATCCTATGGATTCTTTGTGCTGTTCGCTGGCGGCGCTGCTGCTCGCGATGCATCCGGCTTGACGCAGGATCTGATCAACGGTACCCTTGTGTCGTCGGAGCTGCCCTGCCTGAAGGACCACAGCTGCCCCTGGGGTCTGTTCAACTCTTATGAGATGATGCAGCTGATGTCGATCTGGGGACCGCTCATCTATGCCGGCTGCTTTGCAGCAACGCTCAGCACGGCGCTAACGAATCTGTTGTCTGTGCCGCGCCTGGTTCAAGCCCTCGGCATTGATCAAATCTATCCGGGTCTGATATACTTCTCGAAGCCGTATGGAAAGCATGGCGAACCCTACCGCGGCTATGTGCTCACATTCTTCATCGCCGCAAGCTTTCTGCTGATTGGCCAACTGAATCTGATTGCACCTCTCATCTCCACCTTCTACCTGGCCTCCTATGCTCTGATCAACTTTTGCACATTCCATGCGGCGTTCGTCAGACCCCTCGGATGGAGACCCACTTTCAAGTACTACAATGCCTGGATCAGTCTATTCGGCTTTGCCATATGCGTGGCCATCATGTTCCTTATCAATTATGTGGCTGCGATTATCACCTTTGGCATCATCTTTGCACTTTATCTGGTGGTCATGTACCGAAAACCGGATGCCAATTGGGGTTCCACGACGCAAGCGCAACAATACAAGGCCGCCCTTATGGCTGTCCATCGGTTGCAGAACGTCTCGGATCACGTCAAGAACTATCATCCCCAGGTGCTGGTGCTTGCCGGAGATCCAAAGAATCGCCCGCCTCTCATCGACTTCGGCTATATGCTCACCAAGAACAACTCGCTTATGTTTATTGGCAATATTATTCCGGTGAGTTCTATCAATAACTAAATCAGATCAAATTATTGCGTAATGATGCTAAAAGAAATGAACTAAAATTTAATTAATCAAATAAACAAATAAAATAAAGTTTTGTTAATTTTGTGCAACACGCACCTTTTTTTACAATCAATTTGCACTTTTAACAAAGAAATTAATTTATTGCATTTTCGACATAAAATTATTTTTTGTTATGAAATTTCACAAATTATTGTCTTCACACCTATTTTACGATCCAGTTGGTGTATATGCATAACTTTATATTTATATAACGCTTCTATTTATGAGAAAATGAGAATCTAACCAGACCAAGGACCAACAATAATGAAATTCTTACAGTCTGAAAAAACCTCTGCCTGCAGATTTTGAAAATATAAAAATCAATCAAAATTAATATTACCAATTATAATTAAAGATTAAATTAAGAAAATATATGAATATATGCTTGCAAATAATAATAAATAAATAATGTTAATAATATAATTTTATAATCAATATTCAGTTACGCGTTGGCTACAAAAATCGCCAGACTCTGATGAAGGATGGGCAGAAATATTTGGACGCTCGCAAAATCAAAGCATTTTACAATGTGATCGATGGCTTTAGTATAGAGGATGGCATAAATGCACTGATCAAGTCCACAGGATTTGGAAAAATGTCACCCAACATTGTGCTAGTCGGCTATAAGGCCGACTGGAATCTGTGCCACAAGGAGGAGGTGGAGAGTTACTTTGCTATATTGCAGTGAGTAAAAACAATTGAATTACTAAATGATGAATTAATGGTTGCTTATTTGAACCCCATTTCCATTTATATAGTAACGCCTTCTCGCAGCGCATGGGCGTGGCATTGTTGCGCCTGCCCAATGGGCTCGACTTCTCCGAGCTGACGCCCGAGGTGACAATGCCAGATAACAATTTGGGCCACCTGAATACGGCGAATGCGCAAGGATGTACCAACGAACTGATTCCAGCAGCGACAGCTGCCTCCGACCTGCTGCACATCGATTCGAATCTGAATCTGGCCGGCATGGACAATCCCAGTCCCAACTCCACCTACACAATGCCACAGCAAGCACCGATGCCAAACATGCAGCACAACTCGCACAGCTACACGGTGAACAATAGCCATGGCGACGTCACTTACCTCACCAAAGGTGGTTCCGAGGTGCCCAAGACTATTCTGGATGCAATGACAGTATTTACACGCAAGCAGCCCAAGGGCACCATCGATGTCTTCTGGCTGTACGATGATGGCGGTAAGTCTTCAAAAAAGCATCTACACTCAGAGAAAAGAAGACTCGCATACATTTAAAATACTCGGAATATCTAGTTGTATTTTTCCAATTTTAAAAACAGTTGAATTGTATTTCCTATGTTTTGGCTTTCTTACAAAAGGATGTCCGTTGTCAAAACTTGGAATATTTCCGCTTATTTGAGGCTGTATCTAGGATATGCAATCTTTGGTGTGCCCAAGATTACCCATATTTTTTGTTATACTTACTTAAATTTGGGAGCTTACTAATTTTATAGCAATTACATTAGTTTAGTTACATTTCTAGGTGCTGTCACAATTGATTTAAGACCTTGACTTCAATTAAGAATTCAATATCGTAATCCAATTATTGTCAAGTTTACCAGTGAGGAAAATCATGTTTTCTCAAATTTTGTTCAAATGTTCTTTTTTTGACGCTTGTGCCAGTTAGAATTCTATATTTTATTATATCTATATATATATTTATATATATGTTTATTGAATTATTGATAAATTTACTTGTTACTTTACTTTGACAGGCCTTACCATTCTGCTGCCCTACATCATCTCAATGCGCTCGCATTGGCAGAATTCGAAGCTGCGCATCTTTACTATGTGCCATGGCAGGGACGAGGAGCAGGAGGAGAAGAGGTAAGCAAGCTGAAATAGTAGTAAATACACTCTGAAAAAAAAATCAACTTAAATTTTAGAAATGCTCCATAGTTGCTCAGCAGAATTTTTATTTCATAAATTCGCGTTTGATTTCTCCAAAATTTAGGAGAAACTATATATAATTTCCAGTGTGTTTTTTTGGTATGTGTATACATAGAATTCTTACATTAGGAGTTTCGGGGACCTATATAATTTATTTCTTAAGTTCGTATAACCTTAATTTTTAAGAAGAAACTTACGTTTAGTTCGCTACGTGAACTCTGAATTAGATTTTAGCTAAACCTTAGTAAAGCAGTAGTGAGAGCAAATTCAATTACTAATTTCTGAATTTCAGAAATGATTTTTCTAAGAATCGTGGTTTGCATTTCTACTTTTTAGGATAATAGGCAATATATCTGAACAAAAAATGGATGTATAAACACCATATTTTTGGGATTATCAATTTGAGCAATCCTTTATAGTTATAAGAAAACATTTTTCCAAAAACAACAACTTTCTCGTTTTTAGGAAGATTTTTTTCTCAGTGTATGATAATAGTAATATATTTAGTAACAAGTAATTTTGTTCACACAGCATGGCTAGTCTGCTGACCAAATTCCGTATCAAATACTCAGAGCTGATTATGCTCAAGGGCGTCTCCGAGCAGCCGCGTCCGGACACCATGCTGAGGCACAAACACCTCATCGAGCCCTTCCGTCGCAGTGCGCACAACGAGTTCGGCATCACCGACGAGGAACTGTTCAGCATGGCCGAGAAGACGGCGCGCCAGCTGCGCATACATGAGCTGGTCGTCAAGCACTCATCGAACGCATCTCTGGTGGTTATGTCACTGCCCATGCCGCGCAAGGTGAGTACTCTATCTGTAGGCGCCGAATAGTTAATGACTAATGACGATTCCATTATCTCGATTGCAGGAAGCAATTTCAGCTCCACTTTATATGTCATGGCTGGAAATGCTGACGTCAGAAATCAAATGCCCAGTGGCACTGGCTCGTGGCAATCAGACACCGGTGCTAACACTTTACTCTTAAGGCCAAGCCAACATTTTCCAGTTCGAGTACAATTTAGTATTATTAGCGTTTAGGCGTTCAAGTTCCATGTATAAAAAAACATTTTTTTACAAAAACACAAGCAAACACCAGAAAGAAATAAAATTCCCTAAACAACTTGATAGTCCCTAGAACGTACGTTTATAGCCATAGCTTATAAGTTGATTACGAACTATACTGGTTATCAATTCTATTCTAAATTAATTCAATAATAAAAAGAAAAAATACGATTTGTGGTATTTCTAATCCATTTAACGAACTTCAGCAAATCTTCATTGTGGTCAGCCGTCAATATGCATAATATGTTATTACAAACTTTATAATTGATGGGTGATGGATATAAATGGGGTTTAGCAAGTGAATCTTAAACATTATAAAGCATCAGTTAATCAATTTTTATATAGTGGCTATACTATTAGTGTCACTTAGTCACCTAGTAATAGGCGCGTCGTGGGTTATTCTGCGAAAGAAAAAGTCAATTTGAAACACACACTTCACAGGTCGTTTTGAAGAACTCACCAGTGGATTGGGACGAAAGCGATAGGCCAACATCATGCGCTTCCTGTACGCATCATACTCATTGTCGCAATTCTCGGGCTGAGCGGCACTACTGACACCCAAACCCTGATTACCGTCACGCTGTGGTGCTCTACAAGAACACAAGTTAAAGTCAATAAGAAGTACGAAAATGTGAATATTTAAAATAGCCACCTACTTGTTAACGGGGTCTACAATGCCGGCACCGTCTTGGCCCAAGCCTTGTCCCTCCTTCCAGCCCAGCTTTTGCAGCATTTGGAAACCAATGTTATCTTCTTTCAGTTTGTACTCCTTGTAATCGCTCAAATCGGGCTGACGATTATTTTTCTTTGCCTCGTATTGTTCCATGAACTTCTTGAGCTCCTCGGGTGGCAAAAAGTCACCAATGTGATGCTTGCCCTCGCTCTGTTTGGTCAGCGCATTGGCCCACAAGTGAGTCGCCTCCATTTCGGCGTTGCGCAACTTGTGCTCCCAAGTGCCGCCCTCAACGTCCTCGTCGGAGTCGTATTCATATTTGAATTTGCCACCACGTGCCAAGCGATCGATCTCCTGTCGCTTACGCATCATGTCCTGGTACAGCAAGTTAACCTTGTAGTGCTCCTCGCACTGCTTCCACTGATCCTCTGACAATGTGGTGGAACCATAATTAAGCCGCGCGTACTGCAGCAGAGCCGGATCGTTGCGTGTGACGGCACTCAGTATGGGTTTGTTCTGGTTGCCAAAACTGGTGGGTGTTGTGCCTGAAAAACATAGGATTCATTTATCATTTTCTTTTCCATTTACATATGGTTTAATAGGCTCACCTGAACTGCTGGGCAGCTGCTCCTTTTCGCCCCAGCGGCTTTTACGCTCACGCTTGCGCCGCTGCCGTTGTGTCTCCCTATCGTCCTCCTCTTCGTCCAGATCGTTTGCGTCGCCAGATGCTGCCATGGCGGCCGCCTCCTCTTCGCGTTCCCGTCGCTCCTCATCGCTCAGCTCGTTGCGGCACTCGATACGTCGCTTGATATTGTCGCGATTACGATCCATCATGCCACGCATGTACTCATCATCTGAATCAAAATCTGCGCTAATTGCCGATTCCGGATCGTATTTATCAGCTGCTGAGTTACTATCATGGTCATCCTCCTGCTGCTGCTGTTGTTGTTGCTGCTGCTGCTGCTGTTGCTGTTGTTGTAGCTGCTGCTGCTCCTTGTTTAGCTGCTGCTCCCGTTCCCGTTGTCGTTGTCGCTCGGCACGCTGCCGTTCGTAATCGAGCAGTTGTGAGCGATAGTTTCGATATTGCTCGCAGTTCTTATCATAAAGAAACCTATTGTTAAAATTTTAAAAAAGAATTGAAACGTACAATGAAAAGTGCCCAAATGCATTCAATATACAAAGACATTATATGAATAACTGGTTGGTTGGTTTTTTGTGGCGCCCTTTTAGTAGTAGTGTGTGCTTTAGATAGAATCCTTCGGCTTACTCCTCCAGTGGCAAGACGACGGCAACATACGGCCAGTGTGTGTATTAGGTGTGTGTGTGTCATTTACGCGCGCGCCCTCATCAAATCTCAAGTGTTAATCCTAAGCAACTTACCCAACTAACTTTATATCGACCAAAATCACAATCGGACTTTAATTGTATTAAATACCCATTGAAATAATGTAGATATTTGTTTATAATGAAACTCAGCTGCCATAAAACCAATTTACTTGTCTTAACTGTTTTTTTATTATTATTTCCCAACTCAAATAACTTGCGCTTCATGTGTTCAATTCTGTGACTTTAACTAAAGATTAGCATTCACCTAAAATATTTGCAATTTACAAATATTTTTATCTGAAAATTTATTTCTTACATTTTTAAATGAAAAACTTTTGAAGATTTATCGTCAAGGAAAAACTTGGCAAAATCGTATTAAAACAAATATATATAATATAAATCCTAATAGAAACTGTCAGATGCTTGCAAGAATATTGCATCGCCGACATTCCAAAGATATATACATATACACACAAATATATATATATCTAAACATTCTTTCCTTTCATTCTTTCCCTTTGTTCTTGCTGGCCCCGCCCAAAAAAACCTATATTAAAGTATAAATAATTTTGCGAATTGACTAAAAAGAAAAAATGAGCAAAATGAAGCGGCTAATTTCTGTGTTGACCCCGTTTTCGTTAATTAACTAATTAATTCAGTTAAAATGCCCAGCGCGTGAAAATGTGCAGCTGATTTACCACAAGGCCGGATGCAATTCGCTTCTATGCAAACGTATTTTATCTTCGTAATCTTCACCATTTTCAGCGACCAGTGCGATTAGGTTTTCTATGCACGTTGGCAATTGTATGCACGTTTCTGAAAAAACTACATAAATTGCTTTAAAATCGTGCACAACGATTTGTAAATATAAATATAAAAAGGAAAATAAGATCGAGGAATGGGATGGATGGATTTTGGACAAATTTGGTTATTTTGAATAGGTTTGCTGGGATTGTGGCAGAACAGAACAGAACAGAACAGACAAAAGAAGTGTCGAGGAAAGTGTACACACCTTGTGTTGGGGGCGTCAATGGCTGAATTTGCACTTGCTGCAATTGTTGCACTTGCATCTGTTGCACTTGAAGCTGTTGCAATTGTTGTTCTTCTTGCGGCTGCTGCAGTTGTTCCGACGGCTGCTGCTGCTGCTGCGTTGCTTGCTCCTCTGGCTGCATGGGCGGTGGTGGCGGTGGTGGCGGATTGACTGCAACATGTTCCGGCAATAGAGCCAACTGCTCCACCTGGCTAACAGTGGGCATTTGTATGGCCTCCAGGTTGATCTGTGGCTTTGGTATTGCGTTCAAGTCAAAGTCTTTGGGTGCCGGTATCGCGTTCAGCTGATGCATTGCGGCTTCGGACGGCAGCTGTGTTGGTCCCAGTTGCATATAGATTGGCGTCAAATTGGCCAATGCGATTGGCATCTGTGGCGGTGGTGGTGGCGGCGGTGGTGCCACTGCAGCCGGATGCAGCTGCATTGGCAAATGATGAGGATGATGATGATGATGATGTCCATGAAAGAAAGCCATTTGCGACATTTGTGGCGGTCCCTGCGCCAGCATCGTTGGATTGAATGCAAACGGCGGCGGTGGTGGTGGTTGCACCACCTGCGGCATTCCCGGACCCGTGCCGGGCATGCTAAATGCGAGATGATTGTGTCCCGCACTGGACACCGTTATGCTGCCAGCCATAGATGTGGCTATCACTGCCGCCGCACTCGTCTCTATCGTATTGAGTGCCAGGTCCATTGACTCCGGCGGACTGCTGTTCTCCAAACTCTGTTCTGTGTCACCAGGGTTGTTCTCATCGCTGGGGGAATGTTAAGGATTAAGGAATCTTTTTGCCGGGGCTGCATTAGAGACATATATACTTACGTAGACACTGGTACGGGCGGTACTATTATGGGAGGTGGTTTGGGTTTTTCGTGCTTTTCAAGTATTTTCTTGAAATTCTCGAGAAAGGAACCATCGTTACAAAATGTATTCTTCACCTTGGGTGGCGGTTGCTGAACGCTCGGTTGTGGCAAATGTTGGCGCTTTAGGCTAAATGTTATTTTGCCCTTCTTGCCGGTGAAACTGTTTAGTGTCTTGGGTGTGCCATCATCGTACTTGCCCCTTCCACCCGATGCAGCCGGCTGTTCACCGTTATCCACTTCCAAGTCATTTACCTCGTCCGGCACAGTTGTAGGGGATGGTGCTAGTTGCTGCTCTTCCTCCTCATGCTCCTCATGTTCCTCCTGTTCATCGAGTGGCATCGGAATCGCAGCCGCCGGCGTTGGAGTCGGCGTCGAGGGCGTCTCAATGGTTTTCAATTGGGCTGCCAAAGTTTGGGCAGCAGCAACGGCTTTGGCCAGCTGCGCCGTTCGCTGTTTCTCGAGTATTTCCTGGCGTTTTTTCGCAATTATCTCCTCCTGCTTGCTCATCTGTGCAAAGCGGTCCACTCGATAATTACGTTGCGCCATTTCTTTCAATGTTTTAAGTGTCTTTTATGCAGGGCGCTTATATAAATTTTTTGACTTCGTAGTTTTATTCGCTGCAAGTAAAAACTATGCATATATAAAATGTAAGAATGGTCACCCTTATTTTTTTTAGCAACGTGACCAAAGCTGAAAAAATACCATATTGATAATATTATACTAAAATATCAAAGGAAAGTAATAATTACTTTCTTAATTTATATAATTTTATTAAATTCTTCGGTAAACACACATATATCAGGGTAGTAGTACTTGTTATTTTCAATTATAACGGGGAACGATGTTAAACGATTAAAAAATTTTACGAAATACATATTTTGGTAAAAAGACAAACTTCTTAATGATAAATTTTTAAGATTACATATATAATTTCGAAATATTTGGAAAACACTCAGTATATTGGCAGTGTGTTAATAATCTAGCTAACAGGATATAAGCTTCAACACAATAATCACTTTAAGTACAAACATTTATAAATATATATTATTATATGTAATAATTGATAAGTATATCTAAATGCTCCTAAAAATACAAACTGTTATTAGTATTTCGATAAGTTATGTATGTTTACATAAAAATAGTGAGGAATAAATAAGTTTGTAGTATATAAGAATTCCTTTTTAATTGTATTTAGGTACTATTAATCCCTTCAGCATATCAAAACTGTTGCCATCGGGTTGAACGGTCTCAATCGTTCCATTCGCCAGCTTTACTTTCAAGAAACCTACATCGTCGATGCCAATAATCTTTGCATCCTTTTCTTGATTTTCCAGGCAAATCGTAACGCTTTGCTCGCTGAAAAAAAATAATCAATTTGAAAAATCTGCATACATTTTGAAAGTATTTCACTTACCTATGCAACCAAAGGTCGTCATACAAGGCGTAGAAATTTTTGAAATCTCCGTTTTGGACTTCAGCCAAAATTCTTTCGATTTCATTAAAAATTAATGCTATAAATTGCTCATATTTTAGTAATGGTAATTTGGCATTGGGCATTCGCGCATTATACTCTTTTATCATATCGTTAATACAAATTGTTGGTTTTGAGTTGTTTAAATTAATTCCACTGCCAATATTAACCAATGCCTGCGAGCCCAATAGGGTGGAATTAACTACTAGTCCACCAATTTTTATGTTACCATTGGCAATAATATCATTTGGCCATTTTAAGGCAATATCGAGTACCTGAGAAAATAGTGAGAAATATTATGAATATGTGTATGCTACTATTATTATTACGTACAAAAATGTATCGGTATTTTAACATATTTTTGGCAATACAGTCAATAATATATGTTTGTATATAATTATATTTTTTAGGTATATGTATTAATCAAAAGCTCAACATGCACATTTTTTTAATAAAGCAACAAATAAAGCTTCAACATGTTAGTAATTATTAAATTTATTCCATATATTATATTTTAAATTAGATATTATTAAGGAATTTTTAAATGTCAAAAACCATTCATAATTAAATCAGTTTCTTGCGATATATCGTCATAAGTATATATACAATCGATTAATCAAGAAAATCGTACATCGATATCATTGACGATAGTTGTTCAGCTCTACTACTTGGGTGTAGAGAAATTTCGTGCGTGCAGGCGACAACACGGCACCCGTTTTGTCTGCCCCTCAAAAAAAAAAAACTAAAAATTATCGCATTTTTTGCATAGCGAAAGCTATCCTAACATCCTCGCTGCATAAACGTGCGTGTTTGTCGCCGAGGCAAACAGGCAGATCGAAGAGTACAGAATGCGTGTCAAAGTGTTGAAAACAAGAAACGCTTTCTAAGTGCGTCTGAAAAAATCAATCAGTTTGTGCTGCTACCGCAGCCGCTGTAAGGGGCGGGCGGGCCACAACAACAACAAAAATGAGCAGCAGCGCCGCTGCTGCCGCCCAGCTGACTGCGTCGCCAGATAGCAAGAGCAGCAGCAACAACAATACAACAACAGCAGCAGCCAGTGAAAGCAATCTAATCATCATACAGGATATGATCGATCTATCCGCCAATCATCTGGACGATCTGCGCACACAGTGTGCAACGAGCGCAACGCTGACGCAACAACAGATCCGTGGCCTTGAGTCCAAGCTGGTGCGCTACTTCTCCGAGCTGCTGTTGACCAAGTCGCGGCTCAACGAGAGGATTCCGGCCAACGGGCTGCTGCCCCATCATCAAGCAACTGGGAACGAGTTGCGTCAATGGTTACGTGTTGTCGGGCTCAGCCAGGAGTCGCTGAATATGTGTTTGGGGCGGCTGAAGACGCTGGAGCAAACGTTGCAGCTGAGTGACGATGAACTGAAGCAATTGCTTGCCCACAATCCGAGCAGCAGCCAGCTGAACGAAGAGCTGCGCCGTCTGACCAAAGCGATGCACAATCTCCGCAAATGCATGGAAAAGCTGGAGAGCAACAATAGCGCCGTTGCGTCTATTGCTGATCCGGACCAATGGCACTGGGACTCATGGGATCGACCGCATCCGCAACCACATCACACACATCGCGGCAGCATTGGCAACATTGGTCTGGGCCTCAGTCTGAACAATGCCTCGCCACGTGCCCATCATCGTCATCATCACCAGCATCAGCATCCACATGGGAACAATAAGCCCAAGACTGGCAGCAGCTCTGCCTCAAGCTCCCGCAGCGAACAGCAGCCGCAGTCGCAACAACAACAATTGACCAGCTCACAGATGACTCTGACACTGACACCCTCGCCACCAAATTCACCATTTACGCCAGCCTCTGGGACGGGAGACTCCTTGAGTGGAACGCCTCAACGCAGTCGGAGTACAACAACAGCGGCGGGCACACCACCGCCCGCTAAGAAGCATCAGACGCTACTGATGCATAACAGCAGCAGCGCCTCAGACACAGCTGTGGCGGAGCAACCGCCGAGACCACCACGTAGTCGGCTGCCCACAGATCCTAGTCCGGATAGCCATAGCTCCGCGAGCAGCTCGGACATATTTGTGGACGCTTGCGGCAGCAGCAGCAGCAATGTGCTGTTAGTGCCGCCATCGCCGGGTGTGGCGCATGTGGGCATGGGTCACACCATCAAGCATCGCTTCAGCACTTGGTTTGGATTCATGGCCACGTGCAAACTGTGCCAAAAGCAGATGTTGAGCCATGGACTCAAATGCACCGACTGCAAATACACCTGCCACAAGTCGTGTGCACAGCATGTGCCCCCATCCTGTGGTCTGCCACCGGAATATGTGCACGAATTCCGGCAGACACAGGTGGGCGGCCGATGGGATCCTTCGGCGCAGCACAACAGCAGCAGCAGTAAAGCATCTCCGGTACCCCGGAAGAGTACGCTTGGCAGCAAGCCACAATTGCAACAGCCACATCAGCTGCATCATGGCGACAGCAGTTCACCTAGCTCCAGCTGCACCAGCTCAACGCCCAGCAGTCCAGCATTGTTGCAACACCAGCAGCAACAGCAGCAGTTGGCTACACCAAATGCCTGCCAGCCAAAGCCCCCACAGCAGCAACAACAGCAACAGAATCCGCAGAGTCAGTTCAACTTTCCCAACGTGACCATCACTTGCAACAGCAATGCGAGTGCGGCTCAAACGCTAATCATATCGAATGAGACAGCGTTGAGCAGCAGCAGTAGCAGCAGCATAGCAACAACGGAAACGCTGACCAATGGCAACAACAACAGCGGCAGCAATAACAGCAACAGCGGCAGCAATAACAGCAACAACTGCAGCAACAACAGCTGCTACAACAGCAGCGGCAGCAACAACAGCGGCAACTGCCACAACAATAGCTGCCACAACAATAACAGCAGCGGCAACAGCAGCAGCAGCATCATCATCATGAGCACCAGCTGTGGCAGCAACAACAGCTCGAATGGCCATTCCTCGCTAATTGGTAGCCAAATGTCGACGCATTCGATCAGCTCTTCCTCGCAGGCATCCTCTTCGCAGGTGAGCAGCAGCAGCAGTGCCACTTATACGGCGAGTCTGGTCAACAGCGGTAGTTTCTTTCCGCGCAAGTTGAGCAATGCCGGTGTGGACAAACGGACACCGTTCACCAGTGAATACACGGACACACACAAGTCGAATGATAGCGATAAGACCGTGTCGTTATCGGGCAGTGCCAGCACGGACTCAGATCGCACGCCCGTCCGTTTGGATTCGACGGAGGATGGGGATTCGGGTCAGTGGCGACAGAACTCCATATCGCTCAAGGAATGGGATATACCCTATGGCGATTTGCATTTGATGGAGCGCATCGGTCAGGGTCGCTTTGGCACCGTGCATCGCGCCCTGTGGCATGGCGATGTAGCTGTTAAGCTGCTCAACGAGGACTATCTGCAGGACGAGCATATGCTGGAGTCGTTTCGCAATGAGGTGGCCAATTTCAAGAAGACACGTCACGAGAATCTGGTGCTGTTCATGGGCGCATGCATGAATCCGCCGTATTTGGCGATTGTTACATCGCTGTGCAAGGGCAACACTCTGTACACTTATATACATCAGCGAAGGGAGAAGTTTGCGATGAATCGGACGCTGCTGATTGCCCAGCAGATTGCGCAGGGCATGGGGTATTTGCATGCGCGCGATATCATACACAAGGATCTGCGCACCAAGAACATCTTCATCGAGAACGGCAAGGTGATCATAACGGACTTTGGCCTCTTCAGCTCCACAAAGCTGCTGTACTGTGATATGGGCCTGGGCGTACCACAAAATTGGCTCTGCTATTTGGCACCAGAACTGATACGTGCTCTGCAGCCACGAAAGCCGCCCGGTGAGTGTCTGGAGTTTACATCCTACTCGGATGTGTACTCCTTTGGCACCGTTTGGTACGAGCTCATTTGCGGCGAGTTCACGTTCAAAGATCAACCAGCGGAGTCGATCATCTGGCAGGTAGGACGCGGCATGAAACAATCGCTGGCCAATCTGCAATCTGGTCGCGATGTCAAGGATCTGCTAATGCTCTGCTGGACCTACAAAAAGGAGGATCGGCCCGATTTTGCACGCTTGCTCTCACTGCTGGAGCATTTGCCAAAGAAACGTTTGGCTCGCAGCCCCTCGCATCCCGTTAATCTCTCGCGTTCCGCAGAGTCTGTGTTCTAACCAACCATTATACACAACGGCAAGAAGAACAGGAAGAACAACCACATACTACTCTTCGTATTGTATGTAAGCAAAGCAGGCACCACACACACAGTTTCTAATTAGCACAATTCCATGTTATATATGTCAAATGTAAGCTATACTCTCTCTGTAACTGTAATTGTTGTGTAATATTGCGTGCAAAAAATGTCAAATTGTCATTATATGTATTGTGTATATGGAACTTTCTCTACAGAGAGAGAATGAGAGAGAGCAAAGCTCGATTCCTCAGCAGCCTCACGAAAGGACTCTCAAAAAACAAACGGAAACTGTAAATATATAGTACATTTAAAGCAAGAGAAACGAGAAACTATATACTTATATGCAGTATATATATATATATATATATATATATCCAAATTATAGCAATTTACACACATGCATTGTAAAATATTTTGACTTTAACACACACACACAAAAATGTTTAATTAAAAGACAACGTTTAAATGTTGAAGAGCAACAAGCAAATCTGAATGAATGAATGCATAAAGCAAACAAACAAAAATATAGACATAGACATTACAAATAATAACTACATACGGTTAATGTTAATGAAAACCAAGCACTGTGGCAAATCTATATGTAAACATAAATCAGGTGAGCAATTTTAAAATTGTTAATTATGTGTAAGAAAATCTCTATATATCTATATATATATATATATATAAACTACAACAAAAACAAAAATATATATATACATATAGTTATACATAAAAATGTAAAATGTATAAAGCAAACAAGTTGAATGCAAAATATACGAGAAACAAAAATTGTCAAAATAAATATCACTACAACAACAAAAAATTTATTAACAATTTCAATTGGCAAACAAATAATGCAAAATCAAGTTTTATTTTTTTATTGTTTAGAAAATTCCATTATTGTGAGTTTTGTGGACTTTAACGCAATATACAAAAGTCAATGAGATGTGAGAAACATTTTTATATATAAGCCGTAAAATACTCTTCTTTTTTTTGAAAATGTGAATAAAAAAGGGTGTTGACAAGGCTATCATAAAAAGGCTAAAATGTCACATTATTTACACATATGTAAAAAAAATGGGCATTGCATTTATAACCGAATTGATACAATGAAAAACTCAACTTTTGCAATTAATATCAATATGCAAAAAGAGTCTGCGAAATAACCAATTAAAATTAAAGGCTTTAAAATAGCTTAGGGTAAATTAATACAGGTCAATGCCGAACGATTTTTCCGACTTTGAAAAATCATAGATTTTAGCAGGCGCAAATAATGTTCAGATTATGTTAAGCTAAGAACAATTAAATGTTTTATTAAAACCCAATAGATGTTCAGCAATTGGGGCAATTCTTATTTGGGTCTCCAAGTGCAATTCAAAGTTCATTCAAATGTATACAAAAAGTCACTTACCCTATACAGTTTATGTCCTCGCAGAGTGTTCACAATTGCAGCTCCAATTATATGCTGGATCAAGGGCAGACGTGAGCCCAACGGGGTGTCCATGGGAATGTGCAGCTGAGTGGAGAACATTGCACAGCCCAACGGACTCAGCCACTAAATAAACAAATAAATCAATAATTTTGAAGAAATATGTTCATTTGGTAGGTAGTTCATATATTTACCTGGTTATTGCTGCGGCCCATGCCCGCAGTTTGTTGTACAGGCAGCACAGCAACACCGTGCATCAGCTCTAAATCCTGGATGACATGCATGGAACTGCTTATGATGGGCACATAGATGACCAGGCGTCCAATATGCTCGGTTTTTAAGTTCTACAATAGCAGTGGGAAGCGTCAAGTTGTGCATTTGAAATGACAATGCGAGCAGCACTCACATCAAAGTAGTCAACCGTGGAGAAATCATCTGGACAGGAATGTATTATAATGGGCAGCACATTTGTGTTCGCAACGGGCGCCTTATCATCTTTGCCACAGAATTTAATGGTTAGCTTGGGCGTCACTATGACATCGTCAGGGCCGCTGCAACGCGGACGCAGCTTCTCCAACAACTCAAATTTCGACTGCGAATACAATTTTATAACTGATTAACATAGTCTGGCATAGGACAGGAGATCTATCACCTCATGGCGACCCAAGAAATAAGCCTGCTTAAAGACAACACCGGGCACGGCGGAAGCCCCTGCGGCACTGCTTCGTACCTCCACATCCAGATACTTACGCAAGAGATCCGTAAAGATCTCAATGCGTGTGGTTTCGCTTTGCTTTAGAATCGCAAATTTATCCTCATCAAACTCAAACTCACTGGGGCTTGTCTCCAGGTGAACCTGCAATATAAATTGGGAATTATGAATACTTTTGTTCCTAGAGATATGGATTTCAATATTACCTGCGAGAAGACGGCCTTGCCGCCACTTTGCAAACTGTTGGCCAGCATTAGACTTGGCGTGTTCCACGTCTCCTCAGTGCCCAAAACCTTAACATCTAGTTTGTGTGTCTGCCCGGCGAGATCCTTCAAATCCATGGACCTTGGACATACTAGAGCTCTAAGCGGCGTTCATTTCGTATTTTGATTTTTTTTTTTATGTTTTTTGGTTTATATTTTGGTTATGTTGTTGCGAGTATTATCGTTTTAGTTTATGTTAATGATAAAGGTAGGATAATATTATAGGGCACACACATAGCACATACACACACACACACACAGAGCAGAAAGGAGAGATAAGATAAGATAAGCACACAATAGGAAAATTAAGGAAGAACTCAAAAATCGAGTTGAATAGAATTTAAAAATATAGTAGCACGATACAGGAAATAAAATGAAATCATACTCACAATTTAAAAGGGTTAGAATTTTTAAAATTTCAGTGGTTGAATATTCCATTTTAGGGGAGTGCAATATACCGATAATAAATATAAAAAATTAATTTTGAAAATCGACACACAAGACAAATAGATGATTTCAAATCATGGAAAAAAAATGTACAGAAATAGCGCCAATTTGAGCATGAAAGGTTTGAGAAACACAAAAGAGATTGGAATTAGTAAGAAATTGTTGTTAATTATGTTGGCTAAAGTATTTTTCAAACACAACATTAAGATTGATGTAATTACAGCTATTTCGAAAAATATTCAATATACAAAAGCGATTCAACATGCATAGTTATAAGGGAATCAAGTTAATAAGCTTTAAAACCTGGGATACTCTCAGGCGATTGCGTATAATTACATTTCGAGATAAATCCACTCAAATTATTTTCTAGTCCATAACATAATATGCTTTATAGATATTTTGTATAATTCATTTCAAATTAAATTTGAACTTTGAGTGTGGTATTCTCATGTTTAGAATGTGTTGTGGATCATTTTGTTGAAAACACAGAGACACACGGCATATAACTTACGGTGTACGCGAATGCGATGGGACGGACGACTCCTCGCTATCCGTAGAGAAGTTCTTCTTAACGGGAGAAGGCTGGTAGCAGAAAATGTGATGCATCATCTTCACCCGCTGCCATTTGTCATAGGAAAACTGAACCAATTCGTGCTCTCGCACCTGAAATCAATAAGGGAAGTGGTTTATATTGTTGATTTGGCCGTTATTTCATTCATTCACCTCTGCCGTGCGATAATTGGGCAATATGAAGTGCAAGATATCCGAGCAGAGACTCAAGACCTTGCCGCCATGCAAAAAATAATCGACAAGTATCTGGCCAATGCTGGGTGGCACCGATCCACAAACAACGAGCAGAGCCGTTTGTTCAATCCAATGCGTCTGCCCCGCCTGCTGCGGTGACAGTGGATAAATGGTGTACACATCGGGCTCGAGGAGCTGACGAAGTGCTGCCATTGCCGAATCCCGAGCACTTGCGCTTTCCGAATAGACGAGCACATTAAGCGGTTTACATTCACCCAGACTATTCTTATTCCGCTGTAAAACAGGACGCTTTCGGGATGTTGAAGCGACGGGTTCCGGTGGTGGCGAATTCGGTTTAACAGCCACAAAACTCTTGCTGGGCGTTGATGTTTTCGAGGCTTGTGCGGATTTCGATTCCTGGCTGGATTCTGCTGCTGGCATGGTGGTTGCGGTTTTTTCAGGTTCACGCGACTTGCTCAATAGATTTTCAGCTGGCGGCGGCTGCTTTAGCTTTGTGGGCTTGGTGGGAGTTGTTTTTTTCTTGGTGGTGGGTTCCACTACAGCCACGGCCTTCACACTGCTCGGTACTGCTGCTGGCGACTGTACTATCGGCTCCTGTTTGGGAGCACTAGCCTTGAGCTCGGTGCGATTCTTTTGCTGCTCGAATTCGGTGGCCTGGTGAGCTAAGACGCAGAGACCACGTAAATCCTCCAAATGCTTCTGCCAGCCCTCTGGACTAATTTCAGCTGAGTTGCGCGACTGACGCTTCAGATGATTGGCTAGCAGCTCGAAGGGCTGCGGTTGTCCCTCGCACTGCACAGCTGCAGAAGAAAATATTTAAGATTACTATTCGACTATAATGTTTGAAATAGAAATCGGCTACTGGGCTTACACTCAATCCTCAAAAGTGGCAACTGATCGTTTATGTATAAATTGTTTTGTAAAAATGTCATTATCAATAGTTGTGTGAAGTGCTCAACGTCCGTCTCAATGAGCACCGCCAGGTGGGAGTCTATTTTCCATGCGATTAGCTTACCGTAATTTTCCAGCTGACAAAAGAAATCGTCGAATGATCGCAAGCAGGTAAATAAATTAGCAAGAGAAAAATAACATAAATTACAAAATTGCCGAAATAAATAAATAATCTTTTTTTTAGCTATTCTGATAAAAATATTTAAAAGTTTTAGTTGAATAATATCAAAATGAAAAAATGCAATCAGTTATTTTTTGACGTATTGAAACTATTTTTTGTGTAGCTTTCTTGTAAATCTATAGATTATAACGAATAAATTCTTTAGAAAAAGGTCAAATTAATAAAATATTTTTATGTAGAATTTTCCATTTAGAAATTTAAAACGGTTACTAATAAATTTGGAAATATATGTTATTATCAAACAAAAAACCATTTAAAAACATGTCTGACTTTTCAGACCTCTTTGAATATTTGTTTATCAATGTATAACCTCAATTTTAATCAATTAAAATATGACACAATTTTAGAACACAATTTTGATTTGATTTATGTAAAAATAATAATATTTAGCATAGCTATAAGAAAAAAATCAGAAATCTTACCCGAACCGGAATACACTGCTGCGCGGCCGCATCCCGTTCCACCTGAGCCTCGAGCAACAATTGCAAATGTTGCGTCTTGTCCGCCGATAGAGTTATCCGCGGCTGCGGTTCAATGTCCGTTGGTGTCACTGTGGGCGTCAAGGCATCGGCGGCATAGTCAAATGGCAGCCAACTGGGCGGTGCTGGAAAACTGATCCATGGCGTTATGCGCACCGTTTGCAATGGACGCAGGCAGCAACCGTGTTGATTGCCATGCAGCCATAAAATATCCGTAACCTTGGCCGCATTACGATTAGCACACAGCTCTGAACTGGCAATTGTCGCATCTGACACACAATAAGAGACGGAACAATTAGTTTGCGGCTTTTCTAAAATATAACCCGGTTGCAGAAGTCTCACCGAAGCCATCGTCATGGCCAGCTTGGAGCGCATAGAATGCAATGCTCGATGATTGCGCCAATTGCTCGGCAATTTTTTTGCAGGCCTTTTGAATGCGCCAGGATTGCACCAAAGTGGCGCTCACGTAATACAGGGTTAACATTTTGGGATGATGAACAAACGGGGAACAACGGTTGCGAGACTTTATTTTTCAATTATTGCCCATTAGGACACAAACACACGGTCAATATTTATGTATTTTGGACACGGCACGGTTGTGGTAAAATCAATTTGGTGTTTCGTAATTTGGCAAATTGAATTTGCTATTGATCACTGCTGGAACGCTCTCTGCCTTTTCCGCGCTTCCTTGGCAACCGTTTGACACAGTTTCTTTTCTTTTTTTTGTATTCCTCTATACCATGACATTTATTGTTGATTACTGCACACGCATATTCGACGCGACGCATCAGCGCTTATCAATCAGCATGATAAGAATGGGAGGCATTCACAGTGAAGCGCGAGAAACAGCTGTTTTGCTTAACAGTAAAGTTTTTAAATAATAAATAATATAATTGGCATGCATTTATTGTAAAATTAATATGCAATTCTGAACATATAATTATCAGTATAGTTTCTAAAATATCCTTGCAGACTTTGTTGCTTTAGTTGCTCAGATAAAAATCAATTTACATGTGTTAATACAAGATTTTTAACCCGGCATCAAGATTTTTAACCCGGCATCAATTTCTGAAATAAGTTCGAATGAAATATTTTTTATGATAGCAAAGATTAAACATGCAATCGATAAAGTTACATTAAGATATCAACATTGATATCGATATGCATTTAAACTCTTCGAAAACTGTAATGGACTTGGTAACAGTTGTCACTCTTCGAATGCTGTTGTGATTTTCTGGTGCTTCAGTGCTGTTAAATTTTTATTTTTTATTAATTCGACTTGAATACCTATTCATTATCTTAATTAAATTCCCGGCATATCAACAGTTTAATCTTATGCATATATATTTAACAAAATATATTAGCGTAATGAAAAAAACAAGGAACCGGCAATTAGACAACATTTGTGCTTGCTGTTGATAACATTTTAGTAGTGTCATGTTAACAGCCGAAAGAGCAGCAAAAGCGAATGCAAAATAACACGCGTCATAGAGTACAATATATAAATAAGTAAACAATATTTAAACAAACATTGGAAGTCAAGAGCAGATGCTTTAGAGCAAAATCACGACTGATTTCACTTTGACAATGCTGCTGCAAATCCAAAAGTGCACGACGGCATTAGATAATTGTTTTAATGCTGTTTGGTTAAAAAAGCAATAATTAAAGTCAAATTTAGAGAGAGACTTACAAGCTAATAGCTTAGTAAAAACAGAAAAGTTGATAAAGTTTTTAGAGGCAACGGCATGTTATTGGGCTTGAACGAGCTGACAACAACGCGGCGTCTTTTGTTTATTGTGGCTGTGCTGCTGATTGTGCTATATGCAAAAACATATATACTGCCCGTATTGGAGTGGTATTGGACAGCGATCAGCTTATAGCCGATGATATATCGTAAGGATGACTGATAGACGCGTCTCCTATTTCTACAATGCCGATGTTGGCAATTTCCATTACGGCGCTGGGCATCCTATGAAGCCACAGCGCCTTGCCGTCACCCACAGTCTGGTGATGAATTATGGCCTCCACAAGAAGATGAAAATTTATAGGCCATATAAGTAAGCTAAAATATATAATTACAATAAATTATTTTTATTAATAACCTAATTATAGAGCAAGTGCGCAGGACATGCTACGGTTCCATAGCGATGAATATATCGCCTATCTGCAGCAGGTCACTCCACAAAATATCCAATGCAATTGTGAGTAATGCAACTTTAATTTCAACAAAGCAAATCTCAATTGGGAATCTTGTTCATCTTTTCAGCTGTTGCTTATACCAAGTATTTGGCGCACTTTAGCGTTGGCGAGGATTGTCCCGTCTTCGATGGACTCTTTGACTTCTGTGCAAAGTACACGGGCGCTTCGCTGGAGGGTGCCCAGAAATTGAATCACAATCACAGTGACATCTGCATCAATTGGTCGGGTGGCCTGCATCATGCCAAGAAATTTGAGGCATCGGGTTTTTGCTATGTGAACGACATTGTCATTGGCATTTTGGAGCTGCTGAAATATCATCCGCGCGTTCTCTACATTGACATCGATGTGCATCATGGCGATGGCGTCCAGGAGGCCTTTTATCTAACGGATCGCGTGATGACGGCCTCGTTTCATAAATATGGCAACTATTTCTTTCCGGGCACCGGGGATATGTATGAGATTGGTGCTGAATCGGGGCGATATTATAGCGTCAATGTGCCGCTCAAGGAGGGCATCGATGATCAGAGCTATTTTCAAGTCTTCAAACCGATAATTTCAGCGATTATGGACTTCTATCGACCCACGGCAATTGTTTTGCAATGTGGCGCTGATTCCTTGGCTGGAGATCGTCTCGGTTGCTTCTCGCTGAGCACTCGCGGGCATGGTGAGTGTGTCAAGTTCGTGAGGCAGCTGAATGTGCCCACCTTGGTGGTGGGCGGCGGTGGCTACACTTTGCGTAATGTGGCACGCTGCTGGACACACGAAACATCCCTTCTGCTGGATCAGGACATAGACAATGATTTGCCCGCAACGGAATATTATGATTTCTTTGCGCCCGATTTCACACTGCATCCGGAGGTGAATTCGCGACAGGACAATGCCAACTCCAAGCAGTATCTGGAGCTGATTGTGAAGCATGTGTACGAGAATCTGAAGATGTGCCAGCATTCGCCAAGTGTGCAAATGGTGCAAACACCGCCTGATGTTGATCTCGAGGAACTGCGCATGAGGGATGAAGCGGATCCCGATGTGCGCATGTCCCAGGCAGACGAAGATAAACTTGTCGACGGAAAGAATGAGTTCTATGATGGGGATCAGGACCAGGACAAACCAGACTCAGTAGAAAGTTAGAGTTGTATACCATAATTATTAGGAAGAGATCAACACACACAAAAATTGGCTTTAAAATAGACACAGACATGTATTTATTATATATTCGTATTGCCGATCGAAACTGGAATCAGACGAATGCAACAGACAATTATACCTTAATAGTGATTATAAATGTATCGAAATTTAATTTTAAGTGTACACACTAACTAAATGCATGTTGAATTCATTTTATAACTGATTTTTTTATAATCACTATTAAATAGAGCTGGAAAACTCGACGTGCTAGCTTTAATTTCTTGACTAGCATAACATATTTTCCAGCTCCAAGCGGGGATTACAGGAACGATCCGATCCGATGCGATTCGACTCGATTCGATTACCAACCAGTTGTTGTATTTGCCAAGCGTCGCATGCGTCTTGTATTTCGGTCCTGATCACGGATTTTCTTCTCCATCTCGGCATCGGTTAGCGTCTCTAGGAATGGTGCCCAGGCGTCCGCGTCGCTAGGATTGCGAAACGGCACATCAATCGTGGACAATGGTGCCTCGCTGAAGGCATAGGTGCGACAATGCCACGACAATTGTCCACGTATGCTATACGCAATCGCTGTGACAAATTCACCGCCCAGGCCCAGTTCGGCGCACAGCTTGATGGCAAACTCTTCGGGATTGTTGTTCTTTTCGGACATGTCCCATTCGACCTGGTCGACAAGGGATGTGTTGCCCACGTGTATGTTCAGTTTGACAATAACGCGCTGATCGCAGCTCTCCTCGAGTATGGGCGGATCGTTGGGGAACGCTTCGATTTGCTGGCGTATCGCCTGTGCAATCGCCGGCACAAATGGCAGAGGATTCAGGTCGAGATCATCGCAGAGTACTTCCGCAAATTGTTCGGGTGTTATCATGCTCTCGTTCTTGTTCCAAGTGAAAGTGTCGCGCAACTTTTGCCCCTCTAGCTCCATGTCTAGGCGTATGGGCACCAGGCATTCTTTCTGCGCTGCATTCTCCAGACTCGCTGTGGGATCGGTGTCATCAAAGCACATTGGGAATGTGCGCACCTTCTTCGTGTGCACACGATTTCGATTAATGGGCGTCGCCTGAGGCACTGCATCCAGGTGACTTGAATTTGGCATTGTTGGTACGTATTGCGGCTGCTTCTTCGATTTGCTTTCACGTGGCGCCGGAGTATCCGAGGTGTTTACCGACACAGCGCGATATCTACAAATTGCAGAAGTTATCAAATTAGTACAGATGGAAGAATATCTTTGTGGAGTCGAAGCTCACTTCTCATCATTGCCGGCCATAATGTCATCGACTTCAACGGCGCGGAGCAGCGAAACCGAGCTCGCCAGTATGTGTGAGCTGAGGCCAGAGTCGGCCAGACGCTTGCGCTCCTCATTGGAGAGGACAATGCGTGTCATGCCTGGATACTTTTTGTAGAGGATGCCACGGAAGTGTCGCATATAATTGCCCACTTCGGAGCCTACATAATAATATTCGCCGCCCTCCTCCAGTTGAAAGGCCACAGGCTTATCACCGTATGTCTGCAGCGCCATCTTCTCAGCTTATATACGCTTATTTACTCTTCACTCAGTTCTATATATTTGTTATAGGTATATATTTAAGTAAATTGGTTTGGATTCAGTCACTTTGCGATAAAATTTTCATGCAAACAGCGACATGGCGTCGTTAGGGTGACCAGTGCGCGTTAAAGATTCTTCAGACTTAGAGTTGCAAAAATCCCGATATCTATAAACTTATCGATATGCTTCAATTTGTTACATTTTCACATTTAAGTTTATAAGATCTTAATATTTAGGTTTGAAAACGACATTTGGATATTTTTCTAAGTGATATACAATATTTATTAGTGACAGCTATAGCAGTGCAAGTCCTTGTACTTATCGTTAAGCTATCGATTATTTTAAATTCATAAATATTCGTGGGTTGACAACACTGCTGCTCATATGCGCCTGCATACATTCTACTTCAGAAATTTTAAATCGCATTAAAAATGTCCCTTTTGCGCAGTGTGGCTGGTGTAATAGTGCTTGCCAGGCCCATAAACAATGCCAGCACAGGTTTGCACTCCTTGATTAGTGCAGTTCATACATTAACTTATCATATTTGCAGTTCAAGCACGGCGACACTACAAGCGCTGGGTTTCACCAACGTTACGTGAACTTGCACACCGCGTTAAAAAACAAGGAGCTCAGAAACCGGAGCCACGTTCGGGATTTGTTGAGTGGAACTATCGTTCCGAGTTGTTTGCATTTGGCAAGCGTTTGAACGAGGAATTCCAGTTGCCGCTGCTGCAAACGGCATTTACACAGCGCACCTATGCCCATCAGGAGCAGGAGAGACAGCGAAAACTGGGCATTGCCGAGGCGGATCTGCAAACGGGCGACAATAGTCAACTGGCCACGAAGGGTGAATATATTGCCAAGGCCTACGTCGAAGCTTATTTGCAGAATGCTTTGCCCAAAGTGCCGCCAGTTGGTCAGCGGGCAATTGCCTCGTATCTACTCAGCACTGAAACATTGGCGCACGTTTGCACGCATCTTGGCGCCAAGGAGCTGATATTTTCCACAGAGTATCCACCCAGCAGCGAGTCGCTCGCCCAAACGCTGCACGCGGTCATTGGCGCGCTGGCGGATTCAAGTGGCGTCGAGCGCGCTTTTCTGTTTGTGCGCGATTTCATTTGCCCCCAACTCAATCAGAAAGATCTGCTGGAGATTTGGACACCGGAGCAACCGCTACAGTTGCTCGGCGAGATCTGCACGCAGAGGAAATTGGGTGAGCCGGAGCCTCGTCTATTAGGCGATTGTGGTAAAAATACTGTGCTGGCAGCATACCATGTCGGCATCTATGCCAACCGCCAGTTGCTGGGCAAAGGATTTGGTGAGGATCTACAGATGGCCACAGAAATAGCCGCCATCGATGCACTGCAGACGCTCTTCGAGATGCACGACAATCGACGTCCGTTTGACTTTCGTCTGCAGTTGGAGGCCAAGAATGTGAGGCTGGCTTAGAATGCAGGAGTTGATCGTTAAATATTACTATATAGATATATATATATTAATTATATATAGATATATGTAAAATGTCCAAAAACAAAACACAACGTGTACTTCCTGAGTGGAGTCGGTCAATATTAATTTGATTACTAATAATTTTCATTTTAACTAGTTTTAAATAACCACTGTAGTCTAGTACAAATTCTTAATCACTCTCCTCGCTCGTGGGTGTCCCAGCAGTCGATGGCGTGCTCGCATCGTCCGGCTTCGATTCCAGCGAAAAGGGCGGAATCTTGCAATCAAAGGAATAACCATCCTCGCGTTCCAGTCGAAATGTGCCCCACATATGACCGCTGGGCGCCTGCAGGCTGACATGGCTACTGTATTGAAAGGCTGGCAGGCGCGGACTGAGAATCGGTTCCTGGCCAACGACGCCGCGTCCACGCACCGTTTCCAGGGTGCCTGACAGAGAGAAGATGCGCCAATGTCTCTCACGCAGCTGTACGCTCAGCTCCCCAAGATTCTCCAGCCGTATGCAATAACGCCACTATATTAGCAATAAGGAAAAAATTTACAACTTTCGATTGAGATTGGATTTCGTTGAATGATTGTGATTCTCACCCAGTAGACGGAGGATGCGGGCGTCTCTCGGCAGCCCATATAGAAGGGTATAACGGTGACACGAACATTTTCGGTCGTCTCCTTGTGCACATCGCTCATGTCTAGCCAGGGATGATTCTTCTCCTGCCACGCCTTAAGCGTATCCTGGCCCACAAATGGCGGCTCCGCATCCGAAGCATATGTTAAAAACTTGTCAAACAGTTCGTGCTGTAAAGGATGCTTATCGGTAGAGCAATATGGCATTATGTCATCGTGCGCCACATAATCCAATCCGGGAATCGCATACAGACTGCGATTCGAGTCCTGATTGCCCAAAAAGGTCACAGCCTCAGTTTGGGCGCGCTAAAAAATATACTTTGCTTACTAAATATGAGGAGGCAACAATAGGAATTACTCACGATATATGGACAATCCCTAGTATCAATTAGCACTTGATAAAACGTTTGGGTTTTGCCCTTAACCTCTTTGGAATCGACGGCACTGGTCGTGCTCCGATTTGCGGCCGGACTAGCGGTGCCCATTGTTGCTGTTCTACTCTGCGCATCGATGGCACCTGCACCAGTCTGCCACGATGATGATTGAGCTTCATCATGGTGGGCAGTAGCTGTTGTTCCGTTGCTGCTGTCGCCCGTCTTCGCTCTGAGCGTTGTTGTTGTTGTAGCCTCTGTGTTGCATTCCGTCGAAGTTGCAGGTGTTGTTGTTATTGCCGCCGGCTGCTTGCGGGTACTATGCAGATCCCGATCGTAGACACGTGCCGTCCATGGGAAGAGTATGACACCACGATATCCAAAGATGCGATGCAAAAACAGCTGGCCCGTATCGTATTTGCCCTCCTTTGCCTCTAGCAGACGTCCAACCTCGGCGAGCCTACAATTTGTGTATACAAAAAAGTCAAAGATTATGCAATCAATGTTATTGTCCACCAACATGATGGCCCCTGGCTGACCCAGATGATCATGATTGGTGGTTGGCGCAAATCTTACTTAGTTGGATTGACAGCCTGCTTTTTGATGCTACGCGTCAGTATTATATCACATTTATGCAATTGCAATCGCTTTTCCCATTTCCAAACTTGCAGCAGCAAACCCATTTGTTGACAAAAATCGCAAAACTGCTGTAAGTGCAGCAGCAGCTGTTGTTGTTGTTGTTGCTATTGACCTCAAGGAATCTTCAAACTGTTTTTATGCAACTGAATGACGTCGGCAAGTCAACCAGTTACTGTTGCTGTTACGTTGCCGTTGAGCAAGCAAACAATGTACATGCACTTAAAATTTTATAAATTTCGAAGATCGCCTCTTCAGAGAAGCATTGTTATTGTAATATTTAGTTTTGTTTTTCCTCTTTTTTTCTTTTCTTTTTGAGTTCTTTCTCTATGCGATACAATTAATGTGTATGTTGCGCAGCAACCCTGCGCACATTACTATCGATATATATATATATTCATGTCAAAAAACAGCTGGATTGCAGCTCTGTCTGACAGAACTGTCATCCTCTCGCTCTTTCGCCAATCTACAGATTTCCGGTACGTACGCGTACTTTATGCTATGCACTGAAAATTATAAAAATATACATGAAAATAACGATAATAAGTACAAATAAGTGTGCAAATGCATAGATCAATATATAGAGCATATCAGCAAATAGTTGATGCGGTCGTACTTAGTGCAAGCAGTCCGATGTTTATGGCTAGGAAAAAAACAAGTGACCCAAAACAAATGACGAGACCAACCTATTGTGAATCTAAACTTAGTGCCTTTAATGTCAAATGTTATGCATTCTTACAGTGAACTATGGCTGACACACAAGCTAAGCCCGCTGCGTCCAAGGTTGCTAAGGCGCCCAAAGCGCCAAAGGCTGCCAAAGCGCCGAAAGCCGCCAAAGCAGAGAAAACCACCGCCGCCGCCGAAACAAAAGTGGCAGCCAAGAAATACAAGCGACATGGTCGTCTGTTCGCCAAGGCCGTCTTCACCGGTTACAAGCGCGGCTTGAGGAACCAGCATGAGAACCATGCCATCCTCAAGGTGAGTCAGTCGGACTTTTTTTTTTTAATATTTGTTATTAATGTTATCGGATTTGCAGATTGAAGGCGCTCGTCGCAAGGAGCACGGCGAATTCTACGTTGGCAAGCGTTGCGTTTATGTCTACAAGGCGCAGACGAAGAAGTGCGTGCCACAGCATCCCGAGCGCAAGACTCGCGTCCGTGCCGTTTGGGGCAAGGTGACGCGCATCCATGGCAACACCGGCTCCGTCCGTGCACGCTTCAACAGGAATTTGCCCGGTCATGCAATGGGACACCGCATTCGCATCGTAAGTTTTTTAATCTTAATATTTATTGTAATATTTTAATTGTTTCTCTTCTTTTTTCATTTCAGATGCTCTACCCGTCAAGGATTTAAGTTACTCCATAACTTTAAATGACTTGAGGAAGAAAAATAAAAACCGTTTTCTATAATAAATGAAACAATTTAAATTTAAGAAATTGTGTTTTGAGAGGCTTTTCATTTCTAATTTTACACTGCAGATTGTTTTACTAATTTGTTTGTCAACGGCTATATGGGAATCATAATAGTGGAAACAGTCCAGCTGTTGTCGTTTGTAAAAATATGGGAGTTATATTTGATTAAAAAAAAAATAGCATTTGGTAAAAATTTTTGATCCTTTTACATTAGCAGCATTTGCTTTAACGTATTGCCGTAACTAAATTGACATAAATTATCGATGATTATAAATTACCACAGTAGAGTGACCATCACATCATTTTTTATTTTATTTGTAATGCTTGTAAATGAGTAATTCTTTTTTCAGTGCAGTGGAATTAAATAATACATACAAGATTCTCTCTGCGCGCCAAGTTAAAGCATAAATTATAGGTCAAAAATTAAAATATAAAATGCATATTTGTCTAGCTCTTTTTTTATTTACAGCTCAACGTACGTTATTTAGTGCTGGAATACCATTATTGTTATCGATTGCCAAATCGGTTAACAGCAAACGGTTACCGGTTAAGTTATTACAAATTTTGATGATTTTCATGCTTACCGATTACAGCCACACTGCAATTGACCATTTTAAATAAACCGTTCATTGGCGAAGGTGGCGTCTTTTTTCGCATTGCGATTCACATTCTATTTATCCAGCGAGAAAGCAAATATTGCTCAGTGAAAACATAAGGTATGTTAATAACTTATTTGTGTTAATTGTTGAAAGCAAAGGTCAACATTAACTTGTTGCATGTGCCCCAAAAATCGATAATTATCATCTTTTCACTTGTGTTTGTGTCATGGAATTTTTGAAGCGAAGCAAACTGTGTATCTGCTTAATGATGATTTTGCTGATGATGATGATGAAGGGCTTCACAGGGCCAGCCACATTTGTGTGTGCGTGTGTATAGGTATTTGTGAAGTGCAGCTGCTGTTAAATATTATTTGGCAGAGCTGCCATACAGCTTAAGTGTTCATGTGTTAATGCATGCATATGCATGTGTATATGTACAAGGGAAGCATATAAATAAGCGCATCTTCACACCCCTCTCAATTCCATTCTCCCCTGATTACTGTTAACCGCGCCCTGGGCTCCCAAGGCGTTGCTTTAGTGGCCATGTTTGCATTTTTGCTTGCTTTTTAGTCTAGCGACTGCAGGCCTCGCTCGCACTTATTAATCGCATGCGCTGGCTAAAAAAGAACTAGCAACAAGCAGTTTACACCGCACTCACTACACACACGCATATACATGTATGTACATGTGTGTATATGTGCTTTGGGTCAGTTTTACGTTTGCAAATGTTGATTGGATTTACTCTCATTATGATAAATAAATATAGGCTGCTCCCCACTCTTAAACTAGATTTCGCTATATATATATATATATATATATATATTTATACGTGTGTATCGAAGACCCATGGCCTTCGATGTCTGTTTTTAATGTATTTTCCATATTTGTCTTGTCATTAGGCAATAAACAGTCTCGAAACAATAACAGAAGTGTTACAGAAGAGAGAGGGAAAACCGGCATATCGACGATTTCAAGTTCTATTCAGATTGCTTATTACTCATAATA
Source organism: Drosophila cognata (assembly GCA_035041535.1). Lineage (NCBI taxonomy): Eukaryota > Metazoa > Arthropoda > Insecta > Diptera > Drosophilidae > Drosophila > Drosophila cognata. The sequence continues at coordinate 10,455,575 of JAWNLC010000571.1, read as the reverse complement.
TAGAAAATACACGGTACGGCCAGCCTGGTAATAATAATAATTTGTATGTGTAGTAGTCTCTTTTTGTTGACTCATACATATTTATTTATTTAGGTGCTCAAGTGCTCCATTAAGCAATTGTGATAGCGCTTCAAAAATAGAAAATAAATAGAAGACTACAGCGCCAGTCTTATATTTACGGATCTTTGACTTTTTGCATTATTCGGTCATTCACTTTGCTTTGTTTTACCCCCCGACGCACACATACCTCAACATAATTGTGCTTGTGTGTGTATGTGTTGTGCATCCCGTGGGGAAATTCACCGAAGTTCGCCGCCTGCCTCCCACAAAGCATGACGCATCATTCTCCGCGTTTTACAACACTTCTCTTGCAGATGTCATCGCCTATTCGCCTGGCCCTCCCCACCTCTGACCTCATTCTCATTTCATCAACGCACTTGCCAAAAAAAAAAAATTTCTATTCATCCATTTTTTGTGCATAATGTGCATCGACTTGACATCAAAAACGAATGCAAAAAAAGAAGCTAGAAATCAGAAAGTGAACGGCGGACAGGTCCGCTTTTATGGTTAACGGGAAAGTGCAAAAGAACTCGGCGCTCAAAAATAGCCATAAATTTATTTTTTCTGTAATTCTTTGTATGCATGTATTTTAGTAGAAAAGTGAACAGCCGGCTTGTCATAGTTTTGTGTCTGTGTGTGTAAAGGGAAGAAGGTGCAGGGGATGTTTCATTCTGCTGTTGTCTCTGAATCTGTTTCTGTTGAACGGCGGTTCTCTATTCTGCCATTTTCCCCCCATGGTTCAGTTGTCGGATCCCACTCCCCCCCACCCAACGTCGTCGTTATTTGATTGTTGGCCGCTTTTGTAAGTGGCGTGACTGTTTTCGTTCTCTATGTACACACTCCATACACACACACACACATTCATACATGACTACACTGTAAAGTTTACCCTATGTTTAGAAAGCTTAATTTTGTTTGCTATTATTTATTTGTATTCATATTTTGTGGTTAATTGTTGTGATTTACTGACAAGTTTCAATAGACAAGCATGAGGGACTTATTCTTATTAAAATAATCTTTCAAAATGAAATTTAACACAATTTTTAAACTATTTTTAGAGTAAAGTTGCAAAAGATGAGCATTTTGGGTTTATTAAATTAATCCTTTAATACTGAATCAACAAAAAAATTTCAGATTACTTATTCCTAATTATATTAAACCATTTTTTTACTTATTGTTTTAAAAAACTTGTAAATAGACAATCATGTTGAGTTTATTGAATTCATGTTTTAAATTGAAATTTACTACAACTGTAGATAACCATTTTTTTTTACATTTTAAATAAAGAATAAATTACAGACACCAAAAAATATTATAAATGTATAAAAAGAATAAAATACAATAAAAAAAAATAGCACCACTCTCATATGAAATAATTTAAGAAATATTTATTTTTTTAATTTGTAAGTTAAGGAACTTATGTGTGCATATATATTTTATGAATTGTTTTGAATGTGAAATTAATTCAATTTTGTACTCTATTATTTCCATTTATTGCAGCTCCGCTAAGAATTAAATACAATGACATCCACCGAACTGAAAATTGGCTTGAACGCCAGCACCCGTCCATCCAGCCGCGTCCTGCAACCACCTGGTGGGGGACACACCAACATCTTTTCGGAACCAGAAGTATCGGTGAATGCACCGCGTCCCAAATACAATCAGCAAAACTCTTCCAATATGAATGCGTGCATGGGGTCGACAGATGCCAACAAGGTTGTCGAGAAGATTCGTGAGGAGGTGGCTATTCAGAAGGAGGAACAAAAGGCATCACCACTAGCAGCCATCAGCCAGTCCAAAGAGACCAATGGTGGTGGCAACAAGGTGGCGACGAATGAGTCACGTGGCCGAGTTCCACCCGGCGGCTACTCATCCGGCGGCTTCTGGTAGAACCGGAGGGGATGAGGCAGAGGCACAGGCAGGGGAGGATGAAGATGGATTAGCTGTGGGGCTGCCAAGCATTTAATGACACACACTCATAAAAATACGTATACACACACAAACACACTCACACCAAGACATCCTCAAGCCCATTTAACATTTATAAATATAAATCGCTTAATATATATATAGCATATACGACCATATTCATATTCCAAATTGCCTACGATGCAAAACGTTAAAATATTTCATTACTTTATATAACTATCGCCCGCTCTCTATTCATCCGCATTACGTGTTTCTTCTTGTTTTAATATTTGAAAACGTCTAACGCAATTGTTTAAACTTTATGTGACTTGCGATTCCGCCCTAACTGGAGGAAAAAATACCCTCAACAAACTTACAAACCATGCAATCATGGAAGATGCCCAACTTTGCATTTGTACTTAAGTGTCCAATTAAAATGGTCTGTACAATTTTTCCTACATTTTCTAATTACATATGTATTATTGCAAAAAAATAAACTTAACATTTAAAAATTTGTTTGTTTTTCTACACTTCAAAATAATGACATGCGTATTTTAAATGATGAAAAAATCTAAACTGAGAAACAAGCTTTTAATTATGTTAATAATGCAAAATTTCGTCACTGGACTAAAGAAAAATAATATGTTCTAATCTGACTTGTTTATTTATGTGATTTGAGTTGAACTCGGTGATTCATGCGAAAGACGTTTTTTTGTTTTTTTTTTTTTGTATTCGGAAATCAGCCAGTTTCGGTATTACTGTGAATTTAATTCAGTAATGCACGCATTGCCATGTAACAAGTGTGCTCCTGTAGAGACAGAGTGGGCGACAAAGAGATATCCTAGGAATTGTAGTCCACACAATATACGAAGGATTGTTAGTCAACTTGCTTAAATTGAGCTCTTAGAGACGGCATCAAAATTAGCTGATCTGATCTCCGAGATATCATAAAAGAATGGGACTCGAAAACTGGTATTTATTGAATACCAACATAATAGATTGGCTTCTAATGCTAATCAATAACTTAATGATATCGAATTAAACCAATTTTGGATCTTGGTTAAATGCACTTTAGCATTTGTAAAAATATATTTAGAAATACGAAATAAGAATGCTCTATCGGCGCAAAGAGATCTGTTAAATAACAAATTGTGACATTTCAATTATACAGACTACTATCAAATTAGATTATCGGATTTTATACCTTATTATATTTATTTGTTATACCTGATTTTACAAATATGGTGACCATCGTGTGTCATTGTTTCTTTTAAAACGTAAGATTATATTAATAATGATTAAATACATCGATGTGTATTTTAGATGACTAATTAACTAGAGGGGGCGCCCACAATGTTACATTTAACAATAAATCATTTTTTAGTGCGCAAACCCAAACAGCAATGTGTATATAATTTATATAAAGAATTGTTGTTTTTGTGGAAAATTTGTTATAGAAATTATGACTAAAAGCTGTTCATGTACATGTTTTCATTTCGTTAAATTGGTGTGGTTCCGTTTGCTTAATCATAGTGAGTCCATATTGTAGTTAGACCTTAATTCAGACTATAATTAATTAGATCTTCATGTCATTGATGTACGAATCTAATTCAGCATCCAATTCCTCGGCAGTGGGTGCAGTTTTCCTTTCCCGCCGTTGGCCACCGGCAGCAGCGGTAGCGGCTTTGCCAACGGCCGGACGACGGAAACTGCCACGACGCGGACCGCCGCCAACTTGACCACCTAAGAATTAAAATGATACAATTATTTTATGCAAGTGCAAACTAATGGTTTCACTTCATACATACCACCACGTTTGAAATTGCCACTTCCTACACCGCCTCCCACACGACGCTTGATGTCATCGGCAGGCAGAGGACGGGTGAGTGCGGCAACATCTGAGACGGCAAGTTGTAAGGTCATGGGACGGCCATCCAAGGGTACACCATGATATTGCTTAATGGCCTTGAGGGCATCAGAACGACGCTCGAATATTACATCAGCGGTGCCTGCAACAAATTCAACAAATGTTAAAAATACTCGTACGACATAAGTAAAGACGAAGACTCACCCAATGAGCGACCGGATCTATCATAATGCACGGCAGCCTTCTTCATGGGGCCAAAGTCATTGAATAGCTCCTTAATGTCCATATTTGAGACACCATAGTCCAAATTGCCAACGATCAAGCGAGTTGGCCCCGCACTGTTGGCAGTGCTGATGCCTTTTCGCTTTGGACCATCGTACATATCATGCTTCCATGCGCTGTTTACATCGCCCTAGAGGGGGTAGTATTATAGGTAGAAGATTTGTTTGTTGGTTTCGATTCGATTTCGAACATTCGGGGACATTCGCGTGTTGGGGATAATCAATATTTTTCTGATCAAATATGTGGAGGGTGTAGTAGTGGTAGTAGTATCAGTAGTAGTAGTAGTAGTAGCAGTTGTAGCAGCAGCAGTTGTTGTATCCTAGCCATATATCAACAGAGACGCCATCTCGTAGAAATGCAGAAACACTAAATATTATATGTATGAATGTATATTGATTGATTGATCGATCGATTGATTGATTATGTGCCGCCGCACTTTGGTTGAGCAAAAGAAATTTTAAAACGGGAATTACAAAGAAAACAAAAACAAGAAATTCTCAACGAATGCGCACTGCTGTAAAATGTTAATATTTATGCATATTTAATACACACAAATTATGAGTTCGATTTATTTCGATGTTGTTGTTTTGTAGATCTGCTGCTGCCAAATAGATTTTTTTCCTATTTGTTATCTGCACATTCGCAGCAGCAGCTGCCATTTTGCAGCTATGCCTGTCCATGGATACAAGAGTAACGGTACATATACCGTTTATTCTGCATACGTTGGTCGGCCATTTTGAATCCGTGTATTTTGCATGCAGCACAGGGTGATTAGCACATTTAGCTATTGTTCATTATATCAACGTTGTTAATGTAAAGGTGCGTTCCCAAAGTTGAGCTGTCCGTCTCTTGTTTTTTTTATGCGTGTGGATATTAAGCTGCTTTTTGCCTCTCGCTTTCTCTCTCTCTACATGATAAAACGTTACGTTTCAATTACCCTTGCGAGCCGAGGCTTTTGTATGACGCCGCCGCCGCTGCCTCCGCGGCGACCTTTGATCACACCACCGCCGCCGCTGGCTGGAGCCGGCTTGCGTGGCGATCCACCAGCTGCACCACCACGACGTGCAGCAAATCGCTGTTGGCCGCCGGTACGACGAGCGCCGCCTGGTCCGCCGCGAGCTGCTTGTGGTTTCCTCTGCGTGCGCGTTGCCTTAATGATATCATCCAAACTCATTTCAATTTTATCCACCATCTTGCTGTTACTTCCTGATGCTACGAAAATCGTTTAAAATTTGGTGAATTAGAATTTGCTTCTTAAACTTGCACTGCAAAAACAACTTTTTTTAATAGAAACGCGTGAAAACTTCGCCAACTGCTGAAACGAAGCACGAGAACGAAAACGTAGAAAAAATCAAAGATGGCTGACTGTTGATGAAAAAACGTGTTGTGTAATTTCAAAACTAGTTCTACACAGTGCTGTAAAGTAGGTGTTGAAAAAATTGCCTATCGATAAAATACCAACCCCTAAAACGATATCAGTGATAATAATTGAGATAACTATCGACAATAAATAAATATAAGAAAAGGCTTAAAACATTCCAAAGAATATGTTTATTGTAGCGGTTACGGGTGGCATTGCAACTGGCAAATCCACGGTCACAAAGATCTTTGAGCGTAACGGCATTCCAGTCATCGATGCGGACAAAATTGCCAGAGAGAGTAAGTCAATGTTAAATAAATCTAACGGATGTGTAATTAAGCACAATTGAATTAAATATACTTAAACGCATTCACAGTTGTCGAACCAGGTCAGCCGTGCTGGCAAAAGATACGCGATGTCTTTGGCGACGAAGTGCTACTGCCCAGCAAGGAGCTAAATCGGGCTGTGCTGGGACGCCTAATCTTCGAGGACAAGGAGTTGCGTGGCAAACTGAATCAGATTACGCATCCCGTCATTCATCGCACAATCTTTTGGCGTGTATTCAAGCATTTTATGTCGGGTCACGCCTGGATTGTGCTCGACTTGCCATTACTCTTTGAAACGGGCATCCTCATGGACTTTATACACAAAATTGTGACGGTATCCTGGTAAGTCGGAGTAAAATAATTGAGCTTACCTGGTTAGACCTAATTCACGTATTCCTTTAGTGATTCGGAGAAGCAGATGCAACGATTGCTGGCACGCAATGAGCTATCCGAGTCGGAGGCGCAACATCGTGTCGATTCACAAATGCCACTGGAGAAGAAATGTGAAAAATCGCATTTTGTTGTGGACAATAATGGCAGCGAAGCTGAGACGGAAGCGGCTGCCATGCGCATTTACAACATGATGCAGGAGAGCAATCAGCATTGGTACAATCGTTTCACGATTCTGGGCGTCATTCTGATTGTATGCCTTACAATGTATTTCCTGAGCAAGGCATTCGATTTGTGGCCCAAATCCTGGAACTTTTAAGCATCTTCCTCGTCTGTTCGTTTGTCTGTCGCGTTATTTATTTTGTTCTGTCAACAATTAGTCAATAAAACACTGCAGAAATGGCTATAAAATAACATCGCTTTTAATCGATTCTATTACTTATAACATAATCATTTTTCAAATATTGATGGAAAATAGAAAATTATTAATTTAATGTTAGCACATTTACTGTTTAAAGATAGTTTCATTAAATATCTATAAGTTTTGTCGTTGCGCCTCAATTCGTCGCAGACTCGGCAAGCAGCTTCGCCGTTTGTGTACAGAAAACAACAAATGTTTGTAGCCCGTATTTGGTCACCGCCTTAGTCACATTATGATTCAGCTGTATGGGATCCTGAACAATCATTGGTTTTGATAATTGCAAACCCGAACTCTGATTTTGAAGAGCGTAATCCAGATACCTAAATACAAAACATAGCAGCAAATTAGCACTTGTCTAATTTTAACGGGTTTTTCTATAATAATTACCTTTTGGGCATTTCCTTCAGTAATTTCACTATGAGGGTGTGTTTTTTACCAAAGTAGGGACAAACCATTTGTCGGTCATAGTCAAAGGATTCATAAAACTCAAAGAGTTCTCGCAAATGCTCTTTGATCAGCGGCACGGTAACCTCAACTCGCTTCAAACCCATGTCGCCAAGTGACTTTTGGGCAAAGTTCGCGATCCAAGCTACAAGCAAACAAGCATGAAAAACATATTTAGGCATGTACAATTACCTTTAGCACTCACGTCCCACACGCTGTTTGGCCGACTCTGATGGGTAATTTTGCAGCTGTGCAATCGATGGCAACAGTTGCTTGATCTGCAGAAAATAGATAACCATCAGAGACATGCTGTAAGTTGTAATTTGTTCCGTCAGCTTGCAGCGTTCCAGCCACGTTTTCACATAGATGCACATGTACTGGGCTAAAAGAAATAATAATTAGAAACGCTTCATGTTTCGGTCTTGACTGGCTTACCCAATGGCTGCGTCTCGAATATATACTTAAGCAAGTTGGTGTTACAAAAGCCCAAGCTATTTAGGCATATATCACACTCGATACCAGAGGACAGATGTCGGGTCTTTATTATTGGCACACGCGCCTGCTCAATAACCTTTTCAACAAAGAGAAGAAAATATATGTTTATATAAATATAAATGAATTTGATGAACAAAAGTATTTACATTGATGATGCGCCACTCGTTGCTCGCACAGAATGCGGTTCGAAGCATTTTAAGCTTGGCGAGTGTTTCCTTTGAAGCGCGATTCTCGAAGATGTGAAAGCTGTTTCCAATGTCCACGAAGACATCCAAATCGGATGAGCATGTGCCAATTCCCGTTATACGCGATCCGAATTTATATATTCGCACAGGCTCCTTGGCAAAGACGGGCGTTACTAACTTACATAAATCCAGCTCAATGTCAGCGTACACCGGCATCACTTTAAGCTTGTCCGCAATTTTATATTTATCCTTAAACATGCTCGTCACATCTCCCAATACCAATCCCTTAGCCTCTGTGATAAATAATTAGATTAGATTTGATTTGTACATCTACAATGGAGATACCCCTTACTCTTGGGCAGCTGCTGAGTCATTATGGAGCGTGCTTTCTCCTCGGCCCGTCGGCTTTCTTGCTTGGTATGCGCCGGCCGCTGTGCATTAAAGTTGCCATTTTGATTGACAGTTTGGTTGTGGCCAATTGAATGAGGATTCGGATGTTGTTCGACTAAATGTGTCACAGCCTTGTCAATTGTTTTGCCAACAATACGATGGCTACAACCAGTACATGTGAACGTTCGCTCGATTTTCAGCAATTCGTTGGGCGGCACAAATGTTAGTCCAACACCGCCACCACTTGTTGCATTCGGCTGCTCATAGGGCACAGAATAGGGCATTATATACATTGGCTTCTTGTTCAGATATTTTTCAATGCCAACAACAATGCGCTCGAGCAAATTCACCAAATGTGGATCCAATTGAAGCTGATTTTCGCAACTAACTTCATCCAGGGTCTCCAGGAAAAAGTTCGCTTCCAAGGTCAAGGGATTTAGCTAATAGTAAAATTTGCTCAGTTTTTTTTACATACACTGAGTAAATTTAATTATAACTCACGTATAAGAAGTTTTTATCCTGTTGTTGGTTTTCCGCCATTGCCTTGCGTTTTTTACTCTTTTTGGTAACTGTTGCAGTGGCTATGCCTACGACTCTCTGTCCAGATCATACAATTAAAACAAAAATCAATTCGTAAAAAATTTACAAATGTTGGTTTTAATTTAACAAGCTAAGTTCAAATGTCATGCCGACACAACGCTGTTCTTTCTGTGAATCAGTTTTTGGGAAAATTGACTCACACTGGGCTCTGTTGTTGGCCTGCTGCTGTTGCTAATTCTCTCATAGAATTGTCGTTCGGCGTCGTTGTAGGCGCGCTTATCCACCCAGAATGTTTCAATGTCTTCGATTCCCATTATTCGAATATAATTTACAAGCCAATAAACACAAAACACAAACAAAAGTAAATTTTCGTTTGACAATACACATTAATTATTACCAAAAGACCGTGTACATACATACAAACATACGTTCGATTCAAAAATATCGATACACTAATATATCGATATTCGCCGAAGCGTTTTGGCAATGTTTAAGTACTTCTCACATGTCGATCGACTTAAATTAAAAACACCTAAGTCGAAAAAATTCAAAATCATTTTTTTTTATTAATAATATATAGTTTTAAGACCTCACAATGGCCATACTCACAATCGATCGGTTGCATGTATTAGCAATGGGGCTGACTAAAATTGACAGATTATGATTTCATTATCGTTATATTTAAATTTAAATAAAAATTATGTATGCATGTATGAATGTATGAACATTTGTATGTATTTTTTAATTTACTTTATTAATGTCTTTAAAACTGAATGATATAGATAATGCGTTGTACCAATATATACAATATTGCATGCTTTGTGATTGCACACATTTTGTTCCCCCGAGTAATTCAATGTCTGTAAAATTATTTTCAAAATAGTCAAATGCCGCGATAATTGCCGGTTTAATATACTGAAGGATAATTTACACGCGAAATATTTTCCCATCTCTTTATCTATTCGGATTAATTAACGTAATTTTGGTTGAAAATTACATTAGATTAGATTATCTATCAAAAACGCTTATTTATTACTCAATGGTCTTACATTAGTAATACAAATAGTACGACCGAAAATATTTTGAAACATTATGTCTTAACTACTTTTAGATTTAAAATTTTTCGCCACAAGAGATAAGCTGTAAATGCAAAAAGTTCTTAAAATTGAGGATTAAACTTTCTAAAATAACAATTTAATATAATTTAAATGCCTATATATAAATATATACTTGGGACACTTCCCGGTCTATTGACAGGTCATTGTAGACTAAGAAGTCACCTAATTAAATTAGGTATTTATAGCAGCGATGGATGCACATCCTAGCACAATGTGTCGCCTTAACTAGGAAAAGATGCAGCATCCTAGGGATGCATGTTATGAAAACTCAGGAAGATTCTAGTTTTCCTGTAGGAGCTGGGGTTGATGGTGGAGCTATAGGCTCAGAAGGGGGCACTATAGACCTTATAGGTCGCAGTATTGGCTCCCCTATTAATAATAATAAATATACAATAAACGCCATGTGTTAATTATACATGGTTGTTAAGGTATTTTTACTTAATTTATGTATATTAAATATATAAAATAAATAAATAATATTGAAGGGCAATATGCGTATCATTTCTTCAATAAAACCGAAACTGAATAATACAATTTCTGAGAATTTACCACTTTCTCAAAGGAAATTATGAAATATTGAAATAATTTCACATTTGAAAGAAGCGCGTAACAAAGGCTAAATGTGAAAAAAAAAAGTGGCAACGCCTTGTCTTGTAGCGCTATCTTTAGTAAATATCGATACATTGCTTTTTGTTCAGATTTTAAGTATCGAAGCGGCTTGTACTCACTAACACACCCAAAAATTGACATTTCCGAGAATATAAATAGCAGTCAATGTGAAAAATGTCATTATACGTTTGTGAAGCCTCATAGCCGGCACGTCGAACGTAAACACTCTCAGATTCACCTCAAACAGTTGCTCTACAGTTTTCTGTAAGTTTTCTTTGTCGCGTGTGAGAAAAGTTTTTTAAAAAAAAATTCAATATGGTAAGTAATGAATAATTTTTTATTTTTTGTTTGTCGTTAAATAAAATAAATGTTGGCCGTGGGCAACTACTCAAAGTAAGCGTGCGGTTAAGTTTTTAACCAACTACAAATGCACAAGATGGCGTGCTTACCGATGTGATGACGTCATCTAACAATTTTATTGAAAAGTTTATTAAAAGCTGACTGGTTTTGAATATAACTAAAATCGGAGCTTATTCGAGTCGCAAATTGTGAGCTGCAAAAAAATATACCACTAAATAGAGAAATTTTTCACGTAAACGAATTAACACACACACGCGCACACACACACATAGGAATATGGGTGCGGCTTGAGTCACTTATCGATTTTTCTTTTGCATGCAACTCGGAGCAATTAATTGAACTTTCGCCACTTTTTCTTTTTTCCTTTTTCAATTACAGCGTGAATGTATCTCTATCCATGTTGGCCAGGCTGGCGTGCAGATTGGCAACGCCTGCTGGGAGTTGTACTGTTTGGAGCACGGCATCCAGCCCGATGGCCAGATGCCATCTGACAAGACCGTCGGTGGTGGCGATGACTCGTTCAACACCTTCTTCAGCGAGACTGGCGCTGGCAAGCATGTGCCACGCGCTGTGTTCGTTGATCTGGAGCCAACTGTCGTGGATGAGGTGCGCACTGGCACATACCGTCAGCTGTTCCACCCCGAGCAGTTGATCACCGGCAAGGAGGATGCGGCCAATAACTATGCACGTGGTCACTACACCATTGGCAAGGAGATCGTTGATCTGGTGTTGGATCGCATTCGCAAGTTGGCCGATCAGTGCACTGGTCTGCAGGGTTTCCTCATTTTCCACTCATTCGGTGGCGGCACTGGCTCCGGCTTCACCTCGCTGCTGATGGAGCGTCTGTCCGTCGATTACGGCAAAAAGTCGAAGCTGGAGTTCGCCATCTATCCGGCACCACAGGTCTCCACGGCCGTTGTCGAGCCATACAACTCGATTCTGACCACGCACACAACGCTGGAGCACTCAGACTGCGCCTTCATGGTCGACAATGAGGCTATCTATGATATCTGCCGTCGCAACTTGGACATTGAGCGTCCCACATACACCAATCTGAATCGTCTGATCGGCCAGATCGTGTCCTCGATTACCGCCTCGCTGCGTTTCGATGGTGCCCTGAATGTGGATCTCACTGAGTTCCAGACCAACTTGGTGCCCTACCCTCGTATCCATTTCCCCCTGGTCACCTACGCTCCCGTCATCTCTGCCGAGAAGGCCTACCACGAGCAGCTCTCGGTTGCCGAGATCACCAACGCCTGCTTCGAGCCAGCCAATCAGATGGTCAAGTGTGATCCACGTCACGGCAAGTACATGGCCTGCTGCATGTTGTATCGTGGCGATGTTGTGCCCAAGGATGTCAACGCGGCGATTGCCACCATCAAGACCAAGCGCACCATTCAATTCGTGGACTGGTGTCCCACCGGCTTCAAGGTGGGCATCAACTACCAGCCACCCACGGTTGTGCCCGGCGGAGATCTGGCCAAGGTGCAGCGTGCCGTCTGCATGTTGTCCAACACCACGGCTATTGCCGAGGCCTGGGCCCGTTTGGATCACAAGTTCGACTTGATGTACGCCAAGCGTGCCTTTGTCCACTGGTATGTCGGTGAGGGTATGGAGGAGGGTGAGTTCTCCGAGGCTCGTGAGGATTTGGCTGCTTTGGAGAAAGATTACGAGGAGGTCGGCATGGACTCTGGCGATGGTGAGGGCGAGGGCGCCGAGGAGTATTAAATATACTCTAAACCACCATCCAACAAGCAACATCGCAACACGCACAGAAAACAAGCGTCTTTGGTGGGCGTCCCCAAAAGGGACGTCGAAACCAATGTTCACGCTTCGCTTTTGTCAATCATCAAAAATATAACAAAGAATGCATAAGAAAACACACTTGGGCGTAAATGTTTGGTAAAGAACAAGAAAAAAACAAACCTATATAGTATTTTATTGCTACCCGCTAAAGACAAAACATACCCAAAAAAAAAGAACGCAACAAAAAAATAGATACAGCTCTAAAATTGTGTACGAAAATAAAATCAGCGAATATTAAGTGTTGCCAGCAGCAAAAAAAAACATTTTCTTTTCATCTTTGGTCGGCTTCCAGCGCAGAGTTCACTGAACGACAACCGGGCCACACTTATAATTGGGGATAAGTGTTGCAGATGTGGATGGGGAAAGCGGAGCAGCGAATGCCGTCGCATGCTCTATTTATAGTAGTGGGGATTGTGCTTTCTACTCTACAACTTCTGCATTTTCCCGTGCATGACAGACTGTACTTGCTGCATTTACTTATATACACAGGCGTGGCATGCGACCATATGTAGCGCCTGCCCTCTCTGCCTCCCCCCACTAAAGCGATAGGTTGATCGATTTTGTGATGAGTCATTCTGCAGCATAATAGCAAAGTGGGGGGCAAAAGCGATGACTTCATTTCTGAACGGCCTAGAGTTCACCTTATATGTATATCTGTACACACATACACATATACATACACTTTTATGGGGTTGGTGAGTGTAATTGAAGCCTAGGTAAACCGGCTTGTTGTTGCCTGCAGCACACAGTCAGACATCTTTTTGTCCCTTACTCTATACAATTTCGGCACTTTCGAGAAGCAGGGAGACAGCTGCAACCATCAAATTTTCAGAAAAATCCAAGAAACTACCGGAAATGCACAAAAGACTGCACAGATGGCCGGCCCCTGTAGGTACTTACACATGAATACATAAATACATACATCTACAAATGTACAACAGAGAGACGGAAATGATTTAAGGTTATGTTCGCGCTGCAAACTTACAGTAAAAGCCCTAGATAAATATATATGTATGTATGTTCATTATATACATGCATCTTTCAATTTCTTAATATCTGCATAGCATTCCTTGAGATAAATAAAAATATGTCCCCATAGTGTTTAAAAACAAATCCATATAAGTAACGCTAAACCCACACACGTATACATATACACATCGTCTGACCATATTTATTTACCAATACATGTATGTGCACTGATTCAAGTTTACCTCAAACGGTGATGACGACAGCTCGAACTCATGGAGCCGGCTCTATCACATTTCTGTGGGCGGCTGAGTGGGCAACCGATTTAAAATGACTGTAAGCCCCGCAAATTGAAACATTCATGCAAATGTATAAATAAATATATGGAGTCTTGAATTCTGATAGTAGTTGTTTATTTTTTCTCTGTTTGATCAATAGAGAAAAAAGAAAGATGTACAAACAGGCATATATATGTATATTCATAAATACACATGTACATATTTAAATGGATAGGCAATTGCGTACACACACAAGTATATGTGTGTGAGATACACACAATATACACACACTAATGCAAGCACTTCAATGAGTACATTTGACAAAAAAGATTATCGATAGTATCAGTTGAATTTAAGCATTTCGTTTATGTTGCGATCTGGCCAGTTCTGAATATTAGATGGCAGCACCATTAATTTGGCGAACCATTCAAATACACAAGAGAATTAAAATGGAATCTTGTTGTGTGGTGATTAAGAAAAGATCATATTGAAACTCAGAAGGCAGCTAAGACAATGACGACCGAAATTAACGGTAAAGTACGACATTTAAGCAGCTATATTTTTAATATAATATGCAAAACTTCGTCAATAGAGACTGCCCAAGAGTAAGTCAAAACACACTTGCAAATTACAGACCCATTGCTTTTTTTTTTTGAGAACTGACTTACAAAGACTATTTTATTTTTATTATATTTTCGTAAAGTAAAACTACAAATACTAAAATTCAAACTGAGATTTTAAATTGAATAACACACATAATCCATAAAACTAGTTTATTGGAATTATTAATTAATTTATTTTTTTTATGATAGAAATATTAATTCAAGATTTCCAATACTTGTTTCCTCTTCGGACTAACTTCAATTCAATTCTTTCTCCTTGCTGTGCATTCTGAATATTTAATAAGTCAAATTATTGGAGGCACAGCGAGCAGACGACTAACCATCGCCTCTTGTTGGTGACGGAGACAAAAGTCTGCTTTAAGTTGGTGTTCACCAATCGAAGGATGCTCTAGTCCGTGCATTTGGCTAGTTTATTAGCTAAGGTTTGGCGCTGTGACTCGTAAAATTCGGATATATTGTTTGCTATACTTGATGTTTTCAGAATACTATCGTCTAGATTGACATTTTCACCAAAAGGTGGCACCGATTGATAGAAAGATGCGTGCAATATTTTGGAATCCAGATGTCCACTTCGACAACTGGTGCAATGCGGACACTGTTCTCCTTGGCTTCGTTTGTGCTTGATCAGATTTGATGTGCTGGTATTCGAGAATTTGTAGACGTTGAACCAACTGCAGCAGGCAACAAAGTGGTCGATTTCATCACCATTTTCATCATTCATTGTGGCAAAAATGTTCAAAATTTTAAAATCAGCATCGAACAAATTTGCAATGGTCCAGAATTCTAACAAATAAAATGAGAATAATTTGAATTGAAACAATTGAATTTAATATATATAATTTTGTTTACATACCTGCTCTTGAAAGTTAATTTCGCTCTAAACTTATTCTGAGGCAAGTGGTGCTGATGAGTTATATGTGAATCCCCACTTCGAAGCAAGACATCAGAGTGGTGCTCACCCAATCCGATGTAAATTATTGGGTGTTTCGAAATACTCGATTTTATTTTGTTTTGTGATTGTTCTTTACATAGACTGTTAAATTAAGAGCAGTGGAAATTAATTGGAAAACGAGTAAAGTAAAATACATTTTTTTAATTTCGGCTTATTTTATTTGCACGTAAATAATATAAATTTCAGTTGGCTGTGGAGGTTGGCCGATGATCGACTCATAATATTTATTTATCGAGTATTTAAATCCCCAAAGGAAAGTATCGGCTCAAGTTGGCTTTGGAAGTGCTGATAGAATTAATACAATATTATTTTGTAGCAACCAAATAGCGAGCTAAGTTCAATTTAACATAATTATGGCGAACAGCAAAGAAACTGGCATTGGCACAGATTCTGATGCAGCCGGGGAAGCGTCAATAAGCGGGGCCGACACAATGGCGCTGAAGGATTTGCTGGAAAAGCGTCTAAAAGATTGCGGTTGGCGCCAAGAAATTAAAGAAATGATACGCAGCAAATTGGAACAGCGCGGCGTGGACAATATAACGCATGATCAGCTTGCCGCAGAGATTATTCCAAATGTGAGTTTCAGCCAGATATTTATAGCAATGCCAAAATTAATTTTAAACAGGCTCGTGCCCTGGTGCCTGATGTTGTACGCAGGGAAATGCTGCTGCATGTTCGCGCCGCCTTGGAGAATCCGCTGCCCCCCCATAAACAGTCGATATCCAAAAAATAGTCTTCGTTTAAATTTCTAGCACATTGTGTGTGTGTTTTATTAACTTGTAATTAAGTATATGTATATGTATGTACATGCTTACGCCGGCTAATGCTAGTTACGATTAATTGCGCCATTAGTTGTACAAACATATATATATAAGTATGTATATATATATATATATATAAATAAATAAACAACTTAATAATAATAATGTAATATTCGATTGCTATGTTAATATGTATGTGTTACATCCTGTACGATTGGCTAAACGAAAATATACAATATATGTCATAGTTGTTGGGACTGTAGGAACGCGGTTTGTGGATGTCAGTGTGGCAGTGTGTGTGTGTGTGAAGAATTATGCTACAAATAATAGGGCTAATTTGTAATTGTGTTACGTTTTACTTATTCAATAGCGAGTCAATTGAAAAGTCTTTGAATTTGGCGTTGGAATCATCGATAAATAGCTGCGTTTGCTGTGCTTCTTGTTGTTGTTGTTGCTGCTGTGTCAATGTTGTCGTTGTGGGCAGTAACTTCATAAGTTTGTTGCGCGGTTTACGTAAAAATTTTGTATTGATTTGAAATTTTTGAGGCTTGCTATTAGTGAAGTGAGTTGGCTGTGTTGTGGCGGCTGCTGCTGCCGTTGTGGGTGTAACTGTAACGTTTGAAGTGCGATAACTTTGGCGCCAACTACGCAGAGCTGCATTTGGCGATATGACAACTACTTTTGTTGTCGCTGCTGCTGTTGTCGTTGATGTTGTTGTTATCGTTGCTGCTGTTGCTATTGTTGTTGTTGTTGCTGTTCTTGCTGCAGCGCCTGCGAAAGCATTGGCACCAAAGCATTTGAGAAAGTTCTGCACATGTATTAAACTATCATTCTCATCTTTGTGACGCCGCAGCCGTTGCTTATCTTCGTTCTCATCCTCGGCCTCGTAGTCCAACGACGAATGCTGCGGCGAGGACGATGAAAATGTGGAGCTGCTTTCGCTGCTGCTGAGCTACATTTTTTATATATAGAGTAATATGTATTTAGTTGCAGTTTTATGAATAAAATAAAAGTTTATGAGCTATTTTGAGGTGCCAGCCTTAATAACATGCGAGCTGGATAAAGATGACAATTTTGACTGGGTTTTGCACTTGGCGGGAATTTAAATCATTGAAGCCAATGACACGTTTATTTACTAAATGCATAATAAAGAAGCAGATTCTAGAATCTTCAATTGAAATTGTGCAAATAAAATATACAAGCACACGCAACTGTTAAAAAATTCGTTTATGTCGACAAACATCCACAGCAGCTGCTTGACAACTGTCAATTCTCTCACCACAACAATACGAGGTTCGAGGTAATCATAATGACACCATGCAATAAGAACATACCGTGGATGGACCATAAGGTGGCGACATGAGCTATGTTGAGGTACCAGTCTTAACAATTTAATTTAATATCTACAATCTTTAGCAAAATAAAATGTTTAAGCACAAGCAATTGTCAAGAAACTCGTTTGTCTCGACCAAACAGCACAGCAGCTGTTTAACAGCTGCTTTACAGGTAGCCTAACAGGCGACCACCTCAAAAATAATTACACTATGATTGAACTTACATCGTCTTCTTGATTGTCACGCAGCTGCTGAAAGCTAACTGCCGTTTGCTTTAGCTTTTTGTATATGTGTGATTGCTGTTGTTTGGGTTGCTGTTGTTGTTTTTTGTTGCTCTTGCCGTGGCTGTTCCGTGGCAATTTATTGCTGCTGGTGATGTGTTTTATGTTGCGGCCACGTCTGGCCACTGATGGTTTCTTCTTAAGCTGTTGCTGGGCTTGCTGCTCGCGATATGACTTTCAGCTAGTTTTGGCGAGGTTATCGTCGCGCCTTAGTTGGGACTAGAAGCACAAACAAACAGGTGTTGATTAACAGCATAGTGCTTAAGGCAGAAGGAAAAACAGCAATAGTGTGTGTAAACAGTTAACAGTTTTAACAATAACAGTACTTTTTTTCAATCTTTCAGCGCGCTGGCACACAAAAACAACAAACAAATTTTGCCATAGATTATTAAACTTTTTGTTTTGCGTTGAATAATTTAGATGTTGATGATGATGATGATGATGATGATAGGCGGTTGCAAAGAAAGCGCAATGAATTTTGAAATTGATTGAAATGTTGTAAAATGCATAAGTTGATGGGGGGCATGGGCGGGGGAGACGGCATAAAATCAAAAGAAACAACAACACTCATTGGATACAGGTGGATGAATAGATGTTTGTATGTATGTGGGTATGTAAGTATGTAACAACAAATTGTAAAATGCTTCAACTTGCACCAACACACGCACACACACAGAAACACATACACATGCACATCCGCATCTAAACACGTACACACACACACACTCACACACACACACACTACCTGGTGGTGATGCGTGTTGAAGAGCGCATGATGCGCTGCGTAGGAAGAAGAGGTGTTGGTTGAGGAGCTACTGAAATCATCAACGCCGCCGCCGCCGCCGCCAGCGACCCCACCACCGGCACCCAATTGAACTTGAATGCTAGAATAGTGGTGCAGTGGCTGTTGTTGTTGTGGGTGGTGCGATTGCGATTTCGATTGTGGGTGCGAATGTGCGTGGTGTGAGGCAACACTAATACCAGCACCATCACCAATACCAGCACCACCACCACCAGCACCACTGTGTTGCAAACTGATGCCTGTTGTTGTTGTCAAAGTTGCTGTTGACGCTGCTGCTGCTGTTGTTGTTGCAGTTGTTGTTGTTATGGTAGTTGTTGTTGTTGCAGCAATCGCTGTAGCTGACCCACCTCGTCCAATTGCCGCAGCCGCCGCACCACTTGGCCCCATGCACATGCCCACGCCCAGCAGGTGGGCAGCAACTGCGGCACTCGAATGATGCGTTTGATGCAAATGCTGCTGCTGGTGTTGCTGTGGCTGCTGTTGTTGCTGCTGCTGTTGCAGATATGATGCATGTTGTTGCTGCTGGTGCGAATGGTTGTTGCTGCCACTGCTAACAGCGCTATTAACATTACTGCTGTTGTTGCTGCTGCTGCTGTTGTTGGCAGCGCTGTTATAGGCATGAGATGCGGCAACGTGTCTGTTGAAAGAGTTTATTTAAAATGTAATAATATATAACTTTTATTGTTAGCCACAGCCGGAGACTCACCTCAGTCCCAGTGCAGTTGCATTGCCCATTGCTAGGTTGTTAACCGCTGACATTGGCGTTGTTGTTGATGTGTTTGCATTGGAATTTAAGGCTGCGGGATTGTTGTTGTTACTGCTGCTGTTGTTGTTGCTGTTGCTGCTGTTACTGCCACGATAGTCGAGTACGCCGCTGGCATTGCTGGCGCGACTGTTGGCCATTGTTGGTATTGTTGTGTTTATCGCTGTTGTGGCCAGCGAAACGGCTGCTGCAATTGTTGTGGCAGCATTAAGAGCGTTGCTGCTGCTGATGCTGTTGTTGCTGCTGCTATTGCTGGAGGCTAACGTGGAAATGGCAAAAGTTGTACAATTTGTCTTCTTACACACATGCATGTTAGTTTGTGATATATATGTACATATATATTTGTGTATGTGTGCGTCAATGTGTTCTGTGTGGCATGCAACAGCAAACCAGTCTGTACAAAATGCCCAAATCAAATGCGAAGACGCAGTTTTTAATGTTATTGTACCAGCCACTGTTAACAGCGAGCTGCTGTCAAGTAATAAAGCGATTACAACTTTAACAGCCGCTGTTAGTTAGCAGAGTGTAATAACGGAGATTTCAAAATATCTTTGGATAAAACGCAAAAGAAAATAAATTTAAATTTTGCTTTTCGGTTTTGTTTTTTTTATATTACACCTTTTATTCATTTTTGTAAAATAAATAAAATTAGGAGAAAATTAGCTTTGCATAAAAATAACTTAATTTTAATCATAGTAAGTAAAGAAAATAAGTGGTAGACTTTTTGTATTCCTATTTCGTTACATTAATAGAAAAATTAGCCTAAGCTTGACATTAAGTACGTACATCAGAGGTCTCGAGTATTATAAGCAGCAATGATAAGAAGCAAAAGTGATTCGAGTTGTAAATATTTGCACATGTTCTCATTCAATCATTGGTGTTTTATAAGATTGATTGATAAGATTATTTATAAGAAGTTTTTGTATTTCACTTTTGTTTAATTAATATATAATATTAATATGTTATGTACAAAATCAGTTGTTGTACCCAGTTAATTAACTTAATGTGTAATTATAATTATTGCGATAACATAGCATTAGTGTGAGGTCTGGCAACGCCCAACGGCTTAACAGCTCACAAGCATAACATTAGAATCTGCAGTTATGAGTATTTAAATCATGTATGTGGTACATTAAATTATGTATAACATTAAGGTGGATTAATCCCTCCTCCATTGGGTGGTTTCTTTTGTGTGTGTGTGGTTGGGTGGGTTGGTGTTTGTGTGTGTGTGTTTGTGTGGTGAGTGTGTTGCAAGTAGTGCCGAAACCAAGTAGTGAGTGAGTGGATGCCACAATTACTTACCATGTGCATCGGCGGCTTTGGCATTGTTGATCGCATTGTTGAGCGGTATTTGAAGGCGGGCATTCACAGCCAGCAGATGATCTCGACGTGCCAACAAACTGGTCACATGCTCCTCGAGGCGCAGATTCTCGCTCTGCAGCTGGTGCAGACAATTCAACAGCGAGGCAACTACAATTATAAATGAAATATATAGTTTAAGCTTATGCAGTAAACCCCTTAAACTGTTGCTCATTAACCATACTCACTGTCAAAGTGCTGCGCCTGCTCCATGAGAAACTGTGAGCCCTGCTCCCACTGACGCTCCAGCAGCTGCTCTAGACTCTGTGGTATGGGCATATTGCCATTGATGCCACCGCCGCCAAACATGGATTGCAGTGGATTCGATGCAACAGTTGCATTGCTCGGCACCAATGGAGTTCGCTAAAGAAAAGAGAGAGCGAGGTTAGATACACGCTTCTTGATTGCAGGAGCAAAAGTGTTCAGGAGATTCCTTTTCTTCGTCCTGCAGTCTATTTGCTATCAGTATTTAGAGTTTCGCTTATAACTCCCACCACCAGGACAGAGCACAGCAGTGCAGGTGTTCTATTCTAGTCTGTTTTAAGAGAGACTAATGTAGTCCCCAGAATCTATGGATTCTTTCAGCTGGTGTTGCATTTGCTATGTCTATTAGTTCCAGGGATGATCGAATGCATCACTTGCTGAAGATCACGTGAGCTGATTTTGAGTGGGTTGCCTGCTTAATCATGACCACCAAACTAAAACACCATTGTTCTGATAATTATTGTTTAAAGTCAGTGGAGGACATGCTCCATTTGAGTCCAATGGCCTTACTACAAGTATATCTTATGCATCTAAAAAAGGGAATCTTTACCTGCTTGCCGGGAAATGGCACGCCCGCAAACTGTGAGTTCATCGAGTCCGTTGTATAGATTGAATGATCCTGCACCTCCATGTGCAGTTGCTCGGATAGCTTCTGTGCCACACTGCTATTGGGATTGACATGATTCCCCAGCATATGGGTGGCCGTGTGGGCGATAATTGAACTGGAGCCGCTGCTGTTGCTGCTGCTCGTGCTGGAGCTAATGCTAATCGCTGGCGTTGCTGGCGGCGTTGGAGCACTCGCTGCTGCTCCATTTGCACCATTTTGCAGCAAACGCACATCCTTGAGATCATGTTGAGTGGCTGCAACTGCTGCCGCTGTGGCTTGCGCTGCAGCTGCTGCCAGAGTTGCGTCCTTGGCCTTGCGTCCACGTTTACGTACATTGCTGCTGGCTGCTGCAACAACAGCGGGCAAAGCAGCGCTGCTTATCGTTGATGCCACGGCTGTGGTATGCAGTGGGGCACCAATTTCTGAGCAGGGCGAACTGGGCGGCGAATCCTTAATGGCGCTAACCGGCAACATGGGCACATCCAGTTGCTGGCTACTCAGCGTTTGTGCCTCATAGGTGAATTTGAGACCGCCGCTGTTCAGGTTCAACAGGCTGCTGCTGCCACTGGTTGTCGTTGTTGTTGCTGCTGTTGTTGTTGTTGCTGCTGCTGTGTTGCTGCTGCTGTTGGATGTGAGATCTGGCGTTCTGTTCGATTTCGTTGTTGGTTTGTTGTTGATCGATGTTGTTGTGGTTGATGTCGATGTTGTTGTTGTTATGGAAGAAGCATTTGTATTTGTATTAGTGAATTGCAATATTTCTAAATCTTGATGTTGTTTAAGCTGTTGTTGTTGCTGCTGTTGTTGTTGCTGTTGCTGCTGTTGCAAGTGCGCAAATTGACTATTGACTGAGCTAAGGTTGGTGGGTGAGGAGGAGGAGGCGCTAGCGGGTAGTGCATTGCTTAAATTAACAAGTTGCTGTTGCTGTTGTTGCTGATACAATTGTGTTTGTTGTGCACGCAACATTTTCTTATTCAATGGCTTTGCAGCAGCAGCATTGTTGCTACCTCTGTTGTAGCAAGCAACATGTTGCTGCTGCTGTTGTTGCTGTTGTTGGGGTTGTGTGGTGGACATGTTGACCGGCGAGTCTAAGAGGCTGACAATCGCAGTGCCACCAGAGGCTGAAGACATTGAGGAGGATGTGGAGGAGCACGACGAGGATGTCGAGCTGTTGCCAGCTAGCTCTGTGGCAGCAACAACATTGCTGTTATTATTGTTGCGTGTACTGCGTGTTGTTGCTGCTCCTGCGGCTGCTGCAGTTGGCGGCGAGTCAATGGAGGTGGAGGATAAAGCTTGCAACATTACGACCGGAGATGATGAGTTTGCCGGCAGCAATGCTGCTTGCGATGGCGGTGGTGTGGGCGTGGCACAATAATGTGGTGAACTATTGAGGGTCAGCTTCTCAACGGCAACGGCTGCAGCTGTTGTTGTTGAAACTGCAACTGCTGCTGCTGTTGTTGTTGCTGGCGCAGCGGCTGTTGCTTCAGTCTTACTGAGTGCAGCAGCTCGCTTCTTGCCCGATCGCGATTGTGACTTGGCTGGCGTATTATTGATGGTGCTGGTGCTCAGTGGTGTTGGTGTGGACGTGGAGGAGGATGCGGTGGATGCGTGCAACGATTGCGTTTGTTGCTGTGGCAGCTGCTGTTGTTGCTGCGACTGCTGTTGCTGCTGCTGCAGTGATTGCTGTTGTTGCTGATGATTGTGATGGGTTGTTGTTTGGTGTGGCTGGTGGTGGTGATGATGATGATTACCACTCTCACCAGATCGCGATCTAAGCATGGTGTGGTTAGTTGACAAACGTGGATGCAAATGGCAATTGTTTTATTTTTATTGATATAGAGTGGGGGGTGGTGGTTGGGTGTTTAGTGTATTTAAGCAAAACGAGAGAGAGAGAGAGAGAGAGAAAGAAAAAGAGTAGTTTTTGTTTAGAGAGCGCATTAGGTGTGTGTGTGCAATTTTCCAATATATGTATGTGTGTGTGTGCGGATGTCTGCAACAACTGTTTAAAAAAGGTGAATAAACTTAAATTGAAACACACCACGTGTGGTGGTGAACTGTAACTCGTTTGCTGAGTTTAACTGAAAAAATGGGCAACATAAAGCAACAAAACAACAGAACACAACCGAAACTAAGACATTTAGTCTGATGCATATATATATATATATATATATATATATATAGTGTATATATAGTGAATGATATCGTCCTCTTCTTCTACATATTTACCTGCTGCGCCGTGCTGGCGAGGCTTCCTGCTCCTGCAACTGTTGCACGCGAGTCGTTTGCTTCTCAAAGCTAATCTTCAAGTTGCCACTCTCCGTTGTTGTGGCCGTTAGATTTACTGTGCTGGCGGTACTGCTCACCAGTGCACCCAAAGCTGGCGACGATTTTCCACTCTGGTGCTGTATAACGCTGGAGGAGGATGATCCTGAATTGCCGCCGCCGCCGCTACTGCTGCTGCTGCTACTGCTGTTGTTGTTGTTGCTGTTGTTGTTGCCAGCGTTTGCTGCAGCTGCATATGCACCAGAGATGAGTGGCGATTGTGTTTGTGACTGTGCTGCGCCACCTTGTTGCATGCTGGCATGTGTTTCTATAAAGCATTCATAATAAACGCCAATTAATATTTCAAAATCTCTTTAAAATGACTTAACGGAATTTCGATGACCCCCCCCTTTACGACACAGATACTCCTAACGTACTCTTGTGCGTCCAATTCTGAGATACGAATCTTAGCGACATATTTTCATATTTTTTACTATTTGTATTAATTATTATTAATAATAAATAAATAGAAAAAACTCACCTGAGCTGCTGGTGCTGTTGCTGGGTAAATTGATACCAGGTACATTGGCCGTGGACAACGGCACCGAGACATACAAGCTGGGCGCAGCACTATTGCTGCCACTTGTGGCAGTATTGTTGCCATCCTTGCTGCCGTTGTTGGTGCCATGTTTACTGCTGTTGCTGCTGCTGCCAATTGTTTTGCTTGCCTCACTTTTCGCATAACCACCAACGGTTGCAGCAATGCCGCCTGCTAAACTGCTGCCACTGCTCGTCGTGGTGGTGGCACCAGTTCCTGCCCCTCCTGCTGCTGTAGCTGTTGAGCTGCTGCTCGCTGTGGTTGCTGATGCTATCGTTGTCCCACTCGCAGCTATCGTCGCTGTTGTGGCGCCACTCGCTAACGTCGCGTTCACCTCGGCGGTGGCGGAAGCTTGATGCGTGGGTGGACTCAACTCGGTGCGTTGCTGCAACAATAAAACGAAATTTGCTCTGAGTTAGTTGGATGATTTTTTAAATACCCAAAGTGTAATAAATTCTAAATTTGTTTCTTAATTAATTTATTTATTTACTATCCTCCAACATATTTCGAATCCCGACGAAAGTCGTCGTTGATACTTGAGTAATTATATTTATAATTCAAATCTGTATCGAGAATACTTGTGCGACTTTTGAACTATCCTTTCTTCAAAATAGGTAAAAATGGCATAATAAAGTTGTACAAAAGGCAGATGGAAGCATTTCCGATCATATAAAGTATATATATTCTTGATCAGCAAACAAAAAACGAGTCGTTCAAGCAAAGTTCATTTGTCTGCCTCTCTGCATAAGCAAACCGATCTCACAGAGAGACTTCATTGCTATCATAGATCAAGATCGCATAAGAACACCCACATTATTAATCCAAATTACTATCAGCGTACACATTTCCTGTATACATAAAGTTGGCACACGTCTTACTAATCAAATTAAACCTAATTATATATGTTTCCACTCTACATATATTATGAATATTAATATATATATAAATATATATTTATTCTTTTGTAGGCACGCGGCTGTCGCAAGTCGCTGAGATCATTTGGGGTTTGTGAATAAAAAAAACTTGAGCTGTCTTAATTTATTTGATGTTGTTCTTACCCTGTCCAGTCATAAGTCATGACAGGCCTTAGATAACATACATTGGGGCTTGCTGATAGTAGTTTGCACCACATTTTGGTTAACAAAATCAGTTAGTCCCTTCTCCGATCTAAATGAAATTTTTACAACTGATCAATAATTACATTATATGTAATTATATATAACCAATTTGAGAGATGAACAATTCGGTGTAAAAATAAGCTGCCAAAAGCTAGCGGAAATTGTGTGAAACAAGAACTAGTCCTGCTAACTGAATAATTGTCTTAATCGACGTGTGTTTCAAATGAGTTTTGGGCTTGAGGCACTTGAGCCCAGCACATGTTCCGTATTATTTTCATGCTTCGTGTTCAACTGATTCAAACACTTCCAGCGGTATTTCTTAATAACCTTCGTTGCCATGCTTATGTTACTCACTGTTGCTGTTGCTCTTTGTGGTCATTAAAAGTCTTGTCGACACTTCCGGCCACAAATTGCGGCATGTAAACAGCACACACATGTTTACAGCCATAAAGCATAAGAATAACACAAGAACAAGAAAAAAAAAACAACAAACAAACAATTGTATGAAAACAACACCCGATTAACATTAACATTTGACATTTAACAGCACGCTGTTAACGGAGACCGACAAGACCACAATCAATGCAAGGCAAATCAAAGACCAAACCCACAACTGATGTTGATAAGTCAAAGCATAGATGGGGGCACGGCAGCGGCGCCGCATGTGTTCCACATAGATTATGAAAGCTGCCAGTCAACAAGCCAGCGACATGCGAGTGTGTATGTGTGTTGTATACAATGTAACTAAAAGCTTATCGGTTGCGTCAACGTCGCTGTCAAAGGTAACAGCAGCAGCAACAACAACAGCTATAACAGCTTGTAACAAAATGAGTCAGAGTCAGAAGAATGCAGCAGCAGCAGCCGCTGTCAAAACTCGGCGAGGCCAAAAACTGCTGCAACAATGAACGAGTTTCCTTCTATTTTTTTTTTCCATTCTGTGGTTTCCCATATGCTGCCAGATGCAACGATTTGGCTGTCTGTATGTGTGTATTTATGTATGTATTTTAGATCGAGCAGCCAAGTTGCCTGCAGCAAATGCACAAAACAATAAAGAGCAAAAAAAAAAACAGACGCTGGGAACAGCCGTTCCCACTCTCTCATGCGTTCACACTCTCTGTTCCTCCTTAACTTGAACTGTTCCCTTGACTCGGCCGCTCTCGCTCTCTCTCTCTCTCTCCGCCTCTCTTGATGCGTGAGCGCTGCATTGTTATTTATTTGGGTGGTGGTGGGGGTTCAGTCATTGTCATTGTTATTATGGTGTAGTCACGTAGACACAAACTAGCGCACAGCGTTGCCACCTGGGAGAATGCAATGTGACAATATCCAATCAGAACAGACACAAATCAACTAAGAAGTTGCCAGCCTGTTGCTGTATCAAAAAAGTGTCAAATTTCAGGTAAACAGCTTCAAGCCTCATTAGATTTGGGTCATCCACAAAAAAAGAAATAACCAAATGCTAAACACACTAAAAGTTGTCAATGGCCACCTTTCATGGTCACAACAAAACGGTTTTAGTAATGCGGCAGCTGTTTGACAAAAACCAAAATAAAAAAACTCAACAAAGAACAACACACAAAAAATGGCCGCCATTATTGAAAGTGATTATCCTGTTGCTGCTGTTGCCAATATCCCAGCAGCAGGCGCAGCAGCAGCAACCCCTTTAGCAATTGCGCGCATTTCCTCGTAACGTTCTTTCTCACTGTACTTCCGCACATATTTCAATTGTTGAAATCGTCGTTGTCGTTGGCAAATTCAATAAAAGCGACAGCCGGAAACAAAATACCAACTATAAATATTATATTAGCGTTTGTCTGCAGCTTTTCGCGAGGGTTCTCTCTCTCTCTCTCGCTCACTCACTCAGCGATCGGCCGGGCTCAGGACAAACAACAGCAAAAGGGTTGTCCTTGTCCGCTTTGTGTCTGTCAGTCAGGCGGAAACCAACACAGCCCGAGGAGGAGGACAGACTGCAGCAAAAGTCTGTCGAATTAACCAAATTGAAATAAACGACTCCGCAGCAAACTGATTGCCTTGAAGAGAGACAACCAAACTGAAAACCAAAATCACTTTTCAGGGACAGTCTGGGACAACAGGGGGAGGGACTGACTTTGCCTAGAAAGCAAAGCTTTTTGCAAAAAAATTTATTTTTATTGTTGAGTATATCACAATTAAAAGAAAATGATTTATTACTATAATTCATCCATCACAGTTTTTTAAACCCCATTAAATATGGTGTATTTAACAATGTTGATTATATTGTTGATTAAATCACAGTATAAAAAATATCTATTATTATATAATTTTTTTCTCAAACAATATAAATATGCTATGTTTTACCTAATCTATATCTATAGCATATTTATATTTTTTATTTGTTTTTTTATTCATTGTTGATTATAATCAATCACAATTAAACAAATATATGTATATTATTTATTGTTATACTTCATTCATCAGTTTTTTTAAAGACCCATCAATTTAATCAGAACACACTTCTAAAGTATGGATATGGCATATTTAACATAAAAATTAATTTTTTGTGCTAAATAATTAATGTTTTTTTTAATCTTCTCAAATTTTATAGTTTTATAAATAAGTTTTTCATATTTGCATTTGAGAATCATAAATTCCATAAATATTATTCCAAGACTTGGAAATTAACTCTACATGTCCTAACAGAAATTCCTTGAATAAAGAGCAGGCCCTTAAACGATTATGGCGAATTCCAAATGAGAGCACGACAAGAAGGGAACAAAAGCAAATACAACAAATACCTGAGACTCAAGACTTGAAAGGTAGAAGAAGAAGACGGGACACACACACAAACATACAACTGGCAGCTGTAATAAGATCGAATGCAGGATCAATCAGCCGCCAGGAAAGAACAGAAGCAGGAACACATAACAAAAAACTCAGGGTAGGCACATACACACACACACATCTTGGCAGCTGTCGTAAAATAGGCACAAGGATGTGCGAGCATCGGCACAGGATACAGCAGGCATTATTACCCTTGAGCGCGCGCAAAACTAGAAGGGATAAGGCGAACAGCTGTCTGCCCAGCTCGAGCTCGAGTTTATGTTTCTTCTTCTTTTTGCTGTTGGTTGTCCCTCTATATGGTCAGGACGATATCACGTAGGCCACCAAAAGGGAAACATGCTGGTTTCAGTGCCTGCCACAGGGTAGCTGAACCGCCCTTATGCCAGTTACACTAATCAATAATCTGCCAGCGATAGACTCAATTGGCCAATTGGATAAATTGGACAGACAGAAACAGCATTTTCATTGCGTTTCCTTTGTATTGGCCATGTGGCAGGCAACAGCAGGTGGCACGCTCCCAGTTCATTAAAGCAGGCGAAGGCTCACTTACAGGTGCACACAAAAAATGTATGTGCCTCCATTATTGATGCAGCGGACAGCGTCATTTTCCCTGGAATCGAAGTGGTTGCAAAAATGTCCTTAATAAATGCAAATATTGCGCCCAAATTGCTATTTAATTGAAGTCTTTCAGTTGTTTACTCGTTTTGCTACAGGTATAATTACAATGTACTATTATAAACCCTATCTAAACGCTACACTTTAGAAAATCGCTCTAAAAATGAAAATCACTCTGGTTTTTAGAATTCGTTTCTAGATAAAAAAAATGGCTTTTAAAAATAATTTCAATTATTGAGAAACATATTTGAAAAAGTAGACATCAAAAGGAAATAATTTTAATAAAGCAAAAATACTTTCTTAAAATCAGAGTCCGAATAAAATATGCACCGGCTGATACAAATGTAATTGTTTATTGAATAAAGTTTAAATCTTTTTAATAATTAAGTTTAATTCAATAACAATAGTTAAACTCAATTGCCATGCTGTAATATCTAATGTAAGAGCAGGAATCCTCAAAGTACAGAAGAAGATGCAGTGGCCTAGCTAAATCCCAAAAAGATTTCCTGAATTTCTACAAGAATCAGGATTGTTGGAAGAGCTATAGGTTCGGGAATTATTTGTTATCTTATGCAAAACATGTTTGAAAACATAGTTAATTCTGTTGAGGATTTTCATTTACTTTTAAAATAGTCAAAAAATCAAATTTCTATACTGTCTAAGGGTGATTTTAATTTGTGAATATTGCTAGTAGGTAGAATTCTTATTTTTCGATGCAAAGAATTTGAACTTTTAGTTTAGTTTGGTCTCATCTAAAAATTGTGCATCAGGTCTGGACAGAAAGAATTGTTCGTTTCTAGAAGACTTCAGCAGCTGCCCGTCAAAATCTTCACGGATACGACGACTCCACACAGAGGGAAACTCTCAAAATAGATTAGCACTTAAAGGAATATACATATATATTATATATATATTTATGTATGTATAGAAAGATGTCAGCTGTGAAGTTAAGTTGGATTTCTTACCCCGGAGAGCAGGAAACGTATTTTTAAATTGTGCGGGTATGTTGTAGCTGCGGCTGTGGCCGCCCCAACAGTGGCAGTGACAGCACCCGAGGCGCCACCGCCGACGCCACCACCGCCACCAGTGGCTCCCAGATACGAGGGCGATGCTGAAGCGGAACCGCCAACATATTCAATGGTCGCCGATGGCGTCGTCGACGCCGACGACGGCGATGACGAAGCGGATGTCGAATGCTGGCTATTATTGTGATGATGATGATGATGAGGATGCTGCTGCTGCTGCTGGGCTGAGTCTCGATCCCGATCCCGATCCCGGTCGCGATGTCTACGATGTTCGCGATGTTCACGATGTTTGTGGCGATGTTCCTTTTCACGCTTTTCCCGTTTCTTTTTCTTATTCTTGCGATGCTCTTTGTAGTCGGCCATCTCAATGTGATTGTTATTATTGCTCTCCGCCGTGGCAGCCATATTCACCATAGTCGCTGTAAAATCCAAAGTGCTGCCAACTGTTGTGGCTGCCACGGCAACAGCGGGCGCCACATCCATTGGCTGGGCGTCCAGTGTGTCCATCATCATCATTTCTATCTCACGCGCGCTCTCTCTCAGCTTTTCTCTCTCTGTCTCTCTTCGGAGATCACAGTTTTGGTTTCTTTAGTTATTCTTCTATGTTTTACTTAAGTTGTTTTTTTTTGGATGCAAGCCAAGTTCACCTTTTCTATGCTTTTCACTGTTCTCTTAGCGTCAATTTTGTTTTGTGCACTTTTTTGTGATTAGCCGGATGGCAACATAATCTCTCTCTCTCTCTCTCTTTCTCTCAATTGTTGTTGATTCGTTTTCAATATTATTATTTTGTATGCTCTTTGGTCTGTTCTTTTATTTTATTCTTTCTTCTTTTTTCAAATCACATTCACACGCTCACTCGCTCACACACACACATACGTAAATCACGGCGCGCATACGTAAGAGCCAACTGTCAATGTGTGCGTTGCTGCTGCTCTGTTTTTGTTGTTGTTGGGGTGAATAACTTTCGTGGCGGCGACTGGGCTGGCTGGCTCTCCCTCTTTCCTTCTCTCTGTTAGCGATAAAGACGCGCTGCGCTCTCTTTCTCGCTCTGGCACACACACTCACACAGAGAGGCTCACTCGTCGTTGAATCGTTTTATTTTCTTCTTTTAGCTCCAAACCCACAAAAAAAAACACAAAATTGAATTTCTTTTAGCTGGAAATTAGCTTTGTTTTCTGGCAGCATTTAAAACATGTGCTTGCTTGTTGCCTGGCCACGTGAACACGCCTAACATTTAAACAACCGTTTTCATACAAGAAAAACAACTTCTTTTTTTAAGTTGCTGACACTATTGAACAATAATATGTTGCACATGTACTATTTGCGATATTTGTTATATTAACAATTTTTTTGACAATAACACAATAACAATTACAAATGCCTGGCTTGGCTTGCAACAATGCACAACACAACGAATGAATACAGATGCACTTCTTATGCATATACACAAAAAACGACACAACTTAAAAACGACGAAAACAGAACAAGACGGGCGGCCGCGACAGCGTTGTGGGTTGCTGGCCGTGCGGAGTTGTACTAAACTCTGCTCTCCGTCGACGGTTTTTTGTTGCTGCAATAGCATACGAAAACATGACCCAGCGAGAAAAACATATGCGCATTTTTCCATGCCTGGTGTGTGTTTTTTCACTGATATGGTTTCCTCCAAAAATAAGCATAAGATTGCACATTTAATAATTTATTAATATGTGGAAAGTTCGTATATGCATTTTTAATAATTTTTACGTATCAGTATCCGCGGTGTACTTATAATTAATATTATATTAATAAACTAAATACAACCCATATGTTTGTTTCTTGGAAAATGCGAAGCATTTGTGTTAAAGAAAACCTTTTTTTAATATAAATAGAATAAAATAAAAATAATACGAAAAAAAAGGTGCAATGTCCCAATTCAAGTGAAAAAAATTTAAAAATGTATATTAATTCTTGTATGCATTTACAGAGAAACTTTGCGCTTCACAGCGTTTTTTTCCAACAGGGTATGCGAGCATTAAGAGAGAGAGAGAGAGAGAGAGAGAGGAAAGCCGTTCACAGTTGTTGTTGTTGTTGTTATCTGCAGCCGGTTTTCAGTGAGGGATTATTGAAGTATGTATGTATGTATATATTGCATGATATGTCTGCACGTAGACCAGACACGCACCAACACTAATACAAGCGACAACGACGTGTACAAAAACAAAATGAAGCGCATAAGAACTCGTACACGGCGACAGCATAAAAATAAACACACACACATGCATGGAAGCAAGCAAAAGTTAACTGGAAAAACGTCACCCAGTGAGCAACATTAAGAGCGCAATGTTAAGTTTTGGTAAAGCAAAGAACAAATTGTTAATATAATATTCTTGCATATGGGTAATTATAAATTTTACTCCATCCAGCTTTATTTGATTACTCAAATTTATTTTAATATGAAACAATACTTATGATCCTGCCTTAATACGGATACACTTATATATTTTTTGTATACAAGCGATTTACATTAACAAAGTTTTGCAAACATGTTGCAATTGGGAAAAATGTTGACTGGGCTGCTGGGCTACAAAGCAGAACGCATAAAAGTGAATCTTTCACAGGCGCTCAACACACACTCGCACAGTACACATACAAATGCAAAAAGCTATACAAATGCACGCTCTAACAGCAACAGCAAATGTCGTAATGCTGTTGATGTTGTAATAAATAAAGCAACAACAGCAACAGTGACGACGACAATGTTATCAATTCGGACACACAGCCAACGTCAAGTAACCAGGAAGCAAAAATTACGAAAAGCTTAGCAAAACAAAATGCAGAAAGGCAAAGATAACGAATTAGAGAAAAGCACTGAGAATCCAATTGCTTTGGTTAATTGTGCTTAATATTTAGAAATGTTTTAGCTGATGAACTGTTCCCAGCCATTCATATCTCTTGGGAACAGTTTGACCTGCTGCGCGTGAGCGCAAAAAACAGATGAGAGAGAGAGACACAGCTTGAGAGCGAGAGAACCCATTGCAACATACTAACCAAACAGCAACTGCTCAACCTCTTTCTATCTATCTCTCTCTCTCGCATCCGCGTTTGTGTGTGCTTTATGCAATGCTGTTAACGGGGGCGGGTGATGCATGCAGGTTAATTCTGCTGCTGCTGTTACTGTTGTTGCTGTTACTGTTGTTGTTGTTGCTGTAGCAGACAGCGCCGTCGGACGATTGAAGAAAACAAAAACAGGAAAATGAAAAATAATTGAATTGTAAGACGACGATGTTAACAGTAGTAGGATGAGGTGAGGTGAGGTGGGGCAAAATGGAGACGCATAACAGACAGACGTTTGCAATTGCCAATAAATACAGCAAACATGAAGAAGATTATTTGCAGCTGGAGTTGGAAGAAGACCAAAGAGAACAGAGAGAGAAGAGCTAGCATAATTTGTGATGCAAATAAATGAAAATAATACAAAGACCGAAAAAAAATCATGGGGTAGAAAAAATAACGTTAAGTGGCATTTACATACCTTGGCGACGGACGGCGACAGGGGGAGAAGAGGGGAGTGAGAGGAGGACAAGAGAGGAGCTGGAGAGAGTTCAGTTGAGCGTGCCTGTTTTATAAAACAAACAACGAAAAAATGACGACTGGAAATGGGAACGGCACAAACATTGCCGTTGCATAGCCGCCAATGGTTCGCTTCGGTGGGTTCCTTTACCATACTTTAACTCCCCCCCCCAACCCACCTTCCCCTTCTCCAACCACTCATCAACTTTTAATCAAGTCAAAAAAGGTGGCAAATAGCGTTATAGTGGCGCCATATAACGTTGGAAAATTAATTTAATATGCAACTGTTGTCGTCGTTCGTTGTTGTTGTGGTTGCTTTGACAACAAAGAAATTACATTGTGTCTTATGCTTAATTAGCAGACTCTAACCATGTAAAATATGCATTAATATATATGTATGGGTGTATTAAGTCCCTTGTCACTTTACAGACAGGTGCTTAATGCTGGTCACATTAAAGTTTACAGAGTGGTCTGGTTATGTTATGTTTGTCGCGGTCATTCAACCTTTAATAAGACAACATCAAGGAGCAAACACAGTGCATAAAATGCATGCAAATATTTGCTGAGGCCACGTTTCAAAACCACCACTGAATAAACTCATCATTTCAAATGCCTTATCGATAAACAAAAATGCATAAAAGGGTGCTTATGGTTAAGCAAACACATTTTAAAGATCAAGTTTTTATTAAAAAAATAAATGTCAACAGCCAAATAAATATTTGCAGTGTACACACGAAAAAGTGGGTGGAAAAGTGGCCATAAGAATAACTGCTACAGCTATGGCATTAACAAGGGAGACAAACCAATTTAATGAACAGCTCAGTTTGGCTGTTACTGCTAACAGTTTACTATGTACATACTGTTAATCTGTCAGTTAACATCTGTTTTACGATCGCTGTTCTTATAACAGCAGTTTCCGTGTTTTACAGCCTGCAGCAATCAACTACCAAAAAGTGTAAAAGGCAAACGAACAATGTTAAAAGCTATAAAAGCACACACACATATATATACAGCAATAATAGCAGCGAGGCAATAAAACGTAAACGGGACACGTGTCGCGCCTATGAATATGGCAATTGCAGCAAGGACGAGGCCGACATTGCCACCCAAAAACGGTGTTGATTTTGTTGCCGGGTGACCTGTCTGTCGTCGTCATTGTGTGCACAAAAATTAACTGCTTCGGGAAAGTTGTGTTATTTTTATGACTATTTAAAGGGAATTAGTTTAGCAACCAATGCCAAACAGTTTTTACATTACAGCTGTCATAAAGTGCCGCCTGCCCAGCTGACACTGCACAAAGAATAAATGTTTGTGCTTTTATTTTACCTATGATATATGCACACGTGCCTGAGTATACATTAGGGTGGACCGCAAAACATTTATTAATTGATTTTTTTTCTCCTGTCTTATCAATTATTGATAATTATTTTATAAATAATTGATACACAACCTTAAATGTATGTTTTCGGTATGTAAGGCAATGATTTTTAAAAATTATAATAAAAACGAATTTGGCATTGAAAACATTGAAATAATATTGAAGACATTCCTTAAATGAATCACTTATGCTTGAACTTTGAAAACATAATAATCATTATGATCTAACCTTGAAAAGTTTATTTATATGTTTATTTATTTTTTTAAATTATTTTGCATATATATTTTGAGTTTCTTTTCTTATATGTTCAACGATACAAGGGATGGGGGAAAACATTTATTTTATTTGTATTTTCACTTTTCACTCCCTTCAAATATACATGCGCTTACATACATATACACATAGAGTACGTGTGCCACAGTTC
Organism: Drosophila cognata; assembly: GCA_035041535.1. Lineage (NCBI taxonomy): Eukaryota > Metazoa > Arthropoda > Insecta > Diptera > Drosophilidae > Drosophila > Drosophila cognata. The sequence goes on along the minus strand of JAWNLC010000571.1, from coordinate 10,420,241 downwards.
AATATCATTTTCGACATACACTCATAATTGAAAACAGTCACGGGTGACAAATTTATAAATTATCACACACCACCCCCGCCTGGGGAAGGACATTGCCAACAGCAGGACAATAAATAACACTGCATGAGGTCCTATGTTGTTAGTGTTATTTAAAAAGAAAGAAGAAGAACTACCCCCTGGAGTGTGTGATTGCTGTAATGTGGTTACATTTTGAACAGAAAATGCAGTTTAGATTTTACAATTGGTAATTTGCAGACGAAAACGAATTGCCAGTGTGACCAACACACAAAATAGAAAAGAAAAAAAAAACAGCCCCCAAATGGGAATTTACCCTTCTTTTGGGAAGTTTGATGTGAAATCAATAATTTGGCCATTAAATGCATTGCAGTCACGTAAATGTAATTTTGATACGCGGAGAATTCGAGCTTAGCGAAGATTGATTGTGCATCAGGCAAATAATAAATGAAAATTTATCAATGATACGAAACCCTTGCGAGCATTTCCTATCCATCAACAAGACACCCACGTACATCCATCCCAGTTTATATCCAAATCGTAATCAAGATCGCTCTTAAATACAAATAGTCACATATAGTCAATAACGCATAAATCCATTCGCGTCAGCAATCGCAAGATATTAAAGTATAATTAATGGCAGAATAAAATAATGATATACATGTGTACATACATATAAATGTATAAGTATTTAGCACTATATTTAGAGCTCATCGGCATAGTCATACACGTTGGCAGTGTCTTGTTTATCAATTGAAAAAATGTTGAGAGCTCTTTCGAGCATGTGTCATATGTGCAAAAATTTCAAAAACGAATCACTCAAAAATAGACGCTGACTAGGAAGGTCTAAAAATATGGCATAGCTACGTATCGGGGAACTGAGCTGTGTGTTGAGAATAGAATCATCGAATCGAAAACACACCTGGCTGCAAACGACCTCAGACAATTAATTTCAGCTATTTTTGTTATTGAACAACATTAAAGAAAATAATATATATGTTCTTATATACATACATACACTATACATGTGTATATATATATATATATATATATATAGCATTTAGACAGCGCCTCGCTTGGCAACATCAACTATGAGAAAAATATGTTGTTATAAATGCTGACGCTTGACTGACTAACTGCACAATATCCTTCGCGGTTTTTGAATTCAATACCCATACATTTTGCACTTGATTGGCTGAGTAATACACAAAATAATCATAAAATTTACTTTTGTGGTCCATTACTTTACTAAATTCTTTGTGGGAATATTTTCACAAGGAGCCCGTTTGAAATGGTTAAAATGGAAATTTATAGTTCTGCTAAAATATGTAGCAGATAGAGACATGTTCGACTACATAAGGGATATATATTCTTGAACAGCATCAAAAAAAAGTCGAGTCATATCCAGTCTGATTTAGAGACTATAATAGTAACAGATTTTAAATTTGAATATATAGATCATATTTATCTCAATTTATTGCCTTCGTTTCGCGAATATCGATATAAATCGTTTTCCGATAGCAATAGAAGGCAAAATTGAAAGGCTATATCTTTCTTTATATTAATATATATAATATTCTTATAAGTAATAAATCAACCGTACAAATTTCTTTAGGGTGGAATATAAAAGACAGGTTTTTCTATAAAAGAAAACTTATTTTCATATGGATCAAAATACTACCAATTGGGGATGATTTTATCTTCAAGTTTTGTGCAAGTAACAGAAAATATTGGGAAATATTATGGGACTTCTTGGATTCCATTTTAGAGTGCAAAGTCATTTAAGGGAAGATTGGCAAGATTGTCCATTGGAAGCGAAACTAGAAAGTGTGTTTAACGGCATAGAATATTTAACTTCCTTAACACTCAACACGACAAGGATTCTCACATTCTCGTCAAGGAATTGGGGTTAAATGTAGAGATATAGGCTCGGAAGATGGCATAATAGATCTAAAAGATCGCAGTGCATAAAGAGTTCCAATAGTAATGATGGCAATGATAGCTGGGTTCAGGGTATCACCTAGTCCACTTCCCTCGACTAAGTATTGTAATTGATTAAACTAGCCACAAAATAAACTTTAAATTGTAGATAATATTAATATAATATAATATTATTGTATACATCAGTCGTGCCTTCCTGAAGTGTTTTTCAGGATTTTAGTCTTCGATTATCTTATTTGGTTTATTTTGACATTGAAAACATATATTTTGGTCAAAAAATTAAGCCAGAAAAAACGTTTGTCTACAACGATCAACGGAGATGTCGCCTTCAGTGCGTTGCAAGTTGCAAGCATTTTAAAATTAAATATTATATTTTCAAATTTTTTTTGTTTTTCTGTGTTTAATGAACTTTATTTCTAAATCATTTAACAAACTTAAAATTTGTTTTGTACATATTTAAGTTAAATCAAATTTTGACTTTTTTAAATGATTTTGAATTAACAAATTATTGATTTTAAGAAAATAAAATAAAATGTTTGAAAAATTATATTCATTTTTGTATGTTTGAAAATAGAGAAGACTTGAAGCGAGGTCTTCATTTACGTTCTTTCTTTACTGCATAAATTTATGTGATAAAGAAATGACTTGAATCAATTATTTTTTAAGAAGTGATGTTTAAAAATGCAGATATTTTTTAAAAAAAGTTATACGCAATGCATGTGCATCAAAGTGCAACTGAAAACTAAAACAGCCAATCGAATTAAAATTGTAATTAGGGTATTTGAGATGGATGCCAAAGAAATGTGAATATTTTTGAAGGAAATTTGTGTGCGATGACGCTGATATAAAGCCAAATGTCGCATTGTCGATCAATCTCAAGTGTTTTGACAGTTTCAGGAACACAAAAAGATGACACATGACATAAATTCCATTTCCACTACCAGGAGTAATTAAGTGCGCCAAAGAGAAATAATTTTAAGAGAGATAGAGATGGAGAGAGAGAGAGAGAGAGGGGATAATCGAGCACGTGGCATTTATATTTATACTTACTATATGCGATAAACAAATAAATATCCAATGTACAAATTCTCTTGAGTGAAAATTTGGTGGAGCTTTTCGCTCTTTTGTATGCAGCATATTAGCATCATATTTATATTTAGAATATCGTTTCGGATTCGGTTATGGAACACACACATTTCGAATGCTTTTTTGCTTGAGCAACCCAACTGAGAACTAACTGTATATATATATATATATATATAGATAGATATATTTATATACCTATTTTGTATATATATATATTTGTGTATGTAGACACACACTTAAGTATAGCAAGCATGTTGAGCAATTATTTTGTTGCACGAAGTCGGTCGATCGGTCGGACGCTATATATAGACCATATGCGGTGGCTCAATCCCAAAAAGCAAAAAACGTGAAACGCTTTGGACCCAAAACACCCACTGAAAATTTCAAATATATACATTTATAAAACAGGTATGCGCCCATAAAAAAGAAACTAATTGAAAAATTTAAGACGAATTCGAAAATATTTTTCTTTGTTTTGTTTTCATGGAACCCACTGGGGCATATATATTATTGGATGTTATATATGAGTGTTTGTGTGTGTGTGTGTGTGTTTGTTTGTTTGTGTGTATGTGTTGTGGTGTGTGTGTGTGTGTTTGTAAATAGAGCGTATCCATTGCTCATGAATTAGAAAAAAAGAATAATTGAAATATATATAAGTAGAGATATGAAATATCATCAAGATTTCGCAAGTAGTACTTAAAACATACAATTCTAAATAAGCTAAATATACATACATCATATATCATCATCATCATTATAATCATAATTATCATCAACTTTATCATCTTTATCAATTTATAATAATCATAATCATAGGAGCAATAGCTCTTGAATATTCTCTGTATTTTGGTTTTTTTTGTTATATATTGGAGCATATTACATATAATTTCGCATCGAAATAGATAAACGACTGCAGCTGTCTTCTTCACTTCTTCACTTCGCTTCTCTCTCTCTCGCTATCGTTCTCTTTCGCTCGCGTGAGTTTGTAGTCTGCGTTACAGTGCAGTCCAAGTGAATAGGTGCAACTGTTTAGCGCTGTTAGCCTGCATACTTTTGCTATATGTTTCAATAATATTATTATCATTATTTGTTTTGCCTGTGCCATTGTCGATACTTGATTCGTTAGTTCGATTGTTATTTTCGTGTTATAAGTTCTGAAGTTCAACTTATATATCTTTTTTTGTTGTTTTTTTCAAAATTTTCTTTTTATTTTTTTTTTTGTTCTTTTTTTCTCTTATTATTTTTGTTTTTGTTTTTTGTAGTTTGTTCATAAAGCTTATTTCTCACATAACCTATGGACAAAAAACGTTAGCAGTTTCTGCAAGTCGTTAATCAAAAAATCGTTGGAAAACCGAAGACTAAAGTTAGCTAGTTTTGTTCTTGGATGGTTAATTAGTGTTTTGTTTTTCTAGTTGGGGTTTGGTTGTGAAACAGCTATAAAAGTTAAAACAAATAAATCGGAACGATTGCTGCTTGGTTTAAGTTAAAAGTTAAAAGTTCAGTTTCAGTTGCAACTGCAGTTTTTAGAACGTTGTCAAAGCGCCCGCACCCAAGCCATAGCCAACGCCTTTGGGTCCAAAGTTGCGGCTGTAGCAGGAGCGGCAGTAGATGTCGCCATCGGGTCCATCGTTGAGGTTCGTCGAGTCGAGGGACTTGCGGCAGTCGGAGCAGTAGAAGCAGCGCTTGTGCCAGATGCGACTCTTGCTGATCATCTGTTCCGCAGCGAAGACGGCGAAACCGCAACGCGGACATCCGCCCGAGGTGCGTTGACCGTTCAACGGGCGACCATCGGGATACTGGATGGTGGACTCGCCAGTGGTGGACACCAAAGTGGGGGCATGTCCATAGCCAAAGCCCTTGGGGCCATACTTTTTGCCATAGCATGCCTTGCAATAGATGTCGCCATCGGGACCATCGCAGGCCAGCACCGAGTCCAGCGGACGATGGCAATCGGTGCAATTGTAGCACTTCCTGTGCCACATCTTGCCCTTGGACAACTGCTGTTCGGCGGCAAAGACGGCGCCACCGCAACGTGGACAACCCTCACCCTCGGGCGCCTTAATCGACGTGGTGTCCGGATTGATGAAGGGGCGACTGGAGCTAATTTGATCCTCGGTCAAGCCATCGGTCTGCAGGAAACCGGAGCCGCAAGCAAAGCCATAGCCATGGGGTCCCCACTTCTTGCCGTAGCAGGTGCGGCAGTAGACATCGCCATCGGGTCCATCGCTGGCATTGATCGAGTCCAGCGTCTTGTGGCAATCCTTGCAATTGTAGCACTTCTTGTGCCACTCGCGACCCTTCGACAGCTTCTGCTCGGCGGCAAAGACAGCACCGCCGCAACGTGGGCAACCCTCGCCGGGGCGGGCACGAATCTTGTCCACCTCGATGGCGGCACGCATTTGCGGAGCACCCTCATCGGTGGCATAACAATCGGATTGCAGAGCACCACCGCCCTGACCATAGCCATAGCCCTTGGGACCGAACTGTTTGGCATAGCAGCCCTTGCAGTAGATGTTCTTGTCGGGCGCCTCACAGCACAGAATCGAGTCCAGGCCCTTCTTGCAGGTGGCGCACTTGAAGCACTCCTTATGCCAGCTGCGGCCACGTGCCAACATCTGTTCAGCCGCATACACATAGCCGCCGCAACGCGGGCAACCCTCACCCTCCGGGGCGCGGGCAATCGCACGTGGTTCGAGACGGGCGCCATTCCTTACGGGCAGCTCATTGCCGTTCTGGAAGTGGACACCGTTGTCCGAGGAGAGGGTGCCGGCGCCGGAGCCAAAGCCGTAGCCCTTGGGTCCATATTTACGGCCGTGGCACAGCTTGCAGAAAATTTCGCGATCATGCTCGGCACAATTGGTCGAATCCAATGATTTGTTGCACACGGAACACTTGAAGCAGTTCTTGTGGTAAACATAACCGCCAGCCAGACGCTCCTCGGCGGCATAGACGCTCTTGCCACACACCGGGCATTTGGGAGATTCAATCGGTTGCAGGGGCATTTTTTTTTATTGTATTTTGCTTTTGTTTTTATGTTAACTTTGACTTGTTGTTGGACGTGTTCTTGTTGTACTTGTTGCAATGGTCGCTGTTGTTGTTGTTGTTGTATACTTTTGATCTCTCTCTAACAATTAACTGTATCTGTATCTAAGTATATATTATGCTTATTATCTGAAAGTGCAAACAGAGACCAGAATATATAACACAATTGTGGCAGATAGCGTTCATCATCGTTTCGGGTTTCGTTGCAGCAACTGGGAAACTGAAGCAAAGCACTTTGCTGATGATGATGATGATCGTGCTGTTCTTGTTCTTGTTCGTGGTCGTGCTGTTCTTGCTGATGATGATGATGATGATGATGATGAAGTTGTTAAACGCTGCATGAGATGAAAACGTATCGGATCTAAAGTCGCTTGTTGCATGTAGGTACATGTGTAATTGAGGTAATCGTGTCGCCCTAAGCACATTCTAGCACATCTACCAAGTTTCACATATTTCACTTCTTCGAGTTACTATTTTTCACATGTTCTAAAATCTTTTTAAAAAAATGTGTGTCCGCAGTCTGAATTTATTTGCTTATTAGAAATATTTTAATTTGCTCAGTTTAAGTCGTCTTTCGAATATGTTCTAAAATATTGAAAAAAAAAAAACAATATATTTGTACCTATCTGAATGGTCACCGTTTGAATTCTAAGACCATTTTAGTACATGTGTCTAAAGTATTGAACTCTTATTAAAAATACTTCTTCAGTTGACATATGATATTTGATATTTTTTTTTACTTTCTCTGTGCATGTTCTAAAATATACATCTGCATTAAAATCTACAAATTTTAGTATATGAATAAAAATAATTCTATTAATTTTTAATTAATATTCAAAATATTGATATATTTAAGTATTTAAAAGCTTTTGATTTAATTGTATTGAATTTCAAAATGGAGATGTTCCAAATTTTAGTACATGTTCTAAGCTAACTAAACAACATAATTGTTATCAGCTCTAAACCAAGAATTCTGCTACTTTTGAATCTATAGTCAAAATAATTAAAACTTTTACAAATCTAACGATTTTTGTGAGTTTGGCATAGAAGTTTATAAAGGGGGAAGTTCGAAAATATATTCGAAATTATTTTACTCATCAGCGCTAACCATAATTCAATATATTTGAATGAAAAGATCTCTGTTATATCTAAATGTTTAAAATATTTACACATTTTAAAAAATGATCGATTTTTATGCAATTCACAATATGTAAATCTTGGCAAATGTACTCAAATATTCCAAATAATAGATTTTAAAGTCGGTTTTTCTGTTGTAATTCGGAACTACTTTTTCGTCAGATTTTGGAAAATGGCACCTGTCATAATCATCATCAGTGGAAACGGAGGAAAACTAATGAAATTTTAAAGAATATTACCCAATCACACACACGCACACAAATACATTCGTACTATATTTATGATGAGCAAAAGGAAAAACGTTGGCAAACGAATTTCTTGTTGAAACAAGTTGTGAGCAATAAATGTGTATCTATCCATTTGGGCGTACAAAATAGCAAACAAATTTTGTATAAAAATAACACAGGTGAACACGAAAAAACTTAGAAAATGATGATCGCTGCTGATGTTGATGAGAGGATGATGATGATGGTGATGATCATGACAAACCCATTTTTCAGCTAGTCGTCGTCTGCCTGAGTCACTCTTTGTCACTGTCTCCCGTTCGCTGTCAGAGTCACTTGTCAGAGGTATGCATTTTTGTTAACTTGGCTAATGGGTTGAATAGTTTGGTTTGGTTAGTGCAATGTGCAATATCAGTTAATAGCCACCACGTTTATCTGTATAATATATATATATATACATATACATATAAATATTTATATATATGTATATATATATATATATATATATATATATAGAGGTGTATAGGAAGATATATGGGGAACAGCACCTACATCGGACACAAAACACCTCACACACCACACCGAAAAAGCAAGAACTGAGAACTGAACTGGAAGATTGCTCAACGCAAACTAATCTATAGAATTGTGAGTGCACACGGCACACGGCGCTGAGGCTGAGGCTGAGTTGTTTGAGATTGCCTCAGTTTCGGTTTTTATAATATTTGTTCCTTTTTTCTCGGTTTTTTTTGAGTTGATTTGAGAAACTTTAGATGCGGAACAATTTTCATTTAATATCTCGCCAGAGAGTGTCCGATGCGATGGAAATATGTGTGCGCGTACCTCTCACTGTGTGTGCTGATGTGTGTGCTGGTGTGTGTGTGTGTGTGTGTGTGTGTTGGTGTGTATCTCACAAGGCAGCCACAAGGCAGCGGCGCCTGTGGTTTTTCAACTTGTACACAAACACACGCACAGGTTTGAAAAACTTTTCTTCATTTCTCTCTCGTTTTTTTTTTTATGCGGTAACAGGGCAAAAATGTTGTGTGCGATAAAATTTCTTTTTATTTTCGACGCGAGTTGAGAAATTGCATTCTCATGATTAGCTAACTGACTAAACACTAAACAGTCTGCAACATGCAACACATTGTTTACAATAATCGTAGCCAGGCTCTTCAGCCACGAAGGTCGTTTTGATTTTGCACATGGTTAAGGTTCGAATTCGTCATTTTGCTGGAAACATTTTGTGCAATTTGAAAACTTTTCGGTTAGCTTTTTTTGATATTTTCACACACACTTTGCCAAAAGCTTTTTTCACTAAAAAACAGATCTATAAATACGAGTTCGTGGGGGGCGGGGGTAAATGTGTGTGTTCCCCAAATGGAGACTGCCACATTTACATTCCTTCCTCTTTTATTTTTTTTTTGTGGTTTTTTGGTTGTGTCAAAATGTGTGCCAAATTTTTACGTCGCTTCTATAATTAAACTTCATCATATGCAATTCGCTTGATTTTTGTTGCGTGTGGCAGCTTTAACCGATATTTGCAGTCAACAGCACGAGTATGTTAGTATATATGTATTTGATATATTATGACGTATGTGTGGTGAGAGTATCTCGAGTATATTTACTTTTCTCGTTCGTAATAATATAAAATTCGCAAAGTTCGCTAGAGTTTTCTTTCTTAGTTTGTTTCTTAATTGTACTAGAGCCTTTTGGCTTCGGTTAGCAACGATTTTCGACTGAGCGCGCTAGAAAATTGTCAACTTTTTGATGGTTGGCTCTGGCTCTGAGTATCTTTTGTCTGCACACGGCACAAACCAACGATAGCGACAATGATTCCCGAGCAGTTCGCAGCTAGCAGCTCGCAGCTCGGAGCCAAACGATTTGCGATGACTACATTGCCAAGAAACATACGCAAAACATACGAACGAACTGCAAACAAGCTAACAGCAACAGCAACAACAACAACAACAATACTAATATTGATATATATACACGCCCAACAAATCAAATGAGGATGTTTTTAATGCGATCATTGCGGTTAATCGCTGTACGAAATCACATTAAACGAATATAGAAATTTGGTTTATTGCTTCATTTTCCAGCAGTTTTCATTTTAAGCCTAATGAGAACGCAAGGTATCGACAAAGGAGCACAGTAATTATTCTTTCAATACCCTGTAGGAATACCTTCCCAGTGCTTCAATGATTAATCTCAACGCATCAAATCAATCAATTCACATCAATCATTCATTCATAAGTATCGATTGAGTGTCTTTTTTTAATGTATAATTTTGTACAATTATCATTATTTAATTTTAAAATTTGCGAAAACGGAAAAGTTTAGATTTTAAATAGGAATTCTTATATGAATACTAATTTAAATTAACATAACTACATTTCTTTAAGTTACACAACATTTATATTCCTATTTAGGTTAAATTATATTATTTTTTTTATTTTGCGCAAAGGACATTGCTTTCGAGCAGCATCCACTTAATTATTATAATTTTATGACAATGTTTACCAGATTTACATTCAATTAATTTATAGATGCAACATTTTGGCTATTAAAATTTAATTATTGGGGCATGGGCACGTCAATGTGCATCAATCAAATCGAGAAATGTTCTTCAACATAAATTGTAAGTACTGATTGGAATAAAACGCAGAAGGCAAAAATAAAATGCATCAACTGAAGCACATCAAAACAAGTGGAAAACATTTTCTAGTTGATTGGTTGGAAGATATCCTATACTCCAAGACATATTTAAATGTGCAAAAATATATAACGCATAAATATAAATTAAACAATAATGGAATATATTTGGACTTTATGTGTAGATCTCGTACTAAAGTACATAACGTTTTTTAAATTTGTTTCACTTATTAAACCACATTTTAAAATAATTAATTTATTAATTTTATAAGATGTTTCGCATTCTTATATATATTTGTTATTGCTCAAATAATCACAACTGTTAAATATGGTATAAAAGTGTTAAATGTATGTTAAGTGTAGCAAAAAACTTGTCAGAGACGCGTGTAATCAGCGTGGATCAAAAGCTTTAGCACATCACTTAACAGTGTGGGGCAAAAACTATACCAAAAGAATCAAGTGTTAAAATGCTTAAAGTACTTGTATAAATATACCGTTCTTTATTCTCTTCAGTTTAACACCATTACACTATGTTAGATCAATAAGTTTTTGTTGTTCGATAATTCAATAGCACATTCTTAAGCTCACACTTAATTACCCAAAAGCTTTTCAACTGCAAAGGGTATTTATTGAAAAGTACGAAATGCTCGCAGCAAGTTTCTTTCACGCCTCCGTTATTACATATTGCACACATCTATGAATATATATATATATATATATATATATATACATGATATATAGAGAAAGAAGCGCACCTTGCTTTTGACGTTCTATATAGATGTAAGTTTATATGTATTTATGTTTGTATATTGAGAAAGGTGTATGCATTAATAATTGCATTTCTACTTATAAATATGATACGAAAGTTGGCAAAACGCCTGCGCCATCGGCTGCAAAATGCGTGCGACTGAAATGGCGATACTGTCGAACACTATGTCGACTAATCGCCTTGTCCTTTCCAATCGAGAGTGGAGAGTGGACAGAGAGAGAGAGAGAAGCATAACAGCGCTGGCACTTGACAAGTTGTCGACAAGTGTAAAAGATTAGAAGGCGATTATTCATTGTGCTTGGCAGATAGAGAGTGAGAGAGCACCACAAAAATAACTCAAGAGAGATGCGCTCTCTTTGCTGAGAGTGAAGTAAAAGAAGAAGCATACAAAATTGACTCACCCGCTTGGAGCTTTTCTCGATTTCCTTCTCAAAGTCCGTTAGAGGTGTTGACACATGAACATCCTTAATAATATCCCGAAAGGAGCTACAGAAATGGATTGATATAATTATAGCTATATTTTTATATAACACAAATATATTAATTATTGTTACCTATAGTGATCATCCAGATTGACGCTAGATTTGATAACGTCCACTTTGCGTTTTTTGGACGCGACGGACGGGCTGCTCGATAATTGTGGCTGATTGTGGCTTGATGCTGCTGTTGTGGATGTTGCACTTGCAACAGATGCTGTTCCTTTGTTGCTGCCACTCAGATTACTGCCTGAATTCGAGCTGAGACCCAGCAAAGTGGAGCCACTGTTTGCTGTGGACGAACCAGCGCCCAACAAACTATCCAAACTGCTTACATTGACTCCACTGGGATGATCCTTGGGGGCATTATTGCTGCTGCTGCTGCTACTTGTTGTGGCATGCAGCAAATCGTTGCCGAAACCGCCACCCAAATTGCTGGTCAACTGCAGTTTGCTCGCCGCAGTTGTGCTCAGATTCTGGGCATGATTACTGTGCTCATTTATGGAGGCAGCAGGCATGTTGTTGCCACTGCTGGAGACTGCGCCGGGATGACTACTGCTTGCATTGGGCATGCTGCTGCTACTGCTGCTACTTGTGGTAAGTGTATTGCTGCTGACAGTACTGCTCGCACTGCTAGCGTTGGCAGCCTCTTTATTGCTGCTTTCCTTGTTCTTCGACGACTTGGACGATTTCTCGCGTGACGAGGAAGAGGATGACGATGATGACGAGGCAGATGAGTGGGAAAAACTATTTGTTGAATTGTTAGCGTTATCCTTGTCCTTATCCTTATCCTTGCTAGAGCTGGAGCTTGACTGTTTGCCCATACTTTTGCTATGCTTATCCTTGTAGCTGCCGCTGGAACTGGTTGCCGATGATTTGCTGCTGGTTGAATTGCTGGTCACAATTGGATTGTTGTTGCCACTGCCGTTGCCGCTGCCTGAGCCACTTAGAGTGGTGCTATTGATTGAATTGCAAACTGTGGCAGCACCACCAGGAACAGCACTAACAGCTAATGTTGCAGGTGCAGTTAAGTTGTTGTTGGTGCTGCTGTTGTTGTTGCTGCTGGTGTTGGTCGCGCCACTGGCAAGAAAACTGCTCGCAGCTAAAGTGTTGCTTGCAGCAGCAACGCCTGTATTCGAGGAGCTTGCAGCATTTGGTGGCGCCGTTGCTGTTGTGGAACTGCTGCTGCTGCTGGATGATGATGATGAAGACAAGGATGATGATTTGCCAGAGGCATTTGACTTGCGCTGCTTTGATGAGGATGAAACGTTACTGCTAGCACCACCAGCACCTGCACCACCAGCGCCGCCTCCCGACAGACTTGTGGAGCTGGTGGCGAGTGTGTTGCTGTTGATGCTACTGCTGCTGGTGGTGATTTTGATGCTTGTTGCTGAGGTGGATGCTGAATTCATGGTCGAATCGATATCCTTCTCGGGCGACGAGCACGAATCGGAGGAGGTGTCATGTTGTATGGGTTTATAGGGTGGTATGGTTTTGACGTTGCCGCCCTTTTTCTGCAATATATATGACAAGGCATGAGAAGAGAGACGCTGGATGCCCAATCCCAAAGAAGCATATACCCACCAATTTGCTATAGTGATGCTGACAATAGCCACAATACTTGACATTGTCCAAATAGTTGCCAGCCTCCTCGCAGAGCAGGCCCAAACTTTGGGCGCAGGTCACATGAAATTGTTGCTTGCAATTCGCCTTGTTGCACTGCATGCAGGCGCCGACATTCGCCCGATTTGGTTTACCAATCTCCAGGCAAATGTAGCAATCTGAAATGCAGATAACAGAAATAATTAGTTACTCTCTCAAAATCAGCAAATTATTACTCACTTTTCGAGAAGCGCTCCTGGGGTATTAGGGTCAGTATGATGGGCTCCATGGTCGTCACATTTCCAAAGCGTATTTCGGGTATGTACAAGGCGCAGACGACATGCGCCCAGCCAGCGTTGTCTGTCTTTTTGAGGGCTCCGTCGCGTGACGGACAAATCTCGCAGCGGACGCGTGAGGTGCGCTCCTGGGATTCACATTTGCGACAATACCAGGGTCCGGTGGGCACTGTAACGATGCCGTAGCATGCCTGATGCACTGCAACCGTACAATTTTGGCCGTCACAGTAGACGAGCGGGTTCTCCGGCCACCCCCGCTCGTCGGAACAAACGCAACAGCCGCCCACCATTTCCTTCATATCGTCCAGCTTAAACTTTTTAATTTTGATCAGTTTGCGATTCAGGTTGGTGGAGTGAATGGTGTCGTCGTTACTGCTGGAGTCTAACAACTCCAGTTTTGCATTAAGTGATGAAGGAATCGCGTCTGCTTGCACAACACCCACTGCAACAACAAAAACAAAATATATTATCAAACTGTTTTTCAACTAGAAAGCATTTAAATACTACTTTAAAAACAACTTATAAGCAGTCTAAATTAATGCTAATCATTGCAGAGCTTTCGAGATTTTTAAAAGACATAAACTAATATACATATTTATAAATACTTACATACAAATATATTTTAACTCATAGCAGAGACGTACTTATAATGTCTATTTTATAGTCTTCTATCCATATAGATATACATGTTATAAGGTTGGTACAATTTCCTTCACTTTAAGCTATGCCAAAATCGATTCACCTCTAGAATCCAATTAAGTTAATACTACGTTAAATTTTTTTTAATATGGTGATCTATAGAAAGCAGATGTGTTTATAATATATGTATCTATATACGATTCTATCTAGATTTATAATAAGTATATCTGTAATGTCTTCTACCTATTTCTATATCTAGATTCTAAATATGTCTACATTATAATCTTCTCTCCATTTAGATATTATAAATCCATTTTCTTTCTATATCTTTACAAATAAGTAACGTTATATTTATAATATGTTTTTTCTTAAAAAAAGTGTCTTATAATCATATGGACTTTCTGCTAGAAGGACAAAAACTACGGATTTAAATGATGGACAATATGGCTTCCTTAATCACAAATTGACTAACTAAAAATTCACGATCCTTAATTTAGTCTATAATAAACTATTAAATTCAATATTATATGTAAACTTCTCTTGATGCTCACCAGAAAATGATTATAGTCGGTCAATTGACACGTGAACGTAGTCGACCAATCTCAGGCAGCTTGTTGAGCTAAAATTAGAATTAAAAAAATAGTGCTTAATTAAAATGCAAATCAGTCAGATCATGCACATAGTGGGCGCAAGAAAAACAAAAAAACACCGAGTCCTTGAATCGATGCATCGATGACAAGTGTTATCGATATTTAGCCATATCCAACTTGCAGTTGCATATTGCAGGTGCCATTCGCAAGGTCATTCGGCGAATACATAATCAAAAGGCAGCAACATTAACAACAAAACCAATGACAACAAGGGGCAGGCCGGTTTATTTATTAAATAATACTTAACGTAAGTATACGGTGCGTCAGAGTGAGATAGCATATGCGTACACTTCACACATACTTACACATTTCTCGATTCTCTTTGCAAAACACAAAAACACGCACGCACACACATACACTTATATACATACATATGCACACACATACATACAGGGGAGAGTTCTCAATGTCAAGGTATATTTTGTTTTGCTGCCCGCCAACGCACTTCGTATAACTGCTCTTTTTGTTGTTGTATTCCAGTTTGATTGAGTGTACACAAATTATAGCGATAAACACACTAATCGAACCCCGTAAAAATACCAACAAATTTTGGTTACGTGCGATCAGCGATCACACACAAATACACTCACACACACAACATACGGATGAGCATTCCACTGTGTTTGATTGGTTCATTGAACTTGCCGTTGGCCACAAAATAAAATTTTTTTTTTTTTTTTTGGGCTGTTGATGTAAACAAATTCACTGTTGAAAAATAAGACAATGTAAATGCATTTTGCACCACAGTGCCACATTTTTTATAATTAGTACGAAAATGATGCAGAAAAGCATATTTGGGTCGCATCTGCACAGATTTTATAACAACAACAATAAAACACAGTCGAGTTGCCTTCTTTCATTCATACCCTGTTTGCGTATGTATGTGTACATGTATGTATGCGGGTGTATCATTGTACCGTTATTGGGTCAACGTGTTGCCAACTGCCGAAAACGCAGCGCCAGCAGCGATGGGTGCGTTGCCAACTGCTCGCGAGAACAGCACATTATCAATGTGTAAGTGTAAATAAAAGAACACACGCACACACACATATATAAAACGAGGCCGCGCCGCACGCAGCTTTTGTAATGTTTACAATACGCGAGACGATGTGGGAGCAGAGGGGGAGGGGAGGGTTGGATGGGGGTTATAGCGGCAGAGCAATGCACTTTCGACGAGAACAAACAGAGACAGATACACACACACACGCACACGCATATATGGATGTATGTGTGTGTAAGGCAAAATGCCGCATTGGGGGAGGAATGTAACGGCACTCTCTATATACACATATAAACACATACACATACACATATTTTCATCACACAGTAAAGATGCTTGGGAAAAAACCGGGGGCTGCAATTGGGAGTTGGAGCGAATTCGAGTTGCTGGTGGCAAGTTGCGAGGGTGGTTTGTGTTCCGCTTTCACACTTAAAGCACGCCACATTGAATTGAATTGAATTTCAACCAGTTTTTTCCCCACATTAAAATGAAATTTTTGTGTGTGTATACGCAAAGCTTAAATTTATTGATTTTGCCGCAATTTCATATAAATTGAAATTTAATAAGCAGGCTGAAAATATCAACCAAACACAAAAATAAAAATTGGGAAAATAAAAAGAAATAAACAAATATGGAAAATGTAAAAAAAACTAGTTTCAGACAGACAGAAAAACATCAAAATGCGCGCGGTCAACAAAGTGGTCAAGCAACGCGAAGCGGCACACACACACACAAAGTCAGTATTTATACATGAAATTAAAAAGCAATGTAAAAAAGATCCGTTTTAGGGAGCGGCAGCCGAAATTCTTTTGCGAATTGCGTTTTGTTATATTTTTTCGGCATTTTCTTATTGGACATATTGATTTTCTTTACCGCGAGCACTTTTGTCACTTTTTTTGCTTTTGCTTCCAATTTGCACAATTTTTGTTTTGCTTTCAATTTTGGGAGTTGCCAGGTCTGATTTATTTTTTGTGGGGGTTTTTGGGTTTCCTTAGCCGGACAGCGACAGTTTGAACCGCCCACGACTTACAACGCACGCAAGTAAAATAATCAACACACACACGAAAAAAAAGGCGCTGAACATCCACCAGCAACAACAACAACAACAACAACGGGAGCATGCACGAGTATTTACCTTGTAACTTGTTTGTTGTTGTTTCGCTCGCACGCCAAACCAAGTCGATGTTACGCCCGAATGAGACAACAACACCTGCAACACTGAACTGAACTGAACCGAACTGCCTGCTGCTGCTACAGTATACAAATGATGTTTGTTGACAATGTTTTCGCATTTAAGTTGATCAATATCAAAAAATATTATATTTACAATGTTTTTTTTGCTAGATATTTGACTTTTACAACGATTTCGATCAGTGCGGCCGTGACTCGCAATGGTAAACTTGAAAGAACAAGAGAAGAAACAATCGATAATATTAAAATGCAATCGATTTGTCAAATATAAACAAAAACAAGTTGGCAGCACGCGCGCAACGAGTACTTTTGCGTGCGCAGCCAACATCACACCATGCATTTTAGTTAATAGACTGTAATTGCAACAGCTGTTTGCGAAAAATCAATTTTTTGCAGATCCAACGCTGTCTGTGCATTTCTCATTTGATTCAAGAAACAAAATAATAATGTCCACTAATACTGACTGTTTCATTGTGTTGCCCAAAAATTGTGCAAATGGCTGTTTAATTCTAGGTCGCAACGCTGAGGATGAGACAGCGGTGGGCGTGGCCACCGAAATCTGTTACTATGATGTCAGCGAGGTGCTCGAGGGGAAGGTAAGCAAAGAAATGAAAAGAGAAGAAAAGAAAAGAAAAGAAAAGATGACAAATAGAAGAAAAAGAAAATCTAGATTTAAATGACTCATCCCATCTCAGACTGATGGCGGCGCCGCTTTGGAGCCGGCTGGCGATGCACAACGTGTCATATTGCAGAAACCCAAGCCAGGGCTGTGGGGCGGCGACTTTGGAGCGAATGAAAAAGGCGTGGCCATCAGCCTCAGCTGGAGCGGCGGCGGTGAGGAGCAGGCAACAGACACCGATTGCCTGCTGGGCACGGATATAGTGCGGTATGGTTTACATATACTTATACTTATATATGTATATATATATATATATATATATATATATATATATATTTAGAACTAGGCAAACTAAAATCGATATCTTTGTTCTGCAGCATTGCTTTAGCTGGTTGCGAGCAGGTGGAGGATGCCGTGGACCGAGTGGGCGAATTGGTGGCCAAGCACAGCAGCGACAATGCCAAGCTGAACTTTATCGTTTGTGATCCGACAGCTGCCTGGCTGCTGAGCAGCGCCGGCAAAGTGTGGGCAGCTGAGAAGTTGCAAGCCAGCTGGCTGCGTTTGCCCAGCGGTGGTTTGACGGTCACCAACATTGTGGACAGATCCAGTGAGGGCTTGGATAAGTCGGCAAGCTTTGCGGCTGCTCATGATGCTGAGGCGCAGGCGCCGGAGGCGGATTGGTGTGGCCCAAGGCCTGCAGGCGATGGCAGCTATACGCAACAGGATATGTTTGAGACGCTGCGCATGGCCAGCGGCCTGGGTTCGCGGGCGGCAAATGTGTCCGTGTTGAGTGGTGGCAAGGGAAGCGGTGGCTCCATATCGTGCCACTGGTTCACCGGGACACCCAATGCCGCCGACTCTGTATTCAAGCCGTTTGTATTTGCGCCCAAGCCGCGCATTTCACCGCTGACCCAGGTGCAGGCGGATGCGGAGCAGACTTTGTTGCACAGTTTGCATGGCAACCGGAAGCCGGCTGCTTTGGAGCATTTGCGTAGCTTGGAACGATCCTGTGTGGATGAGTTGAACAATTACTTTTCAATACAGGATCATGCCAGCGATGAGCTGGACGAACTGCTCAAGGATTGCGTCGAGGCCGAGGTCAAATTCTATCGCTAAATGCACTCAGATATATATATAGAAATATATATACAGATATATATTGATATTCACAACTAGCTTGCAAACACAACTCGACAACGCTCCAATTTGATATATAGTGTTCATAAGATTATGCTTAGGATATTCGTCGGAATTGATTTCATTTTCTGAATTTTTAAATTAATTATTTATTGTGTTTTATGTTCCTTGCTTTTACGTCGTGATATTTAAATGATTTTATTTTTGTCTTTAATGTGCAATCTCGATCTTGATCTGTTTTTAAGTATTATGCTTGTCATTCCAAATATATATATATTTCATTTTTAGTTGCTTTTATAAAATATAAATATACATATTAAACATACATACATATATATACTATATATATAATATAGCTCTCTCAAATAAACGCATCAAATCTGCATTTATAAAAAAAAAAACAAAATCAATTCTTAATTACAATTAAGTTAATATTAATAATTATAATTAGACGGACTCCACAACTAGATTCGTTTTGAATATTGTGCTCTCATTGTGCAGCGCCTCCAGTTTGGTGATCTCGAAGGCTTGATACACCTCCCGGAAGTCCATAATATTCCGTGGCGAGCTCTCCATCCAGAAGCGATCGAACTCGAAGAACAGATAGCAATACAACTTGTGGAAATCCTCCAGGGTGCTGAAGCTTTGCTTGTGCTGCGACACCTGATTGTAGAAGTGCGTCTTCGCAGCACCCGTGCGCAGCAGATTGTATGCCAGGGCGGTGAGATTGATGCCCACAATGGCATAGGTGTAGCCCAGTGTTGGATGCATCGAGTGCAGCAAGACATGCTTTGCGGCATCGTTGAAGGCGCTCGCGAAATACAAGAGATTGTCCAGGCCAAGCATGCCCATGCCACGGAAATCGGTCTTGGGATCATCACCCTGGAAACCGATCTCCTGCCACTGCTTGGAAATGCGACCCGTTAGCGGGGCTTCCGGCATTAGGAGTTGCCACAGTTGCAGCAGCTTCTGCTCATGCTCCAGATTCTCCGAGTCGTAGGCCTCGGAACGCAACTCCTCCACCTGATGCATGAGGCGCTGATAGCCCCAAATGGTCGTCACACAATTACCAAAAAGCCGGCCAAAATCCGGATGCACATTGCTCTTGATGCGCTTCACGCGGGACACGATGTGAACAGCTCGAGGTGCTGCAAAGGATTAAAGACTATTTAAAACTGGAGTTTAATTATAACGGACTATCCCTCACCAAAGTAGAGCAGCTCTCTATCTGTGGCATAGGGTGCTCCTTCGTCCAGTTCGAGGAGCAGTGCCTTGATTTCCGGCTGATTCGATTGCGTCAACGATGCCTCGATTTGGCGGCAACGCGGTGCGCCCCCTCTTGCCCCATAGCAGATGCGCTGCAGTTCGGAGAGGCGGGTGAAGACATGCAGGAACCACTTGATACATGGTCGTATATAGCTAAAGATAAACGGCAGTATTTTGTCCAATATAAACATTTTTACAATTGACACGTTTTCCTCTGCGCAAATCGAATGTTTCACTTTTGCTTAGCACAGCGTTGTCATGGTTTCCTATAGCTTTACTCTAAAAATAAATGGATTGCGTGTTGCTAATGAGCGGGAGTTAATCTTCTTCTTTTTTAAATCTATAGCTACTTACATAAATGCAATAAATACAAATTTAAGTACACCAACGAGAAATGCTTTTATTTTTATCTTTTTTGTTAATAGAATTTCGTAGAATTTGGTAGTGTTGTAAGGTTTTGTAATTGTATCAGCTGTTGAGTTCTAAGCGATGCATCTTTTCACAACACTACCGCCGCAAATCAATTCAAATCAGCTGCATCATTAAAAGCAGATCTTCAAATAGTCAACGGATAATTTAATAGTAGAAGTATTTGGAAATCAATTCGTGTTCATTTTTCTTGCACAGCACAGCAACTAAAGATAATCAGATAATAATAGGGAATAAGCTTGTCGATAGAATAGGACTACAAATGATAAGCGCAAATCGGTAGCAGAGTGTACTGAGATCGACGCCGGGTATCTGCCGTACTTATCAGCAACGACTGTGTAGCTCTTAGTTACAGTAAAACATTTGCAAGCTTCAGTTGTGTTACCATTATACGAGATAAGCATCGAAATGAAAGCCCAGAATGGAAAACTTTGGACAACATTGAACGAAGGTGCGTGATGTGAAAGTTGTTTAAAAGTAAATTTATAGTTTACCTAACATATGCTGTTTGAAAAGGATGTAGACTTTTTATAAAACATATTATTTTGCTTCATATGTGAAAGCCTTTTCTTACAAGTATTTTAAACATGTAAAAATACATATAGTAAGCACAACGAATGAGCGTATAATATTTATATACATATTTATTCAACATCCAATCAATCATTGTTGACCATAGCGTTTTTCTATATAAATTTTAATCAAAAGACGTAATAATATTTTAAATCACAATATTTTAATATTTAATAGGAAAGTTTGAGGTGCGCAGTATGACCTTAGCGGATTTAGAGGAATCGCTTAAGGTAAGTATTCAATGAAAATAATTACATAAATACCACGCGAATGTCAATCAAAGCAGCAATTTAAGATAACATGCAAGGTTTGCGCGACGAGTTTTAACAATAAATTGGGACTAGCAATTTTGCAATGAGTGTTGGAAAAGCATGACAAAAGCAATGTCGATCGCTGCGAAACACGTGGCGTCGGTGGTGTAATGGTTAGCATAGTTGCCTTCCAAGCAGTTGACCCGGGTTCGATTCCCGGCCGACGCAGCTTCGTTTTTGCCATTTTTTGTTAGTTTGAAATATTTATCTATTTTTATTTATTTATTTACTTTATTTAAAATAACCTTTGCTTATACCAGGTGCTCGACCACTCATTCTTTATAAATGAATCTGTTTGCATAGGCTGTGAAATTAATTTGCCACACAATTCGCAAGCGCGAGAGGATTTGAAGGAGCTGTCCAGAATTACGGCACAGGATGGCGTCTCTTTGTTTGTGAGGCACATGAATAGTGGACGCATTGTGGCTGTGGCCTTTAACAAATTGCAGGCAAGCGAAGCATTTCCATCTCTATCTAAATAATAGTATTTTCGAATATGTGATTTTTTCTTTCTAAGTGTAGTTTGCTCCGCCACCTGGCGAAGATAATTTCTTTGTCAAGTTTCGCAATGAGCAGGCGACAAGTGCCTCGGCAATACGCCTCATGGACTATAAGATAACGATGGATTCCAAAATCGATGTCCTGGCCGAGCACAATATGGATTGCGTTTGTGAGCTAATGTTTTTGGCCACTCTGCCGGAATTCAGACGTCACGGTTTGGGTCAAGCTCTAACTAAATACACCATTGAGCTGACGCGTGACATCCAGCAGGGTGGCCACGCATTGGAGGATGTGGCTGAGGAGTTGCGGGATAAGCGACCAGCTGCAGTGACTGCTTTGTGGACCTCCGTAATTACCCATAAGATTGGAAAAGCTATGGGCTTTAAGGTGCTCAACACGGTGCCTTACACGGAATTTGAATATAATGGCAAACGCTTCGATGAACGCATTGGACCCCAGAACAAATTTAGTGAGCAAGTTATGTACAAAATGTAAAAGTTCAAACTAATCCAATTTA
This sequence comes from Drosophila cognata, assembly GCA_035041535.1. Taxonomy (NCBI): domain Eukaryota; kingdom Metazoa; phylum Arthropoda; class Insecta; order Diptera; family Drosophilidae; genus Drosophila; species Drosophila cognata. The sequence continues at coordinate 10,398,168 of JAWNLC010000571.1, read as the reverse complement.
TTGCATAACGTATTATTAGGTGGGTTGGCTTATAAAATAATATTCTTAGGTACAAATTGTAAAAATGAACTTGATTCAAAATAAAATACAAAAATAAAATATTTTGAAACAAAAAAGTTTACGTGTGCGTCGGCCGGGAATCGAACCCGGGTCAACTGCTTGGAAGGCAACTATGCTAACCATTACACCACCGACGCCGTCTGTTTGACTGTTCAGTTATGTGTACTTAAGCAAACAAACAATTTTCTGCCTTCGATTTATGTTACAATTATATGTTAAGTAACATATTTCGATAACAGAATTGGTATTATTCTGTTAACATATTTTTGTATTCTACTGTTAATTTTGAAAGACTTAATTTTATTATTGTTTGTCAATATTGATTTTTCCTTTCTACGTTGAGTTTCATAAATTCATGTCCTAAAAATTAGTTTAGTAAGTCTAATAGCAGACTTTATTTCTAGATATTATAGATGCATGTGCTGCTACCCTTAGTAATATGCTGAGGCTTGAAAAGGTACCTACGGATTGAGTAGGGCAGCAGAGTTAAAAGTAACTGCTAATGCCGGGTCCAACCCTTCTGAAAGCCCATTGTTGATTTCAATTTTTGCACTTTACATAAGAAACTTAAAAAAAAAAACTGAAACTTTTCAAATGAGATTAAAATTTACACACAATCCACACATCGAGTACTCGGCGAGGCATGCACTCAAGAGGATTTCGCCAGCCTTAATGCTTAGTGTCAACACTGTGGATGGACGTGGACAGGGATCAGCAGGGACAGGGACAGGGGCAGGGGCAGGGGCAGGGACTGCAGTGTGATAAGCATTGGTTGTCTACCTCAACAATACATTTTGGTTTTTAATTAGAATTCGAATAATAAAAAAAAACGAATTCAAAATCGTTGTGCAAAATGACAATGCATTTGAGGTTGATCCAACCCCTTTGCCCCTCGCAGGCAATTGCGTGTAATGAATGATATAGGGATCGATCTAGATAGGGTAAGTCCTCATATATAAGTAGATAGAGGCGGTTACGCTTGATTGTGCTATATGACGTGTGCATAACTCGCAGCTTGATACCTACCAGAGTGTGGCAACTGCGAACTACTACTTAATTAACTCGAGCTTTAATTATATAGAAAAACTTTTGGGAATAAACCCTAGCAGGCGTTTTATACTTTAAATTATTTTCATTTATAATATTAACAAAATAAATAAACTATATTTATATGTTTATTTGAACAAACTGAAATGGTTTGCATAAGTTTTCATTTATGCTTCTCGCATCTGGATTAATCTTTCCATCATTTAAAAAATGTTTTTTGCATCATACGATTAGAAATTAAGCTAAAAGCGAAGTGTAAATAAAAAATAAAATTACATTTGATTATTGCATAATATAGCAAAATTATGGCAATTTATAATACAGGTATTTTTTTATGTATATAAAACATAAAATAAATTATAATATACAAATAAAAAAAATTTGTTTTGCTGGTTCTAGAAAGGAATTTAAAAAGACAATTAAAAAGGCAAAGACAAATTCTAATTTAAAAAAAGAGGTCACCAAACAATAAATAATTTTAAAATAAATAATTATTGTTTATAATATATATATATAAATAATGATTTAAATTACTGTATATTTGTCTCGTTGACTAAATTAAACAGAAAAATCCTTTTAAGTCGACATTCCGAAAGAGAAGCGTATGAAAATTGTGTATTAATATACCTATTCAGGCAAAGTCCCTTATAGGGTCTGCTTTCTAACTGATATCCACAAAAGCAATCGGATGTTGATTGGTTGCCACTAGGCAACAACTTGATCAAATTGAAAACTAATTTGTTTATACAGCTGCACAAAACGAGCAGCGCCGGCAATGAAAACAACGAGGCAACATCGAATAGATGGAGAGCCACAACAATTTGTTTATCATGGGTAGCCTTAGTGAGTTGGCCGTGTCGTCATCGTTGCCCTCCTATGATGATGATGAGGCAGTCAGCAATCGGCAGTCATCAGGCGCAGAGGCAGGGGCAGTGGCAGCAACAGACAGACAGGGAAAAAGGACAACAAACAAAGTCTGCTCTGGGCGCGAAGGGAAGGCGCATCCAGGCACTGGGGTAAGGGTGCACTTAGAAAATTTGATTTGCCAAGAGCAGCCTGATGGTTTTGTACACTTTTTTCAACTTTATTTCTAGACTGCAGAATAATAAATAATCATTATTTTGTAAATTTAAATTTAAAAGTTATGTCTAAAATGCAGTAATGTTTTTTCTGTAATTCAATTTAATTTATTCGGATTAAAGAGAAACAAGTACTATTTCTCAGAATTTTTGCAATCAAGTTTTCAGAGTTTTCCAATTAATATAAATTAGTTTTGAAAGTGGAAATGAATACTATATTATTATTATATTGAGATGTAGATGTTAATCAAATTCAATCTTTAATTGTTTGTAAATTTTAGCAAGAAAGTTCTCAGAGCTTTTCAAAAACCATTTTCAAATAGCATACAAATATAAAATATTTCGTTATTTTTAATATATAATATTACTTTGAAAAATATAAATAAATAAAAATAATTTTAGATCAGCAGAAATTAATGAAAAAAAATGTAGAAATTATTTCGAAAAAACGAACTCACTTTTTTCTTAGTGTAATGATGGTGAATATATGCTTGGGATGATTGCTGGCTAGTGGCAAAGGATCTCGCATATTTTGACACCCCTGTCTGCGTTGTTTGCTTGCGCCTTGAAATATGCAGCAGATATTCATGCAACAGACGCATTTTAATGGAGTTGTTGTTTCGAAGCGAAGCCGAATCGTAGACAATGCAAATATTTGCATTTGTCTTCGTGCTTTGCTAATGCCTAAAAATTATGCTGGTTGACAAATTTCTTTTAAGCCGCCTGTCATTAGGTTGTTTGTTGGAGGTCTTTGTTTGGTTGCCAACAAACCATTAATTAGACTTAGACGCTGCTCGAGAAAATCATCAACTCTTGCTTAAGCAACAAGAGCAGAGACACAATCTTGCAGCTGTTTATATCCAATCCATTCCCAATCTAAATCCATAGCCCCAACCCCTAAACGAATCCAGCTGCGCACTTGCTGTGGCAAGTCCATAGTTAAACAATATACTCGTTGCACGCCACTTGATTGCCACTCGGCCAATAATTCCGCTTAAACAGATAAACGCGTTCGAAATCAAAGAACAATTTTGTATGTGCAACACCATATGGAATTCAGACACAACCTATATATATATATATATATATACATATATATATCGCACCCTCTTCGCCCAGAACTCAAACTTAATAAGCTTATAACACCACCCAAAATGCAACCCTGCAGAGACGCAACTTTCGTCTGCTCGACGCTGATTGGCTGGCAAGCGATGCGGACTCCGCCCATTTGGCAATGCCTTTTCGTGTGATGTGGTAACGCCATCACAGCTATAACAGACAACTTTGCTGCACGTTATCCGGGCAGGAGCAGCAACCCCTGAGTTCTGCTCTTATCACACGTATCCTTCGCCCGGATCCGGGCATTGTCATTCGGTTCTTAGCTGTCGGCGCGTTCGCTACCAAATCGCGCTTTAATGTGAACTTAATTATGTATTTTCGAATCGCTATTTCGAATTGACTGCAGTTGCTTTGCTGAAAGTGGAAAACTACAATTATTTATGTGCAATTTCAAAGGATACCGAAATTTGTGTATTATATTAATACTGTGGATATTAGATAGAAACAGTTGAAAGAGGTAAACTAACTGGTGTCTCCATACTCTAAATGGAATACCTGAGGTGTACTTTTGCTTTAACGTTTGAAGACTGTATTCACTTAGTCTAAACTCTGAAATGTATGCATAAATTCATGTATTGCAGAGCTATAAGAATTGTGCAAACAAGTAAAGTTAATTATATGAAATATTATGTTTTTTTTTAATCGCCTGAGCAATTATCACCATTTATTAACCTTTCTTTAGGGTCTTGCGTTTCGCACTCAGTTTTTAACTTCAAACCGATCCTACCTGCGAGACCTTTTAGTCTTTAATAACTTTAATAAGTTCTTCGAAACAGTTAACGTACATATGAATTTAAAAAATATATCAAAGCGGTGCAAGTGTCGGGCATCTGAAATAAGTTTCTTAAAACAGTAAAATAAAATATTAAATCTGATAATTAAAAAAAATATATTATAAATTAGATAAACTTCGATTAACTTTAATAAGAGTATTATTATATAGGTCATATATATCATTTGTTTAATATGTTAACCTGATATTAGTCATCTTGTAGAGGTCTAGTATTACAACAAAATTCATTTCAAAATACTACTCAAACATCGATTTAATCAATCCGACCTAAGTTATGCAGTGTTTTTATGCGATCGGAATAAACACTGTCAATTGGATATATTCCGAAAATATTGAATACTGTGGAAAATATATATAGCCTTATCGTCAAGATATTTGCTGCTTATCAAGAAATATGTATATAAATCTATTAAGAATAAAGTAACATATTAAAGGTACTAAATATCTATCGATCTGTGCTGAACGGCCGAAAATTCCTGGCTTATGAGGTGACAGATCCCATTTGGAGTATATATCGATATATAATCCATTAAGCACACATTTAAAGAAACTTTGAAGCTTGATTTGATGTTTGTAGTTATAAACCTTTGTGAAAATAAATAATACATATTAAAATTTGTTTGACAATGAAAACTATTCTGCAAATACATGTTTCAGGATTAAACCTTGGTGAACTCTTTATTAAGAGAGCATAATGAAATTTGATTTATCAAATATATAATGGTATATAAAGATATATTGGTAAAAGTCAGTCACTCCTTATATTTGTTGGTAGATTGAAATTCGTAATGCGATTATTATGCATCAGGATAAATCCTTGATAAACTGTTGAGCCTAATGAAATTTTATTTATTAATTATAAATGAGGCTTACTTTGAGTATTGAAATGTGTTTTGTCTGTAATAAAGTTCACTGATCCTATAAGTCCATATCAAGCCAACACTATCAGTGTCCTATCTTATCAAATGTAGTCGTATGTTAAACATGTTTATTATCAAATCAACACCTCAACAAGTACTTACCACACCAACCCAGACTGATAAGGCCACAATGTATTTACATAAATGACAGAACCAACGAAATCAATTTGTATGTCTTTTTTACAGGGTGCTGCAAATCAAGAGTCGAAATTGACGACACGTGCCGCACTTGCCACACACACACAAAGGACTAAAGTTCCTCTTGGCGACACGTGCTGAACACGTTTCGCTAATCAGATTTATAGACGGAGGCGTTCCGCTTACCGTTATGCGGCATTTAAACAATATTTAAGCAGATATTGTGCAACAACTAAAAAGAGCATTTAGTGTAAAATGTTTTCCATGGACAATTTCGACTTGGAGGCAACGATGGCTCGGCACTTCTTTGAAGGATCGCAAGCGACCAATGCCTCCAACTCCAGTTCCGAATACTTTTTCGGAGATGAGCACAGTTCGGAGAGCGATGACGATGACGATGCCTACAGCAGTGGCTTCAACAGCGACCAGGAGAACAACGAAAAGACGTGAGTGCCCCCAATTACAGAAAGGATGCAACTTGTGCGCTCCGATAATAATCGATTGCAGCTACTCTCTTTTTATGTTTAGACGACGCAGCCACAAGCCTCGTCGCCTGAAGTGCGCCTCCCAAATGGCCCAGCAGCGGCAAGCCGCGAATCTGAGGGAGCGCCGACGCATGCAGAGCATCAATGAGGCGTTCGAGGGACTTCGCACCCATATACCAACATTGCCCTACGAGAAACGCTTAAGCAAGGTAAGAATTTCTAATGATTTTCCAGGTCACTTAGAAAGTTTTATGTTTATTGCTAACAATTGGTTTGAAATGGTTTTCGGAAAGAATTCCGTTTTTTGTCTCAACAAAAAGTTTAATTATTTTTTTTTGGAGAAATCAGTTTTAAATGGAAGTCAAATTTATTTCTCAATCGAAAGTTTAAGTTTTCTTTTGAGAATGATTTAATTTTTGCTTAATTTTTAATAACTAAACAATATCAATTTATTATTTGCACAATAAGGTAGCGTTTTAATGGATCTGTTAGGACATGAGTCAGTTGTCAAAACATCTTTTATGAACCTTTTTATACACATAATCACCTCTCTTATACCCAGCCTGAACGAATACTGATATACGTATATACATGTATATGTCTATCTAAAATATATGCTGCCATAAATCCGCGCTTTATTAAAATTTCAACTTCTAAAATTTGAATCTATTACAACAGTTAAATTTTTAACTAGACGTAAATTGATTATTGAGAAAAACATAAACATTTTGCATAAAGAAGTCTTCTTAAAACGGAACAATCATGTCAATATATTGTCGGATTCGTATAATTGTATTGTCACGAAGTGATTTAGCTGCAATAAGAATGTCTAAATTAGTTACATTTAAATTCGAAAAAAATAGTAAACGTTTTATTGGATATTTATTGGACAGAGAAAAGTTGATTTTTCAGGACTCACTGCTCAAAGACAGAGAGGTGGGTGGGTAATGGGTGGGGGGTGTGCAGTCAACTGTCAGCTATTTTAGTAAATTTAGCAATTTGTGTAAATCGCCAGCAAGTCGTTTTGTATAATAATAATACCATTTTACACAATTTCTTAATTTCTGAATTTATTTAAATTGCATAACTGCAATAATCTTAAACTTAAACTTAAACTTAAAAGTTATCAATATAAAATGTAAATCGCAATATCAGGGAGGATATGGAAATTACTATGGTTAGTTGACATTGACTAAAACCCTAAAACACATCTTTTTTTATGGGTACTAGGACTTCCAGAAATGATAACTATTCGCCATGATAAATCACTGTTTAACTAATAAAATACCAGTAATACTAAAAATAATGAATAGGATTTTCTAAAGATATATTTATTTAACTTGCAATCCCATTGCTTTTCACCATTTTATTTATTTATTCAGGTCGATACGCTGAAGCTAGCTATTAGTTATATAACCTTTCTGAGCGAAATGGTCAAGAAAGACAAGAACGGCAACGAAGCTGGCCTGAGCTTGCAGCGCAACTACCAAAAGGAGCCGCCCAAGAAAATCATACTTAAGGATCGCAGTAAGTTGTCAATCAATCAACCATCAATCATATTGTTGTGGGCGGTCAGCGGGCTCAACTCGGCACCAGAACTACATTTAATAACATAATTCAGCTGGACTTTCTGCGTTGCATATATTTAAAGGCCATCGGATCGGTTTATTCGATGGTAGATTGTCTCTGTCTGTGCGCGAGGGAAGGGGCATGAGGGTTGCTTTGGGTTGAGTTGCTGCCTGGTGGTATCCTGGTAAGGCTACTGATGCTGCTGTGGCTGCTGCTGTGGCTGCTGCTGTGGCTGCTGCTGCTGCTGCTGTGGCTGCTACTTCGTCTGCCTAAGTGTAACTAATTAGAATTTTCACACTTCTCGCCCGCTTCGCTTTGCGGGCTTTGCGTGACTGCCAGTCAAGCAAATTGCTTTGCGCATTGCCGTCGCATCGATCACGGGAACAGCTCATTGCTTCCCTGCCACGGATGCGGATACCTTTCTCGTGAGTCTGTCTGGAGGGGCGGAGGGAGGATGGCACAATGGATTAAGGGTTTCCGTGCGCCAGCTCATAAAAGTAGCTTTAGTTACGGTTTTTTGGTTAATAATTTTTCTATTCAAAATGTATGACACTGCAATTGCCTGCAAAGAGAGAGAGAGAGAGAGAGAGAGATAGGGCGAGTCAGAAAGAGAGAGAGGGATAGCATTCTGATCGGTTCAAGGCATCTGCATAACTAATAGCCAACCCACTTGGACTGCCAAAGGGTGTTGTGAATACACTCATATATGTATGTGTGTACCACTAGGGGTATTTGTAAATTTAATTTTGAATGATTTGCTGTATTTTTGAGTTCCTTTTTTTTTCCTATTTTTTAGAGTTTGAGTGTCACAACAGAAATTAATACTGGTTAGACTAGGGTTACGAACTTGTTTGGTTATAGTGCATAGCTGGTTAAGTGATATGGTTTACCACTTCATTTGCACTTAAGGGAATATTTACAATCTCACATGGGAATATCTGAATAAGCAGAGTTATAATTTATCGGATTCAATAATTTGTACTCATTAAATGACGAGCTTGTTTTGTGTATCAGAAATATGCAGAGCATTACAATTAAGATTTACTTTTATAGGTACACGGGAAAATAACACTAAAAATGTTGAATACATTTATTTAGACATATTTTCTAACATTTTAAGCATTAATTACGTAGTTTGAAACGATTCACATTATTCTTGAATGGTTCCCTAATTTTCCGTATTAACTATTCAAAGTAGATTTTGAAATTTAATCGATTTGGTTAAAGAGGAGACTGGCTAAGGGAAGCAAGAGTTTCTGTATATTAAATACCCTGATAGTTAGATATTTAATTTATGACAGATATTTTCAATATATCGGAGCAAACAATTTACTAAAATTTAACATTTGAATTGATTGTTTTCTGATCCCAACTGCATGAGTACTTACGCTTCATGTGTGACATAAATAAACTGTTTGATTTGTTCTTATTTGAATATATAATGGGGCTAAGAGAATTTTCACGTTTCTATTCCTTCAAAATTACCCATTAAAATAATGGCAAATAGTTACTGAATGACACGAACCGTGTCATTTAATGATCATGCAAAGTTTCAGCTAACTAGAAAAAAGCAGAACATTTCTCATTTGTTTAGCTTGCAGCTCTGCTCCACAAAAGCCCCACAGCAAATCCTTGGTAAAATATTGTTAAAAAAGAACAAGAAAAAACGCATAATTTGTTTGATAAAATCCAACATGACAGACACCTTGCACAACGAACAACTCCCACTTCTACGAGATACACACACACATATACATACACATAATAATTGACATGGGGAACAACAAAGTAGCAGCAACAACAACAAAAGCAACAAAAGCAACAACAACAACAAAGCACAATCGACATAATCATATCGTGAGAAATTCGTTACACTCGAGCAGATGTTGGCTGTCGCCAGTGCAGAACGATTCCATGGGTCCTGTCGAAGGGCAACTGAGGCCAAAGAGATAGCTGAGGTGGGGTGGGGCTGGTTGGGGGGTCCTGGGAAATTGAGGAGTGTGTGGATGGTTGGCAAAAGCGTTTTCATGCTTAACGGGCATTAAAAATGTTCGGCACAAAAACCGAAAAACACAGAAACAAAAAGAAATAGATAAAAATCGCAAAAACCCCCAACTCGCTCCCCAAACTGAAAGTTGGGGGCAAAGACAACACGCCCATTTAAATGGCTGCAATTGGTTTGGATTCGGGAGATTCGGCTGCACGCGCCTGGCAAATGTTCACACCAAGATGATGCAAGTAGACGGCGTAGTTAAGTGGATGGATGCACTTGCAAAAAGATGTAAATTCAATTGATGAAATTTTACATCAGTTAAATAAATAATTGAATAGATTTTGTGTCATCGAAAATTATGCATAAAAAGATGAAAATAATTACATTTCGACAGATAATAAAATATTTACACAACTTGAATAAAATTTAAACTCACCTAATTTAAATAGTTTTATTTATACAGTTTAAATAAATGCGGGAATAAAATCTCCAGTTAAAGAGGAATATTATTTATTTTATATTTTGGTTAATTGTAGAAGTTTTGGCTTATTATTAGAAGTTCTGAGTCCCATTCAATAATTTTCCTGAAATTTTCATATTCTTTGGAAAAAGTATTTTTTTTTTTGCAGTGTGGAAGTGTGAAGCTGTGCGTGGTTGCCTTATGGGGTGGCAAGCCGCATATTTGAGCAACACCCGCAGTAAATACTCGAAAACAGTGTGCGCTACAAATTACCAAACTTCAGATTGGAATGGAAAGGAATGGGATGTTATCCTGGGTGCAAGCTGATTGGACGCAGCATTAAGAGCGAGGCGGCGGGGGAGGATTTGTGCTTGGGATTTTGTGTTTGTTCAAGACGAATGGTGTGCCACACTCACATACACACACACCCAGCGGGCGGGCAGCTGCAACAACAAAATGTCAAATGGGGAAGGCGACCCCTTGAACGCTACGAACCCTTTGCTGTTTGTTTGCTCTGCTCCTGCTGATGTCCTTGTAATGTGTCCGCTAATGGCATTTGCTCAGTATTTGGCAACAATTTTAATTGACTGGGCGGCGCTTGACTTTCTTTTGAATAGAAAAAGAATGCCGAAACTGAAAACATTAGCGAAGATTTTCCGCACACATTCAACAAAAATAGTACTTCCTGATAGGATATTGCAGAAAAGGACATACACAAGCTAAAATTACTCGGCTTTAAGCAGACTTAGACTTTCTCAGCTAGGAGCACCCTAAGTACTAGTAAAATTAGATCTCTTAGGGCAAGTACAATCATTGCATTTCTACACATGATTGGGCTTGATCAAGATCTTTAACTCACTTACAAGGGAGAGGCACATGGGATCCAGGTGGTCACAGTGTACAGTTTCCACAGCAATAATAACAATAATAATTAATAATGTTTATATTGATAAACACATACCTGAACAAAAAAGATATGTTTTATTTCTACATTTTTATCAAAATAATATAATGATGATGAAAAAAACAAAAAAAAAGTCATTGAGTTTTCGTTTAATTTGAATTCGAAGTCTATTTTTTATATTTTTTCCATAAAAAAATAGAATGAAAACAGAATGAAAACATTCACTTATGATTGTATCCTTTTTACTTTGTTTTTATTTATAGCTGGCGGCATGTCGCATTCCTTGTCCTGGTATCGCAAAGGTGATCGCTATCCGGGAAGCAAGCTTTACGCACGCACTTGGACACCGGATGATCCCAATGGGGCATGCAGCAACCAGTCGCTGTACAACTGCAACACGCCTGCAAAGACAGGCAGCAGCCCAAATTCTAGTCAAAATCACAACAGCAATCACAGCAGCGACGATTTTAGTGCCACTGGCGATATCAGTGATGCTGGCGCCGCAGCGGGCATCTTTGGCAGCGGAAGCGGTCTTTAAGAGAGTGTTCTTCAATTCGCAATGGAAATTTCTCAACTAGTCGGGCTTGCTAGTCAACGGCATGTAGTGGCACCATTACTAAAAATACAATACATACATACATACAAATATTCCAATTTTAAAATATTATAAAAAACAACATGTTCTGTGGTATTTAATTGCTCTAAGTTTGCTAATATCTAAATGTTATACTTAGTGATTTAGTTTAACAATAAATAAATTAAATTAAATTAAATAACAACCAAGTTTACGATTATTTAAAACAATTACCACAAAAAGAGTTCCATGAATGCAAGTATTGGAACAAATACCATTCAGTACAAAGGTCGTTTAAGGTATTTCGAAAATAAAATAACTCCCGATTTTGATTATAACTTTAAAATCTTCTTAGAAAATATTTCATTAATCTTTTATTTCAAAAGTGCTATTATATCACCATTATACTTTATACTTTGTTTGCTTAAAATAATTCGTTGACTATCTGGGCACAATAGACCTTATAGGTCGCAGTGCTGGTTCTCCCCATTTATAATAATAATAATCTTAAAATCTATAAGCGAGAATTTGGTTTTTTTTCAGCGAAAATACCTATGCCGAATATTGTAAAAGCTTTAACTGAAAATGTAAAAAGTAAGAGTATTTTATAGAAATCCGCATATTTATATTTATTTATTAAGGGTATAACCCTACACCGCATCGAACCTTTAATTTTCGACCATTGGCAGTTCAAGCGACGAGGCCAAAAGGCGCAATTTACAACAAAATTATGTACTTATCAGCACAATATATTATTGAACACCTGGTGGCGGTCCCTGTCGCTGATATCATTAAAAAAATGTAGTGAAGTAAAATGGAACAGACAACACAATCATAAGGCACAAGTGCAGTTCTGGGGGTGGGTGTTTGTTCAACTGGGGTTCGGTAGTGCAACTAGAAAATTATTTCCGGTCTTCCGACATGCACACGCAGAGCAAATACGACAACAAATTTTTACGTAAAAAAATTGAGAAAGGGAATTTATTATTATATTTTTAAGCGTTATAGTTTTGCTGCAAGCGTGGCATTTAAAAAATCATTATGATTGTCATGCCCAATGCAAGGACAATCGTCCTTAGATGGACAGCTGTCGTTTTGTTCGTTGTGTGTTGCTCGTTGTGACGCGTGTGTTCGTTTGGTAGCACAATTTAGATGTTTATCGGCAATTAGGCTTAGCCTGAGCAGGGTGGCCACAACTGTGGCGTGTGATTGAACGTTTTGATAAATCAATCTGATCATATGTAAATTAACGCGACATATTTTTTTGTTTTTATGTTGTTTGTAGTTAAATCTGCGATTTAATTAACTCAACAGCTGTACGCTGAAAATCTGGTCACCCTATAATTCAAATTTGTGGAAAAGCGCGATGCGGCGTTGCCACCCAAACGCATGCGCCAAAACCGCAGCAGCGCTTTTTTCAAAAGACACCCTCCAACACTGGAGCAACCGCACGCGAACGAAATGTGTTTGTTTTTATTTTAAATTGTAAGCAAAAGTTAAAATGCGCTTCGCACAAATAATTGTTGGCCCTGCTGGCAGTGGAAAGGTATGCATAAACCGCAATAAATATAGACTTATTATCACATCTGGTCTGTTAGTCAACATATTGCAGCTTTATGCAACAACATGCCATGGACATCAAAAGAAATATTCAGGTTGTGAATCTGGATCCGGCGGCGGAGCACTTTAATTATTCGCCGTTAACGGACATAAGAGAGCTCATCCACCTGGACGATGCCATGGAGGATGAGGAACTCCACTATGGTCCCAATGGTGGTTTGATCTTTTGCCTGGAGTTCCTTATCGAGAACCAGGACTGGCTCAAGGCACAACTATGTGGCGGTGAAGATGAGCTGATGCTCGGCGAACCCGACGACGATTACATTCTGTTCGATATGCCCGGACAAATCGAGCTATTCACACATCTCAAGATGGGAAAACAGTTGGTGCAACTGCTCGAGTCGTGGAACTTTCGCACTTGCGTCGTCTTCTGCCTGGATTCACAGTTCATGGTGGATGGCGCCAAGTTTATATCGGGCACAATGGCAGCGCTCAGCGTCATGGCCAACATGGAGCAACCTCATGTGAATGTGCTGACCAAAGTGGATCTGTTGAGCACAGAGGCGCGCAAGCAGCTCGAACTGTATTTGGAGCCAGATACACACAATCTAATGGGCGAGTTGACCATCGGCACAGCATTTGGCGAGAAATATCGCAAATTGACCGAAGCCATTGGTTCGCTCATTGAGGATTTTAGGTGAGTCAAGTGATTTTTTAAGGGTGAGAGCAATAAATAATATAATCAAATAGTAAATATTAGATTATATATCTGTCAATAATTTAGTGCTATTACAAGCGATATACAAGCACAATAGGCTATAATATATACCCAATCCCAATATAAACACTCCGGTATATGTATATAATATATTCAGCGTAAATTGTTTACAAGCACGAAAAAATGATAAAACACAAATAAAAGTTTTGTGTTATATGAAAGTATTCAGAAATATATATGTATTATAACAATTAATAATTGCTGGCATAAATGCCGCTTATGTACTTAAAACGAAAATAAATTCGACCCGTAGACTTAGGCCTTGGATTTGCGCGTGGGATGGAACGGATGATCCATTTGTGATAGATCTGGGGGATTATGCTCGAAGGCATTTATCTCCTGCATGCCGCTGTTAGCGATCTGCCATAGATCCGGATACTCTGCCTTGAAGGTGGCGTACCATTTCTGCACCAGTGGATATGGCGCCAAATCAAAGTCAATCGCTTCCAGGCAGAGTGTTGACGACACCAGGGCAAAGTCAGCAATGGTCACATTGTCACTAGCCGCATATTTGGTGCCCAAACGCTGCAGATACGTCTCAAACACATCCAGCGCGTTCTCCACCTTCTTCAGAGACATCGGTGTGCGCTCGTACGCAAAGAAGATGGGCGCCATGCTGTGTGCCGAGATGGGGGCATAGTAGAAGTTCATGTTGAAGCACAGACGCTGATTGACCAACGCCCTTTCATTGGCATCCTCGGGATACAGGGTCGACAGCGGTGCATATTTATCGCACAGATATTGCATAATGGCAATGCTCTCTGACAGATGAAAGCCGTCGTCGTCCAGCACAGGTATCTCCTTCTGCGGATTCATCTGCGTGATAATGAAGCATAATTAGATGAAGTTATTTTGTGGCTAATTTATGGGTGCAATACTCCTACCTTGGCATAGTCCTCAGTGCGATGCTCCAGCGTACAAAAGTCCACATTGATGAGCTGATATTGTATGTCCAGCGCGTTGAGGGCCATGCGTACGGCCAACGAGGGCGGTCCATCGGATACGGCGTACAATTTCATCGTGTAAATCGCCCTGTTTGAAAGTTGACAAAAAAGCAACAAAAAGCGATTGCAATTGAGTATTTGTGAGTCTAGTCGAACCGGTTTCGCTTTCGCTGCTGGCCAACAAGTGAGTTTTCCCCACTGGCCAAAAATGTGAATGTATAAATATGGCGGTATCTATTTTAGGATCAGTTCTTGTTATACATTTTTTTCTTCCTCTGTATGTTTTTGGTATTTTGGTTTGATATTTCTTATTTTATTTTTAATAACTCCGCATTTACCCAATTCAATTAACTCTCGCTCGGCAAATAATCGAACTGCGCAAGCGCAAAGCATAAACTCGACTGATGTTGAATATCTAAACTAATGTTGGTTTTGAATATCTCCACAACATTCACAACTAAAGAAACTTATGCTTAGTCGACGTCTAAATTACCTGTAAATATGTTATCTACATTTAATCTTATCGCCAATTTGGCATATTTGGGATTTTGATAACATTTAATTGTTTACTTTCTGGGCTAAATCTAAATTATGAATAATTTCAGAATTAAAGAAAAGCTAAACATTTTAAAGAATTTTAAAATTTAACGATATTTGAACAATATCAATAACAACTATCCTATTATATTTGATATGTACACTCAGAAAAATTTTGACTTGAATCATCGAAAATTTGCCTGAAATCTATGTAGTTCTTCTTTTATTTTTTAGAAATAATTTCAAAATTATTATAATCATAATTATTATAAATAAATTTGGAAATGCTGGCACAAAATCGAAAATCCCACAAATATGGTGTATTTTTCAATTTTTTAAAAATATTTCCCCATATTAAGATAAACATTTCTAAAAAGTAGAAATGCAATCCTGATTCTTGGAAATTACTTTTTCTGAAATTCAGAATGTGGTAATGAAATTTGCTTTCTTCAGTGCTATATGTTCTCTGTTCTTATAAAATGAACGCTGAAATTAAGAAAAGAAAAATATATTTTCAAAATACTCACCCAATGGTGCTATAGTGTTCCATTTCAGCCACCTCTTCGACCACTTCGATAATCGCATCCGTGTTGTCCTCCTCAATGGTCATAAACTGACTGTCCTCGTTTAAGGCCACTTCTTCGCCATCCTCCTCCTCGACGACGACAACGTCCTCGTCAAAGAAGTGCTGTTCGTGCTCCTGCTCCTCGTGTGGCTGCAGATTTTCCGTGGCATGCAGCTCCTCTCCTCTCTGCTTGTTTCTGCTTGCTGCTGTTGTACTTGTGAATGCAGCGGAGTTGTTGCTGCTGTTGCGTGGCTTCTTGTGGACAACGATGCCATCGGTCAGATTGGATACATTGAGCCGCTCGACAGCCAGATCGCCATACTCCTGCTTGATTTGCTCCAGGGATTTGCCAATGAAATGCAACGGACGGAACTTGAGTTTCTTATTGTTCTTCTTGTTGCACTCGTTGAAGAGCCGCCGCTTGATGTCATCCTCGCTGAACGGATGACTGTGACTGTTGTAGACGCGCAGCACGCGAATGGAGCCATCTTTTTGAGTAGCTGTCGATATGCGACTCTTACAATTGATCTCCGAATCACGGCTCTTGATGCACACCCAATAATTGCGTGAGATCAGGCCACGATTCTTTGCATGATAGATGTAACCATCGACGCAAAGCATTTCGCTGCCCTTTGCCGAGCGGAGAGTGCAGATTTTGGTCAGATCCATGTCGGAGGCCACTGTTGGTGTCTGTGTGGTGTTCAGTGCCTGCTGTGGATTCGAGCGACGCTTGCGCAAATTGGTCAGTTGCGGCTTGGACGTAGATGTGCAGGGCTGATCCGTGGAAAGAATCTCAATTTTGGCACTGATGTTGTCCGCTCCATCGTTCAAATACTGCACAATCATTGGGGCGGCCTTGGACTGCTGCGGCTCCAGTTTAATGCCATCGATGCCAATGACCTTTTTCATGACCACATTCCGTTGCCTATCGTTGATAACGTTCGAGGATGACGAATGATCCTTCAGCTTCTCATAGTTGTTCTCGTGATGAGTAATTGCTTCGTGTTCGTCCTCCTCATCTTGACTTTCGAATTCAATGTCCTCATTGCCTATGCCAAGCGATGGCTCCTCCTTGGCATCCCCAACCTTAGTCATCGATGGCAGCTTCCCTTGTCGCTTCTGTTGGTTAATGCGACGCATTATCTCCTCCAGATCGGGCTTGTGCGTATGCTCACCATTGATGCGCAACACCTCCAGCCCATTCTCGACGGGATTCATGGTGACGCGCACGTGACAGGTTTGCCGCTTATCGCGCCGCATTATGCAGGTGAAGAACATGTGGCCATTGGCCCGACTCTGCGAGTCGAAGTGAAAGAGATGTCGATCCAAGCACAGCACCCGGCGACCCTTGGCCGAGGGCAGGAATGTGAACTTGGTCAGATCGGTTTCGCTGAGTGGATCATAGTCAGCTGGTGCCACATAATGATCAATAATATCCACGGCACTTGGCCATTTGATTTCGTCATGCCCCATCGATGTCGTCTCCTGTTGCTGTTGCTCCTGAACCTGATCAGGCAGCACAGCCTCCCCGGCTGTTTCACCTTCCACATTTACATACACCTCGTAGTTCTCCTCGCAATCTTCAATGATAATGGAATTGTTATCATCAGCTCCTCTTTGTGAGTCCGAACTGATATCGGGATCAAAGTACTCCAAGTTGGGGCATTCTTGGAGCACCTCCACCGTCTGCTCATCGTCGACGAGCAGTATCTGATGCCTGGAGAACATTTGCATTAGCTTATCGGCCGAATAGTGCGGATGAATATGCGCATCCGTCTCCATCACATGCAGCCGGTGGGCACCAGCCAGCGTCGCCTCCGTGCAGATCTTGGCGGTACACTCAATGTCCCGTTTCCGCACACACGTCCAACGGTACATATTGCCCTTGTACGACTTCCCCGCCAGATAGTACAAATGACCATCGATGCAGACCATCACACGTCCATCGCGACGACGCAGCATATAAACCCGATCCTTGTCCTACAAAACACAAAGCAATGTTCAATTTTTAATTGATGTGGTTAAATGGTTTCGTGTTTAAACTATATTACTTTCTGAGACTGGTTTTATGTGGATACTGGATAGGACATTTATATATTTTTTAAAAACCAAACCACAAGATTAGTTGTGATTGTGAGTTGGCACACTATATTTAAACTATGTTGTGTTTGTTTACAATGTTGTCAATTGCAGGATCGTCACACATAGGTAGCAGTTAGCTTGGGGCATACATATACCTATATACATATATATACATATTCATAAGCCATGTTAACAAATTCTAAATATTGTTCCATAATAATAATTAATATTTCTATAGATGAAATGTACTGTCATTTATCTAATCTTATTAACCTGTTTTTTAACCACCTGAATCTCATTTAAATCTCATCTTAATTTCCTTATTATTTAAAACCAGAGTAGAGTACAACGCTGAAGATTTCATAGTCCCTTATGCTTTAAATCCTGAGCGGAACAGCTAACATCTAAATTTCATTCATAAATTTTCGATATATAATACATATTTATATATATAATATGGCTGTCCCAAATGGTTCCCTACATGGCTCCAGCATAAGAACATTTATAAATAGAGATTTTGAGATTGATGAGGTCACAGACTAGTTCAAATAGAAACAGACAGACGGTAATGGCTTGTTAAGTTAATTAACATGTAATAAGTTGGGGCTGGGACCACACCTCAAAGTCCAGGTGAAAGGAGTATTCATTGGTTGACTCGCTATCTCTGTTGGTGGTTATCCATTCGGGTGGATTCAGACCGGCCGTTGCCCGTTCATATAAACGGGCTCGCTTCGGCTGTGTGGTGCTGTAGGCGTCATTCATTTTCATGTTGGAGAGACGCTTGCGCTGGGTGACTTTTGTTATTTCGTGATCGCTGCAACGCGGATGCACATGCTCCTGGATGACATCGACGACGACGTGCGTCGTCTTGTCCATGGAGTCGGGCACCATGGTCGAGATGCGAGAGCGACAGGGAGTCACTTTATCCTTGCGCCGATTGCAGAGCCAGCGATATGTGTTATTTTTCCCAATGCGATCGAAATGATAGAGATAATCGTCAACGCATAGCATGTCGACGCCTTTGGCGGAGCGTACAACGTACACTTTGGTTAGATCCATGTCCGACTGGTCATCCATTGTTTTTAAATATTATGGTGCGGTCGTAAATTCAGGGTTTTTTAGTTACTTTGCCGTTTTTGGTGTGTGCCCAAAAAATGTTTTATTGAAAATGAGTCGAATTTTGCTCTTGTTGTTTCTGTTGCTTGGGATTTTTTTGGGTATTTTCACTAATCGGCTTTTTGTGGCGCCAAAGATTTTCCGCCTCACACTTAAATGTCACACTAGTGTTTTTGCTTTAATATATTACGTAAAACTGTTTTATTTTTAATAATATGGTTCAACTTATTTGCACAATTACAACGCGACGAAAAAAATATTTTTCTTAATACCAGGGCTGGCAAGCGCTTTCAATGTTGGCGTTGCCACTTTTTTTCAGCTTGTACATTCTGTCATTTTCTATAGTAATGTTTACATATTCTAACAGCTTGGTGCGATTTTTTCCACTCGACACAGAGGATGAGGAGAGTGTTGGTGATCTTCTGCTGCAGATCGATAGTGTTCTACAGTATGGCGAAGATGCAGATGTACAGGTACGCGATTTTGATGAGCAGGATGGGAACGAAGATCAGGAGAGGGATATGTAATGCGGCACAATGTAATCAATGTAAATATCTTATAATAAATAAAAATTTTGAAAAAAAAACTAAATGTGTTTATATGAATTAAATGGTTAGTTTAAGGAGCTTGCACCCCTGGTTACTTGTTCGCAACACCTTACAACACTATTATTAATTGTGTTTTTTGAATGCATGGCATCAGTTCCTTGGAACATATAAACAACAATAACACGCACATTAGATTTAAGGTCAACCCAGTGAAATATGAATGAACCGGACGATAATATTATTGCTGCACCGGCACATCAGGATATATCAACCCGATTGGCTGCCCTAAATCGGTGGCAAGAGGAACAAAAACGTCTGCTTGAGGAACGACAAAATAATCAGCGTTTATTGCTTGGTTTGGAACAGCGGAATATGTATGAAATGATCGGACTATTGCACAAGGATCTCAAGACAGTGGACATTAGAGATATGTCGGACAATGAGGAGCAGGAGCAGGAAGAGCGGCAAACATCAAGCATAGAAATGCCGCGCCATGCAGATTATGAACAGGAGCAGGAGCAGTTGGAACAAGAGGAGAGTCACAACATCAACGAAGCAGGTTTCCAACTCACAGAGATTGCACCGGGTGCAACTAGTCCGCGACCAGCTAAGCCCAAACGGGCATTTCTACGGCGCGGCGAGGGTCTTAAACAGCGCTTCAAAGTAGATCCCGATAAATTGCGTCTAGAAAATTTACCGCGCTACAAGTTTGCCAATGCTCATCCACAACTCCGGACAATGCCAACACCTGGAAAACCGCCGCAGAAGCGGAGTATTTTGAAAACGCACAAAGAGCCACGCGTAACAGCAGCACAGCCTCCGCCGGCACAGCCTCCGCAGGCACAGTTGTCGCTGAAGGAGCAGCGCTTTCAACAACTGCTGTTGGATGGTAAGAATGTGTGCAGCTCCACACCGGACCTAAAGTCATCCCATGCATCCTCGGCCAGCACAAGCAACAGCAACGCGAGCATTTCACCCAAGGTGCGCTTTGTCGAGCAAGTCGAAAAAGGGCAAACGGCCGATGATGAACAATCGTCGACAGAGGCAAGCTCCACGGGAGCACTGACAAATGTGTGCTGGGCAAAGGTGCTGAACACACAACAAATTCATCCACCTGTGTTGCATCGGCGCACGGCGCAAATATGCGTTGAGAATGAAGAGAATGTGAGCATCTTTGAGCTGCTGGAGCAGAAGGCACGCGAGGGCAACATTGACATGAACTCTAGCTGCATACGCACATTTATGGCACGTAAGGAGCAGCGTTGTCACGCCGACGCCGCCGATGACAGTGACCAGATTATGGTTACCCAACAGCTTCGCGACATGCGACTGCAGCCAGATGTGGCGCAGATCATTGAGGAGGAACACGAGGCAGAGAATGGGGGGAACAGCATGCTGACACTGACACCCCTGAGACTGGGCGACGGCAGAACACAGGTGCGTGTGCGCTTCTCCGATTCGAATGATACGCACGAGTATTCAGATGAGACAACACTGCAGGATGCAACCAATATGCAGCTCTTCGAGGAATTTAAAACAGCGCTTTTTCAAGCGCTGGAACAAAGGAAACCCCAACAGCCAACAGCAACAACAACAAAGACAAAGATTAGCGAGGAGCCATTGACGCAGGAGCTGCAAACCCAAGCGAATCTAGTGCGGAAGCGTCTGGAGGAGTTAGAAACAGAAATAGCCACGTTCAAGGAGCAAAATGTGCAGCTGTTGCGACTGAAGCAGCAACATGAGCTCGACAAGGCCTACAGTGCGCAGGAGCATCAGGAAGCCATGGATCGAGTGCATGATGAGAAAATCAAGGCAGAAATCTATTTGCATGACGAGCGCATGAAGATCGAAGAGGAGCGTCGCAAGTGCGAGCAACAAATGCGTATGCAAAAGAGCAACATGAACACAAAAGAGAAACGGGAGTTGGCGGCGCTCAAGCAGGAGGTGGAGGCACTGCAGCAGCAGCTCAAGCAGAAGGAGCAGACCCATGTGGCAGCGCAGGCGCGACTACGGGCACAGTTGCGTTCCACCGAAAAGGAGCAGCGTGGCTATCAGGACGAGATTGAGCTGCTGGGCCGCGAGAACAAGCGACTCGAACAGGAGCTGGTCAAGCTAACTCGCGAGAGCAACAGCAAAATGCTGCAGGAGATCAATCGGAATATTGCGCGCCTAGCGCCCAAGCTGGTAAGTGACTAAAATACATTTCAAAATCGCAGACAATTAATGACAAATGTTTAGCAGGAACCGGCACAAAAAAATATGGATGAAAATGGCAAGCGACAATCGAAATCCATTAGTGAAGTCCTTCAGGAGAAGGCGACCAAACAGCGTTCAGTGGCTAGCCGTCGTCACAGCTGCAATCGCAGCAGTCGCAAGAAACCGCAGCCTCACAATGAGAGCTATGCCTCGAGCAGCTCCGGCGAGTTGGATGAAGTCCTCATCCCTTCTCCACCGGCTGCCAAGAAAGCTTCTCCCGTCGTAGACAACCACGACAACAGCAGCAACAGCGAGTTCAAGCGTGAAATTGTTAATGCAGACGGTAGCAAGGATATCTGGTATCCGAATGGCAATCTCAAGAAGATCAGTTGCGATGGCATGAGTTTGCGCATGCTCTACTTCAACAAGGACATCAAGGAGACGGACATACGGGGTGGCACGGTCAAGTATTATTATGCGGAAACGAACACTTGGCACACCACCTACCTCGATGGCCTGGAAATACTCGAGTTCCCCAATGGACAGACCGAGCATCGCAAGAAAGATGGCACCATCGAAATACACTTCCCCAATAATTCCATTAAAATTGTGGACCCCAGTGACGCAGAGAAATTGGAGGAGTGGCGCTACGCAGATGGCACTCATTTGGTGCAGCTCCGAAGTGGCGACAAGATCCTACATATGCCCAATGGCCAAAAGGAGATACACACCAAGTTGAATAAACGGCGCGAGTATCCCGATGGCACCGTCAAGCTCGTCTATCCGGATGGTAGCCAGGAGACACGTTACTCCAACGGTCGGGTGCGACTCAAAGACAAGGATGGCAAGTTGATCATGGACACGGACTATGCCAAGTATTGAAAGTGTTACATAATCTAAGCTTAGCTTATTATCTGAATTAAAGTAATGCAATGCAATGCAATGAAATTAGTTATACACAAAATGTAATTAAAATTTATTATTTGTAAATCTAACTTTTTAATTTTTATTCATTTCCAGTGAATGAGCATTATTCAAAAAGCTTTCGTTCAAGTATAAGGGTACTATACCTAATAAGGAATAATTTCAAATTAATTGGAAGTTATTTAAAAATGTGATCATATAGACGTGATTAAGATTAGTGGTTCCTCAATAGCAGACATTTGAAATATTGGAGCAACTATGAATACTTGATTACAATTTAGAGGAACAAGATTGAGGCAATTAATCCGTCAAGAAAAAGTTCGATTAGCCGGATTCGTTACTTAACTGGGACATCGTCTTGGAATATGAAAAAGAATAAAGAAATTATCCTTTTTTAAAAATCAGCTTTGTATAGACGCTATCATCACGAAACCATGATACTGTGATACAGCTTCCACAGTTTTAAAGACCATCAATAAGGTCAATACATATGTTAGCATATTATATTTATAAGAAACTATAATTGACACATTGTTTGAATTATATCAACCGTTTTATTGGCTATCAGAATCTATTAAGTTTGTGGACTCTGATTTTAAATCTATATAGCTTGTTTCTGCTTTATTGGCGATATCCAGCGAAATTTGCTCCAAAATCTCGGGATTATCGATGGCCTCAGCCATCGTAAGCTGTTTCTGAAAGAAGCTTACGTCCTGGTCGAACAATTTGGATGCGAACTGGACAATTTGCTCATAGGTAAACTCAGATTTGGCCCGTGGTCCCCAAGTGTAGATAATCTTGAGATCATCATAGCAGTTGAGCTTTGTGCGCTCTCGCTTCAAATACTGCTGCTTAACGAACGTATCTTCAATCAGTTTAGATATATTTTCGCCAAAATATCCATGCTCCTCGTGCACGTTGACTTCCAACATGTCCAGCATGGCGTAGAGTTTATCCTCCTCGATGCGATTGCCGCGTAAAAAGATGTACGTCAATATAATGTACAACAATGTAAATTGGGGACGTTGTGCGGCCGTAATTTCGAATATGGACGTTACCGGCATCTCGGATACGCAGATATATCTCTTGGGTGTCCCTTCTAGCTGAATGAGCTTAATTCCAAAGCGTTCTTCCAGTAGTCTACTTACAATCGGAATCCGGTCATTCAAATTGTTTTTGTTTTCCGCCAGTGGCATCAAATCATTGAATTTTATGGGCACTTTATTGGCGGAATGGCATAGTATGAAATTGAGTATGGCCCGCACTTGGTTGTCGATTTCGACGCGCTGTGATTCCACCTGGGATGCAACCACTTGGGATTGTGAAACTACTCTATTTGTGCCTTGTGAGGCATTCCGAGAGGTGCTGGCCATTGTTGATGTGAGTAACAAAAATTATAAACAAAATGTTCGATTGAGCGCGAATCGTAAACAGCTGTTGTAAAAGCAACACAGTGTTGCCAACGCTGCCAAATGTTAAGTTGGTTGTGGCCTGTTAAGTGTTATCGATTGTTTTAAGTAGAAGAGTTATAAGTTGATAATTGTTTTGTTATTATTCTCTCAACTGTTTGAGAACAACTATTATTTTCTTTTTATGTGCATTAAAAATCATAAAATGAGAATGGAAACAAATTTAAACTTAAAACTTTTCGAAATACAATACAAATGTTACTTCATGTAAGAAGTAGTCTTAACATATTTAAATCCTGTATTTATATTGTATTTTGATTATGAATCAGATCAACAAATAAACAACCAATATTGGCTCAAACGATTCAAAATAAATAAGACCATACTTTTTAGCACGCGATGACCCTGATTTCATTTGATTTTTTCCACAGTGTCGACATCTGTCACACATTGGATGGCTCGTTGTAAGGATCCAAGTATGTCAAAACTCTTGAGCATAGTGTCCTTAAATACTTATGATTTTTATTGATTTAATGCTTTTCTGTGCTGGGCATTTTGCCAGCGTTGTGCATTCTAATTCAGTATTCAGTTAACTGACGCTCGTTATAATTGTCGGCTTGAAGAGTTCTCTAAACGCATGTGTGTAATTCATATTTGACTACAACTGACTCTGATGAGCATTCAAATAACGAATTTAATTGATATTGTATAATGTGTTTTTGAATCAAAAATAGCAAAAAATGTGCAGCTAAATGCAGCAGGAAGCAAACAACTTTCCAAATGAAATGCGAATGACATGCATGGTCAATATTAACCAAACCCCAGCCTCCAGACATTAGACAAATGTTCAACGTAATGAAATTGAAATGCATTTTGTGTAGACACGCGTCCAGGCTGCGACTCGACTCCGACCCGGCTGCCGGCGTAGCTCGGACCAAAACAAACAAAACATAGTTTATTGCCTTGAAATGTGTGTGTTTCATTGAAAACTAGTTATGTACGTACCTGTGCCGGGATCTGCGTAGCTGCATAATTTATCGCACCACAGTCATAGCCATACAAATGCATAGCAACATTGAAAAATAAGAAAATATAAATATAAATGCCAAACCAGAGAAAAAGTCTAAGATGTTATTACGAGTTTAGGAAATAGTTTCAATACTAAGACGATTATTTTCTCTGAGCACTCAAAATCGAATGTGATGTAATAAAACTGAGGATTACGGAAAATTTAGCATATATAACGCAACTCCTCAAAAAAAAAAAATAATAAAAAATAGATTAAAGTTCCAATTGATAAATGCCAAGGCTCTTGAAGAGTAAAAGTCGATGATTTATAACAGTTATTACGAATTTAGGAAACAGTCCCAATACTAAAATAGTTTTTTTTTATTATTTTCTGTGAGCACTTAAAATCGTAAAACTGATGTTTATTTCGAAAAGAGCATATATAACGAAACTCGTAATGGCCAAAAATTAAGTTTAAGAAAGCATAAAAAACTCGCAGGCAAAGTTGTGAAACACATAGAAGAAAAATATTGGGAAATAAACATACGATTTACTTTGCGCTCATGCCAACTGTTTGTCCATTGCTGTATTATTAAATATGCAAGCGGAAGGCTATTGAGTACAAAAAAAAAAAAAAAAATTAAGAAAAATTATTTTGCTGGTGGTAAACTTTAATTGATTTCCCTTTGTGGCGTTTAAAACAAAGCCAAATTCAATGCGTAAATTTATGCGTGCCTTTTGTCCGTTCGCCTGTCAGAATGCGAAACAGGCGAATTCCGTTTATTTGTTATGCCCAAAAAAAGATGAAGAAGAATATCTTGAACATGGATATAAATTTGCATATGAAGTGAAGCGCCTGCTGTCTAAATGTCTAAGAATTCCCATATTATTTGGGGAGGTCATAATTATAATTATTTGGCAAAGTGAAATGTCATAAGCTGTACAACTTTGTAGAAACTTTGTTGGCCACATGCATGAGTAAACAATAACAAAAAAAAAAAAAAAACAAAAAAAAACACGCTTTGACTTTGGCTTTCTATAGACAAATATTTTTGCTTTCAGCGCGCAATGTTGTGTCAACTTTGCCTGAAACTAGCAAAAGTAACTTTTTTTCATGTCTGCTGGCTAATTGTTGACGACAAAGAAAATTAGAAAAGAAAGTCAAGGTCTTTGGCAAGACGACGACCAATGAAGTTGTCGTACAGCTTTGGAAGTTGCAATAGGCATTAGCATTTGGTAAGTGGCAAGCGCAAGTCATTTAGAATTTTCATGACAAACCACAACTCATGTTCAAGCAAGCAACGTGTTTTGCTCATATAAAAACTATTAATGGATGTACTTGTATAGTAAAAAATTTAAATAAAATACAGCACATTCGAAAGTCGTGGCCTATATGCTCTAAAATGAGCTTTAATATTTTTAACACCATTTTATTTATTTTATTTTATAGTTTTTCTTTCTTGATTGCGCAAGCAACAACCTCGCACAAACTGTATACGAAAGATATCATATCCTTATAAAAGATTCTTAATAATTCATTTTACAAAGTTCATAAAATCATATTTATTTTTTTGTTTATAATATGATAACATTTATTATCTCTAAAGATACCTAATACAATGAAGTTTATTTAGTAGAGCCTCGATTCCTAGCAGCAGATTTCACAAGCGCAAAGGATTGATAACAAATTTGTTTTTCAGATTTATATCCAATTTATTGTCTTAGCTGAAATTGAACAATTGAGTTTGTCAAACATTAAAATAAGTGATCTTTGCCATGTAAAGCTTTAAAAGTAAGATCATTTGTGTTGACGGATAAATTGAAACTATTATTTAAATGATGATTTATTAGTTTTCTATAAAATTTCTCGTTTGTGGTACAGGCACTTGAACGGTTCCACAATATCCGCTCAATTGTTAGAAAAAAACACAACCATATTAGCCGGCTGTTCTTGGCTCGATCTGGTTGCGTGTTGTGCTTGAAAGCGGTCTACCTTCAGCGAGCTGCTTCGCATTCTTGTCGAACGGGTGTTCGAGTTGCTCTCAAAGTGCACACGCGCCTCCGGCAGCAACAACAGGCTCAACCACAGCCACAACAACAGCCACAACAACACCAACAACAACAATAACAACTTTAGCTTTGACTTCAACCGGCATTTTTGATTAGATGCCAAACACAAATCGAATTATTACTTGGCTAAGATACCAGTCATGGAATTTGTGCTAAATATCATTAGGGCTCAAAATTAACTGATTTTTTTTACAATTTTCACATTTACATTATTCATGCTGTGTATATCGTTAATAATAAAAATATGCCAGACTTTGATCTTTATCAAGCGACTTTCGCAACGAGCTCGTATGCATAACAAAATGGTTAATAGCTGTCTGCCAACTTTGCCTGAAAAAGACCGTTAAATAATCTGTATACATATTTGCCTATATGTCTATCCACGTAATTTCCCCATAATTGTTTAATTTCATTCCGATGAGTTCCTCTTACTATTAAACTCACTTTTCATTGAATGGATGCAACTTAATGAAAAATATTGTTATCTGTTGTGGGCATCTTTGACCTTAAGCTCATAAGCCTTATTTTAATTGGGCTTTTCACTCGCCTGACCTATAAATAAAAGGCGGCGCGGCGCGGATAATCAATTTAGACGCTTATCAACAATTTGGTACAAAGCTGCGGCAACAATGCAACATTTCCATTGCTATAATTAATGCGATATAATTGTACACTGAAAAATGCATTTTTTTTTAATAGATACAATGGGCTTATACATGAATTTTTATATATAAATAATATATAAATGGACTTACAACCGACTAAAAGTAATAATACGATTGATAAATTTTCATAAGAAATTTATGGACTAAATTGAAGAAATTATTAAATTCAAATTTTGAACAAAAAGTAAAACAATTATTAACATAAAATGCAGCGCTCAAAATAATTGGGCAACAAAATGTACAAATTATTCAGTTTTCATGAATTAGCCGATTAAGGTAATAATTTCATATTATTCTTAAAGTTACGTTAAGCCGATAATTATATAAACTTGACCCCGTAGCAATTGCTTTCCTAAGCTGCTTCAATGAGTCATAATGACATCGATTATCTCTTCTAATTCTACCTGTTACTTGTTATAAATATACTGTGTTTAAAGATTGAGCAACAATGAAAGTAAACAAGTTAGAAGGCTCTTGGTTTAGAGAGTTCGACTAGGAGATACCCTAAACATAACTGTTAAATACACAGTAGACTTACTACTAGCAAGTTTACAAAATCTGTGCTTCGCATACAATCTTAATGAATTGAAACAGCTGACCAATAATATGTCAGAGCATATTATATATCAATAGTCTGGCTATATCTTTACAATTGTTTCATTTCTTGCTATCGGAAATCGATATGTGTGAATATGCGTGAAGCGGGGGCAGTTATCGATAAAATAGAGTAAACTTAATATGCACGTGATATTCGAGAACTTACATACTATCTATATAGTCTCTGAGATGTATTTTTTCATTCAGACAGACGGACGCTATATCAACTTTTTATGAAGGATATGTATAAATATTTAAACGGACATGTTTCCCACTGCCTGTCAAAGGCTCTGTCCAGTCCTTATTTCGAGATTAACAGAGTAACTCTAGTCTGTAAGGGTATATTATCTTCGTCGTAGTTACCTTTCATTTTACTGTTATTATCTGCGTAGAATGACACGTTTCAACCAGTTTCAGAAATGTTGTTTTCTCAGTGTATATATGCATGCATGTGGGCCAGGTTCACTCGTGCATGCAAAATCGCGCATACGCCCGGTGTGCTTTCTGGCTAAGTCGACGTCACAGAGACAGCCCGCATGTGAAGGGGGTTCGGAGTATTGTCTCCATTAATATGTTCGCACTTGCGCAAACAATTAAGCGTTAAGCGGATCTAAAGCATTTATAATACTGATAATAGGGATTGTTCGCTAACTAGTTGTTGGCTAGGTCTTACATAGAGGTCAACTTGAAATTGCCAAATCAAAATGCGTCGTGGAGTGTCCCATTTATCAGAGATATCATTTAAAGTCGACTTGTACAATTAGTACAATATAAATGAGCAGCACTAATTGAAAATGAACTCATTCAACTTGGTAAATATTTATTCACTGATTTCTGTGTAGCGTCTTTCTTTGACCAAAATATTTGCAGCAACATTTGATGAAGGTCGGCAACAAAAACCGTTTTTTATTTA
The DNA here is from genome assembly GCA_035041535.1 of Drosophila cognata. Classification (NCBI taxonomy): domain Eukaryota; kingdom Metazoa; phylum Arthropoda; class Insecta; order Diptera; family Drosophilidae; genus Drosophila; species Drosophila cognata. The sequence goes on along the minus strand of JAWNLC010000571.1, from coordinate 10,369,115 downwards.
TTATTTATTTCCTTGGGCGCTTTGTTTTCGGAGAGCTGCAGCTTGTTGAGGTTTGTGTTTTGTTTTAAATTGGATTGCTCTTGAGATTCACGATCACGTTGGCCGTTCTAACTGCTTTGTTAATTTTTATATCCCATCTCTTAACGGCATGTGATTTTTATGGCTTTAAAGTGGGCCAGCAAGAAGTTTCAAAGTATCGGTATAGTGGCATTTAAAAACACATTGCGGTAATTAAGTAATTATTACGTATCGTTACATAAATTTGTAGTCTTTAGACTTCCCGTTTTTAGTTTATACTGAAAGCGTCAAATTAGACATTTGCTGCTGGCATATATGAATCAGCGTGTTTCGTTCTTAGTCTTAAAATAACCAATTAGTGATTCACTTGACTGCTAATAAGAAATACCCCACATTATTCCCTACGCTGTGCAAGTCCCAAACAGCTAATTTGTGTCTGCTCATAAAATTCAATTCGTTTTTTCTCGAATTACGCATACATTTTTGTGACGTTTTTGAACAATACTTTCGCAGCTGGTGAAGGTCGATCGATCCATTTTTTTGTGTTCCCAGTTGCGGTATCGAATGTGACAAATCTGAATAATTCAGCTTTGTTTCGCACTTAGTATGCAGGTGACAATGTTCGTTGTTTCCAACAGCCTTCAGCTACCATCCGCATTTGAGATTGGAGAGCACTAAAAAAATATTTACCATAAAATGATTGCATCAATCTTGGCCCGCTTCCTGTGTTCGTCAACTTTCACAACACTTTTGCCTGAAGGCATCCGAAAAATGGAACAATATTTTTATTTTTTTTTAAATTATTATAATTTTGTATTGTGTCGCATAAATTAAACTATATTTTCGGGCCAAGTTGCGTCTCACACAGATCACTGAAAAGTCATGGTCATGGCTAATAGGCTGGCTGGCCAATATGTCAACGACTCTACTCTCTTGGCCGCCAGTGTCAAAATGTCAAACGACAATTTATATGATGACACTTTGAGGTGTTTGCTTTTGTGGGTCGTTTACCATAAAATAGAGCTTGTTTTGGCAATAAACATTTTTAAGTGTATTTGTTTATTAATAGCCCAAATGTCTATTATGTACAGTTTAGCATTCAGGTTGTTGTACATAAAAGGGAGGCCAGCAAACTCTGAGAAGAAATTCATTTCCCAGGCTGCATGGCAGTCGCAACAAGTTGATGCAGCTGGAAGGGAGATGATTGGATATGGAGTAAAACGAGTTTCATGGAAACAGTGTGCGTTGGGTCAAAGAAAGTTGTAAACTGTGCAAATAACTTGACATATCTTTCAAGTGCGGCAACTACTTTCTGTCTGCGATCATCTGCTGTTTGTTTCAAAAGCAAAACCCTATTTTTCATTACAACTCAAAAAAGAAAACTATTAACTATGATATAATATATAAGTGATTAGCGTTATTCCCTTTAGACATAAATTATCACGAAAGATGAATGAGTATAGTAAAACCAGCCTTTGTTAGTCGAAAATGTTTATAGAATATTTCACATTAAATTAATCAATTTGTTATATTTCAAAGCAATATTTGGACACCGAACATATTAAAAATGTAGAAAAAATTTGTATGAAAAAAATATATTTGCATATAAATGAATGAATGACTAAAAGATAGGCTTTTGCTAATAAAAATGTTTAATGAATATTTTATATGAAATTAAGCAATTTTTCTCTATTCCAAAGCAATATTTATACCCAGAACACATTCAAAATGGGAAGAAACCATCTGGCAGACAAGAGCATAAGGTATATACCTTGTTCATGAGCATCAACAGCCGAGTCGATTGAGCCACGCCTGTCTATATAAGCAGGCCGATCACGGAGACTATAAGAGCTGGAATTAGTGTATTGAACAACTGGTTTCAAATTATCTCCCCGTCGAGATCTCTTGACGAAATCCTACAATAGAAGTAATGGAAAAATATATTCTTAGCCATTAATAATTTTTTTTTAATTTTTGTTCAACAAAACATTTTCAAGGCAAGAAAACAAATTGGTTTTTTTCAGTGTGAGGTCAAAGTCTGTAAACCAACTCTATATGTACATACAGCCGTTAAAAGGTGTCAAGACAAAGAGTTTCTTGACAAGGAAATGAGTCACTGTCAATATAAAATCCTTTCTTGAATCAGACTAAGAACAAGCCTTTAATTATATTATTATTAAACTCATAAAATTAAATAAATTTAAAACAATTCAATTGTAATCGGTATAATAGTTTGTGTCAGCCAGTCTCCATAATGTGATATGCGTGTGATGATGTGTCGTCAAGTTAATCAATAGAAATCGGATATTAACGAAGTGGGTGGAAAAGTAGTTGAGCGAAAGTTAAATAATTTTCTTTGATTGAATTAACTTAGAGCTTGCATGTTTTTCTCTACTTTTTGCGCAGCAATCTACATAGAAATGAGCCGAATGCCAAGTCAGACCCATTTCCACGTTACATAAAAGCGCAAATGAATTTTGGATGAGATGGTCGACGAGAGAGTCGAGAAAAGACGTGTACATTACAAGGTTTATATTGCTGATGTCTTCACTTCGGTTACACATGAAAATTGCGCCTCAAATCACATGGAGGTTTATATTATTTGTAACGTAAAGCCAACACCGAACCGTGAAATCAAAAGAGATCTGTCTATTTTTCGTGGCCCAGACCAGTTACAACAAAAATTAAAAAGAGTCACAGATAGCAACAATTGCAAGCTTTAATTCGTTTTTGAGCTTGCCGTATTTGGTCATTAAAAGCGTTTAAATAATTGGTTTTGCAATTGAGCTAAGTGTGTTGGGACTTGTTACGTGAATAGTTTGGTTTTCGATTACTTTTTTGTTTGATGGTTAAATCAAAAAATGGTTTAAATCAAAAAATTGTCCGGAAAATGCAATATAGATCAAATATATTATTTTTCGTGGATATATAGATATTTGATAACAGCACCAGTTAATTGTATAACCCTTTCATAATACCTTACCAAAATTAATTGATAAAAATATTTGCTGCCTTAATTGAGCAAACACGAGCAAGATCGAGTGTGGCTAAATGTGTAGCAGCTGCTGTTGCTACGGGTGTGTGTTTGTGAGTGTGTATGTGTGTGTGAATGTGTGTGTTTTGTGGTGTTGTCAAGTCGGTTAAGCGACATGCCACCAAAAATGATTGACAATCACTTTATAAACAATTTCGCTTTGTGGCCCGTGACTCGGAGACTGCAGTCTGCAGACTCTATAGACTGCCAGACACCGCGAGACACCCAACACATTCGCATTTTGTGCCGCTTCCCCATTCAAGTCGACCAGCAACCAGTTGCATATGAAAGTAAAAGTAAAGCAACACTGTCGAAAACAAATGCATGCCTCCGTCTTATATGTAATACGTTTAAATACATATATATATATACACCAGCAGACTTTTGTACATATATGAGCAGCGTGCATTTAAATGCATATAGAAATGCATACAAATGCTATATAAACGAGCTCATACCTATATAAAACAAACAAAAGCGAAACTAAAGCGGACAGCGACACCGGTTGTGGCTGCAGACAGGCTATACATACATTCATACATACGTACATACATACAAATGTACACATATACATCAGCTTTTAGTCACATATAAAATGCGTTCAAAAAGACCGCTGCGCTTGTTGACCGCAGACGCAGACGCTGATAAAATTGAAAGCTCAACCGAAATATACACAACACAAAAGTGCTTATGAGCAAAATTATTTTCAAAGACATGACATCATTTCAATATATCAAATTCTGCATAAGCCTGAGAAAGGCAGTTCTTTGAATAATCGCATAAATATTTAAATGACTCAAAGCATGGCTTGGGAATTCGGGCACAGCTTGAATGTGAACATCAATTTGTCCTTGCCCTATACAGAAGGTGTGAGTTTTGACGTTCATTTGTTTGCTTTTTTTTAGTTTTTTATTAGTGGAAAACAGTTAATATTTATTGTGGAACTTTTTTTTTTTTTTTGGTTAGTTATGGATGTGGAGAAAAAGTTTGTTGCCTAAGTCATTTGTTTGCAATGGGAATATTTTATTATATTTCAAGAGAAAATGACAATGCCTGCACCAAGTGGAGTGATCTTTATCGGTTTATTTATGGATATGTTTATGAATGTTGACAAGCGTATTTGTTTTTTTACTTTTTGATTTTGTTAATTATTCATTTATAAGTCTACTAGAGAAATCCGACACGGAAAACTATTTAAACGCGTTTGCATTGGGAATTGAATTATTATTATTATTTATTTTAATTTTAAACGATTAATTTATCAGTTAACAAGTACAGTTTTGACACACAATTTGTTATTTGTTAGGCGTGACTCATGCAAGTGTTTTCACATTTTTTAACCAAATTGGTTTTGTTAAGTTGTTTATCGTTTTTTGGCCAAATGACTTATCTGTTAAAGCCATACTCAGCTTGCCGCCTGTTGCTCCATTCAAAAATGAGTGCATAAGCCAAGTTGCAATGCTGTCTTTTCTTTTGTTGTTGTTTATTGTTCTATGCAGCAGCAAGTCAGTGGCTCGGAGATAAGCTGCAAAAAAAAAAAACAAAAAACTAGAAAACCACACAGCTCACAGTGTGACTAACAATGGAATTGGCGGCGCACACTTGGCTAAAGTTTTGTGCAACTCCAAAGGTGCATTTTTGAATTTTTTGCATTTAAAATTACAACCGCAATACCGCAATAGCAAACAACAGAACAACTATAACACCAACAGACAGTGTTGCACATTTTCATGTTGTTTTGTTGGTAAGTTGCGACTTTTGAGTTTATAGTCTTTGACGTCTTTGGGCTCGGGTCTGTCTTCAGTTCATTGAGTCACATTTCTTTGACTGATGAAGTTAGCCAGAATTCGCACTGCGATTGATGCTTGCTGACTGTTTCTGGGCGCGTCTTCGTTTGCATTGATGGCATTTCAAAAATTGCATATGCGAATGTTGTGGGGCGCAGCTTGGCATTGAGATTGAGTTTGGTACTGTAATAAAGGCGAAGAATATTTCTTGTATCTACCTACGAGTTATACACTCAGAAAAAAATTAATGTCAATCGACAGCTAAAGTCTAATAAATATAACGAAACTTTTTTCTGATTTTTGGGTAGAGTTTTCGTTTTTAAATAAGAACCTGCATATTTGAAAAATATATTCCTTAAAAATAGTGTTAACAAATTAAAAATGAATGAAGAATAAAAACAAATTCTGTCGATTAAGCGCCAGATAAATTGGAAATTATTAATGGCAACCGATAGCTTAACTCTAACATAGCAAAAGACAGATTATTTTAATGAAATATTTTTCTGAATTATTCATATTTAGCTTTTATATAAGATTTTCTGAAAAGTAAAACTAGTTTAGAGCTCACTTTTATTTGTAGTGCTGTTTTCTAAATTTTGGTTTATTTTTTTCAGTGTACTCGTGCTTATTTCCGACTTGTGCTTCAGTTTTCTCAATTTCTGTGCGTACTCTTTGAAAGTCAAGCGTTGAGCTTAAAGATCCCGCGTAGAATTTAAAGCTGTGGGCGTAGACGCTACACTGCCTTGTCAGCTGGTCTTTTCATTGAGATTAGTACTGGGATTTTGTCTTTTATTGGCCTGGTTCAAAGAAGTTCGCTGAGTTTACCTTGTCAAATTATGAGTTTGCCGCAGCCTTCCTTTTGATAAATTCAAAAACCCAACGACTTTTGGCAGCGGCTGCACACCCACACACACAGACATGCCGATAGAGTCACAGACACAGCCTAGACACACCTGAGGCAGGCGATCGAGAGAGAGAGAGAGAGAGAGAGCGAGAGTGAGAGCGGATTATGTCAAGCAGGGCTCTCTCACCTGTTGCGCCGCTTAGCAATGCTCAGCTGTTGTTGCGACCAAACGGAACTCACCACAGTCAGTGGCAAGAGCAACTGAAACCAGTTGCAGCCTTATTGTTGTTGTGTTGGCCGACGTGGCCGGCGCCGTGGTGAGTTTATGATGAAATCACTAAAAGATCGTCAAGTTGCTCTGAGCCTAGTTCAGTTGGTGGATGTGCTTCAGTCGGAGCGGTTGTTAGACAAAACCAGAAGCAGATCGTGTTTTTACTGTTCTATAGAAACGTGGCCCGTGCGCTTGGCCACCTTTTGGAAACCTTTGCGCATCGGTTGAGTGCAAAATCGTAATACCAACAAGCATTTAAGTGTGTGTGTGCGACTGTGTGAGTGTGTGTGTGTGTATATTTGCTTTATGCAAAGCGCGGCTTTCTTATTAACAGACGCTCAGACACCAATCGAAATCGAGTGAAATATGCAGTTGAAAAGAAGAAAAAAATTCCATTTAAAATACCAAAACCAAAAAAAAAAATAAAAAAAGCAAACAAGTTTTGCGCCCTCTCTCTTTCTATACGTATTTCTCTCTCTGTCTGTGTTAATGTGTTCGTTGTTGTTTTTTTGTGTGTTTTGTTTGCCATTTCTACATAAAAGGAGTGAGAGTGAAATGTGAAATGTCAAAGAAAATAAGCCGCGGACAGCAACTTTTACAATGACATCATTTGTAAATTAAACTATAACCATAAATATGTGCACATTTGCAATATTATTTAATTTATTTAGAAACTGTCATGTGAACTGTAACAGGCATTGTTTTCGGCAGCCGCTGGCTAATTATAATCAACCCAATATTCAGCCCGAAACTTGGCCAAATGCACGAGAGCAACAGAAACAGCAACAGCAAAGGCATCAATAGCATTTGTGGTTTTCTAGTTGGTCGCAGTTGGCCAAAGTTGCCGCAAATAATGCCACAGAGCCGCTTCCAGTTGTAGTTGAAGTTGGTTGCTCTCGAAACCGGTTCGAATATACAATTTGAATCTAAAGTGTTTCTTCTGGTTCTTACTGAGGTTACTGCTGCCTTATTGCGAATTGCATGCACATTGAGTTTGTTGCATATATTTTCATCCTAAGCTATGATTGGCAAAAACCAGAGGAAAAGGTTAAGCTAGTTTTTCTAATATTTCTTTGAATAATATATTGTTTAAAAGTTAATGCCAAGGCAGATTTATGATTACGAAACCAACGTGAGCCAGCTCATTGGCAATCATTAACATGGCAAATTTAAAGTCAAAATAAAATGCTCCAACATTATTTAACAAAACTTTCAACGGAAATGACAGCATTTAGGTTTACCGAATTGATGATAAAAAAAGTTACAGTTACGAAAGTAAAAAATCAGACACTCCAGAAACGGGCAAATGTCAAACACAAAACGTGCAAAAATTCAACAAAAAATCGCTTACAAAATATTATCAAAAAGCAAACGAGAAAGGAAAAACACAATAACTTATGAAGTCAAAGTGTTGCTGGCAGACCGTTTACAAAATATATTTGAAATTTAAATTTTTTTAGCTGCTGTTTATTTTAGTAATTTAACAACAAGTGCCAAGGTGTGAGAAAAACTTAATCGTATTAAAAAACAAATCGTTACGAAAATATACAATAAACAAAATCAAAATGCAAGCGTGTAGAAAAAAAAGAGCTGCTGGCGACTCAGCATCGATCTTGTGGAGTAGACTCTTTGTGGCCAGCCTCTGTGGATTTCTGCTGCTTGGCATTCAAATTGAGCGTGCGGCGTCAGCGCCTGCAGGCGAGGATGATGCAGCATCCACGACGATGCCAGCTTTGGATATAACAACTGAAGCTGCTGCTGCTGCTGCTGCTGCTGCTGATGCTGCCTCCACAAACTCCACAACAGCCGCAACGACGTCGGCAACGGCAACGGCAACAACAATTGGCGTAGAACAAAGCAGCGAGTCGACTGCGACGTCGACTGCGACAGCAACGGCGACTGCGACCATATTGGATAGTTCAACGACTCTCGGAGCGAACAAATTGAACGCAAGCGAAGCTGGTGAGTTGCAAAGAGGCAAAACACGAAAATTATAGATAGATAGCTTAGACGTCGCCCATGCACGTCTCGCAAAGTTTTCCAGACACTTTAATCTCACTGTTCTCGAGTCCGATGACTCTGGCCCCATAATCAAATTCCATTCTTTGAGTTACTAATTAAAGCCGCACCACTTCGTCGATCTCGGCGACGTCTGGACGTGTGCCGCCGCCGCTGCCGCCGCCGCCGATGCCGTCTTTTACGGCTCGATCCGTCAAATATTTCCAACCCATAATTACTCTCTTTTTTCGCTTAAATGGAGCGCACTAGCGCTTGTGTAAAAGAAACTTTGTATGGCGTAATTTTCTTTAGATTAATCATAGACAGAATTTTGGTTGTGCCTCTCTTGTTAGTTTCCTGTTCAACTATTTCATTAATTATGCGGCGCTTCAAAGTGAAATAGAAATGGAAACTTTTCTTTAAGCTGCTGCGGAAATCATTTCCGAACACATTTGGAAACCAACTGAAGCATTAAGCATATAGAAGACAAGTGAAATATGTAGGATACCATTCAACTGGTTTCGTTGACTAAAACTGCAAGTTGAAATCGAGCTAAAGAAAAAGTATGTCAAAAAGTTGACTTTCATCTATTTATTGTCAGTTCTAGTAAATAAAAGTTTGTCATAGAACCCTTGCAAGAGTTGATCTAATTCCATTATTTAGATGAACGAAGCTACTATTGTAAACTAAGTGAAAGGTTCAAACTTCATTCGTCGTTCGAAGCTTCAACTCGAAAAATAGGTTAGTAGATTAATTGTAAAGAGCTAGGCTCTGAGGTGGACTCTGCGTGTATTGTAACATTTTCTTATAATTAGCAGTTTGTAATTCTAGTTTTAATGTCAGTTGCACATTAAACGTGTCACGTTGCCGGCGATATACATCGGAATTTACAGCTGCTTTGATCTCATGCAACGCTGATTTAACTGTTGGTATTTTAACTGTTGGTTGTTGCTCTTAGCCTGATCATAAACTGATAAACTGCTTGCTCAAACGGCCCACACAGTTTGTCAGCAACAAGACAAAAGACTTGCAAAATGAACTAGGTTTGATATTAGACAGTTGTTTAACTGCACAAAAGTACAAACTAGTTAAATTTATGATAATTATGATAATTTTGACTGTAATTAGCTAGTTAACATACTTTAGAAATGCGTAAATACATTTAAAATATTTTCATATGAGTCATGTCCTTCACCTACGTACCAACCGACAATTGTTACACCTTTTAAATGCATGTCATAAATGTTTTTTAAAGTAATTCATTAATTTTTGGGTGCCACTTGAAACCCAAGTACGTTTCCATACACAGACATACGTAATAATAGGTTACTTGAATTTTTGGGCAATGCCAATTAAAACCACATGTAGTAAATTAACTGGAACTTAGACAGCAACAAATTCGAAGAAATCATTTGGATGCCAAACACCCCCACAAGCAACTTGACGCAACTCTCAGAGGTGTTCAACGTCTCAACCCCCATGTACAGCATTAATTAATGAATTAACGAATCCAATCATGAATCATGCAATCAAAGACAACATCTTACCAAACATCTGAAAAACTGGCTATTGTCAACTGATTATCTATACATTGCGTGAGTTATTTGCTTATACAATTATCGCAGCGAGCAGCCCACAAATGCCATAAATAAACCTTAAGTTGTTGAACTAGTTTTGTGTTTGGAGCTTAAGTTTAATTCATTTTCTTAGTTAATTAAAGTATTGGGAGAAAAACTTGTATAAATGGACATTTATCATTGTGTAGGAACAAATCAACATAGCTCAGCATCAGGTTTACGGCTATTCCTAAACTTGACTTTGAATTGTTTATATAATTTAATATTTGTGATCTCTGAATTAATATTATATTTATTCATTAAAAGTAAAAATTAAATAATTACTATTAGCTGAACAAGCAACATTTTATGTTGCATTCAGTTTAAAAATTGTGATAAATATAATTAGAGTGGTATATAAATATAGACATAACAGTTTCTGAAAAATGATTTGTGCCTGACGACTTTAATAGACTTGACCACTAAAGTTAGCCTTAGCATGTAACAGGTTGGTAAAAACCCAATCGAACTAGCACACAAACGGAGCTGTAAATTGTTTTCGCACAAAGCCAAGTGCAAATAAATTGCAGCTTGCTAATGAGTTGGAAAATTGCAGAGCACGGCTTAAAGTCGAGTGCATAAATCATTTATGTTAATTTTCTGCTCAGCTTTTGGCCAAAATACAGAAAATTGGGCGCTAATTGATGGCCTTGTGGTCGCGTCTATCGAAGTGCAGAAAAATAAACTTTAAAATCCCATTAAGTGGCTCGAATGCAATTCAGGGCCTGCACTCGACAAGGTTTGCCAAAAATTACGTATAAAAAAAGTATATTCACCCGCACATCAAATATGGAGGTCTCATTGCACAATAAAACACAGCACGAAATATTAAATTCAATATCGTAAACAAAACCAAAGGCTAAGTTTTCGTGCCAACTAACGACCTCAATTATCGGGCCAAGCTTTTTTATTTTGATTTTGGTTACTTTCTTCAAGGAAAAACTGTAAAATAAATTTAAATTGGTGAATGAGACGTTATTATGTTGATTGTTGATTACTGTTCGTCTGTTATTATTACAAATCAACGCACGGAAAAATTTGCATATATTTTTAAGCACGATGTCGTGAAGATTGATCGGAAATTAAAATCATTGCTGAAAGCAAGAGTCAAAACTACTACTGAGTGCTATGGAGGAGGCGTTAAACAACAAAAAGGAGTCAAACAACACTCTGTGCCATTAAAAAACGCATACAGAAATCCTAAAACAATAAAAAGTTTTCGCATGTGCTATCAACAGAGGGTCCTCAAGTCTTCTGTTTGTTCATCTTATGGGAGATTGGTTTTTTTTTCTTTTTTTGTAGTTGTTTATTTATTTTGTCATTTTTCATTTTGTTTGTTTCTTTTAGAAATTCTGCAGAAAAAGAGCGCAGCTAAACAAGTTTGTGCCCTAAGTCATTTGTTTTGTATATTTTCAAGGATAGAGATAAAAGTTGTAGTGTGTGAAATACGAGCAGAAAATGAAAAGTATTTCTGTGAAGAGGGCGTGACATGCGTATACATATGTGCATACGTGTGTAAATATGTTTGTGTTGTGGCTTTTGTGGTATCGGCGAGGCTTACCTTTCGCTTCAAGTTCATGCACGATTAGCTCGCAAAATTGAACGTCCGTTATAATGAACCGATAAGTAAAAGTAGCTTAAAACTTTTCAACAGAAATAGCTAAAAATCGTTAAGCGCCGTGTGCGGACATATGTACATATGTATGTACGTATGCTTGAGTGGATCAGCAACGACAACATAAACAAAATGTTGTTAATTGCAGCTTGTTTGTTGTTGCAATTGTTGTTGTTGTTGTTGGTGCACCTCTGTACATTGACACTTGTCCGAGCAGAGTCCGAGCCTGAGGCTGAGTTCGTAAAGCGTGAAAGTGCTGTAAAACGCTTGCAGTTAACAATTAACATTTCACCCATAAATATGACTGCATGGATTTTCGAACTGAAGTGTCAAAAAATATATAAAATACCATGTCACAGTCCATCCACAAGGTGTGGATTTTTAACTTTGGGGGGAGGGGGAATTTGTTAATTTCAGACGGCTTTCTCCGTTCGCAGCGTCAACTGAAAATTTATTGCCTGCATCAAGTGATAGAACAACTGGTTAACATTCGATTCCATTGGATATAAATTACAGCCAAACGCCAGATGAAAACCTGATCAGCTGAGTTCCTGGTATTTGTGTCAGGGGCGCAAATGAAACAAAAAAATTCTCGTTGGATAATTACGACTTGTTTTTGCTTAAGTACTAGTTGATATACATATATATTTACATATGTATATATATATATATATATATTTATGAATTTACCTAATTACATCAATTTGTGTATTTTTATATACGCATATTGAATGCCCTCTTGTTGTTGTCTAGACGTGTACGGCTGTTCTTCCATTAGTTAATTTTTCTCTAAGCACCGCAGATGAAATGTAGCGCAAAAAGTCGACTCTAATTAATGCAATTTAATTGCGGGCTGTATTATGTGAATGTGTGTGTTTGTTTGCTTGTTTGTGTGCATATTACTGGGGTGTTTAAGCAATTAACTGTGTCATTGAACGGTGCACAGAATGTGCCCAGGAAGTGGATAGACAAACACACATACACACACATATGTAGTTGGGAAGCAAGAGACAGGAAAAAAGAATTGTAGAATGGAAGTGAACAAACATAACTGAGATAATATGTATGAATTGCCCATCGCGTTAGAAAGAGGAATAACTAATGAAAAATGTGAAGTATATACAAGAATGAAGACTAAATTCATTTGAATATGTGCTACACATTTTTGTATATCATTTAAACTGAGGAGCAAATTAAAATAACTGTTGCAGACAAAACGAAATATATATATTTTTTTTTAATAAATTTAGATCAGATATTATATATATATATATTATATTTAGTAGTTTCCTCGTTTTCATTTAATTTACCAATTTTTTTTTTTAATATTCAATATCTTTCCTTTTCGCATTTTATTTTTAAATGTTATATATTTTCAAATCTTATGTTCATTTTCAACATTAAACTTATTTTTATCTATATTGCACAATTTACATTTAATATTTTAAATTTTAGTTTATGTTGTACTTATTTTATACCTTTGGGATTTCTAAATCTTTGCACTTTGTACTTAGTCACAAAAATCACATTTAGCTGGCTGAGCGCCATTTAGTTGACCTTGAAATTTGAAACGCACTTGGCACACAGTCTGTCGAGTCAGTCGAATCACTTTATTGCGATTGCCTCTCACATGAGCAAATGAAACACTTGCAGCACCAATTTTGAATTCAATTGCAAGTGGATTTCATGGCCGGCCAAGCAGCTCGTAGAGCATTCACTTGGTTTGCTGTGCCAACTGAAAAGCGTGGTGTCATTGCATTGAGATACGAATATAGATACAGATACGCAGATACAGTAACATCTACATATACAGATACAACTATCAATTGTACAAAGTTAAGTGGCTTTTGTGTATAATAGTCATATGCAGGTTATGTTTTTCTTTCTTTTTTTTTGCTTGCTTGCCGGGGTCTTTGTCTTGGCCTCTCCATGGACGATGACACGCGCTGAAACGTGTTTTATTTCTCCTTCTGCTTCTTCTTGATTTAGCATTAGATGCCCTGCCTCCCCCTTCACTCCCTCCCCCCTGTACGAATTCCAAAGCTGCATTTTTTTTAGCTTGCCCGAGCACATGAACTTTCGAGCTGAGCGGTTCAAAAGGTCAAATGCTGCTTTACACGCTGCCTTTTAGTGTAGAAAAATCTTTTTTTTTTTGGTTTTATGCCTGTCCAACTAGTCGAACTGCTTAACGATTTTCCCCTTAGTTATTGTTGCGGACTTTCCTAATGTCTTTGCCATGAAGAATTTTACCCTATTGAAAAATTGTCCGCCTTGCCGCCAAACATTATTCTCTGTTCTCTTGCCACATTTTAAGTCATTAGCTAGATATAACGGTGGATAAGACGTACAAGAAACCCAAATATTTTCGAATCCCAAGGAACGGGTAATTGCAACTATGTACTAGTTAAATTTCTTACCTACACTTCAGCTTTTGTTTGACACATATTACGTTGCGTTGCCTCAAATGAGCAGAAATATTTTCTTAGTCACAATTGGGAAAGTTGATCACATTTTCCCCTATTAGGCAATCGCATTTGTTTCTTGTCATTAATTTAATTATCAAGTCACAATTTTGTATCTTTAGAGGTCTCCTATGTATAATATATGTATTTCTATAAACTATTAAACAAATTAAAAATAACGCAACCTGTTTAATTAAGTAAAAGATGTGGGTTTGGAAACTCGTTTTGTACACTTGCGTAGATTGGAATAAAAAGCATAAAAAGTTGATTTATGCACAAATTGGTTTTTTGTGAAAATTTCACATTCACAGTTTACATTCAAAATGTACACAATCTATTTCAGTGCTTTGTTCATAAATGTGCTCATATCATCTTTCCATTATTATAATGTGCAAATCTTGCTACCAGTAAAACAACCTTCACCACAATTTCAGATGCTGTTTTAACACTTGGTTTCACGAATTAACATACTACAAATATTAACGCACAACATGCATTGTCATCACCATCACCATCACCAACCCCATCCCCATTCTCCTCTCATAGACAAAGACCACCGAAAAAATGGCACAAACCACAAAAACATTTTCAAAAGCAGCAAAAACAACGTATAATATCAAAAAATCTGGCTTTAATTATTAACCTCGATTAACACCCTGCCAAAATATGTATATCCATGGCTATTCAGCTTTCCAAATGCAAGCGACGCGACGCCTCGCGAAGTGCCGCCGATTGCGTAATATTCATTTGTATTTGCTTATAATTAAAAAAGTTTTGTCCAAATCAAACGATAACCGGATCAGATAGCAGCAGCAACAACAACAACAACAACTTATGCAGCCAAAAAAAACCGCTCAAGTAGGCAAATCAAATAAATTTGTTGTGATTCGGTTCGGCTTTGACAGACACACACACACACACATACACACATAGGCAGACGCATGACCGTTACGTTGCCCAAAATTGAACCCTCCCTGACACCCTCGCCAGCCCACCCTTCATTTATTTGTTGACAGTTTTTGCGCGTTAAAAAGCTTGACCAGCGAACAGGCCCACTTTGAAATTTTACCATGAAGTGCGCACTGATGTTAATGGTCATTATGCGGAGCTCATTATGAATAGCGAGTGGGCCGCCTGTGACGTGCTTCCGGTTGACTGATTTGTCATTACTTACCATCAACTTGATATACGAGTGTCCCCTCACCCCTCCCGCAGCACACCGGGGGAGGACTATCACTTTGAAGTTTCAACACTGGTTATAAATCTGATTTTAAGCCAGATTGCATCATCGATCCTGTATTTATCGATTTTGTGTACACAAATGTGGTTTTTTTTTTCAACTGCTTGGAAATGTGCAATGGAGTTCGTACCGAAACTTTACACACATAAATAATGTGTTTTTCAATCATTTAATCTGACCCACTGTGGTTTACGAAACCTTGAAAGAATTGCATTAAAAGCGAATAAAATTGGTAACATGGAAACTCGTGCAGCTGATGGAGTAAAACATATCAAACTCAATTAATATGTATGTTTTGACCTATAGATCAGGTCGACGAACTAAGTTAATAACCATGAGCCATGACCTATGAGACTATGCGATCTGAAGATGTAGTTCATATGAAATAATGTTTTGAACGGGTCTTAATACAATCTTTGCACATAGTCAATTTAATGTCAAGGTATATATATATATATACACGATGTGGAATATATTTTTTTAAATTGTAGTTTTTATTGTATCGCAAATTGATTATTTAACATAAAGTTTCTCTGCATATGGTTTTCGAGTTAATGAGATCTATTCTCTTATAGTTATTAATGTAAAGTAATATGGAAAATATACAGGTATTTGTTAATCGTTTGACTTCAATATTTATAAGTTGTATAGTGAAGGAAAGAAGACTCACAAAACAGCCTTGATGCAGGGTAACTCTTAGTCCATATCGCATATCTTAAAAAGGTTTATTTGTATAAAAATTCTGTGAAAATATATATAGATAAAAATGTAAAATAAGTCTTTAAAATGTCTATCGCTTCGATTTGAATTCCTTTATAAAATATTCTCAAATGAGTATTTCCGTTAAATGGTTAGCTACTGTAAATCTATGTTGTTCTTTTTGTAAGCTACCGAGAAAGACATCCGGTTTGCATGCAGTGCATACTGACAGCTTGTCAATTCAAAGTACATCGTTTGTAGACCTCTTCTAGACCCCAACCAAACTCCTTGAATGCGGTCTGTCGGCCTGTCGGTCTGTTTGGAGCCGCAAAACGTGCGGTGACTTAGAAAAACCGCAAATGAGTTTCAACTGCCGACAACTCAACGTTTTGCATTTCTGCATAAGTGCTTAACTGCTGCTGCTGTTGCTGTGGCTGTGGGCGTTTTAAAATAGGCATGCGGATAGGAGCCATTGTCATATATCATAATCAAGCGGCTGCTCGGCTTAACTGTGCACATCATAAACACATGGCTGACACACAAGTCAAGTTCGTTGCCTGAGTCGTTTGTATGCAGCTGAACCAAAAAAAAGAGACAAAAATAAAATAAAACCCAATTGAGATAAAAACGAACTTGCATAACGGAGACCCAGAAGAGACCACCAAAAGCGAACTTCACCCATCCGACCATACATAAGCATATCTATATGTATGTATATGCATATGTATGTGTGAATTTGTGTGTGTGTAAGTGGTGTATATACAATAAATACAAATGTATATAGATTGAAGCGCTTGGCAGCGCTTAACGAGTGCCAGTGAAAAATGAAAATCAATGACAGTAAAAGACAAATTGTGCACCAAGCTAAAACGGACAAAACAAAGGAGCAAAGAACTGCAACTTCGAGTATTTTAAACGGCTCACAGACTGCAAACAACAACAATTGCAACGGCAACAGAGCTGCAACAGCAGTCAGAGCTGCAAGCAGCATAACGAACTAAAATTCAAGGTTCAAGTCAGTAACCCTATAGCCAAGTTCTGGCCTCCTCTTAACTCTCAGTAAGAGTAACAATAAAAGCGATGTCTGGAGCCAAAACATAAAACACACAAACACACACACAAAAACACACTCAGAAAAGATGAGAGCATTTACGAGCTTGCCATAGTCACGCAGGCAGCAGGCAGGCTAGAGAGGGTCTCTGTCTGCACTTAGAAAAAAAATCGCCTTCGATTTTAGTAAATTGGAATACTTTGGGCGCCAAAGGTAATACATTTTCTAATTTCCATGGTGTTTTTTCATATGTGTATTAAAACAGCTCTAATTTATTTGACAAAGAAAAAATAATAGAAAATACATCTAAAATATTGTCGATTTATCGAATGCCTTTCTAATTTTTTCCGAAATATTTTCTTATATTCAAAAATTCTTTCTAAGAACAAGAATCAGAGCAATTTTTTTTTGGAGTGTGGGGCTAACGAACTAAAGCTGGAACTCTTCTATTTCTTAACGCTAAATTGGCGTTCGTTGCATGCGGACTCGAGCAAAGCTAAAGGCAACTTTTCTTATTGGAGCGTCGACATCTGTGGCTGCCTGCCTGGCCCCGAAGACCTGTGCCGCTTTTATGCTTATTACCACGCATGCATGACAGGCCCGGTGTGCCTAGGCGCACACTCTTCTGGACTCCTCTCATCCAGTCCAACACTGCGGCTCTCCTGGCACTCGATTCGCCCCCATGGGGGCCACATTTGCAGCGCTCGTCAGTTGTTGACTTGCGGGTGTTTTTTCATTGGTTTATGCTCTCTTTTTTGCTCCCTGCTTTGGCATGAGTCAGTGGCGGGACTCTGGATCCGTATGAAACATAATGGATTGGCCTTATGTTCAAGAGTAGTACCATTTATTGTTACGCAGTAAAACGAGTAGTTACGTGTAGCAGCTGCTAAGCGAAATGAATGTGTAAATTAAATGAAAACTACAATGCAAGTTGTTAAAAGAGAGTTATGGGTAAATAACAATGAGCAGTTAACATTCATTTCATGTCTCACGACCCGATTTACACTCGATGTTAAAGGTTGAGGAAGAAATATTGTAATATCCATCCTTATTACATAAAGCATGTGCATATTAATGGGTGTTGAAGCTACGCAGCTAATAATTTATCAAAGTGAAACCTAACAAAATTGTGGTTAGGCCCTGAAACGCTAATTTAAAAATGTAGAAAAAATATTTTATTTCTACATTTGAACTTTCATACACTGGACCCCAATTTTTCTGCACCTTAATAAATACTCCAAAATTGAAGCTGACTTTTGTCTTATTGTGGAAATTTTATATAATTGAACAATACATTGATAATTTTAATTTGATTTTCGCTGATCTTTACATACTACAAACGAATCAAAAGTAAACAGAGCTAAAAAAAATAAGAAACGAAGATTTTCATAACACACATTTTTGATATGAGATTGAAATCAGTAATTTTAGATTTTATATTTTAGAATAAAAAAGAAATTAAGAATTAGAATAAAAAATTAAGCATTTAATCACGAGTCCGCATTTTATTTTAAGAATGTATTTTTATTCGGCTCAGATTCAACGTGTGTTAGCAAACGTTAAGGCAATCAGACCAACATGATTGAGATTATACTGTAAGAATTAAACTAAATAGTCTTTTAATTTGTTAGAGCCGTGTTTAGACCTTAAATTTTTCGATTAACTAAAGTTACCATTAAAGAATTAGGTTTTAATTCAAATTGCTTGCCTTAGCTAGAACAACTTAATATCTTTTGGACCCACTGTACGACGAGTGAGTCAAGTGTGTAGCTTTTGTTGGAGTTTTGTTGCTGTTGCTGTTGTTGTTTTTGTTGTAGTTGTTGTTGTATAATACAAGCTGCAGACCCCTCACTAAAGTCATCATTTATTTATGACATGAGCTTTGCGCCCCGAAACCATGCCCGAAAATAAATATAATTATATAACAGCGAAGGAACGTAGAAGAGCCAGACACAGAAACACATAATAACAACAACAAAAGCCCCACAAAAGAATAACAACTTGCCCAAGTCTCAGATCCGTTCGTCTTTCCTAAGCGCGTTAAAAAAAAAGTATGAAAAAAGAACTCTGAGGAAATAAAAATGAAGAGAGAACAAAAACGAAAAAAAAAACAACAAGAAAATCAGAAAAGATGCGGCTGGCTGATATTTTGGCATCGCGGGCTTTGTCCGTCCGCCAAGGTTTCCAAGAATGGCGGGCCGCAGCCCGATGATTCAGCTGGCTGGGTGAGGAGACGCAATCGCAGCTTAATGAATACCTTGCTGATTCTGAGGAACTGATGCTGCGTCTGCTGCTGCCTCTGTACTGCGGTGTACAGCCAAACATAAATTACGAGTAGGTTTCAATCATGGCGTTGCAAATGATGCTGCCAATGATGGGACGCGTGAGATATTTCCAATACGAGTAGGTTATTTTTTTGTTATTCTTTTTGTGTTTTTTTAAGCTTTCCGCTAGTCTTGCGCAAAGATTCTTGCAGATGTACCGGTACCGGTAAATGTGGGCCAGCTTAGCGAATTCATAGTCAGCTTAAAGTTTATTTACCCCCTTCGAATGGCTCAATGAGTTGGTTCTAACTGTGCATTGAACGCTACATAGATCAGCGAAATTGGTAATAGCTCTTCGCAGCGCTAATTGAATTGGAAATATTCGTGCAGAAGTTAATTTTATTTCATTTAACATCTATAAGCTAATATAATTCATTTGTTGGCAAATGTGTAGGTAAACTGGCAAAGGTAGAAATAGAAATCATTTATATATTTCGTCTGTTACTAACTGAATTTAGAATCTATTTCGCCTTATATACTTATAGCGATGGAAACTAATAGCCGGTTTTTTTTTGTTTTTTTTTTTTGATAAAGCAAAGTTCTATTATAAAGCAATAAATCATTTTAAAAGGTCTTAAGTAAGCACAAAATTTGAAATTGCTTTGCGATGAGACTACCAAAAAGAATACATTTAGTGACAGAATACAAACGCTGCATAGTAATGGGTCGTAAAGACAAAGTTATTGTGTTCTATTGACTGGAGATAAACGGTGCATAATAATCGGTTATAAAAACAAACTTATTGTGCTTTGTTGATTTCACAAAACTTTAAAAGATTTTTATTGAAATTTTAATGTGAGCAGCTGGACTCAAATCCGCGCCATATCATAGATTGTTGTGCTGCCTTGTTATGGTTTTAAAATGATTCTGATGGGATAGATACCGACACAATTGGATAATTAACATTTCTGCCACTGTTTATATAAAATATTGCAATAATAAAACCAATATTGTTTTTGTATTATTACAGAACAAACCACAATGCCGTCTGCAGCAGTTGTTAGCAGTTCGAATATGGAGGAAACTACATGGCGTTCCACGAGCATTGAGCCCATTACCTCCACGGAGCCAACAACAACGCCGCGTGCAGAGAGCGAAGCTGGCGAGCAGCCGCTGATTGTGCATCATACGGAGGCAGATCACACGCATATCCAGCACATTCCATTGCGGGATGAGCATGCAGAGAATGTTGGCGATGAGGCCACCACGGAGCAGCAACATCTACACGAAGGGCAGTCAGAGCAACTGCAGCATCAGCATCAACAGAATGAGCTGTTGCTCAATCAAATTTCCAATGAGAACGATGATAATGATGCCAAGGATTTGAATAATTTCCGACATCCGGCAACGTTGATAACGGCCAGCAACAGTGAGGAGAATGAGCCCACTACCCGAGAGAATGAAAGTGACAGCGACAAGTCTGCGATCACAACAACAACAACCAGCACAACAACAACAACAACAACAGCAATGCCGACAACAAGTGAATCAGAAGATCCCTATCATGTGCATATACTGTCCGAGAATCATGATCGCCTGGCCGAGCACGAAGATTATCAAATGCTGTCAAGCAGCACCGAGGAGGGCGAGCCAGCAACAGCAGCAACAGCAGCAGCAGCAGCAACGACGATGATGACGACAACAACAACAGCAACTGAATCGAGTGCTGACATTGTTGTCAGTATGGAGAACAAGGCAACGGCTCAGCCAGCTACTGAGACGACATCAACGTCCCGAGCACGCGCCATGAATATGAATGAGCCAGAAAGTCAGCCACAGTCCGAGGTAGAGGCGAAGACAGAGGCGGTGTTGGTGGCAGAGACAGAGGGCACCACAGTCATGCCGCAGCACGAACTGGATGCGGTACCAGTGGTTAACATTGTTGAAGGAGAGCATCATGTGCAGCACCCAAACGAGGACGAAACGAGCAGCACCAGCAGCAGTAGCACAACAACAGCAACAACAGCAACAACAACAACAACAACAGCAACAACCAATTCGCCATTTGTGGCTTTTGCCGGTGAGGGTCGCTCAGCGGGCGGCAACGATGAGGATGCTGAAGTTCTCTTCCGTCACAATGCCACCAAGATGCACGAGGTGCTTATGGATCTCAGCAATGTCAGCATGGACGAGGAGCGCACTGAGATAATTACAACTACATCTGCATCTGCATCTGCATCTGAAACAACATCAACTTCCACTGCAACTCCAACGACAACATCGACAACTACTCAACAGGAAACGGAAGTGCCGAAAATCGTGGAAATCACAGCCAGCGGCGATACGATGCATCGCGAATGTTTGGCCAGCAACAGGAGCTACAAGGTATGTACACAACTTCGGGCTTAGTGGAAAATATAAAAAAAATATGTTTGTATTGAGTAAAAAGAGAAACTTACTTTTTGGTTTGTTCCATACAAAAAACGGCGACATAAATCAAACTGATTGAATCCAATTTTCTCTGTTCGCCAGCATTTTATGCAGATTTGACAGTATAAGAGAGTTATTAAAATTAAAATTATAAGTCTTGCGTGTATCTCAATATTTATGAAACCTTTTTAATGAGATAATAATAAGTACAACAAATTTGCAGCAATATAAGACAGTTAAGGAAAGGAAAAAAATATGTAAATTAATACTTTAGCTTCACAAATTTCACTTAATGCCCCACCTTGGCTACGCCCATGCTTATGCAGATGTGCACCCACTTGGGAGCGTTGTTCTCATTGTTTTTTCTAGAAGAGTGCCAGAGGGATACGAGTACATTTATTTTATGTATATAAGACCACCTCCATTTTCGCCTTGTTCGCCTGCTCAGCAATCTTTTGCACTTCCTGGCACGCAACTCCAATTTGCCTTGTCGTCACTTGATTGCATAATGTTCAACGAGTTTGGGCCACTCATAAAAACCGGTCAACCATTTTTGTCGCAGTCGCAGCTGCTGTTGGTGCCTTTGCTGCCGTTGCAGTTGCTGTTTGTACTCCAAAAATTATAATTTTGGCTCACATTTCCCTTGTTGTCATTTTTCCTTTTTTGTGTTGTTTTTTTTTATATATATTTTTGCTGTTGTTGTTGTTGCGGTTGATGCTTGGGCAAGCAGCAGCAATTATGCAAATATTTTGCACGCCTTAAAATCGGAAAAATTCCACAAATTGCTATCCAGTGATTGATGTTGTTGTCGTTGTCATTGCCTCGGTTGGTGCCGTTGTCTTTGACTCGATTGTAGTTGTCGATGTTGGCTGCAGAATCATAATCACCTGGCCCAGCCTCAGTCTGGGCAATCAATGTCGCAATGTGTCAATATCTTGAAAATGCCAACAACTTGTTGTGGGTGCATGGGTAGAATCAATATGGCTGTATATCTATCATATAATTAACGCCAGCATCTTGTTTTTATAAAATGTTACACGCCTCTTGTGCGTCTGTCCGAGTGTGACGTGTTCATCAAACATTGCACCCAAGTCTCGCTCATTAAACGAGTCATAAATATACACACAGAAAAATTCTGTGTAATTTTACAAATTCGCCATACTTTTGGTGCCCATCCTATTATTCAGAAGATATATGTGAGGTTTTCTAAAAACCAGGGTTTGCATTTCTCCAAAATATGCGAATATTTTTTAAAAAATATTGAAAAAAAATAATTCAATTTTTTTATGTGTGTACATAGAAAAAATCTTATATGACAATTATGATTTTAGGTTATTTTTTCTGAGTGTATTGCTTGATCGCAAATGAATTGCAGCCAGAGCCAGCAGCTGCAGCAACAACAGCAGCAGCAGCGGCCAATAGCAACGCCTCTGGCTTGCACTACTGACCAACCCAACCCATTCAGCTGTTGCTGTGGTTGCCGACAGATATTGCTTTGAATGGCTGGCTTGCTGCTGATTTTGTTTTAATTAAACGGTCGCCTGGGTTTTTCTTTTAATACTCTAATAATAAATTCCTGTGCGGGCCTCACAAGTTTATTACTCTTTTTGTAATCACGTAATTACGGAAAAAACAACTGGTAAATCTATAAATCAGTGTTAGGGTACTTCAAACCTAATCTTACGCATTATTATTAATATATAATTAAGTTTTCATCAGCTAACGTTAAGTGTACGTTTTTATACACTACAATCTGCTGTAAATTTAATTTAGTTATTACATTTTTTTCTTGAATATTTTATATTGTTTTTGCAGTACTTTTCATAATCAGTCTCGATATGAAATAATTTTTGCTTTCACTTTTAATGAATTGGTGTTCATTTTATTGTTGTTGCTGCTGCTGCTGTTGCTCTGTTATTTCTTAACACGTGCAACATGCCAACGCGACGTCGACCGCATGCCACAAATACTTTTTATAGCGGGCAACCAAATAAGTAAAAAATGGCCACACTTCAAGACCTATACGAGTGTGTGTATATATATTTATAGTTTAGTATGCCAGCACGTTATAAGCCACAATTGCTTTTGCAGTTCAGTATAATGACTGTATCTTTATGAGCTTTGAGATATTAAGTTCTTCAGTAAGCCTAATGAAATTTGGTAAGCGTGAGGTTTCGTATCAAATGTATTCATTTAATAGGCATGTTATAATTCTGAACACAATCTTAAGATCAAAGGCTGCAATGCGCTTGCTGCAAAACAAAAGACTCAGGCAACGAACTTGATTTCAATCGTCGCAATTTCTGCGTGTGGGTCGCACCATAAGCCAGTTTAACCGGCACTTTGACATATCTGGTTATTGGTGCACACAGGCCACGAATTTAAAGTCGAGCCGGAAATGTATAGCAATTTTCGCTAGTCGTCAAATGATCAAATGATTGATGATTTATTCGCTTAGTTTGCCGTGCAAATTGACGCAATTTGTGTGCACAAATGACTTCACCCGCCTTTCACATCACATTTTTTAAGCAATTGGCACTAATGCTAAACTGGAGCACTAAATCTATTCTCATTTCATGTCAATTGGCCCGCAATTCTCAAGTAGCCACTAAAAATAACCCGCCATTATTGGTGAGATTTCGAGAAGGGAAAGCGGCAACAATACAACTCGCATGACTCCACTGTCGCTGAACAACAGAAACTCGTTTCAGCCCATAATTGTATATGTATGGGTTCGCATTCTGCGAGAGTAAATATATTTCAACAAAATATTTACTAAATTATTTTTTATTATTGTGAAAAGTCTGAAATGTAAATATACAACCCGTTTCTTTTTATACCCTGAATCGAATATAAATAGGTTAAGGGTATAATAAAGTATGTTGGAAAGGGAAGGCGCCATAGAGCATATACATATATTCTTGATCAGCATGAATACCCAAGTCGACTTAGCCATATCTTCTGTCTATCTGTATGAAGCTGCTAGAGACTTAAAATAAAAAATATAAGACGAAATTGCTCCACATTCCTTCTTATTCTGAAGAATATAAGACTCAAAATAATCATTTAAAATTACTAAATATTAAATGATGTAAAAAGTACAAAATATACATCCATGCAAAGCAGATCACACTCACAATTATATTTATTTTCACAGAGACCGTATCATAAAAAAACCTTGTTTAAATTCCTTAAAGAATCACAACATGTTCCCCTATTTTAGGTCCATTAATTAACTAATCTTATATTAGTATCTTACCAGCTAAAAAAGGTAGCTTTGCGACCACATTAATTATATTCTCTATTCATTTTTTTCCCTGGCAAAATCAAATCTTGTTTGCTCCTCTTTCGTGGGATTATTTACTAACTATAAATAATAATAATTTTACTTATTGTGGTATTTTCTTCATTAGCATGGAGAGAGCATGGAAAGGGACTGCGATGAGCGTTGCACCTGCAATCGTGGCGAGTGGATTTGCGAGCCACGCTGCAAGGGTGCAACATATCCGCGTGGCAGCCAACGCACCATGGCCAATCCACATTGCCACGAGCGCCTGGTGGAGGAGGACGAATGCTGCCGAATGATGGAATGCGATGAACCACTGCTGGAGCCCAGTGTGGCAACATCCGATGTGGGCGCCATGCCAACCAATGCATCCGGTGAGCAGAACGAAGGTGAGTCTGAGCTTAATTTTTAGGCAGCAATCGATGCATTCTTTAAGCTTTGTTGTTGCCTTTGGTGAATATGCTTTAATGCTGTGTTTTTTATGTGCTTCTCATAAACTTGTATGTGCTTTCCACACACACACACAAAAACAAACTCGCTCACACACACATACACACATATTCGACTACCACACACACATGCGTTTAGGGATCACGCCAAAGCCCCGCAACGACTGCCATTACCAAGGTAGCGTTTACAAGTTCCGGGAGCGTCTGGAGATTGGCTGCGAGCAGATCTGTCACTGTGACGAGGGCGGCATCATGAACTGCCGGCCCCGGTGTCCGGAGCGCAATTATACACGAGCGGACAAGTGTGTCTATGTGAAGGATCCCAAGGATGTCTGCTGCCAGCTGGAGCTGTGCGATGTGACACTCGATGATCATGAGCAACAGCAGCCGCTGGCTCCGATTCCATTGTCACATGGTGGTCAGAATAGCATTGGAGATGAGCACGAAAATGAGCAGGAGCAGGAACGGGAGCGGGAGCGCAGCTTTGGCTTGGAGCAGCAGGCACGCGATGCTGGCGGTGCCACGTCCACTTGCTCATTTAAGGGTGTGCAGTATGAGTTGGGGCAACAGTTCCGCGATGGTTGCGAACAGCTGTGCATTTGCAATGAGCAGGGCGTCCACTGTGCCAAGGTCGAGTGCCCCTCGACCTTTGGCCTGGATGTGCTCAATCCGCATTGCATACGCTGGGAGCCGGTGCCGGCGAACTTTAAGCCAGTGGCACCGCATTGCTGTCCGGAGAGCATGCGTTGCATGGACAACGGCACCTGCACATATCAGGGCATGGAATTTGAGAACTGGTCACCCATTCCGGCTAATCTGACGGGTAAGCAATCAACGCATTCCTCATATTGCCATTCAATCACCCATCCCTATCACTTGCCCCAATGTTGAAGGTTGTGAGAAGCATTGCTACTGCGAAAATGGCAAGGTGGAGTGTCGTCCAGCCTGCCCGCCAGTGCTGGCACTGCCTCCAGCAGATTTACCCTGCCATCCGGCACAGGCGCGTCTCCTGCCCATACCCGATGATGAGTGCTGCAAGCACTGGACCTGTGCGCCGCTGGCACCCGTGCCAGGTGCCGCCGGCCAGCCGCAGGAGGACGAAGAACAAGATCAACAAAAGCAGCCGGCTAGTCAACCCTCAGCGCCTAATGGTAAATATGGCTTTTAATCGCATGAAAGATTCTCATATATTTTTTTACTGCATGCAGAAAGTTTAAGAGGCATTTCTAAACTCTGTTTACACTATATGCATCTTAAATCATGACAAGATCATAAAAATAAAATCTTTGATCAACTTATGCTAAAAATAAGAATATTTCTATGTTAGAGTTTCTTTTAACAAACCCACTTAACGTAACGAAAACTTTATTTTCGACTTGAATCAAATCCCAGATAACAACGGAGACAAAAGTAATTTTTATAAACTATAAATTAGAAAATGTGCCTCATTTATGCCGGCAATTTATATATAGATAATTTCTGAATTATTTATTACAAATTTCTGAATTTGAAATGCCTTTTGAATTTCTGTAGTGTAAACAGAGTAATTATGTTCATTAAAATGCAATTGGAAAATGATCGCAAAAACAACTCTTGTTCAATCAAACAACATTTAAAGCATATTCATTTATATCGCTCATCTTTTCTCGCATGTTTTCGAAGCACTTTTGGCTTTTCCATTATGTTTTCATACTTTTTATTATAGCGCTTTTGCTACTTATTTGCAAACTTTTTCTCTCTTTCTGTTTCTGCTTATTATTCCTTACAAATATATTAAATAACGTGATTTTATGCTGTTTTTTATTGTAAATGTTTTCTTTGCTCACACACACACACAAAAAAAAAAAATTCAAAAATTAACGCTATGCATTTGTAAATAATTTAAATACCATTCAACATGCAACCAAAATCAGAAACAACAACGACAACCACATCAACATCGACAGCGACAGCAACGACGACAGCAGCAACAACTGATAAGAAAGTGTTCCATGAGAAGACCATGGATCTTGAATATGACAAGAAATCGCTAAACGCCTTTTATCCAACATTGGACGGCAAACCACCCAAATTGGGTGGCGGTGTCTTTGAGAAGCACGACAAATTGCACAAGAAGACCCAACAGCAGCAGCAGCAACAGCAACAACAACAGCAGAAAAAGAATGATATCAAGTACGATGTGCACGAGGATCCGCAGGAGGACGAAGTGAACAATGGAGCACCATTGCCGCCAGGCAGTTTTGTGCCACTGCAGCTGGGTGGCCACTATAACGACTATCAACAGCAGCTGCAGCTTCAGCAGCAACAGCAGCAACAACAGCAGCAACAACATCAGCAACAACATATTGGCCCCTACGGCTTCTACAATCCAGCGAAGCCCGCCTACGATGCCTACAATCCCTACGAGCCATATGACATCAATCCCAATGGAATACCGCAAGGCAAACCGCCACCGGCACCCACTAGTCAATCGGATCTATTCAATATCCTGGGCGCTGAACAGATCGGACATCCGAACGGACATCCGAACGGACAATCGTTGCCACAAAAGGAGAATCACAATCTGAGAATTGAACAGATTCTGCAGCACTTGCAGCAGAGCGTGCCAGGCGGACCAGGAGCAACATCACAGCAGCAGCAGCAACAGCAACATCAGCAGCAACATCAGCAGCAGCAGCAACAGCGACCACTGCCTCCACATTATGTGCCCATTGTGCACAGTGGAGTGCCACCGCCACCACCGCCACATGGCATTGCCATTGTCGATGGTCAGCCAGTGGCATATGAGAGCTATATACCTGGCCTGGGTGTGCCACCAGCACTGCTACATCCCCAGCAGCAACAACATCCCCAGCAGCAGCAGCAGCAGCAACAACAACAAAAGCAGCAACAACACGAATCCCTGCAACAAGTGCCAAGCATTATGCCCAGTTCGAGCACCAGCTCTGGGCTATCCACCCAGGCCAGTGAGCACAGCCTGCATCAGAGTCAGAATCAGAGCTCGGACAAGCAGCCAACCCAGCAAGCAGGTTGAGATCACCACTATTCTAGTCACAATCCTTCTTAGCTTATTCTAGTTTCTCTGTCTCTCTCTTCATGCCGTATATGGACACTGCTATACAGATACTACAATATATACACAACGACAGGGTCTTACTGCTTACTAACTGTGACTACTCCAAAATCACACCAATCAATCCACACACAAACAGGCACACACACGCACACACACACATACATTCACATTATCAGTCATCCGCATCATTGTTGCGCTTTTTAGCAATCGCTTAACCTTACTACTAATTCAAACTTTTAATTGGAAATGAGCGTGTTACAGTCAAAACTACAATTCTCTCGATTCCAAGTCTGAATTAATAATACCAGGGATCGTAAGTGATTATATTTAATTTGTTACCAAAAAAGATTTATGTCAGTTGGCTTCTACTTGGATATTATTATCTTATCCACAAGGTTGTTTCTTCTATTCCTCAGCAGTAATTTTCAACCTGGAATTCAAGAAGAAAAGAAGTCTATCTAATTTTTGGAATAATGATTATTATATTTTTATTTTAAAATATATATTAAAGTCAAATTATAATTTTATTAAAGAGGTTCTCTAACAAGGTTGATTTTTCAATTTTGAAAGTAAAACCTTTACAAGTATTGGTTTTTGACCGACATTAGATTCTTAAAAAAAAACTTGAAGCACTTGGAGATTTACTTATTTAATTCATTACACCATGATGATTATTTTTGAGTATTTTTAAAAAGCTTGATTATTTCCTAAGTGAAAAACTTTTTTTTTAACGATAATGCGTAAAATATTAACATTTTTTTCAGGAAATAATTATGGAGTCTTTTAATAACAACAAAAATAATTATTATTGCGTGAGCAAAAAAAATTAAATTTGTTAAATAATCATTAAATTGCGATTTTTTAAATAAAACTCATAATGATTACGCTCCATGAATAACATGCTTAAGGTAAAAACTAAATTTAAAATTCGATTTGGAATTGGATGTTGGAATAGAATTGATCTTTGTAACGACAGACGCTTATTTCTATTTATATATATGTATATATATATATATATATATATCTTTTTTCTAATTTTTGAGCTATATTTAATATTCGAACTCTCTTTTGTAGGTTTCAACAATCTGCAGCCAGATATTGAGGTGCACACACTGGAGGCCATTGATCCGCGAACGATTCACATATTATTCACCGTGCCCCAGGTCTATGTGAATCTGCACGGACGTGTTGAGATGCGTTATACGAATGGGCCAAGTAATGATACTTCCACGTGGGAGCAACAGATATTTGCACCGCCCGAAGATCTGATTGCCACCTCGGAAA
This sequence comes from Drosophila cognata, assembly GCA_035041535.1. Taxonomy (NCBI): domain Eukaryota; kingdom Metazoa; phylum Arthropoda; class Insecta; order Diptera; family Drosophilidae; genus Drosophila; species Drosophila cognata. The sequence continues at coordinate 10,339,691 of JAWNLC010000571.1, read as the reverse complement.
TGGAATTCGATTTGCCATTCCTCGAGCCCAATTCGCTGTACAAGGTGAAGATCACACTGATTCTGCGTGATCTCAATACGCAGCCAACGAGCAAAGTGTACACGGTGAAGATGCCAGCGGAACGAGTGATAACGCCACCTCCACATGTATCCGACTACAGACCCGACTTCCAGGATATATTCAAGACCGTCGAGGATCCCGAGCTGAATGTCGGTGAAACGAACTCCACATGGCTGCAGCTGACCTGGAAGAAGCTGGCCGATGAGCAGCTGGAGTATGTGGATGGAGTACAATTGCGCTACAAGGAGCTCACTGGCATGATCTATTCCTCCTCGCCGCTGATACACCGCGCCCTCACCAGCTACACCATTCAGAATCTGCAACCGGATACGGGCTATGAGATTGGACTCTACTATATTCCATTTGCGGGCCATGGAGCCGAGCTGCTCGCTGGACATATGATCAAGGTGCGCACAGCACCCAAGGTGGATGTCTACGGATTCGAGGTGACTGTGAATGTGACCAAGGTTAAGACGCAGAGCGTGGAAATCTCGTGGAACGGTGTACCCTATCCGGAGGACAAATTCGTGCACATCTATCGCGCCATCTATCAGAGCGACGCTGGCAAGGAGGACTCCAGTGTGTTCAAGGTGGCCAAGCGAGACAGCACAACGGGCACATTGATCATGGACCTCAAGCCAGGCACCAAGTATCGCCTCTGGCTGGAAATGTATCTCACCAATGGCAACACCAAGAAGAGCAATGTCGTCAACTTTATTACGAAACCAGGTGGTCCAGCGACGCCAGGCAAGACGGGTAAGCCAGAGTCCTAAGCTCATAGTTGATTTCTTTAAGATGAGCTTTCTGCCATTTCAAGTCTGGCGTGTTTTTGAAAGGATCTATTTGAGCTTTAAGAATCTTGGTAATCTCGTTTTATAAATGTTATGATTGAATTTAACATTTAAGTTAATTGAAGTAAATATTTGAATTCATTGGTCATTGGCAGTATTTAAGAGCAAAATGTGTCGAAATTATGTATTTTAGTTATAAATTATTTTTCGTGCACTTTTTCATTATGTAGTCACTCACTAGAAATGCTCACTTTCTTATAACTTATCTTGACCTTATCATCGTCGCAGGCAAACTTCTTACCGCTGGGGTTACTGATCAACCCGTTGGTGACTACTATGGTCCGCTTGTGGTTGTTTCTGTGATTGCCGCTCTGGCGATAATGTCAACGCTGGCGCTGCTGCTGATCATAACCAGGAGGCGAGTGCATCAGACGGCTTCGATTACACCGCCGAGGAAAAGCGATGCTGCCTACGACAACCCCTCATACAAAGTCGAGATACAGCAGGAGACAATGAGTGAGTGACACCCATCTATCCAATGCCCACATAAAGTGTGTACTAACTATTATGTTCTCATTCTTGCAGATCTGTAACGGGCCGATGGGCTGATGGGCAATACTCAACTCTCCCAAAACATAGCTTAGAACAATGTTCATGTAAATACTTAAAAACGAAAAACTCAAACTCAGTGTCAGTAAAAATGAGAAGAAAATGATTTTCAGTTCCCCGGCGCAGGATTTTCAAAAAAAAAAAACGAAAAGAAAAGAAAAGGAAAACAAAAAAATGTCCACACTAAAAGGCCGCCATGTTGTATGTAGTGATTAAGGAATCTTTTAAATGAACTAAACATTTCTTTTGTTAAACAATTGTAACTTGTGTATATAGAGACTAAATAGAAGAGAACACTGAAAACTCCCAAGAAATGAAAACCAATTGGCCTCGCCTGGGGCGTGTGAAATGTTTGCGCAATTCTTCTAGCGATTTCTAAATGCATAGTTAGTTTAACTTGTAAATTTTAGCTTTACACGTACATAATATATATATACCGTAATTTAAGAGCGAACAACAGCAGTTTTTCAAGTAACAGTCCATAAATATTTAAAATAGCTTGTAAACTTACAGAGATATGCAAACTTATGAATAAATAAAATATTAAAAATTAAAAAGTTGGCCTTTTTGTCTTTCGAACTTAAACATAAAAATACCCATTTAATATATAATCCAATCATTCCAGTCGAAACCTGGAAACTAAATCCGATCACTTTTATATATTTTTTGATTCTTTATTGTATTTGTAGTTAGAGCAATAGAGAATTGCAAAATATTTGCAGAATTTTAATGCTTTTCCATTAAGTTGCAAAAATCACATTTGTTTATCGTTAACGAACTATATTGAAAATGCTCGATAAAATATTAAGAAAAATATATATGTATATTTTTGTAGTTTTTTTTTTTTTGGCCATGACTCGTATGACATTTATACAACTTTAACTGGTAACTTGTAAATTGACTTTACATATTTTATTTCAATTTGCTTGCAGCACCAACAACATATATTCTTATGTATGTATATATATATATATATATATATATGAATATACAAAATGCACAACTAGACTTCGGTTTGAAGAATTCAAAATTCAAAATTCAAATTTTCGTATACTAGTGCCATATTAAATGCTAACTATTTTCTTATTTCTTTTAGAGAGAATTGTGGAGCAAAAAGAGAGAACAAAAATAATAATATTTATATATGTATATATATATACGTATATATATATATGTATATGTATATATGTATATTTATATATCTATATATATGCGAACTTGCATTTGGCATGAAAAATTCTTTGTGATTTTGCTTTAGAATTCTTGTACACATTAATAGTTAAATAGAATTAATTTTTGTTTTCATTTTTTTTTAGCTTGTGTTAAAAATATACAATTTGCGTATTTGTGTGTGTGTGTATTTTGTTTGATTGGTTTTCGTTTCTGTAATTTTAACTCTTACGTTTAGCTTTCGCATAAAAGTAATCACTGTTTAGCCTCCGTTCGTTGACAATAAGTGGATTGGGTTTGGCTTGGCGGCATCCTTGGCTTGGGTTGGCTTAGGCATGGCTGGAAAGGCAACATGTGGAACGTTCATCTACTCTATTTGGTGCTTGTGCTGGCGCTGGCGCTGATGCTGACGGCTGCCTCACTGTTGCTGGTGCACTGCTCGATGACGCTGTTGCCCTCGGCATCGCTAGTGGTTGTTGTCGATGAGTTGCTGTCGCCCTCATCGTCATCATCATCATCATCATCGTCGTCATCATCATCATCATCATCGTCCTCATCATCTTCCACTTCTGATTGCTCCTCTTCGCCATCATCCCCATCCGCTTCATCGCCCTCGTCCACAGCATACACATCGTTCTCAATCAGGCGCAAATCCATGCTGTCAAATGAGTCCGTAATAACGCTATCGTCATCCGTAGTGGTCTCATCCTCCTGACCGGACGTATCCAGATCCAGATCCAGATCGTCACCCAGATTGCTCTGCTGCTGCGATGGCGATTCACTGTCGCTGCCCACATCGATGCGCATCTCCTGCATCAGTTCGTGGATCAGTTCAGTCTCAATCTCAATGATGCCCAGGTCCAAATGCCGCTTGGTCACATCCATGAGGACATTCTTCACGTTGCGCGCCAACAGACGCAGATGCTCATCGCTGCACAACGTCGCATTGCTCAAGTAGCGAATGTAATCCTCTAGGTAATGGCTGTTGAAGCTATCGCGACATGGTTCGCCACTGGCAAATTGCTGGTGGGTCAACAGCAGCTGATTGATCAGCCAATTGCGACCGCCCTTCAGCACCTCGATGGCATCCCGGACACACTGACGCCCCAGCTCAAAGTTGCGATACAACGGATAGGTGATGACACGGCGCAGAAATGCCACGAGCACATCCCGATAATTGTCGAACTGCTCGAAGTAACAGAAGAGCGGGCACAGAATACTGCGTGTCCAGCCCGATTCGCAGGTGGGCTCGTTGCAGGTCGTTCGCACATCATAGCAAATGGCCAGCACAATGCTAATCAGGCCACAATCGATCTCATTCTGCGTCACAACCGAGCATTCCTCATCGATTGTGGCTGTTGCTGTTGTTGTTGTCGTTGTGTTTGTGTTGCGACTGCATAGATTGTGCAACAAATGCGCCTGTTCCTGTGTCATGGACGTCTCGTAGATTTTGGGCTTGTAGCGCAAGGGATTCTGATGTCCGGCGGGCACCTGTAGCTCCACAAAGTTAATTTTGTAATGATCACACGAGAAGCGTTTCAGCTCATCCGCAACGCGCTCCATGCGTCGCTGCAGCGGACTGACGCGCTCCGGCTCGAAGACGCGGCACGTGGACTTGTCCAGCTGCAAAAGGGGGGAATTAAGAAATATCAATCGGTTTCTTCTATTGAAGTTGTTTACTGCACTCACATCGCTGGCCAGGATCGGACCGCTGTAGCGGCTGGCGTAGCCATATCGAAATTGGCTAATCATTTTGTAGGTGCCCTCGTTGGCATCCACCTGCAATTGGCACTGTTCCGTTATGCGTTTCATTTTCCATTCGTGCACCAGCAACGGGTCCTTATCCTGAGTGCTGTCCGCCAGCTTGGGCAGATTGAGAAACGCTGCGATGTACTCCTTGCGAGCTGTCTTTGGTTTGTGCATCATGCTGCTGCCGGCGCCGCTGCCAGCGCCGGCTCTGCTGCTGCCAGCTGTAACGCTGCCTGCGCCGCCGCTGCTCGCACTTGCAACTGGCGGCAGGCAGCGCAAAAACAGCTGATAGCAATTCTCCAGTGTGTCGTATTTGATGTACAACGCTTTGATTCCTCGCAAATCGAAATTGCGACGACTGTGAAATCTGCAAATGGACAAAATGCGATAAGCTTTGATTGCAAAAAAAAACCACATATATATATATATGACTCACTTGTATAGCTTGACATCGGCGTAGAAATATAAATCGTTGTCACCAATAAATATATCGACGTTCCTTATGCGATCCAAATTCACATGTTTCGAACCAAGCGTCACCGTCGTCGTTGCTGTCGCCGTCGTTTTTGCAGTTGCAGTCGTCGTCGCAGTCGCAGTCGACATCGGTGTTGTCTTCGCAGTCGTTGTCGTCTTTGCTATCTCCGTCGCTGTCGTCGTTGCTGTCGTCTTCTCTGTCTTCGTCGCAGTCGCTGTCTCCTCACCCTGCGTCGCTGGCCGTGCCCCTTTCACACAACAGCCCAGCTCCAGTGCTGGCGTGTTGGACTTTGGTTTTTCCTTGGCATGTGGATGTGGTATCATCACGCTGCACGTGTTGCCCACATAACTGTGTGTGATCTGTCGATTCAACATTTTAAAATTTTACAAAGCAACTGCTGCTTTTCAAGTATAAACAAAAAAAAAAGGAAGGAATTTTGCGTGAAGCAAGCAACTATCGGCGACAGGTTCGAGGTGGCTGGTCGATATATTATCTTTACTCTGTTCACGGTTTACCATCGCTGTTCACCAACACTGCCCGCGTGGCGTAAACTCCAACTATAGATGGCGCCTTATGATTATGGCGGCACTTGAAATGTGTATTTAAATAACAAAATATTTTCGTATACTTCTAATATTTATCTGGCTATTCAATAATTCGATTTAGAAATAGTGGAAATAAATAACAGTTTTGAACTAACGAACCCAATCAAAAGTGAGCTGCCAGCCGTCAAAAAAACGTCACAAAAATTCCAAAACGGCCAAACCCAAAAAAAAAAAAACAAAAACAAAATGAAAAAATGAGTAAATTTACAATTGTTGCTCTCAGCGCCTATTGTCGTCTCTGTCGCACCACAGCGCTTGCATGCTTTCTTCAACAACAACAATAACAATAACAAGCCGTGATTTGCTTTTTAGTTGTTGTTGGTTGTTTTTCTGTTGTTTTTTTTTCTTCTTTTCTGGCTCGTTTCATGTTGACCCACTTTTCGTGGCAATACGTGCCGCAGCAGCAGCAGCAGCAGCGACGACTGCTGCCCGCACAGTGGGCCGCACTGATGGTGAAAGCTTAAAATGCGCCTTAATGCTGCGGCTTGTGTGTGTTTGTCACACTGTGCGAGCTGCAAAAAGTCATAAACTGAATTGCCAACAGGTTATGCTACAAGCGACGATTGCTGCTGCTTCTGCTGCTGCTGCAAACGCAGTCGTAGTAAAAAGGGCCATGACAGTGACACTTTTGAAGTTTGAGGTTAAATTGTCAATGTTGCTGTTGTTGTCGCTTGTTGCTTGTTATTTGTTGCCTGTTGTTCGTTGTTCGTCTCTCGATTTTGTTGTTGTTGTTGTTGTGGTTTTGCTCTGTGTGTCTCAATATTTTCCACATATTTTGTGTTGTTACTGCTGCAATTCGTGTTGCATTCAGATTCAAAAATACAAAAGACTCTGACAACAAACTTGCATTGACTGTGCATCGTTTTTTTTTCTTTTTGTTTGTTTGCCACCGCGTGGCACAAAATTTTAAACGGCACACGCACAAAAATGCTCACATGCTTTTATTTAATTTATTAATTATTTTGATATCTTCTACACACACACACAAACACAGAGACACACACAGAGACGCAGAGACACGCTCACATTCACATTTGAAAAGTGAAATTTCAAAGTAGAACAAGCAACAACAACAAGCACATCACGTACAACTGGCCGTGCCACGCAACTTGCCGAGAGGTTCCAATAAAATTGAGGTCACTTGTCGCTGACCAGTAGCAACCCATTCCCCACCCCCTCCTCTCTCTTTCTCTCTCTCTCTTCCCTCTCTCTCTCTCTCTATGTCTGTTGTTAACCAATGTTGAATAGATCCCGCGTCGGTTGTTTTTGTTGCTGTTATTGTTATTGTTGTTGTTGTTTGTCGTCTGCCTTTTGAATGCGCTGCATAACAAGTAAATTAATTGCAGTCGCGTAGTCGCATTTTTCGGCTTTAACCGTTCTATGCCGGTTTTAGGCCAGGCCAACGTGTGTGCCATTAAAATGCTCCACGAAATTAAGCAAAGTCAAATGGAAATTATTTGCTTAATGCAAATTCTTAAGCTGCTTTGGGTCACTTTTAATAAATACACATTTTAAATTAAGTTTGAAATTAAACTTACAAATTAGCTTATGTCAAATAAAAACGGATAAATATAATATAAAGTGGCAAACAAAACAGAATTAAATAAATGAGATAATAAATCAAATTGTATTAAAATGTAAGATTTATTTATTAAGAAAAAAACCCAATCAGATATTTAAATTGTTTTTTTTTTATTTATTATTTTATTATATATAGGTTATTATTAAAATTTGCAACGCATTAAAGCAGAAGTCTCCAATTCCAAAAGGTATATAAAGTAGCCATTTTTGTTTGACCGAATTTTTAGACTACGCAGAACTTAATCAGCTTCAATCATCAGTCTTTTGACTGAAGACAGTAGAAAGGTCAAAGATGAGCGGATCGGATCACTATATCATATAGCAACAATAGCAACAATTAAGCGAAAACTGAGTATACGTTTCTTCTGTTTTGTAGACTTTTGGCCAGCAGGTTGAGTGATAGGCTATTGGCATGAGAATAGACCAGAGAAATGTGTCAAAACCTACAATGATAATCTCCTCCAAGACCCTATGAAATATTAGTGAAAGAACGGTAAATTGCGTCATCAGCTTCTGTTTTAAGAAATAATAATATGCAAACACAAATTAAAGCTTAAATGGGCAACGTATGCAAATTGCAAATATAAATATTGATCAAGAAATTTTTAGGAATCGACAAAAAATTTGGTATAAAACAAAAATAAACAAAATTAGTAAATTAACTTTTTTACTTATTTATTTAAATTTGAGATTGTAGGTCTTAATTTTAGATGCTAATTGGACATTTTACATATAAATTTATTTAATTAAATGAATTAATTAAATTAAATCAAATTGAAAGGAAGAAATTAATTTAAATATTGAAAATGAAAAAAAAGTAAATTATAAATAAGATAACTTAGTTTACATATCTTACAATAAGAATAAAATATGAAATAAACCCGAAACCTACTAAAACAAAAATAATATAAAATGATCTCCCAAATGGCAAATAAGCAATTTCCCATTTTACGCCAGTGAAAATTATTTAAAGTGTTTACTGAATGACACTAAACAAATATGCATTCGTTTTGTTCATAATAATATTTATTCCTAAGCGCAACCTCAGTCGTCAATTTGTGTCTGAATCGAGCGCAGCTCAACTCTAATTGCGTATTTCATAAGATTTTTCGTTGTGCACTGTTTGCTTTTGCAGTTAATTAAAGTTAAAGTCGAAGTTGGAGTCGCAGTTGTAGTCGTAGTCGAATTCGTAGTTGGAGCAAAAAGTAAACTGGCACAGTTCTTAAATATTAATTTAATATAATGTAATTATAGCCATGATTTATTCAGCCAAGAATCTTGGTCAGCTAAACCGACGAGGCATGAAGACGCCGCATTGCAAAATCGACACTACACTTGAAGTTTAAATTTTGATACGTATTACTCGCTATTACTATTTTGAGGACCGACAAAAGAATACAAAAAACTAACTTTGTGCATAAATTTATTAGTTTTTGGATTATGGCCAGTGATTAAAATATTGCTAAAACCAAAGACCACAAACACGTTGTAAACATTGCTAATTTATTTTCCCACCTATTCCGCCTACATCAACGCCTCAACCCCCTCCTCATCTCCCCCCAAGCTACTTCCTGCACGCGAAGCACTTCCGTTCTGTTTTAGCAGCTCCAACTCGATGTCGAATTCAACGTTGAGCTTTTCATGTGCATCCATCAATGGCCCCTCAATCAAGAGCAAAAGTAATCAAAATAACAGAAATAACACCAACACAAATAACAACAACAACAACAACAACAACCGCAGCAGCGACAAATCAAATAAAAAAAAACACCAAAAACACAAAGCAAACAACAAACAAACAAATCACGGCGAGTGGAAAAGACAGAGTCAAAGAGAAGCAGCAGAAGCATTCAAAGCAAAGCAAATATACGCATAGATGGATGGATAGAGACACAACACAACAGTGACAAGAAAATCGTTATAGAAAATAACAATAAATATACACACACACACACACACACACATGCACACACATACATCTATACATATATGTATAAAAATGGCATGGCAGCCAGCAACAATTTTAGCAGCAATAGCAAAGCACAAAATAGAAATGGAGAGCAACTTTCACCCAAGGTCATTGTGTCTTTAACTGCGCCACAGCAGCAGCAACAACATTAACAACAACAACGACAACAACAGCGGCTGGACAATATGCGACAAAGTTAACTGTGGCAGCGGCACCGACTGCGACGTCGCTGTTTCCATTTTGCCAACTTTATTGTAATGTCTATCCATTTGTCTGTCGCTCTGTCAGTCTCTGTGTCTTTTTTTTTTTTTGTCAACTAGACATCGAGCGAGGCAGCAACGCAAGCAGCGCTGCTGGGGGCCAGCTATGCTGCCCGCCTACTTTTATCGTACCCAGTTTCCAATAAAGATCATAAGAAATTATCGTTATTAAGTTTACTACTATTTCCGATCATATATCGTGGAATGTAATTGCCTGCTTACGCTTGGCGAATCAAGAAAATCCGTTTCTTACCTATTTTTTTAAGTCTTTGACAAAATCTTTAAAGCTGATTGAGTTAAAGCTCCAACTCGGTTTTTCACTTACACTCAACGAAAAGAAATTTTGCCCAATTTTAAAATGCTTAAAAAGGTGTCCATCCAAAAAAAAACACTGGTTTTTTCTTTTCTTAATACCAATTTTCGAAAATATAGAAAAAATCTGTCAAATTTCCAGGGTATTTTTGCTACTTACTTTTGTACAAACATTTTTATTGTTTGTTATTCTTTTTCCGTATAGAAATTATAAATTATTTCTTAAAATGCGAACAGCTTTCTAGTTTTCAAAGCCATTTGCTATATTTCATTGAATATTTCTCTGAGTGGAGGAGAGTTTTATATAGAAAAGATGGACATAAACATGTATTCAATAATTTATTTTTTATAGCTTTTCAAATTAGTTGGAAGCAGAGAACAGCAAATTAAGCTAATTTCTGAGAAAGGTAATGTAAATTTCGAATACATTTTTACACATATATTTGGAAAACAGTTTTTTGTCGAAACAATAACAAAATATGTTCAAAAAAGTAGTTTATTGAGCTTCAGAGACTCGACTATTTAGTCAGTCAGAGAGTCAATCAGTCACATTTATAAACAAAAACTTGGTAATTTATAAGAATCTAAATTGACGTCCATAAGTTCGTCAAGTTTTTTATCCATCTGGCCCATCAAGATTATATTCTAAGTTTGGGGATGAAACATATCAATAGATACAAAGCAACAGAGATTGAAATATGATTTTTTGTTTATTTTAGAACCAACAAATTTTTTAATTAGAGTTTGTCTTTTTACTTTTATCTGGTCTTAAGATTATACTTGTATTTTTTATATATCACTCAAATGTATGTATTTTCAGAATAGGTCATTGAAAACTTCATCATTTAGTTATAATATCCTATCTATAGTTCATATAAGTTGGAGTGTTTAACATAATTACGCCAAAGATTCAAATATTCTCTTATTTGCAACCTGGTGCAACATATTTCAAGTTTACAAGTGAGAACCGAAAACTATCTTGAACCAGAAAGAACCATCTTGGACACGACGAATATTACATTTCCTACAGACCGGAATCCGTCTGCTGACATTTCAATTTCAATATTAATTTCAGGCGACAAAATTAGAATACTTTCTTCAAGTGTTGAAATACATTTGTTACCTGTTGTGGTCGATTTAACATGAAGCTTCCACTTGAGAACTGAGATGGTTCTGTGCAACTTAACGTAGACTACATTTAACCAATCTAAGTTTATTTAGGTGTATGTAATAAGCTGTATGGGAAGCTATATCAGTTATAGCACCCACGCCCATTACAAGTCATTTTTATCGCAAATGCGGTGTCAGATTGGCCATCAGAATCTTGGCCCGAAAGTGGGTCGCGCTTAGTCTAAATGATGGATGCCTACGACAAACATGGGCAATATGAAATGAGTAGAAAATTACATTTAATTGGAATAAAAGTCAATTATAAAAAGACGAACAAAAAAAAGGGGGGAAAGATAAGCCAAGAAGAAGCTGAATGCTAAACGAATTGCAAGATTTGGTATTGTGCGCTTTGAGTGCCTGCAAAATGTTTGCCAGTTGTTAATATTTTTGTTTGACCTTTGACACGGGACACAGACAATCACGTAGCACATTTTGATTAGAACAAAACGTGGACACACTAAATGGGGGAAGAATGAGCGCGGCATAGGGAGAGATACGAGGCAGAGTGACGGAGAGAGATGGGATACAGAGTCAGAGTCAAAGTCAGAGACATTGCCATGATATTGCATAAATTTAAGTGCCACAGATATGAGGCACCAGATACAGAAACGAGTTACAGATACATGCAAGACGCTGAAACGAAGCCAAAGCAAAAGCAACATAGAAATGCGGATGCGATGCGATGCGAAGCGATGCAAACTATATATACAACATACTCCAGACTCGTATTCGTGGAGCGAGATGAAGCTGGAGCTGAAGCTGAAGCTGTAGCTTGAGCTGTAGCTTGGGCTTCATCTCGGTGAAAGAGCATGCGACCGGGCAAAGTATCTTTGTATCTCATTGCCGCGTCGCTGGCTGCCCGGCCAGTTAACATTTCGAATCCGTTGTGTGGCTGCTTCGTGCGGTTCTTCAGCGATGGAAAAAACGAGTCTGGAAATTGGGTCAGTGGCACAGTATGCATGGTATTCTGTGTGTGTATTCGTGTGTGTGTGTATTGGTGTGAGTGTGTTGGTGTGTGTGTGTGTATGTTTGTGTGGGCTTTTGGTTTGCTTTTAGCTCTTTCTTCTTTGCATTGCTTTCTTTGCGGCGGCATTTGTGGTCAACATAATGACTCTTTCTGACTTGTCGTTGGCTCAACTCCGGATTGACTTGGTTTGGTTTGGTTTGCTTTGCTTGCCTCTTTTTCTTTCTTTCGTTTTTGTCTCTGTCTTTAGCTTACCGCATATTTTACCATAGTCAGAAACAGAGATAGAGACTATGATAGAGCTAGAGCTGGAGCTGGAGCTGGAGCTGAGCCCCCTACTCGCACCTACTCTATTTTGTGTGCGGCTTTGATGTCAGGTTCCTTCTGCTGCGCTGTGGCAAGCGGCACATGCGTGCGGCATTAGCAATGCGGACAACATAGTTGCCACCTAATCAACAAAATCACTCAAACCATTTTGCTCTAATTTGACATGCGTTGCGTGTGCTTGATTTTTTTTGGGTGGTAGGTGGGGAGGGGGGGGGGGAATAATTAAGAGAACACCATATAATGTCTGGTTTTGAAAATATTATTATTTTTGTACATTTAAAATGACAAAATTTTGTATTTCTAGAGAAGTGAACATTAAATATTAGAAAAATAAATATTTACAATCGAATTGCGTTGAAGTACAAATGGTTCGGTGCAGTTTTCTTGCACTTGAATAAATAAATTGCACAAAACTAATATAACATTAAATATGGATAGATTTATGTTTTCTTAAATTATGCATTTTTTGTTTTGTTTTTTTATTTTTTTTCAGTATTTTTGCTTGAATTTTATATTAATTTTTTTCTTAAATAAATAGCTTCAACAATATTCGTTTTTGTTTAAAAAATATGCGCTAGTTTTTTGTGGTCATAAATAATTTGCAACATTTTTGCACGAACATAAATATATTTAAAATATGATTTATTGGACATATATTTGCATGTTTCATTTATTGTAAGATTAACATAAACTTTAGCAACAAATTTTTAAAAAACAAATTAACAACATTTAAATGTAAGTGTAATAAAATTTATTACTTGAGTACTTTACTATTTCATATTTTTATTATTATTATTACTATTATCAATATGTATTTAATTTGCTTTGTGTGATTTTTTTTTAATTTACGCTCATTATTTTTGTAGTTGCTATTTTAAAATGTAACAATTATTGTTATTTTGCCAAGCCCGCTTCAACTTATGCTAATTACATTGATACAGATATACTATATAAATATATATATACATACATACATATTGTACATATAGCATATAGACATAGATATATTATTATATATGTGCTCTGCTTTTATTTGTACATTTACATTTATTTAATATTATGTTTGTAATTTATAATTGTATTGCTTTTAAAGTTTTCAACACGATGAGGTACATAATTTATACAAATTACAGACATTCACAATTCTTAACAAACTAAACGAACATTCAGCTAGACATTAACTAAATTCTAGCTACATTTACAACTACTATGCATATAAATATTTATGTTTGTTTATTAATTATTTATTATTACGTCTTTACCTGTGCCAGGGCCTAAGGTGCACGAAGCGCGCAGGTTTGCATCAAAACAGAACAACAGTTGCAAAAAGACAATTGGACGCTTCGTTGTTCTTACATTGCTTGTGGTCTCCTTGCCTTGGGAATAGCCCTACTGCAATACACAAATATGTTTACGCTATGGGAAGATATGTTATATGGCGTGACTACCATTTGTACCAGATTTCCTATACTCCACCAAGAATTCTGCCAAATACCAGATTTTTTCCTATTTCACAGTTTGATAGCTAAACAACACAAGTGTGATTTTCTGATTATGACTATACAGACATTATATCAAATAAAGACTTATAAAGACTTTATAAGACAATCCTGATCTATGTTGCTTCATTCAAATTCCTTCAGAGTGAATTTACCTGAAATGACTTTGAATATCGAGTATATTTTATTGATTAAGTTTATTTTTGATTTTAAGTATTGAAATATTGGTTTGCGATTTTATAAAGAGACTCTGTATATAAAGTGTTTTTATTCTTAACAAACATTTCTTCTTCTTATCAGAAGTACTTCCTAATTTTCAAATAAATTTGTTCAATTCTGGTTTCTTCTAGATTTTTTGGAGAGTGCTTGAGTCTATGAACTGATTTGTGGAGGTAGTAGGTTGATATATTTTTTTTTTATATATAATCGAAAAATAAAAGGTACAAATTGACCAGGATAATATATAAAATACAAATTTGTAATTTGATATGTATTCTAAGAATATGAATAGTGTTTTCTAGGCAGTTAAATAATATTCCATGTATAGCAAACTCCATCAGAAATTCTATATTCTCAATGGAATATAAACGTTTTAGTTTTCCAAGCAGTTAGATAATGTCCCATGAGGCTACGCAAAATGTTTAGACTACTTGTTACCCATAACCCAAATTGTGCCCCCGGCCGGATAGGATATTGACTGATATTGAGTAGCACAGTGCAAAAGAGATCAAAAGCAACCAACAACAACGAATCTCAAGTGCTATGTGTATGGCATTGCTCGACAGCCGAACCGTCGAACAGTCGACTGGGCGTACATTGTTGCGCCTGGTCAAGCAAGGCCAGACACGAGAAGATGCCGCACCCCGAGACCCAAACATGCACAGCCTGATCGCCAATTGGACGCAATTGATGCCCAGACTGTGGTGGGCGGGTGACTTGTGGGCGGGCACTTTCCCATTAGCAGAGAGCCTACCACACACAAAGGAGACCAGCTGAGATCGGGATAAGATCCAGCTGTACTCCATTTGTGGGCTCCCAGTTGCTGTTGTTATGAGTGTGAGTGTGTGTGCTGGTGTGTGTGTTTGGGTATGCAAATCACCGCAGTCGCGGTCAGTCACGCCCAATTCTCTTATGTATCTGTTGATGTTTGAGCAAGTGCGCCTTCTGCCGAAAGGCCTTGGCACACACATCACACCTGAAGGGCTTCTCGCCGGTGTGTGTGCGCAGATGCACCTTAATGTTTGACTTATTCAGGAAGCCCCGATTGCAGATGCTGCACCGATGCACGGGCTTCTCCTTGCCAAGCAGACCACTCAGATCGCTGGCACTGAAACTGCCAACGCCCGTTGGCGACATCGAGCTCAATTGTGCCCCACCAGCATTGACCTGATCCTGTAGTTGTCCTTGGCTTGATTGCTGCTGCTGCTGTTGACTGGACTTCTTTTGCGCCCTGGAACGCTTGGCCTTCGGTGTGCCACTCGGTGCATTTGTGGTGCTTGTCGTGTGCGGATAACTGCTTAGCATATCCGGACTGCACAGACCCCCATCCTTGAGCACCGAGCCGGACATGCCAACACCTCCGCCTCCATTCTGCGTCAGCTGATAGCTCGCCTGTTGCTGCTGCTGCTGCTGGTTGGGATTGGTTGGATTGTTGGTCAGGTAGCGCGGATTGATCATCAGATTGTTGTCGGTGGTGCTAACCACAGAGCCGGGTGGACTGCAGCTGCTGCTCGCCGCCGACAGCTCGTTGCAATATGAGGTAGAACTAGGCGTCTCTGTTTTCAGCGTTGTCGACGATGACGACGATGTCGTCGCTGCCGTCGTCGCCGCCGATGCCGATGACGATGTGGAACCACCTGGCGCAGAGCCCTGAACTGGTGGTCCGTGCTGCAGGCGATTCTGCAGCAGCGGCATATAGCCATGGCTGAGTAGACTCTGCAACGTGGAGCTGCTCGCATGATGCACGGGCAACGGCGAATGGGGCAACATGAAATCACTGAGTGCATCCTGCTGTGAGACGAGCACCTTGCCCTCATTCTGTATGCAATTGCCATCGATCCACGCATCCAAATCCATCCAGCTATCACGCGTATCATTCCCCTCGTCCTTGTCCAGCTGATTGGGTACGGTGGTGTCCGCAATCGCTGAACCAATAATTGCCGCAATATCATCGATGCTATTCATGTCCACATACTCCGTTAGATCCTTGTAGATGCGCACGCCGCTGTTGTGCAGCGAATCGGCCACCTGATCGATGGGTGTCAGGGTGGAGCCACTGCTGGCCAGCGAACTGGATCCATTGCCATTGTTATTATTCGCACCACCCACTCCGGCTGATTGGTTATTCATCACACAACTGTCTGCCACGGAATAGAGCTTAGAATCTAACTGACTATCGGCAAATAGTTTGACATCGTTGAGGCAGACATCCGCATCTGTGCTGAGCACACTCTCCGGCAGGCACGTCGACGAGGAGACAATATTCTGATCCTGTGTGGAGTTGACAACACCACCGCCACCACCACCACCTCCTCCACCCGTCCCACTGCCACACGTCGTCGCTGCTGTGGTGGATGTGGGATTTGCATTTGGATTCTGGGATTGCTGGTGTTGCTGTTGCTGCTGGTGGTGTTGCTGATGGTGTTGTTGCTGCTGGTGGTGTTGCTGCTGCTGCTGCTGCTGTTGGTGGTGGTGATGGTGGTGCTGGTGCTGATGATGCTGCTGATACGCACTCTGTATGTAATTGTTGTTGCTCTCGTCGGGCAGCCGCTGGGCAATCGCATGATAATGATGCCCAGAGATGCCATTGATGGATAGGTGACCCGTATACCCAGTGAACGGAGGCAGTGGCTTCAGATCGGATAGTGCATTTAGCGAGGAGCTGTTCAACAGCAGATTGTCGAGCACATCCAGCGAGTTCTTCTGATCCGCATCGCTGGGCAGGGAGTCCAAGTCGTGCTCGAGCAGCAGCTTGTGACCGTCGAGCAGATACTGATCCTGGCTGCTGGTCTGCGTCGGTCCCCAGCAGGGACTCATCAGTAGGCTTTCGACTTCTGATTCACTTGGGCCGTTCATGCTGCACAACTTCATTGTCAGTTGACCCAATCGATGGATAGAAATTTGTGTTTCTCTTTCACGCCGGAAATTTCAAATGTTGAACCGTTTGAAGCTGCAACAGAGACAAAGAGCGAGAGAGAGGGAGAGAGAGAGAACATTAGTGATAATAATTATATCGGAAATTATATTTAAAGAATCTACGACTATCAGATCATGCAAATTCTACACATTTTCATGCACTTACAAAAAAAGATACTTTATAACTTACAAAATTATAATACTCAAATTCTGCAGTGCTCTTTATTTATTTTATTTTTTATTTTCTCTTTTATAAGCAGGAAAAATCGATTATTTAAATCAATGAATTTGATATAAAAATGTGATAAATTGGATCTACTAAAATTTTCATGTAGAAAAGATTTCTGACTTTTTGTAAAATGTTAATTTTGAGAATTTTTTATTGATGTTATTAGTTTATAGTTTTGGACAATAAGGGTTGTAATTTTTCAGTTTTTTTATTTATATTATTATTATTTTCTGAGTGATTTTGTTGTAAGTAAGTAACTATATTGTTAGCTATATAATATTCCACTTTTAAATAAATTAATTAATTAAAATTAAGATATAAACTAAAAACCTATTTTTGTTATAAAGTTAAATAAAAACTGTGACGATGTGAATTTTATTGATAAAATATAAGATTACTTTCCCTCAAAAAAGGTTGCTTAAATGAAATTCTTTAGGTAAGGATATAAAAGATGTTATAATGAAAATCTTTAAATTAGCTTTTTCAAATAAACTTGTATTTAGCTTACTTTGTTAGAGAAGGATATATAAGTGTTAAAAAATCATAATTTTTTTCAAATCAACTCGCATTAAATAAAAAGCAAACTTTTGAATTGAATTCAAAGAGAAATGTTGTTAAGACATTGATAAATGTCAATCAAAAAACCTATTTTTATCAAATTAATGCTATTCAAGGTATGTAAAAAAAGATGAATGAGATGGATAAATGTTTTCAAAAACATAGCCAGTTCAAATCTAAGATATACATCAATGTCCAAGCCAATAGGAATGTGTTGGCTTACTCTAAGCTCTGCTTACAAGCCTACTTCCGCTATCTGTTAAAGTATCTGGCAGATCAACAGGTGCTCGCCACAAGTGGCAGCAACACTTGCTGACAACTTGCGACGCACACAGAAAACCAAGTTGATGGCCCTAATTTGGGCTAAATGCATAGCTGAATACGATTATAAACTATTCCAAATACGAATATTAATCGGAGACCCTTTTTTTATGCCGCCTGTGGTTGGAGCTGCATATAAAAAAAAATTTCCAGCGGCTTTTCACATTTTACAGGGGAAGATGTGAATCTGAAGTCAAAGTTGAAAAGCAACAAAAACAAAAAAAAAATATTATAGGACAAAAATAACTAAGACAACATCAAATCGATGAATAGAATGGCCAATAATAATTTCCAAATGGTATTTGGGTCACAACATTAATAATCAGTTCAAATTAGCATATAAATTGGTAGAAATAAACGCAGCAGCAGCAGCAGCCGCAGCGACGCAGCAGAATTTCAGTTAACAAACATTGTTGGTCTGTATTTGGATTCGGCTAAAGTTTACACTCAGCCAAAAAGATATGAGGGACCGACGAATGAAAGTACAACAACTACAACAACAACAACAATATGCGACACAGGTGCAAAGGTGCCCGCAAATTCCCCGCTCGCCTAGAAGCGAACTGAAAAGACCAACCACAATTACGACGGCGAGCATAGAAGTAGAATTTTTTTTTATTAATTTTTTTTTTTTTGGAGAACCAAACGGTAAAGCAAATGAGCCAACAAAATAAAAGTCTTTTTCTCGAACAGTTAATTTTTTTTTATTTTTTTTTGAGGCTTGGCCACTTTGATTTGTGTTATGTGTGTGAGTGTGTGTAAGAAGAAAGCACACAAAGCGCAGAGCCAAGAGGCAAGTTGGCCAATACTAAGCACATATTTTACATGCTTGCAGCTAGACTCGTTTGGCATTGGTCACTCTGCGAGATAGATAGAGAGACGGAGAGAGAGAGAGAGAGAGAGAGAGAGAGAGAGAGCACACAGACAATTTCGCTTTCAACAGGTTGTCGTAGCAACATGTTGCCAGCTCAGCCTGCGCCAAAGCAACAAAAAAACCAACACAAGAGACCAGCGCCAGCGCCAGCGACTGCGACTGCGACTGCGTTAACAGCGACGTTTGCGTCAGCTAAGCATGCGCAGCTAAGCGTGGCAGCGGCAGCAGCCAAACTACCGTTACACGAGAGACCTGCTGACATACTTCCGTGTTCGGCAGAGCCGAGACGAAGCCGACGCCACGAAGCTTCGACTAAAGCTCAAAACTCAAGCTGAAGCTGAAGCTGACGATGAAGCCGAAGCGCAGCTTTGCTGCCATACGACAAGAAAAAATAAATAAAAAAAATGGCGGCCAGTGCGTCTAGGCTTGAAGTGAAGTCGCTTTGATTAAATACACCTGCCAAATAATTGTATAAATTATGTGGGAAATACTATCTTTGTTATGAAAAATATGACAAACAATAATTTGAATATGAAAAATCACATTTTTTGTATTTATTTATCTAAAATTATTCATATTGATATCTACCAAATAATTATCAAAAGAATAATTTTAATGGGAAGCAATTGTTGCATATTTATATATATATATATTCAATGAACACCTAACAAATAATTATAATGTATCAAAATAATGTCGAAAATATGACGACTAATAATATTAACACAAATAAAATAATTTTTGTTTTTGTTTTATTAATTATTCGACTGAAAATAGTGTTGATAATATTTTTAGCCCAAATGAATTAAAAACCAAACATATATATGATGTTTAAAATACTTTTTTTTAAATATACATACAATTTTAGATTTTTTTTAATCATATTTTAATAACAAATAGAAAATACATATATTTTAAAACGAAATATTTTCAATAATATTTTTAACCTGTAAATTGCTAACTCCACGAAAATATTAATAATACGCATTAATATAATTATTTTCAGTGCTGTAATTGTTGATAACACACCAATATTTGGCCTAAAGCTAAGCTGATCCCAATAAATATTTGTTTATTTTCTTAGTTTGTAATTTAGTAATTTAGTTACCCTTTAAATTTTAGCTTTTATTACTCTTCTCTCATTCAATGTTTTTGAGGGCGCCATTTCGCTGGTTGTTGTTGTGATTTTGATTTTTTGATTTTATGGTCTTATGAATTGTTGTTTGAAAAAAATGTAATTGCCACTTTGCTGTTAGAATTGTGTTGTGAGTGACGTTTTGGATGCGCCCACAAAATTGGCGTGAAATGTTTTATGGATATTCTGATTCTTTTATTGTTTGACTGAGCGTCAGTTTTAACACATTTTTGTTTTTATTGTTCTTGCTGTGGCTACTCAACATTTTTTTGTTTTGTTTTAATGAGCTACAATGTAACGGTTGTTCGCTGGTCTTTTTGCATTTGAATGGCCCCAGCACCTACACACACACACACACACACACACACACATAGCAATAGCGTGGGTGCGCCGCACTACAACAAAAGCAAACAATGCGCCTCTTTTGTAATTTGAGCTTGTAAGGGGTATTTTCAGATTATGGTCAGCGATCTACACATTTTGGGCTCGGATTCGGGTTCGGATTTAGGTTGGGGCATTGCTGTGGGCATTATAATTACGATTTTGGTGCTTATTTGTTGTAATGTTCGCATATATATGTGTGTGCGCCGTGCGTGTTGGGCGATTTTAACGGGTATTTGGAATGAATTAGTGCAAATTTTTGACAACCGAGTGATTTTATGACCCTGAGCTGAGAGCTTTGGATGTTTTTTAATGAGTAACTCGGTCAGTTCGTGGGCGCACTTGAAATGCCATTCAGCATTCGAATTAGAGAAATTAATGTGTTTGGCATATTTAAGAAATATTTTTAGAATTGATGTGACTTGATTTTATATCTGAAACCCACCCAATTCCATATGTGCTGTACTTATTAGTAATGCCTATTTCTACTCTCACACCTCAAAATATAGAAAATATCGCTATTTCTGGCGTCCAATGCAGCTAGTCCTTTTTTACAAATTAATTTATGATTTATCAAGTATTTTTCTAAACATTAAGGTAAATTAATAAATAAATATTATACTTTTAGAGAATCAGTTATAATTTGAAATGCAATTTTTATCAATTAAAAATTAAATTCATACAGAATTATTTATGATTCGGAAGTTCAATTTCCTTTAAATTAAATATAATTTTTTATTTGAGACAATTTTTTCGAATATAGAAGTAAAGTTTTAAAGAAAAAACTGAATTAAATTCAATTTAAGTAATAATCTTTATAATCCCGACAGATAGGATTTGCTTATTCCACTTTTCAGAAGTTTGTTAAGAATATGAGAAAAGTTTAAGTAAGATATTTTTGAGATTGTAGATTAAGGGAAACTCTTTTTATAGTAAGAAATTTGTTTCAGGAATTGTAAAGTTAGAAAATAAATTTAAATAAAAATAGTTTTCCCGGCTCTAAGTGATTTTAGGTAAATCATAGTTTTCTAAATACTGTAAATATTTTTTTCTGAGTGTTGAAATGCAGGAACATTTTCTGCCTAGATGTTTTAATTGCTTATCTAGTTGTTCTCCCCAATTTGTGTGCACCCACACATAGTTTAGCTAACCAGTTTCCAATCCACTAGGTAAATGCATTTAAAAAAGTGAACCATCAACTTTAAGAACCATCACAGAGGCATTGGAATGAAATGAACTTTTCAACTTCAACAACTAGAAACAGAAACCGTCAACAAGAACCGGCAACATGCCTTCCAACAGCTGCTGCAAAAAAAAACCAAGAAATTGAGTTCTTTATTCTGCCCGGTAAATGATAAAAAGAGAGGTCCAAAACTGAGACTTCAGCTGGGGCTTTAACGGAAATTGAGCTTAACCTTTGGCGGCAATCAACTTCCGTTTAAATGTTCGAACACGACGCAGCAGCAAAGGTCAAAACGTTTTTCCACAGCCAAACACCAAATGGCCAACGGAGAGCAGCCAAACACTTTTTTCCGTTTTTCCCCTGTACTCTGTGTCCAAAATGAAAAGAAAAATCAGGTCGCGAGTTGGCGTCGGAAAAAGCGAATGAAAAATTATTTGATTGCAAAATGTACAACCGCAACGATTTCCACTTGGAAAACCGCACGTACAATGCCAACAAGAACAAAAACAAAAACAACAACAACGACAGAAACAATAACTCTGCAAGGCTGCCAAGCGGTTTTCCAAACAACCAACTTTGACCAAGACCGAGAAGCCGAAAAAGCAGCCTCAGCCTCAGCCTCCGAAACGTGTGGCTGGCATTGAGGTCGCCATCACTCAATGAAGGTTGCCTCAACTCCGACTCCGACTGCGATTCTGTGTCCGACTCCGTCTCCAGCTTCAACGCCGCTTCTGTCTCTAACTTCATCTGCGACTTTATCTTAAGCTTTAAATGTGGATGCAGCAAATTGCTGCCACAAAAAAAATATACCAAGAACCACCAACTGGCAACAATGGGAGAATGGAGACGTGCTCGGTTCTTGTTCAACTTGCGCACTTGACAGCACATGTGGCACGTGTGCTGTTGTTGTTGCCACTGCTGATTACCCACACACCCAGCTAGTAGGTGTATGTATGTGCCTCGTTGTTGTTGTTGTTGTTGCTGTTGTTCTTGTTAAACTGGACCACAATGCTCTCGTACATTTGTGGCGTTGCTGATTAAGTTATGCATGCAGGCGAGATATGGGGGTACTGCACACACACACACACAGTATGTGTGTGTATAATAAATATTCTCATGTGCTCAAGGAGATTGAAATTGACTGCATCAGTTGCTGAGAAAAGCTTTAGCTGAAGTTATTTAATGAATCAACGTTCAAAATCGGAACAAGTTTTGATTACAATCTACGAAATATTCTGAAACTATAAAATTAAAAAAGAAATTAACTGTCTAAAAAGATAAGCACTTAAATATGCTAAGCATTTAAGAATATAAACCAGTTTATTATTGCCGTAATTTTTTGAAGTGCACTCAAAAAAAAAATGTATTCCACCTTTTAGAATATTTCGTACAATAATTTCACATTAATAAGCCAACTAGTAAAAGTTATACTCTTAGAAATATGATCATTTATATTATTAGAAAATTTGGAGTACTATGCCAATTTCTATCGAAAGTGGCGGAAATTTCAGTTCATTTCGAATTCAAAATTTATTTATTTTTTTTTTCACTTTTATTTTTAGGAAATAATTTAGAGACATAAAAAGTTCAATCTAAAATTCGCAAAATTATTTTATTATATTTGTATGACTGAAGATAAAAGTAGAATTTAAATGCTTTTAAATTTACTAAAAAATAGACTGAAAATGCATAGATGGAAAGGTTTATTTTGGTTTGCAAAAGTTATATGGCAAAAGTAAATTATATTCAAAATAAATGTGTAATTTGACTGATTTTTTACGTTCCAAAAAATGGCCTTCAATTTAAGAGTTGGAAAAGTATACTTATTTTGAAATATACTAACTTTAAAAGTTTGTCTTTAGCTAGTGGGTAGAATTTTGATGAGAAAAATATGGAAGACATATGTAGTTTGATCGCATGTGCCGGCTGGCTCAGCTTGCTCAACATATACAAGAAATAAAGCACCACTACTCGACTTGAGTGTGCGTGGAACCCCAGTCGAGCATTGATTGCAACGCTGTGCCAACTTTATGAATGGAGCTGGCAATGGGCATGAGCAACAATCAGATGTTGTCCCGTTAGCTGTCCCTTGCAAGGTGGACAGCTAATCTGTGTGCGAGACAACGAGATGACAGCCGGCGATAAACTCGAATGGAACAGCGGTCAGAGCGCAGACAGTTGGTTTGACTGCTCAGAGGCTTGGCGCTATTTTTATGGCTGGTGCTGTACAAGCCGCCGGTGGAGCCAAAATCTAAAGCCAACACCACACCCTGTGTCTGTTTAGCGGTCCAGCCACCTAACCAAGCAACCAAGCCAACCAACTAAACAACATCCCAGCCGGCAGGCAGCCAACCGACAACTAACAACAACTATGCAAATTTTTATGATGTTTAACTATTTTTAGTTGGTTTTTATTTTGTTGTTATTTAAATGACGCCCTCGTGCCTCTCGCTGTGCGTGCCGAAATTTTTGAATGCCCTGTACGCAAACAAAGAAAGAGTTTATTTGTAAAGCAATTATTAAAGTTAACTGTTTTTTGAGGGATGGAAATACAGAAATATTTAGATGATATATACATATATATATACATATATATATACATATATACATATATATACATATCATTTGTTTTACTTGAATTGTTTTTGCAAATTGCAGGGTATTAAATATAATATCATTTATTGATCATTTAGTTAACTTGACTATTTTTGGCAGGCTTGACTTGAATTGCTCATTGTAAATGGCAGGGTATTAAACCAGTTCGCAACCTTATTGCGACTTGTCTGATTTGAGGCTTAATGTGGTCATCTGAGCCGGCAACAACAATGAAGACAACAATCCGGCGTGTCTGGCAAGTTGAATCCCCAAAAACCGAAAACCAAAAACCCAAAACATTGCTCAGGTCACCGAACTCTCAAAAGCGCGCGTCTAAAATTGTTGTTTTGGTTGTTGTTGTTGTTGCTGTTGTTGGTGTTGTTGCCGCTGAATACATATTATTTGCGTAGTGTTTTGATTTCTGCTGCCAAATGTGCAAATTGAACATAAGAGCTGATGCTAAGCCTCAAACGGGATTGTTAGTATAAATATTTCTAGCCAATTTACAAGTATGGCAAATTGCGTAATCAATTCAAATTAATTGCCAGTAATGGTAAGAGTCATGGAACAGTTATTCGATTCTTGACCTAAAAGGTGGGTGGATTGAGCTAAACTGAAAGACTTTTAGGGAACCACGAGTAACATAATAAAATTAAGTTGTTAAATTAAGAAGATGTATCCGAAATGGAGAATCATAATCGGCCCCAAAAAAATTAAGAGTGCAACCATAACGAATAAGATAAGTCTTCTCGCTGCAATTAAAAAAATTGATTTTTCAATTTAATTGCTTCATCTTTTCTAATTGATGTGTTACAGTTACAAGAAAAAAGCTTATCAGATTTTTTTGGGAGGCATGTGCAACCAAAATCAAAAACCGGCTCTTAACAGCCAACCAAAAACCTAGAAAAAAAAGATGCTTACTACCAATCAATGAGGGAAAATAGTGAGCTATATCAGTTTTCCCATTGCCGAAATGCAACTTAATGCCACAGTCGAATTTGCTACGCTTATTGACGCCGCCACAAGCTGTTGTGGCAGCTGTGCCTATTTTTGGGGATGAGCTTAATGCGTTCCCAGTTTGACTTTGACTTGAGGTTCTTCTCTCTGTTCCTCCCTCTCTCTCTCTCTGTTCCTCCCTCTCTCTCTCTCTCTCACTCTCTCTCTCTTCTCGCTCTTCTCTCTGCTAACTCTTGCTCGCTGAATGAGTAAGCGTAATTTTGCGTCATATAACGGTACAAACAGCCGCTACTGTTGTGGAGGCCTGTGCCACAGTGTTTGAGTGTGTTGTTTTTTGGCTGCTATTCCGTTGTTGTTGTATTTTAGACCATTTTGGTAGACAAACAAACGGTTTTTATGATTTATTTTTAGCTTGGCAAAAGCGCTTGGCAACCAATCTTAGCTGTAAATTAATAGAACTTTACTTCCGAGTGCAGTCAAGAGTTAGTTTGGCTTCTTGTTTTTAATTTTTGGGGTTTTGGGTCGCGGTCAGAGTCGGAGTCGGGTTTGAGGTCAAGCGATTATAGTCCAGACTTCAATTTACAGCCACCCCAAAAACTAATTGTTTACTTTGTGCATGGCGATTAATGTTTTATTTATGGCTGAGCTGTTAATTTGACACACGATTGGAATTTAGATTCCTTGCAGAAAATAAGGCTAGTGTAAGTAATGATAGATCAGCTGAATTGACCAATAATCATAACTACAATATTAATTAACATATGAGAATGTATTTTGGATGCTATGCTACTAGGCTACTTGTGAATTTCGCAATTGTGTCATAAGTGAAGCTAAGCTGGTTACCAGTTCTCAGCTGACTCCCCATCATCCCCCCCTCCCAGGTGCTATGTATTGCGTTGTATTTCATAACAGGTGAGTAATATCGGAAACGAATTCGGTCAATGACTTTTGGCTGATTTGTTTATAAATCAGGCTTGGGAATTTGTTCTTGTTGCCAGAGGCCATTGACTTAAGTTTTTTTTTATTTCATTATTTTCGTCTCCTAGAAAATTCTTTAGGCATATTTTACTTACTTTTACGAAATTGCAGCCTGTTCAGCTGTTGAACATTTTGAAATCAAATTCCAAAAATTATTCAGTTGATTAGTTTTGATATTTTTCTCTTTATATTTGTATAATCCTTGTGTTTTTTTTCTGAGTTGATTGTAATCCTTTTAGACGTGATATTGAAATCCTTTAAGACAGTTTTATGTTTGTGGTTAATGTTGGTATATATATGTTTATATATGTATCCGATTTGTTGTTCATGTGAATGAATATAAAATGAGTTAGGCATGAATTACGCTAAATTAGATTAAGGCCCTTAACCAAGTGTGAATGGTTATAAAAAATGCATTGGAAAAGTTAGAAATTGTCAAGGTGTTAATTGTTCAATTAATCAATTAAGGCATGCAAGAAGGGTTAATAAATAAATAAAATGAGTATGGGTAGCGAAAAAGCATAAACATTTTTGTATACTCACAAAAACAATGGGAGGAAGACATAAATATATGCAGAAAATAATGAACGGGGAGTAGTACGAGTGGGTGTATAGTATATTTATATTTTTAATTTCTTTTAATCCTTAGATGAAGGCTTGCTTTGAATATATGCAGCTATTTATATAAATATATATATATATATATATTGCTTTTTTGTTTATTGCATATCGTTTGTATGTACAATGGACGACTTCTGACTGGGGTTCGAGATGACGATAAGATTGATTGATATATATATTTTTGTTATTGTAATTTTTTTCGCTTTTGGTGTGAAAATATTTACAACAGCGTTCTTGAACAGTTCGAATATAACTTTGTTTTTTTTTTATGTATATATATTTATGTATTATATATATTTTTGATATATTTGTTGGTTTGAATTTTAACTTTTTTGTGTATTTCCTTTGCTTGTTTTTGAACAACAAATTTGATTGTATTGCACTTTTTGCAGATTGCACTTGCACTTTTACTTCATATATATATATGCATGTATGGTAGATATATATTTATTTGTATAGGTATAAATTCGAAATTCAATCACTAACTGGAGCAATTGGCGGCTTTGCTCTCATCATTTTGTCAACCATTTTCACAATTTTTGTAACGCATTTTAAACATATTTAAACACTTTTGTAGCTGTTGTTGTTGTGGTTGTTGTTGCTATAGTTGTAGCTGTTGTTGTTTGTTGTTGTTGTTGTTTTTATACACTGGTCACTTCGTTTATTGGTTGTTCCAATTTCGATTGCTTGCTCTTTTTATTATGCCACTCGATGTGCTGCTGCGCGTATCTGTGTGCTAGTGTATATCTGTGTGTGTGTCTGTGTGTGTATATATGTGTACGTGTTTGTGTGTCAGTGTCTATCTGAGAGAGTCCACGTCCACAGCCGAAACGGAAGCACACGCGAAACAAACGCAAAAAACTTGCTGCGCGCAAAGAATCGCACAAATCCGAAGACGTCAACGGTAGAAAGCCAACTGTGCGCAGGCGCAACGCGAAAAGAAATTTTCGAGCCGCAGCGGCCCAAGAAGTCGCTGCTGTAGCTGCGTCGGCTTCGCAGTCACCATCAGCATGAGCAGCAACAGCAACAGCGTTCAAAGAAGTTACTCACCTGGCGAGCGTTGTCTGAGAGCGTAGCGCAGAGAGCGTCGCACTGCAACATGTTGTGCTGCCAACATGTTTGATCACAGGTGCTGCCGAGGTCGATATTTTTTTTGCTCTTCGCACCGGCGGTCAAAGTCAGGGCTAAGTTTGTTTATGTTGCGGGTTGCAACTCGGCTCGCATAGAGTTCAAAATTGATTATTGCAGGCATATTGCAAATTTCCATTTAATTGTCATTTAATAACAAAACTAAATTTCATATTTCTAATATATTTATTAATTTTTTTATTAGTTTTACGCCATGCTTGCCAAGTTCTAACATTGCTGGCCATACGTGTTTGATGCTCGCTCTTTGAACATTTCTCTCTTTCTCTCTCTCGCTCTCAGGCGCTGTGTCTCTGTCACACTCTCGCGCCATCTTGCTCTCTCGCGCAGCACAACTTGACCTACTTAACAAAAATTTAAAATTTTTCCTGTTATTTCGCCTTGTAAACATGCGAGCAACAATTACAGTTGCCGGCGCTGCTGTTGCCGCTGCTGCCGTCGCCGTTGCTGCTGCTGGTGCTGCCGCTGCGACGCGTCGCTGCATTTGCCATTTTGTTGTTGCATTTCCTCTTTGGCTGCTCATTTCGCACTTGTTGTTGCTGTTGTTGTTGTTGTTGATGTTGATTGCCGCTGGTTGATTGTTGCTGTTGGCTGCTTCGTTTGCTCGTTTTGCTTTTTGCTTTTAGATTTTTTCTGTTTATTTCCAGCATTTTGCAGTTAACGGTATCGCTTCGAAAATGAAAGCTCACACAGAGACACACACACATACACACACACACACACACACACACAGATACAGCTACAGTTGGCGATACAGGTACGCTGAGCACAAACTTCAGCGTCGCAGGTTGTGTAAATTTTGGATTTTGCTCACGACTCTTGTTTTTTTATTTTGTTGTTGTGGCAATTTCATACGATCCCAAACAAAACAACAGCAGCCGCCTCATCATTCGGTTTGTCCCCATGACCAAACTGCAACTGCGTCACTCTGTTGTCTTTTCGGTTACTTTCCCCTCTCCCTGCCACCGCTAACAAACATCACCATCGTCGTCCAGCTTAGCATCGACTAAGTTGTTGGTCATGTTTATGGCTCATGATTTGCTTTTCATCTTTAAACATATTTTTGTTGTTAACGACTTGCAATTTTTTATTTGCATAAATGTTTCATGCGCTTGATGATAGTTTTAATTAGCTTCTTTACACTCATGCTTTTAATATTATTTATTTATCTTTAGTTTTGGTCGGCATGACTCATGTGAACTAAATTTTTTTGTGCGTGGGCCGATGGAGCATTTTTATATGCTTTGTCACCTTTGGCAAGTTTGTTGCCTAAGTCTTCGGTTTTTTGAGTTGCATTTAAGTGGCAAATTGAAAGAAAGATATTTATTTGTTAAGGATTTTGGAGCAGTTGAAAGAGAGGGACTTATTTCCTAACGATTTCGTATTAATTAAACCATATCGTAATCTAGAAAGATCTGTAAATAAGTTTATTATAAAATAATAAATAACAAAAAATATATATTATATATATTTATATGCACATTTTACTTCTATTGAATATCTTTTTTTTTTTGTTAAAAAAAGGTAATTTCTTTGCTGATTTTTATTAAATTTGAATATTGAAAATGGTAATCCTTAATAAATTTTTGCTGTCATGTCAGCTGAGGCAAATTATTTTTTTTTTGTGGCCTCCTGAAGAAAGAGCAATGAAGTTGGAAAGAAATTGGAGAGTCAAGCTTATGGGCACGGCAAATGAAGCGAACGTCACAGAGAAGAAAAGGCAAAATACAGTTAGACAAATTCTATGCACGTCAAATGTCAATCTCAGAAAACAGTACAAACAGTACATCCAGAAAGAAGAAGAAGACAAAATCAATCTTGGCATTAAACATGGCAGGGCGCAGAACATCGGCACAGCTTTTGAAGAGCAGCATACAAAACTAATTGAACTTGGACAGCGTGACACTTCATCAAACCCAAACCCAAAAAAAAGGCCCAAAACAGGCGAACAATGTAGGTGAGTGTTTGGTTGGTTGGTTGGCCAGGTCAGAGAGGAGATGGAGGGAGAGAGACAGAGCCAGGCCATCACTCAAGCTATTTGCTCCAGACAAATAAAAACAAGCTATCAAATTAAGGCAAAACGCCACGGGAGTAGCACCTGGAAAGGGCCCCCAACGGTAAAGTTCGTGTGCAATGCCATTACCATTAACCGAATACCATAACCAATATTGACATGGGGGTCAAAGTCAAACCGAACGTGGCCCGAACAACAATTGTGCATTTGATAGGGCCAACTTCCGAAAATATGGGTTAAAGGCATACTTAAACACACACTTAGAGAAAAAATCGATCACAATTTTAGCAATTCGCTAAAAGGGCGAAAGAAATAAATTTCTAAAATTGAAAGTTGCGCTTTTCCAAAAGAGCTGAATTTCAGAAATGATTTTTTCTAAGAATCTGTTGACAAATACGCTTAGACTTGTCCTTCGTGATTTTAAGGTAAACATGAAAAATTTTATACTTTAAGGGTGATTTTGTTAATTTGCAGTCTATTTTTTTCTGAGTGCACACACACACTCCCGACCGTATATGGGTTAAGTAAAGCTCTGCAGCTCTAAACTGAAGACCTAGAAGCATTCCAGTCAAGTTGGCAGTTTGAGGCGACACCTGCTGACCGCAAAAGATTGTAAATTGAGGTGCAAACAACGAGCAGAAGTCAACGCTTTAAAACATACAGACAACAGAGAAACAAACACTTTGCTCAGGTTTTTCTTTATTTCAATTTCAACGCGTTTCTATTTACAAACTGCAAATGTGACAAATCCTCGGCTCATCGGGCATCTGTGGCAAGTGCTCGCTACTCGCTGAGACGGAGGCAACACATTGGGTGGCACTAGGACTTCTTGCTACCTGCTCTGGCCGAATTGTGACATCAATTGAATTGTTTACTGCCGGTTTGCTTGTTTGTTTTTGTTTTTTTTTGTACGGTGGCCGTTTGCCAAATTGGCAAAACAATTGCAGACACCTAAGTGTATAGGCGGAGGCAACAGTGGCAATAGTCTCAGCAGGGGGGAAGCAGAAGATTCCCAAGCAGGAGGAGATGCCTGCTAGAACAGACATGAAATGCAACAAATGACTAAATTGCATTGCGAAAATTCGTTAGTTCGAAACTGAAGACACATTTTTTTTGAGTATGGAAAGAACGGGTATCTTAGCCACTCTAAAGGTTAAATATCCTTTTGGACCGTTGTGCAATTGCCGATATTTAAATTTATTTATACTTTGGATAATCTCAGAGCATATGCCAAGCATTAATGAGAATTTGATCGGAAAATTTGTAAGAAACACTTTCAATTTTTATTAAAGACGAATTCCGGCGGTATTCGAAATATATCGGAGTATGTCTCAAATAAAAAAAAAAACCAGCCAAAAACATATTTAAATCTGTATTAGTGTTAAGGTAGATAGAGAGTAAAAATAGTAATAATTTGTATCCAAACATAAAATTTAATAGTAATTTTTCGCATTTTATATTATGAAAAAAATAGAATAACGTGCGATCACCGTGAAAGTAAGCATAATCCACAGTTCTTAAGGATATCGCAGGTGAAAAAATTAATCTGGGCTGTATCGAACTGTATGCCAAACTTTTCGTTTGCGAGTTATATTATTGCAAAGCTAAAAGGACCGAAGAATACAATTTATGGTTGGAAAGATGCAACTTGATTTCATTATTTGTTGAACTTTAGTATTGCATTTTTTCCAATATAAACACTCATATATTAAACTATTAATGTTAATATAATCTATAATTTTTGCATACAGGAGTCAATAAAAATCAACTTTTAGTATGAACAATTTTTCGATATTCGTGATTTGAATTTATTTAAAAGAGTTGAAAGTTAAGTTTCGCAAATTATTAAGGAAAAATATTTGAATTACAAATTGCGATAATATTTAAAAATGTATATATTTTGAATATCTTAAGAATAAGTGTGTATATATAGGCATGTGTGTTATATTTGATATTTCCGTAAAGAACACTTTGCGCACGATTTTCAAATAAGTCGATAATATTCAAAGCTAAAACCTATTAGGACTGCTGTTGAAGATAAACATTGATTTGTTATGAGTGTAAAAACAATCAGATTCAGAGCATTACAAAAATAGCTTTGCCCGTAGACACCAAATATATGTCAAATATTGCATAAATTTCGCATAATCTACCAAGAACAACAACAGCAACATCGAATTTTGCATGCATAATTTTGTTGTATGCTGTGCCAAGGTGCGGGCGTTAGGCCCCAAGACAAAAGAATTCAAAGTGGTGGCCAGCAGAGGGGGTGGAGGGGACACCTATCAAAGCTAATAACACGCAAAGAACAACAATAACTAAGGCAAGCGATAAAAATAGATGGCAAGCGTAAAAAAAAGGAGAACAACAAAACGCAGCACAATAAAAATGCTAAATAAATTGCCATGTAGGTGCAGAGTGAGAGCGAGTAATAGAGATAGGAATAGGGTTACAGCTGGCGATGCCATAGAAAGAGAAATAATAAACAACAACACACACACGCACACACACACACACACACATACGATGAACAATCTACGGCCAGAGCAAAAGAAATGGCACTCGACGGATGACGACGTCGAAATATGAATATAGTGCAAAGCGTAGGCGTTTCATCCGAGCCCCAAATGCTGGCAGAGGTGCGGATCATGTTTGAGCCACGGCTGCTGTGGGTGGGCAACCAGCAGCAGCAGAAGCGGCTAACAGCTAGAAGCGAACAGCGTACATCTGGCAGATACACTAGGAACAAAAATCGGCCTGCATTTTGGAAATTAACCATATTTATGGAGCCAAGGGTTCCTCACCTTATTGTTCAGAAAGTTAATTTCTAAAATTACAGTTTGTCTTTCAGCGTGAGCTACTCTAAAATTCGGAAAAATATGTCTATTTTCCAGGGTTGCTTTCTTTTTTGTACATAGAAAAATTGAAATATTCTAACTAAACTCTAATATAAATGGACTTACTTATGGGATTGTCGATTTAGCACAAGCCTTTCAGGGTGATTTTTTCTGAGTGTAACGGCAATGTGTATGCCAAGGCGAGGGCGAGACAAAGGTCAAGCTGAACGCAACGCTGTCAATTGGCAACCGGCAACTGGCAACCGGAAGTGGGTCAACGAAAACCGGATCCGCAACGCAAAACAAACGCAGCTGTGTGTGTAGAGAGAGAGAGAAAGAGAAAGAGAGATAACCGACAGCAACAGCAACACTGGAAAACAAACAATGCAAAATGCAATTGAGATGCAAATGCAAATTGCATTGCCCACATGTTGCATGTGTGTGTGTGTGTATGTGTGTGTGTGTGTATGTGTTTGCATGTGTTTGCCAACAACATAAATAAACATCAAAATAATGCACACCATTAACATTGCCAATGGCCCCCAAAATGCAATGGGTCTGATGGGAAGCGGCAACGGGGAGATACAACAAGAGCAGCTGCAGCAGCAACCGACAGTTACACTCCGAAAAAAATCACCTTGAATATTTGAAAACTGCCATTCTTTTGGCGCCAATGGCAACTCTGCTTGTTTTATATCTCACAATGCCTTATCGAGAATACCTGAGTTCTCGCTGGAACTCTTAAATTTTCAATACTTTCGTATCTCCGGTAAATTATCGATATTTTCTTTACTTTACTTTCTCTGCCTTCCTAACATTGTTACTTTCCTGATTACTAAGCAACTAAAGCTTAACAATTTTTAGTTTGATTGTATTTCACCAATCTAGTTACATCCTAACATCCGGATTTAATTTTAAATTTGTAATTTAATTAAGTTAATTGAATTTGTAACTTTTTTATTAAAAAAAATAAAAACCAGGGTTTTTTTTCTAAACTTCAGTGAATATTGATCAAAAATTTGAAAAAACTTTGTAATTTTCAGTATTTAATTTTTTTAATATTTACACAGAACTCTTTCTTTACCTTTTTTGGTAATGATATTATTATTATTAAGCATAAGTATTATAGGAAGAGACTTTCCGAGAATTCGCTGACAACTCAAGTTTCATTACTATTTTCGGAATTTCGCAAATAATATTTTACACATTTTTACATAAAGACTTATAAAGAAATAATTGAGAAATATGAGAAAAAGCTTTCTTTTTGATGATATTCATTTTTGGTAAAATAAGGAAGACGATTTTCATTTTAATTTTACGTCGATTTTTTTCTGTGTGTAGACCAGAGCAGACTGCCTGACTGAGAGAATTGGCGCTGAAGTGTCATTGGCATAGGCCAGCAGTGGGGCGGTAGGAGGTGCTGATGGTGCTGATGGTGCAGCATGGCCAAGTAGTAGACAGTAGACAATGAATGCATCGCACTGCAGTCGCGAGCAGCATCTATGGCTGACTGACTCTGTGGACGACAATGGGCGACAACGTTTTTTTGTGCTTTTCTCGTTGCCTGTTTTGCTGTTTGGCTCTAATGAAGTTGCATTGCAGTCAACAGTCAACGTTTAACACGAACTCAGACTCAAGCAAATAAAAGCGGGCACTTAAGCACTGTCCAGCATTTAGTTTTTGGAAGCGAAAAAAAATTTAAGAAAGTCATTGTAAAGCCGGCTAATAGCAGCTAGTATATCTTCGAGTAGAAGGGATTTTGTTCCGAGTGTAAAGAAGCCCAGGAATATTCAAATTAGGAGTATTTTAATTGATCACTTATTAATACTTATTAATAATATAACAATAATTTGTTAGCATTAGTTTTACAAAACCTTCCAAATGAAAATGTATGACTTAAATTATAAGAATCTACTTGTCGCAAGAAAACTTATTAAATAAATGAGTTTATAAATAAAGTTTCAAGTCATTTTTTTTTATTATTAACATATTTTTTATTCTTCTAAATTTACAAAAAATTTATCTTAAAAATCAACATTTTAAGCAGATCATTTTATTAGACTGTAAAACTGGAAAGTAATAATTTTATCTCTTCAATAACCCCCAACTCTGATGGAGTTAAGTTTAATACCTATCTCAGCATTTCGTCAGCAAATACATCTTTCTCTTGCTGCCGTCTCTGTGCCAGATTCTGCGTGAGCGAGAAAGAGATTTACGCGATTTTTATTGATAGCTGAAAAGTTTACTGCATTCAAAACGAAAGACTGCGGCAACGAACTTGCCGTTAAAGTACACAAAAAAAATCCCAACAATTGCGCATTGTAGAATTTATGATACATCTGGAATTGGGCGAAGAGAACTCTTTTCGTGCAGCCAAGCGCAGCAGCAGCAGCCGTAACAAAAGCAACAACAGCAACAACAGCAACAAAGGCAACAACAATCACAATATCAACTGCTGCCAGCATAACGGCCGAAAATCAGTCAGAAAGCAGAATCCAAAAATATATATATAATAATATTGAAGAGACAAAGCTTGGAAATTATAACGCAACTCAGCGTTTTGTATAGCGTAGCATAACGGTTAGCGGCTAGCTTAAGGAGAGCCAACAGACAACGGAACTTTTTTCACTTTTGCTGCATCTATATATATATATTTATATATATATTTATTCAATAGTATGGGAGACACAGATACTCGCACAAGAAGACGACTCTGACAACTGCCACCTGCAGCTGCAAGAAGATGCAGCTCGATGACTGTGCGCTTTGTGTGTTCCCTCATACTCACCTCTCCTCAGCCCCCCCCTCAACCGAACATGTGTTGTTTTTATATTTGTTGACTGTTTTTTAATTAAATTTTTGGGTGGGGGAGATCTTTGGAAAAAAAAAACCGACGAGCAAGTCGGCAGCTTTTTGGATGCTGATAATCAGTAAAACGTAATGGGCCGTTGATGTCTGGTATTAGGATAGGTTCAGGGTAGGGAGGGGGAGGGGCAGAACGTCACAGTCACCATTGTCTGGCTCGACTGGGTTACCGTTTAAGCGCCTTAATTGTTTAATTGCCATAGACACAGTCGCATTGCACGCTTGGGGGGCTTTTGGTTTACCGTTGTGACAATCCACTGAAGCAAATTAATCGATTTGCTGTTGCTGCTGCAGTTGCAGTTGCAGTTGCAGTTGCACAGTCACAGTCACAGTCAGCTCGATTACGAGCACAGCCCACAAAGCCCGCAAAGCCCTAGAAACGTGGGTGATTCTTCAACGATAACAATATTCAGGCTAAAACTACATTTGCTCAGCTCCCAGCTTCCGATTTGCAGTTGCAGCTTTCAGTTGCAGTCTCTCTTCTTGTTTCTCTGTCACTTTGCAATCAGTTTGTCATTAAATGCAAAGCACTGCATCAATCAGATACGAGTGGAGATTGGCAGTATCTGGCTGTCAACTGTCTTTTCTATTAGTGTAACAAATGGCAGAGCTACTTCAGTTAACTCGATAGCTTCTAGCCTGATTCCTGATTATGTGCTACTGAAATGCGACAACTTTGTCACTCAAGTCTTTTGATTCTGTGTAAAGTAGAGTGGATGGATGGAGATTAATAAACCAGATGGCATAATTATCTTAGCTACACTTGTACATACTTCTTAATTTATGGTTGTTGGGTTACATTTATTTTATTTTTAATTATAATTTGATTAAAACCAAACTATGCGAACTGAGGATGGAGAAGGGCTTTATTTTACTTGGGCCTATTCACAATTTACCATCAAATTTAAAATTTTCATGAATAGCAGAAATTTGATTTACTTTATTATTAGTAAATAAGTTAAATAAAACCTGGGAAAAATTATGTGGTTTACATATAATTAAAGACGTTTTTGTTCCAATCAAAAATTCCAGTTGATTAAATAGACTTAATAGACTAAATAGTCAAAAATAAAACTCAAACTCAAACACTATATAATACCAGTGTGGGAAATATTACATAAAGTACTAATTTATAAAAAATCTTCGATGTGAGACACCATTAAAAATAAAAAATACTCTCCCCTTAGGGCACATCCGACATTTATTTAATAATGCCCAAGAGCACCACAAAATAAATGCAACAAAGTATGAAGTGAATGAAAAGAAACGGAAATTTGAGTTTCAATTTATTTTTAATCGAAATTCATCTCAAGATTGTGTTTATTTTTCTCATTTATTAGCTGCAATATTCAGACATAGGTCACACTTGTCATAAAACAAACTTAAACCTGCAGCAAATCGCAGTTTTCCTTGCCTTTCTTTTGCTGCTGTCAAAATGTTCTGCAGGATGAGCACAACATTTTCCCAACTTGAATCCGGAATTGAAACTGTAACTTGGGATTGGGAAGAGCTTCAGCTTTGCGCTTGCCACACAATATTAACCCAATTATGAAAGGCGCAACATAATCAAAGTGGACATGTTGCCTCTGTCGCAGCAAAGGCGAAGGAGACTAATGCAGATGCACAAGACTTGGCAAGTTAACCACTTGTGGTTGCAGACTTCACCACCAACCACCAGCAGGCACCACCAACACCCCACCCAACCGAGCAGACAACCAACAAGCCCGTACCAAATTGGGTCACGTGCTCATCTCAGTTCGGCTCGCATCACAGCGGCAACTTCAACTGACAATTTTTACAATGTGGCAGAGTTGAATGTGCAAGTTGAAGCTGCAGACTCCAGCTCCGTCTGCGGCTGCAGCTGCGGCTATGCCAATGTGCGTAGCCAAAATGTAAGCTTGCTGTCTTTGCCTAAAAGATTCGCACCATTCGACAAGTGCAATGCAGCTCGATTGTTGTTTTTGTTGTTGTTGTTGTTGTTGTGTTGTTATTGTTGGCGTCGCGCCCATAAATTAAATGCACAAACGAGTTTCGCATCGCATTGTAAGATTAAGTGAAAAGGGGACAGCGGGTGACTGTGAGATGGATTCGAAGAAGACGGCGACAGACAAAGATACACAGAGAAAGAGAGAGAGAGAGAGAGAGATAGAGCAAGAGAGACAGTAAATTCTCTGCTTTCGCATATAATTCAGCTTTGGGCTACATAATTAATTCCGCCAGGCCGCCCAGCGTTTTATTTAGGCCCCGGCAAAACGGCCACGTTCCTCAGATTCAGTTCCAGTTTTAGTTCCACTCCGAGTCCCAAAGGGAAGGAGCACCCAAAGTATGTAGTACGTGATATGGGCCAACAGGTTTTCCGGCGCACTTGTTGCTGTCGCTAAGACGCCCAAAAATTAAAAAAAGATGAAGAAAATATCGGCATCTATCTATTTTTTAATACTCTGTTTACATTTAAATATTTAATTTTTTTTTTTAACTTATATAAATATCTAAACAAAATAAATGTAAAATAAAACCACTAATTATTAAAAACTAAAGTGAGCTTATATGGACGGACTGTCGAGTTGACATTGTCCAAAACCAATATGATCGTTTTCCAATTCCAAATAGAGTATAAAATCGACCAAAAACAAAAAATTCATATGCGTCGTCGATCCGTGGGCTTCAAGTGGGTTTCGGGTTCGAGCTTGATTTGCCGGGGCTCGGCCGACCAGCGCTTCCACTTGATTTGATTTTGGTATTCCATGCACCGTTATTCAAAATATTCGAAAAACGTTTTATCTGCAGTCTGTGTATGGGTGTGTGAGTGTGTGAGTGAGCGTGTGATTGGGTGTGTGTGTTTGGGTGCGAGTGCGTGCTTCTTTCAAGTTGCAGAGCCGCCGACGCCGCTATTTCACAATGGTCAATATTTCAAATCTAATTACATCAATAATACAAAAATATTCAATTTATCCGAATAGTTAACAATATCAAAATATGGGTTTAGTAATTTAGATAGTTACTTATTGAATAATAAGCTGAGTTCTTTATAATGAAATGGAGATTTAAACTCGTTTTGTGAATGCCACGTAAAATGCGATTGAAAGTGTCAATTTTGAAATGCAGCAGCAACGAGTAGGGAAATTATTTTAATTTCTGGCTGTTTAGGTATACTAAAGACTGTAATCGCTACTACAGAAAATTTCCAAGTTACGGCCACCCAAATGCTTAAGTTAGCGTTTTGTTTTCCAGCTTCTTAGTTGTTAGTTTTTATTATTATTATTTTTTTTTTTTAATTACAAGCAGATGGCGACCGCATTCGCAAAGAAAATGGAAAATGAAAATTGTGCGGGCAAGTTGAAAGCCTCAAATTCAGAAACAACAACTTAAAAGCCCCGCCAGAGGCAACTAGACAAACTGACGGACAAATAGACAGACAGACGGCCAGAAAGACAGTAGAAAGAAGACAGAAAACAGAGGCAGACTCAGACTGAGACTGAGACTAGACCAGGCCAAGTGTGGAAACTAGTTAAATTCAGTTGGTATAATAATTGTTATTGTTGCTGGTAGTTCGCATGGTAATGAGCATCAGGCAGCAGGCAGCAGGCACCGACTGATTACCATGAGTAAGCATGATTATGCTTATATGCATATATATGTACATACATATATGTAAGAATGTGCTTATGTTTATGGAGCCAAGCGAGTGTGCAGAGAGTAAAAGTGTTCGCATTGTAAGTGCATGTGTATGTGCCTGAGTGTGCGTGTGTGTGTGTGATTAGAATAGTGTATGTTGGTGAATGTAGGCCAAATCTATTATGCGTCTATTGGTAAGTGTAAGCCAAGTCTACAGTCAATGTCTACAGCTGGAGGCTTCAACTGAGCTTTGAGTGGCACACAAGCACTTACATACACACATAATTATGTACATACATACATACATAGGCCTATAAACATACATACACACATAAATACATACTCGATCATACTTGGTTAGCTTTTGTACAGTACACAATTATATTGCCCGAAATAATAATTCAAGCATATATTTTATATGTATATGAAAAAACACACACAAATTTCATGATTTTTAGTTTGTATTTTCAACATTAGCCAAATCATTCTGCAATCAAAATTATTTCCTTAAAGGTATGCAAATGGCGCATCCGGAATTACGAGCAAAGAGTTGTTAAAATCTCAAGTAAACAACAAAAATTGCTGACCTAAAAAAAAGGTAAAAGTGTTTACCATGGCATAGGTAATATACAAATGAGATGCAGCATTGTTGTGAAAATTCTATGTGTCTAGTATATATAAAAAATAATAAATTAAATAATTTAAAAAACTTATCAATCCATATTTGGAATGGGAGCTTTCGAATTCAGTTTTATATTTATTTATTTTGATATCAGTCCACACAGAAAAACAGATTTAATTAATTAAAAATAAAAATGTTTCCAGTGAAGTAATAATTTATTCAGCGAATATTTTTCCAATACTTTTCATTGTAAGAAAACTGTGCTTATTTTATATGATATTAAAGATAATTGCCTTTCCGAAAGGTATACATTTGTACATGTGGTCAACCCTTAGCCATAAATAAAAGCTTGAAGAATCAGTGCACAAACTTCTTTTATTCTGACGGTAAATGCTAGAATCTATTGCAATCATTACACACTTATAAACAAATACAGACGAGCTGGCCTGTTAGATAGTCATCAAATTCCATTTCCTTTATTATTCGTATTATTTTATTGATACATGCAAACGACAAGAAGGATTTAGAGTTATGTACTAAATTATTTTTAGCTGAGCTTGCTTAATGAAGAGTATTTTCCATTCGCTTAGCTTGGTCTCTCTTTTAATTTTTCTGCAATGGTATCCTAATCTATCCTAATCTATCTAACCCTAATCTATCTTTATAATACTTTTCCCACAAGCACAAAGATAGAAAAGTGGGAGCGACGCCCGCACGACAACTTCAACTTGAGGCATTAGATAAACTTGAGGTCCGCCTCAGCCATCTGTTTGGAGTGCCTGAGTGACGAGTGGCGCTTAACCTGCTGTCCAGGCAGTGGCCGTGGCAGTGGCAGAAGCTGAGGCAGAGGCAGAGGCCGAGGCAAAGCCAGACGCCGACACAGAGACCCACAAATGTCATCATTGCACAATGCAACGGGCTCACGTCTAATGGACACTTTCATCAGGATCGGGTACGGGAACGGGAACGGGAACGGGACCCATGTCGAAACAAATTGCCATGGCACACGAGGCAGAAACCACAGAGCGGGAGGCTTACATTTGGGCTTCCAACTTCCTTGTGTAATTTGGTCAAGTTTAGTGACGCACACAAGCTCCAAGTCACAAGTCCGGCTTGGCCAAGTATGCCAAGCAACAGCAACAGCAGCAACAAACAGCAAATAACAACAACTACAACAACAGTAAGTAAGAGTGCTCTAGTCGAGAGTGCACAACTAGCAGACACCTAAATTGAAATACATCAAAATCGCAAATAAAAATTTTTTCCATTGGAGCTTGTGACGTTATCGAAAAAGGATAAATTCTAATTAGCACGAAACGCAATGAACTAAAAAATGAAATTTGAAAATTTTCAAAATACTAACCAATTTTGAAGGTTAGTGTAATTGTTTATTCATTAAAACATAATTACGAAATTAACTTAATTTAAGGATATTGGAAATAATGTTGTGAAGAAATTAAAACTTATTTTGCTACTCAAATAGGAAAAAAATTATAAAGTTCATAAAATGCTACGTTAAAATTAAATTTGTTACCCAAAGATACGATTTAAATGTAACCAAAATATTTGTAAAATAACTATATTAATATTAACTTAAAGTTCAAAAAGTAAAACAAAAAGAAATATAACATAATCTTGTAAAATAAAGTTTTTTTTTAATATTTGAAAGTTTGCAGAAAATTACAATTATTTTGTTTGGCAACCCAAACAAATTGTCTGTATGCGAAAAAATATTTGTGGTATATATAAAATAGCGTTATTACATTTTAGTTAATATAAGACATTAATATAAAAATTAAGTTTGTGTAAATCAACTGGTAAATGGTATGTTTGCCTCCTTCCCTGTGTGTTACGTTCACTTGCACAAGTTCAAGATGCCCCCTATAAGCATTTTTAATGGGTATATGGCATAGACAGCAACTAGTTAGTCAGGCCGAGGCCTATGGTATCTGGTATCCATTCATGCCAATCGCTATCGCTGCAACTTTACCTCTCCCTGTTTGTTGTTCTCTCTTTCTCTGTCACTCTCTCTATGTGCATGTGTATTTGTGTGTGCGTGTGTGTGTGTTTGTGTTAGTGTTAGTTTTGCCAATTATGGTGTCCTCCTTATTTTGCGTTGTTGTCTATCTATCTAGCTAGTTGGCAAGTTGGCTGTTGGCTCTTTGCTGCTGTCTGTTAGCTGTTGTCTGTTGTGTGTTGTAGTTGTATTTGTTGCCGAGGCAGTGGCTCTATCTTTAGCTTGTCATATTTGTCTGCATCGTCGTCGCGTTCGTTGCTTGAGTCTTTCGTTTAGTTGCTGCTGTTGTTGTCGTCTTCGGCTTCGCCGTCTTCGCCGTCGTTGTAGTCGTTATGGTGTTGCCTCCAAGTGGGTCACTTGCGATTTCATGACCGACTTTTAACATTTTTTTTTTGTTCATACTCACACTGTCTCTTCTTCTGCTCTCTTCGCGCCGCCTCTCTTCCGTCATTGTGTGCAGTTATTTATGATTGTTGAGCTGCTGGCACTGGCGAATCCCATTCAATGCCAATGCCCAATGTATACGCAGCTCAAGAAATGCTTTCTACGCGCCAGCTCATTTCAGCCATTATGTATCCAGTATAATAAAATTTTAAATGATATTAATTGGTCTGCTTTACAAAATGCAAATGGCAAAACATTTGT
This sequence comes from Drosophila cognata, assembly GCA_035041535.1. Taxonomy (NCBI): domain Eukaryota; kingdom Metazoa; phylum Arthropoda; class Insecta; order Diptera; family Drosophilidae; genus Drosophila; species Drosophila cognata. The sequence goes on along the minus strand of JAWNLC010000571.1, from coordinate 10,297,422 downwards.
TTAACTCTGTTTGTTTGAGTTGGCCGCTATGCTCCATTTTGAAAGTGACAGTTACAATTCTCAGCTTTTGTATTTCTGCTAACAATCGGTGTAAATATACATATACATATACATATTTAAAGGTTCTTGCTTGGTTTGCTTTGGCTCTTTCTTCGTCATACATTTGCTTTCGTTAACGCTTCAGTTGCGAAGACAAAACAAATATATCAAGATGCCAATTATGCGCTTGGTTCCCCCCCTCAACTGTCATTATATATTTTTTTGGACAGCAGCTTATACAATTTCCCCACTCCCTTCCCTCGTTCGTTGACACGTGAATTACCATACATTCAATTGAAATATAAATCTCAGAGACCAGCAATTAAATAACATAAAGAATATAATCTGCATCCATTTGTTTGAGTACTTTTCATAACTGCCTACGGCTATCACAGCCCTCACCCATAAAACCCCTCTCTTCCCCCAGCCCTTTACCATACTTGAACCATCCCAAAAATTTCAATGGCCGCAAATTGAATTTAATGGCCTTGTTTCGTTCGGCAGCTGGAGCTTTTGTTTCCGTTTAACGACTTGCTGAAATTGTTGCCTAATTCTATAATTATTTATGCATTCTGACGCTCTGTTAACAAGTCTCGTTAAATCTTTATTGAATATAAAAAAAATGTGCATGACTCTCTTCTTAAAACCCGTCCGAAGTTCGTGCTTGTCCTTATCCCCAGGCTTGGCTTGAATTTTATCTTTGGATTTTATGCGATAAGCAAATGTCAGATGCTGATTGTCGCAATAAGACGAGCTGAGATGCAATGAGAACATGCTTGGTTTTTTTAGGGCAAGCAAAAAATACAAATTTTATTACATCCAATAGCCATATAACGACATTGTCATTTGCCATACGCAATTTGTTAATATGTAATTAAGCTCTTTTACATGTAGAATATTATCGTACATACAGATCAAGTGGATCATATGAAAACCAAAAAAAAACCAAGAATAATATATTTTGGGTTAGGTTTTTTCTGTGGTTTCCCAGAAATTATTTTCAGTTTAGTCACGAGAACGGATTTGATCAAGGAGGCAGTTGCTGCTTAGAAGCCAAACCTCAAAGCATTATTTTGGGAAGGAACTTTTGAGTCCAGAAGTAAAATTTCTTTATAACTGTGACTTGATATTGGCAAATTAAAATATGATATAAATAAATATTAAATGTCGAAAAACAATTTTAACGTTTATATACAATTATTTGGAGGTAGGTTAGGTTAAGGTAGGGCGGTTATCAGCAAGGGCTGAAGAAGGTCTTCCACCAGCCCGCTTGAAATATAATTTGGCTCTGTTGTCGCGCGGACTTGTATTCCCTTCTGCTGTAACTTCTATACTGCCATTCCGATGATTGAATATTAGACAGAGCTAGAATATGTCTGGGAAGAAGGTGATTTCCACTTGCTGTTTCCTTGGAGTTGGAATTCTGCTTGCACCATTCAGCTTTCAGAAGGAGTGGAGAGCTAGTGGCGTATCTGACTCAATGACCTTTGACCTGTAAGCTGTAAGTATAATTTAATTTATAATTTTCATAATTAGTGAAATTTGAAAAGCGATTATATTTTTTTGCGGTTAATTTTCTTAATTTTATATAAAGTTGAAAACGGTGAATAAGATTATGGTTTTTTCTTACGCTTTTTTATTGAGTGTTCCACTTCAAAACTCATATTCGTAGCTTTCTTCAACTTACAAATGTAATATGGACACATCGCAGCTGTATGTGAAATTTTTAATTCAAAACTTAACTTTGGAATTAAACAATAATTTATTAGGTAAACAAGTTCGTATACTTATTTATTGATTTTGAAGAACTTGCCCCACATACTTAGTTTAGCTATTTTCTATCAGTTTAATGGCAAGCAGCTGTTAATGTGCGTTTTCTTCAACCAATTGCCCGATCATTTAAATTCAAAAAATTGTCGCCACTTTAGAAAACAATTAAGTGCAACTAATAGCCGCAGCGTGCTAAATGCGTCCCAGTCTAGTCATCAACTAGAATAATTGCTCAACAACAAGAACAATAACTGAGTCCGAGGGGGACAGAAAACAGCTGCTAAACGACAATCACCATTATCATCATCATCATTTATATTTAGCTGGTGGCGCGCACATCAACGCGACAATCAAAAACGATTAACAAGATCGCGACTGCGACTGCATCTCCATCTCTGTCAGTTGTGCCACCAGTGTCCAGTCCCAACCCACCGCTGCTGCTGCCGTCGCCTGACCCACTTGGCTCACCTGACAGATGTGTGTCAACTGCGGCCGGAGAATTGTACAAGTTGTTAAGTGTTTTGATTAAAAAACTAGGAACTGCTTTGGCAGCAACTGCAAATTTTTATTAAAGCCGCCATGCAACATGTGCAACAAGTTTAGCAACTCCAACTCTAAAGGCGACTCCGGTTTGTGTTTACTTCTGCTTGAATCCGGGTACAGGAGCAACAGCAACAGCAACAAATGTAGTGCAACATTTGGTGTCATGTTTGCCATGTGTCATGTTTTTGGAGTGTTTCAGTCCATGCCACAAATGAGCCAAAAATACACACACACACGCACACACACACTTATACACACGCGCTAGCTTGAATCTGAACCAAGCGAGCCGAGCGTAAAGACAGAGCCGAATTTTAATTACCAATCATAAAGTCTGTGCGCCCGCCCAAAAAACTTTTTGGAACAGAACCAAAAGTTTAACAAGCATGACTTAGGGAGCTCCTAGGGCCACACTAAGTAGCTATCAGACTCCGTACTTAATATCCGCATTTGCAACAAGGCAAACGAGTCACGCGCCACCGAAAAAAAAGTGATCCGACAAGCCCCAAATAACTATCATTTGTGTGTCTTTAATATCTGGAAAATCAGACTTTTTCCTAAGTTTAACTGAGTAAATATATATATTTGATCGATATGCTTTATAGGAACTGCCAAGTTTCTCAAAAACAGTTGAGTTAACATATCATTTATAATAAAAACTATTTTAAAACAAGAGAGATCGTTGCAGTCATCTGATAACAAGTAGCAACGAACAGGGTGGGTGTAGCCAAGAGTTTTAGTCATCTACAGTCCAAGTTGCCTTTGAGATTTGTATTTTAATTGTTAGTTATTATAAATTAATAATTTTGTTACACCATGACCTTCATTATGTTTATTACATTAAATTACATCAAAAAGACATACTGTTATGAATGTCGATACATATACCACGCAAGAGTTCAAGTTGCGTTGCAATGCAACCCCATGAATATCCAGCACATTTCAATATTTACTCATTTGAAGTCTATCTGTGAAACGAAAGTCGTCTCCTTTATTCCGATATTGCAAGGATATTGTACAGCATTTTCCCATTTTCCCAAAAAAAACCATCTGCTTAGCTTTGTGGACTATAATTTAATAGATCAATGTCAGAAATTAACTATGCTTAATAAGTCAATAAGAAATTTTGTGTTCAGCTCAAATTGATTAGATTAGGTTTCAAATCATTTACTGAATGTTAGATAAAGTTAACATGGAATGGATATGGTTCCTGTTAAGTTCGCGTTGTCAATCGAGACACTTTTTAACTGTCGCCCATAAGTGGCATGAGCTGCTGTTGAATGCTTCAAAAAGCAAGTCCAACGAGCTTAAACAACTTTCATTTAAGTGCTGCCTCTCGGTGCTGTGGCAATTACAACAGAAAATCTCATTACAATGTTCAACAGCGGCAGTCAAAAAATATATTATATCGACGTGATTCTTTTGCATTGTCTGCCAGCTCAATTTTTTCCCTTTCTTCTCTTTGCCACGAGCAGAATTGCAAAAACAAACTGAAAGAAAAGAAGAAAAAATAAAATATAAAAAGCGTTGCCTGAAAGTGTGCGCATAATTAGCCCTATTTGTTGTTGGCTTTGCTATTTCTGTATGTCATTATGATTATCGTTGTTGTGCTACCAAATGAGCATCAATTACATTTCTTTTGTTGTTCTGACTGCCCTTGTTGTTGCTTGCCACTAATCTTGGCTCTTAGCCAATGTGAAAGTAACAGTTTTTGTCAATTTCTGCCCACAACCCCTCGCAATATTTATCATAATATACATTTAAATTGGCTTTTATTATTTCGACTACCGGACAGACAAAAATTGTAGTGTGAAAAATAAAAATACTGAACAGAATCTGCAATGCTTTAAATATCATTGCAGTGAGTTTCGTTTATTAAATTATGACTTAAAAAGTCTTTAAATATAAACCTCTTTAATTTATCTGATCTAATTAACTGACAGTATGCTGAACATATCACATCAGAGATTTTAAGATAAGGTTTTTTAGCATTAATATTTTTGAATTAAGATTCGATACTCCTTATTGTCATCATCTATTTAGATGAATGGTGCCCCTTCTGAGGGTTTGTATGCCTCTCGAGGTTTCTCATGATACTCATATTTTTCTCACTATGATGTGATCTAAGCATTCTTCTCATTGCCTCAGGGTCTGGTACTGGCTATACCTGTTTTAGTCAGCTAACTTTTTTGTCTACAATTCCGTGTCTTTTTTTTCCTGATTCTAAATTCATTGGCTAGTTCAAAATATACCATATGCTCTATGACTTGCTTATGTAACTATGTTGCAATTATTGCCAAGGTTGTAGCTGTAATAATTTTTCGGACATGTGTGTCTGTGAAAAGGATAATAAATTCTAATGAACATACGACGCGTGTCATTCTGATATTATGTAATGGAGTATGACTGTCAGGCAAGACTAAGCTCAAGGTCAAAGAGAGATAACTCTCAACAAATGCATTCCTAAAGGGTTGCCCGGTTTGAGTTTTGCATAAGTTTGAGTCTAGAAAATTTGTCGCGCTGCGGGCAACTCTTACTGAAAACTGAAAACACAAAACTGGGTCAATTTTGTGACACATGCAAAACACTGTCGAATGATTTACGACTGCCAAGAAGTGCAACATGAACGCAACAACAACTGAATGCGGATGCAATGACAAATACCAAGACCAAGACCAAGACGAGGCATAGAGAGGCAGATAGGCGACGCTGTCATCTTTTGTCATGGCCATAAAATGTAATTTTTAGCATGTCTTGGCTGTGAGGCGTGCTCGCTGACTGTTTCCACTTAAGTCGTGGTCTTTGTTTGTCATAAAATCGCGCATTTCACTGTTTGCTGTCCTTTGACATGAAAATGCCTACCTGACAGCTGATTGACCACCTACCAAGGAAACAATTTTATTTCTTTCTCTCTCTGCCTCCCGTTTGCCACGGTTGGCCCAAATGATGCAAATGCGCTTTTCAGTTAACGACCTTTCCATTTGCCTGATTCTGGGATCGAAAGGGTTTTTGCTGCACACAATTTGCGTTTGGTGGGCGTTTTGTTGGCACAGCTTTATAACCACACTGTCCGGCAACACATTTGCATCATCAGTGTAGAGAATTCGAATACTTTTACTATCCCTTTTAGGGTGTACAACAATTCGTTAATGTACTCAATGCATATTCGGGTTTCAGAGCAGCCGCTGAGCTCATACCTAAGTAAATAACAGACTCAGAGTTAAGAATTGGGTCAGGGCACACCTCTTTATAGCTCCCGGCTCATTGACAGATCGATCGAGCTGAAATACCGCCTGCTCCAGCATACTCACATCCACATCCACATCCCCACATACACATCTACAGCTCACATAACTCACAGTAAGCAACGCCCACAGAACATATAAAAACAAAATCTTACCCGAACTGACGCGCTTCTCAACTTTTCACAAGTCCACACCAAGCGAAGAAATGCTATACAAACATTTATAAAATAATGCCGGGCAATTTTTCTGTTAGGGACAAGAATTCGCTATAATTTTAAATGTTAAGAAAAAAGAATTGTTAAAAACAAAATTGTGAATCTTGATTGTAGGATTTTTTATCTGAAACGGAAATCAAACATGTACAATTTTAAACTCAAATTGAGACTCTCAAATTTTTAATTAATAATGGTAAGCAAAATTAGAAGAATATAACGAGATTCTAATGTTATTTTCATTTTAGAACAAACGAACTCAAATCTGAGAAGTGGGCGTGATTCGTATCGAAATATTAGCACAAGATTATAGATATTTTAACCAATTTTTTTGTAAATACTTTATTATATTACATATGCTATAAATATAATTTTGGATTCATAAGAGTTGGAGATATTTCGCTTATTGTATTTCGTTAAATTTATGGAACAAGAAGTATAAGCAAATAAATGTTTAAAATATACTTCATTTAAATTCGATGTACGGAATTGAAAGCTAAACTAAAAGCTAAAACTAAAGCTGCACCTTATTACCTTAATACCTATTACGTTTATACGATTTTAAATCTTTAATAGATCATAAAACATTTGCTCCTCAATAAAAGAAGTAAGATTTTCGATCAACTTGTATAAAAATTTGTGTGTGACTATCGCAGTTGGGCGCATCAAGACATTTGCATATATCAATATCATCAAGACATATACATATATAATTTTGTTTTGTTTGTTTGATTATTCTCAAAGCTTATGTTTCACTTATCAAGTTAATAAATAAAATTTGAATGTTTAGAAATTTGTGCTAATTTAACGACAACGACAACATCGTTTATTCTAAGACCACTTTTCTGATTTGGTCTCACATTATGAATTCCCTTTTCGATTTTGGACATTTAAACACACAAACACAGAATGCATTAGGGTGGCGAATAGAGCGCGTTTTGGCCAAAAACAACAACAACACCGACATATTCAGGTTAAAGAGATGCGACTTAAGCCCACTTTTGATCTCATTTGCTTTGCAAAGAGCAGCAGCAACAACAGCAGCAACATGAGCAACAACAGCAGCAACAAGAACAACAACAACAACAATAGCAATAACAACATCAATAACAACAACTACAGTTAGCATTCTGATTCACTTTCATGCGCAGCGCGATCGTTGATTCTGATTGTGATTCCGAGCTAAGCGGCCCAAAGCCGAAAGACGCACAAGCAAATAAAAACCACGACCAATATTCACACACACACACACACGCACAGAACGAAATGCAACAACAACAACAACAAAAACGACAACAAATACAACAAAGCTGAGAATGAGATTTTATTTGCTTAGCCAACACTGTGAATATTTAATTTGCACACACGCACACACATATGTATACACACATAGAGACATACGCGAAGAGCTTTAACGACACTGCTGACCCACTTTTGGAGCAAAGGCAGCTTAAAAGCTGACTACAGAGAACCATACACAACGCTAATAAGAACAGCAATGCCGCCATTACGAATACAAATACACACACACACACACACGCAGAACAGCGCCAAAACGCGTTTGTTGCTGTTGCGTGCGTGCCGAGGAAAGATACTCACTAATTAACTCAGCGAACAGTCAACCAAAAGAATCAAGCAACTCATTTGCAAATTGTGTCTGTGCAAGCGAGAGGCACACTCGCAAGCTGAGCGGGAGACAGCAAGAACAAGATACAGACAGAGAAAGAGAGAAAGACAGAGACGGAGAGAGAGCGTAGACCGCAAGACTTTGGTGAAAGGGCATGCAACAGCGTAGAGGTAACACCCATATAAATTATGGTTAGGAAACACCAAAAATGTTGGCCAAAAAAAATATTTAAAAAAAAATACAATGACATCATTTCATCAATTTCGTTAGTAGGTCAATTGGCTGGGAATCTGAGCTGAGCATGCATGCTAAAAGAATTGATTACATGTATTTTTACACACACATTCTTCTTGAAGTCGAAACTCAACAATATTTTCGTTATACAAAATTAAATAATAAATATAAATGTAAATATATATAGCAGAATAAGAACAAAAAGTTAAGCTGATTTCTTTATTCTGATGTAAGAAATGAATAAGAATGAATTGATTAACAATCCAGATTTTTAGTTTTTAAGTTCACTTTTTCATTTTGTTCATCTGCGTTTATTTTATTTCAGTATTCTTTGTAATAAATTTATAAAATGTTTTCCATTTCTGGTTTAAATAAAGTACACATGTACTTAGTTTTCATTTAATTTAAAATAATTAATTTATAATCAATTATTAATAATTATTTTTGTGCAGGTTTACCTCCACTCATCGCGGAGTGTAGGTTCTATAAGGAGGATGACTTGATTTCAAAGCACTTTCTATGTACACGCCCTGCTCCATCTGGAGGGGAAGGGGGTCATTGGGGATCTGAGCAGATTAGACAGATTAGAGACCTTTAGAGAGGCCGTTAGATTTTGAAGCAACAACAAACAAAAGATCACTATCAACCTATTTCTTCTAGCGGGACTCCATCTTTATTAATCATAATAATACAAAAATATGCCATAGATACATACATCAATCAATCATATGTATGTACATATACATAGAAATTATTTTAGGAGTTGTATATATACAGTTAGTCTTTAATACTCATTCTAAATTATAAGTTATTTATTATGCAGATATATACATAGATATCAAATTTATATACATAGTGGAATGCTGGATTATTTAAGTTCTTTAATCAACAATTATTAATATCACTTATCGAGACCAAACCAATTTAGTCTCTGCAATTAAATTCGTACACTCCAATATTTTAAGTAAGTATTATTCTCAATCTTTTTTTTCGGATCAAATCATACTCGTTGTTTTACAACACCTACACCAGCCGAATGTATTTTGTATGTATATGTATGTATCTGCCTCATTTATTGTCCAACACTGTTAAGTAACCATCATCATCCAAGTTTTGTTTATATTCGCTGCTTTGGCCCAAATTCTTGAAAGCTGACAGCAACCAACCAACAACCACAGAGAAGGAACAATGGGGGAGAGGGGCTGTTTCAATTCCCGTTCCATTCCCATTCGTGTTCCCGCTGTGCGAGTGCGAGTGCGATGGATAAATGCTGCGATTCTTGTTCGATTCAGTTTCAGTTGTTGGTACGTAGGGTAATCATTGTCATGCAGGCGATTCTGTTTCATTAGTGTGTTTCGTACCCACGCTTCTGCCTTGTTTTCTTCTACTTATACCCACTGTTTCTTCTTCTTCTGCATCGCCTGGCGATGATTCCATTTGATAGCAATCGTAATGAACTTTAAGTTGAACGTTAGTGTTCTGCCCGCCTGATCTTCATCATCATAACGTGATTTTCTCGCAAGATGCAGATGCTGGCACCATCGTCATCATCATTTGTTGGTCACGCTGCGGTTTTTTGTTGCCCTCCGCACAAACTTACTTTTTAACTTCTTTCTTTCTTTCCTTCTTTCGTTTTCATTGTTTTTGCTTGCTTAACCAATATTTTGCCGCTCGATAATGAAAGGAAAGCAAAACAGACGGAGCCGTCAAGTGCCCCAAAAGAAAAAAATGAAACAACAACACAACTTTATAATCATCAAGAGTGAATCTGCTTGGGCCTCGACTCGACTTGGCTCGACTTGACTCGACTTGACTCGACTCGCCTTCTAGCTGGTGAAATGCTTGATGTTTATGTTCTTCGCCAGCTCCTCCTTCTCTTCCTCATCCCCATCCTCTGTCGTAGCCACGGGCAAAGTAAGAAATTCGTTACTTTGTTTAGCTTTCAATATATTATGGTGGATTTCATAATATTTGCACTGAATCTTTTTGCTTGGTTGAGTGCGGCTCTTTCTTTCTCTCTTACAGGTGTGCAACCCACTTTTGCAAGCCAAACAGGCCTGAGAAAATTCTTAAATGGTTAATGAATGATGCGACGCACGTTTCCTGGAACCGACATCGTAATGATCATTGATCACAAAAAGGGCGAATAATTATCTGAAACTTTGGTTTAATTATTATCAGCCTAAAGCTTTGCTAGAGCTTTTCGCATCGCCCTAAACTAGGCAACAGAATCGCTTTAATTTATATTTAACAAGTATAGATATGTACATATACATATGTATACTAAATGATTGTGTAAATTATGAAATATTTATTTATACATTTTTCAGTTTCCTTCATTTAATTGCAGAGAAAAAAATATATACCTATATTTAATAAATATTAAAATTAAACTCATTCTTGAGCATGTTGAATTTTATATATATATTTATTATTTTACATGTAATTATAATAAGTATATTTATTTACTATTATGAATATAATGTTCATTATAATACAGCAAAAAAGATTTCTGTTTATAAACACACTGCTAATATTCATTTATAAATCCATATATATGATATATGAATAATATTTAATTAGAGTCTAGGTACAAAGTATTTCCACTTCAAGAACTCTCGGCAAAAAAATTATAATTTCTTTACTAACTTATTTAATTTTAAATTGCAAGTCCCAATTTTCCAGCGATTACAATACACAATTATATTCATTCCATTAAGATTTAAAATAAATTGTAATTTAGAATATAGTTCATATAAATGCATTTATGTACAAATTTATTTATGTAAATATACACAAAGTTAAATACAATTTATTATCAACTGCTAATAATAATTTATATATACCAAGTACATAGCATATATGATAATATTTATATTTATAAAATATATGAATAATATTTGATACCAGTCTATCTACAAGGTATTTCCTCTTCGAGCACTCTCGACTAGAATTGTCATTTAACCATATTTATTAAGGCAGATTCTTTCGTGTACTTGGTTGACAATGACTCGTGCATTTGTTTGACTGCCTGTCTGATTTACAGTATGCGGAACATGCAAAACACGCCATCGAATATTCCATTAATGATAATTACACGAATAACAACAACAACAAAAACACAAGGAAGCCATAATACAAACTCAACGGCAATCGTCGTATCAGCTGCTTGCTCTAGTCTATTCCAATTCAGTTGATAAGTGCGTGGGGTTGGTGATGCGGGAAGGGGGTTGGGGGTGTATCTGGGTTTAGTCTGCCTGGAAGCTACCAGTTGCTGCTCCTCAATTCAATTATGCAATTGATTCGCTTATATTTGCTGCTAGTTACAAAGTTACAAACCAAATATTACAGCATATTGCAAACGGAAAGAGAGAAAGAGAAGGGTGGAGGTGAGTACGAGGTCACTTGCCATTAGCCTAGTTAAGGTGTGCTTGTTCTAGTTGTTGCAGACGCCGTTTATCGACAGCGACGTCATCGTCATCGTCCACATGCGAGCCCCTTAATTTCACGCTTTAAAAACGTACAAAGGCCGCTCTCTCTCACTCTCTCTCTCTCTGTCTCTCTGCTCTCTGAGCATTTGGAGGTGTAGTTTGGAAAATGTGCTCGATAGAGAGGAGCAGCCAAAGTCCATGTAAATAGATACTGATTCAAAGCATAAAATTAAACTTCAACTCCTAAAGTATCGAAATAATTGCACTATGAATACATATATCATAGATACTTTATTATTTTACTATGAACATGAAGTAATACAAATAAATAATAACAAAAAAAAGTATTCTGAAAATTTCTTTGATTAAGTGCATATCTCAATATTTACAACAAACTAAACTTTTTGTCCAAAAGTATCGAAATAATTGTGCGCTCGAACAGCTCTAGCGCTGTTTAGTCGAATGTGCTCTGAGAGTAAGACTCGACAGTCAACAACAGCTGGTGCTCTGTCCCTATCTTTCGCTCTCTCTCTCGGTCTGTCACTCTCTCTACCTCTCGCTAAAATCGTCGCGTGTTTTAGAAGCAACAATTCATTTTCAAAAGGTTCGCCGACAGTTCTGGTAGGAGCTACTCGAAGCTCGTACGCAATTGTTAACGTCCAAATCGCATCACAAAAGCTTAACAACGGAAAGCGAATTCTTTACAAGTGTCAAAAATCCAACTGCTTATCTGCTGGACGTACAAATTAGCACAGGCCACGAGGCATGGAACGTATACTGAGAGGAGTTATGCGATATCGCAACACAACGCGAGAGCAAATGGTCAAAGAATTTCAGAAAGTCCGCGACAATCCCGAGGTGAGTATTTGTTGCAACTGGGCAAGGTCAAATAAAAGCACATCACGTGCATTAATTAATTTTGTATGTCAGTATTATTTTGACATTGACATAAACATTTTGCCAAACATTTATAAGTATTGGCGTGTTTGCCTCTCGATTATTTGTTGTTGTTGTCAGTCGCGGTCATAATCACACTTTATAATGACTTTTCGAGTCAGACAGCGACCCAGACAATTCGTGAGAGAGACGCTCGCAGGTTAGTCAGCTTCACTCTCACTCCCTCTCTCTCTCAATATGTTTCATTTGAAAGGCATTTCAAAATACGCCCGTATTGTTATTTTTGTTGTTATCTGAATTTGGTAAACAAACAAAGGCTAACCGGTCAAGTTTACCTAAGTGAAAAATTTAATTTGTGTTATTCTCATGCACTTAACGTGGTAGCTTTTACTTTTCAGCAAACTATTGCTAATTACAAATTTTGAATGGAATTTTTATGTAAAAGACTACAACACTTATTAGTATAAATTAGTCTACAGTCAGAAAAAAAATCACCTTGAATTTTAGAAATTCGCCTTACATTTGACACCATATTATTCTAGAGTTGATTGTTAAAATCGAAGGTTGTACCTTTCTAAAAGCCACGGTTTGCATTGCTTAATTTCAGGGTTGATTTTTAAAAAATGTAGAACAAATATGTCAAATTTCCAGGGTGTAGATTTTTATTTGAAGAATACCATGGTTTTGGGATTGATTGGAGAACCTTTCTAATAAAAAAATGGTTTTTATTTTTAGAAATCAATTCTTAAAAGAAACACTTTAATTTATGGGACGGTTTTCATTTAATGCGTTTTTGCTTGAGTGTGTATGTATGTTTGTGTAGAAAATTAAATTATTTATTAAATAACTTTACGCACACATCGACTACATTTCTTTATGCTGTCAATGTTTTTGAGCGACCAAGAACCGATTTGGATTGATTTTTGACTCAGTTCATCATTTCCCGTTCAGCACTTTGGCTGTCTTCCAAGTGTGCCATAACTTTGACCACAAACTTTAAAACTAAATATGAGCGAGTAATATTTTTATGTTGAGCAAATATCTATCTGATCTAATTCTAATATTAGAAGTGTTTTCTCTTATCAGCCGAAGGCAGTATTTTTTACCTGCATGGACAGTCGCATGATACCAACGAGATATACCGACACCCACGTGGGCGATATGTTTGTTGGTGAGTAAAAATACATAATAACAACGTCTAAAATATATATGATATCTAAACACATGTTCTTCTTCCCACGATTAGTGCGAAATGCGGGAAATCTGATACCACATGCCCATCACTTCCAGGACGAGTACTTCAGCTGCGAGCCGGCGGCATTAGAGTTGGGCTGTGTCGTGAATGACATTAGGCACATTATTGTTTGTGGCCACAGCGATTGCAAGGCAATGAATCTTTTATATCAGTTGCGTGATCCCGAATTTGCTTCCAAGGTGAGTTGGTTTTTGAAATGCGACCAAAGTCAAACGATTCATTTCGGCTCTGGTTTCAGCTAAATCGCCGATTGTCGCCGCTACGCTCCTGGCTTTGTACACATGCCAACACCAGTTTGGATCGGTTCCAGGAGTGGCGGGATGCGGGCATGAAGGATCCGCTCGTGTTCTCATCGGAGACGCCACTGCGTCGCTTCGTCGCCTACATCGATCAGGAGGACAAGTTTGCCATTGAAGATAAGCTGTCGCAGATCAACACGCTGCAACAAATGTCCAATATTGCATCATATGGCTTTCTCAAAACACGTCTCGAATCGCACAATCTGCACATCCACGCCCTGTGGTTCGACATCTACACGGGTGACATCTACTACTTCAGTCGCGGAGGGAAACGCTTCATTACCGTGGACGAGTCTACTGTGGATCAGCTGTCCGCGGAGGTGAGACGGTTCTACTCCTAGACAGAGTAATGCTCTACTCTGCGTGCCTTGGATTTTATGTGTCTGTGATAGTCGTCGTCTGAGAAGTGGCATTTATATATACATATATATAAATATATATTTGAATATGTCTTATTGTTTAGCATTTTGTATTTATAAATGTTCTTTTTTATAACATGTTGTATGTGTTTCTTGTATATAAACTTAAAGTCTAGTGGTTTAAACTTTAAAGCATTACTCTTATAAATGTAGGAAAAATCAACGCCCATTCTCGCTCTTGTACGATATACGGCGATGATGATGCTGGGCTATATATATATATAATAGGGGAAGCAATAATAATAAGAATTATGCGGCACGCTGGCCGCTTCGATGTGCGACAACAAACCGTGTGTGCTTCTCGTAACGAAAAACTTTCAGTAACAGAAACGATGAAAAACTTGAAACTTAACGTTGGAGCAGTTTGGAGTGTCCATCAGTGGTACTTGTGATTGTGATGGTTCATGGCAATGTTATTCGGATTCTCCAGCTCCTCAAAAAACTTGCGCGCATTGCGTATGTTGACCAGCGTCGCTTCCGATGGCAGCGTGGGATCTGACATGACGACCAGCACGTACGTGTTGCTGGTGAATGTGTCGATGAAGGCGGCAAAGGCATTGTTGCGAACCTCCATCGATTGGAATTTGGCGCCCAGCTTGGAGCAGCTCAGCTTGAATTGTTTGATTATGTTCGAGACCTTTTCGAAGCGATGCGAGTCGCGATTCTTTTTACTCTGACAGTGCGAAATGACCAAAAACGTGGCCTTCTCAAAGAGCAGCACCTCATCCGCATCGATCACATTGGCGAAGTGCGTCAGCGAGTTCTCCAGCGCGGCCACATTCGGAATCAGCATGGTCACAATCGACGACCAGGCTCTGTGCGTGAGAGTACAAAGGTTAATTGAAGTCCAGAACCCTCTTAAAAAGATTACTCACTTGTACAGTGTTTCATCCCAGATGCTTGTGCGAAAGCATGTCACATTGCCGGGCATGGACAGGCGGATGAGATCATCTTCGCGTTCCTTGAAGATATTCTCGCGCTGCTCCTCGGCCAGCAAATCCATTTTGTGCACCAGACAGAAGATTTTCGCTTCCGGTGAGTTCTGCAGTAGGGCCTCGAGACAACTTTGATAGTAGTGCACGTCGCGCTCCATCTCCTGGCTCTCCACATCGAACACATAGATGAGCACCTCGACATTGCGGAAGATGTTGTCGCGCTGCTGCGTAAAATATTGTTTCATGAAACTCTCCTGGCCTCCACAGTCCCACAGATTGAGCACCAGATTGCCAAGGAAACGCACATGCGAATGCTCCACATCAACTAAAACGGGAAAAATTATTGTAAGGCTGCCGCAATGACAATGACAATGAAAAAGCTGATTACTTGTTGCGCCCAGGCGTGTCGTATCTCTGGCAATATAGTTGGCAAATATAATGGAACGCATACTCGTCTTGCCCGAGCCGCTCTTGCCCATCAGCAGTACCTGCGGAGCGTAAGAAAAAATTAGCATATCAGTTTACAAGTTATTTGTACTGCAATTGACTCTGATTTACCTTTTTCTTCATTTTATTGTGATTTGTGTTTGTTTTGTTAATAAAAAGGCTGGCTGAATAAAATGTTAATAGAATTTATCGGCCATCGGAAGAGAAGCCGTCGATAGACTGTGGCGGTTTGCGATTTCGTTACAACACCTCTCAGCAACTATCGCCATTAATATGATTTGGATAGAAAAAAGGATAGATTTCAGCACTGAACAAGTTTTTGTTGATAAATTTTATTTCGTAAATAGAGTTTTGCAATAGATATAAACCAACTTCAGAGCCTAATTAAAATGTGTTATATTAATCTAGTAAAGTACTAAATTTCAGTTGCGAAAATATCCCAAAAGTATGCCATTTAAAAAACTCCCTTAGTAAGTACATCCACCAAAAAAGCATCCAAGCTGACAGGTAAAATCGTTGATTGTGCGTGTTGGAAAATACTTACAAATTTGCAAGACGTACAAAAGCTGTTTGCTATGAGAGCACTTTATTCATTTCATGTGCGGAAACAATCACATTCGAATTGGACTTCAGCCAATCAAATATTTATGTGATAGTTTTAGGGTGTACTTAAAACGGTTAATATATAATACAAGCGCAGCAGTCCCTCAATAAAGGCGACTTTGAACAACTTTGACTAGACTTTGACAATATTTAACTCAAACTTTTCGAATAGCCTCTTCAAATTAGTTTGTTACACGAGTCCTTCGGTCCGGACAGCAAACATTCCCTTTAATATTAAAACATCTTTTTGTATCCATTTTTTATACGGGCGCTTTAACTTGCTAAGATAATATATAAAACACATAAGATAACAAATAACATTAAAAGTAAACATTTGGTCACATTTTATTTAAACTGAAAATAATTTAAGATAATGGCACATATGTACATGTCGATAAGCATACTTAACCCAAAAGATGGGAAATGTGTTATGGGAAAAATTAAAAATGCAATGAGCAAAAACGAGAATGCAACATGCAAAGAATCTTCTTTTCTAAGCATGCTCAAAGGTGGCAGTGTTGTTGTTGTTGTTGCACTTGGTATTGTTAGCTTTTGGCAAACCTCGCAGGGTCGCCCTCGGTGAGCGGTTGCATGGATTTGTGGTTGCATGCAGACGAGGAGGCGTAATGTCTATCCTTGTGTTAGTATTATTGTTGTTATTGTTGTTGTGTAATGGAACTGTCGATTGTGGCTTTAGTTCAAAAGCCGCATCTTGTGGCTTGGAGAGCAAGAGAGGCACCTGATTCAACTCGCTGCTGGACTGACTTTGAAGCATATCAGGCGGATGCACTGCGACCGGAGTGCACGAACTGAACTCAAAATGTGGCAGGGTGGCTTCTATGATAGTACATTTGGTGTAGCAGATGGCGACAGCTGGATTCGAGATGTCACTAATACCGTTGCGGCTGCAGCTCCTGGTGGGCGTGGACGTCGATACGTACTTATTCTCTGCGGATTCTCCATCGGCGTTGAGCTTGGGTTTCAGCAACAGGCAGCGATAAAGAAGGCAGCAGATGACCAACACGGGCAACCCAAGGAAGAACAGAATGTACAGGAAACGCGAGATGCTCAGATAGTCTGCAAGGACAAAATAAAATAAATCAGTAAATAAAAGTTAAAATTAAATAGCAAGGAAGAACAGAATGTACAGGAAACGCGAGATGCTCAGATAGTCTGCAAGGACAAAATAAAATAAATCAGTTAATAAAAGTTAAATTTAAATAGCTGAAAACTTAATCAATATTTGAATGCACTATATATTATTTTTCAGCTTTTGAATATAAATCAACTATTATCATATATACGATCTTTGCCAATATGATATACTAGATCTTTACTGTTACGATTTTGATTCTACAATAAATACGAAAAAGCCCTTATATAAATACTCAATATCTCCATTTTCGTATGGCAGCTATATGAAAGTAGTAGTGTCAGATCTATAATAATCCTATAGTACTTTACTTTTAACATATAATTATAAGTTTATCCTGATCAAACAAATATGTATATTTGACTTAATGGGGAGTAAAATTGTGAATGCAAAAAGGAGTCAAGCGGAATTCAAACTTGATAACTTGATAAGACCATCATAATCAAAAGAATCTCTTTATCACAAAAAATACTAACTGCTTGGATCTGTGACTGGTCCGCTGTCAACGGAACCACCTAGTCCGAGTTTTTTGCATGCCTCGCCACCGAATCCTACATCGCAGTGGCAATGTCCTCTGCTGTTGCAGACACCGTTGTTGTTGCAGTCTTGTGGACAGTTGGCAACCATGCCCACTTGGCGCACTAGCTCCAGAGCCAGGCACGTTTGATTGTAGCACATTTTCTGATCACCACACTTGGCGCCATTGGGCGTCATCCCAGGATCGATGATTTGTTGGCCGAAATTAAAGAACGCCGTATGGCAGACGAAAAGATTATGATGATCAATGGTATATGACTTGGATGGTTCAGCAAATTCAATGCCAAACTCGAGATGCTCATTGTAATGGATGCACTGCAGCGTCCCACATAGAGCGTTCTCCGGTGTGCACTTCACAAAGCTATCATTCAGTCGATCGTAGCCACAGTTGCCCCTTTTCGTGCCATCCTCGTTTTGCTTATAGCAGTGCGCCGAGTTGTCGCCCGAGGGTCCCCACAGGTTGCGGCACTGACTGGCATGCGTCCGGCAAAAGCCCTGGAAGCAGTACGCCTGATTATTATCGCATGACTCCGTGTCGCGACGAAAGACATCTGCCGGGCAATATTCCGACTCGCCGGTGCAGTACTCCGGCAGATCGCATTCGTTCTCCGAGGGACGGCAAGCGCTGCCCGCCAGCTTTGGTCCGCATGTGTCGAGATCACAGCACTCGCCCGTGGCACACGAGGCATTGCTGTGCAGCATGCAGGTGTGGGCATTGCAGCAGCTATTCTCACAGTGGGTGGGCAAACCACAGTCGCACTGCTCGCCGGGCTCCACGAATCCGTTGCCGCACTGCGGCGATTCGAATAGCTTGGTGGGTTTATTCCTCAGGCAGTACTTTATGCCACGCGAGAAGGCAATGGTCAGCTGATCGATGCTGCAGCTGCTCCAGTGCACCGGCACCAAGGCCGTACTCGAATCATGCATTAAACACTTCTCGTCCGGGCAACGGCAATCGTTCTTGTCGTGATCCATTCCGAAATTGTGGCCCATCTCGTGCGCCATTGTGGTGGCGACCACTGCCAGAACCGGACTGTGCAGTCTGGTGAAACCGCCGGAGCTATGATACGAGCAAATTAATCCTTTAGGAGACTTGCCTACCACATTGTATGCAAATGTCTCCTTGGTCAGCAGCTGGGCATGATCGTTGGGATGATCTGCCATCAGCTTTGTTCTGCGATAGTTAATGAAGTTTTCCAGTGTCAATGTGCCATCGCTGGAGAACTCAATCTCATTCGATTCGTTCCAGATGACAACGCCCACAAGAGCCACAAATATGTTCAGTGGCACATAAAGCTAAGGAGCGAGAGATGAGGATTAAGGATTAGTTAATCAACTTGTCTGCTGCTGATGATTCAGTCTACTCACTGCATCAATAATGTTGACCAGATCCTTGCAATGCTGATGCACTCGCTTGGTGTTCTCACCGAAATGCTTGTACACCTTGTTGTCCACGACAATCACCAGCTCCACATAGCTGGAATACTTGTCGGCATTGTATGGACCACGTATCAGTTGACTCTCATCCGTGTGGCGTCGCTGGCGTCTCAGCATGCGTTTGATTTCGCTACCATCCAAGCGATGTGGCAGCTGTGGCTGTTCCTCCTGCACCTGCTCATGTACCGTCCAGCTCTCCTCGTGTGGACTGTGGTTGTCAGTGCGGTCATCGTAGCCACAGGTGGCATTCTGCTGCAACATGTCCGCGTGTCTGTTAAATATCCAAACAACAAAATATATGTATTTATTTGGGTAATTTGATATTTCCGCAGCCACAAATATTAATAACGGAAGTGCGAGTCGTAAACGGGCGTGCCTCAAGACTCAGATATGGCAAGAAAAAATGGGCAGACTAATACAGCAAATGTTTATTGAACGCAAATAAGGCAAACATTGAGCCAGCTAACTCCAGAGATGCCCCTGCCCCTGCCCCTGTCACCGCCCCTGGAAACAGTGGAATAAGCGACCTTTTTATTAGATATGTGTGCGTGATATTTCCACATTCAGGTGAATGCGTTGGAAATAATAGATAGTAATTGCTGAGAAAAGTAAATTAAAAATTGAACCAGTTTTATATTGGAAAAAGAATCACGATTGGATTATAATTTATGTTAAATTTGACTATAATATATTGTATTTAGCATTTATTAACATTTCTTTTTTCCTAAGTTCTGCAAGTAACTGTTTCCTAGTTCTGAAGGGAGCAGCACTAATATAAACGTAAGTGTAGACTTTAAACACTTTGTTTAAGTCTGTCTTTGTTGTCCGATAGTTTCAGCCGTAACTCACCTGAGCAGATAGTGGTCATCCTGCAGCCGTCCGCTGCCATTGCTGTGTGGGTGAATGAAATACGTGTCCTGGCCATCGAAGACAACCCCATTCAGGGCGCCACCGCAGGTGGCTAGCGCCACACTTGAATCTGGCTTTCCGCGTATGTGTCCCTGGTGAGTTGCAGATAATTGTAAAAACGAGCCATAAAACCACACACACATAATACACATAAAACGAATAAACTCACCTGATAATGGCATAAATCAACGTCAGTCTTGCTAAAATTGCGCACCACGTAGCCGGAGCCGGAGTCGCCTTCCAGCTGGTTGCTGGCATTCTGATAGCGCAGGAAGTGGGTTTCGGGGAGGAGGCGATCGTTGCGCTGCAGTTCGATTTGGATGCGTTGTCCTTGATGCGTGTAGCTCAGTGTTAAGCTCGGCGCATGCAGACCATCCTGGAATACCACCACACAGCAAGATTAACCCATTGAAGAGATTTCAATTTGTTATATTTGTTGTATAGTTTTTATAATTATATATTTGAGTAACTACTCCCATCACTTACTGTTGCATCCAGAGTGCCTTGCAGGCTGCGTTTAGTGCGTCCATGTTGCACTTGGGGGCGTATCACAGAGTGAGTGGAGAACTCATTAAGGGCTGGAAAATATTCACCAATTTGTGCTGCAAATTGATAAGTGCCACCATTTGAACAACAAGATGCGCATTTGAAATTTTAGACAGTCAAGAAATGATTGTTGAAATTGCTGCTACACATAATACAAGATTATTCTTTTCTTCTACGCATGGCATATTTGTCACATTCTTAAAGGGTCTTGACATTCTACATTTGTATAATTCGTAATCATTTAGCTTCCCTAAATATGTTAAATTAAGTTGTAACAACAACATTAGCTTAGTTCTGAGTAAGAAAATATCATAAATATATTTATGTTTTTGCGAAATATGCTTTCGTGTTTACTATTTCCTGCTTCCAGAAGGCTACGCCTTTATTGCTCACACATATATATATACTGAAAGGTATATTTAAATTTAATTATATTATAAAAGTAATTGCTCCCAAATGCCTTGTATTTGCTGACTCACAATTGACACCACAGTTGACTAAGTAGCCCCGCTCTAACCCACCCTACCCCTTCAATACTATTCCATACACTCCACCTGCCCTGGGCTAACCATTGTCTTGTGTCCTTTGTCCTAATGTGCTATTAGTAACAAGGTGTGTGTGTCTGCGTATGTGTGTGTGTGGGTGTGTAAAGAGCATAAAAAGCATTGTTTTTTTATGCGTGTCAAACAATAACTATAATTTTTAGTATAGTTTATTTATTTACTAAGCTGACTGTTCAGAGTAATTAAAAAATCACTGATTATAATTCTTGGATTTTTTACTTATTTAGTAGCAGTGGCTGCGATTCCAGAAATAATGAAAGTTAAGTTTAATATATATAATTTAACTTTCAAAGTAAGAGAGAACCGTTATCTAATTACATATTACCCTTGTAGACTGGAATCAGCCTTCGACATGTTATTATTATTTTGTGTTATAAAAAAAGTTTACCTTGAATCATTTTTTTTTTTTTATAATTTCATAACCTTCACTTTTTATTATGAATTGCTTCAATGCATAATCAATTTATATTTAGCTTTTTTATTATCAACGTCCGAGTAATACCAACATTGGATAAATCTTGGGTATTGCTTTATTTTCGTTATAGAGCAAGGTGCGTATATTGATATCCAATTAATTAGTACATTTAGTTTCAGTAATCGACACTTTAAATATAATTTTACTTCGATTCACTACGCATACGATTGACGTTCAAAAGAAAAAAATGAGTGTGAAGGGAGGGAAAGTAAATATCTACACAAGTACTTCCAGTCTTTAACCATATACAAATATTTATATATACGAGATGTTAATTCAATTAGCGCTTGGCGCTGGCTGCAATTTTTGTTTGTTTGTTGTTTTTTGATTACAAGTTGTATTTGATGGACATCTTGAAAACATAAAAAGGCTAAAATGGTTTACCTGTGTGCCTAGTAGATCCTAGTAGATCTTTATTCCATTGGTCTTTCCTAGTTTATTTAGAATCTATACACATTGGCATACCATTCCGGAGACAACCTGGACGATTGCGTCTTTACTCCAACCCTTCTTCTTTGCGTGGCACTTAATTTTACTTATGTTCCTTACATATTATTTGTCTGAGGTTTTGCATATGGGAAGTTTGTTGGCAGAGTTGCGTTTCTCACCTTTTGACTCCGTGTTGTAAGCTGTGACGAGAACAATTTGTTGTTGCAAGCATATGTTGAGCAACAACAACAACAGGGCAAACGGCAACTGCAACGGCAGCCGTTGTTGCTGCAACTGTAAATTTAAATAGGAAAGCGGCCGAGGCATTTTTGTACGTCTCGCGTCTCGAATCTTAAGAATCTAGTGCAATTGCAGTAATCTCGTTGTTATTGTTCTTGTGTAGCAGCAACGACACCTCAAGAATAGCAAGAATTGCAACTTGCCACACACACAAACATTTACTTCCAGGAAATAAACAAAAACGGTTGTGTTTGTTGTTGCTAACTAGTGGAATTTGATAAGGATTCAGCAAATGTAATTTATAAAATACAGTTCAATTAACTAATCTTTGAATAAGTTTTAATTTTGTTGGCAATAAATCAATTTAGTTGAACACTCGAAGCTGTTTATCACAGAAATACGCGTAAGCAAATGAATAAGATAACACCGGAAACACAGCAGCACTGCGCGCCAACACGACGACAATTGAAAAGAAACTGACATTGAATCCCATTGCGAGCGAATAAGAGTAAGCAGCGGCAATTCACAATAGCAGGCCTGATGAAGAGTTATCGAAAAATCGAACAAATCCATATCCTTTCCAAGCAGTCAGTTTCTGTCATGTAACGGGAACGTGAATTTTTGAAAGTCAACTGAAAATTCATTTAAACCTTTGAGTACGTTTTCGTTTTTTTTTTAATTTACTTAATTTAAATCGAAGACGACAACTAGAAGCAAATTGCGAATGATAAGCCATTTGTCCTGATTGACTGAGTGAAGATTACTTTCAGGAAGGAAGTCCGCAGAAAATGGTGTTTTGAAATGTATAAGAACAGTTGCTTAAAATTGTTGTTTATTTTATGAATATTTTAATGGTTTACTGCAGTTATCGATAATAGACATATCGATAACTGCATGAATTAGTTCATTTTTCCACTGCAAGACAAAAAATAAAAGCTGTGCTCCCCCGCGCATTTTATTTAAACATGATTTTACTGAACTGACCGTTAAAGGTAGAAAGTTATGGTAACATCTGACGAATCGAATATATGTCGAATTAATTCTTTATTTACTTTTAAATATCGCAAGTGCGCTTTACAACTGTACAACATGATAACATTACACATTTAAGAGTACTGTGGACTATTCTGCATTGAGTTTTCTTTTTGTTAGCTACGCGTTCGTTTTTTGTGACAATTTGACTTCTTTGGTTTTTATTTACAAAAGCATTTAGCAGATACACATGTATGTATAAACAATTAAAATACATATATATATAATTATAATGAGTAATATATTACTAGAGATATCAATAAAATTTCGTACACTGAGCCTTACAATTAGTCATTGAGATACTTAAAAGCACATAAATTAAGCAACGCCTTATAGAACTAACTAGAAGGGGCGGGGGGAATGAATATCAACGACATGTGCCAAAATTAAATTTTATTCGTACCTAACCTAACTTAAAATATAGAAAGTCATATATTTTGTCTATTTTCGCTGCTCAAAACGTGACGTCAGCGATGCAATATTCGACGATGCCTTCACGGTTGGCGGCGTGGGAGCGGTTGTGACAGTTGCGGAGGCAGCTGCTCCCGGCGCACGCTTTGCGAGCCCGCCACTAAACGATGGCTTCGACGACAGCGGCTTGGGTTTCTGTATGGTGGCCGAGGGCGTGGCTGCCACACCATTGGGCAGTGTTTTCGAAGTCCGCGTAAAGGACTTGGGACGCGCGGCGCCGCCAATGCGCGTCGTCTGGGTAGCTGGAGCGGGAGTCGGTGCCGCTTTGATAGTAGTGGTGGTGCTGGTGTTGTTGCTGGAGGAGCTGGTTGCTGGCACTGGCTTAAAGCTGGAGAAGGCGCGTGATGGCGAAATGTCGGAGCGCGTGGGAGCCACACGTGCAACAGGAGCATTTAGGGTCGTAGCACGCATATAAGTGGGCGTCACTGCCGGCGGTTTGTCCTCCGTGCTGCTATTTCGATTGCTGCCCGCCGGTTTCGGTGGAGCCGGACGCTGTGGACTTCGGGGCATTGCAGTCTGCTCAACCTCCACCTCAACTGCTCCTGGTAGTGGTGGTGGTGCTGCTGCTGTTGCTGCTTCTGGTGTGGTGGGTTTTCCCGAGTAGAGAGAATCGCCGCCATTGAGTTTCTCAAACTCATTGACAATCTCACCCAGCAAGCCCATTTCGCTGCAGGTGCTGCTGCTGGTGGTGGGCAAGAGATCGCTGCGCTTAAGCGTCTGTGCCGCCGGCGGTATCTCCTCAATGACCGAGTAGATGGCATCGCTGGATGCACGCAACGGCTCCTCGATGAACTCACAATCATCGTAGGTTCTCTCGACGGTTGTCTGTGCGGTGGCCACTGGCAGCTGATAACCGGATGAGGTTGTCGACAGGGTCTTCTTGATCACGGGCGGTGGTCGTGGTGGCGGTGATTTGGGTCGTGTGCCACCAGCGGGATTGGTGGTGGTTGAGTTCGTCACAGTGCTTTTGGGTCGCGCTGCTCCAGGCGGTGAGCGCATGGAGCCAAATGTTTGCGGCTGCGTCTTTCTGGTTGGTGAACGCATAGACTGGGTGCGCTTCACCAGATTCTTTGTTTCCTCCTCGCGCGGTGTCGTCTCCGAGTCCGAGTTGGAAGACTCGGCCTGCGGCGGCATTGGCACTGGCATCGGTGCCGATATCTCCAGTGTACGCAATCTCTCGCGATCAATGTAGGTCTTCTCCTTCAGCGGCGCCTTCTCCTCCTTCTTGAGGAAAGAGGCAAAGCGGCGGATGGTTCCATCTCGCTTCACATTCAGCTTGGGATCCGCATGCAGGGGAACGGGCGGCGCCGGAGCTGAGCGTGTCGGCGATAGATCTCCAGTACTACCCTTCAGTGGCACCATGGTCAACGTACTGGAGTCAAGTGTCGGTTTGGATATGATCGGACGTGCCGTGCAACCGGGATTCGGTGGTGGCAATGCTGGCGCCGCTCGTGGCAATGTGTTGCTTGTTTTGGTTTTCGTTGCTGCCGACTGCTCGGGCGACTTGACCACTGGCGGCGGTGGAGCGGATCGCTGTGGCACTCCATTGCTCTCCAGCTGAACCGTGGGCTGCACAAAAGCCACATTGGGTCCGCTGTAGTTGCTCGCCGGCGAGCTGGCATTGTTCAGTGGACGCAGCGTGAATCCCTTGAATTTACCAAACATGCTCGGCGCATTGGCGGCTCCACCGGCAGCGTCGCTCGAATCACTCGGTGACTTTAGCAGGGCCGAGTTCATGTCGTCCGTGCTGCTGGGAGTGGATTTGGGCAGCACATTCGGGCCACCTGCGCCACCTGGTGGACCGCCTCCATTTTGATTACTGCGCGAAGTCGGCTGCTTAATAGCGCTAGCGGTTTTCATGCTGCAAAGACAAATCACAGGATTAGTGCTACTGGATCAAAGAGTGGATCAGATGGATATATATTCAATTTGTGTTACATACCAAAACAAAAGCAGTGCAATTAAAAAACCAACACCGAAAGGGGAAGCTGAATAAAGTTAACAGAAACTAGAGAAACATGCCAACAACAAAATGCTTAAGCTGCCCATATATGCTACAGGGTTTACAACTAGGACTTTAAAACTAATTAAGATCTTTAACACAATAAATGTTCTCTTGCGGAAATATTATTAATTTATTGCAAATATCACACGCCTTGAAATTAAGCACTTTCTTGTATATTTTAAATACTTTTTTAAGCTTCTGCAGCAATTTTTATAAGCTTTTGAATTAGCTCGATTAAAATCAGTAAATTCAATTTAAGGTGTAAAGCAATTAAATAATAATATTATATTAGCATATGCAATTTAACAACACAATTAAATAATAAATATTATTAATATAATATAATTTAATAAAATATAATAATAAATCGTTCTTAGTTAGCTGCTTTATTTTGTTCATGTTAAAGCCAGCTAACTATCTTGTGTATTAGATAAATATTTTTGTATCCTCTATGGGCGCTTTAGCATGCTTAGATAATAAGATATATAACATATAACATATGACATAGCAGAGACAAGACCAACACCAATGCACAAATAACATTAAAAGTAAACATTTGGACACATTTTATTAAAACTGAAATTAATTTAAGATAATGGCACATACATGTCGATAAGCATACTTAACACAAAAGATGGGAAATGTGTTATGGGAAAAATGAAAAATGCAATGAGCAAAAATGAGAATGCAATATGCAAAGAATTTTCTTTTCTAAGCATGCTCAAAGGGGCAGTGTTGTTGTTGTTATTGGTATAGTTATAGTTGTGGTTATTGTGGGTGTTGTTGCTGTTGTTGCAATTGGTATTGTTAGCTTTTGGCAAACCTCGCAGGGTCGCTCTGTATAAATTGGGCGCCCTCGGTGAGGGCCAATGGATTTGTGGTTGCATGCAGACGCGGAGCCGTAATGTCCAGCCTGCGTCGCATTGTGTTAGTATTATTATTATTGTTGTTGTTGTTGTTATTGTTGTTGTGGAATGGAACTGGCGGTGGTGGCTTTGGTGCAACAGCTGTAAGTTGTGACGCGGAGAGCTTGCGACGCAAAAGAGGTGCATGCTTCACCTCGTTGTTGCTGTGACTCTTGGGCATGGCAGGCGGATGCACTGCTGCCGGAGTGCCTGGACTGGACTTGAGACGTGGCAAGGTGGCGTGTATGTTAGCAATTGTGGCGGTTGCAATGTTAGTTTGTGTATTTGATAGTTTTAGTGGTGGGGGTGGTGCAGACGTAGAACAAGTGGTGCTGGGTGAGCTAGCTGTTGAGCAGGAGGAGACGGCGGCGGCACAGAAAGCTGGATTCGAGATGCAACTGCTACTGTTGCAGCTGCTGCTCCTTCTACTGCTGCTGGACGTGGATGTCGATACATACATATTCTCAGCGAGTTTTCCACCGGCGAAGAGCTTGTTGTCTCGCAACAGGCAGCTATAGAAAAACCAGCCGACGACCAAAAGTGGCAACACAATGAAGAACAGAATGAACAGGAAACGCGAGATGCTCAGATTGCCTGCAAGGAGTAAGTAAAAAAGGATGGCTTTAAAACTGTAAGAATAGCCAGAAGGGCGTATATATGTATATATTTATATGCTTTCAGAAAAGACATTTCAAATATAAATATGGACAACAGGATCAATCCCATTATCTTCAAAAACTTACTGCTTGGATCTGTGGCTGGTCCACTGTCCACGGAGCCACCGTGTCCGGGCTTGCTGCATGCCTCGCCGCCGAATCCTATGTCGCAGTGGCAATGTCCTCGACTGTTGCAGACACCGTTATCGTTGCAGTCGTCTGGGCAGGTTGCACCCATGCCCTGTTGGCGCACACTCGCCACAGAGAGGCACTGCTGATTTACGCACATGCTGTGTTCGCCACACTTGGCGCCATTGGGCGTCAGTCCAGGATCAATGGTCTGCAGGCCAAGATCAACCAATGCCGTGCGGCAAGCGACAATCTTTCGATTGTGACTGACATAGGAGTGGGATAATACAGCGGCCGATTCCATGCCAAACTCCAAACGCTCATTCAAATGGATGCAGTGCAGCATTCCACAATTCACATGCTCCCGCGGGCACTTCACAAAGGTCTTATTGTGTCGATTGTAGCCACAGTTGCCCAGTCGCGAACCCTCCACATTCTTCTCATAGCAGTGCACCGAGTTGTCGCCCGTTGGTCCCCACAGAATCCGGCATTGATTGGCATGCGACCGACAAGTGCCCTGGAAGCAGTACGCCTGATTATTATCGCATGACTCCGTGTCGCGACGAAAGACATCTGCCGGGCAATATTCCGACTCGCCGGTGCAGTACTCCGGCAGATCGCATTCGTTCTCCGAGGGACGGCAAGCGCTGCCCGCCAACTTTGGTCGGCATGTGTCGAGATCACAGCACTCGCCCGTGGCACACGAGGCATTGCTGTGCAGCATGCAGGTGTGGGCATTGCAGCAGCTATTCTGACAGTGGGTGGGCAAACCACAGTCGCACTGCTCGCCGGGCTCCACGAATCCGTTGCCGCACTGCGGCGATTCGAATAGCTTGGTGGGTTTATTTCTCAGGCAGTAGTTCATGCCGCGTGAGAAGGCAATGGTCAGCTGATCGATGCTGCAGCTGCTCCAGTGCACCGGTACCACGGCCGTACTTGAGGCGGCCATTACGCACTTCTCGTCCGGACAATGGCAATCGCTCGAGTCGTGTTCCATACCAAAATTGTGGCCCATCTCGTGCGCCATTGTAGTGGCGACCACGGCCAGCACCTGACTGTGCTGCATGCTAACTCCGCCGGAGAACTCATACGTGCAGATGGGTCCCTTAAGGGCCTTGCCCACCACTCCGCCTGCAAATGTCTCCTTGGTCAGCAGCTGTGCATTGTCGTTGGGATGCTCCACCACCAGCTTAGTGCTGCGATAATTAAGGAAGTTACGAAGGGTAACATCGCCATCGCTGGAGAACTCAATCTCATTCGATTCGTTCCAGATGACAACGCCCACAAGAGCCACAAATATGTTCAGTGGCACATAAAGCTAAGGAGCGAGAGATGAGGATTAAGGATTAGTTAATCAACTTGTCTGCTGCTGATGATTCAGTCTACTCACTGCATTAATAATGTTGGCCAGATCCTTGCAATGCTGATGCACTCGCTTGGTGTTCTCACCGAAATGCTTGTACACCTTGTTGTCCACGACAATCACCAGCTCTACATAGCTGGAATACTTGTCGGCATTGTATGGACCACGTATCAGTTGACTCTCATCCGTGTGGCGTCGCTGGCGTCTCAGCATGCGTTTGATTTCGCCACCATCCAAGCGATGTGGCAGCTGTGGCTGTTCCTCCTGCACCTGCTCATGTACCGTCCAGCTCTCCTCGCGTGGACTGTGGTTGTCAGTGCGGTCATCGTAGCCACAGGTGGCATTCTGCTGCAACATGTCCGCGTGTCTGTTAAATATCCAAACAACAAAATATATGTATTTATTTGGGTAATTTGATATTTCCGCAGCCACAAATATTAATAACGGAAGTGCGAGTCGTAAACGGGCGTGCCTCAAGACTCAGATATGGCAAGAAAAAATGGGCAGACTAATACAGCAAATGTTTATTGAACGCAAATAAGGCAAACATTGAGCCAGCTAACTCCAGAGATGCCCCTACCCCTGTCCCTGCCACCGCCCCTGGAAACAGTGGAATAAGCGACCTTTTTATTAGATATGTGTGCGTGATATTTCCACATTCAGGTGAATGCGTTGGAAATAATAGATAGTAATTGCTGAGAAAAGTAAATTAAAAATTGAACCAGTTTTATATTGGAAAAAGAATCACGATTGGATTATAATTTATGTTAAATTTGACTATAATATATTGTATTTAGCATTTATTAACATTTATTTTTTCATAAGTTCTGCAAGTAACTGTTGCCTAGTTCTGAAGGGAGTAGCACTAATATAAACTTAAGTGTAGACTTTAAACACTTTGTTTAAGTCTCTCTTTGTTGTCCGATAGTTTCTGCCGTAACTCACCTGAGCAGATAGTGGTCATCCTGCAGCCGTCCGCTGCCATTGCTGTGTGGGTGAATGAAATACGTGTCCTGGCCATCGAAGACAACCCCATTCAGGGCGCCACTGCAGGTGGCTAGCGCCACACTTGAATCTGGCTTTCCGCGTATGTGTCCCTGGTGAGTTGCAGATAATTGTAAAAACGAGCCATAAAACCACACACACATAATACACATAAAACGAATAAACTCACCTGATAATGGCATAAATCAACGTCAGTCTTGCTAAAATTGCGCACCATGTAGCCGGAGCCGGAGTCGCCTTCCAGCTGGTTGCTGGCATTCTGATAGCGCAGGAAATGGGTTTCGGGGAGGAGGCGATCGTTGCGCTGCAGTTCGATTTGGATGCGTTGTCCTTGATGCGTGTAGCTCAGTGTTAAGCTCGGCGCATGCAGACCATCCTGGAATACCACCACACAGCAAGATTAACCCATTGAAGAGATTTCAATTTGTTTTATGAATGGCTTCATTAAGTTTTCACATGCAAAGTGTGTGGACACACGCCAATCCATCCACACACCCAATTTACATGGCGTGGCATGATTGACATTTAATATCTCATTTCTGTGGAACTAATTAAAAAGCTTTTTTTATGTGCTTATCTGAGGCACACCTACTGACTTTTGTGGAACTTCGCACACAAATTCTAAAATATTTATTACTTTCTTGGTTTGCGTGGATAGCTTTCATAATTCTAATTTCTAATAACTACTCCCATCACTTACCGTTGCATCCAGAGTGCCTTGGAGGCTGCGCTTAGTGCGTCCATGTTGCACTTGGGGGCGTATCACAGAGTGAGTTGAAAACTCATTAAGGGCAGGAAAATAGTCACCAATGTGTGCTGCAAATAGACAAGTGCCAGAAAAGAAACAATTAAGAACAGGTAAACGGAGACGACTAAGACGTAGAAGAACTGTAAATGTGACCCCAAAAACATGTATCATGCAAGAGTGTGCGGGGAGCACACCCAAATGTTGGGAAACTGGCCGACAAGCTTGACTAAGACAAATCCGCAAAGAGTGAAAATCTGTCGCTAACTGAAAGGTGTCTCTAATGGGCTTAAGTTTTAAACTCAAAACGCTGACAACTTGAGCCCATAATTAAGGCAAAGAAAATGCCTCAGCCTGATATTTATTTAAGATGCTTGCTGTTTGCTTTGGCTAAGCTCTGAGCCAGATGCTTGATAAGATGCAATTACAAACAAGTACCTGTCTAAGTATCGAATACACTATGAAGTGCACTAGAGTGCAGCATCTCGACGGCATCCTTGTCCACTGACTGATGGCTGATATATTAATGGCCCTGAACAGTGCATAAATTAAGTACTATTTGATACAGATTTAGGTCTCTTCCCATTATATGTTGGCGTACGAGTTCTTGAGCTGGCTGTTGTGAAAGATGCAAGACGCGTCTAATTAACGGCCAGAGCAGATGTCAGACATGCAGGAGAGCAGCCGTTTGGGCTTGTTGTATCTTGCAGATACATTTTAATACATTTCGCACATGCGTGGGCAGCACACACAGCCCAGCCACATACACACACACCCACAGACACACTCACACTCACACACACACACACACACTCTGGAGCACAAGTGGCCGTCGCGGCACCTCGAAGCGAATTCATCCACTCACATGGCCAACAGCGAAACAGGCAAAAATAAACATAAAACAAAACAATAAGTCTCAGCACAAACAATTTCGGTTGCCCTCCAAAACAAGAAGGCATTTTTCAATTTTAGCCACTGCTGCCAGACTTTGCAGCATCTCGACACGACCAGCCCCCTGCTGGAGATAGTCAGAGAGATCCGCGACGTCGATGTCGTCGTCTCTGCATATGCAGCAAGACACTTTCCAAAATGTCAAACGCGTCAGGGCTTTTCCCTTATACGAGAAGAACAACATTTTTGTAAACTAATAAATGGTTTTGTTGTATGGATTTTCTTGATCTGATATCCATTTGCGATCAGGTATAAACTTCAGGTGAGAAGCAATTTGAGTTTTGTTGAACTAGCCCTCGTATTAAAATATTCTGCTTTTTTCCCATACTATATAAAATTAAATGTACGATTGACGAAATAATGACTGCAAGAGTATTAAATCTTCGATATCATATGGAATTTGGTTTACTTTTTCTTTTTAAATTTATTTTTATAGCACGCAACGTTTAACACTCTGTGTTCGACGAAAAGTTGGCAAGTTGTATAATTTATTTTACAAGCAGACTTCTTATCTTTTTGGCTTATTTCCTTGTTGCCTTTATCACCACAAGCCACTGAGTCACACTTAAGGAAAACAAGTTAAAAAAGAAGAGATGAAAAAGTGATTAAAAATATATATAAAAGTAAAAGGATTTCCTCGCCAAAGTTCCAAATTTATTCAAGATTGATGATTATGAAATAAATGTTCTTCAATAAAGTAAATCAATCTAAGATTAACTATGATTTATATCAAAAATATTTTATATCGAAAATAAAAATCAAAATTCTCTGTTTGAGAATCAGTTTTATTATATTTCGAATGTCGAACATCTGTTTACCGAAAATCATTTGCCACTCTTCACATGCTCAATCGTAATTAAAATGTTTTTAAGGAATTTTATTTTAATTAGGTATTTTTGTTTTATTCGCAATTTGTTTAGAAATAAACCATGTGGTTCGTGCCATGTTTTTTTTTTTGTATTTTTGCGCTAATTCGATTCCTGATGCGGAAAACACATTCATTAGCAATAAAAATGGAAACATATATATATGAAAATATCTGAGGTTGGGAAAGCATAATGAACAAGAAGTGACTAGTCAATGTCTTAAGGGCGTTAATGACTTGCAGACTAATGCATTTGCCCCTAGGACATCCTAGCATTAGTAATTATAGTAGTCAAACATGGGAGTGAGCACTCTTCCGAGTAAAGTAATTAACCCAAACGGAATTATGAGTGATTGATAGTTTAAACGACTAATGAGCCGCTTACTCTGAAGAATTTATTTTGGGAAATTACCATCCTGTTATATGCCAGTATTCCTGATCAGACAGCTATAGATCTTAAGTTTGTATACGGCACGGTATCTATTAATCGAGCATTGTTATCTCGTGGACTGTTAATTGTTGGCCTAACTGGGATTTGTTGGTTGTACATTGTACATTGTATTTTGAAAATAGCAAAATGTTTTATCAATTGATAAGCGACTCTGATAAGCGTTGCACTCATAAAGACACGCACAGATGTATATAAATTTAAAAATGTTTAGAACGCGAAATAAAGAAGTCATAAAAGCAGACACAGACACACAAATGCCATGACACAAGAGTTGAGAGCAAATGGCGCCAGGAGGCGTCACAAGGACCTTGTGTAGTGGAAAATCATTTAAACTAGAGCACAACAAGCACAGCAAACACAACACAACACACAATAGAGGCAACATGATGCCAGAGACAGCGGGAAATTATCACACGTCGCGCCTCGAGAGCTGAGAGGTCGTGCTCAAAAGCATATGGCTGGAATCGGGACGGGAACGGGGGGAATTTTCTGGGCGCACGTCCATCAGCGTCCCCGGTCATACTGCTGAAGAGATTGAAGGTCTAAAAATAAAAGAGGAAAAAAGCAGACGCGGCTTTTTGACGTTTTGACGAACTCATGTCGTCGCGCACTTTGATGATAGCGATAATGATGGTGCCAAGGATTTGCTATGTGGCAGGATGGGTTGTGTCAACAATGCGGCGTTTACTGTATTTGTTTGGACATGCAGTCGAATTTGTTTGACTGCCTCTCCAATACCAGCCAGGGGGTATGGGCAGGGCCAGGCCTGTTGTTGCTTTTTCTCTCACACAGCCCGCAGATGCTGAGTGAGGAATCTCAATTGATTCCCCTCATGCAAATCCCGAAAGCGGCAGCCATCGCTTGCCACTTGTCTACCAAACTCCCCGCTTAAATACACAAGTACAGTTTAGAAGGGAGGGGTGTGTGGATAGTAGTTCTCTGTCGATCTCGTGATAGTCATATAACAATCAACAGCGTACACAAAAATTTATATTTATAACTTTGCGCTGTCGTAAAAAAATGTATATAATACTACAGATATTAAAAACAACAAAAATAATGCGACACTTGAGCAGGCGACAAAATTGTGCATCGACAATTGACAAACTGAGCCCATATACCCAGAGACACAGTCTCCCTAGTTATTATGAATGGTTACACAAGGCCAATTAAAATGGCACTCAATACACGACTCTCAATTTGAATGTTTTCCATTTGAATGATGAAAAATGTGTGCGCCTTAAGTGGTGGGGGATGAGAGAAGGAGGAGAGTGAAGAGGGGAGGGCGATGCATTTCTCAATCATGGCCTAAGGCATTTAATATGAATGCTCAACTGTTGGAGAAATT
This sequence comes from Drosophila cognata, assembly GCA_035041535.1. Lineage (NCBI taxonomy): Eukaryota > Metazoa > Arthropoda > Insecta > Diptera > Drosophilidae > Drosophila > Drosophila cognata. The sequence continues at coordinate 10,263,254 of JAWNLC010000571.1, read as the reverse complement.
ATGATGCCAACGAAAAAATGCCAAACTCAATTAAAAATGCCCCATTTGGTATAGGAAAGTTGCAGCATGCAGCATGCAGCATGCAGCAGGCAGCAAGCAGCAATCCCATAAAATTTGTAACACTTCACGGCAAAGTTTCAACGCCTGCCACGATTGCAGTGTATCAAGACATTTATAGAATCCGGGTAAAAGGCATAAATATTCTACAAAAAGCTGGCAAGCTCCATAAACAGATTAGTGGCAGCTCCCTGAAGCGTGAGCGGGGGCAGCGCAAGGGCCAGAAGAGGAGTTGGAGAAGGAAAACTGCTGCTGCCCATGTGCACTCAGAGAAATAAATGTTCCAAGATAACTAAAAGTCACCGTAGTCATTGACGTGTGTGTGGAAAATAAAATGTGTTATAAATTCGATAATCGGCAAATGTTTTCAGTACAAAAATTTCCAAATTTGCTACATTAATTATGAAATTTATTTCGAAAGAAAAGTAGAGAAGTTCGTTTTTCTACATTCTATGTGTATTTTTTTTTTGAGTGTAGTATAAAAAGGGCAAACGATCTACGGATATGGCAAATGCATTACTAATGCATTTCTTCAACGTCTGCGCGTATTTCAAATCGAAATGTGTGCCTAATTGATAAACAAGACGGAGACGGAGGCGGAGCCGCAGACGTAGACGAATCCGTAGACGAAGTCGTAGACAGAGACAAATAGACGTAGACGAAAGAAGGAAGAGGCGAACAAACTTTTTCTATGCCACAATTTATTTGTGTATAAATTTTGCTTCAAACTCGGTCTTGAAGTTTTTCAAAGTTTTTTTTTTTGTGTGTGTTTTCGGTATTTTGTTTTTGTGACTGCGCATAATTGAATAATACAAAAATTTTCAATTGTTTTTTGTGCGAAGCATTTAACTCTTGCATCAAAACGAAACGAAACGAGAGGCAATAAAAATGAAAAAGAAAAACCCAAGACAAACAAACTTGGAAATAAAAGAGGCAAAACACAAAACACACATGCACACTCCATATCACATTAGCACACATAAAAACACACACAACACCAACACATCAAAATTCAATTAAAATGTTTCCCCTGTCTGCACTTGGCAAGGAAGCGCTTTAATTTCAAAATCTCAAATTAAATTGGACAAAGTTAAGAAATTTTAATCAATTAGATGAGTAAGAGATAATATCTTTTGAGTATCCTAAGAAATCGCATTATTAGGAAACGTAAAGATCAAATATTACTCAAATAATTTATTAATATTTTTTAATATTGACCGAACGCATTTTGATTGTTTTTTTATTTTGATTTTGACTCTGAAAACAGGTAAGATATTTTCCCAAAATTCCTAACTACTAATAAATTTTACTTTAGCGTATTTCGCACTAGAAAAAATGTAATTAATTTTGCACATTTCTGTTAAATGAAATCTAGAACAAAATCGGTAGCTATAATTCGGAAAACATCTCATAGATAGAGATCGCGTTACGTGTTTGTCTCAGTTGAGTGCGAAACAAATCACTCGACAGTAGCACAAATTGCCTTTCACCTCAATTTTCACCTGGCGCAATCGTGAAGATTTTGCTAAGACAATTCATGCAACAAGCACTTGCACTGTTGCAGTTACTGCAACCAGCCACGCAACTTGCAACTGGCGATGCCAACTCAAGACCCCACGCCTCTTTCCCCTCTCTGAGCGCCTCCGCTAACAGTTGAAGCAACAACTTGAATTTAGGTTAAACGCAAGCAGCATTAGCAGCATCAATGACTTGAGATAAAATCGTCGAGTGGCATCCTCTTAGGCATGCTGGTGCTGGTGCTGGTGGTGATGGTGGTGGTGGTGCAGTTGTAGCTGGTTGCTGTGTTTGCCTAGTCACCACGTTAAAATAATTTTGCATAACCCACACGTTTCAGTTGTGTTCGAATTGCTGTACTTAATCAAGGAGCGGAGCAGGTGCAAATGCAATTAAAAGCTGTAGACGCTAGTTTCATTCATTTGGCGTAGCAAATAAGAGGCATGTAGTCGAGCTGATTGAAATTGATGGAGGGATGTCAAAGTTCAAGCTGCACGAACTGCAATATAGCCGGCGGGTATAGGGCTACCAGGGTGCTGCCTGAATTATTTATAAGCCAGCAGACACCCGGTTTGTAGTATAAATAACAGCAGACACGCTGCAGCCAGAAACACGACATACAACAGAAAAATAAAACGAATCAGAAATCAGAAATTGTAACTTGAGAGACAGACCCGCTGGCAATGAAAGGACGTCACGTCGCACCACGCCTGGGGACCAGGCAAATGGGGGATGTGGTTAGTGTGGAGTGGTGTGGGCAACTATGTTACCACTCAGGTCTCATTCCAGGTCTCAGCCACAAAGCCGCTTTGTTTGACACGACTCTTTGCAGCTGGCGTGAAAAGCACTTGAGCCTCTGACAATTGTGGACTTTTGGAGCTGCTCAGATTTCCGGCATTTAACTGCAGAGCAAAACATTTAACAGCGATTCTGTGTGGCCAACCAGCCAGCTGGATCTCCGCTCCGGCGCCCAGAAGATTGGAGATCTTAAAAGTGCTTTGCCTGCGCCATCTATTGACTTTCGATTTCCTAGCCAACATCAGATTTTCAGATTCGGATCGCATCGAACAAAGCAAGAACAAAAGGTTGTGCGTGTGGTCCACTTTTGAATACCAGATAACAGAGGAGTTTTTGGGTCTCAAAAGGAAACCTGTCCAAACAGGGTAATCGTCTTCAACTTCATTAGCCTGCCTCATTATGTAAATAGACATGGCAACGAGTTATAATAAAATTCATGTTGCATGTAGCAGCTCCCCGCATGCGGACAGTCTCTGCCGAGTGGCAACAACACGATGTCGTGTCGTGCAAAATGTTTTGTTTATTTTTTTTTTATATGTTTTTTGAGTGCAGTTTTAAATGAGGCAGACAACAGAACAGGCAACGCTTTGTTTCCAAGAGTGTCCCGTAAAGGGTGCAGTACACTCGAAGAAATATGTAGTACTTATGATTCTATTGCAAGTATTTTAGTTTAATCAACTTGCTAATTGCGGTTTATCTTGAAATCTATATGAAAGGTGGCACATTTGAGTAAATTAGATTCTTTTCGTAATGATGATGATATTAGCTAATTCTTTATATACTAAAAGATTGACAAACTTTTCTCACGGTGTTCAACTCCCACTACGACGATCTGGGCACACTGCACAGATGCAGGTTGGTGGTGCAGGGTGGGGCAATGAGGCGTCTGTAAGGAGAAGACCAGGCCAAGCCCTTTTGCATTTGCTTTCAATTAGAGGCGGCTTTAAATAGCCCGCGTCCAAGTCGAGGGCGGCGGCTGCATTATTTTTGTTGCACTCTCCTGGTTGGTTTTTTGTTGTGAACCGATTTTCTGTTTTTGTATTTGTTTACTCCACCACTTGGAGCAAATTAATTGCCTTGTGGAGTCGATTGCCCGTTGCCGTTGAGCATAAGTTATGCTCCTCCTTTCATGCACTCATTGTCTGTTTGTTGAGTTTGTTTTTTGTATTTTTGTTGGTTGAATGCAACAATTTGTATAAATCAATAGGCGTACTTGTTGACAGGCGACTCCGTGGCGTTTGCCCCTTGCCACCGTTGCACGGCAACGTTGTCTGTCATTTTAAATAAATCGTATACAATACACACTACAGCCATGACCTTATTTTTATGTACGCCACTGTGCCGCCACTGGTTTTTGTACGGGTTGGGGTTTTCTTTTTGTGGGTGTTGTCTTACATTCGTTGAACGTATTCAATTAAATAAAACATTGTACATTCAAAAAATACGCCAGAGATTTTGAAGCAGAACAAAATGCTTGGTTTGCTCAACAATTATTTTCGATTTAAAATATGTTATTTCTGTTCCACGTGTCGGCTTTTAATGAAAGCCTTTCCGGTTACTTGTTGCAATTGCATACCTGAAATAATCTCATCCAGCCAACAATAAACAATTTGTTCACAAAAGAACTAAACAATTTCTACTGCCACAGACAAAAGCAGCAGCAAATCAACCCATAGATATTGTGTGGAAAAGCAGCAGCATCTGTGCTATCTCAGGCAGAATAAATGCGAATGCTGCAAATCGCAAATCGCATTGTACAAAATCATAAAGGCAGCCAGGCAAGCCTAGAAAGAGAGATAAAGATCATGACTCTTATGGTATTGCACCTGCCTCGGCCAGGGGCATCAAAACAAAGGCGCAGCGGGTGGCCAAGTTAAGCAAAAACTATGGAAAAGAATAGAGTACAATTTACAGCTACTCACTCGCTTCAAGTGGAGCGCAGCGGGTTTCGGCCAGATACTCGAGGATTTTGCAACAGCCTGTCAAGTTTTCTGTGTGTCAGAGCAAGGTCAGCCAAGTGTCGGCATTTTTAGATGCCGCTTCGCATTTAGCACACTCTCAACAATGAGTTTTTACATATATTTTTTATTTCTTTTTTTTTTGGCAAGTGTCTGTTAACTATCGCTTGCATTTGGCCTAATGGGACCGCCCACAGGAATACAGTCGCAAAGTGACACCTTGATATATGTGTGTGTGTTTGTCCTGCGACACCAGCTGCGTATTTTAAAGAGACACACACACACACACACACACAATTGACAGGTAGAGCGTAGAGTTAAGCCGTTAAATTTCACACCCGCTGTGGTTGGGTTTTTATGAAGTGGTGTTCGTCAAGTTGAGCCATGGGCTCAGGTAGAACTCAATCTGGCCACTTAAATCTAGCAAACTCATTGCTATTTATTATGCATTCGGGTTGGGGAACTGCTTCTGCGTTCATTGCCTATTGCCAAAAGTAAACATTGCCAGAGGCTTTAACTGTTTGCCATTATCTCGTCAACTCCAGACTATTGCCTGTGCAATCAGCCGGTATATCTATATAGATATCCACATACATATATACATATGTATATATGTTTAGTACTAACTACACATTATTCGTACATCTCCTGCACCCTTCCACTCTGTTGGCCATTTCATGTTGTCAACTTTATTATCTCGTAAAAGAGAAGCAACAATCTGGGGCATTTTTATTTCAAGCTGATAAGGTTCAACGGCACTTACGACAACTAGTGGTATTAAAAGTTGTTGGTTTTTGGTTTGGTTTTTAATCATGGCAGATTAGGACCGCCAACACCTATAAGTCATAAACCGCAAAAATTTCATAAATAAATAACAAGTGTCGACGAGCAGCAAAAGCAGTATTGAGAAAACTATTGCGAAAAGGTCAACAAGTTGATTAAATCCATGCCTTAATTGAAATGCTTCGTTTAAGGCAAAAGCAAGAACCACTGAGGTGCTTTATGGGCGTTGTCTTTGGACTGGTTCGAATGCAACGCAATTATATTATAGTCTGATGATACCTGGAGAGTCTATAAAGAATGATTCTTTGTCTGCCTGATTGACTCTGGCAAACAAAGTAACAAAGCGCATTCTTTATCTCTTCAGAAGTCACACTTGTGATTGCAATCAGCGCCATTAATCGCATGCATAATTCATGTTATTTATGGCATACTCTTTTTTTGTATACACAATCGGACAGCTGCTGTTCCAGAAATCGCAGTATATAGGAAATGCATTAACTGTAAACAGATTGAATGATATGCACCTCAAGATCATAATGCTGCTGTCACTAACAACTGACCGACTGAGAGAATGACAGATTGCTGAAATAAATCTCAATCTGTGCCAATTGCAATGCGCCGTCTCACAATAGACACGAGATGGAGAGGCGAGTTCTCGCTCAGATTCAGTGCATGCTTTACACGACTGGCGCCTGAGAGCAAATGGAACATAAATTGCCTTGGGAACAGATATGGGTATTGCTTTGGATGGCAACTTAAAGTGCGTATACAGTAAGACAGAAATATGAATTAACCACAATAATCATTTAGCAATAATTATAAATTATTTATGCAGAATATAAGCAAGTAAAGTGGGATTGGATCTGTATTGGTGGTATCATAAAAATTACATAAAGTGAAGAAAGCATTTTTTAATTTCATTATTTAATCCAAACACAATCCAAACCCCAATTCAAAATAACATTTTCCAAACACTTCTATTTTTATAATCAACAGAGAGCTCGACTAGAAGATACCCTGAACACAGCTGTTAAATCGATTAAAATTTAGTTTCTAATATTGATTATTTTTATTATTATTATTTTGACACTCGCTTCGATTATCATGCATAACTTGATGACCAATAATATATATGCCTTCTTAGTGGATATACATCGATGCTCGCGGAATGCTGTAAGTTATTGATAAAATTACATATACTTAATCAGTCCGGGGTGTACGAGAACTTAAATTCCAAGTTGGCAGTCTCTAGTTTTTACAATCTCTGCGATCCATTTGTTCACACAGATGGAGAGACAGACAGATGGGTATAGTTGTTGATCAAGAATAAATATAGTTTATGGGGTTGAAAGATGCCTTCTAATGCCTATTGCATACTTTTGCACAACGCCAATCTACCCCTTTTACACATCTTCAATGAGTTCAGGGTATATAGATACAATTAAACTATATATATATATATATATATATATATGTGTGTACATAGTTAGCAAATCGTTAGCAGCTGCACAGTTTGTGGCTGGCAGCATGTTGGCCACACTTTGTAGGGTGTTGCGTCCAGAAGTTCGTTCACTCGCAATTTATAGTTGGAGCATAAAACTTACGCACATGGAGGAGGAGCCGCAAGCTGCAAGTTTGCAGTTGCGTAAACATTGTTGCGTCCATTTTAGGAGTTGATTGGCCGTTTCTTGGTAACGGCCAAGTATTGTTGGGCATCGGCCCTGCTTGTGTACACATTCGCATGCTGTTTACGAGAAAGCTGCCAACAATTCCAGTTGCAGTTTGTGCCAAAAAAGGAAATAAAACGCATGTGGCAAGAATGCTAAATGTACCCCCCACCCCCAACAGCGACTTCTTCTTTCACATTGTGTCTTTGTTGTACATGGACATAACGGATTTTTATGTGGTCAACGATCCTTAAACAAGCGCCTGAGAACCTCATCCGCTTCATGGAATTTGCTTTGTGTGAAAAAATACAAAAACGAAAAAGAAATGCGGCAGCCAAATCAAAGGATACAAACAGATTTCTCAGTACTCATATTCCCAACTGGGCGCTTAGAAGGCTGCTGGGCGTGGCAATTGCACTCACACACCCACATCTGGATGATTGTTCGACAGTTTTTGAATTTGGTTTTGCCTGCGTCCACTGGCTGCCACGCCCATTTGGCCTAGCAGTTTCATATGCTGGTTACGATAATTACTTATCATCATATCGCATGCAGCATGTGGAAACCACAATCGAAAGTGGGTCACGCCCTCCCTTAGCTGGCCAGGCGAACGCATCCTTGGCTAAAATTAAAGTTATGTGAAAAGTTTTTTGTTTGTTCTTTTGCGCCGGCAAATGGGAAAAACTGTGGAAAATGAGTTTTGCGTTTGACGTTTTTCATGCATCTACATTTCAGAGAAACAAAAGCTCTGCAAAAACTTGGTGTCAAATGCAAAATGTTTCAACTATTTTGTAGCCAACAGAATTTTGAACTGAATTCAATTAAAATTCCGCCTGCGAGGCATTGTAAGCGAGCCACACACACACACACACACACACACATAGAGTAAGATTTGGTTGCCAAGTCATTTCCAGTGCTCATCAATATGCCTCGGCAACTCTTGCCATTAAATCATCATTGGGTAGCTGCTCTAACCATTTTTGGTCGAGTTGGCGCATTTGGGCCAACAAATTTGGCAAGCCTCAAAAGTATCACAGCCAATTCACTGAGCCGGCAAATAGAACATATCTAAAGTTAAATGTGCACAAGGCCAACTCTTTTTGCTCGCAGTTCACTCTTTCCAATCGTTGAGCAAAGAAACTGTGTACAAATATCATTTTAGCCATAATTATTACAATGTTTTCAGTTTAGGCTTCAAATTAAGTCACAATAGAACACAAGGCCTGCAATTACTAGAATATATCGCATATTGACTTATCTAAGATTTCTAATTATAGGTACTATCCATTACCGCTGCAATCTTAAATCATTGATCTACATATGTCCAGGACAATCAGTAATATGCTTTACCAAATTTGACATCTGTTTCGTTATTAATGATATTCGTTATTCTCTTTTATCAAATAGTAGATTTGTGGGCGAACATTTCCAAAATGTTCAAACAAACTTTCTTATGCTTAAAGTAATATAATATAGGACCACCTATATGCCAAATTTGATGAATATATATCTTTTGTAGAGTGTTGATTTGGTTATTGATGATAATTTACAATTTAATAGTTGATTTTTGTAATCTTAATTCCCAAATAGGAAACTCTTCACGAGTTAATATCAACTATTAAATTGCAGTACGTTTAGAAAAACTGGTTCAGTTTTGTCCTCACCATTTATGCCAACTGCCAACTGTGGCCCAGTTGTGTAGGTGACTCGTCAGACAAAGCCATATACATATCATGTCGAGCAGCTGTTTGGCCCAAAACAAAAGCAGTTAAACAAATGACAGCAGCAACAACAGCAACAACAACCACCACCAAAATGATGACGACTCCATTGAGTACATACAAAAACAAAAAAAAAAAACCCATATTTTGTTTTACTTAAGAGCTGAATAGAACTGCGATTATATTTGATAAGGGTTGTTGTTGTGTGCTCGCTGCTTTTATTTCCTGTGCCCATTTATAGTTCTTTTATTTTGGTTTTTTGCAAGAGAAAGCTGACACAAATTCTGGCGAAAATATTGGCATGCAATTTGGCAGATAGTCGGGATTATGTATAATTATGATAATGAGCAAGCGGCCTCAAAATTCTGTGGAATGACTCACGCTGAGTGCATTTAAAGGTTCTTCTTGTGGCTTACCTGAAAACAAAGAGAGAAAAGTTTCAAGTTAGCAGACGGTTGATTTTAGTTAAAAATAATAATTGAAGAGCGAGCAGGCAGTTTTTAGCTAAGCCGCCACAAAGGGTTAATGCGGTTGAGTTGAACTCGACAACTGCAATTAATATGCAATTAATAAACCATTAATGGCTGCAGACTCTAAATTATGAGCCAGCAACTCTCTAATGCATTGTGACATTGAAATGTACTCAATCCGGAGCCTGTCTGGGCAGACTTTCCCAGCAAACGCGCTTTTCGTATAAATCACTCAAGTTGTGCTCCACAAATATGGGGGGCAACAGCAAATGCAGCTGTGCGAGCTGAAAACGGGTTGTTGTTAGGGATCTTCGCGGTGGTTGGGTGGTTGGGTTAAACCAACGCACTTGTCACCACTTGCCCGCTAATTAAGCCCCACAACAAGTTTCTCCACGCATTTGCGACAGCCTTCGGTTGTTGTTGTCTGATGCTGTTTGGTGTCTGGTGTTGCACGTCAATAGTGAAATCGATACCAATTTTCCTATATGGTTTAGTCTATACTATAGCCTCCATCCACAAGCGTTTTTTTTTTCGTTCATAAAAATTCGCCCAAGCAAGTTAAAATAACAGCAAGGTCGCAATTTTTGTGGTTGTTTGTGTTGTTCTGGCTGCTGATGTTGTTTTCTTGTTGTTGCCGCGCAAATTTTGCCAATTAAGTGTAGAGAGGAGTGAGAGCAACAAGATACGCACACGCGCCCAGCACAACAAAGAGCAAGTATAAACAGTTTTTTATTAAAATTGATTCCAAAATGAAAGCAAGTTTATTTAAATAATTTGGAAACCTACACACACATACACAGAATGTATGTGCATGTGCAGAAGGTAAGTGCGTAATACTCTGTTGACCTTGGGCGGAACGAATACGTAATTCGAATTCGACATGAATGTCTTGCGAAAGTTGTCTTAAAATTAACAATGCAAAAGAGAAATTTGCCGGATTGGATTAGTTTTCTTCATCGACTCTTGATCCTGATCAAGAATATATATCGCTAAATATAGATGCTTCCCTCTGTCATTTCAAAAATTTAAAAAAAAAACGCTACTTCCTCTATAAATGTTATATAAATTTTATCAATTTCCTTAAACGTTCAATTTGAAAGCAATATTTGGATATCGAATTTATGACATAATATAAATTGAGCATTTATTGCACTTCCATCTTTTGTATTACAAGCAAGCAATCAATAAAACACCCACACACAAAGACAGGTTTTTATTATTTTCGATATACATTCGATTTGAAAGCAATAATTTAAAATTAAGACGTCTGTTGATTGCGAATTTATGACATTAAATAATTTGAGCAATGATTGCATTTTGGTCACTTGTATTATAAGTCTGCAATCAATAAAACAGCTTTTGGTCAAAATGCAATATTTGGCTTTCATTTTTATGTCTGATTTGCATTGATTGCGTTTAACTTTTGCATTTTTGAGTTGTGCAAATTGTTGTCAGTTTGGACACCCGTTCGGGTTTGGACCACAAAGTGCTTGGCCATTTTTATTGTTGTGGCCCCCCCCTCACTTGACCATTTATAGCTGGATGCTGGCGTCGAAGCAGTTATTAAAATGGCAACTTGTACGGGTTCACTGAACGAATTTAATTGATTTGGCCGCGACGACAGACAGACTTGGAAATGCGAAAGTCCCGTTATTAACTTATGTGTGTATGTCCATATTGTATAGTATATACTCATCTTTACTTACATACATATATATCTATATATATATATTGCGTGCTGTCATAACTTGGTTAATTGAAAAACTGGCCAGTCTCTCCTAATTAATTGCGACCCCCGCTAATTGAGTCGAAGCTCAAACTGTTTAATATCTGAGCAAGTCAGCACATTTAACATTTACCAGCACTCTTCATCTCTCTCTCTCTCTCTCTCTCTCTTGCTCTCTGTCTATCTCTCTCTCTCTCTCTCTGCGTGTTCTCGCAATCTCAAATCCCGAACAACAGGAAATGCAATAAATTAAAGAACGCTTCGCAGAAAACGGCTCCAAGACGAAGGATGTGAACGGCCCAATCAAGGCGAAATGTGAAAACATTCAAGTGGGGCTTGTGGGTGTGGGGAGGTGTCGCGTTCCGCCCCAAAGTGCAACATTTATGGAATTTCTTAGCGTCACTTACTTGCATTCATTCAAATGCATGCTTGAAAGGGGGCGAGTGAAATAAAGAGCATTTCAGAACCTAAATGTCAGCCACGCCCCACTTTGAAATTTTTAGTCAGGCAACAGTCAACCGTTACACACCTTGAACGAACAGTTTCCAGATTGTGGCTATATATATATATATATATATATATAGTATATGTAATAGTATACGTGTGTGTGTTCAAGGAGCAGCCTGCGTTACAGTTGATATGCAAATGTTGTATTTTGTATGCATATGCCAGTAAGTAGCAGGTAAGGCACCGTTATGTAAATCATTTTACAAATTTACATTTACCAATGGGTACAAAATTCTTTACTAACTCAAAGCGAATATTATTATAATTCATATAATAATATGCAGCAAAAAATCTATCAACTTTACTTTTACTCTTTGTTGAGCTACCGTTTTCAACATTAAATAGCAATTTTCATTTAAAAAAGTGAAAAAATGATACAAGTTTAATAAAAGCCATATTTAAAATACAATTTATTATCAAAGCTGTCCCTTGTTTTGGGTACGGCTATTTTATAGTCATTTACTTTACTTCATGTGACTATCTCAGTGTGTATCGTAAAATTTGAGGCACGCCTTGAATGCAACAATGAGCGAAGAAGACCGGGCAGGCCAGGCTATGTCATGTCATGTTATACGCTCATGCCTCATGCCTCATGCCTCATGCATATGCCTCATGTGCCCCACAAGTTGTCAAGGCCAGAGCCAACCCCTAAGCTCGGAAACAATGTGTTACCCCGATCCTGGCGCTTCCACATGACATCAGCAACAAGAACATAATAAATTAACAAATTGAACGATGCAACTACGATTTATGTGTTCACTTTGTTGTTGTGACACACAATCGATAACAAAGCATCTCAAAACACACTCTTGAGTTTCTTGGGCATTACATTACACTTTCCCAATTCCCAGAACTGGTCAAGGAGCTACAGCTGCCATCTGTCCGACTCTTATCTTAAAGATGTGCCCTCATCATCAGTTAATCTAGGCAAGGCCACAGAAACAACAAAATGTGTATACTGATTACAATTTCAACTTGATGCCAAGGCCTGTAACTTAAATGGAGGTCTTGGCAGAAGCGCAAGCCATTAAGCGAGTATTGGCCAATGCCAAACGCATTAAACAGTCAACAGTTTAGGTTCTACATGTGCACATTATGCAGTTGTTGTTATAACGGCCTTTCCAGTTCGGGCCAACTGCAGCTGGTCAACTGGCTTGCTTGCGCAATTGTTGGCGGAACATCCTTGGCCCACTAAAGGTGCTCAAAGTGGGTCAGAATCCAGTCTATTGGTGGAGCATTTCCGGAGAGTCTCTGGCTCATTTCCCAATTGCAGCCGTACACGTCGTTATGTAGCTGGATGGCGAAAAGTGAAATTTAATGCACACCAAATCGAATAAATCAATGCGACGACTTTCTTTTTGATTGCCATGAAGCGACAAACGAACAACTTCATTTTCTTGTATGATGAAAGCGAGCAAGCCGTGCATGACAAGCGTGTTTTTAATGTTTTTTTTTTTGTCTGTCTGATCTGTGAACATTGAAATTAGACACGGCAAACATTTTTACAAAGATCAGCCAGGGCAATTATATATGACGGAAATGCTGCCGACTGGACAACATTCGATGTGGGTGGAGGTTTGCAAATTAAGCATTATATAAATATATATATGGTCTTACTATATGCTCGATAATTGAAGCTAATTGGGTTATAGTTGAGAGCCCAATGCCTTTTGCTAATGAATTGATCAGTCAATTACATACGACAAAATATATATTCATTCATAAAAACATATATATATATATATATATATACTCAAAATACTGTCCAGTCTAGTCACTGGTTTGACCAGTTTTCCAGCGAATATAAAATCAAATATGATTCACGATTCATGGGAAACGTTTCGTTGTCATGCTAATTGTACACTCAGAACTTGCCCAGAAGCAAATTTGATGATTCGAGATTGAAATACAAAAATCGTTGCTTGTTCTTTGTTTTTGCTTGTTTTTTTTTGTTCATTTTCGAATCTTTGCATGCGACCAACGCAGTGTCGCCCCCTGACCCAGTTTGATTGAGCAATTTGCTACTTAAGTCGATTGCTCTTTATTAGATTTGCTGCTGTTGCGCTCATTTGCATCACTGTATCTCTCAGATACTTTATCTATCTCTCCCCCTCTCTCTCTCTCTCTCTATCTGTCTATCTTTCTATGTTATCAATGCTCAGTGGGGCGTGTGAAGCGGGCGTTGGAATTTGAGTTGTCAACAACTCGGCGCTTGCATTTATTTAAGCTACTCAGCATTAAATTGAGATACACACGCACATACGCATCTGTTAGATACTTAATGCCCTGTTGTTCTACTACTACTGTAATTAAAGTGATTATCTCTTAAGGTAATTTAACATATTAGGCTTATTTACAGTTGATGTAGACAGGAAGCTTGTCCCAAATACAAATATACATACACACATTTGAACATACACTTATGCTTACATAGATACACAGATACTTACGCATATATATCTGGGCAAGAACTTCTGTTTCCGACTATTTCCACATGTTTCTTTGTGCACAACGGAAATGCTGAGAGCCATTTCACTTTTACTTTCGTGAGAGCTCGACTAGGAGATACCCTTATCCCAGCTGTTTTATATTACAAATCGATTAAGAAACAGGTTCTGATATCGCGGCTCTGTAGAATATACACACAGATTTACACTCACTTCTAATATCAATGAGCTCAATCTGAAAGTACGTTTTTGCCTATAACTTGGATGTTTTTTTATCCGATCATGGTGAAAATCGTACAATCTCGAGTTCTTACAATCTCTAAGATGCGTTTGTTGATATAGACGGACCATTTAATCTAATCGAGAGCATATATACTTTATAAGCTCGGAGATGCTTCTTTTCTTTTTTCATTTTTAATAGGTTCAGGTACAAAAACCTAGCATTTTTTTACAGAGAAACCAGATTATGTTTATTTAAATATTGCAGTTCAAGCACAATCCTTGCACCATAGCCGATTTACATTGAAATTCCCCACAATTACTGAGAAATAAGTCATCGCCGTGCCCTCTAGTCAAATATGTGTGCAATATGTTTGGCAATCAGACGACGATTTGTCTGCCTTGCAAGCAGAGAGCAAACAAACAAATAACAATTCAAATAAACAAACAAGCAAATGTGCATGTGTGTGCACAAATTCCAATTGGGATACCCGCCTCACAACTGCGGGGCAAGGAGCACGAACAGAACCAGAAGCAAACGTCATGTTCGATTGCAGCACTTGTTTATTGTGGTAACGAGCGACTTTATTTTTATTTTGTGTTTCTTCCTGGATGGCTTCTTATCAACAATCAGCAAGCATTGTTCAATCTCGAAGTATTATTCAATATGCAATTAGCAAATTGGAGCAGCTTTCAGGGCAGAATTGGAGCGAATCAACTAAATAAACAAAGACTGCCCCTACATATATATATATATATATATATAAGAGGGGTCAACTTGGCATTTTATGCATCATTAAAGCTAGTTAATGCGTATAACTACACTCAGAAAGAAATCGTGATGAATTTTAGAAGGGTAACTCACCTATTATTGGGAAAGCAAATTTCTAAAAAGCAGTTTTATAAAATGATAAGAAAGAAAATGTCTAATTTCCATGACTAAGTTCACATCTGTATGCATGTTCTTGGGTTGCTTACAGCACTTATTTTCCAGAAATAAGGTATTGCATTTAGTTAGACCTTTTAGAAATTACGTGCCACTATATAAAGAATAGTACACCTTTTATTTTTCTGAGTGTAATAAAATATATTACGTGCCACTATACAAATAACACCTCAGATGTGCCTTGTACACCTGTTGACTCACACTTGTGATTTTTATAGTGAGTACAGCTGACCAAGTAGCCCCTGCACCGCCCTAACCGCTAACCACTTCCTACTTTCGCTATACTTGTGCTAATAACCTTTCGTTGTGTTTGGCAATATTAATTATTGCACTTTACATAACTGCAGTTAAATGTTGGCTAACGTGTGTGTGTGTGCAAGAGATTAGCTTTTTTACGCTAGTGTTTTTGTTGGCATGTGCAAGAGAAAACGGGCCAATTTAAGAGGCCAGAGTGCCAAAGGGGCTTAGGTAACATGTTTGGTGCCCCATTCGAGAAAGCTTGGCAGCAATTGAGAGTATGGCGAGCTCAAATGAAAGCACTTAAAACATTGAACCGTATCACGCTGATGATCTAAATACTGAGTAACTGCACCCAGGCGTTCATGCTTAATGGACACGAGCAGATGGGGCAGTCAGAGAGAGAGAGAAGGAACAGTAAAAAAAAGCAAATGTATTAAAACCACCCCCCCTCTGAAGCGAGCTGAGCAATTCAAGTCTCTGTCTTTGTTTTTTTTTTTTTATATGCTTATCAATTAACGCGCCCGAACAATGGCAACGCACTCAGACGCCAGCATTTGCTCTAATCTCGCCCCAGCTGGCAACTTGGGGCAACATGGTATCCGTAGCCGTTACCGTCTGTCCGCCAGTCCGGGCTACTTTACGGTTCGTTGGCTCGCTGCGTAAGTAGCGCACAGCCAAACAGCGTCCGCCTATCATCATGCCACAGATAAGTTAAGAGAATTTCTGCGCCGCTGAAGCTCTCTTTCTCTCTCCCAGCCGAAGAGCAGCGGGTCAACAATCTGCAGGCTAAGTAAAAAGTAAAGATCCCACTCGAAATACGAAATCGAACAAATAACACGCTCCGCTGGCGAGAGCCCAAAAGTGGCTCAGTTAATAATAGCACAGCCAAATTTGAATGCGAAGAACCGTAAGCGATTTATTAAATCCAAATTTATAAATATGCTTGATTCCAATAATCGATTTACTCATTTTTCTGTTGGAAGCATTTTTGTTAATCAATTGTACCGCATTTTGATCAACCTCATTCACCATGTAATATTATTTTTTATGTAAAAGTTTTGTAGTTAATATTACAAATAAATAAATTTTTGACTTCTATTACAGCGTTAACGATTCACGCTCACAAAGGAATGAGAGAGAGATAGAGAGAGAGAGAGAGAGAGAGATGGAGAATTCCGTTTTGGGGGCATAGAGTAAATATAAAGAGTGGTCCTTCTAGTCTTTTACAGTATACAAATAAAAACCTACAAATATACGTATTAGAGTCGTGTTGTTAATTCAATTAGCACTTGGCGCAGACTGCTTTTGTTTTCTTGGTGTTTTTGGGTTATACATTTGAATTAGCAAGTTGTTAGATGGGCGAGAGACAGTTTGGATGCCTTTAAAAGTCGAATAGATTTCGGTACTTCGCTGGTTGGTATTAAAAATGATTGTACTTGACTGATAATCTAGTTAGATGATTAGTTAATTAATTAGTTAGAGAGTAGATTTATATATAAATTTTAAATACTTAAGCTGTTTATCAAACCAATTCAAATATATCCTAACTCTTATAACTCAAGCTCAGTGTTTAGATATAAATGTGAATTATGTTAAATACTTTTCAATAAGCACATATTTGACTCATACAATTAAGCAAAGTTGCAATTAAATATCTCCAGAAATCTCATATATTTTTTGTTCTTTTGTTATTTAAAGTTAAATATTTTTAAATTTAATTTTTCTCTTGGTGGTATTATTTAGAAATGTTCAAGCAAACACAGTTTTTTGTTGCTTGTAAAATTGCGTAAAAAACAAAATTACAAAACGTAAACAGAAAATTTGTCGAGTGTTGCAGTTCAGTGAACCTCGAAGCGGCGACGACTCAACGATGGCGACGTCATTTTGGTCGATGTCGCAGCACTAATTTTTTTTTTCTCTTTCCTCTTTCTCTGTTGATGTTTAGTTTTCAAAATAAGCACACACCTACACCTACGCACACACATACACAAATTGAGAAACAGCCAAACCAGACAGCAAGAAAAGTGATTGCATGAGTGATTCGCTGACAATTTGCCCTCCTTTTTTCATGTTTTGCAAGCCTCATTGTTATTTTTCCTGTTTCGATATGAAATTGCAAGCTATTTGCAAATGATTCACACCGTCATTTTAACCACATTCTAAACTATAGGTACGGATATTAGGCAAACCCATGCCCGGAAGTATATACGTATACTTATAGATATATATGTATATTGGTAGTCCCCTCGCTTGGCCAGCCTAGCGTGCTGTCGCATTTCCGTTGCAAGTATTCAAAGCTACTCGAATCGAATCAAGTAAATGGCAATCGCAACGCACTCAGCATCATTGTTGATGCCAGTCAGATGGATGCCATTAGGAGCAGCTACATACATATTCTATATACTATATAAACAACTCAGATAGCATAATGCATAAATTAAGCAGCGAGACAAGCGTCATTCATAGCACTCACTCATTCCTTTTCTCGTACACATCGCAATATACCCAGTCATCAAAAATTAGTTAGGGTTTGCCGGAGCCCATTAAGTATATCTAATGTAGATCAGCAACAATAAATTTGTTTTTATATAGGTATGGCATAAGTCAGAGTAGACGAGAGAATCAACTTTGTTTTTTTTACTTTCAGCTGCTTAAGTTCTACTTTCAGTACTTTATGAAAGAATTTGGAACTTAGTTCAAGATTATTAGACATTCTGATTGTTTTAACGATTATTTAAAATGTGTTCTGGTTTTAAGTAATTTTTGTAATTTGAGTATAAATTACTTATTTTTTATTGTTTATTTCTACTTTAAGAATAATTGATTTATTTTTTGTGCATTATTTGGACTAATCGAATAATTTATTCATTTGTACTTTATGAATGTAGATCTGTGTCGAGGGTATTTTTGGGTCGAGCAAACTCCCGTCTAGGGAATTCTTACCTCTGCTTCCCATTAAGCAATCTCACGGCGTTGCAGTTATTGTTATTTATTTTTCGTTGTTGCTTTTAGTGCTCCTTCTACAATTTTTTATATTGTTTATGGTTTTTTCATTAATCATCGTGCGCTCCTCCCTTTGTTGAATTTCCCAATCAATAGCTTCTCTTCAAATTTGTTGTTTATTTTGATTACCTCTCTGGTTGGGCTGAGAGCGTGTTTTTTAAGGCAAATTGCAGTGAGGCAAACAACGATTCCCATGCATAAGCAATCCACTCAAGTGTTGCACTAGCATTGTATGAATGGCTGCCTTTTTATCCAAAATGCCCAGGAGATCAAGGCGACAGGAAAAGCTACTTGAAAGTGCCCCAAGTGCTGAGCTTTAATTTCCTGTGTTTTCCCACCAAACCAAACGTTTTTTTTTTTTTGATTGGGGCGTCTGGTGACTAATCCGTGCTTGTCTGGTCTGCAATGAAAGTTGCTCATTGTCTGTAGCTGTAGCATGTAGCAGATACATATACATATATGTATAAAGGCATATCCACCCTGTCGGCAAAAATAGAGTCATAAATAACTGGTGGCGCCCCTTCTTTCGATAGTGTTGCACTTCTTCGCATGTGTCACGCATTTCAAGGCGCATTCATTTATCCATAATCCTGGCAAATACTCAAGTCGTGCAACCCCCTTAAACCAGCCAGACTGGCAACCCTCGGTAATTATTGAACCACATTTTGGCATAAGCTGCGCACGTGCCGCAGTCAAAAGCTAAACCTGACGCATGCCTCGCTCTCCATTGCCCGTTACTCGAGTGTCATAAATGCATCAATTAAGTTAGTAATAATAATATCGAGAACAACAAAACACAACTCGTAGTGCAGTAAATCAATTTAATTGATTTCTATCAAGCATTATAAATTATTCAATTTGTATGCGACCCAAAAACTGCGACAATTCGCTGCGGCAACAATGACACCTACACAGCTTGCAACACAAAAGCAATTCGTTTCAGTTGGCACCCCAAATCCTTAGGGTGTTCATGTGAATTAATATATATAAATTAGTTCTTTTAGAATTCCTTTTCTTGAATTCTAATTTGCAATGTTATTTTGTGGCATAAAATTTGGGGAAATCACTAATGAAAATTTTGCCAAATTTGTTTGAATTTTGTTTTGTATATTGTAAACATAATTTGATTTATTTTTCAAATTAATTAATTATTAACTGATTTTTAACATTTTTGTAATAAATTCTCAATTACTGACAAAATAAAGAATGCATACTGAATACCCCTCATTGAAGAGCTCGCACAGTTGACTGGCTAAGCATGTGTCTCGGCCTGGCTTGTGTACTCATGTGGCAAGCTTTAGCCATCATTAATACAATGCGGCTCAAAGACAAAAGCCAGACGATTCATTAATATGCGTCATACCAGGGACTGCTCTGCTCTTTAGCCCATCCCGAGTCCCTGGTGCCTGGTCGTGGGAGCCAACAACCTAAGCTGAGACACCTTAAAAGTATATTGGGTATTGCAGTGCAGAAAGCGGGAATATCTATGGCTACACTTCAGTTAGTCGAGTGGTCATCATCATCATCATCATCGTCACCATCATCATTATCAGTCGTAGACGTAGTCGTCTTTGCTTAATTGAAAATCCACTCAATTTACGACTGTAACAACAACAAATGAAACATTTGCACAGCAAGCAAGCTTCAAGCTCGACTTGATTGAGTCAGGTCAAAAGAATTTAAATGGACGCACTATGTAAGCCCGAGCAGCTCTCAAACGGAAGCCTGAGCATGCATATTTCAACGATTCAACTTCTCGTTCTTCTCGCCTCCGCTCTTCTCTACTCTCCACTCTTGACTCGTTGTTGACATTTGCATAAGTTGCGTCTTCAAGTGGATTTTGGGGCGTTGGTTATAAAAAAAGAACGTGCCTAAGCTGAGCCACGAGTGGATTGTCAATTGTTGTTTTTTTCCTGGTCAGCAATTACCTAACAGCAACTACAATAATTACAATTGAAAGCAGCACAGACAGCAAATGCCAAGCAAACAATGATTGACTCAGGAAACGTACAATTTGCGAAACGACAACTTCGCTTTGGTTTTATTTTTTGGCTCAAATGGGGAAAGGGTTCAACAACTCTTACGCTTAAAGAACTTGAAGCTCTTCTGATTATATATCTCTGATTCAAAAGAGACAATGAAAATTATAATGACTTGCAACATAGTATGAAACCGATTTGGAAAAATCTATATCAGATAAAGGAAATAAATAAATTTAGCGACTCATTATAACTTTTGTTCGTATTTTCTTGATGTGATGGAAAATATATACATAATCCAAAGAAGTTTGCGCAAAAAGAATATCCAATTATCTACATTAGATATCTATATATGATTATATTAGATATATATATACATAATGTATTTACTTCATACAACAGCAACTGTAGCTAATTTTTTAAACCATCTGTTGAGAGTGGAATTGGTTTCTAGAAAAACTTCAATCGAATATTTAAATGTCTGCAAATGTTTGTAATCTTCGACAAACCGAAAATAGCTCTTCCTTTCTGTCATACGCTGACCAGCAGCTAATTATTTTAAATTCGAATTCTCTTGGCAACTGCTAGTAACGCTTTTGCTGAATTTTGTATTTGACAATAATTGACCTGGTAATTGGTCGCAGCAAAATGATGTACGTGGATGACTCGTTTGTAGCCACTTAAACGCAATTATCATTACCTCACAAACAAGCTGATGTGTCATTGTTGGATTTAATTGTGTGCCAAATAACATAAACAATAGAAATAATACGCAACCGCAAAAGCAATAACTTGGCTGACAACGAGCTAACCAAAAAAGTGTTAACAATTGGCTAGAATGGATGTGGAGAGCAGTTAAGGTGCTGACCTTATGGAGACCACCATATTAAGCCATGTGGCATGCATAAAAGATACAACAAGAAAAAAATTATATATATATGTGTATATGTATTTATATATATATACATAAATGAATGTTTGCCATAAAGACAAGAAAAAATGAATTGAGTATTATTTTACAGTGGCCGCGAAATGCAATGGAACGAAACAAAAAAAAGCATAAAAAGAAAGTTTAAGTGTATACGAAAAAATAAAGAAATAAATAAGATAAACGCGGCACAATGAGAGTAAAAGTGGCACGCAATTCCGCCAGAATGTATATATTTAAAATCGATTTTTTGTTGGTTGTTGCATGGCCAAAAAACACTCGCAAGCTCAACAAAAGGCAATTGGTTGGCCAACTACTACGTGAGTGAAGGTAACTTTCAAGATTTGCATGTAGAAAATGGAGAAACCCCAGAGTAACAAAAAAATAGAAAACTAAAGCTAGCGCCTTCGTATCAGAATAAGTACGTGAGATTTTGATAAAACTGTCGACCAGACAAACTGAACTTTAAACACTAAACGGTGGCAAACACAACAATCCATGTTAGAGTAAAAGACAAAAGGTGGAACAAAAAAAAGAAAATACCTTTGCTGATAACTAAAGTGCCGACCAAGCTGAGGCCAAGTGTTTGCTCAAGCACTATCCTAAGAGCGACTGAGAATGACTGTGACTGAGACTATAACTCTGACTGAGGAGCACGTGTCCTCTGACAACGGACATGGGAAGGGGAGCAGAAACAGGAGCAGGCACGGGGCTGGAGGAGAAAGAAAAAGGCAGCCACTCATGAAGACCTCAAACGGTAAGCTTTGAAGCGTATCTCACTACTATATATTTATTTCCCAAATCCTTGTCAAATATGATAACCAAATTTACATTCTAACAATCCCAGATTTATTATTTACTTTTTGCATTTCAAATTTGAGTTTATTCATTTACTTTGAAGTGAATTGGATGTTTTGTGCTTTTATCTTTTTAGTGTTTTTTCTTAGTGGGTTATCTTTAATAACATTGTGCCTAAGCTCAGTTACAAACAATGACAAATAAGTGAAAATCGTTGGCTTGTTCGATTGTGTTTAATCTTACTTTTCAAAGGTCTCAATGAAACTTTTCACTTGCCATAAAATGGTTATATGTTACTAACAGAACACAAAATTGCAGCAAGTTAATAAAAAAAAATATTATTTTACTTTTTCTACTTTTTTTATTTCTTTATATGGGTTGTAAAAAAGCTTTGTACGCTCGCTAAACTCACTCCCTTTGTGTGTTCAGAGAACGAGATGCAGAAGAAGCAACAGCAGCAGAAGATCAACAAATGGAAGCTGGTTTCACGAGCTCAAGGTTGAATTCGAGGCGAGAATCACTTTTCACACTGGTTGCATGTTAATTTAGTGATATAAAAGTTTTATGCTTCTGTTTTGTTGCTTAAACGCATAACTAATAATTGATGTTGCACGTTGATGAGTTTTACTTTGCAAAGCTTTCGATTTGGATAATTTGCGTTAGCTGCTCGCACAGTTTGGCACCACTGTGCACAAGCTTTCTGAACTTGATTGGTAACTTGTTTTTTTTTGTTGCTATTTATTTCGATTTATTCATGTTGCCTTTTTTCTTTGCGTCAGACTGAATTTCGATTAGGTTCTACACGCTCTACACAACTTTCAATGGAAATATATACAATGTAAATATATAATGCATACATATGTATATATATATATATACATATTTATATATGCATATGGGAAGTTTGTTGGCAGAGTTGGCTTACTCACCTTTTGACTCCGCGTTGTCAGCTGTGACGAGAGCGATGTGTTGTTGCAAGCATATGTTGAGCAATAGCAACAACAGGACAAACGGCAACTGCAACGGCTGCCGTTGTTGCTGCAACTGTAAATTTAAATGGGAAAGCGGCCGAGGCATTTTCCAACGTCTCGAAATCTTAGGAATCCAGAGCAATTGCAATAATGTCGTTATTTGTAGTTGTGGTTTTTGTTTTTGTTGTGTGGCAGCGGTGATAGTAAAATTTTTTGTTATTGTCGTCTTGTGTAGTAGGCAAATGGGGTGACATCACTTCCACAACTTGCAACATCCACTTCCCGTATCACCAGCAGCAGCAGCAGCTTATCAAGCGGGAGCAGCAGACAACCGTTGACTTAAAATCTGACATTTTTTATTTGCCGCTTTTGATGCGAAATAAACATAGGTTGTGAGGCACGAACGGCAAGAACAAGAACTGCAAACACTTCTGCACACACACACACACACACACACGCACACAGCTACACTCTTACTCCCGGCACTGTTGAGTGTAAACAAAAGAAAAGCTGATATCTTTATTTGCGTATACAAAATTATAACGGCATTGACGTATGTGTGTCCTCTTCTTTTTCTTCTCTGCTGTTATTTCGGTAACTTTTGTTGTTATTGTTGTTGCAGCTAGCTATTGGAATTTGATTAGAATTCGGCGAGTGTTATTTACAAAAATAATTCATTTAACTAATTTATGCTTATGCTTGCAATTTGCATTTTTTGGCAATAATTCAATTTGGTTTAACACTCGAGCACAAACACAGACACCGACACACAGTCAACCTTGCAGATATACACATGCACAAGCTCCAAAACACAGCCGCGCTACACGCTGACACAACAACAAATTGGTTGAAAAGCACCCGCGCAGCACACCTCACACGGCGTGAATTCAAAAGAAACTGAGAATAAACAGCAGAGACAACAGCCCTATACCAGGGCTTATGAGCAGCTATCGATATATCGACGTATCGCTGCTGTTAATTAACATTAACTGTTACAATTATGTGCAGCACTGTTAAACTCAAATTGTGATGTTGTTGGTATCAATCAGCTTTTTGTCAGCTAGTGCTTAAGCGGCTTTTTGAAATTGACAGCTTTTTTTTTAAATTAAGAATACGAAATATTCTATATTTTATAGAGTTGAAAACAAAACATGTGCTTTAATTTATTGTTGTTGTTCTTTAATAAAAGTGAATAACAATTTAAAAATATGCTTAAAAGTAGACAATAAAATACTTGAATATACGAATTACACATATAGGATAAGCAAAGCTATAATTCTAAACAACCTGCACATTTTGGCTAAGGAAAAGGACAACTAGTTATGCTTGCCATTAAGACGATCCTGGATCTGCTGAAGACTAAGGCCCTTCGT
Organism: Drosophila cognata; assembly: GCA_035041535.1. Lineage (NCBI taxonomy): Eukaryota > Metazoa > Arthropoda > Insecta > Diptera > Drosophilidae > Drosophila > Drosophila cognata. Next base: position 10,239,148 of record JAWNLC010000571.1, on the reverse strand, counting down.
CTCCATGACGACAAACAGGACAAAGAAGAAGGCCAGCACACAGAAAAAGGCAAACAGCCAAAATGAATAATACGAGCCGAGTGCATCCAGCGCCGGATAATAACGCGTGACAAGGAATCCAAGAGTCCAACAGGTGCTGGCCACAACAGATGAAGCGGCGGATTTGATATTCGCCGGGAACATCTCACCAAGGACTGCCCACGGCAGGGGACCGAAGCCCGTGCAGTAAACGATGTTGTAGAGTATCAGAGCGGGCACTGGCAACCAGCTAACACTGGAAATATCACCCACCACCAATTGCATGTAGAAGAAACCACCCAAGGCGGCCAGACCCACGCTCATCACGCTGGCCGAGATCAGCAGCAGCACCTTTCTGCCCATACGATCCGCCACGATGGGCGTCAATCCCGACGAACTAACCTGGACGCAGCCAATGATAATCGTGGCCACGGCCGGATCGAGACCCGTATTGGCGCTGGCGAAGATCGACTGGCTGTTGAAGAGTACCACATTGATGCCTGACAGCTGCTGGAAGCAGATGAGTCCGACGCAAATGAGCAACGCCTTGCGATTGCTGGGATTCTGGACGAGATCCATCACTGTGCCCTTGTTAGACATCGCCTCCTCCACATTGGCCTGAATCAGCGTCATCTCATCGTGGACACCTTCGGCGCTCTGACCACGCAGGAACTGCAGCGCGCGCATTGCATCCGTCTTGCGGCCCTTGCCCGCCAAATAGTACGGACTCTCCGGCATGAAAAAGAACGCCGCATTCGAGATGAGGGGCAGCACAATGCAGCACCATTGCAGCGCCTGATACGAGACAAATGGTCCAATTGCATAATCGTACAGAATCCCAGCTGTTGAGTTCAGAGGCAGACACAGAGAGATAAGAGAGATTAGCAAACACTCGGAAAATAAATAAAAATATAAGTAAACTATTTAAAGTTAGAAATAATTTGTAAATATTAGGAACAAATAGATTCTAAGAATATGAAAGGCGTGCTCCAAGTCGACAATTCCAAGATTACGACGGTTTTTTATATTTTTTTTTCGAAATATAATATAAAAAGAATAGTTGCAAATCCTAGTTTTAATGTAAAATGAAATATAATATAAAAGTAGAAATACAAATAATAATTTTTGTTTGTAAAATGTTTGTGTAAATATGTAGTCTACAAATACTAATGTTTAGTAATAATATAAGTAAGCTAATAAAAGATATAAGATATAAGTAAGCTAAAAAATCCATAACCACAAATTTTAGAAATTTACTTTCTGAATAATAGTGTGACTTAACTGTTGACCTCAAGAGCATTGTAATTTATTAAGATTTAGGGCAACTTTTTGTCTCTATTTTTCCTGTTTAACTACTCACCAACGATGAATAGCTGCATGAGTGATCCTGTGGCACCACGGACATTATCCGTGGATATCTCACCCACGTACATGGGCAGCACGGTCATCACGAAGCCAACGCCGAACCCCTGGACTAGTCGGGACAGATATAGGTTCCACACCTCGGTGGCGACCATGTTGAGCATAAAGGCGGCCACAAAGAATACACTGCTCGAGAGCAGCACCCATTTCCTGCCAATGCGATCCGCAAGCGGACCAGCCACAAAAGGTGCCACCAAAGCACCGACTGCAATCAGCGAGGATATCCACGCATCCTCATCAGCCGTTATCGGACGATCCAGAGGGGAGTCCGAGGTATCAGTGCTCTTCAGTTTCGGTCCAATGGGCGAGGTCCAACCGAGGCAGGTGCCCAACACAAAGGCAGACAAGTTGGCTAAAAACAATTGAGAATTATTATTATTAATATTAGTTGGTCAAGTTGAGAATTGTGAATTTACCTGCAACGGCAGCCAAGAAGATGCGACTAGTTTTCACCGGTTCCATGTCGCGAGGTAATCCTTCGCTTATCTGGAAGGAGCTTACTTCCGCGTAAGTCTGTGAAGCTCGCTTGTCGCCCATTGCTGGTATCCGGCTTGCTCACGTGTGGCAGCTGCAAGATTTTAATATTTAGAGACAACTCTTCGAATACTCTTTTAACAAAGAGAAGACAATTGATTGTGACAGCTAATTGGCAACAAATTTGGTCACAATTATACATTAATCGCTATTTTTTATTCAATCCTACATTTTTATTTAATATTATTATACAAGAAATGTGTCATCTTTAAAGATCTACATGCAAATGAGGAAAAATAAAAGAAATACAATTTTTTTTTTATTTGCGTCCGATAAACTTTTTAATTATTTTCGCTAAAGATTTGTCGGAAATTTTTATTATTATTTTTTTGATAGGATATTTTACTCCTTAATTAAATAGGTGAAAATTGCACTTTTTCACAGCGCAACGTATTTGACTGAGTATTGAAAATTTACCCGTCGCTACGCAGAAGCATCTGGTTCGAGCAATGTGGGAATTCACCAGCTGTACATAAATTTGTACTTTCAAATAAAACATAATATTTGGCAATCGCTAAGCGTTTTAGAAGCCAATTGTCGGCTTGGACTGTGCTCCATAAGTTCCGCATCAGCACTAAAATTGATGATTGGTTTAGTGGCATTGCGTATACGCCGCGTCGACTCGCAAACCGACTGCGAATTAGGCAAGTGAAAACAAATGTAACCAAAAGGCCGACGAAGTTGTTTACGGAAGTAAATCTACGGACACTTTTTTGATACAAATCAGATGTTTAATGTGTTTGTCTGTCATATAATTAAATTATTTAATGCATGCCATTAAATTAAAATAAATATAATCAGGGACAAGTAAACCGAATAAATCAAATTCGGTTGATTAATAAAAGTCACAACACTTGAGCGAAAATTGTGTGGAATTGTGCACATTCAGAGAGTTTGCTAATGAGCCAATTGGTGCAATTTATAAAATTATTGCAAAAACTGATAATCATTACTATGATTTGTCACTAATTTGACATATTTTCATGGAATCACCAATTAAATCTTTGGTTTGATTAAGCGTCAGCTAAAAAGTTCACTCAAACTAAACTCGGCATGATATGTTTATTTAAACATGCTTTCACTTTTGTCACATCCTTACATGAAATTGTAGAAGGAGTTCACTAAAAATATTTTTATATATATATATATATATATTATATATATATATATCGGCGAAACGAAGCACTAAACGAAACCCGAACCGTAAGCCTTAAGCCTGAAAATTGAAATGCGCTTGCTGAAAGCGACGCGTTTAAATTTAAAGACCTTTTGCAGTGCGATTTGAAAATCTTAAGTACATTAAAATAAATAATGCTCATCGGCACTTACACTCAGACAAAAAGCATTGCTCTGAATTTTTGAAATTCGACATACTTTTGGCTTTATTCAGTAAAAGTCTTTGTTTTCTTTTCTTGTTTCTTGTTTCAAATTCCAGTTTTTGTTTTACACACAGAATCATATATTATTACATATTAGTATATTAAGATATTAGTTTATAAATTCAAATAATTTAATATAACACATCTTAAAACTGGCAAGCAAGTAAAACTTTCTGGTTTTCAGAGCCATTATTTTTCTGAGTGTGCAAACTCACTGAGACGCTGAGGGGGCATTATCTTATCAGCAGCGGCCTGCCGGCACATAAAAATCTATGGCACTCAATGTGGAATCGATGCAACCACTACTACTGGGAATTGTCTTTAGAGTATATTTTTGCTGTTACAAAAAAGTGCGCCACTTGTGCATTTGCACTTGAATACTGTGCCCCAAGTGATAAGACGGTTGCGGCTATTTTCCACCAATCTCAATTTGTTTATACAGACCATTTCCGTTAATTGTTTTCGTGGCATTCCCTGAACGGATCTGTTGACATAATATTGTTCATAACCCTTATGTATGTGTGTAGATGAATGTAATGGTTAAGTTCCAATTAGAAGTTCTTTAATTTAACAAGTTTGATAACTTAGAGCTATTCATATCTTTGATGACAAATACGATGCTTGTTGAATCCAATCGAATAACAAGCTATGATTTGAATACTTAGTAAACTTAGTTAAGGAAGGCCTCTCTCTTCCCAAGATGCTCTAGACCTCATCCTCAACATCTAATAGTATCCGAAGCTCATCGATTTTGGACTACATTGTCTATAGTTTTTATCAATCAAAAAATATATATCGACTAACTCATTAATTTCCCATGTCAAAATATTTCAACAACATTGTTAATATATGACAATCAGTAAGTAATACGTCATTCATCAAGATCAAATACTATAGTGGTGCTACTAGTATATCAGCACTGACACAAATTGGTAATCATCATGTAACTGAAACTATTGATAAGATGCCCACATGGACGACCGAATATTACGCAGTGTCTCCTTGCTCCGAAATATGACACTAATCATCACAATTGTAAGCATTTGTTGACAAAGCAAGAGCACATACATATATACATTATATATGTATAGATAAATACCAACACAGATGAACAGAGAACGATAATTTCAATATCAAACAATAGCCACCAGTGACGTCAAAAAGCAATTGGAGTGACAATTAGAGTAGTCAAAATAGTTGCCCACTTTGTAAACGGTTGCCTTTATTGCCATCGACCCATATAACCTACTGAGGGAAAGTGGGGACTGGCAAATATATTGTAATAAGTTTGCCTCAATCCGAATCTCAAATTGTATTTTACTATAAAAACAATTTTTATCATAAATATATAAACTAAACTAAGAAGAAATTTGTAATAATTTTTATTGAAACAGCTATGAATATGCATTATACATTTAAATTGCATTTTTGTTTCATTCTTTATTTAATTCGTATATTTTTCAAGAAGTCATTTAGATTATTTTTTAATTATTTGTTTATTTTATGTTCAAAATATAACTAATCAAAACTAATGGCCATCCTAATAGCCAGGTCAGCACTTGATCATGGCCCATAAATTCAAGCCCCACTCGAAAGCCAAACAATTCATATTATATATATTATATATTATACTATATGGATGGTGACAATACTGATATCGTAACAACCGTTCAAACGCAAATTATAAACATACTTAAAGTAGTTCAACGTATTTAAACAGCACTCAAATGACGACAAACATTTCCATAGTTAATCAAAAACAATTTAAAATACTTAAATCACTCACATGATAGGCTCAACAACTACTCAACTATATATATATAAATATAACTATAGTTATTCTCTAGTTATTTTTGCTATCACTGTTTACTTACCCATTTTGAAAAATATGAGCAATTGGCACACAGAAAACAATAATATCAAGATTAAAATTGTTAAAATTTAATGAATTGAATTTTTGAGGGAATTAAGTTCGAAACTCGTATTTAGCTTGTCCGGATTTATCTCGTTGACACTTAAGGTCTGGAAGAACTGTGCTCTGTCGCTGTCGGAGAACGAATGAGATAATTTGTAACGATTTTGCGACTATACTTTCTGCTTTTTACATACGCAATAGCAACGACTATAATTATTACTTGTGTGCAAAAATGAAATGGAATAAATTTAAATTTTTATCTTTCTTGAAAGTCCGGTTTTGCACGAAAGTTCGATTCGGATGTGTAGCGGATTCCTGATATACATTATTAAATGATTATAAAGTGTGCGTTTTGATTGGACATGTTTTTATTTATTGGTTATTATGGTAGTAATTCATTTATTTACATATGTCAACTACTAAATATAAAGGCAACACATATAGTGCAAATGAGAAATAAGTCTTATTCTATTCAAATTGGACATATTTTTAAAAGCAATGTCATTTTGATTATGTTTTTGTCTCTAGATTGAAGCTGCATACCTAACAATTATCAAGCCTTTATAAAATACTACTACAGCTAAAATTCAAATGATGCCGACTTATGGCACTATGGAAACTTATGTCTACTTAAGCTTGCTAAACGAAAAGAGTAAGTTAAATAATAATAATTGACTAAGGTTAATTGTAAGTCAGCATGGGTTGAGTTAAATTAAAAGCCTAACCAGCTCATTAGTCAACGATATTTGACAGCAGCATTCCTTTCGCATTAGATACATTTGTTAGTTCAGAATTTAGTCTCAAGTGCTAAATAAATCAATCAATTTATTTGCCAGACACTCAAGCAACATTTGCACTAATCAGCCTTATACAAACGGTATCCAATGAACCGTTATCTGCTGCCAATATTATTGTTGGCTTTAATGGAATTACAACAGTTACAACAGCCAGTTACACATATGAGCAAGCAATCGCTTTTGGTCATGAGTTCGGTGAGGGGCACTTCCAAATCGAGTTTCCTGAAATTCGATAGCGACAAACAGGAAAAACAAAAACCTCATTAAATATTTTTACATATCAAATAGTAATTGAAAAGTGGAACAACAACAACAGCAACAACAACGGCAACAATTGAGGCTACCTGGCATGGCTTGCAATAAATTTGCGTCTGTCCGTCAATCTATCAATCAATTGGGCAACCTTGCCTATGCCCGAAGGCCAAGTGCAGGGCCAACGGGAAGCTTCCTCTGATATGCAATCGAAAAACGGCGCCAAATGTGGGCGTGGCCAGCTAATGGCATGATTACATACCAAATATCATATAACAGCCGCTGCTGATTAGCTGCAAAATTTGAGGGGCGTTGCTGTCGGCGAATTTAGCAAATCCAATCAATGGGCCATCAGACAGGTCAATGCAGCGACTGAGTTGACTGATTATAGTTGTAATCATCAAAATATATACAGTATACATACAGTATATATGTATATATAGACATAAAAATATATATTTATTTTTAACACATGTCTTTACAGTCGCACACTTAACACATACACATTTCAAAATACATATAAAAACAAGCCGAAAATAGCTGAGAGATATTTCTCTTCATTGACTTAATTAGCCAAACACACATTGAGAGATATATTTGCCAAAGATAGCTACAGTCGAACTTCGCTAAATTAAATTGGCCATCATTCAAATCAAGTTGAACTCGAATTTTGCCAGCAAAACGTTGGTTTCATTTTAAATATAATTTATTCCAATTATGAACACAAATAAGTATTTCACACAATAACTACGATTTATGACTATGACTATGCATTAATGTATACTTGATAATACTCTTTGCAAGGGTATAATAAGAATGTTTCCATAGTTTTCAGTTTTTCTTTTTTTGTGTGTTTTCTTTTGGCGTTGGAGAAGTTCGACTATAGTTGGCTACTTAAAACATAATTGAAAACTAGACTATTTAAATCATTTATGTTAAATGTTGTACATTTTGCGTTACACACTGCGTATGTGTAATGTTGCTTAATTTCATTTCTTCTTTTTTGGTATTGCTTAGCAAGTACAATCTTTCGCAACACTTTGCCCTAATGGCCACTGAGCCACGTTTGTATTTGGCTGGCGGTTTTGCCCTTGGTTTCGACCACAGAGAGAGCCACATAAACTGTAGCCAGGGCCATGCAGCCGGCAAAGAACCAGAAGGTCATATCGGAGCCCCATGCGGTGATCATTAGGCCAAAACACTTCGTTACAACAAACACGCACAGCCAATTAACCATTACGGTGAGTGCCACTGCCGTGGCCCGGACATCGGGCAGAAAGAGCTCGCCCATCATCAGCCAGGGTATGGGGCCGTAGCCCACCGAGAACGTAATGATGAAGAGCACCATGCAGAGCAGTGGCAGCCAGCCAATGTGCGTCACATCCTTGCCGCTCTCCTTCATGTCAAAATAGGCGCCCAATATGGCCAGGCAAATGGTCATCACAGTGCTGCTGAAGAGCAACAAGATCTTACGGCCGGCCCGCTCGATCAGCAGCGATGAGGTCAGCGTCATAATCACCTGCACTACGCCCACAATAATGGAGCAAACGGAGGCATTCAAGCTGCTGCCGGCCGACTTGAATATGGACTCCGTGTAGAAGATGACCGCATTGATGCCAGAGAACTGCTGGAAGAACATCAGCATCATGGAGATAATCAGACCATTGCGTGCACCACGATTCGTGAACAGATCCAGAAACGAGGCATCCGCTCCAGCCTGATCCAAATCATTCTGTATGACCTGAATGGCGCTACGAGAATCACAGTAGCGACCCCACAGCCACTTGAGCGACAAAGCAGCCTCCGCACGACGACCCTGCAGATGATCAACAATTAAATTGAATAGAAGATTGATCGATATCAATAAATATTCATTTGCTTACCTTCTTGAGAAGATAAACAGGCGTCTCTGGCAGCATGATCATGCCCACAAACAGAACAATGGGTACCACCAAGCACATCAAGCTCAGAGTACTCCAAGAGACCAAGGCGCCCACTATATAAATAAAGAGAATCCCCACGGTGAGCAGCAGCTGAAACAGTGTGCCCAGAGTGCCGCGAATGCTCGTCTCAGCTATTTCCGAGATGTACATTGGAGCAACCACACAAAAGCTACCAGTCGAGATGCCTAAATAGACAGATGCACAGATAGTTCAGCTTACGATCGGTAAGCAGATCGTAGAGTATATAGAATAACTCACCAATTAGAAAGCGACCAAAGTACAGCCAACCAGCTGACTTGGCAAAGCTGATCGATAGCCAGGCCAAAATGAAAGGTACATCCATGAGCATCGCCGTGTAGCGTCTGCCAATTGCATCGGCTATATAGCCTGTTGGCAAGGCGCCCAAGAAGGCGCCAATGGCCAGCAGGGAACTCACCCATGTCTCTGCAAGTAAACAATTGAACAGTAGTCAAAACGATCGACTCTATCATTATCATCGGCTACCATTATGTAAACAACAATTACTGAGTTTTGTACACTCAGAAAAGAATCAAACTGAATTTTGGAAATTCGACAATTCTCACCTTATTGTTCACTTAATTTCTTAACTTTCCTAACACCAGGACATTTTTGTTCAATTATAAAGGACTTCTGCTGAAAATGATGGGTTGCATTTGTACCTTTTTAGGAATGCATTTCTGAATAATAAAAAATATTTCTGAGGTCGATTTTCATTTTAAGGCGGTTTTCTAAAATCTAGGACGATTTTTTTCTGAGCATACATTTTGTAAGGACTATCTTTTTTATAGACAAGACGAAATCTTACATAGCAGGCACTTACGTTGAGCGACAGTTAGTTGGAGTTGGTCATCGTGTGGCACAATGACTGCTGTCACATTGGTCAAATTAGCCGTGGTGTTTGTCACTGTGCTGGTGGCATTGGGGTTAACACTGATTTGTGGCAGCACCGGACTGGTCCAGGCCAAGGCTGTGCCCGCAGCAACTGCACCCAAACAAACTGTAATCATTTTATACAAATTAGCCAAAAATTGAATTCGTCTACTCAGCTAAAAGCTTACCGACAAGTGCAGCCAAATATTGACGTGACTTTGAAGTCTTCACGACACCATCCTGCAGCGGATCGTAGAGCATTGGATTGTGTGCCGAGAGATCCGTATCCTCCTCGCTGACAGTCTATGAGGAGAAAAAGCAAAACAGATATTTGTCAATTTTTTACTTGGATTCTTGAAAAACTGTAGAATTTCATAATGTGGTAATAGTGATAAAAGTATATGCAAAAATTAAAAGAGAGACTAGAAAGTCAAGAGAGAGAGAGAGAGAGAGAGCTCGACAGGGAAATACCCTTTTTGTCAATTTAAATAAACGATTTCTACAACAATTTCTGTGTTTGATGAAATCTGTAGTGTCAATAATTCTACCAAATTGGAATGCCGCATAATTATAACTGTGCTCTTTATTGCTATGGGCAATCGATATTGATCGATATTTGAGAAACTAAATAAATGATTAATCATTTGAACTTCTATTTAAAATTTTGTGAGCGCTGGTAAGCGCTTACAATCTTTGGGATCATAGAGACGGTTCATTTCTGATCTGATCAGGAATATATATACTTAATAGGGTCGAAATTTCGTATTTTATTGCCATCGATTATCGATTTCTAAGATAAACCATATAAATTATTGATACCATGAAATTAACTTAAACGTGTCTTGAGATCATAGAGACGGATCGTTTCGTATCTACCATATTATATAAATGTATACACAAAAATTAGATGACTTCGATTTCTGCTACATACATTTGCACAATTTCATACTACCCTTTCCAACCATTTTGAAGGGGCATACAAAGTATAAAAATACTAAAGTGTAAATGAAAATGTAAAAGCGAACAAGATGAATCTATTTGTGTTTGTGTGTGTATTTATTTATAAAAAGGAGGTGTGTGCAGCCGCATGTTGCCATACTTGTTGACATTACCTGCCACCAACGTGCCATGGCACGTACTACTTTATCCGAGTCCATTTGCAAACCCACTCAGATATTGCAAAAATGTGCGTTATATAAACACTATCAGAAGACGCACCAAAAAAAACACACAATGCGTTTTCGTATATTATTTATGTATTCGCGACCTTTATTTCACTTATTTCAATATATGCTCATTAATTATTAAGAAATACTTTTGAATACATATGTATATACGGTGCGCAGATATATAAACTAATATTATTCGCTTATTTTAGTTGGGGCGGCGTGGCGATTGTTTTGATCCGTGTGGCCAACACAGTTGGATACGACTGCTTTGGCGACTCTTCGAAAAGCACATTTTCTTCTCGAATCTTGAAATAGTGGCGCTTTTATTTTGGCTGGTACTCTTTCGTTACCCTAGCAAGGGCTATTTTGAGTTCGTCGAGAAACTCGCAACATCGGTGATTATACAGTGATTTTACTAGCTAAAAGGTAAGTTTGGATAATAATATGAACAAGATATTGTTATATTGCATCTCATATAGAACAAGTATAAGATTACAATGTGCAATTTTTTCAGCGCTCTTGAAGATTTCGTGTAAATATGTATAAATAAATAAATACATACTTATACACATGTCATATAAAAAGTGTACGACTTAAGATGCTCGATATTTGAGTGTACGTCTATAAAATACTTTTTCAAGCTTTTAACCAAGTGTATTTAATCTTCGGCATTCCACTCATATAATTAGCAACATTTTATTGTTATGCCAGCGTTTTACGCGCATTCAAATGCAAAACATTTCGTATTTTACGTCAGACATTAAAAAAAACAGTGCAGTGTGGATTAAGATGAGTTACAATTCGAATGTCCAAAGGCGAAAGAAAACAACAAAAGCACACAGATATAAAAAAAAACAAACCTGAATCAATGTAAGCAATTCTTTTGCTAAAAAAAATGATCTAAAAGTAACAAATAAATGTTGATAAAATAAAACTGAGGTAAACCATACAATATTTATCAGATAGTATGAAAAATACTCTCGAAACGATTTCATAACAAACATGTGCAAATGTTATGCATACGCCCTCAAATCCAACAAAATAAATGCTTCCTGTAGTGCGCCTTACTTGAATTTCTAAATGCATTTTGCGTGTGTGTCTATAAAAAATTGCTTACCCATTGCACTTGCCAAAAATGCTGTTCGACGACATCCAAATGCGTCAGGTAGAAGCATTTTAAATCATACAAAATAATTAAAACCAAGTGCATATACACTTGCACATGTATGTTTGTTTATATGTATGCCTGAGCTTATACATACGAATATAAAAATAACTAGAAATTGTGTTGATCAGTTTCGCTTGAAAGCAAAAACTATGAGCAATATTCATCATTTTATCTATACAGTATAATTATCCTGCGACTCAAAAAAACGAAAATTGTTTGCAATAATTAGTTTCTCGATAGATAAAATTTACGACAGGTATAAATAAAATAATAAATACATATTTCTTTACAATCGACTAAGAATATATATGTTAACATATTAAACAGATATATGTTTGGTTTTTAAACTTCATATTTAAAATACGCTTTCTGCATTAACAGAGTATTTTTACAAATTCATATCGTTTTGGGAATGCAGCAAGCGCTTGAAATGTTATCAAAACGGAATTTGCAATTATAATGCGCTATTTTGCTGCACGAGCGTAATTGTAATTTAATGGCGTCAAGCGCAATTCAAATGACAAATAAACCTTACGCCAATCACCCAACAACCACAACAACAAGAGCAACAACAGGTTGGATAGAGAAAGGGAGCGAGAGCGAGTGGGATAGAGATGCACTTGCCGAGCAAAGAGACGAAAACGAAGAGGAAGATAGACACACCCACCCAGGGCAAAAGAGGCGCATCACATGCTAATTAGTATTTTGTGCAGTTTGCTTTGCTCTGTTTACTATTTGCCGATTCCCCTTTACCGATCCACAATGTCAAGTGCAATCGTCGGCAACGACATCGGTTCATCATTGTTGGCGCCGCTGAGCTTCGTGCGCTGCTCGTTTTGGCACGAAGCAACGCTCGTTAGTCGTGTGACTGTATGTGCGCGAGTGACTGTGTGTGACTGTGTATGTGTATGCGCGTGCTCTGGAAAGGCTTGTTTAGAAAAATATAAGTGCTCTCGCCAGCGACTATAGCAGCCCATAAATTTAAGGGGCAAGCAACACTGCTGTTTTAGCCGAAGGTGTGTATAAGATTATTAAATTTGTACACTTACAGTGACGCAAAGCTTAATTGGTTCAGTCGTACCAGTATACTAGATTAAACGTTGTTAACATTTGTAAAGGATATTTATCGGTCTATAAATGTCTACTATTAATTGTCAGTTGGACTACTTGCTCATATATTATTTTTATCGTTATTTTTTTATGAAACCATCATCATAACATTTCCCTTTCTCACAAAGCATTGCGCAACTGAGTTTTAAAAAACACTTAGAACTCTCTTAAGACAATTTTAATCAAACCTCTCAATTGTTCACAGTTATAAGCAAACCTGATAATGTATATTTAAATTAACATCTTTGTTTTGCTGTTGTCGACTTCGACGATATGGTAACAAGTTGCATGCCACGAGGAGGACAATGAAATATTTATTGCGGATGCGTTGGCCATGAAATGTCGAAAAGGTCATGTAAATATTATTTTTGCTTCGCAGATTGCTGGACAGCTCGCACAGACGAGATAAACATGTATTAAACATGTCCGGTCTGAAAACATAAACAATAAGCGATAGGCTTCCAAGCGAAAGCTTAATAAATAAATAGCATATATTATTTTTTCTGTGTTTTTTTTTTTGCGATAAAATAAACATATTGAAATTTTTGACAATGCTTGTCAAAATACGAATCAGATGCGTGTATGCGATAATCAATATACCTCAGAAGCTACAAGTAAAGATCTTAATCATAAATGGTCATGCTCAAAGTCTTTAGTTGGCCATTATCAAAAGCAATAAATCTCCACCTGAACTTGAGGATTGGGCTTGCTTCTTAAGTTATGGCCAAATAACATTTCATTCTTTTATTGGCTCAGTCGTAGTACGCGAAGTATTCGTAAATTACAGCCAAAAATTTCAACAGCGTTGGGTTCGAGATAAGATATCTGATCCCCAGTTAAGAACTAATGGGTAATAAATTAGCTCACATCTAGTGAATTATTTATTCAAAATTATAATGCGTTTTAATTACTATGCTGGATGTTAGGTTGTAGCCAATTGCCTAGATATCTAAATTCAATTTATGTATTTGAATAATTTTATCTATCACACGCATAGCATACTTTTTGGTTCACGATGTGTAAAAACCTAAAATTCTCATTTAGAAATTTTAATTAGCCCTAAATTATTCCACTGGTTTTACTTGAGTGTTTGAGATAAGACTTATTTAGTGAATTTTAACAAACAGATGCGCTTACCTTTTTAACATCCACTACCATATTTTAGACGATTTATTGTTCAAATATTGAAAAATTTGCTCAAAATCAAACGGAACTGCAAATCATTTGCTCTCAAGGTCGATAAATGCTACTGATTTATTTAGCAAACTTATTTATCGCTCTAATTTTTAATAGCAGTTTTTTTAAGTATCGAAACGTGTGGATGGACGCACTGAGCAACCGAGTAAAACTGAAATTCAAAAAGCAAAGGAAACGCGCTTAGCAGCAGAGCTAAAAGCGAACGCTGTCGACGCTGCAGCAGAGCGTCGACTGCGACGCCGCGTCGTCAATTGATATGTACACTCAGCGAAAAAAAGTAGTAGAAATGATGTACTCAATGGTTGGAGTTGATTTCCAAGCATTAATTTAATAAATTAACAATAAAAATAAATATATTTTTATAAGTACAATATTTTAGAGTTTAAAACACTTCTTATGACAGACTCAGAATGGTGTAAATTGTAAATCTTAATATATTTACGGGAAACGTCTCTTGTTTTATTTTATATCTCGCTCTTTGTCTCTACTTATCGCTCTTTTTTTATTTTAGCTTTCCTTATTACAAAGCTTTACAATTTTTGTTCCAATTTGTTTTTTTTTCTGCGTTTCCCCAATTCTTGCACCATTTTACATATTAGTTCCCCAAGATTTATTTATTATATTTTTTCTTCACTTTATAATTAAATTGTTCCAATTAAATGTTGTATAATTTAATTCGTAACTTTAATTTCAAATTTTATATTATATTTATATTTATAAAAATCTTTTCAACCATTTATTCAATCAAACCTCTTACATGCACGATTAATCTTTATTACCTTAAATCAAGATTATTTAAGTCATTTTCTTAAATGCATTTGTGGCTAGAGCCTTGGATCATTTTCAAATTGATCGAGCATATAATTGTCGAATGCATGTGCTGAGATCTTAAATCTAAATCAATTGACGTTGTGCGTTGCGAATGAGTGATTTTATTATTTATTAGTCATCAATATGAAGAGTGAAGCTTTCTTTGCTCATAGTTCGCCTGTTCACGGTAAAGTTAACGTTAGGGTTCTGAAGTTGATCAAAGTGGAACTGAAATTTCTCCAGGAGTCGCTGGAAGCCTCTCTCCAACGCCGCCGACTTAACTTTGCTTAGCTTTTCGAGCACATACGCAAACAGAGCCTCCATCAGCATCTGTACGCGAACAGCGACAATTTTACATGTATTATATTTAATTTTCACTTTTGACTAGCGTACCTTCATATGCATTGGCAAGACACGGCAGCGTTCGTGCGTCAAGTGATTGTCATTTAACATCGCTTGGAATAAAGCCGGATCGTTCTGATCGATGACGGCGCTAATAAATCGCATAAAGGCCAAGGAATGGCCATGCAAACGGTGTAGATCAAGCTTGCCCTCATGGCGAAAATTCTCAAATGTTGTATAATTCTCCATAAGAAAACTGTGGGAAAACAGTTAGTTTAGTCTTTGGCATCCATTGTGCTTTCTAGCTTACTTAAAGTAAATTTCCTGTCCATAGCGACGTTCGAACGGTTTGATTAGCTTCCAGGCCTGCCTGAGGGCCAATCTCTCATTCAGTGGAAAGCCGATCTTATCATGAACGGGGCCAACAATCAGCTTTGGCAATTTTATTGGAAATATGGTCGAAGCATCGATACTACTATCGTCTTCAGAAAACAATTTTGAATTTATAGAGGTTTTCGAATTATTCTCGGTCATGATGCAATTTAGTGCGTCTAATTAATAAATTTCAAGTGAATAATACTATTATAAAATAAAATAACATCTAACACCTGTCTAAAAATCAGCTTGACTCACACTTGATTGAATACAATAAGCCTATGTGATTTTGTATCTTATTACTAAAAATATGATAGAAAAAGATTAAGATTAAAAAAAAAAATTAAATCTATCAAAATTTTTATTTCTTGCAAAAAACGATCATGTGAAGTGATTTTGAAATGTTTATAACAATACAAGTTTATAGTCGTTGCACATACATATGTAGTTGAAATTCTCAAAACCGCTAAATTTACAATATCAGCTCATCAACAATAATGGGAAATTCTTCCAACTTAACCACAATATCTTTCATGGAATAGCGTTCTTCGGGATTATCACTCCAACAGTCGGCGATCAATTGTCTTAAACTTTTAGTACATTGAATTTCCAACTTGTCCAACGATGGTCGTTCACCTATGTTGACAAAAAGGTCGTTATCTTTTGGTTATGTGAACTATTTAGACGTACCTCTTATCACTCTGTTGCATATTTCTATGTCGGGTACATATTCAAAGGGCTTTTTCCGCGACAGCATTTCCCACAGGGTTATGGCCCAACTGTAAACATCACATTTCTCGGTGTAACTCATACCATTAAGTATCTAATAGAATCATGGAATTTAGATGACAATTACACAAATATTAGCTTGAAATAAAAACCTCGGGTGGCTTATATGCGGGTGTCCCAACATCCGCCGTCATTATGGTAGCTATTGTTCTGGCAAATGTAAAATCAGAAATCTTTAGATGTAGACGTCTATTTGCCAGATATATATTTTTCGGGTTTATGTCGCGATGAATAACTTGTGGTGTCTGCTCATGCATATAAGCAATAGCCTATTAGTTTGTGGAAATGGAAAACAATTAGCAATCTTTCATTTTGGAGATGTTTATATTTGTAGTACAAACTCACTCTGGCCAATTGGAGTCCCCAGTTAATCACATGGGCCTCGTCATACTTTGTTTGTTTTTCGTAGTGAATTAGCTCGTGTAGAGAGCCGCCATCCATATATTCCATAACTAAGTACACACAATCATTATGGTACGAGATGCCATATAAAAATATGATATTCACATGGCTCGCATTCATCAGTTGCCTCAATTCTCTGGCAACATTTTCCGTCGCATCGTACTTTTTGGTAATAACATCTTTGCTTAGCCATTTTGCTCTAAACACGCGGGCGGAGTCACCGACTTTCTAAAGTATAAACTCAATATTAATTAATTTGCAGTCTTCTGAATTTATAAACCATACATGCCTCACCCAATGTCAATTGTTCAAAACTTATAGAATGATTCATTGTATTGTGAAATATGAGTAGCGATAAGAGATAAGCTATAACACAACGAATTTATAAGAATGTGTATAAATAAATAAGTTATTCATTCGGTTATTTAAAAAAAATATATACAATATTCGTATTCTTCTTAGTTATTAAAATCACTATTGCATTGACCCGCATTTGCAAACTGATGTTTTACTATTATAAATGGGGAGAACCAGCACTATAAGGTTTATTGTGCCCCGCACACCGAAGTTAAATTTGTTGCATTCGTAGACAAACATCGATAGCGATAATCGAGTACCGCCACATTCTGTGTAACCACACGGCTGTTTTTTGTGGGGGTTAGAGAGAATTTTCAATGACACGAGGAAAATTGAGGCAGGTCGCGGAATGTAAAACCACTGAGTGACGACAAGGAATAAAGAGGAAACAACAATAAACTAAACCTCCCACTATATTGTGTGTACTGTGTCCCAGTGGATTTGGCGTGGCCGACAAGAGGTCACGCCAACGATTATTGTGGATTTTGACCTTCGTTCGTCTGAGCCACTGCAGCAGCCACCGAGCAGGTCACGCCAACGATGTGTGGATTTTCCCCCTTCGTTCGTCTGCGTCGCCGTAACAGCCGCCCAGCAGATCACTTTGAGATTCGCCAATAAAGAAGATTCATGTGCGGCGACACGTTCCACCACCTGTTGTTTTTTTTTTACGCGGTGAGTGCGTTCCAATAAGGAACAGGTGTTGTCTAAACTGTTAGTAAGACAATAGAACACCTCCAAGAAGAATTGTGAACCGCTCCAGCGCCTAAGGCGTAGTGCCTCCGCACTCTCACTTTTAGTGTTTAAGTAATGTTGTATAAAAAAATTCTGTAGTAAATGTTAAATTGTGTTCGTAGTTAAACTGTCCTTTAGTTTATAAGTATATATGTACACTTTATGATATTTAATGAAATAAGTTCCAGAGCATAATAATAATAACCAAGTAAGGTTTGGCATACGGATTTTTGCCAAGCGAGAAGGTAAATCTATCATCGTAAACCCCCCTTACAAATACATCTATTAGAGCTCTGATAGGGTAGGATAGGGATTGAGGACTATTATTTTTTGTAAACTTTTTTTTTTGTGTGTGTTTGGCAAGACTCCGAAGTCACATCAGAACTGAATTGCAAAAAAAGGATAAATATATATAAACGATTTTTTTTGAGCTACATAGTAGATATTAAGCCAACAAAGAATGTGAATAAACTAGAGTAATTAAACATGAAATGTGAGTAGATTTGTTTGGAGGGGAGAATAGCCGGGGGCATGGAGTAGATTAACCGCCAATTCCAATATTAGGGCGATGTACCTACAAAATACCACAGGTACATTGCAGGAAGGGCGGGTACGTCGTGGCCATTTACACCAGGCCTGCCAACTGTTCTATTTATTTTGTGTGTGCATGTAGGGTGATATGTAGTGTTGTGTAGGTCGAGTTTGTTTGAATATCTGTACCGTCTATGGGCTGGGTTGGAGTTACCCCACACTGAGAAATCTGAGCTAGCCGAGGTTGCCCACTGCCAACAACAGACGTGCTACAAATTGCGACGAAATGTGGTAATACTAAATCGCATATCGAAACGTGCTTATCGATAACTACGATAGGTCAACTTTTACGTCACAGCCAAACAGCTGATTTCGCCGCCAAAAAAAAGTAAACATGTCGTCGCTGTCGAATCCATTTCGCACCGTTTTCCGCCTCCCGAGCCGGAATCAACGCATCAATTGGTTTCCCGGCCACATGACGAAGGGAATGCGACAGATACAACAGAAGCTGCGCAGTGTCGATTGCATTGTTGAGATTCATGACGCCCGCATACCGTTCGCCGGACGAAATTCACAATTCTTTGAGACTATTACAGGTGATGGGAATTGATGGGAATTAATGGGAATTGAGATTCCATGATTTACTTTATGTTAATTCCTCTATAGGCAATGGAGTCAAGCCACATATATTGGTGCTGAATAAGGTAGATCTCTTGGGGAGCAAACAACAGCATTCCGTTCTCAAGCAGCTACGAGCCCAACAGCCTGAATTGCGAAATATTCTCTTCACCAACTGCAAGGATCAGCGTAATCATGGTGTACTCGACATAATGCCGCTGGCCAGCAAACTGGTGGCGGAGAGCAGTCGTTTCAATCGAGCGCAGAGTGCCGAGCACAACATTATAATTATCGGTGTTCCAAATGTGGGCAAAAGTTCCATTATCAATGTACTCAGAAATGTGCACCTAAAGAAGCGAAGTGCGGCCCGTGTTGGTGCTGAGGCCGGTGTGACGCGATCCGTTGGCGAGCGCATCAAAATACAAGAGCAACCCCCCGTCTACATGATCGATACGCCCGGCATACTGCAGCCGTCCGTTACGGACGATGAGATGGGCATGAAACTGGCCCTCGTCGGATGTTTGCCGGATCACATCGTTGGCGAGGACCTGATCGCCGATTACCTCCTCTACTGGCTGAATCGACACAAGCGCCTCGACTATGTACAGCTGCTGGGATTAAACTCCGGTCCCAGCGATAATATCAGCGCCGTTCTCGCCGAATTTGCGCAGCGCGAGGGCATGTTCCACCGGGTCAAGCAATACAATGGTCAAGTGGAGGTGATGACAAATCTCTTGGCTGCTGCCCGCCGATTCATCAGCTTCTTTCGCACCGGGCAGCTGGGCGCCATTAATCTTGACGCCGAGTGTAGCCATCAAAATTAAGTTTGATTCATTTTTAAAATATTATTTATGTATTTAGTTGAAAACTGAGTTAATCTTTATTATTCGACCATTGGCACATCGATGGCGATGTGACCGACTCCTGGCACAGGTATGGAATAGGAGACTCCCACATTATCCAGCTCGGCTTCGACGACATCCTGTTCGCTCTGTTCGACAATGGGCAACTCGATGGGCACTTGCTTGGGCTCCATCTGCACCACCATCGATGGCAATGATTGTTCGCCCTCCACGCTGCAAATGGAAGGCTCCACTGCATCTGTGGGTGCACTGCTGACGGCATAGCCAGTCTGAGCCGCAATTGCGCGCAATTCCTCGGGTACGCCTTGCATACGCTTATCAATGTACCCGGCGTAGGGGGCTATCTTTTGATAGTATTCGATTAGCAGCTGTGGATCCTTCTCGGCAACCAAAGTGCCCGCCACCAAATCGAACTCTTCGCAATATTGCCAGCGAACGAGATACTTAATATCGCCGGTGACATCGGTGGCGCCCATAATCTCGGACAGCTCCAGGCCACGCTCGTAGCCGCGTGGCTTTTGTATTTCCTCGCATTTGGGTTTCTTTTCACCGCGTTTCTTTGACTTGGCCCGTGACTCTTCGAACTTTTGGATGAGCGCAGGGCAGTCGCAGTTCTCCTCCGGCTCCCAGGTGTTATCCGCTGAGGTGTATCCGCGCCACTTTATCAAATACTCCACCTTGCCATCGGCAGTGATGCGTTTGTCCACAATGCGCTCAACAACGAAATTCGATTCGTTTCTTACCATTGTTTATGTTTTTCTTCCTTATAACAAACAATGCGTTAGTGATGTGCAAGCCACCAAAACACGATATATCGCTGTATTCTGTTAAAACGTACTTTGCAGAACGTTTGTGGAACCTAAAAACAAGAATATCTACGGAAGCGAAAATTTATTAAATTAATTTGCTCTTCTTTACAGCGTTTATAAGTACATATTTTTCTTGAAGATTAAAATCATTTTTTATTCATAATTTACTATTTCCAATACGAGACAGTTGCCTCTTCTATGGTGGTATGCCGATAACCGCCGATAACAGAAATATTTCGTGACCGACGGCCGGCTTAGAGTTTGCAAAACTAAAATCCCCAATGTTAACTCACTGTTGACCTGTGTGTATTCTGGGAACAGCTGTTAACGGAGTCAAAAAACTAACTTTGATATATTCTGACCGCGGTTTTCGTCAAACTACCAAAGTGTTGGCAAGTGTGTCGAAAAGGAAATAGTAAAATATGAATGAAAAATAATTTGAATCCTCAAGAAAAAAGTGTACTTATCGTAATGCGAGAAATAAATTTAGTACTTCAAAATTATAAAAAAATTGTCTAGCATATAAAGCGCTTAAAAATATATGAGTGTGATTAACGATTTTCGATTAAAACCGAATCGATTCTATATGATCCGTGATTACATCTAAAATCGAACATTATGTGAATGTCAATTTTCAAGCCGAATTGCACGCGTGTGATTACATTGGATATCAGAAATTTCATTATTAATTTAATAAATAATAGCGATGGCCGAGCAAGATGAAGACTGGGCGGATTGGGATCCAATGGCCCATCACTATAATGATGAAAGCTCCAACAAATATAATAGCGTCAACGAAGCGCCCACTAAAGACAAGGGTAAAAAGGATGCTCATCGAAGCAACAAGCAAATGCAATTTCCATATTTGGTTATCAATAAGAAAGGATTTATTACGGATAAATTTCTGAGAAATTTTTTTGGAGAGACCATTATTTATGACATCGAATTTCGCTCGGCATCTCGAGTATATTTTGTCTACTTTCACAATATTGGGTAAGAATTTATTTGTGTATAATTAATTAGAGAAATTGTACTATAATCTACGCTAGATCCGTCGAGGCGGCATGGAGAAAAATTCGCCAGTTTCCAAATTATGTCCACTGTGTGGAGGGGCGCCCAAGAACAAATCAATCCTCACATCCATATTTACTAAAGAAGACACCAGAGACCGCTGTGGCTGCAAGTGAGCCCGGCGATATAGACTTGAAATCACGCACCATTGTGTTGTCCACTGGCAACAAAGCGCATCCGCAATTCTTCAAGTCTCCCATTGTGATCAAGGCGGACTACAAAGGCAAGAATTCGCTGTTGGCCAAAAATGATCCAAGTCAGCGCTATCTGAATGTTAAGTATGAGTTCATGCCAGAGCGCCTCAGCCAGGATATTGTTGAAACGGATCAGTCCGTGCTTCACTTTCGATGCGGACGCTTGATAGTCACGTGAGTGGTCTAAACTTAAATACAGTTATTTTTTATATGCTTACCCATTTTTTTTGTGCAGCCCCAAAGGCCAGCTGGAGCCCGAGTCGCGTGTTGATGAATCAAAGCTGGAGCTGCAGATGTTGCAAAAATGTTTGGCCTGCGATTACTATACGGATAACAGCTGCCGATTCTGTCAGATGCCCTTCTGCAATCCACGCTGCTTTGATCTAATTGCTGCCCACAAGCAGAGCTGTTCCAAAGGCATCAGTCCTCAAATGATTGACAATACAAATGACAAAATGTTGAATATACCAAAGCTGCCACCATCTGGCAGCCATGTCAAGATCACCGCCTTTGAGCAGACCAACGTTTTGTACGTGCGCTCAGCGGAGATAAAGGACGAGGTGGCCTACTACAAGCTGATCTCCGATGTGGAGGTGCATGGCAAGGCGGCACCTCCGCTGCGTAGCATGCCAAAGTGCGGCGAGTTGGTCATCTATAAATTCGATCAGCAAATTGTGCGAGCCATGGTGCTGAATGTCGACAATCCGCAAGCCATTTACGTGGTCAGTGTGGATTACGGCAGCGTAGAGATTACCACACTGGAGACTCTGTACGAGTGCAGCGACTATTTGGCATCCTTTTCCCGCCATGCGGTGCGCGTGCAGCTGCGTGGAGTACCCCGCCGCTATATGGGCCCCAAGGTGCGCCACATGCTCTACGAACTGGACGAAACATACACCTTTGTGCTAAAGTACTCGCAGCGTGAGTTTAACTTTGAGATGGGCATGCAGCGCGTGATCCTCATCGATAGCCTAATAAATAGAAGCTTGAATCGTTTGGTCAAAACGATTGTGACGCCAGTGGCGCCATCACGCTCAGACCCTGGCTACGAAGAGAACGTAAGTATGAATTGAAAGGAAAGCAGGAGACGAGCTATAGCGGATTATATTTATCCTATCTATTTGTTGGGTATCCTATTATAAGCAAATCTCTTCTACATTTTGTTGATTGACTTACTAATTTATTCCCTAATTTTTATTATGATTAAATTTTTGGTCAGATCGGATTTTCTAGGTTTTTACCAAATCCCACCTATGAATTTATGAAACACAAAAAAAAATATTAAAAAATTTGTAAATAATCAAGATTTGTTGAAAATATGAATGGGTTTCTTAATATGGAACAGCTTTACTACTACTACTACTACTATTGTAATTTAAATGTTAATTATTAATTTTTACTGGCAGTATCTGAACCACGTGCATTTGCCTACCGGACATGGCATCAATTTGGTCATTATGGACAATACGTTCATCAAATTTGGGGTGATCCACTGCACCACACTGGATTTTGCCTACGAGATAACACAGATGCAGCGCGACATGCAGTTATATGGGGAATCTATTGCCAAATGTGCATACTATGCACCATAGTAAGTGCAACTCTTAACTGGATCACAAATGTGTATAATAATAATTCGATATTTTTGTTTGTAGTAATAATAATTTGTGCATTGCCAAGTATAACGGAAAGTGGTGCCGTGGCTTGTGCAAGGAACTGGTGGGCGACGGATATCCCAGCATTTTGTTCATCGACTACGGTAATATTGTACCAGTTCATATCGGTGACATACGTCCGTATCCGCCGCAGTTTACATTCGACATACTGACCACCGAATATGAACTGGTTGGTCTGCCAGCCGAGCCGAGCGATGAGGTGTTGACCCGCCTTGAAAAGCATCTGGAAATCGGTTCGATTGTCAACTGCGACGAAGTCATTTACAATGCGCTGGAGAATAACTATTCGCTGCGCATAAGCGCCTTACAGAGCGTCATGAAGTCATATTAATCCCATTGAAACAGTTGCCATTTTGCCTTAACCAAAAATAAGTATTACAGAAATGAATAAACAGTTGCCCGAATTGCAACGAATTTAACACTGCTTGCTGAAGACGAATCTTAGGCTGGGCAATTCATCACAGTAAAATGTCTCCTGGAAGCGGAAATAGTTAGAAATCACTTCTATGGTTTATCGAGCTTTGGATACCTTTAAGAATGCGTCGCTAAATGGTGGCTGCCATTGGTTCCAAGCTGCTAGAGTCTGCAAGGGTAACAGAAGTTTTAATTGGCATTTAACTAATTATTGCATTCACTCACATTTTCTCGAGTTGCAAGCAGCGCGTTTGTGGGATCCACATGCAGATTAATTGAATCCGTGCCATCGACTAGGCCCAGTTCTTGTTGAAACTGTTGCTCCTCCAAACAGTCAGCTGTGATCAACGTATACATTTGTGCATCAGCATCAGTTGCCAGTAATCTCATCGCCTCCTCTCTTCCCCTATAATTATAGAGTATCACATGTTTCCAGCAGCTCAAGCGGATTGCTGGCAACGCGCTAGTTAAGATTAGGGCAACCATTGGCTCCTTGACATCCTCCATGCTGGGCGTATTGAAGGTAGCTGCCTGTACTTGGTCTTCAAGTTGAATGTGAGCTATTTGCCAGCATTGGCAATAACCTTTGATGATGTCCAAGCACATCTGACTGTTTGCCACAATGACACATTTCTCTTTGTGTTCGACAACCAAATTGTCCAACATTAGATGCACAAATTCGAACTTGGCCGAGTCATAGAGGCCCATATCCTGCCAGGGCGGTAAATGCGGCAGAAGCAAGTCCGACACGATTGGATCGCTCAACATGTGCTTGAGGAGAACAGGATGATCGCCAATTTGTTCAGCTATTCCGACAATTTGCGCTGATTCAGTATGTAATTCCTAAAATTTTATATTTTATATATAAATATAAACATAAAAATATAGTTAAATTAAAAAAGTTGCCGACGAATCAAAGAAACAATTTCAGCCATTTCATACCTTGCATAAATCTTGGCAATAATCAGCCAGCAAGTGCAATGTTTGATATTGGAGTTCTGCAGGTGTCAGCATGCAAATATATTTGTTTAACTTGAAACGAGGAGCAAATTCCTGCATGCTGCAGATGGAGCTTTCTTTAAGGGATTTAGATTCGGAGGACAGCTTTGGCTTCTTTAGCATGTTCATCGGGCGTTGGCGTTTGCTGGCAGAGGAGGGGAGCAGACCATCAGATTCCTCCTGCTGGCGATACCAATTCTCAATTTCTTCTTTTCTTTGCGCGTTGCATTGCTCGACGGTGGTGAGCTCCTCCTGGATTTCAACATCCCTCATGCCAAATTCTAACAACGCATCTATTTCCAATTTCTCCGGTTTGAAGCTAGTCAGAACGTCCAGCACCTTGCCGATTTCGTCTTTTAAAGTTGCTCTAATTGCAGTCACCTCCAGCGTTCCATTCCCTGTCCAGATTTTATGTTTTTTGGTGGTCTGCTTGCGCCAGAGGATTAGAAAGATGCGTTTGTCCTTCAGCGGATTCTCGCCTTCATCGTACTGGCGTGGCCTGAAACCCTTGAAGCCTCCGGCTGTGCCCCATTGTGTTTCCGAGGGCGCATAAACTTTCTTCTCCACATTCAAGTCAGAAGCACTGGCGCCCATTTTAGCTGCTCTGCGCACAGATGGCGCCTGGGATCGACGCATAGCAGCGTTCTTGTTTGGCGCACAAGTAAATAAATATGTTGCTTGATCACTTATCGATCAATTGTACTCATCTCTTTGTGTTATCGATACTTGACTCATTTGGCACTGTTGGCGCGATTCTTTTCAATTTCTAAAAATAAATATATTCAAGGTAAAATATTAGCCGAAGATTTATTAATCTTGCGGAAGTTAATAGAAACAAACTTTTTCTTATATCAGAAAAGGAACCAGCCAGTCATCCAATATTTATTTGTGTGTATTACAGCACTGAAATCTGTCGCTCTTGCGTGAAGCATTGCCAGCGCAGAGTTTAAATCTTTGGCGCCAAAATTGAGAAAATTTATAGCAACTACAATTCACTGCTACGACAAGTAAATCATAAGCCGGTTGACAAGTAAATCATAAGCCGCTATACTCTTCCCTATCGAAAGTAGTTAAGCCTCCAGCTCTGGCAACAAAGTTTATCAAGCAAATGCAACATGTTTGTTGTTTGAGCGCACTTCAATTTAAAACCACGAAAAAATAACGGAATTCGTTGTTGTTGTTGTTTTATTTTAGTGTTGCAGTGGCTTATTGCATACGCATATTCGCGCCTTCACTTGACGCCTAATGAAAAACCAAAAACCAGTTTCAGTTTTAAGAGTTTTCTTCCTCAAGCATGCGTTAGTCACACACATAAACACACACACACACATTGGCATAGACCTGCAGCATTGCCAAGGTCGCTGTCGTGAGAATAAACGCTTTTCATGCACATACATGCATACAAATAGAGATGTGTGTGTGTGTGTGTGTGTGTGTATGCTTGTATGTTTGTGTGCATAATGCAAATCGAATTGTAAATGGAACGGAACTTTGAAATGCTGAGTATTTAAACTTGTGCACTCACTTTTCATAATTCGTCATGCACATTTGGGCACAATTAGTTAATTGCCAACAATAGCAATTGTTGTGGCAATCGTAACTGTAAAACAATATTGTCAAGTGTCTAAGGAAGCATCAACCTTAGAATTCAACGCTTCCTCTACACGTCGCTAATTGGCATATAACGAAACTAATTATCCAAATAAATATATATATATATCTATTTATACATATCAGAATTGAAGTGCAGCATCGTCATTCGTTTAATCATTGAGGCAGTAAGGTCATTGAATTTCACATCTACTACAAAGTGAAAGCCGAAAAATCAATCTGAATGTTGTTAAATAAAAGCCTTACACATTAAATAATGCTCTTTGAGACTGAAGTGCAACAAAAGGAATACTATAAATAAATAAATTTGAATATTGTCCCAAAATATGCACCGCACAAATGGGGTTGATGGACTTGGCATGAGACAAAGACATAATGTGACATAATGTGATTATATAAATACATTTTTGACAACATTGAAGATATTTCGTAATAATGATAGGAACCCAAAAACGAAAATTTATTTTCTAACAGATAACTGCTTCTAATCATTAAAAGAAAACATTTAATCGATTTAAGAATAATAAGAATATTTTGCTTAAAATAGAGAAGGAAGTTCTCATTGAAGCCTGAAGACTAATTCGTAATTTCTGTAAATTACAAGATTGATATGATCGACAGAAAATGACACAAAATTACTTAATTGAAATAAATAAATTCTGAAATCTAATAAAAATAAAGCATACTTCATTACAAGGCTTATTCATTTGCTTTTAATATGCACTTCAGAATACTTAAAAATAATTAATTACAACACGAAACTAATATAAGTTGGTAATTATAATTGAAGGTAATTGAAGACAATTTGATTTACGATATTTTTACACCGATTACATGGCATTTTGTGCCCAAACCAGTAGCTTTTCCGGTTATGACACATTTGCAACAATTTACATTTTCGGCAAGTTAATGCCTCTGTTGCTGCGGTTTTGAACTCATTTGATTACTTCCTCAACAAATTGTGTAATTTGAATATGCTCGCACGTAAATTATGTGTAATTCTTTGAGTGAAATGCTGTATGAGTAAAGTTGATAATTGCTTGCGCGTGTAGAGCTAGCTATCAGTGATTAATGCACTTGTAATAACCGACTGGATAAGCCAGACATACGATTATTAAGTTTAATTGGCAAATAGTTGAACTAATATATCATCAACTATTTTTAGCGCATTTAAATATCCATTAATAAGTAGTCGACGGCTCGGTCATCGGTCATGTGCAGACAAGTTTTGGGCCCAAAACACTTTTAGCATCAGCATCATCGATTTTTTAATTCCTCAAAGTGGCAATAACCTCTGGCCGGGCCAGGGCACGTTGAGGCCAATATATTTGCTTCAAATGATTGATAACTACTACCATTTCAATTAAGCTGCCACAACTCAAAAGCAAAGCCAAAAAGAAACATAAAAGCAACAAAAGAAAGCCAAAGAAGGCAAAGTACGCGAAGCAAGGCAATTTGTTAATTGTTTGGTTGATCAGCCATAAAACCAATGGCAATCGACAATTAAGAACGTTAATTGTTCAATGGCTTTACAACAATTACCAATTGGCCAACTGAACTTGACCCCAACGGCAACTGGAGACAATGCAAAATACATCATTTATACACAACTACAAAATAACATTTCAATTTGATTCGATTTTTGCGGTTTTCTGTCACTTGTTGCATCGCACAAAAAGAAGGCAATTTTGCGGCCGCCACGCGTCCGACACCTGCTGACAACTGAACTTGAACTTGGTATTTCAATTAGCCACCTATTGCCAAGTCCACCATTTCTGCCCTCTCTCTCTCTCTCTCTCTCTCTCTCTCTGTCTCTCTATCGCTCTAAGTCCCCTCTTTCCCACAACCTACATATGGATAGAAAAAATACAAAAAACGCATTGCTTGCATAGCTGCGACAAGTGTGCAATTTGTATTTAATTGAGCGCATTAATTTCGAGGGCTGTTCATTCAGTTTCAGCATTTAAAATAAAATAGTGATGTTAATTAAAAGAATTTGAATAAAATCTTACAAAGATCTTGCCTTTTGCTCAATAAAATTGTTAATATTGTTTTGTAATTTCTTTTTTATTTTCTTCTAGTTTAATAATGAATGTACTGAAGAGATAATGACTGTAATGTTAATTTAGTATTAGAGATGTTTTTTGTTTTTGATTTCCAATAAAAATACAAATTTTAATTAAAAACCAAAACATAGAATAAGATGATTTCAAGGTCTTGCCATTTGCTTATTAAAATTGGCAAAGTTGATTAAATGTTTTGTGTAGTTTCTTATAAGCTTAAACATAATGCTTTGAAGTGATGAAGCCTTTATTAAATATATATGCTTATAGAATGTGATCGAAAAATTCTAATTATTCTATTCATTTTGCTACTTCCTTTTTCTAAAGGCACAAAATGAATTGCGCAGAAACTGCAAATATTAACACACTTATTTGATGAAACAACCCTCGTGGGAAGTTATTTGATCAGCCGAAAAGGTTCTTAAATGTCAAGCGTGCTATGTGGCACATAATCAAGTAATGGGAACAATAAAATAAATATATATGTTGTATGTTATAAAGTGGCAATAGCTTGAAGCCTTCTATCTAGTTCTTCCGGCAAGCAATTCGTGCGTTATTATTATGATTTTGCATATTGCCACATATTAAACGTAAATTGTCATTTAAATCAAGTCAATATCAGATCTCTTTTTAGTCTTACTACGCGTGGCCAGAGCAACAACAACAACAACAACAGCGAGCAGTCAAACAAACGGACCAAAATTTTCACGGTCAAAACGACAGAGGCGGAAGAAATTGCCAAAGCCTCAACTGCTGGCAAAACAGCTGCATTGTTTTTGTTGTTGCTGCTTTGCTGTTGTTGTAATTGTTTTTCACCTGCCATCAAGGGAAGGTGTTTGTCAGCTTTCCTACTATTACATTTGCATTCGATTTGCATAAGCAACCATCGAAACGCCGACTGATTGACCCGATTGAAGTGCAGCACTCGCTGGAAACTGGTTACCGGAAAGCATTCGATAGAAAGTTGCAATCATTTAATTGGGTTGCCACCGTCCGCCCAAGAACAACGACCATCACGTGTCGCACGTAGGCCAACAGCGATTGCACTCAAAGCTCAAAGGCGCTCGAGTGACAAAGAAACCAACAGCAACAACAACAACAACAACAAAAAAACTCACTCACAAAAACGCAACAAACAAACAAAGCAAACGACGGCTATGTCGACGTCGGCAACGGCAACGGCAACGGCAACGGAGCACGCTTGCCATGCTTTATATAAAATCAACTGAGCATTTCTGTTGGAATTCATTAAACGTTTTACCGCACAGCTCGACGTACGTACGTACCATATACACACACGATCCGACGAGTCCGCGTTAGAGCCGTGCTCCCGCAACCAGGCATTACACACACCACACACACACACTCACAAACACACACATAATACTTTAAATATACAGGCAGCTGTCAGGTGAACAGCATCCAGCTTATTGTGTTTGTTGTCTTTTTGAATATTAGCCAGCAACACGTTTGACTTTCAGTTTCATTCGAGTCGCGTGAACGCGAAGAATATTTATTTAAAAATAAAGAATCAATAAATGCTAATGAGATTTCAAATTTAAAAATAAACCAAAAATAAATACAAAAAAATTATTAATTTAAACAAACAAAATCGTGCGTCGTGTCGATGTAAAGCAAAAATAATAAAATAAAAAAAACAAATAAAAACAAAAGTGCAGTGCTCAAAATAAATCATTAAAAGCGAATTAATTTTTGAAATATTTTGTTAACTAATTGCAGCTCAGCGCACAGCAAACATCTTACAAATACAAAAACAAAAACCAACAAAATCAACATGAAATTCGTAAGTATTGCAATTCGCGAAAAGTGTACAAATAAAAACCAAAATTATTGCATTTTTATGTTTTGCGTATGCGCAATTTTTCTTTGACTAGCCGAAAAACCAAGTTCGTTGCCTAAGTCTTTTGTTTAGTGATAATTTTCACAGCATTTATTTACATTGATGCTCAGCCTAATGCGAATGCAATACAAATAGCAATACCATTGGCAGGCACACACACACACAACTATACCATAACGTACTCAAATTGAGTCTACATTTATTTGGCTTTAAGGCTATTGTGGTATTCAGAATTTTTATTGGCCACGTGAATTTATGGCCAACTCTGTTGACTGTTTTGCCAGTTGTCGTGTGTCAATTTCTGTGGCGAGCATTTTGTCGGCATTAAAGACATGACAAAGCTACACCGCAAGCATATACATATATATCTATCTATATATAGATATACATATATGTGTTACTATTCATAATCGTATTTAAATATACTCACACAGAGATAAGCATGCATATGCATATATCTGTCTGTAACTGGCTATTAAGCTGTTAAGTCGCAGACAATGGACTTGGCCTGCGGGCGTGCCACATCTACAGCTCCATTCAACATCCAGGCCATAAATTGTACAGCATGTGAAATACATACACTATGTTATTATGCAGTCAAACACGCATTTAACAATTTCCGCGTAGACAAAATGTAAGTGTTGGCTATAAGCATTCAATTTGCAGAATGTACACCAATTACACGCAGAAAAACCAACGCAAATCAGAGTGAGAGGGGAAGTTCAAGTTCACGTTGAAGGCCGCGGTCGCAGCAGACAAGCGGCAGACACTTGTTTACAGATCAGGCAACAGCAGCAATGCAATCGCAATAAGAAAAAAACAACAAAAAAAACGTGCTTGGGCATGCGTTTTGTAACTTAATTGAAAAAGTGCGATACACACGCGACAATACACGCACACATACACATACACATGTGTATGTGTAAATGCCCCAAAGCCAGAGTCAGAGTCACAGTCAAAGTGACCAAAACTGGCGCTGTTGCTGACCAACTTCTTGGCCATTGCGTGTGTGGCGCA
Source organism: Drosophila cognata (assembly GCA_035041535.1). NCBI lineage: Eukaryota > Metazoa > Arthropoda > Insecta > Diptera > Drosophilidae > Drosophila > Drosophila cognata. Next base: position 10,207,819 of record JAWNLC010000571.1, on the reverse strand, counting down.
GCAACGTCATGAATGTGCATGAGTGTGCACGAGTGTGCCCGAGTGTGCATGAATGTGCATGAATGTGCGTGTGTACGTGCAATGGCCATAAATTAAATAACTATGAAAAGCGCCAGCATTCAATTCATTAGAGCCACAAGTTATGCAACTGCAAATGCAGCCGGCACTCGGCAGTCGGCAGTTGTCGTTTCATCCCAGCCTACATTTGTTGGGCACCTTGGGAACCGCTCTCAGCCTACTGGCAAATCGCTTTTGATTAGGCTTTAGCAATGTTTGAAAAAGAAAAAACCAACGAAAAAAAGAGATTTATTAATTGCTCGACAATCGCTTTAATTCATTGGTTTAATCGTCGTTGGCATCGCCATCAACTTGTCCTCGTCGTTGCATTTTACACGCTTTGCATGTAGAAATTCAAATTAATTGCCATAAATTACAATTACCTTGCGTTCCGCATGGCTTCCCCAGCTTTGGCCCGTTTAGGCCAAATACACGCAAACACACACACACACACACACACACACACATGTCTATATGGTCTAATGAAGATGTCGCGCCGCAATGTGACACTTGCTCAATACACAACACACACTCTCAGCAAAATTGTCATGCGTACTTGCCAGCCGTCATTTGGCTGTGTATGTGTGTGTGTGTGTGTGTGTGTGTCTAGGCCAGGCTTAAAAGCGGGCTTAGCATGTATTTTATTTGAACTGCACAGTTGAATTCACACCCACACTGCTTGCTTAGTTCTTAGTCCACATCCTATTATTATGAGTTTAATTAATACTTGTTTGTGCGACATAATTACATATATTTAATATTTATAATAATATATGCATTAATACAGAAATAATGACTGTAATTTTCAATGACATCGGAACTAGAACGTCTTCATTTTCGAGAAACTTCAAACATTTATTAATATAAAAGTAAAAGATTATTAAATTCAACACCTGGCGGAATTTTGCCAATTTACGAGTATTTTTTCGATTGCACATTCAAATACTTTAATCAATCAATCAAGTTTAGTTGAATTAATCAGTTCAAAACAATCAATCTTTTTTCCATTTTCGTGTACTTTTCGAAGCCGAAAAAAGCTTCCAAGCAGAAACAAACTCCTTATCGAATCTCCACAGTACTTCAAAATATCAAAAACCTTTTTTCTTATACTAGCTCAGTTTACTTGAGTTCATTTAGTTTATTTAGTTTTATCCAAGCACTCATGACGAATCCTCTCGCCAGTCGTGTGTGACTCTCCTCCAAACATATTTGGAGTAATTGCATCCAGTACCCGTTGCTGGTACCATGTTATTTGATATCAGGATTCGCATCGGTGGCGAACAACAGTTACTGTTTTCGATTTTTATTTACTTATTTTTGTGATTTTTTAGGCTATTTTATATTACGATTCGGTTAGTGCGGTGCGATTAGCGTTTTTCTGAAACGCGCAACTGTCGCAATCAGAGCTGGAGCCATGTTCAAGCCAGTCAGTCAGCCAGTCAGTTAGTCAGTCAGTCAGTCAGTGCGCATGGCAAGTGCCTGGCGTACACATGTTCCACATGTCCAGCTACAGTTTGGAGAGTTTGTGGTGGTGGTGGTGGTGGTGCTGGTGGTGCTGCCCACATGCGAGTGGTGAGCGTGTATTGGGGCTTGCAAAATAGTTATGTTAGATTTATCGCCCGAGCGGACTCGGGACGGGGCCAAACCATTACCATATTTATAAGGCATGCCAGAGACAGTCAGTAAGTCCGTCAGTCGGTCAGTCAGTCAGGCACAGTCGACATGTGCGTTGTGTGTTGGTATTTTGTCATGGCTTAAATGCTACAAATTTGCTACGAATTTTGTTGCAGCATGAACTTGAACTCATTTTGGGAACAGCAACAGACGACACAGCAACAGCAGCAACAGCATCAGCAGCAGCAGCAGCAGCAGGAAAAGGAAAAGTGTTTCGATTCTCACGCTGACCAGTTTCGACAATTTTGCACTTCCTAACGAACGAACTGTGGCAAATTGATGCTTGATAATTGCTTGAGCAATTGCGATCAGCGGGCAGCTGCTCACAGCCTCAAAGTCAGACACAATCTCAGGCCTGGCGCTGGCATCATTTCCAGCTATTAAACACAATTCAAAGTAATTTAAAGTTGCTTTTGCAGTTGTTTATCTTGTTGCACCTACTAAATACAACGGACGGTCGACGCTCAATTCGACTTTAGGCTACAATCGAAAAAGACATCCAGGCCAGGGGAGCCATGAGTCTGGAGCCAAAGCCAAAGCTAGAGCTCAATGCTTCCGTGTTGAAAGTCAATGTACAGTTGCTCAATCGAGCGTTAACCTGGCCAATATTAGCATCTGATGGAGTTACCTGCTGCTGCTGCTGCTGCTGCTGCTGTTGTTGCTGTTGTTGCTGATTGTGGGCGTTAACAATCATTAACAAGCGATAACAATGTCCAACTTATTTTCATTTTTGTGTGGCTGCGTAAACTTGAGCGCATTTCAATTGTTCAACATTCACTTTTGCAACTGTCCAGAAAAGTGTACATTAAACAAAATTTGCAATGCTTGCGCTTGCCAAATGACAATCCATTTAAATAAGATTAATTAACGCCCCAGCTGAACTGAACAGGCCTCATTTTCCATTTTTCTTCTGCACATGACTCATTTTTTATCCCATGCAAATTTGTTGCTTAAGCCTGAGAGTATCGCACCATTTGCCCGGAACAACTAATTGAAAGTTCATTTCGAGTTTATTATAGTTTCTTATGTGGGTTTTTGTTTTTTTTGTTGTTGTTACTGTTTTGAAAATACTCCGGTTACCTGCTGGAATGGATTATTCAATGTTTTTTTTTTGGGCCTCAACTTGTAAAGTAATAAAAATAATTTATTTTTACTACACATTTGAGCCAATCAAAATCTAAACGCCAATAAATGCCAGCGCAAAAATGAAAAATCTGATTGAAAAACAACTAAAAATTTGTGCAAACTCATGTGCTCAGCAGCTTAGATACTCTGTAAATAAAAATCAAATGAAATTCAATTTCAGTTGCACAATTTAAAATTATCTGAAATAAGCTTAACAATTTAATTGAACTTTATTTATAGAGTTTGGTAAACATTTTACGGATTTGGATCTGAACTTTTAAAATTATAAATGAAAATAATTAGTTTTTCAAATTGCAGAAATTGAAGTAAAATAGTGCAGAAAAAATTGAACAATTAATTAAATAAATTTTTTATTGATTCTGCAAGGAGATTTTTTCGATGAGTCTTAGTACACCCATCAGCTTCCGATTCCAGAGCATATGAAGTCGCTGCTAACAAGGCACTGTTGTGGTTTCTTTTTCTTCTTCTTGCTACTCTTGTCCAGTTGTTGCTATTGTGATTTTTTTTATTTAGGATTTTATGAGCTGGCACGGGCACGCTCACATGTTGCTGCACTTAATCATTGCTTGTGGGTGGGTGGGTTTTCGAATAAGCCGCCGTTGGCCAACAGTCTGCAGTTGCTGCTGCTGCTGCTGCTGTTGTTGCTGCTGTTGTTGTTGTTGCTGCTGTGTTGTTTTTGTTTGTTGCCATGTTTGCCTAGCAAGCTGCCAAGCGTTCCAAGCGCCGCCCAATTACGAAATCATATCTAAGGTCATTTGTTCAACTAATTTGCTGCGGCTGCGATAAGGGTGGTGCGGGGTAAAGTGGATTAGAGTTGCCATGTGGAATGATTGCAATTTCAATACAAACCGTTTTGTTCTCATGTCTCAGAGTCAAACAAATTAACTCACATTAGCTGCACGGCTTTGGAGTGGCAATTTCTGTGCGGATTCCTTGCGGCTAGCCGTAAAAACAAAACGAATAAAAAAAAACTAAACCAAAAAAGCAACCAAGTACTGCGCTTAATTTATTTAATTTGACTAAACGATCACTTTCAAAATCTGATGGCGTGGCTACAATCACAACTGAGTGGTTGTCCACAACGATGCGAAGAATGCCCAAATGCAAATGTGTGGAAATGTAGTGGAAACGCAGCCTCCGGCTCGCAGCTGGTGACATTTTGACGGTTTACATGTGTAGCATACCACAGTGTCCACACTAGCTTCCAGGGTGCGGCAGCTGCACTCAGCGAAAGGTCCCCTGCACAAACTACCCTTAAAACTTTTTTAACTCAAAAATATCGGGCATATTGTAAACATATTAAAACTGATATCTCATTTATCTCAAATCCTTTCCATTGTAGTTTTTCCCATCAGGTTTAGTGAGTTTAATGCTCATGCAAATTAACTTCAAGACTTACACAACAATTTTGCTTAGTGCAATCACTTTCAACACTACAAAGGTTCGATTTCAATTCTCAATTTTGTTAAATTTTCTAATAATTGCATCCTCAAACCAAAACTCGTTTAAAATATGTAAATTTCCAACTTCTGTTCTAGTTTGTAACTTGAATCTGAACAATTATTTTTCTCAGTGTACACACAGATAAATATTCATTTCCTTTATTTGGATTTCAAAATTGAAATGTTTTTTTTTTCGCATTTATTATGATGGATCAAAAGTTGGCCGGCTTATAGCCAAGAGTCTTGTCAGCTGATCCCCCATTAAAGCCTCCCACACCACAAAGGTGGTATTAATCATGGCTTAAATGCGATCGTTTAGTTCTCCGATAGCATAGATGACAAATGCCAGATTGAGCTTCTAAGCCTGTTAACTTTAATGTGGCAATAGACGGGGGGCCTGCGACTCGGAAGACAAATGCAACAACAACAAAAATAACAACAACAGGCATGAATTAATTAAATTCATTTTCACAAGTTGGCGAAACTTTAAAGTCTAGACGTTGGCAACTGGTCGCCTTGTTTGCATATTTTTTTTTGATTATTTACTTCCAAGACATTTTTCAGTGTTCGCTGTTGTTGTTGTTGCTGTTGTTGTTGTTGTTGCTGCTGTTGCTATTGTCGTATGCATATTTTTGCTAATAGCAATTAGCGTTGTTGCTGCTGCTGTTGCTATTCTTGTTACAGCTGCTTGTGATATTTTTTTTTTATGTGTAGGGTGCTTGTAAACACTTTGCAGCATATTAAATCAACAGCAGTAGCACAAAATCAACAACGAAATTCGCTTGCTTAGATTAACATGCTGTCCAGCAAAAGAAAAATGAGATTGCGCATACGCCCTGCAGTGCATTGGCGATTGCAGACAGCAGGCGCGGCCCATTAGGCAATTAATGATGCAAATAGCTTTGGAAAAGCCACAAGCCACAACGAAACCAAAGCATTTCAAAATCCCAACAATTACTCGATAAATATGGATGAATGTGTGGGCACAAATTCGATTACACACAATAACAACTGCACACAATTGGTTTAGTATGCATTCGATGATGAGGCAGTTGTAGTTTGAAACCAGTTCTAATAGCTCTTTGCAGGCCCTGCGATTAGTGTCCAGTGGGAGCCAATTGCGTGACGGCTTTAAATAAGATATTATATGAAACACCCGCCACACTTTGTGGCACAGTTACCGAAGCTGCCAATTTTAGCGCCCCAGCCTGTCGACCATTCAATAAGAAAACAATAAATTCAAGCGCCTCGCGGGCAGCCAGCCATATTTATAACCACAGAGCCAATTTGCACAGCATGCTGCATTCGACCCATTGATGAATGCCGCCGCAAGCTTCCACAAGAGCTGACCACAAAAATAAAAAGCAGACAATTCGTTGCTCCTTAACGAGCTGCAGCTGAATGCTTATCACTGCCTTAGATTCGTTGCATGCGAATTGGGTCAGCATTTTATGAAATTGAAATTGGAAACTTGAGTGAAACTATATAGTTGCCAATTGTCATAAATTTGTTTCCTATTCTTATGCAACCACCGCTAATTACACCTATCACTCTGCTCTGCATATGAAAAATGGCCAAAGAACTGCAACGGGCTATTGGCTCTTGGCAATTGGCCATTGGCTCGTAGCACTTGAAACATGGCTCGTGCTCGACTCAAGTACACTTGAGCGGCATTCTATGGTTGACTGTTGCTGTTGTTGGTGCTGCTGCTGTTGCTGGTTTAATTGTTTTTCATATACTTAGCTCCGCTTTGGCAATGACATACATTTCAATGGCTTAATCGCTTTGACCGTATTTGCCAGCCGTATTGCCAAGAAACCAACAAACCAACAATGTATATTCTATTAATTTTGAACTCTCTCCTTCTCTCTCTCTCTCTCTGTCTTTGCAGTTAGTCACCATCGCTGCTCTGTGCCTGTGTCTGGCTTTTGCTGCTGGCCAACAATACTTTCTAGGACAGTTTCCCGGCCGTTCCCGCTTTGCTTTCGATCCTCTTGCGCTAGCACAGCCCTCAGCAACCCAGGTGCGCGATCCCCGCCAGAACAGAGGTAAGTTTGTCTAGATGGAAATATCTAAAATACAGTTTAACTTCTCTGACACACAAGAGATAACTTCTGGGACAAATTGGTCACATCGGATACGTTTGATAATTTAAGCGTTTTTTTCGCATCTGCAGAGATAAATTAGTTATACTTTTATCATTCTATATATTTTTGTATATTTAATTGTTCTTGTTTTTGCAGGACCCGTTTTGTTCCCACCCTCGCCCCCAGATGCAGTTGATGAGTCAAGCGGTGTTGTTGTTGGCGCCTCTGGTTTCGGTTTTGTGCCACCACAGCAAAGTAATACATTCAGACGCACGGTCTAAACAATAGTAGAACCTAGGCCATTCTCAAGTCACATGCACATAAACTCACATACACACACGCACACACACACACACTCACACACACTCACATACAAAGCTTTATTAGTGCAATTGAAGTAGTGTTTAAATATGAAGTCTTTTTTTAGCTTATGCAGTTGTTGATGCATTTTAATTGTTTAATTATTGCCTTTTAACTTACCCTCCAATTCACAGGCACAATATTTGGTTAACTGCACACACACACACACACAAACACACAGCCATAAGCACAAGCACACACAACTCCCCCACCCCCACACACACCCACACACACACATGCATATGCACACTGCTTACTGTATTGTCAATGCCAAATGCAGCGCCGTAAAGAGAAATTGCAAACCAATTCCAAATTAAGCCCGCAAGCAGTTCCACCATCCGCTCCAATCCCTGGCAATCCTATCCCCCACCCCATCCCCAACCCACACACACACACACACCCATAAACACCTACGCATACGCTCAGCGCACAAGCTAACATTACAAAAAAAAAAAAAAAAAAATTAAAAAAATTAAACTAATAATAGTAATGTTTAATAATTAAATTGTTTATTAGGTATTATTTAGTTGAATTATTGTTATCTAATTGCAAACCCATCAATTTAATTATTATTATTCTGCTCTTTTGTTTATATTTTTATGTTCTTTTCATTTTATTTTATTTTGTCAGATTTTATATAATTTTAATTATGTTCCCAAAAGATCCGATCTTATACATTTTGATTTTATTTTATTTGTAACCCGAAATTTTTATATTTTCCGTTGAAAACCATCTAAATTATAAATAAACAAAAACTATTTTACCAAACCCAAAAATGCACATCAAACATTATTTTTCACATATTTTATACACTTTCGGAAACTTTACATTTTGATTTAAATTTATTTGTAACTCGAAATTTATTATTTGTAGTTGAACACAATCTAAATTTGAAATAAACAAAAACTATTTTACCAAACCCAAAAATGCACATCAAACTTTATTTTTCACAATTTTTATTTTTCTTTGATATCTTTTTGGCCAGTCGACACTTGTTGTCGACTTGTTTTCAATATTACTTTTGTAGTTTTGTTTTTTTTTTATTGTTTTTGTTTTAGTTTTTACATGCAAATGCACCAATTTGGTTTTTTGTTGATATTATCGTACGTTTTTCAATATATCTTGTAGCAATTATTGTAAGTGCACACAAAACAAGCGTCAAATTAACAAAGACTGCTTTGAAGTACAGCGACACAAATCGGTAGTAAAACAGACAAACAATGTAACGACGTGGGCTACACTCTTTAATTTTCACTCATCAGCCTTGTTGGCTTTCGAGTGGGCACAAGATTATAAGAGATATTGTGGAATTGGAGGAGCACTGCAAAAGTGAAAGAAACATGGCTATTAAGTATTCATCGAAAGCTGCTGTTGAAATCTGGCAAAACAAGTGTATTAGGGGTTATCTTTTGCATCTACCGATCTACCAATCAGCATATTTATGATTTTTCAGCATTACTTTTATGTTTAAAGTTTACGAATCGGTACAAAAGCTTTCAACTTATTTAAACCTAAGCCAAACCCGATATAAACCATTTAGTGACGGCTCAAAACTGGTTTACGAAAGTCAATTTTAAGTTTATGTTTATTTCACGACAAATTTCATATTTAAGCATTTAGTTTTCCATTCAAGCTGTTGTCAGTTGAGCTGTTCAAATATAATTCATATATGAACTCAAAATGCATGTTTCTAAATTGTTTAATGCTACAGCTAAGTAATAATTAAATCAGTTATGAAGTAGTCTTAAAAACCCATATTATATCGGCTTGGCAACAAGTATTACTCAGTTTTAATTGGCCCACACTTTGCTTAGTTGAGCCGCATGGCAAACAAATCACTCAAACTATTCAACCTATGCCATTTACTACCGTTTTATAAAATGCCAACCAAACTAAGCATATAAAATCTCTCCTTATCACGTGTAGATAAAAGTGTGGCCAATAACCAAAACACACCTTCTGCATTCTCCCTTTGTTGATTGCGAACTTAGCTCTCTCCACTCAACAAATTTTACTATCGTCTGGACATGCCAGTCAGCTCATGATGATTAAAGTACCGCAATGGAGAAGGCAACAAGCAACTATATAGAAAATTAAACAAAAACAAAATAGTTATCAACAATTTGAACGACAAGCAAATGTGTTGGCCCCAAGCAGCAGGTGCTGCTGCAGCAGTCAAGACTGGAGCCCCATATGGTTATAAATGTAGCCTGTCTATGAGCTCAATGAGCACACACACACAACAAGACATTTGCATAGTCTATGTGGATTTTGAGGGTGATGGATAGGACAGGGAGAAAGAGAGGGGACAGTGAGACAAATGCTTTGCAAAATATGTTTGTAGTTTGCAGTTTTACTTCTTTTTTTCTTCTTCTTGTATACCCTATAGACTAGTACAATTATTTTGAAGGGGCATGTGCATGTTTGGAGCGAGCATGCCGTAAACCTTTAGTTTAAGGTATCTTGCAGTCGAGCATATTTGTTGAAGGCAGTCTTACTTGCATTTTTTGTTGTTTTTGCTATTGTTTCTTTTTTTCTTGCATATCGAACGAAAAACGAAATGGAGCAAGTTTTTTTTTTTCTTTTTGGTTGTATTATTGTTGGCTGTTAGCCAGTAAGCTAGAGGATTTGGAGTTACTTAGTACACAAATTCATGGAAAGACATTTCACAATGAACAAGCGAAAAAACGAATAAATGAAAACAACAAACGACACTAAGTTGAGATAATTTTTACAATTTGACAATTTATGCACGATTGGCGACTGCTTGGCTGGTAGCCTGGTAGCCTGGTAACCTGGCTGCCATGGTAGCCGCATAACCGATACCATTTTGCCAGCCATCAGCAGCCAAATGGACATTGTGCAATTAATTTTTGCATATCCAAAGTTCTCTGTACGAAACACACACACTCACACACAACAACAACTTACGCAGCGCAATGCTTCCCGATGAGGACTGCCTGTGGCTAGACGGCTGTGGAAAGTGCAACAAACGCGTTAGTAGATTAATGGTCAACTGCTCTCTGACCACAAAACTGGCGCAAAAGCCGCAATTGTTGCACAGACAACAGTTGCAACCGCAACGAATGCAAGCAATTTGCCAGCCACCCCCACTATTAAAAATATATACACCAGGAAAACCAATTGAGATAATTTGCCAAAAAGAAAATTATAGTGGAGAGATTTCCACCGAGGTGCTTTTAATGGCACTGCAGAGGCAGATGCGGCTCGAGGTATAATGATACTTGAGGTAACAATGGCTTAATTTTAGTAAGAACTTTTTTCCTAAGTGTAGGCAGCTTGCAGGGGTTCAGAAAACAGGCATGCTCAACTGGCGCTGCTGGACACATGACCGAGCAATTGACAAGCTGTGATTGACGAAGCGCTTAGCCTTCAACATGTGTCGGCTTTGGCCAGTTGACGCCCACACTTGGAATTTACCAGTTGGCAGCAGCAGCAGCAGTAAAAGTCACACCACTAATCTCAAGTGCACCCGCCCAAGCCTAACATTATTAATTGTAAATTGTTGTTGCAATCGCACTCGTAATTATGCCAAGTACAAAATGACCGCCAAAATCCAAATTGACAAAGCTTTTTGTTTCTTTCTGTTTTACCTGTTTTCGCTCTCTTCGCAGCAGTGGCAGCTGTGGCAGCGGCAGCCGGCGGTGTTGATCCAACGTATTTCAGCACAACATTTCAAACGCCCGACACATCGTATGCAACATTCAACTATTACAGCAGTCCATATAATACGCGATACACTTACTTCTGAGACTGGCTGGGGGTGGTGGGCTGGTTCCCGAGTCGAGTCCAGGACACGAGGCGAGTCGAGTCGAGTCGAGGCAAGTCGCGTTGAGTTGAGTCGAGTCATGTGTAAGTAGTCAGTTAATGAGGCACCTAGGCAAAATATATATCTAATGCTGTTGTAAATAAATGTGTAAAATATGCAATTTGTGTTTAACTTGTGTGTGCGTCGAGTGGGCAACAAAATACACACCAATCCATTGCTGTTGGCTGTTTGCAATTGCTTAAGTATGCACAACAAACGAAAGACTCAGGAAACGAACTTGAATGCGCGCAAGCGTTAAGCAAACAAATCAGCTAAGTTATCACTCTGCTGTGATGTTTACTGTTACGTCTACACTCACAGAAAATATATACATATGTAATCTTAATTTTAGCAAATAAATGAATTATTGTTGTAATTGCTGTTTAAGAAAAACATGCACTTGAATTAAGGTTAGTAGTTTTTAGAAAATGCAATTCTTCTAAAATTTGTGGTTATCATTTGTAAATTTTAATCTCGATTTTTCTAAAACTTAAACACAATATTCAGAATTGATTTATTATATATATATATTAACTAAATTTGTAATAATATTGTTTCGGTGACTTATGATATTTTAAAATAAATATACATAAAATTTGGATTTAGTAAATATAAAAATAAAATTTATGTACATAGTTCAAACTTCCCAGAAAAGTTTTAATATCTGGGTATCAGTTCGATTTATGTTTAAGGGCTGTTTTCCCAATTCTAGAACAAATATTGTGCAAGTGTACAACGTGAGCATTTGTTTTTGTTACGTATTGCATAATTAGAATTATAGTGTAATATAGATGCAATTGAATGCGATGCTTATCGTTGGCCAAGCGGCAACGGCAGTGGCAATAGCTATATAGCTCAGATCGGGGGCTGTGGCTGGGGCTTGCCATTGAAGTGTGAACCGAATACGCGTCATCGCCATGTATGGCTATGGGCTTTGGAATGTTTATTTGTTTGGTTGTTGTTTTTGCTGCTGCTGCTGCTTTTGCTGTTGATTTTGCACTGCAAATTGCCAGAAATCTGTGCAAGCGTTTGTCTTTGCATTTTGCGACAGAGTGACATGCCGCAGCACACAATTGCATGCTGTCGTTCGTTATTGTTGCAGTTGTTGCAGTTGTTGCTGTTGCTGTTGCTGTTTCTGTTTGCCATTGTATGTTAAATTACGTAGACGCCTATTATAGGCCAGGCCGGTGTGCCCGCGGTGTTAATTTCCATTGACACTGAGACTGGGACACACAGCAGCAGTGGCAAACGGCAAATAAAGCCTCTAATTTTTATTATATTTCTTTATTAATGCGAGAAGTTGCATAGCAGGGCGACGAAAAATCATAGTACACAATTGCACAACAATGCAAAGCAAAGCCAAGCAACAAAGACTTCGCAGATCATTAGCGGTGGTGGTGGTGGTGGTGCAGACGGCATGATTCACAGCACCAGCAACTGCAACAATATTGCTAACGCGACGAATCAACAAAAAAGGTAGATGTTTGCCCCGGACTTGTCATAATTTGTATTAAGTGCAGGTAAAATCGACAAAAGGCCAATCGCAATCAACGATTGCCAATTGGCAGGCATTGCGGCGTTGATAACCTTGTTGACCACAAGAATTTGTAAAGCAATGACAACTTGCTGAACGCTTGAGTGCAAGCTCAATTTATGTGTTGTCGCCGCGGGCAATAATTGAAACCATACCCGTGTCCCACGTATATTTTATTGTGTTTATATGATCGCAGTAGCGAAGTTTGAACCTCAGAACAATCAGCCCTATTCGATTTATTTCTCAGTTTCAAATGGTTCGCTTCATCCGGTTTTTAATTAGCTTTTGCTACATGACTCACAATTTGTCAGCAAACACAGACACAGACACACACACTCACCCACCTTTCTGGGAGTTTCTTCTGGTAAATCCTGTGCAGCATTCACGTAGACCAAATATCAAAATGACCTTCAAAACATTTGCATTAATTGATTTGTATTTTAATTCCGGTTTTGTTCGTCGAAGATTAAAGACCCTTTCGAAATGAGCTCCATAATTCTTTATTCAATTAATATTAATTAAATTGTCTGTTTTAATTGTTCTTCAACTGGTTACCTTTCTAAACCAAAAATACTGGTTTGTTTGCTCTAAGCGAATATTCAAAAGTCCGTTACTATATCTGGTCGATGTAAGTCAACATTATTTAACAATTTATCGATATTCATGTGGCATACTTCCAAATAAGTTGGCAGTCTCTGTGAACAATAATCAGCCTGCCTCCACACTACATATATTGTCGGCGAATTTTCTAGACCAATGCAGTGGCGAATATTTATAAAATAAGAAAGATAACCATGCTGCAATGTTACAATAGAGGTTGCGGCCAGCGCTTCGACCCCGCCACCAATTCGGATGGTACACTAAATCCCAAAACAAGAACATCGACGACAATATAAAATTCATTGTTTTCTTTTGCGCACAGATTCTTGCCGGCATCATCCGGGAGCTCCGTTCTTCCACGACGCCTACAAGGGCTGGTCATGCTGCAGTAAAAAGTCGGTGGATTTCACTGAATTCCTCAACATCAAAGGCTGCACCTTGGCCAAACACTCTGACATTAAACCTGCAGAGCCGGAGAAGCCGGTCAACGACGATAAGGATGAATGCCAGCAGGTGGAAGTTGAAGTGCGCGCTCCAATAAAGGAAGCGCTGCCAAGACCAGCCATAGAAACGCCATTGACTGTCCTGCAGCCAACAGTGGCTCCTGCCTTCAAGGAATCCATTGATGCATTGGAAAGCAATCCAACTGCTGCGCCCGCTGCAACTGCAGCTAGCGAAGAGTAACTAAAATTATCAATTTAATTTTTTGATTTGAAAATCTATTGCCAAATATTCTTCACACAGTGGCATTGCTGTGGGCACCAGCTGCAAAAACAATGGCTGCACCTACTCCTACACGAACACGAGTAACGACTACAGCGAGTGCACCTTTCATCCTGGCGTACCCATATTCCATGAGGGCCTAAAATTTTGGTCATGCTGCCAGAAGCGTACCTCCGATTTTGAACAGTTTATGGCCCAAAAGGGCTGTGTTTATGGTCAACATAAATTTGTTAAAGATGTAAGTGGTAACAATGACATGATTATGATTTACCTACTTATCTATTCATGCATGACAGGACGAGGACAAAAAGATTGTTGCATGCCGTTACGATTGGCATCAGACGGCCACAAATGTGGTTGTCGCAGTCTATGCCAAAAAATACCATTACGCCCAAAGTGTGGTAGAAGTAAATCCGATTCGGCTGCACATAATGCTAGTATTTCCAGAGCAGGAAGATGCCAAGTTTAACTTGGACCTGGAACTCCGTGGTGTAAGCCAAATCTTATTGTTTGAATCAAAAGTCAAATTTAAAATTACGCAGACATTTTTTATGCACAGATTATCAATGTAAAACAGGCTTCGGTTCAAATGTTTGCTACGAAGGTTGAGATTACACTGCCAAAGCTAGAGCCAGGCTCATGGTCAAATCTTAGTTTTCCACGAGAACGACTGCCAGATGCAGTGAAAATCTCTGCTCCATGCAAGCCAAATGAAGATGGAAGTGATGACGAGTTCTTCGACCTGGACGACATTGAACCTGTTCACAGCCATGGAATTAAATTATCCGAAATGAGCATGCAAAAGCCAAATGGATTGGATTAAATTAATAGCAAAACTAGCATTTTATTTGTAACACCAAGTGGAGGCCACACCGTGTTGAGCGCTTTTTTAGTTCAAAATAAACACAAGAATGCCTTATAGAAAATATATTTTAATATCGCAGCATGCCGCCTAATCATCGTCGTCATCGGCACCGGGTACCCAATCATCATCGTCGTCGTCATCATCCAAATCGAGTTCGCCAATATCTTGGAATAATGTTTCATCGATTTTAACATTCTCGATATTCTCACCGGCCTCCAGCAGAAACTTGATGTCCGAATCGTTCAGTGTGTTATCGCACATAAACAGCTCCCTGCCCGTCAGCTTCTTAGAGTCATTGTTCTTCTCCCGTTTGGCAGTAATGCCCGTGCTCTCCTCGAACTCTATTTTCCATTTCATAAATGTCTCGACAGTCACACGCGTGCCTTCAAATTTCTTGCGTTCCGCCTCCTCGACCTCTTGCACCTTGCGCGCTCGTTCGTCGTCCTGATGCTTTTTATGCTCGTCCCACTGCACATTCAACCATTCCTGGGCACTGCTCACCAGCGAGAATATCATCTCCATGCCAATATTCTCCTCAATTGTAAGGCGCAGCTGCTCCAGCAATTGTGCTTCGAAATTGTCTTCAAAATTTTCGGCATCCTCGATTTCCACCAACGGTGCTTCATCTGGATATTTGGCTGTGTATGTGAACACCAGTTTACACGCCAAACCTTTCTCACCGTCCTCCGCTGAATCGGCGTAGTACTCCTCTGTCGCAATCGGAATTTGAAATTTGTGGAAAGGCTCTGTTTGTAGGACTACAATGGACAAGTTGATTTTGGCAATTAAGTGTTTGGTTTTTGGGCGAGACGAGATGAGATGAGACTAGCGACTTACCGTCCATTTCTCCACAATATATGGAGTCGAGAGCTTCTATTTCACTGCTCTGGTCTTCTTTGTAGTTACGGCTCATTGTGTTATATTCTAATTAGTTTACAAAATAATAATAAGAATGTCAGCGACGCCGTGTTTGCCTCCGGTATCGCTTTGAGGTTATTTATTATGGTGACCTAGTAACGATCAGACGGTATGATGCCACATATCAACAAACTGAGTCAAACCCTTGTATTTATATTAAAGATATGTATGATACAATAATATTAATAATAATAAGAAAAAACAAATACATACACTCAGATTTACACAGTGGAAATGACTAAAAACTCATGTCTGTCATTCAGCGTAGACGCGCAATCGGGCGTTGCCACATCATAAAAAAAGGCTGCCATACATCGCACACGTTATTTTTAAAATACTTTGAAGGACTTATGATAAATAATAGCTCTCTATAAGATAATTGTTGATTAATCTTAGATGAGAGAAAAATACATTCCTGCGATCCTAACGTCACACATCCCTTGAAAACCAGCAAAGGCCGAGTTAGAGCCCTTTTCTCCCTTCGACTGCTGCGAACTTATAAAAGCAAACCACTTTTTTTTTTAGCTTGTGGGCAATTTTGGCAATTCATTTGCCAAATTTGCGCCTCTGTGAAGCAATCTGCAAGTAAATCGATTTATAATGCCCATGTTTTCCAGCGTTTATATTATTAAGACTATTAACCAAAGTAAATCGTAAAATTGTAACAATTATAATGAATTAATTGTCTTGAAATGGTAAGAAATAAATTATAATCAAAAAACGGAGATTAATACTAATACTGTTATAATAATAATGATTTAATTGTGTTGAAATGTGTTTTGATAAGAAAGAGGTGTAGTCGTCCTGCAACAGATTTTCGTAAACCAAATTGAAATTAATGCTCTGGTGCTTCCAATCTGAAAATACAATTACAAAATATTGCAAATGAGCTAAACAATTAACAATAAAGCGCCATTAAGCATACTTATGAACTGTTATTAAATTGCTCGCATCGATTTTAGTATCCTGTGGGGTAAGAAAACAATACTGCCGGTTTTGAAAGTCCGTGCCCTCTTTGATTAACATTTTCGTAATAAAAGTCCTGTTCACCTCATCCTGGAAGCAGTCAATATGAAAAATTATATGAAAACCAACCAAGAAATTTCTTAAACTTACAGTAAAGACATCATATTCGTCTAAGAAATAAAATGGATGATCGGAAATACTCCAAAGACCTTTCAATAGGGACACAGTGGTGAATGACCTCTCGCCACCGGACAAACTTTTCGTATTTGAAGTCTTATTAGCTCCTGGTGGGTAAACACTGATCTCCAATGTCTTCTCCGTATGATTGGGCTCAATCTCCGCATCAAATTGGCGACAGCCGAGCGCTGTCTGCGTATTTGTAAAACAAAAACAACAAAAATTAATATTGAAAAAACAAAAAAAAAACACCAAAACACAAATGTAAAGATTTTACCTTAAAATGTTGTGCAATCATGGTAAAGAAATGATATCGCCTGCGCATAAAATGCCGTGCCCCAGCATGATATGAGAGGCGTAACTTGTTCACGATAGATAAAAAACTATCAATCTTATGCGTTTCTGCTCTCAGACTATCACACAATAACGTCAACTTTTGCTGAACTTCGTCGCTGTTCAGATTCATCGATTCAAAATGTCTTATTTTAGCTTTATAGCGACTGATTTTATCGCGTATCGCCTCTTCAGATTTGCTTGTGGCGATGAAATCACCAGATTTTTGTGCATTTTGTCGCTCACTTTCCAGCTCCTTTTCCAAATCCATTTTATCTTTGAGCATTTTGGTGAGAAGATCGTTGGTTTGCTTAAACAGTCTTTGGTTTTCCTCAAAATGACGATCCAAATCACTCAATTTTTTTTGTACTTCGTTGATCGCCGTTTCAATTTCTCTGCCTTTATTTTTAATTGCATCGAGAATATGTTCTTCGCTTTTAGCCTCTTCTGCAATGCGAGCCTTACGCTCGTTAAGATCACGCAGTTGATTTTGCAAAACTTCACGCTCCGCTTTACATTTCTCAATTTTCTCACTGCTGCTTGTTAAGTGAGTTTCCTATTAATAGTAAAAAAAGAGAATATTAAATGATTTCCATTAAGGGAGGGAGGCCTAAAAGAATCGGCATCTTACCAGCACGACTAGAGCGGGTAATTCCCGATATTCGAAATTCTCGATATCCATAATTTTTTGCAAGGCTTTTGTGTTTTCAGTATGTTGGGTATTGATCATATCATTCTTGGCGCTTATCTCTTGAATGACAAGATCCAGCTTATGTTTAACATTCGCATACTGTGGCTGTATAGTTGCTACACGCTCCTTCAGACTGTTCTGCTCCGTCTGCAGTTGTCGAATGCGGTCATCCACATTAACCTGAATGTAGCGAGCGGGTGTAATTTTAATCGAGTACATGGCATAGTTGGGCGATGGACAATACTCTAGCCCCAAATCGGGCACCAGTATTCGCGTCAAATGGGGCGGCACATTTTCCGAATTCGATGTAAGAGCTTCTGCTGTCTCCTTGGAATCGGTCACCAACACCGTCTCAATGCGCATCGTATCAATAAGATAATTCATAACGACAGGATCATCACACCTGTAATTAAAAGGGAATGGATCAATTTAAAGTTAGGTTTTGGTACACTCAATTAAACTCACCTTATTAAATCCATTAGCACAGCTGTATTTGGTGATCCGGACTGTACTTTGTACTTGGATACATTGTAGACCTCATTTGTAAACGCACTTGTTATGATCGTAGGTATATTGCGACCCATATACGACTTTTGCAGCAGAGCTCTCAATGATATTCGCTCCTTATCTGTGCTGACAATGTACGAGCGCAGGCAGTGGAACAACTGATTCTCAACCAGATCTCGATACTTGGGATTGGGTACCGTTATGTACATACCGATGGGTCCTCGCGGCATGTTGAAAGCATTACTGCCACTGTACTGAACACTCAGAGCATTGGATACTTGCATCGCTTGCTCACCATATACCGACATTTTGTTGGACTTATTTCTTAATAGAGATTCCCTTTCCCATTGCAGGTTTTCTGAATGAATGAATATTTTAACGTGAAACTCATTTGTGTGCTTTGTGATCACTTAAAGGCATTTTGACTTACGCTCCGATTTACGCAATTTGCTCAGCTCATTTTTAATGGACTCCACCTGCTCTTTGGTAGCTGGCAGCTGATTCTTTATGTCGTTCTGTTCGTCCCTTAGCCTGGAAATCAGTTCCTTACCCTCGATCACCGTCGCTTTGAGCGTCGCCAGTGCGGCAGCATTTTCTTCTCGAAGTCTTTTAACTTCAGAATAGTCGGCATGGTAGTTTTTCATATGACTTTGGCAGCCCTCGTATGTGGTTTGCTCCTCCTTTAGCCGTTTCTCCGCGTTCTTTATGCCTGCCATTGTTGAACTAATTGTAAAAAGACACTCTTGAATTTGACGTTTGACGGCCCTCAGCTTATTGTCTTGGTCTTGATAACTTTCCATGATCCGCTTCTTCATTTCGTTAAACTTTCTATGAGTACGGATCACTTTAATATATGGTTAAGAATCACTTAATTGGCTAACTTACTTAAGCTCGTCGGATAATGTCTCGTGCGTGCTGTCCTTTTGGGTTGTCTTCTGCGACAGGTCAGCGTTTTTCGTCTCAACCATTTTCAGCGAATGCTCCATTTTAGCGAGGTTATCCTGAATTTGGGACACTTTTCGCCAAGCCAGCATGGCTGTAGCCTCTTTCAATTGAATCTAAATCGATTAAATTAAATGTACTTATTATTTATTGTTCACAAGAAAAATATATCGCCTTACCTTAATTGCATCTTTATTCTTTATTATGGTCAACTTTTCCTCTTCTTCGTGGCACTTTTGCTTCACCTCGTCCGCTTTCTATCACAAAAAAAATATATATATATTTATATATATAAATATAAGAATTGAATTATTGAACATATATTTGTTACCTTTTTGATAAGGTTGACATGATAATTGTATTGTTGGCCCTGCTCATGACAAGAATTTAAACTGGTCGCACATAAATCCAGCTGCGTTGCCTTCATCACCAATCTATAGTTCGAGGCTGGTTCCAGTCTGTTTTAATAAATTTAATAATTTATTGTAAATAAGTTGAATGCTGTATTAAAAAAGAGATCCGCACTCACTCTTTAAGAAATTCACGAGAAGCTTCCTGATTGAGCACAAAGATCGGATTCTCCACCCTAATGGCAAAGAAAAGAAGCATGCGCCGTATATCATCTAGTTTCTTGGACACGCTCCTCATATGAGTGTCTTTCAACTCATATGTGGATGACGTCTGGCGGATGTGGCGAACGACCGTAATCTGCGGCCCATAAACGTCAAAATTAAATGGTAGATCACCCGAATTGCATAGTGTTAGCTCAATGGTTGCGCTTGTCTCTCCGTTCTTAATTAGCACTTGCAAAGAAGAAAGAAAATGACAAGAACATTATGATTTTGATGTTAGGTGCAGTCGGGTTAACCTACTCCGTGTGCTGCTCGCTCGACTCGTGTTCCGAGCGCTGCCGGCCAGTCCTAAGGCTAGTGCCGTGATCACCGCACTTTTGCCGCTTCCATTGCTGCCAACGAGAAAATTGATATTCGGCCCGAACTCAATAAACAAATTCGAATGGCACATGAAGTTCTTCAAACGTATCGACATTAATTTCCCACAGCGGTTAAATGGGTTCTGAACCCTCAATCCAATCTGCAAGTAAATTCAATTTAAATTGTATTATGTATCGAACAACAATAAATATTAATGTAATTTCATTTACTGTGGGATTTTCATTAGTAAGAATTGTTGTCTCATCTGCGCGCCGGCGAACGGTTGACTCCAGCATTTCATCATTTGTGGTCGTTTCGGGACTTCGCTTGGATCTCTTATTTTTGGGCAACGATGATGAATCCTCTGAATCACTGCCGTTGTCGTTTGAAGATTGTTTCTTTCGCAGTCTACCGCGACGCATCTTTGGTGTACTATAATCGCAAAAGCAAAGAAAAAAATACAGAAAGAACGTTGCAGTCGGAAGTAAACCAATATACTATGTTACCTGTGGTATCAAAGTATAAAAACATTTGTCAGTTTACACAGAAAATGCGCGGGCAACTCCGTTAACCATATAGTACGAAAGGCTTTCTGTTGTCGCATACCATATTGCTATTATTTATGGATTCTATTTACTTACATGATTTTTACTTATAACGGTTGTAATCAGTGCGCATTAAATGCGTACTTTTTATTTTAATTTGCGAATTTTACCAAATAACGCTCTCTGTGGCATTGCGTCAATTCCGCCAAGTAAGTGTGACCAAATGGGAATATGCTGATAATGCGTTAAATGGTTTGGTTTGGAAACATAGTCAGTGGTGGCAAAATAATATATTAATATTCTGAAATCAAAACAAGAAGGGCAAGCTGCAGATTACTGACAAACAGACATATAGCTATATCGAATCGGCTGATTCAGATAAAAAAAAAAAAAATACATATATATATATGTATATACATACGTCTTCTTTAATGCGTTGCAAGCGTATATAAATAGATAGTAAAGTACCAAGTACTTGAAAAATACTTACTGCGACCGCTGTTACCCAATTATCGCACATCACCATTATCTGCAAGCTGTGTGTGATTCCCAAAACTACATTCGGGTTTCGGTATTCCCATCATATTTGCAATATCTGCTTAGACGTCGAATGCAACTAATTTCACTAATGTCTGACTCAGATGACGATTGGTTCACAAAGGACGAAAACAAGCTTGTGCAAAATCTGGAGCAACGGGTGAAACAAGTGGCTCATGAGACGCACGAGGAGCACATTGAATTCCTTAGCCGTGCCGGTAAGTAGACATAATAATATTAATAACTAAATACATAGAAGCTAACTGAGTAACAGATCACCATCGCATGGAATGGAAACGAGAATCCAACAATGATAGCAGTGCGTTGGGTCGCTTTAATAATGACGAGTTTTCAAATGCCCTGAAAATGACGCCTCTGGAGATGTTTCTGTACTTTATGACGGAAAATCGTGATCTCTTTAAGAATCAGTTGCCGGTCAGATATTCGCAGAGGCGAGTATCGCTGTATGTGCAAATTCTAACCGTGCTTGGCCAATTGGAATTGGGCGGTTTCGATGAGCAGCTGCTCGCTGCGTTCGCCAAGCAAACCGTTTTGCTGAATCAAGTGAAGCACTTTGCCGTCCAGCTCTTTGCGCCGCCATCTAAGGGTAAGCTGGATGAGAAATCCGAACTGATGCTGCGCGACGTAAAGTGGCTACTACTACGCGCACACAGGCTCGGCGTTCTGGAGGAGACCGGCTACGAACTTGTCGAGCATTTCAAAATGCTGCTCGCCCACTGCCAGTTGCCTGAGCTATTGAACCAACCGGTGTGCACTGAATTTGCCCAGGAGCTGGCGGTGCTGCCAACCGTTCATCTGCATGTGAAGGATGAGATCTATCCCAAACTAGACGATTTACGCGGATCCGAAACGAATGCTGTGATGCCATTGCCTGCCGCAGCCGGCGATGTTGCTGGCTATATAAATTGGCAGCGCCAGCTGTTATGCGAAGACTTTTTGCAGCCATTGCGTGAATTAGTGCAACGTCGGCGTGCGCAAAGCAATACCAATGCACAACCAAAGCTAAATCTAAAATCAAAATTCTTACCACACACGGAACTCATGCTAAATCCTCAATTTTCCGAAGCGAAGAGGCATAGCCTGATATTCATGGACTCAATGCCGGCGGAACGCAACGCCAAAAAAAAAAATTATAAATTATTCCGTTTAAAACTTGAATTCCTAAAAAACATTAAAAGTGGCGCTTTATTGTGCTTCACAAGCAGCTATGATTTCGACAATCTCATCTTGGCCACCGTCGGATACACTGAACCCGTGATGCTAAACCAGGGCTATGTAAGGCAATACTGCATATATAGAAATATCTGAAAAATAGCTACTCTTGTTTTAGTTAAGCGTGGAGATTGCTAAGCAATACAACGTTGGAGATATCTATGGAAAACCTCTGATCATGTTTGAGACGCCGGTCTTCTTTGAACCGTATCTGCGTGTCCACAATTATCTGAGCACCTGCAGCGCTGATAACTTTCCCATGTGCCGTTACATTGTCGAAGGCCAGGTGAAGTGGAGAATAGCAAATGTTTAACATTTATGTTGTATATGTGTACCATTCTGTGTTACAGCTTGAAATCCACCCGCCCGCCTACATCAGTCCAAATGCTCAACTAACGTACAAAGGCTTCAAGTTTATGGCTGCGGAGCCTCCCAGAGAGACGCAACTTAATGATATGCAGCGAACGGCTTTGGGTGCTGCACTCTCCAACGAATTCTGTCTGATTCAAGGCCCGCCCGGCACAGGCAAGACGCATTTGTCCATTGAGCTGGTCAACACATTGCTGCAGAACGCCGACCGCTTAAAATTGGGACCCATTATTGTGCTGACCTACACGAATGAGTCGCTGGACAAGTTCCTACTGAAGGCGGCCAAGCACACGGATAGCATTCTGCGCTTTGGCTGCCAGACACGACAGCCCGAAATCAAGCGATTTAATGTGCGCTCAAATAATGCGATTGATACGGAGCTGGTGCCACAGCGTCTCAAGCACCTTTGGTGGTTGGTGAAGTGTGAGTACAAGGAACAGTTTGAGCGATTGCAGACTCTGCATACGAACTTTGATGGCAGTGAGGAGTCCTATGTGGTCATAAAATCGGCACAGGAGCAATTGCATCTGGTTGCTGAAAAGATAAACACTCTGCGCAACATATTTCAATACTATGTGGCAAAGGACAAATCATTGCTGGCCATGACCACATCGTGTGCGGCACGATTGAATTTTTTGTTTCGCTTGCTGCAGAGCAAATGTTTCATCTTTGAGGAGGCCGCCGAGACGTCTGAGCCGCATGTGCTGGCGTGCCTGACGCCGTATACGCAACACGTCATACTCATTGGGGATCACAAGCAGCTGAAGCCGCATACGGGCACTCATCATATGCAGCAAGGTTTGCATATTTCGCTCTTTGAGCGTCTGATTACGAATCAATTTCCCGCAACGGTGCTCAATGTACAATATCGTATGCGGAAGTGTATTGCCGAGTTGCTGGTGCCGATCTTCTATGATGAACTGAGCAGCGACAACTCCGTGTTGGCGTATGGCAATGTGCCCAAGATGAGGTCAAATATGTACTTTGTCAATCACGTGCATCCCGAGGAACAAATGGTAGATAAAATCGACCCCTCTTGTAAATCATTCAGCTTCTTTTTTTTAATTTGCAGAGGACGTCTTTTGTGAACAAGCACGAAGCTGTGGAGTTGGTCGAACTGTTGATCCACTTGGAGGCGAAGCCTAGCGACATTGTCATCCTATCGCCCTACAATGCACAAGTCGAGTATATTCAAAAAGTCCTTCGAGCAAGGAGGCAAGAACGCTTTGTGGTAGCAAGTGTCGACAGCTACCAGGGCCTGGAGGCCAACATTGTGCTCTTGTCGCTGGTGCGCAGCAATCCTGATGGTGAAATTGGTTTTCTGCGTCAGTTGAATCCTATTTGTGTGGCATTGTCACGTGCTCGTTGGGCACTCTATATAGTTGGCAACATGGAGACGCTGCAACGTGGCAATGAACAACTTTGGGGTGCCATCAATAGCAAACTGCAGGCGGCGAAAGCAATAGGTAAGGCATTCCCATGCATCACCGTCAACAAAGAATCTCCAGACATTGCTAAAAAGTAACAACAATTATTTGTCATAAATAAAATATCTGCTGATTTTTTTTACTGCAAATTTTAGTTTTTTAATCTAAACGCACAGGTTTTTTGAATGAATTTTCAGTAATCAAATTTGCCGCAAGACGAATGAAAATTATGAATTTGTATGTCTTTGTTATGTTCAGTAATGAATACACTGAATATTGAACATTGTTGTTCTCAAACCGATATTTTTCTTAATGCACATTTCTTTTGTTTGGTTGCTATTGCTATTGCTACTTTAAATATGGTATGTAATTTAAAATTGTACGTGTGCTGCACAGTATTTGTTTGGTGTTTATCTTTGATTATACGACGATAGTATTTACTGCATTAACGACAACATTTCCAATCTATTGATGCGCAATACAATTATGAATTCTTGTAAGACACTATTATACATATTTGTATATATATATATATTTATATATATATATATATATATTTGTTTTGTTTGTCCGGTCAACTCGCTCTTTTGTTTACATTTATTTTATACCCTTAGTGTAATTCTTAGATCGAATTTGCAGACTTTGTAACTTTGTAAACATCTGAAGTGGGATGGCACCTGATGTGTCCAAACATTTGATCAGCCTGCATATATATATATATATATATATATAGTATGTATGTATGCATGAGATTGAATGTACATTATGTTTGAGAACGCAGCTCTACAACATGTATGTATTGTAAGTACTGTGTATTTAAATGTGGTTATTCTCTCTCTCTATGTCAAAAATGTTTGTGGCCCAGTTATTTTTCGCGGTTTAAGGCAATTTTGAAAATCATCAATTTGTATTTTTAATCGATTTTTTTTCTCGTTTATCTCTTAATTTTTACACAATAGTTATGCTTTCTTTTTCTTTGCATTTTTTATACTTAAAAGTATTGTGTTTTTTGCTTATGCTATTGTTTTTTGTGTGTTTTTATTTTTGTCAGCTTATGAAATATGCCACATAAGGTTGTGGCTTACAAGACATAAGTTAATCAATGTGTACTTATATAGTTTATTTGATGATAAAACTGAAATTAAAAATGATAAAAAGAAATGGAACGAAAAACGCGGCTTGCGAGAGCAGCAATTATGTTGTAGTATTGATTGTATTGAGGATTATCCGCTGCACTGTGTGCGTGTCCATAATAGACCGACCCGACCCATCCATATCTATATATAGCACTTTCGGATTGCGTTGTCCGTTTTTGTGGGTCGCATTCTCGTAGATCAGCGGTTCCTCCACAACTTCGTCATCTTAGAACTCATATGCGTGTGTGTCTGCATGTGTGGTGTGTGAGTTGTTGTTGTGAGTGTGTGATTGTGATTGAAATCAAGACAGAATTAGAACTAAACTGTAACTTGAATTATTAATTAGTGGCGACCACGACGTTGATGAATTGAGGTTGATGGTTGGTTGGTTGTTGGTTGGTCGGGGGATTTTGGGGGATTCATGTAAAGGGCTTTTGAGGCTCTTTTGGTGAGGTTGGGTTAATCGTTTGCGGTTTGCGTAATGTTCCATGGGGTGCGGCTTGACGCAGGCTGCAGCTGCTGTTGCTTCGGATATTATTGATGTTGCTATTTTGATTATTGGTCTTGTTGTTGCTATTATTGCCGCTGTTGCTGCGTCCCCGATATTTGAATTGCATTTGTGGTCGTTTCGGGACTTCGCTTGGATCTCTTATTTTTGGGCAACGATGATGAATCCTCTGAATCACTGCCGTTGTGAAGATTGTTTCTTTCGCAGTCTACCGCGACGCATCTTTGGTGTACTATAATCGCAAAAGCAAAGAAAAAAACAGAAAGAACGTTGCAGTCGGAAGTAAACAAATATACTATGTTACCTGTGGTATCAAAGTATAAAAACATTTGTCAGTTTACACAGAATATGCGCGGGCAACTCCGTTAACCATATAGTACGAAAGGGTTTCTGTTGTCGCATACCATATTGCTATTATTTATGGATTCTATTTACTTACATGATTTTTACTTATAACGGTTGTAATCAGTGCGCATTAAATGCGTACTTTTTATTTTAATTTGCGAATTTTACCAAATAACGATCTCTGTGGCATTGCGTCAATTCCGCCAAGTAAGTGTGACCAAATGGGAATATGCTGATAATGCGCTAAATGGTTTGGTTTGGAAACATAGTCAGTGGTGTCAAAATAATATATTAATATTCTGAAATCAAAACAAGAAGGGCAAGCTGCAGATTACTGACAAACAGACATGTAGCTATATCGAATCGGCTGATTCAGATAAAAAAAAAATATATATATATATATATATATATATATATATGCATATACATACGTCTTCTTTAATGCGTTGCAAGCGTATATAAATAGATAGTAAAGTACCAAGTACTTGAAAAATACTTACTGCGACCGCTGTTACCCAATTATCGCACATCACCATTATCTGCAAGCTGTGTGTGATCCCTAAAACTACATTCGAGTTTCGGTATTCCCATCATATTTGCAATATCTGCTTAGGTGTCGAATGCAACTAATTTCACAATGTCTGACTCAGATGACGATTGGTTCACAAAGGACGAAAACGAGCTTGTGCAAAATCTGGAGCAACAGGTGAAACAAGTGGCTCATGAGACGCACGAGGAGCACATTGAATTCCTTAGCCGTGCCGGTAAGTAGACATAATAATATTAATAGCTAAATACATTGAAGCTAACTGAGTATGCCAACAGATCAACATCGCATGGAATGTAATCTAGAATCCAACAATGATAGCAGTGCGTTGGGTCGCTTTAATAATGACGAGTTTTCAAATGCCCTGAAAATGACGCCCCTGGAGATGTTTCTGTACTTTATGACGGAAAACCGTGATCTCTTTAAGAATCAGTTGCCGGTCAGATATTCGCAGAGGCGAGTATCGCTGTATGTGCAAATTCTAACCGTGCTTGGCCAATTGGAATTGGGCGGTTTCGATGAGCAGCTGCTCGCTGCGTTCGCCAAGCAAACCGTTTTGCTGAATCAAGTGAAGCACTTTGCCGTCCAGCTCTTTGCGCCGCCATCTAAGGGTAAACTGGATGAGAACTCCGAACTGATGCTGCGCAACGTAAAGTGGCTACTACTACGCGCACACAGGCTCGGCGTTCTGGAGGAGACCGGCTACGAACTTATCGAGCATTTCAAAATGCTCCTCGCCCGCTGCCAGTTGCCTGAGTTATTGAACCAACCGGTGTGCACTGAATTTTCCCAGGAGCTGGCGGTGCTGCCAACCGTTCATCTGCATGTGAAGGATGAGATCTATCCCAAACTAGACGATTTACGCGGATCCGAAACGAATGCTGTGATGCCATTGCCTGCCGCAGCCGGCGATGTTGCTGGCTATATAAATTGGCAGCGCCAGCTGTTATGCGAAGACTTTTTGCAGCCATTGCGTGAATTAGTGCAACGTCGGCGTGCGCAAAGCAATACCGATGCACAACTGGAGCAAAATCTATTCTTACCACACACGGAGCTCATGCTAAATCCTCAATTTTCCGAAGCGCAGAGGCATAGCCTGATATTCATGGACTCAATGCCGGCGGAACGCAACGCCAACGATAAACATAAATTAAGCTGTTTACAATTTGAATTCCTAAAAAACATTAAAAGTGGCACTTTATTGTGCTTCACAAGCAGCTATGATTTTGACAATCTCATCTTGGCCACCGTCGGATACACTGAACCCGTGATGCTAAACCAGGGCTATGTAAGGCATTACTGCATATATAGAAATATCTGAAAAATAGCTACTCTTGTTTTAGTTAAGCGTGGAGATTGCTAAGCAATACAACGTTGGAGATATCTATGGAAAACCACTGATCATGTTTGAGACGCCGGTCTTCTTTGAACCGTATCTGCGTGTCCACAATTATCTGAGCACCTGCAGCGCTGATAACTTTCCCATGTGCCGTTACATTGTCGAAGGCCAGGTGAAGTGGAGAATAGCAAATGTTTAACATTTATGTTGTATATGTGTGCCATTCTGTGTTACAGCTTGAAATCCACCCGCCCGCCTACATCAGTCCAAATGCTCAACTAACGTACAAAGGCTTCAAGTTTATGGCTGCGGAGCCTCCCAGAGAGACGCAACTTAATGATATGCAGCGAACGGCTTTGGGTGCTGCACTCTCCAACGAATTCTGTCTGATTCAAGGCCCGCCCGGCACAGGCAAGACGCATTTGTCCATTGAGCTGGTCAACACATTGCTGCAGAACGCCGACCGCTTAAAATTGGGACCCATTATTGTGCTGACCTACACGAATGAGTCGCTGGACAAGTTCCTACTGAAGGCGGCCAAGCACACGGATAGCATTCTGCGCTTTGGCTGCCAGACACGACAGCCCGAAATCAAGCGATTTAATGTGCGCTCACATTATGCGATTGATACGGAGCTGGTGCCACAGCGTCTCAAGCACCTTTGGTGGTTGGTGAAGTGTGAGTACAAGGAACAGTTTGAGCGATTGCAGACTCTGCATACGAACTTTGATGGCAGTGAGGAGTCCTATGTGGCCATAAAATCGGCACAGGAGCAATTGCATCTGGTTGCTGAAAAGATAAACACTCTGCGCAACATATTTCAATACTATGTGGCAAAGGACAAATCATTGCTGGCCATGACCACATCGTGTGCGGCACGATTGAATTTTTTGTTTCGCTTGCTGCAGAGCAAATGTTTCATCTTTGAGGAGGCCGCCGAGACCCCTGAGCCGCATGTGCTGGCGTGCCTGACGCCGTATACGCAACACGTCATACTCATTGGGGATCACAAGCAGCTGAAGCCGCATACGGGCACTCATCATATGCAGCAAGGTTTGCATATTTCGCTCTTTGAGCGTCTGATTACGAATCAATTTCCCGCAACGGTGCTCAATGTACAATATCGTATGCGGAAGTGTATTGCCGAGTTGCTGGTGCCGATCTTCTATGATGAACTGAGCAGCGACAACTCCGTGTTGGCGTATGGCAATGTGCCCAAGATGAGGTCAAATATGTACTTTGTCAATCACGTGCATCCCGAGGAACAAATGGTAGATAAAATCGACCCCTCTTGTAAATCATTCAGCTTTTTTTTTTAATTTGCAGAGGGACGCGTCTTTTGTGAACAAGCACGAAGCTGTGGAGTTGGTCGAACTGTTGATCCACTTGGAGGCGAAGCCTAGCGACATTGTCATCCTATCGCCCTACAATGCACAAGTCGAGTATATTCAAAAAGTCCTTCAAGCAAGGAGGCAAGAACGCTTTGTGGTAGCAAGTGTAGACAGCTACCAGGGCCTGGAGGCCAACATTGTGCTCTTGTCGCTGGTGCGCAGCAACCCTGCTGGTCAAATTGGTTTTCTACGTCAGTTGAATCGTGTTTGTGTGGCATTGTCACGTGCTCGTTGGGCACTCTATATGGTTGGCAACATGGAGACGCTGCAACGTGGCAATGAACAACTTTGGGGTGCCATCAATAGCAAACTGCAGGCGGCGAAAGCAATAGGTAAGGCATTCCCATGCATCACCGTCAACAAAGAATCTCCAGACATTGCTAAAAAGTAACAACAATTATTTGTCATAAATAAAATATCTGCTGATTTTTTTTACTTCAAATTTTAGTTTTTTAATCTAAACGCACAGGTTTTTTGAATGAATTTTCAGTAATCAAATTTGCCGCAAGACGAATGAAAATTATGAATTTGTATGTCTTTGTTATGTTCAGTAATGAATACACTGAATATTGAACATTGTTGTTCTCAAACCGATATTTTTCTTAATGCACATTTCTTTTGTTTGGTTGCTATTGCTATTGCTACTTTAAATATGGTATGTAATTTAAAATTGTACGTGTGCTGCACAGTATTTGTTTGGTGTTTATCTTTGATTATACGACGATAGTATTTACTGCATTAACGACAACATTTCCAATCTATTGATGCGCAATACAATTATGAATTCTTGTAAGACACTATTATACATATTTGTATATATATATATATTTATATATATATATATATATATTTGTTTTGTTTGTCCGGTCAACTCGCTCTTTTGTTTACATTTATTTTATACCCTTAGTGTAATTCTTAGTTCGAATTTGCAGACTTTGTAACTTTGTAAACATCTGAAGTGGGATGGCACCTGATGTGTCCAAACATTTGATCAGCCTGCATATATATATATATATATATATAGTATGTATGTATGCATGAGATTGAATGTACATTATGTTTGAGAACGCAGCTCTACAACATGTATGTATTGTAAGTACTGTGTATTTAAATGTGGTTATTCTCTCTCTCTATGTCAAAAATGTTTGTGGCCCAGTTATTTTTCGCGGTTTAAGGCAATTTTGAAAATCATCAATTTGTATTTTTAATCGATTTTTTTTCTCGTTTATCTCTTAATTTTTACACAATAGTTATGCTTTCTTTTTCTTTGCATTTTTTATACTTAAAAGTATTGTGTTTTTTGCTTATGCTATTGTTTTTTGTGTGTTTTTATTTTTGTCAGCTTATGAAATATGCCACATAAGGTTGTGGCTTACAAGACATAAGTTAATCAATGTGTACTTATATAGTTTATTTGATGATAAAACTGAAATTAAAAATGATAAAAAGAAATGGAACGAAAAACGCGGCTTGCGAGAGCAGCAATTATGTTGTAGTATTGATTGTATTGAGGATTATCCGCTGCACTGTGTGCGTGTCCATAATAGACCGACCCGACCCATCCATATATATATAGCACTTTCGGATTGCGTTGTCCGTTTTTGTGGGTCGCATTCTCGTAGATCAGCGGATCCTCCACAACTTCGTCATCTTAGAACTCATATGCGTGTGTGTCTGCATGTGTGGTGTGTGAGTTGTTGTTGTGAGTGTGTGATTGTGATTGAAATCAAGACAGAATTAGAACTAAACTGTAACTTGAATTATTAATTAGTGGCGACCACGACGTTGATGAATTGAGGTTGATGGTTGGTTGGTTGTTGGTTGGTCGGGGGATTTTGGGGGATTCATGTAAAGGGCTTTTGAGGCTCTTTTGGTGAGGTTGGGTTAATCGTTTGCGGTTTGCGTAATGTTCCATGGGGTGCGGCTTGACGCAGGCTGCAGCTGCTGTTGCTGTTGCTTCGGATATTATTGTTGTTGCTATTTTGATTATTGGTCTTGTTGTTGCTATTATTGCCGCTGTTGCTGCGTCCCCGATATTTGAATTGCAGTGTGCTGCCGCCGCCGCCGCCAGAGGCTGCTGTCCGAATTATTGCCGTCGATGTAGTTGTTGCTGTTGCTGTCGTCACCATGGTCGATGATGGCCTACCGCGCCGAGTCTATTGCTACCGTCGATTTATTAGCCCGTTGGGGGGCGCCTGCTGGCTGGCCGTATGCATCAGCTCCAGTTCCACCAGCAGCGGAAAATGATCGGATGGTATGTGCGGATGTGGACAGCCAACCACTTTGTTTTCGCGCAACCATTCCGTCGACACCGGCCCCAGAAGACCCAGCGGCACCATGCCCGTCTTTGTATAGAATATATAGTCGATGATGCCCTTGAAATCGAACGTATAGTTTGTGTGCGGCATAATGTCCTCGCTGTAGGCAGAGGCAAGCTTGAAGGAATGCGTAAACTCGTTGGTATCGTTGGAGAGCAAGCGTTGCAGGCACAGCTTATAGCCCATATCCTTGAAGTCTAAATGGTCCATTGCAACACGGCCCTTGCCCAGAAACTCCACAACGCCCGAATCGGGCAGAGAATTGAAATCGCCACAGAGCAACAGTTGTACACTGTTCGAGTCGTTCTTGTGGCCCGGACGAAAGCTGTGACTGGCCTCGTCAATAATCGTCTTCAGCTCGTTGCTCAGCATCATTGTCTGTATGAGTTTGACATCGCAGAATTCGGGATCCCAATGTATATGGGCGGTGCACACGAGGAGCGGCTGTGAGATCTGTGTCACCTCAGACATTGGCTCCCAGGCCGTCTCTTTCACCTTCAGCAGAGCGGCCAATCCAATGTTATCCTTCGGCATCACACGGTTCAGCATGTTGTCCGAACCCTCCGCATTGGCCATCGCCAGCTGATTGAATTCAATTAGATGCTCCTTAATTAGCGTGAATCTGCAATTATACAACATATATATAATATATAAGAAGCATTATATTATCTTTCGAGTTCTCGACTCACTTTGATGTTCGAAAGAATATCGCACAGCCATCAACATATTTGCGTTCCACCTCAGACATTGTCTTGGCGCGCGACTTGGGGGAGAAGATGCCCTCGTAGCCATCGTTCTTTAGTTCGGGCAGGAAAAAGTGATAGAACTGTTCCGTCTCGATCTCCTGCAAGCTTATAATGTCAGCCGCATAATGGCGTATCTCATCGATAATTGACTTCTTTCGGTACTCCCAACACAGGGCCCACGATGGACAATAGCCATACATTTGTCGCGTCGCATACTTGTCGCAGAGCACATTATAACACATAACCGTAAAAATGCCTAAAAAGTAAACACCGATTAAATCATTAGCTTTCCCACATCTTTTTTATATGACATGTGCAGCTCAGTAAAGAACATTTGAACACATTTATGGGTTTATCTAATTGGTAAGGAAGAAAAATCCCAGCGACCCACTTGGGCCCTGATTGCCTCATTGAACTATTTCCACTATTTTATTATTTTTAGCAAACCCTCTGAATAACTAGTTTGTAGGCACTGTGTTGCATCCACATTACTTATTACCATCTTGGCTAATTGTTAACTAAACTTATTACCTCGTATTCCCTGTTTCAAAGCTAACCAATGCAAACAAAGTATGATTTTTTTCATTTGCAAAATCTATATAAAAATTCATCTAAGGCGGGTAGAATCAAATTTATTATTTATTTATTAAGATATGGGATATATTCTCAGCTCAAAAGTTCTTTATAAGATTTATGCCTTGATTTCCTAGTCTAGTTAGTCAGTTAGTTTACTACTTACAGGCTGGTCGCGATTTGTTGGGCTTGGCGAGTGGCAGCCACGGTCTTTGGGGCGGTGGATTGACGGTAACTGCAATAGAAATAAAGAGAGCAAACGTTAGTCGCATACGCAATGTGAAATGGGGGAAAAAGTTTATAGAGGCGATTATGAAATTAGCACCCACACGCACACATAGACACACACACACACGCATTGACACACACATAGACAATACCCTACTAACACACTGCGGTCGCTGTTGTTGTTGTTGTATTTGTTGTTGCTGTGATCTTTGTTCGCGCCAACGGTGAAAGTGACGTGCAAAAGCAATCGAATCGCTTCCGCCTTTTTTAATCGCTTTTGCAACACTCTACCTGTGTTTCTCTGACTGTCGCCGACCTGCGCCGCTGCTGGCGACTTTGGGTGTGGATGTGGTGGGTGCGTATGCGAGTGTGGCAGGGTAACGACGCAGCGTGCCACTGCGCCGGCACCACCGGGCCTGTTGTTAGCCGTTGCTGCTGCTTTTCCCGTCAACTGACGCTATCAATGCTGATGCTGCTGCTGATGCTACGCCTGCTTACAACATTGTCTTTGGAGGATATTGCCGTTATTTTCGCTATCGTTGCCGATTCTATTGGGCTCCGTTATGTGTTGTTCGTCTGTGTGTGAGTGTGTGTGTAAGTCTGCTCAGCAGCTGATCGCGCGCGCTCTCTTCGAGGCTTAATCAACTCTCACGACCAACGTTGTGTTTGATGTTGTTGTTTCTGCTTCTGCTTCTGCTTCTCGTTTTTGCCTTGTATTGCGCTTTTATCGCCCTTTTTTTTTGTTTTTGGTTTGTCAGTGTGTGCGTGTTTTTTTTGTTGTTGTTTTGCTTTGCTTGGAAGACACTGCGATTGTTTTTCGTTTTTCGTATTTCGCTTTTCTGTTAATTTTGTGCAAATGCCGGACGACGATCAACGACGACGCTGAAAAACTTTCACTATTTTTTTATTTTTAATAAATTTTGTGATTTTTCATAATTTAGTTTTTCTTCGTTTTTTGTTGCTGTTGTTTGCTTTATGACTAGTTAGAGTTGGGCGGCTGCGTTTTCTTGTTTTATTGTTTTACAGCCTCTAATAAGCCAAACGAGCAAAGATTTGATTGCAAATAAATTGTGCAGCTATTTTTGGCAAGTGCATCGAAGTATTTAATAACGACAAAAAAATAACGGTAACCTGTGTTTTTGTGTGTTTTTAGAGAAATGTAAATAGAAACTAAAGACAAAAACAAAAAACAAACAAAAATATGAAAATTGACAAAAGACTTAGACAACGAACCCAACGCCAGCTATTTTAAACACACGATTTTGAGGTCTGTGAGAAGAAGCAGAGAAGGGGGGAGGAAAGGGAAAGAGGCGAACAATTACGAAACTTTTACTTGGCACACTTGTGCGCCCACACCACAACCAAAACACTAATAGTTTCCCCCAAAGTACGTTTGAATAATTACCAAACAAAACAAAGAAACCAAAAATAAAACGATTTTTATTTTTGTTAAAGATTAGTAGGAATCGAGTGTAAATTGTGAAACAAATACAGATTACTTGTCGCAGGTATATGCACTACAAAACTGTCAAAAGTAAACCAGCCGCGACAACTACTAAGGTGCCAAAAAAAAGAAGAAAATTAAAGAAACTTAAACACAAACAAACAAGGCATCCGCTTTTACTAAGAGTAGTTGTTTGTCTCATATCTTTTAAGATTTAATATTTCTTTTCTATATGTATAATATGAACAACAAAGCGATATGATCTTTTGGGTAACGCAGCCCTTTCTACACAAATTTTTCATGGTCGTTGCCTGCTGCTGCATTCCAAAACAAAAGAAAATAATAAGAAGAGAGCAAAAAAAAAAAAAAAATAAAAATAACAAAAAACAAAAGTTCGAAAGGCAAAAACCCAAGTGAGCGTATCGAAAAAGAAAGTGAAATTCAAATTGAAATTTGGTGCGATTAACGACAGCAACACACCAACACACCAACACACACACACACACAGAGCCTGCTGCTGCCCGCTGGCCCCCGCCTGCGACCCTCGCTGAGTTGGTGGTTGTTGTTGGCTCAGTCAACATTTCGTATGCACAACATGCGATGACGACGACGACGACGACGACGTTGTTGTTGTGGCCAATGAGGAGCAGGCTTGCTCTGAATAGAAAACAAAAGTCAACTCGCCACTTGCCACACTTTGAGCTGCAATTAGATAACCCGTTTCATTTGCACCACTTCTTTTTGTGGCAGCAACTAACAACAGCAACATCAACAGCAACAACAACTGCAAATGACTGCCAATGTTCAATGGCGTTGGCCGCCGCTTGATCGTTTGTTGTTGTTGTCTTTTGCCGTTGCCGTTGTCGCTGTCGATGCTACAACTAAAACCCAATCTTGCATTGAAATCATAATAATGAAACTGAATTTAAGGTGCACTCAAAACATGTGTGTGTGTGTGTGTGTGAGTGTGTGCGTGTGTGTGCAGGCAAAACGCAACACACAAACCAGTTCAACAGCATTTTTCATGCACAAATATACAACAACAGCAACAACAACAAACTGCATCGAGGCTGTGCAGTCTCGAGTGTTAAGTGGCCCCACGGCAGCAACAATAATAACAACAACAACAACTACAACAACAGCAACAACAACTTGTGCAGCGCACACGAGGGTCGTTTATTAAACAACAAGTTGAAATTAATTATTTTTAATTACATATTTGCCAAAATGTTGCAAGATATTTCAGATCAATTTCAACTTTATATTTTAGAGCAAAGCCAACCCCGAAAATATTTATATTGCTGTGCCAACTATTTTTATACGCTTACAGACACATTTTGCTGGCTATAGTACTCGAGTATCTCTAAACCGAATACATTACGTGAATCGCCTTAATTAACAATTTTTTTTTTTAAATATCTTCTGTTTTTACGGTTATTTCAGAAATATTATGAAATACGTTTAAAAAAAAATCAATACTTTGAAACTGGTTTATTTTGAATATGCTGTATATATAGAGAAGGGAGTTTAGACTTTTTCGACCGATCGTGTCTGGAGCTATAGTCATATAAGAAGGAATTCATTAAGGTGCTTCTGCACCCCAAATCACAAATACTTCATAAATCGAGCATTTGTCTTCTGAATGTATAATTTTGTAATTCTATAATAAAATGACCTTTTCAGAAGTATACAAATCTTAGATATACGTATTAAAAGTGGATTGGTTTGTGTTAGTCAATTGGTAATTTATTTAAGGAGCACACCTCGTGCACTTGGTGGCCAACGACTAAATGACTTCGCTTGACTTCGAGTCTCTCTCAAAGATTCCTCAGACTGATGATGACGACGATGATGATCGTGAGCGCCATATGCATAGTCTAAGAAACAATAGTAGCAAATTTTGCTGCGTCACTTGGAAAATCAATTGAAATGTGCGCCAGAGTGCGCACCATGATTATGCAGACACGAACTATGGCTGTGGATGTGAATTTGCTGATGTGATGTGGTGCATGGTGGTTTACCAGTTACCCGTTGCCCGTTCGGTAGCTGGTTGTTTGGTGGTGCAACTGTGTCTCAGCCGGACGACGCATTGGCGTGGGCTTTCATTCGATAGCATCGCATCTTTGTAGGAGTCGCAGTCGCAGTTGTTGTTGTCGTTATTGTTGTTGTTGCTGCTGCTGCGCGCTGCTGTTGCTGCTACGTTTGCTGCATCTGCGTCTGGGGCTCACGCGATGCTGCCACACGGTTTGGTTACGTTTATTATTATTTTATTTTATTTTTTCATTTTTATTTTTGCTGTCGCTGATCCACTTTCAGCTCTTTTGCGCGTACTTTCTCCCCCAATTGGAAAGCAAGCGGCGATGCTGTGCCGAGGCCTGAGACTCAAAAACGGGGACCTGGCATTGACACAGCCAAC
Organism: Drosophila cognata; assembly: GCA_035041535.1. Classification (NCBI taxonomy): domain Eukaryota; kingdom Metazoa; phylum Arthropoda; class Insecta; order Diptera; family Drosophilidae; genus Drosophila; species Drosophila cognata. The sequence continues at coordinate 10,170,934 of JAWNLC010000571.1, read as the reverse complement.
ATGCCCCGTTGTCTCAAAATCCCCCCCCCCCCCCCCCACCTCCACCAACAATTACTCCTTATGCGAGGGACATTCTTTAAGATCACAGAACGAACAACTCAGAGAATAGCTGAAGGAATCAACAAAACTTCTGCATAATCTGCTAAAGTCTCAGAAACTAGTGCGCAAGAGAGTAAAACCGAGATCCGCATTACAGAAAATATAGAAAACTAGACGAGAAAGCTCAAATGGGAGCTAATGCATAGTATTCCTGTTCGATCTTAATGCAATTTTTACAGTTCATCAATAACTGGGGAAGATATCAATAAAATGAAATAAAGTTGATTTGCGTATGGCAGACGAGAATGTATATTCAAAATTTTTAAGATTTTAGCGCTGAGATCGGCTGGCTTATACAGACAGCCAAACTGGCAAGGCTATATCGATTCGGCTGATCATGAATAAATATGCCTAATCGAGTCATAAATGTCTTTTCAAAGCCTTGCTAAATTCCCTCTACTAATAAGTATAACTCAAGAGTATAAAAACAGTTTGCAATCAAAATGAAATTGAATTGCATCTGGCGCAACTTGTATTAATGCCCTCGTATGCATCTCTTGTACTTGTGCTGAACAGACATGATTTGATTCGTATTGCATTCGCCGCTCTGCTCATTCAACTTTCTAATCATTTGCACTTCCTTTTACGCAACAACAACCTTGATAGGCCCCCTCCCCCCCCCCCCCCCATTCCTCACCAAAGCACACTCAACACACAACACACAATACACAAAACGCAAAACGAAAACGAAAACGGGCTGTGCGCTACTTCCGCACAAAATGAACAGCAACAACAACAACAACAACAGCAGCAACAACAACAGCAGCAACAACAACAAGCAACACACAAAAGCACACTCCATATAAACATTAATAATAATTTTATAATAATAATAATGAAATACGAAATGAGACGGGTAAGAATGCCAAAAACACAAGAGTGCTCGACTAGTAGATACTCCGCAACTCAAATTGCCAAGCAACATTGACTACAGGAAGTTGAGAAAGTCAAAAAGCCAAAGATCGCACAAATTTGTTGAATGTTGAATGTTGTTGAATGAGTATATCAGCAAACAAATATATTCTGCTTATGGCACATAAACACCCATAAGAAAAACGATGATGATGGGAATATACCCCTTGATTCATTTAATGGTTACAGGGTGTATATGAGGGCTACTTTGGCGCAACAGAAACGCGCCTAAAAATTGAAAATCAAAACGGAATAAGAAAACGTAAAAATTTTCATTGTGCAACGAAAATTAAATACTAGGGCTGGGGGGGGGGGGGATATGGCATATGTAAATTTAAAAACAATATTGACTAAGTAAAATTTCGAAGGTCGAAGTCCAAGCATAAAAAATGTTTTGCCTCAAAAGTGGATTTAGCTGCAATCTAATTCAGCGTAAATTATAATTACCAATTTTTGAGCGACTACGAATGATCAAGAAAAGTGTGCAATTCCACAATTTTACAATTCCGATATTCGATTCCGAATACTTTATATTAAGCAACATTAATCGACTCAGCTCATCGTAATGTTCAAGACTATTTATATGTGTGTGCTATTTGTAAGTTTCCCACAAAGTGTTACACTTTTCTTTAGAAAATTTGAATACCCCCTCCCTCCGCTTCCCTGATGTGCTGTGCAATGACACAGCGCCAAATCGAAAACAAATTGTAGAAATGTTTTGTAACCGGCAAAAAACAGAAAACAAAAACACAAAGAAACAGTTAAAATTCAGGGGAGCTGCTGCTGCTGCTGCTGCTGCTGGCAGATGGCAGTCTGTTCACGCCTGTTCCAATTAATGAGTCAGTTAACAGCTGTTTTTATGACTTATTGTTGTTGTGAATGTTATTATTATTGCTGTTACACATACATATTGTGAACTCTGTATTTTTGGCACTAATATCGTTTGTTATTTTTGTCAGTTATAAATACCGGTTTGCCCAGCATAGCACAGCACAGCGCAGCACATGTGCTCCAATAAATCATCATCAGCAACAACAACAGGCACTTGGAGTTGATGACGCCGAGACGCGTTTAAAATGCATTACAAAGCATAAATTGTCATCAAAATTAAATTAAATAAACGCACAAAAGTGGCTTAAGCCAATTAAACGATTAGGTAACAGTTATAGCAGCAGCAGCAGCAGAAGTAGCAGCAGCAGCAGCAGAAGTAGCAGCAGCAGCAGCAGCAGAAGTAGCAGCAGCAGCAGCAGCAGAAGTAGCAGCAGCAACAACCACAGCAATAGGTACGCCACAACCAACAGCCAACAACAACAACGTGGCTGGCTATAAACCTACATAGAGAAACAAAATTTGTACAGCCACCGTTGTAACCAACAAAAAGAAGACAAAAAAAAAAAAACGTAAAAATTAATTCATGTTGTGCTCATTTCGTGAGCAACAACAATAAAAAAAGACTACAACAACAATAGCCGCAGCAGACAGAAGCAACAAATGAAGCACAATGTCTGAGTCAAAATTTTTAACACCATCTCTAACCAAAGTTGGGAAGACAACAACAACAACAACAACAACAACAGATTCGCTTGAATGGTCTTTCAACAATCGTTTATACTCATCAGTTGTTAGCATTAGTTTACTTTGGCCCTAAATAGTACAGCTTCTTTTTTCAATATATTTCGCACTGGGTATTCATAGCTTGAGGTGTGGTTTACGTCAGCCAGCAGAAGACATCGAAATGAATACGTTCGATTTCATCAAGATAATGAATGGCTCAACTTCAACTTCAATTGGCAATCGCTGTGCTCTGCGCTGAGTGCTTGAATCGATTATGTCAAACGCCTTTTAATGATCGTGTTCAAGTGAGTTTGAATACATAAAAAGATGAGCTAAGCTTTAAGTTGAGTTTGAATACATAAAAAGATATGCTAAGCTTTAAGTTGACTGAAAGTTTAGCTTAATCTGTTTGCTGCTTAAGCTCAATTACCAAGAGAATTTATATCGTTATCATTTATATGTAGTTCACTTTGAGATCTTAATCATTTAGTTTTAAGTTAGTAAGTAATTAGTAAGTGTTCACAAGATATCTCACTATCCAGTTTATCTTTAGTTTATTCTGTTAAGCACCGAGTTAATTAAATTTGGTATATTCAGTTTATCACCTTCTTTTGTCTGCAAAAACGACTTCAACTTTTACGAAATGCAGAAATTATTTTACCGTTTTTTTCTAGTTTAAAAGACTTCAGCTGAGTCTTCTTAGCACAAATTTGAAGAACCATCATAACTTGTTCTCAACAAAGTTCTATTGTCGAAATATCGACACGATGTAGAAAGTTGTTTTTCAGCTTCCTGTTAAATCTAATTAATTATCGTTGGAAAGTGCTAAACATTTACAATAACTAATTTCTTGCCAACGTTGTCGTTCAGTTCAGGTTACAGAAAATCTTAAAATCTGAAAATCTTAAACGTTAAAGCTGCATAGGTTTAGTAATTTTAAATTCTATAATATTCATAACAATTGCCCTGTAATGCTTACTGTTTGTTAAACGAATTCGATTTCTCAATCAATGATTTCACACACTTGACTTGCACATTTACGACCCACATACAGACACAGTCTAGCAGTCTGTGATCTAAAAGAAAATTGAAGCAATGTATCAAAAACAACACAGCACAAAAAGACGCACACTCAACTAGACAACAGACAAACAGACAAACAGATGTTTGCTTCATTGTCTTTGGTAGATAAGTGAAGTAAAGTGCCGACTACTTCTAAGTAGCACTTTATGGCTATTGTTGTTACTCGGAGCGCAGGCAGTCAGCTACAACGGTGCGATGGGGCACTCATAGCAGGTAAGCAGCGCCAGCAGAAATTGTCTGTGAAAATCTAAAAACGAAGCAGCCAACAACGTCGAGCCAAATACAACAACAAGTCGAACCTGCAACTGAGCCGAGCCGAGCCGAGCTGAGCTGAGCAGACGACATTAAAAGTGGAAAATAAACGTAATAATGACATTTGTGGCCGTTAGATTCTTAACTGTTTGACATTTTGCGTAACCTTTTTCGTAGACGTTTGGCCTTTTTTCTTTGTGTTTGGCTTAGTTTTGTCAAGACGCATGCGGTTCGGCCGGCTTTTTGTAGAAACCGGCAACTGCACGTGAAACTGGGTTGTAAAAACTTTCAGTTTCATTGGCAAATCTCCATGTATCAATCAAATGAAGCAAGAAATTGAAAATGCAGCTGGTTGAGCAAGTTACAAAAAAATGCAAGTCAAATGGAAAAATCGCTTTGCGGTCTAAAAACAAAAAAAGAAAAGAAAAACGAGGCAGATCCAAAAATGGCAAACTGGAAAAAGAGCGTTGAAATAAAGCAAAGCCAAAGAATAAATACACTAACAAGCGATATTATGTTAAACTGTGCTCTTATTTAATTCGAAACACAAATTGACAAGCGATTGAAAGTCTATTAAATGTTGGATCGATTTGTAGAATCAGCTGGAAGATATTTAAGAATTTTCCGAATCGATTTGCAACACGAGTTAGGAGTTGAAAGCGTGCGAAAACACGACAGGCACTTGAAGTTCTGCCAGACTTACAATAGAACTTAAAGATAGTAGAAATTTATTATTCCAACGGTTTTCTCTATTAAAAGTGTTTAGGAGTTTTCATTAGAACTCGCGAGCAAAGCATAAAGTAAATTGGTTAAGCTGAGTTTATAAGGTCCGATTTTAATAAAGGCCGCAGTAGCTTTTTAAGACCCAACTTGACCAGATTTGTAGTAAATGTCAGCATAACTCACGGAAAGGGCATCTAGTAACAATTAAATTTACGAGCTAAAAACAAAAAGAAGTAAAAGCCAACATAGCTTGTGGTGGAAGACGACGCTTGCTAAGGAATGGTCCGTTGGCCGGCGGTGGCGACAAGAACAGCACAACTTGGACAACGGAGATGGAAACGAAGACGGAGACAGAGACGGATAGACGACGGATTTATTGACGTAGCCAAACACATTAGCCAGTGGCTGGCTGGCTGCTGGCTGCCGTCTTCATTCATTGTTGTCGTTGGTTGTGGCTCCGGCCGTTTGCCGGCGTGATGGCGCAAACAGTGTTGCAAATGACCCAATTATCCACTGACCCACTCAAAGCTCGTCCCAAAACGCTCGGACGACGACTGTGCCGTGCCCCGGGGTGATGGGAGGGATGGGAAACAGCAACTAAAGTCGCAGCGGTGTCGAAAGAGACAACTTAGAATATAAGCGAACCTCTTTAGGGAACCGGAGCCAGAGCCAGCGTTAGAGTTAGAGCCAGTTGCTGGCTGTTGCAAATGAATAGTGGAAGACGATGAGACCCTAAAAATAGATAGACATTAATTAGCCAAATGACCGGCAATTTGTGCCGCAACAAACAAAAAGAAATTAATTTGCCAGCTACGGTTATTACAGCGGTTTTGGCCACAAATGTTTTCAATATGAGTGGTAGCCAGCCGGCTCGCTTAAATCTTCAATTAAAGTCACAGCGACACCACCAAGTGAAAGGTAGCGGCACATCCAAATCCACATCCAGCAAAACGGCAAAAACTGAAGCTGGTTCAAAGTTTGCGCAGCAATTCAAAGTTGGGTGGCTGGAAAAAAAAATAAAACTCAAAACCTAAAAAAAAAAAACACATCGCCCCGGCTAATGTTTTGGAAAGTTCATTCTGAAGTGCAGCTACGGTCCCAAGATCAGTGCTCCAGTCTAGAGTAGAATAGAGTATGTTTATTTGTCAGACTGCCTCACTGTTTGTTTATTTGTTGATTTTCAAAACAGCTCGAACGTGCCCCATTAGAAATCTTGCGGCTGACTTGAGCCACTGAAGGGAAACAAACTTTTTTCGGTGCTATCAAAACAGTAATCAGCCATTTTTTTGTTTGATCACTTTTCCAGACACAATCGTTTCTTCATTTTTTTTTTTCTTATATTTTTTTATTTCATTTTTCTTTCTTTTAGTTATATATATTTCTTTATTGAGCTCTCGTTCACGCTTAATCAAAATAAATAATAATAATTGCCATACATTGTGTGCGAGCAACAAGAATAAAACTTAATAGACGTACTTAAATCTAAATGAAATGATCATAATATGAAGTGTCTCGTTGTATAAATAGATATTTATATATATATATGTATATATATACATAAATATATATATATGCTAAGAAACGCCTTCGTTTTGTTATTTGTGCAAAAACGACATAAAGATACAGATAAATATAAATATAAATATATATATATGTATAGAGAAAGATACATTAGTGCTTAGACTAGCGCAGTTACAAATTACAAGTAGTGAAAATCTTAATTAAATAAATTAGTTGCGAGCAATAATTTTGTATGTGGGGAATGGTAACAAAAGCCGCCGGCTCCATACCGGGCCGGAACTCGACGTGATCGTGGAAAACTGTGACAATTTTCCAACATGCCAAGCAAAAGTGGCAGCAACAGCAGCAGCAGCAGCAATTGCAGCAGTAATAGAAAACTCGAGACGAGCCAATGCAATTTCTGTGCTCGCTCGTGAGTTTCTTTTAATTAAAAAGGCGAAAACTTTTACTCGGCGCCAACTGCTAAATAAGCAGGTAACTAGGGCTGCCGCTGATGCTGTTGTTGTTGCTGTTGTTGTTGCTACTACTGCTGCTGCTGGTTTGTTGTCTTAGATTTTATGCTCAGTGATCAGGCAGGCATAATTGGAGGGAAGTGTCTTACAAATTAATGGCGCGGCTCCATTGATAAGCGTCGACCTTAACCTTCAGCAAACAGAGCTGACCCAAAAAGAAACCAGCATAAAAAAACTCTGTAGTCGAATCAATCAAATGAATCAAGTTTGAGCTGAATCAGTCAAGTGAGTAGATTTGCACATAAATCAATGTGATAGAAACTTATCGCTGTAGTTTCGAATGACCATTTCGACTTCGTGTCTATAAGCATTGGCTAAAACTATTTAATGAATGTATTTGAATGATTCGAATAAATTGAAAACACCAGCATGAATGACTGTTACAAATTCACTGAAAGTACCAAAAAAAATTCAAAAAATTAAAATGATTTAAAAATTGAAGTAATTGCCTAACGAATAAACCCATTCAAATGAAATGAAAACAAAATGATTGTAAAAGTATTTAAAATGATTCACCTCCAAGTAAGTTAATTCTATGCCTGGTCTAAAGAATGAATGTGTAAATTGAATGATGAATACTTAAAACAATAGCATAACGAAGAATACGAATTAAATTAAATTAAACAGAGATGTTTGTAAAATAGTTAATCACACTTCATCACAAAGTATTTAAATTCATCCACAAGAAAATTAACATATATTTCTCGTCTGATGATTGAAATTCAAAAAATCGAATGAATGCATGTGTAAATTGAATATGTGAAAATTGTTTGCAATGAACTAAAATCCAAATGAGTGGAAAACTGATTCAAATAATTGAATAAATAGTTGCAAATGTGATACTAAATACTAAAACATAACATGAACAGAACCAAAATGAGAAAACCATTCAAATGAAATTGAACAAAAATGTTTGTAAATTAAAAATGATTCACACCACCCAAAAAAAAATTCAATTTCTGATCTCCTGAATCAAATTCAAAATAATCAAATGCAAATTGAATACTATGTTCCTAGATTTCGAGAGCGTATTCTATAATGATCGAGTGCAATAACTTGCAGGAGATCATAGCGTGTCGTGAAATTTGAATTGTCTCAACAGCACTTAGCTAAATAGCTATAATAAAATATAAATAACTTAATTGGTAGAAAAGTTCACGTTGTAGCGCCTTAACATCTAATATTCTCACCTAATACCCAAACGAAAAACTAAGAACCCAAATTTTTAATAACAATAAAACATTAATTAGGAACGTCGCTTCAATCAAAACGAATTATGACCAAATAAAAGACAAATAATTGAGGTCAAAAAAAAAAAAAAACTTCACAAAGAAAGTGAATCCAAGTTGATCCAAAATAATTTTTTTTTTTATAATAACAATATTTCGCGAAATATAAATGATTTGACCTTTTTTTTTTTTTTACAAATTATTTGTTTTTTCGCCAAAATAAGTAACTAATAAGGGAAATAACCCAATCAAAACTGCAGTCAATATTGTGTTGTGGGTGTCAAAACTAAACTCAAAGCTTTTCAAAATCGTCAAAAAAAACCAAGACAAAAACGTTAATGCACAAATAACAAAAAAAAAATTATAAACTATGGACAAATGAATGATATTGTTGCCATCTATGTGTCATTGCTTATTATATTGATGTGTGTATATATTTATATATATGTATGTAAATGTATGTATGGAGTAACTGGTAAGTCTGCGCAGATGTTCAGCTGTAGTATCGCTCGGTTCGCATCTACGATTTTAGCTGGTCCTCTTGTGTCTAGGCACGATTTCTATTACTTTTGCCCCAACAAATCTGCATAAGAGTTTTCGTTGTCGATGTTTTTGTTGTTGCTGTGTTGTCTTTGTGTTTGTTTTGGGCAAAAACAAAAGAGACTCTTTGCCGCAGTGAAAGTGAAAGTTGTAGCTTGCATATATATATACACATACACATACACATACACATATGTATTTGTAGATATATACACAAGCTTTCCAGCGCAGACGTCTTTAGCCATATCGCCAATTGTTGTTGTTGTTGTTGTTGTTGTTGCGCCCATTTAGTTTTTAATTTCAATGTCTCTGGTAATTTTTTGTAGTTTTTTTTTTATATATTTATATGTATCTTTTCTTGTGTCTCTTTTAGCATTCAATTTCTCTATTGCTGCTGACGACGGTTTGCTTAATTTTTTGGGTTAACGGTATATTGGTTATGCAACGCACTGAAAACGCTTAAATCCGCCCACGCAGCAAAAAACGTTGCCCACATGAAAAGCTGAAAAGCTGTCTTCGCAATTAGCTCGAATTTCCAAATGCGACATACATAAAAAAGAGCCACATACACTTTCATGTGCGGGTTGAGTGTGTGTGTACGGTTTTTTTTTTTTGATTTGGTCGTTGATCGTTGTCATCGTCGTTGTCGTCGTCACGAGATAGTGGAAAATGCTGGCTTCAATTTTCCAACCGTGCCTAGTATTAAAGATGTTGTGGGTGTGGCAGCTGTCATTTGAGTGTTGCTGTTGTTGTTGTTGTTGCTGCTGCGCCACACCAAGTCAAAGCAATTGTTATAAAATTGTTGCTTGTTGTTGCATTTGTTGTTGCAGTCAACGATATGAAAATCTGTCGCTGTGGGCGTCACTAAACTAGCATCCATCAGATTTAAATGCTCGAAGTTGAAGACAAGCGCCTCGGAGCAATAGCTGCCAGCGCTATCCAAGCCGCTGTCGCTGGCGGATGCAGAGCAGCTGTTCTCACTGGCATCGTCACTGGCGGCACTGCATCCACCACCACCACCACCACCATACAATCCCTGATGACTGGCCTCACTCGTGGGCAGCTCATTCACCGCGCATGTCTCGATGAGCTTGCGCGAAATCTCGTTAATGCTCTCGTTGAGCAGCGTCTCGGCGCTGGCTGCATTGCTGCCGCTGTTGCTGCTGCAGTTGGATGCAGTTGATGATGATGATGCGTTGGCCGCATGCTTGTTGAAGCAGCTGGCAAACAGATCGTTGGCAATATTCATGCCGCTTAGGATGTCGCCATACCCTGAATCATTCGAGTCGCTTAGATACAAAGTGGTTGCTGCTGCTGTTGTTGTTGCTGTTGCTGCTGCTGGTGTTGTACTTGTTGTTGTTGTTTTTGTTGCTGTTGTTGCCAGCATTGTTGCTGTGTGGGCATGACTGCGCTGGGAGCCAATGACGCCCACAATTTCGGCGCGACTGCTGTCGCCGGTGATGGGCGCAAAGTGTTCCGTCGTCTCATCGAAATTGTTTGCGGCCGCCGAACAAATTGAGCTGGCACACGAGTTATCCGAGTGCGTGGACGATGACGAGGCGTTGCTCGAGCTGCCACCAACCGAGCCACCCGAAGCGTCCGAGTGCGAGCGACGCAACGGATAATCCCACAGTGAACGCAACGGATCACAGTCGCGACAGAAGCAGACGCCATGACTCTGATCGTGGTGTTGCATGTGGCACCCACCGCTGATGGGCAACAGTTGTTGTGCATAGTTAGTGTGCTGCAGCTGCTGATGTTGCTGGTGTTGCTGTTGCTGGTGTGGTTGCTGCTGCTGTTGCAGTTTGGGCTGCATTTGTTCGGCATCCATTTTGAGCAGCACTCCATTGGCCGGCTTGCGATCCTTTTTGCGACGCTTGCGAGGCTTTATGATGCGCGGCAGGCAACTATCCGCCACGCTTGGTGCCTGATCTTGGCCAGCAATGCTGCTGTTGGTATTGCTGGTTTGTTGCTGCTGTTCTTGTGAGTTGAGAACAGCTGGTGCTGAGTTTTGATAGCGCAGTGTGCGCGATTTGTCCGCCAATTGAAAGTTATTGTTACTGTTGTGACGCATCGCCTGATAGCTGATGGCTGCATGTGCTGGCCAAGATTGCAGCGAGTGTTGCTGCTGCAACTGTTGCTGTTGCAACTGTTGCTGTTGCAGATGTGCATGATGCAGTTTGTTGTTCTGCAGCAGCGGCTGTCCTTGGGCATGTACCGCCAACTGGGATATGGAATGCCCCGCGGCAACGGAAGAAGAGGCGGAGGAAGTGGGCCACAATTTGGCGGATTTGCGTAACAAACGGTGTCGTTGGGCGTGCGTCAAATGGCTGCTGGCATTCGAGATGAGCGGTATGCCGGCGCATTCATTAATCCGCTGCTGATTGACCAGCAGCTGCTGGGCTTGTGGCGGTGTCGTCGAAACTGCCGCAGCATGGTATAAACCATGATGCAGCTGGGCGCGCAGATTATAGCAAGCGGCTGCTGTTGGGGCAAGTGCTGCTGCTGCTGCTGTTGGCGGCGCAGGCACGGCGTTCCACAATGTGGCATGTTGGCGTTGCGTTGCTGGTTGCAGTGCATATCTAGCGAATTGGCAATTGACGTTCGCGTTTTCTGGTGCACGATAAACGGCCAAATGTGATCTCATAATCCTGCCTCCTCGTTCGAATCTCACGTATTGCTTGTTGTCCTGGTCTGTCGTGCGTATCGCACATCACTTGGCCGCAATATATATATTATTTATGATTTCAACACTTGATGCATTTCGAAAAACATTTCCACACACGCGGCACACGTGAAATGAAAAGCGTCTGGCAAAAAGAGGCGAACACTGCAGACACAAAAAATGAAACTGGCACACAACACAGCAGAAACTGTTGCTCGCGCTCAGCAACTGTTGCTGTTGCAACCGCTGCTGCTGTTCAAAATTACGAAACACTTTGCGGAGTCGCAGAACGAGACGAGGACGGCGACGGCGCGGACAGCTTGCAAACGGGTTTTTGATTCGTGTGTGTCTTTCTGTGCCAACGGCAGCAGCTGTGTGGAGTTTGAAGCGTCCGCTCGCGAGCCAAGCTGCTGGCAGACTGATCGTAGCAAATTCAATTTCATTCGGCGCACGAGCTTTGCCGGGCCGCCTAACAGTAAACACACTTTGACGCCGTTATGGCCTTAACTTTACACTCCCTCTCTCTCTCTCTCTCTGTCTGCTCTTCACACTCTCTCTTTTTCTGTCTCTCTCTCTCTCTCTCTCTGTCTCGCTCTTTAACTCTTTGCTGCACACGCTCTCTCTTCCGAATCTCAGTCGTTGCTCTTTAAATCTGTTTGCCGGCCGATGCAGCTTCGGGCCGTTGCCCACGGCTTTGCATGTCGAGGTCGAGCAGTGTTGTTGTTTATAATTTTGTTGTTGTTTTGTTGCACTTAATTTTGGGCGCTTGCATTCAATTATATTATAATTAATGTTGCTACTGGCATTAAAAATAAATCAAAAAAAATAAAGACAGCAACCATGAGTTTGAACTTTAATTGTCCAACTGGGGGCTGTCATAAACCGGTTGCATCCTGCCAGCAAGCGAAGCTCGTAATTCAGTTCGAAAACAAAGAAAAATTAAGTGTGCCGAATATGAAATGCACTTTGTCAACTCTACTTTTGCAAATTGTTTCTAGAAAACAAATATAATAAATATATATTTTCATCACCCCTCTTGCAAAACAATAGCTTGTATATGCTGATCAAGAATATATTTTTATAATATGTTGCATTGTCTCCTTTAATGCGTTAAACACCGATACTTCCAGCAAGGGTATACGAAGAAGAAAGACACTTTTGTGCGAGAGAACTTTCTCTTTTCAGGCACCTTTTGTTCGCTTTCCTTTCGCTGCCCATACACACACACTACATACAAACAGGAGCATCTCACACACACACACGCACACACATATAAAAATATGAATACATGGATTAAGAAGAGTGACAATTCGCGTTACTCACATGACAAGTTGTCCAGCATGTAGGTGAGCAGTTTCGGTGTGCCGTTCGGCTCATTGTAGATGTTCATAAACTCCTTTTGCAGGGGATTGCCCATCAGACCAAGTATGACCAGATGGAAGAGTTTGCCAATTTCGTAGGGCAGCACACGCAGAAAGTTGTTGTTCAACAGCAGTTCCCTGCAAATGGAAAACAGAAATGTTAAATCTTAACTTAACACAATGCTGATTAATTTGCACCTCAGTTGTATGAGTTCACCCAGCTCGGCGGGCAGGCTGCGCAGCTTGTTGCTGGACAAGTCGAGGGTGCGCAGGCTAACCAACATGCCCACATCCGCTGGCAGTCGCAACAGCTGATTGTCATTCATATATAGGGCGGTCAGATGCTCAAACTCCCACAATGATGGACTTATGTTACGCACACAGCCTAAAATCAAAAGAAAACAAGAAATGTTAAAATAATATGTTAATTTACGCACACACAGAGAGAGAGATAGAGAGAGACAGAGACACACCTGTTATCTCGAGACCCGTCCAGTTAGTCTTCTTGCCAGCAGCAATGTCCTCGGCTGTTAAAAAGATCTGCTGCCTTCTGTTCGTGCTGTCGTATTTGTCTTTGTTACGAGACATCTTATAGTAGTTTCCTGTGTGGTACACCGCATAATAATTAATTAAACAAAAACCAATTCAGTTGCGCATGCAAAATTCTGCTTGCGGGGGGGTTTGTGGGGTATTGGGTTTAGCTGTTGTTTTTTTTTTATTTGTTTCTTAGCAAAGTTAGGCTCATGTTAGGAGACAAAACCTGGCTTATTAGGCAACGGCGAACGGCAACAAAAATAACGTACTTATTTGCACAGATATATTTTGTTTTATTTTAATTTAACTTTTTTTTAATGTATGTATGTAGGTGTGGGGAGGATGTTGAAACAAATCATAACCTTTCATAATAACCGCCTGATGATTTAAGCGTCTCTGCAAAATATTAACAAAGTGACAGAATTATTATTTGTATTAGTAAACAGAACAAATTAAAGAAGGAATGAAAAAATAAAATAATCGCAAAAATCGTACATAAGATATGCAAAAAAAAAAAAAAAAATTCTATTCGTTTTAAAGATTTTTGTAAGCCCGCGCAAAAACATATAAGAATGTACACACAAATTAACATTCATATACATATACATCCAACAGTATGCATGTATGTATGTGTGTGTATATATAAATGTATATACACATATATACTTATGTGTGTAGGTTTTTTTTGGGAAACAATTGAAGTGTCTTTAGCAAAAGCACAGTTATATGTGGAGGGTGGAGGGATAAACGATTTAAATGGAAACTGTAGCAGGACTGAAAGCATCGAGTTTTGTTTTTAGCACCAACTATTTACTGTGTATAAAATTGTATTTGTATTTGTCGTCTCGCGTTGAGCCGCGGCAGCTGTAAAAGCTGTAAAATGTGACCAGCACTCCTTTACCTATGTATGTGTGTATGTATGTACACATACACATACGCATGTTATGGTTATGTTAATTCGTGATTCGGTTCTGTTAATTGGGTTTATTCGCATGCCGCCTTCTCTTTCAATTACTAAACAATTTTGAATACCAAACTAACTGATTTTTTTGTTGTTGTTGTCAATTCGTTTTCTGTGGTTTGGTTTCTTTAGTGTTATTATTTTTTGTTGTACAATTGTTGTGCTTGAGCGAAATGCGCGTAACTAAAAATTTTGTTCAGAAGCGACGAAATTGCTTATTCTCTCTCTCGTTTTGGGTCGCTTTTTCTTTTATGCGCGTTTGCCTTCAATTTATTTATTGTGCGATTCCTTTTCATAGTCGCTTCTTGTTTTTGTATACATGTTGGCTTGTCCAAAGAATATGTGTATATTGCAAATGCGGAGAAATTCGATATATTGAACTTTAAATTTATTTAATTTGAATTATTTTGATTAATATTTCAAATTTTGTTTATTATTATTAGCCTTCTTTTGATTTTAGCGAACAACTAACTACATCAAAATGGTTTAACCAAAACAAAACAAGCACGCAGATACACTAAAAACACATACACACACACACACACACGCACACAGAGTTAAGGTCTGATGCGAATCATGCTTATTATATACAAAAACACACAATGAAATTTCGTACTATTTGCTTTGCCAGCCACTTTTGAAATATATTTATTGGGAATTTGATTTAATGCTGTTTGATGTTAAATGTTCCGCGTTTTATTCGTGGCTTCGCTGGGATAAACTTTTCTTTTTCGCATATCTCTTGCACACGCTCTTCTTCGGTACGATGTGACCAGCTCGTGTGGACAAAAAAGCTGTTATGCTAGTATTTTGAAAACCGATGCGATCGCGCACTGCTTAATGGTCGCACCTTTTGAACCAAATCATATTTTACAAGTAATGGTCACCTTATTACGCTTTTTAATCCGTTGTTTTGTTCAATTATTTGAATAGCGAAAAGGTGACACAAATTTTTTGTTTGTATACATTTATGGATACATTAATTTAATCAGCACAAACTTCCAAGCACGCTTATAAATATTAAATCGCCTACCTAATTATTGTGAATTATTTAAACATTTAACTTAATTATTTTAAAGGCTTTGAATCAACTGTTGATGTGTAGGGTAAACAAAATTATAAGTAAAATCAATTATAATATGGTAAAAAAAATTATATGTATTTTTAACGAATAATTAATTTGCTGTCTACCGCTATAAATCGAAAACCCTTACTGATCGGTGTCATTTGCTGGCATTTGAATTTGTTTTATGTTTTGTTTATTCTTTAAAGTCTCAATTTCGACGACAGCTGTGCAATCATTTGCTTAGCCCATTTGAAGGTGGTACATTACTAGAAAGATGTTGCTTATATTATTCAGTAGATGGCTTCAGAGTCTTAATGTGGCTTGATTTAAGTTACGAATAATGAATTTAAAGGCAATTTTCGCGATTTTATTTGTGTTTATCGGTTGCTGCTGCAATGCCGTCAGTTTGGAGGCAATCATGCGGATTGATCCCGGTGCAGGAAATTTGGTTACGTTTGTGCATTTTCTAATGATTGCTGTAACCGGATCCGTCTTTACCTCAAAGTGCTTTACAGTTGGTCGCAAGATTGCTCTGAGGGATTATACGCTGCTGGTGATACTCTTCTTTATCTCGAATGTGTGCAACAATTATGCCTTTAATTTTCATATAACGATGCCGTTGCACATGATCTTCCGCTCCGGCACGCTGATGGCCAATATGATCATGGGCATTTTTCTGCAGAAGAAACGATATAATCCCCGCCAGTACAGTGCCGTGCTGATGATCACAATGGGAATTGTGATCTGCACTTTGATGTCCAGAGGCAGTGTCAGGGATAAAACACATGCCACACTCAAAGTGGATGGTGCCACTGGCAGTGCCACACTTGATCTGTTCTGGTGGAGCGTGGGAATCGCGTTGTTGACCACCGCACTGCTGGTCACCGCCTACATGAGCATCTACCAGGAGCTGCTCTACAAGCGCTACGGCAAACATCCGAATGAGGCTTTGTTTTATACGCATTTGTTGCCAATGCCCGGTTTTATTTTTATGGCTGGCAACATTGTGCAACACTGGCAAATTGCAGTCAGTTCGTCGAAGATTGCCATATTAACTGGTTCGACGGATAATTGGTCGATTCCTGTGTTGATACTCTGGCTGATCTGTAATGGAATTGCGCAATATGTTTGTATAAGTGCCGTTTATGTGCTGACCACGGAAAGCCCCTCGCTAACCGTCACCTTGGTCGTCACCCTGCGCAAGTTCGTCTCGCTGATCTTCTCCGTGCTCTATTTCCGGAATCCCTTCACAATCAACCATTGGATTGGCACCGCCCTAGTCTTCTTTGGCACCATACTCTTTGCCAACGTGTTCGTCCAGCTGCGGAATGCGTATCAAGAATACAGGCAGCGGAGGAGCAACTATACCCCATTGCTCGCAGTTGCAGCGTAGATTTAGTTCATACAAATATTAAATATGTTTATTCCGATTTTCAATAATGTAATAATGTCAAAATTATAATTGCACATTATTTTGTTTATTTAAACACATTTGGAGATATTAATTATAGTAATTATTAAATGGTTTTTCTTTAACATGGTTTTGCTATAAATTCTCGTTTTATCCTTTGTATTCGTCCCATAATTATAATGAACATTATTTTTTGTGCTATTTTATAAACACATTTTGAAATATACGTCTTTGTAAATATGAAATGGTTTTTAAATATATATTGTAAAACTAGCTGATTTTTTAATAAGATTTTGCTATAAATTCTCGATTTATCCGTTGTTCACGCCATAAATTAACATATTCCTGTTTGATCCCTTTGCCTACGTTTGTCATGGAATGCCTATTTAGTATTTTTTATATTCCTTAATATTTTTGTGTGCGCAGAGTACGGTCACACTGCACACAACACAACCAAAGAGCAAAGAGATTCCGGCATATTCAGTCAAACTAGCATTAATTTTGAATGGCGCGAATTTTATCAGAATCATTCGTAAAATATCAAAGCGCCGAGGAGGCCGAGATCTTGAGTGTAGGTGATGATCTTGATGAGAATGGCAAAGAATTTGTTCGGCAATTATATGCGCCACTTGTAAGTAAAGAGAACTTAAATTTTCTCAACATTCTGTAAATTTTGTTGGCTTGCAGAAAGTAACCAGTGAGGATTTGAGCCGTGAATACACTCCGTCCGAGGTGAAGCAGCTGTGCCTGCGCACAAAAGTTCGTGTGAAGATGACGCTTTTCAATTGCGTTTGGGAGGCCAAGCGGAGGCTGGAGAAGAAGGGTCGCCTGGCCAATCGATCGGAGCGATTTGTGAACGCGATGCTGGTAAAGGCGGTGGCCAGAGGAATGGTTATACCCTATACGCCGGAGGAGATAAGCAAATGCAATCATATTCGCGAGTGTCAGCTGAAGAAGGTTAACAATTGCCGACTTAATCGCTGGCGCTATGTATCCTCCCAGAGCTCGGTGCTGGAGTGCAGTCCTTCAAATCAGTCGTCTTTGTTGCCGCCGGCACAGGTGGCGAAAGAAACCTCAGATATTCCATTGAATTTCATTGTTGCCATCGATTCTCAAGCCTTACTGACTCAACCGGAAATGTGGGTCAATGAAGAGGCGCCAGATGACCCAGCTAAATCCAATGATGGGGCCCAAGCTGTCGATATGTCCATAGAATCCATACCGGATATGGCCTGGGCCGAGGCAGCTGCCGATGTCAACACAAATTCGATCACCTTTGGAACATTGGATTCTGAGCTGAACACACAGCAAACGGAGAGCCAACCAGTTGCCCTATGCAGCGAGGATTATGAGGGCTTCGGCACCCAAGTGCCGGCCACATCCACGCAGACCCAGTGCACCGAACCGTTCCTTTAAATTCGAATCGAAAAATATGAAAATAGCTGAAATTGTTTTATCAACGCGCATGTATGATCGAAATTTATTAAATATACTCTCGAATAAATATATATTTTTATTTATAACATACTATTTTAGATTTTATTGTGCGTTTTGAGTATAAAAATTGTTCTTAAAACGTCGCATATACATATACATATATATATATATATATATATATGTGTATATATATATATTTATTTGTTTAATGCTATTATCCTAGTTAAAATCGCGTAATATGTGTTGTTTTTTTACTTTACCAAATTGTTTGTAGTAAAATCTTATGTTAGTTAAATGTACATACAAAATTTGTTATTATTATATTCTTGCAGTGCATTTTTTGAATAAATGTATATCAAAATAATAATAAAAATATTTAACGAATTTTAAAAAACACTGCTTGATAACCATCTGAATTGAGTTGAATAATATCTTGAAAATGATGATATAATCTCATATTTCTTTTTAAAACAAATACAACTATATCTCAGAATATTTGACATGCTTGTTCGTGTTAGGAATCAAATTGAATATTTAGCAAAATCAGATTCGATTTTTGGATCTGGATTTGGATTTGAATTTGGCGCTGCAAGGACATTTGTGTAATCTTCGACGGGCCGAAGGATAACTTATGAATTATGTTAACTATTTACACAGATTTACAATTAGCACATTACATACATACAAAAGAAAACTAAGAATATTAGTCATGCTCGGGGAGGGGGCAGATGATGGGAGATAATCCACTGTACAGGTTGCTATGGCTGTGGCTATGGGAAATGATCAAAGATGAACTGTTCCATGAACAGTGTCTCCGAATGCTAGTTGGACGAGTTTTCGCCCATCTCACTCACAGATATGGTCATTTTCTGCTCATCGCCACTGTCCTCGTCATCGTCCTCTTCGTCATCCTCCTCGGTCATCTCCTCATCATCCTCCTCGGTTAGTTCCTCGTCCTCCATGTCATCGTCCTCGCCAAAACTATCTGTGGATGCACCAACAACACCATCATCGTTATTCGTGCAGAGCGTGGGCAGCTGAACGATTGTGGCGCCACCTGGCGCTGCAGTGACAGTTGAGCCAGCAACTGTTGCCGCCACGCTGGAGGCGACACTGCCATTGTCCAGTGCACCAGTGCTCGATGGCAGCTCAATGGTGACAATTCCGCTCATCGTATTAATGCTCTTCGGCACATTCATCTTCTGCTCCTGCTTGATATTCAGCTCGATGAGCTCTACTCCGGAGCGAGTCTTAAAGTGCGTCTTGATGTGCTTGGACAGATGATCGCTTCGCATGAATTTCTTGTTACATTCGCGACACTGAAACCGTTTCTCGCCCGTATGGGTGCGTCGATGCCGCTGCAGCTCATCGGATCGGGTGAAGCGTTTGCCACAAAATACCCAGGAGCACACGAACGGACGTTCGCCCGTATGCCAGCGGAGATGGGCGCGCAGATGCGACGTCTTGCCGTAGACCTTGTTGCAGCCGGGTATGTGACAGATGTGCTGACGCTTGCGATCCGAATGCTTCTCCCCGTCTGTGCAATTGGGACACGTGCAGGCGACACGCTTCAACCTCGGCTTTATCTCCGCCGGCAACTCGCCATCGATCACCTGACTTGGCTGAGCAGCAACTGTTGCTGCTGCGGCTGCTGCTGCGGCTGCTGCTACCATTGATTGCTTGAGCTGCTTGGGACGCGCTGATGTTGTTGTTGTTGTCGTTGTTACCACCTGCTGACCTCCAGCTGCGCTCATCGCTAGCTGTGTGGTATTATTGCTGCCGCCGCTGCTGCTCAATCCGACTAGAGTCGGTTTGGGCGTGCTGCGTGCTTGTGTGATGGCTGGTGTTGCCTGTGGCGGCAAGGCGGTTATCTGTATGGAGGATGGTATCGTTACACTGGGCAGTTCGGCAATCAATTGCTGCTGCTGCTGCTGTTGCTGTTGTGGCGACTGTGGCATTATGAACTTGATCAGTTGCTGCTGCTGGGTTTGCTGTTGCTGCTGCGGTTGCTGTTGCTGCTGTTGCACTGATGTCGGCGCTGCAGTTGTCACATCTGGCGGCTCCTGCTTGATGTTCGTGATTAGCTGCGTGGGACTCTGGGGCTCCTGCTTGGGCAGCATGGTTATCGCTGCCGGACCGCCGGCATTGCTATTCGAGTTCTGTGGCGCTGCAGCATTGTTTGTGGTTTGCATCGTGGGCATGGGGAGCTGGGTGAGCACCTGCTGGAAATTGGCTGCCATGCTGGCTGGCAATTGACTGGCTTGGATGATCTGCACCTGACCCAGACCTGGTATGTTTTGGATGGGCAGCGCCTGCAGATTGCTTGTCTGCAGCGTTTGCATTGCAGCAGCAGCAGCAGCTGCCGCCGCATTTTGACTCGCCCGCAATTGTTGCAACTGTTGCAGCTGCTGTGCCGGAATCACCGTCAACTGTTGTCCCTGTGCATTCGTTATCGTTATGGGCTGATTCGTTGGCAGTTGTCCGCCAGCCTCATTGATTGCATTGAAGAGCTGCTGCTGCTGTTGTTGTTGCTGCTGTTGTTGCTGCTGCTGTTGCACAGCTGCTGCTGCAGCTGCCGCCTGTTGCTGCTGCTGCTGTTGTTGCTGCGTCTGCTGTTGTTGCAGTTGCTGTTGTTGCACCTGTTGTTGTTGCTGCTGCTGCTGTTGTTGTTGCACTTGCTGTTGCTGCTGCTGTTGTAACTGAGCCTGTGGCTGCACAAACTGTTGCTGCTGCTGAGGATTCTGAATGTGAATTATATTCGCATTTGGCGGCAGTTGCGAATAATTCAGAGCATTCAACGGAGCCAGCTGTACCTGTTAATACAAATAGAAAGCGATATCATTTAAAACACGTTTCTATATTTTTCTCTATGTCTACAAGACTTATTATTGGCAATAACAACAGATCAAAAGTAAAGACAGTGCTTCCCAAAATCGGTGTGCAGATGTGACTTTCGTTTTAGGCTTTGAGAATTTTGCATATTTCTTAAATCTGTATATTGCTTTCCCTTAGATCCCTTAGAAAGTAGATTTAATGCAACAGTAGAAGAAAGCACATCCGATCTTATGAGGTAAACATATTCTTCATCAGCACCAACAACAGAGTCAAACTACTGAAACTATGAAATCTGGAAACTATAAATTTGGAATATCAGTTCTCGTATACACAAGACAGATAAAATTTAGTTCATGTTATCTAACACTTTATCCGTTTCGCACATATCGATAAGAATCGATTTCAGATAAAAAAGAGACTAAAAAACACAATTATAACGATTTAGCCCAACCATTTACATATATTATAACCTTAAGAATCTACCATCAGCAATTCTATGATAGCTCCTCGTCGAGCTTTCGCGACTAGAAGTAGTGCAATCCTATGATAAGATCTTACACAATATTTGTACCTGTTGGATTTGCCCGTTGGGCGTAACGATCTGAGCGATTTGGGCAAACTGTGGGATGATCTGCATCTGAGCCGCTGCCTGTTGCATCGAGGCGGGCAACGCCTGGATGGACTGCGTTAGGTTGGACAGCGTTGGCTGCTGTGTGGGCGCTGCAGTGGCGGCAGAAGCAGCTGCCTGCACGGGCACATGGACCGTCTGGTAGATGGTCTGGCCATTGGCCGTTTGCACGGGGATCTGTACGGCGACAGTTTGCTGGAGCGTTGGTGCCGCCGGCGCCTGCTGTGGGAACTGTAGCAACTGTGGTGCCGTCCCAGGCGCAGCAGTGCGCAACTGAATATTCTGCAACGTTTGTCCATTCTCCAGCTTGATGGTGGTGGGCCCACCGCCACCCAGCAGATTGGTAATGTTGCCAAGCAGTCCATTGGCGGCGGCCACAGAGGCGGGTATTTGAATGTTGGTGCCGGGAATGGTGATTGTTTGCGTTGCTGCTCCAGCCTGTTGCTGCTGTTGGGCAAGTTGTTGTTGTTGCTGCTGCTGGTGCTGCTGAGCAAGTGTTGGAGTTCCTGCCTGCTGAGGCTGTTGCTGCTGTTGTTGTTGTGGCTGCTGTTGCTGCACAATGTTGGCCAATGGGATTTGTATATTGGTGCCGGGTATGGTGAATAGCTGCGTTTGGGTCGGCTCAGGGGGCTGTGGAGCACGCACTATTTGCCCATTGGGCGTTATGAACGCCTGCTGGCCATTGATATTGACGGCCTGAGCTGTCGCCAGCTGGGCATTCAGATTGGGTATAAAGATCGCCTCCTGCCCGTCAATGTTGACCGTTTGCATTCCCATAGGTTGCACGATTTGAAACATATTTTGTTGCATTTGAGCGCCTGCTGCGGCCTGTTGCAGGAATTGCGGTGGCATCTGGTGTATGTTTATGATCTGCTGCATTTGGGGTGCGGGCGAAACATTCGATGCACTCCCTCCAACAACCCCAACACTATTTGCCCCCTTAGCGGAGGCGGTGGGCGTGGCACTGGCAGTGGCCACTTGGCCATTGTTATTGTTGTTAACAGCGTTGGCGTTGGCATTCTTATACTGCAGCATTTTATTGGGCTTGCTGCACCTTTTGGCGGCACTTTGTTCAGTTCAACGTTTCGCGGCACTTCAACTGCGTTTCGCACAGGTGCACAGAGTATTAAACATGAATATTTTTTCCATTTTTTTTTCTCACTCAAGGGACGATTTTTCAGACGACATATTATTAGTTGCTATACGCGTAGAAGACACACATACATGAACATAAAAACGCTGTGTGACATTATTTACATTGCATTTGGGGGGTTTTAAGTTGAGTTGGGCAATAATTATACAATAATTAATATTAATTTCTTGATTTTTAGTTTTGTTTTGACAATCATAAACGCGGAAGAGAGATGAGTAGAAAATCTAATGGGTGCTATCGATAGTATCAACAGCTGTTATCGATTGTATAAATTATCAGAATTAATTTACTACGTTGGTTGTTTTAATTATAAGCTTGCTTCTTACAATTTATTTACTAATATTTTTATTAATATATTCCTACAACACATTTCTGTTTGAGTACCTATACTACCAATTAAGGCGAGTGTATTCAACATAAAAATGCCATTTAATGAATTGCTTGACATTATTTTAATTGCGGAATTTAATATTTAATTTGATTTTCATTTGTTTTTTATTTCATATTCCCCTGCTGGTACATTAATGAAGATAGCTATGCTCATATATATCGTCGTGTCTCAGCATGTGTCCCATCCCTAACTACCTTGAATGAAAAACAAAACCATTATATTTGCATCCCTGTTGTTTCCAAATATCGAAGAGCAAATCGATAAGCGACAGTCATTGTCGATATGGGCTAAAAGGAAAGCCAAATCTTAAGTGTAATTTGTTTTTGAGAGTGGAAGCCGCCGCTCATTGGACGTGTGCACAACATGGAGGTGGATCAGCCAACACTGGCCGATGTGGTGTTCGTAATCGAAAACAGCGCCATCAATGGCGCCTACCTAAACGAGCTGAAAACCAATTACATTCTGCCCACCCTGGAGCACTTCACCCAGGGTTCGATAGATGAGCGTGAATTTCTGATTGCCGAGCGCTATTCGACGCTCTACGGCATTGTCACATACCGTACAGCATCGAATCTGCTGGAGCCAGTCTGCTCCACATACGGCCCCTTTGTGCAGCCACAGAAAGTGATCGAGACGATCGAACGTCTGCCACTGGTCGGAGGCGGTATGGAATCGCATGCCCACATGTCCGAGGGCTTTGCCGCTGCCCATGGCTGCTTCGATGAGATGAACAAGCAACGTTACATGCTGGAACAATCGAATTTGCAGCGCCACTGCATCCTCATCTGCAACAGTCCGCCGTATCAGATGTCCGTCAACGAGTCGTGGAAATACAAAGGCAAATCCTGTGAACAACTCGCCGCCCTCTTCAATGAGCGGAAAATCAATCTATCCATCATTGCACCACGCAAAATGCCAGTGCTCTTCAAGCTCTACATGAAGGCCGATGGTGATCAGCCGATCACCACCAAAAACTATGCCAAGAACATTCGGCATCTGGTGTTGCTCAAGGGCTACAGTTTGAAGGAGCGTGCCCCAAGTCCAAATAGCAACGGACCAGCACTACCCCAACATGCAATGGGCGCGCCCCAAGCCCAGGCAAACGCAGTCAACAATAATCCGGGTGTACAGCAGGCGCAGCCAATGGAAACGACTCCAGCACAGCAACAGCAACCAGTTGGACCACAGCAACAACAGCAACAACAACAACAGGTCATGAATATGAATGCTATACAACAGCAGCAGCAGCAACAACAACAGCAGCCCCAACCACAACCCAATGCTGCTGCACAGGCAGGCCTTCTAAATGCACAGCAACAGCAGCAACTGTTGCAGCAACAGCAGCAACAACAACAGCAACAGCAGCAACAAAATCAATTTGTGCCCAATACTATGCAAAATGCCAACTTTCAGCAGAATGTGGTGCCCGGCCAGAATCGCTGGATGTATCCGAATCAGCCAGGTGTGCGTCCGGCATTCATGCAAAACGCCGGCAACAATATGCCACTACAACAGAATCAGAATCCCAATTCGGCACTAATATCGCGCATCAATGCGCCGCCCAATCAAACGGTCAACGCCCTGCAGCAGCAACAATTGCAGCAACAGCAGCAGCAGCAACAGCAGCGATTGCAAATGCTGAACCATCAGCAATTCAATCAGTTGCAGCAACAGCTTGCTCAACAGCAGCAGCAACAGCAGCAGCAACAACAGCAGCAGCAACAACAGCATCCACAGCAGCAGCAGCAAGTTAATCCCAATGTTAATGCCAATATGATGCCAACTGTTTCTAATGCTGCCAATGTGCCCAGTTTGCAGCAAACGTCAGCACCACAGCAGCAGCAGCAGCAACAACAACAACCCAACCAACAGCAACAACTTCAGCAGCAGCAACAGCAGCCACAGGAGCAGGCATCGCTGCGTGAGAAGATCTGGACGGGAGTGCTCGAATGGGCTGAGAAGGCGAAGAATGATCAGCAGAAAATACCGCATTCGCTGCAGTGCACCGTCTGTACCAACATCAAGGACGGCGAGCCCGAAATTAAGGCCGACAATTGGCCGCCAAAGTTGCTGATGCAATTGATGCCCAAACATTTGGTGGGAAACATTGGAGGTCAATTTCTGAAGGACTCGAAAATGGTTGTGTTCCGGCCAACGCCCGGCGAGGCCCTCGATTCGCTGGCCAAAATGATGACCAATGGTTTCGCTGGCTGCGTTCACTTCTCGGCGCTGCCCAACACGCCCACTTGTGACATCAAGGTGCTCATCCTGCTCTACACGCCCGATCGGAATGCCTTCCTCGGTTTCATACCCAACAATCAGTCGATGTTTGTGGAGCGGTTGCGCAAAGTGATCCAACAGAAACAGTCGCACGGCAACATGCAACAGCAGCAGCAGCAACAACAACAGCAGCAGCAACAACAGCAAATGCCACCGCAGCAGCAAATGCAACAAATGATGCAACAAGGAAAAACACCCATGGAATTGCAACAGCAACAGCAACAAATGCAGCAAGATAATTCGCAGCAGCAGCAGCCGCATTATAATCAATATGCTCAGCTGAATATGCAAATGGGCGGCGGTCCTGGCGGCAACGGAGCCGGTGGCATGCCCATGCAGCCACAAATGCAAATGAACATGATGCAACAGCAGCAGCAACAGCAGCAGCAACAACGCATGCCACTTGGCGTGCCCGTCGCGAATCCCAATTTGCAGCAGCAATTGCAACAGCAGCAGCAACAACAGCTGCCACAGCAGCAGCAACAACAGCAGCGCATGGTGCGTCCCATGCTGGGCAACAATAATCCCGGCCTGCGTCAACTGCTGCAGCATCAGGCTCCAGGCAATCAGTTCCGCCCCCAAATGGGCGGCCAACCAAATCAAATGGGCGCCGGCGGCCCAATGGTTGGCAATCGCAATTTTGATGATGGCGGCTATGAGTTTTTGTAAAAGTTTTTAATATGTTATCAATAGATATATAGATATATGTATATGTGTAGTGTATGTTCGGTAAATAGATTTGTGTGTCCGTCATTTTGTGTGTCCGTCATTTTGTGTGTCCGTCATTTTGTGTGTCCGTCATTTTGTTTGTCCGTCATTTTGTGTGTCCGTCATTTTGTGTGTCCGTCATTTTGTGTGTCCGTCGTTTTGTGTGTCCGTTAGTCCTTTGTCTCAGTGTTCTTGCAATCACTTGTGCAATTTACAATTTACACTCAAATTTACAATACTTAATATAAGCGAAATGATTTTATTCAATGTTAAAAGTCTTAACTGCTTCTGAAATTTAGTTTTATGTGAAATCTTTACAGAATATACATTATTTTTAATTCAAAAATTTATCTTGACGAAATATTAAAGAGCGTAATATACTGAAATTTAATTTCCTTTATATATTATATCGACGATTCAAGACTATTAAAAAACGTACGTATCAGTCGATTTTCTATTATTGAAAAAACAATAATTAAGTGTATTTAATATAAATGATTTTATTTTCGTACAAGTAGATTACAAATACAACTGTTTTAGTTTTAAAATGCTTCTCTTTCCAAAGTGTACAATTTGGATTCTTCTAAATGGATGAGGAGTATTCGGCTGGAAATTTGAATGTATGGATTCCGGTTGATTGCACCGTTGGCAGTAGACCAGCGTTGGGTATAATGTTCCAAGACAATGTGAGAGTTACGTTCTTGTTATCCTTGAGACCATTGCCATCATCCCAGAAATAGTATTTGGTGTTCATGTTCTTAAAATCAAGCACAGCATTTTGGCCACGCAAAATAATTTTGTCCCACAGTACAACTTGATTCAATTGATTTGATGGAGTCTCATACTCAGCGGTTAGATAGAGAAACAGCTGCTTCACATTCCAGTTGAATACGTCCGTCAGATTCGTCTCCAGATCGAAGGTGAGGAAGCCTAGGTCGTGTTTCTCTCGCGATGCGCCGTAATCGGGAACATTTTTCACTAGGACGCGGACGGTGTTGATTTTCGCATCGGTTCTGTAGTTTTGGAAAACGGTCGATGCGAAGCAGCAGAAGGTTAAGCAGGCCAGTACGCTTAACGAATATGCAACAGTTGCATTTCCTCGGGTTAACACAGTATGCATTTCTATTATTGTGTGGCAAGTTTACCGCAGATAAAACTGGACACGTACCTATGTCTGTTGCAATTGAACGAAAAAATGCGAGATCTCTGGGCACTCCAAAAACCGATAACTTCGCTCAAATGTTAATAACAGTGCGAATTAATTTGCTTATGCAAAAACGGCCGGTATTGTAGGGTGTTTCAGTATGTAAAACTTTTTAAAATAATTATAAATTAATCGGAGCGATAATTTGAAGAAGTATGCTGATATATATCCGCAATTTGTGATATTTGGATTGAAAATTAATTTAACAGCTGGTAACTGGTTCCAAATGAAAGCCGTGCTATTACAGAACAGCTGCTGCTTCACTGACTTATCGATTATTTGGAAACTCATCAGAACGGTTATGGAACATGAACTTTCAATCCTGTAAATTACTCAAGCAATTTTTAAAAAACTAATCCTGTATATATGCTTTTAAGCAAATTGAGTAGGCTGCCCTAGTGTATAAGCAGTTTGAGATTTTAAAAATAGATACGTCGAATGATGATCTATTGCCGGCGTTGGCGATTTGTTTCCAATAGTTCACTAGTTCCTCGATAACAATACGTTTTTGATGTAGCTATGCAAAGTATTTACAGAAAATATTAACAATTTGAATCATTAAAATTTATTGTAATTAATGTAACAAAAAAAAGTACTGCTAATAATATATATATGTAGATAAGTGCTTCGGAAAAAACCAAATAAATTGCTTTACAAAATAATGTTTTTTTCTGGTATTTTTTATTTTCGATGTTAGCTATTTGGATGATATAGAAGTGAACAGATTTTCTTTAATGATAAATTTATATATTAAATAAAAATATCATGCATTTTTGAAATGCGAGTAAGCTGACGAAGTCATAAATTATTATCATTAATGAGGATAATCAGGATAAAATAAAATTTGTAAGCCGTTCAAAGTCATATCCTTTAGATACGGCAAGCATATTTCATAACGTAACGTTATTTGCGTAACGTAGTGGAATCTACTGGTTCATTTTTCCGTTGCGTTCTAGTTCAATTCAATATCCGGGAATAATATGGCGATCCGAAACTCTAAATGACAGACAGTGAATTTTAAAGCTGCTGAAAAATTAATTTATTTGCCAAAAAGTTGCAACGGTAATACGCGTAACTATCGTTAAGAAATTGCATAACATGTGCCCTATACGCTAAGCATGTTTTTATGCCATAAGGCAGCCATTAAGTGTTGAAAAATTGCATCGGAATAAAGGCGAAGAAAAATTTTCCCTTAGTTGCTTAATTTGCCTTCGTCGTCGTCCGCCTGCTTTTCGACTCGACTTTGGCGTGCGTGTGATTGTGGTTTCGCCAGCCAAAGAGACTCAGTACCGTCCTCTCTCTTGCGCATACACAATGGCGTGCCAGCGACAGACTGACTGCCCAGTTGTTATCTCGCTTTGACGCGATGTTCGTTCGGTTTCGTTCGCTGTATGTAAAATGTGTAAAGTGATTTTTGCCTGCGCTCGCGTTTTGGGGCGAAGTCGAAAATGCTTGAAAAAGATTTATAAATAAAATGCTATAATTGAATATTTATGCAAATAATTAAACGTCTAAAATGCATATTGCATCTGTCAATCATATTGTGTACCTGCTGCGATTATATAAAGCATAGAAAGCACGCTCTGTCAGCGTCTAAATTACCAATTGCGCATCGATTGGCCATGCATAAGCCCAAAATTCGTAATAATATTAAAACGAATTGTTTTCCCCTCTTCCCCCTTCATTATCTGTGTGCATTTTGTTTCTCCTTTATTTTTTTGCTGTAAAGTTAATACGAAAAACGTGAATTAAGAAAACGGAAAATTAAAACGAGTATATGTATATGTATGTATGTATGTATATACCTACATACGTACATATGTACAACGGCGAACGAATGAGTGTGCAATGCTGAAGAAGTGAAAGAATGCGCAGCGTTGCCATACGGTTTCGATCTGCCAGAGTGTATGCAAGTGTGTGTTAGTGTGCCCATGTGTGTGTGTGTGTGTGTGTGTGTATGTGTGTATCTTATATATGTGCATTCTGACAAATGTATCTAGCTCAATTCCTTACGTTAAAATCGATAAAAACGCAGCTCGCTTTGTGTGAGAAAAAAAAAAGAAATGAAATCGGAGAAATACACGCAAAGTGTGCTTTGGCGTTTTTGTCAATGGGCAATAAAAAAAAATTTATTAAAAAAAAACACAAAATACATCAAGTTCTTTAAAATAATTTAATTGTTTAATTATTTTTGTTTAAAAATTCGTATTTGCGCAAGGAAGCACGCGTGAATTGATTTAAAAGGAAGCCTAATCGAGACTAAAATGAATAATGATGCGAGAAATCATGATGGCGATGACTTGAACTTGAATTTAAACAACGTGCGCTCTGCGTATTTAAACAAAAAAACAAAGACACCAACAGCAACAACAACAAAATCAGCAGCTGCAACAACAACAGAAACGCAAATCAAAGCAAATCGCGCAACAACACAGCAAACAACAACAGCTGTACAAAGACTTTTAGCAGTTAAGCACAACGACGGTCCGCGTCTCGCTGCCGCCCGACACTCGATAGCAGCGGCGCTCATTGCGAACAACATTAAAAACACCAACAACAGCAGCAGTAACAGTAGCAAGAAGAAGCATGAGCAACTGACAACAACAACAGCAGCAACAACAACAACAGCAGCTGCAGCTGAACTGAGCCAATTGAGAAAGAAGAGCAGCAACAACAGCAGCACCAATAACAGTGTCAGTTTAAAAGTTAACAGCAACAACAACAACAGCGCGTTAGCCACTGCCAATACTAACACCAACAACAACTCCAAAATGTCTAAACCGTCTGCCAGCAGCAACAACAACAAAACAAACGCGCAAAGCGAAGCAACTGCCGCTGCTGCTGCATTCGTTACAGCTAGTACAACAACAGCAACAACAATAGCAGCAGCTACAACAGCCACGCCTATGCCCGCCACAGCAACACCAACAGCAGAAGCAGCAACAACTACTGCAACTGAAACAACAACAGCATCAACAACAGCTGCTGCAACTGCGGGCGCTGCGGCTAAATTTCGTGCCGCTGTTGCCTCAGCGCCTCAGGCGAGCAGCAGCTCGAAGAAGAAGCGTGCAGCATACGCTGCGCTCAAGCGACAGGTAGCCATGAAGCAGCAGCAACAACAACAGCAGCAACAGCAAACAACTGCCACGCCCACAACGGAAGTGGGAACAGTAGCAGTAGCCGGAGTGGCATCCACTAGCAGCAAGGACTCGGCGCATTTGAAATTCGCCGCAACAACCTTGTTAATGGGCGCTGCTGCCGCTGCGACAGATGGCAACGCTGGTAATGCTGCTGCTATCATCGCTCCACCCCCCCAATCGACAACGACGAGCAGCGGAAGCAGCAACAACAGCAGCGGAAACAGTGCAGCAACAGCTGTTGCTGTGCTCAAGCAGAAGCTGAAGAACGTTGGCGCCATATCGAATGCGGCGGCCGTTGCTGCGGCGACTGCAGCCGCTGCTGCCAACACTAATCGATCGGCGGCGGCAGCGGCCGCCGCACTGTCGTCTTCGGCGTCAACGTCGACGACATCGTCATCGTCATCGAACTCCTCACCGCTATCGTCATCGGGCATTGTGAATGCGATTTCATCAGCGTTGCAGAACATCATTACAAGGGATACCGATATGGATACCGAATTCTATCCGCAGCCGGTCACCACACATTTATCCGAATCTGAGGAGGAGTCTGTATCAGAGGTGAGTTTTCAAATGGTTCTTTTTGACTCTATTTAGTTTTGTTTCGAAACAGACAACAGAACAGATCTCGTTCGTGTTTATTTGTATGTGTGTGTTTTTTTTTCTCTCTAGTTTCCTGAGAGCCAATCAGCGAAAGGCGTTTATTCTCACTGTAAATAAAAAAACAGATGGTAACATTTCTGTTAACAGAATACTGTAAGCAAATATTCAATTAGTGCTGCAGTAATATGTACAAAGTTTACACTGGTATATTAAATTAAGTTCAAGGTTCAAATACACACAAGTTAGTTTATTGTTCGCAAAAAAAAATGTGTAGTGAGTCTTGTTTATGCACTTATTTAGGGTAGCAAAAACAGACGTCTGCTAGACGATCGTAAAACAAAATGGAAATTACAGTTTAGTGTTGCATTTACTGGAATTTATTTACCACAAATGAATGCTTTTTGATATGCAGGTTGTGCCTTAATGTCGATTTAATTAATTATTTATTTATGTTGCCTTTACTTTTAAAACAAAATTCTACTAATTATGGTTTAATAACACGTCACCGTTTTCGATTGTGATCTATAACAATCGATTTAATAATCGCTGTTATCAGCCAGAAAAAATTAGAAAAAATAGCAGCTTGTGTGAAAGTGTTCAATTATTGAATTTAAAATGATTTTCGTTGAAAATAATGAATGATGCACTTGCGCATTTTCTTCGTGCTTAAAAAATATGTGATATGCAGCCGTTATTCTCTCCCTCCCTCCCTTTCTCGCTCTTTCTGTCTTGCGTGCTGAAAAACCCGTTCGTCGCAAGTAACAATTTTGTATGACTCGTTGTTTAAGTCGTTTTCTTTGCGGTGAATTGGGAATTACATTCGATTACATACATACACACACACATGCATACGTAAGTAAATCAGCTGTGCAGCTGCTGCTGCTGTTTGTGTTTGTGTGTACGTCATATGGGGCTGGCTGTGTGTGTGAGTTTGTTCAAATTTCTTTGTCTGGCCTTTTGTGAGATTTGTGTATACATTTAATATACGACAACAAAATTTGTAGATATGTATTTTACAAATTGTTAGTTATAAACTCAACAAATGAGAGGTCATTAGCCAATTCTTTTTGGTTGTCTAAAAAGAATTCGTAAATAAACCATAAAAATAATACCTGACCTCGAAATGCATGCGCTTCTTTCTCACTTTTTCATCGATTATTAATGAATTAAATGCATTCATGCATTTCAAATCAACAAGGTTGTTTTTGGTTAGTGGCACATTTTGAGTGTTGTCGTGGTGTGTTTGCAGCTTAAATTTACGCTAGCCTCAAAACAGTCTGGCAACGCCAGTCGCCTTCACTGCTGTTGTTGCTGTCTTTCGTTTTATTTTTGTTTTAGTGAAATCGTGTGTGAAAAGAAGAATCGCGAAAAATTGCAAAGCAAATTAAGAGAGACGACACAACATAATAATAATAATTGTAAATAAAATAATTAAGGTACAATATGCACGTAGAGTGTAATGACCGTTTAACAAAACCACTGTAGCATATTAAGAGGTCAAATTGCAATTTTTTTTTAACGTTCACAAAAAAACCCAACAATTTATTATTTCAACAAGCAAACTGACAGACATATGCACATAATACACCTATACGCACAGAAAAACACACAACATTCATACTTACAAACACACACACATATATATATATACTCCAACGCCCGAAACGAGAATTGACCAACCAAAGAAGAAAATTCAAGCAGCGAACGACGAGCAGCAGAAACAAAAAACGCATGTCGTGGCTGCGACGGCGACGCCGACAGCGACAGCGATTGAACTCGTTTGAATTTTGTTCTTTATATTTTCTCTTGCAGATACACTCATACATGCATACATATATGTATATTTATGCCAATATTGTGCACATGGCTGTGTGCTTATATATATTTATTTTTATGTGTATATGTATTCATCTACTTAATTTCTCTGCATTTTTGTCTTGTTCTTTTCATTCATTCATTCAAAGGTTACGGGCAAAATCCGTTTGGACTTGTAAAAAGTATAAATTATGCTCGGAAATTTTAGCATTTAATTTCGCCTCTTTTATTTGGGCATGGGCGCAAAACAGACAGACGGACCGATAGACAGAAGAGCCTAGAAGACCCCATTTGCCAGTGTTGTGTGACCTCCGATTAAATCAATGTACACCAACAAATATGTATTCATGTATATATATATGTTGTTCATGTTGTTCACACACACACACAATGCAACTGATGGCATGACTCATTTCATTCTTTAAATTCCAAAGAAACCGTTTCGTTCGCTTGCTTGCTGCTCCCCTTTAACTTGCAAATTTGTGATAAAAAAAAAAAAAAAAACCAGCCAGGCAGGCAGTTAAACACCGCACGCACGCACAAAACAAGCGCAACCGAAATTCATGTGTATTGGTTTTGGTGTGGAATAGGATGGAAATGGTAATGAATGAAAGCAAAAAGCATACGGGCAACAATAACTTGATGGTATTTTTTGCTTGCTGCTGCCGCTCTCCCGATATGGCAACGCTGCCTACCGATTTGCTGCATATTTGAAGTTAATTTCAGTTCAAAAACACTAGTAGGCCGTGCGAATATATTATTTTTAATATCTTTCAATTCAACTAACACGGAAAAATTCTTGTTCAAATTGGACTTGTAATCGGATAAATACTCATACCATTCAAGAAAGGTGCAAGCGTCGGATTTTGTTGTTGTTTTTTATTTATAAATATAAATATAGTACTATGAATATAATTAAAGATTTTTTACGGCGTGCGGTTTCCAGAATGGAAGTTGTGTTGCAGTCATTTGTTCACGTAATATCATCATGTTGTGTTTCCTTGACTTTCAAGCCAAAGCAATCCAAATCAAATCAAATTGAATCAAATATCAACCGCAATCAATTGGATTACATTGAATTGGGTTTAATTTACATACATGCATTTTTAGCTTCAGTTATTTTTATTATTTATGTATGTTTCTTACGTTTCTCTTTATTTGTAGATCCTATTGGCATTCTTGTGTTTAAGGCCAGATCTCCTGGTAAGTTTCGCGTTATAAGTGCCACTAAAAAAACAAAAATCAACAATAATAATTGAAGCGTTACAAAACTAGTTTTTGCCATTTATATTTTAGACCATTTGTCTAAACTTTGCAATTAGCTCTACTTACCAAACTAAAAAACCAGCAACGAATTTTTAACCAAATGCTTTTTTAAGGTTAAACTTAGATTGTTTGGTAGTTTGGCCAAAATGATATACATGTTTTTGTTGTATGCACTTTGATTAAATCTACCTATATAGTTAACTTAAACAACCCAGCAAACAGCAAATCAATATGGGTTGTTCTTGAATAATAATTGTATTGATAATGATAATAATAATGATAATGATAATAATACTACCACTTGGATTCTGTAACAACACACAAAACCATCACATTGCTGGCCTTAGACGACAAGAATGTGCTCTTTAAGTGCTCCACTGATTAGCTCAAGCTTTAATAATAATTATAATATAATTTCCAGCAAACTCTTCTTTCTTTACTCACCCTTTTAACTTGACGAGCACGAAACCATTTACATAAAAACATATAACCCTTAAAAATAGCTGATTTACCTTAGATCTAATTGCAAATGTTATTTTTTGTATGCTTCCAGGATGATATACCCGAATCTGATCACGATAGCTGTCCGCATGAGGAGGGCGAAGTGCTCGAGGATGAGGACGAGACGGAAGAGGAATCGGAAGAATCTGATGAATCTGAAGGTGACGATGAGGAGGACGACGAAGAGAACGGTAAGCGATTGTGTGAAACAATAACTAATAAGAATTTTATAATAATATTTTAATAATCAAAAACACATCTAGAACAAGATGTACTGCAAGAAAACGATGCGGATGACGAAGACATTGACGATGAGGATGATGACGAGGATGCACCCGAAGTTAAGAACTTTCTGCTTGAACCAAACAACAAGCGTTCAAGTAATCTCACCGCCCTGCTCACAGCAGCAGCGAATGAGAAAGCGCCCGTTCTCCGTCATGCCACCCATGCTATCGATGAAACCAAACAGGCTCTAAACAAAATGCGTTGTGCCAACAGTAGTCCGCGAGACAAAAAGTGAGTAGACAGAGGCAAAGAGAGAGCGAAGGAGATACCTGGATAACAATTGTTTACATATATATTCATCCATTAATTCACAGTAGTGGTTTCTCGCGCAGCCTTGCCACTGCCTGCGCCGACAATGATGTCAACACAGTAAAGCGTTTACTCTGCAAGGGGAACCTGAATGATGCAGCCGCCTCCACGGATGAGGGCGAATCCTTATTGTCGATGGCATGCTCCGCCGGCTACTATGAGCTGGCACAGGTATGTATAGATTGGGATTACCTAGCAACCAGTAACGTAAATATTTTTATATGCCTCTATAATCCAAGAGTCATCATGTTAGTCAACTGTTTTATTATTAAATCAAGATTCTAGTAATAGTGGACTAACAGATATAAAAGTTTTAGCTATAGTTGCAATGTCGTCTCAACTGTAAAATTATGGTTGGAATGTTGTTTAAAATTTAATGATTTTTTGAGTCTCGTTTTCATATCGATTATTAGGCAACGTCTCAGTATTCAGTTTTCGCATCGTATTTTGACCTTTTTTTTAATGTTTTAGAAAAAGTACTTACAAATCGTTTAGCGGAGGGGATAAAAGAATATTTAAATTTGATCAATTTCAGCTTACAAAATTATCGTTTAGAATTTAATATGTTATTAATATTTTTGGTTGGCATTAATAAAAAAAATTGTGAAATCGGCAACTCCAATTCTATCGGGATCGCAGAAATTCAATGCAGTCCTGGCTTGTGTGGCAATATCATTTCCAGTTCCCCGGGTGGCAACGTCCTGTTGCACAGGTAAATTATCGATAGTCAGGGAAAAAGAAGCAGCATAAAGGAAAATTTTTTTTTTAAGTTTTGAGTAGCTGTCGACAATAAAAGTAATTTTGGAAAATAAAGTAGCGCTAAATCGATTCAGAATATGTATAATAATTAACTGAATACGAATCAAATACGTTGTGTGCTCTTGTTCGGAATAGGTTTTGCTGGCAATGTCTGCGGCACAGGTGGAAGACAAGGGACAAAAAGATTCGACGCCGTTAATGGAGGCCGCTTCTGCCGGACACTTGGACATTGTGAAACTGTTGCTCAGCCACAACGCCGATGTGAATGCGCACTGTGCGACTGGGAATACTCCACTGATGTTCGCCTGTGCCGGTGGACAGGTGGACGTTGTCAAAGTGCTACTGAATCATGGCGCCAACGTTGAAGAGCAGAACGAAAACGGACATACACCATTAATGGAGGCAGCGTCCGCCGGTCATGTGGAAGTAGCCAAGGTAATCTAAACTAACTCCATATATATATATATAAATGTATATTGCTCAATTTAAATTAAGAAAATTCTAGATGAGTTTTGTGACAAGTGATTAGAATCCGAGATTTGATGGTTTTTTGCTTCTTGCCCGCAATCGAGAATCGAGTTACTGATTTCGATGTTTGGTAGAGCATCTTACATGATTTAGTTTGATCTTATCTGATGCAGACGAAATTGTTGTACTTAGTTAAAAATTTAAATATATATACGCAATTACTCATATTTTTGATAATCCACTTTTTAGGTGCTGCTGGAGCATGGTGCCGGCATTAACACCCACTCAAATGAGTTTAAGGAGAGTGCCCTCACCTTGGCATGCTACAAAGGTCATTTGGACATGGTGCGTTTTCTGCTGCAAGCCGGCGCCGATCAGGAGCATAAAACCGATGAAATGCACACGGCGCTGATGGAGGCATCAATGGATGGCCATGTCGAGGTGGCACGCTTGCTACTCGACTCCGGAGCGCAGGTTAATATGCCAACGGATTCATTTGAATCGCCGCTCACCCTGGCAGCTTGTGGTGGTCATGTAGAGCTCGCACTGCTGCTAATTGAGCGCGGCGCCAACATTGAGGAGGTAAACGATGAGGGCTACACGCCACTGATGGAGGCAGCGCGTGAGGGGCACGAGGAAATGGTGGCACTGCTACTAACCAAGGGTGCCAACATAAATGCCACCACGGAGGAGACCCAGGAGACGGCATTAACGCTCGCCTGCTGTGGCGGTTTCAGTGAGGTGGCCGCCTTTCTGATCAATGGTGGCGCCAATTTAGAGTTGGGCGCCTCCACGCCGCTCATGGAAGCCTCGCAAGAGGGCCACACCGATCTGGTTCGCTTTCTGCTGCAGAACAAGGCAAATGTGCATGCAGAGACGCAAACCGGAGATACGGCGCTGACGCATGCCTGTGAAAATGGGCATACAGATGCGGCCGGTGTGCTCCTCTCGTATGGGGCCGAACTCGAGCATGAATCAGAAGGCGGTCGAACGCCGCTGATGAAGGCCTGTCGTGCCGGTCACCTGTGCACGGTCAAGTTCCTCATCCAAAAGGGCGCCAATGCCAACAAGCAGACTACCAGCAATGATCATACGCCACTTTCGCTGGCTTGCGCCGGCGGGCATCAGAATGTGGTGGAGCTGCTGCTGAAGAATCATGCGGATCCGTATCACAAGCTCAAGGATAACAGCACAATGTTGATCGAGGCCTCGAAGGGTGGCCACACACGGGTTGTGGAGCTGCTATTTCGCTATCCGCACATCTCGCCCACAGATCTGGGAGCTGGGGGCGCGAATGCGCAGGCAGTGAATCAAATACGCCAGCAAAAGCTATTGCAACAGCAGATCCAACATCAGCTGCAGTTGCAACAGCTGAATGCACCACCCGGCCTCCACGAGGTAACCGAGGCGGCACGCGCCAACAATCAGCAATTGTTATATCAGCAACAATTCAGCGGCAATTCACCGAACAACAACAACAATAACATTGTTGCCCTAGGCACAGGTGATTTTCTCGACGCCGGTGAGCTACAGCTAACGGCTGCATCTGCAGCAAGTATCTCGGATGCGTCCACCACAGAGGAGTATGTCACGACTGTGGGCAGTGCCGGTGGTGGTGGCGTCGGCGGCGGTGGTGGTATCGATCTAACCACATTGAGCGCACAACAACAGGAGGGACTGATTGCTAAATCGCGTCTGTTTCATCTGCAGCCGGGATTTGAGCAACAGCAGCAACAGCAGCAGCCGCAGCAGCAGCAAACGACAACACTGCCGCCAACGGGTGCCCATTTGGTGCCTTGCAAGCACTTTGATCTGGATATGGAGCACATCAATTCATTAACGCCGCCGCAAAAGGCACCACCAGCGCCACCTGTTATGATGCACGCCGTTTGTCAGCAAACTATGCTGCAACAACAACAGCAGCAACAACAACAGCAACAACAGCAGCAACAACAACAGCAGCAGCAACAACAACAGCAGCAGCAACAACAACAACAACAACAGCAACATCAGCAGCAGAAAATGCAACAACAGCAGACAAAGCTCAAGGGTGTTGGTGGGGCGCGTAAGAATCGCCAACTTTTAAGTGAGCTAAGCTATATCACAGACTTGCCGCTGGATGGGTTTGTATTTCCGGTTGAACAGCATTCCGATCAGGTGCGCTCACAGCCTCTTGGCGAGGATGATAAACAGCAACAGCAACAACAGTTGCAGCAGCAATTTGCCTGTGCCGGAGACGAACAACGTTCGCAACGGCGACGTGGATTTGATGCGCCATGCGATCCAAGCGTTGGCAGCGATGCCACTTTGGAGATCACACAGAAAGGTATGCTCCGAGAAATGTACGCAAAAGCAACGCAATAATGATGTAATCTTTCGATTAGGTGCCGCTGCCAATGATAGCAATCAGAGTTCATTCGTTGCCAACGATAACGTCTCGCAAATTCCAGCAGCGGTAAGTGTTAAATATATTTACACATTTGAGCCTCGAATGAGATGATGATGAAATTCTTTGCACTTGTAGCTCAACACTGGCACTGGCCCTGGTTCTGGCTCTGGCACCATCACCCATTCGTCGGAGGTGCTGCAAAGCACGGCTATCAGCGATCGGCCCAAGGTGAAGGCCATCAATAAGAACAATCGCAAGCAGGCGGCCGCCTTAGCATTAGCTGGTGTAGCTTCTATCTCAGCGGCAGCACAGCAGGGCCAGGCATTGCCATTGCAGCAAAATCAAATGGTCTCCATCTACAACAGTTTGGTAAGCATTTATGTGTAATATTATATATTGTAATTATGTTGATTAACAATGAATAATATTCGACCGATTGCAAACTGTTTTCAAAATATCCTAATCAAGGCGTAGATCTGATTGTTATTATCATAATTCTGTTTATGGAAATAATTGCTCCTTCCAGAATTTCAATTTAACATTTTAACAATTTGAACCCCTAATTAATGCATACAATTCATACAATCACAATAGCAAATGCAGCAGGAGCTTCATCTACAGCAGCAAATGCAGCACATGCAGCAGACACAACTACAATTGCAGCAGCATATGCAACTGCATCATCAGCAACAGCAGCGTGCCGCCGCCTCCGTTGTGGACTACTCCAATTCACCGGCCTCTCCCATGGCCTCGCCTACGGGCTGCAGTGGCAACAGCAGCAGCAGCTTTACCGACCAGCATCAGCAGCAGCAGCAGTCACAGAATCCGCCCATCGTCGAAGGTGGGGGCAATGAGGTGCTGCAGCACAAGGCTGCCATGGAGGATTTTCGCGGCCTGCTTGAGACAGCGGTCAACGAGTCGAGGGGCAATGGCGGCCATTCAACGCTGACATGCTACAATGATAAACTGAAGCCGCAACTGAAGATCTTCAAGGATGGCTGGCAGGTACACAAGTTTTTTGGGGAGCAGCCCAAGTCCCCAACTGAGACGCCCCCAGAAATGGAGCAGACCATCATGTCGCCATCTTTGGAGCGCGTCGAAACACGTGCAGAGATGAAGAATTTGGCCACCCTGTGCTCGGCAGCAGCCATGGCGGCTGCCGTAACAGCAGCTAATAAGGAGTCCGAAGAGGTTGCAACTGATAACGAAAGTGATGAGGGCGATGACGGCGGCGAGGCCGAGGGTGAGGAGAATACGCTGCCACCTGAACCTATCGATCTGACTGACACCATCATTGAGGAGGAAGTGGAAGACGATGATGATGATGAAGATGATCCGGACACGCAAAGTGGTGAGATTGAGAAAGTTAACTACGACGACGATGATGCGGATGCTGAACTTGATGATTATATCGATGAAGACGATGAGGGCGACGAGGAGGACGATGAGTTCTTCCTGGACGTTAATGTCGCCGCTGAGAATCGAATCGACAACAATCCACAAAGTGGCGCAGATCTGCCGACAAAGCAACGCAAATTGTCCACAAGACTGGAGAATCTAATGCTAACCAAGCCAGATATGCTGGCAAAAACATTGTGCGATTTCCGCTCAGATTTGCCCAACTCGGAACTGATGCATATGCTGCCTATCAAGGCGGCAGCCGCCAACAATGCAGCTTTAAACAGTCTACTACAACAGCAATTTGCAGCTGCCACGGCGGCGGCAGTCCATGCCAAGGCTCACAGTCAACAGCAACTACAGAACTCGGAGCAATGTGGTAATCATTAACGCATAGAACAATAAATTTGCATATGTTGCTCAATGTGGATCTTGATATCTTTATTAGATGATGCCGCGGCAGTTGCAGCAGCTGGAGAGCTCTACGGCGGTCTGGAGCACTTTGCCAATGATGGAGGCGAGGCTGCACAGTATGATATCACCGGTGAAATGGAGGATATATTCCAGGTACGTTAATAATAATGCATACTCGCGATTAGCGCGTTTCATGTTGATTTAACCTATTCTTTTTTCTCTGTAGGAGCTGGCAGAGAATTTGCACTATCCCGAGCTCGCCGAGTTCAGCCTTAATCAGATGTGCAAGGGTCGATTCACCGGCCATTGGTCACAGTCGACTGGCAAGTGGAGCGGACAGGAGCAGCTATTGGCAGCAGCAGCTGCGCAGCACTCGCAGGCATTATTGAGTGCAGGCGATGCTCCAACGGACGCCGCTCAGCAGCAGCAGCGTCAGGCGAATCTCGTACTCCTTGACTATCCGATGCAATCGTCGCAACCGGGTTTGCCACAACGTTTGCTCGATCCGGAGGAACTGCAGAGCATGCAGGTATGTTAATGATTGAATCCTTATCTGTATATCGTTAACGTTCTTATTATCCCTTTGGTATTTGTTAAAGCACCAGCAAACACCCGTTGCATTATTGCCATTCTCTGCGGATAATGCTGGTGTCTCTGCCTCTGGGGGAAACACACAACAGCAGCAGCAAATGCATCAATCAGTGCACAACAGCGAGTTCCAGCTGCAGCAGCAGCAGCAACAGCAGCAGATGGCACTGGACGGTGATCCCGAGTTGAAGCAGCAGCTGCAACAACTGCATCACTTGCAACAACAGCAGCAGCTCTCGAATTCGCGCATCATTAAAGCTGTCGCTGCTGCAAGCGGTCAGCAGCAGCAACAACAACAACAGCAGCCAGCAGCCAACTTTGTGTACAATGTGGAGAGCGGCGACAAGAATACGCCGCCAGTGCAGCTACTATTTCAACTGCCACCGACCATGGCACAACAGCCACAACAACAGCAGCCACTGCAACAACAGCAGCTTGGCGATCAGGCATCAGATCAGCAGCAGCAGCAACAACAACCATTATTGCCCACGGAGCAACAGCAGCACATGTTCCAGCAGATGTTCCAACATCGCGCTGAACGACTGATTCAACAACAGCAACAACAGAGACCACCGACACAAACCGAATTGGAATTGGTGGCGCAAGAGTTGCTGCTGCAGCAGCGACAATCGCCAGCAGTCGGCCCGCCCGTTGTCGGTGTTCAGGCATTGGCCGTGCCCCAGAGCCCAAAGCAGAAACACTATCACATGCAGGATCAGCTCATGCTGCATCCCCCGCCGCACATGCCGACAACTCCATGCGTACAGCATCAGGTAAGCTAAATATGATTTTAATCGATTTTCAAGTGCAATGTACAAACTCCTTCACTCTCAACATTCAGGTGGGCGCACATACTGGCTCCGTTGCAGTGCCTCAGCAATTTACCCAATTCGCACTTCAGCAGCAGCATCTGCAGCAGCAACAGCAACAGATTGCTCAGCAGCAACAACAACAGCAGCAGCAAAATGAGTTATCAATTTGGCCAATGGCCACACCTGCTGCAGCAGCAGGAGCAACAGCAGCTGGCGGCGCATCCAAATCAATGCCCGGCGGTATTGCCAAGAAGGCAATTGATAAGCAATCTCGCAAGGATCGACGCATTTTCCGGCAAACGCCCGCGGGCAGTCAAGGTACAAGAAAAAACAACCAAGATTAACTGTTGGTTTAGTTTGTTAATTCTAACACAAAAATTTTTTTGCATCCGCAGTCAACACGAATCAACATCAGCAGCCTGTGGCGGCAGCAACAGCGGCGGCAGCGGCAGCAGCAGCAGCGGCTGCACAGCAGCAAGCACAACTTCAGAATCAGCTGGCGGTTGCAGCTGCAGCAGCTGTCGATAAAACCATTGAGATTGATTCGGAAACGGAATCGAATCATGATACGGCCCTGACTCTGGCCTGTGCCGGTGGCCACGAAGAGTTGGTGGAGCTGCTCATTAGTCGTGGCGCAAACATTGAGCATCGCGACAAGAAGGGTTTCACCCCCCTAATACTGGCTGCCACGGCGGGCCACGAGAAGGTCGTGGAAATACTGCTCAAGCATAATGCCGAGATGGAGGCGCAATCGGAACGCACCAAGGATACACCGTTATCGCTGGCCTGCTCCGGCGGTCGCTATGAGGTTGTCGAGCTTCTGCTCGGTGTCGGCGCCAACAAGGAGCATCGCAATGTCTCCGACTATACGCCACTCAGTTTGGCCGCCAGCGGTGGCTATGTGAACATCATCAAGCTACTGCTCAGCCACGGAGCCGAGATCAATTCGAGAACGGGCAGCAAACTGGGCATCTCGCCACTGATGTTGGCCGCCATGAATGGACATACGGCTGCCGTTAAGATGCTGTTGGATCAGGGATCCGATATTAACGCACAGATTGAGACGAATCGCAATACGGCATTAACGCTGGCCTGCTTCCAGGGCCGGCATGAGGTTGTCAGTCTTCTACTCGATCGTCGCGCCAATGTCGAGCATCGCGCCAAAACCGGCCTTACTCCGCTGATGGAGGCCGCCTCCGGTGGCTATATTGAAGTGGGTCGTGTTCTCCTCGACAAGGGAGCCGATGTAAATGCGGCGCCCGTGCCGACCTCTCGAGATACAGCACTGACCATTGCCGCTGACAAGGGACATCAGAAGTTCGTTGAATTGCTGCTGTCGCGCGGCGCCAGCGTCGAGGTGAAAAACAAGAAGGGTAACTCACCTCTATGGCTGGCCGCCCACGGTGGCCATTTGAGCGTGGTGGAGTTGCTGTACAATCACAATGCGGACATTGATTCACAGGACAATCGACGCGTCTCCTGCCTGATGGCCGCTTATCGCAAGGGTCACACCAAAATTGTCAAATGGATGGTTCAGTATGTGTCGCAGTTTCCCTCGGATCAGGAGATGATACGATTCATTGGCACCATTAGCGATAAGGAGCTGATTGATAAGTGCTATGATTGCATGAAAATTCTGCGCTCCGCTAAGGAAGCCCAGGCTGTCAAGGCCAATAAGAATGCGTCCATATTGTTGGAGGAGCTCGATTTGGAGCGGACGCGCGAGGAGAGTCGCAAGGCGGCCGCTGCACGTCGTCGCGAGCGCAAAAAGAAGAAGAAAATGGAAAAGAAGGAGGAGAAGCGACGCCAGCAACAGGTCAGCAGCAACGGCAATGACGATGATCAGCAGGGCGACGACGACGATGCCAGCGACAATGACAAGGACGATGACACCGACAAGGAGGACGATGACGAAGAGGCGCCACCAGCACGCGAAGAGGGCGACTCGGGAATTGATCAGGGCTCCTGCTCCAGCGGCGATACAAAGGCCACTCGCGTCTGCTCCAACCAACAGCAGGCGGACTGCAGCAGTGGCGGCGTCAATCCGCCAGCGAAGAAAACTAAAAAGCAACAGCAGCAGCAGCAGCTGAAGAACAAACAAATAACGCAGCAGCAACCACCCAGCGAAGCAGCAACCATTGCATCAGCAGCGATTTCGTCGTCGTCCACCCCGATTGGCAAGAGTGGCAGCCTGGTTCAGAAGAAAACGCCAACTGGCGCTGAGAGCGTACATAAATTGCCGTCCAGCAGCAGCAACAATCAGCAAACGGTTGGCCAGCAACTCAAGCGCCATGTGGAGGCCGCCAAAAAGGAGGAACAACAACAGATGGCTACAATGGCCACATTACCTTCCTGCAGCAGCAAGAAACCTACTAAAGAATCCAGCAACAACAACAAGCGCGAGAAGGAGAATCTTGCGCCCAGGGAAACCCATGCGGCGGCAGCAGCAACAGCACCGAAGCCACCAACTGCCGGTTCAACAAGCAGCAGCAGCAGCAAACTGCAGCCGGTTACCAATGAATCTGTTAGCAACATTGCCACACGCAAGGAGGCGGCGGGCAACACACACAAATCAATCAGTAGCTCAGCGGCTGGCGCAACACAAACCACCAAGCGCAGCGAAGTCGATGGCTGGAAGGAGGTGGTCCGCAAAAGTAGCGCCCAACAAACAACTATTGTGGGCGGCTCCTCCTCGTCTTCCTCATCGGGCGCTGCATTGTCGCTGGGCACTGTCAGCGCAAGCAGCACAAACATGACGCCAAACAATTCAACAACGAGCGTAAACAGTGGTGGCGTTGCTGGAGGCGTAGG
This sequence comes from Drosophila cognata, assembly GCA_035041535.1. NCBI lineage: Eukaryota > Metazoa > Arthropoda > Insecta > Diptera > Drosophilidae > Drosophila > Drosophila cognata. Next base: position 10,126,320 of record JAWNLC010000571.1, on the reverse strand, counting down.
CGGCAGCAGTATCATTCAACATCATCATTCAGTGAGTAGCTCCAGCTCGAACTTATTGGGCACCAACTCCGTGCCGGAGATGACGTGTAAGAAGGTGCAAGTGCCGGTGAATGCCATTTCACGAGTTATCGGACGAGCCGGCAGCAACATAAACGCAATACGCGCCACAACCGGCGCCCACATTGAAGTGGAGAAACAGGGCAAGAATCAATCGGAGCGCAGCATTACGATTAAGGGTCTGACCGATGCCACCAAGCAGGCGCACATGCTCATCCTGGCGCTGATCAAGGATCCCGATGTGGACATCCTGCAGATGTTGCCACGCATCAATAGCAGCATCAAGGCAAACGCCTCCGCAACATCAGCAATCACAACAACAACAATGCCCATGCCCGTTGGCACCTGGGATAATCGCACGGCTGCCGTTGGCGGCCTAACAACTGTGGGTAATTATTCCTCAGCAGCATCGACAACATCCACATCGTCGAGCTCATCGGCCAGTTCAACGCCTGCGGTGGCCTACAGCGGTGGTCAAGCCAACACTGCTCACAATGCTAAGCAGCAACAGCAACAGCAGGGCGGATCCTCCTCGAACGGCATTAAGGCACAAAGCGGACGGGGTATTGGTGGTGCCACCAAATCGAATGCCGCCGGCGGCAAGTCGTCCGCTAGCTCAACGCGTGGTCAGAGCAGTCGGGCATACAGTAGCTCCACTCAGCAGCAGCAGCTATCGTCGAGTCGTGGTGGTGCATCTTGTTCCTCCTCGGCCAATGGCATTGTACCCAATCAATCCTCGAAAACCAAGCAGGACAATGTCGTTGCCAACAGCGGCAGCAGCAGCACCCTCAAGTCCAGCACAACGTTCACCAGTCAACAAAAGACCTCTGCAGTTGCAGCAGCACAGAGCAGCAAATTGTCGCAAAGCTTTGGCATGAAGGCGGCTAATACAACTGTTGTGACACAATCACCCAAAAAACTGGAAACAACTGTGGGTGGCACGGGTGGACGCAGCGGTGGCAGTGTTCTTGTTGCCCCCTTTGGCCGTGGCAAGCCAGTTGGTGGCAATGCTATCTCCGTCTCGCAGTTGGGCAGCAGCAGTAGCAACAGCAATAACAACAACGGCAGCAGCAATAACAACAACAACACATTGGCTGGACCAATTGGCACTTTCAACGTGGCTGATGTTGCCGCGGTGAACGCAGCCGCCGCAGCAGCTGCTGCTAGCGCAATAAGCAGCAGCAGTAGCACAAACAACAACAACAACATTGTTAAGCCGCGCGCTGTTACGCCTATTGCACCGCCCAAACGCAATTTCTCACCAATACCACAAGCCCAACAACAATTACAACAGCAGCAACAACAACAACAACAAAAGCAGCAGCAGCATCAACAACAACCACTTCTACAACAGCAGCAGCAAACAGCAGCACCAGCACAGCTACAATCGCAAACAAATAACAATAATCAGCATCAGAATCTGGTAATGTTGAATGATTTGTACAACGATGGCATCAGTGCCTCCGTGCTGGCCGATAAGTTGTCTAGTGCGTATTCCCTCTTTGCCGACTATCATCATTCGCAGTGGATCAAACTGGCTGTCGATGGCAATGCGATTGCTGGCAGCAGCACAGTCACTGGCAACGCTGCTGGCTGTGGTGGCATAAATGCGTTGGTGGGCGATGTTCTGCCACAGGCAGATGCTTCCAAGGCGCCGGGCTATAATCGCAACATACTCAGCTCGCCAGTGGGCAGCTCGAAGGCCTCATCGAATCATTCAACTTCGCCGCCCGTCGGCAATGCAGCAGCAGCGAACTCAATACAACACCAGACGCCGCAACAGCAGCAGCAATCCCAGAATAGCCAGCAGCAGCAAAGTGTGCAGCAGGCGTTGAACATAATCACCAGTGGTGCTGCAGGCGTTGGTGTTGGCAACAACAGCAACCCAGCAGCAGCCAGATCCCCACTTGTTGTCACAGAGACTGGTGGCAATGGTGTGGTCGCCACATCGGTTGGAGTAGTGTCGGTCAATGGAGGCACACAGGGACATTCCGATGGACATAGTTCTGCACCACTCGCCCACTCGCCGGGTGTCATCAAGCCACCATCGGCCCCGATACAACGCCCGACGCTGCCCATGCAGATGAACGCACCGCCGGAATCGATATCAGCAATATCGGCGAATGCAGCCATGATCGATCGCCAAGTTCAGGATTTGCAGCGAATGCAGCGTCTCTATGACAAGGGCCAGCCGCTCAACTATCCCATGGAGCCCACAGCGCCGTATATGGTGGATGGCATGATGCGCCTAAATCCACGATCCTCTGTCTTTGCCCAGGGCAACAACAACAAGGCACAGCAGCAGCAACAACAGCCGCCGAGTGGCGGCGTTGTTGGTAATCAGGCACAGGTACAACAACCGTCGAATATGTTTGCCAATCCAGCAAGGCAAGCGCCTGGCGCACGTCTCCAGCCGGTCGGCGGCGGTGTGGCCCCGGCTCGCTGGTATGGTGGCTCCTTAGAGTATCCACCGTACAGTGGGCGCGACATGCATCTGCATCTGGAGAATGGCGGAGGACCATTGGCCGGTTTGAGCTCGCCATCTGCCATGTCACCCAATCATGATGACATACGCAAGATGCCGCGACCCATCGGTACCGAACGCGCCGCCTCCTGGAAGTACAATAACTATAATGTGGCCAACTCAGCGCTCAGCATGGATGATAGTTTAACAAGCGCACTGCCGCCCTGGGCGCATGAGCCCAAGGCACAGCCACCTGGTCTCCAGCAGCAGCAACAGCAGCAGCAGCAGCAGCAACAGCAGCAACAGCAACAGCAGCAGCAACAGCAGCAACAACAACAGCAGCCCCAACAGCCGCCCAATTGGTTAAAACAACACTACAGGCCATACAACAACGGGCCCTATCCGCAGCAGCAGCATGAGCCAATGAATGTGAGTTGTGATTGTCATTTGTGTATATTGATTGTGAGTATATTTTTCGAATTCTTTACAGATGCCAATGGACTATCATAATATGCAGCAGCAGCCGCCACCGCAGCAGCAGCAGCAGCATATTAATTTGACGCCATCCTCGTATACCTTTCAGCATTTTGTGGGCACGACGGAGGAGGTCTGGGAACATGAGAAACACGTGAGTTGTGCCTGCTCTCTTTCAAAACTAATTAATTTCCTAAACATTGTAATGTGCTTTGCATTTTGCAGCAATCCTGGACAAATTACTCCAACTGGTCAAATTGATGTGCCAGCGCCGAACAAGCAGCAGCCACCAACGAATGCAGGGGATCAGCCTGGCAAGCTGCTGAAGATTAGATAAATCTGAATTGATTAATCTAATTGAAACGAACCAGCTAAGACAACCGACCACATCTAGAAAAAACAACAGGAGCAAGTCCAAGCCAATACAGAAAAAAGGAGTGCACATCGATCGATAACAGTAAAAACCGTCAGAGATATGAAAATGCCAATTAAATCAATTGTTTTTCAACGTTTTCTATGCAGCTGTACGCACAACACAATACAATACACCACAACACAACATTTACACACCGCACTCACAAGTCAAAATGTAGACATGAATCATTGACAACCCAACCAAATTTTTAACTGCAGCGAAACAAAGATCTTCGGCCTTATTGAGAAGTAGTTAACAATTTAAGTATTCCTTACCTTGGCCAACTATTTAAATTCACAGATAACTTGAAATTTGGCATAGAAAGAAGCCTGCACTAGGAGCAATACACACACACACACACACCCACTCACACACATACATACCAGACAGATAAATCATGGAAAAATTATATATTATTTATTTTAAATGTAATTTAAATAATTTGGTATTCCTTGAAGTAAACAATATAAAACTTATATTATTTCGTTTGATCAAAACGAAGGTAAAATCGAAGAAACAAAAAGAATTCAGATGAAGAAACACACGGTTATTTTTAAGCTTAGAACTCAGTCTATTTGAATGAAGAAGAAAACCACGCAAAATTCAAATGAAATTAGCGAAAGCTTATTTACATATACATACATAAAAACAACACACACACACACACATAAGAAAAAGAAAAGAAACACTAAAACAGATTAAATATATATATATATATTCATATTTAATGTTAATTAATAAAATGCAAACAACATGAATTGTGAATACTGTAAATCTAGGCGCGCACTTTCTCTAATTTTCTCCAAGACACACGTATTGTGCGCTCGTCCTTTGGGAAAGCGACAGGTGGACAGGTGGAAGACCGGGCAATCCTAAATCCAAATTTGAACGACAAAAAAACGATGACGATGACGAGAGAATACCAGCTCTGGCAAAACATTAACAAAACAACAAGAGTGACAAACAACAACCAGAAGAAAATTACTTAATTACTACTACAACTATTTCTACTTATACCAGGCATAAGCAAGAAACACAGAAGCTGCTTACCATTAGCCACACTAACTGTTAATACATTTGCGAAAAATCTACGAAAAATAATGCGAGAACACATTACAAATTACTTAGGTATTTTTAGCTAAGAACAAATTACATACAGAAAAAACCACACACAAAAACATTTAAAAACATTTACAGAAAACATTTTTTTGGTTGTTCAATTTTGCATTGTAATTTTGACTATTTTTTGGTTCTCTGCATAGGAAACAGATACTAAAAATGTAGCTAGTAGAAATTTAAATTTGCTTTATTGACTTGAAGTATGACGAGCATATACACACACACACACACAGACATCCACACACTCACACACACACATGAAGGAAGATTAACAATTTAATACTCCACTTAAGGAAAAAAAAGAAAAAAATACACTTCGAATGCATAGACGATGTGAAAACGTTAAAGATTTAAACGGCTTGCCAACTTTTAATGCTTATCCGACACAACGCGTAGGAGGTCTTTAGAGATAGAGCACAACAATACACATACATACATATAGCGTATATATAGAGCGTGTTTTTCACAAATACAAAAGTATACAAAAACAAACAAAACAAACACATATGTAAAAAAAAACTTGATAAACAAAAGAAGAACTTCAACTTGATGATAAACAGCCAGCACGCTGCGAGCTTCGCAATTTGTGGCGTGTGGCAGAAATTGCTTTGTAAAATGAGAAGAGAATATAGTAAAAACGAAAACATATATTCATACACATACGTGTGCATGTATGCGTTGCATGGTCTACTCTTGCATAACTACAACAAAATGATATGAAATTAAAGCATAACTAATCTAAGAGAATTTAAAAAAAAATTGATTACTTTTTTTTTTTGCCTTTTTGGGTTTGTTTCAAACATTGTTTTAGCTGCAAGCAAATTATGTAATGAAAGCGAATTGCGAAAGGATTCGTTAAATTCATTTAAAACTTGTCACACAACCACACACAAAAATACACACATGCATGCATACCCATACATACACACCGGACGGATCATATAAACAAAGCAAAACAAAAGAAAACAAGAGAGATAGCAAAGAGAAAAACACAAGTAAAAATGCTGCTTTTGCAGCAACAGCCGTTATTAAGATTCCCTATCGACAAAAGCATAATAATTAAATAGAATTTTTTTCAAGCGAAAAAATGAGAATTCGTAGATTTATTAATTTAAAAATTAAAATACACAAAAAGTACTTCAAATATGAATGCGGAATATATATGCGGAAAGCAAAACAAAACAAAAACATAAAAAAATAAACTAAACAAATAATGAAAGCAAAATAAAAAAAAACGAAAACAAGAAAAAACCTACATACATATATGATATACATACATACTATACGGATTATTATTACTCTTATAATTATTATTGTATTGAAGGAAAAATATAAGAACATTAAACAGCATAAATAAAAAAAATACAAAAAAAAAGATACGTTTAACTTTTGTGACCATTTATTAAGACTGGGAAAATTAGAAACAATTTTATTGTTAATTACACAAAGGGCTCAATGGTGAACTCGACGACGGAGCAGGGCGTGGTCAACTCAAAGGCCTGAAGCACACTGGGATGCAGGACACCGATCCTGCCAATGACAGTCGCGTTCAACATGATGTTGGCGCAACGACCCGGAAAGTAGCTCGGATCTGTTGTGGAATAGGCAACAAGGTTAAGGATTAGAATGGTTAACTCTGTACTTATCAGTTGCATAGCTCACCTTCCATTGCCTGAAGATAGTAGCCCTTGTCAACCGTTCCCGTTTTCCAGGTCACCGATAGTAATTGCATAACACGATCCAACAGACCATGCACAACCTCAAATCCGGCGCTCTTGTTGCAATTGATCGCACACAGACGTCGCTCATTGCGAGCGCCCACCTCCGAGTTCTCGGAGACGACAACCACATCGCTAATCTCGAAGAGCTTCAAGGGCAGTGGCATCTTGCGATTGGCTACCAGTGTCTTCAGCAGACCGGACACCAGCGTTGTGCGCACCACCTGAAACTCCAACGTCTTCGGATTGCCAATATGCACCGCTGGCAGCGATTCAATCTCTTTGTTCAGCTTTCGCGCAATATCATCGCGGGAGCATAGCGTAAAGGTCAGGGCCTCGGTGAATCCGGACTGGGCCACCTGTTCTCGCAGCTGCTCGGTCAGTTTGTTTAGGGGAAACTGCTTGGCGATTTGCATGAAAGCTGGCAAGGACTTCTTAATGTTGTTGTAGCCGAATGCAATCGCAATATCCTCATAGATGTCACACGCATGTAAGACATCATGCCGGGTCGGAGGAATCTTCACGCTCAACGCATCCCCATCCTTTTCATCCACTTTCGTCTCCAGATACATGCGGGTGAGCATATCGGCCAGCTTGGCGGCTGGCTCATTGATGCCAATGTAGGCATTGGCTCGTTTCGCCGACACGCGCTGCTCACGCACCACTAGCTCTGGGTAGGAGACGGTGGTGCCATCCGGTTGCACCACATTGCAGGGCTCCACCGTGAACTTCTGAGCACAATGCTCGGAGAAGAGGCAAACGATGGTGTCCAGCACCACCTTGGCCTTAAACAGATCGGTGGCAGTGCATTCGATGAACACATTCTTCGTACCCAACGAGATCTTCGAGTGGTTCCCATTGATGATGGGTGGCAGTGAGAGCACCACACGATTGGCATCATAGATCACCGGATAGACGGGCGAATCGCGTATGATGGGCAAATATTGCTTGAGCTGAGCGTGCGTCGCATAAAACTCCATCAGCTGCAGTCCGTTCAGCTGTTGCGTCTGATTGAGAGGCACAAATTTGATTTGTTCCGGGGGTAGGGCCTCATAGCTGAAGGGACCCTGGATGGTGTCCAGATCGTGGGTGCCAATGGCGACCAGTGTTCGCTTGCGGCAAACGTTCTGATGCAGTTTATCCTGCAGATCGATGAAGCTGTTGTACGAGTCCGGTGTAAAGCTCACATTACGCAGCACGGCAGCCACAGCGAACGGTCGAATCTGTGCTGTGGATGCGTCAATTTTCAGCACTTGACGCTGCACTGGATCCACTAGCTCAAATTTCGGTGGCTTCACTCTGAAAACAAGATCAGGATTATTTTATTTTAATTGCTTGCAATTTGGCGCAGTGTACTTACTTGCCCTGGAAGACACGCAGAGCGGTAACCAGCCCCTCAAGGCACAGCAAATCATAGCGATTAGCTGGTATGTCGATTCTGTAGATGATCTCCTCGCTGGCATCTGCTACAGCTGCCACATCACCCTGCTCTTTGGTCATCATTTGCTTCTCTGTTGTCTGTGTGATGCATGATGCAATTAATCAAGGTAGCTCCTTGTCCCCATTTCGAAGCATCCACTTACCACTTCATCGAGCTCCAGACCAAAGGCAAAACATAGTTCCTGAAACTCGTCATCGGCTGCGGAAAAGGGGTAAACATTTGAGATTTGCAGTTCCACGTGGAAGTCGGCATCACTGTTAAACTTACTGTACTTCTTGCCGAGTGCATCGAAGAGCAGATCACGTTTAACTCCAATTGTGGGCATACTGCTAGTTCAGCTTACCAAGTGGTCCTTAGTTTAAATAATGCTTTACTTTTATTTTAAGAAATAATTTAAAGCGCTGTATTTGTCGTTTTTTTACAGTGTGTACACACCTAAAATGTTATGTGCGGAAATGTTGTTTAACATAACAGAGGCAATAACATTTGCATTTGCCGGCTTATTCCAAATAAAACTAATTGCTGTAAATATGTTCAGCTGGTTCATAAAACACAATATAATATAAAATACATACAATAAAACATAAGCAGTTGCTTTAGAGGAAACTGATAGACTAGCAATGCGGCTTACGGCTGAATTCGAATTTAGCAGGGACTATATACCGTAAGAGAGCTTAACATTGATATTATTTACGATATTGGTCTTCATTGGTATCGACACTGTTTTGCTGATTATGCAGTATTTTCCATAATACTGTTAAATAAATACTAATTTTAAATTGTAATATATTTGAATTGTCTTATGTTCAAATAAAAACAAATGTGTGTTTTTTATATAATTATTTGTGCAACATTTACGCCATATGCTACCGTTTTTAGTGCACTTCAGTGTCAAGTTAAAGTTTGTATGCTCAGAAAAAATGCCACACACTGTGTGTTATGTGTGTGTGTGTACATGTATGTGTGTGTGTCAAGTGTTATTTTTGTTGCTTGTACGGATTCCAAATCATCGGAAAAAAGCGTGCGCTTGAGACAGCTGTTGTCGCCTGGCGCTGCGTTTCCAAATTGCCAACATACTAAAAAAAAATCGGAAGTAAAGAGAGTTTACCTTTTTTTTATCCATATTTCTTTTTTTTTAAGAAATGTGCCGTAATAAGCAGTAAGAACGAGGTGTTTAGATCGCAAGCAGACCACGAACTACTCCAACTTCGGTCATCTTCGAGTCAGCTTAACCAATTAAGCATGCAACGCGACGAACAACGAGCGACGAAGGCGACGACGACGATCGACCTCCTTGGCAGACGCGCGTCAGACGGCAAAGCTAAAAGCTAAAAGAAAAAACTTAAGTTGTAAAGAAAACACCAAAAAAGCATTGAACGCGTGTGGCCAAAAACTTAATGAAGCGTTAAAAAATCAACTTGTGTTTCCAAAGAGGAAAAAAAAACTGCGCATCACTTTAAACAGTTATTATAGCGGCGCAATGGTTGGCATTAAACAAAGTGTTTCAGGGTGTTCTTTTAGCATGACTGCGAATTATTTTGAAGGGCAATGCAACAACAAGAAACTGCTTGTCTATTTAGTTGCTGCTTTTGCGACATTTACGTGTAAATGACCATTAGAAACATCAATTAATAAAACATCAAGCATACAGAGAGCAAAATACCAATTAAATACTCAAAATTAGTAGCGGCAACACTTGGCGCATCTTGGCGAAATTTAAATAATACTTCATCTAAGTTAATTTGATGTATCAAAATGATAATACTTATACTTATTCTAATATCACTTATTCTGCTTGTACTAGTACTTTGTCAAGTAGATGTACTGAATTTACGCTCTATATTTATTAGAATAATTATTAGAATATTGTGTTTTCTGCACAAGTTCCAGCTGCAAGCTGAAAGCTGCATTTGTTTTTGCTTGGCGTCATATCATGAATATTTAAGCTTTTGGATTTATATAAGTTTTACAAAAGATGAAATGAAACTATTCCAATCGGAATTCGGAATTGTAATTCATTTTCTTTTTAACTTTTTAAACGGCCTTGTCCAATTCAAAGATCCTAGCTACAAATTCGGATACACATTTGCCCAATTAAGTCCATGTTTGATATGAAATAAATATGTATTGTATTTAGGGATCAGTAAGGACTTTTGTATGGCTGAGTATATACATCTATTGTTGGTGATCTATTTTCCTCATAAATATGTATTAAATTGGTCAGACCAGTTAATATTTTGGGCTGGGCCCCCAAAGGAATAATCAATTTAAAAACGCCTTCAACTCCGCTCGCTGTTGCATTTTTCATAAGCATGTCCTTGTGCTGCTGGCATTGTGTTTGTTTGTTCAACCCTTGAAGAGATTGATTATTGTTTATATTTGTGTGCCTCTGTTGTAGTAGTATAAGCATGTGAATGTGAATGTGAATGCATTGCAAACATACGCATCGCATCGCATCGCATATTGTGGCATGCGGCCAGGACGACTCGTAGCCGACGTCGACTTCGACGCCGTTGCATTCATTTGAATTGGGGCAATTAAAGTGTGGTCCAACTCACGGCTGAATAACTCTATAAACACGTGATAGATGAAAGACCTGCTGGACTTGCCAGCGATTTTATCCTGTGCTCTCTACGTATTTATTTTTCCTCTTTTATCCCAACACAACAATGGCAATTAACATTAACCCCTTCGACCTGGGATCGAGGCAGCGAGGGCGTTAATTCAGACACGAGTTCTTGGTCAATTTATCAAATAATGCGACCGTTTTCCTGGAAAACGAAATAAAGTGATTATCAAGGCACTCGGTATTGAAGAAATATTAACCCAAACATTTTTCATCTTTGGGTTTGTCCTGGCATTGATTTTTCTTTAGCGTCGGCTCATTCGTTTGTAATTATGCTAAATATTGATATTATATTTATTATCATTATCCAAACATGCTATCTGTAAAAACTCTCCTGTCAAGGACGACTTTGTCCAAAACTTCTTTGGCCACTCAAGGGAGAAAACTAAAATTTCTTGGTTCTCCCTTTCTTGCAGATCAGAACAACTCATAGAAAATTTGGTGAGATAGAGAATACTGTGAATTATACAAATAACTACAAATTTGAATTCTTTTGCAATCAAAATAGAGGCTTACCTACAAGTATGGCGCCTTATCATGCATCTAGTGTTCAGTATTATGAAATTTTTTTTTGTATACAAAATATTGAGTTGTAAAAATATATTAGCTGTGGCTCAATTAGATATTTACTTTGAGTGCAGACTGCTGAAGCGAATCTAATATATGTTTATGAGAGAAACAATTTCTATATTTTTATACATATGTGAATGCTTTGTAAAATCCATTGGCAAAACCCGTCAAATGGATTGTCCTAATTGCTAACTAGTTAGTTTTTCACACGTTTGCTCTAGTTCCAATTACGTGGCACACCTCTTCCGGTTCAACCGGCTTAAAATGGCAAAGACAGGCATATCAAATCTATTCATCATGTTGTTAATAAGATGGGAAAGTGTAAATGGGTTTTTCTCTCTTTGTTGGCAAACTCTCAGTCTTATTACCTGGCCACAACACTTGCGAACTGACCTGCGGCTGTGTGGTCAGATTCATTAGAAGCTATCTATATACATGTAGGCATTATGCGATATAGCAGTAATCGTATCTGCTGTTGAATATATCACTTTACATAGAATGCAATTGTCACCTCGGGGACCACCATGAACAGAAGAAAACTGTCAACGAGGTTGATGCCAGAAAATGCTTCTGTCTGCATGCGATTTGAGAATTAGAAAATGAGAAAGGGGGGAGGGATAGGGGCAGTGGAATGTCTTTATCAAATTGATTTATAGTCACCCGACTCATTGAGGGAGCAAGTGCAAGTGAAGGCTTATCTGATCTGCAATTTTTCAATTTCACTAGCTGATGCTGATGTGGATGTTGAGAAATGACCCAGCATCGATATCAGTTACAATTTACATTTGCAGCCAAAAGGTAAACATATCAATTACCAACAATCGAGCCTCGTTGACAGAGATGCTCAACTACAATATACCTAGATAGATACTTGTTTATACAAACATGTATGTATGCCTGGATGTATGTTGCACTACTGGCTACTGGCTTGCTTCCTGGAAAGTCATTTCTCACACTGGACATTTGGGATTTGTTTGTGTTTCATTTCAATTTCAATTTCTTTTGTCTTGTACCCCGACCACAACTCCGACTCCGAATCGGATCGAAGTGTAGATCTAGTCTCAAGTGTCGCTCTGAAAAAGTGTTGCCACTTTCGACTTCTGGCTAAGTGTTTTTACGCAGGCAGACAGACAGACAGACAGACAAGCGGACAGAGCAGACCCTTCAGGTGGCAACAACTAACAGCACCTATGGGAAATTATATGAATTATATTAAACTGATTCCAGCAGGGACAAACAAAAATCCTTGAAACCGTTTGAAAGTTTCGCTTTTTTTCTTCTTCTTTGGCTGCCGTCGCGACGCGTCTCAGCAGACATATCCCCTTAATACCCTGTTTGTGAGAGGAAGGGAGTGATAGTTCGCATCGAATTTGTGCGAGTGTTGTTGAGCTAATGGATAATCCATTTGTATATCTAAATAAAAATATCATTTTTTTGTAAATATTCTATACCAATCCATGTCCAAAAATATTATTTAAAATCGTGCAAAGAAATAGTAGTGAGTCTTGGGCTTGAGCTTGGATGCAGGGCATTCTATAGCTGAGCACACCGATCTATATAATTTTAACTTGTCTTTAACTGCGATTGTTACCCTAATTTTTAGTCGTCTTCAAAAAATGAAACGGTCCGATCACTGATCCAACCACGCGTTGGATCTCCGCGTAATGGCACAATCAGCTAAAAAATAGCTATATAGCCATATATATACATATGCACATACATATATATTTACATATATATATGTGGCTGCGGCGCACGCGTGTCATTCTGGGCAGCAATCAAAGTGATATGAAAATTGCGTTTGGGTTCAACAGGTTCGTTGTTCTGCACACTTTTTTTGTTTGCCTAAAGGTTAAACGTGCGAATTTCACCGATGGCCAAAAGACTGAGGCTCCAGGCCCAGGGCCATTTTTTGATCAGCGGTCGATCAATGAGAATGAGAATATGCGAAATGCGAATGCGAATAAGCCACGATTTCGCTTTTCGCTGTTAAAGGTAATCGTCTGACTTTTTTTGAGCCACTGCTCCTGCTCCTGCTCCTACTGCTGCTCCTGCTCCAGCTCCTACTGCTGCCCATCATTGACCGACGCGTACCGTACGCGAATTTAGTGCTTGCTTTGATATATATACAGCTACAGCTACAGCTACAGCTAAAGATAATTAAATGTAATTTGGTACTTCCTTTTCAGCCGAAATAATACATATAAATAGTATCTTTAGTTTACATTTTATTCTCGCTCTTCTCTCCAGGCCCGGCCCTGGTCTCTTTATTATACATTTTCGTTTTCTTTCAGCGCTGGGCTGAGACTTAAGGTCACTTCAATTCCAAACATATACATACATATACGTATGCAATGATATATGCATATATGTATATATATATACATATGTATATACTTGCATGCCCCAGACGCAAGTTCAATGGAATTCGCTCTCGTACTCGCACTTCAAATGCAACAATGCAACAATTGCTATAGGAAAAGTACCTCAAGAACTATTTTAGAGGAGGAGCAACGAAACCGAAACCGAAATTGAAACTTGCTAATTGTTTTGCGCTCGAGCAGCGGCGGCCGATGGCGGAGGAAGGAGCGTGCACTTCAGTTTCCAGTGAAGAAACACTTTCCATTCAAGCCCAATAAACGGCCCATTGTGAAAATACAAAAATGAAAAAAAAATACCGCCTGCCCATTCATAAAAGCACCCAAGCAGGGGCATCGCGTTCCCTGTCTGAATCAGCAATTGTTGCTCTAACCGCCAGCCGCCGCAAATTAGACGCTCAATTACTCTACACAAATTCCAGGGTAATTTCAGAGCATTTTCAAATAAGATGAACCAGAGCACGGTCTAGCACCATGCATTGTACACTCAGAAAAATATATGACCTAGTATAATTTGGGCTTAAAGACCACGAATTAGTCTTGTTAAAATTAGGGTTATTAAATATATGAATGTGAATTCCAGTTTATAATACAGGGTATTCAAATTTTGTCCTCAGTTTTGAAGATGTGTTGATGCACTTTAAGTAAACAAATTTTTTTTTTGTTTACCAAGATATCCAAATGATTCTGCTTACATTACAGCAAATATGATCAACATCTGACATTTTTGTTTACCAAGAAACTGAAATGAAGCTCCTAACTTTGAGCGAAGAATGATCAAAATTAGACTACTTTTGCTTGGTTTTGTTAATGTATAGTAAAATTTAGATGTCGGCAATTTGACATGTAACCTTCGGCGTGCCAAAGATTCCGTTTCTTGCTTTTTAATTCTCAAATGCGTATTGCGTAAATACTGAAATTCCTTCTATGATCAAAGGCGTATTTTCTCAGCGTGTCGCTGGTGCAGGGAGTGAGGCACTCACACTCTAGGTTGCGTCAATACGAAAGTGAATCTTGACCACGTGGTGCTGTTTTCTTCGATTGTAACCCTTCGCTTAGGCGATCATTTCTCATAATTTATCCTGTAGCCACATCCTTCCGTAAAATGTTCTCACACTTGACCCGCTGTGCGTCGGATACGCCCGCCAAGGATCGGAAGTTGTTCCTGTTCACCAGCATCATCATCATCATCATCCTAGGCGCACTGTTATTGTTGTTGTTGCTCTTGTTGTTTTTGGTGTTGTTCACGAAATGTTGTTGCTCAACAAGCGAGGAGAAAAATCTTATTAAAAATTGTTATTTCTTTCTTGGCCCTTTTTTCTCTTGTTATTTTTTATATTTTGTTTTTTGGTGTGCGTTTTTATTGCTTTAATCATTTTTATTTTGTGCGGCTTCCGTGCCACCTGTTATGCTTGTCGAAGGTGTAGCAGCTACAACGGCAGCAGCAGCAGCAGCAGCAGCCAGAGGTCCTCGGATCCTTGAGGCCTTTTTGATTTTTCTCAAGTGATTGCGTAGTTTTCATCTTTTGTGTGTGCTTCTTGTTGTAGTTCTCACTGTTTCAAATTTGAATTGATCATTGCGCTTTGATCTGGGTAAGGGTAACGTGGGATCGACCTGGACACAGTCCTCAGTCCTTAGCCTATCAAAATAGCAATCATAATTTGTCGATTATAATGCCTACTTCCGATTCCTATTTCCAGTTTCAATTCAAAAGCCATGAAATTTATGTCTAAACGCCTAAGACAAATTGCACATACAAGATGAATGCCAACGAATTAGTCAAAGTTGTTTTGAGTGGGATTAAGGCCATTGGTACGGCGCCAAGCAGTTGCCAAAGATCACCAAAGATAGCCATCAAATGTTGGCAAAACAAATACCCAAATGGGCTTCAAAGTCGAGCCGTGCGACAAAAATTGTTACGCTTCGCTCTGATCCCCTCAGATTCAGATATGAATGTATATTGTGTGCCGGCAGTTGTGATAACCATCAGTATGCAATCTATAACAACAGGCTGGCTGGCTGGTTGGATGGTAGGCTGACTGGCTGGTTGCCTGCAGGCGTGCCCAAACAATGACACAGTGGGCGCTGAATTGACCTGGCCAAAGGACAACGAGTAGCAGCAGCAGCAGCAGCAGGAGCAGAACATTTTTTTTTGCTTACCCTCAGTTGAGTGTATAATCTAGTTTTAATTTTCATGGGAATTAACCCATGCCCCTTGCAACATTTTTTACTGTTTGTGTAAGCAATATGCTATTTATGCATATGTATATAAAAAAAAAATGTTGAACAAACTGCTGCTGAACAGAGCTATTTGCTTTGATTTTCACTTGACTTTTTGCGCTCGAGCGCTGTTTGATTGGAGTTTACATATCGTATTTTTTTGCTGTTTGCTACCCCGTCAATATTTGCAAAGGCAGCAGTCAAACAGTTGGCGTACAATGTACGTCTCGGCAGCTGATTTCACTTTGGATTTGCATATTTCATTTGGCTTTTAATGAATTTTCAATTTGACAATTGGCAAAATGCCGCACACGAACGCATTGGGGCCACCCACCTGAAACCCGTGTGTGTAAATGCCCCCAGTGACCCATTCCATTGAGGGGATCGCATGTGGCAGTCCTGCTTCCGATTGACTTTCGCTCATTGCATTCCTCTCGATCAGTTGAAACCGCCTGAGTCGGCACAGTGTTAAATGCTAATAAAATAAATAACACACAGAATAAAAAATATCAATTTACGTTAAAAAAATAACTAGGCTACAGGCTGCCAAAAATTATCGCAGCTCTTTCGGAGTCCAGACAACACTTTCACGGCCTAGAGCGACTGGCTAATGGTAGTCGTTGACATGCGCCTACTTTTATTCATGATTGGCGTTTCTACAGCTCCTACACGTTTCACATCAATAAACTTCAAAAGCACCGGGCATATCGCGTTTACGATTAACTTTACGCCTTTGTGGCTACAACATGTTGCAGCTTGTAAGTGCTCATTTTGTATCTCTATTAAATTAAATTTATTTATGTTAAATAAATAGTTTCTTATATTTGTAGTATTATCATCTCTTAAGAGGTTTAGAAGTGACTTTTGGTGGATATCTGAAACATATTTCGGGGTTAACATGTTATGGAAATATTTAATTAATCAGATTTATTTTATTCCATCATCAGTAAGATTTCAGTAAGCTTCAGCCGAGCTGCCGCAACTTGTTTAAACTAAAAATGTTATATTTGAACATTTCTTAATAAATAGACAATACATCTTTGAAAATTTCTATATTAAGGATTGCCACAATTTACGAGAACAGACAAGCTTTCCCGTCTCTTATGTGAGTGCATTAGAGATTCGTTGAAATAATTTCGATTTCTTGTTAACAGTTTTTGGCATGCGCTTTCTGGAAGCTGCTCTACATCAGATCCACATACACATCCACATGACAGAGGACCAGAACACGAGCTTCGGACACAAGCTGCCCTTATGCGTATTGACACGAAAAGTATGACCCGTTACCCAATGGATTGATGTGGATGTGAATGTGAATGTGTGTATATTGAGGTATATGCCGCATTCATTGTTCATATTTAACCGGCTATAAGTGGCTGCAGTTTTGGGATCACTCGTTAAGTGACAGGCACGCAAGGCGCCTCTGAGTATGGGAAGGAACATCATGAAGATGACTCTCCGAATAGCTAACCCTTTTCACCCGATCTCTCTCTCACGCTCTCTCTCTCTCTCTCTCTCTCCATCAGCACGTGTGCCCTTTTATATTATTGTTTTTGTTGTTGTTGTTTTGCTTGTTAATTTTATTGTTGCGAGTTGTCAATGTGCATAAAATTCAAATCGATATGCAAGCGTTTAGTTGGCGGATGCCTCAACATCAGCCAGGATCGATAAGCATTAACTTAAGCTAACCAGAGAGAGGGCTGCTCCTGCATCTGCTTCTTCTTTCGATACGATCGTCGGTTGTTCGTCTCAGCTGCAGGTGTAACCGAAGGCGTCACATGCACAACTGTCACTTGTGCGCACATCGCGCGTTCTTGCAACCGAAGCCGTTGCAATGTACTCGTAAATTGCACTTGCAACAGGACACGAGGAAAAACCATCGCAGGGGTTGTTTTTGACCTGCCTGACTGCCTGTCTTTGTTGGCCAATAAATTTGTTGTGCTGCTCTCGGTGCGGTTTGTTGTGTGACATTTTTATCTAATTGACAACGTTTTATTGCCGCCGGTAGATGCGTTGGCCAAGATACCCCTAGGGTTGCGCAAATATTCAAAAGCATCACGCAACTTGGGGCGTGCTACTGCGGCCCACACATCGGCAAGCAGCGGCAGCGGCAGCATAAAGAGATTTTTTTATATCAATATGATTTCCAACGAATCATTACCGCATTGCTGGCGGGGAAGGCGTTGCTCAGGATTCTGACTCGACCACCATCGGCGCCTAAATATGCTGTCTCATGCTCGGGATATAACTAAGTTGCCTGTGCCCATACTAATTGTTAGCGCTAAAATGTTAGCCTAACTATCCGAGTTAGTTAGCGCCGGGCACGCTTATTAGGGATGCCCAAAGGCGAAGAGCCCTCACATACATCGACCCTACACTCAGAAAAATATTTGTGCTCTAAAATTAAGAAAGTAAGAATTAATTCAATCAATTTGTGGGTTACTCGGTACTGTGTCATATTTTATTTTGCTGAGTGTACCAAGCGTGTCCTTGACGCTTGGCTAACAAGCAGGCGCCGAGTGTATCGAACCCTCACAAGCATATCAATTGGAAAATTTCGCCAGCTTGTAATAAACAAGATTTTTCATTGCGATATATAATTGTTGGGCATTGGTCATCGCAGGCATGCCGAATCGCCTGTCGGCGGCAGATTTGTAAAGGTGTGGTCAGCAGGTAGAGTTTTGGGCCATGAGGCATGAGTTTGCTTAGCGGCTCAGTCCTTTTGTCTGGTGTCCCAGCGATGATTTAGATAAGATGCTGCTGCTCTTTGGCTGCCGGCCAATTTGGTGCTGACAAATCATTGTTGGCAATCTTTGTGGGTACTTATGTTTGGATATTTGCAAATTTAGCAGCACTTGATGGTTAACCTAATCCGGTTATAGGTTTTGTTTGCATTTCCGCCCTGTTCCGGACGCCAACCCTTAGCCCTCAGCCCTCAGCCCTCAACCCCATAATCATCTTGTTAACGGCTTTAGATTGCCAACGATAGGCGCCAGCGTCTCTTCTTCTTCTATTCTGCCTTTTTTCGCCAGCGCCATTTTGCACATGAAACCGAAGACTGAAGCTGAAGTTGATGCTGAAGCTCAACAAAAATGTGCTGTGAATTCCAATACAAGGGCAGGCAACACAATTCACCACCGATTGCCATTGGCTGTTGGCCGGGGACGGCACGTGCTGCCAACTGGGACGAGGTAAGTGGCTCGAGGAGGTAAGCAAGGCAACTTGTTTACCTGGTTCCCTTGTACCCCCGTCCATGTTTTACCTGCGTTTGCGTGGTGGGTTTTTGTACTGCGCGTATAAATAGCGCTGCCAGGATGAGCCTTCAGTCAGAAACTCGCCAGCAACCACAGCGAACGGTTTAAGTTTTTGTACTGCAGTGAATAATAATAAATAAATATTCAATCGACATGTCGTCCAGTGAGATATATCGCTACTATTACAAGACCTCCGAGGATTTGCAGGGCTTCAAGGCTGGCGCAACGGAGCCATATTTTAATCCCATGGCAGCCTATAATCCAGCCGTTACACACTATCAGTTCAATTGCAATTCGTTGGCCAGCTCCAGCAATTATCTATCGGCCAATGGCTTCATCAGTTTCGAGCAGGCCAGCTCCGATGGTTGGATCACCTCATCGCCGTCCAGCCATCGTTCCGAGAGTCCCGAGTATGTTGATCTCAATACCATCTACAACAATGGCTGCAACGTCCTGCCACAAGCCCAGCAGTTCCCACTGACCCTGGAGCAGGCAGCACCAGTTGCTGTAGGCGCTGCAGCACCGCAGCCTGCTTTAGACATCATGGGCTCACCTAATGTAGGCACTTGTAAGACTTTGCCAGCTGCAGCAGCAGCAGCAGCTCCAACGGTGAAACCCAAGCGAAGCTACACCCGCAAGAATCAGCAAGTGGCAGCCACTGAAACGGTAAACGCCACAACACACACAAGCGCGCCCACATCTCAGTGCAACAACAACAATCCCAATGTGCAACTTTATGGCGATGATTTCCAAAGCTTTGATTTCGATAATTCGGCTTTATTTGATGACAGCGTCGAGGATGACGATGACATGATGCTCTTCGACGATGACTTCGATGGCGATGGCAACGAGGGCTCCTTCGAGCTGGGCGATGGCGATAGCGAGGATGCCTCCGCCAATCCGGATGCAGCAGCCAGCGGTGCCGGCAAGAAGCGTCGCAACAAGCAAATCTCACCGGTGGTCAAGCGCAAGCGTCGTCTGGCTGCCAATGCCCGGGAACGTCGTCGCATGCAGAATCTGAATACGGCCTTCGATCGACTGCGTCAGTATCTGCCCTGTCTGGGCAATGATCGACAACTGTCCAAGCACGAGACCCTGCAGATGGCCCAGACCTACATCTCGGCTTTGGGTGATCTGTTGCGCTAGATGGACGCAGCAACCCATCCATTTGCCAAATGTTGTACCTTCTCTGTATATATAGTATTTTTATATATATATGTATGTCAAACTAGAGCCCAGTAGTAATTTATTGCCTAAGTATCGTGCTGTTTATTGTTTAGTTACCATCAAATAATAAGACTTGTAATAAAAATTAAAATATACAATTTGTTGTGTTTATTCTGGTCATCTTGTAGATTATTAAAATGATGCGAAATGGAAATGTCCAATTCACTTTTTAGGTTAGCGATATCAATGGATTCGGTCGTTAAGCTGAAGACCATGCTAGATTTCTGAAAATAAATGTACTAAAATGTAATGGGCAATAAAAGTTATACATGTGTATATATGTATATAATCCCATAAAACAAAAATTCAAATGAATAAATTTACATATTAAATATTTTATCTCAGAACTTATATTTAGAATATATACATATTTTCATTCCCTATTCCAAAAGTAATCACATTTCCCAATCAATTTTAAAATTTTCTCATTAAGAGAATAAGTTTACAGCCTAAAGATTTTTCTCTCTTTTTCTAGAAATTTTATTGAAGGATAAGCGGCTGCAAAAATGACTAGATTTATTTCATTTTTGATGCAGTTACTTAGGGGGTTCGAGCAATGCCCGTTATGCAATCTTAAGCCAGTTATGAAAAGTGGCTTAAGTAATACCCGTTATATATGTATGTGTGAATGTAATCTTAAGCCCTTAGTTGTTGAGTTTGAGTTGTTTACATTTGAGCCAGCTTAGCTTATAAGCCTCGGCCCCTATCAATCTTTGGCAATCTGAAGTTCACTTAATGTCTTCACCTTTTGCGCCATTTCTTGGCGCTTCCTCGCCAGGCACCTCATTTATCGCAGTGCATCAATTCTCACACACAGCTTGCCGAGTCCGTCGCGCGTTCCTTGTGTTCGACTTTATTATGTGGAGCAAGGTGATCGATTTGGCGCTTCGCGATCAATTTGTAGACAGTTCAGCTGAAATTAGTCGCCGGCACTCGGCTACAAATACACATACATATATATACAATATGCTGGCCCAAAACAAATACGCGAAAAGTGATCCCCACGAACAGTATTGTGCCGATAATTATACGGCACTGGGCAGCGGAGTGTGGCTGCCAAATTAAGTTAAGTGTGGGGCTGATCTGCTTTTAGCAGTCGCAGTTCAACTTCGAGTCCCAAAAAAAAAATATATACATGTATATATATATCGAGAGCACCACTCACACAAATCGTTTAAAGTGAACATCGATTGATGATCGCTGTTGGCGGATAACCGACAAAGGCAACGGCTAAGACTAAGCTGGCTTAAGCTCTCGGCCAATTCATTGAGTCAGTCAGTCAGTCAGTCAGGTCAGAGATTCAATCATTCGGTAGATACAAAACCAATTTGTTGATAGCTCGACTGACTGACGATCCGCCACTGCCACTAAACAATCAAACAATGGCAATTTCGGGGGCGGCCGTTTGGGGGCGCGGCAGGACATTGTTACGTGGGTAGTTTTGTTGCTGTTTGTTTTATAAAATGATTTTCGGGCGTTGCCAAAAATAAAATAAAACAAAAACAAAATCAAAAGCTCGGACAATCAAAAGGAAATTCACATAATTAGTTAGCCGGCGCGACTTCGACAGCTCTTCGTTAAATTGTTAATGACTTAATTTAGAGTTGGCGGTGCGGGCGTCTCCCTCGACAGTGGCAATTATGAAGGTAGCCCCACAATATCCTGTCGCAGTCGCAGTCGCAGTCACAGTTCCTTGGGATCGGGCTCTCTTGTTAGCGACAATTTACGGCTTTGAACGCTTCCGCACAAAAGCGTCGCCGTCAATTTGTCAATTACACAAATTGTTTAGGTCTCGGCTCACCACGATACCAACAACAACAGCAACAACAACAACAACAATAATAATAATCAACAACACAAAGATGCGTTTCGATTTCGGTTGCGTTTTGGGGACCTCTTCCTGCCAAGCTTTGTGCAACCGAGCTACGTTTGCCGATATTGTGTGTGCAGCTGCACAGATTCGATCCAGCTTCCATCTTTGAGCAAAAGATGCAACTGCTCTCGCCAATACAATTAGTTAGAATTCATGAATGGCAACTGGGAACTTGGAATGGGAATGGGAACTGATGTACGTGCAAGCGACCCCAGGCTGCTTTTGGCAACGCCGCCGCCACCGCCGCCGCCGCCGCTGTTTGTTGCAACCGCACATCGGCCAGCCAAAAGCAAAAGTTTCAGTCGGTGTTTTTAGTTCAGTCCCTCCGTAGTCGGAGTCTTGCATGTCTTTGTCAATTTATAGACAGCTTGCCTGAGCATTATTAACACGTATTATTATGCATTCGAGTTTTGGTTTTGGAGCTTAAGGGTACGTCGCCCTGTTGCATCCACATATATGTACATACATATACACATATGTATTTTGTGGGTTTTTCTGTATTTGCTGCTTCGGCAGCAGGTCGTAAAGGAATTAATGTACCTAAAATTTGTCATGTCGATAATTGGCGCGCTTCATTTTGAGGTTGATTTTTTTTTTTTCGGTTTTTCTGACCAAGAGTCTGTTTAAGCAGTTACCAATTCGTATTATAAGTGTATATGTATCTGAGTTAAACAAGTTAATGAGCTTTAACACCATCAATTTGTCACTTCTTATTATCGTGCCCATGGAGCATGGCATCGAATTGGCAGACCGCATAACAAGCCCACTGAATGCTGACAGCTAATTGGGCTTTAAGTTAGTTGCAAGTGCAACACAATAAGATATTCATTGCTCTGTTAAACTAGTTCTGCTTAATCCTTAACACAGTTCTTTGCTTGTCCTTGTCACACATTTGTGCTGCGGTCAATATATGCACCTTTATTGTGGTTGGATTATGGATCGGGGAGGCAATTCGAATATGTGAGAAAACATTCTATATTTGCCTATACGCAGCATATACAATTTTTAGTCTTAGGGTCTCTTAGACGCTGAGTTAACCGACTACTCTAATAATAATAATAGTAAGAGACTTATATTTATCAGTCTGTTTTAAGTTGCACTTTTAGGAAATGCATTTAATTATTTATATTCTTATTTTGCACAAAATAATAAATAAAAATCTATATTTAGAAAATATTAAAAAGGAATTTAAAATTTGGTACTGACTCAAATACCGAAACTATTTACCCCGAAAAGACCATATCGGAACCAAAAATTCATTTCGGGGAAATCATATGTAAATGTGGCTGTGTTCATATACGATATACGAGAATCTATATTCCAAATTGAAAGTCTGTGAAATTTGTTTATTCATATAGAGGAAAGATAGACGGATCGATTCGACTATTGATCCTGATATAGAATTTGTATACCTAATGGGCCTGAAGATTGAGTAATTTTTAATAGGTTATCAAACCAGTGCCATAAAAATCAACCAAACCAATAAATCGGAACCAAATTTTTTATTATGTATTTATATGTAGCTATATATGCACAAGTTTATATATAGTTTAGATCATCTAAAACCTTGACAAATGCATTATTTATTTTAAACATTTGCGGTTCTTGTCTTGTTTTCTAAGCACATTTTTTTCCAAGATTGTTTTCTTTGGCACACAAAAAGATTTTCTGATACTATTCGGAGCACATTTTCATTGCTGCAATTGAAAGGACCATTAAAAAACCAGGCAACCCGCAACATTTTTTAAGGTTTTTAATTTTAACGTTGTGTTGCATGAATAGTTTTGGATTGAAGTGCGCATAGTTTCCGTTTCCGGCGGTTTATTTTGGCATTGTTGTGTGAACATTTTACGCTGATCCTTTAATTGTTGCACAATAATTGCTTGCGCCAATGCGGACCCCAAAAATAAATAAATAAGAAAAAAACATAAATGCATTTGGCTGATTGATGTGAGGTTTTGGATGTGGTTTGTGGCTCAGACACGACTGAAACTGAATGCAACGAAACCTTTACGGGACTCTCATCCATTCGCGTGTTCAGTGAGATCTGTGTGTGGGCCCATTTCGGGTCAACAGGGCCAAATGATTGCAATTATTAAGCCATAAAACGGGCTGGGTTAAATGCCCAGTCTGTAATTAGCGACACCAAATCATGCCGGCCACGCCTCCGCCCGCATTGTGTGCGGCACGTAAAGAAATGGCAAAAAGAAAGATCAATACCTGGATACGGGGAAAAGTCAAAGTCAAATCCAATTATAGATCGTCGTTTGTTTAAGGAAGTTTTGCCCAGCGAAGGAAGCAAACACTGCCGGCAATTTGTTAAAGATTCGCTACGCGCCTTATTCAGCCATCAATCAGTAGCTCCGATTACTGTTTGAACGTTGCAGGAGCAACAACAGAGAACAGATTTAACCGTTACACGTTGACAAATAATTCGCACGGCCGATCGCTCTTGACTGGGCAACTCAATTAGCCACACAGACGCACCGCACACAGTTGACTGACTCTTGGCCCTCAAAACAAAACTGGCCAAGTAGGTGGCAGTCATCAAAGTCGAACTAAGCCTTCGCCGAGTCTTCAGATTCGAGTATCTCACGCTGCATTCAAGGAACAACGCACAACGCACAACGATCAACGATCGTCAGTGAAAGTGCATCAAAAATCAAAGTCGACTTTGAGGGCGAGGCATCAAATTAACACAGCAAAAACGATAAGATGCTACCAAAGATGCAGAGGCAAGAAAAGCAACAAAAAACAGCTAACAATACATTAAACAAATATTTACTAAACAACGAGTCAGCAATGCTCTTTACAAATTTTCCTACAACACGTAATCTGCGGATGCATTAATTTGAACGGAAATAAACGTTCTTCGTTTGAGCTGACATAATATTAAGAATTGATCAAAATCTTTCATATCTGCCATGTATCACAGAATTAGAGTATCCTCATGTTAGGGTATTTAAGTACATATTCAAAAGCTGTGGCTGTATTTTTTAACTGAAATTGCCACACGCAAGCCATCGCTTTGTCACGTTAAGATGGTGAGCCGAGCTGCGAAGTGGCGAGCGGTCGGGCGGACGGGGGAGGAGGATGCCAGAGACAGGCGCATTCGGCGGAGTATTTTTGGTGCAGATTCTTCTGTGCGCCTTGGTTGCGGTCTGTAATTTTGTATTCGCATTCGGGGGTCATTTGATACAGTTTTCCAGCTCATTTGCTTGTAATTGGGCACCGAAGGAGATTCGCGCAGGCTCCACACATAAAATCCTCTGTCCCGTTGTCTGCGTCGTCTGTGTCCCCAGCAGGCTGCCAACTTTAGCTCAGGTTGACGACTTTTCAAATTATCAGTTCAATTTTGGTACTTATATATTTATTAATCAGGATTTCGTGTGAAAAATGTGACCAGGGTGCGCCCATATTTTGTGTGTTTAAACTCAGCTCAGCAGACAACAAACAAAAACAACAATAACATGCCACAGCAACAGCAGCAAATTTAATGTCAACGACGTCGGTGGCTTTGGCATCACTTCGAATTTTGTCCATGGGCCACTTGTCTGGACAATGTGTGCCCCTCTCAGCTTGTGAGTTGCTGTTGTTGTTGTTGTTGCTCATTTTTTTCGTCCTTTTTTATGATTTCACGTCCACCTGCAGGGCCTGCGCGACTTGTTCTGGTTTGTATGGACTGCGTGTGAATTTAATCCCTTGGCCCCAATTATTCAAGTAATTAAGTATTAATGTGCGAAACTTTATCACCTTTTGGGCAACGCTGCAAGTCGTGATTTTCCAGTCCATTTGTGTACCTAAACGATCATTAATGTGGGGCTTCAGATGAGATTGATAATCGCACGGGAACGTAATTATTATTACACAGATCATACCAGTTAAAGTTAAAATTATAAATATATTTTAACTTATTTTATATTTGGTACTTAATTCATTTTATCGTACGGATTAGTTTTAGAATATTTTAAACAAATAATGTTAATATATAGCTAATGTTTCACAAATATCTCAAATAAACAACGAATGCTTAGACTCAATAAATCACTGTAACAAATTCTTTACCAACTTGACGAACTATTAAAGCCAATTCTATACTCAAATACTAAACTTAAATCTTAAATGATGGCTTATAGACCCGGCAGATCATACGTGCCGCCAAAGGTTAACTGATCCAAGTGCAATTAGCAGATATGTATAATCCGTGTGATTCCATCCAAAAATGTCAATAACAATAAATTTGTGGGCAATGCATGTAGGCTTCGGGGGAAATCAAGATATGGACTGGTGGACAAGGTGATTATATACGAGGAGCAGCTCATAACTGTCAAAATCAGGCAATCAATTGATTGGCGCATTGATCGGCTTTGTAGCTAGGCAGCGAGGACCGCACAGGATCGCACTCGGTTCGCACAATATTTTAGAGGCGTGTTCCGGCTGTCAACATTTTATGTTGGTGGTCAGAAAGTCAACTTGTGGTCGCAACTGCAACAGCAGTAGATACTGATGCTGAGAACCGTGCGGGTGTTCCCACTGTGCGCAAGTCCTTGAGCTCACCGAACAGTCGAACAATAGCGCTCACAATTTCCCGCCCCAGTGAGTCCTTTGTGCGTGCGCAGGGCACACAAAGGCAACTACTTACAACACATTATGACACGAAATTTGAAATGAAAAACGAAGAATCCTTGAAGATTAGAATAGGCATTTTATTGCCCAACACAAGAGTCCTTCTGATTCATTGCTATTACTCTATTTTGTATTTGTTTCCCCTCTCTGCTGCGCGGCGTGTCCTTTGGCTCCTTTTGATGATGGCTAACCGCTTTGAATTTGCGTGAACCAAATCCAATTTTATTGCTTAATTTTTTTTGTATTCTGCGGCTATTTTCTAATTTTTCTAATTGAATTGCGCGCTCTGTAAAATTTCACATTTGTTTCTTGGGGCCAAGTTCATTATTTATTTCTATATCTCAACATTGTAATGTAAATTAACTTTCTGTTCTTGCTGGCTGCCTTAATGTATTCTTCTTCTTTCTTTTTGGTTGGGGCAATTTTTGAAAATAGTCGTGAATTTTCTACGCCGTTGTGCTTGGTAATTTATTAATCGAAGCAATTTATTATATCAATTTTTGTTTTGTGAAAATGTTTATAAAATATAATGGTATAATGAGTAGCGCTCGCACCAGAGAAAATTAAATCTGAAAATAGTTTTGTAAATCGGTTTTAAAAGCATTATTATTTTTTAAATGTTGCAGCAACTAATAAAATAAAGAATTTAGTAATGTTTTTTGTTTATTGTTTGTTTAGCTCTTTTATATTTATTTATATTCGATTACAACTTTAACTAAAGCCGGCGAATACGAAATTTTTTCTTATATATTTTAGCAAATAATTTGTTGAATACTTTAAAATTCACAACTTCAAACTTTTCGCTTTGTTGTATCCATTATGGCCATATCGTTATGGTTGTTGATTTAGAATACAATTTCAATAATTAATCAGTAATATTTATAAAGATTTTAGTATGTTATAGTGCAATCGTTGAGTTCGCAAAAAAAGCGGAAAAAGTGAATAAAATATACATTAATGTAAAGAAATATATATTTTGTATTGAAGTTAAACCAATTATATGCAGGTACACAATCGCCATTCTTCTATGGTATTTTATTCTCTCTTGCCACTAGTATAATGGGATGCCCTATGCCGTTATCCCTATATTCGTGTCCCGACCAGCTGACGTTCGTTGGGCACACGTGTTCAGAGCCATGCGCGCGAGTTTGAGTCTCAATTTGGATTTGTAAACTGAGCCCAGGAGTCCCGAGAGTGGTTGACTGAGCTGCTGTGTATCTGTGTATCCTTGTCGGCATCACACCTACTCCACACTGTTGCACTCTACTCCAGCCAGCAACCCTTTACCATTTGTCTTGGCGCACTGCTGTCCAAGTCCTTTAAGCGGTTTATCCTGCTGTTACTGTTGCTGTTGCTGTTCCTGTTGCCTTTTTCTCGGTCGCTCCTGCACACTCGTGCTTATCGGAAGTCAACAGTAACTGTTGAAGGGGGGAACGGGAGCATACTGCTTCCTTGAAATTGTGTAGTTGTAGTTGTAGTCGAACCGTAAAAGAAACAGCTACAACAAAAATAAAATACTCACGAAGGAGAGGCACTGGCAACAGCAAATGCTACCCAATTTTGAAGTCAAAGTAGCACCAGATGACGGCATGCGCCGACCGTTTGTTCTGAGCGATCCTTGGGCAGCATATGTTGCATTTTGGCTTGAGTGTTGGTTCTATCTCGCTTTGACTACCGCTCGCTGGTGCTAGTCCCTTTTCGGTGGCTTTCACTTGCACGCCACGCGGCAACAGCAACAGCAACAGCAGCGACAGCAACAAATAATAATAATAATAATGATAATTTCTTATTGTGCTTAGGCCCAAGACACGCCAGTTGGTTCCAAAAAAAACCTCAAATACTTATGCAGAGCCAGCAGGTTATTCTACTATTCCAGTTAGTAGACAATTCTCGATGTCCTTCGGCAGCGTTGCGATCCCATATAGATCTGCATCAATCAAAATTAAAGTCCCGAATCGAGACCAATCAAGTCAAGCGGAGACAATCAGAAAAAACGATGAAGTAGATGAAAGGCCAAGTTGAACCAAGAATTAGCATTGGCCCATACGAAGGTAAAGTGATTAAAATCATATTAAGATAAACATTGTTGCTCAAGAAGTTAACGGATTGTGGATTAAATATTGACGCGTTTCCAGAGAAAGAGCTGCTGTCTTTAATTCTTGAGCACATCTGATCTGCTACTACTCACGCATATAAACAGAAACTGGCACGAAAATTTGCAACGCAGTTAATGCGAGATTTAAAGTACTAGTGTTGAAACAGGGGCTGAAATAATTCAGAGAAAGAATTCATAATATAATGAGTAATTAAAATTAATATTAAATTTATAGTTACTTAAAAAAGTAAAGTAATTCACAATTTAATTTTTTTTAAATGCAGCAAGGCTGTATAGCAAGGTCTAAGAAAATTTATTGTCTGGTGACGTCCGTTTGTTAGTTTCAGGTCAAGTTAATTTTACTTCTTATTTACTTCGATAATTTTCGAATTCCATTGGGATTCATCTTCAGGAAGAGATGCACTGCATTCCGTCATTTATGAAGTTAGAAACAGCTGGAGCCAGCGACAAACATATTTAAGTATAAGAATATTTTTGCTATATTTTTAGTCAAATATCAATAAAAATAGCGTTGATGCTATATTTATATTTGATATCTGATCTTTAGGTAAATCTGTCATAACGGCAATAGTATTCAGTTTTGGGCATTTCACAGCTAGACTTGCAGTTCCTTTCACAACTCTAAAGACTCTGCTTGCCCAAACAACATTTCAACTAGAAATGAGTCGCGCGCATTCCGTCAGTTGTCTACAAAATGTTTAACAGATGTTGGAGTAGGCATCGTATTGGTATCGCAGCATTTGGGCAACTACAACTACAACAAGAATAGCAACAACAACAGCAGCAGAAACAACAACATCAGCAACAGATCATCATCAACAACTGTTACAAGCAGTAAAAATAAGATAAAATTCAGACGCTGACTGAGTAAAATTGCGCCATTGAGCCAAAAAAAAAAAAAAATTAAACTGAAGTCGTAGTAAATTTCGTTTTTGCTGGTCGTGGTCTCGTGTGCACTGCAAATAATTTTTGGGTCAAAAACCAATTTATCTGACAAATGCAAAAGCACAATTGCATTATTTTTTTTTACTTAACATCTTTTATAACATTTTTTATATTAATATATTCTGCAGGCATTCTCAAAATCTTAACTAAAATTTTATCAAGTAAAAAAATTGAAAAATGTAGGAATAATTTTGGATATCAGGATAAATATCTTGTACTTATACAAATGCGTACTTTAAATATATAAAAATAGCTTTATGCTTAAGGAATGTAACTTTTTAGTATTTCAAGATTGTAATAGACTTGAGAAAAATTTGGATTTACCATATAATTGTAAAAAACTAAAGTACAACATTTTTAGCTGAATTGTGCGCAGTGTAAGTGCGCAGGTCAAAATAATTTGGCTCACTACGGAAACGCAGGAACGTAGACATGAGCTGACTGTCGCTCTCCACCTAACGCTATCTCTTTCCATGGCCAGCTGTTGCCTCTTTCAGACGAGCTGTGCCTTTTCGTGTTTTTTGGTTCGTGTGTTTGCCACGTGTCGCTGGCAAAGCCCATTGACCAATTGGACAATGGCATAGCGAGGAGAAAGGGTTTGGAGAAATATTTAAATGTGTGTTTATAAATTTTATGCAAGTGACTTTGAAAAGTGAACTTGCGATTAGAAGAGCGAAATAAATGCAGAATGAGCAGCTGTAAAATCAATCAAAAACTTGTCAAATAAATGTCAGTGCAATTCCCTTTTCGCTGACTTATGCGCATGCATAAGCAATGAGCACAATGCATCCTGTCCAGGTCATATCCTTTGGGTGCATAAATTGCCGTATTTATTATATATTCATACATTTGTGTACGTCACCATCAACAACATTTTCTTTGTTTAGCTGCAATTGGCGCGTTGAACATTGAGGTACTCAATGACTTGGGCGGCAACAGCAGCGCTGCATCGCTGTGCCTGAGCCACTTGGTCCTGGGACAGGCGACGAGCACTCACCAGCAGCAAGGAGCCCGAATGCATGGCTTGGGCGAGTCCTTGATGGATTGTGGTCATGCCACGCAAGAAGCAATTGTTGCTATCATCTTGGTTGAAACCCAGTGGTCCCAATGCAGTGCTCGTCAGCTGATTCGCGCAGAGCATCGGAATCTGAGCCATCTGCTGAACAAAGCTCTGCACATTGGCTAACACTTGCTGGCCATCGCGGCGATAGGTCTCCATTGTATTGGATAGCTCTAATGTGCAGGCACCCAACTGTTCCGTCACATTCAGTGTGAACTCCTGCAGATTCCAGGCAGGATTGCAGCTGGGATTTCCCAATATCAAATGATTTGTGTCATCTATGGCAATGCTTATCTCTGCCATGGCATTGGTGGTCAGTGCTTCAATATTGTCCGACACATTTGCCAATGCACGTTCAATATTCGCCTGCAGCTGTGTGGACGTCCTGTCACTGACATCCACAGCCAAATTGGAAAGCTGATCCACGACCATACTAATCGGTCCATATTCAGTTGTCTCTGTTTCCGTTTCCGAGTAAGTTTCAGTGGTGCTAAGGGTTTCAGCTTGTGCCTGTTGAAGGATTCTGTTTGGTTAAAGCAGAATCAGGAGTGAATTACTTCTTGGAATACTTACTGCCAATGCCAGCAGTAATAGGCTCAATATTGTAGTTGCTCTGTTCATGATGTTCTGGTTTCTAAGGTTGGTCGCGACAATGTTGTCCCCATATATATGTCCATATATTGTAACTGCCATTTTTAGATAGGCGGCATACGCTGAACACAACAGCTTTACACAGCTTCTCAATTTACTTGATGAGAATTTAAAGATAACAACTCACGATTCAGCACAACAACATTTTTCCACACTATCAAAATATTCAACAATAAATTTCTTTAAATTTGGTATTAATAATATTAAACCTTTTTAACAAACAAACCTATTAATATTATCCTTTTTATTTGCATGATAAACGATGCTGCTTCAAATTTATAAAGACATAGCCCTGGCAGCAATTGCTCCTATAATTGAATTGTAATTTAAGAATTTACTAGTTTTAATAAATAAGTATGTATAATAAAATGAAAATAATTGTTAATAAATAAATTTGAAATAAGAAAGTTTATTATTTATTACTGTTCCCTTTGTATACTTTAAATAAGTTTTTCCATGGCTCCAGGTCAATATTATTATTTATGTTTTTAGACTTTGTTTGGTTGTTTATAAGTTTTAATTTTATATGCAACAAGACAAATATGTGTAAACTGAAATATTTTATTAAAGTTCCAAGAACTCAAATGATTTATTGCCAGTTAAAAAATATGTATAAAAGAAAATATTTTATGAATATTCCTGGAAATTAAATGATTTCTAGCCATTTTCTTGTTAATTTGAATATTGCCAGAAATTAAATGACGTCTTGCTAAAATGTTGTTTATATATAGTTTGTATATATATTTATTTGTATAATTATCTTTCTGTTTGCCTTACAGTCCAAATACTTAAAATAGCTAATATTCCATTTCAATGTGTGACAATTAAATCAGAATCTGCAAATGAGTCAGCAGCTGTAAAAAGAATCACGGCCTAAATTCCCCCACCATTTCTGTTGCCGTCATTGGCCACTAACAATAATTAACAGTAGAACAAATAACTAAATGAAACTGTGCTACATATGTATGTATATCAAGGCTAGAGTCGCCTTACCAAAAACAACTAAATTTTGATTAAGTCGTTTAATTAAAATAATACAAAACTACATTAATTAACCAGAAGAGAATTGAAATTAAAAGCCAATAATTTTGCTTGAAAACTATTTGGCTAGATATATTTGAGATACAGATTTTATTATGTATAAAGTCTTCGAAATAATAGTCGGTATGTCCCAAAGTCCTACCATATGGATCGGCTGGTTGGCACTTACATTTATATGTAAAAAAAACCGCACAGGTTGCATTTTGATTTAGGGTTTAGGATTTAACATTAAAGGTTTGCAAGTCTGCTGTAAATATAACCTGTATTTATCAAAGAAAGTATACGTTGCATTGATCTAATGCTGCAGTTTATAAAAGACGATTAGTGTATTCCGTATTGTAGATTGTTAATATATGTATGTGTCTAATACTTTTTTATTAAGCAGCAACCATTATTATAGTATTTGAGGTGCCTTTCGCTGTTGCGTATTATGTTTTGCGTCGCGATAGGCATAAACAAGATTAGCTGCATCTTATCGAATTATTTAAGAAAATCCAAGTGTGGTCGCTGATAATGTTTATAGTCCATTCCTGCGATAAAGTCGTTGGCCAAAACAGTCCAATAGCACAAAGTGGAGTGGCAGGCCAGTTGGATTAGTTCGCTTGAGGCAGCAGAATGATGAAAATTTCACTGTTGTTGCCATTGCTAGGCTGCATGTGCCTTTGGGGCAGCACCTGGGCGCACCGGGAGCTGGCCGATCTGCTGGTGCAGCAACAGAAGGATTTGGATTTATCCACAGCGGAAGTGGACGCATTGCGTCCATTCTATCGTGAGCTACAGGTACAGCATGACTACTTGTACAGTCTGCAAATGCAGAATGGTGATGGCAGTGCCCAGCCGCTGGAGCAGCCAATCGAAGCTCAATTGGACGCCAGCTTTGCCAAGGCCTTTGAGGAGATGCGTGCCCAGTTTATTTTCGATCAGAACTATAAGCCAAGTATTGATTACGACACAAAGTTGCCGAGCTTGGAGAAAATAATAGTACTGCCCAGCGGTGATATGACAGAGCAAGAGTTGGAGGAGCTGCAGGATCTCCTGGCCATCCTGCAGGATGCGATCGATGAGTCACAGCTGGGAATCGACAAGCTGGTGAGACGCGCAATTGACATGGAAATCAATCTGTTGAAGCTCAACAAACCGAAAATTGTCACAGCTGCAATTGCTGGACTGGGAGTGTTGTGGAAGTATTATGGAACTGCCTCTCGAGCAGCATACTGCAGCTATTCGCATGTGCCCCAGTTTACGGAGGCCCTGCACGCCATAAACGGGGGAGTGGACTGCTATGTCTATACGATGGGACTCATCCAGAAAATACAGGACGAAACTGTGGAATCCGTCAAAGAAATAAAGCATCAGGTCGAGGGACTTGTAAACATCTATAAAAAGATTGCAGCCAAGAAAACATTTTTCGGAAAAATACTATCCGGCGTATTGAATGTGTTGAGTGCATTGCGCCGGGTGCACGATCTCATTGCGGTGGCAATCGCTGGCTATGACAAGATCAACAATCAATTGCCAGGTGCGTTGGGTCACACAGCTGAGTGTGGCTCGGAATTTGGCAACAGTATTCCGCAGATGATTGAAACGGCACGCAATCTGACCGTATGCATTACGTTTGTGGATACAGATAAGCCGGAATATGAGTTCACCAAGCCCGAGGGCGACCGCTATTGGAATACTGGAGTAGCACCTGGGGATGTACCCCACGAGAACGATGTAGATGAAGACGATGACGATGCCGACAATGTCGATGATGACTACGTTGATCATCGATAGACTTTTTCACACAACAAGCAACAGCACTGAACGTTAGAATGCTCTTGTCGGGAGTACCGAACTATGGGATACCATGTACTATACTATATCAATGAAAATACAGTTGCTACTTTAATTGTAAAATGTGCGTTTAAAAAGCTTTGCGCTCTCAAATGTAAATAGTAGTTATGCAAATATGAGAATGCGGTACCTATTAAAAGTGGATAGCGAATGGATAGCTTCCGAAGGGTACCTATCAGTGCGTACACCCAGGGTGTATCTCCCAGCCTGAACGATGAAAGTTCTTCAGTGACTTTTATTGCTATCCGAAATTAATTTTTATAAAGTAATCTGCTATACTATATATATATACGTTTTAGAGTCAAACATACTTCAGTTTTGCCGGTTTCGCACAATTTCACATACCGTTTGTAACATTTTTAGTCTGTCAAAGTGCAAGAAAGAAAACATAAATTCCCGTGTATATGTAGTTAATGTTTTCTTATTAAGATTGATAACAATTTCGTACATTGTATACACTATGCATACTAGGATTTATTGAGTTAGACTATCTGCAACTATAATCAAAAATGATAACAATTTGGCTTGCACTAAAATAGGCACGAACTGTGAACCTTTTCCGTTGGAGATAACCAGTGATAGATCCAAACAAAAACGAGTAAGCATGCTTTACACGACAGAGGCTGACTGGGAGATACCCTGTCTTAACGTATTAAAAGTTGCATCCGTCTTAGACTTATCGATTCATCGAGAATCGTTGGTGTTTTATATATGTATATTTAGGTTATTTTGTCGGTCAATGCGATCCACTGCTATGCTTAAGGACTATTAGGCTTAGAGGTACTTGTGAGTGACTAGACATCGCTCTCTTTGAGTTGGCGCACATACTGTTCGCTGAGGGATTTGTTGATGCCCTCGTGGCTGGCATGAAAATGCAATGTGGATCCTGTGGAACCCAAGGCCGCCTGTGGTGAGCTTTGTGACTTGAGCACATTGCGTGCGGGAGCGGATGTGGAAGTACTGGGACTAGGACTGGGCGGTGGTCGATCTGCGGCAAATACCTGTGGCAGCGCAATCACATCGGCCATCAGCGTTTGGCGGCACAGTGCGGAGAGAGCACTGCCCCCCGGCAGCGGGACAGGTGCATCCTTTGGCCTCTTGCCAGCGCGACGCAACTTGGAGGCAAGCGTGGCAAAGCCAAGTTTGCTGGAGATTCGTGCCGAACGGCTAACGGAACGCGGCAAACTATCATAGGCACTTGAGTTGCTGAGACTCTCCAGATCCGTGGTAGCCTCCTGTTGCTGATGTAGCTCCTGCTGCTCATGCTCCTGTTGCTGTTGCAGTTGCCCTGTGCCCCGCATGCTGCCAACGCTGACGCTCTTCTGCAGCTGCGCGGCATCATATGGACCAATGGGTGTCGTCGGCTCCTGCCTGGGCGTAACTGGTGCACTCTGCAGGAACTGTGCCTTGGCCTGCTGCAGACGCTGAGCGCGCTCCGACAGTGGCGTCGCCGGTCGCTGCTCATGTTGCGGTTCCAAGACAGATGGCGGAAACTCAAAATGTTTCGGTTTGGTGGGAGTGTGCAATGCCTTTGCGCCCTTGCCTTCCAGTTTACGTTGGATGCGGGGCAGTGTGTTATCCTCTTTGTTGGGCAGCACCAGAGATGTGGACACTGGGTAAGCTCTACTCACCGTCGAACCGGAGCTGGTCTTGGCAATCTTGTGCTCAATGTTATTGCTAACCGTGGCACTTTGTGACTTGTGCAGCGAGTTCTTTTTGTAGAGATGCGCCCGGCGTGGTGGCACCTGTGGAATCAGGTGGCGCCTGGAGCGTGCCAGACGCTGCAGGCTATCGGTGGCCAGGGGCGGACGCACGGACATCGTTGAGCGACGCAAATTCTCAGTGCTCTGGCACTTGCGCAACTCCTCCGTGGGACACAGTGGCGCCAAGCGCTCCAGACTGATGGATTTGTAGAGATTGAGTGGACGCGGCGTGCTCAACTTGGGGGCGATCTTTGCCTCGTCAACGCTGTGCGTGGGACTCTCCAGCTCCTTTTCGATAAGTGCTATGCCCTCGACAGCATTTGGCTCCAGCACAGTGGTGAAGAGCTTACGCTTAGTCTTCACGAATACATTGGCATTGGTGTTGTAGTTGCGCGAATGGAGCTCCGGCAGCGGAGGTGGCACGAAGCCAGTCAGCTTGGCTACCGGCTGAACGGGAATGCTGCTGCTGGCAATGCTGTGCGACTCCTCAATGGGTTCGCCGGGCTTAACCTTCAGTGAACTGCAAATTATGTCATCCAACTCCGCTGACGCGGCAGCTGGAATGGAGCTCAACCGGAAGTCATCATCCAGAGATCGCTGTTTCATGCGAAAGTTCTTGCGACGCATCCGACGTGGCGTCTCCAGCACACTCTGCACATCCGCATCGCTGCTGTCGCTCTCCGTCTTGCTGTTCTGGCGGGAACCCAACTTGCGCAATCGCAACTTCTTCTTAGCTGCATTGGCATTGTTGGCATTGCTGGCTGCCCGGCACACGGTGCTCGTTGTTGTGCTCGTCTCCGTTTCGTGCTCCATGGGCGAGGGTGAGGGCGAGGCGGCAGTTTGCTGCTCCAGCGTCAGTTGATCGCGACTGGAAGCGTCGCAGGTAGCATAGGCGGAACTCGAGTCCACCTGCTGACCATCCTCGCCTGTTATGTTGATATCCGGCACAATATCGTGTGGATACCGATTCGTGCCGCCCTCTTTATATTTTTAAAAGAAATGATAAAAACACTATAAATCGTCTTGTTTCTATATAATATTTTTTTTTTTCGGGTCAAAGGTTGGAGTCAAAGTTGTAAGCATAAATATTACTTACGTATGCTCAATTTGAGGCAATGCATGGATTCCTGTAGTCCCTGCAGCTCCTCCATATACTCGTTGGTTCGCTCTTCCATCGTTTCCTGGCAACAGGCTTCGTCCAGCGGTGACTTTAGACGCTGAAATATACAGCACCATATTAGACAGCGACTAAATCTTTTGGATCAGTTCAAGCTACGCACCAAGTCAGCTAGACGCCCCAGATCGCTTTGTACATCGGAGATGGCATTCAGCACATTCGGCTTCATCAAATTGTTGGAGTAGTATGGATAAATGCTGCGTATGCTGAGCAATGTCGCCTGACAATCCCGCATTGCGTCATGTTCCCCAATGTCTGGGCTTGACTGGCCCAGCTGGACAAACAGCTCCTCGGCACGTTTCAGTGCTCCAAGCAGCGGTGCCAGATTCGTATGCGACTCAAAGCTCTGAACACGTCGCGAGTTACTAGAATAATAAACAAATGGAAAATAGTCTTTCAGGGAATCAGCAGTTGTTTGTTTGGTTTAACCTACACATAGTCATTGCACTGCACCTCCTCGTATTTGTATATCGGTGTTTGCTGCTCGACCAGCGTGTGGGCGGTGACCAGCGCTGAGGCTGTATCATGTATTTGCTCCTCCACCTCGACCATAACGGCCTCGGGTTCCTCGTATTTCTTGAACTCGTGATCTGTCGAATCCATGCAATCCTCCATCTCCTTCAACTCGTTGACATCGTTAAGGGACAGCGATGAGGCCTGCTGTGAGATAACCTGTACCTGATTCACACTCTGAGCCACGCTATCCAGCGACAATGAACGGCTCAACGTCGGCGAGTGCTCGGTGATAGCTATAAATAATCATTATTGAATTTTACGGGTTTAGTATGTGGCCTAAAAGTTGAATTCTAGTTTTTAAGGATATCTAAAAATATTTAATGATGTTATTTTCTGTGAGAGACTATTTTATATAGCTGTTTACTCAATTGCTTACAAAGGAAATATCGATTTATGTGTATATTTATTAACACGCCCACTGCAGTGGGCTACTAACCCTTCTTGAACTCCTTGTTAATGCGTCGCACATCGATGGGACAATAGCCGGGATGCAGTAGTGCAAATGTGGAAGCCTCTGGCCCAATGCCTCTGGCCTTCTCCCACTCGTAGAGTTTGCGTGTGAATTTACGTGAGATGCCCTCGAATTTCATCACCTCGCCGGCGGAGGTCTTGACCTCAATGTTCTTGGACGTATAATCCGGTGCCACGATGGCTTTAAGTTTCGCCAATCTGTAAGTAACCCGAACGTTAATTAATGGGATTTTAGCAATGGTTTAACAATGGATTTGACACACTTCTCCTTTTCGTGGGGCTTGTGCTTGTACCAGCGATCATCGTCGGAACCTCGTCGCGTGGATTGGCTGCGCTTGGAGTTGCGCTTGAGGGAATCATTGTCGGAGTTGGTGCCGCCACCGGGTGCACATTTTATGCGATTCCATTGCTCTAAGTGAGTGTATATGAGTACGTATTTAAACAGGTTATCTCCACTGCCGATGACTCACCTAACTTCTTTTGAAACTTCTCGGACAAGTCCTTTTGATCTGGCATCGTACACAATCCCTGACCCTCTAGCTTCAGTGCACCCGAACTCCAAAGATTCCAATCGATTTTTGGCTTTAGATCGCCACCACTTTGACTCTTGGCCGTCGGACTCACTGCCGGCTCGGAACTGGCATAACAGTTGGAGTTCTGCTGCTTTGCGCGCCATTTGGTCAGCTTCTTCATGAACTGCGGCGTCAGATTCTGCTCCAGCTGCTGGGTGGACATGAGGTCGCTTTGCAGCAGCTGTGTGGGTGAATGCTCCTCGCTGCTGCGCTTGCCACTCCCACTGCCAACGGCACCACTGCACAGCTTGACGCCTGAATATGGGTTTTGGTGAGGGATTAGATATGCAACTACCGGGTAGTTGTGGGTAAATTGGGCTTACTGCGATTACTGGCACTGGATCGTTGGAATTCGCGTTGCTTGCAATTGAACTCCAAATCTAGTTTGATTAGTAGAAGTTGATAATGTTGAAATATCTCATCTTCTATCTGTGTGAAAGTCTTACAGTTTGGCGTAGTTGGCTCCGAGAAATCGCCACTGGACAGATCCTCGCTCTCTGCAATGCCAAAGACAATAAATAGAAACCGCATTATTTGTCACTCTTTTTATCACTCTCTACGCCACGCCCTTTCAAAAGAATCACCCACCGAATTCACCAAAGAAATCCGAATGCCTGGAAGGACTGCTCGGCACGGAGGAGTTGCCCGGTGAACTGACTTGCCGCATACGGGGCAATGTTTGATTGCCATCCTTGTTGGGACTTTTGAGCGGTGAATGAAGCTGCGGCAGATCGCTGCACTCCTGATTGAGATTCAGGGGACTGGGTGGAAACTTGTTCCGGCGACTGCTCGTCGATTTAATCTCCGCCACATGATCCTCCGGTAGCACCTCAAAATCAGAGAAGGCCTTCGAGCGACGCAGCGATTTCGTTGAAGCAGATTTACCAGGCAGGGTTGGCTTGGCTGAATCCAATCGCTCATCGGTTGCCGATTTGCGCATCTCCACCTCAACGTTGGCGGGATGCGTCTCACTTTTGGACGAGTGGCGACCTGCAACGAAAGGAGCCAGCTACATAAAGTCACCCAATGGAAGTTTAGCGAGATCATTTACGCATAGGCTGCAAACTGCCCGCTTCCAAATGGAGCTCATCCATGGAGCTGGCCGAGCTGATGGTGCCAGGCGTCCCACCAGTCTCGCTCATAAAGTGACCCGACGAGGAGCTGATGACACTGTCCGCCGAACTACCGCCGCCAGCAGTGCCAATAGGCACCTTTAAATATCTGCAATGGATCACAAGTGTTTAGTTACTACTGCCATCGCTTCTGTGGCATATATTGAATACCTCTCCACCTCTTGATTCAGTGGCATTAGTGCGCCCGACTCTGTGACAGTGGCTGGCGGCACATTGGCACGCTCCCACTTGAAGGCCGCCTTCACCTTAGTCCACTTGGATACTTTGGATTTGTTGTCACTGTAGGTGCTCTGGCGACGCAACAGGTATGGACGTGAAGAGCCAATCTTCATCTGGCGTTCGCCCTTCAAATACATGTGTAACTCATCCTCCATCATGGACTTGCTTCGCTCACGTATTCTATATTGTAGAGATTCACAATGAGTCAAAATCTGGGTAGATGATGATGATGAAATGAGATTGTCGATCGACTTTTGATTTGTAGTTTTCAGCAATTAAAATTATATCATTTCACAAAATGAAAACAGCAGATCAAACACTCTATAATGCGTTTAGCTTTTAGCTTTTAGCACATAATTCTCAAAAATTCTATAAAAATTGAAGTTATAAAGTATTAAGTTTCATCAAATGAAATTCCAATTGACAGTTTCGAAATAGATGTTTATGTTTTTGTTTAAATTTAAACTTGAAAATATTTTGATTGAACTTTGTAGGTGTAAGTTGTCAACTACTTTTAAGTTAAGGACAATAATTATTGAAAGCGGTTTTTGTATACGATTTGTTTCATTCGAAAGTATCAATTGTAGTTTCGTAAATTTTCGTATTCAATATTCGCACATTAGAACTGAAGTGTTTTAGTTAGCGAGCGACCACAGTACAATATTTGCATACCTCTTGAACTTGCCCTGCTTGAAGGGCGGCACCACTTCTGTGCCCATCACCGATTCCAGCCAGGTGAGCGAGTGCTCCAGCTCGAATTCGGTGTCGACTGCGGGGCTTGTTGGGGCAGAAACTGTAACGGGAAGTGGAACGGAGGTAGCTGCAGCTGGTGCTGCTACTGCTTCCAATTGCTTCGACGGCGACGGCTCATCCTCACTGTCCGTTATGGTGGCGAGCTTGTGCTCTAGCAGACCCTCAAGCATGGCACAGGTGCGAGTGATCTGATCCATTGCCTCAATGGCCGAATTGAGACGAGTCTTGAGCGGCTCAATTGTGCCCCGATCTGCTCGATAGGGTTGACAGAAATAGCAGCTATGCTTGCCATGCTCACAAGTCGGCAAATCCTTTTCGTCGCGCAACTTGGGCGATGCAGAGAGATTGCGGGCACGGGATGCCACAGCGGGAAACTGAAAGATGTTCTCATCGGCCCGACCACACATGGCTGGCGGTGCCGTCGGCAAGGATTCATAGTGCATCACATTCAATCTTTGTCGCGTTCGTCGCGGCTTCGGCGGTGGCGCATTGTCCATTCCTATGCTACAAGTCGTATGTAGGTCCAGCGCAAGACCCCCTTCTATTTACATTTATCTGTATATATACATATATGAATATATATATTTATTTATTTAGCTGCGTGTGTCTATAAGCGTATTGAAATGCTCAATTGGCTTTTTTGTTTGTTTACTCGGCGAGATACGCCACTAGAAATACACGCAAGACAAGAATATCCCACGAATTATCGAAATCAAAAAATTTGTTTATAAAAGAGGAAGACAAATGTGGAACGTCCGCCACACACACACAAACACTC
This sequence comes from Drosophila cognata, assembly GCA_035041535.1. Classification (NCBI taxonomy): domain Eukaryota; kingdom Metazoa; phylum Arthropoda; class Insecta; order Diptera; family Drosophilidae; genus Drosophila; species Drosophila cognata. Next base: position 10,084,887 of record JAWNLC010000571.1, on the reverse strand, counting down.
ACACTTGTATGTGTGTGCATAGCACAGACGGTAATTTGAAATGCCATAAAGTGTAACGCTTAAAATACACGATATAAACAATAAATTTTTGAAAAATTCAATTTTAGCACGTTTCGCCACATGTGCAAAAGTTTTGTAAATATTTCCAAAAATATTTACGCGTGTGTGGTCAATAAGTTACGAATCGAAACGAAACAATTTAAACATTTCCAAATGCACTTTGTGCCACACAAATTTCTATAGAATGATTGAACAATCCAGCGATCGACAAGCAGCCAAACACAGAATCACAAAATAAATAGAAACAATGGCGTAAACTATTTTTAAATTGCTGACACTCTTTTGTTTTGAACCACCCTCTCCACCCCACACAGAGACACACCCCTTGCTCCTCCCCTCCCATTCCACATATTGAAGTATGCACACTTCCATAATTTCATTTTTAGGTTACACGCAATTACAATTTTTGGGTTTTCTTTGTTTTTTTTTTTTTGAGGAAATGATGGCCCCCAAGGTGCACGCATAGGCGGGTGTGTGTGTACGTATGTGTATGTGAATGGGGCATCACACCGTGTGTATATATTGGAGCCCAATACTTTCACTTGACGTTAGTTTCGCCACTTTCTTGTTATATCGAAAACGTTGCCACACGTTATTGAATACACACTTTAGATTTTCATCAGTACTTAAGTGAAAGAAGCACAGGCGGTTCTTTAACTATTCATAAATTTTGTATATTTACGCGTAAAGTTTTGATAAGGATTGTGCAAGAATTTGTTATTACTTGCAGTTTTGTTATGCATACCATCGACCGCCCCTTCGCAGATCTCCCTTCTATTCTACTCTTTGATGAGATTTTTTCGCGATTTTTCACGCCGCCAATATAAAAACCGAATTGTTCCGTTCGTTGGTCGAATCTATTCTGAGCACAAATGCGCACGGCTGGCAATTTTCGTGCTTATGAGAAAGTCGGAAAATTATCACTATATACACATATGTATGTCACGGAGAGTAGTACTCTTTATCGCCTGTTGAATTTCTCTTGTTAATGCAATTATGAAAAACCATTTCTTATCATATCTAATTTGTCTCTGGTTTATCGAATTGATTTTTAAATTATTTCTTAAAAATGTCCCTACAGATATTTGTAACTACCTTTTAGCTGGTAGTTTAGCTAAATTTCCCAAAAAATAGTTAATATGGTTTGAAACTTGGATTTGATGGACTTTTACTGCCACAATTATTATTTAAAAATAAGACAGATTTTAGCAAAACAATATGTGCAATATATTTTTAAAACCAAATATTTTTTAAGTGTTTCAGTAAAGTTTTTAATTAAGTTCAAGTAAAATCACCCTAAAACAGCTGGATTGACTATTTCTGCTGTTCTGTTAGGATATTTTATAAAACATCTGATTTGTTATCGATAATGTAAATCTGATTGGAACTGTGGAGGGAGAATATCGAAATACGATAGTTTTCCGATAGTGTGATGGTCGCTGCTGCTGTTGTGTTATGATTTTGTATGAAACAGCCGGGAAACAGTAAAACTTATATAATTATAACTGAATAATACAACTCCAGTGACTGAATAATAAATACAAAAGAAATGTTATCACTTCTATCAACCATGCGTACTCTTGCCGTACGCCAGCAAGCGGGAGAAGCGCTGCGCTGCTTGCACCTGACCGCAATCGCAGAGGCTGCGCGCAAGGGAACCCGTGAGAAGGCACGCAAGAAGAAGGTCAAAGTGGAAGTAAAGAAAGTGGGATTCATCCCTCACAACCAGCGCGACAAAAAGTGAGTGCAACAACTGCAATGTTCATACACTTTGTAAAATTTAATGCTATAATTTCAAATTGTCAGAATCAATGTTAAGCGTGCGGACAAACACGTGGATGACTCCTGGAAGCAGGTGCCCAAAGATGATGTCTATGTGGGACGTTATTATCGATGGCCCGTGTATACGGTGCCCGAGGCCATACAGTGTCATCGGGAAACGCACCATCCCAGCATGTACAATGTGCCCAATGCACCGCTTAACGTGGAGATCGAATTAAATATGCAAGGAGAAAAGGCGACGAGATTTGTGGACAACTTTCAGCGGATGGCCATGATACCGCACAAATTCCATCACGGTGAGGAGCGCAAAATCATAGTATTCACGAAGGGCAACGTAAGTACATTCGGTGAGCAAATAACAGTTATGTTTGCTGACAAAATGCATTTACAGGAAGAGATCACAGAAGCGCGCGAAGCAGGCGCCTCCCTTGTCGGTGGCGTGGAACTGATTAAGGACATAACCGGGGGCGAACTGCTGCTATCCGACTATCAGTTCATCATTGCACATCCCAATATATTGGCCGAGCTCGTCGCACTGCGTGGCCTGATGAAACGCAAGTTTCCAAATCCAAAGAGCGAAACGCTAGGCACAAATCTAGCCGAAATGATTGTGAAATTCTCCAATGGCATCGCATACAGTGCAGCTAAGGATGAATACCAGCAGAACTTTGGCTTGATAACGGCCAGCGTGGGCACACTGGACATGGATGCCCAACATCTAGAGGAGAATGTACGCTTCCTATTGCAGGATGTGAACACTATGCGACCCAAACGTGATGGTCGCTTCATAACCCGCGTTCTGCTCAAGAGTGCGCCAAGCAACGAGCAACTGAAAATCGATCCATTTGAATATATATCGGAGCTATACGACAAGAGTGCTGCCAAATCAAGTAGAGATGCCAAGAAGGAAACGGCAGCAGAAGAACCACAAGCTGCTGCTGCTGCAGCTGCTTCGGCAAATTAGATTTTGTTAAATTTGATTATGTACTTACAAAGGCGGTATATTTAATGGATCAATTTGTGCATTGACAGTCGAAGTACATATTTTTTAAACATTTACTTTTAAGGAACGTGTTTTTATTCCACAATAATTAAGAGATGTTGTCCGTCTTTGGGTTCACTTACATATTGTATAAAATCTGTGCTTATGCATATGTATAAAAAAGTTAAATAGATATTTGTGTGCCTTGACAATTAAGAGGGATTCTGACGCTTAACACGTGCTCCACACACACTGGAAAGAATTGCACAATACAATTCGCTAGAAGAGCCAATTTTTCAAAAATTCAAAAGCCACATATGCGTTTTGAAAATAATAAAAATTTTTGATTTGAGTTGTGCTTATGCTTTCAATGTTGCCGCGTTTCGCTGCTGATGCTGCTGCAACATTTCCAACTGCTTGACGCGAGTATAGGCGGCACTGGCGAGTAAAACGACTATGTTCGAGGTCCACCAGATCGGCGAACGTACATCGTTGTAATACTGCGTGGCAATAACTGTTTGGGCACATGCCTTAGCCGTGCCAGAGATGTTGTGAGTTAGCGGCGAAGTAACCTGTAATCAGCAGATGGTTGATAAGTATTAACTACAACATATTACCTACCTACAACTGCTACCTGTGTTGGCTGACTCACTTACCTTTATCTCTAAAGCTGTGACAAAGCCAATGGCAAAACCACAAAATCCACTCAGGGTCATCGCGACCCAAAACCAGCCAGCCCACAAATGTGGATATACCAGAATTGTGCCCAATTCGCCATTTAGTATAATCAATGGCAAAAATAACAGCGTGGAATACAAGTTATTATAGTAGCTAATTAGCCAGATTTCCTGATTGACGTACGACAGCGATTTCTTCGTTTGAATCGAGTACATGGCCAGTGCCAGGGAGCTGAGCACACCGAAGATTGTGCCACGCCAGGAGAAGCCAAGCGTTAGACTCTCCTGATCCACACCCAGCCAAAAACCGACCACAATTGTTGCACAGCACAATAAGCACTTGAAGCTGGTGCGTTGACGCAGAATCACATAGGTCAGCACCACACTAAACACTGTCGTCAGGGAGCGTCCGATATAGTAGAAGGCCACCGTCACATAGGTCAAGGACAAGTTATTGGCACCAATCATAAGAGTATAGAGCACAGAGAGCGGCAACAGCTTCCGAAATGTATCAATGTCCAGAGGATTACCCTCCGGAAAGGTGAATACGTTCGGATACTTGCGGCTCAGGCGACTCATCGAGAAGCAAATGACTGTGGAGACAACGCATTGGAACCAGGACATAAACAGGGGTGCGCCCAAATTCACTGTGTCGCTGCTCAGCAGATGCTTGTTCACAAAAACCGTCAATATGGAAGTGCACCTGGCCGCGAAATGAAACGTGTTCAATATGTGAATGATAAGCAGATAAAATTATATTTTGCTTACCAATAGAGCGCCACAACAAAGACTATTTTTAGGTATTTATTCACCATGCGATTGTGCTCTTCCAGATTCTTATACATTTTGAGCGAAGATCCAAACAAATATGCATACGTCTTATTAAAAAGTATAAATACAAATTTGAGCGTCGTTGCACAGAGCCGGCTGTCGATCAGCTGTTTTCGTCATAAATTTCCCTTAGAGCTACCACCCACAACACAACACACACATAAAAATTAATGTTTTTGTGTTTAATATTAAACTCAAAAATTGATTTTAAATTAATTTTTTTTATTATGTCTGTCTTATATTTATTTTGTGTTCTAAATGTTTAGTGTTGTGTAAGTTCCACGCATTGATGCACTTATGTTGCTCTCTTTGCATTCTCTTTCGCATCATCGTCTTTATTTATCCCATACGCGGAATTCAGTGCCTTCCGGCGGCTTAACGGTGACAGTATCTTTGGACACCTCGTTCCAGTTGGTGCTCAGCACAGTGCCACCGGATTCCGAGAATGATTTATTCATGGCCTTCTGCACTTCCGGTGTGGATGCGCTGTAGATTTTTTTAAATAGATGAGTCAGGGCCGCCTCCCCCTTGGCATCCTTCTCGTCGTTTTTTTCCTCCTCGCTGACCAAACGATCCCAATTCTTTGCCTGAAGGGTCGGCAATACTGCGATACCATCGGCCTTTTGTTCGAGGCTCTCCCAGCGAACGCCCGTTTCTTTGGCCAAAGTAATTTCCACCTTGGTGGCATAGGCCTTGTGTGAGGAGCGCTCCACAACAATGGGATGGAGCAGTTGGAGCAGCAGCTCATAGCCATCTGCAGTCATTTTGACTTTTTGCGAGTCAATGTTAACGACGTAATTTTTGTCTGTGGCTCCCTTTAGCAGCACTGTTATGACCACCTTGGTCTCCGATTGGTACCAGTCATGTCGCACAGACATTTTTCGTCAAATTCAATGTCGTCAAATTCTATATAATTCGGGAGAATTTTCAAATTAATCAAGAACAAAAAACTACTATGACTGAGGGAAATATCTAGAAAACAAACAGAGTTGCCTCCAAACAAACAGAACAGCTGTTGTCAGTAGCATTGGGACAGCGCAAAAATCCTAAAAGCAAAAGCTAAAAGACAATATCATAGTTTAACTCAAAAATCATTGATTTAGTATTTAAATGGTATTTTTTCAGTTTTAATTCGATATTTCACATTTCATTTGATATTTCCATGCAGTGGTTGTGCGGCCACACTTACCTATGTAATTGTCAAAGGCAAAAGCGAGCGAGAGACGATAAATAATTTTTAATTTTACTTCGACTAACCGTTCGCGAAATGAAATTCTATTGTCGAAAAATGTTGGAAAGTGTGTTTGTATGAGAAATAAGTGTAAACACATTGCCATTTTCCAAGCTAAATGCAAATTCCTTGAATATTTCCAATTGGAATTTTGTGAAAACAGGGTGTCTGTTCGCGTATGTGTGCGTGCGTGTGTGTGCTTGTGCCTGTGTATGTGCCATCCTTAATTTTTTCGCACATATGTATGTATGTACATACATAGATATGTATGTATGTAGCTGAACATTTTTCTCTAATATACCAACAATCGAGAGCGAGCGCACACACAGCGAGAGCAAAGAGAGCAGCACGGCGCACAGCCACAGCCACGGTACCCTTGCGAGAAAAGGTAAGTAATTGAGGTGTAATGTAATGTAATGTCCACCAATTTCCCCGAAGGTCTGCTCTGCGCGTTCTGAAAGCTCTTTAAATTATATATGTGTATATGCATGTGTATATTTATATGCCCGCCTCTTTTCACACAGCTGGAATATACGGATTAGAAAAAGATTTTGTTTGTCTATAAATTGGAATTTCACAAAAAAGAAGTCAACTTAAAGACCACAAAAAAAATGAATTAAAAAAATTATGGTATCTCCGAAATTAATGAATTTGTGTTTATTAATACAGTACCTTGTTTATGAAAATAATGCTTTTTGGACCAGTGTGCACTGTCATATTTGGGTCATTCGAGTACTGCGCCTGTCTGTTTGGTTCTTTTCTGTTTGTTCTCTGTTGCTCTGCTCTTCAATGAGTTCTGTGCGCTCTCTCTTTCTCTCACTCTCTTTCTCCCTATCTCTCTCAGAGCCTATTGTGCATATACGTTTTCAAGTGATATTTTTGTTGATTTAACGGTAATTGTAAATTAACGCGCTACTGGCAATTGTCATATTGTCAAATTTACTTGTGCAATTTGCATTTGGTTGTCTGTCCATTTGCTGTTTTGCCTTGCGTGTGTGTATTGTTTGTGCTGGAATGTGTATGTGTGTGTTTGTGCATGAGAATTTCTCGTGTTCTTATAAGAGATAGAGAGAAAGAGCCAGCGAGAGGGAGAGAGAGTATGTGCGCTGGGCTAGCAATCGCAATACTGCTGCTTGTGGGTGGGTGTGAGTGTGTGGAGGTTGCTCGTATGTGTGTGGGGTGTGTGTGTGTGAGGCTGGCGCAGAGGTATTAGGATTGCTTGTTATTCTTTCTTTGTTGTTTTATTTGTGAAAAATATCTGCTACTGCTGCTATGTATGCACTGTCCGAGTGCCTGTCTTTATGTGTATGTGTGTGTTTGTGTGTGTGTGTGAGTGTGTTTATGAGTTGAAGGTAGTAAATACATAAAAAATAGAAAAATAATTGAAATGTACGTATAAGAATAATATGTAATAGCAAATCAAAACTAACAACAGCTTCATTAAGGGCAAGTTTAATTGAGTTATATCTTAGTATTGTATCTCCACAAACATACAATATACAAATATACGAACACATACATACATACAGATGTATGTGATTATCTCTTGTGCGTTTCATAATTCGGCGAACGAATAAATTCCACTCCTGACTAACAACTCAAATCTTCTGAATGCTGAACGGAAGTGCAACAACGGCTAAGAATATATATATTTATATATGTGCGTTCCCATTTTAAATTGTTGTTCTCTGCTCCCATTTTCCATCAATGTCACAATTCGAGTGCGACCTTGAAATTCACTTAGGCCTACACTATGTACATACAAATATATATACACACATATATACATTACCTTATATGCAATTTGCAGTATGTCAATGACCTAGTCTAACAATATATTATGACACATGCAACCAATTTCCACCTAAATGTGTTATTCGAACAAGTCCAATTGGAATCATCTTATAATGTTAAGTAAAATTTCAGCAATATTCCAAAAAATCCATTTGAAGTCGTTTTGATGCAAATACAGTTATCTTACACATTTTTTTAGTACAACTCCAACCACCTCTAATTGGCAGACACCGACTGAGCGACACCGTTTCTATAACCACCGCAGCTGCATTCACGCGGCGCAGCCGACTACTCCTGCCAATACCCAGATCGCAAAACCAACAACAATATCAAGATCATCAAGAAGAGCACACATCAACTTAGCACAACACAGGACGCACAAGTGCAGCTGAAGCAATCAGCGAAATGTTTACGGGTAAACTGCAGATCAAGGTTTGCGAGGCGAGCGGCCTGCGTCCAACAGATTTCCAAAAGCGCCACAATTTAACATTTGGCAAATTGGCCGATGAGCAACTCATCGATCCCTACGTGTCCATAGATGTCGACGAAAGTCATTTTGGTGAGTTGCCAATACAACAATTTATTTAAATAATTAAGATATTAACCAGTTTCATCGATACCCAAATAGATCGCTCGACAACAAGACCAAAGACGTTCGATCCAGTTTGGAACGAACAGTTCGTCCACGACGTCAACAATGCGCGCAACATCAATTTAACTGTTTTTCATGATGCCGCCCTGCCGCCGGATGATTTTGTCGCTAATTGCATTATTCCATTTGAGGATCTAATGCAGAGCGAGTCCGGAGTACCGGATCTATGGGTGCGTGGCAGTTCCTTATATACTACATACTTCTATAAATGTCGAGTCATCTTAGTTAAATGATCGTTGCAGAAAAGATTTGTTTATTTTATTTGTTTTTGTCAGTCAGGATTTTTAAACATTTATATTTTTTGCCAATTTTTTCATACATTTTGTTTTCGTTTTTAAATTGTTTACTAATTAATTGACTGACCTTGTAAGGACCTCCAATTTTCTTACTAATATATTTTCTGATATTGAAATGTTAACACGATTTCCGTTTTGCAGATTAACCTGGAGCCACAGGGCAAAATTCATGTCATTATCGATCTGAAGAACCGTAATGGTAGGCATGAGCATTATGGTTAGTTATGTTCATATATTGTAAGGCACCATAAACTAATCGAATTTACAGATCAAGCTAAAGTTGATGCCGAGGTGGAGAAGACTGTTGCCGTTAACAAGGAGTTCAAAGAACGTGCCGGATTCAATCGACGCCGTGGTGCTATGCGCCGTCGTGTCCATCAGGTACAGTATACCCCTCCCCTAGAAAGCAAAACTGATCAATAATCAATTAAATCTCTTTGCAATAGGTCAACGGGCATAAGTTTATGGCTACGTTTTTGCGGCAACCGACCTTCTGTTCACATTGTCGTGAATTTATTTGGTGAGTGTCTTCAAATTTCACATTAAACTCCACCTACATACATATACATACATATGTATGCTCTGAGCGTACAGCCAAGTTGGCCATCCATCTACAGTACCATTTTTAAGTTGTAATTGCAGTGATTAATATTTTTAATTCTTTGATTTTTCAATTTGTATGATTTACACAAAAAAACCACACACATATTTGTGTTTTTGTATTCTATATGATTTACAAGAAACACGCACATCAAACAAAAACATTGTCATTGCTCTTATTTCTTATCTATTTGATTTTAATTTTTTGCTAACTATTAAATAGTTGTTTATTTTTTTCTACCCACATCAATACCTATTGATTTCGATGTATTTGTATCGTAATCGTAACCGACACACAAATCTTTTTGCGTTCCACTACGTATTTCAGCTATCTTATGCATAAGTTTTTTAGTTTAATATACATATCTCTTTTGATTAACCATGTTCACATAATCACATACATAATTGGGTTTGATTAGAGCTGCAGTTTTTTCACTGGGTTGGTCTCTCATGCTACTTACATATGCTTGACTTTCATCTTTTGGGTTCCGTGCAACGGGCTTACTTCAATATTTTATATGCATCGTTTTTTTTTAATGGTTTTTCGCATTCATTCATGCCTACACAAATGAAAAACAAAAAAACACCCACACATACACCCATCCATTCAGTTATAAAAGAAATATATATGCAATAGCCACGGAATTTCTTGCCTTTTTGCAGGGGAATTGGTAAACAAGGCTATCAATGTCAAGGTATGTGTTTTGCTTACAATTAAAAAAGGAATTTCTCACGGAGATCCAACGGTCTCTGCGAATAGCATTAAACAATATTAAAACAAAACAAAACAAAAAACAAGCTATCCATCACTTGCATTTGCTCGTTTCATTCGTTCGTTGTATGTTGATGTTGTTAAGTTTCAGTCAAACTAAAAAAAAAAAACAAACAAAAGAATCAAATATCATTTGCCTTTGTCCATTAATACTTAGCTGCATTATCGATTTTATTGAACATCACAAGGAAAGTTTATACTATTTCGTTAACGTCGTCGTTGCTGCTGCTGTTGTCGCCTCTTTCTATGCATTTGTCCATGCACCAAAGTAATGCATTTGTCTATTCACTTTTTTTTTTTGTTTAAATACACATTTTGACTGTTTTATATGTGTTCTGCCAGCAAGCGCACTAATTGTTAAATGTTAAGTTCGATTGGCAGAGTCATAGGTAAAGATCATTCCATTTACAAAATTGTAAGAATTAAGATTATGTAAGACTAATATAGAATAGATTTGCTATAAGGAGAATTATTCAAGTAGACATAGAAAACGATTAGTTCACTTTATTTAAATAAAATAAATAAGTTTAAGTTATGACGCAAATTGTTTATGTTTGCTTTGGTTATCTGAAAGCAGCAAAGTTGAGCATTCAACAAGTACGAACGTTGTAGTCCAGAGAAAGCTCGACTAGAATATACCCTAAACCCAGTTTTTAAATATTCTTAAGCGCAGTTTCTAAAACTAGAATATGTTAATGTATTTTCAATGGAATAATTGGAATGGAACTTCTTAGTCAGCTAGTCGTGTCAGTTATAACTATGTATTATGCTATGAACATTTTTTAAACTCGCCATGAAAAAGTCACTAAAATGCATGCAAACAAAAAATCGTAAATCAAAATATTTTTGTAATAGATGCATTTTTTATTTGTGATTTAATTTTAGTTTTGTAACTCTAAATTTAAAATATAGAAATTTATGGGCAGAATTCTGATTACGGTTGCCACAAATGTACCAACTAAAAAATTTTATGGTCAACTAAATCTGTAAAATCTTATTTTCCTTGAATAATTGCAACCTATTATTGAACACGATAAAAAAAAAGATGATTAGCAGTGAATATGCTAATGCTATTGATTTTTCATATTTGTATTTTGTGGCTCACATATTAGATGGAAGTTCGTGGAAAACTATCACATCATTTAGTTGCGGATATTAATGTTTTTGTTGTTATACTGATGCTTGAGCACCTGAGGCAATATGAAATAATTAATCTTAACTCTGTCAAATTGCACGCCACAAGCAACAACATTTGCACAGTTACACATGTGATTAAACAGTTTTATTGTTGTCCACTAAAATAAAGAAAACTAATTTGCATACGACGACAAACTACACACATACACACAAACACATACTCTAACTTTGATGTTATGTACCATCCAACATGCTAATTTCTCGGTGTGTCTAACCTCTGAATGTGTACAAAATGAATGATCTTCAAAGTAGCTTTGTAAATATTTACATAGTCAATGCATATATCAATAAACGTACTGCACTACTGTCTGTCTGCCACATGAGTTATCCCGCTGGGGATGATGAGAGATGAGCAGCTTGTAAAGGTGCCTAATTGACTGACCAATTAATGAGATTATATTTTGATCTAATCATTTATAGTCTGCACCTTAGTTGTACATAAAAAATGCCATCTGTCAGTGGTCTCCAAGTGTCCTGGCATGCGCGATGAGGTTAGTATATGGCATTTACTCGAAGGATTCAAATACTAATTGTAATTTATTCATAAAATAGCAGCAGGCCAAAGTGGAAGTGGTTCCGGCCGGCCAGCGATTCAATGTGAATGTGCCGCATCGGTTTGTGGTGCACAGTTATAAGCGATTTACATTCTGCGATCATTGCGGCTCGCTGCTCTACGGACTCATCAAGCAGGGCCTTCAGTGCGAGACATGTTACATGAACGTCCACAAGCGATGCCAGAAGAATGTGGCCAACACGTGCGGCATCAATACCAAGCAAATGGCCGAGATACTCAGCTCGCTGGGCATCTCGCCGGATAAGCAGGGCCAGCAGCCGCGACGCTCCAAATACTTGAGTCAACCCGGTGGCGAGGATAATTATGGCGCCTCGCTGGGCGGCGAGGGGGGCGACAATGTGCCGGGCGCCTCATTTCGTAGCGGCACATTGTCTGCCGACAGTTTGGCAACGTCGACGAATACGCTAACCAGCGGCTACAATAGCAGCAGCTGCATGAGCATAGCCGCGGGCGCCGGAGGAGATTCGCGTCCCGGCAAATGCTCACTGCTTGACTTTAACTTTATCAAGGTGCTGGGAAAGGGCTCGTTTGGCAAGGTGATGCTGGCCGAGAAGAAGGGCTCCGATGAGATTTATGCCATTAAAGTGTTGAAGAAGGATGCCATCATCCAGGACGATGATGTCGACTGTACAATGACAGAAAAACGCATCCTGGCCCTGGCCGCCAATCATCCATTTCTCACGGCGCTACATTCGTGTTTTCAAACTCCAGATCGTTTGTTCTTTGTCATGGAGTATGTGAACGGTGGCGATCTAATGTTTCAAATACAAAAGGCGCGTCGCTTCGAGGCGGCCCGGGCCGCATTCTATGCGGCGGAGGTGACGCTTGCCCTGCAGTTTCTGCACACCCACGGTGTCATCTATCGCGATCTGAAGCTGGATAACATACTGCTCGACCAGGAGGGCCATTGTAAGCTTGCCGACTTTGGCATGTGCAAGGAGGGCATCATGAACGGCATGCTGACCACGACATTCTGTGGCACACCCGACTACATCGCTCCCGAGATACTCAAAGAGCAGGAGTACGGCGCCTCTGTCGACTGGTGGGCGCTGGGCGTACTCATGTATGAGATGATGGCCGGTCAACCGCCGTTCGAGGCTGACAATGAGGATGAGCTTTTCGACTCGATCATGCACGACGATGTGCTCTACCCGGTCTGGTTGTCCCGCGAAGCCGTGTCCATTTTGAAGGGTAAGCTCCTATACCACTCACATAATCAATAACTGTACAACATTAATATAAATTCCATATCGACTTTAGGCTTTCTCACCAAGAATCCTGAGCAGCGTTTGGGCTGCACCGGCGATGAGAATGAAATCCGCAAGCATGCTTTCTTCAATAAACTAGACTGGAAGGAACTGGAGAAGCGGAACATAAAGCCACCATTCCGACCTAAAATGGTAAGTGTATAACAACAACAAACGCCACTAGAAATCTAATTCACCATCTACTTGCAGAAAAATCCACGGGATGCCAACAATTTCGATGCCGAATTTACCAAAGAAGAGCCGGTGCTAACACCAATTGGTAATGATGTCATACGTTGCATTAATCAGGACGAGTTCGCCGGCTTCTCATTTGTCAATCCCAAGTTTGGGCCAGAGCGCAAGGTGTTTTAATGCGGCGTCCTTTGGACGATTGGATAGATATGACGCTTGATGCTAAAGGGAGATCGACCAGCAAACTTGGACAAGTCGAAATTTGAAGCACAGGGCAATTTGTTGCCGGGTTTTAAATAGTTGTAGCCCTATGCAGCTATCTCTTAGCCTATTCCTAGACCTAGCTTACCCCCAGCACTTAAACCTAAATCTTTGCTTCCGTTGAACAATTTGTTTGAACGCTTTATTGTTGTCTGTTTCCAGTTGTCGTCTTTTATCATTTTAGAGTTATTTGTTTATTCGTTTTAAGTTACCTGTTGGAATTTACAAAAGCGAAACTCTTAGAAAAAAAGAAAGAAAAAATTCACAACTAAAAAGCAATTGCATAAAGAAAAGAATCCGAGAGATCGCCATTTATATATAGATAGAAAAGAGTATATATCACATATTCGGAAAACGCGTAGAAAATCCTACAGTCGTCAACTACGACCAGTGCCAATAAACAATTAACTATAAATTGTATGCATAGACGTACGCACACACACACATCCACACATATGAGTACAAACACACACACACATACACACACACACACACACACAATGATTGTTATGAATTTGTTTATATTCCTATATTATTTATCGCTGTCTATCAGTCTATTTTAAAATCCTTCGCTTTTGCTCGTGTTAATGCTCAAAGCTAGGCGCTATTTTTGCAGCTTACCCAACCTATACCCGAGTACGATATAACATTAATATTATTATGTTGATTGTCCAAAAAACAAAAAGAAGAGAAATCAACAAAGAAGCCCTGATCTAGTCAATGTTGTTGCAAATGCAGCGCCATGCTTTTTGTTATTAGTTTTTTATTTATTAACGTGCCGAATCTCAAGTTTCGCACCCAAATGCAGACAACATCGCAACAGCGCTATCCAGAGCGAATCTCAAGAGAATGTCACAACAGCCAATAAAATAAGCCGTCTGTATACACACACAGACACACACACGCACACAGGCAGACACCCACACACAAGAAAATACGATTAAAATATATTAACTAACTTAATGCGTATTCGAACTCTTGCACAATTTCCTTCTCAAGTATTAAAGCGATATTATTTTAAAATTAACTTATTGTTATACATACAAACATAATATTATAACAACAAAATGAAATACAAATTATAAATAAATAAAAATGCAATAAAGCCAAAAAAAAATAAACAAACACACGCCACAAAAACACACACAAACAAAACAAATGCAGAAAATAAAACAATAACACTAAACTAAAAACTAAAAAAAAAAAAAAATAAGCTTAGTCGTAAGATGAGAGCAAACTTTCAAGTAAAACAAAAATATTTCTAAATTCATATACATATATATTTTATGTAACACAAAATATATAAATACAAAAAGAAAATGTGTTTAGTGGATAAGTTGGAGAAAATATTAAATTTCAGTAAAGTATAACTATATATTATATATATATGGTTTATATATGTGTGTGTATATATATTAAATAATTAACTACATATATTTTAATATATATATATATACATATATAAATATGTTCATAGAGTTAAAATAGTATATGTGAAATATGATGCAGTTAAAGCTGTACAAAAACAAAGCAACAACAAACCAGAACAAATTATATATATATATATATATATTTAAACACAGCTAATTTATGTAATAATACCAATATTAATAATAATATGTTATAATGTGTTGATTTTAAAACCAAAGACTCAAACAACAAATACAATTTGCATACAAACATGAAATCAACATAGAAACAATAACAACAAACAGAAACCATTTTAACTGATAAACAATGTGCTCAGTTGAATATATGGCATCCAAATTTGTTAGTTTTGATTTATTGATTTTCATCAATCAAATCAAATGTGGTTTTTCAAATTGTTTTTAACGTACGTTGATCTGAGAGAAACAAAATTAAACTTTTTGAAATGAACTACACGATTCTTGTGCTGCATTTACAGGAGCGCAAATCGTTTGCCCATTACTAAGTTTGATAAATTTGTATGCAAAATGACAGTATAGCAAAAATTACTAATTCTAAGCAACATTGTTAACTAAACAAAACGCAAAAAAGAAAAGAAAAAAGAGAAAAAAAAATGAATACTTTGTATGTAATGATAATAACAAAACCCAAATGTGTAATAGTAATAATAATAATAATATTTATGAAATAGTAGCAAGCAGAGCGCCAGCGCTAGTTACCAATTTAAAAGTTAACCTCAAGTATTCTCAAGCCGCATTTTACTAAACCAAAATGAAGACAGGATAAATGTAATCGATGTATGAACATTATATAGATACAACCACTAGTTCGACAATGCAGTTGTCATAGCAATGAACAAATTTACATACGGATCCAGCCAGCATACATACAAACAAACAAACAAACATACATACATAATTCATATACATATTAGTGTATAACTATGAAATCGCCTCGTTCGAGGTACAAGCAAACAAAATACAAAAATTGTTGGTTGTTACCGAATTTGAAGCGCATTGTGAAATAAGATACAAAAAAAAAAAAAAAAACAAAAAAACAAAACCAAATGTAACGCGTAACCTGAATTAAAAACTAAATGCAAATCGTACACAGAGAGAACACAAGTTGTAAACCGAACGTTAGCTGTAAGCTCATTTAACAAATATGATGTATTTGCAAATATTTGCCAGCATAGCCAAAGTGTAGAGCAAAAGTTGATACTAAATTGTAACGCATTATTTTATCTGGCTTATAACTGCATTAACAAGAAGAAGAATAGAAAACATAACCATTGAGTGCACACACAGGAAGAACACTGTGCTTATCCACCAAAAACCACCACCACCACAACCACACACGGTCACACGCATTGGTTGGTGCAAACTGATGGCTGAGTTAACTGTTGGCATTAGCGCTCAGATAATCGCAAACTCTGGTTCAGTTTGAGCACAACAATCTATTGAAATGAATGGTCGAGCTCTTGACATTCTCTTTCAAAATTGCCTAAAAGTCACAACAACAAAATTGTAACTCGAAAACGATTGGATTCGCTTGACTAACTACTACATATTCTGAAGTGTGGAACATTTTGTAATATCAATCTTAGATACAAACTACATACATATATACCCACAGTCATTTGCCACGCCTACAGATACACCTTTTTACGTACCTTCTGCAATTTAGATTCTACACACATAGACAACACTTAAACAGTAACAAGAACAACAAATGCAAATCTAAAATCGTTAACTGATTTAAGACAAAGGAAATCAGAAAATAGAAATTACTCACTGAAAGTATATTGAATAAATGGAGAAAAAGTATTTAAAACCCACATAACCATATTGAGCAAAAAGAAATGCATAAATAATGTTTAAGTTATATTTAATGACAAGAATAAATAAGTTACAAAGAAAAGTCAAAAGCCAACAGTTGATATGTTGTAAAAAAAAAAATTAACTAAGGGAAGACAGCGAGTGTTATTCAAGCAACTAAATAAATGGTAACAAAATGTAAGATGAAAGTGAGGAAAGATAACCAAAGAAAAGAAAATTACTAAAATTGATTTATAATTTTAAGTGAAGATTTAATGAAAAAAAAAACTAATTAATAAATAAAGAGGTAACACCTATAAAAATGTATCATTCGCCTTTATTTGAACTTTTGTTCTTTGATTTTAAAAAACACCAGCGCGCCCAATTTGTGATCTGGCAACGCTACACAAATGCAACCCTGGCCCGGCCACATGGTAACCAGAATAAAGGTGTAAAGAAGACGAAGAAAAACAAATTTACACTGCAACAGCGGTAACTAAATAATTGTGCATTATTAAAAAAAATTTGAAGATGCCAAAGGTGAAAACAGAAAAAAAAAGTCGCATACACAATGAAGTGCAAAAGCAAGGTAACTAATAACAGCAATAAATACAGAAACTACCACAATAAAAAGCATTTGCTCGGCAGGCATTGTGTTCAACAAGGATTTTGGCCAGCATATATTGAAGAATCCCTTGGTCATAACCACAATGTTGGAGAAGGCGGCACTACGTGCCACGGATGTGGTGCTAGAAATCGGTCCCGGCACAGGCAATATGACTGTGCGTATGCTGGAGCGTGCCAAGAAAGTGATAGCCTGCGAAATCGACACACGTCTGGCTGCCGAGCTGCAGAAACGTGTCCAGGCCACACCACTACAGCCCAAGTTGCAGGTGCTTATCGGTGACTTTCTGAAGGCGGAGCTGCCCTTCTTCGACCTGTGCATTGCCAATGTGCCCTATCAGATCAGTTCACCATTGATATTCAAGCTCTTGTTGCATCGTCCGCTCTTCCGCTGTGCCGTCCTGATGTTCCAGCGTGAGTTTGCGCAGCGCTTGGTGGCCAAGCCTGGCGATAAGCTCTATTGCCGTTTGAGCATCAATACACAACTATTGGCACGCGTCGACATGCTGATGAAGGTGGGCAAAAACAACTTTAGACCGCCGCCCAAAGTGGAGTCGAGTGTAGTGCGACTGGAGCCAAAGAATCCACCGCCACCCGTCAATTTCACCGAATGGGATGGCCTCACCCGCATCGCCTTTCTGCGTAAAAACAAAACGCTAGCGGCGACATTCAAAGTGAACTCTGTAATGGAAATGCTCGAAAAGAACTACAAATTATATCGCTCACTGAGGAATGAGGTATGTTAAATGCGTTGCATCACAGCAATTGTTTTTAATTATGTTCTTCACTTGCAGCCACTTGAGGAGAACTTCAATATGCAGGCGAAGATCATTGGCATACTGGAGGAGCAGGGTGTGGGACAATCGCGGGCGAGATCTATGGACATTGATGAATTTATGCGACTGCTCTCGGCTTTCAACTCGGCTGGAATACATTTCAACTAAATTGTTTTAGAGTATCGTTAATTGTTTAATATAACTAATTTAAGGAGACAAGTTCGTAACTATCGTTATCTTTGTATGCAAACTACATACAAAATATTATACACAAACAGATCATCTTCAAGATTGTGTTATAAAGAGAGCGCTTGAGAGAGAGCTGTGATTTCCGCTGTTGCGAGCAGCGTTGCTTTCAGCGCTTTAATCAATCGATTCGATTCGTTTATTGATCAGTCGCTCCCGGACCTTGTTTAAATAAAGTTCAAGTCGTCGCATAGGTAATCGGAACAATGGCACAGATTAACTCTGTTCGGATGTTGATTTTGACGATTCTGTTTGTTCTTATGTCACTTGTAATTGGACAAGATCCGGATCCATCTGTGAAAGAGGGTAAAAAACTATTGACTGTTATCTTTTGTATTATTATCTAAGTAACGCTCAAATTTCCCAGCTTGTACGCAAATCAAACGCAGTGTCTTCGAGGAGAGAATACCATTCAGTCACCTTTTCGCAAATGCGCCCATTGTTTGGGAGACGATTGATTCCTGTGATGGCTCACGGCCGCTAATACAGGGCGGTACACCTGCCGACCCCAAGGAGTTTCCACACATTGCACGCTTGGGCAATCGCAATGCTGCCAATGAGACCAAATGGTTCTGTGGCGGCACATTGATCAGCAATCGTTTCGTGCTAACCGCCGCCCACTGCCTTTACGCTACAGAGTATGTATGTAACGCATCGAGCGGAGTGCTTATTAATTGTCAGCACTTTTCAATGATCTTAATATCCATGGTGCAGAGGTGCAGTGAACGTGGCGCGCTTGGGGGAGTTGGACTTTTCCACCGACAAGGATGATGCCGAACACGAGGACTTTGGTGTGAAAGCCACTATAAAGCATTCTGAATATTAACACACATTGCTTTATAATGATATCGCCCTTATAGAATTGGATCGCATCGTCAAATTTAATTTCTACAAGCATCCAGCTTGCCTACCTTTCAAGACGGGCGCTGACAGCCAGAATTTCATTGCCATTGGTTGGGGATCCAAAAAGTTTGCCGGCACGCCGTCTGAAGAGCTGCTTAAAGTGCAGCTCAAAAATTTCGGGAATCAGTGTTCCAAAACTGATGTTGACGAGTTGCCCAATGGCTTTAATTCTAGCACACAGATATGCATAGGCTCCAGCGAGAAGAAGGACACCTGCTCCGGTGACTCGGGTGGTCCCCTGTATCATGTGATGGGAATCACCTCATTTGGCAATGGATGCGGCACACCCAATGTGCCCAGTATCTATACACTTGTGCATTTCTACGTGGATTGGATCAAACGGGAGATAGCTAAACACAATTAAAATTACTATTGACATGAACAATTTTGAAAACCAGTTACTTCGTAATAATTCGCCTCGTTGAATATTTCAAAATGAATAAGTCTATTAAATTAATTTATTAATTAATTTTTCATTGAAAAACGAAATTGATTATTAAATTTTCATTAACAAAATATATATAAAATTAAATGAATTCAGTAGGTATTTAAATGCGAAATGTTCCTGCAGTTGTTGCATGGATTGGGAAAACCACAGAAAAATCTCAACCACATAAAAAAATAGCTCGTATGACTTAAGGTCTATTGTTATCATTACAGAGAAATCAAAACGACTTATGAAAGGTAATAATTAGTACTACAGCGAGTACGAGAAAGTGGGAAGAAGTAAGAGGGAACAGAACAGAAAAATACAATTATATTTAGCAAATTAAACAAAATTAGGAATTGAAATTGAATGCATTGAAAAATAGAATTTGAATTTCAAAACAAATATCGGCAATCCTCAATATGAGAAAACCTAATCAATGAATATATAAGTATATATGTCATATACGAAAATAGAATTGAATGCACATATATGAAAATATATATACCTAGGCTCAAACAAATACTACACTCAAAGAAAAAATGGGTTGATTTTTCAACAAAGTTATTGCCGTGAACTTCTTAAAACAAAAGAAAATAATATCTATACATAAGCATTACATTTAATATAGTAACGAAAAATATACTCCATGGAAAATGTCTTTGAACTGTTGAGATTTTTTTTCCCAGTGCACAAGTATCAATGATTATTGCAATGCTGAAAACAAGATTTTCATCTTATCGACAAAGCGAATTTGACTTTATACAATTGTGTACATTTGCTAATGTATGTATATGTATGTAAGCACATAAATACGTTTATATAATTCTAGAAATTGAACACTGAAAACACCCATTGAAATTCTCTGAGCAGCAGTCGTATTTTTGCATAATATTGAGTCGGATGTGATTAGCAGCAGCGACTGGCGTCTGGATTATTATTGATTAAAATGCAAATTGTGAATTATTTGAAAAGCGATTTTCATTTAAAGTCGTTGTGGTTGTTGGCAATTCTAACTATCAATTTAGTTGAGCGACACTTGACATTTGCTCAAGATTCAAAGATCAAAAGTTGTAAGCAGTCAGTTGGGAGAATATATAACATATATATATATATATATTATATATATATAAGTCTCTCTTTCTCTCTCTCTCTTCAACAGCGTGCACTAGATACAAAAAAAGCGTCTTTGATCTACATGTTGGATACAGTTTCCTCTTGCTAAATGAGCCGATTACCACCAAATCGCTTGACACATGCCGCAGCTACACGCCACTAATTGTTGGGGGTAAGCCGGCCGAGCCGAAGGAGTTTGCACCCATGGCACGGCTTGGTTATCGCAATGACGACAATGTGACCAAATGGTTCTGTGGCGGCACATTAATCAGCAAACGTCTGGTGCTAACTGCTGCCCATTGTCTCTACTCGGAAACGTAAGTGGGGTAAAAGGCTGTAAGCTACAATTCTAATTTCTAATACCATCTGCACTTGCAGAGGTGCCGTTAATGTGGTGCGCTTGGGTGAGCTGGACTTTAATAGCGACACGGAGGATGCACAGCCCGAGGACTTTGGTGTACACAACTCGACGGAGCATCCCGACTTTGAATACGGTCTGCTGTACAATGATATTGCTCTGCTCGAGCTGGATCGCAGGGTGCGTTTCAGTGTCTATAAACATCCAGCTTGTTTGCCCTATAATGATGACAGCAAACGTCTCGAGAACGTCTTTGCCACCGGCTGGGGTCACACTACATTTGCGGGCCGTGACTCGAGCAAGCTGCTCAAGGTGAAACTGACGGGTTTTGGTGTGGATTGCTCTGCGATCGTCAAAGATATTGACGAGCTGCCCAATGGCTTTAATGCTTCCACACAAATATGCATCGGATCTAGACAGAACAAGGACACCTGCAACGGTGACTCTGGCGGTCCAGTGCTCATATACCATGAAGAGTACCCGTGCATGTATCACGTGATGGGCATCACCTCAGTGGGCATTGGATGTGGCAAAGCCAATGTGCCCAGTGTCTATACGCGGGTGCATTTCTACTTGGACTGGATCAGGCAGCGAATTGTAATGCGCTTGCCAAAGCAAAAGAAAAAAAAACTTATGCCTAAAGGTAGGCCATAGATCGAATACCCTGCCGAGCTTTGGCCAACGCCCTCTAGGGGATGCAGTAGTGAAACATCGAGCCGTTGCACATTCTTGGTTGGTCATTTTAAGCTAATATCGAGCAAGGTCAGTTCAATTCCGTTGGTCATTAAGATTGGTTTGCTAGGGTCCGCCGTCTGGACTTTAAATTTTATTGTTCTTTACTCGCCACGTGGAGATGATGAGAGAAAATAAAGACAAGCACACGTGTCGGAGATAATTCGGGTTTAACCAAAGTTTTTTTTTAAAGTTAATAAAAGGTTAATAAAAAGAACCGTGTGATCCCTCTCCGTGAAAGAAAGACAATGTAATTTTTATAAAAAAAAAGAAAAAAAAAAAAGAAATATATATTTTTTTTGGTGACAAAGAGTCATTTTTTTTTTTGTGTGAGCGCTATAATTCTCGCTGCTCGGAGACGCGCTTCCCGCCGCCCACCAGTGGACCCTGTGCACCTTACTAAAAATACTTATTGACGACAAATCTGGAGACAAAATACGCCTGGAGGAGAAATGAAACCACGCCACGCCCCGCAACGCCACGTGAGCACACCTGTCGGCGCCATGGTACAGTCACCGCTGGATCGCGAGTTCAACACTTCGCATATCGCCCGTTTGTTGGATACCACAACATAAAGCAAAGAACAAAAAAAAGAATGCCGTAAAACAAAATGAAAAAAAAGACTCTAATTGAAATTATAACCTTAAAATTAGTATGATTAAATTTTGTAGTGATTTAAAATTTTTTTTTCTGTTAATTAATTATATTACAAAAAAAAATTAAATAATTAATATAATTCCATATGTAGATAAGCTAAATTAGTTAAGCAATCAATAGTAAGTGAGCAAATAACTACAAACAAAAAAAAAAAAAAGCTTTCACCCAGTGATAAAGATACCGGCACTAAAACTTTTAGTATTAAACTTAACCCTCCCAGGAGTCCAGAGCCGCCGCCGCAAAAGATCTTTTCGACGTGGATTTTCAACAAGTAAGTGCATCTACTCCTTTATTATGAATTTATTAAAATTTTTATTGTCGGTGGATTCTTGGACTTAAAGTGCGTTAAAATGTAAAATCAGTTAGCACGTGCGAAAAAAAAGCTCTCTCAAAGAAAAAGAAAGAGAGAGAGCTTATAACTCCCCGTTAAGTTCCTTAAGCAGAAGCTGAGCGAGCTTTTAGGAAAACTTAAAATTCTAAAGACAGCCTAAAAGCATGCCGCACCTTAAGTCAAAGAATCCCTAGTTGCCTACTGTAGTGAAGCTTAAAGTGAATATAAAAACAAGTAAATAAATGAATCTACCTTAATTTTTACATCATGAAGAGATAAATGTAAGATGAAATACGAAAAAAAAGAATATAGTAATATTAGAGTTATAAATATAAATAAGTAAGGAAAATGGAAAATTGTTTTTGTGTTAGATAATTTTTTTTTTTGGTTGTTAATATTTTCTCGAATTAAGGAATTTTTTTTGGTAAATACACCTAGATATATATATAAATAAATGAAGAACCCAATCCAAGAAAAAAAAACAATATTATATAATAATAGATATATATTATATAAACTATTCAATTAAGAAATAAAATAATAATTACATTTAAGAAAAATGAAAATAAACCAATTTGTTAATTAGTGAAATATGAATAAGTAAAATTTTATCATTGGGGAGTCATGCAACGCGCCATAATTAGAGAATGACTTGAATTGTCGTTGTCTAGGGATCATCCGTAGTAT
Organism: Drosophila cognata; assembly: GCA_035041535.1. Lineage (NCBI taxonomy): Eukaryota > Metazoa > Arthropoda > Insecta > Diptera > Drosophilidae > Drosophila > Drosophila cognata. The sequence goes on along the minus strand of JAWNLC010000571.1, from coordinate 10,061,637 downwards.
TAAGGTTAGGACCGGATGATCATGGTAGGGTGGGCATCTGCTGCGGCGAAAACACCAGCCCAGCGCGCACAACGACAGGCGAGGAGTGTCGCCTCCATTTTTAGTGTGTTTGATCGGTCCACTTCCTCTTTCCTCCCTTCCTACCTTCCTCCTTCCCAGTAATAGGTCGAACTGTCAACGCACGCGATATCTTTTGATTATTATTAGGCAAAGAGAGCAAGTAGCGCCAGGAACTGGAATTAACCCCGACCACCTACCGACCATACAGCCGGAGCCAGCGCGTGCAACTCTCCTGGAACGCTACACCCACACCTGCTCACCATCGATAGGTTAAATGCTACAGAATCTCTTGAATTTCTTTGAATCTATATTTAGCCAATTGTAAGAAACGCGGTAGGAATTAAACAATTTATGGTTAACACAGCGTGTGCGCAACAAAAATTGTTAAATAACTAATTAGCTGTTAACTAATCAGCTGATCATTGATTATCAATCTCAGCCCTTGCTCTCATGTGGGTGTGAGTGAGAGAATGCCAGTATGTGTGAATGTGTGTGTGAGTGAGTGTGTGTGTGTGCTTAAACCTGTCCAGAGAGAGAGAGACCTTACTTAAAGCTAGAGGTGCTCGATAGATTCGAGGAATTCTGTTGTATCCGCTAACCGGTTAACAAGGCGGTAAAACTTGAGGATGTGGCTGACAACGTTGTTGCTTTTTCTTCTCCCATTTAGCCAAATTTTGGGCCAATTTAATGAAACTGTCAACTGTAAGTAAGAATCCCAATCGCAATGCGGCAAAAAAAACATTTAATTTGAACGGAACTTTGCAGCCTGCACCGATTACAAAAAGCGCATCTTTGAGCAGTCGGTGGAATACAGTTACCTAATCCCCGATGCTCCCATTATACGTAAGACAATTGACAATTGCCGCCGATATTCGCCACTGATTGTCGGCGGCAAGCCAGCCGATCCCAAGGAGTTTCCACCAATGGCACGACTGGGCCGTCGACAAGAGGAGAAGACCTCCTGGTTCTGTGGCGGCACTTTAATCAGCAATAGATTCGTTCTGACCGCTATTGATTTTCATCAATCAAGTCAAATGTGGATTTTCAAATTGTTTTTAACGTACGTTGATCTGAGAGAAACAAAATTAAACTTTTTGAAATGAACTACACGATTCTTGTGCTGCATTTACAGGAGCGCAAATCGTTTGCCCATTACTAAGTTTGATAAATTTGTATGCAAAATGACAGTATAGCAAAAATTACTAATTCTAAGCAACATTGTTAACTAAACAAAACGCAAAAAAGAAAAGAAAAAAGAGAAAAAAAAATGAATACTTTGTATGTAATGATAATAACAAAACCCAAATGTGTAATAGTAATAATAATAATAATATTTATGAAATAGTAGCAAGCAGAGCGCCAGCGCTAGTTACCAATTTAAAAGTTAACCTCAAGTATTCTCAAGCCGCATTTTACTAAACCAAAATGAAGACAGGATAAATGTAATCGATGTATGAACATTATATAGATACAACCACTAGTTCGACAATGCAGTTGTCATAGCAATGAACAAATTTACATACGGATCCAGCCAGCATACATACAAACAAACAAACAAACATACATACATAATTCATATACATATTAGTGTATAACTATGAAATCGCCTCGTTCGAGGTACAAGCAAACAAAATACAAAAATTGTTGGTTGTTACCGAATTTGAAGCGCATTGTGAAATAAGATACAAAAAAAAAAAAAAGCAAAAAAACAAAACCAAATGTAACGCGTAACCTGAATTAAAAACTAAATGCAAATCGTACACAGAGAGAACACAAGTTGTAAACCGAACGTTAGCTGTAAGCTCATTTAACAAATATTGCAAATATTTGCCAGCATAGCCAAAGTGTAGAGCAAAAGTTGATACTAAATTGTAACGCATTATTTTATCTGGCTTATAACTGCATTAACAAGAAGAAGAATAGAAAACATAACCATTGAGTGCACACACAGGAAGAACACTGTGCTTATCCACCAAAAACCACCACCACCACAACCACACACGGTCACACGCATTGGTTGGTGCAAACTGATGGCTGAGTTAACTGTTGGCATTAGCGCTCAGATAATCGCAAACTCTGGTTCAGCTTGAGCACAACAATCTATTGAAATGAATGGTCGAGCTCTTGACATTCTCTTTCAAAATTGCCTAAAAGTCACAACAACAAAATTGCAACTCGAAAACGATTGGATTCGCTTGACTAACTACTACATATTCTGAAGTGTGGAACATTTTGTAATATCAATCTTAGATACATACTACATACATATATACCCACAGTCATTTGCCACGCCTACAGATACACCTTTTTACGTACCTTCTGCAATTTAGATTCTACACACATAGACAACACTTAAACAGTAACAAGAACAACAAATGCAAATCTAAAATCGTTAACTGATTTAAGACAAAGGAAATCAGAAAATAGAAATTACTCACTGAAAGTATATTGAATAAATGGAGAAAAAGTATTTAAAACCCACATAACCATATTGAGCAAAAAGAAATGCATAAATAATGTTTAAGTTATATTTAATGACAAGAATAAATAAGTTACAAAGAAAAGTCAAAAGCCAACAGTTGATATGTTGTAAAAAAAAAAATTAACTAAGGGAAGACAGCGAGTGTTATTCAAGCAACTAAATAAATGGTAACAAAATGTAAGATGAAAGTGAGGAAAGATAACCAAAGAAAAGAAAATTACTAAAATTGATTTATAATTTTAAGTGAAGATTTAATGAAAAAAAAAACTAATTAATAAATAAAGAGGTAACACTTATAAAAATGTATCATTCGGCTTTATTTGAACTTTTGTTCTTTGATTTTAAAAAACACCAGCGCGCCCAATTTGTGATCTGGCAACGCTACACAAATGCAACCCTGGCCCGGCCACATGGTAACCAGAATAAAGGTGTAAAGAAGACGAAGAAAAACAAATTTACACTGCAACAGCGGTAACTAAATAATTGTGCATTATTAAAAAAATTTTGAAGATGCCAAAGGTGAAAACAGAAAAAAAAGTCGCATACACAATGAAGTGCAAAAGCAAGGTAACTAATAACAGCAATAAATACAGAAACTACCACAATAAAAAGCATTTGCTCGGCAGGCATTGTGTTCAACAAGGATTTTGGCCAGCATATATTGAAGAATCCCTTGGTCATAACCACAATGTTGGAGAAGGCGGCACTACGTGCCACGGATGTGGTGCTAGAAATCGGTCCCGGCACAGGCAATATGACTGTGCGTATGCTGGAGCGTGCCAAGAAAGTGATAGCCTGCGAAATCGACACACGTCTGGCTGCCGAGCTGCAGAAACGTGTCCAGGCCACACCACTACAGCCCAAGTTGCAGGTGCTTATCGGTGACTTTCTGAAGGCGGAGCTGCCCTTCGACCTGTGCATTGCCAATGTGCCCTATCAGATCAGTTCACCATTGATATTCAAGCTCTTGTTGCATCGTCCGCTCTTCCGCTGTGCCGTCCTGATGTTCCAGCGTGAGTTTGCGCAGCGCTTGGTGGCCAAGCCTGGCGATAAGCTCTATTGCCGTTTGAGCATCAATACACAACTATTGGCACGCGTCGACATGCTGATGAAGGTGGGCAAAAACAACTTTAGACCGCCGCCCAAAGTGGAGTCGAGTGTAGTGCGACTGGAGCCAAAGAATCCACCGCCACCCGTCAATTTCACCGAATGGGATGGCCTCACCCGCATCGCCTTTCTACGTAAAAACAAAACGCTAGCGGCGACATTCAAAGTGAACTCTGTAATGGAAATGCTCGAAAAGAACTACAAATTATATCGCTCACTGAGGAATGAGGTATGTTAAATGCTTTGCATCATAGCAATTGTTTTTAATTATGTTCTTCACTTGCAGCCACTTGAGGAGAACTTCAATATGCAGGCGAAGATCATTGGCATACTGGAGGAGCAGGGTGTGGGACAATCGCGGGCGAGATCTATGGACATTGATGAATTTATGCGACTGCTCTCGGCTTTCAACTCGGCTGGAATACATTTCAACTAAATTGTTTTAGAGTATCGTTAATTGTTTAATATAACTAATTTAAGGAGACAAGTTCGTAACTATCGTTATCTTTGTATGCAAACTACATACAAAATATTATACACAAACAGATCATCTTCAAGATTGTGTTATAAAGAGAGCGCTTGAGAGAGAGCTGTGATTTCCGCTGTTGCGAGCAGCGTTGCTTTCAGCGCTTTAATCAATCGATTCGATTCGTTTATTGATCAGTCGCTCCCGGACCTTGTTTAAATAAAGTTCAAGTCGTCGCATAGGTAATCGGAACAATGGCACAGATTAACTCTGTTCGGATGTTGATTTTGACGATTCTGTTTGTTCTTATGTCACTTGTAATTGGACAAGATCCGGATCCATCTGTGAAAGAGGGTAAAAAACTATTGACTGTTATCTTTTGTATTATTATCTAAGTAACGCTCAAATTTCCCAGCTTGTACGCAAATCAAACGCAGTGTCTTCGAGGAGAGAATACCATTCAGTCACCTTTTCGCAAATGCGCCCATTGTTTGGGAGACGATTGATTCCTGTGATGGCTCACGGCCGCTAATACAGGGCGGTACACCTGCCGACCCCAAGGAGTTTCCACACATTGCACGCTTGGGCAATCGCAATGCTGCCAATGAGACCAAATGGTTCTGTGGCGGCACATTGATCACCAATCGTTTCGTGCTAACCGCCGCCCACTGCCTTTACGCTACAGAGTATGTATGTAACGCATCGAGCGGAGTGCTTATTAATTGTCAGCACTTTTCAATGATCTTAATATCCATGGTGCAGAGGTGCAGTGAACGTGGCGCGCTTGGGGGAGTTGGACTTTTCCACCGACAAGGATGATGCCGAACCCGAGGACTTTGGTGTGAAAGCCACTATAAAGCATTCTGAATATGAACACACATTGCTTTATAATGATATCGCCCTTATAGAATTGGATCGTATCGTCAAATTTAATTTCTACAAGCATCCAGCTTGCCTACCTTTCAAGACGGGCGCTGACAGCCAGAATTTCATTGCCATTGGTTGGGGATCCAAAAAGTTTGCCGGCACGCCGTCTGAAGAGCTGCTTAAAGTGCAGCTCAAAAATTTCGGGAATCAGTGTTCCAAAACTGATGTTGACGAGTTGCCCAATGGCTTTAATTCTAGCACACAGATATGCATTGGCTCCAGCGAGAAGAAGGACACCTGCTCCGGTGACTCGGGTGGTCCCCTGCTAAACTACCATGAGGAGTTTCCTTGCATGTATCATGTGATGGGAATCACCTCATTTGGCAATGGATGCGGCACACCCAATGTGCCCAGTATCTATACACTTGTGCATTTCTACGTGGATTGGATCAAACGGGAGATAGCTAAACACAATTAAAATTACTATTGTCATGAACAATTTTGAAAACCACTTACTTCGTAGTAATTCGCTTCGATGAATATTTCAAAATGAATAAGTCTATTAAATTAATTTATTAATTAATTTTTCATTGAAAAATGAAATTGATTATTAAATTTTCATTAACAAAATATATATAAAATTAAATGAATTCAGCAGGTATTTAAATGCGAAATGTTCCTGCAGTTGTTGCATGGATTGGGAAAACCACAGAAAAATCACAACCACATAAAAAAATAGCTAGTATGACTTAAGGTCTATTGTTATCATTACAGAGAACTCAGAACGACTTATGAAAGGTAATAATTAGTACTAAGAGAAAGTGGGAAGAAGTAAGAGGGAACAGAACAGAAAAATACAATTATATTTAGCAAATTAAACAAAATTAGGAATTGAAATTGAATGCATTGAAAAATAGAATTTGAATTTCAAAACAAATATCAGCAATCCTCAATATGAGAAAACGTAATCAATGAATATATAAGTATATATGTCATATACGAAAATAGAATTGAATGCACATATATGAAAATATATATACCTCGGCTCAAACAAATACTACACTCAAAGAAAAAATGGGTTGATTTTTCACCAAAGTTATTGCCTTGAACTTCTTAAAACAAAAGAAAATAATATCTATACATAAGCATTACATTTAATATAGTAACGAAAAATATACTCCATGGAAAATGTCTTTGAACTGTTGCGATTTTTTTTCCCAGTGCACAAGTATCAATGATTATTGCAATGCTGAAAACAAGATTTTCATCTTATCGACAAAGCGAATTTGACTTTATACAATTGTGTACATTTGCTAATGTATGTATATGTATGTAAGCACATAAATACGTTTATATAATTCTAGAAATTGAACACTGAAAACACCCATTGAAATTCTCTGAGCAGCAGTCGTATTTTTGCATAATATTGAGTCGGATGTGATTAGCAGCAGCGACTGGCGTCTGGATTATTATTGATTAAAATGCAAATTGTGAATTATTTGAAAAGCGATTTTCATTTAAAGTCGTTGTGGTTGTTGGCAATTCTAACTATCACTTTAGTTGAGCGACATTTGACATTTGCTCAAGATTCAGAGATCAAAAGTTGTAAGCAGTCAGTTGGGAGAATATATAACATATATATATATATAAGTCTCTCTTTCTCTCTCTCTCTTCAACAGCGTGCACTAGATACAAAAAAAGCGTCTTTGATCTACATGTTGGATACAGTTTCCTCTTGCTAAATGAGCCGATTACCACCAAATCGCTTGACACATGCCGCAGCTACACGCCACTAATTGTTGGGGGTAAGCCGGCCGAGCCGAAGGAGTTTGCACCCATGGCACGGCTTGGTTATCGCAATGACGACAATGTGACCAAATGGTTCTGTGGCGGCACATTAATCAGCAATCGTCTGGTGCTAACTGCTGCCCATTGTTTCTACTCGGAAACGTAAGTGGGGTAAAAGGCTGTAAGCTACAATTCTAATTTCTAATACCATCTGCACTTGCAGAGGTGCCGTTAATGTGGTGCGCTTGGGTGAGCTGGACTTTAATAGCGACACGGAGGATGCACAGCCCGAGGACTTTGGTATACACAACTCGACGGAGCATCCCGACTTTAAATACGGTCTGCTGTACAATGATATTGCTTTGCTGGAGCTGGATCGCGGGGTGCGTTTCAGTGTCTATAAACATCCAGCTTGTTTGCCCTATAATGATGACAGCAATCGTCTCGAGAACGTCTTTGCCACCGGCTGGGGTCACACTACATTGGCGGGCCGTGACTCGAGCAAGCTGCTCAAGGTGAAACTGACGGGTTTTGGTGTGGATTGCTCTGCGATCGTCAAAGATATTGACGAGCTGCCCAATGGCTTTAATGCTTCCACACAAATATGCATCGGATCTAGACAGAACAAGGACACCTGCAACGGTGACTCTGGCGGTCCAGTGCTCATATACCATGAAGAGTACCCGTGCATGTATCACGTGATGGGCATCACCTCAGTGGGCATTGGATGTGGCACAGCCAATGTGCCCAGTGTCTATACGCGGGTGCATTTCTACTTGGACTGGATCAGGCAGCAGATCGAGCGAATCTCTTGAATTTCTTTGAATCTATATTTAGCTAATTGTAAGAAACGCGGTAGGAATTAAACAATTTGTGGTTAACACAGCGTGTGCGCAACAAAAATTGTTAAATAACCAATTAGCTGTTAACTAATCAGCTGATCATTGATTATCAATCTCAGCCCTTGCTCTCATGTGGGTGTGAGTGAGAGAATGCCAGTGTGAGTGAATGTGTGTGTGAGTGAGTGTGTGTGTGTGCTTAAACCTGTCCAGAGAGAGAGAGAGAGAGACCTTACTTAAAGCTAGAGGTGCTCGATAGATTCGAGGAATTCTGTTGTGTCCGCTAACCGGTTAACAAGGCGGTAAACAAATTAAAACTTGAGGATGTGGCTGACAACGTTGTTGCTTTTTCTTCTCCCATTTAGCCAGATTTTGGGCCAATTTAATGAAACTGTCAACTGTAAGTAAGAATCCCAATCGCAATGCGGCAAAAAAAACATTTAATTTGAACGGAACTTTGCAGCCTGCACCGATTACAAAAAGCGCATCTTTGAGAAGTCGGTGGAATACAGTTACCTAATCCCCGATGCTCCCATTATACGTAAGACAATTGACAATTGCCGCCGATATTCGCCACTGATTGTCGGCGGCAAGCCAGCCGATCCCAAGGAGTTTCCACCAATGGCACGACTGGGCCGTCGACAAGAGGAGAAGACCTCCTGGTTCTGTGGCGGCACTTTAATCAGCAATAGATTCGTTCTGACCGCTGCCCATTGCTTCGAGTCGGAGGAGTGAGTAAATAATGCTGATAATATGGCAATCACGGCAATCATGTGACTTAAAATATGGCAATTTCAGGGGTGAAGTGAATGTGGTTCGTTTGGGTGACCTGGACTTTGATAGTGACAAAGACGATGCAGCGCCAAGGGATTATGGTGTTGCCATTAACATACGACATCCAAATTTTACCAGCTCCGAGCTTTACAATGATATTGCTTTGGTTAAACTGGCGGAGGATGTTGGATTCGATCAATATAAGCATCCGGCGTGTATGCCTTTTGAGAGTGGCCAAAACATGGATTCCTTCATAGCCATCGGTTGGGGCAGCACTCGCCTAGCGGGCCAATCCTGGTCGCAGTTGCTCAAAGTCAAACTTGATCGGATCGGAGATGAGGTATTTATTTTTCATATATAAACATAAACATACTTTAAATTCCCTTCTTTATCCAGGTGTGCCGCAGAGTAATTGAGGAGAGCGACGACTATCCGCGAGGTTTCGAGACGAGCACTCAGATGTGCGTGGGTTCCTCCGAGTCGAAGGATACCTGTAACGGTGACTCGGGTGGACCAATTCTAGTTTATCACAAGGACTATCCCTGTATGTACCATGTTATGGGCATTACGTCGACGGGCATTGCCTGCGGTACCCCCAAAATACCCAGTGTTTACACGCGGGTTCATCATTACCTGGATTGGATTAGGGAAGCTATGGCTAATAATAAGTAATAATTATTAAGTGTTTACCAAATGTATTTAAAGTTAAATCACCATTAATACATTCTTAATCATAATGAAATCATTAAAAGTTGACTTTAGTTAATTTTATTTACTTCCGTTTGTCTTTCGCTAATCTTTACAAATTAACCATTTGATTTTCATATTCTGTATTTTGTTCAGTTGAAATTTGACTGGTGTTCATTTTCGACGGTCTGGCAACGCTCGCCTTGGCTCTTAACGATGTACCAAACTAGAAGCACTAATGTTTTATTCATTCATTCCTATTGACAGCTAATAATTATTTAAATATGTTAGTAATGTTTTAGTTTAATTTTATTAATACACGAAATTGATACAAAATATTAAACTCAGCGTTCTTGGCACGTAAAAGATACAATTAAGTACTCGCCACAAGTAACTGAAATCAAAAATATCGCACATCACTATTGTTGTTTACAAAAAAAAAAAAAAAAACATTAATTAAAGTTGTGGAAACAACAAGAACTACAAACGCCAAGATGTCGACAAAAACTGTGACACTTAAAATGTAAACAATTGACTAGGTTTTATTTAAAATTAACGTGTTTGCTGCCTGGTCATCAGCGCGCTGCATTTGCGCTGCGCTTTAATTCCTTTCCCTTTTTAACGTGCGTTTGCGACGCACATTAATACACATGTATGTCGAGTTGAGTCCAAAATCAAACAGTTTGGGCACAAACATGGAGCCGGACGACGAACTGCAGCCAGTCGTCTCCGATGCAGTCGTGCAGTCATATAAGACGCGGGCCAAAATGAATCCGGCGAAGAAAGATAACGAGAAACGGCGACGCAAGGATGCCATGCGAAAGGTAATTAACATGCATGTGTGTCTGGGCCTCCTGTGTGTGTGCGCGTGTGTGTTTGTGCTTGTAGCTTGCAAATGAATATATATATATATGAATATGTGGGTATATATGCATGTGTGTGTACAGTGGTCAAATTTCAAATGAAATCAAAGTTAATTATAAATCGCAAATACCAAAAACTAACAAGTTAAGTTATTTAAAGCTCAATAGTAGTAATCTGCAAGTTATAATTACCAAGCATAAATTATTATCAACTATATACTATTTTGGTGTTATTGGAAGCTTTTTAATAGACATCTAATATAATTTGTATAGGTTTCGCTGATTTTACGCAAATGCGACTCGCTGCGCACTGTTGAGGATCGCCAATTTCTGGAGAAACATCCCGAGATTGTCAAGACGACAAAGAAGCGCAAGGAGCGCGTCGAGATATACAAGGAGCGCATCGTTGAGAAGGAGGATGAGCCGCACGTGATTGAAGCGAAGGTGGAGCAGCTGGCCAATATCATATCGCAGGCCAAACATTTGATTTGTTATACTGGTGCCGGCATCAGCACAGCGGCATTGATACCCGATTATCGCGGTAGCCAGGGCATCTGGACGCTGCTGCAGAAGGGCAAGGATATTGGGGAGCATGATCTGTCCAGTGCCAATCCCACCTACACGCATATGACGCTCTACGAGCTGCACAGACGTCGCCTGCTGCGGCACGTCGTCTCGCAGAATTGCGATGGACTGCATCTGCGCTCGGGTCTGCCGCGACAATCGCTCTCCGAGATCCACGGCAACATGTATGTGGAGGTGTGCAAGCACTGCAAACCGAATGGGGTCTACTGGCGTCAGTTCGATGTCACCGAAATGACGGCCCGCTATTGCCACAAGACGCATCGTCTGTGCCACAGATGCTCGGAGCCGCTGTACGATACGATTGTGCATTTTGGGGAGCGGGGCAATGTGAAGTGGCCACTGAACTGGGATGGGGCCACCCGCAATGCGGAGCGAGCGGATGTTATACTCTGTTTGGGTTCGAGTCTCAAGGTGCTCAAGAAATACACGTGGCTCTGGCAGATGGACAAGCCGGCACGACAAAGGGCCAAGATTTGTGTGGTGAATCTGCAGTGGACGCCCAAGGATAGCATAGCTAGCATCAAGATCAATGGCAAATGCGATAGCGTCATGGCGCAATTGATGCGACTGCTCAACATAGCGGTGCCCGTGTACAGCAAGGAGAAGGATCCGATTTTTGCGCACGCCACGCTTCTAATGCCCGAGGAGCTACACACACTGACGCAGCCATTGCTTAAGAATGCCGACGAGGAGGAGGCGGGCGACACCCAATCCTGCACAACGACAACCGAGGAGACGCAGGACTCGACCATTTCCGGGGATAGCTACAGTGAACTGCCAATTGGGAGGGGACCACGCATTCGGACGCCCATCAAGAATGGACGACGCATCAAGACGAATCTGGAGATGCGGCAAAAGTATGCACGACCAGCGCTGGCGGTAACTACCGACATCGTCAGCCTGGAGAATGGTCTGCCCCTGAAAACAGAAGCGGAGCCCGTAACAGATAAGCCGGACATTAAAGTCAAGACTGAAACGGATCTGAAACTGGAGCCAAAGGAGGAGCGGGAACTCCTTGCCCCCAGTCTGGACACAACTTGCATAAAGCAGGAGCAGAAGGAGGAGAAGGAGGTGGAGGAGGAGCTGCTGCCCAAGTTAGAGCCGTCTAGCGAAATCACAAATGGACACCAGCCAGCTGCCAAAAATGGTCTACTGGAGCTGCCCAAACTAGTCGCCATACAGAAACCCTACGTGGATGTCAACAGTTGTCCGGGTCTGTGCTTATTACCCGTCGAGCTGCGGCTAGAGCCACGCCTGGAACCCATTTTGGGCAGTTTGCCGCCGGTGCAGCTGCCACCGCTGGTGCCCATTGGTGCACCACTCTACACGCCCTTCGTACAGCCACAGGCGCAGCTAGTGTTGCCGCCATCGCTGCAGACGCTCAATCTGCAAAGCGATAGCACCACTTGCTCCGCAGAGTCAACCACAGAGAATGATGACGATGATGACAGGGATGTGGAGGAGGAGGAGGAGAATGAGGATGATGATGATGATGAACCGTTTCATATGTCACAAATGGATTTGCTGCGACGTCACAGCGATCACGAGCTACTGCGTCAATTGCCCAGCTGGTATGATGCGAAATATGCGTATTCCGGTCTGCACAGCATTTTGATACCGCCACCATCTGATCTCAACATCTGGAACTCACAAGTGGTGCCCAATTTCGCCATGAATCGCTCCGCAGCCGGCTGTGAGTTCTGTTTAGATCGCTATGCGGAACTCGAGTGCCAATTCTATCGACGCTGGCATCTTGCCGAGCGCAACCATAAGAAACGTGCTCGCAGCGGTCGCTTCGTTGTCTGCGAATGCTGCCCCACTAGCGACGATGACGATGACTACGATGAGAACATCTCGCTGGCCCACATTGCCGCCGCCGAGACGGCCAAGCGTCGTCTGCAGCTGAGCCACAGTTTTCCACGCAAACTCGCCCGCACCCAGGCCGGCTGGTATGGCAAGGGCTACAAGAAGGGACGCAAGCGCAGATAGAGAAGATCTATCCGGGATATGGATGACATGGAGACACCTTGTCTTCGCTTCTAATAGTATTCGAGCATAGTCTAGTAGCTGTAATCATAGGCATATACGGATAGTATTATAAGTATCTAGCTCGTAGTGCCACTCGCATCAGGTGTTCGTCTAGGCTAATGGACCTTTACTTCCACACACAACACACACACACACACACAAAGGGTGTTGTTCCATTTATGTCCGTTGCAGTTCCTGCAATCCTTGGTCCAATTTAGTTTTAAGTGTCCCCATTGCAGCCGCTAACATCAATGTACAGTTTTTGACATTTTACATACTCTTGACCAATTTTGGTTGTTCTTTTTATATTTTTCGTACATTTTTTTAATCATTTCAATGTGCATTTATCAGTCAGAGTTTTTTAATATGTTGTTTGTTTCTTTTGTTGCATGTCACGTTTGGAGCCCTATTTATGTATACAATAAAATGCAACATATTAAGCAACAAGAGTTTAAAAAGTGTTTGGTTTTTTCACACAACTCTTTTCAGACTCTCTTCGTTTCCAGCAGTTTTTTTTTAATTTCAAAAATTTTGAACGGTTTCCAAATTTCGTTAAATTCAATTGAAAAGTGATGTTTTAATAATTTTCCGAGAAAATGATAATTTTCTATCGGGCGTTTACTTAATTTATTTAAAATACAATATATATGCTTTATAATTTCATTAACTTAAACATATAATATTGCTATTCTAGTTTTAGTTCTGCCATCGTATGTATAATTATGTGTGTGTGTGTGTGTGTTTGTTTGAGTGTGTGTTTCTTTGAAGAGATTCAACTTGTTATGAAGTTAATCTGAACATTCCAATAGTTGTGATGGGGTATGGGAGATAGGGTCTATGTGTGTGTGTTTGGTTGTGTTTTTTTTTTTTTCCAAAAAAAGAGACTTTTTAAATAACCTAAGCAGACATAACATAAACAAAAAGGACACGTAAACATGGAAAACAACAAAAGGTTATTTAGTTGGCGGCTACAAACAGTACTTAAAAACATATACCTAAGCTGCTAAACCGATCTGCCAAAAAAGGCCAATATATAAAAATAATTACGATTTGACATAAACAGAAAGTTTGTTTTTTTTTGTTTTTTTTTTTTCTTAAAAAAAGAGCAATTTTGATATATGCCCCTTGACGCAAAAGCCATCAGAAAAAACAATGAGAAAAGTGCGAGATAAAAAGGAGAAAGAAATTGAAATTGTTGGTTGGTTGTTAAATGAGTGGGAATGGTTAGGCAAGGACGCAAAGGACGCATCACAGTTAGGCCACATAGATGAACATGTTAATGTCATCATCGTCGCGTCGCATATACTTGTGTTCGATAAGCCACTCGAGCTGCTCCTTGATCATCTTCTTTGATGGCAGGAACATGTTCTTCAGTATATCGATGAGCTCCGCCTGAACGAAAATAAGGATTATTATCGTTGCTCTGATAATTTGGTATTATTTGCATTTTGACTCACTTGGAGCGCCGCATTGTTCATGCGCTTCCGCACCTTCATGATCTTTATGATGGCCTCCTGAGTGCGCAAAATGCGCAGCTGGACAATGGACTGATTATCCTCCTGCTGCGAACGCTCCGTGCTCAGTTGAAGGCGACCAATAAGATTTAACTGCATCAAAAATGAAATGGTCAATTTTATATTTCATAGCTTGATGATAGGGATTATTGACTCACCTTGCCACGACGCTGGGATTTGCCATTCTTGACAATGGCAAACTCCTGATTGATATAAAACATGGTGTTCTCGGCAAAATCTTTGGGCGAACCGATCACGGTTGGCTCCATAAGCAGAATTTGCTTCTTAATCTTGGGAAAGGCGACCAGCGACCACAAAGTGCGTCTCAGCTCCGGATCTGCAATGATATGTATGATATATGGATATATTTAAATTGTTGTTGAACTCAAGTGGTTTGCTCACCCGGCAGCTCGGTGGCCAGACGTAGATTCTCATAGGAGATTTTGTCGTGCTGCCGCTGATTCCAGGCAAAGAGCACGGCCATTTGAAATGTGGTAACATCGAGATCGTAGCGACCGAAATTGTTCACAAACGTAATGGTGCCATTGCTCATGTGATGATACCATTGCAGCTTACGGCCGGAATGCTTCTTCTTGTAGAACTCCTCCACATCGGGAATATAGTCCTCCAATTCAATGGGCAGCGATACAGAGACACGCTCCGAGCAGCGCGCCCACGCACCAGCATTGAGTATTTTAATATTGATGGCATCATGCCGACTTATCGAGTTACGGAATTGAGTATTCAGATCTTCGCTGACCTGTTTTCCAGCAAGAAAGTAAAATTAGTCATAAAGTAGTCAATGGATGCTCAAATGGGACTCACCTTAATGTCCTGGAACATGCGTGCCAGTTTGTTGACATAGTCAGCGGGCATGCCAACTTCACGGAGCCATTCAACGATATCCTCCTCCTTTTCGCTGTCCGCGCTAGTGCCCAGTATTAAACTAGAAGGAAAATAAATTTTAATCCGTGCCCAATTCCATCGGAGCAAATAATTCCACAGATCTAAGACTAACAAGGAAATTAATTTTTCAGGCTTTGAACCAGTGTTAAAGTAAAAACACTTGGAAACACTATAAAATTATATAATAAAATTATATTATAAAGGAAAAGTAGGGAAAACTGTCAAATGAATTTTTTAACTTTAAATCGGAGGAGATTAGGAAAGTTTTAAGTCTCTTATGTTGGTATGCCTGCAGGAATCTTATCCTTGTTATAGACTCACCGTCTCGTCAAATGCACCTTGTGGTAGCGCATGAAGACATCCTTGTTGTTGACATACTTGAGGACGAGCAGGACGTCGCGCAGACGGGCATCGATCTGCTCGCTGGTGAGCCGTTTGCTGAGCGGCGTGCGACGGAGGAGCATATCGCAATAGTTGGCCAGCAGCTCGGGGCACTTGCTCTCGGGCGCTGTATATTTGACGCCGCGATTGGCGATGCTTGTGGGCAGGTCCATTTTGAAGACGCTGGTGTCATTGACGACCATCTTGAAGGCAATGTCGCGGGCAGTGAGGAACCGGGGATCATCGTTGAAGGCGTTGCGTACCAGATCGCTAAACTTATTGAACAGTTCCAGCAGTCGCTCCACATACTTCTCCGAGTCCTGGGTAATGATCTCCGAGGCGGACTGCATGTCGGCCAATCCAGCGGATTTGATATGACGCTGCAGGTCGCCCATCATCGCCTCGACGCCTTCGCCATCGAGGACGCGATCCATCAAGCGAAACATCAGATTCAAACGCTCCGTCTCATAATCCCGAATCAAAGCCGGACACTCGGCAATTATCGAATTGAGATGATCCACAATCAGCACTTTGACCAGACGGCAGGTGAGTATATTAAAGCTGCTTGGCTCCAGGTAACGCTTGGCGCGCACCTCCTCCTCGCGCAGCTTGGCATCCGCATACTTCATGTACGCCAGAACGCCATTCTCCTGTTGCTGCTCCGCCGACTTGAGCCGATAGAAATCGGCGGTGGCCTTCAAATATGCCTTCTCGAAGTGCTCGCGATAGATTTCTAGTTTGTCTTCCGAGTTGGACGACAGATTCACATAACTCTCACGCACCCCGACCACCAGCTGGGCATCGTAGGCATCTCCGTTGCGCTCGGCGTGCACAATCTTCATGGCGGATTCCTGCAGGCGATCCTTGATGTCGTGAAAGATGTGCTTGTTCCATGAGTCGAGCATTAGCTTCCGCACCGGACTGTCTTCGGTGGGGCCCTTCTTAGAGCTATTGGATGCGGATGTTGCCGAATTGCTGCCAGCTCCAGCACTGGTTGAGGCACCACCAGTCGTGGTTGTGGTTGCTGACGATGTGGAGGCTTTTGCGGTGGAGGAACTACTCGAGGATGCTTGATTGCTGGACGACGACGAGGAGACGCCAGCAGCGGTGCCGGCGGCGGTGACAGAAGCAGCAGAGGCAGCAGCAGCAGCTGAATTCGAGGTGGATGCACCGGCTGAGGATGACGATGCGGAACTGGACGCTGGCGGCTTCACCTGCGGCGACTGCTCCAACTGGCGAAAGGGCAGCGGCAGGTAATTGGACTGTGTGAAGAATTTACGCCATTCCACAATGTAGGTGGCCAAAAGGGCCTGTTCGCCGCGCTGCGCCTGAACCAAGGACTGCGCCTGCACAATGAATTGAACGATGTCCTGCTGGAGGCCATCGTAGATTTTCGTGGCGCCCTTCTCGTCCCAGAGGCAGACGTTGTGGACGCCATAAAAGAGATCCTGCCATTCGAGCTGCGATACGGTCTCCTGGCGCAGCAGCTTCAGCACAATTTTTCTCTTTTCTGGCCATTCCTCGTCGAAGATGTCTCTGTCCCGTTTGCCTATCGCCCGCAGCATTGTTGTGTGTTCGACGTCTCTTTGTCTTTGTCAATTATGGCGAACGATATCAAATCAAAATGTTTTGATCAAGAGAAACGCTAAATTTCCTCCGCCTATAAGCGGCCGATAATAGTTTTTTCGACCGATTTGTTGTTGCGAAAGTGCGATAACAATTGATAACATTGACCTAACATAGCGATAATAGAGCTCAGCTGTTGTTCAACATAATCGATTAGCAAATCGACTGAGGCAAATCAACAAATATACTGTGCCTGATATATTGGTGTTTATCGGTCGAGTTAGAGTGACATTGCAATAATAATTGGAAAACATATCGAATGCATCAAGTGAACGTCTGGCAACGCTATGGTGGTCCCGCGGTGAATGGCAGATGGAGCAGCTGCAAAATGCTTACACGCACACACAGATAAAAAGTATAGTTTAAGTGCCAAGTGCTGCGCTGCGTGTTGCGTGGAAAAGTGCGGGAAATCGTTGCATCGAGACTGCCTTATAGTGTTAAAATGAAAAGCGCAAGTAAGCCAGCGATTGGAAAATAATAAGGTGCAATGACGAATGTCAGCAGCGTCAAGAAGACACAAAATAGGCAACAAAATATTGGTGGCATGTTTTGTGAATTTCGTAAATCTCTCGTTTCGTTTTGCTTTTTTTCTTCTCTACCACAAAAAAGGGCGCGCGAGTGAGACGACAGTAGAGTGGCTGTCAAGCAGCAGCCCAGCAGCCATCTCGCCTACTCACACGCAACGACTCACACGTCGCAGACTCAACGTCTGCTCGCTCTCAAATGTTTGACATTTTTCACATTCAGCATTTTCCCTTTGTTCGTCGGCGGGTCTCGTCATATGGCTCGTAGAGACGCTCGTGCGTGCGTAACAAATAAAATTGAGAAAAAAGCAAATGCAAATAAATCGCTGTCTCAAAAATCACTAAAATCGTGCACAAGTGTAAACAATTGTTCAATGTGCATGTGCTGTGTGCAAGTGTCTCAATTCATTGAGAAATATGCGTAAAAATAAGCGTTATTTCGTGATTACTACGGCGACAACAACAACACCAACAGCAGCAGCAACAACAACGGCGCGCTGCTGCGTTCATTGACGTGACGCGCGAGTGTGAGTGTGTATGTGTATGACTATGTGTGTGTGTTTGTGTTTATATATGTCTCGTGTGTGTGTGTGTGTGTTGCGAGTTGTTTTGAAATAAATAAAATACATGGCAAAAGTCAATAGCAGCGACAAGCACCGACAACAACATCAACAACAACATCAACAACAACATCAACAACTACATTAACAACAACATCAACCACAACAAGCACCGACAACAACAATCAAAACACACCACATATAAAATTGCAGTCGCTTTTGCCGCTGGCGCCGCAGCGTCAAACTGCAAAACATACATAAATAAATTAATAAGTGCAACCCATACATAAATACATACATGCATATGTATTTGTATATTTACATCAGTTTGGTCCGCGCGCAAAATTTTATGTGAAAAGAAAGCAACGCAATATCTACAGAAAAATGTGTATTTGTATTTATTCTGTGCTCGTTTTCGTGTGTGTTTTCAGTGTATAGAATTGAATAAGTAGCAGCATAAGCCAAGAAAGTTTAAAAGTAATAAGAAGCTGATAACAAGCGAAAAAAAAACCCAAATGAAGCAATTAAATTTTGTTAAATTTTAAAACCGCAATTGTCTGTATCCCGAAGCATAAAACAAGGCGCATAAATTTTTGCCAATGAGTCGCAGACAGTCATTGGATCGACCAGGTGAGAATATATTCGAAAAAAAAAATTGCCCTCTTACCTATTTGTAATTAGCATTTCATTTCATTTGCTCAGCATCAACGGGCTGTGCTTGCCTGTCTCTGCTTGCATACGTGCACTTTGCGCGCACGCTCTCTCTCTCTTTTCCGCTCCCGCTCTCTCTCTCTCTTCCACTCCCGCTCTCTTCACATTTCTTAATTGCCGTCTGCGTGTTGGAGAGCAGCGCTCTCGTTGTGTTTCTCTCGCTGTTGCTGCTGCCGTTGCTGCTAAAAATACATTGCTCTCGCTGCTCCGAAAATGCTGCGCAGCGCAGCTGCTTTGAGCTGTCAATGTTGCTGTATTGTTGTTCTTGTTGTTGTTGCTGCAAACAACAGAGCCATCAGCAACAACTGTGAAAACAAGCAACAGCAGCAAAACGCCAAAAATGAAAAAAAGAAAAGAAAAAAAACTGTTGTGATGCAAAGGCAAACGTAATAAAAACGACACAGCAGCAGCAACGGGGCATTTTGTGAATCTTTCCTTTTATTGAGTGTGGTGAATTTCTACGTCTACCTCTCTTGAGTAAATCAATTTCCCATTGATGAGTCCATCATCATTTGAACGGGCGTTAATCACAATGCATTTAAAGATACTTTGGCAATATTATTTTTATATATTTTTGGCAATGCCTTTGTTTTGATCTTCGACGAATGTTAATAAGCCCAAAAGAGAAAGTGTCGTTGTGAACGTTGCAACATTTTATAAATGGTAATGTGACCCAAAAGCCCAAAACGTATGAGAAAGCCAAACCGTCGTATAAAAAAAAGTCCAACAGATGAAAGAAGAACCACAGAAACACACAAAATGTAAAAAAAAATCTTTCATGCTGATCAATAGATACATTTGTATCTATTGCAGCTGCCAACTACTAGATGGAAATCGGTATTTAATATTGATTTACCGGCTAGATGTAGTACCTCTAAGGTCGCCCCATTGAACTCTGCCGCATGCCACAGTTGTAATAATGACCGCAATTAAGTGCAACGATGTAAACAATGAAATTACTGATCTCCTCGACATGCAAATTCTGTTTAAATGAATTGAGTTGTTTTTCGATTTGTACTCTATATTTTTCTTGTTATACTTTTATCATTCTTAATGAGTATCTGCTACATTCAAATCAGTACAGTGGATGCCCGATATGAAATTCGATATTACAGCAACTTAGTAATCGGACACCTAAATTAAATTGTTGATGTTTTTTTTTTTTTTTAATATTTCATTTTTTCGATGACTGCCTACGTTTCGCAAATATCGATATAAATGAATTTCTGATAACAGTAACTGACACCATTGTAAATAGTCTTCCATCTAATATTTATAATACAGGCGGACATATTATTGATCCACTATAAAAATGTTAGTAAGTTCGTATAGGAAATACCGATTCTGTTTATCAAAACGTATTTTAAATTGAAACAACCAAGTCAACAGGTATTTCGTATTGGAAATACAATCGGAAACTATAATTATCATTGGATTTCTAATGTATTTCAAATTGCTCTACCAATATATAAGCAGCTATTAATATTTCTATCAGTTGATGCTTAAATAATTTAGCAATGTTAATAATTATAAAATACCAACAATTATTGTTTACAATGTTTGCGATAACACACAGTGAATTACAATATTTTGTTTGGTTTTCATAGAATGGAGAACTTCCCACGTATATTTTTGTGTTTTGAGTCGTCGTCAACTCGCTGGCAAAAAAAAAATAAATTATACGTTAATTTATTTATAAAATTCAATGTTCACGCTGTTTTAAGCGCCAGCTAACCACAAACTGTTCGTTCTCAATGCAAAGTAGCAACAACAGCAATAACAACAACTGAAACAGCAACAACAACATGGACTTGGGGAAGGCAGCAGGCATTTGTAGGTCAGGGTTGGGTAGTCGCGTGTAATGCAAAACGTGCCAGCAAATTGAATGCAAAAGCGCGCGTTGTTTTTGCATGCTTACAACCACAACAACAAAACAACAAGAACCAACACCAACAAGAACAGCAACAACAAAAACAACTTTAACAACAACAACATTTTCAACAGCGGCAACAACAACAAAAAACAAACAACAGCGACCATAACCATAGAAAGAATGAAAACAAACAAGTCTAAAGGGCCTGGGGTCTGGGGACTGGGCTAATCAGCCCTAAAATGCATAAATTATAATACAATAAAAGAAAACATTAAGCTTCGACTCTGACTCGATTCGAATCGCAAGGTTCGATGCCATTTGCACTTGGCGGCAAACTCGTAATTTATTTAAATAATAGACTGCATGAAATACTTAAAAAGAAAATCAAAATCACTAGGACATTTTTGGCACGCGATGCAACAGTTGCAACAACAATAAAAAAATCTCTGCTGTCTATAAATATATACTCTGTATACAATATGCTGAAGGGTATATTGATTACATGTATAACTGCTTATATTTAAGCCAGGAATGTATACTCTGAATGGAATGTTCTCTGTTGTTGGTTACTAATTAGTTTATAACGGTTTTTTTTTACTATTTTTTCCACTTTATATTAATAGAAATAAATCGATTTAAAAAATGATCTATAAACAAGTGTATATTTACATTTATTTATTTGGACAGCATTGACAATAATGACATCATGAAAACCACAAGGTTTTCTTTACTATTGTTTGTTGGTGTTTTTTACTCTGAATCCCTCTCCGCGCGTGCCAAAAGCCCATTAAGTGTGTTTTAAATGCTGAATCGATTTTCCACCCTATTACACGCCTATTTGAACATTGTCAATCAAAAATTTCAGCAGTTGTTCAACGTTTCCATCTGTGTTGAAAAATGCCTCACATTTTATCGACTCATGGTTATTTTCATATTTTTTCATTTCAAAATCAGTAAGACTGATCCGGAGCTCAACTGGGAGATACCCTGAAGCCAAGTCTTTGCACTTATGTACATATATATTTAGAATATATATTTCTAATATGTTTCTCAATACATTTTTATGAAATTTGCAATTTACAACTGATTAATTTAATGTCATGGATTTGCATAATCGATTAGAAAGATATGTATTTAAAAGTATGGCTTTTTGCTATCTCTAATCGATTTTGATCGATGTTGGGAAATAGAGAAAGTTGTCGATAAAATGAAACAAATTTGATTGTCGTATAAGATACGAGAACTTATGTTCCAAACTGTCGAACATGTCTACGTTGAATCGATTGTGATCAGGGTAGATCAAAAATATACTATGTTGGTTCGGAGAAGATTTCTTCTGTCTGCCTGCTACTTGCCCTTGCACAGGTTAATTATACCAATTTTAGCCATTTTTATAGGATTCTGGGGATATCGATTTATTTGTATTTTTTTCAACTGCGCTTTTGCAAATAGTTTTAGACTTCGATAGGCATATTTTTTGATGATACACATATGTTGCAATCATATCGATTCATGAAATAACTATACACACCAACAATAAATTAAATAACAATGAGAACAACTCAATTCTATTCCAAGTCAATTTGTAGGATACATAAAATTGAAAATTTTATGCAGCTCTTTGAATATGTATGCATAATAATCGAAATTGTTTGTACAAAAGTCATTCGCTGCACTTATATGTGTGTCTAAATGAATGTATATGTGTTTGTAAGTATGTATATAAAATGAGCTTTGACTGAAGCAGGTTGAAAATCGCCACACGCAATTTACAAATTGCTTTTTGTGTCGTATCGTTTTTGTTTATTTTTATTTATCCAACTTTAGTACAGTATACAAATTGGTATAGCATTAAATATTATGTGAAGTGGAAAAACTTATTTGTTATTCTCTTTCTTTCTCTTTCTACATGAGAAATTTGCCATTTGCTGATATTGTTTTGAAAATTGCCCACAAAAAAATGAGCTTATTCAATTAGAACTAAAAATTTATTTTATATTTGCTTATCGCTTCAATGACTAATCCATCGAGCAGATAAGTTATGAAGAATTAATGGCTCATTATCATTATTCTTAAGAAGATGTATGTCTTCATCACAATCATCACAGATAACAAATTGTACATGTGCCAACAACGATTCTCTTAGATTTATATATAGAGAGCAGCGAAGGCAGCTATTAAAATGTATCTTTGAAATACACGAATTGTACTGAAAATTAAATATTTATGCCTTCAAATTGATAATTTATGCCTATGTAAATCTATAATCTATATTCTAAATATACTTCTGCGGGACTCTTTATAAGCAGTGTGTATTTTTCATATATTATTCGAAATTAGAAATATGAAAAAATTAAGTATTTAGTTAATTGCTAACATATTTTTCAACGCTATGATCTGCCCTCCTTTTTAGTTGCGTATAACATTCTTGCATGCGTACAAATGTGTGTATGTATGCATGAATGTATGTGTATATTGCGCACTTTTTCGTTCTACCTAAAATTTGGTTTATCAGTTCGAGTCGTCTATAAAATAAATATACATATGTATATGTATATTTTGTGAGAGTGCGACATATGAAAACCAAAGCGATACTCTCCCGCTTTTTGTTCTCTTTTGCTTTTTATTTTTGTGTTTGTTTTTTTGCTGTTTTTTTGCTCTCTTTTGGTTAATGCGCTTTCGCGCCTTGAGCTTATAATTGAATCGTTGCTTATTTTGTTATTGTTGTGGTTCCTATTCTTGTATTCGTTGGCTTTTATAAGTGTTGCTTAATGGTTTATTTGAACAAAGCAAAAATAAAAGAAGACACAACAAGACTGTGTTGAGTTACACCGGAACATTTGCATAAAACCGGCTCACGTGAAATTGGCTGTGGCAAGTAGCAAGTAGAGCAGCAAATTTTGTCAAGTGACACTTGTGTCAGTCAGCCAGTTGTGTGTGTGTGTGGGCACCCTATTTATTATTAAGCTCGCAAGAGGGAGAGCTATCAATAGCTACCTCTCCTTATGCTCCGCTCTCTTTGCGTGTGTGTGTGTGTTTCATCTGAAATGTCCTTAGCGCTTAAGCCTATTCTTGTTGCTCATAAAAGAAATTGCTTTGATTTTAAGTTTGCGGAGGCGGAAAGTTTTCACATTTAAAAAGCATGCTCAAAAAATTGTACACATCTCTGGGACTGCTGATATGTAAGTGTGTATAATATGTTTGTGTGAGCACGCTTACGTGTATTTGCGTGTGTGTGCGTACGCGTGAGTGTGTGTGTGTCCATTAAAAGTTTACACTTTTTGGGGGTTAATCGCTGGCATCAAAGTGGTTGCTCTGGCTGGTGGGCGATGTGTATCTATCTATTAAAAAATTGAGGCAAATCGAGCAACTCGCCTCCCGGAATGGGCCAAAGACGATGCCGATGACGACGTCGTCAAATATTTTGAGCGCGCCGCGCGCTCTCTCAGGAAATTGTTTTTGTTGGAATGGCCACGAGAATACGTGACAGGGAAATTAACGGCAATAACAATGCGAGGAGAGAGCGAGCGAGAGTTGGTTTCCTTTCTGCTGGTTGCAACTGTGCTTGTTGTGCCTTTCTTGCTGCCTCTGCTCTGCTGTTTCTTGTCTTTATTGCTCGCTGCAAATGTCGCTCAAAAGTAGGCAGCACTTTCGCATACACATAAAGCGAAACAAAAACAAAAGCAAAAGTAGCAAAAGGAAAGGCAAGCAGAAGAGAATTTGTGGAGCAGCCAGCTACTAAATGGATTAGCATTGCCATATTTTATGAATATCAATAAATAATCTGGTAACCTGTAAAGCTTTTTAATCACTCTAATCTTGGTTGCCTCGCAAAATTTCTATTCCCCGTTGGCAGACTCATTTCGAGTAATTTCCGAATGCCGGCAACAAA
Source organism: Drosophila cognata (assembly GCA_035041535.1). Classification (NCBI taxonomy): domain Eukaryota; kingdom Metazoa; phylum Arthropoda; class Insecta; order Diptera; family Drosophilidae; genus Drosophila; species Drosophila cognata. The sequence continues at coordinate 10,037,104 of JAWNLC010000571.1, read as the reverse complement.
GATGTGTTGGGCATAAATTATATTTGCCTAAACTCAAACCTAGTTCGTTCCCCAAAAATGGCGTCAGCGGATGCGGTTGTGTGTGTGTGCGTGTGTGTGGCACACGTTCATTTAATCGATTTTGGTAACAGTTGTGTTTGTGTTGCTGCTGCTATTTTCATTAAGGGTTATTCCGGCCTGATCTCTGAGCAGTGGCTGGCAAAACAATAGTACGCAAAGCTAACCGCTACGTGCTTCATTCGTGCAGAGGACAAACGCATATCCTGCCATCATCGGGTCCACATCGTGTGCGTTTTACCAGCTTCTCTCTCTGGAGAGTTTGTCGTCGGGAGTTTTTGATTTTCGACATGTCGCCGTTGCCGTTGCCGCAGCCCCTGCATCCTTCTCTCCCACATCCCTTGCACACGATTCTTGAAATCAACCCTTTTTTCGTATTGTACACACACACACGCTCGCACAAGCGTTGGCAAAGTTTTGCATATTTATTATAGATAATTTGTGTACAGGTTTTTGTGCTGGCGCGCAAACTCTCAACAAGGTTCTGTGAGCATTCTGTTTCAGTCCCCCCTACCCTCCCTTGTTTTGCTGTTGCATATGTTGTATACATTCCATTTATGGGGGAGAGGCGCTCAGTAATTAATTTCTGGCTTGTACAAATTTAAAAAAAAAAATTATTTATATAACAAAATATATATATATATATACATATATATAGGTGTATGTATATATTTATATATATAGACACACACATACATATATATATGCGTATACAAACAAAATAAATATATTTCGGTTTGATTTCTAGCATTTTTGATGTCTGACAACGCTGTGGTTGTAGCAAAAGTTAGAGGCTTTTGTTTGTTTGTTTGTTGCGCTAAGTAATTAAGATAAATGCGACTGGCGTAATTGAAATGGTTTATGTGCATTTCATTTATTGATTTTTATGTTTATCAACCGAAGCTTGATTGTGACATGTTTTGAGTATTATGTTTGCAAACCAAACCGATTAGCAATGTGTACACAAATAGTGCTTAAATAATTGAGAAAACTTGTTTCCGGCTATTATTTTTAGAATAGTGCTTTTAATAAATGTTTGAAATGGCTATGAACTTAATCACCTTACCCAAATTACCGTAGCCCACCTTGACTTGTTTTTAGTTAAATGGCAATTTTATACACGTGTTATTACCATACATAAATATTTTATTGTACAAGCTAGCGTAGCAAAGTCAATATTCATATTTTCTTTCAAAGTATTTTTGTTGTTTTGTTTTTGACATATTGTCGTTCAGTTCAGTTATTCAAATGCAATTAGCACAATTAAACGGTGCTCAAAACACAGCCAGTCAAACAAGTATTCAAATGTGTTCACATTTGTTCTCAAAGGTAGCGTGTGAAAATTGTAGATTTATATACAAAAAACTTGGTGATTAATGACTAACAAATCTAAATAAAATAACGCAAGTTCAACATTTTGTAGTGGATGACTATTTTAAATATAATGAATAAAGGCCAGCATGATACGCCGATTTTGATTGGGTTTATCCCGGCTCATCAGTTCAATTGAGCTTAACTTTTCCATTGAAAATAAAAAGTAAATGTTAAAAATTATGAAAATCAAATATAATGATATCTGTTTACATTAAACGACGGATTAAATTGACAGTGATGCAGTTCCTTATTCTTTGTAACATATTATGTTAAATTTATTATGACACATGCCGCATGCTGTGTGCAGCAAAATGTTTGTGTAACGCTTGTTGGCAAATATTTCGAGCGGAAATACGGATTATAATTATTGACGTCTGGCAGTAAACTGGAAACATCGCTTCAAATGCCACAGTACAGCAACAAGAGTATCTCCTCAACTGTGATGTTATTTGCCTGGCCTGTTTCCTGTCGCTGTGGCTGCTCTGGTCTTGTTCGGTCACATGTGTTTTTCCTAAGCACATACCCACAAAGACTCGTAACTCTCCAACAACACAATGACCCAAGTTGTGCATTGTGAGTGTGTATAACATATTTATTTATATATATGTGGATGTTTTGTGGGAGTATTAGTCTGATCTTACGCTTACAATTGCGTGTACAACACACACACACACATTTGCGGCACCCTAATTCTATCATCCACCAAAAGTTGTATTTTCTGGCCCATTTCGAAGTCACTGATGTGAGCACTTTGACAATAGCACTTGACATTCATATATTCGCATTAACCTCATCGCACGCAGATTGACTGAGTTTGTCTTTTCATTTTCTTTTTGTTTTGTTTTTTGGCTAATGGTTTTGAATTTTGAGCAAGCAAAATTTAACGCGTCAATTAATTTGCACATCACTTTGCATAGGGAAACTGAGCGCGCAAGGACCAAATGTATACACACACACACACACACACATCTATATATTCATTCGGTATTTACATTGTATTTGGTTAAACACCGCTGGGCATTTTTGGGTTTGTTTTGCGAGTTTGTTTTTTGACTACGCTACACTACGCTTGGCATTACTCGCCCGCAGTCCCAGCTCCCCGCTTTACACTGATGGGGTCTGATTGCTGTGGTGTTAAGTTCGCAGCTTAACTAGATGGATGGGTAGCTTTTATTATTGATTAATTTACTATACGTTCTTACCTATCTTATCGCTTTTGGAATGATTCACATTTCTCTACATACAAAAGTTCGTTTGCTGCACTCACTTTTATATACACTTTTCATCAATTATCAATTCTTGACAATTATTTTTCTAGATTATAGGAAACCATTACAAATATCCTTTGTGTTATGTGAGCGATAGATTAATTGATGCATAAAGTATTGTATATTTTTAGTGTATAGCATACGAAAATGTCGATTTCATGTTAAAGAAATCTGCGAATATCGATATAAATCGATTTCCGGTAGACGTATATATACAATTCTAAAAGATTTAAATTGATTTACAATATACTCCGAGATATTATTGCTGAACTATGATAAATGAAATATCATTAAAATCGTCTTCATATCTAAGAAACAACCATCGACAAGCCTACTAATATTTAGAATAGTATCTTTTAGTCGAGCTCTCTCGACTTAAGCTTGCACCTGTTTGGCATGCTTTATAATAAATTCGTATGGTAAATATTTGGGCAAGTGGCTACGCGGTGGTTTTGAGGTGTTTTTCCCAGTTTGCGTTTTCATCAAATAGATGGCAAGGAAGATAAGTGCTGCTTGGGTGTGTTTGTGTTTGGGTGTGTGCGTGTGTAAGAGTGTGAGTGAGTATGTGGTTGGATTTTTAGCACTCTTCTTCAGCTTATTTAAAGGATTGTTTGCGCAACTCATCAGAGCTTGAAAATGGGGTTGCAAATGCGTCAAGGAAATAAAAGGAGAAGCTGCCGGAAATTTAGCAACATGTTAATTACAAATGCCCTCAGTACATAAGTGAGATTAAAGCAATATTCGACGTAGATTCCGCTAAGAGCAACATACAAAAAGAAGACTTTAATAAGGTCGTCGACAACTTAAAGTTGTTTGAACTGACCCAAATACTGTACACTTTACTGCAAAAAAGTTTGTCTAAAATGTAGTTTTCCAATGTCGTCAAAACTTTCAAACTGACCGGTAGACTAACTGACCAGCATCCCGTTCCCCCTGTTAGTTACACCAGTCTGGAGCAATTTGCATAGTCCTTAAACAAAATGGCTTGGCTACAAACGATGCGGTCCATGAATAAAAATGGAATATGTGTATTTATTTATTTGTTGCCATTATGCCCATTCCGTAGCCTTTAGATTTGGCTATATAACAGTGATTGTTGTCAAAAAAGAGACGAGTCAATATCCGCTTATCGATAAATATCGACAGCCGACTCCCTATTTATTTAGCATATATGAATGGTTGCAAGATAGCTAGAGGCCCAACATTATGACATAAGCATTCACAGATTAGGAATATTACAATATCGAAATAACAGGTTTATCAATGTAAACATTATTAGCAATGAAGGTAAAATAAAGCTGGCGATTGGATAGTAAATTTCCAAGTAATATAAGAGAAAATAGACCATAGCGAGCGACTGCAAGAAAAATCTCAACAATTGATCTCCAGGGCTGCAGAGAATCTTCATGTCGACCACTCTCGACGAAAGCCTGCTTCTGGTTTATTGTGTTTACTGCACATTTGTCAGTCCCATTACTGATTGCCGGCTCTGGTTGGTTTCTCATCGCATAATCCAATTGAGTGTCAACTTGGTGTCAGTTTTCATTTCGCACAGCAAAACACTTTGGCCAACGCAAAGGCTGAAATGCAAAAGGGCGTTTCTGAGGAGAGGGAAGTGGGTAGAAGATGGCTTTGTGGATAATTGGCGGCACTCAGGCATAAAACCTAAACTACAAGCGATCCTTGAGGTCACTTTGTTTTCCACTCAAGTTTCCAGCCAACCAACGGTATCTGTTTCTCTCTCCCTCTCTCTCTCTCTCTCTATACTATTTTTTTGGTTTTGTTTTTGTTGCTGTCTGTCTGCCAAGTTAACCACAGTTATTTTTTGTGTGCGGGTGTCGGTTGCTGCCTTTTTTTTTTTTTTGGGTGGTTTTGCCTTTGAATTGGAGACGCAGAGAAAAGTTTTTAAGTTTTTGAATTGCTATTTGATATTGATGTGTCTGCCAGCTTTTATTTTGTTCTTAACTTTTCCAATTGACAAAGAATATTCCACTTGTGAGTTGACAGTTAAATGCCATTGATGGATACAGGTTTTATAAAAGTGCCAGAAGATGAGCTGACAGACGTTGTGTTAAATAAATAATTTATAAATAATAATAAATAATAATAAATAATAATAAATAATAATAAATAATAAATAATAATAAATAATAATAAATAATAATAAATAATAATAAATAATAATAAATAATAATAATAAATAATAATAATAAATAATAATAAATAAATAATTAAAGGATAAATAGAAGTAATAAATAATGAACTAAATCAATATTTATTTAAACAGTAAATAGAAAACAAAACCAGACTCAAATTTCGATTAACTCAAATGCTCATAAAATACACTATTAATATTTTTTCTTCCTCCCCAGCTATTATATACGATCATCCCTATAATGATCAAGTATTTAAGTAATTACCTGTAATTATGCTCCGTTAACAAATCTCTGTTGGCTAATCCAAAAATTGCTTATAAGCACAAAGACAATAAACACTAAAGACGAAAACACAACAACATAGAGATAGAGCAAGAGAGAGAAAGAGAGGGAGAGAGGGAGAGACAGACAGCTGCGTAGCTGCTAACCTTTTTAATCTTTTTCTTAGATGCAATACAAAAACGTGTAATGGTCGGTTAATGATTACAAAAAGGGAAATACAATCAGTCGTAAAGTTGTCAGACGTGGGCATCTTGGCTCGGTTAGGCAAAAGGAGCATGTGGCGAGGCAAGAAGAGCGCAGCTGTTGTTCATGTAATCTAAACAACGTCTGCTCAATGCTGAGGGGATATATGTACATGTGTATGTATGTATCTATATGTATATGTACGTATGTGGGAGCATTTGTCTGTGCAGCCCAAAAGCGATTCAATCGATGAGAACAATGAACCGAAATAAATGCACAAAAGCGAATCGAAAAAGAAGCTTATTGACAAAAAGAGAAAATGAAACAGCAGCAGCGAGAACAGTAACAAGAAACTGGCAAAGGATAACAGGCGTTTAAGAGCTGTCACAGGATACCAAACGAAAACAACACACACATACATACCCACATGTATTTCTATGTAGGTATATGCAGGTAGCCTGTTACCAACTGCAAAAATTGTATTTTCAGGCACTTGGCCTGCTTTTGCCGGGACCAATTTTCGTGCATTTTGGCTATTTTGACCGCACAGCAGCAGCAGCTACCAACAGCTATTACCTGTTGTCGAAATGTATCTGCAAGATACAAACACACACACTCCAAGAAGTGATGCTATGTGCTCGAGTGCATTCTGTGTTTGGGCCTTGGTGGCCATTGTTTAAGCCATCATCATAATCATCGTCATCAGCAGCATCATCAGCAGCATCAGCAGTGTCTTTTTAGAGCTGCTCTTCTTCTTTTTGTTGTTGTTGTTGTGGTTGCTCCATCAGCTGTCAATGGCTTCTGCGCTGCCTGCCTGCCTGCTTTCCTGCAGACTATGGTTTGTTGTCTACCTTTTCAATTCAATGTGTTTTTTCCCTCACTTCTCTTCTCTACACACACACACACACATAACGAATGCATGTGTGTGTCTGTCTTTTGTCCGGGTTGTTTATGCCAGTTTTAGCCTGCCATAATTGCTGTGCACTCGGTCGACCAGTGAGTGAAGAACATTTCTGTGGTATACACTGCAAAAAAAAAGGGAGCACAACCAACCAGCTAATTGACAATAGTGTTGCCCAACACTGAATAAATTGGCTTTGCCATACTTAAACTGCAATACACTTTTCGGCAAGTGTAATCGCAGCTTATAAATTTATGTATATGTGTATAAATTATACTCGACGCTTGGCAAAGCTGCTTGTGTTGTCCTGGGCAACCATCAGTGGCAGCCACTTACATAAGTCCTGTGCGCTTGCCAATCTTGACGAGCGCTGATGCAACCAGCAAAATAACGTGTTCTGTGTTCTCTGTTTTGTGTGATGCCAAATTAATCAGAGACTCTGTGACTAGTTCGTGCAGAACTCGCAATACTATTATCCAAATGCTCAACGCTTTAACAAACGACCACTCAATAGCCATATATTTGTATATTACTATTAGTATTGTGTGTGTGTATAGGTAAGCGATTGCATCTTTGTGGATTTGCGTGCTACAGTTGGCAGTTGAATTCTGAATGCCTGCCTGCTTGCCACCGGTGCCGACATCTCTCAAAATGTAACGCCTACAGACATCATCTTCATCCATTAGTCGTGGTCAGCAGTCTGACAACACACAACATACACACTCAAAAATACAGAAATACACACACGCATGGCTTTTTACACTAAGTCTACCTGTACCATGGAGCTAATGCATATATTTTTTTTTTGATCATGCATAAATTAAAAAATCAGTCAGAGGATAATCATTTTATAGATACAACCGAAGTGATTGAACTGTAAAATTTCAGTGAGTTAATCAACATACTACAATATGTATGTATGTTATATCTACGTTTATCTTTCATGAATTTTTATACTTTTCGGAATTGGAACATAAATTCGTTTTGTTTTGACACCCTGTATCAAAAATGAATAAAGTTTTTTCTACTCTTATCTACAACATTACATTACAAATAAATTGATTCTATTCTTTCTAAATATTTAGTTTGCTTTTGTTGTATTCTATCTGTATATTTATGAATTAAATTTCCATCAATCTAAATGCAGACGCAAATATCGATTTTCACGTAAATTGTATTTAAAATTTGTGCCCAATTGTCCCATTGTTGTACGTCAGTGTGTTTAGGTGTGTGTATGATCTGCCATTTATCCTCTCTCTTGTGGAGCTTAATGACAGGCGGAGAAGTGAGCTAAGAGTAAGGCACATGCAATGTCTTCACTTTTGCATTCCTCTCCCTCTGTTGGCCTCATCCCTATTACCAATTGCTCGACTTTGACTTGAGTCAGCTACCTCCGGCTACCTTTAACTTGGGCGCCGTTCAAGCGCATCTAAAATGGTAATTTTCTTGAGTTTGGATCTCTCGCATCGTTAGTATCTCAACGTGAACCGGTTGTCTACCTGAGTCAGTCCAGTCTGCAGCTTTTCACGATCGAGTCGAGGCGCGAAATTATCCCACATTAAATGTGGGAATTCGCATTTTGGATCTTTTTTATGTACTTTTAACTAGAATCTATAAGTGCTAAAGTTTTAGACTTGGAGTTATCATAAAATTACAATTACGCTTATCAAAAGCAATAAATATTTTGAAATAGTTACTAACATTGAACCCCTAATTCACCTAACACCTTCCCTCAAAGAACTCGTTACACTAGCGGTATTTATGCTGTAAATAAATTATATTATTTTATTATATAATAAAGATAAGACTATCTTTTTGTTACTCTTTTATTATATGGTATGAAATGTCTTATATTTTCAATAAATTTAAATTTCAAATTGACTTAACTGTTTTTCCTTTAATTATTTTCAGGTAATTGCAATAATCGTTAGAATACAGCCAAATATTTTCATTATACTTATCCAATAATTTGGATATATATGACTGGTAAGGACTAATATTTGTATAACATAATATAAAATATCGAAAACTTTAGTACTTAACAAATGGACAAGGAGAGTTTTATGTACGGCGCAAAGTTCTTAACGGACAGTTTTATGCCCTAGTTAGGTGTAGAATGTATCTTGTGTCTAATTAACATGAACTCTGTGGAAGGCAGCATTGCGAAAGAGACTTTCAAATTGTGCACGTGACGCGTTGGATTACGCCCTGCTGATGACTGCTTATTTATTTATAACGCACTTTTAAATGCCCCACAAACGCATACACACACTCTAAACGAAAGACATGGCCAAGGGAATCAGGAGCGGAAGTAGATTAAAACTAATTTCCTACGGAACGCTTTTGCTGTACGCTCTCCAAGCCAAAGGCCAATTCATGCACACAAGCACAAAGCACAAAGACATGTATAAATATATATATATATATATATATATATATATATATATATATATATATATATATATATATATATATATATGCTCCATGAGGAACTCAACGACACAAAGCAATCAAAGCCCAAGCCAAAGCTAAACCAACGACCGACCGAGTTTTCTGGTCAACGGCGCAGAACCCGAAAAGAGCTTGCTCCAAATACAACAACTACAATAAGAACACCAACAATAACAACAACTATAAGTATAACGCTAGCAAACAGCCATAAAATATAAAATATGTTGTTGGTAGAGGCGGCACTGTGGAGAACCGAGGAGCAGCTCAAATGCGAAGCGTAGCTTGGCACTGAAATTACTTTGAGTACTTTTACCGACTCCCAAGTTCACTTCAAACACAGTAATATTGGGACTCTTTTTGTTGTTGTTTTGACATTTGTGGGTTAAAAAAATAATTACCCTAATATTCATGAAGAGCTTGCGTTTGCTCTTCGTTAAGCTGAAATCTGTGCAGAGCTATGGCAACAAAACAGATTCAGTAAATTTCATTGCCGTCGGTGCTACTTTTAGTTATTTTTTGGCTAAGCTCCGGTTTTTATGAACCCCTAGCAAATGGCAACTTAATTATGTCGTGTTACTATGACAAACTAAGTGTAGACCTGAGCAAAAATTGAGAAAAATTACTCAAGTGGTGCAGAGAATTGTGTTGTTACTAAAATATAATTTATATAATATACCAATAATTTCATCATGAAGCTCTATCAATATTTGATATACTTCCATATATCGATTTTTGTAATAATTTCACTATTTGCTTAACTTAAATAACTTAACTTAAACTTACTTTGCTATAAATCAAAAATAAAGTTAGCTTCAATTATATCAACTTTTTAATATATGCCCAATTTATCTATCAGCAGTCATAATCAGTTTGGTTAATAATGCAAGGCTTGAACAACTGTGCTGTGACGTCGATTTGATTATTTCTTTCTGGTTAATGGTTTTGGAAACGCTTTTGTTTAGCGCTCCTTTGACTGTGTTATTCAGCACATGAAGTATTTCCCTCATTTAGCGGTGCGTATGTGTTTGCTTAGATGTGCCCCCTGGCTGACGACGTCTTTATGATGAATGGCTAGCTCTTTGGTTGGTTGCTTGGATTCATTTAAGTTCGTCGGGTTCTCGGCGAGTTTGGGGCTAATGTAAACTGCCATTTTTATTGTTGTGTATTACGTTGGCTTGGAATACATGCGGCCAAATGATTGCTTCGCATGTTGTGCCAATGAACTCGTCCCACAAACAAAACAAAAAAAAAAAAAAACAATTCAGGGGCATTAACGCCCCGCCATTGAGGGGCGTGTCGGGGCGGGCTGAGGCAATAGTAGAGTCACTCAATTAACACACATCACGTGCAAACACGAACCCATAAAATACTGCTACGCAAATATGCCCTCAAAAGTGACCCCAATAACATTGCGGGACAAACGGATATCGGAATTTGTTATATGAATATATATGGCCTAAGACATTAGCTCTCTCTCCCTCTCTTTATCCCTCTCTCTCTCTCTCTCTCTCTCACTCTCTTTATCCCTCTCTCTATCATGATGGCTGCCTCTGTGGCTGTTACCTCGTTTAAATGCAGCGCATCCAAATTTATTTTTAACTCTTGTGTGGAAAACTAAAAATGATAAATAAGAAATTTGTATTTTTGCTGATTTTGTTTGTCTGTTTGTCTGTGTTGGCTTTTGGCGTTGCCTGGCTGCCAATTTGCCTTTTATTAGGCCAACTACAAATTGTGTGTCTTATTGCTGTCAGCATTTTTGTTCTTTGGAGCATTTCTCGCCCACCCAATTTGCTGGTGGCATGTTTTGGGTATATGACCCATTGAAGAAGGCCTCATTGCTTGAAATTTGTGAAATGTGACAACAAATCGTTGCGGTTTATATCTATCTCTGTGTGTGTTTGTGTGGGTTTGACACGTAAACATTTTATTTTATTATTGTTTTTTTGAATTACCTATGAAGCTATTTAATGTTTACTGGGTTCCGATTTAATTCTTTGGGTCAACAGAACTCGTCAACGATTTGGAACGGGCGCCTCTACAATAACTAATTGGTCACTTGGTTATACAATTGGATGCTCAGATGTTTCCAAAATGAGACCCAATCAACACAGATAATCGCATTAAATTTGTGCTTTTTATTGTCGTTCATTCAACCACAAAAAGCGCGACCAAAACAAAAACAAACAACATAACAAGACAAGCAACCACAACAAATGCACCCACACTCACAAAACTCAACAATTGTTGGCTCCTTTTATTTGTATGTCGCCACACAAAGTATAAAATGCTTATTATACTTAGCATAATGTGCTGAACATATAGGGTATATATAAAGCTGAAGAAACTTGTTCTCTAAATATAATTTGTTGTCAATGATTGATGTAAATATATAAATTATTTTTAAAAAAATTTGCATAAATTGTAAACACACAGGTGAGGGTATGCTGAATTCGTCTATCACTCAAATGCATCGCTTTCCTTTGATTCTTTGTCAGTTGTGCGAAAACAAATACTCAACTTTAAATTCACAATAGCGAATTTTTTTGTAGTTTACAAATTGCTCGCGCATAGCTTGTCATCATTTGTCAGACTTGCAGAAAATAAATATATATTGAGCTAATTGCAAAACAGCTACGAAAGCTAACTGAAAATGCACACAAAGAGCTGAGATTTTCAGGTTGATATGAGTCCAACTGGGTGACAATTGCTCTAATGAGTTTGTTTTGTGAATTTTCAGTTTTTCACTTGATGTTATGATAAAGCATCGACCTTCCTCTCAATAGCTGTCTAGTATTTTATAGTATAGCAATGTGTTGATAGCCAAGCGAGAGAGACAGATATGAATATGTATGTGACAAATCATGCCAGGTTATTTTAATTTTAATGCTATCCATTTTGGCAACACGAGAAATTTAAGAAATTTCACATCGTTTAAAATCTGTATATTTTTTTCATTTTTATATTCCTGTCGCAATTTGATTTTGTTGTCAGAGTAATTTGTTGTACTACTGTCTTTGGCTAGCTTTTCATGTGCACTTTAGGCATTTCATTATAATTGTTTGATGCATTACTCTGACTTATAATGCACAATTGTGCGGCGCTCAAAGCAACATGAGAGGCAGGTACTTGAAATGTTCTCAGGGTTGCTTAATTGACAGTTGACAGAGGTTGCAAATATTTTTGTGGCATGCTGCAGACAGTTGAAAAAGAAAAGAAAAGAAAATTATATTGAATTTTGCAGTCTAGCTAAAGCTTTATCTATTTTTTTTTTGAATGCTTAAAGTAAGCAGCGTAAAATTATACCAACAGTTTTATCGCAAGCGTAAAAACGTATTTTGCGTATTGCTATCGATAATAGACGTAGTTTGTCAGTATGTCACCGCTGAAAGGATAACTCTATCAATTTTCATTTGACATTTTTCAGTTGTGTTTGAGATTTTGGATTTGAGCAGACTTTTGTTTTGCTTTTGCTGTTCAAACTATTGTTTTTTTTTCTGCTGGCAGTCGTGCTTTGTGTCTGCTTCTTTTGTGCTACAGGCGCAGGCCTCAATTACTATTGAAGCAGTATTAACGGACCATAATTTTACTCACTCATGTGGCAACAGTTGCTTCAAATTGAGTTCGTACGGCAGGCATCCTTGCTTGTAATCCTGCCTACAGGCAGTCTATCAATAATTACAATTTCTATACACCTGTGCAGAACAAAAGCCAATTCATGCGCTAATCTCAAATTACTGAATCAGCGATGCGTTGTGGAAACTCCTTTTTGGGCTATCCAAATCATGGTGTTGATATTGGTCACAATATTAGAATGTACACTCAGAAAAAAGGCCGGCAATTGTGGAAATTGAATTTCAAAGTACCTTTTTGATGTGCGTGCTGCTAAATTATCGACATTATAGTTTCTTAATATTTTCGATAGGCAATAATCACTATTATCCACAGTGTCGCCAAAAGTATGACGATTTTTTTTGAAGTGTATAATCATTTGTAGTATGGAATAAATATTTACACTTTCTGTCATGCTAGAACGTATTTATACCCTTTCGACACCAATTTCGCTGTTCACAAACCATAAAAATATAATGTGCACTCAGTTAATTGATAAACAGGCTAATATGTGTTAATGTGTGTGTGTGTGTGTGTGTGTGAGTGTGTGAGTGTGTGTATTGGTAATTGAAGCCAGATAGCAACGATGAAACGGACAATTCACTCGATCGAACATAATGCCAACGATGAAACAGACGACGAACGGACAAATGGAGTGACAATCTAATTACATGGCTGACGTGTTCAGTTGGGTCAAAAGTAAAGCAAGCTGAGAAAAGCGTTCACAGCGAAAACCCCCTACCCCCACCCCATCCACATTGTGTTGTTGTCTTGTCTGGCTTTGATGTGTGCAGTGAATTTGAATAAATGAATTGAGTGCATGAGTGGAATGATTGCTGAAAGGGCAAGCTTCCCCTAAACCCGTGCCCCCTGTACCCCATCCATTGTCTCAAAAATGGCAGGTCAGCTGAGTTTAGCTTTGACTGAACATTTTATGTATCTGCTATTATTAGAAACAACAACAAACGTTTGTCTGCCACCCACTTGACCATTTACTCGATTTGAGAGTCTATCAGAGGGTAAGTCGCCAAACAGTTAAAAGAGAGCCAGTCAGCAATAAGGTTCCAGTGGAGGGGGGTTGTGGACAGGGGAAGTCCGGACACGTACTTGAAATAAAACGCGCATAGGCCGCACATTTTCAGAGTTAAAATTGAACTCCATTTGCATTAAATGTTGCAACACTCACAATTTGAACTGTTGCTGTGGGTGCCAAAATCGACTCTAGAGTGGGGGTGTAATGTTCGTATCACTCGTATCACAAATGAATTTGAGTCTAATGTCGAAATCCTTATGCTGAATCTGAATACATTTTTTAAGCGAAAGGTTAAAATGTACTTGTGCGAAAGTATATAAAGTATATATGTATATATAATCTTCCTCAGAATTTTTTTTCGTGTTTTCGTGTAGCCCAGATTAAGTATACATAATTTTATCGATAAGTGAAACTACATATCGATTTCCGATAGTAATAAAAATCAAAACTTGAAAGGAAGAGCCTTTCAACTACGTCTAGGTCTAGTCTTCATTCCTTAGTTAATCTTGACTGGTGTAAAATTGCAATATCATATATATTTCTAGACGATTCAGAAATATAGTTTTCCATCCTATATTATACCTATGCTATTACATTTCAATTATTGACAAACCTTTTGAGCACCAAAATCAATTTCTAAATCCTTAATGCCAGCTATGCTCAAGATCTTAGCCAGATTGACCATCAATTGTCTACTGGTCAGATAGCAGTGTATATGTGTGTTGTGTGTGCATCTGAATCTCTCTTGACCATAAAATTCCAATCCAATTCACAATGATACTCTTCGGGCTGGCCCTAACCCTTTACGCCCTTGCAACAAAACGGCCAAAAACCAAGAAACAAAAAATTCAATTGACTATATAGACGACACTTTACGAGTTTTGTTGCCATTGATTTTGATTATATTGAAGCGCCTTTATGGCTTTTCTTGCTTTTGCTTTTGCTGCTGCCCATTTTGCCCATTTTGCCCATTTTGCCCATTTGCCCATTGGCCATTGTAAATTGTGCGACAATAACAAATTAGCTGCAATGTGTGGCCTAATATGTAGTAGGGTGGTTACTAGAGAGAGGGACTGTCGACGTGGAGAGGTGGACTGGCGGCGAGTCGCGCATTACCGTTTGAACTGAACCTGTTGTGCATATTCAGTAATTTGGCAGCAAGAGCGGAACCCTTTCTGTGTTATAAACCCCGGTAGAGACTCAACGACGACGTCGAGAGTCGAATCGTCAGAGTCAGCCGGCAAATCCGAGTTCCAGTTCGTTGACTCGCACTCACGTGCAGCAGGGCTGGCTCATCTGTCTGTCGCTTTGTCGTTTTGTCGGTCATTTGGCTTGTTAGTTGGTCGGTTGGTTTGTTGGCTGGTTGGTTGGTTGGTTGGTTGGTTTGCTTGCTTGGTTTGTTACCTGTACAGTAAGCGTTGCTTTATAAATGACAGTTTTACCGTTTTGTGGTCCCCCTCGCTACTTTTGTGCCTCATTTTGAAGCACAGCACTTTTTAGACTGGGCCAGCAATTTGCTAAAGTCGCGCCTCTGCACACTGGTCAGGCATACAACGCTAAATAATTAGCCAACTGGGTATATTTAATAAATAATTTGGTTATAATTATATACCATTTTTTCATTCTAAAAATATAATATACGATTTCTAGAGCGCTTTACTTGTATAAGTAACATTTATTAAAAATGTGTAAAAGTTCTTAATTCGAGCATAGTAATTTATATTTTTACTTATTTTGTGTATTATGGAAAATTGGAATATCAAATAAGCTGTGCAAAGAAAGTATTGCAGCCTGCTGATAGAGGCTGAGGTGCCAGTAAATTGTTTATGTTTGGCTTGCAGATAAAAAATATGGAAAACATATATATACATATCTGAATACCTATTGGTTTCCTTGTGCCATAATTTGAAGCAGTTTTACATACAATCGCTTCAGTGTGCAGCGTGGCTGGCGGTGGCATTCGAGCTAACAGTTTTCAATGATGTTGTTGTTGTCGCTGCTGTTTGTTTGTTTCTTGAGGGAAATTTTTATTATGACTTTGCTAATGTCAAGTGCAAATAAACGGTTGACTGAGTGAAGACGACGACGACGACGAAATGCCCGAGACATGTACGTGAGCCCAGCGATGCGAGCTCACCTCCCAGTCTTAGCCAAGTATAACAGCAACATCAGCCATAACAAGTTAGTGCGTTAGTAGTGACTGCTCGACTAGTAGATGCGCTGTACTCAGCTGTTAAATATTGCTGATGGTAGTTTTTTGTCAACATGAAAATTCGTTTTGATTAATCAAACTAATGCTTCTTAACTAAGCTTAATGAAAATTGCACAGTTAATCTATAATATGTCAGTGTATATTTTATATGTATATTTATTAAGTATACTTTACAGATGCTTCCTTGTAGCTGTTATACCCTTTTTATAATTTGTAATGTATTCAGGGTACAACAACAACAACAACAACAATTTGCTGCAATCAACATAATCAGAACAGACGTACAAAATGCTGGCTACGTCGCCTCCATTGATGACGCCATTAAGCACACATAAAAGCATACACGCGCACACATATATACGTACTCACACACACGTACACACACACACCCGTATACACACACACACATACAACCACATGTACGAAGAGACAAACAAAGATGGTAACAGATTCGTTTTGTTATTGTTGTAATTGTTGTTGTTCCTGTTGTTGTTCGAGTCAAGTGTTTATTGCACTGCAGGTGCGCCATGTTACGCTTTTAAACGGTTCTTCAGCCGATTTG
The DNA here is from genome assembly GCA_035041535.1 of Drosophila cognata. Taxonomy (NCBI): domain Eukaryota; kingdom Metazoa; phylum Arthropoda; class Insecta; order Diptera; family Drosophilidae; genus Drosophila; species Drosophila cognata. The sequence goes on along the minus strand of JAWNLC010000571.1, from coordinate 10,021,016 downwards.
TATCTGTGTTGTGTGCCTGTGTGTTTGTGCGTGGCTGTGTGTGTGTGAGTGTGTGTGTGTGAGTGGTGTACAATATAATGGCACACCATCAAGAGTCCCGCATGTAAATAACATAAATAAATAACATTAAAACAAACTCAAAACGTTAATTGCATTCGAATGCTGTGTACGTGAGTCGCAGCTATAAAACCACCATATATCCCCCATCTAGAGCAAAAGGGGCGTGGCAGGTCAGTCTAGTCTGACAGACGCTTTTTTTACAACTGGCACAAATTGCACTCAGTCTGAGTAGAGTAGAATTGAGAGAGAGAGAGATAGATAGAGAGAGAGAGAGAGAGAGAGAGAAAAGAGAGAGAGAGAAAGAGGTAGAGGGACAGAGACAGAGACAGAGACATAGACAGAAACATACACAGAAAGAGAGTTCGCTTTCAATGGTTTTTCAAATGCTTGGAGACATGAGACAAGCAATGAAAACAGCAAATTAAGTATGGAATTTGTTTTATATTTAAAAAAGTATGCTTCTTCTGTAATGAAATTTAGACACATCCATAGCCATAAATGTATTTCCTATATATGTAAGTGTCTTCTGACTTTTATTTTCGACCGCTAAAATGTTCGAATCAATGCTTTTTCACATTCAGACACCCTTATTTTTATAATAAAAAAAGCGTGATTAGAATCAGTGCACAAAACATCAATCCTCGACTGTGGTGAGGGCAGAAAGGGAAGGAATGCACGAAACTCTCATCATCATTGATGGCGTTGTCATTGGCAATGTTGGATTATGTTTGCGGTATGCAACGAACTTAATTAAAAAAGTTGGCAAACGCCAAACAAAAACTCACTCAACAAACAGCACAATTTTTAGCTTTAAACTTTTTTTTCATTAGTCTGCGTGGCAGTTTGGTCGCCAATATTTGGAAATGGAATAATTATACCTATAACTAATACAATTAAAATAATATGCAAATATATAGTTTGATTTCATTGATAGCTTGGAAAAGCATTTTTGATGATGCAGAGACTGCAAGCGCTAGCGACGCAATATTTTGAACATTAGTTATGGTCTACCAAATGCAAATCAAGTTTATTTCATGTTATCGGTATCTGCCCCAATTACGGGAACAAAAAATATAGTTGCAAATGATAAAAAATAGCCTGACATATTATTTAGAAACTAAGCAAATTTAATCAAGATCGTATAAGAAACAGATTTTGCTAACCAAAACCTTATTTATTATCACATTTAAATTGCAAGGTATTTAAGAGCTGAATTTAGGGTATCAATAGTGTGTAAATACACAATAAAATAAATATTAAATAATTGTTTACTTTGCATTTCATCTATTTATCTGAAGACTGTTGGCTGTTTAAGTAATTGTGTTTTTGCAGGATACATTTGTGTTTAGTCCAAGATGAATATGCAATTAATATGCATTCTACGCCAGTTTCCCAGGCAACCATTTTATCAAAGACCAAAGCATATTTACGCTCTGCACACTCATTTATGTGTGTATTTGTGTGTATGTATTTACACTTATATATGTATGTGAGTATATGATGTGTTATCTGTGCACAAATTACCAACTGAAAGTTGTATTGTGGAAAGAGAAACGCCTGCAGACTCAATAACTCTAGCTTTCAATATTGTTGCTCTTGTAATATATTGTATGCTGAAACTTTGCATATGCATATGTGATAGTGTGTGTGTGTGTGTGTGTGTGTGTGTGTGTGTGTGTGTGTGTGTGTGTGTGTGTGTGTGTGTGTGTGTGTGTGTGTGTGTGTGTGTATGTAGGTATGTATGTATGTACGCATAGGTGTATATGTGTATATGCTTTTAATATCTACTTGCATACTGTGCACGGCTTGTCGCTGCTTCAATTGAATTCATAAACAGCACAAAGCATGCAGGACAACCGACAGACAGACAGACAAATGGGAAATGGAAAATGGGAAATGTGAATGGGGCGACTGTGGGAGACAGAGTCGTAATTGAAAAGAGGGGCAAAAAGGTGGGAATGATTCTGCTTGGGGCATGTCAGATGAGGACTTAATTAATGAAGCTACAGCTTGAGATGAACAAGGGCGAGCTAAATGCATTTAATTGGTTGCAAAAGAGATTTTCTTTTTGGTTTTTATTCGGAAGTGTGGGCAGGCTAAATACAGACCATAAACATATTTTAAGCGAATTAAATTCTTAATCTTTTTTTTATTTAAAGTGAACATATAAATATAGTTGCTATTGCATAAAACTAATAAGTGTAAAACAAATTGTTAACAATATTAAAAAATTAATTTATTTATTTGACTACACTTTGACACATAAATGCAGTTTTGCATTTAGGTTCGACATAAGTTCGATATAAGTTCTACTCAAAGTAAGAAATATGTAAATATTAAAGAAAACATCTTCAGAATGATATGGAAGCAAACAGCTTACCTGTCATTATATGCGCGTACTTTTTGTAGACACTGTTTTTGACGTAGGCCTCATTTCAAGAATCGAACAGCAAAAGTACTTTCCTCTCATAAATTGATTCCATATTGAGGGGCAATTCTAAAAATACACATGTTAATGCTCTGTGGCATTAACACACACACACACACACATTCAGCTGCACACATTATGTACATCGCATATGTATGTCAATTAGGTGAACAAATTAACTGCCGCTCTCAGCTGGAGAATCTAGAGAACAGCAGCTGCTTTTGCACAGCTCAGCCAGGGGCGAGAAGGGGGCTCGGATCCTTCATCAGTCGGACAACTTGGATGAGCTCGTGTTTCGTTTGTGGCCATTGGCCGTTGCGGTCACCCCTGAAGCGAGAGCTTCTTTCGAAGTTAATTTTAATTGTGCTCAAGTAGGAAATCTCAATTTTCTAGCAGATTTCAGTTCAAATTCATTTAAGCGAATCCAAATCGGCACGAATCTTCATTGAGCGTCACTTGTGATGTGTGCTTGAATGCAAGTTTTGCATTAATTGCCAAACGAGGCAACGAAATGGGGTACATAACAATAATAATAATAATAATAATAATAATAATAATAATAATAATGTTTTTATTGTTGTATTAGTCGGTGTCAAGTGGCGAAGACAAGCAAATGAGGGCCTCAATGAAGCTATCGCAATGGAGTTGTTGTTTTGATACACATTCGTGAAATTAATTGAATGGAGTAGATCTTTTACAAACAATTCAATTCTTTTAGCAAACATTTATGTACACTTCAGTTGTTTGTGTTCAAAATTCCCAAACGGTTCTGGCACAATCTTTGCCATTCCCAAAAAAAATTATTGTGTTTGTGGCAATAATTATTATATTAGATAAATGAAACAGAATGTATCAAAACTTTGCATTTTGCCTAATCAAGAATGACAGCTATTTATGCAAATATACACAATTTGTAGAAATAAAATACACACAAGGAGGCGACACTTAGAAAATATATTTAAAATCAGATTTTGTATCTTTTAATTAAATTCTAATTGAAATCTGATTGGTAAATGCAAACGCAGACACGCTGAGTCATGCTACATTTGTTGGCACTGCCTGCCGCTTGCCCCATGTTCCACTTGTCACAGCTTGCAGCATTAAAAATCTAGCAACTCTCTCTATCAGCTAAAAGAGCGAGAGTGCAGTGCAGACAGCGTTTTCTGATTCGCAATGCCGAATGGCCGTGGGCAGCTCAATTGTATTTTATTAACAGCAAAAAAAATATATATATATATATATATATATATATATGCGTGTACATTCCTACAAACGTTGGTGCAAAAATGTCGCCACTAAGCGTTGGCCATTGACTACAGAATGTGGCAAGCTGCAGTCATAAAAACGAAATCAACAACAACAACAATCAGCAACACAGCGAAATAAAAAGCCATTTTGTTGCTTCGTTGTTTTGATGGCTTTGCATTTACATACAACTAAGCAAAGGAGTCAAACCAAACAAACCGGCCAAAAGAGAGCAAAAGTTACATTTGTCTCAGCAATTGTTGTTATTGCTGTTTTTGACTTATTATTGGGTAACACTCAGCTGCTTCCTCTTCTTTTTTCCCCTTTATACGGGTAGTTTCCTTGCGTTGTGTTATTATTGGCCATTATCTGCACATCTTTTTTTGGCACATACAGGCAGACACACACACACATGCTTGATGATGCACGCAGGCTCGGTAGTCATAAATATAATTTACATATAACAACAAACAGGAAGAGCAAGAACTAGCAGCGAATGCAGAAAATTGTTCATTTAATATCGTAATTGGCGATGCCGGAAATCGATTTTTAATCTAGAATTCTGCTTTCGATAACATTTAAATGGTTATCTTGAAAAAAGCTTAAAATTGATGATGTCAAATTATTTTATAGAATTTATTTTTTAGATATTCCAAGTTAAAATGATTCGATTTTCTCACAATCGTAAGTCTCACGCAGGGCTTCAAAATGTAAAATTATTTGAATCGAATTGAATCCTTCTAGTTCTCGAGCGCAGTCTCGATATCTTTTGAGTACAGTTGCCGCTTTGTCTTGAGTCGTTGCCAGATGTGTGAGAATCTTAAACTTGTTAAGGAGCCTGGTCCTTTGTCAATAGCTAAAATACGGCTTGTCACTTGGATTGTGTTTGCCTGTTTCGCTGTCTCTTTGCCTGCCTGTGTGCTGATAGATAAGGCTCGAAACATCGCTCTCTGTTGCGTATACGCCGTGTGTGTGTGCCGCCCATGTGTAAAATGAATGCTAACGCTATACGAAAAATTGATGTGCTTTTCCGCATACAAACAAATTATTCATTTATGGTTATTTCTTATGAACTGTTTTTTTTTTTGGTTTTGTTTTTTGTTTGTCGTCGCTTAATAACAACAAGGATAATTTTGATTGTGGTCGATGGCAAGTAAGTTTTTCGGTGCTGTTGAGCTCAGATTAATATTGAATGTCGATAAAGATACGATTATTGAGATACATTTGTACACCTTCTAACAACAACAAACGGTTCTCTATCGGCAACAACAAATAAAATCAAGGTGTGTGTATTTTGTCAGTACTTTGGTTAGATATGTGCCATCTCATGCTGTTGGCATTATTGACTTTATTTTGATAGTTTGTCTTGTAAGAGATACGCTGAGCATTCCGATACACCCACATACACACACAAATACGCACACACAAACACAGAGAGAGAAACACACACACAACTGACACCACATGCATTCGTGCAAATGTGTTAATTCTATTTTGATTGAATTGTGTTGAAATATTTACACAGCAGCCAAACGCTTAAACGAGAGATTTATACAATTTCTGATCTCAACAAGCTAAATGGAGGAGCATTTAAGGCCAAGGATCGAGGCAATGGATCTGTGGTGTTTAACCGGTTTTCAATGAGTGTTTTCTCGCCCTCTGTTTTGTTGTGCGTGTTTATTTTACACTTTTTCTTTACGATTTGTTTGCATCCTTGTTAGTTTTTTTTTTTTTTATATTTTTTTTTATACTTGGCGCTGATAATTTGAATGCAAATTATTAACAGACTGCATTTGCCTGCCTCGCATTTGTGCATCTTTTGGCATTATACACTATATGCAGTATTTATGTGTATGAAGTATAATTAAAAAGCACCACCTAAAGTTTCGTTTGAGGTGTCTACACTTCCGTTTGTTCACCCCTGCCCCTGCCCCTGTCCTCTTTTAATTTGTGAGTGCCCCATTTTTATAATAATCCATATCCATACATATTTTGATTCATGTATTGTTCGGTACGCTTAAGTTTTCGCTGAGGGTTGTTTTTTGTTGTATCCTTAGTTAGCACTCAATTGCTGTTGGTGGTGTGGCTGCGCCAGAGAACGCTGCTCTCTCTTTCTCTCTCCTTGCAGATGGAGAGAGCGACAGATTGCACTCTCTCAATAGTGAGTGTAGTATTTAGGTTTGCTCTCTCTCGCGTTCAGCTATATCTCGTTATCGGTCTATTACCCTTACTACAACGTTTCGAATTCACATTCACGTGGAGTATTTTTTTTTCCCCCGATACCGATTGGATTGTCTGACCTGGCCGATAGATGGCGCAGTATGACAGCGCCACATCTTTTTGACGTAGTTAATGGAAAAATCATGAAAATTAAGCTCCGTCGACACAACGTCAAGTTCTCTGTTAACTTTCCCTTTGTTATTCTGGATGAGTTTGTGTGTGTGTATGTGCGTGCGTGTGCTTGAGTGTGTGTCTATTGGCTTGGCTACTTAGACGATTACTTTTAACTTTTGACATATTTTGTGAGTGTGCTTCGGAATGTTGCCAGATTTTTGTTTTTGTTGGCGGCGGCAGCGTTGGCACTTCAAATTTTTGATTTATGACGTCTTGAACTTGCATTGTTTGCAGTTTCCAACTTTGTTTTTGGTTTATGGTAGGAAAGTTTTTGTTCCCTTGGCGTATTTAATACGTATCTGAATCTTTTAGGTCAAATTAGATGGGGAAAAACTCATATAGCACTCAATTAGAGTAAATATAATTATTAATTGCAGTCCATAGAAGGCAAACATCAACTAATCGAAATTTGATTTATTAACACATTCTTCTAATTTTATCAATAAATAATAATCAAATTAATTAAATTTTCTCTTTCTAGGTAAATAAATGTGTGAAGAATAAGAAATTAACTAATTTACATATGCAATGCGATGCCCCACTACTCCTTATGCAATTTGTCAACACGTAAGTCAATTAACTGTACAAAACCCTCCGAATTATTTGAATGGCAATAATTAAAAACGGCATTTATGCATGCATGCAAAACAGAGCTACCCACCTGTTATTTGAGAGCATAGGCAGTTGTTAGCAAATGCTGTTGTATTGTGTGCCGTGGCCGTCAATTCAATCTGGCAACGCTGTCCGGACATCGCTACAACTGTTGTTGTTGTTGTTGTAGGTAGGTTGCTCTGGTTTTGTGTGTTCTCTTGTGTTGTGTTTCGCTCTTTTGAGGTACTAAGTGATTTTACGTGTTTGCTGCTGCAACCACACACGTCTGCCCTCCACCTTTGTCCGTTGGCTCACACCGCTGACGTTCTGTTGTTATTGTTGTTGTTTTTATTTCGTTCGTTTCGACGGTGAGTCGTTGAGTCGTTTTGCTGCGTGCGCTCTCTCTTGCTGTCGCTCTCGCATTATGATTTTTTTGCGCTCTTGTGTTGTTTTTCGGCTTGAGTCGCGCGCTGAGTTTTTCTTCTCATTCTTTGCGACGCGCGCGAAGCAACAACAACGACGAAGACGACGACGACAGCAGCGATAACGATGAGGACGCGAACCACAACGAGGACATCGACGAGGATACTGTAGGGATATAAAAATGTTTTGTGCGATTTCATTGCGACTAGTCTTACGTACGTGCCGGGGTCGCAATGAATGTCTCGTCTCGTCCCGTCTCGTCTCCTCTCGTCTCGTCTCCTCTCAACTCGTCTATCGCCTCTTGCCAACATATTTCGACGTTGGTTGTCGCTTTTGTGTAATAAAGTTTTTGAAGATATTTGTTGTTTGCCGTCGTGACACACCACCGTCGCTAATTGCCACATACAAATTTGATAACACACATTAATTGAATTGAATTGGCTAAAACGCGCGCGCGACTCTAAAGCGTGTTTCTCTGAGTGTGTGTGTGTGTGCCCGTGTGCCTGTGTGTGTGAGTGCAAAACAAATCATAAAAAATAAATAAAAGTATGCAGAATGCAGATGAAAGTGCTTAACGCCAAATAAAACAAGAATCAAAATCAAACGCGCAAAGTCGTCAAGTTAATTTTATTCGTGTTTGTGCAGTGCATAAAAAGCAGTCAAAATTTTCACCATTTATCCGCAAATATTTAGTGAGTATCTCAGAGATGCCCACCCACACACACACACACACACCCACAGATAGACACACACACATTGACTTACTCACACTCACTTATTCAGCACCGCGCTCTCCCTTGTGCCACAAGCTTCTAGTATAAACAACGTGCGTGTGAGAAAGAGCACGCGTGTAAATGATGTTTGTGGACTGCTGTTGTTGTTGTTGTTGTTGTTATTATTGTAGCTGCTGGCACATCTTTAGGAATATACACAGATACGTCAATATAGCGCCACACACATACACAGAGATAGCAGAAGTACAGCGACGACAACAACAACAAGAGGAATGTCGATGACTATGACGACGACGTAAATTGTGAAGAAATGCGCGCTCGTGTGACCCCATAGTCATCATAGTCATAGTCGTAGTCTCTGCTGCTCCCACCCTTGCCCAAAATGCTCCTTTCACCACTCCCCCTCTCTTAGTTTGCCCGCACCGCGGAAAGGCAAAACAAATAAGATGTAGATACACTTTTTTTCGTTCTTTCATCTATTGTTGTTGTTGCTTCCTCGTTGGTGGTATATGTATCTGTAGGTATTTTATCTAGCTACACACTCACAAACATATATATATATATATATTTATGTGTATTTTTGTGAGTCAAGCATGGCTCTGCAAATGCGCGTCCATCGCTTAGATACCTTCTTCTACCTGTGAATGTGCTTTGCATTGTGGTCGTTCTCTGTCTTGCCTCGTCTTGTGTCTCTTTTTGCTCTTAAGTGCGTTGAGTGTCGTTGTCTCGATTTTTGCCTTTCTTCACACTTTACTTGAGAGCCAGCCACAATATTAATGCTGCTGGCTTCAACTTGTTGGCCAGCCAGCCGTGTCGTTGCTTTGATTTACAGTTAATTCCCTTTTTGCTCTCTTCTGTTTTTTTATATTGTTGAGTTTAAGGCGTCGCTTTCATATTTATAAATTGACAGCACCCACTAGAATTGATAGGCATATTAAATTGATGTCAAGAAGCGGCCATCTGATTTCCAGGATTCACATTGTTGTTGCTGTTCTTATTGTTGTTGTTGCTTTGGGAATCTGATAGGCAATTTGCATGGTTCATTTCTTTATGTTTTCGCCGTAATGGGAATGCGGCATGCGTGATAAACCATTTTTTATGGGAAAAGTAAGAATGAGATTTTAAGCAACAATTCAAAATCATGGTGAAAATTTGTCAGCAAATACTGTTAATACACTGATACATAACAGTGGCCAAAAGTATGTCGCTCACGTTTATTTAAGACTTCGAACAACATTCATTTTATTATCATTTTATCATACATAAAGATTTCAACTGATTGATACAGGTGAATAAATAAAAAGCTTAAGCAGAATTGTCGTCAAGTTAATATCCTGTCTTCATTTCAGAACTAAACTCAAAACCAAAAATATTCATTGGCATGTATTAATAGAGCTATAATGCTGCAATAATAATAATAATATTAATACTGAGTTCAGCTTTGTTGTTGACAACAACGAATTCAGAATTTCAAGCTCTACCAACCTTTGACTTTTATTTCTAATTAGCACATTTAATTTAAACTGCAGCACAATCCAAGCGCTGTCAAAAGCAGTTGGCTGCTAGCCGCATCATTAAGCTGCCACCCAATAGTTGCAAAGAGTCAATATGCAAAATGCACATGGTTGTGGACAAGTCGTATTTTTCCTATATATATTTGTGAAATGACGCGTTAATGACGTTATACATATATAACTATATGCATACATGCATAGTTATGTATGTTTTTTAGCTACAGCTGTGATTGTGGGCTGATTGCTTTGTGGCTTTCAGCTCTTTCACAATAAGTTAGCAGCTACTAGGGTGCCTGTTATTTTGGCAGTCACATGGTGCGTATGTGTAATGTTGTGTTTATGTGTTTCTGCCATGACTTGACAAATTCTTGATTTGAACACAATGCTCAGTTCGGTGACTCATGGCGGTTGTTGTTGTTACTGTTGTGGTTTTTGTTGCGCATTGATTAATTGTAAATACGCTGCCCATTTACTATCGGCATTGCAAGAGAGTCTCTAATGTCTGCAGTTATTGTCAGCCTGTTAACATCAGCTGGCACTTTTCCCATAGCAATTTAATGCATATTTAATGCGCCTTACAGTTAGCCTTCTCGCCATGTATATGTCTTTGTGTGTGTGTGTTTGTACATTAAAGGGCTATATGCCCCTCTCACCGCCCACATACACCTATCAAATGGGCGCTGGAAATGCATAAAATAAATTAATTTGATTGCCAACGCCGCCCAGTGTTTGTTTTTTGTTATTGAGGGCGGCAGGCGGCAGTCAAATACAATTGCTGTTTTTTTTATCAATATCTATTCATGATTGTCTTTTGTCTGTCTGTCTCTGCCACCCCTTTTAATTACATTAAAAACAACTTGCACAAGAGTTGAGCAAAGCCATCGGTAAATACTGAACTTATGCTTGCAACGATTTGCAACGAATACTTAACTTCAATATCAGTAAGCTTCACTTTTTATCTGTCAGCACAAAAATAAAATGGGCCAGGAGAAACTAACTGATTTGCATATCAACTGGTCCTTAGCAAAATTGTGTTGTTCTCTATCGATTTAAATCGGTTTTTCTCTATATTTTTTTCTTGTGATGTCTTTTTTCCTGATATACTAATCGTATTAAGCAAGCTGATTTATTAAGAATTATCTTTAGTATTGATTTAAATAAAGTACAATTTCTCAATTAAAGAACTGAGTAACTATTTGAGAAGTCGCGAAAGGCTAATTCATTAAGAAACATCGTAGACTTGCCATGTTTAGATCATTTCACATTCAGCCAACTTCATGACAAAATAATCAAGTTCTCAACAGTTGGCAAAACAATTGTTGTAGTAACTTAAGACTTTGCCTCACGAACTTATTAATAAATCAGACAAATCAATAATTGAACTGAAATCATTTAGGGATATCCTGTATAAATGTTGCAAAGCTTCAACCACACAGTTTAGTTCAGTTAGGGAGAGTTTGCTTTCATCTCTACGGAATGTAATTAGGCTAATCTGGCTAAGTCTGAGAGTGAATGAACGGATGAATAAATGCCAAAGTGTTGAGTTTTTCTGTACTTTGATGATTATTATGATAATAATCGGGTGCCATAAATGGTGAGCAGCAAGTTGTTTATACATACATGCCACAGACAACATACCACCTGCCCCAACGAAAACTCAAAGCTCATTTCAACAGCACTCGAGACATGAGTTATTTGGCTCGAGTGGTTTACTGCTGCCCGGATTTCACACAAGTGGGTGGTTAAAAGCGAGCGGAATACAATTTTAATTGCAGCAACTGATTGCTGCCCTGTCTGACAATTGGCAAGCATTAAATTATATATGTAAGCATTATGCGTTATATTGCTCGAGCCACGCTTTTTATATTCATCGTCATTGCGTGATTAATGTCACCATAAATGGGCGTACAAAATGTATCTAATTAGCAAGCAAATAATACATACATGCATGCATACATATATGTATATCTATATATATATATATATATATATATAGATATATATATATAGCCAATGAGTGGGTGTCTCTTTTTTCTCGCCAGTTATAACAAACCAGGACAAGTGTACAAAACGAACTCATCGAGCACACAGTTGTAGAAGAACATTTTGCTTCACGCAACTTCTTCACTTCACAACCATTCATCACACTTACCCCGTGCACCACATTCGGAATCATCTAACCAAACCAAAGCAGACCGAAGCATACCAAACCACATCAGACCACAGCCGAGGCAGGCGAACCATTCAAATGTGCCTACACTTATCGATTTTTATTTCATTTTTATCCACAGCTTGCAAATGCTGTCTTATATATATATATATATATATATATATATATATATATTTTTTATATGTATATATACATTTTGTTGTTGTTTTTTTTGCACATGCCACAAGCCCACGCTGCTATCCCCTAGCGTCCTTGGTTGTTGCCTCATCGGAGACTGTCCTGCCTGCCTGCCACCCGTCTGCTCATTGTTTTTTGCACAAGCAACATTTTTGTATGCTGTGTGCTCCGGCTGCTTATAAACTTGGCTGCACTGTGGATGGGAGGAGAGACTTGAACGCCAGTTGGTAGTCAGCGACATATCGCCATAACACCATCAACAGTTCATATACACGACCAGGACGACAAAAACTCCTTGTTGTTGTTCCTGCTGTTGTTGTTGTTATTATTACTCCTCTCTGTGTTCGCCCGGTCTGAGCCTGGTCCTTTTGGGGTCGAATTGTCACACGGCTGGCCTGTTGGTCGATCCGACGACGACGGCTGCTTATTCGTTTCTTTCGTTTCGCTATTGTTGCAGACTGTGACAATAGAAACAGCAGCCACCAGTCGGGAGGCGCCTCGCTTCGCTCCTCCACTCTCCGCCAGCCTTCTGCCTGGCTCCTACTTAGCCGGGGCAGAGAAGGCGCGTGGCTGAGGTTATATGCCAGTCAACTAAATAAATGAAACAACAAAGATGCTGCATAACAAACAAGCCAAGAGAGAAACGATAAAACATGCGAGAGCATAACACACACACACACACACACACACACACACACATATATATATACAAGCACACACGCACACGCGACTGGGATACCAAACTCCATAGCGGCTCTGTGTTCCCATTAGCAGCCAGCTCTTGCAACTCGAGTGTCCTGAGTGTGTGTGTGTGTGTGTGTGTGTGTGTGTGTGTGTGCTACTCGACTGTGTCTGTGTGTGTGTGTTTGCTTGCATATAAATAAATAATATTTTTTCTTTGAAATTGAGTTCTGGGGACCAGGGGAGTTGTATGCGGCATTAACTGAAACTGTCTTGTCAGTGACACGAATGCTGCCCGAAATAATTCTGTTTTGACTTTTATGAATATCATTTGGAAAGTTACTCAACCAAGTACATTTTATGTCGTATCGGTATCATAAAAACAAAATGTTTGCTCTCCATTAAGAGATTATAACTTGATTAGATGGCATAATACAAATTCAACATTTGTTCAATGACATGAAATTGAATGACTTTTGATTTTGAAAAATCTTTCAAAATGTATATTTTTATTTTAAGTTTAGCTCTTGGGCTACGTCTGAGATATACATTTAAAATATATCCAAAGCAAAAAGTGACATTTTTAGTCTGTTTGCTTTAGCTTTGGCGTTATTTGTTTATACTGTTGAGTAAATGCTGCTGAGATGTCGTCAAACTCTGGCTTTGACAGTCAACATAATCGATACATATATATATATATATATATATGTATATTATTTTTGTGTCTCTATGCTAAAGTTGGAGATTAAAAAGCATACTTCAACATAATGTTAGCAAAATAAACAAGACATTATTTGACAGTACCGTGATCCGCTTATGTAGTTGGTCGACTCGGCTTAATAAATGCTGAGTAAACATGCATAATTAGATTACGTTAACAAAAAGAAAGAAACACTTTTGCGGCAATCCCTTTGAGTTGACTGTCTCCTAACTTTGACTAGTATTTATCTTTATATGTGCGTGTGTAGCTGCATCTGAGTCTCTCGTCTGTTTGCAGCCATTTTACTTTCGTCAGCGCTGCTCGCCATTTCTGCCGCATTTGGCTTAATTCAATTATGCTGCTTAAAAAGCCAAATGCCTTGAAGGCGAGCTAAAAACCCATCTGTGGCAGGAGCCGAGGATAGACTGCCAGTCGAGGCAGGATTGTGGCACAAGTCGACGTCCTGACTGACTGATGCCACAAGCGGGGGCACAAACAAAAAGCAAGAACTACTCGCAATACACTTTCCATTACCTTTTCAGTTTACCATTTTCTTCTTTTTTGACTCCCTATTTTCTGTTTTTTCCTTTTCTTTTTGTGCCAACGAAATTTTTACTGACTTTGACAGGCAGCAAAGCGGCAGATACACAGAAGAAACTTTCAGACACTCGAGCAAATGCACACACAGACGGGGCACACATACTCACACACACAGTGGCACACACACACGCACAGTGACTGTACAGCGTCAGTCAGAGAGTTGTGCCTCGTAAATAGGATTCATCTCGCTACGCGACCAGCCGCCGTTTGACTCTGTCCCTGCCCCTGTGCTTGTTTCTGCCACAAGCGGCTTGGCTCAGTTTTTATGCTTCTGCACAAAATGCAAAATAATGTGGCAACATCTGGCCCTGCCTCCGAGCTGGCGTCGCCTCTGTTCTCGCCAGACACTCAAGTAGATGGCTGGTAGCCAAGGCAGGCGGGCGTGCGGGCGGATAACCATACAGTCGGGGGCAGTCAGTTAACTACCATCCATCCATCCATCCATCCATCCATCCATCCATCCATCCATCCATTTCAAACATTTCAGCCATCTAGAAAACCGTCCGTGCAACCATTCGTCGTTGTCGTCTATCCGTGCGTTCATCTGCGTCTCGGCTGGCCAAACTTTTGAGTATCTCTGCTGTACGAGTATGTACGTGTACGTACGTATCAAATGTACATCTTTTTCTCGATTTGCGCTTTGTTTTTTATACTCTTTATGCGAAATGGCATGCGAAGCGAAGGGTTCCATACATTTGTAACAAATTGAAACCGTACTCAGAGATTGATATTACATCTATCGCAGCTGTTTAAGTTCGTATGATGGGATTACTTAAACTAGATAAATGTACATTTTATTGAAGAAGAATTACTTTGCTGATATCCTTATAACCAAACAAAATATATAGATTGATTTATTTGGATTCAGATTTGGATTAACAAAAGTAAATTCAATAAAATAAAAATAAAAATAACGATTCTGCATTTGATCATTTTTTGTTTTGGTGAAAATAAAGTTGTTAATCAACTTTACCTCGTGATGATTATTAATGATTGATCTGCTGTCCATGGCATATTTGAAATAAGAGAGACTTTCGAATAGTTTTCCACATTAATAATTATGTGAAACAAAAAATAAGGCATAATTGTAAACTAATGAAATGAATATCACATATCTGACATGACTATTAATTGACTGTAAAATGATAATTGATTGGTTATCGTTAGATATTGGAAAAAATGCCTTTTATAGATGACGTGCCACACCTGAGTTGAGTTTAATTCGATACAGTTTGTTGCACATCTAACAAACTGTGCTAGAGGGGGGCATATTCATCCATAAGTACGCTTATTCGTATTTAGGTAGTTTCTCCTCCTGCCTGCACACACTCATAGATACACACATACATACTTATTGTTGTTGAGAGAGAATGCTGCTGCGCGGCTTGGCTTTTGATTTACGTTGCTGTTGGCAACGTTCTTTGGCCTTCCCCTCCCCCTCGCACTCCTCTTCACTCGGTTCGCTCGGTTGCACAGTCGACACGTCTTTGACTGCTTTACCGTCGTCTGCCGTCTGCCGTATGAAGCTTTGCCTACAATGAAGATTACTGTGCCGAGTGCCTAAAAATATGAAACTCAACGTTGCCAGGACAATTTCACAGAGCGCAATGATGTGGATGAAAATGTGTATGCGTGTGTGTGTGTATGTTGCATGTTGAATGATGTGAGCGACGGCGTCTCCCGCTGCTAGCTGAGCAGCTGTAAACGGGCGGCAGTTGCTTGTTAAATTCTTCTTATGCTTTGTTTTGCTGTCGATAATGGCGGCAATGGCTACACACACATTTACACAGAGCGGTGCTATCAAGACGCAGGGGGTGCTGCCTTAACTTTGGCCTCGACTCCTACTTTAATTTCCAATCGCTGACATCGTCTCCATGTGGAAGCTGTTGGAGACGAGTAGCTTTTCTGATGCCTCGGCCTGCCTACACTCAGAAAAAACTCGACCTACAGTTTTGAACATCGCCCTAAAAATGAAAAGATTCTTCTTTATGTTCGAAATAATTTCATATTTCTTAAAATCAGAATTCTTGCCCTAAATCTACTACCCCAAATTTTGTCTATTTTTAAGAATATATTTTTAAATAGTTCAAATGTAAATCCTTTCTAAAATTCAGAATCAAGAAATGATACTGATTACTGGCTCAGCTCTTAGTTTAATCGTATGCTTTAGAGTTCGCTTAGCTCAGTGGGAAGTCATTTTACTTGACATACCCGAAAAATCGTAAGATTTGTTTATGGGGAATTTCAAAAATTCAGACGATTTTGTTTTCAGAGTGTATGTGTGGCTCGTTTGTTCTACACGCCTTCGCCATGCTGTTTGCTGTCTTTTCCTGCAATGCGCCGCCTTATCCGTAATTTCTCATTTTTAACCAACCCTCCTTCCCCCTACGCCCGGGGAGCTTCATTTTATCCGTATTCAAATTAATGGTACGCCTCTTTGCTCAATAGTTGTTACAGCACAGCCGCCCGCCCCATCTTCTGGGTATTATGCAAATTCTTCGCTTGCTTTGTTGTTGCTGGTTTTTCATTACATTTTGTAAACAATACATAGAAATGACTACAGCATCAACGGCAACAATATGTTGCAACAGCAAAAGCGACAACAAAGTTGAACTTTTAATTGAAAAACTACCTCACGCACTCGCCTCTCAGTTATGTACATATTTCAAAACTGATTTATATTTCGTCCAGCTTACCAGATGTTGCTTCAACACGCATTAAGTTCGGAAGTTCTTTGGCAATTAAATCTGCTTCATTTGTCCACAACGCAGTCCTGAATAAATATGTCCAAAACAAATGATTGCTAGTTGGCTAATATTTTCCAAAAACACGTTATGGGAAAGGAATACACAACTCACAACACATAAACGCAGCAGAACTGAAAAACCATTACTTAATAAGAGTGCTGTGGCTAAAGTGATCAACTAGAAAATATCCTTTAACACAATGCATAATTCATTTACCTTAAAGTACCCTGAAACATGGCCTTTCTACTCGAATTAAATGTACATTTCACTTCAATTAGCAATTAAGGTAGCAATACAGGAATCTCATGGATTAGGTAATGTGTGCATACCCTTAATAAACATACTCTGAATTACAGGGTATTAACCAAAAAAAAAAAAGAGTGCAAAGCAATTTGAAAATGAAGAAGTGCAAAGAACTTTTTCAAGCACTAATGAAACTGGTTTGGTCACTGTTTCTGTTTCGGTTTCTGGTGGACCTCTCCACCGAGGTGTTCCAAAAAATACGTGAGTGAGTATTTGTGACGATTCCCCTGGTTAGTTGGTTAGCTGGTGCTTCGAAATGTGTTAAGTTGCCTCGTTTTGTATGCACAAAGGCAGCCAGCAGAAACGGCAACTCCAATTGTTGAGCAAGGGGAGCAGCGGGGGGTATTTGGCACTGCCGGTGGCAAATTGAAGCGTTTCAGTCTCGAAAATAAACAACTTGGAAATGGCGCGCAATTTTACTCACTTATAGAAGTATATGAATGTGTGCGTGTGTGTGTGTGTATCTGCGAGACACTGCTTCTGCTGCTGCTTTGCTGTGTTGTGTGTCGTTCTTTAGTGGTAGCAGTATTCAGTTGCGCTTTGGTCACGTACAAGATTGCTGCCCCCAAATGGTTGTCGATGTTTATGCCTTCACTTGCTTGCCGTTCATTATGGGAGACCGAGACCGTGCGCCCCCTTTTTGGTTACCCGATACTCTCAGTCGAGCAATAATAAACACGCCTGGGTCCACGCCATTAGTGGGTCAATGGTGGCCCAATAAATACAATGAATAAGTGCACTTCTTCCCTAAATACAACACACACATACATATCTACATAAAATGATTATTAATTCATGATGGTGTCTTTGCAGGAATATTGTCTCCTCCGGGTCCGTTTCTGACGCCCAGTCCATCACCATCGATCTCAGCTAGCCCACGCCTGCAACCATCACCATCGCTATCGCCATTCCCACAGGATGTGGTGCTCGTAGCCGGTGGCAACGCATTAAACGCCAACAGCAATCCACAGGAACACGTACGTATTGCAATGCTTTTCATAAAATTATTGTGTTCCGCCCGTTAATCATAAAATAACCAACCTCTTCCGTTGTTTGCTTTGCCATTGCAGGAGCGCAAGGCGGCGACGCCTGGCAGGCGACAATCCATACATCAGTTTACAAATGGCAGTCCCAATGCCGGCACCGTTGTCTTTCAGCCGAGTCCTTCACAGTCACCGGCCGCTGCGACGACGGTCATTGGCGTGACAGCTGGCGGTCTCATAGCCGCCGCCGCCGCTGCCAGTGGTCACACCAATAATGCAATCGGCACTGAGCTGAACGCCACGCTCGTCGGCTCCAATAATATTCAACTGAACAAGGTATGTACATCATACATGCATGTTATGAATTGTGCCGTGAATCGCTTGCTATCATTTTGATAAGATAAGATCCCATATCAAACTGGAGCACTGATAACCGATAACGTAACATATACATTGCCACACAACGTTAAACGTTACAATTGTGATGCAATAGTTGAGTGTAAACAGCAAGTATAGAGACTAACCAGTCAAGAAGGCTGCTCTTCAGAGTATTCACTTGTCGACGCATTATTCTATTCAACCAAACCAGACATCCAATACCCTCACATAGACAATGGGAAAATAGACCTCTGGGAGCTTCCCACATATGCCTATTTGAAAGCAATCAGTCTTCGACGCAACTAGTAGTTAGAACAAATATTAGTATTAACATAATTATGCGGTAGTTGTAGGCTTAAGCTGTGAACCTAACTTATGAATTCCCTTGTGAGACACTTGCGAGACACTCTTTGACTGCCTGAGTCGCTTAGAGTTCTGAACTCTTATGCATTGGAACAAGGTCTAGTTGATTACTAAAATATATATCTTTGTTTGTTGTTACAGAAGGGCAACAAACGGACTGGACAGCAGCAGCAACAACAACAACAGCTGCAGCAGCAACAACTACAACAGCAACATCAGCAGCAGCAGCAACAACTGCAACATCAGCAGCAGCAGCAATTGCAGCAGCAAATCTTTAGCACCAGCGCAGCGGCGCCCACCTCAATCTGCTCGACAGTAGCCGGCGGCTATGGGCAACCGAGTGCAACATCAATCAGCACGCCCATTTCGTTTGCGACAGCAAATGTGGCTAGTTGCCCAAAAAGTCAAGCGAAAAAGGGCGCCAACACGGTGCTGAGCCAGCAACAGCAGCAGCAGCAACATCATCAGCAACTACATCAACAGCAGCAGCAGCAACAGGCACAGTTCCAGCAGTATCAGAGCAGTAGTCCGCTGATAGCAGACAGTCCGATACCCAGTCCTAGCAGCGCGATTGCCGCTGCGGCCATAAAACCGCCAACGCCACAGCCTCAGGCCGTACAGATGCTGCCGCAGCAGTTTACTATCACGAGCGGGCCGCAACAGCAGCCGACGACGCAGCAAGTGTTTCAGTTTATTCAGGGGCCTCAGGGTCAGCTCATTGCCACAGCGCAGCAGCCGTCGCTGCAGCAGCATCATCTGCAACAGCAACACCAACAGCAACAACAACAACAGCAGCAGCAACAACAGCAACGTTTTACCAGCAATGCAGGTATTGCGTTGCCCTCCACTGCCAACACGAAGGCGAGCAAGGCTCCACAGCAGATTCTGCCCAAGCCGCAACAGGAGCTTGCAACGCAGCAGCTGCCTAAAAGCAAAAACTCACAATTGCCACAGATCTCGCAGTCGCCTCAGCCGCAACAGGCACAGCTCACTGCCGCCTCCAACAATGCCAACACACAGCAGCAGCAGCAACAAATTTTGTTGCCTGCAACAACGGCACAGCCGCAACAATTGCTCCTAAATCAAATGCCCGTGCTGGTGCAACAGAATCAGCAGGGTGTGCAGCTCATCCTGCGTCCGCCCACGCCCCAGTTGACAACAACGCCATCGCTGGTGATACAGAACTCGCGTGGACAGCCACAGTTGCAGCAACCTGCCCAGCAGCAGCTACTACGGATTGTCAATGCCAATGGTGCCACCATGCAGCTAGCGGCTGCCACACCCACATTCATAGTCTCCTCGCAGGGCAATCTCATACAGCAGACGGCTGCCGCCGGCCAATTCCAAAGTGCCATCAAAACCGGCACACAGCTAAGCGGGCTGCATGCAGCGCTGGCAGCGCAAACGCCACGATCTCAGCCGTTTACGACGACGGCCACTATCAATACCCAGTTGCTGGGCCAGAGCGTTGCTGCACAACTGCAGAACCTACAGCTAGCGGCTGCAGCAGCCGCCAATGGCAATGGCATTGCCCAAATACAAATGCCCAACGGCCTAGCGGCCATTTCGCAATTGCAGCAAACGCTGGGTGGCGCCACCATCAATCTGAATCAATTGAATGGCGCTCATCTGCAGCAGATAGCGAACGCCTTCCAAACGCCCCAACCGCCGCCACAGCAGCAGCAACAACAACAGCAGCAACAGCAACAAACTACAGCTACAGGTTCAGCGAATAGCAATGGCAACAATTCCGCGGACATATTCGCACAATCCTCGCCAGGTCTGGCCGTAACTCCGGAGCCAATGCGTCAGCCGACGCCGCAGCAGCAGGCAGCCCTAGCAACTATACAGCTGCAGCATCAGCAGCAACAGCAGCAGCAGGCGCAAATACAACAGCTACAGCAGCAGTTGCAGCAGACTCAAACGCAGGTGCAACAGGCGCAACAACAGCATCACCAACAACAGCAGCAGCAGCAGCATCAAATTCAGACTACAGAGCCCAAGAAAAAGCCGCGACAGCGCAAAAAGAAACTGCCGCCAGCGACGACGACGACGCCAGCGCCACTGCAAAAAATCGCCATACCTGCCACGCCCACAATAACAACGATGTCGACGCCGACGACGGCAGCGCCAATACGAACGCCAACGCCACGCGTTAAATCGCCATCGCCGCCGCCGACGCACATACAGCGTGCCAGCAATGGCAAACTAGATCTCGGCGATGTGATGAAGTTCTGCGGCATCACTGAGGACGACGACGATGACGATGACTATGGTGGCATGGATGCGGTGACAAGTGTCGCATCAGCTACAGCCAATGGCAGCGGCAACATTGAGGAAGCACTGCCAGCACCACAAGCACAATCAGCACCACCAGCACCGCCACCGCCGCCCATAAGCAACGGAATCACAACTGCTGCATCAGTTAATGCAACGGCCCCCAGCTCCAATGATATCATGATCTCCATACCGAGCCAAAACGGCAGCGATGGGCTGCCCTTCACGCTGACCATACCGGCACCGGTGCCGGTCAACGAAGCCACCGAAATACCAAATATCCTCATCAAGATAGATCCAAGCGATGCGGCGGCAGCTGCTGCTGCCGTTGCCGCCGGAGCAACAGTACCACCGTATACGCTGTCAACGCCGCGACTGCCAACCGCCGAGGAAATCCAGCGACAGGCACAGCAACATCTCGCCCAGCAGGCAGCCGCTGCGGCGGCAGCAGCAGCAACTGCGACGGCAACAGCTGCCACCAAAATCTGCAGCAGCATACAGCCTATGACAGGAGGCGGGACGGTGACGGCGCCGACGATTAGTTTCAATCTGGGCACACAATCTCAAACTATTGGCGGTGTGACGCTGCAACCGACGCCCATAGCGGCGAGCATAACTTTGACCGCGCCCACAACAACAGCAGCAGTAACGAGCAACACCTCAACTGCAGCGGTGAAGCCGCGTCGCAAACCAGCCGTGCGTCGCAATACCAAGAAGCAAGAAAACTTAGGCAACATCAACAACATCAACAATATCAACAACATCAGCAGCAACAACAATATTATCAACAACAACAACAACATCAGCAGCAGCAGCACTCTTTGTAACATCAGCAGCAACAGCACAACGGCAGCAGCAACTATTAACAGCAGCAGTGGCTGCATGAGCAATACTGTCAACACCATCACACTGACAACGCCCGTTAGCAGCTGCACAACCAACAGTATCTTGCTGCCACATGGCCTCGGACTTACCAGCGGCGGCAGCAGCAACAACAACACCACCACGACAACAGTGCCCAGCCAGATTGGCAATATACAAATCTCGCAGGTGCAAAATCATCATCAGTCAGCTTTGCCCATCAGCAGTGCCGTTGAGAATAAAATCCAAATAATGCCCATACTTCCACCCGGTGCCACTGTAATGGGTGGTGCAGTGCCCGCAGCAACTGCCGCAGCAGCAACAACAACAGCAGCTTCTGCACAGCAGACGCAGCTCGTATTTCAGCCAACGCAGGCAGCAGCGGCAACAGCAACTACAACATCCGCTGCCGCCGACACAGCAACCATAAAGCTCTCAAGTGATGGCCGTCAAATGCAATTGGTGACGATACCGCAAGCGACACCACCACCACCCCAAGCGACACCAATACAAGCGGTGACGACGGCAGGTGGCGCCACTATCTTGCCGCCACAGCTTACGGGCATGCCGGGTAATGTTTCCATTTCGGTGGGTTCACCAGCCTCGGCAGCGGCGCTCGTGCCGCAATTGACGGGTAGCCTAACGCTGGCCGTTTCGGAGCATTGTGAACGTCTCATATTGCGTCATGATCCCAACAATCCGCAAGATCATCAGTCGCAGCTCATACTGCAGGCGCTGCTCAAGGGCGCCCTGCCCAATGTGACCATCATCAATGAACCCACACGCGTTGACATTAGCAAGCCACCAGCTCCGACGCCACCGCCACCGCCTCCGCCACAGCAGCAGCAACAACAACTGCCGCAGCAACCACAACCACAACCGTTGCAGTTGCAGCAGCCGCTACAGCAACTGTTGCCAACAGCAACAACAACAACACCAGTAACAACAGTAGCAGCACCAGCAGCAACAGTTCAACAAATGCCCAAAGTGTTGCCAGGAGCAGCTCCCAAAGGAGAAGTCAAAGGTAAGTGTTGCAGTTAAACAGTGAAATATAGAAGTTGTTACAAGAATCTTATACCTCCTAGTCCTATATTTCATTTTTACACATAATTTTATTCTTGTTTTTTGCAGCAACCAATAACAGGAAGCTATCCACGCCCACCACGCCCGCCATTAATCTGCTAAGCAACAACTCTAGCAACAGCATTATAACCACCACATCAACCAATACAATGAAACCACCGATCATGCCCGCAAAGCCTAATGAAACTTTATCCTTTCCACAAGTGTCGTCAATTGCAGCGGCAACGTCTCAACTGCTCGTGCAGCAGCAACAGCAGCATCCGCCGCAACAACAGCAACCACAGCAGCAGCAGCATTCACAGCAACCCCAGCAGCAGCAACAACAACAACAGTCGTCACAGCCGCAACCGTTAGCGAATAGTGCGCAACGTTATGTGGCATTGCCGCCCATAGATCCCAGCACACAACAACTATTCTGCCTGAACAGTGTCTCCAATCAGATAACGGCCATCAGTGCTGGACAAACAGCGGCATCGATTGGGCCCGCGGAGCGACTGCTGATTGCTCCAGCGGGCATCAATGCACAGCAGCTGGCGCAGTGCCTTCAGTTGGGTCAGTTGCACTTCAACGATGTGAATCCCTTGCCACCCACACAGCTACAACTGCAGCAGCAACAGCAGCAGCAGACAGCAACAGTGATGACGACGACAGCCACATTGCCCAATCCATTGCGATTGCAGCCGCCACAGCAGCAGATCGTGCATCCCATACAGCCCATTAGCAATGGGCATGGCCTCGGTCTGCCCATTAGCACCACGACAACAACGACGCTAACGACCACCAGCAACACCACAACGAACACCACAACGGTCACCAAACAAGTGGCCAATGTGGCGCCCATCATTGATCAGAGCAAGGCAAAGCTGGAGCCTGCTAAATCTGCCGGTGCCGGCAGCACAGCATCCACAGCTGCGAGTACCGGTGCCGTGGCCAAAAAGAAACCCGTGCGTAAGCCGAAAACAACGCCAACAGCTGCGGAAATGGCCAGCCTAAAGAATGCCAGTGTGGTGAAGCCGATGCCCAAACTGGATCCACTCTCGCAGAAGCCCAACAATAATCCTGTCCAAATTGTTCAGCCCAATGTCGCGAGCGGCAAGCAGATGATTGTTGTTGTCAGCTCCAGTGGTGGTCAAACAACCACAACAACGACAACGACCATCATGAGCAACAGCATTCAACCCTTCCAGACAACGAGTGGCACCAAGCTGGTGGGCGTTACAGCGCCCATGCAGCAGCAACAACAACTTCAGCAGCAGCAGCCATCCTCGACCGCAGCAACTGTGCAGTTGCAACAGCAGCAGCAGCAGCAACAGCAGCAGCAGCAGCAACAACAACAACAGCAGCGTGGCAGCTTTAGCCAAACGGCAACAACATCGGCGCCCAGTGCGGTGGTCAGCAGCGGTAGCAGCAGTGGAGTTGCAGCGACATCTGTTGTCCCACAATTGCAAGTGCCATTGCAGTTACAACAGCAACAACAGCATCAACAACAGCAACAACAGCAGCCAAAGCAACAACCGCAACCCGTGCAACAGCAACAGCATCAACCGCCACAACAAAATACGATTTCGCGAGTTCAAACAATACAGTTAACCCCGCAAATGCAGCAGGTATTCCGGACAGTGCAAATGCAGATACAATTCCTCACCATCAAGCTGCAGAACAAGTCGTTTGTGCCCACGTTGCCCATCTCGCCGGACATTGATCCCGCGGCAATTGCCATGTACAACAAGCCGATGAGCGATGCAGAGATCAATGTGGCATTGCAGCGATTGTTTGCCGAACAGCATCGCATATTGGCCTCCGGCAAGGAGGTGCCGACGCCAGAGGGCATGGTGCCGACGCCCAATGCGAATGGCAGCTTTAGTTTGATGCCGCAACAATTCCAACAAATGCCGCAGCAGCTACAACAACAACCTTCTGCAGAAGCACTAAAAGCAACAACAGCTGGTGGTGTTATTTTGGCCAATGTGGTACAGCCAAACAATCATTCCACCACTGGCACGTCATCACCGGCAGCAGCTGCATCAGCAGCAATCAGTGTGCAACAGCAACAACAACAGCAGCAGCAAAATGTTGCTCAGCGCATCCATATATATCCCATGCAACATCAGCAGCAGCAACAGTTGGCAAACAAGCAAAAGTTGGCGCAACAGAAACAGCAACAGCAGCAACAAGCTGCGTCCACTTGCACCTTGCAACAGCAACCAATATCGCAGGCAAAGCTGAAGGAATCGAATTGTCGCAGCAAAGCGAATGCTGTCAACCAACAACTGCAGCAGCAGCAGCAATCGAGTGCACAAGTCAACTTATTGCAGCCAAAAACAAATATATTGTCTATGCCGCAGCAACAACAGCAACAACAGCTGCAGCAGTCGCAGCCGCCCGTCTGCATTAAAAATGGACCACCACCGCTCATCTTTGCCAGCTCAACAAATCTGCTATCCAATAGCAATAGCAGCAGCAGCAACATCCACAACAACAGCAACATCAGCAATGGCAACATCAGCAACAACAACATCAGCAACAACAACAGCAGCAGCAGCTTGTTGCCCATGCCACCATTACAACCGCAACAGTTTCAGCCACCACTACATCAACCACAACAGCAACCACAACAGCAACAAACTCAAAATCAGCAAATACAACTACAGCCTTTGCAACAACAGCCACTGCAACAGCAACAGCAGCAACTTCAAACGCTGCCCCCTCCACCACCGACGCCAGCAGCAGTAGCAGCAGCAACAGTAGTCGGAACGCCAGCATTGAGCAATATAATTGTACCATCACTGCCAGCGTTGCCCGTGTTCTTGTCGACATTGCCCGTAGCACCCAAGTCGGAAGAGCTGTTGCCAACACCAAAACCAAAAATCGCACGCCTCTCCTTGTGAGTAGTTGGTTGAAAAATGCCGATTTTAACGAAAAGAGGCCAACTTATATACAATGCGTTCAAATCAAATCGAACTATATATTAACATACATTCCATTCGCAGGTTCGTGCGCCAATTGGAGGTCGATCAGGAGAGCTGCCTGAAGCCGGACTATGTGAAGCCATTTCGTACCAAGGACGAGGCTGTCAAACGCCTTATCAGGTAAGTTTCGAAAACATTTGTCATACAATAATGGCGGTTGATATAATTGTTGGCGTTTTATTGACAGATATCATTGCATGCATGAGAACGATACAGAGCCGCACTCCGATGAGGATGAAGAGTTTGAATCAACGGCTCTGGGCTTTCGTGATAAGTTCCTTCAGCTAAGTGGTAAATTCCAAGAGATTTTGCTGCAAGAGTCAACTGTAAGTATTTCAGATACCAACAAAGCTTAACTGTTATTTGATGTATATGATTTGTCCTTGCAGTTGCCACATCGCACGTCGGAGCTGCTACAAATGCAGCAGCTAATGATTGACGACCTCAAGGGCGAGATCAGTGATATACGCTGCGCTGAAAAGGAGCTGATGGAGAAACAACAGCAACAGCAGCTCAAAGAGGAGCAAAGCTTCGAGTCATCAGCTGAGATCATATCGGAATCGTCGGAAACCAAAGTGAAAGAGGAAATCAAAATGGAACCACTCGAAAGAGTTTCGGAATCGGCAGCGCAGTCAGCTGAAGTTGTCGACAAATTTGATTTGCTCAAGAACAGTGCCGATGTGAATAAGGCTTACAACAAACAGCAGCAGCAACAACAACAGACGCCACAGCAACAACAACAGCAAGTAGTCAAGCGAGAAGACAATGGCGAATGGCTGGACAATGCTAATCAGGCCGAGAATGGCTCATTGAGCGGAACTGTGAAAAAGGAGCAGCTCAACAGCTCCAAGGACAACGGCGAGTATATCAAAAAGGACTACGATTTTGATATCGAGTCGGAGCTGACGCCCAGTTTTATCATGAAAAAGGTGGAGCAGAAAATGCAGATGGAAAATGCTAAGAATGCTGAGAACTGTTATTCGAACAATATAATGCAGGAGCAGCAACAACAACAACAGCAGCAGCAACAACAACAACAACAACACCAACAACAACATCAGCAGCACCTGCAGCAGCAGCATCCACAGCAGCAGCACCAACAACAACATGCTAAAAACAATAGTTTAGCCCACGAAGATCACGAGGATGGTTGGTACTGCCTGCAGAAGGAGCTCAATCTGATGAACAATGAACCAGTGCAACCACAGCAGCAACACCAGCAGCAGCAGCAACAACACTTGTCTCAGCAACATCTCTATGACAACAATGCTGGCAGTATGCTCAACAATGGCAATAATTTGTCTGATCTGTTTCCCAACGGCTGCATCGATAAGAGCAATCAGAGCAACAGCAATAGCAGCAGTAACAGCAGCACCAGCAGCTGTGCGGGCGATGTTGTCAACAACAGCACCAATGCCGGCAACAACAACAACAGCAATAATAACAACAACGTACCTATTGGCAACTCCTCGTGCAGTCAGCAGCGTCAACAGCCTCTGGCAATGCAAGCGGATCAACCCAATCATCATCCGGCTATTAGTGAGTTCTTCAACAGCGATTCGGATGTGCAAAAGTCTGTGGAGACGCGACTGGAGGCCATGTTCGGGGAATCGCCGGTGCATTTGGATGTGAAGAATAGCAGTGATGAGCACGATATTGAATCCAATCTGGATGAGATTTTCGGCGATTCAAAATCGCCAGTGGCGAATCACAAAAACAAGCTAAACATTTGGGCGCCGGATACGGGTTTCAACGCTAGCTATAGCAGTGAACAGCAACAGCAACAGCAATCGTTTGCACACCAGCAACAGCAGCAGCAACAACAACATCACATTGAGCTCAACTGCAATAACAATCCACGCTGGATGCAAAGCATGGAGGCTCACTATAGCGACTACATGTCCAGCAGCACAAGCACAGTCGATGGCCAATCCCACAATCTGCTGGTCAATGGCGAGTCACGGAAGCGTCATTGGAATGGCCAAATGATGGGCTCGAGCAGCGACCTAGAGGATGAGAATAGCAGCAAGCGTCTGTGCACTGCCTCGTCGACATCATCGTCCCCGATGTCCACGCAGCAGCATGTCCAGGTGGCGCAGCATGGTATGTTGGATGCGGACATGCTGGCGAT
Organism: Drosophila cognata; assembly: GCA_035041535.1. NCBI lineage: Eukaryota > Metazoa > Arthropoda > Insecta > Diptera > Drosophilidae > Drosophila > Drosophila cognata. The sequence goes on along the minus strand of JAWNLC010000571.1, from coordinate 9,993,204 downwards.
GCACGATGGTATGGATGCTGTGGCCACTAATGTTCCCGCTGCTTTCTCGCAATTGCTCATGAATCAGCAGCAACAGCAGCAGCAACAACAGCAACAGCAGCAGCAGCAACAACATAGCTTTACCAATCATCAGGCCTTTGCCAATTTGTTGGATCCACAGCAGCAGCAACAACAACAACAGCAGCAGCAGCAGCAGCACTATCAGCACAGTATGCAACCGCAACTGCAACAGCCGCAGCAGGCGCAATTGCATGTGAATCACATGGGCGCTTCTGTGGTTACTGGTGAATACGATGATGACATCAGTCGGCATGTGGCCAGTGCCATTGACAGCATACTGAATCTGCAGAATAGCGGCGATTCGCTGCAGTTCTCGCTGGGCTCGTTCCTGGGCGACAGCATGCTGGACGATCAGCGGCAAGCGGCCAATTTGCCCAGCTGCCAGCAGGAGCAGGCGAACAGCAGACGCCGTCAGCTGGGCGAGGATATGGGCGATTGTCTCATCAGCGGTGGTGCTGGCTCAGCTGTTAGCGCAGTGGCCGATGGCAGTGGCAATCTGTTGATGGATCATCAACAACAGCAACATCATCATCATCATCAGCAACATCAGCAGCAGCAGCTACTGCAGAATCACTTGGTGGGTCAGCAGCAGCAGCAGCAGCAGCAACAGCAGCCGCCGCATATGCAGCATCATGCGCAACATCATCACGGGATGCCGCAGGCACAGCCGCAGCATCATGCGCAGCTAAATGATTTTAGCTGTGTGGCCGCTGGCCTCGATGATGCGGTCAAATCGATAATGACCTCTTGACTTGGACTTGGGCTGCAAGCAGGAGCGACACAAGCGACAGCAGCTGTCGAGCTGCCGCCGGCGGCAACGGCCACAGTTGGCAACAGTCTGATACTGGAATTTAACGCGACCACCTTGTGAATAACTGCCCCAGGCAGCAACAACAACAGCAACAACGCATTGATTGTATAGTTAAAAAAACAAAAAAAAAACCAGCCCTTTGCATGTTATTAGTTCTCTTTAGTTGTTGTCCACTGTACTGAATTTGTTAAGTTCAAACAGTTGACAATATTTGCACCCTGCTCTGTACAATTATTTCTTCATTTTAGGTCTAAGTTGAAAGTGTAGCGTAAATTGTTTTAAATCTTGTTTTCGTTTTTAGTCCAATGTGTTTTGTACAATATTTTTAAAAAGAACAAAAAACAAAAATAATAAGAAATGGAAGAAGAGATGAGATGAAAATCAGCCTGGTAATTATTTGTGTAAATTAATAGTCACACACCCGATCGGAGAGCATTAGTAAGGAACAATAAAAGTCCTTAAAAGTCAATATAAAAGCAATTAAGCGCGGAGAATTGAAAACAATACGACGAATAGCATGAAATGCTTCTTAGAGAAGTACACTTTATGAATTCTAATGTAATACAAATTATATAGATATAATAAATAAGTGAAAAATGCCTAGACAATTTATTAAAATTATATCTAAAACTATGAAAAGAGCATACACCAAGCAAAGAAACAAACGTAACAAGAATAAATCGATTCTACGGCAAGCCGTAGATTAAATACCTTTGCAGATAAATACTAAGAAAATTGTTTATATAGTAATTTCATTATAAAATAGTCCGATTCATTACAAATCACACTAAATTATTAAACATAAAGATTTCCCCATGTGATTCGATATGATCCGCTGCATTAGTGTCTGCGTCAAGTTTCATCTATATAGCTTTAAAAAATGACAAAACCGGATCGGATATGATCCACATTGCAAATCCATTTCAATCTTTTGACAAAATTAAGAAACTTTCGCTCTGCAAGAATATGATAACAGAACAAATGATAATGATTGGTTGTATAATTCACAGTTAAGTACGTTGGCACAAAGGATCCAGCTGAGAGCATTCGAAATTCGTAATTAGGTTTATGAAGATAAGAACAAAAAACAATTGTAACAACGTTGCCAATTTTGTTGATATGAGAACGGAAGTAATTCAACCACAAAAAAATCGATATACATTACAAATACATATATAAACAAAGAAATATATATTAAATTATTTATTATTAAGCATTTGTATATATTTATGTATACATATTTATGTAAAGCATGCGCCAGTTTCAACAATCGCAGGTTTTAATACAAAACTAAAGGATTTGCTCTTAGTGTAACAGAATGCATGCAAAAATACGTAAACAAAAAATAAAATTAAATAAAATAATTTGATAAATCGAAGCTAAGCAATTTAAATTATTATTTACAAAGCGCTTAAGGTCTATCTGCTTTTGAGCTAACACACAGAAGAATGAATATATGCATGCATAAATAATTCGAATAACCAATGTGCTCAATTTTAAATAGAAAGCTGTAAGCCAAGTTCCAACTTGACTTTGACTACGAGTGTGACATCATCAACAAAAAGAGTCTTTTGGAGTTGCAAATGAGCCGACTCCGCAAAAGAGACAAAAGAGACGACAAACGACGAAGCAAACCAAAAGCAGTTCAAAAGAAAATTCACAATTTTAGCAAATTTAGTTTAAACATTTATATATTATGAAATACATATATAATAATGAATACATACATAAATGTATGTATGTTGTACATGCAGCAAAAACAAATGCAAATGAAAACGAATCGTATCATTGTATCTTGATCTTGATCTTGCCACAAATCTGATTTGTGATTTGTGCCACTTTTTAAATATCGATGTCTGATTAGCTTGTAACACAATACAGATACATGAATCCATAATCCGTAAGCTACGAACTACGAACTTAATCCAAATATTGTAAATGTTGGAAAGCCGGTCATAAGATTCACACCACAAACAAAGTTCGACTTGATTATTTAGTCGTCCGTATCACGTATTAATGCATACCAATTACAATAATTACTACTACTACTACTAAAAAAAAGAAAAGAAAAGAAAAGAAATCAACAACAGGCACCACATAAACAAGAAACAACAAAAAACTAATACAAATCATACTGATGGAAAAAGTATGGTATGTGACTAAGTGACGTATTTGTGCTACATGTAGTTTTTAAGTACATCAATTTCAGATGGTACCGGTACCATTAGATCGTATGTATGTATTACTATATCCGAGTTCAATTGGTGTAGATTTCGACTCATGCCCGATTCTCTGTATTGATTTCGAATACAGATGCGCACGCAACACTTTCTAGTTGTTATACAAAGACAAATAATGAAACACATGTGTAAAAATTTATATGTAATAGCATAAATTAAGTTAGTCAAGGAGAATTGCATTCGATTATATAGCTGCCGATGGAAACAAAAATGCAAACAGAACTTATCACTCGCTAGGAGCCCAATTCAATTAATGATCGATTAAATGCTATAATTTTTAACTTTATATATATACACATTGTTTCAATTTGTATTCTAAAATTAAGCGGTTACTCGATATCGGCTTCAACAGAAACTCTTTCCCTGTAAACCAAAAAACAAAAAAAAAAATATTAAAAAAAAAATTTATAAAAAAAAACGAAAAAAAATACAAAAACAAAACCCAATATCGTAATATAAATTGTTCAGCTAAATGTGTCTAAATGTAATTTAATGAGAAACAAAATCGAAAACAAAACAAAGATTTTTAAAGCAACATTGTGAGTTTTAATTACAGCATCAACTTAAATGAGAAATCAATCAAGTTTAATCTTTCATAGTTTATTAAGCGCATCCATTCATAGTCGTCATAAGCATTAAGTAAAACAAACTTATATCGTATTAAAAACGCAACAGATAACAACAAGAACCCGAATTGAAACAGAAACGAAACTTAAAAAGAAAAAATCAAACAAAAAATCCACAAAAATGCAATTGAATTAAATGCATGTCGTTGGGTGCAAGTGCAAATAGTACACAAAAAAAAAACAAAAAAAAATTGAAAAATACGTATTCATAAGAATAAACAAGATTCAGACAATTTTACATTACGAGTCTTTTATTATCCGCCATTTGGAAAGTGGCAACTTTCAGATTTATCAACGTAAGTACAGAGATACTTACACATGTACGTTGAGCATGACAGTGTCAAGCATTTCAATCAGTTTTTCAACAATACGGTTTTTTTTGGGTTTTTTATTTATTTTGTTAAAAACCGAATTAGGTTTATTTTTTTGTTGGCTTTTACAAATCGAATACCATATGGGAATTTACATACACATGTACTAAGTACCTACCAGTTAAATATTGCTATAACTATAAACATTGCGGCAGTTGGTGTGCAACATTGTATTCGGTGCTAACGACAATTAAATAAATAAATAATAATAATAATCATATTGTGGTAATTCAGTACGAATATCATACAAATCTTGGTTACATATTGGCCAAGTGCATTTATCTACGTTTTGCATCCTAAGCTTGGCATTGTATTTGGCATTTGCGCTACACTACGACTAAGAGAGTACTGCCAAATTGCCACATTTTTCGAGGGTTCTCATCATAGACTTATTGACTATCTTAGACGGTATTGATGCAGCAAATGTGGTCGCGTTGATTTTTAAAGCTAGTGCTCGTACACGGGCAGCGGATGACCCTCCGAGTTAAAGACCCACTTGTCCAGGTCGATCTCCTTGCGATTGTCACTGAACAGCAAATAGAAGTACTTCAAGGTCTCGCTCATCCAGAAGCTCTCCATGAGATCGCGCATTCGTGTGTTCAGCGTGTTCCTCACATTGCCCAGGGATGTGTAGCCGGCGGCTACCTTTGAGTGCTTCTCGAAGGCCTGGAATATGTTCCAGCCCATATCCTGATAAGTGCGATTGCCGGTAAGCGCATAGAAATAGTAAAGACTCTCAATAAACTCGGGTCGCAGCAAATTGTGTGCATCGTTTGGTTTCACATATATATCATTCTCGTCCTTGTCGTTCAGTGCAAAGTAAGATATCTCCGCAGCCAGCTGAGTGGGTTGTCTGATGTAGGTCTGATAGCAGGTGTCCATCATGTCTCTGGCGAGCATCAGATGCGAATCGGGCATACCATTCTGATGGCCCAGCAGCAGGGTGCCGGGCAAATAGCACGTCAAATGATCCATTTTTGGCTTAAAATCGTGTCCATTTATCAGCTCCCCAATATAGACCCATTTTTCGCGTGGCGTGCGTCGCATCAATTGCGTGAGGACGCCATCGATTGCTTGCATATAGTCCAATATAAGACTATTGGATTGATAGTTGGATTAAAAATCAATATGATATATACGGAATTTATGGCTATTTACTTGTCGTTATCCTTGCGACCTGTTTGGAGCCATTGCTTAAGTAAGTACTCGTAATATGAATCACCACGTGCGCCCAGCGAGATGGTGGCATAATTGCGAAAGGTGCCCGTATTGGCATTTATAAATATTGGCACCAGGCCATGACTCTTATCCAACGCATGAACCTTCTCGTTTACCACGTTTACCACCTAAAATCCAAATACGATTAGCAATATATCAATAATAATAATAATAATAACTTACACGCTCATAAATAGGAACATTTGTGGAGCGGCTGAGATCACGAAACTCCAATTGTATCGTCGTCACTTCGCTGGTTGAGCTGTCCGGTGACCATTTGGGCGAATGCGCAGATCTCTCACCCAAATTCACATCCGAATAGGGTATCCCCGATGGTGAGAGAAAACTGGGAAGCAAGCGATTGCCCAGCTCAGATGCTTTGACCAAAAACATTCTATCGCCGCTCAAATGATAGGCGGACAGAAGACCACCCAGCACCCGTATGGTCACCTCAAAGAGATTCACATCTCGATTGGTGTGGAAGTGCAGCGAATTTGCCACCCAATCGCGTGCCTCATTAAACTCTGTGAAGCAAAAATAAAGTTATCAATAATTTCGCACACTAGCCACAAAAACAAAAGCTCACCGTCTTCCAATCCCATTATGTACATTGTGTCCAGGGAGTCCACAATTGAGAGTCCCAGGCCAAACCACTCGTGGGAGCTTTGCGATACGGGCTTTAGATTGTCGTGGCCCCAGGCGTACTTCTTGTAACCGGCCCAGGAGTGCCTGAAGGCGGCCACAACTGCCGCCTGCCGCTCATTGGTTGCCCCATGGAAATGCTGGGCCTTTGCTAGCTGTGGTTCCATCTGCAGCAGATACTGCTTTATGTCGACATTTGCCAATTTGTTGGGCTGTCGAATGGCCTCCTCCACTTCGTCACGTATACTCGAAGGCTCATCGACAGACAGAGAGGATTGCTGCTCAAGGGTCTGCTCCACATTGTTGACAATGTCAATTAGTCCATTGCTATTCTGGTTGAGAGCGTGAACCGTTTCGGGCAGATTGACAACGTTCTCCGCTGAGTTCGTTTCCATCGGATAGTCCATAGTACCATCAAACTGCAATTCAAATAAAACTCATAAATCAGATGGGCGTTTAAACAAACAAGTAATTCCTCGTCAATCTTATCATTAACACTTGGGTCAGCGTTAATGACTCGTAATTTTGAGACACACCCCCAAAATCAAATACAGGTAAAATCAGCTCATTAACTGATAAGCGACTCGAGCTGATTGGGTTGTTGTCAAACAAATTGGTTGATTGCCACACCTTATCAATTTCCGCCTTCGCCTTAATCGGGTGGCTTCCATCCGTCATTGGCGATGCGACCGCTGAAATATCTCCAGGCAATTCGTTGATGAGACTGTTGCTATCTTTGATTTGCGCACTGTGCGGCTGATGATGCGGGTTCTGTAGGGTATTCTCTCGCCGTATATGGAAAGGAGCTGCTCCTGGCTTCAGGTGTACGGCCTTTATGTTGATCAGCTGATCGCCGGGCAGAAAGAGCAGCGCCGTAAAACAGAATGCCGTCAAGCCCATTATAATCAAATTGCGTTGACAACGGGGCAGCTGATTCCACGACTGTTAACCAAAAACAAATACAAATTAACAAACAGACACGTTGGCTCTTTTTTATTAAGAAATGTTGAAATAATAATCTTAAAGTTACTTATACACAGGAAAATAGTACAATAGAGATAGCATAATAATTCAACTGTTTGCTTGGCTTTAATAAAACGGAAATAAAAATTTCGTTCAAAATCTTTTCTATTAGTGAAGCACATTATCACACGCATGACACGCAAGATAGACAAACTTTATTTCAAGCCAAGTGCAAACTGTTTGTTTAAAACAAAAGAAACAAGAGGAATAAAAAACAAATGGAAAATTGCTTCACTTACTCGTCGCAGACTCTTGCGGGAAAGGGTAAGTTTACTGTCATCGCTGGGGCCGCCACCCGATATGCTCGCAATGGAGGTGGAGGCTAGTGTCAGAGCAACGTGATCGGTATTTGTCATGGTCTTCTATTCTATTTAATTCTACCACAGATATTGCTCAATCGCGACGAGGAGGGAGAGAGTGAATTGATGCAGCCACATTCGTTTTAGCTTCTCGCCTCGAATCGAAAAAAATCGATGCTTGCTAGCTGAACAGCGTTCCGCTGCCGCTGTCTCAAACTACTCAACGCACAAACCAGCACTGAAACTCAGTTCTTCACATTGCTGGATTTATGACTTTAGTTGATGACAAGTATTTTGATTATCAACAATTTGCATTTCCTCTGCGCTTTTCCTGTCGAAAATTTCTACTTTTTATGGAACTAAAGAGATTTAGCCAACACTACTACTCTACCTACACATACAGCTCTGGGCACCCAAGAAACTTTAACATTTGCTTTTGTGTTATTAGCGCGCACTGATATAGTCCTGCGTTAAATTTAGTTACACATTTCTGAGTTTCTAATAAAAAATCGAAAACTATATGCACGATGTATGAAAAGATAAAAAAAACTGAAACAGCTTCAACTAATTAACTTTAATTATAATAACAATTAATTGCCTATTATAAATAATAACGCCAAATCAGTGTCATAAGAGAACAGTTGTCGTTTAACATTTCTGTTGTTTAATGGGTTAAGTGTCTATAAAAATGTGAGCATTCGAGTCAGGGCAGAAAGTGTGCCCGTACTTAGTGAGTAACGTGGCCTATCGATAACAATAAAAATAATCGGATAAAGCTTGGCGGCATATTCGAACACAGAGTACATTATTCAAGAAGGAAAAAATGTTTCACAAATTATAAATAATTTAAAATATGAAATGCAACTAAAAATTAAATTTAAATCATTTTAATTTATTGGCTGGTGCATATTTAAGATGGTTGCTACAAAAATGGTGGTTGCTTATTATTATTTACATTTATGAAATTGTTAATTTTGCGGAAGTGAAAAATGTAATGTAATCGTTCGAATTGATGAACTGTAATGTCGCACTACTTTTGTGTTATTTATAAGTAAAAGATCATTCTGATAAGGCTTGCCTCTTTCGGAAATCAACATCTGTGACTGGATGGGGTATCAAAGACTGTTTTATTTAAAAGCGTTCATATTTTCGAGCATAATACATCTGTGTGGGGTTGACAATCTGGCAAGGGCGAGGTCACACCACTAAACATTAATAATGTTATACATCTATATATTAATTTCACCTATTTTTTTTTTAAATATGTTTCGTCTGTCGTCATTAGATCAGACATATCACCTATTGGAAATGTTATACATATGAATAAAAAATCTATTTAAATGCCACCCTATGTTGTTGAATTATATATGTAGTTACTGGCTGGCTAGTCTGCTTGTGTTTGAGCTTATCGCTGAACTCTTGACACATTTCAAGCTGTTGAACATGAGAGCAGAGTGGACTCTGCGCTGCTCCGGGAATCAGCTATAAATATAGGCAACATCAGCGCAGCAATTCAGTTAAAATCTTTTGCTGCGATTCGGAGGTTTTAAAAATGTTCAAGTATCTGATCGTTTGCCTGGCGCTCTGCTCGTTGGTCAGTAAATAAATAAATAATAAATTTTCAATTGTTCATTAGCCTAAAACACTCAACTTTGATTAATCAAACACAGGTCGCTGCTGATGAAGCTTGGGTGCCGAAGTCGGCCGATGAGATCAAGCAAATCCGCGTTGAATGTTTGGCAGAGCATCCTCTGAGCTCCGAACAGATCTCCAAACTGAAGAACTTGGAGTTCCCCGATGAGAGCGAGGTGCGGCAGTATCTGCTGTGCACAGCCTTGAAGCTGGACATCTTCTGCACCTATGAGGGCTATCATGCCGATCGCCTGGCCAAGCAGTTCAAGATGGATCTCAGCGAGGAGGAGGCGCTGGTAATCGCCCAGGGATGCATTGACAGCAACGAGCAGAAAAGTCCTGCAGACGAATGGGCCTTCCGGGGACACAAGTGCATGATGGCCAGTAAGATCGGCGAGCGGGTCAGGGCCTATATCAGGGCCAAGCAGGCGGACGCAGCTGCAAAGTCTTAATAACTCAATAAATGTGTGTTTTGTGCTTGAACGCAAACTCGTTTACGGAAAGTTTATTATTATTATATTTTATATATATGTTATGTTATTTTTGAAGGGTAACAGAATTTATCTAGTAAGATTGTGTGCATTGAACTATGTTTTTTTGTGTTTTGCTGTTGGGCTACTGAGCAAGCGATTCTGTAAGATATTTAGGCACCGCCACCCTCGGATATGGTCTTCATAGCGGCATTAATATGCTCCTCAAGCGGCTGGCTGCTGTCCAGTGCCGGGTTGCGGAAACTCTCCAGGAAATAGCAGGTGCCATTGCCATTCGAATTGGGGAACTCCTTGGGCAAGCAGGATGGATCGCGTGGCTGCAGATCAAAGGCAAAGCCTTCGTGCTTGGTTAGCCAACTGCAAAGATAAATGATTGCATTTTTCGAAATTTTTTTTCTTTTAAAGAGGTATTTAAAATAATAGAATTTTGTTCTTGACAAGCATTATTTTTTTTGAGTTTAGATAAGATTATAAAACTGTTTTTCTTCGATTTGCTTAAAGGTAAGTAAGACATTTTTTTTGCTGTTTTTTGAGTGCAACTTACTTTTTAGTTGTGGGGCTGACATTGATCTTCAAGGCTTCGCTGCCCGACTCAAACTTATTGGCAATGGTCACGTTGTGGCCAAAGAGACAGTATCTGGGCATCTTGCGACCAACGACACCCGCCAACACCGTGCCCGTGTGGAGTCCGATGCGCATTTTGATTTGTTCGCCGTCGTGAGTGATGCGCTTGGAGCAAGCGGTGAGCATCTTGAGGGCCATCCAGGCGACCTTGTGAGCATCGTAGATGGAGGCACGATGCAACCCACTGGCCACGCAGTAGGCATCGCCAATGGTCTCCACCTTGTAGACGTCAAAGAAGTCGCAGAACTCATCAAAATCCTTGTACAGGCCTTCCAGCATGCTGATGACCATGAACGGAGTGGCCCGAGAGCAAATGTTGGTGAAGCCTACAATATCGCTGAACAGTATTGTCACATCCGGATAGGTCTTGGCATCGATGGACGAGCCCAGCCACAATTTCTCGGCTATCTCAGCCGGAAATATCAAATGCAAGAGGCTGACGTTCTTCTTGCGCTCCTTCGTAACCGCCGAATTAGCCTCCTCAATGCTGCTCTTCAGCTTATCCATGCGCCGTCGCAGGCCATCCTGAGCACGTGCCTGCTCACCCACCAGGATCACCTCGCGCGTTGCATCGTGCAAGGGAATGTCAGAGATGAAAAGCCCATTGCATGTCAAGCCATCCAGACCATCCAAAAAGGGCGAACCAATAAATAGCAAGGAATTCGATTCAGGGCAGTGCACCATTTGACCCTTAATCTCCAGTCCAATGGCCGGGAAATCGGATACACCCGGCGGGCTATTGAGGCCAATCAGAAAGGGTGTGTAGGTGCGACGGACAATATCGCGAAACTTCATGGTCAATCCCTTGGGGCGCTTGAAATCAAAATAGGTGCTCGCCAGGCACCCAAAATCCGCCAGATAAGGCTTGTAGAGCTTGCTAAAGCCACGTCCCAGCTGCACCAATTCCAGCTGCTCGTTCATTATGAAATGCCAGGGAAACATCTTGCAGAAACTGGCCGAATTCATTTGCAGATCCGATGCATTAGCCGAGTTGCTGCGCTGCACCGTCTCCGGCTGCTTGGCGGCGACACCCGGACGACCCAGCTGCAGTGTCTGGGAGCTGTCCTTGACCAGCGAGAACAAATAACGATAGCGACGTGCATCACCCTCGACGGGCTCGATTTTGATATTGACATCGACCTTGTAGAGCATGCGAGTGAGTGCCTTGAGAGAGCCCAGCAGCAGCCAGGCTATAACCGGACGCTCCGACGTGAAAATCAGTTCACCATCGCCGGCACACACAAAGCCCGTATCGGTCACATCGTCCTTGGTACGTAGATGTTAATTAAGAATTTCATTTATTTGAGGATCATCATTCAACGCTCACCTCTTGCAATTTCAGCACATCGTATACGCCGTCCAGGGAGCCAAGAAACTCTTGCAGATCGGTGCCCAGGCAGCGAAAGGCTCGCTCAATAATCCCAGTGCAGCAGCATGTAATCAGCTCCTCGCCCAGCAACACAAGGATTTCACTGGCACTAGCCTCATCCATTTTCAGCAGTAAATCCTGAATGTCCGCCAGATAGTCGTAGTTGGCACATGACTTAAAGAACTTTGGATCCAGTTTACTGTAATGTTAAATATACTCATATTATTCCATTAGCAGCAACTGCTGATCCCTTTTGTCACTTACAGCTTGTGGATGTTGGGCCAGCTCTGGCGGTACTTGGCCACCAGTGAGGTGACGGCTGTATTGAGATCCTCATTCGATGGGGCCGTCAGCAGCTGTATGGCCATCTGCAGATGGGTCAGAGTCAGTGCATCATCCGCCAGAGACAGCTCCTCATCCTCCAAATTCCAGTGAGCACCTGGCTCCACTGTGACCGATGGCTGACGCACTAACGAGTCAGCGCGACGAAAGAAAGGACACGCCATGTTGCGTGCAATCACCAATTGATGGCTGTTTCAAAAGATGATTAATTGAGTAATAGTCGAACCTATTAAGGGTAAGGAAAGTTCAATTATGGTCATATATCAGGAAAAACATATTACTATCATTGAAAATGATATGTATTAATAGTTGTGGGTGTGTTTTATTTATTCACATTTGTGTGATTTTGTCCAGAGCAGATATATGACAGACTCAATAAACAATAATGCATCCGACCCGAGGTCCTGCACTTAGATATGGGTTATCGCACCATCTGTTGGGTGGCTTGCAATAAGCTTATTTTCAATCAAGAAATGTTTTCAATTTTTACAACACAGATCGATTGTAAATAGTCACAATTACATTAACCCAAAAGCGTGGATAAGAAATTTTGCTTAATAATATAATTGTAACTCAAGCGCAAGTGTCATAGGAAGTTGCACAAGTTGTATAAGGAGAGAAAGAAAAGTTATAATTAATTAAATAAGATATAATATGATCACTCTATATCGTTTAAATTGTAGGTTGATTTGGAGAGATAGCATGAGCACACACCAGTGATAGGTTGCGGTATTGACTAATAAAATATGACGCATACTTTAAGGGGCATACTCCTATTCGGACGAATCCTAACAGATTTTCGAAAGTTCCGGTTAGAATCTCAAAGACTGTATTCATGATTGGGATCTTTGTAAATAATTATTCATTAATAATTGGATCACGAAGTGTTTCTTTTTGGACACCGTATTTTTCCTCTGCTCACAATTACTAATTCATAAATTTTTGTATTGATATTTAGAGTTATCCTGAAATGTATTCAACAAAATTGGGTGACTCTGTTCAGATTACGTTGATATGTATAAACGTGTAATTTGTGTTTTCAGCCTCCTAATGATGTCAGTGTTGAATGCAATGCAAAAATCTGTTCAAGTTCAACGTGCACTTATGCATTTAAACATGCATATGTATGTATCAATGTGGGCTTTCTGCCTGCCTGCCAGTTACTGTTACTGTTACTGTTGTTGTCGTTGAAATGTGTGTTGTTGTATGTGTGTATGTGCAACCACCCAGTGGCCCAGAAAAGCATGGCCTCTACTCATTTTTTGAGTGGCTGTAGGATTTAACGTCTCGCCCACGTCCCCGGAGGTCGTCGAATGTATACACTCAGCATGTGCCAAGGCTTACATTTACTTTCATTAAATGGAAATTAGCATTAGCATAATGCAATTTTACTTTAAATTTATACTTGTTAGACATGTGCTTTATTTAAGTCCTTCTCCAGCTAGCTTATAATTTATATTGTAAGCTTTTAATTTTTTTTGAGATTATTGCAATTTCTCGCCAAAAGTAATAGTTTTGCATAGTTTGCAGAGAACCACACTGAACTGAAAATGTTTTAAAAAATTGTCTCCTTGTTTGCTTCAAAAAAAAAGTGTTAAACAATGAGAACAGCCCCTCACAATGGATACACAATTTTCAGCAAGGGGCAACAACTTTTGCCTTGCACGCACAACAACATTTGTACTGGTTCCTTATTTGTTGTTTATTTTCTAGCAATTTTTTCTCACAATATTTAATAAATTTGTTCTTACTCTTGCTTCTATGTTAATTATATGAATTTATTAAATTTTTCCGGAGCAAACTTAATATTTCGCACGCCTAAAAAATACCACAACTTAAAACGTAATAAGCTTTGGCCCAAGCGAAAAAGCTTGGCGATAGCTTAAAGCTTTCGTATTGCAGTGAAAGTGTGCAGAAATTGTTGCATTGTTTTGAATTCGCTATCAGCAATTGAGTGAAAGAATGAATGAGTGAGAGAGAGAGAGAGCGCTACAATATGCTAATTTGACTTGAGCGACTATGCGCATGACTTTCTCCGAACATTTAGACTGGCAAAGCTCAAATGTGTGCTTATATGCCGTGTGCAGTAGCGCATTGTTACGCGCAAATTAACCTGTTGCGGGAGAACGAACCCTTACGGTAATTGCTACTGTCTCTCGCTCTCTCTTTGTTAGTCTCATTTTATTTTGCATGTGTGCTTTTTGGCGCTCTTGCTCTCCGCATAGGTGAAATGCATGTGAGAAAGGTAAAGACAATAAAACCAAGCAAGCTTGCTTGCAGTTGTTTGTGTATCTGGCAGAATGCTGCTTATGCTGCACATGGCTCTCTACAGCGCAAGGGGGAGCGAGTGGGTGAGAGGTAAAGAGGGGCAATCGCAATCAAAATCGGTGCCGGCCTTGCTTCCAGCAAGCAAGGCAGCTTAGCAGAAATTTATACGCTTCGAAATCAGTATATTGGCGTTGGTCAAAAAGTGCGCAACGTGTTGCCTGTGTGTGTGTTCGGCCGGGTGTACAGTTTGTTTTTTTTTTGGTTTTTTTTGGGGTGTTTGTTTCTGTCTGTCAGCTCCATCGTGCGAAACGGCAGCTTGTCGGAGCAACCGCAAATTAAAGTCCATACGTTAATTTTGAACACAACAGAATGCAGGGCGTAAGTGATTTTTATTTTTTAATTAAAATATAGAAGCAGCTTTCCATGCACTTGCATAAACACATACAGATTTGTGTGTATATAGGAATTTTACAGAAATGCGATATACTCCGTCTACTTTGTTTGCTCTGCTTTGTGTTCCGTTCCATTAGCGTCGCTGTCAATTTTTTATTTTTGTGAACACAAATGTTTTTCTGAGCATGCGTATATGTGCGTGTGTGTGTGCTACATACGACTTGTGCACGGCGGATGCTTTATCTAACAGCAGCAGCAACAACAACAGCAACAACACAAAATGTAAAAAGAGTGTGGAGCTTTTGTCCTTGACCTTGCACACTGCATCTCCCATGCTCGCTTCTGTCGCTCTCTCTTTTATACACACTCTCTTGCTGCCAAAAGCTCTTAAAATAAAAGTAAAAGTGTCCAGTTCTTTTAATGCAAAAGCATATTATGCAAAATGTATAAAATGCGAATGCGAAGGTAGTTGCCAGCTCTTCAATTTTCAATCTAATCATTAGAAAAATGGCTACCGCTTGTTGAAGCCTTATCGCTACTAATGCTGGTTAATTCAAGGTTCCATCGACCATCGATTAACTCTAATCATATAATATTAATCATTTGTGTTTTAATTTACCTACTTATCTTTTAGGCCACTGCCCATGCCGTTAAACTATTACCGTTTCTCTCAAGTGTACTGCTCTACTTTGCGCTGGTCCGTGAAGATCCGCAGGGTGAATTATGGACCACATTGCTCAAGTGCCTGCCAATTGTGGCATTGATGTTCTATGTCCTGATCAAAGGATTCTCTATCAATAAAGAGTACGATCGTATTTATTTTCAACATTATCGTTTGTATAATATCTCGTCTATTTTTAGCTATCGTCGCTCACAGTGGATCTTGCTGGGTTTGGTCTTCTCCTGCGGCGGAGATGCATTGCTCAATATTAATTTATTTTCCTGGGGCATGATATCCTTCGGTGTGGCGCACACCTTCTATATTAGCGCATTTGGCTGGCATCCACTTAAGTGGATAATTGGAGTCAGCCTTTATATACCCGTAGTGATCTGTAAGTGAATCGAATGCCTAAACTTCCGTATTTTTAATAAAATATTCGCTTTGCAGTTGTAGCTTTCGTGCGCAAGCATTTGGATGAGGTGCTTGTAATCGGTGTGCCCATATATTGTGTGCTCATCACGACCATGTTGTGGCGCTCTGTGGCACGTGCCGTTGATGCAAAGAGTTTCCTCAAGATCTTCTGTGCTGTGGGCGCTGTTCTGTTTGTCATATCCGATGCACTAATCGCTGTAACGATGTTCTTGAAGGTTGACTTGCCGTGTCCACGATTGCAGATCATGATTACGTATTATGCGGCACAGTTCGCGATTGCGTTGAGTACTGCAGATGATGGACCGGAGTCGAAACGTAAGAATAAAATTAAATAATGCAGTTAATTGCTCAAATATATCATATATGTATAACACAACCACCAAGATATGTACTTCCAAAAAGAAAATAGCGTAATAATAGTTCAAGCCATTTAGTTGTGATAGTAATTGTTTGTTAATAATAAAATGCCAATGTTACAAAAAATTTACAATCTAATGGACATTTATTTTTTAAATTACAGCGCAGTAAATGCTGACAGAATTTATGACATATTTATGAAAGCAATTATTAATTCTATAATTATAGAGCAAACTTAAACCTAACAGACTTTTAATATTCGGTTGCATAGCAGTCAGAGTTTTGTAGCGCTCTGCGCAACAGAGTTGCTTGCGACAATTTGGGTGACCATGCTAAGCATTTAATTTAGGTTTTTTATACGGCTAGGTTTATTGACGCTTTGGAACAGCAACCGCAATTTGTAATTTGTTAATTGTCAGATAAAACAAACAGAAATGGGCCCGTCCGAGTTTAAATTGAACAATCCTCCCGAGGATCTCATATCGGCCGTAAAATTTGGCTCTAAATCGAATCAGTATATGGCCGCATCGTCGTGGGATGGAACGCTTCGATTCTACGATGTGGCGGCAAACTCAATGCGCCAAAAATTTGTACAGGAAGCGCCCATCTTAGATTGTGCCTTTATGGTTTGTCATCACTACATAAATTTATTTAATGTAATCAAACAAATCCTGTTTTAAACAGAACATTGTGCATGTGGTCAGCGGCGGACTGGACAATCAACTGCGCCTTTACGATGTGAACACACAAGCGGAATCCTTGGTGGGTTCCCACGACGAGCCCATTCGGTGTGTGGAACATGCGGAATATGTGAATGGCATACTGACGGGCAGCTGGGACCGGACGGTCAAGTTGTGGGACATGCGCGAGAAACGCTGCGTTGGCTCCTTTGAACAGAACAATGGCAAGGTGTACTCCATGTCTGTGATTGATGAGAAGATTGTGGTCGCCACATCGGACCGTAAGGTGCTCATCTGGGATTTGCGTAAAACTGATAGCTACATTATGAAACGTGAATCGTCGCTCAAGTATCAGACACGCTGTATTCGCCTGTTTCCCAACAAGGAGGGATATGTGATGTCCTCGATTGAGGGCCGTGTGGCTGTTGAATATCTTGATCACGATCCGGAGGTGCAAAGACGGAAATTTGCATTCAAATGCCATCGCAACAAGGATAACAACATTGAGCAAATCTATCCGGTGAATGCCGTCAGCTTCCACAATATTTATCACACATTTGCTACGGGCGGTTCGGATTGCATTGTGAACATTTGGGATGGATTCAACAAGAAGCGTTTGTGCCAGTTCCACGAATACGACACTTCCATATCCACTCTTAACTTCAGTGCCGATGGCAGCGCCCTCGCCATCGGCTGCTCCTATTTGGATCAATTCTTGGACACGCCTGCCGCAGTGCCTAATCCGGCTATTTATATACGCTACCCGACTGATCAGGAAACTAAGCAGAAATAAGCTGTCTTCCAGTTACACATTTATTATTATTACCAAGGATCGGCCTATTAAATATTATTTACTCGTAACTTGTTTGTCTTAATTGTGGCACGCAAATCCTCAAGCAGCGACCACAGAAGTCGGGTAAGCACATAAGCCAGCTCGGCAAAGCTGAGCGCCGAGGCACCCAAATAGAGACCCAGAATGCCACCAAAATTGGCAACCCAATCGTTATAGGTGTACTTCAGCCGCGTCACTACCTTCGTCAGCACCCGCCTGTCATAATAGATCTCGGCACTGATGCGTCTTTGTCTGCGCTCTGTCTTATTTGGGCTGCGTTTTCAGAGGATTTAGAGATATATATAGAGGCATAGCAAAGATGGAAGATTGCTGTCACTTACTGAATATATTGACGCACATTCAGATATGTGTAGTACGACTGAGTGTTGCAACTGTGGGGACACATGCAGTACTGGCCACGACGCGAATCATTTATATACAACTCCTGATCATCCGTCTTAACGTATCCAAACACATCCGTGTGACTATAGAGGCATGCAAAGTCCAACACGCTGCATTCGCGAGTGTCGTCTGCAAAGAAAAGGAAACTTAAGGGTCCAGAGAAATCTAGGAGATGTTGGAGCCAAGTGCCGCCTACCGATGTGTGGCAAATACAGAGGCATTGTGCATTTGCAGTAGTAAAGTACAGAGGATTGGAGGCAGGCTGCATTGCAATTGGATCGACTGTAGGGCATGTCCGTATACGGAAAACTAGGATTTCTCTCGTTCTGCAATAAAACAAGTGGTCAAAGATTTGTGGACTATGTTGAACCTGGACACTTGCATCAAAATAGCAGCGTCTGTCTTTCGGTTGCATTTTGTTTGTGTTTGTGGATGTTTGCACCATCAAGGGGACAATGGACACAAAGTTCTCCGTATTCGAATAGAGATGGTAGAGCTTGTGCGGTGACCATTCGTTGGGCTCCTTGATCATCAACTGCAGGGAGAGAAGGGACTTAATGACTTCATTGCTTTATTGGAAATGCTAACCCACACTCATCGAGAATGGCACTTCGGTGCCCGCACGCAAAAAGGAGTCGTTCATGCCCAGCTTAAACTGCAGTCCAGATCCTTCGCCTGCTACACTCAACTTGTACGGGTAGAAATCATTGGTCAGCTTCTTCTTGCGCGAATCATCCGAAATGAGCGAGTTAAAGACCAAACACTGACCCTTCTCAGTGTGCTCCGGCACAAACAGATCGCAGCAATCGTAGCGGGTCTCATCGAAAACGCAGGAGCCCGGCTCGAAGAGCTCGTCGCAGCGATAGGCCAAATAGCTTGCAAGCTTTCTCAGACTGAGGTGGGCCAGTGAGGAGAGATTACGCTGGGATACCTCGGCAAGGGACTCAAATTTGCCAAAAGTCATCTGCTCCATGCCAATGAGCAGCTGGTGGAATGTCTCACGCGCATACGCATCTGTGTTGTGGGGTAGAAAGCGTTCGGCAGCCGTTGAGGCGCGCAGCCAATTGACGTGATTCCACGGACAGATCGCCACGGCCGGAAACTCAATTTTGTAAACGGGCAACTGTGTGGTCTCCACCACACTGACCAGCTGCTCCACATTGTGATAATGGTCCAGCACGCCAAACATGCTTATAAAACTGATCGTGGCCAGCAGCACGACCGTTAGCCAGAAGTAGCGCACTCTCGGATGCTGCTCCGCGGAGACATGTTGCATGCCGTGAATCGACGAGTGGGCAAACAATTGACGCGCCATTTTTCCGTACTTCTCCCGCATCGAAAAACGCTTGAAGCGAAGCAATCCCCGCCTGAATTGCGCTCGAGGTGCGACAAGTTCCTTGGTGTACAGCAACATGGCAAATGATTGCGCCTCAAATCGAGCACGCAAAGTTTTATACGAGTCAATTATGGGCTAAGTGGCTAAGTGAATGAAATTATTGAGTACACTCCGAAAGCCATTCATTGATTACTTTTTGCTTTTATTAAGGGAAATGCGTTGACAAAATTATTGTACTTTTAGGTCTAATTTAGGAATTGCTGACCAGGCTCTGCTGAATCTGCGGCAGATGATTCTTCAGCAGGCAGATGGCACCGCGAGAAGCCCACTCGCAGGCATTCGAACCCTGCTCGTTCTTGTCCACACATTCGGCAATCTTGCCGTGCATCTCATCGTCATGGCTGGCAGCGCCGCGGACTAATTGGGTGTGAATGTTCTCGACGTTGAAACCAGACTGGACATCGAAGAGGCCGAACTTGGTGAAGACGCATTTCAAATAGCATTGGGTCTTTTCATCGTTGGGATACTGCCATTTCTGATACTGTTCGACGAGCTCGGTGGGCACACCTAGTTCCTTGACGCACTCCTCGCGATAGCTCAACATATTCTCCTTATTCTTGACAACATACTCGGCGGTGGCCTATGTATATTAAACAGCATTAATCAAGGACTAACTTACACACACACATTCTCAATGCTTACCAAGCCGAAAAGCATGCAGATGGCAACGAGGAATTTCATTGTGCTTAGTTCAACGTTCAAAATTGGACTGTAAGTGTTTAGCCTCGAGCAGCCGGTATTTATACTGTGCTGGTCTGCTGCGATCGTTCTCGTAAAGGTTCTTCTACCTACTTTCACTCAAAGAAAAAAAAAGAGCGGAAAGACAGCTGCTAAATACCCTCATTCTTTACTTTTCATTGGTAAAATGAAAAAAGGTTTTTCTACTTGATTCTAGAAGTGGTTCAAATGATTGAATACTAATCCTAAATTCATAAAAGAAACGTAAAAGATTTAATTTTCATGAATTTTTGAATACATTTCACAATTTTATCATCAAATGTGTAAAGCTTCTTCTTATAGGATAAATAATATTTAATATGCATAATGTATTTGCTAGTGAGTTCCCATCGATATTAAGATCGGCAATCTGAGCGTAACAAATTGCATATCAAATTTTATGTATATTTATTAGAATTGTTAGAGTATAAAAATAAGCAAGTGCTCTTCTATGATGTGATTATATAAGGTTCAAAGTATTTTGGATCGCTTATAGGTGACCTGCAGATAAGCCCGCGCTGTTTGAAGAGCATTGGGTACAGATCCCAATTGTGGTTTTGATTTGAATCTTGTTGTTTGAACACATATATATGTATACAAAATGTAGACTATTGAACTACATGCCCTGCACATAAATTGTGAAAGTGTTTGCGTTCGACTGAAACAGAGCAATGTTAATTAAACAATATTATCAGTTTAAACATGAAATAAACTTATGTTTGCTGTATTTGTATACACAACTTTTGACAGATTTGCAAGCTGGACGGTTCTATCTCAAAATCAATAAAATATACCTTAAGGTTCAAAGATTATTTTTCTACACTCAGTAACTTGAGGTTCACTTTACCCACTTAAGCGGAGTGGAATCATCGAGGCTTCACTGTCGTCGCAATAAAAACTCTTGGAAATTTTCCACAGCGAACGCAGGTAGCTGAAAAATGCAGAGTTCTCAAGGCAGCCAGGTTTTTGTTTGCTTTTGTTTTTATATTTATTTTTGTCTTCTGCTTTTAAAGTAGTTGAACAATCATGGGATTTTCTTACAGGTACAGAAACCTGAGATCCTTAAAGGTGCGTGATCAGGTTTGACCAGTTTGGATTCGGGCTGGGCTACCTGCTTCTTGCAGCAGGAAATGCGATTTAAGATAACATTTATTGCTCCGAGCACAGATATGCCAAGGAACAAGCCAGCTATCCCGCCATAAGAAACTGGAAAAAACAAAGAAATCTGTTAGGTAGTGAAATGTACTGGGAAATCAATTTGATAACTCACCCATCAAATCAAGAATTGTTATGTACAGTGTGGAGCGATAAGAAAATAGGGTCTCCTCCTGAAAATGGACATCGATATTTATGCCATTGCCATCCAAGCTGTTCCATCGATCAGTGACTGTAACTGCATGATACTGAGTGTAAGTGCAGCTGGGAAAACACTTGCAATCGGTTGTATTGAAGATGTT
Source organism: Drosophila cognata (assembly GCA_035041535.1). Classification (NCBI taxonomy): domain Eukaryota; kingdom Metazoa; phylum Arthropoda; class Insecta; order Diptera; family Drosophilidae; genus Drosophila; species Drosophila cognata. The sequence goes on along the minus strand of JAWNLC010000571.1, from coordinate 9,971,861 downwards.
GTCGATGGACTCTTCTATTATGTTACCCATGTAGAAGAGCGAGACTTTGGCAAAAGCGTTGATTCAGTTGTAAATCACATTTAAATAGAGTACTCTTCAGATTCCTTACCACCTTTAGAATGTAAACACGGCAAATCCTTCACTTCACATCTGCGAGTTGGTTTCTCACGTCTGAGATCCATTTTGACTGACGTGGGTAGGTCATAGGTGCAATTGCACTTCACAAACATATAGTTCAAATGACAATCAGTTATACACTCGGAGTATGACTGGGTCAGCTCCTCCGGAAAGTAGCAGTGACGCATATCCACCGGACGCGACCTGACAGCTGGCTCAGCTGTAAAATGCAATGGTTGCAGGGAAAGCACAATCCGATCATCTGAGGTGTGAGTGACGCTCGAACCGATAAGTTCGGAGGGCTGCTGCACAATGACCTTGAAAATATGCATTAATATTATTTCATAGAGATATTGACTGCAGCTACCGACAGTTGTGTCATGTGTATCCGAAAGTTAGATCAACTTTTACGATATTGCAATTGACATTTAATTTAATTTAATGTAAAAGTCGTCTTCAAGGCTTCAGCAATATATGATATATATTTTTGAATTAGAAATCATTGCTTAGATGTTTATGTAATGAGTTAATCAGAAGCTCTTGGTAAAACTGTTTGCATATCACTCTTTTCACAAACAAACATCTAAGCAATGATAAAATATATATATCTGAAATGAAATGTTGACTCATCCAAAACTTGTACTAAATCCCAAGACTTACCCCTATGGCCTCTAGTCGCCAGTCATTTAGATAACGATTTAACTGGACATTCAGTCCGCTTTTGATACCATAATCCGCGACTGACCAGGGCCACGTGGGATCGGGATTCTCGCCATGTATCGAGTTGAATGTGTAACAGGCACCCAAACGTCGGAATAGAACACTGCAGCAATCCACAACCTGGCGTCGCCAGGTGCACCGTACAAATATATCCTCACACTTGTGGCCGGAATTAAAGGTACTATCGATATAAAACAACGATCGATTGTTAAACTCCTCGAATTCCTTGAGGTCTCGCTCCGTTTCTTGGACATTGGCAGCGGTCCGCCAGTGAACGCTCTGCACCAAATTAAATAGTTCATATATGCGCTTTTCTCTATTGCCTTTCTGCCAGCTATCCAGATTTATTTGTGTGGGGCAAATTGTAATCGCTGGAAAGGAAATCATCGAGACGTGGACATCGGTGCGATCGATTGTGGTCTGAACCCAGTACTTGAAGTACCGTTCAGAGGATAGCATACAAACATAAATTGTCGTGACTGTACCGAGTAGCATTAGTATAATGCGTGTGAGGCTGACAAAATCAATTGACGAAGTGTTAAGTAGCTTATAATTGAACTGAATTGAGCACTTACCGTCTCAGGCAGCAGTAGGCCTCGTCTTGTGCCAGAACTTTTTTCGGTTTGTCAACGTCATCATTATCGAAATCGGGCCTAATCACAGTGCTCATGTTGATGAACTGATTGGTAGGCGAGGCATCTAATCAATGAATCGGTGTCAGATTGAAGGGCTAATATCTATTTCCCCCAGAGTCCATAGCTAGATAATTATCAGCAAACAGAGTTATCAGTGCCACCGAAACATAACAATTCGATCACTAAAGTTGTTCGCATTATGAATATGGATATCTATTTAGTGATTAGTGATTTACTGCAATTAAAAGTTTCTCAATTTGAGGCATATAAAACGGGAGTACTTCCATTGCTTGCAGCTCATTGGCAAAATGGTTAAGGCAGCGAAGGCTGCCAAGTTGGCCGAGGAAGAGGACAAGTGTTTTATGGATTTGGTGCGCGAATATTTTCGCTACTACTGCGAACAGTCGACCATACATTGTGTGCGCTATCTCTACGATCCCAGGCTCCATAATGTCGAGAGGTGTTTTGCATCTGACAACTCAAAAGTCAATCTTCTCTAATGAATACCTCTGTCTATTATGATATAGACTCATTTGGTGCGTGCTACTCAGCATCAGCGTTACACTCTGCTGCTCCTTCTTTATGCTACTCTCGGAGCGTTTTGGTGCCCAGAAGTTGCAAACGGTTATTGAGAACCCACAGTATCCTGTTTTCTATGTACAGTTTCCGGCTGTGGGGGTCTGCACGGACAATCGCATCAATTGGAGCAAGCTGGACGCTGCCAAGGCAAAATTTCTGCCCGCAAATTCCAGTGCAGAGCTTGTCGAAGGATTTACCAAACTGGTTGCATACCTGGAAACGCTGCGCTTCGGCGACTTCAAATATAGTGTTTCCGAGTTGGAAGATCAGAATCTGGAGGCTCTGGATTTCATCGACCTCAATTCCCTGGTGGAATTCCTGACGCTGGGCTGTCAGGATATTTTCGTGTCTGGTTCCTGTAAGTGGCGACAAACAGTTTTCAATTGCTGCGACAATTTTGCGCTGGAGAAAACAGAGTTTGGATTTTGTTTGATTTTCAATTCGGAGCTATCGGATCATTCGCTAGAGATGAAGAAACGCGAAGGACGCACCTACTATCCAAGGCATAATGCCAAGGCTGGTCAAAATTCGGGACTCAATTTCAACTTACTGTTAAATGACAGTTTTATGCGACCAAATTCGTTGGCCACAGATAATGTCTATGTGAATATCTTGAACTGCGATTAGAACGATTTAATGTTTAACCCATTCATCCACTTGCAGCTCATGGTGAAGAAACCCAATCAAATAAATAATGATGCCCACTCCATAACACCGAATACCGAGACCCATGTTACAGTAAACCCTCTGCAGACACGCACCGATAACACCACTCGCGGCATTCCGCCTGCCCGCCGCAATTGCCATTTTACGGACGAGCACGTGGACTTTGGCACCAGTTATTTAATGGGAAATTTGCCGGCGAGTTTTCTACTCTTTAACTGCCTAAACAACTGTCATGAGTCGTATTTGGTCAAATTGTGCAATTGCTCGATGCCCATTTTCTTTCTGAGAAACCGATTAGGTAAGTTTGCCTGGATTCCCATTGGTCAAATTGCGGATTAATTTGGACTTTCTGACTTTTTTCTATACTTCAGTAAAGAACTGCACTGCATCGAGTCTGCGCTGCCTTTCACGTCATAATGGCAAGTCAAGTGGTTGTCTCCAACGCAACTCTCATCATCAGTATATTAAATGTATTTTGCAGATATTTTCAGTTATAGCAAGCATTTGGAGGAGGATGATTACTATAGTGGCACAAAGCCAGGCATGATATGTCCTTGCATGGTCAGTTGTAATCTGCTCGAATACTCTACGTCCACCACAACGCTGCCATTGACTGCTAAAGATTTGTAAATTACCCTCTCTGAAATATATTGATACAATATTTCAAAATCAATATTTCTTAGGCCCACATCTCCAGCTCTGAAGTTTTTCAAAGTCGATGTGCACTATGCTGTGGAAATGATGATAACCTATCGCACTAGCCTCGAGTTTAGCAGCATCGATTTGATAGGTGCACCGTTAAAGAGATTTCAATTCAGTTTTATATGTATTTAAATATTTGCCTTCCTTTAGCTAATCTTGGCGGAATATTTGGACTCTGTCTGGGCGCCTCAATGGTCAGTGCCGTTGAGCTGATTTACTTCTTGACGGTAGGCTTTTTGATACATCTGTATGACAACAAATACCACGTTGTCTTTTGCAAGAATCTCAAGCGGAAGCGGGTCAAGTGCCTACGTTATTTACGGAGCGAAGTCAGTCACGTCCATAAGCAGGAGTCGGCAATTGTGAAGGCAACGTCCAAAAACAAACTGCGACATCCTTTTAATAGCAGAACGAACGCCTGGTGAATACTTTATATATATATATATATATATATATATATATGTATAAATGTATAAAATATAACTGATTATTTTAATTTTGTTTTCAAATGCTCAAGTTAAATGTCAAAATGTCCGGCTTCGGTTTGATTGCTCCTTGAAGTAATGATTGTGCTTAAGTTTAGTTTTGTTTTATTCAACGAACAAAACGCGTTTATTCTTGATGGTGATTAAGATTAATATCATTTGCAATTACTTAACTATACGAGCCACATATGTATAAGATTGACATATTCTTTTGTTTGCTACATTTTTTATTAAGATTATCATACAGCACACATCAATTTTGTTCAGTTAACATATCCTTTATGCATTTATTAATATTGTTCAATACTTAACTTTAAATGGTTTTATCTTGCGCGGAAAATAAATTGTGACTGGTGGTGCTGGTGATGGCTGCTTGGGCTTCCTGTTGCCGCAAAACATATGTAAATATAGGCCAATGGTAAAGTAGTAGACCAACTCGAAAGCGCTGAGAAGCGAGGCACCCAGAAATAGACCAGCGATGCCACCAAAGCTGGCTGCAATTGTTATGCACATATTTGAGTATACACTGTTTATTTTGGATGGTGGATAATACCCACCGAGCAGTTCCACAAAAGTGAAGCGCATATGTGTTTGATATTTGATGAACCAAGGCGATTGAAAGAACACGTCCAGATGCAGGCTGTACGTATCGGGGCTCATTTCTTGTGAGCTTTACGGATTGAGTGTTACGGGCAGTTGGAGATTAGGATTCAGATTAATATACTCACTCTAATGCATTGCTGCTGAAGATGGTGTCGTAAACCAGCTGTGAACAGCTGTTCATGCAGTTACAGATCATGCTCTCCTTGAACACATTATCCACGTACTCCTGTTCCAGTGGAAGGCGCTCCACGCTAAATGTCACTAGGAAGTGCGCAGTTTTAATTATAGTTTAATCTATGCTGCTATGTACTTACATCTATGGTCGTATAAGCATCGAAAATCAGATACCTTGCAGTCGACAAAATTATCTACATTGCGATGAAATAGTTACCCAAATCAATTAAATACAGACTCATGCTTGTACTCACCATCTGTCCTGCGGGGAAAGAACAAATCCGCTGAGCAATTGCACAATTTAATCGAATACTCCTGGTGGCATTTGGTGCGGCAATTGCCTCGCCAATAGGTGAAGCCCGGCAAGTTCTTGTAGTACGGACTGTGGATCTCATCGGGAAAGACGCAGCCCCTTTGCTTTACATCCAGAGTTCGGGTTCCTGCCTCAGAATTCGTGTAGCGAGGCGCTATACTAACTGTATTGAACGAGTTGACGGGCAACTCCCGGGCTGAATCGCTCCACTGTTGTGGCTGTTTGATAATCATGAATGAGGTGCTGGTGTTAGGATTAGCCAGCGTCTTGTTTAAGCGCAGAAATACATCCAGTCCAGAACCTGGCCCGGCTTGTGCAGTGCGGTGCGGATAGTATTTGTCCACCTTCTGCAAATGCATGAATACACTCAGAAAAAAGTTTCTTTTAAAATCAATACTCGTTAATAAAATGGAGACTCTCATAAACTCCAAAAATTGAGCATTTGATTAGTTATTTTTGTATACTCACCGCACGTTGTCGCATCCGTACACTGACCGCCGAATTGAAGACCCAACAAATGCCCAATTCGGTGGTCTGCAACTCGAATATCTCGCAACAGTTTTGCTGAATGCCCCTCCAATTGCATTCCACAAAGATATCTGAGCACTCATAATGCGCATAGAGCAACACCTTCCACACATCGATACCATTCAGTTGGTGAACACTCGCTGCGAGAGTTTGGTTCTCAAAAATCTTGTTCAGATTAGTCAAATCTTGAAATCGTACAGTAGAAACAGCTGTAAAGAATTGTATAAAGATGTCCTTTTGCTCCTGGGTGGCATTGGCCCCCAAAAAATGCTCGGGCACCTCCTGCTGCATTCTCAGCCAGTTGATGCCACTGCTTGGACAAATGCCCACACTTGGGAATGCAATTCGGAATATAGGATGCATGCTGTTCTCAATGGTTGTTTGAACACGGCCCGAGTTGTACAGTTCACTGAGATCAATATACACAATAGTGGTGCAAATGAAGGTGCCCACCAGAATCAGTAGCCAAATGAACCTAAAGTGTCAAATAATAGTTAGACAAAATTATTCACGTTTATTTTATTGATTTAGCTGCAACTAATCGATAATCGAATGCACGATTTAATTTTTAAATAAATTCCAAATAGGTTAAGCATTATTTTCATGATGTGCTTTATGTTGCCAAACCAAAAATCTGTTCATTTTGCGAATTTCAGTTTAGTTAGTTTAGTTTAGCTGAGTTTAGTTTTGACAAAGATATGGTTCCCAATTGAATTCTTTTTACGTAAAAATCTTCCCATAAATAATAATTTTTTTTGCGAGAATTTTTAGTTCACCTTGAAAATGTTGTAGAGTAAATTGTCTGCTTTGCACTTAGTTTGATTAATTTACAATTTTTATTTGTTTTATAAATGAGCTTACTTTTCAAGGTGACGCAAGTTAGAGTCCGTCAAATGCCGAATGCCATGCACCGACGAATTATCACAGTATCTCTTGACATAAGTTAGCAGCGGTCTCAAGACTCGGCTATTCCTGTAGCTGCGAGGCGACTTGAAAGAACGCGTCCCAGTTTCATCGATGTAATTCCCATAAAGCGGAGGACGTGCTCTTGGGCGAGCCAGCTCCTGTGGATAGTACATTTTGAAGCGAGAGCTGCTGAACGAATGGAGCATTTTGTAGCATTCAAGTTGGACTGCAGGCCCCCACAATGTCCCATCATGAACATTGGACTCAATCAAAAAGCAATTATTCTTGGCGGCCAGAATGGGCAGGGGCTGTTAAATCACGCACACAATTAACACTTGAATGCTGTCCGGGGTGGCGACGGACGGAGGGACGGACAGCTACAAGTGGACAAGGACGCGAGAGATGTTTACCCAATATTTCTGGTGGAAGAGGTTGGCTCCTCCATTGGCACTGTCCAGCGGCAGCATAATCTCCTGTTTGCTCGACTGTTTGCACGTTCATTAAGCAATCGTCCTTCCGCCCACAGATTGAGTTGAATGGTTGGAGAATTTCAAGTTGTGTGCGCTCCAACGGACGACCAGGAATGAGGCGTTGTTGTGCGACAGATATTTTTTCCCAACTTGCACTTGGTCAACTTGGTGGGCTGAATGCTTTGTGTAAGCAAGTACAAATATTTTCGATTTATCATTGCGCGTTTTCGTCTTGACGATTAAGTTGTTCTTTAGTTGCCGTTGGCAGTATGATTTATTTGCTCTGCTCACATTCCTTTCGAATATTTTTTGACTGTGCCCAGAAATGCTATAAATTGGAGCAAAGGAAGGGCGAAAAAATCACTCTGCTGTGATTCGTCTGCGTCCAAGTCAATGGATATTATCAATAACCGAGAGACTAAAATCTGTAATGGACTACATGGCATGTGTGTGTGTGTGTATGTGTGTGTGTGCATGTGTGTGTATGTGTGTGTGTGCGTGTGTGTGCGTTTGAGTGGTGCACACATGTATGCCCGCACACTAAGCCTGCTTATCTTGGCTTAACGTTCAGACAAGGACAGAGGACTGTTAGTTATTCCTATTAAGCTTACAAGTCACTGTCAAGTGGCCAGATTCAAAAATCAACTGGAATTTAAGGAATTTTGCAACGTTTTGAGTAATTAGAGTTTTCGCTGCAATGAGTAAGTGAAAACTGGGTTGTAACTCTTCGGATTACTATATTTAGACTTTGGAATATATTTTTTTCAACTTTTTTAATTTTAGTGCTTACACTGAGAGCCAATCATCTTAATCCCATTTATACATAATAGTTTTAAACAGTGTAAAAAGCATAAGGCTTTTTACAGTCGCAGCCAAGTTGGCAATAAGCCCAGTTGCGATTTGAAGATTAGAAAAGTTTCAAATTAGAAATAATTTATGTGATGACGAGCATAAATTTAATTTCCTGGCTCAATGACAATGTGACATAAACAACATCATTTACACATAAACATACACATATATGGCTAAGAAGTCTTATGGCATCGTTGGTTAATAACTTCCGATTGCTGCGGTAGGATCAAAAACTTTCGATTTAACTTTCACCACACAAGTATGTGCAACAATTTGGCCGTGACTGAGAGTGAACAGTGTCGACTTCATCTTTGTTGGGGGTTCAAGTTCATTTGGCCCATTAAGCGAAGACAGCGCCACAGTCATGTAAACTTTGTGGTTAGACATGCAAAGCCAGTTCCAGATTCCACCTAACTCCAGTCACGATATCGCCCCCACCCCAAGCCGAACCCCAGTCCCAAAACCCCTTTTCACATCCAGCCATTCGGTCGTTTGTCGTGCGTCCGCTCAAAATTCAATCTCACTTTTATGAGGCAAGAGAAACGTGACAAGAAGACGCTGACAGGGCACAAGATGAGCTTCTGCATGTTAGCTAACCAACAGGCGAGCAGAGAGTGCCAAGTGCGGCATTTAAGCCATTTAAATATGCAAATTTGGCTTAAAAGGAAGTTTAACTCCTTCGTGGTGCTCGTCAGTGTCAAACTTTTGCACGCTAATTTGCATGTTTAGTACCGCGGCATTGTCTATATTTGCCCTCATGCCACCCATCTAACTGCGATATAATTGTGTTTATCTTTTGATGGCTGAATCCCCGTAGAGCTTCATAAATACTCGTTGCTGTGTTCTTGTCAAAATCATAAACAAGCCACGAAATGCGTGTTAATTATTTAATAATATTAAAGGATTACCAGCCATGAAGCCAAGAGCTTATGATTGATCACTGTCGCTGTCAAATGCTGGCTAAAATATATATACGTATTTGGGACTGTTTGAGTTGGCTCTTGGCAAAGATTTACCCGTTTAACTGATGAGTTGCAAAGAGGCCAAGGCTGCACTTGCCACATACTACATGCTGTATGCTGCAAGCTACATGCTACATGCTACATGCTACATGCTACATGCTACATGCTAAAGTTTAGTTAAAGTCGACGCCATTTTGTGTTTATGTCTGCTTCCGCTTGCATTGATTTCAGCTGTGCTCTGACTCTTTGCAAATAATTTGAATAATTTTGTGAAGAAATGCAAATTTTGCATATAAAATGCGAGCATTTTTTGCCTTTTGGAACCTAGATGCCAGTTGCAACAGCATCAAGATGTAGGCGAAAACCGGAGACAAGACACGAAGGCGACAGGCACAGTTTTATACAAATTTACAGTGACGCTGATGCAAGGACTCAAATAAGAGAGTGTGTGTGTGTGTAGGTGTGTGTATGTGCATGAAGAAAGCAGGTTCTAGCGCAGGAGACGATGCTTTTAGCATGTGTTTTGCAAATGCAAATGTTTGTACGCAATCGAGGAGTAAACAAATGCCAACTTATATATATATATATATGTATATATATATGTAAATGTGTCTGTAAATGTGTGCGTGTGTGTGTGTGCGTGTGTGCTATAGCAAATTTTCGCCTTTTGTCCCTGCTGTTGTTTGAAAGCGCCTCTATGCGTGAAAACCTCAATTTGAATTATGAACTTGGCAAAATTAAGAAAACTTTTGTATAATTGAAGTTATGCATTTTAAACACATTTCATTTGGGCCTCACACAGCTCTTCTGTTTTCAGTTTACCCAGTTCTGATTTTATATATTTATTTTTCAGTCTGCTGCAGATGCTGTCACCGATTTGAACTCTGCTCAGTGCTAAGGCAGGTTCAGGGCTTAAATCATCCATTTATTGGGCGTGCGAGCATATTTGGGTTTTACTTGTGGTTTTCTTTGAAACAAACAAAATGTGTAAATTGTGTTTTCAAGCAACATGAAGCAAACAAATTTGCAGTTGCATTTATCTAGCATGACATTTAATTTAATCAAAACGTGGTCATTCATTTAAATAAGTGTAAAAATTGAATTATGATTCTGAACTCTAACAATAAAAACTAAGAAAAACAAAAATGATTAAATTGAATTATGAGAAACACCTTGATATTAATTGAAATCTTGTTATTTCTATATATGTATCTACATTTTAAGTTTAAATTTTGTTATAAATTCACAAGTAAACTAAGTGAAATATGGAAAACTCAAACATATACATTGTAGTTCGAAATTGATAATTTCGTTTCAACTCACTTTGTATGCTACTTCCAAAACTGAAAGTGGCATTCAGTAAAATAAATAAAGAAAAGTTATTTTCAAATGGAAGCTCGTCGTCTTGAACAACAGCGTCGATTCTCGGCAAAAAGAAATGCCGTTCAAATGTTGCCATCGACGCAAGACGAGAAGTTCAATTTACACCTGATCGATCTATATAGGAAGAGTCCGTGCTTGTGGAATCACTCTCTTAAGGAGTTTAAGGATGTAGAGCTGAAGCGTAAGGCCTGGCAGTATATTGCAGACGAGATGGGAGCCCATCTGAAACCCTACTTCGTGCGCCAGCGCATGCTCGAAATGCAACAAGAACTCAATATCTACAATCTCAAAATGATTGAGTACAAGATGCACCCTGATGTCGGTAAGCAACCGAAAAAACTCTACTACTTTGATACATTTGCTTCGTTTCTGGAAGCAAGCCAAAGACACCTTCCAGATCAGAGCGATCAGCCGGACGCTGCCAAAGATTTGGGCGCGAAGAAAGGCAACCGAAGCATTGCAGACATTATCAAGCAGCGTATTCAGCAACCAAATAATATGAGTATTGTAAGATCTCAGATCAGCGATAACGAAAAACCCAACAAGTCACCTCGTGGCCACTTGGAAGGCGGATTGTTACTGAAGGCGCAGCAGCCTAAACAGGTGATTGATGCAGCCGGCAAATCAGAAATCAAGTCAAAATCAGACATTGACAACATGATAACGGAGCGTATACAGGGCATGGAGATGGCGGTTGACAGCGTGGACAGTAGCACCTTGGATGGTCAAGAAGCGCTCATGTACATTCCCAGTGTGGTCAAAAAGCGTTTGCGACATAATATTGTGAGCGGCATTCTGCGCAAAATGGACGAGGAGCGCCATTCTCAAACAATAGCAGAACCAAAAAAATTATTATCCATAAAGCCTGCATTGCCAGGCGACTCCGTGTCCAAGACCAGACTGACCCATAAAGTGGGTCTGCCCACCAAGTCGGATGAATCGGAGACCAAATCAGATGATGAAGACGTTCATCGCCTGCAGTGGACGGTGAGGCAGCAGCGAGGCAGTCGTCGTCAATCCGGCAACGCACATAACTACTATCTGCAGCCGCCGCCGTTGTTGCAGGGCATGTCGGGGACTTTCGACAACATGGACCAATCCGGAATATAAAAATAAAAAGGAGGGAACTGGGTAGAAACAGCAACGATGCTGTGATTTCTCATTAGAATATGTTAGCGTTTGATTTAATGAGTAAATTAGTATTTAAAAATAAGCTGAGTGGCAAATAAAATTATATACTGTATAAAAACGGTTATTTGTCATATATATATATATAATAAATAGACATTGCTGCTTTAAAGAACAAATTGCATATTCCATAAGAAGTCATACTTCAACAAATTGCTCTAAGAGGCATATTAATTTGGCGCCCTTTACACTTTCGCCGAAACAAGACAATAATAATGAAACTGGAATTAGCATGTGCAAAATGCAATAAACGCTGAACGAAGCACGAACAGCAAGCCGTCAACAGCTAAGCTACACACGTCAACACACCTCAGTCCCAAAAGCAGCTGGTTTCCTCCGAGAAGTACTTCTCACTGAGAAGTCGAATAGGTGCTGTCTTAGAAGTTTTCCTTCGAAGGTTTGCTGGCTTTTTAATTTAAATTCGTCAAACTATTCGGTATAATAGAATTTTGCACACTACCTGAATAATCTGATTATAACAGATGCGGTTTAATAACTTTCCGGATAGCCAACAGAGGTTTATTTACTTTGTGCTAGTACACGCTTTTAGTTTCCTGATATTTACCGTGAACAAATGTTTGTATATAAAAAAGAATTGCTGCTCTCAGGGGTATCTCGAATGGGTGTGTGTGGATGTTTGCCAGCTTATATGTAAATGTGTGTGAACGTGTGCATGTGTGAAGGTATTTTTGCAATTTACGCACCTGAGTATTTCAGCTCAAAGTTTGTCTAACAACTTTTTAAATACCGTTCAGCGAGCTTTGTCATGTCACATACTTTGCAGCACAAAGTTTCCCGTCGTTAAATTATTAAACAACAATTTAATATAATGAGAGCATTTAAAAGGTTCACTTTTTATTTATGAAACTTCTTAGTTAATGTTTATTATAATACGTGTGCAGTGCAAAGCAAAAAGTATTTAATAATCTAATTAAATTAAATATTTTGATTGCGTTGTGTGCTCGATTTATTGATACAGTGTAAACATTTACATGTGAACGTTTGGTTATATATAAATATATAATATATATATATATATAAACATATAATATATATATATATATAAACATATAATATATATATATATAATATATACATATATATATACATATATTTATAAAGCTACAGTTGCCAACTGTTACGTTAATTGAGTCTGTAGAACTTTCTCATTGGGACTGATGGCCCGAAGGCTACAAGCGCTCACATAAATCTACAATTAAAAATAGTAATAATAATAATAACGAATAAATAAAAAAATAAAAGCCTAAAATTATTTTATAAACTTTGGACTTAATCAATTATATATATAACAATATAACGATGTAAAAGATTTCACTTTAAGACCTCACATTTGGGTGCATGTCTTTTTAAAGGGAAATTGGCAAATAAAACTAGGACATATTTAATACCTGGGTTATTGGTATATCGTAGTCGATCTCACTCGACTACTGCATTCTTACTTGTTTTAACTGCCTTATAGAAATTTCCTATACGTATGTAGATATTTGCTAATATTGTCAGAAAATAATATAATAAATAGTGAAATATTTACATTTACTGAAGGTTAACTCAACAATTCAATTACAAATGGTCTGGTCTGGGCGCAATTCGGTGCTGAAGCGCTACTGGTTATAGCTGTGCGACACAGTGCCCGCAGCAAGCGTATAACAGTTTAGCGCCTGCGCGCTACCAATCAGAATTTTGGCGCCAATTCGTCAGCTGTGCGCTTTGCCGCCGCTGCCGAGCGCAGCGCACCAAAGTATGCTTTTACAAGCGAGGAACACGTAGAGGGGGTCGCTGCAATAAATATAGGCATTCGAACGCGTGTGTGTGTGTGTGTGCTGTGAACTTACGAACTGTGCGATGGTAGCTTCTTGCAGGCTTGGGCTGCCATCATCGTCCTCGTGTCTGTTTCGCGTTTCGTAGTTTGAGTAGGTTCTTGAATGCCAGCAAATGCTTGGGCTCGTCATTCAGTGGCAAGCACGAAGCCGAACACTGTCGTCGTTGTCGTTGCGCTCGCTGCTGCTGTCGGCACCGTTAGTCATTGTCGTGGCAAGTCCTGTCGCCGCCGCTTTTGCCAAGTATAGCGTTGTTTTCGAAGCTATTCACTCGCGTTAGTTACATTAGTGACGTACGTTTAGAACGCGTCGGTTCTTCGTTGGCAATTGCCAAAATATTTGTGAATGAATTCGCATAACCGCCGAGTGAATCTTGACCATTAAAGCGAATGGGACTGCAGTGCAATAAATATAAATCGGAGCCAAGTGTCAATTATTTTAAGAAATATGAAATAATAAATTAAATACAATCTGGAAAATTATATTTCAAAAATGTTGAACGACTTTTTTATAACGAAACATTTGAAAACAATTTACCGAATCATAACTTAACAACATTTTAAAGTCAAAGTAAATAATTAATTCTACATTTTGTATTTCAATATTTTTTTGATTCGATGGTACCTTTAATTTGTTCCTTTTTACCTTTAACTCAATAATCGAAAACATATTAAGCCCCAGTTCATACACCCATTTCTTAATAATCAATAACTCATAGTTATATTTTTCTTTTGCCTTATGCTGTAAATGATTTATTTTTGTTTCATCTGCATGTGTGAAAATCCATTTAATTTTCGAACTCAATGGAATGGATAAATATTCGGTTTACGATTGTAAAAAACGTGACAAATTGAAGTGTGTAATTAAATCATCAATTAACAAGGATTTCCTATAAATATACAAAAAAAAAAGAGGGCGGGCCAAGGACACTTAACTTAATGCTGGCCCAGTGTGGTTGCTATCCAGCTGCCTTTTCGTGAATGAGTCTGCATTAAGTGATTAATTATGCTAATATGTTTACCAAGTGAAATTCAATTTCAACTGCAAAGTGAGTAACAAGCACCATACGAGCCCAAGCTACAGGATACCACGAAATATACAAGGAAAAATATCCAAAAATACCAAACAAAAATAAAATACAAGTACAAAAATAAAAGCAGCACGCAGTGAAACGAGAAATTGCATTGTTGCGGCTGCTGCTGCTGCTGCTGCAACAGGGATCCTAAAGAGAAAGGAGCCACATCCTGAGAAGGGTACGTTTTAAAGTTATGGAGATGAACATGGGCTCTAGCTCTTAGATAGTTGAGTACAGTTTCCATTTATGGGAAATTTAATTAGTGTGCAACTCTGTCAGTTATTCAAATTAAACTATAGTTGTTGGCAAAAAATAAATAAAAACAACAACAAGAAAAATATCGAAGGTACTTGAGAAAATTTTGAAATGTTGCCATTTATTTAGGGCTTTTGTTTTTTCTAAGAAAATTAGTTGCCCTTTTGTATGGGCCAAATAAATAAACACACAAGGACGCAATGGGAGCACCGAGGACCTTTTTTTCCGGCCTTTCTAAGCCCTAAGCGTTATTTTTTAGTTTCACCATTTTAAATGTAAAATGCTGAACGGACGGACGAGACGGCAAGTCGACGACGACGACAAGTATAACATTTAGGTTAATCATACGCCATGTACAACGGCACTGGCTTCCTTGCTGACTTTTTAGCATAAATTAGTAAGTTTTCTCTCTTGGTGTCAGTCGAAACGCCGCCGAAGCAAACGTTGCGGCCCTGAGCTCACTTTCTGACATTGACAGAAATAAAACTCTTTAATAGGGCAGAACAAGCGAATAATCGTGACTCAAAACAAGTAAAGTGGAGGGGGGAGGCGTTGCTTGTTGGCTGGCTGTCAGGTGAAGTGGTGCTAGTTGTCAGCGGCAGCATCCGCCGCTGCCACACTTTCTTATTATTTAAATCAATTTTAATTTAATCATTTTATCGCTGTAATAAATCATACACCAGGCGCCTGCCAGCCACAAGGCTCCAACGCCTCGGACAGCAGTTCTTAGACTGCCTTGGTTTTTGTTAACAATATGCGAGCATATAGGGAGGAACTGAGCTGTACACAAAACAAAATTTAAATAGAAAATTAAAGCGGTGGCGACAGTGACAGCGAAGTTGTTGAAGATGAAGATGACGATGACGATGACGATGACGATGCCGGAAACAAAAGAAAAAAAGTTTCTTCATTAAAAATTTTAATGACTTTCTCTCTATTTGCGCAAGGTAATGAAAGTCAACAGCGTAACTATGTTTATGCGCAATTTCAGTACACCTAGCTCATATTTACTCTTGATGCAAATGCATCATTTTTACGAGTTTTGCGCAAAATAATCTTTGTTTGAGCATCGTGTTTGCTTAAATTACTGCATGCAAATGGACACTTTGCACGCGGCAACATCTAGTGGATAGTACTTCAACAAGAGATTATTTTCTTAAAATTAGAATACTTGATGTGTTTGACATTAGATATGTTACTCTTACATCCTGCAGGCTAATCTTTCATGTATTCTTGAATACGGTGATTACTGCAAGTTTCAAGCAAAGCATATTTGCTCATTTTATTAAATTTAAATACAACATTTTATTTTTAATTTAATTTATTGTTTTTTCCTTTTGTATTTTGCTGTGTCGAATGATATTAGTCTACATTAAATGCAGAAAAATGTATATAGTATGGAAATTAAATTATGTTGCACCTGCTATTAGCTTGTAACAAAGACTTTTCAGGTATAACGCTAAAGTCTAACAATAATAACTCTAATTCGCAGCTGCCGCTACAAGAATCCAAGCTTCGCAAACAAAAAGCAAAGAAATTTCTTGAATAAGTAAATTTCCATTTATTTTGAAAGACTTTCCACAATCCTTAGCCATTAATCTTAATACGATTCAAAAATCCATGCCATAAAACATTTAAATTATGAACTGAAAAACAATAAATTGACAAAATCCCTTTTATGTTGACTTTGACACTTCTTTCATTACACAAATTTGTCATCCTCCTCATGCAATTATAATATTTTTTATTTTAAATCTTAATATAAATTAAATTAAATCTCATTTGAAAAATAAGCTAAAGAATTAATAGCAAATCTACAGCTCAAATTCAAATTACTGGTTTTCACGTATTTTCAAATTTTGATTAATTGATGACAAAGTTTACGTTTAAGAATACATCCCATCCCAGTAATAGGACACACTGGCGAATTTTGTTTACACTGTAAATGACCGCTATTGAATATTGATAGTCATTTAAAAACAAAACAAATATTATGATAACTTTAACAATACTTCTGCCATAAGAATGAACTGTTTAAATTGTTTTGCTCTGCAACTTGTTTGCACTGTAAATTAATTCAGGAGGTTGCTATTATGAAAGCAGAGCAAATATTATAACTTTAACAATAATTCTGTTATAAGAATACTTTTAGTCAATCGAAAAGTTAAACTTATAAAATTGTTCTGCTTGTTTTTATTAGTATTTGAGTTTATGTTTCTAAAGATTGAACTACTCGTTAGATCAGAATTTTAGATAAGCTTAAGCTTATAATTAAGGTATATATATATATATATAGGGTGACTTATGCAGCCTTATATCTCGTTAGCATTTATTGATTTTGTAATAATGCTAAGCAGACGCACACACTAAGTTTCAGATACCTTGGTAACTAATTAAATCGAGTAAGATAGTAGTAGCACATGACCTAACTCAATTTACAACTGCTTATCTGCTTAGTTTGTGATCCTGGTGCGTATTCCAAATTACTGCAATAGTTTACCAATTAAATGCCACGCACAATTAACGCGTAATAATATGCCAGACTGGGGCATTGTCTTTCTGCGGGCATGTGTGTGTTTGAGTGTGTTTTACGACTGGGCTATTGGCACGCCCCCTCTTGTTGCGCCCCTAAATAATGTACATACACACACACTTACCTATGTGCGTATACATTACGCTGAATGACATCGGAACCAAAGCTGAGAGCTTGCTAAACTATTTATTTGCATATAAATATTTCAATGATGGGGCAAAGGCAAAAGCCTTAGCTCAGCCACACACACAGAGCAGGCACTTGCTATTGGAATAACTTGTGACTGCTGTTGGAGTGTGACAGGCAGACAGAGAGAGGCAGGTATAGAGTGTGAGATAGAGAGATGTATGGAGAAAAAAGTAAGTGAGTGGTAAATGTAAGGTGGTTGCGCCTAGTTGAACTTGCAACTGCCGTGTGTGGGTAGGTCTCTGAACACCGCCGCATGGCTGTAATTGAAATAGTTTGCCAACATACAATGTGGCACCTATGTGGTGTGCCTGTACAAATGAGATGAGTGTGGTGTGTGTGGGGGTGTGTGGGTGTGTGCGTGGGCTGAACATGTTTTCAATAAAACAAAAGGATATCCATTTGTCACAAATGTAATTGCTTACGCACAGACCTGCCGAGGTCGATGGCCAAAAATAATGAGACGGTTATACACACGTTTACACGCAAGCACACACACACACACACACACACACCCGCACAGACACATTCATACGCCCCATTGCTTTGTTGTTCTAAATGGCAAATGTGATTTCAATTTAGTTTAGGGTACACTTTTAACAGTAGGCGTCGCACAAGAACAATGAAAACCAAACATCAAGTACACATTTCCGCTTGCTCAACACACACATACACACACACAATCGGATATGTTTATGCATGCGATATTTGCTGCTTTTGTTTTCCATTTAAAAAAATCAAAAAAAAAAAAAATCTCAAAGCTTGACTAACAAGCGTTGTAATTGAAAACAGAAAGAGTTTGGCAGTGAGGGACTGAGGGCGTGTGCAGGGCAAAGAATGTGGCAACACCCCAAAAAACTTAACACTAAACTGTGCGACTGCTGATAGTCAAAAATCGGGGGCAGCATCAGGCAGCAGGATACATTTAAGTACCAACATGATGTACATAACGTTTTACGACTGTTTCGGTCATAAAGCAACGAAAGTGCAATTACCACCACAACAATAACAATGACAACAAAAACAACAACAAATACAACAACTAACATTTTGGTAAAGTGCAACATTGTTTCAGTATGTTGCGTGAGTGTGTGTGTTGCAGGAAGGCACTTAAAATGTTACACCCATTACCGCCATAGCAAACTGAACTTGCCCCAAAGTTGATGCCGCACATTGTTTTAAATTTCAAATGTTATATATAATATGCAAAATGTCATTAAACTAGCTGACAATGACTATCATTTTGTTCATTTTAAATTGAGTAATTTATCAATTATAAAAATAAAATAAATTGAGTTATCTAAAATGTAAGAAACCTCAACTTTTCCATAAAACATTTCATTTTCGACCAACCAATGGCGACTACCTTTTTTAGTAATCAAGTTCTTATCCCCATCTTATACTCAAAACTGAGTTTATTCATTGAATAAATATTGTTTTAACTGGCATTGATGGCAACACAATCAACTTCAAGCAAAATATCTGCAAGTTTAGTGAACAATTTTAAGATGCTTTAGATGAATAATATCCATTCAAAATAATCCGAGTAAATTAAGTAAAGTGTTCCCATTGTCGACCTTCTAGTTGCAAAATAGTACGCAAGGTTGACTATGCTAGAAAAAGCTAGAAAAGGGCAATCGTCCTGAACTTATGTTAGATGCGTGTGTGTCCATTAGTGTTTTGTCAGAGGTCAGCAGCTACATCGCGACACGTCTCATTGGTCGTCATTGTCGTCTCGATGGCGGCACAGTTGCAAACACAAATGAAAATTTCAATGAACTGTCCGTGGAGGCGCCGGGGTAACGTTTGCGTCCTTGGCAGAGTGCCAGTCACCAAACTGTGTCCGAATTGCTCATAATTTGGGGTACGACAGCGAACTTGAAATTGCTGCCAGCAGCAACTGCAAATGCAAACCGAAAACCCGATATATACCAAACATATTCTTAATTTAAGCTGGAGGAGGCATTTTGCGAATTGCCTTGCCAGGCCATCTAGGCTGCAGCCAAGTCCTGTTAATAACTTATGACAGGTTGGCAGGCGGGCATACCAACAACAAGGCGCCTTGACACAATCAGCTGTGATCGCTGCTGTCGGTTGGAAATGATTAATGTAGAGGTTTTGTAATAGGCAATTTGCCAAAAAAAAAAGGGCTCAAGCCAAGGAAATTTGTATATTGTGTATGCTGACAGCTAAAGCCAATTGATAACTAACATGAAACACAACAGCTGGCAAAGAGTTTCTATCGAATCTATCAAATCATTTTGAAGAAAAAGGGTTGCTACCCACATTGTCGCAGTCTGACTTCCAAATTAATTGCAAGAGCGTATGAATTATTCATAAGAAATGTGTTTGAACAAAGTTTTGAGCTTATACTAGCTGCTAAGCTATCTCCAGGGCTCACTTGAAATGTTGTTGCCAATTATCAGTCGGGAGGCCTGCCTTAGTCCAGACACGTATTAATATTTTGTCACTAAATCCCTGCACGTGCTGGCTTTTAACAATTTGGCTGGCTTACGCTGCCGCCGTTGCGAAGCCAATAAATAATTTGGAAACTTTCGCATTTCCAGGAATTTGCAGTTCAATTGTGCTAATTGACTACATGGCGGTCGACAGACAGAAAAAATGCAAAAGAAACGAGAAACTGGCCCAAAAGCCATAAATTTCTGACACCAACAACTTCAGACAAATATCCAAAAAAAAAAAAAAAAATAAATAAAAAAATTAAAATAAAATAAGAATTTACATGTAATAATCAAAGTGACTGCTATGCAAATCCAATCCAGCTAAATCCACGACGAGGCCGAAAGTTTAAAACTCTACTTGAGGGCGTTTGGCTGAAGTGTGAACAGCGAAAATATTGAATGAAAATCATAATAAATTTGAATATTGACGAAAATTGGCTGGCGCTACGAAATACAGATACACACACACACTTACTTACTCTAACAGTAGCTGCAAAAAGTTTGTGAATTGAAAAATTGAAAATAATGAATGAGACGCACACATCCACAGCTGTTAGGCGCAAATCGCTCAAAATTGGTGTCGCAAATACAATTTTTGCAACGAGCAACGAACTGTGATGCTAAGCCCCAATCCACCCCCTGCCAGCTCCTTAATTCCCAACGCCCATCCACCGCCAAGCATTCGCTGCGGGCAACGAAACGACAGCTCTGAATGACAATCCACAAACAGGGGCTGTAAGATGAGTAAACAACTCAAGCCTCTTGCTTGTGGCTTACAATGCGTGCTTGCTGGTGCTGCTGGTGCTGCTGGTGCTGCTGGTGCTGCTGGTGCTGCTGGTGGTTGGCATGTTATAATGTTGCTGCTGGTGTCTGCCTCTTTGTATCGGAGTATTTGAACAGAGGAAAAAAAATGGGCCTAAATCAGTGAACAGTGCGTCAAACTTTTCCAACCAAGAATATATTCACAGATTGCGTGCGATTGCATCAAGTTTTTTTGCTTTCGTCTTAAGAATCAAATATTCTCAATAGAATATTTTTTAAATACTATTAGAACCTTATTTTGAGAAAATATTCAGTGCAGTATTACTCATCCCACTTCGCTACAAAAGATTTGTTTTTCAATATAATATAAACAATTGAAATCCTTATGTTAACCCTTTCAGTTAATCCTGAAATAATTGGGGTGTCCTTAATAGTATTTTGGGTTGCTAACACGGACACAAGCAAACAAAACAAATAATTTTAAAAAATTTAAGTTTGTTGACTTTAAAAACATTTCAACGCAATTTCAATATTTAACATTTCTCAAATGAATAAAAAATAAAATATTTATTCCCATTCTTTGAACACATTTTTGTTGCAATCTTTTGAGTTGATGAATCAAATTTGACAGTTTCATTTTGAGCATACAATTTTTTTCTCTGTGTAGAAGTGTGTGGCTTACATGTTTAGGTGGCGTCGCCAGCGGGGCGCCCACATTGCGGCCACGACGCACAGGTATTTGAATTCATTACATTCTGGCCAGAATTTCACAATTCACATTTTGCATTTGGCTGCTTGGGCGCCACGCTGCTTGGGAAATTATGTTTTTTACTGCAAATTATACCAGCAAAATTAAAATCATATTTTCATGATAGCAAATAGGCTCAGAAACAATTTTTTTTTGCTTGTTATGCCTTTCCATTTTTTGTGTTGTGCTTTTGGCCATCACTTTCATCCGTCTATTTATATTTCTAATTTTCACCTTTTTGGCAAGCCATTTTCTTCCTTTTTTTTATGGCCTGCACTTGCTTTTGTGGGCCACATTTTGAAGGTCTGAGTTTGAAGCTGGCTTGAATAATGCGTTGTTCTGTGCGTTTTGTATTGCTTTCCGCAACAATTTAAAGCATTAATAAAGAGCGCCTGAGTCGGCATTAATATAAGGCAACAAATAAAATTTGCTGCGAATCAACAAACTTGTTTGCCCTGCTTCAATTCCATTTGCCAGCACAAGCAAAATGAGCAACCAAACAACCAAGTGATGAACATTGTTTCCTGCATTTGTGCGCGACCTTTTGCTGACTTGTCATATACATAGGTGTGCGTGTGAGAGTGTGTGTGCGTGTGTGCTCGAGGTGTCTTCCCATAGCTAATTAAGCTGAAATGGAAATTTCCTATCACCTTTCGCCTGAGAGTTAAGCGGTTCAACGCTTTTCCGCCCGGTTATCTACAAGTGATGCGCGCTCGCGTGTCGCAGTATATGAAAGTTTAGTTTGGCAGAATGACAGTCATGGCTGCAATGGGTGCACTCTCGTGTCAGATTGCCTTTTAATGCTAATTTTGTGACTTAATTAGCCATAAAATTGTGAGCGGGAAAAAAACAACTACAACTACTGTAGCAACGCGATAAATGGAGATTTAATCAAGTGCAGGCATCCAGGCATCAAGTAGTCAAGTAGTCAAGCAGTCACGAGGCATAAGGCATGAAAATTAGTTGCATGTTGGCCCATTTCAACATGCTAATATGCAGTTGATTAGAATGTCACTCGAAAGCTTCTCAAAGCCCCAAGAGCACACACACGCACATACACAAATGCGGTCAACTCCCACAAGTTAGTTACCTACTCTGTTGAGCTGTCACACATAGTCTAGATTTGAAGTAAAAATAAAAAAGAAATGCCATAAATACGATAAACTTGAGCACAAAGATTGCGAGCCAGAATGGTCGTCTCCCGTTTGCCCTTAAACTGCATTATTACTACATTATGTGGCAGAGACTTGCGTGTGCAGTAAAATGATTTTCAGCATGGCATTTGTTGTGTAAATCATATTAGTCATAGGGCCACAATGGAACAGGGGCATACATGACACGCACACATGGCGTATGCGTAATTTCAGCAAAATATATTTCGACTGGGAAAATTGTTTTGCCATAGGGATGTAAATCAAAATAGATATAGGCATATTACTAATAAAAATATATAAGTGGCCATTCTCCGCTATCGTTAGAAGCCCGTCAGCGACAAATGGACCAATCATTGTCTTGCGACTCGACTTCTGCCGTTTGTCCGACGTTAATGGTCTCATTGTAATCGCCTGGGGTGCATTTTGGCTGGTTTTCCTTCGTCTCTTGACTCGGGTGCTGCTGTTGTGGCTGGGACCTGTGTAAATATTGGTTCGCTGATGAATTTGCCTTCTATTCTCGGCGACGTGACTTAGTCAGCTGCCATTATATCAAAATTATTTTCTCTGCTAGTTGAATTGTTTCGCAATGGAGTTATTGCTTTTCCACGTGCTAGGGCGCTGGCGGAAACAGTGCGGAAGCTTGGCCAATTTGTAATTTACTCATGCTCTTACATGGCGCCTGGCTATATTTTTTCATTTTCCATTTTTATAATAAATTTATATAAAAAATACCCTGGACAAAAAATAATAGTGAAACTGAGTATGTTAATCAGCCTATCATGTTTCAGAGATTATAAGATTTAGATATCGATAGTCGAGAATCGCACAAATATCTTAAGCAATGGAAGACGTAGCTATAACTGTTACTATTGTTTCAAGGAAACACAAACCTCTAAGCTGAGAGTTAGAGGCGAACATAACATTTGCTTATAAATGGCTTTTTTACCTAAGACTTACTTAGATATCATATGTGCTTGTCTACAAAGGGCAACTTTTAGCCCAACCTACTCTACTGGAACCATTTTGCTTGTTTTGTTATCATATTAGACTGACTGGCAGTCATTTTTGTTAAGCATGTGACTGGAATTTATATGCTAGCATAAATTGTTGATGCAAACTCAAAAATATTTTCCGAAATTGTTTAAGAAGCAGGAAGGGGTAATCTAAGACGCAGCCAGCAAGCAAATGATATGAAACACTTTAATTTATTGCTGCTGACATTTATTAACGCTGCGCAAACTTGGTCATCAAGCCAAGGATTGGGGCCAAAGGACTAGTCGTTGGCACGCAGCTAATAAAACATATGCGAACTCATCAAAAACCAAAACTTTAAATATATACGTACGTCCTCCGGGCATCAAATGAGATGCGTGCGTGCGTGCCTTAAATAAAAGCAAAGCAAAGCCAAGTAGAGTCGAGCAGAGAAAACCGAAAGGATGTTACTATATAGAGAATGAATCGAGCTGACAGCAGTGCGTGGTTCAGTGAAGCAGAAAGGGAATAGTGGCTAAGTCGCACAGGGGAAAACATGAAAGCAGCTATTTGCGTTGTACACAACCTGTGAACAATAATAATAATTGGGTGCTTGGCTTACGTATGTGACTAAATTCTAGTTCATAACGCGACTACGATAAACTACTAATCACTAATTTATTTGAAAAGTAAAAATATAGTATTCATTTCTTTGCAATATTACGCACACGCTCAGAGGTTTATCGGAAATATGTTAGTATTGAAGATTCAATCGGGAATCATGCATAAGGCATTGTAAGGTTTGCGATTAAGCGAATGGGATTGTGCAAAGGGGAAAATGTTCCTAGAAGATCTACGAGGAAAATTCAAGTTAAGGCGCCCTAATGGTTTCACAAACAAAGATTGGTATTCCAGTTTCAGAAGATCATACCTAGTAAATTAGGTGTCTACAACTTTTCATATTTCTAAGCCCGTTGCAACTATATTCTTATACACATTTATAACAGTGTTTTGTGATGAAATAAGCGAAGTTTCTCCTTCTAATGAGTCATGCAGTCACAAGACGACTTCTGAGAATCTTTTTGCAGTTTACATAAAGGGAGACGTTAATTTGCAAAGAGCACTTTAAAGGCAACACTTAAATTGGACATAAATATACTTTGCTATTGATGAATGACCAGATTTACTAAAGCACAACTTTTAAGGTTTAACTTTAATATTTTCTATTGTTTGAATCTATCTTCGTGTTCTTATTTGCATATTAATAAAAGAGTACTCATTCGATGGGTAGTTAGTCCATCGTCGTATCTCTTGATAACTTTATTTATAGCTTATGGAAACAATACATAAAAAATAGAACACTTAAATGTGGCACAACAATATTTTTTCAATTGAATTTATTAGAAATTATCAAACTTAAAGTGTGGGTAATTGCCTGCATTCGCGTGGCGTCTTATCATGTTTCCCAGAATAGAAATGACACAATCTGCTGTCCATTATGAATTCACTTGAATAAGTTGCATAAAAAGTGTGTTTGTTTATTCATTTGAGATGTGCCCACCCAGCACTCGGGAAGTATCCGTGCTGTGCTGGGGGGCATCCAGCATTTGGACAGGGCAGCTGTACACTTCACACTTCACAGTTCACAGTTCGCACTGCACATTAACAACAGTATTTAATTATTAAACAAGGCACTCGCTGGTAACATCTGTCACGGCGAGCGCGTGTTTGTCTGGGAACAACATGTCGTATGAGCAATATGCCACTTAAACGACGCTCGATTGGACCACTGACAGGAGGCAGACGTTGATTGCGCTAAGAGCTGTTGTTGTTGCTGTTATTGTTGCTGCTGTTGTTGCTGTTGTTGCTGTTGTTGCTGTTGTTGTTGACGTTACTGTCCAATCATTATTCATTGCGTGACAAGCGCTCCAAATGTGTCCCCATGTGTGGCTGAGCCAGCGCTATCCTGTATCCTGCAGCGTTTGCCTTGCTGGGGTTGTCAATAACTTTTAACATGCCAAAGGTATGTGGACAACAAATAATGACACGCAAGCGGAAAACATCAGCGGACAGTGAGAAAGTGCAAAGCCAGGCAGAATTCTAACAAATGAGATCATTTCAGCGAATATACTCAAGTGGAAACTACCCTGTAACTCTTAATTAAGCATCCCAATTCATATGTGGTTAAATGAGAACGATCTCTTTTTAATTTGTTACTGTTTTATTGAAATTGATTTAGATTGTTGTGAATTTGTAGACACCCACTGTTTCAAGTACAGGGTGCGCTCTTTGAAAAATGCTGTTTCCCTGCTGGCAGCGGAATAAATCGCATCGGTATATGGCTAAAATTAATGCCTGCCATTATCACGAAATCCACTTTGGTAAAACCATCGGTTGTCCTGGTTGCTGCTGCTGCTGCTGCTGCTGGCGTCCTTATTCGTCCTTGATTGCTGCGAAAATGCGAAGCGCTCTCGTATTCCGCTTGTTGGGTTGGAGTTAGCCTCATTTAATTTGATTTTGGCTTGTATTGTTGATTTCTTCAACTGATTATTGTTGTTGTTGCCGTTTGTTTGTTTTCGCCGGATTCCTAGCGTGCCATGACACTGAAGGCGCAAAAGGTCCTGCCATTCGGTTTTTGGTGTAAATATTTGTGACATAATTAAGCAGCGCTCAGCATGATACCGCCAGGGACCCGGCACCGTCAACGGCTGCGCATTATCAAATCCGAAAAAAAAAATAAAAGGACAAGTTGCAAAGGCGAATATAAAGCAAATATCGGATTGTGTGGATAGCTCGACGCACGCGTGATTAAATTCCATTTGTAGACACACAGCTCAGCTAGTCGACTCAAAATACATATTTACCGACGTTTTAGTGCCTTACCGGAGAGTCTTTTGGCTCAGTGTTTGAGTGCTTGCTTCACATAAAGATTGCCAAGATTTGCCTTTGCCTTTGCCTTTGCCATTGCCATTGCCAATTCCAATGCCTTTTTTGAGCATTGTCGACTTGGCTCAAAGGGCCTTGCCTTACATTGGTGCGTTTACTTAAAAACGCTTGGGGAGCAATTTGCGAGATTTAAGGCAACGATTTATCGTTGTACAACTCTAAGTGAGTAACGCTGATAGGCATTGATAACGCCTCTGCCTTCTTATATTGTTGTCACTGGTAATTTGCATGGGAAACTCACTCGGGAAAAGGTTGTTGTTCAATATCATACACCTTTTGGCTATGTACCTGCTGCCCAACTACTCGCTCTTATCTGTGGGTGGTGATTCCAATTCAATGATAGTGCACAAAATTAATGGATGTACTCGCAACACCCAAAATTCGACAGCCCAAAGTGCCCTTATCACAAAATTTATGGGTTCGAAGCAGCTTAGGCATTTCATTTGACAATGTCTGGGCAGAATGTCCTTGGATCGTCATACCTTATTCCGACCCTTCCCGCATTTATTTGCAGAAAGTTGATGACGCCTTGTCAGCTGGAAGCCACTTTGCATGTTGTTCAAATAGCAGAAATAACATAAAAATAGAATTGTTATAAATTGAATTGCTGTCCTACCGATGCGACAAGTGAAATCGTTTCATGTAATTACAATTCACTGTGAAAATTCGACAAATGGTCAAATAGCAGGAGGAATCAGGAGGACCACATCTGACCCAAAAGGACGCTTGTTGATATTGAATTATTCGAATTGGATAAATATTTTTTCAGCTGACGTTCAATTTTCGGGTACCTAGATTGCCCTCATTTGCAATTGTTGTCGCATTGAAACCAGAACTGAATCAATTTCAATTGTAAATTTGTGTCACCCAGAATTGATTGAGTTTGTATCGAAATACATTTTTGTTGATATGTAATTGTACTCTTAAGCTTTCAAACCAAATTTATCTGAGCAATTTCAATAGATTAGTGAACTCAACTTATCTGTAATACATATTTGTTTCGCTTTTATTTAACTGCTTACATAATGACACTTTCCCTTAATTTCTTTTACGAGCAACAGCTCAAAGTGCTTGCCTACATTTTTCGGCCCACCGAATTAGTTTTTCAAATACGTACTACATTTGTTGCAATTTCCCTGTTTTACTGTATACATATATTCACAGTATATCTTCGCTAAACACACTTGAAAAGGACAAAATTAGTGGTCACAGGCCAGAAGATTAATTACACAAGGTGACCAAGATTTTTATCCAAATTAAAATCTCTGGCGCACTGCCAAAAAGGAAGCCAGGTAGTACTACAAAATAATACCCAAAGGAGTTAGAACGAACTCTTGTCGGGTTTGCTCGGGTCAAAATAATCAGGATACGGGCCCAACTTTAGACAATACTACATACATTAATCTATAGGACCTAATACTTAAATACTTTGTGCTCAAATGAAATGACAATTACTTATAGTTAAGAGACCTCTAGTTGATTTCATAAAGCAAGGCATAGTGCTCGTCCTAATTGTAGTATCCTTTAGAAGTGTGAACAAATGGTTCGCAATCACTGCGTATAAATGGATGGCTTCCGGCATTTCGGCTATTCAATGACTTAACCATTTTCGGGCCTTTTGCAGTCGACGAAAAAGTTGAGATACAAACGCTGGGCGGGGCAAGGGGACGAAAGGGTTTGAGCACATGTACAAATTGCTGCCGTGGCTGACGCCATTTGCATAGAGAAGACTGTAAAAAGGACGGACTTGGCAGGTTGCCAAGTGGAGGTCAGCTTTAAGGCTGCTTCAATTAAATCGTTAAGCAGACTCACTCACACACACACACACACACATACACTCATATGTTGGGGGCTCTCATGTTATATGTCTGTGCCATATGAATTTGCCTTTATACTTGTTTTTTTTTTTTGTTGATCTTTTCTTATTCTGTTTACTTTGGTATTTCATGTGGCTGACTGTTTTTGTGCTTGTGGGTATAGTTTTCCTTCGGATACTTGAAGAGTCAACACTTTTGGTCACACACACTCACACGCAGACACACACAGAGAGCTCACATTTTGACTTACTGCACATCAACGGCCTCATCATGCTCATCGTAAGTGAAAAAAAAAAATGTTCGCCATCTTTTTTGTTGTTGTACTGCTTGAGAAATGCGCCAGGAAATTGTACTAAACAGCAGAAAAACCCACAGAGTAAGGACGAAAGACGTTGTGAAGAAGAAAGCAGCCATAACGACACCGAGACCTGCTTGTGGTGCTAGTGTACGGGGAGAAGGGACAGATAAGCCAACGACAGCAGGCACGCAGGCAGGAAAATTTATGGCATGCAGGCGACGCGAATCCGGCGGAAATGAGGAACAAAATTCTGACGGGCTGGCTGACTGGGAGGAAAGTGAGGCCAAAGCATGTGCATCCATTTGGGTTACCAATATCGCCTTATCACCGTGGCCTTAGACTGGCAGGTGATAATCACTCGCAGACATGAAATGAATAGCTCGCAGGAGCTGCTGACAGCCAAAACGATGTGACTAAAGGCACAAATCGAGCTAAACAAAAACTAACAAATCGCCGGGCCAGCTACAGGTCGTTTAGAATGCAAAACAGATTGCGTTTACTCAACTACGACCCCATTTAACAAATTGTCAGTCAACGAATATTCACTCAATTTCAAGCATATTGTCAACAGTTTCTATGGCCGTGTTTTTTTCACAAATTTGACAGAAGTGAATAATATATTTTATGCACATTTGCTTGAAGGCAATGCTTCTCCCAATAATAATATCTTCAAATTTATTATTATTATTAAATTGATTTTATCGAAGTGTTGAAATTGGAGCTTTGCATGTAGTGCAATAATTACTAGAATATTTTATGAAGCAATTCTCAGAATTGTTGAAGTTAATACTCAGTTATATTAAATGTATATTCTCTTAATTATATAGTGCATATTTGCAACTTCACTTAACAGTCTGAATGTATAAATATTCGATTAAAAAGCAAAATGTGGTGAATCGATGCAATTATTTTGATTGCGAGGCTGTCGAATGTTGTCTGCAGCTCATAAAATAAATAAATGCTACGATTTTATATAAAATAATAAACTTCGTTTCATTAATAAAACTTTGTGTATAGGCTACAAATGTGTTCAATCAGCGGAGTTCAGCGACCAACAGTTGGTTAAATGCCATGCAATTATTGACTTCCGCTTTTGAGAACTGGGTGGCTACACCAAGTGGCTTATGTGCAACATCCTGTTCTTCTTGACACTTGAAATGTAATTGGATTTGCTTATTTGCTCGGCCCGCCAACGAAATGAGGGTAGGTTGTCTGTGCCTCACCGTGTCTGCAAATAATTGAATTGTACACCTGGAGGGTCTGGGTAGGGGCAGCTAAATGGCCAACGGAAGCACTCTGACAGAATCCAGACTCCGGTCTGACGGTATCGTTTTTGAGGCCAGGCCAAAAGAAAATAAACAAAGGCGAGCAACTCTCTAATTAATATGTTTGCTTAGCTTTTGTGCTTTTAAAATTTGGTACCCTGTTGTTACTCGCACCAAATCGGATGTGAGTCAACATTTTAATTGGATTTAACTTAATTTAAGGTGTACGTAAATCATCGGATGCTGCTTAAGCGGAAATTTGAGAGAAAACCAACATAATTAGCGAGATTTATTTGGATAATCTAATTATCCAATTAGCGCACTATGATACTAAGCAAACATAGATACTATAATAATAGCATTTCAAATTACACATTTATTTGAAATATAATCAATTATTTTTTCCCTCAATTTGGTTTTTCAGACGTTAGAATGCGTCTCAATAATTGGCTTAGCTGGCTCCGATGTTACGGAGTGGAACAGGAACAACAACAGGAACTGGGTATTGTCTCAGCTGCAGTGACAACGTATTAGGCTGTTGCCGGCGCCACGGCCATGGCTGACTTCAATGACGAGCCACGTCAACTGGCAGCACCGGAAACGGATGCTGCAGCAGCAGCGTCGGAGTTGGTGGATCCCGTGTTGGCGCTGTTGCGCGGCGAGGTGCTCAATCAGACGCGAGCTCCGGTCTTCTACAACAGCTACAACATCTCCGAGGATGTGTACTACTACTTCAATGGCTTTAATGCGGCGCCAACGAGCACGGAGCTGGCATTGAATCTGAATACGACAACAGGTATGCCCAGCAGCACCACCAGGGAGCCGGATCTATCAGAGTTTATGGAAGCGCTGCCCAACGATCGGGTCGGACTGCTCGCCTTTCTCTTCCTCTTCTCGTTCGCAACGGTGTTCGGCAACTCGCTGGTCATCCTGGCCGTCATCAGGGAACGTTACTTGCACACAGCCACTAACTATTTTATCACGAGCCTGGCGGTGGCTGACTGCCTAGTGGGTCTGGTGGTTATGCCCTTCTCGGCGCTATACGAGGTGCTGGAGAACACGTGGTTCTTTGGTACCGACTGGTGCGACATCTGGCGCTCACTGGACGTACTCTTCAGCACCGCATCGATATTGAATCTGTGCGTCATCTCACTGGATCGCTACTGGGCTATCACGGATCCCTTCAGCTATCCCATGCGGATGACTGTGAAGCGTGCCGCTGGCCTAATAGCAGCCGTTTGGATTTGCTCCAGTGCAATAAGTTTTCCGGCCATTGTCTGGTGGCGGGCTGCGAGGGACGGCGAGATGCCCGCCTATAAGTGTACCTTCACCGAGCATCTGGGTTATTTGGTATTCTCGTCCACCATATCTTTCTATCTGCCGCTGCTGGTCATGGTCTTCACATATTGCCGCATCTATCGGGCGGCGGTCATTCAGACGCGATCCCTGAAGATCGGCACCAAGCAGGTGCTGATGGCATCCGGGGAACTGCAGCTGACGTTGCGCATTCATCGTGGCGGCACCACACGGGAACCAACCACCAACACCCATCAGGTGTCGAGCGGTGGTGGTGGTGGTGGCTCCCTCAGCCACTCTCACTCGCATTCTCATCATCATCATAATCACAGCGGCGGCACAACGACATCCACGCCCGAGGAACCGGACGATGAGCCACTATCTGCGCTGCACAATAATGGCTTGGCTAGACATCGACATATGGGCAAGAACTTTTCTCTCTCACGCAAGCTGGCCAAGTTTGCCAAGGAGAAGAAGGCGGCCAAGACGCTGGGCATTGTGATGGGCGTGTTCATTGTATGTTGGCTGCCGTTCTTTGTGGTGAATCTCTTGTCTGGCTTCTGCATCGAGTGCATTGAGCACGAGGAGATTGTCTCGGCAATTGTGACATGGCTGGGCTGGATCAACTCCTGCATGAATCCTGTGATCTATGCCTGCTGGAGCAGAGACTTTCGCAGGTAAGATTATGCTCCAGTACTTAAACATTTCAAAAAAGAAAAAGTGTTTGTCCTTAAGCAAAAGTTACAGAAAAATATATTTTTTTTAAGTATAAATACAAACTATTATTTAAACAGTTTTACTTTTTGTTAGTTTTGCTGGTCGAAATACACTCCGAATAAAAATCTATCTGAAATTTAGAGAACCGCTATGAGAACTAGAAAGTTTTTCTTTTAACTAGAAATAATTTCTTAATATACGAAAAAATTCTTTTTTATTATTTGTATTATTTAATTATGTTTTCTGATAGCTCCAGACCACCTATACCTGGACAAGACCGATAAAAAATTAATAAAAACACTAAATTCCTCAAATTAAAAATATGTTTTTCTATTATTTATCTATAATATAAAATAGTGCTAAAAAGTTAAAATGCAAACCCTCAAATTCAGAATAAATCCATTCTGTAATTCAGAAAAGTACATTTGCGAAAAAATATATTTTCTGATTCTGATTTTTTTGCGATTTTGTACTGATTATTTTTTAGAGTATATGCGACACATACATATATATGTATATAATATTTTTCCAACCACTAACAATAGCTTTCAATCGAAATCCGTTTCAGAGCCTTTGTGCGCCTCCTGTGCATGTGTTGCCCCCGCAAGATACGACGCAAATATCAGCCGACAATGCGCTCCAAATCACAGGTTAGTTGTTGTCCGGCTTATGGACCATTTATGCTGAGCTGCGGTTTTTTGTTTAGTTCCTCATTGCTGGGAGTCTCTTTTTAATCTCTCGCTTTGTCTCTCTCCCGGTCTCTATGACTGTCTCTGTCAGTCGCATTGGCAAAAGTTAGCGACTCATTTATATTTATTTCATCAAAATTATGTCTTCTTGTGGTGCTGAACGACGCTGAAAACTGTTTATGAATTATGCACCACCTCGACACCGCGTGCCGCCGTTTTACTCGCATATTCCCCTTATCTACTTTTGTATGCTCAACGAACGACAAAATTAATTTACAAATTTAATGAATATGAGCGAAAAAACAGAAAAATGCGCTGCGCGTTTTAGCCATATGCTACTTCTGTCCACTCCCCACTTCCTCTCTTCCTCGCCCAGCTCTCGTCATTAGCATTCACACATGTCTGTCGGCACCAGCTCAACAGAATCATCCCCACATCCTCATATTTCAGCATAATAAATAACTCGGCGCATCAGTCAACGTCATCGGCAAACTGTGCCTGCCATCGTCAC
The DNA here is from genome assembly GCA_035041535.1 of Drosophila cognata. Classification (NCBI taxonomy): domain Eukaryota; kingdom Metazoa; phylum Arthropoda; class Insecta; order Diptera; family Drosophilidae; genus Drosophila; species Drosophila cognata. The sequence goes on along the minus strand of JAWNLC010000571.1, from coordinate 9,939,054 downwards.
CTCCAGCCCCAATCCTACCTAAGTCTTGTCGGGATTTTAATGAATAATTTGTTAATTTGTGTATCTGACTGCGACCTGCTTAAAGTGGGTCAGTCAGAGACAGCTAAGTCCAAAGTCACTGCATTCAGTGATTCCTGCAACGCTTATCATAGTTAATTCAATGACTGTGATAATTATTGTCACATTCATTTAATCTGCAATTGAAGTTTGACTTTATCTTTGAGTTTAATTCTGAAATAATTCCATAACGACCGCTTTTGATTTTCGATCAAACGAACGCTTACACAATTTGCCAAGCTTTTCAACTGCAGTAAAGCGCTTTGTTGATTAATGATAAATGTTTCATTTAGTCACTTATATATACATATATAGCATTCTCAGTCTCAAAAGAAGCAAAAAATGTAATCCATCATTCATAATGGTTCTTATCGCTGTAATTTATATGGCATACATACGCAGATATATATTCATTTGTGTCATCAGTTACGTCATATCAAAAGTATGTGAATAAGGGGTATCGACATTGTTCATAATTATTAAGCAAAACCTACAAGGGGCATGCGAGGCGATGTGGCTTTTTCATAGATGCTAATGCGGCTGCTGATTATGATTCTGGTGGTGTTCTTACAGAGATTTGCAACACGACGCTGTTACTCAACTTGCTCGCTGCACGGCATTCAGCACGTGCGTCACAATTCCTGCGAGCAGACTTATATATAGTTTAGAATAGATTTTGTTGCTACCCCAGAGGCAACCCAGACTCTCAAGTTTGTCAGTGTCAATCGCAAGGTAAGCGACTTGTCTAACATATTTTGGTACTTTGGTGTTTCCAACGTGTTCGTCCTGCACTCCAGCAATCGATGTGAGATGTTTTATGGATGCTGGACCATTTCACATACATATATATATGCATTCAACTATTATACTACCTACTGCACATTGTTGCCCCACGCCTCACTCTCTTGCTATTTGCATCTTTATCTCGCTCTCTCTCTCATTCTCTGTGTGTGTCTCTGTCTTTTTATCAATGTGTCTCTGTTTAATGCTCTCTGTCTCTACATAAATGTTTCACTCGTCGATACGCTCGTTCGCCCCGCCTGTGACATTGTTGTTGTTTGTTTTTTTTTTTAAGTGTATGAGAAGGAGACGAAGGAAAAACGCGTCATGAAATGTGATTCCACTTGTTGAATGTATTGCACCTGAACCCACGATGTCACACGCGCACACCCACAGCCACACACACACAGTACACAGCACACGTCCCCAATCAACAGTGTCCAGGGCCTGCCAGGTTATGGCTTGGCTTTATGTCTCTGTTTGAAAAATTCCCACTGGCATGGCTGCTGTTGTTTCATTGCTTTTTATTGTTGTTGTTGTTATTGTGGTTAAATGTGCTGCGAAAAAAGAAATCTGATTTGCAGTCAGATACTACGCAATTTAAATAATTTGACTGTCGCCTAAAAGTATGCTATATTTTCAATCATTACCCACATACCCTTTTTGAGCAAAATCTACACGTACTTGTCAACATTTTCCGCATCCCCTTTCACGTTGTTTATGATGGCAAATGTGAAGAAAATCTCTCGGTTCACAAACTCACTGCTAATACGCTGGCCAAGGACGAGTTGTCCCTGCTGCATTTCTGTCATTTCTGTCGCTGCTATTATTATTGCTTTTTTCCAACCATTCACTGCAAATCTTCATAATAACATAAACACGCACACATACAGACACACATAAATATACCCACTGTTTATCTTGTTATTTTCTGATTTGTCCTCAACCTCTCCTTTTCACGCTCTCTCTCTCTCTCTCTCTCTCTCCCCCCTTTTTCTCTTTCACTGTCGCGCTCACTGTAAGTATATAAGTTTTCCGTGTTTACTTTGCAATTTTTACTTGCTGTTGTTGTTGTTGTTTTCATTGTTGTTGTTGCTACTTTAACTTGTTGGCCTTTTGACTTGACTCACACACATACACACACACACACACACACACACACACACTTTCAATGGGCAACCGCATCCATCGATAAATGTGTCTGACCATATTTGAAAATCAACTCGCACAGAGCATAACATTCGACTTTTTGCGAAATGCTATCAAGAGAACCATAAATACTTACAGCACTCTAAATTTCCAACTCAATTTTCAACAAACATCAACATATATATGTATACACGCACACAGATATGCACACATACATATATGCACAACATATACTATATGTTTTAATGATGAAAATGTTATTTACAGCTTTCAACAGTAACTAACGAATACCCAGAGGGTCGCCGGATCCGATATCCGTTTTCGTTTCCATTTTGGATTTTGGGTTTGCTATCGGGTGGCTGACATGATATCAATTACGCTCATAGCAAACCAATTTCTCTTACTTATACAATTGTGTAACAATACAAGCATTGTAACCAAAATAATAAAAAAGGTCAGCAGCAGAAGTTGAGTTATTTAAGAAGCCAGGCACTTAAAAAGTACCGGAAGAAAATAAGAGCATATCGGATTTCGATTGTTTCGATATGTTAATCAAAGGTTTACAATCTGCTTGATTTCCATTCGAAGGGTTCTTTTTAGCTCTCACTCTTTCGCATATAAGTTAAGCGATTTGCGCTAACAATAGTGCAGTAGTAATCAATATTTTTATGTGCTTAAACAGGTCGCAAAACTTTTGTTAAATATGTACATAACTTTTCAGTTTCTTTTAGTAACTTTATATTTTCTATGTATGAATCTGAAATAAACATTTTTGGAAGGGACTTGAACGAATTAGAGCAATTGGCAAAATCTTTGGGGCAGTAACCTTTTAATTTGTTAATTATATTGATGTGTACAAATTGTTGGTAGCAAATTCACAGCCAGACAATCAAAAGAGCATGCACAACTTCCCTTGGGGGCCGCAAATTGGCGACAAATGAGACAACTTCCGTTGGCCGTTAGTTGAAGATGGGTTCCGTTAACCAGCGTCCCGTGGTCATGTGCATGAGCGTGTTGGTGTGTGTGTGTGTGCTAGTCTTTGCGGTTGTGAGCCAGACTTGTATAATTTGCCTATCTCGCAGAACTTGGCTCGTAGTCACTTATCCCCCGTTTAAGTAGTCAACTTTTGTCCCCAAGTCCGCTGTTTGTTCTCTGTCCACTCACTTATCCTCAAGCACATTGCGGTCAGCCCCAAGCTAAGTGCGTCCTTGTGTGAGTGTGTGTGTGTATGTGTGCAAGTGTATGTGTGTCTTCTCTATTCTCTCTTGAAAATTAACTTCTTTGACGTTCTATGCTCTTTGACTACAGCTGTGCTGGTTGCTTGGCTCGTCCACTGACTTGTTGCCCTAAACAAGCAAACACACATATACACGCACACATGCACACACAGACACACACATACAGATGCATATAACACTAACACAAGCAACGTAGGTATGTTTACACTGAGAGCAACTATGGACGTATTTATATATTTCAAGGCTTACAATTTGAGAACCACACAATACAGTTATTCATTTCATAAATTTAATCTTGTTTGAACTTTGCATTGGCTTTTGTAAACTATTTGATTAAAGTTAACTCAGTGAACTCACAGTGTACTCTTGGAAAGCTTAACTGAAGGAGTCAGGTAGCATCCTAGATGGGCTATAAATTTGCATACCATTGTATATATTAGATGTGCCTTTGGCCTGCATTCAACGGAATTGCGACACGATTACTCACACAAACCCATATACACACACCCACACACACACACACACACCCACGACAATATTTACACACACACATTTAAATTGCTTTGAGCTTGGGCATATTATATATGTAAATATATTGCACAAATAATATGAAATTGTTATTCTAAATGTTTGCAGAAGAACTCTTTGGCCAGTTTGAGGTCGGGGCCTACAACGGATTTGCTGCGCTTTGGCGCCTTCGAGTAGAGGAGGAACACAAGCGCGCGCACATACACACACACGCACACACCCGAGCAAACACACATGTTCTAGATACAGGCAATTATCTTGTTTTCTATATTATGCGAATTTCAGTTGAACTTCTGTGCTAAACGCTGCTAATTCATTCATTATTTTGCAGCCGCCTTTTGCCATTTGGTACAACCTGGCCAATAACCTTGGCCAAATTCCTGTTAAAACAATCAATCAAACTAATTCGTTACTGCTTCGCAAAATGACGGTTAAATTTAAGCGATGTCGTGAAGGCCAACATTTTGTCGTCAGTTATTACAGATTCATTACATTTTTTCGTTGTGGAAAGTATTTTAATTTTGTGGTCAAATTTGCAACGCATATGCGACCTCATCAAGAATATATAGCCAGACGTGAATTAGGAAACCTACAAAAATATAACAATATTTCAAACTGCGAACAAAAATGTAGACCTCCGCAGATTAAATTCAGTCTCAAGGGTATCAAATCTTCGGCGTGCTTAAGATAACCGTTGTTTCTTGTTTTCTCATTTATATTGTATTTTGTTCATGTTGCTTTTGGAATATTTTGGGCCTTTTAGTCAGGCAGGGCATCAAAATGTAATTTACCACAAATGTTGCAAACATCAATTATCCCTAATGGACTGTGAACGTGAAATTAACGTTTATAATTATGTGACACAGACGCCAAAAGCGACCACAACGTGGTGCTGCTTGGTGGTGCACACCATGGCCAAAAACTCTTCGCCTGCTTACTGTCTAACACCCTGCAGCCAAGGATATATATTCGAAGATGTGTAGCATAAGTATAAATAATAATTAATAATAAAAATATGAATATAAAATACATGTGGCTAAGTGCACCCAAATATATAAGCCTCGAGACTGTTTCAAAATATAAATTGAGTCTGTGTTTGGGTAAATGAGATATTTGAGTTATTAATGCAAAATTGTATAGAATATATTTACTCTTAACTTTCTTGGGAACTCCGAGTTATTGTGGTCGACTGTATATTGATTTGCACTTGTTTATTTCTATGTGGTGCTTATTATTATTTTAAAGAACATTTGTTAGTCGCCAAAAAAGAGTTGCTCGCTACCGTATCAGCCGTGTCTGTAATGGCCTCAACTTTTCGCTGTTGTTGCCCTTTTGGCAGGCAGCTTGATCCACGGCTGTAGCCTGTCTGCTGGTCAGAGAATATCAAGTAATAAATTAGAAGAAAAGCGCGTGGTCGTGACTAATTTGTTCGCGAAAAAAACAAGAATTTTTAGGACCGCCAGAGTTTGTTGACCTTTGCCCGTAGCACGCCTATTTGTGAGGGCTTGGCCGGCGTTCTAGATAACGCTGCTAGCCTGTTTTGAGTCATAAATCCGCAGCGAAGTAAAAGTCCGAAAATCGCAATAAAGAAATTTATTTTATTGCCAGTATTAGAATTGGATTTTGTTATAAAAATGTGTGTAAATAAAGATAAATGTGATGTGTTCGAAACAAAGCCATCCTTACGTTGAACAACATTTAAGCTAAAGCTTAAACAAAATGCTGAATGCCACACAACGTGTGAATTCGATTATCCCCAGGCGAGATTGAAAATCTGAAGCCATCTGAAGTAGTTAATCAAATAGTGGCAGACGCCCAAGGACCGGCTATACATTGCGTATGCGTCATAAAAGTCATTCATAATATCCAAGTGTTAGAATAAGCCACAATTGCTTGTGAGCCTGTAATTGAATTGAAGGTCCAATCTCTCTCAAAAATCAAGTTACAATTGCAATATGCAACTCCTAAGGAATACACACAAAAACCACACACACACACACACACACACACAACTGGGGTAAGCAACATGGCCGACTTGCTTTGTAAACTGTTTTGGGCTTTTATGTCTTTTAAGGTTGATCAAAATCAGCAAGATGATGATGAATATTGTTGTCGTTATGTGTTGTTTTTTTGGGGTGGGGTTGGTGCCACTGAATGCCACAAGCTGAAATGTTGCCCATGTGGCATGTGAGCTCGAGCTTGTGGAAGCTAATATTCGGAAATTGTATTTTTGTGTTGTATTGCATCAGCCACTCCCCCTGTTTACCTCGTTGCTGCGGCTATAGCTGTTGTTACTTTCCCCAACAAAAATGCTTTTCTTTTATTGTGTTGCATTTGCTTTGCTTATTGCCCATTTGTTTTTGATTTTGTTTTTGTTGCTCTTCTTGCTTTTGCTCTTGTTGTTATTGTTGTTTTTCAATCACGCATCTCGCTTTGACTTTTTACTGCACCTCGGAAAAATGCACATCAAGTGCACCAAAAACAAAAACCAAAAAAAAAGCATTAAACTCAAAGCAATACCAACATTTTCAAAGTGATGTCCTTTTTGTTGTTGTTGTTCGACTTGTTGTTGTTTTTTGAACAGCTTTGTTGCCGCTGTGCATAAAATTGCAAACTGTTTTTGGCATACCTACAAAACACACACTGACACACACACACAATATACACACCTCAACACTGCCTGTAAATTGTATGCAAAAAATACAAAAAAATTAAAATTTAACTACAAGTTTTTCATTATTTCTCTTTCTACTTCTTCCTTTCTCTCTCTCTCTCTCTTTCTTTGTCTTTCTCCTTCGCTTTACATCTTTGGCTCCTTTTCATCCACAGTGCCATGTGGCCGCTGCCATGGTGGCCGCCTCCACTTCCTTTGGCTACCACTCCGTCAATCAGCTGGACCGCACCCTCATGTGACGTCAGCCCAGCAGCTGCAGTACTTGCAGCGGCAGCAGCAACTGTGGCGGCGGCGGCGGCGTCACCCGCAACTCTCATCAATATCATTCATCGGCGGCAGCAACGCCGTCGTCGTCGCAGCGCTCATGCACACGTTGCCAGAGCTTCCATCGGCATCATCATCGTGCGCGGCGTCGCAGCTCGGGGATGCAGCTGAGGGCGGATTACAGCTCGACGTCGGCGGTGAACAGTGCGGCGAAAACGATTGTGACAATTACAGCGCCACCAGCAGCAGCGGCATCAGTAAGCTCATTACATTTGGGCGCGGGCAGGCCATCGTCGGTGTCCACGTTGACGTTGGCGTCGGTGCCGCCTTCGCTGTTGCTGGAGGCTTCGATGAGCGGATTGAAAGGTGGATCAGTCAGTGCAGCAAATACGCCAGTAGCGCCAGCGATGAAGCACATCAGCTTTGCCATGGGCCCGGGCACGAGCACTGCATCGTGTTCGGGATCGGGACATCATGTCTCCTTTATGCCCATGCCGCTGCCCATGATGGGTGTGAAGCGCTTTCGCGAATCCAGCACATCGCTCAGTTCCCCAACGGCGGCAGCGACAGTGGCCACTAGTTCGGCACCATCACTGATAGAGGGTGAAGCAAAATCGCCCGCGCCGGGGCATCATGCGGCGCTCGAGCTGCGCCAGAGTGTGCAGAGTCAGATCACAACGCTGGAGGATGTGGACGATGTGGAGCACAGCGACGACGACAGCAGCGGCAGTGAGAGTGTGGGCTTGGCCCTGGTGCAGACGACGCCACAGCTGGAGTATCAGGCGGGCATGGCGTCGAGTTCCTCAAGCGCTTCGGTTAAGTAAACTCGTCCAAGCCACACAAACATTTTACGTTTAAGATATGCATTCCCATATATGTAGTTGTAAATAGCGATAGAAGTCTTGTATTGGCCAGCTTTGTTGGCGATCTGGTTAATAGTTGTTTTTTATTTATTGCATAAGGAGTTACAATTAGCCATCATATCTTAGCTCTTCCATGAATATATATTATCCACTTAAGTTCTTTAGACAACCATCCATCTTGTAAATGTTAATCCATCTCTCAATTTCGTTTACTGAAAGCTACGTCTTCAACCTGTCCACGTACCTGACACAAACTCTCTCTCGCCCCTTTCAAATAACACCTCCTTTTGCGAGTATATATAAGCAATTACAAAACTGTAATACTCTCTTCTTAAACTAACTCAAAACTGTACAATATTACGGGTGCAAATGAATTTAAACCTATCTTAGCCTAAAAAAATACATTTGAACAATCTAATAGCAAAAGGCTTAAAAGAAAAATAATCCATCTTTATATGACAAGTTGATTCCATATTCACCTCTCTGGCATGCTTACATCTAGCTTATGTTTTTGAGCTTTAACTTGACGAGAAAATAAATTCAGATTCTGTTTCTAATGATAATTTTAATAAATTTGATTGAAAAGTATTCTCTGCATTTCTACAAGCAGTTCAAGGAGCGAAACAAAGCTCTACAAGTTAAAGTGAGAGAAAAGGGTCAAGGGAAAGAACCGGATACTAAAAGTAACTCATTCATTTTCTCCCTGTGAAGTTCGAATTTAATACATTTCCTTTAAAATTTTCCAGTTGTTTGGTAAAAACAGAAGAAAAACCGTTGATAGTTAAAATGTGTAGTTGTAAAATGCACAAAATGCATAAAATAAGTTAAGTTGAAAAACAATATGAATTTAGCGGGTAAAGTTAGTAGCCTAAAGTAAAAACAAAAACTGCAGAGTGTGGTTTAAAACTAAAATTAAGCTAATTATAATTTTTTTATGAGTTTTGTTTTAATTATTTAGTTTGCAGTTATCAGAGAGCGTAAATTTTTCTAAACTGGTAACACCGGCATACTAAGTAATCACTGGATACAACACCAATGTTAAATAACTAATAGCGCGGCATGTAAAAAGCTCATTAAAATAGTATACGTAAGTACTGATTTAAGTATTTAATGGGTACACTTATGACTCGTTGGACTCGTTGCAACAAATAACTGAGCGAGCAGAATTGAAAAAAAGAACACAAACAAAATGAATAACACTGACAGAAACTGCATCGTAATGTATACAAGCAGAAATGACAGCAAAAAATAAGGCTATAAATAAATGAAGGAAAAGGAAAAATTGTAAAAAATCATGCTCATTGTTTAAAAAACAAACAAATCGGAATAGAGAGAACAAGAGTAATGTAAACCGGAACAAAAACAAGAGGCAATTATTAATATTCAATATGTGTAGCAAATAAGCTCATAGCTCCTAGAGTAATATGTGTATGTGTGTCTATGTGTGTGTGCGCGTTACATAAATAACACTAAGTGTACGATTAAGCTTGTATGTATGTAGGTATGTATACTTCTATCTGCGTATATGTATGTGTGAAATTTACCCACTTAAGCTCTGCTAAATCAAGCTAAATCATCCGATGAATGCGCAGCAGCAAGAATTTATAATATATATATATATATATACATATATATAGAACTACATCCGTGTGTAATTACTTAGAGCCAATCAATCCACTAGCAACTTATAATATAATGGATCCACATTTACAATTGTCATTGGCGCCACAAAAACCAAAAGCATTAAGCCAACAAGCAACACAGATTTGTATTCCATATGTATGTACTTAAATGTATTGAGATTAAAACATATACTGAAACAGTAACTGACGCCTGAGCAAACATTATTTAAATTGCAGCTGGCCAAACAACTGAATGGTTTCTATCTTTTTTTTGTGGTTGTGAAACACTTCATGTTTGCGATGAACTAGCAGGAAGATAAACACAGTAGCTCGGACGGAGAAGGAGCTAAGTGCAACAAGAGACGAAGGACAAACTAGGGACATAAACTTTACACTTTACAGTCAACATTCGGATGCACGGAGTATGGGGCAATAGAGTTACAATTGCCAAGTGAAAGCAGCAAAACTTATGGATTGCCTTGTGCAGCTGTCGTTCAAGCAGACACTCACTCAGTCAGTCCGTCAGTCAGTCAGTCAGTCAGTCAGTCCAAAACGAGTGCAGTCAGCAAAGCGAGAAATGCAAGCAACGCATCTAAAACAACTCGCTGAAGACAAACACACAACAGCTGCCCGGCATCCCTTTGATGGTGAGCTCCATAAAGTTTAAGCTGTGAGTGCGTGCTCCGACGAAAACTGGTTCGTTTCGCTAACATTGTGGGGACAAATCGCGCAACGTGCATCAACTAACTAATGAGAAATTAAGCCAGCCAGCAGTAACCACCAGCCATGCCCACTAGCATGAAAACTACACAACACAACGCACTAATGACCCACAAAAGCGACCAAAGTTAAAGCAGAGTTCCCCAAAACCACACTATGCTACATAAGCAATACAAAATGAGAAGGCGTATGTTTTAAAAATCAAATTAAACCTAGTCAAATCTTAAAGCATTCATATTTTGAAAAGCGTTAAAGTGTGAATTTTAGGGAATCAGACAAGTAACTCACCAATTGAAAAATATATTTCAAAACAGTAAGCTTAAGCCAGGATTTTTCTTTTCTGAGTTGCAGGGTACATTTTGTTGAATGAACTTTTTACTTTTTATTGAACTTTACGCAGCTGTTCAATTTTGTTGTGTAGTGTATTTGTAGGGGCTACCGGCACACCGACTGTCCGGCCATTGTCCTTGTTGTAATCAGCCGAATAACGACTGTCAAAATGGCGGATGAGCGCAGAACTAATAAAAAAGAAATGTTGCATAGCACAGGGGGGCCATCAAATCACAAACTGCACAGAACTTAAGCTTTGGGGGTGGAATAGCGGGTAGAGGGGGAAAGGGAGGATTGAGATTACTTATCGCCCCAAAAACTAAATTTGAAGCAGCGTCGAACCCTCAAACACATTTTATTTGCTTGCTGGTAATTTGGTTTCCCTTTTGCTGCTAGTTCCTTGAACAGTTTCTCTCTCTTTCGCTCACGCTTTCTCTCTCTCAATCTATTTTGTTGTTTTTTTCTTTTTTAACTTCTTTTGTTGGGTTGGTTAATGAACCGAAACGCGTGTTTGTCGCTGAGTTCTGGTGTTGGCATTGGACGGGTTCGCTGCGCTTTCTCAGCTGTTCAGCGAATTTGTTTGCCAATATACATATACAAACACACACACACACACACGCACACATACATATAAGGCAAGAGCAATCATTGTCCTGATGACTTTGTTGCTAGCTCGGGCCAAATGCGCGGTCGTTATTCCAAAGTCCCCTGGGGCATTGCAATTGTGAGTGTGTATGCGTGAGTGTGTGCGTGTGTGTGTGTCTAAAGTTATGAGAGGGTGTTTGTATGGGGATTAGGGTTACTCAGTCGGCTCTTTTGATTATTGTGTTTTGCCTGTGCTGCGTGAATTCTGTGTAGTTTATCATATCCTGAGCACACTTTGGTCTTTCATAACGCTTTTAATGATAAGCATATATCGTGTTAACTGTTTTGTCACCTTGGTAACAAGGTGAGTACTGTTTATGACAAATTCTGAGATTTGAGCACATTTTATCATTTTAATGGCTAATTTGGTTTGTTTAATTACTGGTTTATTTCTATGCGTAACAAAAGGAATAATTTTGACTGGCATTTTAATCCCCCTCCCCTTGCTCAAATGCCTCAAAGACTCGTTGACTTGCGAAACTTATCTGCACATCTGCAGGGAACGGCTCCAACTGGTTGGCCTTAATTTAATTGTGTTTCTGCCATTTATCTTCTCAATTGTATCTTTGGAAGGCATCCAAATATGTTTATGACAGTGCGCCTGATAAATATTGCAGGCGTTTATTGATAGCCGACCATAATTGATAGAGGTTATCATTAATTACATAAACTTAAATAATGTTGCTATCATACGGCTTTTAATTATAAACGTTCTTTAGATGCTACATACACACCTGTGGTATGGCAGTGAGAAGGATTTTAATGAAAAATTCCGACTAGGTAAGTAAAACAGCACTGATCACTTTTAAGCCAACAATATTTTTATTTTGAATGAAAAGTTTTTAATTTGTGTCATAATTACATTACAATTTCATTTGCTGCTCACCTTAAATTATATTATTATCAAAAGTGAACACATAAATATTTATCAGGAATATTAAAAAATGAAGTGTTTTCAGGTTAAATTTAATTGATGCAGTATTTGATTTATTAATCTGCTTAATATGTTGTTAACCCTTAAGGAAACCGCCTCTGACAAGTCGGACATAAAAATGCTGTTAGAGTGAACAATAGCGAAAGTGTTAGCAAATTGAAAATGCACGTTGAAGAAGTGGGCATGGCCTTCAGTACTGTGAGATGGTTTCCCTTCACTGTCATTTAAGAGTCGTTAATTAAATCAATTTAGCTCGTTTTAAACAATTTTGAGTTTGCAAAGCGCATAAAAATACTAAATAAATTGATAAACTGCGGCAAATACGCAAACACAGAATAACGACAAGGAGTTATTGGCGTCTCCTGGTCGTAAATGGAAGGCAAGCTGTAAAAACCTATCGACCCATTCATTGAGGTCTCGAGGAGTGAGCACGAAGGGTGCTGGAGGATGCTGGGTGAAGCCACAAAGCGGAGCTTGCACTTGGCAATGGCTCTTGGAGAAGAGGACCTAAATTGTATAAATATAAACGACATTAAAGCGCGTCTGGAAATAAAACAAACAAGTCGAACTCAATGAACTGTGTTGTGGAGACGACTCCCTGTTGCAGCCACCGCCTCTCGGTTTCCGTTGCTGTTTTGAAGTCTAGTAGGCATTAAGTTGCTCTTGCTCGATGCTATTGACTGCTGCCTTCTGGCTGTGACTGCTTCTCCTCCTCGTGCTGGATGGGCCAATTGAGGCGCAGCCTTTTTGTGTGCTCTCTGCTGATTTTCCATATCTATACACAATGCTCTGCTATTTTTGTGGATGCCTCCACAATTTCTATTATGCTCGGCACCATTGGCTTATATTTAACAATTTATAAATATGAACGCCCACCACATTTTTATTAGAAGCCATTCGAATGATTACGAAACGGCATAGCACATCCAAATATATACATAAAATCGAAAGTAAGAAAAATAACGTACAAAAAAATATACTTTTTTCAAGGAGTTGTCGAAATCATAATACCCTAACTAATTATATTGTTTTGAAGAATAAAATGACTCACTTTTAATATAATTAACAAAATTGCAGAAATAATAATTATAAATACTTAAAGTAATATTTTTTTCACTTGTCAATAATACAAATCGAGATGAATCAACACTGTTTTTTTTACAGATCGAATCTATGACAATAAATAGCAGAGCACTTTTTGTAATGTCATATAAAAAAGAAGGCACAAAACATGCTTGTATCAATAAGTGAAGAGTTGTTGTGTGTTGCGTTGTCGTGTTATTGTTATGGGTGTTGGCCCTGTATTTTTTGAAAACTGCTGCGATGGCAACACATTTTTCTGAGTAGCAATTTTCAATTGAAGCGTAAATTTCGCTCTGCGTCAGTGAACAATTCGCACAGCTTCAAGCTGTTAATAGAAGTAGAAGGTTGTAGAGTCTTGCCTGGCCAGTACCTGGCAGTAGACAGAGGGCTGCGTTGGAGAGGGCAGGGAACTGACATTGGACGCAGCGAGCTAGATAAATGACATCAGTGGATTATCGCCAGCATCAGGACAAACACAAACATGCAACAATTCCTTGTGCTTAAAATTGAAAAAAAACAAAGACACACACACAAGCATAATTAACAGATAAACGCACATATATGCACTGCGTGTGTGTGTGTATGTTATGTGTGTGTGTGTGTAAGGCAGGAAAACATAAGCATGAAATATCACAGGGAGCATCTCGCCAAAGTGTCGACATTTGTTGATTTAACACGTAAATATGCGTTATCCTTGGGCTGACCTTGAGCAGGGAGCAAGCCAATTCTTTGTTTCAGCCCTGACATTTTTCTCGTATTTTTTGTTGAATAACTTCACGCACAGAACCATATGAAGGGGAAGATAGGGAGACCCGCTTGTTCATGAGTGCAAGTACAAATTACAGGCCCATTCAGCAGCCGGAGTTGTGACCCGTAGCCAGGCAGAAGGACCGCCCGCTGTTGCACTGGTTTCCCTTGGTAATCACGTACATGGATGGTCCTGTTGTGCCAACAGCAGCAACAGCAGCGGCAGCATCCACAACTAAAGCAAGGGGCAGCCGCAACTTTAACGCCGACATTGACACTGCCACTGCCTGTTGTTGGTCGTTGTTGCTTTTGTTGTTTGTTGTTGTCGTAAAGCTCCCCGCTTTGATGCTAAATTACAAGTCTTAAATTTAATGCTTTAATAAATCCGAGTCAGGCCAAAAAAAAAAAAATAAACAAATAAAAAAAAGAGAGAAAAGCACACACAAAGTCAGACTCATTCGCAATTCGTAACAAATTGAATTCAATTAAATAAATTAAAGTGCATTTTACATAAGCGACGTTGCAGTGCTATAAAAGTAAATTAAATCACTTTTAAATGTCACAAGGCTGAAGAGCACAAGCACCATGAGCAGCAGCAGCAGCAGCAGCAGGAGCATCTGGAAAGTAGGAGCAGAAGCAGTAACTCCACGTATATTTAAATTTCCAAATTGGGGAATACAGAGTGAGAAGGTTTCCTATTTTTTAATTTAGGAGAAAGTCAATGTGGGAGCGCAGGAAAATCAAAGCATAAGTTGAAACAATGGGAATTGAAAGTTTAAGGGACAAATGCCTTAAAAAAAAGGTAATATTGAGCTAAATAAGGATTCGAAGGCGCATTAATAAAAAATTGCGCATTTTGAAAAGTTTGCCAGTTAATACAAAAGTTCATTTGCTATCGGGTAAAAGTTGGTTCTATATTTGAGGTTGGTTACGACTGCTATACTTGACAAATGACATAACTGTGTAAACTCAGACACACACACATGCCGCTTAACCTTTAGAGAGACGAGACTCATTTTGTGGCACCAATAACGAGCCGCAGAAAACCAAATAAAAAACCAATAAAAAAGGCGACATAGTATGTTAAGCGAGTACTTTTGAAAGTTGAATTTGGGATCGGCTTAATTATTTACACATGAATAAATATTCATTTCAATGTCAAAAAAACAATTTAAAGAGAACTTATCATCGCTCTAAATAAGTATTTAAAATCCCGCTTGTTTGAAAAGCCAGTAAGTTCGATTATATTTTATTGAAGACTGTTAATACGGCTTAAAAATACTTACGAGTGATTAAACTTAATTAAATGTGTAATAAAATATTTCAAACCGTCAAAGTCTTTTTACATTTGATCTTAGGCAACTATTAGGGCAATAAATTCTTCAGTGGTTCGGCTCAGTTCTGATTAAAATCTTTTATTGAATGACCGAATATTAACTATTTACACTGTGTCCAATTATACTTACTAATGCTACTCCCAACACAATTGAATCTGACAAGGAGACGACATCTGAAAAAGTAAAACTTTTGACACGCAAAAAAAAAGAAGAAAAATCATTAAACATGTTCTGGGAACGAGCACTTAGTACGATGATAGCTAATTGAAGTACAGCCACTTGTCTGCCAATGGGTGGGACTCGATAAGGCAGCTCTAGTTAACAGCAAGTAATCAATTTAAAAGTTTCCACTGGCGCAAAGTTTTGGAGCATGCTCTTGTCTTCTTTCAAATTTTGCTGAAGTAAATCTCGAATGCTAGTTAAACGTTATGTACACGACTAATGGGCAAAACTGAAACGGCTAAGGAAATTCGGCTAGCGCTCTTCGGTTGCCTGAATCAAAAACAACACACAAAAAATAAGACAAATAAAACAAAACTCGGGGCAGACAACAAGCGGCGGCAAACAGGAGAACACACACACTGCACAAGATACGAACAACAAAGTAGTTGCTCTGCATTTCCGTTTCCGCTGCTGGCTGCCGCCATTATGCGGATGTTGTCTAGCCTCTTTCTCTCCCAGAAATGTGGTAGGAGAAAAATTGCATTGCTGTTGCTCGTGACGAATACATGTAATAGAATATTTTGTGGTATGTCAAGGAGTATAGCGCCAGTACTAAACACGTTCATAAATTTCAAAATAAAAAAATGTTTCGCGTTCGAAACATTCTGCAAAAGCAATTAGTTTTGCGCCCAGGGCCGCTTCGCATCGTATTGCAATTAACGTTACAAAAGCAAGCACCAGAAAAACAATACAGCGCCAAACGGGCAGCCTGGTAACTGAGTGGATAACCAGCAACGACCAACCAACCAAACAATCCACCCACAACCAGCAACAAATCAACCAAACAGCTAACTGAATACTATGAATTATGAGCCAGGACCGCGCACCCGACGCCTACACCAAAACATCTGCGGCCTTCATGATTTGGGCACGATTCAACAGACAGCGGTCTTATTGATGTTTCAGCTCGTTTTCCGTTTGCATTAATGCCCAAAATCAATTGGAACAAACACATTTTAAAATCAGCGCCACGATGCCCTGTAAGCAAATTAAAATAAATACTACAATTCTAACAACCATTTTGGAGAGTAGTTGCAATTATTGAAGTTGAAATGAATATGTAAAACAATTATCACATCATAATAAACAAAAATATTTACACTCAATTTAAAACTCATTAGCAGTTGGTCGCTAAGGTTGATATACATATTAAGGAGCCCAATAAAAAGCTACTTTGCATAAGACTAATTACTCACAAATAAATGACATTTACTGATCCATGAGGAGTCGAATTTTCTGCCCAGCCGTTGCGTCTGCTAATTAAAAGAAAAATCCTTTGTTTAATAGACTTTTAATGTTCGAAGCTAATGCAACGACAATCGCGGTTCTATAGAATTTATTGTCACTTGTCTGTATGGTTGTCAGAGCTATTCAGTAAATGTTATTTCGATATGGAGTGTGTACAAGTGCTAAAAGGGTACAGATGTGCTTCGAGTACTACGAGTATTAAGGTACAGCTTCATCACTTAATGGTGCATTAGAGACTATTTCAAAACCAAAAGGCTCAAAGTGCTCCAAAAGAGTTTAATTACCCCCGAGTTCGCTTGAAGTTGAACCGAACTTGAGCACAGGCGAAGGGATAACATCTTCTGAATTTTAAGTGAACGAACAGCGCAAAGAAAAAACAAAAAACAAGTGTTTCGTTTAACTTTGTCCCGCTAGCTATGGGCTTTTTATTTTCATTTATTTATGAGATAAACTTTTGATTTGTTATAGCCCAAGAGGTTTGCGGCCAAACCTACTCACACCCGAGCTGCGCCAGCTACAAATTTTATTAGGCAAATAGTATTCGGCAGCAAAAGCCGTCCAAGCAGCTGCCTCCTCCACCAAACTGGGTGTATGTATAATGCGATGTGCCCGTGGCCAACGATGGTTCACTTTACTTTCAACTGGGAGGCACATTGCGGAGAATTTTAACGCTTCAGTTAACAAATTTATTAAAACACACAACAAGAAGTGCTTATACCCTTACATGCTGAACTCGCTGCTTACAATTATTACGCTATTACATTTTTGACACATGAATAATTTATTTAAACTTGTTATCAATTCATATTTGCCTACTTCTATCATTAAGACTCAATTTTAAATGTTGACTCAATTTAAAACTTCTTGTCTCGTGAATAATATTTTCACTAATTCATACTATTTTTTATTTCTGGTCTGATTGGGATTTTTTCTAAGGAGATCAATGTTCTCTTTTAATAAAAAAAAAAATCGAAATAAATAAATAAGCATTCTATTAGACCTTTCTGGTCTACAAAATTAAAATACCATAAATAATAGCGTATAAAACTTTTTAAATAAATTTCATCCGCTCTTTTATGGTCTGTGTGTCATAAATATAACTTTATATTCAAACGTATTAAAGAGCAACAAAAATTAAATTCGAGATTGCACTTAAAGTATTTTATTTATGTTGAATTAGTTGATAAATGTATGTGTTCCTGACTAGCTTACCAAACTATCAATACAAAACGATATACCCTCTATTGACTATTTATGTATATTTATATATTATAGACTCTTTGGGGATTATACAAAAATAAGTGGGTTAAATCTCTTTATGTCAGTCTTAAGTATAGCTAAGCATCTAACATAAGCCCCGAGATGTGTTATGAATGAAAGCAAAAACGAAAAAATTGTAGGGAAACTTTGTGCCATATTTAAATATTTTCAACTTTGCACCGTAGTAATACTAGCAGCGTAAGTGATAACAATTATCAGGGAAACTGGCAAAAGTTAGTCGTAAATGAAATGAGTTTTCTGTGAGCAGCGAGATAAGAGCATATTAGCAATAACACCAATCATATAGTAAATGTAATGCTTTTATTATTGTGCTTTATTGAGAATCGACTTTTACTTATGATTTTGCTTTTAATAAAATATAACTGCCGAAAGAAACACAATTAATTTCGTAATATTGTCACCGTTATTTGCGACACTTAAATGCCTCACGTTTGATCGTAAATAGATATATATGTGTATGTGTATATTGTATAAATCGCTATTATCATCCTATCATTTGTATTGTCCATGTTTGATTCATCGTTCGAAGAGTTGTTTGGAATATATTGGCTAGCAGTGTTCAACAGATTAAACTTTAACAACAACAAGGCCACACAGCTCGCTTGAGTTGCGTCCCTTGGCCCAGCTTATATGCCGGAGCCGCGCTTCTCCGTGCCTAGAACGTACTTGTTGAAGACGCCGTTCAGCTGCTCCATTAGTATGAACGTCAGCACCGTGTGCGGTCCCAGACGGAAATAGTATGGCGTGAAGCCCTTCCACAGCGAAAAGATACCCTCGTGACGTGCCACCCGGAGCAGCACATCCATGGTGCCCTTGTATTCGGCCTTGCCGTCGACCATCTTCATGTTCTGTATGCGTGTCTTGGCAATATCCAGCGGCATCGATGTGATCGTAGTTAGCAGGCCGCTCAGCATGCTGGCAAAGAAGTGCAGCTTGATGCCCTCCTCCATTTGGAGCGGTCCGGTGTGGAAGTACGACTTGAACTGGGAGTAGCTGGCCAGTTGTGTCATGTTCACGACCATGGCACGACCCACAGTGGGCAAGCAGCCGCGCCACAGTGCCGCCACTCCCTCCTCGCGTGTTATCCGGGCCAGGGCGTTGCCCACGTTCTTATAGTTGCGTCGCTCCTCCACGGGCAGGCGTCCATCGGAGGTCATGCGGATGAGAGCCACCTCTGCCGGGGTGCCAATGAATGCACCAGAGGCGCCCGCTATCATGCCCATGACCATGCTGGCAACCACATTGGGCGCTCGATCGAAACGCGCCCGGTACTCCTCGTTCAGGTAAGTGTACATACCCAAACGGCCCGTTGTGTAAGTCGCCTGCCTCAGCAGCGCTGCTGAAATGCCCTGGTACAGGGCAAGGGGTCCCTCGCGCTTGACCACCGTCTGAATGCAGTGGAAGGAATTTCGGTATTCCTTCTTGCCGCTACCGGCACCCGCAATCTGCATTCGATTCTTGACGAGATCCAGGGGTTGGACACACATGGTAGCACCCATGCCGCTGGCGCCACCAATAAGATATTTTGAAATCGCGGGCGGCGTCACTTTTTTGCTGGTCTCTTTCTGCTCTGACATGGCTGCAAATTTTTCCGTTCACTTTGCTGATTACACAACACAAAATGTTTTGATTAAATGCACTACGGTCTTAATCGGTTCCAGGCTCGCTTATTGGCGCTACAGCTGTCAATTTTGTTGTGCTGTTAACTCTATTCTGGTCGATACTTTTGCTGGGAAAGTGTGCGCTGCTTTATTATAATCCTATAATTTTGCGCCTTCCTGGTCCGTTATAAATTATTACTTATGGTCAGAGCGAACAGCTGATACTGGCCTTTGCGTACAAACGTTCACACACTTCCTCAATTTATTTTTGCTTTTGCTTGCTGTCAACAGCTGCTTTCTCTCTCTGCCTCTTTCTGAATGTGAACCAATGTCAATGGCGTGCTTGTGTCGTCGTCACCGAGTGCTGCTAATTTTAGGCGCCACTTATGCGTTTTTTTCACGTGTGACAATATTGCCTGCCCCAAATTGCGAATTGTTGCGCAACGCAAAACTACACAAATTAAATAGACGCAGCTGCTTGCAATGGAAATTACAAGAATTCGCTGTTTTCTGTTTTCGTCGCTCAGCTGATGACGTGTACAGCGACGGCGCAGAGGCAGACAGGGTTGTCAACTGCGTGCGCAGTGGCGCAACTTATTTTGTTAAATGCTTTGGAGATGTACATAGTTAATTAATTAGATACAGCAACTTATGACATTCATAGTGACCTACATAAAAATATTAATAGGCCACATTCCCTCTATAGTTGCTCTCAATTTAATATGATTAGATAGGAGAGCGCAAACTTAAAACAGGCATCGCAAATGCTGACAGCCCTGCTTGAACGATAGCTCGCTGTTAGCCGCTAGCTGCACTCTCTTTCTCTCTTGCTCTCTCTCTCTCCGTATCTCTGGTCAAGACGGTGCTGTTAAACACTGAACAGCAGCGTCGTTTTTGCTCAAATCATGTTCTGCCCGATACTATTTAACATAGCTTCACATATGCTAAATGTTATTAGTTTTCTAATAACGCACGTTGGCTTATGTATGTATATGTTCTTTATCTGATTTGTTGCCTTGTTGCTTTTTTAAGCAGCCTTTGTCGACTTCGTATCGTGGCCCGTGTTGAAAATGTTTGACAAATTTGTATTCTAATTGTTCTAATCAACTACATAAATAATCTAAATATGTGACTACTGATTCGAGTTAGAGATATTATCGATTTTTTTATACAACCTGTTGCTAATTGGAGGCACACAGCTTTCTTTTTTTTTGGAATATATAAAATTTGTACAGCTCTTTGTAAAAATAATGCAACCATGCACATATATGAAAACTTGCACATACTGTACATATATACATACGTAAATTCATGAATATATTTCAATAAAGATGTGAACTTGAGTTTAAGCTAAGTAAGTCAGTTAGATGTGATAAGTAGTAACTGAATATATATATATTATTAAAGGAAAACAGTACAAAATTAATTCAGGTTATGTAAGTACAGTTATGATGCTTATCTTTGCCGATACAACTTTTTGTCAAACGAAACTGTTGAAAGCCAACGTAATAAATGATTGTGCTATATTGAATATGCACATGTACTTGACACCTGCCAACTAACTGATAGCAATCAATGTAGCGACATATGCATTCTCGATTTTAATGGCATTATCATTATGCGATATGCACCGAGTTTTGTTGTGAGTATATATTGGGATGGCATCGCTTGGCGGCATTCAATCATGGAGCATCTCAGAATTTATGCAGCGAAGCGCAAGCAATTCGCTCATTCGCGCTTCATTCAATCAAAGGGGATCAACAGATTGCCCCACAGCCCGTCCGCCGCCTCGCATGTGATTCAAGCTGAAGCGATTTCAATTGAATTTAAGCGACAACAGCATTTTTCTGCCTGCGTGCGAGCGAGGGATTTTCGTATTTTAAAGAATGAAATCGAAAATGAACAAAAACAACAAATGAGAAATGAAATGAGAATGCACAGACGAAGTGGCAGCAGCAGCAGTATCACCACCAACACCAACAGCAGCAAAGGATGACACAAAACGAAAATGTGGAACTGTCAAACGAGCTTGGTTCTATAGATACAACTACTCATACTACATACAAGTACCGTGGTCGTAACCAGAGGCAGGGACAGAGGCGGAGACAGCCATATCCACTGCCCCAGTGCCCCAACAGCAATGGCAGTTAATATGCTCGCGAAGGCGGCAACTTCTGCCACAAACACACACAAACACAAGCACACACACACTTATACATATATGCATTCACTGTGAAGGACATTGTGAGTGAAATTGAATGCTTGGACGTTTTTCACAGCCATCTGCAAAGCAAATGCTTCAAACCGGCCAAAACCGAGTTGCATTGACTGGCTGGCAACGCTTGTGACACTCTCCACGGAATATAATAATACTCACTTGAGGGGAGCAAAGCTAAACTGGGTTGGGAGGGCTTACTTGGGAAACTTCAATGGATAGTGGATAATAAAAGATAATAGAATAATAACTCTGATGTAAAATGATTTTTATATCAGGAATGGAAAAATTTTTTTTTAAATATATTATAAGCATTATGTATTAATTGAAAATGAATTTAGAAATGAAATCTTCTTAGATTTCTAAAGAGCATTTTGTTATTGAGCTAAAGCTAGCTCTTAGTAGTTTATTTAGAGTTTCGCTGTTAGCGTTACTTTCAATACAGGCCACTTGCCCTTATTCAACTATGGGATCGCCCTTTTGGGCGGTTACTGCCTCATCATTCATGCGACGTTAGCTGGCCAATCAATAAAATTTCACGCTGCTGTAATCAAAGCATGTGATATTAGCGTCAAGTTGAATGAATCCATGTGCGGCAGCAGCTCTGCCAGGCCAGATCAGAGCAAGCCGCTGGCAACAGCAACGGCAACGACAACGACAACCAGGGCCAAAACCAAAACTAAACCCAGCCAGCCAGACATACAGCCTTACGTCAGCTATAGAGCCCGGGAGCTTTGTGTGGCTTTTGTGTAAAAATGCTTAAGCGATAAGGTCGCTCGTTATATGTAGACTTCATCGTCACTGAGCGTACAAGCCGGGAGTTGAATCAACAGTTTGGCGTCGACACCCGCGTCACTTGCTAATTTTAACACAGCGAGGCTGGCTTTGAATGTTGAATATGGGCGGGCCACAAAAACTCACAGAAATACCATCAACGAGTTTCATTTGCAACTTGGGAAATTTATTTTTGTGCAGCCCGTTTAGTGATGCGTTATGGGGTACACGGCAGTATCACAGAACCGAATCGCAGGTAATCTCATGCTTTGGAGACGAGTTTTGGCAAACGACCAATCGACTGGAAGATTTTAGTGCGTTGGCAAACGACAATAAGCTGGCATCGCTGCCAAAAAAAAATTCAGTTCAAGCTCAGACCGTTTTCAGTGGTTATTCTTGGTGTAAAAATATAATAAACAAAGTCATCCTTGAGCTTCCAACAAAGGTCACAATTCTCAGACGCATGCAGTCATTTCCTACTTGGCACCAGCTCTGACTTTGGAAACGTTGTGGCCAAGTGCTGGAAAATTGAAAATGCCACACGAATCACATGAGAGTTGCATAGGAAGTGTGTGGAGCTTAAATAGATTTTAATTTAAATTTTGTCAAGTTTTGTACATGCTTGGAAAAGCATTTGCCGAAAAACGAAATGCAATCGAAAGTGGCCTTTGCACAAAGTAGGTTTAAAACGAAATGGAAAGATGTTAAGCATTGAAAATCAAAAATATTGTTCAAAGCAACCTTTCTAATTTATAAGCAATTAAATGATTTATGATAAAAGTCAAATATGGTATTTATTTAAGGCTTTAATGTATGAAATTGTTAAATTAAAGTTACAAATTAAGCTAGGGAAAAAAGTTAATTACAAATTAAATGAAAGAAAAATATATAAAGTAAATGCGAAAGGTATCAAGATATATTGGAATGATTGGGGAAACCCATTACAAATTCCCAATCAGACTAAAGTATAGAAAAATATACCAATAGTATGAACTAATGAGTATTTATAAAGTATTACTGCCTTAAAGTTGAGTTCATGAAACCCACTAAATGTCATCAAATCGATAAGCTAGTTGAAAAGCAATAAAATATGGATTTTGCAAGGTTCGCTATATTACTTTGTGCTGATTTTATAGCTCTGTTTTATTTATGTATGCTTTATATTTAGATATCTCGAAACTCGTCTTTATTTGAATTAATATTAGCATTGTAGCCTGTTCTTCCGGTTCAACCTTGTTCTCGGTGATATATTATAATTATTAATATGAGCTTCCTTATGTGTACTTGTTCAAATTTCCGGCAATTTGAATTTAAGAAGATATAAAATCTTCCTCTCTGCGTTTGTGTTGCCTGTTGCTTAATTTAGAGCTGCATACAAAATGATTGCAGTC
Organism: Drosophila cognata; assembly: GCA_035041535.1. Lineage (NCBI taxonomy): Eukaryota > Metazoa > Arthropoda > Insecta > Diptera > Drosophilidae > Drosophila > Drosophila cognata. The sequence continues at coordinate 9,915,351 of JAWNLC010000571.1, read as the reverse complement.
TCCTGTAATGGAATTGACTTTACAAATTCCGCGAGCCAGAAAAAATGTAGTGTCCTCAACTGGGATGGAAGCTTGCGGGACGGGGCAAAGCAGCGCGTTGCAGCAAAAGTGCTGCCTGTCAGAGTTGCACGGCCATTTGCAATATGCAAAATGCGACAAAATAGTTGGGGGGGGGGGGGGGGGCAAGTGCCACACCCAGTCGCTTGGCATCCCTTGCTGCGTAAATAAACATTTAGCATTCCATTAGAATTTGCATGGCAATAACAGAAGCTGGTGCTGAAAGCAAAATGGAAAGAGACCGCTTAGTACTGGCAGGATAAGCGCGACAGCAGCCAATTCGTGCGGGGGCAAGCGGCATTGGCTAAATCAGATTGTGGACTAAACACGCTAATGGCATTATAATTACCCCTGGGGCCAAACCAGCCACCCCAACTACACCTGCCGGGCACATTCTAAAATGCAAATTAAAACTTTGCACTAAACTTTTCGACGCCACTTAAAGGCGAGCAGCTGTGAGGCAGCCGACTAAATTGCATTGCGGTTGTCAACCAACCCAACCTTCTTTTCTCCTGACGATGGCGATCCCCGTTGGGACAACATCGCGTCGTTGGCCAGTTGGTTGAGATCCTTTACATTAACGTATAATCAACATTAATGGAGCTGACAATGCGCTTCCGGAGACAGGGACACAATACAAAAAACCACACAGCGCCCAACTGTGGAGCACATTCTTTACAGTTTTATTGTGTTTGCCGACCAGCCAAGTGAAAGTGGCCCTTCGCTCCACTTAGTCCAACATGGGGATTACATTCGCATCAGCTCAATGAGAAATTATGTGTATGAGTATTCCTTTTGTATTTGTGCATTGTTGCTTAGGCACCCGGTAGTCCTGTAGCTGTCCTTGTCCCTGTCCAAAATGGTCGAGTCCCTTATTGGCTTGTTATGTTTGAAGTAACTCCATTTATTTAGTAACTTAACATTTCTTACTGTCAGCTCAAAATTATATATTTTTCTTGTATTGTGCGTATTTCTTTGTTGTCGGCCCTTTGCACCTTTGCACAATTCACATGTGTGTCAGCAGGGTCCAGTTTTTCCATGTATATTGATTAAGCCTACGCCCAAAGGTGGCATTACGTATACGCCGCATATACTTAATGGAATGACAGCGCTCTAACTGAGTAAGAAAATTTATGGCTGCCATTGTGTGCTGTTTGTGTGTATGTGTGTGTAAAACACATTTTTTGGTCATATAAATTAAAAGCAGCTCAGTCATGAGCCAAACAACAAAGCCACTTTGTGCTGAAATATCTATTTGTGGCTTCAACTTGTAACTTAAGCCAGATTCGGATAAAAAGTTGAAATTTGCTGCGGCTGCAACTTGATGTGGCATTTGCTCCACAAAAGTAGCCAACTAGACCGCCATCTATCTGATGCTTGCAACTGAAACACTTTTACCCTGCCACTTCTCCAGTCTGCCTGCTGCCAATCTACTGCGACACAAACAAAATAAAACAAAGAACCACCAGCCAGCCAACATTCTGAAATGGAGCAATCCCGGCAAAGTGTAACCTACAAAATTAATGGTGCTAATGCCAAGTGGGTCTGTGTGTGTGTGTGTGTTCTTTCAGGTCTGTGGTCAACTCAATTCTGAAGCAGACGTCTTGTTACCTAAAACCACTTTGCAATATGAGCAACAACAATCTTAAGCCGACAGGAATTTGTTCTTGACTTCAAGTTTTTCTAGGTCTGCCAAAAACGCCAGGAACCAAACAGTGTCTACAAAAATACTCGCACAGTTGAACTTTAATAGGTATATTAGTGTGTTGCAGCTAAAAGCGACATGATTGAAGTGAACTAGAAATTATTGAAAATAAATGAGATATTTGAAATAGCACTAACTTATGTTATTCTTATTTTTGTTTTACTTATTGCAATATAAATACCTTATTATTATTATTATTATTGATATATATGTATATTTAAATAGATATAAATAATTCCATTGCTCTCGTTAGCTCCCCTTAAGCATAACTAAAGCATCAAAAATAAACGCTTTAAAAACAATTGGATAGGGTTTTAGCTTTAGTTAAAGTCACGTATCTCAGAATTATTAATTTTCATAAATAAAATGTAGTAATACACGTATTTGGTAGTCGGGCAGTTGTCGTGGTTTCGAACTCGACCTACGTTCTGAATCAACACAGACATTTGCTGTCGTCATTTACACTCGGTGATTTATTATGCAGTAAGTTTTTCTACATACATGTTCGGCTTGGCTCTATAAGATGAAATTTGCCAGTGCAAATTTTTTCCGGTTCACTAGGCACAATACATGATTGATAGTCCCCTAAATAACCAACTAGCAACTAGCAACGGTTGTGTAGGTCAAATGCTCATAGCGGGTATGCCAACGATTTAAATATTTGATTCCGAGGCCTTGACCAATATTAATCATACAAATTGGCACCAAACGGCAAACATGAACTTAAATTGAAGATAAATAAATTCGGCAACGAACTACAATCAATACTTCGCCTTGGAACATGACAACTAATGAGAGCATTTCGTTATTGTTCTCGAACTTAAAAAATGTGTCATATGTGTTTTATTCATGCAATTCAATTAAATATATATGTATGTCAGCAGCTGAAACATGCTGTATTGTCATTGTCATGTTGTCATCATGTATTGCCATCTTTACAATGTTCTAACTGGGGAAAAAAAACGACCGACTGGAAAAATATGAAAATGCAAAATTCCCCAGTCATAATCGGTTTGCTGATAATTCCCGCATTTTTTAAATTGAGCTCTCTTTTCATAGAGGCCTTGATAAAGGTAGTTGAGGCATTATAAATAGTTCCCCACCTGGGCAGGTCGAGTCAGTTTATCACGATCGCGAGATGTTTAACAAGCTGCATTTACTTTCGTTCGCACTGTTGGGTAAATATGAATAACTCAAACTTTGAGTGCAACTCAATGATCCTCTCTGTGTTTAGTGGCAGCAACTCAGGTTCGAGGCCAGTGTACGATCACCAGACAGAATATCGAGCGAGCGAATGGAGTCTACACTTTTACCGATAGGTCTAACAATATCCAGCTGTTGAGGACGGCGACTGTTGCCTCAGGTGCTGTAATCACCTTGCGTTGCCTTCGAAATGAAGTATATCAGACGACGTGTCAGGCGAACAGGCAGTTTAGTCCGGCATTGCCGGTAAATTGCCGTAACCCACTGACTGTGCCCGGTATTATGCCTGTGCCACATAACGATCTATCCTGCCCAACATCAATGTTTGTCGTTGGCCATACCTTTAACAATCGCATGTTGGAGCTGTATCGTACTTGTTACAATCCGCAGACTGTGCGCGCCTACTTCTCGGATGTGACGCTCTATCCAAAGACAATCTGTAAGTTTGGATATTTGCTCTCCATGGATTTGTATATAATCGTTGTTTTGTTTATTAATGTAGTTCCAACTCGTCCAAATGTGCAGTTCACAACAGATCAACTTATTACTCCCGCACAGGCGGCCTCATATTTAACAAGAAATATTTTCACGACCTTCCGCAACATTTATGGTCAAAATCAACAGTATATAAGAAATAATATGGATTTGGTTATCAATCGTGGTCATTTAACCGCATCATCCGACTTTCTATTTGGCGACCAAGCTGCTGGAACTTTCAAGTATTTGAATGTGGTGCCCCAGTTCAAATCGATTAATGATGGCAACTGGAGACTCATCGAGGAGTGGGTCCACACTCGAATTCTCCCCAACTCTGTACTGTTCGTTCGCACAGGCGCTCTGGGAGTATTGAGCCTGCCCGACTTCAGTCCTAGACGCACTATGAGACAGGCCTATCTCGCGGGCACCAACCAGAATCCTGTACCAGAATGGATGTACAAAATTGTGCGAGACGCCACTAATCGGCCGTTGTACGCCTTCATCACATACAATAATGCTTTTGCAGCAGCACGTCCACTCCCACCGGCCAACTGCCAAGTCCCGATCACGTGTCCGGTGAACCTACTTAGTACCGCTGCGATGGGGTACACATATTGCTGTGATCCGACACGTTTTAATGTCTAAGCTGAACTGATTACGCTTAGCAGCTGATCACTGACAAACATTCCATGAAAAATTCTGTACCAAAAACTGAATAGTATTTACACTGTCATAATAAATGTATTTAAAAAAATTATATATGCTGGAGTAATTATTATTTATATGACGCTTTAAGGTAAGGGAATGTAGCGGACTGCTCAAAATACAATCATGTCTAGGATTTGGCTACACAAGCTTATACTATTTGATAAGGTAATTTAAATACCTTTGATGTCATATAAAATAAGCACAGTACTCATAAAGTGCACGAATTAGGAGTGGTTTGGGTTGAGTGTTAACGAAACTCATTGGGCACACAGGGTAACGATCTTTTTATTGGGCAAGGATTAATCTATTAAATGAAACTCATTGGCTACAACTAAATTTAATTGTTGAGCATTTGTCATGAATATTATCATGCATAACTTGGGCGAGCACTTACAGTGTCGTCTTGGGACTATTCGGACAGCTTTGCTCAGGGAAATGAGACAGAGAAGGAGTAAAGACACAAATCGAACCAGAAAAAATGGACACGGACTGATATGCATTATGCCCTATCTTAAGTTGATGTTGTTGACCGCCCTTAGGATAAGTATCGCTTCGCAACCCACTGCGAAAAAGGGGTCAACGCCTTTCTACTCCTAATCCGAAAAACCTTTTTCTTATGGCCGAACACAAAAAAGAGAAAATGTGTATAACCTACTCAGGATCAGTATGGCACAGAGAAATACTCACAACAATAGCGGTAGCGTATTGTGATGTGGTTGTCGAATGTTTGGAGTTGGGTGCTTGCAGTATTTGCAGGTTAGGTCAGGCTATCGGCAAGTCGGTATCCACTTCTTATTTTTTATTTCAAATTTTTGTTCTTTGCATCAAAGTCATGCCGATATTGGGTGCACACCCAGACTGATTAACCGCATTGCACTTTGAAAAATTAATATTTTCGGGCACTGCCGAAATTCAAAGAAATCAGTAAATGGTCGGATAAAGCCGGTCCTTAACACGACGTTGCCAATATTATTACTGATGAAGTGAATATTTTTCAGGTGGATTGGAAACATATTTCGCACGGAATTGCAGAAAAATAATACGAATGCAAATGTGTGTGTTCCTTTAGGTCTTTGGTTAACTGATTTCTGAAGAAACATCTACTTACAAAAATATGACAACAATCTTAAACTGACAGAAATTTGTTCTTGACTTCAAGTTTTTCTAGGTCTGCCAAAACCGCTGGGAACAAAACGGTGTCTATAGAAATACTCGCACAGTTGTACTTTAATAGACATATTAGTGTGTTGCAGCAATATTATTTCGAATATCGCATTCATATTCAATAATTTCTAGCTCACTTCAATCGATATAAAAAAATGCTGTTTAGTTATTTCAATACAAATTCCATACAAGTAATAAATTTATTTGTGTAAATATCAATTAGTCCATTGATCTCATTAGTTCTTATTAAGCTTAACTAGAACATTAAAAATTAAAGTCACGTATCTCAGAATTCTTTTTTTTTCATAAATTAAATTTATTATCACACGTATTTCGTACTAGGCTTGGCTCTATAAGAAGAAATTCGGCAACGAAAAACAATAAATACTTCGCCTTGGAACATGACAATTAATGAGAGCATTTCGATATTGTTCTCGAACTTAATAAATGTGTCATATGTGTTTCATTCATGCAATTCAATTAAACATAGTAAAATATGTTAGCAGCTGAAACATGTTGTATTGTCATCGTCTTTACAATGTGAAAACTGGGACACATCGGTTTGCTCCTATTAGTTGAGGGATTATAAATAGTTCCTCTCCTGGGAAGGTTGAGTCAGTTTATCACGATCGCGAGATGTTTAACAAGCTGCATTTACTTTCGTTAGCACTGTTGGGTAAATATGAATAACTCAAACTTTGAGTGCAACTCAATGCTCCTCTCTGTGTTTAGTGGCAGCATCTCAGGTTCGAGGCCAGTGTTCGATCACCAGACAGAATATCGAGCGAGCGAATGGAGTCTACACTTTTACCGATAGGTCTAACAATATCCAGCTGTTGAGGACGGCAACTGTTGCCTCAGGTGCTGTAATCACCTTGCGTTGCCTTCGAAATGAAGTATATCAGACGACGTGTCAGGCGAACAGGCAGTTTCGTCCGGCGTTGCCGGTAACTTGCCGTAACCCACTGACTGTGCCCGGTATTAGGCCTATGCCGCATAGTGATCGCTCCTGCCCGACATCAATGTATCTCGTTGGCCATACCTTTAACAATCGCTTGTTGGAGCTGTATCGTACCTGCTACAATCCGCAGACTGTGCGCGCCTACTTCTCGGATGTGACGCTCCATCCAAAGACAATCTGTAAGCTTAGGTTTTGCTCTCTATGGATTTGTATCTAACCGTTGTTTTTTTTTATTAATGTAGTTCCAACTCGTCCAAATGTGCGGTTCACAACAGATCAACTTATTACTCCCGCACAGGAGGCCTCATATTTAACAAGAAATATCTACACGACCTTCCGTAACATTTATGGTGCAAATCAAACGTATATAAGAAATGATAGGGATTTGGTTATCAATCGTGGTCATCTAACCGCTTCATCCGACTTTCTATTTGGCGACCAATCCGCTGGCACTTTCAAGTATTTGAATGTGGTGCCCCAGTTCCAATCGATTAATGATGGCAACTGGAGACTCATCGAGCAGTGGGTCCACACTCGAGTTCCCCCCAACTCTGTACTGAACGTTCGCACAGGCGCTCTGGGAGTATTGAGCCTGCCCGACTCCAGTCCTAGACGCACTATGAGACAGGCCTTTCTCGCCGGCGCTAACCGGAATCCTGTACCAGAATGGATGTACAAAATTGTGCGAAACGCCGCTAATCGGCCGTTGTACGCCTTCATCACATACAATAATGTTTTTGCCCGGGCACGCCCACGCCCACCAGCCAACTGCCAAGTCCCGATCACGTGTCCGGTGAACCTACGTAATACCGCTGCGATGGGGTACACCTTTTGCTGTAATCCGACACGCTTTGTTGTCTAAACTGAAATGAAGAAGAAGAATAAATAATATTTACACTATCATAATAAATTTTTTTATTTTAACAAAGCTTACAAAAGCTTATACTATTTGGAAAGCTAATTTACCTTTAATCGGCACAGTATTCATACAGAAAGTAAAGTGTGCGACTTAGCAGTGGTTTGGGTTGTGTGTTAATGAAACTCATTGGCTAATTGTACAGAACGTAACGAACTTTTGATTGGGCACAAATCATTCTTTTGTATGTTACTGAAACTCATTGGGCTATTCCCTTTACCAAAAACTTTAATTTTTGGGCATTTGTAATGAAAATTTTCACTTGACGTTATTTTGTCTAGGCGGTCATTATTATTGTATTATATTTAATATGTTAGTTTGAATAAAAAATTACTTTAACTGCAATTTTAATGACAGTTACGTGCCTTTCGGTAAACGATTTAAAACAATATACTCTTATCATCCAGAATCATTTCAATGTACTCCTAATTAAACTCTATTTTCTCATCCACTTTGTATTCACTTAGTTAAAAAATAGCTTTGTGTGTATATATGGCATTTATTGATTAACCCTTGTCAGACACAATTCATAAGGTCAGCAATAATTCGAATATGTAGTGCTTATAGTAAGTACTAATGATAATTAACCAATAACATTTTATCTGTAATTTCTAGACTGAATCTTAATGCGTCTAGTGCCACATTATGGCTATCATTGGACATAGTCAACGAGAGTATTTATAGTTGAGCAAATTTAATCTACTGGGATTTAAGGGCATGACAATATCATAAAGTGATGCCAAGCCAGCCAACCAGCCAGCTAGTCAGCTTTAACTGGAGGATGATCTTAAGGTCACCGGCTGGATGGTTGGGGTGTGGACGAGTCAAGCGCAGCTGCAAACAATGGCATTTTAAAAGGCAAGGGCAAAAAAAAAAGAGAAAACATCAGCGAGTTTGAGGATATAGGGCAGGACTTAAAGACAAGCATGATGTTGTCTGCACATACACATACGCAAACACATGCACACACATACACACAAACACAGAGGAGCACATATAGCCATGCACACACACACACAGAGGAGCACACATAGCCTCGCACAAGGCGTATGCATAATAACATTTTGCGTTACGTTTGCTTTTTATTGCATACCGCAAGGCGCTTTGACTGCCTCTGCCTCTGTGGCCTGTTCTTCTTCTTCTCCTTTGTATATCCTCTGTGAGCATAACATCGCTGACGCTGTTGTCGTTTTTATTTTTATTTTGTTTGCGTTGCCCTTTGTCTGCCGCAATTTCCGTGCCATGTGGCACAGCGAATGTAAATGCGAAAACTTTAAACTGCCCAACAGCTGGGAATCAGCCCAATACAAAACTTGGATATATCCGTCCCACTGTCTCTGTTTTGTTGGTATTATCGCACATAATAATTCCTTAAGTCATACGTAAGACACATAACGCAGCTCATATGCCTCGGGCCATTCGGCTGAATGGCGCTCGCAGAAGTTGGTCAAAATTGTTTACCGTTTTTGGCCGTCATGACACACTGAAGCTCCTTTGATGTATGTAAATATAAATACATATACAAAAACATATATGTATTGAAGAATTCGTGTACCATTTCAATAGGCAAATGCCGCAGAAATGTAGGGCGCCAAAGTGACAGCAATCAGCCGAGCGGCAGACACAAATAACGCCAGCAGAAGCGACAAATTGTGTCATTTTCATTTATTTGCAAATGTTGTACGACTGTAGATGTGTCTGTATCTGTAATTGTAACTGTAACTGTATCTGTATTTATATCTATGAGTTTGCTGCGCTGCTCGAACTTCATTGAATATAACTACGAGCTACGAGCAAGAAATCCGCGAGCTGCGTACTCCGAGGCGGATGCCAATAAAACGGAAGCCGCGATTAAATACAAATAAGACATTAAGTGCAAAGGCGCTGAGGCGCATAATACAAATTGTGACGATTGGCAAGGAAGCGAGTGGGCGCTGCGCTGAGTCCCTTAGCCTACGGCCTGGATGGGGGACGACAATTGAGTAGGAAACAGGAGCGCCGGCGGACATATTGAGAGTGTCCCACAAAACTAAAATACGCCGTTGTAGATTGCTATCAGATGACAGTTATTTAGAAAGGGGCATATTCACTTTTGCATTACATATACCAAAAATATTGATAAAAATACTCAATTCGAAGGCCTCGGTTATTCAGTTATTCACTTTTGCTTCACATATACCACATAGATAAAATCATGCAATTATTTAACGTACACGTGTAATAAATAGGAATGAAATTATATATTTTTTTTCTCTTAAGCAAGCTGTAGATGATATAATTTATATATATAATTTTCCTATCGCTTTTTCATGTCTTGCAATACATTTACGATGGTATTAAGCATTATAATGTTAATAAATGGGCAGACTCCGCCTTCTAAGATTTTGAATTTAAATAATTTGTGTAGCTCTGTGAACTCATCCAGAGAATGCAATGTGCATTGCAGCCCCATGAGTGGTTTTTCTCAGCTCTGTCTCCATCTGCTGCGCTCAGCTTGTAAGTAGGCAATGCTTTTATTTTCCGCTAGGCAAACTTTTTATTCGAATGAACACAAAAGGATGGGTAAATGGAAGCTGTTTGTACTATAATATTGCGGCTGGACGCGCTTTCTATGGCTAATATAATAAAAGCTGGCAATGGAAAGTTGTGCCTTAAGTGAGCATTAGCATAGACACGGGAAAGTGAAAGATAAAAATTGGGTTTAATGGACTTTGGGCAAAGTATATGAATGTGGCAAGCAATTTGTATGTGTGTGTGTGTGTGTGTGTGTGTGCATGACTGTCAACCAATTTTGAACAGTGCCAAGGCTAGCAATGGTATCATATTCTATCCTTATATTTAGATTTTCATCTCGAGCAAATTTGGCCTGCCCTTCTCTGTCTGTTTTTGTTTTTGTTGTTGTTACTTGGATAGCTGCACAATTTTGCGGTTCATTTAATAATGTTGCGTCTTGTTTACCTGGACAGCCAATTTTGTGTGTCGGCTTTGAAGGGTCGGTCTATGGGGCTAGTGGACGTTTAACCTGCGGCCAATGGCATTAGCCAAACTGCGGCTCAGCTCAGCTCGGCTCGGCACTTCAGGCTAACGAGCTGCCATGGTAATTAGAGGGGGCGCTGCCCACGAGTTCGAGCTGTGCATAGAAAATCACATGACTGCCATTTTTTTTTCCATTTTCACCACTTCGGTTTTTTCTAACGTTCCACTTTATTTTTGTGCACAAATTTTTTTGATTAGCAAATAAGAAAGTGCGATATCAAAGTATTTGCTCAGTCATCGTTATATGAATGAGTCCATGTTCGATGGGTTTTTTTGTTGTTGCAGACAATGATGAAGATGATGATGATTGTGATCATCAAATTGGCTTTATTCAGGTGTCTGCGTCTGAATTTGTGTATACTTATATATATATATATATTTATATATGTATGTGAGTGCCAAGTGCCTTGACACGGCTCAACTCAATTCGGCTCGGCTTGCTTCCAATAATATTTATGCACTCGGCTTGTATGCGAATTCAACAGGGCATACATTTCCAATTAAACTGAAGCATTCAACTACAGTTGGAGTGAAAATGCACAAGCACACATACAATCAGACCCTCACACAAACATTTCCTTTTTTTCTTTTATATATTTTTTATTTTTATTGCCGTAGTATCGGGCAATAGTCAGAAAATTGTAAAGAAAAGTTTTGATAAGTATCCGTCATGGATGAAATCCATGAAACAGAGTAGGAATATAGAAAGGCGAGAAGCTTCAGAAAGGATTTTAACATCCCTAACGAGAATGTGGCGATAGTTAACTCTCTTGTTTCTATTACCGCTTAGACGACCTAACTTTATTTGTTAATTTGTTTTAATTACTTAAATATTTGCATTTTACCTCATTTTTGTATATCTTACAAAACAAGCGGAGAAGGGTTAAGCTAGTTCAAGATCAGTAGTGTTTAAAAGTAAAGCCATAAAAAATATACTTAACTTGATTACTTAATTGAAAACGCATGCTATATACTTGGATTTAATCATAGGTTATATCAACTAAAAGTTGATTGACAAAAGTAAGCAGAGCTTAGATTAACTAAAGAGTGGAGGATTAAAGTAAACACGGATTGGATTAACCATATGGTTGTGAATTAAAGTAAACCTAGTTTCGATTAACTTAAGTATTGTGCGGATTATCATATTTATTATTTTGTTTCCTCCTATTGGGGACACTAATCTCAACACACTCGCGAAAGGAGTCGCGCAACAAACAATATCAATGCTTAATCGTAGCTTTCACTGCATGAATCGACGATTATGCTGACACACACATTAATATTCGCAGATGGCGCACAATGCGGCATTGCCTGGAGTTCGAATTGGAATTGTACGATTCAGATGCCGACCTTAGGGCAGCGAGCTACGCAAAATGCATGAGCTACAAAATGTTGCAGCAAATGGATGGGTGGGAGCTAAGGGTTGTCTTAATGACAGACACGTGGCTACGGACTGCTAAAAGCTGACTTTTGAGTGAGCAACTGGTAACGGTAAGCAAAAAGCAAAGCGGCAAACTGCGGTTGCAGCAGCTGTTTCCATTGTTGATGTTGTTGTTGATGTTGTTGTTGTTGATGTTGTTGTTGTTGTTATGCCAGTCGCTGCAACCGCTCAGTTTGAATTGATTAAAATTGGCAGCGGATACAAAACAGAAACTGACTATAAAATGCTTAGACATGGAATAATCAACCAGCTGATGGCACATGCACAGATAGATCCTCGACTGGTTCAAACATTTCTTTTCACAGTTTTCCAATTCGACTATTCACGCTATATACTCCATACATATGGATGTGTTTGTGTTTTTTTGTGCATGGTCTCTTGCAGGAAAAAAAAAACAATTTTTTCTACTAAATGAAAAATGCCAGGATAGGGTTAGGGCAACTCATGGCTCATGGCTGGGGTTTCCACGAGTGGTGGCATGGGGCGTAATATACATTGAATTACACACACTCACATGGAGATACACACATCTTCAGTGAACACCTGCCAAACGTATTCGCTGTTTTGTGAGACCCCCCGGAAACTGAGTCTAACAGCATTGCAAAATGCAACAGTTCACGTCAGTGCTGCAAATGAAGTTGACATTTGGGTAACGTGCGAAAAGCCAATGGGCGGCGAAGAACGATTGGACGTTCCAAAAAAGAAATGTAGTCCTTCCACAGAGACCTTGATCGGATCAAAGTGTTGCAGTTGAAATACCGGCAGTCCTGTTGTGGCCAAAACAATTCTTTTGCAAATCGGCCAACAGTTTAAACGCAAGTTGCAGGTTCTAGCTTTAAAGTACTAAAATGTAATAATATACAGAGACATAACTTGCTCAGTTCTACTCAACTTCGCAGCTGCATGTCTCATATAAAAAGCCATTAGTAAAATGAAACAGAATACAAAGAAATGGAAAAGTGTTCTTTAAATATTTATGAGGACAGATCTTTTAATTTCGAAATATATTTTCTTGTCAGCTCCATTTCATAATTATGGGGCTTGCTTGCAGGGTGCTACTTACAATATTTTGCATAAGCTCTCAACTGCTTACTGTTAGCTAGGGGCAACTAGTTTAGTACGAATCCAATAAAAAAAGAGAACTGAAACGAAACTTTTGCTTCGCGTTCTTGATCCAGGCGAGTTGCAACGATTCCTGTTTTATAAAACAATTTGCATACTAACGGCAACTTTTCTTTCCCGATTTTATTTTATGTATGTATTTTATTTTTCGGTTTTTCTATGTTTTTTTCGTGCTTGGCTTTGTTGTAGCTTCCTTTGGGCTGATTGTTGTTCAAGATTGTTGCCGATACAGAGCACACCAAGTGGCCTGTCCAGTGCCCTCGTACGTTTTATTCGTGTGTGTGTGTGTATGTGGGTGCCTTTCTGGTTGAATTCTGTCCAAATACGGGCACATAAATCCGTGTGAGGTCCTTGCTCGCTGCTCGGCCAAACCAAAGGCTGCATACAAAGTTCAGGGCACACATAACGCACATAAACAAATGCATGTGGACATAAAACACGAGAGCACGCACAGAATCAGAGTCACACACACACACACACACTCGAACACACATGCTAACGATTCCTCTCAACGAGTTTCGTAAAAAAAGCAAAATGTAGGCACTGATTACATTTGCATATTATAAGCAACCACAACAGCCCAGTCTCCACATATTGATGAGGTTGCAACGACGCAAGGGTTAGAAAGGCGATCAAGTCCTGCCACAAGCATCGGGAGTCAGCTGCAGTTCCAGTGCCACCGTCTGTATGAGTGTGAGTATGGGTTTGTGTATTCGTCCAAGGAATTTAATTTCCAACTTTTACGTTTGGCATGTGGCACACACAACTTTGCCAGTGGCAAAGTTTACCCCCAGCGCAACAGACTGTGCTGATCTAATAAAATAGGTGTGTGAGCGCGTGTGAGAATGTGGGTTTACGGTGAGGGGGGAGGGAGGGAGGGAGGTAGGTGGACAGGAGACGGGTTGTGGGGTAGTGTGGGCACTTGTTGAAGCAGCTGTAATCTCAGGCAGGCATTGTGCAGCTGCAAAAACTTTAAATTATGTAATTCAACACGTTGCCACGGGACATCCGGCCAACAGGCAGCCTGAAGGCAGCCACACATCCACACCCACTCAAACCACTCACTTAAGTGTACGTACACAGGGTGTATGCTTAAATGCAAGCCCAAACTTTAGCCCTATCTCGTCGATGCTTAAATGCCTGCCGCAACACCTGGCAGCCACGAATTTCAATTAACGTGCCAGCATGAGAGAGTCGTGCGTTGCCACCGCTAGTTAGCGCCCCAAGCGCTCATCTGCTCGTTTTGCCCGTATTTGATGATGCAACATTAATATGCAACACCCTGCTCCGCAGAGGGAAATCAAATCGGCACGTACATAACATTTAGATAATGGATTTTCGAAATGTATACCAAATAAATACTGGCAACATATTTGCCCAATAATTAATATCCTTAACAAAATATACTTTTTAAAAAAAAAAAAAAACTGCGTTTATTGTATTAATTAATGCAAATAAACCTTTAACTCAATAGGCTGCGAGTTCTGCTAAAATATATGGAAATGGATTTGTATTTAGCAAGAAAACATAAATGAAAATCTTTATATTTTTAGCAAACATACCAGCGAAAATTGCTAGTAACATGGAAAACTTTTATCGATTATTGTTTTCAATTGAAATAAACTAAAAAAAACTTAAACAACACTATAGGGACATGTATGTATATATTCTGAACATTTTTATAAAGTATATTTGTGCATATTTGCATTTCTGTGGAAAACTGACAAATGTAGTGCAACAAACAACTTGTTTGCTTGCCGCGTTGGTGCATGTGTATATTCTTTTTGCCACACCCACTTTGACGGCTGCTCTTTTCGTAGACAGAATATACACCAGCCAAACTTTTTGTTTGGCTTTTTATGGCAAGCTATTAAAATGCGCCGGAGTGAATATGTTGCATGGCCGACACAGTGCCACAACTCAAACACACGCGTCACAGTAGCGAGAATAATCAAGTATATTTTTACCTCAATGGCAGCTATTATAAAAAGAGTAATCGTTTTCTAAATACGACTTAAAAGTAGTATAAATCACAGTTAGCAGTTGTGGCTTAGAATGTGGTGCCAACAATTTAACAATTTGGATTTGCTTCGTTTGAATTCAGCTGCACATCTGAGAATCCCATTTACACATAAATCTACTGCCTGCATGCTAAAGTTTAAATCTATACCTATTTATTTAAAATGCCAGTTGCGGGGATACAATGTGCTGCAAATACCCTATAAAAAATATACGACACGCAGTCATGATACAAGTTTGATTGAAATACACATAAAACTGTGAGTATGTGACTAAAAACATAACCACTACAAAGACTTGAACAGCATTACTGAAGTATTGAGGTATACTTGATCATTAGATATGTGTATCCAAAAGATACACATCATTTAGTACACAAACACAAGCAAAAATATACTAGATGTTAAGATGTTAAGAGGCTATCACTTCATATCCCTATGCCCTATGATGGGGCGTCTCTTCTGCTCCTTCGCCGCATTACACATTATTATTTTTATTATTTTTATTATTTTTATTATTTTTTACAGCGGCTTTTGAAAAAGATTTACTTGCGTGGCTGCCTTGGGGCGCCATTCACGTCGTTTCGTGTTGCATGAACCCAAAAAGGCGATGCGCGAGTGCTAAGCAAACAGCTTGAATCTCACACACACTTCTACACACACACACACACCCATACACACACCATCACAGACACCCACGCATACGCTTAGCTAAGCTTATTATGCACACAAATGCCAAAGGCTGACTTAAAAGTAAGCTGAATAGGTGAAGCCGACAACCGAGATGAGCCGCGAATAAACACACAAGCTTCTTTTTCCCTGTCTCTCTCTCTCTCTCTGTATCTCGCTGTCTCTCTCTTGCTCTGCGTTTGCAAGTGTGCGCGTGCAGCATCATTGGATTAGTGCGATTATCTTCCTCAAATATCATTTCGCACGAAAGCCAACAATGTCTACATTTCGCCCTTAAACATGAATATTGCTGTGCATATACCTATATGTAGACATTTGTTATGTAATTGGCATGACTGCTAGGGCACTTTAAGAGGTGGTCCATACCACCATGCCACCATGTACAGGTGTGCAACGTCGCGTGCGCTTCTGCGGTTGCTGCCCAACCAGACTACAGCAAGAGCCGAGCAAATACAACTCAGTTGTCGGTGACTATTTACTTTTATGGCTTGTTTGGCAGCTCGTGAAAACTTTTGGTCCAACTCTCTCCTCTGCCCCAAGTGACCCATTAAACAAATTGAAAATGAACCGGAGCCGTTGCAGCAGCTCGACTTTGCCTGGTGCGTTGAATGGTTACGCCCCGGCCGCCTCCAATGTTGTACAACGGCGCGTATGTGTAATAAATTTTAATTGACTTGCATTGCATTGCAAAAAACTACAAAAACTAGTAGCAGCATTCGCAGCAACAGCAACAGCAGCAGCAGTAGCAGTAGCATTGCCGGCAAAGTTTATTGCGGTTGAGAAGATTTCATTGAATCACGCGTTAGAAATCTGAAGTTCTTCAAATTTTGGTAGCTAGTAGAAGTTTGGCCCTTTCGGCCAAGCGAAAACTTTGGCCATAAACACAAGTGTGCAAAACTCATGCCAGCAATAATAGCGTCAACAGCAAAAACACACAAACAACAACAGCAGCGACAACAACAATAACAACATTTTGCCCCTTGGCTGTATTGCGTATACGTAATATGCAGTTAACTGGGCAATTTTACTTGGCTACGGTCGGCGGCGCAGGTGCGAACAAGAAATATACGGGCAATTAATGTTAATTAAATTCATATTGTAACTCTCCAAATTTATATTGCTAAAGTCGTACGACACGAGAAGAGGCACTTCAGTTCCGGCTGGTTACTTGGCTGGTTTGAAACCAGCCGGAAACCCTATAGCCAAAGTCCCGTTCGCCATTGAATTTTGTTAAGTATCGCAGCAAAAAAGTTAAATCAAATAAATCTATTTTGAAACTGGTAATTAAATGCAATTGGTACGACGAACTCAATATTGATTATGCATAGTTTGCCGATTTCATTTAATTTGTGGCACATTTAGAGCCAAAAACACAGATCTAACCACAACAAAACTCATTTACACAACCACACACCACACACACTTACACATACAGTAAAGCACGCCCAATTAGTCTAATATTGCAAAAGCAAGGCAAATTGTTAATAGTAAGCTTTCCTCTTGTATACCCTTTGCTAAAAATAACTTTTTGCTTAACAAAATTTGAGCGTTTCAATAAATCAAATATAAAGCTGTTATTAAAAAACAAACTTTTAGTTATCTAACAAATTCATTGACTATCTTGCTGCTTGAGATATGTAGTAATAAAATAATATGAAACACAGACTAAGTAAATTAGTTAAATTCCATGCTCTTTGATTTTGTCCTTGTGTTAAATAATTGTTTATGGCTTAAAGACTATCGTTTTTAATTAACTATCATATTACTTGAGATATGGTGCTTAATTTTGTCATATTTATACATTTTCGTAGACTAATGTTGATTTAATTTTAGGTGTTATTAAGAAATGTTTGTCAAAAAATAAATGGAATACGCCTTGTCTTAATTAATTGTTAACGATCATTAAACGCAATTTCCAATTACAAAGTTTTTTCTTATATTTATTTCTGTACCGAAGCCAAGAAGTGCTTAGGCGAATTTGTAATTTGTGCAGTTTGAGAGCTTTGAGGATAATGCAAAAAGCATTTGCATATTTAGTACACCCTTTCTGTAAGTGTCCAAAGCACATCCACATCGGAACTAGCCGCAAACTCACACACACACATACATAGACGTTTGGATGCATGGACACACATACACAGATGACTGTATCCATTATATGTTGCCACTTGTTTGTGGACAAGTGAACACAGTAAGTTGACTTTTAATGAAAGCAATCAGTTTGCAAAATTTTGAATGTATCATGAATTTAACTGGTTGACATTTTAGAAGCATTTTGAATCGGTAATTTTGATTTGAGAATTATTGAATTATAATCAAAATGCACTAATATAATTATCAACGTAATCTGGGAAAAACTGTGTATTTGAAATGGTAGAAAATATGTAATGGCTTAGCGCTGTAGAAAAATAAAACGGGAAAACGGAAAAATTGAATAAAAAGAAAACAGGTGGAGTCTTAAAGTAATATGCCTATTTAAATGTATATTGCACAAAACAATCTCAGATAAGCGCTCACAGCTTAGCATGCCAATTCAGATTGATCGAAGCAACAATCTGTGGCCTAATGTGCGACCAATCGGCTCAGGTATGCTTATGGCCATAAATATATAATAACACCGGCAATGCATAATTCATTTTAAGCACCACTTAAAGTTATGGCGAGCTGCCGGTGAGCAATTTGAGACAGAGTTTAATGCATTCAATACGTCATTGGGAATGTTGTGAGCAGTTTGGGTCGTTGCTCTGATTTATGGTGCGTATACTTGATGTGGCCGCAAAGCCGCACAGAATGTTGCTGCCGCATCGTAGGCTTCCTTTTTGCTGCTGCTTCTGCTGCTGCTGTTGCTGCTCTTCCCGGTTAATAAAGCCCAAAACAAACCTCAAGTTACACACACACAAGCACAACCACACACTCCGCCGATTCGAGCTGGTTGTGAATTTATCTCATTGTGAGTCTTACTTTGAGCCTGATATTGTTGAATTTAATAACATTTCGATGCGTCTGCATTTCATTTGACCATAAACGGCTTTAGAGCCCTCAGCTTAAAACTTTCCCTTGAACCATAGTAGGCATACAAATTGTGTGTATGTGTATTATATATATATATATATATATATATATATTAATACACCCATTGTATGTATGTATTTGTGTATGTAAGCAGCCGGCCGTGCCCAATTTAATTTATCAAAGTCATAAACTTTTAAACGACTATACTGTATGAATGATGGGCTCTGGTGGGCGGGTTACAATCCGCCAGAAACAGATTCGTGTCAATTCGAGAGAAAAACACACTTGTAAACTTTTTAATATATGCTGTGTATGGAAACTATACAGATGATAAACATATTTGCTAAGGGAAGTTACCTCAAATATAATATAACTTTAAAACTCTTTCAAAATTAACCATTCTGTGTTTCCTTGAGTTTCTTAACATCTGTTATATTTCTAAGTTGAAGATTACTTAAGTGCAGCACATTGTAAGGAAACCATTAAACTTAGTTGACGGATGATTACCCACGTTCCTTCTCAAATATGTAGGAAGTAATCTATATTAGAATTTTAGTTTAAATGTACATTATAGTTTAATAACTCGACGATTTTTCTTTATTTTACGCTTCAACTTAAAATAAGTACAGCTAAAGCTGCTTATTTACCGCAGTTTTAGTGAAAGTTTGGAATTACCTACCGTATGTAAAACACATATATATTATTATATTTATTATTATTTGGCAAATTTATTACCATATTAATATATAGATTTGCTACAGTGTAAATAAGGTCTTTATCTTAATTTTATCTCGATTATTAATCTATCTAAGCCATCTAAGAATAAGACAACTTAAGCATTAAAATATATTTATGGTTAAGACTACTTAAATTATAGCTTGAACATCTATATGACAAGTCAGATTCTGCCAGCGCGACTCTGGTTGACCTGAAACTGTTTATCATTGTCTCCGGTGGTTTTGGGTGCGGCGCCAAAACACTACCCGGAATGTACATGCACATGGCCGAGGTCCTGAACTAAGATGATTTCAAGACATAATCCCTTTACAAATGCGAATTAATTGTAGATATTAATATAATAAAATTGAAAGCATAAAACGATAAAGCATAAAGCAATTTTTATACCATCTCATTTCCGCCCTTTGAGTGAACCCTAAAAGTATGCCACAAAATATTTGGGTGTGAAATGGAATAAGCTCTGCGTAAGGATTTTGAGCACCTGTTAATGACTTCACAGCAAAAAGGACTCTCCATTGGCATTCAAGCAATTCTATAATTAAACAGACAAATGTGGCAAAAATCAATTTTAACTTTTTCTTTGGATCACAGATATTTCTTGGCAAGGGCGTTGCAATAAAGCATCAGATGAATCGCAATTGTAGATGAAAAAAAAAATCATAAATATTATGAAGAAATAGAATTCGAAGACTTTTGGATCTTATTGGCTTCTAGTATTCAGTGGAGTGGTGTTAAGTGATGAGCTCCTCATAGCATCATCTTGAGGATTTTCCATTGCATAATTAAATTTAAATTTCATTCACCATGCAGATAATACCTAAGGTATTAAGGTGGTCTCTTCATATTTTCGTAAAATAAAAAAAAATTGTAATTTTTTTATACTTTTAGCTACTACTAACTAAACGTAATTAAAAATCGATCAAAGCTCTCGAGCCATCAAGTTGGCCAGTTGCTGCCAAGCTGTGGAAAATATGATTAAAATGACATGAAGCATGCCTTTTTTGGTTTGCACAAATACTCTTAATATAACAGACACAAAAAAAAAAAATAATAAAATTGATATACCTTCGACAATGTCTATAGGGGCATAGGATTTTAATAACGGGAAATCGATGTGGTATCCAAAAATTAAACCGAAAATCTGTTGATGATGCATTACTCAGATTTTCAATCCATAATCTGCATTTAAGTCTCTAGCTGCCTGGAAATTCAGCAGTGTAACCATTTATGCCATTTAAGCATAATTTACTTAACCAAGGTGTATTAAGGGTCTGACGAGGAGGAGGAATTGGGGGCGTGTGCGAAGACAGCGTTGACCTATCACGAAGATGGCCCGCAAACTGTCGAAAAAACACACATAAAAAAACGACGGCAATAATAATTTTATTTTTGGGTATAAAGGTAGCCCATTCAGTGAGTGTGTGTGTGCGTGGAGTGTGAGTGAAGAGTATGTGTCTGCCTTTAATTTATGCAGCGCCGCATTTCAGGACACATCCACATACGCACATCCTTCAAGTACCGCCAGTCATCTTTCTTGCCGAAAATCAACAAAAATTTATTGGGCATAAATTTAAATCCGCTTGATGTTCATTGCCTGCCTAGACTTCAGATTTGCTTTGCTTTGCCATCTTATGCGATTTTAAATTGATTTCGTTGCCATTTTTTATTTCATTCCGCCAGCGTCGCCCGTCGGTCATTTCCCTTACAACTTCCGCATCCGCATATTCGACCAACTCTAACAAATACCTATGTAAAAAATGGACTACAAAAAAATGTCGCCCAAATAAAGAGATCTGATCTGGGGCAACAGATGTGACTGCTCTGTTAAAAATATGTTAAGGAATCTGCATTAATGGCCTCAGCATAATGAGTCTGCCCGGGGCATCTGTCTTTGGCTTTTGTTTCCACTTGCATGGTCAAATCAATGATATTAAATTCATATTCTGCGTGTTTCTTCCTCATTATATTACCAAATTTCCCACCCATTTTTTTGTGGCCCTTCCCATTGTTTGCTGTCCGTTTCGGTTTGGTTCACTGTTACAAAATTGGGTGCGATAATAAGTATCTAATTATTTGTTATCATTATTGGCTATGGTCATTTGCTCTCACTCTCTCTGTTTCTCTGTCTGTCTCATCTCCCCCATCGCACGCACTTTCTCCCTCTCAATCTCACTTCTACTTTCGCTCTCTATTCATCTGGCGCTGTCTGCCGTTTCATGTATTAGCCTAATGGACATTACTTTGTGTTGCTGCCCACACACACACACACACACACAGAGAGCGTCCACGTCTCAGTGATTACAGAACAAATTAAATTAGTGGAAATGCTGCAGCGAGGCACGAGACAAGGTAAGACAATCTAATTGCCTTCAGTGCGGGACGAGAGAGAGTCTGTCTGCTCGTTGTCTCTCAACTACAACTGTATTTGAACACAAAAACACATGTATGTTAAATCCCGCCGACAATGTGAACAGGTGCTGGCATCAATTGGCCTTTGGGACCAATAGAATTAGACAAGCTAATTAGCTTTGATAGGTATAAACGCAAATAAGCATGCATCTGTGGTTGAAAAGCGTTTAAGGATATGCCCGAGGCTGACATCTATTTTCATTTCAATTTACGCACACAATTATTAATATTGAAAAAATTGATTGTTTAGAAGTTAGCTCGGGGTCAACAAACTCTGTTCAGTTAAAATATAATGTCCATATGGAAAATACTTTGAAATGGCTTAAATATCTATTATTATAACGGATTTTTACATTTATAAACCTAAAATCAAATTCAAATAAAATATGAATTTTTGTGGGCTATCTGTAGTAAGTACACAAACCATTTTTTGATAGCGACACCTAACGCTCATTTCTCTAACACTTGCTAACAGGTATTTAGCAAGTTAAGTTGGAAAAGCTTTGCCGCCCGCAGCGTTTGTGTGTAATTCGAAGCATTAGTTGTTGTCCTTAGAATGGTTTCCAAACAAATAAAAATCTAACGTATTTTTTGTAGAGGAATTTCACAATTCACAGCCCTACCTTATACATTTCACAACGAGCTTATTTTCACACCCGTCCCACAGGTCTTAGCGACCCAGACCTACAACACAGAGAATCGACCAAACTTGTCGAATATGGCATGTCAAAAGCTGCTTCTCTCCGTCCTCTACTGACACGGCAACGCACAAGAAATTAAAGCAGGTCAGCAAGCTCAACTCAAACTCGCTGCCAACGCGTCCTGGCAAATGAATTTTGACAACAGCTGCAAAATGAGCGCGAATAAAATCTTTCTGCGCTACTTTCCGCCAGGTGGTGAGCAATAATTCGATTAGAGCCTTTTAATGCAATTCCATTTCGATAGGTTTGGCGCTCAGTTATCGATCCTCAAAAGGTGAGGAAGACCGGCTACGACATTTTGATTTGCTCGAATTGGATGCCAAGTAAGTTCAAAGAAAGGATAATGGCCTGAATACTAATCTCTGGCTAATCCTGTAAACAGAACAAATGTGGAAGCGCTGGCAGATAGCATCCTCCTCGAGGAGCTGCAGGTTATGGAGGCGGAACATAGTCAGGATGTTGCAAGTGTGGACAAATCCATGCCCTGCTTACCCGCCAACTGCAAAGCGTCGAGCAGCCAGGACATGTTCAGTGCGCTGAAAAAGGCGATTGCCAAACTGCAGGCCAAGCTACGCGAACCGGTCAAAAAGAAGTTCTACCTGCACAAATGCTACAAGTCGCACATCCTTCCGCTGACGAACGTCTGCTTCGATCGGAGCGGGGAACACTGCTTGACGGGCAGCTACGATCGCACCTGTCACGTGATCAACACCAGCACCGCCGAGGTGCAACACATGCTCACTGGTCACGACAATGTCGTCTTCTCCGTTGGCTACAACACGCCACGCTGGTCAGTCTGTAAGGATTTGTCTATTTGTCCAATTGGTGATAATGCTTCCTTTGTTTAGTGATAAGATCATCACAGGCTCATTTGATGGCACGGCTAAAATTTGGTCTGCGAGCAGCGGCCAGTGCCAGAGCACCCTGTTCGGACATACCGCTGAGGTGGTGGCTGCCGAATTCAATCCTGTTCACGACAAGAACATTGCAACGGCATCCATCGATGGCAAGGCTCGCATATTTGATGCCGAAACAGCCCAGGAGCTACAGCTGCTCTCACATCACGGCGCCGAAGTGATTGCAGCACGCTACTCCCGCGATGGCCAGCTGCTGTTGACGGGTTCCTTCGATCACACGGCGGCCATCTGGGATATGCGCACCAAGAGGTTGGTTTGAGCTCCGAATATTATACTCCTGCCAGTGAGTGACCCTATAGGAAGAAATTGTCCAGAGACTGCCCCATAGGAATAATCTGTTGTTCTTACAAGCAAGTCTCTCAAAATTGTATTGTCAACCGAATTTCTGTTGAAGTCAGCCAGATCTAACCAGATCATATAGCTGCCGTAGGAAGTATAGATTCATATTCCAATTCATGTTGATTTCGGAATCACTCTTAAAACGGTATTCTATCTCATAAATATAAAGTGTTCTTATGCCACAAACAGATCCGTTTAAAACTTCCTCCCACCCCTGAGCAGTATCAGCCCAAACCGTGTTTATATTTTATTGAAATATACTGTACCTGAGCAGGGGTTTCAATCTTTGGCATGCCGAAGATAACTATTCTTGTTTTGCATATTGCTGCCACATGCAACCAACGTATCATCCACAGCTGCTGTCATCAGCTACGCGGACACAGTGCAGAGTTGTCGAATTGCGTTTGGAACTTTAGCAGTTTAATGATTGCCACCGGCAGCCTGGATCGCACTGCACGCGTCTGGGATGTGCGTCGCCTGGATCAGGAGCTGCATCTGGTGTCCACGCACAGCGATGAGGTGCTGGACGTGAGCTTCGATGCGGCTGGCAAGCAGTTGGCCACCTGCAGCAGTGATTGCACTGCTCGTGTCTGGAGCTTGGAGCCGCTGGAGATGCTCTCGCTGATGGCCGGCCACAGTGACGAGGTGAACAAGGTGTGCTTCAGTCCCAGCGGTTGTATGCTGCTCTCCGCCTCGGCGGACAACACGGCTCGCCTGTGGCTGACGGAGACGGGGCAGTGCTCCCAGGTACTGAGTGGCCACGAATCGGAGGTGTTTAGCTGCGCCTACAGCTATGCGGGGGATGCCATATTGACTGCATCGAAGGACAACACTTGCCGGGTCTGGAGGTGATACGACTGGTATACGGTGCAGCTAAACGATTGAAAGCTACACGAATAATAGCACAGAAATTGGTTTTTTTCTTTTTTTATATCAACATTTACTACAAACTCGGGCGTTATTTGTTTTCTTTTCTTTTTGTTTTGTGTGTTTCTTAATAATTCATCTTCTTACAAATTAATAGGTTTAGTTTTCCATTACAGTTTTCTTTCTTTCGTTTCTTTACTTTTTTTTTTTGGGATTTTTTTTGTTTTAAATCGGATATCTCTCATATACATATATAAAAATAATGAACAAAAATGATCCTTCAGTAACAAACATTAAACAGCTTACAAAAATCCGCTTCGTTTCGGAATCAATATTAATACATAGTTTGAAAAGTAAAATAAAAAACTTCTTGTACAGACATCACCCGAGCGACTTTCTTACACAGGGCTAAAATAGGTTTTTGGTAAAAACTTTACACAGCTGAACTATCTGCTTAGTTCAAAGGAGGAGGCGGGCAACAAAGGCGAGTCAACAGTTCAGTATGAATGCTTTCTATACATACATACATATACATATTTATATATATATATATATATATATATATATGTATGTAAATATATATATATATAAGTTGGATGAGTTAATGAGGCATGACGGAACGACAGTTACGATGATGGACCACTGACTAACTTAGACGTAAGACGTAAGACGTATCGCTTCTGATCTGATCTGTATTGCTTTTTGCATTTGCATTTGGCATCTGCATTCATGTACTATGTATCTGTATCTCTGTATTTAGTAAATATAATCTGATGTGAAGAGTTGTCTGCATTTGAAATGTGTCTTGGCTTTGAGCCAAACCCTGTTCACTTATCTGTTATCGGTTTAGTCTGATGTCTGCTAAGGTTCGCTCCTTTCTATTAGTATGATCTACATAATACAAGGTTCGTGTAGTTTTGTTTAAGACTGGCTTTCATTTCAACTATATAATAATGGTTATTTATATTATTTGGAGTAGGTTTTTCCTTTTTCTTTTCCATTTTTTTTTTGTTTGTTTTTGTTTTTATCAAAGTAGAAAACGGTTGTGGTGTGTGTGTGCATTGTTTGTTGTGTGTGTGTTTGTTTGTTTTGTAGAGTTGCTGTTGTTATAACATTCTTGTGGTTGCATTTGTTGACTTTGTTTGTTTGCAATTTAATGCGTTGGACTCTGCAAGAATAACAAGAAAGGACAGATTATTAAGTGCATGGAGGAGGCTGGGGAAGATCAAGGACAAGCACAGCCAGGTCGGGGGCTTACATGAGGTGGGTGTGTGTGGAGGCAGAGTTTAGTGAAGTGGTTCATTACAATCATAACAATCAGTTAAATTCTTTATTATTATTGTTGTTTTATCATTATTATTATTATTATTATTATTATCATTATTATTATTGTTTTTGGATGAGCATGCGGGGTAGAGCAGAGCGAACATGCAGAGCGCCTGGTTTTTCATTTCTTTTTTTTTTTTTTTTTGATGCTGCAAATCTACTATATTGTAAAAAACGAAGAGACGCAAACAACAAATTGGTTTTGGCCTTACACTTAGAGTATACGAATTTAAAAGGTTCTTGTTTTCGTTTTTAGTTTCATTTGTTCTCTTGTTGGTTGGATGTTTGGTTGTTGTTGTTGTGGATGTTGTGGTTGTTGTTGTTGTTTTTGTTGATTTAGAAATGAACAATATTTAGCATTAAAAAATTCATAGCTCATCATATGCATACTGCTAGAAATAAAAGAAAGAGAATACGTAAAGAGCTTTCGGTTTGTTAAACAACAATTAGTTGGGGATGCAGCCTCATTGTTAGAGAATAAACAATAGTGATTCTACGTTAGTTTCAAGTGACAGTAGTGGGGAACAGCGAGGTAGATAGATAGATCGAAAAAGATAAGCTAGTAACTAAGCATGATAAGCAACAATGGAAATGAACCTAAAAGAAAATGAGAAAACTTAAGCAAGAATAAAGATAACGATATAAGCATCAATAAAATGTGCAGCGTAATCAGAAGTTGCAACTTTTAAAGGTTGAAAAAAATATTTCGTACTTCACATGGTTCATCCGGAAATACCTCCTTGAATGTGCGCTCGATAACGTGATATCTGAAAAGTAATAAAGACTCTTAATTATATATTTGTGCTACGAATGACTAAGTTTTTAATCAACATACTTGGACTGCAGGCCGCCGCCTGGTGGAAGACCTTCAATGTCGTCTCTGCTCTGTAGACACTTTAACAGTTCCACATATTCCGTGACCTTATTACTCGTAATTTCCTCTGTAAGAATGCCAAAAGAAATATATAAACAAATAATTAGTTTGATGAGTTCAAGGGCACGTATCTTAAAATTACAGCTCATGTTAATGGAATTTGTATGTACAATAAAATACGAATTTTATGTATATGTTAAAGCTACGCAAAAGCAAAATTACAATTTATCAAAAATATAACACGAAATATGTTGCAACAGCAAGAGCCGACAAAAATGGAGCAACAAAGCTTTGACTAAGTGGATGCAGGTCAATCGAATCTTCTTTTTAATATTTCTGGTTTTCAATTCGATTGGCCTGCATCGTAAACGTAATCTTAAATGATATAACAAATGGGGTGGCACTTCACAAGGTCGGGAGTACACTTAAACAAAAAAAAAAAAAAAAAACAAATACGAGAGGGAGACAAATTTCTGCCTTGTCCCATTGCTTGGGTGTGATATCTTTGCATTGGGGTTTGTTGATGAGAAAACTGTTTACAGCATTCAGTGTACGACAAACATTTGAAAATATCGAATTTGTAAAAGTGATTGAATAACATGTATAATAATTGATTTTATCTTAAGAGCATGCATATCATTTACTGTTCTTATTTGTGTGTGTTTGGTATCTATGTGCCTTACCTTATGCTCACTCATCATAATAATTTGTATTCATTGGCTTTCTGTTTTCTGGCATTGACTTGACACGCCCATTTTCATTGTTTTTTTTTTTTTAAGATGCGCGATCAACGATAACAAAACAAGAACACCGCCTTGGCTAAATTTACTTTTACAATTTTCGTAGAAAGAATAAATAAGTTATTAGTTTCGACTGATCCTTTAAACAATCAAATGGACAACAACCAAATAATGACTTTCAGAAATTAAAATTGTGAAAAACTTGATCAATCATAAAAAACGCAATGCTGCAAGATGTGCAAGAAACTAATGAAAATGAAATAAGATTAAATTGAATATTCACCACATGAAATGTGTGATTTGTTTGGTTTTTGTTTTCTCTTTTTTGCTTGTGGTTGCATGTGTATAGAGGAAGGGGATGCGGTTAGGGCTTGTGTGGAAAGCAGCGATTGTGTTGAATGTTGAATGGAAACTGAAAACTTAACAACACAGCAAACAAACACTTTTGGTTCATTGGTTTTCGAATCTTTCATTTCAAGTTATATATTTTTACTTAGCAGCGAAAGAATTATTTAATTAGTTTGGTTGTTTTGTTGCATTCCATTTAGTAATTATTTGCTAGATAAACGCCGCTGCCTAAGCTGCAAGCGATGTCAATTATGATGATGATTGCTATTGTAATTAGGTACAAGTGTTCTCAGATGTTCGACCTGATTCGATTTAGTTTAGCATCGCTATGTCGCCTCAATTGCATTTCTAAATGTAACATTTCAAAGTAAATCGGTTTTTACGTTGACAACAAGCACAACAATTGGTGAGCATAAGGTTTACAATACTTAATTTTGTTTTCATTTTCACTTAATATCGGGCTCATCTGCCCTAAGGCCTGGCATTCAAAATCGTTAACCTAGGCTAAGTAATTTGTCTGGACATTTGATTTATCTAGCTTTTCTTTTCTTTTTTTTCGCACTTAATACTAGATTTCAATATACTTGAGTAGTGGGATCATTTTTGTGGGGTGAGGCATATTTTACATACAATAAAGTAATTATCTACATTTTGGACTTTGACCTTAGGGTCGATTTCAAAATTCACTTTGGTGTTATGAATGCTGTGTGGGAGTATGTGGGTTAGTAACCTAGGATGGCTGGTTCTCACTGAACACGATTACATTTAATACTTGAGCACGTACTACTGACTCATCAAAATCAATTCCCACCATCTACAATCGTTATTCAATTATTTGCTATGTTTGATCTGCTTTCGAAAATCTAATACAATAGTCTAGTCTAGTGCATTCGTTTTTCTGTTTCTGGCATCGTTAAACAATAATTCAATATATTTGGATTTGATCGAGCAACAAATATAAGCATAATGTGTGGGCAGTTAGATATGGGATTATATACAGGCATATGTACACTGGCTGACGGGTCCTCGACTACAATTCTTGGTAGGATTAATCAAACATTGCCAATAAACTTAGGGAACTACTACATACTAAATGTTTATATATGCATATGACAATAAAAATATCTAAATGGGATGAGGTATACTTTTGGCTTTTGGTTTCTTTAGCTATATGGAGTTCGCTCACTTCGAGCACTTTGGCAGTTGCTGTAGCCCACAAAACGCTATAAGGCCTATGTATAACGAAATAAATAAATAATACTGAATAATCATTCACAGTCACACACACACGCACACACACACTACGACAGTCACTCAGGCACACGCACAGCCAGTGGAAGTGGATATGAGGAAGTAACACGCTATTTAGTTATTTACTATGCATTAGCAATAGATCCTACATATGTATATGTGGGTATTTAGGTATATATATATATATGTGTATGGACTAGGTATGGCAATGGTTATAGCAATTGTTGTTTTTTGTTTCTGAGTGTCACTTGGAAGGAACATCTTGTTGCAAGTGCACTTTGCATTGCGGGTACGATTTGATTTGTTAGATTTGTTTAGTTATCTAGCTAGCTAACAAATACACCGTGGTGTATTTGTATATGAGTGTATAATTATAATCTACTAATCTATGCAAACGCTTTTGGGGCTTTCTTTCGTATGCGTTTGCGTTACGTAAGGTACAATGTATTCGATTTCTTTTTGTTTTCTCTTATAGTCGCCTCGATCTGGTCGATGAGCTCGTCGAGAGGTGGGGGGACGACGACGGCACTTAGACATAAACACGCAATGGCGTTACGACTATCGTTAGGTTTACGATTAGTTATAAACAGACTAGACGACTTAGACAACCTCTTGTAATCTTCTCGATTTGTTCCTCCAACCGTCGCTCAG
The DNA here is from genome assembly GCA_035041535.1 of Drosophila cognata. Classification (NCBI taxonomy): domain Eukaryota; kingdom Metazoa; phylum Arthropoda; class Insecta; order Diptera; family Drosophilidae; genus Drosophila; species Drosophila cognata. Next base: position 9,885,680 of record JAWNLC010000571.1, on the reverse strand, counting down.
ATTCTATTGCGTCTTCAGTTGGCTTTGGTGCTCCGGGGAAAGCAATTATTATGATGCTCATATTATCACGGCTGCCCTGTGGGTCCAATCAGAGATGCGAGATTAGGATTGATTATGTAAGCAAAACAGAATTTATTATGTGCAAAATTGATAAAAATGATTATTAAAAACTGTACCTTGTGCAAACAGGTGTCAACTACTTGATTGGCAATGTTAACCAGATCTGTGGTCACTTTCAGCCTCGAGTAGATGAAACTGCATACATCCTCGTTGCTCATCACATCCCAGATACCGTCGCAAGCGAGCACTAAGAACTCATCGGTGTCCTGACGGCTTTGGCAAAAGATTTCCGGTTCCGGTGAAACCAACTGCTCGCACTGCCCCATCTCCTTAACGTTTTTGAAGTCATAGTCGCCGAGGGCACGCGACACGGCCAGTGTACCATTGACGCGCTTAATCATCACACTGCCGCCCGCATTGTGTATACGCTCCTTCTCCTCTGGCAGAATGGGCTTGTGATCCTGGGTGGCAAACACGGGCACACCGGTGCGGCACAGCACCGCTCGTGAATCGCCGCAATTGGCAATGTACACCTGCGTTGAGCTGATGAATACACAGACGGCCGTTGTTCCACCGCATTTCTCCTCTTCCTGGGTAAACTCGGGCAGTTGTCGCATCGTCTCATCGATGCGCAGGAAGCCAGTGCGTATGCCCTTCACATGATCACCGCTCTTGAACTCTTCTGTCGAGATAATGCTCTCCAGTAGATGCCGGGCGCAATGCTCTGATACCTTGCAGCCCGCATGGCCATCGAAGACAGCAAAGAAGCTCCACTCTTCTAGAGAATTGTCTAGACGGGCCTTAGCAAAATATGCGTCCTCCATCTCACAGCGCCAGCCCTGCATCGAGCTGACGCCAAAGAGCAGCTTGTTTCCCGCGCCCTTATCATTGTGTTTGGCTGTTTTCGGTTTATCCAGGAATCCTCCCATACCTATTGAACATAATGTTGTGTACTACACACACACCCGAGTGGAATTACTCTTTCGGTCAGTCTAGCGCTTCAGTTGTGCTTCTCCTGTAATTTCAAAATACAAACGCAAAATCCAGTTTTAAAATATATCTAAGATTCGTTAATTTTCATGGGAACTATTGACGAGATGAAATCTTATCTTATCTTAACTACACTTTTTATAGAGCTCTTATCATTGGAACTGTCATAGAAGCATTCAGTTGTATAGGCTGGTGTTATAATCGTGTCACAAAGTATATATAATCATTATCAGCATCAATTGACGAGTCGATGTACCCATGTACTTCTGTCTATTTGGACTAAGTTGAACTCCAATAGCTTTATTAAGATTTGGCATTTATTTGTACTTTTGCGACGTCGGATCGGATCACTATATCATATGGCTGCCATTAGAATAATTTAGATGACAGCCGATTAACTCCTGTCTACAAAGATATGCAATTTTCGGTGTGCAAAAGAGATGTCAGTTCCTTGCTTAAACTGTATCTGCCTGAAAGTTGGCGAATTTAAAACTGATGTGGCGGGAATAATTTCGCCTTGTTTATCAGAAATTTTAGCAAAATTGGCATAGTGATTTATCTGATTTATCATATATACGTTTATGTACATACATATCTATGTATCACAAACCCAATATTCAACGAATGCCTTTGCTGAAGAAAGAGTATAAGCACTGATACACTAACACCAATATCAATACACATACTCGCCCACACACACACAAACATACGGAATCAAGGATGCGTATTGAGCTGTTACCGCCTACACTCTACTCGACTCGACCAATGCAAGTAGCGCTTTTATTTGATTGTATTCTTGTTCTTGATTTGTTGTTGTTGTTTTGCCTTAGTTTGAACATCGATTTGTCAAAGACGCGTGCTTAACTGCTACAAGTGTAGCATTTGCCGATTGACACGCCCGCTTACGCCCTTTTAGCACCGGTTCAGTATAGGTGTTAGTTTTGTAAGCAGCGGTGCTTTTAATTTTTCATAATTTCTTTGGCTGTCAATTGAAAAAAGTCGGTTTTATTTAGGCGCGCGACAGCACGCAAAAGAGATGGGTAAAAAGAGCGTGCGACGCGCACATCGCTTACAGCGATATTTTTCAATTTCAAATTATTTGCAATATATTCAATATAATATATATTATTGCTAGCCCGTTTGTGAAAACAACTGTACTTTTAAATTTTAAACTGAATAACAAAGAACAATAAGCGCTGGAGAATGGTCGTCAAATGCAGGCGCGAGCATTACTGTTCGTGGGCACAAGTATTTTAAAGTTACAAGAGTTCATAAAATGCGCTCATCACTGATGAGCGTATTTGAGCTCAGTTGAGGTAACACGAGGAAAAATTAATATCGAGCTCTTCATGATCACACACATACACACACTCACACCCGCCCTTCCATTTTTGCATGCACGCCAGCATATTGCACACCCAGAAATTGAACACAATAATCAGATTACTTGTCTCGCTACAAAATTTCAATTTTTTCGCTGATTGCTTTTCCACTCACTTGCTGTTGTTGGCGTGCGTCTGTCTGTATGTATTTGTGTGCGTGCTGTTGCTGTGTGGGTAAATGTTCTTGGCAGATAAAGAAAATTTTCTTTGTTTGATTTATGCGTCACCGTACGAGATGCACTAGTGGCCCGGGTGGCTAGGTGTGTAATCACTATGGAATTTCGTGAATGCAATTATTTTACTAACTCAAAATAAATATATATGTTTTGATTGGAAAAAAAAACAAGCACTAAAGAGTAGCGACTGACGTTGATATCTATAGGATATATCGATATATCGATTAAACTGAGTAATATATCACATTATAATCGCTACTATTTACGTAAGCATCAGCCATCCGACGATTAATATATCGATGTATCGCATCAAATTTTTTGGTTTGCAAGCTATCCGAAAGGTGGCGCCATTGCATAATATCAGCTATTTGAAGAAAAAAAGTTAGCGCCAATCAGGTTTTCTACTGAATTGGTAAAAATATTACATTGAAGTTGTACAAAAATATGTAACAGGCAGAAGAACAGCGGGAACAAATCAGATATATCATATAGGTTTCCGTTTAACAATTTATACTAACCAAAACATATAACTTTCATAGAAACAATCGGTCGGTTTCGTAAATTTATAGTACAATTTTTATATGTTTTGTATGTGGGATTGAAAGGCCCGCAAGTTTCAAACAATAATGTCATATCTCCTAACTAAAAGCAGTTCAATTTGTAAATGTGGCTTGGAACACAATTAAAAATTACTAATTGCTAATAATTACTACGCCATTTATATTTGTGACTAAGTTTAGGAAAAGATAATAAATAAAAAAATATGGCAAAAACTTTAACGGTATTTCATCGAAACGAAAGGTGAAAAGCTCAGATAGCCTAATTACAGACTTGTAAATATAACTAACTTTACAATGGTCTAAGGTTAATTTAAATATATAGCTATAAACTCTATATAAACTCATACATGACAATGAAATAACAAAGTATTACATTTATCCAATAGCAAGAATAATTCAAAATTCATCGAACAGGCTGATAAAAAAATATATCAAACAAGAAATAAAAAAAAACCATCATCCTATAACTTGTAAACTGGACAACTAACATTTCTAATTTTCAGACCTTATTTATTTTTCGATTTTCTTTAGAAGTTGATTCTAGAAACCAGAAAATCCAAATGAAATTCATCTTCCTTCCTCACAATAGAGCACAGTTTCTTATCTGACTAAATTATATTGCTTAATTGTTTTTATAACCTAATCAGCAAAAACTGAGTCTAGTCCGCCTACCCCTTTGTCTATTTATAAGTTCCTGTTATCACGAGCAGATTACGCTTATTAAATTTGATCGAAAACAAATATCGGTGAATATCGATTACTGATAATAATAAATTATTGAAGGTATAGCTTTTGAATTCAGGGACATCTCCAAGGTTTTCACTGCCTAGCTTAACTAATTCTCAAGAGATTACCTGACCCCAAAAATAATGCTGTGTTTAAATTTAGAATCACGAATTAAAAAAATAAAAGCACATATGGGATCGAGTGCATTGCCTTCCAATCTTTATCAACTTCAATATTTTAAATAACTTTTTTATTGTTTATATTTCTTATGCTCCTTTGAAAACTTTTATGGCTTTCACCAATTCTTTATTGGCTGGCACAAATTTCTATAAAATTATTTTACTGGGTTGTTAGACAAATTTGTACACAATGATAAAGAGAACTTGAATCTTAAAACGGAAATCGGACTTGTTCTGAATTATGATGACAACGACCAGAACAAATTAAAAGATAATGGAGTGCCGCAAAAGACTCTGGATGGATATAAGTACAGCCGAAATAGTTCAAGAATGGAAACAAACAGCGCCGCCTCGAATCGAAGCAGTCGAAATCGAAGTGAATATGTGTTTCAAATTAACTGTGCTCCTTTTGAGCCTGAGCCTCAACATTGCTCTCGGCCGCAAGTTTCAGCTTACACTCGAAGACAGTGACAAGATTCAGCGGCTACACAGCCACAGCATGGTTCTGGCCGAAGGACGCCAGGCGACCTCTCCGATGTGCTTCTCCAACTACAATCCTCAGTTGGATAAAGTTGCAGCTGAATATCAAGTAGCCTACGATGGCTGCCTCAGCACCTTTGAAACATCCACTCAAAATGAGGAGAACTTCTTTAAATATGACCGCATGAGCTTCGAAGCTGATGTCGTCCAATCGTGCAGTGGCTTGAGTGAATGTAACAGTTCCCCGAAAGCCTACGATGCCTTTACATGTGCCTCAATTAGGGTAAGGCTTTTGACTATTAACTTTTGGCTTCAGACTGATGAACTTCTCGCTTCTCTAGGCTGCCGAAAATGCCAAGATTTTCTATGATATTTCCGCCAGAGCTACGGATTCAGCTGAAAAGTGCAAGCACCGATACAGTGATCTTTTCACACAAAAGGACATTTGCCTTAACAATGCGGAACGAAGCTTTGTGGAGGAAACGACCAGGGTCTATGAGGAATTAAATAACTGCCTGCTGAACGGAATAATTGTTTCGCCTATCGAAACTACTCTAGATCCTTTTACTCCTCCTTCTGAATAAAAAACATCCATTCAATAAAAATACTATTCGCATATCTATGAACTCAATATTGATTAAGCAGCAGGAGTAACAGCTGTTATTATAAATTGGGGTACCTATTAGATCTATTGTGCCCCCTTCTGACCCTATAACTCCTTTGTATGGTTAAGGGGTCTTTGAATCTCATAACATGTATCACTAGGATGCTGCATCTCTTCTTGGTTAAGGCGACACATTATGGGGATTGCTCCATTAGTTAGGTGACTTCTTGGTCTACAATATCTTGTCAGTAGACCGGTGACTATCCTAAGCCTGTTCTTCCCCATGGTTATGACGTAAATCGTTTTTCATTATACCCACACAAAAGACAACTGGCTTGTCGGAGTCCGGGTGCCTCTGCCCAGCTCCGTTGTCGCCTCTGTCTTTCTTCGTTTCTAAGTAGCTGCCATATTGTATGTCTTCTCATGCCACAAAACGGTTCTGGCCCTGTTAGCCTCTCTGACCCCATTATATAAACTCGACTTTTTAATTCTATCCTTATTGCAGTCCTCGTTAGATGAGCTATCTAAGTGATCTAGTCTGTCAACTGTTAATCAGAGAATGGATCATATAACTGATGGTTTTGCCCAAAGGATATACTGGTGTATGAATGCCAAAATACCTAATCTCACAAAAATGGTAGTCACATATAAACTTAGCCCGATAGTCTAAGAGAGTAACAAAACTATGCCCGAGTAATTTTCGATGCTGTATAATTTCAGTCTGTACAAAAATTTGCACAACTTTTGGTTTTTTAAATAAAATAACGATCATAATAATAATAATTGAAGTTGACTTGATTTATTTTATAAACTTTAAAATGTTTACATCAATAAAACACGTATAGTGAACAAAATCATACTCAGACCAAACTTATTTATTTATATAGATTACATCAAGTTCGACAGAAAATCTTGAGTACTTCACTGGTTTACAAATTATCTAGACAATGTCTTAGTCAATGTCAATGGCTTTCGCGCCTAACAAGACGAGGTTGTTGGAAAAAGATTTCGTTCATTGGCTACAAATTTTGACATTGGAACACATGCGATTTAATTAGCCGTATGTTCAATTTGACACTTTCACTAATTGTTCCAATCTAGCATCCGGCTTAAGTACTTTGGTAAACAAAAAAATAGAAGAAAAGAAACAATGAAAATTTAAAAATTAATTAAATCAATTTAGAAGACAAGTGTTAATAATGTCAAATGAGAAGTTTCTGCTTGACGAACATGAAACCATTGTAAACATTATGATAAGGGGCAATCAGTATTGAGCATAGAACCCTATAAAAAGAGCACCGTTCACAAAATGTGTATTAAGTTAACTCAAAGCTTTGCAATGTCTTCGACAAGTGGGTTACTTGTGCTCCTGGGCTTGGCCCTTGTGGCAGCTATCAAATTGGAGACACCCCAGATTCATCGATTGAAACAAACGTCGGTGCTCCTGAGCTCCGAGAATCCGTCTAGCTCCCCGCTATGCTTCGGTTTCTTCACACCGCAATTGAATGACATCTCACGTCAATATGAGGTCGAATATAACCAATGCAATAGTGATTATGAAATCCTATCATCATTGGATAACGCGTGCTGGCAGGAACAGCGTGAGCAACTTGTGTCAAGTGGCAGCTGTGCCTGCAGCCTGTTGGAAGACTGCTCTACCATTGTGGGTTATGTTGAAGCCTTCGAATGCTATGCTGATGTGGTAAATATCCCACTAACTTCAGATGCTATTATGAACCATTTTTACTATAGAGAACTTGTTTTTTACTTTTAGGGTGCTAAACAGTCCAAGATTATGTACACCATATCGGCGAATGCAAGCCAAACAGTTCTTGATGTCCAGCGATATTACAACTCACTTGAAACAACGCTGAAAGTTTGTATCAATAATGCCGAAAAGAAATATGTCGAGAATACGACCTCCACCTATGAGGCATTAAATGGCTGCTTGAATGGCCAAATAGACATATCGACAACTGATGACTGGTGGGTGACCGATACTGAAACTAGTTCTGATGTGGAGGATGAGTAATTCTAAATAAAAGTTGTTCCGAGATATTTACACAAACATCTGATACTTTTCTCAATGCATTCATTTTGATATTTCTTTGTTGAAGAAATGGCGAAATTAGCTGGTACAAGATTATTTTCATTTTCATTTACATATGCAAGATTCGACATTTAATCTAATCTATTGACAATCTGAATTTATATCTTATACATATACATATATGTACATATATGTTGGTTTACTTGACAGACCACCCGAATATCTTCGCCAACTAGTAACTATGTAACTAGTTTTTTATGTGAAATTTTATGACAATTTGCTGCAACAAAAGATGCGCAAGTTTTTCACACACACAAGCAGCTACCGGGCACAAAAGATAACACTTGCGATATGGCGATTATCGGGTCAAATATATCAATGGCATTCAGTGGCTGTAGGAGCGGTCAAATTCTCAAATCCTTTGCTTCGCCAGTCTGCGTATTTATGACCTTGCCACACCCATTGCCGTATGCGACCAGGTAGAACAACAAATCAGTGTGCATCTTGTTGTACACGGAAGGACCTCTGCGTCGTCCTTTGTGAATTGCCGCAGTTGCAGGTTACCAAATTTTTCGCTAAATTAATTTGAAATATTTGCGGAAAAATGTCAAGTAACAATTTGAGCAGCTACTTCAATTGAGTTGTAAGTAAGTTGTTGCTGCTGCTGTTGTTCTTGTTGTTGTTGTTGTTGTTGTTGTTGCTAGTTATCCTCAATCGGCAGCAAGTAGGCGTCAAACAGTTTTGAAAAGGATGCGGACCTGATTGTCGAACTCGAACTCGAAGTCGATGTCGACGCTGCTGTGCTGGGGCTGGGCTCAGTATGTAGTTGTTGTCGACGACTATGTCGGGACGGGACGGGACAGGTTGGGACTACAATTGCCAGTCATGTCTTCATAAATTTAACTGAATTGAACCGCTTGCCAGGTCTCAACATGCGCCCCAAAACATACAAAACAGCTCCGTGTCTGCAACTGCCGTCTGTTGGGGTGGGTAGCCCCAGGGAGGTGGGGATCGGGGAGTGTATTTGCGTCTATTTGACTATTTCATCTTTTGCCGCCGCTTGTACATAGCCTTAAATTGAATCGTTACAAATTTTGTTGCTCGTTATAGCAAGCGTTTTATTGCCCAACCAGTTTGGCCCAATGCAAGCCAGACCAAAGAGCGGGCCAAAAACTCCACAGATTATGATCGGGGATCGGGATCGGGAACGGGCCAGACTCGATCGTCGTCTCAATACGCCCTCGCTGTAGCAATCGCATTCCATGTCGACGTCCTTGTCCTCAAACGGTAGCCTGTCGGACCGCCTCCTGGCCTGGGCGCAGCGTTAAATAACTTCATTAAATGCCCTTTGACATTTATTCCGAAACATAGACACTTATTTATGTACCGCTGTTTATCGCTTCGGGCAGATCAAGAACGCGCTCACAGGTAGCTCCTGGATCTCTATAAATTACGTAATCATCTGATAATGAAATTGTTTACAAGCTACAACCTGCATCCAGCACACCCACAGTAGCCACTGAGGAGACACAAAAGGTCACAGCAGCAATCAGCAATCGTTATATGTGTTTTTTTATATATAAGTATTTATATTTATTTCCATCATGTCAACGCTGATTAGTTGCTTTTTTATGAACAGCTCGTCAAGTGCCGCCCTTAAGCTAGCTCGTGGGCTAATTGCTCTAATTTCTAGCTAAGCAGACTATTATTATGCGAACATGTTTGGCCTCCAACTCAGAGGCTTGACGTTTTTTTTTTTATATTGTATTTGGGCACTGCCATAAATATTGGCTCTGTGGCATCGTTGAAAGGATCGCTGCGGATCGGTTAAGATCTGCGGACGCAGCTTGCGCCGCCGATGCTTATCAGGCTGCGGGCTGCTGCTTCTCCTGCTCCTGCTCCTGTTCCCCTCATCCGAATTTGTCTTCGTTTGCGGAATGGCCTTTCGTTTCGGCGGCCCTTTTGGCGAACAATAGCTCCTTTTGCAGTTGGATTTGACTGTGCTTATCGGAAGAAATACCCACAAACCAAAGATTTATTATGCGCGATGCTCTACATTCTGGGGTCGTCAGATTCTAGCTTATTATCGCTTGCTGTTTAGTTGCACAGATACAATCATATTTATTTCTATTGAAAATCAAATAATATTTCAGCATTATTTTTTAAATCACAAATCTTTACATAATATTATTTGTCATGAGATTTTATGAGAGTTCATTTTCATTTTAAATAATACTTTGGCAGATCGCTGGTGTAAAACTCAACCAAATACGTACATCGATCATTGTTCTGAAAATTTTATTTATATTTAGGGGATAATTGCAAATACAATCTTATCCTTTTCGGAAAAGACATACTTTAGATATATAGCTATAGATTTGAATGTAGATTTAGATATAAATGTACATTTACATAAATTTAACTAAAAATAGTCTTTGAAAATAGATTTTGTTGTGATTTGCAGCGGATTTCAGTTTCGGATAGTGCCGATCTTGAATCTTGCACACTACCGCTGTGATTTTTGCGTATTTTGTTTAGTTTTGCTGCGGCTACCCAGGCAAAGTGATCGATATGCGAGGCGCATCAGAATTGCGATCGCCGATCGCCCTTGGTCGTTGGTATCGTTGGATGCTGTCGCCGCCTGAGCATGTTTGATCACAAAATTATTATGTATCTCGAAACGATTAACAGACGCATTTCAATTTTATTGCGCCAGATCATTATCTGCGCCAGATCGAATCTTTTGCGTAGCAGCAAGAACCGACGCAAAGAAGACCAATAGCAAATCATTAGATTCATTCCAGCAGCATTAGCAGCATTTGCAGCAGCATCAAAGCAGAAGCGCCGTTTAACGAGCAGGCGCGAAGAGAAACTTTGCTTTCGCTTAAACAGCAACGATTTCACCCAGTGCCACACTTACAGCAACTAACTGGCCAAAAAGCGAACGCCAGCAGGCCAGCTAGCTAGCTAGCTAGCTAGCAAGCATCCATTTAGCCACTTAGACGTGCCATTGCGGGTGGCTTTGGTAATTAGACAACAAGTGTCTAAAGAGCGCGTCGCGGCCAGTTCAAAAGAGGCGACAACAACAACAACAACAGCAACTGCCACTAATGAGCAGCCAAAACAGTGAAAAAGGCAACCTCAGCACATCTTTATGCCTTGCTCTGATCTGAGCTGAGGAGGTGTTAAAATCGTTGCCGCCTTTGGGCAATTCTTCGCTTGACTGCCTTCTGCTTGCCAAGCATTGCACAAATGCATCTATATATATATATATACAAATATATATACAAATATATTAATCAGAAGAAAAACGGTGTGCAAACGAGCTGTTTCTTTAAGTTGGCCGCTAATTTTCATTGAGTTTACTTTATCAATTAGGCAGCCACTGATCAAAGTTGGATCGCTCCGTGCACTTAGCTGGCTTAAAGTTAACTCTTCTTTGGTTGTCAAATAATTTTCGAGTTTTTGATCGCACCGCCAACAGTTTGAGCCATTCGGGCACTTCGGAAGCGGCTTCTGTGGCCCGGCAAGCAAATCAATTTAATTTGTTTGTTCAGCGGCAGCGATTGGTAATGGCCAGCTAAGTGGCCGAACAGTTGTTTGACCAAAAGGCCCAAACTGTTTACTTGTTTGCGCCTCCACCCCAGCTCTCCTATATTTTGGGCTGACAAATTGTTGAGAATGTAAAAGTATTTTCAAATTTAAATATCTGCTGCTATTTTTTTTCCCCATAATTGACTCGGTGAATCAAATTTAACAATACAACTTTATCATATCGTAATCCTGACTTCACACAACTCACAACATGCGCTGGTGTGGCACTTGGAATATGTTTTCAACGCCTCCGCCCACAAGGGAGAGAGAGAGAGAGAGAGAGAGCTGCTTAAATTGGTTTACATCAGCACAAAAGACGAGGAGGGTTAGCTGCACAATTTGAGGGTTAGTGTTAACCACCCGTAGCCAAAAGGCAAAGCCCAAAGGAAAGCCAAAAGGTTAGATTGTTTATACATTCGTTCCACCCTTCAGCAGTATGATGCTATATGATATATGGGATACACATATTATATATATATATAATGCTGAAGCTGAAGATAACGAGAGCATTTAACTCACAAACACACACACACTGAACCACTCACTTACTTGATCTACTTAATAACCCCTACATTCTGCTCCCACTGCGTACTCTTATAATTTGCCATTTAGCATGAGCAACAGCCCGCCTATTCAGTTTCGAAATGTATATTTAACCACCCCCGCTCCATCCATCTCCATATACATCTCCACATCCATATCCAGCTTCAGCTACCCTGGTGGTTGCATGGCCATCATCCTGTTGAATTGACTGCTTGCTGGCTGGGCTCTGGCCGCTGTCAGCGCATATTAATCCAATTATCATGCAGTGTGCACGAAATCACTTAATCGTCTCCAAATCCGGCGGGCGACGCCAATGATGCACGTTTCTACGTTGGGTTACAGATTTACCCAAAAATGATTACAGTTACGCATAGTTGGCATAGCTGTAGTTATGATAGCTTACACACTGATCCATTTGTCTAGGATGGGGGCAACTTGATTGATAGGGGCGGGTTGACAACATTCTACTCATTTTTTGTCAAGAATTCTTGGAATTGCAGTTGGTAAAGTCTAAAATATCCAAAAATATTTTTTTTTGTTTTTACAATAAATAAATAATAATAATAATAATAACAATAATAATATTATATATGTTTTGAAATAGATATTTTTTCAAAATGATTCCCTTAAGGCTTAGTTTATAACACTTGTTAATAGTAAAAGTGGTGTAAGCAAAAGTCACACGATTGATGGGGACCAGAGTAAAAAAAATGAAAACAATTTGATTTAATTAAAAAATTACGGGATTACACATATTAATGCTTGTCGAGCCAATATATATGCAAATTGCACACACAGCCCCGACAAGATGGCAGGGCAGTGGTTGCAGGACCGTCAGGGTGCGGGGACAAGTATGGTATGACTCTGGCGAGTGTCGCATATTAAAGAATATTTTATTTGGTTTTATTACACAGCACGCCCAGTTCAGTTTACCCTGACCCAGCCCAGGCTGGCTACCCCCGCCCGCACGTACCGGAAACTTGCAACACAGACGCTGATGCCTGATGCTGACGATGCCGTCGCCGGTGCTACAAAAATAAAAAGAATAGAGAAGAGCAGAAAAAAGGAAAGGCAGTGCAGCCCACAATGAAGCTGAGAATCTAATAAATTGTGGCACTGTCACTTGGCTTAGTGAAGGATAACTGGCCACACGCCCGCTGCCAGCAACAATAACAACGACAACAGCAACAACCACAGTAAATGCAGCATTGTGGGACAGAGAGAGCTCATCAAAAATTCATAACGCGCCACGTAATAAAAATTATTCAAATTTTTCGCAGGCAAAACGACAAAGGGCGAAACGTCAGCGGGTGGGTGGCGAAAAAGGCAACTAAATTGCGGTAATGTTTCATAAGGATGCTGGCGCAAAGGCAAACGCAGAAAAAGGACAAATCACACCCTCGATTATGATGCGCAAACATGCACGCGCTGGCCAGGAGTCAGGAGTCAGGCGACAAACGACAGACGACAGGCGATGGAAGTGTTGGAGTTGGATACTGTGCCCAAACGGAAATTGAATGATTTTGCGCAACAGTCGCGGAAGTTGCTACTTTATAGTCATTTAGTGGTTGGACGACAGCGCTGCAGGGACAATGCATCAGCATCAGCATCAGCAGCAGCAGCAGCAGGCTTAACACAGTGCGCTGGCTCAATATGCTCGACGTCAGGGCGAGTGTCACATGGGGATTATGCCATGGGCTTGTTGTATCATCAAAAAAAAAAACCACAAAACGGCAGTGCTTAAAAATTTTATAGAAATCGAAACCTTGCAGCTAGGATGTCCGATAACAAAATAAAAGTGCCGCAGGACGACAGCGACAGTGACAGCAAGCGATGCCGATGCCAAGTTCGACGCTGTTTCCGCCGGATGTGTAATTTGATACTTTTACAGTTTGGCACATGCAACAACAAACAGCAACAACAACAGGTACGACGCCATTGTAAAAGGGGTGGCTGAATCGCGCTAATTTTTGCAATTGACTTTGAACCGTTAAGCAAGGCTGCTGGCGACCGGACGACAGAGGACGGCGCCTCAGAAACGCACGTAACGAGCTCCTTTTTTGTGATATTTTTTGAATTTCAATTCAATTTCCTCTTGCATGCGAAATTGCACGAAACGACAGACTAGACAAGAACAGTGGACAGGGGCAAAGATAAAGTCTACAATGACCATAATGCATGTTTTGCCTGGCTATGCAACAGTAGTTATTGCCTAAGCACGATAATAAGTGGAATAGCCTACTTCTGAGCTAAGTCTGAAAACTGTCTGGCATGATTAATGTAATTTCAATTAAAGTTTTTGAATTGACTTTTCTCTTTTCTTTATTATCTTCTAAGTTTATTTATATATATATATATATATTTTTTTTTAGGCTTGGGTTATTTGGTTACTTTGATCCAATGTGAAATCAATTTTGAAATAACATATAAGAATAAATAAAATGAAAATAGAAAGTGTAGAAGAAAATAGATTTTTGATTTATAAAAAAACATTTTGTTTAAGTGTGCCGTACTGGCAGTGGGTGTGCACTGTAGCTGCAATATTCACAAATTCGTTGGCCAGGTTTAGCTTGGCTCGGTCTGCTTGGCCATTCAATGAATCGCAGTCTGTCTGTCTGTCAGTCTGTCTGTCTGTGCTGGCTGCAATGCGAGTGAGTGAACTGTCACAATTGACGTGGGGCGTATAAATTTTACATTTAACGAAAACGTAATCGAATTGAGGCGCTCTGTATATGGACTGGTGAGCAGAGAGGAGCCAAAGCAAAGCCAAACCAAACCACTCTCAAGCCTGTTAGCAAGCTAGCCAGTTAGCCAGTTAGTCAGTTGATGTCTGCTTAGTTTGTTTTGTTAATGTGTGTGTGTGTGTGTGTGGGTTATGAAGACATCAGTGAGGCGCACGGCAATTTGTGGGACGCCACAGAGCCTGGGGCCTATGTATGCATTGGGCCATCGCCAATTTGATGGGGCTGCATGCGCAGAATGCATTCATCAGGCAGCATTGTTTGCCATTGATGGAGTGCTGTTGGTGGATAGGGGAGGGAGGAGGGGAATGCCTGTAGCTTGGGATTACTGTACGCATTCCCCGTTCACATTAATAGTCAATAATGGGCCACCTTGGAAAATAATGGGGGGAAGCGAGAAATCAAATTAAATTCGACGGACCGTACGAACATCACCTGGGGACACATTAAGCAGCGTTTTCCAATCAGCATAAAATTTATCAAATCAAATTCAAATGCTGCTGGCACAGCAAATAAAATGCAAAGCAGTTGCTGCTTCCACTGCTTCTACTGCTTCTACTGCTCTATGAACATAAAAATCACATGCCAATCGCATGGCAATCAAAGCTCACTTCCTCCCCCTCAACCCACACCCCCCAAAACCTCTCACATTCTTACAGCTGGCGCCATATTGATGATGGCTCTACGTGATGTTTGCTCACCAAAAATTTGCATGTGAAAAGGTTTTTCATTGGCTGCTCTTCCATCAGGCTGTCGTTTTGGATGGCTGGCATGTAAAAAAAAAAAAAAAAATGGCTTCTTAAATGGGCAAAAGTCAAATGGAATTTATATCGATTAAAATGAAATCAAGTCGCAAACGCAAACGAATCGCAGCTTTGTTTGCCTGCAACGATATCGCTAATGTGCCTCACATTGCTTTCCCAGCTGCGCCCAAATCGTTTAACTCAAATTGATTTGTCAATATTTAATTAGGCACACTCTACTCGCATGCGGGCAGTAGCAGACGCCTTTGATGTCCTGTGTTTCCTGCGGATTAATCGTCGGTGTCCTTTGTGGGCGCATTGTGTTTTCAGCAAAGCCGGAAAAAACCACTTAAAATGTAGCTGATCTTTAGTTTATATGAAGTAAACGCACTTAAAACAAACCGACAAACCCTTTTCATTTGTGATTAACTAGATTCAAAGAGTATATCTCAGAGAAAATCAGCTAGCTAGAAATTTTAGACACGTATTTTGTATTTTCGATTATATCATAATAAAATGTAGTATACATCAAAATAAGATACTTACACGTATATCGCTCCCAATATAGATATGTATAAGTTCAACATCTAATTTTTTTGGTTATATCTTTCCCAATGATTAATTGATTGTAATACTCGCTAAAGAAGCTTTCTCAAACAATGCAAGCGTATGAACATTTTGTAAAAGATTCTTCGAGTCTGTCAATCAGCGCAATTACCAATCAATCAATTTAACTGGCAAACATTTAACACAAATTTTCACACACACACACACACAGAAACAGCTATAAATGTCAAGCGGACCTAAATACAATTAAAGGCTTTCCCGATATCGCCGGACCAACCAGAAGGACCTGCATTAAGAGGCTTAATTTTTTGGACAAACGCCAAACGCCGAATGCCTGTCAAAAGGCACGTGAAAAAACGTGTCTCATTGACATTTAGCTTGATGAATGATCATAAGCGCACATCCACCCAATATTCGCAGTCACTTGCCAAGGGTTTGACTGACTGCTGACACGTGACTTGGCGTTGGACTCGGGTTCGAACACGGTGTCGGACTTTGACTTGGACTCGGACTTGGGTTGGGTGACATCCGTGTTTGCAATAATTTGATCTTTAACAAAGCAAACGAAGGGGCACAAAACAATCACAGCTAAAACCGACTGGATTGTAATAAATGTGCAACAATACATACTGATATCGCTTAGCAACTAAAAAATAAATCTCAAAATTGAATTTCTCATTAAATATAAATATAACTGTGGCATTTTTTATTTAATATTTTTGGTGATGAGTTTAAGTTTGCACAACGTTTGTTAAATTAAATAAAAGTTTTCCAAGACATTAGGCGAATCCTTATTAATGTTAGTGTTTTCTTGTTTGGACACCTCTTTCATAATTGAAATATATTTTTCGCTGACTCCCATTATTTTTTCTTGAACTCCGAAAGTTTAGTTTGAAACTCAAACCTCGCAGTTGACTAAACGAATGCTGTAAATGCGATTTGAAATATATTAAAGCTTATACACCTGGAGCTGGCCAAAAATATATATTTAAATTATGAAACTAATTTTTTAAATATCACTGTCAATCGCCTAACCCAAACACACAATAACAAGGATGCTTGAAGAGTGATTTTTTTTTTTCATTCAAAATACCATAATTTGTAGTTATTGACGAAAGTGTCAAACTTTTCACAAACCTGTGACAACACAACAGTCAACACACACAAACACACACACTGGCATCCGGCATCATTAGCACATGTAAACATCGATCGACTTACATAAGTTTCCAGCAACGCAACGTCAAATGGACTTCGATTTTTATTTCTATTTTTTTGTTTAGCAATAGTGAGCGGAAATTTTGCAGCAACGCAAACTTTTTTGTTTCCTGTTGTTGTCAATAACTAATTCGTTTGTCATTTTCCGTTTACATAGCAGCAGCAGCAACAGCACCAGCAAAAGCAACAAGGAGGCAGGCGACAGCAACCGCAGGCGACAAAATGGCGCATATGTAAGGACAAAGTTTTGCCTGCGTCTTGTAGCTGCTTTGTCCTTGCTGTGAATGCCAGTTGTCGGTTTGTTTATCGCTTCAACTAACGACATAATGCAAAAATGTTCGAAACATATTGAAAGCAATGCCTGTGCTTTTCAGCCTCCGCCCTGATATTGATGTGCTTATACCCTGCACAAATGGTTGTTTGCAGGAGGAAATTCGCTTTATTGGTATAAGTATCCCCTATAAGATTGCATTACTATATTAAAGAATGATTTTGTGTTAATTTATACAAGAAAATAACACCATTTTTGGCTATTTAGTTTCAGACCAAAATAATTTTAATCTTTTACATATGTGTTACGTTATCTGCCGCGCAAAGGACATGGTGAGCAGTTGAGTATGAATGTACATTAATTCAGCGACAGGGTATCTGCGAGTCTAGCACCGTTCATGAGAACGCCTTCTTACTTGTTGTGTGTGACTTTTATTGTTGTGCTGGCGTTTTGAAGCTTGAAGTGTCAATTTTGTAGTGGTGCTCATAAAAATGGCGACAGGCCTATGAAAACGTTTGCCGCTGCGATTTACATTAATTTGCAATTTTTCATGCTGTGCTCAAAGCTGGAAATTGATCCGTGTGTGTGTGTGGGTGAATCATAAAAAAACAATGAACATTTTATTATGCAAATTACGCACAGGCAGTGAAAGGATCAAGTTATGTGGCTGATGAACGCGCAGATGGCTGTTTAGTGTCCTGGCACGCGTTGAGCCTTATTAAAAAAAAAAAGGTGAAGTTGACTACAGTCCGGTTCGATATCCTTAAAGTGGCAACTGGTTCTCAAGCTGAAACGATTTGCATTTGCAATAACATTTGCCTGCTTGACAAGCGCCTACAAAATGTTAATTTAGTGTGCGATGCGTTGCGATGCAATGCGATGCGTTGACATCGACAACAACGATAGCGAGATGGACATCAGCATCGACGGCTTTATGCAGATATATCAGTCACTCAACTCGGTCTAAACGGGCTGTTGGTCAAAGTCAAAGACGTTGCCAAGCTGCTTGTCATAAAGCGCTCAGCGGATGGCTTGACATTTCAATTTGCAACCAGACGGCGGACAAGACCATTCCAGACAGGACAGCAAAGCCAGCATCAACATCAACCTGAAAATAACATGCAAGACATGCAAATATGCAAATCAATGCGCTGACAATTTTCAGCCAAATCAAATATGCAATTGAGCTGAGAATTCCGCTGTATTTCCCTCTTTCTCTCCCTCCTCTCACCCCCTCTTATTTTTCTCTTTCTAGCGTTGTCTCACGAACTTCGTTAATTTATATTTGCCGCGTGCCGCACACACAAATAATCCAAAAATCGCTGCAAGCAACGACGCTGCTAGCAACAAGCAATTACAAAAAGTTACTGTAATCCTGGCCAAAGTCCTGGTACTGGTATTGGTCCTTTGACTGCTCCTGCTTTTCGTCCTGCGCCTGCTGCCTGTCATAGTTACAAGCGCTAAGCCGCTTAGCGTTGTTGACTTTCACATGGGCATCACTTAGGGGTTGATTGCACTTCGCTCTCGCATTTTTGCCCTTATCCTTGCCTCCTGTGTGCGAGTATTTGTTGTTTTGTGCCTCGCTTTTTGATGTGTGATTAGCCTATTAGCCAAACAACACAGACAAAAAAAACTCATCCTCAATCACAAACTCTCTTGATGATGAGAAACGTAAATATTGAATGAGATAAACAGCAGCCAGGACCAGGCACAACAAATGTAAATGTCCGCAAGGCGTTAGTTATCATGGCAAATCGAATGAGGCGAGCGTGGGATCAAAATGCACAAAATCACTTAAATAACGAGACAGTGCTTAATTATTTTTTGAACGACTTGAATTGTAATTGTTTTTTTTTTTAATTATTTGAGTATTGTTTCCCCAAAATAACTGAACAGTGATGGTGAAACAGAGACTTCTCTTTTAGTATTATTACGCTCGAAAAGACGTCAAGACGTTTAACATAAGTAATATCCTTACTTTTTTATGCAACAGAGGAATCCAAATGAACTAAACATGAACTTATGCACTGCTGTTGAGAGACCGCTTGCAATGTTGAATTATTCCATAGCGTGTTTTGGCCAATTAGAGGGCTTTTTGGAGTGCCCACTGTACGGATAAGTTGCTGGCCAATAAATCAGCTATAACTACAACAGCTACAAATATGTGCAAGTATTTAAAGGCTTAAAGAGCTTATGCTTGGGCCATGGCTGGCCAAATGCATGGGGCCCCTTTTGGGGCTGCGAATGTTTGTTGCATTGTTTTCTCGTTGGCTTATTGACGAAAATTTCAGAAATTTTAATTTAAAATATTTCTTTGAATGCTAAATTGTTGACTCTTTGCACCCGCAGGCAGAGTTGATCCAGGCAAAAGCCAGCCAACCGCTTAGCCATGGCCATAGAGCCCCAAAAGACCGGACCGGCCAAAACAAAACCAGCTAAACAAACCCCACGACAAAGACACAAAAGAACAAAAGCGCGCGACAGATAAAGCCAAAAGCAAACACACAGCTTACCGAATGATGATCACACAGAGGAAAGAGAGAGAGAGAGAGATGGAGATAGAGAGTGAGAGAGAGAGCTTGCAGCGGGAACTTGCGGGTGGGGGCTGGCTTAAAGGGGCGGGAGGAAGTAAGCTGAAGAAAACTGAAACTGAGTCTGAGACTGAGACATTCAGACAGTGAACAGGATCGTGTCGCTCGTTTGTTTCTGCTGAAAATCTTAAAATTCTCGCAATTTCATGTTCGTTAAATTTTGATGTTGCAAATAAATTGAATTGTTAAACGTGCAACTTCGAATGTTGTCGTTGTTGTTGCTATTGCTCTTCTTGTTGTTGTCGCTGTTTGCTGTTATTGTGAATTGCAGGCGCATATTTAAACAAATGATGGCCAGATTTGGCGGTTGCACTGAAAAATGGTCATCTTCATTGCTCTATGTGAGAGAGAGGGGCAAACAGAATGAGCGGGGTGTATGAGGAGGTGCTTCAGCGGTCAAAGGCAATGCGAGGGCTGTATAATCAAGTAATTACAATCGAACCATATATTATACAAAATTATGATCATGAAATGTCATAAGTAAAAAAAAACATAATTTTTAATAATGTGTTCATTTAAAGTCTGAAAAAATGTTAGAGTAACATAACAAATGTATGGTCTCTGTCTGCCCTCGGCTCATCTTAAAGCTTTTTATTTTTTGGCAGAGCATCTGCATTCAAAGATGTCCCATTTGTTTTTTCGGTTGCCCTTTGTTATTGTGAGTTAAAATATTTATTTGTCGTAGCGCCTGGTCGGAGTGAGAAATTCTGATGGGTTTCTTATTTGCTTCGCTCGGCCTGTTTGTTTGCATATGTCCGGTCGCAGTCGCAGTCGCCTTCGCAGCGATGACTACATTAGCCGCATGCATAATAAAAATCGAACCAAACCAGACCAAACCGAGCCAGACCGCCCGTGCCCGCCCCCCGACCATGCGATTGGTTTCGATTTTATATGGAAATGCGACTCCAACAATGGCTTCATATTTTCATCTCTCGCTCTGGCTGACTAGCTGGCTGGCTGGCTGGCTGGCTGGCTGGTTGGTTGGTTGGCACCGGCGCATTCAAATCCTTGCTGCACCTTTGACATGTTAGCATCGCATGATTTATGCAGCCATGGAGCATCGCTCGCTTTTGGCTGCCACAGCAACTGCAACAGCTACATGTGAAAAATTAAGTGATATTTCTGAATTTGTTGGCAGCCATCGGCTGCTTCGGTATCGCATTGGAAATGGACACCGACATTGGACATTCAGTTTCGCCATGACTGCAAACTCGAGAGTCGAGAGTGGAGAATCGAGAACCGAGCTTGTAATTGATGCTGTTGCTCTCAATCAATGCCCAAATAGATTCTACAGCATTGCTCTTGTTAGTTTTCCCAAGCTGCAGTGGATTTCGTTAGAAAAATTATTAAATGACTGTTGTTGTCATTCGGTTTGTTTGTCCATTAATTCATCATTATTAAGATGTCAACGTTGTGGTTGACATTTTTGACCGCCTTTCTTCCCTGTCTTTCTCGTCCCTCCAGCCCCGCATCCAGGCCTGGTCATGCGGGCCACTTGACATCTGTTTGCCGCCAGGCTGTTTAGAGATTTGCCTGCCAGCTTGTCGCTTATTGTCTGCGGTTATTTTTTCTGTTGCTTGTTGTTCCCGTTCTTGGACGTCTGCACCTGCATTTGATTGATGCTAATTTTACACGACTTTATTGCAAGTTATTTGAAAATTTTAGAAAATGTTCACATCACTGATGCCTCGTTGGATAGCAGTCATGTTAGTCTCCTTGTTCCATTATTAATCGATGTCAATGTGGGTGCCCCTGAACCCTTAATCCGATCGGAGATCTAAATATGCATAGGACAAGTAGATGTGTACTTGATGAAGCAGATGTTACCCTTCCCAATCTGCTTATATATCCAAATCTTCTTGCATATCTTACTGATCATTTCCCACGAGAGTTTCATTTAATTTCATGACTGGTTTTTAAATAAAAATAAATTAAAATTTTGTGTGTTAGCTGGGCGGCAAATGAAAACAATTTAAATTTATCAAGTTTATCGCAACATGATTTTATGTTACTCTGGTAATAATTCGTATATTGCAAGTGTAATAAATGTAATTTTAAGGATACTTAATAAATGAGATAAGAGTATTTTTACTTTAAAAAATTATATTTGTAAATATTGGTAAAAATTAGTAAATTTACTTCCAGTAGCTTTCATTTATGTCGTAAGCATGTTTATTTTATTTAACTGAGTTAAAATATTTAATTGATTGGATAGCTATTTGTATTTAAGAACAAATTTAAAGCAATTTCGTAATAATAATAAATATGTATAAATAGTAAATGTAAATTTTATTAAAATCTTATCCAGTCACTTACGTAACCTTTCAGGCAACCATCCTAATTAAAATAATAATGTCTTTTAACCTACCAACCTCGTTTAGTATTTTCAAAGCTGGTGTTTTTAGTGTGTTGCAAATGAAAATGATCAAGCTATTATTTTAATGAAGTGCCCCACTAGTTAGTGTGCTTTACTTTATGCTTGCCGCTTTGTGCGGATAATAATGATCAACGATTTGAAACTCGCACCAGCATTGTGCAGCCAACCACCTAACTAATGCCAACTGCTGAAATTAACGTTTGAATGCTTAATTGGCTGGCTATCAAAGCCGTCGCATCAAATCACATGGCTATTTGTTACATCAACACCACCAACACCAACCAGCAGCGCCGGCAGAGACAGTTGTCGACGGCTAAAACACGCAAAGCTTTGTACACGCACAGAGCCACCCACATCTACAATACATATGTATGTATGTTTGTGTGTGTGTTTGTCTGTGTGTGTAGTATGTATTTATATAGCGCTTGTATATAGTGTGGAGTGGAGTGGGTAACGAGCAACGCCATTGCAAAATCACAAAATGCTTTCCTCACTTTTCGCGCTTAATTAAACAATTAAATTTAATTACGGTTAATATGGCTCTAATTGCTGTATTTCCTACTCTCTCTATACACCATGCCTAAAGGCTCAGCCCCACGCACAGTTCCAGCTGCTCTCAGCCAGACCCAGTCCCAGACTACTAAATAGCTATATATGTATACTATACATACCCAGTTGCTGCATGGAGCTTCTGCAGACCTCAACGTCGTATATAAAAGCATCAAATTAAAAGTGCCAACGCCAGGTCACTTTGTACCTCTGCTCGAGTGCGAGAAAGAGAGAGAGAAAGAAGTATAGATAAAGAGAGAGAAAGACAGCGAAAGTGAGCTGAGCGACCGAATGTCCTGACTCAGGCTATCTGTCTGTTGCGCAGGGGCACAATTAAGCGGAAAGAAAAATTATTATAACTTTTATGTTTTGTCATTCCCAGCACGTAGCTATATTATGGTATATATATATATATATATATATATATATAAATATATACCTGTATATATGTATAGAGCTTAAGTATATAGGCCCAGTGGCTAGGGGCAAGTAAATGGCTGAAATCAATAAAAACTACCCCAAAAACAAGATGCAGGACAGCCCATCGGGCGGTGGTGGGGAACTGTTGACTTGAATATTCACCACGCGCAACATTTTGTTGGGCATGCGCATACATACGTGTGGCAGTGTTGCTGCCAGCGTGCAACAGGGACAGCGATAGTGGCATGGTGCGCTTCCCTCAGCGCTCTCCACACAGACTACCCACATAGGCTGGCTCTCTGTCGCCGTTGTCCTGTCTGGCTGCAACATTTCTTTCACTTGGTTGCCTTTATTTGCACAGTTAAATTGCAAAAATGGCGTCGGGCAGCCAAAAACAGCGCTGTCGTCGTCGCTGCTGCAGTCGGCGACGACGTCGGCGTCAACGCAACCATACTAATATGTCCAATTGTGGAAAATAATTATAATGAAACAAATTTCCACTCACTTGCCAAGTGAAAAGCAAAACGTCATATCCTTTTGGCCTGCCTTCTTCGCTCTCGCTCGCACTCGCACTCGCGCACTGTCTCTTTCTCTCTTGCTCGCTCTTTGCCAAAGCCTCTCTCGGGCTCTGCCATGTAGTGGGAAAAATGTAATAAATGGTTGCGTTTACCGTTACTTTTTAAAAGGGTTGCCAGTCGTTTGTATGAGTGGCTTTGTGTGCGCCCCACATGTGTGTGTGTGCGTGAGTGTGTGTGAGTGAATGGCTGTGTATGCCTGTATGTGTGTATGTGCTGCAAAATATGTGCATGTGGTTGAGTTGAGCGAAATTAAGTTCGTATAAAATAAAATATAACAAGAACAGCAATTTCATAATGAAGGCGGGGGAGTTAAATCGTTTATACTTGAATTAAGGTGAATTCCCAACAGATACATGCATATACATATATGTATACATACATACACATGTATGTGTGGGAGTGTGTGAGTGTTCTTTGTGCTGGTGTATTTGTATGCATGGGCATAAATCTCTGTGCTTGTGTGTCTTATTGTTTTCACTTGCCTCGGATTTTCAGTTATAATTGGAAGTGTAAAGCAATAAATACACAAATACAGTTACGTTAAAATATATATAGACATACATTCAAGTATACAGCAAGAGATTTACTGTTCAAACCGACTGGAGCGGGCTTATAAAATACAAAAGGGAAATATATCACTGATGCTGGAACACTTTAAGCAGATGACAAATGAAATATGTACCAAATAGTACACATTTCAAATAGAGTTGTAAACATAATTTATAAGAATGTTTACATAGTTAGGAACTGCAAAGAAGTTGAATAATAATTTTCTTACACGCTTATTATTCAAAAAATGGTTCATTTAAGAAGAATCTGATATTGAAAATTACAGTTTAAAATTATTTTCCTCTGTTATTCCTTATATTATGTATATTGAATTAAGTACTCATTTAGATCGATTTAATTAAATTTTTTCTATTTTTATCATTTATGTATTTCGCTTAAAAATTACTTTTAGTTTAATTTTGAAATGTTTATCAAAAACGACAGTTTTTATATTAAATTATATTTATAAATCAATTACAAATTACTTCTTATAAATACTTTATCTTCTTTTCATCTATAGGTCTGTTAGTATCAAAGACTAAAGAGAGATATCTTACTATATCCATATAGTGTTTGGTAGTCACTAGTCGATGATAAGTCTTGGGGAAAGATTTAAAGACTCGTTGTTGATTGGTTATACAAATCTGTTATGATAACAACCGTTAATTAGAGCTGACATGTGTGCAAAATTGCAACACTACAACATTTTAATGTTAAAAATGTAACCCGAAATTGAATAAATTTTCGAAAATTTTATAAATCGATAAGTTGACAGAAGCAATATAAACATAGCCAAAATTTAACTTTCAGGCATACAATTTTGTTTAATTTTTATTTTTTTATTGTAGTAAGAAATCATATCTTATATGAGTAATTGAATCATTTGTTTTAACAGATATGCTAATATAAGTGTGATTGTGAATGTTATCTAGGCAATTTATCCATGTAAGGCTAATCAGTGCTTACATTGCGGAAGCTATAAAACCAAATGAAATAATATGCTGGGCCGACTCCTTCTGAGAGGCATTTTATGAATGAGCTGTTGCAATTCAATGTAGCTCCTTGGTGGCCGGCAATCTTGTCGGAATATCTAAATGTTCGCTAATTTGCTTAATAATTGCATTTTACACAGCGTTGCATTAGAAACGACAACAACAACTGGCAGACAGATAGATACATTTTTCTATTTGGCATAGAACAATCAAAGTCATTCAAAGCAGACGAGGGCGCCTAATGGCAACAACGGCAGCGGCAACAACAACATTAGCAACAATAAGAAGAAGAACAACAACAACAACATCATCTTCTAGCTTCATATGGGAAGCCATCCATTCTAAGTAGATGACACCGCGCAGATAAATTTGTCCCACTAAATTGGCCAAAACATGAAATAATTGCGAATGTAATTAGTTATTGCCCACAAGAGCGAGAAATGCACACAGAGACCCAAGAGACACACACACTTACAAATTTACACGCATAGATAGCTGCATATGCAGATGCTGCGGGGCGGAGGGGGGGAGGGGTTTGCAGATCGGGGAGGCTGAGACTCTGGTGGAGTCAAGTGGAATGCCATGCTGCAGATGCCACTTAATTTCGCACAAAAGTGAATTGTCTTGTAGCTACAACTGCAACAGCAAGAGAAGCAACAACAACAACAACCATGGCACTAGAGAAACGAGCAAGCATTACATGCTCTGCTCTGCCTAGCCAGGCATGCCCCGCCCTACACCACGACCGCCTCCCCTTACCAAATGGTGCAACCTAGAAAACGTTGGCCTGGCCCAACTCAATGGGAACTGCCCGGACGACACGGATCTCGGAATCATTGGTCGGTGCTGCTTTTGCTGCCACTGCCACTGCAACTGCTGCTGCTGCAGCTTCTACTGCTGCAGTTGGGGCCGTTTTGAGCGCGCATGCCGACGATTAAAATCTTCAGACAAATTTTGCATTTTGCTGGCGTCTCTGTCGCACACAGCGCGGCCTCATGAATTAAATACGTCTAAGCAGAGCAAACCGAAAACCGAATACGCTAACAAAAGCCGTGGCTAATTGACAGCCACACTACTACAGATTGACAAAATCAAGACTTTGCATTTAAAACAAACACTTGAAAGCTTTACACTCGACATTCATTGAAAATGCTATAGTCCAGCATTTTGTTCCTATTTCAAGTCGGTGAATATTTTATTGATAGCTTTAATATAATCTGCAAAAGAATACACTTCGCAAACTCCATAATATGTTGATTACAATTTTATTTTTTATTATTTAACAGAAAAAAGTGAATAAAAAATTAAAAACTATTTCCAACATTTCGATAGTCAGTTTGCATAAAATTAATAAAATTTAGAATGTTTGCTTGGGATGAAGAGAAAAAAATAATCATCAACCATTAAGTAGCGCACAGCTGCATTGATTCCTTAGAAAGCGTATCCCAAATTAAATTGTATTGGCGAACGTGGCGGCCTACACTTTCGCTAATGTATCTCACAGATACGTGCGTTCGTTTTGGGGCGCAAATTAATTGTGCGCCCAAACGGAGCGTGCCGGCAACGATGGCGACGACTACGATGGGGACGATGGAGACGATGGACGCCGGAGAGGATGGCGACGTCGACGCGCTTGATATGCGCGATTCCTTGAAATTGTTCGCATGAAAATGCAAACAGCAAACTGCAACTGCCACTGAATTTAATTCAATTGAAAATAGTGCGAAACTGTAGCAGCAACATCAACAGCAACAACAACAACAACAACAATCAACAACAACAATCAGCCACTGGGCACAACAATTTAATTGAGTATTCAAAAACTTAAACTCAGCTCTTGGACTTGGGAGTAGGTGGGGGTTACAGCTGAAGATGAAGGTAGATGCAGGCACATGGAGAGTTCCGTTTGCACCGAGTTCACCTCTCCGAACAGTTTTCGCAGAATTCTAAACTTGGAAATTAGGATTCAGTATGGGAGCGACGACGACGACGACGACGACGATGACGACGACGACGACGACGACGACGACGACGACAGTGTTCTGCTCCGAGCCGCATATCGGACGCGTATCTCACGCTATTTTGTTTAATTGCATTTTACACATTTTGTTTCCCGGAATTTTTGCAGTTAACCACAAAATTAATTCAGGAAAGCCAAGAGCCAAGAGCCAACAGTCAATGAGACGTCTAGCTGATATCCAAATTGCCTTGCTTTCATTAAACGCCTCAAGAGCACCTCAATGGCAATAAAATGATTGCCGACTATTACCCTCACCCACACCATTTCACTCCACTTTAAAAATAGTAATACGATATTAAACATCATAATTACGCGCACATTTTCAACCAATTAAAGCCGCTCACTGAGCCATTAAAACATGTGCCTTAGGTTTCAGTTCAGGCATTAGGTGAAAATGTCCGAAGGCACATAAAAAAAGAATAAAGTAAGAGTGCGTACAAAGTGTGTGGTGGGGAAAACTGTAATTGACCTGAAAATTCCATGAAAAATTAATAATTTGCATAAAATACAGCAATGACTATAAATGTGACCTCAAATGCTTCTGGCTGGCCATTGACCATGTCCCAAGTACAGCATAAGAGTACATAAAACGAACGCATAAGGTGCGTGAAATACTCTCATGCTCGTGGAAAATGCATAATTAAGGTGGTTTCTTTGGAACTGATGAAAGTTAGAATGTTATAGGATATAGGATAATATACGAAAGTATTTTCATATCTAGTATCTACAGACTAGGTTAGATACTATTTTGGATTAACTAAAAAATCTTTTCTAAAAATCTGAATAATTTTTGTGCATTTGCGATTCGAAATATATTGAACTACATAAGGGGTAAGAACACTTGATCCTGAAGTCAGCAGAAAACATATTTAAATTATAAAACGAGGTTAACAGAAAATAAGCAATTTTGAAAAGGATTTTGCTAACGATTTTAAATTAAGTGTATTTTGAAACCAATTTAAGCATATTTTATATTTTATTTCAGTGGGAAGCTCTTTCTCTATAAGAAAAATACGTTTGCAATGCGCTTGCACTAATATACCTCATTATGAGTGCAGGGTATGCGCACATATGCAGTCTGAATGAGTTTGCATATTGATCTAACTTCACAAATGTGAACTGCGAATGAATGTGAATGTGTTTCTGTTTGTGCTTGTGCCCTACTTCAGTGTGGAGCAGTGGTCTGATGCGATGTCGATGGTTGGCAGGTGGTTGGTTGGCTGGTTGGCTGGTTGACTGGATGGCTTCTTGGAAAAATGGCAGCCCAATTGAGGTACAGCTGCTGGCCGCAGATGCCCGACTGCCATAATGAGGCGAAAACATTATTTTTATTACCTAATTACCTCAATTTATTCGCGGTAATTGTGAATGCTTCCCATACACACACAAGAGCACAGAGTGCTCCGCCAGGCCGTCTGCCAGAGCTGCGAGTCTGCCTGTCTGCTAGGAAATCTATAGGTATTTGTGCATATGATGATCTCTGAGGTTGATCACTGTGCCGAAGCAGGTTAAGAAAACGGATTTCCAATTCGCTTACGTTTATGAATGAATTTTCCGCTGTATTTATATTTTTCATTTAGTGTGTTGATGTTTCTGTTGCTGTTGCTCTTAATGCATATATGTATGTATGTATGCTGAAGTGACCCATGCATTGCATAATCAGCGCATAATGAGCTCATTTGCTTGTGTGGGCAAGGGTCGGTGAGCTGGTGTGGGGATATTTGGTGTTAATTAAAAATGTTATGGCTGGCAAAGTGCTTCTTTCATCGATGTAGACGCGTTACTAATTCGTACTCGCTTTGCAACTTGATTATAATAATTAAAATTCAGATAAATTCAGCAACTGTCAAACGTAAATTGTATTCAGCTTAATTTTTTACTGAGCTGCACATTTCTTAAGAACGTAGATTTAAAATGTGCATATTGTAGATAGATTAACTAAAATGATTTTATATAGATTATTGTATAATTGATATATGATATGATATGTGTCTTTCAGAGTGCTACAAGCTTAGGCTTGCAATTGAAGGCACTAGTCACACTGAATAATCAGATGATTTTAATGATATATACACATTATATATTGATGAATTAGATTAGAATTCAAAATTAGTTTCAACAGATTTCCTATGTTATATATAATACTTAATGATAGATTGATTGAATTTTTAAATTTATATCGCTTATGAACTAAAAGCAATGCTAAAACTAAAGAGTGGCTGTATATATTAAAGTTAATTATTGTTAAGCAAAAGCGATACGCTCTGGCTGGGAAAGCAACGTTGGGTTAACAAAACTTGTTTGCATTTTTAGGTAATTTTAAAAACGGTAAAATTATTTCCATAAACTGATGGAATCAAAATAAAAATATAGGCATATCGATAAGAGATTATTCTGACAAATTTGTCGAAAGCACAACGAATCGATAGACAAAAGATAGACAAGTAAATATAGTCTAGTCACAGATTGAGATATTTAAAAGATAAAACGTTTCCCAGACAAACGATGGCACCAGTTCCAATCTCAATTCAATATTCCCGTTCGCTGAGCAGCGGCAAGCTCATTGATAACTTCGAACACAAATATTATCATTGTAAATGCGCCGCCTCACCGTGGGGCGTTAATATCATGCTGTGCCACTGTTACCGGCTTGCTTGGACTTGGGGACTGGAAGGCACAGTTTCACATTTGATTGGGTGAGCGAGCGAGGGCGGGAGCTAAGGAGACGGGAGGAGCGAGTAGGCTAAACAAATGCGTGCAATCAGCGCAGGCGGCGCTCGGTCCATTAGGCCAGATATAAAGCTTAATTGCCGGGGCCGACAACGCACAGCGGGAGAGCAGTGTGACCAGGCCGTGATTATAATGTGTTCTTGTTGGCTTCGCCTGCCCGAACCTTGCCAATGATTTGATTACGTTTTGATTAACGCATTGCACTTTCCGCAGCGGCACGTTTTGCATGCAGCATGCACCATCACCACCTGTGGCTACCTGCAGTCGCATCAGGGCTAATTAATAAAGAGACCAGGGCGCCAGCGACGGCAACGGCAACGTCGTCGTCGTCGTCGTCGTCGTCGTCGTCGTCGTCGTCAACGTCGGCGTCAGCGTGGGCCACATTGTAATTATATACGCGTAATTAATTGCGGAGACAATCGATTTGACATTCGAGATAAAAATGCTTGGCTGCCGTGGAAATTGGCAGTCATACGGCAAAACATTTATCAATGCAGACAGGCGTATATGTAAATACTTATACAAACATATTAAACGCGCTTACAATTGAATAATGTATTTCATTTCCAGCTAATAAAACGTTAAATTCTGCCTGTATTATAATTGTTAACTAATTTTGCATAAGCGGAACAGAAGAGTATTGAACACTGACGCTTGCATACCCTGTTGTTAAAGTGCACATTTCATTACATAATTGTAGTTCTGAATACTTAAAATAAAGATTAAAGAAAAATCAATAGTATCTATAAAGTATACTTAAAATGGGAAATTTCCACTTTGTGTAAATCAAAATTCAGGTTCTGAGCGTAATAAATGACAGTCTTATTAAATGGAAATGCTGCTGTAAAAAATTGAAATGAATTTCGCTTATCAGCGACAAAGTGGCAAATAATAATTTAATTTATTTATTGAGCGCATGCCAATACACACACAAACACAAATAATTGTATATATGTATATATATATTAATATATATTTGCGCGACTGAATTCATCTGTTAGGAAACTGGCAAATAAATCAAAAAAGCGAATTTTGGACATGTTGCAGTTTCAATGGTGCTGCCAGCGACGCGTTATTTCCATTTGTAATTAAATTAATTGGGGTTTAATTCAGCGCGATAAGCAACAGCAAACAGCAACCAAGATTACCGCTCGCACATTGTCAACAACAAATAAATACACTAAAAATGAATCGCAAAGCTAAGTTGATGGGCTGCGTCTGTTATTGAACCCGTCTGACACTCGACAAATCGCATAGAAATAAAAATTACAATTTGATAATCACTCAATTCGCTACACACACTGAATAATCGTTACAGCGGCATCTGTTGTCTGGGCTTAGCCTCCATTTAGTTGCCAATGGTCGACGGTCAAAGTAAACAAGAGTACGCATACGCCATGTGCGCCGACCGCATCGATCGTTCCCTCCTCAGGCCCTCGCCTGATTAATTAAATATTAATTGATCGCTGATAGGCACACGTTGGCGCCTTTGCATTTCGCACTTGAGTGTCTGATTGTGAAACTCAAACGATTGAATAGTCAAACAACACCCGCAAACAAAATAAGTATTCATCAATTAGCAGTTTCTATGAACATCAGTGTTCCGTCGTCAGGCAGACTTGATTATAAATTATGTACTCAGGAACACGTATGAATCATATATATTTGCATAATTACTGATTTACATATTTGTTTAATAATTTTAATTTGAATTCTCTGCAGATAATACAGCAAATACATATATACAATTTTAGACAGTCTTTCTAAGAATTTGCTGGAAAGTACAGAAAATCCCCAGGCAATTAACGAGATAATCTCAAAGTTCGTCAATGCTAATTTAAGAAATGTGGACAATTAACGTCCAGTGACAAATGACAACTTGACATGCTGATAGTTAATCAGTGTCAATCAGTGCTGGCGATAATATATAAATAAATGCGAAACTTCCCGAAATCTATTTATGCATATGTGACTTTATAAACAACTAATTGCGTTCGTATGCTTACAACTTGACCTTAATTCAAATTCTAATCATAATCAAATCGGTTTCCTATAGAAGTTGTAAAAAATGTAATCAGATATTCATTACTTTTGAAAGCATTATTGTAGACGTTCATTCATTTACGTTTCAAAGTGTTCATCAGATGCATTTTCCAATTGTAATCCACTAAGCCCTAATCAAATCAGATTTCTAAACATGCTGTATGAAATCTAATCAGATATTCACCTTAAATTGTGCAGGCATCATTGTTCAAGATCATTCATATACATACATATATGTATATAACTGAACAGGCGAAGTTAGCTGAATCGCCAGAGCTCATCTTGACAACAATTACATTAACCTGTGCAAGGTCAAAAATAGACACTTACATACGATTGGGAAAGAGAAAGAGTATATAATATATATAATCTCTTTGCATTTCTGTGTGCTGTAAGATTAATCGAAAACAAAGTCTATTTAAATCATTCGTATAATTATATATTTTTCCACTGATTTTTTTTTGTTTTTTTTTTTTGTTTGTTTTGGTTTTTTTCTGGGGATTTTGTTTTATGATTTAAGTGTAAACAACTACAGAGGATTAACACTATATGGTAGCATTTTGTATGAATGTATGAGCTATGTATATAGGGCTGCGTATTATATTAGGTTTAATGTATAATTAACGGTATAGTTTATAGCTGTTTAGTTAAGTTCCTTACAAGTATTTTTTAAATACGTACATGATCTTTTAACTAGACTTATAATGCAAAAGTACAAGACAATCAAATATCATTAACGGCAAAAGCTTGCGTCGATTTTGTTTGTCTCTTGTTGTTGTTGTATATTTATTGACTTGAGTTTTACGAATACATTATTCATGAAGTTTTCCATTTGAGTTTGTTTTGTTTTATTTTTCATATTTTCGAAAGTCTATATATTACAGTTTATATTTAACAAACAGCAAATACTTTTAAACGCAAATTGGCTCTTAAGAATTCATGATTAGGTTACTCTCTAGATTTATGTACAATTAGGAAACATTTTCGCTTGCTTTTTTTCGGTTTCATTTTATTTTAGATATTTACAGATTTTGGATTGCGAATCTATGCAGAACTAGCTCTCTTTCCATCTCTCTCTCATTCTCTCTATGCCTACAGTATTTACAGAGTGCATTTTACAAAAAACATTTGGAAGTATCGTAAATAAAATGCGCTAACATCACAGCAAAATTTTGGGGTTTTTATTATTCATTTTTTTCTGAAGCGAGCACGACTTTTTGGGGGCTATGCTGGCGGCTGGGCGTGGCTCAGTTATTTGGTTGTCATTCTGGCTGCTGGCTGTATGTGTGGCTGGTGCAACAACAACAACGATTTGTTGGTGCAACCAACCAACTTGGCCGCCACTTATCCCAGATGCATCAGGCTCGGATGAAAGTAGCCGGCCATCGCCCATTGTGCACCAGGAGCACCCCGTCCCAGCGCCGCCATTTTGATCTTCTCGATTTCCGCTTCCTGCAGCCGCTTGGCCTTGGCGCGCCGATTTTGAAACCAAATCTTCACCTGCGTCTCGGTTAGACGCAGCGACGAAGAGAATTCGGCACGCTCCGCTATGCTCAGGTATTGCTTCTCCCGAAACTTCTTCTCCAGCGACAGCAGCTGCTGTGTGGTGAAGGGGGTGCGCGGCTTGCGGTTCGGTTTGTGTTTGCGCAAATTGCATTTGATGCGAGGCGGCTCATTGGCATCTGCAAGATAGAGAGAGAGAGGGAGAGATAATGCTGATTAGTCACATGTCATTGAGAGAGAGAGAGTGAGAGAGTGCGTGTGTTGATTAGTTAGTCCGTTTTGAAACCGTGGCCAATTAAAATCAAAGATTTGCATACAATTGCCGCGCCATTGAATGAGTTGCTGTCAACTGGTAGCGTCCGCTGTCCTTGGCCTTGTCATGAAGGCTAAAAGCGGCAGCCACAACAACGACGACAGCAACACGGCAACGGCAATGGCAACAGCAACGTCTACAGCCGAACGGTAATTACTCCTTTAAGTGGCCAATAAATTTGCTGTCTAAACTATTTGTCAGACAAAGCAGCAGTCGCAGTCGCAACCACAACCGCAGTCGCAGCGACGGGAAATGCAATGTCCCCAGTTCGAGTTCGAGTTTGATTCTCTCTCGCTGCTGGCTGCAAAACAATTTTAATTTGGGCATTTTGTTTTGGCAAAGACAAAGACCGAACCGAGGACGCGGCTGGGCAGCAGAAAGCCAACAACAACAAAATACAAAAAAAGACAAAAAAACGTGCATGCCTTATAAAGCAGCCGCATGAAGCTGTAGCTGTAGCTGCAGATAAAGCTGGCGCTGCCTGCTGCGGGGTGCAGTGCAAGTTGGGGGCAAGTTGGATGCAGCTGCTCCACCATCGTGCGCCTGTGGCATTCGCTTGGAGTGTTGTTAATGAAAGTAATGAGCTTGCCATTGAGCCCTGCCAGCGCCAAACCACAAAGATGCAAATGGCATTTTAAAGATGCATCCCCGGGTCAGCAACGAATATATATTTATACAAATATATATATATATACATATGTATATATATATATATCCCAGTCGTACTCGGGCAGGACAGAAGCGACTGAAGGCGCAGGCACGCGTAATTTATGGAGCATTTTGTTTTGCTGACTGAAAAGAAGACAGGAATCAAAATAAAGGCCCATGCAAATGATATGCAACGCTTTAATTTTATGCATAATTACACAAATTGAAATTGTTGAGTGACAAACCGAAAATTGCTGTTGCTGTTTGCATTGTAATTACATTTTATGCATTGATGGCAGTCAGCGCAAATGAGGCATTAAACAACAACAGCAACAACTACAACAGCAACTACAACAGGCTGAGACCAGATGGGCCACAGCTCCAACAAATAATTGAGAGAGAAGATTCCCAGCCACAGACAGACAGCAAGTCTGCCACATACCAAACAATTTCGTTGTCCGTTTTACACACAAACACACATTTTGAGTCACGTTAATGTTATCAATAAACAAATAAATGTCAAATGCCGGTTTTCCGTAAAACAGCGCTGCTCGAAACATGTGTCTAAATCTCGTACAGAGTCCAACTCTGTTTTGTCATAATAAAACTAATAATACCAGCTCGCGGACTCTCAGCGTTGTTGCATCTGCAGCAGCAACAGCAACGGCAACAGACAGTGGGACTGATCAGCTCATTAAGTAATTAGTGTGACATGTCAAAGTTATGTTAATGCGCTCCAAGCTCGATCGAACAGATTGGGGCCTGCCTTATCTTTTGGCTGCTGCTACGGGAACATTATTGTATGCATATAAAATTTCATTTATTTGCTTGTGCTGTTTGAATAAAGTCTCGTGAAATCGTTTTGTATCGCCTAACAAGGTGAAACGAAATGAAAACAAAAAATAAATAAATAAACCTCAATAATATTGATAATCATTGTTGTGGCAATCACGATGATGATGTTCCTCTTGACGAAGATGCGCCTCAGCAGCACCGAGAAATTTGTAACAGACTTGCAGACGCGGCCTGCATGCATCTATAAATATGCATAAATACACAAGCACACAGCTCTGGTATACGTATGTGAATATTTTGAATATTTTCAGATTCTCTTTTAGTGGTATGTACATGTGTATATATTTATTTTTATTATTTTATATTATTGCTGTTGTTGTCGCTCTTGTTGTGATGGCCATAAATTAGTTGCCAAATTAGCATATAAACGATGCGGTCAAGTTTTACAGCTTTTGGCTGCCTTTGTCACATGCCTTTCGTGGCTAGTATCATAATTTGTATAATATATATGTATGTATACATTTCTGATTCTGTTTTTATATTTATTTATTATTTTTTTGTATTTGGGCATCATTATTTGGACAATGCACAAAATGTTTCTATTAACCACAGGCCCATCAATAAAATTAATCCTAAGTGTACTACATATATGTACATACATATATATACATATATATATCTATATATATATATATATATTGCCACATTGCTGAAACTGTTTTGCGCTTTGCATTTATTTGAAAATTAATTGCTCATTTGTCGTTAAATTGTTGGAATGGGGTTTCAGTTTCCATTGCAGACCAAAGAGCTAAAGAAAAACTGTAGCAAGTGGAATTGCTTTAGCTGCCCCTCGCACCACACCGAACACGTTGCCCGCTACACGGATCAACTATAAAACCAATAGCTTGGCCCGCCGCCTGTTGCACAAATAACCTGCAACAGATCCAACTTCGACAGACTGAACAGATCGAGAGATGGAGCGTGGCAGGAATGAAGGGAGGGAGACGAAGACGGCCACGCACGTTCAAACCAGAGTGCGAGACTTGTTTTCGCCTTTTTGCACTTTTATAGGCATTGTTGTTGCCATTGTTGTTGCTGCTGCTTGCTGCTTGCTGCTTGCTACTTGCTGGTTGTTACTGTGGCAATACGTCGCCAGCGTCGCCATCGCCATTGCCAGTGCAAATACATGCCACAAACGCCAATTGTGACATTTAGCCTATGTTTGTAATGGATTTTCAATTAATTTGAGTTCTCCGGTGTATTGTAGACGACGACATATAAGACTCGATCAACAACAGCAGCAACAGCAACAACAGCCACAACAGCAACAACACAAGCAAGCAGCAATTGTGAAATTTACGCGTATCGAACGCTCAGCAATCGTCCATAGAGGCCTCTATCGGCAAATTCGCCTTGCCTTTTGCCTACGTCCATGCCTATCTATGCCTAAAGGCCTATGAGCTATACAAAAACAATAACAAAAGCAACAACAACAAACAAAAAAACAAAAACAAAAACAGCAACAACGATACGATGAACAAGCAATGGTGACAACGTTGGATTGATTTGCGCTGCAAATTGC
This sequence comes from Drosophila cognata, assembly GCA_035041535.1. Classification (NCBI taxonomy): domain Eukaryota; kingdom Metazoa; phylum Arthropoda; class Insecta; order Diptera; family Drosophilidae; genus Drosophila; species Drosophila cognata. Next base: position 9,849,106 of record JAWNLC010000571.1, on the reverse strand, counting down.
TGGCAATTAATTCTTCATTAAAGCATTTTCGCATAGCCAAATAGGCAGCAGGCACCAATCGGGCAATCGCGCAGGTGACACAGGTGGGGTATAGTTGGCGGAAAGCGGGGGGAGGGGAACAGTCTACGTTACATTTTTTGTTTCTGTAATGAAAAGCATTTCGCAATCGATTGGAGCAGAAAACGGTGGCGAACGTTTGACTAATGCAATTACACGCTTACGGTCAAACGAGCTATGCTATGGGGACTCCATGCCAGTCCGGGTGCTGATTGGGACGGTCTGATTTTCTAATGAGGGATTTTAATTAGCACCAAATACGTAGCTAAATTGGGTGCGCAATGTAACCAAACCGAGCTATTAATGCATATGCGGGTGAATTGTGCACTCACAATCAATTGATGATCGCATAATCTGCTATCAGCGAATTGGCAAAAATATAAATATATATATGATTGGGAAATCAGCTATATATGACAACAAATCTACATATTTGTAATGGATGAGGTAGTTAAAGTTCACACGAGCCACATGTCGCAGATACACCAAATGCTAGCAAAAAATTAAAACAGTTTAAAGTATTTAAATGAACATTTCGACTAAAATGTTCTTAGGATATTATATATTTAAGGAATTTAAGGACCTGATGGAGAGATCAGTGATTATGACAACAAAGTTGAACATATTTTGTAAATGCTTATGAGGAACTTTAGTGTAATTGAGTGACCACGAATGACTCGTCACATCAGCAACAAATACTGGTCGAAATCATTAACAGTCAAAGTAAATATAAGAAAAGTTCGATTGGCATGTAACTAGAATATTATTATCATATAAGAAGCCTAAGGAATGAGTTAAAATTAATAATTTAAAGACACATACAACTGGAGGGCATACCAAGAAATGTGACCATGGAGGATATGCAACTTTTACTGCTCGTTATTTTGCCGTTTTAATGCACTTGAGTGCGTATACTAAATATGTAAGCCTGATTACTGGCCAAAGTGTTCGAGGCGTTCATGAGAACCGGCCCATTAGAGCCTATTAATTAGCAAAGAGCGTGTTAAAACCGGCTGCCATAGATAAGTTTTGCACTCTTGGCAAGCTGGGGGCGCGATCAGTGGACAAATCTTGTCGCATTGCATGTTGCCCAGTTGCCCAGTTGCTTGGGTTGCTCGGGTTGTCCGCTTCGAAATTGGAATGTTTGCTGTGGCAATGAAGTGCATATTTTAATCACCAATGGCTGCCTCTGTGCAAGATAAGCGAACGATAACGTGGTCGAAGGGGGAGCCATGGCAAGGGAAGCACCTGTAAAGAGGAGCAAATCGTGTGTGGGTTGGGCATGCAGCTTCAGCTTTAGGTGGCTGTTGCCCACCTGCTAACAAGTTTAAGTGCGTCAGCGCTCTCTTTTAATTACCCAGCAGTAAACTCACGCACACACACACACACACACACACAAACACACACAGGGGCACACAGATAGCTACAGACAGTGCCTCAAATTAGTTGAACTACCAATTGTCTACAAACATTTAGCAAATGTTTGCCGTTGTCTAAATGTGCATACATACGAACAAATGTTGCAAGTTGGCAACACCTTGTGGCACATATGCAAGTCATTGGCAACAACACTAGCCACTTCAACACCTCGCCCCCTTCTTGTGCTCCCCTCATAGCTGCTGTTGCTTTTGTCTGCCTGGTAATTTAATGCAAATAAATTTTATTTACCAAAACATACATCAAAATGTCTGCGCCAGCACACCTCAGCCAAGCAAACCCCCGCCCCGTCCCTCTCCGTACACTCACACGTATTGCATGCAGCTATGCTGTGTGTGTCTGCAAGTGTGTGTGTGAGTGAGTGTGTGTATTTAGTACAACTTATGCACGTTAGATGGCGTGCAGAATGCAAATATTATTTTAGCTTTTGGCTTTTGGCGTCTTCGCTTGGGGCCTGCCTTTTGGCGAATGGTGTTAAAACGCATGCAACTTCATGTCCCTGCCCCCGGGCTTACCCCCTCCTCCACACACAAAACCCATCCGATTACTCGCCCAGCAGCCGTCGGCTGTCGCCGTCTGTCAACGTTTAAATTGCTGCCTGGCTGCAAATACGAAAAATAAAATTGCGTGCTTAGGTGGGCGTAGCTGACATGCCACACCTACCCAGTCTACCCAGTCTGCAAGTTGTTGTTGTTGTTGTGCCTCACTCTCACTCTCTCTGTCTCTCCCTATCTCGCTCGCACGCATTCTCACATTCTCTGTCTCTGTCGATCGCTGCGTGTGTTTGCATTTGGTGCTTCTGTTGTGTTTGGATTGTATTATATTTATGCAATGACTCCCAAGTTGTTGCTCGTTTGTTCAGCTTGAAAATTAATTTCTGTAATGGCTGCCAAGAATTGCAGCTGCATTAGTTGGCCACCACTCCCCCCCTGGACTCCCTGGCCCCCAACTTTTGACAACTTTGCCTTCGTTTTTTTATCGCATTGCGAGTTGGCTATTCCATAAGGAACGTGACGTGCCTGCGCTTTGCAATTAGTTAAATTATAGAAAGCCTCGTCGCAGGCATTTTAACTGCATGTTCAATGTAAATCAATTGCATGCTCTTTAAGCCATAAAGCCATGAAGAGCAGTCTGAGCAGGGTCGAGGGAGAGCCGAACGGAGTACAGAAATCTGAGGGCCACACAAACGCAAAGTGCCAACTTCAGCTGTGTGTATTCCTTTGTGTTCTTGTGTGTTCCCTAATCGCAGGCCATTTAAGATGTGCAGGCCTTGTGGTATTTTCATCTAATTGAATGGGCCATCAAACATGAAACTAGCGCCGCTGATAAGGCCCAGTTAAGAGCTACCGTTTTTAGACACAACTCAAGATACAGATACAGATGCAGAGCAGCTACTGCTACTGCCATAGATACAGTGCCGAAAGGCACTAAGTACCTAACACTTGACATAATGCGGCAACCGATAGCGGCACAGGTCACACGAAGCCAAACACAGTATTAGATAGAGAGGGGAGAAGAACAGAGAGAGAGAGAGAGGGCACACAAAAAGACAGCAACCTGCTGCGCTAATGAGACCTACTGAGGATGATGGGTCCAAAAGCAGAAAAACAGCTGCCAAAATGAAATGAAATAAAGTTGTATGCCACAAACTCAAGTGGCAATGTGTAAGTCTGTGTGCGTGTCTGTGTGTGTGTGTGAGTAGCTGCAGTTGACAGCAAATGACAAAATAAGCGGCAAATGTTTGAAATAATTGTTGTTGTTCTCACTGTTGTTGTTGCTGCTGTTGTCGCCTGTCAGCTTAAAGCCAATTTGAATTGGCTATTTAGAGGAGCTAATCAAGTGTATATAACTGATGATTGAAGCAGAAGATATATAGACATGAGATATAAACATCCACCTTATATGCATTTTATATTATTTGCATCTAATGATTTTCGATGATTAAGATTTAAGCTCTGATAGTGATTCGACTTTATTGTTCGCATTTTTATAACAAATCTGAATATTAAATGGGCTTTTTTTCAAATACCAATCAAACATTAAAATTATTTTCCATACATTATTTATTATTATTAATTTTAACGATTGTTATGGTTAATGTTAAGCTGCTTGCAAAACAGCTGTTGAGCAATCTAAAAAATGTATTTAATTATTTGGTTAATTTACTCTAATGATTTCTAATTACGGCTTCATAACTTTAAACTCGTTTTCTTTCAGCTATTCACAGGCATACACAACTGCATTCATATGTTAAGTGCTTATGAAGTCATTTTAGAAAAAAGGAAAACCAATATGTGTATATAGAAAAACTGAATGCGGCGCCTCACCTGGGCGTCTGCCGGTTGACAGCTTTATAAAACAATGCAACACAGCAGCAGCAACAGCAACAACAACAGCAACAGCATGTATAAAAACAAGCCAGCTAGTTGTTATTGTTATTGCTGGGCGGAAATGCAAAGTTCGCGATAGGTTTTTTGCCCCAAGCGGGTAAAGTTCACATGTCTGTCAGCCGTCGGGAGTTTTTTGTCCTGGACTGCAGACTGCAGCAAGGTGTGACCAGCGGCTGTTTGCTGCAATAGCTGCAAGTGTTGGCCTGCTCACTTTTTGTGTGTTTGATGCCGGAAAATGCAAGAAAAGTGTGAACTGTGCATGCAGATACTAATCGCGACAGAGAGAGAGAGCCGCCGCCGCCAGACTCGCTTCAATTAGTCTGGTCAGTCAGTTCAGTTAGATGTATACTAGGGCCTACTTATTTCAACTGGGGGGCTGTCATAGACCGGAAAACACAAAAAAAAGGAACAAGTACAGCAACAAAAACGCCAATGCAATGAATAAGCAGACGCGCCAATTGAGTTAAATCAAAACCGACGCGACACCAAAGACAGCAACAGCAACAACAACAAATGATAATAATAATAACAATAATGCTGTGGATGATGATGCGAGTAAATGGTTGGCGCAATCAAGAACGATTCATTGTTTTATTTAAAGCGACGGAGTAATTGCCACGCACTTTGACTACTGCAACAGCAGACAGGGCAGCAGGGACAGACGCTGGGGAGGGGCATAGTAGGGGCCAGCTGCAACACCCGCAGCCTCAATGGCCATTTGGTGGCAGCCATTGTCGTGGCATGTATTTGCCGTTGGCACCAATTAAGGCGCGGGGCAGCTTAATTCAATTAAACTATGAAAACACACACACACACACAATCAGACAAAATGGAGTTGGCAGACCATGAAATACGAATCGATGGAATATTGAATTTGCTGATATCTTGATGGGTTTGTATATAGAATCGATATTTATCTAACAGATTTTAAATATGCACGTTTTCGCTTATGGTTGTATATAGAATCGATATAACGACTCAAACATTAATCCAATTTTTAAAATGTGCATATCAATGTGGATCAGTTATGCAAAGCTAATCTCACATCGAAAAGGAAAGCAGTCTGAATACTTATCACACTTACAACATAGTTGCACGAAGCCATTAAGATAAAGTTCTTGACTCTTTATCTGTTTTGCAGAATCTTTTTTCTCTGTTCTCTCAATTTTAAGCGAAAATTGTAGCTTATCTCGTTTTATCACGTCATGTTAAATAATTTATGAGATCGTACATCTCTCATTTAATTAAGTCTTGAGTAAATTATATCAATTTGTGTTATGCACCCAAACGAAAACAATCGTTTAACAACTAAACAAATAATTATTTGTTTACACATTTGTTTAATTTTAATTAATTTTAACTCAGCTTCATTTTAATTTTATTTTTTGTTTTCCTATTGACGGCCTTTTTTTTAAGATTAAATCCCAATTATTTCGGATTTTTAGAATGCTCAATATTAATTCGTAATTCAAGAATGCTTTAATAGTTTTGATGGTTAAAATGCAGTCGACACTTACCTCCCCCAAATCCCTGTCCTGGAAACAGACCCGGCGGCCCAAACGGTGGCATTTGTCGAGCGCCCGGCCATGGAACGCCGCCGCCCATGCCGCCCCAGGCGACTGCGGCGGCGGCGAGGGCACTGAATGGCGTTGGTCGGATGGGCACATGGCCACTGGCTGCTAGTGCCGCTGGTGAGAGGATTGTGGCTGGCATTTGGCCTGCTCCTGCACCGGAGCCGGCTGGTCCGCAGTGGGAGCCCTCGAGGGACTTGCTGCTGCTGTCGAGGCCATCGGGCGTGGAGCGCGGCGAATCGTCGGCGTTCATGTCCTCGATGTCCACAATGGAATCATCGTCCTCATCATGTTCCCCATCATGATCGTGCATCATATCCTCGTCGTACTCCAGCTCCGAGTCCGTATGACTGCTGCCGCCCAGCGGCGAGTGCCTTTCATTTTTGGCGGGCGTTGAGCTGCCACCAGCTCCATGTGCGACCGGCGTTGAGCTGGGCGTAGAACTGGCTGAAGCGGAGGCGGGTGGCGAACTGGCCCGTGCATCCGCCTGGGCCTGAGCCTGGGCTTGACGCAGTTGCGCCATTGCTAGCTGCTGTTGTTGTTGCTGGTGTTGCTGTTGCTGCTGCTGCTGCTGGTGCTGATGCTGGGCGTGCGCTGCTGCTGCCGCATGGGCGGCATGCAGCAAGTGGGCGTGATGCGCAACGGCGGCGGGATGAAATGCATGCGTTGGCGGTACAGTTGGCGGTGCTGCTACCACGAGCGACGGCGGCGGTGGTGTGCCCGCTGCACTGCTTTGCGAGATGGGCGATGTGGCGGCGGAACTGGACAGATTCGTCGGTCCATCGCTGTTGGTGTTCGGGGTGCGCGGCCGTGTGTCCGCCAACAGTGACGCAACACTAAAGTTACTCAGCCTGGAACTGCTCTTGTGCAGATGATGCGGTGCCGGATGCACTGCAGCCAAGTGCAAAGCCTGCTGCTGCTGATGTTGTTGCTGCTGCTGCTGTTGTTGGTGCTGTTGGTGTTGGGCCAGCAGGTGTTGCTGGTGTGCCAGCAGCAGTGCCGACGGCGATGTTGGACTCGCCAACGGATGAAGAGCACCCGTTCCGGCGGCAGCCGCAGCAGCAGCCGCAACAGCCACAGACGTCAGACTGCTGTTGCTGATGCTGATGTTGTTGTTGCTGCTGTTGTTGCTGCTGCTGTTGCTGCTGCTGTTGTTGTTGTTGTTGCCGGCGCTGCTACTGAGCGCTGTGGTTGGCGGCACCGTCGGGCTGGTCATCGTTTGGCGCAGGCCAGTCACTGTCATGCTCCTGCTCCTGTTCGTCGTCGTCGTGCTCCTGGTCGTTGCTGCTGCTGCTACGCTCGTTGCTGCTGCTGTTGCGGTGTTGCTGGACAGCTTTAACATAAAGCCAGCGAAAATTTGCTCTCTTGGATTTCCTTCAAAAGTTGATTGTTGTTTCTGTCGATGTTGTTGCTCTTTTTTTGCTTAGTTGTTGTTGTTATTGAAACATTGCACTGGCGCGAGTTCAAATTGGCACTTGACTTGACTTTCAGTAGAAAAATATACATATGTGTTGTTAATTTGTTTAGATTATCTTTTAATTAATTCGCTCGTTCATCATCACTCTACACACACACACGTACACGTACACGATCATATACACGCGCACGTACACGTTCACGTACACATACACATATAGACAACGCACGCACGCGGCCTGCTCGAATTTGCTTTTTGAATGTGAGACGTTTAATTCACGCTGCGGCTCTGAGACTCGAGAGAGAGACACGTCCTCTTGAGATCACGTCTGTTCTACAACTGAACGCAGACAGCGGCGCAGTCAGCGCTCTGCTACTGCTCGTACTCACGCACACACACACATAGGCACACACACACATTGTCTTGTGGTGGTGGCTGTTAAACCGGCCTGTCGCTCTCTCGCTTGCACTCGCTGCTCATGCCTTTGGCGCGACACCATTTTTATTGGCCTAACTGTTTCGGTTATGCTCTCTCGCACAGCGTATATTTATTTCGTTTTTTTTCTTATTTACCTCTTGCTGGGATTGCTTGCGCCGCCTTCTTTTCTACCGCTGTTCATTTCCAGTGTGGTGAGTTTTGTTTTGCGTTGCGCAAGCGAGACGGCAACATTGCAACAGTTGCTGCCTTTGGCTATCTCGCCCGCACGCCTAATTATTATTGAATAATTCAATCTTCAAAGCGTTTTTGCTGCGCGTATTAGCATTTTATAACAAGCAGCAGCAGCAACAGCAGGAGCAGCAGCCACCGCAACCGTCGCTTGCCCATTTCCACATTGGATTTTTTTGTCTCTGCTGTTGTTGTTGTTGCTGCTGCTCTTTCTCTTCCCCTATTAAGCGCCGTCTCGCTCTGACACGTCACAGCTTCCACATTCATGACTTCATTTGCCTGCCGCTTGCCGCTTCTTATTAAATTCTGCTGTCAACGTAATTGGCGGCAGCGTCGTCGTCGTCGTCGTCGCGCTGTCTGCTTACGTTTCGGAGTCTCCACAGAGCTCGCCAGCTTAGCGCAAGGGAACATTTAATTGGTGCTCCACGTTGGGGCGCACGCGGCGTATGGGCAATCTTTTAATAAATGTCGCATCGCTGCAACGAGCCATACATAAATAAAAATATCAATATACATACAGATAAATACATATATACGTACATAAATAATAAACAATAAGCCCATCATTATGATGAAAGGCGAATGCGAATTCATTGACGACGGCATCTTATCACAAAGCTGCAATCTCTGGCAGGAAATTATGTTTTTTATGCCTGCCCAAAAAAGATTCTTTTGCTGCTTGCCCCAGAAAAAATCAAAAAATAAACGCAATTTATGTCCACGGCGCACACACCTCAAAGATAAACCATAAAATTCTTATCGCTAAGCATAAATCGAGTAGCCAGCATGGCAAATCAATCACACGTAAATCTCAAATATGCAGCATCCCGAAATAAGCAACAGCAAATTCTACTCACCCTCCCATGTCCCGCATCCGTCACAGAAAGCGACATCAAAAGGTTGGCCAGGATAAGCCAAACTTTGGGGTTCATTATATAGTATATTTCATAAATGGCACAAAAGGCATCTCTCTCTCTCTCTCTCCCGTTTTCTATCTCTCTGTCTCTTTCTTTTTTCTTTCCTGCTCCTTTGTTGGGATTTTTGCGTCTCTGTCTCTCTCTCTGGTTATAATTTTACTTTACAAATTAATCTCATTTTAAGGATTATTATGTGAAAATTGTTGGCTCCAAAGTTTTGTCAGCCATTGTTGCCTCGCTTTCATGTTAAGGGGGTAGCATGTGCGGGGAGAAGCGGGTAGGATGTGCGGCTAGAGGTGGGTAGTCCAGCAGGGGGTGTCTCCAAGGAGCTGTTTGGGGATTGTAAATGCTGCTGTGGGTATATTTAATGAAGCTGCTGCTTCGGCGAATAATCAACTCAATTAGAGCAGCTGAATAAAGCAGTTAACTCTTTGAACTTCCCAAAGCATCTTTATACGATGCTCATCTAAAAAAATGATTATAAATATTTTTTTGCTAATTAGCAAAGTGTCTGCAAAAGTAATATTTTTCTAAAAAGAACGCTTAATTTTCTCCGTTTAGCTCAGCTAATAAATTAAGATAAAACATATATTCATATATAGTTCGCAACTAATTGAAATGTGAAATTTTATTATCGTACAATAAACACACTATTTAATTAAACAAAAATTTGTCATTTATTTTTTGTTATGTGCAAACCTTGAACACGTGTCGCATAAATTAATTTAACTTGCTAATTTCGAGAATTTGAAGATCTGTGCGAGCATCTAAAGTGGCTATTTATAATAGTCAAAATTCCTACATGACAACATATTTAGCAGCTGATATATATATCTATATGTATATATGTACATATATGTGTTTATACAGATATGTATCTATTTACTTTGTGGCACCTCCATTTGCATTATCAAACAAGTGACTGATTAAAACATTTCGTTGCTGTCAGTTGAGCGCTTCATTAAAAAACCAAGAAGGCCGCTTTCTTTTCAATTAAAAATACTGAAATACAACGCAAGACGAGTGCGCAAAGGGGGCTCATTAATATGGTTTTCTACGTTGGCACGAACAATTATAGCCAATTACACATATTAATTTCTCAGACGAAACGCGTCAAGAGTTTTTATAATCTTCATCATTATTCATTGCGCTTTGAAAATGGTACGCAAATGAGACCCGCAGCCAAAACAAGGCGCAAATTAATTTTTCAATAAACATCATAATCATATATTTACTACTTACTCATGAGCCGACAGACTCAATGCTCGATGCTGATGCTGATGCCGATGACGATGCCGATGCCGATCGACCGGCTGCCCTTCTACACAGCCCCGCCAATCGCTGTGACGCCTCCAATCGCAGCTAAAGCTTTTTCTTTGCCGGCCAAAGATGAAACGACGCCGGCAGCGCAGAACGACTGCCAGCAACAACAACAACAAAAGCAACATTTACAACAGCAACAACAACAGCAACTTTCAGCGGTTTGGGAAGTTGGTCAGTTGATAAATGGACGTCGCGTTGGCCGCATGGAGCCGCCGCATGTAAATGTTTTGATAGTTTTTCATAATTTTTTCAATATTTTTCTCTTTTATTTATTTTTGTTGCCTGTTGGCTGCTATTTGTGTTTTTGATTTTGTTTGCCGCGCGCCCACTTAACCGAAAGCGCTCCGTTGCAGCGGGGGGTGGTGGTGGCTGTTGCATATCCAATACCAACGCGAGTGTGTGTGTGTGTGTGTAGTCGTGGGTGTGGGTGTGTTGCACATTTATGTGGGCAGTTAGCTTTTAAAATAGCCGCAGCCGTCATCAATTAAACAAGATTGTTGTTTTAATGGCGCAATTAATTCATAATTAAATTGCGTAATTGCCTGATTAACAGTTGATTTCAATTGGCAAGTGCAAACGGTTTTGGTTAAGACCAGAAAGCATAGAGAGTGAAAAAAAAAATATAGAGATTCTAAAAAGAGATATAACAGGCAGAAGCACTCATGTCCATATATCATCGACCAGCAGCAATAGCCAAGTCGATTTAGTCATGCATGAGCAAGCCTATCAAAGGAAATTTAAGAGCTAAAGACTTCGAATCTGGCATATAAGTTCTCGTCTATTAATTGCATATAAAGTATGTTTTCCGAAAGCAATAAAAGACACAATTGTAACGATGTACCTTTCAATTGACATATTATTGATCAGCTGTAAGAATATAATTAAGATCGGATGAGAAACACAAAGGTAATCTTAACATAACGAAGAATATCAGCGAGCTAACTGCAATATATATAAATATAATTTAGAATAAGACAGCTATCAGGGTATCCGATTATCGTCTGAATTCGGAGTATTCCTAAATATTTGAATTTATTATAAATTAATAAATTCAACTTTTTTTTTTTGATTCTGTATATTATTGTCAACACATATGCATGGCACATAAATGATGAAGTATGACAATGATATAATGGATAGCCATTGATTCTTATGTACACACTCATAGTCTCTAACTTTAGGCTCATATCTGAGTCACAGTTTGGCATATATGTTTCAATGTTTCGCACATATCAGCAAAGTTTCGATCATTTTTTTTACACAAATGACACATAATCGCTAGACACATTGAGGGCTTAACAAGCCATGTTAATTAGTAGCTGACAATGGCAGTTCCCACATGATGATGGCTTCCAATCTGTAGTTCTCACACACACACACATAGATATGGATATATAGCACTTGACACTAGCAGCGATAAATACGAATCGTTTTTGGCTAACAGAAGCAGCCAAGCGCAACATAATCAAAATTTCATTATCCCTGTGATGCGTTAAATCGCTTAAACATGCTAAAAACGTTGCCACCCCCGTTTAGCGGCTGATGACGCCCCCATTTGACGTGTTGACAGTTCTGATTTTTGTTTTCTTCTTGTGGCCGGGGGATGCAGGCGGAGCTGGTGCGAAATTTAGTCAATAAACGTTATTGAGCCGAGGCATGGAGGGCCAGCGCAAAGGGGAGGCAGCTTCAAGTTTTGTCCTCAGTGGGGTGGTTTACCCAGCCAAGTAAATAAACCAACCCCCGCACAAGCACACACACACACATACACACACTGATATACACAAATACAATGCGGTTGTCAGTCAGTCATTTAGTCACAGCGGCTGTTGTGGCAATTGCGGCTGGCTCTCATATATATGTGTATACGAGTAGTCGTCTATCTGTATACATATATATATATACATATATATATACACATATATGTATATCCTAGCTAAACGGTTGGGTGTTGATGGCAAGGACTAGGATATCAGTAGAAAGGACAGGGACAGGGACAGGGAGAGGATGAGGTAGAGGAATGAGTGCTGGGACTGGGAGTTTAACGGGCTGCCACTGTGATGATGGCGCGCTCGTTTATTGAATTACATCCGCATGACTGCGCATTTAACGAGCTCTTGGGTGTCGTTTTGCTGATGGCGTAAATGTTTGCCAAACAACAAACAAATAAATAAACTTCTGATTTGGCACTGATTGCTTTACGGGCTGTGCGCGCCAAGGGGGGAAGCTTACTGCACTGCAAGGTCACTTGGCTGGTGGTTGTCCAAAAGCCAAGTCAATCATAGCCATACATTGCGATTGACAGAAGCCTCAACCCCCTACCCCCATTGCCCTACCCCATTAGGCACTTTGCTCACATAATTGCCAACACGGCGTACGTCGCAAACTCGTTATGATTTCTTTTCACGCGGCCATTTTATTAATTTATTTTGTATTTATTCTATGCTCGTTTACTTTGGGCTTTACAAGCTAGACAAGTTCTTATCTTCATTGCCGGCATTTAATGCGATAAGCGCAGGACGACGACGACGACGACGACGACGACGACGACGACGACGTTGGCAAACAACAGGCAATGCCATCTCATTCCGCTGCTCTCTATCCAAAAGCAACCCTATAAAAATGTAAATCAAATAAATTTACCTAATATCAAATTTCCCCTTCGCTGCAGCTACCAACAAGCCAACAAGGCCATTCTATGGCCCACCCCAAGTCCAGCCCATTGCTTCCCTCCTCTCTCTCTCCCCTTCCTCTCGTACGCCATCATCATCATCATTCACGCTCATCCTTTATCCGCTCGTTTAACAATCGTTTAATAATTTAGCCTGGTAAATAACACTAACACTCAGGCAGAAGAAGCGCATTGGGGGAAGCTGAGCTTTGTTGGTTTTGCGGGTCTTTGGTTTCGGTTGTGGTGCAACTACTGTTCGACACAGTGGAACAAAATGAGCACCATTGCGTTCTATCTAACTGCAAAAGGAAATAAAACTTTTAAGGATACCTAAACTATGAATTTTTAACCAAGATACATGCGATAATCTTGTGGTACATACACTTATTTGTGGAACTATCAGAAATAGTTGAATCTTTTATATGAAATTAAACAAAATATTCATTGGAACGATTAATACATATTACAGATAAATCAGATTATTCCTCATAGATAAATGTAATAATAAAATAATAATTAATATTTTATTGATGTTTACTTATTTTAAGTAATTGCAAGAGATTCAAACTGAATTCATCTTCTACTGATGAACCAAATGAGTTTACTTGTAGGAATCGACTTGTCCCATTGTTGCTCTGCCTCAGCGAGCATTTATCCTTCTCAGCATATTAGCTGCTATCATGCGCCTAACCGCAACCCCCCGCCCCACATGCCACATGCCAGCCCCCGTCTTGTCCACAAGGATCGACTGGTAGAGCAGGCAGCCATGTCTGAATATGCCACCCACCATGCCTCCATTCTGGGCTACTTGGCTCTCGAGTCATTTAGCCATTTAACTTTGGCTTAATTCAATTTGCAATTTTTCAAAAGCCTCTACCTCGACTCGGATGCTGATGTTGTTGGCGGGGGCTGTTTGGGGGGCTGGTTGGCTGGGTGTTGAAGTTGTTGAGAGAACAGCACCCCCAATCACCCACTTTCCACCCACCAGAGACAGTTGCCGGCGCTTCAGGCTGGTGCTGAACATACGCTTTTGAAGCGTTTTTATGTGCCTTTTGGGGGTTGGTTGACTTTTGTAATTTTAGCCGGCTGCTTCCTGGCACAGGATGTGCGGTTCTGTCGCCTTTTATGTGCCTCCGGGCAGCAGAGAATATATTTACTTATATGTGTGCTTAAGTGTGTGTGTGGGTGTATATATACAGAACACAAATTTATAGGCCTTTGGTTTATTTGTCCCCGCTCAGCTAATGAATTTTGATTGCCATTGTCTCTGCGAGCCTTTGGATGCTGGGCTTATTCGTGATTTCGCCTCGCAGCGGTGCGCTGTCTTTGTGTTGCTTAATTACAACTTAATTGCGTTTGATGCGTACAAATTTTCAGCTTCCGATACAAGTCAAAAATCAAATTAGCTAAATGTATTTATCTTGTCAATTGACAGACGCGATTGCAAATGCAACAGCGATCGAGAATGCCAATCAGGGAGAGAGAATGAGAGAATCACATTCTCGAGTATTGGGCAGTTCATTAGGCAGCCTCAAGTTGAAGTTAAAAAGTTGCTAAAATGTTTACAAGTCACTTTGCGGTTTGGCTCTGACCGCTTTCAGAAGCTGCTGCTTCTGGCTCAACTCAGCTCACAGACAATCCGCGTTACTGTTGTCTGCCTTAAACTTGGCTCTCAGGCAGCTACCGAGTGCAGAGACTGGAGCACATCAATTGTTTGCTCGGCTCACAGATCTCACTTCTTGACTAGGCTGCCTTGCCAGCTACCGGCTAGCTTTTTTTTTTAGCACATTTGTTTGTCAACTGCGTAGCCGTTCATGGTCGCTGGCTTTCGTTGGCTTTCTGCTTTGCACTGATTGCACTTTGCACAAGGATCTACTCCATAGTACTGCCAGCAGTAGCTTCTCGCGCGACGCACATAAAGTGTCATTCCCTAGCTGCTAATTGACATCGCACACAGCCGCCAGACATTTCCAGACCCAGGAACCGACTCTCCACTTGGACACTTGGACAATTGTTCTCGTCCCAGTCACCTTGCTCCAGCGATGGTATTTGAATGCGCGCGCGGCCCGTTTCTATACCCTTACATCAGTTGGGATACATGTTGGTATATGGACTTAAATATATCCATAAATATGCTATGATATACCTATGAATGGAATTTCATTTATGCATTTTTTTAATCACTTCACTTCAAACATTTATTAATTATTAACGTACACTTTTTGTTTATATTTTTCTTGTCGTTCATCACCGAGCAAATGTGAAGAAACTGAAATGTTTAGTGCAGAAAACAACATTTTCATTTTTTAATTAATACAATTTAAACATCAATTAGCTATATAATTAGCTAATGATTTATATTAAATATGTCACGTATACAAATATTGAGCTTAGTCTTTATAATATCATTATAATACTATTATGTTGAATCAGCTTTTTTCAACTGAAGCCCGACCGGTTTCAGTTGGATTTGGCAAAGTGTATTTGTGGCTCGACTTGCTAATTGGAAACTACATATATATGTATATATATATATATATGTGTGTGTGTATTGTGATTGGGTTTATTTATAGAGCCCGGTAGCAATGCCACACACTCAAAGTGTCGCAGTTAATTGGCAAATGTGAGTCAAAGTTTATAGAAATCTGCCACAAACAATTGGCGTGACGGCACTTTGAAGTCATAATAGATGTAGCCGAGAGAGCTGCTGTTGCCGCTAGAATGGCCAGCTTGAGCTGCCGGTCTCTTGGTCGGTCGGATGGTCAGTCGATCTGTCGGAGCCACTGAAGTGCCGACTCTCCACCAGAGACAACACCTGACAATAGTACCATGGAATGGACCACACTGTTGCCGGGTTATATTTGCATGGCATCAATATTGACTCTTGGTAGTTGGAATGGCCCGTCGAAATGACTGAAGATGAAGACTGAAGATTATGTTGCTGGCGGAGACGAAGTCGGCGCAAATAAATCATAAATACTGTGCGCGCTCGCTGTCCATTGGCTTCGTGTTTGGCAAAGTAATTGAGTAAGTGGCGGCAAAGGCAACGGCAACGGCAACAGCAACGGCGGCGACTTGTCCTACCCATTAGCATTTGTTTGTGAAGGTGGCAGGGGCGGGCGGCTTTTGCCGCAGAAGCCGAAAGTCATACGGCATAACACAAATGCCACATTAATTGTTTCAAGTTGACGATGCGACGGCAGCGGCGGTTTTTCCTGCAAATATTTGCGCTCATTTTCAAGTGGCAAGATTATGACGCATTCACGCCAGTCAAGCGGCAGCAGCAGCAACAATAACAACAACAACAACAACAACAACCCGAAAGGGATCCCATTTGACTGTTATTTGCAGAAAACTCAACGAACTTAAGGTGTTGAAGAGAGAGCGAGAGAGAGAGAGTTGGCCACTTGTGTGTTCCAGTTTTTTTTTTTGAGTTAAGAGTATTCAAGTATCCAGTTGCCAGCTTCAGCTGCAGTTATTAATTGGTATTTAAAGTAAAGAATAATGTTAGCTCAAACAAAAGGACACAACAAGCACTTGAGCCGACTATAGACTACGATGGCTCATCCATCCATCACCCACAGCGTCTCGAGTGCGCCGACTGTGCAATTACACTCAGCAAAAAAAAGGTTCTCGTGTTAGGCAAATCTCCTTGAAACATTATTGTTTTTAGGTAATAGTTTTAAGATTAAAATTTTAATAGACAATTGTAAGAATATGATATTTGCTTAACTTGTAATACTTAATATTTTGGAAAACATTTTGTCTTTCTTATGTTCCTTATTTTAGAAATTGGTGTATTTATTTTTTACATTAAAACTCCGATTTTTCAACTATTTTGTTGGCATTGATATATTTCAGAAAATATACCTTAACAATTAGAAATAATATGACTGATTTGTAGCAAGGCAAATCATCAGTTAAAAAATTCCTTTAAGATAAGTTGAGGGATTTGCAAAGTTGTAGTTCAGTTTTATTTCTAAGTGTAGGCATGTTTGTAGGTAGACCAAATTGCCTTTCAGCTAAGAGGCAGCTGGGTACTCAAGAAAACCAACAACAACAACAACAAGTGCGGCGCACTTTTTCGACAATTGTTAAGGGGCTCGAGAACCGCAGGACACTTTTTTCGCTATTGGCAGTTTTATTATTTTCACACTCGAAAATAATTGCACGCTGTGAGCTAAGCTCAGGTCCGACTACAGTCGCAGACGCTGAGGCACCACACCCAGTGAGTTAGGCACTCGGGGCACAAGCAGTCAGAGCTCGTGGTAAGTGTCTGGCTGTCCGGTGAGTTTATGACGCGGACATGGCAGCTGTGGCCCATGGCCTATTACCTAATGCCACAGACTGGGCTAGCCTGCTAGCCGTTAAAGCGACTGCCAAAACATTCAATAAATATGTTGGCTCATATAAATTATGGCGGCTAATGAACACGCGCGCCATTTGCCGCTAGCAGTCCAACAGACACATATCCTATATAGGCACAATAAAGCGCAGTTGCATCTGCCGCCGTTGTCGTTTCTACTGCTTCTGCTGCTGCGGCTGCTCCACGCTTATCAACGACCACCAATCTCTAAGATTTCTTTGGAAATTTACTATATCAATAGCACACAGCAAACAAAGTCGACACTTTGGTCGCCCCGAGCCCGACGCCCTTGCCCGACAGCCGTCGCCTTTATGATCAACGTATGGCAACTGTTTCCCCCGTTCCCTTTGCCATCGCCTGATTGAAATTTGTGTGCTACTTGGCTTTATGGATTGCTAATTAATGGAAGATAGAGCGTAGAGAAAGATAGGTATTTAGTTGATCTGACATTGTGATATTTGTAGATCGAATCGGCATGTAGTTGATAGTAAATCTAATATAAACGCTCGGGTTAAGACATTAAATGTCTTTTAATAAAATTTCAAATAATTAAGAACATTAATTAATTTAAATTAATCAGAAAAATCAATAGCTTGTATTGGAATATGCTTTATTTCCATAAAGTTTTGCTCTTGACATTAAAGAAAAGAAGACAACATTTCAAGAATTTCTCAATATTCAAAGCTAGAATTCGTACATATTTGAAATTGGGAAATTTGGTTAAACTGAACTCATACCACGAGTCAAAAGTCCTTAAAGTGGAAGCTTATGTTAAATAAAATATATTGAAAACGTTGTCATCTACGATTCATTATAATTTATATTATTATTTTGTTGATTTTAAAAATAAAATTAAATTTACGAATGATCTTTTTGGCTATCCAAACTGCATTCACTTGATACGTTTCGAATCCGATTTTAGTTTCAAATTATTATTTGTCAAGGGATTTCGAGGTCTTGTCAATTTAGCTAATACCGATTTGTCTCTCAAGTGCATTTGCTGTGCCTTTCAGCAATCAAACATAACCAGCAGCCAACAAGAATATCTTTTAATTATACTTCACACCGCACTGGCAATCAATAATATTTAGGCTGAACCCAGGCAGCTGCTTGAGCCCCCAAACAATGGGCTGAATATTGAAACCCTTACCTAGCAATCAAATGTGCAACCTCTATAGCCGATAAGCGTATAATGCCCGGAGACTGCACTTTGACTTCCAAATTGGCTGATCCCTGGCCCAACAAAGAACCAAATCCTGCTAATCCGCTTGTAGACTCTGCTGCCTTTTTGACACTCATCAAACGGCTGAACAGGAGAAGTACTCAAGTACTTTGTATCTGTGTTCCTCTGTCTATCTGTGAGTGTATCTTTTGCATATTGGTATTGTTTTCGGATTTTTCACACAACAAATTCTGCTGAAAAAAATTGAAAAAATATCAAACAATTGACTTGTCAGCAATGTGGATGTCAAGGGAGCAGCGCTTAAGGTGAATTTTTCAGTTCATATATGATGCATTCGAGTCGCATTGTCGTCGAGTTCATTATTAAATCGTTTTGGCATGTATTGGACATTTGACACGTGATCTGGCCACACACATGGAGACACAACCAGCTGGACATGACTTGGCTTAAATGGAATTTCATATGCAGATTTGGCTGGACTAACTAACAGCTGATAAAGTTGACACCATTTACGGGTATGAATAATAATAGTGTATATCTATTGTCGTTTTGTCGAGTAAATCAATTAAGGATGATGCTCGTCAGTAACTGCTTTCAGCTGTTGTCCCGCTTTATTTTAACATAATTGGCTTGTTGTGCTGCACAAATCCAAAAATAATGAGGGTGCAAAAAGTGCCTCACAATAAATATCAGCGGTATTATGTATTACACACGAACGTTGGGGGAGACTGATTCAGAGATACACAGATATACACAGACTCACAGATTTTCATATTTTCAGGCAATCAAAACAGAAAAGAAGACAAGCAAATGCGGATGGCGATAAACATCTCCATAATGGTCTGATTTGGACATGAATCGCATGATACGAATGAATTTTGTGATTCGGTTGCAACCAAAAAGGAGAACATATGCTTTAATTGCAGCTTGTTGGTTGCTTTAGCAGCAACTGACAGCCAGCCAGGCAATTAAATTGCAAGTCAAGCACTCGCATCTGTATTCGTATTGTTATGCGGGCCCAAGAAGTTGAAAACGCTTGTTGGAGGTGCCAACAAACATTTGACAAAGGCAGCCCAAAAGGCCAGTTTGGGTAATTGTATAAAATTCGACAGAGAATGAGAGGCCGCCAGTTGTTGGACAAACGCACACGCCCCTAGCATCAGGCCTGGCCAGCATCAGGAATTGCACATCTTTTTGGGAGTGACCAAAACAATTTTCAAATTAAAAACCACTAAAGATGCAGTTGACACGCTTCATATATCAACGAGCCCAAACTGTAGCGCACCTTTTTTGATTTCCGGGAAAAATTCTCCCCCTCTCTCTCTCTCTCCCTCACTGTATGCATGGGGCGTTAAAACAGTTTCGGAAAACACTTTGGTACTTGGCACTTGGCACTTGGCTTTAACCAGCACGCTGGCAATTAGATGCGCTTCACTTGAACCTCTTTAAAACACAATTGCTAGAGCAAAAACACAAACAGACACACACACACACACAGTCAGACAAAAGAGGTGTAAAATTTGTGTGTGTATGTGTGTTTCGCAAAAGCCGCTGGCAACAATGCCCGGCCACTGATTGAAACAATGGAGCGGCCCAGGGTCCCGGCCCAGGATGCAGGCCCGAACTAAGACAATGGCCAAGACGCGGCTGGCTGCTACAGTTTTTACAATTTGAAAGCGTGTAAAAGACCGTTGAAGTCAGACGGCGACCCGCGGCCAAAAGGTGCCTAAGAAGACAATGCCAGCGCATTGTGTTGCAAGCGGCAGAGGCGCTACAGCAACAACATGCAAATGCAACAGCAACTTCAACAGTAACAATAACAACAATCTGAAACCAGAAACCAAGCACTGCCAAAGAACTGCCGTTTGGCTTGCTTATCAAAACTGATTTGTTTCTCGAAAATTTTTGTGGCAAGTTCAATAAACCCCGAGCCTCATATTCAATAAACTCTACTAAATTACGGGGCACCAGCGATACGTGGCTTGGGGACTCTCGGGACCCGCCACATTATCAGCTCAAATTAAAACATTGCGCTTGTAATTGGCCATGGAAGGATAACGCTGCTGACAGCAAGCAGTCTTATCGACAGCGGACTGTGCTGTGTAATTGAGGCTGTCGTTGAGTGTGTGTGAGTGTGTATGTGTGTGTGTGTGTGTGTGTTTGTGTGTGCATGTGAGTGTGCCCTACCCCTTGCCCATTCTAATCTGCTGGCATAACGCTTGACTAGGCTCAACTGCAGTCGCTTATCGGCCCACACTCTCTCGCACACTCACCCTCACACACACTCACACACACACACACAATCGCACACGTAATTATGTGGAGGAGATAACCCCTTACCCCTCGCACAGCATCCCAAGTCGCGCTCAAACTATCGCTATTGCTGTGGCAAGATTTATGGACTTGGGGCTGACAATTAGCGCTGATAACTTTTCTGTTTGCGTCTCTCTCAGCCATTATTCGTATTATTCCCCAGTTGCCATTGGAAAATTGAAATTGCCTGTCTAATTTTGTGAATTATTGGCCCAAGCTCAAATGTCGTGGTTGGCCCACACAGTAATTATCAATTAATATTGAATTCAGTCAAGCAGTGCAAATGTGAGTGCCCAAAACTTAACAAACACACACTCAGCCAAAAACTAGATAATCAATCTTCAAAATTCATCACTAATTCGAAATTGCTACTCCTGAAATCAAATTCTAATTCGCATAAATTTTTTGTTGTTCTGGGAAAAAAAGAGGTTTTACAATTTTCCTATATATTTGAAATAAAATTAATAATTATTAAACGCAAAATATTTTATTATAATTTTAATTAGTCAATTATCGTGTTACCATAAATACTTAAGAATAATAATGAATTTGTGCTAAATTATTTGATGTATACAAAAGCTTATAATGAGTGTTATATACTCGATTTAATAACTTTTAATATAAATTATCTATGAATATAAAAGTCTTACACTTAATTCAAGAGTGAATTGTTCTCGATATTTTTTTTACCAACGTATTTGATCTTCAGTTTAGATCAGCGTTTTTCTCTGTGTGTGCATACTTACAGCGACCCAGTTGCAGCTGGCCCTTAGACTCTGATGGGCGTGGCATTTTGGCTGGCCAGACATTAAACGGTAGTTAATACGATTAGACAAAGATGGAGAAAGGCTCGAAACGTTGTAAATATTATGCTGCGATGCAAACACTCCAACACAAAGTCTAGGCACCCAGACAGCACCGGCACCTACTTTCTCCTTGAAGCGTGCCCAGAACTGGCGCCAGAGGTGGACACTTGTCGCACATTCCGCGACGCGTCGCTTTCTTTGTGTATCGCATTACAGCCTGGAGCAGTAGCAGTAGTATTTCTTGCTCGTGGGTGTTATCCTTTCCCTCACACGCCTCATTAAGATGGCTCATATTTTTCACACCACTGGCAAGATCTCAAAATTGTACCTAATGGGTTTGTGTCAAATAGTTTCCAAAGAAACTAAAATTCGATCTGAGGAATATAGCAATCAATTGATATACAAAAATCCATTAAGAGTTCCCAACACAAGACTAATATGAATTAATTTCAAAATAATATATGAGAAGTAAGACATGTCTCTGACTTTTATATATTTACAATATGCCGCAAAATCTATAGCCGCAAATTGACTTTAATTTGTACTTAAAGATCTGAAAAACACAAATTTGAATTTTTAATATTACTTCTCTATCTAGTATTATCTTTTAAAAAGGCAGATCCACTTGGCTGCTGATCATCATTTAGTATACTATAATATATCAATATATACTACTATAATAATACTAATAATAATAAATTACATTTTCGTAGAAATGTGCTTGGGGTAATCTTTTCGATTTGAATTGACTGAGTAAATCAGTCGAGTTAGCATGCAGCAAACATTTGCACAACCTAATGATACCCATTTTAAATGGGTATGGAATACACAAAAATTATACCTTTAATATGAGAGATAAGAAATAGAAGCACTCGTAATTTGGACAGCATTGCTTGGCTCTCAAAAATACAACACGGTTGCCTGTTTGCGTGAGAGATCAAACTTCAAAGCTTTCTATGCAGATGTTTGTGTACTTCAATCAAGAATTAGCGTTCTCATGGTGCATTTGTCGCCATTTTGCTGCATGGAAGAAACGCAGTTTAATCAACCTAGTGACACATAAGGCATGAAATGGTATGAAATGCAATTGTCATCAAATTTATTGTTATTGCTGTGTGCGATTGAGTGTGCGAGCAAATGGCTGTCTGGCAAAATGGCATGCAAATGGCAATGGCAATGGCAATGGCAATTGCATTAATGGCCGCCTCTGTCTCATTATACAGGCATTATACTGACAGTAAGTAGAGGGGGCAGGCGACTCAACTCGACTGGGCACATTCATGCTGGTCAATTGCCAAAAGCAGTGCCATTATTAACATCATGTACACGGTGCCAGTGAAGCGGGCTAAGCAGATTGGGGGATATTATTGCCATTATAACGTGTATTGTTATCCTTTCAACGCAAAATGGCCGCTTGACATGCCCGTTGAGCCGCCGCCGCAGTTTGACATTCAAATGCCGTTTTTCCATTGTTCCCAGCCAACTGTGCGTGCCGAGCCACATCGAGCAACGAGCATCACAGCGGGCAGCTGACGTCCAGCGATTAAAATCTCAGTGGGCCTAGCTAAAGTGCTACGAAAAACTATGCAAAACATTTGCCATGGTGTGAAATATTTGGCATACACATATATTATACAGATTTTATTTCTTTTAATTTGATAAGTGTAAACTAGGGGGGAAAATAGTTTAAATCTGGTTTGCTAATGTCTTTCAAGAGATCTTCAGAGACCGCCGCCATTTGCAGCTGTTTCCGCTGGAGCCAATGCAACGAATTGTAAATTTCTTAAATGTTTATTAATTGTTTGAACAGAATTGATAATTATAGATCTTCGTTGCGGCGCTTAATGTGGACAAACCTGCTCCAATTACAGCGCGGATATTCCCACACGAGGGCGGAAATACGAGAGCAGACCGAAACGAGACTGTCGGCCTTCGAGACTTCGTTGTCAGACTGATTGCCGCTGCAAGGATCGTTAGCGGCAGACAAGTTGGGCGCAACCGCAACAACACAATTCCCGAGAAACACACCAAACATTCAAACAGCCACAGCGGCAACCACACGCGGCGTTTCCAGGCCGTGCTCAGCCAGACGGGTGCGGGGGCGGCAGCAGAGGCGTCGGCGGCGTTACAGATGCCGCAAGAAGCTGTCACTTCCAACACATGTTTTGACCGCGTCAATAAATCATCGCACGCCAGGCGTGTCAACATCAACCCAAGTGAGGACACCAAGTCTCTTGAAGAAGTAGCCAACTTCTGTATTTTACTAACTGAACTACAACAATTATTAGATTGTCTAAAGACACACTTTCGATCGGGTTTGCAAAAAAAGACAAATCAAAAAATCAACAAAGATATTTATTTCAAAATCAATCTACAGTTTTTTAAAATTACGAGAAGCTAAGGCAAAGTTTCAAAAGTGTTATAAAATATTTTATAGATTTATCTTGCTTTAATTCAATTTTATTTTCCCTGCCACTCCTCACTCTCTCTGTCTCTAAGTCCAACGTTTTAAAAGGTGTAGTCTAATTGGGTTTCTTCCGACTTTTCCCAATCCTGGTAAAAAATATTGAACCTTTATCCATTTTAATAACGAAAGATTTGAAATGTCCCTTATATTTCCTCATTTTCAATTTTAATTTGATTACTTCATTTTGCATTCTTTTACTTCAATTTGTAAGTTCAATCTTAAATTTGTATTTATTTTAAGCCGTATGTAAAAGTTGTGAATTTTTTAACATTAAATAAATAAAATATAAAAATATCGATTGCAGGAATTATTGAAATACGCACTAAAATGAGATTGTATTATTAACGTTGTCCTGTGTACTTGGTTATAAACTTTACTTATCTAACTACTAAACATTCTAATCTTTCCGCAGCACTTATACTTAAAATCCAATCGTGCATCGTAGAGTTCATTTCAATAGATAACCGCCAACATAATTATTTTATCGTATTGTATTCCCACGCACAATATAATATTTCAAAACTCTCTACAATACGTTGTAATTGCTTGATTATTATTTCATTTATTTACAATAATTCTCACTTAGTTTTTGGCCAACCAGCAGCACTTTAAATAGAGCCTGGGCCCAGACGCCCGAACTTATCTCAGCTAGACGATCTTTAAGATACAACAGACGAGCTGCTGCCTATTGGCAAAAGATGCAAAGTCAAAGACCCAGACCAACCAACTGGCCACAGCTGAAATGCTCAATAAATTTCAATGTTAATTTAAATGAAATTCATTACAGACTCTGTGCAGGCAGGCACTGTGAGAGTGACAGAGATAGAGGCAGAGATTCTATTATAAATCAAGTAAAAATTTGAAAATTCATCGCCACTTTAGTAACCCCTAATGACTTTTATGTTGGAATTGTTTTGGGCAATCAAGTCAAACCAATGCGACCCAGGTCCTGGCCAACCCCCAATGCTAAATTAGCCAGGCAGAAGAACGCAGGGGTTGGACAAGGACAAGGACAAGTAACAAGGGACAAGGCAAAAGGTGCAAAATGCACAAATGAGTATAAATATTTTCACAATTAACGAGAAATTAAAGGCGACAAAGATGCATGGCGGTAAAGGGAATACGACAAAAAAATGTAGATGCGATACTGCCGCAGTGATCCTGCCATACATTGATCCTGTTAGAGTCAGACAAACAAATAACAACCACTTCATGAGCCAGCGTCCAGATCCTGTGGTACTCGAGAGCCAGACAATGGGCAGAACACGCATTTAATAGACTCGGCGCAGGCTGACGCTGATGCTCCTCATCGAGCTGATGATGATGATGTCCTTCTGGCATTTAATGCGTACAAAATGTCTAATAAATTAACTTCACTTCACTGTTCGCTATTTGAGTGTGTGTGTGTGTGTGTGTTGTGTTTTGTGTAAGTGGCCTGAAAGAAAAATCGTTTTCAAATGAATTTCAATGCAACGAAGCGTAAAACATTTATGCCGCTCCTCGCCTCGAGGGTGCGGCAACGAGATTGGGAACGGGAGCTGTACAAAAGGACATGCGGCGGCTGCAGCTACCCAAAACCAGAGATACGGATATATGTAGGCTATTAAACATTTTATTAATGAATCCTTTCAATTGTTAGCGCGTGATTTGGCTTTCACATGCGCGCATTCGATTCCAGCAATGCTGTATGCGAGGAGGACAATTAAATGACAGCAGTCTGAAGGACTCGTCGTGTCCCAAATAGGGAAAACCAATTGCTGTTTATGAAATGCTGCCCAATGAGCCAGAAAGCATATCCAACGTTTAGCTCGCTGTATATATAATTTCCTATAAATTTGGAGTCGTGTTGCAATACCCGAAACGAAGAAAAAAAAATTAAAAGGATAACAGATGAAAGTTGTTTGCCGCTACTGTTCGGTGTCAAATAATTTCCTGGATTTCCCTTAACGCCTGCGCGTTTGTTTTTTTTTTTTTTAAGAAATTCTTCATTTAATATTTATGATAACGGCAAGGCATCTTGTAGTCAAAGGATGTCAACTCCACGTGTTACAAACATGTGCCAAAGGAGAGTGTTAGAAATCGATTTGGGTGCACAAAAAAGTATGCTACACCCACATTCCAAGAATACAATGCCATGTTTACGATTGTTAAGACAACTTGATGGAATTAATTCTAACAATCTATAAATTGTTTAATTTACAATTCCTTGCACACAATTAAAGAGAGTAAGCATTGAAGTGGACATCCTAAATATATACTTAATAAATTTGGAATTTACCTGAGTCTATTCCAATCTGTTTTTCTATAAGTTCGAAACAACTCGATCGGATAACTATATAATGCAAATGTCACGAATAGGTTCAGTTAAAAAGTTAGTTATGCAAAGTTGACGAATACTCTTGATTCTATTATGATTTCAAAGTTATCATTAGGAATTGATTTATTATGCAAGCGTAGCTGTTCCTATCTGCATTGAAACCTATTTAATGTCAGGAATTTGTAAATTGAACTACTTCATAATGTTTAGCATCTGCTGCTTTAGAAAAAAAACCCCTCACATTTCTGTAGCATTGGCAACACAAATTGAAATTATTACCCAAGCCAAAATCGATTTCAAAGTATTATATTAAATGTCAAGCGATTCTCGATGGGCTTCAGTCAGTGTAATAAAGTTGAGCAGACAAAAGCCAGCAGCGTATTCATTATGAATTGTCTTTGAAGTGCCAGTGAATGGCATTAAAAAATCGTGGTGTAGTTTTCATTATGCGAGAACCATTCAACAAATTTACTCAATCTATTCATCTCTTTCATTCGCACCCCCTCTCTCTCACTCGCTCTGATAGATTATTGTTTGTTTGTCACAGGCGACTGGTGGCAAGCAGCACATGCAGCGACAACGACTAATACGATTATAAATATGCGATTATTAACACTCGATTGCCTTCTGACATAATTAAGACATGAGAGTCCATTGAAAGCAGCGCTGCACAGCAGCAAAGAGGCAAAGAAATAAATAAATAAATGGAGAGTCGAGGGTTACAAACACTACTTATGTACAATATGTACATATACATCCATTCATTTAACAATGGCCGCGGCGAAATGTCACACGGTAGAATTGGCTGACATTGGATGACATTGGCTGATAAGTGACATGTGCTGGGGATGCACTCGACTCTCGATAATGGCCTGCTAATAGACCCAAATGCACCATTTAAAATTAAATGTGAAACCACAAATAGGCCAACGATAAATGGCCACACAGGGGGATTTTGACTTAACTATCTAGTGATTAATGAGAAATCCAGTTAATATTCTTCATTGTGTATGAGCTAAGTTGACAAGCAGAAAGAAAACTAATCGGTATCGGTACATATAAGTTACTTCTCCAAACATAGAATGAATAATGTGTAGACAAATATGTTTGAAATAAGTAAATACTTACTTTTGGCTCATTCCAACCTTTGAAAATCGGTGCAGATATGACCAAGTAATGGCATTAGAAAATTCTCCAAGCGCATTTTTTTGGAATTGAAATAGTACATTAATTTGTTTGGCATTAACGTAGATGCCAAACCATGTCCAAAAAGTTGCTGATTTTAAAAATCGATTAGTAATCCGGTCCGACATATGCCAATATACAAACGAATAAAAACCTGGAAGACTGGTTTGCATAGGGGCAAAAAAAAAACAAAACAAAAGCGCTCTGCAATAAACAATAAATTATGTGAGAGGATCTGTAAATTAAAGAGGTGCGAATTAAAATCACTTATAATATGCAAGATAAATAACAAAATCGGCATTAATTGGCATAATTATTGTACATGAAAATCGTGTTAGCCTTGCCGAAACATTTTTTGAGTTATTGCATATGGAAAGGAAATGGGAACGGGAAAGGAAAGGAAGCTCGTTTAGTGCAATTAGCAACAATCGAGTTTATATGTCAAATTAATAAATAATCAAGTTGAAGGTGGCCAGTGAACAAGTCGAGGTTAAGGCGCATAAATTGCGCAATTTGAAGCGTTGATTTGTTGCGAACGAGCTGCGAACGGGTTTTGTTCGCATTTTTTTTTTTTTTTTTTTTGGGTTGGGGTCTGTGTTAGTGTCTGGGTCTGGGTCTGAGTCTGGGCTTGGGCTTGGGCTTGGGTTTGGGTTTTGGGGATGTGTGCGTATGCTGTCAGATGGCCGTAATTTCTGTTTAACTTTGGGCGCGCTGCTTCGATAAATTATCACAATTTGCGTTGCATTTAACGCCGCAGTGGCAGCAATCGCTGCAGTCGCGCTCGCTAAATTAACAGAAGCCGAATGCAACTAATTTGCGACAAAACGCCCTCAGGTACTGCCTGGTCTGGCCTGGCCTGCCCTGGCCCAGCCGAGCCAATAAATCACGTCAACCCAAAGTGGGAGCCAGAGCAGCCGCTTGCCATCATTTGGCGCTCGAATTTGTTGTCGTCGTCTGCATGCGCGGCAAATAAATTGCGAGGCCTGGTTGGAGGCTGAGACTTAGGCACGGGCTCAAGCTGCTGCTGCTGCTCAGGTTGGGGGCAATTGTGCAGGATCACCATGAAATGGGATTAAATCGCACAAAAATGTTCGTTAGCGTCAATGAAAAGGCCAAAAGCAAAGCAGGGCATGAATGGAAGCAGACGCGGCTCCATCTCCATATCGAAGAGAGCGAGTAGTCTGCTAACTGCAAACTGCAACTGCAATGCAGCTGCTCATGCTGCTGCTGATGCTGTCGCTGATGCTGCTGCTGCTGCTGTAAGCGAGCCATCCTTCTAGTCGGGGCCAACAACAAATTAACACCTTGGCTTTTGTGTTGCCACATTGGGTACAAACAATAAATAAATATCACTCCACGCGGCGCGGCCTGTCAAGGCGTCAGTTGCATGGAACGCGGGGGTATATTCACAGACTCCGGCTTTCAGATTGGCAAATTTATCGTCTTTTAATTAAAGTGCAAGCGACCTCTCCCTTAGTCAGCCAAGAAAGAGCCAGCTAATTGCAGCTCAATGAGACGCCTTCCCTGATCTTCATATGATATTATATATATGTACATACATACATATACTGGGTGCGGATAAGAGCAAATGGCCAAGTGCATTTCCGCTGAGCTGCGATTAGATCTTGCAATGGTCGTTGGGCAAAATAATTGACCGGTTTATCTGACCAGTTTGGCAAAAGATGTGTACACATATCCAGCCGATAAGCTCCTGCACTACAAATCTCCGCACAGATCTCGCGCCTGTTGTCCATGCTTCCTCATCAAAATTGAGTAATTTAACTACTCAATTCACGATAAATAACCCACTGTGAGCCGGCCCAGGCACAGCAAGTGCCCAACTGCCATCAGCCTAGGCAACTGCACAGCGCGGGTGTCGACGCCGCTGGCCCGCTTGCTCCGCCTGCTCCTCCACCACTCGCTGGTCATCGTTAGCGGCATTTGAGGTGTTTTTGAAATTGCCGATCATTATGTGAAGACATGCGCTGCTCACAGCGAGGGCTTTGCATACAGTTGTTGAACATCTTCTTAAAACTGCTTGTAAATTGAAATCATAACTTAATAAAAATAATAAATAAACCTGTACGAATTAATTGTACTCTTTTCATGGGTACGTAATTAGCGAATAAAAATGTACAGCTCACACGAAAAAAAATGTATTTGTGATTGAGCAAACTTTACAGAAATAAATAAATATTTCCGAAGATAATCAGTTGATTGATCAATCATAAAAGGGTGTTAACAATTAAATACAAATTATCCACAGCATTTAAATGTAGTCTTTGCATTTGGTTAAGATTTGGAGAACGTTTACCGTAGGAAAGTATTAAAACTATTTCCGAATTCGCGAAGTCCTTTTATTTATAAATATGTATGACAAAGATGAAAAATCCTGTTTCAAAATAATATCCTTTATGTTCTTTATTTAAGAGAGGAAGGTTGAGAAGATTGATTTGAAAATAAGATCCTTAAGAATACCGCAAACGATGGCTACAACCCATGGTGCTAGTTTGGCTGTTTGCCGCTGCATGATCAAAATGATCGGTCCAATGTTTTGTGATCTTTCAGCGAACGTTCAAGTTAATCACAGCGCACATTGTTCAGCTTCATCTTGGACTTGGGCAAACAGCAAAGAGGTGAGGGAGACAAGGGGAAAGGACGTTAACAACTGCAAAGATGTTACTACGAGATACTTATTGCACACTTTGTTTCTGATCGAGCTGGTGCAGACCGACTGCAATTTAGTTCATTGTTATAAGTGAGTGGGGTTAAGTACGAGAGTAATCTACGAGTTTCCAGAGTCACCCAGCTCGGTTAGCCCATCTCAGTCTCTCTATTTCTCACTCTCACTCTCACTGTCGCTCTCTCTGTCGCTCTCAGCGTCAGCAGCAGCACCATCATCATCATTTGTAAAAACTGATTGCATTCCGCGGCTCATGTGTGTACCAAGTGGCGAGTGTGCCGGAGCAAAGGTGTTATAAAATTTGTTTAACTTAATTTCAGCGAGCGCCGCCATCAGAGAATTGAAACGCTGGAAACGTGAAGCGGTTCTCCTTTAATCAAGTCACTGATGCCGGGCTGCGATCAATCAAGTCATCAATTTGAATGTGTTGTAGTACAAAATATAGTTATTTTCAATATATGTATATATTTTCAGCAATAATTCAATTTGCAATTATCCCATCCCAAGTGTTTTGACTTCAAACTTCAGGCCATCGTCCCAAGTGAGATGGACAGCAATGTAGCCATCGTCTTCGGCTTGGGCTTGGTTGGATCGTTGACCGATTGGTCGCGTCATCAAGCAGAACAAATGAGCGGCCCCGGGGAAGTTCACGAGTATGTTTGGAGTCGTAGTCGTTGGTCGCTCATCGTTCATCGATCGTGGATGGTGTAAATGAACCCAATTGATTAAAGCGTAAATTAACCTGGGGTTAACAATGTTTGGCTGCATTTGTTATTAATCATTGCACGTATGAATGCCTAATCAGTTAATAAATTATGACTGCCTCACGGGCGGCGATTGTCAAAGTGTCTCGATTCGGCTTTCCCATGATAGAAATTTCAATAAACGATGATTAGCCCAAAAGAAGAAAGTGCGATTGGACAAAAGACGGTCGAAAAAAAATCCGAATCTCTGGTGTGATAAACAGAGCAATAAATAATTGTTAACAATCCTCTGGAGCACCAATGAAGAACGTTAAAAGAACTTTTCTTTATTTCTATCACTTTGAATTGAAACTCCAATTGAAATTCACTTCTTCAAGTTTCAATTGAATATGAAATTGAATGAAAAGGGCAGATTGACGAGAATTAATTTTTCATCATTACTATTTTTGATCGACGCGATCGCGTTCACCATTGCCACAATAAATCAGTCAACAATGCTGCCAAGGCCAGATATTTATTTGGTATGAGAGTGCATCGCAGACACTTCGTCTAGTATTACATATATGGCCAAAATGCCAGACGGTTTGGAGCCACTCTTGCTGTTGCTCAGACTCGGCTTGATTTGTTTACAATTTGACTTATCACAATTCATGCTTAGTTGGCACTTTTTACTGTCGATCTTCATGGGGCAGGGCCCGTCAACAACAGCAACAACAACGACAGCAACAACAATAGGCTTATGTCAATAGAACTTCTTCAGCAGCGCATTCTAAAGTGGGAAAACTGACAGGCCTAATGATTATGCCGCCAAAACAAGAGTCAAACCCTCTTTTGTGGATCAGACCGAAAGCCGTTGCTTAAGCGGATTGGTCAAGGTTTTCACAAAGTATGACTTCAGTTAGCAATTTAAATTTAATTGAAATCATTATTGTTATAACTATTATTATTATTATTAAAAATATTGTTCTTATTTTGCTTAACAGTTTATTAGGTATAGTTATAACTTATGTTCCATGAATAGTTATTTCTGAGTTTAAAACTTCTTTCTCAAAGAAATTATAATTTAATTTGTGTTTCAGATATGCAGTAAAGTGTTCTCCACATTCTGAGAGTGTCTAACGTAACTCTCTGTCTGCAGTGTTCGGCCAAGAGATTGAACTCTAAGGTCTTCTGCTCTCTTCTATGTATGCTGATGTATTCATTAATTGTATATGTCACAGAACGGCTTAAGGATTATTTTCAGATCCCACTTTGATTAGCTGCCTAAGTCGCTATCCTCTTCAATTTCGAGAGCATGTGTAGCTTGTCATAGTTAAGTATAATTCCACTAAATGTTAGCTCTTTATTCCTGTTATGATATGGAGAAGACGTTGCCTGGTCGTCTTGTCCAGTTTGCTAACGAACTTATTTATGGCGAGGTAAACGATGCCACAGAGTTTAATCCGTGATCACAATATTTCAAGCTTTTTGTCGCTATGAAAATTAATTCAGTTGTCTAATTTTTGCAACATTTACTAAATAAATTGCATGCTGGCCGCTGCATTTAAAGTGCCCCAACTAGTCCAGACATCCACAGCCGCCAATCACAGCGGGTTTGGTGGCAGCCATGCGAAATGCGAATCCAAATCCCCACAACAAAGTCAACCCGGGGGAAGTGTGTGTGTGTGTGTGTCTGCTTATAAAATATTTTGATATTTAAGTTGCATTCATGTTAAGTAAATCCTTGTTTATGAGTGTTGAAAGTGCCGAGCAGCCTGCCAGTTTGGCTGGTGCTCCGTGATTGCAACTATTGTTGAGACCAAATGTGGCATGAAGTTTAAGGCTGCTATCAAATTTGGTAAAGACAATTTTAAATGCGCTGCGATATGGCTTATGAGCGGGCAGGAAATTCTACGTAAAACCCACTCGTTGCATTGTAATGCGCCTTTGTGTTAAACAAATCATAAATCAATAAAAAGAAAAACTAAGCTGCAGCATTCCACAAGCCAGATCTGGCCTGGCCTGGCATGGTCTGGCCAAGCCACAAGCCAGACTCTGGGACTCTGCGGCCTGCAAATGCCTGTCCATGATAATTGCGCATACACCTCGCTGGAGCTGGTAGAGAGCTGGAGACCGAAGACAAAACATCTTAACTTAGTGGTAAGTGCAGTCAACTAACTGCTACCACTAACAAAGACAACAAGCGAAAAGAGTGCTAGGCCAGGCCTCAAGCAGAACGCAGCATGTGCTATGGAAAATCGTGCCGACAGCTCACGATTCTCGATCGGAGCAAGAGGGGGCAGCAGGGCGAAGGAACGGCAACAGGAACGGTACGAATCGGTTTAAGTCCAGTCGAGCTAAGCTCAGCTCAGCTTAGCTTAGCTCAGATCTTGCCCAGAGGCAAGTGCCAGAGGCTGTAAAACACTCACGCTAAGACTCGAGTGGGTGGCTGAGGGGAGGGACGGATAAGGGTCAAGAGGAGGAGGAGCAGGCGGCGAGGGGAAACGGAGCACACTATGGAAAATTGTCGCGCTGCTTAATCGACGGCGGCAGGCAGCCCGAATGCCAGAAGGAAAATTATTATCATAGTAGTGGCTGCTGCTGCTGGTTTGCCCAGAAAAAGGTTGTGTCAACAAAAATGCTCAAGGTGTTGGAGAGTTCACGCTTTTGGCAACAACAACTGCAACATCTGCAACAAATGCAACAACAACAACAGCAGCAGCAGCAGCACCAGTAACATTGCTGGCTACAACTACTTACCAGACCTTCAACAAGCATATTAAGCCACAAAATGAAGTTATCGTCGACCGCCAAACAAAAGCGTTTTGCGCTATGAAAAACTGATTCATGACTCGGGCGCTCTCTCTCTTGGAAGCTTGCGGAAGACCGTCGTGCATCCCAGGCACGGCATAGTTGTTGTAAATTTGTTGCTGCCGCAGCAGCTGTTGGTTGTTGTTGGGTGGATTGGTGATTTACGGCATGCGTTGAGCATTGGGCTCGGCAACGGTTTGCTGCCGAGCTACCATTGGAAATTTGCATGCCCAGCGCGATCCTGCCGATAATAAAAAGTGCAGTAAGAGCAGCTAGCCACTAAGGCAGCCTCCATCCCAGGCTCCAACTACTGTCGTCGTCGTCGTCGTTGTCGATCGTTGCAGCTAAAGTTGATGTCGTTGTTGCTTACGATCTTATCGCTGGCAGAGTCAACGCTTTGGGTTTGGGCAAAGTGCCATTTAGACGCAGAGACCAATGAACAACAGCAGCAGTAACAACAACAAAAAGCACATAAACAACAACAAGTACAACAAAAACAACAACAGCAACCGAAACAGCAGCAGCAGCCACGTTTAGTTTGCGCATTTTATGATTATGTTGTTTTGATTTTCATGATCGTTTAGGCCCGGCTAAATCTAGGGCCAAGTATTTAGTGATCGCAGCTAAAAGGCAAAGGTGAAGCATGCTCGATGCTTTGGCCTGGCCTTTGATCGTGTTACTGATCGTGGCATAATTATTCCGCAAACCCATGTTCTAGGCAACATAATTAACAAATGAGTTTGTTACCACTTCAAAAACAACATTAACATTGTGATCGTCGTGGATCGGTGATATTTGTTGGCTGTTTGAAATAGTTAGTATTCGACTATTACTCAACATGTTGACTTTTAGTTGGTAACAAATAAATTATAAAAGTTCATAAAGAATACAAATTAACTACTCTCATATTTTGCAAATGTAATACCTATAACGCATATTCTTCTCGCCCCAGTCAGTTTTAAGACTTATAATATATGAATATCTCAAATTCCGGCCTATTGCGTATCGCTTCGTAAATTTAACTTATACAATTGAGAAAAGTCCTTCTGTATTTTAAAATATTCCATAAATCTTTCTTATTGATTTAAGAAAGTAAAACAATGTTTTATCATTTCTTAGACTCAAAAACGGAGTGTTGATCCGCTTATTAATTCTATTCTATTTTTTTCGAGTTATATGTGTATGTGTGTATATTTATAACCCTTGTAGTCTCTAAATCAAAATTTTAAGCAGTAATTAAAATGTCACAAACGCGCTCTCTCAAGCAAAAAAATAAAAATAATTAAAAAGAGTTGTAAAATTGATTTATGCTGTGGTGTTCGTATTCAAAAGAAAATCAGTTAATAGTTTCGCTCGCTGTGCATTTAATAAGGATTTATTGTTTCTCGCTAGATGTGTAAGTATCTCGCCTGGAGCAAAGGCTGGCTGCGTGTAGGCATTCAAGTTGCCAGCTGCCAAATGCCAATGGTTTAATGGGCTATTAAGTGGACACACAAACGACTGCTCATAACTGTATGGAGAAGATGTTTTAATCAACATTCGACATTCAAGATTTTTCGGGCTCTCAACGCATAGTTGGCATTTTACGAGCGTGACCAACAAGGCCAACAGCAGGTCCCCCTCCGTTCCCATTCCCATTCCCATTCCCATACCCTTGCCCAATCGCAATCCCAGGTTCAGCTGCCGGCGGCATACCAAAGATCCCACTCATCATAACATTTATTTGTTATTTGTAAATCAAAAGCGCATTTAAATGCCAGCACATCTCTGAGCAAATAAATCAAAGTTTTTGTGACATGAAATTCGAGCAATTTAACAACGAATTGTGGTGTAGGGGTGGGAGGGGAGTGCCCCAAAAGCTGGCATGATTTTATGACACCCGCTTTTTTAATTTGTTAATTTGTTTTTGGGCAACACATGGCGCAATTTATGTTCTGATAAGCACAAATAAATGACGGGCAAACAACTTTATGCGTTTTGAATGAACCTTTAGAAATATATGCGAACATGTATTCCACGACGAGAATACTCGTCAAATCTCGCAGACTTGCCAACGTTTCCAGGAAACGAGGAAACAAACGTTGTTGCTGCATGCAGATTATTATTTATTATACCACTAGACACTAGACAG
Organism: Drosophila cognata; assembly: GCA_035041535.1. NCBI lineage: Eukaryota > Metazoa > Arthropoda > Insecta > Diptera > Drosophilidae > Drosophila > Drosophila cognata. The sequence goes on along the minus strand of JAWNLC010000571.1, from coordinate 9,813,715 downwards.
TTGATGTTTTTCGCCACACAAAAGGATAAAGGATACACCAGCATAGCTTATGTATTTCATATTAATACATATGTTGTGACAATAAATTATTAGATATTGGAACGCTCAAAAATTTATTATATTGTTTATTTTACATTATTCACTTAAAATTTTCAGTTTTTATTTGTTAAAAACGATTTTAAGCTTACCCACATTAAACAAAAAAAAAAATTTTTAAAAATGCAGTTCATGTTTGTAAAATATGCCCTGAATAAAATATAAACGAAGCAAACAGTTTGACAAAAATGTAAATGTAAATAAATTACCAAAAGTATTTGATTTTTATATTTAATATTCTCTTCGTAAGTATGAACAGGTAGAATCAAGCCACGCAATTCCGTAGTACATATAGTATAAGTAAAAAACTTACCACTTTTTACACACCCCAACAAATACATGAACACATAAACGATATTTGACAACAGGGCATTTGAGAGTAACCAAATAGCGACTATTCATTGATAGCTTTCAGATGCTTTATTTACCTGCTATTAATGTTTTATTGTTGTATAAATGAACGAAAGGAAGTTGCAGCAATTCCTTCTCATTTTTTTTTGTGGCTTGTCAGACTGAAGCGTGGCTAGCAGTTGTCACAACGATGGCAATTTATTCCCAGAATGACGATCCTGGCACCAGCTCCAGCTGGAGTGGCAAGCAAGCTCCCAGCCCTCTGCCCCACCAGGAAGGGAAGCAGGCAGTCATCAGGAATACACAAAAAGAGAGAGAGAGACACATCGCAGCATCAGCACAGCAATCCTGTCGAAGCATTCATCAAAAAATGGAAACTAATTTCCTGTCAGTTGTTGTTTCTCCCGTTGATGTTATTGTTGTCCTCGCAGCCGTCGCTCACAATGCCTTACGCCTTCTTCGTTCTTGTTTTTTTATTGTTTTTTTTTTTTGTTATTATTTTTGCCATTTCTGTTTTATTGTTGCTCCATTTTTTACTTGGCTTTTTATTAATTTTTTGCTGTCTGACGCTGGTCGCGATACAATGAAGTGAAAATGGCGCTGCCTGCATATAAATTGCCGCCGATTGCTGCGCGTATTTGTTGCTCTTGTTTTTGTTGTTGTTGTTATTATTGTTTTTGTTGTTCTTATTGTTGCTGTTGTTATTATAACTGTTTTCATACCTGCACTTAAAATTGTTACAAAAGCATATTCTATTTTAATGCAAAACTCGATTGGAATAACTAGAATAATTTTAAGCTAGGGTTATGATCTGCTACGATGTTTTGGTACCGATTCGATACTGGCCCCTGCTAACAAAACAATTTCATTATAAATGTATACAACCAACTAAGCTATATGATAATCGGAACATAAATTCGTTTGGGCTTGGCAACCCTGGCCCTATTTTACAAATATATTCAGCTTTACTTGAGTTTACTCTCTTTCAAAAATGCTATCGATAAAAAGCAATATATCGATAGACTTGAATAAGTGCAATGTGCCTTTGCTCAACTAATAAATTTTATAAATAAATATAAAGATGGAGTGGGTGAATCAAAATGAAAATTTCTATTTTGCTATATTATTTGAACTTGAAGAACGGGTGGCTTCAAGTCGTTGCCTGTTGAATTCTCATTTTTGTTTGCCGCGATTGTAACTGTTGTGGCTGTTGTGCAACCTGTGCATATGCTGAAGTTATCTATAGATTGTATATATGGTGTCCCGCTTGACATTTTGGCTGTGGAATTTTAATTGAAAAATTTTGCATATTGATGGAAATCCTGGCAAAGTCTAAGATTTATGGGAGCACCACAAACATTTCCGCGGTAACAACTCAATAAGTTGTGCCGCTCAGCATTCGCTGCACGAAATTATATGGTGTTAGACACAGCTTTAAAGCTGCATCATAATTTTATTGGGCCAAATAACAGAGAGGCAGCACAGAGAGCCAGAGGCTAGTTGGCCGTAGCTGGCAATTTGCTGGCGTATTAAGTGGACTCTGGGGCGGCTCTCGTCTGGTCAGATCTTGGTCGGAGCTGTCTTAATTTGTGACAATAAGCTAAGCCATTATGGCTCGTCGATCGGCAACGTTGAAAGGATGTGTAGTTGTTGGAAAATAACTTGAAAATATGAAATGCACAATACAATTTACAAAATATTTGCAATTGGTTGCGCCGCCATTAAATTGCCGACGCGAAATAGCAACAACAAAAACCAAAACAAAAAGAAAAACTACAAAAAAAAAAACGAAACGGAACGAAACAAAAGCCAGCAGAAGTTATATAGTGAGTAATCATAATAATTGCCGCGAGAGGCGCAATAAAAACCAAGAGAAACGCTGCAAACGAGTTAATTAAGACGTTTTGCCCAACGACCGTTACAAGCGGCGTATACGCAATTAACGACTTAAGCATTCAAAATATGAGGAAAGCGGCGACAACGCTCACATTTACAACGATCCACCGATCCGCCTCTCTCCCACTGCTCTGCTCTGCTCTGCTCGAAAAGCGGAAGTGCACCTAATTACGCAATGCGTGCAAGGCGTCATGGCAAAAATATAAATGAGGAAAGATGCGGAATTGTCGCACAGTGGGATGCAACAATAAACACAGAAATTGAGTCATTAAAGCCGAGACTGTAAATCACGGCGATCAGCAGTCCACAAAAATACTTTTCTTCAATGTTAAAAACCGGACAGGATAATATCCGTAAACCCAAAGCTTCGTTTCGTAAAATTAAAACTGGAACAATTAAGTTACTGACAAAAGTTGTTGGTGTATAGTTACTTTTATATAATATTTATATTGATAGGTTAAGACACAGAACGATGAATAATAACAACTTAATGTCTTTAACATGTCTATATATAGAAAGATTAAACAAATTCAAAATAATACTGATTTGTACTCTAATTAAAAATGTAATGTCGAAAAATAAGCACATATTTTTTGGAGTGGTTGCTATTATTCGATTCAAAATTCTATAATCTTTTAGATTAACACATTCATACTAATAAGGCCAACAGAAGAGCTAATAGTAGTAGTATTATTATATTAGTAAACCTCGTAGTCATGACAAAAGCTATGCTATGATCGAAAAGGCAAAGTCCGAATATATCCTTATATATCTACGGGCAGCTGCATTGAACTTTAACCTGCCTGTGTCAGGCCATTAGGCAAGCTATTCGTCGCTTGACGTGGGCCAGAGTCTGCGCTTTGCCACAAAATGGCAGGTAGCACTCGGAACTTAATTGCCTATTAGCAGGAGCTGCTGCAGACACAGACACGACCTCACTAAAAACAGCATGGATGGTGTCCGCCAGAAGAGGCACTCCGAGCCATTCGCAATTAAGTGCAAGCCAATCAAGCGATTTGTACATGCCCAACACTCACATGTATGCACGTATTGTCAGTGCGAGCTGAATCCGTAGTTGGAGCCAGATCTACAGTTGAGCGAAGTATACATACATACACACACACACACACACACACACACACACACACTTAGAAAACTCATTTGGTATGATTGTCGATGATTTTGGTGGTAAAGTGAGGCCAAGCTCGAACTGTAGCTGAATCAGCCCGGCGGGCGATTCGGACCGGCTAACCAATGCGCACTAAAAAAGTCTTTTTTGACGCCTAAAAAGAGTGCTATAAACTTTAATTAAGACATAAAATAGTTTTAACTATGTACTAAACACAGCCAATGGAAAAAGTGAAAGAAGAGCATTGGTCTGAGGTCGAGCACCGTAAACGTAAACCAAGTCGCAGCAACTCACAAATCGGTCACGTTCAAATGGAAGCTTGGATGCGCTCAAGGGCGTACGCAGAAGGGGAAAGGCGGATCAGCTTCCCCCTTCATCTAACTCTCAATAGAAGCATACGGTTTGATTATAATATCAAACGTGATTCAGATTCAAATGTATGGAACATTTTCCATTCGTTCGCCCCTTAACGAAACACGGCATTCCCTTTTTGAAAAGCTGTGTACGCCTCTGGATAAGCTTATTTCGATTATAATAGAATATGTAGAATAGTTTTGATTTTGTATAAGCTAAACCACTTTATATATATATAACTCCTAGAAAAACCTCATCAGTTTATCTGCCCGAATGCCAATATTATGCTAGAGATGCCAATATTATATTATAGTTTTAAATGTATTCTATATACTTAATGGACTCTCAAATTGAGCAGTAAAGTTCATTAATTTGTGTGTTACATTCAATGCTCACTATAAGGCAACTAAATTGACATTTATCATCTGCTAAGCCCCAAGAATATGTTTCAGCCGTTACAGCCGCGCTTCAAATCACTAACCAATTAACGTGGAAAGTTCACGAAACTGCAACCGCGCTGTGCGCACTAAAAATCGACACATAAAATGAAGTCATTTGAGAATGTTTTGGAGTGCAGCTACAAGCAGATGAAGATACAGGATGCAAGAAGACTGCCAGACTGCCAAAGTGGCATAGTGGCTGGCAGGCAGGCGGACAACCGGTCGACAGGTTGACTGTTGGCTGTTGGCTGTTGGATGTTGGCCAGTTCCCTCTCGGCTGGGATTGTCAGTCAGCGGCGATTTAACGTGGCGCACATTATTCATTCCGTACGTTTTTTTTATTACTTCATGTTCGTGTTATTTGTAATTTTAACAAGATAATTTTGTTCAAGCATTTAATGACGACAACGTCGACGACGACGATGACGACGGAGTCCAAACAAGTTGCCCATGGAGTTCGTCAAGAGATCCCATCCACCATTTGCCACTTGCCACTTGCCACTGGCCATTTGGTACTCCATTTAGCAGCGGTTCTGCGCTTGAAGGATAACGAGAATTGAGCAGAGCACATTCAGCAATAACATTTCATTTCCATTGAGCGGAAAGGCAATTCATGTGATTTTTATGCTGGCAAACCAATTATACCAACGTCTTAAAGGTTCAACAAAAAAAAAAAGAAAAAGAAAATGCAGAACACTGGCAAAACTTAATTGGCAACAGTTAACTGACTAGCTTGGCAAAAATATTAAATCAGCATTTTGCACAGCCAATTTGTAAGAAAAAACGCCAAGAGTCAGCAGCCAGCCAACAGCTGCATAATGAAGCCATCAAAAAGGAACAAGCCTCGACTTCACTCTGCCCTTCGACGACACCGCTCAACATGGGTTGACAGCATCCTGTGCTCGACTGCAGCAATTGTTCGACTTATCCAATAAATATGACCAGAGCGTATGGCTCGCTGCTGGGCTTGGCCAATATATCAATTTTGCAGCCATTGTGGCAGGGAACACCATTTTTAGTAGTAGTTGCAGCCGTGTCCGGCATTCAAATTCTTAGAACAATGAAATAATTCCATAAATTCGATCGCTAATAGCGCGACCACCATTTTTAAGCCGTCACCACCATCTTTGGTAGCCTGCGAGGCGCTCAAAAGCTCCACCTACCAATGAGTAGGCGTTACCCCGGAGCACCACACCAACATGATCGTCTTGGCCAGAAACAAGTTTTTATGGTTAAAAGACGCAATCACACACACATACATACACATACAGAGCTTGTGCTTGCTGGATGAAACTGGTTTTTGCCATTTGGGGTGAAACTCAACACGGCCAAGACGCTGTAAACTTGGCCGGTATATGGCGCTCACAGTTCGCTGGGCTAAAATGCCTGTCCTGGTTTGAATTATGGTCAGTAACACTTGTGCTGAACGTCTGAATGGGTTTTACAAAACGACAACAACAACCACGACATTGTCGGCTATAGACCCGACTAAGTCGCCGTCGGCAGTTACATATGGTCATGACCATTTGATCCAATTTACGTCAATTTAGTGTCATTCGAATCGAGTGTTTATTATATACTATGTAGTATGTATAGATAGGCCCCATTGGCCTGCCGCTTTTTGCGGTGTTCAATGCTGACAAAGCAGAAAATCGTCACTAAATTTGTGATTACTGACATGATCGGCAAAATCTATTTTAAATTTGTGAAATTATCTAATCTAATCGAAGAATTTTTGCAGGTTTGCGTTAGAAGTGGTTTTTCGTAACTTAAGTATTAAATTTGATAAGTTTTGGCTTGCATTCTCGAATATACAACTTTTGGTCATTTATGGATTTTGTTGCGAAGCAGTAACTGCTAAGCTAAGATAGTTTAAAAAAAGGCTACGTCTTAACCAAATACATTAGTAAGAATACAATAAAAAAAAATGGAATATTGAATTAAACAATCGCATCTTCTTTTTGTCATTAATTGTATCCATGAAAATTTAATTTATCCATGCAGCATATAAAATTTCCAAATATTTCGCTTAGAAGATCGGAAAAGATTTCGATTTGCATATTTTGGTCCATTTCTTATTACAAACAAGTTTGAACAAAGTAATATGTACAATATATAAAATAACCAGATTTGATTATGGACAATCACTGACTGCATTGTATGTTGGAGCAAAGCCTACTTGGGATGTGTGTCCGAGCTTCAAAGTTACATTTCTCATATACATATTTGCTCAAATATGCCATTTATTAATAAGTTTCTTTTGTTCCGGTTGAAAGAATTGTATTTCCCCTCATTACGCAAACTATGAAGCATTTCAATGTGGATGCAACCATATTTCTATAATACTCACAATTGTTGTTTATACTTTGGAAATTAGTTATAATTATCAAGCAACAGGTTTTTGTTGTGCAGAAACAAAGAGGCGCCTCCCGCACTCCCCTCCCCGTTGTGCTGCCACCGAAGGGGCAATTAAAAGGCGCAACAGCGCGCAAAACGCACGAAACGGAATTAAAAAGGCATCTTGTTATTAATTAGGGAGAACAGTAGCTGACAGATATAAAATGTTGGCTAATTTGAGATATATATTCCTCGAGCTGAGCTGCTGTCTGCGCTGTGTCCTCTGCTGTCCGTCCGTCCGTTCGTCCGTCCGCCCGTTCGTCCTCTGCCGGCAATGTTACGCGCTGTCTCTTTTATTTTCATTCCATTTGGGCCAGCGAAATTCGCGATAAAGCGAAATTCAATGTCTTTAGCTTATAATTGGCAAAGTCAGTCGCAAAACGGCACCGCAAACAACAACAGACAGACAAACAGACTGCAGGACGGACGGGTGGACAGACGAACGATGAAAGACACAAGATACATTGCCTCTGCGACTAAGAACGACGGCCTTATGCCATTCCTTAAGAGCAGGCCAAACTTTGCTGACAAAATGCTGCTTAATTTTCTATCATTAATATTTTCAAATTCCGTTTGCTTTCAGTTTCAGTTTCGTTTGCTGATCGCAATCAGCGCCCCAACTTTTACCCGCTCATGAATATGCCGGGCTCGGATTATACTGTACTATAGGTAAAATTATAAATTAGCATAACTTCCATCTGCCAAATGCGCATATCATTCGCTTATTATTTGCGCTAATTGGGCATTAAGCAGTCATGTTGGCACCGGAGGTGGAAACACTCCTCGACACGCTTTCAACTCGCCTCTAAGCAACCCAATGCTGATCCCAGAGCGGAATTTCGATATTGCTTACTAGCTGCCAACTTTTGCAATTTTGCTAAAGACAAGCGTATCTGTATACCTATAAATTAAGTCATTTGTTATCTGCTTTAACAGTTAATATCCTTGGAAATATCCACGTCGGTCTGTGTAAAAGACTCACAAAATGCTGGATACAATCGCTCTTTTTTTTTGCTGGGTTACATAACACCTGCGAACAGGGCATCCCAAAATCGAACCTACCCACATTAAGTTGCTTCTTATCGCTCTAGTTGATATTATGTGGCAATAACTGTAACAACTCGAAATATCCATAGCTAATAATAATACCAACTGTTATCGGCGTTCCGCGATCTCCAGCGAGCTAAACAACCCATGCAAATTGATTTTCACTCTTTGCATGCAAATTTCAATCAAAATTAATTAGTTAACATTTTTATTGTTGTACAAATGAGCAAAATTAATTTGCATGACTATTAAAAGGAATGACTTTCGTGCAATAAATAATACCAGCAAGCAGCAGCAATAACAACAACACCAACAAAAAACCACAACAATCCAAAAAGGCAAACAAGCAACAAAAAAAACTGTATAAAAAAATCAACTTTTTTTAGGCACATACGTTCAAGCAGACAAGTTAACAAATATAATTTATTAAAAAGCCGAAGGCGCAATGCACTTTAAGTTTTTAGATATTTAGACAAATATAATGGATAAATTAAAAAGATAACTTTTTCTTATTAGTAGCTTATATATTTATACTTAGGAATACTTTTAAAATTGAGAAATATCTATTCAATAACCATTTGTATTAATTTTCACAAAATAAATAAATCGATTATGGACAATTATTGGCCACTAAAACATTGATTATTGCAAATGACAATAAATTATAATCATTATTATCATAATCATTATTCACTCAGAAAATAAGGCATTTTAGAAAATCATTCTGAAAAATATTCAATTATTCTTATTTATCAATTTTGCAAATATATATTTCGGAGTAATTCAATTTTTTTAAATTAAATTAAATGAATCATGTTAAGTGTCTGTAAAATTGAAAACTCGAAAAACTAATGTTTAATAATAATATGAGTACCAAGTAATCTAATGTTAAAGTTCTGAGGAATGGAAAGCACCCTTGGATATTAAACATATTATTTCTAATTTTAAAAAAATATCAGTTGGAATTGAGAGAAGAAAAACCCTGGTTTTAGAAATTTACTTTCTGAATAATCAGTTGAAAATTAGCAAAAAAATAAATTGATCGCAATTGAAATTTGATCCATACATTAACTGATGCATGCATTCGTTGTGTTATAGTCAATATGCCTGATATATACTCAAATTTAGGGTATACCAAATAGCGATGCATTGCCCGCTTAACACCTGATGCGACGGACGCAACGCTGCAGCTAAATTTATGGGTGCGCTACCACAAAACTACAAAACTATCGGGTTACAAGGCAACAAGACAACCTACAACATGTTCTGCATTGCTGCGGCTGTTTTTGGGATCTGCCGCCTCAGACTGCCGCCCATATGTTGATTATGTATGTATGGATGGTGAACGTGGCACGTTTGTAGCACTGCCTAGTGGCAATAGCATTTCGTTAGAGAGTTTATCGAGCTATTTGTGTATGTATGTGTTTGTGTGTGGGCATTGAAGATGCAATCATTCGCTGGCTGACCCAATTTGCTGTGCTGTTTATGTTTATAGTTGGTCTAAACGAAAGACAAACCATACGCAGCAGTCTTTGTATAGCGCATTTATCTCAAGTCTTATCAGTTTCGATCTAGGCAGTATGTGATAACAAATGCGTAACAAATGTCAACTGGAAATCGAAACAAAGCAAAGGCCAAGCATTCAATTTTGAGCATATTTAAAAAGTTCAAAAGCCTGCTTATGAAATCTTTAAAACAGCATTGAGATTTAGCTACGACAAATGAGCAGAGCAGAGCAGTCCCTAACACAATAGATGAGCTAAGATCATACTGAAAACATAGGAAAGAGAAAAATAGTCCCCGCTCATGCGATTCCTTTAATAGGCAATCAGTTTGTGAATAGAAGCTGATGTCTGAGCTCTTGACACTAACAAATATAGGACATCAAATCATAAAAGCCAATCGATAATTATATGCTGCCAAATTAAAGAAAAACACGCAAACAGTGAGCTGGTAGCCAATGGATTGGAAGGGCGCGCCATCGCTTAAATAGTTGTTAATTAAAACCAGATTCTGTTTGGGGGCCAAACGTTTTCCAAGAATCAATTAACAAACGTTGCTCGCTGCACATTAACCAATTAACTGCTAATCTAATTTTATAGATACTTCGATAGGAAAAGAGCATATACTCTAGTAGTATAGTGTACATCTCTCACATTGTTATTGTGGTTGTTGTTCTGTTTGATTTTGTCCAATACTCACTGGCTATTATCAATGAAATGCAATCCGTTTGGTTGGAGTTGAGCCCTTCAACTAATTAGCATTTTTCACTAAATTCCCAAAGCCCAATTAAAAAACACGAAAACACGACGTTAAGAACAGAGCGATAATTTACCTACATCAATGAGTTTCATTATGGAACAGCCACAACACACACACACACACACACACACACACACACAGTTCCCCTCAGCACACTCTCTGTGTGTGTGTGAGTGAGTGCGAGATCTTTATCTCAAAATGTGACTATGGATGGCCAGACAGGCAGATCAGTTTTGAAGTTGGAGCTGCAGCTCTGATTTCACAGCAGGCGCGTATTGGGAGACCACACGAGCGAACAGCATCTTTTGGTGATAGTCATAGCCAATGTCATTCATAATTAAAAACAAAAGTTATACCAATATGTCGAGCATAATTTCAATTTGAATGGCCTATGCAGAGCTCGAAATAACCAGTTCCAAGATCCCTTCGCAGGTCTCTTGGTCACCATAAATTTCTGGCATAATCGAGGCAATGTTGAAAATCTTCTCACCTTTTGGTCGTCGCTTCCTGCGCCCAGCGCCAGCGTCGAGCAGGCAAATTAACATTTGTGTTTGGCTTTTGCTCTTTAATCCGTTTGTTTGGATTAATTTTAAATTCAGTTTGCCTCCTGCTGCTGCTGCTGCTGCTGCTGTGGTTGCTGCACCACTCTGCATTCTAGTATTAATTACTTTGGCTTCCGAAATCGAATTTACATATTAAAGTCGTTTTAAGGCAGTCACCCAGGCACTAAGGCACCCAGGCAGCCAGCACGATCGTATCGTGCGCGAAGAAATGAACCCGCATCGGGATCGGTCTGGCTGGTTGGCTGGCTGGCTGGCTGGCTGGCTGACTGCCTGGGTGCAGCTGTAGTCGTCGGGAGTCGATCCTCGATGACGGTGCAGCAGGTTAAATGGAAATCAGCGCCAGCCCCCATTCCCAGTTCCTACAGCCACATTGGACATCTGAAATCAATGGGAGCGAGCGTCACCGACCATTTCACAAATCGATACAACGACAAACGGAGCTGGCAGACGGTCGACTGTCGACTGTCGCTTGGGTCGCCAAGTGTCGACTGTGGTTCTGTCTTTAATTTGGTATTGCTTTTTGGTTCTGTTTTTGTTTTCTTTTATTTTAATTTTTATTTTAATTGGAACAACATAATTCCTAGAAGTTCGCACGAACTAAACACACAACACACCAACACCAGAGCACAGAGCGCTCAGCTAAGAGCTGCTAATGGAGTTCGTTTCTTTTGCTTTGCTTGTCTGCTTGCTTGGGTTGCTCAGCTACTTGGATTGTTTGGTGTCATGAGCTCGGCTCGGCTCAGCTCAACTCAACGCAATCGCCATGGGGCCATCGTAAATTACCCGATCGTGTACTCCGCTCAGCCATCCGGTTTCTCTTGGTCTCTGCCCGTTAAAAGAGTATTGAAAACAATTAAAAAATTGGCAAACACGAATCGATTGTGATTACAGTAAATTGTTGTCAAATTAGCTGCAAAATGAGCGACTTGTGAGCTTCAACTGAGCTGCAGAGTTGTTTGGTTAGTTTCATTTTGTGTGTGCGTTTGTGTATGACAAAGACAAAGATCAGAGTGGGTGTGTAGGCCGTGAGCAGAGAAAGTTGAACTTTTGCAATGACTCCGAGCTGCAGAGAATTCAAATTGGTTCACGAGGGCAGAGATGATTAAGAACAATATACGATATGGGCGAAAATGAGTCTGAAGAAGGCAAAAAAGAAAGGCTGCCCACGATGGAGATTTAAAGATAAAGATTTTTGAATGTAGCAACGGCCAAACATTATTATTTCATAAATAATTCGAACTTAAAAATTAAGAAAATGAAAAATCTGATAGATCATCATCATGATCAATTTCGTTGAATTACCTAATCGTTTGATATCCACGATTCTTCAATATTTAAACGATAGAAGAACAAAATTGAAAATGTGGTTCATGATTACTTATATCTTATCAAGTGATCTGTAAATTAGTAGAAGACAAGATAATCTGGACAAATTGTTAGCAGAATATTTCGAATATTGAATTTGAAAACACAACATGCTTGATTTTTCTGACAACATAATTGCAGAGGCATTTCAATAATCTAAACCCCATGGGGTTATCACATGAGATCAACATATTACAATATAAATAATACACATGGAGATCTTTAACACACGCACACACACATGAATCTATCATGAAAACAACTTTATAGCGCGCACACACACACACACACACACACACATAGCGATTGATCGATCGTGATACAAGAGAAGAGTCTCGGACAGCGATTCGAGCAGTTGAAATAATTATGAAATGTCAAACTTGTGTTCGCGCTCGATTACGCCACTTGACATGGCCAATTAATCTCGGCTTAATTGGTTTGTGCCACAACACAACACAAACAGATACAGCAGACAGGCCTGAGAGAGTCAAGACGATCGATATTGATGTGGCTGGGCTTCTGATTTTGTCTTGTAAGATACAAACATGTATATATATTTTTTTGTCCCAGCGAAATTTGTCATATTTACGGACGCCAGCTCGGCCCGCGTTCAAGGCCTGTGATCGATATACAGATTGTTGGAAGCTGGAAGCTCGGGTCTGAAAGCCCAGGCTTGAGTCGCGCCACTTTGACGTGGACGTGAGTGTCTTCAGCGTTTTGCTTCTTTTTTTTTGCTCAATCTGAGGCTTTCGGAGTCCACTCAAGTCAACTTGGATCCGGCGGCCAACGCCCGCCACCGCTTGTAGACATTTTATCAGATTCTTTAATTGCGTAAAACATTTTTGGATTCTTCACGTACGAAATTCCAAAACACCGTAGCTTGTTAAAATTCTTCTATCAATGAGCAGCAGCCAGCGACAAAAAGACAAAGACAACAAAATCAATGATCGCAGCCCCCCAACCCCAGCCCCAGCCAGACAGAGACAACGGCAGGCGTCTGCCCATCGCTAGAGTGAGACAACATTAAAGCTTATTGGAACACACGAGCGTTTTTGAAGTGGAACGCACGAAACGCCAATTAAGAAATTGACAAATTAAAAGCGAATGCTTTTTATAATCAAACCAGACAAAGCAAATAAGCAGCTGGAACCAGTCAGATAGACTTGGCCAACTTGGAGGTTGTTTTAAATTAAATAAATGAAAAATGCATGTTTTCAATACATACATATTGTTGGGTTTTCTTGGCAAGTGGCGAGCTTGTTTAAATTGCTGCTATTTGATTAATATGAATAGGCGACAAGTATATATTTATTTATAGCGTTTATTTGCATTTCACAAGACAACACCGGACAGAGAAACAACAAAAAAACCAACTTTCCTTTTCAGCTGTTTGGCAGGCAATCGGCGGCAAATTAACGCGACGGCTTGTTACAGCCACGTTTAACAATCTGAGAGAGTTTTTCAGATGTGTTTTTGTTTTGCCTGCAACGACAGCAATCAATCGATCAAGCGATCAAGCGATCAAACGAGCGAAAGCTGCACCGCTCATGTCAAAGTCCTTTGCAGCAGCAGAAGCAGCAGTAGCAGCAGGAGAGCCAATCGATGGTCAATGATGGCCGCTACTTGCATTCCGAAATGACAAAACAGTTAAAAAATAATTAATTGCGTTGCCTTAAATGGCTTAAAGCGGTTTGGCTTTTTGCAGCAACTGTTGCATCGCTTGTTTGCAACCTGCAGCAGTAGCAAGTGCATAAGCTGGCCATTGGATGTATTTCTGTTTCCTTTTCAATGCCCATTTTGGCTTTTGTTTTTTATTGCCCGCCTGGAGAGGCAACTGAAGCTACCGGTCATACAGCAGCAGCCACTTTAGGGCTTATTAATGATGGATTCTCCTCAATTGTTGCACAGCATTTTCTCCAGCGACTCTTTTATTGCGCAATGTGCTGCAACCAGCAACAACAACAACAGCAACAACAAGAATGAGGAAGACGTGGCAGACACTGGCTTACAGCACAGTGCACGAATGTATGTCAACGGCAACAGTCCTGAATGACAAATGAACAAATGTTTGCAACAGGAGTTTTTTGCTCAAGCGCAACAACCCAAAGCCAGACACTGACTGCAAAACTGATGGGGCCAGTGAGAGCGTTGTACTAAACGTTTTGGCAGCTTGGTGGCTAATTTGGGCCAGCTTCATGATGAGGATGTTTTTGATGATGGTCAGCGGGAAGCAACGAAATTATAATAGGAAATTAATCAAATGCTGTCGACTGAATTTTATTGATACATCGCAGGACGTATGAAAAGAAACACCTATTTTCGTTGCCCATATACATATATAATATATTTACGCTTTTTATAAACACGAGAACTGGCACATATTTTTTATAGTATATTTTAACCACATTCATACATTAGTTTCAATTTCGTAAAACTAATTCTACAATTTTTTCGGGCCTCTTATGGTTTCTTGGAATGATTTAAACTGTCCAAAGTGAGTAAGATACAATCTATGAAGCAAACATAATTCCAATTCTGCAAAAATATTTAACCTTCTGATGGTTTTGGAATAATTTAAATTGTTCTAAGTGATTAAGATACAATCTATGAAGCAAAAAGAATTCCCCAATAAAATAATTAACTATTATACAATCTTTTCTCCAAACACAAACAATACGAAACTCGTATTTATCTAACAGGCAATATAAATAAATCACGATTCATGTCGTTTAGACAAACAAACTAATTTTCACTATTATTTAACAAATGAGCTATGATCAAATAAACAAACACACACACACACACTCATACACACACACACACACACACACACACACACACACACACACACATAACACACTCGCACACCATCGCGATCTCACGATCGTAAATTCGTTGAGATATCTGTAATGGCTTAGCGAGCCAGTTTTAATAACTCGAGATCCAAAATTGGCAGCCACCAAAGATGGTTGGTTTGTGGATCCAAGTTATTTATGCTTTGGGGTCGGAGTCCCCCCTTCCGTGTAACAGATCGTAAGCTAATGCCCAAAAACAGATTAGCGATCGCCAATGTAAAGGGAAAACGACAAATCGAAAATGCATTGGCAATAAATTTAAATTCAAAACCAAAACACACATCTTCCCAACAATTGTCGTGGGCTCCTTGCATAATTAGACGAATGAAAAAAAAAACAACTTATAATAGCAGCTCTACAGACTTTTATTGGAAATTCCAAAAGCACCGGCACTAAATTAGATTTACGAGTGTGTATCAATGGATCATGGGGCGCAATTAAAATCGGCTTAATAATTTCCTCGAGTCGCTGCGCAGACCATCGTTTGTTAACCATATAACATATAATAGCCGAGCATTTCTGAGCGTGCGATAAATAAAGTGTGATAATAATTTTATGAAAGAGCCAGCGAGGCAACAAATCAATGCAACATAATACGCACCGATCCAATAAAAAACGATTTGAAGAAGGCATTTACATTCATGAACATAAATCTTGCCCTCCACAATGCCAGAGAAATTTTGGACAGCTAACAATTTCATTATGAACCATCAATGAATGGCCGACTGAATAAAGGTCTGCCCGACTGCCCGATCGAATGAATGAATGAGTCCAGCTAGACGCAAGATGAGTCTTGGAGGACCTCACAATTGGACGCACGCATTTCGGGTGATTAGGTGTTAAGTACACACACATACATATACACACACACACACACACACACACACCCAATTCGCTGAGCATTCCAAGTAATGTAATTTATGGCCCACAGAGACAAAAGCCCCAGCCCCTAACTGGAGGGATTCAATTAGAATTGGCCGGCAGGTAATGAAGTTTCCAGTCAGTTTGCAACTTGGTGGTCAGCCCGTTGGCAATGGAGTGCAATTCCTGCGCATGCGCCGCTGGACACTTGAATGCAATTCTTAATTGCAATGCGGCTTTCTCAAGTCTGACAGCGCTACGGCGCCGTAATTAAGCTAAAATCATAAACAAAATTAACTTTAATATAAGCGCGGGTCTGCTAATTAAGTGATGCTTGCCTGAGCCGCTATGCTTCACTGACACGACTCCCTCCCTCCCTCGCTGTCTGCGTCTCCCCTCTCTCAATTGGCTGTTCTTGACGCACCTTTCGACAAGTCATTGAGCTGGTAAATTTATTTAATGCCTTACACAAGACACTGCCATGTTGGCACTTTGTTATTAATTTTTATTACTGTGCTCAATTGCAGCAAGTTGTTATTGAGACTGCCCGGGGAAGATTGCTGAAAGGATTCCCAGGATCCATTGATCGTTCGTTGCAACCTGCTGCGCTTTTGTTGGCACCCCTTGAAAATTAAAGAGCAACCCAAAATTGAGAAAAAAAAACATCCATTTTGCTCAATGAATGCAGTTTTGTGCTGCAGTTGAGCAGTTCATTCATGTTGAGAGTGCCCATTCAGCTCCTTGAGTCGGATGGGTGTGTCCACAAGGATTACACTAATGCGTCTGTTGTCCTGCGCAATATTTTAATGCACTCGCTCGAGAGGATTTAATGATGTTCAGCCCGTGTTCCCATCAAGTTCAAGTGCTCCATGGTCGGCAACTGATTCGCAAAAAGGATTTTCTTCTCTCGTCTTTGTTCAACGACACGAGAATCCTTTCTGTCTCTTTAGATTTTTTCTCTTTTCTTTTTTCAAGCATCTCTCATATTTTATGGTCGCATATTTTTCATGTCACAAAGTCAGGCACTTGAGCCGCTTGAAGTGTTTGTTGTCTATTCGCATTGTCCGCAGAGCTCAGGACACTTGAGCACTGCCTTCCCTCTTCCTATCTCCCTCGTACTCATATGAGCCCGGTCAAGTGCCTGCTGCGCAGGTGCACGCACGAGCCGATCTGACGAGCCCTGACTTTGCGGTTTTTCGACAGCACTTGGAACTGATCCGCTTAATGCAAATCGCTTCATGCGCTTAACTCTTTGACTTCCACCTCTCGAGTTAGTCAGCAGGGTCTTCACATTTATCGTGATATTATTTGACAAACGAAAATCAAGTGTTGTTTCGTTGTGTCTGAAAAATGTTGTCAATAAAGTTGTACATTTTAAGTTGCAAGATCTTCGAAAATGGGTCCGTTTACCTATTATAGGCGATTTCGAAGGAACCTGCAATATATATATATGCTCTATATCCACTCAGTCAATTATTTAGCTTTTTTCTTAGAGACTACAAGAGCTAGGGGTATAGGTGTTGTATGTCTGTCTCTTAAATGCTTAAATTAAAGCTATATATCTTTCTTTATAATGGCAAAAAAGTAAGCAGCGATAAGCTTCTATTTGGTATTATCTTAATGAAAAGAATCCAGAGGAAAATCTGGAGAAGGATGATGAAATAAATCTATATCGTTCTTAAGTGTAATGTACTTAAATCTCAAAAATCCATACAACTTATACTTATTTATTGCAACTTGCGATTTTCTTGAGATTCGCATTCTATTGAACCGTGTAGAGATTTTTCCCAACGCCCAAGCTTTTCTCCTAATGGATGATGACGATCATAAGGCATCTTCATGTGCATTACAAGTCTTCACCTGGCTGTTGACGCCAAGCTAAAAATTAATATACTCACGCTATGCTGTCAGCAGCAAAGCTATCTCATAAATACGCATGAGAGATCCATTCAAGCAGTGCCAGCATTTCAAAGGAAATTATTTTCCAAGTGTGCGCCGCACAGCGCCAGCTCCCCCCACTCCGACTATGCTGTGTGTGTGTGTGTACGCGTGTGTGTGTGTGTGTGTGAGTGTGTGTGTGTGTATGGATCTAATGCCACTGGCAAGCTTACGCAATCGACGCCGTCTCATTACGAGGGTAAAGACATGGAGTCATGGCTGGCGCAGCTGGCAGCCAGCAGCAGCCAGCAGCAGCCAACAACCAGCAACAGCATAAAATGGCAACTGCAACTTTTTGTGTGGTTTTTAATTAACGCTTTTGCACAATGCTTGTCTAATTACGCCTATGGTGCCATGACAACAACACACAAAACGCGACAACGACTCGTACTAAATCATCAATATTGTCAGTGGAGGAGCAACAGAAGAGTCGAAGCAGCAACAGCTGCTGCTTGAGGCAGGCATCCTTAAGGATGAGCAGACAGACAATGGCAATAACGATGACAACGTTGCGACTACGATCATCGCATGGCAATTAGGCATTGGCAGCATTTGATGCATTATTAATTGAATTAAATTTGCATTCAAATGCGACAACAAACACGTCCCAGTTCCAACTATCAACCAAGATGCTGATGAAGTCATACAAGCTGGTTGCGTTTAAGGGAAGCGCGACTACGCAACAACTAACACAAAATGCCAATTTAAAATGGCTGAAATAAATTGGCGGGCAACGCAAAATAGACTATCATCAATTGAAAATCAATATGTCACATAAATTGGAAGGGAAATCAACGCCAGCAAAGTTGGCAAACAACAAAAACACTATCGATCGGGAAAAAATTGAATGCCAAAATGGACAACGGCCGAAAAGGTAAGTCGCAATGCGATTACTTTGCTATAATTCGCTGTTATTGTTGTTGTCGCTTGCGTTTTATTGGCCACTTTTGGCCACATCAGCGACAACGATGAGACAAGCCCGCTTCCTGCCTGCTAGCCTGACTGCCTGGCTACCTGGATGCCTAGTTCGTAGGATCCACATCGACAACTTGCCATTATTATGCGCATTGGCATTGTTGCTCTTGCTTTTTTCAGTAGTTATTCGAATGTATTTCTTTTTTGTTGCCGGATTTGTCAGCGATCCTCAAAGTGATAAAAATTGCTCGTAAATCCTTAACGAGTGGAACTAACACGCGCTCAATTCTCAATACTCAGTCGCTCGCTCTTTCAACCACCCCCCCAACCACTAACATCCACACACCACATTTGTCTTTTTAGCGAACTCCCAAAACAACCGAACAAACAAACAGACACAACAAGCCAAACGGAACAATGGCCGATCCCGATCCCGGCCAGTCCGCAATGGAAGCGCTCATCTCTTGATCTGCATTGTTAGCAGTCTCGAATGCGATTCTGACTTCTGTTTTTTATTTAGTTTTGCTGCTGCTGCTGCGTTTTGCATTCAGCACTCAGCATTGCGGATTCAGTAGAACTCACACCAACGCGCTCCACTTTATGCATCTCAAACACCAAATTGACTCCATTAAATTCCAATTGCCCAATGCTCGTCCTCGTCCCTATGGATTCTTCGCCCGCCCGCTTCGCTCCTTGTGCGGGTGTTGAGTGGCCAAGTTGAAGGTTATTATTGAATGTCGTTCACCGTTAAATTGCACGCTTGTGCAACGTTAACAATAAGATAAGCTGATAAATGTCACCAAAATTTGCATAGATTGACTATGATAAGAAAGAAGAAGTTTCACACAAAAGATGTCATTGTACTCAGTTCTGCTCTATTCCGTTTTCATTCTTTTATTTCCAGATTTGTTTGATTTCTTATATTATATTTATTTTCAAGATTTGCCCATCAGTTTATCGGCTGGGCAGATTATGCATTTTAAAGGGTATTAAGCATTCGGCAAACATATAAATTAACTGCATATACCAGCAATGAACTTTTGCAAAGATTTCATAGATCAAGTTGCTAATTAAAAGCTAAATACGTTGGCACCCAAAACACTCAACAAACAGAACTAAGTCGCCGAATGTAAAATACCCTTACTAATAGTTGGCAGATATTCAATGTAATTATTCATTTCTTTCTCTGAGCAAGTAATGCCAAATTTTGACAGATGGTTTCTATGGAAAGTATTTGATAAGGCAATTCGATGTTGCTAATATAATTTTATTATTAATAAAAATATTATTAAATATTCGTACGTCGAGCATTATTCTGATAGTATTATTTGCTGTGCTTATATATATATATATAATTCACATCTTGTGAAGTAATGTGCAGTATCTCTGTTTATATTTTGTTTACTGCATAGAGTAGTCTTTCGCAGCGCCGCAACTAGCAGTAAGTAAAAAAACGAGCTGACAATAAAATCAACAAATTTTTGTATATTTACCGATTGGTAAATTAGCATACACACACAAACACACACACGCAAAGCAAACCAGTTGTTGTAGGCACTGTGGTAGGCGACCACCCAGTAGCCCGGCCAGCTTGGTCGATTAGCTTTATGGGTAGGTGTTGACAGTTGGTTGGAATAATAACTACTTTTAATGAAAGCCGGGGCATGCCGATAATTAATTACCGACGATTAATGAGAGAGTTATCTAAGCGTATGACAAACTGACACGCAGTAGGTGGTTCGCTTGAGTTCAATTGAGTTCGAGCGCAGCACC
Source organism: Drosophila cognata (assembly GCA_035041535.1). Classification (NCBI taxonomy): domain Eukaryota; kingdom Metazoa; phylum Arthropoda; class Insecta; order Diptera; family Drosophilidae; genus Drosophila; species Drosophila cognata. The sequence continues at coordinate 9,793,473 of JAWNLC010000571.1, read as the reverse complement.
ACCACATAATGCCAAGTTGGGGGCGTGTTTACCGCCAACTGTTCCGCCTAATTTGCAAATGATTTGATAAACGTCTCAATTGACGGCGGATAAGAGCATTGAACGGCATCCAATCAACAGGCAACCAAGACAACAAAAAAAAACTGACGGCGGCTGCTTTGAACCACTTCAGCGGTGGTTGTGACATTATTTCAAATACCGAAAATCCTTTTAATACATTATGTCATACTATGACTTACCCCCGCATTTGTTTGCCACCACACAGCATGTTGTTTGTTTTGTTTTGTTGTTTTTTACCACAGATGCAACATTACACACTCCACTCAATTCTCGGGCGCATAATTAATGTGCATAGCGACGCGCTTCGGGGCCAGCGATCCTTAAGTAGGGTGCGTCCCCTCCTAATACGTATATGTACATACATACATACATTTGTATAATTACGTTGTTTCATTAACAGCATTAGTAGCCATCATATTTCACTCTAGCCCCGCCAACTAGTAGAAGACACAACGCCGCCGCCGACAATGCAACACTTGAGGTGCTCCTACTTTGCTCCAGATCTCTCTCTCACTCTCAACGTGATTTATTGGCATTAACAGATCGCTCAAATGCCTTTTACTGGGTGGCAACTAGAGATGTGAGATGTGTTAGCTATTCCATCTTTAAATGTCACTCGAACGCACATCGTGAGATCGACAAAATATACAACATAATAACAAAACTAAATACTTCAACTTATTTTACTAAGATTTAATTAATGTATTTTATTTGGAGGTAATATTCAAGTGTGTAATAGGAAAATCTTTATATTAGTTTTAGACTATGAATTGTTGGCTGATAAACGCAATAGTAACTATTGTATATATGCAACATTTTAAAATACTTTTCACGACAAATTCAAGTTTCTTCGCACACACCACCCATCTCTAGCATGATGTTATGGATTATTAATGTAATGGGTTGTGCACGGGCATATGACGGGGCATTGATCATGGTCTCTGAAGTGGCAGCGACACAAAACTGACTAATGCAATCTGAAGTATGTGCGATGGTGAGGATGCTGATGAGGGGATGAGAGAGAGCGAGCGAGAGAGAGAGCGAGAGAGAGAGAGAGAGAGCGAGAGAGAGAGCTTCAACATGTGGCATAAAAAGAAGCACCCTCCCTCACAGTGCCTTGTCGAATTTATGTAGAGCGGCATGTTGCCATTGGCTTGCCGCTTGGTGGCAAGTTCTCGCACGCATTTAAATACCTAATAAAAGTTACACTTGAAAATTAATGAGCAGCGTTTAAAGGCAGCATTTATGGAACACGACAAAGTGACAACACTTGAATTAAGTTGTTCTACTCAATGTTCCCTCTGCACCCCCTGCTAACTCCCTCTGTTTCCCCACTGCTTGCTGCTATTGCTGCTGCTGCTGCTGCTGCTGTTGGTTGCCTTTCAGATGTCAGTTGATGGCATTGCCATTGCCATTCCGCGCCCGCTGCTGCTGCTGCTGCTGCTGGTGCTGCTGCTACTGCTGATTCGGGGACTACGACGGCAACAGGCAGGCAGCATTCGCGCTGAGATTTCATTTTAGTTGGTGTAATAAATTTTGTGGTTTAATGGGGCGGGCGTTTGTCGACGTCAGCAGCGGCAGCGACGTCGGCACGACTCTGAAGTTTCACTTTGATATTCGAGCGTCTATTAATGAAAACGTTTCCAAGTGCCGCTCGCCGTTTTCCTGCCCAGCGCACTTTCTTGGCCTACTCGTATTTTATAGGGCACGGTTCCTTTTTTTATTTTTGTTAATGCACTCGAACGACTCACTCAGCTAAACGCATAAACGACACTATTAAAATGACAAAAATTGACACTAATCATGCTCGGCTGCCAAGCCAAAGGGTGGCCGCCCATTTGTTCAAGGGGGAAGAGTGGAACGGACAGACTACGTGAGCGGGGAACAGGGAGCGGCAGCGACGTTTTGTAACGCTGTCATGTAGCACCAGACTGGTTATAATTTATGTATCAACAGCCAACTGATCGCTTGTGCTACCAGTGTTACCACAATTTAATAGAAATTGAATTTGCTTTAAAAAAAGATTTCAAGCCTTGACGGCTTGGTAAAATAATTAACTGAAGTATATTTATATTCAATGGTGATTATATGTATATTACCTCCAAAAAGCATAAATTAACTAGATCATGAAAAAATATATAGTTATAAATTAATTAAATAAGACATGGGATCATTTTATACAACGCTTTTTTGGTTTTGATTAAAACTTATGAGAAAATTATATTTCGGTTGCCTTTACAAAATTAGGTCTGCTCACAAATATGCAGCGCAGCTATTTTAATTTTATACATACCATTTTTACATAGTCGTATTCTTTATTGCCTCGAATTATTCAAATGTTTTTTAAGGTGACAAAGCATACGCCAAAAGCTGAGTGCTATCAATTCCATAGCAAGACACTAACTTGACCAAGCGACCGAGCAGCAGAATGATCACCAGGCAACGTCCGACACCATCGCTAAACGCAGCAAAGTAAATTGTTCGATTAATTGGATTTTAACAGCGACAAGTAGTCGCCAGGCCAGGACAACAGCCAATGAGCCAGTGAGCCAACAACAACAACAGCAGCAAAAAACAAACAAAATAACAACAAAAAAAAAAACAAACAAACAAAAAAAAGCACGCGCAACATTCCCCAGCAGCAGGCACAATGCACATGAACTCTTGTTTGCGAAATAGAGATGAATTTACAGCTACAAATCGCTTGATCAGTCGATCGTTTTAGCCACGTCTAATTGTCAGTCAGTCAAGCTGGCAAACGTCACTCTACAGAGAGGGAGACAACGAAACGAGACGACTACAACCAGTCGAAGGCAGCAAAAACGAGGCCCCAAAGTTGAATTTTTATTGTTGTCACAGCAATTTCAATTGGTTCGATGAGCATTCCAGCATTGCACGCGGCCAACTAGCGGAGAGAATCATGGCAACAACAAATAAAACCAGAAAAATAATAAAAAGAATCCAAAACAAAAAACAATAAACAAACAACGAGAAACAGACTTAGACAGCGGGCAAATACAACAACTTTGGAGCACAGCTCCATCATCGATATTATGTCGAGAGGCAGACGATTAATGATTGCCAAGGTGAAGATCTCATCGGCAGGCAGTTAACTTACACATATACATACATATGTGTACATATGTACTGCTGACTTTTTGTCCCACTGCTCAATGTCAGTCATGTAGTCAGTTCGTCAGTTTGTCACTGTCGCCAGTGTCAGGCAGTCAGGCAGTCAGCCTGGCTGGCAATAGCTATATAGCCGCAGTTCTCTCCTCTCTTCGACACTTGGTATTTATGCCAATTAGTATGAAATTTCTTACGTGCCTCCAGACAGCCGCACAGTGCACCAACTTCAACTCCAACTCCAACTCCGACTCCAAGTCGAACTTCAAGTCCCGTCCTCATCACAGCTTCTACTCGTTCTTCTTCTTGTTTAGCTGCTGCTGCTTCCGCTAAAACTGGTCCAGTTCCATTTCATGATTTCACCCTAAGACGATAACTCCTGCTGTGCACTGGCATTGTCTTTCGTCCAAAGCGGTCTTAGCGCCATTTTTGTCGCGCTTCTCGTCTTTTTGGCCTAATCAGCTTGCTCAAATCGCTGTAGTCCAAAATATTTTGTATTTAATTTGCTGCTTTGCATTGGGCCACACTTTGCTGAACAGTGTTTACAATAGCTGCTTCGTCTTTTGTCTTAAATTCACTTTAACTATCTATTTAATTAGTTATACACCTGAAGTAGCAGAGAAGTGAATTACTTAATAATATTGTTATTTAAATTTTTACAATCAAAAAGCGAAATATGTGGATTTTAACCATATCTGCACTTATATAAAAAAAAGAGTATATTAATTTTAGTTAATTATTAAAAAAATATAAAATGTTTAACTGATGTTGATTAATTTATTTCGACATAATGTTTGGAACATAACAACAAATATTTGTCTATAGTTCATTTGTTAAACACAAATACTCTCATATATGAACGTATATAAGCTAAAGTATCTATTATTGATTAGAAAGAGTTGTTGGAAAGGACAAGATTGAACTAGATAGCTTTGAGTCGGATAAACTAGATTGCATAAAAACGAACTGATCAGGAATATGTATTCTTTATATAGAGTAAACACCTCTTTTAATAGTTGTGAGACAAATTGTTATTTCATTTTAAATGATCTATTAATCAACATATATTTATTTTTGAATTATTCACAGCTTTTCATTTGATATGCTTCAGTTTTGTTGCTGTTGACCCGTCCGACAAATTTCCAACAATTGTCCGCCCAGCCAGTGCCAGTCACCCACTTGCCCCCAAAACTCCCCACACTGCCCCCACAATGCTGTTGGCTCGTTAGGCGGCGGCGGCTTCAATAATTGAGCAATTATTCATTCAAATGGATTGCCAATTTCGCTGGCCAGCCTCCCAAACGAATGCACAACGCCCAAGCCAATTTAGCAACATGGCATCGCATCGCATCGTATCGAAGTGCAATTGCGATTGCAATTATAAAACAATCACTTGTCCGGCTAGGCGGCTCCCGGTCGCCACCTTAACGGCAGCCCATTATTTTGGGGCGGCGGCGGCGGCCACGCAAATTGTGCTTACTTAATAAGTCGTACAACCTGCTAATGTGAGCAATTTACCAAAGAAGCGCGCTCCACTGCGCCAGGCTACCACATCCACATCCACAAACACCACCATATCCACATCCAAGTCCACATGCACGTGGATTGGGTCTGCAACTGAGCTGCGGGTTGTCTTCGCGCATGCGCAAAACGCGATTGCAATCAGCAGTAGCACAGCCAGGGAACAGGGCTGAGACTGAGACTGCTCGTTTTGGCCAAGACCGAACATCGGATGGAGTGTGTGTTTATGTGTGCACGTGTGTGTGTGTGTGTGTGAGTGTGTGCACAATAAAAAGGTGCGAGCTTAAAGAATTTATGGGCCAGCTTGAGACATCGATAAGCACAAGCAGTAGTAGCACGAAAAAACAAAGTCGCTTGGACAGCGCACCTAATTATTATAAATAAACCAATCGAACAATAAAGATCTGCTGGCCAACTTTCCACGAAACTGTGCACAGTTGTGGCCATAAGAACTTAATCGCAAATGAGATTCAGAGCTGCTCCAAGACGCGGACTGAGGTAACGCCATCGATAACACAATCGATGGATGAGGCAACGGGGGCGATTGCACCCGAAAAAGCCGAAGCCATGCCTAACAAGCACTTGCCACAGCTTGACGAGGCAGCAGCTCGGCTGGATTAATCGCTGACATGGGCCAAGGAGTCAGTCCATCAGCTCCCCCCACACCTGAATCCGCAGACCCCAAACTAAACTGAGCCCCAGATAACGCGCTGACGTAGTTAAACATATTGTAATTGCTGCTGCTGCCGTTTGGCCAAAACGGGTTTCACATTGCAGCTAAAGTTGGGAGCTGCCTGCTGGAGTCTGGTCATTGTTTTGCCCCTGGTCCGCTGTATCTCGGGCTTAGCATCAGATTACTACTCTATGTGCAGACAAAAGGCGCAGCAGTAGCAGCAACAACAGCAGCACGGCAATCAATAAGTGGAAGGCGTCGCGACGTTGTTGTCGTCGGTCTCATCCTCATCCTCATCCCCAAACCCCAACCCCATCCTCATCCTTGCTCTTGCTCTTTTCGGCCTCTGATTTTTGTGGATCAGCCAGGCAGCCAGTAAGCCAACCAGCCAGCACAGTAGCCGTTTCGATAATTTGCTACGGCATTCCAAGTGTATGTCTCCTTATCCCGCTTGTCAATCAAGCTCCTAATTATTCTTTGAATGCAAAAGATAATTGGCGTTTCGGGTGCCACGGCCAGCAACCATATCAATTTCAATAAGAACAACAATAACAACAGACGAGAACTGATCCCAAATCGCCATTCCAGTGATCCTGTGACAGTTTTGTGGCAATTATGACAAACAATGAGACTCTGTGGAGCTGTTGCTCGGCGAGCTTCTGTGGCATCATTAATCTTCATGCCTAATCAACACAACTAAATTCCAATTAAGTCCATAAAGAGCAATCACTAATAGTTAACCACCTTAATACGAGCGAAAAACTAGCCACAATGCAGCGAAGCAATAATGCTCTTGTCTAAACTTCAAATTCCTATTAATTATAAGAAGTTTAATAAAATATTCGTATTCATATTATTTATACATATTATTCATTGTTACTAATAAAATATGAATCTATTTATTATTATTTTAATGATTTACATTTTGAAATCTTGGCATCTCTTTTATTTGACTTTAGTTAGTTATCAATAACTCAAGATATGTCAGGCTTATGCATTTATTTATTTTTACAATACCTTATTTGTACTTGCCAAAACCAGTAGCTCATAGCTGTCAGCTGTACTTGTTTAATTATACATGTAAATTAAGATAATCTACTGTTTTAATTAAACGTTCAAGTCAAAACTGAGAACAATAAAATTCCACAAGTAAATTGTATTTACATATTGTTATTTATTGTTATTTGAGAGTTTCCATTATTTAATTTTGTATTTTAACTTTGTATGGTATAGCACATAATTAAAACATATTTGAATAAATAATCATTTATTTAAGCATACAGAACTTATATCTTATATCTTTTATGTGTCTTCCGTCGGATTGTAGTTAGGCTTAGCTTAACCGACATAATTATCAATATTATTGGCAGTCTTTGGTAAACATTAACCAATATATTATTTCTTAAAAGAAATTTTAGTCCGTTTTTTAGTCAAAATTTATTAAAATATATATTATTATCTATGTTATATTTAAAACGAAACAGTTAATTGAATAATCTTTAGTTTTTATTTGCAAGATTGTTTATTTCCATGCCATTACACACATGGTTGCTTTATGAGCCCTGCTTAATTCCAATTGAATTAAATTAGTTTTCTTTAGACTACTAAAATTGGATTGCTTCAATTATTTCTAGTTTGTTCTGTTATTTCTTACTTTAATAAATATTAATATTTATGTACAACTACCAATTAGCTTACATATCCATTATTGCTTATTATATACATTTTTACATATTTATGCCTTCTACTGTTCCCTCCATTTGCATACAATTGGCTGTCACATTCAAGTATTTCAGCTTACTTTATTTGCGCTGATCGACAGATTAGAATTCAAATTCAATTGAATTGAATGGTCTGTTAGCTCAAAGATAATCATAAAGCTAATATGCCAGCAGCAGCTAGCGAAGAGCATTCACGAAGCAGCAACAGCAAACAGCAGCAGCACCAGCACCAGCACCAGCAGCAGCAGCAGCAGCAGCAGCAGTAGAAGCAGTAGTTGCAGCAGCAGCAGTGTGATCGTCAGCTAATTCATTTGGCGTCCCAGCAGGTTGCCAGTTGCCGACGTCGAGCTATCTATGAGTGGTAATCATGCTGAGAACGGCTTCACATTCGCATATGTGTATGTGTGCGTGTGTGTTTGTCCTAGTCCTGGCAATTCGGGAAGCCGTCGAGTAGACGATCGCAGCGCATAGCTTTAAGTGTAATGAAATCACACATAGAAAAAGAAGTAGACTGAGAGAGAGAGATGGAGTGGTGAAGAGAAGGGAATATTGAGGCTTTGTACGCTACTTTTCTGTGCAGTTGTGTAAAACGATTGGCGCGTTAATCAACGTACAAATTTCCTACTTATATGGCCAGCGAATTAAATCGTTCCCTCGAGATCGCTTTCCAGTCTGCCAGCCAGCTAGCCAGTCAGCTAGCCAGCCAGCTAGCCAGCTAGCCCGGCCATCGAGCTATTGACAGCTGGCGATTAGAACTGGAGCGATAAATTATACAATTGCCATGCGTGAGACCTGAGCTGGGCAGCCAGTTGGCTTGTTGGTCGGGAACAGGTCCCCCAGCTCATCGCCTCTGACAATTACACTGATTATATTAAATATATGAGGTCCATATATGGGTTACACTGGGGCACTGCTGCCATGGGAGTGTTAACTGTTAACTGTTTGCCTGCATGCGCATACATACAAATTTTCACAATTATTTGTTGTGGTGTAATTTGTGCTGCGCTGCCCCGCTAAATATGCACCACAAAAACCAACAGCAACAAGCGCACAACACGAAAACTATGCAAATTACTACAAGGAAAAACACAAAAAAATAAAAAAAAAAAGTGGAAAAGAGCAAAAGAGCAAGAGAAAAAGAAAAACTAGAATAAAGGCTGCATATTTGTGTGTTCTGAACGTTGTGGAAAATCAATTAAGTTTGCTGAAACCTTTTGAGCTAAGCACTAAACAATTGCGCATAATTACACACACTGGGTCCCAACTGCATTGCCTCAATTTGTGCATTTGCATACGAGTAGTGGGCAAACTACAACAACAATAACAACAATTCAAGTTCTAAATGGAAAAAGCTAATGACCTCAGAACCGAGGAAATACCCACACCACACAGGCCATGCCACAATTCGAATTCCAGACGATTTTCTTTCAATGAATGCAAGCGATTTATAATAGACGTCTACTAAGTAAATTACACAAAAATAAAAAATAGGAGTCGGCCTCACGAAGGGCGTTAGTTGGTGATCACCTTAATACATAGTTAACTTTATTACTGAAAAAATACTCAATTACTTTAAAAAATGCTGAAGAGTATTTAATAATTAAAGTAAATGTATGTGTATATAGCAAGGGTTTCGAACTCGAACTTTCTTAATTGCAACTCAAAATAAATTTGCATTTGAAAAACATAATTTAAACGATTTAGTTTATGAAATTTTAAAATATTCTGCCATGTTTGGGGTTGAAATAAAGCAATTATATAAAAAGAGAATTTATAAACACCACTGTTCGCTTGATCAGTGTTATTTTAAATCGTTGAAATAATTCTGAATTTATAGTCGCAAAAATGTATATCATTTTTCACCTACATACATGCAGTTATTAATGTTTCTACAAATGTATGCGCCTTCAAATTGTTAAGAAAGTATGTTTGCCTCAAGCTTTGAGCAAAAGTGCACTTTATGGCGAGTCCTTAGGAATGTGCGCCAGGAATGCGGGCAGACTGGCAGTTATATATTTCATTAGGTTTTTAGTAAGGCGTCTAGTAGTAGGCATCGCTGAAACAATACTTTAGATTTTCAAAAATTTTTTAACTTCAATTCCATACATAGTTGCACGAAGTGAGCCAAGGAAATAGCTGACAATGCGTTGCACGGCTTATTGCTTGTGTTTATTTTACTGGCTTATCTAAAATTGCTTGTTTAAAAATTTATTGCGTGCGCGCCGAATGTGGCAGTCAGCTGATTACCTCTCTGGCAACACCATATGGCGAATGTTTAGTGTGGCAAAGCGCTCGAAAAGAACCGATAATAATACTATCGATACGTATAACGGGGGAATATCGAAAGACACGCTCGCGAAACCCACGAAACAGGCAACGCAGAGGAAAAACAAAATCCCGATCGAATTGTGAAAAAGTTTTACGTTCGCGCTAAACTTAATACACATTACATCGATAGAAAACAAACGCAAGCGGGTTAGAACAAAGTGAACGCTCTTAGCAAACGTAGATTAGTGTTGCTAGCTAAACAAAGCCCTCAAAGTTACCTTCACCACCGCCGCCACCTGCACCTGCCGTTCCCCTTCCAATAAAATACTATTTTTTGACGCACACACAACAAGAAAAAAAAAAAAAAAAAAAACGAAAAACGAAGAGTAGAAGAAGAAGAGAACGCCAATAACAGTTGCAGACGATTCTGTTCGTTTTGCGAAATCGAAATCCAAGACGAAGGCCAACGCCAGCCGATTAACCCAACAGCCGAGCCAGCGATCAAAACAGAAAGCCCAACAAAACAGAGCAACAGAAACCACAACAACAACAAATGAAGGCAACGCTCAAAAGTTGAATGTAGATTTTCGCAGCAAGTGCAATTTAGCAAAGTCACGCCGCGTCAGCTGTATAATAAACATTTACCGTATAAAATAGCAACTCATCCCAGCTCAGCGATGTCCGTACGGACGCAGGTGCTCGGATTTGTGGATGTGATGATGCGGGTGCCGCCCATCATCGTCATCGATGAGATACTCAAAATAGGCATGGGTCTCCCAACGCAACTCAAATCGGGGTCCGAGGACACTCTGACAACCGTTGAGGCCATCAACAGCATCAACAACAACAGCAGCGGGAGCAGCAGCAGCAGCAGCAGCAGCACCACAGATACATTTACAACAACGATCAAGGCGTTATTTGGCTTAGGGAGCAGCGCAGAAGCGTCACAGAACATCAGCCAAGCCGATGTGCTGGAGCACAGCGTCTCGAAGTCGGCACAGGCCGGCAGCGTGCTGAGCAGCAACTTCAACAGCATCATGGACGAACTGGCCACCGATGGCATGCTGGCCAACATACTTAATATAACGACGGTGAAGTTTGTCGTCTGTTTGCTAGGTGAGCGATCGAGCGATCTCTGGCTAAAGGCCGCTTATCACTGCATCGCTGCATTCACATTCACATACATATATACCTTTACATATCATATATTTGTACTTTAAACCTTTCGTGTGGCATTGTCAGGTTTCTTGTGCGCCGCTTGCATTTTCATGCTTTGGACGCGGCATTTGGTGATGGTTTACATGTTTCTAACAACGCTGGGACTCACCTTTCTCTCCTACTGGACGAATGTCAGTGCTCTGGCACTAATGGAGCACAGTCCGTGCATACTCGAGGATCTAATGTCGATGAACACGACCAGACTGCTCGATTCGGGTGGCGTCATCATGACTCTGGCGCCGCATATCATCGCCCAATGGTTTATGGGCATGCTCTTTGCCTATATACATCTGGGTCCACGATTTTCGCTGCTCCAGAAAGCGATGCCCATCATATTTACTAGTCCAATTCTAATCGCCATGTTGCCCCTCTCACCGAGCATTGTGGACAAGCTGCCCGTCGTTGCCGGTCTCACGCCCATCATTCTCACAAAAATCACCCTGATGCAGAGCGCCATGGATGCCAGCCGAACGGTATACAATGGCTACCAATATGCCATGAACTTTGTATCCAACTTTGGACTCTCCGCGCTCATTGAGAACGAGTGGCAGCGCCTCAATGTGCCAAGTGTGTTGCGTCTCTTTTGGACCATTAGGTATGTAAAGTAAAAAATAATCTTAAAATTTTAATCTTAATTCGAAAAGCAGAAATTTCAAAATTTTGGTATATTTTTCTTGTTATCGAGTTGAGTTGCATTGTTTAAAGTTAGATATATTTTGTATATTGTCGCAACAGAAAATTAGCCTTGACTTATGGCAGGTTTCATCAAATGTTCTTATCGTTCATCTAATTATCGCTCTCTATAAGAATCGTTATCTTTGGTGTGCTGAGTATTAAATATCGTAGCTCATAATGACTTGCTTTTTATTTAGTATAAATAATCATTTTGCTCAAGATTGCGTTAAGAATATACATATTTTTGATAACTTTACAGAATTGTGCAGGGCGGATATGCCTTGTTGACGGCCGATACGGATGAACCTCTGCAACTGTTTCCAACGATCGAGAAGCTGCTCGTGGATGGCTGTGAAACGTTGACCGCCGTGCTGGGCATGACTGGGGTCATTTCCATGGTGTGCCATTACATTGGACGCATCTTTCAGTGGTATCTGCTGACATATGACAACGACGAGGAAAAATCCCTGGGCACAGTTTCGGCGGTGCTCTTCTACATCCTGGCACTGCAAACTGGGCTCACATCCCTCTCGCCCGACAAGCGTTTCGTGCGCCTTTGTCGCAATCTGTGCCTTCTGGTCACGGCGCTGTTGCATTTCCTCCACAACATTGTGTCGCCCATATTGATGTCGCTGAGTGCAGCGCGGAATCCATCACGAAAACGCCATGTGCGCGCCTTATCCGTTTGCGCCTTTCTTATTTGCATGCCAGTCGTGCTGCTTTATTATCTATGGGTGCAGCACTCGCCCTCCACTTGGCTGCTGGCGGTAACTGCCTTTTCCGTCGAAGTAATTGTTAAGGTACGGATGTCGCATTATGTTAATTTGAATCAATTTTATAACCAATATTCCATTGCAGGTGCTTGTGTCGCTGGCTACCTATACGCTCTTCCTGCTGGACGCTCGTCGACAGTTCTTTTGGGAGAAACTGGATGACTATCTGTACTATGTGCGTGCTTTTGGCAATTCGGTTGAGTTCTGCTTCGGCATCTTGCTATTCATTAATGGCGCCTGGATCTTGGTTTTTGAATCGGGTAAGTGGGCAATGCAAGGATGCTGCTGGCTGTCGTCGTCATAGTCAAATTACATTAACACATTCAGCAAAAGCATTGTAAAAAAAGCATTATATTCATTGTATTTAATGCATATTCACCTTGTGAGTTTGTTGTGTGCTTCTGTCCAGCTTTTTTGTTCCGTGTGCATGTAATTTTATTATTTGGTTGACTTTGTGTACCGATAACTATTGATAGCCCGAAATGCTACAGGCGGCGCCATCAGAGCGATCATGATGTGCATTCATGCCTACTTCAACATCTGGTGCGAGGCCCGAGCTGGCTGGTCAGTGTTCATGAAGAGACGCTCAGCGGTCCACAAGATCTCAGCACTTCCGGAGGCGACACCTGCCCAACTGCAGGCCTTTGACGATGTTTGCGCCATTTGCTACCAAGTGAGTGCTCGCAACTCTTTTTCCATTTATTGTCTTAACTCGTCACTTCTTGCACACAGGAAATGTACTCAGCAAAGATAACACGATGCCGTCACTTCTTCCATGGCGTTTGCCTGCGCAAGTGGCTCTATGTCCAAGACCGCTGCCCACTGTGCCACGAGATCATGATGTACACCGACAAGGCGGAGGAGAACGCTCAAGAGGCTGATCCACGGAATGCGGCACAGGCCGAACAGCCTCTACGCATATATCCACGAGACGTAAGGGGCCATTGCCTGGCTGAGAAATAACTTGAGCTTGCCAAAGAAAATGGTTAATTATTCTATTTAATTTCCACTCAGGATGGTGCCAATGCCGGTGCGCCGCGTCGTTCGCCCGAGCGTGCTGCAGAAGCTCCTGCTGACCAACTGCCGACATCGAGCAGTGCTGCAGCAGGTATTGCGAACATTGATAATGCGATGGGGATTGCCACGATTGAGGCTGAGGTGAGAGCTGCCATTTCCATCAGCAGCAGCAGCACAAGCAACAGCACCAATGCCAGTTATATAACGGCGTCCGGTCAGCCAACTCCATCGACGGCCACATCGGCTGCTGCTGTAGCAACGGCAGCGGCCAGCAATACGACGCATCTATTTCGGTTGTCACAGGAACAGCAGTGAAGTGTAACGCTATCCCTAATCTTAGCATACCATATGTCACTGTTCTATGTGTTAGTGTACTTATGTAAAAATGCAAAACTTCCAAGCGAAACACTGGTCCGCTTATTGTACGTTTCGTGGAACCTATTCCTATACTAAGTACTGATCCTCACACACACCCACACTACTCATAGACATACTCATGCAAATCACACCCACATCCAGTTGGCTTCAACTTCACAGTAAATTACATTATATATCATGCATACAAGCACATACCTATACATATATGTATATTTATATATATATGTTCGTGCCGAACGAAACGTGAGATCTTTCTACATTAAGTTTATGGTAAAAAGATGACCCAAAAATGTTGAAAATGGTTAGTTTTAAGTTTACAGTGAAATGATGTTTAAAAAAAAAAAAAAAAAAAAAAATCAGCAAAAAAAATAATGCGGTGAAGTCTGAAAATGATTTAATCAAGTACCAAGTAAAGCAAAAAAAACTAGTTAACACAAGATAATTTTATGATGTACAAGAAATTTAAATTAGCCAATCTTTGTTTTCTAATTACATATTTAATTTAATTAAATGAAAGGAGAACGAAAAATTACAGCAACAAATACAGTACAATATGCTAGCAATAAACAATTGACCCGTATTTTGAGTAGATTACAAAATTGATGGAACTTTTGGGCTTGGCCAGCGGTTTCGCAAAGTTCAACCTTAGTTAATTTAAACATCTTTTGTTTTTTCTTTTTTTTTTGAGAGAGAGAGGAGAGCGTCCACAGCAAATTGACAAGTTGGTTAATTGGAAGCGAAATTGTAAGGCAGCTTATGTATAAAAATAATAAAAAAAAAGTCAGCGATTTGTATCAAATTTGTATATAGAACATACGCATATGTAACTTAATGACAAGTATTTTGTATTGCAACATGTTTATCAAAATACAAAATTGCCTTAAAACGATCCACATTTGCCTCTCATATTTAATGTTCGAATTTATCAAATATGTGTTTCTTTAACTAGGATACAACAATAATTTAACATAGAACAACAGTTATTTGATTTGTGCCACGACTTTGCCACTCGCTTCTCTAGTTGAAAATCAAGTCGTTGTAGTTGCGCAACAGATGATACGGCGAGACGCGACAACAGGTGGTGGTGCGCACCACCGTAATGCGATCTGCACGTTCGAAATTGGCCTTCACCGTTTCATAGTAACGACCATCACTGTGGATTTTGATTCGGAGTTGGAGAAGAGTCAGCAAAATAGAGAAACATATATCATATATACAATTGAAGGCTTACCTCAAGACCATGCAGCGTAGTTTGAGGCATTTGACACGCAGAATATCAATTGCCTTTTGGCTCTTGTCGGAGAAACGCAAATTATCCGGATCCCAACGCAGCTCCAGGCGCTCCAAGTTGCCACAGTTGGAGGCAATGGTATCCATCAGCTGATCCACGTGTATATTGACGCCCAGCTTCTCAGCGGTGCCCATCACGATTATTCTGATGGGTTAAATGATTATTTATATAGCAGTCAAGTGGTCTACTCCACTCTACTCACTTGCAGTTGCCCAGAAGGGGCAGTATGCTCATCCACAGTTGATCCGTAATGTGAGGCATGCCGGAGAGGCAGCAAGCGCTCATCTGATGGCCAAAACGCTGCAGGAACTTCAGCAAGCCCTCGTCTGTTATATTATCCGAGGAGTCCAAGTCCAACGAGTTGAGGGATCTGCGGTGGAAGATGATAGTATATATGAGAAAAAATATATATATAAAATATAAAGAATTAGTGAAAATAATTTAAGAAATCTTTAAAAAACTAATTTTTTTTTAATATTCTATTATATTTTTTTCTATTTCTAAAAAAAATTAAATATAACTGCAGTCAATAAAAATGAAAAAATTAAAAATATTTTAAATTATAAAAAATATATGTGAAAATGATTGTTTCATCCAATCAAATTTAAATATACATAAAATATATACAAATTGAAAAATGCGAGTAAATCGGCAAAGCTTAATAAATCGAAATCAAGACAATATTATCAATATACACCTGACATTGCCCAATTCCATCCATTGTTTAAGGACGGTATCGTTGAATCCGTTGATTTGGCCGGCGGACAAGAACTTCAGATTGGGTATACGCGTTAACATGTCCACGAGGCACTCGCTGGTCAGATCGGTGGCAGTGATGTCCAGTTCAAGCAGTGCACACTTATCCCACTCCACCTGCATCACGAACTCCGACTTGAGGCTGGTGCCATTCATCAGCAGACAGGTCAAGCGCTTGGAGCGCTGCACCAACGTCTTCAGAGTGGAGCCTGTAACCTTGTTGCAAAAATTGACAGCGAGGCACTCCAGCTGGATGCAGTTGGAGCTGAATGCATCGATGTGCGAGTCGTCGATGAAATTGATGCCATACAAATTGATTACACGCAAGTTGGGCGTGGCCGATTTAAGTTTGTGCACATTGATGACTTCATAGATTTCCTCCTCCTCCTCTTCGCACTTCTCATAGGTGCCCACCAAGTGCAGCACCTCCAAGCCATTGATAAAGTTGTAGATCTTGCGCATGAAACCCTCCATGAAGATCACCTCGGACAGACAGACGCACATGTAGCGCAACTTGGTGGGAAAAGCCTGCATCTCGCTGAAATCATGCAATTGCATGGCTGAACAGAAATTTAAATTAAAATGAGCACTCAAATCCAGTGCAGTCCATTAAATATGGTGGTCAAGTCCAGCCCACTTAATCACTCACCCGTTGAGAAGTCCAGCAGCATGTGGGTAAGATTTGGACACTTGGCAGACAGCTCGTGGAGCACCGTGTGCGTAATCAGCTCAATGGGCAGCTCAATGTAACGCAACGTTGGGCCAAATCTCACCGAGATCAGGCTGAGCAGCATCTCCAGCGAGCCGACATGCAGTCCAGAGATCTCCGGACGCAACGATACATTCTTCCACAGGCACGTATCATAGGCGATCTTGCGCCAGCGCCGACAGATGCGGGCCAGGCGACAAATCTCTCGGTGCGATAGATATGAGAATATGTGCAGCAGCACCTTGTCGGGCAGCTTCTCAATGGTCTGTAAGAGAGATCACACTATATATATATATATGTATACATACACATATACGCGTACGTAGGTATATACAAAAATTAGGCTGATCAATACACATAGCTCAATCCAACTCGGAGAGCTCTTTCGATCAGTGTGCAAAATTATGTACCGTGTCGGCGAAAGGACTCCGCATGGTGCCATCGGATAGATACACTTGTGAGGCCTCCACGGCCAGTTGACCCCAGATATCGGTAGAAATATCCATTGCTCAATTTGGTAAATAATATGTATTCGCAATGCTATTGCTTATATAAATCAAAGATGTTCACTGTTCACTGTGCGAGAGATACGCGCGTTGCCGAGCACCTTCGACGTCTGTCTGAATTAGCTGCTGCTTGGCTACTTGGCGCTGCTGCTACTGTGAGTAATCTCCAAAAAGCCCACAAACATTTGACACACTCGCAGGCGACCAAAGAGAAAAAATGAATGCCCCGAGTAGTTCCTATTTATAGCTGAGCGCTAGTAATGTTCAGAGAACCCCAAAACAACAATATGCCAAGAATTTCTAGTGCATCTTGTTTTTTTCGCGGTGGTCTATGGGCCTGCTAAACAGCTGTTTGGGGGTGGGTATTATAGTATATACCCAGGTACATGTATATATATATATATATATATATATACTCTTTATGTATATATAGTGACGTTCTATAGCCTACAAGTATATGCATCGCATTCTACGCAATCGGTCGGTTTTTGTTTTGTTTACTGAATGCAAGTTTTTTTTATTTTTGGTTTTGTTGTTTGGCGGTTTTTCTCAATTTTATATTCAATACTCACCAGACGCGTCTTGACTGCCCCAGGGTCATCTCGTCCAATGGCCTGGGATGAGGTTTGCGCTGCCAAAACGTTCCAATTATCCATAATGCTTTTCTCGTAACTAAATTACTTGGGTGCTACGGTTTTCTTATTTCGGGAATTGCACCCTGATTTGGATCTATATATATTGTCTGTATTTACTATGTAGGTATGTGTGGACAGGCGCCGGTTTTGTGTTTCTATAAGTTGCCAACGATTCAACGATTCATTCACCAATGCTGCAAATTGTTTAAAAGTAAATACATACTTAAGCATGCCACTTAAAACACTATATTTTTTCAGGCTTCTAGATTTGCAACCAGGCATGCCATTTTAAACAGTGTCACAACTTAATTAAAATTTAATAAAATCTTATTTATAGTCATCTCAATTATATATCCAACATAAAATTATATATCACAAATTTTATAACATTTTTGCCAATATATTTCGATACGAGCAAATACCCAAATATCTGATATTGGATAATTAGAATATGTAGAGAGTAATATACTTTATCAAGCATGTAGTGTATTTAAAAGAGAAATTTAATACTGCACATCAAAATCTGAAAATGCTTAAATGCAACTATAAAAATTGACTAAGTTCATCATTTAAAAATATAAACATAAAAATGCACATTATAGTTGGTGCTGATCCAATGTAGCAACAAATTTGTTTTGAAATTACGAAATAATATGCATGACAATATAAGGTTTAAATCTATAAATGCTGCATTCAAAGAGGAATTTTGGACTTGGATTACTATTACTAAGACTTTGCTATCAACATCTAAAGGGCTCCACATGTATATATATATATAATATTTACCCATTTTGCACTTAGTCGCTAAGTGCTAAAATTTAACTTTTAATATTAGAAATATTCAGTTAATTGCACTTTGCTGAATACAATACAATGACGTCAGCACTTTGCAAAAGTGACCTAAAATTGTATGTGCAATAGAAAATTATGCAAATATTTCAAATTTTCTTCATTTTTTTTGTTTTCTTTGTTCTGGGAACCAAGACGATGTGTTCTACCTTATGGGCTATTTATAGGCAATTGTTGGTCTGATGAATTTGTCTTGCTGCTGCAATTTTCCAATTGCATGCAATTTTGTAACGCCCTCAATTGAAAGCACTTTTTATTGGCTAATTGGCACTTTTGTTTTCACTTAGTCTCTGTAATAGTTTAAATAGTAAATTAGTTGCTAGTCAATTTGGCTTGCAAATACTTGAAATAGTTTTGATATTTGTGAATCGCTTTTCCGTTTTGAACTCAATAAATTTTCCGAGTAGTTGAGAGCTCCACGGTGCACATGCAACTGAGATCAGGCGTCCGCGAAAAATGGTTTTAGGCAAAAAATAAACATGGGCTGGTAACGGCTGCCAACCAGCGAGGAGCAGGATGAAGTATCATCAGGGGCATTAGGGGAAACAGGGGCCGATCGACCGCATGCTGGCAAGCGCGCGTCATTTGTTGTAGCCGGCGGATGCTTGGCAAGCGTGCTAACTGATGGCGCCAGGCCAAAAACCAAAAAGCAAAGCGTTTTGAATGCTGTTGTTGTCATACACCTTTCATTCAAAATAAGCGAATAGTCCACATTTTTACACAAGGTGTCATTTCAAAAAGTAACGAATAATTAACCTGCCAAGCTGTTTGCCGTTACTTCCAATATCTGTGGCAGTCCCCCTACGCAACGGGCTCTCTCCCATTCCATCTATCTCTCTTCCACTGTTTCAGCTCTCTTGTAGTGTTAGAGAATTAGTTCTGATCGGAGTCACAAGCAAAGTCAATTCAGTCGTTTTCTTGCTGCGCACGCAGACGGTTTGCTCTTCGGAACTTGTTGGGGCTGTTTTTTTACTTACTAGTGCGCTTGTGTAAGTGTATGTGTCAGCGGACAGTCTGCTGCAAAAGGTTTTTTCATATTTATGCATGCTTCTCTTGGTCACATAGCTGCTAACATTGAATTCCATTAATAAAACTTGTAACAACTTATGGGCGGGTGTGCAGTGTAGTAAGAAACAAAAAACGTTTGTTTATATTTGGTACAGTGCAGCAAATGCACTTGGATGTGTGTGTGACGCCCCAAGAGCGCATTGCGCACATGCACACACACAGACATGGAGTGATTGAGAGTGAATGACAGAGAGAGAGAGAGAGAGAGAGAGTGTGCAATATAAGGTGCGCAGGTGTGTGAGTAACCCAGTGAAAACAACGCGGACGCCGACGTCGACGCAAGCAGCGCAAAAGCAAATCATAAACAAATTGTTGAATAGTAAAAATGTAAAAATGAATGAATCGATTAATTAACATAGAATTTGTATGTACAGCTTGGCAATCGGAAGGAGGAGGAAGGATGGCCTACAGCGCAGAGCGTGCGCTCTCTTATTTGTATCCGTTCATAATTGCGGCATCGCTGGTCTGCTGCATCACCTCGGCGGTGGCCTGGACACATTGGCGCTACGTTCTCAACGCCTGCCCGGACAACAATTGTGCCTGCGTGCTTAATGGGCGCAGTGTGTACAACAGCTTCGAGGGCGGCAACATTGCCTACTGCCACTATGCCACCTACGGCCTGATTCTGCCCATCGTCTTTGCCATCGTCCTCGGCATCTACCACGGCTATCGCATGTGCATTGGCAAAGGCGAACGCAAATCGGGAACCACGACCATCAGGCAGCGGTAAGTGGGAGTCCAATTCTAATTCAGACTGGGGTCATTGGGGTTAATCGGCGAGAACACACTTGAGACTTGCGACACTCACACTTGAGACTGGACTAATTAAGCCTTATGTTAATGGAACGCTCACAAAATGAGCACCATTTCAATTAACTTGCTTGCCAATTAGTCAGCCAGTATATCTCCATCTTTATCTTCCGCTCCCACTTACAGCTCCGGCGACATGGTTGTGGTAACTACGGAATCGGATCTGACGCCCGATGGCCTATCGCCCTACTATTGTAAGTACAAACCAACAAAACTTATGATCTTTGATCTATTATTAAGGTTAAATTTCTAAATTTTTCCCAGGGTTACCTGCCACAGTCATATCGGTGATTATGGCCATCTATCAGCTGATTTATGCTGCCATTTTCACCGATGGTTTTGAGGTCACCTGCAAGCAGTATCGCGAGTCCTTGCTCAAGGAGATTCAGGGTGTTGGCAACATTGTGCCAGTGATTAAGCAACGCTTGTCCTGCGCAGCTGTCTTCGATTTCATGGACTTTCTGGTGGAGAGCATTTCGTATGAGCGTCGTCGTTATGGACGCATCAATACTTCAATCTGTTTGTACTTTACGCTCATCCTCGCCTGGGTAACCCTTGTCGCCTGGATTATCGTGTGTGTCATCAATATTGTCAACTTGCGCCGTACTCGTGCCGCCCGGGTCTAGGGAGCGATCCAGCGATGTCAACGAACTAATGTATTCCACTGCACATTCGCCTAATTATTAAAATTAATCATACATTCGTAGAACGCACATTCCATGCCACTTATTTATTACGTCTTAATTCTTAACGTCCACGGTACTTTCGTCTACCGCCATTTACACATTGTACAAAATAAATGTATGAACATGTTTAATTTAAATATGTAATTCAATTTTTGATTCAATTGTATCAGATGGTAAGCTAAAAATTGCTCAGAGTTTACCCACTTAATAATCGGTTAAATATCTATTTCAAAACTTAAAGTTAAGTAAAAAAAACCGTTAAAGTTACCTATTCTGAATTTGTTATGTGAAGACTGTCCCAGGCTCAGTCAAACCATCGTAGTTCTATCTGATGCACTATTTTAATAAAAATACCCGATTCACAATTAGCAATCTAAGCATATTTAATCATTAAATGATCCATCGAATCTTTTTCTTAACGTGAATTAATTAGCTATTATCTATATGAATAATATTTAAGCAACATGCTTTTCTACATGCCAGTCCTATCCTTAAGGACTTCTGAAAGATACATTATATTGATTTGCAATTAAGGACTCGAGAAAAATATATGCAAATTTAGAGCAACTTTTATCATAGCCTGCGTGTCACCCAAAAGTATGCCGCATTTTTTCTATTTGTGCGAGCAATTTAGCAAATCCAACAACCTATTTTATTTCACCCTTGGAAATATGAATTTGTAAACAAATTTTTTAAATGCCGACATTTTAAATATGAAAAGTGTGGCCATGTATACTAACGATTGAAATCCAAAATCTAAAACAAAATATGTTTATTGTAAATATCACAATCACCTATTTAATTAATGCAACTATTAATATTGTGTCCATTAGGCTTTAAACATGTCGAGAGCTTATTGTATATAAATATTTCACGCTTTTATTACTGGTTAATACCAGCATTGTTTTGGAATCGCTTTCTGGCAACACTGGCAATAATTACCGATGACAGCAGTGTTATCGACGGTGTAGTCGTTTCTATTGCTGACGTGCCGCAGTTGAATTTGTTTACGCATTAAAATTGATAAATTCTGAGAAATCTCAGCATGCTGGACATACAAACACATATGGTGAGCAGCACAATTGCCAACGCAAGCATTATTTTAATTTTCGGTAATTTTCCCAGGACTTTGTCGGCCAGGCAAAAGCCGAGCGCTGGTCGCGTTTAATTATAACTTTCTTTGGCGTAATCGGTCTCATCTATGGCGGAGTTGTCCAACAGTTCTCACAGACGGTTTACATCCTTGGCGTTGGCTTCTTGATCTCCTCCCTCGTAAGAAATTATTTACATATGTAATTATCGATGTGCATTAATTGTTGCTTTTGCGGTACAGATAACGATTCCGCCATGGCCATTTTACCGGAGCAATCCCCTTAAGTGGCAGAAGCCGGTGATAACCGAGCAGAAATCGCAGACTGGCGACTCCAGCGACGAAGGCAAGGCCAAGAAGAAGGACAAGTAGAGTAGTGAAAATAAAACAAATATTAAAATAAAAACCAACTTTAATCTTTAATTAAATTGGCCGACGATAGGAAATGAGTTCGTTGTGATCGTAGTATTTGTGGATCAGGTCATACATATTGGCAAAAAAGTAGAGCAGATTGTCATATTGCCCATTGTACGGGGATTCGGGAGTCTCGCACTCCGCCGGCGCCTGCGTCGATGTCAGTGGCTTGGCCAGCTGATGGAAGCCATCGGTGATCTCGAGATTGTCAAGGCCACGATAGGCCGCATTGAGGCCCCAGGCATTCACGTGCACCTCGAGCAGAAACTGATGGATCGCTTCAATGGTGGCCAGATACCAACGCGGACTCCCGCGCTGATGGCGCCAGAACTGCGACAATCTATTCTGGAGGACCACAGTGCGTAATCCTCGCACTCGCTCATCCGCATAGATGCTGCGACTCTGATTCCAAGTGCTGTCGATGAACACGGCACGCCTTATGGGCAAAGCGTCGCATGTGTAGCGCTTGAAGCTGATCGAATCCGGCGAATCCGGAGGTGTGCCCACTACTTCGTCCATGCGTCGTCGCAGCATTGTGCCCATGTGATGGCCCTTGGGCAGCCCGTAGTTGTCATCGATGTTCAGGTGCACATCTCGCGCGAACAGCTGCGGCACTGTCAGACTGGTCGCACTGGGAAAGATGAGCACCACATCCGCTTCCTCCAGGCGATAATCGGGTATATCGGGATATGTGTGGATGCGCACTTGATTGGGAGCGAGGACAGCAGCATGGACTGCTGTGCTCTTGCCATCGATCTCCTTCTTGTGCTTGATGATGTCGATATGCAGGGGCAGCTCCACGCTCGGCAGGAGGCTGCCCAGTTCACCCACGGGGATGTAGCAATTGTAGCAGAAGAATTTCCTCGAGCGATTGCAGTGCAGGCAACTCTGGCGGCCCTCGATGGTGTCCAGCACGGAGTGATCCGCTATGCGCATGTTCACAAACGGATATTTGCGCGGGTGTCCGCGGGCAGCGACGGGATGTGTCATCCTCTATCGCTTCTAATCCCGTCAAATATTAATTAATATTTTCAAGAAACAGCCGAAATGAATTCAGAAATACACAAAATTTCACCAGTGTTGCCATATCTTCAAGCCAATTGCAATTTTTACATTTGTGCTCATTATACACAAGTCTGGCAACTTTACCAATACCAATGCTGTAAAATTCAATCAATTTAACGAATATTTAAAATCCAAACAGCGCCGCCACATAGTTAGCAAGAATAGTTTTCAATACAATCCATATATATTTTATTCACCTCTGACGTACATTTTAAAATTCGATTTTTATAGAAATTTTGCGCAACGTATGAAGCCATCGCTGCTTGCAATATAAACACGATTCTCGGTGCCACAGCAAATGGAATTCACACAACTGCCAATATCGACTTCTCCCAGTGCTTTTGGCTGTTTTGCTGCCAAATCTGTCCAGCCCTTGACCTTGTTGTCGTAGCCACCAGAATACAAGTGCTGCTCATCCCCGCACAGACTGTTTACAATCATTTCGTGGCATTGCTGAAATAGAAGCAATAACTCAGTAAGAACCGCTCATTGAAGATCCACCAAACTCACCGGCAGCTGCCAAATGTGCGCAAATTTATGCCCTGGCAGATTATTCACTAGCTGCAGACCCATTCCAGTGCGATCGGGAAAGGCCAAATAGGTGTGTCTATCACCCACCAAGGGACCGAGCAGGGTTAGCGGTGATTTACCCGGTAATACAGCATTGTTGCTATATTTGCCGGACTTGCCCTCGACAACTGTTGAGACCACAACATCCAAATCACGCACCGAATAAATAAGCTGCTGTTCGCCGGCCACCGATTTGACCTCCTCCACCAGATTGTACTTGAAGAGCATTGAATCGTTGCTCCAGGTGGTTATCACGCCTTTATCATCCCCCGTATACAGAACAGGGCCATTGCAGTACATTGCCTGAATGGCATTCTCGCACCGGAACAACTCCTGCATCGCAGATGCATCCGCATATGGTGGCAGCATGTACTTCACGAGGCCATCACAGCTGCTCGAATACAGTTTGCCGTTTTCGTTCACGGCCATGCAATAAATGTATGCTTCATGGGCGTCGATCGTTCGCAACAACTTTAAGGATTCCGACCAGATCTGCAGTTGGGGTGAGGGGATGGTAAGCGTTTAAATGACGTCTTCGAACTTTCTGGCCATAATACCCACGCGTATTTTGCCATCGGCACCGCCCGAGAACAGCTGATGATTGGAATACGTCACACAAGTGGCGTCCCCCTCGTGGGGTTCCGTCGAGGTGTGTTCGATACGAGCGTTGGCCATCTATTTGGCTAGAGATTCACAACAGAACTGAGACATCATCGGCATCTGCCCCAACAAATATATCCCATTCCGAATATATATCTATATATAAATATATTACATGTTCTGCTCTCTTCTGGGGCTATTAATAAGTCAAAAATATCTACAGTGGCTGCGTACAGAAATTTCCAGACACTTCTTCAACGTTGTTTTAGTATATTTCAAACACTTTAGTTTTTGTCACACTTTAAATTGCAATTATTTGGTTTTCAGCAAGTAAATACATAGAAATCAATGTATACATTTATGTATATATATATATATGTATATATACATATATTACTTTAGTCGAGATTGCATTTCTGTCGCTTGATTCTTAAACATAAACTTGCAATGCGAACGAATCGTTATCGAATTAAACTAAAATTGGTATAAATTTCCTTTTACTAGGTATCACAAAAGTAGCTTCAACTCAAAATACTTGGAAACCATATAATATGTATGTGTGTACGTACAAAATAACTTAATCGATTTGTTTTAGCGAATCACGAAATTTTCAACAGCTTGCAACTTTTTGGGTATCAAAGTTGCTGCAATGGGGTTTCATTTGGTTAGATTGTCATTAAGCTTGAATGTTCTTGATGACGCAGACAATTACATTTAGATTGCATAACTTGAAACTTGAAAGTTGGATTCAAGACGAACTGTATTTAGTAGTCTAATATATGCGTTTAACACTTAGTTAGGCTTATGGCTTATACTCTTTCCTCAAGTTATTAGTTCTTAACTAATTACTTACACTTTAAGCGTTGATTTGAAATGGATTTCTTTCTCAAATCCTTCTACAATTTATATTTTAGTGTTAATTCGAATTTTTTAATGCGTTGCCTAGAATTTTTTGTATCATTTACCATAACTATCAATCGGAAACATTGAACTTTAAAATTCATTTGATATTACTTAGTTTAATACTTGAACACGCATTACATCAATAAAATATTGCTTTTACTAATTGTAGTTGTCAAGATTAAAGACTGGAAAGAGTATATTAACTTCGAAAATTCACCGAAGCTTACTATTCTTAGATATTACAATCGTTTTGTTTTCTTTATTTTCTCTATATATTTTTTTTTTACTTTTAGTAAGTTCTAGTGGCTTGCTTAATTCCTTGGATTTCGAGAATCGTTTAACTTATGGCTAGGGACAAAGACATTTCCATATCCATTTACGTATATAGTATTTTAATAGACACACACACACATTAACTGTAGATAGGTTAGTTTAAGAGTCCCTAGCATTGCGTAATACCAACATACTTATAAATTCAATACACGCACATCCACACAACACAACACATACATATACTATAATAATAAACACACACATTTGAGTATTGCTTAGCTCAAAGGCTTTAACTAAGATGTTCTCCGCTTGAGTGACGCTTCAATCTGGCAATAGCTATGCGTATTGGATATCACTTACAGTGGCCATCGTTTCGTATTTGAAGTCGGGTATATGCATAGACTCTAGACTCTAGACATAGTATGCATTATAGGGATTTCTCTTCTCTAGGCAGGGCAGCACACACTCCAGCGTATTGCGGAAGGCATCGCGAAAGTCCCGATTGAAATAGGCATAGATGAGCGGATTGAGGGTCGAGTTGAAGTAGCCAATCCAGAAGAGCACCACGACAACCACATCCGGACAGGGGCACGCAGCGCCACAGAGCGAGGTGATGACATACCTGTAGGTTGCCAAAAACACAATAAGTGGTTAAGGTGAACTCAGTGATGACGCCTTGAGTTAAATACTTACCAAAGGAAAAAGGGTAGCCAGCAGAGCAGAAATACTCCCATTATGATGCCCAGAGTGCGAGCGGCCTTGTGCTCGGCCTTCCATCCTTTCGCGGGTCGCACCGAGCCGCCTGTCGAAGGGTGAAGGAGGGAGGGGAGAGGGGCAAGAAATAAGAGTAAAGAGTTCGATGAGAGATGAGATTTGATGGAGAGCAAGAGCTAACACGAGCAAGCGTTAGAGAATTGATAAGCTAAATTTCATCTTTGGCACACAGCTGCCACAGCTCGAACTCTGTTGAAAAGCGGGATCTGTTTCACTCTTGGTTTTTGTGGATTCACGTTAATGCCGAGCATTTGTTGTGTAGTGTCGAAGCATGTGTGACGCAGGGGTTATGTGTGGCATGTGGCATGTAGCATGTGTTTAAGTTTGACATTAATATTAAGAGTTAATGTTGCTGCAGTTGTTTATGTTGTTTTTAGCTGTATCGATAACAATCACACATTGCTCTCGCTAAGCGTCTCTGACGCGACACCCGCGTTGGGCGCCAAACATTTAGCCAGTCTCATAGTGTCTGTGTGTGTGTGTTTGTCTGTGAGGGATCTGTCTGTGTGTTTTTGTGTGTGTATTGGAAAAGTAATAAAAACGAAGCAAACAATTGAAAATATTTACACAGGACACTTGTTATCACAAAGATATACACGGCCCACGAGGTCCCCCTCAGATACACACACACACACGCATATATACATACATATACATATATATATACCTAGACAGACAGACGCTGGCACTCACACGTACAAAATATAAACATAACCAGCATTGAAAAAAGTATGTACACATGGAAACGAAAACAAATCAGACGACAGACTGTCGAAACAGACAAACAGTGAGCAACAGGAAATGGTGAACAAGTTTGTCCCCTAGCCTCGCCATTGCCGTTGCCGTCGCCACACCTAAAGGACATCATCGGCTCGGCACCGGAAGCGGTAGACCGAAGCACTGTACAAAAAGAAATCATAAGGCAGAAAAGAAAAACAACAGAGAAATTGAACACAGAAAAAGGCAAAGCGATGGGTAAGCAAAGAAAATGCACGTGCATAACGGAAGCAATTATGTACAGCAGGAGCAAGAGCCGAAGGATACTTCAAATATACTTCGCTGCTTGCGCTGGTGAGCAAGGATAAAGGAAAATCGAGTGTCAATACATTTCTTTTTTCGGGGTGAGCAGAGTGTTAAATTATAGGTTGATGATTGAAATTAATTCAAATGTCAGTTATTTTAATGAGAAGTATTCACATTCTAATTTTGATGCTAAGCATTATAATCACTTATTATTATCAATGAATTTATGGTTAATATGCATAAATCTTATCAAATATTTGATATGCACATACATGAGAGGAACATGACTTTGTTTTGACAAAATACAATCGAACAGAATTCTCCTTCGATGCGCCCTAAAACGTTTCATGAAACGAAATAATTTGTACCATTTATTCTCTAAATTCAAAATTACTTAACCCTCAACTCTTGTGTACTAATGTCTTCTGGCTTAATATTACTAAGTTAGATAAAATTAAAGTTTACCACAAGGCTTATTAACTTATTTAGTACCTTTCTAGTATTTATAAACCGTTTTTATGCTGGCTGGTAGGTTAAATTTGGTTATTTAGTTATTCATTTAGTTACAAACTGAAATGAGAAGGATGTTTGCATGGCTTTCAAGTACACACAGAAAAAAAGTCCACCGAAATTGAAAAAAATCGACCTAAATGAAAATCACTCTAACAATTAGAAAGTATTTCTTGCTTTTATACAAATTTTCTAAATATACGAACAACATTTTCGTTAAATAAGAAAAGATTTTTTACCATTTTTCAGATATATAATTTTTAATAATAGAAAATCTTCTTTTAAAGTAAATATGCTAAGCAAAAATATTTCCGTAATTTAGAAAATAATAATATATTAGTTGAGTTGCTGTTTGCTTTATAATTAATTTAATAAACTATCTAAAACTAGTTGAATATGTGAAATCTCCAAATACTTATGTTTAATAATAAAATAAATTACAAAAAATCTAATTAGATCAGTGTGTACAAAACTATATAAAAACATCTTGGAATAGAATAACCATAGTTTTTATAAAGACGAAATCGATATTTATAGAAATATAAACTCTGAATGAATATGTGTCTTCCACTTGACTAGGCGTCTAGTGTGGCGGTTTTCTAAAATTTAAGGCGGTTTTTTCTGAGTGTAGCTGTGCAATGGACTTGATAACAGGCGCTGACCGCAGACATATTAGAGTCAGTCTGGCCTGTCTGAATGTGTTTAATCTAGAGACAATAAAAGCTAGGCAGATCAAATTTAATACCGAAAGCCATTCAAACATGATAGCGATTATTCACTAAGCCATTGTCAGCTCTGAATAGCAGTGAGGAGTTTGTGGGCTATTGTGTTTCATTTGTGTATGTAGGTATCTGAATACACATATATAGATGTATGTGTACGTGAGCTAATGTATCTCATATGTGCAGAGTGTGTTCCATAGTTGAGAGTCTAACTTTTATTCAACGAAATAAATCTATTGTCCACTGCTCCCAAGCAAGATATGCCAGAGACTTAATTTTTCGTCAACTTAAAGTATATTCACTTGTTCGTATTTGACCGGAGGGACGATTTCATGCTTGACCATTCAATAATTAAAAAAATTATTATTAAAATACGACAAAGTACGGGGTCTGAATTTTGCGCCACTTGAATAGTAATTTTTTTTAGAAAAAAACTCTGAGTTTTGTTAACGCGAAAATTACATAAATATGAGGTAATTGAAGTATTTTTGAATAAAAAACGAAATTGTTCGACAAATCTAGTGTAATCGAGTGTGACTTGACTTGGTTAATATCGGGTATGGTAGAATTGGGTTTTTCTGGTCTTTAGTATTCATTCCCAAACATTTTGCCTTTGATTATGTTTATGTAGGCATATGTAGGTATGAATATAGAATTTTATATTTCCGTTGTTTTAATATTATTATAAATTAAGTCTATTTTAATATTAACTATATTTTACAGTAGATTTTTTTCTCAGCATATTTTTTGGCAGCGTTTCTTTTAAACCAAATCGATTTAACTATATATTTATATTTATAATTATATCAGTCAAAATCATATTAAAATTAAGTGAACTTGTATTTACAAATGTGCACGAGCTTATGGCTGACTGAGGCAAAAGGTGTGACTTTTGTTTGTGGTGGGCGGGGGAGGGGAGAACGCATGAGTGACGCAGTAATATGTGGAGTTAGCAAGGGATATTCATGACATATAAGCATGACAAAGATAGCAACAGCAATGCGAGAAACATATATAGAGAGAGAGAGCGAGAGAGCAAGAGAAAGGGAAGATATATATATTGGTATGGGGTAGATGGTTTTGGGTTTTTGGGTCTGGCGAATATGAGCAGTGTGTGTTGCGGAGATGACAAAACAACTCACCGATCGCACCACAGTGACTACATCCGTGTTTGAAGTGGCGCTTCCGGTTCTTGCTCTGCTGCCAACATACTGCGAGCGCCGCCATTTGTCTGTGCCAGAAGCGTGAACGCGTGCGCGAAGCTGGCTCCTGCCCTGGAGCCGGAGCCGGAGCCGAACCCAGAGCCGAAGCTGAGGCCTGAGCGTGACTACTACGTTTACTACTTGCAGAGACTGAGGTGTTGGTGTCGTTAGTGGTGGTAGTGATGGTGGTAGTTGTGGTGGTGGTGATGGTGGTAGTGGTGCTTGTAGCGGTGGCTGTGGCGGTGATGTCGGCGCCACAGAGAGGACATTTTGGCAGCGGGCTGGTGACCGGGGCAAAGGTAATGCCATGCGGCTTTTGCTCAATGTTATCGGCCTCGTCTTCATCCACAAAAATGCAGATGCCGCCGCGTCGTATTAGCGAGGATTTATTCGAAAATTCATGTTCTGTTTCGGTTCGGTTCGGTTTCATTTTGGATTTTATTATTTTTTATGGTCGACCATTGAAGTTGAGTTGAGTTGGAAAAGTTTTTGATTTTGGTTTGAACACAATTTGATGATTTAATTGAGACACACATAAATACACACACACAAATGCACATACAAAGAGATAGATAGAGAGTTAGAGAGAGAGAGAGAGAGAGAGAGATAGAGTGAGAGTGTGAGATAGATCGGAACAGAGAAATATAAAGATTAGGATAGTAAAGGACATATACACATATATATGTATGTAATTGCTAGTCAGGAGTATATTTAAGTATTCGGGGTGGGGCACATCACAATACGCATGCGTGCCACATGCAACAGTTGAAGAACGAAATGTAGTGAAATATTATAAATACATACTTAATAGTAGTGGAAGAAGACGATAGAACAACTGTCAAGAGAAACCGCTACAATCAAAATATTCACCAACGAGTGGAACTATAATGTGGTTTCAAAATTATAAGCAAGTCATTTGATTTTCATCGTTTAGCAGTTGCAGTTGGTCAACAAGGCGTATGCTTTATGTTTTCGACTTGCAGTGCGCAACTACCACTAACTAAGTGCTTAAAACCTTTTCGCATGTTGCCTACGTCTACGTTCAGCTATAAATCTATAATGCAATTTGCTAACACATAGGCTAGGTGTTCGATATTTGAATAGTAGAAGGTGAACAGTCAAACAGCAGCTCATGGTCTCAATGGCACAGTCCAGCTTATGGTTCACGGATTAATGAATGTACTTAAATACGGACAAACTGACATCAATAATTGGAAATCAAATTAAAGTGATTTAAATTCTTAAAATGGTTTGGAAAAAGCATTTATTCATTTTAGGCGGCCTACGCTCAATAGTTGTTGGCAATTGTTTGTCAATTTTCATTTATGTGTCGAATTTATAAATTGATTTATGACATTTCCACAAATTGAGCATTTAATAAATGCAGCCTGTAAAATATTTAATAACTCCAAAAAGCACTGATATTTGCTTTCGGCAAATACAAAAATTTCATTTAGTCGCAATATTGAACCGAATTCATTTTCCTGTGTTTTATTTGTCAATAGCAATTTCTATTTGTGCCGGGTTCATAAGTTTTATTTATTTTTTTTTTAATTGCTGGACACTAAATGGATTCTTAGAATCGCCAAAATATTGAATTCCGTTTCGAGCTAACAAATTTGTTTTCTATATGTTTTCGACAATGATGATTAATGTTGCCTGCAATTGATTTAATTAAATTTTGAAATAAACTCAATTTAAATTTTGTATTTCAATGTTGCCCACTGCCCGATAGGCAGTCAAGCGTAACTATAACCCTGACCATGACCATGACTAAGACCAAGACCATGACCTGATTGCTGACCATTTTGTTGTTTTTTGATTTTGTCTTTCGCCCATGCCTGTGCCACTCGACTCGACGAGTCACAAATGTGGCGCGTACTTACTTGCCGAGCTGGTGGAGACGCGTCCCATGGGTATGTAGCTGCGACTGTCGCTGTGCTCCTGCGAGAAGTTGATTACGTTCACATCGTAGGTCACCATGGAAGCTTGCCGCTTGCGCACTGTTTGAATGCCCTCATAGCCAGTAAGCACGCTGCAGCGTTGCCGGCCGCCGGAACCGTTCACATCCGCCTCATTGTTGCTATCTGTGCGCTTCAGCAGCGGCGAGTGGACATCCTTGTGCTCGGCCAGGCCATTGATCTCGCTGCCATCCACGGGCGAGAGCGTGGAGTCGAGTATGATTTCGGGCTTGGGTGATATGTTAAGTGGTTGTTGATGGTGTTGATGGTGGTGCTGGTGCAGTGCAGCTGGCTGTGGCACCGGCAGCGTGGTGACCATGTCCAAAGATACTGTAGATGAGGCACTTGGCGAGTAGCCAGATGCGTGTGGCGGCGGCGACAGGAAGTACACGTTGATGGATGTCGGCTGAGTGGTTGCAGCAGCTGCTGGCGTATTCGGTGGGGACATCATATAATTGGGGCACACCTGATCGCTCAGCGTGCTCATGCGCTGCGGCCCCTTTGACGCCATCTGACGCCTCACGGACGGCTCACCCATGGGAAAGCTTAGCGAGCGAAATATTTCCGCCAGCTCTGAGCTGTTTGTTATGAGCATGCCACTCTGCTCGGGCAGCTCCGGCGGTGACAGTGATGGTGGCGGTGTTGCCGGATGCATAGGTGACTCCGCAAAGCAATCGGCCAATTGGGCCAGCTCCTCCTCAGTGACACCCACATCCATTCCAACTCCGACAACCGCATCGCTGCCAAAATCAATTAGTTGCAGTCCATGATGATGATGACCAGCATCCGCTGCACTACTCGCCGCATTTTGCTCGCTGAGCACATTGATGTCCAGCAGTATGTCCGGCTTGTTGGGCGTTGAGTCCGTGTTGCTGTGCTGTCGCTTCCGTTGCTCAACTTTGCGTTCCTTAACGCCGCCGCCTCCGCCTCCGCCACCGCTGCCACTGCTACCAGCTCCACCACCATTGTAGCTTTGCGAGAGTTTGCGATTGCGAGAACGTCGAAAGAAACTGGAACCCTCGGAATTGGCCTGATGTCGCTTCTTTTCCAGTGCAAAGCATTCGGCGCTGGAGCGTTTAGTTTTCGTCAGCAGCGACATGAATGTGAAGCCCTTCTCCTTGCCAGCGGGCAGCGGATCACTGATCGGCGCCTTTGATTCCCCATTGGTGCGCATAAATTCCGAGTCACTTGCGGCAAATGGTGCCTTCTGGCCACTGGCCGCAGCTCCTGCCTTCAGGCGTATAAAATCCGATTCACTGAGTGCTGCATATCTGCCGCTGGCTGCATTCGTTTGCTTTTTGAAATACAAGTAATTGTCCTCGATAAGACGCTTCAGTTCCCTGTTGTCCTCGGCCAGTGGTGGCAGCTTGCAAGTGTCATAATGATCCGTCGTCTCGCTCTCATCGCTATTCAGGCCAAAAACGCGATATGCCGTTGATTCCGGCTCGGGATCGCTGTTCCCACTGCCGCTTGTCAGGCTGTGCTCCTTTTGTACGGTTGCTGCCCCCGGCTGTGGCACCTTGCCTGTCAGCGTCTCTGTCCAAATGAGTGGATTGAATACGGGCACCGGTGCTTGCAGTTGGCCGGGTCCTGGCTGCTGCTGCTGCTGTAGCGCCATCATCGATGGGGCACTGTCCGTGTGCGTGACCTTCTCGTAACGCTCCTGCTCGAGGTCACGTAGATCAATGCTGCTGCGGCTGAGACGACGTGGTGGCGGCGACGGCACGCGCAGGTCATCGCACTCCTTATCGTCGTCCTCATCGGTTGCCGTCTGCAGCATGTCCTGCGAAACCGATTAAAGCACACTCATTCAATGTGTATTTTCTTTTAGTTAGTTTTGTCTTATGTGTGTTTGTACCGCTTGACATAAATCAATGTCAAGACTAAGTTTACTATATCGAAATAGATAACACCGCTTTCGTATTAAATGAACACTGAAATAGCTTTTAAATTATGCTTGCAAATGTTGCAAAAGTTTTTAAAGCAACGAATTTCTATATTAAACGTTTATCGGTTCACCGTTAGTAAATATATATTTTGGTGTTGAATAAATGGTTTTTTTTTAATTGTGCGCGTGTTTGATGCCATACCAAACAACTGAATAAAATACTATAATTAAAATTGCAGCTGCATTAATTAAAAATAAATAAAATAAAAATTAAAATAAACAAGCTGCAAATACAAACGTCAGAATATATTTTTATCTCTATGCACCAATTATAAATAATACCCAGCAAAACCAAATAAATTGCTTTAACAAGAAATTTAAATTGATATTTCTTGTGCTTTAAATCCAACTAGCACAAACAATACTGTTTTTATTTATTTTGATTTTAAATGCATATTTATCTGACCGCACTCACTTCTGCTCGAATGCATTTTTGTGAAGTCATACGAATGGCTGAGTACTGCAAAAGTTTCATTTGTAATATGACCTTTAGATGAATGCAAACATATCAAATAAACGAATTCCCAAAATCTCTTTGCCTGTTATTGTTGCACTTACCTCCAAGTTGCTGAGTGCACTGTTCGACTCATCCCTCGTAGACTTGCCATTCAGATCACAGTCACTGGGATGCAAATAGCTGAGATTCGTGGGCTGTTGGGTGTGGCCCATGTGAACGCTGTTCAGCAAAATGTTGGAGCTGGTGCGGCTCAATGCCTTGCGCTGTCGCACTGCCTCTCTGAAAGGAGAGTTAACCGCATAACGGCACAAATTAATAGGCAATTTCAGTTGCAGATACTCAGTGTCAACGATGAGTTTCACTCACTTAAAGATGCGCCAGTACATGACGAGCATTACGATGCCCGGTATCCAAAAGCTCACCGAGCTGGATATAAGTGCGTAGGCTTTGTTAACCACAAACGAGCATTGGTCCGGATGTAGGGAGATCTCCCGCAAATGCTCCGCCGTTGTATACCAGCCCAAGAAAATGGGCGTAAACGAGATGAGTGCTGGCAATATCCACACATTGGCGAGCATAAAGCAAACAGTTCGATGTGTCATATTCAGTGGATACTCCAATGGACGCACTATCGCATAGTATCTGTGTTATGGGGCAAGACAAAAGTTGATGAGTGTTCAGTGAAAATGAACAATGTTGCAGGCAGACAACTGCGCCACGATGTTGATTCAGTCTGTCTAAAAGCAGTTTCTTGTTAATCGAAGTTGAGTGGCTGGCGGAGGGCTGTAACCCAGATTAGCTAACCACAAGCTTGCTCTATATCAGACTTGCAAATTAAATAATTGGAATATTACATTGAAACGTGAACTGATCAAGTGAGAAATTGCTTAGTCTACTTTTACCCAACGCCCATTCACATTAAGGAATAAATTGGCTTTACCCGAAATGCGGTATAAAGTTTCATTACAATTTGTCTCGAAGACGGCATCTAAGCGAAAAATCGTTTCGATTACTTATAGATGATGACCATTCATAATTAAAGGTTCTGTTGTTTACTGATGTTTTACGTGTTCCCAATGCGAAGCATTAATTATTTTTCCTCAATTTTTGCTTTCCTTCTCTATGTTTTTTTTTTTTGATTATTTATTTATGTTCTTGTTGCTGCAGTGTGTGTTTTTCGTTGCGTGCTTTGCGAACCTTCCAAAAGGTGTGTGAAATATAAATTAATTAAAACAGACGCACAAAGGCAATTCTGGCTTCGGCCATTGGGAACTCGCTAGCCATTGTTGTGTTTTGTGTCCAGTTTTGCGTCTCAGCTGTTGGGCTTCCATTTAGGTAGATGCACCAATTAACAGTTGCAGGAACGGGGGCGTTTAATGGGTGGTCGCGAGTCGACTGCCTCATTTGCCATGTCCAAATCATTTGGGGCCACATTCATCATACGCCCCGGCTCAATGTTTGCTTCTGATGTGCGCGCCTTTCACAGTAATTAATCGTTTCTCATTCTCGCAGCCTGCAGTACAGTGCTTTGTTTTGGGTGTGAGTGAGAGCTGCCGAAGGCAAGATTAATGTTTGTTCTATTTAAATTGCTTTAAGCTACACAGCCATACACACGTTAGCGATGTTGTGTGTGTGGGGGTCATGAGGACCTTCGGCTCACTGTAAAATGGGGCTGTGGAGTTGTAAAGTATGTATGTAATTACCTATCCACCGATATGCAGCACAGATGTAATATACTCGCTGTGGAGAAGTAGACATCCAGACTGTTGTACACGTTGCACATGAAGGGCCCGAACATCCATTTGCCGCCAGATAGCTCCACGGATGCGTTGAATGTCATCGCGCAGAGGGCGACCAACATGTCGGCCATCGCCAGTGACACAACAAAGTAATTTGTTATAACTCTGTGGATGAGACAAAAGGCAGTGCTACATTTAAATGGACATTGCTGCTGGTTCACGTTAAGCAAAACCACGAACCGCCTCAGGCGGCAAACCACCGCCAACCCCCTCAGAAAAAGCCATGTCAACCGAATGACAATGCATTTGTTTGTCGTCACCCTGCCCGCTCCCCAACTCTCATCTGTACTTGCTTCTGGCCTCATTGCTTAGCATTTCACTCCATTTCCTTGCTGCATTCGACGCCAACAGCCAACAGCTAGCAGCTAGCAGCTAGGTCACCTTCATACAGCTTTTTCCCCATTTCCTTGGCTGTCATAAGTCATTCGGCTGACTGGGCAGCTGTCACCTTAGCTACAGGATAAGTTTCACCGTCAGCACAAATATTAAGTTATGACAAGCGTTTCTGCGCTAAAATTTATCGCAAAAAGCGAAAAGTCTTTTATGGGTTTTAGTATTCTGATTATTATTATTACTCTCATACCTACAGAGTTGATTATCGTTCTTAAACATATTATCATATACTCTCACAGTTACACAAAACTTTGGAATTTTTCGATGTTAACTAAAGTTTCCTGGCAATTATACAACTTTTGCTGGCGACTTAAATTTGATTAGCAGACGATACGTAATTAAAAAGAAAGTCATGTTTTTTCAAAAATTTTAATTACGATAAGATTAAAAAATGTTGAAATGAATTTACCTAACTTTAAAACAACATACACTTTTTGTACTTAGTTTCTGTTAAAAATTGACTAAAATTCATCACTTTTATTGAATAATTGCCTAATAATTTGCAGAGTATATACTATATATATAAATAGTTCAGCGCAGTTCTCTTTACTATTTGCAACTTAATCAGCAACTATATAACAAATTTAATTCATAAACGGAGTCAGCTTGGTAGTACATATACACACTTGCACATAAAATCCTGCCTCCCAATGGAATGCCATAGTTGTGCGCATTTCTCCTTGATGTGCATTGTCATTGCATTTTATGTTTTATTATGCTTTTTATTCCGCTTGTCGCTCATTTAAATTGCATTTTCCACTATGCATAACATTTATAAAAGGTTTATTTGTTGTTTCAGCTACTATTTATCCTGTTGCTGATACCCATTGGTCGCACTTGCATCCAATTGTTCTCAAGGAATCAATGGAATTGTCTTGTGAACACGATACGAATATTATTCAAGAACAGAGCAACAAAAAAACCGCATTCAATATCTATCTCAATATTTTTTCAATTTGTAAAAATATTTTTTCTGTGTTCCTTTCACTTAACTGGGAAAATAAAAATTCTTATTTTTTCTCAGATAATAGTATGAATAAATACATATATATTCTGTACTCTCACATTTCGAATGGCTTCAGTCGAGTTTCGAGTTGATTGCATAACTAAGCGAAAATCCCGCTCAACTGTAGTAGCGAGGAGTGGAGAGGAGCGACCACGACTCACTGTGTAGTTCAGTTCACTTACCGCAATTTCCGGTTGCGTTGCACAGATATGATGACTAATGCATTGCCCAGCACTGCGGCGAGTATAATTGCCGAAAAGATGAAGCCCTTCAGCAGCAGCACCGACATATCCAGCCAACTGTCCTCGAATCGTTCGTCGGTTTCAGCCAAGCTGCTGATATTGGCATTTGAGTTACCCGTCAAATTGCCAGCGACGGTTGAAAGGAGCTCGAATGCGGTTGCCGGAGATGGAGCAGTGGACGGGGAAGTCGTTGATGCCGTTAATGACAGCGAAGTCAACGAGGCATCCACAAATTGCGATGTAGTTGGCAAAGTTGTTGATGTTGATATTGTTGTTGCTGCTGATGTGGCTGTTGCTGTTACTGCGGCTGCTGCTGTTGTTGTTGCTGTTCTCAGAGTTTTTGTAGCCGCAGTCAGTAGCAAGTTACTGCTGCTGCTGCTACTGTTAGTTATCGCAGTTGTTGTTGTTGTGGCTGTTGCATTAAGTGCTGCTCCGCCAGCTGCAAGTATTGCCATCGACTTGCTAGGCCTTCTCGTTGTATTTGCAGTTGCCATTGCTGTTGCTGCTGTTGCTCTTGCCGTTGATGTTGGTTGTGCCATTGCCATTGTCATGCTTGGGTTGTGATAAACTTTGAGCGTTGACATAATATCGATTTATTGCTGCGCTGATTACAAACGCTGTCTCTTTTAGTTGTCTGGCTCCGCACTTGGTGGATAATCACTCTCCGTACTCTCGCATAATTGCAATTTGCAATGCAAACAAGCGATGGGTCATAGTTCATCCATATCCACAGCCTCATCAACTGCTAGTCGCAATGTTCAGCGCCAGCGTCAACAGCAAGGCAATCGTCGTCGACGTCGTTCTTCTGGAGTGTTTGTGCAGGGCTCTGTCAGGACGCGATGCCATCGCCTGTTGCCGCCCCTTTTCCCCACTTGCCGCTTTTTGTTGTTGTTGCTATTGCTCTGTCTTCTATTTGAGTTTGCTAGCAATTCAACAAAAGTTGCTCGTTCTTCGTTGCAATGCTCAAACGCTGAACAAACTGCGAAACAGCGTCTGCAAGTGAACAAATAAATAATTTATGTTATTATTTTTTTTTTTAATTACGATATAAAAGGCTATGAGCTTGCGAATCCGTAAAAGCCGTTCTGTAATCATGCAAGGTGCTCTCGGTTTGAGTCTCCTACGACTCCTTTAGTAGCGGCATGGAGCTTTTTGGTCTTTAAGCGATGATTTTACATACGTACTTAAATTTATACCCATAGTTATGAGAAGTCTTTGGCAGAGATCTGACGGCCAAGGTCTGTAAAACTGCGAGATCTGAAGAATTCACGTTTATGTTGTTTTATAAGAGATATTCAGTCGCAAAAGCAAAGAGCAAAAGTGCAGAATTGATGCAGCCAAGGCGCCAATTGTGGAAATCGTGAAGTATAATCGATAATCTTTGTGATTCGCAGCGCTTGGCGCACACATTTATAGCATCTGCCAACACTACAACAGCACAAGTAAAGAGGATTTTTGCAATTTAATTCAGTTTCACATGGTCAACTATACATACATATGCAATATACACAAATATGTATGTAGTAGCTGCTGAGTTATTTGCGAATCATATCGGAGACTGACTGTTGTTTTAGGGAGAAGCTGTGTATAGTTGAGTCGGGTATGCTTGTGATTTTTTCGCATGGCACCGAATATGCAACTACATTCGAAAAAATTCAATCTAGATTTATATTTACTCACATCTTAAAATACAAACACGTTTATCATATTTGAATAAACACGGCAAAAACTGGCAAAAAAATATATATTTTCAATTTGCTTTCTATACGTACATTTTATTTATCTCATTACCATTCCCAAGGCTTTATATATATAAACTTATTCAGCGCTGTGTCTCTTGCCCATGTTTTGCTGTCCTTACGGATAACAGGAATATATTGCGTATACGGTATGTGAGCACTTGACATGCATTTTATTTGAAAGCACTGACACATCTGCATATATTGTACCATTACTCGCAACAGTCATCACTGCAGTCAAGAGCTGACATTCTGTGCCAAGGGGCTCTTGGATATTGGCTTGTTGCTCAGACTCAAATAAATGATTCTCAGCAAGCTAATCTAAAGCCTCCTTTATTGAATATTTTTGTTATGAGCATAAGTACACATTTAAGTTCAATTATTAAATAATTTTCGAGTGGTTTTTAACAAGATCGCAGGCTCATTAAGTTAAGTACTGCATAGTTAAGAACTCAACTATTTGAATTGGCCACTTAGTTACAGAAATTTGATACTATACATTTTCAAATTTTGTTATATCAGTGCCCGAAATGTGAGAGTGATTTGTTGGTCGCCAAAATATGAGGGATGAACAAATATCGAATACACGTTTTGAATAAAATCGAATTAAAATACGCAAACAAATCGCTAACAACCAAAAATAGACAAGTGCTGTTTAATTAATTTGGACAATTCAGTTTCAAATGCATTGTTTTTGTCCATTTTAAATATATATTGTGTTTGTACCACAAAATAATTTATTTCTCCGTTGGCCACAATTGTAAACTTCATCATATTGTATGTTCTCTAACAGGCATGTAAACATTTTATCGCAATTAATTGCGTTTATGGTTGCGTCCGGGCATTCCACTCCAATAAACATGTCAAAATTATGCAGATTTTTACAAATAATGGCTTTTGTAATTTAACGTCTAAAATAATGCTAAATTTGAATTTAAGATCGCGATTTGAATTATGAACAATTTCTCAACAGCAGCATTCTTTATTTTTTGGAAGCTGAAATCTGTATCCTTGTGGCTCAATACGAGAACTCATCTAGCCACAATGACGCTTATTTATTAATGTATCTTTTAAGCAGCTGACACTCGAAATATTCGCAAGTCCTTTTTATCCACTGTCTGCGTATTGAAATATTGAAGTTCGAATGGCCTTG
Source organism: Drosophila cognata (assembly GCA_035041535.1). Lineage (NCBI taxonomy): Eukaryota > Metazoa > Arthropoda > Insecta > Diptera > Drosophilidae > Drosophila > Drosophila cognata. The sequence goes on along the minus strand of JAWNLC010000571.1, from coordinate 9,752,889 downwards.
GCAGCCACATAAGTTTTTGTCAGTTGCTCAGAATGCAAAAAAGTTATTGCTGGCTCTCAGTATTTTTATGTCAATATCTTAAAGAATTTATCAGAGAAGAAGAATTTATCAAGAACACAGATATATATGGAAACGTTGCACCCCATTATCCCAGTAAGTTGTCCTTCGTCCGCCCGATGACGTTGATATGTTTGCTAAGCTTAGATATAGCCTCTGGCTCGCAGCTATGTACTGTGCGGATTGGCGACTAAATATTTTAATGCTGGCATTTCAAGAGGATAACACAGCACATCATTCAGGAGTAGTGGAAGACATTTATAAGGCAGCTTTAAAGCTGTCTTAGTGCGGCTGCAACTAATACATTTTATGCAGCATTGCTTAGTGGCCGCTTGACTGACCGGCCGCCCCCTTTTAATATCCTTGATAAGTTGCCCTTTCGTTAGCTAACCATCTTTCTCTTTCTCTCTGACCCTCTGTTGCTATTATGGCATAATTAATGCCTTCAAGTGCCTCGTGTTATATGTAAGTGCGTGCTGCTGCCGGAAACTCAATAAAGCCCCTGCTCTTCCGGCACAAAAGTTGCGCTTAAGCGCTAACATCAACAGGCATTGGCTCGACCTGTTGGGGTCCTTCATCTGCCACGTGGGTCAACAAAAGTGCTCATGGGTCAACTAAACCCGACCTGGAGGTTACGAACCACTTTCAATCCACTCCGTCTCTCTGTCTAGGGATGTTGTGGGCGGGTTCAAAGCGGAAACTGCAAACTGCCGTGCCGCGCAAAGGACACTACTAATTTAATTAAGTCCGTACGTATCCATCGGCCAATGGGCCAATTGACCACCAAAAGGGGAGTACGTTCTGTGGGCGTCAGAGCCACGACCACTTTGCGTCAATAAGAGGCTTAACTGCTGCTGGTTGACAAACAACAATTGATAATGTGCCTGAGAACAACTTTGCGAGCAAATACTAATTGTAAACATTGTATCGATGTCAGCGGGCATATTCACAACAAAACTACAACTATAAAAACATATTTCGAATAGCCCTGCAAAGTGCTCAGAGCACATTGCTCTTTGAAATATACTGCGAAAAGGACAAAGCAGACGACGAACTTAAGATGTAATTTTCAAGTTCTATTAAATTCTTGTTAAATTTATGGTGCTGTTTCAATAAATAAATGTGTCTATTGTCCATCACAGAACGGTTCTTATCTTGGGTTACTAAATAAATAGTTGTCGCCATCGAGGTCATATTGGTTAGGGTCAGCTCGGGTCGTGTTTGTATAAATTTAGAGCCAAATCAAGAGGGAAAATGTATTTCCAAGTTGTTTGTGAAGAAGTTATTAATACTCTTGCACCAAGTGTTGTGTATGTACGAATTTGTTGACGTAAATCAAGGAAAATTATTGACAAAGGTCTCACCTTGTTATAAGAGAAAATATGGAAATGATTGGGGACAGGCTCGGAGAGCTCACATAGAAATTTTATATCACATTTCAGTTTTCCACTCATTGCTTCACATTAATTAATAGGTTTTTGTAAATTATAGTTAATATTAATATTTAAAATGAAATAATTAGTTGGGCTTGGATAAACTGGTCTCATACCAATAATAATATGTACTACATCTATATATACTGCATTTACATTGGTGTGTCTGCAAAGTTTATCCTCAGAGTTTTGTGGGTTAAGTGTAAAGAAATCTTTATTCATCGATTGATTTGTCAATAATTTGCATTCCTCTGAGACTGGCTGGTTGACAGCTGACACTTAAATCAGACGGTTTTGCCGGGATTTAAGCTGCCACTCGGTCAGGTACGCAGCTGTTCGCCCAACAAATTAAAGTTAATGCGGCTCAGAAATAAGCCAGCTCGCAGCGAGCATGGTGCAGGCAGCACTCCAATCCTTTCCAGCCAACTGGCAACGACAAACAAGCGCCAATCCCCATCTTAGACACATTGTGACGACAACTGTCAGCATTTAAATAAGATTGATCGATTGGCACTGGTGTCGGCGTTGTTGTCGTTAGCTTTGCTGTTGTTGTTGCTTTTATTGCTGTATCGTTGCTGGATTTTCACGCACTTTGATTTGCATAGAACAAAATGAACGATGCCTCCGACATGGCCACCTGCTGGGCACCAGGAACAGTGGTGTGAAGTTTAAAAAACATTTGAGAGACACTTAGCATTGCTATAAAAACAGAGTCTTACGAGTTTATCTGATTTAGCTATTTAATTAATTCAATGAATGATTAAATGGCATGTAAAATGAAGATGTGTTTATTTAAATCTAAATGAAAAAATCTTCCTCATGGCAACCATTAAATTGCATTTGTTCCATTTACAAGTATCCTATTAAAATCAGAATATATTAAAAAATACAAGCAAATGTTTTTAGTTTTAGCAAATTCTCAATTTATTAGGTTTTTGCATCAATTTGCCTGCCCTAAGCAAACTCTTCTCCACAACTTGGCCAAACGATAAGATGAAGTTTAGTGCTGTGTTAGATAACATTACATCTACGAGACATCCTGCAAGCGAATTTTAGTCTTCATCGCAAAACTGGCGAATGCAACGAATGCATTTTATGCTCATTACGTGCACGGTTATAGCTTACGACTTTTATTCCGGAAAGCACTTCGTTTATACTTTGGTATTTTGCAAAACTTTTATTTGCTTAAGTAACTTAAAATGTTGGATGCACAGGATGTACTTAGTAGTTGCGTTTGGGACGATCTATATCGACATTTAGTTAGTTCAAGGTAAATTAAATTTATATAAAAATGAATGTATCCCTGAGAGGATAATGAATCTGGAGAGCACTTCTTTCAGTAAATATATCGCTTGATTTTAAGAATGATTAAATTTAAAGTTCAGAAAAAAATGGACAAAGCAACAAATAATTATGAAATAAATAAAATAAGAATAAAACAATAAAATTTAACTTTAATTTGGCAGCACATCATTTTAGCCATGTGTTTATTTTAGATATGAGTGCAACGAGTAAACTTGTGATATTATAGTTGATCAAGCAAGAATTAAAGAATATACTACAGCTAAATTGTCCCATTTATCTCTAGTTTGTTCTTAACAGCCTAGAGTTTAACTGCTCTGAATTATTTAGTATTTTGTCACTGTGTGGCAGGACTGGCTGCTGTGAAACTGTTGCCCGACAAATTGTTGGCACTTCCGTTTCGGCTTTGGACTTAGGCTTGTTTACTGCAGGCCAGTGGGCAGTGCGTATCGCATTACGGGTGCACAACAAATCAATTAGTGGCTGTCATTCAAGGGCTTAATCAGCTAGAAGCGATAGACTATAAAATTGTTGCGCTCATTGGTGAAGGCATCAGTTGTTCTGCGACTCTAACGGGTTGCGCATTATCCAGGAACTTGTAGTGTCCAGTGCCAAGAGACGTGTCGTGTCGTAAGTCCTTTGTGGCACTCGCAAAAACTACAACGCCGTACGCTCGACTTGGCCAACAGCAGCAGCAGCCAGCCAGCCCCGCCAGCTATGTGTAGGCTAAGTAATTGCACTTTGCTGCTGATTGCAGCGTCCTGTTACCTGGTCTACTTTAGCCAAGCAAAAGCCTTGCAGGTGAGTGCGCAGCCTAGCTGGGAAGAGATAAGATCAGATCATTACTCGAACACCGCTTAATTAGTTTTCTTTGCAAAAGTCTGGGCCCCGAACCATGCAATGCAAGCAAAAGTAATCAAAGTAAATCAAAAGAATTATCAGAGCAGGAAATTTGCGATGGGTAAATAACTTTTGCCAAAATCATTGAAGCGATCGCGTAAAGCAATTTCCGATTGTCATTGGCAATGCAATGTCAAACGAATTCCATAAGCTGACATCTCTTAATTTATAATATTTAGCTCATGGTTAAATTTCATTTGACTTCATCTTATGCTCTTGAGTAAGCAGCTCGGTAATTGTGCTTGTGCTTATGGCCAAGATACAAGTTACAAGCGGATTTGAGGTGTTGGCATTTCAATTCACATTGAGTTGTCTAATCAAGCGGCACACGCTGCCTGTCAGGCTGTAAATTGAAACAATAAAGTGTTTGAATCACACATACACCCACACACACTCACACGCACACAAACCCACACCTACACCCACACCCACGCACAAACACTGGGTGGGCACTTCTGAGTGCGTTGTGTGTGTGCAGCTCACGTAGGCTCATAAATAGGCAGCATAAAAATAACTTAACACGTGTCGACAGTTTGAAAGCCGCCAGGAACGACATGGAAAGTCTTGCTTCAGGCAAGCACAAAAAAAAAAAATGGAAAAATAAATAAATAAAAGGGCCTTGAATCAAATATTTGAAATATTCTCGCTGTTTTTCTTTCGTGTTGTTTCCTCGTGCTGCTTTGCGGCACTTCATTTGCGCAGGACGCAAGCAAACTGGATTTACCAAATCGCATCAGCGGCATCAGTGCCGTCTCTGCCCGAGTCGCAGCTGCGGCGGAAGCACGCCACAAGCGTGCAATGGGCGCCGAATACAAAGACCTATCCGACATCATTGACGAGTTGGAGGAGAACGGTTTGGTGCAAAAGGCGAACGCGGCGGTGTCGCCAACTCAGTCACAGGAATTCGACCTGGATAACATGCCACCGTTGACCTACTACCTGCTGTTGCAAAAGCTCCGACAGCGTAAGTATTGAGCGCATGCTGCGTTTGAGTAATGTGTCCTTATGACAGCCAGCAAGGAAAGTAGTTCAAATATGCTCAGCCAAGAATTACTCGTACGCTGGAGAGAAATTGATTTCTTTCACATAAACTTGTCTCTTGTTTAAAGTTGAATAATTTATGGAGTGAAATCTGAGTGCTCAATGCTAGGAGATTGCTATTTACTTTTGTGTTGCCTTAGTGACTGTCTCAACTTTCGCCCCAAAGGCCAAGAGATTTTGTGAAAAATCGGTTTTAAATTCAGATTTAGAATATTATTGTAGTAAGTGCTTAAGCACTTTGTAAGCCACAAATGTGATGAAAATCTTAATCTTATTTTTTACATATTTTTATTCATTTTTTATTGCTTAAATGCACGAAAACTTTTTCGTTTGAAAATTCAATTTAATAAGCGAAATTTTGCTGATTTGTGTTTATCTTCATAAATATAGAATTGTTTTCTACTCTTCTTTTGAATGATTGGAAGATTATAATTAATTTTGAGTTTTTGAAAAATGTGAAAAAAGTTGAAGCAATTTTTGTAAATGTAAGTTTCGTCAGCAAATTGTTTGCAATTCCTTTCGCATGCGCTGGTGTTTGTGTGTGTGTGTGTGTGTGCGTGTGTGTTTAATTCGTGTTCTTCTTTGTACTCCTGCAGTGCAGAGCAGCGGCGAACCAGCGTATCGCGTGCGCACGCCACGCCTTGGACGCAGCATTGACTTTCAGCAGTTCTTGGGTGGCGGCAGAGGGGGCAGCGAGGAGGCAACCGGGGGGCAGTTTGTGTCGCGCATGATGAAGAAATCGGTGCCATTCAAGCCGCGCCTGGGCAAACGTGCTCAAGTGTGCGGTGGCGGAGATTAAGCCATGGCACTAACAGTAACAGTATCATCAGCCCGACTGGGACGACGAGGGCGGCAAGGACGAGCCCTTGTACAAGGTTGAGGCTAGCCTTTGGCGGCTTGCCAGCTCCACTTAAACTACCCACACAACGCCCCAAAAATCGACGATACCAAATAACCTACTTAATCGTATTAAATATATTTGTATAGCTAGGCCCAAGTTCTGAGAGTAATTCGTATACGCTATATAATATTTGTTTAAATAAATTGCAGACCCTTGAAAAATTTAATTGTTGTTCGTGCTAGTGGAAATAATCGTATGAACGCATGTAACCACGCACACATTCATACTTAATTGACCTTCAACTGTGGCATTCGCGAATTTTCGATTGATATGTTTCACTTTGGTCCGTGTAAATATAAAATAATGAAATTTTCATTAAAATATATTAGATAATATGAAAGCTTTCGCAGTTGCTGCGGTTGCAAGCGAAACGTGGCATGATATGTGATTTCCTGCAGTTTCGATAACCCAATGCGGGGACTTCATTCACGTATACATATACATGGTATGTACATACATATGTGGTGTGCATATATGTACATAAACTGCAAACATATGTACTCCTCATTAGCATGAATTGTATTTACGTTGTACACTGCTAATTGGGAATTCAAGTTGTTATTCAAGTTAATGTACAAATTTTCAATTTCCAAAGTTCATTACAAACTAATCTTTGAACAAAATATTTGTTAACTGAGCAGTGCAACCGAAGTTCTAAAGCACAATTTGAATATTCTAAAAATAATAATAGAAACCACAACAAGTTTCAATTGCTTAATTTTTAACAATGGACAAAAGTCTATTTGCATTGTTCAATAATAATATATCATTGAGCAAAATATTTGTTTCACAATTCTGTGGAAACATTTTCAATTATGGCACAAAGACTTGTTACGATTCATAGCTCAAAGGCATACGGAGAATAGTTCAATAAATTTGTATTATTATTGAGTGAGGAAACTCTTTAAATGTTATTGCAAAGTATTTTCTAGGTTGTAACTTTTGGATTGATAGCACAATTATTTTCAACTAAAAATTAAATGAAAAATGGAGGACGAACAAATGACAAAAATGTTCCGACATGATAAACATTCTAAATTTAGTGTGTCAAGCAACCGTACAGGGTTCCGAATTAGTTCTAGATAAACATATTGATTTAAATTTACAAATACACATGCAAACGTAGTAATCTGCCTGCCATGTGGTACAAGTTGTAAAATGGTGTAGTCTATAATCCGCTCACAAAAATTTCAACCCAAATAGAAGCATCCTCTACTTGGTATGAATAGGCAACGAATTAGTTTCTTAACTTGGTTGCAGCTCAGGTAGCCCTTCAAGGTTGAGGTAAGTTAGTAAATTCATTGGAAGAGCAGCATTGCTGCTTCGCTTGAGTGGCTCAATTGGCAAATGTAAAACTTATGCGTAGAGCACAAAATCCGTTTGACTACTCAGGCAGCTGCTGCTGCAACATGGACTTTAAGCAAGTCATTGGAGACTCGGCACGTGCCAATTAATACCAAGGAGGGGCAGGATTTTGTTCTTCAATCGGAGGAAACCTTAGTCATTGTTAGTTGATGCCTAGCACAATTATAGGCAGTCATTTGACCGAAATGCGGGTGCTAAAGGTTAACGGGTCATATTTATCCGCTTTACGCTCGAATCGCCTTTAGTTCGACAAATGTATGACAAATGCCGCAGACGTCACGTAGCCGTCGACCGTCGACTAAATGAGCAGCCCATGGAGCACCTAATAGTATTTATATATCTAGTTGAATCGTTTCTAAAATGGCGCTAATGGGCACGCAAGCCGCACACAAACGGAAACAGACACACACACATACACCTACAGAGTGAGAGACAGAAAACATGATATTGAAACATTACAACTGCAAAATGGTAATAAATTTTGGACTGCCTCCTGGGCACAAGAAGAAGGACGCGACAGAGACGCACGCACGAGGCTTAAGCTGGAGCTGGCAGGAACTTTGCATGATGGCCGTAAATTTACAGCTGGGTCGTTGCGTAAGGTTAAACGGGCTGAACATCAGCTGCCACTGTGGCGGCTTCCTGCCTACTACGTGCCACAACCCACTCACACACTCAGCCACTCATATGCTTATGCACTCATACCCACTCATACACACAACACATCCGTACATGCATATCACATGTAACATGATAAGTTTTGTGTGTCTGTCTGTCTGTCTGTCTGGCTGTGTGTGTGTGCGTGTGTGTGTGTGTGTGCCAAAATCACTTTGCCTGATTAAATGACGCAAACCAGCAGCAGCAGCAGCAACAGAAGAAGCGGGCGCAGTTATTCAGTTAGCATGCACCTTGGCCAAAATGAATGCCAGCTATTACGGTGAATTGTTAAAAATGTCTGGCTAATATAAGCTGTGCCCGCTCTCAGACGTCTCGTATTGCTCTTGTGCATTCGACCCTTATTTATTGTATTTAAGCAACTGATTTAAATTAATGACCACATTTGCCAGGTCGGCAGCTGCTTGCCACTCACTTAATCAAATTTCAGCCATGCAAAAAGCCCTCAAAATTGGCTTCTGTACCACATACATACAAATAAGACATACACAAAAGTAAAGAACGTTATTTATTTCATTTTCCAACGACATGCCACGCATTTGTGGGCACTTTGATGACTTCATCCCCCCCTCCCCCACCATCCACCAAGCATTACCCGCATAAGGAGAGTACCCGCCCCGCCTATCGCAATATTCATATCGGATTTTAATTAATGCCAATACACGGCCACCTCTGACAATGGCCCGTGGCTACCACACAGATCTGTGGCAGCCGATTATCTGATGAGTCTGTTCCGGATTCCGTCGATGCCTGACTTTAGTGTGCACCCTTTGCTTTGCCATTGTTTTAATGCTCGTATCTCTCAAGTGACACAGATTTCGTTGCTTCGACTGCCATTTAAGCGACTGCAGGTCTCTGTTATAGCTGACATTCAAACGTTGTATGAATAAACTGGAAATGTCTTCCTTGATGTCCATTGGACGTTAATACAGAGGAAACAGAGTGTAAGTTGGTTAGCAGATGAAACTTATGATTAAGAGCTAAGTATTCGAGCTTGTTTATTGGTTTCAACATTCAATGCTAATCTAAGTGAAAAACAGTCAAAATATTAACAATATATTATTTCACGAAACTTAGCTCTGCTTTTTTCTGACTTCCGTAAAACCCTGACAACTACGATAATTGATGACCAAAAGTTTCGAGAGCATAATAGTCTAAGTTAGAGTAAAATAAGATTTTAGGGGAAATTAATAGCTCCGTGTGAGCTACATAAGCTTATATAAAATTGCGGTTTATCAAGGATCCATTTGTTGTTAGATTGGGAAACTTTGAAAATAAATATAAACAGAGATTTAAAACTTAAATATTTGAATATATGTTTACATTTGTGTTCCTTCTTTGTTTGTTGCTGCAAAGTTTCTTTCAAGGCAGCAATAAGATCGTTAAACGCAATTCGAGAGCATTTGGCTAACAACAAAATTTTAAAAAATTACACCAAAGTAGAGCCAGCAACGGAAAGTACCAAACCGGTAAAGCTCTCTGCTGAGTTGCACTCAGTTGTTGTTGTTTTTGTTGTGGCATGTGGTTCCGAAAAATATAACAATCAATGCCAGCAAAAGACGACAGGTAGATGCATTTTGCACTTTACTTTTTGAAACTTAAGCTTTATTTTCTCTTTTAGGACTTTGTGGTAGATCTTAGAGATGCTGGTTTGCAATGCGGCGAAGTCCTTCTTCAAATTGCACATTCAACAGCCACCAAATGTCCACTCACACAAGCACACAAACACGTCCGAAACACAAAGTCATTGAAAATATTGGGGTGTTGCTGACTCGGGTGGTTCCCAAGTCAGGCAACATAGGAACGTGCCAAACACAATCGAAAATCAAATTTGGCAACGAGCACAATGGCAATGGCAGTGACATTGCTAACTGCAACTCCAGTTCTTGCTGTTATTTATGTAGTTGTTGTTGTTGTTGATATTGTAGTGGTGGCTGTCGCTGACGTTGCGTCAGCATGCAACACTTCGCGGCTTGGGAAATGACTTTGCAAATTTTTGGTTAGCAAGCGTGACAGACTTTTTTTGGGCGATCAATCACCAATTCAGGCCAAACGCATTTTGTTTAATTTGTGTCAATTAGGCAAACATTCTGTGGTGATTGTTGCAAGGCAGGCAAATAAGAAAATCACATGCCGCATCATTTATATATAATGCTGCGCCAGCAACCCGATAATCAATGCGCATAAGACCAGAGTCAGATGCAGATTTAAAGCCAGAGCCAGACAATGTCAATAGATATCAATAAGCGCCGTTGCGTTTGCAGCCAGCCAGTCAGTTAGTCAGCCAACTGGTTGCTGCCCTTGAAGCCAGCAAGGAAATCGTTTTCAATTACGCCAATGCTCTAGCAACTATTTCGGAATGCCCTTGCACTGTCAGTGGGTGTGAGTGACAGCCCAACTGGCATTTTGAAAGAAGAAACAGTGATTGGGCTTATAAATAAATATTTGTTCGATTTCATTTGCCAACTGCTGCTTCTGCAGAAATCATTCGCTGCACGATGTGTGTAATAAAGCACATACAAATCAAATTCAAACCCCTAAACACCCACCCTCGGCAGAAGTGAACCCCAAAAGACCATTAATTGTATCAGTAATGTGCGGGACCCAGGAGAATTGCCTCAAAAAAAAAAAACATGCATGCCAAACACGTCAAGAGGCGGCGGGTAATAAAAAAATTATATAAGCTTGCACGCGAACAGGCAAATGATATAAGCGAACAAGCAACGAAGCAAACGAACATAAGTACATACATACATTAATATTAATACAAACATATTGTATAAATGGTATGTACATATGTATAAATAATACAGAGTGCTTGGAATATTAATTTGATGTTTGAATTCTACTTTATGAATTAAACATTACAATTTAAATTATTTTGAAGAAGTTAAATTCTTTGACTCCGAAATTTGACTCAATAACTAATAAGCTAAGTTGTTGGTTTATTTAAATCATATTGCCATTAATTAATAATATATTTCAGCTAAGCCCGTAACCTGTACATAGGTTCTGTGTATAACTTCCCTTTCAATATTACCGAGAAAACTCATCATATATTCTTTAATAAGTGTCTGCGATTCAACCGATTTTCGGATGCAAAAAAATTCTCATTAAAATGCAAATGATTAAGGACTTAAAGTGGTCCTCAAAAGTGTGAATTATATTATATATTTTCAGTTGTAATTTTTGATATGTAAATATTATCATTTGATTACCAATTTAAAGATGAAAAGTTTTCTAAATTTATGCATTTTCATTTAAAGTTTAAAGTTTCCCTTGTCTTTGCATATATATTAATATACATATATTAAAAATCAGCAGAAATTAGCATAGAAGAAAATTTTCGAACATGCTGGGATTATATTTATAAGCCTTCAAGTCGGAAATGTTTCAGTTAATGTGCTTAACATATTGTATCCAAATTATAATGCCCTTAACAAACTATTATAATTATAGTTGACAGTTTTAAGCACGTACCTTCGACAGTTAAGGATTTGAGCTCTTAAATGCATTCTACATGCTTGACTAGCACTGATCTTTAATTATAAATTTCTTGAGGCAGTCGGTTACATTTTTGGGTGTGTATATTCTCAGGTTGCTGGCGCCATAGCAATTATTTAGTACGGTCCTTACTTGACGTTATTACAGTTACGTGCCTGTCCCAAGTACCGCTTGGCCTGTCAAATGTCAAATTTAATCACAGCTAATAATGAACATTTCTTGAATGAAAAATTTCAACGCAAATCTTTAAGCTTGAAGGTTACAGCGATTCGGGGACTGCGTGACAATGGAACGTTGTTGCCGAGGGTTTTTCCTTTCGAATGTTGTTGATGGGGCTAATGGCGCTCATACGCACACACACAGACACACAAACACACACACACAGATACACACACACACACACATACACACGCACATAGACACATTCGCGCTTGTGTATTGTTGGGCCATAACATTGAACTTCGCCATTCGCTGTCCATCAACAATGAGCTCGCGCTGAAATTATTTATAGGTAAGTGGCCCTGCCATTTGGTTGACTTTTCTGATGGACTTTCATTAGGGCCACCCTCGCCTGACTGTCAATAGTTTTATTGTTATTTTTAGTGTCATGTTCAATTTGGCTAGTGGGGCCGGGCCCATGGGGCGTATGTTTAATTCGATTGCGTGCAAATTTTAATATAATTTTATGAAAGCAAAAACAAGTAAGCACGAATAGCTGCAGTGAGGACTCACTTAGCTGAATGGACTTGTCCGATTAAAAAGCTGTCAATTAATTTTTAAATGTTTTTGGATTTTGTCAATTGGTTATTGTGTGGATGCTGATATTGCTCCTGTTGCTGTTGCTGCCACTTCTCTCTCGCAATTATGGAGCAATTTTGCAAATTAATGTGCGACTCGATTGCTGCTCAGAGACCAATTTGTGAGTTTTACTTGCCCCTGTGTGTCGTCTGTGTGTAAATGTGAATGTTGTGTGGGGGCGCCGCAGATTTCACTCTTATGCTGCATTTCGGTATATACTTGATTAAAAGTGAATTAGGGCGCTGCCATGCGAAGCTAATTTATAAATGCACAGCTAATTGTACGAAAATGCGCACTCCAACATTTTATTTTGAGGTAATGAACCAATTTAAAAAAATACTTGATAGCAATTGCCAGGCCATTGAAGTTAAATGAACTGTTTTATAAGCTATTTGCACAAATTAGGCGCAAGTCAAAGGCAAAAAACCGAACTCAAAGCAACAGACACAAGGCAGAAGATAAAAAAATATATGCAAATATTTATGTACAAAAAAAAAGAAGTTGACACTTTTTTTTTTTGTGATTTTAAACAAGCCACAACTTTTGCGGCTTTAGTATGGCATTTGAATATTATAATGGGCAAGTTGGTAAAGTGCTTGCGGCGCTAGTTTTGCTCGCAGGCACTTTTGATGGCAGTTTTATTGATTTGTTGTTTGCGAACTTTTGTTTTTCATGGCTTCAATTTATGAGGCTACCACAACAACAGTAACAACAGTCACAACAGTAACAACAATCTCTACACGCCCCTGAAAACAGCGCCCAAATCGTGCATGCGCTGACCAAATTTATTTTATTTCTTGTTGTACATACACAGACATACATGCATACGGTTTAACTTTGGAGGGCACCGCAAAAATGTCGACCAACAAATTTAAACTGTACCCGCCCCTTTACTTTTAAGGCACTTTGTTATTTTTTCCCTTTCTCATTTTATTTTCATACATATTTTATTTTTTTGCTTATGGTTTGTGCATTTAATGTTTACATATTTTTATATTTAATTCGCAAGGATTACAAAAAATTGCATTAGCATAAAAGGCTTACAAAATTCTACGAGCAGCGCTAAGAGTATGCTATGAAAACTTTGCTCGCTTTGTTGCCAAAACCGCAAGCGCCAATTAAAAGAAACAACAAAGCGAAAACATTAAGTACACAAACAACACACAATGACAACAAATGGCAGCTGCAGCAGTTTGATGTAACGCCTGAATCAAACGCAAAAACCAAATATGTGCACAAGCAAAAATCTAAAAATAATAGAATCGCGCATTCGCCATGCGGCGCTGAAACATGTGCGTGACCCGTAAATTGCTTTTATTTAATTTGGGTGACCTTAAACCTTAAGAGGGGAGCCTTAATTAAGGATAACTTGCAGTGCCTGAACGCTAGTTTTAAAAGAGAGCAATTAGATTTGTTGCCCGAAGAGCGCAGCCAAAGCGTAAATTCGAAATTGCCAAGGAACAAGAACTCTTAATTAACAGTGAAGCTGTTGAAGTAACCAGACCCAAGCTGACTTTCCTCTTAATAGATTTAGTGTGAATCGATTGGAGAAAAAATGCATTAACACAAAAAGAAAGAGTATATAAGACTTGAAATAATAATGTTAATCGATATATTTTGTACTACGACTCTTAAATATTAAAATAACTAAAACAAATAAATATAAATGTATTTCATATTATTATAATAAGTTTTTATCAATGCTTCATTTCTCATTCATTTTTTAAATAATATAATGTAGTGTGTTTAATAAAACCAAAAACATCGATAACTAATCATCCAAAACTATCGGTATTATTCAGGTACCATTTGCAAACTAATGAGCACAATTTTATTTTTCAATTGACTCACAAATATAATTTGGATGCATTTAAGAAAGGAAACGACTTAATGGTTATTTCTGAAGCTAAGAGTCCTTCACAAGCTCAGTATTTAAGCCCTTTGTTGGGTCAAGCATAAATGTGTTGTTTCGGATTTTACTCCCACACATACACACTCGCATTTGCAACTGCTTTCTGTTGACGCAACCAAGCGTTGAAAGCAACCCAAAGACCTTGGGGCCACTACTCCAAGTGAACGAATCCCACTTATTTACACAAACCAAATAGTGTACATACTGTCAGATTTGAACAATTATTTCTGAAATTATGAGGCATACGAATGTGTAGCTGTGAATGTTATAAACACAAAAAGGGATGCAGAAGTCACGTGTTGGTCGTGCAATAGAAGTGTCAGTTGTGTCCTTTGGTCAAATCAAAGCTAATGACGAGTCGTTAGCCGCCTAGTTGAAGCGAACCAACCCAACCAACTGGTAAACCCAGTCACGTATTATAATATAATTTCTGCTTTACTTCACCTTAATCAATGCTGAACAATTTAATGCCATGTTGATTTATTTGCCGCTTGTTTCTGAAATCCTCGAACTTGACGAACGCCTTACGAAGACGTCATCAACAATTGTGGGAAAGTGTCCCTTTGCTGTTGCCGAGCAGCTGCCTCGGGCCATTTGGCAAACGCATTATGCCGTTGATTAAGGTCCATGCATTATTTATGTAGGTCGGCGAAACGACCTTTAATTGGCTCGCAAGTACGCTGTAACGTCCTTTACTTGCTACCTTTTCAAAGACAACTCGCCCGTCTGCCTCGAACTCGTCCTCTTTTGCGACTATATTTAACATCGACACGAAAGTTACCACGCGCCTGCGGCGATTGTAAGCGTGGGGATAGGTGGTTGGCTGAGCGCACAGTTAATGCCGGGAAATGACGAGCAAGTGGGCAAAAGCGAATTGCAGTGGCTTAAATTAATAATTCCTTACAATTTCACCATCATCGTTCTATATTTGAAATTGATGGAAAAATTGGAGGGCAGTGATAAGTTGTGGATATTAATTTTTTATTCGTATGCATCAAGTGAATGCTAGCACTTAAATATCTTTATGTCTAGTATTGCAACATATTTAAGGACACAAAACGTTGCTTGGCACTTTGCCAAGGTAGCCGGCTGGCAGCTTTCCTAATGGCGACATTCGTTGAATTGAAAAGTTTTTACTGAAACAGACCAACAATGGAATTTAACGCATACCAACATACACAAGCAGTCAACGAGAGAGAAAGGAGACCACAAAAAAAATAAATAAAGGCAGACAAAGCGAGAGACAACAAGACACAGAGAGAGAGAGAGAGAGAGAGAGTGAGAAAATATTCTATGGCCTGGAACAGTATTGCACTTGAACATTTTACTCAATGAATCATGGACAACCACTGATTTATATTTATAAGCACACACACAAAAACACACACACACACACACACATACATACGGAAGCACACACGTGCACTGGGAAAATGCGTGTGCTGTCCTTGGTACGATTCAAGTACGCTCGTCAAGAGCGCCAAGTGTCTCATTGTGCATTTGTGTGTCCATGTGGCCGCTTTGAAGGTCACCGGACAAAATACGAAAGCCTGCTGCGGCCGAGCCCTGTCATTAGGGTCTGCATTCGCAGAATTGGGCAAGGGCGGGTTGTCTGGGCCAATTCGTTCCGCCAGCACTCATTCTCGTCGGTTTAGCTGAATGACACTGTAAATAAAAGTCAGAGCCACTGCAGATAATTGGGAAAAGGAGACACTAAAAATCAATTGAGTGACTTTGCATGTCCGAATATCAGATTATTTGACTATGCCCCCTCGCCCCTTATAATGCCCACTTTAACTACTGTAGTTTAAAGTGGTGCACATTGCTTTTGCCAGTGCAGTGCCTGTTTGGGAAAATGGAAAACTGAAAATGCTTTTAAAGTGAATAAAATGTGAAAATCACGCGTTACATTTTGTTGGCATTTCTTTGCCGACTGCTGTCCCGTGAAGATATTGTTTCTGTGTTGCGATGTGAGTCATGAGTGTGTGTGTGTGCGAGTAGATCTGTTTGCCTGTCAGTTTTAGTTAACCAGCAGAGCATACAGTACGTCAACACGTCTGGCTCAGGTGTTCGTATTGTTTGCCACTGAAGGTAACAGCCACCACAGCAGCAACATCAGCAGCACCAGCAGCAAGAGCCTCAGTCGCCACAGGCGCATCATTTGCGCTCTTTACTGTTTGATTAACGTTTTAACGATTTGTGCAAACAATTGTGGCAGTAACAGCAAGCAATAACAACAAATTCCGGTAAACAATACTGTGTGCGAGCATCCAGCTCGTAGCTTGCAGCACTCATCTCGCACAGCTGCTAAAGGAACCGTCCAGCGGCTGCTATTATGCTCCATGTTGTTTCCCAATTAAAATGAAGTACTGCTAACAACATGTTGTACATACAAATATTGGCATACAAATTAGTGCACACATACGTTTATTTTAATTTCCTCAATATTTTCTTTTTAATAAATAGCAAGACGAAGTACAAATTCAACAAAACAATGTTGATGAAGACGTACTGCAATATTGAAAATTGTGTTTTGTGAATGTATGCAACTTCAAATCTAATCAAATTCTCCCGAAAATTTTGTCATCAAAAATTAACAAGATTTCACACTGCCTGAAGTGTAAAGCCCGGTCGCCTTGCTATGTTTCATTTTAAGTCAGATGAATAAATAATGTATATAAATACATTAGAACTTGTTAAGGCCATGTCGTTGGCAGCTGTCCAAGCAAGGAAGACAACATTTCAACTTGATTGCTGTGCCATTGTATAATTTTATTATACAATTTTATTATTATATAAAAATAATAATTAAGCACGAGATATATAAAATAGTTAAGACTCTTTTCACACCAAACAATTATTGCTTTGGGAGCAAACTAATCAAGAAGATTGAGTGTTTCTAGTCAAAAAATGACTACACAACAAATTGATTCCTTAAAAGTTAAATTTTAATTAAATTAAGCTAAAATATATTTGCTAAAATGAAACTTGTGTAAAGGAAGTTGAGTCATTAATATAATTTCAAAATTTTCTTATGTTTGTTATCTGTATAATCTGTATAAAAAGTAAAATTCCAGGATCACAGTGCTCAAGTAGATCTGACAAAAAGAAAAAAAATGGAATTTGCAACTTAGTTTCAGGAATGTGAAACCCATTAACTCTCTGATTGAAGCCTAACTAATTGCCTTATACAGTCAAAGTCGATATTTAGAGAACTACATTTCAGGTGTAATCAAAGTCAAGCCATTAAAATAATTGAGTTTCGAAATTGTCTTACGTTTGTTAAAAGGTGCAATTACTGTATCGAAGTGTCCAACTTGCCATTTATCTAATGTCAATTAAATACGTTGCATACGATGCAATTAATTGAAATGAACTTTAACAACAAAGTTAATGGTTTGCAAACAGGCTGGACAATCGATACGACTTATATCGATTATGCTATTAAAGTTAAATTAGTTGAGAATTTAGTTTGTCTTGCCTTCCTTCAACTAATTACCTTGTGCAAAGCAGCAATTAGAAACCTTTTCTTCTATTTTTCAGAAATATATTTCTTGATAATAAAATTTATTTCGACAAGTAGAAATGCACTCTATCCAAAATGGATGTACATCTGAAATCTTAATAAATTGATGTTTAATAATAGTATGAGTAACAAAGAAGGTAATGTTAGAGTTTCCTAGGCACACATAGACATCACACTACATATTAGACATGTATTTTAAAATCTTAGAAATATGTACACTGGAAGAAAAAACCATGAGTTTTAGAAAGCCACAACCTTCCTGAATAATAAAACGAACTACCCTTGACGCCAAATGAGAGGGGATTTTCTAAAATTCAGATCGACTTTTTTTGATTGTGTAAGAGTATTATATATGTACATGAAGTAGAATGACATGTAGTATCCAAGTCGTATCTGCACTTTGCCTTATTAAGTGTGCGTTCTTTGCTATTCCATGGCTGGCATTGTTGACTTGCTTGCAAATTGGTTTTCGCAGCGCTTGAGCCTCTCTGCCACACAGTCTCTCAGTCTTCCAGTTTCCCCAGTCAAGAGTCTTCAGTTGTTGCTGTCATAGCTGTCATTCTTGTACATCTTGTTGTTGTTGTTGTTTTTGTTGTTGATGTTGTTGGCATTGCCAGAGTCGCGTTCATTTCCAATTACTTCGTCGCGTAAATTAAGCAGCCGGTAGTGAAAGGCGTCACTCCAGTGCGCACGTTGCCTGTTCCAATATGTTGCAAGTAGTCCGAAGTACCTATAGATGGTATATATGTGTGGTATATACATTCTTAGATACTTATATTTTCATTTTCTTTGTGGCGCAAAAAAATTTGATTATGGTTTTTGTTGAGTTTTGTCGAAGGCGGCTAATTTGATTTAGCCAGGCCGCAACCTAACACTGAGTGATGTGGCAGCTACCCCCCAAATGAGTCTCTCCGTCTCTGTCTAATTTCATTAAAAAAGATTAAAAAAAAGAAAAACGAATATTTAACAGATTTTTGCAACAGCACCAACATTAATGAAATAAAAATAAGTCGCAAACTGGAAGCCCAACTCATTTTAAGAATGCGTGCAACTTTTTTGAACTTTAACCTTTTTTATGGGCTGCCTTATCCGACGAATTTATATGTTTATATAAGTATGTATATAAATAAAAACAAAAAACAAATGTGTCTGGGCTGCTTAATTAAAAGCTGTTTTCACTTCATGTCGCGACGTACCTCGTCTTATAAATAAGTTCCTCTAATGAACCTTCACTCGAATCTGTATCGGACTTGTTTGCATTCTTTCCTTTTCGTCACTGCTGTCGAATCTAATCAGGGTTCAATAAACAGGATATCAGGACCTTTTGGTCCAAAAAGGCTGAAAATGCTAATCAACAGCTTAAAATTTAATTTAGGCCTTAGCTGTGTAAATAAACTGAACTGGGGCGTGTACAGCAAGGAGCAAGGAGCAAGGAGCATGGAGTTTTGTATACTTAGGAGCGTGCTTGTTTGGTCATTTATGACTTGGACATTGTCCCGAAATTCAATTTCGAGCGTTTGCTTAACTTTGTTAAAAAGTCAAAATTAAAATCAGGCTGAAAGTCAGTCGTGTCGACCACATTGCGGTCTTTTTCCAACATAACTAAGTTTCGGTTCTGTATACGCAGCTTGCTGAGAACTAAATGCAAAGAAAAGCACGTAAGTGAAAACCATTTTATTTTTCTTTTCTTGTGATGCTGCGACAGACAAATTGCAGGACTCAAAGTAATGCTGATGAGCTCACAAACTTCGTTGTAAAGAATGATTTAATTTTGCCAGGCGACGGCAACTCTGACGGCTTTTTATCTTTTTTTTTTTGTTAAATTCCTGTGTGGTGACTGGCAATAGAGCAGCCTACTCTGAGCATATACAAAATCGATAATATCATAAATAATGCATGTACCAAGCCGGCAGCAATGCTGTAACACCATCTAAAGCAGCAAAAAGAAAAAAAACACGACCTGAGAGAGACAAAGGCTTAGGCCTACAAGGCCCTGGGGCCCGAGGAAAGAACAAAACAAAACATTGAGGTTCATGTACCGCGCTTACATATGCCTGACACAACAAAAAATTTAAAAAAAAAAACGAAAAAGGAAAAAAATTAGAATGAAAATGAAAATCCTTCTCTCCAAATGAAACACAATGATGTGTGAGAGAGAACGCGGCTCTCAAACCAGCACACAAAAGGATAGCTCAATGGCTCCAGAAGTTGTAAACTAGTAGAGACCGGACCAGGTTGCGACAAGTGCAAAGCAAACACAACACGATGTGTGCACGAGGGCTGTCTCAATAGTAATAGTTGAAGCACTTGTCAAGTTTGGACAGTTCATCCAGAAAGAAACAACTTCAACTTTAAAACAATTCCCTAATAAATAGTTTAGATATTTGCAGAAAAAAAGGAAAGAACTGGTATCAAACATTTATCTGTCATTTGTTTGTTGATTGTTATTTCTTTCCACTTGGCCTCAGCTTTTCAAATAAAGACAAGCTCCTGCTGCAAATGTATAAGGTTAGGTTAGGTTAGCTTAAACGGCTGTTGGCCAATATTTGCTAACTGATTTGGCAGCTGAGATAGATCGGATAGAAAGTCGATTTCCAGAGTGCTCAATTTCGTACTGTATAAATATAATTCTGTCAAGTTTATTTTGATATAAAAATAACTTATTTTTGACTTTGCTGGTGTCAAAAAAATCAATAACTCCATAATAGTACAATTTTGTGTTGTTACGAAAGTTTGTAGTGAAACTTTTGGACATAAGTATTCTGTTTGGTTGATTATTTATTTAGTTGCTAAATAATGAACATCTAAAAAGTAAGCTGTAAGAGATTTAGTGCCAAAGCAAGGACGACCAATTCCCAAACGATTGAAGAGGATTCAAAACGCTTGAAGGCAATTGACAACAAAGAGCCACTTAATGATTTAAGCACTGGAAATGCCTAAGCCGGAAGCGGAAGTCATTATAATGAGTGGCGCAAATGATTTATTTACCCTGCCCACCACCGCAACTTCAACAACTAATCTATTAGGCACTTATAATATTAATTTGCAACTTTTGCTATTGTGTTGCAACTGTCAGCCACTTCTGGTCGGAATTGAAATACATATATAAGTAATTTCAGGTATTTATCGACTGATAAAATCTAAAGGCAAAGGCATTTCCCATTTCGGTTGAGTGCGCAATGAAAATACAAAACTGATTTAAATGTTTCTGCTGGCACACTATTTCCGGAATTGTTTTGCTTGTGGACTGCAATCAACAGCATTCATTTTGTTGTCAATAAAATAATTTTTAATATTGCTTTTGCTATTATTTTTAATTCCCTTTCAGATTGTACAATTCAACTGAAAATTATATTATGTTAACGTAGAATATATTCGAAATTCGATTCACTAATAATTCATTAATACATTTTTTAGTTGGGTTTGTTCATGTAGCATGTTGTATGATAACTTAATTAATTTAATTTTCAATCCTTGCTATAGCTTTGGCGTTGGCATTTTCAGCGATTTCAAGCTATATCGCATCATTATGCCAGCAATGAATCTGAATAAGCTTACAGCAGAATCCAAAACGGAGACGCCAATCACAACAGTAAAAACACCCATAGATACAGAGACACCGATAGACACACACAAACACACACACACAGACACACACACACAGCGACTGCTGTAAGAATGGCAAACAAAAATACCTACAGGCATTTATTCTATTTATCATTTATCCGGCCATTTATCGAAGACATTTGAGTCGCAACAGGGAAGCGGGTCAATGAAATATCGCTGGAATGAATAATGCCATTTACATTTAAAACATTTGTGCGCAAATATCTTAGGGCTTTAAGTTCGGTGCTGGGATTAGCTATCTTTTTATATTTTGTATACTGTGTAATGTTTTTCGCTAACTGTGCATGCACAAATACAAAAATAAATACAGCGTTGACAGTTGCAACTAACTGAACGAACTCTCACATATTCACAGTTAGAAAACTATTTCTAGCGTAGCTCAACAATTTCAATTTGTGCATGACATCAAATGTGTGTGTGTGTGCGCTGGTGTGTGAATGCATATATATCGATGTGTGTTTGAATATTTTGTTGTCATGCAGTTGTTGCAAGTTATGTAAAAAAAAAGATTGCAATAGCCGAAACGAACTTTCAATGAAAAACTTTTTGGCTTATGGTAAATTTGATTCTAAAAGCCAGACGAAAAAGCCAAGTTCATTGAAAGGTATGTGAAAATCACCCCTAAAGGCCTTTGCCAACAAAATCGATTGCACAAACGGCAACATTAAAAAAAAAGATGCCAGACTAAAAGCAAATGTCAGGAGGCTGAGAGGCTACTGAAAATCGAGTGGCAAATAGCATTCCATGCCGAGAAGAATACGCCACAGCAAAGCAAGGGACAGCGAGAGAGAGTGTGTGAGAGAGAGAGAGAGAGAGAGAGAGAGAGGGGGCTGTCGGACCAGTGAACTTGCACTGTGGTCTTAGTGTCAGAATAATTAAGAAGAGTTTACAGTCTATTTAATTGTGTCCTTGTGGGCCATTTCTCTTCTTTCGAACAGCCAGTTTCCATTTGCATTTGCAGAAGTTGTTCGGAGGTGTGTATTGATTTTATGCTTTGACCGTCTTGCACTTTCTCCAAGCACAAGGATGAATCGACGAAAAGCAACCACAAAATAGGGAAAAGTGACCATCAGGTTGTACAACTTGCAAAAAATGATTTATGCTTGAACTAAATGTGAGTCACTATCCACATCTGTATATTTTCATAATCCTGATTGCCATATTTCTCTATATCTTACTTGAAATATGTAATTTAAAGCTGAAACTAAAAGTAAAGCTTTTAGTCCTCGTACCTTTTATAATGGATTTATAAAAGTATTAACAAATAACTACCCTTTCAGGGTTAAATTAAATTTGGGTGTGTTAAATATTATTTGAGGTCATTTTATTCTTAATATGATAATTAATACAAATTTAAAAGGGATAATTACAAATAAACAAATCGAATAAAAAAGCATTAAGTCTTAAGAATATTCGCAGCATATTTGTAATATTTGAAAGCAGTGTGCACTGAGCACCTTCTGCGGCTAAGCGTGGCTGTGACAGTGTCACAAGCCAACTTTGAAAGCATATCAAAATTATGAAACCACTACAAATTTTAAGTTTATTAAAAGCAGACCCTGAAAGGCGTCGCAATAATTGACCAGCCCATCAGTTGTAATTTATGTAACCAGCCAACTGACTGACTGACTGACTGACTGCTCATTTTTGGTCGGGTGGGCAACTTGGAACAGCGTCTCGAGAAAACAGAAAAAAAAAGTTTTTATTGTTTGCTTACTTGCTGAACGCGTGTTGGGTATCCGCAGCAGGATCTGAAGTTGGCGGTGCAGCTGGAGCAGGGGTTGACCGTAGCCTTAGCGTTTGAGGTGGATATGGATGAGACTGAAGGTCCTGACGCCTCCATTGTCGCTGTTGAGTTGCCTTGATCAGACCGGGGGCGAGGCGAAGGGTGTTGACGAGAGCACTACTGTGTTACTTGTGGCGTTTGCAACACGAGAATTAAACTTTTTGTTTGACTGTTTGACTGTTGCTTTTTATCGCTGTTTATTGTTGTTTGTGATGTGTTGTTTGTGTTGTTGTTGTCAATGTTGCGTATTTCGTTTTTGTTGTTGCTGCTATCAGACAAAACTTCTTGCAATTTGGTTTTTAACGATTTTGGTTGTTGCTATATTTATTTTGTTTTTGTGTTATTTAATCTGTCATTAGGTCGCAGTTTGTGCTATATTTGATGCTATACGCGAAATCGATTTGTAATAACGAACATTTCTTTTGAATTTCTTTGACAACTGTCCACAACTTGCTGCACGTTTTCCTTTCCTTTTTTTTGGCCAGTAAAGGCAAGTAAACACGTGCAAGACGCTACACACACACTCACACCAGACACACACGCGCACACGCACACGAATACTACGAAACCTAAAATCGGACACAATTCACGTATAAATTTGTTTCGGGTTTTATTGAGCGGGGGCCCTCAGCGAGCAGAGCAGAGGCAGAAGGAGAGCAGCTGGCAGAGCCAAAGCCAAAATCGAAACACGCACTGCCGATTGTCCTGTCGCCTCCGACTCTGACTCCGGACTGAGTGGCACTTGAGTCAGACGCGAAACGACAACGACAGCGAAAACGACATAGACAAAGACAACGATGCCGGCAACTGTCACAAGCACTTTGTTTCCATTTTAGATGATTATTATTATTATTATTATATTTTACTATTATTTTTTTGCAACACATGTGCGGCACACGATGAGTGGACACATGCCTCAATTGTTGTTATGATGATGATGATGTTATTGTTTTTAGTGTGAATCGCAGCTGTTGTAATGATGTTGTTGTTGCTGCTGCTGCTGCTGCTGCTGCGTTATGGCGTGTGCCCTTTTTGATAACTGAACAGCAACTGAATGTAAAGGCAGCGTGCCAAGTCCTTTGCCGGCCAAACAACACGCGACCTGCGGCGAATTGGATACTTGGTAGAGAGCGCTTCGGCGCATTGAATTTTGGCGCGCAAGGCGAATTTGAAAAGCACACAGGGTTGCATGCAAACGTAGCAAATCAAAATGGAACATATTTGATTTAAATTTGCAAAACCCCAATCTTTAATTGAACAAACAACAATTAAATAAAATATCTTACATCCTAAATGATGCATTATTCTGTAATTTAAGCGAATAAACCGTGCTTGCATTGACAATGGACACCGTTCAAATAATCCTACTCCGTCCGGCGCAACTCTGTTAATCCGGCACGCTTGACTATGGCGCCAACAGCATCCCTTGGGTCGCAGGGAGCAAGCAAAGCCCATCTGAATGAATCTGCCGCATAATCAAAATTCCAACCTTTTGCCACAGGCAACGCAGACTTATCGCTACCTTCGCATTTACATTTCGATTTCATACATCGCACACAGAGAGACGAGTCCCTGTTACCAGTTACAAGTTACTAGCTCCTCACCCCCTCCGCTTCTAGGGCGTCAATATTTGCATTTGTAATAACAATATTTTGATGGCATACCCAAAAGCGTGCGTAAATCTAAAAAAGATTTGTTATTTGTTGCTCGAGCACGATATTGTGGAGGATTCGTGCCAAGCAATGCAGACGCAAACAATAACATGCCACCCAGGCACCCCAGAGGGGCAAAGGCATTAGCAAGAACAACAACGACAACAACTCTAACAACTACATAAGCATATCAACTCATGGCAACATGCCGTTGCCACATCGTGTGCTTGGTTTCCTTCCTATGAAAGTTATTAAAATTTCGTAAAAAACGACAACGCATTCCAATCTGTGACAGTTGTATATATATTTATTTACACATATATGTATATATATACATATATATATATACATTTTCATAGAAACAAATCTTAGCAAATGTATATTTTGATGGAGTATATTATATACATATATACGAAAAGGTACGTGCTTATATAACATGTATAATATATTAATGTGAGGATCTACTAGTTGAGGTGCCTCGCCTCGTGCACATATTTATTTATTCAGCAAATCATAATAAACACAACAAACTTGCCAAGTTTCATCTGCTGAAAATTAATCACAACAAAAAGTTGCTTTGAACAAAAACAGCGCCTAGTGCATTGGAGCTTTTTGTAGGATTTTGATTTTAAATAAATAAACTCAAATTAAGCACATAATGATAAAAACAACAACCAAATATATCGCCTTAGATTTCACTGCCTTGCAACTCTTCTGTTGTCTGTCGAAATATACAAAAAATAAATTTTCTCATTTCACCAGATTAACTGTAAGATTATTAAATTTAGCAGCAATTCAGTTAAATAAATACAATAACTTCTAATTACTCCAGCGTTCTTTTTTTAATTGATGTTAAATTATTACAAATTATAAATAATAATACAACAAAATTGACAAATCTAACTTAACGAATTTGAATAATTTGGATATGTGTTGTCATTAAAAAATTATGTCAAAATTCACGGCAAATTGTTAGACAACAAAAATATATATTTAAATGTGATGGTGTTGATATCAGTATTTAAAATTGGTTAATAAATAATTCCTTTTGATTTATATGTATGTCTAAAACTAAGGGACTATTTGGAGACAGTGAAAAAGACGGGCAAGGCTATGTCGCGTCGGGTCATTAACCTAGTCAGTAGTATATCCCATCAAAATATACATTTGCTGAGAAGTGTTTCTATGAAAAGGTTCGAGTGAGTGTAGAGTATAAAAAGTAAACGCTGAGGCAGTTGAATTGGTACTCAGCTTTTGACAGCAAGGCGTCGGTGTCACTGTCAGTTGTCACGGCCAAATTGGCGCATCTTTTGAGCGATGATTGGCTGCCTACGAAATTATGGATCACCGTTATGGGCGGTGCAGCGTCCCTGGCGTCTAGGGAGTGGCGTTGTTTGACTGCGGGCCAATCTGACTTGGGCAGAATGTCAAGTGATAGAAGTCAAGCGTGCAAAAATTTAATTTCGACTTTGATGAATGAACTCTGATTTTCTGTCATATTTATTATGCGTTTTTTGTTGTGTGGATGGAACTCATGGCATAATGCACACTTGGTTGGCAATAGTCCATGCGAGCAAAATGCTATAATCAAAATTCACTGGTGCGTTTGTAATAAATATATGAATCGTCACCGTCACGTTGAATACATTTAATATCTATTTCCAATGATTTAATTCACTAATGCATCTATGATTTATTTCATATTTCGAGAGTCTATTTTGTACCAGTGTGCAGTGTTAGGCTAAAAACTTGTACATGCTACGTTATTATATAATTGACTGATGATTCAAAATAGGTTACCAACGGCTCGAGCTCAAATTTAATACAATTTTCTTGCAGACAAATAAAAGTATTTCACGGTGATACAATGGGCGAGGTTAATGTCACGCGTATTTTCCTCAAAAATATTTACGCTTATTTTTTTGGTTCATAATAATGTAGGTATTTTCAATATAGCAGCATTCACACTGTCACAAACACTCGCATCCACACACACACGTATTGGTCTACAGAAATATGCTTTATGAGTTTTAAATATGGCAAAAGTTTACCAACTTGGCAATTGTTCGACGCAGGCGGGGTAAACTTTTCTAAAGGAACTTTTGATGATGTCTCTGTTACATGCTTCAAGTAAAAAAAATTATATTTATGGCAGAACACTGTCGACCTGGCCAGAATGTTATTTTAAAGTATTAAGACATATTTTCAGTAACCTTTGCTGTTAGACTCGGTTGATTTATTTTCCTTATTGGCGACGCCAAAATCTGACAAATTGCTTTGGCCAAGTGATGGGGTGCTAAGGTTGCATTCATTGCCATGACGCCGGTTAAATTATCTGCCAAATAAAAATCACTCATACGCCGTGTACGACACCGTATTTGATGCCGGGCCCACTGCAAGGGTGTATGTTGACAAGAATTTCTGTAATTTATCAGCGGAACCGTGGCAGTTATTTAGAAGTTTACAACTGTCGACGACAGTAATCAGCTTTACTTTTGTGCTGATAATATTCTGTTAATGTCCTTTGAGTTGAAGCTTGCTCGTTTAGCCCCCAACTTGGGTTTATTTACTTTTGAGTGGCTGTGTCGTGAACTTTGGCGATTACAATCAAAGCGTCGCTACCCATAACTTTGTCAACCCTAGATTCAAGTATAAATAAGGTGATGTTGTATATTTCCAAATTTTTATTTTCATATATATTTCGTTTGTTAAATTATTTAATTTCTCCAATTTGATTTTAATATGCCATTTTAGCTTTTACAATAATTCACATATCTTATGATGCTTGCTATTGCTGCCTGCTAGTCGAGGCTAAATTTGCATTTCGTTTTTGTTTGTAGTTTGGTTCTAGAGTTCGCAACTAGATTAAAAAACAGCATAGCAATAAATACACCAAATAACGAAAAATGTTAGCAGAAAAATAAATAACACTCACATTAACATATTCGTACAAATACATAAACATATATATACTATAAACATTTTTAGACATACAAATTAGTTTAGTTTTTGATTTGCTTATAAAAATATAACAAGTTCTTTGGAGTTTGTTGCCTTTATTCATTTATATTTAAGGAAAATCATATAATACACATTGACTATTATACATTTAACATTTACAGTGATCCGTTTTAATACACGTTTTATATAGTACAGAAAGAGCATTGGCTCTTTAGAATTATGTTGCCTTGCATTTTAATGGTTTTACTTTATTATATTTCTTCTGACTAGCATCGAAGTTAAAAACAAAATTTTGTCGATTTTTTTTAAACATTAACTTTGAACATGTTGAAGTTTGGTTTGGTTTTGGTTTCTCCTGTTAGGTTTCATATTGTGCTCAAGCATTTTCCAATTGTCACAAATATTAAATACAATGGCGAAATGTTGCTCGGCCAATCTAGGTATATATTACTATTTATTTTCTTTGTTTCGCTTTAATAACAATGAAGTTCCATTGTTGCTGGCAGCAGTCTGACCTGCTCAGCGAGTATTCATATTCAAATTATGCGGAAGTCGTATTATTTTATTTTATTTTTTTTTTTTTTTTGGGGATTTCTCGACACTGTTCAACGTTGAGTTTGAGCCGCAATTGCTGGAATCAAGTTGCTGACTTTGTAAGCAGTGCACAAGCCTTCCTCTTACAGGCTACACAGTCAACTTAATTCCAGGAACTGCAACCCAATTTCCATATCTACTCGTATTAGTAAAGAGATACAACCACACCACAACAGCACCATCGCGCACCGGATTTAATTTCACATTATTATTCACATTTCACTTGACTTGACTTGACTTGAATTTGAGTTGAGCTAACGTTATCGATGTACGTATTGTATTGTATTGTATTGTATTGTATATTGTATATAGTACTTGGAACTACATTAATTGTATTCAATGTTCACTAGATTAGTTTTGATTTTGACTGCCACTCGTTAATGCTATCAATTGATGCATTCTATATTTGGTTTAACTATGAATTTCACTAGAATCTAAACATAATTTGAGCATTCTTATTGCATGCGATTGTCGTTCATATATATTATTATTTCTATATGCATTGTATATTTGTATACTTACATAAATGTATTTTTTGGGTTTATTTTCATCAATTTAATTGCATACGTGCCAACATTTAAATTTATGTTTTTATTTCATTTAGCGACAAGTACATCATTTGTTATTTAGTTAATTGGCACTGTTTAAGTTTTATTTATAGGTATAGTATTTTTGGTTTGATCTATATTGCTTGGTTGCCTCATGTTATAACCTGTTTGCCTAATTAGACGATTAGCTTAAACTAATGATTGCCCCTCGAATGATGTAGCAAATTCGTTAAGAATAGTTTTGCTGGGCATAGAAATGTTTGTTAACGCTGAACGCTT
Organism: Drosophila cognata; assembly: GCA_035041535.1. NCBI lineage: Eukaryota > Metazoa > Arthropoda > Insecta > Diptera > Drosophilidae > Drosophila > Drosophila cognata. The sequence goes on along the minus strand of JAWNLC010000571.1, from coordinate 9,724,028 downwards.
TACAACCTGAGCTTACTTTAGTTGTATAATTTATATATATAAAAAAAAACATTAACTATTTACAAGGCGCAATTAAATTTAACAATAAAAACTGAATTACAAAATAAAAATAAATAATAGATTATGTCATGCATTCTGTTTAAAGTTTACTCTGTTTACTGTGCTCCCATAGATTCTAGTTTAAAGTCGAAAGAGTAAACCATAAACGAAAATACAGACTGCAGACACTCATACTATATGTATGTGCACTATGTGCACGAGTAATTCCGTAAATTTGACTTAAATATGTACAATGCGAATGCAACCAGCATATTAATTTTAAAAATTAATGGAAAATTGTAATTGCATTTGTTCGATTGAGGCGACATTGCCACTGTCCGAATTGTTGTCGTTGTCATCATCGGCTAGTGTTCTCTCAGTCTTTTACACGTGACTGGAGGCCGTTGCAGCTGCGGATGCGTTGTTGTTCTTATTCCATTTGTTGATGTACTCCATGGGTATTTCGATTTGTATCTCCTGCACATCTTCGGTAGACAGGTTACCCATGCTCGGTCTGGCCGGTGCTTGGCCCCCCGCTCTGGCGCCCAATCCGGAGCCACAGGCACCAGCTGCCAGCCGCTGCTGTTGCTGAGCAATAGGCGTCAGCAGCGCCTCGTCCCTGTATTATAAGTTGTCGACCAGCTGAGACTGGCGGCGATGTGAGGGCGTGTTTGAGTTCAGATAGCTCTCCGAGTAGACACTCTTCGCCCGCTGATCGTAGCGCAGACTGGAGCGGCGTATGTCAATGTCGAGGGGCAAGTGGCGATCCTTCCACCAGTTGCAGAATAAGCAGAGCAGCGTGTTGCGGAAAGCCTCTCGGAAATCACGATTGAAGTACGCATAGATGAGCGGATTCAGTGTGGAGTTGAAGTAGCCAATCCAGAAGAGTATCGATACCACAATCTCAGGCACCTGACATGGCCCACAGGTCATCGATAGTGTGTACCTGTAAATAAAGCAATCAAGTAAGTAATCAAGTATTTACATGTAATACAAATATCAAGTCTTAAAGCCTATTTGGTCATTGAGCAGCCTATTTAAAGGCTAAAACAAAATAACATCGAATTTAAGAGTTTGATTTAATAAAAACACAGACAAAAATAACACAACTCCAAAACAATAACATATTATTTTTAGAAAGTAAATGAATCAAGTTAATTACATGTGTAAATATCAAGCCAGACAACAAAAAAATAATAAATTTAAACAGAATCCACTCAACGGTCTCGTCATGCCGTGGCGTATGAGAAATATTTAATTATTCATGCACCACATTAAATAAATTACAATAAGAGTCCTCGGCCAGCGGGTGGCATCGCACTTACCACAGAAAAAATGGCAGCCAGCAGAGTATAAAGGTGCCCATGATGATGCCCAAAGTGCGGGCGGCTTTGTGCTCCCGCTTCATTTTGATTAAATGTTTGTCCTTTGTCGGAGTGTGCTCCTGCTCGACCTCATGCAGTGTCAACGTTTTCGATGAGCCCGAGCCACTTAGCGCCTCGCCTGGCAAACGGTACAAGATAAATGGGCAAGGATTGACAGTCAGCTGTAGTCACAATGGTAATTCGAGCATTGGCACTCTCTCGTTCTTACCTGAGGGCTGCATCGATGGACGATGCATCAGCATGGCGTTACCGTGCCGCATCATCAATTGCTTCTCCTGGCGATTGGCCTCCCGAAAAATGGCCAGATAAGTGAAAATCATGATGGTGCAGGGTATCCAGAACGAAATCGAGCTCGAGATGATGGCATAGTACTTGTTAACCACAAAAGAGCACTGCTCAGGATTCTCCATCACATATACTTTGTGCTCATCCGTCGTATACCAGCCAATGAAAATGGGCAGAAACGAAAGCAATGCCGGCGATATCCATGTGTTCAACAGCATAATGCCAACCACGCGTTTCGTCATGCTAATCGGATACTTGAGCGGCTTAACAATAGCATAGTATCTGCAAAAGGGGATGCCAGAAGAGCCAGGCCACCATTATTACCATTTCAAGTAGCTGTCATTTGCAGTGCCAAATGAGCAACACGCACGCATTTTGAGGTGTATGAGTACTCACCTATCCACAGATATGCAGCATAAATGCAAAATGCTTGCTGTTGAGAAGTACACATCCAAACTGTTCCACAGATCGCAAAGAAAGGGGCTGAAGTTCCAGCTGTAAATATTTTAATCATTCATTTATAATCAACCCCTGATAATATTTAAGCTTAAAAAGTGCTTTGTTAACCCAAGTTGGATATTGCCCCAAAAAGTGTGCTATAAAATCATTAGGCTCTCGCTTGTAAAAGTTTCTAAGTCTTGGGCTTGGGCGGCCACTGAACGTCTTATCAGTAGGTTTGATTTGGCCCTTTATCGATTTATTTTAGTTAGTCATCTTAGGTTGGGCTACAAGGTGACATTGCCCATGAACTGGCATACTTTCAAGCCCAAGATGCTCTCGCTGAGTAAAACGAAATGAAAACCTTTAATGCACTGTACGACACAAAATGGTCCGTGGGGACAACAACAATGCTACTCACTACCACTGGCAGAGGCGCAAGCACAGACACTTGCACACACACACACTCACCCGAACACACACAAGCAAGTGGCTTGCATGAAAAACTCATTAAAACTCGCGTTGTTGTCGCTGCTGTGTGCCGCCTAAAAACCCATCCAACCCCCCTCCCTACCCACAAGCCCGACCAACTCAACCAACTCGACTAGTCGTTGCCTCTTTTTGCCAGCGGGCTGGAAAATTTATTATCGGGCGACCAGTTTGGCATCAGTTTCAAAAACTTTTCGACTATTCAGAAACTGTGTGCGCACGCCTGCAGTAATGCCATGATCTGGACTGGGACTGGTTTGTAGGCGCAGACTTTGCTGGTTTTTGTTTTTGTTCTTCTTTTTTTTTACTTTTTTTCTTCTTCTTTTTTTGGTTGTTCTCTTGTGCGCTGTCGTGAATTGGCGCTAAAGCTAGCCTATATAAAAGTTGCCAGAACAACGACAACGACGTTGGCCATGTTGGCGCCGTGGGCTAGTGTCAATTATGCAACTAGCGACTGTGAAGGTAAAATTGCTAATGAATGCCAAGTGGGTGGCTATGGTTTGGTAACGAGCGCATTGGGTATGCACCAAACTGCGACCAACGCCAATTTATATGCAACTCTCGTGGCCAAGTGGCAGGCGAATGAAATTTTTCGGCCCTCGTTGCTATCCTTCCGCGACTGGCTGCAAGTGTGCACATTATGCACTGCTCTCAACGATGCAGCGAAGCGTCGTTGCTGGCGATGACATTGCAAACATTTGTGTTGGACTAAAGCTAAAAGGCGAGCTTTAAGCCAGGCCTTAAAGTAGCGCCCGTGCATAATTAACTGAGCCAGCCAGCTACGTATCTGCACTTGGCATCACATGCACACACCGCATTACAGTTGCATATACGCACTGTTACACACGCACCCACACACACAAACGCACACACACAAACAGACAAACAAGCACTCACACACGCAGAGAGAGGGAGAGACAGCTGTGCGAAGGATGCGACCATGTCACACTCTGACGGTTTTTGTACCACACAAAGCCGTTGCAAGGCGAGCGTTTGTGTGTGCCCATTTTCCACAAGTATGTGCACTCTAGAAATATGAATGCATTCGAACTAGAAGACTGTGTTCGAAGCGCTTGTGTTTTTAATAAATTTAAAGCGTCATCATTGGAATAGGCACATTTCAGTTACCAATGCATAAATAAGTAAATACTTAAATTGATGTACAGAAAAATTAAGTTAATTGTGCTCGACAATTCTGATTTTTACTATTATGAAAAGTTAAATATAAAGAAATTTAGTTTTTTCATTAACTCATATCTTCATGACAAACAGTTACAAAACTAAAAAATGTTAATGACCAAAATGTATTTCAAATTCATAGTGGTTTTCTCTTTGTGTAGTTTTTTGCATAATTTTTTGCTCGAACATTTTAAAGCTTGAACACAATTGTACGCACATGAGCTTAAGAGAATAGTGGCATGACTTTTTGCATTTACATTTGCCGCACACACACACACACATACTCGGACACACACTTAGACACCCACACAAAGAGCCGCACATCTACTTAGACGGTTCATACATACATACATACATATGTGCTGCCCACACCCAGAGTGTGCGGCAAGCAGCATAAATAAATGTTGCTTTCATTTTTCAGGGATTTTGGACTGTTTGTTCTGGCCGTTCTTCCGCCTCCCCTGCTACCCCGCTTTCTTCGGCAGCTGCCTTGTTGCACCCCTTTCACTCGACTGGCTTTTTGGTTGGTCCGGCGTGCAGACGCAGTTGTAATTTTTGTTGCACCCACTGCTGCTGTTTTCCTTTACTTTTGTTGTTGTCTTTGATGCACTTGTTATTCTTGTTGTAGTTTTTGTTAGCAATATATGCGCTTGTATATTTTTGATGTTGTTGTTGTTGTTGTTGTACTTACCGACCAGTTACTTGCACACTAAAGTTAAATGTCATGGCCATAATAGCGACCATTATATCAGCCATGGCTAAGGAAACTACAAAGTAATTCGTTATAACTCTGCAAGAGAAAGAAAAAAGAGCACAATCAGAGAACGTAAGTTAAATGAGATGTTACGAGTGATGACAAGAGCACAGCAGCAATAACAACAATAAGCAGCATGAATAGGGCTATATAATGACATGCCCTTAGATGACTAATCAGGATATTCTCATACTCTTGCTCGTGTGTTTGCCTGTGTGTGTGGGCACTTCCTTTGTGCAATATGTAATGCGTGCCAATGCCCCCGAGGGACAAGTAGATTCCTCATGCAGGACCTCTGCGAGGGGCAGAAAATGCTTTCAGTTAGAAATGTGCTGTCAGCTGGGGCTTAATTGAAAAAACAATCAACGAATCGAAGTGGAAAATGCGATTCAGCTACTATTACTTCTTACAAACTGCAATTCACGAATTCAATTGTGTGGTCAATTGATTCCTGGTAAGTAATTTGCATCGCATATAAGTCATTTCCAGTTGCCCTTTTCAAACCATCTAATTTATTCTCATGAGCCCTAATGCTCTGCAATGTTAAATAATTGTTTCTCTTTAAGTTGTCTGCCTTGGCATTTTGTTCATGTCTTTCTCTCGCACAACTTATTAAGCTCTTAAATAACTTTCAACGTTTTAAGCCGTTAATTGCAACAAATCGCCGTTATTTTATAAATGTCTTGCTATTATTCAGCTTTCCATCTCCCTCTGACTGCCTCTCCCCCTTCTTAATGTTCTTACTCGCTTGCACCTATGTATGTCTATAATCTATGATGCTACTTACGCCATTAAATTTTCGAAACAAAAAAAAGAGAGGAAAATGCTTATTTCAGCACATTTAAACACTTTGGCGTCTGACGTTGAGAGCGAGGCGGAAACATTCTCCGAGCATCCTTCAAGTGAAGGCGGCGCTAATGAGTAGCCTCTAAGTAATGGTAAATAGATGCCACATATTGGTTGCTACATATTAAATACATGTACAGCTGTGGCTGCGAATCTCCCTCGAGGCTCATCCTCAGAGGCGCACAAAAAAAAGGAATCAAGAAAAAACAACAGAAAATGTGAAAATAATTTCAAACACGGCGGCAAACGTTTTTATTGCGTGGCGTATAGAACATTTTAAATTTATGCTGTCATAAAAACCATAAGCTGCCTTAATTGCCAAAGTTTGTGCCTAGGGGCTTCTGCTTCTGTTGTGTCACTTTTCTTAATACCCCGTAAAGTGCGCCACAGCGGCTGTCATAAATATCAGCAAGCTCATATAGACATGTACAGTTTTCGACATTTGTCTGAATTTAGGGGTCTTTCTGCAGCACCTCACGATAAATATTAAATAATAAGCACAGACATCACACGCATACATAATTATTATCAGCTAAGCGTAACATAGGCAGGAAGCAGTTAAGGACTTGTGTTCACATCTGAGTACTGATATTAGGAAAGTTTTCTACTGAGTATCTTCCGGTCCAGCACTCTTTGGTCTGATATTTTTTTATATTCCTCCTTTGCTTTTTGTCGACTGCATTCTGTTTTTGTTGAGTTTTTTATAACATTAACTGTCATGCTTTATTATTGTATCTTTTCGGTTTAGTTGGTTTTCTATTGATTATTTTTCTTTTTGTTCTACATTCCATTCTTTATAGCTTCGTTCTGAGGGACGCCGCATCTATGCGTAATATTTGCACCAAGGAACAATAGATAGATGTGTAGCTCGTGGCCAACAACAGATGGCCATTTATAAGCCGCATGTTGCTTTGGATTTCGTTATTAGTTTCTGACTGGACGGCATTAATTTTGGCCAGAAATTAGATTTATAGCCAAAGGAGACACATGGCCTTGGTTAGAAGTTGACTAAATGCACATAACAGTCCCAGCTACACCAACACTCAACACTACCATCCTCATTGCCATCATTATCATTATCAGCATCGCTATCATTATCATTATCAGCATCATCATCGTTATCATCCTGATTATCATCATGATGAGCATTTGTATCATTATTAGTTAGACTCCGGGGCTGCCGACACGCAAGTCATTTAAAAAATAAAATGTTGCTCATTAGCAGCAGCAAAAAGAGAAATTAAGAGACGTTCAACCTTAATTATGCCCAACACACCGACCCCTTGTCAGTATTTCTAACGCTATCTAACACAGTTTGTTTGCTTCATTTTCTCGGGTCTTTTTCACTCGCTTCTTGGCCCAAGCGTATTTTAAGTTATCAGTCTTGTGATAAAAATTTGCATTAACGGACTTATAGCGAAAAGGGAAATAATAATGTGTGCTAAAAGGGGTGTGGCAAAATCTTGCAAGCTACAACTTTTGATTGCAGGCCTCAAAGACGAAGTTAACTTTGATTATGTGAATCTGTCCGACCCAGTCGCAGGACGACCCGGGAGAGTGTTGTGAAGCGCTAAATTGATTTCCCTGCCAGTTATTAAGGCATAACTAAAAATACTAACGAACCGAGGCCAGCTAATGTCCGATCATTTATCACTAGAAAACTTTTTATGGTAATGCCTCCCAATATGAATGTCGAGCGAAGGACGCCACCTCTGCTCCATCGTGCCGGTAGTTGACAGCGCATCTAGTGAGGTCGTCTCGCTGAGACGTTGACAAGTGTCTGTTCTCTCACAGATACACACATACACACATACACACATTCATATGTGCGTGTGTGTGCTTGTGTTTGTGTCTGTATGCTTGAGTGGCTATATTTATATTTTAGTTGCAAATGGATATTAGGAAGGTTTATTGGCTTGCCATTGGGGACGAATGATGAGCTTGTAGACAGTTTATATATGCATAGCTATGAATAGACAAAAACAGAATTCAAAAACTATAAGCACTCGGAAGCACTCATTTTATATGTAGCTCAATTAATGGCCAAATTATCAATAAAAATGATTTTGTTGCTTTGTTGGCATGCTGTTTTTCATATAGATCCGCTCTCTGGCAGTTGCATTTCATTTGATTGCAGCAATATTTTTGGAAATAAAATAAAAGTCATATATATTGAGCAATTTACTGCAAATTGTCAAACGTCATTGAAATAAACAATCACACAATCGCGTAAACAACAGTCATTAAAATTTTTGTGTTGTAAAATCAACAAATAAACAATAAAAATTCCATTCCATTATAAATTGCGTCAAAGTTAACTTTTGTGTACCCTGATGTCACCAATAGATACAAACTGAGTAAGTAAATGCCCCAAAAACTACGACCCCATAAGGCAAGTTGATATCTAAGCTTTGATTATCATTAGCTGATTAATCTTGATTCGATGTTTGTATCATGTAGTTCTTGCTGCTTATCCACTTTTTTTAATAATTGCAGTTTCTCCACTTTAACAATTTAATCACATACTTAAATACAATCTTCTGTGGCCTAAACATTATATATTATGGTTAGAGTGTATCTACTGGGTATCTGTTGGTCAATTCGTAGTTACTTTGTCTTACATATTAACTGAGCACAGAGATACCTGCCAGAGAAAGCAAAATGCAAATATATCTGGATGGCGTAGAACACTGGGAAAAATAAGTTAGTGGAAGTGGGGATGCTCAATTATGAGCTAAATAAATAGGGAACGAAGCAGGAACAAAAACCTCAAGCGAATTGAAATAAATGTCCGCGAGTAAAGCGAGTTCAAAAACAGGAAACGAATGGGAATACGGATGTGAATGTGGATGCGGATGAGAACATGGAACACGGCTGGCGGACGTGCATGAGTATTATGCAAAGTTGACAGAAATTGAGCATAGGAAAGCGGAATAATTAGAAGGTGTTAAGTCAGCGCCAGGTGCGCTCATGCGAATGGGGAACTGGGGGGCGTTTGCGACTGGGGTTGGTGGGTATGGATTGGGGCTTATGCGCAAATTGGCAATCAAGGCAGCCCCAGGAGGTGTTACAGCTACAGGAATTTGAAGCAATTACCACAAAAAAGCAGACAGAGAATGAAACGCTAATTGCTTTTCACTGATAATTAGAATGTAAGCGTTGTCCGCAAGGGGCGAGGGGACGGAGCGCGATAAGGTTTTTAGATGCTCACTGCGTCTGTGTTTGACAAATTAACTGGTACAGTTAAGCACATTACGTATACGCACCTTAATTTTCTAACTCGCATCACAGAAATAATAACAAGCAGATTGCCAGCAATGGCCGCTATGATGATGAACAGCATGACGAATGCTTTAAGCACCCAGAACACATCGTCAAACCAATCCTCGGCCAATCCGCCAGCTTCAACGCCCGCCTCCAGCTGAGCTCGACTCTCATTAAACAGCGCTGCAGCCGTGCTGCTTAGCAGCGTGGCATTAAGTTCATGTGCAGCGGGCAGGGGCGTGGCAGTGCCCTGCACTGGCAGTGCAACGGCGTCAACAGCGCCTCCTCCTCCTGCTGCTGTAGCTGCTGCAGCTGCAACTGTTGCCGATAACGCATTCGTTGTGTGCAGAAGAGCCGCCGCCGTGGCGCTAATGAGTGCCAGATTGAGGCTGAGATTGCTATTAGAAGTTGTCGTTGTTGTGGTGCGTTGTTGTACAGCTGCTCGGCGAGACTGTGTACCTGACTGCTCCTCTGATTCGAACTGTGCTCGCTGGGTGCAGCGGCAGTGTCTTTTGCGTATCCTTGTTGCGCTGGTTCTGTGTAGCATTGTTGTGGTTGCCGCTGCGGTGGGCAACGCTGGCAGCTGGCCCAACTCCAACTGCAAGCTTTGCATGGCTGGCACTTAACTTGACTTTCACTACGGACACGTCCGGTTTAACAAACGCTTACAGTTTATGGCAACAACCAGTAACTTTTTGCTCTCACTTGTGGCCGTTGTGGCTGTTGTTTCTATTTTTTCTTTTATTTATTATAATTTTTTTCTTTTGTTTAGTATTATTTGCTTAACTTTGTGAACTTGGCATCGGTGTCAATATCTTGAACTTGAGCGTTAATGCGCTGGGCAGGCACCGACGGTGAGGTGGTGCGCCATTAGGGATTCGCGACACGCGTGGCGCTAGCGACGTTGAAACCAAAACTGAATCGGCCACCGCAACGGAAATTGATTCGCCAATGTGGCGCGATCCATGCGACGGTGACGGTGGCAGAGACGTAGACGTCAACGCCAACGTCCACGTTCCGCTGTCCTTGCCAACGCCAGCTGACGCCCACTCTCTCTCTTGGCGGTGTCGCTGCTTCAGTTGCTGCCTGCTGCCTGCTGCTTGCTGTTGTTGTTGTTGTTGCTGTTGTTGATAATGTTATTATGGAAGCGAGGCGTCGCTGCCGCGGCTGACTCGGCTGGACTTCTTGTCGCTTTAGCTATGCGGCTTCTGTTTTTATAATTATTGTTGTTATTGTGGTCGACTCTGTTCGTAGATTGGGTTTTTTCTTCTTTTGCCTCAAGCGGCAGCGTTTTAATTTTGAATTTGTTTTTTTTTTTATTTATTTTCTTGCTTTGGCTGCTGCGTGTATCGTGTCGCTCAGCTTCTGCTGCTACCACAATATTTCAGAATTCTTTAAGATATATTTTTAACATTTCTCGTCTTTAATTTATTTTTAGTATAGTTCGTGCAAGTGGTTTTCACATTTATATTGCACTAACTCGAAATATTTCGTAGTGTTTGCTGTTCTGCCATAAAAACGATATACAACAAAATGTGGTAAAAAAAAACGTTTTTTGCAATTATGTATATGAATTAAGTTCTTTGCTGTTAGTAGTACATATGAGTATAAATTTTTTGCTGCGGCTCGCATTTGTATTGATTTTAGTCAATATTTGTTTATTTGCCGGCGTAGATATTTTATCGCTGTTGCCTGCGTGTTTCAAATGGTTTTCTTGTTTTTGTGGAGTGGCCCAAGCTTACAGGGTGTGTGCTGTTATACCCAGTAAAAGCACAAATTCTTACATTTATTCAAGATATCCCAAGAGTCATTTTATTTCAATAGACGATCAATCTTTCAAATATTAAAAATAAATTAGCGCCCTGCTGCATACTTATCACCTACCATTAAATACAGGGTGTGTTTTTTTTGTGTGCATAAAAATGCTGAAAAATATATCATTTTATATGGATTAATATGATTTAATTTTCTAAGCTAAGCTCTGGTGATATTGATATGAACTATTTGAACTATTCGCAATAATGTCAATTTTTATAGTCACCCAGTATGGTCCTAATGATTTATATGACAACAGCTGTGCCAAGAATGTCACTATCTTTATATTGCTCTCTTCAAAATATTTTAACATATACACAAATCTCATTTATGTGTATGTTTTTCTATATGGCCATTTTTTTTTATTTGTATTTCCCTTTTTCCCTTTACTTGGGCGCACCAAGAAGCAAAAGGGCGGACAAAAGGCCCAGTGCCATTATTATTCTAAAGATTTTGTTTGTTCTACCCGTCGCCTGACGCGCCTTTATCTTTAGCTTCAGCTTTTCTTATATACATATATATATATATATATATATATATATATGTGTGTGTAGCCAATGATATAATTGTATGCGTATATGTAAGTTTGTGTATATTTAGAATTATAATTTTCTGAATTAATTTCCTGGTGATGTTTTATTTTCATATTCACACACGCTTTTAGCGCTCACAACGTGGCCGCCTTTTTGATGTTTTTTTTTTTTAATAATGCTGTTGTTATTGTTGTTGCCGCACACTGAACAAATTGGCCACTCGCGTTTTGGCGGCCACGAGCTTTAAATTAGACACCCAGTTGCGTAGGGGTATTTCATTTTGGATTTACTCGTTGGCATGACACATTTTTAGCACACACATTATTGGGACTTGGCTTTTGCGTTTCGATTTTGGTGCTTCAGTTTCATCTCTGAGAGTCGAAGTACTGTTAATTAAGGCAACTGACAGGGTAGAAAGTTGCTTGCATAGAGCCAAAGCATATGGCAAAATATGACTTTGTTGTTGATGAGATCGCCACGCCCTGGCGCTATTCCAAATTGAGCAACTGCAAGGAAATGGAAATAGAAAATGAAATAAATATATATGTATATATGCATGTGTACATTTAAATATGAATATATGTACATATATGCATTCACTTAATTCTATAAAATATAAATTTAATGCGCATAAATAATCAAAACCAGCACCCGAAACATCATGACAAAAATTAAAATTTAAGAACAAAAATAATGCGGTAATAATTTTGTTTAAAAATATGTATTCGTATCTTAAAGATGTTTGTCACTGCTCATCAAAGCGCTGCCGCTGAGGCAGAGGCTGAGGCAAAGGCAGAGGCAGTGGCAGAGGCGTTGCCGTCACCGCAGCATCGCTGTTGCTGCCAGTACATATACATATACATATGTATGTATGTATATATAAATATGTATATATTTTTATTAATTTAAAAAAAATATTTAATTTTGTACCCAGCGACTGACACTCATTGCCTTAAACAGTGTGGGTGTATGATTAATTTTCGTGGCCCAACTAATTTCCATTAATTTAACTTCAAGAGATATAAAAAGAAATTAAGTAAAACAAAGGAAAACATAAGATAGAATTTTCAAAATTTCCATTATATATTTTTGCAGATACTTTTTTCCATTGATGAACTGCAGCTAAGCAGTATTCAATCAAAGAGGCCAAAACTGACAAGTGGCGACAGGCCATAAGCGGAAGAGCCAAACATGGAACCATCTAAAATTGACCGACAAAATGCGCCATTCCCAGCTGTCAATTGCTTTGGCCTCTGTATCTGTATCTGTATCTGTGTCTGTGTATTTTTCCGAAAATTCATTTGTTTCCATTGCTCAGTCAACGCCATTAGAAACGCTGCTTCCAATGTTAATGTCATGAAAATAAATAATATTATTATTTTTAATTTATTAAATTTAGCTATGCACAGTTGTAGCTTTTTGTGGTCGTTGTTGTTGTTGTTGTTGTTGTTGTTGTTGATGTGGTTGGTGCCTTTGCTGTTGACGTGGTCGTCGCTATTGCTCTTGGCATTGTACGTCCTCGTCTCTTATTGTATTTAGTTTGTTGGAGCTGTCTACAGCATGTTTGTTGTTACTGTTGCCGATGCTGCTGCTGCTGCTGCTGCTGCCTGTGTTTCTTAAAAGTGTTGCCAAATTATGGCACACATGCCGAGGCAAAAGCAAAAACAAAAGCAACAGCAACAAATCTTGTGACCCGGATGTATACACATGTGTACATGTGCAAACCCGGAGCATCATTTGTAAATGAAAAGCTGCACTTGGCTAAGATACAATGCGGCATCAGCAGACGCTGCTAATTAAGCTTAACATACTTTCCAGGGCACTCAAGCCACATTGAATTGCTGCTGGTGCTAGTGCTAAGCCACGCCCAACCGGGTATACTCTGTTAATAAGCTTTGTGCATGCCCTATCTTGTTTAAACTTTTAATTAATTAACTTACATTTGACTTTTATTTAATAAAGAAAACTTTTAATTTACCACGAAAGCACAACCCACATTGCTGTAGAACTGGAATCCTTGCGAATTTATGTTAATCAACCACTATACCTGACTGAACCTTGTGTGCTGCACCTGTGCCTCGCTAAATTGGTTTTGTATTTGCGTGCAACACTATCAAAACTTTTCATAAATTCAATTATGCTTATTCAAAGTCCTTGCCTTAACATTTTTAGCTTTAATCAACTTCGTATTTATGCCAAGAATTTGTAATTATTTTCATATATATAAATATAAAAATATATATTATTTTTTATATACATAAAGACTTTTTTTTATTTGTGGTGATGCTGTACAGCTTTAGTCAAGTGCAACATATGTATTAAAACTGACCCTCGACTCAACGAAACCACATGAATACATTAATAATATGAACATATATAATTTCGATAAGCTATTGTCTTATAATTATAATTATAATTATAAGCTTGACAGCAGCCAATTCAGGTCACACTCAACGCAGTATTGTTATTGATTTAACACAAATTAAAAATGAAAGTTAAATATAAGGATTCTCCACAATCAGCCCAGTTAAAGTAAGTGACCAAAGGACACTCTGCACTCTTAGCTTAATTATTGCAAGAAATGATTTTAATTCAGCTTACTTTGAAAGAAATATTGCACTATATTTCGATACATAAATGATATGCTCGTCTCGCTATGTTGGTCAACACACCTCTTTTCAATCTATTAATGTCGAGGGTATACTAATTTTAAAAAAAATTAAAAAATAAGAAAACATTGATGTGTCAGAGGAATTGTTCCATTGGGTTTTTTTTGACATAAAAACTGCGGCGCGCAAAATGCCAATTTATTTTCATATATGCCAAATTATGGAATGGGAATATCATCATCACCATTGTGAATGCAATGACACACTTGAACTTTAAATGGATTCCCAGCCCAATTTGCGCACGCAGCCTGCAAATAAATCACCCGACTTAAGGCGCTTACAAACTGTTCCATGACTGTGTCTCTCCACTTCGTCTCCTATTATCTGCCGTATTGCGAACCCAGATATACACATAAATATATATTTGTACATCAATATATACGATATATATGTATATATATATGAATTTAATTTTCGCTTTCTCGATTGCAAGCCGAGCAGACTCACACAAAAGGCAGACAGCGCCAGTGAGCTTTTCAATTTCAACTACATAGATAGATATGCCTTGCTGCCAACTGTAAACGATTAGGGCAAGAGATTGAGGCGACTACCGGAAAGGGGCTGGAATCCGGGGGAAGGGGTCATTGTAAGTGGAACGTACGCCTAAGGCGTTGAGATTTTATTGGCCGTAAAGTAGGCAGCCATGAAATCATAGTAGCAGCAGCCAGAAGAGCAGAAGCAGCGCTTGTGGGCTGGGGGAAAGAGGGATGCACCGAAGAAGCGTCCATTTAAAAGCCATTGTAGCACTCACAATGAAAACGAAAACTTGGCTAAACAGATGACAAAAAATACGCGGCGATTGATGCTATTGTGGTGAGCATTGAAGGATAAGCCAGACAAAACAAATGTCAAAGTCAACACCCAAACCAATGCAAGCTGACACAGAAAGAAGTGTGAAAAAGGAAAAGCATGAGAGACACAATGGGAAAGAGAGAGAGAGAGAGTGAAGGCGAGAAAGAGATGAATAGGCACACATCTAAGCTACAGACTGGAAAGCTTGACAAAATAATCATAAAAAACAGTGCAAGAGAAGCACGTATCGAAATCGAGTGTGCGAGTAACTGTATATGTGTGTAAGTGTGTTTGTTTGTGTGTGTTTGTGTGTGTTTGTGTGTGTTTGTGTGTGTGTGTGTTTGTGTGTGTGTCTAGACCTGAACAGATCGATTTTGTTGGCCGCTAAAGCTCAAGGCAAAACACGGTTTGAATAACAATAACTCAAATGAGTCAACATTTTATATATGAAACTTTAAAATACATTAAAAAAAATATACATACATATGTTTAGTTCTGAGATAAACCGCGACTTGGATACGGATCGGGAGCTTAATAACTTACCTACTTGCATAATTTAGTTACTCATAAAAAGAACTAAGGAAAATTATTTAAAACTAGATT
Organism: Drosophila cognata; assembly: GCA_035041535.1. Lineage (NCBI taxonomy): Eukaryota > Metazoa > Arthropoda > Insecta > Diptera > Drosophilidae > Drosophila > Drosophila cognata. Next base: position 9,708,937 of record JAWNLC010000571.1, on the reverse strand, counting down.
TTTCTTAACACTGAAATTGTTTTGAAAAATAACAACCAATTTGTTTTAAGGTGCAATAAATAATTACAAGACATAAAAGCGGTTTTAGGGTAAGACAAAGTTAAATTATTAATCAAACATATTCTTTTCTGTTTATGGAAGATGCATAGGCCGAATTCCCATTCTATTCAAGCCTTAACCAGAACCTGAATGAAAATAATATTTAATTCTTTGTTAACCATAGAAAATCTTAAATTGTTTCCACTCAAGCGACCATCTGATAAACACTTCAATCAGATAATATGTCATGTAAATTATCTGTCGAGTATATTTACTATAACCGCAAGAAAGTTAATAAACTTTGGCAATGTTCTAGGGATTCCTTGGCATGTTAGATTGTTGTTGCTGCCTGCTATTGTCATTGTCCTAGCCTTGGCAGCGTTGCTGAGCGACTGCTTGAGATTGTAATGAACGTCAAGTAGCGCAACGATTAATGAAAATTGCTTAATCAGCATTATTATCTTACTGGCATTACATTATTTACAGAAGCCCGAAGAGCGCGAGCTTAGAAACAATATTGTTACTAGTGTTTGTCTTGTTGGGTTTTGTTGTCGTCCTCCTAAGTCCAACAATGTGGCCGTTTGTTGTCTTTGTTTTTCCAACCCCACCAACAAGTAGACAAAAGAGTTGATCCTGCACACGCATTGTGCACACGCACACACACACACACACACACACAGTTACAGTTAAGCTGAAGCTGCTAATTGATTAACGCCAGACTGCGCGGCATCAGGGAGGTCCTTAGGGTCTGACAATCAGTAGAGTAAAAGGAAAACGCAAACAGTGACAACCCAGCATCGTAGTCCCTGCAACGACCTTCATGCTTGTGAGCTGATGGCAGAGAAAGCGACATCTGTTTCCAGGAAAGAGCTGCCTCTTAGCCTGCTTCCGTTTGTCATTTCAGCATTTGCTGTTTCTGACAGCAAGCTGCCAGAAGTTTAGCGAACGCATCTCTGATTGACGAATGTACGCTTGACTAGATGCCCAAGTAGAAGTAAGCCTCAATTTTGTACCCCTTACCCCCTTTCCAATTGCCATTTGCCACTTGCCACTTGGCAGTTGGCAGTTGCTCCTTACCCCGTTACCGTATCTGCGGCCACAGCGGATGATTCAATGTGTTTGGCAGCACTTGGCACTTTGTCCTTATCATTCCTATGCCATGGTTCAAAGCTTAATGAGCGTTTGTCTACCATTGACAGCTGAGCTAAGTGGCTTTGCGCTGACTTTGGCCTGAATTCATTTGTATCATTCCAACGAGAAGCATGAAATTGATTTTCAATGCCTCGTGTAAACGCTTTGCTGGCAATGGCCATTCAAGCTTACCTAAATCTCACTATTTCGGTCCACACACAGGGCAAAAATCTGTCTATATTTAATGTGAGCGGATGTAATCGATTTTTTTCAAAATCATCCCACACAGCCGCTCTTAATTGATTAATACCTTGAGCAACATGGCAAATTTTCGCTGTCATTGAATGTAGGCTATGAAATTGTACGTTCCAAGGATGAAATCAATAAATTAACTACCATTTTATATAAACATTTATCTGAAGTGTAATTTGTTTGAACTCCCCGTGAATTTCATCACAAAAATTTAAAAATCCAATGATAATACAGATGCGATTCTCTCTCCTCAATATAAGCAATAAAATACAGCACTTTTATTAGCTATTAAATTTTAGTTGCGCAACACTATGACTTATTTGAGGGTCTCTCTTTTGAACCATTTTATGTTCCCCTAACAAAGAGCTTTTAATATCGACAATTTGAGTCAAGGATATCAATTGTAGAATTTTATTTTATAGCTGCCACTTGTGTAAGAATCAATTACACTAGTTTCAACTGAAGATGGCTCGAAAGCTCTGCGCTTTTCAGCTGAATCAATTGAAGATTATGGGGGTGTCAACTTAAACGGCCAATCGTTGCAAGTCATAAACTTACTCGAAGAGCCATTAATCTGAGCAATCCGAGCGACTGAGCAGCCTGGACACTGACAGGTAGAAAGATACGGGCGAGAGAAAAACTACATCTCTAGTGTGTGTTTGCTGGCAGATATCTGTGAAATTAATGATGCTTGCCTAGTCTACATGGTAAAGACCGAAATAAGCGATTATGCACAACACATTTGTAAAGTCCGTGAAAGGCATTTTATATTTTACATTTGCAGTGGCACCTGGCGAGCTGTGTGCTAGAGTGCACGTGATGGTATTCACGACTGAGCTGGTATTTCTTCAAGGGATCTGCAACTGCAGCTCATGTATATTCATGTAACCAACTCTTTGCTACATATGTGGCTGTGCGGTATGTGTGTGTGCTTGTGTGGCTGTGCGGTATGTGTGTGCGCGTGCGTGTGTGTGCAACATCCGCTTCCGACCCGAGCCGTAGAGCTGCAGAGAGCCAGTTTGTATTCCGTGCCTGTGTTGTGAGCCATTTTTCGAAAATTGAAACAATTTCAATTCGATTTTTGGCCATTCGATACAAGGTTACACTGCCGGAATTTTCGGTAGCATACAACTGCACTCAGCGCAAATGGCAAAAGTTCCAAAAAGTGCTTGAAGTGCTTGAAGTTAGGCTGGAAGAAGAAGTCATAAAATGCAAATTTACATGACAAGCGCAGCTTGACAGCAGGTAGCATGTGTACCTCCTCTTGACGTTGGAACTGGAAGTGGGGTCTGCTTTGGGTCTGGGCTTGGGTCTGAGGCTGTCAATTTTAAGCAAACTGCTGTCGGCAGGCCAGGTCGAGGCTGTTGGCTGTCATTCTTGGTAGTCGACTTTGGGCTTGTAAGTGAAATTAAAAAGGCAAATATGAAACATCGTTGAGCTGCTTGAAATTCCTGTGCCATGACAACAGGATGTGAATGTCGATGTGATGCCATCAAATTATAAGCCATGGCCAAAGAACACAACTTCACCCAAAAATGCTCCACAAAAAGTTCATCAATGCACGGAGTTTGAGAATAGGCCAAGCAGTTGCCTACAAATTCACGAATCTAAATGTCTGGAGACCTCGCCTCGAAGTATGCATGGCATTTTATGCCGATGCGGCCAAAGTCTCAAACAACATTAACGATGCCAACAAATGTAATCGTTGTTGGCACAAAAACAGTAGTCAAACAAATCTCAAAACGCTCGTAATCGCCAGCGTAGCGCAATAAAATAAAAGCCGAATATCATACATATAGTCGAGATCGTAAATATGTATATTAGATGCAATGAATTTTTGTTTGAGACTTTATAATTTATGGCGCGTAATTTTCTGATGCTCTGGACCAGCACAAGCACCACCAGCACCACCAACAGCAACCGCAGCAAGAACAACCACTGCGAAGGCCTCGCCACACATACAAAATTGCCACGCCGGCTTTTCACATTCCACGCGTGGCCGCCGCCTCGCTCAATGTTTGATTATTAAAATTTGTGTGCGCTGGCATTTTCATTGCGTTCATTGGGTCGTATTTTAGCCCAGTCTCTTTGCCACTTGCCTTTGCGACGAGCTCTCTCTCTCTCTCTCTCTCTTGTCGCTCTCTCCCTGCCAATCTATTCTGGCATTTCAAAGTATAAAAAAGCTGGCATCGAAATAGCTAAGCACTTGCGGCCTTGCATGACTTTCAGGCTCCTGCTGTTTTGCAAAAAAAAAATGTTGCATGAATGAATTGGGTGAAGCTGCTGTGGCTTTTACGTGAATTACTGTTGTTTTTATTTTTCCGCTGCTTGCAACCACTTATTGACATTCATATTTCCAGCTCAAATTGCATGTTCATCATGCATGCTGTTAGTTAGTTGGTTTGCTTCAAATAAACGTCATAATTTACAAGAGAAAAGCGTACAAGAAATAAAATGCTATGCCCACATTTTGCGTTGCAAGCTTACAAACAGTGCCATAAGTACTTTTGTTGACAATTCGTGCCACAAATATATGATATATGTACATCGCGACATGTTGTCAGTGGGATTTCAACATCACGATGAATGTTGTATCTAAAATGCTAACAAAAGCCCTTCAGCCTTTTAGTGTACAGTTTGGTTGATTATAATCCCTGTGCGTTCCTGAATCCTTTGTTAATGGACCAAGTCAGTTTCGTGCACAGTTCAGTGATTGTAATCACTGTACACTTTGAATTTTAAGCAGCTTAAAACTGTACTCTACACGAATACCAACATGCACAGCTAATGCCATTTTGATAAAGTTTCCTCCCAATTTCAGAACTTGATGTAGCCATAGTATCCTAAAAGCGGATTGGGTGGAGCAAAACAATGTCTTAGGTTGCTGCCGTTGCATGTGACTGGAGTAGGGAAAAAGTGTTTTGTTACGCATGATAAGATTCAAATTTAGTTGATAAAAATGAGCGTTTTACTGGCTTGTAACGCAGGACCACAGAATATAACATCTGTTATTTAAACGACATATCCAAAATCACATTTGATTATTTCTCTATCTACAATATGCGTACACGCAACTTGATTAGCTAATGAGAATTGACTGAAATTCAATTGAAAAGTTAAGCTTGTCAAAACTCTTGTACGTGCGTGCGTGTTCGTGTGCGTGTGTATGTGTGTGTTTGCTCGTTAGTGGCAAAGTGTGGCCAGTTTAAATATACATCATTTGGACAGAATGGACTGTAAATTAAGAGCTTAAACAATTGCTTAATAGACATGCTGCAAAATTAGTTTAAGGACTTTTTATTACAAAAAGCAAAAGCAAAATGACAATGACGATGGCACAAAGAGACATTCCAATTACAGTAAAACAGCAGACAGGCATTAGCAGTCTCGCACACACACACAAACACACACACACACACACTCACACGCAGCCTGGTAAGCTATGTTGGCAGACAAATCATTTTAAAAGTATTTCAACAAAATGCATTGCGAAGTGAAACGAGAAAATGCTTGGCCAGTATCAAGGTATAGCAAAGAGGATGCCAGCTGCAGCTTGTGTGCAGCCACGTTGCTGTTCATGAAAATAGAAATAAAGGCAAGCAAAGAAAACAGAGAAGGGATACTTGACAAAATAATGAGAATAGTAAATTGATGTAGACCGCAGGAAAGGGATAACTGCAAAAGCAAAAGAAAAGGAAATAATTACAATAAAAAACACACTGAAATGAATTTGAGACCGTAACAAGTGGCAGCATACTTAAAAAGAAGTGAACAAAATGAGTTCCGTTCTGCACTTTCAGTACTGGCAGAATTAATAGATACAAGGCTTAAACATGCTAACAAATACCTGAGGATCAAATATTATTGTATCGCATTTCATATGCTGTATGCAGGGAAGGTCTTTATTTACTTCGTCCTATTATGCTCTCACTGCTTGTGCACAGTCTATTCTATTCGATAGAAACATGTCCCTGAGCGCACAGAGAAAGTACAAAAAAACAACAAGCATGGGACTCATGTACAGCACATGGCTAAAAGTGATTTCAAGTGTCTGTTCTACCCAGCCGTGCTACCCCAATGGGGAAACGCGTGCATCACTTTTTTTGTTGTATTTCATTCATTCGTAATGAAATGAAAAGTTAAACAACGCTGTGCTACAAAGCAAGTTCAGGAGAATTAAAGTAAATGAAAATGGAAGTGAAATTGAAAATTCAACCAGCCCAACATGACGGCTGCCCATCGCAGTTCGCAGTTCAACCTGATCACTCGCTCATTACATTTACTGCCGGCTTGTGAAAACTGTGGCTCATGTGGTTGCAGGCGTTTTTGGAAATGTGCCAAACGGAAGTCGTCAGACATATAAGTGTGTATATGTGTGGTATGGCAGCTTTATGCATATGTAAACGATTGGTTGGCATGGTCACCCAAATGGCAGTGATTGATGATTTTCACACACACTAATACTAATTGGCAGCAGCTTGGATCGAAGGAACAGCAGTGTCAGTAAATTCCAATTAGGGCACAATTGATTATTTCATCAAATTGCGCACAACAAATACTTGATAATAAGCCCATTGCAATGCGATAAAATACCGTCGCATAATCAAGGATGGGCTATAAAACCAGCAGCAAATCCAAAAAAAAAAACAAAAAAACTGAGTCGGGTTAGTAACCCGAACACAATGTTGGGGGCTTTATTCCAGACAGACGCACGAATTGCAATTTAGAGAAATACAGAAAAAATAAAATGGATGTGGCTTAAGGGAGCAATCAGCAATCGCACACTCATACACATACACACCCACTCACACTCGCATGTGCGAGCGACGCTTAACAATAAAATAGCAGCCATATTGGAAAGCGTATAAACACTCCCTGCCTCCTGCTGCTGCTGCTGCTGCTGCTACTGCCGCTACTGATGCTGCTGCCGTCAGCACATTTAAATTCATTTGGTGAAACAATTTCAAAAGGCGGAACGCTCAGAACCCAGAGGGGAAAGCTGAAATCGAACAACATACACGCGCATAGAAAACTGTAGCATACTTATGAGCGCCATTCACCTTGCTCCTGTTTCATGCCCCAAAACATTTTATTGCCCCTCCTCAACCGCGCATCCAACTCTTCAAACCGCACACATTCACAATATGCGAATATGTGGCCAAGAATATAACGAACTAAGATCAGTTGGCTGTGTATTTCTCTTTGGTTTTTGTTTTTGGCTGTTTTGTTGTTTTGTTTGCCTTTTAGATGGCTAAAAGTTTTATTACCGCTTCGTTCCTTGTTCTGTGCAACGGGCTCGTTATGTGCTTATTCAATTTGGCTGGCATCGTTATTCCCTTTGGCTGATGATGCTGCTGCTGCTGCTCTTTGAGCGGCTACTTTGACCGTTTTTTATGACAACACCGCATATAACCTTATCAGGCTGGAGGCACGTCTGCCAAATGGCCAACGTATGGGTCCGAGGGCAGGACAAGCATTCGTTTTGCTGACCTGGCTGGTAGTCAAGCCAGTCCAAGTCCATACCAAAATGAATGTTAAAAAAATTACACTTCATGGAACATGTCTTTAAGATGCAACCCGAATAGTTTCTTGACTCTCTGCTCGCTCACTCCTTGCTGATTATTTCAAACACTGAAGTACTTGTTTCGAAGGACATTGGCAATTGTTAAATAAAGTCTCCTGAGGCATTTGCAGTTTGAAAAACATGATTTTGTTCGTTCTTAAAGGTTGCATTGAAATGTATGTCAGTCAGATCGTAAATTTGTATGCGGTGACTTCCGTAAAGCCACTGCCCTACTTGCCCTAAATAGCTGTGGCAAACGCCAGTCGCATGCCCCACGAGCTTGACACGCTTCAGCACTGAATTCCAAAATGTGTTTGTTACATCCATCTGCTTGGCCAGTTTATCTGCGTTGAGCACGATGCTGATGGTGATGCTAACAAATTATCTGCAAGTGGGCGAGGTCAGCACTGGAGTCACAGATTTTTAGATTGGCGTTTCTGGTATATGCAACTGCAACTTAAAGTCCAAGCAGCAGCCTTGCAAAATAATCCATAGCAACCGAAAATGGAAATAAAAAAGTTCTTAGAAGTCCGAGTAGATAGTTGGTGAGCACAACATATATGCAAGTAAAATTCAAAGTTTATTAGTCATAAGCAATTTCCCACCAGCTTTTTTATTTCTAAGTTGTTATTTAGATATGATGAGCCTTATTTTTGAATACGACGAAATCGTGTTCGTATTCTGAATTGTATTTCGAATGTTATGCCGATTGCAGCTTCAGTTTTAGCCAATTTAATTGACCAGTTGCTTATGTATAAACTGATAAAAGAATGGACTTGAATTGAAGCTCAGACTCACACATTAATTGCACACTTAGTACACGTTGAGCGGCTTACTTATAATCGATAAGCGTCATAGGCGTAAGATGTCAGTGGTGCGGCTGCGTCAGTTTTGTTGTCTATGGCCAACACCTGCAGCTAGCAGATACTTGCCCTATGCAACCCACAAGGTAAATGAACAAACACAGATTTAAGGCGTGTGTATGTTTCTAGTTGTGTGTGTGGGTGACTTTTGCCATTTGGTCAGTGCACAAAACGATGATTATTTAGTTGCCTATACAAACCAAATTTCTATAATGTAATGTCATTTAATTGTTAATTATATATGTGCATTAATTAGAGTAAATTGTGGTGGAATACCAGCTTAGAACTCCGATCCAAATGGGGTGAAAAAGTGGCCCAATGGGTAGGTGTTGGAGTGTGTACACATTTGATATCAATTAAAATCAATTTGCATAACAAAATGTAACATTCAATTAAACCATTTGCATTGTTGTTCGAGTCAATCAAGCGTGTTGCTCCACCAGAGAGGCATACATACAAACGTATGCATATGTTTATATTGAAATGAAAGGACACCAACACTCATAAGTTGCCTCTGAGGTATTTGGCACGACACACCAAGGACATTGGCAGCAGCCTTTGCAAATGACAAATACAATAATAAAATGGACTTGGCTATGCGACAGGCAACAAGATGTTGACTACAACGGCGACAGCCACCACTTAAGCCAAGTTGCTTGGCATCATCTTTGATGCCAAAAAGCTTCACCAAAAAGTAGGCGAAGTATTTGTGTAAGTGTCTTTGCCTACGTACGTACACATCTCTCTACGTAAATATGTTTTTGTGTATGTTTGTCTGGGCGCTAAATGTCAGAGATTATGGGCTGGCAGTGCTTCACACACACGCACCTTCAACTTGCTGGATATGTATATATTTATACATATATATGGCCATAAGAAATTTTACGCATCTTGTGAATTCAAGATATAGCCACAAACACTCACACCCGCACACATACAGCTACGCACAAAGCCTTATTCAGTGTGCGCGATATGTGCTTGCTATTACCATATTTCATGCTCTACAGGAGTCTATTTCACTTGTCAGAGCCAATACTCGATGTAAATGTAAGTTAGATGTTTCCAAAAAGGGCAACAGCTCAACTTACACACTTACTGACTGAGTAACTGACTGACGGACTGACTGACGGACTGACTGACGGACTGACTGACGGACTGACTGACTGACTGAGTGATGCATGCAACAACTACGTCAACTGATATATCAATAATCCCGTCAAGCCTTCAGTCACTCAAAGCGTCATTTGCATATGTTCGCCTGACTGTGGCTAATGGGCAGTCAGCATTTTCAGCCACACAGGACAAATAACTAATTCCATTTGCTGCGATAAATTCCCAAAAGGTAAACAACAAAAAAGTCTGCTTCCCTTGTGCTTAAAACAAAAATCAAATATGCATTGGACCGGTGGCAGCTCCCTTGGCAACTGCAGCAGCTGGTCAAGCCTTGTTTGCATAATATTCAAATTCGAAGGGCAACACTGAAACCGGAAACAGTCGCTTCAAAGATCGAATATTCAATTTACTTTTGAATACCAAGTAATTAACGAACTGGGAGTTCACAGCATCTATGATTTCCTTTGAATATGAATTAATACTTTTAGTTCCAACATTATTAGATCAACATTTAAGTGAATTATGTATGCAACTCTGAGGAGTTTTAGGGTTGTGCAACCACTGTGCGATTTTCAATTTCAGCCTAGGAACAGCAGCAACAGCCGCAGCAGCAGCAAACTAAAAGTATTTTCAAATCATTCCACATCAACATTTTGCGCAAGCACACACACACACACACACACACACATGCACACATACTTTAATATATACGTATCCTTGTATAAGCCAAACCAAAACAGAGGCGGCCCATTTGCCTGCTGAGTTGGAACGTTGACTGTCGACTGACGGCCGTAAAGCAGCAAAGTAGATCAAGGCGAGTTTTAACAAAAAAAAAAAAAAAAAAACATCAACATCAACAGCAACAGAAATCAGAGGTCCAACTTGAACATGGCAAACTTCAGGTTATGCTTAGTGCTGGACGGGTTATTGGCCCGCTTGAACCTCAATATTTATTACACAGGCTTAAAAGTTTTTTACCTCTATTGTTGGCCGATTTTGCTTACTCGCCATTGCCGAGGCGAGGAAATTTTGCAGGTTTTATGATGCGATCGTTGGACCTTGGGCTGGTGCTATTTAGGGTATTTAATGTGGGTATCATTTCCGGTTTATCTAGCGGGGGCTCTGGTTGACAAATATGTGGCGTTTTGGGCTCATGGAATGCGGTCAGTATAAAAGTCCAAAACACATTTAGCATTTCAAATGGGGCGCCAATGGCGGCAATGTGGCCAACTTTACAAGTTGCATATATTTTCTTGGCTCAACTTCGGCAATAAATTTTAAGTCTAGGTCTCGCAAAAAAAATTTCTTGGGTTGCCCATTGTGAGAGTTGGCACAAAAGTCACTTTCGCCCTTTTCCTTTCTACGACTGAGCGAATTAACAATGAAATTTAAAGACACTAACTTAAATTTGAAAAGACATACGTATATATATCAGACTTATATACATATATCATATGTATATATATGGTGGCCATGTGTTGGGTGTCCTCTCTATTCTCTCTGTTGCTGCTTATTGTCCCGTTAACGGCAATTTTCGTGTATAAAGTTTTATTCTCGTTTCGGTTTCGATTTCAATTTCTGTACGTTTCATTTACACTGGCAATAACCATTTTTTGCGCCCCATCAGCCGCATAAACTTTCAGTCCCTGTCTGTCTGTATAAATGTGTGTGTGTGTCCCTGTGTGTGTGTGTGATTCGCCCATTCGTGTCACTGAACGGTAAATTCAAATTAACATTTAATTTATCGCTGTCACCGTTATGGCTGTCGCCTGTCATGCCATCCAGTCTGCCAGTTTGTTTGTTGGGCTATGTTTTGAATTTATTGAGGAAACCCTTTCGCTGATTTGTTCCTTAAATGCCGACTGCCAGCCTTGCGCTCATATTCGGCAAATGTTAACAACAAACAAAAAGGACATACGACAGCTGAAACTGTTACCGAATGTAAATTTTTTACACCTGACAGTCACACCAGGGTATCGCTTTTGCTTATTGCTTTGCCTGAACAGGCTTCAAGGTGGATAAAATATTTTTATAAGCTCCTAAAGATTGCAATTATAAATTGCATAATAATTCTCGCAAATTTATATTTGATATCTTGAAATTTATATTTTATTCTTAAAGATGAAGATGTGTTAAATAATTTTCTATTTATGAAATGTGCACCTGAAATCTGTGATATTTCATGAAAAGTGTATCTATGCTTGTCTAAGTACAAGCAATACATTTTCTTTTGGCTATGTACATGAAAAATCAGATACCAGACACATTTTTCGACCGAGACTTTAATAGTGAGTACGTCTCACATCCCAAGCACACGGTGCGGCTACGTGACTTTTTTGCTTGCCATTTGTCAACTGAGCCGCTGATGCCATAGACACCGCTACAGTGCTGCATAACACAGTCGCTCCGCCTGAGTTATTTAATATGTATCCAAGGCCTGTTTCACTGAGAGAGTTTTTCATTAAAGTAACAAATTTTAATTTTAATTAGACTCAAACGAGGCTAAGTATAGTGAATGGAGAGCTTGCGATTAAAGCCCACGCCCAGCGCCATGAAGCATTTAAAGCAAAGTCACGATATTCTCAGTACTGTTGGGGTGGGGATTGAAATTTCTGCCCCCAAACATAAAATGCTGTCAAGCACGCCGTGTCGCACATAAAAGTGTGCAGAAGCCAAAACGTGAAGCAACAATATTACACATTCAACAACACCTCGCAGCGAGATACTCTTGTCGAACACACAAATATATACAGATATATATATATATATATCTATATATATATATAGCTAAAAATTCTGGTATATTCACATTTTGCAGTTTTCTGGTTAGTGTAGCAATTTATGCACAAAAAGATACTGTCCGTAGCCACCCACATCGACCACAGTGCCCATGCTAGATTCGCTTGCGTGCGTTCTCTCAATGCAAAACCTAGAGATAGACAGAGATACGTAGATATATACATATATAGAGAGCAAGTGAGAGACACAGCTGCATTCAGTTTCTGTGAATAGCGTTGAACATTCAATAGTCCCTGCAGCTGCGACTCGGATGTTCACAGACTGAGAAATCAATTATGAAATGGATTTGGCAGAATAAAAATTTATCAAAAACTGTGTCCAAATTTATCCACATTTCAAGCAATCAAAAGAAAATCTCGATTCAGCAATAAACTTGTCTCTCGGTTAAATTAAATTATTGACTTCGATCCAAAAATCGTGCTAGGAAGTCGTCATAAATTTACACTTAATAATCATTGTCGACTAAATTATTCATATGTTCACAAGTGCAGCAAAATATTTGTGCAATTCCTACAGAATGTCATAGGAAATAACTCAATTCCAGTTTGACTGAATTGTTTTCTGTTTGTATGCTAACAAACTAATTGTTCATTTTTGGGATATTTTAACTGAGCTCGAAGGTTTCTTGAAATTAATTTCTAATTTAATATACATTTTACTAGATGATTTTTGTGCTATAACACTATAACACTTCAGAATTAATTTTAATTATTTAAACGAAATGTTGTATAAAGGAAAATTAATTAATTTTTTGACAGCTTTAATAATTTGACCAAACATTATTTTGAGACAACATTATTTAATAGTCATTGCCTGAACAGGTCTTTGTTTTAGAGATAACTAAAGCCAAAACTAACCCGCCATTCTCCCAAAATAAAGCAACCGCAGATTTTCCTGGTGAACTCTTTGCAATTTTCTTAAGAAGCTTGAAGTAAAGCGAGTGAAATGTGGCGTCAAGCCGCAAGTGACAGACAATCTTCCCGTATTTGATGCCTCCAATTTATAGAACAATGTTGTTGTTCTGGGTGTTGTTGGCGATTCTAGAGCAGTTAAAACAGTAGTTGACGCGACTGGCATTTTGAGGTGACGCCATTCGAGCCAGGCCGGTGGTGATAAAAGAAAAATAAAATACAAGCGACATGGACGCGCCAACAGCAGACTAATAGAGATATATATGTAAAGATATACACATCTAGACAAAGAGAGGGAAGTAAGCCAGCAAGTTGAAAGTACACATAAAAGTGTCAGAAGCAACGCAACGCCGCTTAGCCTGCTTGGTCCATTTGCCTGGCCAACGCTGTCATTTTTTATCCCCTAACTTTAAGTGTACTGGTATCTCCTTTGGCCAGTCTCTTGACTTGTGTTGCCCAATCATTATTTATGGGCAAGTGCCGAGTTAAGGTAACCATAACTAGCTGTTTGTGGATTATGAATTCTCTCAGACGCTTCACTCATTCACTTGCACCACCACCAAAAATATAAATATATGCAAGAATGCTTTAAGAATTTCAAATTAAAAAATATTTAGAAATAAAATAGCATAAAAAATATAAATATAAAAAATATAAATATATATAAATATATAAATATATATATATTGAATTTATGTCACATTCGTGTGTACTGGAAAAATATGACATTAAATCAATGTTTTCTATGATCTAAATATATATGAAGCAATAAGATCAGTGTGCAGAAATATGACATATAATCCATTTTTTCTGTATTTTTTAAATTATTTTTTTTTTAAACTGTTATTTTATTTTTAAATATTTTTCCGTTTTCACAGAGAGACGTTCATTAGTTTATCAAACCAAAAACAAAAATTTATTCCCAAAAAGTTGCATTTAGATAGGCCTAACATAATTTCAAGAAACCTAATTTACCAAAAGTAACTCAATTTTGAGCTAAATACTGATGAATTATATATAAAGAAAATAAAATAATAGTTTCAATTATTGTTTGATTTCAGCAATACCTTGTTTGCTCAATCATTTTTGGGCTAACAAACCACAGTTGCGAGTTTTGGAAAGAAAAATCTTGGATGCATCCCAATATTGACATACACAAATATATAGAGGGATGTAGCAGATGTAGAAGCCGCAGTAGTGGACACCAATAACAAACAATTTATCATCGCAAAACATCGCGTCCCAAACGGTCAACCAACAAAACTGCCAAATTTTAAATAACCTCCCAAATTGGTGGGCGATAATTATGCAACCACAAAATGCTTATGAGATTATTCAATGTGTCAAGATTATCCATGACGGGGAAGAACGATGTAAATGTGTGTAAATGTGTAATCGATAAAATAATAATTATAATCAAAGTGGTGCTAAAATTCAAAATACGTTGCTGTCATATATAAAATGTGAATTTAGTGTAAAGTTAGAGGAGAAAAAACACATTTAATACTTGTTTGAACTATTTGACAGTATAAAAATAAACACAGGGCAATTTATAGTTGAGTTTGTAATCATTTTTGTGAATGAATATTTAAATATGCAATTTATTGGCGAGCCTGTGATCATTAAATTGAGTGTGCCGTGCCGCAAGTTGTGTACGGTTTTTAGATTTGGCTATCTTTTACATCATATTTGTGTGCATATCGCAAACGATTTTGAGTCTGGCATTATTATTTATTGATTTTGGTTTTCAGCACATTTGCGAAAGAGGCCATATTGCGATTGGCGCGTAATACATGTGTAAACATGCACATACATATATACAGCTAATTACGAGAAGTATATCAGCCAAAGGCGAAAATTGATTTGTGGGGCTGAGCATAGGCCTCGCGTAAATGTTGTAAAGCGACTTAACTTTTGTCATCTATATGGACTATTTGTACTTGAAATATTTGCATATTTAAATTGCAGCTTTTATTTGCATACTAATTGCATTTCGTTGTTTGTTTTGTTGCGTTTTGATAGTCAACCCCTTCCAGGTTTTGCCCTTTTTTGTGCATAATTTTTTCTTTTGAAATTTGTTTTTGTTTGCGGTTAAATTCGTTTGGTCCAATTAGTCGACATAAATATACATATGTTTTTGTTTTCGACACTAATTCAATTGATTTACATTGTTTGCTTAAAGCGGACAATAGAAACAACGTAAAAACTAAAGCTAATTTAATTGAAAATGTGAACAATGTAAATGTCATTTGATGTGCCGTCAATTTTGTCATTTGAGCAGCATTATCAAAATCAAATGTGCATGATTAAAATTACTCATTCGAAGTCAGTCATTAATTGATGCCAGTTAACGCAGTAAATTGCAAATACGGCCTGACACAATGACAATATCAATTCAGCAATTTTTGGCTTTTGAATACCAAAGTAAATACTATATCAGTGGTGTTCAATGCGTTTATATGAAACCTTAATTTGATTACCCTCAGACACACACACAGTTACGATCGATGGCACAAAGCGAACGATTGTGGGCGTTGCGGTGTAAATATGTAAATATGTGATGGATGCACAGCCACAGTCACAGTCAGAGTCGGCTGGCTGGAAAGACATTTATGACTTGTGAGATATATACAAATTTCATCATTTTCATTCGCACACATTTATTAGCCTAAGGGAATGGCCCAGATTCATAATGGGTTCCTCGTGTCAAGGGTTGAACATGGCAGCTGATGAATCATAGATGTGATGGTAAAAACCGCAACAAATGAAGCTACAAATGACTGTGGGTCACGTTCACATTTCTTAGAAACTATTAAATTTAACGCCGGCAGCTGTAATTAATTTCAGAGATAAGCAATAAATTAGAGCTCTTAAAATGTTTGACATACATTTCCTTTACTTTACAATTTGCAGATGCAAAATCGTACGCAGTCAAGAAGAAACTACAACTTTATTGCTCAAACAAACAAAGGATTGCGTCAAGTAGCCATGTGTAGAGAGACGCAACTAACATTTTGTAGCAACAGTCATTAAAACTTATTTCAAAAATCTGAAAGAGACGGCAAGATTTCGCAGAGCACAATGACGCCTAATTGTACTGTCACAACTTGGTGCACAACAAGCGTATTCTATTGTTGCAGCTTTAATTAGTGTAACATCTAGATTAGAACACCTATATTGTAATATATTGTAATGAACCAAATTTCACATTAAATAATGAAAGGGCTTATGCAACAGTCTCATTAAGCAAATACAATAGTACACATTAATAAACAATTTAGACAAGTGCCGTGTCGGAGAGTCTCGAACAGTTTGGCAAAACCAATCAGCACCAACAGATGATGCCCAAGCCCGTACAGAAGCTGAATGCTGCTGTTGACTGTGAAAATTTGCCACGCTGATGATTGGCTGCTTTTAATGGCCGGCATCAATTTGCATGCCGCGAGCCAGTGCAAAAAGCTGACTCATATGGCAAAAACAGAAACAACGAAAACAACAGCAGACATAAGGTGAGAATACCCCAGCAAGAGTTGACGGCAAACAATGGCTATCAGCTGAAGCTAAAGTCACACTTGCTGCACTGCTACTAAACACAATACAACAATAACAATAAAACAACAACAGTATTAGTACAAATTTCATTGCACTCTAAATGCTCGACTTGATTTGTATGCTAATTGCATATTGCAGTCTTATGAGTACGACGAAAATAGCGTTACAAACAATTAAGAAAGCAGTCATCAGTCATTGGCTTGTCGGATGATAAACCACAAAAGCCCAGACACTCACATAAGCTGCAGTAAATGCGCTTGTGTCTAAAAGCAGAAAATCAGATATACACACACGTGTGCAAACTGGCGCATTTTGTGGGAACCTAAACAAAAAGTCCGTTCGCATTTCATATAAATCAGCGCTCAATGTCAGCAAATGTACAATTTGTAATTAGAACCGGAGACAAAAAAATCACTGCAACTGTCAGATCTCTCGTCGACTCAAAACATACTCATGACGTCGCCAATGTTTATCACTGGCTAGAAAAGGGGGCTTTTCATTGAGTAGTTGTGGCACTCCTGTGAGTTGTGCAGCTCTCTGCAGTGGCACGTGGGCGTTAAAGCGAGCGGCCTTCTTGCCAGTCACCATCAAATATACGCAAATGAGCAACAACAATAGCAATTTGGGAACCAAATGATGCACAATCACCAGTCAAATGCATTATACAGCATACATTCAAACAGCATCGGTTGTGCCTGTTATTGCTGATACGCCACATTGACGAATTGCCAGTGGGGCATTTTGGTGCAGCTGTCAATGTCAAATTGAATAGGTGAAATTTGTGCTGCCATCGTCCGGGTTATATGAGCAAAAAATTAATGCCTGAAGGTGCAATCAATTCCAAACAGAACACGCTGCGCTGCGCTGCTTATCGCCCTAACAAATCGTCAGTCAATTTCAATTGAGCATAAAAATTAAACGTATTGAGCGCTCAATAGATTCGCAGTCGCTGCTACGGTTCTTGTTGCCAACATGACGTAAATTCTAAATTTAAAAAAAAAAACAAATAACTACATTCGCTTTTTGGTTAATTGAACAATAATGCAAGAGACAAGAGGCGACAACAACAGCATTTGTTGTCCCGAGCAACTGAGGAAGCTTTTTATATTTTGGGGCCATGAACTTGAGCTACACAAAATTAAATGAGAACACTTAAACAAGCTTAACGCTGCCAACGGGCAGCAACAGAACCGAGCAATTAAAAGAAATCAAGTAAAAATATCAAACGTGAGTGAACGTTTCGGGGTATTTTTAGTGCGGCGTCGACAGCGACGAGAGCAGCGGCCCCTTTTTGGCTTCTCTGTCTTTTTCAACTGCAGTTTGAATCACATAAATCATTGAAATTGTTACTAGCTCTCGGTCTGACGCAGATGGCTCCGCGGTGACTGCAGAATGCACTGCAATAAGTTAGGGTAGCATCACAAACGGTAGGTCTGTCTGTAGAAAGCAAAACGTTGATCAAAATAACAAAATCGCAATTAAATTTCATTTAATTTTATGACGCAAATTTACGTATGGGCATCAAGGCGAAATCTTTTAAATGATCGTTATCGTCAGCATTTGTTATGAATACAATTTCTGTATATATTTTATATTTTAATGTTCCAGAAATCATGGTAGTACACAAAAAACAAATGTGTGTGCCCAAGTATAGATAGATTTTTAAAATTTAGCTTATAATTTTGAATGTACCCAACAAACTAGCTTGTTCTTCGCTTAAATTTAACAATTACAAACAAATTTGAGGCAAAACTCACTAGACATATATTTAAATAAACTGGTTTGTTTAAAGCTTTAGCGGTTTATTGCACGTGCTGTCATTTATTAACATCATCCGAGAAGTATATGCCAGAGTATATATATATATACATTTATTAGTTATTTGCTAGCTTATTGCTTATCAGCTTATTGACTGTAAATGCAATATTTGGCATGAAAGTTTACTGTCTTCTTAAATAATGAATACTGCAAAAAGTGGGTGGGTCTCAATTCATATGTACAAGTGCAATTTGCAATTTGCAATTTGTGGAAATTCAGAGAAAACAATAACTAAATCCTTACATTATTTTATATTATATAATAATATATATATTTTATTTTGTTTATTTTTCTAGTTCAGTCTTTAAATGTTATACAGGTCTACGTGCTAAGGGCACGTTAAATAAACTTATAATAAATATATATATAATCAGGGCGCCTCTGCAAATTATAACTAAAGAGCAGTTCTACAATGAGCCCGCACCAGATAAAGCGTAATAAGGTTTACAGCTTAATTGCACGACAGCTGAGTAAAATCCTCAGTCCCTAGTGTGCTGATTATGGAGATGATGCATAAGTATCTCATAACATCAGCGCACCACACCCTTCTCCTTCGTGGTGGTCATAACTAAACTAGCAAACAAAACGCACTCGCACTTTGCATACTAAGCGATACCAACTTAATATATAATTGTTTATAAAACGAACACAAAAGAATTATTATTATGTATAGATACATGTATACGCGATGAGTGAATAAGAATGTATATCCATGTACATATGCACTCATATGTATGTGAGCTCGCATTCAGACTGGCATCTATGAATTTCAATTACGGTACGTGCTCATATGTGGCTCGCGTTCGACGGACCGCACGTAGTCGCTGTCCCAGTCGCTGTTGCCGTCGCAGTCGTTGTCGCTGCTGCCGTCAATGTCTGCTGATTACATATGCACTTATAAATAGAGCGGCTCTGCAATTCAAGTTGCGGCTCCTAAGCTTAAGTCACAATAAGCTGACCCGCAGCCAGCAATTGCGGCGCTTTTGTGAATGAATGCGAATGAGTACTCGACCAAGATACTGGGCGCTATACTAATAATCACTGTTGTTGCACTTTATTTTGTTATTGACTGCGACTGAGATGGGATTATTAGAAAATCATAAAGGCAAATTAACACACATATCAAAAGGCCATTTAACTTTGCTTTTTGCTCAAGAGGCGTATGATTAATATAATTGAGTAATTGGGCAAAGCAGGCGTAGCAGCTAACTAGCAGCTAACTCATTTCATTTAATTTGCATTTTTATCTGTTCGTCTGGTTTTTGGTCGATCAGATGAATATTTTTGTTCGAGAGGGTGACCAGTTAATGGGGTGCTGCAAATGACTCATATTGCACAGCAATTAAAATTAAATTCATTTATGAACATTCCATCACGTCTTAACTGCATTTGCAGCCAGTCAAACGGAAAACAAAACAAACACGGAGACTGCGGCCATCGCCGTTGCACTTGATGCAAACCACTATCCATGCACCACTCACTCAGATAGCGACAACCTACACCCACCCACTCGCTACCCATCAAGCATGCGACTTGATACGCAGCCAGAGCGCAATGGGACAATATTTCTCGCAAAACATTTTTCGCATGCGCTATCCGAGGGGACAGATACAAATATCAAGCAAATGACATTAAAGTATTTAGTTATTCAGTACATCTGAAATTCATTCAACAAATGTTATCTAAAACATATTCATAGCAATATTGAGATTCATAAAAAAGGGCGTTGCCGATTCTGGTTTACAAGGTTAAACGGGAACTCTATACTCAATACAAGTTCATTTTGAAATATGCGATCTATTGACTATAATTAATACGATAACAAAAAATAATAACAGCAAAATTGAGATTACTAAGTAGGATTATTTACATGGTCACATTATTTATCACTTATTGTGCTATTTAATTATATTATTTAAATCACTTAATTTAATTCAGTGATTTTTATACGTTATATTAAATCAAGTTTGAATTTTGTTATTGACTATAATACGGATACTCCAAGGTCACTTCAATCATAATTCCATCGTTTAAAATTACTACAGTCTGGCAAAGAGTCTTCGTGAGTCGTCGATAAATAAATAACGAGCAAAAAATTGTCTCAAATTACTTTTTATTATCATTATCGCTTTTTTTTATTATGTAGAGTCAATTGAAGAATTATTTGCGGTTTGTGTAAATAAACTTGGAACAATGAGAGAAGCAACGACAATGATACAAAAAAAAAATGATGTGCATAAAAAATGTTTAAACAATTTCAATTGACAATGTTGTGTGGCAGACGTGTCTTGCACCCAAATATTATCATATTTGCGGTGAGCTATTTGAAGTTTACAAGGCACACTTCAGCTCGAGTTTGTCGCACCCAAGTAGGTATTAGGATCCTTAAACTTAATGCTGCCTTCCGATGCTACTACCACAGTCAATTAAATATAATATGTTCTAGTCGTAAATTGCCAAATGTTGTCTGGCGCACCATAAACGAGCAACATCCACAACTACAATCCCAATTACGGATGATAGCTACTCTCTACTATGTGGAATATGGGCGTGGAATTGTATTATGTTTGTATTACAAAAGCACCTTGTTTTCTTAAGAATCCATTCAGAACCCGATTCAACCATTAATGGGCCATAGAATAGATAATTGGCCATAAGGCTCGTCTGTGCATGCGCCTGGTCAGGCATATTAAAATATTGTTTGCCACTGCTGTTGCCAATTTCATATTTGTGTTTGTCTGCGGCGTTGAGTTGTCTAAGAGACAGAACCGAAATTTGCCACATTTGCCACATCGTACAAACTTTATAAATGATAATGACTTCGGTTCAGGCATTCAGGCATTCAGGCATCAATTGCGGCTTAATGAAAACAAATAAATACTATTCGGCTTAGGCATGAATGAAGCCCTGGCTAGGCCAGCTAAGCGTGAAGCCAACAATGACTCAAGCATGTGAATGAATACACAATTGAATGTTATCCAATCTAGAGTGCTTCACTATGAGTTACTCTGTAAATTTGTTTCTCACATTTGCACTCTGTTTTCCAAAATGAACAATAGAATTTGAAAAAAATGTACTTTTCCGCAGAAAGTGCGGCTTGTAATTTGAAAATGATAAATCATTTTAAAATGAATTAATTCTCACAAATCGACCGTTGAGTTGTGCATTGGATCTTCATTAAACCCCTTTTTTGAAAGCAAATCTGTTTGAGGGGTATACAAAATGAGGTAATAATTTTTTATTGACAATAAATTACAGAACAAAACGAGTGCTAACAGCTTGAAAACCAATACCTTGTTGGTGAAATTACGGAAATTAAGATCTCTACATATTCCTGTTTGATCAATCAAACCTAATTCAAATAGTTGGTTATTGTTCAATCAATTAACGTACGAGTATCAGAATTTTTCACTGTGTGTTTCCAAGTATTGTTTACAGATGAACTTACAATGCTCGTTGCTAACTTATGCCCATAACTACTAACGTATTGTTGAACAGCATAAATTGTTGCATTCCACGATCTTAAGACCTTTGTGTAGACTGAGGTGAGAACAAGGCCAGGAAGATGTGTAAACAGCAAAATGCAATGTGAATATGATATTTGCATAAAATGCAATCAACGTGATTTGTATTGTGATGCAACTGCTGCTGTTAGAAGTCAATTAAGAGTATATTATAGCTAAATGTCGGGAAATTGTATTTGTATTTGTGTTTGTCTGTTTGTCTGCTATGTGCACTAGGATTCAAATTATAATTATTTGAGCTTCTCAGTTGGCTTGTTGAACTTTGACAGCGCAGTCGATTACAGCTGTTACTGCTGCTGCTGTTGGCAACAGCACATCTCGACATCAAATCGGATTCAGGTTAGAGAGAAATGGAGCCAAGCCTCTAGTTGTAAGCAAGTCAACCAACTGCCCAGCCACGCCCTACGACCCCAGCCCCGACTCGGTTGCATGGCAAACTAATTAAAAGTTGAGCGATTTTCTTCGGCTGCAGATAGGTTTCATTAAAGTTTTTTTTTAATTCATTTGCATTGCTGGCCTCCACTGCTGGCGCTTTTGCTTTAAATTTTAATTCATTTTCCTGTGCCACGCTTGAGCACTATGCGATTTATTTATTTTCCTGCTGTTGATCTTACTTTCTTTTATTTTGTAGTTATATATACATATATATATATATATACATATATATAGTACTTGAATACGCTGGCGAACATTGAAAGTGAGAGAAGTATAAACTTAATTCACTTCATGCTCGGTATTGTTAACACAGTTTTTGGAGCTTTCAATTAACTTCAGGTATGCATCCTTCAGAGCTGTGCCGCAATTTGTTACGCATACGCACCGTGTGCAAACTGTAAAATCTGTCCATCTGCTTTTAAGCTGGCTTTGACAGAAGTCACTTTGCAAAGTTTCTGCTTTTCTTTTTGCTTTTCTGTTCCAAATCCTTTGCTGCAAAGTGTTTTCAACTTGGCTTTTACATTATGCTTTCCTGCTGATACAGAAGCTGTTTTTTCTTTCCTTTTTTATCGGCAGTCGAAAGATAACCCAAACGAATCCACAAGCAAAGCGCATTTTCTGCTCAATGCTCAGGTGTTAAACTCACTCTATTTTTTCATATTTATTTTTTTGTCCTTCACACTTACCACGCCCTTATAGCGCCTTTGCACCCCACAAAGAAAACTGACTTTTTAGCGCTTGGCAGAATTTCTCATTTGCATACTTTTTCGACAATTTTGCATTTTCTTCTCTCCAATTTTTTAGTGTGCCTTTGCTCCTGTTTATCTCCTGCTGAGTGCTTCCAGCCTGCATTTTTTTTCAATACGGCTCATAAAAGGGAAGGGTTAAATGCCTCACTCCGGCAGACCCTCAGCTTAAGCGATATATTTGGAAAGGTGCTGCGATGCCATTACCACCCACCTTTCCATTCAAGTCTTCTTTCCGAACAAAGACGGTATACACTCGACCACTCGGCCTATGCCACCTCACTTAACTATATATTAGATACAACACTTGGCACTCAATGCCAAGCACAATCTGCGAGAGACAAACCACAACAAAAGGATGACTTCGGTGCGGCCAACGCAACCGCATTCAATCTGTATATGTTACCTGATAGACTAGATATATAGTATTATAGAAATTCTTCTGCTAACGAATGGAATCAGCACAGTGACTGGGAGTACTGAAAATCTTGACAACATTCGCCACTTGTTCAAATACAAGAATTTACATAAGCTCGAGTAATTTCTTACTAAGCAAATTTGCAGAAGACCTGAACACAAATACAGAAAACAGCAATATATTTCATGAATGACTGCATTCTTATTCGATCAATTCCAATGGTAGATAATCAACATGTGAATAATCATTAAGTCAAGGCTATAGCTTAATTGGTTAAAGTCTGTTTACAAAACGGAAAATGAAACCTGATCTGTGGTTGGGCTTTAACAGTCAAAGAGCTTATCATTGTCAAATGAAGAGAATAATATGTTTGAATTAATTTGACTGTTGAAAAGTATTTGATTGAATTGCGAAAATTCCTGTTTTGGAGTACTTAACTTAATATGATATAAGCACTTGAGTGCACAAGTAAATCCTAAGCCACACATTTAAGCTAAGAGTGTTTGGCAAAGCTCTACTGTTATTAATTTAAGTCAGTAATAGCTTTTAAGGCTTTTAAATGCAGATTTGTTGGCATTAAAATTCGTGTGGATCTATGCCAAATTCGTCCGTCAGTTGAGTTACGATATTATAAATACTAAAGTCATCAAATAGATAATTTAAAGAGCGTTCTGATTTTCGTCCTCAAATATTTGGGATACTTTCAAAGTATGAAAAAATTCACTTTAAAATAATTATCCCTTTCATAACCACTGTTGCCCTTTGGCAAAATCGCGATGTTTTCTATTTATTTGTTTTATTATTTATGAATATTAGATATATATACACATGTAAGCTAATATTATTATTTAAATGAATATTTTTATTATTTAGTTGTTTTTTTACTAATAATATGATGCCCTTAGGACACCTCAATTTAATTAGGTCTGAATGAATTAATTCACCCGCTTCATTCCCGGAATTTCTTTAACGTTTAATTAATTTAATTAAAAACTCATACAGTCCAACGATATTTGTCATTAATTACATTCAAATTGCATTGCATTGTTATATGAGATGTGAGTGGAATGAATTTTAATTTCGTAAATACTGATTGCATACATTTATGCATTTGTTTATTAAGCTGTCGATTTGTGTATGGCTTTCAATGCTGAAATAAATACAATTTAAATGGCAGTTAATACGATTTTAGTGCTGTATGTAGTGATTACTTAACTCGATCGATGTTTATTGAAATTTTCTGTTGGAAAACTGATTAAGATAAAATTCAAAAACTTTCCTATAAGGTTTTCTATATTCAGATCAGTTGGTTCATATTTATGTGAATGCGAAACGCAAGACGACTTGCAACTCAGAAAACCGCTGAAAACACTCTGAATAAATATTTAATCGATTAGATGCACGCAATTTAGTTTAGTCCTGAAGTCGTCTTCCGATAAGCCAAATCAATGAAGGTTTTCCTAACCAAATTTGTTGTAAGCGCCTGTCCCTGGCATACACCACTCGAAATGCGGCCTCGTCCGCCATCAACATGTGTCAAAGTTTTCGCCTCAATGAGCTTTAAATATTTGATTTATTTCTTACATACAAGTAGTTGCACACACAAACACACATCTACACAGATGTATGTCAATGTGTGAGGTTGTGTGCACAAGTTTTGTGTCTTTTCAGTCTGTCGCTGGGGATGGGATGAGTGGGTGCTGAATTTCCATTTGGTTTTGTGGTTGCCTGCTGTGTAATCTGAAACAGAACCACAACAAGTAAACCCACAAACATTTATAGATACATACATATGTATATACATATACATGTATATTAGATACAAGTATGTATCTAGCCGGAGCTGCGGTTTTGTCTATTGGCATTGACAAGATTGGAAAAATGCTATCAAATCTTCACACACATATTTACTGCAGCTTATTTCGACGTGCGGCCTGCTGTTCATATGCCGAACTATGGGACAGTCGGACATCGGGAGATAGCTAGGCAAACATGTAGGCTGACAGGTAATTAAAAGTATTATACAAGCTAGCCACAAAAAAATAAAGCAGTGCTCAAGCAGGCCAATAAATCGGTGTACTTTGACAAGGCAAGCTCATCAAATGTTTGTGGCAATGTAAATGAAAAGCAACTTGGCGGCTGGAATAGAACGCAACAACGGCGTATAAAATTCAATTAGAATTCAATTTTATGCGTCTCGCTTTTGCTTTCGCGCACTTTCCTTCACTGACACTCATTCTCTCTCTCTCTCTCTCTCTCTCTCTCTATCTCTCTCTCTCTGTTTCCCTTATCGCTTGCAGCTTTTCTAATCAAGCAAACAAAAAGACTGGGGCAGTGCGTGGTTGGGGGGTGCAGGGTTGGAGCATTTCCCTCAGCTATCTTAAAGTTGCGCAAAAGCTGAGCAATGCCTGCCATACCCGAAACGCCCGGGAGCTATGAAATGAAGTGGAAGAAGAAAAACCGTCCTGGCGATGCTGGATTTTGAAGCTCAATCTCATTTGCTCCAAAGCACGCCCGTTTCTACTTGTGGTTTTTGTCGACAATTTTCTGGCTTACTACACATTCGATAGCCGGGCTTTCTCAACAACAGCATCGTCGACTGCGTTTCATGTCTACCGCGACATTGCTTTGAAACCCGTACCTCGTAAATTACATTGGAAATTCCTGGGCCATTGATGTTGATTGAGCAAGAAATTGCCGACAACGCCCTTCTAGCCATACATCTATGCACTTACTCCAACGTATATCCAGGCCTGGCTTGCGTTTGCCTTGCGTGCATTTTAAAGTGATGTTCAACACTTGTCGCCGCCCCCCCTAACACCTCTACAGTTTGAGGGGGTCGAGGCGTTAAGCGGGCTTACGATTGTGCTGCGTTTAAACTTGAATTTCCTACACTTGCCGCAAGCCATCGCACCTCTTACAGACAAAGTCAGTTCCGCCCTTCGCCCCTTTTTTGCTTGCGGCAGCTCAGAGTATCATAATTAATGAGCCAGCCCTGCGGCCATGTGGGCGTGGCTCGCAGCGTTTGCTCGTAATCCCATTTAAATCAACGTTTTATCAGAGAGAAGAGAATTTGAAGCACAGCTAAAAAAACAGTTGCATTTATTGCGCTCATTTTAAAGACAATTTGTAATAATCGAAATGATCATTTCCGTTTCCGTTGCAGCATTTGCCAAGCAAAATTTGTACAAATAATGAAAAAAATATTAAACAGCAATAAACCAATAAGCAATTTTTACGACCAACAAACATGAGCAATGTATTCACATATATAGATAATTCCGGAGTTTGAGTTCTCTAGTATTCTGTATGAATATCAATAAATAGCCACACATTTACATATTCATTTGAAATAAAATTTATAGTATAGTTATTGTAGTTGTTGTTGTTGTTGCTACCAACCTAACTATATATTAGCTTTTAATGTATATTATGTTCTGGCTTTTTTCTACATTTATCATCAATTTTATTGTAATAATTTCAATAAATACTAGGATTTATCTGTTTTACAATACTTTCTGCTTGTTTTGTATTTAGCAGTTTCATTAAATAGTGTTTATTACTTATTACTTATGATTTATTTATTACTCTTTTAATATATATGTATATATTTAGATAGTTAGTTTAGTTCCTTAGTTTCTTAGTCAATCTCACTTACCAATTATTGAAGTGGAATTATTTGTGCTTCTCTTAAGTTCCAAGCCAAGTCAATTGCTGACGTACACACACACTCACACACATACAAACACAAGTCGATTGAAATTGTCAAAGCTGAATAAACCTTTAATGGAATTGTGCGCAAAATTTGAATAGTAAATCCAGAGAGTTTTGATATCTTTTCAAAGCGCAGACGCTGTTAGATTGAAATGCAAATCGAATCAATAGAAAATAAATAGAAGACATAAGTAAACAAAGTCTCTTGAATCATGGCACAGACACTGTCACGGTGCCAAGGACCTTTGAAGAAGCAAGCTGGGTGTGTGGATTCTGTTATCCTGTGTGTGTTTTCGTTCGTGTTGTGCGTGAGTCTGTATGTGACTTCAAGTGTGACCCCTAGGGCAAAAGTTGCGGAGAAGGCGGTGTGAATCGCTGACACTGCGTGCTGAGCAGCTTAAGTCGTTATGCGTCAACAGCATTTGAACAGTGCTGCTGCCTCAGTCTCAGTCTCAGTCTCAGTCACCCGTCTCCACATCTGTCTCCATCTCCACCTCGGCCACTGTCGCTGCCATACTAAGCAGCGGCAATATCAACACTTCCGCTTAGTCGTTTAGTCGAAGCAACTTTGATTGCATCGCCCGTGGCGTTTTTGGCATTACAAATGTGTACACTGAAATGCGACTTGGCTTACAACTAAACACAGTCTCAGCTAGCCTGAGTGCCTCCTAGTTTTCACGTTCGTTTGGCTTTGTGGCGTGGTTGTTAAGGGACTAAGTTGCCGCCGCGTTGATGATTTTGCTTGCAGCTTGTATTGATGTAATCACTGGCGTTAATGACATGTTTGCAGTGTGTTTTTGTGTTGGATTTGAATTTTGCTTGTTTGTTGCAACCGTTGCAATTATTTATAAAATTTTACGATAATACCTTTTATTGTTTTTTTCTTTATATAAGTAAATATTGTTTTGTATGAGAACTTTTGCCATCGACGGAACGTGCGACACAGTGATCATTTTTTCTAAATATTTACGCGACAATATTTATAGCACATAGCGAAAATGAATACAAAATTAAACAAAAACTAAAAGTCAAAAAATGCATTTTGCACTGTCACAAAATAAATCACACACATAAACCCACAATTACACATGTGCGTATATATTTACATATATATGTATATGTATATGTGTATGTACTTTTGTTTTTTATTCTTTTTTGTTTCTGTATACTCTTGAGTGCTATTAAAACTAGCGGTAGACAATTTTTGCATTTTTGTTGTTGTTTCTTTTTATTCTAATTGTTTTCTCTTTTTGAAGGCTGCACACGGCTGTTTTCATTCCGTTTTGTTGTGTGTTAGTAGTTTCTTGTTGCATTTGAAGAATTGGCGCGACACGAATTGCATTTCATGGCCCTGCAGCGGAAGCGGAACGCAAAAGAGCATAGCGCGATGACCGTCGCTGCGTATACGCGATGGCACGCGAACGCGAATTTATTTCACTTGAGTTGAATGCAGATTTACCGTTGCTGCGAGCAATCAATTTGCTTGAAATCTGCAATCAATATGCAATATGCAGTCTTGGTCGACTATTGCTAATGATGCTGATACTGCTACTGATACTGATGCTGATACTGATGCTGATACTGATGCAGTGCTAGTGATGTTGATGTTGCCGCTGTCGCGCGCCTACTTCCTCTCAACATACGAAAGCGAATGAGAACGTCACAACGACAACGACGTGGCAACGCCGCAGACGGTTAACAGACGAATGAACTGCCCGAATTTGTGTGAGCGCCGCACGAAGCCCGAGCCCGAGACAGCGCCAGTCGCGCTCAGAATGTTTGCACAGCACAGAACCAAATGCGAATTGCCGAGCCCAGTCGCACCGTTGACGCCGACGCTGACGTCGACGTCGCCTGCGATGAGAGACGCGCAAGTTACACTCAAAAGCGTTCGCTCAGTCACTCATTCGGGCTGCCATATTCTGTTAAGAATTAACAGCGCTCGGCATGTAAATTCTGTTACATTCCATTTCCTGTACTGGTGTTTTATCGGCGCTGTTACGCATACGAAGCGTGAGCTGATAGCAAGTGGCAAGTAGCAAGTTTTTATGGCATCATTTGGCAAATATTAGCAGGCAAATAAGCCTTCTGTCTAAGCCATTAAATACATAGCAAATTTGGTTGTCAACAGGCGGAAAGCAGCAAAAAAGTTTTAACAAAATACCCCTTAAAAAGTCGCACAAAGTAAATTCCAATTAAAATTTCAACGTAAATGCCACAAAATGTAAATTATGCATAATGAAGTCGTCGTCGGCGTTTGGCAGCGATGCTGTTGGTGGTTTTTTCTTTCTCCCTGTTGTGGTTCCTGCGGTGTGCTGTGTCTGTCAACACCCACACTCGCACCCACACTCGCACAAAACCTAACCTACTTACCCCCACATACACCCACACACACCCACACTCGCAAACACACACACTTACAAATACAGAGCGCACAATAACCCTCTTTAACTTTCTGTCGCAATGTTTGCCTTCAGCTGACGAGTACGGTCGCTCACAAATCCTGGCAGACAAGCAGACAGACTGTCAGACTGTGCCAGTGAAATACGATGTTCTGCCATGCTCAAGGATCTGCCTAGTCCGAATCCGACACTGGCTGCGTCTCGGCTGTCAAGACACTGGAATTACCTTGAAGCGCTCGCTTCGGAATCCTTTAAGAAGACTATAAATATCCACACACGCACACACAAGCAAACAGCGTGCATTGTACAAATTGATAAGCAAGCGCGCACACACACACATATGTACATTTACACACATATCTAATTCTAAGACAAGCAATTTTGACATCAAAAGTCAACGATTCACCCCTTGAAGACACACATTCCAAACACGCATATTCAGTTGAAAGCAATTCTGGGCGTTTGGGCTTACACACGGGACTATTAGACTTCAATAAATTGAATTTGCAAAAATTTCAAATCCAAAAACACGCCCCAACCCTTATTATAGAGTCAAGTAACGCCTGCAGCATACGCATCATGCATCCACAAACAAATCAAACATGAAATACATTAAAGCAAATGCGAAAAGGTCGAAAATGTGTAAGCACAACTCTGTTTATTCTTTACCAAAATGTAAAACAGCTTCGGTGTATTGTTATAAGATTAATTAAAATTTTAAGAATTACTTGGCAGTCAGGTAAACAGCATTAGTCACAGCAAATTGGATATTTAAACATCATAAATTTATGTTGTGTGTTTAAAATCATTTGCAATCTGTATTATTCAATTTTTACTAAATGCAATCCATAAAAAATTGCAATGGTCAACTTAGTCTTAGCGCACTTGGAAATAAATGGAAAACCTGCAAAATTATTATGAAAACCGAATCCTTGATTTTGCCGTGAAAGTAAAAACTATTTGCGAAGGTTATTTAAGCAAATTACTAATTATTTTCGCTTGCACTTTCACATCAAATATTATTGAGAAATTGTATTAAATTTCAATATTTATCTTAAATAAAAATAAAATTGCATAAGCATTCGGGAAAATATTTTTCTTTCAACATTTTTGGGTCAATATTTGCAAAGTTCGCATAGAAAGACGCTTGGAGCTCAAGGGGCAATAGAATAGCAGCCACGGGGAATAACAGCTGCAGTATCAGCTGCTATAGCTGATACATTCAGCGTTGATTAAAAAATAAGCGAATTGAACAATGTGCTCGTCCAGCAATCAGGCATTCAAGTCAAACTCCGTCACATGAGGGAACGGAACAGAGCGGACTACTATTAGCGAGTCCACGAGGCGTTGGTCAAAATTGTTTTGCAATTGACGTGTCCTGTCATGCACTCCCCGACGGCAAGCAGATGGCATTGCCACAACCACTGCCACATCACTTATATTGCGACACTTGTGTGTGTGTGTGCATGTGTGCATAGACCGCTAGCTCGAAGCGCCAAACTGCGAAGCCAATTCGTACGCCCTGTGTTACGCGGGTCGCCTAGCAAATTACTTTTGATTGACGTGTTTGACATTCTGCACGACAAGCATAAATTGCAACACACACACACGTGCATACAGACACACAAAAGGGACTGCACACCCCTTTCCGCCCACTTTGATTGCAATTTAAATGCGTCAGCATAATTTTCCAGTTTGTTTAAATGATAAGAGTGCTGCATTTCAGCACATGCGGTGCTTACAATTCCGATTATTGGCATGAAGGGGGAAAAATTGAATAGCTTGCAGTTTTTGGCTCACCAGCTGAGCAGCCAGCTTCTTAGAATGATTTTATTTATGCTCCGAGTCTGCGGTTGATTATTCTTTTGTTCGCGCAAAAAGACTCTCACCGCAGTCATGCGCATGTCTGCAACAGTTGCCTGGGTCATAGCCAAAAGGTAGCTGTTTCGAAACACAGAAAGTTCAACCTACACTCGTATACACACAGCATCGCACATTCGCACAGTTCAATGGCCACGCGAATGCAATAACAAGGACAACTCCCAAGCTGTGACTGTCAAAGCAAAATCAGCTCAACCAAGATTTCGAAGCATGTGGTAAGCCTGCGTCGCCACAGGTCTACTAATGATGGCCATAGTCCATTAGCTAAAACAAGCCGCCAACAACAGCAAACAATGCTGACTTAACAATAGCCTACTGAGTGTATAATCACAATATAATTTGGGGAGGGGTGAACTCAAATATACTCAGCCATTTCAACAGCTTGTAACTATTGAGAATATGTTGTAGTAAAGTTTTTTACATCCACACATTAAATATACATTTAAGGCAACATTTTTAATATACTTACTTAAATTACTCTAAAGTGTTAGCTACAATACTTTTATATAAAGGTCAAATGTTTTTCCATGTTATTTTAATTTAAAAGTATAAAAAAATAACAAACTGTTTAACTTATGAAAAACAAGTCTTTATGAATATTACTGTGATAAAATAGAATTGTCTAACAATTAATAAATTAAATATTTGTGTAACTGTTCACATTTTTCATCACTATGGGGGAATAAATGATGATTGATTGTGTGGTTATTATAATTATTAAATTACATATCTGTAATGAAGCATAGAATGCAAATGAACCAATAATATTTTCCAAGGATTGCATACATTTGAGCGCTTTTGCTGCTTGTTCATAAATAAAAACGAATGAATGCTATGCATATATTAAAGCATATGGGGCATCGACCAAATACATTTAAAATAATCCAATTATGAGAAAATGGTCAGACCAAAACCACTCAATTAACTTTTGCATTGAACAAGTGTGCACCTCTGTGGCACTGTGTGCGAACAAACCAATCTAATAACGACAATAATCGTCATAAACATAAGCATAATAGAATTCTAGCAGCGCAGCATTTGGTGGCAACTGCCAGCCGGATACCTGAGCAGCTGGCAAACACAATGCTAACACGAAGCCATTTGACTAATGGATGCTGCCACTGCGGCCACTGTTGCAGTTGCCCCTTGACTCCCTGCTGATGCGAAATCGCCCAAGTTTGTGGCTGTTTGAATCTCTGGATGGCTTTCAGCAACTGTTAGTCATGGCTTTGGTTTTCGCTTACATATCAGCTCTGGCCACAAATGCCACACCGTTCGAGTCTGTGTGTGTCTGTCTGCCTTTGCGGATTTTGCCAAAATTACGGGAACGTGACAAAATCAACAAAATTAATTAATAAACTTTGTCAAGCACTTCCCTTGCACACGTGTCATGTGACAGTTCTCATATTGCCAGCTACACATACACATTTCCATACCTATACATTTGTGTGTGCTTGCAACTATGTATTTGCCACTGGTGCCGATACCTTTCTATACATACCAAACCACATTAATGTGATGGCTTTCCCGTATCCAAGGCCCGTTAGTTAATGAGTATTGAATTTGCGGAGTGGCTGCCAAGATACAAATACCAAAAGCTAATTCGGCGTGGCTGGACGGAAATTAAACATAAATTGTTGAACGGAAAATGTATGATATAAATTTAGTGTCAAATAGCATTAAGTATTTTCAGCTGTTTCATATTGAACAAGCTCCTGAAAAATTAATTCGATATTTATCAACATATTTGAAATTTCAAAAGAGGTTTTTAGTCAATTTTAATGATGAAAGTATTTGTATATTATTTCCATTTATTTGACTCGTTGTGTATATAATTGCGTAATAAATAATATAATATAATCTGAGTAATATAAAAATATTATTTTATACAGCTTCATAATGTATGCAGAAATATAAAAATGAAATGCAAGAGTCCCATTAATTTACCTAACACAAATTCAACTCAATGCAAATGTGTCTAAGCATGATAAGCCTGAAGTAGCTCTTAATAATTGCTTGTGAATAATGGTATATATTAATGGTCAACTAATTAGTTACCCTAATTAACCACTTGAGAAGTTTTAAACACCCTGCGTGACTTGTGCACAAAACTATGTGCAAACTTTCTACTTGCAACCTATCGTATCTGCTGAATATAATATAAATTATTAATTGCCGCAAAACGTACACAAATTGTGATTAATTATGGCGCACAATAGCTAAAGAAACACTTACACACACACACACATACACAGACACTCACATCATTTACAAATACATATGTATGTATATGGTAAACAATGGCACAAAACGGAATATAGAATTATGAAGGCAAGCGCACACAGAAAAGTCTAACTTCTCACCCTTGCCCTCCTGATCTGTTGTGTGCCGTTGCTTAATAGGCCCGAGCTTGTCATGATTTATTGTTTGCTCTTGATAATGACTCATTGGGAGCATCGAAAGCATGGCCAGATATTGTAGCCAGACTCTGGCGCATTGACAGCTACATATCAAAACCGGAGCATTTTCGGTTTGACCTTTGACCGAACCGCCTGCCCCCAATCTGGCCCAACTCAGAAGTGAAAAAAGTGACTAGCTCTTATCGGAGTAACTGCAAATGGCGCGAAAGAATGCGCAGCGCTTTATTTTTATGAGCCAGCAGATAAAACAGCGTGTGGACTGAGCGTGGTCGCCGTTTGGGTGTCTGTGTCAATATGCAGGCAGCATAATAAAATACAAAGGCTCAGCAGAGTCGAGTCGACTCGAGTCGAGTCGAGTCGAGTCGAGTCAAGTCGAGAGCCGAGCGTAGGGACTCGAGTCGAGTTTTTGGGGGCAGCTGGAGAGCCGCTTACAAGCAATGTAATGCCAAAATGACAGCCATGGAAAATGTTGTAGACGGCCATGCCACACATAAAGAGCACACAATTATGTTTGTGTGCGGGCTTGAATGGCGGGGGCGAGAGGGAATGAACTTTGTGCCGTGTACTATGTTTTAGGGGCTTCTGAGCAGATAAACGCAAAGTTGTTCATGCCTCTTTTGTTGTTGTTATAGCAGCAGCAGATGTAATCTTGCCGCGAGGCGAGAACAAAAATTTCTATTATTAATTTTTGTACATTTAAGCAGAGGGCATTTGGATCCAGGATATAGCCCAATGCCAATGGTGTCTGGCTATCACGCAAGAAATATATTTTCGCTAGCAATTAAGAGCAATTTCAATAACTCGTATCTCCTGCAGATTGTACAACAAGCTGGCCACTTTAATGGCCATCATAAATTGTTGGTAGCTTAAAGGCACCAAATGGCAGCCTCACATGAAGTTGCTACTAAAAGGCACACAGTAGTTTTTCTACTGGAAAACCAAACTGAATAAAGTAGTTGAAAATAAATCATTTTAATGGATTAAATTGGTCTGAAAGAATCATAATTTATACAATCTCGAGCTTTAAGAAATCTGAATATGCCTTTTCAACCTTTTCCCATTCACTTTCCACTTAAATATCTTTTCGTTTTGTGTACAGTGAACAGCAATTTCTATTTGAAATCAGCAATAAGCAATTTGAACAGCCACAACTTCATATTCCTGGCCTGGCTTCCATCAATGTCATCGTCTGTTTATGATCTGCAAGTCTAATTAAAAAAGTTCAAGAGACTTTTCGCTGGCATAGCTCATACGACGCGTGCGCCTGACAACTGCCCCCGGCCCGCATATGCACTTACTGTGACTGCTGTCAGTTTATTTGGCGTGTTTTTGTTAGTTTCATTTTTGTTGGTTTTGTTATTTTGTAAATGAATTGACATTCAAGTGTGCAGCAAAGTACTGCATATGCTGCTGCACTCGAAAATAAAAATCAAAACAAAGCCACATACAAGCGGTGCAGGAATGTAGTCAGAGTTTTGTTTGTTTGTTCTGATTGCAGTTAGTGTACGTAATTTATTGCATGCAGAAAACCAAAAAGTTTGTTTGCTCAACGACTTTTGGTGTGTGTGGTGGGCGTGGCTGTGTGTGGCGTTATTGCAAAATAAAAACACAAACTTGTCGTTGACGAATCCTTGCAACCGCACCACCACCAAGTAAATTGCAAATAACAAAAAATAAACCAATTCTCTATCTATTTTTCATTCCCCATCCTCTCTAACTCACAACGTTTGCAGTAAATTGCATGCAAATTCATTTAACATGCACTCAATACACTTATTTGTTGCAACTTACGCACAATTTGTTACGTAATGTTTTGTGAGCTGGTGATTTGTCATGTTTCTGTCCAGCCAGAGTTTAACTGAGTGAACATCGAGACAGTGACAGGCGTTAACTCGATGACAAGCTGTGCACATGAAAAAACCACATAAAAACCACAACAGAAACAACATATTGATTACATACAATTTATCAATTAATCAGTTGCATCAGCAGTCGGGTTTGTTTGCCCATCTGCATTGTGTATTTAAGCAATGATAATCGTTAGCTCAATTAAAAATGCATGCACACAATAGACTGTAAAGCCAATGCAAATTGAATAAAACAAAGTAAATTGTAAATAGTTTGCCTAAAGTCTCACACAACAACAATTCGAAAGCTGTCTTAATGCAAAACAATACAAGTTGTGCGTCAGGCGAAACCATTTTAGCAAAATGTCATACATTTGGGATGTATAAATTTATGAATGTTTTAAGATATACATTTATCTACCTCAATGTTGATTGATAGCTTAATTGAGCGTAGCTTTCAAACTATCTCTAAATGATTATGATATACTTATTATATTTTAAGATTATTATTTTAAATAATATGTTAAATTTTTCATTTAAGATTAGATTAGATTCACTTAAACCAAAAAAAAAAAACTAAACTGAAACCTTTTGAGACTGCAATATTCTCACAGAGGTGGACATACTTCAGAAGTCAATCTACATATCGATACAGACTGGACATGACTATTCCAAGCTGTACTTTTATTGTTGTTTATTAGCAGACCTGCACACTTGACATGCATGGCATTCCCACACAGCCAACAATTAATAAATTGAAGCTGCGCAGAATCAACACCCTGCTTCACATTGCAATTTACAGCACGACCTATTGACTGCGTTGCTTAATGCACATAAAAAACAAACAGTTATGAAAGCAAAAGAATGGATAAACAAAACACTCAAATGATGCACAAAGCTGGAGTTCACCAAAAACAATACTCGGCAAGAGCGAAAAACGCGGGAGTAGAGAGGAGCATACGATATGCACAGATTATTAGGACGCAAACACAAACACAAAACACTCAAATTGAGTAAAAACGGTTCTCGTTAAAGAGAGGAATGAAACAATACTTTTTGCAAGCACTATGCACAAACAGATGATGCACACACAAACAAGAACAAAAAAAAATGAAAATAAATAAAAATAATCAACAAAAAACAATCAACGAGCAAAGTAGCAAATTTTCTTTCGATGAACAGCTGATTAAACCTTGCACAAATTGTGAAGCTTAATAAATTACGCACAAGATATGAAATGTTGAAGTGTATTTAAATGCTCAAATATCGCAAAAGTAAATATAATAGCCTGGCACCAAAGAGCAGGTTAATTATACACAAATTGTGAAAATGCAAATACAACTGTTTTCCCCTGCTCTTTAATGCGGATAAGCGATTTTTAATAGCTTTTATTGTGTTTATTGTGCGATTGATATGAATATTCCAGAGCACTGAGATGCCATATACAAATTTTCAAATGTCATAAATCAATGCTAGGGGATGCCCAAGTCAGCACCGAATGAGAAGTATATTAGTTTAGCACAGGCATTGAAAAGTCTCTTATAAACAAATGAATAGATAAATAAATAAATAATAAATGAACAATCTGTCGGCTGATCCCTAATAATCGCTCATTTGATCATACATTGCAATTCCTACATTGCTGTTGGTAATACAAATAAGAGAGAACATTGAATTGCCACACGAAAATATTCAATTATTATCCTAAATCATTGCAATCTGATACCGAAGTCAGTTCCAATTGAATACGGGTTAGGAAATGTAATGAGTAAGCATTCTATCAGATCCGATCCAGCTTTATCGTAATGATCATCAAGGCAATCATAACCTTTACATGCCATGGAAGTAGTTCACTTGATCGGCCATTTCTGTAGGTAATAAAAATAACATAGACACCAAAGTCGAGGCAGTGAGAGCTGCGGGCGAATGTGGGCGCCATTTGAATAAATTCAACTATCAGCTGTTGGGTTTTTAGCCTCGAGTTGTCGCCTTCTTGACAGTCAACTCACGTGTGCATATTTTCAACGCTTAGGGCCATAAAAAGCAGATTATCATGGGGCAGAGATGCGCCCCGGACGGCTTACATTAAATGGCAAACAGTCAGGAGACAGTGAAGTAGTCAGGACATTGTCAAGTGCAAATGAGCCAAATTCCAGGGCACAACAAAATGCAAAGTGGTTTTTTCTTATTCACACTCTGTTGATGTTGTTGTTGTTTTTTTTTCCTTTTGTCGCCATCATCTGAGTGTCAAACGCCCAAACATTTCATTTGCCATCCGGTCGTGCTGAGTGTAGTTTATAGCACATTTCTATTCATTATGTGTAGTCCGAGGCATTGTTTAACATTTCATTATTGTCAGGCTCATGATGACTCTCTAACAGCTAACAGAATCTGTGACTCTGGTGGGCAGCTGTCAGCCATTATAGTTATGTTTGGCTGATATGGTCCTAATCGCTGGAGTTACACGCTATTAATTTTGCTTTGTAATTAACAAAGGGACGCTCAGCACACACACGCTCTGCACATTCTTGGTTTTTTATGCGTTTGGATTTTATGGACTACGGCTGGGTTCATACAATTTATTAACAAATTCGCACACTAGGCCTTAAGACTTTGGCCAAAACTGGCGGGCTGCGCTGTGCTGTTTGTTGTATGTTGATTGGTAAGTGGATTGCTTTCTCTGGAAACACTAATGAGTTTGTCCGACGGCACAATGCCAAGAAATTTCAATAGCAATTTGCAACTCACAACCAATGAACATTTCAAATGGCCGTCTATTCCAATTTTGGCCATGGCTGTAATAATAGCTAACGGCAATTACCTTCTATGTGCTTGCCATGTTGTTGATGGTGGTGTTGCTGCTGCTGGTATTGCTGCTAGTATTGCTGCTATTGGTATTGCTTCTTCTCAGCATCGATGTTGCTTTTGTTGCTGCAAATACATAATGAAAATTATAAGCCACTTCCGAGTTTCATTAACGAAATTAGATGTTGGCTGCCGCGTCAGACGTTGAGATCTGCCTGACGGATTTTGCGGATGTTGCGCTAATTTGTCAATGGCCATAACGACACCAATGCCAAAATGAAAATCATTGTGTGTGTGTGGCACCAGCACACAGTTAGAGCCAGAGCAAGGTTCCCTTGCCTTGTTAAATTCAAATTGACTCATTAAAAATTAAGTTGCTTCAGACTTCCAGTTTTTGGTAGGCAAACCACATCCCAGCAACAAATTTATCCAAATGATAAATAGCTAAATTAGATTTGACAGCCGAGCAGACTTTCGTTTAGTTGCCGCACAAATTGCAACATTCATCTTGATTACGTTTACGCTGAATATTTTTAGGTTTACAATTATGTCAGGTCTGCTGTAATAGCATTTTCTAAACTTCACTTTAAATACGCAATGGCAATATTAAATATTAATAAATTCTTATGAAATTCGCATTCAAATATACATTCTACATTCCATTAAATTTGGCTAAGCTACAAGTCACTGTGATTTGCAGCTGGAAATTTAAAGTTGCATTTATTTTAAACTAATCACAAAAGAATTCTTGCTTATGAATGTCGTTCTCCATCTCTAAAATTAAGTAGTTGCAACTCACTCACGAACGCTTATGCAAATCTGGAATTCTTACAAATAAAATTCAGTACAGCAGCTACTTTCCCAGAGGGGCTTTTCACTTGGGAAATTTACTCTGATGGCATTCATAAAATTCCAAATCAACCATTCATGCATACTTTTTAAAACAATCAACTTTCGCTGAAATACGCCATTCCTATTAATGGAATTGATAACCATGGATAAGTTAAAAATTCAACGAGCAAGTTAGTAAATTCATCGCCTCTTGCACTGAACTTTAATGCACTTGCAACAACGTTGCTCGTTGGTTGTTTCTGTGCATATTTCTATTATGCACACATGCTGCAGTGACAGCCACTCCAACGCACATCCATAACTTTGTCTAGCTATTTTGAAGCTTGCATCATGCAAGGGCTGTAGTTAAAGTCGAGGCAGTCGTGCAGCTGGCGGTGTTAAATCAATTGGGAACTTGATGCTGGGATAGACTGACTTCCGCTTCCGCCCGGAGCCATCGATACCAGCAGCAACAGCCACAGCAGCAGCAGCAGCAGCAGCAACAGCAATTCGTGTGGCAAGCAATGCATCAGCCAGGGGGCACCACATGTGCTATACTTCTTGGTTTGTTCAAGCCATTACTTATTTTCCATTTTTGCCCCTTCGGAGAGAGCCTTGTGATTTTGGTGCTATACTATACTCGATTTGATTGAAATCTGAACGGAATCGATATACAAATTGAATTTGGTGTGTTCAACTGTTTATATTTAAAACTTGAGTCAAATCAATCAAAATATTATTGCAAAACACAAACAAATACAAATTTCGAAACAAATTGGTATTTGTATACCCATTTGAAAGAGAATAAACTTTTTTCTCTTCAATTTTAAATAATTTTCCTTTCCTGTCTTTAGAGCCAATTACATTATCTATTTTTGGCAAGAGTATTAGCTCTTCAACTTGGATTCCATTATGTATATTAAAATGATATTCAGAAACGTTGGAAATTTACATTTTATATTAAAGTATGCTTTCAGTTATTATTGGACATATGTGGATTTGATCTGGCCTTGGAATAAACCATTTATATTCAGTCGGCGCAAATGCCATGCTTATTTATGCGCTATTATTATTTTCGGACCAAGTTTCTGCTCGAATCCCTGTCAAATAATGCAGAAATATTGTCAGCTAAATAGCCAACGAACAAACGAACCACCAAACCATTTGCAACAATACGAAACACAATGTGGACAATAAAATGAAATGGATTTTTAAAAAGGTCGCCCGCTGTTAAGAGGTGTATGGGACCCACCACTACAATTTTCGGCCCAACCTGGTGTACTCCTCATATTTCATGGCACATTAAGGTCAAGCATTTAAGTTCACTTTTGTACGCCGGAAGTTTCAAGTGTGACTTCGGAACTTGCAGTTCAAGGCACTCTTGCATATTTTCGTTGTTAAATGGAAAACACTCAAGAGTATTTTCCAAACAACACGATGAAAAAATGGATATGGGCATGGAAGCAATCATCAAAAAATTAGCAAAATTGAAAATAAACATCTAATTTATAACATTAAATTTCTTGCATCTTCTGTCGAATATCTGCTAAAAGATATATAATTTATATCATATCTTTGGCAACTCTGAGAAAATTTAATTCATTCAATTTCCGTACAACATCCTAAGTTTCATTTCCGAACTGTTCGCATGTCTGGCAAATTATCACTTCTGCTCGCTGCGCACAAATGTCTGTGATTGCATTCTGATTTGTTGCATTTGTGTGTGACAGGATGCGGTGTCCATGCTGCACAGCATCACAGTAGTACAGCAGCTTGCCACAATCACACAATGTCAATCCGCACCATGCAATCAGTTGATTTTATTCAGCTATCAGCAAAGTAGCTGCCACTCAGTACTATGTAAACGGCACACATTGCGACCGGAACACAAACAAAACACATAAACGCACACACACACGCACACACACACTTACACATAGTGTTATAAGCAGGTCACATCTGCACAACAATGGCTTACATAGTTGTGCGATTTCTTAGCACACTCGTATATATATTAGTTGATGTTCGCAGGAGCTTTGCGGCAGCAACGTGTAAATAAACAAATACTCCCACTTAGCAGACACCAAATGCAACTCGAAAGCTCGACACACAGTAGCAAAAGCCACAGATGTGGCAAGCAGGTAGGTGTGGCAGTCACACGGCCACCTTAGCGCCAGGTGATAAAATGCGCATTTGTGCACGGAATTACAGCTCCTGGTTCTGAATCTGTAGCTCTCTATATCTTTCTCTCTCTCTCTCTCTCACGCTCTTTATCCGTCTTTGGCTCTATTAAAAGTATATACCCATCTGGCTACTCACACGATCCTAACATGTATTGCCAAATTTATTTCTGTTTTATTTTCAAACGCTTGCCTTGAGGCCGCAACTGGCCAAAAACTTGTGCTAAACAAAGTTATATTCAATACGCAGCTGGAGTGCAAACAGCGAAAAATGTAAAATGTTCAACAGAAAAACAAGCCGAGTATGCCTGACTATCAAATACTCTTCACACTTACACTAATGCTTTTTTGTGAGCAGTCGAACTGCATGAAGCTCTGGATTGAGTGCTGGCAAAATCACAATTAAGCAACAACAGAAGCAATAACCAAAATTTGCAGCTTTTCGGAGTTTATCTTTACAAATTTGTATCCCAATTCACTGATTGTGTTCAGTAATAACAAAAGCAAAAGACATAAAGTGCAGCTATAAGGATATGTATGAATTATTATCATAAGTTGCTTTTAACTTAATTGTTATAATTAAGGCTGGTAATAAATTTCACTTGGAAAATACTCAAGTACCAAAAAATAAAGAACGGCGACAGAAAGTTTGTTTAGAACATTTACATACTCCGCGGGAGGGTATCGCCAGCAATAAATATGCATGAGCTGCAGACGCAAGTTGTAAGTCGCAAGTTGCGGCGTACTTAGCGACCAACCTGGCAGGAGGAGGTCTCTTAACGTTGGTAGCATAAACCGAAATAGTCGAGCTGCGGTTAACTGCCATTCGACCCAAACTGACTGGCTGACAGGCGGATGGGCAGACGGGCACACAGACAGGCAGACAGACAGACGGGTAGACAAACGGGCAGACAGACATTTGCCATCCATTCTCGTGCAGGCAACTATTTTTATTGCACATTAAATTTAATGAGCTGTCGAGCACCGGCAAATGGCGGATGGTGCATATACT
Organism: Drosophila cognata; assembly: GCA_035041535.1. Taxonomy (NCBI): domain Eukaryota; kingdom Metazoa; phylum Arthropoda; class Insecta; order Diptera; family Drosophilidae; genus Drosophila; species Drosophila cognata. The sequence goes on along the minus strand of JAWNLC010000571.1, from coordinate 9,666,681 downwards.
ATTGCAAGTGAGTGCAAGGTTGCAGGCGCCGGGCGGTGGGCGGTGGGCGGTGGGAGGGGGAGGTGGAACAGCGCTTAGCTGCAATTAAGCTTAAATGCTGCAACAATTGTCGCTAAGCGGCCAAAGCCGAAGCCAAAGCAACTCGCGATGTTACACGAGCTGTGTTTAACTTCAACTTGAGAGAGTGTGGGTCGCTGGTCAATTGTTTAGCACATCGCTCATACGCCCCGTGGTTGCGAGCACAGGCAGGCAGTTAACTCAACTCGTTTTAAGCACTAACACCACATAGAATTTGGTGCACTCCAGGTTGCAGTTGCCATGGTTGCTGCAAACTAATTTAAATGCTGCTATTTGTGCGCAAAGGCTCATGCCGGCTCATTAGGTATGAATAGCAATTGGAAAGCATTTTGTGGCTTAAATTGCAGCCCGGCACCCCACTCAAATATTCCTATTTACGTGTTTGCAACAAGTTTCGAACTGCACCCAACTGTGCATTCATTTTACATTCGCAATTCCCATTGTTTGCTCAGTTAATTAGATGTGCTGTGTATGCTACGAAGGAAACAAAGGAATTTACAGCGTATTCCTCATGATCCAAACAGTATATACATATGTACTCCTATCTTCAGTGCACCCGTTCATAAATGATTAACGTTAATTAATTCGAATATGCGACACAACATAAATATTCAATTGGCTAAATTGAATACAGCGAACATATTTTTATTAAGCAGCCAGCAAATAATTACTTATGTTTTCACATATTAAATAAATCTGTGTATATTTAAATGTAAAATAATCTAACAACTATTAAACAATGTAAAAACGCCGTCATCTAAACAGTGAACTCAGATTTGCAACTTTGTTATCTCTTATTTATTATTTGAGAATGTATTTTAATGAAGAAATTTGGCTTGATTTCGTGGCAATTGTTAAGAGATCCACACGGCTCTGCAGGCATTCATTTATTTTCAATGTCAATAATAAGTGGCAGGATCTCGGTGGCAAGCTGACCCATGATTAAGCAAGTGATTTATATGTTTTCGATTTCCATGAAATACGGTGGATGCCATCAACCAGACAACATGTGTCCGCTTACGGCATATCATTAAATTTATCGAACTTTTCGTTTGTTATTGTATATTCCCTGTAAAATAAATGTGGAAATGCACATATACGCCAGACATACACCTTAAGTGAGATATATACGTTTATTTATCCAAGACACTTATGATCCATGACCTCAATTGTTATTGCTCTCCCATCAATATATGTACATACAGTATAATATGAAATTGCTTTCTTAAACACAATTTTTAGTTGATTACAGAGAAAGCCTCGGTCGTGAATTTAAAACTGAACATTCGCACTTGATATTCATTTCATTTCGTTGATTTCACGCTCTGCCATTGCGTCCAGTTTATTGCTATAAATGGTTAATTTAATTCGGTTTAAATTTCAATTTTCACCCAGCAGCGAAAACTCGTTTAATTATTTTACGGTATTTTATTTGCAATTCCGAAAGTGCAATATAAACAAAAAAAAAAATAACTTGTGCAACTAAAGGCTTGTCAACATTCAAAGCAAATTAAATTCTTTGCAATATTTAGCAAAGATAACAAACAAAAACAAAAGAAGTCAAATAAAAAGACAAAAATGCGAATTTTGAACCATCGCATAGTTTTCAAATTAAAGTTAGACCCTGCCAATGTCGGAGCCCGGAGTCGGGTAAGCAGTTGGTGACCTCTGGGCAATGGCAACGTCATTAAGGCAAGGATACGCATAGTTTGCTAAACTGATGCGCCGACCCAGAAGGCCAGCCAAGAAGCCAATGAACGAGCGACGGCCAAGGAGGCGGCAAGCACCAAGTCCGGTTAGGAGTAAGCTATCTTATGAGCGCTACAACAAAATTGAAACTTTTGATTGAACACAAACAACAATCTCGCAAAGAGCAATGAGTTCTTCTTGCCGTTGGTTTACCTGCCCATGCCTATCCTGGAGCGTTTTGCTCTGCATCACAACCGGCAGCAAACTTCGTTTCCGAAATTAAAATAATACAATATAGACATGTAGTCATGTATGTATAACAGTGTAGGCAGTCGAGCGAATGCACACAACATGAGCCAAGGTCCAAGGCCTTATGTGCGACATTTTGTCAGCTGGAATACATGAGAACATGCTACATTTGTCCCTGATCCCTTAACAAGCTATGTGTTGTAGCAACCAAAGTTGATAACACATAACATGGACTCTATTGAACAAAAAAATGTACTCAGTTACTCGGAACATTGAATATCAAAACAGCAATTAGGCAACAATTTGTCAACAAACAATGAACAACAATATTTTTATTACCAATGACAACCAGCCAGCCCCCGAGAACAGTCGAGTCAGCTTCTGAAGTAAAACAGACAGCCTTAATTAATTAACTACAAAAAATATGCTGACTCGTGCAACTAATTTAATACACAATCATTCTAAAGGTATGTCCGAGCACTTACCGAAATTTGCTGTTATCAACATAAAACACATTGAAAATAATCTGAACAAACAAAGATTGCCTTGGCAGATGTAGCAGGATGTCGCAAGTCAGAAGTTTTTGCAACGTATTGAAGAAAACGTATGTATATGACGCCATATATTCTTGACCAGCTTGACAAGCAGAGTCAATATATATATATATATATATATATATATATTTGTTATATATCCGATTTTCGGCTTCGGACACTCATGACGGCGGAGACGATCGGATTGACAAGGAAACGAAAGTGAAAATTACACAGAAAATCCAGAATAAGGCTCTTGGACAATATCCAAAGCTCTCCTTCTCAACACTAATAGGAAAATTCACCAAAAACTTTGTGTCCCTTATATAGCAGAGGAGACAGCAAGACTTGGCTGCAGATATATAAGGCACGTCTCCGATCATCTAAGCAACCTAGCCATTAATTTGCTGGTCAACAGTACTGTCAGCTAAGAAACTCTATTATAGATATAAAACAGATCAATCCAAAGCTTAGCAATAAATTACCTTATACAATACACTGTTAAATAGTTTAGTCATTTTCATTTTAAGTAATGAAAAGAGAGAAAAAAAAAACAATTTATTTGTGTAGCATAAAGATAAAGACGCTTTGAGCAAGCCTTGACATTGATTTCAAAAACTTACCTATAAAAGCAGAAATGTCGAATTAATCGATAGTCGTCCGCTCATCCCAGGCTGTCAACAGTAGATAAGCATTCTTGCCGCAAGCAAATATTAAATAAAATATTTGTAAAAAAAATATATATTTCCCTTTTCCCATTTTTGTGCAAGAAGACAATCAGGCGACAGTTGCAAGTGCGTCTCACTCGCTGTATAAATTACAGATTTGCAATGCACTTTCAAATATTCATTATTTTAATTAATTTTTTATGTACTACGGCTAGCCCCTAAATTGCAACAACAAATAGCCCAATTGCCGCTGAAACCATGGAAGCTACATGTGGCGAAGACACTATGAAATCGCTGAAAGAAGCTTGCAACAAGACAATTGTAGGTGGCAAATATCAAGTGATACGCAAGATTGGGAGTGGATCGTTCGGTGACGTCTATCTGGGCATGAGCATCGAGAGCGGAGAGGAGGTTGCCATTAAAATGGAGAGCGCCGGTGGGAGCGCTTCCCAGCTGTTGAACGAGGCGAACGTGTATCGCATCATCAGTGGCGGCATCGGTTTCCCGCGTATTCGATATCACGGCACGGAAAAACATTTTAATACGTTGGTCATGGATCTGCTGGGGCCCTCTCTGGAGGATATGTTCAATTATTGTGCACGTCAGTTTACCTACAAAACTGTGCTAATGCTAGCCGATGAGATGATTCTTCGGTTACAGTATATACATCACAAAGGCATAATTCATCGGGATGTCAAGCCGGATAACTTCCTTGTGGGCATTGGGCAGGAATCCAATAAGCTATTTCTGGTCGACTTTGGCCTGGCCAGAAACTTTCGAAATTCACGTTCGCTCCCTCGCAAGTACTTTTCGGGTACGGCGGACTGTGCATCGATCACAGCCCATATGGGCTTCGAGAAGTCCCAGCGGGACGACATGGAATCTCTGGGGTATGTGATGATGTACTTCAATCGGGGTTACTTGCCCTGGCAACGCTTGAAGGCCAAAAGCCAGCAGCAGAAATTGGAGAAAATCTGTGAGAGTAAAATTTCCACATCCGTTGAGATGTTATGCCTGGGTTTCCCGATCGAGTTCTCCGTGTACTTGAACTATTGTCGCAATTTGCGTTTCGAGGAGAAGCCCAACTACATCTATCTACGTCAATTGCTTCAAAAACTTTTCCGAAGTCTATCCTATCAATATGATTACGTATACGACTGGATATTGGTGCAACAGATGCAGAAGCTGAAGTACGCTCAAACTCAATTGGAGACATGCAACAATCGCGACAAATAGAAAAAGAAAGCAGATTACAGTCCCCTCATCACTGAGCAAATTAGTTAAAGTTGCATTGAATTAATATGCGAAATGCTTTAATATACAAATATTGTTTTAATAAATAGATAAATTAATCTACATAAATCAATATTAATATATTTCAATTCATATAGTAAAATAAAGTATACCATTTTCCCATTTTTAAAAGAATCACAACATTTAGCCCAGTACAATGGCAGCACAAAAAAGATAAAATGTGTCTGAAACTTTAATTTATTTTGCTGATTTTCAAATAAGTTTGAAAGGTGAAAAGTAATCCAATCAATTGCCATCATTTTACCCAAGTGTTTGCTAAAACTTGGGCAGCTGGCACACACAACAACCAAAAATATATACATATCATCATCAAAAAAAATACAAATAAAAATAAAAGATGCCAAAAGAAAAGAAGAAAAACTCAACATTGCTCAATTTAAACGTCGGCCAAAGTATGAAGCGATAATAAGTATAATAAAGACTGCCAAAAGTTTCAAAATGTCGGGCCCAAGAAGAAAATAAACAAAAAAAACAACAAGGAATGAAAAAACAAAGTAAATGTCTAACGGGATATTCATGTTGATGAAAAATGTTTTTCATGCGCGCCGCCATTGAGTTGATAATAGAGCAGGAGTCCCCTTCTTAGGTTGTGTCTGTGAGTGTGTGTGTGTGTGTGTGTGTGTGTGTCATGGTGTGTGCTACAAACAAATGACTTGGCTAAAAACCAAATAGGCCTTTGCCAAAAAAAAAGCGACAACAGCAACAACAATGTCGGCCAACACACATCAGCTGAGAGTAAAGAAAACAAAATATAAAGGAAAGTCACAGTAACTAGGACTTTGAGCAGCAGCTAAAAGTATCTCACAGCCAGAGCGAACCGCACTACGCTCAAAATAAAGTTCACTCAACCGCACCCACATTGGAACCGTTGCGTCGCCTCGCTCTCACAGCAGCCGAAGCTCAACTGACGCTCAGCGGCAGCCAATGTTAGCTCCGTTGCTAGAAATGTGTCACAAGTCGACCTTGAATTCGACTCACTGAGAGTCGTATTACAGCTCACCCAATTCACGCTGGCTGTTGCATTGCTTGCTCTGAGTTGAACTCAAATTGAGCGCATGTTAAGCGTTAACATTGCTCCGCATGGATGTATGTAAGTTATGCGAAGTAAGTTCTGTCGACCTTAACATAGATAGATCATCGAGAGTCTATGTTAATTTTAGATGTCCTCCACAGTCAATTAATATATGAAATCGATTGGTATACAAATTTTGTTTAATCAGAATTTTCATCCCGCACAAATCAAAATACTTCTTATTTTGCATAGATTTATAGATGAATTTCATTTCATCTAATTACCAATTATAAGTCACAAGCGATTTTATTTTCGTCTGATGTTAAGCATTTCGCTCATTTCCGGCCACAAAATTTTGAGCGGAAATACTTAGCTTCCCTTTCTTACTAAGGCCACAACTCAAAGGACATTCATTCATTTCGGAGGCACACACAATTTGGGCGACATTTGGTGACACCTTGTTAACATGTTTTTTGCCGCTTCACGGCTGTCTTTTGCCAGTTGTTGCTGTGTTGCCACAGGCATAATTCCCTATTAAACTTGATTGGGCGCAAAACTTCATTACTCCCTTGTTGGTTCACACGACTCGTTATTTGCTGCTTTGCTTTTGGCTTAGTTTATTTATTTTTTGTGTGTGTGTGTGTGCTCAGGAAATTTAATTTTGTGCCCGTGAACGACGAAAACTTTTACAAAATTCAGATGCGATGTGAAAGATGGGGTGAGAAACAAGTGCTTACAATTCATTTGGATCTTGTTAAAATGGTTAAATAACCTTTTGCAGCTCTTAGATGCATCTGCAGCTGTCGCACGCCCGCTTCAAGGGATTATGTTAATCACAATTCTGCACTTTAACAAGTTGCTAATGCACAAAACTCTGCAAAAAGTCACAAGGCCAGCAACGTTCTCGTAGCTGCTACTTTCGAAAGAACTTTTGCAAAAGTCGCTGTTGAACATAAAAAAAAAAAAAAAAACATGGGAAAAAACAGAAATAAGATGAGAAGACGGCGAAAACCTCTAAGCCGGCACTATAAAAAATGACTTCCTTCCTATTGCCATCCCACCGCCCTGTTCCAATGCAATCTGTTGTCCAGACTTCAGCCCATTTCATAAGAAATTCGTAGCATAACTTTGGGCGCGAGCGTAACAAGTTGTCTTCTATTAACGCAGAGCATTTTTCATCAGCCAGCGAGCATCAGATGGCCAGCAAATTAGGCTAATGCAGCATACGGAAAGCAGCTGCAACTGGTGCTTAATGGCTGACCCAGATGGCGAGAAATGGACGGATAGAATGGTTTCATTCCGTATCAGTTTGGCTGTCAAATATTGCTTATTGCCGCGTAAACGAAAATACCTCGAAGCCAATTTGGCAACCAAAGTCATCAACTGCGCACACGCATGCCTCAATAAATTCAATTTACACGAATTTGTAAAGGCATCGCCTGCTGACGAGCAAGGGACCTTGGGCGTGGGTGAGTCAGGGGCGGTTTCAAGGGGGGCTGACTTGCCATATAAAACAGACAAAAACTTATGCTCAGAGAAGTTTTGCAGGTGTGAACGGCAAGATAAACAGGCTGAAGGAGCAAGGGTGACAAGGGAAGTGGTTGGGTTTGAAGCATGGGCGACAGGTGGTGCAGGCTGGCGCTTTTATTGGCATCGACATGCATTAGCGGCACCACAAGAGCGAGCTGAGTAAAAGTCAAATATAACCGCACTAACCGACAGCACGGCCACGTCCGACGAGTGTACAGCAAGGCCAATTACAGCAACAACACAGCTAACCAGCAAAATGCTAACAGCAACAAGCTAACTTGCAAAGGAAACTTTTTTGTACATTGCGACCACTGAACGAGGGAGCGGGTGGGGGTTGCAGGGGCAACACGCATCTGATGATTGCTCAGGCCCATCATCAGCATGCGTGTGTGTATATTTCGCTTCTTGTGTACGTGCAAAGGTGTAAATTAAATTTCAACGCCAACACAACCATAGCATGCCAATGTGGGTGGCCTCCGAGCTGTAAGCACATCTCAACAACTCCACCATCCTGACGGAACGCAATTCCGATCCAGCTCCTGTTTCTGTTTCTGTTGCTTGCCATCTACCACATCAAATGTTACCTTGCAGCAATCTGTTGCAGCAGCCGTTGCCGAGTAGTTGCCCTTCTACATTTAAACTAATTTTCAATTGCCTTTTACACTTAGACTCATTTTCATGGCAACCTTTCAAACGCAGTACTTCAATTCTACATTCAAATAAAATGGTAAGATCTGGCTTCTCTCACTTTAAGTCCAGTACTGCCATAATATCTTACTCTTGGAAAACCTTGTAAGGAACATTTATATTTTATTTATATTTCATATCTGCTCGTCTCAAGTAAAATAAAATGGTGTATAGTAAAGAATTTCGGTAGTCTTTAATGTTAACAAGAGACATTTACCACTCTGACAAAAATTGATTTGTCAAGAGTTACGACCCTAGCTAATACAAAACTGCTCAGCTTTTGTAAACGTTCTTTCTTCGATCTACCAATTTACAGTTTCGTGTTGTTGTTTTGCATATTTAAATATTCATAGTCTTCTTAAACTAGAGAGCATTTTGATAGTCTATCGTCAATCTACTAGCGTCATTCTATATTGATTAAAATATTGGCTTTGTGCGGCTTGTGTGGCAGCTTGTGCTGTGTAAGCGCCTTAGTAGCACAAAGTAACTTAAGCGGAAAATGTCAAACCTGTCCATGGTAAGGCAACTAACAATGGAATTTAAATTATATTTCAGCATCCAAAAACGATGCGTTCACGCAACAAAAGGTGCCTCTGCCACAAAATAAACTGAAGTGCTACACAGCGCATCGGGTATACGATGGTCACCAAAGCCGTAAACAAAAATGTACTTCAAAATTAAAAGAGGGAGAGAGCTACTCTCTTCGAAAGCATCCTATGGAAAAGGAGTGTGTGACAAAGGAGTTGTCTTGTTGACCATAACTCATGTACATGAAATGGGGGTCAGCTCATTGCAACGCCATTGACATGTTGATAGCGCCAGCATCAAAATTGCCTCTCTTTAATGCGCACCGCTGTCCCATTGAGCCGAACTGGCTCAGATGCCGCTGCTGATTAACAACGAGAACCTGGTGCCCCATTATCGATGGCCCGTATATCGCCCCAACTGAAAACTTCTGTTGGTCGCACCGACTGCCGGCCGTTGATGAATAGACCCACTGCGTAGTTGCACTTCCACTGCACCGTTTACCCGAAGCGCCTCAAATATGTTGTAATTGAAATGCAGCTGAACGCATCGAACAAGCATCCAAATGAACAAAGCGATCCCAACACAATTCAGGAGCTGCAGCTCGTTAATGGGGAGTGGCAATGCCATGCAGAGAGAGAATCGTCGTACTTCAATTAAGCAAGCTTCACAAGCAGAAATTTACAATAAGAAACTGTATTAATAGAGAAAATCATGTCATGGAATCCCACTACAAGAGGCCTGCTGAAAAAGTAAATAGTAATGCATTTTGCTTTCCCATTTAGTGTGGTTGCATACAACCATTAACTTAAATACTTGCACCTTCGATCAAAAATCTTGCGTCAAAAAAAAAAAATCTATATTCGATTACAATAATTTCTAAAATTGTGCGCTTTGTGTTTGAATTACTCGAGTATTTGGCTCTGTGCACTCTGAAACAGTGGAAACTTGAGGCTTTGTGCCGCATAAGTCGTATTAATTGGTGGACATTCGCGGTGGCCGCACCTGAACCGATTGCCCGGCGAGCATCCGTGACATTTTGCATAGTCCAGTGCTGCTCACTGGCCGTATATTTGCAACTAGCCAGATTTGTAGCACTGACCAGTACGTACATATTTTTGCCGGAGTTCATAAAATATAAGCAGTTGACGTTGGTAGAGTGTGTGCATTCACACACACACACATGCATCTTGTGTGCACCATAAAAAATAGACACTTAAATTGCTTAGGAAGCGTGCCAGACAGTGTCTTAATTTTCCGCAGGATGTGCGCAATGTCAAAAGCAACATTTGATAAATGGTCCACGGGCGTGGTGCAACCAGCAAAGCCAGCAAAATTTCTCATATGTGTGCTAGTAAGCGTATGTGTGTGCGTTACAAAGGGCAGCATAGAAAGAGATAGTGCTAGTGTGAGTGTGTATGTGTGTGTGTGCATCTGCATATGTTACACTTGAATATTTATGTGATTTTTATAAAAAAAATATTTGTAGCTGGGGCAATTCCTTTTTTACTGCTGCTGCGCTTTGGGCAACTCTTGAATTTCATTTGAATTTCCGACAGAAGTTTTAAGTACATATCACATGTATAATGTCAGCTCTTCAAACAAATTATTACTTCAATAATTAAAAATGGGTATAAAAAAAACCTTCAATATCTAAATATTAAATACCAAAAACAAAATCCCATATTGTCTCATAAAATGTCTCAACACGACCAAAATTCGTAATTAAACACGAAAATCTACTTTTGCTCGATGTTGGGTATATATAAACATATTTGGTCTGGTATCTGCCTAGGAAACACAAAATAAATCATAATATTACATTCTTTGTTAATTGAGTGCAAAAGTTAGGCTTTAATTGATATTTATGTTGTCTAACGGGAAATTTAAGCCGGCAAACGGGAAACTTAATGCTGAGAAATGGAGTAGGGAATTGGGTTTTCTTTCATGACACATTTAAAATAGCATTCTTATGATGTCGATAATAAATAAATATGGAATTTTAATTAGTATTAAATTATTTTGTAGGGAATTTAATTATTGACTTAGTACAAAAAAGAACCCACCAACCCCTAAAGGAGAGTGTACTTGACCAATTTCCAATATTGAAATTATATTATAATGCGTGCAAAGCTTAATTGTGGCTCAATGGAAATACGCTGCTAATGCGATTAGCCGTTAAGTCGCGCTGGCTGTCAATGCGAAGATACATATTTCAATTAATTTCGCATTTGTGGCTAAATACGAGTTTCGATTTAAAAATATGCACGAGTTTCAAATGACCCAAACAGATTGAGTTTATTTTGGTTAAATTTTATACTCTTGCTCGAACGGCAATCAATATTAATTGTCGATTAATGCTTCTTGCTGCTTTTTGGATAATAATTCTGAGTGTTGTTCTGGCCAAACACACACTTTTTGAGCGTCTCTTGGCATTTGGCTAAGAAAGTTTTCTCCAAAAACGTTTGGGTGCGTTTACAACTTAATGTTTGGAGCAGACACGCCCCATTTCTTGCTGCTCAAATGACAATTGGGCTAATTGTATTAGTTGGTGGAACGTGCCTTTGGGCCATCCTCGAGACAACTGCCCCATCCCAAAAGCATAATGACAAAAGTTACAGTTTTGCAAAAAGTTCGAGTATTTTTTAGAGATAAAAATTTTTGCGAAATAAATAAATCTCTTTGCGAGATATTTATCTTAATTTTTGGCTGTCAAACGGAACAACAGAAACAAAGAGTTAAGTTACTAAGTAATTAACAGAAGAGCAAAAAGAAAAGAAAAGAAATAAAAGTAAAATGGGTAGCAAACCAAAAAGCCCTTTTCCTGATACACTCTGGATCCTTTTTCAAGCATATAAATAAATAATGCGATTTTAGCACAACACTCTGCCAAAGGCTGTCGAGGGACCAAAGCGGATGCAATGGCGAACGCGACTCCAAATGATTTTAAGTGGGCACCTGAACCAGAGTCAACAAAAAAAAAAAACCAGAACAAAGTATAAAAAACAAAATGGCCCGAAAACCAGAGAGCATAAAACGGAAGGACAATGCAAATACAATAATAAATAAAAATAAAAACGGGACAAGTAACACTTCGCTTCAATCACTTACAAATAACCAAAATGAATTGACTGAAATGTGAAAGTCCTGGCCGTAGGACCACATTTCAATCAAATAATAAATCAGTCCCTCATTTACATTCAAAATAAATACAATATTCAATATTCAACATTCAACAATATGCAACAAATATCTTCATTAAAATGCATCAAATATTTGCAATTGCAGTAAAAAAATGCTCAGAATGCATACATAATACTGCAACTGTATGAACATATTTATTTAAAAGTCTATAGCTTAAATATATAAAATGAAGTTTGACAAACGCGATTCACATGTTAATTGTAACTTGTCGTTCAGTGTGAATGACAAACTTTCAATATTTTGTAATAAGTATACGTCAATGATCCCATCAGGCAGGAAATAAAAAGGATGCCAATTCGTCGCAGACGTCCACATCATCAAAAACCAACCGGACCCAAAATACCCACTTGAGTGGCGACATATTTCAAATACACCCAAGCACACACATAATAAATGTAATACAATAATGAGCACCAAGAGAAGTGGACTGAGTAATACCCCTTACCCAAGCTTACCCACGCACTCTGACATTGTTATTCAAATTTCGTTAAGGCAACCTAATAATGTGGGGACAAGAAGATCTTATGGATTAAAAATATACATTTAATATGCTCAAAGATGTATTCTACCCTTCTTTAACATTTTTAAGAGGTATAGAGCCCATAAAAAAGGTTTCCCAGGAGCCAGGCCAACGAGTTGTTTGACTAACTCGGAAATTTATCTGCCCGAGAAATCTCTTTGCGAAGGCTGTAAAAAAGCGTAAAACAATAAATAAAGCTGAAGCATAAAAAATGCCAAAAGGTGGCATTAAAGCTGGTTTTTGGCTGCTTGAGAATATTTAAAATGTTTAAGTTGCCCACGTGAAGATTTTTTATTTGTGCCAGATCTTCGTTTATGTATTTATGTGCATACCTAATGAAATGCCATTAATGGAAACACATCAGCTTCTCGTTGCTGGTTAACATGCTATAATTCTTGATGCAGCTGTTTTTCATTGTTTGTTTTGTTGTTGCTGCTCAATGTGTCGGGCTCTTAAGTAACAAATAATTAACAGCTCTTGTGTCAACAAGATGGGTGAGAGTGCGGAAGAGTCGAAAAGGTGGCGGAGTGAAGCCTTGAGGACCTGTAGACTTGCCGACGACTCCGAGCCGTGAGGCTATAATCCGTTTAATGTAATTTGCAATTTATATTAAGCTATTGAAATTATATTCAACGCCAGCAGCAGGAAAAAAATGTATGCTGTGCAACTTCCGATTCGCCTTTGCTGGCAACACGCCCCTGGCAACATACATACATACCCATAGATTATATATTTTATGTTGAAAGTATTGACTGGAGAGTTGAGTGTGTGTGTTTGTGCTTACATCGATTTCTTATACATATTGAACATGATTCATTCATTGCGAATCGCAGTGCATGCAAATTTTGGCAACAACAACAGCTCGGAAACCCAGTCAGCTCTGCTCTACTTTGCGCAGTACACTTGTGATGAATATGAACACGCTAACAAACTCATGAGTATCGTATGTTGCCTCCGCTTCCTGTTGCACATATTTTGACTAGTTGCCAGGCTTCCCTCATAAGTCACTGGTAATCGAATTTATAGTGCAAGTCACGTCATTCGCTTTTTATGTGCATTAACCATGCCCATGCCACTCCACCACCGCCCAGGCACTGACACCAGGCTGATATATACGAAAATGATTGAACATTAGTTCTCAGTAAATTAGCTTCTTAAATAATGCACAAATTTATCTAACTAAATTTGTACCTTCTTTGATGTGGATGTAAATTGGGCTATAATTCATTTGTTTAATTGACTCGACCGATTACAAATGTTGTTGACTACGCCAAGGTCTACAGCAAATCTTTTCCATAGTTGTTCAAGAATGAACTCAACTTTAAGATAACAAAAAAACATGTAACACATGTTCAAGGTAAAGATGTCTAGCAGGTCAAACTGCTGCAGTGCTCGCTTGAGTACACATTAAAGATAAGTAAAAAAATACACAAATTGGAAAAAACTACCCTAGCATGGATTAGAATGCTGCTAAGAACACAAGTGAACATTGTTAGCTATATAAGGCTAGGATTTTAAGAAATAAACACAGTTCAATCTTACATCTCGACTCGGCGACCAAAAAATTCATAAAACATACCTTTGATGACATTTTCAACTTACTGACCTATTTGGATGAGTGGGGAGCATGAAACCTTATAATTCATATGGGTTATACTGTATGTATCTTCTGCCTGTTGACTGATGTAAAAAAGGGTAAAAAAGTTATGACAATTATAACAACTCTTCGCATGCAGTTTCCTATTGTATTGTGACAGAGCCTGACACATTTGTAAAAAAAAGCAATGTAAAAAAACAGATCGCTTGCAGCAGAAATAAAGAGTTAAAATTTTTAATAAATATTTATGTGGTGCTTGGCTGTTATATTGTTAACACAGACAACAAACAAACCAAATTTCCCTGCTGGTGAGTGCCCGACTAGGAGTTATTCTGTACCAAACGCTTAAATACAGACGTGGTTATTTTCGTCATGTTATGAATGCTATTTAAATTGTGTGTTTAAGCTGAAAATCCAACCATCGTAGAAGTATGCATAAAGTAAAGACTTCTTGATATTGGATTGGTATGCCAGCACATTCGCACAATTTGAAATTGATTAAATTTTCAGTAATCTTGATTTTCAAATTGTGTTAAAATGTGAAATTCAATAAAGAACATGTTTCAATGCCCTCACAGACAGGAGCAATAGCGTAATAGTCTCCTCTTACATATTTATCCTCTCTGCCGCAGCAACCGTAGATAAATTTCTTAAGCTTTACAAATTTTTGCGCAACAGCAGGAAAATATAAATGACCTTTTTTCGATGTATACGCAGCAAAAAATTGATTTTCTTACAGACTACACTTTTCACTTTTCACAGGAAAAAAAATACAAGTCAATGCTCTTGGAAGTCATGGAAATCACGGAAGGATCTCTCTTGTGGCCTCTTTAGCTACTCCCAGCAGATGTATTTTCTTTTATTATGTCAACTTGCGATTCTCGTGAAACCGAGTGAAAGAGTGAAGAGCTTACTTGAACACATATTTTTCATTGGTCCATTTCTATAAGCCAAACTCTGAATAAAAATTAACTTCCACACAACTGATTATCACATTTTAATTTTTCAATCCGAAGCGATGTGAACAAAACAAATTACTTCCTCACTGATCAAACACTCTTCTAAACAGTACAGCGCAGAGTACGATGGCAATGCCAAAATACTAGATAGAGCTTTCTCCGAAACCCCTCCTATCGTGGAAATACGCTCTCTGGAATCAACTTAAGAAAAAGCTTTTGCCTATAAATAAATTAGAGCACTTAAATCGCATTCAGTTTGCATACGTAGGCGAAGAATCTGAAGAATGCTTAACTCACCAATGCTGATCAAGAATATGTGTTATATGATTTCTTCTGGCTTTTACATCGATTTACCCAACTTCCCTTAGCCATTTTAAAGAGAGCAGAGTATAAAAAGCAAGAGTAGTTTGGACTCTTTGTCACCGTGCGTAACAATGACAATAATTTTAAGCCATTCATCAGAACGCACACACGCATACAAATTAAGTGAAATGTAAATCAGCAAAAAAATAAAGTTGAATAAATTAAAGTTTATAAGCCGCGGCGCTGCATATATACAAAAAATGCGAAATGAAATTGTAATGTCATTCGGAAATGTGGTTGATGCAAAATACGCTTACATTTGTTTACCTACGGCCTTTATGGTTATATTTACATCCTTATAGTCTTTGATTTTAATTCATTCATCGATTCTCTTAACAAGCCAACAATTTTGTCATATCCAACGAAACCGCATTAACTTATGCTATTCAAACCGTTAGTATATTTAAAATCAGTTCATAACAACAAATCGAAAAGTCCAATGAGCTCAAATTATATTTACTGTTTTTAGTTTTCGCAATAAGAATGAAAAGGGTTCAAAAACACCGCAAGACCTACTATTTGTAAGCGGCTTTTCACGGCTTTAATCAATAGCCGCATTCAGTCTGACCAGTCTGGCAAGTCCTGATGTTTGCCTAGTTTAAGCTCGAATTTATAAAGAACTGAAAATCCTTTGCAGCCAAGGCTTATGTCTGTCCCAATTTCTTTATGGGTCAACAGTGGGTTTTATGGTAGTCGTTGGGTTGACTGATAAGCAAAAGGGTCGCAATTAGTCAATGTCCTTTCTTCTTGTCACCATTGAGCTGTGCCTAACAGAGCTCTTTTGTATTGAAGCACGTTCTCAATTCGCTATTAAGTTTCATGGGACAGCCATTGGTAACCAGAAAAAGCCAGTTGGAGCTAGGAGCCAGCAAATTGCATAGTTTATTACTAGGAGGCATTGTTCTGCTCGCCTTTTGTCGTTCCCAAGAACTTTCGTCCATTCGATACGCATAAAAATCAAACTACAATTAGAAACAGACTTTCAGTTGCTCGATAAGGCGATTGAGGGGCAACCACCACTCGGGACTATTAAAGAAGAGTCCCAAGCCACACAGAAACAAACACACACACACACACACACATATACAACAGAGCTTTTATTGCTTATGCAGCAGTATGAATCCATGGCAGCAGACGTCGAGATGAAGAAATTCGGTTGTTTGCTTGTTTGAGGCAACGTATCAAATTATCTATTTATGTTGAAGACTACCAATGTATTTACAGCTTAACTAACAGCAGGATAAACATTCAGGGGCTCAATCAAAACAGTTGGTGGCAGGGCATCTCATCCATTTGTTGAACGCCAAGAGCTTGATAAAATTTATAAAATATATATCGCTTAAGCCAGAGGGCCTATAGTTTGTCGGCTGTCATTGTTGGCCTTTTTGCCTCTAGTGATTTATTTGGCTAAGCTGTCCCAAAGCCAACCAATGCACAAAATCCAGCACACACATAAGAGCGAAGCCTCCTTTTGCTAATCAAGTCTGACATAGATCTGTGTGTGTGCGTGCGTGTGTGTGTGTGTATGTGTGTGCATATACTGTATACAGATGTGTGTGCCCTGCTGGACACTTCATTTCATTTGCCCTGGAAATGACATGCCGTGTATCATTCATTGTATTGAATGAGACGCACGAGCGAGTAGTCCAAGACGATGGACAATGTCCTGAATATCCTTTCTGCCTAGGTGATAGGCGCTTAACACATGCGGGTCAGCTGGCACGACCTTCTTAGCCCAAAGTGTTGCAAAATAAGAAATATGCACAGTGCGTGTGTGAAAGTAACACATTCACACATGCACACACACACACACACACACACACACACACACACACACACACACACACACACACACACACACACATCTGTATGCCCTTGGGAGGTCTTTAATTTTGAGTGTACATGAGTTAATTAGATGATTTAGTTGCCGCTTTTTCAGCGGCCACAAAACACATTAATCACTTGTTTAAACGGAGCAACACAATGATCGTCCATTTGCAATGCCTCTAAATAACATGCCATTATTTACATGCTTATATACAAGCACACGCACACGCACACAAACACATTCAAACACACACACACACACACATCGCAATCAAGGAGGCACAGGTACAGACATGTCCTAGGCATTGTAAGCTGATTGCGCTATTTATAGCTGACGCGCCCACTTTCACCTCGCTGCTGTCGCTCATTAAAATTCACATTCAAACATTTTACAAATACACATGTATTAACAAACCTTTTACGCGAGTTCTTTAATCACACGGATTTTGTGGCTGCACGCAACAAACAACGTCTTACCCATGGGAGCGGAAGCCGCACAGCGGTGTGGTTGGGCAGGAGCTGGAGCAAGTGCTTCTCCCTATTGCTCTTCTTGTTGTTGTTGCCTAAATGCCAGTGGTGTCTGTGCGTAGATAGAGTTTCCTTTTTAACACACACAAAGATGCCGCCGCATAAATCGAGCGGAAACAAATGCATAATGAGAGCCGAGTAGCGACTACTGCCAAGTGGCTGCAGCCCACAATCTACACTGATACCAACAAAATCGGCTGAAAGCTGTTAGAAATGTGACACGCTTAACCATAAATAAATAAATAAATAAATAAGTAAATTATTCCTATTGTTATTATTATTATTAAATTAACATTTTATAAGCTCCAAATTGAATGTTTCAGAAAAATCTTAAAAATGCTGATAGTAATGAGATTAATATTGGGACTATAAGTATAACTTGGTTGATAATGTCACGGTATCACTTGATAATATCAAGAAATTATTATCTACATTTTATGTGAAGTAGAATATCGATTTGTAACATCATAGTTACTTTATGGTGTCAGCAATATTGTAAAAAATGTTTTTGTTTGATTTTCCTTTTACAGAACGTGCATAATGGCTGTCATGTTTGTCTCAGTGTAGAATCTACTACCTATTGCCAAGTGGGCCGCATTCGCATTGACCATGGCCATGAACTTTATTTGAGTATAACCCTTGCCTCTCCTGATGCCACTGCTGCAAATGATGTTGCTGAGGCTAGCTGGATTACGTAATGAAGGCAGTGCCAGACAAACGTCTCAAAATGAGTTCACACACTGCCACGCCACTGCGACTGCCACTTGAGCACTCGACGTTGGCCATCATCGCCAAGATGAGAATCTGTGCGCAGTGCGAATTATCCAGAATTGTTTCACAGAGCGCCATAGTGCTAGTTGAACGACCGAGGTTGTATTTAAGCCGCTTAGACAGCAGCAAGTTAAGCAATTTGCGACATGTAATTTGTAATTTTTGAGTGGATTTGGTCAACGCTTTGATTACCGATGCGCAAAACTGTGGCAACTAGGCGGCAAGACTCAGATGGGGTGGCGGCATGTTTGTGGAGGTTGCAAAAGTTTTTTGTTAGCGCCTTTTGTTGGCTGCAACAAAAGTTTCATTTTGGTCGCCTGGTGTAGTTTACTCCACCTAACCGAGCGGTCGTCAACGAAATTTTTAACTTCATTTAGAACTCATTAAAAACTTTTGCATAATTGCATAAATTTGCAGAGTCAATGGAAAACTTTAGCTAAACATCGCTGGGCAAGAAAAACAATTGCGCTGTGGGAGTGTGAGCCGAATTTAAGACGTTGCAAGTAATACAAATATTGTTTTTTTTTAGTAAATATTACAATTTATGTGATTGATGATACTTTAATAAGTCAAATTTTCAAAAGATGAATGAAAATCAAGTGTCCAAGCAACTGGAAAAGAAAGTTATGAAATATAATTCAACATTTAATATGCAAATCGAATTGAGTCGTGAGCCAAATATTGGGGAGCATTTTGCGGATTTAAGCTTATAGATTTAAAACGTTTTGTTTATTTGCATGCATTGAGATAATAGAGAACGAGACAAGATTTGGAATTTCATTTGCATAATTTTTGAGACGCTATCCAATTATTTTAATATTCTTCTTTCCCTTCATAGATGAATTATAAAACTCATACATACATACATATGTATGCCTGTCTGTTATTACATAGGCATCTACCAACATTGCTCTATGTACAGCTTTAAAGCTCTGATAACAGCAGTAGTGAACAGACTAACAGCCGCAAGCTTTTGCTACGAAAAGCTTGAGTGAAACTTATTGCTGATAATGCACATTTATACATTTATGTATGTATGCACCGGTTCGCACGGGCGCGTTGATTTATTACGAAAATTCAAAATCAATCTCCACAAGTTTAAATAAAAATGTAGTACAGATCGAATGAAATCCATTTTTAGCTCGTTAGAGAAAGTGCCGAATTCCCTAGTAACAGATTTTGACAAAAAACATAAATAATATTTATTGCAATCAACGCAAGGCATTAAAAACTTTGAGCATAAATTTAACACAATTAAAAAAATTTCAAAACATGATTAGCTTTGTTGTTTGCGCAATCGACCCGTTCCCTTTTTATCTGACGCAACCGGCGTGGAGGTGGAATTCGGCTGTGAATCCATTTCCGAGTCGGTATCCTCAGCGTTTTTACGGCCTGCTTTGCCCGCCATCAGCTTTTTAATAGCTTTCACCTGTATCTTTGGCTTGCCGCTTGAATGCGCCAAAGTCGCAGTGGACACACGGGGCGGCTTGGCCTTTCCCTTCTTTGTCTTCTTGGCCTTCTCCAACTCATCTGCAGCCAGATCACCCTTTTTTTTATTTATTTCGGGCTATAATATGGAATAAAAAGTTTCATTTTGGAATCATGGGTCATATTATAAACCGCAAACAAACCTCCTTTGCTTTGAGCTTCGAAGCCTTCTTTGTTCGCTGCTTCTTCACATCTTTTGCACCTGCAGTTAAGTCAGCCAATTTCTTTTTTTTGGTGGTCTGTAAACTTGCATGAAGAGTTTAGAGATTAGAGAAACGGTGTGATATTTTTGAAATGCATACAAACCTCAGTTGACTGCTTTTCCACCTTTTTAGTCTTTGCACTCTCCTCGGTTGTCTCAGTTTCTTGCTGCTTCTTGGTCAGCTTCTTTTTTTTAGATTTTTCCTTCATCTTCTCAATTGACTTGGGTTTCTTTACCGTCAGCTTAAAGGAGAAATTCACTTGCGTTACTGTGCCGTTGGCAGCAGCTCCTTTCAGTTTCCTGAACATAAGCTTGGCCAATGCCCGCTCATCTGTCATCTCATAGCCGACAGACTTCATATACTTCACTATTGCCCGCACTGAAGATCCGGAGCGACTGTTTAAGGCTTTTATAGCTTCTTCAGCCCAACCCACTAATGTTTTCTTGGCCAATTTCTGGGGCATCGCCATGTCCGTTGTGGTGGCAACGGTGGCATCAGGAGGCGGTGTGGGAAAGGGATGACCATTATCGCTTAGACTGCTCTCGTCGTGCGACTCTTCATCTGATTTCTCTTCAGACTGCTCGGATTGTTCGTCCATTTGGCTTTCATCCATTGAAAATTGCTCTTTCATTTTTTTTTCCACATTGATTTCCATTTTAATATTAAGCATAGACTTTTAACAAGACAAATGTGCTAGCACACAAGACACAGTCAAACACACACTAAATGGTCTGAAAATCTACAGACAAGCAAAATGCAACGGTAATCGCAATTTGCCAGTTTCACTCAATTCGTTTGAAGAAATAACTCTCTTTCGGAGATACCAGGGATCCAAGATATGATATGAAAATCTATCGATAAAAACTAGATAATCGAATCAAGAGAGAACAGCTAAATTAGTTTCGCCGAAAATGGATGGTGGAGAAAATGTAATGTTTTCAATAAATATTTTCTATTGCTTACAGTTTTGTTTTAAGCAAATTTTATTTGATGTCTGACGTAATAATCCATATTTTCGTAGTTAATTATGATGTTGATCTTTGGTCAAATATGAGACACTGCTTAGTGATAAGTTATAATGAAACTGCCGATATAACCACACAATATAATATTTATTGAAAGAATCTTTCGTCTTTAAGGTGATAAGAAAGAACTCTCCAGTTGATTATCTTTCTTACTTGCAAAAAGGATCATAATTCTTAAACACATTCCTTAGTGAAGGACAGTCAAATTTAGAATGAACATTTAACATGACTTTGTGTAATTTATTAATTCATCAATCGTATAATTTATACATACATAATGAAATGTTTATCTTTAATATTATTTAATTATACTCGTCTTGTATGTGTTGAACATTTAGTGGATGTGATTGCTCTTTCTCCCGCTGCTGCTAAATTATTTGGCAGTATCAACGTGCAACTGTTTCAGAGTTTTCCTCATTTTCACGGTAATCATCAACCCTTAGAGACAACAAACAGAATTTCTATGCATATTTCAACTTTAAATAACATTATATTTACTTTAGGACATTAAACAAACAAATATTCAATATTATTGTATATGTAATTTTTCGTAGATACTTTTTTTTTTAAAAACATTTTAAATTTTTGTTTTTGTTTTGCATTTAAAGCAGTTTTGCACTTAATATTTCATTGTTTAGTTTGTGTTGAGTTTAGTTTGCTGTACAAATTGTTCACAAAGTTCGGTGCAGGGAACAGTGAGGGACGGGGGCAGGGAGACCGGGGTACAGAAAAGAGAACGTGTTTAATACTTGTGCGAACTGATATAACGTCTTAAAGTTGAACAAAAAATATGGACAAAAAGAGCAAAAGCGAAGCAACAAAAATATATATTCTTCAATTTGGTTTTGGAATGCTACGATTCTGTATGCGAATAGAGAAATAGAAATCAAATAAAAGAAAAATTTTAAATCAGAAATCAATAAACAATTTACAGAGCACACACACTTAAAACCTAACAAAAATTTGGTTAAACTTTAACAAATGATCGACGGGTCGGCAACAAAATGTGTAAGGACTTCATCATGTTTTGTTTTGTGAGGGATTGAGGACAATTAATTGAATTTATGTACACTTTATGGGATTGACAAATTGTTTGACAAATTTGTTAGCTAAAACACACATGCATTAAAATAGTTTCCGCTCATTTTGTGATTATGACAATATTTAACTAGTTATTGTGTAGGCTGCGCGCTTCGGCTCTCTATATATGTATACACAAATCAAAGTTTGTATAATTATGTAGATATTATGTACGATATTATTAATATCCGATTCGTGGGCTATATATTGTAATTGTAGTTTTATGTATATATATAGACGCATACACAGCGGATTATTGCAGAAGGAGGCGCGCCGCACGCTGCGCCGCCAGCTTAAATTATGAATGAAACAAAATTTTGGACATAAATCAAAAACAAAACAAATTTTTAAACAGAATCTAATGGCGCGAGTCCCTAGGATAGAATTCAGCCAAAATAGAGGCTGGAATACGCTTGAGCATCTCCTTGGGGAAAATACGCAGCAACTGCCAGCCAATGTCCAAGGATTCGAAGACAGTGCGGTTCTCGTAGTTGCCCTAAAAAAAGCACAAAATATAAGAAAAATTATGTCATAATTTTTTGGTAAATTGTTCGCTAAACACTCACCTGCGAGATAAAGTTCTTTTCGAACTTGGTCAAAAACTCCAAGTAGAGCAAATCATCGGGCGTCAGAGCCTCCTCACCGACGACAGCCTTCATTGCCTGGACATCCTTGCCGATAGCATAGCAAGCGTATAGCTGATTGGACACATCCGAGTGATCCTTGCGGGTCATGCCCTCACCAATGGCGGACTTCATCAAACGCGACAGCGATGGCAGCACATTCACTGGTGGGTAGATCTGTCTGTTGTGTAGTTGACGGTCCACGTAGATCTGGCCCTCGGTAATATAGCCAGTCAAATCGGGAATTGGATGGGTAATATCATCGTTGGGCATAGTCAAAATGGGAATCTGCGTAATGGAGCCATTGCGACCCTCTACACGACCGGCGCGCTCATATATGGTTGCCAAATCGGTGTACATGTAACCGGGGAAACCACGACGGCCGGGCACCTCCTCACGGGCAGCAGACACTTCACGCAGAGCCTCGGCATACGAGGACATATCAGTGAGGATGACAAGCACGTGCTTCTCGCACTGGTAGGCCAAGAATTCGGCCGCGGTCAGGGCCAAGCGTGGGGTAATGATGCGCTCAATGGTTGGATCGTTGGCCAAATTCAAGAACAGGCACACGTTCTCCATGGAACCGTTCTCCTCGAAATCTTGCTTGAAGAAACGCGCCGTCTCCATGTTCACACCCATAGCGGCGAACACGATGGCAAAGTTATCAGTGTGATCATCGAGCACCGACTTGCCCGGCAGCTTGACGAGACCGGCCTGACGACAGATTTGGGCAGCGATTTCGTTGTGTGGCAGACCTGCCGCCGAGAAGATGGGAATCTTCTGACCACGGGCAATCGAGTTCATCACATCAATAGCAGAGATACCGGTCTGGATCATTTCCTCGGGATAGATACGCGACCATGGATTAATGGGCTGACCCTGAATATCCAAAAAGTCCTCAGCCAAAATTGGTGGACCCTTGTCGATTGGCTTGCCAGAGCCGTTGAACACACGACCCAACATATCCTCCGAAACGGGTGTACGCAGAATATCGCCGGTGAACTCGCACAGCGTGTTCTTCGCATCAATGCCCGATGTGCCCTCGAACACCTGGACGACAGCCTTGGAGCCGCTCACCTCCAGCACTTGACCGGAACGGACAGTGCCATCGGCCAGACGCAGCTGCACGATCTCAGCGAACTTTGGGAACTTCACCTCATCGAGAATGACCAGAGGACCGTTCACACCGGACACTGTCCTGTAGGCTAAGAACAAACACAGAAGAAGAAAATTTTCATTTTAATTTCTTTTTTTTAATTTGGTAGAGCTATTCCTTTTTTAATAATTGAAGAAATAATAATTTTCCAATTGCAAATTGTTATTTCTTCATTCGTATTAGCTGTCATTTTAGGTTACAGCAGCGCTGCTCACATGCACGCAAAGCTAGATACAAGTGGTTGCCAATAAGAATCTGATAAGAAGGCAAACGTCAAAAAAAAATAAAGTAGTTGCGTGAGGGGGGTTAAATAGTCAGCTGACTAGCCAACCAGCTTTACCGAATGAAGCACGAGCTGCATTTTGGGTGTGCGTAAGATGATATCGAAAGAAGACAACATAAAATGCAATGGAAAATGTGCGTTACATAAAAGCAAACAATTTCAACTGCAAAGATGTAAATTTTGTAAATAATACAAGAGAGCAGGGCTGGGACATAATAGAAGGAGAAATCGTTGTTCTTTTAATTTTAGTGTTAATTTGTAAGCAGCAGTTGCTTTCGCTCTTTTTTGCAATCGCAGCTAGTCAGGTGCTCTGTGGTTGCGCGCTTTGAATGGCAAACAGCAAACAGCGAACAGCTGAGCTCAGCGATCGAGTCATGTGACAACGAAAATTTTCATTAATAACGAGTTTCTCGTGCTTGTTTGCATTGTTTCAGGCCCCATTCTAATTGTTGATATTTTAAATGCTTATATTCTTATAATGCGTGCGGCTGGCAAGCACGTTGCTAAAATCAAATATATTGATTTTTATTTCGTGCTCTGCTTTCGCACACGATTCGCACAAAAAGTGTCATGGCTGCCGATTACTGCTCGGCAAAACACAAAGTTTTCGTAATGCACTTTGCGCACTTATTGCATCTTTTTTTTAATTAGGTACTCACTCAAGCGTGGCTGCGAGATAAAGTCCCGCGAAACGGCAAGGACATGTTCCCGTTGTGCTTGATTGGTGTTCATTTTGCGGAATGAATTTTCTTCTCTTTAAACGCGATGATTTCCTCTACCTTGGAAAAGTGCACAGCAAATTTCGAGCTATAACAAAACGCAAACAGAACAAAGCGGTGTTAGATTTGTGATTCGAATTGAATTTCAAGTGCAGTTAGCGTTTCAACATACAATTTTTCCGTTTCAAATAATACTGAGCGACACACGCAAAAATTTTGGCCTGCGACGTCTTTGCAAGTACGAAGAAAAATCACTCTGACACGGGTCAGTCTGTAAAAATTCGTTGTGACGTCACGTGCCGTCACATGACTTTGCGTGTGACCGTATATTACAATATTTTTATTGAACAACACTGACTGCTGTGTGTGTGCAACCCTGTGCTATAACTTGCAACTCTGCTCGGCCATTTTTAGTCACATTTTGGCATTATTGGATTAAGCGTAGAAAGTGTTTTTTTATGAACAATTAATTAAATTATACTTGTTAACAACAACTGGCAAAGCGAGCCAATGCGGCATTAAAAGAGTGGGGTGTGCGATTCAAACAGAGAGCCGTAGAAATTTCTCGATAATCAACCACAATCAAAAACGGCCTGCATTTAATAACGAAGAAAGAAGAACAACAACTGCAAGCCACAAAGAGATAGCCAACGACAACTCCACAACACTGCAAACCAATACAAAACTCGTTTCTTGTGTGGGTACGAGTGTGCGTGTGTGTGTATTCTTTATTTTATTTGCATTGCAGCCACAAGGCAAACGCTGCGGCATTTCGTGGCAAAGAGGCTGACAACGAAAAAGGGGCGTGTCTCCCTCCGTCAACGAGTCCTCTTCCGCAAGCGCATCGCTGCATTATGATGGTTGAGTCCGACGGCACCGCCGACGCCACCCGCCGTCTCAACGTCAAGAAACAAACGCTGGATGATGCCTACGCCGCCCCAGCAAATTTCCTCGAGATCGACGTGGTCAATCCTCTGACCACCATGGCGGCGGGGAAGAAGCGCTACACCGACTACGAAGTCCGCATGAGGGTGAGTAACATGCAAAAATGCAAGAAAAAAAATATTTAAAATAAAATCTGACTGCGAATTCTGTTTGCGAAAAATTAATAAAAGCCAAAAACTTTTGTTAAAATATAACAGTGCATATGTATGTATGTGTGCGTCTGTGTCCGTGTATGTGATACGCATGTGAGGCGAAGCAAAGCGATAATTATTAGTCACAGCAAAAGGCGTTTCATGTTGCACAGTGTGTGCATCCGCTTTTTGTTACTTTTGTTTATTGTGATTTTTTTTTTTGACAGCATTAAAATTCACTTGAGTCATACGCTGATATGGCCACACTCTGATAATGCGGGCGATCCGATGAAATGAATTATTTTATTTTACGCACTTCAAAATGGGCGTCAAAATGCGTAGATTAACGTTGTGATAAAACATCGTCTAACATAGCGGATCGATGATAGCTAAAATATAGAATATATGTAGGATCTCTTAAGCGAACAAAATATATCTAAGTCGCAGTTCATCTGCATGCCCCCAATAATAATAAGATCAATGCATTGCAATTAAGTTAATTAAATTTGAACATCTATAAAAAACAATTCGCAATTTGATAACATGTCAGCTTTCCCCAATGTCACACTTTGCTAGATATAGCATCTTTTGTACGTATATTTCTAACATATCCCACCAAAGAATGTTTATTCCTAAACAAACTTCTGATATATTTCATTTGTTCCTTCGATGACAGACAAACTTGCCGGTGTTCAAGGTGAAGGAGTCGAGTGTTCGACGTCGCTACAGCGACTTTGAGTGGCTGAGAAACGAGCTGGAACGTGATAGCAAGGTGAGTCTCTCACATCAGACAATACAATAGATCGATCGTATTCATATATATATATATATTTTTGTTACATTGATTGTTGTTTAGATTGTGGTGCCGCCGCTGCCTGGCAAGGCCTGGAAGCGACAGATGCCGTTCCGCGGCGACGAGGGCCTCTTCGACGAGAACTTCATCGAGGAGCGGCGAAAGGGTCTGGAGGCGTTCATCAATAAAATTGCCGGACATCCGCTGGCGCAGAATGAGCGCTGTCTGCACATGTTCCTCCAGGAGAGTGTCATCGACAAGAACTATGTGCCCGGCAAGATACGCAACGCATAAGTTGCTGAAACAACGAGAATATTACCGGAGAGCAACAGCAGCAGCAGCTTGCAAACAAGAAAACTTGAACGAACAAATCATTGAGAGAATAGTAAACAACAAACGATATATATAGAGAAAAAATTAGGCAAAATGAAAGCTGCGTGTGTGTGTGAGCGCCAAGCCAGTTACTACGAGTAATAACAACAAATATGAATAGATGTTAAAAATAATAATTAAAACGGCAACTGCTTTTTCGGCCAGAGCCTAGCCGAGTTAATGTTAATGAGCGGCTCCAGTTGAAATATTGGGAATTTTTATTACTAAATTTATCTGTTTATATATGCAATGGTATACATACATTACAATACATACATTATATATAAATATATATATGTATACATATATATATGCATACATATTTACATAATAGTGTACATAATACTACATGCCTCAAGTCCAGTATTGGATGGCTGTCGTCTCATTTGAAAAAGTCCCATGCCAACACTTGTCTTGGCCAGGTCAAAAACGCTCAGTCATGGACTTTTTCTCAAATCCTGCGAGCACCCCCCTCCTATCCTAATCCCCCTAAACCCTTTAGTCGTTGTATCAAATTTGAATTATTATTGAGTTTAAAATTGTGCAAAATAAAAGAAACATCCATGGAAAATATAGTATAGAATTATACAGTTGCAACTGTTTTTTGCAAAATTACTGAATATTTTTGAATCATTTTAGAAATTAATATATGTATTGTACTTCGAATCAACCTAAACATAATTCAAATAATAATACATGTATTTTACTACAAATTTCAAATCTGTCTTTGTTGTCTGCTCCATAAAGTTTTAAGGTAAGTAAGATATCCTAAGTACCACATTTTATGTATATTATTTGCTAAATAAAACAAAATGATTACTTTAAATTCTTCATATGTTTTGATAACACAATGATTATAATAAACATTGTACAATAATTTATGAGCGAAATAAATAAAATACATAAAAAAAATGTGTTTAATGCAATAAAGAGGTTCCTATTGGTAATTTTCAAAAATGGCGCCAAAATGCTTTGCGTGCAACTACAGGGCTACAAAACAATGGTGCGAGTGAGACAGCTCTGTTGTTGACATGTGTATAAAATAGTGTGTGTGAGTGTGTGTGTGTGTGTACAGGGCTGTCATGCGTATGTATTTATATTTTTTGTTTTTTTTGGCATGGATACGGCGGATTCTCCGACAAAAACGCAAGCAAGCGACGATGAAAACTACAATTTGCTTCGTCAGGCCCACGAACAGTTCAACAAGTAAGCGACGCACGGCGTACCACAAAACAAAACAAGGCAAAGCAAAACACGCAGATGACTTCCTTTCTAATAAAATCACTATTTGTTGCAGTGGCGCCTTTGAGCGCTGTTTGGAGCTGCTGCAGCAGTTAGAGACAAAGGGCGAGAATAGTGGCTTAATCTTGCGACACAATCGTGCTGTGGTCAATTACTACATATCCGGTTGCATGCAGCACCAAACGCTGCTGCAGGAGCTCGAGCAGCTGGTGGACGCAAAAGCAAAGACGACGTCAGCATCTGCG
The DNA here is from genome assembly GCA_035041535.1 of Drosophila cognata. NCBI lineage: Eukaryota > Metazoa > Arthropoda > Insecta > Diptera > Drosophilidae > Drosophila > Drosophila cognata. The sequence continues at coordinate 9,638,322 of JAWNLC010000571.1, read as the reverse complement.
GAACAGCCAACGGTTGTTGGTGGCGGAGGATTGTCGCTGAAGAATGCGGGTAGCGCAATAACCGTGGCCCGCTACAATAAGGCCGTCATCTACTACCATCGGCATATGTATGGAACGGCGCTGGAGCGACTGGCACCGCTGGTTGGCCGATTGGAGGCGCTGGAGAAACAAATGTCGGCGCTGGTTGCCACGCTGCAGTTGCAGCTGTTGCTCGCCACCAATCAGCTGAATCGCGCCGAAGCATTTCTCGATTATTTGCAGTACAAACTCAATTTGGTGGCCACTGCACCCAGTCCCAGTCCCACTGGCAGCCCCGAGGAGGCAGCTGCAGCCGCTGTGGCTGCCACACCAGTGCTGGAGGCAAGTGTGCCACGTGTCGCCGGCGAGTGCGCTGGCACATTGCAGCTGCTGCAACTGCTGACGCACGTGCTCAATCGCAAACCGGTGGTCATCACCGAGGATGGCACGCCGCAGCTTGCGGCACTCAAAGCGCAACAGTACTACATCATGAAAGACTTTCAAATGGCCGCGAAGCAGCTGATGCGCATCAACGATGAGTGCACCCAGGCGGGGTAAGTGAATAATCAGCTCACATCCCATCCGATCATCAACTCATCCTCCTCTTTTGTAGCAACATTACGCCGCAGCTGAGCACATGCATTGCCAACAACATGGGCGTGATTCACTTGCGTGTCCGCCACTATGCGATTGCGGCGAAGTTCTTTCAGAATGCGCTGCGCTTTGATCAGCAGCTTGCTGCCAATTTGCGAAAAAGCACACTGCAGACGATGAGTTCTGCTCGCTCCTGTGAGATTATGTATAATCTGGGCATTGCCATGCTGCATCTGCGCCGCTCCAAGGAGGCGTTCCACTGTCTGCTGGTTCCCGTCAAACAATATCACAGCAATCCACGTCTCTGGTTCCGCATGGCCGAAGCCTGCATCATGGAGCACGAATCGGTAAGACGAACGTTTCTTTATGCAATATTCAAACCGAATCATTTGCATTTATGCTCCACAGCAGAAACTAATGGGCAAGGACTCTCTCCTGAACTCATCGGACGCCAAGCCATATGGGTGAGTAGTCTCCACAACCACTGCTCGCCCAAACTCACAGCCATCGTTTTTTATTCTCTCTCTCCAGCAGCGCTCACTCATCGGCAGTGCCGGAGCCGACGCTGGAATTTGCCGCATTGTGTTTGCGAAGCGCTCTGACCCTGGCTCTGCAGCACAAGGCCAGTTTCCATATGGCTGCCTCGGCGGAGGACACACTGGAGCCGAAGGATGCCGCGCAGCAGCTGTGGAGTCAGCAGCAGGACAATAACTTTTGCAACCCATCGAAACCGATTAGCTTAGAGTCACTAGACAATATGCTCGCTGCGATTTATGCGGCGCATAGCTTTGTCTCGCTCCGATTAGGTGATCATGTCACCGCCCTGGAAATGGCCAAACAGCTGCTCCAAAGCGAACGTCTTTCCGATGCGCACAGGTATGTGTCCAACGATTGTTATTATTTTTTATTTTCATATACATATATGCTCACGCATAGATTACTGGGGCACATGTATGCGGGCGAGGCGCTGATGATGATGGAGAAGCCGGCCGAGGCACGTGACCATCTGGAGCCGACATTTGTCAGCACGCTGAATGCACTCGAGCTGGAGACACGCGACTGGCAGCTGAAATCCCTGGACGCCGCTCAGAACGTTGTTCGTTACAATTTATCCGTTGCGTTGGCCTTGCAGAACGACTTTCAGGCGGCCAAGGCCCTCCTGGGCACGCTTACCCACCCAATTGTGAGCAAAAAGTCACAAATTTTGCATCGTTACATTGAGTTGAAAAAAAGTGCCGCCGGTTCTCCCAATTAGGCAACAAATTGTGTAAATAGCATATCCGGATTCAATGAGGAAATCAATTCGGCTTGTAAATATATGTAGATGAACCAATGACAGACAAAATTGTTAACACACAATTAACGAGTTTTATTGCTTATGGCTCAGAAAATCATCAATCGATGAAGAACTCAGAATTGTTACTGTCTATATTATTATACAATTGTTTGGCTAAATTGCAAGCTTTTTAGCTTTCTTGTCTTCAAGCTTCATCTTCTGAATTCGTTTATCTAATCTAACCTACACCTGCTCAACAAGATCAAAATTAAGATTATCGAAACTGATATTTATAGTCCATCTATATATGATGTTGCATCACATCAAGAAAATGTTTGCTCTTTAGACTGAAACAGAAACTGGTCAAATTGAAACTATAAATTAAATATTTATTAATCAGTACGCATGTCCGCAGATGATATACTGACAATATCAGAACTGGGACATATTTTGTGGTATAACTAAGTAGTATTTGGCACTAGTAGATGTGGTGGCTCTAGCTCCCTGGCATTTTTGTGTATCCATCATCGGCGCTGTTCGTAGCGATTCATTGAGAGCACAATGTTGTCAAAGATATATTGGCGTACACCCAATCCGCAAATGAAGTCAAAGTGATTCCAGCGCTTCCACGGCACCTTGTAGACGGCCTCAACGTTGGGCAGACGCGTCACCAGACGCCAAATGTCCGCCGGCGCCACAATATAATCGTTTTCCGCAAAGACAATGGTGACTGGTGTGCTCACATTTTCCAGCGCATACTCCGGCGGCTCGAGCTGCTGATAGTGCAGCCAATTGCGCTCCGGGCCGTAATCGTACTGCCGGAATTTGGTGGACACATAGCCCTGGAAGTAGTGCATCAGCTGCTTGACAGATCCACCCGTCGGAAAGTTGGCCATCAGATCCGGCAGCAGAGTCTTGTTGAGAAAGCGCGTATCATAGCCAACCGCTGGCCAAAGGCGAGTGATGCACACCAATGGCTTCTCATTGTCCAGGCACGTCATCGACAGGAACTTCTTGAAGAACTTGTTCGTCGAGAACATCTCAATACCCTCGAGCATCTTCGACACATAATTGCGTGTGCCCAAAATTGGTCCAATGATTTTGGCCAATCCACTTTGCGTATTGCTCACGTATGCAACCGGTGCCAGCAGGGTGGCCGTCTTGAAGACCGCATTGTACTGGGGTAGCATAGAGTTGAGCACAAGGAAAACGGTGCCGCCCTGTGAGATGCCCACGAAATGCATGCGGGCCACACCGCAGGTGCGCAATATGTGATCGATTTGGGCGGGCATATCGTAAACGCTCATCTCGTGCCAGCTAAAGTTCCAGAATTCGCGTTCCGTTGTATTTAGCCAGAGATTATGGCGGCAATAGATATTGCCACGATTATTGCCCAGCCAAACATCGTAGCCGGCGCGCCACAGCAGATACGCCAACGAATCCTCCCGACCATTGAGTAGCCAGCTGCAAAAGCAAGAAATGTGCCACTGTAAATATCAATAACCAGGTCAGATGGCAGAAAAGCTACGCACACATCCGACGAGGCATACAGGCCGGAAAGCAGGAATACAACCGGTCGTCGCAGCACCGTGTAGAGTGTTCCATTCGCATCCAGCTGCACCTGCGGTATGCGATGCAGGGTCAGCACATATCCGTCCTTGGTTATCACCGTGTGCTGCTCCACATTGTAGCCATCGTGCTGAATGCGACGCACCTGCGAACAAAACAGACCCACACCAATAATTGACAGGAAGTTTGACTCGGTTATTACAACTTGTCAAACACAAACACACATACACACACTTGTACACACATACACACACACAAACACACACACACACGCGCAGACAGACAGTTGGCACATTTATCGCTTGACATTTGGGGGCTATGCGACGCGTGCGTTGTGACATTCAAGTAATTAGGAATTCCAGAGGCGCGCTCTCCGTTGAGAGATGGATTTCAGCTACCTACCGCGTCTGTTATAATAATTTCGCGTGAGTGGCGTATGGTGGCCAGCACTTGGCGCAGCAGTAAGGCCACCATGACGAAATCCAGGCCGGGGCGCAGCGATCTCATCATCTAACAGGATGGCGATTACATGAAAGCTGGATTGAGTAACGTAACGTAACCGCTTAATTCCGAACCGGTTCGCAGTGCGGCGCGTATCGTTGATCGAAAATGAAAGCTGCTCACGTCAAAGGATCGAGCGCGAGAAAGAAAGAAAGAAAGTGCCGCCGGAGCTTTCAAAAATCAAAAAAAAAAAAAAAAAAAAGAGAAGTAAAGTAAAATATAAACCGACACGGCCGAGGCAAACAGAGTAGCACCAAGAAACCGTCGCGATATATGTATTCGCATGAATGGATATGAATGAAAATTGCAATCAAAGTGCTTTCGTCGGCGGCGCCGTTGACTCGTTGACTCGTTGCCTGCTTCGTGATCGGCGATCGTGGCCAGCAAGCGCTGCTAACGTTCGATTCGAATGTGCTTTATCGACTGTGCACGCGTTTGCGGCTTTGGGCCGCATCGAGCCGACACAGCGTCGTGTCGCAGGGCTTGTTACTTACTTACTTACTTACTTACTTACATACTCACTGACGCCGCTCCAAGCTCCAATCTCCGAGCAGCTGAGCCAGTGAGCCACCTGCATATAGCGTGTGCCTTACCTGTGCACCCAGACTGCGGCGCATCCGGACGCCGCCAACTCCAAGTGAGCGTCAGCTTTTCTACACTGCGCTTAATACTTGTAACCAATTGGCCGCTGCTCTCTGTACCCCCGCTTTGTGGCACTCTTCTGCCCAATGACTTGCCAAAATGCCATGACAGTAATTTTTATTTTTAATTATAACAACCCACGAAGAGGAAGCCTATGCTCAAAAAGTGTCAACGCTACATGGCTACAGTGGCAAACAAAATTGTTCAAAAGTTTTTTTATTTATTTATTTAGTCATTCTAAACTTCACTGTAAATAAAACATAAAATTAATTTAATTAACTGCAAATAATACGTAAAAAATTAGAAGTACTTTTACTAATCTGGTCAATCAAATAAATCTATTATTGTAAAACAAATTAATACTTAAATAACGATGCATCAATTACTTTAAAATGTTTACGATCTCATTTACAAATTGTTTTGACCTTGAATGCAAATCAAAAATGCAATTTGTGGAGTTAAAAGTTATTTATATAAACCAGTTCTTTATGCTCAATTTATCTCTTATTACTGTAATCTAAAAGGTTTTCTTCAATAGTATATTAAAGACACTCTAGTAAACTCTATTGAACTCTTCAATCCTCATTTTGCTAATGCCAAAATATCTACAGAATACAGACATTACTTTTAATTCTTAAATTGCTTTATTATTAAAACTAACATTAATTTAAATATCAAGAAAAATCTTCAGGTCTGCACCAGAATTAATGGAAACTTTAATCAAAAGATTTTGTACAATATAATATTTCTTAATATCGACAAATATAATAATATTAAATTTTTAATAAATTTTTAAATTATTTATTTACATTTTTTACCTATGATCAATTTATAAACAAAATAATAATACAAGTAGGGATTTTAATCACATTTTAATTTGATTCAATTTCAATTAATTTTTATTTCAAATCATGCAATCCGACAACGTACATCAATTATATTATAATAGTTGATGTGAATGACAATCTCAAAACAATAATGCACTTGAATTACAAAAATAACTTGCACACATTGTGGGCACGAAACAATTTGGCGCAGTGTATTCATTTTTGGGAGCTACTTACACATTTTTGTGACTGTTGTTGTTGTTGTTTTGTTGCTGTTGTATTTTTGGCTTGACTTCCACGCCGCTTTGAGTCGCATTGTCGTCTGTCTCCGTTATTTTCGCTGAATTGCAATAACCTGTTGCCTAATGTAACCGCCGATCGCAGTGGCAGAGTTCCAGCTGCGATGCGACAGAGCGTCAGACCGACGGAGCTTTGGCAGTGGCAGAGCGTCTGCTTATTTAGGATCTGAAGAAAGCCCATTGCCAACTTTGTCCGACTACTGAAATAAGTATAAGTAAGTGTGTTGGTGTGCATTACGTTTACGTGTGTGTGTGTGTGTATATGAGTGTGTTTGTACAGTTAAATACTTAAAAACAATCGACGCCCGCTGCCCACCTCTTCCCACTGGTGACACAAGCACCACCCACATAGGCAACATTCGCACACAGCAGTTGGATGAGGAGCTTCCATTGCGGCCAGCTTCTTTTCGTCTATATGGCTTTTTAATATCGCGTCAACAACGTTGGCAAGCGGTTGTAAAATTGTGAGTAAACAGTAGACACAGATTGAACAGCATGTCCAAGTTAATTTCGTCAATGGGCACCGGTCAAAGTTACCGACCCATTGGCCCACTGCAGTGGCCAGTACTGACCCGGCTGGCACATCCACTCACGTCTGGCAAGTTAAATTCGGGTATTAACTGCCCTGACATTACAAATTACATTACGTTGGGCAAACCCAGCCAGGTTCGGTGACGGTGCCGGTGTCGGGTATTTTTTTTTTTATTATTTTGTTTTTATTATTATTTGTTCGTTAAAACAGTTTACGCTAATTTTTATTGTGACACATGCATCCGCCATGTTTGACGCGTGCTCTTGCCGACGGCGTCGGCAAACAGTTGACAAGTTTTGACAGTTAAACAAAACAAGTGTCAGGTAACTAAAAGGGATTGAGGCCATGGGCATAGGCCAAGACTAAGCTAAGATCTGCAAAGCTGCCGGCTTCCACTGAAGGCCCACTCTTTAGCTTTCTTTTGCTTTCGCCTAATGGATTCTATGTAATGGGCTCTCAACTCAACTCTTCAAGACGTACGCATTAGGCCATACTCGATTGCCAAATTGGTTTGTCTGTTTGTTTTGGTCTATAGCATACATACATGTAATAATTACGTGATGTAATTTGATTTGCTTAGCGCCTGCATACACTGCCAGTTAGAGTCTTACAACAATCTTGGAGAATTTGCTATGCCGGTTGCTTAGTTGAATTTTAGTTTCAATAAGTAATTAAAGATATACCAATATAGTATTGATCAGTTGTTTAAAATCGGGTACAAATAATATTATATTGATATTTTATATTTTTTATGATTTTAAACTGAAATTTTCCCAGATATATCATAGCAATTTATGAACTGTAGTTTTGCAAATTGCCTTGGTTATTGTAAGAAACAACTTATGGGATATATACTATTTTAACTCAGAACTTATGTATATAGATAGTTAGAAAAACTAAGCTCATATGAATAGCTAACTCCTCGAAATGCAACTCTGAAGTAAGTGAATTCTTGACTGACCTGCACAGTTACACATACTTGCTGAACTCTGCATTTTTACGATAGTTAGAGAGAAAAAAGTTATTTACCGGTAAAATGAAAACTTTAATTTGGCTTTTATGGCTATGTGTAATGAAAGTGTATGTTAAAATAAAAATTTCCGCCTCATAAAGTGCAGAACCGGTTCAATACTGGATTTTAAACATAACCATACTCTCCATAAAGAAATATTTAAAAGAAACAATATTTTCAACACGTACGTTCCCAGAAGTTACTTACTTCTTCATAACTATTAAAACATAATTTGAAGCTGAACTAATTGAAATTTAATAATAAACACATTTAAATAAAATTATATTTGATTGTCGAAATATATGATTATTTTATAAAATCAAACTCTAATGTATGAGTTTCCAATTTCCATAATATTTCAATCAAAAAAGAGTATATCGATTTGGATATGCTTTGGTTTTTCGGCAGTATTTTGTAATCTTTGTTTTGAACTTGAAATTCGTAATGCTGAACATCTCCGTAATGTTCACACATACACACTCACACGCACACACACACACGTGGAAATAAAATGGCGGTCACAAATCAAAGGCTTGTTCAACTTTTCCCTGGGCCGACGAGTTGACATTTCACTTTTCTGTTGAAGTGCTCTTGTTGCCCGATAAACTTATGAATTTTTTTTTTTTTTTTGGTCATTTGCAGTTGAAGACAATGCGATTCGACTCTGACCGAATGCATTGCATTTCCGGCCGGGGTTATCCCTTCTATACATCGTTATCGCAGCAAAGAGTCAAAGAGCTGCCTCGACGTAAGTATATATATACTTATATGTGTACATAATGTATGTACATACATATAATCCCATTGTGCTTATCAGCTGCAGGGCCAACTGCTGCTGTCGCCGCTCATAAAATGAAAGTGATTGATGCCGCTTGGGAAAAATTCAAGCTCAGTCCTTGGCCTGAGAGAGCGAATATTATCAGCAAAATGGGAAAGCCGCACTGCGCTAATCTGCCGCTAATTGTTTCTTAATGTGTTTGCAACTCTCTAAGTCAACAACAAGACGACGCACTCAGGTAACAATTGCCAAGAACTGTTTACCTGCTAAGCCAACACTCGTCTCGTCTGGCGATCACTTTAATTATCCAACAACTTGCGGAGTATTGCCCACATCGGTCTGACTCATAAGGCACAATGTCTGCGCCTCAACATGGCAATTGCCGATCATAAATTGCTGTGCTATGCTGTAGCTGCAAAGAAACAAAGGCAACTTGCAACCGCCTCTGCAGGCGTGGCGTCGACAAAAGGAATATTGCCAGACGTTAGGAGGAAGTAGCCAACGATCGTTTTCGTCTCCATCTCCGTCTTCAAATTATCGTGATGACTAAGCGGTAAACCAATTGATTCCTTCCTGTTTACTATGAACAGAGCAAGAGAGTCGCAATGAGCAAATCTAAATATTTAACGACTAAATTGAATCTGAAGGCTCGCTCACATTAGTCAAATTGATGTGGCACGACCCGCGGGTTACCTGCTGCCATAATCAATAAAACATAAACACAGTGGGCCGACAACTTGTCGAGTCGCAGTCAGAGGCAGGGTCCGACTCCCATTGAACTGACCGCATCACGTAACGGCAAACGGTACAAGGAAAACCTACTCAAACAACAACGACAGCAACATCAACAGCAGCATAAGTTTTACAAGAAATAAATATACTTGTATGTATGTATGTCTGGAAATGCAAACGACTCGTCGTCAGCGTCATTGTCGACAACAGCTCAGCGAGAAGTTTTTGTTTGGACATTCTGTCAGCCCAGCCAACCAGTCAGTCACTCAGCCAGTCAATGTACAGCCCTCTCATCCAGTTTGCAGTAAAAAAAAAGACCCCCCCTGGACCAGCCAACCCAGCAATGGACAAAAAGTTCACTTGAATATCCATTTTGCTGTTGCATCTAAGCGGACAGACCAATTCAAATCATTGAGAGAGAAATTGCTCTAGACTCGTTGAGTTCACGAGTAGCTACCACGTATTACATTCCAGGATGCATTTTCATACATTATTGGCCGATTATAGTTAGATAAGTTAGTGTAGATATGCATTTATATTTACATATCCAAACCTAAATAAATCCTTTATCTGGCATATGTGAAGTGTGGTCAATTTTGAAATGAGTACGCCCAGTTGTGACAAGTTGTGGTTTCTGTTTTAATGTGCATGCTTTTTTATGTATTATGACTCAAAATCAAACTGAACTCATGGCAACTAACTATCTGGCGGTTGACTTACTCAATATGACACACAACAATGCAGATACTATTCAGTTTTCTTAGAAAATTTTCTCTCCAGATAACAGTTTGATTTAAATATTTGTTATGTTCCTTGGTTTATTTTGAATGTGCGTTATTATTTTTTAAGGCAGATTTAAGAATATTTTGTAATAATTATTTAAGTTTTTCGGTGGCTCCAGATCAAATGTATATTTCGAGCGACGTTATGATTCGACTTCAGGGAGAGATAAAAAAAAATAAATGAAAACAACAATAAACAATTATTTAAGTCTATTAATGCAACAAAGAGATTTGGGTGGCCACAATTCTTTCTTCTTATCGATATATTCTAAAAAAAATATATATTTTTGATGTCGTAAAACTCTTACTCAATGCGTTGATATAATTTTCAACATGCAACGAAAACAAAGCAAAGTTAATGGCAACTTTTAGTAAGCTGCTGCAAATCGACCTGATAAATACGACGTCATTAAATGATATGAATACTTCTGCAACGTATAAGCGCCCTTTAAAGCTCACGTGTTTCACATTTTTATTGCGTTTGCTTTTGCCACAACTTGTAAGACTTGTTCGCAGCGATCTGCAGCTGATGTTCAATGTGGTGGCTGCCTGAAGCTGTTGCTTTCATTGTTCTCTCTTTTGTATCGGGGTTTCTGTATTGTGTCCAATAAACAATACAAGTACTGCGAAGAGGCCGAGCAGACTGATGCTGATGTTGCCACTGCCACTGCCACTGCCCGCCGCAGCCCTCGACGACCTAAGAGGCCAGAAGTGCGTGCTACCTATAAAAATGAGGAGGTATTTCATGATGTTGCTAATGGTGAAGTACTACAAGGGGCAATATTGATACAAATGCGACCCCACGCTGAAAGTTTTGCCAAAGGGGTTGCCCCCTTATGGCGCTAGGCACTTATCAGACCAACACAAACCGCACACACACGCAAACACACACACAAATCAACAGACAAACATATAGACTGAGTGAGGCCCACTCACAAGCAGCAGCAGCAGCAGCAGCAGCAGCAGCAGTAGCAGAAGCCTTATGCCTGCCAATGCCCTATTATTATCCAAAAGCAAATAAATGCAAGCGGCAACCCAAACGCTCCCATGTTGATGGATCTTTTAGGCAGGCAAGCCGACGACATAGGGGCAACAGGCAGTCGGCAGAGACAGCAGCGGCAGAGGCAGCAGCAGCAGGCAGCAATAGCAGCAGCGGCAGACAGAAACAGCAGGCAGCAGCCAGAAGCAAAGGCATTGGTCGAGACCTATACGACAACGTCAGCGTCATCAATATATATATATATATATATATATATGCGACTCTTATGTGTGTGCAGCGGCAACAAAATTCCAGAGCGCACGCGTTCTCAACTTTAGTTCTTTGCGAGTGGCCAACGAGTTCGGTTCGTTGCGTGGCCTCCAGTCGGAGTTTTCAGTTTGAGTTCAAGAAAACAAAAAACGGGAAAGTGACAGCTGAAACACAAAAAAAAAAATAATAAATAAAGTGGAAAAGAACACAGGAGAAGTGAGCGTATCTCTCTCAATTCGACTCATTCTGCACATAAAGTGTGCGTGTGTGTGCTAGCTAGCCGGGTTTTCGGCCAGTCTAACGTATCGAACAGTCCGAGCGAGCAAGGAGCGATAAGCCAATCAATCACTCATTCAACATGGTCATTGCTGTGAGCCATCTATACGGCAGCTGCAAAGCTGTTCCAGGCAGATGCTATAACAGGAACAAGCCACATTCCCCCCTCACACATGCGCCGATGCTCTATATGATGCTGGCTGCGATGCTGACTTCGTGCTTGGCACTCACTTGTAAGTACTTGGTATCAGACACGCCAACTTCAACTTTAGCTTCATGTTCAGCTACAGTTGCAGATACTGCATCTTCGTCGTTATTATTGTTAACGTAATAAACTTGTTGTCGTTGTTGTAGTTGTTGTTGTTGTTGTTGTTGTTGTTGCTATTGCTGTTCAGATCTGTACAAGCCTTTGAATAATTTCGCCGCATTTTCCTCGGTTGCTTATTGGCATAATTCAAAACAGGTGCTGCCTCTGCGCAGCGCACGTAATTATGCCACGGAAGAGGCGACGCTAAAGCCGCAAACAACAGGCCCTGCATCAGCACCACCGAAAAAAAAAACCTCGATGCAGTGGCAATTTGGTGTCATACTTTCCATATAAGTCTGCCCCCCTCCGTTTCCACTGTAACCACAAGCAAATCCAATCGGCCCCAGCAGTCTGCGAAAGTTCAATAATGCCTAGTAAAATGGCAATTGAGTCGGTCGCCGAGTTCAATTTGTGCGATAAAAAGCAGACGACAGGAGCGGTTCATCCAATGGGGATGGATGGGCCCTTAAAATAGGGATGAAACTTTGCCAAATGTGACATTCAATGTAATCAGCTAAATACGTAATTTAAAGCATCTGCCTCAGCCTCGGCGTATTCGTATTCGTTTTATTCGTGTATTGTTTAATTCTACACAATGCAAAAACCCTTACACAAAAGAAAGCAGGAACAATGACAGAAAAAGCTTCTAGAACATCAACTACAAAATTGAACGCAATAAAGATGAAAAACACGTGAGCCACTTAAATACACTTATAATGGCATATGACGTAGCGAGCTCAAATTTAATTGGCGCAATAAAACGCAGTTTAGCTAGCTAGGATTGGTTGCGGGAGTTAAATGATGTCTAGCGTATACCTAATACGCTTGCTTCCATAGATTGCCCAAGTAGACATATATATGTTAATTCCGTTAGTCATTCGATTTGAATTCTCTGTCTTTTTCATAAGAATTCGTAATCAAACCAAAATATGCACATAAAACGGAAACGAATATGCAATGCTGATATAAATGCTCTTAATGATAAATATGTATACAGATATATAAGTATTTTTTGATATGATGATTTTCTAAGAACTAACGGAATATTTTTCTTAAAGTTTGGTTCTTAAGCTGGCTCTATTTGGTTTCCAAGTTGATTTTGAATAGTTTATTTAAATATATGTTAAATGTACAATATCGATAGGCTTGGTTCCATACTATCTTTAGTTTCTTGAGTTACAGATCGATAGAGTGAGATAGAGACTTAATAAGACTACTGAAAAGAGACTAACGACCTCCATATTTTAATTCACCACATTTGAACAGTAAAACATATGTATGTACGAATGTTTTCCCACCTCTAAGACATGCCACAAAACATGAGGCCATCTCAATATGTCTAGAAAGATAATTTTCCAAAGCACACACACACACACACAGACACATTCATGCATTTATCAACGAGCAGACTGCAACTGGCAGATGACACTGCTCCGGTTTGGGTAACTGCTGCTAGAAGCAGCAGCGGCCTCTACAACATGTAGCATCAGCGGGCGGTGGCAACAGCCCCGAAACCGAGAGGAAAATCGATTTCTTTTATTTTGTGTAAATGGCATTTCATTTGGATTTGAAAATGTCTTTTGTTTTTGTTTTGTGCCGCATGCTTTGTCCCATTTTAAGACATTTAGACACTTGGTCGCTGCTGTTGCTCTTGTTCTTGTTCCTATTCTTGTTCTTCTTGTTCTTGTGGATGTTTCTTGTTATTGTTGTTGCGAGCGTTCCCAAAGGGATTTGAGTGGATGTGCCATAGAAATGGTCATTGAGCCCACCTCTGATGCATATCTCATGCAGGGTAGTAGATAACTAATTTTCAAGTTCCACGAATGCAGTTGCATCCATGTATGTGATGCATTGCTAGTGTGCGTGTCTCTCAATGTTTGTGTGTGTGTGTGTGTGTGTGTGTGTGTCGGGGAAGAACAATCGGATCATAAATAAAGCAGCTACTTTTGGGCGACTGGCTATTGGACGGGGCGGTCTGCCTGGTCTCGTTGGGTTTGTTTATTGTGTTACTAATTTGGGATTCCTCGGTTTGTGCTTGCTGTTGTTGTTGTCATATGTGTGTTTGGAATTTTAATCGCTGCATCGGACACTTGGTTGCATTTTGAATTATGAGGCGCGGGCGTATTTTTCTAGACGAAAATTTGGGTTGCTTCTGCGGTCGTGACGTCGACATGGACATGGACATGGACATATGTCTGTTTATAAAAATATACTTTGCGATACGAACTGCAACGGAAAGAGGAGCGTCTTCCAAGCATTTGTCAATGGGAGAATGTGTGAGAAAATGTGTGCGACGATGATGACGGCGATAATGGCTATGTGAATATATACATATATTTATTTATATATATTGTCGCGTGAATGGGTTTGGCTATACATGTCTCTATCTCTCTCGCTCTGTCTCTCTCTCAGGTTTCTGTTGCCATAAAATAACAATCAATGTGTATGCTATGGCAGTTATATTAGTTTACTATTTGGTTAAGTGGCATGTGTTTATGAATAAATCGATAGAGCTGTTAATAAAATGTATATAAAAATGCTTTTCGTGCGTTGTATTATTTATATTATTTGAAAACCATGACTCGATCGCTGCACAGAGAAAGTTTCTGTGGTGACAAGTGTTTCCTTATGTATATTTTCGTGGATATGAATCAATTAAGATTATATGTTTAATATAACGATCTAGATCAACCGAGTTAAATGATTTTCCATTTAATTTTAGCCGAGTCAACAACCCCGTCGTTATTGGAGTTGGCAGAGGTCACCACAGCAGTGCCACCACAGCAGCGAGCTAATGAAGCCAACGTATTAACAACCATCGCCGCTGTGAACGAGACGAACATTGAAATCAAAGCCGAAAAAACTATTGCTGCTGATGTTGTCGATGAGTTTGAACCGCTCGTGGGATTGGAGCAGGGCATACGCAATGCCGTGAAAAGCGAGGTGGAGTCGGAAATTGAGGCAGATTCGGTTCGGTTGGAGACACTACAGGTGGATCAGCAGGCAACTGAGGTGAAACCAGCAAATAACAATGATGAGCAAACAGGTAGGTTGATATTTGAAAACCCATGAAATACATTTATTCTGAGCACGCCCAATTTCATAGATGCAGCTCAAGGTGTGCGTGAGCCCAAAACTCTGGAGGCGAATGAAGAATCTCAGCCTGAGGAGTCTGTGATTGCTAAGACGACTGAGAAGGCTGAGGATATCGAGAAGGCTGAGGAGACTGAGAAGGCAGAGGAGACTGAGAATGCTGAGGAGGCTGAGAAGCCAAAGGAAAATGAGCAGGAGACTGAAACGGTTGAAAAGGTTGAGGAGTCTGTGGAGATTCAGCAGCCTGAGGAGCCAGCTGAGGCTGAAAAGTCAACCGACGCAGTTGCGAACAACGTTGAATCCGAAACAGCCACAGCCATTGATAGCTCATCGGTGGCTAGCGAACAGGTGGAGGATATTGAAAGCAGACCACTGCCAAGTGTAACCAGCGATCTGGTCGCAGTCATTTTTGATGAGGATCGTGCGATTACCGAGCAACCCATAACGAAAACAAATCTGTTGGCTTTGGAACAAGAACATGAGCAATTCCAAGAGGCAGAGACAACACCACAGCCCACATACGAGGTGAGCAGGCACCAAGTGACCAAGAAGCAGGGCGTTGATGATCTACTGCCCATATATGTGCAAAAAGAGTATAACGAAAAAAACGAGCAGCCAGAGCAGGCACCAGAACTGGAAGTCTTGCAAGCATCAGAGCAACAAAAGGCTGACAATGGCCGAGATCAGCGCAATCTGGAGAATGCAGAGGAAAGCACAGCCGAACCATCATCAGTTCAAGTTCATTTAAATGAAATCGATGAAAACATCATTAAAAACGAGCAAAACGAAATCGAGATACAGCCCGCAACTTCAGCACAACCAGATCATGCGGAATCAACGGAGGCTTCTGTAAGTAATGTTCAGCCAGCGGAGGAAGTTGTTGCCGAGGCTAGCGAACCAGTTCTGCCAGCCGCATCAGAGACGCCAGAAGAAACTTTGACGCCTACAGAGGCTTTCAATGATCAATCAGAAGAAGCTGAAGTGAAAGCTGAGCCTGAGGAATCAATTGCACCAGCCGTGGAGGCAATAACTCCAGAGCCCAGCTCTTCAGCCTCCCCTGTCGAGCCTGTCGCTGACAAAAGTGATGAATCCATCGAAGATGACAGCAAAGAAGAGATCGATGTTGCTAAGGGCAGCTCAGAAAATCAATCGGAACAATCTGCTGTAGAGCAAACTGAAAAGGACTCCTCTGAGGAATCTGACGAATCGTCAGCGGATGAGCCAAAGGCCAGAGCAGAGGACAGTACTGCAACGCCACTCGTCTCCTATCCACCACACAATTCGGGGCAAACTTTCGATAGTAATCTGGCCGATGAGCGCAGTGCTCATCTCTCACTGGCGTCCACAAACCGTTCGACGCTGATTGTTGGACTTTGCTCGGGAACTGCAGTGATATTCATTGTGATTTCACTGGTCATCTTTGTATTGTCATTCCAACGCCAACGCGGCACTTTGGACATTGAAATGCAGGAACAACGTCTGGGCAAGGATGATCTGGATCAGGAGGATGCACAAATGAAGCTGCTTGATGTGGAGCTAACGGCGCCCGTAATTATCGCCATGGGCAACGAGGAGACCGATGAATGTCTTTAGATCTCCCAACATCAAACTGATTTTGGTGCATTGTAAATATTTTCTATTTTTGAGATTGAGTTTATTTTAGTAAAGCAGCATCGAATCCTTGATCTTACTACTCCAACTGGTTGTTATATTTTTGGCTCGAAAATCATGACTGGCCCAAAGCTGTACATGCGAAAAAGACGAGAATCGAAAACAGACACAGAAAAAAACAAAAAACATTTGCCATATTGCTTAATTTTAGCTGCACTCTATTCGATAAGTTCTTCTCTGTTCAAGAAAACACAAAAATTATTTATCTTTAGGATTTTGATTTAAATTTAAGCACACTTTTATTGAGAGTCTGACGAAAACTCAGAATAAATATTTTGGACTTATTAATAAACCTACAAATGCATTTTTGTTTTATTATTTTACACAATTCTTATAAGCTAAAAGACTACTATATCTACAATAACAAAGTTAGATATATTATATAGTTGACAAGCTTTTTCAACGGCAGCCTAAAAGTATTCCACATTTTATAGAGCGAAAGTCATTTGGTTGTAATTTCCACCAAAGTAAAAGTATCGCTGTACAATTCCTATGCAAATCATTAGACGTCTATACATAATTGAATAATATTAAAAGGAATAGAAGTATGAGAGGTGTTTAGATTTAATATTTATCCCAGCAAGCGAAATCTGTAGCAAAAAGAAAATCGTGCCGCGGAATTCGTAATGAACATTTTGTTGAGCAGGCCATAAGTACTAAACAATTGAGCTCATACATTACGATCACAATGTTAATCGATATATTTATTCAAAGATCTTTTAACTCTCTATAATACCTAAATAAATAAAAAAAAAGGCCAACCGCATTTTTTATATCAATATTGGTTGCTTATCTAGATTTGTGTATTAAGGTTACATGAATAATTTAATATTGTGTACCACATAAGGAAAATCAACATCTGCCCTGCTGAAAGCTCAAAAAGGTCAACCAGAAATGATTTAATGCTTTGCCACTTATAACTATGTGGCAGCCACTACAAAGTATAGCATTAGTACGACTAATTGCATTGGATTAAAAGCTTCGCCGCGTCGGCGTATCAAAGGCGTATTTTAATTAACTAACAAATGGGTGCAAGATCTATTGAATGACGCTATTGAGAATAAGATGGAGATAGAAAGCTGGAGAGCAGTAGCAAGTTCTATGCTCACAACATAATACATAGAATACTCCACCCGCTGGCACGCTACTGAGGAGAGGAGAGGCGACGATGCTTTTTTGATTGAGTATATGTTGTTTCCGATCTTGTTATAGCATTGTGATGAGCTTCATGGGCGAAATGAAGAGAAGCGCGCTCAACGGCATCGTGACCAAAGTGAAATAAACAAAAGCATTTTGAGATTAAGAGTTTTTGTTTTAGATTTCTCGTTGATGTGATCTTATGCAATCGCCCGCACATTGGGCGAGTTAAGCAAATAGCCAAAAAATGTAAGGAAAACAAAGACTTTCGAATACTTTGCCATGCTTTATTATCGACAATTTAAAAGCAATAAAATATCAATTGACAGCATAATTTTCCCATTCCCATTTCAGTCGCAGACAATTACAAAACTTAAAACAAAAAAAATAAAAATACAAGTTGGAAGCCTAACAGATGACACAACAATGTGGTTAGCTGTCTGTGGCGAAATGTAAACCACATCAAATAAATAACACATACTGTTCATACATACAGATGTATGTTCATATAGTGATAGTCAAGATTAAGTTGCACGAACAAAGTGGAATCTGCAGTAACATACTACCACTGTGCTGCAGCCAAGAAGAGACGCGTTTTATATTTTTCTTTTTCTTACTTTACACATTTTGGTTCTTAACCCATATCCCGCCGGCGTCGACGCCAACGGCGCTGTCATTTTCTCATCTAATGCGCGTCTGCCGCTAGCCAAAGCTCTCGCTCACGCGCTATTCGCTCAGTGGCCGTTGCATTGTTGTTGTTGTTGTTTCTGTTGCTCTCTCCCACTGCTTTGTGCGTTCAAAATAAATTCTATTTGAAACGAATTAAATAGTGTAAGCATGCATGCATGCATGCATGTGTGTGTGTGTGCGAGAGTGCGAACGTTTTTTTTCATATTTTACATTTGAAAGCACAGAAAACAGCAAACATGGAACATGTTGTTCAGTTTGCTTGTTGCTCTGCACGCGTGCGGTTCGCATTTTGATTTCCGCTCTTATTCTCTCTTGATTCGACAATACAATCAACAAGCGAGTCGTGTGAGCATATTCTGTAAAAGCGACAAAAGGTAGAATATTTTAAGATTGTGCGGCTGCTATTTTATTCAGCTGTGCAAAGTTTGCAACATTTTGTGACATACGCGACGTATACGTAATGTGGCATATTGCATTTAAGTATATAAAATGCACAATGTGTAACATGTCTAGAAGGATTTCAAAATATAATTTGTTTTTTTGGCACTCTTGCGCGCAATTTGTGTATGATTCAAGGTTTGCAATCGCGCTGAAATTAAATTAGAATACACATTACAAGTGGAACCACAAAATGCTACAACCCACAAAAGATACAATTCTTACAACAGCATAATATACCAAGTTTTATTTATATATTTCTTTTATATTAATATTGTTTTGTTTTTTTGGTTTAATTTTAAACATACAATAGAACTTTCAAATTAGTAAGAGTTGACGTGATCAATTTAAAGATGCCCTGTATCAAGATATAATGCACAGCAGATATAACTAGTGACAAGCAATTATCTAAGATTATAAAATAATAAACATTTTTATCTGAATTTGAATATTTAACTATTTTAGACTAGTAGACAACTTTTATCAGTTTATTGACTTGGAAACAACATAACCTACTTGACTTTTTCGAATGAGTTTGCATAGTTTACAGGGTATATACACGTGTATTGTATTTATCTATGTTGATCGCCTTTATGTCCGAATAAAAATACAAAGTTGCTGTTTTGTGTACGAGCATATTTATACTCATATGTACATATATAAATATGTAAAATTAAATATATATGTATATACACCCAGTATTTATATACACATGTTGGTTGTCTGTTTTTGGCACAGTGTTGTCTTAGCTTTGTGCGTGTGAGTCACCTGTGTGTTCTTGGTTCTTGGTTCTTGGTCGCGACCGCGGCAGTGAAATGAAAATTGAAATGAATAGAAAAGAAATGCATTTGATAAACAATGGACAAACAACAACAAAACAAAACAAAGCCTTAAATAAAACAGCATATATGCAGCCTCACTCCCTTTACGCTCATGTCCTCCTCCCCACTACCCTCCCCCGAGAGTAAACATATCGCGCCCATAAATTGTCTGCTTATTTGTGGGTAATGCAGGTGTCTTAGCAGGTTCTGCTTTTGTTCTAGCCTGTGTTTTGCTTGTATTTTTCTCTTTATTTCTTTTCCAAGTAAGTAACCGCAGTAAGAATTGCATTTCAGCCATTTTCAGTAAGGGCAGTCAGCCAGTTGGCTGTTGATGTGCAATATGAGCGGATTTATCACAGTAATTTTTTTATATTATGTTAAGTTGGCAACTGTGTAGCATAAATACATATATATATATATATATATATATATATATATATATAACGAGTTTGTCGTCTTGAGTTGGCAGTTGCCAAAGTCAAGATTATAATTGCCAAGCGGAGGCGATGTCATAAGCAAAGTCGCGACTTTCACATTGAAGTACTTTGGAAGCGTGCGCCCACCAATTGTTTGAATTTGTTTTATTTATAATTAATAGCAATATTTTCCATGGCATTTCGCCTTCGATGCATTTGGAAGTGCTTCTGCTCGTGGGCAGCTGTGAGGCGTGCCAATTGTGTAACAATAAATGGAATAGCAACAACAACAACAATAGCAGCTATAACAACGCCCAGATAGCCAATTATTCAAGTTCACTTTAAATGCTTTCAAAATCGCATGTGAAATATATACAACATATTATCCGATCAATATAATAATTAAGTTTATTGAAATTGTCAAGAGGTAGAAGTTTTAATCATATCAAATTGTGTATTTTTTTCAAATGCTAAGCTACATATAAATGCGTTGGACATCAATTGCCATTAATCAGAATCTATCAAGTTGCTTGCCATTTCTGATTGGCAGGCAGATGATAGTGGCGCTTCCCTTTGTGGTGCCTTGTATGGCAAATGGAACTTGCGCAAGCCTATTTCAGTTCCAAACGAATGAACTTCGCCACACACTATCCAAAAACAAGAAACAATCGCAACGCACACCCGCACACACACTCGCCAATTGATATGCATATATGAGCATAGAGCTTGGCTCATTTCCATCGTGCTATTAGTTGCCTTTACGCATGATCAATTAAGAAAAACAATTAAAATTTTGTTAAACTACCAAAAAGAGATCCACAAAATTTTAACAGAAACTAGTTGCCAAATTTTTGACAAAATTCAAATAGACATAAAAGGCATGCCAGCAAAGCGACATAGAACGGAAGTTATAAATACCTATATGGCCTGATATCATAGTTACTTTTGCATACGTGCCAATGTCTGTGCTAGATGAGTTATTGTTGACGTTCAGGGAATAGAAGTTGGCAGTCAAACCTGCCGGCATATCAATTAGTAGAAAGCGCCAGAGCCAACACCCAACCAAATGGAGCACACGACACATTTCGCAATACTTAGACCCGGGCCACACCCCATCATTAGTTGCTACATGCAACATAAGCGCACTCAAATAACAAAAGAAAACATTTTTTAAAAATATTAAAAAATATATATATATTAGATTCTCAATTAAATGCAAGTGAAGAGAAAAACGAACACAAACACTTTCCGGTCATAAACTGGCAGAGTGCAGTGGCCAGACAAATGGCTATTAAAGATGCCACACTGTATATTGCCTGGCATTTCCTTCCCTACTCATAGTTCATGCCCATTAATTCCAAGCATTTGATTTGTTTACTATTGTTAATATACCTATTTTTTTTTTTTTTTTTTTTTTGCAGTGCAGAAAAGCCCAAAAACAAACAGTTCTCGAACGCGGCCAACAGTTTTATGCTGTGCGCTTTGGGGAATTTTAAGTGCAAACACAAACAACAATGACGACAGCCAAATGGACTTGGATTCGGATCTGCCGCCAGCTGCTGAGCATTTTACTTGGTATGTACTTGTACTATTTTATGGTCTTTACATTATTTTATGGTTTTAATTCTTGGGCGAAAATAGTTTTTCGCACATGGCTGGGTCAGCTAAACTTGAATTAACTCGTTAGACCAGCATTGGCCTTCAGTCTTCAACCAAAAATTTCAATGTTTTGCGGAGAGTACGTCAGAAATGCGAAAGCTTCGTCAATTTAAGGCATAATTTCTATTTTTATACAAACACACAACGTATCCAAGTTTTATGAGCATTATAACTATATACAAAAAAATAATGTTCTCTCTCGTTTTCCACATATTTCAATCAAATTGCCTAGACTAATTCGGTACATATGAATATACGGCTATTAACAAGAAAATTAAATCACATATTTTTCCGTTTAAAAAAATGTCTGAGCCACATGAAAGGCAAAGACAACGAAACGGAAATACACTAAATTTGTGTTTTTTAATTGATTTGGAAATTAGTTTTCAAATTAACAAACATAAAATGATTTCTTGAAAAATTACAATAGATTTTCCAAGGAATTCAACTAAATAGGAAGTATGACAAGCGTTTCCCGAGCTTTGAACTCAGCTGGAGACAACAGACAACATTGCCAGGCGATGCAAAAATTATGACAAAGTTCTTAGACCCCTTAGCAAGCAGTTAATAATAGAAATCGAGGCCCAGCATGTCTGTGGGAGGCGGCTATATATCAATGCCTAATGCCATACGGTTCACATAAGTATGCTATGCATAAAGTAGAGTCATTGAGTTGACAAATCGCACGTCAGCATTTGGCCAACTTTTTGGCAATGAAATGGCCGTCAGTCACTTGTCAGAACAACGAAAATCCCACTGGGCGCCAAATGTAGTTGTTGGTTGCCATTGAAGGCCCCCACACACGCACACACGCACACACGCACATATGCACTCACACACTGTGCACTTTATATATTACGCATACGCAGCGTGGCCACGTCGCATGACTCAGTGTGCTGTTAGAGTGTAGCAGGTGCGCTAAAAGCGAAATTGAAATTAATTTCAATTATATATTTAACGCTACAGAACGCCGCACACTGCCGCCTGCCTCGACACTTCACTTTGCCAAAAATAAACACCCCGAAAATGACTTGGAATTGCGAGCGTGGGAAATTTGTGATCACTACAAAAAAAATATTGTGACGCACTTGTTGCTATTCTTAGGCCATTTATCCGTTCGAGCCAAATATTTGTGCAAAACAAATGGCAACACTTATAAATCTATTTAACATATATACATATTTTGTTTAACAATTTGCCTTATTGCTGTGCAGTTTTCAGCAGCGTTGCCGCAGAGCCACCCAGTGGCTATAAGCGTGAGATATGCGAGTTCCGAAAGGGCAGACCGGTGCGTATGGACCACCCGCGGATTTCTGTATCCACGAACTAACGAGGTGTTAATCGTTTCAGATGCAGCCCACTAGCTCGTATCGCAGTCGCTTGCTTGCGATGCGAGAACAAATGCTGATACGTGCCACACTCGAGGGGCCCGAGATCTATGGATACATACTGCCCTCCACCGACGAGCATCTCAACCAAGAAGTGGCGGAACGCGACCAACGTTTGCATTATCTCAGCGGCTATACGGGGAATCGTGCGGTTGCCGCAGTCACGCAGGATGGCGCCGCCATTTGGCTGGAGAATCGCTATGCACAGCAGGCGGATGGGGAGCTGGATTGCGATTGGGAGATTTATTTGGTGGGTGGCAATGTCAGCATGGCCCAATGGCTGGGTCATCAGCTGCATATGAACAAACGTATTGGCGCCGATCCGCAGCTGGTGCCGCATCATCTGTGGATCACTTGGGAGCGCGAGCTGGCCGAGAAGTTTCTGAAGCTCATCAAAATCAATAGCAATCTGGTGGACATGATTTGGGAGGCCGAACGTCCAGAGCCAGACAAACATCATGTCATACAAGTGCAAACACGCGATTTTGCTGGCGAGAAATGGGAGGACAAAGTTAATGAGCTGCGTCATCGGCTGGTCCATCTGGGCTGTGATGCCATGATTATCACCTCACTCACAGAAATTGGCTATTTGCTGAATATTCGGGGCACAGACATTCCCTACACGCCCGTGGTGAAGGTAAGCCGGAACTGAATCAGATTTCGACAGATATGTTTGACAATGCGTTTCTTTTTTAGTCTTTCGCCATTGTCAGCCGGGACGACATATTTTTCTATGTGGATCATGGCAAGATCAGTCTCGGCATTGATCTGCATCTGCGCACTGATTGCTATAACGAGAACTGTGTCAAGTAAGTAAGGGTTCATTTAGACTGGTTATTTTCCTTAAGTAGATGTAGACGTCAGATAGATCAGACAGAGAGAAGAACGGTTCTTTGGCATCATAATTATGGCATATTATTTATCAGGCAACTTAAATAATGACCTTGTCACATAATGTTTATCGACTCAAGCACTCGGAATTCTATGTAATTTCTGTTCCCATTGAAGATGATTAATCACCTTAAGAACATCTTGTTAAATGCTGAATAGCTTTGGTACATGAAAAATTTGATTTTCCCAAAATAGACTATTAATCATTCAAAGTGGACATCATGCATTGAGAACGATGTGTTCCATAAAGTCAAAGATCTTCAACTTACTCATTTTAGATGTATATTTGAACAAAAAGCAATTCTTAAACATTTTTATATTCCTTTCTGCAGGATTAAGGAGTACAAGCAAATTTGGAGCGATATACGAACTTATGTACAAATCTGGAAGCGTGTGCTTGTGCCAGCACCTTGTGTTCAGGAGCCGGGTGCCTCGGAGGCGATTTACTCAGCGGTGCCCGCCAAGAATGTTGTGGAACACATCTCACCGATTATCTTTATGCGAGCGCAAAAGAACTCCGAGGAGCAGGAGGGCATGCGCATGGCGCATATACGCGATGGCGCCGCTATATGCGAGGCCATGAGCAATCTGGAGACCAGATTCTACACAGAGCAATGGACTGAGGAGAAGATCAAGTACGAGGTGGAGCTCTGGCGTCTGTCGCAGACCCATGCCAAGGGACTATCCCTACGCACCGTGGTTGCCTACGGCGAACACTCGGCTCTACCCTACTACATATCCAGCAATGTGACCAACATTGAGGTTTCCGATCAGAGCCTGCTGGTCATCGAATCTGGTGGCCAGTATCTGGAGGGCACGACGGATGTGTCGCGCACATTTATTTTCGGCGATCCCACACGCGACATGAAGAGAGCTTATACGGCTGTGTTGGCTGGCATTCTACACATATCCGATCTAATATTTCCCGCCTCGGTGAAGCCATCCGGTCTTGACAGTGTGGTCCGTGCCAAGGTGTGGCACGAGATGACCGATTATCCGCAGGCAACAGGGCATGGCATTGGCGCCTATGGTTCTGTCGAGGAGCGTAAGTAAAGTTGTTGCCTTGAAGTAACTGATAGTTTGAAATATTTCCTAAGTCTTGAATGTAGTTTTTGAATGATCTTTAAAGATATTGAAATCTCAGCTTTAGAGTGATAATCAGAAGAATATTTTTCGATAAAATCAGACTAGTTAGCAGTCGGTTATATTCCACTGTAAATCTGTTGTAACATTATTTTCTTCAGTTCAACTAATTCATGTCAATACTTACAGCTCCCATCTCAGTGGCCTATGGAGAGAACAGCAGTTTCCACTTTAAAGAGGGCTATTTCTTCTCCAGCGGTAAGCAGATCAGCTAAATTGTCAATGTTGCTTCTTTAACAATCTTTCACTCATGTAGAGTCTGGCTTTTACAAACGCGATGATTTCGGAGTACGCATCAAGAATGTGTTGGAGGTGTTGGACACCGGCAAAACAACGACCAGCGGTGAACACTTTTTAGCATTCCAACCTGTTACACTGGTGCCGTACGAGCCAAAACTGATCGATGGCTCCATGCTGAGCTCAGATGAGAAACGCATGCTCAATAGATACAATGCCAAAATACGGAAACAGATTGGGGACGAGCTGAAAAGACTTGGCAACATGAAGGCCTTCTACTGGATGATGAACAAGACGCGACACATACGCGAGTATCTGCCCGAGGACGAGTATCGTGCAGCGATGGGAGGTGGCTGCCACACCCACATCCACCCAATCTACACGCCCATATTAGCTGTGGGTCTAATGATTGTGGCATCATTCATCGATCTTTAGAATCGATATAATTAAGCGTGTGTATGTGTGTGCCTGTGCTTGTATGTGTGTGTGTGCGTGTGCGCGTGCGTGTTTGCTTGTGTGTAATTATATAGTTTTAGTTAGCTATGCAAATCGAAGAGAGAACTTGGGACTAACAATTAAAATACCATTATTAACTGTTAGAATGTATTTAAGTAGTAGCTTGATTCACCGAAAACATTTGAAGTTGAAATATTTAAACCAATGCAAATACGTACTGTATATTTGTATAAACATACTTAACTATCAATAATTTACCAAAAAATATCTGTTAAATTTTTATATTAATATGAACAATATCTACTTAGGTAAGAAATAATGCTGTATATTTTTCTAAATGTGATTAAACGTAAAATGTATTGAAGGTGTACGTGAGATTAATGTACTGAAAAGGGACTTTGATTTCACCAATTGTATATATTGGTAACCTGATCTTAAATCTCACCAACCAATTGCGTTTCTCATTTTGTGTCAAAATTAGAATACTGTAATGAAAAGCTGCAATTATTTGTAATGAAATTCACTTTTCCAGGATAATTCCAATCGTTTTTCTTTGTTCTGAACTTCATTTAATTAGGTCAATTATATTATGACCCAATCGTTACCCACCTCGCTTTCCGCACATTCTCAATGATTGTGGCAGTTCAGATGATTGTGTTACGGACAGATTGTTTTTTCACCACAGCCAATTGAGCTGATAAGCCAGCCCATAAGTGCGTTGAAAGGTTTGTTGAGTGTTACAATCGTTCAGTTATTAACGTGATTTCAACTCGATACCTTGTGCTCTAACAATTGTGAAAACTAAATGAAAACGCACGGGGCCAAAAAAGTGATAAGATTTAAACAATAACAGATATCTCAATAGACTCAATGCGACATTGATTGAAAGCAAAGAAAATATGTGGAAAATTATTTACCTCTCCAGTATTTTATTGCTCCTACTTCCGAAAGTGCATGCCAAAAATGCGATAGTCCAAGAGTTGACAAAGGGCTGGACTTTGAGGGAGAGTGGCTCTAGTAAGTATCCACTTATGGATATGATCAATATTGCTATGTCTGTTGGGCCATGAATACAATATTGATCTGATTCATTGTCAAATATTCAAGATTCGCACAGTCCCCGGCCTCCCCACCAACTGTTGCGACTGATAAGATAAGAACCCTGACGCTGACTGCGGTTTGTTATTAATATCAATGACAATGCCAATTAATTGGTCTTAAAATGTTTCCACTGCAACATTAGTGATTTTAGAGTGATTATTTGTTTTGCACCGATTTCATTTTCTTCTTTGCATTTTTTAGCGAAGAAATTTAACGTGGCAAAAATTCCGTCCGGGGTTTATACAGCTCTTAAAGATGAATATGGTGATCTGCTGGATCCGGGCAATGATATTAAACTGCGATGGATTGCAAACAAAAACTGGACTTATAGCACAACATTCGGAAGGGGTTTGGACAGACATCTGGCCTCCATTCCTCGAAAATCCTACTAAAGTCTCCCTCAATTTTCAGCCGATGAATTGGGTCACGACAGTAAAGTGAATCTAACGTTCCACGGAATTGATACAGTGGCCAAGATCTGGTTAAATGGCGAACTCCTTGGCGAGACTGCTAATATGTTTGTGCGGTATTCCTATGAAGTTGGTCATCTTCTGCGCCCAAGTCCTGACCTGAACCAGCTAGATATCGAGCTAATCTCCCCTCTGGCCGTGGCGAATGCACGTGCTAAAGAGCTGGCGGATAAGGGCAATAGCGCTCCGTCCAGCTGCCCGCAATCTCAAGGCGATGTTGAATGTCATCGTAACATGTTGCGCAAAATGCAAATGAGCTTCGGCGGTGGGTGGAATCCAGCAGCGTTGTCGTCCGGCATTTGGAAGCCGGTGACGATAGAGTACTATATGATCGCCATCCTTCGCGATGTGGATGTGGCAATCAATCGCAACGATACTCACTGGATAATGGACTGTCGCGCAGTTTTAAGCACAGACGCCCCGGAAAATTTCTATGCGCAGCTAGTGGTCTTTACGAGGTGAGTGGAATAACGCACCGAGAAGTAGAATTCCAGTCAAGAAAAAAGTCTACACCCTTTGCCCCATGCTAAAAATAAAAATTTTTCTTCTTTTTTCTTTCAAATCTCCGTAATAATTATAAAAATATTCAAATCATATGATCATCTTGTTCTTACTAAACCTCAGCGAGCTGTTGGATAAGCCGTTGGTCGTTGAGAAATCAAATCTGAACTATGCGTCGCCTCATCTGGAATTTCAGGTTGATATACCGAAAGTACGTAGCTCCAGGCTTTCACTGGCTTCAGCTAATCATTTACAAATCTTAGGAGCGTGTCAAGCTCTGGTGGCCCAATGGCTATGGAGCACAGCAATTGTATCCAGTGCTATTTAGGCTGAAGGCTTATCGCAGTAAAGATGAGCCTAGTTTGAGTTCACGCACGGACTCACAGAAATTGCTGCATATTGGATTTCGGACAATCAAATTGGTGGAGGATAAGGATGGTAAGGAGTTTCATTAGGCATGTTCTCTTAAAGGTTTTGTCATCAATTTGGTGTGGTTTCAGAGCGTGGTCGCACCTTCTATTTTCGTGTTAACGGTCATCCAATCTTCATGAAGGGCGCCAACTATGTGCCGGCTCAGACCTTACCCGAACTCTCAGCCGAAACGGAAACAGGTGAGTCCATTTTTATAGAGTGCATTTAAGTTATATTTTATTATTGACTATCTACGTTTTGTTACAGTGCAGCATCTGCTGAAATCGGCCCAACTAGCAAACATGAATATGATACGCGTCTGGGGTGGTGGCCTTTATGAGTCGGATACGTTTTATAGCCTGGCTGACTCGTATGGCTTATTGATATGGCAGGACATGACCTTTGCAAAAGCAATCTATCCCATTGACGATGAGCTAATGGCCTCCATGGGCCTTGAGGCTGTACAAAATGCTCAGCGACTCGCCTATCATGCCAGTCTGGCATTGATTGTGACAAATAATGAGATCGAACTATATATGGTTGAAAATCGCACAGATTTCGGTGAAAATGCGATGCGTCTTGAGAATGAATATAAGCTACTCTTTGTGGGCAATCTGTGTGCCGAACTGAATATAATCTCGCGAAATGATTTCAATCCGCGACCCGGTCCCATGATCTCCACACCTTCGCTGGGAATTCTAGAGTCCGGCAAGGAACTAGCCAATGATCCCCAGAGTCCAGACTATGGAGATGGTAAGTTAAAAATGGGTCTCCATGTTTGTGACAATAATACAGCCTTTACTCTTTAAATACAGTACATTTCTATGAGGACGAAACAGATGCCACTTCGCAGATTATTTACCCGCCGGCTCGTTTCATCTCTGAATTCGGCTACACCAGTCTGCCCATGCGTTCGTCCTGGCAACGTGTGCTTGGCGAGAATCACACTGAGGAGAACTTAGCGGCACTAATACGCCAACGGCAGCATAATTCAAAGGGCTTTATACCGATATTACTGCAAATTGCTTACCAGCTGCCAATCAAACTACACGCCTGGGATGATAATATCGATGAATTTATCTACTTCAGTCAGGTGGCCCAGGCAATGAACACCAAAGCAGCCTTTGAACTGTTTCGCAGCAGGCGGGACGATTACCAAACAATGGGCGCACTTGTCTGGCAACTAAATGATGTTTGGATAGCGCCCACATGGTCCTTCATCGATTTCTATGGCAACTACAAGTTGGCCTACTACTGGGCAAGGGATTATTTGGCGTCAACCAGTATATTTGCATTCTATACTGAATCTAGAGATCAGCTGAAGATAACTGTCACTCGCGAGAATTACATGGAAACTCCAGATATGCAGCTATATAATATTCACATCAATACGTATCTGTGGAATGATATTTTATCCAAAAAGATAATCGCACGAGCAATCGGCCTGGTAGGATTATTCAGATATTTGTAACTTAATTTTTGAGAAATTTAATTTTATTAATTCGCAGCGCGCAAGTTCGTTAGATGACTTGACCATACCTCTAGAGTCAGTCCTATATGAAGGACATACCAAGGAGGAAATCTTCTTGGAAATCCTTTTAAAGGATGATGATCGGATTGTGGCACAAAACTACTTCTATCCGGTGCTTATTAAGCACATTGTCGGCATTAAAGATCCGGAACTTAGAGTAAGTTTTTAACTAATCGTTTTCGGTTGATTGAGATGAATTTATTATTTCTTTTATATGTGATAGCTCGAAGTTGTGGGTATCGACTGCAATAGTGTAAAAACACCTTACAGCAATAGTTTCAGTTTGCGGATAACTGTTAAATATCCAGCCCTGTTTGTTTACTTAGAGGTTACCCATCCGGACCATGCAAATTTGAGGCACACATTCTCCATGAATGGGTTCATACAGACGGTTCCCCGGCAAAATGTATACCTGAATTTTGAAATCGATTCGAAATGCTTGACTATCACAACAGCGGATATCGCAGTAAAGGCCATGAACCAATATTTGTTATGAGTATTATAATGAATGCAATATAACGTACATTCTTGTATAAACTGGAACGATTTTATGAAACTTAATGATGTCTAAATTTAAAAAAATAAACAAATAGTTGCCACACATTTGTGCCCACGCCTTTGACTATACATAGCTTCGATTCTCATTATGAAACAGCTGTCATTCAGTGTTCCTGTAACAAAGAAATGTTAATAATATAATAATAATTGTATAGCTTAAGAAAAGAATATTAATATACTACAATAATTTCTGTCCATCAAACTACGTAATAAATTTTTGAATATATTTGAATATTTGAATAAAGGCTCAAATTTGTACATACATGTCTACTCTCTACTCTAAAACCAAACTGTATTTGCTTGTTGTTTGCATGTGTGCATGTAAATTTACTTTCAGGGTGGCCTAATGTGCCGACTAGACTCTCTGTCGACTACAAACAAATAAAATTTGTGTATGAGGCTTAAGCTTTGTTCACTAGTGTTATCAAATCATATTATCTTCCTCGCATTCTCTCTCCCACTCTCCAGCAATTTGCACTCTCGCTAGAAGCCGACGAGCGCCGATCGTCAAATTCCAGTCGTCAGTCCATTAGTTGCCCTACGCGGTGATGGTCGCGTTTGTTCCTGCGTTTCGGTGGGCAACGTAACGAAACAGTTCGTATTTATATATGTAAACAACAAATTGGTGCTCGAGTTGGCGGCTCTAAGTATTCTGTTATAATTTTTATTTATTTAGAAGAAGAAGTTTGTTGAAATAATTTATGGCAAATACTTTGTCGGTATTTGCTTAAAACAAAAGAAAAAGAAAAAACAATTATGTGTTGTTTGCTCAGTCGTAAAGTTTACGGTGGCACCAGCTGTGCATTTGGACTGCTGCTCTGCATGCTTGTATTGACGGGGGTCAAAGGCGACGCTGTGCAAGTCATTGAGCTGGGCCATAATTGGAGTATATCTAATCAGAATGGCTGTAAGTATTATCCAACTTAAGATTGTATTTAAAGCAGCTGTCAATTAAGCACATAAATAAATAAACAAAAACAAGGAAGAATCGAATAAGTGGTGAGCAAATTTTCCTGTATTGACTTTGGTGATTTGCTATTCATTATCAGTATCTTACGCTGATGATAAAACATACGTACTGAATAATTTAGAGAGTGCACAAATATATATATACGTATATATTGTAGCCATGACCATTGCGGAACAGACGCTGCCCTCGGGAATATACAGTGCCTTCTATCCCAATCAACTTCTGGATGC
Organism: Drosophila cognata; assembly: GCA_035041535.1. NCBI lineage: Eukaryota > Metazoa > Arthropoda > Insecta > Diptera > Drosophilidae > Drosophila > Drosophila cognata. The sequence goes on along the minus strand of JAWNLC010000571.1, from coordinate 9,607,116 downwards.
CTTCAATGATGTAAGGCTCCGCTGGTTGGCCTATGACAATTGGACATACACGAATAATTTCAAATGTAAGTGCATTCTCCAATTGAAAAATTCAACAACATCCCTCCTTCTTTTGTTTTGGTGCAGTCGATGTGGATCACTATAGGCGTGTGCGTAGCTTTAATTTGACCTTCCATGGCATCGACACAGTAGCTGAGATTAGATTGAATCGCCAAGTGCTCGGACGAACAGACAATATGTTTGTGCGCTACTCATACGATGTCAGCAAGTTGCTCCAGGATGACAATGTGCTGGAGGTGGAGATAAAATCGCCAGTGTTGGTTGCAAGGGCCAAAGCAAATGCATTGGACCTATCAGGACGGTATGTGCCACCAGCATGTCCACCCGATAATTATCACGGCGAATGCCACATGAACATGCTGCGAAAGATGCAGGCAAGCTTCTCATGGGACTGGGGACCGGCAGCGCCATCGATGGGTATCTGGAAGATGGTCCAGCTCGAGATGTACGAAGTGGCACTGCTACGTGATGTGGATGTGGACATTAGTAGCAACAGCACACACTGGAACATGCACGTTAGCTGCTACATGGACACCATGAGCAGAGAGAATTTCTATGCCGAATTGGTATTCTATGCCGTGTGAGTAGACCTTCACATGACACATCAAACACCAAGTTGCAGTTTATCAAGCTCTTCATCGCTTGCAGTGAGCTGCTCAACGAGACAGTCGTCATAGATACATACACCTCTAAGCCCATCAGCTATTTGACGCCGGTAATTGTATTTGATCAGGCTGTCCCAATTGTAAGTAGCGTACACTAATTGTCTTGTGCGGCAATTGATCTGATTGATAAGTGTGTCAAGAGCAGTTGTTGTTGTTTGTATTATGCAGGATGAAGTCAAAACCTGGTGGCCAAATGGCTATGGCGACCAGAAGCTATATCCGCTGCACTTTACACTAAACGCCTGGTTGGGCGCCCCTGGACCCGAGGTGCGTGCCAAAACCAAATCGCAGAAGTCTATACGTGTTGGCTTTCGTACACTGGAGCTAGTAGAGCGCCCAGCACCGGACGGTCAGGGCAACACATTCCTCTTTCGGGTCAACGGACTCGAGATGTTCATGAAAGGCAGCAACTATATTCCATCCCATATACTGCCAGAGCAACAAACTTCCGAAAGCAGTGAGTACAGAAATTATATGGTAGTCCAACAATTTAGCATATATTAAATAGGCAATTTATTAGATGATAACCCTTTGTAAGCTGAACTCGATTCGAAAAACCCATGAGTATTCAAATTAAACCGCATATTGGAAAAACCCACTAACACACATTTACACGGACATAAGTGCATCTGAAATAGGTTTTACCCCATTTAATTAGACAAATAAAATTGTCTCGACGATTCCAACGAATATGGAATAAATAATAGAAAAGATTATATAGATAACTATAAACATACATCTATATATCTACATCTCTATTGTCTTTGATTATACATAGCTACCCTTGACACGTTCACAATGTTTAGGGTCTAACTGCTCTTCATCAAAAAGATTATCGTTTTAAGGTGCAATCGTACTCAAGCATCGACTAATTGAATTGTGCAATTATGTTTGATAGTATCACTAGGAATTCAACAAAATAAAATTACAATTAAATTATGAAACTAATGTTTAGGTAATTTCAGGCAATTGTTGAATGTTTATTAATTAATCTCACATCCTTTCAGTTGCCTACATACTGGAATCTGCCAGGGAGGCGCATATGAATATGATACGAGTGTGGGGTGGTGGTATTTATGAATCAGACTACTTCTACGAGATGGCTGATACTTTGGGCATATTCATCTGGCAGGATATGATGTTCGCCTGCGCGATGTACCCAACCACACCCGAGTTTCTCGCCTCAGTCAGCCAGGAGGTGCGACAGAATGCCAAGCGTTTGTCCCATCACGCCAGTGTTGCCATTTTTGCTGGCAACAATGAGAATGAGGTAGCACTGGTGCAGAACTGGTATCATACATACGGTGATCTGGATCGCTTCAAGGGCGAATACCGGGAGCTCTACCTGGGCAATGTTATCCATGAGCTGAAGATTGTGTCGCACAGATCACGGCCCGAACCGTTGGTTTCCTCGCCATCGAATGGCAAGGCGGGCGAGCAGTTCAACTATATTTCGGAAAATCCACAGGAAACCAGCAATGGCGATGGTAAGGCCATAAAATAGTTGAACAAAACCGTTTTTAGCATTGCTCCGATTGCAGTGCACTTTTATGACTACTTTAAGGATGCTTGGAATGCGGATATTTATCCACGACCACGTTTCGCAAGCGAGTATGGACTACAATCGTTGCCTGGTGCCTTTGCCTGGTCGCGCCTCAAGGCGGACGACTATCCTCTGGCCGAAGTGATGAGTCATCGGCAACACCATCCACTTTCCATGGTACCAATCACCACACAGGTGCATCGCCATTTGCCTCTGCCGCTGCCCGAGGACGAGAACTACAACGAGGCGCTAATCTATTTCAGTCAGATATCCCAAGCAATGGCCACCAAGGTGGAGACTGAACTGTATCGCAGTCTTCGCGATACGGATCACAATACAATGGGTGCCCTTTACTGGCAGCTGAACGATGTCTGGATAGCGCCATCCTGGTCCGGCATTGATTTCTATGGCAATTGGAAGGTAAAATATAACTGATTAATGTCTTCCCAATACTAATGCAAAATTTTAAAGCTTCTTCACTACTGGGCACGCGATTTCCTTGCTCCGATTGCCATAGTAGCGCTCGAGGACACCTCCAAAAAATCACTCAATATATCGCTTATTTGCGATAGCCAGGGGCCAAAGGCCGACACGGCCAATCTAAATGTGTTGGCCAACATTCATCTGTGGTCGCGGTTATTGCCACGACAATCCCAGAACTGGTCGGTCACCCTGCGCCCCAATGGTGTGCAATATGACAAGGTCATACCAATCAAGGATCTGTTGCAAGGTGAATTCAATGAGCACAATGCCTACCTGGAGTTTCAACTGCGTCGTGATCAAACGGTACTTTCACGCACTTACTACTTCCCCAGCAGCATTGCGAGTGCTGTAGGCATTTTGGATCCGGAGCTGGATGTGAGTATTTGAGCATATGACCCATCCAGAAAAGCAACAATGTCTTTAATAATTGTATGGAATTTTTGCACAGTTCGATCTCACCTCGAAAACCTGCATCACAACAATGGGGGGCACACGGAATAGCATCAGCATTACAATAACCGTAAAGCATCCGGCTGTCTTTGTCTACTTGGAACTGCAGCTGCCCTATCGGTATAGGCTCTCCGAAAATGGTTACATGCAAACCACGCCCGTACATGTGGTCCATGTGACAGTCGAGACGACCTCTTGCATTCGCATCTGGCGCAAGTCAAACTTCAATATCTGGACCGTAAATGAATTCATGCCGTAGCGCAGCGAATTTTCATTTTAAGTTTTAATGCAACATTTATAAATATCTTAACAGGTAAACAAAGCAATAAATATAATAGATATGTTATAAGTAAATTTGTATGTGCGCGGAGGCAGCGGTGCCTCAGGCAATCTAAATAGGTGCCTGCTACCGTGCGCCCATCTATCTATCAAAACTGGGCATTTGGACACGTGGCGGCGTATAACCCTCGGGATATGGCACCAGCTGATTGTTGAGCACTCGCGCATTGCGCCAGGTCTTCACCTTGTCCTCGGCCGTGTCCGGCACGCGAACACCCTCGATCAATGTGACTGCCGGTCCATCGACAACGTTGTGTGTGCTCTGGCCAATGGGATTGCGATGTGGACTGCCTGCAAGTGGACGGCGAGTGGGCGTCACTGAGGGTGCCGCAACACCGGCACTAGCCGTCACCACCACCGAGTGTGGCATATAGGTAACATATTTTGATTTCTGTGGCACGGCATTGTAGTTATGCTTGGTGATCAGATTCTGTGGTGGACGTGATCGAGAGCCGCCACCATTGCCGGGATAAAGCCGTGCATTCCGCTCAAAGTAATCCGCCGGTTCGGAGGCAGCAAATTGCATATCGCTGGGAAAACTAATAGGCGTCTGACGCAGCACGCGTGGCTGCGACTCAACAGGATCGGCATATGTATATGGCTGCCACTGGCGATCCAAGGCGAAAGAGTAGTTGTTGTTGTTGCTCCGAGTGCCTGGCTGCGTCTGGAAGTGAATTGGCTGCCAGGCAGCTGCACCACCCAGTTGGCGTCCGCTTCGAGAGTTGCGAATGCTGCTGCTGCTGTCCAGCGATTGTTGTTCCAATGCCTTGCTCTGTGCCTTGGCCAACTGCAACTGGATAAACTTGGCCTGTCGCTGTTCTGCGCTGGCCTTGCGCTGACGATAGTCCTGTTGCTGTTGGGCCAGTTCGCTTTGCTTCAACAGTGCCGGCGTATGCTCAAAGATTAGCTGTCGTCCGCTGGCATTGCCACCTGCATTGCTCCTGGCCTGCAGCAGCGGTCGCTTTACATCCGAGCTGCGCACAAAGAATGAACCGGCCGCCTCCTCGGCACGCGCCTTGCGGCTATTCTTGCCCACCAGTATCTCCACATCGTCGCCCTGGCTGGATTTGACATTCACCACGCGCACCTTCGACGGATCCAGATTACGGCCAAAGCGCAGCTCGGTGCGCAACAGTGATGGTCTTCCCGTTACGCTCCTGCTACCGCTGCCGTCATTATCAATGGCATCTGCCGCGCTCATCAAGAGTATCGCATAGAGCAATAATGTTGCAACACTCATACGCCCCGTTGCCGCTGTCACCTTTGAAGTCGTTGACGTTGCCATCTCTTGGCTGCGTTGACTGTGAAATTGATGTAAATTTATGTCAAATTAGCCAAGCGTAATTGTTCATACATATTTACGTAAATCACTGAGTAAGCACTCGCATTCACAACTCTGTTAATACTTCACTTGTTAATATAATAACGCTAATAATTGCATTGTTAGCGAATTGGCTTTAACAAGTTAACAAATAACAGTTTCAGTCTGAAGCTCCAAACTGTAACCTACTCTGTTCCCATAATCCTTAAGCTTCTCTTAACTGAATGTGGTGACCCTCTTGAACCTATATGTATTTTGTCAGTAGATTTTGGTGTGGAACACCAATTTCAGACTTGAAGAGAATCTAATTAGATGATCATTGAGTACGCAGTCCCAATTTCCATTAATAATAGCAGGAATTATAAATAATTTATTAATATATGTATAGTTTGATGTGCATCATCCAAATAGATAGATGTTTCAAATTGTGCCTTCATTCCTTAGCGTATGTTTGTAACTTTGTTTTCACACCGGTTAATTAGTTGTTGCAACACCTGCTTGAATTTTAACTCATTATATCTGCTCTTAATTTAATTATTGACAACCAGTCAAGCAGCCAAGCTAAGGCAAACAGCCTGAGTGCATTTTACAACTTTTTATTGCATCTGCGTGTCTATCTGTGGTGTGTGTATTGATGTGAGTGCGTGTGTGTGTGTGTGTTAATATGCTGGGCTCAGAAAGCGAAACAGCAACTAAAAATTGCAGTGCTTAACTTTCGTTTGCTGCTGTGGCATGAGGAAATTGTCGGTTGCCGGTTTGCCTGTGTGCCGGCAATAACAACAACAACAACAACAACAACAACAACAACAACGGCATTTAGTCTGTTATTGACATGGCGACAATTCGTGCCAGTTGCACTAACCACGCCTTTTACATGCGTTCAGACACTAGTTGACATTATAGCTGATTTGAGGCACTCGAGCGGCTGCTAGCGCCCAAGTCAATGACTTTCATTACATTATCGACTCGCGCCTATTTGCAACAATAACAATCACAAAGTCTCTGTGCACTTTATGCTTCAGTGCAGTTACCTTTTACACCTGGTGCTGCCCAGTATTCAATCCTCAATACTAGCACAGTTGTCGTGGCCAATACAAGATGTTTATCTAAAACAGGAAGTATCCTTAACTGAGCAATGGGCTTGAGCAAGAAAGGTGCCTTGACTGCAAAAGTTATTGAACACATTTACTTAATTTAATATGGGCAGTTTCAATATACTTTTTTTTTAATATAATTGTGTTAATGAAAGTAATAGAAAAACCAAACCAATGTCAACTCAGAACATTATCTTTGAAAACAATTAACGTAGCTTCGTAAAACAAACAAAATAGTAAATAATAAACGTTACTATACTTCAAATATTTATATCTACAAACAAACAAAGCAAACATAATGTACAAATAATTTTCTGATAATAGTTTATTGCAAAATATTTGTTATAGATTGTGTTAAGCAAATATTTAAACTGCAAATATGCATCAATTAAACGACATATATGCCTGAAAACTCATGGTTAAGAACTCAACTTCAATGTTTGTCTAATTAGTTAAACCGATAAATTATGATCAGTTCATCATATCGCAAAAAAACAAAGTAAACTTACAAATTTATTAAAACAACTTTTGTATTTATTATAGAATGATATCAAAATCATGGGTGCTGAGCTTGCTCAGAGGTGCTGAAGGTTCTGTTACGATTTCTAAAAACTGAAGCCAAAATCGTGATAGACATCCTATCACTGATCGAAAAAAAAAAAACATTGAACAACTCGCGACGAAAACGATTGACGATTGAGTCAAAACACTGATATCTTGCTGTCTGCCATTTAATCAAATAGGTAGTCAAGTATTTAAGTGTTGCCAAAGATGGATGGCCGAGTTTTTGTAGCATTTATCGCAATTTGCGTTGGATCAATTTTAGCTTTGCCTATTGATTGGCTGCATAATTGGGGCTGAATGGACTGCGATATTACGCATACGCCGCATGCCGCCACCAACAAGACACTAATGAGTGAAAATTTACGAACAAAATGAGAAAAACAATTAAGAAAATTGTGAATTGCAATTTTAATAAACGGCGCACGGCAAAGTTCACGGCACGACCACGATCACGACTGCGTCTAAGACTGCGACTTCGAGTCAGGCAATCTGGGTAACCACCACATTGGTGCTTGTGGCCCAAACTCGAACTGACTGCCGACTTTCACTTTCAACTCGTACTCGGCAGCGATGCGGCTGAGTGCGCCGCGTTCCCAGTTGAACTCGCTGCCAATGGCGATGCCGCCGCTGCTGCTGCTGCTGCTGACTGCTGACTGTGTGCTATGCGTTGTGCTTTGCTTTTGTTGTTATGAAATCGTCGCGATCATCGCGCACTGTAACAACAAAAACAAGTTTTACTTTTTGCACAACAACACTAACCAAACAACAAAGAAAATACAAAAAAAAAAAATGAAAAACCCCAAAAAAGAAGTCAACGCTTGCTATTGAGCGCTTGGTCTCTTTTTTGTAAGCCTTTCTGAAGTGCGGGCCAGCGTTTTTAGGCCGCTGGCCGGTAACAGCAATGTCGGCGTCAGCAGCGAAGCCACCGATTTCGGCTTCAATGTCACGACGCAGCCGCAGCCGCAGCCACTGCCGGCATCGGCGTCGACGTCACAGCAATCACCTGGTCTTTCGTTTTAAAGCTTTGCCGTTGCGTCTTCACAGCGTCATTTTTTCTGTTCGTTTTTTTTTTGTTTTCGGCCACTTTTGTTCAATGAAAATTACATCACTTCAAGTTTTGAAGCGGGACAGGAAATGCGACCAAAAGTTTAAATCACCGTCTGCTCAAATTCAGAGCCAGAGTCCGAGTTTGAGTTAAAGTCATGGCCCTAAATAATGACAAGCTGAGATTGCTGTTAAGTAAGTGTGTTGAAATGCAAACTGCAATTATTGTTATTGTTATTATGTTTGTGCAATTTGTATAACTATTTAATTATGTGTATGTGTGTTTTCACGTAGTTGACTGGTGGCACTGGTGGCACTACTCAACAGTGGTACCTCGTCAAGTAATCACACGTGGCATCAACTATGTTCATCATTTGCATGCACATTCACCAGAGACAACGGACAAGCGACAGGCGGCGCACATTTAATGAAGAGCTTTCTCACTCAAGGCGTGTCATTCGCCATTAATTGGGCATTACGCTTATGTATTGCAATTGAGCGCAATTGCGGGACAACAACTGTGATGCAAATCACCGACTTGTTCATTGACTTTTGAGCTTGAGTTGTGTGTCAGCTTCTAACCCATAAAATTGAAAAACTCTCACTTTTTTCGAGTCAACAACTCTTCTAGGGCCGCTTGACAGTATGTCAATCAAAAATGGTAAAAAGCAGCCGCAAAGCTACACACAAAAACACATCAGCTTGACAATGTTCGTTCCCATTTCGAGTTGATCTGGCAACAAAGAGTGCATTAAAAATTCAAAAAGTATACGCCCACTGAAGCCATAACAGCAGTAGACCCATTCTTTGTCTTCTGCCTTATTCGCTTTGCGCAACAGACCCATTCTTTGTCGTCTCTTTTGAGACACGCTCGTCGAGTTACGCATTGCATTTAATGCATTTCAAAATCGGCGTTGTTGTCGATGTCCGATGTCATTTGTAGTCGGGACGGACAATCAAACGGTCGTTGCTTATATTGTTATCAGTGATTGTTGTAATTTTTGTGTGCTTGCTTTTGTTGTTGTTATTGCTGTTATGTGCAAAATGCAAATGTGCTTCTGCGGTTAATGTAATTTATTGTTGTTGTTGCTGTTGTTGTTGTTTGTTATTGATGCTTGCCGGCGTTGTATTAATTTCACTTTTACTTTTCATGATTAACATTTCCCACCCAAATGCGAGAAATTGTACATGATTATTTTTTCTCTGTTTTTGTTCACTTACAAATTTGTATATTTTGTTGCTTCTACCTTCGGTAATGAAATGTGAAATTTCAAAGATCGTAAAGTTGAAAGATGCTTTGGCCTCTAAGATGGTCACTTGACTTGCCTTTTCTTAAATTTAATGCTTTTTACTTATATGAGCTTTTTTTTTTTAGTAATTTTTTTATTATTTATTTGCCAGCTTCTTTAATTGTTCGTGCTTGTTATTCAGCAGCACTGACTGACACTTTCCGTCCTAAGATGAGCGTCTGTTTTGGATGCTATATTTTTTGCGCCCATTTGTCGCAACTGAAAGTGAAACTCTTTTAACTTTAATACTCATAAAGTGTCTGCCAAGTTAAGGGCTTGTGAGCTTGATGGATATAGCTTGACACTTTAAAATATGATCAACAAACAAGCGGCACCTCTCTGACGTCATTATCCCACACACAAATGTTGCAAGCTCTGAGGCTATTCAAATGTGTTGGACAATCAAAATGATTCCGATGCGCTCTTATGTCAAGCTCAATCAACTGTCAACCAACTAACTTTTTAATACTTCGAAGATTATTTTGTTGGCAAACAAATATCGTAGGATCTATTGAAAACTGATCCGTTATTCGTTTGTAACTAATTTTTATTAAAAAACAAAATACTAACCAAAATAAAAACATCAATCTAACGATCTACCTAAAATAATGCACCAAATATAATTCGTATTATCAAGCTCACCGAAAAACCAACAACAACTCACATTTTAATTTCAATGAATTCAAGTCCGGACTGCTAACTAGTCAAATGCTCCGTGGTGCTGCTGCTTCTTGGCGCCGTATCTGACAACAACAAGAGGCTTTTAATTTGTATCTTTGTATCTGCCAACGAACAGACGAAATGTGCGACAGATCGCAACGCGAACCGAAATACAACTGAACGCAAATGAAAAACTTTTGCTTGCAAGTAAAAAAGCATCGAGCTGGAAAACGACGGAAAAAAGTAAAACTTATTATGCATACATACACACATGTGTACATATGTACACATCGCTGTGTATTTGGAGGCCGACACCAACAGCGACGCAGCGGCAATAGCAGCCAGCAAACGCAGAGAAGGTAGCGCCGCTATTGGCAACCGTAACAACACAAGCACACCAACACCAACACCAACACCAATACAAACACACTGCTGGAACGACGTCGACGTCGTCAGCGACAACAGCTGGCCAAAGAGACTGAAACCAATAACTGAGGCTCACACTGGAGCTGGCGAGCTTGACACGGCTAAGCACACCAAAGCCATGCCAAAAACAAAAAAAAAAAACCAAAATAAAAACCAACAATCATTGCGGCCAAAATCAGCGAACAATTGCGCAATTTTCGCAGCAGCAACAACCAGCGAGCGACTGCAAAAGTAAATAACTTTACTCACAATATTTTATTTATCTCTCTCGGCGATGGCTATCACAAGTTAGCAGCATTTTCGCATCAGTGAGTTTAAATGATTTGATGACTGTCTAACTTACGTTGGTTTATTAATATCAGAAGTAAATCACATTAAAATTAATTTTTAATATATTATCTATACTAATAATAAATTAAAGCTATCATTGTGTCTTATATGATTATGTTCCCTCGTAGACCAAAGATATCCAATAAAAACATAGATTGGAAGAGCCAGCATTTTTAGAATATTATCTAAATCGATTAAGATTTAATTAATTAAGCTTTTCTTAGTTTATGGGTTAGTCTTCTATCTATAAGTGATATCTATAACATTAATCATATCTTTATTTTTATTTAAACAAATAAAAATGATGTCAATAGAATTATATATAATATTTCCAAATAATTAATTGGATTTGATCATTTACCATAACTATTATCTGTGTACACATATTACATTTTCGATTTCGTCAATGATTTCGGTGCAGGTAGCATTAAAAAAAAACATTAATAATAATTAGTTGCGCCTTAAGACAAACAAATCATCAGCCCATGTGAGTAAGGAGTCGTCAATGCGATCCTTTCCGACAACAGTTCTTCCTCTTGCACACCCCACTTTGTCGGCTTTAGATGCATGCCGTCAGATTGTGGGCAAAATAAATAATTGCCATGTGCCGCGGTGGCTTACGAAAGTGGCCAGAAGTAGGTGTGTTCCATTGAGCTGTGTACCTTGTTTAAGATGCTAAGATACAGATACAAATCCAAGGCAGTCACTTCACACAAGCATTTAGCCTAACTTTTTATTAGCAATTTTCGCAATCTTCATAGCATTTTATTGTGTCGTTTCTAGTTGGTGCGGCTTTTGAGTAAATAGCTTTTTTTTAATTAACAAAATTTCACTTTCTTGTTAGGCTAAACATTTAATAGGTTGTGAGGGGTTATGGTATGGATGTACAAATGAGGAAAAGACCATTAACTTATGAATAGATCTCCAGCATGTCAATGGTGATCTTGGCTGCTTTTTGTTGCCTTACCATCCTTAGTTAAGCGCAAACCATTCTGGCTAAATTCCAAGCAATTTAACTTTTGCTCAAATAACGACTGGCTGAGCAACAATGAAATGCACACGTATAAGCGGCTATCCACAAATTTAGTTTGATATAAACGCAGGCAGCCAAAAATGGGAAACGCCTGTGTTAACGGTGTACATGAATCCAGAAGATTACTCGCCCCGATTGTAAAATCTACCACTGAGGAACCATTCAAATCGACTTTAAAATGCACACTCAAAGCATTCCGATTAAACGTGATCATGACGCACACCTCCTGCTTCAGCATACCAGCGCCGACACCCACACAGCACTTGCACTCATAATCCTGACAGGAGCACAGCCCCATTTTGGGCAGCTCAAAAAGATTGTTGTTGACAGCACCCGACATCAATAATTTCGGTGCACCCAGCATATTAGTCGGCTTTACTTTGGTCAATAATTTCGATGCACCCACAAATTGCAATCGCTTCAACTGCTCTCCATTCGAGGGATTAAAGGGTGTAATCGTCTTATTAGTCTCCTTAACCTTGGATAGGTCCAGGGAGAACAATGCGTATGCTCGATGCGCCACAAAAATCGCCAGAAGACAAAACGGCGCAAGGCAATTCATTCTTTTGACGGTCTACGAGGTCGTGCTCCACTTTAATGTGTTGTCCAGCTGGATGCTGTTTAGAAGTTGTAGACTTATGCGTGTTTTCCCCCACAATTGTCCAAACAGAGTGTGCATTGTGTTTGCCCTCAATACATGTTATTTAATTTGTTCTAGCCGCTTTACATCTAATCGGCCGCTAAATGGCGTGGAAAATTTTATTAACTGAAATTGGAATTATGGCACGAGGACAGGATAGGTGTTAAATGTGTCAATGCTAGATTGCGTGAGATGATAGCACCAAGCCCAAAGCTAAACTAATTAATGAACATTCGTCTCGGTTGTTCCCATTTTACGATAGGACACCAGCTAGAGGGCATTGCTGAAAGTTTAACGCTCTTGCGGCACTTGTTACGTCTGCTAGAAATGCAAATGTTACAAAATTGCACACTTGAAACTTTGAAATGTGTCAAAGTGAACTTAGACGCTCATTTTACGCATTTTACATTTTACGCGAACAACGGGCTGCCAGATAACAACAACAACAACAGCAACATGAAAGTGTCATCGGTATCGCAATCCGTAACGTAGTATGCTTTCAAACAGATAGAGACCATTTTGGTCCGTAAATGGACTTTAAAATCATATTTGGTCTTTCTTTATTTTGTCATGCATTTCACATTTATTTGCCAGCGACAACAACAACCAAAGACCCAACAATGAATGAAATAAAAGAAACACTCTGTATTTTTCCCAATGATTTGTTGATTTTGGTTTCAATACTTTTGCAAGACTCACGAGAAATCGAGGAAAAAACAGTTTCATTAGATAAGTATGAACATATGCCTATAACCTTAACTGACATATGTTTAGCCGACCTTGCATCAGTTCAAAGCCATAAAATATGTCTAGATAATTACAATTTTATCGGTCTTATTTGTTCATTTTATGTATGTATAAAAGTACAAATATATGGTACATTTCTTGGCTAAAGATGCGGGCAACCCCACCCGCAACATTTTCGGAGATAACATAGTTATTAACAGAAAATATAATTTGAAGGACTTAGGTCAAACACCTCTACTTAAAAATCAATTTTTTGAATAATTCGGAATAAGCATGGGATATATGTATATATGATAACCAAATTTAGGGTAAGCAAAAAATCAAAAAGAATAAAGCTAAAAATGTTACAGATTTCTTGAGAGAAAATCAACAGTCAAAAACACCATTGAGAATATAGTTTAAAACACGCATTTATTTTGAACTTAACTAGTTTTACACTTAACATTTCCCCACCTTTAACACAATTACTCCACGCTTAACAGGCTACTCCGCACCCATCAGATCAGTCTGTTAATGTAACAGTCTAGTTGGAATATTTAAATCACTGATGCTAAAATGTTCAAGTTGAAGTTCACCAGATATTGTCCCTCAAGCAAGCTGTGCTAAAGCAAATTATTAGTTTTATTATTCTGTGCTGTGCTAAAGCAAATTAATGGTCTTATTATTCTAAATTTTTAAAGCAGTAACGTAGTATCATAAATGCCGAATTATTCTGAAATCCAACCCTTTTCTTAAACGGTTTTCCTTTTAAAAATAATCTCAATATTGTAGATTTGAAAAATAAAATTCAAAATGTTTAAATTATCATTGGTATTTGCACAAAAAATTTAAAATTCTGTAGCAGCTTTATTTTTGAAATCGCTGAGTGTTACATTTCAGCAAATGTTAAATTATTTAACATCTGCAATAAAGCCCAATGTTACACAAACAGCTGACCATTTATGTCCGTCCAACTCAGTAAAAAATACCAGAACAGAACAATTAAATACCAAACCAACGCAGCAATTTTTGTTGTGTCCGCAGCGAAAATGTATAAACTCGGTTGAATTAAACACAATCCATACAATAAGCTCGCGATTTCGCAATAAAATCAGTTTACAATATTACAAACTATCGTTAGTCACAATAATATGGGCGATTTCTTCAAGTCGCTGAACTTCAACTATTTTAACACCACCACATCGAGCTCAGGCGATGCGGGTGGCAGCGGGGGAGGAGGTGCTAGCAGTGCCACAGTCAACAGTGGCAGCCTGGACAACGATTACGTTGGCCAATTCGTGGAAATATGTGGCCAAAAGTTGCGCACGAAATGTGTCATAGCCGAAGGTAGAAGAATACAACCAAATGAATGGAAAATAAATCAATGCTCTTAAATACTATTCGTCAAAACCAATATGTTATATCAAATTATAATTGTATCCAAAGCTGGGGACAATGACACCACAATCACATCAGCTACGGGCTCTTTGTTTACGCTTTTATGGTTTTCACATTGAAACAGAATGGAAAACTTGTTGCTTTGTTAACGAAAATTGAGAATGAGATGTGCACAAATAAATCGTGTAGACTTTGCGTTAGTATTGGTGCCCAACTTGTTGTTGAAGTTCAAATGTTCTTTTCCCGTTCTCTGACCCCATGAGTCATGCTGCCTCATTCAAGCAAACACACACATACGCAAACAAAATCTTAAAATTTCCCTTGAATTCACATCGAATGTGTGTTTAATTACTTTAATGTGTTTGGAGCACGAACGAACCCGCTTATCAGTGCTCGTTATCAACTGCCCCTTTTTTTATTTTTTTTTTTTGCAGGCGGATATGCCTTTGTTTATGTCGCACAAGATGTAAAAAGTGGCGCAGAATACGCCCTCAAGCGCTTGATCGCCGCCGATCAATCGGCCTGCCGTGCCATCAACAATGAGATTAACGTGCACAAGCAACTATCCGGACATGGCAACATTGTCACATGCATCGGCTCCAACTGCATCGCCCCTACGCCGCCACAGGGTGCCCAATTCTTGCTGCTGACGGAACTATGCAAGGGTAAGTTTTTGAGTTACTGTTATCTGTTAAAGAAATCTCATCTTCTCAACACATATAATTCCATAGGCGGCTCTTTGGTGGACTGCTTTAAAGTGGACAATACGTCACTCGATCCGCCCGTCATCCTACGCATCTTCTATCAAATGGCCCGTGCCGTTGCCCACATGCACACGCAATCACCGCCGATAGCACATCGTGATATAAAGGTATTCAGTCAAATTGTTAGTTCTCAATTCGAAAATGTTGCCTCCTCACCTTTAACTGATTTTAGATTTAACTAAGCATTAAATGTAAACCTTTTTAAAACTTAGATTACGAAGCTAAACAATATTTAATTTATCTTGCGCACTTTAATAATTTATTAATTTATGGCAACTAACAAAATCTCGATTTATCTCATCGACAGATTGAAAATTTTCTAATTGGCAATGATAAGCAAATTAAACTTTGCGACTTTGGTTCGGCCAGCAAGGAGTTGCTGGAGCCCACGTTTGAGTGGAGCGCACATCAACGCAACATGCTCGAGGATCAGCTCAATACAGTCACAACGCCCATGTATCGAGCACCCGAAATGCTGGATACCTGGTCGAACTATCCAATCGGTCCCAAGGCCGATATTTGGGCATTAGGCTGTATATTGTATTTCCTTTGCTATCAGAAGCATCCCTATGAAGATGGTGGCAAGCTGCGGATTATCAATGCCAACTATATGCTGCCCCCAGATGCTCGGTATCATTGCTTTCGTGAAATTATAAAAGGTTGCTTTAAAGTGAATCCGGCAGAGCGTTTTGACATCTCAATGGTACTGGAGCGCTTGGCAGCCGTTGCCGAGACGCACAACTGGTCGCTAAAGGGGCCGTTGGATTTGCGCGGCCTGCCCATAGAAACGTCACCGGCTGAGAGCCCAGCGAGAAGCCTGCCCGAGACAAGCAATTCCGAATTCTATTGCGACAATCCAAATCCGCCGGCGACGCCCATGCCGTCTGCGACTATGCCACAAACTACTGCCAGTGCTGCACCCAGCCATGGCAATGGCAGCCTGTTTTCCTCGCTGCGTGGCGGGGCTGGCACCCTGTTCAAGAACCTGAAGGACACCTCGACCAAGGTGATGCAAACGATGCAGCAATCAATCGCACGCAACGATTTGGACATTAGTCACATCACGTCACGTATTTTGGTCATGCCCTGTCCATCCGATGGCTTTGAGTCCACCTACAAAACAAACAACATTGAGGATGTGCGTCTGTCGTTAGAGAGTCGATTCTCACCCCAAAAGATAAGCATTTATAATTTTGGTCCCCGAACTGTGCCGCGTCTGCCGCCACCGGTGCGTACTGTGGAGGCTGGCTCCGTGTATGGTTGCCCGCAGGCGCATGCGCCTAATCTTCAGGTAAGTGTGCCAATTCCTAATTATTTTCATATGTATATTGAAGGACTAACGTGTTGCAGGGTCTATTCACTGTGTCGGCGGACATGTACAACTTCCTCAATGCAGATCCAAAATCTGTTGTGATTGTCCAAACCGGTGATTCTGGCGGCTGCACAGCGGCCACCGTCATTTGTGCCCTACTCATGTACGCCGGTCTGCTGCACGAGCCCGAGGATGCGGTGCAGGTGTTTGCTGTTAAGCGACACACCATCAATTTGCGGGCCTCTGAGTTTCGTTATCTCTATTATTTTGGCGACATACTGCGTCCGATTCCACTGCTGCCGCACTACAAGAACTTCAATCTGGTTTCACTCAGCTGTCAACCGGTGCCACGCATGACTAAAGCGCGCGATGGATGTCGCATTTATATGGAGGTTTATTGCAACGAGAAGATGTTGCTTACCACGTTGCAAGATTACGAAAAAATGCGGTGCGTCTTTAACTTTCTTCTTAATTATCCTCTTCGTAATAAATGATTGTGTATTGATCTCCTACAGGCTGCATCTAGCTGGACCCGGAAAAATTGTGCTGCCCATTAACTTAACGGTTTGCGGAGATTTGACCATTGTATTGTACCATGCGCGCAACGCCCTGAAGGGAATGGTGCGTCCACAGGGGCTGAAAATTTGCCAGTTTCAGATCAATACGGGGTTTGTACCCGAGCCAGAAACTCTGATCACCTTCAATGCTCTAGATCTAGATGATTTGCCGGATCCGGAGCAGGTGCCACAAAACTTTTGTGTATCGCTATCGTTGAGTGTAGCAGAATCGGAAACTCCGCCCAGCCACAATCCACCATGGCTTCCAGCCAAATCCAAGCGCGTTGCCCGAAATCTATTTAGCTCCGATTTGGAGTATGGCGAGATGCTGGATAATTTTGGTAAGACAGAATTCGCTTTCACATACTATTTAGATTAATAAGCGTATTCGCTCTGCAGTAACTAAGCCCAGTTTGAGATCCTCCCCGACGCCACACGATAAGAAGCTTGAGCGTTCCAACTCCCCGCTGGTGCTACCGGATGTTACTGAAATTGCTCATGATGCACCGGCAGCCATGCCGGAGCCCTCACCGCCCATAGATTTGCTCAATTTGAATCAGCAACCCAGTGCTGGCGCCTCATCTGCTGCTTCTGATCCGTTGGCCAGCGCCATGCCCAGCTCGGATGCCAGCTTCGATCTATTAGGCGCCTTTGGGGATGACGATTCAACTGGCATTGGATCGGCACCCATACCGGATGTGCTACCACCGCCGCACGCGGGACCCCATCCCAAAATGAATGCTGATCTCTTTGACATATTTGGCTCTATTGATCAGAGTGGCGGTATGGGCACTCCAAATCTGAAACCAACAACCGGCGCAAACCGGCCGCCTTTTGTGAGTGCGGTGCCAACCTTTGTAACCACGCCAGCTGCACCCACAAAGGAACCATCACCCACGCAACCCCAAAAACCATTAGATCCGTTTGCTGACATTGCCAACCTGGCCTCAGGTCTAAATATTAACTTTAATCGGAACACACTTGGTGCCAAATCGGCGGGCAGCACGCCCGTTGGCCACAGTCCACAGACAACGCAGTTTTCCAGCCCATCGCACAAGCCGACACCAAGTCAACCACAGCCTCAGCCCCAGGCACAGCCAAAACCTCAGCCGCAGGCACAGGCACAGCCCGCATTTACCAGGACTCAGCCGCAGCCGCAACCACAACCACAAGGCGCACCATCTCGACCCGACTACAGCCGCACCCACTTCGATGCCACAAAGTCATCGCAACAATCGGGTGCTGGTGGCACGAAGAGTTCAGACATTTTTGGGGACATTCTTGGACAGCAAGGCTACTCATTTGGAAGCAAAATGCATCAGGGTCCGCGTTCCATCAACGAAATGCGCAAAGAGGAGCTGGTCAAAGATATGGATCCCAAGAAAGTAATCATAATGGAATGGGTAAGTAGGACTAACTTATAAATAATAGATAATGTACCTAGGTATTTTATGCCCTTACAGACCGATGGCAAGAAGAACAATATACGCGCCCTGCTCTGCTCCATGCATACGGTGCTCTGGGAGAATGCCAAGTGGAAACGTTGCGAAATGTCAACCATGGTCACACCGGCTGAGGTTAAGAAGGCCTATCGACGCGCCTGTCTGGCCGTGCATCCGGATAAGGTCTGATTTCGAAATTGTTGTCGAAGAGTTTGCTTTATTGAATGTCAATCTTTACAGCATAATGGAACTGAGCACGAAGAAATCGCCAAACTCATATTTATGGAATTAAATAATGCTTGGACGGATTTCGAGAACGATGCCACACAGCAAAACATGTTCAATTCTTAAAATGTGTCCTAAAGCTATGTGTAATCATATATAGTACATATATATATATATATAGTTTTAACTTTCCTTCTATTAGCTGAAACTAGTGTAAAGCCATGTAAGAGTGTAAGCTTTAATGTGTAAAGTGAAAGTATTTGTGTATGCTGCATTATGCATACACATCTTAGTTAGCCCAAGATGAACCCGATTTCAAATTCTAAAATATTTATGGACAAATTACTTAATTTTTTAATTAAAACATAGTCGCGCCCACATTCCCAAAAATGCACAAAAACTATTTTGCTAATGAGCACACAAAAATAAACTCCCAATATTAAATACATTAAGTATGTACAGTAGCGGCTGATTACAATATTTAAGGAATCCGATCAATAAGGTCGATATCTCCAACGAATATTAATTCAGATTCAACTGTGCATTATTTGTTTGGCATACTCAATACGGAAACAGCTCAATTGTAATTGGCGTTTGCAACAAATATGACCTGGTCCCAACCCAATATGTGATTATGATATACGCCTACGCAAAAATAAAAACTGAATAAGTTTTTGTAATTGATATAATTGATAATATATATAAATGATGTTTGAAATGAAATGATATGTATGGTAGACCAATCCAACGGTACTAAATAGGATGAAAAACGCTTGATTTACTGTTACCCCGAAATTGTTTAATTTTCAGCATTTAAAATCTATCCATACATACACAGAAAAATATATGTAATAAATTCTCTATGCATTTCTCTGCGAAATGGTACTGTTAGCAAACAAATGTTTTCTTATTTGGATTCGCATGCTGATCGTTTGACACACTTGCCAGCCACAAATACGGCGATAATATTGCGATCGTCACCCGTAAAGATAAATTTCTCCACCAGCTCGTCAACAGTAAGCGTACGATGTGGTTTCTCCAGAACGCTAACGTCCACCAGAAATGCATCAAACTCCTTTCCGATGGCAAAGTTGCCAGTGATGTGGTCCAAAGACAATGCTTTGGCACCACCCAAGGTGGCCAAATAAAATGCCTGCTTGTACGACAACTGCCGATAGTCACTATTTGGAGTTTTCGCTGGACCCGTACCGAAAATATCCTGCTTATTGAAAAAATCTAAATGCTTGGACACATCTAAAGCGCGATTTAAGGCATGCAGTATCGATACGGAATTGCCACCAGAAACATCAGTTCCCAAGCCAACAGTTATTCCTGCATTGATCAGACGTTGCACATCGCATAGACCCGAATTCAAATTTGTATTGGAAGCTGGACAATGTATAATGGATGTGCCACGCTCCCTGAGCAGAGCAATCTCATCATCCTCCAGATGCACACCATGCGCCATAACAGTCTGCATTACAGACACACATTAGTATTGCTTTAGGCTTTAAGAAGGGAATCGAACACACCTTGTTGGTCAACAAACCCGCCTCATCATAGGCTCCCGCATAGCTTGTTTTAAATATGTCTTTCACCACCTTAACCTCCTGAAGATTTTCGCTAATGTGGCTCTGCACGTGGACATCACCGTTCCTAGCAATGTTACCCAATTCCCGTAGTAGCTCCTTGCTGCAGCTGAGCGCAAAACGTGGTGTTATTGTTGGCAGAACCAGGGGGTTCTTCAGGTCACGGATTGCCTTCACGAACGATTTCGTTCCCTGCACCGATTCGTCGGTCGTTTCCCTGCATGTGATAATTATTAATTATGGATTTATTGATCACTGAATTTGACAAATGACACACTTACACATAGAAGTCGGGACTATTGCAATTAGAGCAAACCTTGCCAATCAGTGCACGCTGACCTTGACGGGCCGCTTCCCCAGCTAAGATCAGTGTGGATTCCCAGTTGTTGGTAGCGAAATAAGAGGCCAAAGTTGTGCCACAACGCAGTGTCGCTTCCTAAAGAGTATCAGGTTATCAGCTGGTTTATGTGTGCATGCAAAAGCACATAAAAGTTGGTATTTGTATGTGAAATTGAGAGCGAGAACCCAAAGATCGGTGAGCAAAAGCAGGTGTATGTAAGTGTGTGTATGTGTGTTTAATGAAAAACTGATAAGCAATAAAAGCAACTATTAAATGTAATCAATTGTGATTAGACTTACGACAACACTCTTATAGATTCCCAAGGCAAACTCTTGATCAACATATTTAGCTTCAGTGGGAAAGGTGTACTTATTGAGCCAGTCAAGTAGCGGCACACTCAATCCCAGGCCAATTTGGGCGTACTGTGGTGCATGAATGTGACCATCACAAAATCCGGGAGAGAGAAACTGAGACTCCGACAGCAGCACCTCCGACAACGATTTGCGGTCGGTTTTCGTTGTTGTCAACCAATCCTCGTAGTCATCGCCAACGCCAATTATCTAAATAGAAATTAGAAAAATGAATGCCACATCACAGTAACACAGAGAAAATGTTTTCAACTTTACGATGTAAAAGGAAAACTGATTGCCAATAATTCATTATGCCAGCCTTGTGCCTTTTCGTACCTTCCCATTTTCGACAGCAACATAGCCCTGCTTAAATGACTCAAATTCATCGAAAGATTTGGTGTGCACAATGGTTCCACGATATACAGTTAGCATCTCAACTTAGCAATGTGCTCCTTGCTTGACGACCCAAAACGAAATAGAATTCCTGCTCAACAGGTTTTTAAATTGTTGCCAGTTTAATTTACGGCCCCGTCATTCAAAGTGGAAGGCTACACAAATTGAGTGCTGTGCTGGTGAATGGCAAAATCCATCTTGGCGGCTTAATGAATTTCAATTAAACTTAAATTGATAAACGTCATGTGGGCAACACGACGTTGCTTATTTACATTATTGAACCCGCCTCTCCTGTTTCTATTAATTTTTGTTAAAACGTCTTCTTTTTACATATTACCACTTACATGTGAACGATATATAACAATCGATAATGCAATCAGTTACTTGTATAACAATAAATCATGCACAACATCAAACATATTTTGTTTAATAAATTCAAGCGTTTAGTGGTGCTACATTTTTTCTTTGTCGATATTTCGTGCATCACAGCTGATTTCTTATCGATGATTTCAAGAAAATCAAATTGATTTAAAAAGACGGAGTGCGCCTACTATATCATGTTAGCTTCTACATATCGTTTGCTCACACAGGCAACACAAGTTTATTTACAAACAATAATGTGGGAATAAAAGTAAAAGTTCTGATTTGTATGCTTTTCCTGGCATCAAATTTCCAAATTCTTGTAAATAATAAGTGCATTGTGTCCAATGGCGGTCTAATTGTAATTTACGCGAAGTAAACATATCAGTCAACACAAATCGTCTCATGTAATCTAAATGCATTATTACTCAATACAAACCCAATTGAATGCACATAATTGATTCAACTGGTTTTGGGGCAAGACAATTTACCATCAATTGTGAAATGTAGGTATGATGAAATAAAATACGAATTTACAAATATATATATATAGGCGCTCCGCAAAACGGCCAGCATATCATACATATATTTTATTACAAATTTATTTTTAAGTTGTGTACAAATTTATTATTTATATTTGTACAACATGTCTGTGATTTGTAATTATTATTTTTATTTATTTGCAGCTGACACGTAATCTCATAAATTTGCACATATTTGCACGTAATTCATTTGTATATATATATTAGTAATTAATCGAAAGCTTTCTTTAAAAAATAAAAACAATACAATAAGAACGCCAAAAGCACATATTTATCATCAGATTTTTTCATTCAGCGTCGCCAGCTGATCAAAACAAATACAGACACACGTTGCTTGCGATTTGTGTAGAAAACCCAGAAGAAGCAGTGCCAACAACGTCAAAATGCGAATAACACAAAAACACGGGACAATAATGAGCGTCTTGTGCCTCAGTTTATCTGACTTGTGAATGCGCTGCTCAGCTGCTCAGTTGCGCGCTGCTAAACTAGAACGAACACAAAAGTTATTGAGGTTGAGCAGCAGTGTAAAAATGCTGATTTTGTAGGGCACAGGAAGCAGAAAGCTCTTCGTAAACATTTTGTTAGCGCGTTTGCGTGTGTTCGTGTGATTGCCACAAAGCAGAACAAGTTATAAACAAAATCGAAAGGCAGCTGAAAACAAAAGGCACCGAAGTACGTACAAGATGCGAAGCGGAGCGAAAAGCAAGTTGGCCAAATAAACTACATATGCGTATATTCACCCGTGTATATATATATATGTGTGTGTGTGTGTGAGAGTACATGTATATGAAAAGACACAGGGCCAAAGCGCCAGCGTCCCCAAAATCGATTTTGTTTCGTGCCAGTGACACAATCGGCACACAGCGCACAACAACAACGGAACATAACGGAAAAGGTTGTGATTTAGCATAGAATCGCGCTTAATTTTCAAGTCTCCTTTGATCAAGTTTGGTGAGAATATTATTTATATATGTGGCATTGCAGAATGCAGAATGTTGAATGTAAACATGTAAAACATAAACTTTTGCTTTTTTCGATTGTTTGTATAAGCTATGCAGTGGCGCAACCCCAAACATAAACAAGCATTTCAAGGTCGTTGCAACCAAAAGAGGCCATGCCAAAAATATAATGTATACGCTTAATGGCGCACTTGCTTGAAAAATGTTTAATAAAATATGATGTGATACATTATTTATTTAATTTGGTTATTTTTTTACTTTTTTAAACAGCTAGCAGAGAAAGAATGGAATCTTTTCTGAGCTTATTTGATCCAAATCAGCCGGACGATGGTTTCGATGAGGAGCAGGAGCTGAATGGCAACAGCAGCGGTAGCAGCGAATATGAAGTGGATGGCAATGTTAATGAGAGCAATAATATCAGCAATAACAACCTAAGCAATAATGTCAAAAGCAATCTAATCTTTGACTTTGAGCAGGGTATTCTGCCGCCAGAGCCACAGCTGGGCAATGTGGAGTACAAGCTTAAACTGGTGAATCCCTCAAAGCAGCGTTTCGAGCATTTGGTCACGCAAATGAAGTGGCGGTTACGCGAGGGTCAAGGCGAAGCCATCTACGAGATTGGGGTCTCCGATGCGGGCCATCTTCAGGGCCTCAACGACAAGGATATGAACGCCTCACTGACCACGCTCAAACAGATGGCTCATCATTTGGGAGCCAGCACATCGGTGCTCAGGCGCAAAATAATTCCCGTCCGTCGTTCCGTTGCCGAAGTCCTGGTGCGCAAGATACCCGATGATCAGCACAATATTGAGATACGCGTCGCGGTTCTGGGTGGTGCCGATGCTGGCAAATCCACGTTGCTGGGTGTGCTCACCCAGGATGAACTGGACAATGGACACGGACGTGCGCGCCTGAATATGTTTCGTCACATGCACGAGATTCAGTCGGGTATAAAATTATCGCAAATTATTTATGCAGACACTAATTCAATTCTCCGCTCAGGTCGCACCTCTTGCATCTCACATGAAACACTGGGATTCGACGCCTTGGGCAATGTGGTCAACTACAAATACAATGAAATGATGACTGCTGAAGAAATAAGCGATCGATCCACAAAGCTAGTTACCTTCATGGACCTAGCTGGCCATCGTCGCTATATGCGCACCACGGTGCAAGCTCTGAGCGGTTACTCTCCACATTATGCCATGCTCGTGGTGTCCGCTGGCAGTGGCTGCAACGACACCACAGAGGAGCATCTGGCCATAGTGCGTGCTCTTGATATGCCCTTCTTTATATTGATTACCAAAACGGATATTACATCACCGGATGCCACAGTGCAGGAGTTGCGCACATTACTCACAAATATTGGCTGCCGCAAGGTGCCGTTTGTGGTCACCAATACGGATGAGGCTATATCGGCTGGCTCCAATCAGGTCTCGGAAAATATTGTGCCCATATTTTGTGTCTCAAATGTGACAGGCAACGGTCTGAATCTAGTCACCAAATTTCTCTATGTACTCTCGCCTGGTATCAGCAATGCGGAAAAGGATCGGCTCGAACTTGAGCCCTGCGAATTCCAGATTGATGAAATCTTTCGGGTTACCGACGTCGGACCCGTTGTCGGCGGCCTGCTCGTACAGGGCGTGCTCACAGAAAATATGCCCATGAAAATTGGACCATTGCCGGATGGAAGTTTCCATGCCGTTAGCGTGCACACAATCCATCGCAATAAGGCGCCCTATCGAGTGGTGCGCGCTGGCCAAAGTGCATCGCTATCGTTTACGCCAACCCAGGAGCTACCAGCGCTGCGCAGCGGCATGGTCCTGTTGGGCGATTCTGGCAACATTGATGACCCCTTCGGCACCTACTTCTTTCAGGTTAGTCCACTATTTCGCACACACAGACACGATTTACTCATATTTGGTTGTTTTTTTCTACAGGCCAAGGTCTCGGTGCTGTTCCATGCGACGGCGATTTATGTGGGCTTTCAGACCACCGTGCACATTGGCAGCATCCGCCAGACGGCTGTTATTCGTGGCATTATGGGTGGCGAGAAACTGGGCACCAATGATTCCGCATCTGTCATGTTTGAGTTCGTTGGGCATCCGGAGTATGTGCGACCCGGCATGCGCATACTCTTCCGCGAGGGCATGTCCAGCAAAGGTATCGGTGTCGTAACCCAGGTGTTTCCCGTTAACAAGACCCGCGTGAAGTAGATAGATGCGCCGACATATACAAAGAGTACCTAGTATTTCTTCTTTAACGTGGAACATATACGCTATGGACGATATGGTTCTGAAATTGGCCAGTGGTCAGCTAAATACTTATTACAGATTATGAATATATATCTCAATGCGGATAACACAACATACTGAGACATGTACATATTACTTACAATTTCGATCGGCATACGCAGATATGCGCTAAAATTGTAGCAGATCTTCTTTACATTTAGTTTGAGTTCTGTGATTTTTCTTTTAAGCTCAACTCCTCTACATTAACACATAAACAGTATATATAAATATATATATACAGATCTATATTACAATTACAGACAACTTTAGACAAAGCAATTTGAAAACCTTGTACGAATTTTAATTTTGCCTACGCATTACTTAATAAAATCTAGACCATACAAAAAAAACTGCTCCAAATGATGTATTTTGAGGTCAACAATTAATTTATTGTAAATACTATTGGCTATGGCCTGCTGCCAGACTCAGTGTGTTCCTCCTTATGGCTACTGGCATTATCACTGGTGTGCGCTGGCATGTTGGCTGGGCCTTCGATTTCCTCCGCCTTGGCGGGCACAGTGGATGTGAATCGAAAGAGAACGGGTATTTCGCCAAGCGACGCATAGCCACGCACCTCAAGCAGGCGTATCCACGAGAGCAGCGAATCTTTCGTGGAGGTGCCCGTCGCACAGATCGCGAAAATTGTTCCATCATCCTGTTGATGGACGGAGCGCAGTTTACCCAACTGATTGTGCCGGCGCGGTGGTGGGCGTCCAAAGAATGGCACACCAATCTGCGTGACATCATCTTCATCCAACTGGCTCTCGTCCAGTTGCGCCAAAAACTGGGCATCGGCATCGGCACGCAACGTAAAGTAATTGATGCGTCGATTCCGTATCCAGATGTTAAAGGGACCCTCAATGTAGAGCGCCTTCTGACGAGAATGCTCACTTAAGAGCTTGGACTGCTCCGGGCTCATGCCGCTCACAATCCATGTGTCGTCCAGCGAGTCCTTTATCTCCTTCGTTTCGAACACATCGATTTTGGAACGCAAATCAATAGTACACATGCGCTCCACGGCCAGCTTAGCTGTCTCTAGCGTATCATCGGGCACCGGATCGGGCAGCGGCCATGGTGATAAGTTCTTGAACTTGGGCATCCAGTACATCATGCGCCAATACTTGCGCAACGGATGTCCCTTGTTGCCGAACACATTCAGCAGCATCGCCTCCATTTCGTAGTCGGGCATAACGCCATGATCCTCCATCTGCTCGAGCAAATCAATGATGCATTGCTGCTGTTTGGGATAGTGCATGAATTCCGCCTGAAACAAATTGGTCGGTATGAATTTACCCTTGGGCATCACATTGATCAACGCCTTATAAACTTCCAGATCGTGCTCCACATTAAAATCGGGCATATGCTTCAGCGCCGCATATATAAACTCCACATGGTTTCGACGGTGCACATCTCGCTCCTCAAAGATTTCCACCATCGTCAGGTAGGTATTCTTCGTTTTATCCTGCGCAGCAGCAAATGGATTCCGTATGGCGGGCAGGCTTTTTGACGAGCCGGTGGTTCCAGCTCTCTTATTGGTTTTGTTATTGCTTTTGGGATCTGCATTTGGATTTGCATTTCGATTGGCATCGTCCGTTGTTGTATAGCTTCTTATGAAGAGCGTGGGCGCTCGCTGTCTGTAGACTGTTTGGTTGACTGGGCTGTGCAATCTCAACAGGCAAGGCAATTTGCGTATCATTTTTATTTAAAATAAAGTCAATTTAATAAAACCTAAACTGAACGATTATAAAACAACAACAAATGCATTTCACAGCACTGGTCGGCAACAAGCAGCTGACACTGACGTCGATCTACCGGTGCTATCGATAGTTTACTTGAATGAATTCCGACCAAAAGTTATTGAAGAAAAAGTGCTGCCAATCTCTTAAGCGGTGATTATTTCCATTTGGCGCGTGTTTCAAACAATTTTTATAATTAGCGTAAAACTTGGTTGTTTCTACGAATTTCGATTAAGATACACGTTTTTATATACAAATAGAAATTGAAGTTTATCTATTACAGTAAGAGGTTCTATTCGCGCTACAAAATGTGTAGTAAGTTACTGCAATGCTGAAAGAATCACACTGAGGAAATTGGCAATTACATAACATGTCGCGTCTAGAAAATCGCATAGAAAAATACCTCAAATTTATATTGACAAGCTAGAAATGAATAAAATTTCGTTCACAATTGTCAAGTGATAAGAACACATGGGCAAAATGAGCCAAAATTGAATAGAATTTAATCTTTAATGCGACTCACTTATGAGGGCCACATTATAATCAGATGGGTATATTAACCAAAAACACCTCCATAAATTCATCAGGAATGCGCCAAACTCGAGCATAAAGTTTGTAACGCGAAAAGAATCGCATAGACCCGCATATTTCTATGTGTGTATGTGTGTCTGTCTTTGTGCTAATGCACTCATCAGCTGCACATGATTGGCTGCGAGGATATCAAATCTTGTTTACGATAGATTGTGTGCAATGCCATCAGCAGTCGGAATGCGTCATTAAAATGTCTATGCAGCGGGCGCTGTGTGTATCACTCAAAGCGTTCACTCAATAAAATTATGCGAGTGAAAGAAAAGAAAAAAGAAATCAACAAAAGAGATTTTGTTTCTCTTTAATGTTCCAATTAGCGGTGCAAAGTAGTCCATAAGCTTACTACAAAAGCGAGAACCAGAGCCAAATCATTATTTATCAGAAACACACACAATACTCAATGAGTATGAATATATATATAGATACATATATATATACAGTGAGCGACAGCTCGAATAAAGCAGTGTTAAAGAAAAAACATAATTGCCTGCCATAAACTAATTATTCATTATTTTTCAAAAATTCCAAAAACCGATGGTAGGTACATGTATTAACCACCAATATGAATGGATGACCCTCATAAACTGAGGTTTCCCCACCTGCTAGGTAGGATTATGTAAAAATGTAGCCTATTTTTAGGTGACAGCTTATTTGGATCAGGTACATTGTGGACACCTGGAAGCCATAGAACCCGGATTTTTTACCTAAAGTTGAGTATTTTCGGAATAAATAGATCAATACTTCGTAGTCAGTTTAGCTATATCCTGCATCCCGAGTTCAATAAGCCCACAAGGACTATGGACAAACGGACTACCATGGAACAACAGAAACTCATCTTGGCACACCACAAGAACGGATATTCACATCGCCAAATAGCTGAAATGGTCAATCTGAGCAACTTAACCATGTATAACATCATTCGGCGCTTCGTCGACGCAAATTGGATTTAGGGCAAGGGCATAATGGCACCAAACCCGCTTTTCACCGAAGAGGAGGATCGGAGGATCATCAGGAAAATAAGGGCAAATCCCAAGCTATCGACTCCAAAAATGACTCAACAGGTGCAGGATAAAATGGGGAAAAAGTGGTGTGTGGAACTGTACGCCAGATCCTGCGCAAACATGACTTAAATGCCCGAGCACCACGGAAAAAGTCCTTTATAAGCGCACCAAATAAACGGACTAGGATGACGGTCGCCAAAACCCACTTGGACAAGGATCTGGAGTTTTGGAACACAGTCATATTTGGAGATGAGTCCAAATTCATAATTTTTGGCTCGGACGGACGGAATTATGTGTCCAAGTGGGTTTTGGCGACCGTCATCCTAGACTTATGGCAGGCAATTACGTTTTTTCTTTAACACTGCTTTATTCGAGCTGTCGCTCACTGTATATATATTTAATTCATAGCATTGGCCTTCTACAGCGGCATATTTTCCTACTCCGGCTGGAACTATTTGAACTTCGTCACCGAGGAGCTGAAAGACCCGTATCGTAATTTGCCACGTGCCATTTGCATATCGATGACCGGGATTTATATGGGGACGAATAAAGCATACTTTTCGGTGCTATCGACGGATGCCGTCGCTGTCATCTTGGGCGACAAGATGCTCGGCTTCTTGCCCTTTGCCTTCGCCTGCTCCACATTTGTGTGGTGATTGCCTCATGTTCGCAGTCACCCGGCGAGGTGTTCTTTGGCACATTGACAATACACAATCCGATTCAATGGATGGCGGACACCTCACAGGCGATCAATATGTGGTGCTCCAAACTCTTCATCTGTACGCCAAATCAAGAGAAATTCGATTAAGTTTCAAGTCCCTTCTGGTTGGAATCAATAATTTATAATTATTTGTAGCCACAAGCCTCAATTATTTTGATATGTAATTCGCATGCCCCTGAATAGCTGAATAATTGAAACGCACAAATCGCACGAATTTTAGTGTAAATATTTACATATCTCCGATGAAGTCTTTGCAGATGTATTCGTCTATATTATTGATTCGGCAGGCTGCAAATTACTAAATAGCATTAGTACGTACAAATAATATAGCTAATAATGTGAATATATATATATCAGTTCCTCAGCATTTAGGCACAATATTAAAAAAAAGTATATATATATATATATATATATATATGTATATAAATATACAATTATGCATTACAATTTTGAGTAATTAATATACAATCATTAAGTACAAATAAGCCTAAAACTGATGCCAATTTTATACTTGAGTGAAACGAATTATTTTGTATACAATTTAAATTAATAAAATGCACACTTGCACTAATCAGAACACGTAAAAATAACTAATAACATCACAAGCAGCCAGACACGGCAGCCTACAGTCGTGGCATTTGTCAGCAGTACGCCAATAAACTTACCTCAGAATAGCAACGGCAGACAGACTCAGAATGGCAAAACGGATAAAACAGCGCCACACAGCAATCCGCAAGTACACACAAAGGTTAGTTGCCGAAAGATGATTGGATATATGTATGTATATCACATATATATAACACATATAGTAGCACGTACGTAGCACGTACCCTCTTTGCCAACTTTTCTTTGTTCTTTGTTAACGCGTGGTCGGACAAATCAGAAATATATATTTTCGTGTATGACACCAACAGTCAGCTACCGATGCATCAATTGAATTCAGTAATTTGATACTTTTGCGCATACATGCACATACATACGTAAATATTTAACTTTATTTTTGTCGGTTTGTTTGAGGTAAATAATTGTATTTATTTATTTTTAACCCAGCTGCATAATCAAAATCATAATCACGCACCCAATCCCCACCTCCAAATTGCACACTATTAACGTAATGTGTGACGTGGCGCTTGTCAGAGGCTGATGTATCTGTATCTGTATCTGTATATGTATCTGTATCTGTATATGTATCTGTATCTGTATCTGCAGCTGAGTATCTTTATTTGGTTCGGTAAGTGCGCTAAGCTGACGGCATATGGTCAGCGTTTGGTCAGCCGATCGTTCGATTGTCGTCAAGCAAACTATTCGCGGCATATTTGATTACAGCGGCACTGATGCTGCTCGCTTACAGCTGCCCAAATATTTAGCCCTGTGCTGTCAGCGTTTCTGATAATGGGCAGTGGTTAGCATGCAAGTTTTTCAGCTGTCTGGCTGGCAGCCTCTTTGTTTTTACTTTCAGAAGCTGCCGCCGGTTGATAAAGTTTTGAGCACATACATTTACATTTACATTTATATCTGTTTATGTGTATAGAGAAATGTTTGCCACGCGAGCAGCACCCTGTCCAAATACCAATTTCAATTTCCACAGACGCCTCACTCTCCCTCACCCCGTCGCCGTAAAACGCTCTGCACTGGGATCCGTGCCCTTTGTCTGTCAACAGCGTGTGCGCGAGTTTTATTTATTTTTATCGGCTGCTATTTTAGTTATGCGCCCGTCCGGGTTTTCATTTATTTGCTTGTTTGTCACACTCCCCGCGCCTGTTTGCATTTCCACCAGCCCCCCGCGTACCAAATGGCTGCTCAGGCTGCTGCAGTTGCAGCCGCTCCGGCTTGCATCTTCGGCTGACTTCCTGTCTAAATAATTGCGCATTCAATGCAAACACATGCAAAGTAAATGCAGTGTGTTGGGCGTTGAAAATGTGTACAGCGCAAGGAAGATCACCGCAGAATAGATACCCTCACAAATTCAAATATACATTAATGCATAAAAAAAAACATTGCAGGGCCTTGAGGGTTAAATGTACTGAAATCAGTTACAAAAAAGAGCAGCGAGTCACACATTTACCCTCTTAGGCATATATGTATACCCTCTTAGTCAGAGTTGCAAGTAAATACATACTTACCACCTGCCATCTACAATACCTTATATGACTTTAACAATGTTCTTTGTACTTTATAAACTCATTGATAAAGAAAAGGGAAACGTTTTACAATTGTGCAATCGGAGTAGCCATAGAAATACCCTTCATCCAAACCGAAAACATCTCAATCATATATGCAAAAAACCTAATAAATATTTTGCGTCAAACTGTCTCGTGGACAAATATTTAGGTCATTAGTCATTTTGTTCTTCAGGTAGCCCATGTCATTATGCCAAAAACTGGGTATAATTAACACAGCCCTAGGCAGGGAAAGATCTTTTCTTAATCTAGCTAAAGTAGACCAGCTTAATTCACCCGATGCCTTAAGGTATTCCGCCATCAAGCGTATTATAATTATTCGCAAATAATAATAATTTTTACCTTAGGTAAAAATACAACGATAACAACTTACTCACAACGCCTTCCCAGAAAAATCGAACCGGAAATGTTGGCGCAATATGAAGAAAATGTTTTATGGATTTGATTAGATTTATTCGAATCTAAAACCAGGTGCTGTGGCCAAAATACTTCAAAATACATTTGACAATTTTTGAAATTAAATGATATGAACTACCTAAAAAGTTTGTATTTGTGATATCTTAACATGCAAATGTTTAGAAAAATACAGTTTGGAAATGAGAAACGAATAACACTGTTTTTAGAAAGACCACAACCTTCGGTTTTTGGAATACACTTTCGGAATCAGAAAGTGGATTACCGTTGGCGCTAAGAGTATGGCAAATTTCTAAACACGCGAATGCGAATCTTGGCAAATTGATTATTTGCATCTACAAAACAAGCAAAAACTTTTCGTCGAACTGCATACAAGAGCCGCCACAAAAATAAATAAACAAATACGAGTACTTACGTATGCATATAGATCATATATAGAACACATATAGACATTCCCTCGGTTCGACTTTTTTTTTCTCGTTCGTTGCTAACGCGTAGTCGCACAAATCTGCCAAGAACAAAGAAAAGTTGGTACCGAGGGTACGTACGTGCTATGTGCCACGTGCGTCTTTATGTGTTCTATATATGATATATATATATATATATATATATATATATGAAACTAATCGTATTCGGATCTTGTATGCAGTTCGACGTTAATCAGAATAAAAATAGTCATTGACTCAGCTTACAGATGCAGATGGTCAAAGCAACTCATGACAGGCTAAATGGTCAATGCAACTCATTTGCGCCACGTATCACATTACATTAATAGTGTCCATTTTGGGATGTGGGCTTGGGTTGGCGGTTGGGGGGGTCGAGGTTTGTCTTACACAATGTTTTAGATTTAAATGCATATAAATGTGGCATAGAGCAAGCAACCACCATTAGAGGGTAACTATAGTCAAGAGGTCACCACACCCAAGACTCATAACTCATTTGAACCCAAGAGCTGGTTTTATAACAGAAACTCTCCCGAAAAGTCTTTTGTTCGAGGAAAAGCAGGAAAAATCAGAGACAATAAAAAAGGCAAAGGCGAGGCTATAAAAAGGCAAAAAAAAATTAGATAAAAGAATGAATAAAAAACTGAAAAACAGAAAATTGAGAGAAAACCAGTTGGAAAGCCGCGGCTGGCACAACAATTGTGTGGCATTTTCCACACGGCTGTCTCTCTGAGTACGGCGACAATTGTCGCTAGGTTTCGCTAGTTATTTTTTTTGTCTATTATTTTGTTTTGGATGTATCTCTTCTCAACCAGTTTGGGTGTGAAAAGTAACGGACTGCTAAGATTTATACAAGTGGGTCAGTCAGCGCGACGACTGTATAAGTGGCAACTGGCGTGCCGCATGCAATGGGCGTCAGTGAGGCATGCTTGCCGCGGCCAGAACAGTGGGGTGCAGAGATGGCGATCGCGAACGTGAATGCGGACGCGAACTGACTTACTGTGGCACATGCAACGCGCTACTTTGATTTATGCAAGCGCCGAGGCCCACATTGCAACTCAACTACGACCACTGCCCTAAAGACATGCACATGTGTGAAAATATTCAGCATTACATTATATGCATATATCATCTTCAGGCTGATTGTCGCCTTTCATCTATCAACAAACGGAGCGCAACCCTTCTGGTTATTTATTTATATATATATATTTTTTGTGAATTATGAGCTGGACATTGGTCACTCGAAACGGGCCAGCTGGTGGGTCTGTCGAGAGTGTCCCCTGAGATCCATCCACATCACCTACTTGCCCAATTGCGGCTGCCGAGAGTTAGTTTTCTATGCGCTCACAGAACCGGACACTATGTCGACACACAGATTACATTTGCAATCGGAGGCGCGTGAGATTTATGAGCTCCCAGACAGCGGTCAACTACTGCAATTAGCCATCCTCCAAAGACCAGCTCTCATACAGCATATATGCATATATATATATATATATATGCGCTTGGTCGTTTGACTGCCCGAAGTGCAAGATAAATGCGGCAAATTAGCACTGTGCACAACAACAACAACAACAACAATATGCAATTACAAATAATAAGCAGCGAAGCCGATACCATATAAACCGGAACTGTAATGCTTCCTTTGCCCCGACTGAACCACCCGACTGAGATGCATCTCATTATGATGAGCTTATAAGACACAGACTCAATAGGCGATATCGATGTTGCAGCACAAGTTGCAATAATAATCGCTTAATGGAATCGTCTTTCCAGTTAGGAAGTTGTTTGTATGTACAAAGGCAAGATGATAAATGTCACTTACGCCTCATCTTTCAATCTGGCCACTAGATGATATAGTGGTCCGGTCCAGTGATACTCAACCTATGTACTTCCTTCAGCAAAAAAAAACCCAATATATATCAAGTTTCACAAAGATTGCTGTTAAACTGAAGAAGTTCTACGCATGAGGCATGACGCAATATCGACTCGGAATATATATACTTTATGAGGTTGGAAAACTCATCATCATATGTAATAAATGTGCAAAAGTCAAAGCAAACTTGAATCAAGTTAAAACTTCAAATCTAAACTCATATTCAATTTGCTTTTTCTGAATTAGTTATTTTTTTGTTTATTCATACTTTTGTGTGGGTTTTCAAAGTTCGTCCTACAGGGCAAACTGTTCAAGATTTATAATTGATTGATTTTCCAATTATATCTCAGATTACTGTTGTTTTTTTTTTTGCTTTTTTGTATTACTTCTTTTTTATGCTCTTGTCATTTGTCTGTGGCGAACTCTCGTTATCGTCCTCATCCGAATACTCCTCATACACCTGACCATCGTCATATTCACCCTAATTCATTTCCGCCTTGCCACAAACATAGACCGGCCCCGTGCCCACAACATTTGGTCTCAAACTGTGCGTTTCGCCAACCTTTAAGACCAAGTAGATCTGTCTGATGATCAGCTTGTGTGAGTGCACTATGTACTCCTCTGGAATTTCCGGCACATCGAACTATGCAATTGGCTCTTTTTCGTGTAAGAGTGTGATATTTAGCTATATATGATTGTTCATGTTTCGGAAGCCGAATCTTAATGCTTCTTCATTCTGCCTTATCTTTATGCATGATATGATTATTGTTATTTAACTTGACACTTCAATTAGCTTATTTGATTTGTCAATAGCAATTACACTACATACAATCATAAATAAAGATAAGGTGCTGCATTGTACTGTAAACTAAAGAATGGGCAGCCGATATTCGCTACAGTTCGATGTCAGCTTAGAGATAGTATGGATATCTCAAAATGCTTATTTGCTTTCCGTATGCTTTGCAGCGAAGTCACAGCGCTCACCCCTTTGTATGAGGCAGTATTTAAGGCCAATCGAGACAACGACAATTCCGGTCTACACTTTTTGGGAGCAGATGTTATTTTCTGGCTACCCCCCCTCTATCACTCTCTCCCCCCTCTCTCTCTCTCTCTCTCTCTCTCGCTCTCTCTCTTCTCTGTCTCTCTCATCTCTCTGCAACACTCCTCCAATACAAGCATGTATGTATGTAAAAACAAGAATTGCGTTCGCATTGAGCCCGGCTGCAGCTCAAAGCAAAACAAAACAAAACCAAAGCACTTGTTCCTGCTGATGCCTGGTGCCCTGCCCTGCCCGGCTGTGTCTGATTCAGGTTTTGGTTTTGGCGCAAAAATTTGTGCTCAAAATTGCAGCAGGTATTCGAACAGTGTGCGTTGAGCTGAGGGGTAGCAGCAACAGCAGCCGCACAAATTGGCGCAAAATTTACAGATGCCTCACCAAAAAAATATAAATGAAAAACAAAAAACAAGACAGACAACAGATATACGCAGAGTTCACCTCAGCTGTGCTGTAAAATTTATGATCTCTGCCGGGCGTTGGAGACGAGGGAGCAGCGCCAACAAAAACTGGCTGTGCCACGAATTCGAATTCGAAAATGCACCCAGGCCCGACATGCGCCACCCCACGCACTATAAATAGATTAGCGACAGCCCTAATGTATCTGCTAGATACATTCTGCGTTTTGCATATGTAAGCAATCTTTTTCTATATAGCAAGTATGTGTATATATATGTGGAAAGATAGCAGGCGCTGTTGCAGTTGCCACGTGCAATGTGAGGCGATGTCGTTTACCACGAATTCGTTTTACGAGCTAATTTATTAATTAGCCAAACGTGACGTCAGCGTGCAGCCAACGGGACAAAAGACACAGATACACGCACGCACAGATACACGCACACGCAGATACACTTACAATTACATATTACATATGCGGAAGCAACCCTCACTGACTTTTGCTTACATGCCTCGCGTGCCACATTTACGCAGATAATGTGGTACGTGGACAATCTATGCGCCGCCGATGACAAACGCTAGAATGCAACACAGCATGTGATTTTCGCAGCATAACCTGCTCTTATCGGAAGTCGGCGGCACGTAGCCCCTGCAACTAAATGAGCACATAAAGCTACATACATACATACATGTACATATATATATAGATATAGATGTTGACACACACCAATCGACAAACAGTTTATGCTCTGAAATGGAATGGAAATGACGCAATCGATTTAATGGGGTATTAAATTTTTGCCTATTTTTGAGAGGTTTCCTTTTTCATTTTTGGCGCGAGGGTTGATTTAGGCATGGGACATGTTGCGGACGACCTGTGCCCAACCCTCAATCACAACCCTTATTGTTGCATTTGCCGCCGAACGGGGGCAGGCTGGTCAGGTAGGTTTTCTGAATTGGTGCGAAAATAAAAATTCTATATATATATATATGTATGTGTGTGTGTGTGTACGTATGCATCTGTGCACATTTATGATTATGCAGAAAAAGGAAATACTCTTGCCAATAGGCGCAGCTCCTTTGTATGGTCAATATGCCAAAATGACTAATCCATGGCCTTGGCTCAAAACCAGCTGTTGCAGCTGACAACGCGATACATCGCTCCACACACACACACATATGTACATCCAAGCATACATACAAATCTACTCAATATTTGTATGTCGCTGTGAAAACAAATTTCACTTTCATTTGTGGGCAACGCTTGAACGAGCGCCTCGAGCGCGAAAGTGTTTTTTGTCTCACTAATTATACCGCTTAATGCTGCATGAAACTGGCTTTGACCTTGGACTAGGCCCTAAACATCATTAAAACATTAACTAACAGCAACAACAACAAAACTAGTAGCCGCTATTACAGTGAAATGTTTACAAAACATTTACGAACACGTAAATACACACACTCACTCACATACTCACGTACATACTTCAATATGTATTTAGATTTAGGCTCAATTCTACTTGTGCGATCTGGCAACCCTGCGATTTCTAAACGATGTTATTTAACAGGCGCTGTGAGAGAGACAGAGCGCTTGTACGCTCTTCGAACTGTGTGACGCAATACTCTAAATTGCTGAATACATTAACATGTTACATGTTTTTTTTTGCTCAATATGTTGTGACGTCATAGTGCTCAGCTTTCAATAAGAGAGAAGTAGACTTAAAGGCATCTTTGCTTTTAGTATTTATTAGAAGTTCTACACAGAATATTTCCTATTGTGCAGTCTAAATAAGAAGTTGAACCTTTCATCATATAAATGAGAATAATAATAATAATAGATAACAATAAAAGAACAGCAGCTTATATACAATATATTTTAAATTATTATTACATCTCAATTTATATTTATTCTTCACAAATTAGTTTAACATAAATGAGTGTATGACTACATTTCGTGCTTTTGAAAATTAATGTCTACACTTTGCGTTACCTTTCAAATTCTGCATGAAAATAAAGAGAGCGAGAGAGCGCTGTTAGCCTGTAGTCGCTGTTAGCTGACAGTTCCACTGTTAAGTGGTGTATTTATTCGTTCGAATCCTCTCCGTCGAGTCAATCTTGTCTGAACATTCGAATCGTGCGGGTGCATGTGCTCCGTGTATTGTATTTTGTATCTTAAATCGCGAACGCGTTCGTATAATTCAAAATAAGTAAAAGAACTGTGCCAAGAGCAACTACAAATTATTCAAGTAAATACAAAACTATATATCTGTCCGCGGCGAATTGCAATTTGCAGTTTACAATGCTCTCTCGCTTGAGCTGAGAATTCATGTGTATTGCTTGCATGTCGTTGCTTGCCAAAGAAAGTTCAAGTGAAAGCTGCAAAAAATAGCAAAAGAAAATAATAAATAAAAGCAAAAACCAATACAAAAAAAAAAAAATAGAAATCATGCAGAGTAAAATGTTGTCGTCGTTCACAAGGGTGGCACCACTGGGGGCGCAACACCGGCTATCACATGCGCCGCGCCCCGCCATCTCACCGGCGGACAAAAAAAAAATTCAGAACAATCTGTTCGGCAGTTTTGCGGGTGGTGGGGATATCGATGCCATGTTAAAGCAGGAGGAAAAACTGACCAGAGAACATTTAAAAAAAAGCTACAATTACAACCCGGAGGAGAGTGAAGAAGAGTGCAATCAACAGATCTCAGCGACGTCGAGGCAATCGCTCGACATCAACAGCCTTAGCAGGAAGAAAAAATCACATTTTTGCAAGGAGAGATTAGTGGCGTCGCCATATAAACGAAAACAAAGCATGAAAGGTAAGTTTAGCAAGGCGGCAGCAGTCACCTGATTTATGCTTTCTGTTATCATCAATCCCAACCCCTGCGCGCTCTTTCTCTTTGGCAAACAAAACAACCCTTGTGACGTCACATTCTGTTTATTCTTTTGTTATCCTTTTCACTCTCTTTCTGGCCTTAATAATTCAATAACCTTTGTATCATCTGACTTGCGGCAATGTTTACATTGTTGTTTTTACAGTTGCTGTTTGGCTTAATTTACGTTGTATTCCACTGACTGTCAGATATATTTATTTCTCATTTGATCCACTTTTCTCCAGAAAGTGTTAGTTTTTCTGCTCTTTATTTGCCAATTTTTTTGTCAAGTTGTAGAAAAACAATAAAGTTTTGCTCTTTTGCTTGGACAATTTTAAGTAATAAATTTGAAAGTAATTGAAATACTTTTTTCAATTATTAAATTTTATAATTGTCTATGGAGATCTATAACAAAGAATTTGAAGTTGTTGACAGTTTAAATAATAAGCAGAAAATCATCAATTGTGGAAAGTGTCCCAATTTGGTTCCTTTTTCGTGTTTGCGCATTTTCGCGCCTAAAATTTGTGTTTTCATTTCGAGTTTCTTGTTTTTGTAGTTTTGTTTTGATAGCGTTTGCTTTTTGCGTCGTTCAATTTACGCTGCCTCTTAACCATTTTCTTGAGACACTCACACACATGCATATGCCTTTATATGCATATGGATGTGTGTGTATATTTACTCTCTTTCCCTCGCTCTTTTTTTTTCGTTCTGCTCAAAGTTAATTTGATAAACGACTTCGATTTGATTTCCTCTCGCACTAATTCCTACTATTCACAACACGCAGAAATCGCAAATTGTATCTGCATGTTTCCATTTACCTGTTTGTATGGATGTATGTATGTATGTTTGATGACCAACTAGAAAAGCAACAGAAATGAGAAAAAAATATGTTGAATAACAAAATTGGCGCCGCCGTCGCTGCTGACCAATTGACAAAATAGATTTTATCCCGCCAAAAAAATGTTTTTGTCGTTTCAGTACTTTGCATAAAAATAGCACAAAAATTAAAGAAATGTAGAACTGATTACGTCAGCGGGTGCAGCTGCAGATGCAGTTGCCTGGCAATTAATCGAGAGGCCTCAATTAAAATGGAAATCACTGTCAGCTCAGCGCGTTCTGTTGTTGCATATGCATATGTATAAACATATATATGTGCACACGTATGTGTGTGCTTGCAAACGAAAAATGAGAAGCGAAGAGAAAATTAAAACTTGGCACACGCCTGTGAGCAACTGTACATTAAGTAGTTCTTGTTGTTTCTGCCTGACAGACAGCCGCACCCACAACGACAACCTCGGACGACAATCGAAAACATCGTCGACTCTTATACACAGCACGCCTTGTCAGCCCACTCACTCACACACACATACACACACACACACACTCTCACACATACTCTCACACACACTCTCATGCTCACATGCACACATGCTACAGTGGCAGACAATCGGGCAGGCTAAGGCAGCGCCATCATAATAATCTTCACAGCGCCAGTTCTTATTCTGCTCTCCCAATAAGAGAGAGCGCGACGCACATCTGCAGGGAGTGAGACATAGAGAGCGCATGAGAGACAGAGAGAGAGAGAGGGAGGGAGCGAGTGAGTGAGTGAGTGAGTGGTCGACTGCTGTTGTTTGTTTGCATTGACACACGCGGATACTACGAAATTGTTGTTTTTTTGTGTTTTGGCGGGATTTTGATTTTTATTTTTAGTTTCGCTTCCACTGATAAGCGTATTCTGTATATATATATGTTATGTTGCGTAAGTGTGTGCGTGTGTGCGTAGTACGTACGCATTTTGTTGTTGTTGATGTTGTTTTTGAAAAACTCGTCTTGAAGGTCACGCACTCGTTACGCGTAAGTACAGCAACGCTTGCCTCTGCGTCTGCGTGCGCGGCTTGTGGCAGGTCCAACTAACAGGCAAATTAGCAGTAAATTGGCAAATCAACTTCCAATTTGCTTTTAAATTTACTCCTACAAGATATAAAATGAATTGATATTTAATGTTAAATGCGAAACAGACACGTTTCAATTTTTATTCGAGCTCTTTTTATCTACGATTCTTTTATCAATACGAAACATGGATTTGATTGCAAAGCATGTTTCTCATTAGAAATCAGTAGCAAATTTTGTGTAAAATTTCTATTCAATGATAAAAAACACCAAAAAACGTTTTATCTTGTGTTGTATAACTCACACACACACAAGTATGTGTATAGGTTAAATAAGTTTTCTTATCGTTTCAAGCAAACTGTTTTCGCAAAGTTTTGGCCTCCACTGTACTTTACAGTTAGATGTTTTGCTATTTGATTTCTGCTTGCGCTTTTTGTTTTGCTTTGGAGATTTCAACACACCCCCTCAGCCGAAGCCAAAGCTTATAATTATTTATGCAGCAACTCTCACGACCTGAATGTGTATGTGTGTGTTTTTTTTTGTACGCGTGTATAAATATACAGTGGCTTA
Organism: Drosophila cognata; assembly: GCA_035041535.1. NCBI lineage: Eukaryota > Metazoa > Arthropoda > Insecta > Diptera > Drosophilidae > Drosophila > Drosophila cognata. The sequence continues at coordinate 9,566,185 of JAWNLC010000571.1, read as the reverse complement.
CCGCATAAAAAAAAGGGGTAATTTTTTTACATAATCCTACCTAGCAGGTGGGGAAACCTCAGTTTATTACGGTCATATATTAATTTTGGTGGTTAATACTTGTATCTACCATGGGTCTTTGGGATTTTTGAAAAATAATGTATAATTAGTTTATGGCAGGCAATTACATTATTTACTTGACACTGTTCGCATTAAGCTGTAAGCCACTGTATATGTAGTTGTGTATTGTTATGTGCTGTTGCCACACACACATTTCGTAAACAAAACGCGTTTTGTTGTCGTCTCACCGTCCTATCTTAAGCGGATTCTTGCTTTTTGATGTTTTATTTTGGTTTTATTTTTTTTTGTTTTGTTCGAGAGTAGAAAGCGCTGTAAACGTGTGCATAATGATTTGGTAAAGTTTGGAAAGCTAGCAGCGCGTCTGCGTGCCCATAACGGTAAATTACAAATTCTTGAAGTGTACGACAGTTGCCCCCACCCCACACCTGATCGCAGGCCGCGCCTATTACGCTCGCCTCAACAACCACAAGAAAGAAGAAAAACAGCAAGATCGCATTCTTAGGATCACTTTGTGTGAGAAGTTCTTTGCTGTGTCGTTGGCTTGGCTTATAAATTTCTGTAACTGTACAATTGACTTACAACGCCGCTGGCTCAATCATCGTCTGCGTCTTTGTCTTGTTCAGTTTTGTCAATGCCGCTGGTTGCAGGTGGTCGCATGCCGAGTAAAGTGAGTGTAGTGCACACATCGGAATGATATTTTACAATAGTTACAATAGCAATTTAAAGCTTAAGAACTGTGACGGTATTTATCTATAATAACAGAAACAAGCAAATCGAAATGTTGTCACGCTATATTTAATGCTTAATGCTTGCAATTGTTATTGTAATGTAAATCCCTTGAGCTATGATTTTCTAATTTTCATTTTAATGTCGCATTGATTTTAAATATGCATTAAAAAACTTACGGAAATTATACATTTTATCATATTAAAATTAACCCTGAATCCGAACCGTTCGTCACTTTACACTGAAACTTCTTATTCTCAGTCTAATGATGAGATGACTAAGTTGCCCGATGAAAAAGAAAACAATCGGCAACAACAACAATAGCCAAAAGAGAGATTTGCTTCAACTATGCCTGATAAGGTTCCTTTGCTGATGTCGTCAATTGTTGTATTTGTTATTGTTGTTTGTGTAACAATTATCTTGCCAAAGGTGATACATACAAACAAATACAAATACAAATATATATATATATATCTACACACATATAACATTTGTAGGTGTTTGTTTGCTTCCATATACAATATGTAGAAATTTCAATTTCAATATATATATATTTACGAGCGCATATGTCTGATAAGAGCGCCATCTGTGCATGTGTTTGTGTGTGTCTCCATTATTATTTACATTTGCTGCAGTTTTTTTGTATGGCAACGTTTGCTGTTGCGTTTTGTCGTCGTCTTCGCTTTCCCTTTTCCTCCAGCTCATATGAAGGTCACTTTTTTTTCTTTATCTTGTTTTTTGCTTGACTTTAACCTGTGTCTAATTGTTACTATTTGTAATTTGTTTATTTGCAGATCAATTCCATATACGCAAAGCCCCCCACAATGTAAACTCGAATGTGCCAAATCAAAACAACAACAACAACAACAACAATATTAATAACAACAACCACAACAACAGCAACAGGAACCATTCTAAGGCTGATAGCCGTAGTACCGAAATGGGGGCAGATGGGGCTAAGAAAGAATAGAAGCAATAATTGATATTTAATTTATACAAATTTTTTTATTATCTAAATAATTTATGTTTTTTTATATGTGTGTTTTTATTAATATTGGCAATACGTAAAATGTTATCGACATTACTTAATGTACATCAATTTCTAGGACCATTTGTAATTAGTAAATGTAAATTAAGGATTATTGTAGATCATCCCATAAGATACCCTCCCCCACCCCCCACTACACACACAAACACATACACACACACACACTCACTCACACACACACACACACAAACACGCACACACACATACAAACTCATAAACACATACATACCCCACCTTCCCCCAATTTCAAAGAGTTCTCAGCGTGTTTCTGTCCTTTGCAGCACGCGTGTGCCGAAAGTATTTTTAATTGTCATGATCTCATGTAATTTAATTGAAATTATTTAAAAAGCAAATTACACAGGCAGTTCTACAGCACTACAACACTTAAGTTCGTATATCTATTGTAAATTTTGGTCTTCATTAATTGTGTATAGGAAATACATCATGTATTTCACATTACGGTTAACAAAATTTTGAACAACTCAAAAAAAAAAAAAAAATACAACACAAACTGTGCATATTTCCTTAAATGAAACTCAAAATTGTAAAGCTTAGACAACACACAATGAAATTATGAAAATAAAAAACAAAAAATAAAAGCAACTATATAATACTGCACTTTTTTTCCAACAAAGAGAAAAAAAGAATCTTAAAAAAGAAGCAAAATAAAAATGTAAAGAAAAAAATGTTAAAAGCTTTTTATTTGTTTACGAGGCCGGCGCCCTTGTTAGACTCATTTGTTTAAAAAAGAAAGAAAAGCGGCAACGCCGGAGAAGGGAAAGGTGACTCAGCGGAACTGATTTTGTACGAATGAAGCCGGCTTGTATGATACAGTGAAACCCGAATATAACGAAATGGTTCTTAAAGTGCAGACAAAGTGTTTCTCACTTTAAATAGAATCAGACATGTCTTAGCAATAATTATACAACTATGGAAATATGGATCCTTAAGTCACTATTTTCTGGACCTGCAGAAATTACATCATATCAACATGTTAAATGTGTTCGAATATATGCTTTATCAGAATTCTGTAATATATATAATTATAATTATTATAAAATGCTGAAATAATGAGGCGTAGTTCTTAAATGAACGACCAGATCAGATGGTGATCAGTTTGTTTCGCAAAACCATTATATTTAGGCAATAATATTGGCATGCACATATTGTCACATACATATTACTGTATTTACATATCACTGTGTTTACACTAGCGAAGCATTACTTTACATACACATAGACACAACATATGCCTAGTAAACTCAACGACGCCTGCAGACATTTGAGAAAATGCTTTCCAGTTGTAATGTGTAGCTTGTGTGTGGAGTGGGCACTTAACATTAGATTGGCTGTCACTTCCGGCAGGCCTTAGGCAAGCGATGCCGTCGACGTTGGCCTGATGATGATTGATGCTGCTGCCCCAACAGCAGCCACTCGGCTGGCGGTCGTTGTTGTTACTCAAAGTGCCCAATATTCACATAGATATGTACATACATTTGTAAGCGTGTGTGTCACAGAGTTTATAGACATGTTGATATCCATCTATGTTGCAACTATCTATGCCGCCTCTTTTTTCAATTTCAACATCATGTGTGACTGTGTGTGTGTGTGTGTGTGTGTGTGCATGTGTGTATTTATGTATGTAGGTATTTATGTAATAATAGCAATTCGCAAAAGTAAATTACATGCTGTGCATTTAGTAACAAGCATGTCCAACATTTTTGCCCACTTAAATAGCTGACTGCTATGGTTATTAGCATGCAATTTCAAGATTTTTAATGCTGGCAATGCAGTCCACACACAGCTACACGCAGTCATGCACACATCTATATACGCATGCGCGAGCATAGAAACTGTGCAAGTGGCGAAGGCAGACGCGAACGCAGTGGGAGTTAGAGGGAGAGGCATGTATTTGTACATTTTACAATCAGACGCGTTGGCCGCAGTTGCGCCTTAGCCTTTTTTGCATTGGCCGCGCCAATAAATCCAAAGTGCACAGCAAACAAACAACAACAATTTATGACGCCGACTTTTTCTCGTTGATTTGTGGCTTTTGACTCTGAACCGGCGTAACGGTAAAGACAAGCTCTGGTGCCATTAAAAATTGTGCAGCCACGAGAGACATTCAACCTCAAGCTCACACACACACACACACACACACACACACACACATAACACATTTTGCTTTGTTGCCGTTTTTCTATTTGGCGGCGCACAGAAAACGGAATGTATAAAAAGAAATCGCAATAAATTATAGCACAGCAAAGTAGCAACATTTAATAGCATTGCGTTTTTTCATTAATCATCATTAATGTCAGCGATAGATCGTTACGAGAGTGCATTGGCTGGAAAAGCGTGGAAAGCGAGCCAAGGTCGGGAATCACATGTACATTTGTATGCGTACATACAGCTGGTTCTCCTTATATTGCGATTGTTATTTGGAATCAATCAACCCTGGCATTGTTGCTGCTCCACCCCTTTGCCTAGCCATAAGCACAACTCTCTGCCTTCGTGGGCTGTACTTATTGTGGCTGCGTGTCTGGAGCTGGACGTGAGGTCACGCTGAGCAATCGGCAAGGTTTGCTCTAATCTGCTGACCAAGTTGTGGCCAGCCGCTTCGCATCATTTCCTTCACTTGGCTCACTTGCGGCTTTGCTCGGCTCGGCTCGGCTCTGCTCTGGAGCTGAGCATAGTCATGAGGCTTTCGCAATTTCAACAAAACACCAAAACACCAAACGAAGCCAACGCAGCCGAGGCAATTTGCAGCAAATCAACATCAACATGGCAACATGCAAAGCACTTTTGGTTTTCAGTGCCTCATTTCGTTGATTGTTCCCACAATTTTCGTACAATGCTGGAAAATGTACGTGCTCGTTCGTTGTCCCCTGGCCGCCGCATTGTTCTCCTTCTTGTTGTTGCTGTAATTACCTAAAAAAAAAATAAAAATAAAAAAAAATCGTATAAAGCCAGCAACGTTAAAATTCTTTTCAAATGGCATTTTGTAGCAGGGGTGCTGGCTGACTGAAGTTAGCAACTTGAAAGATCTCTCAGAAGTGGACGCAAATCGCTGAGCGCTGTAATCGCTCACAGATATACATATATATACACAACACATTGTATGTACGTTACGTACATATTTAAGAGTAGCAAAGAAGATGTAGCACAAGAGATATGCCAGAAGATCACGTACACGTACCGCTTGAAGAGAGCGAGTCATTTACATGGGGGAGCTTAGAGCGTGCAACATCCAACAACGGATCACAGCAACAACAATGGCCCAGCAGACAGGATCGTGAGCGTGTGAATCGAAATGGAATGAGCGTGATCATAAGGGCAGATTGAGTCAGGTGAAGAGGATCTATTACACTTACATATCTGATTCCAGTGCGCAGCATCCGTAAAGTTCAGATAAACTTGACACTTTGTGAATTTACAATCGAAATAAGATTGTTTAAACGAAATTGAGCTCCATATTTCAATGATTTCTGTTATAATTTTAGATAACCTTGTGGAGGCTATTTTAGTTTTGTTTTCAGTCTTGAAAAAGCATTGAAGGTGATGTCTCCGACCCCATCAAGAACATTATATATTATACATTAGAACTATATTGGTGAAATTTGCTGAAAACATTACATATCTCGGAGATGAGTCGATCGAACCGCTATATCATGTATTTGTCATAGGAACAATCAAGCGAAAGATGATGCATGTATAATGCATAATAATTTGAACTCCAAATTAAAATTCATCCAGAAGATTTACTCCAGTCTACAAAAGTATCTAATCTTCGGCGTGTCTAAGATAACCGCTCTAGTTTTGCTGTAAGTAAGGAACTGTTGGCACTTTAAATGTATTTTCTCTCCACTCTAAATCGAATTTGTATGTAAAATTGGCTAAAGTTGTTAGTTGTTGATTAAATTTACTATAATTGAAATCTATGAAAATTGCCTCTATGAATGGGATACTAAGACTTGCGCGCTATCCATCCACAGCTGTAGTACATATTCTAATCATCATAGAAGCCAATTCAAATACGGTTAATGTATATTTTCAATCAACTTTGTTGTGTCAACAAATAGTCATTGCAAATATTGTGTTTATATCCAATTATCGTAATACACACTTAAACGGCTCATTGCCCCTTTTATTGGGTTTATTTCCAACAACTGTATTGCTTATCAAAATATTTTGCCATTAGCTTAATGAACCCAGATCCAGATAAGTATAAATGCGACTTCAAGGCGCACTGGCCTTGACCAAGCAATCAGTTAACACACATTTACATATGCCTATGTGTGTGTGTGCCTGTTTCTGTTTCGATTGTGTGTGCTTATAAATATTGGCAGGCAATGTGGCCCGAACAACATTCCGCAAGGGATCCCTCGCTTAGTCATGTTGAGCGCCTCCTCGCTATCCGCGAGCTTCCTGAGCGCCACATTCAGGTACGCCACATTTATGGGATTAGTCTTTTTTGGCATTAAGGGCAATCAAACTGATGGTTGCCTGGTTGCTCAGAATCGCCACTGGTACAAGTGCTTCTGCCTTTTGTCACGGATATTGGTCTGTGTTGTGTATGGATACTTTAGCATTGTGAATATTCTCTGGATATTGGACAACTCGCATTTGGCGATCCACGCGTGCATTCGCCTGGGTTGCAACATCATCTGTGCCTTTGTAATTGTGATGATGCAGTTCTGGTTTGGCCGACGAGTGCTTCGTTTGGTCAACACTTATTTGCGGCTATTTCGGAAGGTGAATGCACTGCCGGGCTGCAAGGAAGTGGGCTTTGGCGGCAGGCGTGAATTAACTTTGCTCATCTGCAAGGTGATGTGTTTCCTAGGTCAGATCTCTTGCGAACTTGCCCAGTTATTTTCACAGTTTAGCCTCAAGCTGTGTATTGAAGTAATATGCGATTTATACACCGATGTGAGTGCCTCTATGATCGGACATATGTGCTTTGTGGGCTACCTCAGCATTGGAGCCCTGTACTCGCAGGTCAATCGATATGTGCGACACGAGCTGCGCCGCCAGCTACGCGCCCTGGAGCAGCCTAACGGTTGCCAGCCGCATCGACGGCAATTGAATGCCGTTGGCAGACGCCTGGATGAGTGCCTGGACATCTACGTGGAGATCGAGAGGGTTGGCAGCGCCTTTCATCGCCTCATGGAAATACCTCTTTGCCTCATCCTCATGTTCTCCTTTCTGAGCATGGCCGTCGAATCGTACTACATAATGTTGAATAAATTTCGCCATGTCTCCCTGTGGCTCCTTGTGATAAGATTATTCGTCGAAGTCGTCCTGCTCACGTTGGCGATTCACGGAGCGTGCAGCAGTTCGCGAGTAGTTCGCAGGCTCAGCTTGGAGAATTGCTATGTTAGCGAACGCCACGATTGGCACATGAAGGTAAGTTGCCGACCGCTGCCAGAATAATTAACAATTTTCAATTTCACTATTATCATTTCTCAATAGTTAAAAGTAGCCTTTTATCTTGAATAAAACTTAAGCATAAGTAAATTTGGTTTTCAACCACATTTGTCTTCATTTCTACGCAGACCAGCCATAAAATATTAAGTTTATTCTTCATGCTCTGGTCTAGTCTCAAATTGCCGAAATACTAGACTTGATTCTTTTGTACTCATTGCAGCTGGAGATGTTCTTGAGTCGCTTAAATTTGTACGAGTTTCGCGTATGTCCACTGGGATTATTCGAGATATCGAACGAGCTGATTTTGGTCTTTCTGTCCGGCCTGGTCACCTACCTCACCTATATACTGCAGTATGGCATGCAGACGAACCAAATTTAATGTGATTTTTTTATATGTTTACATTTTGATGAATAAACTACATATACATACATATGAACAAGTTGACTAAGCTAACCATATTAAAACAAATAATTAAGAAATTAAATTTAAAATTAAAGTTACAAATTGAAATGATAATTGTATAATGAAATTTAAATTGAAAGTGAGAAGAGATGGAAAGATGTCGGAACGTGTTCAGAAAGATAAGAATACCAGAGTTAAACACGCTCAAAGATTTTCCGCAGATACTTTATGTCATAATTATCGAATTGCCCATGATTAATATCAAAAAGTGTAAAGTCATAATGTGACTAATGAATCACAAAGATATGTATCAAATGAAAATATGAATACTATTTAGAGGTAAGCGCTGCACACCGTTGGTTCAGTCATGGTCGGAATTCGTTGGCGCTTGAGCGCCTCTTCGCTCTGCACATTCATCTTGCGGACCCTCTTAAATTACGGCATATTTATGGGAATCATCTGTTTTTGTGTGAAAAACAATCGATGCGATGGCCTACTGGTGGCCCACAAACTGCACTGGTACAGGTGGTTCTGCTTGCTACTGCGAATAATGTTGATTAGCTACTATGTTTCATCGCACATCAGCTTCATCAATGTTTTGAATATACCGCATTTGAAATTAATCATAATCAGTCGATTGTCGATCTGCCTCATTTGCGCCATTGTCACAATGGTGTTGCAACTTTGGCATGAAGAACGAGTGCTACGTGTGGTCAACAGATTTCTGCGACTATTTTGGCGAGTGAAGATGCTACCGAATTGCCAGGATGTAGGCTTTGGGGGCAAGTGGCTGTTGCTGGTCGTAAAGGTGATCTGTCTGCTGTACGAGCTGTTCCACAAGGTTCGAAAGGTGATCGAGGAATACAACATAAATTTCGCATTAGGCACACTTTGCGAATTATATAACATTGTGAATGTTGAAATGCTATGTAATGTCTGCTTCGTGGCTTACCTCAGCATTGGTCTGCTTTACGACAAGGTCAACAGTTATGTGGGAAATGAGCTGCGTCAACAGCTAAAGGACATTGCTAGTGGCCACATTAGTCGGCGGCAGCTGAAAGATGCTGGAATTCGCATGGACGAATGCCTGTCCATCTATGCTGAGATCCATCAAGTGGGCAGTACTTTTAATCGACTTTTTGAACTACCTATCTGTATAAGTCTAATATCTGGGTTCTTGAGCCTGGCGCTAGCTGTCTATCTCATAATGTTTAACTTGAGTAGAACGATTAGTTTGTGGTTCATGGGCTTTAAGATATTATTAGACGTTTTACTTTTGATCCTGGCTGTTCATGTTGCGAAGAGAAGCTCACTGGTCAGACGGCGGCTCAGCCTAGAGAACTACTATGTTGGCGAGAACAAAGATTGGCACATGAAGGTGAGTCTCCACGATTTCCATAGAATTCAAAATCAAAAAATCTATTATTCATTACAGATGGAGATGTTTTTGAGCCGTTTGAATTATGACGAGTTTCGCGTGTGTCCTTTGGGCCTATTCGAGGTATCCAATGAGCTGATTTTGGTCTTTCTGTCCAGCCTGGTCACCTATCTCACCTATATACTACAGAGCGGCATATATTCGGAACAATTTTGAATCCTCGTCACGCTGTGGGCGCTTCTTACTAATAACAACCCTCCGATTATGATACACACACCTGTCCTGTGGTGCTCGCATGTAAAAATCCGTTGTCAGGACCAATTCCAGTTTCCGTTTAACGTTTTTCTGTCTCACTTTTCCCATGAAAGTTGGCGCATAAATTATTTATGGGCGAGTTTCTCTACATACATATGTATGTTTGCATATGTAGTTATGCACTTTTTGCCGTGGAGCAGAAAATTTATGCAGCTACCCGAGCGACAGAGCTACCGAACGACCGACTGGACAGTTCACGCTACAAGCGCATAAAAACAAGGCCGAGGCCGTCGCTCTAATTAGCATAGCCAGAAGTAGAGGTGAAGGTAAAGGTAAAGTTAAGGGCACAGATAAAGGTGCACTTGTTCGCTGCACTTGTTCGAGGGCTCCGAAAAGGCTGCGTCACCGATAATCAAAAAAAGGAAAACAGAAATGTTTCGCAGCGTCGTCGACTATTTAATACCCTTGCACACACAGATTAAATACATTATTCATGTCAAAACTTTAACTTAACATTTAATAACTAATTTTCACACAAGAGCTCAGCTTCTAATCAATCGTTAGGTTGATTTACAACCTTTAGTTTGATCAAGATACTTGTGAAAAATAATAAATTGCATCTAACCTGATTGCGCTAAAATAAGATCGAATATTTATGCAAATCACGATCTTTGTAAAACTTGTAACACGATTGTGATAAAATATTAGCAACAATTTGTGCAAAAACAAAAACAAACTTGTAAACAGTTAAAACAATTATTATATATGTGATTAGTACCACAATGTATAACTCAAATTTAATAAATTATTATGAAAATGCACTGGCTGACAACAAACAAGAAAACGGGGAAAAAAGATTAACCCTCTTCACTGCGTTACACATTTCGTGATCGAGTTATGTAACCGCTGCTGCAAGAGCATCGAAATCAAATAGTCGAATAATGACAAACATTATCTAGGCGTTGACAGAAGCAGAACTGTGTCGTTGTCTTGGCCTGCAACTGAGGGACTGACATCTTGGTTACTCAGACACGGACCGAAACTGAGATTGGGATTGAGATCGAGATCGGTGTATTGGGGGCCTGTGTGCTGCTCCAGATGCGTGCTCTCTCTCTATATGCCTGTGCGTACCATGTAAACGGAAAGATAATCAAAAAAACAAAAAAAAAAAAAAAAAAATAGCATTGGCATTGCTTCAATTATTGTTGTGTGTACTTTGTAAAAACGAACGGCATGCGAACGCGAAGGCGAACGCAGACGCAGAATCTGGCGCAGAGTCTGACAAAAGCGGCACTCGATTTTCCCATGATTGTTCTGTGCTGTGTGCCGCGACTGCGACCGGTGTGCCGTAATTATGGGTCACCCAGCTCTGCTACTTTTGTAGCATTTTGTGCTCTCTCTTTTCTTTCCGCTTGCAATTATCACACACACAGCCACATTCCAGCCATACAGGCATAGGTGTGTAAGTAAATTAAAGTTTTGGGCCGAAAGGCGAAAGATACTATAAAAAAAAGTTAATGATGCTTTCAACATTTCACTAGACAAAAGCACACAGCTCACATGTCGAAGTCGTTGCTCAAGTGCAGGTAGCTGTTGCCGACCACTGGAAACGCTAGACAACAATCCGATGTGCCCTTACGTGTCTAGGCAAATGTACAGCTACTTGAAGCAACGGCCAACATACCAACAGGAACAGCAACAGCAGCCGCAGTAGCGTTAAGAATATTCCAATAAAACAAGCGGATGATGAAAATATCATCATTACGAGCTGAAAGACTGTAAGTCAATCAAGATCATGTATATTGCCGGTAGCTGATTGCCGGTAGCTGGTGGCTTGTAGCCGTCGGTTAAAGCTGCAAGCCCTAAACCAAACAACATCCGATGATAACTCATTAGCCAACAAAGCCCAACAACGAAGACAAAAATAAAAAGAAAAAAAAAATGAAAGGTTCAACAAATTTTGCACTTCATTTTGAACATCAAGTTCAAATTACTTTAATGTTGTTACATTCGTACACCCCAAATCTGTATGGCAAAGGTCATTAGTTTTCTCGGGTGTATAATTAAGGATGTATTAATTAGAATAATCTTTGAAATCTTATGTAAAACATTAATCATTGCATTACATTATGTCAATTGAGTTATTGCTAACTAATTGGCATTAGTAAAACCAAGGTACAGATATACGTATACCACTAAGAATAAAATAAAGTTAGAAATGTCTATTAAGATATTAAGACGACCAACCTTATAAATAGACAAGGTGTAAAATAAATAAAGCTGACAATTTGGATGCCAAGACATGTTCCATTGCTTAACGTTGAACGTGGACAAGCTTGCTACCATATGCCATACAAATTGTCGACTTTTGCAACTTTTTCCATCGGTATATGTGTACAGTCTATATAAAAGTGTAAGAGCTACAATTGGATGTTAATTTGTATTATTTTTTTATTTTATTTTAAGTCGCTCTTAGACCATATTCGTTAAAGTAACTGCGTTCTTGGATTGTATTTATGGAAATAATTAAAAATCACTTTGAATAAATGCAAATGGATTTCACCTTATATAGCCGGTTTGGCCTTTTAAGACGTTTTTGCAACAACAGAAAATGAATGTACATACATGATTTATGTACATAGATATGTAATGTGTGTGTGTGTGTGTATGTGTGTGTGAGTGTGTGCATGTATGTGTGCATCTGTATCTATATATGTTCATAACCATTTACAATAGTATGCACAGGCATTGAACGCTTTGTCGCTGCTGTCCCGCATCCAGCCGCTAAACTCCAACTCAAAGTCAAAGAATTGGCACGAGCTGAGCACACGTCGACATCGTCGTCATCGTGGCTCCATGGACATAAGCATGTGACTTGGGGCCTCAAGTCTGTCGCTGTGTACAGTTCTGGCGTGATATTTTATGGCTGCACACATGGCGAATGCAGAATATCTGCCCCGGCTTGGCCTCGGGGGAACTCGTTTTGTGGGCTGTATGGGCGAGAGGCGCAAGCGAGCGCGCGTAGGCGCTGCATCAGCATCAGCATCAGTATTAACATCAGCGTCAGCAGCAGCAGCAGCAGCACTCGGAGCAGAAGCAGCGCGTGTGCGATGTGCCAACATCTGGAGCTGGACCAGTTTGAAGTCAGCGTCGCACAGTAGCCAAAGGCGCACAGGTACACAAGCACAAACATACATACATAGGCACATACAGAAATACACAAATACAAACATACAAAACATATGTACATCTGGACATTGTGCGAGACTCGAGTCCGGGGCGCAAGATAATCGATGTATACTAATTATTTGCTTTGGCTGCAACTGTTTGTCATGCTCCGCGCTGCGCCGCATCGGTACAGCAAAAACAAAAAGCAAAGTACTGACTACTGTCAGTAGCAGGCAGGCAGCCAGGCAGCCGGCCAACCAGCCAACCAGCAGCCAATGGCCAAGAGCCGATTGGCAGAGTCCCCGGACTCTAGAATCGCACTCAGAACTTGAGATTGTGCATGGGCTAAAATAATGGTCATCGACAGCAGCAGCATCAGTAGCAGTAGCAGCAGTAGCAGCAGCAGCAGCAGCAGAAGCAGAGGGTGGGGGGCTGCTGGCTAAGAGTCTTGGGCAAGGTTAAGGCTGCAAGCGTTTCGTTCGGGTTGGACCACTACGCACGGTAGTCAAGTTTAGACACCTTAAATATACACAGGAAAGCGTCACTTAGGCGCTCGTTCCAAAAGCGACAGGCAGTGGGCGTGCCACACATCCCCAGTAGACTGCACTCAGCTGCACTATTAATTACATGGACCGAACACGACTAAATTATATGTGTGTATATATCTAAACGCATACATACTATATGTAGATACATTTGAATCTGTTGAGATTGCTCGGCTGCAAGGTCAGTTGTGTAAACTGCTGCGTTAAGATCTGCACAGATCGATTTCAATCAACACCCCACCACATAAAAGCACAAAAGGCAAAGCTCGCTATTCTCTCTCGTCCGACAACAACAAACAAGTTTAGCCAACATCAAACAACAAAAAAAAAGGTACAGTCACAAAGATTAACAATAACGGCAGCAGCGGCAGCAGCAGCATCGCTGTCTCTGTCGCTGCTGACGCCAAAGCTTGGCAGCGGTACGTTCAGCTTTTTTGATTTGGCCGAGACGTGTGGCAAGCTTCAAGTTTGGAACAGGTTTTTGATTTCAGATTTTGGAGCTGTGTTGTGCAAAAAGTTCAACAACTGCGCTCAGCGCCGCCGCCGACTGCAGATGGCTGGCTGGCTGCTTGGCTGCCTCGCTGCCTGCTTGTTATTCTCGTGCTCCGGAGCGCGGCTGCCACTGCAAAAAACAAGTAGCAAACAGACAGCGACAAACGAGCGAGCGTTGCGTAAATTACAAGCAAGCAACCAGCAGCAGCAGCAGAAGCAGCAGCAGCAGAAGCAGCAGCAGCAGCATACACACACACTCAAAAACAATTTGATATTATTTTTCTTTACGATCGACGCCGATGACGACGGCAACAGCGACGTCGACGTCGACCCCAATTGACGCTCCCTCAACAACGCTCTCTGTCTCTCTTTTGCCTCGCAATCTGCTTGTTTCTCGCAAGCTCTCATGCTCTTTCTATTGCTGTTGTGTGCTTTTTTGTGGATTCCATTTGCCATAAAGTGCGTTAATTTGTTGGAAAGTGGGTCAGCACCAATTTCGGTTCATCGAACACACAAATAACAAAGCGTCGTCATCGTCGTCTGCTCTCCGCTGAGTGTGCGTGTCCGTCCCCGGTTCTCGCGGATCGGCCTTAGGCAGCCTTTCCCCTCGCTCCAGCCATACAAAAAAATGACGCATTGGCTTGAGTTCACGTACCTTTTGGAGTACACTACCGAATGTGTGCGGGGCATGCGACTGTCAGTGATTCATGCAACTGCATTCAAACCTAAAGAAAAGGAACAATAGCCACAATAAAAGCATCTCTCTTGCCGCATTCCTGATGGATTTACTCATACTGAAAACTAAAAGAAAAACATTACCGTAAATCCATTTATTGTTGGAAAACTCAAACAAATTCATGATTTATGGCTAAAGTTGGTCTTATTGGGTTTCATTCTTGAGCACCTATTTCGACCATTAATACAGACTGAATTAACCAATTTATGTTTCGAATTAGTAGGAAGGTGTGCATAATAATCAATATATTAATCTGATTTGAAGTTCAACAAGCCAAATGAGTATATTAAAAAGTCAAAAACAAATATTTTTTGAGTTGACATAATCGTTAAAAAATTTGATAGATTGCCAAAAAAAACGGTAGTTTTTACTTAAAATCTGAATTACAAAACGGTCATCAACTTATTTCATTTTAGACTCCATGACTTTGTACTGCGGACAGTTCTTAAAGCTTAAAAAATACTTAATTTCGACCTATTTCCCCATGTAGGCCATCAGAGATTCGTTGGAGTCCGCAACGCTTGCTTGCCCACTTGTTAACGCCTTGTGTATTTAGGCCAAAACGAGTATTGGCATTTGCCGTTCTTGGCATATGGATGAAGTGAGCAAAGGGGATTCTTCTTCTTTTCAATGTACTCTAAGTACGTATAAGTATTGAAGTTCCTATTCGATACACTGCTTATTGCCTTCCCCTTTGGATTTATCGTGCATTCTGTGCATTTTGACAAACATACATATGCAACATATGCGGGGAATTTGTTATTATTTAACAACAAAAAAATCATGTGTGTGTGTATTGGTTTGAGAGTGTTTTTTTTTTTTGTTGGTTTCTATGAATATATATCGTATGCTGTGTGTTCTTGCTCTAAATTGAGTTTAAACATTATTCGGGCACGCTTGTTTATCGAGTGCTCCCGTTCTTTTCCCTTGCCACCGCATTCGCAGTCACGTTTCGAGAACTGGGGGTTACGAGCAAATAATACTATATGTACGCGAGATGACAAATAAAGTTGTTTGTTTGTGTCACGTTTACTAGCACACGATCTCAATCCCAGACAGGCAGCACTTGCTCTCGCACGATTGTTGTTTTCTATTTTGCTTCTAGTCATTCGCCAGTGAAAGTATTCCCAAATGAATGGGGCATATGACGATGCAGATGATGTTGGTAATTTCTCTGTTATTGTGGTCCACAAATAATTGCTAAGCGAATCAGCGATTAATCAATCATTGCTTGAATTGGCTGTCTACCACGTATCTATGAATGTATTACCATCTAAAGCTGATTAAGCACATAAAGCCTGAGCTATTGGTGGTAAGTATTCCACGATCTTATCTTACCATTGAGTCAGTATTTATGTGGTTTCTTTTCTTATCTTAATTTTTTGCTCATCATAAAATTGCAGCAGTATTCGCGTATTATCTCCAACAGTATTTCAATGGGTAGTTGGACTATATTTTCCATTTTGTCTCTATTTATACTTACCACGCATTTTGTTTCAAGTTCTGAGTTTTCCGTACCTAGCTAGATGTTTCTCAATCTATCTAAACACCAATATATATCAATTTATTGCCCATGAAGAAAATTAATGAAGTTTCGTGCAACATCAACATTTGGCAACCACACATTTTCATTTTGAAAGAAAATGCTTTCCATTCATATTATTTCTAGGCGTTGTGGTGCAGCAGTTAGTTAGTGTCTTACGAGCTAGGTTAAAGGTCAAAGGCTAATATGCAAGTGTGAGGGCTGAAATTTAATAGAATGTGCGTTTAATTACTGCTGAATGTGCCGCTAGTTGCAAACACTCACGATTCTTACGCATGCTCGTAAGTCATCTACACAACCACAGCCACCGCAGTAGCCACAGCAAATGGTTGCACCAGCACAAACTGGGTGCTGGAGCTGTGCCCTTAGCATGGGGCCACTCTCGTGGAGTGTGCGGCATCTTTCAACTGCTGCGCCGGCATGCGGACTACAATGCGGCAACAACAACAACAACAACAAGTACTTCGGCTTTGGCCATTCTGTGTTCTCCTCAAGCGGTTCCGTCATAACCTTATCCCCTCCCTCCCCAAGAATTTTCAAAGGCATCACAGTCGGGTGGGGAGTCGGGCTAATTAAGTACATTGCAAATACTTGGAATGGCCAGCCCTGCTGCGGCAGGAAATCGAAACTGGCTAATGGGGCGGCCTGGACAGAGACTGGCCGGAAATATGCATGGCTTGGCCAAGCTTTTGGCCACCAGCCCCAAACGGGCAAAAATAAATTTGAATGCGCCGCGTCAGGAAGAATTGGGAGCCACATGTGTACATTTCCAACAGCAGCGTGTGCAGTCGACCAAAAAACTGAAAAATGTATCCAGCTGCAACATTTGCGAGTTTTCCGCATGTATTTTTGATACCCTTGCACAGTGTGGGCGTTGTTGCAGTTATGAAATATGTTTATTATTTAATTATTATGATAAAAACATTTTTGCGCTGAGTTCCATAATATTTCATTTCTTTTTTTCAGCATGTCTACTTTTAATTAGTCACTTTAATCAATCACTTTTACAGCCAGTTTTAACTTTAAATATTCATAATTATAAAATAAGTTTGGTTATAAATATGATTGTTTATTTGAACGCCGACTTGGATGGAGGATTGGCAAGCGATGAAAATGCATTGTGTACTTCATGTCTCCGTCTCCGTCTCCGTTACTGGCGAATGTACGTCAATGCGTCAGTTATGTATGCATAATGCATTTACAGTTAAGTGCTAATTGAATACAATTCAAAGATTGATCACTGCTGCAGCCAACATCCAATTTGAGGGTATTTTGTGTGCGGCCTGCGCATGGCCTGTTTAT
The DNA here is from genome assembly GCA_035041535.1 of Drosophila cognata. NCBI lineage: Eukaryota > Metazoa > Arthropoda > Insecta > Diptera > Drosophilidae > Drosophila > Drosophila cognata. Next base: position 9,549,105 of record JAWNLC010000571.1, on the reverse strand, counting down.
CGCATTTCGCTTGGCGTTATTTTTCTTTTGCCGTTTTGTTAGCTTTGTTCGGTGCACGAGTATTTTGCCAAGCGGATCACACACTGAACGCACACGGGTCAGCAGCAACGGTGCTGGGTTCAGGTTCAGCTGACGACACTGCCAACTAACCTCGACGTTTTACTTAGTATCTACAATTATATATATATATGTGTGTATGTGTGTGTGTGGATGTATTCATGTACACATACATTGTACATCCGCATAATAGGCGTGACATGCGCGTTACGCTCGGCTGGCTCCCAAAAATAATCAAAGACAAAGACGCTTTTGTAGATGACGATGTTGATAATGGGGGGGCAGTGGCGTGGGCGGAGTAGGAAACGGGCAGGACAGACCAGACAGACGTAGCTATGATAATTACACCGTGTTATCTCCGAATTCGCGCAGTTGTTGTGTTGTGGTTTCTGCTGGTGCTACTGTTGCTTTTACTGCCCCTCCTCCTACTGCTACTCTCACTGCTGCTGCTGCTGCTGCTGCTGCTGCTGCTGTTGCTGCTGCTGCTGCTGCTTAACGAGCACCGACTTCTCGGCACCACCCAACTCCGAATTTTATCATTTGCCGGCAGTACGTATAATGGGCGCATAATATAATGAGCGATAATATGAGCAGCATTCATTTGAAAAGTTCAGTGAAATAAGTCTAAGACATTTTCGGCGTAGACATGTTTGGCGTGGGCTGTGAAAGCGTTTTCGTAGTTTTAGGCAGCCCTTAAATCAAAAACGACTGCTTGAAATCTAGACGCACTGTTGCCTATGTAAAATATACATACATACATACATACATATGTAAATGTGCTCATTGATTTGTATTTGTATTTGTATTTGGATTTGTATTTGTTTTTTAATTGTTTCGTTGGCTTCTCTTAAGGCGTAAAGCAATTGAAATATGTTGGAACAAATGTGTACATATATAATACCGTACGACCCGTTGACACACTATACGTTTTTCAAGCAATCGAGTGGAAAAGGAGTATTGATAATGTTTTATTTGTTGCTCGTTGTTGTTGTTGTTGTTGTTGTTGTTTTCATTTCTCATTCTTTTTCATTATCAACTTAAATGTATTTTGTACCATGAAAAATGGGAAACATCTTTGAACAAAGGTAACCGATTACAGAAATGTCGATTATTACACTAATTTAAAATTAAGATTCAGCTACATTTGTCTGCCACAATAATCAATCAATGAAATTAGTAAATATCAAGATAAATATCTTCGGTGTCTATTAAGTTAATGAAATATTTCTTTTGATCATTTCGTTGTCCATATCGAAGCCACCAGTATAGGCGAATTGTATCAATATAAATAGATATGTTATAATTGCCGATAAAATTGTTGGTATAAATCCGTTGTTTAGCTGAAGGATGCCCATCACAGTGATTTCCAATGGCTGCGTTTTCAGTTGGCTTAGAAAAGACTCCACCTATTCAAATTGGCAAACTCGAACATCAGTTTTTAAATGTTGTGGATATTTCTCAACTTACGCTTTTGTCCCATCGCTGATCTATATCGGTACAAACTATATCCAATGGTAGAGTCTGTGGCATCTGCGACTTGTCGATAGCATAGTCCGCACATAAGATCAATAATACAATATTGGCCAGCTTAATGCCAATCATCAAGATGGGCACCAAATCACCTTCGGATGCCTCCAAATAGTTTATAATATACTCGTACAGCATTAGGAGAAGTACAATAAAATTGTAATAGATGTAAAACATGATTTGCCATTGGAAAATGCAGCGAAACGAGATAGTTAGCTTATATAGCTCGGAATAGATAATGCCACAGGCTTCCAGCTCATCCGCCCGATCGCAGAGCAAACACATACGCTTGTAACGACTAAGGACAGGCCGAGCTGGATTTCCCAAATCGGATTCCTCATCCTGGTAATCCATAATGTCGATGGAACGCATGTGTTGCAGCATTTTTGCAATATGAGCACCCATGTTCTCGTAGAGCAAGCCGGATACGAAGAAGCCCAGGCAAGTTGCATCCAATATGCAAAGTGTGCCCATCCACAAGTAAATGGCTATCAGTCCTCTAATCACATGAACTATTTCCATATTCACAATATGCTTCAACGGTAGCAGTTGTGGCAGCTCGTAGACGATCCCGCTGATTGTGAGTAGCAGTTTCAGAATGTTGCATATGACAAACTTGAGCGTGAAGAGGTGTTGGGATTGCGTCAACGCACAGATGCGTACATAGAGTGCTATGTAGCGATTCAGTATGACCGTAATCTCGGAATCCGAGCGCACCTGCTTGATGAAGGAGGTAACGGCAAAAATTGACACCGAGACGGTCTGCAGCTTGGCAAACATTCCTGCATAGCTTTGCCCAGATTTCATATTATCAAAGATTTTGGGTATCACGGAGCAATAGATGTTAATTAATATGGCGCGCCAAAATAAGAAAAGCAGACGATTGCATTGACGACGCGGCGCCTTCAGCTGCACTTGCTCCCTTTTCAGATCCAGCGAGCCGGACAGCAGCGACAATCCCCGTGCAGTATAGTAGAGCGCCAGCAGCAGGCAGAGCTGGAACCGTTCAACTAGCGTATTGTGCTTGGACATGGCCAGGCATTAACTGACCCTGCCGATATTAAACTATATACATGGTTGTCCCATGTCCCATTGTCCTGCTGCCCAGTTGCTTTGCTGTTGATTTTATTAATTGAATGTGTCTAGATATCGGCAATTGCGTTTCACGCTTGGCTGAGTGCCTCGCTGACTGATTAGCCGCAGCCAGAGAACCAGAGCTGTATACACCGACTGAGACTTCTGACGGAGTTGGAGACGTAAGCGCAGACCATCGCGATACGAGCAGGGCCCGACCCGTTGATGGACAGGCCGAGTAGTGGCCCCCCTCGCAACACACCCCTTGGACCCACTTGCGCCTGCCAGGGACGCACATTGGAACAGATGGTGCTCAAAACAGCGCGTAAAATGATATATCATCGGCTATGTTCAGTGCGAACTGCTTCGTTTCCCAAGTAATTTAAAACTTGTGTAATCGAACCCATTTGAAAGGCTGTCTCACAACACTAACTGGGTTTATTCAACTAACATCGATAACTAAAGCAAATGAGGTGTGCTCAATACATATATATGTATGTAGTATTAACTTAAATCTGTACTACTGAACCATCTGGAAATTAGAGGTAATCTATCTCAAGAGAAGAGTCGTATTTTGAAATGGGCATTTTTTCTTTGTTTTTATTACATTTTTTTTTAATATATATATTAGCTTGCTTACTTTAAGAACTTGAATATGCTAATACGTATGTCATATGATCAAATATTTAAGATCAATTAAATATTGAGATCGATCTAGGCAGGCTTTTCCTTTTTATAGAGTGCGCTACGATCAATCAAATCATATGCACAATGCACATATCAAAAAAAACTCAATTCAATTTTTGATTTCAATTCCCAAGTTTCAGTTTCAGTGTGCATAATAATAGTGATATGCCTCAATAGAAAAATTCATTACATATTCAATTTCAATTCCCTCGCTAGCAATTATATGGAGCTGATTGTTTATGTTAGTGTTAGTGTGGTTGTTGTTGCTGTTGCTGTTGCCGTTGCCGTTGCTGTTTGACGTTTGAAGGTGCCACACTCCCACTGTTGCAAGTATCCAAACCAAACACGTTTGCTGGACATTAGAATGTGACGCGGTTCAATGAACTGCCACAAACAGCAATATCCAGCTAGAGGAGGAAGTGTTGTGTGCCCAAAGACTGGCAATAGAAAAACAAAGTCAATAGCCTTTAAGTTGCTTTCTACAACAAGCCAGAACAACAACAAAAACAAGCAGCAACAGGTCTAGGCTGTTGTTGGTGCTCCTGGCTTGATCATTGCCTCTGACAACGCTACGGTAAGCAGGCAAGAAGGCAGGCAGGCAAGCCGGCAGGCAAGCAGGCAGGCAAGCAGGCGTGCAACAAGCCTTGCCCCCATAACTGGTTTTGTTTCCCCGATGCCCAAGCCGTTGCAAAAGCGAATGCAAGCCAAGCCTCGCCTAGCCTAGCCTAGCCTAGGCCCATGCATAGATAGATAGATAGTAGAGTCTTTTGCCAGTACAGCATCCTGCAACTGCAACTGCAACCAGTTTACGTACAGTTCCCGATTCCTCGACTCTCGACTTTTCACTACTCATCGCGTCCGTGTTATTGCAGCTAAAGTACATGAAGTAATTGCATGGAGCAAGTCTGACCCCAGCCGTGATGTTGATGTTGATGCTGATGCTGATGTTGATGCTGCTGCTGCAGCTGGAGCACCATCAACCGGCGGCCAATGAACTGCCACTATAAAAGACAATAGGAGCGAGCCTGAGCCCCAGCCCTTGCCCGGGAGCATTTGCTCGAGTCCAGTGTGTTGTATTGCTAAATTGGAAATAATTGCAGAGAGGCAGCAGCAGCAGCAGAGGCAGTAGCAGAGGCAGCAGCAGCCGAATGCACGTGTGCAGTTCATCTTGTTGCTGTTGTTGTTGTTGCTGTTATCGTTGTCATCAGTTGTTGTTGAGTTTTGCGTCGCTGTTTTATTTTCTAGTATGACATAAAATACGAGACATGGCGAGACGAACCGAGCTGGACGGAGCTAGGCGCGCAGCGATTACGAGTCGCATCTGCAAAGAAACCAACAAAAACAACAACCACAACAACAACAACAGCAACAACACAACAACAGCAACATGCGCAAATACTACTCGCGAATAGTAACAATTATAAAAAGTGCGCACTGCGATACACAACAAAAGCAAAAAATTATAAAGGAAAAGGTTCAACGACATTAGAAGATTAGAGAGCATTCACCATACAACAGCCAAACAGCCAAACAGCAACAACAACAACTACATTAACAACAAGCAACAATGGCTATGCACATTTGAATGTGAACGATGTGAGTGTGCATTTGAGTGTATATATTCATACATATGTGAGAGATTCATCGAAGCACTCTGACGGTAGATATACATACATCGGAAAAACAAAAAAGTCATCGACATCATATGGATTTTTATTATGGCTATATGTTAAGAAAGGCGAGGGCAGTGAAATGGGGGGGTGGAGGGTGGAGGGCGGGGGAGACAGGAATAGGCATAGGGGAAACCAAGAGACGCAAGGGGCACGGGGCAGAGGTTGAGTGCATATAACACAACAGACGGAAAAAAGAACATAAAAACACAAGAACTCAGTCGGAGACAGGAAAATGTTTTTCATTGTGCGATCGGTGCCATAGAAAATGTGATGGAGGGTCGACGGGATAGACGGCAGTCACAGCAGGCATTGGAGTCATTATTAGAGTTGCGGGAGACATGCCCCATGCGTTTGCATCAACAACAGCACAAATTTAAAATATCTGAAAAAAAAAATCCAAAAGTCAGTCCATGCAAATGATGCGCTCATTCTGTGTCTGTTTACGCTGCACTGTGGTATTGGGGCCAGGCCGAGAGTGTGCCTCCATCCCTAAAGTTTGCTGCACATTTTGGCGTGTGTTGCACAAAATGCCACACTTGGATGCGCGTTGATCTTGCTATTTACGGATGCAAAAAGATGCAACCCCTACATAGTTATGAGACGGCATTTGCTTACTTTTAATCTAGATATGTTATGACGATGCAAGATGCTGAGAGCCGCCACATTCACAGTCGCATATTCACAGAAATCGGCGTCCTCTGGGTCGGCGGGTCGGCGAGACGATAATCACCTAAATAGGAAAGTCAACTACTGTATGCCCTCTAAGTCGAAAATCGAATGCTATTAGTCCCGATGTCAATTATTAAATTTATTATACAGCTGATTAATTTGCAATTTGTCAGCTGCTAATTATGCCTCATTCAGACTCAAAGTAGGAGATTAATAATACAAAGTAACCGGATTTTAGATGCGACAGGAAAAATTGCTGAGTGCTGTAAATTGTATTATCTATGTTATATAAAATTTTTAGTGACTTTTCTCTGTTCTATAAAATGTGTAAATGCTATTTTAAGAAATTATTTATGTTCAATAAAATTGAAAATTTATAGGAGTAACACAATACGGGCAAACATTTGTTTCTCAGATAATTCAATTAAAATGCCGCTTGAAAATGTAGTTAATTTGAAATAGAACACGGCCAATATTTATAATGCTTACAAAAGGGTGTTAGATAACAGGCTGCTTGGGTGTTGACCCATTTTTCTTACAATAGTAGAAATTGATAACATACAATAAAGTACAGTAATAATATCTGCTGACTTGGCCGTCACTAAATTTAATTAATTTCAATTTTAATTTTACTAGTTTTTCTACTGTTGCCTAAGACTGTATCTAATAGTAACTTTGACTAATTTGAGCTGTTTTCATATCTATTATAGTTTTTATTTGCTTAATATTGTTACACCTTGGCAAGCTTTGTCTACAATTCATGTTAGCTACAGTGTAAGGGTATAGCTGGAGAACGGCTGCTCAATTTGATTAGGTTCTCAAAATCAATTCTCCAAAACAATTTGTATTTGTTTTACCGCCTTTGTGAGAAAATAAACAAGGGGGCATCTGCAGACGATACTGTCCGGTGCCACATATCTGATGCTGGCTATTGGAACTGACTACGAGTTGGGAAACTTTGGGCATTTCTTTGATTGCGTCTCGCCTTTGTTTGTTATCACTTGAAGTTTACGGCATTTTTACGAATTGATTAAGGCGACATTTGTTTACAAGCAGGTAAACAGAAAGTGATAAATGGTGAAAGAGGGAGAGTTGCTTTGGAGAGTGTACGACAAAGAGAGAAAGAGGGAGCTCGGATGAATTTTTTGCTTAAATGGTTTTACAGTTGGATTGCAAACATGTTCTCAACGCACGTACAGCTCTCTCCGTCTCTGTCCTGGGTCTGAGAGGGAGTGATAAAGTGATAAATGGTGAGAGAGGGAAATTAGCTTGGGAGAGTGTACGACAAAGAGAGAAAGAGGGAGATCAGATGAATTTTTCGCTTAAATGGTTTTACAGTTGAATTGCAAACATGCACGTAAAGCTCTCTCCGACTACGTCCTGGGTCTGGCTTTGTGCTCATTAAGCAAAGCATGACGAATAACTACATCGTCGATGCGAGCGCTGACGTTGACGTTGACGTCAGCACACCTGACAATTTGTTAATGAGAGCAACAGGTTCAGTGATGCGGCAGGAAGCGAAGCGATAAAACCAAAAACCAAAGCAAGCGCAACGGACAACTACGGACGGGATGACGGATGTCCTGCTGAAGAAAGATACATATATATATATAGAGAGAGAGAGAAAGAGAGAGAGCCAGAACCAGATCCACGGCCAGAACACGAGCACAAAAACTAACTGCAGTGCACTGCTAGATGGGAGTGTCCGACTAGGAGATACCTTCACATACTTTCCCATACCAACTGCAGTTTTGCACTATCAATAACAGTGCTTCTTCTTACCTGACCACCACAATGTGGGAAACTGATAAATGAATGATAACTCAATTCAGCTAATTAAAATGTTATATATGCTTGATTTGTGAATGTTAAACAAACAATTTTATGTCTCTTAAATTCTTGAAGATTATCGATCAAACTTTAATTTATGATTAATCAAACTCTTATAGTCATGAGCGACTCAACTGCTCCAGAGGAAGTAGCTTTCCCATTACTGTGTCTAAGGGCTACAGGGTATACGAAACTAAAAAAAAAAATGTAAATAATGCAAAACATTTTCTCACCACGTTCCGCTGCTGGCTCACTTTTTAGGCTTCCCCCATCCGTCGGTTTGCCGGATGGGGAAGGGCAGCAAAGCTTGCATGGGAAGTGATATGTAAGAAATGCGGCAAAAACAAAAACAAAAACATTAAACAAAAAAAAGGTGGATGGCAGTGAATATCTGTGCTTTCTAACTAACGTGTCTATCTGTGTGTGCGTTAGTTGAGCATGACAATCGAAATGTGTATGGGCAAATGAATACCTTGATGCAAAGTCACATATAAACAACATATGGCCAAACCAAGATGACCTTTTTTCATCAATATAAATACAAGCAAACATATTTACACATAGTTACCTATATGCATTTGTATGTGTGCGTACATGTGGCATAACACTCACTGCCCAGCCCATTTGTAGTGAAATTTAATCAAGCGTTTAATGCCAAGGTGGAACGGCGGGGAATATAATACAGTATTCAGGGAAAAGGCAACACGCTGCCAGAGCGAGGGCGTTTTTATTCGTTTCCAACTATGCAGATACTGATGCTGATGTTGATGTTGATGCTATGCTGAACTCGGTCTCGGCTGGGATTGGTACTGGGGCTGGGCATGTCCAGGCTGATGCCTGTCAGATGTCAGTCTGCGTCTCGGAGAGCGTCTCTCTCACCTACGACGAGGCTGGTTAATGACATTTTGAGTTAATTGCTGGCCATAGCTGCCGCCATATGGGCCATAGGTCGGGAGGGTGACGAGGGAGAACTACGGTAAATGAATATGCGTATAGCTATAGCTGACAGAGTGATGCATTTCCATGCAACGTAATTTGACTACATATATCAGCTCAACCAGCGGCATGGCGTAACAGCGGCACAGCTCGGAAGGGGGAGGGCATAAATATATTCTGACTTAACAGTTGCTGCTCCGCCAGTTGATCCGTTCTGATGATCCGTTAACATGGCATATTGAATAAAATATTGTTTTCTCTTTTTTTTTTTTGGGTTTCAATTGAAATATGAGAACTTAAGGAACTTACTGCACGTGCTCAACTTTGTATATAATACATTCACCAGTAACTGACCTTTAAAAACTGTTTTTTTAACGTTGTGCAAAATATAACTTTCGAAATGTAAACCAAGCGTGTAATAATAAATATTATTTTATTTTTTACGCTAATTGTATGTAAAATGCATATTTAATATATATTCAAATAGTTGTAATAGCTTTGCAGAGGGTATTATTATTTTGTCGTGAAGTTTTTAATGAATTGCAGTAGATGTCTTCGACATCTACATATATACGTATATATATATATTCATATAAATGTATATATTCATATATATATTCATATTCATATTATTGATCATCATCAGCAGTCGAGTCAATATTTTAAAATCCGTCTCTTTACCTCAGTTGTAAATCTTTCGTTGATGATATCACTATATCATATACATTTCCCAACATCTTCCATATCTACGCCTATCTCGATACAACAACTCAGAACGCATTCTATGAGAGGACAGCTTATTTGGACCAGTGTCTGCGTGATGAGTGGAGCAGAATCAGCCCAGAAGCTACCAGGAAGCTGAATAATAGGTTAAGGGAATTTGTTAAGGCTAAAGGATATCATACTAAGTATTAACATCCTTATTTAAGTTTAATACTCAAAATATATTACTTTATTTAGACTGGTCCAAATAAGCGATATACAAAAAATTGGGTACTTTTTTACATAATCATACCTAGCAATTGGGGAAACCCCAGTTTATTGGGGTCATACAAAGGTCCTTGGAATTTTTGAAAAATAATGAATAATTAGCTAATTGGCAGGCAATTACTTTTTGTCTTTGAAACTGGTCCAATTTAGCTGTCCGCCATATTCTATATTCTCATAGAATGCGTTCTGAGTTGTTGTATCGAGATAGGCGTAGATATAGAAAATGTTGGGAAATGTAAATTGAAATTTTTGCTTGATTTGCATTTCTTACATATAAATTTAATAATAAGTACCTATACCATAAGGTAGTTCACAAAAAAGGATAGCATCACACCAAAGAAAGCTAAAAGCACTTTAATTTAATGTTCCCAGTCGATTAGTTTAAGCTTTGCACAGTTTATTATGTACACGTTTCTTGCAAATATTTTTTTTTATATAACTGCAGCCATAAATGTTGCCATTAAGATTTTCATTAAAAATTACGAAAGTTGTCAACGAAAAGGAAGTGCTCTTAAAAAATAAGCCTCTGAAATGGAAAACTGGACTGTAAAAAGTCGTAAGTGGCTTTAATACATTGGCAATATACATAAACCAAAAGAAAAAACAAATGTAATAGTAGGCTAGTAAGCTTGTATGTGAATGTAATTACGGTGCTTAAACTTAAGTACAGTAGGTATGCATTAAGCAACTAAATTACTGCATATATGTACACTAAATAGTATTGTGGTTATTATTATTACATCAGCAGCAACCACAAACAAAACAACAACAACAACAACAAGCAGCAACTGCAGTTCATTTTCACGTTTTGGCGCGCTTCGTTTTTGTTTTTTTGATTTTTTGGTTTGCTTGCTGCCCGGCAGCAGCTAGTTACAGGTAATAGTAATATCCTAGACTAGGCAATAACAACAACAATTACAACAACAACAACAACAATAAGAGTCGTTGTCAAGTGGGCAGGTACACGTACGTAGGTAAATGGCAGAGGTGCAGTCTCGGCCGCCGTCGCAGTCGTCGCTGCGTAGGACGCCAATATATATGCACATCTGTATGTATGTATGTATGCTTTTACATATTTATATATAAAAATGTATGTGTGTATATATATATTGGCAGCAAACCAGTTTTTATAATGTCAATTCGAATCCTACACGTTCACGTTTACGTCCATGTCCAATCCACACGCATTAAGCGCGACAGTCGCAAGTCGCGACGCGTCCAAATAATGACGACAACGAACGCAAGAGCCGAGTGGTGACGAAGATGTGAGCCGGTCAGAAACGGCGGTGTAGCGTTGGCTCTGAATATGATTTTGATTTCACCTGAGTGGCGCGACTTCTCTGCCTTTGCCTTCGCCATCGCCTGTTCCTTTTGTCAACCAACGCAGCAAGAAGAGGAAGAACGACAACTATAACAACAACAACTGCACTGCGACCTACGATTCTCGACTTGTTGCTGCTATGGTTGTTGGCGTTCGAGGCCTGTGTAATTGATGATGTTTATGTTTTTGGGTTCCCTTGCGGCTCCTCGGCTCCTCGTTTTGTAGACTCAGTTGATTTAAAGATTACGCACCTATTGTGTGAGTGGGTTTTCGGAGAGTTGCTTACCTGTGACCGGCATATTAATTCTGAAGTCTTAATAACATCTAATGGGCTTATCAAATGTTATTTATGGTAATAATATACAAAATACGCAGAAAAAACTATTATCACAATACTTATTTTAATTTGTGTATTACTTATTATATTATATACATTATTATATGTATGCATACACATACAAACATACATATAACGAACATATATATTTTTATAGAGTGATGCCAAACTTACTGCAGTTGCTGAAAAAGTATTCAATGCACATAATTAAAAATATTTCTTAGCGACTACTAGTATTTTAATTGTATAACGAAGGTAACCTAAATGTTGGTTATTATGAAATTAAGCAAAATAACTGAACACTTAACTACCAATTTGGGCATTGCCTTAGGCCATTTGAATACTGATATCGCGTTACATTTTTTAAATTACCCGCCAAAGTATTGCACCAAAATTGCACGAGCTAGTATATTTGTGAGATAAATGTTGTTCAATTGAACCTATGTTAACTTACAGCAATGTACATGAATTTCTACTGACTGTTAATATCCAACTGTTACACCAGCATTTTTGATCAGCTGGCAGTTTCTTAATTCACCTTATTTGAATACTGGGTTTTGTTTATACAAATGTAATGAATATCTGTATATATTGATTTATTTATTCAACTGCTATTTTACTTTTTATATTCAAATGTAATTTACACTTTGAAATCTTGCAGCAAAAGTTTGCTTAAGCTCGTGAGAATTTAAATGAATGGGAATTTTTGTAATGGCCTTCAAATTGGGAGCGCTGCCAGTTCGTTAGAATCAGTCGTTTGTTTACATTTAAGTGAACGAATTACAACGATGTGACAGCACTCTTGTGGCGTTGCCACTTAACAGAAGCAAAACGTTCACAATAATCCAACTAGCTCTTTTCTTAGGGAACCGGTTCACTTGTTAGCAGCTCTGCCAATCAATTCACGGGCCGTGTTTGTTTTAAGTTAAAATAATTGAATAAATAGCAATTTTTAATCAATTACTATATAAAACAAATGAGCGCAACTCATCAAGTGAGCTAATTAGCGGCAGTGACACTGAAAACGTGGACATGTCTCCACCCAAAATCTAAAATTCTGTGCAAAAATTCGGCTGTGCGGTGCTGAGATTTCGACAGGGTTTGTACATAAAAAAGTGAGAGACTTTCAGTGAATGATTGTGGGTGTGTGAGTGTGTGGGAGTGTGTGGGAGTGTGTGTCGGAATGCCAATCCCTTGTTGTGGGAGGCGTTGGGGCTGTGTAGGCAGCGTTTGAGCAATACAAATCCTTTGTAAAAATACTAGACAAAGAATCAATTTCTTAATTGTCACTTGTCGTTTTACATGTGAAAAGCAAAAAGTGCCCACGTATGTGTGTGTGTGAGTGCGGGTGTGTGTGTGTTTGTGTGTGTGCGTGCGTGTGCGTGCGTGTGTGTGTGTGGTAAGTTGAAAGTGTCAAGGAATTTCAGAACAGCAGCATTCAGTCAGTCAGGCAGAGGCACACGAGCAAGGTAAAAGCCTTCGCCCGAAATTGAGACTTGGAGACCGAGCCCTAAAGCCCCGAGCTATACCGCGCCCAATGTGCGCTCTGCATTAAATATGATAAATGTCCTTGTCTTGCCTGATCCTTGCTACACTCGAGTGCCGCCCCTATGCTATGTGCATGTATGTGTGTGTGTGTGCATTCCAAATTGTTGCATTTTCACAAATACAAATCGTAGGTGTGCAGGTGCAAGGCCCGGATATCCAGTCCCTGTGAGCATATCTACCATTGCTTACATTTATTTTTTTTTTTGTTTTACGTTCGCCAATTGGGATTTTTACACGAACTTCGTTTTGCGCCTGCGCTTCTCTTCTCGCTCTCATGCGCTCTCCCAGTTTGGAGTACCATCAAAAAAGTGTGTTTCGACTTGAAGTGTGTGCTTCTCGTACGATTGCCCAAAATAAAAATACAACTATTAAATGCTCCACAAAGAGTGAAACATGAATAGCAGCCGCTATTGTTGTTTCCCAGGAGCCGTTCTTATAAAACTGGTGGAGTGCCTTGTTTACCATTTACTTTCCTTTTTTTGGGGCGACCACAGGAAACCATTTTTGTGTTGAAAAATTCAAATTGATTCGTTCGCTTGTGTGTTGTTCATCCAGCTGACGGTGAAACTTCCTCTACCATTCAATCCCATTGCAAATTTGTGGCTCCAGTAATTGATTTGGGTTCTTTGGCCCGATTGGCCACCTGTGATTGACGCATCATAGCAGGAGCAGGCCGAGCGGTCCCCGGCAGGATTCTTGTGATAACGAATGCCATTTCGATTTCCGTTTGTTTATCTGGTTTTTTTTTTATTTATTTATTTTTTTTTTGGCTTTTTGTTGCTTTTCTTGCGTATCACATTAAAAAGTTTTTGTAATTTTTCAGTTAAATCTTTAATGGCAACTACAACAACAGCAGCTACAGCAACAACAAGAAAAACAACAAGAACAACAACAAGAACAACAACAACAAGAACAAGAACAAGAACGACTACAACAACAACGCAATCAACTACAACGAAACAACAAACATAAACAGAAGAGCAACAATAAGAATAACAAAATAGATCAACGCAGCGCTAAAAGACTAAAGTTCATTGAAGTTTTTGGAGGTGGGACGGTCGCAAAACACCAACTGGTGTTTCTGCCCAGCATCAGCAGCAGCAGCAGCAGCAGCTAATAGCAGCCTGGTGCAGCTCATCAATATTCCTAAAAGCAATTGAGCCAGTCGGGCGAGGCATTAATTCATCAATTATTCAAAATGACCGAAGACGAAATTCTTTTTGACGATGTTTACGAACTCTGCGAGGTCATTGGCAAGTAAGTTCCTTTCCTCGTTTTTTATCTTGCAGTCAAATCTCATTAGGCCTGACGCCCTAAATCATTTGTCGACGCACGTATTGCTTTCAGTACAGTAATCGCTCACAAATGGCGAACTTCACGAAGTTGGAATCAGAATAATGCATGACCTTGCCATGAAACTTTCCGAAATGCAGTAATTTTGAGAAATTGGCTATTTTAGAGTGAACACTCACACACTAACTTGACCCAATGGTTAGCTAGTTGGCTGGGTGGCTGAAAAGTTGGCCAACAAGTTGTGGAGTCACCTTTTACATTACGCATTAATATTTATGTGGCAGTGGGTTCGCTGCTGATCTAACCAGTTTTGAGTTTGCAACGCAATTTGACTAGTTTTGGCACGCTAGTCAGTAAGTTTGCCCGATAAGGTGGACAAGGACATTTGATTGCATCAAATCTGTTCAAAACGTTTACCAAATATTTGATAAATGTGTGTGTATTTATGTATTTGACTTTTATATATTGCAGAGGACCATTCTCCATTGTGCGCCGCTGCATACATAGAGAGTCCAATCAGCAATTTGCTGTCAAAATTGTTGATGTGGCCAAGTTTACGGCGAGTCCAGGACTGAGCACAGCGGGTAAGTTTCCAAGTCGACCTTGCCCCAAAGAGAAGCAACTTAAGTACTTAGAGTGAATAAATTATAATTAAGCTGGGCAAATTATACAAAATTTGCTGTTACTAATTGAGCGGTAACAACGGAGCATATTTAGCACGTGTTCGTTTGTTCGTTCTCAAAACACGACAGTACTGGATAAGGACAAGGATAAGGACAAGGCCAGGGACTGGCAGAAGGAGTGCTGAGACTCAAGTCACAACCCACTCCATTGGCCAATTAAAAATGAATTGCTCAAACGCAATAGCTTCTGGACTTTGGATATTGACTAAATGATACATGGCTGACACATAAGTCAGCCCCCAATTCATTAGAGCTCACGGCCAGCTGGTGTTAGACATTGGCGCAGCGTGTTTTGGGTGAAGTGGTGGCCTTTTGGGCGGCCATACAAATGTAACTCATTCTAATATCAACTAATTGTACGCCATTACAGATCTGAAACGTGAAGCCACAATATGTCACATGCTAAAGCATCCGCACATAGTCGAGCTACTGGAAACATATAGCTCCGAGGGCATGCTCTACATGGTCTTTGAATTGTAAGTAAATCACAGACACACAGTGTACACATACACAGACACACCCAAATAGTATTTGAATGTAGGCCACTTAAATAATTCCCTTCGCTTTGCTTGCAGCATGGAAGGCTCCGACTTGTGCTTCGAGGTTGTGCGTCGTGCCGTCGCAGGTTTTGTCTACAGCGAGGCAGTGGCTTGGTGAGCATTAACAAATGGGCCATAATTACTGTATTCCAACACCTGTCTTACCAAAGAGCGAACATAAAATGAGTTTTTAAATGAAGGCAGTAAATGAAGAGCTAAAAAAACAATTTCAATGAACGTAAATTTATAGTTGAAATTTATTTTTCAATGACGGCTGCAAACTCCAATTATAATTTTGTATGTTTAATAGATTAGTTTCGTATGTCGTGAAAGCGGGTTCGTGCTTATGTTTAAATATTTAAATACTTCATGTGCTATAATTTTAAAGAATAAGATATAAACTTTATAAATAAGAAATATTGGTAGAGAAGAGAATAATTATATTAATCGTTGTGTTGTTTTTGCCAACAGCCACTATATGCGACAGATACTGGAGGCACTGCGTTACTGTCATGAGAACGACATCCTGCACAGAGATGTGCGGCCAGCGTGTGCGCTTCTGGCGACAATTGACAATTCGGCGCCAGTGAAGCTGGGTGGATTTGGCTCGGCGATACAATTGCCGGGTACGCGAGAAACCATCGAAACACACGGTCGAGTGGGCTGTCCGCACTATATGGCCCCGGAGGTGGTCACCCGTCGTCTATACGGCAAGGGCTGTGACGTTTGGGGAGCTGGTGTAATGTTGCATGTTCTGCTATCGGGACGGCTACCCTTTCTAGGATCCGGGGTGAGACTACAGCAATCTATAGCACGCGGACGTCTATCGGTAAATATCTACTAACCAAATGATGTAATGCGAATTGTATGTTTAATTGATGCACATGTTTTTTTCAGTTTGAGGCGCCTGAATGGAAATCCATTTCGGCCAATGCTAAAGATCTAGTCATGAAAATGCTGGCAGCCAATCCCCATCATAGATTATCGATAGCTGAGGTGCTAGATCATCCCTGGATTAGGGATCGCGACAAATTGCAACGCACACATCTGGCGGATACCGTTGAGGAATTGAAGCGCTACAATGCACGGCGCAAACTCAAGGGAGCCGTACAGGCCATTGCTGGCGGTACCAACATGGATCCGCTCTATGTCACCGATGCGGACAGTAAGTGATGAATGACTGGATGAATGCCAAAGCAATTGCTTAAATGATGATCAATTTTGTAGTGCCAATTGCAGGCGCACCGGACGACTGGGCCGACGAGGAGGCGGGTATCGAGGCGGTGCAGCGCATATTGGATTGCCTGGATGATATTTACTCGCTGCAGGATGCGCACGTTGATGCGGATGTGCTGCGAGACATGTTGCGCGATGGTCGCTTGCAAAAGTTTCTGCAGCTTTTCGATCGCATTGGCTCCTCGGTTATCACGACCAATGGCCGGGCGCCTAGCGCCGAGGCTGTGGCGCGCAGTCGCGATGTCCTTGAGCAGTTGTCATCGGTTGGCGTCGCTGTGGGCAATAAGTATGCCAAGGATGAGCTGATGCAGTTACTCGCAGCTCCGCACTTACAGGTGAGTCCAAATTTGTATTGTCAAATACTTTGTGAATGTTTACGTATGTACTATATTTGTGGCTACATTTTGGGGCAAGCTGTCAGCTCAAGCATATGATTGCACATTGTATTGCCTGTCAGTAACTGGCCATGTGGTCGTATCAATCTGTGGTCCACTCAGCACATCGGTTTAGTATAAGCCAAAACAAATTTGAAATGTATTTAGTGCCAACAAACTGGGAATTGCATACAGGCGGAAACCACCGCCCCCCAAAACAAGACTACTGTGTGCTACTATGTTAGCTCCCGCAGAGCACTCACTAATCCTTTGCTCAAACAGTGGCGCCCATACACAGCACTCTATGTACAGTACGTGTGCAAACAGACTGCGCCTGCTAATGCAACCAAAATACAAACAATTTAATCAAAATAAACCTAAATTAAATTCGGACTTTGCTGCTGCTACTGCTGCTGCTGTCACAACAGGCAGTGCCAGTCCCTGTGGCTTCTCCCTGAAGGCTTTTTGCGCAGAAAAGTATGCTACACCGCTCAAGTGCCGACTCTGTCGTCGGCGGAGTGTGCCACACATTTGCAACAGACCAACAGAAAAACATTTAACGATTGCGAAACAAAATAACTAAGCTCGGCTGTTACATCACAACGACGATTAAATACACTTACAAGTTGTTTATTTATTTACTGCCTATAAGCATGAAACAATTAAATGTGGCTATAAAATCAAACTATTTCGATTTAGTATGTGGAATTATATATTTCCTATGGCTTAATATATTTTTTCATTTGCCTTAAATGGCATTTACTGTATTGAATAATTAATGGACCTGCTTGTGGGCAGGGTATATCAATGTAAATCTTTTTTCCATTCTCGTTTGCTATTCTCTGAGCCTGCCTGTATGCGATATGAACGCTATAACTCTGTGCCATCCACTGTCGTTAATTGCTCCTTGACGCAGACTACACTTTTTGCAGCTCAGCGGCTGTGCTATGTTTGTGTTTTTTTTTTATACCCTGTACACTACATTACAGAGTGCAAGGAAAAGCACTCCAACCGTGCTTTATACATATATTTTCACATTTGTTTATCGATTCAAATAACAATTACTACAAAAGCCTTCTTATATCTATGTATATTGGTATGTCTAGCAGTGACCGGATTTCTTGTATATATTGATATTAGTCTCATGAAATGGCCTAAAAGCGGTGTTTATTGTTTTCTTGACAGATTCTAATTACAACCAAAGAAAAAAACATAAAAATTAAAAAAAATGCTGTATTTACATATATTATTAAGAACTTTGGAATGTGTTCGTTTTAAGACTTAATTTAACTTTGAATCAGCTAATCCTGTAAATGCATGTCAACAAAGCAAATTGAGTAGAGTTTTTGAACTTTAGAAAAACACGTTCGATTATTAAATTTGAATTCATTACAATTAAGTGGCATTGCGATCACAGGGTATATTTCAGTGTAGCACACCACTCAAATAGTCCAAGTGCCTTTCTACCGGACAATAAGTCCGACCGTCCAACCGTCCAACTTTCTATCTGCCGCTTTGTGTGTGACGCAAGCTGTGCTCGTGTGCCAGCGACTCATTTTCATAAATTCATGGAAACAAAAACAATAAAAAAGCAACAAAACAAAGAAGAATGAGAAACAGAAGAAGTAGCAAAAGAGAAATAGTAGATGGATAAATATGACAGGCGATATGAACAACTGCACAAAACGCAGGCTCAGCAAGCAATGAGCGAATGTGTTAATGCTATATACAACATACACAATCAGTCAGAGAGCAGATTGGATGTTGCTGAGTGTTGGGTGGTGGTGGTGGTGGTGGTGGTGTTGGGTAGGCGTAGATAAAAACAACAACTATGTTTTTTTTAACTACCTCGGCCGCAGTCCAAACATCATTCCGCTGCAAATCTCACTCTCGCATTCATAGTCTGCATTCTCTTTCGCCGTTTGCGCTGCAAAGTGCGGCGAGCGCAATACGCTGCAGCGGCTGCTAATGCTGCTGCTTGCAGAGGCATTGCAAATGCATATACTAATGCACACACGCACACGTACAGCATACGTGTGCACATCTACATATACGTGCATTTTGCGTGAGTGTCTGCGTTGTATAAACCAACCGAGCATTCGTGATTGACTTAAACAAAAAAGCGCGCACAAATTTCAGTTTAGTTTGCGGCGCAGTCGCCGCGAGGGAACGACGACAACATCGCTGCCTCTAGTTGTATTTATTTGACACTTGCCAAGTGATGTGTGAAAGAGGCGCCTAACGAGCGATTTCGCGACATCGGCCCACGCCTTCAGGCCGCCCCCATTTACCAACTGCCCCTCATCCATAAAAGGGTTGGCTGTAGGCTGTTGGCTAAACAAAGCTCGGGGAATAGTGTGTGGGTGTGTGTGTGTGTGTGTGAATGCTTGAGTGTGTGTATTATGAGACCTTCGTCAAGACGAGTTAAGTTTACTCGAGTCTATTTCTCAAGTGACTCACTCTGACGCGCCCCGCACAACCCGCGCTCGCTTGACCCAATTAACAGGAGGCGGACGCTGACGTGAATGTGGATGTGGATGCAAATGCGAGCGCGAACGCGAACGCAAAGTTTTCTCTGGAGTGCGCCGTGTGCCGTGTCAGTGTGCCAATTACGCGCGAATTTCCGCAGTAACCTCCAGCGAACAGGAGCTCTAAGCCGTCACAGCTACAGCCAGAACCACAGACATCGCCACAGTTGTAGACGAGTTTTGCAGGCACGTGTTTGGCGGTAAAGCCCACATGGGAGCAATTGACAAAAGGGCAACCGCTGTCATTGGCGACGCCGCACTCCCGAGCCCCACAATGTGGGGCTGGGACTATGTCTGGGGTTGGTGCTGCCGCTGTTGCTGGAACTGGGGCTGTGCTGTCGCGCTGCTCATAAATTGGCAGCACAACAAAGTGCTGCAGCATCAACTGCGCCTTTATAACTCAATTTAAATTCAAATGTGTGCCACAACAACAAAAAATAAAATAAAGAAGCGAACAAATTATAAAACGAAGGGCCAATATCGACCAAAGCAAACGAAATTAGCATACAAGTTTTGAATGGCGGACGAAGCCGTTGATGAGGAGGAGGACTTCTGTTGTTGCTGCGACAGCACATCCATAACAACCACAACAACATCGGCGCCACAATTCAGTATCTTTCAGTGGATCGGACTCGAGACGGCGGAACAGATGCCTCCGCATATCACCCGCTACTACAACAACTTACATCAGCAGGTAAATGATTACAGCAGCAGTTCTATAATTTAAGTTTCCCTACTCCTAATCGTAATATGTGCGGTGTGTGTCTGATTTAGCAGTCAGTTTATGCAAATGCCGTAGAGTCAGTCCCTCAAGCAGTGCTTGTAAATAACTAATGAGGTTACAAATACGTAATTATTGCCGTACAACGCGAATTCGTTTAGCACTCTGAAGGCAATCTTTGCGTTTCTCGACCTTACACTACTGAGATGCACTTGAAATAAGTTTGGAATCATTTCGACTAGGACACTGGCTGCGAAGCTTTTTCCGACTTCATTAGTAATGATAAAATCATTAAGTAGTCAATTACATTTCACTACTCTTTAGTAGGCATCTTTGATTAGCAGAATACTGAATACTGAGTCCCATAAATAGAAAAACATAATTATTTCATTTTACTTTAAATACTTTAAACTTTGCTTAGGCAAGTTTAAGTTGCAATTCATAACTTTATGCTGCAAAGTTAGAGTTAAAAGACAAAGAAAAGTAAAGAAGCGATGCAAGATATGGAGGCATGAAATAAGTGACTGCAAATGAATGATGCACCTCATCAGAAATCAGAGAATCCAAAATCCTGAGCAAGCTGAATTATTGTTTAAATATTATTACAGAACATTGCTTTTATTTAACAACTATCTAACTCGGACAATGATTACTATAATAAACAATATGTTTACTATTCATATGCAAATATGTATTCTGGCTTTATGAAAACAGTTTCGGTTTGTTTGTGTATAGCTGTTGGAGCCATTTCTTGATGGGAATGGTAATTGACAAATGGCTATGCCTTTAATTCAAAGTGTCCTCCTCTAATACACACATAGTAAATCAATAAGTTGGCTCACATTGGCAATTATTGTAATTGTGCACAGTTCACAATTAATTGTAAATTGGATAAATGAAGACAAGGCAGTTGGTCAAGAATAATGCATTCAAATGACCAGCTAGCCTGACAATTCGACCTGAATAATTGTATTAAAATACATTTTTGGTCGGTGTAAGGTTTTAACGTTGTCCGTTGACACTTAGTTAGAGGCATTTCATGATGCCCATATCAATTTACAAATAGCTACCGAATTTACACTTATTCAAGACTTACCCCACTTTGCGCCGGCTTGCTATGCTTGCCGTGTGTGATGTCTGTGGCAGCATCTAGCAAGTAGTTGTCTCATATTTACCATCAGTTTTCTTACAATGCTCGCTATTCCTTTGACTTGTTAGTGACTTGCTGAATATATACCAAGGTATCCACGTATACATGTGTAGGGTATATCTGAGCGAGCGAGCCTGCATACATACTTACAAAAACATACTCCCGTATGCATGCATGTGCATATGAGGGTGTGTTTGGGTTTGTGTGTGAGCCGACAACTAAACGTGTCAACAAGCAAGCAGGCTAACTGCCATTCCCACCAGCTACCTGCCCAGAATTGGCCCGGACACAAGCCTCAAGCTGGTCCGGGGCCCACTGACACATTAAGTTGAAATGCATGAGCTTTTCAGGGTGTTGTTGCAACATTGTTGTTTGTGGTGAGTAAATGCTGTTGCCACTCCGATAAATGGACAAATTCGTTACGAAATTGCTCTTTATCCAAACGAATACGACCATAGCCATAGCAATAGTAACAGCAACAGCAACAGCGACAATTTTATGTTCATAGTTTATTGGCTAACATTCGAAGCCATCCACAGCTAGTATTACATGTGTTTTGGGCCTTGACCTACAACACTATGCACACCATGTGCCTTGGCTCCTGGCAGCCCTACCAGCACCCATGTGTCCTTGATGCCAAATGCGTTCCAAATCGTTGTCGCACTTGACGGGATTGCCGCACGCCGTGCCCTTTATTGTGCATTAATTAAAAGCCTGTTATGTTCCGCAATAAACGTGACAGCATTTGCGTAGTGGGTGCAGCAGCAAGAAGCTGTTGCAGCAGTGGATTGGTGGAGTGAGGTGCCAACAGCAGTTTGTTGTCCTTGCAAATCAATCGATTGTCTATCTCTGTCTCTTTCCCACTCTCTGTAAGCGCTGTGCCACAATATATTTCATAATTATTTGTTGTGCCTCAGCACAGATTCCATAACTTATAAGCCTGTCCAGTTGTCCGTCTGCCCCACTATGTTACCTACTGCCTACTATCTGACTGTTTGCACATTCTTGCCAACTGGGCAGCTTACCACAAGTAATTAGGTTGTGGCTTCGGCATTCTTTCCTTTGGCCATGATTCCTTTGGCGCAAGCCCGCATGTGGTTGTCAAATAAGAAGTGGGCACAGCTATCAGTGTGGAAGTGTACGTCTTTCTCTGTGTATATATATATGTGTGTGTGTGTGTGTGTGTGTATGTTTGCCTGTGTGAATTTGTGTGTGTGTTTGTGTGGACACAAGTCACCTACTTTACTTTGGCCATACTCGTCATGATTTAGCAATGCGACCGCATCCGTAGCAGCCAGCAGCAGCAGCACCAGCAGCAGCAGCAGCAGCAACAACTCGTTGATGATCATAGTGATGATGCTGATGCTGATGCTGTTGATGATGATGCAGCTGCTGTTGATGATGATGATGACGGGGCAACGCCGGCGATGATTGGGTTAACGACTACGTGGAGCAGACATTGCGCTATAAATTACGAATATTTTCGCAAGCCCTTCACGTTACGTGCTGCTGCTGATGCTGATGCTAGACAAATAGCAGCGCAGCTGGCGGCGCAGTCAACGTTAACGATGGCAGCGCTGCCTTCGGCTGTAGTAAGAAATGGTAGAGGCCTAAATTTTTCGCCCTCTTCGTGACACAGAGTCTTGTCAGTGCGCATGTCCTGCACAGCATCCTGCACAGATTCAGCACATGCAGAAGCAGCAGCAGCAGCGGCAGCAACAGAAACAACCCACCACCGCCAAACCAAATAAAATGGCCAATATAGTCATCTCTTTTGCACGCATATGGCGAGCACATAAAGTTGCCATCTGCACCGGAAATTGATTGCTAGGTGAAAAGCTGCTGCTGCTTTTGTAAATGCTGCTGCGAAGTTGGCTGCTGCATTCAGCTGGGAGAGCTAAGCAGAGGCAGCATTGTCGGACTGCCGCTGATAATTCAGAGTTTAGTCTATAACTGTGCACCTTGCTGGCTGGAACTGTGGCAGTAAACCGCGAGCCCTTGTCTGGATAGGACGGGTACACAAAACAACAGCAGCAGCATCAGCAGCAGCAGCAGCAGCAGCAGTAGCAGTAGGAAAGCAATATTTAGTACGGCCAGCGTTTCAACAGCGACGACGGCTGTTGACACACACAGTCACACACAAGAAAATACACGCACGCTTACCAAGAGTGAGTGTGAGCTATATATCGGGCTCATCCTCGTCTTCGTCATAGCCGTCGTTGTTGTTGCTGTTGTCGTATTCGTTGCCATACGGCGTAAGCCAGTGCAAAAAAAAGAGCAAAAAAAAGCTAAAAAAAAAAAACGAGAAAAAAAATTAAATGAAATAAGTGAAGCTGTAAGGCTATAATGAATGTACAAGAAACAAGCGAAACGAAACTTTTTAATTTTGAAAAGCAAGTGCACAAACTTTTGGGGCCCAGCATGGAAATAGTTTACCAACTGCTGGCGCACAAAAGTAGGCAGTGAAAATTTGTGGCGAGTGGCAAACGCTAAAGAGGGCCGACCAAAAAAGTTAGACACAAATTGATTTTCACACGCCACAACAAAAAAAAAAAAGGACAAACAGAAAAATAAAGTCAAGGAAAATCAACACGCATTCACCTCACACACACTTACACATACACAGTCAGTCACACACAGTCACATAAAATCACACCACACACAAAGTCACTCACATAGAGGCACACATACGAGCCGCAGTCGCGCACACGTTCTTTTGGCGACTTTTTCATGCCATTGAATTTAAGCTCGCTACTAGCTGCTGATATTTTTTGCATATTGGTTTGGTGGCAGCGAGCGGTCTCACAAACGCTCACACACAGCATACACATCTGTGTGTGTATGTGGGAGCTGCTCGTAAGGAGAAGCACGAGTCTCGGCGAGGCAACAAGACAGCGAGGCAACGAACCAACTGCTCTGCTCTCGTGTCGGTGTCGGTGTCGGTTGTCGGTTATCGTTGTCATTGTCATTGACGGCGTCGCCTTCGTGCGAAGCAACAACCGCACTGTCTCCAGTTTAGACTGCCTGGCCTGAACTGGCCTGCCATGTCGAGGGCAACCAACCGAACAACCAATCGAACCACCAGCATTTCTAAATCGATTTGACCAAAATTATTATCAATGATTTGGCAAACGACAGGCGAACGCGTTACAAATTGAATTAAATTAATCAGATTTCATACCTACTGTTTATGTGCTCTCTGTGTCTATCTGATTGTGGATTTGTGTACATTTTGGTGTGCGTGTGCGTGTGTGCGGTTTGTGTGAATTTTGGAAATTGAATAAAACGGTGACAGCTGGCTTATTCATTTATGATCTACGACTGCAGCAACTGCTTTTGCCTGCTGTTGTTCAGTACAAGAAACAACACTCGTGTTTAAGATAAAAACCAAATGATAATAACAATAAAATAAAAATAAAAATAAAGCGAGAACGGTAAAACTGCTTCGTATAATTTCATTATTGATTTTGGACTCGCAGAGACGGCAAAAATAAGAACTGCAAATGCTTACAATAAAATTGAATAACAGCAATAAACACAATAACAAAAGCAACAACACCAACAACAACAACAACAACAACACAACAACGATTTAGATGCTCCCGACAAGAAAATCAACAAGAACAACATCAACAACTTTGCAGTAAGTATGAGCTGGATAGCAACTCATCCCCGTTTCACCTGGCCTTCCCGACCCCCAAAGAATGCTGTTTCATCTCTACACTCCACAAATTTAGTTCACTTCACTGCCTCGACTCCTCAGCACAGCAGCCTCTTGCTTCCTGCCGCTTGCCTTCTCTTTCCTATTCCATTTCCGTCTACTTTTGCTTTATCAAAAAATGTGTGTGTATACACACACCGCCCGCCCCCTCACACACAAACACACACACACACACAGCCCCAAAGAGAGCACTGCACCCATACACAGATAAAGTTTGGTATCATTTACTTGGCCCCAGCCCAACTGCAATAACCGCCCACTCACACACACTGCTCCACACTTCAGATTCAGACTTTCTCCCCTTAGCTCTAGCTGCGGACCACCCGTCCGCCTATTTATTAGACTTCAGCAGCATTTCTGTTATTTTTTTGGATAGCTTTTCTGTTCTGTATAAAAATTTCTGTACATTTTGTTCGCCCTTTATTTTATTTTTTGTTTTTTTGAATTTTTTATGAATTGAATTTGGTTATTTTATTCGCGTATGTTGCGCTGCAAAGTTGCGTCTGCTGGGTACCTTTGGGCGCACATAACTGACGACTCCCCAAGCCAATGCGAAAAGCTCAGCACGTTCTCATTCAATTATGGTGCGGAAGCGACAGGGCCACATTAGCATTCTTAAAATACGGCAACGGAAACCGGCGAAACAAACATTTCAGCACCTTTGGGCCCCAACCCGAAGCCAATGCACAGCCTTGGCTACCCATCTGCCCGGCCCATAAGGACGCACATTTAAAAATCTATTATTTAAGCATTCTCAATTCTTTCTTAATTTAATTCGCAGTCCTGTGGAACTGTGCACTTTCCCCAAAACTATGTATTTAACATAAATAGTCTCACATTGCTGCCATCGTTATTTGAGTATTCGCTGGGGAATTATATTTAGAGGGTGCTCCTTTTCGCATTTTACGAGTTTTAAAATTTTTCGTTTTCTTGTTTGGTGCCTTTTTTACCCAAAACAATTTTGGTCTGCCTTTGGGCCAATTTAGATAGCGCCCTTCCCATGGGCGATTTTTTCCTTCCTTTCTTATCATCTAGGCGCATAAAATTATATTTTTACTAGGCAGCCGGTTTGCTTTAATTAAAGTTTGACGGCTAATGGACATTTTCATATTTTTATTGGGTTTAATAACGAGAAACCAAAACTTGACAATCTTATTTGTATTCCGTTCGTATAAATACAGTATAAATATTATGATTTTTTCCCCATTTATACGTTTGGTATATATAAGTTGCTGTGCTGTGCTGAGCTGAGCTATTCCCAACAACAATATTGACTTAGTCGCACTTCATCCATGTAGCTTAACTCGTAGTTACCCACAAAATCCAAGTCTTCCACAAGTCCCCTAATAGATCGTTTCGTTTAATTTTGGGCTTCTCAACAATTTTCTTTTGCAGAACTCGCATGCTAAAACAAAAATTAACCAAAAAGGCAACTCAAAATTTCGAACTAAATTCAACTTGAAAATAAACAGTGTAAAAACTTAAAAACATTGCAACTTAAATCCAATTTATAAACAATCAATATAAATATACACAAAATTAAAACACAGCAACTAAAATACATTAAAATAACAATAAATTAAAAAATAAACACAATTGTGATGAATAAACACTAAACAGAAGCATTTAATAATTTAACAAAAAAACGAAAAAACGAAAAACATTTAAAGCAACAAGGGAAAACAAAAAAAGAACAACATAAATCAATTAAAGGAAACAATAATTTTAACAAATACGACACACCAAGTGAGCTCGGCAGAGCTCAAATAAATTATTACTACATACATACTCCCATACATGTAGACAGTATATATAAATATATATATATAAAATAAGTGCAGGACATGTACCGTGATAGCTAAAGAATTCAAGGGAATTTCAATGCAACCAAACGAAGCGCAGCGACAACCTATGGAAAATGCATACATGCCTCAATTGTTGTTGTAATATTAAGGCAAATCCATAAAACGGAATCCGCGTTCGCTGTTTTTGTTGTTTAGTGTTAACTGTTGTTGTTGTTGTCGATGTTAGTCAACGCTGTGATCAAGTGACGCAGCTGCCAAGAGCAAGAGACGCAGCGCTGAAAATCAATTAGATCAGGCGACAAGGGTTGCCTCCAAGAAGTTAAGCAACAACAACAGCAGGAACAACAACTGCAATAAGCAAGGGAAAATAACGGCAATTGCACCATATCAGAAGGTTAAAGGACATATAGAACCAGGGGAACAGCATACAACATTTACTCGCGCCAATCCTCGCCACCGCCACCGCATCGATTGCAATGCTCTGGTAGCCAAGACAGTTTTACCGTGGATCACTACTGTGGCGGCGGCGGCGGCGGTGACACACAGGCTGCAGCAGCAGCAGCAGGATCGGGAGCAGCGGCATCGGGAGCAGCGGCGTCCGGCGGTCAATGGTCAGCAGCGGGCGTGACACCATCTGGCGGCGTCGGCATGTGCCAGCATCATGGGCTAACATCACAATCGTTGATGTCCGGTGGTTGTGGCTCACACATGTCCTTGCTCGGCGGTGGCGGCGGCGGCAGCAGTGGCAGCAGCGGCATGAGCGGCAGCGGCGTCGGCAGCAGTGGCCAGGGTATACCCCAGGGTATAAACCAATGCTCGGCTGCTGATGTTGCAATGCTGTCGGGACATTGCCGCAGCATGAGCGGTCTCAGCTCAATCAGCATGTCAGCGCCGCCCTGCCCGCCGCCACCGGCTCTGTTCAATCCGTGTAGCTCAGCGGTGTCCCTGCAGCAGGCGGCCTCATCGCGCTGGGGACCGCGCACCTCCTGCCCAGTGCATAGTCCGTTTCGTGTGCGTGTGCCCAATGGCTCCATATGCTCCGGACATCAGGTGAGCCACACACACACACAACCAAAACACGAGTGTGTGAAAAGTTAAATATACTGAGAGGGAGAGAGTGGGGGAGCTATATATAATGTGTCCAAAATCCGTTAATTAATTGCATTCACTTAAAAAAAAGCAGCCACAGCTTGCCACAGAATGTTTTTTGCGCCTTTGTATTTCATTTTGTATTTAAATTGCTTTAGAGAGCCATGTACATATGTATGTAAATCTATATATATTAATACATATATTATATGGATGTATGTAAATACATTTCATGTGTGTGCTTGTGTATCCGACTACTTGACTTACACACCCACGTTTTCCGTTCTGTTTCTCTTTCTCTTACACGCCCACTGTTTGCTTGGACTCCTGGAACCATCTACAGGTAAGCCAATTCGTGCCGGAAACCAAGTGCTCAACACATTGGGGCATCAACTGAAAATGTGTCAACGACATGTAAGATTAATTCATTTAGCTGACCCACGTGCAGGCACATTAGCCCAAGCCACACGAGGTTAACACACACACACACGCACACACAAAACATACAGTCGACACCCACAACCACACTAAATTATTTTTTTGTGTGTGGAAATGGTTGGCAATTTGATATAATTTTGATTAATATGTGCTCAACTTAAAGTCGAGCATTAAAGCATAAACATGCACACTATTGATGTGGAAATACAAATTAATTTTCATAAATATGCAAAAAGTCGCGATGCAATTTATCAACTTTTTCAATGGTCGCAATCAGAAGGGAATTGTGATTAATGATACCTAAACCTTTTTTTTTTTGTTTTGTCTCAATCACATGATATATTTCATTGACAAACTGTGCAAGTTATTTAAGGCAATCTTTCAATTCTGACAAGGACACAAGGTTTTTGGTGCATTTCTCTTCTGATACTTGGCAGTGACACGTATCATTAAAATCAATTTTTCTCTAAACATTCTCTCAAAAACTAAAGAAATACGCAAAGAATACAAATCAATAAAGCATTGAAAATGCGAATTTTGCTCAGCTTGTTATTCCAATTTACCAATTTATTTTATTTACCAATCAATTTCATGAGTTGTTTTCTGCTTAAGAAATAACAGTTGGCTTAGCCTTAGGAGATTGCAACGGTGAACCCAAATATTTGGTAGAGAGAATTGTAGCACTCTATCGGATTGGTCACCTTAATCCCAGTGAAGTGGTGTTTCATAAGAAATTCAAAAACAAATAACAGGATACCTTAAATCCTTTGGGGACAAGCACAAAATAATAAGTAAGGCAACTGGCGCTTTACATAATACATGTACGGTACACGCGTAAAGTTAGTGACTCGCATAGTCTTGCAAATTACATAGAGCTCGATTCACATGATTGCCCAAGCGGCGCAGACCGGACCCCATATTGGGGTCCGGCTCCGTATCCCAAATCAGAGTCAGGCGCTGGATTTGGTTGACTGCGCCCGAAAGTAGGCAGCACAAAGCGCAGGGCGCAAAATAAACAATCTATGGACATGAAAACAGAAACTAAAATAAAATATGGTTTGCTGGATGACGCTGGGGTCTATCAGAATTGTCGATGCTCTGTGACAATTGCCGTTTAGCGTTGTTGCTGCTACACTTCTCCGTTCCGGCGTCAAATTGAATGTCACTAATGCAATTAGTTCACACAAAATAACTCTCTTCCACTCGATTATAGCGCCTAATATGCCTGATGTCAGTTGTATATATAGTCTGTATGTCTGTGTATGTATGTATCTGTGTGTTTATGTAATTATTATGAACCATTTCCAAATACACACTCACAAAAGAGAGTCTCACACAAAAGAAAGAAAAAAATAATAATAAAACCAGCACAAAAGTGAAACATCGTGCCGTCATATGCAAAATAGGCAGCGCAACAAACCATTACGCCTTTCAATTTTTGCGCCGGGCGGGGCAAATTTACATAAGCATTATAGAAGCACACGGGCAATGATGGGGCTAGACACAGGGGCAGCATTGCAAATAGGCTCGTTACTGTGTCTTGCAAGGTCCTGCCGGCAGACGGGGAGTTAATTTGAAGGCACGCTTCGCCTTTTTCGCCAAATCATCCCGCCCGAATCTGTCAGTGAACTAACAAAAGGTGTACTCACACCATCAAAATGAGTTTAAAGCTAACGAGGCTAGGTTTTGATGGCATATCCATGTATATTGCCCAAAACTTTTACCATCACAAGGAGAAGGCCATTCTAAGTACTTAGGCCACGATAATGCGAGGCCACATTTCGTGCACTTCAATTTACGAATACATATTATATGTGGCCAAATAAAATTGGTTATTTTCCCCTGAAATCTTTCCGTCTGTTACCAGTTTTCCAGTAATGTCGAATTATTTTATATTTTTCGTTACGTAAAACTAAAAAGTTCTTTGAATTAGTTTTAGTCAAGCAGTGTACAAGGAATATTTAAGAAGCCTTATATCTTTGGAACTTTTTAATGACCTGATCCGCTTCTTGCCAATTATAATTACTTTATAAGCCGCTTTTTAGTACACCGGGTCCAATGGAGTATGCCATTTGTTGTCCCTAATAACTGTCATACTTTTAACCAACTTGGAAAGTTCTAAAAACTTTAGCCAGTAACAGCAGCTTCTGTGTGTGAGAGAGTTTGCTGATGAGGCATGTGTGCTTCATTATTGGCCTGACTTGCCTCCAAAAAAAACAGAAATAGTGCCTAACTGACAAACGGACAGGCGGGCCAAGTGACAGACAGACAGACTGCTGCCTCCTTGCCTTGACACTCTTCATTTGTGAATGCGTTAATTGCACTAGCAAGGCAAAAGACACAAGAACTTGCCTTCGTTCAAGTTTGTGTGTGTACATAGCATATATGTATGTAGATTTGTGTACACATCACACTAGCACTGTGCCAAGCACACTCACACACAGACACACACATCTGTTGTTGCTGCTGCTGCTGCTGCTGCTGCTGTTGCCGTTACTGTTGATGATGATGAACAAGCACAATGGCATGAACAAGCAGTTAGAGGCAGTTCCAACATCAAACAACAATGGCGATTACAACGCCAAGTGTGTACATTATTTTGCAATTTAGCAGCGCTCACGCATACACACATACATACATACATACATACATACATACATACATGAACACATATGCGTACATGCGCTGCTTTGCTTTAGTCAGCTCCTCAAGGCAAGCAAACAAGTAGAAGCACAATAAAACCAACTGGCAACCACTGGAAAAAAATCCAAAAATAATTAGTTTACTTGTTACAAAACTGAGTTATCGCCCTTTGTGCGGCCACGTTGTTGCTCTAGTTGAAATTGAATAAAAGAAAATACGCACAAACTCGTATATAAAATATACAAAAACACGTGCACATATAAAAAGACAATGTGTTGAGTGTGTGATGTGTGTGATGTACATACATATGTAATAAACACAACAAATGTGAACGGTATTAAAATAATGTGTAAAAAAAATCGTTGCTAACCAACAGGCGTCGCACAAAAATGACGCCATAAGTGGAACTCGTGGAACTGGAGAGAGTGGGAGAAAGTGAACTCAAGTTTGGCAGATTCTTCGCATGTGAGCGTGTGAGCTGTGTTTGTTTGTGCTTTTGGGTGTGTGGTTGTCATGACTTGATTCCTATAGTCCAACCCCCCTCACCACGTTGTCTATCGAGCAACAGGAAGAAGTTGTCACACCGCAGATAGATTGCGCTGATAAGTGCAGAATGCATACACACACACGCGCACATCGGAAATTTGTGGCTTCTACGTATGTGGGTATTTGTATGCGTGTGTCTGCGTGTGATATGTTTGCACGAATAATAAGTATATTTGCAAGCAAGCGCAACAACAACAACCGCAGTCAGTCAGGGGATATTTTTCCTTTGGGCATTGTTCAAAATTTGTAGTTTTTTTTTTGGTTGTTGTTCATTTTTGGCTCATGGCAGGCATCAAAATTGAATGATTTGCGCCTGACAGCACGGGTGATGCGGGATGTGGGTTGCGAAATGCGTCATGCGGGATGGATTGGGCTATACGGTACGCGATACACAGGATGCAGATGACAGGACGACAACGGAGCCAGACCCATTGTTCAACTGATAAGGCAGCTACTAATCATATTACCTGCGCCAATCTATGTACAGGTAGATGGGTTCATTGATGTACGATGATGCACTGCTCGATATGAAGGCCCTTGCCCGCTGGCCAGTAGCATGAATAACCAGAGGCACACTGACTAAGGCGACAGGATGTATTTGTCGCCAGCAAACAATGGATAAGGCCAAGAGACACCAGTCGCTCAATTACCATGACATAGTCGTACGGTGAATGTTGTGTTTGGAGTCCAATGTTAACTGTAAGACTGTGTCTCGGTGGTTGCCAGCCAAGCAACAAGCGATGACCACCCAAAACGGAAGTCAAAATCGTTCAGTGCCGCTCGTGTCCCACCAAATAAGTATGCCTTAAAAGTAAGTTTATAAGTTTTTGTATTTTGTTGTTGCTGCTAGGTGTTGTTGTTGTGGTGGGTTTTTTGCCGTGATGGTATTACTTTGCCTGCAAGCCGGCTTATCAGACGTCACAAACAGACATGACAGACAGGGCCAGGACGCCACCCTGAGCACCAAACTGACAGCTTGACAGGCGTCTGTTCAGCGAAGAAACAACCTGGAATAATATTTCATTTCGCGAATTAATCATGCATGTGATGCGTGCTTATTAGCCCATTTTGTGTGGATATGGGAGGTGCTTACATATGTATATTTACATATATATACATATGTTTGTGTTCTGACTGTGGATTTTCAGTGGGTTGCGCCTGGTTGCGTTTTTAAGCCGCTCCACATCTGTGGTCGCTGCAAGAACGCTGATAAGGCGCCAAGTGTCAAACCTATGCGAACGAGGACAGCCACCAACGGCGCTGCCAGTGGAGCACCAACCACAATAAAACGTGCGGCCCCCAAACCGTAAGATTAACTGTAACACTAGATGGCTCTCTGGCTGACTGCCTCGGTGGCTGCACGTTGTACTAATTAAAATTCGGCATTAATCCAGATGATTCAGCTGTCAACGTTTGCACGGGTGACTCCTGTAGGTCTGCCCTAATGGAGTCGGCTGTGGCTGATGCTGATGCCACTGCGGCCAGTGTCAGCTTTCCCAGCTGAAAGTGCCCAGGACGTGCCTCCCATTACTTACGTGTGTAATTGAAGTGTGGACTGGCATATTAAAGAGCGTAATATCACAGCAAAGTTTTCGTTGCTGTTGCCGTTGCCGTTGCCGTTGTTGCTGCCAATGCTGTGTAATTATTAAAACCAACAAATAAGGTTCCTGTAGGCGTTGTGAGGTTTTTGTGGCTTCGGCGCTTGGTCGTTGGTGGTTTCTAATTCTCTGGGTGGTTGACTTCGCTCAGAGCTGTCCTAATGACCAGCAAAGATACACTGGCTGTGAGCCATATCTGCCAACAATACAGTCCCATACACAATAGTGCTGTTCATTTAGCTGAACCACACGCTGACTTTTATTAAATTCTACATACAGTGGTAGACGGAAGGACTTCGTTTTAAAAAATCGATGATATAGTGGTTACAGCAACACCGTTTCTTCATAAGGAATTGGAAAATCTAATTTCTCATTATATCTAATGAAAAAGTGAATATTATTTGTTTTAGATCGTAATGAAAGCAACTTAAATTGACAATTACAACTATTATTAATATAAATTTATATTATATTAATTATTTGGCAGTTAATCATATCGGTTATCCTACACTGTTGGGAATCAGGACGATATTGACTTGTAAATTATTGGGTTCTTTGGATTATAAAATAAAGCCAAGATGACAACTTGGCCTTTTACAAAGTGTGTAATAAGGGATTGGCTGTCTTTTTTTACAGTGTCATGTGGGGTTGCCCAACACTGTTGGCCAGTGTCTTAAGTCGTGTTTTGTTGCTGTCTCAGCAAAGTTCATGCAAAGCACATAGAGGCGGTTAAACAGCAAAGTGTTGGGTGATGTGCGATTGTTTAGGGTCACGGCAAGCATAGAATAAACTAGCATCTGCATATTCTGCGGCTGGACGGGCAGCTGGGATCACAAGGATGACAGCGGGTGTCAGCTGCTTGGCGAGTGTGTGTTGGTAAAACTTTAACAAGCACTTAAGTATTAATCATGGAAATCAAAGTCAGCTGCGGGCCGGGCACACGTACCAGCTGAATATATTTGTATTGTGGTGTGAGTGTGTGTGCCTGTGTGTGTGTGTGTGTGTGTATGTGTGTGTGCTAGCTTGGCCCAAAAACTTTGTTGCTGACGCTGACTTTGGCTATCAATGTCAAAAGCTTGGTCGGGATTCAGATTCAGTGGCTGGGCTCTGGCGACGACTAATGAGGCATTAAACGTAACTGCTCAACTTTTCGCCTGTCAAGCGTTTATTAAATTTACCGTTTTATTGGCCCAACAACTTGGTGTTAACTATGGGCTGTCTGTCGGCTTGCCAAGAGGCGTGCCGGGAGGGCGTGCTTAAACTGAAATCAGATTACGTTGTTTACCGCTTACTTCCGGCGGTCGCACAGCTAACCGAGTGGCAACCATCCAGCCACCGAGCCATTCAGCAGCAACTGCCAATTTACATGGCACCCCTAACCCCTAAACGTCCCTATCTCGTTCCGTTTCCTACGCCGGCTGCCATATTTAAATAGTTGCCAAGTTCAGCAAATTCTATTCCAAGTACGTAATTTCGTTTTCAGAAATTATATAAGCTAACAAAATTTGGCACAGGTAGCTCGTCTATGTCAGTACAACCAAGTTTTGTCGGTTTTTTTTTTCTTTTCCTGAATGATTAACTGCTGAAAGTTTTGATAGTTGGATGGAAAAGTTCGGCAGACAGTATGGCCAAAAAACTGATACGAAAAATATCGACAAAATGGATGGACAGCTTCGACAGGTCTACAACAGACATGTTGAAAATTGAAAATTGAAAATATCTGCAAAATGTTGCACATATTTCAATAGCACAATTAAATTGTTGTTGTTTTTTTAAATTAGTTTCCACTGTAAAACATGTTTTTAATTAAGTTCGCTTCCATTTTCACACAACAAAATTGATTTGTTGGTATATTAGTTATCACATACCACAGAATAAACGCATACATATGTATATATATATATATATATATAGGTGTATATTTGTATATTTATACGTTTGTTAGCTGATTTAATTAACGTTAACTCTGAGTATCGATGCCGTCTATCGTTATCAGCCATCAAAAGGAAATAAGCAAAATATTGCACTGAAATTCCGTTTCAATGTTCCTTTTTGAAGCTCAGATAAATTAAACAGAAAAATAACACTTGCGCAATAGATACCAACTAGAAAGGGTGGCTTACAAAATGTTCAAGAGCTACCCTGAAATTACTTAACTCTTCTTTGAAAAGCAAAATTTAATATTTGATTCGATACTTAGGTTGAGCCTGAGAGCATAAGACAAATGCGACGGGCACGAAAATTACGAAAGATTTCTGAGTTCGAAATTAAGCTAACTGCGAAAGCATCAAGTTGCTTATTTGAATATTATACTTAAACAATTGGTATTAAATTTACGCTGAAACAAAAATTAAATTGGAATTATTCTCTGTCAAATTTGATTTCATTTGATGTGCAGTGAAATTAGCACTTAATTGGTGAGCTGACAGACGGGTTGATAAATTGTAAATATTAGTCATGTCAATTGAATGATTTTTTTGCGGCTGCAAACCATTTTTAATGTTTGTTTAAATTGAATTTTATTGTAATGTGGCTAAACTATAATTATATTTCGTGTTGTGTATTCATTTTTTGACAGGTGTAATGGGTAACAATGTGCTAAATGGGTTATCTTTAATTGTGCATTTTTGATAGGCAACAATTTAAAGCATTTTAGTTGCCATCAGGAAATCAAGAGATTGAAACTAAGAAATTATCTTTAAAATTCAATTTGAGTTATCCGCTTTGACAAAATAAAATAATAAAATATATTGTTATAAGTGGTGTATAAGTAAGTAGTACGATAGCGATGTCAAAATACTAGTCAAGTCATTTGTTCGCACAATTCGATTAGAAAATGTCAGGAAACCAACATATGCAATAACCACATCACAAAATGTATGCATATTTTGATTTACTGGTGCGGTCTGGCAACAATTCGCTGGGTGTGTTAAAAGCATTATTAAATATTTATGCACACGGCATTGCGGATATTTAGACGAACTGAATGCCAAGTGATGGTGATTGTAATTTCGCCAGTGACTGTGACAGTGACAGTGACGTTATGTGAAATCAGCTTAGGATTTCCAATAGTTCAGAGTGGTAGTGGAAAAAGCCAATTTACTTTTAAGCAGCGCCTAAAAGCGAGCAACGAAATAAGTTGCCTGCCTTCTGTGTCCCGCCTATTCCAATCCGGGCTGCTGCCTGTCAGAACAAACAAAACCTACCAACTAGTGACAGGCGAACTAAAAGGCAACTGCGGTCGCTTTTGTAATGTTGAAGCGGCATCAGCTTCAGCGTCAACGTCTGTGGTGGAAATGAAACGTGCCACTGAGTGTTGTCAAGAGCGAGAGCGAGAGCGAGAATGCTGTGTACGTGCATGTTGTTGGGACTGTGTGCGTGCTTGTGTGTGTGTGTGTTTATATATTTGTGTGTTTGTGGCATTGAGTAATCATCAACGTTGAAAATTGCGTTTTTTTTTATGGAGCCACCCACAAAAGCGCTGACATGCCCTAGCTATACTTAGCATATGGATATGTACATATCAAAGTGTGTATTTTGTGCATATATAGGTGTGTGTTGTGCGTGCCACAACAGCTTCAAGCGGCACAGCATGGTTACGCAGTAAAATCCTTTTTTATGACATTACCCATCGCTCGCCAGTAGCGGTCCTTTCAGTGCGTATTATGTATATGTTGATGTTGATGTTGGTGTGTGTGTGTGTGTGTGTGTGATTTTGTTAAAGTATTGCAGACCCTGCTGTGGATGCCTTGGCCTGCTAACTTGTGGTCTGTCGGGGACACCGCACAAATTAATTTCACAGCATATTCAAAGTGTTATTAAACATAATTTATTAAAAACGAAATTGTATAAAGTCAAGCCGTTGCTCCTCTGCTGAGAAGGCTGCTGCACTTGAGAGGTCGTCATAAATTTTTGTGATTCCCATTGTTGTTGGGGTTAGTGGTGGGGAAGGGGGTGGGGGCTACGTTCTGGGTTTTTGGTTCATTGGGTTCATGTGCGTGCCGTTGTCCTTGCTGTCGTCGCCGCTTTAACGGCATTTCGAAAATGGGCGGCTTGATACTTTGAATACTCTGCTGCAAATTGCTAACAATGGGTTGTTCGCATCGCCATTGTGTATTTTACTCACATAAAATTACGAACAGAGCATTGCACAGTCGGTTAAGTCCTACATGTGTTTTTTTTTCGAGTCGGTTGTTTTTTCGGCAACAAATGTTGCCAGTTGATGTTGTAAACAAGTTGTGTAGGCGTTAAAAGATTCAACCCCTATAAATGGGCAGGCACTGTGTATCTGTGTGCGGATTTGTGAGTTGGGTTATGATATATGAGTCAGGCATAGAAAATCGGAGAATTTAATTTCCAGAGAAAGTGGCTTTGTAATGGCTTTTAGCCGCATAATAACTGGCAGCTTAATTGCCGGCCATAATTTTGACTCAGTCGACATTCGACCAAAGTCGAGACCCCCTCAAGAAAAAAGGCTAACGTGCATGTTCGGTTTTTTCTTCTTCTTGTTTTGTTGTTCTTTGACAGGCGCTGCTGCATACACACGATGTTGTCGCTCGGGATGTTTATGGCGAAGAGGCGTTGCGGGTGACACCGCCGCCAATGGTGCCCTATCTCAATGGTGATGAGATAGACAACGTCGAGGGCGGTGAGCTGCAGCATGTGACACGCGTGCGTCTCGTTCAGTTCCAGAAAAACACCGACGAACCCATGGTAAGCCCAAACTGCCACAACAATTAGCCACTCAATTCATTTGCGTTCTCATTTCGGCTATAGGGCATCACGCTTAAAATGACCGAAGACGGACGCTGCATTGTGGCGCGCATCATGCACGGCGGCATGATACATCGACAGGCCACATTGCATGTGGGTGACGAGATACGGGAGATCAATGGGCAGCCGGTGCAGCATCAGTCGGTCGGTCAATTGCAACGAATGCTGGTAAGTGGCAAGCAGTCCTTCATGCCAATAGTTTTTTTTTTGTTTCTAATCACTTGATTTGTGTGTTTTTGTGTCCATTTTCTTTGCAGCGCGAGGCACGCGGTTCCGTTACCTTTAAAATAGTTCCTTCTTACCGTAGCGCACCGCCGCCCTGTGAGGTAAGTTTACGATTGTCTACTCTTACGATATATTTATATATGAAATGTTAGTCATAAATTCAAAAACGAAAATCAATTAATATTAGCTACCATCAGTTTCTAAAGTCAATTACAATACGAAGAAAGTTGTATTACAGAATTCCTGTATAAAATATTGCAGTCTTGACAATCGTTTGCTCTAAATTATACTGCAGAAATAAAACTTTTGTTTTGGGATCAGAATATTTAGTTACATTTGACAGCATTGTTATTAGTTGGTTTTAATTAAAATGATTTTTAGTATTCCATTACATTTTTGAAGATTGAGGTAAATACTCTTTACTCTAGTGAAGTCCGTCAATAAAGTATCCTAAATGTCTAAATAAATAATTCGTTGTTTTAAAGTACATTGATTACTTGATTGACCAATGCTAAGAGGATCAAAATATTATCAAAATTAATTGATTAGATTTGAAAACCAAAACCAATCTCAACATTCATTTAATTTTTAATTATATGGCTTATGCATTTAAATCAGAAAGTGAAATCGAATTAATGTCCATTTTACATTTGCATTATATAAATTGACATAATCCAGAACCATAGAATCAATATCGGATTTAGTGCACCTTGTTAATTTGAATTAAGTTTAGGGTTTGCTCATATTGAAACTGAAATTGCATTGACCATAAGCCACACTAACCATATAACAAATCACTTTGCATGCATCAATGAATAATTGATGCGATTGCTGCCTGTAGCTGATGCTCATTATTTTGTTCTTCATTAAAATGGTTCGTACTCGCTCTTCACTACTCCCTACCCCACAAACATGCAGCTTTTCAGGATAAGACCCGCTCCAGTGCTTGTAAGTATCACTTTCAAAAGATTCAAATACAATGCGCATAATACATGCAACATGCACATAATGACACACAATATTGCATACACACACACAAGGTACACACATTCATGTGTACATGTACATACACACACATGCATATGCATTTACATCGCCGTAGAGCCAGCTCATTAGATGTCATCAAAAGGCGAATATAAGTCTAATTGATAACCACGGCTACCCATTAGCAGCAGGAGCAGGAGCAGGATAAATAATAATCAAATGGAATTAGCTTGTTCTGGTTCTGTTGTCTCTGGCATTTCTCAGGCAGATTTCAATTTCAAAAGCCGTCGACGGGTAGCTGTGGATGTGGCCAACACGAAGCCAACAATCCCATTAGGGAACTTGTAACTGCAATGTCAGCAACTAAAATGGTTTTCATTTTTTTTCTTTTGGTTTGCTTATTTTCGTTATTTTTGTGTGCAGATTTTTGTTCGTGCACAGTTCGATTATAATCCGCTGGATGATGAGCTTATACCCTGCGCACAGGCGGGCATTGCGTTCCAAGTGGGCGACATATTGCAGGTAGGCATATTATGGCAACTCTCACCGAAATCCTTGCACTGGAACTAATGACTTATGGCTGTATTATGCTCTTAAGATTATTAGCAAGGACGATCATCACTGGTGGCAGGCGAGAATTGATACGGTGGGCGGTTCGGCGGGTTTGATACCATCGCCGGAGTTGCAGGAATGGCGCATTGCCTGTCAGACCGTTGATAAGACCAAGCAGGAGCAGGGTAAGTTCCTATTTTTGAATCAATATTGACATCTACATTATGACATTTAAACAAAAAATATGTGTACTATTTATATGTGTAATTGGATGCTAAATATAATCGTATGCTTTATAATTCTATTATATTGGAAAGTCTGTGATGAATTCGTAGTTAACCAGAAATAATCATGAAAGCGCTCTTTCTCTGTCTATCAAATGACAGCGTCAAACTCAAAATTAGTAAACACTTGCTCAACGAACTCACATATACGCGCATATACACACACACACACTAATCAATATACATACACCAAAAATCTCAGAAAACTGCATGGCAAAAAAGTAGTTTCAAAAAGCTCCCTAAATTTCGACCAAATAGTACAAATTGTCAATGATAAAATGATATTGTTTCAATGCAAACAATTCACACCTAGACCAAGACACAACCCTATGTACATATAGGTAACAAGTATATTTTAATAAATCTCGTGAAATCGCCAATCATACATATTATATATATATAAATATGTATGTATATGTATGTACCAGGAGACCCGGGTGCTGGATGTTCCGCTCACGCAGATGGGTGTGATGGATCCGCAGGTAGCTAATACTCCTAAGACCAAAAATAAAAATCTTGACAACAACCGAACTTTTAACGTTTTTTCTTGAGTTTTGTGTTTTCTCGAATTTCTTTCATCACAAAAAGTAGCAATGCTCATTTCAAACAGCACACCCACACCCGATGTCCCAGAAAAGTCATTCACATTATCGACAAATATAGTTGAATTGCAAATATTCTCGGTGCTCCGATTTGTCAATGCTCTTGCAGAGATTTTAAACAAATAAAATGTTAAAAAAAATGAATAATCCTACATTAAAAGCATAGTTTTTTTATATCAAACTTTGCTTAATTTAAGTCCGCTATCTTGAATTCAAAAATTATAAAATTTAACAAATAAAATTTTTGTTTTTTATGTGTTCGTTTTACGGGATTTTTTGTAGGCTTATTCTTATAAATTTCTCTGCAAGGGTAAAAAATCCACAACAACTCATTAAATGCACAAATGATTATTCCCTGTCCAATGCTAGTAGTACGTATATAGTACATATATTATAATGCTTTGCCAAGTTGCAATACATTATATAAACATCATATCTGCTCATATATATATATATAGACGCGCTTATATTGCTTAATCATTGACCATTTAGTCGCAGGTGTACATTTTGTGTATATAGTAAACAGCTCTCATAAAATTTAATCATAATTCGCTTCGTATATCAACTTAGAACAGTGCATGACATTTCATGGGTATCTTAAGCAAATTCAATTGGGTGCATACGTCGTGGCAAACAATCACTTCATTGATCGAATCTATCAGTCAACATTGTTTTGTAAAAACACATATTAAGTAAGAATGCGAATCAAGTTGAGA
Source organism: Drosophila cognata (assembly GCA_035041535.1). NCBI lineage: Eukaryota > Metazoa > Arthropoda > Insecta > Diptera > Drosophilidae > Drosophila > Drosophila cognata. The sequence continues at coordinate 9,507,956 of JAWNLC010000571.1, read as the reverse complement.
AATAATTAATAATAATTACGCAAAGCTTCTTTGCATTCGACTAATGTTGACGGCATGCATGCTATGCATGGTTTTAACTTAATAATTGTTTGATATGCAACAATTATTTAAACCATTTCACTCTGTATAACCCACAGTAAACTGTTCCATTTTCGGGCGCAAGAAGAAGCCATGTCGGGACAAATATTTGGCCAAACATAATGCCATATTCGATACGCTAGATGTGGTCACATACGAAGAGGTGGTCAAAGTGCCAGGTTCGTAAAACAAAAGCTGCAATTTATAATGAAATTGACATACCATTATCATACCATTATTGATGAATTCAAATTCTATGTTTTATGTAGTGGGTGATCCGAATTTTCACCGCAGGACATTGGTGCTATTGGGTGCACATGGAGTTGGTAGGAGGCACATAAAGAATACTTTAATATCAAAGTATCCCGATAAGTACGCCTATCCCATTCCACGTAAGTGCCACTAACTAACTCTATGCTGAAATATATTCATTGATAAGTTCCGATTTCATCAACAGATACAACGAGACCTGCTAAGCCTGATGAGGAGAGCGGACGCAGCTATTACTTTGTAACCCATGACGAAATGATGGCCGATATTGGTGCCAACGAGTATTTAGAATACGGTTCGTACATATTTCTCACATATAACACACACTGTAGAATATAACACACACTGTAACAAAATATATATACATACATATCTTGGATCAAATGTAGATATAGATATATATATTTTGTTACAGTGTGTGTTATATGTGGGAAATTTGTATGAACGATATTCTAAGTATTCGTTATACATATATATATTAGGAACCCATGAGGACGCCATGTATGGCACCAAACTGGACACCATTCGACGCATACATACTGATGGCAAAATGGCCATACTCGATGTGGAACCGCAAGCACTCAAAATATTGCGTACTGCTGAATTCACGCCCTATGTTGTGTTCATAGCGGCACCATTGCTGTCGAACATTGCAGATGTAAGGCCAAAGGCATAGGGAGGGGGGGTTAGCTTATTCAACAGTTTGTAATGTATATTGGATTTTTTAATTACAGTACGATGGCAGTCTGGAGCGTCTGGCTAAGGAATCGGATATGCTGCGTCAACTGTACGGGCATTTCTTCGATATGACCATTGTGAACAGCGATATTGGCGAGACGATTGCCGCGCTAGAATCGGCCATTGAACGCGTGCATACTACACCCCAATGGGTGCCGGTCTCCTGGCTCTACTGACAAGACAGTGAGCTGGAATGTCCCGACTGTCTCGATGGCTGCGATTGTGAGTGGGATGCATACACACAGGCGTCCAATGTGGCGCAATACTGAGTACACAGCAACACACACCACACCATTAAAGTATTAACAAGGCACAAATAGAACACGAAATGCATTCATCTACAAGAAAGACACACACAGTGAAATTGGCTGGCGCCTGGCGCCCAATTATTTATATACATTACACACATACACACACACACACACACACACACATACACGTATATAGAGTGGGTATTATGGGAACTGCAGTCGCAAACGCAAAGACAAATTGTGAGTTTTAAAAACTAATTTAAATTGTAATTTTTGTTAATTGTTTTATCTTTGATGTTTTAAGTCTAAGTTAAATATTGTAATTGCCATTCCAAAACGCTTTTCGCGAGTTTGTTTATTATTTATGTTATTGTTTTAAACTAGTATATAAATTATTTTTTTGTATTCTTTTGCCAGACAGCATTAAACGCTTATGTAATTCCTGAACTTGTTAGTTCAGTTACGTTAACTTGAACAAAAACAAAAACAAAAGCAATCCAGCAAACAAAAGGAAATGTAATATGTTAACAATATAATTTGCAATGTGAAAAAGTCTTTTGAAAAGCGAGAGTTAAACGAGTTGGTAAATTGGTGAATTGCGAACTACCTAATTAAATGCAATTAAAATGTAACAGAATAAGGGGAATGTCAGAACGAGTAGCAGCGACAACAACAACAACAACAACAACAACAAAATAAAGTACTGTATGATGTGAGCAATTTCAAGTGTTTCAAAAAATTAAACAATTAAATACACATTAAAAACCAAAAAACCAAAAAAGAAATAAAAATACAAACATTTAAAAGAATATAAATCAAAGCGTGCACGGTTTTAAATGCAATAAAAGATACATAATGAAAATAATAAAAAATTTACATACACAAACCAAAAATTGCAAAAATGCTAATGCAAAAGCGATTAAATTGTTGAAGTTGAATTAATTTAATTAAGAATTTAAAAACGAAATGCAATCACACAATATAAGCAACATTTATTTGCCACAGCGTTATCATAAAATAAAACGACTCTTTATTAAAAATGGCAAATTAAAACATAGAGTGAGCACAGAAAGAACACACACACACACATACTAACTACTACAGTAAAATTACAGCAACATAAAAAAATATAAAAAAAAACAAAAACAAAACAAAAAACAACAAATGGTAAAGTAAAATACCTTTTGAACCACTATTTAGCAAAGAGTATGCCGGTCAACGCATAACACACATAGATACATACACAGACACACACTGGTATATATTATAAAGAAGTATACACATATATTTTTGAGCAACTCAAACTCAGGTTGGATACGTTAAAAATGAGACAAGATGAATAATATTAATATAGCGAGCGCTTCCTTTTAACCCACAGCCAATAAGCAAGAACCGAAAGCTAAACCTAGTGAACCAAATTAAAGAGCCCACAATCCAAAACAAAAACAAAAAACAAAAAAACCTAAAGAACCACCACCCATTAGCGTCGCAGCTTTAAGTTTTAAATGCAATGTATTATGTATACAAAGATAATGTAGAAACTATGAACACAAATAATGGCAGCAGCAGAAAGTAAGCTCATCAGTTTTTACAGGTTTGCTAACGATGGCAGCACCTGCTTTTATAGAGTTGATAAAAACGCTCGTGTTTTTTAATTCAATGGAATATGAAATGATTGTTTTTCTCCAAGTTGTCATATAATCTAAAGGGAAATGTATACCATGAATCGAAAAAATTCTGTTATAGCAAGATTACATCTTGCAGATGTCGAGCTATTTTGTAAGTTTACCAAACTTTATGAACCAAAATGAAGTGTTTAGACATTATCTGAAGATTGCATTCAATCCAACTATGTATCGAATATGTATACATTTATTAAGCAACTTGCTGATATAACAAAAGTATATCGCATGCCAGGCGTCTCAGGGTAACCTGCAGTTTGAATCCTGAGTTATGCGGAACACTCTTACTTTAGGCCAACATAAATGCGCCACTAACAGAACAACATATTGGGCAGCCAAAAAATGCAAACACTTTAATTCTTACAGCTAGAATTAAACAACAAGTTATTGAAGAAATGAAAATGAATAAGGAAAACCTTTAAATTTATAATCATGCGTCACATTTGACAAAAGTCAGCAATTACATCCACTTTTCCTCCCTATTTGAGCCGGAGCTTATTTTGAGAACCACTAACCTCCATCCAATCCACACAATAGCTAATATGGAGACACCCACAAAAAACTACATAAACAATTCTATGGTTTCAAGATGGTTGAACAATTTACGCATATACTACATATGCACAACGCTTGTCTATCAATTTTACGTTCTGAGCGTTACCGCTGGCGACAGGCAGCCTAAAGGCAGAGTGGCAAAGAGAGAGAGAGAGATAGAGAGGAGAGAGAGAGAGCGCAGCGAGAGCAGGCAATGTAAATCATAGATGTATTCCCAATGAAGATGAAGAAGAAGAAGAACCTACCCAAGAACAAGAACTAAACTACCTACTACCCACGACAAACGCAGCCGAGTGGCCAAATTAACTAAGTAGTACTTATACCTAAATACCTAGAAACAGAATGATTGTATGTATATTTTGCAGCCCCCAGTTGGCTGGGTGTTTCACCACACCAATGCTCAAAAATCAAAATCTTATGTATTTTACGATAATCGGGTAATACGTATGAATGTATGATGATGTTAGAAACGGGGCCCCTTCCGGCTAGAAATGTGTAATCACTACTTCTTTTAATTTGTCTTTTTTTTTTTTTTGTATCATTCTGTTATTTTTTCATAGCAAATGCGAGCAAATTGTAGCGCGGCATAGATTAAGAAATAATTTCATATTAAATTTAAGTAAATATTTATTGTTGATAATTACATATATGATGAAATGATAAATGAAAACCAAAAGTATGAACCCGAGTGAATTAGAATTTTTCTCTAATTTCTAGAGTTGACAAATGAATGGCAATGAAAGGATAATTATGTATTGATAAGGATAATACTGATACTTATGATCCCCAATGTCAATATAAATGGATTGGCACTAATTGAGCTATTTGAGTGAATTGTTATTAAAATATAAATAAATGGAGTAAGAACGATATGTGCAAATAGTTGAAACGTTAGTAAATATCGTTTGAAATGAATGATGAAAATGACATTATACATATATACATAGTTTAAACATGGGATTAATAATAATAATAAAAATCGAAACGAAAACGGACGCGAATTACAAATTAATAAAAACGAAAAAATAAACACTCAAGATCGAATTTTCAATAAAAAAATAAATAAATCAAAATATTTAAAGGTAAAGTATAAGGTATTTCATCGGTATATATGTACATATATGTATATACTCTGGCATTACGAGAATTTGCATTGACGTGAAATATACATATTCAAATTGAAGACACTATTCGACGGGTTTTTACAATGCTTCTTTTGGAAATGGCCATGCCAAGCAAAAACCACTCCCCGTACTTTCTTAGAACGTACTCAGTGGATTTCGGTGAAATTCACTGAAGATCGTGACTTCGAGAATCCGGTCGCTTGCGGAGTTTCTAATTGAAACATTACACGAAACTTCAAAGAGCGTCAGCGTTGTCTAAATTTGACCTATATTGCACAGCATATTTTTCAAGGCAATGCAAATTTGATACTTTCGTTTTTTTCGCAGTTTTTTTTTTCTGGTTATTTCAGTTGGAGTGTGTTGACCGGCAGCGAGACTGTCAAAAGGTTTTTGATTTCAGCAATTGCAACACAATTCTATTGAAGCATTGCGAAAGTTATAGCAAAATTGCAATCATTTCAATTTTATGTACAAGTACTTATTGCTCTGATGTCACTACGACCACGGCCCAGGCCGCAGTGACAAGTTCCCAGATCCCAGCTCGCATGTCTCGAACATTTTTGAATGTCGATGTGGAAGCGGCGGACGTGCTAGGAAATATTAATAAGCGGAAAAGCTGTGGGGGAGCCGACGTGCACACCACTTAGACAACAGAGTCATTTAAGCATTTGTGTCATGTGCTATTACCGTTGTTGCGCCTCACAGTGTGTGGCAGGGGCAGGCAAACGACCAGAACATCTGCTCATCAGTCATTGAACTGCAACTGCAGTACAGTGGGCAAAAAAAAAGCTGATCGTACTATGCAAACCATTTACTTTTGAAGCCCCATATTTTGAGCCACAAAAATAACCATAGTCAATTAATCGGAAATTTGCAAGTAGTATATGAGATATATGTTCGTTTTGACTTGCAATATTTAGTAAACTTAAGTTGAAACTTTCTTAAGTACTTTTTTGATTTTATAAAGAGATTAATTTTATTCAAAATTAAATGATTCTTGGTATAAACTTGACAGGCTTAATGGGATGTTATGAGTATTGATTCGTTATTGTTTTCCATGAACAAACCAAGTTTTCCAACTTCATGACAAATATATTTGTAAGATATATTTGTAAGCAAGTTGTTCAATGTACACATGAACGTACATCAAATAAATCCATCGATGACAAATGATTCTAGGCCACTGTGCAGTGGAGAGCCGCCGTTGCCGCTCAGCACATTCTCTCAAGCGATCGAGTTTTGGTAGCTGGTCACTGAGCTGGTAGGTGGCTCGCTGGCTGGCTGGCTGAACACGCCGGCAGCCAGTTTCAGTTTTGTTTCGAGTCTGCGCGGTTGAAGTTGTGCCCAACAACACACTCGGCTCGTTTTCGAGGTGTACTCGTAAGTGCTTAGAGAATCGACGACGACGATGTCAGATTCCGGCTTTTTAATTGCAATTGGAAGGCACGTGTGTGTGTGTGTGTGTGTGTGTGTGTGTGCGTGTGTGCGTGTGTGTGTCTGTGCATGTTTGTCTTTCTGAGTGTATGATTATTTTTGGTATCCATGTGTGGCGGGGTAGCCGGAATTTGTCTGTGCTATTGCTGAAACCTTACATAAAAACAGTGCGCGCAAATGTAACGGCAATAACTATCAGCAATAAATAATAATAATAATAATTTAAATTGATTGTCTTTAAGGGACGACGTGCTTATCAATTTCCGCAACGGTCAGAGCGTGTACTTTAAATGTATATGTTGCTTCTTCGCCATCAAAATTATGATCGCCGCCGGGCTTGACCTTTAACATTCAGATGTTGTTATGTACAAAAGTAAATATGAGTATTTAATGATGCTAAACGGGCCATGTGCATTGGACCCTGGTGTCAGTTAGCTGTGCGATAAGGCAAACCAGTAGCGAACAAGTCGTCTCACCAACAAATCGCTTTCAGTTGCCGCCGAGTGCTATAACTAACTATACATGTACATAACTATATAAATATCTGTTTGCTGAGTGCGTGTCAAAGCTTATCGAATATATATATATATATATATATATATATATATATGTATATATGTGTATAGGTGCTATTGCTGTCGCTGCTGCCTAATCGTGCTTGGTGAATTCTCGTTTGCAGTCAAATAAAAACAACAAAAAAATAATACTTATGATCTGTGCTTCGGTCATGCTAAACGCTGCTCAAGGAAATCACTAGCTATGCGAGCAAATTATATATATTTTATATATATGCGTATGTGCATATGAAACTATAAACTGCAGACCTTATGAGTGCCCTTCGTGCGATCGCGTCCTCTCAACAGCGCATAAAGAATCTCCAATTGACTGCGTCTCGCCGATCTGGTTAGCTGCCTTGCCGTGCTCAAGAAGAGTAGTCGCGTAGTCGAACAGTCGAAGAGTCAAACAGTCGGACACAGTCGTCAACATTGCGCGCGCATTGAATTTTTGATTCATTTGCAGAGCTTCGACTACCTCTCCTCCGTCTGCGGGTATCCGTCTCCGTCTCTTGGTTTTCAATTTCAATTTGGGTTTTTGGTCATTTCGCACAAGGTTATGCGTATGCTGCTGCTATTGTAAATGCCTGCCATAGCATACCCAAAAGGTTCATTATATCATAAATACGTGTATGTTTGTATGTATACCACGAGTTCACGTTGCTCGAATGATGACTTTTTTAAGCTGTTGACAATTGACAAAGAGTGCCAGTAATCAATAGAGCTGCGAAAAGTTGCCAGCTTAGGACAACATTCGGGGTAGTCAGTAGACGCAATACTGAAATATTTCGTATATTTTGGTCATGTTGTTTTGCCAATCTGACTAAAATTACCATTAAACAAAATTTGACGGCTGCCTTAAAGCAGTGAAAAAATATAAACCGATAGTCAAGGTATACATTTTGAAAATGTTGCTAACCGGTTTTAAATCTATGAATATTCACTGGTATAATTTTAATAGGTTGAGAATCAATCAAGAATAGGTATCATTAAATCAAGCCCCCATCATTTTACTAAATTCTCAGAAATAACTGGCTTAGCTGATTTTATCATTGATTTATATAGGGTAGAGTATGTTGTTCTTCATCTAAATGATTACTTCTTCTGAAAAGGGACAAAATTGGAATCGTGAAAATTGGAATCATGAAAATGACATAATTTGCATTAAAGTATTTAAGAATTGAAAGTATTGATAAAGAATGTTGAGTAGAGTAAGTTGTTATAAAATTTACCTTCTTTTTTTTAAACACTATTAAAAGCGGTTCCAACAGTTCTGTTCTAATAGATCATTAATGCCAATGAGTACAAGTGCAAATGGAATATTTTTGTATTTGGTCAGTAAATAGATGTTAGATGTTAGATATGTGCTATAGGTCACATTGAAATCATCATGAGTTTGGTTACAGTCAGTATTTAAGTTAACAATCGGATTTTGTTTTTTATGTTGGGCAATTCTTATACAATAAGTTCGTATTAATTTAAATTGAACATTCTTTTTTGAGGTTTGTTTATTTAACTGATGTATTTAAAGTTGATTGATTTAAGTATTCAATACTAAAAATTCGCTTGTCATTCGAAATATGTGTGTGTCTTGCCTTTCACAGTATGCATGCTTGTTGTGCTGTGCTGAAGAGTTAGGGCATTGTCATGTTCGTGGTAGTTGGCTGTTGCTGTGCCTCAGCTTCGTTGACTTTGTTGGCTGTCGTCTAAATTTTATGGTTCGCTAAGAATGCTCATTTTTTGACCGTCATCATTGTCGGTCGTTTGGCATATGTTGCGCTTCAGTGCCCACCCAAAACCAGCAGCATTGTTAACAACAGCAACTGAGGCAGGTGTGACTCATATTGACATGGCTAACACTCGACACCGAGTGGTGTGGTGTGGCTAACCTTTGGATCTTGACTGGTTCAACACGTCTGCTGTAGCTGCCGTTGCTGCTATTGATAACGTCGGTAATTCTAAGTAGTTTGCTTCGAGTCGAGTTTGCGCAACAAGTTGCATTGTGGTTAGCCGTTGTCGCTTCGACTTAGTTGTGCCAGTTTGTTGTTTTTGTTGTTGTTGTTGTTGTTGCTGCTATTGTGGCTTCCTCGTCCCAATCAAAGAGATCGGAAAGTCGACAACCGGTTTAAATTGGCGCACCAAACTGTTATAAAATATTTTGCGAGGCGTACAAAAAACATCTTGAGGAAATGATTTGCATATGCGAGGCAACAACACGAGCTCCAAGCATATAACTTGTTGCTGATCCAATTTAGATGTCTTAACACTTACATACATACACCTACGTATGTTTGACTTCTTCGTGGCTAATTGCAGCGTCAGCCTCTTAAGTAGATCATCTCGCTGCAAGGCGCGCACCTGGCCTCGGTTCAAGTTCAACGCCGCTAAAAGTTCACGGTCAATTAGAGCTAAAACCTCAAAGTCCTCCCCGCCTAACCTGCACAATTTGACCGAGTCAGTGTGCATAAATTATCGCCAGTATGTGTAGCTTAATGGTTAGGCAAATAATGAATACAACAAACATGTATTCGAGGTAGTATTCGTATTATATATAAGTAATTTGCTGGTTTGTCGCTTATTATGGCTAGTTTTGTGTTTTGTTATTCAAATTTGCTAATGAAACACTGGCTACACTTGCAGCCCCCGTTGCATGCCGACCAACAAACAGTGGAGCGATGAGCTCGAGCCTGAGCCCGCGGCAGGGCCTGTTTTGGCTGTGGCTGTGGCTATTGACACTGGCACTCCTGATGCTCGCGGTCAGTGGCAGTCGCGAGTCACAGTTGCGCATTGGCAAAGCCATTAACATATTCCTGCGATACGGCTATTTGGGCATATCGATGCGCGTCATACCCTACAATGATAGTGCCGAAAGTGAACGCTGGATTTTCAAAGAGCCGACTAGAAATATATACAAGGTAAGTTCCTGAAGCTACTATGTTTACTATATTGCATGTCTAGTGTTTAATGAGATAACGATTATAATCTCCATCACGTTATCAGTTCTATTGAACTATGCTTAAGTTCTTCCGCATGACAAACATATACATTTATACACACATACATAGAGTATATATATTTGAGTAGCAAACGTATTTTAATATATTGTTAGCTCGCCTTTCAATATAACGATTTTAAGCTAATTTGCATGTTGAAGTGAATTCAAGACTTAATTCAATTCAAACACTTAAATACGAGTAAATTGTATACATATATTGCTTCCAAGAAATTTTATGTATTCAGCTTGAACTACAATGAAACAATTAAGAACATTGAAGTCGGGCGTAACCGACTGCAAAATACTCTAAGTAATGCCAGCTGATAAAAGGTGACATAGAATAAGGTAGGTGTAGCCAAGAAATTCTGATTTTTAAAGCAGGTTCCCAATAATCTATCTTCCAAGTTCGGTTGATTTTGCTCTTAAATTGCAGATGTAAGCTTTTGGAGTTTTTGGGGATGGGAGTGAGCATGGTCCGCCTTTTGAATTGTGGTTTATCAATACTTTAAAGCGGTTACTCGTGATGTGGAAGATATAGCCATTTCCCATTTTATGGGAACCTACCAACAAAATTGGTTTACTGTAAAATTGTGGGAGATATGTGGCCTTATCCATTTCCCAGTCTCCAAGTGAATGCAACACTCCAATTGGAACACTTTGTCTGGCGCGGGCACAGACAAGTATATGCTCCAAGTTTAAACAGACACACAGCATGACGGAATTTCAACAAAACAAATATATTCTTGTTCCTCGGTATCAAAGTAAATGTATTTCACAAGAATTGACACATAAGGTTAACATGAATACATTAGTGTTTCCGGTGCAGATAGATTTGCATATCTTTTTTACCTTCTTTAATATTCCTGGAATTATATATATATTTATATAAATATAGAGTGCCATAACAAATAGAATAAATATGTTTTTTTTTTCTTTTTCCTTTCAGAACATTAGTGGACTGTCGGATAGCCATGAGGATACCACGCCCGGCATATTCCATGGCGATTTTCACATGGAATTCTGCGAGAATCGTCGCCAACTGTTTCAAGCCTATTTCCGGGACTTTACCATCGAGCGTTTGGATAAGCCATGGGAGGCGTTTACGGGTGGCTGGTTTGCGGATAATGCGGCCAAGAAGCTGGGCATCAACACCTCCTTCATTCAGGGTGACTATTCCTATGTGCTCGTGCGTGTTGTGCGCTTTCGGGAGATCGGGAAACTGAATTCAGAGATACCGATCAATCAGCCGCTGGCGGCGGAAGTGCAGGCACGCGTTCAACAATTTCAGGTTGGCAATATAACGTCGGCTATGCGATTCATGGAATTTGGCACACACTATGTGAACTCGTATACGACGGGGAATTCCCTTTACCAGGTGTTCGTATACAGTCGCAAGAACTACAAAATGATCAAGGAGCGCATCAAGAGCAAAGGCCTCAACGGCCTCTCCAAGCTCGATCTGTACAACTATTTTGCACCGTGGTTTGCCGAGCATCTCGGCCAGATACGCTCGGCCAGCGCCAACGCAACCGTGGAGAGATGGGCCCGCCGCAAACTGCAATATGAGTACTACGTGCTCAAGTATGTGACCCTGCTCAAGTTACATGGGAACAGTACGCTACTCAGATCATTGGACAGCCTGCTTGGAAATGATGCCATATTGCAGCTGGACTTGAAGGCATTAAATGTTGTGTTCAGGAATCACCCACAGAAGGAGAGCTGGTTCCAAGAAGTCCTCGACAACAGCATGAAACTGTGGGAGCTTAACATGCCACTCAATCATCCAAGTCGATAGATAAGACCCCCATTAGGACCAACAATAGACGGACTACTTTAAAGTTCCTAATTGCAAGTTGTGCGACAGGATGGCGTCCATGGAGCTGCTATCGTCATGTATCCATATATATATATATACATATATACATGCATATATGTATGTATATAGATAGTTGTAGTTAAGTTCGATAGTGCGTAATTACTGTTCTGCCTGTGATAGCTTTTAGATAGTTTAATTAAAACGTATATTAACTTAAGTTTAGTTATTATTATGTAGCACTCGCATTAATGCAGTATACGTTTAGATTATGAAGAATTGTCTATATTTGAATTAATGACGTTAATATTATTTGATACTGTTGAATAGTTTCCGAATTTGGTGGATCTATAATCCATATAAATTCAATCTTTCCGACATGGTCGGTCATCGTAACTTCACATAGGCTTATATGGTTGGATGCCACAATAAAATCGGAAATATAAGGCTCAATTTCAAAGGTGAAATCTAAAGTCCTTCAAAAAGCTGTAGATCGAGAATTGCTCATAGCTAGGCCACAACCTTGCAGATTCTGGTTGCTCCTGGGTCAAACAATCGAAACAAAGATATCTAAATTGAAAATAAGGATTCTTGAATTATGAATTACTCCCGTTCCTTCTGCAAGTGAAATGTTAATTTTAATTCAATCTACTTTTTGAAAAAGAATTCAAAGTCCGCCCAAAAATATGCTTTACAATTTTGGTTTCTCAAAAGCACTCAGAATTATTTTCAGCCTAAGAGTATGCTCCGTTCCCTGCAATTAACAGTTTTAGAATAATTGTGTTATAATTTACGGTTCAGCACATCGATAACAGTTTGAGGACAAATATTATTTTACCGAAGACGTACACCATCAGTTTGAGATTAACTGTTTATCCACTACATAAAATGTATTTCAAAAAATAGTGGGAACATTGGATCGTAAGCCCAAGTTCAGTAGATCTCAAACTGTGCAACAAGTGAGATTCTTTGCTATTTTAAGCTTTGTAGCTGGTGTGAGTATTGGGTACATAAAGCTTTTCTATATCTTTCGTGTAAAATTCTAGGTTTTAAAAATTTATGAAGATTTTAGATCGCAAATGAGTTTTATCAATATGTATATATATATATGTAAGCAATAAAAAATATCCGATATTCACAAATCTCTTGAAAACCTATATTAATGAAACTACTATTTAACTATGGTCTTCATTGTCTAAAAGGATATAGGATTAGGTCAAGCATTTGCCTGAAATTGTACTAATTGCGTGGCATTAATGATAAAGATGTTAACAATGTTTTGAGGAATAGTTGCTACAAATATGACAACATTCCAGCAATTATTCGTTTACCGTTCCACGGCGTCAATGTAAAAAAATTGTACATAAACTTGAAATCAATAGCTAGCTGTAGGTTGAGCAGAGTTCTTATAGATACATATATGTAAACGCATTTAAGACTTGAAATTCAAGACCCAATTTGAAGCGATATACGAATAAGTTAGCCAATTCGGTAATCGGGGGCTGCAAGTGCAGCTGGCAACGAGCAGTTGGGAGACGAGCTCGGAAAGCAAAGCGGCAACAGCAGCCAGGCAGCAAAGCAGCAACGGCTGGCAAAGGCAATCAGTCAGCTGGCTACGCATGTGAATGTGATGAGGATGATTGGGATAGGAGATGGCGATGGCGATGGAGATGGAGATGGAGATGGCTCTGCTGCGGCATCGACTACGCTGTTGATAAACTCATCCATCTCCAATCCACTTACGAGCGCAAATATTTACACAATTTACTCGAAAACGGAGGTATGAGCATATAATATTTCCAAAAACGATGGCAAACACACACACACACACACACAAACACACACATATACATATACGCACACACTCACTGATATACGTATACATTTTTATACATACAAATATGGCCGAATGTTTGGCAGTTAGGCAGAGCACAACAGGCAACAACAAACCTCATCATTAGACAGATACATTTTGGGCATTGCAAATCAATGATGATGATTCGGCGGATGTGGCGCATAGTTCGGCACATGAATGAAATCACAGACCACCATTGGAGCTGCTCGAAATGTGTGTAAGTGCGTGTGTGCATGCGTGTATGTACATACATACATACATATATACATGCAAAGTTCAAAAACTGAGCGAGCGGGCAGCAAGCAAATCAACTATGTACATAAGACATATAAAGTATGTGAGAATCAGTTTGGGGTGTATTATAAGTGGGGTGCCGTGTGTGGGTGTGTGACTGCGCCCAATATACTCCGTGCATACTTATATAAACAGAGATCGGAGGCAGCTTAAATATAATGGCTGCCTGCCAGCATTTTGTGTCTGCTTTTCAATACAACTCCGGTCAGCCAAATGTCCAAGCGAGAATAGAGCTACTCAACCAAATTGGATATGCCAACGGCTTGGGGTTTGGGTTTGAGTTTCTGGGTGTTTAGTAAGGGATTTGGAGCCGGCCAGCGCTGGGTTGATTGGTGGTCAATACCAAACATCAATAATAATTCCATAAATGTAATTTGGGATAGGCAGCCGCAGTCACTTTGATTGAGCTCTTAATTGCACTGCATTGTTAAGCCTCAAGCCCTTGTCTCTCCTGCCCATCCACACTTGTGAGCTCTTTCATTAGCTGAAGTGCAAACCTAATTACGAAAGCAACGACCAGCAAATATATTATCAAATTTAATTAATACTAAGTTTTGCTTAGTCCTAACAGCCTGTACTCAAATAGACTTGCTTCAATCTTTTAAATTGAGACAAATAGAAAGTTGAATAACACTTTTCGATATATTTATATTATGTATAAAAAGTAAAATAATTACAATTAAGTATGACTAAACCTAGGCTTATATTGTTTGCTTAATTCCATTTGAATTTAAATTGAAATATTGGTCGAAATTCAAAATGTATTTTCGAGTAGCTGCTCAATAACGATATATACCTACAATAATTATTTTTTTTTTAGCAAATTACAAAGACGTTTGGCACACGTATATTGAGCATGTTGTGGCTTATCTGTTTTTAATCCTTTAAAGCCCTGCGATAACAATCATTTGAAGTTATTCAAAATGGTTGCCCTATTGGGTATCAAGTAAGGGATTTTACATATCTGAGTTCTTCTTATTATTTGCTTGTCCTTAAGCTACGCTTGTCAAACTAATAACAAGACAAATGTTTTGCCAAAAGAGTCAAGCCGAAAGCAAAACACAGCACAGTCTTTGAGCTTGGGAAAATTGGGAAAATTCAGCACACAAGCCGAAAACCACGCTGAAAAGTCAAAAGTCTGGCTTATGCTTAAGCGCAATTAGCGTTAATTACGCTGGACCAAAGGAACGACAACACGCATTATTGCAGCTCGTAAAAGCAAAAACAACAACTGATTCCCACAGTCAACAGTTGAGTTGCATGAGGCCAAGTCCTGGCGGGAGTGCGGACCTGCCACTGCCTCTGCCACTGCTGCTGCTGCTGCTGCACACACGCAACATTGCGGCCACTTGAAGTTTAATTTAATTTTTTCTTGCGGCTGGCGCAGCGTCGCTTGATTCAAGTGGCGGCGCTCGGGGATTGGCTGTTGATTGGCGGGTCATTCGATGGGTGGACGGGTTGTCGGGTGGTTGGGTGGTCGGGTGGTTATAGTTTATATCATCATCAGCACTGACAACGCCAGCGTCAACGCCAACGCTAACGCAGCGACATCGCAATCGCAATCGACGTTCGTCAAGCTCGTGTCGCAACTTGCGATGATTGATGATGCGTAATTTGGAAAATTAGTAGCACATAAAAGGACAGAACAGGCAGAACAGCCAGCCAGGATATTCAGGACAGCAGTAGACCGAGCAGCCCGAGTTGGCCTCGTTGACGGAGTTGCGGCAAAGGGGTTGCTCTGGCTCTGGTTCTTTTTGGGCCATCGAAAGCGAAGTGCACCGCCCTGTGCTAATGTTGTTGGCACAACAAGGTGTGTCCTTGCTGGTCGGCTCGATTGCCGCGTGTCCTGGCGCGTGCAGCACAACAAAGTTGCGCGTGGTTATTAGAAAACAATTTAATTAAATATTCACTTGAAACACAACAGCAGCAGTGGCAAAAACTCCGACGTCGCTTTCTCATCATAAAGAGCTCTAACAATGCCCATCAATATTAAACGATGTCCATTTAGACCGATCCAGTCCACGTCCTCATTCTCTTTCTCGTCCCACTCACTGGCCCGTGATGTAATGTGAGAAACTTTTTTTGTGTTGTGGGTGGGCTTAAATAAAGAGTTTCGCTAGAGCCACAAAGCTCTGACATCGAGGGAACGCCTTTGATCTACTTCTCAGACTACTGTTCATGGTGGCTCTGAAATGGTTGGAAATTCTAGATATACACAGTATTTAAGTAGGTAATAGTTAGGAATCTAGTATAATATTTATTAATGCAAACAACTGCAATCATACTTAATTGAGGTATCCTTAAAATTTAAAACAATTTCATAAGAATAATTGTTCTATCATTTAATATTCTTAATTATGTCTATAAATCAGAGAAATTATTCAGTATGCAATAAATCTTGTAATAGAAAGGGAGGTTTTCCGATCAGGCTATACGTATGTATATACTTGCCAATGGTTAGACCAAAGAGAGAGTAATTGCTTGAAATTTTTCTGACCTAATTCATTTACTTCTGCTTTTTACAATCTTATGATTGTAGGACCCATCTTCAATTGAAGCATTTGATCGCTGTTGAACTGAACAATTTGTGTAAAAAATGTATACACACAATAAATATATAAGAATAACATACTTTTATTACTACTTATATAATTATGCATGACTTTTTTCAGACAATTTATTGTCTTAGCTGAATTTAAGTCAGAAGAAGGTTTCAATTGAAATGCGTGAGAAGGCGAAACTTTAAACAACTGTAAACCCATTATAGCCCAATAACCACCTGGATTCATCCACAAAACAGCTTTGTATGCCACACTGCACCCACACAATGTTTGAGTACACAGATAGGCAATGGGAGCAGCCCGCACACCCAGCTGAGAAGTCATCGCAGGACAATGGAGAAGTCGTTGCCTGTCTAATTGCATCATCGACGGCCACGCGCCCGACGCGTCTCACCTGCAATTAAACTGTCACATTAGGAACACGCATCCGTATGCCACTACGATAAACTCCATATGCAAAGCAATGACACTGCCCAAAAAGCGATTCAAACTACATTCGACACAACACACAAAACAGAGGGAAAAGTGAACGAAGAGGTGGATTTGAACAATTGTGGGCCACGTGGCGGGCAACGTGGCAAACTGCGTGAGCTACTGAAAGTTGGGCTTTCACTCGAGCATCAGGCGGCACAAGGAGCAGCAGCCCTTCGTATAGGCAAAAGTTTTGCTTTGGGATTAGCCTCAGATCAGAGCGTGTCGTGGATGCGAATTCGAATGCTGGTGGTTTTTATGCTATTGCTATTGCCATTGCCATTGCCATTGCCATTGCTATTGTGTTTGTTTAGAGTTACATTTGCGCCTGGCAAGCCAACTAATGAAAGCAAATCTGCGCATTAATTTCAAACGAATTTGTTTTGATGCCGTGATAAGCCGGCAAACCGACAACCGTCAACCGACAGACGGACCAAAAAAAAAAGGCGCTTGCCATTTGGGTGGCTGCTGTTGCCGCTTTTGCTGCCTCTGTTGCCACTGAACCACTGTGGTCCTGAGCCACCGGTCCGCTGAGCTGGGCCGTTTTGATTTCTGTCAATAGCCCTGCGGGTCGGCACTTGAGAGTCGTCATTATTGCCGTGGTCTGAAACTGAATTTTGCAATACACCCGCGGCGCTCCGAGTTCGACAGACACACACACACACAGCCAGCCATGCACACGCACACGCACATACATACACATACTCATGTTGAAAGCACACTTCGCATTACAATCCCACATTTAAGCTTCTATGCCGCCGGCTTGCTACAGTTATTAATCTGGAAATACACTAAGCAACCAGTTTTTAGATGAAAGTTCCAGTTACAGTTTATTCATTCAATTATAATTTTATTATAATCAGTATACAGCGATTCTTAAAGTATATATTTTGTATAATATAGAGAATTATTTCAAGATCTGGTTTAATTTAAATGTTGACCTGCTTCAGGTCAGATGATATGTCATTAAGCTAATCATTTATGTAATTAATCACAGCATACTTTTTGGAGCATTATGTGTGAGAACTTTACGCACAAACTGAGTGGTAATAATTTCATTGTAAATAATTTGCATTGCCTAGCATGTTGGGTAGTGTAATATGCCATGGAGTGTGCCTGTAAGCCAAATGTGTAATTAAAGTAGTTGCGGTTCAAAATGTTGTTTACGATGATGATGATGGCGATGAGCTGCACTTGTCGTGGAGGACTCGCCTGGGAAAGCATGTCCTGGCACTTGTAGTGGCCGCGTGCGCTGCACGTGAGTCTCGCTTGATAATGATCTCACGTGCACTTGCCACATAAATGGTGAGAATGTCTTTAAATGCTCTCAATACCCCTCAGTATAATGCTAAATTATTGATTGTCAAACGTAATGAACGTATATATTAAATGTTGATCACACACGCAAAATAGTGTATTGGATATTGTTGTTGCGTCTGTTTGCGTTTCAATGTCAAGATTAATCGTCAGCTGTGACGAGGTTAGGCGACTGATCGACTGATCGACTGACTGAGTGAGGCAGACATTCGAACAGGCAGACGGACAGAGTCAGGTAACATCAGTCGGAGAATTCAGCTTCTATACTATAACAATGAAATATTGTATTGTTAAAAATATAATAAAAAATATATTCAAGTTCGGCAGCTTGTCAAGTGGCACTTGTCGTCAGTTGAACGTCACGGCGTTCGGCCACTTTGTCAATTCAAGTGAAATTTTTATTAATTTCGTCTTTAAACTGCAGCACACACACACACACACATACACGAAAATAGATGTACGTGTATTGTTTTGATATAAGTATGTGTGTATAGATTCTCATCGGTGGCAAACCAGTTGAAAATTAGTTTGTTATTTAATGCTAACAAATTGCATGCAATTTATCAGCAGCTCCCTAAAAATTGACAGCATTAACGTCGACGTCGACGTCGGCGGCGGCGTCTGCGTCGGCGGTGCCTTTGTATGACCTGTATCCTTAATTCTTGGCTGTTGCTTTGCCGTTGCTTTGTTGCCAATTGACAGTTGTAAATGTTTGTTGTAAATTGTGCTTTAAAGGTGCTAATAGAGTGCCACCGCCGTGCACGTTTCCCAAGTTTTTTTTTGATTGAGTTGCTCAGACAGAAATCAATGAACTCCACTACTGTCAGATACAAGCTACAAAACATTTTATGATGCTTTTGGTCGCTCGGCCACCAGGCCAGTTGGGCTCTCTTTGATTTCGTACCGCA
Organism: Drosophila cognata; assembly: GCA_035041535.1. Classification (NCBI taxonomy): domain Eukaryota; kingdom Metazoa; phylum Arthropoda; class Insecta; order Diptera; family Drosophilidae; genus Drosophila; species Drosophila cognata. Next base: position 9,489,056 of record JAWNLC010000571.1, on the reverse strand, counting down.
CTCAGTGCGAGTGAATCCCAAGAACTTCACACCGCATTCCAAGTGCCGCTTGATTTTTATGCTGCAGTAGCTGCTGTTCAGTGCAAACTATTTATGAAGTGTTGTACACCGTCTGGGAAATATTGTTTGTCTAGCAAATTAATGCGGCTACCAATAAAACCCCACAGCAGTATGCGAAGCTGCCTCTCCGCAGGCCTAGCAAATGGGGCGACTTAACTTTGTTATCACGTTTGCTCACCGCATTAAGGCAATTCGATTGCAAACTCAAACAAGTTATAGCTTAGAAGTTGTTCATACAACAATCAAAACTGGTCCAATATTTAACTAAGATACATTATGACTTGGCGGCACGTTCCCTATAACTAGATTAAATGATCAAGAACCTTTAATCATTTTTGTACTATTTTAAATAATTTTATATATTGGTGATCCTCTGAGAACTTATGATGTGAATTGATTGTAATCATCATTAAATTTCAAAAACTATTGCAGAAGTGACACAACTTCGCGATAGCTTTTACTTCCAAAAAGTGAAGTTCGAGTACAAATATATTGATTGAATTTTAGTCGCACTTTCATTTCAATGTTTTGGTTGGTTGGGACATTTGTTTGCTCAATGTCATTGACTTGGTAGCTTTGACTTTGGTGCAGCCAAGTGTAACAATTACGAGCAGACAGCGACAACAGCAACAAACACACCTCCGAATGGGGCAGCAACTGTCAAATTTCATATTGCACCAAATTATTGTAAGAGTCAATTTTTTTTATTTTTATTTTGTCCATTGTTAAATTAACGCTTTGGGACTGTTTGCTGCGTCATCGGCCAGTGCTAGTACCAGTTCCAGTGTTAGGAAAGGAGCCGCATGCCGTTATGCGTCGAAGGATGTTGCGACGGCTCCGACAGCGACTAACAAGGGTGCCGCATGTCCAGTTGAAATGTAAATGACTTGCCATTTTCAATGGCACTTGGCGCGTCAGCGTCAGCGTCAGCCTCACGTCACGTCACGTTATGCGTATGGCCAACCAGGAGAGTGGTGTACAACGCCTGAGCCAGCAAAACCGAACCCAAAAGCAGATGGATGGATTCATGCCTCACGGATGTATGGACACGTGTAGTCAGCGTATTTAGGCAGTCGCTGACAGAGGCGGCGTCACAGCATCCAAAATTTCCTTATCAATGTTGTGGACCACACACGTAGGAGCTGCACCTTGCGGCGCTGCTTTTAACAACTCCATGGCTAACACATTGTTATCAGCGTCTGAGACCACGGCCACGATGATGACTTTTACAAAACGATGAAGATAAAGCTGAGACCCAGACTGAGGCTCAGCTGGTGAAGGAACCCCGCACTGCCGGAGTTGGAGCACTGCTGACTGCTGCTTGTTGGCTGCGCACGCATCGTCATGTAAGCGCCACTTATGTCACTTGTGCCGTTGATGTAGAGATGGAGATGAGTTGGAGTTGGAGTTGGAGACTCCATTGGAGCGCACGAGCACTCATACTCATTCTCATATTCATCGCATGCAGCTCCAGTTTCTAAGCAGTGGCTGCTGCTGATGCTTTGTTGTTGTTGCTACTTCATAATGTGCTGAGCTTGATGGGATTAACACAAACGGCCAACACATCTCAAGCATCTAAAGTTGTGCGCCAGTTTGTAGCTGCGCTTTATTTTTTACACAGTCATCACCATGATCAACGGCCCCAAATAATGGGCTCAGTCCCTTTGCATGTGTGCATGTGTGCATGTGTGCATGTGTGTTTGTGTGTGTATGCGTGTATGCGTGTATGTGTGTGTGACTGGGTCTATGTCTGTTTCAGTTTCTGTATCTGCGCACTTCAGAGTCTCCAAGTCTGCAGCTCTTCAGCTCTTTGGCTCTTCCAGTGCTCTCGGCAAGCTGAATGCGCTGTCTGCGCGTTGGCTCAAGAGCTAATTTGCGTGTCAGCCAGTCAAAAGTTTATGAATGATAGCTTCAAACCGGTACTGGTAGCCGCATCACATTCACATGTGGCGATAGCAATTATTTGATATGATTTCGTTGGATGTCCGAGTGAGCAACATTTATTTAGGCATTATCAATTAGTTAAAGCTTTATCGCTATTGGTCATTGTTTTCGGAAGTAATTAAGACCCAATCGAGCGGCCAGAGCAAACAGAAGATAAATCATATTTGCTTAGGCGTTTCGACACTCCAAAAATCACAACGCATTGCGATAACTCAAGCGGGGGCTCCAAGTGGACAACACTCTGATAGCTTCTGATAGTGCACGCTTGTAAATCAATAACTACCGAAAACTGTCGAACGCCCCACGTTGACAGAATTTCGGTCTACAACAATTAATTGAATTGTTTATAGCAGCGCCTACATGTGTAGATACAAATGTATCTTGCGCCCTGAATATTTATCTCTGCGCCGTGTGAATGTGAATGTGAACAAGGCCACTCAATAACATGGAGTACGATAAAAACTTTCCGACAATTTGACAGCTTTCGGGCTGCCGTCGTCGTTGCTGTTGCCGCTCCGGCTCCCCATTGACTTTTGGGTACTGGGTCTGCCTGCCAAAGCATTTTCTAGATACCAACCCAAAATGTATAAAACTGGCAGCACTCTTGTTGTCGCCATGCACAACTCGAAAGTTAATTTTTCAGGCAACGAATAAATAATTAGCAGACATGTGCTAAGTTGCATGAACATTTTTAAGGCAAGCGAAAAACAACGTCAATGCATACCTCTGCTGGACTACATGCATACCCTATACGGTGTATGGGACACAGCTTATGTCAAATACAACTCAACTCAGATATAAGATATTTGAATAAACTTTTTTATACTATATGTATGTGTATATGTGCACGATCAGATAACTCAATTTTAGTATGAAATGAAAATAGTTGTTGAGCAAATTCAATTATTCAGTCAAGTCAATTCAACATTACATTTTTGCTGTGTTCTAGGTCTTATTAAATTTTCTCCTAAGATTACAATTATATTACAATAAATCAAAGAAATCCATTCCAGCTCAGCAAGAGTTATATCAGAGTTGCGGAAGATATTGAAAGTCCAACATTCCCTTTGAATGCAGGGTGTACAAAAATACAATAACAAAACCAGCAACGTGAACTGCGATGAGAGAAAAACTGATGTTCAAAATAGAAATAAACAACAAATTCTATCGCATGATCAGTTTTGGGCTGCCATCTCTCACATTGCTATAGGTATTGTTGTTGCGGTAGGTAGGTGCGTAAATAGAGAACTACAAAAATTATGTAAAACTGGTTTTTCAAAAACTACAATTCTAAAATTGTACAGAATGTTTGAAGAATCGTAAGCAGCAGATATGATAACTACAATAAACGATTCGTTTTGAAAATTAAAAAGTTCTTTTACAATAAGCTAAAATAAGTTAGACTTATTTATATTAATTAGGGATTTTTTTTTGTGAATTTATAATTTCTCAAGGTGTATGATAATATAAAAATTCATGTTTATTCCAATACAACATATGATGTAAATAACAACGAGCAGTCGTGTCCATGATCTGACTGCGGGAATGTGGTTTTAATTAAAACTTGGTATGCTTTCTCGTGATTCTTTATTAAAAAAAAAAAAACAATAATAAGGTCGGTTGGGTCTTAAAGCGTTGCGTTCAATGTTTGCACAAAGATAAAAACTTTATGGCCACCCACAGCAAATAGATAAAAGGGGGAAATATTAAGGCGAAAACTGCGACTAGGCTGTGATTTATGTGATTTGAATGTCGTAGTCGGACGGCTTTCTGATAAGCCACGCACCCGAAATGAGCTACATTTTGCCAAGGCGCTTATCAAAAGCGACTGATGGCGTCTGCATTGCAGCTCTACGGGTGCAAGTACTGTCTGCCTCGAGGGTCTTTTGAAATGCAGTTTTGTGTTGAATTGTGAATCATGAGAATGGCAACGTACGACGCGCCAAAACTGATAAGACAACAAAGAAAATCACATGTGAAAGTGAAGAGAGGAAAAATCTCGAAACAACGGACGGCGACTGCCGCGACAGCCCAAAGGCGGCCTTAAGCGATATATGATGGTAGAGAGTGAGCTGCAGGAAAAGGTAAGACGAGTACGCGCCGTTGCTTGCGTGCAAACACTCGCCAGATAAATTGTGAAACGGAAATGAAACACCTACGTAAATAGTGCAGGCGACGCGTAGACACAGGCGCAAACAAACAACATCCTAATTTAGATAAGAGCCGCCAGGCCAGCATCCATCCAGCCAGCCAGCCAGCCAGCCAGCCAGCCAGCCAGCCAGCCAGCCAGCAGCAGCAACAGCATTTTATGGCCAACAGAAAGTAACCGCCGCTCGCCGCCCGCTGCCCGCTGCCCGCTGACCATTGCGTGCTCTAATTAATGCGCGATGGCGACCCCGTTCCCGAGAGCAAAATCAACCCGCGGCGAACTGCAAACATCACCAATGTTTCAGTCCGACTTGCAAGTGATTCCACCTCTTTCTTTTAGGTCTGGCACGGCACTGCTCTAGTTTTGGTTTCACCTCGTCCGCTGCATTACTGGCATTGCTGGGATGCTGTGCCCGGACCCGGTCGGTGTCGGTGTCTATGCGGCTCTGTTGGCCATAAAATTGGCATTGTTGTGTTTAGCACACACTGGCACAGTGCGGTCGTAAAACAAAAGACGCTTTTATGGCTGTGCTCATTACGACACACGCAACATACTCTACACAACAGCAAAAAAGGAATAAATTAATTATAATACTGGCCGTGTATTTTACAGATACACATTTACATAAGAGTACTTTCAAAGAAACTTTATTCAAACCTGCAGAATTAAAAGTAAAAATTTACAACTAAATCAATTAGTTTAGAATGAGATCTTCGAGTAACACCTTCAATATAAGAAATAAATTTAATTTAATAACATTTTCTACGTGTCCTAGAAAGACATCCTTATTCGTTGAAATTTAATTTGATGATTAAAATGATGACTTTAAATATCAATTACAAACGTTCAAGCAAATTGCAGGAGATTCAGAAATTACTGATATTCATGATGAATTCATAGTTTCTACAAGACTGGATGGATATCCATGATGAGCTGGTAGCTTCCATAATTTGGCAACAGAATTTATAATCTTAAGAGTTAAAGCTAAGTTGTGTTAACCATTTTCCGTAAGAAATAATTAATAAATTTATTTGAGCAAACCGAAGACACGTGACTTCGGATGAAACATTTCCTTAATGCAAAGCAAACAAAACATCTGAAATTTTGTTGGTAACGATTTGTTTGCCTTACATATTAGAACATTGCACTCATCATCAATTACTTTATGAAATTTGGCAAGCAATTCAATACCTACTAATGAGCTTCGATAATTAGGCTAACTTAAAAAAAGGGGGGGGGGAGAAGCACGTGCATCGGCTTCGATGATTTTTAGGTGGCGAAGCCAACGAGTCGGTAAAGTATTTTAATTTGTGTGAAAATATTGTACAAACAAATAAATCAACAATAACAAATAATAATAATAAAAATAAATATTATACATTTTATATCGATACGGGCATACAATCAAACATCACACACACACACACACACACACACGTATAGATGGATAAAAAACAGTAGCTCAACTTCATTTATCTGTGAAAAGTTGGTCAAAGCCGACATTTTTGTAAAGTCACGGCCACACGGCGCATGCGTCATTCAAATTCTCAGCGCAAACAAAGAGTGGAGCATTTTAAAGTAATATAAACACCGAATCAAATCGAAAACAAAACCTAGAAATAAAGCAAATATTTTTCATAAATATAAATGTTAGCGTATTTATTGGACGACGAGTGGGCGCGCGTCAACAATTGAAACTAATTAAAAAGTTTGAGCAGGGCTTAGAATCCCATCCCAAACCAAACCAGAAAATATCCGATCCGAGTTGAAGCCGAACTAAACCGAACATGATGTCGATTCGAACCCAAATTTCGAATGAAAAGCGGCGCGCTTTAAAAGCAAATAAATAAATAGATAAATTACTAAAAGGTAAATAAATACGCGTATATGTACATACAAAAATATACATTTTTGGACTGTTGACGTTACTACGACAGAGCACTACTACGAGTATTTGCTCTACGTCATCAGAAATCGTTGCCCCGACAAACATTAATGAGACAGAGCCACTTGGATCGCTTTGGGAAATACAATAAAAATATTAAATATTTAAGCACATTATTAGAAATGCACACAAAAAAGTGGGGAAACATTTGAGTCTGCATTATAGAATGGGTATCTGTGTGTACTTATATCATGATATAAGAAGTACATATTGAGTTAGTCGCATACATACACAATAGTATACATACATGTATTTATTATGTGTGTACATAGACGTGTGTTCTGCACTGTTGGCTATGCACATAAACAAAGGTGTAAGTACATTAAATACATTTAAAGCTATACACATACATGCCTCGCAGTTATATATGTATTTTTAAATATTCATTTGACAGTATATATATATTATATATATATATATCTGTACATATTGAAGTATATATGCCCAAAGCCTATGCCTTTGAAGCTCATATCAAGTGTAAAAGACTGAAAGAGAGAGAGAGAGAGAGAGTGAAAGAGCGAGAGAGCATGAATATGATTGAGCTAGACAAATAGAGCTAAATGGAAAAGTCGTTGTTAACAAGACTAAATATATTGATTTATAGTTATACGAATGGTAAATTCAGCTGCAATAATAAATGTCAACCCACAGACCTATATTTTATGTTACATACATTTACTTATAATATATCCATAACACATATCTATAAGAAATAAATTACTTTCTATATTAAGGTCTTTAGATGTGTTTAACTATGAAATATTTAAGTTAATAAATTTATTGGATGTATGTCATGCATTTAACAACAATTTGGGCTTAATTGTGTCAAAATTAAAATGTTTGCTTATTTCTGGGGAATATCTAATGTGAGATTCAGATCATTCACAGTAGACTTGTAGGTATGAGTTGTGAATATATTACGAATATGTTATTATGAATAATGTGAATATATCAGAAATAGTAGCAAGTCCGTAATGTCTCCAATTTTGTTGTCGGGAAATAACTCTGTTATGACTATGCCATTATATACTTATACAAGTGCTCAACTAATTTGTGGGCTATGATATGTTGAATATCGCAGAGTCTGTGCGAAAAACTGCACAAGAGCACAAGCGGCTTCAAAATGGAATTTACGCGCATTTTAAAATTTCAGGTAACGCGTAATTCAGTAAAAATTTTCATTGAAAACTGATAACCCTAGTGCAGAAGAGGGGAGGGTGCCAGTAACTGTGAATTGGGAAGAGGACCGCGAAAGCGATCGCATTGAAGAACACAAATTGCCCTGGCCATAAAACGGTTACGGCCGGTGTGATGAGTGAGTACAAACAAAAAACACACACTCATATTCACAAACAAAACACACATAGCACACAAGATACACTAACAGCGAAAGGGTTAAACGGAATGCACAATGAAAGGCGTCAAGCGAAAATTACTTAAAGTTTTTATAACCGAAATTAAAATGCGTTTTATCCATGGCCATAAATGGACGGCGGTCGACGGTCGACGGTCGGTGGTCGATAGTCGATGGTCGATGGCCGATGGTGGTCCAGGAAGTATTCCACATTGCACGCGTGCAGTTTTGCATCAATGAACTACAAAACAGGTAGAAGGATGCTGATGACGACGAAGCCAGAACTGGGTCACTTTCGCAATGACTTGTCAAAAAAGAAAGATGCGGCTGCTCCCGCTGCTGCTGACGATTGCTGCTACCGATTGCTGCTGACGGTTGCTGCCGTTATGCGCGACGCCTCGCAACGAATGTGAATGAGTGAGTGTGACATTGGCGTACCTTAACCTCAAATGTGCAAGCTATAAAAAAAGGAAGAAAAAACACAAACACATACACATACACGTACACATACACAGACGAGCGCATGTTATTAATGTCTTGCTTCTTTGGAGCCATACACACATTCTTTTTGTTTTGTCAAAAAAGTGCCGTCAACATTCTCTGGCTAAACAGAGCGTCTCAGCCGTCCGGGCACTGAGGCCTCTGCCGCTGCCTCTGCCTGGTGTAAGCAGGAGCGAGCGATTATTGATCGCATTAGAGAAAATCGTTAACTGTAACATGGCGTCGCTCACACAACGAAAACATGCGGCATTAGGGCGCTCAGTTATGCTATTGCAATTGTGTCAGTGTATGTGTGTTCTGTGGCAGCTGTCTGTGCTCCACACATACACTCGCACACAAACATCTGTACATATACATATACAAATACACCATCGAGGGCGTTGCTCGCTCGCCGCAAACTTCAGCTCCGCCCATTTGTTGTCTTGGCAACCAGGCGCTGCTCTGTGAACACAAGAGTCCGCTGGCCAATGCGCTTGCGCTGCCAGCGCTGTGTACGTAAGAGAACCGGTGCCTGTCATTGGCAAGACCTCCGAACCGGTGGTGAATCGTCTGTATCAGTGTGTATGTGTGTGCGTGTGTTTGTGTGTGTGTATGTGCATGCGAGTGTGAGACGGGAACAAGGCGCAAGGCCATGTGTGAGAGCGAGTCGACGTTTGTCTCTGGCTGCTAACTCTGCCGCTGCTGCTGCTGGCGTCGCAGTCGCTGTCATCGTCATCGTAGTCGTTGTCGGCGGCGGCGGCACTTGAGCGCGGCTCGAACAATATTTGTTGGCAGCAAGCGCAAGCCAAATAGTAGACAAGCGTTCCCCTCTGCAAACAGTCACATTCAAGAGCTCAAGCCAAAGAGACACTCGAGCGGACCAGCAACAGCAACAGCATCGGCAACGACAACGACAACGAGAACGGCGACGGCAACGACAGTTGGCTCAGCAGCAGCAGAAGCAGCAGCTTCAGCTAACCTCAGACTCAGACTCAGTGGCCAAAAAGCAAGCTACCAATTCACGTTCGTGCGTCGGTTCGTTGCGGCGCGGCGCGCATTAAAATAGAGTCATATTTGCCACGTTATTTTATTTCCAAATTTACACAAGGCATCAGCGGCGCACACAAATAAATTAATCAAAGTGTTTAGCTTCAAGAGGAGCGACAAGTGCACAAACAAATGCCAAAGCCAAACCAGCAGTAACCACAACACCAACCTCCAGCAACACCAGCAACAACCAATAACAGCGGCTGAAGGCATAGAACATCCAAACAACAACAACAACAACAACAACAACAACAACAAGTGACAAGTTCAGTGCACAAAAATGCTACAAATACTTAAATTAATTAACGCAGTGACAGTGCATTGAACAAGAACAGCAGCAACAACAGAAATAGCAACAAAAAGCTTTAAAATAGAAAAACAAATTTTGGTTGCTTTTCAAATTGTATAAAAATAATCGAACGCGTCGAGAGAACGCGTTGATTAATTCTTGCATCAATTTTAAACGCATCGCGTTAAAAAAGCCGGCAACATAACGGCGCAACTATTGAATACCTTTCTCAAGGGGAGTCCCCACCAGACCACCATAGATATAATGCAAAAGCTATATGCTGAGCCGCCGCCCAGCAGTGCTCCAGTTAGCATGTCTAGCGCTGGTGGCTCTGCATCTGGCGGCGTTGGCGTCGGTGGCGGTGCGGTACCCACCAGCATCAACAATGCCAATCCCACCTCCAACGGCGGCAGCATGAGTCCGTTGGCGCGTTCTGCATACACCATGAACAGCATGGGTCTCACAGTCGGTGGCATGTCCTCCGTGTCGCCACAAGCGGCAGCAACCTTCGGCTCCAGTGTCCTTGACTCGGCGGCAGCGGTGGCCAGCATGAGCGGCAGCATGGGCGCCGCAGCTGCAATGAATTCAATGAGTGGAAACTGCATGACGCCCAGCTCGATGAGCTATGCGAGCATGGGTTCGCCATTGGGAAACATGGGCGGCTGCATGGCCATGTCAGCAGCAAGCATGTCCGCGGCAGGTTTGGGTGGCAGCTACGGCACCATGCCACCGGGTACTCGAGACATGGAGCCTGGCTCACCCAATTCACTGGGACGGCGTGGAGTTGACAAGCCAACGACATATAGACGCAGCTATACGCATGCGAAGCCTCCTTACAGTTATATCTCGCTGATCACGATGGCCATACAGAACAATCCGACCCGCATGCTGACGCTGTCGGAGATCTATCAGTTTATTATGGATCTGTTTCCCTTTTATCGGCAGAATCAACAGCGCTGGCAGAACTCCATACGTCACTCGCTTAGCTTCAACGATTGCTTTGTGAAGATTCCCCGCACTCCGGACAAGCCCGGCAAAGGATCGTTCTGGACACTGCATCCGGACTCGGGCAATATGTTTGAGAACGGCTGCTATTTAAGGCGCCAAAAGCGTTTTAAGGATGAAAAGAAGGAGGCAATTAGGCAGCTGCACAAGAGTCCATCGCACAGTAGTTTGGAGGCAACCAGTCCGGGTAAGAAGGATCACGAAGACTCGCATCACATGCACCATCATCATCACACGAGTCGCTTGGAACACCATCAGCACCACAAAGAGGCCGGGGGCGGCGGCGTGGCATTGACGGGCGTCAATGTCCTGAGCGCCGCACACAGCAAAGATGCCGAGGCGCTGGCGATGCTGCATGCCAATGCCGAACTGTGCCTCGGCCAGCAACCACAGCATGTGCCCACGCATCACCATCATCAGCACCATCAGCTGCAGCAGGAGGAGCTGTCGGCGATGATGGCGAACCGGTGCCATCCGTCACTGATCAGCGACTATCACTCGTCGATGCATCCACTGAAACAAGAGCCATCCGGTTACACGCCCTCCAGCCATCCGTTCTCCATCAATCGCCTGCTGCCCACAGAGTCCAAGGCGGACATAAAAATGTACGACATGAGCCAGTATGCCGGCTACAATGCGCTCAGTCCGCTGACCAACTCACACGCTGCCTTAGGCCAGGACTCATACTATCAGAGTCTTGGTTACCATGCGCCTGCCGGCACCACGAGCTTGTGACATCATCAGTATCCGCTGGCTTAAGGGCGCGCGGAGCAGATGCTGCGCTTTGGCGGCGGCGGCGGCTCGCATCAGCAGCACCAGCAGCACCAGCAGCAACACTTGCAGCAACAGCAGCACCACCATCAGCAGCAGCAGCAGCAATCACAACAGCAGCAGCAGCAGCAGGCGGCACAGCAACTGACATCCGCTACAAACAGCACTACAACAACAACAAAGGCCAGCAGCAAGTCAACGGTGGCAGTCAACTACTCCCAAAAGCTGGCTGCCTCAGTGCAGCAGCAGCAACAGCAACAACAGCAACAGCAGCAGCAACAACAGCAGCAACAGCAACATCAGCAGCAACAGCAGCAATTGCTGCATAGTCAACTGGCTGCCGAGCTGCAGGAGGACTCCTCCAACATTACCAGCGACCTAAGCGAGGAGCAACTGCAACAGCATCAGGCGGCGCAGCAGCAGCTTTACAATAACTATCAACAATATGCGGCGGCGGCCAGTTACCGCAACTGGAATCACAGTTTGACCTTCAACAGCGCCGCCGCATTGCAGAATCTGCTGTAGCCCAGCACAAGGCGCGGCTTTGTGTAGGTCTCGAGCTTGAAATCGAAACTCCATGGCCCGAATGCCGAACAATCTCAGTTAGGTTCGGACTGCCCGGGGCTAATTAGCGAGCGGCTGTTCAATGGCTTTTAGCACCTGGGCGCATCCTTTGAGCTCGAGATTGAGCACGTGAGTACGGCTCCCTACACTTGTAAATAGTTCAACCTACTCTTCTTCAGCAAGCACTTGCTTAGCCTTTTGTGTTTATGTTTTATTTTGTTTTTCAATGTCGTTCTGTTGAGGAATTCAAGAACAAAAGTGATGTAGTTGTAAGCGCAGCGACGGCCACATACATGTATGCATGTGTGTAGGTGATTACTTTAGCCGTTAAGCAAAGAACTTTGTTAACATTTAAGTTTGCTAAAAAAAAAAACAAGAAATTCCGTGCCATTTGTTTATCCTCTATATAAGCAATAACAATCAAATCGGTTCAAACAAACATTCAGCATTTTAAATGTATGTAAAGAAAACTGATGTAGAGACACAAATAGGGAGAGAGACAGAGAGAGAGAGGTAGATAGAAAGAGAGAGAGAAAGAGAGAGAGAGATGTAGAGATAAAGATATATATAGAGAGTGAGAGAGAGAGAGAGAGAGAGAGAAAGAGGGAAAGCGAGAGGCAGAGAGAGAGAGAGATGGCGAAAGCATAGCTGGATTATGTGTAATGTTCATTAAAAAAAAACAAATCCTTTATCCAAAGGCAATCGAATTCGAATCGCAGATGATCAAAAACCAAAAAGAAAATATCCAACAATTTCAAGACACCCCTAAGAATCCTCAAATTTATCGAACTAAGTAACAACATTTGGCCATTCATGGGAAACGACACGTTTTAATCATATAATTTACAAATTAATTTCGAAGTTTTATGTGTATTCAAACAATTTTATATACATTTGATTTGCATTGTACGTTTTCTGTTATTGTACGAATTCGTTTAGGGTTAAGCAATTTGTAAATAGTCTATAAATATATGTGTATGTATAGCATATTTAAGAAAATTAAAATTAAACTCGATGCCCAAAAAATAAAAAATTTTAACTAACTTGAGAATTAATCAAATTGTATGCTACACAACATTAACAAATATTGTATAGCAATTAACATTTAATTAGCATAAATAAAAAAAAGCAAGATAAATACAAAAAAAAAAAAATCAATGAACGAAAAAATTGCAATTATTATTCAATAATTTTTTAATATTAATTTTATTATTATGCGTAAACAAAATCACACATACGCGCATTTTTACATTGAGCTAAGCTAATTGAAAACTTTATAAAAAAAGAAATAGTTTAAATATGGCAAACAAAGTAAATGAATAAAAAAAAAACAAAGTAAATAATATACGATGTAAAATACATGCATTGAAATTCATAAATGTCAATAAAAACCGTAATAATAAAATCCAAAATTGAAAGCTAGTTAAAATTAATATTATAAATCATGCAAAAATTTAAGAAAGACTATTTTAATGTTTGAAATATACAAATAATAGAAAAAAATATCATCGATTTGTTTGAACTTTCATCGGTAAGGCAATCAGAGCGTTGCCTTTATTTATTTAAACAACTGACCTCAAACAAGCATTTCTGTATTGATTGGATCGGGCTATCAATGCAGCATGAACATGAACGACCGATAGCGCCTGTGGCCGGCACCCAATATCGAGCGATTCCAAGAGTTCTCGCCTATCTTATCGGAACTCGGATGTAGAGTGCAGTTTCACTCATGTGCTTTTTTTGTGTATTTGATAAAACTTATCGGAGTGCACTCGTAAATTGCAACGAAGCAACAAGGTAAACAGTGACAATTACAACAACAACGATCCTGACTAACCCAACAGCGATAGTTACCTATCCCAAATGCAGCGATGAAGGCCTCTGCTGTTGTGTCCCTATTTGTTTTCTAGTAATATACATATGACACCTAGGACTGGTTGTTTTCCTATCTGATTCTTATCTGTGCAATATAAATAAAATCCACGACTGATCCGACGCAGTTACCCTCTCATACATATATACACATAAATAGTATACCTACCTATAGCTGAGTATTCAACTACATCTACTGTCCCATAGTTGGTTATCTTTGTGATTCATTTCAAGAATATAGAATTTGTCCCACGTCTCTCTGGGTTCTCATTTATAATTCTCGAATAAAATACCATTTTAGCTCTTTAGCACACTTATCTGCGGCGAACGGTGTACGGTATCCGGTCATGTTTAACAAGCTGTTGTCTTTTTAATTAAGCAGCTCGGGAAGGTCACCATTTTATTTGTATGTGTGCATGTATCTATATCAATTTGTGTGACTGTTGCTTTCTTACATTTATAGCTCTTATTCGCCCCCCAGAATTACTCCATAAAAGAGTGCTGTTTGGTCTGACAGACGAAAAAATGGCGTTTGGTTTGTTGTCGATTCGATTTCGATTTTCTTTCTTTCCTTGACATTGTGACTGTCAGCGCTTTCGGGAGTTTCTCCATTTTACTCCCAAGCAAGCAACCCCATCTGAATTGAATTGGTTTTGAAATCTGTGCTTTGGGGTTGCTTCAACCACCAGACCCCATTTGCACCACCCACAAGCATTTTATTCACATATTCTATATCTAAGCTCCTTCATGTCAGACATGCGCGCTGCAAAGACGTTCAGACCCGGTGGTTTGTGTAGCTCTGGCTTTACACACTGTTAGTCAGCCATCTATCTATTCAGAAACGGTAGAGCCAAGAGATGCTTCGCCAGTACACGCGATCAATATGTAATTATTTTTGCATATGTCTAGCTTGTTCGACAATTTGTGCTTTGAATATAATATTCCATTAAAAAAGATTGAACTTGTAGACCCACCAACCCCAACCCATCAGCTAACAATACAATCACAAAAACTGTCAGGACATTTTGTTGAGCATTACAAATTCATGCGATTCCGCCAGCTAACAAATTGAGTTGATGGCAAAATGACTTTAAATTGAAGTCATTTTAATATTTACAAAAATGTATTAAACATTCATTTCCTTGCCTTTTAATCTCAGCTGAAGTTTCATTTAAATTGTTTTTAACAAGCATATTATTTTATACTAAGCCCATATAAATTAAATTAGATTAATAAAAAATACTGAATTTCACCTCCCACTTTTCGTAAACCACAAAAAGCGAATTTAGTTTAGCCTTTATCTTATTCAGATTGTGAGCCAGAGGTTAGGTAGCATCCAATTAGCTCGTAAGCTATTTCTGCTGCTGCTAAAGACCACAATCTTGTAGTAATTTTCTAATGGAATATTTAATTTCAAAACGAGACACAGAGAGTTAAACAGAGCCGGCAGCCAGACCAACTGGCAATGGGGTCTAATTCTAAGGCTGGCGCATAATACAGACTCTACTATAAAAATGGCAACCCTTTTTTTCTCCACAATGCGCAGCACACGTAGCAGCAGCAGCAGCAGCAGCAGTGCTAGCTTATGCCGGATGGATACACAGGAAGTAGTGGCACAGAGCCCCGTCTCTGCATTCGCACCCTTCCCCCATTGCATAGAAAGGGCAAAGACAGCGCACGTAGCAATGGCGGTGGCAACATCGTCGTCACCGTCGTAGTCGTCGACATCGTTGTAGTCGTTGTAGTCACCGCACTTTTTATTTAGCTGCAGGGGCAGAGCTCGCTCGCTCGCTTGCCTGGTTGGTTGGGTGGCCGTCTCCGTCTCCGTTCCCATCCCAATCCGCATCTCTGTGCCTTTGCCAGAGCCAGGGGCCGCCCCTTTTGCTTGCTTTATGCACTGCTTTTTCATTATAATAATACTTTGTAATTAGGTTTTCGAAAGTTAATTAAAATTCGGTTATGAAAGCGGAAACTTTCTCGTGAACGCTTCCGGTAACGGTAAAATGAAAAACGCATGAAGGCGGAGCCACAACAACAGGGCCAACAGTGTTGGGGCCTGCGCCACGTTTCGGGTATGGTTCTAGATCTGGGTCTGTCGTCGACTCGGTTTGCGCCTTGTTAGCCAAATGAAAAATAAAAACGAAAAAGGATTTTTGTCAGTTCCCCCTCCGTTCATCTGCAGTCAGAGTCGGAGCCACAGACAGACACAAATTCCGGAATCGGCAGTGGGAGTGGGGGAAAACAACGCAGAAAGCTCAACTTTGTTTCGAGGAAATTTTTGTGCAAACATTTCTGTTAAATTAAAAAATACATATTATATTTTAATGAGCAAAATGGCTGCTACCAACGACGAAGTACGCTCCGTTGGCGTTGTTGTTATTATTGTTGTTGCTTTTGCTGTTGTCACGTTTAATGCGCGACGAGCCCATTCGCAAGGTTGGCCAACATTGCGAACGGGATAATTAAAATGATGACTTGAAAATAAATTGCTGTTATCTTTGACCAACAGGCTGGTTCTGAGTCCATACTCAAATCCAGACCCCACCCAACTCTCGCTAGGTCTGTCGATGACGCGTCGATGTCGATGTCAACAGTCGCCACATCATTATGCCCCTGCCCAACATTGGCTCCGGTTTCTCGCCACATGCTCTCTCTCTCTCTCTCTCTCTCTCTCTCTGCCTCTCTCCTTCTCTCTCACCACGCAGAGAATATGTGTGTGCTCTATCAGCGACTGCCACCGCTGCGTGCCTGTGAGCGACACTTACGGATTAGGCCATTGGCAACAACAACAGCGAGCCAGGCTCAGGCTGACAAGTGCCCGTCTTTGCCCAGTTGTCCTTTTTGTCGTCGCTGCTGTTGCGACTGCTGCCGCTGCTGCTGCAGCTATCGTAGACGTCGACGTTGCTGCATTGTGTTTTGTTTATCTTAAACATTCCACACATAATTAGCAGCAAAGCCGCCCCGTTAGCACCGCCTCCCCCCACAGCTGCTGCAAGCAAATTGAAATTAATCCGTACAACCTTACGTTTTGGAAAATGCGGGCACGTGTCCTAGAAATCACTGCTGGACCACGCCACGCCACGCGTCGTCCTTTTTGCCCGTTTTGTGCTTGGCAATCAAAACATAACAAAGCGGCCATCGGCACGAGTGTGAAATTTGTTGGGTATTATCTGGGAAGTCGTAGCCATAAGTTTTGGCATGTAGGGCATACGCATATCTCGTCATCTGTATCTGTATCTCTATCTCTAATGCTAGGACCGGCAACAGCAAGCTTAGCTGCAGCAGCAACGCATTAATCACATTCGGCAGTTGTGGGTGGGTGGCAGCCGGAGGTGGGCGTCCATTTGTGGTTGGTTGGCTCGCTCGTGGTTCGGGCTCTGCGCCGTGACAGTGACTGATGTGCTGCTAGTAACAGCGCAACGGCATTGGAAACGACATAGGCCTCTTATCGATTGGCAGCCGCAACACACCTTTATCAGACAGCCAGCCCCAGAAGCTCCACTGGATTGGATGAAATGCGAGACGACGACGGCGACGGCTACTAATAACCAAATTGTGTTTTGACAGCCCAGCAAACGACAGTGCTTCGATGGAAACTTGAATGCTTCACGGCTTGTGGCTAAAATGATTAGAATTTGATAAATGTTCTGGATCATTGTTTGCCTGACAATCGCCCCTAAAAACCATCAACCATATTTTACGAGCCTTCATGCATAATTATATACAAATTTCAAAATTGACAAAAATAATAATAAATGAAATAGAAGTAAAAGTGGAGTAATAAATTATAATAATAAAAAACTAACATATTCAAGTTAATTTGTAAGTTCTGTTGGTGTAATAAGCAAATTAAATATATTTCTTATAACTTAACTTTAAAGTTTGAAACATGTTTCGTCTTGTTCAGCATTGTATATGCACATTTATTATAAACATATAATTAACAAACACAATCCAATTACATACGCCAGTTGTTTAAAGTCTAGAATTGTTGTCATTATTTACTTGCTTTAAATATTTTAATTAGCTTAATGGCTTAAATTCTAGTAGGCAAATATGCAATTCGATTTCAATTACAAAGAATTTTTCTCTTTTAATTAAAACACGCACAAATTGCACTTGGAATATTCACAATTAAAAAGCAATTTAGTTAATTTAGCAGCTGAAAGGGAGACGAAACTGTTGCAACGATTCAAAATAAATGTTTAGCATTTGGCATATTATAAATTCCATCGATGCGTGCTCATTAAATAAATTTACTTCCATTTATTTGAAACTGTATTTGCACTCGCAGCCGAAATTAATGTGAAACATTTAGCTACAAAACAAGTACAACCACAATGGCATAGAGTATCAGCAATACTAGCAACCGGATGCGATAGGGAGTGGCTGGGTTGGCTTCCATTGCAGGCGACCGCTTCCGGTGGGGACAATGGCAACGGAAACGGACATGGTCAATGGCGCAGTTGGCGCATCCTCATGCTCATCCTGCTGGTGGAGCTGGAGAGCTGGCGCTTGATGTTTGCGCAAAACGCTTCACTGCATAAATGAATGAATGAGCAAGTGAGTGACTGTCTGACTGGCTGACTGACTGACTGGGTGACTGTTTGATTGATGCTCTGGATCTGGATATTGCAAACATGTTGAACAGAGCCAGCAACTTCATGCAATCTAATTCACAATTAATAGCAAGTTCCCTACCACTTACGAGCCTACGTGTGTGTGGAAATATTTGCACAATAATTAATTGAATAATGTCAATAAATTTTCAACACATTTCCACATGTGCACAGAGGCAGTGAGCTAGTTTAACAAAGATAGATACAGAGCTAAACTTTCACACACATGTCCTCGCACAGGACAAACACATTTGCGTACGGTCCGGTCTGGCCGGTCCGATCCGGACCTATCCGTCACGATTCATGGCTGGGACAATACGCAAACTGGACAAGTTTGTCTACTGCCCGACCGCTGGCTGCTTTGCTGCTGTGGTGCTGGCTGACTGTGATGGTGGCGGTGCGATTAGGCGAAACGAATCAACAAATCAACACACTCAGCAAATTCGTCAGCAGGATGTGGAAGCCTCCACGCTGACTGCTGCACATTGTGTCTCATTTCCATTTCCACCAGACAATGTCGACTGCTCAAAAGTTTGTCTTTCAATTTCGAAAATGGTATTTGTCAAGTGGGCGCATTCCCGCCTGCCCTCATCCACCGCAACCCCAGTCTGCCGCCCTAAGCCCGCCCTCTCCATCTGTCGGTCTGTTGGACTTTTGGATTTGCATAGCTCAGCAGCAACAATCGCTGCACAAGCAGAAGCAGAAGCAGCAGCCGCAGCAGAATCACGAGCAGCAGCATCGTTCCAAACAATGCTCATGTTTGACCGTAGGGATCGGGTCCATGTGTTGCCTTTCTGTCCTTCAAATGGCTAAAGTGCTCTAGAGGAGCAGCCACGTCCATATCGAGGCAAGCCAGTCAGCAGCAGGCAACAAACGCCATTTGACATACAAACCGCCTGCCCTACTTTTCACGTTTTTATTCCAGCTGCTAAGGGCTACTCGTATTATTTGACTTTATACACATCCTTCCATAACATGCGAGACGAATAAGTTGCTCTTACATTTTGGAATCCTTAAAAAAACGAAAATGTACCTCAAAACCCTTTCACTTATAGTATCGGATGAAAAGAGTTTATATATTCTAGTCTGATAAAAGTCAAAATAAATTAATATGCATTTAAAATAAATAACAATTGTCGCCAACATCCGGAATTGTCACATTTTTATGTCTATATATATATATTAAACTCGAAGTTAATATTAAATTCTGTTTCCTATTGTGTATTTTACGGCGCAACAACTGTCGCCGCAAGACTACATACAACATGTAAAAATACTTAATTCGAAGAGATACTTCTATTAATTGGTATCTCAAAGATAATTTGGTTTACGCTCCTTTGCCCGCCAGGCAGGCTCAGTGATCGTGTATACATCAATGAAAATGGACAGCAATCTACAAGATACAAATGCATTCATGTGTTTGCTTGAGAGAACAGATGAGAGAACTGTGTGTAGGGGCAGCCTTTTATGCTGGCTTGAAGCAATTGTTTGGCCAGTTAAGCCATCAAAACAAAGCGAACATTAAGCAACAACAGAATCTTTAACCAATAACGAAAACAGGATAAGCCAGTATTTCCGAATGGCAAGTCAAAAAGATTTAAGTAGGCGGAATTCCCCACAACCAAATAATAAAGCAAACAACAAATCGAGAACCAAAAAATATAAAAAAAAAAAAACGAAAAGCGCATCAGCTAAACAGGGAAATGGCAAATGCACTTTTGTAGTCATGTGTTTGAGTGCGTGCTCAAACAGTTTTTCTGGCCAATTGAGCAGGGCTAACAGCTAACAGCAACTAATGCGGAGACAATATGACGTACTACCTACGTACGTACTGACTACAATATGTGTGTATACTCCAACAGTACTTAGGCACCCCCGCGCTGAAGCTTACCGCAACACATGTAAATGTCAGTCAGCTCAAATCCGCCGTAATTGATCGATGCACGGAGCGAAGCTTAGCGACTGTCGCCGCGGGTGCAATACCAATAAAAGCAGCTCGTCAGCCAGAGCCAGAGCAGTCGGCTGCATTGTCGCCGGGCCAGCTTAAGTACCTGCCCCGTAGCGGCCGCCAATTGAAATGAAATGTTTTCTACCCGTTCACAAAGGGCGCCCATTCATAAGGCGCGCAATGCTGGCGGACTGATGTCAATAATTCCTAGAAGATCGGCGTCGAACGAAAGCAACCCCAGCGCCAAATGATAGCAGATGTTCTATGGGCCCAACGATTTTTTTGTGTTTGACATGCAAATGGAGAGGCGGTTTGACATATCATGCACGGCAGGTGCAATGCCCAAGGATCTGGCCTCAAGTCAAGTATCTATTTGTTTGTTTGTGCATATGTGCCAAATGCTAACAGCAGGTCAACTATCCAAGCTTGAACTAAACTTAGTTCCCTCCGTCTCCTTACGTTTTTTACCTTCCACCCACCCAGACCAGGTTGTTATCTTTGGCTAATGTGCCAATATTTTTACTATGTTAAAACATGTTCAACAACCGTCAACGCTTTCGTTTTGACAAGTAAATTAAGCCATTTGTCACAGCTTATTTTCACATATGCTGGCATTTAACACGCAGTTTTGGCCGGCATATATATATATATATATATATATATGTATCCCACAGGCTATGGGATCTGGACCTGATTTGGTGGTGACTGCCTTGCCTTTTGATTGGAAACACGTTTTGCGTGGTTGTTTTGGTGGGCACTTGGCGAGGGGGCATTAAAATAACAACAACATAAATCCAATGAAAACAAAACCGCCCATCAACACCCTCGAAATAAATTGCGAGCACATGCAAACGGCCAAAACGGACAAGCGTTTGGCGAGTGGGCGGGGGCGGAAGGTTGTTCACAAAGTTGTTGCTGTTATTGTTGCTGATGCTGTGTATTCTGCATTGTATGTTGTTCTTGTTGCTTTAGCCCCCATGTACCATTTAATTGAAATGGGCGCGCATTTGTTTCTGCATTTTCATGCTCACTAGCCGCATTAAAGTGCTAATGCATTGTTGTTGTTTTTGGTTCTTCCGGCAATACAGGCACAGCCACCAACACTGAGCCAGCCACCAGCCACAGTCGCTGGCAACCCCATGCAACCCCTAACTGTAAGAAGCGCTACTGACGACTCACGAGCAATCAACCCCAAATAGTAGCAAGGATTATGCTGTACAACGCTGAGTCCCTGCTGTTGCCTGTATGTGAACGGAGTGCATTGTCCTGAACGTAAAACACAAAAACAGCAGTAGAAAATGCACGCAACAGAGTGCTGAATTGCAAATACTCTTTCGCACACATGCAAGTCGTAAATTTAGGAAATGCTACAACTTGGTTCCCCACATTATAAAATACTGCACATTATTATATTTGTTGTTAAACGAGATTCAGACTCTCTTTTTAATATAATTTACAAGTTGTATGCGTTTCCAATTCCAGTCAAGGCCTTAAGCCATCCTTCTGTACGCTTTATGAGAAAGCTATGATACCCTGCTGAAAATGTATACCCTCGCAAAATGTGTATAAAATCGACGTCAAAAATCTTTTGTCGAACGTCAGGCAGCACAAGAGCAAGGACAAGGGATGTCGTCGCCGTCTCTGCTGGCGTCGCCGTCTCTGTCGCAGTTGCAGTCGGCGTTGCTCTACTTCGTCTCTACCTCGGCGTCATCGTTTTTGCTGTATGTTTTGAGGCTACAGATATCAGGGCAATAAAATAATTGCGACAATAAGCGTTTCATTATTCATTTGTGTGACTGCAAGGGGCGAGCAATTTGTGAGCAGGTCACAATGATGGCAGGGCCAGTGAAACATTGGGTGGAGGGGGCAGGCGGGTGGTGAGAGGAACACTGATTGCATGGGTGGTGCCCTCCAGATCTCTGATGTTAATCCAACTGTGCCTTGGGTTTCATGGATTTCATGGGCTTGTGCCGTTTTAACAGTTAATAGTTTGCCACATTGGTTGTGCTTTGATTTTCATGAATG
The DNA here is from genome assembly GCA_035041535.1 of Drosophila cognata. Lineage (NCBI taxonomy): Eukaryota > Metazoa > Arthropoda > Insecta > Diptera > Drosophilidae > Drosophila > Drosophila cognata. The sequence continues at coordinate 9,466,984 of JAWNLC010000571.1, read as the reverse complement.
ACCCGGACCCGGCACTTCGCAGGGGGTGTACGTCGTAATGGAAGGGGAGGTGTCAAACACCCGCCCGATGATCTTGATTTGATTATTGCGGCGTTAATACAATTGCTATTCGAAGCAGCTAATACAAAAACTGTTTTGTTATTTTTTCCTTCGATTCTCATCTATTGTCATTCTAAATGGTTTGTTGTCGAGGCTTAGCGAAATTGTTGCAGTTGTTGATGCCTTTTTTATTTTGAGCATTATTTGAAAGGACGCAATAAAAATATGACATTTGTTTGTCCTGAAACCTGTCAGCGCAAATACTTGCAAGATTAGTATAAGCCAATATTTCACTACTTACATAAGATTTCTTGTATCCGCAAAACATTTCTCTTTACCATTTACATTTTCTTTACTAAGTGCACTTTAATTGATGCTGCGCTTAATTGCACGTTGGGGTCAGCTCTCTAATTGTTAAAGGAACTGGGAAAGAAATGCTGAAGAAACGCAATTGCTTGAAATAATTTGAATTGAGTGCGCAAATGCCGCGTGAATTTTCAAGTAAACTTCTGTAACTTTTTTTTGTGTTCATTTGCCGCATTTAAGTATTCCATCTAAAGAAACAAACTGAATAGAAAATTTTTAATTGAGTTTGCATAATTAAACAAGAAAATTATCATTGAGTTCGGAAAATCGCTGAAATTCCAATCAGGCAGAACAGTAAAATTGGAGGCATTAAAATAGATTTGTTTGGGAAGTTTTCAGTTTTAGTTTTGAGCATAGGCGACAATTGTTTGTCAAAGCTTACATGTAATTGGGCAAAGACAGAGGCAGATTTCTGTTTCCCAGTACTTATCTGCTGATTCCTATGGCATTCAGCTGGTTCAGGACTTACAGATATAGTGATGTTAACTAATTAGCTTGGTTGGTATTAACTAAATCCAAATGTGACATACCTAGTGGAATGTATATGAATACAAGTGGTGTGTACATTCGATTCCTTAAGTTATACAACTGCTTGTCGCTGCTAAATCCAATAAATCTAAAAAATACACAATCACCAAACTATGCAACCACCCACTGGGAGTAACAGTCAGAGCCGGAGAATGTGTGTATATCTTCGTGTATTTTAAATTCCCATTTATGTGCCGAACCACAATACATTCTTCAAATATGCTACCTAGCGCCTTGTTATTATAGCAAACAAATGAAAGTGAAAGCACAAATTTAGCGATGGTTCTTTTTTATTTAAACACACACACTAATACACTTAAGCACACAAACACACGCACACTCGGAGTAGAAAAGAGAGGCAAAGGCAGAGCGTGAAGCGCATCGTTCGTTTTGGTGCCAAAATTGCTTCCGAAATCAGCTAAAAAACCAAAGCAAAACGACAAACGGCCACACAGACATCATTGGAGTGTAATAGTGTGTGTGTGTGTGTGTGTGCGTGTGTGCGTGTGTGTCGGCCATGTTGGGCTACCGGGTGCCACAACTAACGTACACACACACACACACACACACACAGAGAAAGAGAGAGAGAGAGAGCCAAAGAGGCGCCCATAGAGCAATCGGTGGAGCTGTCGCGTTCGAGTTTGCTGCTCAAATATTATGCGAACGCAAATATTTTTATTTAGTAAATGTCATTTATTATTTATGTTTATTCGAGCACTTATCTAGCGCTGCTTAACAACTTCAGCTCTAATGCACGACGACTGGGGTTAGGCGATGCTGCTGGGCTTGATGATGGGCGGCAAGGCCGTGCCACCAAATTGAAAACGGAATCAACAAGAAATCGAACGCAGCACGTTTAAAGTGGGTAAGTTGTGCACGCCCACGCATTCCTTAGCCATGGCCAGGATGTCAGTGGGAATAAATTTAAACTCAAACTAAACAGCGAGTAAATAGAAATACAAAAAGAGCAAACAAAAACAATGCTTGTTGGCAGCCGAGTAGTAGTAAGGATGCCCGAGCAATCAGAAACCCAGTACCAGTATTGGCAGTCACAGTTGGAGCTCTATTCCGGGTCCCAGTCGCAGGCAAATTCCGAACCGAGTGTACACAAGCCGCCGTCTAGCGCATGTCTGCCAAGTGCAAAATTGGGGGTGTGGGGGAGAGCCAATCTCCTGATGGTGGCCAACAGCGATGACTGGTGGCAGTGGCTTGCAGTCGCCTGCCTGCGAATATTTGTGGTCGCTCTTGGTGTTGGCATTTCGAATTCGATATCCAAAGCGTTGCAACGTCCTTGGATGTCACAAAAATAGAAGGAGCGACAGACAGACAGAGACCGCCAATTGTGGGCGCAATCCTTTAACGATGATTTTGGTTTTGTTTTGTTTTTTTTTTCAATTCTTTCCATATTTTATATCAAGTTGTCATTGTTGGCTCCCTCGCTGTCTCTGTCTGCTGCTGCCTGTTGTTGTTGTGATTATTGTTATTAGCCTAGCAAACAAATTGGTAAATAATAAATATTTTCCAGTTAAATATTGTTAGTAGTATGCCATTTTTAGACCGCCACAGTCAATGTATGGCACGGGCCACAAACCATGGCCCATGGGCCACCATGGCTCCTCTTTCGTATATTTTTTTTTTTTTTTTTTGTATACTTACTTACTTATGTATGTAGATCTTTTGAGGAGGCGTCTCTGCTGCGTTCACGCCACATTGCCAATGACTTGCGCTTTCGTTGTGTGTCAATATATGCTCATGCCTGTGTGTGTGTGTGTGCCAAGGGAAATTGGTAGCCCACATTTACAAAATCAGAAAAGCGCTTGATTTGTAAAATATTTGCTCTGCTCAAACGAACGCAGCAATTGTTCAATTCCACACAGACGAGCTTCGGCCTGTTGGCAGTCAGTCATCGCAGTCGTCGTTTTGTTTGAAAATGTTTATGAAGCGACACCTGTAGGTGATAATAATAAACAATTGAAGCACGACTACGACTTCCAATGGAAGTGAGTCCACTTGGAGTCGTTTTACTTTTTTTACTTTTATTTTTATATTTTTCGTGGCAGCCAGAAGCCCGGAAGCTGCACATACATATGCAAATGTGAAGCGTACAATTAGATGAGCAATGATAGGTAAGTGGTTCAAAGCCTGACATTTACATACATTAAATAGGCAGAGCGGGATATAAATATTCTTTATAAGTATACCGACTTAAATTGAGCAAATTAAGCTTATCTATTTACCTGTGTAAGCATGTCGATCAGAAATGCGATCAGTAAATCTGTGGATAAAAAATTGTTGAAAAAAAAGGATATGTTTTGTGCGGAATATGGAATAAATAGTTCAAACACTGAAATCCACTTAATAATTATCCCCTTGACAACCTGTTATCAATCGTGTGTTGCTTCTTTGTAGGAAGAAAAGAAGAGCTATTGGCACTTGGGGCATGCACTTAACATAAACACTCACTAAGTACTCAATACTGAAATGGAATGAGGATGGCATCGTTTGTTATTCGTTTATTATTCGTTCGTTACTCTTTACTAACATCGACGTATTCCTTTCCATTAGCTCAGCTCTACAATGACTAAGTCTTTTAGCTGTGTCTTCCATTTTGTAAGTGGGCACATGGCTAGGCTGGGCCAATACCTGTAGCTTAAGTGTCCATTACTAAAAGCCCAGTTAATGGCTATGCCTTGTAAATACTACATGCGAACGCAATTCCTGGAATTTTGTTTTTGCTTTTGCTTTTCACACCAACCTCTGGTCAAGCCTTTTTTTCAAGTTGTTACTTTTGTTGTTGGCGCTCGTTGTCTTCATCTGCGCTGGCAATGTTTGCCAATTTGAGTGCTTTGGGTTACTTTGACGCATTGTTAAAGTTGGAGCGCATTCAAGCAACAGATATATGATTTCCAATTTATGCGAGACCCGACCAGCAACAATTTTTGGTAATTATTTGTTTGCTGCCAATATTTTGATTTCCAGCAAGTCTAAAATTGAATGTCTGACCGGATATTTGAAGACTATTTGCGAAAGCATTAGGCCAATGGGAACGCCCAGGCCGAAGCTCCGTTTACAACTACCAGCATGACTGTTAGTGTGAGAATCAGTGCGTTTAGCGTCTGGTGTGGACTCGATCGCTAGCAAGGTGTGCTCAACTGCGGTGTGAGACTACATGCATTTATGGGGGTATGTATGTGTGTTTTAGAGGGCTTATTAAACGTCGTCGGTGCGGCACATTTTGTACATGTTCTCGGAAAAGCTTTAAATTGCACTTTGTAAATAATGTGAACGAGAAAGAAACGCTAAGACCCCGACATTTATCTCTGGGCATACGATAATGTCGCGCTCTACGTTGAAATTACCGCATTATCTGCGATACCTGGGAACAGGAAGACGCACCGAGTGCTCATATCAGCCGCTTATCTAATCGGTCGCTGCATAAATGCAAATAACGAAAGATCGTGTCGGAGTCACAACTGGGATCCGCACAGGGACAGCGTCTGCAATGGGCATGGACATAGGTAAGGGCCTGCTCCCGCGTCGTATAATAAGACAGCGACAGTCGACGGTCGACAGTCGACGGGGTTAGCGATAAGGTGGCAGAAGAACGCATCCGCCGCTGAGGCGTCAACGCACAGAACGCAAACAGTGACAAGAACAGAGCAAATTCTTTATTCTTTCGGCTGGAGATAACCGCAGCGAAAAGGTCGAGCGAACTGCGGCTGTGTAAGCGTCTATATATAGCACGGACAGACTCAATCTGTTTATGCTCTTATCGGCCCTGCTGCACGGCAAATATGTCTGCTGATTAAGGCCCAAAACAAAATGGCAGCTTTACTGCTGTACTTTCATCAGATTGTTGACCCAACTACATATACTAAGTGCAAGTCGGGTGGGGCTATCCACCATCCATCTGGCTTAATTAAGAACAAGTCAGCAAACATTTGGAGTCAGTGAAAATAGTTGGCCTTGTTTATCGCGCGCCATCAATCAGGCACTTTCCTCCCACAGGACATCGGCAAATGAATCGGACGGTGACCCAAATGAAACTACGAGCCCCAAATGAGCAGGTCACCCTAATACAAAATTGAATGCTTATTCAGAATACTCTCGGCATCGATTGCATCAAATTGTATGCCAACTGTTTTTGGTGTTAAGGGTACCAGTCCAAAATCACATATTTCCCATTACTTACAATTTCGAAAACATTCAAATTTTAAAACTAAAAACTTCTGTTTTCGTTTACCAACCTACTTATTTTAAAATATTTTAAAATATTTAAAATTTAATAAAAAAAACATTTATCAATAATAAACCCAAGCAGAAGTGAAAAGTTCTGAAATGAAAACCAGCAGAATGGTAGCAATCAGCACCATATAGCAATAATATCCGATTTTGTAGAGTATAACCTGGCTGAGCAGAGTCTGCTTAGCGTGTCTGGGTACAATTGCTAGGCATGCATATTATGATAGCAACTAGCTATGGCTGCTTGCGTGTGTGCGAATGTGACTCTGTCTCCTTATGACAATTTGATGAGGACCTTATTTACACTAGTTAAAAGCTCGGCCTCCGCACCTGCCCAACAGTACTGCTGTCAATAAAAACAAAAATAAAACAGCCCCAGAACAAAAAATAAAACAGAAAAAAAAAAACACCCAAAACCCTGGGCCATGAGAGTTTGGAGGTTGCATGACAGGCGCCCATTTTGACGGCCGTTGGCCGTTTGGTATTTTTCCGTAAACGCGCGTATCCAATCAAGCATATATCGTTTGTGCTGCGATATACGGTAGATGTGGATGGATATGTCGTCTGTACGTTGTGCATGCGGTATGTGGTGGGTGGCGGGTGTCGGGTGGCGGGTGGTGCGTGGTGGACGTGGTCAACATTCGTTGATTACGTATACGACTGGGGCGCCAATCAACCAAACGTCAGCGTCAGCTTCAGCGTTAGTTTTGGGTGAATTGTTGTAGTCGCTTGTGTTCTTGTTGCTGTTGTTGTTGATATAGTTGCATAGCAATGCTGAAATGTCGCTCAACATAGCCTCAACTACACACGCAGACACACATTCACACCCACACACACACACATTGTGCTAACATTTTTTTCTCGTGGCTTGAATCAATATTAGTAATTTGAATTATTCAGAAGACAAATATGAAGCTTTAATGGCCAAACAGCGTGCCGGTATTTCTGACTCAAATCCTCCACACCTCTGGCCTATAGGTCACTTCCCAACCTCCTGCTTCTCCCACCCCATCATAGCCGTGAGTACTTTCATCCTGTTAACTGCATCTGCAGGCCATTGGATACTGGACTGTTGCGGGCGACTATGCCGGCGACAACTCAATAATTTGGCGAATCGCCCAATTTAATGCCAGCGCCGGTGTGGGCAAGGAAGTCGCACGCCCGTTCATCTGTCTTTCTGTCCAACAGTCCGGCAGTCAGGCAGCGGGTCCAGGCCAAGAGCCGGCTCCATTGTCTACGACTACGCCGCTCGTTGCCCAGGTAAATACGTCAATTTAAATCCGTGGATTGGATTGTAAGTCAATGTTTGACTTTTGCTCGCTGATTGATTGCTCAACAGCAACTGCGGCAACTGCAGCGGCCAACAATCCAGCAACCCAACCCAACCGGCAACCTGCATGCAGGCGTCGGATTCGGATTCGGAGTTCAATTTGAGTGGCCTGCGTATGCATACGGCCTAGGGCTGATGACTCCACCAGATCCTGGGGCGCTTAAGTTGGGGGGTTGCCCGTTGCCAATACTGCCGCATATATCAACAGTTTACCCGATTTACAGCCAGTTAAGTTTGCATAACGGCCTCCACCGTATGAATCAATGATTTTCTGCTATGCCGGCATAATTTCCAAAAATAAAAGTAAATACACTCCATGCAACTTGGCTTCGCTGCTGTGGACCCATTGGATACTTGAAGGACCATATACTTAAGACCGTGCTGTTGCACTGCGCTTTAAGTGCCAGAATCAACAAACTATATGTTATCTGATTGTGTTAGTTGTGCATGGCTCTGACGCTTGCTTAACATATCCATTGTACGCATTCCACAGCAATCCGATATACTTAACTTTAGATTTTGATCAAATACAACAAGTGCATTTGCATACTTAGCAGGAGAATTTGCAGATGTTGTGCAGTAAATAACTGATGGTAGTTTGAGACCTATGTATATGCATTCAAGAATTATTCATAAATAAGACTTTAATCATATTAAGATGCATATCATTTTATACAAATAACAAATTAGAATACATATTAAATAAAAATTGATTTATATTAGTCCCTAGCTCTGATAGTGTCTGAGATCGGCTTGTTCATATAGACGGCCATGGCAAGATTAGTTCGACTGTTGATCCTTTATTGGATCGGACATGTTTCCTTCTGCCTAATACTTTTTCAGAACTTCATTATTCAATGAAAATCAACTATTAGATTAAAACATCACTTAATGATATATATTCCATTTGGAATTTTATATAATTGAGCAGGTTCGCGTTCAATGAATTAAATATCATGCTGTGCTTTAATCGATTTAATTTTGAAATGCATTGACATACCCTCGCTTATGTATATTTAAACGCAATTTTAGACACATGTGCATTATTGTTGTCTATCTGGCGGACGCTGTCTATCCGACCGCAACAACAGCGCCAACAACAAATAGCCGAAACCAAAGCCACCGCAACAGCAGCAGTGGAATATTCTCGGGATCTGACTGTAGCAACGGCTTCTGCCTCGGTTCCATTCGGTTAGCTGCCTGGTTGCCTGTGTTTCCACTGCTGCAGCTGCAGCAGCTCATATAAAACCATTCGCATATGCTTATATATGCTTTCTGCGTGTTTGGGTGTGTGTGCATTTGTGTGTGTGTGTGTATGTGTATATCCCTTGCAGCGTGTAGCATTGCGTGTTTTGCCACTCTGATAATGATGCTGGCCGGCATATTCATAATGAAATTTCGTTGCAGCAACCACATACACACACACACACACACACACATATATAGTTGTATATGTATTTAAGTGTATGTACACAGGGCACGAAATGTGGGTGGATATATATGTTGGGCGGACCCGCACCCGGCATATTATGTATAAACACAAATTAATTTCGTTTCAGTGGCCCAAACCGTAGTAGCCATGGCCGAGCGAGTCCATGCAATAACGGGGCCGGGCATTTGCATAAAATATTTGCACAGCCTTCGTATAGTGCAACGCTGCGGCTGCTGGTTTGCCTTTGCTTTGAGTGTCCATGCCCATAAACTAGAGAACAACAAGCATTTTCAGACCTGATTTAGACCTGAATCAGCAGCCTACCAAACGGCTCCTGGACGCCCAACCTAGCCAGAACGACATCGACAATAACCTGCCGCATCAGCAAACGTCTTCCAATTTTGAACGTTGTCCAATGACTGGTTTTGTTCAGTTTTGATAAATTAACGCATATGCGTTACTCTACCACACAAAATAGCCTTAAATGTGGAGCATACAAAAACTTTTGGTGGGAAATTATGTACAAAAAAAAATAAATAAATATTATTGATATTGGATCTGTCTGTAGGCATCTCATTACTAGGTTGAGAGACCGCACCTCGGAATAGAATTTTGATTTATAAGAATCGTAAGTTTTTCCCTTCTAGTAGGGGATTTCCTCCTTGCAAAAGCAAAATACAGATTTAACTATGCCTACATTATCATATTGTTGGCATATGGTAGTATTAGAAACCTCCTTTCAAGCCATTTCCTTTCAAACCCAAAACTATAGTACTTTACAATATTAAGATGAGAGTTCTTCAGTGATAAAGTAGTTCAAAAATAAATCAAGCAAAATATATGCGAAATTCTCCAAAGCTAGATTTGGTTACAAAAAATAAACTTTTTTTCTGATTCAAGAAGTTCACAACTTTAAAAATATCTGACGCATGGTAAAGCAGCATTTAATGATAACATTCATTTTAAAATGTTTCAGCGAAAATGTAAATACAAATGTACAAATTATGAATGTGCATAATTTGTTCATAAATGTACAGCCATAACGAGATGTTTGGTGCTTGTCGCGTTATACTCTCTGTTATAGTTGATGTTTAATCGGATATATGAATATTTGTATGATGCATATATTAATGTTGGTATTAACGTCTATTAATGTCGCGTTATACTCTCTGGTGTGTGGATGGATAAGCATTCGGATATATGAATATTTGTATAATGCATATATTCATGCAGGCATTAACGTTTTATATAATGGACAGCCTTCAAGTTTTCTCTCGGCAAGGAGACTTCGTGCTCGGCCACACACTTTAGCACATAATTAACCTAAAAATGTAACTCCATCTTGTTTATCAGTGAAAATACAAAACGATGAAAAAGAAGAAGAAGAAGAAGAAGAAGAAGCAGCAGCAGCAAATGGAGAAGACAAAAATAAGCGACTGGAAAAAAGGCGCGCATCTCATTATCACTCGGACGTGAATATCTCGACATGTTTGCCCTGTGTCGTTCCTCAACGGTGCCGGACGTGGGACGCGAACGTTGTCACCGACGCTGTCGCCCATTTACATACACATACACACATACGTACTTATGTACGTCTGAGTCTCCGCCCCTCCTCTTGCCTATGCCAGCGCGAGTTGTCGCTCGAAAACATTTAAAGTGAATTTGTGTTGAGCTCACATCGTTAAAATATCCGTCAAAAACTTAAGCAAACAGACATAACTACGTGCATTTTAAATTGAATTCGAACAACAACAACAACAACAACAACAACGAACAGAACTCACACATAGCGACAGTGAAAATTTACACACACACACACACACACGGGTATACACGTATATAGACACATATACATACATATTTAAACATATATTTATATATCTATCCGTATACTTGTAGGTCGGTTTAACCTGCTGCCTGAGTGACGCCGTCCGCGCCCAGTTGTGTGCGGCTTTAACGTGTGTGTGTGTGTGTGTGTGTGTATTTTTTTTATTTTTTTTTGTCTTATTTGCCAAAAAAATTAAAGACAAGTAAAAGTCGTGATTAACGTTGAATTGGCTCTGCTCAAGCGTCATTATCACCACAGACAAGCAACTACAACAACAACAACAACAACAAATACAACAACAACAAATACAACACAATAACAACAGCTTGGCTTCAAGCAAAGTTTTTGAAACAAGCCTGAAGTACGAGAGGAGTACATTGTAATACAAAAATGCCGCGCTCGGTTGACTTTTAATGGTGGATGGAGTCTTGGGAGGGAGTTCGCTTGGACTTGGTTGTGTTAATGTGGCTGGAGACAAGACGAGTAAATGCCGTATACCAAGGCAAACAATTGGTTGCATAAGTATTAATTGCCCCGCAGTTTTACAGTTCGGCTCATGGGGGGAAACCATATTTCATTGAATGGAATGCAGTGTTTCAAATGCTTTAGACTATAGATTAGTACCAGGTCCCTTAAGTATGCTATGCAATACAAAACTAAAGTTTGAAACACTTTTCTTATCGGTCTTTTCGACCACAATAAGACAATTTAAGCATTTTTCTTATCGGTCTTTCGGCCCAATATAAGCCACAAGTTTCGTAAGTCCTGATATTATAAAAATTAACAATTAAAAAAATATATAAATAGAACAGAGAATACCCTAATTCCAATTTTAAACGATCTTAAGTCTCATTCATATCATGATTCACGTGATGACCAAGCACTTGTTTTGGTTATGAAAATGATTATTTATTTGTGCATGTAGCCTGTTAAGGAATGCAAAGATCACAAGCAATTTTCATTCCTATAAGATAAACAATAGATTGGGCCTAGCAGTAGTTACGTTAAACAATGCTTAAATGATTAAAACTAGCAAATGACGTATTCGCAGATGTTATTCTAATGTTATCCAAATAAATAGATAAGCTTTTTACATTTTATCTTGAGCGAGGCAATAAATTTCCTTACATTACTTTTTGGTGTTTGGAGTAGAAATAAGCTAGGATACGACTGTGGCAATCGTCTGAGATATGTAAATAATTGACAGATCTGGGCAAGGCGTTATTAGGGTGGCTGATCGAGGACTGGAACTTGAGTCGGAGATATGTATATGCAAAAACGTTGCTAAACATTTTGCAGGAGCGTCTTTGTGATGCGACGCGCCTTCCCAGTGGACTTGAAGCTCTTCGAGTTGAGGTCGCTTTGGCATTTCGCGATAAATATTTACACACACAGATACACGCCCAATAAGCAATGTGCTGCACAAAGTGTGCCAGCAACAGCAGTAGCAGCAGCAACGATGACGACGCCAGCGATGGAGGGGTCAAGTGCTGAGACTGAAGCTGAGGCTGAGGCTGCGACTGCGACTGCGGCTCTGATCATTGGCATGACGCGAACACGAATGCGAGTGGCAGGCACTTTGCATATTTTAGCGCGTGCAATGCAGTTGCTAATTGAAATAGTGTCAATGGAGGGGGAGAGAGGTGTGTGTGTGAAGTAGGGGAGGGTCTGAATGATCAGCGATCGTCGCCATGTGCACATATTTGCCAATGCCAGAGATGCGCAACGAAGTGGCGACCTCGCCTAGCCCAGGCCAGAAGGAAGGTGCGTGTATACTAATGAATGTACGTGTGGATTGGGAAAGTCAGCGGCAAGTAATGCGCACAATTGCATCACAGACGCGTAGCAGCAGTTGCAGTTGCACTTATTAATGCTGCTGTTGTTGTCGTCACGTACACACACACACACACACACACACACACTCAAACACACAGAGGGCTCAAATTGCTCCTTTTCCGCTTTTGCCACTTTCTCGCGTCTTGCAAGTGGATCTGGACACAAGGGGTGGGGCGACGTCATGATTTTTTGATTGATCTGTAAGGCACACAGTGCAGTTGGCTTTTGTACTTTTTAATAAAAGTGAAACGTTTTTCATTACTTCGTGTGTGTACACATATGAACTACGTTTGAGACCGGAGTCTCTGAAACGCTGCCTGCAGCGTTTGCTGCTGCATTTTCATATTTATAAGATAATTGAAAGCGGGTATTGCCAAATTAACAACGCTCAGCAAACAAAGAAAGCAGCAACTGGCAATATGGCGGCACACACTAACACATACCCATATATTTATATATACACACACATATATATATATATATACATATAAACAACAGTGTGTGTGCTGAAAGACAGGCGCATATCCCTTGTGTACACAAGCGCGCTTTATTGTTTTGCGCTGGGCTGGCCTTACTCCTTGCCCAGGCACAAACCCAGACCCAGACCCATACCGAGACTCAACAGCAGAGAGCCAGAGACCGACCCAATAACAGTAACAGCCACCCAATGATACCTATGTGAGTTGAATCCACCACCAGACATCGTCTTCAAAAAATTGTTCGCATCGTGCACGGATTTTATTAAATTGCATTCGTAGTTGTTTTGAATTGATTCGACTACGTGAAATAGCCCGCAGCAGCAGCAGGAAGAGCTAGAGCCAGAGCCAGAGCCGGAGCCAGAGTTACAGCCAGAGTATCAGACAGATAAGCGAGCAGAGAGCAGAGAATGTTATGACTCCCTCTTTCGTAGAGGTTTGGCCCTTTGGCACTTTGTTTTACTTTTGATTTTTCTTTCCATTTCAGTGTTGTCTGCCCAGAGAGGAGGATGCCAGCCAGCAGCAGGAAGCTGTGGCAGCCTGGCAACTATTACAAATGGCGAATGCTTGGTAGCAGCTCTGCTCAAGCTGCAACTCCAGTTGCCTCTAAGCAGGCACTTGAGCTTTTTTGGGGTCGTCTTCCCGCACCTCTTGCTCTGCTTTTGCTGTTACTCCTGATGCTGCTGTTCCTGTTGTTGTTGCTGTTGTCTTAATATTTTTTTCTTGAAATTTTCTTGTGCTTTTCTCGGCTGTTACAAGAGCTTCATTTGTTTTATACGCTCTCCTTTTGGCCTCTTGTTTGCTGATACTTTGTCGGTACTTTTCGGCCACTTTCGAGCAGCAGGCTCTAGTGGCACAAGTTATTGTATCTTGTAGATACAACGTCAAACGTTGCAAGTCTTGTTTCTCTTATTTTTATATACATTCTTTTTTTTCATTTTATTTCTTATTACCGTGCTTTAGGTTTCCTCTTCAGTGCTTTAAACGAAACTTGTTAAAATTTCAACAATTTAATATTAAATTTAAAGCTATCCAAAGGCGCACAGCCATTATTATGAGAGTGTGTTAGAATGTATGTGTGTGTATCTGTGCCTTTGCCTTAGCCAACACACGCATATGGCGCATCCTGGACATAAAGGATATTAAAAGAGATTTAGCATTTTGTTTGCACACGGATGATGCATTGTCATCGAGCTGGGCCGAGATTTATGATGGATTCGGTTTATGCCTGGAGTGCGCAAAAATTATTAGAATTTGCCAGCCCCTTGTGCGCTACACCAAAATGTGGAGAGCTGTTATGGTTCAACAACATACGCAGAAGAGCTGCCCCACATTGCGAATTTCGATTCGAGTTTAGTTTCATATTGTATATTTTGATACTTTGAAAAATTAATCCCTATCACTTGTCCTACTTGAAGCGCACAAGAGATTCGATCTGGCCCAATCGCTTTTGGGCTTATAGTACGGCTTTTTTTTCTATTTAGACTTATCTTTAGTGCACTGCTTTTGGTTTCAGCTTTCAAACTTCTTTTTTAATATTCATCACCAGACCTTTCACAGTGTGATAAAATGTGACACATGCGCAGGATTTTGCCGCGTTGGCATCCCACTAACACCCCCACTTCCCTTACAAACACAGCCATACATATGCACATGTAGTGAATATATATGTATGTGCGTGTGTGTGTGTATGCGGGTGTGTGTGTGTGTATACTATTCAGTATATGCATAAGTTATAAATAAAAGATGCGTGTGTAAAAAGCATACAAAAAGCAAATGAAAATTAAATGCCAACAGAGAAGGGGCGTGGCCATTGTTGATGTGGCGGCATGTTAAAAAATTGAAACATAAAATTCAATAAACTATTTTTTCAGCCATTGCAAATAAATTATTATGCAAAATTAAATGACCCAAAGGCAAGCAAATACACACAACAAGCCAAGCCATGTTACATTTGTTATTATTTTTGGACACAATAAAATCACATTTTAAATTTGAACTACATAGTTGACGTCAGACCCATAGTCAGGAGCTTCGGCGTCAACGTTCACGTCCACGTCCACGTCCACGTCAACGCCAACGTTAACGTCAACGTCAGCGTCAACGTCACATCAACGTCGCCGTCAGCGCTGCTATATGCTAACGGTAAATATTTGAAAAGGATTTTGTTTGTTTATTGTTTGCACACACACCTCGCGCGGTGTTAGTCGGTGTTAGCTTTTTAATTATAAAATATTTAACCAAAAACTCACACTCGACTGCCCAGAATGTAGTGGTGTTTACAATTTTTGCCGTATTTTTATTATTAGTTGGCATCATTTTGTAGAACCTTCCGGCCATCGTCGGTTATCGCTCACTAAACACAACAATGACCGAGGCAATTTAGCATTTTAAAAAATTCACTAACCAAAATTGATGACATGCAAAGTGCAGACTTCAAAATGCAGATTGCAAATTGGAATTTGCAGCCGTGCCTCCGTCCCCTATATCGGGGTTAAGCTATCTAGCGGAACGGCTTCATTGTCATTTTTATTAACTCAACGAAGCGCTGGAAAATTAAACAAATATTTCCCCAGCAGGCGAAGTCAAATGGCTGGCCAGGATTTGTGCCAAGGCAAATAAAAGCTTTGCCTTCGCTCGTTTTCCGCTCGCAGTTGGCAGTTGGCAATTGCCGGTTGGCAGTTGGCTGATTACTGCAACAGAACAAATAAACGGCGGGCAGGACCAGGCGACATTGACTAATCGCCAGCCAAGAACGCCACCAAGGTGCCACCTATAATGAGAACGTATGTCTGTATGCCCATTCAGTACGCTCGGTATGTACGCATTTAAAGACAATGGTGTGGGTGGAGCGGGTTTAAAATTTCGCCCCATGAAAACAATAAGCTGCTTCAGCGCAAGCAACAACAAACAGTCCAAATTGTGTGCGCAAATATCGCGAATTGCTGGCGAACTGCAGCTGCAGCTGGCCGCTCCAAATGTCTGGCAAAAATTTGCGTTGCGTATACGCAGCGTTGCAATCGAAATTTGATTTTCAAAGCTTGACGTTGAGCTGCTCTGCGGCTGCCACAAAGAGCCATCGAGAGTGGAAGGCGGTACAATATTTGCACACAAAGTACAATACAACTTGACTGGCGGGCTGTTCTTTGCCAAAAAGTGGTGCAGGTTGTTAGCAGCGGTTGCCTTTTGCAAAAAGTCAAATTCTACGCCTTGTTATGCCCTACAAAATAAAATTGCAAACCCACCAATTTCTCCAAAGTCTTAGACGACATCTTAAGTCTCTTAATCAATCTAAAAAAAATTTATTTAAGTTATGTAAGTTTTTTTTAAAGAAACAATTTTGTTAATCTTACATTAAATAATATTATTTAATATGTTAAAATATTTTAAAATTAAATATTACGTATTTTACTTGTCAATTTAAGTGGAAATTTAACGAAAGCTATCATTGGAAAAGTGTCGTGTTTGCAATAATTAAATATATATATATATATGTATGAGATAAATATAGATAATGTAAGTTTTTTGTTCATTTTGAACAGAAGTGTATTTAAATATCGGCACAAGATTGCTTTAGTTTTTAGTTCCTGTTGTTACCACAACCAGCTAACGCAAACTTTATTTTACTGGGTAGTTTTCATTTGCTCAACCCCGCGATTTTTGATGGAATTTTACATGATGCCGTTGGCTGGCAATTTGTGCGTTGTTTCTGCTATTTTGCCATATGTGAGTGATTTTAAAGTTGCGTAAATGATATGTGAATTGAAATTAATTTGACGCCCATCAAGTGTAAATGCTAGTGAAAATGGAAATGTGAATGGAAATGAAAACGGCTTGGCAAAAGTGGTTACAGCCTCTCTATTTGCTGACAATTGACAAATAAAAATATGGCGGCTAAAGGCTTTTTATGCTTGTGCAAATTTCACATTTACAGTTATTGCTAATTGGAGGCTCATGCGGCCGCAACAGCAACGTATCCCCCGCACCGCACACTGCCACCATGCAAATAATGGACGTTAATGTTGTTGGCAATGGCCATTTAATGTTTAATTTTTCACAGTGTGCTTTGCGTATTTGCGTGTGTGTGTGGGTGTGTGTGTGTGTGTGCTTGCGAGTATGCGTGTGTTTATTTGCTCTTTAAACTGGTTTCGATAAATAAATTATTATAAAATTTATTTTACAGATTTATATATATTTGTGTAATTAATTTTAAAAATTATTCCAAACACAAATAGCAAGTCAAAACTCAGCCACAGTCCAAACACTCGACAACAAACGTAACATGCAACATGCAACATGTAAAATGCCACTGTAGCAATCCCCACGCTTCGTCAACCGTTATGAATGCATTCAATTGCCTTAATGAGTTATGAGAATTTAATTAATCATCGCTTGAACAATGCACAAAATTAACAATGCCGCACAAAAGTTGTTAAAAAGACAGATCGGTGAATTTGTTGACAATTTCATGGAATCAATAAACTATAGATTACTGCTCATATGAGTTTTTCTTTGATTATGCTGTTGCCATTACTCAACCAATGAGGAAAAATGCATAATCAGGCGTGAACCAAATGGAAAATATGCAAATGGAAAATGTTTTCGTAAATTATAGCACGCTTGAACATACATACTTACGAGTATTTAGCCAACCTTTTCATTTTTGTTAATTATTCCTTACGAGGATAAGAACTAATAAAAGTATGTCCCATAAGAGAAAGGAAAAAAGATAAAATTAACAGGAAATAATTGAATCGAGTCCCATAAAAGTGGTACATTTGCTAACGTAAGTTGAAGTCTTCACCACATGCTGCATCTCCACTCCGAAAGTGGAACATTAGTTTCAATTACCATTCAATTTTATTGCTCAACTGCCACCGCGCCTTGCCACTTGGCCCCATTAAGCTGACCAACTTACTGCGTGCCGGTGCCTCATTAGCCATGCCAACAAGCACTTGGCCAAGCCTCAGACGAGCTGCATGCCAAAGAGCCACTGCCGACACGGCTTTGGCGGTACTTGGGCCACAATGCGAATTTGCATACAGCATCCGCTACTGTTTCGGGCGAAACGTGAGCGCCTTAGTGCCCCCATTGGTGTTATTCATGTGGCATGCGAACGGAAACGAATAGCGGAGCCCAAGTGTCGGTAATATATTTCGTAATAATAACAAGCAAATTGGGGAATTTTTCTCGTAGCACATTGTCGGCAAAAACTCATAAGGTGCCCGAATCGCGTAGCTATAGAAATTTGTCACTTGGCCGGATGTGTTTTGTGTATAGTTTGACAATGTCATGCCCATCGATTTTGGTTGACAGGTACTGGTATTGCCCAAGGGCCAACAGAGACTATTGTGTGTATTTTACTTGCGGAAGCAGCAGTTTCATTTGAGATACTTCTTGTTCTTGTTCTGGCCTTTTTAGGTTCTTATTTTTAGCCATTGTGAGCGGGGGGAAGGGTGTGCAAACATTTGACGTGTGTTTTGACGCGAGTCATATATGTATATGCATTCATAGAAATACACACATATGTAACTACAAGGAGCTAGCTATCGAAGATCTATACTAATTGTTCGCTGCCTGGCCTATGTAAACATAATTGAAGTTGTGTTTTCTATAATAGATAGGCTCGAAATTGGAACGAATGCCAGATCATGTTTACCTAATGCGACATTGTTATTTTTGCTCGCTTTTATTTTTCCCATTTATTTGGAATACTGCTGCGACTTACAATGCAACAACTGTGCAAATAGCAGGCGACAACGCAGACAACGACTGGCATCAAAAGCTGTTTGGAAAGTTAGAAATATGTCGGAACTCGAGTCATTATCGACACCAAATCGTCAGAGAGCAAGATCTGTCTCATGTACTCTAACTGGGTGTTTCAATACCCTACCCGAGGGTATCAAAAGTTTGATACAGTTCATATTAAAGAATGGCTTATAAGCAATCGATACTATGGAACTCAATGAAAAATATTGAAAATATTCAAAAATAAAGAAAATACTTACTTAAATTCGAAGTAATTCTTTGGCGGATTCCTTGAAACTAAGATTGAATTAGAAAATTATAAAATTAAAGGTTACACAAAAAGATATTCCCAAAACAAGTTGTGACAATGAGTCACAGTATTGCAGAAAGTACAATTTATTTTCAATATTATATGTAAGCGTATTCATGGATGATCATGAAGAGCATTTGATGTGCAGCTTTAGAACTTTGGAATAGAGGTATTTCTATTTCTGTGCATTGTGAGGCGTGCTATTTGCTTTGCTGAAGCAAACATATTTTCATTTAGCATGCTTTAAAAAAAATATTTGAACAAGCCGCACAGTTGTTTCGGCGAACAATAAATTCAATTTGAACATTATCACTCTACTCCATTCTGATAATGCTGCCTGTTATCGGCTTTTGTTTTAATCAGTAGCTCAATGTGGCATATAAAACGGAAAGCGACCCCAAATGACCTTCGCCTCTATGATGTGCGTGTGAAAGTTGTGTATTCCACGTTGTTCTTTTGCGCCTCCAAATTTACCATGAAAGTGCAGACAAATTGGCAATAAGCGTGTACCAACGTCCAACAGGCCACAACAGGACGACAACGAGATAACGCCCAGCTTGTCAGGATACTGCAGCAGCCACAAACAAAAGGGACGACCATAGAAGAGGCAACAATCAACTACCGGGTAATTAGAGTTGAATGCCTTAGTCGAAAAGTCGTGTAATGCGATTTGTATGGCACAGCGGGAGATTCCCGACAGGAGGTCATGTATTACATAAAGACACATTGCACGGCTCATTAGTGGGACAGGGTGTTGGTATCGGTGTTGGTGTCGGTGTCGGTGTCGGTATCCTGGCAGGGGACAACACATTTGCCAAAACCAACAATTTATGAGCCAAAAAAGGCACAACAATGACAATTTCGTTTTGGTTTTTATCTATTTCCTTTGACCAACCCTCTGCTGGCTAAATATTTATAAATTGTTCAGTTGCCTTTTCTTCTGCTTGTAATTGTGACAGTTATTGTTGGCGTGATTTGGGCAGCAGATGCTGATTTCTTGTTCCTTTTTCCTTGTGGTTGTTGTTGCTGCTCCTACTGCCGCGCTTGCGCCGTTGGCTATTTGCTCCTGCACTTGGCTCGGACAACTTGGCTGCTTGACATCTTTGGGCTGCCTCAAATTATGTTAGGGTTAGGCCTGCATTTGCGCTGCCGGCGCTTTCGACTGGCTCGAGTCCAGTGCCACTGCTCATAGTCGAGGTCATGAAGCTGGCCACGCTTATTATGGCCGTAGGCAGCGTTCTTTTGCTGGCGCTTCTCGCTGTTTGTCCAAATGCTTGACTGCTGTTGCTGCAGCGTTTTGTTGCTCATGGTATCCTTCCTTCTGGCAGCTAAACAGCAGCACAATATCCGTCGTACGTTATGCAAACAGACCAGAGGATATCTGAGCAGGAGCTGAAGTTGCGTCCTGTCACCGTAGCCGGCTGCCATCTTTGTGCTGATGATGTTTGCTTAGCTGTCTTTGCATCTTTTTGCAGGACGCAGTCAGCTCTAAACGGAAATGATGGCGGCTGCACAGCGGCCGCTGCAGAAAGCTGTGTTTGCCCCGCACTTCTGCCGCGCCCCGTCAGACAATGCAGGACAATGAAATGAATTTTTAAGAACGCCCTGCCCTACATGCGTCGACAACAGAGGCAACTGCAACGGCAACGGCAAAGGCAACGGCAACGGCAATGGCAACGGCTGCCACTTCAAAGTCATTCGCCTGGCAGCAACATCTTGAGGCTGCGAGGAGAGAAGCTGCAGTTGCTGTGATATGCAGTTTTCCACTTAGTTTTCCGGGCGACTACTGCAGTGAGACTAAAGAGAGAGAGATAGAGAGAGAGAAGGAAATCGAGGGAAACACAGAGAGAGCGAGACAGAGAGATAGAGATAGAGAGAAAGAGAGAGAGAGAGGGAGAAGCGAATATGGACTGTCACAGGCTGCGTTTTGTTTGCATTAGCATGCAGGTGCACTTGCCGCGTTGCATCAATTTGCATTCGCCTGACAGTGGCGGCAACTCAGAGCGAGTGTGCGTGTGTGTGTGTGCACATACATATTTATGTATGTGTGTGCATGCTGGCATTTGCTGTTACTGCTATTTACCAAGCGTTTCGTGTGTGCATGTCAAATTCAAGCGTTTGCATATTTTGCAAGATTGTCAGGCACAATTAACCAACATCAGCAGCAGAAACTCGCCAACATCAGCAACGACGACAAAAAATTATAATTTGCTGTGATAATGGGTCGCCTGGCATGCACATATATGGGGGTAACTCTGGCTACACAAAATGGGGCACGTGAACTTTAAATGGATTGCTTAACCGGCAGCAACAAAATGACACTTTCGGCCTCTCACAAAATCCGACTAATACTCACAAGAATTTAATTTAACCATAGAATCAATTTATAAATCATTCATTTTAATGTTTGATCAAACATGATAATAAGCAAATATTTCTTTCTTTTCTTAAATTTTGTTGTTTGTAATTGAATATTTGTTTCAAAGGAGGCAGAACACAAGAAGCCTTAAGAAAGTGCTTGTCAATGTTTGCCATTCTTTAAAGCTTAACCTATTTTGTGACATTTGGGTAATATAGTGTCATCACAAATATATAGAAACATAAAAATATATAAAATTCCGCTTGTAAATACAAAACTAACATGCTAATAATTTAATAAAAAAAAATATTGAAAATATATAATTTTATTATAAATTCTTAGTTCTACGAGATAGTCTGGTAGGTACAGTATATGGCTTTAAGATTCATATAATCCAATTAACATGCAGTCGTAAACTTTGCACAGTTGATTCAAATTGCTATTTTTATATATGCCTCAGATTATGAGCAAGCAATCAGTTATTCAGTTATCTCGAAACTCACTAGAGATAATTAAGTTGGCCATTGTTATCTGGCTTAACCAGTTGGCGTTGACTAATTTGCAAGCACATAATCTCCACTCTATGCCATCACATTTAAAAGAGGCTAAAGAACCTTCTCAAAAAATGTGGCTGATAATTGAGTTTCATTCGGCAAATGATGCAATTGATTTTATTATTTTCTGCGTTTTTTTTACGACACTTGCGCGCTAATTAATCCTTACGCCGACAAAAACAAACATGAGCGCAAACAGCACGATGGCCGAAAGCGAGAAAGAAAGAGGGAAAGTCAGAGAGAGAGAGAGGACCTGAGATTGACTGTGGAGTCAAATATGCACAAATAGCACACGAAAGAATTGCGCAGAATAGTCGACTAACTAGATACCCTGAACCAATCAGACAAAAATTCAAATGTCTATTCGATAGTTGAAATTTTGTTAAGCTAAAATTACAATTCTAATGCGTGTACGGGTTTGAATCATATTTGAGGTAACACCAATGAACTACTACGGGAAATATTTCAATATACACCCCATTGATTGTGTGGCTTAGTGTATGCAAAAAGCTGATGACTCGATGATTCGGCAAACTGCCTCTCAACATCCTCAGCCTCATCTGCAGCCTCAACCTTTGGCTCTGTTCTTAGAAGGGTGGGCGCTGAGCGAGCGACTTGCTGTGTACATATTTGTGCAGTTATGTTCACATTTGTACTGATCATAATGTACACACATACACACACACTCGCACTCAGAAACGCACACACACACACACACAAGCACATCGCTCACGCTCGCTGAATGTACTCTCGTATGTACTCGCATGTATGTATATAGATTTCAGTCAAACACTCGAGCAAGCACAGACAAATTCTATTTGCAAACATTTCACTTGATTTGCAAGCGAGTAGCAGAGGCTGCACAGCACAGTCAGCCCACTCGGAGAGTCGTATCCTGGCGCTGTATACTCTCTATCTCATTCTCTCACTCACCGTCAATATCTCTGACTCAGTCTATCTCTCCTTCTCTGTTTGTATATTTTGTCTATCTGGGTGTATGTATGTGTGTGTGCATGTTTTTATCCAACGTATTTTTTAACATTGGCCCAGCCAGCAGCGCCGTTGACATTCGTGTAGGAGACATCGACTGCGACTGTCGACTGCGACTGCCAACTGCGACTGCTGTTGGGTGTCAAGGACGAGGCAGGAGCTGGAGCCAAAAGCGGCAGCCATGATGAGTACGATGAGCGCCAAAGTTGCACTCGACAAATCGAAATTGTGTGCTCTGGAAAAATATTGGCACAAGAAATCATTCCTTCCTGTTGTTGGTGTCGTGCCAGTGCCTCACTCCCGCACTGCCTCCCCACCCCCTCTCTATCCACCATACCCTATGGCAGCTGATGTGGTTGTTGTTGTTGTTGGCATCGTTGTCGGCACTTTGCTGTTGACATGATTGGGCGCGCTTTCATTTGCCAACTTGTCGCAAAATGTTTTAATATTTTCAAGTTGCATTTAATCCCCGGCCAAGCGCTCAGCCACGTGAATCGTGTAAACAGAAGCACGAGCTGGACTATTTTTTTTTTATGAGACGCCTGCAATATATTATCCCCGGAGCGTGCCCATGTCCTTGAGCAGCAGGAGCTGCTGCCGAATTTAGTAACAACAATTGGTTACGAGAAGCAAAAAACCTAATGTGAAATTAAAAATGCTGTTGCATAAAAACAACAACGAACCAGACACACGCACGCTTCCAGGATTGAGTGAGTCTGAGTGGGTTGGTGAGTTGAATCGTTTTGGTTGGGCGAGCAGACGTGGCTGGCCTTCATTGGCAATGTCTTTTGTGCTGTTAGCACGCTCATTTGTTTGTATGCTTGGACTTTCTCCTGTTTCGTTTGCATTTGAAAATATTCCTGGCAGCAGAAGCTACAACTTGGAACTGGCACTTTGGCAGGAGTTGTTGTTGTTGTTGTTGTTGCTCAACCATTTTTGCACAATTTGCAGTGGTTGAGGCGGCACCGAGGTCAAAGCTAGCTGCTCTTGCTATTTTGGGGCGTGTCTGGTTAGTGGAATCGAACAAATATGTTTACATTTAGCACATGTGCAATTATTTGATTAAAACTGTTAAAAGCACACAAAATCAGGCAAAAGTTTACCAACACCCAGCTAGCAAGAGCAACAGAGAGGCAGAGAGAGAGAGAGAGAGAGACAGAGAGAAAAGAGAAAAACCCTAGATGCTCAGGCGCGCAAATGGAGCAGCTCCGGAGCGCCTCGTCGCAGATTGTGATGTAAACTGGGCGTGCAAATAGACAGAGAGACACAGGAGAGGCGAGGTTCGGGCACGGACGTTCGAGACTGGTGCGAGGCTGGGATGCTGGCAACGATGCTTGGATCTGCTTGGCAGCTAACCTAATGCGAAATGAAAACAAATTAAAATCAAACTTTCGAATTACTTCGAGTCTCGCATTTCAATGTAAATTTAAGCGACAACAAAGGGACAGGCTAAGGGGCTACAGCAGCGACGAGAGCAGCAACAGCAGGCGAGAGACAATCACAACGACTTGGCCAATATAGTGAGAATTGCATAAATTATGGCATTGAAATCCCCAAATAGACAGCAACCGTTAAATAAATAAAATAGTTATGTTTACGGCAACTCATTTACGGCTTTTATACTCAAAAATCACACATGTTTTTTATATATTTATTCTAAGTATAAAAATAATGAGGAAAAATTAAATTTAAATTGAATGAAAACTCAATATAATGAAATTAGGATATAAAATTTTGGGGATATTAAAATGTAAAATGGTCCAATATAAAGTGTACGAATTGGAGAAAAACTGAAAAACTTTTAAGTAAAGGGAAAGTACTTAATTCATATGCACATACATACATATGTACGTATATATTGGGTTTGAAAACATAAATATAAATGGCATTTTGTAATGAAAATCTGAATATATAAGTGAGAATTATTTAATATTTGATTTATTTAAAAAATAGTTCAAGGAATTACTGTAATTCAACGTAAAAAATAATACTTTCTTTAAAATAAGTTCATGTTTCGAAACGTAAAATATTTTCTTCGTGTAAAATGGAATTCACCCCATTGCTCAAGAGCTTTCAAAGAGTCTCTGCTTGATTAAGTGCCACAGTTGTTGTTGTTGTTGTTGTTGTTTCTCTTGTTGTTGTTGTTTCTCTTGTTGTTGTTGCTGTTGTTTGTATTTGTGTGTAGTGTGCGTTATGTTTATTACCCGCCCTCGTCGAGTCCAATTCAAGTCGCGCACTTTGACATTTTCATGTAGCAAAGCAATTTGTTGTAGTGGCTGTTGTTGTTATTGTAATTTGTGTGGTTGTTGCCCGCCTTTGTGAACCACACGCGTCACCTCAATGGGCGCAAAGTGGCGTGGCTAGAGGAGTGCCCCCAACCCCTGGACATTGCCCCATGTTTAATTTTCGCATTTTCCGTTGCGCGTTTTCATCTTTGATTGACATACAAACAATTTAGCTGAATGGCACTTCAAGCAGCTAGAACCGCAACAATAAAGCCACCCCCTAACCGCAACAATATTGTAGGTTTTTTTTTTTTTTTTTGATATTTTGTATTTATAGCAAACGTTACCCCGTCTACCCCTCGCTTGGGCTTGATGTAGTGCCCACTAGAGATGTTGGAACTCTGCTGGTGACAACTGCAAAAAACTGTTTGCCCAAGTGCTAAATGGAAACTTCCTGCAGCAAATTAACGGCCAGCACTGAAGATGACGACGTCCAAAGACCACCAGCGTTGATTTTTATTTTATTCTCGATTTTTATTTTTTATTTTTTTTTTGCATCTCGCGGTCGCTGCATCTACGAATCAATCAACTCAAGTGTCAAGAGTGTATGTGTGTGTGTGTGTGGTCCATTATCAAAGAGCGAGACCGCCGCCCAAATGCATTTGTTGTAAGTGGCTGTCTCTATGCGGCGTTCACCGCCGTCGTCGATCCGCGTACACAGGTGAAATTTACCACTTCGATGGCTAAAAACAACATTTGAATGCGACATTCGAAGGCGGCCAAGATGGTATTCAACGGATGTTGGCCTCAGTGAATGTGTGTGTGTGTGTGTGTGTGTAAACAGCACAACGACAACGGATCGCCTAGTCCGACTCGGTTTGGATCGGCTCGAATCGTTTCCAATGGGTTCGGATCGGATGGTCAGTGATTTACTTTTACCTGCTGATGCTGGTGATCAACGGATCGGCAACGTCATATCGCTTCTGCATATATCTACATATATATGTATATATCGTCGGTACCTTTTGCCTTGGACTTGCCGCTTTGTCAATATTTTGCTTATGTTCGAAGCCAGGTCCGACCCTTCTGGGCCACCATTACCTGTACAATGCCAAAAAAAAAAAATAATAATAATAAGAAAAAACCTTATTAATGCCCTGCGCTGTGGTAGGTGCGCTCAAGTGCCAAGTCTGGGAGACAATTTTCCCATCAAGTGGCACCTGGAAAGCAGCTTTGAAGTGCGGCGACATTCAAAACTTTTATTTCTCGAGTACTCGTCGTATTCGTGTTGACAAGTATGTGGCAGGGTCATCACCTGGCATCATTGGAGCCGCAAGTTGTGGACTAATTAAGTTTAAGTGTTCCCCAATTAGAAAGTGCTCCACAAGTTTCTCGTTTCAGTTGCAGGGGAAATTGATACATGATAATGATAACTGCAGTACTTGAATCTCTTCTACTACTTCCTTCGTCTC
This sequence comes from Drosophila cognata, assembly GCA_035041535.1. Taxonomy (NCBI): domain Eukaryota; kingdom Metazoa; phylum Arthropoda; class Insecta; order Diptera; family Drosophilidae; genus Drosophila; species Drosophila cognata. The sequence continues at coordinate 9,441,249 of JAWNLC010000571.1, read as the reverse complement.
TTCAACTTTTTTCAAGTGCTTTCTTCTGTGACTTATTTTTGATTGATCGAATTAATGAAATCTGGACAACATACCAATTTCTTTGTAATTATAAACTGAATTTATGTCTACCTTTATTTTCTATCCATATTATTTAGCATTAAAATATTTCTATGTATGTTATGTATGTATGTTAAGCAGATTGCTTCAAAATACATTATATATTCAATTAAAAATGGTTTTATTTACCAACAATTATTGTTCAAGGTTTTCAATGCATATTTAATCACCAATCAATTGTTCACCGATTTAAATTTCAACTTTGACATTTGCTTTAGATTGAAACGTTTTTAATCAATTGCAAACCAAAAGAAATTTAAAATTGATAAGTGCATAGATTGATTCATATCTTAAAATATCGATTAAAAAACTGTTGATTGAGTATTTGGCTGATATCAAAACATCTATTCTAATTCCAATAATTTGTTGGCAGCGTTCCGCTAAACATGTACTTAAAATCGAATATCGATTAAAGATGAAGAAGGGAATTTCCTAAACTACCTATGACATTTCAGACTGCATACATTTATTATTCCAAACACAAATGTATATTGAGTATTCAACTCAAATTCATTTGCAAGAATCCTCTTCGAATACATACGCTTTTCATAAGTCAGCAGTGTGCACTGGAGAGTAATGTGCCATATCAGCAATAAAATTCATGAGCCTTTTGCTAATCACAAATCGTATGCATAGCTGGGCAGGTAACTATGTAGATAAATTAGGCAAATTGATTACGTGGCCATCGTGATTAGCACCTTGCGAATTGCTCCCACATTTTAAGTTGACTGCAGCTGCCCAAAAATTAGCAAAGCAGCAGCCAATTGAGAAAGTGCCTGAGTTTTCAGCCGCCTCTCGATTCAGTCTATATATATATGTATATATGTGAGTGCGTGTGTATGTGTGTGTGTATACGCATTTGCATTTGTATCAGATTATGAGCCACAAACATTTTCGGCCATGTTTGTTTACTTAGCTCCGCCTCGTCGGCTTCACAATGTGCGTTCGTTCGCTTGTATCTGTGGCTGCGTCTGTGTCTCTGCCTCGGCCTCGGCCTCGGCCTGTGCCTCTGTGTGTGTGTGTGCGTGAGCGAGCGACTGCGGTGTCTTTGCCCGCATCTATCTCTCTTTGTATTTGTGTGTGCGCGTGTGTGTGTGTGTGTGTGCGAGTGCGAGTGTATACGTGCATGTGCATGTATGTGTGTATGTATATGAGGCGCATCAAAAGTCGCTCTTGCGCATGTCTTCGACGCTGGCTGTTTGAAACGTCTCGTCCAGTAAGTCCAGTGGTCTGGCAAACTTGTTGAGCAACCCTCGGATACGCCATTTTCGCCAAACAAAAATCAATTGCTTCAGCTATAAATAGGCTAAGTGCAAACTGATTTAATTAGTAAATATGAATTCGATTTAAGAAGAAACATAATCAAATTTGATTTTTGCTAATCTAATCAATTTACCGCTTATTCAAAAATGTGATGAAGAGCATTATTTGGGTAGCAGATTCATAAATTAATATGTGCATTGAATAATTATAAATTATAAGCAGAGTAAATTGAAAAATGGTCTATCGATTAACTTTTAAGAATTTTTAAGATTCTTGATCGAAATTTGGGAAAAAAAAAAAAAAACAGTGAACAGACTATCTATTTTGGATCAAAGACAACTAGTTTCGACTTCTATTGAGTCCTGAGTCAATTTTGCTGTAAACAAGACGAACGACTATGTGAAGGACATCCAAATTGTCCTTTTAGTTATGGAGAAAAACTGATTTTCTGATCTCGACTCTACTTCCTTAATATTTGAATGAATGTTGTAAGAATGTGCCCTACATACACAGCTCGAGGGAAAGTTATTAAATTCAGCATACATATATTCCCAAATGTGTTAAATCAGCAAATGCAGTTTATCACCTGCCTAAAAGTATGCAAATTATTTCTAGCACAATAATTTGAAAGCCACAAAGTATGCAATATGTATATTATTTATTCTTGCATTTGAAAATAATTTTAAAAGATCTTTCTATCAATTGAGCTAGTTAATTGAATTATTATATAAATTAAACAAATTTTTTTAAATATTAAGCATAATTTTCTTTTTTCAATTTTAGTTTTCACAATTAAGTAATTCCAAATAAATATCAGCTTACATTTAAAATAATTACATCTTACTCTTCAATTAAAAAACTTTACTGGTCATTTATAAATAAATACCCAAATGAATATACTATTTTGTTGCAATGTTGCAAACTGAAAAAGGATTGGCATTTGTAAGGATGGTAATGTGATTGTGCCATCCCTTTATTACACTAACTTAAAGCAAACCAGCTGCTTCTTAAAGTAAAGAAAGGCCCCTGTCTCTGTTGCCTCCAGCACTTTCTGTGCGCTAGTTAGAAAGGGGGTTGGTGGGGAAGGGGAGTGGGGGATAGAGTGTGGAGTGTGGGTAGTCTGCACCAGGATCCTAATTACATTTTACTAGATAAATTGTAAACTTTTTCTGTGCGCGTTGCAGCTGCAGCAGCAAAAGCAGCAGCAGCATCTTCTCCAACAGTTATATTTTGTTTGAGTTCCTTCAGTCGACTTCGCAGTCGCCGTCGCCGTCGCCGTCGACGTCATTTTCGTCTTTTGCGCTGCTGAGCAAACAAACGCACAGGCGGGCAAATGGGGAAGGCTCCCTTATAGGCAACCTGTTTCCATCCATCCCCCTTACATTTGTCGTGACGAGCAGGACACCCTGTTTATTGCCGTACGTGCAACGTTTGCAAGCATATTTCCGGCGAACGGATGTCTGCAGCAACAGCAGCAGCAGTAGCGCCAAATGTTGGCTCCGGCCAAACGAGCTTCAGTTAGCTGCTCCTCGAGCTCCTACTCCTGCTCCTGCTGCTACTACTCCTGCTGCTGCGAGTCCTCAGCCAGATACGAGTAGAAAGTCAGTCAGTGCCGGTTACACATTTTCAAAAGTGCTTGGCTCTACAGCTCACTGCCATTAGTCCCTCCCCCGTCCCTCTTCTCGTCATGGTGCGGACAGTGAGAGTCGGACTGAGAGTGGGCGTGGCTGTTGGGGAGTGTTTGGGGGTTGGGAAAGCGCTGTGCCTGGCCGGTAACATTGCTGGCGCTATGTGTTGCACTTCAACTTGGCGTGCGTGTGTGTGTGTGTGTGTAGTTTTGCGCAAATATTTGCATCTGGAATATTTGCGCGCTCCATCATAATTCAAACACAGATGCGCTGTTTGTAGAAGAGCAATCATTTTGACATGCAACTCGCTTCAAAACCGAATTAAGTGGCATTCAGTGTCAGTCAGTAGAAATACATAAACATATTGACACTGATTGACTCTCGCACGCAGCTGCTAAAAGTGGCAATTAAAAATATATAATTTTATGATAATATGATATGATATCCCAGAATGTAACGAAAATTTGTGGAAGACACACCCAACAATGACAAACATATGTGAAAATATGCGGAATACATATTAATTGTTTCAGAATTTACCTAAATTTGTACATTAATTATTGATTATTCTCCAAATCAAAATCGGACCAAGAATAAAACCAGTTAATTTATGTATTGAAACTTGGATAATAAGCTTTCCAAATCAATAATAAATATAGTCAAGACATGAACCGCATCGTAAATACTGAAGCTTAGGCTCTCGTGGCTTTGCTAAGCTCTATTGGGTTGCTATCCACGCTAAGACGAATAACAAATGAATAAGCAAATGTTCGCAGTATTGACTATCGATAACACATTGAAATATTGATTTTAAAAATAAAATTGATTTAGAACGCTTTCAGTACCCACGTAAATCGACTATTAGCTGTTATCAACACAAACATACAGACATTGGACGGTATATCTGTTTGGTGGATATATATTTTAAATTTGGCGGCAACTGAATACCAGGGCTCACATTGTACTGAAAAGAACTGCCAACTTATTATTTCTTGATATTTTTACGCTTGCCGCTCTCGGTCACACGTAAAGAGTCACCATGAGGTAAACAGTGAAATAAATTACACAATAACTGCGATATCTTAAAAGAAACCAATGAACCTATATATAAAATAAATAATCAAGAAAACTGGTGAGCTCAAAATGTTGCAATTAAGAGGGATTTTTCAAATGGGCACTACGCTGCGCCAGCGCCAACTTCACACCGGCATAACGAGACTTAAGCGCCGCAAGACAGCTGAGGAGAAGGTGAGACAAATCATAACAAATTGAACTAAAAGAGATGGTGGAGAATATTCAGCGGTTGTGACGTCACTAAAGTCAAGCATTTGTTAGAGCTGTAAATACATTTGTATTGTCTGCTGAGTGGTTGTATATAATTCATACAAAATAAATAATATATATAAATTCACTATTAAGCTGCAAATAGTGAATTTCCAAGCTCAAGGCTCAATTTTTTTTGATAAACTTAATTCAGACTACTTGTGTAACCTTGTAGATTTTGTCATGTAGTAAGGAACACACTGATTAATTATATAGAAATCCCCTCGAATTATAGAGTACTCTCCAAAGAAGTTGCAGTCAAACAATGTGGCAGCAACACAAGGCGCTATCGACATCTGGCGATATATGAGCGTGTCTCAGCTGGCAAAGACACTGCAGCGGCCGTTGGGTAAGTGAGTAAAAGTTCTTGAAAAATTGCTAAGCTGATGTCCTCTATATTCCACAGACGATGTGCAGGAGGCGATGCTGTATGTGCCGGGCGCTGACAACATCGAGGCTGCCGCCAAGCTGGAGGATCTGAAGATCATTCAGGAAATTGCCAAGAAGTTGGGCTCCAAAACGCGAGTTGTGGCCGCACCAGAAGCGAGCGTCGAGGATGACAACAAGGAGCGTGATGTGTTACCCAGGCCACCGGCACCGCCGGAGCTGCTCAAGCAACGGCCGCCGGTGGTGACAGTGATGGGTCACGTAGATCATGGTAAGACGACGCTATTGGATTCGTTGCGTGGCGCTGATGTGGCCGCTGGTGAGGCGGGTGGCATTACCCAGCATATTGGCGCCTTTACTGTAACTCTGGAGAATGGCGAAAGGGTCACGTTTCTGGATACGCCTGGCCATGCGGCATTCAGTGCAATGCGGGCGCGCGGAGCTGTAGCCACAGATATAATTGTGCTTGTCGTTGCCGCTGAAGATGGCGTTATGGCGCAAACCCGAGAGGTCATTGAGCTGGCAAAAGGAGCACAGGTGCCCATAATCGTCGCATTGAACAAGATTGACAAACCCGAAGCGAATATTGTAAGGTTTTCTTGTTATTAAAAAACGAAGTGCACTATTCGTCTTTTGTTGTAGGAGAAGAGCAAACAGGAATTAGCCCAAATGGGCCTGATGCTGGAAGAGCACGGTGGCGATGTCCAAGTCATACCGATTTCGGCGCTAAAGGGCACCAACTTGCAGCTGCTGGCGGAAGCTGTGAGCACACAGGCCACTCTGATGGGCCTAAAGGCAGACACCACTGGCCTGGTTGAGGGCATTGTTGTGGAGTCCAAGACTGATTCACGTCGCGGAAAGCTATCGACAGCCATTGTCACGCGCGGCACATTGCGCAAGGGCTCAGTCCTGCTTAGCGGTTTGGCCCATGCTAAGGTGCGTGGTCTATTCGATCACAATGGCCAGCCACTGATAGAGGCAGCGCCGGGCACGCCCGTAGAAATATTGGGCTGGCGTGAACTCCCGCTAGCTGGTGAGTCGATACTTGAAGTGGAGACGGAGGTATGCCAAAGAAGTTTATTAGCACAATGTTCACTCGGAAATTGCAACTTTCTGTCATTAGAGTTGCCAATTTCAAATCAAATTCGTCTTGTTTATTTATGCACGTATTTTAATGTCCGATCCATAAAGTACATAGGCATGTTTGTGTGCCAGCTAGTTTCAGATTTAAAAATATCTAAATGAAATGTTTCCCTTATCCGTTTTTTTTTTGCTGCAGGCAGTAAATATTCAAGTCATAAAGTATATAGCCATGTATGTATACAAGCTAGTTTCAGATTTAAAAATATCTTGATGCGTATTTTTGCTGCAGGCGTTAAATATTTAGGTCACAGTTTGCTGAATTATAGTACTACACCAAATAGCTGGAATAGATAAGACCGTAGAAGTTATATATTGCTTCTTGTATTTATAGGCAACAGTAAAAAATTCATTGCAGGAATTTGAGCTAATTTGCGAGCGAGCATTGTGTTATTCAAAATTCACCACATTCTAATACAAATGGACTTTGCAGAGAAAGGCGCATGCAGTTCTTAAATTTCGCGAACACCAGGCACAGCAGGAGAAAGTCGAATCGAGTAGCGATGAGATTCGTAAGAAAGAGGAGGAGCATCAAGCAAAGTACCGTGCGGAGCGTGAGGCTCGACGGCTGGCAGGACGCTTCAGAATGCGACGCGGTCAGCGGGTTAAACAGGTCGATGAGAATGATAGCAGTCCGCGCGTCAGTGTTATCATCAAGGGTGATGTGCATGGATCTGTGGAGGCCATTCTGGATGTGCTGGAGACCTACAACAGTAACGATCGTTGCCGCTTGGACATTGTGCACTATGGCGTGGGCAATGTGACGGATGGTGATCTGGAACTGGCGAAAGCTTTCAATGCCATAATCTATGCCTTTGCCGTGGAAACACCTCAGTCCAAATTGGCCAAGGAGGTGGATGTGAAGAGCAACAATGTCATTTATCGCCTGATTGATGATCTCAAGGAGCAGCTGAGCAGCAAACTGCCTTCTGTGGAGGTGGAGGAGCAGCTGGGCGAAGCCAATGTGCTGCAGCACTTCTTCATCAATGAGGGGCGCAAAGAGATTCCTGTGGCTGGTTGCCGCTGCACCAAGGGAGTGCTCAAGAAGAGCCAAAGATTTCGCCTGCTGAGAGACGGCGAGATCATTTACGATGGTGCCTTGGAGTCCATGCGTCATTTGAAAAACGAGGTGGACTCGATTAAAAAGGATGTGGAGTGCGGATTGCGCTTTAAGGACAACAAAGTGCTGCCAGAAGCAGGTGACACGCTGCAATGTTATACAACGCACATGGAGGCGCAGCAAACGGATTGGGATCCTGGTTTTTAGTAAATTTGCCACATGGGAGCTGCTTTTCTATTGTTGCCGCTGCATTGTTATCGTAATTACATACATACATACACAAATAAATATGTATATAAAAATATATATGTATATATTTTGTATTATATATTGTGTATATAAAACAAGTCCACAATCCAACTTCCTGTTGATCTTACTGCCGCCGGGTCGCTGCTAGTGCCACCCTTCACCCACATGCCTAGCGTTTAGGATAACAACGCTGCCGCAGCGGAACTTGCGCCGATAAGCCACTGACAACAGCCACGGTGACTGCGACTGCGGCTGCCACTGATTCTAAAGCTGCGTGCGCCCCTGGCTGTCCATGTGCATGCCATGACGGAAACTGTCTAAATGGGTCAAAGCAATGCTAATTGGAGTTAACCCACACCAGACCAAGTCGTATTCTTCTCGCTTTTTTTTCTGATAAACGATTTCCGTTGAGGGTGGCCAATTAGCGCTTAGCTCTACATTTGTGAATGAATTCGTTTTATTTAAAACACATCGCATTTTATATAATTCACGCACACTTGTTTTTTTTAATCGCCTTTAAATGTTTGCCTTGAATATTGCGGATTTTCTTTGAAATGCTCTCTGCTACTGCCAACTGGAAGAAACTTTCCCCTACTGCTTGCTGATACGCGTGGCCTATTTTTAGGCATTGGATATCAACTAAGTAATAACACTGGGACAAAATTATAGTTTTGGCGATTATGAAGCTGATGCTTAAAATGTTCATACGAGTATATTTAATATAATATGATATTTAGTATACCCTTCAGTAAAAATTGGCGAAAGGGTATGATGATATTGTGCAAAAGTAGGCAAAAGTCTAAGTATCACATTTAGGCGTGTATATCGTATATGTATATATATTATATATGTATTTAGAAAATTGAACATGTCAATTTAGAGCTTCTTATGCACCTATAGCTCAGCTGTAAAAAATGGCTAAATATTTCAAATTCTTGTACGTAAACAAGGGCGTACGTAGGTGCTATGAGCTATGGGCTCAGGGTATATCGTAGTCGCTCGACTATAGCATTCCAACACTTATTTGGTTAAGCCCAGTCTATACAAACTTTATTAGTTTAATATATTTTCTATCTCTTTACCTATATCCTTATCTACATATATTTTTATTTGGTGTCATGCGCTATTAAATGCTAAGCTTTTGACTGAGAAATTATCCTTCAGTATTTTTTTGGCATATCAGATTATTTTAGATTTTCCATAATATTTAGAGATCTTATTGAATTTTTAAAAAGTAAATTTAGCTTAGGAGATGTACAAATTAAAAAGTATTCGCTTTGATTCTTAATACAGTGTGCAGAATGATTTAGTTGGTTCTAAAAGTAGCGCTAGTGAAATTGTGATTACAGAATCGTATGCCATTGTCAAGAACCGGAAACGGTGGACGGACTGGACCAAAGCTATTTTGTGAATGAGTTAATCTGAGAAAATTGGAATGCGGAAATAAATAGCAGACAAAATAACCGAAATGTCCCCAAATGAGAACTCATGAATGAACTCGAACAATTAACACTTGGCAACTTAGTAATAAATACTGGCATAGATATTCGATATGACGGGGCAATGCCGTTGATGATGAATTTGTTGAATGAATTTGCCAGACTGCAACGATCCCATAGCAGACCATTTGATATCGATGTCTATATTTGTCTGGCTTTTAAAAAAAAGAAGCCAAATCAATGTATAAACATATGCACATGTGTTTTCAGTAATTAAAAATGAAATGGCATCCCTGCATTGCACATGTATGTTTTGACAAGGATCGGCTGCGTGGAAAGGACCCACACTTCCTAAATGCTGCCGACATGTGTTCATCATCGGAGCATCGCATCACATCGCATCGCATCGAGTCGCCTCGCTCATTAGGGGCGTCAAATGATCTTGACTGCAACTTCAATTTCAATTTGAACATGTGAGACAACAACGGAGACAGTAAATCACCGCCTGGAGGTTACTTTTAACATGAGTACTAACACACACACACGCACACACACTCACACACACTCTCACACCACACATGAATGCGGTCTCACACACGTGCAAGGCATGAAGATCAGTTGCAGAAGTGCCAAGAAACGGAGAGAGAACCAGTTGAAAGTTGAGAGCCAATGCAAAATGCGAAATGCGAAATGCGCGTGCGAATGCAGACAAAATAGAAACTCGCATTGGAGTCAGTCTCTTGTGGGGGCTGTGCGAAGCCGGTTCTCAAGTAAGGATCAATCGCATTTCACAAGTTAACAAGGGAACTACATGCGTTTATAGTTGTGCGGAAAAATATAATTAGTTGAAATTAATAAAACACTAAATAACGCCGATCGGTTAGTACCCAAGACTCTTATCCAGTTTGGGGCAGAAAACAAAGCAACGGAAGCACAAACCCGCTGCTGATCATGGCGCTATCGCTGCTGCGCTGCTTTGACGCCGACATCTGCGTCAACGACGACGCACAAGCTGTGTGAGTCGGCCGACGCCTTGTGGTGCTTATGTTGCTGCAACGGAATTAGAGCGATAGTGTCTCGTTCAGTTGTTGGCGTGCGCTCTTACCCTGCGGATGTGCTGTGATCGTGATCGTGTTGGTGAGGACAATACGAAAGGATACGACGACGACGACCACAACAACGACGCCTTATTTATCCTTTTGGCAATGCGCAAGCGCAAAGTGCATACAAATGTTCAAGTGTCAATTGTGCGAAAATAATTAAAACTCAAGTGAGAAACATTTCAAGCGCTGGAACATTTAAACTTCTAAATATTTGTGCAAGGAATTTTGTGAAGAGTAACGCGAGCAACGCTTTCGATTCATCGAAGCAACGAAATGGATTTATCGAGGCGGTTGCGGTAAGCATCTGACAAATATGTATCCCACGGATACAATTGCCAGCCGCAGAAGCAGCCGCAGTGGCAGCAGCTTGTGTTTGGCATGAAATTGATTCAAATTACAGTGTCAATGCGTATTTTAATTTCATTTGAACTACATGTGCAAACACTTGTCTTCTCTCTGACTGGCTGGCTGACTGTCTGCCTGGCTGACTGTTTACCACTGATAGTCCTGTTCCCATATATATATATATATATGTGTGTGTGTGTTTGTGTGTGTGCTCGAGGGTATGTCCTGGGTACAAGCTGTCTGTGCAACAGGCGCTTCGTTGTTGACAGTGCGCGACTGCCATTATCCTGGCCAACATTTTGTTTGCATGACAAATTACATTGCCCGCTTAATTTAAGTTTCTTAATGAAAATTGCAACATTTTGCACACAACATTCAATATATCCTATGCCTCCTGCGCCAAGCTGTGCAAAAGTAATCATTGATTATATTAATCGAATCCAATCAAATTAAAGAATAGTATCCACTCAATAAACTCTGAATAATCAGCCTCTTGAGTAATTATATTCACTCTTTCGAGGAAAATGCTGCTATCTAAATATTTATGTGAGCATGCAAAATGCGAAATTTGTTCTGCTAAAATTAAATGCAAAAAAAAGTACGCTGATTCATAGCCCATATTAAATGCTGCTATTCATTCGAATTCAAGGATTTTCAGCAAACTTTTTAACAAAATGTTTAATCTTGAGCACTACAAGAAAGATGCATAATCAATTGGGTAATCAATGCTTTGTGGTCCATATTTGCACTATCGATATTTCCTGTTAAAAAGTTTTCCATAATGCTCATAGTCTAACAGCGAAACTGAACTCGAATCTATTCCCTGTTTGTTTTTGCCGCTGTCTTTGTTGGTTATTTTTTTAAAATTTGTGTGCGAACACAGAAATCAAATCAAAATTTCGTATTGAAATGTAAATATTTATGCCCAAGTTAAGTCTAAATTGTGTGCCCGGCATGGATGTATGTAGGTGAAGTGCGTGCGCTTTGAAGTGCTTTTCGAAAGACGTAGCACAGAAAATATGAAAAGAAGAAAAACTTTGACATGAAGTTAACCAGGCAACCATCAACCGCGTGCCCAGTCAGTTCAAAGTTGATGGCGACTCTGTAGCTCTGCTGCTTTTGATAGATCTTGATGAAGCTGAAGCAGTTGCTCTCACGCATACGACGCTGGACATTTATCTTTTGTATGATCTAAAGCGTTGGCATTTGCCAGTTGACCGCAGAACGGCGTGCGTTTTATTTTTGGCTAAAGTCGTAAAGTTGCCGAAGCGCTGACCGGCACACAGATGCCCAACAAACTTGTTACTCCGTGCCAGACTCTGGCTGGCTCTGGCCAACAGGCAGTTAGCGCTTCCATTCATCAAGTATTTTAAGCTTTTCGCGAAAAACGCTGTGCTTGCCACTTGAAAGGGAAAATTCGGTGTGTTGTCAACGGCTGCTGACGTCAGGGGCGAAGCCGTTATTTGTTGTTGTTGTGGTCGCTTTGGGTTTTGGGCCGCTTTGTTCTACGAAATTGCGTTAGAATGTGGCCAACATATGACCCCTTTAGCGGAGGCGACAATGACACGTGTTTTGCCATAGATTGAATCAAACTTCGCGGAAAAATCTATTTTAAATACAAAAAACATACTAAACCAAAATAGATAGTCGATAAAATTTATATACGATTTCCGCAATTCTAACTAGGCATACGTTTTCCAATAGAATTCGATGGAAAATAATAATAAAACATAAATATTTTAACAATATAATTGAAATAAATAAATAATTCACAATATATCATTAGAATATGTTTTCCTATCAGTGTTTGATCATTTAATTTTTGGAAAAAACTCTCGAACAATCGATGAACATGTGTACAAGTGTTTCCGTTGGAATATTTTAATCGGAACTATTTTTGCTTCAATTCGTACACTTGAAATATTTGACTGTAGGTGATTCAATTGTCGAGCATGCCGTTACGTGTGATTTATCACCGGCTGGGTCAATAGCCAGTCTGTAGTTTAATGGTACAGCCTAAACATTTTAAGGCAATTGACTGTTTGTGGGCCCATTAACTTGGTCATAAGACTCTCGTTGCCATTACGCAGAGCTAAACTTTGTGACTCGCGACGTCTTTGAACTTGACTCAGTTACTGCTGACAATACGAAGATCATTGTTGAAACGCGGTGAGCAGCATTTACCAAATTATTTAGGAAGATACAGATGTATGAATTGTTTATATTCAGAGTTTAATAGAAATGTAGATCAAGTTGATGCTTAAATCCAAAAATAAACGCTTACCCATAATGTCTATCTCTCTGCAGCATTATATTACGTGTGTGCCGCGATTGTTTGCTATGTTTTAACTATAATTTTCCGCTGAACACCACTAAATTTCAACCAACAAAATTGAAAATTGAAACACCAATAGCAGCAGCAACATGGCCAAATTGTTTATTAAGCGTTAAGTGCTTAACTAAGAGTAAACAATAAATTCCCCAAATTGATGCTTTGAAAATGATACACGCACACCCCATTCAAAGTAGTCTAATTCTGACCAATAAACCGGCAAAATTATGCACTCAACTTGGACATGAGGTCACGAAGACGGAAAGCAAACACTTCGATTGCAAACTTGAGCCTTAATTCCTATAAATAAATCGCTTGAACAAATGCTTATCGAATGTTGTAAGTTCTCAAAAGAGGTTACATTGCTGCTGCTGTTAGTTCGCAAATTCTCTGGGGTTTGCGGGTTGCGCAAAATGGAATTAATGCGAATATCGAATGATGCGGCAAATGAGCAATTGGACGCATGTCGAGCAAAGACAAACAACTTGCATTATTGTTGCCTCGCTGCTATTGCGATCCTTCCATGGCTCAATTACAATGCAAGTTCATGGCGGGCATGCTGCATTTGCAACATGTGTGTAACTGGCCCCCCAGTGGCAGCGGCAGTTAATGATGATGAGCTGGCGAAGATCTGCAGATCTTGTTCCCATGACTTTATGCATTATGCTTAATTAACAAAGGCTGCCGACGTCGCGTCGTCGCGTTTAATTATTCCGTTGCCCAGCGTTAAATCAAATGCCGGCTCCCTAGTCGCAAATATGTTAATTTTTAGCCTAAAAGCAGCACACATATGTGCACTCACACACATGCTATACACATAATTAAATCGATAGTCTGCTAAAGGCTGAGCATTTGCAAGAGGTCGACGCACGCTGCAACGCGGAAGATAAAAAGGATGCCCCAAAACAAACCACACAAAATATTCCGTCGCAAAATTGCAGAGGCTGAACAAGCAACAGCAACAACAAAAAACACCAAAAAAAAAAACCAAAAATACAAAAAAAGGTCGCATGACGGACGAAAATATCCAAAATTTTTGCAAGGCAAACGAGGGACAGTGGACATTAGCGGACAGCGCGGAGTGGGGTGCCCCAACGAGATACGTCATATGCAGCAGCGGCGGCAGCAGCAAAATGAGTCTTAAAAGCACTGCTGCCAGCAAATGCAGCAGCAGCAACAAGTGGGGCAGAGCTCAGACAGAGCAAAAAGCCATAAAAATATTTTGACTGGCGGCTAAAGACCTCAGCTGCTTGCTGCTGTTCTTGTTGTTATTGTCTGAGTTTGTTGTTGCTGCTGCTGATGGATGTTGCAGACGTGACTTAAATTCCAATGACAGAACAGAAGCGAAATGAAGCTCAAATTGAAATCAAATAGGGACACGAACTAAAAAAAGCACAGGACACGTGATTTGCAACTTTTGCAACTGCAGCTTGTTGCACCACTTAGCATTTGCGTAACAATAATTCAAACTGCTAGACGGCTCCATTTGCCTGCCATCCACCTCAAAAAGCAACAAATACAGAAACAGCAACAGCCCATAAGTTAATAAGAATTTACCGAATTGTTGCCGTCAGTGCCAAGAATAACAATTTCTGCTTGTAATTGCGTAATAAATCAATGCCTGTTCTACATTTTGGACGTCAGTCCGATGGTTAAAATGTTCGCCGGGTTCGCATTTCATTTGAAATCTATTAATGTGAATAAGTGCAACTGTTGTCCGTCACGATGTTTCAAAAATGTTCACTTACAACATTTTGCACTTTTTATTAGCATTCTTTGGCTAAGTTTTATCGGCTTTATAGACTAAACTATGAGCTGTAATCCAGACAGCGATTCCAATTATTATCCTAGTTGTTCCGTCTTTCGCACATGATTCAGAGTTAACTGATGTTTTCATCTATTAAAAGTACACTCCAAATGACTGTAGAAAATTTCTTAAAGTGTATTGATCCTCAATCGTACCGATGATTTATTTAATAGTTGACCGTTGCAAATGGCTTTAATAGTATTCAAGTGATGCCAAACAAGATTTATCTGCATATATACAAAATGTTATCCAGGTACAAGCTGAATATGATTTTGGTTTGCCATTGTTTATAATATGTTAAGGTGTATACATTTGTATATATTTCTATACAAATAAAAAAGAAAATTCTGCACATTTTCTTCTTTATTAATGTTGAGTATCTAATTTATTAGCTATATGCTCAGTTAAGTAAATATCTATAAAAATTCTGAAGGTAATTATGTGCTGAAATGTGCTAGAACATGCAGCATCCTGTGAATGTATTTTTGGAATTTTCTACCGCATACTGTGCTGTTTATATATGTATGTGTATATATGTATATAGTATATGATACACCGTGCCAGTTGGGCGCATCTAGGTACAAGTACAAAGTTCGAAAGTTTGAAAGTTAAGACTTTATGATTTTTCTGATTTTTGTGTTTTATTTTCGCCATGCAATTAGTTATGAGTACTCATACTTGTAGTTGTACAACTTTAGAGCACTTGAAGCGGATTGTTGCAATCTCGTTCCAAATGAGTTGGGCAAATAGAAAATTGCCAATGTTTATGTGTGGCTTATGTGTGTGTGTGTGGAGTGTGCTCAGCGACTGGGGTGTGGGGGAAGCGAGTGAGGCGATATGATGCCTCTAATTAGCTGGATGGCATGTTTGTTGATGCTGTTGCTGTTGCTGTTGATGTTGATGTTGATGCTGTTGTTATTGTTGTTTTTAATATACAGTCGGCTTAAGTATGAGTCTCTCGCATATTGCACTTCAAGTGGCTGCTGTTGCCCAGTCAATGCAAATTTTGCCATAAAAATTTGTTTACAAATGTTTGTTGTTATTGCAAAGTAAAACATTTTGCCTGCTTGCGCTCTCAGCTGCTGTCAGCCAGTGAAATTTATGGGTCAGTAAGTTGTTGCAGCTCGCACTACAGTGAAATGCAGCAAATGTTGCAATCTCTCGCACTTCCTCTCCCTCTAACTGTCACAGTGTCTCTGTCTCTTACCAACTCGGCTTGAGCTCAACTGTGCATTCTGTTTGCTCATTTGCCCCGCTCGTTTGCCCAAACGCGTGACAAATATTACATTAAGCATTTATGCAAACTTTGTTGCCTCTTAGCCTTAAAATGCGGCTACTTTGTTAGGGGCGCACACACACATAAAAGCAGGCACAAACATGCTGTTGCATAACACTGTCCTGTGTCTCATTTAGTAAACGGTGCCAGCAGAGACCAGCACAGATCGCTGTGCGTTGAGAATGTGTATTAATTTCACTACTCAATTAAGTTTAATTAATTTTGAAATTGATAATTGCTTTCTCATATGCGTTGCAAGTGTTTTTGCCTGGCAGCCAAAATGGCAGCTAGATTGCATGGAAAGGAGCCAAGTCGAGTCCACTCGAGCTGTCAACGTTACCGTCGACTTCTACATCGACGTGTGTGCATTGTCTTATGCAAATGCAATTAAAATTTCAACAATGCAAACATTTACTTCCGTTGCAACAAATGTCGACGCGTCGTGCCAACATCTTCATAGAGTCATCTTTATAGACATACATACATATATACATAAGCAGCATCAGCAGCAGCATCAGCAGCAGCAGCAGCCGCAGCAGCAGCAGAAACAGCAACCACATTTACCTGGCCGTATTGTGGCTTTTCGCATTAGTCTGTGTTTGTCTTGCGATAATTGTATGATTTTGTAATTGTATTTGCACGGCTCCGCATGTGGGCGTCATATTTGAAATGCCAATGCCATCCGTATCCTTTCAACTAATGAGACCAAGCCTGAGAGGCTTCACATAATTGCTGCCTGCTGCTTCAAGGCCAACTGAACAACATGCTTTCGAATGCAGCCTTAGTCTAATTGGACTAATTACCAAATGCAACACAATAAAATTTGAACTTGATAAGGAATTATTAGAATTATTATTAATATTTGTATTCATAGCCTCGACTTTAATAACTTTACAACATCCTTACACCATGGGGTGTGCTTAAAGATTTGCTCACTTGGGTAACTTAACTCAGCACTTACAGCATTCATTAAAATTTAAATGAATTAGTGAATAAATTTTCAATTTCCATTGTTCTTGTGAATGGCATTAGTTTAACTCTGAGTTCAGCGTTAACTTGTTTTGTAACTGCATTTCAATTTGTTGCAATCAAATCTGTGGCAATTCCATTGGGCACATAAGAAATGCCAACATTTTTTACAATCAACATTTTAATCGG
Source organism: Drosophila cognata (assembly GCA_035041535.1). Taxonomy (NCBI): domain Eukaryota; kingdom Metazoa; phylum Arthropoda; class Insecta; order Diptera; family Drosophilidae; genus Drosophila; species Drosophila cognata. Next base: position 9,424,640 of record JAWNLC010000571.1, on the reverse strand, counting down.
GGGCAGTTAAAGTCAAATGATTGCAGCTGCCAAGTAGGTGGTGGTGTGGGGTGGTAGTTTTGGAGTGCGGGGGCATTCGCATTCCATCTTCATCAAAAGCCCCGGAGATGCGAAATGGGCCTGAGGCTGCTGTGGCATCTGCATGCTGTGTATAAATGTTGCATGTTGCACTCTCTCATTGGCTTGTAGTGCATTCCTGTTAATACTTTTAAATAGAACGCACTGCTGGCTGACTGCCCCAGCTGCCGCAAGTGCTGCAAGTGCTGCAAGTGCCGCAAGTGCCCGTCCCCCAACTGCTCACTTTGGGTTAATCAAGTGGCATGGGAAACTGCGTAAGGAGTCGCTGCTTATGCTCGCCTAAGTGAGGGCGTATGCTTGCCACGACCTCGCATATGAGTCATGTTAAAATAAACAAATCAAAAACTGTTTTCTATCTTCAGGTGTGGATGCTGCTTTCAATTTATTTTTTTGGCCGACGTTTTGTTTAGATTTGTTCCGACTTGCCACATAGTTATTTAGTTTTTGGTTTTTGTTTAGCATCGAAAATTATACATAGTTTGTGTTTGTTCTTGAGTTTGCCGTACAAGTGCAAGCGCTTGTATTGTAAGTGCCATTGCTATTGTTGTTTTTGTTGTTGTTGCGGTTCATTAGCAGCCGCCTTATTTATGATGGCCATTGCACCACTGCAACCAACAAATGCACTTGTTGCTTTGCAAGAGATTTCAAAATCCATACATCCATAGGATGTGAAATGAATGTGAACAAACATTTGCCCCCCAAAATGGTGTGAACCAAATACTTAAGTCTGCGATGCTCTTGATGGAGAGCAACAAGACTTCCCTATACTTAATCAGTGAATCAATGAATACCAAACACTCATGGTAAAGAATTTACTTCAATTTCTCAAACTGTTTAGTTTTTTTATACATGAAAATTACAAAATTGGTATTCACCTAAACAGTAAAATTTGTCAACCTCGTATTCGATAAGGAATAAGTACAATTTTAAACAATAAATCACTTGGAGAGTGAGAATTAATAAGTACTCCAGATTTTCCAAGCCTAGCAATTATTAACTTTTAAATTCTGGGAAAATACTGAATGCTTTTCAAAACGAACTTTCATTTTCCAGTTTGCTGCAGAGATTTAACTAAGGTAAACAATGAACAATGCACTCCATTGTTTGATTGCTTAAATGGAATCCTTTCATTTTAACTTAACTGTGCCTGTAATTGACCCAGACAATGCTGTGAAAAGCTGCCGACAACATCTGCCTTGATCTTGGCCATTAGCGAGCAGTGAGCTGCTCAAGATATATGTCCGTTATCCAATTGGGGTCAGAACAAAGGCAACGCTTTTGCTTTAGTATATCAAATACAGGCGGACATATTTTAGCCTGGATATGGGTCTGATGTTATCTGGTATTGTCAAGTTTCCGTCGAATTTTTAGCATATCCGCTTTATGTTTGACATTTACGTTGTGGCGATGTTTGTGGTTGGATGCCAGCGGTTTTCATTTGATGTGTACAAGTAATGCATATTCATACATGTGTATTTAAAGATTGGGGCAACTGTTTATGTTTGCGTCACGTGGCATCCGCCATATGTGGATACAAGAATTTCGGGTAGCATATATTTCAATACTATGTGGTACATACAATATACATTTGGTTTTGATTTCATTCGGGTATGTTTCACGTGGCGCAAATTTGTGCGTAATCAGCACGGAGACAGAAATGAAATCACGACTTGTTTGCGGCTTCTGCGGTTTCAGCAGATTTTTGTTGGGCTATCCAATTAATAGCGGGTCGCACTGAGTCCATGTCCTGGTACTGTATCTTGTTTGTATGACGCAATGGTATAGCAGGCGTCTAAGCGACGCCGCCTCGAGCTCGAGTCAGCCCCGGCTCAATGGACTGTAAAATGTGTGCCGTCGTTGTCGTTGTCGTTGTCGGTGTTCTGGCATTGTCGTGGCTTACTTGCCAAAGCAATAGGTGTCCTGGCATTGGTTTCAAAAGGGAAATGCGCTCAAATTGCATTAAAATGCCAACACAGAAGCATAAAAATTATGGCCACACTTGGCGTGCCACTCTACTAGCACTGCCATCCAGGGGCCAGCCCTGTCATAAGCAGCACGCCTGCTGTGCCGCGTAGTCTCAGCCGCAGTCGTAATCGCAGTCAGTCGAAGGCGTCCAAGTGTAACAAAACGCAGGCTCCTTGCACGCAGCGTCAAAAATTAAATTGGCAAGCCACCAACAGGGAATGGGGCCTGGGGCTACTACTAAGCCAGCCACGTTGCCTGCAACATTGAACGCTTTTGACATATTCACGCAACTTGTCCTCGCTCTCCGCATCCTCGTCCTCGACCTCATCCGCGTCGACTGCTACTGTGGCTGTGGCTGCGGCGTCGCCTTGTCTGTGGCATAATCATATATTCTTTGCTGGCGGGTACTTATTATTTACTTGTTCTTTTCTTTTTGGCAAATCGGCAGGAAGCGCCTCTAAATTATGTCTTGTTTATGTGGCAGTGCATATTTATGGCAAGCGTCGCGGCGCACAATAAAAAATTGTTACCGAATCGAATGAAATTGCAAAATTTGACTTGACCAAGTTCCACAAGACGCCCACTCCACGACCTACCCCTCCCCCCATCACATAATGTAAAAACAAGTTCAATGTTTGTTTCCTATGACCAGTGGACATAAACAAGTTCATGCTATTGTTGTTGTTGTTGTTGTTGTTGTTGCGAAGCCCTACAAAAGTTTATTTGTATACCTTTGCTGGCCGTAGCATGTCTCTTATGAGAAAGCCGTTGACAAATGACTGATTCCCGACAACTTTTCCCTCTCTCCTCGCTCGCTATCTCTCTTCTTCTCTCTCTCACCCTCTCTCATTCGCATCCGCCTGTTGGTTATTTTAATGAGCTAGTGTGGCCAAGCATGCGGCAAAGTAAACAAATATTTGCAACAAGTCCGCACGTGACGGTGTGCCTATTGTCTTTAATGAATGGACGAACGAACTGTTTGCGTGGTCTGTGCAACATTTAATTAAATTGTTTTTCATCTTTTTTTTTTTATCGAATTACAGCCCAACTGCCTTGGTAGTATTCATATTACTTATAGGTATTCAGGACTCACAGAGTAGATTTGTAAGTATAATTCAGTATAAATGTAATTAAGTTAGCCATAACTGTTGCTCCTGTGTAGCCTGGACTACGTGCAAAAAGACAATATGGCGCGAACCTATATTTACCCGCCAGTTACGTGACGCCTGGCGGCGAGGGAGACGATCCCAGCGAATGGACGAATTGGAGCTCACCATCGGATTGCTCGCGCACCTGTGGAGGCGGCGTTTCCTATCAGACTCGTGAATGCCGTAGAGTAGAGTGAGTAATGGCTAAAAAGTGAATATAATTTTATCTCAATAGCAAAATTATTATAATTTATTAGCTCGATATGCAGCGGTGGCAGTCGTCGCTACTACTCATGCAACACGCAGGACTGTCCCGAGGAGGAGCCTGACTTTAGAGCCCTGCAGTGTTCACGCTTCGATAATAAGAAATTCGATGGAGTGCTCTACGAGTGGGTGCCCTACACGAATGCGCCAAATCCGTGTGAGTTGAACTGCATGCCGAAGGGCGAACGCTTCTACAACCGCCAAAAGGAGAAGGTGGTGGATGGCACACGGTGCAATGATAAGGATCTGGATGTATGTGTCAACGGTCAGTGCATGCCCGTTGGCTGTGACATGATGCTGGGCAGTGATGCCAAAGAGGATAAGTGTCGCAGATGTGGTGGAGATGGCAGCACCTGCAAGACCATTAAGAACACATATACATCCAGTGACCTGTCTTATGGCTACAACGATCTTTTGCTCGTCCCTCAAGGAGCAACGAACATTCGAATTCAGGAATTGTCGCCGTCAAACAATTACTTGGCATGCCGCAATGCATCTGGTCACTATTATCTCAATGGCAATTGGAGAATTGATTTTCCACGGCCTATGTTCTATGCAGGAGCCTGGTGGACTTATCAGCGCAAGCCCATGGGCTTTGCTGCTCCAGATCAGATGACTTGCAGCGGTCCCATATCCGAGAGCATCTACATTGTAATGTTGGTGCAGGACAAGAATGTGAACGTTGACTACGAGTACAGCATCCCTGAATCTCTTAGCCGTAGTCAGCCCGATGTGAACACGTGGACGCATCGCGAGTTTGGACCATGCAGCGCGTCCTGCGGTGGTGGCACTCAGTCCCGCCTAGTTACTTGCAACAATCGCCTCAATTTACAAGAAGTTGATGATTCTCTTTGCGAGGGTCAGACCAAACCTGCTGAAAGTCAAGAATGCGGTGTTGAGCCTTGTGCTCCAAATTGGGTTGAGGGTGAATGGAGCAAGTGCTCGAAGGGTTGTGGATCAGATGGCTTCCAGAATCGCACTGTAAGCTGCGAGCGCATCTCCTCTGATGGGTAAGCTACATATATACGTAGTGCTAAAAGATGAGTAGAAGATAACCAATAACCATTTTCAAAGTGTTCACTCTGCTGAAGATGACGCCGTGTGCCTTCAAGAAGTGGGTAACAAGCCGGCGACAACCCAAGAATGCAATCGTGATGTCAAGAACTGTCCCAAATATCATTTGGGTCCTTGGAAGCCTTGTGACAAGCTGTGTGGCGAAGGCAAACAGACGCGAAAGGTTACATGCTACATTAAGGAGAATGGTCGCAAACGCGTTCTGCCAGATGATGATTGCGTGGAGGATAAACCGGAGGAAGAAAAAACTTGCCTGCTGACACCGTGCGAGGGTGTGGACTGGATCGTATCACAGTGGAGTGGTGTAAGTATTTCTTTGGATTATAGTTTAAGCAAAAATATTAATTATTTATTTTCTGATAGTGCAATGCTTGCGGCCAAAATACCGAAACTAGAACTGCCATATGCGGCTCCAAGGATGGAAAGGTTTACTCAGAGGAATTTTGCGGAGAAAAGGCTCCTGAGTTATCCAGACCGTGCAGTTCCAAAAATTGTGATTCCCAATGGTTTTCATCAGGGTGGAGCAAGTGTTCAGCGGCATGTGGAAAAGGAGTTCAATCACGCATTGTCATCTGTGGAATTTTTGATGGCAAGAGTATTAAAACAACGGAGGACTCCAAGTGCGATGCAGCATCAAAGCCAACATCAGATCAGGAATGCGAAGGCGAGGCAAAGGAATGTCCTGGTGAATGGTTCACTGGACCCTTCGGCGAATGCAGTAAACCTTGCGGTGGCGGTGAGCGCATTAGAGAAGTTTTGTGCCTGTCGAATGGAACCAAGTCTCTCAATTGCGATGAGGCGAAGGTCGAATCCATATCGGAAAAGTGTAATAGTGAGGCTTGTACCAAAGATGAACTTTTACCACTCACTAGCACTGATAAGCCGGTGGAGGACGATTCAGAGGAATGCGAGGAAGATGACTTTGATTTGGTCCATGATGGCCTAACAGAAGCGGATGAAGTTTCAGAAACAATATCATCAATAACGACTGATGATATGATGTTAAGTGATAGCCCATACTCATCTTCTGAAGATGCCTCTGCTTCTACCGATAGCACATTTGAAGGATCAGGATCAGAAAGCACTTCAGATAGCGGTATTTCATCCGAAGGTAGTGGAGATGATGAAGATACAACAGATGTTTCATCTTCAACTGATGAATCGTCCACTGACATTTCCAGTGAATCGAGTGGTTCGACAGACAGTAGCGAATCGACATCAGAGGCCTCGTCCTCCTCTGTATCCTCATCGGATTCCTCTACAGGAGGATCAACTGAATCTAGTTCAAGTGGCTCAACAGACGTCTCAAGCTCTACAGACTCAAGCTCAAGCTCAAGCACTGATGCCTCTAGCTCGACGGACTCAAGTTCAAGCTCCAGCTCGACAGATGCATCAAGTTCAACAGATGTGTCAGGATCCACAGAGGTTTCTGGCTCAACGGATATCTCTAGCTCAACAGATGCCTCCAGCTCGACAGATGTCTCAGGATCGACAGATGCCTCAGCCTCGACAGATGCCTCAGCCTCGACAGATGCCTCAACGTCGACAGGTGCCTCTAGCTCGACAGATGTCTCTGGATCGACAGATGCCTCAGCATCAACAGATGCCTCAGCCTCGACAGATGTCTCAGGCTCAACGGATATCTCTAGCTCAACAGATGCCTCTAGCTCGACAGATGTCTCAGGCTCGACAGATGCCTCTAGCTCGACAGATGTCTCAGGATCGACAGATGCCTCAGCCTCGACAGACGCCTCAGCGTCGACAGATGCCTCAGCGTCGACTGATGGCTCAGCCTCGACAGATGCTTCAGCCTCGACAGATGCCTCAGCCTCGACAGACATCTCAAGCTCTACGGATGCCTCAAGCTCAACAGATGCCTCAGCCTCGACAGATGCTTCTGAATCCACTTCTACTAGTGATGCAACCAAAGAAACATCAGACATATCCTCATCAACCGATTCTTCTACCAGTAGTCAGTCGACAGAATCAACAGCATCTACAGATACGACCATCTCATCATCAACGGAAAGTACCTCTGAACTTACAACAGAATCAACAGAGTCGACTAGCTCACCTGATTCAACTGAGAGCACCTCAACAGACGTTAGCTCATCAACATCCTCAGAAAGCACTAGTACATCGAGCGAATCATCTGATTCAACATCTGGGAATACTGAATCAACAGATACCTCTGCTTCAACAGGTACCAGTGATGGGTCTACTGCAACTGTTGGAAGCACCAGCTCTGATGATACTTCTACCGATGGCTCAAGCGATGGTTCTACAGATAGCTCCACTGACGGCTCTACAGATAGTTCTACCGCTGGTTCATCTGATGGTTCGACTGATAGCACGACTGATGGCACGACTGATGTTTCAGGCTCGACTGATGTTTCAGGTTCTACTGATGTTTCAGGTTCGACTGATGTTTCAGGATCGACTGATGTTTCAGGTTCGACTGACTCGTCTATATCTACTGAGTCGACTGAGTCTACTGCGGAACAAAGCTCTGGTTTAACAGAGAGTACAACGGAAGGCTCAAGCGCCGGTTCTACTACCGAAGGCGTGTCGTCTTCAACTGTGGATGCTAGCTCTAGCTCTACAGATAGTTCATCTTCCACCGAAAGCTCAAGTTCTTCCGACAGCTCCAGTTCCACAGAAAGTTCTACTGATGTTTCTGAAACCACAGGACTGTCGAGCTCAACGGAATCATCTGACTCCACTGCATCTAGTGATGGTTCCTCCACAGAATCTTCTGACACCACTGTTTCCTCCTCTGTCTCTTCTGACTCTACAGCAACCACTGAAAGCGGAGGTACAACCGAAAGTGTGGCGACTACTGACACCACGCCTGAAAGCTCAACAGACAGTTCACTTTCAACTGACAGTTCACTGTCAACTGACAGTTCACTTTCAACTGACAGTTCACTGTCAACTGATAGTTCACAGTCAACTGATAGTTCACAGTCAACCGACAGTTCACTTTCAACTGACAGTTCACTTTCAACTGACAGTTCACTATCAACAACCGATATTTGGAGCACTTCAGACACTGACTCCAGCACGCCACACACATGGAAGACGACTCTTACACCTAAGACTATGAAATGTAAGCCGAAGAAGTCGAATTGCGAGAAGTCCAAATTTGGTTGTTGTCCTGATGGCAAGTCGAAGCCCAAAGGTCCATTTGACGAGGGCTGTCCCATTCCGAAAACTTGTGCTGATACCGAATTCGGTTGCTGCTTAGACGGGGTTTCACCAGCCAATGGCAAAAACAATAAGGGTTGTCCGAAATCAGATTGTGTGGAGACTCTCTTCGGTTGTTGTTCCGATAAATACACAGCTGCACAGGGTGAGGATGATGAGGGATGCCCAGATCCAACAACATTACCGCCAACAACTACGCCAGAAGAAACAACGATTGAGTCCTCGACAGATGACGGCTCTGGTGATGTTAGTTTGCCAATAGAGATCCAAACCTCCGTTACATCATGCACATTTACCGAGTTCAGTTGTTGCCCTGATGGAAAGACACCTGCCACGGGCGAAAACTTCGCTGGCTGCCCAGAAGAAGAGGTTCGACGAGGTTGTGACAGCTATGAGCATGGTTGTTGCCCAGATCGTCGTACACCTGCTGCAGGTCCCAATGGGGAAGGCTGCCCTGCCTGCATCAACGAACCCTTCGGTTGCTGCCCAGATAACGAGACGCCCGCTCACGGCCCTCAAGGCGAGGGCTGCTGCATTAATACAGCTTACGGGTGCTGTCCCGACAATATAAGGCCTGCGTATGGACCCAACTCAGAGGGTTGTGAGTGTAGAGACTCTCCATACGGTTGCTGTGCGGACCAAAAGACTTACGCACGCGGATACCAACAAGAAGGTTGCCTATGCGAGACCACTGATCACGGCTGTTGTCCTGACAAGATAACAGCTGCCAGCGGACCCAAATTTATGGGATGCCCCTGCGAAACAACGCAATTTGGATGTTGCCCAGATGGACTCTCCTTTGCCAAGGGACCGCGTAATCAAGGCTGCCACTGTTCTCAGTCAGGGTACAATTGTTGTGAGGATGGTAAGACACCCGCAAAGGGACCCAACTTTGAGGGCTGCTCCTGCGTGGAGACCAAGTTTGGCTGTTGTCCTGATGGCGTTACTAAGGCTGAGGATGAAAAGTTCGGCGGTTGCATAAATGTTCAAGATCCCCCACAAAAGCATTGTGGCCTGACCAAAGAACTTGGAAATTGTACCAACTTTAGTGTCAAATACTACTTTAACCCATCCGATGGGCGATGTGCTCAATTCTGGTATGGCGGCTGTGAAGGCAATGGTAATCGATTTGAGACCAAGGCTGACTGCCAGGACACTTGTCAGGAGTATACCGGTGAACACGTTTGCCAGCTGCCAAAGAGCTCGGGACCTTGTAAATCCTTTTCCAAGATGTGGTACTTCGATACAGATAGAAATAGATGCGAGGAGTTCCAATATGGCGGATGCTATGGCACCAACAATCGCTTCAAAAGTCTCGAAGAGTGCCAGGGTACCTGTGCCATCAGCGAGAGCATGCGTAAGTAAAAATTTCTCGAATTTACTATCACATAAGGTTATATCAATTATAAACTGTATATGTATTCTTTATAATTTAGCTGCCTGTGAACAGCCAGTGCAGAGCGGACCCTGCGCCGGCAACTACGAGCGTTGGTACTACGATAACCAGACGGATGTGTGTCGCTCCTTCAGCTATGGTGGTTGCAAGGGTAACAAGAATAACTTCCCCACGCAACATGCCTGCAGTCACAACTGTCGCCAGCCTGGCGTGCTCAAAGGTTTGAGATTTCATTTATTTAATTACCATGGATTGGTTTTGTTTTATTTATATGTATTAGTAAAGTCTTATCTTAGTCAAGTGTGAGCTTTATTTTACTTTACATTTACTTACTTTACGTTATTATTTTATCCTGGTAACGGCATAATTTTTTCCAATTTCATTTTATTTGCTTGACGTTTGTCTGTGCATGATTGTTTGTTGCTTGCTATGCCCTACACTTACATCTATATCCTGAAATCCTGCACGTTATACTCGTATCACACACAAACACACACTCCCAGAGCAATGCTCACTGCCTAAGCAAGCCGGTGATTGCAGCGAGAAACATGCCAGATGGCAGTTCTCTGAAAGCGAGAAGCGCTGCTTGCCCTTTTACTACACGGGTTGTGGTGGCAACAAGAACAATTTCCCCACATTGGAATCATGCGAGACTCATTGTCCTCGCCAAGTTGGTAAGCTTTCAATGTTGTGCGATCGCTTTCAATGTGCGCAAAGTTGTACCTCCTCATAAGATCAATCACTGTTAACACTGTCTCATTGTCGTAGCCAAGGACATTTGCGATATTCCCGCTGAAATCGGCGAATGCGATAACTATGAAGCTCTCTGGTACTATGATACCAGTTCTACTTCCTGTAGACAATTCTACTATGGTGGCTGCGGTGGCAATGAGAATCGTTTCACCAGCGAGGATGCTTGTATGTCTCGCTGCAAGAAAGTACCTGAGCCGAAGCCGGAGCCCCCAATCCCTCCGCCAGCATCGCCCACAGGGGATATCTGTGATGAACCAGAGGAAAGTGGCGATTGTGACAACTATTCGCTTAAGTGGACGTTCAATAAATCAAGAGGTGCTTGTAGACAGTTCTATTATGGTGGCTGTGGAGGCAACGGCAACCGCTTCGAGACCGAATCCGACTGTATTCAGCGCTGCGCAAGGAAGGAGCCGGAGCCGGAACCAGTGCGAAAGTACCCGCAACCACAAACCGAAGCACCAGGCAGTCTATGTGACCAACCAGCGTCTGTGGGTGATTGCGATCAGTATGTGCTTAAGTGGAACTACAACTCGACCGCGGGCCGCTGTGTGCAGTTTTATTATGGCGGCTGTGGTGGCAACGATAATCGCTTCGAAACCGAGCAGGATTGCACTGCGCGTTGCACTGTAGGCGAGTCTGATACGGCCAAGTGCTTCCTGCCCAAAGAAACTGGCAACTGTTACGAGAATACAGTTCTCTGGTACTATAACAGCGAACAGGGTCTCTGCGACCAATTCGTTTACACTGGCTGCGGTGGCAATGACAATAGATTTACGACCGAAGACGATTGCCAGCAAGAATGCGATGATGCGCAGCATACCTGTTCACTACCTCCTGTTGAGGGTGTTCAATGTGATAGCAATCCTGTGTTGCGCTGGTACTTCGATGAGCGTACGGGTGGTTGCCACCAATTCCAGTTCACTGGATGCCACGGAAATCGCAACAACTTTGTGTCAGAGCGGTCCTGTACGGACTACTGTCGCCGCAGTCAGCACGATCCAGAACCGGAACCAGAACCAGAACCAGAACCAGAACCAGAACCAGAACCGAAAAAACCGGTAAGTTAGCTAATAATTAAATTACAGCATTGATTCTATAGCTTCCAATGATTTAATTTCTTCAGTCCTATTCGGTGTGCACACAACAACCTGAGGCCGGAGAGTGCGACAATCGTACCACTGCCTGGTTCTATGACAACGATAGAATGGCATGCACAGCCTTCACCTACAGCGGCTGCGGTGGTAACGGTAATCGATTTGAGACGCGCGATCAATGCGAGCGCCAGTGCGGCGAGTTTAAGGGAGTAGGTAAGTTAAAGTGTTCATATAATCGATAGGTGTCCTAGTTGTATTAACATGATGTGTTAGACGTTTGCAATGAGCCGGTGTCGACGGGACCCTGCACACAGTGGCAAACCCGCTATTCCTACAATCACGATAAACAGATCTGCGAGCCTTTCACCTACGGTGGTTGCGATGGCACCGGAAACCGCTTCAGCGATATCTATGAATGTGAAACGGTTTGTGTTGCGGGTCGCGAACCACAGTCTCCCTTGGGTACGGCTAAAGGTAACCAAAATTGATGTTGATTCGAGTCGGTAGCAATGCGTTTAATATGTTTTTGTTTTAATTTCGATGTTGTCTGGACGTAAGTAGATATCTGTCGACTTCCGGTGATCATCGGTGTGTGCAATGGACGTTCGGTGCAAGAGCGTCGTTGGTACTACGACGATGAGCGCGGAGCTTGTGTGTCCTTTATTTACTCGGGTTGCTCGGGCAACCAAAACAATTTCCGTTCCTTTGAAGCATGCACAAATCAATGCGGAAGTAAGCCTGCCACAAAGCTAGCACTTTTAAACCTGCACCCGAGCACCACACACACACAAACTCAATACCCACACAATTCTGCACCTTACCCTACTTTAAAACTGCTTGTTTGATTAAGCGTAGACATAGTATTCTTCAGTAGTATTTATTTAGTGCACCTCACTAGATTTAAGATTGCACGCGAATTTGTAAACTAGCTGGGCTTTATCTTTCGAGAGCAAATCTGAGTATACGATTTTCCACAGACCCTGTCGACCCTGCGGGACCCAATGATGTATCTCCCAACCGCTGCGAGGCCTACGATAACAAGTGTCGTGATATGCGCTGTCCCTATGGCATGCGTCGTGTACCTGCCGAATCGCAGCCGGAATGCGAGCAATGCATTTGTTTGCATCCTTGCGAAGGGTACTCCTGTCCCGACCACCAACAATGTGCTATTGATGTACCCAACAACGGTGATCGCGAGCATGAGTATGTCCCCGTCTGCCGTGATAGAAATAAGCCTGGTGTCTGCCCGCAGTTGGCGGCCAATGCCAGCGATTGCGCCTTGGAATGCTACACGGATGCCGACTGTCGTGGCGATAATAAATGCTGCAGCGATGGCTGTGGACATATTTGCGTGGGTCCGGCACGACCCACCCGACGACCTGAGGCTCCACCACCGCCAGTCATCTATCCAGGCGAAGAGATAGCATCGCTTATTCCTAAGGAGCCACAGGAACTGGATGTGCAGGCCTCAATTGGCGGAATTGCAGTACTGCGCTGCTTTGCAGCGGGCACCCCGGCCCCGAATATTACCTGGTCCCTTAAGGATTTGGTGGTAAGCATTATTATGCATTGTTGTGAAGTTGCAATCTAATGCACATTCTTTGTTAGATTGACACGAACCAAGGACGCTATGTGCTCACTTCTAACGGAGACCTGACCATTGTCCAGGTGCGTCAAACTGATGATGGTACCTATGTCTGCGTGGCCAGCAACGGACTCGGCGAGCCAGTACGTCGTGAAATTGTCATGCAAGTAACAAGTGCGTGGTATTCATTAACTCTATACTATTCCAAGTGCCTTTGAAAATTCAAATGTGAAATGGGAAAAATTAGACCAAAAACTAAATAAGGGATTGCATTTAAATTCCGGATTCCATTTTGCAAACTTCCCACTGCCAAAACTGATCCGATTGCTATAAGCAATTTCTTTCTGATCATTGTTATAGATCTAAAATAATACTATATTTATGTTTGAAAACTCGGTTTTCGCTCGAAATTCATACACAAATCTGCACTTATGAACCAGGTGTGTGTTAGTCAAGCTGCCTCCAATGTAACATTCTTATTTGTTGTTGCTCTGTTTTTCAAATTGACTTAATGGTTCTCTATATGTTCACAAGTAATTTTTGATTGGCTATGGGAACTTCGGAATTTCGAAGTTTATTAGTTAAGGTTTTTGTTCTCGCTTGATTTGGTGCTGGCATCATAATTAACTGCATTTTTTACGGCAATTTTGCATGTTGCTTGCTTTTAACCCTTTGCATGTTGTTGTTGTATTGATGTTGGTGTTGGTAGAGCCTCAGAATACACCGGCCTATATCTATGGTGGTCACAACGTTACGCAAATTGTACAATTGAAACAAGCGGCTTTGCTTCGTTGCCCGGCTGGTGGCAATCCCGCACCACATGTCAGCTGGTGGCGCAACAATCAACATATTGGCATGAGCGACGGAAAAGGTCGTGGTGTAATGAATCGCGACTACTCGCTATTCCTCGCCTCTGTACAATTGTCTGATCTGGGCTTGTATAAATGCGATGTGTACAACAATAGGGGACGTGCGGTCTCGCTGCATGTTACGCTCAAGGCGGTGGGTCCAGTACGCGCTATGAACAAAGACGATGCCAAATACTTGCAGTATATTATAGACCCTGCGAAGGCGCCGGTCAGAGTAATGCCGAAATATCCTTACAGGGTAGCGCGTCCGGTCTATGTGCCTCCTCCCGTAGTCCGGGATCCGCGACGTAAGTACTAATTGCACGATTTGGTTCGGAATGGCTTGGTTTGTGTGCTTCAAATTGTGGTTAGAGCTGCAGCTAATGTGGAATGTTAATAATTATCTGTTCACAGTTAATGCTGAAGCTGTGATTGGCTTGGATCCGCAAAACAGCTACACGCCCGGCTCGACAATAGCCATTGGCTGCTCTGTGCAGGGCTATCCGACACCGGAAGTGACCTGGACCAAGGATAAGTATCCTCTGTCCAACAATGAACGCATTCAAATAACTGGTAAGAATTAAATAGCTCTCTCTATCTATCGCTCGTAATGCTCTATGAGAGTTGCTGATATGAGAGCTATACTATTATTGTTATTTATTGATTCTGTTTCTTTTCACCAGCCCAACCGAATCGCTTGGTAATCCACAATGTTACTACCGGGGATACCGGCCTCTATGGCTGCACAGCCCGCAATGCTTTCAGCTACAGCACCAGCGAGAACACTGTTACAATTAATTGTAAGTAGCTGTTCGATCTATTAATGGTGTTAAGAGATAAGATTCTAATTTGTATTTCGTGTCTTGCAGCTGTAATACCGATATCGGCTGAATGTTTTGACAATCCGTACTTTGCCAACTGCAAAATGATCGTAGAGGGCAAGTACTGCAAGAATCATTTTTATGCCAAATTCTGCTGCAGATCCTGCACATTGGCCGGCCAGATAGGGCAGCCTCACCCCAATGCGATTTAATTCCATACTACCAAACTTTCAAGCTTAGCATATTGGTTGGACTTCATTGAATTGAGTTAAACCAAAAAATATTCGGAAAATGAGCAACGTCACAAGCCAGTAGAGAGAAAAAAGAAACGAAACAAAAAAAGAAATAAATAAACCGCCAATCGCATAGCCCACAGATCAAGTACATGTAAGGAACGTTTTAATTAGTATCCTATATACGACGATTTCTTCCAGCACAAAAGAAAATAGTATTAGTTTTTGTTCCTATTTATTCTTGATTTAAATTCCTCCATAGAAAGTGGCTAAAACTTATTTCCATTTATATATTATTTAGTGTTTTTCTATGATATTTGTGCAACGAGTAAAGCAATTTAAGTCTGTAAATAAATCAAAAATTATGTAAAAATAAAAGAGTGCAAGTATATAAATGTGGCATTTATTTTTCTAATGCATATGTAGAATATTATGAATATAATATGTTTATGGAGCAATTCAAATTTTCAACGATGTGGCAACGCTCTACTACAAAGGGTTATTGATTTTTCACCAAGCGCCAAGCTGCAGCTGTTTGTTGGATTCTGCGCTGTGCGCTCCAGGGTGGATTGGAGTTTGGAGTAGTACAACAAAGCGATAATAAAATTTGTTTGGGTTTGTCATCGCGTGCATTTTTTTATAAGAATAATTTGAACGAAACAAACATAGATTAACTATGGAGGATAGCGGTATTGATAGTGAAGATAGACAGTCCAATATATATGAGGATGGTGCCGCAGGTTTGCTGGTAAGTGGTCAAATAGCTCACCACAGACACAATAGCTCATGGCCAAGCCCATTGCAGAAAACTGCCAGTGGAGCGCCCAAACATATGTCGGATCTCGAGTTTGAGGTAGCATTTAGGGGTGCCAGCAAGGTATATGCGCCAACTACAATTGAAATCGATGACGATAGGGCTGTTCGAGCGACAGAGCGCAACGAGCCGCCAAACACCTGCCGCATACTGCAACGAAAATTGGAGCTGAAGGTCGAGAGGGCCCGGCGCAACTATACACAGTACCAAGAGGAGCAGGTGTGTACACTCGACAATAAATCAAGTTGATGTCCTTGAACTAATACAATTGCGGTCTATTTCAGGCAACTAAAACACAAGCAGCCACACTCATACCCATCAATCGGTTGCCTATACCTGGCGAACCGGAGCAGAAGCCGCTCGTCGATTATAAGTCTGAGAGCAGCGATGAGGTGGAAGAGATATCGTTCTTCCCGGCACAGCTGAAGCGTGCCAAACGACGTCAGCAGAATCATGAACTTACCGATACTTTTAGCATACAAGAGATGACTATAGAGTCTGATTTGGAGTCCGATGACAGCGGTGGCACCCAAAACCTCGAACTACTCTTGCCCTCCATGAAATCAAATATTTTGGATAAGTTGAAGAGCTGTTTTGGTTGCTGGCGGCGCAGGTAATGCCAGATGAAACAGCCCTTTCACAGTCGGTCCAGGCACAAACACGTTATTGACAGGCACTAGAAATTCACTTGTAGACACGATATACAGAAATACATATATAAATAATTGCCAATACTAATCAGTAAATACATGTTCATTTATTTGGTTCCATATAGAAAACGATAAAAAAGAGTTTCGCATCAATAACACATTTCACGCTTTTTAATTATCCGTATTTAACGTGAGGCAGACACCTTGCAATATCCAATGACTCTGATCCTCAGAGGTGGCCAAATTTGCCTCAAAAACCAGACCAACGCCCATCGCATTGCGGCGCAGTGATGTGGTATACACAGGCGCCAGGAATGTGTTCTGCGAAGTACAGAGTTATGTAATTAAGGAATTATATATGATTTAGTTTTTATTCTAATTAAGCTTAGAAACCGTTGGAACTAGTTGTAATGATTTGGATTGTTGAGCACCACAAGTAGTGTAGTTTGTACCATTAAAAACGGTTTAATGTTGTCTATTCAGACCAACTCGAATAATGAGTGTGCAGGTTTAATTCCCATATACAGTGCCCCTTTATCTCTGTCAAAAAAGTAAGAGCAACCCCGCATTTAAAATCAGAAACAATTAGCACAACAGCTGCCCCATTAGCTGTGGTGGATGCGGAAGCTGTTGGTAATTTAGTGCAAAGCATTTAAACAAATATCAGCGAGGGCGAGCCAAATACCCGTAGCAACCCTCTTTCTCGTTGCTACAGTTCACCCAAAGCGTATGTAGATACACGAGGACATTAGTACTTGTCACTTGCAGACGGCGTTGAGTCCAGGCCGAAAGCTAGCCAGTGTCAAGATAAAAATATACAAACCTGTAGCTTCAGTCGGTGCGCTTCAATGGGCACCACGGCCAATATGGGCAGCTCCTCGACCAGAACTTTTGGTTTCGAGCGCATCAGCTGATTAGCCTCCATGTCAAAGCGTGCGCCCTCTATGTAAAGACCGTGCACATAGCAGCCCTGTAGAAAGTTCAACGATTAAAATGCAAACAGAATTGCTAATTACAAAATTAGTGGCAGGCGGTGGGCGGTTCTACCGGTCATGTTGGGGTCATAGTTTTGCATTTAGTACTGGGCAGACTCGCCTCTACTCACCGTTGATGGGCGCTCCTCAACGTCGTCGGGCTCCGAATAGGCGGTTACGTAGGTGAACAGCGTAGAGCGATCCAGAGGCCAGGCGTTCTTGCGACACGCAATCTGCAAAAACGCAACATTGAATGAGCTGACAAAATGAATATGAGTGGAGGGTCATTTCTAACCTGAACCAGGGCCGTGAGGTAACTCTGCGGTATATGCAGTCCAGACAGCCACATGACCAGCGGCTCGCCCGAGATCGACCAATACTTGTACTGCACGGCTCGTTTCTAAAATGTGAGGTGAAAGCGAATTGTTGATTAGTGGATTGGACATGAGGGCTGCACCTGACTGATTTTGCGCCAAGCTGATTAATGAGTTGCGACAGTGGCCACGATGGTGATTTGAGAATGGTGGAATGGGAGGGAGGGATGACATACCTTTAAATGCTCCAGCCAGCTAGCTAACTGCTTGCATGTATCCGGTGCCAGTTTACTCCACACGGTTGGCAGTAGGCCATTAAATAACGAGTTGGCAATGTTGTCCAGGACATTGTCCATGCCGATTTCACCAGCGATGGCCTGCGGAGAGGATGCAATTAAATTAAAAGGCACAATGACAACACATATGCATGCATGTGCATGTGAAAGTGCATGTGAATGGAGGTTTGGGTATTTGTGTGGGCGTGGCAGCATCCATGCCAAGACAATGGCAAGCGGCTGAGTTCATTTGCATTTGTAAATTTATTTTGGCAACAAGATGCAGATGCCCAACGAAAGACCGCATTCAAAGTTCCTCCATGGGTGGGACGTGGAGGTGGCGACCACGAGATGCATTGGTTGGCAGCCAAGTTGGCAAATGCATAAGAAAAATGCAAAACAAAGCTGAAGGATTTATGTAAGCTCTCCATTGACAGGCGAGGCGAAAGCCAGAGCCATTTCAATAGCTTGGTTAGTTACCTTGCGAAGCAGCTCCAGCGATTTCTTAATGCGCACCACCAGAATGTTAAAGCGGTCCAGCTCCTGTAATAGCACCACACCGGTGGGTGACAGGCTCATCTGGATTTGTTTGCGTATGCGCCACGTCTCGAAGGCGGGTGGCAGCTTTTTCAGTATTCCCGCTGCAACAAGGTCGATGAAGTCGTCGCGGCTGATGCCGCCCGTACCCTCACCTATAACATGCGGAGCGGATACCGATAAAATTGGAAGGAATAAGTTAGTATTGACAATGGGAGAGAAATCCAACGTTTAAATGTATGCAATGGTTGTGGTTTTTACCATTGCTCTTTTTTAATACCATTTAGTTCGGCAAATAGCAATTTTTATTAATTTGCCTTTTATCTGGTTCACTTTTTTTCTGCTTTATTTAAATTTCTTTTTTATAAATTGTCAATTAGCAAATACTAAAGCTCATGAATATGCAAATTGTCAGCATTTTTCACAGAATTACACAATTTTATTGAAGCGTATAGGCTGGGAAGCCGTGCTAAAGAAAAGCTACATTTTTCCATTCATTATTCCTAGTAGATATTCATCAATTTTGGCAAGCTTTAAATACTTATAACTATCTAACTAAATGGTTATGATCACATGCAAATTGTTATGCAAGTACAAGAGTAAACTTTAAGCCTGTTTACAGGGTATTTTATTAGTTTTGAATTTAATGTCGATGGTTTGCAGTTTGACGGTAAATTGAAATCAAATTGTAAATATGTTCGATTGTGCTTGGCAAATGTTCGGCATTTTCATTAACTTTTTTCGCTCATTATTTTATTTACATTTTTTTCTATGAGGTGGTGCTCAAGGAGAATGATTTCGTTTACATAAAATACTTTACCAGCTTCGTCGACGTTCGGTGTCCACTTGGTTGCTACGGTTGCGTAAGAGATTGGCAAAAAAGTAATAAAAGTTTGGTTGAATTGTGTATATGTACGTATGTATTTGTGATATGTAGGTTAATACAATTGTATGTGTGTATGCATGAACGAATATAACAACATCGGTTGTGGGCGCGGGGATAAGGGCAAAGTACCCTCTTAACACGCTTAAGCTCGTGACGCTAAATGATCGACTTTCAAGTGACGTTTTCACCAATTTTTGTTGCAGCCAATGCGGATTCGGATGCGGATGCGGATGCAGACAGAAATGCAGATGGCGGAGAGTGCTGTGCGGTGTAAAGTGCATTTGCCGGAATGGGAGTGGCATAAATGGGTTAACGGCGGGTGTTTGTTTGTTTCCGTGTACATGTGCGTGTGTTAGCATCTATTTTAATTTTTAATGTATGCCCTGGTATTGCATACCGGCTATAATGATGCAGGCAATAAAGTTAATTGCAAAACCGCAACTAATTAATTAAATTAAATTAAAAATTTAACATTCCAAAAATGCAACAGCTATGAAAATCAACGAGATAAAATGTAATAAACGGCTGACAATTGGCACACGTTGCATGTAAATTAAACCATTCATGTACGTACTCGTAATTGGCTTCCGCTTCTAACCGAACTGTCAAACACTTTATCGAACTCGAATGCATATATTCTTATATATACTTTTATACTTTTGCCTATATAAAAGTAAAATGAAAGCTCAATTTTAAAATAAGCCATGTTGCAAATTATATTATAGCTCACAATTAACAAAAGACTCCGAAGACTTTGGCAAAAAAGTACATTTATAAAAAGTAATAAAAAAAATACAAAAAAAAAATATTAAATGTTACTTTCTATACATGTATATATTGAAAAATGTGTGTTCTTTGCTACAAAATCAATATACCCAGAATCAATACGTGTGGCCTATTGGCCAGTCACTTACCAGTTTGTGGCTGCAACTCAATCAGGCTGTTCCAAATGTTGCGCGCGGCCATTGTGTAATAACCGATTTCCGCGTTTGGATGCAAACCAAATACATCCGGCTTATTGACCAGCGGCAGTTTGTCAATGTGGACTGTTATCAATGCATTACGTATGTAAAACTGGTTATGTCGCATGTGTACCATGAACAAGTACTCACCTATGAAGTCCTCTTTTAGCACGGTCTCATCATCCGGCAAGCAATAGTCCACATTCTCGTCCTCATAGAAGTGGAACGATTGGAATTCGTCGAATAGAAAATCTCCCATATATTCATTCATATAGCAGTTGGTAATGCGTCTGTCAAAATCGTCAATTACTCGACCGCCGTACATGACCTCGCCAATAAGATACTTGAGACTATTCCAGGGTATCTTGTCTTCGGCAGTGCGGCTTAAATAGTTGCGCAGTATTTCTGTGCAGACTTCGAAGTCTGTATCGTTAAAATCGTATGCTATGTTCCAGCCGAGCTTATCGTATTTGCGGCGTTCCTTGGGGATGAAAGGGAGATTCATGGAGAGGGAAGAGGGAGCGTGGTGCATAGATTAATTGAGGAAACAGTAACTGCGCCATCAATAACAGTTTGTTGAACAAAAAGCACACTGGCTGCTCCATCAATTGGGAAAGTTGGGCGCAGTTGTGTTTGAAATGCTTTCAACAAACAGCCAAAAATGAACAAGTTAATAAATAAAGAAGTGCATGGAACAGCTGGAACAGCGGCGTCAGAACTTCGAGTGCAGCTACAAATTTTGGTTTTTGTTATCCTTTTAAATACAACACTTACTTGCACAACAGCATGGAAGAAGGCGAGTACATAGATTAATGCACGATAGGCGCGATGAGAGCACGCCTCCAAACGATCCTGACGCACTTTGAAGAAAGTCGAGCGTAGATTAAGCTTCAAGCCGTTTGGCGGCTCAGTGACCACTAAATCACAGATAATTGAAACAATTTATATTTAATGACATATTGACATGATAGATATTTACCTTTTAGCGACTTTTGCAATATGCCAATCGGGAAGGTCGGTGTTGGATCTGTAGTGATCCATAATCGAAAATCGGGATGTGGATTTTCGATTTTGTCCAAAAACTTTTCCAATTCTCGGACAAATTTGACCAACAAATGGCCATTTTGCAGCATCAACCATTGACCTTGTCGGAGTGCATTATCCAGCATATTAAGCGCTGCCTTCTCCTGACCCTGGCCAAGCGATATATGACAGAAATTACCCATGCCGCCTAGAATGACATCGGCCAGCTTGATGAGATCATTGGTGGGATCTGAGCCGGCGCTGAGTATAAAGCAAACGGGTATCGACGAGGTCGTTTGCTCATAAACAGCAGATAAGCTCACAACCGGCGGCATAATATAGAATTCATCCATGGTGTCCACAATATATTGATTTATGCAACGGAAAATTCGATCCACACGGAAACAGCGCAGGAATAGCAATTTCTGCGGTAAAAGCATGAGAAATTATTCGGCTTTAGAAGATGGACATTCTAATAACACAATGACAACGCCACTGACTGATGGCGCTCATCAATGAGTTACTCCTTGGTCCTTGCCGGCACTTGTATTGTTGCTGTTGCCGTTGCCATCGCTCTTGCGGTTTCCAGCTCAACTCAAGTGCAAATTGGGCTCGCCGCTGGTTTCAAGTGCGACTGCCGGCGTAAATTGCCGCTCATCTAATGGCTTGGAAAATTGATAAAATATGGTAATGCACACACCATCGCATATACAAATATACACAAACTCACATACACACACACACACACACAGATACAGCCATGCTGGCTGACAAAAACAGGCTGCTAATAACTTGAGCAGAAAATGTGCGCCAAAAGTTGCAGGACGGAGCAAAAGTCGAGTAAAACTGAACGCCCAGACTCTGTGTGTGTGTGTGTGTGTGTGTGTGCGCATGTGAGTGTGCTTGTGTGTGTGAGTCTTGTACATAATAATCCACTAGAATCGAGAATAAAGTACGAAATCCAATAACGCTCGATGGCAACGGCAGCTCCTGGCAAGGACCGCACCCGCACTCGCACTCGCACTCGGACCGAGGAGCAGCCACTTGAAGTTGAAAGCATGCAAAACGAAAGTACAGAGCAGTGCCAGCACTTGCCTGGAATGCATTGCATTTGATGTTGTAGTCGCCGGGGCTTGCCACCTCCTCAGGATTCTCCAAGTCGAACCACTACACCATGGGCCAAGGGCATTCGCCGATAAGTGCAAACAGAATGAGCATCGGCAACGGAAACCAGTGAATGCCACATGTCACAGGAGCCGTTTCAGCGCCCATCCAAAGTCCGAAATTGTTGTCGTCGTTGTTATTATTGTTGTTATGCAATTCATAGCATAGTCCCAGGAGCATCAGTTGATAACGGAACATTGAAGTGGACGTTGATATGAAGATGCCGCACCAAAAATAACAAAACAGAAAACATAAAATGAACAACATGAATACTGCTTAACCTATTACGATATTTTTGGTGTATTGACAAATTCTTAAACATTAACTATAATGGAAATGCGACCGAATGCGAGTAAGTCAATAATAACAATTTTACTTGGCAAATCCAAATACATACGTAAGAATATGAAATATGAAAAAGGGAAAAACTGTTTTTAAGAAAGTTTTAAGAAAGACTTGCGAACTAACAATTTCGGTCCCTTGTTTATATACAAAAATGATTCTTGCACAAGTTAGTCGAGTTTTAGACACATATACTTTGATGCTGACTTACCGTTTTCCACTCTTCCAAATTAAGACTAAAATGATCTGGGAGTGTGCCAAACGGATCGGGGAAATCAGAAGCCAATTTCAGTAGATCCTCCCAGCTCTTCTCGGGCAGCCACTTGGTGGGATTACTGCGTTCGCTCTTTGTCAACGCGATGTTGCCTTTGATAAAGAAGTCAATTTCCTGTTGCGAAAGGATGCCATCGCGCTGCGCCAGTTTTGTGGCTATCTGGAAGGAGAAGAGCAGCTTGTGCCGTTCAAAAATACCCGTGCAACCATAGCTGTACACATTCTGCGTCAGTGTTTTGATAATGTTAACCAAACGCTTGGCCAACACTGTGTCCGGCACGGCTTTTCGCAGCGAGTAGATGAACACATCAAGATAGGCGGCCAGTGCATATTGATACATGCTGTTCACTGTTGCCATGTCGGCAAGGGCGAAGAAGAGAACTGCTCCTCGCTTCGCAGCTGGCCGATAACCATTACGTAAAATTTCAATGTCGGCGGCAGTGTCGCTGGCCAGCTTCAATTGTTTCATGACCAGGCCGGCCTTAGATTTAGTATTCTCCAGGGTCTCGATCAGCTCGACGTTATCCAACATATTGCCCGTTGAGGTGGCCAGTTCGCGCAAGAGTGAATCTTCGAGTTGCTGAAGTAGCTGTTTGTTTTCGCTGGTTTGTGCTATCAGATCCGAGCGTTGCTGCTCCAGATCCGGGCGCTCAGTGCCGACCACAACGCTAAGCAGCTGATCTTCCAGGCCAGTCTGTGTAACTGTGTAGTTGATCACCAACGCCTTAGCGTAGACAGCGGGATCAAACTTTGGATTAGAGAACTTTGTCGTTAAATACAGGCGAAATTTATGATCCCAGTCAACTTCCTTGTCGCCTAACATTGTAAACTTGCGGCCTCCCTGCACGCGAATGTTCTTCTGCAGGACATCATCAATGACCGGATCAATGTAATCATCCACATCCTCAAAAAGCACCGGCCACCCATACATTATGGACATTTCCAGCTGCTTCAGGAAGTCCGCATCAGAAAATGACAGTACCTTAAGATTGTTGCGCGACTCCTTCTTTCGTATCCACTCCAGCGCCTGCAACTGTGGATCTATGCAAAGTGGAAAGCGTGAGGCACGCATGGTCAGAATGCCGTTTTGAATGGAGAGCTCGTCGGGCGGCAGGCCTTCGTTAGACCATTGGGAAATTTCCACATCGGTGGTCAATGCGATGTCAATTTTAAGGGGCAGCTTAACTGGTATGCCCAAAGCAATGATATCCTCCAGCCAGTCATCAAATACCATTGCCTTGCGGAACTCCCATGTGAAAGCACCCGTGTAGGCTAAAAACGAAGCGCAGATGAGGCAAACACCAACGCTGTCGATCAGCTGTTGGCCCAGGCTGGCCATCTCAGCGCTCCAGCGTATCAGCTCCGAAGTGAGACCGCTAATCAGTTTATCGGATGCAATTAAGCGACGTTCAGCCTGCTGCATCATCTCGGTTAAGGCCCTCATTTGCTTCATGGACGTGGCATAGTTGTGATTGAGGTCTGTAAGTTTATCCTCTAGCTTTTGTATTTCAGAGTTCAAGTGAGTCAGCAGCTTGATTTGAACCTCCTGCTCTTCAACCAGGAAATCAAGGCGTTCTTTCTTCGGCTTTACCTCACGATAGACATCAAAGAAGCCTAGCACAGCTTTCACGAACTTTAACAAACCCGCACCGGCAACCGAAATCTTTCCCATGTCATCCAAATTTTGCGTTTTCATGTGATTGCGACAGGAGACGATTTGTTTTTGTGTTAAAGCCTCACAGTCCATTTCCATCAAGCTCTTGAGGAAATTGACATCACTCATCATTCCCTTGGCGCTCTTCCAGCTGATTTCCTTGATACCCTTCAGGATGGCTACGCATTCACACACAACCTGTACGGCAGCCGGGGGCGTCGCAAACGAACGGATCTCAGTGATCTGTGCTTTTTCAAGTTCAGAGAGCGCACGGCGGGCTTCCTCTAGCGCTGGCATTGCTTCGGCCAAAATCACTTCGGCCTCTTCTTTTTCAACTGCAATTTGCTTGCCCTTGGTTTCCACCTCCACTGATTTCTCAGATGCCTCTTCTTTTTTTGTGTTCGCCTTTTGCGTTGAGGTTTCTATTGTAACCAGCATTGCCTCACACTCCTCTGAAGCAATCGCCACATTCTTCTTTTGCTCCGTCACTATAATACGCAGTTCATCGATCTGCACGGAAGCCTCCTCGATTTTCTTGATACCCTCGCCAAGGCGTTCACGCTGCTGCGTGATATGCTTATGCTTCTCCTCTGCGAATAGTTAATTTAGTTGTGATTAGATTAAAGCATCTATATATTTATAAATTTCACCTAATAATCCAAGATAGGTATTGATGTAGTCCAAGTAGTGCTTGGGCGTTACGAAATTACAACGTCGCAGCTTCGTAAGATAATCCTTTGAATACTCCTGAATGGTCATATGCACATGAACTACATGCTCAATAATCGCATCGCGATGAGGAGCGGGAATCAGCATATGCTCAGTAAGGAACAGCTTAGCAACAGCATAGAGCGCTTGCTTGGGCCAGGGGAATACCCAATCAGTGTACGTGCTGCCAATTAGACCTGGGAAACTTCGGCAACGATTGCGCAGCGCGTCACCAGACGGCGACATGCAAAGCACCACGTGTAGGTTCTCGGCACAGGTTCGCAGGAAATACGCCCAAACTGAATCTCTAAAAGAGCAGATTTCGACGGATCACTACAATAGTACTATAATCGAAAAGCTATTTACTTGGATGCAGAAAGGCCTTCATCTTCTGCAAACTTGCGCACTTGATTAACAATGCCATCCTTATCCTCATCTGAAAACAGCGCAGGCACTTGGCCAACTGTCAGAATGTTGTTGATCAACTCCAGGAAGCCTTCCTCGGCTATCTGCAAGTAAACAGCGAGTCTTACCAAGCTCAGCTTTAACTTTGGTCTATACGCACCTGTGCGGTTGTGAACATGAAAACAACCTTCTTGCGTTTAACTCCAGCGATGTTGTACAATGCTTTCAGATCTTCGCGGAAGGACGTTTCATTGTAGCCCCGGGAAATGGTGATTTCGAATACGTCGCACTCGGCAGCGAAGGACGCCAGGCGGGTAACACACTTCTTGCCACAACCTCCAACACCGATGAGCAACACATGGCCGCGATTCATGCGAAGTGTGCGATGGACTCGCGTCAGATGCTCTAAACAATCCTCGAACAAAACTAGCGTCATAGTTACCTTCCGTTCGCAATATTCCCCCAAGATTTCGGTGAACAAACT
The DNA here is from genome assembly GCA_035041535.1 of Drosophila cognata. Classification (NCBI taxonomy): domain Eukaryota; kingdom Metazoa; phylum Arthropoda; class Insecta; order Diptera; family Drosophilidae; genus Drosophila; species Drosophila cognata. The sequence continues at coordinate 9,398,709 of JAWNLC010000571.1, read as the reverse complement.
GAAGACCGCATCGTAATCCAAGAGATCCTCGTATTGACGCGCCTCGGATTCGTTAGTGAAGTTACGAAAATCGCCGAAAATTAGCGGATCCCGTAACACATAGTCCTTGAGCGATAGAATCACATCAGGACCTTCATCGCCCTCCTGTTCCTCTTCCCCGCCTTCCTCATCAGCTGCCGCTCCAGCGGCGTCTTCAGCAAGAGCATCGTAAAGTAATCGGGCCTGTGCTTCTGCCGCGGCCGCCTCCAAGTCGATGAAACCATGTTCTTCCTCAAATTCGGGCGGAAAACGTTCGGTCACCTCGACGGTAAGACACCGACGCACATTGACTATGTCCTATTAATTGAAATTTTACAAGAGTACTTGTCTCATTTTGGATAGTTCATTTACCGTCTGCGAAATGAGGCGATCGCATATAATTCTGGTGAACTCATTACGCCAGACACGTATCAGCTCTCGAAGGCCCTTGAAACACTCGGGCTGAATCAATAGCATTCCCGCAAAGATGCGCGACAGATCCTTCAGATTGAAAATGTAATGAAACTTCGAGGGCGTCGGTGGCAGATCCACAATGACCATCTGACGAGATAAATGACAACAGCAGTAATAAGAGCAAACACTTATAAGTGGCAAGTGTCATGCCTACGCCCTACGCCCTACGCCCTACGCCCTACGCCCTACGCCCTACGCCCTATACACTGCACCTTACGTTGCCCAATAGCAGCAGAACTACACAAATCAATTTTATCTCGACTACCAGCAATATGCATTCAAATGTTGAGCATCCTTAGCGAGACTGGCGCTGGAGAGTTGGACAACTTGCATTTACTTGAATTTTCAGCTATTATCGAGTTGCAGCCCTTACCCGCAGTCCCCAGCCGCGGCAATACTATTCAAATAATTCATTTTATTCCATTTCGAGGCACATTAATATCTTTTGGCCTGGCGCGTCGAGTGTGTAAGGAAGACATACGAACTACACAGGCCTGGGTACTACTTCTTATTCGACTGAAACTGTAAGTTGCAGGTGTGAGTAAATCATTTATTTTTTTTGCTTTTGGGCAGTCGTTGAAGAAGCTCCGTTTGGGTTGGATGTTGCCTCTGATCATGCTGCTTGTGGCAATTGTGGCGACAAATGCATTTTTATCTGCACGCAATGAAATGTGATAATATTTTAGTGTCAACAATTGTTAAAAGCACCATAAACTAATGCTTCTGCCTTCGGATGGCAAACCATTTTACGAAAAAGAGCCATCTACAGTTCAATACTTGAACATAATCAAATTTTGTTCAAGCCAAGATGTGCTTGCAAAGATAGGCGGAACACCAAGACAGACACAGACACAGTCAACTAGGCAGCAGTCGAACCGGGTGTCCATTGTACCAATGGCCAAGTAGTAAACGGCAAGGGCACCAGCTTTGTCCTGCCCAGCACCCTCACCCTGACTCCGACCGTACAAGCACTGGAATGCTGGTGCAGTGCCACCGGCATTAAGTTGTACTCGAAAAACCAATGGAGCAGCTATGGAGGAGGACGCTCGTCGTAGTGCATTACAGACCATTGAATAATTTCCATTGCATGGCGCCGAGGCAGCAAAGCAGATTATGAAAAATTGCCATTATTTGCATATGTAAATCGAATTTCATAAAATTTGTGAGAGATTTTTAAAGCACTCTTCAGAATGCGAAAGTTTTTTTCCACCCACGACTTACAACAGATTTTCTATAAATTTTAACAAAAAAACATTTCTCGTTTAACAGTTTGAAAGAATAATTTCGAAGTGGGTTGTTATTGAGGGTCGAATATGTTTTGTTGAATTTGTTGTAAAATGTTGTTAGTTAAATACAACATGCATAAGTTTGCTGAATAATTGGGTGGAGTGTGCTAGTAGCATGATAGGTTATCAGTTGCAACTGTAACCAGCATATACAAGCTTTAAAAATAATGATAATTGTAGAATTATACTATTAGCAATAAATATCTATGATAATTACCTTGAATAACTTGAGTGTCATCTCGACAATAATATCGGCAATCATCATATAGCGGTTTTGGAAGTTCGTATACGTTAAATGGCCTTTAAATATGGACGAATAGATTTGTATGAGGGACTCATCATTTGGGAAAACGATGTTGTAGGTGGAGAACATGCTGATAAAGCGCGGATCGACTTCGTTGCGACCGCCGCCAGCTGTGCCCATAGCCGCATAGAAAGTCATGTCCTTAAACTTCTTCCAGTTGAGATCCTTCTCACGGTCATACATGCCACCTCGCTCAAAGAACAATTTCAGCAGCGCAATCGGCTGTTGTGTGCCATACCTGCGGATTAGATTGAAGTTGGCGTATGTGGACTGGTGAAATGGAGACTGACAGTCTCCTTTTTGCCACACATGTGTGTGTATCTTCTGTACTCACTCATCCACCTGCGGCATGTTCATGTCATCAATAAAGCAAGCAATTTTCTTTCCCATTGGTGGTCCATATGTATCCTTGGTGCGTTTCTCCACGGCGGCCTCTAACGTACGCTGCACATCCAGCGACGAGGTTCTCGATGAAAAATTAATATTGAGAATGACCTGAAAAAGAAAAAATGAAACCCAGAGATGTCTGCATTAGCGCGTAACTGCTCGTTTGTGTTAGATATTTCTCAATTACGTTGACAGCCGGATTCAGATTGCGCAAATATTGCATAATGGTTGCCGTCTTTGATGTGCCCGCCTCGCCCACCAACAGAACGGGTCGTTTGATCTGCAAAGTAAAACAAAATACGAGTGCAATTTAATGAATAGCTGAGTGGAGCCGTATAATTAGCTCTAGCAGTTCTCTTTTTAACTTACGTCACTCATAAGGCTAAGCAGCCGATTAGTACGCGTGTTGTCCACAGTAGGCACAAGAATTTCACTAAACTTGACGACCGGATCATGCTCGTACGACTTGACAATCCATTCCCAGGCCTTCCAGCAGTTATCCTTCATATCCCAAAAGTAATCATAAAGTGTTGGCTTGCCCTGGGGAATCTGTCCGCCTTCGGCAGGACTATCTCGTGTATCGTGGACCAGCGGGAATCCGGCAATCCGTTTGATAAACTCATCGAAAATAATTTGATGCTTTTCCAGCAGACAAGCGCCCAAAGATCCATAGACGGCTTGCAGAAAGCTGCACTCCAAGGTATCCGTATTGTATACCTTTAAGACAGGCTCATCCGAATTCTTATTCTCAGGTGGGCCATATGTTGGCAGCATGGCATCGTAAAGATTGCAGAACTGCGTTACCATATTAAGATCCGTTTGCATAATGACCATTTTGAGTGGATTGCCTTGTGTGGTGCCATCCACACCATCCAATATGAAGGCAATGGCTTGGGTAATAATCTTGTCAAAGAAATCGTTGAGCAGCTCCCGCTGCGACTCCGGGCGGCTCAAGACCCAACGCTGCCAATATGGGCTGTAACGCAAGTTTTTGGGGTCCACATAGACCATGCCGGCACGGGAGACTGTCGCTGGCGAGGCATAAAACAAATTACCCACCTCGAAGAGCAGGGCACAATAGCTCTCCAGGCGGATGCGCTCGCCGTTTGCCAATGTCAACAGCTTGTTATCATCCATTACAGAGTTCATGTTCTCAATCCAAAGTGCATCCACGTCACCATCAAAGCAGGCATAGCGACGTTCCTGTTTATGTCAGACGACGGTGTTGGATTGAATTAGTCTGAGTGTGTTATTCAATGCCAGCAGGGTCCAATCGGCATTACCGCTGACGCTGACGCTGATTCTAACTCTGACAGTATTTGTGACTGTCGAACTCTTAGCATTGTCTACATGGCGCCATGGCCAGAGTTAGTGCAAGGGTAAACTTGGTACGCCAAATGGCTGAGTAACTGAAAGGGCTGCCAGGCAGCATACTTTGTTTAGCCAATGCCGCTTTGAGTCCGGACGAAAGTTGTGCAATGGTATTTATTAGCGGATGGCGCGAATTCCATATGAATGATGTACCAGCCATTCACCTACCATTGACAACCGCATCCTGGATCCTCGGCAACTTCTCAATTGAAACTAAACGCATTCGAATTTAACCTGTGTGTGTATGCATGTGTGTGTACGCTATGTGTGTGTGGGGGATTAACTGCTTTGCGTGTCAATTCAAATGGGATTACAATTTGAGGGCAATGCGGCAGCCAGCGCCAGGCGCCATCAGAAAAATTAGATATAGCAGAGTGTACAGCGGGGCGAAATCATTTTCTTTTAACTTACAGTCGTTTTTAAATATTCTTTATAAATCTCCAATCTCTAAATTTGTCGCATATTACTTACGAATAGCAAATTGTTGAAAATGCATAGCAAACTTCCCAAAAAATTATAAGATTCAAAATTTGAAAGACCTATTCAGCCACCCTGCATACACCCTTGGATATTGGTAAAATGTGTACTCTACTTACCTCGCGCTCCATTGGCCTATTCATTTCACGGAATATATTTGAAAATAACCCATCAATCCAATCCCTCGTTTCCATGTCCAAATAGCCATACAATTCTATTACCGAGCAAGCCTTTGACAAAGAATGAAAATTATAAAGTTTTTCAGAGTTATACTTCATGTACTAATTGTAATTATAATTATAATTATAATTGCCTTATTTCTTTGCCAATTTGTTTGGTTATATGCTGTGCTCATAAAATAATTTATGCATTTAGCTGTACAGACTTGAACATATTACACAAAATTCAAGAGCACAATTACTTATGGAAAGCTGAATCAAGTTGTGCACTTGGAATTATTTGAATTTATTCTCAGTAATTATTCTGACATTGCTCGATTATTTTCTGTTAATAACTACTTAATGGATACGTTTCTATAGAAATTGAATTGAAACTACATGCACTTATATTTTCTGTGACCGGTAAAAGCAAAACGTTAACAAGAGACAAAACTGCTATGTTCAAGAAAAAAGAAATCTCTAGGACGTCCCGTTGCTCCCCATAACGTAGTAATAATGGGCGAACTTGCCATAAAACGTAATAGAGAAAATGTTGAAATGCAACGCAGACTAAATGCTCTTTCCTTTAAGTCACATAACACTTGTGTTGACACTAATATATTCTTAAATTGAGCTAAATAGTGGTGCTATGTATTTAATCTGAGCCACACCAGATAGATAAATATTCTTAATGAACATGTACAAATTACTCCATCTACTATTTTAAAATATACATTGTTATAATATTCACCCAAGTTTGCAATTATGAAACTAAGCTAACTTTACATAAATGGATTAGTTGAATAAAAAATGTGTAACTGGTAATAGTTAAGCTTCTTAGAATGGGACAACGGCAAATATCACTAATGTTGCTCACTAAAGTGATGCTTAAAACCAGTGTATACGAAATGTGCGAAACGTAAAGCAATTTATGTGAGTAAAGGAGCAAAAAGTGCCAGACCACTTACCTTGGGGTTAAGCACAATGCACTTGGTAGGCAGGCCCATGTGGCATTGCGCTTTGACCAGAGCATTTATGACGACAGTTTTGCCACCACCTGTTGGTCCCACAAGCATGGTCGAGTGGCGGGTCATCATGGTTTCGTACATTTGCACCACTTTGTCTTCCTGCCGTTGTTGTCGTCATCATCGGGCGAGTGCAAAAGGTAAAGGTGAAGGCGACGTTGTTGGTGTTGTTGGAATTTGGTTGTCATAAATGATGTTGCCGGTGGGAGGTCAGAGGAGGACGCCATGACATCAGTTGGTCAGCAGTTGACATTGTGTGTGACATTTGTGCAACGTTTTGTTTGATGAAAATGGCAAAATTGGATGGCAAAAATGGCCACGTGGAGACGAAAGCATAGATAGAAAATTGTATTAGTTAAAATTGTCAGCAAAAAGAGCACATTGGAGCAAAGTTGAAATTAGATGTAAGCAGCTTGCACGGCTTGGGCAATATCTGTGGAGTAAAATGCTTTGTAACATTTCCGCTATTTGCGATTATGCGACAAAGCGCAATTTACAAAGTGTCAAAGTGTCAACGATGACAACAGGACCTGCAGGAGGCAGGCCAACTTCAGCAACTATGTCTTCAGCTTGCTTGTTTTTGCTTGTCAGCCACGTCATGACTGTGCGAAAGCTGAGAAACTCAGAACACGACACACTCACCTGATCGGGCAACAATATGTAGCCATCGTTGACCAGAACGTGACGGGTGGCCGCGTTGAAATCTGGATAGCCGATGCGTGGACAATCGATGCCAGGGAACAGATCCTTAATAAGACCCAAGAATAGTGGCACATCTTCGAATATAAATTTGGGAAAATTCATGTCTCGCAGGACGCGCATCAGGACCACTGATTCGGGCAGATCCTCCGACTGACGCTTCATGACACCAGCCATACGCAGCACCGAGTTCAGGGACCGCAGACCCCAATCGTAGTGACACTGCTTGGACAGCTGCTCCTGGGCCAGCGAATATAGCACTGTCATTTTCTTCGCAAGCACTTTGGCAGTCAGGAAACCATCGGAGAACAACGAAATAAGGCAAATTAGCTCCAAATCGGGCTTAATGCAGGTAACAGGGCGGAACAGAGCTTTTACCGACTCAGGTAGCTCAGTGCGTCCAGCGTAGCCGGGATTCATGGTGACGAAAACTCCGCACTTGGGATCCAGACTGATTTCAACACCTTCAAACTATCAAATGAAAGTATGATAAGAATCTTACGAGACGAAGTGGAGTACTAGGCAACTTAACTCACCACAAAACGCTTTAGCTTGCGTATTAATCCGTTTCGTATGGTCTGGAGTTGGGTAGAGATTACACTGAGCACCGATATGTCAATGCGATTGAATTCATCAAAGCAGCCCCAGGCACCACACTGCACCAGGCCCGACAGTATGGTGCCCACAGCCCGGTAATCCATGCCCTCACCACAATTGGTGACCACACAAAGCAGACCCATAGCTTTCGCGAGATCCTTGACAGTCTCCGTTTTACCAGTACCGGCGGGTCCGGCCGGTGCGCCACCCAGATTCATGAGCAGCGCTTGGGTAATTGTTAGATAGATGCGATCCGTTAGTGGAGTGATGACCAAACGTCCATTCAGTCCCATGTATTCATAGCCAAAATCAAAGCTACCCGAGCATTGGATGACATGCAGATTGTCATAGAACTTTACCCAGTAGAATCGCAGTTGACTCTCCCAGCTAAATTCACTGGCATCCAGTACATTGTCGCGCACAAAATTATCTATTATATCCCGAGCATGCACATCGATGGTGCATATTGCCTTGAATTTAAGTCGATCGTTGCGTGAAAGATTGGAGCGCACCTTCAGTACGAGCTCCTCAATCTGATAGTTGCTTTTCATGAGAAAGTCCTTCATAGCTCGCATGTTGCCGAGATTTTGAGCCTGATTAAATGCCTCCTCCACCTCGGCCGTCCACCAGACTTGGCCAGCAGCCAGCCCCACCATGCCCTGGTAGTTCATTAACCAGTCCGGTCTGTGGAAATCGAAAGTGCCCAATGACTGTCAATTTAATGCAATTGGCCATAAATATGCCGGGACATGCGCCTCTTGTGCCGGCTTATACAAAATAAAATAATAAATCGCACCAAATGACAAAATTATACAGCCGCAGGCCCACTGTCTCAATGTAAATCGCTGGTCATAAAACGGGGGCCGGAGTCGGAATCGGAATGTCGACTGGCTTTAGCTGTCATACACATACTACATATATATATTATGTTGCTCACTTACCTGGAAATTACCAGATCGGTGCCAAAGTCGTAGATGCACGTCTTGGTTATATAGCGGTTGGAGCGACGCATTTCATCCAGCACATCGTTCATCCAATGCTCCACGCGACCCTCGGCCCTTGCTGTTCAACAACAATAACAACAATAAGTAAAAAGGCAATAACCACATAAATAAACCCCAGTCGCCAATATCAATAAGTGTATACAAAAACCATAAAAATCAAAGTACCCGAATTACAACAACAACCAAAAAACAGGAACAAACGAATGCGCCATCATCTCCAGCAAGGGATAACAGCAACGTCGACTGGCTTCAAATTAATTAAAAGAAATTGGCCAGCCAGCCAGAGAACAGAGCCATAAAAAAGTTCAATTTTAAAATTGGCAATCAGTGCGTAGGGATTCTGTTCGCTGGCTGTTAGCGACATGGCGGGGAATGAAGATGGGAGTTTCTGGATGGCAGGAGCGGGGTGTACTTACTGAAATTGCGAAACTCCATGACCTCGCTCTCGCTGGATATCATGGCGGTAACAATTGTGTGACCGGCCTCCTTGACCAGGCGCAGCGACTTGATATTGTCGTACATCTGCGGACGCGGCATGAAAATTGTGAAATCAATGCGGAAAAATACATTTTTATTTATAAGCAAAATAAATTCATAAAAATTTACCACCGATCTGGCCTGTGGGTGTGTGTCCAGTGCATGTGCTGCACAAATGGCGTAATTTCCGCCTTGGACATTGGCCAGAACGCATAAACAGTGACATTAACTTTTATGGCAAGATTCTTTCTACACTCATACACACACACTCACACACTTTCACGCCCAGTCATACATAAAAATAATGTTGCTGGCAGTTTAGCAAATCTGTTGTTGTCACACCCATGCCCACTCTGCCACATACATACACTTATGCACGCCCAAAAACTTCAACCCACCTTAATGATGTGGTTCTGCACTGCAGATGGCTCACTACTACCCAAAATCGAGAGCAGCTCATCGGTGGATATGAAATAGAAACGCGGGAAAATGCGACGTTTCGAGTCCAAATATTCGTTTAACGACTTCTGACAATTTTCCAAGCCAACTCCCAGACCTTGTATATCCAATAAACGTCCGGGCACTGCACAAAATGGCGCCACTAACGGATATTTGGCACAATCGACCATGATCTGCAATGGAAAAGGAAGCGGCAGTTAGAACAGTAAATTATTATGAAAAGCAATGAGCAGAGGAACAACAATAGTAACAACAACGAAACACCATCAAACACAATACAATGGGCAAATATATTGACTTGTCAGCTGACTCTCTAAATACCCTTGAGTAGTATTACAAACATAATCTCAATATAATATTTAAATCATTTTAAATCAATAGCATTTCATATGGAAACAACTTTTTTGAAATTAAAACTCGATTCAAATTGCATTGTACATCAATTACTAAATTGATTTGAACATTTTTATCTCAATAATAAACATTTCAAATTTGGAATATATGTAAATATGTTATATTCAAAACTATTATATATTTTAAATTCAGCTTTCTTTAATTATATTTGGTTACCTCATCGTTGTAAACTCAATGGAAATGGCTAAAAACACACTCCAATGGAAGGGTATCAGCATAATACGAATGTCGAGAGCAAATCAAAATAATAAATCATTTCATAAATGGCATCAAATATGCTGGCAAATGTTGCAAATGAAAAGTAAAGCAAGCGAAGCAAGTGGTGAGCAAGGTTAAGTGAAGTTAAGCGTCTAACAGAAACTCAAATCTACACATACATATATATACACACAAACACTTCCGTCGAATGGGAAGGTGAAAGCGTTTGGCTCTGGTAAACATAGTGCCGGCTGACGGTGCGTATGTGTAATGTGTGCGACGTCGGCATGTTTGAGTTGTGTGTGTGAATGTATGCTTAGCATGTATGTTTGTACGATGTGCTTGTAGTAGTCGTATTTGTGAGCCAACACAATTACGAATACGCAAAGTGGTCGTTTGCATGCGTATTATGTTTACCGTTAAGTAAGGCGTCGCCATATTGTCGGCGCACATTAAATCAACCCAAATAAATTGAGTAGATATTTTGGTCATGGCATTGGCGACCGAACAAACAACCAGTATAAACAAATAAATACCAAACATCAAATACTAACCCTGCGATACGCCTTGTCAATGTCATCAAATTTACGTGCCTCATCCGGCAGCTGGGTCCGTATGTCGCCGCCAATAAAAATGCCCTCCAAGTACAGCCACTTGCGTTGCACGATCAACCACTCATCGATGATCTCTGATATGAGGGCCAGTGCGCGTTCCCATCGGTTAACCGTTTCCAGGAAGGGCCCAATAAATCTGCAAGCGGAGCACAAAAACAACTTTACTTATTTAACTATTCATGCTGATCAAAAAAAGCTTACTATATGTAACATACGTATATGCCACCTTCTGTCAATTAAATACTAATACATTATATCCATTCTTATCATGGCTACAGGATAATCTTAATTTGGATTGCTCCATATGGAAGTAGTATTACTTACTGACTGGCCCCCATTGACTGGAGATTCATGGCATTATCCTCGAGGACCTGTATTATCTCATCGACTGGTCCCAATATCCATCCACGATCCTCCATGCCCTTATAGTGCCTGTTAGTTTTAAAGCTCATCAGCGCCCAGGTTTCTTCGACAGCACGTACGCCGCGCTCAATTTGCAGCTCCTTGATGGCATTGGTGAGAATCTGCTCGGCAATTTCCTGATACTTGTGCAGCTGCATCGCAAACATGTTGTCCAATGTGAAGCGTGTCGGCGACATATCAAAATATTGCCCCGTCTTCTCCATGAGCTGTCGCCAATGGCGTTCGCGCAACGCCTCATTTTTGAGACTAACCATCAGCGGCACAGTGGCCTTGAACTGCTTCATGTGAATCTCCAGCTGCTGCCCAGTGGGCAATTGGCGCACCTGCAAAGAGCAAACGTTAAGGACTTGCAAATACTAAGTTAGCAAAATCAAATCAGTTGAAACAATAGTGCGGTGGCTGCACGAAGCCCAGTTGTGGTTGCAGCCGCGTTGAATTATGACAAGAGCGCTGTGCGGCTGTGGCTCTTTCGGTTTGTTTTTGGTCAGTGGCAGCGGCACCCGGTTTGTTATGTTGGCCAAAAAGCGCAGTCTGTTTGTGTTTACACATGCACTGTCCTTGCCTCTCGCCGATTGTTTGCATACCCACATGAGGCGTAGCTGCGCTGGCTTAAATTAGATTCCCGCACAGACAACAGCAGGCAGTACACCAACTTGTCAACGCATCGTGTGGGGATGTGGGGGTGCCTGGGTGAGGTATGGTGGCGTGGATCGACAACCGCTGGCATTTTAATTATTTTCAATATTGAACAAATTGATTTGCATTTTGGGACACTGATTATGTCATAGCTTATGAGTAGGCCGCAGAGAGAGAGCAAGTGCATTCAAAATTATGTGCATGATAAAAGCTGAATAAAAAGTGTGCATGCCAACTGATTATATTCAAATTTCCACACAGTGTGCTATTTATATTAATGATAAACTAATGAAATAGTTTCCATGCTAATCTATGCATGTAATCACCGTTCATAGACACAAATGTCGCCTCCACACCGCCATCATTACACCACCACCACACTGCTAACTAATCCCCATTTGCACACCCAGTATCGCCCCATTTCCACGACTCGGTTCATTTGTATGAACAAAACTTTTTGAGCGCGACAAACTTTTGGCCTGGCCAGAGAGGAATTCCTTAGAAAGTTGTTAGTGAAGTAAATAAATCAATTTGTCATAATCAGTTTAGGTGCAAAAATTCTTCGCTGCTAGGCCAAATTTCACGATGCTTGTTTTCTGCTAAGCGAAAAACTCAACAAGTTCCCCGACATCGACTATTTGACATGCTTTAAAAAGTAATTTTGGAATAGTTGTTTGGGTCTGATAAGTACGGAGATTATTATTTAATATGCGTTAGCCTCCCGTTTATTAAAATGTAGGGTGTGAAAGATGGATGAGTGTACAATTCAAAAGTATTTGCTTGTATTATTGTCATAACGCGTCTGCAAATTTTGGAAAAATTCCAAGCATGCTGAAAACTTTGCCAATTAAGCTAACTTTTTATCTGAAACGCCTTGAGATGCGACTTACTGGTTTTGTCAATTTACGGAACTCCTTCAAATAGCTCTCAACGCCCTCGGTTAAGAAGTTTGGGTCCAAGTCGACCCACAAGGTCTTGCCCCAGATTTCGCGGGCATTCTTTTGAGATCTATACAGTTTATATATCTGAAAAGTTGGTCATTTAATAACTGCCATCAGATTTGGTCTTAAATGGTTAAGCTCCTTACCTGCTGCAAGCCATCAAACTCGGCTTGCACACGGCTAAATTCATGATAGTCAACCATGGGCATGTCAAAGAGACGTTCCGCATTGGCCAGCTCCTGACGTCTCAGCTCTCGCTCGTTAAGTTTCTGGCTATAGGGATCCATCAAACGTACACCGCGCTCCAGCTCGGGGCCGCAAGACCCTGGACCATTCTCGTCCCAATCCTGGATAAATTCGTTCAGCTGTATAGGATGAGAACACAACGCAATGTTAGTGCAGTAAAATCAAGTGCCAGCATTTGATTGTTGCGCTTTGTGCAGGTCTGACTCCCAGATCCACACTCCTTGCGCCTTAAATCAAATAATAAACACTTCAAGTTAATTCATTTTACGCTGACGGCGCCGTTGCCATGGACAATTGACAATAATGGTTGAGCGCGCGGGAAAAATCCAATTAAAATGCCATTGAAAGGAAATGATAATAGAGGGAAACAAAACAGAACTGCAGAAAACGCAAAATTGAGGAAATGCAGGGTCGCCAGCTTCCCAAAGCGAAACACCATACCAAGTGGTGCCTGATAGAACGCTTGTCAACTTACATCATTCCAAAAGACATCGATTTCTCCGGAAGTCATTTCAGCAAATTTTTGCTTGATTGGCTGCAGCTTCTCCGAACGATACAATGCCGATAGAAATAGACGCTTCCAGCGCTTCTCCAAGTGATGGGCCATCAGCATGTCCTCATACGAGAACTTCAAAATAATATTAAAAAAAGAAAAGAGACCATGAAAAACGCACACACATTCAAATTAAGCAGTGTCCTTCAATTATTGCTGAGTGCAAATAATAATCATGAATAGTGCCGAAACCCACTAACGAGCAGCCAAGTGCCGCTCCCTCAACCGCAACTGCAACACAGAAATCTAAAAAAAAAATACAGTACAAAAATACAATACTCTAGACAAGAGTGTTCGACTAGAATATACTCTCTGCTTGAACTCTGAAGTTTGGCCGTAAAAATTCAAATATTCTCTACGAAATAGTAACGTTGAATACTTGCCTCCGGACATACTGTTCCTAAGAGTCGGTGTTTAAAACATTATTATATTCATTTTTAAACATTGTGAGTACACAGTATAAAAAGTATCGCACAGCTTTCAGAGCCGCCGCAGCAATTGGTGGCCGTTGCATAAATTTCCATATAGCCTTTGCAGCCATTTCACTGAGGGAGTGTTTGAGTGTGTGTGTGGATGTGCATTTGTTCATTCATTCATTAATTTATATAAAATGCAAGTTAATTCCGTTTTGTCTGGGCCAGAGCTAAGCGCCACAGCCGCAACGAAATACCATCAATAAATGAACGGATCCAAAATGGTGTGCACACAGACACCCACCAACAACCAGACTACGACAGAGGTCGGGACAAGGACGGGAACAGACTGGTCGAGCGGACTACAGTTAGCAAGTGAATGCTGCCACCCGCTGTGTCTAGTTGGCTGCCTGCATTTATGTAACTGTGTTGTGTGTTGTTTCGAATACGGAAAGCCATTTTCAAATGACGCTCACTGGCCACCGAATATGCATAAGTAAACAGTGTGTACATGCATCCATCCGCTAAGGCTTTAAAGGATTTTGAGAACTGCTCATTTGAATACAAAATACAAATATGCGCAACGAGCACCAAACTAAGGCAAATCTCTTGACATTAGTAAATTGTGTTAAACCACTAAATGTTGTTGCTGGCAATACTATAACAGCATGCTTAAAAGAGACTTCTCGGTTCTTACATAGAATTAACTTTAGACTATAAAATATATATGCAATTTGTTTTAAGTAATCAAAAACTATCGATTCAAACATATAGTAGGAGAAATCTTAAAGTTGATACACTTACCATAATATGGTGTTCGCTGAGCACTGTAAAGGTTTCTTGCATCTCATGGATTTTTTGTTCATTTGTCAATGTTGTCGACTGGACGGTGGCGATTGTTTGCATCACCAGCTTGAAGTCCTCCAGTTCGCGTGTGGTTTTGTTGAGATTCAGGCTCAGCAACTGTTACGAAATTTTGGATAGAAGGTGTGAGTATTTGGGTTTGAGGTCACAGGGCGGGCGACCACTCACTTTGATTTCGCTTCGCATGGACCTCATGTTCCTGTTAACATGCTGTAGCAGCTCCTCGCCCAATATGGTGCACCACTCTTTGGCATGGTGTGAGATGCTTTCCAGCAGTGGGCTCAAATTTATGCGTATGCACCCTACGTCATGGTATTTCCGCATTTGCTGCAAGTTGTTCACAATGGTCGAGTAGAATGTAAATTTCTCATCGATTTCGACGAGCGTCACTTGCCGCCCCACGAACTTTTGGCATATCAGATCCTTCTCGAAAGCCCACAGATTGAAGTACTTGCGAAATCTGTTGATGACACATGGATGCATATGCATGAAGGTGTGCACATACTTTAATCTGAAATCAACGTTTACTCACTGCGCCACGAAGCTCTTAGCTTCAGCTACAACTTTAGAGGCCAGGTCGTGTACGTGAATGACAAGATTTACAACTTCTTTGATGCTGACTATGTCTTCAAAAAAAGTATAATTAAATTTCCATTGAGAGGCTGCATCAATTAGCGGACAATTGAGGCAAGTGCCGCTCATCCAACGCGTAAATACCTTAAGGCTGTGGGTGGCTTCGAGTTAGCAAATGTGTTTTTATCAAAAGGGCCACTCACCGCGTCAAATAATCCTTGGCAGCTGTGATCATGATGTTCTGCAACTCATTCGCCGAAGGTTCCAGTACAATTTCGGACATGAGGAGCACAGCTTTAACCTCAAACATGGGCTGCGCTGAGAGCAGACGATTGACATAACACTTCAGATTGTCGTACGTCATGCTTTGGAATATATTCTACAGATAGTTAATACATTATTTAATATATTCTGTTAAAAACTCACTCAACGATACACTTATGTGTTTCCCCCTCCCAGAACTCGTAATAATTACGCATTTTTTCCGACCTTCCCGTGAATGTGCCCAACACTAAACTTTCTAGTTTAATTAGCACTGGCCCAAGCGAATCATAGAGCCTTTTCATTTGAGCTGCTTTCTGATTACGCGAAGCTTCCAAAAGCTCAAAATAACCCTGACAACTGTAGACCCCAGTGCCACAGGATATTTCTTCGTTCTTCTTCTGCACGTCCTCTTCCTCATCGGCTTGCATGATTGTAATTGTTCGACCGGTGGTCGACTGAAAGGTGTGTCCAGATGAATTCTTGAAGGATTCCTTGGGGCTACGCCCAGCTCCTGTGCTTATAATAGATTCCTTCGATTCAGACAGTTCATTGTCCAGGTTAAATAAATTAAAGCTTTGGATTTGATCAATGCGATTGCGTAAATCCAAACGTATAAAATTTATTTGTGATACTATGGAGGTCAATTTGCGCAGCTGCGAGTTAATTTGGTCACAAAACTTTCCAATGTTGAACGATATCCAGGTATAGCGACCCACTCCCATTTGTATGAACAACTCCGTATCGTAAATGTGTTCCCGCAAGAATACAACCTCAGACAATGATAAGTTACTGATGAGGCTATTATATTGACTAATGACCTCAGAGAGCCGTTCAAAATCTTTGAATAGAATATCCTTTTTCATAATGGCAGTGCGCAGGACCGATGGAAGAGTGAAGCCCAACTGCTCAAATAGCTGACCCTCGAACATTGTGTCAAAAACCTCACGATTCAAATTAACGACAAAATGCATGTCGTACTCGATTAGCACCTTTTCGTCAACCAGCTCCCGCCAAATTGGCAACAAGTGTTGTGATTCAGCAAGAATGAGTACTAAAAGATAAACAGTAATAAATTAGGACAAATAATGCTTGCTACAATTTAAAGTTTGATTGTTCAAAATAATCAGTATTTGCCGATTCAGTAAACTCACATTCACATATCTTCATACACTCTCGATCCCGTACTGATATGTCCTTTGGCTTTCGGTCCCTCATCTCGGCCATAAAGACGTTTGCCTTACGCAGCTGTACATTTCCGTGACGTGTTTTGCCCACCATCCACATAATCATTGCCGTGAGTACTGTGAACCGATTGATTTTGCACATGACTCCGGCTTGAGCGGCATCGACAGCAGCCTTTGTGTCTTCGCCATTGTCCTCCAGTATGCTCGATGTGTTTTGTAATTGCAGGTCAACCTCGGACATATAACTACCGCCAAAATTTGAAGTATTCATTAAAGAATTGCCGCGGCTTCTGAACCTCAGCGGTTGAATGATTTCAGATATGTAATTCACTAGTTGTGAAATAAAATTCGATCAGTAGGATTTTCAATGGTTTGCCAAATAATATTACATACTGGTCTCTTCCTTGCATATTTCAATACGCAGTATGCTAGAGCGATTGGTGTGGTTCACGATAAAGGTGGCATTCTGCATATACTTTTCAAAGAGAACTTTTTCAAACTGGTACATAACAGTCATCAGCTCAAAATATTGCTTGAATGCGCTGCGCTTTAGGAAGCTATTTTCCATTGCCGGATCATTTTCTACCGCCTTGAAGGCCAAGACAGAGTTTTTTAGTTTTCGTCCTAGTAAACGCGCCCAGTAGACTGCGCTTATCTTAGCCGGTTGTAGCCTTGGCATGGGCGGAGTTTTCTTGTATCGCTTTAAAAACAAATCAAATGAGAACGTTTCAATCGAGCGTAACCGACTGCGGAACACTCTGCCACCAGTGTTATACCAGGTGATCACAGGTGGCAAATAATCCATATTTATGCAGTTTACGCTTAATACGTACCGTGAAGACAGCTTCCACGTTATTAATTTCGCTAACAAAGAATCGTAAGAGATTCTCATGCTTGGTGGAAACGAACTCCTGGAGCACCTTTCGTGTGTCGATGCTGTTCGCATTGACGAGCAATTTAATACCTTTCTGGGCTGAGAGCAGCGAGTTGATACTTTGATCAATAACCGTTTTGGCTTCGATCTCTAGCACCTCCAAGTGCTTATTGAACTGTTCCAGGGAGTATTCCCAATTCTCCCAATTGCTGGGCATGAACATGTCATAATCCACGCTCCTTATTAGCTCATCCAGCAAGCGATAAATTTTGCGCATCAGATTATCCACAATTGCAGGATCTGTAATGAGCGCTTTGAGATTGCGCCCAAACAGATTCTCATACTGAATGAAGACACGCCCCACATATGCAATATCCACGGCAACACGATATATGTGATTAACTTCATTGAAGAGCGCCATGTTATCGAATTCCCAACGCGATCCAGCACCTGATTCCTCGATGTGCTCGCGGCTGACTTTGTAAGCCTGCTTCCAGCAGCGTAATATGTTCGCACAATTGTTGGCCGTCTCAAACGTGTAGGATGCAGAGTATCTATGATTTGATTATTCATGGATAATTCCGACTTAACAATTGCTCAATCTTTTTTCTGTACTCACCGAAATATGTTGTCGAAATTTATAATTTTCTTCACCTTTTGCACAAACACATTGGATATCTCACACAGTAGCACATGCATTTTGGGATCACGGCAATAGTAGCTGGACATGGTCCAGATGTGACGAAGGCCGACCATTACATTCGGTATCTGCATTATTGCCATCTTAAAGCTGTCATAGTTTTGAATTTTCTAAACATAAGCGAAAAGAGAACGAAAGAGACGGGCAAAGAGACGAGTTAAGACTCTGTGGGATATTACTTTTGTTTTTTTTAACTCACCTCCAAATAGTCCGTAACAGTGCCCAGATAGTCAGAGTTCTCTTTGGCGAGCTTGAAGCGCTCCTCGGTGCTCGCAAGTACTTGATTCCATTTGGCGATCACACTGGATCTATCAGTGGTCAATCGGCTAAGCACGGCGATCACAAAATCAGTTTTAAGTTGCTCTAATGTGCCATACAGATCGATTTCCATTTGATGCCAATAGCGATACTCAGCCATTGGGGTGAATTCGTCTAGTTTGCTATTCTTGAGGGACTTCATCGTTTTGTCCAAATACTTCATCCAGCCATCGACAACATCCTCGAGCTGTTGTTGTGTATAGGTGGGGACCAGCTCCAATTTCTTTGTATCGACGGGCACGCGAATTAGCGCCTCTTCGAATTCGGTCTCCTCCTGACCAGGCTGCACATACGACGAGGGCAGATTGAAGGCCCAAACAATATGATCGATTGTCCATTCAATTTCTTTATCAAGCTCATCCAGCTCTTTGAGAAAAGCGCGCTGTATTGGCAGTATGCGTGGAGGAGTTGCCTCCTCGGCAGCATGCTCTGCCTCCACCTTCGACTTGGTCTCATTCAGAAGCTTCTCCCAACGCTCAGCAATTGTCAGCTTTTCAGGCTTCTGCTCGACTGTGAATCGTATCTAGTTTAATTGGCTTGCTATGAAAATATATGCTCAAAGCTTACCCTCTTCCTCAGAAGATGATAATACTTCCACCTGTGCCTGCACAGTTTCCTCTTCTTCGTCGGCTTCCGAGGCCCTCTCCTTTTTGGCCTGATCCATCTTCTTGGCCTGCGCTTGCATTGCCTTTTGCTTCCTGTGATGTTGAAAGAAATGAATAAGCAAATGAACACAATTAAAGGCGCTCGACACGTAAAATTAACACAAAGCGTAATGAAAAGCCGCTGATAAGCGAAATGAGCAACAAATACAAACAAAAGCCAACAAAGAGTACAAACAGGCAAAAACAACCTCAAACAGCGGCCTCCGATTGAGTTCGCTGCCACGAGACGAAGGAATTTTTTAATTCACGAGCGTGTATGCCTAAAAAAAAGGACGAGCAGAAGAGCGCTCACTGGTCAAGTGGCTGCTGGTGGGGTGCGCAATGCACGGTTGAGTGAGGCTCTGGCAGGATGTGCCATAAATGTTGGCTTCCAAGCCAATGGAAAGGGGCAGAAGACAACGACATCGACGCTGGCGCTGGCGCTGGCGCCGTTGATGGCAGCATGAAATCCGATTAAAAATAAAAATTCTTATCGGATGCGCTGTAATTTATGTACGAAAAGGGTTATGCAGGATTCTCCACAAAAAAAAAAAACGGAACGGAAAAAGAAACTGTAGCCGCGTCGATGGTAACCAGTGATAAATGCAAAACAAAGGGCAAACGAAAAATGTGCACGAAAAAAAACGAAAACAAAAAAATACGAAAACAAAAATACAAAAACAAAAGAAAACAAAAAACGACCGTTTACAGTCGGAGCAAGCACTTCAGTCAGCATAAAACCAATAAAGCGCGGGTAGTACGGCGCACCCTAAAGCACATGGCCCCAGCCCCGAAAAAAAGCAGACCCCGCGACTCTAGCTGGGGAGGGGAACGCGTTGCCTTTGTTAAAAATTAAATACTTTTGTTGTTTAAGCGCTTTCAAACGAAATTCCGATGGTTTGGATAGCTCCAATAGACCCGGCACCGATTCCTTAGCATCGCTGGAAATATCCTCGCCGGCATCCCCAGCGCCACCGCCACCGCCTCCCCCTTCCCGCTGGGCATCATTATTCTCCATTTGTTGGGTATCCGTGGTGTCCGGTTCGCGAAATTGAAATTGAAAGGCACTTTTGTAAACCTGCAATAGAAACAAAAAGTCAAAAAAAGAACAAAAAAAAAAAATGAAAAACATTCATGTGTTGTTTTGGTAGGTAGATTCTAGTATGTGGAGGCAATCTAATTGATTTTCTGCGTTGATTTGCCAAAACCAATTTTCAATTTTCTACAAATTCCCAATTTATTTTCATGCAAAAAGCAAATATTATGGCAGTTGGGGCATGTTTCTCTCTCTTGCAGACCGCAAAATTTGCAAGCTGCCAAGTCTTACGATGAGGGGCGAGAAGGGATGGGAGTGGGGCGGGAGGTTAGGTTCACCAGCCAGCCTAATGGAAACCGCAGCACATTTTGAGGCTATGATGAAGCAATTTGCGTTGGCGCTGTTCGCTTAAGGCGTTGTAGGCGTGAGGCCGTTGCCATAGCAAACTACTTCATCCTCCCCCGACACTTTGACTCCCTTTCACCAGACCGCCCGTTGTGTACTGAAGCGCAAAAATCTTTCGCCACGGCGTCCATTTTGATAGATGACTGCCTTGTTTTAGGAATTAATTACAATTCGTCACATTTTGTTTTGCGGTTAAGAATGGACAGACCAAGCCATCAGGACGCAGGGCAAGTTGGATGCTCATATAGAGGCTGAAGACCCGTTTGTAACAATGGCGACTGCTTCGAAGCCGTTGATTGATTGAATAACGTTTTATGGGGTGTGAAATGAGCGAAAGGGCGCAAATTTGAGTGATTTTGGTTGCGGATTGTGTTGCGGCATTAAGTGGCGCATTTTGATGACCAGCTTACTAGTGGGGCTTACCGTCTGTAATGTGTGTCTCAGCGATTCGATTAGGCTGCCCCGTATGGAGCCTAGGAGGAATAGTAATGGCATCTCGGCAAAGCAATGAGATATCTCCTTGAACACGGCTGTAAAAATTAATGAAATTAATGAGAAATTGTACAGTAGAATGCACTTCAATGCCAATCGCAATAGGGCGGAATAATTTTTGTAGTTATTCAGAAGGAACTGGAAAAATACATACTGAAAAACCTGAATAACATTTATCCATGGCTACACATAAGCCAAGCGAGAAAAATGCATTAATAAATTAATAGTAGTTATAATATTCTTTCAATTATTATTTTGCTGTTATTAATAGAAGTTTGCTAATGTCCCATTTGAGTTAGATGTTCATAACTTACGAAGTTCTTTGGCATTTTTTCGTAATATGTAGACATATCTTATGTTAGGATCCATGTCACTTGATTCGATTTCGCCAAAGTGACAATGGAGCAAAGGGGTTTTGACATAAGCCGGAACAATTTTCTGCAAATGGGAGGAAAGGTTCAGATTTATTATTAAGGTTTAGATTAATTATTAAATTGTTTTCTAATGAAAGATAATGACAATGCGAATGTTTCATAAGCATTTTAAAGTAAACTTTTCATGTTTTTCATAGTTCAAACTCATCTGACCAATAAAATGAATACTCTGCCTTTTTAATATGTGGACTTACCTTCACTTCAATATACACCGGTACGTAGGATTTCTTTTTGGTTTTGCGACCTGTTGGAGTGGGAGGATAAGATTAAGGGTATTAGCATGGCATGTGGGCGTGGCAGGTGCAGTTAACTGAATGCGACTGTGAGTTTGTGATTGACGTGCTGAAAGCAGATGCAGTTAAAGTCATTTGCATTTGCCATTGTCCGAGAACATTTTTGGTTTCCATTAAAATGCAATGAACGGAATGAAACTTTGTGTTATCTTTGTGCCGGGAAAAGCAAATCAAATGAGCTGCGTTCTCAAATGCAGACATTGGACGCGGAAGAAGAGTGTGGCACGAATTCAAATTAAAAGTTGCAAAAGAAATGAATGAAATGAATATTAGGCAGACGAGCCGAAATGAGTCCTTTAAATATGTATGATGTGCTGTGGGCAGCGCGATTCAAAGGGAGGCCGACGATTCACGTTTGATATTAAGTTGGACGGGCTACAAAATTTATGCGTTGCATTCCAGGGTGTGGAGGAAAAACGCATAATACGACTCAAGAGGTGCGGTAAAAACTTTCCAAATTAAAAATGGTGCAAATAACAAAGGGAAATCGAGCAAGGATGCCAAATATTTACCATTTTCCATATCTGAGCTGGCTGGCAATCATAAAACAATGTGTTAGCAGAGCGTTGAGAATCACTGAAATGCATAAGGCAACAAAGTCTTCAACTACTCACGTGAGCGTTTAGAGCGAGCTGAGCTCTTGTTGCTACTGCCCACAGTAGCATCCTCCTCGCCTTCTACTTCACCCTCGGCCTCTGTCTCAAGATCAGTCTCCATGGCAGTACCCTCGCCGCCCTCCACGTCCACTTGCTCAGCCTGCTGTGGCTCAGCATCCTGTCCGCCCTTCTTGCGCCCCTTGCCCTTGGCAGCGCCTTTCTTTTTCTTCTCCTTCTTGTCCGGTAGCGAGGGCCTTGGCACTTCCTCCAGCACAGTGATCTCCTCCTCAACGAGTCTATCAAAGAACGTGCGCCACACGTACATTAGCACGCGATCCAGATGAGCCTGTCGTTCATAACGCTTGTTGATAAAGTCATCAACGGCCTTGTGGTTGTTGGCTATCAGTGTGTTCACGTAAATCGGATCGAATACGCCCAGCTGGTTGGCAATGATAGTTTTAAGCCAAACAACTCGAGGCTCATCTAGGCTGATGTAGCTACCATCGTTTTGGCTCGATGCGCCAATATCAAACTTCTCTGAGCGGCTGTGTGTTGAATTCGACATTGTAGCTGGAGGCGGCGCTACTAAGGAAGAACCCTCGCTGACTTGACGGACCCGACTTCAATGTGTGTTTATTGGGTTAGTGGTATCTGGAAGAGGATTGCACGTCAAACGCTGAAATGCTACCTGCTTGAGCATTCACCGCCACCACCTATGTGTTTTCTTGTTGTGCTTCCAATCAATTTTAGCTGCCGTTGTTCAGTTCGTTTACGCGATTGTTTACTGTATGCCGTTCGCTTGGCGTCTGCAAATCCTTTTGTGTAACCTGGGACAACGGCGGCGTCGTCGTCGGCCGTGGTCTTGGTCGTGGTCGTTGCCAAACTTTGCAATCCAAATATGAACGCTTTGAAATGTTGAACTCGTTACTCAATTTGTAGCAACGTTTTATGAAAAACATTTCATTTCCCTTCATAATACATATCGCTCCACGTTGCTTTGATTTCTGCTTAAATTTGCCGACTGAAGTTTACCTTGTTCAGGAACACTGTTGTTGTTATTGACGGCTTTTTGTTGCAGTTGTTTTATTGTTTGCTGTTGATTTTGTGGCGTTGCCTTGGCTGGCTGTTGCCATTGTTGATGTTAGCTGAGCAACCAACTCCTCTGCTTCAAATAATTTCGCCCCGTTTTGTCCTTTTGCTACCTGTCAGCTGCACTTGCAACATGCAACGGAGCTATTGCAAAAGTGTTTACTTGCCACAGGGCGTGCGCGTTGCGTAAACAAAACACGCAGCGCTCACTTAATGGCCATGCACATTAGCAACGAGCCACAGTAGCAGCCAGGCACTCAGTCTTGGTTTCAGCATCACCCTCAAAACCCCTTGCGCTCACTGTTCGACCCAGGTCAAGTGACTGCATCAGGCTGCATGGCCGCCATTGGCTTAATAACTGTTTAAATGATATATAGAATTAAAAATATTTACAAAGCAATTGCAGAGTGTGCTTCCGATGCCTTTTGCCATTAGAAATTGCTTAGCAGCTGCCATCAAAGCTTTGTGATGAGTTTACTTTGAGTGTTGCAGCTGCAATATAGCATCACCCCTCGCCATCAGCTCTCCCACAACCATCAGATGAAGGCGCCGCGTCAGCAGTGCTTGGGGTGATGCAAACGCGGTCTGTTTGCATTCAATCAAAGTTTGCTGCCTGCGCTTAGATATGCCACAGAAGTACCGATACATATATATGTATATATACGTACTCAATATACTTGTTAGCAACTGCTTTGGCAAACTAATTTAAAGTTGTTGCAATTTTAAATAGGATTCGATTGATTTTCATTCCCAGTTAAATCTCTTTGGATTCCCATGCATAGTAATTTTTTCACAAAATTGGGCATATTATCCAGCTCAGAGTTTGCATGCTGTTGTTGTTGCTTTTGATACTACCTTGAGGCAATGAGCTTTGCCTTGATCTATTTCAGCCATTGGGGCCAAACGACAGCCGAGTTCAATACTAATTGAAATAAATGAATGTTTTGTCATCGCTGGCAGACAGGAAACAAGATTGGAATATGGGATCTGGCTCAATGTCGGATGAAGTGCCGAAGGCAATAGCAGCATCATTAAAATGCATGGTTCAAACTGTGCGTATACTTAATATAGATTGCTAAGGGAGGCTGGGAGGGCAGCTACCCATTCCTAGCTACAGTTGGCAGTAATTCTTATGCGTCATGTTTTTATTTGTATTTATTATTGCGTCGCTTGCCTTTGCACCAAAACCCACCTTCACTTGCAGGTGAAATTCTCAACGCAATTCGCGAAATGAGAATTTATTGACTTCTGTGACGGTATGCGTGTGTGTGTGTTTGTAATTGTGTGCGCTTGTGTGCGTGTGTGTGTGTTTTGGTATATTTGCCTCTTCTATAAGTGTCTCCGCTTGCGCTCAGCTGTTTCCACTGGAGTCTCCCATCTGCAACACATGAGTTTAATAAACACACACCACAGCCACAGCTTTCAGACAGCTTGAAGGATGCTTGCGCGTTGTTTGCATTTGCGCCTAATAACTCTCAGATGCTGTCAAGCGTTGGAGAAACACACGCAGACGAAGCCATTATTAGCCAAAGGCATCACATATTCCCATCAATGTGTGTGTGTGGGTCTGCGTCAATATGCTTAATTGCAAGCGCAAGAATACTGAATATGTCGCATGAGCTAGGTGTGAGATTGACTTAAGCAAAACATATTTCATTTACTTGCAGTACTCTTCATGTAATTGACATCAAAACTATCTATATGTACACATATTTGGCTGTGGCAATTTCATTTCATGCGCATCCTGATTGCTTATTATGTTAAAAATAAATTAAAAATTATGTTCAACTGCATAATTTGAACCATATTGAACCAAAATAAAGCAGATTATTCAAATTTGTTTAGCCTTGTTTATATTTTATTTTTATGAAAAGGTTATCAAAATGAATCGAAATAGACTGTAACGAATCCGAATTCCTTAAGCCTAAGCTATGAGTCAAGACAATAGCAACATGGTTTCAACTGTGTACATATTTAGTGCAGATTGCTTAGGCAGGTTTTAAATTTTAAGATTTCCTTTTTTTTGTTTGCCCCAAAAGTTCCAAAGCAATCAGCAGCCAGCAATGTACATAAATGCAGCAGGATATACCCTTCGAGCACACTCAATGTGAGTACTTACTTACCACCCAGGCATATTTAAAAACAATTCTCTTCGAGTGCAAAATCCAGGTCGTTTGCTGGGCTTGGGGATGCTGGCTAATTAGCTGAGTGGGGCAGGCGGCTCTTTAAAGTCGTTAGGCCTCTTCGTCTACAGCCTTTCACACATGTGGTGCTGGTCAACAAGCATATTGGGCGGAGCCAATGACACACATGTGGCAGGCAGCAGTTTGCTGTTCTATTGCTGCATATCCGCTTCCGTAATGCAGAAACTTTCAGATTGGAGCCGTTCAGATTTGGAATTTGCGGCTGAGCTTCTTCGTTCGCATACTAGCATATTCACATTTCGAAATGTTCTGCCTGCAGTAGGAGTAGATGAATGCTGAAATTTGAGGCAGTGCATTGTCGGTGCAGCCTTATAAATCCTCGTAATTTGGCTACCCGCTGCCCTTGAATCAACCAAATGACCAAAATAGGCAAGCAAATGTATCCATTAGTGTGCACAGAATTTCCCATCGTATCTAGCTGCAGTCGTTATTCTACATTGTCTGACTTCAGGCGACGCCTGCAATGCTCAATTGCAACGGAATGGCTGCTAAAACCGCAACAAGTTCGATGAAATTCCGTTGCACATTGCACCAAGGGCGGCTCGCATTGTAGTCTCCTCATATGCTGGCAACTAGCCGAGATTGTGCACTTTGCGGCTAATCTAATGAGTTGCTGCCTTAGAGAAGCGCCAACCAAACGAAACCAATCCAAACCAAAACCTAAATTGGGCTAAATTCTGCAACCGGTACTCTTTGACCACAGCGACTGGCCGAACATGCAGCATTTTTCAAATCATATCGCACCAAACTCGCGTCCATCTCGCCATCTGCGTGTAGTACACTAGCCAACACATATTCGCACTGCTTCAATTGTTGAACAAAGATTTTACATTTCGAGGACACAGTTAGGTTTTATTTATCTAATGAGTAGTGCTGGAAAATCTTGAATGCTAATTAATTATCGGTTATCGGCAATTTATTTTGCGATAGTCGATATTTTTTAATCATCAAATTTCATACACATTAAAATTGGTTTATATCCTTATTCAATTATATTCAAATGCGGAAAATAAAGTGTGTTCTTTTTGAACGTTTTCAATATCGATAATATAAATGTTGACGAAGAGTTTAGTTTAAATGTTGTGCAACACTAGCTTAGAGCAGTGACTGAACCAGTTCAAAAATAATCCAGTGATCCTCATGTGAACAATACAGGTTGGTAGATTTTGGATAAACTTGATGGGAATAAGAATTACAATAATAATATGAACAGAGTAAAAAAAACGGAGAATTATAATAATAATATGAACAGAGTTAAAAAAACGGAGAATCATATTTCGACGTCGGTTACAGTGTAAATATGCATTTACTGTGAACTGTGCAGATTTATTGACTTAATGGATGCAACATAGTTTGGCCCCGAATTAGCCATCCCGTTTTGAGCTCGTACTAATTAACGGCACTGTGATTGCCTGTTTAGTTGCATTTGCATTCCTGTGCTGGATGTGCGCAGACACATCCAAACACCCACACACACGCACACACTAACATGGTCTCAGTTCCAGGGAAAGAGCAATTTTGACTGCAACAATATTATGCAAAAACAGTGCCTTACTCAACTTTTCGCAGAAGTCAAAAAACTTTTGGACTGACTCAAGTTTTATAAAATTTTTACGCCAACAAATCTCAGCCAAAGATTCGCTCAGACGCTCGGTTTCAGTTCAATTTGCATACGCTCTAAGAATTATTTTTATTTACCTTATTCAGCGTTGATTTATGATTCTATCTCATGGCAAAAAAATGCGGAAAGAAAAGCAGATATGAGAGGAGAAATCTAGCACAAAACACAAATTGAAATGCAAACGTGGCCAGTGGGCCACAAACTGGCTGGACGAGAAGTCTTGGTAAGGTAGTGCGCGGTTCTGGGGCTGCTTGTGTATGCGACTACTATGGCCATAATTCAAAACTGAAGCTTTGCTGCTTACCAATTGCTGGAATCGTGTCACGTGTTTTCGTTTGGATTCCTTGACTTTGTGGCAAGCACTTGGAGCAGTTGTCATGTTGCCGTTATATAGAATCGCTTGCAATATCATTGGCTCGTAAATAAAGTCGGATGCATAGCTGAAGTAGTCGAATTGATTGAATTGATTGTGTTTTGAAGATACGCTTTAATCAGACTAAAATCATTTGCAGCCAGTGCAGTTGCCTTGGAGATATTGGGTCAGTTTAATGTAGGTCATCCAACTACAATATTTTGATTATGTTGTCCGAGCTAATTGATATGGCACAGATTAACAAAGTATGGCAACTTGGGCTTTGTGCATAATTAATGTAATGAACGATAATGCTCTTCTCTTGGCAGGCAGTAGCATATGCACACACAAATAGTGGCATGTACCACAATATATATAAATTTAATTGAAATAGATAATAATTATCATAATGATTGAGTGATTGCACTGCAGAACAAAAAAATTAAGGCAATTCCTTTAATTAAATATGCCTTTGATACATACATGTGTGTATTTTATATATATATATATTTTTTTTTTTTTGACAGCCTCGCTGTCAGAATGGCCTGTCAGCGGCTGCACTGAGTATGACTCGAGTTCAACAAATATTGGCCACAGACCCAGGGGCATGTCGTAGCCGATGGCAGCCGTCATGTGGTAGTTTCATTAAAATATGCAAGCAATTTTGCGGTAGAAAAACACTCGAAATTATACAAAAGCGACGAGAAGAACAGACACGCGTTCGTCAGGGCCCACACATAAAGTCCCCTCGAAATTTTTCATAATTGCATCGTTTGGCCCAGTAAAATATTTTGCAATATTTAACAGGGTGCATCAGACGCACTGACAGTTGCTGCAACTGTCAGGCTGGTCCGGATTGAGGAATAAACAGACAAGGACAACCACCATACAGATACTGAACACCGAGCAAGTGGAAAGCGCATTTATTTGTCACTTACCGCACAACGCACGGTGTCGCCAGCCCGATGGGCACTTTATATTTTGCATATGCACACACACACACATCACACACATCACACACAAACACAACACAGTCCCCGAAGCTGTTGGAGAATATTTCCGTTGATTGTCTGCAGCGCACACGCACTCGCTCAGACACACGCACACACACACTTTTAAGTAAACATGTGAACGCTGCTGCGGTTTTTGGGCAGGACAAGCGCAAAAAGTTTTATTAATTACCTGCATGCGGTGGTTGTCGGTCATTCGAGGCGAATGAGTTATATGCTCAAGACACTTGTGTCCAACGATGTTTTTATTTAATTTCATGTTTTAATTTTCAAGCAATTAACGCACGAAACTTTGGCTGCCCCATCTCCTTGGCACCGTAATTGGCCAAGATGACTGACAGCACTTGTCCTGTAAAATACAAAATGCCAAACAATTTAAAGAGGACGAAAGATTGAGAGAGATTGCAAAATGCAATCATATTAATGGCAGTTATGCAGGGAACCTTTCGGATTTTTCTTCTTTGCTAATAAATGAAGTGAAAAATGTTTTTAGCAAACAAATTTATGAGGCGTGCCATGCAAAAATTATGATAAAAGATTGACGTCTCTGCATGTGACTATATAAGCCTGTGCCAGTGCGTGTGTGTGTGTGTGTGTGTGTGTGTGTGTACGCGTTTGCATGTGAATGTGTGTGCGGGCAAAGCAAATATGCGCAATTTCGTGTTTTGGCAGCTGAATAAAATGAAGCACCGAACCAAAAATGGCGCGTACTCAAATGTAAAATGTTTGTTTGCGGCTGGCGACGCTGGCAATAGTGAGGCCACCTCTCGGGTGAGTTAGCTTGCTTGCAAACATCAATCACATCGCCAGAACCACTCGGCATGGCTCAAGCCAGGCCCTGCAGGGTAACAAGTCAGTTCATACAGAAAGCATGAAATAAGTATTATGTACACAGCTACAATTCTGAAATTCAAAAGATGCGCAATGAATGTAGGCATGTGCCAATATCAGTGAGTGTGTGTATGTGTGTGTGTGTATGTGTGTGTTTGCACAATCATAGCTGCAGCACAGTGGAAAAATAAATATGGCACCAAGTCGCCAATACCCATACACACATTCACACACATACGGAGCAGCAGGCACATTACACTGCAAGCTAATTTCCGTCACGTTGAGCACACAAAGGAGCGCCGGGGTACGTGAGGCAAGACCAAAATATGTGTGTGTGTGTGTGTGTGGAAGCGAAAGTCGTCTTGGAAACAGAAACCCTGCAACATTCCACATTGTAGTACCAATTGGCACTGAGGCGTAAGGCAGCAGGAAACGCAATAACAACAACAGCGAAGAGCATAAAATTCTCTTCAAAATTCTTTTCCACGTTCTAAAGGGCTGTTCGGTGTGTGACTCCAGAGCTGTCTCCCATACGAATTTCGTTGTTTCATCTAAAAATGATTTCACTTATTTCGCATGTAGGTTTCATAGTAGTGTTGCATAAATGCAGTCTAGATTTTCGGAATTCGTTTACAATATTACAACAACACTTCGTTCACCAAATTCCAAATGCACTCACATGATATGCAGATATGCAGAGCTATAGACGTTTTGTTAGTATTATGCGCCACTGCAAAAAAGTCGATTTCAAGATGTTTTTTTTGTTATGCTGATCTAAGTTTCTACAATGTTTATATACCAAAAAACAAATGGATTGCGAAATGTTGAATATGATCGAGTAGAAATCCAAAGCAGACACGCTGTAGAACATCTTGTGCGGGCAGCACATGTATCCAAAACGTTTAGATAAAAAAAAACTACTGAGTAAATTCTTTACCTTATTTTTCTCAATTAGAGTTAAATTCTGCCAATCACACAAAAACTCAAACAAATAGGACCAATCCAAAACCACTTAAGTATAGTCCGAAAATGTTTTAAGACAAACACAATTATTTTTGCTTAACAGATTTTAACGTACTTGCTTGATATTCCCTGGATAGGAAATTATTTAAAATAAAGTGTCAGTTTCCCAATAATATAAATGGATATAAATAAATTAAAAACCATTTATTTAAATAAGTATTTGGATCGTTCATTAGTGCAGGGTATTTTGAAGTGGAGCATTCACTGCCACAACCCTACTAGATGCTTGATTTGCTTTTGGTTTTGTTAACATTCGGGATGTACGTTACACTTATTGTAGCAGCCAGTGCTGTCAGTAGCGTATGCCAGCCTCCTTTGATGACCTAAAACCATATTGAACCAAGTTGAATTTGAATGGCAGCACTTAAACCGCAGGCAAACGCGACCCCAGAAACTGAATTCAACACCAATTTCACGAAAACATCGGTTGAAGTTTTTCACAGAGTTGTAGCAAGTAAAACAGTGAGAGTGAGGCACAGTTAGGATAATGCCTAAGGGAAGGGTGTGGGGAACGCATAGAGTAGGCTGTTAAGGCCTATGAAAGGGCGTGGGTAAGTTTCAATGACTTCTAGCCGCCATTTTCAACTTAATTAATTAAAAGCAAATTAAAAGTTTTAATCTTTGCTCGGCAAATTTTGGCTACAAAAGGATTTTCAGTTCGCTTACAACAACAGTTTCTGGCCGAG
This sequence comes from Drosophila cognata, assembly GCA_035041535.1. Taxonomy (NCBI): domain Eukaryota; kingdom Metazoa; phylum Arthropoda; class Insecta; order Diptera; family Drosophilidae; genus Drosophila; species Drosophila cognata. Next base: position 9,368,042 of record JAWNLC010000571.1, on the reverse strand, counting down.
GCTAAAATGTCTACAGCATCCTATGCGGTAAATATGAAGAAGCCTCGGCTGATGAGCAAAAATAATAAACTGTGACGAAGTATTGAAGAATGTTGTTGTTGTTACTGTTAGTACGCCTGGCAGTGCCCATTGTGAAAACAATATTGTCGATGCGTACAACAGCCGTAGAAACAACAGAAACCTCAATTTGTTGCCTTGCAAAAGGCTTGGCTCTGCCTGGATGTTAAGTTTTATAAGCCAGTGTAAGCAGATTGTATCTTAACTCAATTCAGAATTAACAAATTTGCAGTAAACAAACAGCGGCTGACAAAACACACAAAGTCAATTTGTTAAAATGCTGCCAGCATCCTTACCTTTAAGACGCAGAGCAGACGTAGACATTCTGATTCTAAGGACATGCACGAGTGGACTAAGACTATTTACATGAAACTTTCGTACAGCACCCATCTCTTGGCTCAATCATTAAATTTAATTCTTACCTTGAATATATGTGTACCCATAAGTTTTCAGCAAGAACTTGCTGAAGACTTTCCATGCTTGCAGGTATTTGATACAATTTATTGTTGTACTAATGAAATTATATTTTCTCTTCTGTTAAATGTGTTTATTGATATACAGTACTTAACATTCTGCACATTATCTATGACAGCCAAACGGATTCAAACTGATTGCATGTAGCAGGCTTTTGCTGTTCCTCAACATCGCTTGCTGGATTTATGATAAGCTGTCAACACTGTCGCTATGTGCAGCATTCATCACGTGGCCGTCAGTTGCATGTCCAAGGCGTCGGATGGCTGTCATAAAGGATGCTCATCAACAGTTCAGGCGCAAGCTGTCAGTTAACTGGCTGTAAAGCGCTCATGGACTGCATAAGAAAGTTGAGATGAAGTCGAAGCTGATGCTGATGATGAAGCTGACTCAAGTTAAAGGCAAGCCTAGATATATGCAACGCTGCAGTGGTTTCTTTTACTAATTGCGCGACTTGCTGTACAAGAGCTGAAAATTTATTGGCTGTCTTGACTGTTGAGGGCGTGGTCAGCGTCTTGTTTTGCATTTACAAATTGAAAATATGCTGGCCAAGAGACATCGCCGCTGCCGCCACTGCCTGCCAAGTGACGTCTACGACAATGGCGCCGCATTTAGTTGCAACATTTTATTGGTGACTTTTTGGCAGAGCTTACTATATCTGGTTGTTGTTGTTGTTGCTATTTTTACTGGCGTTGTTGTGCATACTGTCACTGGCTGGTGTACTCGTAAATGTCAGGCCATGCATTTGCATTTCAATTTCCATTACAATATACAATTTGGAGCAACAACTCAGCGATAGACGCCCACCTAAAATGGTCCCTTCCGCCGCCTCGTTGCTGTTTGGCCGCGATTAGCGCGCTATAAATCTACAAATTTTCCAACATTTTAGCAATGTTTTTTAGTTCGCCCTGCCAGCCAATATTCTCCGTATCCCGCATGGTTGCTGCTGCAAATGTCGCCAAATGGACCATAAACCAAATCATTCAGCATAGCCACGCCCCATTGAGAGCCGCAAAACAAACAACAACCCCGATCAAAATACACACTCCAAAATATGCAACTCATTTTGCTAAAGTTTGGCAAGCTCTGTACCCCATTTGCATTATTTGTTGCTCGATACGCATTTAATTATACGACCAGCTTTTGGATTTGTCATGGAATATATTAAAACTAAAATATGTGTAACCTTATCTGAAGCCCGCCATCCTTTTCTGCTTCTAATCAATAAAAACACAGACCAACACAAATATATTATATCTTGGCTTTCAAATGCTATCCACTGCCTATCATCCCAGTTTGTCAGCTTTATCTACATTTATTTATCGAAAGTTTATTTTCGAAATATGATAGTTTTTGTTTGTTAAGCTAACCAAAGGAAACATAGATTAAAAAATAAGTAAATAAAAAGTTTATACTTAAACTGGCCATATCATACTCAGGTATTTCTTTGAGAGATGGCCTCGAACCCAAATAGTTTGCAGTCCGTACCTTGGTTTTGTGCTTATCTGAATTATTTACAAAAAGTTAAACTCGAATTAAAATTGGTGTTTTAGTATTAATTTTACTTTAAGCTTAAGAACGAATAAAATATTTAATAGTTTGGAACTTTTAATGACTTAAGTACAAAATGAAGAAACCCAATAACAAAAAGACAAACTTTTGAATTAAAGTCAACACAACTCGTCGTTCAATCGAGGCCAGTTGAACTGAACCATCGAAAAATGTTGTTCATAGATACTTAACTTAAAAGCCCTCTCTGAGAGGCCTACTGCGCCCTGCTACATTTGCCAGAGTCACCCTGGATCCGAGTTTCCGCTGTGTCAGCAAAGTTTACAAAATTCACAGCGTGTCGTTTAGGGCTTAAGGTTGGGCAGAATTCTTGTGGCGCTTGTTCCTTAATCCCTGTGTGAGAGAATAGCACAAGGGCGGCTACATTTTGCGTTTTCATCTTGCGTTACGCATACGCATACCCCGTGTGTCCGCGTGTGCATGTGCGTGTGCTTGTGGGCGCGTGCCAATTGCAAGTTGAGAATGACTGCACAATTATACGGAAGCGGGGAATGGGAAATTGGCAGAGAGGCTGCGTCTTGGGTGGAACCAATGGATCGTAAATATTAAGCGACAGGGACTTTGCTCTTGTTACTGTTTTTGTGGTTGTTGTTGTTGTTGTTGTTGATAGCACACCTGCAGTGTCTATACCTGATGTGCGTGCACCTTGGCTTGCACTCTGTGCGGCTTCTGTGTGGGAGTTGAATCTGGAGCAGCAGCAGCAGCAGCAGCTAATTAAGACAAACTAACATGATGTGCGTGTGTTTGCCTGGGCTCTGCTTTGGTCTTCTGGTCTGGTCTGGTTTTGGGTTGTGGGTTGTGGGGTCTTCAGCGCCAACTGGCTGTGTCCTTGGGTGCTCCGTGGGGTAAGTGGCTGCTGCGTTACTCAAGGGCGACCCCATGTTCCCAACTGTGTGCGAGTGTTTTGATATACGGCTCTGTTACAATCACAATGTGTTTACATGGAGCACAAAAGCAAAGCGCCGTGTGTGTGAGCCCGTGAGCCAAGTGCACTTAATTTGTTTGCTTAATTTACAAAACATGAGACGGCGATGGTGATGGCGATGGCGATGGCGATGGCAATGGCGAGGGTGAAGTTGTGGGTTGAGGCAGCGCCACTGGCAATGCCTGTTTCGCAGGCAAAATATGACTCGGCAACAGCTTGCGCTGTTTCGTGTTAAGACTGTTTTCTCCATGTTTGCTTAGCACTCGCCACTTGCCTCTGCAGATGCCACTGCATGTACTTGGAAGCAAGTGCGGGCTATGACAACAGGACCATCTCTACGTTTTGGCATGCTAAAGTAGCTGCGTGTGTGTGCTTTCAGCTAGCTTATTTCCAAAACTATAGATTATGGCACTTAAATGGTTGAATAATCAGAGCCGAAATTTCCAACTGCAATAGCAGGGCAAGAATAATATGCGAGTCGGTTAAACTTGACTGTATTGTGCTCTTGCTCTCTACGCAATAGTTATTCTAGTGTGACTTTTGGTATGTGAATCAGAGGCTTCGGCAATATTCCAATATGGAATAATAACAGTAATCGACGACAGGAAATGTTCACTTACGGGTACTCATTACAGAATAAGTGAATCTATCGAAATAATTGCCATGTTTGCCCGTTGCCCAATGAAATTCTCTTTGATAATTTAATTTTATTTCTTTATTTCATCATATAATTTTGCCATTATCGTTTATAATTTTGAGCTAAGTTCCTTACGCTTTGGCGTTTTCGTTTGTTTCTTTTTTTTTTTGTCTTCTATGGCGTGCTTTGATTTTGATTCAAATGTAGTTTTTGTTTTTTGGCTTTTCTTACCACTCATAAATTATTTATATAATTATAATTATGCATATTTATAATATAATTTTTTTTTAGTTTTCTCGTTTTTTTCATGTTCTTTTTGCATCTGCTTTATTTTACCTTTACGTTTCAGTATTTTGTTCTTTTCCTGTAGTTTAGTTTGATTTTACATTTATTATTAGTTTTAGATTTTTCTGTGACTGCAAGACGCCGAGTATTTTTTTACATTTGATTTCATTGTTTGATTTACAATTGGTTTTTAACTTGCTTTTGATTTTATTCATATTTAGTTTTTAAGTGATCTGCCTAAATCTAAGAGAGGTTCATGTTTCGCAGAGTTCAAAGCTGCTAAAAAAGTATTTGCTGAACATTTCATCAAATGCAGAAACTCTCTTTTTTTTCTAAAAACTATCATTTGCATTTACAAATGTTTTTTTTACGAAGTGTTTGTCCTTCACATTATCCTCAATAGTTAAACTTAGCTCTAGATTTTGCTCTGCTTTTAATTGTATTTGTGTTAGTTTATTATTTATTTATTATTCAACTAACATTTAATAACTAATTTATTTCACTTCGACATTTATTTTAAACATGGTTTATATAAATATATTTAAGTGTAGCCTTAAATGAAGTTAATCTTACGCAGCTAACATAACAAATACAACAAATGCAGAACAAAAACACCGCAAATAAACCACAATGCAAAAATTCAATTAAAATCCTTTTACTTCCATTCATTTTGTTCATTGGCATCATTTGCGCTTTATTATTATTTTTTATTATTTCATAATTAGGCTTTCATTTTAACATTAATTATGAATTTTGTTATTATTTTTGTTTTTTATTATTACATGTATCTGTTTTTGCTGATTACATCTTGCTTATGCTTTTTATTTTGTTCTGTTTTTTTTTTGTGTATATTATATTTTTTTTTACAAATAATATTTACATGGCTTACATGTCTAGGCTGCAGTTGTTGGAGGGTAGGGTGTACTTAATGTATAATTATTTTTGCCTTATGTTATTAATTATTTTTTTTGGTTTTTCATATATTGAAATTAGGTTGCAAACATATTTTTTTGCAAGTATATGTTATTGTTTATTTTAGTTTATTGATTTTTTTTCCGTTGTTTATTTGTATTTTCTTTGGAGAGTTTGACATCATGCCGTTACGCCTGTAAGTACGCATTGAGTATTTTTTTTTTTATTTGTTTTGTTAATTATTTAAACATTTTTGTTCTCTGAATTGGTGTGCGTGTGCTTGAGCGCAATAAAATAACCACCGGCATTTCGTAATCATCTCTTTTTAGCTATGTCAAATTCAGCTGTGATTTTATAAATTTGCAATAGTTAGTTGAAAATAATTTGATTTTTGTCATAATCCGAACATGCTCTCCAGCGACAGCGTCGAAAAATTAATTGTAAATGCACGTCCGTTTGGTGCCGTTTTATTTGTTAAGCGCACAATAACCACATAAATTAAAGAGTTACCCACAAGGACATGGCGATCCGCGATCACAACGTAAGCCCGTTAACGTTTTCAAAACATTATTTTTTCTTCTTTTACTTTGAAAATGTATTTATTTATTTTTATTTTTTTTTTTTTTTTTTTTTTGTGTGATGTTGCAATTTGTTTTGTAATTTGCTTTTTATAATTTTCTGCTGCACATTGGTGCATTGTTTGCATTTGTTATTTTTTAATTACACTTACGAGCTGCCCGCTCGGAGACTGTGTGCCTTTTGTTGTTGGTATTATTGTGGCTGTCTGCCCGACTGCTCGACCATTTGCTTATGTAGCGTGTCCATTGTGTCCTGGTCACAGCTGAGCCGCCACCAGAGTTGCCACTGCCAGGGTGAGTACGCCAATAGTGCTGCAGCTACACTGTGCAGCGCCTGTAAGCGCCGAATTGTCCGGATCTCCATTAACATAACGCTTGGAGCCCTCCAGGCCCAGCAAATTGGGTGAAATAGTCGTAGGCGGTGCCGTGCTGAGCCCAATTCGCTGCTGCACATTCTTGTGGAACACATGCAGTATGGACACCTCGCAGAGTAAGCTGATGCTGCTCTGGTACTTGGGTATCGCCTGAAAGAAGCCCTGCAGCACCTGGCTGTGCGGATAGATCTCTAGTGAGGAGTACGTAGTCGAGCCCTCGAATGCGTCCTGTGTGATCCGTTGTAACGGCGTCTTGTATACCTGTCACGGCATTAATCAACACCTGGTGTGGACACAGTTCTTGAATTGCTACCTACCTTACGACCGTTAATGTACCAAGTGATGTTCGCCGGAGGATAAGATGGACCTACCGTGCACACCGCCTTGAAGTTGTCGTTGACACCAATCACCTTCTTGTCCACCTGCATAGCCGGGTCATCCTTTGGCAACTCAATCACCTGCATGTGCGCCGAGCGTATATCCGTGTGAAAAAACGGCGCATCCTCGGACACCTCGCATTGATAGCTCCCAGTCAGATCCCGAGTGACACCTTTCAGTGTGACCGAGGTTGCATCCGAATTGGTTAGCTGCAACGAATTTCGTATCTTTAATTAAATATTTAAAATTCAACCCCAACGCATGCTTTAAATTACTTGATTAAAATTGAATTAAAATGTACAAATTGCATTCAAAAGGCCACAATTTGGCATGGCCATTTTGCTTTTTGTACTCTTTTTCTACAGGACATCAGTGGTGCAAGTGAAACGTGTAAATTCAAAAGCAGGGCATCGATCTCCTTACTTTTTTAATAAATTAATCAACAGCGGTACTCCAAATAAAAAATTAAAAAAAATTCTACATATATTTTTTATTAATATTTTTAGTATTTATTTGCAAGGGTATTTAGTCTTCGGCGCAGCTTTTTTCACATTTATAACACGCTGTTGCCGTTTTGCATTTATATTGGTAATTGGCTGCAAGCGTTGGGCCACTTGGGTGCAACTTGAGCATTGCATGCTGCTCAAAATCCACTTCAACAAACCAGTGGCAAACAGCAGCAGCAGCAGCAGCAGCAGCATCAGGAGGCGCGATTAACGTGTGTGTTGTTCGCTGCGCTGCGGATTTGAGGACGTTGCATTTAAGTGCCGGCAACCCTTTCACGTTTTGCATTTGCCGCCAAATGCTGCAGATGTTTTTGTTCATTTGCATCTATACTAATCCTCTGCTTTGTTGGCCTGGCTTGTTATTGGCACTGCCAGTTGCCAGTTGCCAGTTGCTTTGCATTGTGTTGTGCCCCCGGCATTTCCCCCATCCATTTTTACGATTGTTTCAACACTTTAGCGCATTTCTCTGCTGGCTTTGCATAGAGTTGTCGCTGCCATTTCCATGCAACATGCTCATGTGTTGTTTTCATTTTCGCTGGTATTCTTTTAGTTACGTATATAATACCATCGATAAGGGCTACAGTAGATGCTAGTGCTATGGCCAATGCCAATGCCATCAAACCAAGATCTACAGCTGGTTTTGGCGCCAGCGGCTCCTATTTGGCATATTGGGATTGGCCCTTGGCTGGTGACTGGTGGCTGAGAGCCAGGCAACTGGTTTCTGGGTGCTTCCATGCGGTTTGTGGTTTTAGTGGCTTTTGGATTTGTCGACGCTGATCTCGTTACGCAATCGTAAAATGGAAACAAATGTGTAGTGTATTGATGGGGCTTGCTACAAGCTTGTGTGCTCAGCACGTGTGTATGTGTATATGTATATATGTTTGCTTGTATATTTGTTGCGACTCGCATACTACATGCTACTATGCGTGAGTTCTGAATAAATGTGCGAAATACCACACAGTGGAGGCTAACAATGGGAGTCCGGGTGGCCGAGTTATGAGTGCAACAATTTAGTTGACCTGAAACTCAGTTAGCTAGCTGTAGGTGAAGTTGCCTGTTGCACATCGGCATACCTAGTGGTTATTATATTAAAAATGGGCAGAACAGATTGAGTTGAATAATTTTCTATGTGCAATAGAAGTAATGCGACCACAATAAGTTAAATTTCCTTGACTTCCGTATACTCCATTTGAATTGCAAGGAAAATACGCATCTCCTACAAATGGACGGGAGTTTTGTATTGTCATTTAATTAGGAGGTTTTAATGTTGCCACCAGCTACGACTGTTTGTTTGCTCAACTCATTGATCGATTTAAATGACGTTAATTATGTAGTCAAACAGACACATGAATACATACATATATCTATTATAAATAACATAAATGTTGTACCCTTGCATTTTATTTATTTAACTGTTTGATGCTGACGTCGCCTCGTTGCTGCTGTTGTTCTCTGCGGTTGGCTGGGCTGGGCTGGGCTGGGCTGGAATGTTGCTTGCCCATCCACTTTCCCTCATGCTTTAATCCGCGTTGTTGTCATATTTATTTAATTGCATGTGACTTTGCTTTTGTTGTTGTGCCGGGCTTCATGGCTGGCGGAAACGGAAGTGGCAGCGCCAGGAAGCGCACCAAACAAACGCAAATGTCTGCCATTTTGAGGAATTATATGCCCCGTCGAATCACATTCACACACGCACACACACACACAAACACACAACCACACACATAAGCATTTTAGTTACTCATATGAAAATGTTGCGACATTTGTAGCTGCTTCATCCTGCCGTAGGCAACAAAAACGAATCCCAACTAAACTCTAACTCAAATCAGCTCAACTCAACTCGGCTTGACTCAACTAAACTCAAGTTGCTCTCATTGTGCTGGGAAAGTTTTTGTCGGAGCGCTTTTTTCCTGTTTCTATTTATTTGTTGGCTTTTAATTTCTATTTATATTTTAAATTGCTTCAGTTGCCGCATCTGCAACTATGTGGCATAAAATATTATGCTACTAAAGTGCAATTTTGCATGACAAGCACACACACATACACACACTAGCTGAGCTTACATGTATGCATAAGTGAGTGTAAGAGTAAAGTATTGTTTCAATAATTCTGGCTTTATGAAATAATAACTTTACTGCAAAACCGCTTCGCCGGCTGAGCAGCCAACGTCGAGTTGCAAGAACACAATGAATTTTATTGTAATGCCCACTTCTGCTTCTTTCTCTCTCTGTGTGTGTGTGTGTGTGTGTGTGTGTGCGTGGCCCGCACTTGAACAGTTTTGCAGCTGTAGCAGCGCTTCTCGTTTCTGTTGTTGGCTCCTCGCTGAGTTTCCGCTGTTTGTTGTGCAGCAATTTTAATTTTGCCAGCACTGTCGCATGCACCACATATACACACACACACAAGCGCACGCACACACAATTACATATAGTATGTGATGCCATGTGTGTAGCTCAGCTGCAGCCTCGTTTGCATGCAACACTTTATGAATTATTGCTGTATCAACTCAAGTCGCGGTAGTCAGCCAGGCACACACTCCACACATGCATTCAGACTCACACACACACACACACACACACACGCACACACACACACATACACACTCATATGGGCACGTATTATGTCATGCCGAATTTCCGTTGCCTCGAGCTTTGTTGCAACTAACGGCGCTAGCGTTGGCGGCCCTTTCCCGATTCCCTACCCGTTCACATTTGCAGTTGGCATTCCCTCTAACGGTTTCCCTTGTCCCTTGCTGCGCTTCCTTCTCCTTCCCCGCTTCTACTTCACAGTTGCCCGTTGGCATTTCACAACTTCGACTGCCTAACACGCCGTGCGCAGTACGCAAAGCGACTGGCAAGGCCGACCACAAATTTAGTGAATGAGATGTTTCCGGAGCGGTTGTTCTTCTTTTTGTGTCTGTTGCTGTTATCCATTGCCCATTTATTGTTGTTGTTATTGTTGCTGTTGATTTTGTTGCTGCGCTGCTGTGAACAATTTTTGGTGTTTGGAAAATGCATGGCTTTTTATTGTGCTCATTGTTGGCGACAGAGACACACGCCATGCGAATGCTATGCTAGGGAGTTGTACAGGGATATGGGCAGTGGCAGATGGACGGAGCTGCCAGCTAGTTGAAACCATAAATATGTATATATATGTATGTGCAAATACATACATGCTGCACGGTACGTGCGTGTCTTGAATGCATTTCGGAATTCGTATTTTTATTTATTATGTTTATATGTAGCCATTTGTCAAACATTTTTGCCAAGGTTGTTAGCGACTGTGGCAGCCACAGCAACAAATGTAGCTGCAACATGAAAAATGTGGCATAAAACCAGTTATCTCTCTCCCAATAGATTATGGCCTGTGCAGTAGCCAGCCGGCCATTTACAAAGAACGTTCACAAAATAATTGAGTTAAATGCACTTAGCACTTGAATCTTGCTAATCAAGTGTAAACAAAAACCTCAACTATGACATCCGTTGAGGTATCTTGAATGCACTTAAATAAGTTATTTGCCCAATGAAATCCATTTAGTTTGAAATGCTAAATCTAAATAAATAAGAGCTGATTTAGTTTATTTAGCATTTTATTTCAACTAAAAAAGAAAATGAATTTGATCAGTCTATTTACGAAAACTCATGAAATATGCTGTAGTGTGTCTCAAATAAAAATAAATGCGACTCAAATTTAATATTAACTATTTATACTAATATTTATTTACTCATTTATATCAAACTAGTATTGTGGTTTGGAGACATGTGTTTCTGTCTGTCCGTATAAAGTAATGCTATTTCTTAAATTAAAATGTCTGAATTTAATGCGTTCAACAATTATAAGAGTGCAGTCATTAAGAACACATATTTTGTAGTCTGGCTACGCTCCCACTTCTAGACTTATAAAAAATGTAAAATTCTTGAGAATTCCTTTTTTTTTTTGTCACAATCTGATAATGAGGAACATTTGAAAAATGTATCACTCCCCATCCAGTGCTCAATTAAACTTTTGCGACTTACAAGGCCAACAACGACTAGAACAACTACATGAAACAGCCTTCGCGCTCAGTGTGCATCTAATTAACAACAGTCAGCCCACAAGGCCGGGCCGCAGAAAAAGCTGGTCAAATTGATCCAGCAGCAGCAGCAACAGCAGCAGGAGGTCAGACTGGCCCTGGCCGCTGCCAGTCGTGAAGTTTTTGGCCACTTCTGTTGCCGGCTGCGTCTTCTGCTTTTTGCAAGCGGGAGAGTGCATTAATTTTAAGGGCACATTGCTGTGCATAAATGCGAAATGGAGGCGGCGATGGTGGCGAAGGAGAAGGCGTGTCGGGTTATTAACAATGTTAAAAGCAAATGCCAGCAACAACAATGCCGGCACACCATAACCGAGAACACTTGGTGTGTGACTGCCGCCGCCATTACCACAAACTTAATGCGGAATAATTCCTTCCGTGTTGACAGTGTGCAAAAACTTTTCAGGGCACAAATTTTTGGGCCGGTCAACGACTAGGGTTTGCAAGGAGGCTGGATGAGAGCGGGAGAAGGATGCCTAGGCGCTTTGGATTTTTTTATTGTTGCGGACAATGAATAATCTGCAAAAGTTTTGAGCACTTGGCATATCCTATTCCTGTAACTCATTCTCCGCACCCCATCCACATCCTTGTCTGCTTCTCTGACTCTGTATCTGCCTCTCTCTCTCTCTCTATCTCTCTCTCTCTCTCTCTCTTTCGCTCTCCCGCTAGCCCTTCATAGCGGGTGACCCTGGTAATTGTGTGTTTTAATTGAAGATTGCCAACGTGGCTGCCTCTAAATTATAAATTTAATTACATTTTACATGATGATTATAATTTCTCCTTTTTCTAATTTTTTATATACCGACAGTTCAGCTATCGTTTGTGTTGCCGGTGCTGTTGCTGTTGCTGTTTTTGTCGCAAGTGCCATGCGACATGTGCAGCAGGGGAGAGGAGTCACAAGGTAGAACTCTATGTTGAATGAGTTTTGAAGTTTGCAAGCGCGTTTCGGGGGATGCAATCGTAAGCGGTGGCATCCTGTCTGCTTCCATGCTATAATGTACATACATTTGCATTCCAATAATGCTCAAGTGGACGACAGGAGTGCACTTGGTCGGCTGGCCGTGCCACGCTCACACCCACACCCACGCCCACACCGACGCTCTCGTCCACAAGTGCATTGCATGTCAGTCACAGAGTAGCAGTAGCAGAAGCAGCTGCCATTCAAGTGTTGTCCTGAGAGCGAGTGCGAGTCTGAATACAGGCCCATCTTTTTATAAAGTCAACTCACCCACACATACACACACATGTACACACGCGTACACTAATATTAATGCATGTGCATAATCATAATGGCAACGGCCTGAACTTTTCTCATTAAGCGTGTTTAGCTGCTTGAAATGATTTAGGAAAAGTAAAACAAGTCAAGTTATAATGTTTTAATCTCAATTACAGTACTTGCCACCAATTCCCCGACATTGCACGACCCGCCTTGATTCGACAGAGCCATTCGAAATTCGTCATCTCGCACTCTCACACTATGAACTATGTATGTGTGTGTGTGTGTGTGTGTTCTTGGTGTTTGCCTTGGCAAAACTTACAAATTCCATTTTAATTTATATTTGTGGCGCTGGATAGCCTTTGAATGTTGCCTTCGTTAGGAGAAGCAGCAGCTATCAATGTAAATTAGGAAAGGTGGCGCTGGATTCATTTCGATTCGCTGCCTTGGGGCGTGGCATATCTTCTTTTTCTTTTTCTGTTTTGGCTTATTCATCTCTCTTAAAAGCTGCCTTTCAACATGACCGACATCTGCTGCTGCGAAATTACGAATAACCTTCAAACTTAATTGCAAAGCGCACGCTTGCTAAATCATTTGCATTAACCAATGGACTCGCTTTCGCCCCCTCCTGTGGCAACCCAAACACCTGGCTCTAACCCGTCTCATGGAAGTAGTGCCTTTTTCTGTGTGCTTTTTTCACCTTTTGCGGTACACAGCTCATTGCATCTCAAGTAGGTTGCTTTAACTTGTTTCAGCCGCCTAAAAGAGAGAACCAAATGCGTTGAGGGCCAAATTTGCTTAAGTTCAGATTTAGTTGAGTACTTAATTCCACTTGTGCCGCCAGTGCCCATAAGTAGGCTACACATTCTGAATGGCTTCTGATCCGCTGGCTATATGAGTCATGGCATCAAAAATAGGAATCACATGATATATAAATACATAAATATGCAATGGAAGCCCCTACAATTGCAACGAATACCGCCAACTCCTGCCCTTAGTTACTGGCAGCTGTAATCGAAATATTTAATTAGTGCGAAAATGCTTTTGAATGCCAATTAGTGGCAAATTAACATTTCAGCAGGACTGCTTCTATTCATTGGGCTTTCCATGTTTTTAATTCCATTTTCTTCCCTTTTTTTTTGCAGTTTCCATGGAGAGTGCAAATTAAAGACACAATCAGAACAAATTAATCAAGTCCGATTGCTACTCCCACTGATTGATGTGGTCTCCTCTGCCACTGTCCCTGTATTGCGGATACAAAGAGAAAAAGACGGAGGGAGACAGAGAGAGATGGCAAGCAATGTAGTAAGAGATAGAATGTGCTGGCCTGGTGGCAATTATTTTCATAAGCGCAGAACTTGCTGTGTTTCCCATTGTAGTTGTATGGGTTAGGTAAAACAAACATTGCCCCATCATTTGCTATGGCAATGGCCCTTTTTGATTCCATTATTTATGATTATTAAAGGTCGGTCACTTGCGAATTTGAAAAATATTCCATGGAGTGTTGGTAAATGAGTTTGGAAATTTTATGTACGGGCGAATGAGTTTACAATTTATATTTCTGGGGGGGAAAAAAAAACAAACAAAAATTTTGTTCATGGCAAATTCAATTTTATTTATTTATGATTATACGAACAGCGATTTTTCCGGCTGAGCTTGGTTGGGTGCTTTGAGGCATTCATGTTTTGGCAATGAACACGACCATTATGACAATACACATTTAGTTCTTTAATTCTTTGAACATTTATTATTTTCTCCTCCAATTCATGAGCATTGTTTTTGACCAAAAGTGTCTGAACATGCGTTTTAGAAAATGTTTTTGGGTTGATGGAAATTTTAAATGCTGCTCGAAAAATGTTGTCGCCTTCCACAGGACTAGAAATTTATTGCGTACTTTGCGGCTGTTGTTTTTATTAATGAGCACAGCACCGGCAAGGATAGCAGCTGCTGACTTGCTGCCATGAACGACTTACAGATATCCTATTTGTACATCAAATAAATGAACTCACTTTATGTGTTAATACTATCAAATGTTTAAATGAATTTGCAGTTCATCAATAACTGTTTCCCCTTCAAACAATTATTGTACATTGCACCTGACTCTATATTTGTTGTAGAATATGCATTTCAAGTTATCAACTTTTGATTACAGGGTAGGAAAACAAACATGAATACAAACATATTCAGTTCGAGGTGGCGCTGCTTCAGTTGCTGCAAGCCGCGCCATAAACTATTTTGCACATTGCGCAATATTTCAGTTAGTTGTATTCGCACTTTTCAAATTGTGCTGCACTCACAAACACACTCACGGCATTGCCAAAAAAAAAAATTTAAATAAAAACAGCGCATAACTGGCAGTTAGCGTGTGTGCAAATGAGAGAGAGAGAGAGAGAGAGACAAATTGTTTGAAAGAATGGCAGACAGAGACAGAGACAGCCTGACGTTTGCATGGGACCAACAGCTTTAGATACGGCAAAGTGCTGTTGTCGTTATTGGCGTTGCTGGTGCCATGGGCAGCGTTTGGCGCTTCAGTCGCCATTGTCCACATTTAAATAAATATTTGCACAATATTTGAATGTGTTCGCAATTCCATTTGTTAAAATGCAAGCTTCGCTGAAACCAGCGAGGCACTTGTACGGCTTCTATGGCATTTTGTCCAATTTTTTTTCGATTAATTGACAATTGCTAAAACAACAACAGCAACAACAAAAGCAACTGTTTATTTTGAAACAATCGCCTAGCTGCTACCATATACTGGCAGAGAGATGGATTGAGTGGAAAAGAGACTCTGAGCATCGTGTGATCGGATGCTTAATTTCACTTACATCAACATTAATGCCCGAGACGGGAAAGACAAATGTGGGCGTTGCCTCGCGTGGCACGAAGCGATAGAACTCCTCCTGGCCGAAATACCAACGGACCGAATACAGTGCCGCCTGCAAAAGAAAAAAAATAACTTTAATGAAAAGTGTGAATGTATAACAGCCAACAGAGGACAACGAGTACTGCGACAACGAGGACAACGACAACGAAGACAAAGTGCTAGTAATTATAATAATTAAGCAAGCTTTCGTCGTTGAAAATGTCGTTGCTCTTCCCAGTTCACAATTCGAAGTTTCACTCTCATTCCGCAAGGAAGTCTCACTTACCTTCTCCAAATCATATTGACAAGACAATGTCGCTGCATTGCCCATGATGACTGCTTCCGGGACGAATATCTTGAGATCCTTGAGTCCATGAGCTATATACAGGTAGAGAGAGGGAAATAAATATTAAAGCTTGATGGAAAAGTAAGCTGCTTATGCGTCTTTTGCACAACAATTCCCATTTCCTCGCAAACACTCCCATAGCAGCCAGTTAAAGTGTTTAAGTGCAACACATTGCGCAGCCTAGGGCATGGGGCATGCATCGGAGTTGTGTGGATGGTCGTAGCCAAGGCATGAACTCGATTATGCCACGGCTTAAAAACTTAATTACATACGTTCAGGGATCGAATGCAGCAGCATTGTGAATTGTGGGTGTCTGCAGTCGAATCCATGTGCATGTTAATTTATGACAACGCATCGCCCAGCACTGTGTCTGCCTTAAATTTAATGCAATTCGATTTGCGATTTTATATACGTACTTTGACTTTAATTGGAAAATGCGGGATAGTTAAATTAAAATCACATGTGATTGCTGGCATCTTAGATGTGCTGAAATATATACCTGAGCTTTTCTGATATATACAACATAAATAACTCGACAGCAAATGGAGCTAGTGATATTTTCTATGGGTTAATGGGTAAACAGACTGAGAGTGAGTTAAATTAAATGAAAACTCAATTTTACAAACTAAGCAGCTGACTAATAAGCACTATGTGGATGGAGCCCACAGGAAGCAAATCCAAATGTTATCTATTAATTAAATTGCATTTAATTATAATCCACAGTCTTATTTTGATTGTCGACAGCTATGAATATTTTTTGCACAATTCTTGTCAGTGTTAAACGTCGGGCAATAACTGCACAGCATCAGCATAATTAAAATATTGAACAGCTCTTGACATGCAGATCAAGTCAATTGAATATATGAAATGTGATTGTTCAAGTTGTAACAATTTGAATCGAACAATCCCATGTTAATCAGAATCGCTCAATTCGATTGCCGAGCGTTTATCAATTTAACGTAATAATTTATTATTTTACTGTTTAAAGTGTGTGTGTGTGTGTGTGAGAGAGTGATTGAGTATATATGGACATAAATGCATAATATTTACAGTCATTTGCAAATCAAATAATCCATTTGAACCATATTGGCGAGCGTAGTTGCCATAATAAACGCAATTATAGCAGACAGACAGACAGACGGACAGACGATCAGACAAATAGAAGAACTCTGCTTGACCATTTTATGGGAATATATATGTAATATAAGCTTACTTATATAAGTGCGCATACTTACCGCTCAGCAATAAATCGGAGATTATAATGCAGCCCAGAGCCAACATATTAAAAATAGCATGCAAAGCGGGTAAGCCTCGCTTGGGTCGTAGCATGCTGGATCGTCTTGATGCAGCTGCTTCTGCTCTTCCTTGACTGGCCATTCTTATCGTTGGCTTCTGCCGCTTAGCTGAGCTGCAAAGAGTTGTGAGAGCAACGCAAATGTGTGAGTAAAAGTTGCAAGTTGAAAGTTGCTTGTAATCATATTTGAATTGATGTGCTCGTGCTTATTGATAACTCCTACAAATTGAAAATGCATTCCTCTTCTTTCATGCTACTTTATAACGCGCATCCTTTGTCAGTTGGATAACTTTGCAAGGCTTTTAAAGGACACGCGTGCGCAAGTTGCAGCAGCTTAAACGTGCTTAAAAACTTTGCGTCAAGACAAAAACCTTTAACTAACCAACTCACACAAAGAGCTTCCATTGCCCATTCGCTGCGTGTGCCAAAAGCAGCTCTATGTGCAGTCTGATTGACGACATTTGAAATAGATCGAAAGTGTGTGCGTGTATATGTATATATAGATATATGTGTCTGAATGGCAGCCGGATAGACGGGCAATGGACATGTAGACATATGGGCAGAAACCTGACCGCAAAGCATTAAAAACAATTGTCAGCTGCTAGTTGCAGTTGTAACTTTGCTGACGATTTGGCTGCTGCTGCTGCTGCTTCTTTTGCTACTGGTGTTTTCTTGTATCAATTAGACCGCAACTAGAAACCACAACAAGAACAACAGCAGTAGCTGAAAAAGTTCGTGCAACAGTGTCCTGCTGTCGTTGCCACAAAAACAAAAGCTAATGGTCAGAAGTTACAAATGTGGCAAATTGCCAAGCAACAAAATTTGATAATGATATCAAGGCATTAACTCAAGGCGAGTTAAGAACTTAAGCTCACCCTCAGGAGCTTATAGTTATTTTGCTCTCGCTCGCAATTCGAGTTCTTTCGTTCTTTATGCAGCGCATAAGCATAAAGCTGTGGAGCGCAGCTTAAATAGCGTTTCTAAAATACACAACTAGATTCAAACAGACACAAACACAAACACACACACACACACAACAACAACAAATACATACATAGTTATGCGTAAAGTGTCGTTAGACTGGCATTGGGTCGGGTCGTCGGCCAAGTAACTGCCCAATCATTTTGTGCTTTTAAGCGAAAGACTCAAAGTTATTGTCCCTTTGCCGCAAAAAACAAAAGCAAATACAACAATTCCGAGAGTAACAACAACAAAGCCATTCAAACAACAAGCTGAGCTGCGAGCGAGAAACCTTTTCGACAACAATCATATCGTTTTGCAAATTGTCCAGTAGATTGGGATGCGTATCCTTCGATTTGTTTGCCGGCACGGCACGCCCGGCCTTCTCTCATGTGAGCATTTAAATTAAATTTAAATATTATTTTTGGCAAGTCGATTAAGGCTGGGTCATCATTTCGACTGTAATGTCTCTGTTTTATGGCTGCGAATGCTCTCTGGCTTCCAGCATTCTCGAAGTCGATGCCGTTATGATGTACCACTACGGATGCAAATTCCTCGTGGTTGCCATACTGGAGTTAGACCAGCACACACCGCGAGCCCCGTTGCCGTCGGAGTACAAGCTTTGTGCCAGCCTGATTGTTATTTTTGGCTGGTGCTGTTATTGTGATTGCTCATGCCAGGGGAATTTCAGAAATTTCCATTACGCATAAATTTGATAACAACAAATTCTCAATTATTTCAATATGGTTTTAATTAAATTTTCGATCACAAACATAAA
The DNA here is from genome assembly GCA_035041535.1 of Drosophila cognata. Taxonomy (NCBI): domain Eukaryota; kingdom Metazoa; phylum Arthropoda; class Insecta; order Diptera; family Drosophilidae; genus Drosophila; species Drosophila cognata. Next base: position 9,349,827 of record JAWNLC010000571.1, on the reverse strand, counting down.
CTTTGCCTTGCCTTGCCTAGTCCAAATAACTCTCAACCGAGTGGTGTGCCCTCGAGCACTTTATGTAATGATTAACCATTTTATTGTTACGTTAACTCTGCCAAATAACTTGTTTAAATAAAATTCAAAATTTATTCAATATCGGATTCAAAGAAACATGTTTACCTTCAAACCATTGTGTTTTGTTAAATAAACACGAATATTATTAAATAAACACGAATATCTGAGCACTCAGATACACCGTAAATAAGTTTAGGGCTATTAATCATGAATTGCCATGGTCATTTGTAAATTGAGTGCACACATAAGTACACTTATTTAGTTAAGACCCGCTGAACTCATGTGGATTGCAGTCGTTATTTAACCAGAGCATTCTAAGAGAACAAGTCACACAAATTTCCAAACCTAACTGAAAGGCACACTTAAGGGTGAGAATGAGACTAGGGGAGGGAAGAAAAGCAGAGAAAGAGTGTTGTCTTACTGTGAAATCAAAACATATGCATTACGCACAATTATATTTAAATCTCAACCACTTCTCAATGAGATTGAAATCGACGAATCAATTCTAAAATGTAATGTGCACACTCGAGATAAAGTACTAATATACATTGCGTTTTCCTTATAGGGTGCTAGGAATGTCTTCTTGTTTCTAATACTTACATTCCCAGCATTTTATGGCACTTTTTACTCACTTTTATGGATACAGGACATAAAAAGCGTTCAGCACTTAACAATTCAATAAATCTTGATTTTATTCTATTTAAATATCATTTTGTGCGCCCACATTTAGGCTGAGCCCAACGGATTCTAATGGGCGAATGTAGGAAGTGTAATTAAAAAAAGTTACAGCCAAACTCAATAAAAACGACTCGACTTGTGTGCGTGTGCGTGTCTACGTTCTTGTGCGTGCGTGTGTGTGTGTGTTTGTTTGAGAGCTTAACTTTTTTTTAAAGTGTAATAAAACAGTTGATTATGGCGTCATTAACGCAAGACTAAGCACGCTAGCAAAATGCCAGAAAAAAATAATCAAATTAATTTTTTATGTGGAAAGTTTGCAGTTTACCAATAAGCTGCGAACTCATCATAAGCGCTGAGCCTTGGAAACTGCGTGGAGCTTAACGGGCAGCAAATGGTGCTGAGGGTGTAGAGTTCTGTGGGGATGATTCGAAGGATATTCAAATTCGAAATTCAATTGAAAGTCAAATCAAAACAAAGCAAACGAAATCCCGTGATTGACAACATTTCAACTGATAATGAGCACTTTGTTACAAGGCCAAAAAAGAAGACGGATAGACAGAGACAGAGCGAGGGAAAGAGAGAGAGAAGCTTGATTTAAGTAAGATGAGAATGAGATAAAACAGAATGTGTCAGTAGAGCTATCAGTATAGGTAAAGATAGAATGTTGATTGTACCTACATAGGTGTAGGTGTAGTTGCAGGAGGATACCATCCAAGAAGTTGAATGAAATTATCTTCTCTTGTGGAATAGGATGACAAGGCGGAAAGAAGAGATGGAGAAATAAAGGAGAGAGGGGGAGGAGTGCGTGCCAAGTCACAATTGACAGTGGTTGAGTGGACGTTGCCTGGTGTCCAATGTCGGAAGCCGTGACATGCAACAATGCTGACCTAGCAAGTGAGACTGAGTCGGTGTCCTAGTTGCTAGCTATTGCCAACGCTATTGATTTCCGTTCGAGTTTATTTAATGCCAATCTATGCCATTTGAGCCGGCCACGTAGCCAATTTGCAGATAGGTATCGCCAATATGAACAGAAATTGGTTTGCGTAGCTGCTCGAGGAGCGCTTTAAGTAATAACGCCAACTTGAGCCTGGGCTCAACTACACTTAAGGTGTTCACTCAGCCATTGTAAGGAGTGCGTGCAGGTGGCGGTGGGAGGTGGGAGGTGGGAGGGAGTGAGTGAGCCATCATTCACTTATATGATTCATTTGTTAATCGCCAGCTGTCAGTTGAGCACACACATCTACACGAAAACAATAATCGCAAGTCAAGAGAAATCGTTGCCAAATAATCATCGTATATATATGTATATACAATTATATATACACATACCTTTGTACACTTGTACATTCATCTAGATATATGTGCTTGTGGAAGAAATAAATACTTATTTATATGAAGCGCTAAATGCGCATTTGATTGATGCGACACTCGCTCAAGGGGCTCTCATTAGGTTTAGTGCTACAGTGTCTGGCACACACACGATAACACACCGGCTCTACACTCGACACCGTGCTGCTCAGATACTTAGACTATAGCGTTGCGCCTCTAATCAATCAATCAGTGTTTATGCATTGCCTCAGCACAATGGCAGCACAAAGGCAAGAAGAAAGAGCAGAGAAGACGACGCCCAGTGAACAAAGCGAAAAAGGAAAGGCGAAACAATTGCTTCAGTTGCTGCGTCGTTTGACGAATGCCCTTCGGCAAATCTCAATCTAAATACAGAATCTGAAATACGGAATACTCTAATCTGTTCCATACCACTGGTTAGCCAAGCATCAAGAGTGCTGTGCAAACAGCAGCCACCAAAAATTTCCCATTCTATGTTTTCTTTGTGCGGCGTTGGCGTTTTTACAACTTCCTTTACTGGGACACAGTTCATCACAGGTTCAAATACAGGCAATAGCAATAGCAAAAGCAAAGGCAACAGCAAGATGCCTGATTGCCAATGAAGGATTAATGCGGCGGCAAGCTCCTGTTTGGCAACAGCAGCATGCTGCTGGTGATTCGAGTCGTTTTGATTGCAGTAGCGTGTCGCTGCAGGCGACAGCCCTCAGGACATTGCGGAAGCCTTGTGTAATGACACAAAGGATTGCAAATTGCCAGGGCACTTCCTGCAAGGACATTGATTTTTATTTTCTTATATAAAAAAAAATATAGTGTCAGTTCTGCGTGCAGACCATACCCACAAACGTTTCACTTGGAAAGCAGCCATGACCACAATTGGATCCCAAGATTTGCCCTTAATTATGCATGGTAGGCTATTGAGTTAAAACATAATTATTTGCCAACCATAGCAGCCGGAGGACAAACCACTTGCCGTTCTCCACTGTTCAATATTTAATCAAGTACAAAGCGCGGTTTGCCATTTTGACTTGCAGCCGCCGCCGTTGATAGCTAATTGCTGCCCTGAGTGCATGCGGTCAGTGCGGCCGGAAGTTGCTCAAATCTGGTTTGTCTTCTTGCTTATGCATTGACCAGCTGCGTCCTATGCTAAATGTAGATCCTGAATGCCATAAGCTAACCATTAGACGACCCTTTAACTTCCCTAAAATGTTACAAGGCTGCCATTAATGCATTTTAAAAAATTTGAAAAATATAATATTTAATTCCCTAAATATCATTCCCCTCTAATAAACAGATTGAGTTGTCTTGCCAAAATACTGCTTGGGATACTGAATATCAATGCTGTAATGATACCAAGCCATGGCTTGGTTTTACGATTAAGACACATTAATCGTGAGGTAAACTCATTGAATTCATTTCTGGTTGATTACAAAGGATGATGGTAAATGGATCTGATCGTTATTGCAATAAATAGCGGAGTAGAGAATGTTGTTGCATAATCAAAAAGATAAAGAAGAATGCCGCTCTTTGTGCTGCAAACTTTATCACAAAGTTATTATGAAAGAGAAGGGTAAAAAAAGCAGGCTCCAATGAGTTGACATTTTTAGAAAGCCAAAAAGTTTTCACACCCACGCTGAGATACGGATTACGCGAAAGAGAGAAACACAGAGTGAGATAAAGAGAGAATGACAGAGAGCGGGAGAATGGCAGAATGGGACGAAAGCCATTTGAAGTTTGTATTAGTTAGATGCTAGAAATGCCGTCCGTTCAACTTGCGGCCTGACTGTGGCAAACACAGAAAATGCATTTGCAACTCGAACTGTGAACCTCGAAACCAATAAATCACACAGTGAAAAACGGGCATTAGTACATTCTGAACAAAGGAAACTTAAAGGATTCAGGCTGGCCGTCCGTAGCGACAACCGGGCCAGCAGGCAATGACGAAGTCCAGACGACGCCTGAGCACTGTTTGCATTTGGCGCTGGCCGCCGCTATTTATGAAAATAGTTTTTGGGGCAAGTTGCCCTCGCACCCTATTGCTTTTGTGTCTGCGTTTCTGCGAAAGTTTGCTAACCACTGAAAAGTTGTGCAAATTGTGGCTACACATTATACAGAAGTGTTGTGATTTCTCGATTCTAGTTTCCAATTTCGATGATTTAAACGGTTTTGTTGCCAACATGTGCCAGAGTAAGCTAATCATACACAATTTGCAAATTATCGGCAGGAAATTTAATATTTGTAGTATGCAACCAAAGAAAGTGCCGGAAAAGTATAATTGCTTTTGTAATAGGTACACTTCACTCAAGTTTCGTAATAATCGTTACAGCGTCAAAGTTATTCACATGCGGTTAACAGTTGGGTATTGTTGCTCCCTTCTCACGGGTTGGCTTTCTGTGCTGCTTTTCAGTTGTGAATAAGCGATATAATCTTACACCACGGCCACCAACCACCATCCGAAAAACAAGCAGAAAGTCAGCAGCGAACTTGTAATTTTTATTCTTACGGATATTTATTTACATCGCCCGCAGGGTAGGAACTTTGTGCGTGTGTCGTGACTGGCTGGGCTCGATTTAGTTTAACTTAAATAATTAATTGCTTGCCGTTGCCTGAGTTATGAAATGCGCAATTAGGCGTATTTAATATTTAATTAAGGGCTTACAGGAATCCAACAACAGTGGCAACAACAACAACAATAACGAGAAACGCGTGCCCCGGTGTGCACGCAAACACACAAGGGGATATGCCGCTGAGGAAGGGTGCTTGTAGCAAAAGGAACGGGGGTGTGAGTGGACCATCGATGCTAGGCGACTGGATTAAGTGGCAGCTTAGGCACAAACATGGAGATGGGCACTTTGAGATGGCGACCAAACTTCTCAAGGGAATAAGTGACTGAAATATTGCTGGACAGTTGGAGCCCGATGGTGCGTATACTTGATTTGCAAAGATTCGCTGGAATTTGGCCAGCTTCAGATACGTTTACATATTTGAGAAATGTGGCAAGTCATTGAATGCGATGTACAGGTACGAGCAATTAGTGAGGTACAAACATGAACAGATAATGATAAGGGCCGTCTATCTGATGAGCATTTCATGTAATGGAAGATTGATAAGTGATAGTAAGCTGACAGCAACTGAAAGTGAAGACCACAAAATTAACAATGAAAACGACATGGATAGACGCAGTAAAAAATGATGGAGAAAAATGGATAAGACACATTCAAAATGTTATACTTTAAAGAGACCACAAAAAAGTTAAAATCAAATGTGGAATTTTATCAGGCATACGATTTCAAGAAAAACACATATTTCATTCAGCTTAAGCAGAGTTAGTTCATTATTCTCAACTGGGTCTTTAAAGCTATGTCAAATATCCTTCAGCTGCGCTCATTGGATCATATAGATTTGTAGCCTGCAAATATGTTTATGATACAATCTAAAAGCATGAAATGGCCCATTAGGCGGCTCTTCGAATACTTTCAGCTGGTTAACCTCTTGCCATCGAGCCCATGTAGATAGAAAACAGTTTTAGGAATAATGCATGAGTCTTGATAATTTGGTGCTGCTTAAAAAGGCAACATCTCCCCATCTAGCCCGCACTCGAGCGATTTTTATTTTACACTCATTATAAGATAAACGAGACAAGCTAATGACATTCGAGCTTAATAGTTAGCGCAGAGGAGCATCCAAAATCGGACGAAATGGGGAAGTGGAAAGTGATGAAAGCGATGGCGGCAATGAACTGAAAAGAAAATGGCGGCAGCGTCGCCAAGACAAGCCATAACACGAAAGAAGCCTCGAATAAGGACCACGAACGAAAAGAGTGTATAGCAAAAGGCGGACAAGCTTGGCGCGTTTTGACTGGTTTGGGCGTGGCCAAATATACGGGCAATGCCTAAAAGAGGGCGCTGCAGATAAGAGTCGTTTATGATTTCAACGTGCCATACAACGCATTCGAAGGCATCGCGCATCTTTAACACACACACTCACACACGCGCCTGCGGGATGTGTGCGAAAGACAAATGCAAATCCCTGGGTAATTAGGAGATGTGTTCATGTCGTTGTGGTAATAGTTTTATGTTGCCACATTGTTGCTTGTTGCAACAACGTTGACTGAGATTGAAGCGTGCCTTTGTCATTTTGGGGTTAATATTTGTCTTTGCTGTCGCCTGCGTGACAAGCCAAGCTACTGAATAGTTTGCGGCGAATGCAACCGGGACGCAAATTCACTGCAGAATTCTGTTCTATTCAATTTGGTTTACTTTGTTGCTGCCTCTCATCAGCGTGCTGCATTTAATTCGATTTGGTGACTATATTCCCACTAATTAACGCGTTTGCTAACTGAGTTTTGTCCAATTTATTTTGCAGCTACACAAAAGCTTAAATCCGCTGAATATATGATGATGACAAGGAATGGGAGCGCCATTTGGCTTTGTTTTGCTGGGATAAACTAAAGTTATATTTGTGCATTTGGCATATTTATTGGAGCTAAAGTTTTAGCGGCGGCGACAAGACCAAGGGTATAAGGATACAATTCAAGAAGGATAATACACATACATACATATATACTTATTTTATTACGAATTTATGATTTTGTTTTTCCACATCTTGCTTATGTTGCTGCTGTTTGTGCCCGGGCATAATAGAAACCGGAAGCGGAAGCGTGAAATGAGCTTTTTGCATAAACAGCATGGTACACCAACACACACACACACACACACACACACAGCCAAACATGGACACGGTCACATACTCACGTCGCTGTTGCCCTTGCAGGTGGCAGCGCAGTTGTTGTTGTGGCATTTTATGACACGAAACTCATAACTTTTGGGGTTCCTTATTTTGCTCATAGTTTGCCACATAAATCCACTGACAAGTCGCTGGCATCGGTGCCGTCATTGCAATGCTTCCTCTTGTTACTGCTGCTGTTGTTGGTTTTGTGGTTGCTCGAAAACGTTGCACTAAATAAAGTGCAGCAGCCTCGAAGGCGCAGTACCGCCCACAAGATAAAGTGCCATTTGAAACTTGCGGTTGCTATTTTTGTGAAATTTTTCCGTCTTACAAGATGATGCTCCGCCCATTTTGGGAAGATATATTTTTCCTCCCGTCGCGCCTGCAAATTCCTTTATATTATTTAACATTTGAGGCTGCCAGGGACACTGTGTAATCTCTGGCATGAGTCATCACTCAAGGCTAAAAGTGCAACAAACCTCAGTTGCAAATATTTCCTCGAAAAGTTAGCTTTTGTTATTGTCTGGGTAGCGCATTTGGATTTTCAGGAGATTAAAATTGTCAATGCGGCTCTGCCTGAGACTGAGATGGTGCCGACGAAGTCGCTTGACTTGGCAAATGTTAATGATTTTGTGCGCAGCCTTTGTTATAATTTATAGCACGAAATAATGCGCCATTAAAAGTTTTCCATCCAGCGCTAAGCGGAAAGATGCCCAGCACCAGAACCAACTCCAACTCCAGGTCGAGCTCCAACTGGTGCCCGGGCAAAAGCTGGGAGCGGTCGCAGCTGCCTCACTCTCAACTTTGCATGCACGTGTTGAAAATGCCAGCGATACACATCTAAGTCAAACTTGTGGGGCGGGCGTTAGCTGACTGACGGATCCGGCAACCGCGGGGTAGGGGTATGGGGCATGTGGGGCAGCTCAAAATGAAATCAACGCTGGCAGATAAAAATCGTTTGCGCTGCAAGCTCGTTAATACATTTTTGATGAGACACAACAAGTGGCAAGCAATTGGACAGCCAGCGGGCAGGGCAGCGAGGCAAGCAAGTTATGAGCAAACTTCTGGCAGACACATACTCACACACAGACACTGACACATAAACACACGCAGCTACACACGCGCACAAATACTGACACACATTTTGCCTTTTGCGTTGTTTGCCGTTGCTGTTGCTTTTGAAATGCTCTTGCCGTTGCCTACATAAATCAGAGCAGAAAACTAAAAGGCAGCCACAGGCAGCACGGCATAGCAGTGCGGCAGGTGCAGGCTGTATATAGTATAAGGCAGCAACTACAGTTAAATATGTTGTAACAAATAAAGTACAGCAGTTGGCCAAAAGGGATCGCGTTTGGGGTTGGGGTAAGTCCACTTTATGCTACTCGTCAGCTCATTCATATTTATGGCATTTTTGCATTCAGCCAACATCATTTCGTAATGTAATGTGAAGACCAGTTACAGAGGGCCGTTCCCTACCACCATCGCGTCCCATCCTCCCCTCACCCACTTTCAGCCAGCGGGCTAACTGAAATCAAGGCAATTGGCACGTTGCTCATACGCAGCATTGGCTAGGGTTGGGCGCTGGCTGGTTTGGCAGCCTTTATGTTTTGGTCATTTATGAAGCTCATAAATTTCACAAAAATTTCTCTGTTGCCTTCTTTGGCGAAAATTACTCGAAAAAAACAAGGAATTGTCTAATAAACTTTGCAATAAATTCGAGCATAAATTTCGTACACAGCGTCGCAGTCGAACTTCAAGCGTTAAAACTATGCCAACAAAAGCCATTAATTCCAGTCAGCTGAAATGAAGTAAAATGTCAGTCCGTGAACTGCGAACCATGGACAGTGGACCGAGGACAGAGGACAGAGGAGAGAGGTCAGAGGACAGAGCACATCGGAATGGGCTGGCGGGTTGCAAGCAACGGAAATTAAATGCTGCTAGCACTTTCCCCTGCTGGTGATACTGTTGTTGTTGCTTGTTTGGCTTGCTTGTGTCCGATGCTGGACTCATAATTAGATGATTTAAAGTTATCGCGAAAGTTGCGCTGCTTGCACCTGGCAGGTGAACCTGAATTCGGCGTAATAACCACAGCCTTTTCCTTCGTTTTGGCTGTTCACTTGGTTAAATATCCCTTGGTGCCTAATTGCAAAGTTTGCGCTGAATGTGGCCAAATTGATTTTGTTGAACTTTCAAGCATAAATTATATGATTTTTAAACCGCTTTGGTTTCGTGGTTGAGGCACTCGCTCGATAACATGCGGAACATGCGATGATGCCAGAACCTTTAACAGTATAAATACATACACATAATTTCACATTAATGAAATTCACTTTGGAGTGAAAGAACTTTGAACATGCTGGCTCAAAGTGACTGCGAGGGTGGACCTGGATGGCATAAGATGGAGCAGGGCAGAACGGGGCGTGCCACGGCATGTCAGGGCAGAGCAGGGCAGGATAATGAGCACACACGAGGCTGATGATCCCTCGGTTGGTCTATGTTTGCCTGTATGCAGAATGGATTAAAAAACTTTTGATTAACCTTATCAAAAGCAAAGGCTATGTAAACATCGCACAGACACAGCAATCAGGACAGCGATGGCAACATGGATGCGTGCTTCGAGCAGCAAAAAGTCTCATGCAAGTTGTTAAAAGAAAATAAGTAACTTTTTGACAGGCTGCTGCTGCTGCTGCTCAGCACACAAAACTCACACGAGTTAAACTGGCAGCCTAAATGTTTTTCTTTTTGTCGTTGCTGTTGTTGTTGTTGTTGTTCTTGATGTTTTTGCTCTCTGCACAAAAGCAAAGCATAGCAAAAAGTTTGTGTTTTTAAAAAAGGCAAGTATCTTAGCCTTTTGCAGGGCGACTGAAAGGCAAATAAATTAAAATATGTTCAAGAGGGCAGCACAATAAGTCGTTTTAAATGCTATAAAGCATGGAGTATTCAAACAAGATAAATTGTTTCTTAAGGTTTCAAACAAATTTTTACATTACAGTATAATTTATGGGGCCATGCAGCGATTGGCCTCTTGCAGCGATTTGCCTCTGCGAGCTGAAAGCCGGCTACTTATTCATGTAACAGATATTCTTTACTCAAAAATACTGCTTGATACCTATAAATTGAAGGCACTCTTAATAATGATATTTATTTTTGATTCCGTTTGTCCATATAAAAGGAGCGTTCATCATTCGAAAGTCCTTACATTTTTTCATTTAATGACCCTCCCCAACATTTATGTCTCTGGCAATGCTCAGTAAAAGGTACATTTATATTCGAATTTACATGTTTCCTCATTTGCTGAACTTTTATTTAACTGTACATTTTTAATAAACTATATTTAATAGTAGTCGAAGTGACTGTGTGGGAAATTCATTCATGTTTATTTCATTACTTGAGTGCGAATTGAGCTTCAATCTTTTGGGTATTTGCTGGCCAAAACCTCTTGACAAAACATTTCTAAATAATTCTGATCTGCTTCACCTTCCAGTGCAATACAACCACAATTTGGCAGTCGCACACACAAACACACACACACACGCACATGCGCCTACATACTCACTTACTTGTGGGTGAGTCTCAAGTGTGGCACCTTTTGCGCATTTACGATTTTTAATAGGATTTGCGGAAACGCAAATAAAAGGCAGCGCCGCGATGTCACGTATCTACAGTTAAATGTGCTTATCGCTGGGGCGTCGCACTTCAATCAGTCAGGTAAAGGGTCGGTGGGGCGTGGCAGGAGCAGCGATGTTGTTTGCTGTTTGCGCTGCTGGAATTAACATGTCACATTTGACATTTGCCCTTGCCGTCTCCCCTTGCCCTGCATGCCTTTATCACCGCAACTTGCTTCTCTTTTTTCTTGATTGCCGAATGAGCATTACTTGATTACCCGCAATTGCTGGGTTGTTGTAGTCATTTTGCGGTGGAGACACACACACACACACACACATTAGCACGCAGAAAGAGCGTCTAATTGCCGCATATACGACATAAAAACCCTGATTTTAACTTTGCGCTAGCAGCGCTGCCAACGACATACTTGACATTACTGCGGCTGCGGCTGCGACTGCGACTGTGGCAGCGACAACTGGGGCTGCAAAAATTTTAGGTCAAAATGCTGCAAACAAAATAGAAACGAAAACACATAATACTTAAAAAAAAAGCTGTATGTGTGAGTGTGCACATACTTGTACATAAATGCTGCAACAGCTAGCAGTAGTTATGCGCTGCATTTAATTACAGTCGTCATAGGGAGTGGGCCGGTTGGAGGTACACGAAAAACTTCTCGAAGTCTCTTCCTCCTCGGTCGCCGCCAGTTGCAAGTTGCAAGTTGCTTTGTGTCAACTAAAATCCCGAATGCAACGCATTTCATTAACACAGCACAACTTTAGCACAACAATAGCAAGACAAATACAGACACACACACACGCACCCACACATAGCCATACCACAGTGGAGAAATTAATTTTTTGCTTTTGCCTGCTTGCCGCCAAACATTTAGTAATCCAGGCAGCAGCGAGCCATCTGGGTGTGCACTTCAGCCGTAAGCTAAAAGTTGCCCGAACACACACATGCACACATTATTTAACACATTCAGACACACACACACATAAGCACACACTGCTGACGACCTCAATTTACAGCCCATAAACATTTGTCCGCAGTGACGGAAATAGTGCGCAAAAACCAAAAATCGGTTTGTATTGTGCGGCATATTGACCGAATTTATTTAAAATAAAATATGTATGAAAAGAATGCAACTTAAGCAATGCGAATATCAACAGAAGAACAGCTGAACCACAAAATACTTGAAAAGAGCCAGAAAATAAATACTTCAATACTTCCTAATTGGTCAACAATTATTTTTGCTGGTTAAAACAGAAAACACTCCCTTTAAGTTTGTTTTTGGGTCTGCCAGCAAAATGAAACACAACTATAATGAAATGAAAGTTGGTATAAACAGGATTTTCTGCCTTAGCATAGCCTCATGATACAGAAAATGGAAATAATAATAATGGAAGAAACTTATATAGAGACAATCGAACTGATATTCGGAGTCAATCATAATTGCCAGAATACTGTTGTGCATATTTGGCAACCTGAAGAAAGGAAGCTCTTCAGACGCTATATATGTGAATATTTTGTAGATAGCTTGAGCTTAGCAATTGGTTTTTTGCTAATTGAATACTGTGTTATTAATTTAAACATAACAAATACATAAATTAACTGAGTTAATATTTTTCTGAAGCTGCTACTTATGTCTAGAAGATGATACAACATCATTTTTGGAAAGGTAATTTAATTACGGACAGAAAAATGTGTTGTCTTTAGTTCACTTTGATAATAGTAAATATTAAACATTAACAAATTAGTATAATATCAAAAACTCCATTCATACAAAAAGGTAGGAGCCATGTCGTCGCCAGGGATGTCGACATTATTGCAGTTGTGCAAACATTATGCAAGGTTGCTTGCAAAACGTGTTTACACAGCTACAAGTACACGCACACACACAGGCACATACAAAGATATGTATATATATATGCGATTTTATATGTATATATGTACATGTAAACATACAGATAGTCGCTGTAACATGCGCTATCTTCGACATACGCAGAGAACAGCATGAAAGTCAATACGCCGCCTTAATTGCTTACAAGTTGTTTTTGTCCATGTCGCCGGGCATGTTTATCGTTTAAAGTGGATATCCTGACCCCAACTGACCCAGCAACTGGACGACTGACCAACTGACTGACAGTGGACATCGTTTTTCGGCACCAGTCTGTCGGCATTGATTTTTTATGTGGCTCCACTCTCTCCCTCTATCTCTGTATGGCGTGGATAAACACATACAGATACACAAACTAGAACTCAAACTGCCCATTTTATGATATTTTTAATTACTTATTTTGCTTAAAATTGTGTGCGAGTAGGCGAATAAACAAATTGTGTCGCAAATTTTGTGTCTGGTTTGGGGAAAGCACTCCATAGATTTATAGATACTGTTTTATACATGCTGGGCACACATACTCTTGCAAAAATATGGCTTCGTTTATGAGCAAATAAAATAATGAAAATTGCGATACGAAAATGTTCCCAAGCAGCAGCAGTAGCCACAGAGCAGAGCAGCAGCAGAACCATCACCAAGAGCCTTTTGTTTGTCTTTTATTAGGATAGTAAAAGTCTTTATTGTTGTTGTGCCTGCTGCTGTTCGTGGCTGGGAGTGTTGTCCGTCCGGTTGTCCGGTCAGTGGGCCAGGCAGTCAGTCCGACAGCTAGGCCAGCCACTTGACCAGCCCCAGCACAATGACGACAATGACGATGACGTTGCTGTTGCTTTTGCTGTTGCTGTTGCTGTTGCTGTGGCTGCTGCTGTGGCTATTGCCGTTGTTGCTCTGACCTTTTGTCCAGAAGGCTGGCCGCTTGGGCTGCTAGGGAGCTGCCCTGGCAGATTTTTATATAGTTTAGCATATTGCTTTGCCATTGTTATTGTTGGTGCTTTTGCTTTTTGTGTTGGTGTTGGTGTTGCTGCTGCAAATATTTTGAAGAGAATGGGGCCAAAAGGCAAGCTGTGGGTATGGCATAATTTGGAGCGCAACCGCAGCCAGGATGGGTACATTGATGAGAGGACAAACAAGTGCTGCCAGTTGTGTAACTCAATTCTGCTGATGTCTAAATAGACATATGCATTTCGGGGCCTGCTCACATTTTGATTGTCTTCATTTAGTTAAGTTTTATGCTGATTTACTTAGGCCACAGACGTACAGACAGACGGGCAGACAGACAGCAGCAGAAGTTAGCGACAGGCATTTACGACATTTTAACGCTTGAGTGATAAAATCTGAATGCGTGATATATAAACCCACGGCCAGGCAATAAACCAGGCACACAATGGACCACAATATGACCAGAAGTCTTTGTAAACATTCATTGAATTTCAGACGGGGCAAGCATAATGTTTTGTATCTTCGAAATTTGTCCTTTTCAATTTTGCATTTTCGATACCCAATGAACTTGATCGCTGAGGCTTAGATTTTGGTGCTTCAAATTAATTTCAGATGTCGTTTCTCACTTGGAGCAAGCGACAGCTGCTACCATAACCCTGACCTGGGTGCAGAAGGGTTTGCCAGATTGTCTTTGTGCCACGTTATCCAGCCAACTGCCGTGTACCTAATGAATATTTAAAATCCAGCACGCCCAACTCTCTCACACACACACACACACTCAGTCGAACACAAAAAGAACTGGCATGCTGGTTGCTCTGGCAGCACATTAAATAAAATTTACAAGTATATTGAATGTGAAATTTATTTAAATAACCCAAAATCGTTGGTGCTTAAATAAATCCATTTTAAATGTGAATTTTTTTATGTGTATGCAGAATGCGCACAGACAAGGTAAACGAAGAATACTTACATAAAAGTATCTAAATCCAAATATCAAATGAATGGTATTCCCGATTACAGATTTAGAAGCTGCTCTACTTTGAAATGCGGCATGGTTTCAGTTAACCCGTATCTTAAAGTGACCACGTCTTGGCTTTAAAGTAATTAAATTTGAATGATATTACGCATACGCCCCATGTGGTATGCGAAGTATGTATGTGTGGTGGCAACAGTCGGTTCATCATCATTTCACATCATCTCATCCCAAGTCGTTTCAACAATGTTGCAAAGTTTTCAGCATCAGCGACGCCAAAGTCGACCGCAGCGGGTATCAGCATTGAAATAGCAGAAATTTTGATTTTACGACCTTGTTGCCGTCATTAACGTTATTTTATGATGACGCCGATACGACCACAAAATATTGTGGCGCAGCAACCCGCAGCCAAAGGACTTGCACTGGCTTTGCGAAGGCCACGCCGAAACACCACATCCACACCCACAAGGTCCCAATCCCGCGAAGTTATGATGCTCGTCGGAAGTATAAGTAAAAAACCAATAAATGTTAATGAAAATACAAGAGACAAAGTTTAGTTTTGCCCCGTTACCCCTCCCCATCAACCTCTCGCTGAGCATGTGTGAGCCTACTCTGCCGCCGTCAAAGTCATGTTGAAGTTCCTGTTTCCTCATCCTGTGCGATTATGTGATTGTGTGTGTGCGTGGCATCGAACATAAGCTGATAATGTTATTGCGCTATTAATGGGCTCAGGTTTTTATGGGACTTTTAATCGCTTTTGTTACTGTTGTCAAAGTTGCAACTATAACTTGACAATGCGCGCACCATACAAAAGGAATGGAAAAGAATGTTGCGCGTGCGAATATCCCCCACCCTGACTCCATTTCTATCTCTCTCTCTCTCTCTCTTTCTCTCTAAGAGTCATTTTCTCTCGTTTGGCTTCTAAGCAGTCAATGCAACATTTAGTTGCGGCCAAGGGCAAAAACTAATTGCAAAGCTAAACGCACAGGCGACAACTGTGGCTGTGGCAAGGTGTGTGCCGCAAGCAGAAAAGCAATTTAGCAAATTCTTTGTCGCTTGGCAAATACAAAAGCCACTCTTTGAGTTGTTGAGCTTCCCCAACCGTCCGCTATCTGCCATCCACCAATTTGGATGCCTGCTGCAAAATCAATTTTAATGACACGATAGAGAAAAAGCAGTGCGCTAAATATATATAGAAAACCGCTTGACTAGCAAAGAAGTGAAGCGAAGGCGACAAACTCCATGCCACGTCTATAAAATGGCCTTCCACACATCCAACCCTTAAGAGCAATGCAATTGACATGGTTGGCGGGAAGAGGGGTGACATATGCAGGCAGTCATTGCTTTTGTTGTGGCTTTCAACGAATGAAAACTTAACTGAGATAGTCCACATCTGAATACCCTAATTTTAACTCTGATAACTGCAAATTGCTTAAAGAAACACTCAAATCGTAACTTATTGAGAGATTTTAGAAAATTTCAATGTGCGCAAAGCTGTGCTGTAAATCTTTCTGGAGAATTTCTGCGTAAATGACACATTCCGGTAAGCGTTACTAAGCCCACGGCAAAATGTATCGTGCTCCCCTTTGAGTTGAGGTAGAGCAGCGCAAAAGGTGTAATGAAGGAGCAGTTGGAAGGAATTTCTTTGTCGCTCACAAGGCGAGTGTTGGCTTGTCGCAATTAACGTTCGCGGAAATTCCTGACAGTCAAGTAGGTAACTTCAACAACAGCAGGCAGCGATCCAAGCAAGGCGCTGGTGCGAATATGGCACGGAAGTTGTTGGGCCCACGCGGCGTATACGTGAATTAAATTGTGTCTTGAGCTGCCAAGTGACCTTCTCAGTGTGTGTGCCTGTGAGTGCCAACTGCCTGTGTTGCGTGTCAACGTATGTCTTATATGTTGCATGTTGCATGTCGCACGCGCTTGGCAAATAGCACTTGGCTTAGCTTTGCCTCAGTTCGTTCCCAGCCTGTATTTAACAGTTTCATGTTGTTCTTTTGTGCTGTGACAATTTGGCGGCCTAGTTGTCGTTCTTGGCGTGCATTATGCCATATTCCATATGGCAGACGAACACAAAACAATTGCTGCTATTACAGTTTGTAATTTGGTAATCAGCCTTACGAATCTGCATAATGGCAATTGGAGGAGGAGCAGCAGCAGTACCAGTAGGAATATTAGAAGTAGCAATAGCAGCTGTAGAAGTGCTGCTGAGCCAAGCAGTGGCAGAGGTGGCTTCGCTACCGTTTAGGTAAACCAGGCAAGAAAAGTTGCCAACTTTTAATTGAAGTGAAAACGACGATAACGACAGCATTGTTGGCATTGCTGTAGCTTTGTAGCCAGCCCAAGGGGTTCTGAATGAGGACTCCGCATGGGGCTTTAACACACAAACACACATACACACATGTATATATATATATTCATTCACACACATATAGGCGTACACACACACACACACACATATGTTGTCAGGGCGTCCGCCATTGCAAAAACAGTTGCGGAATTGCTTTTTAAGCCCACAGCGAATCACATAAAAAAAGCAGCAGCAGAGCCGCACTCTGGGGCCCTGGGATTGAGTTGGGTTTCTGCTCTCTGCTGTGGGTCTGCCACTGCCACAGCGTCGAAGGCTAAGCCTTTAAAACGCAAAACTTTTGAGCTGCTTGAAGTTGGAGCTGTGCGTATTTGCCTATGTATGCTCTACGGGCTCCAGCACCCACATTTGTGCACATACGCACACACACACACACACACACATTTGTGCACATGTATATTCATCGTATGTATCGTATTGGCCAATGTGCATTGTTTAGTTTAGCATGAAGTGATGTCAGGCGTTGCTAACCTGTTGCCTTGCGCTCCTTTGGCCAAGCTATCAGGGTGCTCTGCGATAGCTCGGCAAGCCCGTCAACAGACGGCCTTGAAGCGAGCGATTGTGTTACAGGTATGTAGTGTAGTGAAGGGGGGAAGTGGGTGGATCGAAATTAGAGCATTCTCTGCAGTGCAGCACGCAAATATGTCGCCCGTTTCAGCTGTAGCACGCGAGGCACGCGCCAGCGTGCGATATTCGAAACACATTTCCTTAAAGCGCACAAACAGCCTGGCTTTGATTTATTGATTATAGTCTTGGCACCACAGCATACAAAATGAGACAACATTTGCCGACCTCGTGCGGTGTGGTGCCATATGTGGCAGAGGAGCGCAAAGTGATTCCATTAGCCGAAGCTGTTAAATAAGCCACCACACTTCAAGCATGGCAGCACATAGAAATTGGAATGCAACTACAGGCCAAGTGATCCCCTTCATCTCCTTTCTCCTTTAGGGGCAAGTTTAGTAAGTTCAATTAAATCAAAGCCGAAGCATATTTCTTACCCTTAGACAGTTCCGGCGCCAGACGCCGTCTGCTGGCGGCAATGTCTGTAAGTGAAAATAAGAAGACAAATTAAATTACTTTTAAAGCGCTACTGGACTAAGAAAGAATATACTAAAATCCTCGACTTTGCAATGGAAAATTAAGGAAAAAATGCATTTAATAAGAAAAGCATAGAGCTGATGTGGTAAGGCCATAGAAGTTGAAAATTGTATCATTTGGGCGTTCAACATTGAGATATCCTCTTGCGATCTGTCATAGTTAAGCTTATGCTAATACTAGATATAAGGAATATTAAACAGAGTTGAGAGTTTATGAAATGAATGAAATAACTCAATGAACCCTTTAAATATCTTTTTATTATATTTCATAAGCTTGCACATTTTCGGAAGGGTATAATTGTAATAAATATAATACAACACTCTCCAAATTCACATTAAATAGATCATTTGGTAAGTGGGCGATCTGAAATGCATGCAGCCTATTGAGTCGGGGCATTCAATTCGATTGGGCAACATCATTAGTTGGCACAATACGCCCATTTTGAGCAATATCATGATTACAGAGCAGATGAAAAGAAGCCGCCAAAGTGTGAGAATTGGAAGCGAACGCCTCGCGCAATGAAATGGAATAGAATCAAGGCAACAAAAAGAGAGAGTACGTGGGGTGGTAAGGAAAAGGAAGAAAAACTGAGACTGTACATAAAAGAAATGAAATCCATGTGGGAGGTTGTAAGAATCAGAAACGGCATCATCGTCGAGGGCGGCAGGCAGCTGAAGGCAGGCAGTAAGGCGAAGCCAAGGCAGGCCAAAGATAAGTAAAAGAACAAAATTAAATTGGACATTTATCAAGAGATTTTTATTGATGCCCCAAGTGCTGGCCAGAGCAAACTCGAGCGCAAGCACAGACGCAAGCACAAATACAAATACAAACGTAAACACACACGACGGGGCGCCACAGTCGACTGGAGACAAAGTCAAGTGGCAAGAACGACAAATGCGGCCAATTATCGTTTTGAGTGTAAAGTTTTATTGGCAAGCGGTAAGTTGATTTTATTTAAATGTTGCCACTGGCAATGGCAGCAGTAAAACTGCCGAAAGACACGCGAGCATAAATTTTAGGCCCCACAAACACCAAGTTGGCCTACTAATTGTTGCCATTAGCGAAGCGGCAACAACAGCAACGAAAACAATTACAGCGCATTTAATCACCTGCTGAAATTGTAATTGTGTTGCATACTTTTGTGGGTGGCACTCTACATACCTAACACATACACGAAACGTTCTCCTCCTGTCTACAACTAATTACACGGACAGCAAAACAACAGCGCCATAAAACAAAACTTTAAGCCCCTCGAGTGCAGAAATTTCAGATGGAACATGAATTGTTGCCAACGCGATTTTGAATTTATTGCATGAAATTAACTTTCACAAAATAATTCACATAACTTGGGGCGTGTCGAAGGGCCAGCCAAAGTGGCTTAATAAAATAATTTATGGCTCGGCAAAATGCCCATTTACCGCTACACAATTGTGAAGGCGGACTTCCCCTTTTACCCAAACTCGTACTTCATCTTAATGCCTAAAGGCATCTCTTTTTTGTCTGTACGACGTCTTGTCTGTTTGTCCAGGCGCAGTCAAGTGCCAAAAACAAAGCAAATTAATTGCAAGTCAAAGGGAACCTTTGACTTTACTAAAACAACGCACCTTTACACAAACACACACAACAAAAACGCACACGCATACGCACACACACACACACACACACACACCCACACACACACACACTCAGAATAACACAGACAAGTGCCTTGGCAAAGCCTTTATCAATATATCCTTTAAAACCCAGCCAGCGAAGCCTAATCAAATGGGACAGCAGCTGGTTTTTCCGCACAGCCTTCTAGGCAGCTCATTGATGCGTGGCTAATCTGCTCTTGGCCATAGACACGCCCCTTTGACCGACTAACTGCATGACTGGCAGGAGGGCTGAACCATGCGTATCGCCCTATCTGTGGCACTCTATGGTCACTGAAGCATTTGACGGCCGTATCAACAGATGGCAAATGTTGCCATTCAAATTTCAATTGCCATGCGCCATTTTCACGCATTTTTTGTCACAAAAAATTTCACATTCGCTTCGATTGGCTAGAATTATTGCTGAGATGGCACATTTATGACATTGCTTTAATTGTTGTACTGAAATTGGTTCGAGAGCGTATCTTCTTCTAGGGTTTCTGTTGTTTATATCTTTCTGACACGTTTGACAACTTGGCGTTAGTCCTTGCTTAGTGGTTGGCAAGCTAAGCAAATGCCAAAAAAATAACACGAAACAAAAGTTTTCTTTAGGGTGTCGAATTTTATATACTCTTTAAGACATCTGCCTACATTCGATGCAATATTCGGACGGACACAACTATTTATTTCAAAATCAACATAAATTTTACATCATTTTATCTTGTTTTGAGATCAACATGGCATCTTTTTATATAAAAAAAGCAAAATTTCTTAATTTTATGAGGATAATAATGGGGTTCACACAAATCTACACAACAAATGCAGTCCAATCATGACAGCACAAAACCAAACAATTGTCTTTGATATATGTATATGTAACACAGCTTGGCATTATTTTACTGTATGCCTTCTGATAGGGTATACAAAAGAAGACCATAATGATCAACAACAGGAACATTGAAACCTATAGCCACTGGGAGGGTCTTGAGACCCATTTGGAAAATTGACAAAAAGCACAGGTGACAAGGACAGCGACGGCTTCAATTCTGAAGTTGCTTGCCGCTGGTTGCTAGCTGTTAGTGGCTGATGGTTGCTTGCAGCAGCCACATCCAACACTCGAGGTGACAGTGCAACATGTGCGAGTGTCAGCAGCGAACATGCCGCAGACAATTTCAGTAAAAGGTTTATGCTGCTGGTTGGCTGAAATTAAACTTGGAACTTTTATCTTTGCAGTTGCAGCGATGCGACTAAGCATCATAACTCAAGTCAGTGCCTGGCGACTCGGCTTGTCACTCAAGAAGCGTGAAAAACCTGCAAAGACGCTGAAGAGTCATCCCAAGTTGTCGCTGCCAGCATTATGCAAACGTCCCCAAGCAGTAGCAGCATCTGTTGCAACAACAACAACAGCAGTGGCTGCAGCAGCAACATCTGCCTTTGCATGCACTTAACATGTTGTACCACAAAATCGTCAGCCATATGCGGCGCATATTAATTTGATGGCTCTCATATTTATGCCAAAGCAAAGCGTTTTCATTCTCTATCCTATGTTGCCTTCCCCCACGGTTGTTGGGACATTTTTTGACAAGTTGCACTCAGAGTCAGCGTCGCAACAGAGTCGTAGCTGCATTTGCAATGCGAACCGGAGTCGGAGCAGCTGCTGCTTCTGCTGCTTTGCATATAGACCGACAAGTGAAATGCTGCAAAAAAGCAGACGAGCCAAACGCGAGCAGAGAGGAGAGCGCAGAGAGAGCGCAGAGAGGAGTTGCAGTTGCAACTTCAACTGCTCCCATGCTGCGACTTTTCATTTTTTATTTTTTTGCTTTTCTTTTCCTATTTTTTTTTTATCCTGGCGCTTTCAGCTTTAATTATTTCAGCAATGCTGCCGATGCCGCTGGTAACGACATCAAATTTACATACGCAATTTCATTGTTGCCGCAGGATCTGCCCATTGTCGTGCTGCTTGTCGTTGTCCGTCGCAGTCGCCGTCGCTGTTACAGTTTACGTCGCCTGTCCCTTTTCACATAACGCATTTGATATTCAAATTTTTTCGCTGCTGTCTGGCAGTCATTGCAAATTCTACGAGTAGTTTGGCTTCCTTTTTGTTGCCTGCACTTGACTTTTGCTTTGGGGCTGTACTGTTTTGTTCGCTCCCCCCGTCCCTCTGGTTGTCCATGTGCTCATAATAATCAGTTGCAGTTGCAGGCGCTCCCCGCTTAAATTTAGTGTCGATTTTACAGGCACTTACATGCATACACACCCAACCTCCAACCCCCAGTGCCAGTCAACTACGTATAACAAGTTTCTATATGACAAAAGGCATGGAGGATTTGTGCAAATTTATGGAACAGTCAAGCTAAGATCAAGCATCTGCAGATTTCATTTACATATGATTATGCAATACAGAATAACATTGCCAACGTTTTTGTAATCTTTGTGGCTCTCAAACATGGTCAGTTAGAAAACTGCATATGTAAAGATGTAATTTTTTCAAAACATATTTCAGTATCTTTCAAAATATCGTTTCCAACAATCTCGACCTATTTGCTCACAATTTCAAATGTTAAATTTTAATGTTATCGCAAATATTTGCATATTAATGAATTCTTATGTTGCTGAACTGAAATTAAATGAGAGTCTTCTATAGGCTAAGTGCAAATGCGAAAGATTTCCACCGCCAGATATTCAGAAATAATTTATTACAGTCGGTTAGCGTCCACCTGCATACACTTAAATACGCATATTTTACATAATTTACCATCTCCGCATCTGCATGCAACATTTTTTGAAGTGTAGTTTTTGCTTTTGAGCTGGCCAACTGTCAACAAGCAGCTTTTAGGCCTCTTGATCGTTGGGCTCTTCACAAGCTAAATGTAGCGCAATAATGAGCCGAAATATTTGCATTTCGTTATTTTAGAGTGGCAAATGCAATAAACTCCAAAATAAAAGCAAATAAAAAGTAATCAGAATTTCAGATTCAGTCATAAAGAAAAATAAACACACGGGCTAACAGAGCCAAAAGGAATTAAAAAGTGTGCTAAATAATTCATTTTGGAATTAAAATATAAATCACTTTCACACCATTTTGTCGGCGGCCGCCGAAAGTGCCTACACAGTTCTTTCCTTGTTGCGTCGTCGTCCTTTTTTTCCAGGACACTTGTTTATTTTATTACTTTTCAACGCAGCGCAATGCAAATGAGCACAAGAGAGAGAGAGAGAGAGAGAGAGAGGGAGCGATAGAGAATGAAGAGAAGGCGAAATCTTTTTAATATAAAACTGAATTACTTTTAGCAGCGATTTCCGAGAGTGTACCGAGTGCCTCCGCACATTAAAATTGACGAACTGTAAAGGCGCTGGCACGCCCACAATTCTACTGATGGGCGTCCCAATGGGGCAACAGCAGTGTCGCCGTTACTGCCATATTTGCCACAGCAGGTCGCCTTGGGTTATTAGGGAAGCTTATTAACGTGGCCAAAAGCACGGGTCCATGTTATAGCCAGGGCATCATTATCGAGTGCTTTGCGGCTCCGCCTACCCCGCTAGCAAAAAGCAATTTCAACGCTGTGCTTTCTTTTTTTAATAGGATTGTGTTTTGGGGAATTACCTGAGCTTAAGGCAAAGTGCGAGAGACCAAGAAGAGACTCGCGCCAAGCGACCACAGGAAGCGGATGGGCAGTGGAAATGAAAACGGCAACGGACACTTTTAATTTCTCAAAATGGCAACTTGCTGACATCCGCATGGCTCATTCGATCCATTGATTAAATGCAGAATAACAGACCAACTGCGGACTGCGGCACCAGTTTCGCTCACAACTGCTGTCTGGGCAGGCAGGCAGCCAGAGTAGGCAGCCAGCCAGCCACAGCAGGCAGGACGCTGAAAAGTAGCTGCTTTTTTTTCATTACCCATCTTGGCAGACGGAGAATTATTGAGACTTGTTGCAAAAGTTCGTATCGTGCGAAATAATTCAGAAAATGGCACAGTCTGCTGGCATGCCGAGAGCCAAAGGTGGCCAACTGGTAGTTGGCTTACAAACTGGTTACCTGGCTGGCTGGCTGGCTGGCTGGCTGGCTGGCTGGCTGGCTGGCTGGTTGGCTGGCTGGCTGGCTGGCTGCGTCGAGGGTGCAGCAGTTGCCCCTCCCTCTGCTTGTCATTTGTGTTTGTGAAATATGCGTTCAATTTTTTACGCTGCATTTTTCGCTTATCTGCCAACTGCCAACTGGCAGCAACTGCAACCCCAACAGCCATCCACGCTAAGGGGACCGCGTACCGAGTATCAGAAAACGGAGCATAAAATGCTCATATCACGTATACGCAATGTTGTGGCTTGTTGGTTTTCTTTTGGGAGCGTGCTACAGCACACATTGCAAATTAGCCGCGTTACATAGAGGGGCGGGCTGCAGGGCTGCCTGAAGAGCTGCTCTGGAATGTGATAATTTACTCATTTCATGTGCCATTAGCTGTCAAGAGACGCCGCATTGCCATTAACGTTGATGTCTCCCTAACTCCCTGTTCTTTGTACATCTACCATATCTCTGTCGAGCAGGGGTCGCAGTTGCTCCCGGCTGTTCGATGTGCTCAGTTGCAAGTTCTTGTCACTTCATTTTTATGCTATATATTTTAGTTAGTTAGTGTTGTTCGCTCGCACTTGTACCCTTTATGTGTATATATGGCTCACTTTGTGGCGGCCTCTTGAACGCTTCATCCTAGCTGTGCTTTCCAGCCTGTGACCCATTTTTGGACGTTGCATATCTACGCTCTATCTCAAAAACTTGCTCATTCCACATACAACAACAAGAGCAACAACAACAATAAGCACAAGAATACAAGAAAAAGGAGAGCAGAAAGGACAATGGCTTTAGCACTTGCTGTTGCCGCCTGTCCGCTGTTGCACTTGAGCACTTCCTGTACCCTCTCAAACTCGGAGACACACACACACACCCAGACACACTGAAGGTATCGCTGCATATACAATGGCAGCTGCGCTTTTGCAGACGTTTTTGGTCGGTCTTCCAGGCACTACAACGTCCCGGCTGTGACCTAAATTTTTACCAAATTGGATAAATTTTTCGCATTTTCGCTATGCTATTTTTTTTCTCTGTTTTTGTTTTGTTTTTTTTTTTCATTACTGTGACGGCGACGGCTTGCCTTTGTTGTTGTTGTTGTTGTTGTTGTGGTTTCGCGTTGTTCAGCTGCTCGTCTGCTCTGCGCCATTGTTGTTGTTGTTGTTGTTGCAATTTCTCGCCACATTTGATTTATCTCGCCGTATATACAAGCCAAACAAAATACATGGATAAGTACGATTCTGTACAATATTGTGCCGTATCAAGCATTTTTTCTATCTTTTGCTGCTTGCTTTTTGTCGCCTCCTTTCGCTCATATGTGTGCTTCTGTCTCTCTGTGTGTATGTGTGTGTGTGTGTGTGTGTTTGTCTGTTTGTCTGTGAAGTGAGTCACCATAGTTATTGTGAAACTGCTCGACTTTAGCGGACGCGATTGCTTCAGCTTCTGCTTTTGCTTGTTTGCCACTTGTATCTCTCGAATTGAATCTCGCCCAGTCGGCGTCCTCGTCAGTCACCAACAGCAACAGCAGCAACAAATGCAAAAACAACAACAACTCCATCATCAAGAACTCTGACAACAACAAGAACAACTGGAGAACGTTGCTTGGCTTGTCGTCTCGCTGGCCGCAGCGCTTTTTATTTGAGGTTTACGCTGCCTGCTGTCCTTTTTGGCTACGTGTTAGGCACAGGAGGAGTTGTTAGCAGAGGATTGGGTTATGTCCGGGCTGGTCTGTGTGTCGCCCGAAGCTTTTAATCATGATTTACGAGCTGCTGCGACAGACAGTGAGACACAGACAAGAGGTAAATATAAATGGAATTTTAAAATGTGATCTGATTTAATTATGCACGTCTGCCCAAAATGTAGATAGCTGGCAGAAAATGCCTGACTCACGGTGGCAGTGGCAGCACTACATTTGTTTCTTTTATATTGTTGTATGTCATACATTCGTGTGTCGAGCAAAAAGCAAGACAACCCACTCGTCTAAATCAGACCCTTGGCGCCACTGCTGATCATTTGTTACGCGGGCAACAGCAACGGATGCCAACGTATTAATAATGTGCAAGGAAAATCTGCTAGATATTTCACTCATTTGCTCGATTGCGACTGAATACTATTTTATTCAGGCTCTAGTAGTTCAATATGAAGCGAGAAGCTTTGGCGAAGTAGACCACGTCTCCTGCTTTATGTACGGCTGTCGAGCTTCAATCGGTCTTAAGATGCTAATGATGTTTTTTCATTCGTACATCATTTAATATATTTATTTTCTTGTGTGTACAGCACTCAGTAATGATACCTTTTCAACTTTCCAGCTCACAGCACGGCAGAAGGTATATTTCTTAATGGAAACGTTGTGTCTTTCTAAATATATGGGTTTTTCTCTTCTTAACTCAGAAGTATATTTTTAAAAAATTTAAATATAATACTTTCATACAAATAGATTTCTAATTTTTTAAATTTTGTTGGAGATTATTTTTTTTTTTGTCTGAATGCTGTTCGATACCTTCTTGAGCAAATTCTCGAAGTCACACAGTAGCCCAACTCTAACATAGCAGTCGAGAGAGCAAATATCATTACCATTTTCTTAATATCAGAATGGAGTTTATTCTAACAATAAAGGTTGGCATTCGTACTTTAATGTACATATGTATATGCAATGTTCGGCGTGCTCGAGATATTCGTTCTTTTATTGCATTTCAAAAAGTACAACAGCACAAAAGAAGCTTTAAAATATATATATATATAATACTTTTGTAAATCTCTACTGTGTCAATTCAACAGAAACTAAGAACTATATCTGACAAGTATTCCTATAAGCAAATGCTATTTGTTGGCATATTAGCGTTATTGTTGTTCTTTTTATTTTTACCAAGAGTATAAACACTACACGATCCCATACAATGCCATAATGCTGAAATTCTTTTACATAAGCACAGTTACATATATCCCGTTTTGTTGTTGTTATTGTTCTGTTTATGCCTGCATGCTTTTTGTGCCCTTACCCTTGCCGCCGCTTCGAATCTCTTCTAGAACTAGTCTGGTTGGGTTGGGTTGGGTCGTCTGCCTTAGTCTACTCTACGCAGATGCTTCCCTGCCACCGACCAACATTGGTATTCCTTGTTGTTGTTTGCCTCTCAGCACTCGCCTCGTTGCACTTTGTTATATTGCAGCCAATTGCCCATGGCGTAGGCAGCAAGCACATGGAATTTATGCGCCATGTTGTCTATTAGCCATTGAGGTCAATGTTTTTGTATTTTTATTTTTCGCTCACGTTCACATTCACAGTTGGATTCGCAATGTGTGTTTTCATCTTTTGGGCGCCGCTTTAAAAATCAAATTCCAAACAAATGCGAGCGGACGTTTGGCATGCGAACACATGATGTTGATGTTGATGGGACCCTATTGTGTTGTGTGCTTAGCAAAGAAAAAAAAGATGCCATGCAAATTGCAAAGGAACAATTTCAAATGAGACATATTCAACAGAAACCGCACAAGTAGTAGTACCCAAAATCCCTCAAGCCCAACACCGCACACAAATACAAACACAAATAGCGGGCGAAAACTCTCATATGCATGTTTATGCTTGTCTGTGTGGGTGTACGTGTGGTATTTGTCTATATATGTATGAATATGAGCAAATATACATATATAAATATAAATATATATATATATGTAGATATATATATATTTTGTATATATTTGCAGTACAGACATCAAACGTTTTGCTGTCGATGCTCCTTACAGGTCCTGGTTGTCTTGTATGTCTTTGGGCCCTGTCGCCCTGGTCGTTGAGGGCGAAACGTCAACGACGTTGTTTTCTTTGCCGCTGTCATCATTGACATCGTCATCTTCATCGTCATCGCCATCGCCATCGCCATTGCCATTGCCATCGCATAGTCAATATGTTTTCATTCAATTTGCAAAGCATTTTCATAAAATTTCCCACAAGAAAAACATTGCGCACATATAAATGTGCTTGTATGTATATATATTGTATATAGTATAAACTCAAATTCCTACGCATGGCTGGTATGCAAGCAACTTTGGCATGCGAGGCACAGCTTCGGCATTGGCAATGGGAAATTATGCGAAATGTGCTCGATTTGCGTAAACAAACCGGAAATGATGGTTCTGCTTGCTGTCCATTTTCAAAATGAATACTATTGGAGTGGCGGTGGTTGATTCCCCCTTTCCTTGCCTCTTTTCATTTTCATTTTCTTCCTTTTTGAGTTGCCCACAAGCCCCTCAACTGAGTATTTATGCATTTATTTATTTGGCAAAAGGATCAGTCGCGTCTTCGCGCTCTGACTCATTGTGCGCCTATTATGCTAATTGAACAGTAAAAAAAACCAAAAAAAAAAAAAAAAACACTGAAGCTGAAGTTTATAGGCGCTGCGCGTGCTCTGAGCCCTAAAATAGGCCGTGGGTCGAGAGACCTAGGACTCATAAAAAATTTTATTCGTCGCGCAACTGAAAAGTATGTAAATGTCCTGCGCACGGGGCGAATGAGCAAATATTTTTAATAAAGTTCATGTACTAAGCTGCTTTGCTGGCCAAACGCTCCACGCAACATAATTAGAGCATTTCCTGGTTGTTTTTGTTATTTTGTTGTTGTTATTGTTTTTGTTGCTACTGTTGTTGCTGTGGTTATTGCAAATTGAATTAGTAGCCGCCGCAAAACTCGACAGCCAGCAAAAATCCTTTTTGCCCATTTGCCTTTATGCTACGTGCCAGGCAAATCAAAAGCACTGCTGCCACCACCAACCTGCTGAAAACCACAAATGGAAATGCAAATTTGCCGTTGCCCACGCAACCGCAACCCATTGTACGTCTGCAAGCCTCAGTCCTCGTTTTATTCTCCCTGCCTGCCCGCCTCAAACCCAAGCCACGACCTATTGCAGCAATTTAATTTCTTAAGCAATTTTCATAATCTGCAGCAAATTGTTTCTGAATGCTGCCGGGCCTCGACCCTATGCTAACCGACGCTGACTGGCCCGTTACATTTTATGCAGTTGGCTCCGAAGGGCTGCATTTGAGGCACAAGGCAGCTGCCCTGTCAGCCCACTCCTGCTGCACTACGCAAAGTTTTTGCTATTTTTTTTCATTTTCAAAAATTTTCACTAGCTGCCTTCGACCGTCGGCAGCCGACCGCCGAACTCAGCGCGCCCTTGAGCCCGTAGCCAAGAATTGGCGCCCAGTGAGTGCTGCCCCCGCTAATGCCACCGCCTGCTGCATAATTAAAGTTGTAGTAAAGTCCTAAGCGCGCCCAAAGGCAACTGACGTAACAGCTGCACTTGCCTCTTTGGCGTAGATCACCCTTACCAAGGATATCCTTGACGTTTGCAAACCAATTATGTTGGGATAATTAAATAATATTGTATTCAACCTTATATTTTACTTTCTTGTGTTCGATATCAAATTAATATCCGGTTTAGTAACAAGTCATAACATTTTTCTACTTCGAATTTATTTTCCTTTTTTTTTTGCAAATTCCTTTGATGATTTGAAGCAAAAGAAATTAAAAAAAAGCCAAAAGCCAAATAACAATCTTTTTATTACTTTTAAAACTATACTGAACTAATTTCCGGTTGGAGTAAATTGTTCATCGCATGGACAATTCTCGAGAAGACGTCCATTTAAACGTTGGCCCTGCCAATGGTTAAGTTTGGAGTAGTGTGAACTGTTTTTAAGTGCAGTGCAGATTGGCAGCTGGGCCAAGAGCTTTTTCCTATGCAATTGGCTCACAAACTGGTATTTAACATTTGCCAACTATTTGGTGTTGCCGCTTGTGGCCACTTAACAGCTTCCCACGCCAACTCCCAACCCCCAGCGCCCCCCAGGACAACGGTTGCCCTTGGCTGCACATTGACTGTAGCTAATTGTCGCCCCTTGGGCGTCGCATTTGGCATGCCCAAATTGGCATACACAAAAACCAATTAAGACGCCCGCGGCATGTTGTTACCCATACCAACCACCACAAGCCCCCCCACCCCTTTTCTCCCTCCTGCGGGGACCAGGGACCAGGGAGCGGCGCGTGATAAATCAAATTTGGTTGCCTTAACAATATTTGCACATACGGCGTCCTGCACAACACAAATCAAATCAAATTAAAACATAAAGCGTGCCTGTCTCTCTCTCTCTGTGTGTGTGTGTGTGTGTGTGAGTGTGTGCATGTAGCTCATGAACATATGTTCAAGCGCTAAGCGGTGAGCGGTTGATGTCGAGGGTTTTCGGCTGAATTGGATATAGTCGTTTATTATTCCAGGCGCATGCAGCCTCCATGCTGAGCCTGGCGACGCGTTTATGACGCTGACAGAATTATGAGGCCTACATGCGTTGATTTCTGATGCTGCCACCGCCTTCGCGTGTCGCTCCCTTTAAATATTTTCACGCAAATAAACTAAACTGTAAGCCGATGCGCAGCAAAGGCTCGCAAATGGATTTTGCAGCAGAGAATGAAAAAAAAAATCAGAAAATCGCAAAACGTGCTTCACATATTTGCCAAACATACCTCATCCTCCACTCGGACTCATTCCCATATGCATCCGTATCAACATTTACATCCACATCCACATCCACTTCCACATCATAAATACATCAGTCGGGAGCCGGCCTGCCAGGAACACTTGAAGGCTGCGTCACCATCGCAGACGCCGCCTGTCGCTGGCAGCGTGTCACGCGACCTGTCAGCAGGCATAATCTGACATTTTTATTAAAATGTTTGCGCAATGAACATTAACTGCGACAACTTAGAGGCCCGTCCAGCCCCTGAAGGCAACAGCACCGGCAAAGATACTGACTACAGACTCACTGCCTGTATCGTGCCGTGCCGTAGCCTCTGCTTGCTCCTTGACTACTGCTCACTTGATTATCGTGTTATTTGTCATTTGCCCAGCACATCATTGATTGTCCTGCTTCTTGAGCATCATGATGAGCTGTGCTGCCACTAAACACGCTGACTAAGTGCTCCTTTGTGCGCATTTTGCACCTGCCCTTTGTTGGCTTTGTTTCCCTGCTTGGCCCTATCTGCGCTACCTGGACTCACTGGTTCGTGTTTTTATTAAATGCTGCACGTTTTCCCTGCCCACTCAATAATATAGTAGAACAGTTGGCTAAAATGAGAAAACCTGTTTATCAATAGAAATCCAGAAAGATTCGTCTCCCTACATGTAAGTTCCCCTAAAACCGGCGCAGATAAAGTTTACTTCATTTTGTTGATAATCTTAAAGCCTTGCTATAAATATATATGGTACCTTAACATATCATTGATAATTTTTACAAATTTAATAAGGAAATCATTAGGAAACACCACAGTTATAGTCCAAGACGTGTGCTCTTTTTTTAAGGTTAGTCTTTTTTTATACTTCGCCCTTACCTGTGTCGGCCATAAGAAATAATAGCACTTGAACACTTGCTTATTTATTTAAATGCTGAGTCCAGGGTATCTCGTAGTTGAGTTCAGTTGATTAGAGCATTCTTACCTAATATATGTTGACATTTCTTTCATTTCTCATTTTTAACTGAATCAATGCAAGTTAAACCAATTTCAATTTACATCTTTTACGCAACCTTCAATGAAATGTCACAATTTGGGTGTGGCATGCAGCTAAAAGTGGTTGTAAGTAGGCAACATACTTAAACCGTGTCCGCTTACACTCAAAGGCACACACACACTCACACTTCTTTTGATGCTTACGCACACCCATGTGACGTATTTGGTTTGCCCGCTTGATGCATAAATAAAAAATCAAGCATAATGTACAAATTCTTGCAAAGTACATTTTCATGTTGCTGACAGCGGCACCGAATAAATAAAAATAAAAATGGGAAAACCCGTAGTACCTAAGCCTATGCTATATGTTTATATTTTTGGGTATATATATATATATAATTTTTTTTTTTTTTTTTTTGAATTGTTCGTGTGTGAAAATCCTTTTGGTTCACTATTTAATGTGCATTCTGGCGTTTCTGATTTATACAATCGATATATGGAGTCCTTTAGCATTGTTAGTAGAGAAAATGTATTTATAAGTAAAAATTTCAAAACATATACACAAATTTAGAATTTTGCCGAATGCAAAAGAATTTTGGGTAGCATTGAAAAATCAATTTTTGTTGCATTTGAATAATGTAGTGATTTATAATAAAAGCGATTTTCTTTTGTATTTGAATCAAATTAATTCAATGTTATTGGTAAAATTTTCTTGAAAATTTGTTTAATACACCGCCAGTCTAAAAATTGAATTGAATAACTTGCAACTGAAGCATTTATTGAGTCGACCACACACGCGCCCTTATGGCGGGCTTGTAAAATTTTTCAATTTCAAACAATTCGCTGTACACATTTTTGTTTGTTTTGGCGCCAGCCGCTTAATTTTTTTTTATTTATATTCCTTTCCTTTTTTGGTTTTCTCCTATCCACACACGCGCCCAGATGACGCAGCTTAAATCAATCAAATCAATGTGGAGTTGTTGCCCCAACCGGCGGCGGGTTTTTCGGCTTGGATGTTTGGTTTTTGTTGTGGTAGCGGAACGGGGATCGCAAGAAATTCCAAAACAATAAAAAGCAAATACGGTCACAGACAAAAGGGCGAGCACACCCACACACACACACACGCACACACACAAATAGACAGACACACCCGGCTGCACACACGCACACATAATACAAAGTGGCGTAAACTAACTAAATAACAGTAACAATAACTTAAGTGTGCTTTTTGTATTAGCAGAGGCAGCGCACGCGTGATGCTCTGCTCGTGAGGGGGCAGAGGGGCTATCTCGATATCTAACTCCTACTCCAACATGCAACCCCAGCTTCAGGCGACTGCTGCAAAGTTTTTATTTATACACACGTTTCGTATGCCACAGCAGCAGCAGCAGCAGCAACGACAATGGGATTGGCAATGGCTACGTTTCGTTTGTTACGTTACGTTTCGTTCGTTTGTTCGTTTGTTTGTTTGTTTGTTTATTTGTCGTTTGCTTTGTTTCGTGTGCTGGCGCAATCTATGCCATGCTTCTAAATTGACTAGCCAGGCAACTGGAACACACAAGCCCACACACACACACACACACACACACACACAGAACGGGATGAGGCAAAGAATCCTATACGATTGTTAAAGCTCACGTACCGCACACTGCAGTGAGACCAACGTCCGCATGTCGTATACGTAACGTGGCATATCTTTTCGCCAGGCATCTCTATACTGTCCACCCCTTGCGATCTGTGTATTTGCAATCAGCCACAGTGAGTGGCTTGCCGCGCGCCCATGCGACAAGTGCCCACATTCACACAAACAACAAACAAACACACACACACACACACAGACGCTTGGAACTTTCGATACTTTTAATTATTGCGTACATGACCGTAACACTCTTGCCGGACTTGGGAGGTGACAGGCAAGCAGGTCTGGGCACCAGACCCGTTTAGTGCACGTATGTATTAATCAGAGAGCTGTGAAGTTTTCCATTCTGTTTTACCCTTGTCCCTACACCCCCCCCCCCCCAACCCAACATATGCAGTGTTTGGGGACATTGTATGTTTATTTATGTTTGGGCTACGTTAGTTTTCCGACTTTCTACCTTTTGGCCAAAAAAAAGAGAGAGAAAAAAGTTCGCTTCATTAAAAATCAGTAGACGTTTCATATTTTGAAGAACGTGACACAACGTGCTCAACATCTCAAGAGACTGAAGGCGTGGCCGGGGAGCAATTACGAAACCGCATGCTGAATATCTGTGACCATAGCGAATATGGCTAACCTGATTGACGCATAAACAGGCAATTAAATATAAAAAGCAGTTTCAATTGTTGCAATCACCTGCAGCAATGGTGCGCTAAATGAATTTCCACGCACGCGTTTCAAATCAAATTTACGAAAATTTAATTTCAGGCTCGCTTTCATGCTCCAGCAAATGTGCGTGCGTGTTCCGTGTGATACGCAACACAAAAGCACACATACATACACACATGCATATATACGTACACATACCAAAATCTGTGGGGGAGAACGTGTGGGTATATTTGTATTTGGTGTGTCTGTGCCTGGACGTGCGCTTCTTCTATGACCGGGCCCAGGGCACGTTTCTAGATTTGTTTACATTGTAACCAGGGCGGCGAACAAATAAATTTCTATAAATTCTTGCGCGGCATTTCATTTGCAGTACTCGTTGTCCTAAAATGCCATCGCAGTCAGTCTCAGTCACAACACACCGCGCACTCCCCCAGAGTCGACATAAATGGGAGGAGGAGAACAAGTTGGAGCAGGAGCAGCAGCAGGAGCAGGAGCAGCGGCTCTGGCTTATTTATTTATTCATTCGCTGCGCTCTCGCAACTCGTGTGTGTGTGTGTGTTTGTTTGCAATTTTCTGTGTGAAAGGATATTGCAGAGCTGTAAGGCAGACACAAAAGCAAGCAGAAGAGAACAGCAGCTGCCTTCAAATTTCAGCCAGAGACAACACGCACTGTGACCCAGGATTGCAGCTTCCTCCCTAAGCATATTTAGAACCATCGCTGCCCATAATGTTGACCCGAATTTTTGGCAAACTGTCTGCACATAAATAAAGCAACAAGAAAGCGAATTATTTAGTGATAAGACCGCATTTTAAATGCTCTTTCACAACTAGCTTGAATATCGTTTAATTTTTATAATCTGAACATACACAGACAGCTTAATAAAACTTACAATTAATAAAAGCTAATAGGTAGTTGTATTTTGAAAAATATTAATTTTTTTGATGTGCTTGAAGATGTTGTAAAGTCTTGCCAGTTTTAGAGTATTAAATCGAATGAAACAACCACGAATGATGACCCGACTACTGTGCATTTGGGTCAAAAGACGGGTTAAGGCCTTCAATACATTTTATCTTCGCAAAGCAACACTTGGGCCGGAAAAATTGCCAAAGCAAAATAAATAAGATTCGATTTATGTCTGTTGCCCGAAAACGTTTCAGCAATGGGTTTCCGTGTTTATTTATAGATGCTCAAATAGTTCGTTTAGCATCCTCTCCATTTGGCGCCCGCCACTCTGGCACTGTGGCATTCGGCATTGGGGACTTTTATCACACAAGTTTTCTGTTTTCTGTTTCACTTTCAGGCCGCAAACATTTTTATTTGCATTGCGGATTTGTGTATTGAGCGCCATGTTTCGTTTTTGTGGGAGCAGATTTTTAATGAATTTACACGTCGTGGGTATATTGAGGGTTTCTTGCCATCTTCCCTTTTTGTATGCGGATCCCTCGGTCTCATTTCATATTCAAAACACATTCGGCAAATATTGATACTGCCGAAAATTGTTTAAAATGCCTAATATTCAGCGACTGTTCAAGACAAACTCTTAACTAACAGCGAAAAACGCAAATCACTCGACTCGCTCAAAAACTTTCAATGTGAGCCAAAATGCGGCGTATACTTGATTATTAGCAAGCCGGATTTGCTGATTCCAGATGGAAAAAAAAACAAGCTAATTGTATAATTAAGGCTGCCAACCGATTTCCCCTTCCCCATCGCCCTTTCT
This sequence comes from Drosophila cognata, assembly GCA_035041535.1. Classification (NCBI taxonomy): domain Eukaryota; kingdom Metazoa; phylum Arthropoda; class Insecta; order Diptera; family Drosophilidae; genus Drosophila; species Drosophila cognata. The sequence continues at coordinate 9,314,931 of JAWNLC010000571.1, read as the reverse complement.
AACCCGATCAAGTAAATTAAAATTGATGCTGAAGCCAATTTTAAGTAAAAACTTTTTTCCAAACCAGGCCACAAAATGATTAATTATGCCCTCGAAGCTGAATGTCAAAGCAATGAGTTTTACTTTTGTACTTCCAGAGGATATTAGTTAGTAGAACCAGGCCACGCAAAATGGAGGTTGCAGTAAGACATCGTTGTATCCACAAAAAATTTACGGTTTTTTGTGGAAAATCATTGCCCCATTGGCACTTCAATGTGTAAATGTGAAAGTTTTTCGATTATATAAAAGTTGATGCTGGGAGCACTGTTCGTAATCTATACCACATAAAATCGCACTCACACACACACTCACTATTTAAAACTCTCAGTTACTCGAATACCAAATTTTTGTTATTTTCCCTTTGAGTGTTATTTAACAAAAACAGGAAAAGAGTATTGTAATTGGAAATCTTTGAGTTCTTATAACATGTGAAATTTCAAGAATTGTCTACCATTTTCAGCATTGAATTGTCATGCAAATATTCAGAGAAAAAATCTTTGATTGATTTATCTGTCAGTGGATGGTAAAGCAGTAAAAACTTAACATTGCTAAAAGCTGAAAAGCTCGCCAAAGAGGCAGAGTCAATCGGAAATGTAAAATTGCAATTGTTAACTCAACTGACTGTACATGAGTTGTTGTTTGTCAGTGTTCCCCCGTGCCCTGCCTCCCGTCGCCTGCTGCTCCGTACTTCGATTGCCAATGCTGTCTATTTTCTGCTTATTTGAGCTGCCTGCATGTCCTTTACTGTCACTTAGCTCGCTTTGTGCCCAGGCGCTGGCCAAGCAGAAATTTATGCAATATTTTTGTTGCCTATCTTTGGGGGCCAAACCAGGTCAGCCGCAACAGCTCCCCTTCGAATATATGAACAATAATGACTTGAAAGTTCACTTAAAACTCACATGCCAGGCACACGCAGGGCATGAACACCAAGCATAAACTTGCCACATTTGCATAAAATACTGCCTTGATGCTAGAAAGAGCAACTACCAATAGTCTCTTGACACAGAACGTATTCTACCAATAAATTAAGGCGATCCTTAAATGCAAACCAAGTACGTTAGCCAATGATTTCTCTGCTTTAAGGCATCGAATTAATTTTTGGTTTTGGGTTTCCCTGAAATTTGTTGTAAATTTTGTTATTTTCACAGCAGGAAGTGACGTCGACGCAATGTGTGCTCATTATGGTTGCAAGTTAAATTTTTCATATTTTGGCTGCTGATATGCACAAAAAAGCAAAAGGAAAGAATTGAAGGTATTTTAACCAAACTTAAGCTTAATATGGGTTGCTTTGACTTATAATAACAAAACTTGGGCACATACTTCTTGGACCAAGTCCTTAGACAGATTTCTTAGAATCAATCAACGTGTCTGGACTGAAGAATTCTGGCAACATTAAGTCCTTCAATAAAAGCTTTTAAGTCAACAACAAATGCTAAAACTGTGCGTCAGCTCAAATTGTGAGTTGTCAGTTTGGAGCCGTGCCTCAAATGTAAATGTGTTGCAAGTATTCGATTAATTCATTATGACATGGAGCAGTGAGGCGAACTGTCAACGCGCCCCAGTTGTCAGTGTTGTAGTTAAGGGCTTACTTGTGGAATTAGCTGTCGATTTAGTATTGCCCTCAAAAGCACTCCAAGCCGAAACTTCGTGCGCTAAAAGCGCTTAACGACGCCTCGGGCCAGGCTTAGACCAACTTATGAATGCGCGTGATCACTGATATACATACACACACACACAGATACACACACACACATGCACGTTGAGGCAGTGTCACAGCGCTGATAAAATGTGAAGCGGATTAAGAGCTGCTTTCTGTTCGCAATCTGACTCAGCCTCCGACTCTGACTCCAAGAGACTGTCGCCCTTGTACAATCAGTAAATGGCACTTGATTCACGGCGCAAGTGGAATTTTTGATAACTTTGCTAAGAGAGGCAAAGTTGGTCAAAAAGTTGACTGTCGCTTTAATGCGTATAAATGCTTAGCTAGCCTAGCTAGCTGCCTGAGGGTGTTTGTGCTTATGTATGTGTATGCGTGTGTATGTGGGTGTGGGTGGAGGTGCGTGTGTAAGAGAATACTACTCGATGGCAATGGCTATACTCCAGTTGATGCTTCCAAAGCCAAGTTAAAACCAGTGCTGACTTTAGCTTTGCTTTACGTGCTTTCTTCTTTAACTATGTTTCTTTCAATTCCCTTTTCTTGTACTTTTTTTTGTTACCCAAAGTTGTCAAAGTTTGCAGCTAGCGCATTTGCGCCTCAAAGCACACGCAAACCCACATTCGCACTCACATTCGCGCACATACGTACGCCTCACCAATACACATACACATACACAGATACATAATTCAGCAAGAAGCTGGCGACACGTCACACAAATGTCGCCAAAAGCAGCTCTCAATGCGCGCCATCAATCTTGGCTAAGGCCGCCACTCTGCTGAGCGCAATTGAATTATTACGTTGGGTCGAACAGCGTTTTGGCCGTTGGTCACTTAAACGGAAGAAACAACAGTAACAACAATAAGTTCAAGCCAAAGACGACAACAAGAACAGCGACACTCATTTGCAGTCATGTTTGTTCATGTAAGTCCCCTCTGTCCCAGAATTCTGAGCAGAGATGTCACCAATGAAACATGACCAACAAGCAAACAACCAAGGATGACCGAAGAATGGCTGAAGCTGTGTACTGCTCAGTACCCTTAACACAAATACCATACATCAGGCTCTTACTTTTGGATGTCATTTTTGATTTAATAACTAATCTTTAAATTATGATTGAAGACTAACCTAAAATAGCTTAAGACTGATTGCTCCTTCATTAGGAACAGCTTGTAACTGAAAGCAGTTCTAAAACACTTGAATTTTGATGCAATTTAGACGTGCTTTCGAATTGGGTAAGGTATTTACAACATTCGGAGATTTAAATATACAAATAGATGAAACAAATATTTATGTCGGACTCTCACTTTGACTTTCAAATCATCCTTTTTTGACTCAGGTACAGTTTGAAAACCTATTTTGCATGAAACTGTTATAAATACAATTAAAATTATTCTAGCCTTAAGTGTAATCAAAAAGCTTTGTTCGAAATTGTGTGTAAGGTATTTGCAACTTGCACCATGAACTAAGCTTGGCTGCAAAATGGCTGAATTGACAGCACTTGTGTGACTTTCTGAGCTTTGACATAGTAACTTTGACAGCAGCATGTTCATTTTCGTGTTGTACGCACAGAAAATTAAAACAATTTTAACAGCCACTCTCGATGTCGTTCTGGCGTTTGTCGTTTTGTCGCTTGCCGTCTACGTTGGCCCCATAAATAAAACATGTCAGCTTGTTATTGCTGGCCTCAGACAGCGTCTGAGCCGGGCCCGAGGCTGAGCGGTGTTGGGCTCGCTGCTTGTTATTGTTATTGGCATTAGAATTGGTATTGCTTTTGTTATTGAACTATTTACATTTGTTGCTGCCCGTTGCTAATTTACGACTGCTCGTCTCGCTCTCTGCAAGTCTGTGTAGTCTGCGTTGTGGGCCCTTTGGGTGTCTGGGCATCAACATGGCCTTAAAGCAACCGGCAAATTGTTGTTCATAAATAAATATGCGGGGCATAAATCGATGTGCTATAAACAAGCCGAACAGGCGTCAAACAATTTATAGGCATTGATTTTCCAACGCCCTCGGACGTGATAGAATTCCCCTCACCCACCATGAAAGTGAAACTTTTCTGGTCAAGCAAGTTAGCAGGTCAGCCACAGCACGTTAATATGCTATATTAGCCATATTGGCCACGCTGCTTATTGTGCCCTTTGTCACGACCCCACTGACACTTATTTGATAAGTTTTTTGGCTATTCTGTGGTCGGAGGCGAGACTGCTGGAGCTCATCGTTTAACCATTTGTTTTTAATTACTTAGCTTAGCTTAGAATAAGGAGATATTCAAGCACCTAGGGCCTGCATTCTAAAGCTGAGGATTAGGCGCCGCCATTAGAGATTTCGTTGTCTTAGTCCAGCATTTAAATTGATCAAAAATGTAGCACAGCAATTCGAGCAGAGCCCACACAATTTCATTCAATCTATAAGTAATTTCTTTACCGTTCTGTATTTTTTTATCACTGGTTTGCCGGCTGCTGACTGTTTCCTGGTACCCGATGAGCTGAGACCACCCACGTGATTTGAATATTTTTCCAATAAACTTCAACAGCTTTTCAACTTTCTGGCTGAGGGCAGGGCAAGCCCTGTGCCCGGCTAGGCCGTCTGTCTTTATCTATTGGATTTAAATTCCCAGACTCACTTTCATGTCCATCTGAGTGTTTTTCCTGCTTGGCTACGCATCAATTTGCCTCAGCCCAACTCATCTCCGCTCTGCTTCGGTTTGCATTGCTTTGCTTTGCTCGCTAACTTAAGCTTAATCGAATTTTGCCGCAAATTGGCAATAAATTTTAATTCTGGATAGATAAAGATACCCCAGCGATGATTGAAGTTAATCAAAGCCCAACCACGTCCAGCTCTTCAACTCTAGACTGCTCTCAATTTGCATGCACCCACAATGGAATTCATGTCCGCCATTGTTGTTCTTGTTGTTATTCTTCCTAGGGACCAATGCACTTTGCCCAAAACCCATTCAATTTGTTATCAAAAGCATGGCGTTGCAAGCAAAAAGTGAGGACACAAAACCAAAAAAAAAAAAACTTAAAAAAAACAAAAGCAACTCAACGGTAAACAAATTGCAAAGAGCGAAGGCCAAAAACAACGCCGCTCACCTTAGCCAATGAATACATTTTTTTTTTTTGTTTAGTCACCCGTTCAACGGCACAGTCCATGTTGCAGCTGTTTTTGCAACCACTTCATCAAAGTCATTCAGCGTTGCTGCACCGCTTTTTATACCCTGCACCCGATTACTCAGTTAGCGAATATGAATGGTTTCCGGCCCAGCCGGACTGAAATTTGCAAGTGAATTTAATGTTTTAAGTAAATTGTACAGAATCAGTGCCCCAAAAAAGTATGGCAGATGATTCCACACAGTTCGTTGCAGGTAATCGGCGAGTTCATCACTCGAGTTGCTTTCGCGCTGGAGCCCTAATCAGCTGAAAATGCTATGGCAACCTGAAAACAACAAAAACAGCAACTGCAATTCTGCGACTAACGACAAGACATACAAAATGTTTGTAGTTGCCATTGCTGTTAGAAATGCCAGCGGCTGTCCGGATAACGAGCAGGACGATTACGCCCAGCCTTTAGCAGGGTGCTATGCTCGGCCGTCACTCGGTGTCATCCTCGTCAACATCAACGCAATAGCCATAGCCATAGCCATAGCCATTGCCATGGTCGTCTGTCTGTCGCCTTAGATTCAAGAGTGGCGCGTAGCAACGCCCAGTGGAATGCCACTTGCCGTGAAAATGACAGTATATTTGAGAGCACAGGCCCCGGAACAAGCTGGGCGAGCCGGGCGAGAGAAGCTAGCCAACCTATCCAGCTGAAGTTGCAACGTTTTGACACTAATTTAATTTAGTTGAAGCATTTTTTGTGGCGACACCAAAGTGCGACAGCAATTCAAGCAAGAATATCAACCAAGAAAAATAAAAGAAAACCAGTTAGAGCGGCTATCTTGGGCAAGCCGAAAATTATATACCCTTGCCTAATCGCTAATGATTTATCCCAAGAATGCTATATTATATAGTTTTCAGCTCTTGCTGATTTTTATTTAAATGTGAGGAGCAGAATAACAAACATATTAATTGAGTTTTGTCTGATTTTCTTGGTAAGGCAAAGATACAACAATTCAAGTCAAGTTTTGGCAGTTGTATTATAAAGTCAAAGATAGCTCATCTTTCGACCGATTGTTCCTTGGCAGTTATATGACATATTTACTGACTGTAGATAGTATGGAAAATAATGGATATAATATTAGCGGCAAGATGATTTATTTACTGAGTGCAGCATCTCGATTGGCAATGCTGATTACGCATCCGTTTCCGTTGGACGATGCACAACAGTGCCTGGATTAAGTTATAGTTGAGTTGCACTACATTTAATTTCAATTTGCTGGCGCTGTTTACAAAAAGGGCTGCCAAACAGCTGTCGAGCAAGCTCTTGAAAAGTTGCTCAAGTGCGAGAATTGGTTTGCTTTGCGCGCAGTAATTTTCTTAGCATGTCGAGCTAACTGCGAGAAAAAGCAACTACACAAATATACATCTTCATGCGCAAATACAGATACGGATACAAATTGATGCACGCAATTTTTTGTTTTGCCTCGTTTAACGGAGTTCTCAAGTGCATCAGCCCCAGCAAAAGCACTGCGTTCAGTTTATGCTTTGTGGCAACGCAGCAGCAATGCAAAGTGCTCTTCGACGTGCTAAGCAGCTTAACAAAAAATTAAATCCTCAAAAGATTGCAATTTCGTTGGCATGCAAATCTCTTACAAAAATTTCCAATTCTGCATTTATAAAATATTCTGCATTTAATAAATTTTATAATTTATAATAGCCGAAAGAATTTTCTCACCAATATCTTTTTGCTTGCCATTCACGAACTATTTAATTTTTCTCGGTGGTTTTCTCAAATGTATCTGTTTAATTGAAAGTGGACTATTTCATCACAGTATTCTTGTATAACTTGTTCTTGGAATTTCATAACACAATCTTTTGGCTCGCATTTTATAAATATTTCGAGTATTTCCCGTCAATGTGAGTGCTCTTATGTGTTTTAAACACAAATGTGTTCAATATTCGAGAGCATTGGCTTTTGCCAAATCCAAGACTCATGACTTATTATTGCCAATGTCTGGTTTAAGTCGAATACGCAAAACCTAAATCATTCCCGGGATTTGGGGTCTGAGTGTTCCGTGTGTGGCAATCAGGATATCATTCTACAGTTACCTTCGTGCTTGACGCAGCAACAACAATAACATGACATGAGGCAGTTGCCAAAAATTCACCCTGCTTAGCTGTTATGCGTTTCCTCTATATATATGTATATGTATATACGCTGTCATCAATTCGCAATGGAAATGAGTGTGTGGCACGCTTTAATGCGAAATTCTGATTGCGCTCGAATGGCTTCATTTATTTTCAACGAAAAAAAAGAAGAAACACCAACAAAAAGCGAAAGAAACACGCGAAAAAAGCGCAAAAAAGTAAAAGAAAACAAACTCGACAGTTGTACATAATATTTCACTTATGCATGTGCGCCCCAAACTCACCCCCCCCCCCCCACCACCTCCCCTCGGTGTGCGTGTGTGGGAGCGTGTGCATGTGTGCAAAGTGAAATGAATGAATGAATGGCATGCGTAACGTTTGAAAATTTGTTTTAGCAATTTGAACTGTCAACGTGAAACCGAAAAAGTAAATTAAGAAACATTTGAAATTTAATTCACTTGCCAAACGCTCCAGCTGACTTCTGCCACGGGGTATGTGTGTGTGTGTGTGTGTGCGTGCGAATGTGCAAGTGTGATATAGTCACATATGTAACTAGGAGACTGTCTGGCAGGTGTCAGCTGCTGACTGCCATGACACAGAGCCCTTGAGCATAGCAGCAACAGCAACAGCAACAGAAGCATCAGCAGCAGTGGCAGTAGTAACAACAACAGACATGGAAAATTAGGCGAGTGTCACGAATTTAAAATAACTTTTAATTCATTCTTGATGAGGATGCGGCTGCTGCTGTGAGTCTTGTGTGCCACATGGCGTATGAGTGCGGCTGGCAAATGTGCCCTTGTTGGCTGCTTGTGCTGGTGCTGCGGCTGGTGCTGGTGCCACGCCTCTTAAGTGGCACATAACTCGAGCTTAGCATAAACAACTGCACAAGCATAAATGTTTGTTAAACTCGGCTCTGCCTTGTCGCCCCATGTTGCTCCTTATCGGGGCGACACTGCGAACCCAAGGAGCAGAGCAGAATACGGTACTGAGTCTATGCCATATAATTATTTAGTTTTCAGTCGGATGGAATTTGTGTGCAGACACTTTGGGATCTGAATAGCAGGCAGGTAGTTAAGCGTGGCCACTGCCGATTCCGATGGCCATAAATCAAGTTGTTCAGGCTGGGTAAGCAGCACGCGCTGCCTGCTACTGGCTGCATCAACTGATTTCTGCTGCACATGTGGCATTAGCAGTGGGGTGGGGACCGGAGTGTGTTACTCGATACTACCACATGCTATCAGCTGTCTCAGTCTCTGTCTGCATCTATCTGTGATAGCAGATGAAAGCAAAGCTGTGGCAAATGCAAATGAACATTTTGCTTAAATTATGCGTCAGAGCGCGTCGTCCGTCTAATGGAAAAGGGGTCACTCACAGTGCCTCAGGCGGGTTGTGGTGCGGTGTGGTGTGGTGAAAACTTAGCTGAAAAGCTGGCAGAGGCAACCAACCAAAGAGCTCATTGAACCGCACCAGCAACGTAAGCTGGAAGCAACAACAACTACAACTTTGCCACCCAATACCAACCTGTTTCCAAACTGTTTCAATAAGTTGGCGCTGTTGATGCTCAAGCTGCTCTTGCTGCTGCTCCTGCTGCTCCTGCTGCTGCTGCTGCTGCTCCTGCTGCTGGTGCTGTTGTTGTTACTGTTATTGTTTTTGCTGCTGCTTATGATTTCTAATCCATGCACGTTTCGCTTTTAATATTTATTTTTCGCTTTTTCACACTTTTACACAAACACATACACATGCACAAACACGCACAGGCAGAGTCACAGGCACAGACTCGATTCCTGAAGCTGTAAGAGACTTCAAAGGTCGAGAATCGTCTGAGTCTATTGGCAGTTGTGGTTCGGCTTCTTGGCTGTTTTGCTGTGCTTTGCTTTGCTTTAGGGGTTTGGATTATCGACGATTATTGCGTTTGGATTTTTATCATTCAAGCCGCGCATCGTGCACAGTTCATCAATGCAAATTGATTCACAAACTTGAGCGGGATTTTAACCGCTAACGGTGATTTTATAAAGTATTTGTGAATGCCGACAAACGGAAGAAATAGTTGCAGATTATGGCAGAGATGCTCAGTTGAAGCAGTTAGCGGATGATCTCAACAAAAATATTTCTAATCAGTTTCTTTAGTCGAATGATTCTTAATTTGTTGTTGTTGTTTACTTTTGAAGATAAACTTTGCTCCCGGAGGAACGAACGAGATATGGGCGTGATGGGATGCCGTCACAATAGTCAACCGAACCGCACGAGGAACATTTTCAAACTGATTGCTGCAATCGAACGAACGAGCCCACAAACGAAGCGCTGCCGAAAGCGCCAAAAGCGAACCATCTTCTTTCGGAGCCGAACCCAACGTGCGAAACGAAACGAAACGAAACGAGTTGGGAGCGAAACACGAAACGATTGCCGTGTGGAATGTGTGGATGCTGTGTGCTGTATATGTGCCAATGCCAAATGTCCCAACATTCTGCTGATAAGCGGCTATTTGGGGCTGTATGATTCCGTCACTAACACAATAAATAAATATGAGTCCGAGCCATGGGCTGCAATGAGAAATGGATCTGTCGTAAATAAGATAATATTAAGAAATATTAAATATATAGCTATTAAGACATGGTATCTGCAAGCGCATTGCTAACTATTGATTGTTTAGGTCAACTTGTAAGTAAAATAATTAGTCCTAAGCAAACAATATCGTCTAAGAATCTTGTATATATATCATGCAGTTTACCTTAATAAATCAGTACGAAAAGATCTCTTTACGTATTCACTTCATTCAGCCCAATTTGCTCCAAGTACCGATTGCGGCGACTCTTTGCTACTGGTCCATGAACCGGTAGCATACCAAAACATAAGAATTGACATTGAAGAGTCAAATTCTAACAGTGGCTTTTGACTTGCAATTGGGTTTCGTCCTCTGAGCTTGACAACAATTTATATTTTGCACGTTGCGAGCATTTAAATGCTTTCGCTTATTGTCCTTCTCACGCCACCCGCGCTTGTATGTATATGTGTGTGTGTGTGTGTGTGTGTGAGTCTATGTCTGTGAGTTTTGGGTGGGCGGCATTTTTTTAATCACTTAAAAATGTATGCGACACTTTTTGCCGACACGTGCGTGTCACAATGTTAGCGCTTGGCCAAAGGATTAACAGCGAGAAATGCAGGATACGCAAGAAACGCCGCCTGACAATTTGTTGCCAACTTTATTACAGTGACAAACGGCACGAATATAAAGATAGATATATATATATATGTATATATATATATTTGTATATATATGTATATGCAGCTGAATATATATGCATGCAACGCTTAAGTTAATGGAAATAATTCTGGCTGCTCAGACGGGGCAGCATCGGGCAGCCTTTACTTTTTACGAGCGCATAATAAGAAAGAGTGGAACGTGCAACCAGCCATGAACTGGACGTGATGCGTGTTGCCACGGCCAATGTTCAACGTTCAACACTCGAGTCAGCCCGACCTGACAACACGTTAACTAAACACAACACACACACTTCTGAACTTGTGCGTAGTTCAAGTTTTGTAAATTAAAAGCTTCCCATAATCCTGGCTAAATTAAAAATACCGAACGACTGCAGCCTCAATCGCTGTCTAAGAGCAAAGTAAAAGAGAGCGTACTCCAAAGCACCAAATGAGAGATAGAGAGAGAGTGTGTGTATGTGTATGTGTGTGTGAGAGAGAGGAAGCAATCATCGGCATTAAGAGAGTAATTTACTGAATGCCGCCTGTTCCTCTTTTAGGTTACTAGGACACATTCTGGTGGAGAGAAGCCCGACGACTCCTTAATCTACGGTCCGTATGCGACACTATGCAGTCGTCGGCGTTGTTTAAGCCATCAATTAATTCGAGTTTTGTTTACTTACTAGCAGCAAGCCCAGTCCGTGCACAGGCATTGCGATAACAAACGTGAGTATGTCGCACCTGCCACACAGCCTGCTTCAATATGCACTCAAGTGATTGTGGTTGAAGATGATAAGCTGAGCTGAGCCTGCAACCTGAACTCCAGCAGAAGTGTTTGCCATTTGACACTCTCTTGAACTTGGCGCCGACTTTGGCAACGGCAACGACGACATCGACTGAGATAGCGAGTGTGACTATGACAAGGACAACTAGGAAAACAACGGCACAAGAGCCAGAGTTCGCTAAGTATTTTTCAATTAAAACGTCGGGCGAAACTTGCACGCATGATAAGCACAAAAGTTGCTCATTGTCAGCGCCTAGAAGCATGCTTCACAATGCCATCCGGAACTTTGGGCCTGGTAAATTGCAAAGCAGACAACGAAACAATCCACACACACACACACACACACACACATACACACAAGAAGCGTCAATCAATCTCATTTCGCTTTCGCATAACAAAAAAAAAATTGAGATTGTAGCGTTTTTATTCATCTTCTCTTTTTTTCTTTATTTTTTTGTATGTCATACGCGACATATTTAAATGAGTGTTGTGAGTCGGCAATCAAGAGTCGAAGTCACTTCCGGCCGTTTAGGCAGTTGAAAAATTAACTTGTCTGATGACAGCTGGCGCCATTGCTCAAATAAGCCAACTTATAACTAGTTAAAGGCGCTTAAGTGCTGCGCCTGCTGACGAATGGAAACTGAGCCCAGTCAGCGGAATGGAAATGTTCAATGTAAGTTAGAGGGTGGAGGGGTGGGGTGAGGTGGGGTGTCTGGTGAAAGCAATTTTACTGCCACAAGCTGGACAAGGGGAGGGATGCCTGTTGCTGCCTGTCGCACCGACATGAGCTGCAAAGTGAAGCACGTGTTGGCATAGCAATTTGCCAGGACAACAACAAACAGGGCCAAGAGCCGAACACTTTTATGTGCCGTAATGAAAAACTGTTATCTCTGTGCGCAATTTGAACGCAATTTGGTAACGCGTTGCGCCACATAAAACTTAAGTGACCTGAAACACACAGACACACATACGTTGCCTGGGTGAGTTGGTTGCTTGACTGTCTCCTCAAATGCGTTTTGGGCATGTTGGGTGCGTGCAGCCAGCCAAACTGTTGACATTCGCAGAAAAGCCAACACTCAAAAGCCAACACCAAACAGACAAAAGACAATGACAATGACGTTTGCGGCTGTGTGAATGCGAGTGCGAGTGTAAGTGTGACAAATGGAATTGTTTGGTGATTATGCTGCATTAAAGCCAAATGTGCCATGTACAAAGTGCAAACATCCGTTACTAGTCACCGACACCAACACCCGCAGAGAAACACCAACGCCATCACCATCAACATTTCACAGGCGACGCACTTTAATTTTATTGACATGCCCGGCGTAAACGCCCTGCCACGCGCCTCAGGCCGGCCATGGATCGAATTGCTTGCAACAGATTTGCTGCAGATGCGTTGGCAACAACAAACTAAAATTTGGCGTGCCTCTGGCTGCTGTTACAGCCACAAACAAGCGCCTTGCAACCAAAAAATTAAAATATTCAAAGGTGGCAGCAAGTAGAGGCAGACTAACAAATACTCTGCTCTGAGAAAAACAACAGAAAAATTCATTCATTCATTCGTTCATTTGATTGAGCCTGGATCTAGAAAGTCTTTTGCTCTGATCGAGTAATTGAGTGTCATCTTTCAAAATATGCGCTGAAGGCCTATTAATTGTATTATTATTTGCATTTAAATGTACATATGTACAGTTAATATGAGCAAGTAAATACAATTTACACATTTCCATGGTCGTAAAAGAGAATTTTGTGCCCCTTATTTATTGAGTTCAATCAATATCAATTTGTTGGTTCCAAAATAAAAGCAAAAATTAAATTGCTGACGTGACCAAATCCAAGTTGTGTCAATAAAGTGTTACTGAAAGCATATCGAGAAATAAATAAATGAAATGCATATATATATATATATATATATATATATATATACATATATGCGGGACGAACTCCAATGAGTTAATACAATTATAAAATGTTGGCCCCATGTTATGCTCAGGACCCACTATTTCCACTGAATCTGTAGTCACTTATTAAATACAGAGAATTCACATGGCAAATATACTTCTTCTTTTGGCAACAATGTAAAAAAGTGCGCTTAAGCAGTTTTTTTTTTTGAGGTACAAGGTTTGCCTACCTCAGGCTTACTAGTAAAATAATATTTGTGTACCTGCTGCTCTTGCTGCTTTTTATGTTTTATTATTTTGTTGGTTTCTCTTTGTTGCAGTTGGGTCAAAATTGCTGGCATGCTTAATCCATAAGAAGCTCTTGGCTCACATTTTTAACAGCACACACCAAATGGGTGTGTGAGAGATGGAGAGAGTGAAATGGAAAGAGAGAAAGCATATCAGCGAGCTTTGGACCCCTTTCTGAATTTCATGTTTATACATGTTTTTTAATATGCATTTTGCATAATTTGTATATAAACATCACTCATACCCCATGTGCAACGTGCACAACAAAATATTAAGCAAAACAATTTTGCAAGCTTAACATATAATGAACACTTGTGGCTGCCCCACATACTCCGGCAAATGTGAGGTGCGGTGCCTCTGCACACGAACCGCAAGACAGTTATCCTCACTCACTTGATTTTTATTTTTTGATCAACGGAATTTTAACGCTCTAATCTGCAACCACAATTGCTTGGAAATCCAGGAATTCCAGGAATAACGCCAAACAGCAGCGCAGTTAAGGTTCCTTTGGTTGCTGCTGCGTGCCACTAGCTATAAACATTTAATTGAAAATCATTTCAAGTGCCCCTGATGTTTATGCATATTTAAATAAATGAAAATCTCGAATATCACGAACTTACAAATAATACAGAACATTAATTGACATTTTTCAATTTCGTTTTATTTATTTGAGCAACATTCATTTTTGTAATAACAAAAGGGGCATTTATATATACATACGAATAAATTCAGCAACTATTTTTTTAAGGTGATACACTAAGCACGTATTCAATTGGATAACTAATGAAAACAAATGTAACCAATTAACTTTTGTGTATCGACGTGTAAATATTAATAAGGAAAAACTTTAAAATATGCGGTAGATAGCGAAAGTTATTTTGGACATGTGTCTGATTGGGATTTTTGTAAATATATCTTCAATTGTGACAAATAATTGGCAAATGCCTCAGAGCTGACAATGAAATCCAGAAACATTCCACATTTCACACATTCTAGCCAGCTTGCCTGCAGGCTTTACCAATTTTATGGTTATCTTTTAATTGTTTAGGCCAATTTTTAGTTTCACGTTGCTCTCTTTTCACCTGTCAAACTTTCGTCGGCAACATGCTCTAGGCTTGTTTAACTGTCGTTGCTTGGTAATTAAACGCAAACGGGGGAAAAGGAAGGGGAGTGAAAAGAAAACGAAAACACAATAAAAATTTCCATGCAGTCATATTTTCACTCGCTTGCTTTGCAACCGCTTCTAATTGTTGTTGTTATTGTTGTTGCGGCTTGTTCGGCCTAAGCTGAGCATAGTTGCCACAGCAAGAGCACAAGCAAGAAGCTACCGGTAGTCTGTCTTTATTGTTGCCACTGTTGTATTGTTTATGTATCTTCAGGATAATGACGCGCTCTTCATTACGCGATTGTGCTCCAGCAGACTATGACTTGGCTGCCTGGCTTCTTCTTCTGTTGCCGCTCCTCCTCCACCCAGCTCCTCTTCCCGGTGCTGCTGCTGGCGCTTTTGCTTTAAGTTTTTGTGCGCAGCTATATTTATCTTAAGTTTTTTTTTTCTGTATTTATTTTAAGTTACTCCACTCCATCCATTGCATGAAAACTTTTCGACTCCTAGACGTCGCGACGTTTTTCAGAGATAATAGAAACTCGATACGCTGTGCACAACTAAGCTTTATCTATGGTTGCGTTCCATCTACATTTTCCGCCGTTTTGGCATTGTTTTCCCCCAAAGATTGCCTTGTGGTCCTTTGTTTTTATTTGCCCACACCGGCACAGCGGCTTTCGCAAGCAGTAAATTTAAGTTGTGGCTGCTCCCTCTGCTCCACTGTGTGCAGTGCGGTTGAAATAAAAATGTTGAATCGTCATAAATGGCTCCATAAACTACGCCAATAGTGCCACCCATGTCCCTCCATCCGGCATATCGCATTGCATGTCGCACGTCGAGGACATCTCAGCCATGGCTGGCAACTTGTAAGCCAGCGTCAAGAATGAGCATAAAAATGAAAATAAAAATAGTTGGCCAGCATAAACGCCTCCGTGATTTTTACATAATACCAACACTCACCAATGTCCATATCCGTGTCCGTGTCCATGTCCAAGTTCGCATCGCTGCCTGAGTTCGAGTCCAGGCACTTGACGTTGTCCTGTCGGTTCTTTGTGCTCGTTTTTTTCTTTATTGTTTGCATTGCGACGTCATTGCCAGGGGCGCAAAATTCTAGCAGGAATTAATTAAAATGAATGTGGGGACATGTCATAAACAAAAGCAAAGTCAACTGTTGACTAAGCGAGCCAGTCAGCCACCAGCAGACATGCTTGTTGGGCGTGAGCGCGGTTGTGGGCGTTGTGCTGGATAAAACCACATCAAAGCACAATCCACAAAAATGTTACCAAAAGAAACTCCATAAATATTTCGAGTAGCGAGTGCGAGTGCGAGTGGCGCCATCTATCGATGTGTTGTATTGCTCTATGCATGTGTGCATGTTGTGTGGGTGTGGGTGTGGGTGTGTGTGTTAGTGTGTGTGCGTGTGTGTTGTAAAAGAAGTCATAAATTACATCCCAGCACTGTCAAAGTTCAGCTGACTGCGTTGGCCAGCAGTGAATCCAACCAAGTGCCAAAGAAATGCTGCACAACTAGCGAATATTGCGCATACGCCGCGTTCCCGCTGATGCTGCTGCATGCCGCCAGCTGTCTGAGTGCCTCACTGCCTGACTGCCTGACTGCCTGTTTGGCTGACAAGTGCAATGAACTCAATTTGCCGGCACAAAAAAAAAAAAAAAAGTTATGAGCGCAACATTTATATTGCGATAAAAATTGAGCTGCTTGGCCCATCTAAAAATGACCAGTCAGCTTTCGTTTAATTAGCAAAGAAATACAAAAAGTAAACTAAAAACAGAAAAGCCAAAGAAAGGGTCGCGCGTACTTTGATGTGGTGGTTTTGAATGGGATCCAAGCTGGGTCAGCCGGCACACGGCCATTTCAAGCATTTTCTGCCATAATTAGCCCGGCCTTAAGCGTGCGGATGCAAAAGCACGAACTCATCAAACGTGCTTCACAATTGGCTGACAGAGAGAATTCACATACACGCATTAGAAAAGCTTCAATTTGACTGAATGTACGTATGTGGAGCACTCATCCGGGTGCTTGGCGATGAGAATTAGGTTGGGCTTTTAGACTGAACCGGAGACACAGACAGCTACCGAGCAGAGACTCTTGGCCAACTAATATGAACTCCACTTTCGACTCGAATAGACTCACAACGCACTCAGCAAGCTAATTATGCTGCAAATACCAAAAGGATGACTCAGCACAAAGCACTTAACGCCCAAAAAATTCGAATGTGTATGGGAGAGAGTGTATTATTTCATAAAATATTTTCTTAGCTGCTAGCACAAAAGATCATGTCAAGACATAAATCTCAACATTTCAGTTGAGCGAAGCATGCAAACAGATGATGGAAACTACGAAGCCGGCTTAAAGCAGCCCACAAGGACTCGGGCCCGCTGAAAACTACCGCCAATGCCATTCGTTACAAGCATTCATTTGGCAGTTTGTCAGCAAACATACAGACACTCACACAGTCACATACACACACACATACAAAAGGAACAGAGGCAAACATACGAATAATATAAATACTCGTCGCATATTCCCATTGTCATTACTTTTGTGGTGCTGACACAGCTAATAACGCGGCGCATGATTGTTGCAAACGCTGCGTATGAGTAATCATAATGATGCCCCAAGCTCACGCACACAGACCCACATGCCCACGCCAAGAACATTGTCGAATATTTTTGGGCAATGCGTAAATTATTTTCGTTCGCTTTGCGAGTAAACTTCGCCATGGCCAAAAGAGAGACGCACAAGGGAGCAGCGCTGAAAACAATATGAAAAATCGCCTAAATTTTGTAGATGCAGCATGCGCTAAAATGTATGCTATATTTTTTTGCTTCTTCGTCTGTTTGATTAATACTTCCATATGGCAACTGGCAAACTCGACGCGTTCAAATCACATTAATAAAATATAAAAATTTATGTTTTGCTTATTATAAGGGCAGACGACAGCATACACACACGTATTCAGGCTTCTACAGGGTGCCTGCTGCAGCGATAATAGAAATTTATACACATTCTGTAATGCAATTAACTTGATAGCTTATGCATAACGGATGCAGTGGATTTATATTTTCATCTCATTATATTGTCTATTCTAGATAGTTTGAAGCTCGTCTGCACCCTGCTTATATTCAGTTTACAGCGAATATCATATGAAAAATTTACTTAAACGCTGTTTTCCGTTACATTGACAAAGTTTGCCCAGTAAAGTGCTCTAAGGGCCAACAATGACGGGTCGCTCTCTTCAAAGGGCGCACAACAATGGGCCAACAGCAAGCCACACAAAATGACTGAGAAATCCCAACCATAGTCAATACACTGAAAATGCTTCTATATACAATATATATTTTATATCTATATATATGTCTAGAAGCACAACAATTCTTTGGCAGCCTGCTAACTGTGCGCATTTGTTAGACTTCAACGTGGGCCACGGATTTTATGCCGCATTTAATAATGCCAACCCACAAAAATCACATCCGCCAATTTACAAGGCAGCGCTGCGCTGGTAAATCGAAGTGAACTCCTCGAAATTCTAAGGATGGCGATGCCAAGGAGCCCAGGCAGTTCAAGTGACGTCTACTCATAAGAAAAATCAGCCAGGACAAACTTTGCAACAAAGTTGTCCCCTACTTATTTGTTGCCTTTTTCACAATTCATTAAATTTGATTAGAGAACTTTTGCCATAAAAATTACGAAATTGTGCCGTTGAAGGCTCACTTTGTCGGCGAATCCAGGCTGCATGTGTTTGCGTGTGTGTGTGTGTGTGTGTGTTTGTTTGTGTGCTTGCGAGATTTGTGTTTGTTGTGCGTGAATATGATTTCGGGCATGTGTGTTTGGCAAAAGTTTGAACTGTCAGGTGGCAAAAGCCAATTGGCCAGCCATTGGAATTTTTCACAATCAATAGCCGAGTGTAGCCCCCACTCCCCCAATATTTTATTTATTACTGTTTTGGGGCGACATAATGTGCATACATAGTATAGCTAAAAAAAAGATACATATATAAATAAATAAGTTTGTGTAAACCTTTTATGCGGGTCAAACAAAACGAAACTGGGAATTTCGCTCAAGATTCAGTCCGTGTGGCTTATAATTAAATGCAAACGCTCGTTTTGCGATTAAAAACAGAAGTGCAAAAAAAGGAAGGCAAAGGCATTGCCATTGCTTTTAAGACTAATTAATAATTGAAGCATCTTAATGGACTTGGCCCAAACGAGCAACAACTCGTTCTCTGTCTTCCACTCTGTCTCTGTATTTGTAACTGTCTCTGCCTTCGTCTCCGTATCTGTCTTCGTCTATATGTGTCTGCAGTGCCTGTGCGTTGGTAACAAAAACTTCCTTTTAAGTGCAGAGGCAATTGAATTAAGTTCCTACTCAAAAAGAAATGTGTATCTTTTTTATAAATATTTGAAAACAAATTAATTATACAAATAGGAGCCACTCCAGAGCTAAATACAGCGACGGTTACAAATTCGAGGGGCACTTTCTAGCTTAGCTGCAGCCACTTTATTATTGGTACACTCGGACTCGCTTATTAAATTTTGGTAATGGCTTATTTTGGCAAGCAAAGAGATTCCTCTGAGCAAGAAATGCAAACAACAAAAGCGGCATTGGCAGCAGCACACATGGATGCGTACGAATTTCAGTCGCATTTTAGGTATAGCAAATGAAAATGAATACCTTTCAGCATGACCCAAACATAAACTCCAACTGACCACACCCAGTAACTGCAAACCTCATGTCATGCTCCTAACCATATTCCAGCCCATACCAATACCCATGCCCAGGAAAAATATGCGCTTGCTCACTCACCATTAAAAACGGAGAGCAGTCATAGCACCAAGAGCAGCAGCAACAGCGCTCTGCAGAGCACATTGAAGATTCCGGTATTCGACATAATGTTGTGGTTGAACTAAACGACTGCATAGAACAAGCTTTTTACGCCATACAGTGCCTGTAAGCAATGTCCACCCAACATCCGCACACACACACACACACACACACACACACACACATGCAAATCGCACACATATGTGTATTAAACCAACCCACAGGCATGGGCTGCTTTGCGGTCGGGCATATGCGATTACGGTCTGGCTCCGGTTCTTCCATCGCTTAATGGCACTCAAATGTGTACCAATTCTATAACCCTGATATTTTCAGCATGCAATCTGATGTCATATTTTACTGATAATTAAAGTCACTTTTTCATCTACAGTTTAAAAACAAGACTTCTTAGTTGTTGGCCATAATAATACAGCAATGCAGTAGTTAACTAGTCTATATAATATTAAAAAATTCTCTTGCAGCGCATTTCATATTCGGTTAGGGTCCATAATGGTTTCCCGTTGCGTATTCAAATGAGAAAACCCACAAAATCCATTTTATGTTCCGGCTACGAGTATGCGGCTCGACAGTTGATCAGCCGTCAATGCTTTAGTTGCCCTCGGCGCATTATTCGTTTTCAAGCTTTATTTGAATGAATATTTATTTCCGAATATTTGCTGCACATTTATTGCTAAGCAACTTCTTTTTTTAGTATTCTGTGGAAACGGAAATGAGGTCGTGCCACCCCAGAGCGTTACGGTCGCATCATTGCCGTTTATTTAGTTAATATTTAGATGATAAATGAAAAACCAAAACGATTACTGAATTTCCCAATTAGCGTTGGTCGTCCCATAAATTGTAAACATGCTGGGCAGCAATATCAAACGCAAATCAACCCGAGGATTACACACCCTTTTAGACCGCATACTCGCAGCGTAAGACATCACGCAGAAAGTATATGAAGTACAATTGTGTAGTTACCCATGATTTATATTATATAAGAATTCAGCAAATATTGTCGCTCGACCTGAAATTGAATATATTAGCTGACAATTGTCATGTAACAATATCATGTTTGACTTTATAAAAACGTGTTTTGTTAACCTGTTCTGAACCACATTTAATGTAATAATTGGCTTTATTTGCAATGCACATAAGCCTGCAGTCAATTGGTCACACATTTTGCTCGTATCTGAATAATGGGCTTATCATTCATACTAAGTTACGCTATCAATTAAATGTTAACGGTTTAATGCCCCTTGTTGAATCATTTAAATAGAATTCAGTATGTAAACATATTTACATAAGGCTGAAATATGTATTTTAAACGGGGTTTTCAGCATTAATAACCGGACTCGAAAGACAATTGAATTGCAATTAAATCGAATCAGTGCCTTTGGCAATGCATGAAGCAATATAAAATGTCCATTTCATATCAAAAACATGCAAGACTTACATAATTGTGTTCTTTCTGAATACCACGAGCATCTAAGTATATATGCTACCTACATATATATGTACGTGTGTATGCACGTTTGCATGTGTGTATGTACGCGAACACTTTGTGAACTTTGCGATGCTTTCACCCTATGCACTGGAAAGTTCACGCCAAACTCATCAGTGCTGGGATATCAATTTAACCTATGGTTTGTTTGCCTTGCCACGCACCCAAGTCTGATTGATTCTGTGGGTTCAATTACATGGCACATCTTATTACAGAGTTCGATCCCACTCCAATGTGGGGCGCCAAGTCTGACAATTGGCAGTGCGCTCTTGCATGGCTCCAATTTTCCAATGTATTTGGCATTATATGTGTGCTTTGCGAGTGCTAATGGGGAATGCCATTGGCAAATGAGATTCGCATACGAAAATCGAATGTAATGGCTAATGGGCGCTGTTATTGGGCGGGCAGGGCCAAAAGCCACAGACACAGTCACAGTCACAGCGACACCAACATCGGCACAGACAGTCAGAGTCAGAGTCAGAGTCACAGTCACAGTCACAGGCGAAGCAGTTGACAAAGAATTTCTGATAATTGACAATGCGAGAGCTGTGCTGATTTTCTGCTTATGAAGTAATAATCCAGCCACGTCAACAAATTTGATTGTCAGCATGAAACACTGGCTGGCATCACCCAGCACTTAGATATCAACAACAACCCAGAGCTGGGGATACGAACAAAATCACAGTCAGCAATAGCACCCCCTACTGCCACAGTTGAGTGAAGTGTATAACAAAATCAGTTAGTAAATCCACTCAAATATACGGCACACATTTCCATAGACACATTGACAGCTGCCCGCATGTCCCCATGTCCCCTCCTATGCCTCATGCCCACATGCCCACATGCCTCCTTACCCTCCATATGCCACTCCAAAGTCGCGCCAGCGCCATCGTGGATTTCTGGCCGGCGGCTGCTCATATAAATAGAGTCAGCGGCGCATCGATTTCACTTCATTTGATTTCGTCCAGCCATCGGAGCATGGAGCATCGAGGATTGCCTAACTGACTGGCTGGTTGACTGACTGACTGCCTGGCTGGCTGGCTGGGTGGCTGGTTGACTATAAGACTGATAGACAGATAGATAGATAGACATTTCAATAACAAGTCGAATATCGCACATGCCGCCGGCTGAAGTGAGCCACATACCAGATGTTTGTTGTTGTCGATGCTGTTGCTGTGACGCGAGATTTTCAATCTTGCGTACAGAAATAGGCAATGGTCCTTTCGAAAAGCTAACAAATATTTCAATAACGATCCATTCGGATTTTGCAGACTTCTTGCGCTGCTTGTGCTAGTACTGTTGCTGTCATTGTCAAGAGCCAATGTCGTCGAGTGCTTAATTATTTTTTGCGGTTTTGTACCCCCATCTGTGGCTAAGCGCAAAGTGAAATTGCTTGAGCCATCAGCTGGAGCGAACGTTGTCATGAGGGCCGCACTGCTAATGAAACGCAAGCGAAATTGGATTTTCATGTACATGACAGACAGACATTTGGACACACAAATACGCCGTCAGGCAGTCAGCTATTCAGATAGTCAGTCAGTTAGTTGGTCAGTCAGACAGTCGCCTCGATCTAATGGATTGGGCGTAGCCACACGTGCTTGACTAATCATGGCTAATTGAGCGCATATTCGTAATGCGAGTATATTAATTGTCAGCTATGACTAAACTATGCGTATAAATAAATCAAGTGCTCTCAAAAGTATCTTGAGAGTGTCAGAATAACCCCATTCACACAAAGCAAAACCTTCAAGTAGTCTATATGGTCTCCAACAGGATTGCTGCCATTTTGATATTCAACTGTCCACTTTATTAAGCAAGTTATTCAAAACCGATATCAGAAGTCATAATGAGAATAACATAATTAAAATATTTACCTAGAAAAGGCTATTTTAATCAAACACTCATTTGACCTCAAGATTAATTGACTTGAAGGTATTTAAGAGCCAAGTTTGTATAAACTCTAACGTTCAAGCTTGTTCATTAAGAACTAATGGAGTGGGATGGCGGCCTGGGGCATCTGGCACAAAGTGAAATGGCAACTGTAAAATCTTTTGGATTAGATGCAATCAACAATAACAGCAGAAGCAGAAGCAGAAGCTGAAGCTGAAGCTGAAGCTGAAACAGCAGCCAGCGGTAAAACTCGAACAGCTGGATAAACTTTTGTGGAGCATAGTATGTCAATTCTAATTGTCATTACGTATACGTAAAGTACACAGAAAGACAAACGAGTTAGCCACTGATACACAATGACAGACAGCAAACGAGAAAACGAATGAGCTACCAAATAGGAATGGGATAGGAAATGCGAATGGGTCCAGAGAATGAGTGAAAAGTTTTTCGGCCAAAAGAAAAATGAAAGAGCCAACAACTTAGCTGTCATTGGGGATAAATGCAAGGGCAAAAATAAAATAAAAAATAAAACCAGCATGCTGAAAAAAAAAAAAATAGCAACGCAAAGACTTAATTCTCTTCTCTGAAATTGTATATGCCATAAACTAAATAAAAAAGGCAATAAATGTAGCTTTTTAACGCAAGGTCATTAATATTTTGAGTAAATAGTTAAGGGGCATAACACAAGGGAATATATAGAGACGGCAGGACTCGTTTAAGTTCAACTTTCCAAATGAGACTGAGAATTGCTTATAGTTTTCAAATAATCTTTGAACTGTATAAATCTCTTTAGGACAATTGTAACTGATATATGTGCAACACAACCGCAATCGAGAATGAATGCCCAGCACTCTGCAGATATACGCATATCCTCGGCAAGTGTATGGGAGTGGGTGGAAGCGCAAGCGGCCTTCTGGTAAAAGTCGATGGCAACTTGTGCATTTTGCAAACTTCAACATATTCACTACCCACACAGGACGAGAGCAGAGTTCAGTTCGCTGATGGCTCCCATGGTTAGCCAAAGCCAAGCAACACACTAATGAAGGTAGTCGACGGTGCAGCGACCACTTGGAAAATAGCAAATCGCTCAGTTTATGCAGCGTCAAGAACGTCTTGAGTTTTGCCTTTCTCTTATATTTTTTGTATTTTTGACTAGACACGGGTAGGAGTTGAAGGGGACACGAGTCAACGAAGACGACATACGGCATCAATAAATTACAAAGTTAAACTAAAATTAAATTCTACGCCAAACAATGCATCTTGCTGGAATCGCTGCTCGTGGCCAACAGTGGCTGTTGTAGGTCCGCTGCTTCTGCGACTCCTGCTGCTGCTGCTGGTGCTGCTGCTGCTAGTGCTAGTTCTGCTGATGCTTCTGCTATTCCGCTGTTCCGTTTTCGGCTGGATTTAAGCTGCCTGTCAGCCAAGGCTCCAGCTCCTGTCCAGACTTTTATATATAGCATTTCCATGCTGCCGACTAATGCAGCTTGGACGACGGCAATGGCGCCCAGTCTCTTCGCCAATGCCATTCATTATGCCAGACATTTTTGTTGGCCATCGGCGATGTTGCTGCTACTGCTGCTGCTGCTGCTGCTGCTGCTTAGCTGCCAACAGAAACCAATCATTGTGATACTTTCATTAAATTGTTCTAGCTTCGTCTTTGGCTTGGTATCTTCTTGTCCGCCTTTTGTTTATTGATTTTATATGTAATAAACGACATTTGCAATGCATTCCACGGCGCTTCCATAATTTGCACGCCCATGGAATGCAATTTAATTGGACAGTGTTGTTTGGCTGTGTTATTGTTATCTTGCTATCATGCTGCATTTGTTGTTGTTGGTGCCTGCTGCTGCTGCTGCTGCTGTTGATGCTGTTTGTGCGGGGGTCTCTTCGGGGCAGTGGCACGTTCATTATTTAGCAAGCGTGTGCACTGTGGGTGCCGTAAATTTGATACGCTTGTGGATGCCGATAATTTAAGCGAGATACAACCGCTAACATAAAACACATAATGCACAAATGCGAACATCTGTGACTTTTAGCCTGTGCGCCGATACTGTTAGAGGACATATGTGTGTACATACATATGCGCGCTGTTGGCCTTGTTTGTGGCATAACGGTATCCGTTAGTTGAAATATCAACTGCAACCGCTTCAAGTCTTTGGATTCCATTGGTTTATTTGCTCGTCTTAATTGCATTTCAATTTCTTGTTTAAATATATGAAATTGAATCGCCGAAACAAGGAAAACGTCTTAATTGAATTGCATGGTGCGAATGCCACTGGCAGATACGATTTTCAAATATATTGAAAAGTACTCATTCTACTCTTGAAGTAACAGTAATTAATTATTTGAGATGGCACTTGAAGATAATTGAATTCATTAAAAAAAAGAAGAAAAAAGAATTAAGCTTCAGGAAATTCACATATTGACGCCTTTTCACGTGGATAGGTCAGTAAGGTATAACCAACTGCCACAAAATATCAGGATAAGCGCTTCAGTTAGATACATTATAATAGTTTTACTATTCAAATACATATTTAATGTGAAAACAATAACAATACAAGTGCAAAAGGGCACTTCGATTGTAATTATGTTCAGCCATTTCAATTCAATTTACCTATTAAAAAATTAAATACCGAAAATAAAGTTTTCATAATCACGCCAACAGTTTTTAACGCGAAAATTTATTACCTGTTCAGTAACCTTCAGTGCTCTTTATGTCGCAGCATAGTCATTCAGCGTTTCTATGCAAGGGGTTTTGGGGGTTGAGTCGCTTGTGTGAGGGAACCTGTCTAAGTAGCAGAGGCACTCACAGCACCGAAATGCCAAGCAGTGCAACCCAGAAAAATGCTTCATGGCGCAGTGCTTTATATTAATGCGACGCTTCCTTGCCACATGCTGCGCTTTTGCCTCTAGCAGCAACTGTAAAGTGCAGCTGTTATAACGCAGAGTATACAAAAAATAAAAATAACAAACATAATAATAACAAGTACAAATATGCTAGTTACGCGTGATCGACGTTATGATATCCTGTACCCGGCTACACGTGTTATTTTTAAATTTGAATATTTATTTTTAATATTTTTTGTAGGGTTAGTTCGAGGAATGATCTGATAATGCAAATTACGGATGGAAAACTTTAAACAATTTTCAAATCGATACCGTTTTTCATAATTCTCCTCAGCATATCTTTTCTGTACGGGGTATTAAAAGAGGCAACTATCGCACAAATTTATATACTGCAAGTGACACTACAAGGCCACATACTACATTCTAGCCCGCACCCTGTCCCCACTCGCGCCTGCACCCGCACCCTCAATTGCAATTGCAGTCGAAGTCGCGGTCGAGAGTCGCGGTCGCATTTTCCACTTCTCACTTGACGCTCGGCATCTAACCTTTTGCAGGCAAAGCATTTTGCGGAGTCCTTGGGTGGCTTTTTTCGGTTGTCGGCCCTTGAACGTTACAGTAAGAGTAACACTAGGAGAAAGAGTACAGGAGAGTAAGAGGGACTCGACTTTGTACCACAATTTGTGTTGACATCATCAGATTAAAAATTGGGCGCAAAAACAAGCAAAAATGATTTCTTAGTTGCTGCCACTGTTCCTCTTGTTATTGCTGCTGTTGTTGTCCGCCCCGCCATTCACTTTGACTGCTTGTGGCCTGGCATTTAACTCGTTTCACTTCATAAATTCACTTTTACGTAATAAGTTGGTTCAACCCAGCTCAAAGCCCCCTTCTTTTTCCCTCCTTCCGTTTACCATGTGTGTCGCTTCCGCAGAGTCGCTCACTTTGCATTTCGCGGCTGGCTGGGTCCCGTCCCGACTGCGGCTGCCTTTCTATTCTTTATTTGAGTTATCATGACACATTTCGCTGAATTCAGTCATTTCTTCTTCTGTGCCAGCATCTTTGGCGCACGGCTGTCACTGCGACATGGCGCCAACTAACTGCGTGCGTGTGTGTTATGCTCTATGAGCATGTATGTGTGCGCGCGTGTGTCTGTGTCTGTGTATGTGAGTGTTATCTTTGTTTGTGTCTCTGTATGCGTGGATGGGTGTACGTACCTTAACAGCCCAATGGGCTCCAATCCCACCATTGCAAAAGGCCGAGTCTGTTTTTGCGCTGCTTGGTTGCCTTTGCCATTTTAAAGCAATTTTCAAACAAATTTACTGTCATTAACTTAGACAGTTGATGAAATTTATGTCAGGCATATCAACATCACGACGTTCCCCACCACCACCACCACCCACATCCCACTTCACCCCTCCAATCAGCAGCCTCCGCCTTTGTCTACCCAACTCGGTCGCTGTGTGTGGCATGCGCATGAGTTTCAGCAGAGTTTGAGTGAATGACTTCAAAAGCAAAAAGACATTAAATTTTGTTTACACAAACTCAACGAATCCAATTTAATTCAATTCGTGTGTGCATATGTCTCAGTGTATTTGTGTGTGTGTGTCTATATCTATGTATATGTGTGTGTGTGTACAACCCTTACTTGTATATATTTAGTATGTCGACTGCATGCAATAGCAACAACAACAAATCGTTTACCACAGTTCACTGCCTTACATCATAAAATGTTTTGCTCTCAGTAACTTTACCCATCACTGCCAACACTTTACAAATTCACCAGACCTATTTCTCTGCCTCTTGATTGCTCGCTCTGCTTCTCTCTCTCACACACACACACACACACACACACAGATGTTTTCCATCTTTATCGGTCTTAGTCCTTTCACTCCTTGCAGACAATCGATCAATTGAGCTGCAGTAATTTGTGGGCAAAGTCGCAAAGTGTTCGTCAGCTGTCGTGCATATGCCAGCTACAAAAACCAAATAACTGGGACCAGTACAACTATAAGAAGTACTACTTATACACACAAGGCATAACGATGCAAACAATAAGGAGACCCAGTCTGCCTGTCTGCGTAGCTCTCTGTCTCGACCCTTATGTTGTGCCCTTACCGGCGTAGTTACAATCCAAATAACTGCAGGCTGTGTAAACTCTTAATTGTGTTATGAATTATTCAGGCTTCGATGAGTACACGTGTAAATATTACTATTTAACATTTTTAAAGTTGTGAATTGCAAATATAATGTATATATAAGTGCATGCCATGAAAAGTTACTTCACGGGATAAGCTTCATTTTAAATAAAAAGTTTTCATATAATTATTTTTCACTCAAATGTACGGCTAAAATTCTCTTTATTTTTAATATAATTTCCATTTTCATTTACTGCTTGACTTGTTATATATTTTATAAAGTTATGTATATATCCTGAGCTGCAAGTAATAAGTAACTTATTAATGCATTTAGAAATGAAAACTAATGTAAATTTGGATTATAATTTCACAATGAGGTCAGTTATACTATGCATATATATAATATATATCAAAATGTGCAAATACGCTGGCTGGATGACAAATGGCATGTCATAGCTCAAGCATGACTCCAAGGAAAGGCATGTTGTGCAAATCGTGTGCAAATTTTAATTTAACGATTGCTCACATCACGTTTTCGTGATCGACTTTGTTGCGAAGACTGTCATAAACAGCAGTTTATGCAGCAGTTCAGTGCTGGCAGCATATTTATCTTCTCGGAAGGAGACGGAGTCCCTCGACTGGGAAGGGCGTTGTGTAAATTAAGTGACAGTTATTTCGCACGCATCTCGTCCGCAGCATCTCGTGCGAATGCAAACCAAAATGGCCTATAAATGGCTTTAGTTCGATGTGGCACAGTTTTCATGGAAATACCAACCATTGTTGGCACTCTCAGCGAGTCGTTGTCATCGGTGTTGCTGCTGCTGCTGCTTCTGTTCGCGTTTGTTAATCTGGCATTGTTTGCCTTATAAATGCGTTAATTTAATGACAAGTTCATTTTATTGGTTTTTCTTGTTTGCTATCGTTGTGTTTTCGCATTGGTTTTTACAAGCCAAACATAAAACGACAAACGACAAACGACAGACGCCACAAAGCAGATAGCAGAGAGCAGACATCAGACAAGGCACACACCCAACAAAATACTCAGTTTGATGGTCTGTTAATTGCTTGTTTTAATTGTTGCCTTTGTTCTATCTCTGGTTATGTGTGCGCGTGTGTGTCTACTGTGCGTGCTAGTTGCAATAAACCACAGTCAATAACTTTAACCATAATCAAGTTCATATGAAAGACTACTCGCATAGTATTATATCATGCTCAACACTTGCAAGTCTATTGTGTTCAATACTGGTAAGTGCAATCTGTTGTAATTGAGTATAGTTCTTCGATTAAGTTCATTATGACTTATTTGCAATTGAGCAGTTAACAAATGGTTGCAACAGTAATCCCAATTACTTTACTATAGCTTTATAATACACAATTTAAGCAAACCATTTTGTTGTACTATGTAGGATATTCTCAAATTTCTCTGTTATGCTTAGCTTAAAGTCAACATTTCATTAGTAGCCAAGTGTAATATTTGGTTACCCTTTATCGCATTATACTTTCTACTTGCACAATTGAGAACTTGATGTAATCTTGTTAATACTTTCTGCAGTGCTTTTCATAATTAACTGAGCAGCCCCAAAGAGCTTTGTTCTCGTTGCGTATACGCCATGTTTGCCACACTTACTATAATTAAATCATATTCATTTAGTTGACGTAAGTTCAAATGTTCTTTTGGACTTTCCCCTTCTTTTGGTAGCGGCAATATCTTTAACAACTTACAAATGAAGTCGGTCAAAGCTGCAGACATGTGGTACAAGTTTATGACAATCAACTGCGACACCTGCGCCCCGTCCCATACTCAGCAAGTCCACATACTATCGAAAGTCCCTCTAACTCACTTTCTCCCTATCTCAGTCTCTCTGTCACTCTCTTTCTAACAGGACGAAGCGTTGCACAACTGCTCAGTCAATCATGCATGTGATGTCGCCGCCAGGCTTCAGCTACACATCCAGCTCCAGCTCCAGCTCCGACTGGCGCAGCTACTGCGCTGCCTACTGTCTGGAAATAAGCTCGTTAGTTGCTTGTATTGGCTTTGCCCGCGTCCCCTTTCCCCCTTTCCTTGCCCCTTCGCAGTCTGTATCGCTGCTGCTGAAACAGAAAAATATGTGCGCTGTGAGCGTACTGATGTGCTTGAGTAGTTGCCTGCGGGCTGGTTGTGCAAACTGCATAAATGTCAGCTTGTTTCCAGTTATCGCACGCTTTTCTGGAGGAAGCGAAGAGGCACTCAGGCGTTCAGAAATAGAGGTCGCAACAGAATCGTGCGATCTAAACTTTAAAGTGTCGACTCTTAAAGTTAATTTCAATGTCAAGTCAACTTTGCTCAGAATAAGTGACATGTCAATGTGTCAACCTTGTTGCTGAGCAGCTTTAATATTAGGCTGCAATATATTTCGAGTCCAAAATCCTGTAAGCTTGCTTGGTTCTTGTTATTGGAGTGATATGAAGTATCTTATTTAAGTACTTCTTGAACGCTACTCAGTTTTCTTATTATTTGCAAATAGAATTAAAAGCTATAAATTTATGTACATTCATAAGAAGGAATTTGTACGGAGACGCATATGAGGACCAAAGCAATACCTCATTTTTCACATTCAAAATCTTAGATGATAACAGTTTAACTATAATATAAATTTAATTCATTAAAAAGTCGTACCTTCTTGTATTTAATATTAATTGAAAGCAATTAAAATCGTTGACTAGCCACGGATACAATTTACATACACCTCGTATGAAGCGTGAAGTTGTCAAAAGGAATCACTGATGGAACCACTTGATGCAGTTGCCCCCTTGTCGACTGTGCTCTTGTTTATACCCTGAACCCATTGAAAATGTGTAAAAAGGGTATAATGGTTTTATGCAAATGTATAAAGTATACATATTCCTGATCAGGGTCAACAGCCGAGTCGATATAGCCATGTCCGTCTGTCTGTATGAACACGCGGATCTATAAGCTAGAGAATTCAAATTTGGAATATTGATTCTCCGGAAGCAATAAACGGCACAATTTTAATTAATACACAATATGCAAGTCCAAATTTCATCAAGATCAGATAAGAAATACCGAAGTTATAGTCGAAAGCAGATTCTCATATTGAACTCCTTTATATCAGCAGCCGCAGCGTTTTCTGTAAGTATAAATATACGAGCGCATGTGTGAGAAAGAGATGGCATGATAATCGCCGCGAGCGTCAATATGTTTTAAGGTGTATTCTGCAGAGCCCGTTAGCTACGATGCGTGTATGCATGTTTATATGGTTGTAGCCAGTCCGTTTGAGCTTGTGAATAAAAATATGAGCTGGCTTGGCAGTCCCCGTGCCTGCCATAAGAAAAGATTGCACTTGAAGACCCTCTCTCCTTTGGGTGCAAGACTTTTTAAAGGGAAATTTGCCAATAAAACTAGAATATATTTAACAACTGGGTTCAGGGTATATCGAAGTCTATCTCGTTCGACTACTTGTTGTTTATTGTGCCAGTATTTTATTCAGATGACACAAAACACATATACATACACACACACACACACTGACCAGCTAGAGAAGAGAGGCGGCTCATTCAGAAGTGTCCGGGCTTCCATTCCCGCTGCTTGTCATCAATCTTCTTTAATAGATGTTCACACAATTGAATTATTACATGTGTCCAAGTGGCTGGCAACTGACTGCTTGCTACACACTCCGCTTACCTCAGACCTCAGCCCTCAGCTGCTCGAGCTGTGCGCACTTGACGCTGCTCATATGCGATGGCAACGGCCACACGTCGAGGAGGACCTCTGAGTACCTCGGCTCCCTCTGCCGTCTGAGTTACTGTTTGCATGTGTCAGACATTAATGTTGTTTGGAATGGACGAAACGAAAACAGTTTCTGGACATTATGCGGTTCAGTAAGCAGACAATTGGGTGCTGCTTGAGACTTGCTTAATATTTTCCTATGATTTCGAATTGTAAATATTTTCTTGATGAAATAAACGACAGCCAGTTATCTTAAGAATACAATCAGTTAATCCATAGCACTTAATTTTAATCCCATAACATTTGAGAGGAACTCAGTGGTAACAATAATATTAAGCTGGAGTGTGTTGCTGCGCTCAATTAAATGCGAAAAGCACTTGTTGAAAAATACCCAAAGTCTCAAAACTGAGTAGACTGAAGTCAAACAATATGTGTAAGCATATCTTTTGTATGAAATTTTGCATTGGGTGCACAAAGTTTTTAATAAGACGATCGTGGTTATGGGAGCAACACAGCCTACTTGGCAGACTGCTGCTGCAGCCACCATCAACTTTTAATTGAGCGGCATTAAAAGTTAGTGAACTTGTCAACGGCTTGTACAGCAGCCTCTTCCCAGCCCCAACTACATACCCATTCGCCAATCCCATTTTGGCACCAACAGGCGTTACTCAAGTTGCAAGTGAAAACATGATGCTTACACATAGCGGCTACGACTAATTGGCAAGCGCTGAAGGAACTTAATGTAACCTCAATTTCTATGTAACTATAAACAGGGATGAATTTTAGTGAACCGGTCTTAAGTACCCCATAAAACAGCCGTACTCACTTAAATTTATCTCTACCTTCACATTCAAAGTGTTCAAAGGGTTCTAAAATTAGCTTCAATAATTTTTTTAATGAAAAAATAATTGATTATTATATTAACTATAAATATAACTATATAACGGTTATATGTCTCATGTACAACAATTGTTTGGTCCTTGTTATGATCTGCCAGTCTAAGGAAAACCTAGAAAAGTCAAGATTGCTCAGTTGACGGCTTGGATCGAGAGCTTATATCTTTGATAAGCCACAGGGATGTTCATTGTATGTTGTTCATGTTGTTGAACTACAACTTCCTAGATAGCTTAACGGGAACACCGCCCTTTGGAAGTAAAGGTACTCCGTTAACGGTGAATTCAATCTCGCGTACCTCCTGGCGCGTCTCAATCGT
The DNA here is from genome assembly GCA_035041535.1 of Drosophila cognata. Lineage (NCBI taxonomy): Eukaryota > Metazoa > Arthropoda > Insecta > Diptera > Drosophilidae > Drosophila > Drosophila cognata. Next base: position 9,282,564 of record JAWNLC010000571.1, on the reverse strand, counting down.
ATAATTGGTCAGTATTTTTGTCAATGCAATCTTCACATTCATCTTGCCCATTCTAGCCGCTGCAAAGAATTAACAGGTAAAATTAGGTATGGATTTCGGAGCTCTGTGTTAATACCCTGCTTACCAATGCACTGACGCGGCCCAACCCCGAAGGGCATATAGGCCGCAGACGTATAGTTTTTGTGCTCCTCCGTGAAGCGTTCCGGCTGATATCTGAGTGGATCCGGAAAATATTCGGCATCACGATGCAGACCCAGCAACGATATAATAATTTCTGTGCCCTTTTCAAGTACTAGCTTGCTGTTTGCCAACGGATAGTCCTTGTTGCACATGCGGTTCAGTAGCGGCAGAGCTGGGTATTTGCGATTGGTTTCTGTAATGCAAAATAAATGAAAGAAATCAACGCCATGACAACTTTAAGGTCCAGCTGAGACTTACCCATAACGCACAATTCCAGATAATTCATGTCCTGGATGCAATCATAGTTAAGCTCTCCATTGTGTTTAGCTAGTGTCTGATTGATATCATCCATCAGTTTGGCCAGCACATCCGGGTTTTGTGACAGCTCATATAGAGTGAATGCGGCCGCTGATGCAGTCGTTTCAAAGCCGGCAACAAAGAACAGAAATAGCTGCGCAGCAATGTTATCTTTTGACAGGGACTTGATGCCATGTGCTGCTGCTTGAGTCGACCAGACGGCATCATCTTTGCTGACTTGTCCGGTGTTCCGGAGCTGCAGCAATAGTTGCATTAAGTCGCGACGCTCAATGTTGTTCTTCTCTCTAAGTGAAATTGTGTGATACACAAGATCTCGCATATTTCGCCGGCCATCAATCTGCCAGCCCAGGCGATTGAAAATCTTCTCTAGACTAGCAGCAGAAGGGAAGAATATAAACTGTTGTACCCAGCCAACGCATTGTCCTTGGCTTACCTGGGATATAAGAAGGATGCTGTTCCACGCAAAATATTCTTAGCAGTCGCTTTATTAATCTCCCTACTTATGCGACGCAATTCATTGTCGGGATTGGCAAAGCTGTCCACATCTAGGCCAAATACCGTCGAGGCAATAATATCAATAGCAAAGCTGAAAAAAAAGTTCAGGGTGGGGAAATAGATATACAAATATATGCGACGAATGTGAGACGTATTTTCAACATTTGCTTACGATGACATTAAATTCTTCATATCGACTTCTACAGTGCCTATTTGTTGTATTTGGCCATTCAACTGGGCTATCATCTTGTTCGCAACGTCCTCCGCAGTGCCAAACATGCCCTTTAGTTTGCCCGATGTAAATGAAGGCGACAACTTGGAGCGCATTGATCTCCAGCTGCTGCCTTCCATGGCGAAGAGATTAGCGGACAAGGGATCGTGCTTCTCATCCACGTAAACGCCACGGTCATGAAAATGGCCAAAATCTGCTGTCAGCATATCATGGGCCATTTGTGCATCCCGCACCAGCAGCGCTGGCCTTAAGGTAAGATAGATGCCCACGAAGGGTTTAGTGCTGGCCAGATACATGTCATAGATGGCCAAGCCGAAGGACCGTTTGTTCTGACGCACCGAATCCAGGGCGCCAAAGGGTATCTTTGCCTCAATATATGGGAAGCCCTTCCGCTCCCAGAAACTGAAGTTCCACCTCAGGTAGATGTATACCAGCGCGGCTGACGCAAGCACAAACAGAATCACAATCATTGCGAATATCAACTGTACGCCAAGCGATTGAATTTGACACTAACTAAAAATGGTTCAGACAACCTTATAGTCGTACACTAAATGCTGTCTTATTGTAATCGGGCCCCACACGCAATAATGTTTGTTTTTGCCTCTTATCATTTTAAGTGCATTATTTGTTGATTTGTACTTGTATATAACTTTTATATAATTCATAATAACAACGAACATATATGTATTAATTGGGCTTTTACTAATGATAACTGTAAAACGCTCGTGGTATGGGTAATCTGAATATTAGCAAATTCAGAATGACACGGCACATTTAAGCATTTATATTATAGATAATGACAAAATTCTTCTTTTTATCGATAAAAGACTTCTACACAACAATAATTTACATTATGCATATAAATATCATGACAAAATATCAATGAACAATATTTTTTGTTTGATTATATATGTATGTATTTGTATTTTCAGAACAATATTATCGCAAATACATTTTAAATCACCTTAATTACATTTTATTATACATTTGTAATGTTCTTTGTAAACATATTATGAATATGACGTCAATTACTTTTATAATTGGGGTGTCTAATTAAACTAGGCGGTGCAAGGAGTTTCTGGATGAGACTAATACTTTAGCATTGATCTTTCTTCACCCATCAATAATTGATTGTGGAAATTGTATAGTAGTTGTTTATATGTTTTTGTTGAACCTATTCCAATATATTAGTTATTCTTTCTACCTTAACTAGATTATTTCAGATTATGTACAATATTTTAATCTATCGAACTGATAGCATTCGGACTTGTAGCAATCTATAATTGATTATAGACTTTATTTTCAATTATTATTGGGCTGGATTTAAATATAAAAATAAATACTAAATAGGTATCTCAATTTTTTGAATGTCCGAAACGGGAATTTCATGTGGTCATTAAACTAAAATCAAATTATTGTTCAATTGAATTGCATATAGATACTATCCCATTATGTAATTGGACGTTTTTATCTTATTTATTGTTTAAAGATAGTCCATTATCACATGAAGCGCGGAAATGCATTTATTGTGCATGAAAATCAATTTCAATGCACAATGAGAGGAAAACAATACGTAGAACGTCTCGCTCGAATGTCATGTGTTCGAATTTAAATTTAAATTTAATATATGTATCAATAATGTAATAAATTGACGTCAGCGGGGTAGGTAGACGAGAACCGACGATGCCTGGCCTCCAGTCTCAGGACCCATGCCAGCTGAAGACTGTTACGGAGATGATGCCAGAGCAGTGTAGTGAGTGGCATGTATGTAAGTAACTGGTTCGAGTCCCATACATCAATTTGTGTGTTCAGTCATGGCATGTGTGAAATGCAAATGCTTTTGCAATAAGCTGCCAATGTAGGTTGTGTATGCGTAATAGCCAATAAATCAAAATATGAAACTCTAAAAGCATTTTCAGGTATTAGCCACAAGCTGCGCCAGCTAAACACACTTTGACGCCTCGAAACCTTTTGAAGCCCAGAAACGACCGACAAATGCGCTTAGTGCTTAGCAAACCAAACGAAAATGCCGTTGGCAACGGAATGGCGCTGAACCAGCGTCTCATTATAAATTTGCCAGTTTTGCACGTTTCCGCTGAGCCAAAAAATGTCACAAAGTTTCATCCGGCTGCACACACACACACACACACACACACACTCGCACACTCGCACACACACAAATACACACACACACACACATAAATAAACGCACTCATATACAAGTGCTCGGATTGTAGGGTGCGCCTGTCTCTGTTTTTCCTTGGGCTAAATGTCAGCTTTTGTCTTGGCCCGCCAAAAAGTATGCTGAAACAATGTCAAGCATAATTTGCATACAATTTTTACTTTGCCCCGTGCACACTTGCACCGTGCACCCTTGTACCGTGCAACTCGTGCACCCGTCGTGCCTGCTGTGTTGCTTTTGCCGGTGGTCATTATGTTTGTCGGCCGTGTCAGGCACGCACAGACACTCACTAACACTCGCTCACAATGCTCTTTTGACACTAATTTAATTTACGTCACTTCATCTCTTTCAGACCAGACCAGTCCAGCAGGCCAACCAACTGCGTACGTAGACAGCAGGCTGCTCCCAATGTCGCAAAATGATATTTAGCTTGTGTCCCAGTGCTTAACGAAATCAACGCACATCAAAAATTCAAATTCAAATTTCAATTTAAAACACATCCCTTGAACAGTAAATACATTTGCCAACTATGACTACTAATGAGTATTCACTCCGAAGTACAAATGTGTACGTTCCGACAATAAAGAGTTTTTCATCAACTACTTAGCTTGCTCTTAGCTGAATAGTTTGTCTAAGACGAGCATTTAATAATACTACCATGTTGGCAATACCTCATTTTTGGATTGATTAAAGCCTATTAAAATGCAACGTATTATTCTTGAGATATTATTTAATTCATTAGATTAACAATCTAGTGAAAAATATGACAAAAAAGTTTACTGATATTGCTTAAGCGCAAAATTCCCCTCAGCGGATGTTAAACCTTTCTCCCTTTACCTCGAGTTTGTTTAGATATTATTTATTTATTATTATTGTTTTTTGGATGAGTAAAACAAGTAAAACATTAAACGAGTTTGACGTGTTGAATCTCATTCATTTGATCTCTATGTCATATTTTCAAATACTAACTAAGATCTTGATTTAAATACATTTGTAATCCATTTTGAATTTAAGTGTACTTGCTCTCAGATGCATGCTTAATGATTATTTATTCACAGTCATGTATGTGCACGCGTATGATAACTATTTCATGAATAATTAAACTAACTTTTGAAAATGTTCGAAGAAAAACCCTATAAAAACATTTATGTTTACACAACATGCTGCTGCCTGAATGCGTTTTCCTGTTGCAAGGCGGGCATCTTTGTTGCAATAAGCCATATTCCACACTTGTGTGAACTGTGAAATGTGCCAACAGTTCATAGACTTAATTGCTTTACGTATGAATGACATATAAAAATCAAATCTGCATATGTAACTTTGTTGCAATTTGTCACACAAAGTGCAATAGTTAACAGCTGGCCCATAAATTAATTGCTGGCTTTGAACATATCAACGGCAAACAGCAGCTTCACTTTTACAAATTAACACCCCCGCCTCGCTGGCTAATTGTAATTAATAATGCAGTTCAAGAGGCACACACCTGACGGGGCCACGCCCACAGACGCCCGCATCAAGCGCATATGCCCACATACACCCATACACCCATACACCCATACACTGAAATTAATTAACGCTACACATACAAATTGAAACATATAACAATTATGACCACTTCCGCTCATTAACCACTTGAAAAATTAACACGCGAGCATAATTTATGTGCGTAGAGTTGAACTCATGGCTATATAAATATAGAGGGCGTCACGGAAAATCTCCGTTTAGGCAAATTAAACAAATGTTCCGATTGTCTACTCTAATTGATGGCATTTAAGGCTCTAAATTAAGTTTTAATTTTGTGATGGAATTTGAATAGTTATAAATTTATGGGACGAGTCATTGAACTGCTTCACCCAAACTCCATGTCATCAAAAGTTTTTAATTTAATTTGAAAGTTTAAGCCATGCTCAACTCAATTTGAAAAATCTTTGGCCAAAATTGTTCAGCCAACGGCCGAAAACAAATGCAAAACTGCATACATACGCAAAAGAAAAGAAAAAAAGACACATGGATTGAAAAGAGAGAGGAGCTGAAGAGGGGGCAAAGCAAACAAGGCGAAAGCTGATGTACTGAAGCACCAAGATCTGTTTGCTTTATTGATGGCCAGGATTATCTTTGGTACTATTGAGGACTGCGTTGGCAACTACACATACATATATAGAGAACATCCGGGTGAGTATGGGTATGGGTGTGTTAGTGTGTGAATAAGGATTGGTTGGGTGCCACAAGTGCAGCTATTGCTTAGACAATGATGCTGCTGCTTCAAGAATATTGGCAATTTAATTAATTTAGAAGTGTTTGTTTTATCAAGTGTTGATTGTCTCACTTGTTTGTGGCAGTTACGAAAGTGTCATTTGAAAGACATTACTCAACTAACAAGACAATGCGGCCCAAAATCGACAAGCCGCACGAACGGTCAAGCTGCTGCAGGACTGCAGGTTGCATCCCGCACAATTCACTCTAAGCGTCAGTCCCAATCCGCATCCAAATCGAGTCGGCAGGAGCCACGTGTGGAGTCGCAAGCATGCAATGCTTTTTATCTTAATCTGCTGCAAATAGACATTAAATGCTATTTCTTTAGATTTATTCAGACAACAAAAACAACGATAACATGGAATAGATAGAGCAACAGCAATAGCAACCAACATAACGACAGATTGGCACGAGCGAGCAACCAAGTGGCAATTTGTGGCTTTGCACGGCAAACCGACATCATCAGCGTTGGCTAGAACAAAAGCCAGACAACTAGCCAGCCAGTGAAATGGAAACATGGCCAGATAGTGTAAGAGAGTGAGGATGTGAGGGAGTTGTCGGCATTTGTCCCACGGGCATTGCATGTTTGAAGCAAATTTATTACAAGCAACAACCCGCAGTCGCAGTTGTCTGGGCCATCAGCACTTGGCTCTGAACAGTTTCGTTTGGCTTCAGTCTCAGCTCCCTCTCTCTCTCTGTCTCTCCCTCCCTCTCTTTCTCGCTCTCTCTCTCTCTCTCTCTCTCTCTCTCTTTCTATCTCGCTCTCTCTCTTGGCCTTTGATACGTGTCGCCTTGTATTGAGTGCGAATCAGTTTCGTTGGGTACAGGGTAGGCGGATGGTGCTGTCGCTGAGCTGACCCTAGGCCAACTATCGACAAGCATCTTGGACTTGGGCTGTTGACTGTGCTGTCTCTGCTGACTACTTTGCCACTTATAAATTCCAGAAGTACATGGCCCAAACACTTGTTACATCAATTAGAAGGCCACACAGCGGCTAAGTCTGTGAGTGTGGTTGAGTGTGTGTGGCATGGTCAGAATGTGAAAAGAGATTGTTGGTATTACCATCAAGGTGTCCAACTAAACCGAGTTGCAATGTCAAACGAGCTTAGATGGGCGTGACAATGGCATGTGACTTTAATTATTAGTCGTGAGGCCAAGCAGCAAAGGTTATCAAGTTTGTGGTTGCCACAGATGGGTGGGACGCCAGTACAAGATATGGGTCATAAGTCGTATATACAAATTCGGGGGGAGAGCAAATTGGGGTGGTCAAGCACTTTATTTGATTATACGTCTATGTTCTACTAGGGTAATGGAAAGCATCATTTTGTATTAAGCAAAGTTTGTAATCATATTCCAAGGTTAATTATTTTTATAAGTTATTTAATCCATCCCGCTTTAATGTAGCCTAACTTATTTATAAGGTCTTACAACAACAACAAATTAATTAACATACATTCAATGAGCCGATATGTATTGTTTAAAAGTGATTTCCAAATTACAAAACTTTTTCATATTATTTTACTGCTTGCAGAGTAACTTGTTACAACAATTTCATAGCCTTTTAGTTGCGCAACGAAAAGTTCAAAACAATGTTGCATGTAATTTTGATCTCATACATTATTAAGTATAAAGTTGAAGTTTATTAGATCGGGAAAAATGGATTTGCTTAACTTAATATATAAGTTTTTACCATATTTGAAAATTTCAATTAAAAAATGAAACTTCTTGTTATACATAGGTGAAGGAAAGATGGTTGATGACATTAACAAAATTGATTAATATACACTTAACTTGGCAAATCAAGAGCTCTTGAAAAAACAATCAATTATTGGAGAACAAAAGCTAGTTGCATTCACAAAATAATTGGATGCGAGTAATTTAATATAAATGGCATAGACACACACAGTATTCATCAATACACATGCTTTGCCGCTGGTATGAATCCAAATTAGCTGTGGCATAATTAAATCATAGTCACGTTAAAGCCTACATTCGAAATGTACGTATGCATATAAGTTTGTACATGCACACACACGCACACACACACACATATATATAAATATATATATTCATTTTGGATCAGGTGTAGGAGGCGAGTGAGCACCGTATAGAATCTGTCCATAATTTAAATTATTTTGGCCAAATAATTTTGTATTTCATTTTGTGCGTTTTTGCGAGTTTGGGTAATTGCGCTCCATAATTTTCCAATTCGAGTGCTGCTGAAGTTTTGGCCACTCAATGGTCATTTGACAGCAATGTCATAAATAATTCCCATTTTGGGGACATAACCAAACGCCAATGCTGGTGCAACTGAACAATGCCCCTAGCTGTGCCACTTTACCATTTTAATCTTTTATGGGAAATAATTATTTTAGTCTGGCAAATTCGCCACAACTAAAATCAAAAATCGAACAGCCATCAAATAACTCAATAAAAAATGAAATAAAATGCAATATATAATTAAAATCAATTCATATGCTGGCAAATAAATAACGCGCATTAAACTGAAATTTAAAATTCAAATTCTTAAACACTAAAAACATGCATGCAAATATGCTTAAAATATGGCATACAATGATTGTAATTAATGCATCATATTTATACATATATTTCAATTTGAAAACATGACAATAGTTAATACATTTTATTTATGGTTTCGCATATTGATTTGTGGCTCGCCTTGCTTTTGCCAACATTCAACGCCAATTGCCAATCAAAGCAAATAAATATTGCTTTAAATTAACTAATTTCCCATTTATATTTACCGTAACGGTTAAGCTGTTTACGGCAATTATGAAACCAAATTGCCGAAACGACCGAATTATGCTAAGCTAAATTGCAAAATATTACACTATTATGAAAATGCCAATTTCAAAAGTTATATTTTATTTGTAATGTGCTCATATATATTTCACAGATTATTTTAGTGGCGAAATGGAACTATATTTTTGTGAGGAAATTTCAATGTTTTTTTGTTTGTACTTAAGAAAAATCTCGTTGCCTTAATACCTCGGTTGTTAGAAAATGCAGTCAATTAAATTAGCGTGGCTCTAATTTGTTATTGCGATTTGAAGTTTCTTGCATGCATCAGCCGATAATCCTTTCAATTAGCGCCCCAAAGTCACGCGGATCAATTTGCCATGCCACAAATTCAATTTAGCTGTCATTGCGTCTCGCTTGAACCGAAGCCAAACTGAAAATTGAATACTATGACCCACAATGAATCGACGGTGCTGTCCACGCTGTTCTGACAGCCATCCGCACACCCTTCTCCTTTGTTTGCCCACAAAGTTGGCGGTAGATCAGGGTATTACTCGTCAACTACTTGGGGATTGTATAGTGTGTAAGCTTGAAGCAAGTGAATATTTAAATTCAATGTATGCAAATGCGTTGCTCGCCGTGCCTTAAACAAAAGACAAATATTTGCTCAGGGTGTTCGCTGACATTGCAGGGGAGCAACAACAGAACAAAGAAACAGAAAAAATGTACATACATTGTACATACATATACAATTTTCATTTATTTCTTCGTTATATTAAAAAAGCGCGTCAACGATGCTATAATTTCTGCTGTAATTACTTGTACAATATTAATAAAATTATTTTTAATTTTCTTTAATATCGAAAATGCACAAAGAGAAATGTCACACTGGCCTGCTTCGACAAAATATCATTACTGTATGGCTTCAGGGATATCAACGATATTATATCTGTTGAAAAAAACAATATTCTTAACTATGTCAGAAAAAAAAGTCTTGTCTACGTGTAAAAACTATATACAGCAACAAATAAATAAATTGAGCGGCACAGGAAAGTGGTATAAATAAAAGCAACTGCCAAAAAGTGCACAAATAGCTATCATTAGGGAGTACAAAAAGCGGTCTGGCTCTTATGGAGAGCAGGTGCGGCATAATTGCCAAGCATTTTGTCCGTTAACCTAATAAAATTGCCAGCACAAAAACAGGCGGACACATGAGAGCGGAAACGAGAAGCGCGAGGCGCAACGGGGTGCCACGAAGAGTCTATAGGAGTAGCGAGTAGCAATAAGAACAACAAGCTTGGCAGCTTAAAATAATTTATTAAGCTTAAAGTAAGTAAATTGCTAAATGCCGGCATATGGCAGGTCAGCAATCGAGCTGAGCTGAACCCTTATTGCCGGAACCCCTCGCGCTCATATATGTATAAGTAGGTATGTATGTCTGTGTGTTATGCTCATATGTGAGAAGTCTGCTGGCACTGCTGGCACGCACGGAAGTCAAGTAATGTTAATGTCTGGTCAACTGGAAAAACAAAGTAAATTAATTGTAGGTTCAAAGAACGTCAGGCAGCCGGGCCATGTCCTGGCAAGGCGACGCAAGGCCAGGTCGCAGCATGAAGCTAAACATGCCCCAGCCTGGCGGCCATTGCTGATTATCGAATGCGACGCGGTCACTGAAGACTTCCTGGTTGACTCGAATGCCAGCCTGCTGGACTGCCTTGCTGGACTGCCTTTCTGGACTGCTTTCGTAGGCAAGTGTGTTTTGTGTGTGAGTGTGTGTGTGTGTCTTTAAGTATTAGGTTTTTCAGCAGAGTGCAGCCAAGCGAAACCAATTTCCTATACATTGAATCCAGGCAGGCCGTCGTTAATGCGGCTGTATGGGTATGTGTGTGTGCCTGTGTGTGGGTGCTCGATTGTGTGTCTGTGTGTCGTTTCCTGTTGCAACTGCCTTGTTGCGTTGACAAAGCGCGTGTTGATGCGCGTGTCAAACTTGCACTGACTGCCGGAAGTGCTGGCAACAATGTGCGCCCAGCATCGTGGCATCAGCGCGGCGTCATGGTACACAACAAACGGTCGGCTTACTGACACGTAATATATCAATGCGCTTCGCTGGATCATCGATAGATAGTGGACGCTTGGCTAGCTGATATATGAGTTTATCTCTGCTAGAAGCCAGCTCCTTTGACAGCTTGCTTATGCAAATAGTTCAAAAGAAGCTGTAGGACAGCCGTGCAAGCATTAAGCTATAATATTTATTTACTTAGGTCAGATGGAATTCAAAAACACTCTCGAATGGATGCTAAACACACACACTTGCATATTTATACGCTCTGCGTAAATATGTAGATATGTAATAGATATGCATATATACATACATATGTGTCAATAGCTTTACTTATAAACATTTCACGGGGTCCACATAACAAATCAGTTAAATTTGTTTTCCCAAACATATAATTTATGCAAAAATTTATTAAATAGCTTAATATAAATCATCTTCTCAATGTGACTTTCTAATCAAACATTTAATCAAGAGTACTGCTTAAAATGAGATCTGACATTCTTTGAAATTCACTCAATAATTAAGGCAAAATAAATAAAATCATAATTTTATTATTTTAAGAAACATTTTAAAATTGAGAAAAAAGTTATGTAGTTTAATAAATTTAATTTAAGATTCTAAACTGAAATTAGTTTGTCATAAGCACTTTTAACTCTTGTAATAAACTTTAAAAATACAAATCAGTTAGAAAGCACTGTAAGAGCTTAAAAACTTCGACTTTGGCATGATTGGACGTCAACTGCGATTCAAATTTCCAGTGTTTGCAAACGCCCCGGGGCAGGGCAGCAGGTCGTGACATGTCTGTGTGTGCATGTATGCGAAAGGGCCGCAAGATCCAAAAAATAAAATCATTTGTTGACAATTTGTTTAGCTGCTGTTGCCACTACAATATTTTTTTCATCCTACTGGTTGCCGCCTTGCAAGTTGTTTTCACAAATTATTTGGTATGCAAAACACTTTCGGCAAATATTGATTTTGGAAATTTGTGCAAAAAAAAAACCGAAGACGAAATGAAAATACAACAAAGCGACAGAGTCTACGCGACATTTTAGCAGCATTAGGCGACGACGGTGACAGGCCAAGAGGCTAAAAGTCACTGAAATTCGTAGCATTCCTTTTGGGGCACATTGGCGTTGCAGTGCATTGCCTGCGATAGCACAGCTTCAAGAGTCGCGCACGGTGACGTCATAAAGACTGCCTTTTAGCTGAATTGGTATGCATGGACCTCCACTGCAATGTCTTCGCCACGCCGTACCGCTCCCGGCACGTGACGTGTGCATCATGCCGATGTGGAGACTGGTGGATTGTGTGGCCGGTCGCTTGCCTAGTGCGGCACTTTAAATTAGCTTTAAAAATGCCCGAACAGCAGTATCATATTTTGCGTGGGATCCACCAAGACTTTCTATGGCTGCTGCACAGCACGGCACGGCACTACGCAATGTGGTCTTGCATTTAATTAGCTGTCTGCGAGGCGCCGCAAGTGCAACAACCCGAAAATTTGCATAAATAAACGCAGCGGGCGGCGACTAAATGAATGAAATGAATGCGACGAACGTCTGCTTGAATGGCACGCGGCCGCATTCGCTTCTGCGTTCGCATTCACATTCGCGTTCATTTAGCCATAGTCAAAGTGTTCAGAGAGCTTATAGACAGTGCTGCAAAGTTTTTCAATTTAAGTTCATAATTAAAGTGGAGACTATGGCACACAAGCGATGCGAGCGCAAAGTTAAATTTGGTTTAAATTTCGCAAGCAGTTGCATTAATTTGCTAAGCCTGGCAGTGAAGGTCACATGCCTGTGAGTTCGCCTTTAGCCCAAGGACTGAAGAGCAGATTGTGCACACGCACACGCACACGCACACTCCCACACACACACTTACACACAGGCACTCATTTACACACACGCCAGTCACATTGGTGTTGAAGCAGTGCGTGCTTAAGGCAATAATTTGGGCACTTGCTGGCAGGCTAACGAATTTATACAGCCGCAACTAACCTGTCACAATGCACACACAGGCAAAAGCCCAGAGTACTGGACGACATTTATTGAATAACTTGGCGGGCATTTTCAATATTTGAGCTGCGCTAATGCTCCTAAAGTTAGGCACAAAACTGTCAACAAATTTCTTGGCGCATTTCATAAAATTGCTGAGAGTACTTGGGTGAAAAGTTTTGCACAGTTTTTGAAGTTGTCGGATTGCTGGCGACTGGCTTAAATTGTTGCCCAGCCGGATTGGAATATGGCAACGTTGATGACGATGTCGACAGCGTCGCTGACATTGTGCACAAATTATCCATTTTGGCGGCTTTGCAGTTTATGAAAGCTGGAAGCGCTTGCGGAGAAAACTTTTGCGATTTGCATCGCCTGTTCAATGTGCACCCTGTAATCAGAAACATCTTTAATACAGGTTGCACAAATGCATAAAACTGCTTAAATTAAGCATCTACGATCCCATAAGACCATCAAGTATATATGTTCATGATCAGTTTCAGCTGAGTTCTGCCAATTATTAGCTACTGCATCTATTATAGTTTGTTGTCTTCGTTCATCACATTTCCCTCTTATATTTAAAAACAAATTCTTGATTCAGGATCATAAATTTGTATTAATTGTTTGATGAAGGGTATCCCATAGACCCACACGCCTTCTTAACATATTTATATTTACCTTTGCTAGTCTAAGTTTGTAAATGTAAATGAAGCAAAATAAACTTGCGGAAATTAACGCTAGGCTTGCATAGTGTGACTAAGTGGCCTTAAAACTTTATATTTAAATAAATACTGACTTCAAGTTGAAAGTGTGAAAAATCAAACGAATATATCGAATATAACGAATTCATTTAAATTGGTACATAATTATTCAAATACAATCTATTTGGTTGCCAAATCCATTTATTTTTAATAAACGCTTTGGCTTACCGTATGCTGGCATATTTAATTGATTTAACAAATAAATATGACGTATACGCAGCATATAACGGACAAAGTAACCTCTTTGCTGTGGCTTCAGCATTAAATTCCGCAAACCTTAAATTTCTACTTTCTAATTGGCTTATCTTCTACATAGATTAATGGCCCATTCGACCCTGTGAGAAGAAGAAGTCATCAAAAACATTTTCGATGTTATTTTCTGTGGCATTTGTCGAGTGCATTCCAGCATCAATTTGCATAGCTTTGAGCAGCGGCAAAGCCAGCAAAAGCTGGATAAAATGATATTGTGCATTAAAGTCTAATCAAAGAGTGATGCAGCAAGTAAACAGTTGCCGCATTACTCGCCAGCTATTTGCTTTGAGGCAGAGGCAGATGCTGAAACTGCAGACAGTAAAACAAAGTGAAATGTTTTATTTATAGGCGTGGCATGGGCGTGGTGTTCGAGTGTCATATGCGTTGTTGCAACAAGACAAACAATGAGCCAGTCGCTGGCTTCCCTTGCCTCTATCACCGGTGTTGTTGTCCCTGTTGTTGCTATTGTTGACGTTGTCGTTACACTGTCTGTCAACTGCCAGGCAAATGAACAACTTTAGCAAATGCAAGGCGCTGCCTTTACCGTAGACTGTCACGACATGAAAGATTTGCGCTCAAGTCAAACACACTGACAAAGTCGGCAATGACAATGGGGCAGGGGATATGCATATACATATACATATATACATTTATATGTATTTGGTACATAGAGCAAGATAGTTGCATATCACGAACAAAGCTAAAGTTTCTAATGTTATTTAAAGCACTTTAAGTGCCATATTTCCTGCTGCTTTTTCTGTTGCTGCTGCGTTGCCTGCTTTATTTATTATGTGGTGCTGCTGTGCTTACTTTTGGCACTCCAGCAGGAAGAATCAAGTAGTATTTTATGTTTTCCGGCTGAACTGCAATGCCAACAGCCAGCGGCAACTCATTGCTGCAGTTGCACACTGAAGATCCAGCGTGTCTCCCTGTCTGCCAGTCCGTACGACCAACCAACCGACCAAGCAACCGACCAACCGACTGCCTGCCTGCCTGCCTGCCTGCATTCCTGCTTGCCAGCCTGCCGGCTTTTATTCAAAAGTTTAGTGAGCCATTCAGCACTCCAACGCCGACGTCGTCAGTCAAGATTCGCTGCGCTACGCTTAGCTGCTGCTGTTGCTGCTGTGAGGGTATCTCGCCAATGTTTGTTTTATGTTGCAAAGTTTGCCAGCGACCAGAAGCTGCCGCCGCTACGACGACAAAGCCAACACCAACGCCAACGAATTGTGAGCGGCGACAACAGCAACTTGAACTCTGTTGCCGGGTACCGCAATTTAATAGATTTTCTATGTAAGCCTCTCAAGGCTGTGCATCTCAGATTTGACACCGGCGACCACACACAGACACACAACACCCACAGACTCTGTTGTTGGTGTACATATGTTTGTGGTTGTGTATTTTATATATATGTATATGTGCATATATATATACATATAATGTGTGTGTGTGTGTGTGTGTGTGTGTGTGTGTGTGTATACATGCCAAGAGTTATTTTGCACATCACAAGGACACAACACAACTCGACGTTGTGTGAACACCTCAACAACTTAAAATGTAAATAACTTTTCAAGTGGTTTCGTAAAGTTTTTGGCCCAAAGTTTCATTCCCCCAAATACTCAGCCCCAGTGGCTGCCTCAGTGTCAGTGTTTCTGTCTGTGTGAAGTGCTCTAGCACTCAAGTGTTTCGTTTCAATTTTCGCACGAGTTTTGTGGCCATCCCAATACAAATACAAGCCAAATTCTGCAAATTAATTTTGTTTTGATAGATTTTCAAGCGTTGGCCAGTTCAAAAATAAAAACAACAAATAAAACTTGCAAATGCCTGGTGTGAGAACACAAATTTAGCATCAAAAAAATTGTCCAGTCGATATCAATTAAAATACACGAGGCGCTTAGCATGCAAAACAAAAAAACAATAACAAAAACAAACACAAGAGGATAATTGAAACAGGGAAAATCAACACGAATAATGTTTGTGAAAAATTCAATTTATATGCAACGCAATAACCACAATGAACAAACACAGACATATGCACATACATATATTCACATGAGAGTAGTTATTAGTATCTATGCATATTGGGTTCACAAAACACAGGCAGATATTGGCACAATGGACTGGCAGCCAAACAAAAACAATGTGTGAGCCCTTTTCACGCACTGCTTCGCTGCAATCAACGCTTCATTTGAACAGTTAGTAGAGCATCAAGGGGAAAATAACATTTGAATTGGTTAAGTCTGCATACCATATCAATTGTGACCTGTGCCATTGCAAATGCGTTGACCATCACCAACATGTGGATGTCACAGTCACACGTCATCTGGCAATGACAATTGAGAGCCGCTTGAATTTGATATATTATCATTTCTGAAATAAAGAAATATGTCATAGTAGCTTTAAATATAATTGTCCAGCAGAATAGTATATTTTTTAAGCACCCTTGTGAAAAAAATTCCTTTCACTAAAAACTGGTGGACGTAGTGTAAGAGCTATGCGAACAATCATGAAAAATTCACTGATTTCACTAATTTGAATTGAGAAAATCTATTTAGTTAGAAAAAGTAATGGAAAAGGTTCAAATCAATTCAACCAGAGTCACGCTTTGTAAACTTTGGAAACATCTAATGTCTTTAAACATTTTTGCTGCACAGTGTATTTCATTGGACTCTAGTACGTTTTTCATCAGTTTTTATTTGTGCACAAGCTAACTGAAAACTTCAAAAAAAAAAACTGTCAAATGAAGTGTCATCAAAAATATTATCTGCGCAACTTAACTTAATAGCATAATTTTTAGTGAATATTTTTGGTGTATTGACAAGGTCTTAAAGACTTAATAAAATAGTTCTGATATACATAAACTTAAACATAAAATAAGTGGTGTTAAAGTAATTGCAAACTTACGACTTTGAGTAGTTAACATTTATTTTACTGTGGTACTTTCATACCCTGCAACTTTAAAATATAATAAATAGGATATAATTGATTTAGGCAAACGTCGACAAATTATAAAATCCGTACAAAGTAGATCTGCATCAACAATATTATTGCTCTCGAAAAGGATGCATAAGATCAAAGTAATACCTAGACTTTCTTGACTCAGGGATTTCAGTTGTGTTGGACATAATTTTATAGCTAGCATTTTGGGCGCTGCCATCATTTGCAATATGTATGGAATGGATGAAAGAGTGCTTGGAAAATGTGCGAAAGCGAGAAGTAAGCGCCGCTTATATCCACTTAAATAAATTGATGCTATACTCTTACTACTTGTAAAGTTTTTGCCCCTTCGTCCCATTCATTACACTTACGAGTAAAACGCCGCGCGGCAGGAAAATGAAAGCAAACCAAACCAGACGAAAAGCTGCAAAGCCGCCGCCTGAGGCGTCGTCGTCGTTGGTGTCGTTACCAGCGTAGAAAAGACGCCACTTGCGTAAATTGGCAGCATTGTAGTTGAGGGATTAGTGCGGCATTAAACGCAGTTTTTGCACATTACACGCGTGTAAAGCGCAAATCCACAGTCCGCCAAAGGCAATACCAAAGTCGTGGGAGTGCCTCAGACCGAGCCTGAGCCCGAGCCCAGGCCCGCTGTTTTTCTTTAAAGCAATACCAGATGGCGTACATATACATACATACATACGTACGTACTCTTAGCGACTGAGCACATGGGATTGAGATACGTGCCCGGGGGGGTGAATGCTGTTTTGCCAGTTTCTAGTTGCCACTTGGCCCCCGCCTTAACACTAAAAGGATTAAGCGACTTAAGCATGATGTGAAAATTTGTTGGCTGTCTTTTGTTGCGGGTCCACTTGATGGCACATGCTGCTCCTAAATTGCCCAAAACTTGAAATTGTGTGTGGGAAAAGAGCAGTTGCACGTAAATAGAATTTATCACAAACATAGAAAAATGAATGACTTTTGCCTCTAAGACAATGCTTGAAAAACTCACGTTTTCACTGTTTAAATTGACGCCCATTAGCAGCCAACTAAACATGCTGGCCCGAAGGATATGACGAAAGCATTGAGAACTAAATAAATGTAGATCCATCAAAAAATTATTAACATTTAAACATACATTACAATAATGACTAAGCTGTTAATAATTTTCAAAAAAAAAATCGACTCGATATCAAAGGAGCCGAGGAGATTCGACAGTCCAGCTCAGGGCACAATATGGTTTTTCCTCATTGACATTCTGCGTGTGATTTTCCACAGATATTAACTATACAGACGAAAACTCATTATTTTGTCAGTCTGCGTGTGATTTTCCACAGATATTAACTATACATACGAAAACTCATTATTTTGTTTTTTTGCCAGATTGATCAGGTATGCAAATGAGTTTTCAACTGTGCCAATTTATTAAGATGCAGTTTTGAGTTAAGTACTCAGAATTCACGAAGTTATAAAGCCAGAAGCCAAGTAAACAGATTGAGCTGATGAAGCGAAATACAGTTAAATACAGTAAAGCCTACCTGCTGCAAATACTGTGCTACAGCTCCAAGTGGAATTCAAAATCAACATTAAAATGTCGTCTGGGTTGTCCAAATTATAATAAATCTGAAAGCGTTTTAACTGCAATGGCTTAGACAGCTTAGGCGCAGATCAACGTGTATGCATGCTGTGGCTGTGGCAAAGCCAAGCCATATTTTAATAAAATTACAGGGATTTACAGTGCGTGAGCTAGCGACAAACTTAATGCGGCCAAAAATTTGTAATACTTCGTCATCATAAACAACAAAGTTGACGCTTTTTGTGACATGGCCAAACAATTTGGCATTTGTATTGTACAATGTGGTGTAGGTTCGAATGAGGTGGAGAGACGCTGTAGGGGTAAATGGCGCTTGTAAACATGTGTAAATTCCTGAAATGAACAATCATATGCCAGTGTAATACATCAAGCAACGCAACAGAATTATTACAATGACAAGAGCCTCATTTTTGCTCTCTCTGTACACAGGTACGCGGTTCCAGCATGTAGTATGTATATCGCTGCCTGGCTGGTTGACTGACTGACTGACTGACTGACTGACTGACTGACTGACTGACTAACTGAATGTGGGAGTGACTGAACGCGTGGCAACTGGATGTGTGTATGTGTGGCTGATATTGTTTGCCTGCCACCGGTGTACAACAAGGCGGGTGGCAGACAACCTGACAGACACATGAGTAGCGTGCAACATTTTTAAGCAGGCTATTAATATGAAATATATCAGAGAACGTGCAGAAGCATGGTAACGGTTATATGAGCGGCGTTTCTGTGGCATGGCGCAATTTGGCGGCGATACGAGAGTCATAAATAATGCAAAGTGACTTTGGTGAAAATGAATCTCATGATTGCAACTGCGGTTTCAAGTTGAATGACAGTATTACCGCACACTTTCTGATTTGCGAAACGAAATTTGCGCGAACTTTTAGAGGAGGTTAGTGTATAGAAAAATATTGAATTGTTCTTAAATCCTTTAATATTTAAACGACGTTCTTAAACTATGTAAGAATTCATTCTTAAATACACTTTTTTTTATAAAATCTCTTATAAATAAATCGCAAATTTATAGTTAAAACTAAATTATATTTCTTTCTCAAACATGTCGCCGTACTTTACTTTATTCACAACGATTGAGGTCTTCTGATATCGATAAAATCGATAGACGTTAAGTACATAGTTGAGTGTTAAGTTACATCAGTTATGTTAGACTTAGGACTACACTAGTGGACTGCTACAGATTGTAAGTGCATCAAGTTAAATGAAAATTGTAGCAGAGGCAGGAACGTTTTTAATTAGAGCTGTAATTAAGAATTTTTCATTAATGCGGACCTTTGTTGAATGTCCGAAAAAAAGAACAAAATATTATAATCAATATACTGCGGTTTACAGCCATCAGAATTATTTACTTAAAATGGCGCCAAATGTAGGTTAAACAAAAACATTTCTGATTGTTTACAAAACAGCAAATTGAACAAATTTAAAAACTGTGCATAAGCCAATTGAAAATAAAATAATATTTTACGAATGCAGCGAAAACCGCAGGACTACCCACCTAGATGCATGCATAAATAATTCATAACCGGTTTATTTGCATGCAAAATGAGCTAGAACAGAAAGCCAAACAGTGAAGTGAGAAATGCTTTTTATGGTATGCCGTGTACTATTTTTTTTTTTATTATTATTTTTGGGGTGTAGGAAAAAAGGTGGAAACTAACTATTCACTCAGCTAAGTCTGAGGCCCAGTCAACCTCGCTGGGCAGCCACACATTCGGTTTTATTGTTAGTGCTGGCGATGGCCATGAAGTTGGCGCTGTTGCTGCGGTTACGCGAACCCAACCGGAGCCGTTGCCCAAGCCTCACCTTGGTTGCACCCCGACCGCAGCGACTATCTAGCCGCAGACAAACGCGTAGGTGTGGCCAATGCCACCGCTTCCTGCCACGTGCGCGCACACTTCTACTTCTGCTGCTCCTGCTGCTGCTGTTTTGATGCTAATGATGAGGCAACTCCGGTGCCGGCACAGCACCCCCGGGTCAAGCTGGACTAGCCACTGCTCGCAGTGGCTCTGGTTTCGTGTTGACTCAGCAGTTTTTTTGTTCGGTTTTTTCGCTTTTGCCCGGAGTGCATACACAGGCTTAGTTAGGTTCCTTGCCCGTGTGTCTTTATTATGATCCAGGTGGCAAAAAGACAGGCAGACAGGCAGGCAGTATGTATTTGTGTTCGTGTCCTGCGGCTATTTGCGGCTCATAAGGCATAAACTTTCAAGTGGCCAACAGCGCCAGGGGCTACGCTCCTCTGCTCTGGTGACCAGCCGCTCGTCGCTGACATGCTGAAGGACAACTTTTAATTGAGATAAAATGGCAGCCTCCCCGCCCAGTTCAGCCAGCTCACCGGCTCAAAATCAGCATCAGAGTAACTTCTAATTTAGTGGCCGTGAGAGCTCAGTTCAGCCAACATGTAAATCAGTGCTCTCTATCTCGCTTTCGCTCTCTCGCTCTCTCCCTCTCGCTCTCGCTCTCTCTCTTCTAGCACCTTCTGCATCCGGCCTGGTTCAGCTGACAGCGGACCATCTTCCTTGTTTTTCATGGAAAACTTTGTGTTGTTATTGTTGTTGGCTTTGCTTTTTTTGTCGGTGCTGTTGTCAATGCAGCATTGTGTGTTTGTTGGAGTTGCTGTTATTGTTGGTTGTTGGGCTAGTAGTTGTAATTTGTGTTTTTGGTCATAAAGTTTGTCCTATATCTGGCCGCACAACAAACACATTCAATTTTTATTGAGTTTCTCTTTTTGTTTGTTTTTTTTTTTCGTATGTAAAAAAATTTATTTTTTGTTGCTTGTAAACTATTTACAGTTGCGTTGTTTGTCACGCTTTTGTTGCCACATTAGCAAAACTTTGACTGGGTGCGCGCACATTTAACGATTTTCACACGGTATTCCATGGCAACAGCAAAACGGCACTCACTCTATTTATATACACATATACACACATAATTATCCACAAACACACGTAGGCGAAGAGCCTCAAGCTGAAGCGTCCTGGAAACCGCAGTGCTGCTCATGCGATTCGAGGTTGTGAATGTGACCAACCACACATGCACAAGACACTTGTAAGATGAAACCAGTAGCACACCGTAATCCGAAGTTCTGGTTTAATTAACCAAATGAATTTACACTTATGCCAAGTAGTGTAGCTGGCACCTCGACATTTGAGTTATGCGCCTGCTGAGATGCATTCCGTGTTCTGTACGCGCAAGAAACGTGTTTCGAAGTCAATTTACGCTTACAAGCTAAGTATATCATATTTTTTTTTAATATTGTGTTTAATTTATCCATTAAATATCATGGGTACTGCTGGAAATATCTCTTTTCGCATTTCAAACTTAATATTCAACAACTTTTCATTGCCTACTTTTAGGCGCTTGCAGTAAGGTCATCTTGCTAAGAAAAGTTGCTGCTGCAAATTTATTCCGGAAAAAAAAGCAGTTCAGCAGCCTCCACTCATTTATTATCGTATTAAAATTCCTACATTCCACCAACTGCATCCCGCATCATCGTTTTGGACCAGTCGTTCCGGAAATAACAATTTTCTTACTCGGAAATTAATATTTCCATTTTAAAGGAAAACTTTGCTCTAAATATTGTATTCTATATATATATGTATGTATCTAAGGGTGTATGTGTGTGTGTATTCTTAAAAATGTAACTACCAAAATGTTTTATTCTGCAGCTGAAGACATGGAAAAACTTGTAAGGAAAAATAATAAAATTCTCAACATAGGTTATTATATTTCGCTTGTTAAATATTTTTGTACAATTTGTCTATAGAAACTTTGTTATATTTCGCTTGAATATCGAATAATATTTTACATTTTTGCAATAGGTTGCTGAATGTTACAAATATAAATGTCATGTATAAAGAAAGATAGTTATTAAAACAACACCAGCCTGTTGTTTAAACCGTGTTCGAATCACAAAACGAGTAAGCTTCGCGAACCCAACTCTATTTAAGTGCATTGAAATGCCCTTAAAATCGTCTTTCATTGCCATGGCAGCCGCTCAGTGCAACGCTCAACGCACAACGCTTAACGCACAACGCTTGAAGTCAAATCTAGTTCTACCAGCATCAACTTGCGTCAATATGCAGTAGAGTCGATACTGAATTGTTGGGTCAACCAACCAAATTGGTTGGGCATGGCAACAAAAACAAAAAAAAAAAAAACAGGTAAAGCCGGAAGTAGCCACACCAAATTGAAATACACACACACAACAAACACACACACACACACAGGCAGACATACAGAGAACAACACATGCTTACAGTTCGGTTGAGACCGTTTAAAATGTGCAAAAGTGACCAAGGAACACAGTGAGGGCCTCAGGCACAGTTTGTGCCATAGATTGCACTGGAATTGCTTCCGTGGAACGTGTTTCATTTAACAGTAAAAATCGAAAAACTGTTTGTAACGCATTGTTCGGATATTTGATATACGAAAAAAACTAAAAAACGTAAAAGCACACAAGTGTAATCATTTACTACAAAGTCGGCAAAAAGGACACCAAGTCCAAGTCAAACTCAAAGTCACACGCCCACGCCCACGGCTACAACTACAACTATTATTTGACTATATGGTGTGCGTGCGTTTTAAGCCTCTTTCTCATAATGTAGACATTTTATGGCACACACACGCACAGCAGCCAAGCAGCCGAAAATGACAACGAAGTGAAGCAGAAGGCAATTATTTTTATTTACTGCCCAGACGCGCACTATGGCGCCAACATTATTATTGTTGTTGTCGCCAACGACGACGACAACAAAGCTGCCACATAAGCCGCATCATTGTCAGTTTCTCCGCCTCATCAACGCAAAAGCCCCCGTTCCGATTGCCGATTCCTTCTCGTGCCATGCATAAGCAAATTACAGTCGAGAGTTAATTTTTCACTTGCTTAACGAGCGGAAGTTACCATTTTGCACTGATTTGAAAATATGTCGCTGCTTGTGGGATTGGCGTCGCCGTTGGCAATGCCGAGCCACGCACTCAGTGCGCCACATTTTGCCGAGCAACGACGCCCCCCCCCCCCCCCCATGAAAGCCTCTTCTCGTCCCCAAACACATCAAGACCTCCATATCCATTTGTTAATACTCGCATTCATATGTGTATTTGTGTGTTTGCCTATTTCAACTGTGATTGTTTGTCTGCGGCAAATGAATGACTGAATTGCTCGTCGCTTCTCTTTATGGCAAATATGCCAATTTTGGGCGTCTCTTATTATTATCCCTCGAATCGAGCTCTATAAAAATCTCAGTCGCATTCATTGACATTTGCTGTCTATTGTGAGTGGATTCCGCCATATATTTGACTATGTATTTGTGTTTGGGTGTATGTGTTTGCGGTGTGTTCACTGTTCTGCCCTATGCTCATCAAAATAATCAACCAAAGTTCCTGTTTTCTTATTTTTTTTATTTTAAAAACAATTCGCATCTGCACAATTTACGCGACCATAAAAGTGAAGTGGCGAGCTCAAAAAAAAAAACCACTTAATATCCTGCAATAAATATGTGCACACTTAAAAATAGTCAGGCCTATTCATTTTTCAGGCCATTTGTTTACAAAATGTGCTGAAACTAATTTCCCATTAAAAACATTAATCTTTGAATATAACATAAATATGTCTGCCCAAATCAGTGTAGAATATACATTTCGAAACTATTGTAGATAAATACAGTGATACAAGTCCTACTTAATTCTTTAAATTCAGCAATTTGTCTGTTTGAAAACACATCAAAAATAATAAATTTTCATTATACAAATTTTCATTATCCACATAACTTAGCAGAGAGCATTAGAAATTCGATATTTAGGAAAAACAAAAACACTAACCTAGTTTTTCGTGCCCCTTTCGTACTTTACGTTACATAATTTCCCTTATGTATGAAAAAAACAAGAGAGAACGTTGCAGTCGGGCGTAACCGACTGCGAGATACTTTGACGATGGTAGCTAAGAAATGCTGTCCAAGTTTGCCTTTCAAGTGCGGTAGATATAAGCTAGTTATTTTACTTCAAAGTTTGGTAACTGTAGCTCTTAAATTGCGAGTGGGAGTGGTGGTAACTCCAGCTTTCATATTGTGTGAGATACATGGACTTATCGATTTACACTAACAGGTGCATCGGTTTAGGGATATTCAACTTCTTATCGATCTCTTACGGAAGTTACCACTAACATCCTTTCAAAATTTGATGACTCTAGCTTAAAAATTGTGGAAGATATGAGCATTTAAAATTTTTAGGGCCGAGGCTCCTGGTGGCAGCGGGTATGGGTGTGTACATGCCAATCCTTGGAAGAGGTTACCACCAAGTTACCTTTTAGGTAACTTTTTTTGGGTTGGAGGTACCAGGGGCTGCGGAGGTGGTCTTTGCATACCCCGATCTTTGAAGAACATCGTCAACAACCTACCAACCAAATTTGGGGACTGTAAAAAAATTCAAAAGTGGGCGTACCACTCACATTTTTAAACTTTGTCTGAGTCGGGCACAGACCAGTATATGTTCCAAGTTTCAAGTCTCTATCTCAAAGGGTCTCCAAAAAAGTTGCGTTCACACAGAAGGACAGATAGACAAACAGGCACACAGACGGACAGACAGGCAGACAGACAGACAGAGAGACGGGCAGACAGACAGACATAGAGACAGCATGACGGGCATTGCACAAAACGAATATACTATGATACCTTCAGTATCAGAGTATAAAAACAAAATCAATGCACATTTGCTTTTACTTTTCATTCATTAACTGAGCCCTTGCTGCATTTCCATTTTGTTCCGAAGGATTAAGATTGATGAGTATGCTTGGAAAATGAGGGAGTTTGTGGTTTTTGAGCTTATATACAACAATAATTTGTATGTGCATATTGATCAATGCCTACGTTTGTTTTCACACTGTTTGGAGACTATGCCTCTCATGAATATATTATTTTTGTGGCTTTTGACAATAGATGCAATAGATACAATGGCTGCTTTCCAATGATGTGGTCAAGCGTTCAATTAACGTACCACCGCAACATCCAGTACGACAAACATGCACATACATATGGAGAGCAATGTACCCGCAACAATACTTGCAGCAACTAAATTGAATACCCATGTGTGAATGATTGTCTATCGACTGAGTGCCATGAAGGCTTGAAACTGACTCAACTCGGCATGGGGCATGAGCCAGGAGTGATTTATGTGCTCTACGTGTGCAGCTGTGATCGAATTTCCAATCATGTTTACTAGTACACGCACACAGGCATGTGAGTGTGTGTGTGTGTGTGAGTGTGCGTGTGTGTTGCTGTTTGTGTGTGCTTATCTTGCATAGATAGAGGAGGAGTCAGAATCCATGTAGTGGCGATAGACACGCCGCCAACGTCGTCGATTCGTTGGCCAGCAAACGTCGGTGTTGTCCGTTTCTGTTGCTGGCTGTGATAAAAACGAAAACAACAACAACAACAACAACAACAGCAGCAACAATAACAACGAGAACATCAACAATACAAATGAACATGAATTGTTCTGAACAGGTGCGCACATGACTTCATTTTCTCTGTTACATTTCCGTCTGTTGTTTAATGTGTGGATAGCTCAACCACCGCCCCACCCTTCTTCCCAGTCGCTTACCCAAATGGCATATGCCTGCTGTTGCTACTATTTATGTTTTCTTTAGCAAATTGTGCGTGCTATGCATTTGCAGAGCTACATAATCTAGATTGAAAATTGAAAATCAACATGGACTTACAGCATCTTCCATACCTTAGAAGTGTTAAGGAAAGTACTCTAACCGACAGAGACTGGCATCCAGATATTTGGTTAACTTGGAGACTTTGAGTTTTTTGAATAGCGATAATTGGGCAAACAGCAGAGACTGAGTACAAAAGCTGGCACACTTGAAATATAGGTACAGGGTATTTCGTAGCTGAGCTGTCAATTGCTTAGACTCTTTTTATGCGCAAAGTGGCTTTTGCCCTTCGATTTTGTTTTTGTTTTACTTTAGACTGACCGGCAAATTGAAAATTAACCAGGTCCTCAAGGGGAGCACCAGCTCACCAGCGACTTTCGATTTACAACCGCTGTGCTGGCCCCAAAATGTGTTTTGCTTCATGGCGCACATTCAGCTTTTTAGCCCCACTTTTTGCTGTAGCCTGCTCCCCGTGGACTTCTTAATGTCACTTGCAATTTTTAGCCCCTCTTTTTGGCCATAGCATTCGCGATTATTACATCTATTTTTGGAGGCTGCAAGTCTGATGCTCAGCTTAGATCTGCAGCTATTAACGTTGTGGTTGTTAGGCCCTCCCTTGTGTTTTCTAGAATTACGGAAATATAGAACATATTATTGTAAAAATGTATTCATTATAAAATGAAGCATTCTAGGCTATTGTAAATGTACTATCTGGTTTTTTTTTTTATTTTATTTTCCTTATAGACATTCCAAAGAGTATGCGAAAATTGGTAAGGTTCCATCTGACGCCTAAGTCGCCCTTTTATTTGTAGCATTTTCCATTATTTTGTTGGCCTGCTGAAAAATGCTAAATGTTTTCACGGCAGTTAATCTTTGCGAGCCCCTAACGTAGCGTTAAATGCCACTGGCGCTCTCCAAAGGTGTAAAAGTGTTGAGTGCCCCGAAAATTATGTTAATTATTAAATATATGCGGCTTTTATTTTAACAAAATTTAAAGTTATTTTGTGTGTGTTCATTTTAATTATTTATTTTGATTCATTTACCAGAAAAACATTCTTTAAAGTTTTATTGCAGAATCAAATATATAAATGAGCCTGCATAACGTTGCAAATAATTCCATAGTCGCATAATAAAGGAATAAAACTTGGAATTTTTCCAAAACAAAGAATGTGGAAACGCAAAGTTCTTTAAAATTTTTAAATACAGCAGATCTGTTGAAAAACCTTGCGAATAATACATATGCTGAAATGCATCATTAATGTGAACCAATGCTCTTAACTAACATCATTGCGTCAGTAGTGAATGAATTATGCTTTTGGTACTTATTTTACTTTCATATCGCAGCATTACCGAATGGGGAAATCTTTGCTCTAACAAATGTGTTTTTCTTCAAATTGAAAATGTGTTTTCCAGTTTCGATGCAAAATTATTATACACAACAAGGTCTGCGTAACGTTAGAAATAGTTTGGAAGTCGGATTATTTTTGGCGAAGATATAGCAGTTAAATTTCTCAAACCGCAAAAACAACGAAAAATAGCAGAGAAGGCAATTAACGAGCAGTAACGTGAAATAGCGCGGAATAACGCAAAATGACGTAACATAGGACAAAATAACGTAAAACACCATGAAGCAACACATTATAACGCATAATAACGTGAAAAAACGTGAATCAACGACAAAAAAACCGAAAATAAAGTTAAACACAGCGAAGTATCGCGAAGCATTGCGAAATAATGCAAAATAACGATGAAAAAATACAAAATAGCGCCAAATAACGTAAAATAACGCGAAATAATGCGAAATAACCATGCCGACGTAAACTTCAAAAGCGAATAGCGCTCGGGGGATTGAAAATCTATGGCAATGTGTTTTTTATTTTACCTCCTGCTGGGTTGTCTACAATTCTATTTCAACCTTTTTTTTGTTCTGGCGGGAAAATCCTTTGACGGTAGCGGAGCACAAAAAGAGCTTCAGCTTTTCTTCTATGTACAAAATGAAATTAGTGTCAAAATGTTTTTGCTTTGGCTGTGACTGAGTTTTCATGCTGTTTTACACCGGCACCACGCCCAAAGCGTTTAGCGTGCCTCAAATACAAGAACGAAACTGAATGAACGAATGAGCGATAAAATGTGCAGAAACGATGTTGACACTACAAAAACAAACAAAAAATTCTATCAACAACAACGACAACAACATCGAGCTTTTTCCATTCAATGTTATTTTGTGCTTTAAGCCAGAATAGAACCTGACACCCAGCAGAAAAGGGACACGGTGTGATGTGTAATTTTTTTACATACTTTAAATGCTTGTCCTCTAATGTCTCCGATGTCTAGCTGTGTGCAGATGCTCTCAATGTTTTTTTTCTGTTGTTGTTGTTGTTGTTGTTGTATTCTGTTTCACACTTATAGTCATATATTTAGAGCCGTTGAAATAAACCAATATCAAAGAGACTGCTTTTATTGGCTGTGTCAGCAAACTTTAAACAAGTGAAAGGCGTGGCTGGCTGGCTGGCTAGCAAAGCCAAATGATTAACTCATCTGCTCAATTAAAGCTCATGCAATTGAACGAAAAATGACCACAACACAACAATTTGCAGCCCGGTCGGTGAACAGTCGACCCCAGCAAAAAGTTCATTTGCATTATGCAAATGTCGCTGACAGCGTGGACAAGACAGCATTTTCATGGGGCATAAATAAACATTACATGTTAACCGCAATATAAATATGCTATAGCATTTTTGCTTTTCAGCGTGCCATTGCACATCGAAGTCTGTGGAATGCGGCCGCATTGTGTAAGCGTATTAAGCTAAAATTGCATAATAAACCGATCACACACAAATTTAAATCCATATTTATTCTCATATTGTTACTTATGTATGTGTATGCGTATGTCTATGTGTATGTGTTTTCCTACAATGGTTGATAAAACTAAGCGCTATCATAATGTGATACAGAACACAAAATGGCAGCTTCAGATTTTTCAGGCAAATCCATTTTAAGCTGACTCAAATACCGCACGTGACCTTCAATTTTTTTTTTACATTTATTTTTTTTTTGAGTAGTTTATCTGCATTTTGATGTTTGTGGTACACACTTCTATATAATAATTATGAACTTTCCATTAAAAGTGAATTTGATAAATTATTGTTGTCAATGCAAACTAATCAATGGCATAAAAAAGTGTTCAAATTATTTAATTGCATTTTATTTAATTGGCAAAATAATTGCAGAATGATTTGTGTATAAAAATATAATTTTTTAAAATGGTGTTGAAATTGGCCCTTTGATTTTTTTTCACTCCAATGTCCATGTTCTCTGAGGCAGGTACAAAAGTCTAAAAATAATATGCAAATCACTTTGGTATTTTTTGTTATTGTGCAAAACACAACGAAAAGCCAAAAAAAATAGGGAAAGTACAAACGCTTTTGCAACAAATCGATTTTATTTGTTGGTCGTATCAAAGCAATTCATGTGTTGTGTTTTTTTTTTTTCTTTTATGGAAAGCTTCGACTGAAATGGCTTGCGAAAATCGACGCCCATTCCACTTAACTGTGCTGGATGAGACATGCAACTGGTTGCAAGTACAATTCGCGTAAATATAAAGTGCGCTACAGCCATGCCGCCACCTGCCCTACACGAGAGGGGCTCGTCTATCTTGACTGTACTCTAATATGTGTTTATATGAGTGTGTGTTGGAGTGAGTGTGTGTGTGTGTGTGCTGTATTTTATTTGATGCTATGCTGCTTGATTCTTATTTTGGAGCTTTCTTCATTTGTTACGTAATATCAATAACTCACGCGCAGCTGACACATGTAATAATTCAATCGTGCGGACAACCATTAAACAAGATTGATGATCTCTTTAAAGCGTGTAGTACAGTGCACACAGAGTGGCACAGTTCCGACACAGAGAACCTCGAACCTCGAACCTAGCAGCAGACCCATTGACGCCAAATGATGACGCCAAGCGCCGTTTAAAGTGTGCACGCCGTGTGAAAAATGAATACTATAGAACAATTAAAAGGATCCAGGCAAACAAGGATTCAAGACAGCTGCGGATACAAGTGTCTTTGCTTATTTATAGGGCACTCGCACACACTCACTTTACAGCGATAAGCATTTGTATGATTGATGAACTGCCAACGTTTGGCTGGCTGGCTGGCTGGCTGGCTGAATGTCTGTCATTCATTGTTCAAATATTTTGATAAACATGGGTAGCCACAATCTTCTCCGTGTGCTCACATTTTATGGCAACCGCAGATTAGTTGAGATTGCTGTACTCAAACCGCCCAACCACCACCCAACACCCCCCGGCAAGTCCCCATTCCAGATTAAGACAGGCTACAAATTCCCCAGCTGTTAAAAAGCTAACAACGTCACCTTTGGCTGTGGATTGTGACGCATAAATATTTACGGCTGACATTCCAGCCGGGGCAACAGGCGTCGTCAGACGGCAGACAACTGACAACAGGCGGCAGACAAAACGTCAAAGTGGCAACTGTTTGAGCAGCTAAATTGAAATATCCTCGGTCCTGGCATTGTTGTGGCAGGTTTCGACTCTGGAAATTCATTATGAAAGGTGTAACAATGCCATGGCTAAGTAGCTAATAAAAGCTCGAGTCCCCAAAACCTTCAACTTCGGCTGCCAAAGACAAGAGCCAACAGCCCAGTCGTTGGACGCTGTAGCCGCAAGGGGCGGCAAGTGGCAGAGGGGCACGTGGGCACTGTACTGCTCCCTGGTTGACTTGTTTACTGTCATCATAATTATAAAAAGGGTTTTTACAGCCATCGCACAAAAGCAGCAAAAGGTATAAAAAGCAGGTGAGTTGTCGCTTGGGATTTGAGGCGTTTGGGTTTTTATTGTCACTCTGACACTGTCGCACCCATCGGCATTATCATCAACACGACCTTGGGTCGACAAAAGGATTAAATGAGGATTATCTTAATATGTTGACAAGATTCTGATTAAAATTGTTTGTGTGTTCCCTTTTTGTCTGGCTGTCTAAAAATACACCCCAAAACCCAATAAACACCATCTAATACAAAAATAGCTGATCGATTGTAATTCGATATTATTATACAAAAAGACCTACACATTCGACAATGTTAATACTTTTCTTTAAGTGTAAAGAAAATATTGTGGCATCGAAATCATTAAGGATGCTTCATTATCAGTTTCCTTTTAACTTTAAGCCGTAAATCGCATTCCCTAGGTTGTTTGCCATGCAAAGGAAAAAATCAAAGCATATGAATTGAAAGTCTATTGACTGTTACGCAACTTGACCCGAAACAGGGATATAATCACAAACAAAGTTTTGTAAAAACTTAAGATGAACACTATTTACTTATCTTATGCCACTGCAAAACTAACTGACACAAATAATTCCAATTTGTTTGATGATTTAAATCAATAAATTATATAGTCCGCAAATTTGAATGCTAACGAAATCGTGTCGAGTCGTGCGGGTTCGTGGCAGGACACGTGTCCAACACTGATGCAGACCCAAATCAGAGGCGTTTCGCCATTTTATTTAATTGACTTTTTACGAAAAAGAAAATATCAAAATAAAAAAATAAAAAAAAAGAAGAGGAGTTCATTAAATACAAACAGCTGGAAGCAAAAATTTCGAAATTCATTAATAAATATAGAGGAAGCTCCAAAGCAGACATTAAAGTTGTCCAATTTTGTTTTTTGATTATTATTTCTGTTTGATTTCTGAAAAATATTGTCGGGACAAACAAAACAGGCAATACGAATATATTTATCCTATATACACTAAACAATTATCCAGTCCTTCCGCCTGCAGCAGCGGTTTAAATCTTAAACGTCTTGCCTTTAAAAAACAAGAAACTCAATAAAGCCAAAAATAAACTGAGATAACTTATAAATATTTTATCAAGTGTGAACACATATGTATATATACATACATGTGATTTGTATATTCATATTTGACAGTAGATTTTGGCGTTTTCATATTTTCCCGTCGCTATATGAATGACATCACTGAAAGCAGTAAGACAAGTGATGCAAATGATTGACAATCTAGCGAGACTGGCAGTAAATAAAAGTCAGTCAGAAAGCGACATTTGAAAAGTATGTATGTTATTCCGAAAAATTAAACATATATACAAATATATGTATGCATCAGGCACTAGACGCCATGTCTGTCATGTCATTGAAAAACTAAAAATAAAGATAAGCGGATGCATGAATTGATATAAATGTCATATATGGAATCGCATATCTCTGCCATATATATGCATATGTAAACACATATATTAATGCAAGATTGGCGCCGCGTTTGCTAGTCAACTGCTGGCTGCAGTTTTGGGGTACATCGCTTATTTCTGGGTCAAAATGTGTCAGTTTCCCCGCACAGTTGTCCTCGATAAATATCTGTCAACGATGCATTTGAATGCTAAAGATTTTCAATTAAAACTACTTTGCCAATCAGTGTGGGAACGTATTTAGGTAGATCGCCAATAGAGAGACAGAGACAAATATAGGGAGTGAGATAGAGATAGAGATAGAGAAAGAGACAGAACATCTCATGGCACTCTTCAGCTTGCTTTAGTTTAGTTACTGCAACATTGCAACTGTAATTATGAACTTTAATCGAAAAAGTTTTTACAACTCATTGCTCATTCCTATGCAACACGCACACACACACACACGCATACACATACGAGCACTCACAAACACAGACAGCTGTCTATCAGAGCTGATGCCAAAAAAATCGCTTTGCGCGCGAACACATCCCAAAGTCCCCTCAGGACTTTATTTAAAGTAATTTGAAACATTAACTAAAGGAATAAGGAAAAGCAGAGACGACTCTAAAATTTTGTTTTGGAAATTAGCATCTACAACCCCATAAGGTATATATATATATTCTTGATCAACATATCCGTCTGTACACCTCTCTGTCTGCCTCACAGACGGCGACTTCCAATTTACACGTAAGATTTTAAATGATTATTCTATTACTCTATTTTATCGTTGAGTTAATTTCCTCTTAGTCGAGCTTTGCCGATTAGGCTATAATTGCATTTATTAGAGCTTAGTAACAGCTTACAAAATATTAGTGCATATAAAATACGAAATATTTTTAGTCTCGTTACATTTTAATCCGATTTGGAAAAGTCGAAAGTTAAGCAAGTCAAGTTGGCCGGCCCGAGCTTGTGAGAAATTTGTTTAAGTGAATTGTGTTCAACTATTCCGTTGTTCAATTGTGGCTGCCTGCTGCAACATTGCCTCCACACGAAGTGTGGCAGTTATCAAATACTCGCAGTGGAATCACCAAACAATATTGCCGCCTGCGGCCGTTAGCTGGTGGCTGGTCGGCTGAACCAATATGTTGGCGCCTTTGGCTCTTCGGGCCGCTGAACGAAACTGCAAAACAAATACATAAACAGCGGCTATTAGAAAAAAAATGAGAGCGGAATTGCATACAAAAACACACACTGGCAAAATGAAACAAACTTTGAGTCCTGCCTGGGCCAAATTGCATCGAGAGTCACAGGCGCGGAACAAATTAAAATTCCCCCTTTTTCCACTCCTTTTTTGCGGCGCTGCTTAACCTAGGTGTGGATTTACATGTGCACTTGTGTGTGTGTGTGTATGGTGTGTGTGTGTGTAGTAGATGTTGCCATGGGCTGCATGTCAATCAAGAGTTGCATAGGAAATTTAGCTGATCGCACACCTTCATTCCTAGCCTTTAACTAACAAACTTTGTGGCTGCTGCGGGCCAAACTTTGCTCATCTATCAAAACTTTCGACAGTGCCTGGCGCGTATGTCTTGCGAGTCCCGCAGCACTTATCTGCATTTTATTTGGTTAATAAATTGAGAGTTTCTGCAAAGTTTGGGTTGTATGCGTTTACGGTGAATTTGCTTGGTGTCCGGCCAGTTGCCCAGAGCTGCAACAAATTCGAATACTAATATTAATATGTGTATCCTTATGTTCATATTGTTTGTGCCATGTCAACAAAAATTCCCGATTCGCCTGCCCTTAATAGACCACTTGTCAGCGCACCCAAAACCTGTCAAGTGCTCTGAACTGCATTTAATGGACACTTTTTGGAATTGCTTAAAATATACATACCTACCCACATACATACATATATACACAGATGTGTTGTTGGCTTTGAGAAATGCAAAAGTTTCAACCTGCGGTTTATCGCGCCGGAACTGAGTCTGCCAGTGTTGTAGAACGTGCTACCTTGCCTTAATTACATTTTGTCGAGCAATTAAATGCTCAATAATTGTTTTGTTGCCCGCTTTAATAGCAGTTATTCAAAGGGCTCAGCCACAGCCGCAGGCACATCAACATCCCTCGCCTCCTAGCTTCAGCCATGCACCCTTTTATGGCTGCTTCCAGGGGGCATATCCGACGTAGATGGCAATCTGTATTGAGTTACGCAAATAACTAATTCTATACAATTCTATAGTTTTCAGTCGAAAATAACTATAAGTACTATTTTATGCAAAGCTTTCAATATATTGAGTGCAGGGTATATCATAGTGGCTGCTCGAGGATGTTTGTGTTTACGGACTGGAGCTTGGCAAAGGTGCGTCGTGTCTCTGCCGTGTCCGTTTGTCTGCATTATTTATGGCTCTGTAATAATGATCAGACATTTATCTTGCTGTTGCCCATAGTCTCACTGGCTCCTGTTGTTCTGTATATTTTTTGTGTTTTATTTTTTTTTTAGCAACAGTCGCATGCTTAACATTCGAGGGCCAGTTTTTGAGTAATGCCTTAAAGTTCGCTTACACTTAATTAATGCATACACCTATAAGCCTCGGCGTGTGGCTGAAATTTCCTTTGTGTAAAATAAAATTAATGTGCATTATTGTCGCTGTAGCAATATACCGATTCTAAAGGTAAACAGACGGTAAGTAGCAGGCGAGCTAAATTAAACACAATTCTGTCAATGTTTTATTTTATTTGCTATTCTCCTGTCTGATGTTTATTTTGTTGCCTGCTGTGTTCACAACACAATCAGTATGGCAAAGCCGCAACAAACAGCTCAAAAGCCGATGATCCTGCAGCGGTTTACTTCCGCTCAGTACGCTGAGGTCCTTGTCAAAAGTTCACCTAAGAAAACTGTCGAGTTTACGTGAATTGAAAAAAGTCAACAAAAACCTCATTACACAAAGAGATATACATGTTGTAAACTAAAATTAATCAAAACAATCTGACATGATGTTAAAACT
The DNA here is from genome assembly GCA_035041535.1 of Drosophila cognata. NCBI lineage: Eukaryota > Metazoa > Arthropoda > Insecta > Diptera > Drosophilidae > Drosophila > Drosophila cognata. The sequence continues at coordinate 9,247,682 of JAWNLC010000571.1, read as the reverse complement.
TAGCATTCAGCTGATTTGGCAAGTCTGTTTTCTGTACTTAAAAGTAGTCCACAGCCTGCAACCCATTAGCATATTTGATTTAAACATTGCCGACATTTAACATTGATTTGCCAAACCGACGCTTTCGATTCCGTGTATCCTTCCCTAGCTGCATGCTCATCAGCTTATCTGCTGCATGTATCTAAAAAGTTTTGCAATAGCATTTCGCAAAATACAGAGCACAGAACTTTCCCTAAAAGCATAAGATCTGCTGCGGCACAACTCATGGACGGCGTCGTCTATGAGTCTGTCTGGTTTGGTGAGCTGGCTGCTGTCTGGCTGGCTGCTCTAGTCAACCGCACGCTACAACAATTTCCCATAAGAAATTTGCAAACATTCAAGGCAATTAAAACTGTCAGATTGAAATGGGCAAATGCTGCGAGTGGAGTGCGCTCCACTGATAACTTTTGCCATGGCACATGCCCAGTCATCCGACCATGGCACATGCAGCCAAGCAACCAGGGCAGCAGCAGCAGCAGTTGAATCTGAGGCATCAGCGGGCCATTGCCAACATTTTGACCACCGAAGCCGTCGCATTGTCCGTTGGTCTGTTGCCACTCAACAGTCAACAGAGTCAGCTGGTTCGGTTTATAGGCACGCAAAACTTTTCGGCCCACATTAGTTGGGATTTGTGTTTGAGCTGGAATATTGCGCGTTAGTGTCAGATTGGCGTTCTGTTTTTGTTTGAGTGGCCAGAAAAAAAACAAAGGAAGGAAAAAAATAAATAAAAAACAAAGACTAGCAACAACAAGAGAGGCAGCAACAAAGGCAAACAGCAAGGATGGCACAAATTAAGTGCACACTTCCTTTGCATATTTAAATGCCCCTATATACTTCCGCTTTGAGTATGGCACGGCCAGCCAGTGTGTGCTCATGTGTGCCATGTGTGCAATGAATGTGTGTGTGTGTGCGTGTGTGTGTGCGTGTGTGTGGCTTTGTGTGTGCCTGTGTGGCGGTGTGTGCGTGTGGTGGTATGTATTTTTTGACCATTTGTTTGCATGTTGAACACGGCCACACCAACTGTAGTTGCGCAGCTTTCTAAGGGCGGTTGGAGTAAATGGTGGCTGCCAGCCCGATGCTAGCCATTGTTGTTTGATTTCTAATACTGGTTTGTAGTTGCCAAAACGACTGACATTAATTTGAGCTTTAATTTTGCAGCCTGTGAATATAATACTCCGATCGAGAGAGAGCATCGATTTAATCGGTTGTTTGGACACAGGCCTTGCTCGAGCTTCATAAATATGTATGTATTCATGTATTTATTATTCTGAGGTTGACCGAGGTGACTGTTGTGAATGCTTCGAGATATTCATACATTTTATAGTACACATACTTTATTCAGCTGGTCGAAGCCAACTAACAATGCGGCTTAAGTTTGAACATTTAAATTGTAAACTATTAAATTTAGCTGTTGTCGAGTCAACATGGCATATGTATGTATATGCATAGACAAATTCAAATTCACAATAGAGACATGTGCTTCAGACTAACATTCCCCAAGTACGCATTGCCAATCCGATGACTTTGCCTTTTTATGTCAGGCATTGAACTATTCGACCTTTATTCTCAGTGAATAACCAGGCAAAGTGCCAGCTGCAAGCCACCTTACAACATGTGTACTTGTGTGTGTGTAATATGTCTGAAGAGTGCACATAAACTTGAAATGTGTGTGCTGCAACTTGATAATTTGAAGTTGGCAGAGGCCACTGATATGTCGAAATTGTTTCCAGCAGCATTCAATTGCTGGAAAATTCTTAATCCATCAGATACTAAGCACAGTCACTTAGTACCTGCTTCAGGTTTGATCTGTGAGCCTTCACGTGCAGTTAGATTCCTTAATCAATTTTGGTTATCTGACTTTTGGCACCATTGTGCCTGACAACACATTAGGAAAGCTACAATATTTTATTTTGTATATAAATATTTAATATGAAATATGGTTAGGGAATTTGCCACACAGGTGAACTTATCTCTGAACACATCGCATTAGAGATAAACTCATGTAGCACTCATGTGTAATGGTAATTAAAAATAATTCACAATCTCAACAAAATTACTTAGTTCATAAACTGTACAATTTTAGTAATTAAATGGAGCTAGTCGACCAGCAAGCAGCTAGCTGTAACTATTTGTGGCAAATGCTACCCCAAATTTGGCAGGCATTGACAAGTACTTTCGGCTCAGTGACTGTACTTGAGTTAATTAGGCGCAACAGTAGGCGCTTGACCACATAATTAGCATTGTAATTGGGAGGCTCAAGCACAAAGTGCTACCAGAGCCGACAGGGAACGCGTGACTTGGCAACATTTTGGAGTGGCTGCGCCGTCAGGCGGCAAGTCTTTGAACTGATGTTTTCAACTGCTTTTAATTATAACGTTGACATATCTAAGCTGCTTTCGATACAAACAGAGCGAGGCTAATAGGATTATGCACTGTCATTGCAGCTGCCTAAGACTGAAGCAGAAGGTTAGGCATCAAAATGGCACAAATCAAGTATACGCCGCGTGGTGTTGGTGGCGAGATTTATAGCATTGACTTTGGTACAAAGTGTTAAATGCCGCACAGTGTATTTAAAAATAAAATGCAGACGCGATTGGGAAATCTAAACACCCGCCACATGGCATGCATACTTATGCAGGCGACTGTATTTAATGGCCACTATGCGCTGCGTGCAGAGAAAAAGGCGTAAATTTTGCTAATGGCCTGAAAATTGGGCAATTTTATAGCCTCATGAATAAAAGATTTTCATTTTGCTTCAATTACAGTCAAACACACACACACACACACACACACATACACACAATCAGACAGCACATTTTGGGAGAGGCTAGTGCCAGAGCCAGTCATGGATGATGCCAAGATAGCAACCACACATTCTCACACACGCACATGCACACACATAGGAACACATTTAGTCACTTGCACACACTTGCGACAAGTTGGAGGCCACAATCTTGGATTTATACGGCTTTGAGTGGCATCGTTCTCAAGTCGTCGACTGCTTCTAGTTGGTCCTGGCAGCGCTGCCTATTTAAAAATTAAGAATATATTAAATTTTAATGCCGCTGTGGCATCCATAAAACCAGCAAGTTATTAGCCAGCTTGCCACGTACCACCTGGATACCAGGTTTTCAACATACGGCAATGTGGGCAAAGTCTCTCAAGCCGCCAATCGACCGCCACGATGATTATAAAATTTCCACTTCGGCGCATATTTTTGTGATTAATTTCGCTGTGCTATGATCCTGCCGAAAATATGCATTGTGTGAATAAGCTCGTTAATATTTGATGTCACAACCAACCGTGGCAAGTGGAAGCAAAGTGGAACTTTAATACACCCAGTTCCCAGAACCCACAAAAAAAAGTTCATGTAAAATAAAAACCAGCAATTTCCAACCGCATACAAAGTGAATTTTATTTCTGTTTGTGGCCACAAACGTGTCAGTTCGGACACATGAATGATGAATTATGTTCGGTTCTCGGCACATCGCAACAATTTCAAACAAATACATTTATAATTTTCAATATCAAAAGCATAAAGCCGCCAATAAAAAATGTACAAATATTTCGCTTCGCTCGAAGTATAAATACACTACATAAAGTCTATAACATAATCGAACTCTTTTATATACGAGTAACTAATTGTCATGTAATTTGACTTCAAAGTATTATAAGCCAAGAAAGTAGTTTCATAATTTAGTTTGACTATTAACTAACCATAACAAAGAAGTAAAATTATATAGATCAGGTTCTCTTATTGACAAATTTTCCTTACCATATATTGAGACCGCACTACCTGTAGGTACCGAAATGTTGCATAGCACGACTTCATCATACCCATTTCAGCAATTTTTAAATGAATAGTAATTTGGTCCCATGTCGCAATATTTTAAGATTTGTAATATACTGTTGATTAATCACAAACTTTTGATTTTTTCCATTAGTCATGAACTTTTGTTTGTTTATGGCAAATCTTTTCATTCTTCTGTGAAATTCTTACATTTTAGTAAAGCAATTTTATTTTTAAATCAAAATGTGCAAAGTAAGTAATGAGACAGGTGAGAGCAGTGCTTTCAATAGTGAAATAAGGTGGGCATGCTTATTGGAAAGACTGCAATTGGCAGGCAAACAACTCTAATGCGATTGCAGCAGGAGCATAAAATCAATTTCAATGCCAAATTTGCAGGCTTATTTTGAGAATGAGAACGATATGAACTGCCCGCGGCGCTTGCTGCAACGTCTGACCGTGCCTGACAAAGAGGCGGCCAAACCGACGGCGCTTAATTGAAAAACGTAATTAACTTGCATTTTCTGCTTTCGGCGTTTATTGCCGCTCATTTGCAACGGGCGAGCCAAATGGTTAGTAAGTAACCCCCCTGACGAAGTTGCAGCTGCGTATTTATTTGCGTTACACGTTGCACGAAAACGGTCAATGGGAATGTGAATTGGCATGGTAATGGAAATAGCAGAGGGGAGTAATGGGTGTGGTGGATTATGGCTTTGGCTGATGGACGCTTGTTAATTTTGACCGCATTACGTGCGCCGGCCGCTGACTGGTTGCAATTGAAATCAGCGGCCTGCAATTGCTGCTACCAATGCCGAAGGATAATGCATGTTGCCTTAAATTCGTTGGCGCAATTTAATGAACAAACTGTTGTTCTACAAAATAAGTACACAATTTCGAAAAAATGCATTTAGTAATTTGCATAAATCTAATGAGGAAAGTTTAGAAATTTGCGTTAAGGGAAATTAAATAAATTTTCTTGTATAATAATAGGACTTTCAGCTTGACCTGCGTTTTTGCATCGCCTGCACAATATTAGCCTCATTTAATTCATTAGAACTTGCTTATACAATAATTACGCAAACATACAGCTTTGGGGAGCTAGTAGTTATTTTCTAAGCTTGTCGTTCTTAACTAAAAGAGTCCCCGTTCGCCAAAGAGCGGTGCACGTTCTTTCAGCTCAAGAGCATTGCTGACGTCATTTCGACAAGGGGTTCTTTGAAACTGAATCCCCTTGGTAAGCCAGCCCCACACGTTTCCCCTAATGAAGTGCGTCAGCAAAACAAACGACAAAGGCCCCACTATACAACGGCGGAGAGAGTTCAGCTTGTGGTCCTCATTGAAAACTCTTTGGTTAAAATCCGCTCGTCATGGTGACAAAACCTGAGATACAGTCTGATTATATCGATTGTCGGTCTTTACCAGACATTCGATGTGGTCCTGCAACGTCATGATTTTCGGTTGTTTGTTTTTCCAGTCTGCTCTTTTAAAAATGCATGCAATTTAAAGTGTATGTGAGTAAGAAGTATTAAGTTTGAATAAGCCGTCTACGCTCTTGAATATGCCAGCATTGACTAGCTGAGGTTTCAGAACAAAGATGATTAAAAATCTCCTCATTATTATATTGACCTATTTAATACATATGCACAGTTCAAAGTAAATGTATGCTAGTTACTCAAACAAGTCTCACATCGGACAACTCATTTAGCTAAGTATATTTATACATATTTTTAATGGTTTGCCACAACAAAGATTGAAATCAAGTCAAAAGCAGCTATTATTCACGCCGTGTAGCCTAATAAAGATGACAAAAGTTATTTCTGGACGCCGGCTAAATATAAGACCAAAAACGCACAGGTGCTCGGGGGAAAAGAGTAATACTGCCTGAAATTCCATTAATTAGTAATTTAAAATGCCGCACGTGCAGGGAATGGCGAGCTGCAAAACTGTATTATATTGATTGAGCGCTTAAGCTCGCTTGTGTAGGGCAAACACGTTTAATTTAATTGTTGATATGGCGACGGTACAAATGAATCAGACACAGAGAGAGACAGGCAGGGTGACAGATAGACAGATGGACAGCCAGAAAGACAAACCGGCATTTGCCAAGGGAATCGACTAAGAAAATCCAAGTTGACTTTGCCCCGCTGAGCGACATTGCCGCATGCTGTGTTCAAATAAGTAAACATGATGGCCGCAACCAGACAACCAACAGTCGACCAAAGTTGCTGACTTTACAGCAGAAACTAATACCGACAACTAACAATCAACAGTCACAACAACAACAGAGGCAGTGACAGCAACGATAGAAAATAATCAAGAGCAAGTAATCTGAGATAATTAACTAAATAACCTAGCGTCGCCAAATTTGCTACGACAGAGCATAAGAGCGGCATCTGATAGCTTGCGATATTGTGGTGGGGCTGGGGATGGGGATGGGGCATGCGTCATGCTGCGCTCTTGGAAGCATAATTCTGTGCGGAGGTCAGCAGTGCGTATGCTTAATGCCATTGATGTTAATGTAAAATGCAAAGGCTTTGTAAACTTTAAATCTTATGCCACAACACTGAAATATCCATTAAAATAGAGTTAAGTCCAAACAAGCTGTGCAACAACTAGTCCAACCAGTCCAAATCTAATGGCATCCAGTTGTTGAAACTAAATTAATTAGCTGCTCGTAATTATTGTTGAACACATTTAACAACATTTAAATTTAATTCACTTATTTTGACGTGCAGGCAACACGCATAAGGCATGACAGAGAGAGAGAGAGAGAGAGAGAGAGAGGGAGAGAGAGATGTGGGGTGGAGAGTTAATTTGCACATTTTTCAAAATTTAATTAAGTGGCATAAAAATGCTATAAATGAGTGTAAAGCATGTAAATACGACAACAATAATAACATCAAACGCCGCATGGCTCCGGGTTGATGGATGAGCAGAAAAATCATAATAATAATAAACTGGAAAAAGCGACAAGTGCGACTAAGGGAAGGACGAAAGGACTCAGTCTGGGTAGTCCCAGGGCAATAATGAAATTGGTCAATGATTGAAAATATTTGAGCCGTGCGCCGGCTAATAAGAGGAAAATTATTTGCTAATTTGTTTTTGGAATCCCTTTCTGTGGATAGCTGGCAAATCAGCTTAAAAAGATGGTTTCAACAAGCACAAAAACAATGCGTAAAAGCGCCAAAAAAAAGCTGATAAAGCAAAAGAAACCGGGAACAACCGAAAGTGGGTAGATAATTTGGGTTAGTCAAGCAATATAATTGAATGCGCTACAATATCCAGTGCGCTGCTTACAGGATGTATTTCCATTTAACATTTATAAGACATTGTAAACTGATCGTAAACTGATATAAACCTATTCAGAGTAAATGAGATCTGAGCTCCACCCAAAATGTTCACCTTAATTAGAGAAATTTTGCAGTCGTGACCCCTGTCTAATGACTTCAATGTACAGCTGATGAAAGTCACTCAAGTCAAGTTGCTGTGGCATAAAGTCTCTACTTAGTATTTCATTTTTTTTTAATTTTGCGCTACTTTACTTTAACATTTTCTGTACTTTTTTTCAGTGCCGTATAGGAAGGAGTATCCAGGCAATTTTCTGCTTAATAAAAATTAAAAAAGGTTCCGGGCACTGTGGAAAATGTTTCATTAAGCTAGAAAGCAGCAGCGAAGATGACGCTGGCGCTGACGACGGCTATTCGGCTAAAAGTAACAACAAATATGCAGCTCAGCTCAGTTCAGCTCCGTTCAGCTCAGTTCAGCTTCGAACTAGGGTGGGGACAGAGACCGGTAGCCATGGCGAGAAAGTGGCAACTGAAGCGAACTGCCGCAAAATTGTATAATGAAGATAAATGTTTATCGCTTTTCAACGGGTTAAGGGGGCGTGCGTTAGTTGTAAGGCGTGGCAGGTTGCCAAAAGTTGGTAACGCAAATTTCAACGCTGATTATGCCAATAAAATCGATGATAAGCAGCCTGACTCCAAGCAACAAGCAAATTTAATCTGCCCATCAGGTTTAATTTGAGTTGGGTAAAATCTCGTTGAATGCCAACAAAGTTTTAGAATTCGCTTAATGCTGATAAACAAATGAATTGACTAATGCATTGAGTAAAATTGATTGGGCCAAACGAAAATTTATAAACACAAACACCGGCAAAAGACGGAGAGAGAGATATATAAACAGATAGAGCGAGAGAGAGAGAGAGAGAAAGTGAGGGAGAATTAAGGTTTGGTGTCACCAGAGAAATATATTTGCACTATTGTTCGGAACTAATTAAATTTTATCCCGTGTTTTGCGGTAAGCACTTTTCACATTTCGCATGCTTGCATTATATCAAATTTCAATTGTGTTTTTTTGCAGTATCATTAGCAAAAATTAATTTACAGTTCGACTCATCGTTTGCCACAGTTTGCCATTTAATAGTTATGCAACAAAACCAAAAGAGGCAAAGCGAAAGTCAAAATTAACTTTGTTGATATTTGATAATTTAAAAATTTAATATTATAAATGGATGAGTGCTGTAGTCGAGAGTGATCGACGGACGGCTACTCAATACTCAACTCGAAAGCAAGAAATAAATAAATAAATTCTTGATTCACTTCAGAATCAGGCAAAAAAGTTATTATCCTTACAACTTAATAACTTCATTTCGATACTTTTGCAGATTAATGAAAATGAAATTGCTTGAGGACACAATCACATTAGTTATGTATATTGAATTATGTATTTTAATCCATTTGATAGAAGCAAAGCATTTCACGGATTACATTTGCCAGTTGCCGCACATCCGAAGTGGCATGATAACTATTTTATTCATTTTGGAATTGCTTATTTTGCGGTGAATCTCCTGTGCTCCTATTATGCTATACAGTTTGTGTCAGTGGGTCGTCAGTGGGTCAATGCACTTGGACAGCGATAGCCGTCTAAGACGCAGCGCCAAATGGCAGCCACAGAGAAAAGGAAACGGGGAAAACATATGGCGCCCGCAGCTAGTTACATGCTGCAGACAATGCTAAGGTGTAGGCAAAGGGCGATTGAAAAGCAGTTGAAGAAGTAGAAGTAGGAAAAACATCAACAGTATCAACAGCAGACGGCCCTTGCGCCCAGCAAGGGGTTGGCGAGGGGTTAACAGGAAATGGGCTTAGAGTAAGGGATGAGAGAAAGGACAGCTGGCAGAGACCAAAAACTTGTTCACGGAAGCAGATTGTCAATGGCAGCACATTTGATTCTTATTTCGAGTTGGATTCAGAGTCGCCAGGTGCACAGTGAGCCATGACAGTAAACAGTCCCGGGGGACGACAGGTGCTTGATGAATGGATACGTGCTATGCGGAAGTTTGAGCCCCTTTTTCAATGAGCTGTTTGCCAGTAGTTTGAATACGTGTTGAAATTACTAAAAAAAAACCCTTGCCTTGTCTGCGATTTAATTTGTTCAATTTGCAGCATTTATTGCAACTCACATGTGTACAACTTTTTAATTATACTTTTTTACAATAAATGCACACACTTATTTCAATTTTTTCCGCCCTTTTGACTGGATAGGTGGGGGAAAGTTGCGAACAGCGCCGGTGCTGGCCCCATCGTAAGTTATAGCAAAGGCACTTAAGCAATTTCATGTAAATTTTTATTATTTTTGCTTTTCATTCGCGCTCAGGTGAGCATTATGGCAACATAACTTTGGCACCGACTACAGCTACTATAACAAAGCAATGCTTCAGGGCAGAAAATAAGTATATAAAAACTAACTGGTTGTTGTAAAAATAGTAAGCAACTAGCAGATACCCTGCAGAAAGCTTCGATTAGCGAATGCAGTGTTTTTTTTTTCTATCTTTTCGTATATTAATTCAGTTATATTTTTGTATAAATTTTGATCGATTGTAAATATGCAGAAGTGGTTTCAGTATATAGTGTCTATAAATGACATGAGTAGTCTCTTGACTATATATATATATACTATATATACTGTATATTAAAGGTTTGTCGAGTTGAAAACATAATTGTTTGCTGAATCTATATGCAATAATACACACAAGAATTGGTCCAAAAACTGATCTGATTTTGATTTTTGGTGCAAACTTTTCTTTGGCGTAATTTTGTCAAAGATAAACCGATTTTCAAAATTATTAATAAATATTATTATTATTATTATTATAAATTGGGAGAACCAGCACTGCGACCTATAAGGTCTATTGTGCCCCCTTTCTGGGCCTACAGCTCAGGATCTTTGTTGGGTTGAGGCCTCTATGTCCTTTGGACTCAGGACATGCTTCCCTAGGATGCTGCTTCCCTTTCTAATCAAGGCGACGCATTCTGCTAGGATGTGTAGTGAGGATTCCTCCTCATTTCCACAAAACCTGCATCGCTACTGTAGATCCCTATTTTGGTTAGGTGACTTCTCAGTCTACAATGTCCTGTCAGTAGACCGTGGAAATTCGATATTTAAATTAAGTCTACGTTTGGGCATAGAAATGGACTTAAGTACTTCTGTTGTGAGTCATAAAAATGAACACATTATTCTGACGAAATAATTTTGACACATCACATTTATTGTCACTACTAACTTGAGGTATATTAAAGTACACAGGGGGCATCATCCTGTCAGAGAGGTCTTCACTTTTCCCAATTGCTGTTAAGGTGAGTTATTTGTGTACAAAATACATTTCTGGTGCAACCAAAAATAATCCTACGCTTAATAAAACCAATTCGAGATGCTGATGATGTTAGGTGGTTTGCGACAAGTGCAAAATGCAATTTGATTTTTGATGGCTAGCATAAAAAAAAATACACGTCATAAGGCAAATGCCCAATAAGCGAGTAATGGAAAAAAAATAAAGTTGTTTGCCTGTAAAAATTACTTGGGGCATAAACTTTTGCCACATAAATTAGAAGTGCGTGAAACGCTGGCATATAAATTTAATATGCCGACGGCAGCAACATCGCCACCAACAGCAACAACAACAACAACAACAACAAATCAAAAGGACTTTTAAATGCGCACGTCGCTGCAGTAAAAAAGTCAACACATTTTCCATATATATGTATATATACATACATATACCTACAAATTTATTTAATGTAGCTGTTTTATTTATTGAATGTTTAGCGGCAAGCTAAAGCGCCTCATCCGCAGCCCAGCATATGGCAATCAGCGTATATTGTTGTATTTTCCTTATGGCTCCTATTGTTGTTGCATGCATACGTATACACATGCCAAGATACATTTGTCCGTAAATGTATATAAATCACAATTTAAAGCCAAAGTTCCGTTGGACAAATTGTGATTTCGCTTGAGCAAGTAAATCCCAAGTTCCTTCGCCACTTGTCTGCAGTTCCAAGGAGAAGTGACTGAAATGTACATTATGTCAGAATGAAATGATAAGTGAATGATGTAAAAAAAAAGACAATTACAGTAAGATTATTATTTATTTCTTCACTCGTTCTTTATGCACAATCTGCCTGATGCAGATGATGCAAATGTACATTTGGTGATGGCTTAACATTTTTTATGCTGACGATAATTCTAAATGCTTCTCTGCTTAGCGTAGGCTTGACACAGATCAATCCTAGCTATAAACTAGGAATGACATTAACAAAAAATTGAAATGTGTCAAAACCATTAATGTAAATGGTAGATGCAATAGTTGAAGTTTTTCCCGTCTTTATAGACTCAACTAAAAGAAGTCCTTAGTAGGAAAAAGTTGTATCAGCATTTTGCGTTTTCCACTTTGTTGCTTAAATTTGCTGTAATAACTATCACTTAACTGTGGCCAATGTCCATGTCTCTTGCTGCTTACAGCTGGAAAAGATGCAGAGCAGAGCAGAACCGAACTGAACAAAGCATTATTTGCCAGATAAGACAAATAGAGAAAGGAGCATGTTTGGAATAGAAACGAATGCAAAGCCGACAGCAGCTACTGTTTCGAGCTTTGAGTGCACTTTAAATTATCGTTGTTGTTGTTGTTGTTGTTGTTGTTGTTCGTTGTTCGTTGTTGTCGTTACCGTGTTGCAAGTTGCATTTGCATGCCACTCACAACTCACATGCTCTGCATATTACAGGCATTTGGAGTTTTGCGTTTACGCATTGTCTACTTTGTCTTCTCTCCCTCTCTCTCTCTCCCTCTCTCTCTATCTCTCTCTCACTCTTTCTCTATCTCTCTCTCTCTCTTTCACTGTCGTTCTGTCTCTATATCTCGATTCAGGTCTTTGCTGTGTTGCTCTACTCGGTTATGCTTTGCCCTTGTTTCTCTCTAATTGAAAATATTTTTGTTTGCACTTCATTAAACTCGAATGGCACATGGAAAACAAATAGTTGCATTTAAGAAAAAGTGCAAACTGCAATTGGAATACCTTCAACAAAGATATGTATGCATATAAATATACATATTTATGCCCTAGCTCTGCACTGTTGCTTTTAATAAAGTCATTGCCATTCTTGTTCGTGATGCTTTAATCCGAAATGTTATCATTGAAATTCATTTTATTTAAGCTGCGCTCGGTTATTGCATTTTTGCATACGAATTTGGTAGCTCTTGTGTGCAGCTCCCAGAAACCCAACCCATCGACTTATTTTTATATGCTTGCAACTATTGTGCTTAACTACACTCCGCATCGGGTTCGTCGTCATGGCCCGATGTCTGTGAGCAAATTCAATGGCATTTTGCGCTTTTGGAACTTTCAGTTGATTCTTTATTGTCAATCGAACAATAACGAAATCATCGGGCAAGTTACGTCAAACGCCGCAGACGCAGCACGGCGAAAACTTTAAGGTAGGCAGCAAGTCAGACAAGTCGCCTGAGCGACACGCCCCAGCAGTGAGATTTATATGCCCTGGCGATGTGACTCAATCAATGGCATTTGTGTTGTGCGACAACGACAACGACATCGACAACAACAACAGCAACTACAACAACAACAGTAGCAGCCGGAGTAGCAACAACAATGATAACGTCAAGGCAAGGAGAACGACAGAGGAGCTGAAGATGCAGCTGAATATCAGACAGTCGGACGGAGTGAGGCATGCACAGCATTTTGTATAAAGAAATCAAAAATTTATACAAACTTTGCACAATGAATGAGTAACAACAAAGAGTGGAGACACCGTACCATGCCGTAGACAACTCCTGGTAGGGAGTGCTGGGTGAAATGGACTCCTCGTTTCATAGCAATTGCCGAAAATTGTTGCAGTTGACGGCCCTTGCTCGCTCTTTGACAGCAGAAGCAGCAGCAGCAGCAGCAGCAGGAGCGGCATCAACAAAATGGACACAGGAACTGAGCTGCAACTACCAGGCAGCCGAGCAAGCAACAAAGGAACGAGCCTCAGTCGCCGGACATCTCAGGATGTGTACGAGCTTGTCTGTATATATGTGTATATGCATATATATATATTTATATATATATATATATAAATGTGTGTTTGAGTGTGGATTCGTATACACCGCATGTGCATGTGCAGGGGAATTAATTAAAAATTCCGAAAATATCCGGTTAGCTCTTTATAACAATTTCTCATGCTGTGCGAACTTTTCATCTAGGCCAGTACAAATCTAACAGTTTTGTATACGTATTGTGCTTTAATGTACTTTGACTTTTGAACCGAACAGGATTCTATTTTCGAACTATGGCATTCAGCAGCATAGAAGGCTTCCCCGTTTATTCAAATTACTTTCGGGCTTGGCCGCTTGCCCAGCCAAATACATAAATTAAATTATTTTGGCATCTAGTATGGATAGTATACATAATATGTGTTGTTACTGCTTTAATTGAACGATTAAGGTTGTCAACCGACTGGAACTGAAATTCGATTTTACTTAAGATAAATGCATGAGAAAATAGTCGGTCAAAGAATATATTCACGTCGTCATAACTAGATCAATCGATAAGACGGCGAATATCTTTTGTTGTACGTAAAGAAAAATAAAAGAGAAAAAAAAGTGAAGTAAAAATGTCCCTTCCAAATTATGGTCAATTTATGAGCAAGTCGGAGAGTGCTTTTTACCCGGAACTCATTGCAAAGAAACAAAAATAAATCAGAATACAAATTAAAAGGGAAGCCATTGGCAGGAAGTGCTTTGACCGAGCATGACGAGGCAATTTTTCAATAAAAATGGACGGCACGACGCTCGTTAAAACCAAAACAATTGACCACATAAATTAGCGACATTAAAATTGCTAGGCAGGATGTCAGGATGTGCAAGCGATTGATTCAATTAATTGCCAAATTAAAATTGGAATTCTTTCCACAAAAGGGCCCCCGAAATGAAAAAAGAAATAGAAGACGACCAAATGACAGAGGACGACGATATTATGACAAAGTTACAAAAGCAAACAATAAACGATTTGTGGGCCACTGGCCCAGAGTTGGACCAAATGAGCGCTTGCCCGGATCTGGGCCGACAGAATAGTGACAGCCACCCGGGGGGCCTCTCAGACACAATTGAATTTATTATGGCATTTCAACTCGACAAGCATCAATTGAATATAATTTTATCAACGCCCGCCCACACATACATAAGTTGGCCAAAGAGTAAGCGAGTGCCGCAGATATTGTGAGGGCGGCTCAGTTGCAATAGCATCATTATTGAACTAAACCGAAGCTATTGGCTCTCAATGGGCCACAACACGACACATTTGTACACAAGCCCGCAAGGCACACACACACACACACACAACACACACACACACAACACACACACAGACAAAAGCCAGAGACACAAAGACACTCAGCCAGCCAGCCAGTCAGTCAGTCCAATGCCCTCTGGGTGTATTTTTCGCCACAGTCGCTGCTTAGAAAAGTGTTGTGTTGACTGACTTTGATTCTGTGTCTCGCAACTGTCATATCACATAGAACATAAGCACTTATGTTTGTTTGTCAGCATGTGTATGTCTGCTTATATGTATGTTTTCATAGAGTGCGAGATTTCCTGTGCAGTTGTCTATGGCAATTTCAGTCTTGTGGCATTTTTTTCGCAGGCCATTTGTGGGGCTTTGCAAATCAGTAAATATTTATTTACTATTTATTGAGTTAATACCAAGTTTACAGCAATGAACAACAGTTATGTTCACGTTGCCGAACTTTGAATACCCTCTCTTTAAGGGAGACCAAAATGATGTTCAATTTAATAAATAGTAAATATGCGATGGTACTTTGGCATGGAAGCCAGAAACCAACCAAACGTTGATCAGCCAAACAGACTCAGTCTGCGGCAGACAGCAAAGGGAATTAAATATCGGAGAGGTGCTTCAAACAAATTCCGATTTTATACATAATCGTTAACTGCACGTGCAATAAACCGCAATGTTGTGCGGCAAAAACAACTATTGCTATGTGCTACGTGCGTGTAATGCACACACAGGACACACAGGACGATAGCCGGCAACAAGGTCCAATAATGCATGAGGCATTTACAGGCACCGCGCTGATTTTGCGTATTGGCCGTTTATTATGCCAATGGTTATTAACATGGCTTAATTAGCCAGTGGCTTACATAACATGCCGAGCTTAAAGTATTAATTTAAATAATGTAACAAGTGCTTAAGGCCAACATTTTAGAGTACACTCTGCGCTTATCCATCTACCATAGCATACCATAAATATACCATCTATAAGCTCTAATGCTGTTTTCAATTAATTTATTTAAAGAAAAATGTAAATAACGAAAATCTGTGAGTAAATTTCATACATACAAAAATGTGGCCAGCTCACTTTGAAATGGATCGCAGAAGTGTGACATACGACATGGCAGTTTTGACAATCTAGAAAAAATTGGCTACTTTTTGACCAGTTCATAGCTATGAAAACACAACTTACCGAAAGGAATGTCTCCATATTTGCCACCAAGAAGTAGCCGTCGATGCGACTGCCACGTTGCGAGCGTATCATGGAGATCAGCAGCGGCTGCCCAATTGCTGACCAACTGCAGCTGGTGTCATACCACGTGGTGCAATAGAGGGTCCAGGCGAGCTCTGTACTCGCGGACTTCACGCACTCTCCCGACCAGCAGTAGAGGTAAGTCTGGCCGAGTATGGAAAACGTGAAGGCGGCATAGAAGACGATTTCCGGTTGATTCAGATTTGCTGCCAGCTGAAAACTCAGCACACACAGGTGCACCGATGCCACAAGGAACTGCACATTGACCAGCGGCCTAAAGAGGCCATTTAATGCATGAGACATGTCCAAGCTTCTTTGATAAAATAACAAAGCGTTGGCCAGTTTCGCCTGACTCTCCTCTAAATTAGCGCCCATAAAATGTTCTACCTTATGCTGGGTTATTTGGAACAATGTGCACAAGTTGTGGGTCAGCGAGCAAAAAAGGGTGTCCATGCACACCGTGGGCAGCAGGACGCCAAGTGCGGAGGAAACATTCCACACATACGATACAACATAGTTGATGGCATATCGATTATCCCACGGATAGCTGCAATGGCTCGCACAGGTCTAGAATCAATCAAACACTCGCTGAAATACGAAACAAGCCAACTCACACACTTGGAAACGGAAGCTCCAACTCCACTGGACCAGTGCGCCAGAGGGAAGCCATCATGTGCAGAAGGGGTAGCAGACAGGCCGATATGGCGGCCAGTGCGAAGCAATTCTTGTATAATCCGCTAATGAACTGTTCTCGTCGATTAACTCTGTCTATGATCTGGCCGTAAGCGGATTGTCGACTCTCTGTCCAAGAAAAAGAAAATAACAGAAATGCAATTAAAACCACTAAACACGTAGCCAATAATTAACGACTCTGTGTTTTTTTTAGTTTAATAGCAACTGTACAAAAGTTTGAAAGTTGGCTATAAGCCAAAATTATTGTTAGTACTTATATTAAAGCTGGTAACAGACCTAACGTATGGATAGACAGGCGGACTTTGCAAATACCAAAAAACATTCTACGTTCAACTTTAAAGCAGCGTATGAATACTACAAAATATACTTTACGTACCCTCGTTGAATATACGATAAAATTGCTCAATAATTCGTTGAAAGTCCTTGTGCAGCCAGAGGATCAGCCAAAGTTTATACAGCGCCAAAGAATCAACCAACACTGAGCAGAGGCCGTCGGTCAGCTTGTCAATATTTTCCATGTTACGCACGCAGAATGTGACAGTTAATGGCATAAATGTGACCACTGACACAAGGCCGTAAATAGTCCTGTACGGATGCAGCCAGCTCCCTCTGGATGCAAATATATCAAAGCCCAACAGTCGGAAGTAGATACTCTGCAACTTGAGAAACTTGTTCGTCAGCATGTTGCAGCTTGAATTGTGAGCGCCTCTGGCCAGGTTTCTCATATTTATAGACAGCGCATTTGACGGGATTAAGCAGCAAGTATCAAGGGTTCTAATTGCAAAATAATTGGCACACACACACAAGTTCACTCACACATATACACGTCAAATTATGAGCCCATTAAGCTTTAAGCCAGATTACCGCTCGATAATCAATATCAAGTCTCACGCAGTCACCCCCACACGATGTATGGCACACTAATTGAACTAAATTCATTTGTGGTTTTCGATTAAAATTCAATTTAAATGCCCAATTTTAAAGCTTGTATCTATAGAAATAAAATGATTCACATTCATTAGGAAAATGTACAGCCTTTAGATGGAAAATCGGCTTGTATGAGCCAAAGTTTAATTATACCCTCAACCCATTAAAAATGGTTAAGAAGGGTATAATGGTTTCGTACAAAAGTATGAAACGGGCAGAAGGAAGCATTTCCGACCCCATACAGTATGAACTCGCAGATCTAAGAGACTTTTAATGTAAGTTCTAGTATACACAGCGAATATGAAAACTATTTCATTTCCACGGAAACATATATTTGCAAAATATTTATAATAAAATTTGACAGTAAATCTAGAATAAAGTAATTAAAATCTGACGCTATCTCGTAGTCCAGCTCAGTCGACTGCAGCATGTCTACTTGTTGAGAAGTATAGATGTTGCATGATATTAATATTCCCAACTATAATTGAACGATGGATTCAGGTCTAATTGTGCTTGTTCAAAGTGTGAACAGGATGTGCAAATACACGAATGTGTGGCTCCATCGACATTTGCACGCACATTGCATAAAATGTCCAAATTCATATTGTGTACACATGCTTGAATGGCTTACATTGTGGTCGGAAGACCGTCCAAAATGTTTTTAATATAAACATATCCGGTTGGTAACATGTTGATGTCATTAAAATGCAAATTTAGCTTGTTTTCGTTGCAGCAAGTCTTTTGCATTTGTAAGTCGAAGAACTGTAAACAACAGGAAGAAAATTGCGCATTGTGAGCTGCTTATTGTTGTTTGCGCAATAAATTATACTTAATTAAAAACAATTAAAAGCAAATCCAATTCCATTCTGCACAAGGCCCTGACCTCAGCCATCTTCCTGCATGCCTACAGTTGTTGGCCTCATGTGAATTCCATTGCAAATATTTGACAACATTTTCTAGCAAAAACCAAACAAATCTTTGTTACATTTGAAATGTGCAAACATGTATGTGTATGTGTGCAATCGCCGGCCATGAAATGTCTCTGCCAGTGTGTGGCACTGATAATCTCCGTTTGTCTCTGGCATTAGAGTTGATTTCGAAAATATTTTAATTATTCAATGCAACTGGACTGGTTCAGCACAAACATACTGATGTGAGGTTCAACAGTTGGCCAAACAATTTGGCAAACATGCAATCAGTGGCCAACAAATTCATACAATTACTCTGCAACTCATGCAAGTGTGCCACTTACGTAACTGGGCGGTATGGCGAAGCCTAGGTCAAGAGGTGTGACTCACACACACACACACGCACATATATATATATTGATATATGAATTGCAATATAAATGGGAATTCGAGGCGAGGTGGTCGAGGTGAGAAGATTTGACAAATATTGACAGCATAATTAATTTGTGACAGAATGTTTGCCGTCGCTTATTTAATTATTAACAATAACAATTTAATTTTGCAACTTTTGCATTTTACGTTTGTAATTAATTAAAGTTTCGAGAAGACGCCCTAGCATGCTCAATCCCATCTAAAATACAGAAATCCCAGTGGAATTGGATACAAACTTTTGCCAGCTAGCCAGCGAGCCAGGGCACATAAAACAAACATTGACACACTGTCACGCCCACCCATCTAAAAGAGTTCACTTTATTCAGTATTTTGTATGCTGTACTCTGTATTCGGTATTCTGTATTCTATATTCTTTAGCACAAAACTAGCACGAAACTCAGCTGGTGACTGCCAGTTGCCGGGCAGTGGGCAGCTTATAAAACTCCCAAGAACTTTTCACTCCACGAGGTATTGTTATTGCTATGCTGATGCTACAATTGTTGTTGAGGCCATACACTTGCTACCTGTTGGGTATTATGGACAAGTTGACAAGTCTAATGCCTGAAGCACATACTGAGAAACCAACAATGTATTTACCATAAATTGCTTTAATTATCAACACTAGAAAAAAACCTATTTTAATATATTATACGTAAAATGCCAGTTTGTGAATTGGCTGACAAGCATTTGCCGCGAACAATGTTTGAATTCATATCTATGCTTTCGCCAAGAGCATAAGATAAGAAAAGATAATATAAGAAAGGATAATGAGAAGAAGAAGAAGACATCATCTCAGCAGCAGCGCATGGTAGCCATTGGAAGGTATGCTGAAAGATTGTTGACCTGTGATTGATAAGATTAAGTCACAAAATTTGCTCTCAAAGTGCAGCATTACTTACATTGCATTGCTTACTTACTTTTTTACTTTCCCAATTAATATTATATTATTAACATAATATGTTTATATTTATGGCTAATATATGCTGTAAGTGTATCAGAAACTGCGTTGTTTCAGTGGCTTTTAGTTATTTACCATTTTGTAGCTGCTGCTGCTGTTGCTGCTGTTGCTGATGTTGCTGTTGCTGATGTTGGTGGTGGCGTTGCAATGCTCGGACAGCAGTTGAATCCAAAATGAAATACTTGATTTCAGCCTCCATGGAATTTGTGGAGCAAGTGCAGCGGCAAGAAGTTGACGCATGAACCGAAGTTGGAGCTGCGGCAGGAGTGCCAGAAACTTTGCCGCTTGCGCAGGAAGTCAACTTAGCATCCTTGCGCCTGCCGACGTTGAAGTCGGCGCCAACACCAAACTGTATACGGCAAGATGAACAAGATGAAGATGAAGTTGCAGCTGGGGGGCAAAGAGAAGGTAGACGTTGACTGTGGAGCAGTTTACTTAAAATGTTTAGTGGAAAGTGTTTTAAAATACATTAAAAAGTTCACGGCTGCCGTGGCACGCATAGAATTTATGCGAATTTGGTGAACTCGAGAGTGGAAACTTTTTACATTTGCGAACGCCCAATCAAGTTAAATATTTGTTTGGCTTAAGCAGCTGAGCCTTCAAGCTCTTAAATAGCCAAAAAGCACAAACATAAACACAAACACACATATATACATATATATATATATATATGTATATATGCCTGTAAGCATATATATTTCTAAATGTTATATCATGAGCATTACACATATATTTGGTGTAATTAATGCCTGACCAAACAGCATGTGTCTGTGGGTGTGTGCAGGCCAAGTGTAGGATACAAAATTCCCAGAAATCTATATACGAATATATGTATGTATGTATGTACATACATAGGTAGAAATGTACATACATGGCATACATTTGTTGATTTAATGCGGTCTTGCCGAGAGCATCTCAAGCTATTTGTGCCAGTCATTTAATGAGCTACTTTTACCATCTCATATTTATGATATCCGGAGTGGGTGCAGGGGGGGTAGAATACAATATTCAGAATGGGCTGGTATCGAATTTGCTTACGTCTTTCCGTTGCGACGGTGTGTGTATGCCCTGATTTGATAAGCATCCCCGAAAACTGTCGAATTTGCAAATGATAAAGTCGTATTTCATTTCTCTAACAACGCAAATGCCGCACTGAATACGGCAACAGGGAAAATGGGAAACATGTTCACAGGTAAACAAACACATAAGCAATTTGTCTATTTATATTTTCTCTTTACTTATTTATGAAAAAAGATAGCCAAGGTGCCGGTAAATAAATAAATTAATTAGTGAAAGGTAACTAAATTGTGAAAAACAAAAATGCTGAAAAAAAGTGGGTCAATGAGAGGGATAAGTTATGACGGAAAACGCAGATGGAGCAAGTTGGAAGAGATAATGGAAAATGCTTAACACTTATCAGATTTCCCAGAGATGAGCAAAAATGTAGAAATTTTAATTTTATTAATTGTTTCGTAATTGTTGTGTTTTTGCAGCTGCAGTGCGAAAGTTTCGCCTAGAAATGTATATATATATATATATATATATATATATATAGATAAATGATAAATGGACATTGATATTTCAGCCAATGGTGGCTTTGTGTATATAAAAAAGCATTTAATTATATAACCGATTTAAATTTAAATGCAAAGCAATAAAAATAATAAAAAAAAAACGCCGCACAAAATTCGTGTGAAGAGTCTTCATATTGAATTAATTCAAATTGAAAATGGTTGGCAAAAAAAGAAGGAAATTAATTTAATTTGCGACAATTCGCAATTGCAAAAAGCGCATTATGCAGAATAATCGACATTTCAAATTGTATTATCCACGAATATATGTGTGAAATAACAATTTGCGTAGCTTTCGAAAAGCCATTTACTTTAAATGAGATAAAAAAACAAAATAATTGTATTTTTGCCACTTGGCATTCGCCATAGCCTTGCAGAGCTCAATTTAATATTATTTTCCGATTTGGAACACATTCAATTATACATCGCCGATCCCTAACAATGTATTTATTCCTGATCGGTGAGTTGAGTTATATGCGCAGAACTTGGAATATATTCGTCTCTCTGCTGCAGACTGTGCATAGGCCAGAGATGAGGGAAGCAGTAATCAAATAGGAGCAATCAAGTCACGTTATTTTGAGCCCTTATTACACAGATTAGGCCAGAGTTAATCTGGTCAAAATGTAACGGAATATAATCCTCGACTTGCCTAAGAAAACTTTTTTCTAAATTGTCTGGCTTAGATTATAAGTGCAATAAATGAAATCAAGAGAAACTTACAGCCATACTTCAAAAGATCTGTATATGAGATATATATATATATATATATATATATAACTATATGTACATTTGTATGCTTAAAGCTGAAACTAAATTCTTAACTTAATGTTCAACTGTGCAAAAGTCTGGAATAAGAGAAACTTGCCAAAAGCGAGATTCAATGACACTTAAACTACATTTGAACCGAGCTTATACTTAACTTTAAGTCGCTTCAAGCTGGTTGAAAGGCATCTTCCATTTGAGGACCTCATTGTATCCTGCAATTCGTTAAATGTTGAACTGAAATCATTAAACTCGTTCCCAAATAAGTGACTTCAATAATAAATGGGCAGTAAATAAGATGAAAATTATTTATAATTTGAATTAGCTATCATTTTAGGGCAACTTTCAAAACAACAAATTTGAATGAACCCAAAATACTGGCCGGGAATTTATATAAATGCCGCTTAAATCTCAATCTCAGTTCAGATATTGGCCAGATTAGAGGATGCGCAGTCACAAATAGTTTCGATGGCTAATGCCTGCTGCTTGCCAGAAAAGCTGGCCAACAACTGAACTGCAGCGGCAACCAAACCAGAACGGAACGCAAAACGGAAACGGAAACGAAACGTATTGAGAGAGTTCGGCAAGCAGACAGCGAGTGAATAGAGAGAGTGAGAGAGAGTGAGAGAGAGCGAGAGAGAGAGGAAAAAGTGTTTCAATGCCATAAGGTTCACATCCGCTTGCTCTTCGCTTAAGCTTAAGAGCAGCTGCTCTTAAGCCAAGCGCCCATCAAGGAGCGCCATAGTTTTTTGCCCTGCTCGCATTTTTGTCAACAATTGGCCCATCTTAAGCGTATTTACACGCTTCGAGTATCAACAGACGACAACAATAAACAAGCCCGGGATGCTTCACACATTGCTCGCTGCCACAGCGCCAAATTGAATTAATTGCAACGCGTTGTCTGAGTACCACCCCCCCCCCCCCCACCCCACTGTATCCCACTCTATAGCCCGCCGCCAGCCCGCTGTGCTGGGCATTAAAAACGATAAAGTGGGCAGGTGTGGCCGCAGCACAACATTTTGATGACCATAATGACAACAATTAAATATAAATCACCGACCAGCAACAAGCCAAGGTTATCCACCCCGACAGCGTCTTTTGGACTTCTTGTGGCACTCGCACCCCACTTCCGTGGGCATGCCCACACGCGCCCCAGGTTCCGCGACGCAAGCATACAATTAGCTTTTATGGCCGCAGTGTAAAAGAAAATGTCGGTTTTGGCCATGGCCCGGGCGCACTTGGCGTATGGTAATTTGAAAATATGGTAATTATGAAGAGGCATTACCGAAAAAAAATAACTTATATATACACATACATATATATATATATATAATCTGTATGTAAGTAAAGTTATTTATGTCTGTTTATGTATGTAGAAAATAAAAACAAGCAGAAGAAGCAGCAGCAGCAGACGGGGCAGCAGAAGGAGCGGTGCCACCTCTGACATCCTGGCTGTCTGTTCTAATTAGGCGCACATAAATTTTGTTACGAGAACAGCAATAAAAGTAACAAATCCTAAATAACAATTAAAACAATTTGCAAGATTAAAAACACCTTACGGTGAATGCTTTAATATTTTAATTAAAAATTCTTTAGCCGCAATATGTTGGCGGCCAGGCACAGTCCGAGGAGAGGCATGCCACTCTCCATTGTTGCCGTTGCTGTTGCTGTTGCTGTTGCAAATGCCGTTATAGCCATCGGTCGAGTGTTCTGAATGGTCTCCGGAGGCCTATGACTTTGAATTATTGCAGGCCCAGTCATAAATTAAGTGCGCGGCTCGCTGGTTGCGAGGCTGAGCGAGGTGTT
This sequence comes from Drosophila cognata, assembly GCA_035041535.1. Classification (NCBI taxonomy): domain Eukaryota; kingdom Metazoa; phylum Arthropoda; class Insecta; order Diptera; family Drosophilidae; genus Drosophila; species Drosophila cognata. The sequence continues at coordinate 9,223,931 of JAWNLC010000571.1, read as the reverse complement.
GCGAGTGGCCAGGGGGCGGGGGGGAGGCGTATTGGAGTGTTGCGCCAGTGGCAAGGTGGCTGCTCAACCTACTTGATTGCCGTTTAGCGCGTGCTAATAATCTTAAATGGATGCGAGATGCGATCAACATGCTCCACTCGAATCGCGCTCAAAGCACAAGGATCTCCCCTTAAAGCCAGGTGAAAATAATTGTTTAAAATGACACGTTTAACAACAAATTCATGCAATACTATTATTAATCTCATTATTTAGTGCAAATATGCGCACAAAGTCAATATCGAGGAGTACTGCCACTCGCACTGGCAATACTGCTAATGGAATAATAATTATGATGAAATTTCGAAAATAATTGGCCAAAATATATAATTAGATACTTTATACATTCTGATTACTCTTTGAGTAATGTGAAATATTTAAGTTTTTGGCTGCAGTTTCGTATTGGAAATTATGACTATTATAAATTGGAAATTAATGGCTGATTAAATTGATTGCCTTTTATCGCTAACCGCGCCCGTTTCGGCCAACATCGACATAATTCAAATTCATAATTCGGGAATTATGCGTTTTGGTTTCACAAAGTGTGGCATCTCCAGGATGTTTTCATTTACATTTGATTATTATAATTGGGGATAACCCACCTGCGATCTATAAGGTCTACTGTGCTCCCTTTCTGAGCCTACCCCTCTTCCATCTTGAGGGTTTCTATGTCCTTGGGCCTCATCACATGCTTGCCTAGGATGCTGCATCTTTTCCTGATTAAGGCCACGCATTCTGCTAGGATGTGCGTTGAGGATTCCTGCTCGTGTTCACTTCTCAGTCTACAGTGTCCTGTCAATAGACCTGGGAGTATCCTGAGCCTGTTATTTTATCTCATCTTCAGATATCTTCTTGAGCTGTCTCAACTGAAGCAGTCCAACTTGTTGATTAAATGAAGTTTCAATTTAAAGTTGTGCTTGAGCATGAAAATAAACATTTTCAAATTGCTAATTGCTCAATGAAAAATTGATGAACTGGATTAGTTATATCATCAAATCAACAAATAACAGTTATTCTTACATTTGAAAAGCGTTTGAATTTGCATTCATTTTGCTCAAGGATTTGTAGATTATTTTCCCATTATTTGGCGCACTCTAGTTGTGGCAAAAGCTTATTTGCATGCAATCAACACGTACAACAAATGTAAACATGCTTCTGGATATCACTACCCAAATACGTTAGTATAAAGGCCAAAAGAGATAATAATAATAAATGTTAGTGGAGAGGCAAAAATTGTTGTCATTTGAGGGTTATTACCAGGCCGAACTGCCACCGAGCTGAGCTGTACGAATAAACAACTGATTGGGGGCAGCGCAAACTTGTTGCATAAACTCCGACACATCCTGTACCATGCTGCTCCTTGGACCGCTTGCTCCTTTTGAAGGCAAAGCAATTTGAACACAATAAAGCCGAACCGGCTCGGTCTGAGCCTGCATATTAAATTCACAGGCACTTGGCCAAGGCCTTAAACCGTCGTAAATAAATGCGGAGGCTGCAGAAGGACCAGAAGGAGTTAACCGTTGCGGCCGCGCAATCAAATTCAGATACTTGGTGACGCTCACAGTCTCCCTCTCTCTCTCTCTGTCTCTCTCTCTCTCTCTCTTTCTCTCTCTCTCTGTCTCTGTCTGTCTATAGGTCGTTGCTGTGGTACTTAAGTGTCGTAAAGTCCTTTTGCGTGCAGCGGCAACAACATCATCGGCAGGGACTTTTATGATTTATGCAACTATCGCCTGCAGCCGGAGTCAGAGTCAGTGCCACAGCCTTAGCCCCAGCCGGCGTCAGGACACCAGGACAGCCTGGAGGACAGCCCATTGCCGAAATCCTTGAGGCGCTTCTATTTTTTTTTTTCCTTCGTGCCTCTCCAAAATGTGCAATTTTTTTATTTAACGTGAGCTAAGCGGGTGGACGGCATGCGGTAGGTGGGGTAGCTGGGGTAGGTGGGTCGACATTCATGAATAAAAGATTTTCAAGTGTGCCGCCACCACCACCCCCTCGACGCTTCACCCTTCGCCCTTCGCCTCGCACGCTGCTTTCCCTCAATTTATTATGCTTCTGGCCTTGCCGAGTGCAAATAATAAGCAGCAAGTGCACAGCCACGCCCACAACGCCTCCACACAAGCACCTCTCTCGCTTATACGCCTTCTCTCTCTCGCACTTAAACGCCCACACAATTGCCGAGGACAGCTGAAAGAGGCGCCTTTGGAAAATTAGCAAAGCAAAGAGTTGCAGTTTACTTGCCATTTAAGCGCCGCACTCGACAGTTGTGTTTGTCAGTGGCAGCAACAATAACCACCAACAACACCAACAACAACAACGACGAACAACGAGCAACAGCAACAGTAACAATCAGCAACAACAACAATGCTTGAGCTGAGGTTGCATTCGGTTTTGTTTGCCGTCACCATTTATTTCCTTTGTTTGTTGTCTCTCAAGATCGCTGGGCCTGGCTAACAGCGGATGTACAAAATAGGCACCTGGATGTCGGATGTTCATAGTCCCCCAAAAACCAGTCAACACTTTTGTCTTGTGCACCACAAATCCCTTAAAGGAGCTGTTGCCGTCCCAACACTCAGTTTGGGCCACATTTGTGCAATCCCCATGAAAATATTTATAAAGTTGTTTAGCTTTATTTAACAGGGAAATAAATGTTCATTTCTATATTTATCTGTATAAACCTAGAATATATATATACAAATATACAAATCTGGTTAATTTCTACATCAAAGCTGCGCCAAGAAATGTATTCATGTAATTAACTTAACTTTAATTTTGCTATTTTCCCAGGATTTTTTTTGTTACTCGTACTTTAATGATAAAGAAACACAATCAAATATAAAGTTCACCGTGTTGAAATGTTCATCAAATTAATTAATTCCACTTGATAATTTTATATGTGCCACATCAAATGTCATCATTTTAAATCAAAAAGCGCGCTTAACTCTGCCCCGCACTGTCCAGCACTGAGCTTGAAGCGCAGCCAACTTCATGCATTCATTTCAAACTGTAATTAACATTGCCATTGTGAGCTGAACGCGCGATTATGCGCTCATCGTCTAAGTATGTTAAGTAACAGTAAGTTAACAGTTTGCTGATCGAATGCCGTTAGATGCTTATTAAATGCGACCACACTTTTCGATAACAGCGTGTTATTTTACTGCTATGCCATGTTGGTCACATCGAACAGTTGCCGAATTGTTTTTGTCGTGAGCGGTTGATGTGGACGGGCTCGGCGCTTCGCATTTTATGTACGTTCATTTCTGTAAACGCCATTTATGTGTATGCGCGCGAGTGTGTATTGTGTGTGTATGTGTGCTTGCATGCTAGCCAATCGCGGTTTTTTTTTGCGCCTTTGTACAGTAAAAATTCATATTTAGATGCTAAAGCGCTGCACTCGTAGCAAAATGAAGCGTGCGAAAAAAAGTGCAAACAGACGAAGCCGCTTGCCTCGCATCCAGTTGCCGTTGTTGTTGCTGTAGCCTAAGACCAGCATTTTGTTGTTGCGCAGCGCGCATTGTGAGAGAGTTGTGTGTGTGTGTGTCTCTCTGTATGTGTGTTCGTATAAATTCCAAAACATACGCTTGCACAGTGGCACCAAAAGTGAGCTCACAATTCTTTCCATGCCCGGCTTTGGACATCTATGTGTGTGTGTATGTTTGGGTGTGTCGCTGTTAGCCGTGTTTATTATAATTTTCCTCGTTTTTGTATTTCATTGGGATTTCTTTTTATTTCGACTCAAGTGGAGTTTTGTATTATTGTATTTTTTTTTCGTAATTTTGTATTGTTGCTTTTGCTGTTCGTCTACGCTTCGGGCCCTCTTTCACAATTCTCTCATTCTAAGCCTATTCGCACCAGGCAAGTGTCATTGTGAGCTGTTGTCGCTTCGTCTGCTTCTTCACGTTCTTGTGTGCGTACGTATGTTTGCGTTTGCGTGTGTGTGTGTCAGAAGCAACAAATGTGGCCAACAATTATCAAAAGCTGCGATACGTGATAAAATGTGACCAGAGCCCAAGTCGAGCCAAGTGTCAATTAGAATTTATTATTATTCATTATTATTATTTTTTTTCTTACTCTTTTGTTCATTCGCTCACACTTCGTGGGCCTTAATAAGTCGCCCTGCGCGCTCGCACACACTCTCATGTTCTCTCTTTCTCTCTCTATCTCTCTATCTCTCACTCTCCGGAGTTACAACAACCACAACAATAACAGCAAGGAAATTTAACGTGTGCTGCTTCTTCTTGTGGCCTTTTGCTACCTTTTTTAAATACAAAGGCGAAAAGTGGGAAGTGAAATGTTAAATAAGCTTAATTAATTGCAGCAAATTAGCGCAAAATGTGGCTAAAACGTGTGCGATAAAAGTACAACAAAAGTAAAACCAAAAAGAAGTAAATCAAACGCAAAAAGCAGATAATAAAAGAAAACCAAAACCAGCAACAAAAACTGCGCGTGCCTCTGCTGTATCTGCATTAGTGCGTGTGCGTGTGTGCGCGTGTGTGTGTGTGTTTTGTGTTTGTGTTTGCGTCCGTTTGCAACAGATGCTGCAAGCGTTACGCTCTGTGTGTGTGTTGTTGTTGTGCAAGGACAACAACAACAGCAACAGCGACAACAACAACGACGCCTAAATCGATAAGCATCAAATACGTCATCAACTGAGCGACAAGCAACATCAACAAAAACCATGTTCAAGTGCATTCCAATATTCAAAGGCTGCAACAGGCAGGTGGAATTTGTGGACAAGCGCCACTGTTCCCTGCCACAAGTGCCCGAGGAAATTCTACGCTACTCGCGCACCCTCGAGGAACTCTTTCTGGATGCGAATCACATTCGCGATTTGCCAAAGGTTAGTATTAAAGTATATATATACTTTACATATATATCTATATGATTTGTATATATATGCTTTACCAAAGATATTTCATCTATTTGTTTGGTTCCCTGAACTCTACTCAAAAGCTATGCGATTCTTTTCACTTGGCTGCCACATCCCTTTGCCTTTGGCTTTGCCCTGCAAGCGAAGTTGTTATTCTTTGCTTCTATTTGCAGCTCTTATCCTTGCTGCTGGGGTTGTTGTCCAGCGCAATTTGCATCGCTCCTCTCCTCTTGCACTTAGAGGCCAGTGTGTGGCATGAACAGAGCAACGTAGAAGAAGACAATGATTACGTCCGCTTGAGTCAGTTGGGCGGAAGTCTTAAATTAATAACGATGGAGGGGGCGCAGTGGAGCGAGTTTGTTCTTCTCTTCGACACAAGTGGCATGCACGTATAATTGAATATTCAATTATGCAACAAGCTAAAGCTGATGCATTTACAGACACACTCACACACACACACACACACACACACTTACATATCGTATGTCAATTATGCACATCAAAAGACAAAACCGGCCGCAATTCTAATTGGGGAGCAAGTGTCGGGTAAATGGAGGAGACTAATTTGGGGATCGCTTTGGCAATTAGCAGCGATTAGCTACGATTAATGATTGCTAACAAACAATTGTGAATCATTTCGTAAATAAATTTGCTGTTGGCTTCCGTTTTATGTGCAGCTGAAAAACAAACAAACAAATCAAACAAACAACTGCAACAAGAACAACAAGTAGCTGGAGCTATAAACAATAAACAAAGCGTTGACATAGCAACAAGTGTTGGGTTGCCAGGGGTGTAGGGGTGCCAGGGATGGTGGGGCAGCTGCTTGGTTGCTTCAGTTGTTCATGTATTTACATAGATACAAATTTACATATAGCATGTACACACAACTGCTGTTCCCCCCACAAGCCCTGCCCTGCCCTGCTTGGTGCTTTGACTTGTGCGATTAATTTGCGGTTACTCCAGTTTATTTTCCAAGCCCTCACAATACGCATTCAGAGTATGGAATTATATGCCTTGTCGTTATGAAAGTTGTTGATAAACTGCCACTTGTTCAGTTCGAAATTAAAATATTCGCTTTATCGAAGACAAATCAACTCAACTCGAAAGAGTATTAAATCTCGGACTCTTCTTTCCATAGAAAAGTCTTTTACGCAAACCAATTTATATAAATATTTCATAACAGCCCGAAGTAAAACTAAAAAATAGAAGTAAAAACCAAATATATACATAAAACGAAGAAAAACCAACGCAACTTGAAAGGGTATTGAAATCTCGACTTTTCTTTGATTTTCATTTGATTGCCGGAGCAATTTCCACTTGACTGTGGTTTTCATGTCTTCAAATTGTGCAGTTTCCCCTATTTTTTTGCTGTTTTTGTAGAGCTTCCTTCGCGGTTAGCCGCACTCTCTAATGAACTTCTAATGCAAATTTTTGTAGCCCGTTTACATCAATAAAGCGCACAACAAGCGTAAACAGAAGCAACAACATTTACTGGAGCAATGGACCCACAAGTTGGTGCCGCTGTTGTTGCTGTTGCTGCAACAGCAACATGTTGCTGACCGATGACAACAACACGAACGACGACAACAATGGACACCCATAATAATGATGATGTTCGCTTTTGCCGCCGCAATCGAAGTTTGCTTGTGGATGCCACAGCGACTCTGACAGCGTCGGATGTGTTGCTGCTGGTTATTCTTGTTGTTGTTTGCTGTTTGTGGTTGTTGTTGTTGTTGCCTCTTCTGCGAATTTTATAAGCCGTCAGCCCTTTAACTCTTTGCGAGCAGCAGACAATTTCCGCGTTGTCATAGCAACAATAAACATCAACGACATCAGCGCAAACGTGCCTCAACTCAATTGCTCTTAACTCGACGACAATCTGCCGCAATCACCCCTTGTTTGACAACACTGGCAATTGCTGCTGCCACTGTTGAAAATCCAAAAGCCTCTATTATAAAAAGCGTAATTATGTTGGATTATGGCTTCAGCTTTGTTGCACTCAAAGCAAATCTGTACATATTTATAATATTTTAACCTGGTTTCGCTCGTTAACACGAAATAATGTTGTAAAATGCTATCTCAAATAAACCAAAGTATGCAATATTCTCCCATTTCCCGCGACTGACAATTATGCTGTGCATTCATTTAAAACATTTAACTTACACTTGAATTACACTTGAATATGATGAGCTTGCTATCGTCGTTGGAATAATAATAATAATAATAGTTAAGAGAAAAAGCTCTAGTCGAGATGGATCGACTAAGAGATATTCCGAACCCAGTTGTTATATACATTAAATCGATTAAAGTACAGACTTAATGTCGCTTCAATTCAGTCCCTTTCTCACACATGATGAATTATATATCAGTTGGAGATATATATACTTCTACTTTTCACATACTTCCACCCAATTACCCACCTTTAATGGGTTCATTGTATATACATAAATAATATAAATTCGTTAAAAAAATCGTTTTATTTTTTGGCTGAAATTGCTTTCAAAGTTATTCAGTTATTTTTTGTATTAAATTCGTTTTAATGTCAATATAATATCTCTTCTCGATGAAAATCGCCATCCTATCCAAGGGAGATGTGGCAACAATTTTTGATGGGTATTCTCTGATGCTAATTATATGGTATCTATAATATTTCCACTCACGTTACTATCACTAAGCACCACTGTTGTACTCAAGTGGCAATTAGCTGGTATTTTGCATAATGCAGTCGCTGCTCACAGAACCTACCTCAAGTGAGCGTTGTGGAAATTTAACATATTCTTTTTTTTTCACTTATGTACGATATTGGTTTGGGTTTGGGTGCTCGCAGCACACATTCATTGCTGTGCTCTTTCTTTGCTGCCAATTAGTCACGCCCGCTGATAAGATATCGGGTAATCGCCTCTTATCGCCTGCCTTGAGGTCTGCGCTCCAGCTAACACACACACACACATACACAAATACACTCACACACAGCTCAGGTTGTGTCTCGCCTTGCCTTCCCCATTTGGTGGACTGGCTTGTCTTTCGCAATTCGAACCGTGGCGCTGTTGTGTTGTTGTTGCAGGTGCGTTTCGTTCGAGAACTTAAACGGCTGTCTGGCTATTGGAACCCAATACCGAAGCGTCGGCCGGCAATGACATCATTAAGCAGCAGTAGCAGCTATGAGAACAACAACTAAATAGCATTTAAAATGGCGTCCGCTCTCTTATAGTTTGGTTTTCATTTATTTTTTTGTATTTTTTAGCTAAACCCACAAGTAACTATTAGCCCATAAGCTGGCCTAAATGATAGCAGTGTGTCTTGCAAATAGTTGTGCCCTGTGTTTGGGCCAAAATTCCGCATTGATTTCTGTACTTGGCTTTTCAATGGGTCACAGTTGGTTAACTAGCGTCGTCGCTTCTATAAATACTGTCGAGTCGTCGAGTCGAGTTGAGTCGCTCAAAACCGGTTCCGCCATATGAATATGTACATGTGTACATATACAAAATGTTCTCGAGCTATTTCAATTAGTTTTTATACCTCGTAATAGAAATTATTGGCGCAACGGGTATAATTAATTATTTAGTTCCAATAAAATCGAATCTATCATTTGCAATATTATCGTATTGAAAAACATTTTCAAAAGATTTCTTTTTACAGGAATTTTAATTGAAATTGGGGAAATGAGTTTTGCGTCAGAATATATTTTCCATTTTGCAAGCAATGTTTAGCTTTGATATAGGGAAACTTCTAGTCAGCAAATTGTGAGTGTGTCAGGTTTAACTGATTTATTTGTTGGCCGCTTTAAAACAATAACACAATAGCTGACGTCAAGGAACCGTTTGGGAATGCCAGCAATTGTGCACTCGAAATACACTTGCCAAAAAACTAATTGCATTAAAACGCTGCAGCGGAAGAGATTTATCGATACTTGGATAATGGTCGAATGAATAACTGTTGTGACAGTTAAGAGAAATATGCTGTTGAGTGCTTAACTATTTTAACGGTCGGTTGCCATAGATGTGGTCCTGCAACTTGTGGCTGCCACTACTGCAGCAGCAACAGCAAAAGCAACAACAATAGCTGTATCTATGTGCCTGTCGCATGTCGCCTGTCTGCCGCGTCTTGTGGCTGTGTGCGACGCTAGAAAAATGAAGATGTACAGATTTAAGCAGGCGCACAGCTGCCACAAGCAGGCAACGGGTCTAGACCGTTGTTGCGGATGTCACAGCGTGCCATCTACTACCAGCATATGAAAACCTGTGTATGTGTGTGTGTGTGTGTGTGTGTTCAGCTGCATGTATCTGCATCTGCAAAATGTTGCAACTGCTGCCGGTTTGCGGAACAAGCATGCATATTCACATATACATACAGACAGACATATGTGTGTCTCTTCCAAGTGTGGCTCGCCGTTACTGTTGTTGCCGTTGTGGTTGTTGTTACTGTTGTTGTGTTCTAGCTCAGCTGGTTTTCGCATTTAGTAGATGCGCCCAGCGAGATATGCGCGTATTGTGTCTAGAACTCGTTTTTTGGCCGTTGTGTTAAACTGCGTTGTTTTGCCATTTGCTGTTCGCCCAGTCATTTGCAACATGCACACCACCAAGCATGGTTCTGTGTGTACGCATGTGTGTGGCTGCGTGTGTGTGCCTGTGTTGTGTACAACCAGATACATTCAGCTGATTACACTTGCAGATACATTATGGAATAACTGAAAATCAACGAAGCGCACTGTATCTCTGTGTGTGCTCACGTTCTCTGTGTGTATTTCCATGCCTGTCATGGTTCGTTCAGCGCTGTAAACACCCACAGTTTTATAGCTTTCAAAAGTTATCTCGGCCTTGCATCTGCATCTGTATCTGTGTGCATGGCCATTCAATGTCGTCAAAGTCATTTTCGAAAAATGTGCTTTTAACAAAGCTAATTGCATTGCCTGCATTTTTTTTTTCCTTCCCTTTGATGTGAAATTGAATTATGTGGCTTGTGTTTTACCACTTGATGGAGCTTCCATCGCGCAGCGTCACATGAAACTCATAAGCGACGTTCTGCTGCTGTGATGCAACCCATGAAAACTGCCGCAACTTGTTGGCCTGGCCAACAACACACAATGCTCTGCAGTCTGTGTGTGTTGTCTGACAGCTGCTGCTTGCTGTGCGCCTGCTCCAACTAGATACAATAGTAAAAGTGTGCTGTCTGCTAGTGAGTGGGCGATGGTGTGCGTGTGTGTGTGTGTATGCTGTGTGTGAGTGTGTGTGCATGGGAGAGAATGCTTGTGCAAAACTGGTGGTACTTGTGTATTGTACGTGGTACGAATGTTGTTGCAATGCCGGCCGGCCGGCCGGTCTCTAATTTATCGTCATGCAAAGAGAGAGACTCCTCGCATAGATACAACAAGCGACGCCATCGCGTGGGCTCTGACTTGTCTTGGGTGGTGGGGGGTTCATGGTGCATAGGGTGGGGGGCAGTGCTTGGCTAAAAGTTTACAATTCGCATTCGTTTTTATTGTCATCACGTCTTGTCCTCCTTTAGTGCTTTTTGCTTTTATTTTTGTTGTATTTTGCATTGGCGGCCATTGCACCGCTCGGCTGCCCCTTGGCCGCAGGGCTGGCGTTCTCCGGTCTTTTTCATATCCAATTTGCTTGACTGAATGTCTTGTGTGTGTGTGTGTGTGTGTGTGTATATGTGTTTCTTTACTTTCGGTGCACATACCCTGAACCAATTGAAAATGGTCAAATAGGGTATAGTGAAATCGTTAAAAGGCTTTCGAAATCATCCATGACTCCATAGAGTATATATAAATTCTTGATCACAAATATGTGCATGCATGTATGAGAAAAGGAGCGAAGCGAACTTTATTTGCATCGTTTTAATGTTTGTAAAAGTTGTGTTAAGGGTATCTCCAAGTCAAACTCTGGAATAGAGCATTCTTGGTTGATGTTTTTTGGTTGGTCGTTTCTCTTTGTCTTGCTGCATATTTCGCTCGTCGTTGGCTTTTGTCCCTGACAGTAACAACTCTGACGCATGATTTGTTGAAAGGCCTTTCGTTTTTTATAAATAGCAAAACTGAATCTGGGACATTGTAGGTGCTCGGAAGCAGAAAAACAAAAAAAAGCTGAAGAAAGCCATGAACATAAAGCGCACAAATGTGTACTACCACCATAAAGGGGAGCTTAAGTAGTTTGCTTTTCAACGAAACTGACCAATGCAAATGTGAAAAAATTGTTCTTCTTTCCTTTCTTTTATGTGTTGGGGTAAATTTGTAATAAAGCAAGCTTCATAAAGAGAAAAGTCATCCGGTGAAGCGAATATGCAAAAGATATTAATAGAGCGAGTAGTGCAATCGCGCAAATACATTTCGTCCAGAGCACAATTTGTATTCATTCTCCATGAATAAATTATTCATCAAAATTATTTGCATTAATCAACTTTGCAAATGACTTTCTTTGTTTTTGCCTTGTATCATTTACACATCTTAGCATTTTCATACTCAGTGTTCAAATTGAACATTTTTGCAATAGGCAAATGTCTTTCCGAGTCGAATTATGTTGGACTTAAAACGTCTAACTTGAAGCACTTTGAAACCTTGAAACCTTTATCAAACAGTCTTTACTGGCTATCTCATTTTGATCACTTTCCAAATATTTCGATTCTGATTTCTAAGTATGTACACAGAGCTTTAGCTGTGGTTTTTTTTGTTTTGTATACCTCTGTCTGATATATCTGGGTCATCAACTTTATCGAGTCACGGCCCCAGCGGCAGTCGCAAAAAAACTTCTCACATTTACAGTCATTTAAGACAAGCGAAAAATTTAATAATCTTTACGACTACAACTACGAATTATTTTCATTATTATCAATATGGTCGCGACTACTGCTGTTTTGTGTGTGTGTGTGTGTGTGTGTGTGGTATGCTTTTTGGGGGCAGAAGTAAGAGGAGTGACCCAACAATGGCCGATAAAAATCGCTGGCTCAATGAAAGCAGCGACGCTGACGATGCCGCCCGGTGCGGCTGTTAACCTTGAGGTCTATGACTCAGTGAGTCAGCCACTAGGGGGCGCTGCTTTCTTTTCAAAGTGCCAAAAGATGAGTGAGGTTTTGAGTGCGAGTGTGAGTGTGAGTGTGAGTGCTCCACATTGCAGGAAGGTCAGCCCCAAATGCCTGTCGCTATGTGATCAGTCGCGACCCTTCACTTTGGAAAGTACGAGGAGCGCCAAAATAATTTATTGTAAATCGAACGTCAAATTGATGGGCCTAGCTGGGAAAATCGTGATGCTCATAAATGAATTGTTGGCGACATGTCTGATGAAAACCCAAAAAAAGAGAAGAAAAAAAAAAAAATGGAGAAAAAAGCAAGAAAACGACTTCTAACGCTTGGGTTTAGGTTGCCTGGACCGAACGGGTCACGGCGTTGTACAAATGACAAACTCTTTTCGAAATTTATGGCCACGAAAACGAACTCGAAGATGAACAGAGACACGTCCTAACGATTGTGTCTTTTGTTTACTAGCGAAACTAGAGAAAGGCTTTCATCTTGTGCATTGTGTGTCGTCGTGCCGTGGACTAATCCAAGCTATTTTCTTTTTCTTTTCCCTCCGCTTGCAGAATTTCTTCAGATTGCATCGCCTGAGAAAACTGGGCCTGAGTGACAATGAAATTGGACGCCTGCCGCCGGACATACAAAACTTTGAAAATCTCGTGGAGCTCGATGTTTCACGTAACGGTAAGTGTAGCACACAAGGCATGCAACAAGTGTCCGATAATTATTATTGACATTGATGGGTTGCTGTGAGAGCGCAAAGGGGATGCGCAATCTCTCTTCACTCTCTCTCTCTCTCTCTCTCTTTCTTAGACCACGAGCCTGTTCATCTAATTGAGCGACAGGCAGCATCGGGATGCTGTTATACAAATTGAGTCTCTTAATGCCCTGACATAAAACAATTGCACGTCACGTCAAATTGTACCAGCAAAGCGATGGCATTTGTGGCTCGTAGGCAAATGTGAGCCAGCGCCACCATTTGTGGTGGTGCTTTCTCCCATTGTTATAGAGCAAAACCGCAATGAGTCTTCGAAACCCATTCAAAAGTTGAACCATGGTATAGATTCTTTACAGCCGTTTGCATCGAAGTAAAGAATCCATATCCTATTCCTATTTATAGCAACTGTGCAACAAACTGCATGAGCAACAGATTGGTTTCGCCAGAATAAAGCTTAGTTGTATGGTTGCGAAACTCTTCAATGCAATATGGCACGCACAAGCAGCCAGCTAGTCGGAGACGGAGTCGTATAGCCGTACATATTTATTTTCTGCTTAGGCAAGCATAAATCCGTAAACACCAGCCAGTAATTGGAGTCAAGTGCAGTGCGCACAGAATCACTGTATTTAAAATAAAACTAATATACACATATGTAGATGTGGGGATAGAAAAGCGTGTGTTGCCATTGCAAATACCCTGCGCATGAATTTATGCTTTTAACTATTGCCTTTTTTGGCTTTGAACCATAAATCAAAAATGTTCTCATTAAGTGACTTAATTCATTCGTGCAATAGTTTAAAGGAAAGAAAATGTAAAATAACTACAAAATTTGCCTTAGAAGACATGATTTTTTTTTAGATTGGCATTTGAACTTAATGTGAAGATCTGATCTTGATTGCTCACCTTTATTAGGCAAGTCCGCTACTGCATTACCGCATTTACTGCAAAAAGTGAAACAAATTTCGATGACGTTGTCGTCGTCGTTGTTCTGGTGTTGTGACTACTTAATGTGGCTTCCTATTTCCGCTTTTCAGACCCAAAAATACGTAAGCTAAGCAAAAGTATTGCATTACCAGTTCGCCAAGTTGATTGCACCCATTACTCGAATTGGCCTGCATTGCAGTGGTGCTGAGCCAGCAGTTCTTGGCTGCGGCTTGTCGCTTATGCATATGACCCACAAACGATCTGCAAACACACCCAAAGCAAAATAAGTGAACGGGCCTTCAAAGCTCGCCAATCGTCGCCTTGTGCTGGAAATCTGAGCTGCTGCGGGTCTGGGTGAAAGGCCGGCACAAGCTAGAGATGTCCGCAATGGTGATTTTTCACTCGACGTGATCGCAGATATTTAACTTTTGAGATTGTGTTTAAAATCATTGTCTGCGCTCAGTTTGTTCACTCAGTCAGTCTAACAGTCTAACAGTCTGCATTATTTGTTCGATTTTTGTATGGGCGACAGCGGGAAAGGCCTTTCACATTCAATTACCATTGGTGCAATTCACAAATTATTATTATAGGGAAGGCGACGTCGTCTGATGGCTCTGAACTCGAACTGGTAATAGTCAAACCCCGCAATTGGCAGGTGCAAACACACCTTTTATACACACACACACACACATATACAGGCGCGCTCATATTTATATTATAGGGCACTTTAATACGTTCAAATTGGCCGCATCGAAAATAAATATTTCAATAGCCAACTGTGGCGTATGCTGTAGAAACGAGTGTGCGGCGCTTGTATTGGTTCTGTGGCCACAACAATGGCAGTGGCAGAAGCAACAGCAACAGCAGCAACGGTTGTGCAATTGCAGTCAACAACACAGCAAACACAGTGAAACGGCGAGCTGCCAAGCGCAGTACGCATTATATATATATATATATATATATTTGTATATATAGTACATTACGTATACGCCCGCTTGCACTTGACAAAAGAATTGGACGGCAACAATAACTGCAACGTGCATAGCATTTGTAGGTGATCCGCACAGTGGTTGAATAACCTCTTAAAGCGCATAAATATATTGTGGGCATCCTAGATGAAAGATGAAAGAAAATCTTGCATTATCCATATTTCCACACTTTTATTTGTGTTTGCGAAATGAATAATAAAATCAATTTTAAACATTTTCAACAAATTTAAAAATTAAATAGGATTCCATTTATTAATATATAAAAAATAATTTAATTATACTAACATTTTAGAGGAACACCTTCCAACAGTTTGTGCCATTGATATTGCCATTATTTTTTTTATAACATCGATGCGAAATGCGACAAATCGTCTCAAGAAACTCGAAATACTCGTGGCGATTTTCTAAAATTCTGCACATAGTTTACGAATGTCGAAAGTGCAGAGAGCTCTCGCTTATGAGAAATGTACAGGCAACCAATTTAGATTCTGCAGACATTTGAGAATGCAAGAAATGTTAATAGTGGATTAAGGCTATAAGATACAAATTGACTACAAGGTGGACAATATCGATTTTTGTCCACTGTGCAGCGCATTGGCTACACGAATAAATGCTAATAAAAACATTAATTTCAATAGCTGTGTGTTGTGTATGTGTGTGTGTGTTGTGTGTGTGAGTGTGTGTATGCGGGTGTATGCGGTTGTTTGCAATTGAGCAGGTGTTGTGGACGCTGCCGTCGTTGTCGTTAGTAGCCGTGAGTTATTTTGTTTTTTTTTACGTAAGTCATTATGACAAGTAGAGCTGCTTGCGAAACGTACGCTAGAGGGCGCTGTAGCACTCATTTCATTTGTTGCAGTTTTGTTTTCGCAGTATCGCTAATTGTTTGTTTATTTACGCGTTGTGTTTTGTATTACTTAATTTTGGTGTAAATCGTGTTCGCTGCAGCTTGTAAATTGTCCGAAACAGATTTGTGGCCTATTTATTAGTACATAATAATTTGAAAAGAAATGTATATGCAGAAGACAGGCGCATAACAGAGCTGCTGTCAAAGCAACTGCCGGCTGATAGATAAGCTCAGTTTGTTTGCCTTGTTAGACAGCAAGTAAACAAGACAGACGCCAGTGAATATGATCAGAGTGAATCTTTGTATATTGAGCGGAAAACACACAAAAATACAAGAAGCAAGAAACAAAAATATGAGAGTAAGACGACTGTGGGAATACTGTGTTGGTGAATTCCATCAGCTATTTCTGCGCCATGGGAACAACTTCACAACCGATTTCAGTTTGAAAACAACAACAGCAAAATCAACAATACGAAGAAAATGCATCTTCTAACAAAAAGCCCAATTAAATGGCATTTGAAAGTCATGCAACGATATCCTCCACGACGTTGCACGAACGAAAAGCCAAGCAACGGAATCTATGTCATCTTTTCTTCTTTGCTGTTGCAATTGAGGCGTCAACTGGGTCAAAGTTAAGCTCTGCGCCGAGTGCAGCCAAAGTCGCCAACAACGAAGGCTCATTGAAGTGGCTTTTGCCCAGATTCTTATTTTGTTGTTCTTTTTCGCTGACAGTAGACACAAATGTTGTTGAAGATGGTGCTGTTGCGCGGATCTGGGGGGCAGACAACAAGCACTAAGCTGCCGAAGACACTCGACAAAAGATCAAAAGAAGAGAGCTTTAATGAAGTACAATGCAAAAATCCGGGTTAAGTTGTGGCTACCCCATATTATTATTGGCCATGACTTTGTGAAATGCTGCCGCATACAATTCGCTGTAGTCCAGGTATTATTCCAACAATGTCTGAAATAAGACACACAAACCAGATGGTGTGGGAAAAGCGAAAATTGTTTAATTAACGGGATTAAACAAAAACTATATCAAAAACTCACAAAACTGAAAATCATTACTTCTCACATTGTACTTAACCATAATAAATATGTGCATACATATTTCAAATATCTGCCCGCAATTGACGTCACTGGCCAGCGCAATTAAAAACTAATCGACAAACGAATAATTATTACTATGTGTGCAGGAAACAAATCAAAAATCAAACACGACACGAAATTGCCTACAAGCACAGCAACACATTGTGAAAATGGCAATAATCGGAAAATATCGGAAAAACAAATATGCCTCCCTGCAATACCAACTAATTATGGAAAAGTGCAAAAGTCGACTCACAGAATACCCTCTTAGTTACAGCCAAAGGTTTCGATATGTTCAGCATAACAAATTCAAATGTGACATTTGGTTTTTATTTTTGCCAATTTTTGCTTTTTATCGTTTTAGTTTAACAAGTATTTATATATATATATATATATAATAATAATATATATAATATATATATATTTAGAGTATTTATTTGTATTTACTCATTCGACAAGTCTCAAATGACCTCTAGAATTGTGTTGCGCCCATCATCATCAGCATCAGCATACCCTGTAAGCCAGACGAAAAAAACTGATTGGAAAAACTGTTGCGGCTGGATGGGTGAGAATGAAATTAAGTGAGTTGCGGCCGGCCTGTCTTGAGTACACTAAGCCAACGCCAGATGGTGCAGGTGTGCTGCACGAGTTTTGCGAGCTTTTTCTAATTGAAATACATTTAATTGATTGACAGCCATACATCTATGTGTCAAAAGATATATCTTGACAAATGTGGTTGTTCATACTACTGAACTTAATCCGAAATAATAATCAAATCTTAAGCTCTTATTGTCTCACGAGCGTAATACAATTAATACAAATGCAATTTGTAACGTAATGTGCGATTAATGCTTAAAAAACGTATCGCAAACGAATGCCAAGCTCAATTTGGATTTGCTTGTGACTCAATTCAAGATAATTTCATTAGTTGTG
This sequence comes from Drosophila cognata, assembly GCA_035041535.1. Classification (NCBI taxonomy): domain Eukaryota; kingdom Metazoa; phylum Arthropoda; class Insecta; order Diptera; family Drosophilidae; genus Drosophila; species Drosophila cognata. The sequence goes on along the minus strand of JAWNLC010000571.1, from coordinate 9,206,519 downwards.
TTTGTATGATTGCGTGACACAACTCGCCCCCACTTTCGCTCTTCGTTGACGTAGTTCAACATAAATTTCTGTGCTGAAATTGTGAGTAATAGAACGTGAAACATCTTCTGCAATATGCTGCAATCCAAACTCCGTTGAAGATTTGCTTTAACGAATCTTTGCAAAAGTTTAAAAAAATGTAATTTTAGGTAAACATATGTTGCTATGAAAATTGTCTGTGCGTTTAGCTAAATAAGTTTCCTTTCCCATTACAAAGAGCATCTGAACTTTGTTTTGGAATACTTTTTACTTCGTCTAGTTAAACATTTTAATTACGTTTAATTGCACCTGTTGCACCTGTTGGCGTTGCCTGTCGCAGCTTTGCATTGTAGTCGACAATTAAAGCCCATTTATTAAGCGCATTCCCTGCACGACTTAGCCCGACTTAAGTTGGCTAAGTGCAGTCAGCCAGTCGCAGTCCCAATCCCAGTTGCTGCTGCTGCATCTGTTATGAGCCATAAACCTTCCAGAGGCGACGGAAAGCCATTTCTATTTGCTCGCTGCCGTTTAGGGATTTGCTGGCAATGGATGCGAATGCGACTGCCACTGCGAAAGTGGCAGCGGATGGTTGTGAATGTGAATGTGGATGCAGATGATGAGTTTTTCAACAAAACTAGACGGTAAATTGCATACGGAGCAGAATGAATACGACTTCATGCCATTCATTCAATAAAGTAAATGACAACGTGCCATAAAAGTCGTCATAGATGCTGAGTGTTGCCTGAGCACAGATTAGTACAACTTATAATGACTGACGGTGAAAATTGAAAAGCCTGACGAAGGTTTTCATCATCTTGCAGCAGAGCTCGACATCATCTTCATTAAGTGGAATATGTGCAAGTCATATTGAAAAGTGTGACCTCGATATGTAGGCCTTACTGCCTGCCTGCCTGTTTGCCTGCCTGCCAACCTGTCCTGTATTCTGTTTGCCTTGAAAGCTGACAACAACAAGAACACAAAGAACAACACCAACAAACAACAATGATGAGCACTACGACGACAACATGCTCTTAAAATATTTGTTCGTTCAATGACATTGAAAAGAATTTTCATTTATGTATGGTTTTTTTTATGAGTGTGTGTGTCTCTTTGCTTTTCATTCACATTGTTGACGTCGTCACTGACGTTTCGCCTGGCCGAATTTTGGCAGCGCCCAACAACCTATTCGATCTTTTGTCTCATTCCCATCGCAGTTCAACGAAATGTATGTACTTTATAAATTCATGGGCTTGCCAGCTTGTTCCTGGTTCCGTGTTTTGCTATTTTAAGCAACGCTTTCTCTACTTATCTAAATGATAAAATATTTCATATTTTTGGCTCGCCCCATTTCGCCCTCATTTGTGTATGTGTATATCTAAGCTGTTGGCATCATTGTCATTGCATAATTGCACGAAATTGATTACAATTTGTGCTGCTAACTGTGCGGGGTCCATCAAAGCGTTTCCCCTCATTTCCGTTGCCACTCAATGAGTTTCCAAATGTTCGACCTTATCCGCCACCTCTCTCTGCCTCGCCCGACACTCGCCTGGCCCTCCAACGGAAAAGGTCGATGTATTGTGTGCCGCTGCTGCAGCTGGGCGACTGTCGCCCATCTAATTACCGCCAACTGTGCAGCACTGTTGAGCAATATTAAACGAGAACATACACTCAAGTAACTAGAGCATCCCAGGCCACATATTGGTATTGGAGCGGGCTCCATATGCTGTCAATTGGTAGAGTGTGTTTAAATGTTTATACAAATGTAGCTGTGTGCGCGTGAATGTTTATATGTTTATAGGAAGCATCTTGCTGCGTCCATTTGTCTGCGGCTGTTTTGGGATTGGTTTGAGTGTTTTGTTTGTGTGTGTGTCTGTGGGTCTATTGTTTGTTGCCCTCTTGTTGATGGATCGACTGCTGTTTGATGCTGTTCGCGTCTTCGATTGGTCTTGATTGTTTTGCTGCTAGCTGCTAGCTGCCACTAGCTCTTACCATGCAGCAGCTTACGTCAAATCAATATATATATATTTCCTCACAAAGACCACAAACAAAATGTTTTGCCATCAAAAAGTTAAAATTGGCAAATGATACTAGAAGAACTGGACATTGGCAAACAACTACTGAATTATAGTTTTTATAAAATGAATGTAATTATCTATTAATTAAAACACATTTTTTTAATTATTCACACTAACGAAGCCATGTTGCAAGCATTTCATATGTGCATATAATTTAGTTATATGAGCTGACGTTATAATCTACAGCTGACAGTTGAGCCTCAGCTAGGGAATACCCTATAAAACACTCTTGCACAGAGTAGGTCCAAAAATTGTGAAATTAAAACTAATTTTCATATGTTTTGACATTTTGAATGTTCTTTGTTCGTTTCCTTTTTTGAGTTGAGAAAAATACGTTGTCAATTTTCGTACAAAATAATTATTGATTGATTGACGATGGTGATAAATTGACATAATCATTATGGCGCATAACAGAAGTCTTCTGAACTCTCTTGCTCTTGCTTTCCGGTCACTGCTTCTTTCCCCATTTGCCAGGGTATTTAATGCCGCAAACAACCGGACATTAATTATTTCACATGCTAAAATAACAGAAGTGTCTCACAATCAGCTTAAATGGTTATATTCGAGTGCTGTTGCAAATATTATGTGCATGTATGTTTGTGTGTAAATTTTTAATTAAATTCACTACGAACGTGTACGTGTTCAGACGGAAAGAGAGTTATCTGCAGCATGCCACAAATAACACACTGGCAGAAATTGTGTTGAATGCGGCAAGCAGTTTTCAGCCACACTTAATGCAATGCACACTTGCACGAATTTGTGTATGTGTGTGTGTGTGTATATTCGACTCCGTCACTGGGCACTTCCGCTGCCAGTGCCACTCAATGTGGCAAGTTCACAACAATGTCCATTGTCTGTGGCACTGCAACTCGAACATGTCCTGCTCGACGGGGCTCTGTCGCCATTGTGTGCTGTGGCGTTGAAGTTGTCGCCCAGCAAGTCCCACGTGTCGTATTAGTTACATCAACTTATTATCCCCCGTCTGGAGCATATATATGTATGTGTACATATGTTTGTATGTATGTGAGCATATATTTATTGTTTGTGTTTGTGTGTGTGTGTGTGTGTGTGTGGGTTGTAACTAGGTCACTTTAGGCGTTGCGTTGTTTTGCTTATAGCTGGAAAGGATTGCGCGCCCACCTGCCAGTTTCCACTGTGTTGACCTTTTGTGTGGGGCTGCTGTGGCCTTTGTGGGTGTGCTTTCGCATACATAAACAACCACATGAGCGAACACGGGCGTTGCGCCCACACATACACAAACACACAAGTGTGCTACATGCCGTTGTCGATGAGAACTTCAGCTTTTGCGAGCACATTTCCGCTTTGGCTGTTGACAATTTATTCGATCAACAAGTTTCGTTCGTTTTGCCATTTTACGCTTCGACTCGCTCTATCAAGCTGGCTCGGCAACAATAACAATACGTGCCCCCATTGGGGTTATTGAGTGCGAGAGCGAATCGAATATATTTCACGAATTTCTTAACCTTTAGTTAAATTTTAGTTGGGTTAATGTACAGCCATCATATTGATTGCAATTGCAAAGAAATTGAATGAAAACAACATTTGCATATTTTTGAAGTACTTCTTTTCTCTACAATAAAATTGTTGCGCTGTATGCGTTTAGCTCATATTATATTTATAGCTTATTTATAAATAATTAGATAAGATATTAGGGATGTCCTCTTAGCGCAATTCATGCGTAAGCAATACGGCCAAAGCGCACGGCACAAAGAAGTTCGATAATCGATAAATAAACAAGAGCAACAACAACAACAACAGCAAGTGTTAATGCATTGTGGTAATAATATGTGCATTGCTTTGTTACAGATATACCCGACATTCCCGATGACATTAAACATCTGCAGAGCCTGCAGGTGGCCGACTTCAGCTCGAATCCGATACCGAAACTGCCATCGGGTTTCTCGCAGCTGAAGAATTTAACAGTGCTGGGGCTGAATGATATGTCTCTCACCTCATTGCCCGCCGATTTTGGTAGTTTGACACAACTCGAATCGCTGGAGCTGCGCGAGAATCTGCTCAAGCATCTGCCCGAAACGATAAGTCAGCTGACAAAGCTGAAGCGCCTGGATCTGGGCGATAACGAAATCGAGGACTTACCCCCATATCTGGGCTACTTGCCGGGCCTCCATGAGCTTTGGCTGGATCATAATCAGCTGCAGCGTTTGCCGCCAGAGCTGGGACTGTTGACCAAACTGACGTATCTGGATGTCTCGGAGAATCGGCTAGAGGAGCTGCCCAACGAGATGGGCGGCCTGGTTAGCCTCACCGATCTGGATCTGGCGCAGAATCTGCTTGAGACACTGCCCGATGGCATTGCCAAACTGGGCAGGCTGACCATACTGAAACTGGACCAGAATCGCTTGCAGCGCCTGAACGATACGCTCGGCAAGTAAGTAGCGCAATCAATGGGTATTAGAGACTTTAATTAGCAATTTTGATATCTTTTTGCAGCTGCGATAACATGCAGGAGCTGATATTGACGGAGAATTTCCTGTCAGAGCTGCCCGCCTCGATTGGCCGCATGACCAAGCTGAGCAATCTGAATGTCGATCGCAATGCCCTGGAGTATTTGCCGTTGGAAATAGGCCAGTGCAGCAATCTGGGTGTGCTGAGTCTGCGCGATAACAAGCTGAAGAAGCTGCCGCCCGAGCTGGGCAATTGCACGGTGTTGCATGTGCTCGATGTGAGCGGCAATCAGTTGCTCTATTTGCCCTATTCGCTGGTCAATCTCCAGCTGAAGGCGGTCTGGCTGTCAGAGAATCAATCGCAACCACTGCTTACCTTCCAGCCGGACATGGATGCGGAGACGGGTGAACAGGTGCTCTCCTGCTATCTGCTGCCGCAGCAGGAATACCAGCCCATAACACCAGGTAAGTTGTCCTCTTAACTGCCAAATGGCAACTGATAACTGATAACTGGTGACTGGTGCTTGAGGTGGTGAGTTGGCTGCTTGGCCGCTTGTTCATTATGTTCTGTTCCTGGCCAAAATGCAAAGTTAGCCAAAAGTAAACAATCAACATTGGCCAACAAATGAGGGGGGCGCTTATCTGGCGAACATTCCGTTGAGTATGACCATATCATGGTACAATATCTGCAATCTATGCTCGCGATAAGATAAGACGCCCCAGCACTTGTTGGATTGCCACCAACACAGCAGTGAGCAAGCGAGCAACCAACTCTAGATATCCAGCGGCATTGTGCTTTTTCCAAGTTCCAAAATCTTATCAATTAATTTCTTGTGTTTTGTCACTAAATTTTATAACGCTATTTGGCTTAAAAAAAAAAAAAAAACAAAAAACTTGATTGAAGCACCAAACACTTTGTTCATATTAATCAATTTTCAACAATCTTTGTGTACGTTGCTTATACATTTTGATCTTTTTCGCATTTACATCATGTGCTGTTCTTAAACATAATGCACCTCTTCACTCGCCTTTCCTAAAACACCCCGACACACCCCGAAACATAAAAAAAACATCAAAACCAAAAGATTATCCACCCCAGGCGCTTTATAGATCGAGCGAAAAGTTCGATTCGATGGATTTCTTCGGTTATCAGCAGAAAGGTTTGCGTTTTCTGTTAATTGTGCAATAACAAGCGCTATAAACTATAACTATAAAATAATATATATTTAGTTACTATTTAACAATACAAATTTAGCAGAGTTGTGTTCCTTTCATGTAGTAAAAACAACAAATGCAATTGTTACAAGTTTTTACTGGATTAAATACGATTTTTGGCCTGTCTAAATTGATATCAACTTTAAATTAAAAGTAGCAATTAAATTTGTATTTTGGTACCATATATACATACCATACATTCCCATACCCATTCAAAATTTCGATATTAAATTGAAAGTTCTCAAACTTATGACGATTATAAGAACCCGTTTGTATATCGAACACAACTTTACTAAATAGAATGCTTCGAAAAGCGCTAATTTTAGTCATCATATTCATAGGCTTATGCATGCCCTTGCCTTATGCCGGAAGCCTTGAAAAGCTGTTGGTCTTAGCTGTGAGAACCCATCTTGCTAAGACGTCTTACTAGACAACGAACCGAGACCAAGTCTTTGATCTGATCATTGTTGTGTTTGTTGTTTGTTCGGCTCTTTAGTTTTTTTTTGTATTTGTTTTTGTTTTTGTTTTCCTCAAAATATCTGTGTGCCTTAGGAAAACCAGTTTTGTAGCCATAAAATGACGTCATATAAATCAGATAACAACAAGTTGTATATGGATGTGGGTCCGGGCGTTGTCTGCTTCGAAACTTGGATTGTTGTTGATGGTGTTCAGTATACACACCCAATGGCACACACTCATAAAAGGCCACTCTGGCTGGCAGTGTGTTTGTGTGTGTGTGTGTGTGTGTGTGTGCGTGTGTTTGATTTGCTATTTGATTTGATAATGCTATTATTTGCTGTTTATATTCCATTCATTTGACAGCCGGCGTGGAAAATATTTGCCTTGTGCGTGTTTCACATCACAAATCCCAACGCATCGCATCGCATCTCATCGCTCATCACTTGAAGCATGGGACTGGGCGGTTGGGTGCCTGGTTAATGCTATTGCTGCTGATTCCCATCTGAACCAGATTCTGTGATTGAACAGCGTTGCCTGTCGGTGGCAGCAAGCCACAGATCAAAGCATATGCCTCACAGCACAGGCGCTTTCTTTGTTTCGATACTCGGCGTCATCGTCGTCCGATTTGGGTGGGTTCTCGAAGTGATGTCAACACTCATGACGTCATGTTTGGCGAATGTAGAGCAAGATCGACAGCCGGCTGGCTGTTCTATATAGACGAGTAATCATATGTATATCGAAGCAGCTTAACAATATTAATCGTCTTCTAAGAGCTCGCACGACTTTCGACGTTGTATACGCCACCAAAAACCGTACATTGATTAATGGCCTGTCAGACAGCTTGGCGAATGAAACAGTAAAGCCTGGGCTGTGACGAACGCCACGAATAGGAACCTCAGATATACATATTTTGTAAACTGATAACTGAAGAATTGAATGTTCTAGGAAACTATGGAGTAATCGACTATTAATCACACAATCCCTGGTAGCTATAAGAATTATGTTTCACAAATTGGCTGTCTTCGTAAACCGGGCTTCACTGTGTGGCATTCACTATTAACTGGTATTATTAAACTTGTTGTTTATTGTGGTTTCTGTTTTTCTTTTTTTTTTTGTGTTTTACTTATCCATTCGTTAGTTTGACATTCAATAGTAATATTTTGTAACTGTTTTCGATGGAAAACAAGTTTTGAGGCATACGCAAATAGCTGCTAAAAATACATTGATATTATCATCAGGTCTGGTGTCGCTCTTGGGCATGTTGAATTGAATGATTTACGTGAGTGCATTAAGCATATTTTCAGCAATTAACACATTTGCGTAAAAATGCTCAAGACCAACAAAGTCGGCCGCTCAATTGAATGTCCATACATGGGTTGAGCTCTCTCTCTCTCTCTGTGCGTGTGTTTGTGTTTGTGCTTGTGTTGCAAGTGGTGGTTGCCACAGACAGCCACTCTTAAACTATAGTCGTGGAAATTATCCAATTAAAGCCGTTACGGTCAAGACAGGCACGCATCCATAGAAAGCCGCGAATGGGAGACAATGTCGGCATCCCTCGGCCTTATTTTTATTATTACAACTAGATTGGGTTATTTACATAAATCTTCATGATGAGCATTGCCGAATTTACATTGACAACAACAAGAACAACAATAACAGCAAGAAAGAGAGACACTTCCCGCTGGGCGTTGCTCATATGCGTAAATTTGTTGCTGTTTTTGTTTTTTTTTTGCGTAAAAATTGTAAGTTACGAGCTGGCATTGGATGCAGTCACTTAAGCCAGGGCTTCTAAGACCAACAAACCAACTACTTCCGTCATAAACAACGATTTGAATTTGTTTATTGGTGTGAAACGCACCTTCCCAGCCACCACACCCCCTGCCGGCAACGATCCCCCGTGATGTTGACTATCTTGTATATATTGCTGAGTTGCCCACATGTTGCAATTTGAAAATTGTTTACGCTGAATAGAAATTTATGGCGTACGAGCACTCATAAGTGTCTGATGGATTGGAGAGTGCCTGTGTGGCAATGTTTATATGAAGGCCTCCAACGAAAATCAAAATCAAAATAATAATAAGTATATAAATAGTAGTTGTGCTTATGGTTTTTATTGCTTTCGTTCTGCTTTTGTTATTTTTTGCAATAGATGTATTTATTGATTTTACATAGCGACCGACCGACAGCCACAACCACAGGTCGTTAAGCTAGCCAAGTGTAAACATTTATCATAAAGCAAACCGACAGCTTCGACTGAATATTAAAATGCATGCGCATGCCGTTTTGTTGCTAATCTTTTAATTAGTTGAACCTCAATTAAACCAAACACCTCATGAAACATTTTGTACTTTTTGCCAAACCACAGCACGCGATTTGGAATCTGACTCGGAGCCGTATGAAGAGCGCGAACCTTCACGCACCATTGTCAAGTTCTCCGAGGAGGTCAGCCAGGAGAAGGATACGCCATTTGTGCGTCAAAATACGCCGCATCCCAAGGATCTGAAGGCCAAGGCGCAGAAGCTCAAAGTGGAGCGCAGTAGACATGAGGAGAATGCCAATTTGGTGGCACTGCTAGAGGAGGTAAATGATACACAAAGATCAACTGAACAGGTTCAAAGTTCAGGTTTATGTGTCTATTTCAAGTGCCCCTAATTGTTTTTGAACAAAGTACACCCGATTTAGGTATAAGAGAGTCAGGTCTTCAATTCAGTAAATGAACCCGCGACCTCTACTTAAATAAATGTATTTTATTGGCATTATAATATTAAATGCTTATTTATGGTTACGTTTATATTCAACCGTTTTCTAGTTTATGATCTAATAATTCTCTTCCATTTTTGCCACATTCAGAATTATATTCAAGTATTATTCGATTTTTTAACTTTTACTTATTAAAAAATGCAATGATTTTCTTAGCTTTAAGTCAAGATATTATAGTATTTAATCCTTCAACAAAATATTATTTTTCTTAATTTAGTTAAATAGCTAACTATTTCAAGTTTAACTAAGAATTCTAAGTTTAACAATAATTTTAAGTTTATAATTTTCTCATTTAAAATTTTATAGAAAAACAACATTGAAACAACATTTATTTCTTTGAATTATCAAATATTTATGAATTTACTTATTTAGACAATAAATATTAATTTATATAATGCTTTAATCTTTATGCAATTTCGATTATTATTTAGTTTGATCTGCAATTATATTTGATTAATAACTGAAGTATTATATGCATAAGTGTACATATCTTACATTTATATTTTCTTAGTTTTCTTCTGGTTTTTTCTTTTTGAATCCTATTAAATCTTTACACAATTCTTTACATTTTATCTGCACTTTCCTTAAAACTATAAATATTTATATTGAACAGAACGGCACACAATCAGCGGTGGCAGAAACCCCGACTGAGAATCGCACCGTGGCGAATAATCACCAACAGTTAGTCGTGACAGCTACCAATCACACAACAACTGCACAGCCAGCACACAAACCTGCAGCGGTGGTGAATTCAAAGCCTGTCACAGTGGGTGCTGTTACACCAACAGCAATCGTCGCAGTTGCAGCAGCGCCACAAACCGTACAGGGTGATTCTGTGCCACCCACGACCAAAACCAACAGCAGCAGCAGCAGCGAGAACCCAACAGCAACAGTTGCTGAAGTTACAATTGCTGACGAACAGGAAGACGAATATGTAAGTAAATACATAATTATTACGTAAACAACGAGTAACGTTTTTGACTGCTTACCCAGGAGACCGATCGTCGCGTGGGCTTTCAGGTGGAGGGCGTAGACGATGATTTTTATAAAAGGCCACCCAAGCTGCATAGACGGTAAGACTGAATAAATAATGATGTGCAAATCGTGTGGCTAAGCATTTTTTTTTTTTCCTATGTAGTGATACACCGCATCATTTGAAGAACAAACGTGTGCAGCATTTAACCGATAAGCAGGCCAATGAAATATTGGCCAATGCTTTGGCCTCGCAGGAAAGCAATTCACCAACGCCACAACATTCGTTAAACAAGGTGCAGTCCCCCATCGAGGAGGATGCCGATGAGGAGCAACTCGAACAGCAGGAGCAACAACAACAGCAACAACAGCAACTGCAACCATTTGATGCTTCGCTCTCCCCAATACCAGCTATTACGGCTGAAGCGGCTGTTGCCCCATCAGGTAAGTTATTTTGAACAACTCTTCAAAGTGAAAACTCTTCAAAGGGTTCTCTTAACTGCTCGCAATGCAAGTGTGTATGTGTGTATTACTCAATCAATAATCAATCGATACAAGTTTCTCAATGGCTTGCAATATTTTAACGCAGCTCATAGATGAGTATTTATCGAAATGTGTTTTGAATACATTAATCATTCCCTTTTTTACTGAATCATGAATATTAATTTGTCACTCGAATCAAAAATTGCAAGCAAATAGTTCAAATCAACTTAAGAGCCCTTAATTGAAGATATTGAGATTACAACTTGGAATGACTGGGAAAACGTATAATTTGTTATAATACAATAAGCTTTTTTAATACTCTATTCCCCTTTAAAACTGATTAGTATTCGTATGGACTGAGCCATTGCCGACTCTCCGCAATTAGAAAAGCTGGAGCCGGCAGAGTCTGGGAAGTTTTAGGAGAAAGTTCATAATTCACTTTAAACGACATAACTACTCTTCTTAAAGAAAGACTTAAGCCACTTACACTTTATTTTAACTGCACATTCTCTTTATAAGAACTTAGTATTAAAACATAGAAGATCAGATCATATTGCATCTTCATATGCATATATATGAGAATGCATTGTGTGCATTATTGTTCATTTACAATTTAAATTATGAAGTTTGTAGTTTTGGCAAAAAGGGCAAGGCTTACACAGGTCAGTTCTGGATGATTCCAACATTTAATGAAGCATGCTGATATCATGGACTCGAGACTTGTTGAAGTACCAATTCGATTTAATTACAGCAAAAGAAAATTAATGTTTATCTCGCACCTATTAAAAGCGCGTTACGTACGAAGACAGAATTGGGCCTACAGACAAAAAAAAAAAAGCACGCAACAGGTAAAAGAAGCGTTGAAAATTTGGCCCAAAACTACACACACACAAACACAACTGCAATAATTACGGCCAGTACCGAGTCAGTCTGTATATAGGGCTGGTGATTATCAGATAGCGCTATCTATTTGCTGGCTTGCCAAAGCTGATAAAACAAGCTGTCAACGTGCATGTATATATATACTCCCCCGATAACTAAAGCAGAAACTCAGTGCGAACGCTCAAAAGCAAAAAGCGTATACATATGTATATATAAAGAGGCAAATGAGCAATGCTTAAAAGAGCAACAGCAATGAAGAGCGCAACAAGTTGAGAAAGTGTAAAAAATAAAGAAAAAAAAAACATTAAATCAAACTGAAAACTGAAACGAGCCGCCTCATTATGGCAGACTGGCGAGTAGCTACCTGAGCGGATGGGTGTGTGTGTGTGTGTCTGCGAGTACTCTAGACAGAGAGAGAGAGAGCGAGAGAGGGAGAGAGGGAGAGTGAGAGAGTGAGTGTGCAATTGGCAGTCTGTGTTTGGGTCTGGGTCTCGACACTTCGCCCATTTGCCGCAGACTTTAGTCATTTTTTAGTAACGCTTGCGTTTTGTCAACATCGCGAGAGCGCGCGCTATAAATATTAAGTCGCGTTTGTCTTCACCATTTTACAATTATTTGTTTATTATTATTATCGGCTGTTGATCACACAGACGCACACCCACACACAAGCACACACACTTGCAACGTAAACAATAGCCATAATAACATTGAAGTCAACCAAAAACTTCACATACCTTGACTTAGTCATAGACTCCAAAAAGTAACAAAAAGAAGAAGAAGAAGCATTTGTTTGTTGAAATTTTTATTTTTATTTTTAACCAGAGAGTGCAAATTGGCTTTGCTGTTTATCGATTTTGTTTGAGGCTTCCTGTCGCGCCACTGATTAGTCAACTGCACGCCTGTTTGGCTGCCAGTGGCGAGTCTCACATTACACATACGCAACGTATGCCACTGTATGGCCACAAATTGAATTTCAAGTGTACATGAAGCAGCTGCAGTGGCAGTTGCAGCTCCTCTTGCAAGGTCGCCAAAATACTGCTCAAGGTTGTTCTGCGGCACAACTGCTGTGCTGCTACATTGTCGTTGCCCTGGGGGCCTCCAGCTGCTTCCGCTATTTGCATTTTGGTTGCAACTCACACGCAAAGAAAGAAGGAAGGAAAAAAAGAGCTGCTTGAAAGGAAAATGTTGTATGTTGTTTATATAGCTCGACTCTCCCTCTCTTTTATATATACTTATATACATATTTGCACATGACAAATATGCCAAGTTTATCTGTGTGTGTGTCTGCATATCCGGTTTAGTTGCAGCTCTCTGCCTCGCTGGCTTCCTTCCTTCCTTATTTTCTTTTTGGTTGGCTGTTCTACAAGCACAATCAACATTTGCACAATACCTTTTTGCATTGCTTTGGCAAACAATACGCTGCATTTGCTGCTGCTGATTTCTTGCAGCGAGTGGAGGAGACTAACCCCAAACCAACCCATCTCAACTATATGCTATATATATGCACATATGTATGTACATCGAGCTCTGTATGTTGGCCAATAAATAAATCGTTGATAAGCTCAAGGCAATGCAATTGATTTTATGTATTGTGTTGCTGATTGCACGCTGTGCACCGCCCTTATTGAATTTCTACTCCTGTTTGCTTATTTTGTTTGCTTGTGTTTGTTGCTTTGTAACTGAGTGCAGTTGTTGGATTATTGCCGCTTTGCAGCTGCAGGCGTCATTCCAACTACTCGCACATTTTGATGGATTGTGCATTGCCCAAATAAACATATATATTTCACTTGCCTTCCGCTTTTGTCATTAGCGACTTTTCACACTTTAACGACTGCAAGTTGCGAATTTGACCGACCTCGTTTTTGAATCGGCAGCCAGCCCCCCTCTGACTACGGATTTGACAAGTGGCACAAAAAAATGCAATAAGTGCCAGCTAAAGAAAAGGAATGGAAGATGGTTATGTCAACAGATTTTACATTACATTTCACAGATGCAAAATGTGTGGCAAATGTGCGAAATACTTGCACCCTATTGACGTGTCATGGCAAGGGGGGTTATTGGAATGCGGTGGATTTTGGTTTGACGCCTGAGCAGGCAACATGTCACTGAACAAATGTTGTGTGTGTATGTGTGTGGGTGTGTGTGTTTGTGTATGTGTGCGGAAAGAGGTTGGCTGGCTTAATGCATGGAAAGCTGATTTAATATTCCAAATTTGTTGATTTGTGGCTTAATTATGCTCAAATGTAATGCAAACTTAATTATTGCAAAGCCAATGAAACTTTACAGTCTTAGCTCAATGAACACTGTTTGGGTACGCAATTGGTGAACGTGATTAAACTTTTTAATGAAATTCCCCTTTAGGGCAGCACGTCTCTATGCCAAGTTTAAATCGCTTATAGCAACTAAATCTTACTTTTCTCGTTTATTTGTAGACATTACGTCGATTACGTTCTAGCCACCATTCCCATTTCCGTTCACATCACTTTAGTTCAACATATCAAACAGCCAGCTTAAGGCACACAACATTGTTATGTCTTGCTTTTTATGGCTCTCATCTTGCATCATATGGATAATAATAAAAACAATAATATTATTATATTATTATTATTATTATTATTATTATTATTATTATTATTATTAGTGTATTTCTTGTTGGTAGTTTGTAGTACTTCGTCGATGCTTGTGCTTCATTCACAAACAGTTGTGCTTTGGCCAGCGAATAAGGCCTCTATGATGTCATACCTTTTCTTATCAATCCCACACACACACCCACGCACACACACACACGATGTAATTTCTTCATACTTATATATCAATTTATGTTGTCCATTGCATTCGCAATCGTTGATAAGGCCTCTTGGCGTACGGGCGGCTGGTTACTCGCAATTGCGCATACGACAGGTGGACCAAGGTCATTAACTAACTCTTGACTTTGGCGTCCATGTAATTTTATTTGATTTTTATGTTTTATTTTTGTTGCCGTCAGCCGCCCAAAATGTGTCGTAATGATTCAGTTTTCCAATCGCTGTCACCTTATCGCCACAGTTCTCAACTTACATTACGGCCAGCGTCAGCAGGAGCGTTTGTTTTCTGTTTTCTGTTTTTGTTTTGGGGTTGCTTTTGTTGTTGCTGTTGCTGTCACTGTTGTTGTTCCTTATCAAATTGGCTTTGGGCATTCCAACGCTGTTGTAGTCATACCTGATTAGATATGACCGCGCTCCCCCTCTCTGGCATCCCATTGCGAAATGTGTGGTGTTGGTGGTGGTGTGCACCTTATACTGTAGAGAAACGTATTTATTGTTCTCTATTTTCTGTAGTTTGTTCTGCAACAATAATTCAGCACATTTTTCGTTTTTTATTTTTATTTTTTTGTTGCCACAAAAATGTGATTCATTAATTTTTGTCACCACATTTAAAAGCGGCGCTTGGCTGGCTTGGTGTGCGTGGATTTTGATAGCTTTACACTCGCAATTTGTCAAGAGCACTCGCCCAACATGACAGGCAATTTATTACGGCGCCCGGCTGCCTGTTGAGTTGCCGACCGATTCAATGTGCCCCATGCCCCATGTCCCATGCCCCGTTTTGGGCACAAGACAGAAAATCCGCTCACGTGTACATCGATTGCTCTTTAAATGCAATTAGGCACTTGATCTTTTGCTATCGGATGGCAAAAACAAAATACAAATGTAATTAAAGGCGATTACGTTTGCGGTCGTTGCCACAGCCCCAGAACGAGAGGCAGCCAAAGAGAGAGAAAGAGAGAGGAAGAGTCGTGGAGTCTGCAGAATCAATTGTCGGTAGTCAGAATGGAAATGAAAAAACAATATGAGAGAGGCAAATAAAAAAAGTGCCTAGCATAAAGTGTGTGACATGCGTCCATTAAATTTGCATAAGGAAAATGTTTTCCCAAGTTCAACTTGTGTCATAAAGAGAATATGTCAATGCCCATCCGACAGCAGCAGCCAGCAGCCAGCAGCAAAGGCAAAAGCATGAACAACGGTCCGGCATAAAACGAACAAGTCAACAAGGCAACCCGAGAGGCGCACAATGAGGCACTAAATCCTGGTCTCCTGTTTGGGCTTTGGTCAAGAGCAAGTCGAAGCCGGAGCATCTTGTCATGCTGTCATTCGCTGGCCACAGGACATGCATGGACACATGTCTGGACACAAAACACTGCAGTATGCGAAATATGAGTAGTCCTGCCCATGGGGTAGGTCGGGCCCTGCTGTCTTCTTGTCTGCACACGTCTACATCGGTGTTGGCCGAGACTGAGACTGTACCCCCGGTCATTTGCATATAAATAACCAATGTAGTCGCTTTGGAATTGATTTGGCATTCGCCAGCTGTATTTCGCATGGACAGGCTCAAACAAATTTTCCAAATTCAAATACGTTAAGGGAACGCATCAAATTTGGTCTTCTTGTATTGCGTTGTGTGAGTTTTCCCAGCAGCTCTTTTAATGAGTTTTCCCGCACATTTAATGCGTTGCCTCATTTCTGGGGCATTTAAATTTAATATGCTTATTCACAGCACCGTATTTATTTTACACTCTTCATTGAGCCGGGTCGGGGCACATCTTTAAAATACATATTCTTGAATGCATACTTAAATATATGTGTTGTTAAATTTCAAATTGAGGTTTTGAGTGCGTGGAAACGAGAACATCCACGCAGATAATGCCGAGCATAGCCTGTCGAGTTGATGAGTTGACTGTGCCTCGATTGAGACGTTAATAATCGTGATGCAAGTAACTAGTAACTCTGAACAAACTAATTTATTAGATTACTCATTGAATTGCAGCATTTTAAAACTTTCTGGCAAATCCGTCTAAATCGGAATAAATCACATTTATTATTGCTGACACTTATGAAATATTGAATGGCAACTTTGCTTATTCTATGCATTTTCGCCCAGTCTTATAAGCCAACGTCTGTCACTGCTGGCTGGTGGCACCTCTTGCGTGCGTTGCCTACACACTGGCGTGTGTTGCAGCTTACACACATATACACACATGAACACACATGCACACTATGGGCAACACGTGCCGTAGCATTTCTCAATCTCATCTGACGAAAAAAGAATCGTATTTTGTTTTATGTGTTTTGTTGGCGGCTCTGGGAACGGAAATGCAAACGATTTCTTCAAGGCTCTCCTTGCGGGCGCCAATTTGTGCAAATATGTGTGTGTGTGTGTGTGTGTGTGTGCAAAAAATCCATAAAACGCTTTTGTTGGCCCACCATCGGTGAAATCGTGGAGCATTTTACACATTTGCCCAGCACAAACACATGAAATGTGAATCTCTTCCTTTTTATTGCCTTATTATTTATCTGCAGCTGCTTTATTGTGGCTCAAATGAAAAGCCTTTTCTGATAATTCCAGCGGAGGGGGCAGGGGCAACATAAATAATTGCCATTTTATGATATAAATAAACAGTGAATAAAACCTAATTCATACGAAATGTGCAATTTAATAATTTATAATATTCGGCTTTTCTCGAATTCAGTTCTTTTTTTCCCTGCCAGCCCGGCGCCCCCCCGGCTAAATTAAATATTCATTGAAAATGCTGGCTTCAATTAAAGTGCGAGCAAGTGGAGCGATTCCAAATTCGCAGTGGCTCAGTTCGGCTTGGCTCATGTCATTAGCCCTGACAGTCATTAAAACCGAAATAAATTTACGAAATTGTCGACGGATTTATTGACTGCAAATAAGCGAAATAGCAGCAGTAAAAGTACAATTTCAGGCAGACAGCAGGGGGTAATTTTGGCATTATATACACATCGTAAGTAGACAAGGAGCACAGGTAACTCACCCTCACCTGCTTGGGATGAGATTGGCCCGCGTCTGGTCCACACTCTTTATTTATTTAATTATTATTCGAAAAGTTGCTCCAGAGCAGTGTTGGCGTGTTTCAGGGGTGTTCTTGCTGCCAAGGTCGTTCACATTATGGTCCACTTTATTGCCGTTTATTGGCCCTGTCTAGGGACTCCAGCTGCGCACCCTCCCGTGTTTAAAACAATATACTCTTGGCCATTCAGGTGCGCAGACAGACATTTTCGTCTCATTAATGCGAAATTTATGCAATGCATAAAATTATTTCCAAAGAATTTCAATGCCAAAAATAGAATTCAAAAGTTGTAATTATAAATCTAATTGAATTGAATCAATACGCTGAAATTCGATATAAGAAATGTTTTCCAGTCGAATGCACACGCCTGACTCTGGTATACAGGGTGCTTGCGTTATTGCAAAGCGCAATCAAATATGCAATGGCTTCTGCTCCTTACAGGGTGCTCCTCCAACAGACTATCAATATGCCAAGCGGCGCATATTAAAAGTGCATTCAAGTATAAACTCAATAAGTGTTGTGCATCATGTTCAATGTTAAAATCAAAGTCAAGGAGGGCAACAACACGCTGCCCCGTAGCGGGCAGCGCAGCAATGTTAATTCCTATCTAGCTGCCACGGGCGGCGGCAACAGTGGTCGCAGCAGTCCAGCAACTGGCAGCTTACGCAGCTCGTTGGCCTCCTCGAATGGTGGCTCGCTGCGCCGCAAGGGCAAACACGTGCGAATTGTGACCAGCTACGATCCCGTGGAGCGGGACTACGATCGACTATACAGACAGCAGCAGTTTGGTAAAACACTTGTGTTGCAGCTAAAGTTAAAGCAGTTGATATAATCAAGTGACCTCAAGCAACTCGTCAACTAATCAATTTGATCTTTTCCATACCCCGTAGATAACATTGATGGTGTGACGGAGCTGCGTGTGGAGCAGTATGAGATACATATTGAGCGTACCTCGGCGGGATTGGGACTTAGTATAGCCGGTGGCAAGGGATCGACACCGTTTAAAGGCGATGATGATGGCATTTTCATATCACGCGTCACCGAAGCTGGACCCGCTGATCTGGCTGGCCTCAAGGTGGGCGACAAAGTGCTCAAAGTGAATGGCATTGTTGTCGTCGACGCAGATCATTACCAGGCCGTGCAGGTGCTTAAGGCATGCGGTGCTGTCTTGGTGCTTGTGGTGCAGCGCGAAGTGACGCGCCTCATTGGCCATCCAGTGTTCAGTGAGGATGGCAGCGTTTCACATCTTTCAGTCGAGACGCGCCCACTGGTGGCAGAGCAGCCAGTTGCCACACAAGAGCGTTACATTCCGCCGCCCATTCAAATAGTTCAAGAACAGCAGCAGCCTGTGCAGCAGCTAATGCAACAGCTAGTGCAACAGCCAGTGCAGCAGCTGGTGCAGCAGCCAGTGCAGCAGCAGCAACAACTGGCGCCTGCCCATAGCTATTCCGGCAATGTGTTTGCCTCCCCGACGCCAGTAGCAAATGGATTGCTGCTGGAGAATGGAAAGGTAAACATAGAATTGCACTTGCTCCATGATTGACTGATTGATCTTTGTAACAATTTGTTTGCAGGATTTGATGCCGCTGAGCTTCATACAATTGCACACGACACTCATACGTGATCAGATTGGCCAGGGATTGGGCTTCAGCATTGCCGGCGGCAAGGGTTCGCCACCATTCAAGGATGACTGCGATGGCATTTTCATTTCGCGCATTACCGATGGCGGCCTGGCGCATCGCGACGGCAAAATCATGGTCGGTGACCGTGTCATGGCGGTGAGTTAGATTACAACACAACAGAGTTGTGCACGCGGCCGTATAATGGACAGACGCTAAGAGCATTTCATTGTTTACAATTGCAATCCACCCACCTTTCGCACAGATTAACGGCAACGACATGGCACAGGCCCATCACGACGCCGCTGTTGCCTGTCTCACAGAGCCGCAGCGATTTGTGCGGCTTGTGCTCCAGCGCGAGTATCGAGGCCCCCTAGAGCCACCAACAAGTCCGCGCAGTCCCGCCGTGCTCAACTCGTTGAGCCCCTCCGGCTATCTGGCGAATCGACCAGGTTAGCAAACTCGCCTTATGCTTCAATGCGTCGCGCTCTTAACTTAAGGCTTCTCTCTTCCTCTCTCTCTCCCTCTCACCCACTCTCTTGCAGCTAACTTTGGCCGCTCTGTTGGCGAGGAGCAGCCCTACAAGTACAATACATTATCCAGCACGCCCACGGCGACTGCAGCGACTACCAACAACAATAACAACATTTCTAATACGCTGCCTAGCAATAAGACAAACGGATTTGTTGCAGCTGCAACTGCTGCTGCTCCTCCGGCTACAACTGCGGCTAACGTACACATTGACAAGAGCACGGGCCAGCCGGTGCCAGCGCCACGTCGAACCAACTCAGTGCCCCTCGGCGATGGGGAGGGTACGTTAAATGGCGCCGCTTCCACCAGCAGTGGTGATTCTGGCGAGGCTCAGGTAAGAATCAGTTCATTCGATTACCTTGTAGTAGCTCTGCTAGCTCTCTTAGTTAACTGTTTAGTTGTCTGCACGTCATTTTAATGTTGCTCATAAGCTCGATCGTCTTGCGTTAATCATACCCAGGCTAGTCTTAAGTAACCTTCAGGCCAAAACTAAAAACAAAAAAAAGAAAAAGAAAAGAACCCAACAACTTGCACGACAGTTGGCCAAACAAGCAGCAGTAGCAGCAGCAGCAACAGCAGGTAAGTTTTTCCATCATCTTGGCCAACTGATGCGCAAGCCTGGGCCCCGAGATTCACGCAAATTGTTGTTGATACACACATAAACACTCTTTCTAAATATATACAAATACATATATTCGAATACAATACCTAATTGTGCTAATACATACTCGTATCTGCCAGATTATCAACCTATAACCCTAGCTCTTAGCCAACACATACATATATACTACATATATACAATAGTACATACATATACTATATCAAATTTGTTTGTGTTTGTTTTGCATGTGCCCAGTGCGCGTCCCGTCCCCCCATTCGTGTCTTCTTACCATATACCATATATGTATATCTTGTAACTTTTACAATTCTTGTTACACTTTTGTCTCATCGATAAGTACGTGAATATGCACGAGCAATTTGTGTTTTGTTCTCTGTCCTCTGCTTAACCGTACCTATGCACCCAGAATGCAGGACAAAACAAGAACTGTATATACATACATATACCTATCTATCTATATATATATACATAATGCTACCACGTACATATATACACTATCTATAGGCAGTTTAGCTTAGCACTTAGACCCAAAACCAAACGAAATGTGTAACGAAATTTACAAAAACCAACATATTTTTGTTTCTTTTTCTATAAAACCAAATGTTGCTTTAAAACTGATCTTTCCACCAAAAAAAAACCAAAAAAAAAAAACCAAAAACCAAACCAAAAAACTTGTCCAAATCAAAATACAAAAATAAAAAACCCCACGTCAAATCAACCCAACACCAATCAACTTATGCCAACGACAACGACAACAACGAGCAGCCTCCATCACTGCGGCCACTGACCAGCGATGATTTTCAGGCGATGATTCCGGCACATTTTCTCAGCGGCGGCAGTCAACATCAGGTGCATGTGGCGAGGCCAAATGAGGTGGGCGTCAGCGCTGTAACTGTGAATGTGAACAAACCGCAACCAGATTTGCCCATGTTCCCAGCAGCTCCCACCGAAATGGGGCGGGTAACCGAGACCATCACCAAGTCAACCTTTACGGAAACGGTGATGACGCGCATCACCGACAATCAGCTGGCGGAGCCATTGATCAGTGAGGTGACTATCACAACATCACGCATACACTAAACGCAAAAAATACCAAAAAAAAAAAAACAAAAAAAATACTAGAAAATTATACCAAAGCTACATGTACTAAGCACTGTGTGTGTTAAGTGGCTCCGCGCTCCCTCACTCTCTCTTGAGTGAAGCGACAAATTTGAGACATGTTCCCGTTAACAGAGGCAGCCCCATGGGGCATCATTTCGCTGCTCACTGCTCCAGCAACCAACAACACATGGATGAGAGCTTCTCTTTTCACATACCTATGCACAGCCACAACATATACACCCTCACACAACCACACACATACACACATACATCCACAAAAAAATCAAAAAAAAAAAAGAAAAAAGAAAACAAGAAAACAAGAAAACAAAAAAATCACCTTTTAAATTTTGTATACAAATGTAATTGGCTCTTTTTTATTGTTGGCCCTCATTTTACTTGAATATCCGCTAAGCACCTACATATATAAACTTCTTTGGACTTATTGTAAATAAAATTTTGTGCGTTTTTGCAAACGATTCGATTTAAAAGATTGATTCCCTTTGCTTCTGGCACGCCAAACGCTCCAGCATTGATCCTTGAAGGATTCCTCCACCTATCATCATGTTGAAGCGTTGAACTATGCGATGCACATTATTAAAGGATAACTATTGAAATGTTAAGCATTATGCAAAACACGCACATCGAACTAATTGAAATCCCGTATTTACCAATAGTTGTAGTTGTAGTTGTAGTTGGCTTATGGTCTTTAAACTGTTCAAATTGTATACGATAAGAAAGTATTTTGCATTTGGTAAATGGTGCATGCAAAAATTATATTTAAATTCGTATCCTTTACATTTGCTAAATTAAAATTAATTAGTGTTAATTGAAAACTAAACGATTTGGTTAACTAACAATTCAACAAAGACCATTAACTATTAGACATATTTAATCGTATTTATTATTTATAATGGCTTATAGAAATTTATTAATAACCGCGAACACAATAAAAAATTTACATCATAATTTCAGTATTTTTTTACATTCAATACCCGAGGCCAACAGAGCCACATTCATTTGTTAGTTGTCTGTTTGCGTATCAATATAAAACCTGCATTCTTTTGTTGCTGAAACTTGGTCACAGCCGAAGAGCAGATACAAAATCTTCAATGAAATCGAATAACTTAAAACTGCTGAATCTATTGGATGAGAATCTTTTTTGAAAACATTTGTCTTAAATTGAGACTTGGAACGATAAGTTCAAATAATGATTTCATATTTTTACTGATTATTTGTCGTTAAACACACTTTAATATTTGACATTTGGTTTTAGGCTAGATTAGATAGCAATATCTTCCATAAGACTAGCGCAATGGTATTCAATCTTTGGCGACACGTCAAAGAATACAGTCCCCCACAAGGCAGCATCGAAATAAAATAAATTTTCGTTAAATTTTAGATGCCCTTTCTTTCGAGCTTACAGCAGCAAAGACTTGAGCTTAGAGCTGTTCTATGTGATTTAACTACAATCGAATTGTGACTAAAGCCAGCTTTGCACACACTCAGCAGAGCATAAGCCACTCCGAGTGTCATCGTTTAAGTCCCTGCTGAAAATCTACGTATCAGTGCAGCGCTTGTGGCCGGTTTTCATCCGCTCGCCACATGAATAAGTAAATCAACAAACTGCTCGTACATGCACATGAGCACAAAATCCGTTAAATAATGCACGATGTAGGCAAGGGACATGACCAAAAAAAAAAAAAAACCTTGATTACAAAGTAAATGTCAGGCGCAAACGACCACAATGAATGTGTCGTGTTAGCCGCAGTCCTTGGCCAAACTTGTGAAGTTTATCTTTTACACATTTGTAAAGTGGCGAAGTGTGCATGACTCTGACGTCTAGGAAAACTTGCATTTTGAAATGCAACTTAAATATTTAATTGTTTTAATTTCACTTTGTTTTTATTTGTCATATGCTTTTGACATATCTGTTCAAATGTCTGACAGGCATTTGGCCAACTACGTCGATTGCATCGTTCCCACACGACCTCAATTTGTTTAAGCGAATTTGCCAAAGTTTTGCGCAGCCAAAGCAACCAAAGATAGAATTGTATATCGCCAGTTGTTGGAAAGTTCTGTAAGCGAAAGAATGTTGTCTGCTAATGAATTTATAACAAATTATATTTTGACATTTGTAGTGTAGTGTGTGTTGAGTTGTAAATTTAAATTGCGTGTGTTAAACCTCAGACAGATCAACATCAGCCAGCTTGTGTATGTGGCATGACATTTACTCCTTATACTCCTGTTTATTTTGCTCGTGTATGCCGGAATATAGCCGCAAACTGTTAGCGTAATGCCAGATTGCCAAATAATTACTTTGACTTCTTGCATGTTATTTAAATCACATTTAAGTTATAAGCATAAACCCATAAGATAAGTAAAGTATTGTGTGTTTGGGTTTGTAATTCTTCGGTGTTTTGTGGTATGTTTTTGTTTTTGGAATATTTGGCATTAATTGGATGGCTTTTGTTATGTTTTGTCTCTCTCTCTCTCTCTCTCTCTGTCTATCCTTTCTCTAATTACTTTTATTTCAACCTGAAATTCAAAATTTTGTTCATGTAAATATCACCAACAATTTTGCACACACTCACACTCATTATGAGACCACCCACATAAGGCACTCCTCATTCCGTGCTCTTCAGTTCTCACAGTGAACACAGCAATATTAAATATGATTATTGTTTTTTTTTTATCTTAAACCTTTCCATTCAACAATGCAACACTTACTAATGCCGCATTCCATTGTGTCTCTGTAGGAAGTGGTGCTGCCCAAAAACCAAGGCTCACTCGGCTTCAGCATCATCGGCGGCACGGATCACTCCTGTGTGCCATTCGGTACACGCGAACCGGGCATTTTCATTTCACATGTAAGTTGAACAACCAGCGAGTTTCGAAAAAGGATCAAGGATGAGTGTGGGGTGGTACGTACTACTGCGTCTACCACTGTGCGGCGAAAACTAGTAACAAACTTTGCAAATTAAAGCAATTGAGATGCCACAACTTGTGGTTGCAAATGAGCTGCACAATTAGCTCGAAATTAAGTCAGCTGCTTTAAGGGCAATTAAAAAAGGCTCGCAGTCTGACGACCTCACAACTTTTGACATCTGTTTACTGCACATACTTATGTATTTACACCCTGCAAAATTTAATTATCGACCAAATATCGCGATGAATAAAAAATAACATTAACAGCAGCAGAGTTCAGCAGTTTAAGGCGTGAAAATCAACAAAAAAATTAAGATTTAGAATATTTTATACCGTGCAGCACCAAATGCTCGCATTGAATGCAGCCAGAAGTAGACAATTAATGCTGCAACATGTGTGCCACGGTTCTGCGAAATGAAATTCTGCGAAGGATATATTTAACAAACTTTCTGTTCAAGGTTAAGCTAGTTTCAAGTTTCTGTAAGTTGAGCTGCTATTTAAGTCGGAAAAATGTCCGAAATCACATCCTCTGAGGTCCAAAAAATATATTTCAATCCCAAGTCGTTTTTAGAGTCAGGATACAGCGGACAACTATAAGTATTGCATTTGAAAATCGTTACCTGCCATGATATAAACATTCTACGAAGTGTTTAATTGTTTTTAAATGATTTTGAACTCTTTCCCTTATAGATTGTGCCCGGTGGCATTGCCTCGAAATGCGGCAAACTCCGCATGGGCGATCGCATACTGAAAGTAAATGAGGCGGACGTCTCGAAGGCCACACATCAGGATGCCGTGATGGAGCTGTTGAAGCCCGGCGATGAAATCAAGCTGACCATACAGCATGATCCACTGCCGCCTGGTTTTCAGGTAAGCCAAATACCGATTAGCTTTAGAATTATTTGACGCTCATTCGGTCTTTAGTTTGCTTTTGTGCCACTTATTAGTTGTGCTGTATGTAGTATTTGTATTTTTGTCACAATGAATATTTAATTGCTTTGACTCAGTCAATCACCAAAAACCTATTTATACTTCTTTTTCCTTTATGCTCTATGAATGCTTATAAAAACATTTACGATGCAAAGCACATAGAAGTAGTTTATATTAAAACGGAGGTAAGATTTTCTACTATTCTACATTGACAACACTATTGGAAACGCTAAATACACTGATAACCAAAGTTAAGGTTATAATTTGATTTTTAAATTATTCTTAATTTAACATCATAACGAACCCTTTCTGCAGAAATATAATTGTAATATTTGTGATGATTAAATACTATTAGTAGGCAGCATACAGCAGCTATCTTAACACACGACTAAACTGAACTAAGTGGAAATTTAAGAAAAGTCAACTTCGTATACTTATTTATTATACACACTATAAATTGGTCCAAACTGAAACCCTTTTACTATAATATGAATCTGTAAAATATCACAAAACACATTTCTTAGCTTAAGAATCATCTTTATTACCAGAAGTTAGTATAATTATTCTTGATTTTTTATTATATAATCCGATCACAAACATAACAAAATGTATATATTGGCATATGTAGGTAGAAAGTAAAAATGTTTACTTACACTTTCCACTTACGCTCTTGTTAACTGATTCGAGCCATTTGTACAAGACTGCCAGGCCGGTTGAATCCTTTTTATAGCTTTCTTTATCGCTTATGGTACTATATAAGCCATTTCGTGAATAACTTCCCACTGCTTTGCTTAGCATAATTATCATCAGAATTATTTTGGCTTAGTCTCTACTCTTATTTATAATTGTTGTGCACTTGAGCAAGGAAGCCAATGCTAATTTTTCTGCTATTGTTATTGTTATTGTTTGGTGAAAATCGTAGGAAATTCTGCTCGCCAAGGCAGAGGGCGAACGTCTGGGCATGCACATCAAGGGCGGCTTGAATGGACAACGCGGTAATCCAGCGGATCCGTCCGACGAGGGTGTCTTCGTGTCCAAAATTAACTCGGTCGGAGCGGCGCGCCGTGACGGAAGGCTTAAGGTAACGTAATGCCAGTCCGATTTTTTGGGTTTCACTACAATTGGGAGCAGGGGGTTTGTCTGGCCAACTGGCTGAGGCAGTCAAATTGAATTGGCTTGAACTAAGCTTAACTTTTGTGTATCCCCAGGTGGGCATGCGTCTGCTGGAGGTCAATGGTCATTCGCTCCTTGGCGCCTCGCATCAAGACGCGGTCAATGTGCTGCGCACTGCCGGCAATGAGATTCAATTGGTCGTCTGCAAGGGCTACGATAAGTCTAATTTAATGCATTCCATTGGCCAAGCGGGTGGCATGAGCACCGGTTTTAACTCGTCAGCATCCTGCAGCGGTGGCAGTCGCCAAGGTGATAAAAGAAAAAAAAAAATGGAAAATTCGAAATAAATAAAAATTTTGAACTTTTCGGAAATTTTACCTTGCAGGCTCTCGTGCATCAGAAACGGGTTCGGAGCTTAGTCAAAGCCAGAGCGTCTCCAGCTTGGACCACGATGAGGAGGAGCGTCTGCGACAGGTGAGTTCAACTAAGCCTGTCCACTAGGGAAAACCTTTTAAGTCTCTGTGTCTACAGGACTTTGACGTATTTGCGGCACAGCAACCCGACATTGTTGCCATGCCAGAGCCCACCAGCCAAACGGGCTTAGCAGCTGCGGCTGCCTTGGTTCATGGCCCACCCTCACCCTCACCCAAACCAACCACACCGATTCCGTCCGCTGGATCCGCGATGCCCGCTGACTTGCCGCTATCTGACACAGCAGCCGCGCAGACTGTGGCGCTTATTCACGCCGAACAATCGCACCAGCAACAACTACAGCAGCAGACACAAGTGGCAACAATTGGGCAGGAGAAGAGCACCCAGGAGAAGGTTAGTTAACGACCTTAACCTTTAGCTGATTATCTGGTCAGTTGCTTAATGAGTACGTCTTCTTTACTCTCCCGCTTTTGTGTTTAAATCAAATAAGGTGCTGGAAATTGTGCGCGCTGCGGATGCCTTCACCACCGTGCCACCGAAATCACCCTCAGAGCATCATGAACAGGACAAAATACAAAAGACAACGACGGTTGTCATATCGAAGCATACGCTCGACACTAATCCTACTACACCCACAACACCTGCACCACTGCCCCTTTTGCCAAGCGAGTCAGCGACCACTGTTGCTGCTGCTGCACCAGTTGTTGCACAGACACAGACACAAACCAATCCCAGCCAGCAACCAGCTCAACAGCAGCAACAACAACAACAACAGGTATGTATCTGAAAGCACGTCTTTGTCTAACTTATCTGTAAATGTCTGTGTGTCTCAATTTTGTGTGTGTGTGTGTGTGTATACGTTACTTTTTGTTTAACCTCCTTAAACGTGTGTCTGTCCTTTTTGTTTTTACTGTGTTACACTTAACATAAATCAGCGCAAATGCGACTGTCGAACAAAACCAAAAACCACTTCACCAAAAAACCCTTTCACTTGCATTATTTATTTATGTATTTATTTTTGCTTGCTATCTTCAATAACTTCACCAACGTCTGGCCTTCAAAATACCTGTCTTTCTGTGTGTGTGTGTGTGTGTGTGTGTGTGTGTATGAGTGTTTGTGTCGGTATGTGTATATCTGTGCCTGTTTGTCTTTCACATTTTATAAACATTTGTACATTTGATTCAAATTCATATGCCACAACATTTGCCACATCTCATAAAGTTACCCCATGAATATAACACTCCATCCACTCAAAATTCACATCACATAATGCTCGTTCCAATTTGCCCCTCAACTCTGCTTGCAATTGGTATCAGACTTTGTAATCGCGAAAACACAAATTTGTTAAAGTATGTACTATTCCCGTTTTTACTTGATGTTACTTCAAAAATTTTAAAGTACAACGAAAATGGAAACCATATTCATATATAAAATATACCCGGCCGAGGGTACGGAGACATCAAAATTCATCAAAATTACAACTCCAACGAACGGAGTGCAATCAATCAATCACACACATTTTCTCATGAGTATTCATTATAAATCGTGTTGTATGTATTTACGTTGTTTGCTGCATTCTGATTTAATAGTATATAGTGCCACATATAATCATACTTAGCAGCAACGCCTCGGGGAGCGGGGGGGGACACACGAGGTGTGAGTTGTAGTACAGTTGAGTGCTATGTGCTATGTGCATGCTGGGGGTTGTTTTGCATGGCACCAATATATGTAGCTACATCTGTTGGCTCACTCGATAAAGCCGGCATCCAGAGTTGGGAGCTGGTACCGGGACCACATGTCCCACATTCAAAGAAATGGCAGCAGACGATTTATTATTTATTAGCATATTCGTGTGGTGGGCGGGGGCGACGGCGGGCGGGTGGGCCGACCACCTTCTTACGTATTGCCTGCTAAATATTGTTGATGTTGTTGTTGTTGTTGTTGTTGTTGTTGTTGTTATCTTATTTATGCTACTTAAATATTATATCAATTTCTGTTTGTGCCTTTATTGTTACCTTTTGGATGGCTGCTGCTGCTTGGGCGGCATTATTATTGTGTATGATTGTTGTGCCTGTTGCCGTAACCGTTGTTGTTGTTGTTGTTCTTGTTATTATTGTTATTGTTAATGTTATTGTTGTTGTTATTGTTGGATGCTGACTTACCTTAAACCCAGCAGCATTTGAATTTTCATTGGCAGTAGCAGGAAAAGAGAATAGAAAAACATAATATGCATAGATGGCACGTATAATAAATGTGTATTTTGTTGTTGCTGTATCTATACAGATATATAAGATATATATATATATACATATATATATATATATATAAGTAATTCAAAAACTGCTGAAAGGAATTTCCATTAAAATGTTTCTCTTATCTTCTTCTCGTTCTTCCTTTTTATTGCTCTCAATGACGTGCGCGCCGTTTGCTGCTTTTCAACATATTGTTTTTCCTCATTTTTATATTCATTTTCCTTTTTATTACAATTTCCTTTTTCCGTTTTGCATTCGTATTGCTTCGGAATTGTCATTTTCCGTGACGTTTTACGCAGATTTCACTGCAGCGTATTTCTTAACAAGCGGATTTTTCCCACTATAAGACTGAGTATTTAGTTTAAAATACAGGAAAATAAAATTGAAACAAATGCTACACAACAACAACATGAAAATACAGGCATCAGCCGGGCAAATTGTCGTCGTTTAAGATCTTATTTACATATGAAGCCTTGTCGTGTTCAACGGGCAAAGAATTACTAGTTACATGTTCACCTAACGCAATAGACAGAGGCTATACATATTCATAAATATATTCTTATACAGGACAATATGTGCTCGGAAAGACAGACTCTCTTGAAAATACTGAACACACTTGTCTCAGTAAATGGTTTCAATGTCCCTCACCGATTAGCTCTCTAAACTATGCAAATATATTGTATCTATAAGAGCAGCAACCTAAGTAAAAAAACAAAAAACCGAAAACTTTTTATCTTTGAAGGAAGTACCGAATGTGTAACCTTACAGACAAATCAACTCATTGCCTGTAGAAAAGTGAAATATGTGAAGAATTTGATTTTGAAAAAAGTGGCAGAAAAAGTCGAAATGAAATAATAATATTTTATTTGCTGAGTTTCGTTCAATATATCTTTAAAAAAATAAAAACAGTATTTAAATAAGTTTTGATTAATATACCTGCCAACAAATAAATAAAAACAATAATAATCTCTGCAAGGGAATGCAATCGGCTCCAACAACTCCAATAATTCAAAGTCCCTTCCATTATTTTTAAATACAAAACTAAATGCAAACTATATAAGTATACTCAAAATTCCTGCGCCGCCTTTTGGCGGCCTTCAGTATTCGCATACAGTATAAGTATTGTTGTATTTCGATGTTTGTAATGTCATATACATACTGACACACTGTCTATAATTGTAAATTATTGTTATATGTATGTGTAAAACGGTGCAACAGGCACACGAAACGGTCCAAATACGCAACCAAAAAGTACTCATAGACAAATATCCTACTATGTTAAAAGGTAAACCAAAATGTCAGTGTTATACAAATCGAATTGTATGTTGAACAAACTCCACATACGGCTAGGAATAATTCATTTGTTATCAGTTAAAGTGAACCCGTGAGATGTTTGTTGCTTCAATGAAACTCGCTTTTTAATTTGAAAAATTGGGTTTATTTTCTGTTGTTCGTTACTGTTTGTCAATATTAAATAATGGAGTGTGCACATTTGATGTCAATAAATTAAATCTCAATGTTATTATCGTAACTACGAAGGAAACTGCAACTTGACTTATTTCTGGGGTATTCCACAAATCAGTTCTAAAAGGAGAAGATGAGATACTTAAACACGATTATGGCCTTGATACATATGCATTGTTTTCATTCCTCCTCCTTAGACGTAGGTTCAGAACGATTAGAAAGATTAGTCCGTCATGTTTTGTACAATTCGCTTTCACTGTAAGTTTTCCCCATTGTTCATTTATGTATGTTTTTTTTTATTATTTTTATATATTTTTTTTTTTGTTACTTGTCCTTGTCTTTGTTTCACTCTCGCTGTATACACTCGTTTACATAGTCGCGACTGTTGTGCAGCTCATTCCACATCCATCAAGCAAATTGGCCAGAGCAACGCAAAAGCACCACCTCTCATCATCAGGCAGCGACATTGCTAATTGGCTAACAAAAGTGCTGGCGGCCCCGTAACGCGTGTACGTAAACGTTAAGAAAAATAATCGTTGCCGTTGCAGCACCGAATATGTATCATCATAATGAGCACCAAACCATCAACACAGCATATCAACCGAATACACCAACAGTCACAAATACTCACTCAAAACGCACTCAATTAACGCCGCACATTGCAATTTGTGTTCCATGCTTGTGTGTGTGGCAGCAGTTGCTGAAACGCACCCACCACCAACAACAAACAAACCAGAAACAAATTCGTAAACTAAATGAAAACCCCAAACAATCCAAAATCCAATAGCAGCGCGGACCACAAACACCGGAGCGACTGGCGCCCGGATCACGTTACTCCTATCAGCAAATGCTGGAGGCTAAGGACTTGGAGCAGAGCAGCCAAACGAAAGAGAAAGAGCCAACGCCCACAACGCCCAAGAAGGCCGAACCTGTTTATATTATTGACGACGACGACGACGATGATGATGATGACGACGACGACGTCCAAGACGAGATTGATGCCATTGCCGAAGAGGAGGAAGAGGATTCCTCACCTCCGACTGACATGCGGTCGCCGCCTTCATACGTCGACACCGACTCCGATTACAATGAACGTCCGCGCGGACGCTACACCAGCGACTCGGAGAGCGATTGTCGCCCCTACAAGCCGACGCGATCCGGTCGCAGTACACCGGAGTATGGAGGCGGACATCGCAAGTCCGTCAGTTTCGATCTGAGCGGCGATGAGCGTTCCAAGTCGGACTATGAACGTTCACGTTCCCGCACGCCGGAACGCTCAGGACGCGCTTACGACTCGGAGCAGGATACGCGCTCGAAGTCCACCAGCCGGATGCCACGCAAGAGCATCCTGCGCGCCACCAGTCCCTGTTCCTCGAACAACTCCACGCTGGAGCGTCAGTCCGAATGGCCAGCGCCTATTGTGCCAACAGTTGCGCGCATTCGCGAGGTGGAGTCCCCCCAGGTGCAGCGCGTCTCACGCGCCACATCGCCCGACCGTCCCGGCGAACTGGAACGGGAGAATCCCTTCCGCAATGCCCAGTCTGGCGAAGATGATGAATACACTCAGATTGCCAAGGCGATCAGCATGTCGCCGCGTTCACCGCGCGATCAGTTCTTCTTTGGTGCCTCGCGCTCCAATGAAGATCTGCTCGAGCAGTCACACTCCAGCGGACGCAGCACACCCAGCACCGTCATATCCAAGTCGACGGAGAATTTGACGGGCACGAGACCCAAAGT
This sequence comes from Drosophila cognata, assembly GCA_035041535.1. Lineage (NCBI taxonomy): Eukaryota > Metazoa > Arthropoda > Insecta > Diptera > Drosophilidae > Drosophila > Drosophila cognata. Next base: position 9,174,661 of record JAWNLC010000571.1, on the reverse strand, counting down.
GCCGCCACCAACACTGCCTAAGCCGCAGCTCAAGAAGGCCGATCTGGTGCGCAATGTGGCCTTGGAGACGTTCCAGGCCACCGATGTGGGCCAGGGTGACTTTGCGGTGTTCGAGCACGATGCCAGCACCAATACCATACACCAGCTGCCCAAGCTGCCTGTGCGCGTGGCCAGCAAGGCTCCACCACGACCACGCGAGAGTCCGCCTCCGCCGCCTATCAACCTCTCCACGTTGCCCCAGTCGCCACGGCCCAAGTTCGAGGAATCGGCGTATATGGAGGCGCTGCCACCAGCGCAACGGCGACCCCACGATTTCCTGCACGAGAACTCTCCGGACAACATACTGGTTACGTCGGAGCAGCATCGTGACTTTCTACTGCGCGAGAATGAGATGAGGAATCAGCTGCGGGCACCCTTTGACCCAGCACCGCCCATACCGTTCAGTAGTAGCAGCAGCAACAACAACAACAATAACTTTGCGGTAAACAACCCTTATATAGATTGTTGTGACACTGACATTGACAGCCTGCCACTGCCCCCACCGCCCCCAATACAAGCATCAACACCAGAAACACCACCTACAACGCCCGCCAAGCACTCACGTCATTTGCATGAGCCGCCACTAACCGCTGTCGCCACTAACGCATCAACATCTTATTCTCCCATTGCCAATGCTAACAACGACAACAACAACTATCTGATGGATGCCGCCACACAGCAGCTGCTTATGGCGCCAGCGTCGCCCGCACAAATCTTTCCCACGGCCCAAATACTGCCCGTGCAATATGCCAGCCTACCACAGCCGCAGCAGCCCAACAAACTCACATTGGGTGGTGGTGGTGCGGCACAGTCGCATTCGCAGCCCATTTTTAATCTGCTGCTGCTGCCCGGCGATCAGCAGCTTTATCTGCAAGCTGCCACGACTTCATCGTCGCCGGCAGCAGCGCCACAGTCATTACCGGTGAGTGAAACGCGTGTTGCTGCCTCATCGTTGCAGTCGCAGCAATTGAAGCCTCCGAAACCTTTGCCATCGCCATCGCCCTCGTATACCACAATGAAATTCCCAACGTTCTCGGAAATTGTGGTCAGTCCCGACAGCAAAAGCAATTACCAAAACATGACCACAGCTCGCGTTGCCATATCAAATTCGTCGCTGGGCACCGGCAGCAGCTCCTTCTCCATTAGTTCATCGAGTTCATCGACGATGCTGCCGAAGACACCCACCGCGATCCCGCCATCTGCCGCTGTGGTTCAACCCTATAACAGCTACTATGATACAGCTGAGGAAATCTATGCGACCATCGAAGAGGAGGCCATTTACAGTAATACCGCATTCTTTGAATCGCGTCGCAGCAGCGATACCTCTCTTAGCTGTCGTGCCTCCAAATCACCTACGCCGCCGCCCTTGCCCCCCAAGCGACCGTTAAAGCCAAACAAGTTGCGCAAAGCGCCAGCACCTCCCGTGGCCCAAAAGCCGCACGGTCTACGTGGCCTGGGCATGGGCAACTTTAAGCTGCGCTCCCAGTCGCAGCCACAGTTGCTGACAACGACATCCCGAGCGTCCCGCAGCACGCCCCAATCACCCACAACGCCAACCGGCAAGGAGACAACCGTGTAACAAAAATGCTTGTCCACTTGAGTTCGACTTCGACTGTTGCGTGTTGGTTAATAGGTCAAGTTGCCCACGAAGCGTTAGCCAGGCTAACCTTGCACCCGCTCCCTAAATCCCTCTGCCCTCCTTCCATTTCGCGCTCATTTTAATTAAAATCCAACACCTTTTCAACCATCAATTAAAAATGCAATAGCAAATTAAGGAATGCTCACTGCGCAGGTCTTTAGTAGCTTTTGATATTTCTATTTGATTGATTGCAACCACCTAGCTGCCACCAGCCACCAGCCACCTGCAACTTGCAACCTACAACCTGCCGCAACAGTCTTACTAATTAGATGCCACTTTTTGTTGACTTTCTCGCCAGGCAGCTAGACATTCGCTGCAATCCGTATTCAGCGCAACCACACACAAATTGGCGCTGCTGACATAGATCAGGCAGCCAGTGAAAAGTACAAGAGTAATTTGCGTCCAAAGCAACCTGTCTCCCATCTCTCTCTCTCTCTCTCTCTCTTCTCTGCCTTCGTCTTCTTCATTTGTTTAGCTCACACTTTTTGCTCGGGTCGACTTTAATTTGACGTTGATTGAAACAGTTCGCTGCTTGAAGCACTGCAGCTGCCACGCCCCGTTTTCATTTCTTTGCACTCCTTTGCGAACACGAATAAAAAGCCAATGAGAAAATTGAAATAATCTTACACACTTACACAGATACACCTCCGCCCACCACCCAAACAGAGTAGACTTACAAATTACAAAGCAAATAAAAAATACAAATGAAATTTTTACAATTTTACCATTTATATAGCTAATTTTTGCCGTAGAGCTCTTAAGTTGATGTTAATGCTAATTTATTTTGACTAACAAAACGATGAAACAAGTTGAATATAATTTTTAAACGCGTAACCTAAATAAACGATTCTGTATTTCGATATGTTGAATATCTTTCATTTTGTGTCGTCCCGTCCCCCTTTTGGTTGTGAACGTATCATCTAAAAGATATGTCATTCCTGAACTGGTTCCAGTGCACACCACTGGTTCGCAGTTCGTTCAATTGAACCAGTGTCAGGCTGATCGCATCACGCTTCGAACCGAACTCTTTCGAGCCTGGCACTGCACTGATTTCTCACATTTTGCTATGCGACGCATTTGGCCGTTCCCTGAGCGAACTTCTAATCTTATCTTATCAGTTTGTCACTGTTAATTGCAACATGCGATAAGCGTTGCCAATCTCAGTGAGCATGGTGTGCGTGTGTGTGACTCACTACCAAAATGACAACAAAAACAAAATTAGAGGGACAAGTTGTCAGCAAGTTGCCTAAATTATTCAACAGCTTATTGGCTTTTAATGCCGGCCAAAACGACTTGACTCGGCTGCAAGCAGTCTGGATGGTCAGTGGCCACATTCTCAACACTTTGAATGCTCAATAAATTTCCATTAGCCCACCCTGTCCTGGTCGTCCTCTGCTGCTACAAGTAGCAAAGGATGTAAGAGAAGCTGGTCGCTGCTGTTATCTCAACCTAAGTACGAGTATTGAGCTTAATTGAAAATCGAAAAATCCGATACGAAATTAATTTCTTTGCTAAAAATACAACTCAGCTCCTTGCTCGCATCCTGTATCCTTGATAACTGACTCTGAGCTTCTGTCCTGATGCATGATGGCTTTTGTATAGGTAGCCATGTGCTTGACGAATCTGTCTCGGGTGGAGGGTTGCACAGAGAGAGAGAGTGGATTGGTGAGCTAATATCGCCCTCCATGCACTTGTCGTTAGATGGTCGCTTGGTCGGTTGGGCGCCTCCTTTATTTATGAGACTGGCCGTGGGTGTTATTGGCCATTGTAGTTGTTGCTCTCGTTTATGTATGTGTGTGTGTGTGTGTGCCATGCCAGTCAAAGGGATAAGGTTGCAATTTGTGCAGTTTAACGCTGGCTTTTGCTCTTGCTCTTTCTACTACCGTTTAATGACTTTGTCGTCGTCCTCTTCGCAGCAGCCAACAGCGTTGCACCCACAAAGTGTAGTTGGCGCCCCTGCCCACTCCTTTGGCATTGGCCTTCTCATGTTGCCTAAACCGAAGAAGTTGCATGAAAGCATAAAACCGACAGTACATGACTTTGGATGATAAATGGCCTGAGCCAAGTCCTGTACACTCTGCTGTCCTGTTTTGTTTGGTTGTGTCCTGCCCAGCCCCTTGCCGCCGCCGCAGCTGTAATTTGCGACCCCCCGCGACCGTAAATTATATGGCTTGCGGCAAAAACAAAGCTCTGATCCCATCCCCCGCCTCCAGCACCACCAACTCTGTTGTCCATTTTATGATTGAAACACTGGCTGTTGCTCCCCTTCAACTGATGCTCCTCTTCCTGCTCCTGCTCCTGCTCCTGCTGCTTCTGCTGTTGGCGTCGGACAAACAAATGCTTCTTCATCGTGCCATGTGCTTTTTAATAAACTTGTGCAGTGCCATCAATTTTATTTATGGTCGTTTTGGATTTCTTTGACTTTCACTTTGAAAATTGCCGTTTTTCCAGTCGTTTAATTGAAAACTGCTGAGCAGCAACTCAATCAAAACAGCTGGTAGAATTTTGTACATTTCTTTTTATGAAGGATGTTTTTGCTTTGTATTGTATTATTTATTATTTTTATCGTTTTATTTTGCTGACTTTCTAACTAGAGCTTTTGCATTTTTGCAGTTATCACCTGCTGGCGAGAATGCGCCGGTATTGGCAACGGCCAAAAAAACGCCTAAATCGGTGTCCGACAAAAAACGATTCTTTGAGTCCGCAATGGAGGACCAACACAAGCCCACACAAAAGACAGGTGAGTTAACTGTGTATGATCACAAACAAATATAGAAAACAAAAAACGTACCAAAAGAGTTGCGATTTAAAAAAAGAGTATTCAACTGGGTGAGAAACTGTTCATAGACAAAAACAATTTTCAGTATTAATTTTAAAAAATTCTACACATTTCGGTTAGATATTCGAAGAAAAAAATGAATAAAAAACAGTCACATTATCTCCAAATAATGATTCATACATATTTATGATAAGACACTAGAAACCAATGCCATTGCTTACCAAGATACGCAATAAGTTTCCTAGTTTCCCGGTTGCGTATTATACAAGTAAACCTTATCTGGTTTTTGCTCAGTGGCTTGTGTAATTAGAATAAGAGGCGTGGAAGTTTCTGTGTGTGCCACCAACAACACGTATTTGCATGACAAAGAGTAACACCACCAGAGCTGTAGCTGGGGAGAACCCGCAAGACTACTTGCTGTTGAAGTGCACGATTGCAGTTGGGGCTTAAGGCCAGTCAGCCAGCCATCCATAAGGGCGGTGTGTGGGTTTTCTAGTTTTTCATTTTATGGTTTCTTAATAGCATTTGCCAGTTGCCTAGCAACCAAACGATTCTGCATGGGCCTTAAGTAGGAAGCTGCACTTTAGTTGGCTAATAGATGCTTCAAAGAAATGTTTCTGTAAATTGCAGAGAAAGTATTTTCATTCCTGTCAAAGGATGAAGTCGAAAAGTTGCGCCAGGAAGAGGAGAAGAAAATTGCAACACTGCGTCGTGATAAGAAATCCAGATTATTAGATGCCGCCAATGACAACATTGACAAGGACGATGACAGGCATGATGATAAGCAGCAGGACAACAACGCTGACAACAGCAACAGCAGCTCGAACAACAGCGACAACGAGGACGACGATGACCACGATGCTTATGACGAGCAGGAGACGACCAGCCGGACCAATCGTAAGGATGTCGTTGACAACGCTTTGCTGGCTCAGTTCGATGATGCGGAGGACATTAGGTAAGTGCCTGATGGCAAAGTCTTATTGGATTATTGGTGCTTGCTCTCTCTCTCTGCATTTTATGTTACGTTACATTCAATTTCAATGCACAGACACGTCCGCAATTGGTAATTCCACAATGCAATTATGATAATGAAACACATACACAACCATACACACACACATACTATACACTCTTAATACAATATAGTTATATTTAACGGTGTTTGTGCATTTCTTTTATCTTTTTGCTTCATCTTAAGTTTTAAGGTTTCATTGGTAAAGTTTCTACTGCTGCCTTTGGTTTGGTGCTGGTGGCGGTGCAATAAAAAAAAAAAATACCGCTTTGATTTATGTTGCTCTTATATTACATTTCTTACACGCATACTATAACACAATCTACTGCCGCATACAAACATATGTTCACATAAGTAGTTCACATTTTTCACTCTTCATGCCACAACCCAGCCCACTGACGGACTTGATCATCATCATCGAAATGTAGAGTGTGTTATTAAATAAGCATAGTTATCTAAGTGGCCCTTATATGTACTACTATGGAGTAACTACTCGCATACTTGCGTATATGAATGATATACAGTTTACACCCTAAGCGGTTTAAGTTTTAAGTAGCACTTAAGTATTGTCTGGACTCGTAAATCGCAGGGTGCTTGCCACTTAAGAACACGTTATGCTTCTTGCTCACTTTATGTATTTATTTTTTTTCCACCCATCAGACACACAAAGAGAGTGAATGAGACACCCAGTTAATTTTTAATAATTCCATAGAGTGGCTCATAGCTCTACATCATGTATAGAGTGTAAGAGTTTTGCTGCCGGGGGCAAAAAAAAAAACAGAAAAAAAAATTATGTTCGCATTAGAGCGTTTTGTGCGTTCACTTTGCGAAGCATTGCGTATACGCACCATTTTGCCTGCCACACCAAGGCCCGCGAGCTGCTCATCTATCTGTCGGTGCTTTGAGTTTGTGCACTGGCATAAACTGGATTCCCTCCGGCACAATGCCAGCTGTTTTTGCAATTGGTTAACTTCATCATCCAACCAGCCGCAAATTGTGTTCGGTGCGCTTCCCAAGCGGCCGACTGTAAGGGTCGCTGCGCTGGCAGAGACTCACACGCATAATTTAGTTGGGCGTTGATTTTAAATGTATTCCAGGTAATCATGTGGGCCTGGGTAGCACCTGCAAATCTTCCACTTGATCCTAAACATTATTCGTATTTTTCTAAAGTGAAACCCATTTACTACTCACCCTTCTTTTGTCTATAAATAAATGATTATTGCTTTTCGTTTTCGGAGTGGCTTAAGTGGTTTGAAAGTCTCGACAGTGTTTGGTCGTGTTACTTGTTGTGGCAATTAAAATTAGTGTAGCTTTGTTAAGCGAGCCAGTAAACAACCCGTAAAATCCCTGACAGTTTCATTTGAAGTTGCATGCAACTTTGAACCTTCGCCAATATCATCAAGTTGGTAAATACTTTGGTATATCAAAAAACAGTTGGGAGTCAGAGCTGATGTCATTCTCATATCCGCTAGCTGCTGGCAACCTTCAAGCAGTTGTTTCTATTTCATTTTATTTTTTCGCTCGAGTGTCTGTCTATGTAGCTGGTGTTCCTTACATGCTTATCGGGGGCAACGTATGTCTAGCCGTCGCCCACAGTACGCTTCTAGTTGTTGACTCTGGCATTATGTAATGAGCAACAACAATGTAATTTAATACAATTTTATCCACTCCTCACAATGTTGAAAGAGTGCGAAACAAAAAAAAAAATATATTAGCTATGAGGTGTTTCGAATACCCTGTCAAAATTTAAAAATCGGTTGAATGTTAGAAATATAATATGGATATAAATTATAATATTATTGTGGCCAGTTTGCATTTCATAAAAATCTATATTTTTTGTGGCCAAGTGTCTTTAAAAATTGAGCATTAGCTCAGTAAATAAAACTTGTTGATCAACATTGGCAGATAAATTGTACATCCCTAGAACCCAAAACATAGCAGCAGGCTTTACTAAAATAATATGTTAAATAAATATGTTATTTGAAATTCATATTAGATTTGCATGCCTTAAACCAAGTCATAAAATGTACTGTGAACAATATTATTAGACAGCCATTAATTTGGAGATTCTTTCGCATTCAATGCGTGTGTGGCAACCGTCTAAAAAGTTGAATAGACCGTGTAACTGGCGAGGATGGCAACACGAGATATCATTTAGCGGCAATTTACTACGGGTCACAAGACATCGGAGGCAGGCAACTGGCTGAGTCTGACGCTTGTTTGCGAATTAAACGTACATGTCTCCGGGGAAGCAGGGCTATGAAAATATTACATAAACAACGAATGAACACAGAGCCAAATGCTTATGTACATTTCATTACGCAAGCGGCGCGGCGTCTGCAACGGAACATGCGTGACCTCCAAAGAATAAACCCTGGCTGCAAAGTAGCATTAATTCTTGCACATTAATCTATGGAGGGGAACATTTTCTTAACTTTTGGCGCGAACTGTTTATCATATTGTCATCAATTCTGCAAACGATCCCTCATGAATTTATACACTCGAATTACCGGCCGCAGCATAGCATATCGCCACAAAAAAAGAATAGACTTTGCACCTTATTTATATGCATGTTACATGGCAATATTTAGTAGTCAAACAATCAATTACAACCTTGATGCCAAATTTGCGCAGCTTCACAAACCAACGAACCGACTGACACTGACCACTGACCAAATGGCTTCAAGCCCAAATATTTACATAAATTTCAATGTGTTATTATGCTGGCCTTGGAATTCATAACGAAGAAAAGAAGATAAACATGTTAATAACCTATTTAAAATTTCCCAGCAAGAATTTCTACCAGTCCGTTTTTTTTTTTTTGGTTTTTTCACGCATAAATTTACGTTTCGACCCGACAAAAGAACGAGCGTCCGAGAATGAGAAAAAAAAATTCATATTCTCATGTATACCATGTATAGCCACTAAAGCCATATCAAATTAGCCGGCAACGCAATGTTCTCAATGCGATTTGTATTTATATTCAAATTCAAATTAAACTCGTTTAAATCTATAAAAATTGGTGTAGCACAAAGGCTCGACCAGATCCGTGTTTATAAATTCTTTTTGAGCTTCCGCTAACGTCGGCGTCGATGGCGGCGAAACGCAATCGAATTACGATTTGTGCATTAATCGGCTAATTTATTGTTTGATAATTTATGAACTATTTCGAGTTGGTCAGCCGACGTCGCCAAATACCTAAACGCTTTGGCTAATCGCTCGTCAGCGGTCAGCGGCCAGCGACACCGAACTCCCTCACTCTTGCTTTCAATTGGCTTTGTCGGGCTATCCGGCTGGCAGTTAGTTTGGCGGTTTGGCGGCTTGGCGGCTTGGCGGCTTGGCGCAGCTGTTGCCCTTGAATTGATCGCGGTGACAAGACAATTGGTCAGTTTTAGTTTTGGTTTTGTTTTCTTTGTCTCTTTTTTCCTTCTTGTTGTTGCTGTTCATTTTTTTATTATTTTTTTTTTTTTTTTGGTGGATATTATTTTTTGTTTGGTATTTACATTTACGTACGTAGGTTTGTGGCCGACCGCAAACTCATGGGCCGCTTTTGTGATTTTATGCAGATGAAAATATTTATGTTTTGTTGATTGCGCATAAATTAATTTATATTTTATGGCGTTGGCGCTATGTTCGGTCCACAAATGGACCGCAGCGCACCGCATATGCAAATCGTCTTTGAGTTGTCTTGGTGTATGTGTGATTTTTTTTGGTTTTTTTTTTTGGTTTTTTTCTTTTCGTATTTCTGATATAAAAGCATAATTTGACCTTAAGCTAAAATGAGGGCGTTAATGATGCTTTTTATATGTGTGTCAGTCTGCGTGTGTATGTATGTTTGCTCGTACCTATTTCTTCTTCGAATACAATTTTGGTTTTTCAGTTTATTTTTTCTTTGGGGCATCATTTCAAGTGTTTTTTGTGTTTTGTTTGTTGTTTTTAGAGCATAAATATTAATTAAAGATGGAAAAACCACTACAAGCAACGACACCACCACCAAAAACCAAATGTAGCTTAAGATTTCTTTGCCCGCACAATAAATTTTTATTATTTTTTTTGTTTTTTGTTTTTTTTTTTTATTGTTTTTCCTGTTTGCAAAAAAAGTGCACTTTAATTGTACATCACAAAAACTTTCTGTTTCTGCTTCTCACCAACTTTTTTCAGGAATCCACTTGACGAAATTGAAGCAGTATTTAGAAGCTAAAATTAAAATAAGTTCCACTCAAAACAATACATCCACAGTAATGAGAATGTGACACGTTAATTAACTAAGTTCCAATATCTAACTAACTAGATAATACCTAGCATACGTATAAGCAATTTATAAGCGAGAGAATATGACTATAAGTTACCACAACATAAAACAAAATGCTGACTAACTCTTCAATATATATACATAATTATAAACACACATTTTTATGTGCAGCAACTTTTTATACACCACCTATACAACACATCCTTACAATGTTAAAGACTACATTATTCAACTACATACTATAATGTACAGCAGCAGCAACACCAACTAGCACGCTCACGTTAATGTTGACGTTTTTCATTTTAAGAACTATTAATTCTCTTTTCAAATCGCTCTAATTCCCCATTGGTACAAAAAAAAAAAACATAAATAAAATAAATGCACTTTTGCGTCATATACTTTAGCAGCGCACTTGAAATTCTTTTACACTCATTTTCCGCCCTCACACGCCTGTAGCGTTTTTGAATTACACACACACACACACACACACATACACATACACTTGAACCTAGTGCCTGGGGCATGTTATTAGCATATATGTATACTATACACGCATTTTGTTGTATTAATAGAAAAAGAACAAGAAGAGAATAAAAAATAATGATTTTTAGAGCAGGACAAGGAGACTAATTATAATTCTCTATGCACGTTTAGCTGCCACCGTGCATGTGGAGCAACACAATAATAGGGAATGTGGGGAGCAGAGAGATGAAGGAGATAAAGTAAAATATAGTGCCATAGTTGCAAGCGTAACTCCAACTAAAATGTTATATTTGTAATTCAATTGTCCAGCTGTTTGATCAGTAAATTTTCCTCTTTTTTCTCACATATTATATTATCGTTAGTTGCAGGTTCCTATTAAGCTAATGAAATGGTTTAATGGCTTACAGAACTTGAGGGGGTTTAAGCCAAGTTCAAAGCTTGAACTTGAAACTCAAGTAATATCCACAATTCCATTGACTTCTCTATTAAATGTATTCCTGCTAAACACATTCACGTTAAGTTTATGATATTATATATTTTTATATATTTTATATATATTTGTATGATTGTATATGTATAGGAAAAACATTAATATTCATGTAATACCATGTATTATTATAATTACACACCTTACATAGCGTATTAAGTGTATGATATTAGGTACACGTCACACATGCATTATCATCCGCATCGACACGAACTAAACATCAGCAACAATTTATGCTCACAAACTTGCCAACACATTTTCTGAATAACATGTGCCATATTTCTATGTATTTTTTGTTACAACCTCATAAATGGAAATATGTCTATAAATAAATGAAATAAAATAAATCCATTTCAATTTACTGCAGTTTGTAATAAATTTCATACTTGGTTACAGTGACGGTCCTTACTTACCAGCAATTATCTTTCGGTTTTGGTCACTTCTCATTTTAAACTAAGTTCATTTCACAAAAATTATATAACTCACACAATAAGCTGAAGCGAAAAGTTCGCCAACGGCATAAATCTGTCAATTGCAAAAGTTGAATGCGCTTAAATACTATAAAGTCGGGTTGCTAAGGCGCCTTCATTTAAAAGTCGAAAGGACAAGCGAATGAATAAAACAAGCAGAGCAAATGCCAGCGCTAAATTGAAAGCAAAAAAAAAAAAAAAAAAAAGAAGAAAAAATGTGAAGTGGGAAAAAAGAAAGTGCAGTTGGCCAGGTCAAGCGCGGGCCGCACTTGGCCAACGCTGTAGCTGGCATACGATATGCTTCTTGGTCGTGACAGCTGCTTACTTGTAGGTTTGCGAGGTGCTTAGACGCCGTCGCCGACGGCGGCGTGTGAATTGGTCTACATAAATCACTCAAGCAGAAGTTGTGGCCGCTGCCCCACCGATTCATCCGCAATAATTTCGAATTAAACTTGAACCCAAAGTGTGTTGCAATTTGTTTAAGACAAAAGCCACTTACAGTGCACTCGCTAGCACTATGCTTCAAATCAGGCCAGGCCACAAAGTTCGTCAGCGGCAGACGATGAGAGTGCTGCAGAAAAGTGCTTAGGGCAAAGGAAAAAACCCTGCCAGATGAAATAGTTTAAGTGCACTCAGTTTTAAAATTAATTTTGCATACATGTGTTTATATATCTGATTTACATATACTCGTATTCCTTATTTTGTGTTTGTCTGTGGAGCTGCAAGTTTTACGACTTTGCCGACTTGCAACTGCTTTTGTATTATCTGTCTCGAGCACTGGCTCCGACTCCGACTCCGTCTCTGACACTGACTCACACTCAGACTCCGAATCTGTTCTCCGTTTCTTGCTGTGCTTCCGTTGGTTGTTCCTTGGGTTGTCTGCCTTAACACGCTAATCTCCAGATGCCATGTTATTGCACTTGTTGGCAAAGTTGTTCAAAAAGTGATTTTTGTCAGTGTTGGGGATTTGGAGGAGTGCAAAAGTTTGCAATGTGTTTCTTAGTTTTTAATTACAACAAATTTGACTGGCTGTGGCAAAGTTTGTTGCATGGAGCCGCTGGCACGTACACATGTGACTAAAATGAATTAACGTCATTATTTTTGTTTGCTCTGTAACCGCTCATATCATGTGCTAACCGCATTTAACATTCACATGTTTGTTTGGCCAATCGGCATCCTGGTTTCTTTTATATTTACATGTACTATACAATATTTCTGTATATTCATTTGTGTTTTACTTTGCACAATTAAAACACCCAACAAATTACGAAACCACGAAAACAAATGACAGAACCGCACCAAGTCCGGCTCAGACAACGCACGCGCCCAGCAAAATACCCACGCAGCTCAGGCAGCAGCAGCCGCCGCAGCAGCAGCAGCAGCATGTCAAGGCCACGCCCACGACACTGCCTGCCTGCGATACGCCCAAGCCCTCGTTGCTGCCGAAGCCAAAGGTCAAAGTTGTAGTGCCGCCCGCGCTGCAGCAACGCCTTTGGCAGCACCAACAACAGCCGTCCCAGCACCAAGCTCAGCCCGACGAGCCAACCATACCCGAAGAGGAGCAGCCTGGTACAACGCCCACCAGCTCCGGCAGTCGTATACCCGTGCGCACATTGAAGGCTGAGCGCCGCGCCCTAGCAGCAGCTGCTCGACAGGCAGGCGGCAACCTGGAGGAGTACCTCCATCAGCTGGAGGAGGAGCAGCAGCTGGAGCGCAATCACGGCACCTCACCAACTACGCCCACGTCGCCTGCGGTCAAAAGCCGTGTGATGATGAAGTAAGTCTTATGCGTGGCGGTCAACGAGTTGATCGGCGTGAAATCCGAAGTCGATGCAAAGGTCACAGGTCAAATGTCCTAGGAAATCAACAGCTCGTAGGCGTATCTATTTAGTATAAGTATCCGTTTGCCATTTAGGTTTGACGGCAAACACATTGTGCACCGAATCACTGGCACACCCACACACACACGCACACACACACAGACACAAACACAACAAATGAGCACACACACAGTCACAAGTGTAAGGCAACTATGCGTTTCAGTGCTATTTTTCAACCTAAATCTATGTGTATCAATATATGTTTTCGATTCGAGGGAAATACTTTAAATTTTCTTTAATCTTAATTTTAATATTGTTTTAGTTTTTGCGGTGTCTGCTTTAGTCACTTTCTGTATATAAGCAAATAATGTGGTCTATCCTATAGATACCATACTTTTTCTTGTAATTTGTCATTAGCTCTGGAGCACAAGATTAGTTCTTCTCTGTTGCAGCTCTCTTAGAAATCAAATCCCTTTCTGCAAACTGCTGTCTAATAATGTCTTACTTTTAACCCATCGCAGTGCCGAGAAGCGTGCCTCTTGGCGTGCCGCACGTTTGCGCTCCTTGGAACAGGGCGCCGTCGAGGCGCAGGATGTGATCAAGAATATGCGTAAGATGACCGACGATTTGATCACGCATGAGGCTAAGGCCAGCGAGGTAAGTTCCTAGCAATTGTTCCAGCCGCATCTCTTCACACTAACCAACATACAAGCAAAACTCCTCAAAAAAAGAAAAAAAAAAAACCAAATCCCATTTTCAAAAAACAGAAAAATTAACATGCGTGTTATGCCTGAGGAACTTGGCTGAGCATCTCCTAACCAGCTAAAGAATCCAAACCCATATAGCTACATGGTTCGCTTTACTAACCGCAACATAATACTAAAATTAACCAACAATTAATACATTTCAAAATGATTCTGTTCCATGCTCAAGTGTAACTAAGAGCTAATAGTTGACGCAAAATATTGCTAGCAAATGTGTGTTGAAATTCCATGGGAAGTTACCAAATGAGGAAACGAAAGCTCAACAAAAAAAAAATTATTCCAATTTTAAATCGCTTATGCTAAAAACCAAAAAAAAAATCCATCTTTTCCAAAATATTTTCTTTTTGTAATGCAGCCGAAAATAGTATTTCCAAAAATTGCCATAAAATCAAGCGATGGTCCGGTCATCGTGCGCGAACGTGAGAAAATACTCGATGAGAAAATCGTGCGACGTACTGAAGAGGTAGCCTGCCCCATAACGGGGCAACCTCAATTGCGCACAGTCGAGTACATTGAGAAAATCATCGAGACGGAGGTTAGCTGAACAAACTGAAAATAATTGTATTATACTACATATATCCATATATATCGTATATTAATCTAATTGGCACCAAATTGAGTTTCGTTTGCAATGCAAAAGCGTTTTATCTACACACACATACACACACAACCACACACACACACACACATGCATACACATTTATGTATGTATGTATTTTTGGTTGAAAGCCGCTTCTGTCGTGTTCCTGTACTCGTAAGCGTTGGCTTTTTGTGCTCTCGTTTCGCTGTCGATTTTGTAGTATATTCACGTATTTTGCACATCCTAAAAACACACTTAATGCACAGCACTCTCAAATGTTACTCGTACTCGTACCCGTACCCTTTGTCATTGTAAATAGCAAACATTTCATCCCGATTCACAGCAGACACACAAACCTAATTATTTTATAGAGCTCATGATTTTATCTGACTGTAGACGGCGGCAGAACTTGCTGCCCCACAAAAAGTATCTCCACATCTTGTAAGTGCCCGCACCACAAAAGTTTATCAAGTAAATTTTAACATCTACACAGCTTTCAGCTGCACAGTGCCTCGATTTTTTGGTTTTTTTTGGTTGTTGACATTTCAAGACCCATCTAAAACTGAAGCAGAATCTGAAGCTGTGGCTTGGGGTGAAGTGCAGCGCATAAAAAGCACAATAAGCTACCTACGCGAAAAGGTACTTCATACTTGAGCTTGGTTATTGTTGTCCTTTAAGTGTCGCGGTTTTAAGACCACACGCCCTATCGCTCCACGCCCACGCCCACGCCCCGTTTGGGTTGTATCTGTTTTTAGGGCATAACCTTCAAAGAGTTTCATTGTGTTTTTGTAGGGTTTGTTGTTGTCACGTCTCCATAAAGCAGCGAAGACCGTCACTTTTACGCATTTGGGGTCTGATTCTTGATTCATTTTAAGTATGCAAACGCATTATAATGACGCTCCGGCTTTTATGGCCAACTCCATTAAAATTAAAGCCAAAGTTTTGTTTCGTTTTGCCGCAGCGTCGTTTTAATGATTGCAAACGAAATAAAATCCAACACGCCGCAAAACATTTTTATGGCCGCTTCTATTTTGAACCACAACTCTGAGATTTCAGAACTGCTTCTGTCGCTCTTGGTCAATTCAACTTTTCAATTTGCAAAACGGAAGGAAGCGCTACAATCGAAAAACCGATGGGAATGTCAACGGCATACAAGTTTCCTTCCTTCCTTCTTAGCCTTCGCTCTGCTAATACGAAATGTATAACTTTGCCATCCGAAAGCTGACCTGAATGCACTGCGGGACGCATGCATTCGTTTCTATAGTTAGCTCAGCGCAGTGCCTGTCAGCGACAAGCCTCGGCTCGCTATATCGCATTTCTACAATGGAATCCTTTTATATTGTTAGCGAGTCTCAGCAGCCATCTTCATAGTCGTAAGTTTGTCAGCAGCTGCTGCTTAATTCATGCCTAATATCTTCCTACGACGACTTACGCAACTACCATATTTGTTCTCTGAAATATCTTCAAGATCTTTTCGTTTTTTTTTTTAGCAATTTAATTTGAGAAGATTCAGTAAGTTAGAAGCTCGCTTAAACTTTTTGATGTATTTTATAGAGTTTAGTTAAAGCTTAATAAAAATAATTAACAAATAATTACTTTTTGGAGTTTCTTCATTGCACTTTCATTACTTCGTCATCAAGCTTTCACTTTAATGTGCTACTCATAACATTGCAATTCTACCTTTGTTTTGCACCCACTTTAAAAATATTCATATACATATATCGATTACTGGCATGCTTTTGGTTTCGGTGTCTACGCTTGGTGTTGTTTATTGTTGCTTTGATTAGTAGTTAGTCTGTGCCATCAAATCAAATGCACAACATATTGCATTCCAATTAACCTAGGTGGAGACCTGCAAGGAGCGCATCATATCGTTGGAGCTACAAGCGCCTGAGGCCGAGGAAGGAACACTTGATGATACACAGCCACCGCTGGAGCTGCAGGCCGATGATGATTTCGACAACGATGACTATGACGATGACGACGACGACGACGAAGACGAAGACGATGATGATGATTATGATGATGATGAGGAGGAGGACACTGCCTCCATTGTAACGGTGCAGGCAAACAGCGACAAACTGTTTCTGCGTCATGATGCGGATGCCTATGGCCCATCGTCCATTGAGAGCGCCGCGTCGGGCAAGGTACGCATTAAAGCAAAGCCACTTACAATGCACCAGACGCTGGCCAAGGAGACGACCATTGTCGAGGTGCTGAATCCCGTCATTGGTGGCGACGGCAGAGCGCGCACAATACAAGTGAGTGGCACGCCCTTCGACATGGATGAACTGGAGGAGGGCGCGACCTCGCTGCTGCGCAGCGAAACTTTTGTGCTGCTCACTGGAGGCGATGGCGGAGGCGCTGGGAAGTCGGAGCTGTCATTAAATGCAAAAATGAAGAATGTGCTTGAGGAGCTGCTAGAGAATAAACGCGTTAAATTGAATTTGCAAAAGAGCCTCGAGGAGAACAGTGACAAGGATGGAGAAGACGACGACGACGACGACGACGAGGCGAATAATGAATATGTAGACGCACGCGATGACGATGAGAGCGCCTATGTCGATGCCATGGAGGATGTTGTTGACTTTGGACTTACAGCGGTACCTGCAGGTAGAACTAAAGCGCAGGACGATGCCAAGAATGGCAATCAGCTGCTGCTGGAGGCGCTGATGAGAGACAGCAATCGCAATACCTTCATGGGTAAACTAGCCAGCCAATTGGCCGCGAACGATGACGACGATGAGGAGGAGGAGGAGGACGACGACGACGAGGAAGAAGACGAGAGTAGCGATTCTTCAGACGATGATAGCGACGACTCCGATGAGGAGGACAATGCCGAAGAGCAGTTAAATATTGCCTACGTGCAGGGCGCGCAAGTAATCGAGAATCTCAACACTGTGGCGACAGGCAGTAAGCTGCAAAAGTCACAGACCTACAACACCATGGAGCAGGCAGAACAGGCACAGGATCTGGAAAAGGTTGTGGAGGGGGAGGACGAGGAGGAAAAGGAGACGGAGGAGCAATTAAGTACCAAGGCACAGAGTCCATCACAGTGTGGCGACACACTTGCCCAGCTACAGGCCGAGCAACGTGTCCTGGCAGAGATCTCAAAACAGCTGCGCAAGTCTGTCGAGGATTTGCTCAGCGCCGATGGCACCGGTTCAGTAGTGGAAACGCAACGCACCTATACTCTGCCAGCGTCTAGTGACAGTGCCGCCGTTGTCACCGTCACCGAGGTGGTAAAGAAACAAAAGAGAATTGGACGCCCATCAAGCTCGGGTGAATCTGGCGAGGCTGCATTCAATCGTCTGCTCAGCGCCGGCGAGTCGCAGCGTCAGATATTTGATCAGCAGCAGGGCGAAACTATCACAACCACCACCACAACCACTGAAGCATCGCCGGCAACTTCAGCATTGTCAGCGGCTGGCGAGCCCAGCACCAGTGTGGTGACCACAACGCGCACTGTCTCCAACGTTGTCACCAGTGGCATACCGAGGCTCGAGACTAGCAAGCAGCAAACCAGTCGCAGCAACACCACCAACAGCAACAACAACAACCGCAGCAAAAACAAGCGCAAAGGCAAGAAGAAATAGGGGATAGTTTGCGACAAATTGCGCGAACCGCACATGGTCTGTATGGAAGCAAACTACAAACATGCATTCAAATATTCTCACGAGCCCAACACCACCAAAACCCGTTCCCCAACTCACATAGATATAGTCACATATCAGCGCATTAAGGAGCATTTAACAATGTGCCGTTATACATAATGTATGTACGTTATATATATGGCTACATATTTATGTATGTACCATATATATAATGCGTATGTGTATATAATTTTAATTAATTGTGCAAACAACGGCGTGTCGTTGCATTTAATAAAAAACACATTTGTTACTAATCAGAGAACGTGTGCAGAAAAAAAGCAAGAGCAACAACAAGAATGAACACGAATCCCAAATTAAAACATAAACAACCCTGCGAGCTTTTAACAACATTTAATCCATCAACAACAACAACAACAAATGTCAATTAAAACTTCCCCTCGCCCAAGGAACTTAATAATATAATTGCGATAGACAAAAATCTTATTTAATTTATTTAAATAATTTCATTTTGTTTTGCATTTAAACCCCATTTCCATTTCCATTTTATGTTGGATTTTCGATTCATTATTAAATTTAATTTTGCGTCTTTTGTTTTAGCAAATAAACAAATAAAAACGCCCCCAGAGCCGGTCAAAAGTATTTTCGATGATCCCCTACTCTTACAGAACTATGAACCCCGAGCATTCCGACCGCCCACCTTGAATTTGGGCTTAATCTTATGCCTAGCTCTAAGCGACACAACACTAAAAACCAGCAACAAAAACTTGTGGAAAGTATAATTATAATGTTCGATATATGTATTTATGGTGTTGTATTATTATAGTTGCTGCTAACTTGTAGTTATTGTATACAAAGCGCAACAACAATATACAAGGTAGTCATCCTCTAAATGCATAAATTAAATTGTAATTGTAAAAACCCAGACGAAAAAAGATGTAATACTTACCTTTAAAATGATGATATGTATGTAGCGTATAAGTAAGAAAACCAACTTTTTATAAACTGAAAAAAGAAACGAAAACATTGTTGCAAAGTAATAAACAATTCAATTCATTTTTTATTTTGAAATCAATCTTTTTACTGTGACACCCACATTCCTGGCTGATATATATGCAAATAACACATTCTGTCCATTTAAATTATTACTTTTTGCTGATGATATGGGGATTATGTGCAATGGCAAAGTAGCTGTGCTGTTTATAGCATTGTGGGATAAATAAAGCGATATGCTATTTTTATGCAGCCTTTAATGTGATGGATTATGGACTTATATAAGCAAAGTGTAGCACGTGCAACCGGGCTTATATATGGCTAGTTACCTGATGAATGACCAAAACCGCAATGTGATTTTTTGGCTTTTTATAGATCGTGAGCATTTTAGATAAGTTTCCGATATGTGCTATGGCGTAGCCGTGTGTGTTTACCTTCGAGAATAACTCAATGCTTATTAAGTAGTACATATACTCAAATAATAATGGTAAGGCTAAGAGTAACAGTAACAGCATAGCCGGTTATGGTTTAGCAAACCCTCAGCGAAGGGAATTATTCAAATGTTTTGTGTGGGCGAAAATCACTATGCTTGAAGATCTTATATACAAGTTATATTATGCTTTGCAAGGGCGCAAGGGAAATTAAAGGCAGGCATTAAACAAAAGGAACCAATTGAATATGTAGGCACTTGTGTTATCGCCACAGGCACAACGAGGACGGCATCAAGTTAAATGCTATAACGGAAGATGTTCCCATTTTAGCGAACGTGCAACCAAACAGCGTCGGAAATGTCGCGTCTTCTGTTGACGTAGTCAAAAAGATAGACGGTTGACAGGCACTCGGGCGTGTCAGCAGAAGCTGCTAATGTAAAAATCGTTAGAATTTGTTGTACGCAACACAGCACAACATTCACATCAACTCCGGCAGCAAGTTTCAAACGGAAGCTCTAGACACCGGTAGCGTTGAGCGCTTCGGGGCTTACGTTGCGTGTGTGCAATGTGCATAATTCGATTTAAAGTGCGCACAAACTGAGAGGATACGTTATGCACATGTACTTTTTACGTATTTTTAGCAGATACTTGTGTCAGCAATTTAAATATTTAATGCCAACCAATTGAATTACACTACTAAAAAATAATCGTTGGCTGCCTCTAGTGATTGCAGTTGTTGCGTTGCTGCTGACGCAAGTCCTGCTGCATGTGCAGGCGGCGGTGCCAAGTGCAAATACATTTCTGCTCTAGGCAGATCCAGTGCCTGCTGTGAGTTGAGCAAGACAAATGAATGCGTCAGTCCCGCCTCTTGCCGCGTGCACATGCATTTACATTTGTGCAACACTTCAACTGCAGGTGCCTCGCATGAGAAATGCTGCGGGCATTTTGGGAATGTCGTATCTATGCAACCAAATACCAAAATGTGCTGCGCATTAATCTAAATCTAATTTTTGTGCCTTTAACCCAATGTTGTTATGATTATTGTATTGGTTGCTGATTTTATGCATTTTACTGTGGGTTGGGAACAACAGCAGTTTGTCACATTCTAACACACTTCACTGATCTGACAATGTAGTCAACATCATTTGCCGGTCTGGGTGGGGCGGAGTACTCATTACATGGTCTGTCTGCGCCAAAAACTCTAAACAATTGTCGTCCCCTGTCAAATTTAATAGTATTATGCTTGGTTAAACACAAAATGCCCTTGCACACACACTCGCACATAAGCTACGCTTCACACCCATACACATGTAAAAAAAAACTGTGATGCTGAACAGGGGATGTATGTTTGTCATCCGAAATACAGGACTTGCTGTTTGAAAATGTTCACATAACACACATAAATTCTGTTGTTCTTCGTCGGTGCTAGAAAAATGAAAAATGTCCAGTTTGCACTGCAAGCACATACCATCAGACACGCACACACACACTCACACTCAAACTCACCTACACACCCATATATACAGATGCGTACACGCAGGTGTCCCGTGCTGGGGTAGTCCTTGGGCGCGCTCATCGTACTGTTTGCCAGCGCCAGTTGCTGAGTTATACAGCAAATAATGGAACGTGCTGTGCAGCTGATGCGTTTTCATAAATTTTAAATAAGCGCAGCAGCTGACACATTACTGGCAAGCAGCAGAGCAGCATACGAGACACCAACAACCTTAACGAGATCCGTCAGTGCGCCAGCATAATTCGCCATGTTATGGTACAGCTTAACTTGGCTCAAAACTATTAACTGGTCAGCAATAAGATTGATTCCGCATTAATTGTTCAACATGCTGTACTCAAAAGTAAAACTTTACAACTGGCTACCTCCAAGACAACCAAGTTAGTTCAAGTCAGGTTTTGTTCGAAGAGTTATTACTAAAAGCAGTTTAGCTTATCACACACACAAAACACACAATGGGGATATTAGATTGATAGTCAAATACTGATGGCCATCTCATCAGTAAGTAAGGGTTATATATTTGTATACTATTATTCTTAGTTAGACATACATTTCAAAATATTAACTTAATAATATATATATATATATATATATATATATGTACATGTATGTATATGCATTGTTTTCTTGTTGCTTATATTTATACATAAATTTCGCTCAGATGGAGATATTCATCAGCAAATTGCACTTGTCTAATAATATATGGACATAGTGCTCTATAAAAATGGGTTACATTGGTACAAGGACATTGAGGAGGCAGTTTGACAGGACTGGCAGCGCATAAAAATGCAATGCTCGTCCTGCAATTTAGATTGCACCTCCTGGCTCCTGTGAAAGCCGCTCTGTGATGTGGCAGTGGTGTTGCAATTGTTATTGTTACTGTTGGTGCTTCAGCCTGTTGCTGTTTACAGCAACTGATGCGCATGCGTTGGAAAACTACGGAAACTGTTGCAGTTGGTAGGACAAAACCCATTGCCCCTAAAAAGGCCAGTTTTATCCGTTTGGCTTATCCAAAAACGCAGCTGCCTTTATTAGCTGCCGCCTCCTTGTGTTTGGCTCACGTCCCCAGGGCAGTACTTGTCGTTGACGTTGTCCTCGTCCTCGTCCTCATCGTTATTGTACTGAGCCCCTTTAGTTTCCCTTAGTATCCTAACCTGGAAGCCGACGCAAGGCTTTGCTTTTCTTTTTTGTTTCAATGCCTGGAATGCTTCGCTTCTGCTGCTTTTAAAGCTTCTTTTTTGACATTCGACTTTCCTCTGCTGCCCAACTTGGCTTTACTTTGCGGGGCGCTACCACTGCTACTGGTTTCCAATTGCAATTTTCAAGGATAAGACTATGCTCGAAACAGATTTATATGGAGGGCTCAGTACGTGCTGAATTTATTAATGCCATATGTTCGACGTATTTCGCTACAACTGTTAGCCAGCCTTGGAGTAAGCGAGCCCATAACAACGTCTCCCAGTTGAGTTATATAAGATGTGCTCTCTGTCATATTCAAGTTCGCACATCAACAATGAGCTGTGAGTCGCAACTGCCGGCCTATTTGCTTGGCATTTGGATAACTAGCTTTGAAATGGAATAAACAGTTTGGCATAACTTAACATAGTTGTTGTTGTTTTAGTTATGTGACTCAATGAGGTCGATGAAACGAAGTGATGTCCGAGCAGGTGCTGTCCTCGTTAGTGTGTGTGATTCTAAACAACTCTCACGTATTCGCATTAACAAACTTCGGTGGTTTAAGTGCATTCGAAAAGAAAAGACCAACATATCCAAAAAGATCTCAGTTGAAATCGTGAGACGTGGTGCAGCATCTAGCCTCTAGCCAACAGCGCTCAGCTTTATCTATGTTTGTTTGTGCAGTTGTTTAACATAGTTTTTGAACTCTATTGTGGGCAACGGCAGAAGTTAGGATGAAGTATGGGATGGTTGTGAGGCATTAATAACATCTTGTTAAGAAAATAAGTTAAATTCTTACTTGAGATAATTATTTGTTATGCTTGCATTAAAGGTAATTTATAGCTGTTTACTTTAGCTTTTGCGAAAGCCTATTCTGAATATAAAAATACCTTCGAGTATCTTAGTAATCGCTAACAAGCATGCAAGCAAACCTGGCTTCCATAACAAAACAAAAAAAAAACACATATGTAAATAAAAAAAACGAATGGATACTAGACAAAGTCTTCACATTGAAATTTTTTTATTACCCAATGGAAACTTCTTCAAATCGCATTTTGTATTTAAATGGTTGCAAGTTATCACGAATGATAAATATCTCTCAATCAAGCCATATTAAATTCATGCAATTGCATTTCAGTCAAGCTGAACTTCAGTTAATTAATTTGCACGCCAGCAAACAGTGAATGTACATATATGTATGTACAGATGAATAAACCCACACAAGCACTTCATCACAAAAGGAAGAAAAAGAGCACAAAAAAATCTGATTAAATTGGTTGGGAAACGCGAGAGACCAAGAGTGTTGCTGGTGCAATTTGCATATATTTAGTTTGTGATTACCGTTGACCACAGATTTAAATGAGGACGTGATGTTGCTCCAAACAGAACTGAGCAGAACAGAGTTCAGTGATGATCTGCCAGTGCCACTTGCTGCGACGCGTCATTTTTGCCTTGCCGCATGTGGCAGATTGAGTGACGCTCGCTCATTAATTTACGCAACGTTCTGGCTGCGTTGTCGGCGACATCAACAACACTATTGACAACAACAGAACAACGGCAACAGCATTTCGCTGACGTGGCTAAAGCCAAGGACTGCTGATGAACATGTGGTTATTTTGCTGTGCTCTTTGAGCTTTTGCCATTTAATCTGCATTATTTATGTGGGGCGTGTGGGTTCTGGCTCTGGATCTTAACTCATTTTAAGCGTAATGTGATACTTTCATTTTGTTAAATAATTATTTTCAATTTTTAAATCCAGTTCAAAAGTGTGTTAACAATATTATAAATTAATTTCAACTGTCATTCGACACAACATATTAACATTTTAAAAATTAACTGAAAGTAATTGAATTTCCTTTTCAGTAAATGATAAACTGCAAAATCCATAGCTCTGACATTCGGTTTATACTGATATTTAATTTAAAAGGTAAATTGATTTTTTGTACAAAAATTTAAAGTCTCCCTTAGCGCTCCATAATAACAAAGACAATTTAAAGAATGAAAACTCCATGAATAGATCGCAACTGGAAATTATAGCATTAGGTATTCGCAAAGCAAAAGTGAAATTTGTGTGTTCGGTTTGGAAAGTTTTCAATTGTCCTTATTTACCTCGAGTCATCAATTTGGAATCCATACAAATTAACTGAATAAATATCTTTGACGTGCTCTATTGGCTTTCATCTCGTAATCTGAGCTCCAGCAACAACATAACTTCAACCAGTATTAGTTTGTTATCAACGCTCGACTGCTGACGAAAATTGAAAAATATTGTCGCTGTGCTTCTCTTAAAGTGGGTCGAGCTCAGTAAATGAATGCATCTGGTGATGCTACATGCTGACGTCTCCTTGCCAGCTGCATCCGCCCGCTGCTGTTTGTAATGATGGATTGTGCTCAGTGCGTCTTAGCTCACAGGGGCGCCACAGCAAAGATGGCAAAAGTTTGCAACTGGTGCCTACGGAACCCAAAGATAGTCCTTTTGCTGTGCAAGAAGTAGCCGCCACTTCCATTATTCAACATCTAAACTTTTTGTTTGATTTAACATGACTCCACTTGCAACTTCAGAGCTCACTTGCCCCTTAACGTTCTCGTATATGGGTCACAGTATGTTGTGAAGGCTGGCTACAGATAAACGCAGACCTTCCGCCAGCAACTGCACTTTTTCCCGTCAAAATAAATCATTTTGAGTGAGTGAGCGCTGTCCTCTAAAATATTAAAGTGAGTGAAACAAACGACAGATTAAACCAAATAAGTGCATCAACTTTAGTTTGGAAAGCTTCCAAACTAAGTTACTAAACTACATTTCTGAATAGCAAATAAAATCAATTTATATATGTATATGTATGTAATCGAACGAAACTGTTATATGTAAAGATAAACATACAGCTCATTCAAAATATTTACTTAGTTAAATCAAATATGAAATTCATTTAATCCAAAATATGCAAAATACACAAATAATATTTGCGTAAGCTCAACGCTTAAGTAATCGCATTTCGGATAAGTGGATTACAATTTATTAGTGTTTGACGGTCAAGTAATGTGTGGCAAGAGAACAACTAACTCATAACTTGTTGCACCTTCTCGGAAACATAATTCATTTGTCAACGAGCCATGGCCGTTCCCGACGGCACCTCCGCAATCGCGCTAATATGGTCAATGCCAACTGTTGCCAGTGAGACAACGGCGGGCATTCAATTGCAGGATACCGGCTGCATGACTCTATAAATGTATCCGACTTGCTCTCGTTCCTTGTGGCGTCCTTTCCATAGAAGTCAAGTGCATGTTGCGCTGGCAGTGTTCCAAACGGTTGCGCAGCGGCGGCGGAAACGGAAACGCGCAAAAAATTGCATGGCGGGGGTGACACTACCACCCTGCCACACTAAAGCCCGAACCCCTGAAACCCTACAACAACTAAGTGGCAAAACATGAGCAAAAACTTTTCTCGTTGTGCGGCCGACAAGTTGAAACTAATGACAATTTTGTTGTAATTAGTTGCGGCTTTTACTGCGGTGCGATGCGACGCGAGAGGCAGCAAATAAGTTGTCAGAGGACTTAAGTTAAGCAATTTTCATAGTTTTCGTCGCTAGCATTTGCGGCCAGCAAAAAGATTGCTTTAGTACAAATTTGCCGGAAATGAAATTCATTTGTTATTCTTGCCCAGAATTGTTAAGGCTGTGGTTGAGAGTACGAGCGCGTGGGCGTGGGCGTGGGCATGGACACGGGCGTGGTCGTGGTCGTTACTCGGTTACATTCTGCATGTGCCGTCGACTCGATGGCATGCTTCCTGCATTTTGGCATGCCCATGGCATATTTCATAGCTCAGTCCAGTACCTGGCTTTTAATTATTTTTAATTGCATGCAGCTGCTCTTGACGTGCTACAAAACACATTTACCAATTCTAACTGGTATCGGTCCAGCACATTCTCTCAGCTGCCGCGCAGCAAACGTCTTGGCAAAAACAAGAAGACCAATTTACAAATTCTTTTTTCTTTAAAACGTGGCCGCAAAATACGCAAATTGCTCTAATTTATATCAATTATATGAGTAGCCATGAGTAAGAAATGTGCAATGTGTAGCTTTAAAATAAATAAAAATAATCAGAAACTCAATTCCATCGATTTAATAAATTAGCGCTACTTAGCAGAGCCTCTCAAATAATGAATTTACTCATTTCCTTATTGTTAAATTCCTCAATGATTGCAGTGTTTTACTCAGCTCGGCGAACTGAACCACGACTTCTCATTTGCAACACTAATTATAGTGATGATTAAAAGTTTCAGCTTACATAAAATACTTATTTAACCGTGCCTTCCCATGCTGCAAGACATTTGACCGATTTAACCCGCATTGTTGCGCATTTAAGAGCTACATTGTTCGGTTTTATTCGACTGCGTCTCATCGTGGATTTTTGTGAGTGGTTGTGAACACAATTTGAAAGGACCCGCACACACATCGAAACACACATCTGCAACACTCGCTTGTTTTAAGTGCCCAAGTGATTCTTTATTTTACGCGCAATATTTTCCTTTCGCTGCTCAGCCAGAACGCATACACACACACTCACACACACACCACTCTTGGAGAATCTACGCCATCTTTGATTGAGGGCGGAACCAAAGCTCAATCTGTTGGTTGTAGTGCCGCATTGAGAAATAAAACTGTTCTTACAAATTGATGGCGATAATTCGGTGTTGAAGATGAGTCAGTCGCTCTGGGTTAACATTCTGTGTGGAATTTACAGTGTTGCCCAACTGCAATTCCAACAGACTTTAATTGTTTTTTGGTAGTGTTTTGACTTGTATACACAAGCGAGCACATTGGGAAAACAGCAATGCTTGCAATGTTAATAGAAATTTGCATACGCACGCGGAACAGGGAAACCTGCGCATTGCGTACACAAAAATATTAGCATATCATAAAAATTCATTTTGTTGCAAATTTGGTGTATTTTTAAATTGCGCATCCGCAAAGTTTTGTATTGCATTATAAACAGAAACTTGCCCCATCTACTACAGAGTGTTTTTTGAGAAGTGTTCTACTTCGATTCACTGCCAAGTTTGTCTCCCAATCTGCTGCCCATGTCTGCATATAAATTATGCCCTCTTGTACTTGCAATTTCTCTGCACGTTCCAGTTTGTCATGCAGCTCCCAGCTCCCTGGACCCAGTCTTGGTCCCAGTCCGGTCCGGCACGCACATAAAATACGTCAATGTGACTGTAACTCGAGTCCTGACAACTGAAGTTTGTGGCTAGACGAGACACAAAACAAGCCCCAAGTAGTGTCTAGCTTGCAGTTCTGATTTACTGGTACTTATGACAACTACCATTTCGCACAGTTTCTGCTGGAGTTCTTCATGTGCCTTAACTTAAAGTCAGCCGATTGTTTGCTTGCAATTTTGAGATAATTAAAACCGTTGCAGGACTTAATGATGCTCTTTATTATTGTATTCCCATGCTGATGTCCCTTTAATGGCACAACAACAAAGTCACAGACACGTATACATATAACAGATACTTACGACTACGGAGGCGGACAATTTGGTGTCATTGTTCGGCCATTAGCTTTATTTTTATGTGGCAGAACGCATCTTGAAATATTATTGTTTCGTTACTCAATTAACACTAATTGCTTGGATCAATAAATTTTTATTTACCTTGCGCTTCAGGGCAAAAACCAAAGTGGCAAAGTCTGCTTGCCAAACGGCCAAACAAGTTGAGTTGAATCGAACTGCTTAAACAGCAATTTCGTTGCAAAGTAAGTAAGTCGCAATAAGCCTCAGATGCCATTAATAAAGTCATTACCGTCTGCCAATCTGGCGCTTTCACTTATCAAATACTTGGAGCTACATCAAATTCAAATGACACAAATACGAGCACAATCGCAGCTGCAATATTCACAGCGAGCCATAAATTTGGTGGCTTTATCTTTCGTTTGACAAGCGGATGTTTCATTACGAGCCGAGCGTTTGGGCGCCCATAAGCAGGCAACGCATTTTAAAACTGCTTATTAAACTTGCCAGTGTCACGTACAGCCAGAGAAATACATACATATATATAAAGAGAGAGCGAGAGAGAGGGAGAGAGTGGTAGGGAGAGTGAGGCAGCAGGCGTAGGCTAAGAGGGAGTGCTGCTGCGCTTTAAGTTTAAGTGGCTACTTTACAAAATAGCGCCGCATAAAATAAATTTCTTTTATGTACTTGCAAATTGCCAGCCAAAGTTTCCATATAAATAAATAGAAAAGCGCTTGAGCGACCAAAGAAAATACACAAAATACTATAGAAAAAACAAACAACAAGAAGAAAAAAAAAAACCAAAAACAAAATACAAAATGCTATTGCGGCTACTTGTAACAAGTGTCAATACTAGTGCGCCCACTATAAACATAAAAATGTTCTTGACACAAAAAGAAAATTTCTTTAAAAAAAACTTCAGCGAGGCGTGGCAAACGCGTTAGGCATGCTCATTGTTCGCATTGCTTCTGTTGTTGTTGTTGTTGTGTTGTTGCTGCTGCTGTTTTTCTTGTATTTGTGTGTATGTTAGGGGAGGCTTAACGGCAATTGAATGCCAAGTTAAGTGGCGATGTGTGCGAAGGCGTTTTGCTTTTGCAATTTGCAATAACCAAAGCATGGCCATAAAAATATAGTTGCTTGCGTCTCTGTCTGAAAGGCCCAATATAAGGAGGACGAGCAAGGGATTGGTAAAATGTGATAAAAAGAAAGAGAGATATGTAGAGAGAGTGAGAAGTAGCGATACAATGAGTTTTTGATTACTTTGGAAATTCTTATTTGCCTTTCAGGCAGTCTCCCAAAAAATCGCGCCCTGAAACTGTGCAAATATTGATAAGCGCTTGTCTGACAGTCTGACACACACCCACTCATACACACACACACAAATACACACACACATACATATACAAGCAGAAGGATGTGCTCAGTCCTTTATTTGTCTTACAATCAGACAATATAAGAGTGCGTGCTTGCTCATTGCTCAGAGGTTTTGCATTTGGTTACATTAGTCCAAAATTTCAAGGTATGAAGCGATCAGCTTCGCTTTAAGAGCGAAATAACATCTCAAAAATGCTAATAGTCCATTCTTGAATGTGAACCCGGATCCTCTTCTTTTCATTGGATTTCGACCATTAAGACAATATTTCAATCTATCGAGGACACCTCTACAAAATCTTTAATAAAAGTTGATTATGCAAATTTCAAAATTTGTAGCATTGAAAATGTAGTTGTTGTCTCAATTAAAGAGTCATAATTCTGAGGAACTTTCAAGTTTTTTTCCTCACACTGCACCCCTGTGCGATCTTGGCCTCCACTTAAACTGAGATGTGCTGTCAGCATGCGGTGCTTTGCCTAATGTTAGCGCTGTCGCGGTGAGGTGTTTACGACTATAGACAAGAAAGGCGCGCTAAATTGAAGAATATTTTGCGTAATAAATTTGAAACGTGACGCACGCTAAAATACCTTGATGCCAACTGTGACCCTATGTGAAGCTTATTGATTGAGCAAAAAGTATCAGAACCTTACTCAGCACCAGCTCAGGCAATATACTTTGCATGCATAGATAACTGTCATCAAGGAGGGGATGTATGTGAAGACAGTGGCAGCAGCTGACAACTCTGTCACCTGCTCACGTACGCACAAAACAAGAAACGAACAAACAAAAATGTGGGAGAAAAACCGAGAATCGAAGAAGCATTTGGCATTTGCTGCTTGCACGGCCTCGGTCATCAAAATATGATAACCTTTGCAAACAATTTATGAATTTTCCAATAGTAAGCCCTGGCTTAGCCACGATTTCCATTTATCTGCCTCGGACCAGACCCATAAATTACCAAGGCTTAGTATGGAGTGCGGTTATTGTGGCCTCGGCCTGGTCAAAGACAAGCACGTGCAACGTTTTGCTGATTGATTAAACCGCGTGAAGATCAACAGTGCAGCAACAACTGCAAAAGAGTTTGGAACGTTTCAGGAATTGTTATTACATCGTTTGCTAGTTTTTCCATTTTGGCACACCTAGAATCGTCTGCTCATCAAATGGTTGGCTCGGGATGCTCGCTGATGCCATGAGTGGACAGGCCAACGAGTCGACTGTAGGACTGAGGGACGACACACGTGCCAAAGTCACTTTTGATATAACTACATGATGGCAGCACTTAATATGCCCCTTAGTTGTTTTGGGGTCTGGGCCTGCGTGCATGCCCGTCTATTCGCTCACAGCTCCCAAACGTGACGTGCTAAATTCCGTCTGAGAATGATGCCTGAACTCATTGTCATGTGCGGCGCATAAACAACAACTGGATGGGCCAAATAGTGAGTAGCAGCGAAAACGGAGAATACTCAATACGACCATTTGAGTAGCAGGCATGCCCGCAACTAGAATACGCACCATGCACCTTATGCTTTCACTTGAAGCATAACAAGCTACACAGTTGTCTACCAAAAACATTAAACAAAGCAGTTGCCTGCCGAGCTATCGGTGTGAGGACTCTTAAAATACATATTACAGTCAGCAGACAAACAGATGGTGGCCCTTCCACTGTATTTGAGCTGACACAGCGTGAGTTCGTTATGTAACTAGCATAACTGCTGTCAAGTAAATAAAATGCGACAATAATATTTTACACCAGGGTAACGACTCACAGTACACAACGACGGCATTGCAATCAGCTTACCTGAATTTTTTGTCCTTGGAAATTATGTAATTAATTATTTTATCAGAATTTTGACAACATTCTGCAAAATGGAAACAATTTTATCAGAAATGGGTGAATTAACATGAATAGACGAAGGCAGGCAGACAGGCTTCTGGAGAAGAATATCTTTTAACGAATCCTTGCTCAAGAAAACATTAATTCAGTTAATGTTATCACGAGTCGATACAAACGAGTTTCGCTTTCAGATTGACTAATTTTTATATAACTGACTGAATTTCATATTTTGTATCTATGTTCAGGTTATCTTCCAGTCGAGAACTCTCATCCTCTCTCACTCTCTAGCTTTGTCTCTCTCTCTCTCACTCTGTGTGTGTTCCTCTGTTTGTTCTCCTTGTTCAACCTATTCACTTTCAGAGACAAAGAGTGTTTTGACCATTGGACTGCAATTGAGTTAACATATTAAATTCATTAGAAATGCAAATCAACTGGCGACGTGTTCAAGTTCAATATGGCCATAAAATTCATAGCGGGTGTGCGCAGCACGGAAAGGCCAACAGACCAGGTGATAGTCGAGTCAAATATTGTTTAGTTTGTTAACCCGTTTTAAGCCTGAGGCCAACGTCGAAATGCAGCAACCTTAAGCGACGCGTCGGTCAACTGCCAGATACTTTGGCTTTTGTTTTATTGTGTATTTTTACGGTGCCCACTCTAAATGGGTTTACACGCCGTATACGCACTGTGCACTGAATTTATGACATCCAGTGAACTTTGATAAGCATACCCGTACACACATATGTATATAGGTTTATACATACCGACATGCGTGAGTGGGTGCTTTATTTTCTAATTACAGCACATTCACTAGAGTGTGAGTGTATGTGTGTAATTAGTGTTTTGCATGTTTTTATTAAAAGCCGTCGCGTTCACTGCTTAATAAATTAAACGACAATTTGCACATGCAGAAGTCGCTAGCTGGCTGTCAATGTAGTTGTTGTTGTCATTAGACAGTTCTTGTTGTTCTTGCTGGTGCTGGTGCTGGTGCTGCTGTCAGTGCTCGTAAAGTGCTGTTCAGCTACTGTCCTTACTAGCTAACAAGTTTGAAAAAGCCGCGGCGTTGGCAGAGGACGACGAGGACATTATGCATGGGCATTATGTGTAGGCATGTTTGCAATTAAAATAAAAACCGGGGCACAAGTGTCAGCTGCAGCTGTGCCACTGTCTCTGTATGTATGTATATATGTATGTATGTTTTAAGCCCTGTACAATACATGCTAATATATCCGTAGCTACAACTAAGCCTAGGACTCGTCCTCATTTAGACCACAAAAATAAGTTATTGCCTACTAGTGGGTGCTGAGACGCTCGCAATAAGCCTCGAATTTATGTGCGCACTTTTTGTGCCGCATGTGCCATGTTTTTTGGCCAATAGGGATAATCATAGGGTATATTCTAGTTGTGCATATTTGCATATGCCTTGTTCTATAACTTTGCAATTTGTTCTGGTCATTTTGCGTTTAAATTGTTGAACAAAATGTAAATTTTCTGCATTTTTCAAGTATTTATTCAATAAATAATTGTACGGCAATTTATCAAATCGTCGACACTTGATTGTTCATACAAAACGCTTTGACCGTTATGGTAAATTGATAAATAAATTGGCCTGAAATAAACAAATTGGCAATAATTTGATTTGATGCTATTTCTTGCACAGGTGACGAGTTATTAAAGTGTTTTATTTTATGAGCTTAAGTTTACGTTTTGTTTTTATTATATTATTGTTTTATGTTTTTTGGCTTGCAATAATTGCCATAATTTATTTGCATGATAAATGCGATAAATTTGCATTTTTTTCCGAAGTCAACGCTAATATTGTTTAATACTTTGTTCTGCGGTATGCGGATATATTTGCCGAGAAATGTCCTTAACTGGCGGCGGCACAAACATTTATGCAAATTCAAAGAAAGAACTAAACAAACTCGTTAAACTGGCGCCACTGTCGAGAACAGATTTGCAATTTTTTCAGATAAACTTGATAATTTAGAGAGTTAAGTAATGCTTCAATTTATAGCAAGGCGGTTGTCTAACTTTTTGGCACCCAGCCACTCAAAAGGCTCCGTCCATGTTGGCGTTGTCAGATGATTGCATATATTAAAAGGACACAAATATGCTTCTTATAAATATTACTTTTAAAGTGGTTGTGCTTATGGCCAGCTTCTACGATCTCTGCATCGCAGATTAGACAACTGATTTTTATAAATAAATCGATTGACCTGTGGGACATTAACATAAAACGCTGCTCTCAGCTGGATCCAGGGTCTGGCCGCATTTTATTTGTTTATCGGTGCGTCAACGTTGTTCAACGACTTTTATCAATTGTTGGTGTGCGTGTGGCGCCCTCTGCTATTTTGTGAACGCCTCTATATATATATATATATATATATATATATATATATTGGATTTTATGTTTCTGCTTCGTGCATCTTTTACGAGCGGATGGCGTCCGAGACCTTGAAATTGTAGCTGGTTTATTTTAATATGTTTACATTTGTCTAGTTTGCATATGACATTGCCTCCAGCGATAGGCAGCCAAACAACCGAACACCACAAATTCCGAGCATCCCATCAGCACAGCTAGCTACATGGTTTAGTGGTCTGGGCGGAGCCATAAACAATACGAAGACAAATCAGTTTTGGCTTGAGGCTCGGTCTTTGGCACTGAATCTTGATTGACAGCTTCTGATGCGAAGCCTAAGAAACACTATCAGCAAAATCATGAATGGAAAGGGAAATGGTTAAGTTTCGAAAAGAATTTGTAGAATCAATTAATAGTAGGTAAATATGTCAAGACTTCACAATGTTGTCATTAATATATGAAACGGAATCCAAATTACTATTACTCATAGATAATCTTATCCATGATATGCATCAGTTTGGCGCCATTGATTTGCAAGTCTATTTAGTTATCGAAGTTATGGATCTTTCGAATTTTAATGCTGAAATCAGATGAATTATGCAAATGAATTCAATTTCAACTATGTTGTTGGCATTTATTTATCTATAGCAGGGCTCCAAAAGTCAAAAACAATAATTTTTATGGTATCAATAAAGCATGATGAAAACGTGATAATCGCTGATCAGATTAAATGGTTGTCGCTTGGCGCCAGCTGATTATCTTCGCATAGCTTCTGGTGCAAAATACTTAAAATTTCAAGGTCGCAACGCTTATTAAGCTTATGGCTTCTATTTTGGCAAGTCAATTGCATAACAGGCCAACGGGCCAATAAGATCGCTCTTCGAGGGCTAAATGGAAGCGCAAAAAATGACAACAGATTTGAAAATTGATTTCTGTTGGCGGCTACAGATATTTTATTGCTATTGAGGCCATTGTTTTGTTTAACACACTAATTCCTTCGAATGTAACGTGATAAGCTTTAGGGGTCCCTTACCAAATAATATAGCGAAGTTGGATGTTCATGCCAAACAACACATTATAATCGGTTGGGAATTCCCAAACTAGAAATCTTTGGCCACAGTAAAGCGATTGGGAATTTTAAATTTAACCACGAACTTGTTTCGATGCGCCGCCAAATCAAAATCGATACCAACGCCGATTGGCACCTACTCAACAACTTTTTGCATACAAATATGCATGATGAAAATAATTTCTATTATTAAAATTATCATCGTATCGCAAAATATCGTCAACTTGTTTTGCTACTACTGTTGAGCCTGGCCCTAGTCTCGCCCCTAGTTGGTTCGCCAATGCGACTTGCTCTTGAGCAAGGGCTGCGCCCCATTTGCATAATGCCGTCAGCGATATTTGAAAGAATAGGCCGACAAATCGGAGATGCGCGTTCGATGCGATATGATGTTGACATTGCTGGCATTGTCTTAGGCGCATTGGCTCGTCTTTCAGGGCTTCATATCCATTCAATAGACAAAAGCAGCAAAAGAAGTTACTGCTAAATGCTTCGAGTTTTGAGAGTGACAGCAGCAGAAGCAGCATCAGCAACAGCAGCAGCCGCAGCAGCAACAACAACAAGCAACAGCAGAAGCAGCGACCACCGCGGCTTGGTCTGTGCATGAACCTCAGCTCGGTCGAGTGACACAGTTTTGTGGTTTTCGTATAAATAGTGGACCTTCTGTGCTTCAAAAGTCAGATACGACCGAACAGTCAAAGTTAAAGAACTTCAGTTGAATTCAAAATGCGTGCATTTATTGTAAGTAGCAAGAAACCTAGGGAAATTATCATTTGGGATTACCTCATCCCCTGTTTCGTCCTTTTTGCTTGCAGGTTATGTGCTTGGTGGCAGTTGCCTGCGCCGATAAACTTGGCTACAACTACCAGCCCGTCGGACACTCCGGCTCAGGATTGTCGTTCGCTCCTGGCAGTGGAAGTGGAAGCATTGGAGGTCTGGGCGGTGGATCTCTGGGCGGACTTGGCGGTGGCTCTCTAGGCGGTGGCTCTCTGGGCGGTGGCTCTCTGGGCGGTGGCTCTCTGGGCGGTGGTTCTCTGGGCGGTGGCTCCCTAGGCGGACTTGGCGGCGGCAGCATCGGTGGCGGTTCCGGTCTCGGCAACCTTGGTGGTCTGTCAGGCGGATCTGTGGATGCTCCCGTCTCCTACAACGCCCCTGCCCCAGCTGCTGAGCTGGAGAAGGAATTCTTCACCTACACTGCCAACGAACAAGACTTTGATGAGCCCGCAGCTTTGGACAAGGTGTCCGGCTCCCTGAACAAGGGTCTGCGTGTTATTTTCATCAAGGGACCTGAGAACCGTGGTCTGGAGAACGCTGCTCTGGCTTTGGCTAAGCAGGCTGCCCAACAGGAGACCGCCATCTATGTCCTGAACAAGCAGGCCGATATCGGTGATCTGGCCAGCAAACTGAATGCCATCCGCAGCAACAACAACAACAAGCCCGAGGTGCACTTCGTCAAGTACCGCACTCCTGAGGATGCTGCCAACGCTCAGCGTGCCATTCAGGGACAGTATGATCAGTTGGGTGGTTCCAGCCAGTCCCACAACGGTGGTGTTGCCCCAGTGCTCAACTTTGCCTCCCAGGGCCCGGCTCGTCAGGCTACCGCCAAGTCCCCCGAGAATGCCTATCTGCCCACTTCGATCTTCCGCCGTGTCTAAATTTCATCAAGATTTAGATCAACAGATTAATAATGCCAGCGATCTTTGACTGATTTTTAAACCTAGTTATTGTTGAATAATGATTAAATAAATGCCTTTTTCTACATATTTATACAAACGGTTTACCTATCATCGTACAGCAAAATTATACATTAGGGACAGTCTCATCCAATGACAATACACATAATTTTGTTAATTCTACATATAGTAGATATTTCTGTCGAATGCTGGAGGATAGAGGAATACCACCTTTTGAGTCACAGTTTTATAAATCATAGTTGAAAAGTCGCATATTCTCAGAACTCTATCTTCAGGTCACCAAACTTTCAGCTGTTGTTAAATAGGCAACAGTTTATTGCACACCTTGAATTTTCCAACCAGAACAAATAACGTTGTTATTAATGATCATTAATCTTTAAGTCGATTTTTATTTTTAAAAGGTAATTCCATAAATTAATATTGTTATATGTATTCGGTAAAATCAACTCTTTCACACACACAACATTATTACCTCTGACTCAAAATTGTATGTATATAATATGATTTTCATATTTTTCATACTTTGACCTTTGTCATAAATTGTATTCACCACAATTTATTGGGTATTAAAACAAAAATTTATAGATATTAAATAATAATTTTATTATATTAAATAAGGAGAGTGACACCAAAGACACAAAAGGCATATGATATAATCATTATTAATTCTTTAATTTATATAATGATTTAAATAGTCTATCTAGATAAATATTTAGAATAAATGAAGAGTACATCTTAACTGTGTTAAATTCTTTTAAATTTATTGTTCAAAACGATCAACACTTAACTTAGCTAATCACTTTTCAAGTCGAAACTAAGCAACAACTAATGACGAAGTCGTCGCAGAATTGATGTAGGCAGATAATTGCTATCGGGTTCTTGGATAGGTCCAGAGCTCACGGGCGCTGAGGACCGCGAGGCGAAGTTCAGGGCGTTGGCAACACCACCGTTAATGGACTGGCTACTGCCACCCAGCGAATCATATTGACTCTGGATAGCCTTCTGGGCGTTGGCAGCATCCTCCGGAGTGCGGTACTTGACGAAGTGCACCTCGGGCTTATTGTTTGCATTTTGGCGCACGGCGTTGAACTTGTTTGCCAATTCGTTGAGGTCGGGCTGTCTGTGGAGCAAATAGATAGCTGTTTGCTGCTCAGCAGCCTGCTTAGCCAGGGCCAAAACGGCATTCTCATAGCCACGGTTCTCCGGCGCCTTGATAAAGATCACACTGATGCTTTTCTTCACGGCAGCAGCAATTTTGCTTGCGGCATCGGGATCCTCAAAGTCGGCTTCGTTGGCACGAAAAGAGAAGAATTCCTTATGGATGCCGGCTTGTGGCGTAGCTTTGTAACTAACTGGGCCGCCCAGACTTGATCCGATGCCACTGCTAGAGCTACCAATGCCATTGGTAGCAACTGCCGTGCTGGCGGGTCTGTAATTATAGCCCAATCGACCGGCACTAACTGCTGCCACTAAACACAAAGTAATCAAAGCACGCATCTTGCCGTCCCCTACTGTTCTGTTAGAATGCTCGCCATGTTTATATTAACTTAGCTTTTATACCGCCAACGCTAACAGTCGCTATAATTAGACTAGTTGATCTAGCTAAAACGAAGTCGTCGCGCTCTCTTGAGCCATTTGTTGAGGCGTCCGCTCGCCGATTGCCAGCGGAAGACCCGGTTCGCAACTGTGACCACGACTAGCGATTCGTGATTGGTGATTGGCCAGCTGGTTTTCGGAATGCTGTTAATCTGTTAACATAATTTCGCTCTTAACACATTTAACACATTGTTTTGAGCAGCTTCAATCGTGCCGCCGATGCTGTCGCGTCTATTTCCGATTGGCGATTGGCTGCTCGTGATTCACCCATAATTGGCTTATAATTTATGCATAAGACTCTGCTAACGCAACTCCAAATAAAAGACTTTTTCATTATATTATGTATATACAGAATCGCTATTTGTTAATGATTGCAACAAAAAAGTGATCGTCAGCACAATAAAATTAATGATTATATTTGTTTCTTCTTGTTTCTTTTTTATTATGGTAAATCAGGTTTTGATCAAACACAAATCTCATTAGCCTCACATATCTGTGTGTTTGTCCTACTATGTGAAACGCACTTGAAGTTCCTTTCTAATTGCACATGGCACACACCAAGGTGACAGTGAAAATCAGGTCAACTAATGGTTTATGATTACCTGTCAGCCTTCAGTTATATTAGGAGCTTCATTTATTACGAGACAGAACGGAATAAGGAAATTCAGTAAGTTGAGCAAAATTGCGGAATTGCAAATTTAATATACCATGACATCCCACACTTGTAGTTAATACATTAAATATATAAGATAATGACTTATGATCGAAGAAGCATCAAAAAAGCATCACGGTGTATACGTACTTAGAGCGAATGCATAATTATCATTGTCAAAATTCCAGCTATTTAGATCCTGTGAATTATTCGCACTATGAAAAGTTTACTGTATAAGCTTGTTTTGAAATGATTATTTCCATTCTTGAAATTCGAGTCGAAGAACAATCCGATACTCGATTTGCAACTCACCTAAAAACCCAACAGCCTTCGACAATCTTTTAAAGACATATTTTAAGTTTTCGATGTAAAAATATTATTTAAAATTCTGTTTAAAAATTAGACAATAGTCAACAATTGGTAACAATAAAATTCACTTCTTTCGTCAAAGTACGCTTAAGATAATAATTTAGCGACGCAGACGACGGAAGATCGAAGTGGGAAGGTAGGAGTTGTCGGGAGATTGGGCAGTCACTTGGCGCGCAGGACCCTGGGAAGCGAAGTTCAAGGCGGGGGCAGCACCGCCATCAACAGACCTAGAAGTACCACCCAGCTGATCGTACTGTCCCTGAATAGCACGCTGAGCGTTGGCAGCATCCTCAGGAGTGCGGTACTTGACGAAGTGCACCTCGGGCTTGTTGTTGTTGTTGCTGCGGATGGAATTCAGTTTGTTGGCCAGATCACCGATATCGGACTGTTTGTTCAGGACATAGATGGCGGTCTCCTGTTGAGCAGCCTGCTTGGCCAAAGCCAGAGCAGCGTTCTCCAGACCACGGTTATCAGGTCCCTTGATGAAAACAACACGCAGTGCCTTGTTCAGGGCGCTGGACACCTTGTCCAAAGCTTGGGGCTCATCAAAGTCCTGTTCGTTGGCAGTGTAGGTGAAGAATTCCTTCTCCAATTCACCAGCTGGGGCAGGGGCGTTATAGGAAACGGGAGCACCCAGAGATCCGCCTGACGGACCACCCAGGTTGCCGGAGCCAATGCTGCTACCATCCGGAATTAATCCAGCACCGCCGCCAAGTCCACCCAGAGAGCCACCACTCAGACCACCGCCGCTGAGGCCGGAGGATCCAACGGGCTGGTAGTTGTAGCCAAGTTGATCGGCGCAGGCAACTGCCACCAGGCACATAACCTTCAAGAGAAAAGAAGAGACAGAGGAAAGGGTTAATCCTTTCGTGCCTGGGCGGCTGCAGATCGCTTGTACTTACAATAAACACACGCATTTTGGTTCAACTGTTTCTTGGTAATTTTACTTCGAGCTTCGAACTGCTTCTGTCTTCTGCTTGGAGCGATCTTTATTATTTATACAAATCCATCTTCGAGGCTGATAAAACCAAAACTGCCGCCTTGGCGTCGCTTGCATGGAAATCGCTTTGATGCCACTGTGTTTTGCCGCCTACAAAGCTTTTGGCTATACAGTTTTATGGTCGATTTGGAATTTTTGTTGCGTTTGAATGGGCAACGGCTTCGACTGAGGCTGCGACTGTGGCTGATTGTTTTAGGTTATTCAAATTTTCGAATTTTTTTATTCAATAATATTTACAAGAATTAATATAAAGTTATAAAATTAATATGTGACGAGCACATTGAAATATGTATATTTGCATGCCGATGCTATAAAGATGGGTCACAATTATCTATAATAGGCATAAAATAAATATGTTTCCAAAATTCTTCTGCAAGGCTATAAGCTTGTTTTATGTAGGACATCAGCAGTTGGGTTTTTCTATATTGTTAAATACTCGGTCATCGGTATGTCTCAGCAACCTCACGTATATGTCGTTTGACCAAAATTGATGATTTTGAATTATTGGCATAACACAAAGACAACAATTTGAGGGTGCATTTAATGAGGTGATTGAAATGCCGCCTTTTCGGCCCTCTTTACGCAATATTAATAATTAAACGCACATTCTTGTATTCGCATGCTCAACTATAATTATGTACTTAGACTATTAGAACTGATGTTGCTTTATAAGTAAATAATAGTCACGATAACATCAAACATATCCACCGATTTCATTTGATTGTCCTGAACACCATTCGTGACTTTCAATGCGATTTTGTCAGACTTCGTTAAGATCTAAATACTATTTAATTATTAAACAAATGGTGGCTTATTCTCTTCACCCCAGTTGTTCTTTCATAGCTAAATGAAGTTTTTTATTAGAAATTTTTTAATATTTCAGTAATTAACTAGAGTTGGCCATTAATCCGACAATCAACACTGACCCCATTCACAAAATTTTGCTAAGGACTCGAAATTATGCCTTCTGAATGCCATTATTACGCTACTAATACATAAGTAATAACATATAAGTTAATATATAAAATAAGCTAAGGAATCAAATTACGCCATCTGAATGCCATTATCGTTCATATTTACATAGTTTCATTTATTATATTTTGTGTAAATCATAAATAGTTTTTTGGTGATGCAAAGATGCAGCTGCAAATGGAGTATTACATCTGAAATGTTGTAATATGTTTTATGTTATTTCTTTCCGCATTCATTTACAATTTTTATCTGTTATTTTCATATGAGAGAACAGAATTTTATTCGTATTTTTCAAATTAATGGTACAATTAGAACACAAATTTGTTTATATTTGAAAAATATTTTTATTCAATTATATATAAGCAACAGGTAATAGAATTACTCAACAATCAGATGCTAGATATTACATATATCTAGTTTTACGGTAGGGACTCTTTACAGACGACGGAAGATCGAGGTGGGAAGGTAGGAGTTGTCGGGAGATTGGGCATTCACTTGACGCGCAGGACCCTGGGAAGCGAAGTTCAAGGCGGGGGCAACACCACCATCAAGAGCCTTAGAAGTACCACCCAGCTGATCGTACTGTCCCTGAATAGCACGCTGAGCGTTGGCAGCATCCTCAGGAGTGCGGTACTTGACGAAGTGCACCTCGGGCTTGTTGTTGTTGTTGCTGCGGATGGCATTCAGTTTGCTGGCCAGATCACCGATGTCGGACTGTTTGTTCAGGACATAGATGGCGGTCTCCTGTTGGGCAGCCTGCTTAGCCAAAGCCAGAGCAGCGTTCTCCAGACCACGGTTCTCAGGTCCCTTGATGAAAACAACACGCAGAGCCTTGTTCAGGGCGCTGGACACCTTGTCCAAAGCTTGGGGCTCATCAAAGTCCTGTTCGTTGGCAGTGTAGGTGAAGAATTCCTTCTCCAATTCAGCAGCTGGGGCAGGGGCGTTATAGGAAACGGGAGCATCGATAGAACCGCTAGCAGGGCCGTCGCCAAGTCCGCCCAGAGAGCCACCGCCAAGTCCGCCCAGAGAGCCACCGCCAAGTCCGCCCAGAGAACCACCGCCAAGTCCGCCCAAAGAGCCACCGCCAAGTCCGCCCTGAGAGCCACCGCTCAGACCACCGCTACCTCCACTGCCAGGAGCGAACGACAGTCCTGAGCCGGAGTGTCCGACGGGTTGGTAGTTGTAGCCAAGTTGATCGGCACAGGCAACTGCGACTAGGCACATAACCTAATTTGATGAGCGCGAAAGAAGTAGTCCATTAGTATATCCTTTATTTTTACTGGTTGAAAACTTACGATAAAAGCACGCATCTTGAATATTGCTGCAGAGGTTCTGTTGGTTTGAAGTTTGTTTGGTTTCTGTATAACTCTGCAACGGCGAGTATTATTTATACAAATCCGTCTTCGAGGCTGTCAGCGTAGTTTCTCATTAAACTTAATGCGGCGGCATCGCTAAACATCTTTTCCGCCTAAAAATAGCTAAATTCGCCTTTTGTCTCGTCTTCTGATTCGACAATTCGGTTTTGCATAAATGTTATTATAAGGAAAGTGATAAAAATCCGAGTCGTGAGCATAAATATGCAATATTTTCGCACAAAGCGCCATGGAATACGTTTAGCAAAAGCAATAACAAATGATTGTAATTTTTGGGTTTATTTCATATTTTCGATTTTATTGTTTCTTCGTATATAAAATGCTGGAATTTAAATTGTAATCGTTCCGGTGTCGTTGGCAAAATTAGCATACATAGTTATTTTAGCGCAAACGCAGGCGGCGCAAAATGTTGGCTGGCAAGTAGGAGGCACTAGGAGCACTTTGAGCCGCAAAGCCACCATGTCCTCCGCTGGATTGGCGGGCTGGCGCACTAGAGGCAAAGTTAATGGCTGGGGCAACTCCACCGTTGATGTGCTGGCTTGTGCCGCCCTGAGAGTCGTATTGGCTCTGGATAGCCCTCTGTGCGTTGGCAGCATCCTCAGGAGTGCGGTACTTGACGAAGTGCACCTCAGGCCTGGCGTTATTGTTCTGGCGCGCGGCATTAAACTTGTTGGCCAGATCACCGATGTCTGTTTGCTTGTTTAGGACATAGATGGCAGTCTGTTGCTCAGCAGCCTGTCTAGCTAGAGCCAGAGCTGCATCCTCCAGGCCGCGGTTCTCGGGTCCCTTGATGAAGATAACGCGCAGACCTCTGTTGACGCTGTTGGCAACCCTTTCGCTGGCAGCTGGATCGTTGAAATCATTCTCATTGGCTTCGAATGTGTAGAATTCCTTGTTGAGTCCACCCGATGGAGCATTGGATGTGCCAGCACCACTGTAGCTGGGCTCGTTATATGATGCGACAGGGGCGTCGTTGCTTGCGGAGGCACCGTCAAATCCTTGTCCGTAGTTATACTGGGCACATGCGGCACCAAACAGGCAAATAACGATGAGGAATCGCATGGTAAATTAGAGAGATGTGTATTTGTACTGAACAGACAATAGCTAAGACTGAATCCTGATACTGAGCGACCTGCCTTTTATACAACTCACCCGTAGCGGGATCGAATTTAGAACAATGGAGATGGGTTCTTAATGGGCGCATAATTTAACTTGTAGCTTATGCAAAGTAGTGCGCTTATGAAATATTTATGCAAAACTATCTAACTGGACAGGCTAGTAAACTTTCTGCGCTAGTAAACATGGAATCGTGGGACCGGTTCCTTCTGTTAACTTTAGACTTTAAAACATTGGAATTTGGGTTCCACAGAGAAATTACTTAATAATATCGAACTTGTTCTTCAAATAAGCACCGCATCCAATTAAGTCATACTTATCGTAAATGCCAAATTTCATTCTAGCAGTTCTAGCATCCGCATTGAAACCAATATATGAATGCATGTTTTTATGATTGAAAAAGGTGGAACATTGATGACAGCTTTTGAATAAACTGCTTAGAATAAAATATGCATGACGAAACATTTATTTGCAAGCCTATAAATTAGCCGGATAAAATGAATGAGGCATATTTTTTTGGCGTTTAAGTAGCTCGGTTATTGCCCTGGCCTGTTAAGTGTTTTAAGATCAATGTCAGTTTAAATCCAGGAACTTTTACTGATGGCGGTCGTAGTCCTCATATCAGCCTTACGTTGTATTAAATGTAAATGTTTCGATTTTCGATTTTATAAATATGTTTAATAAAGTAACAATGCTGTAATCAAGTGAGCTCGACTACGATCGATAATATGTATATGCGAGTATTAATTAGAAGCCTCTCCTTTTAAAATTGCACATTTTATTGCTTTCAGATATCGAAATGTATCGATATTTGTATATACCTCTTTAGTATTGACGACCATTCTTCATATAAAATAATGTTTTTGAGTAACAGAAAGATATAACAGTTTTTATTATTCAATAAATCTTAAACAAAAAGTTGCTTTAGATCAATCTAATTGCGAAAGCGGCGTAAAATATTTGCTGGTAGGTAACTGCTTCCGGGAGCGGCAGTTGCCCTGGAGTTTTCGGGAACGGCGGCTGGTGCTTGTGAGGCAAAGTTAAGAACTGGAGCAACACCACCGTCTTGATTAGCCGATGAACCACCCAGCTGATCATATTGTCCCTGAATAGCACGCTGAGCGTTGGCAGCATCCTCAGGAGTGCGGTACTTGACGAAGTGCACCTCGGGCTTGTTGTTGTTGTTGCTGCGGATGGAATTCAATTTGCTGGCCAGATCACCGATATCGGCCTGTTTGTTCAGGACATAGATAGCGGTTTCCTGTTGGGCACCTTGCTTGGCCAGAGCTAGAGCAGCGTCCTCCAAGCCACGGTTCTCGGGTCCCTTGATGAAGATAACGCGCAGACCCTTGTTCAGGGAGCCGGACGCCTTATCCAAAGCTGCGGGCTCATCAAAGTCCTTATCGTTGGCAGTGTAGGTGAAGAATTCCTTCTCCAATTCAGCAGCTGGGGCAGGGGCGTTATTGGAGACGGGAGCATCCAAAGATCCGCCTGATGGGCTAGCGGCGTTGCTACCGGGAGTGAATGATAATCCTGATCCGGAGTGCCCGACGGGTTGATAGTTATAGCCCAGCTTGTCGGCGCAGGCGATGGCCACAAGGCACAAGACGATAAAAGCACGCATCTTACTTAAGATTTGGTTGAGTTTGTATAAATCAACTTTGTATTTCTGACTCAGAGAATCGGGGTCTTTGTCTTTTATAGCTAAATTGCACGTTGTTTTTCGAATTCATAAGATTTTATGAACTGGTTATAGGGATTAAGTGCATTTGGCAGATTAATATGACTGTTCAGACAGTGTGCAGTATTGGCATTTGGTTATTAAATGCA
This sequence comes from Drosophila cognata, assembly GCA_035041535.1. NCBI lineage: Eukaryota > Metazoa > Arthropoda > Insecta > Diptera > Drosophilidae > Drosophila > Drosophila cognata. Next base: position 9,129,873 of record JAWNLC010000571.1, on the reverse strand, counting down.
TAAATAACAATATTTGTGCATAGTTTTTCGAGTTGGGACTGAGAGGGTCTTTCTGAATGCTGAGATGCAAATGAGGGAATAGGGGCAGTGTGTTGATTTTGATTGCCAAATAAGCTTCGGCAAGTAATTTATTAAATGTCCAATTATCAAATTATCTTATTTGGTGCTGACACCGCTCTGTGGCCCAAGCGACTAATTAGCTAATCAATCGCTAAAAATGATGCCGTTTATTTTTAGCGATGAAGTCGCCGGTACTTCCGGCGCCATTCAACATCCACATCCACTGCCGGCTGCAGAAGGTCGCCTCCACCCGCAACATTAGCATAAATTAGATCACAAAAGCCGCAAAGCTGCAAAGACGCGACAAAGCCCCTCAAACAGGCAATAATAATTTTGCCGATCGTTAAAATATGTTTTCAATAATCCGATTGGGCAGACCTCATTTGCATCTTTTGTTTGGCTATCGAGCGCTTTTAAGTAACACTTCGTCACGTGTTTATTGCACAAAGTATTAGGAGCAGACAAGTGTATCGCACCGATTTCAATTTACAAATCGATGCATTATGACCAGATTTATACTGATTGTTCAGTGGAGATAAGCAGATTCATTTCGTCAAGGTTTTTGAGAAAACAAAAGACAGAGTCGAATAATTCGAATTATTATCAAATTCACAATATCAAATTGAATATGAATCTCATGGCACTGATGACTGCATCGCCATCAAGATCTGCCGATCTCTACGAGAAGCTATCCAATCCGTTCTAATGCATAATTAATGGGCAGCAGGCAAGAAGAATTATTGCATAATCTAACCATTTTAATCAAGAAATTTGCATAACGGTATATGGTCCACATTGACGTTAGCATAAAAACCATAGAGTCAGCTGACTAAGTCATCAGATTCTTCAAACTGCTCAAACTGACTAATCATGAGACATTTCTCCGCTATTCTCTGCTGCTGTCTTGTGGCTCTGGTGAGCACTGACGAGCTTGGCTATAATTACCAGCCAGTGGCACAGTCGGGCTCTGGCCTTTCGTTTGCGCCTGGTGGCGCAGCCACCAATTCGGTGCCTTCGTATGCATCTCAACCTGGCTCCGCAGTGGACTCCGGTAACGCAGGCATCGCCCAGCCGTCAAGTGTGGAATCCAGCTATCAGCCAATTGGCTCCATTGCTCAGCCAACGGCTGATGCTCCAAACTATGCCGCAGCACAGCCCGAACTGGAAAAGGAATTCTTCACCTACACTGCCAACGAGGAGGACTTCAACGACCCCGCTGCATCGGAGAAGGTGTCCAACTCTCTGAACAAAGCTCTGCGCGTTGTGCTCATCAAGGGACCCGAGAACCGTGGCTTGGAGGACGCTGCTCTAGCTCTGGCCAAGCAAGCTGCCCAACAGGAAACCGCTATCTATGTCCTGAACAAACAGGCCGATATCGGTGATCTGGCCAGCAAATTGAATGCCATCCGCAGCAACAACAACAACAAGCCCGAGGTGCACTTCGTCAAGTACCGCACTCCTGAGGATGCTGCCAACGCTCAGCGTGCCATTCAGGGACAGTACGATCAGTTGGGAGGTAGTTCCTCCCACCAGGATGGCGGAGTTGCCCCATCCCTCAACTTTGCGTCTAGTGCGCCAGCTCCAGTTGCCGCTGCCCGTCCAGCGGCTTACGCACCTGCCCAAAGCATAGCCCAGCCCGAAGCATCGCAGCCAATTTCCTCATATATTCCCCCGGTGACTCCAGGCAGCTCATATTTGCCAGCGAATATTTTGCGCCGCTTGCGTTTCTAAGAGGAAATACTTTCAGCTGTTATAATTTTTGTAACCGAATATCTTTGTTATTGTTTACGTATTGTTTCAAAAATAAAAATTGTTGACTAAAATATTCAAATTCTTAAATACTTTTCGATGTTTGGTTGTTCCACTTTATATTCATAAAAATGGTATTGGAAAAACAAGTTTGATCAAGTTGTGCAACATTATATTACAGCGTCAGATCCGCATATTCTGATATATTGTTGTATTTCGAATAGGTTAAGAAAAGAGTTAGTTAAGGAAACTAAAACCCATTTGTTGGAATTCTTAATCTTCATAAGTTATTCATGAAATATGAAGATGGTTTTATCTCTTTCATGTGTTCTCATACTCAAATTTGTATGCACACATAATTTTGTACAATTAAATTTTATATGTATGTAAATGCTTATTACGTTATTAAAGATATACGTATATCTGATTTTTAGACATGGTTAGAGGGTATCTTCTAAGCCACGGCGTATCTATTAAGTTATTAGTTTATTTTTAGGTGTAATATTTTCTTGCTTAGGAATTTGGCTTTGTGAAAATGATTTGAATTTCAATTTGTAAACGGACTTGGGTTTTTTCTTTCATATAATAAACAAGTTCAACGGGTTAAATAAGGAAAAGTTTGTCTCTTATGAAAATTTGCAAAATTCAAATACAACATGTTCTTTGACAGCAGTTTATAGCTCAGACATGTTTTTGAATGCCAACACCTATGTATATAAGCAGTTTGTTTATATCAATATGGATATGTACGTCCCACGCTGTTGTATAAATTGATTTCGCATAATTTGTCTAACAAATTACATTTAGCTTTAACAAACAATATCCAAAACTGTCGCGCCGAGCAATTTAATATTATTAAGCTCATATGCTGATCAAAAAATAAAAATGTTTGTGGCCATTAGACATAGTTTCACTTTCAATCTTTGCGAGTTCGATTTGCATAACAAAATGAGCGAACAAAAGAATTTAGCTTCCGAACGGCCAAACAATTTGGAGCTGCTGCTGCTGCTGCTGCTGCTGCTGCTGCCGCGGCTCCGTCGCAGTCGACTGCTCAGTTAGCTTCAAAATGCGTTGGCTTATTTGCATGCAAATTTTCATTGTAAGCGGAATTTCATCAAATTTTAATCAACGCAGCCGCCGTAGCAGCAGCAAATAATCAAAGACGGCTAAAGAAAACAAAAAAAAACATGTTCGACCACATGCTGGGGCGAACCTTATCTTGAACTTTGGCATGTTTGTTTAACGCTTGTTCTGCGAGTGACTTTCATCATAGTATAAAAATGGCACCTCACCTTTTGACCACATCATTCTTTGCTCATATCTCCGACTAGAACTAGAACCACAAAGATGCGTGCCTTTATCGTCTTGTGCCTTGTAAGCGTTGCCTGTGCCGATAAACTGGGCTACAACTATAAGCCGGTAGAACACACTAGCTCAGGGCTATCGTTCACTCCTGGCAGTGGTAGCGGTAGCTCCCTTGGAGGACTCGGCGGAGGCTCTCTTGGCGGAGGCTCTCTTGGCGGTGACTCTCTAAGCAGTGGCTCGCTTGGCGGTGGTTCCCTCACGGGCGGACTCGGTTTAGGACCCCTGGGCTCCGGTGTAGGCAGCTCTGGTCTGGGTGGCTCTGGATTGGGTGGACCCGTCAATTACAATGCTGCGCCATCATCCGAACTGAACAAGGAGTTCTTCACCTTCAGTGCCAACGAAGCTGACTTCGATGAGCCCCAAGCATTGGATCGCGCTGCCAGTTCCGTCAATAAGGGTCTGCGCGTTATCTTCATCAAGGGACCCGAGAACCGTGGCTTGGAGGACGCTGCTCTGGCTCTGGCCAAGCAGGCAGCCCAACAGGAGACCGCCATCTATGTCCTGAACAAACAGGCCGATATTGGTGATCTGGCCAACAAACTCAATGCCATCCGCAGCAACAGTAACAACAAACCCGAGGTGCACTTCGTCAAGTACCGTACCCCCGAGGATGCTGCCAACGCACAGCGTGCCATCCAGTCGCAGTACGACTCCCTGGGCGGCTCAAGCCAATCCCACAATGGCGGTGTGGCCAATGCTCTTAACTTTGCTTCGGCACCACAGTACCGTCAGCCAAGTGCTCAGACCCCGGAGAACTCCTACCTCCCATCGTCTGTGCTGCGTCGTCTGCGTTTCCGTTATTAATTCCATTCATAGCAATGAATTGTTGAATGCCTGTTATCTATTGATTTGTCAAATGTTTCAAGTACACTTACTATTTAAAATGTATTTATCAAATGTTTTTTATCTACGGTTCCATATATGTATGTATGTCATCCAAACGATAGAGTCGTCTCTTTACAAACGATCGTTGGAGCGCATTGAATATTATTTCCATGTTTCACTGCCACTAAATTGCAGCATTTAATGTTTGCTGGGGGCTATAAAAATTCCAGCATTGTGACGATATCATCGAAGTCAAATGGAATTCAATAAAATTAGCATTTTGCCATATTGTGCGTGCACCCATTGTACAAAAGGCGCAAGACGAAATTTTTGGATAATAATTAAAATGTTAATCTGCGTGAAGTAAAAGGTTAGACAAACTATTCGCACCTAAATTTATGGCGACTACAAGACGGAACTATCTTGACTAGGCCAGTCAAAGCCAGTTCAATGCATTATGTATGAGTAATAACAGAGCGGCCGCATGACTGGCCAATAACCAGATGAGACAATGGTAGCTATATTCAAGAGCACCCACTATCTTCCATTTGCATAAAAAAATAAAAAATAAACAATAGCTTATTCGAAATATCATTAAAATAAATTTACTGGCAAATTGTGAGCACACTGCAAGAACTCTATAGGACATCACCAATCCATATTATATCCGTAGTCAAATTTTGAGTAACGATTATGAAAACGATGGGACTTTACAACATACTTCAAGTTCCTCTTTTATAACCATAATTTGTATATTACTATTAGGTGACAATCAGATACATATCTTAATATTACGATTTTGCAAAATTTGAGTGGCGAATTGCCTAATCATAACTTTTGTTATGCGAATCTTGTTTAAAACAGCTAATAGTATATTTCAATTTTTATGTGCCTCTATTGTGTATATTTTACGTTGTGTTGATATTTGCATTAACACATTTAAAATAATTATGGTATTAGTAAACTATAGGCGAAACTGCTAATAAAATATTCTATAGCAATATACATATAGCAGCTGAGTTTCAACACTACTAAGTTTGTGAAATTCGTAATATTTTTATTGTCTTAAGAATTAAAGATTTATTTTTATGACAATCTTATGCGACTTACGGGTGACAACTAATTTGTATATTTTTATTATTAAGCCTGATAACATCGAAACAAGTATGGATAATTTTGTTTTTAAGAATTTTTGATAGATTTTAAATAAAATTAATTTGATTGTAAATGCATACTTAGGATTCTCGTTATTTTAATTAATACCTAATATTAATCACTTTCTGGCTCATCCTTCCACCGTACTTCATTTTTGGTACTACAATTTTATCACTTTATTGTTCAGGACTTAAATTAAATAGCTCCAAGTTTGTATACCCACTAACACTTAAAATTGGTAAAAAGTGTTAATTGAAGTTGAGCAAAAGTATGTAAGTCACTAAATGCTTGATCAGGATCAGTATGCAAAATTTCTCAATAGGACTAGAATAATATATTCAACATCTGGGCTCGGTATATCTCGTAGTCTCTCATATCTACAGCGTTCAGACTTGTTTTACATGGGATTCCATGGCCAGTTCGCCCTTGAATGCAAAAGCGGAGGTCAACCGAAATTGGCAAATGTGGAGCAGCAAATGCGAAAAGAAACAAACAAATGGGGGCAACTAATAAGATACGGTGAAAAATTACGAAAAACCGACCTAAAAAAGTGTGCTGCGGATTAAAATTAACAAATAGTGCTTAAGTGATGCACAAGTCAAAGATGGCAAATAGATAAATAAATGAAATTGCAAAATGATAGTGCGAAAGCAAAGCATTTACAAAACGGTGTGATATGGTATATAAGGCGTAGGTGTTTATGATATCGGCAGAGTCAGCTTTGATACGACTAATAGTTCGGAGGTATTATCTCAACATTGTACAAAATGCGCGTCTTTATTGTGAGTTATCATCGGATCTTCAAAGTAACCAAACTTTACAATATATTGAAATCTTGCTTCCACAGACACTGTGCCTTGTGGCTGTAGCTTATGCCGGCAATCCGGGATACAACTACCAACCTGTGCAGCAATCTTACAACACTCCTAACACTGGTGGCCAATATCAAGCAGCTTACGTACCACCTGTGCAAAGTGCACCCGTCGGTCACGAATCCGCACCCATTGAACAGGCAAGGGAAGCTGCGCCTGAGCTGTTGAAGGAGTTCTTCACCTTTACCGCTAATGACCACGATTTCCACGAACCCATCAATAACGATCAGCTTTCGAACAATCTGCGAAGGAGCCTGCGTGTCATTTTCATTAAGGGACCCGAGAACAACGGTGTGCAAGATGCTGCTCTGGCTCTGTCCAAACAGGCAGCCGAACAAAATACCGCCATTTATGTGCTGAACAAGCAGGCTGATATCAACGATCTTGGAAACAAGCTAAACAGCCTTCGCTCCAACAACAACCAGAAGCCACAGGTTCACTTTGTTAAATACCGCACACCCGAGGATGCTCTCAATGCTCAGCGCGCCATCCAAGGTCAGTACGATGAGCTGGGAGGTACTTCATCTCATCAAAATGGCGGCGTGGCACCCGTGCTGAACTTTGCCTCCCACGCACCCGCTCAGCCAGCGGCAGAGGCCAACCAGCCCTTGAACTCATATCTGCCTTCATCGGTGTTCACCAGTCGTTTCTAGGAGCAATGTTTAGTTAGTTTCGCTATTTTACAAATATAATACAAATAATAAGAATATGTTGTTGAATTTTTATTATTTACTAAGCTTTTAAGCAATATTTCATTGGGTCATGTGACATTCACCTTATACGGCGGGACTATTCCATTATTATTCCCTATTTGGCATTACAGTACGCTGGCAAAGAATAAAGCATGCGGCAAATTGTGGTAAGACCATCCTGCAAATGAAAGGCCTGAGAACTTCTCTAGCCATATCCTTTGAGGACCTATTTTTATACTCTGATTCATTTTGTACAAAGGGTATAAATTGGAGCGCTACGGGTATGAAATCCATAAATTCGATAAAGTCACAATATTATGGCGACAATCAACAAATTTGGTTGGGATGTTGTTGGCGATGTCTATCAAAGATCGGCACATACATTTTCTGCCAACTACCGCCCCCAAAATTCCCAAATGTCCATATATCCAGTAGCTTAAGTGCTACCAAACTTGGATGGAAGATTAATAGGAACCTTCTCTTATAATTCTTTCAGCAGCCCCCAAAAATTCCCAAAAGCCTATATCTACCGCAATTCTAAAGGCAAATTCGGAAGGTAGATTACCAAAAGTCTCCTTCAAACCTCAGTAACCCTGTCCGTTACACCCGACTGTAACGTTCTCTAATGTTTATTTACTGTTTTGCAGATATAGACTTTTTATATATAAAATTGATTCTTATGATTTTCATTAACATTTGACTAATGGTTAAGTCAATATGCCGATATTATTCACCTTATTCCCTTATCCTGCCACTGTATTTCATTTGTGGCACTTGTGTAACAGCAGAATAATGCATCTATGGTCCCATTAAGTATATATTCATGATCAGGATGAACAGCCGGGGCGATTACATGTGCCGCTTGTAGAAACTAGAGCACTTACACACCTGCTTTCCTTTGATGCTGCTAAATTTCTCAACATTATATTCAAGATCTGGGTTCAGGGTATCTCGTAGTCAAACTACAACATTCAGACTTTTTTACATGGTCCAGTTCGCCCTTGAATGCAAAAAACAAAGGTCAACTAATATTGACAAATGTAAAGCATTAGATGCCACAAAAATAATGGGGGCACCTATTAATTTATACATATGCCATATAAATATTGAAAAAGACAAGCTAATTAGCTATAAAAAAAAAAGCATGCGCGTGTGACAGAATGCGAAATACTCTGCAGGCAAGAAATACCAATCTTTTCAGAAGGCTTATATGTAGTCTACATTCTAAAGTGCGTTAAATTATAGACTATATATAGGCATTTGCCTTGTTTGGGGGCGGGAGCGGACGCCATCCAAAAAGAATCCTTGAATAACGTCGCCAACAGCCTACCAACCAAGTTTGATGACTATGGCTTCAAAGTACATGCTCCGATGTTTTAGGCTCTATCATTAAGAGTATTGAAAATAGTTGCCTTCATAGGGTCGGACAAACAGCAACATGTACGGTGCACAAAACTTGTATACTCTTGTTTCTTCGGTGTCAGAGTATAAAAAGTGTGCAGCAGATTAAAATTCAGTAATTAATTAGTGCTTAAGTGGTGCACAAATCATAGATGACAAATTAAAAATTAATTGAAAATTGATTGCAAACGATGTGATATCGTATATAAACCGTAGGTGTTTATGATATCGGCAGAGTCAGCTTTGATACGACTAATAGTTCGGAGGTATTATCTCAACGTTGTACAAAATGCGCGTCTTTATTGTGAGTAATCATCGGATCTTCAAAGTAACCAAACTTTACAATATATTGAAATCTTGCTTCCACAGACACTGTGCCTTGTAGCTGTAGCTTATGCCGGCAATCCAGGATACAACTACCAACCTGTGCAGCAATCTTCCAACACTCCTAGCACTGGTGGCCAATATCAAGCAGCTTACGTACCACCTGTGCAAACTGCACCCGTTAGTCACGAATCCGCACCCGTTGAACAGGCAAGGGAAGCTGCGCCTGAGCTGTTGAAGGAGTTCTTCACCTTTACCGCTAACGACCACGATTTCCAAGAACCCATCAATAACGATCAGCTTTCGAACAATCTGCGTAGGAGCCTGCGTGTCGTTTTCATTAAGGGACCCGAGAACAACGGTGTGCAAGATGCTGCTCTGGCTCTGTCCAAACAGGCAGCCGAACAAAATACCGCCATTTATGTGCTGAACAAGCAGGCTGATATCAACGATCTTGGAAACAAGCTAAACAGCCTTCGCTCCAACAACAACCAGAAGCCACAGGTTCACTTTGTTAAATACCGCACACCCGAGGATGCTCTCAATGCTCAGCGCGCCATCCAAGGTCAGTACGATGAGTTGGGAGGTACTTCATCTCATCAAAATGGCGGCGTGGCACCCGTGCTGAACTTTGCCTCCCAAGCACCCGCTCAGCCAGCGGCAGAGGCCAACCAGCCCTTGAACTCATATCTGCCTTCATCGGTGTTCAAAAGTCGTTTCTAGGAGCAATGAACGTGGTCAACGAACTGGTTACCATTGTTAACAATTTTTTGTTTAGTAAGTTTCGCAATTTTACAAATATAATACCAATAACAATAATATGTTGATGAAATTTTAATATTTGGTAAGCATTTGGCAATGCTAATTATGCAATATTTCATTGGGTCATGTGCCATTTACCTTATACGGCGGGACTATTCCACCATTATTCCCTATTTGGCATTACATCGCGCTGGGAAAGATTATAAAACGCTTTAGGGCTTGTGGATTGCTTGACAAACGATCGCTGGTCTTTGCTGAGATTACAGCATGCGACACATTGTGGTAAGATTGTCTTCGAAATGAAAGACCTGGAATTGGGTGTAAAAATATATTTTATAGTTTCTTAGCTTCCTAGCTGTATGCTCTGCTGAGCTGGGCTATCAGTATCAGGCAAATAGTGGCTACGAAACTGACCTAGCATTGGAAAACAGCTATACCAGCCAGGACACCGATAACCACTATCATGAGCATGCAGATTTCCACAAGCATTTTTATGCATTTGCGGCACCATATGACACTGGCGAAGAGGCTGACCTGGTCGAGAACCAAATTTCGGCCCTCTCAAAGAAAAATTTGCAGGTTGTCTTCATAAGGGCGCCAGAGAACAAGGCTGTTGAGGGCGCACTCCACGCACTGGCCAAGCAAACCAGCGAGGATAAAACCGCTATCTATGTGCTGAACAAGCAAACGGACTCCAACGAATTGGCAAGCAAATTGAGTGCCTTGCAGGCGCAGCACAAACACAAGCCCGTAGTTCATTTTGTTAAGTACAGGACGGAAGAGGAGGCTGCGCTGGCACAGCAGCAGATTCAGGCGCTATACGGCGAAGCAAATAGTCAATCATTGCATCGCTTGCCGCAGCCATCGTTGGGTTATTCACAGCCCGCGGCGCGGCCGTCACAGGATTCTCGTTCGCAAGAGATCCTACCTCCACCTCCGCCACCACCATCACCACAACCAGGTTATCTGCCACCTTTGCCAAACTATGGCAATATACCTCAGCCGTATGAAGCTGATGCATATCGGGGTAACTTTGATTTACCTCCACTGCCCTTACCGGATCAGCAACTGGATCCCAGCCCCTACGACTTGGATGCCCGAACTGCTAGATCACGACGCATTGATTTTCGGGTGAACGAAAGACACCGTTCAGGCAGTCGCATGGTTTTTCCCACTGAGACGCCAACTAAAAGATATCTACCAGCTATTTCAAATAGTTATCTGCCACCTCAGAAGCGCAGAAGACGAGCCCACTTCTAAACATAAAACTCTGTTTCTGATTAAGATATTAAAATAGTTTCATAAGACTGTCGTCATGTAAATTTGCATTTAGTTTCTAACACAATAAAAATGACAATAGCTATGGAGGTCTATCGCTGTTTCTTCTACGAATCTCCAGAGGCGGATCGAAGACGGGTTGTTAATTGCGATAAGCGGCTTATCAGTTAAAATCTGGAGCGAGGCTCGTTAGCTTATTGAAGATGACGTGTAAATTAATACAGCCAGCGGTCGTAAAACTCATTCACAGAAACGGATTCAAGTGAAAGTTTAACTCATTGATATGTGGTTGTGGTGTCATGTGGAGGAGGAATGTAGTCAAAACAAATCGCTCCGCCTATGACAGTGGACAACAATAGTATGTATATGAAAAAATGTGATAACTAATTCAAATTGGGAGCTCATTTGTAAATTTTATGCGAATTAATTCAAGTTCAAAAAGAGCTCATGAATCTTTGGCCTGGCTTTGTTTTTTGCAAGCCAACAAAATTTGCATTTCCAAATTGAACGACATTAACATGGATAATCGGATCAGGCAAACACAAAAAACCAGAGCACAAACGCTTGCAAAAATCTTTTTAAAATCCATAAATAAAAATAAAAACATACAAAAAAAAAAAACCACATATCCGCAGAAAAGCAAAGAAAAATGGAAACAACGCGAACGCAGACGAGAAGTCAGTTTTGTTGTTTGTGTCGTATATAAGGATGGTTTTGTTGCTGTGACTGGATTATAAACGAGCTGAGCTTCGAGCGCTAAAAATCAGCCAGTGTTGGCCGCTTAGCAAATTATAACGTGGAACATCCACAGCTCCATAAAAAATGCGCACTTTAATGGTAATAAAACTGAACTGGACTCCGACCTGGAGTAGATAAAATATAAAGCTAAAGCAAATCAATTTCCAAATTTAATTTTCCACAGAGCCTTTGGCTGTTCGTCTGCACCAGCCATGCCTTTGACCCGAACAACGCTTACCTGCTTGCCAGCAATGATTATGCAGAAAGCAGTCCCATTGCCACGGAGTATTTCAGCTACAGCGCACCATCGGAGGAGGATCAGAACTTGCCCCTGCAAACAGCTCGACAGCTGGCCAAGGCCTTTTCGCCAACCAATCAAGTTGTCTTCATACGCACTCCGGAGAGCAATATCTTCACACAGACGGCCAAGCACGTGGCTGAGCGTAATTCTCTGGATATCTATGTGCTCCAGCAACAAATGGATACTGCCGCTCTGGCTCAAAAGAAGGCGGCCATAGATCAGCAGGCGAGTCCCAAGCCCACCGTTCACTTTGTCAAGTACCGCACTCCCGCGGATGTAAGCCGGGCCTTGAGTACATTAAAAGGCAACTACGATCAGTTGCCAGGCAGAAGCTATAGCCATGCGGAGCAAACCGCCAAGGTACTTAAACTTGACCAGCCACAGCGTATAGCACAGTATGAACCGGTGGTGTTCAAGATCTTACCAAAGAACTCTGTCAACTATGAGACCCATGAGCCGGCGACTGAGCTGGAGACCGCCAGGCTGCAGGCGCTTTTTCAGCCATATTTGACACCTGCCCATCGGCTTTAGGCGTACTAAAAATGGCCTAGTGCCAAAGACTGCTAACTTAAAACACTTAGATGAATAAATAGAAATAAAAGCACATCAATAAAATGCAATGTTGTTGTTCTTTCAATGATGTAACAATTACATTAATATACATACTTATAGCGAACTCAATTTCGCTTAAATGATTTTAATGGAATTTTTGATTTGAAAAGATTTTCAACGATGTTTAATTAGTTTTGGACAGAGTCATAAGTTTAATTTGCAGTGATGATTCTTGTTTTCTTAATTAAAATGCTGGACTTTACAATTTCAATATCAAACTTTTACAAAATATTGTTAGCTTCAATTGCCTATTCCAAGAATCTAATCATTGGCATAAAGTTGGGGCACTTTCTTTTTATACTTCCGTATGTGCAAATCTGATACCCTTCCAGACATATTTATAATCTTACTATTATTTGTATTGAAAACATCTGTTTGTATATGCAAAAAAAAATCATCAGTTTTCATTTTAATTACATTACTCACATACGACCAGCTTACCAGTTTATAAATGGAAAAACGTATCAATATCGAAAAGCGGCTCATAGTTACAAAATTATTACACTCTTGGTTAGGGTATACAAATATGTAGGTATAGATATGACAGCTTGGTCGCGGACCTGGCCGCGGCTATCTATGGTCTGGTATTATGAATAATTAATGACTTGGTTGACAAGTCGAAACATTTCACTTTTGAGCCCGCGCCAGAGTGCGGACGGCAACTTTTGCGGATTATCTTTAAGATATCTCTTAGATAATCATGAAGGTGCTGCTAGCACCACTTGTGTCCATGCTAACATTTGCTTAAGCAATCTGTCTGCTGGCATCGACGTTGTCGCTGAAAAACTTTTTAATGAGCTACGCACGGAGTTGGGGCTGAGGATAGGGCAGCCCAACTGCTGTGTTGGGTGATGCGGCGCCATCCATCCTTTAAGTTGAAGGAAAAGCTTAGCTTTAAGAATGTATCAACTAAATTATGACAGCCACTGGTGACGCTGATGACGACACTGGGGCTGACATCATGTTGTTTTGCAAATTATTTTAGTGTCAGAGGTCAAACACACAAAGCTCCGTCGCCACATCGCCATGTGGCACACTGAAGTGCCGCTGTAAAAAAGGTATTCTGGCTGCCACTGCAAATCTGTTCAGCAAGTTTTAGTTTGAGCATTTTAGCGCAGGAAGAGAAGAGGCCAAAAGAGAACGTAGCTCGTTAGCGGCGCCTGCCAAAAAAGTTTGCCAGTCACGTCAAAGCTGCCAGGTTTTCCCCGCACTTGGGGGAATGCTGTAAGTACGCGGCTGCTTTAATCCTGGCTGGCGGCTCATGACTTGAAAATTCACAGGTGTTTCCAAGGTCCAATCGTTGCGACTGCCACCGTCACGAAATCCAGCTGCAGATGCCAAGTTTGTGTGTTGCCAATCTTGCTAGCCAAGTCTTTATGCTCTTAGTTTGGTCCACTGCCACATTAGGCGCATTTCAAAGTTGAACTCGCCTTGAAGATAGTTTTTTTCTCCAGACATTTCCAGTGCTTAATTATATAATTATGTTCCACAAAAGTCGTGTAAGTACGTATTTACATTTAGGCGAATGAATGTCCCTTAAACCATCTACTGAAATACATATTCGGACTTGGCAGCAACTTAAGTTGACCTATTACATGTAAGTAAAAATACGAATCAGGGGTTAATCCACCCCGAAACTTGAAATGTATTTTTAGGAGCTTAGTGTTGACCCAGTGCTGTCTATCATCATACAAATTATCAGCAAACATCGGTAGCTGTTTATATGGTTTAAAATGAAATATGTGGCTTCGGAGAGTTGCATATTTTGGGGTTTTGACTTTTTATTTGTATTTGATTATTTTTTTCAGCTTGTAGCCAAAACATTTTGAATGGGGAATAAGGCAGAATGAGACAAAGCGGACCCATGCATATTTATATGTGTCGTAAAGTGCATTTAAATCAAGATGCGATGGCGTTGAGGTAAAGATAAATAGCCGCAGATACAGACTGGGCCTACTAGACGCTAACTCTGCTGTATTTAAATGCGTGCGGTTATTTAATGACTTCGGCGTGGCATAAATAACAAATTAATATCGCATTCGCTACCAAGGTCACAGATGCCAGCTACCAATCGCTTAAATTGAAATTTAGTGGGGTGGGGTGTAGGCTCTTAATCCAACTGCAGCCGGTGGCGCCTATAAAAGCTGCTGCTTGTCCAATTCCCATCATTAGTTTGACTTGTCAGCTTCAGTTAAGCAGTGGCACCAAAATCAACAACAACTTACAATGCGTGGATTTATTGTAAGTTACTAAGTGGTCCATTAAAGCAATGCCTATCCAGTGTAAGCTAATCAAGTTCTGTTCCATAGCTGATTTGCCTTTGGGCAGCCGTTTGCAACGCCCAAAATCAGGGCTACAACTATCAGCCAGTGGCTCAAGCGGATCAGGGTCTCTCGTTTGCCCCCAACAGCGGATTAGCTACAATCGAGCAGAGAGGCGAAGCTCAGCTCTCGCAGCCCATTGAAGCGCCAGTTGCTGCTCCAGTTCCGAGTGCCGTTATACCACAGGCAGCTCCACTTGTCGAAGAGTTCCAAAAGGAGTTCTACACCTATGGCGCACCCGAGGACCAGTTCGACGAAGGCGTCAATAATCAACAAGTTGCTGACTCGTTGAAGAAGAATCTCCGCATTGTGTTTATTCGCACGCCCGAGAACCGTGGCTTCGAGCAGGCCGCCCTGCAACTGGCCAAGCAATCTTCCCAGCAGGAGACAGCCATCTATGTGCTCAGCAAGCAAGCGGATGTTGGCAATCTGGCCAAACAGCTCAACGCGCTCAAGTCGACCTCAAGCAGCAAGCCAGAGGTGCACTTTGTGAAATATCGCACACCACAGGATGCGGCCAATGCCCAACTGGCCATTCAGAATCAGTACAATCAACTGCCAGGTGTCTCACGCATCTCCAATGAGGGTAATGCTCCAGTTTTGAACTTCGCCTCGCAGGCACCTGCCGCGCCAGTGAGCGCAGCTCGCGCACCCAGCTCAGAGTACTTGCCGGCCAATGTTGTTGCTGGACAGGATTATCTGCCGCCCTCTCTGCGCCGCTTCCGCGTGAAGTAAGCTCTGACAGCGCATTGCAGATGGTTACGATTCCTACGATCACATACCAACTTATATCCGTCCTCACACCTGCCATTAAGTCAATTATCTAGTTTTTAATAATGAATACAGGAATAAAATATTTTAGCTCGCACATTTCAGTTTGTTCTGTCTGCTCATTTCAAGCTAACTTTCATTGCGGCCTAATTGGTCATCCCTTTGTCTCTCTCTCTCTCTTTGTCTCTCTCTCTCTTTGTCTCTCTCTCTCTCTCTCTCTTTTTCTCTCTCTCTCCCTCTCTCTTTCTATGTGCTCTTAGTGCATTTGTATGGTTGGCTCGTTTTATGTGTGATTTGTTTTCCAAAGTAAATCCTAGCCAACGGCTGTGACTATGGCTTCTGTGTCGGAGGGGTATTGGCAACGGCGCGGTGTCTAGCTGTGTATTCGTGCGTTGTCCTTTCACAGCTAATCCTTGATATAATAGCATGGATAAAACGGTAGGTATGTCATAAAGCCCAGCAACAAGTTGAGCCACCAGCCAGCAAAATCCTACCCCAGCAGACTCGTACACACACCAGTCACACAGACAGACAAAAGAGCTTACAAATGCACAACGGTTTTAACCGGTCGCCATGTGTAATTGGAGTTATTAGAATCGAAACGAAGTTGTTCTACCATAGCCGGAACCCAGTCTCGTTACCAGCTGTGGTCGGAATAAGTGGCAACGTCCTGTAGCACCTGTGAATGGGCATGACTTCTATCTGTTGATCTGGACGCTGTTTGAATGTCCTGTGCTGCCAACTGGTGCACAACGCTTGCCTCTTGCACATGTTTGAGCGAGTGTATTATTATGTGAGTGTGTGTTTGTGTTCGCCTCGATGGCTTCCTGCTTCCGTAGTAGGCAAACTCATCATGTGCAAAGCCTCACCGAAATGACCATCCACCCAACCAACCCATCCGCCGTACATGAACTATGCAATGAATTTAGAACGTCGTTGAGAGGAGTCCTTAAATTTCACTTAGATGTAACATAAAACTGGCATAAGCGCAACTCAACGGCGCATGTATTCATAGCCATGACGACATCTGCTATGGGTGTGTGGCTTACCTATCTTTTTAGCCGCATGTGTTTGTGTGTGTTTATAAATGTGTGTATGTGTGTGCAGAAATCACACGCTTATCAGCAGTCAAGTGCAAGCAGAATCCGTTTGCTTGCGCTGTGCAAAGCGTACAGTGCCAAATCGCTAAAGCGTAACGGCAAGGACAATGTGGCACGTACATCGGGGCAACGGAGCAACAGGACAGCAGAGCAACATCAGGAGCAGCACCAGAAGCAGCGTCATCATGGGGCGTGGCAATGACAGACCAAGCATAAAAGCCGTTTGCCTGCCTTCCATTTGCCGTCTGACTGCACTCAGACTGTTGCCTGTAATTAAGGTGATATGTGGCAGGCAACCAACCGATGCTGCCTCGATGCTGCTGATGACGATGACAAAACCGAAGCTGCCAAGTGCGTGCTCTGTGCGTGTCTTGTGCCCTACGGGTGTCGAGTTGCCTACTAAATATCACTAAGTGTGTGTGATGCGTGTGTGTGTCTGTGTGTTAATGAGCAGCCTTTTGTGTACACCAAATAAATTATTAATTCGACAATCGACCCGCTCTCAACTATCGACACTAAACAGATTTTCTGGCAATATTCTGACACTTTAATGCTCCATCCTTAAATTCTGAAGAAAAAATATATATTGTAAATATAAATTCCTCTTATTGACAGATCTAACAAGCATCTAAATATATTATATATAATCTTGAAATACTATTGATGCTATTCGCTGTATTTGTCGGATTTTGTCTGGAAAAGCAATATTATACATACCTCAACTTACGAATAATGTTGCATAGTATAGCCAGCCAAAAAATATATAATATATGAATACAGCCTGGCGAAATACTAATCGCAAAACTGAGCATACGATTTGTTTCGGACTGGGCTGATGCTGTATTATTAAAAACCGTAGCATAATCTTAGGCTGCTCACTCATAACTAATCTTTTAAAGATTATAAGCTACTTTAGTTGCCTAAAGTCGGTCACTCAGAATGCGATTCGCACTGAGCACTAGTATCATCTGAATATCAGCTGGTTTCTATGACAAATCGCTGGAATTATAAATTCCATGAAAAAGCGAGGCAACCGTCGAGCGCCCCAAAATCACACAAGCTGACAGCTGCGGTGAGCCGATGCAAAGCCCAAAACTGAAAACAGAAAACAACAAAATAAGTAAAAAACTGAAATGTTTGTTTCTATTTGCGCCGTTTCTGTTTCGATTTTTTTGCTCTTGTTTGTTTTTAACTGATAGCCAATATTTCTTTTCGATTTAGCAGTGGTGCGAACTCTGCGCAAAAATGTTCTTATAAAACTAAATATTTTCGAATGTTTCCCCATGCAGGCAACAACTTTGTTGAGTGTGTGTCTGTAGCGCAGAAATTGAAATGTGCTTGAAACATTTTGTATCTGTTATTGTTTTACCCGTGTGTCAGTTAGTTTCTTTACCTTTCTGCTGCAGCAAAGTTGCAGCCACTCTTTGTCGTTAATTCAGTAAGCGCTTCCGACCCGGCACCTCCCTCATTGTCAATGGCAGAACCACCAACATATGCAGCGGGCAACGGGACCAAACCAGGTCGCAACCAATGCAGTTGGCAGTTGTACGCAATTTTGTCGCTGTCGAAAAGTTTAACAGTACGTGTCGTTGCTTCTGCTACAGTTGCAACAGTTGCTACTGTTGCAGCTGCTGCTGCTGTGGGCACAGTTTTGAATTAGTTGGAAAAGTGTTTATTGGTTTGCAATTCGAAAGAGCCACTCTGTGCAAATTGAGTTTTTCGTTTGGCTCTCGATCATCCCTTGGGACACAAGATAGCTTGCATGCAAAGCAACCGCTTGACTGTCTGTCGAAACTTGCCGCACATGCTTCCAGTTTTGGCTCATTAACTTTGCCACACTCCAAGCCTTTGAGCCTTAGATCTTTGTCCCTTTGGCTCTCTCTGTCCCTTCGGATAGTTAGCTAGCTGCTGCATATCAATTAGTTGACTTTTAGGTGCTGCCATGTATAATTAAACAAGTTTGAGAGTTGAAGCTGTGTGGAGCAGCTTATCGCTGGGCAAACCGCATACTGTTTGCCTCTTTCACTCACAATCATGGCTCATTAGCAGCTAAAGCTGTAGATTTTACTACGATGGCCTTGGCTAATTTAATATTTATACCTTAATCAAGGTACTAGGCAGCGCTTTTGACGGCTTCCTCCGAATGCCGTGGCGTTAATTGGCCAATACCATTCAAACTTGCCATCTGCCTGCCACAGTTGCCTGTCACACGAAATTTTCAATCGATAGAGTACATCTGTGACCAGTGAAATACACACAAACACGCTCCCACACGTACTGCCTGATGTGTGTGTGTATATTTGTACAGCCAATGGCTTTGATTCCGTAATGAGGCAACCAGACTCGTTGCACCTTTGTAACGCCCTGGGCATACAAGGCAGGAAATGGAGGACAGCAGACGGACCGTGAAACAGACGTAAAGGCTGTACAAAAAGAAAATGGCTGTAGCTTTGTTTGTGTCCCTGGCCGGATGTGTTTTATGGCCAAGATACCCTTGATTCACCATTTATTTCGTAGTTTATCCTTTCCTTGATTATTGCGCAACATTTGCTCGCTCTCTGCTGCTGGTACCCCTTTGTAATTTTGTCAGACTTTTGACCTTATGCGCCCTTACGATGTTTGCTTTTGTTTACGCATTTCATTGTTGAGTAGCTCCCTCAATATCCATGCACACTTAAAGGCATTAAAACGATATTCGTCAAACACAAAGTTACACAAGTTGGTTTCACGCATTCTCTCGGTTCCCCAACTCTCTATAGATTTATATGTACTTCTGTATGTATATTGGGCTTTTGACACATCTTCATCCTACAGTTGAGCTAAGCTTGGCCTTTTCTTAAAGAGCAGAGCAGAGAGCTGGCACTTTCAAGTATCTGTAAGAAAAAAGGTACACTTTTCAGTTTTCAACATTTATTTTATAATGTTTAGTTCATTCTTTTTCCACAAATATTTGTATTCATATTTTATAATTTATATATCAATTTATGTGTATTAAATTGACTAGCCAAGCAGGAGGCGTCATATTGAGAGCTGACATTTGTTTTAATTGTTTTATCTTCAATTTACTTGAATCTTAAATGTTTTTCCTTATTATTTGTATTTGAATTTTTTGTATTCGCCTTAGTAAACCTGACTGCTCAACACCGAATTTTACACATTTTCTCGTATATACTACGTACTTAATGATTAATAATAAGTACACAGTTACGTTTTCATTATCTTTGTATATGAACTGTTTATGCATGTAATTTGCATAGGTTGCAATTTTTACAAGTGTATCTTTGATGCGCCGTTTGGTATGCCTGTATCTATAAATAAATAAGTATTTACGTAGTTGCGTAATGCTTACTTTGTGGTACAACAACTTCATCATTGTATCTCTTAACCGCTGTGGTTTTTTAGTAGCTCTTATTAATACTATTTACCTATACCTTAAGATTTATAGTAAAATATTTATTACAATGTATTATTAACAAAGGGGAACAGAATAAAATTATAAATTAATATTAAATTAATTACATTTTTGACATGTGTATAAGCATGCATTTATGTATATTTAATATTCAATAAATCGAATAAATTATACATACTTCTTTGTTGTTGTCATTTTGTGTAAGCGTGTAAAACGAACTCTGAGTTAATTGTTAATTGTTTTTGCTAATTTCATTACATTTTGTATAGCTTTCACACTTGTGATATATATTTGTAATATATTTTGTATAAATGTTGGGTTAATACGCAATGATATGTGTAATTGGAAGAATCGTGTATATGTGTACATGTATATATGTATTTGTGAAATGATGTAGGTACCAGCTGCTTTGATTACAAAAATACTTTTAACCCGAATGCACTTAAATATGTGTTTGTGTTGTGGCTGCCCAAAATGTGACAGATGTACTCTTGGCCGAGCATATACATACGTATGTATAAATATATACGAATACATTTATTTGATAAAATGAAATTCGAAAAGAAATGTATACAATATATGTGTATATGTGTACAATTACATGTCGTTTGTGTACATCCACAAGACAATATTCAATTTTAAGATGAATAAAATCTGCGATTTTCTCATTTAACAATTAAGTTTGAATTTAATTACGCTTAGTGATTTACCCCTGCCACCCACATCGATGTTTCACTGTTAATTATCATAATTGTTTTCGTTGGAAGCTGTGGTTTGTGGTTTTTCACATTCAGTTTCAGAACAGCTTTAATTTTCTACAAATCACTTGCAGTTGCTCATTGTAAAACCCTCAATAATTGTATTTCTTTGATGTACACTAGGAAATCATCAATATATGTGAAAGATTTGCTTTGTTATAATTCGAATGGAAATACGCTTGCCAAGGTATGAAAAGTTCGTCGGGGCGAAAATTGTATGCATATATGTATGTATGTTTTTCCTTTATGTTTATGTCCACATTAACACAGAATATAGTACAACATTTATGATATGTTTTGCGAATTGCTGTGACATTCAATTATTATTTGTTTTATTTTTGGTTGAATGTTCATTGAACTTCTTGATTTTCAAGTTTTCGGGTTTCCCATCCCGTACACACACATACTTATGTAAGTACATATTTACACAACAAATATATATTTTAACTGCTTACATTTCTTTACACACATAAGCAATATGCATGTGATATTATTAGATTTTAGTTCAGTGCACGGTCTTATTTCTGAAGGATGAAAGCATTTACACACGAATAACAGACATCAGAACTGGAGACACAACACGCAGACTTACATATGTATTTATGTACGTATGGTATGGAAAGGTGTGTATATTGTATATTGAGACATTCAGAGAGTATCGTTAGATGATATGATTGATTTGAATGTATGTGATTTGAATAAAGAGTTGTGAGAGTTTTGCATAGATTGGTGGGAAATATTAGACCGTAATCTTAAACATATTGACGCTCATGGTAAATACATTCGTTCCTAATAAATAATTATGTGAAAGATCAAATGATAATTTGAATAAAAATGTGATATATATATGTATATTTCCTCAATTTATGTCAAATAAAGAACGTTTTCTAGGAAAGTAACATATTTCGAATGAGTTAACATAATTCTGTTAAACATATTGAAAAAGCAATAGTCCATAGATTCTCACTTAAAATAAATCATTTATAGTTAAAGCTTATTTTCTTGCTTATAAAATCCGAGTGTTATTTATCTGGGCTTCAACACCAAATTAACACAATCTTATAATGGATTTAGGTAATGTTATCAATTTAACACACAATATATGTATGTATGCATACATTAGAATATACCTATGATCTAGTTTTTATTAATGTATATTTTATAAACTTTTTCAATTGTTTTACTTGTTCAGTTAATAATAGACAGCGTAGCATAGGAAGACGTCAATACCTGCATAAGACATTTTAGCCATATCTTTAATATATAATATGTACTTTGTTATATCATTTTGTAACTATATGTTTTGCTTTTTATAAAAAATGTTGTATGTAGTTCGTTAAAGCATTAAGTATACACTACGTTAATGCAATTTCTCTGCTATTTTCAAATTGATCAAATTGAACAACCATTAGAAAATGTTTCAACTATTTACTTATTGGTGTTATTTCTTTAGCTACTATTTCAAACTGTAGGAAAATTTTCGCAGGCGTTATAAATATTTTACATTTTCTTCTATATCGTTTTATCTTTTGCATTTTCATTAATTTGGAGTTAAAAATATCTGTCTATCAGCTTAGTAGTTACACATTCACGTAGACGCATATTTATAGGTGTATATTGTTTTATCTATATAAACTATAGGTTGCTACTTGCTTTACACATATTTACTTTGCGCTGTGCGAACTTTTTTTTTTTTGTATTCTTTTTCATTTATGTCGTTTGTCTTAGATACTATACATACATATTTCGATAGAATGTATGCTACGCGTTAAGAGGTTTCCATTTAGCAATAGACATTTAAAGCGCGTTTAAAAAATATCCTATTAAATATATACTTGTACACATTCATATGCCGTAGCTCACCTAGAAACAAACAGTGACCATCAAATGAAATTATTATCCTAACTACTCGTACATATTAGTCGATCCATTTCAACAATTACCATTTACAGAGGGCAATTAAGGGCTAAATGAATACAAATAAATAAGCTGTGTAAGTATAACAAACTGAGTGTCCCCGACACCCGACAAAAGGAGCCACTTTCGCGTCATCGGGAGGTCACCCATTTAAGCCGACCCTTTTAAATTGGCCACGTGCCGCAGATTGCGCCCATTTCGACGCCTTTTCTTCGTTTGTTATTGTGTTTTGTTTTTGTTTTGTTTTTTTCTCGAAATGTTTTCAACACTGATTGTATTTGTAAGCTTCTTGGTTTAACTGTCTAATTATTTTACATTTAAACAATTAATTTTTGTTTTTTTTGGGAGGGGGAGGGTGGACTAATTATTTTTTGTTTTTGTTTTTGTTGCTAGGGCCTAATTCAACTTTGTCTTAAACTTAGCCTTAGATTTGCCATCTCGCTGATTACCCAAAGCATTACAACACCATATAAAATATCATTTGTTCGCTTAACTTTTTCTGTTTGCCTTCTAGGTACATGGACCCAAGGAGTCTTACGACTTCTTAAGTTTGCAGAAAACTTTTCTCCATAGTTAATTTGATTTTTTTTTTATCATTTCTTCGGTCGGAACATTTGCACTAATATTTGGTAGGGACCAAAAACATGGGGCGTGCGTCCAATCTAAATGGATCTGTCTGTCTGACCTTCAAATACAAATCTAACCCCATGTCCAATTGTCAGATTGTTTTCTCGCTGCGTTCAGAGCCCTTTAGGGGGACATGGGTTTTTTAGGTTATCCAATTGTAAGCAGTACAAAAAATTCGGTAGGCTACAAAATTGTCTGCTGCTGAGAATGAAACTTCTTTGATAACATTTGACTGCAACCTAAATACAAATATTTATTTTTGTGGAATTGCAGCCCTGGCAATTGTTTACAAATATACTCATTATTTGAGTTTGCCAGAACGAGACAAATTAGTATTATTGTTTATGCACTCGCTCGAAATTGTTCGCATGCGTTTCTTATATTTTTGCTTCACAAAATGAGTTAACTTTCCAGCTTAATTACACTGAAAGAAATAAAAATTGGTGTACAATATGTGTGTAAAATCCAACTAGCCTGTATGGCTTGTTTATATTGTTCTTGCTTCTGCTACTGCTGCTGCAGTGGGTGTCCTTGGTTTTTTTTTGTTGTTTGTTTACTGTACCTTTTTCTATGTCGGTGGTTTCTCTCCTACAGATTGAAAGCAACTATCGCTGCAAATTCTCCCTAATAGCGCAGTGGGAGCAAGAATATCAGCAGTGGCGCCAAAGACCACAGATGCGTCAGGATAGCTCCACGCGCCCTCCATCCGGCTGACGTCTCGTTTCCATGACCATTACCGTTGCCCAACGCTGCCATGCCAATGCTGGGTGGTGCCGTCGATGTAGAGGACGCCTGGTGTCCCTCCACCTCAACTGAAATGTTCGGAATGGATAACATTATAAATAAATCTTTAGAAAGTCAAGAGCAATTAGTGAATCAGGTCGAAAAGATACTATAGATACTAGCAGCGGTCAAGGTTACCTAACAAAATTAATTAAAACAGCTAAAAGTCATCTGCAGAAAGGCAGTGTGATTTTAAAACAGTTAAAAAAAAAACCACATCAAGTTGACAAGGGGCAAGTATAAATAATGAATCTGCAAATAGCTTTCTGTAAACAAACAGAAAAAATGAACTAGATGCGAGAAGTAACAGAGAGAACAGAGAGAAATCGAAAGAAGGCACAAGGTTAGTGGTAGAATAACTAATTGAGAAGAATGCTTATATAGTTTCTGCCCGATATCAATAGAGTTGAACATGTTCAACTAAAATGTGTGGCAGCAAAGTGATAGCCGGCCCTTAAGGCTGCATAAGAAACAATTAAGGATCGGAGCTCACTTGGCTGTGAAGTGGCCAAAAACAAACGACGCACTTCACGCAACATAAATAACACGCATACGCCCCTTAGTTCAGAGGACAGCATGAGCCGAGCACGCCGTAAGCAGCCGCCGGCGATGGCCACGGCCAACAAGCGTCTTGAGTCATGGGCCTGGTAATGTGTAAATTATTTCATACAATTTGAGACAATTTACAACACTGGCTGTGTCAACGGCTTTGCTGGGCTGCAACAGCAAACAAAGCCTGCTAAATATATGAATTAACTTTTGTACACCCGCCTAGCGGTACTGGAGTGTGGGCGCCGTTAAGCGAAAGTTAAACGTAGGCAAACAAAATAGGTGACACACGCCCAAACAGTGTGAAATGGGAGTGAAATTGGGCTTAGGAAGCAGCTGACTGTTTGACTTGAAAAGCGACAATGACAGAAATTTAAATTACGGCCACATTTCAAAACTTCAAAATGCCAACAACCTCGCAACGTTGACTTTTGTTTTTCAATTCAACGTGAAATGATTCATGTGCCATTTTTGGAGTTAGGTGTTTTCGGTTTTGTTGTCAGCATTGGAGTCATCATGATGAAGGAAAACATAACAATAACAATGGGCACGCATTTAACTAGTCTAACCCAGCAGCCGTACAATGCTAATTTATGTTGTATAAATTCAGCAGAGATTCCTTCCGACATTCCATAATCCACAGTCACCTTGGGCCCGCTCCGCCTTTATGCAAACTAGCTACATTTTTGATGAGCTCATTGCTGGGGCAATTTTACGAAGCGCGGCCCAAAATAAATATTTTGCTTGCATAATGTTACACGCAGTGTACAGTAAATATATGTATGTTGTACATATATACATGTATATCATATACATACTGATTCCCATATATACATAGTAATACTTATATGCATATCACGCATACGCTGTGCGTTCTGGCACTCACCTTTCACCGAATACGTTTTGTAATCAGCATACTGCTCTCCCTGCCCGACAGTCGCTGGTATCGTTGAGAGGCATGTGATCTCCATGCGCCCATTGTTGCCCACATGCTGCTCCGTTATGTCCAGATTAAGCTGACTAATGCTGAACATGCCCTTCTCCTGCTGCGCTGCTGTTACTGCAGCGGCTGCCGCGGCCACACCACTGCCGCCGCCTGGATGAGACAGCGGACGCTGATAGCCAGCGGCCAGCTGGTTCATGGGTCCTGAATTCGATGGTATGCCCAATTCCTTGTTCAGGTTGGGTGCCTGTGGCCCAAAGCCGCCGCTGTTCAAAGTGCTTCGTATAATGCCCAGCGCGTTTTCGGTAATATGACGACGAAATTTGCGGTTTGAATTTCTGAAAAAGATGGGAAACGAAACTGAGTGGGAGAGGTCAAAAATTTCACTGGAGGTGAGAAACACTCGCACTAACCATCACCAGCACTATGCCTGAGCTTAATGTGGCGAACGCCAGCAATTTGCACACAAATAAAATCGTAAATATTTGCATTTTATGATTGATGTGCGAGAACACGATAGTCCAAACATGGGCAAGTTTCCACATGCCGGTCACGTACAAAATTGAATTAAAATACGATATTCTTTTATAAACTTATTTGTAGTTGACCACACAATCTGCTGCTCACTATAAAGTGGCTAGCAAAAATGGCTTTGCAGCAATGTTAAAGTCATGGTGTGAATATCTCTGCTTGACTGTGGGTATGTGAAAAAATGTTCAAATAATGAAACATTTGCATACAAATATTCTTGAAACGTTATTTATAAAATATTATTTTAACCTGAAATTCGTTGGTTCAATTGAGAGCAGACAACAACTTCAGCTAATTTCTTTATTTATTCATAAAATAACATTTTCATAAATATTAAATTTTCACCAAACTTACAGCGCAGCATGATATGTCATAATACTTGCAAAAGTTCGTGACTGGAGAGCTCATCGCAACCATCTACTTACAATTAGTTACTTCCCTTTAGTAAAGCCAATTTCACGATTAAATAAAGTACATCAAATACTATAAGCTACAAAGACACATTTTAAAGTGAAAATGCCAAACTTTCGCGACAATTTCTAAGGGATTTTATCGTGTAGGCATGCATCATTCACATTGAAATTCCAATTATCCTTTACGACTTTGTTTCATATTTGATAAGAAGCCTGCGCGGCATATAAATGAGTTCGAGTTGGTGAGATTTCGATGGCAGCGGCGGCTTCGTAATTACCTCATCCGTGCGTGCGGGCGTCGACGTCTGTGACGACGTGTTGCTTTATAACAAATGCAAAATGACTGCGAAATTACCTGCTTACCCACCATACGCCATGCACCACACACACACACACACACACAGACATCATGTACACACACACACACACAGAAACTCATATACGCACAATGCGTGCGCTGACACTTAAGAGAAAATAAAGTGGGGGATCATAAAGTTTTATGTATCCAATGTGCTGGCAAACCAATTGTCAGCTGTGTTAGTTTAAAGCCCCAGTGTCATTGTGCTTTAATTGCACATTGGCGCAAGCAAACAACAAACTTGGAGGTTTTTAAAAATTTTCAGAGATGGCATTTCAAGCGGAAGTAATGAGCTTATTTCCGTCTAATTTAAGCAATTAAATCATTTACATTGATGCGACGGCAAAAGCGTATTTAAATTTCTTAGCAAATGCGCCACAGTTGCTGAAAATAATATTTAAATATTAGATGGCTCGGAGTGCAAAAGCAAACATCCTTGACGAAGCCAAAGGATGCGAAGCAACGCTTTCAGAACCCACAAAAGATATCATGTACACACACTGTGATTGTGTGCGTGCTACTCTTGAGATGCTTCCGCCGGTTAGCAACCGGTAGAATATGAGCAAGAGGAATGCAACGATATCACAAGACTATCTGCAGTTGTTGGTCGCATGGGACAAAAGATTTATTATCTAATCTAGGAACTGCAGTTTAACATTAAGAAAAGGCAATATTTAAGCGAATCGTCTTTAACAACTGAAATATGAGTTTTAAACATCGCCCATTTTCTAAAAGTTAAGCAGTTTCGAGCAGTCATGGGAACTGTATTCACTTCACGCTCAAGAAACAAATAATCCCAACACATTGCCACCGGGGAAGAACTTAAGAAACACCAGCAAAAGCAGTACAATAACAAGAAAAGCCAGCTGCTGGCAGAAGGCATCAGCATCAACAGAAAGCTAGTTTAACTAAGAGCACAAACAAATGCCGGGCAAAATTCAAAGTAAATGCACAATATCCGCATAAACCTTCGACAGCGTTGCGTTGACGAGCTTGGCAGTTGCAGCAGCAGGAGCAGCGGATGGAGGTGCAGCAGCATTGAAGCAAGCAACAGCTGCAACTGAAACATCATCAATGTGACTGCATGTTATTGGTGTTGTTGTCGTTGTGTGGCATTACTGTTGCCTTACTTGTTGTCTTAATCAAATTCCTTACGCAGCGCAGTTTTCACAGGGAATACTACAACCGACCGGCGAGAACATCAGCAGCCAGGATGCTGAAGTTCAGAACATAACCAACTTGCAAAGCAATGCAAATAAAAAGGAAATGCGGGCCCCGGCAAACACTTTAAATATTTGTAGCAGACAAATTATGAAAATACTATGACATTTTTAATGCTACCTTTAACTGTTTGGCAACATATGTTAACTTGGTGCTGACATGCAAAGCCATTTTCTTGGGCTGGTGTTATCGTAGCCATGCCCAAGGCGATAATTTGGGAAATACACCTAATTAATTGGTATATCATGTTGTCTGTTGCTGCTTCTGTTATTGGCTTATGTGTCTGCTACATCAGCGGCAAGAGGTTCAGTCTAATATTGCCTACAAACGCAACCAAATGAGTTGAGGGCACAGAGGCAGAGCATAACACAACAAAACCTTTTAGAAATTGATGGCAGAGTTACGCCAGTCCGTAACACACCCACAAGTATGCACAGCAACTCGATATGCTGGCCAGTTCATTTCGGAAACAAGGACTCTCACGAGAAACAAGGAAAGTAACTTAAGTGGAAGCAAAGCAACGGCTACGTGCCAAACCCCATGAATATCTTATATTAAAAGTCCTTTGTAATCGAAAACCGGAAGCTGAACTTACCACAAGTTGGCTACAGCATTAAGAGAGCGCAGGGCAAACACCACCAGATTAGCAACTTTTTGCAAACTTTCGAAATTTCCAACGAATAACGAAACGAAATGCAAATCTTTGCCCTCGGCTAAAAGTGCTCTTTCGATTCGGGCGCAACGTATCCAAATTATCTTTTCAAATCACTTTTGAGGTAGCTCCACCTCGAATCGAATTAACTACTCAAAAATAATGTTGTATGATTGACAGTGACTCAAAGTCAAATTTGACAAAACCTAATGGATGATTGTCAATTTCGACTGCTTTATACACTTCTTACAATCAAAAATATATTTGTAGCAATATAATCAAAATGAAAAGGCCGTTAAAAACATTTAAAATCAATACATTTTTTAGCTTTTGGAGCAGAGTATAAAAGTACACGCAAATAAAAGCCAGTGTCTAAAATTGGGTCAACTGAGGTCGTGGAGTACAGGAACGGTAACTGTCATGAGCATGAGATTATAACTGACACTGACAGCAAAAGATTTTATGTCTCGTCGCGGCATTCCAGAATACTGAATAATTTATGCACTGCAAAGTGCCTTTGCGTGCTGAGAAGCAAAAGGCGGAAAGCGTATGGGAACTCGGCACTTTAACATTTATTTAAATGGATAAAAATGCTAGATTCAAGTTGGTAGGCAAATAGAATCGAAGTAAATGCATGATGAAATTATTGTCAATATGAGTATGAAAATATATTAGTAGGTCGCAGGATAAGTCTAGTTACAGAACATATGATAGTTGGGCATTCGGCCCTATATAACTATTACTCCTTACACTAACACCACGTAAATGCAGAGAATGTGTTTAATTTATTTATTTATTTATTTTATTTATTAATTTGTTATTAAAAGCGTTGCCATAATTATGCACTTTAAAGTTGGCTGACAAGTTATAAATACGACAATTGTCGATTGAAAATGTGTCTCAGTTTGCTGACAGTTTCCCGTGGGACGTAATAATGCAGTGTGCAATTGTTTTTGCCTCCTGCTGCTTCGGCATTGCTGCTTTTAAATTGACTGCATGTGGAATTCAAAGGACTAATTTGCTTAATTGCGCATTTATCGTTAATATACTGAATGCACACATACATACACGAGTATATACATTAGTAAACACGTATGCCACTTTTGAAGCTCACATGCCCGTAATTAAGTTAATTGCATTTCTATTGATTTTACTTGCAGCTTGTAAACAAATTCATCAGCGATGATTCAAGTTGTACATCAACTCTTTGAAGGCACTGTTGGCTAGCGAAATCAGTAAGCCTAACACACTGCAATAGTATTTCAAATCCAAATTCCAAATTCAACCAAAACGGATGCGGCCAAAAGTATACTACATTTTTCACAGAAAAATGTTCACATAAAAATATAGGGAAACGCGAAGGTTTGGATTTATTAATTTATGCACATTTTAATAGCTATTTTAAGAAATTTCTATAGGCCAATTTATAAGCGTAAATACATACGCATAATAAAGCAATAAAAATAAATCTTAATTTTAGACACAATCAAATGAAAACAAGAACTGTGAAAATCCAATTAATGACAATGAATGCGTCCAGTGACCAATCAGTTTTAAGCACACACACAAACAAAAGTAAACAAAGTGTGTATTATATGTTTATGTGATAGCAATAATTTTATGCATAAAGAAAACAAAAATAAATAAATAAATAAAACGCTGAAATTAAGCGTAACTGTTTAACGCTGCCTCAAGCGGCGCTTGTTAATTTGCATAAATACAGTCGTGATTTCGGTTTTTTTTCTTGTACTTTTACGAAATGGCATTGTTATCTGTTTGGCCCAAACAACAGATACAGTTACAGTGGGCTAAAGCTAACGAAATGGCTCTTTGTTGCATTGATTTGTGGTTTGCGGCAATCAGTTCCCACCGTTATTGTGATGCTAATCGATTGCTATCATTATAAAATATTTAGCGTGCGTGTATCAGATATCAGCTCAATTTCCGCATCAATGCCCATGTAACTGTGTTGACATTTGCTGTTTTTGTTGGTGTTATATTGTAGTAATATTTTGCATATACGTTGATGTTTAAAATTAATTAATTATGATTCCACAAAGTGGCCAAAGAATGCAAATTTCGTGCTAGCCATGCGAATACCGATTGTCATTGCCACATATTGTTATTATCTATGGGTTTGGCGGGAATGCCAAATCTCAGTTGCTTTTCCACATCGAATAAGTTCGGTTCGGTCCGTTTGATTCAGCGAAATTTGCAAAAGGTTTTTGATTTATGCAAACTAATTCACTAGCGGATATCGCTGGCCACCTTAGCATTTTACGTCATTTACAAAACGCAGCCATAAGGTGGATGAGCGTCCAAAATAACAATAACCAAATACAACGGCCACCGACTGCGCAATCTTCAAAAATCTGCAGATCCCATGGGCGTTTGGCATATTACTGCCGGTTATAAAAACGCCCATCGATCGCTTGGCCAGCATCACACGCTTTTCACATCTCGAGGCGTCATCACGCTAGGTGACAAGCGTTGACACTGCATCTGAAATTGGACTTTGAAGCGCCACAGACAAATGCGCGGACTTATCGTAAGTTTCGCAAATACTTTCTACTTTTTGATTTTGAATAGTTTAATTGATTGCAATTCTTTGGCAGGTTTTAGCTCTGCTGGCGACAGCCAATGCAGATGGGAGTGGATATAACTACGGAGGGAAACATGATGGAAGCTCTCTGACTGGTGGCTCATCTACTGACTATGCGCCCAACAGCCAGTCTGACTACATCAATACAGAGTTCAATAAAGAGTTCTTCACCTACACAGCACCCGAAGCTGATTTCGAGGATAATAGAAGCGTCGGCGACCTAGCTGCTTCGCTGAAGCGCAATCTACGCGTGCTCTTCATCCGTGCACCCGAGAATAAGGGACTGGAGAACGCTGCATTGCAACTGGCCAAGCAGTCGGCAGAGCAACAGACTGCTATATATGTGCTGACCAAGCAGGGCGATCTCTCCAGTCTTGCTAACAGGCTGCAGAACCTCAACCACATGAATGCCAAGAAGCCCGAGGTGCACTTTGTTAAATATCGCACTCCCGAGGATGCGATAAATGCCCAGCGCACCATTCAGCAGGAATACGATCGCTTGGGCGGCTCCTCCACATCTCACAATCCTGGCGTTGCGCCCGTGCTAGACTTTGCCACCAAGCCGGTTGTGCAACGAACTCAGCAGCCACTGCAACTGGATGAGCGCAGGGGAGACATTAGCATTGAAGCCATTGGTGGCAATGGTGGCGTGGGCTCTGTTGTCGCAGAACAGGAAGCACCCGCTGCGTCACCCAGTGCCAATTATTTGCCTGTGCAAAACGTCAGGTAGGCGGGGCCACTCTTCTAAATCAGCCAAATTTTAATATTAAGTTTTCTTCATAATGTACATTATAAAATACAAATTTAATTTTTATTTTATTTTATCGCTGCAGTTATTGTAGTTGAGAAAGTGGTTGTTGTTGCTACGCCCCAATTCTGATTAACAGCGTACATAATATCAGCGTCTTGTTCTAGCTGGCATCAGCAAGCACTTAACCATGCCCTCCGCTGGCCACGGCCCCCGCAATTAAAACTAAAAGCGCACTGGCATTGGCGTGGCTTAAAAGTGCCCTGAAATTAAAGCGACTGCCAACTGTGGCAGACATTTCTACAAGCTGCTTCTAGTATCCCCTTGCCCAGTTTACTGAATCCCTCGTTCACAATTAGTGGCTCGGTTTATGACACGTTCGCGTCGGCTACTGCTGACCCGCCCAAAAGGATTACTGCCACACACGCGATCAGCTGCAGAGACCAGCTAATTATGGCCACGCTGCCCCACTGCCCCAATGCCACACAGGCAATTCCATACGCCTCAAGTCGTCGAGTCGCGACATTTAATGGCCGCCCTTTTGAGGGTCAACTCAGTGGCATTTTCACCACAAGAAAAAACAAATGAAAGACGAAAACCACACTGAAAATTAAATGAAAATTACAAGTTGCATTTAAGGGTGCGCCCTTTGCGAAGTAGAGCAACGAAAATCTGACACACAGTAACAATAAGAAAACAAAGTACACTTGGTATGTCATTTAGCCAAAAGTTTGGATACTGCCCTACAAAATATACAGAAGTATTTTTACGATCGTCGTTAACATTTATACTAAGATAAGTTCGAGTTGAAGACTCATACTACGCATGAGAAGCTTAAAATATACAGACAACTTCTAAATGTTATATATATATATATGTATATGTGTAAGATATGTCGTTGAGTTTTTGTTATTAATTGTTGCAATTCACAATTAGCACCAGAAATGTACAAGTAATAACACATTGTTAACCAACATCTAGACTTATAGCACTGGGTTAGTTGTAAAACAAGTCTTACAACTTTTAAAGTTGTTCTTGTTTTCTCAATTGAAAGGAATAAAGAAGGTGGCACAAAAGGTAGGCATTTAGGCTGCATGTTCAACATCCTAAATAGACATGTACATTGCCACGTTGGTACATATAGATATCCTGTACATATGTATGTATGCATTTATCTCAGCTAGCTTGTGTTTGGCACAATGGACTTACGTGTTGCACAAATATAAATTGTGCAACAGCGTGTAAACTACTTTTTGACTGCATAAAATGCCCCATTCATATGCCTTTGCCTCGCCGAGTTTCCTGTGCAAGAGCCACATTTCTCTGACGTCCATTCCCCCTCCCCGTTGCGCCACACTCGAGTACACATTCACCGCTACGTGTTATGCCCTTTATGGCCGTGCCACTGTTGCTGTTGCTACTTCTACTGCTGCTGTTGTTCTTGTGTTTTTATTGTTACAAATTTTTGCTTTCATGCTGCATTCTTAAAGGGTATTCAAGTCAAGCAGTTGAACAAAACTTGCAACCAAATGGCTGCCATTCACTCACCTGTTTAATGACGCAATGTGCAACTCAATGTGGAGGGCATCGTAACGTTTCAATGCCTGTGTTTGAAATTGCGCCAATTATTTCATCTCATTAATCGGTTAATTGTGCTGTATGACCAATGGCACACATGGCGCATACTCGATATACTCTCATAAGTGCTGCAAGGTCGCTGCTCTGGTCCCCATCACATTCCATTTGCATAAAACTACATATATAACGGTCACATTCAAGCACTCGCCCACATTCGCATACATAAACGTCTGTGTGTGTGTGTGTATGTGTGTTTGTTGTGGAGTATATTAAGCATAAACTTAATAAACACCGCAGTACACGTCACTACACACACACACACAAACACACAAACACACACACATACACTCTGCAATTTATGCACACTGTTGCATAAACGTGACTGTTTTTTGCTACCTTTTTCTTTTGTTGGTTGCTGTTGGTGCTTGCGCATTTTATAGTTTTTTTACTTCATGTTCGAGTGTTGCATAAATATTCGCCAAGTTTAACTAGTGGGGGTGGCAGCAATTACGCCTCCCGCAGTACACAACCATTCCTAAATATTATGCAGTTGTAAAAGAAACTATGAATAAAAACGACACAGGGTGTTTTCCAGCCAGAGTGTTAACTAGAGACCGTGTCATGGCTGTGCAACCATCATCTAAATACAAAGTCATACAGATTTGTACAGTCATTATTCAAAAGTACTTCCTAACATTGACCTTTTCTCAGTTAATCACTTTTTAGTTTTTAATTTAGGTGGCACCCTGTATACGCTATATGGTACTTTCAAGGCTCCAAAGGGCACTACGCAGGTGCCTCGCACACGTAGCCATCTGGCTAGCTTATGCTCTGCTTTTGTGAACGAGGTCCTCGTGCACTTTGGATATAAATTATTGCTTATTAACGTTAAGTATTCAGCAAAATTAGTTTCCCACACACGAGCAGCACACACATTGGCTGCATTTTGAATTGTGGCAAATTATTCATAAAATGTTTTTGCTTTGCTTTTGATTTCACTTCTGCACACGGCAAATGCAATTAGCGTGATCCGATTGCCTGGAAAGGAAATGGTGCCAGAGTTAATCAAGGTTCACTTAAGAATAAATTAATCAAGGGCTTTCCGCGTATAAAACACACACAACACCCCACAATTCGAAAATGGAAATGCGGGTGTGTGTGTGTGCAATTTAGTTGAAAGCATTTCTGGCAACCCAGCAAAGTTATATAATGCTGTTTTAAGCAGTTTGAGGTTAGGATTTGATGTGTGAAAGAGCTGCAAAATTGTCATACAGCAAGCGACCATATTCTGATGTGAAAATAACTGAAAAATTGTCATGTGAAATGCCGAGTGTCTAAATGAGAGCATTGAGTTGACTTCAGGCTGACAGCACAAGCTGCATTTGTGTAATTGTCTCGCAGATATCTTGGCATGCTCTACTGCTCTACTGTTTCGATATGGCAGTTTATGTCATGGCCATTTCATAGTTGGTCTCTACGATTGCCAGCTATGTTAGTGGCGTTTTTGTATTACGTACTTCAGTTCGACGCTTGAATATTAACACAACTTCAAAGACCAACAACAGCAGCAAAGCAGCAGCAGCCGCCAGGCGAACTCTGGTGTTGCCTGTCATTACACTAGCAGCACACACAATTCAGCACCATCATACTTCAACTTAAATACACACACTTAAGCACACACTTGTATATGTATACCTATGCTCATGGCTTTGAAACTTGAGCTGAAAAGTTAGTATATTGGAAAAGTTTTTCTTCTTGATTTTTAATATCACAGGTGAGCGTAAATAATTTATTGCATTCATTTACGTTTCGCTTCCAATAGCCCAACGTTAACATTTTCAACAGGGAACGTGGTAGATGGCTGGCAAGAAGGAGAATTGCCCCCTGCCACAACATGTATTTATACGTTCCACAATAAAAGCACAAAGGTACTGGGCACGGGGAATGAGCAGCGGCAGCCAGTCAGACAGACGGTTCTAACAATGTGCCAACATCGCGGCACATATACAAGCCAAATCCTTTTAGACCATAGATAAGAAAACTTTAATAAACACGCCACACACGCAACCCGGGGAAATTGATAAGAATATGAAAAGTTTGTGCTGGGCACTGAGCAGCTGGCTCCGTAACCAAGGGTAAACCGGTATAGCAACATGTATGGGGAAGGTGTAATGTTTAAGGTGTTTTAGTGGTATGGGATAATGGGTGGAAAACTTTTGCATACTTTTAGGGACACCTCGTCGTTTGCTTGGCGGGCGACTAAAAGTTGCTGCGTTTTAATTTGCAAACGCCATAAATAAAATTCAGTTTATGCCAAGCATTCCCCAGGGAAGGTCTGGCTTGATTAATGGCCCCGGTCGAGACTAACCTGTGCTTCTTCATCTCCATCTGTTGCTTCTTTAACTCCATATGCTTCTTGTTCATGTCGTAGTTGCGCTGATGTATCTCGTGTATCTCTCCAATGTCGTGATAATTGGCCAGAGAGCCATACGGATTGTTATAGAAACTACCGCCTCCGCCGCCGCCTCCACCTCCATGATGTCCATGTCCGTCGTGCCCATGATGCGGCGCATACTGCGAGAATTCATCTGCAATGTCAGGAGTCAAGAGTAAGAATCACAAGCTGGCCAATTAAATTAAGCGTTGCAGCAGACTGCAATCGAGCAATGCTGCTGGCTCTGCACTCAATGACAAACTCGAAACAGTTACATAATTGCAGTTTTTGTGCTAGGTCTTTGTCATCAGGCGAACACACATTTATTGAGATGCTCTACAACTAGGATATACTCTACCTATTTTAAGAATTTTATATATTTTAAATGTGAAATGTAAGAAATTCATCCAACAGATTACTTTACCATATTGAGATACACTACTGCTGCAATTCTGTCAATATACATATGTAGTATATATAATACACATATTTGCAAAGTTAATTTTCATTAGTATCCCTTTGAAATCAAATTACATATATTAGTCTACCACAATTAAAAATGCTGTGCTAATCAATTACACACTTCTGGAACATATGATAAGTATGTTTAAGTACTGAACAATTGCTGTCAAGTACTCTCATTTGGAGAGCTTACTTAAAGGGTATAAGGACAAATGTTTACAAACTTGCTAATTAGAGAAGTTGTGGCTTACTCACCGCCTGGACGGGCGCCCCCGAAGCGGAGGCTCTTGTCATAGCGATCGATGTAATGGGGCACATGATACTGCGGCTGGTACTGGTTGTAATATTGTTGCTGATAGTAGTGTTGCAGTTGCTGCTGACTCAGCTGCGTCTGCTGGTGCTGCTGCGTGCGGCGCTGGTGCTGCTGCGTGCGGCGCTGGTGCTTGCCATTGAAGGAGTACACGTGATGGGTGCGCACGAACTTATCCTCAACCTGTCAACAGTTCAGAATGGCGGGTGGCATAATAATAATGTTAGCTTGCAATGTTAAATAAAGTTAGAATAAAAGTCATTTCAATGTCAAACTTTTTGCATACGGCTGCAAATTAAAAATGGATCATAACATAGCGGTCAAATCCCCCAGCATTCACAACATCCCTTTCCTCACGACCCACTGCTGCCCCCCTTTGCAGTTATATCCTTGAAAGCCACACAGTTGCGTTGCCCGGGCAGATGGTGGTCGACGGGGTGCTCGTTTATGAATAAATTTAATTTTAGAGTTTACCATATTCTGTGCGCCAGCGGTAGATATAATAAATTTATTTATATTTCATTTCCCACTCCCTCGTCTCTTTTTGCTTTCGGTTGTGGTTGTTGTTATTGTTGTTACCCAGGAGCAGCTGCCTCTGCTGACCCACACTGACCAAGAGTCTCGGACGGGGTCAGAGACTGCGTAATTAAAATGAAAGCTGCGTGAGCCGCGCATATAGGCTATAATTATAAAATGGCTCAAACTGATGTTAATCTTAATGCAACAGCACTGTCATTGTGTCATCCCCTGGCAGTCATTTCATATCTATATACATATGTGTATATTCTTATAATATCCGCACTGGCGACCCAACATGTAATAATTGTAAATATCTATCCATTCTCCTGATTGCACAATTAATGAAATACAGGTGCAGACAATTTACCAGCCGTTGTGGCCATGCAATCAGGTAGATGAACAGATGTTATGTATACGCACCTTTTTGCCATTGATAAGCCATGTAATGTGGGGGGCGGGTCGTCCGCGGGTGGTGTTGCACAGGGCGAAGAGCTTCTCGCCAATGGCGAAGGGTGTGCGCTTGCGGAACTTTATGGTGGGTGGCCCTGTCTGAGGCACTGTAAACAGCATTAGAATAAAAAGGAACAGCAATTAGGGTCGGCCAGTTGATATTGCCTCGACAATTGTTACGCACAGAAAACGCTCATTAGCTCATCCGCACTGGCCTTGGTGAAGATGGGAGTGTCCGTTGAAACCTCGCAGAAAAACTGGCCCGACAAATCGAATTGTACATCCTTGAGCGTTACTTGCGTTTCGTTCGAGTGCTCCCACTGTGGCGATAGAGGAAATCCAATGTAATGACTTACTTTAATAAGAGCATCATTAGCCAATAACTCTAGTTATCGGCCTGCTATGGTATTATACAGGGCATGATAATTAATTGCAATTTTGCTTAATGGCTTTCGACAGCTGTTACAGCCAGCGCAGATTCCGCAATGTAATGGTTAAGGCCAGAAATATGTGTCCATAAGATTTTCGGGGCGCTTCATTCTAAATTATTTATTTATTGACGCCTTAATTGGTTTTCTAAGAATTGCGGACAGATTGGCTCGTTATGCATTAATCTTATATTAATGATTTCTTTTCGACCTTTTCGACCAAGCTATAATTGAATAATAATAATCGTTTTCATTTTGAGAAGATAATTTGGCGCTCAAACACGAACGCAAAACAATATATTAAATTTTGTTCTTAGACTCTATGTACGATAACTATGAAAGTTATCTGATCATATGGATTTTAAAATTAAGTATACGCTAGCTTTAATCACTAACATTTCACTTAATTATCAAATGTTTACTGACTTGCTATTTATGACTTCATAATTTCATAATTACACTTTGGCTAATTGTATTATTCCTTACTGCTTGGTCAATAAGTAAGTAAGTGTAGGTAAAAATATTGTAAATCATATTTGGTCGACTAGCTTGGTAACAATCAATGCGAATAGAGTTATTATGTGAAATTCATATTATTATTTATTTAACAGTGGTCTTTAATCTTTGGCTGCTTGAAGTTAACTGCCCTCGAGCGCCTTTCCCAGGCAATTTGTGCCTACTTACATCGATTTCAGCTCCCTCAATGGTTGAGTTCCGAAAAGGTGGATTGCGTCCGCTTATGAACTCGAAGAATTTGCCCTTGTCAACCTTTAGCCAGGTCACCTGCAATCAAACGAATACATTTTAGCATATTAAAATAATGTTGTGTAACTATTTTGTTGTTGCCACGCTGCTGTTTCTGACACTGATTGAGTAACTGCTTCAGTTTGATTGGTGGCAGACGCGTCGCGACACGTCAGTTCGTGTCTGCTGCTGTTAATAATCCTGTGTGGGTAATTTGATTGCGTATATGCCTGTGCGATTGGACAAACGATGGGGAAACAACAACAAATGAAAATAAAAGGAATTGTGCAAAACAAATGGAATGCAATTTAACTTTGCAACAAGTTTCGCCAACTTTTTGCAGCGACAATTAAAATGCGCATTAAGCTGCACAACTATAAATAACGGAATATTTTATTGAAATGCCACTAGCTAACATCACTAACAGGCGGCACTGGGGGGGGGGGGGCGAGAGCCATGTGCAGGCTGGGCCAAGTGCCGGTGGGACGTGATGGTTGCGTAATTAAAATCTAGCTCTTTAAAGCAACATAAATGCACAAGTGAATAACGGAAAAAGTTACTGTCAGCCAAATAGGGTTGGGCGACTTGGCCGGGCTTGAAGCAACTTCAGAAAATATGAACGCATAATGTAAACGAAAAATAAATTTGCAAACGCAACTTACAAATGCGCAGAAGCTTTGCAGTTTGTGGTGGGCGGCAGAGCGCGAGACAACCCTTGGGTACGTACCGAAAGTAAATTAGAAAAACGGCGCGTATTTAAAAAAGAAAATGACGCTTTTAGTTGTGCACATTATGTACTTAGTGCACTTTATATAAGGCGTTGGTTTGACGCACCTGGTCGGGCAAATGGCAATGTATGCTTATATTTAATGCATTGAGACAAACTGCTTAATTGACATGCTGCAGACACTTCAAATTGATGGCGTGTGTGCTGGTTAATAACACTAATGTCCTGATTGAATATGCCCGCGTATGGCATGGCATATGCGCAATTTTGGCCGCACATGTCGTCATTTGTTGTGTTCCTTGTAAGAGGAATCGATAAAGCACACGATTCTGGTATATGGGCTTTTGTGGGGGACAAAGCAAACAACAACATGCAACCACTGAACGATTCGGTTGAACGTACCCATGCTCAGAGGCCCCTTTCAAATGCCCATCAAATTTTATCAGCAATTTATTTAAAATTGTGAAGCAATACCTCTCCACTTGATATGAACTTTTCGGAGCCACCGCTACACTCATAATAATAACCAGTGTGCGCACAGCAAAGTAATCAAAGAGCACTCCCGACTGCGACAGTATTTGGCCGTGGTAACACCGTCCCACGATTCCAGCACATCCGCAGGGATCGCTGTACTCCTGCCATTGTTGTTACCGCTGTTGTTAGTGTTGGTGTTTGGCCAAGCATGCATTTGGCATGTGCTGGCTGTGGCGTGTCCGCTGTGGCACGGTCTGACTTTGTATAAATTTTGTTTGTGTTTATTAGCCCGCTTATTTTTGTACTCAGTCGGCAAATCAAAAGCTCATTTATGTGCTCGGCATATGGAGCGTCAGCCACGTCTGCCATTCACAGTGTAATTAGTTTATTTAATTTATATTTTTTGCGTTGCCTTTGTACATCCAAAAGTATGCTTCAACATGTGTAAGCCGGACGACGGGGCCAACTTCAATTCCATGGGTAACTGTGTTTGCATTTGCGTTTTAATTGCCTTTTTAGTGCCACTTCCACACAATTTGCCACGCTTCGTGCAACAATTCGAATCAAAACCGGCTAACGGTATGGTGCCCGAGTGGCTGGCACATTCGCTTATATACTCAATTATACTAATTAGCCCTTGCTATGCGGTAGGCCACCAATCGGACGACCGGCCAACTATAATAATGTCTGCATGTAAACATGGCAAATACTGCGATTACTTTACCGCCCAACTAATTGTTCAAATGTACCGTTACAGGTAGACATGTTTGTACACTTGTAGGAGTACAGAAATACAAAAAAAAAAAACACTTGTGAGCTGACAGCAAGCTATCATGAAAACTCCCCAAGCGGATTCCATCCAATTAATTTTACATAAAAAAGACTAAAAATAATATTATTAATAATTAAAACTTTACCGAGCTAGAAATATCTTTATTGCATAATTTGTAGGTTGTAATACAATAAAGATATTTTCATCACTTCGACAAATTAGTTATATGTCTTTTTATTTATGGATAAGGGCACACTACTATATATACAATCTGCAATGTTATTAGTTTGAATTGGTTCAGGGTATAAAAAATGACTTAAAAGCGACTTACATTTCCAAAATGTGAAACTCAACAAAAAATACGACTTTTTTAACAATCACTACACAGTAAACTGTACCGAAAAATTAGTCTGCACTTTCGGTGAAAAGATCTTTATTTACTTGAACAAAGTTATTAGTACGCAGCTAGAAGAATTTCAACGCAACTGCTGTCCAAAAATAAAATAAACCGACCAAAAAAAATCAATATTTTGTACGCTTCTGAAACACTTAACATCGTGGCATTTTTGCGCCATAAAAGTTGTACGCTTTTATGGTACTTAGAATGAACAAAACGACAACCTCAAGCACAGCCCACACCTCCACATCAGGTTCCACCCTAACATCCAGGCGCTTTTGTTGCTCGTGCTTGAGCTTGAGCCTGGGCTTGTGCTTGGCCTTGAATTTGTGTACCGCAATTTGTGGTAGTGCCACAAAGTTCGAAACTAAAATGAAAGTATGCAGGCTGACTAAGTCGGGCAGTTGACTGCCTCCTGGGTCACTGTGGCAGGAAAACTAAGCAGCTCATTTGCCATAAATTCAAAGACGTTTCCATCGGGGCCGTATGCCTGTGCGTGTTGCCTGATGTTTCGTGACAGTAATAAGAGACTTGGAGTGAAATTAATTGTCGTAACTGTAACTGTAACTGAAACTAAAGTCAAAGCTACGGCGGAAGTGACAAATTGTGGGGGGTCGATGCGCCGTTCATTGACTGCAACCTTTCCCAAACAGCTGCTTCGCTTGTCGTTTGCAATAGTTAATATTTTGACAATGTCTTACTTGCAACACAAAGTTGTACAGGGCTAAACAAATTGCCATGTCGTGACTGCCATTTCAATTTCAATTTAAAGTTTTAAATGTGCTTGCAACATGCATCATTAATACAACTATGAAAGTTAGCTGGTATTTATTTATTTACGTTCGACTCACCTTGAAAAGAATTTCAGGTATCACGTTGTGCCGACACTTAAATGTGGCACTGGAGCCTCGCTCCACATACCTCGGCACCACCAGCTGCACTTCCACATCAGATTGTCCATCTGCAAAAAATGAGCAAATAAATTCACATTTAAAATAGCTGCAAAGGAATTGTTGGGGAAAAATCGCATAACAGAATTGCAGCCCACTGAGCAACAACCGCAATGACGCTCAATTGCGGCTTAATTGAAATGCCATTAAAATGCACACGCTAAAGGAAAAGCATTTATTTTTAAGGAACAACAACAACAGCAGCAAGGCTCTGCCCTTTAAATTGCCGGTTCAATGGGGGTGTGCGACCTCTCCCGATCTACGACCTGAACTATAAATCTTATTTTGTTTGGCAAAGTGCACATGAGCTATTTTTTGCATACGCTTCAAAAAGATTTCTCTGCGTGTGTGTTGAGTCTGTGAATGTGTATGTGTATGTGCTGCCGTAGAGTGTCAAATATGTACGAGGGGCATGCCACGGCAGCTGCGGCGCTTACCAGCTCACAATGGCTCGTGAAGCCCTCTCAGGGAATTTACCAACATTTTCATTCTTCTGAATTGGCTGGGCAACACCTGTTTCAGCACTCTTTTTAAGAGTGCGGCCAATTTTCAGATAAAAAATATATTTTTATTTCGTTTACCCACAGAAAAGGAGTTCAAAAGGTGATCAAGCAAACGGCCAAGTTTAATGAAGACGAAATCTATATAAGTGTAAGCTATATACCTTCACTTATCCACTTGGTAAATTCGACGTGGGTCATTTGTATATTTGTTTTTAAATATACAAATTAAATGTTAAATTGTCTTAGTGTTAGGCTGGTGACTTCAATTTCAATTTGGTTAAATACGAGCACAAATCAGTATTATGATTATTGTGTTGTAAATACTAAAAAACTTATAATATCTCAATGAGAACTCATGATGACTGGATAAATAGCG
This sequence comes from Drosophila cognata, assembly GCA_035041535.1. Classification (NCBI taxonomy): domain Eukaryota; kingdom Metazoa; phylum Arthropoda; class Insecta; order Diptera; family Drosophilidae; genus Drosophila; species Drosophila cognata. Next base: position 9,086,909 of record JAWNLC010000571.1, on the reverse strand, counting down.
GCAGCACAGTTTGTAGAATGGTGGGTAATCGACGTTAAGTTCACTTTAATAATATAATGTGTTGTGTAAGCATGAGATACTGGGTAATGGGCATAATTTGCAAATTGGCCGCTAACAAATCGATAAATTAATTTGCAACGTGGCAGTGAGCGGCGTCTCCAATTTCAATCATAATTAAGACACCAAATGGTAAAAAAAAAGCCTTATTTACTTTGGTGCGGAGGGTGTCAGGGTGGGGCAACAAAGTGGAGCCAATTTCATTTTCATTTATTCACACCATGCTGCTGTCGGCAGTCACGCAAAATGTCAACGACTGGGTAAGTAAGAAACGTGTCAGTCCGCGCGAAAAATATGAAAAAAGCGGAAAACAAGAAAACCAAATGAAATGAAGCACGTCAAGTGCATGACAGACAGAAGGCGAAAGGTAGAAGGGGCAGGCGTGCCAGTAGGCAAACCGTCAAGCATGGCAGCGTTGTTGCCTTTCTGGTTGGCAACTTGTTGCAATATCCAACAAACATGCCACGCGTTCATTGGTTTTGTGGCATTGCCTATAGCATGACGTCTATCGTGCGTGCGTATGTATGTGTGTTTGTATGTGTGGTCATGCGGGTGTGAGTGTGTTTGCGTGTGTGTAGACGTGCTCGTGCTGCACGCTAACAAGCCGTAATTCACGAAAATTCAATCGAACCCAGCTGGCCAAGACGCGACTCGACATCCACGCCGCAGCAAGTCGACAGCTAGTAGCTAACTGCTAGCAGCCCTACAAGTTCACACTCATCTCCTGATGCTGCAGGGTGAAGGAGCAAACATCAATGGCACGAACTCAAATCCGAATTTACTGACTTTTTGCCAGTTCGTGCCTTGATAATCATGTCAAATATTTGGTAATAGCGTCGCTACGCTCATCATTAATTTTCTACGACTGGCAGGCAGTACTGGCAGATGTCCAATACTTATTTTAGAAATAAAATAAAATGAAATAAAAAAAAAATGAATACAGAAAATAAAACAAACTTTTCAGCTGGCTCGCTGACAAAGATGTTGACCAACCACAATTATTGCTTTTCTGCCTTCCAGTCATAGAAATATTCATTACTGTCCCTACCGAACCTTAAAGTTAAACCCTCAGCTTGCCTTGGCAGCCTGACTGCCAGCCTGACTGGCAGACTGTTGCCAGTTGCTTGTTGCTTACTGGCTGGGCTGGGCTGGGTTGGGCTAAGAAAAAACCAACACAAAAAATGAGCTCACTTTGACAACGACAGCGGCAGCATTTTGTTGTACGTGGTGTACGTGTTTTACAAGCGGAAATTGATGATTTTCCTCGAGTTGGGCGACAATAAAGCGTGCAGCATGTCAGCAAAACGCAAATAATCAATCAATCAGCATTAATCAAGGCGGGAGTGGGCGTGCTGTGCCTACAATGGTTGCAATTGTTGCCCATCGCGAGGTTTGGCTTCGCATCAACATGAATATCTAAGTCAGCATTTTTAATATGCTGGAAAATCAATTTAAGCAGCACCAAAATATGTGAATGCATATACGTATGTACAACCTATAAAGCAATTGAACTTCGAAATTTCCAAAACAAACATTTATCGAGTTCAGACTCCAAATTGAGCCAGCTTTGCAATCCAATTATAACGTTTGCTGCTATGATTGGCATTTGATCCGTAAAATGAAAACAACTGGCATTAGATTGCCTCTGAAGGGGTCTCCCACATGCTGGTGTGGAGTATGGCGTCATAGGCGGATGCATTGCGTATGACCACTTACATTTATTAATACAATGCAATATTTTCTCCTGAAGGGAGGTCAGAGTTTTCCGTAACTGCTAATAACCTTCATTTCCTACATGTTTGCTAAGTGGTGACTCTGTTAAATGCAATGTCTTTTCTTAGAGCTGACAAAATCTATGCTTACAATTTTACCACTTCCAATCAGGATGAGGACGCTTTTACTTCAATTTTTCAGCGGCAATAAGAGGATTCGAACTAATCCATTTCAGAACAGTTTTCTATTTCGCTACTGCTTATGCAAAAATACTTAAGGATATTTTGTACACCTGACAAAATTCTTTCGCCACTTGACTAAATACGATTTTATCGATTTGTTTTACTTTGGGCTTAAGCTACTGCCACTGCTGTCGGTTTGGTTCTTATTGCGAAAAACTTCACGTTGAATATGGTACTTAGGCAACTTGGTTAACTAACAAGTCAGCATGACAATACACGGTGGCTTAAACTGTTGTCTCAATTTCCGACATTCATTTTTACCGAGCAATACAGAGAATGAATATATATTTATGTTATCATTTAAATATTTTGTGTTACATACGTTTTGAATTCAACATAAGGACAAGTAAAAAATAAGTGTTACAGCTGACGCCACAACAATATAACCAAATTCGCTAATGATGCAAGTAATAGTTGTTTTTTTGCAACATTGCACAATTGCTACACTCAACAAAATCAAACAGATATTTAGAATTTCGCCACACTTTTGACGGTTCCCTCAGGGTTCCTCAGCTTTTATTTAAAAATCAAATATCTAAAATTGAAGATTGTGGCTATTTTCTACGTAAAGCAAGCAACTGCTACAGCAAATTTCATTTATATTTTCTGAATTTAAGAAACAATTTTGGATTTCATATTTTTAGTAATGAATTTCATAATGAAAAAAGTTATTCTAAGAATAAAACAAAAAAAAAAAAACATATTTTTGGGATTGTAGAAAAATATAGGAAAATGTTTTCTTATATTTATAAAATATTTTAATATACAATAAAATTTCTATTTTTTGGGATGATATTCATGTTTAAGCAGTTTTCTCAAATTTTGTTGAGTGTTTATTAATTGCTTTAATCAGCTGCGTGACCATTCAATATGCACTGTAATTAAAAATCCATAAGACAGTGATTGATGGCGTTGAGGGCACAGAAAATAAGCATAAGTTCAGTTTTGGGTAAGCTGGTGGCAAGCAAACTGTTTACCTGTTGGTTGGTTAGGCGTTAATTGGGATAACATAAATAAATTAGTGCAACAAAAACAAACAGAAAGAACAACAATGGCCGAGAAATGTGTGAAGAAGAGTGCGCACCGAAAGCCATAAACAGAATTTTTTGTTTGATTGTATTCATATATTCAATTGATTGCTAAATCAATATTTGAACTTTGCCAGCTGGTCGTGGCTCGCAGTTCGCCTCAGGACACTCAGAGAAACACCAAAAAGCAACGAAAGCATGAAAAAACTAAGGCAGATATCCATCCAAGGCTGTGGCCCATTGGATGGCTGATCGTGAGGATGTGGCACACCGATTGCAGTGACAACGCAGAACGCAATTATAGCACTCAACTTTGAGCAGGCGCCTGTTTGCCTGTCCAACTGCTGTCTGTTTTGGCTGGCAGTTGACCAAACACGCTGTTGCTTATCAATATAATGTTGAATCATTACGATTGATTGGCAGACCAACAACACTGTGCACACCACCTCAACACAGACACACACACAGAAATACATGCGCACGTTCTACAGAAGTTCATTGACGGAGAAACATTTTCATCTAATTCTGTTTTCATTTATTTACTGGCATTGCAACAAAATACGTTGCTTCAATGCTGTCAATCATATTCACAACTAATTCAATCTGTAATTGATTTATTAACCATATGCTTGATTGATATTTGCGAGTTTGATAAGGAAAAGACGGTGGGGCTGTTGTAGCTCGAATGGGGAGACACAGCATTAGGCAGGAAATGCAAATATTTTCAGAACATGTCACATATAGACAAGCAAAGAAATCCACGCAACCTCACACCTACATGAACAACAAATATGAGGGGGGAGAAGGCGTTGTATAGCTTTGTTTAACAAAGGAAAGGATAAAGGATAAAAGTCGTAATGTTGCAGAGGCATTCGTTCAGCAAATTTAGAATCCTATTGCTCATGTTAAATCCAAAGAACAAGAATGGGGCTGGAAATGGTATACAATGGGAAGCGGGATGCGGTGAGGCGGACAAAGTAAGGTCTGCAGGCGCTGGCATAAAGTAATTTTATAGAACAAATCACAGGCATTAGTAGATATAAATCCCGTTTATCCTTGCCTGTGTATGCGCGCGTGAAATTTAAATATGTAGCGGACATAGTAGGCAGACAGAGACAGAGCAAGGAGCAAGAAAGAAAGAGAGAGAGGGATGCAAGCGATTTCAACAATAGAGAACACAAGAAAAATGGTCGAATTTGGGTAGGAAGTGGCCTGCACGCTCTTTGAACAACGGACGGGTGCGAAATACATGCCAAAAAATATATTATATATAAGTATTTAAGCTATTGTTTTTATGAGAGCTAAAGCGCCTGCGAATATACTAGCATGTTAGTTATTATGTATGCTTTTGAATTTGAAGCAATTGCTGCAAGCTGTAATTGTGCAAAAATAGCTATCCACAATCCCAGAAGTGGACTATTTTCATATTGAAAATCTTATTTGACTTCCGCCAGCTTTTGGAATATATACATTTCCAATATGCCATTTCAATCATATGTTTGACACATAATTTATAAAACATTTTACGATTGCAAATATTCTCTGGATTTCGACAGCATACATAGTGTGGCTTTACTTTTTCGGACTTCTTTTGGTCAGATTTCCAATTTAATATTTTGATCACATTTGTAAAATGAAATCAGATTTATAAAAAAGAAAATATCAAAGAAGATAATAAGCGTGAATATCTGTCACGCACATATACACACACATTCAAGCACAGTCAACCGACAAATTTAGCCAATGTAATGGTCAAAACAAACAAGTGCCAGTGCGCTACGGGAAGCAATCTTCTCGTTCTGAAAATTGTATCTCAACATCCGGTAGCTCTGGCAGCCAAGTCCAACTTAACACAACAGCAGGCACAAACAGCAACAAAACGAAAATGAGAAAAGGGAGGAAAAAAAGAATGAATCCGTTTACAAGTAAGTACATAAGAAAATGGCTTCAAGGGCACGTTCTGGCGGCTGCACACAGCCACCAGCACCACCAGAAGCAGCACCACCACCAACTACAAATACAGCCGTAGCCCATCAAGACGCCCAGCACGTAAGGCACCAACAGCACGCCCAGTGCCCATTTACAAGGCCGTGGAGCAAACACATGTAGGCCATGAATCTCATAACGATGGTTAGTCATGCGCCACAAGGCCCCTAGCAACTGTATCTGTGTGGGTGTATATGTGTGTCAGTGGGTATGTGTTTATGTGCGCCCTTCGTTGCCGGACCAGTGAGCGCGACCTGGACTTGAGCCCGTACCTGGCTCGTAAAGATGCAAACCATTACAGAAATGAAAAGCAAACGAAAAACGACGACGACGACGACAATGTTGCCAAAACACATAAAAAAATTTAAATTACTTTTACGCGAAATTATGTTTTGTTAATGCGTTGACCAACACCGGCAACAGACAGGCCATTGCCAAAAAGCCAGACTGGATAACTCCGCAAATTAGTAACACTAGTTTTTCCCCTTTTTGGTTTCACATTCAGTTTCAGCTTTGCACCTTGGTCAGCAGAGTGAATGCGTAATTTTATTTCTAATTTCACACATACACACAAATTTCAATGTGTGTGTGTGTGTGCGTGGATTTGTGTGTGTCCACAAAATGTAATTTTAGTACCAGATTCCAACATTTTTGCAGTGGTTGCGGATTATTTGCACACATTTATTCCATGTAGGCGTTAAATTGCTAAATAAATACGATAAAGCTCTGCAAATGTTTGTATTAAAGGAAAGGATGCGTGTGGTATATACATTCTCGTTCAGCACAAAAAGAACAGTTGATAAAGCTATAAACGTCCTGCCCAAACAACATTTACAAAAAATTATGGATATACTCTGCGTATATATAATGTATATTTAACTAATAATATGGTTAAGAGCCATAGGCAACCGGGATTACCTAGTAGTCAATCTAGAGTTTTTCATTCTTCAATCTTTTTTCACAAACCATTTGTAGGAAATCTGGCCTAAATCATTAATGACATGAGACTAAATCGAAAATACAACAATGCTTTAAATTGTGTTTCACAATTTTCGAAATATCTTTTGTACGGAAATCTGTGAAAAACACAAATAGCCACAAGGCTGGTCACAAACAATTGAGAAATATTTATTATTTTCCGTGACATGCACAGCTGCTGGTTTATAAATTCTAAATTGAAAACTTTTAACTCATCGTTGAGCGGCTGAAAAGTCGTGGTATTGTCGCCCACCTGAACAATTAATTAAAAGCCAGCTGCAGAGTGGACAGGAAACCCAGGGACAGACGGTTGGTCGGTGACCGATATCAAATACAGCCACACCATACCACAACCCCAGCTGCATTGTTTTGAGTTACGTGTACGCAATTCGCCTAAAAAAATTCTTTGCACATTGCCCAAATGCCAGTATTTGATGTTGCTCTTATCTCTAATCTACCCAGGCATTAGGGCTGCGAGACAAACATGAGCCAAGCGACGGCCGGCATAATGTGGAAGCCACAACAGAGCCTGTGGCATTTCCAGAGCTCTCTGATGATATTGACATTTATGCTCGACACATAGCCTATAGCATTACAGCCCACATACCCACCTCAGAGCTCAGTCCGAAAGTTCTGTTGGTCCTTTTTCCTTTTGTAGCTTCATCTTTTTAACCAAATTGTTGGGCACTGTTTTTGTTGACACTTGACAGCACCTGCTGCCTGCCTACCTGCCTGCCTACCTGGCTACCCACCTGCTTGCCCACGTTCTCTTGCCTTGTTTTGAGCAGAAGCCTACGGGTGGTCAGAAATTTGCTATTGTGAGTATGAATGATTTCAAGTTACATTGCGAGCTCGATAAATGCGCATTACAATTCGAGTTGAACGTGAAACGGCGCAGTTTACTGTGTTGAGCACGAACAATAATAAGGCCATATTTGTTTAGTGCTAATAAAGAGCTGACCAACCCCACAACTTGTTGAAACAAAAGGCGTAGCGCAGCATGACCACCGTGGTCCTTGCCCCAATCAAAGCCAACTGGTTATTGTTTGCATTCCAAGTCCAATTGCTGTCGATGCTGATGCTGCCGCAGGAAGCGGACGGCATTTAAAAATCAACGCAAAGTGCCTTTATTATGCGACTCGTGACCGTCCCAATGCCAAGGGCTAGCATATTTTTACACTCCCTCAACCCAGAAAGCACTGACAAAAACCATAACAATCAGCCCGGACCATAAAAAAAAAACAAAGAAAATGGAATTTGTATATAAGTGTGGATATACATATATATGCAAGTAGTCTGGTTAGGTTAGCCAAGCACGCTGCTAGCCATCTGTTTGCTGGTGATTCTAATCAATAATTTACGCATTTTCATTTCCTACAGCCCAAAGGTGGCATTATCATTGGGGGTCGCAATTACCAGCACAGACATGCCATCCATTCAAGTGTGTCCTTCTTTAGTTTCTGTGTGTGTGTGTGTGTGTGTGTGTGCGTGTGACTATCCTTGTTTCGGCCTCTTTTGCTTAAGGCATATTCCTCGACTTGGCACCATTTGCTGTCTGGTCGTAGTCCCTGACGCCCATTTTCCCAACTCGACGCTGCATAAATTGTTGTCTTTGTTCTTAGTTTACAATGCAAAAGTTTTGAGAGTTCTTAAAGTTTTCTGTATGTGTTAATTTGCACATTTTTTAATATTCTATTATTTAAGATTAATTTCAGACTGTGCGTGCATTTGCCTTTCGCATTAGTCCATTTCACAAACCCAATTATAGCTAAGCAGACACGATTTAGACTCCTACTGTGATATTATGCTCTTATTTGTTGTTATGCTATTATGCGTCTGGTAATTCCTTCAGGATTGTGTTTACTTGAGTGCGCATGTGGCTGCCAATTGACGTATATTTGACTTTGTGCTTAAGCGAATTTCTTTGCTTTTTTTATTTTTTTATTTTTTTGTTGCCTTGGTGTGCGCCAAAAATAATACTACACAATTATTGAGCAGCGCCGAGATTCGGCTGTGGTCTGTCAGCGCTGATTGCCATCTCTTGAGCTCGGTCAATTGTGGCGTGAAGCACAACAACAGCAACACAATCAAAGCATCAAGCATACTAAGAAGCTTAGCCAGCAATCGGTATTGGGCTTGGCCTTGAATTTTAAATGCTCGCCGTGATAAGACCCATTCCTAGCCCAGTTGAGCAAATTAAATGCGTGCTTTGTATATGCCTCAACTGGCGTTAATTAAAGCCAAGCTAATGCTTAAACTGCATAAGTGTAGCAATTAATAAAGCGTCAAAGCGAGCTCAAGCTAAGGCTCAAACTCATGCCCAAAAACTCACTCGCACTCCACTCACATACGCATTCACATTACGCATACGCTGCGTGCGCCGCAGGCAGCAAGTCAAGTATCTTTGAAAGCAAGCCTCATATTCATAGGCAGTCCACATTAATATTATTAATTGAATTTGACGCATGAAAAATTTTATACATTCTCAACCCTTAGGCTCGCACATAAGCTATGTGCGTGTATTTACATACATATGTGCGTGTGTGTATGAAATGTAAGCGTCCTCGTGGGTTGGATATGCTGCTAAATCATCGACTTATGGTCTCATTAACAGCTCTAGAGCGTAACGGTGAGGCAGTTGCTGTTTCTGCCATTGCGCCGAGTCACCTGCCGCATATTAACTGCAGGCATTAAACATTGTTAAGAGCCGCAAAATCATCGCAGTTACAAACGCCACACCCTGGCCATTGCACACTTGGTTAGATAAATGACTAGCTTTCCATACACACACTCGTACACTCTCAAGCCAACATAAGCCGCATCATTAAGAGCAAACTACGAGAGCAGCAGCTTTGGAGCATTTTACATGAAGAGTCAGTCAAATTAATTAGACAGCTGTCAGACTGGTCCCCGACTCAGTTTTGTTCTGCCTGTTTAATGCCAAGCGTATGCGCATCAGGTCCTTATATCAAGCTGCTGAGTATGTGAATTTAATATTCATGTGATTATATACCACAATTAATAGCTTAATTGCCCTGCAAATTTATCAATATTAAAATACCTTTTATAAATTGTTTTTTGTCTAAATTTTGTCTAATTACGCTGACGAATTTGCATAGTTCATTTTAAAAAGACTTATGTCCAAATATTTATGCAGATTACAACTTAGTTTTCTAAGTAAAATATGAAAAAATAAAATAAAATAAAATAAATAAAATACAAATAAAATAAAATAAACATCAGTTTATTTTTTATTTAGGAAAATAATGTAAAATTCTTCAACAAGGAACTTACTTAACAAGCTTCATTAAAAATTAATGAATATGATATAAGAAGTTGTAACTAGAAAACGGAGTAAATATGTAAATACATATATATATGTATATATATAACCACAGCGATAATTGCTCCGAGGCTTTTATTAATAAATTATGGATGATAAACGATATACTTCATACTTTTTGCAAAGTTAAGTGAATTAGCCTTAACATCATGTCAAACAAGCATAATGAAAAGCATAATGAAAATTATGCTCTCAGAAAAGTGGTCAATGTCTGAATTATTAATGATTTCTCTAGTATGTGGTACAAGCCTAACTAGGTTCGACCGCTGCCAATAGTAATTCACTTTTGCGTTGGCTGGTTTTGTTGACCACAGGCACGTTGTCAAAATTTGTCTATTTAACCTAAAACTATGAAGGGCACGAACAAACAGAACTCGCTTTTGAGCATTCGTCGCACAGCGTGGCTTGTTCTATTGTTTGTCACCATAATTCAAGCGGCTCAGTCAATTTTCAGAAATAACACTCTATTTGGCCCATATTTGCTGTTCATCAAACACAGTAGCGCGCCTATCGGAAATGGTCCAATAACACAGCTGCTTATGCTATTGTGTGTGTGTCATGGGCTTGTGGGCGTGCCTAGATTTCTGCAGCTTTAGCTAGTGTTTTATTGCCTACTTTACACACACACACGCAAACACAAACACAAACACACAGACACAGATCGCTGCTTGGCAGCTCTTTATGCGAACCGTTAACAATACATACTTTCAAGTGAGCACACACACACACACACACACACACACGCACACAAACACAAATTGACAGGCACGGTACTAGCAGACGAGTGGAAAAAACAAAAACATTTGCCTTTCATTTGCGTCCCCTTTTGCATAATAAAAATGTGTAGTTTACTCTTTTTTGCAGCGGCTCGCACCAAACACTGCCGCAGTCGCTGTCTCAGCCACAGCTGCGTTGACGTTGGCGTCGTCGTCGACGTCGGCGTTTGCCAACATTGCTAGCCCTTTGTTTCCACATTTGCTGTCGTTATTGTTTGTTTGTTTGCCAACTTGTTATATTCTCATGTGTGTGTGTGTGCGTGTGTGTGTGTGCGTGTGTGTGTGGGCGAGTGTTTGTGTATGCGTGGGTGAGTAGGTGCGGCTTGTATGTGTGACATTTCCGCCTATGTTTAACTTTTCACTCACAATGCGCTACTCTAACATTAAGAGAGAGCATTTCGTTTCATTTCTTTTTTTGACATTTTATGTGTAATTTTTTTGCTTCACTGCTGAGACTTAATAAAGTTTTTAGTGCCTAGACATGTTTTTGTTTTAATTCCCACCACACACACACACATACAAACACAACACTCACACATACGGACGCAACGTTTTTAATTAATTTCGCCTACTGCTGGCAAATGGTTGCCTCGACTGTGTGTGTGTGCGTGTGTGTGTGTGCGAAATGGCAATAAAATAAAATACATATGCGCACTGGTCTCGAAATCGTCTCGCTTCGGCTGTGATTAAATTGTTATAGCTGCTCACATTGCTGCTTGATAAAAACACTTTAAAGCCCGAAAGTTGAGTACGGATTCGTCTAAACCCACTTTATTACCACATTTGTAAGTCACGCCTCGGACTATTTCACACGACTTAAATACGTCGAAATATTTATGGAAATTATAATTCAAATATAATTACATCTTCACATCACATCACAGCACTAGAAACTATTTTCACATTTGCTTAAATGCAATTAGATAATTATTTTGAATTTGTATAACAAATTTTGTTAGTAAATCTAAGTTTGAAATTTTTTTGAAATGCTGATATAAGCGAAGCGGCGATTTAGAGTTCACTCTAAAAAACAACGCACGTACTCAGTCGGAAATGCCTTTCTCAATCCATTCTTAAGCTCTTAATGACTGGCGCACTTGGGCAAGATTGGTCTTAGAAGAATGCTGTACCGGAATAACAATGCTCTGGGCTCTATTTGGGCGTTTTGTTGTGTTTTGTCGTGTTTGGCTTGACCACATGCCACAGATGTGGGCACAGTATTTTCAGATTTTTTGGGCAGAAATTTATGCGCAATCAATTTGGCCTTTGATTCTGGCCTGCCTGCTCTGGCTTTGGCTAGGTTGAGAAGGACCTTTTTGGGCGTCCAACCAAATCCCATAAGTCCCCCAACTTACTGTCATTGCTAACCAGCAGGTCTCATTCATTTTGCATGAATTGCCAGCAGCGCTTGACTTTAAAATGTTTTCAACCTTTGCTAAAACTTTCCTAGCCAATGCGAAAACTTTGTGCCAAAAATCAAACTGTGGGCAGTAATGAATGCCTTGCCCAAACCGGAGCTCAGCACTCATCGTTTTCCAATTTGGGCTCTACTCTACTCCACTCTACGCTACTCTACTATATATGTCTGAATAATTAACGGTTCGCTGCGCAGCATTAAATTCCGGCTTTGAGAACATTCCAGGCCTGTTTGTCATTGCTGAGAGTCAATTTACATTTGGCCAGCAGAGCTCGATTTAACATTGTTGTTGCTAAGAGTTTGTCAGAGTTTGCTGACCCATTGCCATTGCGTGCCATTTGGCAATTTATGGCTTTTTGAAATTTATTAGGGGTCTGCCAATAACAAATATCTGCCGGCAGTGCCAACGCATTTTCATGATTTGGGTTGAATTAGCTGGGATTTATGCTGCAGTTTTTTCCCACAACTTGCCTACGCTTTCTGCTGCTTGTTGCCTTATTAAGGCTCATTAAAGCAGCCGCAACAGAAGAACTTCAAAGCATTTCACTCTCATGCCGAAAAATGCCGTAAGCAGCAATCAAATAAAAATCTCAAAGTATTTTTTTTTCGCTCTTCCTCAATTTTTTTTATTTATGGTTAAAAAGGGCGCGTTTCCCGTCAACAAAAGGAAGCAAGAACCATAACTGTGGCTCTTAATAAACCGATAAATTGAGTGAAAAATGGTAAATCGATTTCTCTTCTTGCGTTTATTGTTATTACAAAACTGTCAGACCAAAAGCAGCAACTAAAAGAAATGATTGCAGGAAATAACAGAGATAAAGTGAGAGACCAGGGCATAACCTTTGCAAATGCAGGCAACTTCTTTATCCAACAGCTACGTAAATCCTTTTTGATAAAGTGCTTTCAGTCTTTTGGCACTCAGTGTCTTGCCACTCTCTCACAAAACGGCATTGGTTGACTGGCAGCTTTTGCGCTATTTGGCCCAAGTGTCGCAATATGACCATTTCAGTGGCAACGCCTCGTTGGCTTCGCAGCTTCCGACTTTTCTTTGGTTGGGTTCGCTTTAGTGGCGGATTTGGCAATAAGACGATATCAGATTTATGCAGCTCCCACGAAGCGTAATTATTTGTTGACGTCTTAATAGTTTTCAATTTAGTACTTCTTCTTTTTCTTGGAAGATACGCTTCAATAACTACTTGATAAACGACGTAACATTATCGGATTTCTTAAAAAAAAAAAACATATTTTGATAATGACCTGTTTAACAACTGTCGCAGACATTTTAAAATTTGATACGCTCACAAATTCGTGTCAGCTTCATGAATATTTGAAGTGCGGCACTTAGGCATAATTGTTTTGTAAGGAGTTTGCTTTCTTATTTTATTTTGTTTCATTTTTTTTTTTTGCTTACCACCTCTTGACAGCTAACATCTGTCCCACACACACACACACACGCACACGCACGCACACACACGCACGCACACACATATATGAAAACATTTTTAATGGCCACAGTTTAACGACATTACCCAGAACATCATAAATAATACAAATAATAGCTAGAGCCGAAATATAAAATTCGTTTTCCATGTTCGTTGCCTATGCGCATTTGTTGCCGTTGCCAACGCAGTGACAATTTGTCGTATGAGCAACTTTTTGATAGGCTCAGTTGTTGCTGCTTTGCTTTGCCCGTCGATAAACTTCTATATTGCGTACTCTCTCTCTCCCTATCTTACCAATTTGGTTGGCAGCACAGATCCAGCCCGTACTTGCGAAGGCGCCGCCACCCTAGGGCTTTTAAGTTTGACGCTCGTTTATAGACTTTGCACACTTTGCATTTACTTTATGGTGCCGCTGATGCGGCTGATAATAACACCAAGTGGCGTATGCGCAATGCCAGGCGGACAAGTAAACAGGGGAAAAGCAAAAAAAAAAAACTTTGCCAAAGTTTTTACAGCTCGATACACACACGCCAGCCCAAATGCGGCAAGTCGCCGCATAAGACCGTATCCCAGTTTTAGCCGTACTGTACAGAGACGTCATTTAGGCATTCCCGGTGATTTGGCATCTGGGCTTTAAGGAATTCCAACCGCAACAGCTCTCGCCTGCTTGGTAGCGAGGTGCTCTCCATTGTTTTCCTTTTGCCGAAGCTTGTTTTATAACTTTTTGATTGTCTTTGCGCCAAATTTGTGCAAAATTGTTCAAGTCGTTTGCCAAATGCTTTCTACCTGCTGCTTAGCAAAATTGTATGTTCCACATTAGGTCTAGGAACGGCAGTCGGTTGACGTGTGCTATATTTTCTTTAATCTGATTTTAGCCGCTCAAGTTAACTTCGACGGTAAGCTGGCAAAACTTCGCCCTTGGCGCTCATATTTCGGCAACAATTTATAGACAATACCACAATACTTATGTATTGGGTGTGTCAAGTTTTAAAGTCGCGACTTAGTCAATTCAAGTGGCTGTCGACCAAGAAGCAGAAAAAGTTTCATTAGATATGCCAAAAACGTCTTTGCACAAGTCAAAATCACGGCAAGGGTCGCTGCAAGGCGACGGCTTGTTGTGAATTGTCAAAGTCGACAAAATGTCTGCCCGCCAGGCAGCCAGACACGCAGACAAACAGAAAGTCAGACGGACAGACTGGCAAACAGGCTATTGTGTGGCAGGGACAGTCGCACAGTGACAGTGTCTGCCAGCCAGTTAGTCAGTCAGCTGCAGGCAACATCTTTTCTCAGCCTGTCCACCACTCTATATGTGTGTGTGTGTGTGTGTGTGTGTGAGTGTTTGTACAGCTTGCGTGCCTCTGGCTAGCAATGTCATTGAGGTTGCACAGAGCATACACTTGTCTTGTTGCTGATGCTGCTGGCTCTTATAACTATTACATTTATATGGGTATGCTCACATTAAGCATACGCAATGAAGGCCAGAGTTGTGCTGATGTCACCATTGTGGCTGCCAGAGGTTGGCATAATATTTGCATGTCTGTACACTTCATGAATGCAGCTCGCCCTCTATCATTCTCTCTCTCTCTCTCTACCTCTCTAACTCCCTCTCTCTTTCTCTCTCCCTCTTTTTCTCTCACTCTGTCTCTCTGTTTACGCAGCCGAACTGATTTTTATTTGGTTTAAATTTCTAAATTAAATTTGATATTAACAGCTAAGCAAACAGTAATCAGCATTAAAACAATGATGATGATAATGTTATTATTAGGCACGTCACGTATGACCTTGCTCAGTGGCTCAAGCAAGTAAGTGGAGAGTCCTCAAGAGTAAGGGCCAACACAACCCAATTAGGCTCTGGTCTGCGAACTACGATGCTGGGCCACTACCTAACTTTAGCCGTCAGCCCATATGAATAATTCAATCGCAGCAATTTTAATAATCGCATCAGTTCTCATGCTGCCTTTGGATTACATTTACTTCAGATGGAGAAGTGTTTTTTTATAATTTTTTTGAAGCGATCAGAGCTGCTAATGGTCTATATGTGTGAGAATTGTGGATATGTGCGTGTGGCAAACTTTCACTTGCTCTAGAAAGCTGCCAGAGACTGGCACAGACGGCTCCCCAAAAGGTTCATTTCGCTTAACGACTCGAAATTGATTTTACTGTGGCATCGTCACATTTTATATGCTGCTGCCTCGTATCTCAGCTATTGGCGGTGTAATATTGCTCAAACGTGCTTTACGACACAGTCACCAATCCTTGTTGCTTCATCATTGCTGTTGCTGTTGCTGCCACTGCCGCGGCTCCTTGGTGAATTAATTTTTCAGCGATTACGTTGCCTCAGCAACGTGTAATAGGCGAAAGGTTGATTCTGGGTGAGAGGAGACTGAGGGGTTGTTGTCGGCTTTTACGTGCTGCTCATTGAGTTTTTGATTAACTTTCGCCCCCAAATGAAACAGTAATTAAATTTAATTTTGTGGCAAGCTTTGCGCAGTCGTAATTAATGTAAACAGCCGAGTCACTTATTGGCTCAGTAATCATCCCAATACAATTTATATATTTATAAATATTGTCAAATTGCCATTTGGTATTTTCAATTAGTTATCATGCAGCTTGCAATCCGATACCACAGCTCAACCCAATAAATACTGAAATGTAAGTTAAATGGCAGGTACAAATTTTTGGCCTGACACAACTATTTATTAAAATTAAAATCTCGTACGAGACATAAAATGCCAAGATGCATACCAACACGTTCTATATATAGTTTATATGTATAGATGTTTATAGCCGACACAGTCCGTGCATGACCGTGGTAGAATGTTATGAAGTAAATAATCGAAGCGTGCGCTCTGAATTATTCATGAGACTTATAAAAAACACCGAGCAGCAGCAGGAACAGCATCAAAAATAGCAGCATCAACAGGAAGCAGCTGTGTGCCAAGGTATTCGAGCAGCCACTGACCGAACGCGGACATTCCATTTGGTCTCTTTCCAAGAAAGCCAACTCGTCTCCGCAACGGTACGAAGGGGATACTTGTGCCCATTGCATGCCTCCGCGACGTTTGCAATTAGCCAATTCTGCCTTTTTGCATATGCATATTTCAGTTTAAATGGCAAATTCTATAAATAGACGGCTAAGGATAACTGAAAGCCTCCTTTGAAATTCGCCTTTAATCTTCAAACTGTTGTTGGTTGGTTTAGGCTTTCAACTTTTTTATTTACTTTCTCAAATAATATGTTTATTTAAGCATACCAAGTAATAAATTGCTGTTTGCCCTTAAAAATATGTTATTTATATATTTATTAATATTTTATTTTGCAAAGAAACACTTAAAACGATTTCTCTCACTGTCGAGCTATTGAAATTCATTGTTTATAAATATATATGCAAATTAAGTAGTCGTTTTTAAACTAAAAACCGATTAAGTGAGAGAGGAATGTTCGGATTTCACACAGCTCATAATTCATTGTCTTCTGAAGTTTGCAACTTCGAAACTTTGTTGAAAATTAAAATATAGTCTGCGCTTTTTGTTTGTTGACATAAATGGCAATCAGTCGTGCAATTATTTATTGCCTTTTCTCTTTTTGTTTTAAATTACGGTTGACAATAATATATAAGGGTATTTTTGTGCTAAATCGGCTTACAAAGAACTGTGTTTACACATTATAGGCTTTAATGTGTTTCACTATAAATATCAATTCAGATATATATATGTATGTATATCGATATAATTCCCAGTTGTCACCAGTTGGGTTCAGTTGCAATTAAACTGCTTAATTTTGAATCAGAAATAATCTTAAATGGATTCAATTCAATTTTAAATAAAAACACTTTTTTGTGCACGTAAACCGGAAAATTCAAACTGAATACGTGGGAAATAAAAGCAGATGTATTTATGGTCAATTATTGATGAGCGGTTAATCGAAACCCAAATTGTCATTTCCCATTCGTTTGACAATGTTCTGGAACTTACTTATTGGCTGAGTTCCTAGTAATCCCAGGCATAAAACGATTATCCAAAAGTTAAACATATTTCCGATGCTTGTTGGTGGTTTTCTGGTTTCGGGTTCGTGGATTATAAATATTGAGCTGTACCCAATTATGCAATTCCGCGTTCTGCACAACTGCTAAATATTTACAATTTAATTCTCGCTTTTTACGTTCACACAATTGAAGTTAAGCTTTTGTTGAATTTACCAAATCGGTGGCGGTATTTTGTATGAATTATCTTTGGCACCAAATAAAAACACTACACAAATTGCCCTTTTACGGCACGGCACACAAAATGAATTTCACACGATTGCTTAGATCCAAAAATGGAGCAGTTACATTTTCGCTGTGTTGCATTAAAAACGGGCACAGCCCCGTTGATCAAAAGCAGCCAAAGGATCTGTGGAGCTCTTTAATTTCCAAGAGCTTCGTGAAAACTCTTTAAACACACATAAACACATACACATACACACACACACACAAATGCTGTGTCTTGCTTTGCACTTTCGCTTTCACAGCACACACTACACAACACAGTACGTTTGCAGTGCAGCCGCTCTGCTGCTCTGATTGGCTTTACAAGTGAAGAGCTGTGACTTATCCTGGTCTGTTCGCACGCGCGCACTTGTTGTGCCCGTCGCAAGCGTTTATCCTAGACTGAAATGCCAGAGCCGAGACTCGACGAGGCTGGAATATCGACGGCAACAGGATATACACCTACACGGCGCACGAGCGCAATGTGGGAGTAACATTTCCAATGAAGTGCAGGCCACACGAAGTCCCCAACGAGAGCTAAAGCTTTCCAGCTGCCGCGAGAGCTGAGCTTTTACGCTCTTTTATCCAGCCAGTTGTTGCTTTACCGCAACAGGCTTTTTCCATGTCCATATCCAAACTGGAACCGGCTTGCGGCGAAAACGGAAGCAACAGGCTGTTGAAATTACTGTGGTCATTTGCTTGGCAATCGTTGCTACTCCTCTGGCACCGTATGTGCAGCCAAAGTGGCCGTTTTAAATGCATTAAATGTGGCACAAACCAAGAACGATGCCACATCGTTTTTGATTGCTTTTTGAGCTGCCAAAGCTCTGCCAAGCATAATATTATTTACCCACACAATTTGCATATCTAAAAAGAAACAGTGGTTAAAAAAAGTAACCAAAGTGCGTACTAACAAATGTGCACATTTCAATATTATTGCTATTATTGGCAATCAAAATTAAATGAGGCACTTACTGCAATCATAATTTGTAGCACATAAAGTGCACTAAATTAAATGAGAGTCAACTAACAAATATATAATATATGTATATTAGCTGCAACCATGTGTGAATTTATGTAAATTAAAGCGATTAAATTTGCGGCTTACCACAGATTTTTGGTTTGCCACAGTTTTTCTAATGCAGTGCACGTTGTTGCATATTGTTGCATATTGTTGCATACACTTTTGTTCAATAAGATCATCAGGAAAGTACGCAAGAGACACATTATTATCATCATTAAGGCTTTTGCTTATTTATTTTTAAAATTTAGTTGCTCACTAGAAAAGTGATATACATATGAGTAAAATAAATAAAAGTTGAACTAATATTTGTCGATGACGTGAACCGTCGGATCTGCACAGGCTGGCCCAGATATCCCAATCAGGGATAGTTCCTGCTGAACTGTCTGTCGCTGTCTAATGGTCAGGTTCTGACATTTGGGTCGTAAATCAAGTAGAGTACAAATGTGATATTATATTTCGATAAGAACCCTATTCCAATACAATTGCATGTTACTGTTAGTGTGTCATATTGCTCTTTAGTTACTGTTGTATTAATATAACACTCTTAAATTATTTATGTATAATTATCAAAAATATCTATATTTTGACAGGCAAGTATGTGAATATATGCATTAGTGGCTAATAGTTATTTGTTGATCTTTGATTGCTTACATATGAATTGTATAGGACAGCTGCTGCTGTCTGAAAGCAATTTGACATGTAGTTGCATGCGAGATAAGTACTAAGTACTAAAATAGTGGGTACTCAGTATGTACATATGATAAAACATAATACACAATATATTAAGCACTAGCACTACACTTTGGTGATATCAATAGCTAAGTTTGAGCCACAATAAGCTGACTACTACTACTTCAAGCTGTCTTGTCTAAGCAAAATTGGATATGTTGTCTATTTTGAGTTTTCGTTATACCAATAATCACAAATATATATATATACTTATACTTATATACTTAAGCCAACTTTAATTATACTATTAACCAGCTGTAAGTATACAATTTTCTGTCCCTTTCCACTCTTTACTTTTGTTCTCACTTTCACCGCTAATACACTTGATGACAGGCGACTATTTTTTTGGTTTAATTTGAGGCAAGCTTTAAGTGCCTTCGGTCCCACAAATCTGTCAGGAGGCGTCCCTAGACGATAGCTTTTGACACTATGGCGTATCAATTAGTCATTAGGCACAACGCAAATAAGCCGCCTTGCAAAGTTTTGTAAGACAACCCGGATATAATTTGGCACTTCTTGCGTTATCCTTGCGTTGCTAACAGGGTCCTGACACGTTGCGTAGTCCTTGCCTGCATTGCGCGTTTAATTTTATTACATTCTACTTTTAAATTAAGAACAGGAACAGAGCACGTGGCCATAAAGTTTTATGCTCAACACACAGAGACAGGGGAGACAGAGAGAGAGAGAGAGACACAGAGAGGCAGAGAGATGGGGAGATAATACCTGGAAGACGGGGTGCTGTGCTGTTTGTGTCCCGTGGATTCTCATTTAATTTTCGCCGTGTCCACTTTTAATTACAAACAATCAAATCAGCTTGTTTTTGCCGCTCCACGCGCCGTCGACTAAAGTCAGCTCACGCTGTGGCACCGTCTAAAAGTGGGGCTGTTAGGGTGCAGATGGGTAGGGTGACCATGGGAATGTGTCCGGCTATGTCATTGTGACATGTTGAAACCAAGGACTGTTTGTGCATTTTTCAGTCGACAGTGGCTACAAAAGTAGACAGATATCCGCACCACACACACACACACACACACAATCCGCAGGGACACTGTCGCGTTTTCGTTTTTGCGCTCTTGTTCGTCTGTGTATGTTTGTTTATGTTTTAGATGGGCGGCTGTCATCATTAGTGACCACAACAAAAGTTGACCGAGCGCTTAATGAGAACATGGTATCTCTACTCGCACCATTTTTGCGGTCAGTGTGTGTTTGCTGGCTGACACAAATATTTTTTGTACAAGTCAGCTCATGCTATTAAGTCATAAAAGGCGTGGCTCGTTGGTTACCTGCCTGCGTTAATTTGCCGCCCCACAACAATTTCCCGTTAAATACCACCTTACACATCTTGCCACCCAACTTCTCGGTTGTCATGCAGCCATGCAGTCAATCGATAAACTCAGTGCCAACTTGATGTATGATAAATGTCAGCCACATAAACCCCAGCCAGGCGCAGTCAGAATCCTACAAATAACATTTCCCTGTTATTCTTCCGGTTGTATTCTGTATGCATAACATCAAAATTGAAAATAAAATACTTACTGATATGCATAGATAAATATTTGTTATGTTGCGTATTTGCATATGCAAATGCAAAAACCGTAAACTGTTTTTGATAAGCGTGTAATTTGTCATTGTATTGGCCGCAAATATTTTCCAATTGGCAATCATTTTGTAGCATATATGAATTTTCATATTAAACTTTAATTTGTACCAAAAAAAAGGGAAAATGAAAATATTTGTTTTATTCTTTAAACAAAATGGAAGTTTACACACATTTTTGAAGTGCAACTGAAATAGAGTTTACCTTTATTTTATCAGTTAATTATATTTGTTTATTGAGAATATTTCGCTCGTAGGAAGGTCATTGACCGAGTGCTTCTACCGGCTGCCACGCAACGCCGAAACGAAGCCCTGGCCAATATGAAAATGGCCAGAAAATGTTGCTGCGCTCGACTTGGGCGCGTATGTCCTTGGTAGTATGCAAGTTAAGCCTACAAGAAACAAAAGCTCGACGAGGCAACAAAAAAATCAACAATAAGAGCAACAAGAACAACAATAGCAGCAACAGCCGCAAACAGGGCTCATTTTCACGGGAAATAGCCTAAATGCAAAAACCATTTAAATGCAAATTAAGCAGCAAGTGAAAACATGTGAACAAAGCTGCCCATACACAACAACTAACACACAAACACTGCGAATGCATGTGGCTGCCTCGTATTGGGGTGGGGTGCATGCCAATGCTCTTGGTATCAAGTTTGCTGCTGCCTGCGGCTTTGGCTTTGGCATTTGGTTTTGGCGCTGCCTGCTCTAAATGCAAAATAGTTTAACGTTGTCAGGGCCTCAACAAAATGCCTGTTGATGTTTTTTTCTGTGATGAGAGAGGCGGGCGGAGGGGTGGGGGGGGGGCTGTAGTGTGCGGTTGCTGCCCATGTCCTTATTTGAATAAATTCATATGCATAAATGGCCACAGCTTACAGTGATTATCCCAAAGGGGCAAAGCAGTCAATTGCAGCCGACACACACACACTCACACTCTGCTGCTTGGGCAGTTGCTAATTGAGATTTAGATTTACACTTTGCCTACTTGTGGCAAGAGGCCCGTTGAAACACCTCACATCCTGACCTATTGCTGCACCAGTCAATGAACCAGTGCAGCAACTGCTTTTGGCATATTTCCATGCATGGGATGTCGGCTTAATGAAGCAACGTGACAGTGCTGCAGGTGTTGGCTTTTCGAACATTACCGCTTCAGCCGACCAGATTGCCAATGTGTCACTCAGTCGGCCATTCAGTTGTTCAGCCGAGGCGCAAACGTGTGTGCAACCGGGCGCCAATAACCGACAATTGCACTCAACAGTTGAATGAGCTCAGATAGCGCCAATGGGAAAACGACCACCGACCAGACAAAAGCCTTTAGGCAACGACAACAATAGCAACAGGGGGTGCAGTGGTATGCAGCACGGGGAGCAATAGAATATACTGCTGACCAGCTGGTCAGATTTTATTTCAAAGTTCTAGTTCGCTATGCGATAGCCTTTCATTCCTTTACACCATCTAGCCTGTGTGTGCGTTTTGCAAATAGTACTGCGTGTGTGTTCGTGTTTCATAGGGAATGTTTACTTTAATTCTGCGCACAAAACAAACAATGGAGAACGCACTGTAATGGACTCAACCGACTCCACCCAGACACGGCCTCCGCAAAACAATTCTGTTCACTTTAAAGTCTGTTTTCTTTTTTTCGTTATTATTGTTTTACGTATTACATTTTTTCTTTGGATTCCACTTTCTAAGAAAGTGTACTTAGGTTCTGGCTGATTACTAAAATTAAGTTTAATTTATGTGAAGACCATTCTATGGGAATTTCCATTTAAACGAAAACCTCTTAAAAATATTCATAAAATCTAAATAAAAAAAACCAATAGAAATTTATAGGGTAAAATCTAAGAGTATGTTAAACATGCATTTAGTTAGTTAATAAAATTTGATTATGACATCCGTTTCAAAAAGTTGAATCGTTAAATTTTGTCATCAGTGGCTGGCAGAGATGTCACATGCCAATGAAAGTTTTGATATTCTCATTTTGCTGTCAGAGGACCACAGGCACATCATGATTGTGCTCACAGTTCATTTGATATTAATATGGACACTCGTTTGGGCTACTGTTCCTCCTGCTCCTGTTGCTGCTCCTGGTCCTACTCCGGTTGCTGCTGTTATTGATGCTGTGGGTGCTTCGTTCACCGCTACATATGTTTTCATTTGTTTGACGCTGACGATGACAACCCTCATCAAAAGTTGGTCCGATGACCGCTCGATTGTTCGGGCGACTGGTCAACGGCTGTTGACAGGCCCCTTTGACATCGTTCGGTGTGGGTGCACGTCCGTGTATATGTGTGTGCTTGAAGTAGACAGATAGACACTGATATATATATAATTAAAAGTAAGGCCAACGTGAAATGCTAGGCAAACTTTTAATGGCACACACGCACAATTTAACTTAATGACAGACTACAAAAGATTGCGATTTGTGACATAAAAGCAAACAAGTCGCTTTGAGGTAATTCATTAATCCGCCATCCAACATACCCATGACTAATTCAATTTCAATGGGGCGACTCTCGGGCGCATTTGTCCACAGCAATGAAGCAATTGCAATATAAAAAGAAAAATTCTGTAAAAAGGTGAAAAGTCAATGAAAGACAATTGCTCGAAAAGGAGGAGAAAAGGAGAGAGAGAAAACTATAAACAGAGCAGAGTATGACGACTGGGGAGCAAGAGAGCAGCGCAAAGGCACACATCACATTCAGCAACCCAAACAAATGTCATTTGTAGTAATTGAAATGCTGTCGAACAAATAGAGCAAGAGAATTGGAAGTGAGAGAGAGAGAGACAGAGCGAGAGATTTATCGAGAGAAGAACAACTATAGAAAATGCGTTGGGGTACAGCACTTTAAGTACACAAATATGGCGCTGGCGGGCAAAAGTCGGTCTTGGTTGGTGCGCAAGAATGATTGCCGACTATACAAACTGAAGTCCGCTGCGGCTGCAAGGTGCAACAACAACAACAACAGCAACAACAACAACGCGCAACAAAAACAGCACTTGCACATGGGTAAGC
This sequence comes from Drosophila cognata, assembly GCA_035041535.1. Taxonomy (NCBI): domain Eukaryota; kingdom Metazoa; phylum Arthropoda; class Insecta; order Diptera; family Drosophilidae; genus Drosophila; species Drosophila cognata. The sequence goes on along the minus strand of JAWNLC010000571.1, from coordinate 9,063,316 downwards.
TCCATTCACAGACGACATGTCGAGCATGTGTTGTGCACGTGTTTAACACGTTCGGCGACGGCGCCATCACTTGTACTTGCACTTGTCCTTATACATGTATTGTGAGCCATTCGTGCAAGCAGAGTCAGAGCCAAAATCAACAGCAATCCCCATAATCCCCGAGGGCACCTCAGATGCAGTGCATTGTGTGCCGTCGAGCATGGCTTCGGGCCAGAGCTGGAGGGTAAATGCGTTTACCCCCGCTGGCTGAGATGCGCGTTTTGAATGACGTTAATGCAGCTTAGCTGGCATCTGCACACACGTGCCTTGCCGAAGACCCGACACCCGCCCAATCTCCCACCCAACACCAATCAATGCAAATAGACAGTGCCTGTCGACCGAATGTATCTATGGCTTTTATTGCACTCGGATATACACTCATACATGCATAGATTTGCATGCGAGGGCTTATGAAATGCTTTAATGCCGATGGCAATAAAATACACATATATCAGCGTGTTGGGTGGAGCAACACCTCGTATACGCAACTTTGGCTAATTGCTGTATTTACGCGATTGCCATCGCATGTGTGCCACCATTTATGGCAGCTGCCGACTGCTACAAAGATAAATGCATTTTTTACAGTCACGTAATCAAGTGACATGCAATCAAAAGTGGTGTTGGTTTTTGGTTTTTGTGAATAATTTCAATAAAATAAATAAACATTTGTAAGACTTAACATGAAAAAAGCATATGTGAATTAAATGGAATGTTTTTTCAATAAACTATTATGAGCGGAACATTTTTTTTACTGCAGCTTCAACCGCTGATTGTGTTTCAAATAGGGAATACCAAAAAAAAAATCCGGATATATGTACTCAACAAAATTGGTCCTGAGTTTTAGTAAAAAGACACCTTTTTGGCGGCATCAATTGACTTCATTATTCGGAAACAATAATTATTAAATACAAGTTTATATCTTTCAGAAAACAAGTTGTTTTCTTGACTCAATGCCTAGGCTTACTTTTCTAAATTTTAAAAAAATAATGACTAATTTCGAGGGTGTTTCTTCTACATACATTATTATTTTTCATATATATTTTATTATATATTATATTATTTTTCAACATGAAATAAAGTCTTCACAGAGCTATTCTGCCTCTAAGGCAAACCAAAGGCAATTTTTGTTTCGAGTGTCATCCCCGTATTATCGACCAGATCTAAAATTATGATGGCTATATAAAATCAAGAGAAAAAGCAGTTTTTGTTTAAGCAAATGCTGTCAACAGAATTTGTCATTTAATAGCACGCATTAGCTGCAGCTGTTGAATTCTTATTGATGTTGCTCTCACTGCACTTGCAACTTGCAACTGATAAAGTTTAACCAAAATAGCAAACGAGCCATTTATCTTTGGCAAAAGACCAGCAGATTTTTTGCTATGGATTTGGATGCATGCGATTCGATATCGGTGGCTCCATGCGATTCGATATCGGTGGCTGCCTCGTTTTCCTTTGTATGACATCTGTGTTTGCGTAACAGTAACAAATGATAGAGCTTGCACACACAGACACACAATCACACATACGTATTCAAAGTCTGTGCCGTAGCGTGTTGTCTTTATTTAAAGGTAATTAAATAAATGGAACGAAACTAAAAAGTTAGCTCAGCTTACAAACGGAACGGTGTGGCACCAATTAAAACTGGCAGACGGATACTTAGCAGTAAATGGGTATATATAATCACCGCTAACAGCCACATTATGATAAACATTTTAAAGGCAAAACAAAAGAGGCAAGCTTCTTTACTTTATGGTGCCGAAGATGCTCCATGCTGCCTATCACAGACCTAATTAGAGATTCATTATACCCTTTTGAATGGGCACAAATGACATTAAAACATCGATTGACTCTTGCTTAACAATTCATTGCTTTTGCCAAATTTGAAATAAACTAATAAGCTTGCGGTCATGGTCGGTGCTTTAAATAGAGTTTAGTAAATGGTCAGTATTATAGAAACCCAATCCGCAAATCTGTTGCAAGGACACACAAGTGGCAAGTGAATGCCAGTGAAAATTATTCAATGCACTCAACTACTTTTGCTACTCGGACGAATTTCAATAATGCAGCTCAACTTGCCGGACTCTTAATATGGGAAAGGGAAGCTGTCTAGTTGGTCTTTGATGCAGCTGCTATCTACGGCTATAGCTCTAGCTCTATCTACAGCTACGGTCAGACAGACAATTGATGCCGTGCATGGGTTGGCATTCATGTTAAACGGTGGCAACTTGGCGAACGTGACTCTCCTTTTAGCCATGCATCTAGAGGTCAGAATGGCCCTCAGTCTTACATGCGTGTGTGTGTGTGTGTGTGTGATGATAAGTGCACACATTCAATTGCATATTCAAATTATTCGAAATCGCATTTGTCTGAGCGTGCAGGTAGCCAGCACGTACACTTTCTACACCTAAAGCCAATGTTGATTTGCATGAGTTATTTGACGCTTAAGTAAATTTAATAAAATCTATATACTCAATGCTCCATATGTGGATGTAAGCATTCGAATTCGAGTCGACTCGACTCTACTCGCCTCGCTACTGTCACACACAGAATACCATTTGGGTTTTCAATTAAATTTATGGCTGGCAAATGCCATGAATGCCCAACCACAACCCTCCCTTTAAGGCCAAACAACTTGTGACTGGCAACTGGTAACTGGTAACTGGTAACTGGTAACGGCAAAGTTCATTTCGGCGTAAAGGACGAAAATCGATTAGATTCAAATCTTTTAATAAGTTTCATTTCCGTTTTGTGCTGGCTTTCGTTCATGCGCTGTCTATGCCTGAGTGGGGCAGCAAGCCGACCCTTTGCTGGCCCTCACTCGTGCCCGAGGCAACCACACCTATTTGCCTTGTGGCTTTAAGTTTTTGGTAAAGTTTATTAGCCGTATTAGGTCGCGCTATCGAAAATATGGTAAAATTATAGCCATAAATGCTGAGAGCTGCTTGCCTATTGTCGACACTCAAGTGGTTGCAAACCAAATTAGGTCAACATAATAATATGCCTACAATGCTACAATGCCTACATACATACATATACTTATTTACTAACCTAATAACTGCCGGCGATTGAGGATTGACGATTGACTCGAGTACAAACTGAGTATCGATTTGTCGAACCGCAAATGCGATAATCATTATGTTGCCCGAAAGCTGATGGATGTGTGTGTGTGTTGCGGCAAAAGCAACAGCAACAGATGAACAGAAGGTACCAACTTCCCTCATGCATACTACGAACACTCTCAGCCAAGTCAGTCATATTTAATAAGCACGTCAGACACTAAAGGTCACATGCGGCGATTTGGAATTGATTTACACTAGTTATAATTGCACGCAAAGCAGGACATGTGATCGGTCAATCTATGTACAAATATACGTTCATATATATGTATACATGATTATGGCATCTTGTGAGCCCTGGCTAGGCATTGAGTACTGCTGGCCGTCAAGAATTAGCTTGACTGCTAAGAAAGAGAAATCAGCTTTCAAAATCAATTTGCGCTCCAAAAACAGAATGATAATGATACACACACAGAATTGTGCTTTACAGAACCCTGTCAGGCCATTAGAACACAACCACTCACAAACACACACACAAATTCTCACTACCGTACACACACAGACACACACACATTGCTTTTGTGTGTTGTTTGCACGTCCCAGGCAGACATCGAATCTGGGCAGCGCTTTCAACGGCTTCTGGCTTGTCTTTTTGGTCTTCTTACTGCCGTGGCCCTTCTTTCATGTCAGGTGGCTTAATTGGCTGTGAGATGACAAAAGCGCACATACACCCGCACGCACACACATACGCATACACCTGTACATACATACATATGTGCATGGACACACCTTTGTAAGAATTGAAGTTAACTTGACTTTCAAATCATTCACCTTGACTTGCAACATATTTAGCTCCTATAGGACGCACTTATATATACATATATATAATATTTCACATAAGTTTCATATATATTTATAATTATACACATAAAATTGTCATTTAAGCTTATACTCAATATCAAATTGAATGTATGCCTGGAATACTTTCAATTTATAATTAAAAGTCTCATTTAATGGCTTGTCATCACTAGTGAATGATGTGGACATACGTCAGGTCCAGATTTGTGGCATATTCTGAATTCTTTGTTGTATTTACTATATTTCGCACTTCTCGTCTTCTGCGGTGAAAGCTTTTGCCACATTAACGACGATGCGAGTAGCGACTGTTGGTGGAGTCAGGACTCGGGCGGGCTTCACACGCAAGGATATTAAATGTGTTTTAACACACGGCTTTGGCCTCAGTTTGGCCTCACTTTAATCTTGCTTTTCACAGATGGATATATAGATAGTTTTTATCACGTAATCGTAAAGCACGCATCTGTCATGCATTCAAGTAAATAAATATATGTATATATATATATATATTTATATATATTTACCATATATTGCGTGAGTTTAATAACAATTATAAATAATCGATATTTTGTTGCCGGGCAGCTATTTGGCGTCAATGTAACCTCAATCCTAGACAATTAAATGTAGAGCAGGAGTCCCCGGTCCAAGTACCTAAAACAATAACAATTATTTACATCGGATTAGAGCTGTTGCCAACACGTCGCCACTTGGCCAACATTTTTGTAGCTGCGCCAGCAATTTACAATTCCCATTGGCCAATTGCTGTTGTTTTTGTTGTTGAGGGCCCTAACCGCAACGCAAATTGTTTGTTTAATTAAATTGTAAAAGGCGAACAGAACAATTTTCTTGCCATGTTCTCTCTGCTTCGATGCGCTGAATTATGTTGCAAATCATGAACCCTCTTCTGATCTGTATCAATATTGCTTAAGCCCGATTGAGACTATATATCGGCGATATAGTACTTGTTCCTTGGCCTAATCGCTACCATTTTGTCGGTACTTTATTTTATTTTTATTTGCACGCCTTTCGCAAGAGTTTCATTTTCATTATTTACTCTTCATTTGGCTTTTCCCTTAAATTACGAGGCAATACCTACTCCTGGCTACCTAACAGTGCTAACATAATTGCAATCACCCCACCTCACCCCTCCCCATCTACTGGTCCCCTAGACTGCAATTATTTCGCAGAGCAACAATTGAAATTGATTTCGTTTTAATAGACAATTTACGCTTCAAATGTGTGAAATACTGATTGTTTCTTTGAAAATGTATGCTTTCGAGCTACTGCCTTAATTAGAACCAAATGATTGAGCACATTTTATTTACAATCTATCTTGCTTTGGTCTTATTAATGATGATATTCTCGTTACTCGTCATAAGTACGAATATTTTTAAGTATCATGAGTTGCTATTGATGTAAAATATGTAGTAAACCTTTGCTAAGACATAAATCACTATTTCGCTGCAGCTATACAAACTACATTTAGTTTGCGAATAACATAAATACAATTTACTTCACTCAGCTTATGCAGTCAGGAAACAGGAAATTAATAATTATTATTCCTTCATTTCCACTACTTCTTACGTGCTTACTTTTCAGTCGGAATTTCAAAACAAATGTTTTATTACACTGAATAAATAATGCGAAATGGGGAAAAGCACAGCCAGAAGTAAATCATATTGAAAGTTTTTTTTTATTAATAATAGTAATAATAATAACATACAATGTAAGAATTCAATCAGATCGTCTATTTTTATTTTTAGTATATATTGCAGTTTTACGATATATTGTGACATCACTACAGACAACTAAGTTTGTTATCGAATCATTAAAGGCATTCAAAAACTATATTGTTCCAAATTCCAGCTTCAAATAGTGAACCAAGCGACTGAAGTCGTACAAGAACTGACCAACTTATATTTACTTAAATATCAGAAAAGAGCTTAACTATGAAGACATATCTATAATTGGTACTTATATATGGATACGGCTAAGCTTAACAGAAACACCAGCAGTAGGAAACACCACTCCAGCAATCTGTAAAATGAGAAGCGCTTTCAAACACGGTTAACTTCAAAGGGAAAATGGAATCAAGCTTATGCCTCAAAAGTGCGCAGCACTTGAACTGAGAAAGTGATGTTAATAAAATAAAACGGAGGTAACTACAACTACAATGTTAACTGACTAAGGTAACCTAGATACATTTATGACAAGCCTGCTACGCCGCAGGCAAATATTTGGAACCGGATAACGTCTGAGCCGGAGCGTCTTCCTCCTGCTCGCGCCCTGCTGGTGCCGAGCTAAAGTCCAGGACTGGTGCCACGCCCTCATCGGAGCTACGTGAGCTGCCGCCGAGCGCATCGAATTGCTGCTGGATGAGTTGCTGGGCACGCACAGCATCCTCTGGAGTGCGATATTTGACAAAGTGCACCTCTGGCTTGTGGCCAAGTGTCTGCTTCTCGGATTGCAGTCGCTCCGCCAGCTTGCCAACATCCGCCTGCTTGGTCAGCACATAGATGGCGGTGCGTTGTTCGCTGGACTGCTTGGCTAGCTGCAAGGCGGCATTGGTGATGCCCTGTTGCTCGGGTGACTTGATGAAGAGCACGCGAAGATTACGCTTCAGCATGTTGGCTATGCGCTCGGTGGCCTCCCGATCTGCAAAGTCCTCCTCTGGTGCTGAATACGTGTAAAACTCCTTGTTAAATTCATCCGTAGACGCCAACTGCTGCTGTTGTTGTTGTGGTTGAAGTTGTTGCCGCTGCTGTTCCTGTTGCTGTTTGTGTTGCTGTTGTGCACTAAATCCCGTGGCCTCCTCATCGATGAGGCCAGCAAAGCGCCCGTCCTCGACAGCTGCCCGATTGTAATTGTAACCCAATTTCAAAGCGCTTGCATCAGCAACTAGCCAAATTAGCTGCAAAACACATAGATAGCCATTGCGATGAACTGGGCACTTATGATTTCAATTTGGTCAAACACTTACCAGAAATGCACGCATCATAAACTTTTGTTTTGTTCAAGTTGCTCTTGTTGTTGTTGTCGCGCACGGATCTGTTGCGTGCCACGAAAAGTTGCAAACTGACGTCCAGAGATGAAGCCTCGCTGATTTTTATACGCGCATTTAATTTCAAATATCTAAAAGAGTGAAAATTCAAAAATAAAACTCAAATGATAAATGATGCGAACGCTTGCAATACGCCAGAGTGATTTGGCCAAAGTTTCGGTATCAGTTTCAGTTTTCGGGTTCAGTTTCCATTTTGATTTCGTGCTCAATTCAGCTGTTGCAATCCGCGCCACGAGCAACACAAAAACAACAACAACAAGCAACAATCGGCAACCAAAAGCAGTTAATCAGAGATAAATGAGCATTTAAGCGTTAACACTGCGTCTCGGGTCTGCACCCAATGGGGCGTTGGTTGCTCTCCGTTACATAAACACCCAGCTTGGCAAACTACAGGTGTTTTGCTAGGGCGGTCAAACATCAAAGCGCCAGTGTGCCATCAAAAGCCATGCGGAAATATGCATAATTAATTAATTAGTCAACAGACAGCAGATGGTAAAATCATTTTGATTTTTGGATTTTGATTTCTGGTTATAATTTACACACACTCACACATTTCGTGTGCGTGTTTGTGAGTCAATCTATCAACAACACTTGTATCTACCGTATTTAAGGTATATATTAAATATTTAAACTGCCACGCCAAGCAATGTGCCTTGCCCTGGATGGAGATGGGCAAGAGCAAAACAAACTGGCTAAGAACAACAAATCTGCACATTGTCTGGCTTACAAACTCGCTTAAATTAGACATAAGTGACACCCTGGAGACACCATCCAGTGCATAAACACTACTGCATAAATAATATTTAACTACAAACATAAACACTCAAACACACACGCACAGCAACTATTGTCTCTGACTGCTATAATATAGTATCCAGACTTGTTAGGTAATTGTCTTGATAGCTGCACATAAATCTGATTACATATGTGTAGTGTATGTGTAAGCGTGTGTGTCTGCTTGTGTGGGTTGTGTTTGTGTGTATCTGTGTGCCGTTACCGTAGAGGATGCGCTCTAATTGATAATGGTAGCGGTTAAGGGCAGCCAAATGACCATTTAGCTGTCAATTTAGATGCATCATAATTGAGCCTAGGGCGAAGGATGCTCCTGTCCAGATTTATCGGCCCAAATAAGCAAACAATTCCATCATTGTGCTAGCTGGCAGCAGTAGCAACAGGCTCTGGACTCTATTTGACCAGGTCCACTTAGCAATGCCCATTTATGCACATAACGAGACGATATACATACATCAGCAGAGGAGGCAAATGCTCATTTCGGTGCCAGTGGCACACAGAGTTTTGGCAACTGGGGAATTTAGTTTGTCTATGTATTTGGTAAGTGTGCACAATTTGTTAAAATAAAATAATAAAAAGGACTCTAGGCTCAGCGATTCTTTTTTAATCACTTTTGTCGACGGCCAAGAAATAAAAGGAACAACCACAAAAAAAAAAAGTTATCTTAATTCTGGTATTGGTGACTTAAATACCAAGTCAGATACTACCGAAATGATGGCCAGAAAAGTTTTCGGGACAGTTGCTGGCGCAGCTATTATGCCATTGATATGAACACCCGCCAAAAAGCTGCGTATCCAAAGTTAAACAACATGGCCTAGGGCCAGGTTGCCAGGTGCTTGTTTTTCTTGTGCGGGACCATTCCATGCCCACTGCTTGTTTATATATAGACCAAACGCAAACGCAAAAGAAAACTCAGCTAAGCCCAAACAATAACGAATAGCAACAACAGTCAAAAGTTGCCACAAAACAAGCGAAACGATAAAGTAAATTATAAGATTTTCTTCAGTTCGTTCAATTCATTGGCAGTTCGCTAATTTTTGTGGCCATCGATAGGGCCTGAAGTGGACTGGGTAATTGATATCGGCGTGTGCGTAGTTAATTAAAATTTTCCAAAGCCAGAACGTGCCTTATTTATCCTATTTTGCCTATAAATCATGACATCAACAGCCACAATACATACATACACACTCACATACACACACCAGCATACATACATACATATATACCCACATACATTCATACGTACACACATGCAAATGTATTTATACAAACAGCTAATAATGGCAATTACTGAGCAAAGTCAGACAAGCTATTATGGGTATTAGACATAACCTCTGCTGGCAAAACACAGCAAAAGGTCAGCAGACAAATGCAATTGCGCCATAATCACTAGTAGACATTAGTAAATGACCGAAAGTGGCCAAAACGTTCGTAATTGAACACAGTGTGCAACAATTATTTGCGTACTCATGACCAAACATGGCATATCAACCAAATGAAGCAAAAACAAGAACATTGAAACTTTTGAGTCTGGCTGACATAGGTTAAAGTGCGCTAGCCCAATTTTGTCCATGGTGTAAACCGGCTAAAAGCTAGGCATTAATATTAATGAACTGCGCGAGACTGCGATGCGATCCGACACGACTGCGAAACACGCGACCCCGGGCGGTTCATTAAAGTGTCAAATACTCTGGCTCACAGTAGCGGGTCTGCCCCCTGGTTCAACCAACATAAAAAAAGAAAATTCAAATTTATTTAAAAGCAACAGCAAACAACGAACAGCAGCTCATAACAAACATGACAACAAACCTGTTGCTGCTGCCAACTGCCAACTGCCAACCGCCAACTGCCAACAACCAACGGCTGCTTGATGTTGACGCCCAGCTTAGCTGTCATAATGAACATGTCATAAATCACTTGTTGCCAAATTATTTATATGTGTGCGACGAGAACTAACTGCAAATCAAATAACTATTTCAAACTACATTTTTGCTATTATAGCTGGTCAGCACATTAATTGCGCCTACGCAATGGGTGTATAGTAGGTGCCACATGATTGATGACGTTGCAGCGTCAAAATTGCTAAGCACGAACATCAATTTAGGTCTTTAACTTTTCAATAACAACAAGGAATACTTTACGTTGTTAGATAGTGTGAAATGACGTGCAAAATTTAACAGACCAAGTAAATGAGTAGCAACATCATTTCATTTTCCAATTTGGCATTTTGAGGCTAAGAACCTGAAATTGTGGCAGCCTCAGGCTGCATTGGCAGGCCAGCGTCAACGTTAGCGTCATCGTCATCGCCATCGTCAAGACATATAGACGCGGTCCCAACACCCCCAACCAAACTCCAAGACACTGCTGTCTGTCTGTCTGTCTTGAACGTTAAAAACAATTAGTATGACAATTTATCATATGCCCGCAGGCAAATGATTTATTAACGCACAGGCTGCCATACTACCGAAAAAAAAGAAGAAAAAAACAATAACAGCAGCAACAAACCAACAACTCACCCATTTTTGTGGGCCACAACGCGCTGTTGCGTAGGCCGCATTTTTATTTGTTGTTGCGGGTGCGTCCGATGTTTGCTCATTTCCTTCCTACTTCGGGGCCTTTTACGTTGCGCAATTTATAGTTAATAAACATTTCCGACAGCCAAAACTTTAGTACGCCTCTCGCATCGACAGAATATAGCTTTAGTCCGCCATTCCCGTTTGCATTGCTAGTAAGAATGCTTTAATTGTGGCTCACTTTCAAAGTGCGAATATTCAACAAAAAAGTTACTTTATCCCTTTTCTTCAAATTGTACTTTATTCTCCATTTGGGTTCTCTTATTATGGGACATCAATTAAAAAGAGATTGAAAGGCATTAACTTTCGCTTCCTTTTTTCGTGTCTCTGTCAAAGTTAAGAACTAATTAAACACGAATTCATGATTCGACTTAATTTCAAAAACTCAACAAATTCCAATAATTCTGAATGGCAAAGGGACAAAAAAGGCCCAAATGTATACATAAAAATTATACTTAGATTTGATTTTTGTGTTCAAAGCCACACATCATTATTCACATTTCCAAAAACAAATTGTAATGTTGCCTTTGCACACGTGCATAATTGAATTTGGTAGTCAGTATGTACACACATATTTCTATTTCGTGTACCAAAATTGTGTTTGCCACCACAATACACGCTTGTTGTGGCATATTAATTTGCTAAAATTACTTTTATTTACCTATACTTGGTCTGCATGTCCTGAAGGTGGCCAGCTGAAATAGTTCTGCATAATAAATTGCATGATAAGCAAACACTTGGAGCATACATACACAAATAATGACTCAAAGAGAGTTTTATAATTGAAGCTATCGCACTCTTTGAGTCAAGTGTTGGAAAAGGTCGTTTGAGCGCGGAGCAGAGCTTTCGTGTGGAGTGAAAAGCTGCCGTGTTCTTTTATACAGCTCATAGATGTCGCTACGGTTGGAAGCCAAGCTAATATTTAAAGCTTTTGCGAAGCTGCCCAGCATACACATATTTACATATATGAAAGTATGTGTTAGCAATGTTAAGCTGAAATTTCCGCAATGATAAGAAATCAAACTTCCGGTTAGGCCGTTTTCCAACTTTTATTTACAAAATTAAATTGTTTTATTTTTCATGTCCATTACAGGATAATCGAAATAGCCAAATTGTGATATAATAATAAGTAACAAAAACGTTTTCTATGGCAAATAATAAATAATGCGCGAAAATATCTCTGTTCAGTGTGTTTAACAGAAATACTAGACGTTATTTACTTTGCAACTTCATTTAAGTGTATTTGTGTATTTTGTATCTACAACATCAAAGATAACTTTACATCAATATAAGTTATTATTCTGATGATATAAATATGTGTATATGTGTGTTTGTGTATATATATATATATATATATATATATATTATACATTTTAATAGATGTATATAAATATGTACTATATTTAGCCACTTTTCTTTTATGTATTTGTATATTTATGTATAATATTTATGTCACGGCTCATTTTTGATCAACATCAACATCGCTTTCGGTTAATAATAACACATGTAATCATGTATGTATATATATTATGTATATATGTATATGTCATATATATGTATTATATATGCATATATCATTCATTTGCATTTTAACCAATGAACTTTAACAATGTCCTTTAATGTATTTAGTTTCTGTATACTAAACAAATCTATGTCTGTTGTCCTGTGCTTGTACTTTCTATTTATCATTTATCATGTTTCATGCTTCCACTTCCATCAATAACACACTCCTCTTCTTTGTTTATATTTTTATAAAGTTTACAATATAAACCACTTGCATGCTCGCTATTATTATTATTTCTTTTTTTTTTGTTTGGCCCCCGAAAGAAACTGAAAACTGTTTATGTAAATGCAATTTACATGCACGAACACGAAAACTAAACAAATACATATAAATAATAAATAGAACACACTTATAGAGAGATTTTTGGAAGCGGTGCGCATCTTGGAATTCGTCCACATCTTCAAGTTTAACATTTTATGTTTATATTGTATAGGGAAATTAAAATAGCTTTTAAAATATTTCAGCTATACAAATGTTATAAGGTATGTATGTATTTATGTATATATATATGTATATATATGTATATAGTTAGATATAGTACATTTACAAGACATTTTAATTGTATAAGAGAGATAAGATTTGTGTACTCAATGATTCCCTCGCTCTGTCGCTCAAATACTACTACAGTAATACACGTATGCTATACCTGTTTTCAAGTGATTCTTGCTGCTTAACTTTGATAGTTTCTACGGTTTTTCGTTTTCTTTTTCTTTTTTATTTGTTTTGTTTTCTTTGCTACGCTTCAACACTATTTTTTCGAATTTGTGGGTATGAACAAAATTTGCAGTCGATTTAAGAATAATGTGCGCTTGAAAAACTCCACAAATTGTTATGTCGGCAACTTAAGGAAAATATTCGGTGTATTCTGGTCTGGTAAAAGCTCATCGAATTAATTAACTAAGAAAAATATTTGAAGTCAATGCAATTGAAGACCATTTGAGCTTTGAGCTCCGTCAATTTTCAATTGTGAAAACGCTTAAGAAACGTAGACATCAAATTAAAAACTCAATTCTATAAAATATATGTAAATTTTCAATCAATCCCATTTAAAACAAAACACAGCCAGCACAATTCTTGCAATTCATACTACTAAACTCAATGATATAAGCCAAGATGACTAATGGACGACGTTGCTCACGGACACATTTCACTTCATCTTCTTGTCCTCGTGCGCCTTCTTAACGATGGCCAGCTTTGAGTGCGGCGAAGATGGCGACAAGGTGCGATAAGGTGCCTCCTTAGTGCCATGCAGAACCAGTGACCATTCCACCAAATGCCCAAGTCGCGTTTGGGCTGAATTAAAGCGTGCCTGTGACACAACAAGATATTTTAAATCACAAATAATTGACAATGCGATAAATGGAAGCAAACCTCCAATTTCCATGTGCCCTGTGGATACTCGCCCCAGGAGTGTGTAGTCATGAAGGGCCATTTGGTGAAACCATCGCGATGATCATCATCATTGGCACGACGCGACAAAATCATGGATCTATTTGTGAAGGCATAATGAGATATATTGTTTATTTCAAGCAAAGCACACTCTTCACTTACTTGGTGCCCATGGGAGAAGTGAGAAACAGCTCCAGGTCGCCACGTCTCGAAGCATTTGCCGTGATGACCGCCTGTACATGCTCCAAATAATTGACTTCCGTGTCGGTGCCCTTGCAAGCATCCGTTTTGATTTCCCAAAACAGGGAGCGACCCGTTATAATTGGCCTACACGACGCAAAGCAGCAAGGGTTTAGCCTTAATGCAAACTGTGTTAAGCCATATCGTGCACTTACTGAGCCCTGTTAATCTCGCCGGCCTCACAGTGATAGCGTGCTGGCACCGAGTGCCACTGCTTGGCCAGGGTCACCATGGCACCCGCATCGAGAACACCGAACCCAAAGAGGTGATTGAACTCCAGCCCAACGCCATTCATGGTCCAATAAAAACGACTCTTGGCATCGAACAGTGAATTACGCTTCGATGTCAGCACAGTCAGATGCTGAATGTCTCGCCAAGTCAGCTGCGGGCTGTTGTTGCCAAGTATTCAAATGGGATTAGCATAATTTATATAAAAGTTCAGAAGAAAAGTTTATATTTTGTATACCCTTTCACTTTCGCATCAAAATTTAAAAATCCAAACAAATAAAAAAAAAAAAACTAAAAACATCACAAGTTAATTTCTAAAAACATAAACATTTTGGCTTGCCTATATCTTTTATGTATAAACTTTTTTCTGATGATCTTAATATACATATAGCCGAACGTCGATGCAAGGTTATAGGAATAAGAACAACAACAACAACTCCATACTTACTTCGCCTCCAAGGCCAGCGCAAAGACGCCAGCTGCTTCGGGCGCTGCGGCACTGGTGCCCGAATGGGTTGTCGTACACTTGCCATAGAGGTCGGTGGTGGCAACGCCAGTGTTGGGATCCTTGGCACCATTGCTGAATGTGGATGCTAGCGTTGAGCTGCAGCTTTCATCGTAGTGGGCATTTTGGCCATCGTTGATGGCGCTGTTTATCGAAATGGTCCACATGGAGGCTGCATAGCCATCGCAGTTGCAGTCATCCTCCTCGCCGCCATCGCCAGAGGCCCACACATAGATGTTGCCCAAACCATTCCGTCCCTGTGGGTGGCCAGAAATTAAAACCGATTATGACTCCAACACCAATCCAAAGCTAAATGGAGTCTCATACCTCATTGACACCCTGTACGATGGCGCGCATGGTGGCATTGCGCGGCCCATCCACTGTTTTGCCATCGTCGGTGGGACCCCAGGAGGCGCTGTATATATGTATTTTATGGGGCTCATGACCCATTGAGTTGGCTTCGATTAGGTCGGTCATATAGGGTTGATCCAGCATGCGTATGCCTGTGGAGCATCGATAAGTATGCATTAATGCACCAAATTATAAATCAATATTTATATTTATATATATATATATATATATATATATATATATATATATATATACTGAAACTGTTGCTAGTCGCTGTTGCTTTTTTGCACATGACGCTTTATAGCAATCGTAAAATAAAAACACGCAATGTGCAAGTTTATCAAATATCTCCGATTTTTCATATGATTTTTCCCACTCGTGCTATAAAAATGACAGATAAGATTCGCTTGATTTACGTGGAGCAAAGTCCCCGTGGGGTTTCACTTGATTTCGGATATACTGGGTATACACATATATTTTTGTCAACTAAGTGTATTACTGCAATATTTATCTTATGTATTAACTCCCTGTTGGACGTTGCGTATATGTGATGTAATACTTGGAGTGAAAATCTTGAGGACGCACAATTAATTCAGGCGCCAGCTGTCCCCACTTCCTGTATGTGCCCCACTCCCCAAACCACTTACCTGCGATTTTGCTGTCATAAGCAACGCCCACGCCGCAAATTCCATTATCTCTGGCAGCAGCCACTTCGCCGGCGCACCGAGTTCCATGACTGTCAATGAAGAGTGAGAGTAGAGAGAAAGGTTGAATGGTAGAAGGAAAAACAGTGAAAAGGGATTGGTGACCTTGTCATCCATCGTGGTAAGGAGTGTTTAACAGAAAGCGGCTTTCCAGCCACTATGCAATAAACATCATGAGCGCAAAGCACCGAACACAAACAAGAGCTTCAGCGAAATACCCTTGAGTGCCAACTTTGAAATAACAAACGCAAAAACAGAAACAAGGCAAACAATTAACAAAAGCTTTTTATTTATTTGATTTAAAGCTGCAGCAAAACGAAAAAAATAAAACCAAATAATAAAAAAGCTTTTCAAATTGTTTAAAAAAAAATAAAACAAAACCAAAAAACAGCAGCTTTCTTTTTCTTATACAAAATTAAATCCCTAAATGTCAGTCAGGTAGGTGGAAAATTAATTTGTTACAGCAACATTATTGCGTATTCAGTCTATTGTCCCTCTCCCTAATGAATAGAAGCCCAACAAGGGCCGAGGTCTTGCTACAACTTACCTGTTGAACCAATCATCCGTGTAGCGTGGATAAGGGAATGCATCATTGCTGCTAAAGTCATAGCTGGCTTCGGCGTTCTGCAAAGCAAAGAGAGGGAAAGAAAATAGGGGTGAAAAGGGTGAAAGGGGTAAGCGGGAATTCTGTATTAATCTCAAGAGTTACGCACACGATGTAACAAGCTAAATGGTGTGAGTTTTAAGTGCGTTTTGCTGTTTCATCTTTGATATGCTCCGAATAAAGCAGCCCTTCATAATTTGCTGTTACGATCACTAAGCACTGCGATTGGGCACGTGTCAAACAAGGAAACCATAAGTGTACATTAAAAAAAAATAATCGCACTGAGTTTTCGAAAATCGAATCTTCGTGTTTATCTTGTTTTGAACAATAATATATATAAACAACAATAAATATATGAAAAAAAAAACGTAAATAACATAAAATAATAATAGAAAATATTTCTGAAAGTTTTCTTTTCAAATTATATTAAATTAAATTAAACTATCTTAAATGTAATGTGAAATCTTAAAATAAAATTCTTATAATAATAAATCACGCAAAAAAACCGAAAAAGGCACAGCTTTCCTTTTTTCCAACATAATTTTTGCATAATAAATTTCAGGTACATTTTTTTCTGAGTGTACACGTACTTATCTGTAATGCATAAAATACGGCACAAATAACAGTGCTCGAACAAAATCTAGAATGCTCAAACACACATTCCGATTGCAGAATATTTGTAAGATGAAACGGAGAAAATATTTCTCTAGGTAATTTTCTTTATTTTTCGCATTTTTCTATTTCTGTCTGCTGAAAGGTCACAAATAGTCTTTACGAATTCATCTTAACAAGAAGTCCTCTCATTCAACAGTTATTTCTTTGCGATTTATTCTTCAATACCTTTCTTGTCAATGTTAACATACATTAACATTTCATCGAACTCACTTTATTATTCTTATAAGCTGATCGCAAAGTCAACAGTCAAATATTTCAAAGAATTCTTTTCGAATGCATGATTCATACGCAGTGATAACAGACAGCTAACATGAATACATATAAGTATGTATTATATATATACATCTCTTCTACTGCTACTGGTTCTAGTTAGCTAACACAAATTATAGAAATATTGTGCAAATTTACTAAATTCACAAATGCCTCTTTAAATATCTTCTTATTTTAGCTCAGCTCTGTAAAATTAATACTGAATTCCATTTTAAAGTACTTTCTAACTTTAAGCTGCACACAAACATGGTTAAACTTTATCGGTTTTCCATTTTAATTAAATTGTCAAATTGATTTAGCCAGCAAAGTAGAAAAAATGCCAAGTTTGAAATATATCCGGGCAAAATAAAATAAAACTGAACAGTTACTGCACAAACCGCATTTGAAATGGGTTCATTTGGCCATAGCACTCAGCAAACATATTTTGCAATGCTATCAACCAACACACACACATTCGCATGTGTGTCTTTTCGAGAATACGCAATTACTCACATAATTGAATTTCAAGTCCGGATGCATGTAGTCCACGCCTGCATTGTGCAAAAGAAAAATAGAATGTTTTAAAATCAGTCATCCGGTTCTGGATGCGCATGCTACTTGCCATCATCCATGATGGCTGTGGTCACGTTCTTGCCAGTAATACCCTGCGCCCAGGCAGCCTGCACGTTGAGATCGAGGCGCACCTTGCCACCATTCTGTCCGGTGTTCTTCAGATACCATTGCATTGGAAAGTACGGATCCGTTGGCTCCACATCGATGGAATTCGATTCGCCCAGCGTGGCCGCATAATGCAGGCCATGAATGGCGGGTATTGCGGGTCGCAGTCCACGCTTGACACGCTTGAAGCCCGGCTGTTGCACGGCCGTGTGCACCTGTAAGGCAAATATTGAGAAATGTATCAATCTATCAATATCCATAACGCAATGCTGACAGCTGTCGAGGCAAACCGACTTCATTTGTAGATCAACATTATGCATCAGTCTAAGATGCTAATCTCATTGTCAAACTCTTTGCTGACAGGCCAACAAGCAAACAAAGCAAAAAAATCGAATCTGCATAATTTGCATTTGCATAGCCATTGTTTGCCTGCTGTTCCACGGCCTGTTGCATTTTGAATAGTAATTATCGATAGTTGTACTCTGGCACGTAATGGACAGACAAACAGACAAACTGACAAACTGACAGACAGGATGAACGGGCAACGGAAGTGAACTTTGCCATTTCCAGCAAAACATCCTGCCAACGAATTTCACTTTACATCCTACAGTTAATGGGGAACAGATTTACTCACCGCAGGATGGCTCTTTAGGGCACGCGTGTGCGTCAGGCTGCGACGGGAACGGGCGTGTGGCAAGGTTCTGTGCTTGAAATGGTACTCATGTCCATCGGCGCCTACCAGCTGCAAGTATAAAAGTAGCATTTTCATTAGATGCACAGCACACTCGTTCTAATTGAGCTTAACACATTAATTTGCCTCATTCAACTATTGCTGCGTCAGCCATAATTGAGCCATAATTGACTTTAGCTGGCTATTCCCTTAACGCCTCCCATATAAGTTTCCATATATTGTGTATATTATGTATAAGTATTTATGTGTATATGCATATGTATATGTGTATGTTCAAGCATGTGCGTGCTTGTGCCGATAATTGCGTTTTAAATTGCAAGTCATGGGCATCGTCTTCGTAGCATCATGATCATCATCATTCCAAGAATTAGCCCTCGTCCTTGGCATAGCTTTGGTAAATTGAGAGTTTACAGCTTTGGTAGCCTAGGCTATTCCCACAATTTATTTTCCATTCCCTCAATTTCACAACGCCGTATATCGGGTTACGCAAGATACTTGCATGTGCCAGGCCCCAGCGCCTGTGTCGGAATCCACTGGGACTCGGCAGCAAAACTTTTTTATTTGCCCCTCAAATCACGCCCCAACATGTTCTAAAGCAGCACAGTAATAAAAGCCTACAATTTATTGGTACAAAATTGAGTTCAGCCTAACTTTCAGATATCAGGAAATTGCACAACGCTGCTCAGAGCAACAGACCAAGTTAATAATAATTGAAATAATTTTAATGAAATAGGAATTGGAACATCCGACTTAAATATAAAATGTTTAATTAATGAGATACTCAATAGTTTCAAACTCCACAGCTGACTGATAGGTATATCTGTCTATATAATATACATGTTTATCCATTTAATAAATACCACAAATATTCCTATATCAAATTTCAGATTAAGGTTATATGAGCACATATGTACATATGTACCGTTCAAATATATGTATATGTATATTTATATAAGCAATTCCAATGGAACTTTTTGTCCTTATTCTTTTCCATATGGGGAGCATTGTCTTGCTGACTGTTATTGGAAAGTTGTGCACAATGGAGTAGTTATTCTGGGCAACGCATTATCTAAATAGCCACAGATGGTGAATAATTACTAGATATCTGGGAGATGCTTTATAGGAATTAATAAATAGATTAGCATTGGCAGCTACCTACGTAACTATTGCGTGGGCGTATCATTAACGGCTGATAAGAACAGCTGTTAAGCTGCCTACGCTTTTTGTTTGTTGCCCAACTGTACGCTGTGTGTAAATGTGTGGTTTCTGCTGAGTTATTGCTGGAATTTATGCAAAAGCCAACATCAACTTTTTGTTGTGTATATTTTTAGGCAAGAGGTTGCTTGAATGCTCTTTGCAAACCGAGTAGCTGTCAGTATTTAAGCAACATGGGTTTAGGGCAGAGCCATGGCCACAACATATCCATCAGCCCGTTATGTATTTAAATTGCAAAGGGATTTTTGCTGATGAAGGGCTTTTCAATGCCGACTCATCAGAAACCTAAAAAATGTCATATTTACTTATGCATTTGTCTGCTTCAATTTAAGTCGCCCAACGCAAAATTTGAATTTGATAAATTGTATAATGTGAGTCGACTGATGTCTGCGACTGATCTATGTAAAATAAGAGCAAATATTATGCATTATTTTTGACGCAGACTCCGAAATAAATGAGTTTCCAAACTTTATTAAATTCTCATTTTTATTTGATTTTGTTATTGTGCTGTCCCTTTTTCCGAACAGCCTTTGCAGCAAATGTGTAGGCTTTCATGATATAAAAGCGAAAGTCTGTGGCAATGAATTTAAAGAGCAAATGTCTCACTTATTATTCATGAAATTGTCAGTTCATGCCACATCAGCAGCATGGCTGCTGTCCATGACCCTATTGGGACACGCAACTGGCAACCAACTTTTAGTTTACTCAGGCCAAATTAGGAGGACATTGTCCCCAACTGAGTGCCATCAATCCATTGAGGTTTGTCAAACGGACACCACTGGCCCAGTGTCAATAATTTAGAGCAACCCCAAAGGGGTCTGTTGAGGGTTGAGGGTTTATATCTGTAGTCTATTTTTATGCGCTGTTAATTTTTGCGTTAAGTGCGCTGGTAACTGTAACATCTGTCCGGCTTTTAGCTTTTAGCCAATACTTATTGCCATTTAAACGAGCTGGTGGCCAACAGCCAACAGCCAACTGCCAACTGCCAACAGATAATGAAAACATTGCGCATACGCACATTGCAAATTAATAAGGCAAGCCAACTCATCATCAGATCCCAACAGCCAGATGCCACTAAATGGTGCACATATTTTTGTAGAAGGTCTGTATAATTTTTGCATTATTAACAACAAATGAAACATATGGTTGCGAAGAAAGAGTCAAAGAAAAAATAAATAAATAAACACGATGCCTGAGCTTGGAGTGGATTGAGCTAGACAAAAATAGCCATGCAACATACAAGGGCAACAACTTCACTCAACTTAATCATTGTTGTAGTTGTTGTGCGTGTGTTGTATTATAAATATAATGTGTCACAGTGGGCGATAACGCGGACAGCAAAAGCAAAGTCAGGCAAGCAGACACTTCATGTGGCATGCCCCCTGCCCCTGAGCAGGCCCGTCTGCCCCAAAGCCGCATCAAACGTGTCAGATACTTAAGCCAAACAACACCCACGCGCATTTAGCAACATTTGACAAGCTTATATGTGTGTGTATACGTGTGTGTATGTGTGTGTGTGTGTGTGTGTGTGTGTCCATATTACCGAAATGGCGTCTGTAATAAGTTTTATTTTGCTTTATAACTAAATGTGAGCTCAGTTAAGCAGATGGATGAGGTGGCGCCACCGTCTTTGTCCACGCAACTTGTTGCATGAAGCGGTAACTAAAATTTACATATGCATATATTGTAATCGAACAAAGGCGGTGTAGTTACATCAAAGCAACACATTCAAACAGCTTGTGGGCGACATTGAGCCCTCTCCTCTCTACGCGTGTGGCATGCGACACGTCATCTCTCAACCGCTGTCGGCGGCATATATGGATTTTCGCTCGGCCTATCAAGTGAAATGCACTGGCTGCAAGAGCAATATCAGCACAATGTGGCACGAGTAAACAAAAGCAACAGCCGCCGCCGCATTCATGTCGTTTATTTATGTGTTTTGGATATCCTTCGAGGCAGCTGGTTGCATTGCAGCTGGCCGCGTGGCAGGTGCTGCTGCGAGCTTAAAAACTTTTGTTTATTCATGCTCATTGAACACTAGAATATCAACCGTAGTTCGCATAGTTTCAATGCTGCATATACATATATTCCCAAAGCTATTATTAGCGAACGGGTCTGGGTTACAAAGTTGAATTGAATCAAGAGCGTTTTCATTAGTTCAGCAGGAAATTAGGCAACACTTTTGTGAACGAGTCCAAACTTAACTTTTTCCATTAAGTGAGTGGCAAACTGAACCCAACAACTGAAGTAAAGTTTATTTGTCAAATTTTCCAAACAAGAATCCATTTCACTGTCATTGCTAGGCAGCGCCCTATCTGTGCATAACACTTTATCGGTAGCCAACTATTAATTCTGGTAGCGATTGAGCCAACGACTACTGCCATGCACATGGCATGTATTATTTACATTAGCACTTACCCAGATACATTACATAAATATAGATATAGATATAGTTATAGATATAGATATGAACCACATGTGACACATATATTAAATAAATATGGATAGATACGAGCCACATGCAATCTGACAGTGCGCGCTGCAATTCAGAATGAAGAGTGGCATATCTGTCAAAGTATTTAATGTAACATACATATTATATATGTATATATATATATAT
The DNA here is from genome assembly GCA_035041535.1 of Drosophila cognata. NCBI lineage: Eukaryota > Metazoa > Arthropoda > Insecta > Diptera > Drosophilidae > Drosophila > Drosophila cognata. The sequence goes on along the minus strand of JAWNLC010000571.1, from coordinate 9,041,227 downwards.
ATAAAACACTCATTTTGTTTTCAACCCATTAAGTATCAAGTGAAGTGAATGACGGTTTATAATATAAAATGAAGTGCTGAGTGACTTGTGCAGAGATCTTAACTATTTTCATTATTACAGCCTGAATCCATTACGAATGGTTAAAAGGACGTCGCCATTAATTATATATATATATATATTCATGATAAAAATCAACAACCGAATCAATCTAGCCATCTCTCTGCATCTCTATCTGTCTGCATGAACAAACGATTTCAAATTTTAAATATAATTTCTCTTATCGATACGTGATAACTATCGAAAGTAAAAAAAAAACCCAATTTTAAAGGTAAAGCTTTCCAACTGAAAGCTAATTTGATAGATTACTTATCAACTGTAAAAATTTTAATTAAATCGGATAAGAACACCAATGTAATAGTCCAAAACGTATTCTCATAATATTAATACAAATAGTATATAATCGGATCCATATTTTTATCGATATACTGCATACATAACAGCCGAGTTCAAAGTATCTCCCAGTCGAACTCTCTCGATTCATTCATTCTTGTTTTTAGAACTCAATGTTTAAGTGAGACTTGAAACTAGAGTTTAGTTGAGACCAGTAATAGAAGCATTGATTTTGATACAATGATGGTAATTAATCGTTGATCAGTAAAATCTAGAAACTGCTTTTGAATCAGCGCACAAAGTATTTCAATTGCTTACGTACATAGCTCAATGGCACTAATAATAAATCAAAAATATTTTTCTTTCATTACTTATACAAATTGAGGTATGTATCTGCAGGGGTAGCAAAATTCAAATCATGCAGAGGCTTAGCGTCAGCTGCTGTGGATTTTGGTTATTTTTGAAATTTAATTTAAGAGCTGCCAGCATATGCGACCAGCCTATTGTGTTGTGGCAAGTAATGCAAAAGGAGCAATATTGATTGCCAGCTAAGCAAGGCAGCAAAAAGCGGCATGCAAATTTCTTAGAGCATAAATTCGTAAGACTCATAAGTAAATATCTATATATATGTACATATATATATATATATATATATAAATTTATTTATATAAAAGAAGGCAGCGCTGAGGCAGCAAATGAATAAAATGCAAATGACCACCACGAACTGATGAATAATTCAGCAGGATACGGCGCGAAAGCGAAGACAAACAGCCGTCATGGCTAACAAGCTTTGATTGAGGCTTTTGGCATGTGCCAGTCATTGTCCTGTAGGCCACGGCTGATACAGCTTTGATTTGTTGGCGAATTAGCTGCTAACTAGTTGGACAAGTTCAAAGTAAAGCAAAAATTTGCAACGCAAAGTTTTTTTAGCGACCAACCAACATAAAAATGAGTACAAACATTAAATTAAGTGAATTTAATCGGTGTTGCAGTCGCAGTCGTAAGTGCAACAACTACTAAACATGGCATTCAATTAGCAATAAGCGGCACATCAAGTGGTGGTGCCGACAGTTGCAGTGCTTGGCAGGCAAACTGGGCAAATGCTAATTAAAAGTGCAGTCTTGTACTGCTGGTTGACATGGCAACAGAAACTCTTTCGCAAGTGGGTCACATCGTGCTTACAAGCCAAACTTAAGGCCAGGCCACCAGCACAAAATCGATGAATACACTGAAAGCAGTTGGTTGGTTGGTTGGTAGGTTGGTTGGTTTGTTGGTTTGTTGGCACGGCCCATCATAATCGCATAAGTCCGTTTGCTATTTGGAGCAAAGACAACATTCCCTAACTATGGCAGTGCTCTGGCGCACAGTTGACATTGACATGCTGTTTGGCGCATGCTGCGTATGCGTGATTTTCTACACATTGTCAACACACATGTACGCACACACACGCACACACAGTGACCACGCAATTAAGGGAGCACTGCTGCTGCCTGCTGGCTAATCACATTTAATTACTTTATCTCATTTTTTCTTATTTCGTTTTATTTTTTTTCTTTTGTCTGTGCATCAAATAATTCCATTGAAATGTAATTTGCCGCATTGCAAACCAAAAAAAAGAAAACTTTGTTGTCTGCGCTCTGGCATTTGGAAAGAGGAGTTCGTTGAGCGAAATGTTTAAAATACTTTAAGGCACATTTAAAAAATGTTTTTAAGAATAAAATTAGAACCGGGCTCCACAATTTGCGGTTTTCTATGATACCTTTTTATTACCAAAATTCAAGGATTTTATGCTACGTCATCAAATGACGCAGCTCCAAACTGTAGTTGTTGGTAATTAAAAGCAATTATTAAATTGTGCAAGATGAATGAAAAATAGTTTGCCCTTTTTACTAGCAATTAGCAGATAGATAACCCAAAAACTTTTTAATAAGCATTAGTGCTAAATTGGGTCCTCGACATAAGCATTAAATTTGCATTAAGAAGCACATTCACATATACCAGCTCAAAATAATACGGGTATAACGAGTGTGTCACGAGGTGGTTTATGTAAAATAATACCCCAAATTCAAAGCGAGAAGCTTGCAAATATTTGCCAAAGTTAGCTATTCCATTAGAGTTTACGAACTATTAGCCATTAAGCGACAAATGGAGCAGGAGCAAGAAGAGGTGCCGACACTCACACGGCACCAGTTGTTACTGTGTGTGTGTGGCCCACAGGTAAGTGGCACTTACACACAGCTCGTATATTTAATTCTGTCGTGAAAATTGCTTAATTTATTTCAAAATGATTGAAAACTCTGTCTTAATATACGACGACTAACCGAAATAGGCTTTATTATGGCTATAACTATTTATCACCAAGACTTTAATATATGTATATAGATAATACCCAGAGCCAGGCATGCATTGCCTGAGCTTAGTCAGAAACCAATTTATACAAAGCATTGGGCATCGCTCGTGTCCGGCAAGGGCTCGATTCTAAAAATAAATATATATAAACTGGCATCGACTTGGCCCACAATGCTGCGTATACGTGATATTATTTTCTTGCCTGCTGTCCAGCGTGTGTGTGTGCACCACAAGTGTGGGTGTTTGTCTGTGTATGTCTGGTGCTTGTGTGCCTGCGGTTCTTATATTTTGAGATTTCCAGCCCAGCCTTATCCCTGCACATGCCTGGCCGACGTGCAAGTCCTTTGTTTGTCTTTTATTTGCCAACATATGTTCGCCTTGAGTTACAAATTGTTGGCAAATGTTCGTACCGTTAATTCGCAGGCGGGCAGAGAAAGCCCGCAAAATTTGTAAACTCGTTATTCATTTTGCATAATAAATGAAACGAAAATAGCCCTAACAACTGAAACTGAAACTGACACTGACACTGATGCATTCACTTTAATAGCCAAATAAATTTGCTAACGTCATGACTCTGCGTCATTTGGCCATTTCTCATGCTGGCTGCCACCAACTGTCCACCTTAAAGTCTTCAAAATATATGTATTTGTATCTTGCTGGGCAGTTATCTGATGAACACTGCATATTTTATAAAATGAAAAATATGGACTGAAATTGCAGCTATGCATAATTAACGAGCGCCGACATTCCACAAACTTGATGTGGACAAAGTTGAAGCAGCTATGCTGGAAGGTGCCCTCATTCAAGTTAGTTGCATTCCCACAACTACAACGACTAAAAGTTGCTTTCAAAATAAAAGTATGCATAATTCAGCAGATACTTATGCTTATAGACAGAATTTCCGTTAAGTTTTAGTTGAATATTTTATTACCATATTAATGTATATAGATATGAAATAGATAATTTAAGCGAAATTTAGAAATTAAGTATCATGATTTTATTATATTTTTCTTGTTCTTTAAATAAGTTGATCACAATTTATCATTTTAGTAATACAACTGACCCGAATATGGTAGAAATGTAAAGAACAAGTTACAATCCTACACGATTTAAAGGTATAACCATCGTAAGCGGGAGTTTAGACCCTTATTAGATATTTATTTAAGGCTCTAATCTGCCTTTATCGTATTCTACAAGTCAGAGTCAAAGACGCGTACTAAAGGTGTGGAGCCAACAACAAGTTGTTGCTGCTGCTGTGAAGGCTTAGTATTGCTTGGCAAACAGCAACTTAACGCTTTATGCAAGGATTTGTGGCACACTGACTGCTGACAAGCGGCAGACCACCACAAGCTTGAAGATAGGTGGCAGGTGGATTTGTTAGCTTTTTAAGTTATTACACACACCAAGGAAAAAAAGTACACAAAGCACACATTGCAGAGAATGTGTTTGCCCAACGGCTCGGCCCAGCTAGATACAACTTCTAAGTACCACAAAGACGAGCGGTAAAAACAAAAAAAAAAAAATATATATATATATATATAAACGCTTTGAAGCATTAGCGAGTCAGCAACAACAGCAGCACTTTGTGGATTCATTGTTGGCCGTTAAAGAGCAGAAATCACCTACCATAAAACCCTACTGATTGCGTAGGCAACTCTGATTGCTTGGGTGGTGACTGCCCCAGCTGGCTGACTTAAATCAAAAACATATGTATTTACCAAAGCACGAAATTTACTTGTACATACATGTATGTATGTATATTGAAATTATAGGCGAAATCTGAAAGTTTACTGCAATATTTATCGAAATTTACACATGTCAGTGTGTAGCTAATGGCTGACTGTCAAAAACTAACAGTTTATTGCTGATAAGGAAACAACAACGAAAGTAATAAAGCCTCAATCCAGTCAGCGCCAGTCCGACAGATAAAATCCAGCGCCACTTGATACACAGCGTATACTCGTATACGCAATATCGATTTGAGCAGCCAACTGAGCATAAGCCTGTTTCCTATTCCCCGCTCCTGAAATGTCGTCTATCGTCGTTATGCTTTTCCCCCCTTTTTTTTTTGTTCCTGGCGTATTGCGTGATTTTTGCCAGAAGATAACGTTTGACGTAAGAGCAACAGATTTTTTTCGGTTCCATGTACGGCATTTTTATTACTGAACTCCCCCTAAAAGCGAACTGATGGCATTTTGCTGTTTATCTGTCTGCAAGCATCGGGAGCGAAATGTATGGGAATGCGTGCAGGAAGTCCAGTCGATAACAATTTCGAACTAAATTACGGTCCATGTTTAAGCCGAATATGCAGGTATAATATGAAATGGTTGGCTGTAATCATTGCTTAAACAGCACTCTTGGGGCAAAACCAAATAAAATGCTCTTGTTATCGATTAAAAAAGATTTATAACGTTATGTATTTATTTACATAAATTATGAAGGGCCACAGACTTTGAAACTTTTCAATTTATAACATAATCCGTTAGTGGAAAACTTTGTCCATTTACTTTCAAGAGATTAAAAATGTTAAAAATAAATACATTTTCCAGTGGGCGAGTCTGAAAGTAACTTTTTGCTTGCAATTGAACATTAATAATAAAATGGAACTTTTTCCCTTTTCATCGAAATAATGTGAAAATGGCTGAAATGAAACTGTAAATTTATCTGCACCCAACAAAAGACTACAAATGGTATGAGCATAAGATTGTTAAAAAGCCATGAACACGTCGGTTATGCAAAGCGGGGCTAATGAATCCGATCCGAAATATACTTAATGTTGTGCAGTTTCTTTTATATATATTAATTATGCATTAAAGCGATAGGAAAATCGAAGTTTTCATAGATTGCCGTGTGACATGTAGTAGTTTCACGACGAGGGTAATCAGGTTTCACAAACAAGGATAGCCAGCAACCCATTCAAAGAGAAAAAGAAAAATATTATTTTTGCCCCTTAAATTAAATTGCGCAATTGAATTTTGTTATCACAGCTGCTTCTGATGCTGCTGCAGTGCCTGCAATCGGTTTGCATTGCACAACTGCCCTGTTGTAGAAGTGTCTGTGGGGCAATGAAGGTTATCGCATATATAACTGAATAGCAACAGGACAGGACACAGAATGGGGCAGCTGGGCTCAGGTAGCCGGTCGTCGCAGCGAATAAGGCAGGCAATATCAACTTACAAATAAATCAGCAATTTATATAATGAAGAGCGTATAAGTTAATTGGACTTGGCGCCTGCTTCATATTTCTTTATTGACGTCGTCTAATTAATTTGACGCGAAATTTGTAGATATTGTTGTTTTTCTATTTGTTGTGTATCTAAATTATTGGCATACATAATATATATATGCAACAAGTGGGTCGGGGCACAATAGCTGTCAGTGGCAGGCGTGTGTCAGAATATTACCAAACCGTTGTCAGACACCGTTAATAGCCATGTCAAGTGGATGGCTGTCAATGGCAATGCGTAATGTATGCATTAGTTATGTGTATTATGCAAGTGTATTGTTGTTGTTGATCTGCAATTTTTCACCTTGTGCTGAATTCGTGTTCAAATTTGCGCCTCAACGGTATGCAATGGAAATGTTCTGCACGGCTGCCGGAAGTTGAACCAACTCAAAGTTTTAATTTTAATGATATGTATGCCAAGCACGTGCCTTGCTACACTCAAACACACACTCGTACACACACAGACACACAAGAGTACAAGTACGCCCACTTAAGCATTCACAATTAGCCAAGCAGCCCCATTTAAAGGTTGTTGTTGCTGTTGTCGTTGTTGCCTCGTTCTGTCTGTTTAGGCTTGGAGAACATGCACAAGCCGTCGGCACATGAAATCATTGATTTTTCACAGCAACAAAAAAAAGCTGACTGACTAACTTGTGTTTTGGGCGTTTTGTGTGTGTTTGTATGTGTGTGCGGTATCGACTCGCTCAGGTTACTTACCGGTCCCAGATTGTCGAAGCCATACTTATCGGCCACCTTGTGGGCGAAATCATTGTCAACGCCCCGACGGAAGCGCACCAGGAAGGAGCTAGTAAAGACGGCCTGATTGCCCAGTCCGCCAGCGCCTTTGCCGCTGGCTGCGTCCACTTCGGCGAACTGCAACAGCGGCAGCAGCATTAGCAGCGCCAGCAAACTGATGCACAGCAATCGCCATGAAGCACCAATGCTCCATGCAGCTGCCGCAATGAACATTGCACGCGTTTCGCTCGTGCTTCTTGTTCTTTTCTCTTATTATTTATGTCCGTTTTCCTTAGGACTTTGTTTGCGCTTTAATTCACAATTTGCAACGATGGGGCAACGCTGGCGTCACAAATTCGTGCACACTCTTCTGTTAGTTCGGGTAGCAGCAGCTTTGCTGGGGGCCAGGTTGGAGTGTCAAAAATAAAGGCCGCGCTTCACTGAATCCACGCACACACATACACACACACATGCAGAGGCACAAGTGCGTTCGTTAATTCGTTCGTTCGTTTGCTGTTTGTAAATAATGAATCAGTCAGAGGCGGCCGGCAAAACACTTGAAGCTTTTACTCTGTAGGACTGATTTGGCAATCGAAATTAATTTTTGGTCTTTCTTGTTATTTTCTATATATTTATTTTTTTTTCTTGATAGAATTTGCTTGTGTGTGCGCTGTGTGGCTGCTCTTTGCGTTGATTGTTGTGCGCTGCCACGAACTTCACTTCGCCGTTGCGCGCTGAAAACTGTTTGCCAGTGTCGGCAGTGGACGCCATTATGAATATATGTACGCCATGCGCCGCACCATTCAAAAGCATTGTCGAAAAGCTCGCATAGAAAGCTTCTCGCATGCGCCCACACACAGTGCATTTCATTTGTCGCTAGTGCTGTGCTGCTCACACGCCCAGCTGCTGCTCCTTCGGTCTATGGAGGCTTAAGCTCTGCTCCTTTTAGTATTCTTGTTGTTACTTTTGCAGCTTGCTTAGCTTGCTTTGTAGACGTCACCAATTTGGTTGACCTGCTGCTGCCGCCTCTTTTGCCTTCTATTTTGTATCCCTTGTACGAATAATAATCCTCGCCCCTCGACTCTTGTCCCTCGCATACTTGTTCTTGCGTGTATTGTTTTGTTGGTGTTGATATTTTCGATTGCTCGGCTTGTTGCTCGGCTGCGATTGGTTTATGCTACGCATTGTCAACATATGGAAGCATACTTTATGTTCCAGATTCATTGCATTTCATCAAAGGCACACACACACACACTTTCACATACACACATACACTTACTCAGATATATATTCATACGAATGTGTGTGTGCTTGAATTGCCCTATATGAGAATAATAGCTGAAAAGAGGTTCAACTTTGACCTTAGCCCGAATGAAATGAGCTGCTGTCAAAGCGAGCATTAAGCTTTTTAAATGTGCGCAATTGGGAGCCAAAGCTAATGGCCATAAGCTGCAGCTTGTGGACCCTTTATGGGCTACATATTTAATTACATATTGCAGTAATCCTTTTGAAACATTTCAGTGTCGCTTTTAATATATTTGAGGGGCATAATTAGAATAGTTTTCTCTAGGTTCATTTATTCAGAACACTATATTTTTTATTAGCATACTCAATGATTTTATGGGAAAATTGGTCTTTTAGAAATAATTGATATCGTCGTTACTAAACTATACTAGAAACTTATCTGAGCACTATCTTAATTAATATTTCTATCTTCACAGTTCCTCTCACAATATAATTAAAACAATAATTCCAAATCTATTATATAAAGTTTTAAAATAAATAACCTACATTTTATTCTAAAAAATTTAGAGTAAGTTTATTCATAATACGCAACAATGAAGGAATACTTTTTCTCTTATAACTAGCAGCTACTCAAGTACTAAGCATAAATCGTATCAACGAAATTAAATCTGATTATACTGAATTATTTATCTCCATGGGACTCTCAATGGCCCTTCCGCATTAAAGCCAACTCTTTAAATCACTAATCGAAAGCATATGTTCGATAGCGGGAGCGAACCGTAAACAAAGCAATTAGCTGTAGTTTAAATTACAATTAAGTTTTAATCAAGCTTACATTAAGTTAACAAAATAGCTTAGGACTATGTATTTAATTAAGGTATGCGCAGTCTGTGAAGCAATGGGAAAAAAGCAAAAGGCGAACAAAACTTGAAGAGTGCCAACTTTTTGCGCATCACATTCTGTTGCTGGTTGATAGGAAGCCGTTGGAACATTTTATTGTGGGCGTCACGTCATCATTTCCGCCTGCCGCCAAAAAGATTGCCTCGCGCTAGAAATAGTCCGCATTGATAACTATAACTATATATATATATATATAAATATTATGAAATTGTCACTTACCAGTTGAGTTGGCTGGCGACAAGGCATGAGAACTGGCGTGTCGCTTGATGCGCGGTGTATCTGACATGCCAGCAGCGGCAGAGGAAGTGGAACAGGAAACGGATACCGGGGCAACGCCACAGCTAACAATATTATTATTATTGCCGATGGTGACATCAGTGGCTGTCTTACTCGGCATCGAGTTGTAGCGCTGCAGCGAGGTGCGCGGCTTCTTGGGCTGCGTAGCCTCCAGCATGGCCTCGTCGAGGGCGGCAAACCAATCCTCACTTTCGCTCTCATCCTCTAAAAACTTCATATAGAATGAAGACTGGTTCTCCTTGTGCCTCTTCAGATGACTGGTGGGTGTTGTGGCGGCTACAGACGACGTCCGCTTTGACGCCACCTTTGTCTCCAGCTGCTGTGTCGCCTCAAGCAAAAAGCAATCCGTATCCGAATCGTTAAGAAAGTCCGACAAAGCGGCATCTGCTGCAACTTTTTCGCGTGCCTTTGGAACTTGCGGCGTCACATCCTCTATGTGTTGTTGATCCAGCTGCCTGTGCAGCTGGTCGCAACGTTCCCTGAGCAGCTCATGATCGCGTATCTGCTGTGCCCTCCACTGTCGATTGTCCAGCTGTTTGCGGCGCAGCTCACTGGCTGCATCAGCACGCACCTGTTTGCGTCGGTCCCGCTGCTTGTAGGCATTTGGACCAAACTCCTCCGAATCGAAGCCGCTGTCCGAGGTCGTGTTGACTTTGTCGCCATGTCGCACACTATTATTATCACAGTTCCAGCGCCAGCTGACCTCCGGACTGCCCGTGACGAGCGTCTGCGAGAACAGACAGCTGGGCGAAAGGCTTGTGCGGGGCGAGAAATCAATGCTATCGTCCAGTGTGTGCATTTTTCTGTGCGGCGGCGTGCTCTCCACACTATCCCCAACACTCACCGTTGGCGAACCAGGCGAACCTTCCGGTTCCCTCTCCGTTTCCTGTGTTGCGCTGGCGCGAACGCGCCTCTGCGGCGAGGCTGCATATAAAAAATGAATACAAATTAATATTATCGTTGTTCTACGCCGAAGGAAATCAATTTCCTCGCCTACCACTGTGTCGTTTGTGCAGCAATCTGCTGCTCAGCGTTAGTGAGCGCCTTTTGTTTACAGTCGACGCGTTTTCCATTTGCGGACATCAATTGAATTAATTTAAAACATTTAGCGAATGCGTTGTAAAATGCGCTCAATTCAATACCTTTGGTATTTTTTTGTGTCTTTTGATGTTAACAAATATCGACATATCGATAGATAGTTGCTGAACAATATTTCAACGATTGCTTTAGCGCAATTATCGATTGTATATCAAATTAAATAACAACGAAAAAAAAAACACTATTTTTATGTATTTTAATTCCAATGGGTGTCTACATAAACAATACGCAGAAAATCCCGTCCTTGTAGCTAATTGAGCTGATTCTATAAAACTGTAAACAGACTAACAATTAACAAAATTAATCTGAAACGAAATACGTTCTCTTACTTATTTATTTTTTTTATTGAAAATCGTTTAGTATTTTTAGTGCCAGTCCGAAGCTGCTGTCAGAAAGCTTACTGCTGCAATACGCTAATTCTTCACAGCTTCAAGATGTTGCTAGACTGTCAAGTGCAAACCATAAGGCTGATTGCTGCAACACGCTAGGGCTGCACATAGCTAAAAGATTTAACAGCCAAAATGCATCCGGTTCTTCAAATAAAAAACGATCACTTAAATTACATTCATTTTATTAACAACATTTGCATAACTAATAAATTTACACACAACTATAGCCACATGCTACTGCTGCCGAGTAATTGTTGCGTATAGAGCACAATATTGATCTAAATTGATTGTGTTACCTTTTAAATTCATTTAATATTACATTTAAAAACACACTGAATTTAAATGCTTCAAAATAAATGATAAATGCATAATAAGTAAATAAATAACATTAGATACAATTATTGTCCAAACAAAAAATATCTCGATTTACTTCTGCTCGCACTCACAAGAACTGGCGTTGCGCAAATTACAAGCCCTTGTTGTACCAAACGGTTTCCAAATCCGGCTGTTTCTTTTTTATGGATTCGCGGACCTCAGTTTCCAGACTGTCCACTTTGATGGCAGCACGCTGACTGAAGAATGCACAGCCCAAGGGCGTGGCAAAGATTAGGATAAGACCGCAGAAGAGCGTTTGAATGGGAGCATTGGAACGAGGATATCGCTTGAGAAAACCGTTCTTCTCCAGCTTATTCATCAGCATAGGTGTTAATGCTGAAGAAGAAGACGCACACACAGATTAGAGTACTGCAAATGTAAGTGCAATATTTATAATTTGAACAACTTACTCATTCCGGGCAACGCCATTGCAATACGACTGACGACAACAGCTGAAATGCCCAGAAAAGCGGCTTTCTTGGAAATGCCAACCTCTGCGTTCTTCTCATCCAACAGGACGACACCATTACGCAGCTCCCTGTATATCAAATGATAAGGCTTTAGTCATATCTGATAATGTATATAACAGAGATACTCACTGCATTCGCATGCAAGGAATGTTGATGCAATTGGCAGCTGCAACGGCAACAAGTGGCACCAGCCGACCGACCAATGGATTCATATTCTTCACAGCCCTGTTTAAGGTTAGCGCTGTGCCCAGCGCACCACTCGTGGCCAAGCAGTATGAGGTAATCAGTTGTCTGTGGAACAATTGAAGAGTACATAATTTTGGGCTCAATCTTCCTAGCAATGGAGGCACCTACGATTGACTAATTGGTGATGTGCCCGAGCGATTCGTATAGTTGACAATGGCATTGAACGTTTGATTGAACCACTGCCAGAAGACAACGGCCGGCGTTGTTTTGTAGAAGGTCATCATGCCTAAATAAAAAATAATAAAAAAAAATAAATAAAAAAAAACACAACATAAATAACAACAACAACATTATTACTTGTTTATTAATCAAAGCGCGGAAGCGAATAGTTGAAATGTCCAAATGAAAGCATATTTGAGATCAGCATACACTTGGAAAAAATACATGATTGTTCTTAAGCACATTAAATGTTTGATGAGGGAATTTAAGATTCTTTTCATTTCGGCTATTTTCACATATGGTTCAAATCGGAAACTCGAATTCATAGTAAGATATTCAATTTATATTTTATGTATCCCAGTGCAAAATGTAAGTTTTTAAATGATAAAAAAAAACACATTACAAACAAGTTTTCATTAAGAGTGTTTGTCGATAAATTTTTAAATCATTATTTTTAAAACATGTTGTTTTTCATTTCTCTGAGTGTATGCTCTCGATCTATAGTTCAACGAAGCGGCCCATTAGCAACTAGATTGGGGGTAAATAGTACTTACAGCCAGTGATAAGCATGTTCATTGGCATCTGTGCGGACATGCGGCCAATGATGATCTGTTTCTCGCCCGTCTCCGGATGAAAGGCCGAGTCGTACAGATATTTGGCCCTCCATATATCCTCAATAGATTTTGCTTCAGGCACATCTTTGCCAGCCCGATATTTAACGACTATTTGACGAGCTGCCTCCAATTGTGTGTTGGTTGCGAAGACGTTGAGTGGATTGGTGACCAGAAAAAAATGCTTCGCACGGCCCAAATACGTGCTCTGATCGAATTTCGGCTTATCAATATCCACACGGGGTAAAAGTGACATTGTTGTAGTTTTTTTTGTGTCTGTTATTGCTGATGATTATTGAATTAAAATGCAGATTAGATAGATCTGACATGCTTGAAAGCAATCAATAACATAATTAATATTGAGTCTATCTGATCTATCAATAACTATAAACACAAACAGAGAGAGAGAGAGAGAGAGAGAGAGAGAGAGAGAGAGATGGAAAGAGATCGATAACGAGAAAAAGAGGGCAATTGCTGCGCAGAAAGCTGCTTATCACTGGCCGCAATGACCCAACAGCTTCATGATAATCACCAGCAAACAAGTTTTAAGCACTGCCGCAGTAAATATATGTATATAGATTTGTAAGAAAATATGTGCGTCTGTAAATTGCTTATACATTCACAAATATTATTGACTTGACGTGAACCTTTTCGATTATGCATTCTAAACAAAAACATTTCTTGCTCGATTATATAAGCAGCAGGGATTTCATAATGTTATTGCGAATATTATTGAAAAATCTATAAATCTTATCTGCGTTCGCCGGGCGCACAGCTGACTTCGGCATAAGAACAACAAATTTCTTGCACAACTCGAGCAAACAATTGGAAAGAACAGGTTGCAACACTGACACACGCGAGTGTGTTTGTGTGAGTGTGTGGCAGTATTTGGGAATGGGTTCTTGAAGTTTTCCACGCGGGCACCACCTGCACCTACACAAAGACACATTTACTCACGCACTTCCAAGCGACACACTTCCTAACGCATTGGCAGTGAACTTACGACTAAATCGAATGCTAAGAGTTCCAACGCCGCAGCTGTCCCAAATCAGCTGCAGCTCCAGAGAGCTTTTTATGCCCTTCAAGAAGATGTCATAACTGTGACACACTGTTTGTGTGGTAACAACAATTGCATAAGTTTGACAACAGAAACTAGAATAAGTTTAGCTGTATATTTTCTCTACGCAGAAAGATTAACAAAATAATTAAATTTTTAAATATATTTCTAGATCAATTTTACTATTTATATTTTCTAAACAAATTGTAAAGCGTATACACTAGCTGAAGTTACTTTCTCTTCATTCTTTTGCTTTCGTATTTACCTTACGTTTGTTTCAATTTTGTTGGGCTGCGCTGTAGCGCAGATATCAATAACGACATGGAAAAGAGCGAGGGAGAGAGGAAGAGAGAGCTTTTTCTTTTTGTGCTCTGCGCAGCTCATTACCAGTTCGGCTTATGCGTTGCCATAGCTTTTAAGGCAGCCTGTTGTACCCTGCCAAAAATTGTAATTAAATGGTTGTTGACTTACACATCACCTTCATATATATATAATATATATATATATAATATATATAGGTATATGTACCTACCGAGATTCGATGTATACTTAAGTGTCTGTTTTAAAATACCTTACCAAAAATAATAATTGGGGTTGGATTGCACGGACTATGAGCTGCAAATTCCAATGGTAATCTTATGGATACACACAATTATAAGTCAGTGAAATTATAAGCGATTTTTTCAATTAGTATGTTTATTGTTGATTGAAATTCTAAATAATTAATTGAATTATAGGGACGTTAATGAAAGAAAGCTTTTTAACATTGCGTGTGTATATTCATTTATTGTTGAAATCCATTAATAGACTAAACATAACACCAACAGTTGTGTATATTAGCAATAGTTATTAGGTTTCTTTCTTTACAAATAAATGTTATTATTCGTTTTTGTTTATTTGTTATTATTATTCAATATTTGTTATATAAATAAATATGATGCATATTGAAGTATCTCTTAAATGTTTGCAAACAATTATAGTCATAGATAACACAAATGATAGATGTAAATGCAAATATGTATATAATAATAGCATAGATGACATTTATTGTACATTCTTGTAGGTAGTATGTATGTATATTGCTATACGCATATATACTCTATATATATATATATATATATATATATATATATATATATGTTTAAAGCACATGTATGTGTGTGTGTATATATGTGAGTAAGTGTGTGTTCGTTTGTTTATTTGTCCACCTTTGTATAATTATGTATAACTAGTTATATGCATACATCACTTATACACTTAGGTAATTAAGTAGTTACAATATTTGCATAAGATACTTGTACAGTCAAAGTAACACGAAATATATATTCAATATCATTTGATTTAGTTGAAGTTTAGTTTAAATTAAATCGAATAGAACGTTTTGAACATTAGTATGTGTTTAATTTTGGACGTTCGTAACGTGTCAACTGTTTGGTAAATTTGAATTGAACTGCTAATTGAAATAGTTAATTGAAACACTTAACGCTCTGTCAACAATTTAACGTTACTTATTGGATTGTGTATGAGTGTTTTTGGTTTTGATGTATGATATAATAGTCATGTATGTATATGTATATGTATATGTTGCATATGCCCCTTAAAACGACTAACATTTTGTTTAACTTTGCCAACACGCACTTGGTATATAGTATATGTAAGTATATGTTTATAACAATGTATATATGTATGCATTTGTATGTAGATGGCATATTTCATTGAGTCGGGAAGAACATTGTACTTGAGAGTTGCCTTTTAGAAGCATTATTTAATAATATGGGATTGATAATTTAACTGGCTTAGTGGGAGGTTTAAATAGGCGATTGTTCGTACATTTATTGTTTTGATTTTTTTAATTTTTTTGTTTCTATACGTTTTTAATTAGTTGAAAGAAATTCAAACCGAGGAAATCAGTTTCTTGGTTATCATATCGGCGCCTTCGACAAATGTTCAGCCAACTAAGCCTTACGTGTGTAAGTGTGTATTATTAAGTGCATACACTTTATATATGGCATATGTATGTATATGTTCATGTATGTATATAGGTATAAGTTTTCTTATATGTGTATATGTATGTAGTGCATTGCTCACTATGTAAGTTTGTTTTGTATCTTTATGCTAAATAAATAGTATGTTTATGTATTGTTTATTATGTATTTGCGAGTATCTTTTTTTTACTCTTTGCTTGCAGCTAAATTATACTGATTCAGTGTCGTGTCTACCATTACTGGGGTCTAATAAGACTGCCACACTTCTTGTGGATGCTAACAATACTACCAGAGCATGAAACTATCTGTTTAAACAACATGGGAATGCATTTTGTCATTGGAAAGCAATTCCTTTTTGATAGTTTGTTTGATCTAAATCTTAAGAAGTTTACTCTTAAGTCCACCGCCATTAAGCAGCTTACAAGTCACAATGTCATTTATTACAAAGTGTAATAAATAATCCAAGCATTTCGTTGTTTTTATACCCTTTTCAAATAAATTGCAATAAAACATAGCCTACTGTGCGATCAACAAGCTGGATCGCAACAATATTTAATGTAACTGACAATCGAAAAAATAATTCAAATTTGAGTGATTACTATTAGGAAATTTCAAACATTACGATCGATTGGAACTATTATGCCCTCTTCTGAGCCTATAGCTCTACCATCAACCCTGATTCTGGCACAATTTCCACAATTTTAGTTGGATAGAAGATTTCGATATCTTTCTTATAATATTTCATTTTCTTCTGGCTAAGGCAACACAATCAACTATAACATGCTTTAAGGATTCCTCAAAAATCTGAAGGTTCCGATCCTAATTACTATATCAAAGAAATAATAGTTCTAAGATTAAGTTCTTGGAAAAATACAGAAGTTGGGTTAAACATAGACTGGATATAATGTATATCTTAAATCGGACGTTAGAAGGGTATTCAATATTCGGAAATCCGAAGATAACTATTCGATTTCGTGTGCTGCTTAACGACAGTATTAAACTAAAAATAATATTTATAAGTAAGATTTGAATTTAGCGAGGAATTTAACATTTTATACAAATTAGTCTAAAATATATTTGCTCTTTATTGAGTGCGTTGTTTGTTCCACTTTTATTATAAATATTCGATCCTTTTTGTATTTAAACCTTTATATGACATTTTTTGGTTTGTTATTATACCAATAATACAACTAAAATCATCAAATTTACTATATTATTCAAAAATTGCACAAATGTGTATAAGTATGCGTGTGTATGCATTTTTGTATGTAATTTGCACCAAAAATTGACTATAAATGTACATTATTAGAATTATAAATGTTGTATACATATAGAATTTATATATTTACACTAAAAAATTGACGCCATTAATTGCCATAAAGTTCAAGTTATTTTTTGAATTGTTAAATACATATTTTGTGTGATTACTGCTTAATTATTTTGCTTCTTTTTTTTTTGCTTTTTAAATAATATTCGTGTATTGAAACGCAGGACGTTTGCCGTCTATTAAATAAATGTTTTTGTTCAATTTATGCATTAAAAAATATCTACATAAATATTTCATTAACTTTGTTCTTGACTGATTAAATATCAATGCAATAAGTACATGTGCAGGAAAGCTTGTGTATAATAACTAAACAAATACTAATAAGTCGAGTTTGCTCGACTCTCAAATACCCTGCACACTTATTGGTAGGTCATTACTCAATCTCATTGTATATGAATTTTATATATTTGTAGCAGCTTATGATATATGGCAGCTTTCAATGTTTCTGAGATAAACGAACGGACCACTTAACAGACGAACATGTTCTTTAAGTATATTTGAAGGGCTTGGTACAGGGTATACGGCTAATGCAATTGGTAATAAACTAAACACAATTAATTCGTTGATCTTATTCATTGACTTGGCAAACTGGTGTTTGCTTACCTGATTTGATGTCCACCTCATTGATTTGCAAGTTTTCGCCAAATGTGGCCTCGAAATCAGCAGCGGTAACAGGCTTTCAAAAGACGAGAATATTTCAAAGATTTTGTAAAGTTAAAATTTAAAAAACGAACTGCTTACAAACCAAATAACATTCTATAAATTTTTGTTTGGCTATGAACAACTTAAAACTCAATGCCTAATTTATAACATTGTCAACATGTTTGTGAATGGTTATGTTTCTGTAAGGATTATTTTTTTCTATGTGAAATGTTGCGTTGTTCCTTTGCTATTACTTAGCGTTGTTCCATAAAACCGTGGCAACAAATTCCATTGATTTGCTGTTCTTGTTTATTTACTTGTACTAAATATAAAACAATTTTCCCTATCTACAGTGCAATGTATATGCTTATATTTGTTGTATATATGGAGTTTGGTTTCTCTCTTTTGCCTAAATACATTTATGTATTTATCATTCGTTTTTGTTTAATTGGTGCATGTAAAAATCCATGTATTATATATACATATATATATATATATATATATATATATGTAGATTTATGTTCGTTATGGTACTCTTTGCTCTCTGCTGCGATTATGTACTGCATGTATGTATGTATGTAGGTATGCATGTATGTATTTACTTATATATATGTATATGGTACTCGTAATTGGTGCTGGTGATGCGAATCTAAGTGCGTCTGCTATTTAATATTGTAGCCAGTTGTTTAGAAAGTGCCTGAAAAAGTCGAAAGTTAAGCATTGAAATCGGCAACAAAATCGATGTGATACTCACTTATACACGGTTCTGGGTTCATTTTCGTCTCGTAGATCGTAGCGATCAGTATGAAGGCCACATACCAGACCATCAGTATGATGCCCAAACGTTTGTCCAACTTCCAGCCATTCAAGTGTGTCGAGAGTATCAAGAAGACAACGGTGGAGAAGAGCGAGAGTGTGGAATAGGTCAGACCTATTTAAAAGGGTAAGAACTCTTACGATTAATATGATTTGGCTTAAATGCAATGCTACACCAGGTACAACAGTCAAGACACATGCCAGGCATATCACAATATACAATACAGAATTTGAATAGGATTACGACGACGATAACAAGCACTATATTTGTTAGAAGCTAGGCGATATCATACATACCCTTGGATATGACATTGACGTGCGAGCCGGGTTTAATAATTGCCGTTTGTATGAACCATGGAAGTCCTAAGCACACTAGTATATCAAAGACATTTGAGCCAATTGCATTCGAAACGGCCATGTCACCGAAGCCCTCTTTGATAACGGCTATTGAGCTTAGGGCATCCGGCACAGAAACGCCAGCAGCAACGAACGTCAGGCCCATCACAGTATCTTGTATGGAAAGCGTTGCGCCAATCACCGTTATCATCCAGACCATAAAATATGAGTAGAACGAGATCCAAACCATCGACATGAAAAACGTAAATGGATACCAGTTGCGATACTGATCCTGCCGGCAATCCGGCATTGTCTTCTTGCACAAATAGTGTATCGGATAGACCACAAACCAGGCAACCAGTGCCGGCAGGCCGCCTTCAGTGGGTCGCAGCAATGGATCGGGGCGTGGCTCGCGTTGCTTATCCGTCGACTTGTAGTAGTCAACGCCACCGGCAGCGGGAACTGCAGCAACCACTTGAGTCTTAGCCGATGCAGCGGCTGATTCGCCTGTTACCACAGAGTCCGGCTGATCCGAATGATAGGCCATATTCTCTTGGCCCTGGCCCTGGGTAAACTGATTCATGCCCCAATCGTCTTCCGCCGGCGGTTGATTGGGTCTTGTTGCACTTGCTGCAGCCAATGGCTGTGGCTGATTCTCCTGGCCCCAAGCCGCATTCGGATCCCAACTGGCATTGGGATCGTTGTAGCTCTGATAGTCACCCTGTCCCGATGGCTGTTGTTGTGGCTGTTGCTGTGGACTCGTTTCGGATTCCTTCTGCTGTGCTCCTGCGGTGCCCTGTGTGTAAGAACTTTCGGGCACATTCTTATAGGTGACCAACGCAGATTGCTCCTCCTTACTGGGCAGCTTGAATGGCAGATTCAGTCCCATTGCCCAGCGCTCCAGTGGCGTATTGAAGTGCAAGGCAACGCAGTAGCCCACATAACAGAGCAGCATCACCACAGATTCAGCCTACAATTGCAAACAAAATATATTAAGGAACAAATCTTAATTTCATTGAAATTGGTATCTCCAACTTTGAATGTTTTAGAATTCTGTTATGGCAGTGGAAAGTCCGGAAGCATGTCATGGGATCATTACTCCAACTATGACTGCTATGTGTAGCTATAGTACATCATTTCAAGTTCCCTCGAAATAAATTTGAGGCTGAATGACTAGCTTACATAGAAACAGACAGACAGACGAGCAGACGGACACGCCTATTCTCGGCAACTCGGCGAGTGATGTTGATCAAGGTGACACCTCCCTCAACAACTCCTACAAAACCCCATACTCGAATCATTGTTGCTTTCAAGACTCTCAGATTTCATGTAGATTTGTCAAAGTATCAACTGCTTAAACTTACGCAAGAGATGACTTCATTAAATATAACTATTAGCATGACCAATATGGCTACGCAGTAGAAGAAGCAATCACGGACGAGTGGCCACCAGTTCAGTTGGCAAACTGTGCCGGAGCACAGGGCACATACGGAAATGACAAACATGATGTTGAACACGGCGGAACCGATGACACCACTGATGCCAATATCGTCCTTGGCAAAGAAAACTCCAATCACCACAGTGGCCAGTTCGGGAGCAGAGCTGCCGGCGGCCATGAATGTGGCACCTGCCACATCCGGCGACAGCTTTAGCTCTGCAAATAGTTTTATTGATAAATGTATGGGATTGATGGGCTGGAGTCGAGCTCACCCTCGCACAGCCTGTCCAGACTGGCCACAAAGTAATCATCGCACACAATGGCCAGTCCAAAGAACGTGAAAATGGCCACCAGAACGTGTATAACGAGTCCACCATGCTGCCGCGCAAACTTATTCATCAGGGGCCGTGGAAACTGCTCGATAGCCGGTGGTGTGCAATTGTCTCGTTTTGGCCGCCAAGTGGGCACAGCGTTATGCAAATGCGTCGCCATTGTCGTCTCCGCATCATTTGTCTACGGCAACGAAAGTGGGAAAGTGAGATCAGTTAAAGAGAGAGACAATAGCAACTGCTTACCTCAGTGGAGAGTAATGGATTGGGTGGGGTATCCTTTTCTTCAGACGGAACATCGGCTTCTGCTGCTTCCGGAGGCATGCCCACATCCAGGGGAATCTCCTCCGCCTTCTCATCGCCCTTGGCCGAGTAGATGCTCACGCAGTAATAGATCAGAAAGAGCAGGCCCATGTTCCACATGCGTGCGCGGCGGGAGCGGTGGCGAACGATCTGAATATATTTATACATGTGGATATAGAAAGTGTTAGTCACTTGCATTAGATTCCCTTTCACTTGTTGTTGTCGACTGCTGGAGACGGATTAGGCGCCTTCCTAAGCACACGAAGCATGCCAAAGACAAAGCGGCAACGGCGCAACGCCTGCAGGCGTCGACTCTGATAAGGTCTCATGTAAGCGCACACACTCAGACACACTCGCACACACGTCTCCACATAAGCGGGACTTATGCATATGTACCAAATGCTAGGTAAACAAGCAGTCAGCTTGCTGCGCCTCTAAGTGCTCGGCTACACAGATACCCCATACTCAAAATATGCATTAATACAAAACCAATAAACTATTAAAATATTAATAGAATAATGGAATTATGACCATTGGAACTACAATGAAAAATTGAAAAGCATCACTCCCAAAAGAGCGCAACAATAAATTGTCGCATTTAATGCCAAAAACATTTAGTCGAGTCGAAACACGATTAGAACCTTGGATAACAATCATGTTTATTAATTTCCACAATTACCCACAATATTCCTGAGAAGAAACACATTTCGACAATTGTGATACTATCTGCTAAGTTAACCATTAACAACTATTTGCTATTTAGAGCAAAAAGTTATTTTATTGATAATTTAGGCAAAGCATTCTAGACCTTAACAAGTTTAAGATATAAATATTATCAGAGCACCTGCAAATTGTATATTTCACTAACTGATAATGCCCATTATTATGACAACATTGTCTGCTGGGTATTTTTGAAGGGGCTTATGTGCTAGTGCACATACATGTATGTATATAAATATATATGTAAGAAAAAGTTCACTTATGTGCTAGGCTCGTGGCAAGCTTATTAAGTTTATTGCCATTGTGTCTGCCTCAAGTTGGCTGCGCTGTTAGCAGCCAAAGGCAGCTGACTGACTTGAAATTGGATACCAGACTAGACTCGGTCGGCCTCAGGCCGCATTGCAAGTAAATGAGAAGTAATAATAAGTGCAACGACTGCAAGTCAGTAAGTTGCCAGCTTTTGTGGCTAGCATAAGTAGTATTGGCCAGTTCTGGTCGCCGTCTCGAGTTTTCATTTAGCTGGCATGAAATCTAATATGATGTGTCGTGAAATTGACAATACAACTTTTTGGTCTTAGACTAGTCCAATGATTATGTGAAGACTGTAACTAAAGTATTCGAAGCCAGGTCAGCTGTTGCTGGGTAATACGCGAACTGATTCCTAGGAATTTAGTTCGACTTTGAGTTGTTTACCCAGGCAATTTAACGAGCAAATATATATTTACTCATTTTCCTGAAACTGTGGCACTTTGCAAACTGATAAGCGGCGAGTAAACAAAAGCAAAAGCTGACACTGCCAACAAATGAGGCATTTCGAAAGCAGTTTGATCCGCCAACAACTGCTGCATACTTTCCAAAGACACACACACACACACACACACAGACAGACAGACATATATATAGAGGGAATCATATAGAGGGATATGACATCATGTGCTCTTCTTCAACTCACTTGACAAAATGCGCAAATCGTGACACAAACTACATAAGCGACAACAACAATAAATGTCTTTGAATAAATTTGTGTAGCATTACAGCCATTTGTTAGCTATTGACAGTCGCTCTTGTTGTTGTTGTTGTTGTTGTTGTTGTTGTTGTTGTTGTTGTTGTTGTTGCTATTATTCTTGCTATTGTTGTTGTTGCTGTTGCTGGTTTGATAACAGCGCGAATTTGACGCAAATGGCACACAGGGCCAGAGAGAGCAAACGAAAGTTTTCACCACAAAAGACGAGTTCGAAATCAACCGCCGGGATGAGAGACAGAGAATGAGAGACAGAGAGAGAGATAGAGAGAGAGAGAGTATCAAAAAGGAGCAACAACGTCGACGGCTACGACAGCTGCGGCGTCTGGCTGCCTGGCTAACAAAGCCACCACACTACGAGTGCGTCGTGAAGGGAAGGTGGGGCTGGGATGGTTGAGTTGGCGCGGCCAGCAGTTCCACAGGCAAAACACGCAGCGCCTTGTGGGCTACTCGGTCATGCCGCACAATATCGATTTGCGGACCCCAACCCCACCTCCCGCAAACTTTTACTCACACGCGCTGTTGGCTAAGGTTGAAAATTATGTGTGTGTGTGTGTGTGTGTGTGTATGTCCAAGTGTGTGTGCGGATGAGGAGGCTTGTTAGTTACAGTTACAGTTATAGCAGGCGTGGATGCTGCAGCAACATCATATAAAAATAAATGGCTCTGCTAACTAAATACTCGTGTATGCTGTGGAAACGTCAGCATTGCTGGCGCTGCTGCTGCTGCTGCTGCTGCTGCTGCTGCTGTTGTTGTTCTTGTGGTTTTTGTTGTACGTCTGAGGCTGGGCGTTAGGGCTTACATCATATTTTTCTTAACGGCTGAAAACAAAAGATAGCGGCCTTCCTCCCTCAATAAGAAAAGCAAAAGTAATCATGGCTTTCATTGTGTTTGGGGGCTAAAAAGCTGGGCGCGATAAAAGAGAAAAAGCAGAATCACAGACAATTGAAGGCTGTGACAAATATGCAATTGACTTGGACTTGATATTGTAAACAGTTTGCACAAGCCATTTGTCGTTGGGCTTTCTTTCACACACACACACACATACATATACATACATGCGAGGCAATTTCATAATCACTTTTACGTATATTTACCATTTTTGCAGTAGTTTTAACGTTTCGATGAGCGTTTTTAATTGTAAAAGTAAATTTATATACAATTTTTTTTTGTTTTGCGTAATTTGTTCGCGTTTAGTTAGTTTGTTAGAAGCTTGAAACGTTTTTGTTGCGGAAAACAGATACAGAAGAAAAGCGTTGCATGGAAAAACATGCGACGATATTGCCTAAGATGTCGTTTTCTTTTTTTTTTTGCCCACACCAGAGTGCCAGAAATCGCGTTACTTGCGTATCATTTTCATTTCCAGCATTTAGATTAACCCGTTTATTTGATAAAATATCATTTGAATTTAGTTTGTTCGCGCACCATACACAAGTTCGACGTGTGCGTGTCTGTGTGTGTGAGTGTGTGGCTTGTATGTCACGGAGTGTGTTCTGTGTGTGTGTATGAGTGGGTGGTGTATGTGGTTCGAATCGCGCACGAGCAAGCACAGCTTTGCTTTCGCCTGTGTAGACGGTTCAGCGCAAACTAACGACGGCGCTAACGTCGCAAAGTCTGCAGCAAAACTTTTTTGTCTAGCTACACTGAGAGAGCCAAGTGCCAACACGAAACTCAAAAACAATTAAAAGAACAAACACAAGTTTATACAGAAGCATAATAATTGTGCTTTAAGAATAAGAACTCTTCTCTAAATAACTCAATTTCCTAAAAATATTTAATAAATGTTGTAAATTATATGTTATTTATGTATAATTTAATTACCGATTTTTTTTTTGACAATTAAAAAATGCGAAACATTATTAATGTAAAAGATTAGAGTAAAGAACAATATATTTTTGCAGTGTGGAAAAGTGGCAAAACGTTGACGCCATACTCACCACAGCCGAGAGGCGAGACACGACTCACGATTCACGAGTGCCAGCAGGAAATGTGCAAGTGTGGCGCTTAGGAAGTGCTTGAGTGTGCGTACGTCTGTCTGGCGGCTGCAGCGCCATCTATGCACAGCTTACAGAGTCAATGGCAAAAGCTGATTAAAATTGATTAGAAATCGCCGTTTTCGAAACAATTGAGATCCCACTGCGCTTACTTTGAGGCCTTCTTGTTGAGAAATTATATTTGTTTGATTATTATTTATATGCGCCTTCCCCCCGTCCGTAACGTCAAGTGTTGCCTGTGCAAACAACAAACAAGCGTTCTGAGTTGATGTCTCAGTCGGCGTCGCAGCATTTGAAGTGGCGGTAAAGGACATCAATTGTCAGGATTTTGCCACATTATCCTTTAGATTGTTGCAGTCCCGACGGCCGGCTTCTCTGATGTGCAACGTGACATTGCTACATGCGGCACTCTCAGATCTAGCCGCCCAGAGGCGGCTTGCAAAAACAAAGCAGGACACTCGGCGTATATATAAAATCGCCAACACAATGATGAATTTACCTGTTGACACCTTCCAAAATAGACAATTCTGCCAATTAATAATGTCTCCAGCTGCACTCCCAGCTTCTTATGATGCTTGCCTGCAATTCAATTGTAACAGGTTATAGTTATATATGGCTCAATCACAGGTCGTCCACAGTACCACAAAGACTGGTAGCAAGGACACTAGACGGTGCAAAATTGCAAGAAATTCCTGAGAATTGCAGCGGCCAAACCTCTTTGAATTGACAGTTTCAGTAAAGCGGAATTATGACTTTGATTCACGAATCAAGTGTGTAAGCGATCGGCTTAGTTGCCTATTGTGTTTTGAACGGCGATTCTTAACTCATTGTTGTGGGCCATGGGAAAATTGGATTTTCAGAGCTAAAGCTGTTTAAAGCCAGTAAAAGCCGAGTATGTTGATATATTTAAATATTCAATAGTTTTGAATCGTAAAGAGTAAAGTACTTCTAACTATTAACTTGTTCTATATTCTCCCAGAGCATGCTTTCTCCTTAGGGAAATAGATTGGTATAAAAAAAAAAATAACAAATAATAAAATATATACAAATTTGAAACCAGAAATTCGCCTCTAAGTTTAACATTGCATCTAGCAACTGGCACAAGCAACAGTTCAAGACCCACAATTGTTAACATTTCTTAGCCAATCTCAACTAAATAAAACTAAACCACATATCTAAATGGTTTGATGTCGTGTGCATCCCTCCAAGGCTAACCGAACTCTAATAATATTCTGAATGAGTCCCCTCCAGCGCTGTAGGTGGGCATCGCACATGCTTCACGCAAGCCACTTTGTTAATGGGCAACCGAATTTCAAATTAGTTTATAAACTAAATACAAATATTGTAACTAAAATGCGTTAGCTAATCAATTTCATACGCTCAATTTGTGCGGCGACTGAACGTCTGAGCAGGGGCAAGGACCAGCCAGCCACCTTGGCGACCGCATTTAAGGACATGATGGTCGGATTGCCAGGGACACGTTGCCCGGTTGTCTGCGGCATACAAAAGACGGCCCGGGGCAAAACAATAGAGCGAACTCGAACTCACTCTTGACGCAACTGCCCAAAATTGGCTCGCTCATCATTATTTATATGCCACTTTCTATTGAATTGAATAGATGGCAGGACAACAACACCAACCAAAAAGGGAAGGTGTCAAGGCAAAGGTGTCGGGACTGCCCCGCTACAGATGTGGTTGCCTGGCGCAATTCAAGGCGAAGACGTGGCACAGTTTTCCCTGTCTTCTCCAGCTATTGTTGTTTCATTGTTGTTCATCACTGCTTAGCAGGGTCGAGTGGCTCAGCCGTGGTTTATAGCGGTGGCGGTGACGGCGATGTAATCCTTTGTCTATGGCGACTCAATAAAGAACTTATTGTGGACAAATTTCGACATTTTTCAAGCGCTGTCCTCGGTTGGTCTCTGTATGAAAGTGTCTCAGATTGTGCGTGTGTGTGCACAGCTCCTATTCTAGCTTCAAAGGACATGCTTGACTTTTAACAGGAATCAATTTATTTTATGCGAAATAATCGTGTTGATGGCTGCGTGCTCGCCCCTTTTTCAGCCGCTTGACGTTTGCTTTTTGGGACATTGGCTTTTTGGGTTTTTCACTCACCAACCCCAGAGGGCCAACCCTCTGCAAAAAAGAAACAAACTAAACAAAACCAATGCCGAATCGAGGGCTGTGACTGGGTTTGGTCCGGTGGAGCGAGCGCCTATGTGAAGAAGGGTGGAAGTAATTTTAATTTATGATGTCAATTTATAGTAGTTTTTGTGGTTTCGCGACATTTTACATAAGCCCAGTGCTGCGACAGACGGAGATGCGATCGAGAGTTGTTTTAACCACACATAGATACATACATATAAATAAATATATATATACAAACGCATACTTATATGTAGACTAACTGCGGATCAAGTTTTTATTGAAGCACCAACGTATGGTGCTCATCAATCAAACAATTGTCATGCACTCATTATTATCACAACGTTGTCTTTTTTAATCAAAAAATGTTTTTTTTTTGTGGAATTTTCACTATTTTTTGTATAAAATCGCACTAGCGTTGCAATCCGCCGATCAATCGATCAAAACGAATGCAATTTTCCCCCGCACTATTTGGCAATTGCAACAATTGCATTGCCCTCAATGCACGTGGGCAGCAGAATGGCAACGTTGGGTAAGTTCGAGGCATGAATATACAAACCTACCACATAAGCCAGTAGAGGTCGAGGAGGACACTTCAGATGCTGTTCATCATTCATGCAAGTTGTGCAATTCATGCATTCACGTATTCAGTCATTCATTCATTCATCACACGCACAGGCATACGCACAAACAGACACTTGACAGCTGACCAGAACCTTGGGCTGTTAGGTAAACATGAATTTATCGGTTATTATTAGCACCTTTCCATCATAATTGCACCATAGGAGTCACAGTCTCTGCTTTAGTTCAGTTCAGTTGCAATCTCCTACCGTTGCCTTTCACCGATCTTTGCATCCGGCCATTCAATGGCCAACAAAGTCCTGCCGCACACCATTGATAAGTGTGAAAAGGCTTTTGCCAACCCGACAACAGCAATCCCCGGTAACGTTTTGTCCCTAGGCATTCTACTGAATTCTGGGCAGCCTTTGTCCCATTTTCGTACATTTCAATTTGCATTTGACTTTGGTGTTGGCCATGGGCCAGCCAAGCCACTTATGTTTGCTTCAGTTTGCCACGACAGGAAACCAGGAAGACAGTATCGCCGCCTGTGTTAGGCGGATCAGGACTTGGTGCCCGGTCAATGTGTAGGCTTTTGGGCCAAGGGAACGTGCCGCTACCGACAATTGTTACCGATTTTCACGTATTATTTGCGCTCGCTTGCACAAATCTTAAAATCCTAAGACGATTTCGTCCTGTAAATCTGCCATAAGCCGTAAAGCGTGTCACATGGCAAATTGAAGAAAGTGATTTGGTTGCTCCACAAGGAAATGAAATTTCTATAAGCTAGTAGCCTAACAAACAGGTCTATCGTAAGGTAGGCCCGAAAATCAAAAATGTTTAAAACTTAATTCTGATCGTTATGGAATCATTGATCTAAAAATATGTTAGGCACTGCAGAATTAACACCCATATTTATTTGCTATCCTCAGATAATCAAGAGATCAAGGTAAGAATACGTTTTGTACTTTGACTTGTGTGTTTCTAATCCGATCTTCATGAAACTTGAACAGATGATCAATAACTTTAAAATAATGTAAAAGAAAACTTGTATTTCAAATTTGAACAAGCTTCATCTTTAGTCTTTGATATGCGCTAATTCATACAGATAGACAGATGGACTATACCAACTTAGCTGTTGATCAAGAATATACATACTATATGAATTCGGAGATGCTTTGCACAAAACCATTTACACATTAATGGGTTTCGAAGAGTATATTGGTTTGTGCAAAACATAAATTTTGATCATAAAATATTTTAGCTAAATTGTGTGAATATATGAAACATTTATGTAAAGAAAACCCACGTTCAAAAATCAGTTTTGACAATCAGTTAGAACAGAGAAAAAAATGGCTATGACAGAATTTATGTAGTTGGCCATTGCTCACATTTCAGTTGGAATTTTAGCTGGCCAGAGTACGCTCAGAATTAGTCACCAATCGGGGAAGACAAACTGTTTTATTTGTTTCGATAAAAATAAACTTAACTTTATTGATTTTACATTGACAATTTAACGCCAGCATATTCTACATTCTATATATATTCATAATATTATCATTGACTTACCATGCAGTAAACACATACGAAGCTGACCCGCTCGTTTTGCATATGAAAAGTGTTGTAAGCCCAGAAGAAAATCCAACTAATCCGGGGCAGGTAAATCAAATCTGGTCAGTAGCCAATGGAACGATGTGCCACTGTGACATTGTTTGAAGGCAAATGTCCATTAATAATTAACGATTACCCGCCGAGGTCAATACTTTGCACACACACACACAAATGGTGCTGCCCGCATATGTATTCAAATTGAAAACACCGCAGGACATGCATACAAGGATGCGATCACTGGACACAGGACAAGAACGGTAGTCAGAGAGTATTTGAATGAACTGCATTACAAGCGGATTATTGGATTTGAGGTTAAGTGAATTTTCAACGATTGCAAATGGAACGAAATTGAAAATTCTCGACGACTTTCACAAATGTTTTGACTTTGAAAATGTTTGCGCCCTAAGCTAACGCAGGACGACAAAAAACGCGCACAAAACGCGCGCGGTAGGCGGGGCGAACACAAAACGCCATTGCTCACAAGGCAGCTGCTAACACACACAGACAAAAACACACACGCGTATTGAGCGCATGTGTGTGCGAGCGAGAGAGTGAGCACATCTGCCTGCTGCCTGTGGCATACCCCAAAGGGATAGAGGAGCGTGCGCCAAGGATATCGAGCCGGACGCTCGTTTTAGTGAGAAAACTAAGCAGCATTGATCATGCCTGAAGTGGATGCGATTTAAACGCGCGTGTTGACTGTCGCCTGCCATTGTCCAGGGGCGCAGGAGGAATCCTTGTCGGGGTTGGTTGTTCCTTTTGTGTGCCTTTTAATGGACCAACGGCCGCCGCGGTTTTTGTGGCGTTGTGTCACGGGATAAATATTAATCGATATCTGTGTATAGTGTGTGTATGTCTGTGTGTGTTTGTGTGTGTTTTGGGGTGTTGTGTATCCCTTTGTTGCCCAGCAGCATGGCCATTGTGTGTGTGTGTGTGTGTGTGTGTGTATAAGTGTACTAAAATGAGCAACATCCTCGCTGTTGTACTTTGGCGCGTTCACCGCTCGAATTAGTCGAGTGCATTCGCTTGAAAAACTAATTTGATTTATGTCTTCGCGTTAAAGTGCGGTTTTCCGTTGAAGGACGTCGCCTCTCTCCTCAGCCGCCATTCACACCCATAACATGGCCAGCTCATCCAAGCATCCAGCTGCTTTTGCAACGCCCCGCCAAGTGCCTTCTGGTGCCTCAATGGCCAATGCCAAATGGGGGCTTTGTATAATTTGTATAATTAATTTTCGTGCTTAGCTTTTCAAAATTTAAAAGCGAAAACGTAAAACTTTCGATTCTGAAGTTCCATGATTAGATTTTAGTTGAAAACGAGATTCTAACTTATTAAACTAAAAATAAAAGAATATTTTAAAACATGACGCATTTAAATACTTTCGTATGTATTTTGTTTATTTTTCAAAAGTTAACTTTAGAGAAAAGTTCTCAGCTGGGTTCTATAACCATCTGTATACAAATCACAGTTAAATATCTTGAATAGATTAGTTGAGAATCAATATCTGATTTTAGTATCATATGACGAATAGTTTTTATTAAACAAATTTATTGAATATAATGTTGATCGAAATAATAGAAAAAAGCAGCTGCTTAAAAAAGATTAAATCAAATAAAACCCATCCATGTTCTTTATATTTTCACCGTTTATTGAAACATTCTTAATACTCCTTAAGTTTTCTTTATATAATTTTCAACATGCATTTTATATATACGAATTAACACATAATATCATATTTTCATCGATCTATTCACGCGGAATGAGTTTGAGCCAGAAACCTTTTTTGGGCATAAGCTGAAAACCACCGGCATCAAGCTCAACGGGTAATTTGGATTTCGAAGATTCCGCAATACGGAACGCACGCATCATATAGAAGATGACAGCCTTGGCCTCAAGTAGTGCGAAGCGGGAACCTATACAGGGAATACATAGGAATATCATCCACAATAATGAGATTTACTTTAACTCACCTATGCAATTGCGCGGGCCCAAGCCAAATGGAAAGTATGTGAATGGCTGAATTTTGTTCTTGCTCTCCTCGCTGAAGCGCTCTGGATCAAACTTTTCGGGGTCCTCATAGTATTTGGGATCACGATGAATGGCACAAATGGGCAACCAAATGGCTTCACCTTTCTTGATCTCAATGTTTTTGCCATCAAGCTCATAGGTAATATCCTTGTTGCATTCACGATCAACGGCAATAGCCGCCGGCCATTTGCGCAGAACCTCGGATACGACCTGATCCATATACTTCATTCCCATTAGCGCCTCGTATGTCAACTGGCCGCCTTCGAGATCACTGCTGACCTGCATCACCTCCTCGTACAGTTTCTCCTGCACATCCTCGTTCGCCATAAGCTCTATGGCTGTGAAGCCCATGAGCACCGCCGACGTCTCGAAGCCCGCAAAGAAAAAGACAAAGCATTGGGCGACTATATCGCGATCGCTCCAATCACGAACTGTACCCGACTTCTGCTTATCAGGCTGGACCATGCCGCTTGCCTCCATTAGCATGTTGATCATATCTGGCCGCACGATATTGTTCTCCAGACGATACTTCATGGCATCCAGTACTATACGCACAAAGTATTGGGTACTCTTCTTATCAAACAGTGACAATTTAAATAACTATAATCGGGAGACTGAATATATTAGACTAAATGTTTAGTTGGCAAATAGATTAGCGCACCTTAAAAATCCAACTTGCGTTGAGAAAGAGCAGAAACTTTAAGTTCATCAGTGCCGTAAACTTGGTCAACTTCTTTCCCATCAAATAGAATGTATTATCACGATCTTTGAACGAGTTCACTTGCATGCCAAAGGCCGTTGAGGCGATGACATCGTTGGTGAAACGGGTGCAATAATCTTTCATGTCCATATCTATTCCATCTTTTGGCATTTGATCGGGATTCAAACAGTCCACCGCCTCTTTGGCCACAATGTCCATCAGTTGAAACATTTGGCGCATTTTGCTGCCGGTAAAGGCAGGACTCAGTGTGCTGCGCATATCCTTCCAGCGCGCATCACGCATGGAGAATAAGGAGCTACCGAATAGATTGTCCATATCATGGGGATTATCTGAATGGTCAGTGCCGAAGACATTGCGATGATTTGTAAAGTGTTCGAAATCCTTAATTGTTATCTGCTTTATCAGTTCCGGATCGCGTACCATCAGCAACGGTTTGCGTTGCTCAAAGATGCCGTAAACCCTAGAAATTTAAACAGAACGTTGACCGATAAGCGAGCTATAAATACCACCCAATTTGCATAGTAGCAACTCTTATCTTACACATAAACAAACTTGCACTTGAACCATCTTTAAATAATAAAAATAAATATGTAATTTGTCATAAATAATCAATTTGATATCACCGATAAATACATTCAAGGTTATCATATCAAGGCATTTTTCAGATAATACGGCCTTAGCTATAATTGTTGTTGTCTTGAATGTCTTATCAAATCAATTGCAAAACTTCTATTGCAAATGATTTTAAAATATTTATTCATACGAAATTGAGGTACTCGGGTGACAAGCGATGCTCGCAATTGAAAACTGAGTATTTAATACACATACGATCATGATAATTGATCATCACGTCAATGTTAAAATGCTGAACCACAACATTTAAAAAAAATACTATATAAAGTATGAGCAGCCCACACACATTCAAAGTGATTTAATTAGATATGCGCAATATTCCAATTGCGTATTTAATTCATTACTTGACCTTCAGTTAATTATTATGTGCAACCGGTTTGTTATCTAGTAAATATGCATTACATACTCACTTGCCGTCGCCTTTATTGTACAAATCAACGATTAGATCAAACATTGATCGTTTGCGAATAACCATTTTCCACATGCTACCCAAAAAGGGAGCTGGCTTATCGCATTGGACTCCTTTCTCTTCGAAGAATTTATATGTGGCTGTGGCCCAGCGATAGGCCAGCAGCAGGAATACCGCAAATAAGGCCAAAAATTCGACAATCATCTTGAAATTTTAGCGACCCGACCCTTCCAATATTAACATCAACTGTTTACTAAACACAACAGCGATCGCCTCGTCCACAAATCGACTAATTGAGTCGCATTCGAATGTATGAGTCGTGTACTCGAGTCGCTTAAGTGGAAGCGAGCTTTTGACTAGAGCTTTTTGGGTTCTGGTTTTCGCGGCATATGAATGATGAAATTGCGTTAACTCTTCGCATTTGTACACTGTAAATTAAGTTCAAAAACATATGTATGTATGTGTGGCACACACTTTTACATGTTCAACACAAAAAAATGAAAACAATAAAATAAACACAATACACAAGAGCAGAACGCAAAAACAAACGCAAATATTAATAAAAACAGTATCAGCACAGTTACTGTGAACTTGACTGTCATTTAAACGGCAGTTCAACGAGAAAAAATGCTGATGATGAAATTAACAGTGATTGACTAGTAAATGCCCCGTAATCAGGTCAAAAGCACCCTTAATCTATTTATGAAATTTGGAGTTTTTATCGAATGGTTTAATATTTTGAGAGAGCGGGAAAATTAAAAGTAAATTATAACAGTGTATTAAATACATATGTGCTCGGACAATAGCCTTCATATATTTTATTTAACTTTAAGAAAGGAGCATTTTAATATGCAATATTGAATTCGTTTTCTTCTCTGATAATCCAGTTGTATTTTTTTTTTTTTTTTGATAAACAGTTTTCATTATGCCTCACACACAGTACATTTGATAACATTAATTTATTTTTTCAAAATTGAGGATGGGGCACATCCAGTTTCGTATATGTTTATATTTATTTCAAATTATTGTTTAAATTACCATTCGCATTTCATATAATTCAAATTATAAATTTGTCCCTAATAACTTTGACTTAATTATTTACATTTGTTTCATTTTGGAAATTCTACAGAACTGCCAGAACATGGAATAGTAAGAAATCCAGCTTTTCATCTTGAAATTGAGTTTTATCTATACTGGATTATGCTAACCTTTGGATTGACAAAATCCAAACCCCCCGCTAATCTGGCATACGCACATGTTGATCACATTCTAGTCACTAGTTCATCCCGATTATATATGATCTATAATATTTGATATGTACTTACATCGACAATAATAAATCTTGAAGCAAAAAGAAATAAATTATAAGAAAAACTAAGCACAAACATTACTTAAAGCAACACCAGCAATGTTCTCAGATATCTATTCTATTCTAGTTATCTCCATTCGGCGTGGGGCAAACGCCTACCAGGGCCCATAAAGTGCCCAACAACATATCCATGTCAACCCCCAGAGCATCCCAACGATAAGCCTTAAGCAACTGTACCATTTTACATGCTCAAACCTTAACTCAAACCCCAACGAGTGTGCTGTGAATATTGAAGCCACAATTCACCTCGTTTACAAATCTCTGCATATAATAGTATACATAGCGCTTGATACACATTTTGCATATTTAAAGCATTGAATAGATTAGTTGAGAATCAATATCTGATTTTAGTATCATATGACGAATAGTTTTTATTAAACAAAAAAAGCAGCTGCTTAAAAAAGATTAAATCAAATAAAACCCATCCATGTTCTTTATATTTTCACCGTTTATTGAAACATTCTTAATACTCCTTAATTTTTCTTTATATAATTTTCAACATGCATTTTATATATACGAATTAACACATAATATCATATTTTCATCGATCTATTCACGCGGAATGAGTTTGAGCCAGAAACCTTTTTTGGGCATAAGCTGAAAACCACCGGCATCAAGCTCAACGGGTAATTTGGATTTCGAAGATTCCGCAATACGGAACGCACGCATCATATAGAAGATGACAGCCTTGGCCTCAAGTAGTGCGAAGCGGGAACCTATACAGGGAATACATAGGAATATCATCCATAATAATGAGATTTACTTTCACTCACCTATGCAATTGCGCGGGCCCAAGCCAAATGGAAAGTATGTGAATGGCTGAATTTTGTTCTTGTTCTCCTCGCTGAAGCGCTCTGGATCAAACTTTTCGGGGTCCTCATAGTATTTGGAATCACGATGAATGGCACAGGTGGGCAACCAAATGGCTTCACCTTTCTTGATCTCAATGTTTTTGCCATCAAGCTCATAGGTAATATCCTTGTTGCATTCACGATCAGTGACAATAGCCGCCGGCCATTTGCGCAGAACCTCGGATACGACCTTATCCATATACTTCATGCCCATTAGCGCCTCGTATGTCAACTGGCCGCCTTCGAGATCACTGCTGACCTGCTTCACCTCTTCGTACAGTTTCTCCTGCACATCCTCGTTCGCCATAAGCTCTATGGCTGTGAAGCCCATGAGCACCGCCGACGTCTCGAAGCCCGCAAAGAAAAAGACAAAGCATTGGGCGACTATATCGCGATCGCTCCAATCACGAACTGTACCCGACTTCTGCTTATCAGGCTGGACCATGCCGCTTGCCTCCATTAGCATGTTGATCATATCTGGCCGCACGATATTGTTCTCCAGACGATACTTCATGGCATCCAGTACTATACGCACAAAGTATTGGGTACTCTTCTTATCAAACAGTGACAATTTAAATAACTATAATCGGGAGACTGAATATATTAGACTAAATGTTTAGTTGGCAAATAGATTAGCGCACCTTAAAAATCCAACTTGCGTTGAGAAAGAGCAGAAACTTTAAGTTCATCAGTGCCGTAAACTTAGTCAACTTCTTTCCCATCAAATAGAATGTATTATCACGATCTTTGAACGAGTTCACTTCCATGCCAAAGGCCGTTGAGGCGATGACATCGTTGGTGAAACGGGTGCAATAATCTTTCATGTCAATTTCTATTCCATCTTTTGGCATTTGATCGGGATTCAAACAGTCCACCGCCTCTTTGGCCACAATGTCCATCAGTTGAAACATTTGGCGCATTTTGCTGCCCGTAAAGACAGGACTCAGTGTGCTGCGCATATCCTTCCAGCGCGCATCACGCATGGAGAATAAGGAGCTACCGAATAGATTGTCCATATCATGGGGATTATCTGAATGGTCAGTGCCGAAGACATTGCGATGATTTGTAAAGTGTTCGAAATCCTTAATTGTTATCTGCTTTATCAGTTCAGGATCACGTATCATCAGCAACGGCTTGCGTTGCTCAAAGATGCCGAAAACCCTAGAAATTTAAACAGAACGTTGACCGATAAGCGAGCTATAAATACCACCCAATTTGCAATGTAGCAACTCTTATCTTACACATAAACAAACTTGCACTTGAACCATCTTTAAATAATAAAAATAAATATGTAATTTGTCATAAATAATCAATTTGATATCACCAATAAATGCATTCAAGGTTATCATATCAAGGCATTTTTCAGATAATACGGCCTTAGCTATAATTGTTGTTGTCTTGAATGTCTTATCAAATCAATTGCAAAACTTCTATTGCAAATGATTTTAAAATATTTATTCATACGAAATTGAGGTACTCGGGTGACAAACGATGCTCGCAATTGAAAACTGAGTATTTAATACACATACGATCATGATAATTGATCATCACGTCAATGTTAAAATGCTGAACCACAACATTTAAAAAAAAATACTATATAAAGTATGAGCAACCCACACACATTCAAAGTGATTTAAATAGATATGCGTAATATTCCAATTGCGTATTTCATTCATTACTTGACCTTCAGTTAATTATTATGTGCAACCGGTTTGTTATCTAGTAAATATGCATTACATACTCACTTGCCGTCGCCTTTATTGTACAAATCAACGATTAGATCAAACATTGATCGTTTGCGAATAACCATTTTCCACATGCTACCCAAAAAGGGAACTGGCTTATCGCATTGGACTCCTCGCTCCTCGAAGAATTTATGTGTGGCTGTGGCCCAGCGATAGGCCAGCAGCAGGAATACCGCAAATAAGGCCAAAAATTCGACAATCATCTTGAAATTTTAGCGACCCGACCCTTCCAATATTAACATCAACTGTTTACTAAACACAACAGCGATCGCCTCGTCCCCAAATCGACTAATTGAGACGCATACGAATGTAGGAGTCGTCTACTCGAGTCGCATAGGTGAAAGCGAGCTTTTGATTAGAGCTTTTTGGGTTCTGGTTTCCGCGGCATATGAATGATGAAATTGCGTTAACTCTTCGCATTTGTACACTGTAAATTAAGTACAAAAACATATGTATGTATGTGTGGCACACACTTTTACATGTTAAACACAAAAAAATGAAAACAACAAAATAAACACAATACACAAGAGCAGAACGCAAAAAACAAATGCAAAAACAAACGCAAATATTAATAAAAACAGTATCAGCACAGTTACTGTGAACTTGACTGTCATTTAAACGGCGGTTCAACGAGTGGGTGTGGCCAGCAGTGCGAGAAAAAATGCTGATGATGAAATTAACAGTGCTTGACTAGTAAATGCCCCGTAATCAGGTCAAAAGCACCCTTAATCTATTTATGAAATTTTGAGTTTTTATCGAATGGTTTAATATTTTGAAAGTGCGGGAAAATTAAAAGTAAATTATAACAGTGTATTAAATACATATGTGATCGGACAATAGCCTTCATATATTTTATTTAACTTTAAGAAAGGAGCATTTTAATATGCAATATTGAATTCGTTTTCTTCTCTGATAATCCAGATGTATTTTTTTTTTTTTTTTGATAAACAGTTTTCATTATGCCTCACACACAGTGCATTTGATAACATTAATTTATTTTTTCAAAATTGAGGATGGAGCACATCCAGTTTCGTATATGTTTATATTTATTTCAAATTATTGTTTAAATTACCATTCGCATTTCATATAATTCAAATTATAAATTTGTCCCTAATAACTTTGACTTAATTATTTACATTTGTT
This sequence comes from Drosophila cognata, assembly GCA_035041535.1. Taxonomy (NCBI): domain Eukaryota; kingdom Metazoa; phylum Arthropoda; class Insecta; order Diptera; family Drosophilidae; genus Drosophila; species Drosophila cognata. Next base: position 9,003,560 of record JAWNLC010000571.1, on the reverse strand, counting down.
TTATTTTGGAAATTCTACAGAACTGCCAGAACATGGAATAGTAAGAAATCCAGCTTTTCATCTTGAAATTGAGTTTTATCTATACTGGATTATGCTAACCTTTGGATTGACTAAATCCAAACCTCCCGCTAATCTGGCATGCGCACATATTGATCACATTCTAATCACTAGTTCATCCCGATTATATATGATCTATTAAGATCACACCTAGTCCATTACTTGAACTTATCAATTCAAGCTTGTTATACATACTTAGGCCAACAGAGCCGGATGTATCTTGATCTGTGCGTGGATTGTGATTACCAAACTAATCTTGACCCAAAACGATCCACCGGGCCAGAGCCGGAGACAGAGCTGTGCTTGGCTTATCTGTCCTTCGCGGGATGGGACGGTACGGGACGATAAGCACGTTGCCATAAGTTGCAGTTGCACATAGTTTGGTTAGGATGTGTTTTCCCCTGGCCACATATCGTTGCCAACTAATGAGGCGCCTAGTGTCTCTCCGTACATATGTTTGGTATATTGTTGCAACGTCGCTGAGCTCACGTGAGCTCGTAAAATTTCCTCATTAATCAAACTATGAATATGACGCCATTTCCTTATTGTGTGTGCTCTAAATATGACTAGGTACAGAAAGCAAAGCATCGGACACATTCCATGAATGATAACTGCATTTCCATTGGCTGGAAATATGCAATATTTAATTATTTTACAACATCTACTCTCACAATTTATGATCATTTCATTGTTTTAGGTAGGTTCTACTTTACGACGCCGAAGCTGAATATGAATCCGTTCCGAATGCGCGGAAAATCCCGCGCTCGTTATTGGACAAGCATGTAGGGAAAGTCCAAAGCCCGATACTCAACCCAAGGCGGCTGCTGGACTAAGTGCCAGCCTACACAAATAAGCTTGTACATTTTTTTATGGCCTCGCCGCGCCCGACAGCCCACCTCCATCTACCTGCCCGATCTCGCCCAGCTCAGTTTCCTGGCAAAGCGCATTTATGAATGAGTCTGTTCGCTATCTGCTCTGGTAATGCGACTCGTGAATGAATCTCACATGGCGCATTGTAATTTTATGGCAGGTACTAAAACCACCTACGGGCTCAACCCTAAACACTTACTCCTACCTAACTCAACGTAACCCAGTGCAGTCCGGAGCAGAGATGCACCCGTTGCATTCATTAGCGTTGCGAGAACAAAGCAGTTGCACTTAATCCTAATGATTTCCCTTTTGTTTCTAATGACGCAGCGGTAGGCTTATGTGGGACAAGTAGCACCATCTCTAAATATGAAGCAACACTTCACAAGAAACGCGGATAAAACAGCAAAACCATCGATTAATGACACCAACACAATATAATAATTTCAAAATAATTTTCAGACTTCGTTATAAAATGTTACCGTCAATTTCTTTTGCTTATATTACTAATCAAAATGTTAAATTTGATACTTATCTTCTAAATTTGATATTTACATATAGACAATAATAAATCTTGAAGCAAAAAGAAATAAATTATAAGAAAAACTAAGCACAAACATTACTTAAAGCAACACCAGCTATGTTCTCAGATATCTATTCTATTCTAGTTATCTCCATTCGGCGTGGGGCAAACGCCTACCAGGGCCCATAAAGTGCCCAACAATATATCCATGTCAACCCCCAGAGCATCCCAACGATAAGCCTTAAGCAACTGTACCATTTTACATGCTCAAACCTTAACTCAAACCCCAACGAGTGTGCTGTGAATATTGAAGCCACAATTCGCCTCGTTTACAAATCTCTGCATATAATAGTATACATAGCGCTTGATACACATTTTGCATATTTAAAGCACAAAAGTTGCCACAAGGCGCAAAGATGGGAACAACCCCCAGTAAGAAGCACTTAATTCAATAATAAATTGCCACCACAGAAGGGCAGCAGCCAAAGCAAGCCCCTTGATTTTTCGGGCAAGCCCGAAACAACCCACAGATAACCAAGTTATACAGGAGAGTCATCGGAACGGTGCGGTGGGGGAAGGGGGATTCCATAGCCCAGCCCAGCCCAGCCCAGCCCAGCCCAGTTTGCGCCTCAGAAGAGACAACAACTTTTATCAAATTGCGTATAAGGGGGTTTGTCGGTAGGTAAGCGTAAAATTCATAATCATGAGCGCTTCGCTTAAACTTCCACCCCGCAGGGAGTTACAAAAATATAAAAGAATAGATACTTCCATTCATATATGTATGCATGTATGTATGTACGTATATACTTAATAAATAGTAGCGCAGTGCTGCGAATATACACATTAAAAGCGAAAGTCAAAGAAGCTGCCATTTCGAGAGCCGATTAGATTTGCTGGCTTGAAAACTACGCGCAGCGACTTCACATACATGAGTACATTATATACTGCCCTGCCCGCCTGTGTATGTGTGTGTGTGTGTTTGTGTGTGTGTGTGAGAGAGTATATGTGTGTTTTTGAGTCTGCGTGAGCGGCCATTGTTGTGCGGTGCGAAAAACAACCCTGAAGCGTGCCTCTCGCTCACACAGACAGATAGGCCACAAACAAATCGATGAATGAAGCAGGCGACGGATGCCCTCAACGTATCAGTGTATGCGTGTATGCGCGTGTGTGTGCGTATGTTTGTACGTAGGTAGACCGATAGGTAGGCCTACTGCCAAGGACCTTTGCGTTCAATGAACAGAAAATCTCTTTAAATTGTGTGTCGCTTGGCCGGGAGAGTTCAGTTCGAGTTGAGATCTTGTAACGCACACGCACAGCTCCGGCACCCGCAATTGCACAAGTCAAGTGTTCCGCCCAAGTAAAAAATAGATATATATAAAACACGGTGATTTCACATCTACACAAATTTACGAAAATGTCGACAATTAACATGCATCCCCCGCAAACGTATTCGCGCCTATTCCGTCCCTGGGATACGCAACGCCAAACACCTGCTCCGCCCGCCAGGACAGTGAAACGTGAACATCAGCCCGAAACAGTGACCATTAAGACGGAGCTGCCAAGCAGCAGCAGCTATGGCCAGGATTGCGACCGCGACTCCTCCTCATCCTCGTCGAGCAGCAGCAGTAGCAGCAGCAGCCACAGTAGCCACAGCAGCAAATCCAGCTATGAGGATGGACTTAACAGCAGCTACACGCGCACATCGACTCCACTGCTGGATGCCACGCCGCAGCCAGCGTTAGCAGCATCCACAGCAGTGGCACCACAGCAGCTGTCGCCGCAGCCAGCGCCTTATCTGCCCGCCAGTGATCTGTATTATGCTGCAGCAGCAGCTGCTGCCGCCGCCGCCAATACACCGACCGCTGCTGCCTTTGGCATGGATCCGTTCACGCTTGGCCTGATGGAGCAGGAGTATGCACGTGTCATGGCCGAGGATGCGCAGCTGAAGGCGCTGAATGCTCGCAAGCAGCGACCAAAGAAATTCAAGTGCCCCCACTGCGATGTGGCCTTCTCCAATAATGGTCAACTAAAAGGACACATTCGCATACACACCGGTAAGTTAGGCACAACACACAACATATACTCGACTCGCCTTACTAACTAGTATTTCTTTTGCTTATTTTTGCTTACAGGCGAGCGACCCTTTAAGTGCGATGTAGAAACCTGCGGCAAGACCTTCACACGCAACGAGGAGCTGACGCGGCACAAGCGTATCCATTCGGGTCTCCGTCCATATCCTTGCAGTGCCTGTGGCAAGAAGTTCGGCCGTCGCGATCATCTCAAGAAGCACATGAAGACGCATATGCCACAAGAGCGCCAGCTGGGACCGGCCATCTTTATGCCCATGTATCCATATCTTTATGGCTACTAAACAGTTAACAGCTACAGTTCCAGCTCCGATCTGTGAAGCGCTTGCACGCTTTAAAAGCGCTACAAGCCCAACAACAATCTGCCAATCGTACCAACAACAGCAACTATACAACAAGAAGCAACTCAATGCCGGCCAATACTCTATCCTAGAGCATCTACCTCAGGCGTACCTGGCGCAAACTCGCGCAAACACACAACAACAGAAACTACCTCAGCTAACCGCTAACAATCTTCAAGACGATAGATATCCATGACGATATACATACACAAATATATATGCAAATATTGAGCTATTTATTTTTTAATGAATATTTACACTTCCAGTACGTGACGAGGTAGAAGCGTCGAAAAAACCCACACATGTGTAAATACATCCTTAAGTGATCCTTTCTCATATGCTAAGCGATTAAGAGTTTTAAGAGACCATACAACCTAGACATAAAAATATTTTTCACATTTTTATATATATGCTGAATGCGGTTAATAGCAATATACGATTTACATTTAAATATATAGTTAAATATTCAGAGCTATATTATACGATTAATGTTTACAAAAAAAAACCCAAAAAACCAACTCTACTACATAAAAAAGATTCGAAAAAAGATTATTTTTGGAATTTTTACTTTCTTGTGAGTTCTAAAGAAGGAACGAAGAAACGGATACAAAGTGCAGTTTGTGTTTGTTTCATACCTTTTCGAATCAATCGAAATCCGCCATAATTAAGACATATATTTATGGTTATCTACAATTTTACGGCCATTTTGCAAACGTATTAATGACTGTCACATCCCAGTAGCCAGATCATTTGGCAAATTCGACATATCATGCCGGCTAAATTCAAAGCAAATTCTGCAGTTTGCATTCGTCGGCACATTTGGCGCATCCTCATCAAAGGGTTGAAACTCACAAGTCATTTTGGCAAAAATCTGCGAAAAATTCATTCAGAAAAACTGCCAAAGAAATAACCATTAATTTGGGCCAAGTCAAACGCCCAGCTTAAAATCATTAGAGGGCAGATCTTAAATTATCGGGCAGAACCAATTCAATATTAAAACTCACTGAGTGATTTGAGGACAAACGACTTGGCTAGTATTTCACATAGTTTTCTCACAGTCCCTGTCGCCCTCGCCCCCTACCAGAACCTATTGCAATTGTTCACGTATCCTTGCCATTACTCACACGACAGCTTGCGTCATTCATAAGGACAATGAGTGGCCCACCTGAGCAACTAAGTGCAGCAGACACAATGTCTGCTCTGGTCCGACAAAATGTTGGAATTTATTATGCGAACAACCGATTGCGTCCCCCCCTGTCCATAATAATATCAATGTGACTTCTACGTGTGCACAATGGCTGCAATTTTTGAAACCGTAGCAGACCGGTGGGCACTGACTCTCAACCTTTTTACCAGACAATGGCAATACGGTCGCCTGATAGAGGCGTGCAGGTCTGCCATCTACATCTATCGATCTACCTGTTGTGCCCCGGTCGGTCAGTCATGAGAAGATTTTTCCTGGCAGACAGTGTGTCGTCGTCAACAAGTGGCACAATGATCGAACTAATAATATGATGTCCCATTGATTCCTCTAATTCTGTTTGCAGCAGACACAGCGGCTACACTTTGAGCACTTGGCCAAATAAATAAAAACGGACAAATGGCATCCAGTTCAAATACACATTTCTCAAGATGATATGCTTTTCGTCAGCATTTGGAATTGATGTCATCCAGATCGACACTTGATGTTTGCTAAGTATTGTCCAATAATTGCTGGCAATTAATTAAAGTGTTGCTAGATTCAATAAAATCTTTATATTCCGAAGTGTGGGAATGTACTTATATTCCATATGTACATAAATAATTACTATCTATTTATGTCGATCACATTGTCAAGTGTTGAGTTATGGGCAACAGACTGGACTCTATGTACATAAGAGAATGGGAAAGTATCCAGGGCTTAGATCTTTTCGGAACACTAATTTGAAATCTGGTAAGAATTCTGCAAATATAAATTTATTTGTAGGCGCATCTGGTATAAGATTAAAACAGACTCATGTTAAACACAGACTGATATTTACCCCAGAACTGGTTAAATATTGTAGTTGATAATGCACATAATTACTTATATTATGTACTGTTATGTACCTGGCAATTAATAATTAATTAATTATTTATTGTCGCGACGATGCATTAAAAAATTAGTTAACTCTTGGATTTTTTTTTATTAATTTCTTCACTTTTATTTTTGTGTATTTTTCGCTTTATAAAAAGAAAACTTAAAGTAAAATTATTTACTTATCATAGTAAAAATTGTATATAATTAACCCAAACTAAAGGACATTTCTAAAGCATGCCTATCAACTCAATAATCTTTTTTTAATAAGCCAATAATAAATATTTAAAGATCACATGAAGATGTTCGACAAACTACGCAATTTTAAACATTTCTCAGAAATTTGAATTGAAGTGAGAAATATAATTGATCTACTATAAAAGTAAACAAGACCGTATTGTTACCAAACAATATCAAACGAAGTCACTTCCTAACAAGAAAGTAGTTTGTTTGTAGTTTGGCTATCCATAATCAACTGACGTCTTGGAACAATTGCCACGTAGGAGGCATTAGCCTATCTGCCATTCATGACCACAAAAAGGCCAAACAAAAGTCGTCGGGTGGTCCACAAATTTTGCAACCAGATAATTGCCAACTACCAGAATCAGGACCAGGAATAGAAGGACGTCTTCCACTTTCTAGACGCCCGGGCCACACAACGCGCCTGACTGAGAAATTGACATCTATCTTGTGCACTAATAGAGAAATATACGGGCCATAATTTCGCAAGCCAACAATGCTAAAAGAATTGAATGAGTGCTGCTGCTGCTGCAAAAAGCAAGAAAACGAGCAGTGGATAAAAAAAAAATGGAGTTCCTGCCTCGTTGGGCAAAACAGCGTAGAAACGCGGTTGCTACCTTTCACAGCGCCAGTTCTCTCGGCCAAGCAAAGTGCGTGGATGGGTTTCAACCCCTCAAGGAACAACCCTCATCCCCTATGCTCGCACAGTCAAACACACACCCATGGGCTGGCAGGGGGTAGTGACAGTAGTGGTAGCCGTTGCCTGTGCGCTGACATTTCATACAAAGTGTCAGAGGATCCATTTAATTGGGAAATTTATTGGCCAGCGACCAAGCAGCGAGCAATACGAATACGAAAAGGAATAGGAATAGGAGACAGCCTGTCTGGCCCTCTTGTTGGCTTTCTTCGGGTCGTATGTTTGCGGTTGCTGGAAATGCTTTCACAATATCGAAAGGAGACTAAACCCATAAAAAAACAGACTAAAGACAAATTCGTGTAAAGAAATGCTGTTGTATCGAACGCACGAGTAAAGTGCCACAATACCCCGCAATCACCTCGCATCTCAACGTGTGTGGCTGGTATGTTGGTATTTCTATTTTCTGTTCTGATGCTACTTACATGCGTTCATACAAATACATATTTTGTGCTCATTCCGATTATGAGACTTTCCCGCTAATTATGTTTGTACAGGCCACGCTTCAGAGCGTAGACATTGCTCAACATTTGCAGCTACTTATCAACAGTACCATTTTCCCTGGCGATTTGCAATCGTATTTTCCAAGAGTCTCGTCTAATCTTAGGCGGAAAAGTGGGTATGTCCCGACACACGCTAAACGATGCGTTTATCTGCATAAACACTCTTAATAAGTTGATTGTCTGCTCTCTAATCTCTCAACCGCACCTAATGAGCGTATCTCTCCATTATCTCTCCCAGCAAATGTATGCAATTTGAAAACTAATCCTAGCGCCAGGACTTACACAACTATGCGTAATGCATCTGAAAAGATAGCTAAATACACACATACATATGCAGATGGGCCTCACATGGTTATTCCACACATGTGGCATAAGGTGAGTCTTAATCTGTTTTTCCAGATAAACCGCAGATAGATAGTAGGGACAGATGCATATCCAAGTCAGCAGTTTGTTTCCATATAACATGACCTCTCAATTTGTTGAACTATGGCCCCGATTTTCCATCAATTAAAAATGCGTTCATCAATATTATGCAATCGCATTCAAATCAGACCAAAAATAAACCAAAACAACCAAATGCAGCGCCCAGCTGGACAACAAACCCAAATCGTAAACAGTAGGTGGTGCCGGAAGTGCCACAAAATTCAAAACAAACGGCTTTGTTGAGAGCCCGTTGTAACAGATATATTCGTGCAGTTTCCCATCGCAATGAGCGAACAGACTAATCAAAACTAATGATGACATAATTGGCTCGATCGACAAGCCAAAGGAAGCAGGACAGTGTGTCCTGTCCTGTGTGTGTTATGGGCATGACATCGAATAGAAATAGGAAGTGGTTGCCGCAGCGCTGAACAAAGCCACACACCGAATAATGTCCTTGCAAGGAAACAGCCATCAGTCAGGGGTCCTCAGCAAGACGGAAAGAACAGCTAAAAAAAAAACAGAGGAAAAAAAGATAATTGATTTGTTTGCAAAATGCAATGCGATGACACCTTTGATTTTGATGGCCACGGTGTGGTCCTTTTTTGCAATTAGCTGGAACGTTATAATTACAATGAGGAAATTGTTGTGACATTTGGTAAAAGTCAAAAGTATTGAGCAATTCATCAATAAAAACTGCCACACAGACTGCTTTCCTTGTTCAAATTACTTTTGCTTCGAGATTTTTTGTGTTTTCTTTTCATTTTTTAATTTTGGGTTTTTGCGGATGTTGCCCCGCGGCGTAGCGTGTGCTACTGTTCCAGTTGCCATTCCCATTAAGTTGCAGAACAGTTATAGGATAAGACTCTTAAATAATTTATATCTTAACAATGACTGTTTGTTTTATTTATATGCTCATCAAAATGTATAAAAATCGAGTATATAAAGTACATTCGAGTATAAAAATACATGGAGTAAAACATTTGAAATACATGTCTAAATTGTATAATTTGTATCGTGCGTTGCTTTCGTCAAGTTTCTTTGTGCAGTCGAAATGCGTATCAGACTTGACCAACATCATAAGGATATGTATATGTATATGATAAAAATAATAATAATAATTTGTAGATACAGATTTGTATCCGATAATTATTATGTGGCAGGTAGGGGCATCTTTTAGGTAAGGCACAAACCATTGGGCCGCTGAGATTACGTGGTGTCCGCATCACTTGATCGAACATATTAACTTGAGGTTACATTAGGGTTATACTTCTTTTCTCTCCGCCTAGTAGAGCATGATTGCCGCCGTGTTGTTATCTTTGCTTAGCGGCTCCAAGCGATGGCGATCACGATGCTCACGACGCTTGGCATATAGCAGAATTGTTATGTTGATGAGGACCACAATTGTGGAAATAACAACCAGGTAGAAACTGTAGCCAAGATAGGCGAGGCCGTTGCTGTACCAATGTTGTTGCTGATGCTCAGATATGAGCACATTGTGGATGAGATACTGATAGAACTGCACCAGCCAGGCCAAAAATGCAACCACCTGAGCGCCCGCAGCTGAGACGTTGGCCGCCAACAGAAGCACCATGGTGCCGTTTTTCTTAGCAGCCGATGCCGACTTGAGCACAGCAGCTATGGCAGCAACGGTACACGCCAACAATCCGAATCCAGTGCCAAGTGTGGTGAGCAGCCAAAGCGAGAAACTAGTGTCACCATGCTCGGTACGAATGAAGGAATAAACTGCAAAAGTGCATTGCCATTTAATCAAAAGATACTTTAATTCAATTGCATAACTCACCATCAACCGGATAGGTGCGCACCCCAAATCCAGGATCTAAGTTCTGATTGCCATAGAACAATCCAAAGTTAACATCCCCCTTCAGTTCCGTCGAGTTGCCTCGTCGTGAATAGGCACGCACCCAGTGATTGGTCGTCATGCTGGCCAACAGGAGTCCGATGGCCAGGCAACTGCCAAAGAATGTGGAGAAGACGAGAGCACGAGTGCGAATGCTCATTTTGTTGGATCTGCTGCAAATAAGCAAAATGAAAATCTATAAGATCAAGACTCAGGCTGGCAACTTAAATTGTTGCCGATAATAATATCTAATATAATAAATGCTGTGTCCTATACAAATAAGCACAATAAGCTACTTTTAATTGCCATTGACTCGGGCAACAAAGAAAGTGCAACAAAAGCAGCAGCTACAAACCTTGCAAAGGGGTCTCCGCGGCAAGGGACGCAATAGTTGTCGTTATCGTTGTTTTCGTGGTCGTCTTCCTCAATGTATCTTTGTATCATAGGCTGCGGGTTTTTGTAATTATGCATATTCTTAGAAATATATACGCATTCTTAATTTTGCAATTTCGTTTCCTTTGTTTTTGTCACTCAAATGCGATTTTCCAGCGTTTTTAGACAATTGTTGTGTTTTCCCTGTGACTTAGTGTTGATTAACACTAAGTGCTGGAAAACGAGCGAGTATTTTGCAAAATCTGGCAGCACTACTTGAAATGAAAACACAAATATCATATGGGTAACGCTGCTCAGAAAAATAGCGCGTAATTTGTGCGTGACGAAAAAAAAATAATAATTTGTATAATAAATATGAGCAGCCGCAAGCAAAAGTCTGCCGAAAACTTAGAAAATCTGTGTCCAGTAGCCAGGTAAATATGTGTGTGTATGTTTTCAAATTACGTTGCGATCGATTGGCGCAAACCAATTGCCGGGTCAGCAAAAGGCGGGAATTAGTTCAGTGACGTCACACATTGCTGCCAAATAAAATAAAATTGTGCATATGCAATTGAAGAAAGGTGCTTGACCCCTGCTGACCAAGCAAATGGCCCACTTATTGCGCTCTGAGCACTTTTTAATTAATGACTCCCTCGGCCCCTCGCTATATTCCCACTTGTCACAGAAAACGCTCGACAAGTAAGAACGGCGGCACCGCTGGAACGAAAGCGTCGACCTACGAGCACACCTCATCCCCCTCCGCGCTGACATTGGAGACACTCGAGGAAATGGGCTTCGGAATGTTGGACTCGGAGGAGAGCAGCTCGTCCGCTCTGTCAGCGATTGCACTTGCGGTGAGTAACACCAGCGATGAGAACTCCAACGAAACGACGCCCAGCACAACGAGTGTACCTCGCATGGCGCATCAGCAGACGCGCCTAAGTCTCAACTCGACTTCATCCACCCTGGACAATAGCACCGTCAGCAACAACACTCTGATCGATGTTTTCTCCGAAGATACGCAGGAGCGTTTGCTGTTGCAGTCGGCGGAGAAGCTGCACGCCTTGGCGCAGGCAAAGCGCACAGCTCTGTGCAATATTGGGGAGGGTGGCAGCAACTCCAATTCGCCCAGCAAGAGAACCAGAAATCCTTTGGCCACCGTCACTTGCAATAATCAAAATGAGGCATCATTGCTGCCACCGCCACCGGCGCAAATGCATCTGCAACAGCAACAAACGACACTCAGTTTACTGCCCTCGACCAGCAAACAGGCGCTGTTGTTGGTTCAAAAGAAAGTTGCGGCGCCACCGCCACTGCCACTGCGACTGCTGCAAACGGTGACAACACGTCTGGCGCCCAGTGACAACTTCTTTGTCTATCGCACTCCAGCAATGATCGCCCATATTAGCAGCGGAATCAACTATTTTGATAAGCTCTCCGATGAGATTCTGCTGGGCATCTTCAAGTGGCTGCCGAAGAAGACCCTGCTGCGCATAGCGACCGTTTGTCGTCGCTTCCATTATTGTGCCCGCGATGAGACGCTGTGGACACGTCTCGATCTCGGTTTGCGTACATTGCGTCCCCAAGCCCTGGAGCAGGTTATGCGTCGTGGTGTGGCTGTCTTGCGCCTCGCCCAAACAGACGTAAGTTTAAGTGAACAATTTCCAAACCATTTGCTCTTCTCTAATCCTTTCCACTCTCACACAGATACAAGATCCAGCCTTTACATGCGAACCGTCGTTCATCAATTTTCAATCGCGTTTGCAATATTTGGACTTGAGTCTTGCCTCAATCTCGCTCAGCGGTTTGCACACGTTGCTCGCGCATTGCCGCCAACTGAAGAAACTTAGCCTGGAGCATGTGGATGTCAATGATGAGATATGTTTTGAGATCTCAAAGAACCAAGCGTTGGAGACACTCAATCTGTCAATGGTCGGCGGCTTGCAGGCCGGCAGCGTTCGTCAAATGATGGAATCGCTGAAGAAACTCATCAGCCTGAATATATCGTGGACTGATTTAAGCGCTGACGCGGTCTCCGCACTAGTTACCCACATCCCGTCCAATGTCATCCGATTGAACGTCGCCGGCTGCCGTCGAGTCCTCTTTGATTTACGTAAGCTGCCAGCCAGCCAAGACATAATATATCACACATTTCACAATTCAACTTTACTTTTGTTCCAGATGTTGTCACATTGCAGAAACGCTGTCCACAGCTGCTTGAGCTCGATCTTTCCGACTGCAACAGTCTGACGCCGACAGCACTGGCGGCAATAATGAAATTCAACAGTCTTGAGTATTTGTCCATGTCGCGTTGCTATCTCATACCCGCCGCGAATTTCATGTAAGTTGTGCGCACAATTCGTTCTAACTTTCTCTTACCAATTTAACGCAATTTTAGAGAACTCAAAAATATGACATCTCTCACATATCTGGACATTTTTGGCATGCTCTCGGATGCCGCAATGGAGGTGCTGGAGAAGCAAATGCCGAAAATTAGCATCAACAAGTTTATACACAGCTCGGTGGGGCGGCCAACCGTAGGCACGCGTCGCACCTCCATTTGGGGCATGCGCACACGCGACTAAGACTCCCATAGAATCCCAATCACACTTAGCATATATATTTAACTCAGATTATTTTTGTTGCGTTAATAAGACGCTTAGCGCAGTTTTAATATTCAATTCAATGACAATAATTAAATGTCACGTTTGGCTTTTCCAATTATACACATTTATGTTATTGTAGTTTACTCAACGTCCACCTCGCTGGGTGGTGCTTCTGGCTTCTCCCATGACCACTCCTCCCAGCGGACGCAGTCCTTAACGCTATCGAGGAAGCCCATTTCTGACGGACAACGCAACCTGACAGCAGGTTCATTGAGCGCCTCACATTTCCAGTACGCTGTAGGATCCCAGTTATCGCGATAGATGGCCACATTCAATTCCTCCTGCGACTTGCAGGCCGGCTGGCCATCGCCTTCATAAGAATTGGCCAAACTGGCGGCTGCGAAGAGAACCAAACAGATTGCTAGCTGAAATTTCATTTTACCTCAACTGATGCCCAACTATTGGACCACTGCCGGTTTTTATAGTTACCACTGGTGCAGTGATAAGCCACATCATGTGCAATCAATACCAGCAAATGCTTTCAGTAATTGGCCATCGCTGTGCAAACAATTGGTAACAACTTGGCTGACTCACATAACGGCACAAAATTTTATCTTTTTGCAACGTATTTGGTTGCATCCAAGAACGACATTATCAAAGCGTTTCCTACTCAAAAGTAATAATATTGTTAAATATTATTTCCCGCTTCCAGATTAACTTAAGTCCCAATACTTAGCATATTGGATAAATCATCAATAGTGATATGTCATTATAATGAAAAACAACGATTTCTGAGTGAATCATAAACGTTTCCTACTAAAATGAATAATTTAATACAAATTAATTGCTCCTTCCAGCTTAATATATTTTCAAATAAATAGAATATCGAATGTATCATTAACTAAGACATTATAGACATTATATATATGTATATAAGACATTATAACTTATCGTGAAATTACAAATCAAATTTGGTTTATTTTGTCGGGTGAGAAATATCACTGCATTTCGTACTGTAGGTTGACGCATTGGCTAAATTTCCCGCAAGCAAATGAATATGACATACTTTTAGGCAGGCGAAATGAAATACGACTCTAATTCAGCCATATAGATTTTTAAAGGATTTGCTTCATTAGAATCGCAATGACATAGTATATCGAACTGTATTCAACGATTTTGGAGTTGCCGAAAAATTCATTTTATTCATGGAGCATCTCAACTAATTCTAATTTCGAACTCTTTGTTCAGCTATTTGAATTGTTGAAGAATTTTGGTCACAGCCGATTTTCACATATCCATTTATCTGTCTCGCATTCTTTGAGAATCTCAAAAAAAAAGTAAAAGTAAGTAGTTTTTAAATATTAATAAAAAATGTAGAAATTAGACCAAGATTTTATTGCATCTGATATTTAAAACTAATGCTATTTATGAAACAAATTATAACCGCCTTTGTATTTCGTATAAGAGTGATTCGTTCTTATATAAAGCAGTGCTGCCACATCGATTTACAATAAATATTCAAAAAATTACTAAAAATGACAGCAGCACACAAGGGCAGAAATTTTATTCTACTGCTGAGCAGCTGTTGGTTTCGTGTAGGCTTTGTAATTTTCTTTCTAACAACTTTTACATTTATATAACATTTCGAAAAAAGTTTTGCTTAAAGTTTTTGGTTTAGTTTGTTCAACGACAAAAGCGCACACAACGCATACAATCAGGAGCAGCAGAAGTGCGACATTGGAAAAATCAACCTGTAAGACCTTGAGATTTCTAAATGTAGAACAAAACATATGTATGCATTCAAGGAGGACGCCAATCTCAAGTGTATTGTGTATTTATTTGCAGCTATCCGCATCGAACAAGAACAGCAAGCAGAATGTCTGCCCGCCGCACAATGTCCACGAGCGCCCAGGAGTGGCGCAATTATTTTATGAGCACCCACTTCTGGGGACCCGTTGCCAATTGGGGTATTCCAATAGCAGCGATTGCCGACACGACCAAGCATCCAAAGTTCATCTCTGGCAGAATGACTCTTGGTAAGGTTTTGGGCTGCTATAACCAGTTTGACAGCAGTTGCTACAAATTACCATAAAAGCTTTCGTAACCGAAAACCACTTTCATACAGATACGTTTTACAATTCTGGGCTGCTAATCAAAGAGTACTGATAAGCCAGATTCAGATAGTCCGAACAGTCTGGCTGATAGTTGAGCGCCAGATTGTTTTTTTTTTTATTAATCATATTAATAGACGTATTTTCTTCTTCTCCGTTCAGCATTGACGCTCTATTCGTGCATCTTCATGCGCTTCGCCTACAAAGTTCAGCCCCGTAATTGGTTGCTATTTGCTTGCCACGCTACAAATTCTACGGCACAGGCTTTCCAAGGATTGCGCTACCTGAAGTATATAAACTCACAAGAAGCATCCGCGTAAATTAGCCCACTCAATCTGAACAAAAGCGCGCGATGTTACTATACAAATATTTGAAAAACAAACGATGCGCAACAACCGCAACAGCAGCAAAAATGACACCAACTTCACTTTACAGCAGTCACGCAAACCTTTCCATCTACCGTAATTGCAGTTAAATTGGCTAAATCTCTGGCGGATGCTCGCAGCACGGATTGTTGTTCAACGCGCGCTGAACACCTAACAAATCGAAGCTATGCAAACGAGTCAACGGTGCTGTTTTTGGTTCTTATGGTTTTGGTTTTTAAAATCATTTTACAAATTCGTCTCACGATATGATTCAAAATTAATGTGCAATAGGCTACTTAAAATTACCTGTAAAGAATCTTTGATAAACAATTTAATTAATTCTTTAATTTGTTTTGTTTTGGGGTGACATTGGAATGGAAATTTCAACAATCAAAATAAACAATTGCAATAATGCACATATTGATTATAATGTAATTGTTTGTTCTATGAAATTATATTCAAACTTGCAAAAAAAAAAAGTAAAGCAATAAAAATCGTTACAATTATACTTTTATTTTAAATTCTAGAAATCGTAGAAAGAAAATGAGAGAGTAAATGTTTATTTTGACATGTCCTTAGGGACATGCGCTTTATTTAAACGATTCAGTTTATATAATAATTGTAAAATATACGTGGAATACATTTACGCATTTGCTTGAACAATATTTAAATTTTTTTTTTTTGTTTGTAACAATTTTTGTGTTTTTGTGATAAAAGAATATTTATATATATAATTGTAATTAATCGCTACTTCATTTTTTTGTTGTATTTTTTTGCTTGAAGATACGTTTTGATGTTGATTACAATTAGTACATATGTAAAACATAAGTATAAAAACATGTGATTATAATTTGACAAATTGCAAACATAAATAGAAGTACGAATAAAAAAAATTTAAAAATCGTGCGCTTTTTATGTTGCGCTTTCAAAGCATGCATACGCACTTAGATGCTATAAAAATATAGTATTCATAAAATTTTGCTTAACATTGATGTTTTGTTATTTTTGTTGATGGTGTTTTTTTTTGTGGCTGATCCACACATTATAGCGACTTGTTCAACGACTACCTTAACATTGGATAAATACTAATCTTACAACTAGCCCTCCGTCGCAATATGCGATCGGCGAGAGGCACAGGATTTATTGACTATGGACATGGCTACAATAATCTCAATGCTCCGGCTCGGTCTTGACGAATGTGCTTCTCTCATGATGTTTCTGATTCAGGTAATCTACTATCATCTGTGATCGATGCTTCAGATGCTGCAGCTTTTCACGCAGTTCGTCATTCTTCTTCAGCAGGGCATTCTCCTCCATAACTTCCTCCTCCTCACGCTTCTTGGTCTTCTTGCGAGAGACACGGCTAGCCTCATTGTTCTTAAGACGATCCAGGTACAATTTCGCTTCTTCGTCTGTCATTTTCGACATCGCCTCCGGATCGGGGCCATCAGCGTGCTCCTTGGCTGGACGTCCGCGCTTGCGCTTGGACTTATCGGTCGCGGATGTTGTGACGCTGAACTGAGATGTGCTGGCATTGGAGAAGGCGGGTGAAACAGGTGCTGTGATGATGCCGCCAAATCCAAACTGGCACGTTGGCTCAGGTGATCGTGCGACGCTGCCTGAATATGTGCTGCTGGGCGTATTTGGCGCTGTGCAATAATCTGGTAGTATGGGGATGGAGGTGTTATTCTCAGTGCTGCGCAGATCTTCATAGATTTTATCCTGGGTGGAGATGTTGGCGAAATTGAGCTGTAAATTAAAAAAGAAAAACAATTAGTTATAATTTTCCGATCTCGATCAATCGAGTCAATCTAATTACGGAATGCATTACTCACTTCATCAAAGTTTAGCACCTGCTCGATTATGGTGGGCGTGTTGATGGCATCTGAATGACTGATTTGTGATTTGGTGATATTAAGTCCGAGTTTTATGCGTTTTTGTGGCATTGACTCGGCTACGGATACAGTGGCTGTAGAAGCTGTACGCTTGATACCCAGAGTGGGCATAGCGACCAAATGGCAAACATCTTCGTTGACTCCATCCAGCTGGCTGAGGCCGGAGCCAAACAAAGGCTGACTGAAGCCAAAAGAGCTGTTCTCCATGCTGTTCTCATCGGCCAGCATGGGCAACTCTGTGAAGCATTTGGTCGTCTGGCTATTTGAGTAGATGGATCCCTGTGAATAGTTGCTAAGCATTGGATTTTGGGAACCCATCATTATGTTGTCCAGGCCAACTTCCTCGCAGATGTTGCTATTGATGTCGATGCTATTGCACATTGAGCCCATATCAAGTGCCAACTCCTCGCCCTCCTCGAATAGTTGAAAGCTTAGTTTATCCATATCAGTTAAGTCGCAGTTAATGTCGCTGTAATTGCTATCCATGCCCAGATTGCACTGATCCATCTCCTTGCATTCAATGAGATCCTCGGCAATCAAGTTTATATCAAAGTCAAAGTCAAATTTATCCGTCTCGGTTAAAATCTCCGTTCCAATCTCCTCGCTTTTGTTGTTGCTGCTCGTTGACAAACTTGCTTCTATATTTTGCAGGTATTCTACGAAAGACACAAAATATTATTAATACCAATGGCAATGCAAAACAATTTACAAGTGCATTCCAAATGAATGTGCGTGTTTTATTCTTCGATTGATTGATTCGAGTAGCTCATCATATTCATATTTAAAATGGGTTGGTTCGTAATGACCACTTATTGCAATTGTTTCACATTCATTTTTAGGTCCCAAAAAGTATGCAATAATCTTATAATCAAAACCAGATTGTTTTCAAATTTGGTTTAAGATTTGCTGCATACTCTTTAGGTCAGATAAAAAAGACAGAGACATTGTCAGTTGACATACACGCTATCTCGCTTGCTCAACTTTGTTGTGAAATTCAACAAACGAAAACGAAAAATGGCAGGAAAACAAAAAAGGGTGCAAATTCAATAAATTTATGAAAATTATTGCGCGAGATACATTAAATTATAATGGAAAACAAATTAATATCGCACACCCAATTGAATTTGTAGAAAATGTGTGCAGATTGGAAAGAAATTACTAACAACACTTGAAAAGAGACACTAAAAGAGAGTAAGAGAATTGCGCACATGACGTTTGCGCTCAAACGAACATGATCGTTCATGTCTGCTGCCGTCTACTGAAATGTTGTTGTTGTCGTATAGGTTGTTAAAAGGGATGAAATAAAATCAAAGCAATTTGAATTGTGTTTTGGTGTATTTCATATGTAAATAAAAAATGCACAATTCCTTGCGTGTATTCTTAAAATTGCACCTCAACAATTTTAGGCTAGTGTAATAATTAATTACTTTATAAGACAAAAAATTTAATTCTTGGTATTTCAATTTGCCATAGTGACGCAAACACAGAGATAAGATGATACAACTTTTTGCAGTTGGTGGACCGACCTACCATAATGTATATAATTAATTTTTCTGCCCAAAATTAAACTGAATCTCATTGAACATTTTTTTTTTTAAATTTTCAAGAAATTAATTTAAATTGAACATAATATTAATTTTCATAAATATTCACCTTTTATTCGGTTTTTAGAAACGTATTTTTGCGTGTGCTGCCTCTGCTGCTGTTAAACGCGTTATTCTCCTCTTAAGTATCAACTACAACTGACTTGGTATGTGAAGCGCAAGCTTCGTATGCGACTGTGTAAGCCGTTTCGATGTGCGATGATCGGGAGAGCCAGAGAGCACACGAAGTCACCTACACGAATACACGCACCATCTGCGAGAGCTAACAAGTGTTTTTTGTCAGTATCGCTGTCACGCTCTTTCATACGTATATCGAACTGGGATTTGTTCTCGAACAATTACACATTTTGTGATGGCAGTAGGCCATGTTAGCAAGCTATCATATATACAAATTACTGTGTGTAGTTTGGTGTTTTGATGCACCAATACCCTTGAAAATGGAATTTCATCAGAGCAGTGAATTCAAATTATATATATATATATAAATACATAAATGGCATTTATGCGAAGTTGATATTTTTCATTGGATTTTATTTGAACTAAATCATTGCAACTTAGTAAATAAAACTATTGTTGTTGTTTTCAACTATAATAGACTAATGAACACACAAATCACAATAACCTATGTATAACGATAGTAGGAGCACATCGCGTATACGCGATGGATGTGTATACACATTGTACATATATATGTTGGTATGCGTCTGTATCTGAGAGAGCCAAACAACCGGCCGGCCGGTACAAATCAGCTGTCCCGCTCTTATGGAGCGAAAGAGAAGACTGTGTGTTGATCGCCAACAACAGAGAGAGTGCACACATAGTCCTACGAGCGAGAGCGTCGCTCTCATATTTTGCAAATCATGCTAATCGAATTTCACAACAATTGAGAGAAGAAAGAACTAACAAATGGCTTAACACGTGCATTCAAAATTTTGTCTATGTTCACCTAGTATGCAGGCACACATATATTTATGCACAAGCCATTATAACCCCTATATATTATATAGGGAGTTGAATCTAGGTCATGAATCATCAGTTGTCATTGCACTTGAATTAACGTATGATTTTTATTTAATACTAATAACACATACTAATATACGTATGTATGTAGTTTGGGTTAAACAAAAAAAGAGAGGCCTGAACTTTTTTTGCCAAGATGAGCGCGTTAAAATATTTTTTGCCTGCATGCCCATTTATGGAGACAGGGCTCGCTACCAATGGGAAGACTGAAGGGATGGCTTTCTGCAGCTCTGATGTGACCGAAGTGGCCTGTTGTTTTTATAACTTTTTATAAAGCGAATTGTTTTATATTTGTTTATACATATATAAAATACACATGCCAAATACTTATACATAAATATCTTGGTGTGCATGGTGTGTTTGCATTACTGATTATTTATTTTCTAGTTGTGGTATGCGTAACAAAGGAAATTATGCTTGGAATTGATGAGGTGGCAACTATAAGGCAAAGTTCACATACGATATATTATATATGGACATTTAGCAGAAAGACATTTGTCTAGCACAAAGTAAATGAGTCTGAAAACTTTAAGCTAACTAGCATATATATATTATTTCAATATATATATATATACATATATATATTATATGTTATATGTTATGTGTGTACCAACTTTGCAAAAGAGTTATATAACTATGTGTGCATTTATTACAAATGCGCAGTTAAAATTTCTGTCGGAGTTACACAAAAGAAAAAACCTACAGACGAGCAAATCGCATGATTCATAGTCAGAAAAAACAAAACAAAAATATGGTGCACAAAAATATTGATAAGATCTTGAGTTGTGCATTACTATGGTATGTGATAGTTCTGTTGGAAATTAGTTTCGGAAGCACAGCTAAATACTAGGTAAGTTCTTTGGATATTTTCATTAACAAAACTTAATTATCTGCAACACCCTTTCGCTTCAGCTGCTTTGAATTTATATGAAAGACGATTAATTCGCTTAAGAAATCTTCTGGATACAACTTTCTTTTGTGCAATGGGAGAATGTATTTATTCTGTGCAGGTATTAAATGTGTCTTCCGAACAAAAAATCTAGCTTGCATATGTACAGACTAAGGAAGATCGAAATAACGCCAACCACAAACACTATAATAATATATAGTAAGTAACGTTGATTAGCAATCGAGCCCACTCTATTGTATTTATTTGTGAATGTGAAATGACTCAATCAAATAATATTCTTTCTGCATACACTTTTGGTGTATAAGTATACTTTTCGAGAAACAAAACGACGTAATCGTCATATACAAGCAGACCATCTTATATATGTCTAACTAAAATATTGTAGTACACAAAATATGTACAATCAAATGCATTCAAAAATACATAAATATTATATTTGTACACATTGACACAGTCTCTTTAACTATTAGTATCTAAGCAATCCAGTCCTTCCGTTTTAAAGTTATCGCAATCAAACTTGGAACAACAAGTTATGGATGACATATCAGCCTGTTTAGTGGATTATTGCATGACGTGGCTTTTGCTTCAGCAGATATCTCGTATACGAATATTGTATCTTGTATCGGAAATTTAGAGGTGCGACACCCGTAAAGCTAGAGACTTGAAGCTAGGGGCATATACTAGTTTGATTCGAGAGGGATAGAAAATCGATAACATCGATAGTCGCCATTTTTTGAGCTAGTTACCAAATTTTGAAAGTATGTTACTGGTAACTTCTCTAAAAGATCGATAAAAAAAGAGATGGCCATGTCCACTCCCCTCCAGCCCCCAAAGCTACTGAACAAAGCTAATCTTACAAAGAAGGAAACTCTTTCTTTAATTCAAAAAAAAAAAAACTCAAAAGCCTATATCTACCGCAATTTGAAAGCCAAGCTTGGACGGTATTTCTTGTCTACACCCACCCCGTTATCAGCTAATTTGATATTTTTTGAGCGATTGGGAATACCCTGTAACGACTCAATACGAAATTAAAACTGAATTTATAGAAAATAAATAAGAATATTTGTCAGCCTGAAATGAATGTGGTACCGCATGGCTCCTTGCAGCCAGAAAGGTTGTGAGTGGGTTGCGTTTACCCGACGCACATCCGATCTGGCATTAGACAAGGAATGTTTACTCTATCGACTGCTGTGTGGTCGCAATGGGTCATTGCACTGTGATCTTCCACTTCGTCAACTCGTGGTAATGTACCTCGATGTCATAGGCAGAATGGAACACCGGACTAACCCGCCTTTGGTGGAGCCGGTCGCCGTTCGATGCCTGCTATCTGACTCTTTCTCTAACTGATTGTTTGGCCATGCATTTGAGTATTGGCTACTCGATTTCGATTTATTTTTCGAACAGTAATGAGAGAGTGCTGGTACAAATTACACACCCACAAAAACACAGTACTCACCATCAATGAACACCGGAACATCAATCTCTTCAACTGTAGCAGTAGGCATTGCTCCACTCATATCCTGGTGGGACTGCATGTCTGCACCTGTTAGCTGTATACCAGCCATTGACGCCAAAGTCAGGGGCGTGCTCGAAACCTGGACCGTTTGGGTCACCTTTGTCGCTGTCGATGTTGTTCTCGGGTCGTTCGAATCGACTCGGTTTAATTGAGAGTTGGAGCTGCTCGAGGGCTGTTCTTGTGGGTATATTGTCCCAGTCGATTTGATAGCTTCTTTCACGATATGAGATGCTGTCGCCGAAGTTGTAAAGTTTACTGAAGAGTTCGCCGTAGGCAAAGCACGTTTCACTGAAGCCGTGGCTGGTACCGACCCTGGTAAAAAGGGTATTCTGATAAGACGAGTTCGAGGCGCGCTCAGCTCTGTCCTGTCGCTCTTGTTGTTGTTTGCGTTGTTGCTGTTGTGCGTGGGCACCTTGATCAGTATAATTCTTGGATTGGGCAGCGTGTTTATTACGATCGGTATGGTTGTCGTTTCCGTCGTTGACGTCGACATAGGCGAATTCGTCGTAAGCACTGTTTGCTTGGTTCTCTTCTGCGAGCAGTTGCAATTGGACGAGTAGATTCTCTCGCCAGTGGTTGCCAGGTTGCTCTGCTGTACCTCGTATGTTGTTGCCTGTACTCGTGGTGGCTCCTGGATCATCAATATTATATCCCTGGGATTTTCGGCACTTCGTCTGGTTGCTGCTTGAGTTGATGCCGTTAATATAATCGGTGATGCTGTGCTGACCGTTGCTGATGCTCTTGATTTGCTCGGTGTTGTGGTTGTTGTGATTGTTGCTGTTGTCTGATTCGCTCTTGGCCCTATTTTGGCTGGCTGAAACTTCGACAGTGAATGCCATTTTGAACGTGGCTATTCGACGCAATTTCCAATAAAATTTTCAAATTCGTTGTTATTTATTTATTTTTTTTTTTGGTGAACGGTTTTTTGGTTTCGTTTCGACAGGATTTCAAATTTTATACATTTTTCATAATTTGTATTATATTTGATTGATTTTTCAGGATTTTTCGATGAGTGGAGCAAGCGCATTATAGAGTTTTGGTTTGATATTGATTGTTTTTATGTGAAAGAAAGTAGACAAAAGAAAAAGATTTTGTTATTACACAGATCGACGATCCTTTGATAGGGCTATAGCCACTAAATGTTGCGGAATGTGCGAAATGTTGTGTATTGGGTTGTATGTACGCGCAGATCGTAAGTATATCTTCAATTGGTTAGAGACATCAATAAACTGACAAAAAGCAGAGATGATATGATATCTCCGACCATTGAGTTATAAATCAGGGCGAATTTGATTTTAGCAGGATTCATACAGCAATTGGATGAGTATTGGTGAGTGCTTGGTGTGTTATTTTTTTGGAGGCGTGGATTTTTTTTTGTGATTATATTTTCCTTTTCTTTTCCTTTTTTCTTATGCCTTTTTATATATTTTCCTTTTTATGTACAGGTTTTTTTTAATATTATATATAAATTTTTTTTGGAATTACTCCTTTTTTCTTGTTTTTTTTTTATTTTGGAATTGCTCCTTTTTTAGTTTTGGAATTACTCCTTTTTTAATATTGGAATTGCTCCTTTTTTGAATTGGAATTACTCCTTTTTTTTGGATTTAATCCTTTTTGAATTGGAATTACTCCTTTTTTGTGGAATTGCTCCTTTTTTCAATATGCTTTTACATATGTACATAAATGTATTCATTTTTTCAAATAACAAGCTTACAAACTAATCAGTGGTAAAAGATAATTCAACCAAGCAGGCAAATGAGGCTTACAACTAAATGTAAAAAGGAATATGTATACTCACTTTTAATTGACCGTTGGAGAGGAACAATGAAATTGTAAGGGGAACTCTAAACAAGTTCTAAAAGAGTCGTCGACACAACTTCCTTTTAGACTGAAAAGTAAAAAGAAAAAAAGTTACATTACTTATAGTTTTGATATGTATATAAGTGTAAAATAAATGTTTGTTTTTATAATAAGAAAATCAACTGACGGGCACGTGTCCACTTCAATATATATTATCTATAGATAATAAATTATTCGACGAAGTACTTCCTTATTCCAAACACCATGCAAATCCATGATAGTCGACGTTAAGCTTTAGGGCCGACACCCCTACATTCCCCCTTTCCAAAACATTTCATGCGAAGCGAGTGGAAACGATAGAGCCGAAAGCAAAAGCTTCAAATTGAATTTCACAACAATATCATAAACAAAATGGCCGCCAAAGTCACAGTGGCAAAAAACAACAACAACAAGTCCAGGTCTAATCAGTGGTTGGATACTCCCGATCGAGTCACTGCCAATGCTAACGGCAATAATTATCTACCCTATCATTTAGATAATGGCACACGCAAACGGACACATACACATACACAATGTGTTTGAAAATAATGGGACATATCACAATCTTGTTGACATATCAAATCGTGCGCTAGAGCAACAACGATAAGCAATTATTAATTGCTAGGGAAAAACCCCAGCAGCACATACAAACTTATGTACATATTATTCGCCCTCACTTAAACCATACACACATACACAAAATTGCAATTAAATATGTATTTAATTAGCAGCACACAAAAAATAGTCGGCATAAGAAACCCCCTACAATTTTTCATATGAATCTGTGTGTGTTTGTCCGACTCTCGTCATCTGCTTACGTCGTTGCCAAAGAAAATATGTGTGTGTATTTTTTTTGCTCATATGTTTGTGCATTTGTATTATGTATGCAAATGTGTATGTGTGTATGCGTGTAAATGTGTATGTACATAATTCTGTCAGTGTTTTTGTTGTTGCGCACTTAACACAAAATGGCGGCCGCAATAAGTAAGAGCTTTGCGCATATAGTATTTAACTGTGATTCACCGCCAACACTCTTTATATATTCTTGACTCCAGTATTTACTTACATTAATTTATTACTTTTGTCTTCAAGCGCTGTTGGCCGGCAGTCGAAACCTGACCGAAAAATGCACTTATTTTATTAAGCGACGCAATTTATTGGGTGGTCTATCAAACCACCACTTGAATGTTAGAACCCGAGTTGCCGTTTCTTAAAAAATTTGCTTTAACAAATGCGCAGCTGTTGCTCCACGTAGAACAACAACAGTAATACGAAACTTGGACAATATTTGTTAAACACTCTTTATTCTTCACTATGAGTTTGCCTTCTTGATATTTATGGACACTATTATATTCCACTTTTCACATTCAATATTGCTGCAAACTGTGTTGAGTCACACTCAACTGCTTGCTTGTAGTATTCGCTTGGAATTGAATTCACGAACGGCGAACGAAAAGAAATAAGCACCATGCGACTCAGAAATGTACACAGCACTGTAATTCTCATGAATTTAGTTTCGTTGTGAAATTCAAAAAGCTCAACGCAAACCAGTTTTTCACAGTCAGATAACTTGCTAAGCGTGTATGTGTGACACAGATACTCGTATTCACGTAAGCGAAATAAGCATGTGGAGCGAGCTTTCTGCCACGTTAGCAACACCAAGGTTGTTCACAGCAACAGACAAGTATGTGACGTTTGTTACCTCACTGCATTTATTTAATATTGATGATACCAATATGCCACAATTATTTTGTATGTTAAAGTAACAGAAAATACAAATGTATTATATTAAATTAAAATATTAAAAATTAGATCGCAAATAATAGCTTAACATAACTCTTAGCCTAACAAATTTCACGCGTGTGACGTCAGTATTTTGCATAGAATTTGCCGTGCATTTCATTACCTTTATCCTCTAACCCTGACCCATATGTATGTGTTTTGTTTAGGTTGTCGGCCGGCCGGCAATTTTGTATTCAGTATGAATAATATTCTTTGTTGTTTTTTCAGGAACATTATTATTGATAACTAATTAACTATATGTTGGCATATTTATATTTATAATAAATAAATACTTTATATATATTCATATATACAATTATGTACAAATAGAAATATTTTTAAATATATCCAGTGTCTTGACCCTACAGAAGTTCGCTATTCAATATCAGTGTGCCTGGTGTCACAAATTAAAAATATTGCAGTGCGGCTTTGAGTTTTGAAGAAACGTTATGTATTTAAATGTGGGCTTTACATATTTCGAAAGCCTGTCTCGTTTTAAAAAGTGCTCAGCTAATAAAGCTTCCATTTATAAATCAGCAGCTGATTCTCTCTGTACGCACTTGCCGGTGTAAAGATAAAAGCTTCACAAAAGATTTCTCCGCATTGGAGAGCTTTCAGCTCACGTTCAGAAGCACAATGAACATGCACATATACGGAAGAGTTTGGATGAGTATATATTAACAGAGTACAAAGGTATTTAGTCAAAACTCATGAGTCATGCTGGCAAAGCAGAAACAAAAAGCTTTTCAAGCATGTGACATATGTTTTATTTATAGAGGGATAGGTTAGGAAGAGGAAGGGTGTTTGCCGCACACAAGCTTTTGAAAACAAATACAATTTAATTATCAGTTACGCCAAATAGGTACACCGAATTCGTGGAAATTTGTTCAAATTGCTATATTTTTACGTTCACATGTATAGGTGTGCATGTGGATGTGTACACTCAAGTACATTGGGGGTTTTTTGGCTCTGCATACAGACGGGCACTGAGTGGCACGAGACGTGTGCTCGAAAAAAAATCAAATGCCGCTTTTTGGCATTTGGCCAGTAAAAATGTGACAATACAAAAACTTGTTGCTGAAAACAGTCTCGGACTTTTGCAAACCATAATAAGCATTTTTCTGTGCCAAGGGCCACGTCAATGAAAACGCTTTCGCGTAATGCTTTTGTGGACTGTGAGTAATAGTGGTGGGTGCACATAGTAAATATATGATGTACCCAGTTATGTACATTCAGATTTACATATATTATTGAATGCATTCCATTTTAATTAATTATTTATAAATTTATTTTTATTTAATTTACAAATGTGTGTACGAACCGACGGATGTGGTCAATGGTCCATTAAGATAGATTTTAAACTACGAGACTAGTTTGCATAGAATCAGACGATCAGATGGACATGATTTTGATGTTCTTAATGATCGAACAGATTAATCGGCAAAGCAATTCATTTTTTTAAATAAATGATTTGCTCTTAATTAAATCATCAAATGCGCTTTGTGCTTACTCATCAGTTAATGCTAAAATATATGATATAGGGTGCAAAAAACATGTTATTGCTGCAAAACACTTTGAGCCATATAATGGCCAACAGTTCTCTTATGCCGCAACTGTCGGGTATTCGCGTTTTGTGGGTGAAGGGCCTCAACATTGTAATGTTTGATAAACTACAGTAGCTCACAGCATTTTACAGCCAAGTTTAGTCTTGGTAGTTTTACAATGTATGTTTCGGTGTAATCTGAATGGGGTTTTGTTGCCAGTGTCAATGTGAATCTTTGACAGAGATGTTATACGATTTATGAACTTACCACTCATTTTGATGCCGCCGCGTGTGGCAAGCAAGTCCCGCTTAAACAAATTTCCTTTTTTTGCGAATTGAGATTTTGAATTTTTTATGTGTGTCTGGCGTGTTGCCTCAAATACGAAAACCACCACAAATAAAAATGCCCCGATTCTTCAAACAGCGCTTCTTTCGCAAGTTCTTGGAGCGCTTTAGCAATGTCTTGGTGGACAAGGTGTCCTTAATCGATTGTAGACAATTGTTGTAATGGTAATTATAATGCCAGCCACGCATACGCATGTACATGGAATCGTTAAGCATGGGAACTTGCTGCCGCGAATGTTGCACACACATGAAGACAACGACAGGCGAAAGTTGCATGACGTTGATGCTGCGCTTGTTACTATTGTCTCTCTCGTAGACGACACGCGCACTACTTGTTGTTATTGTTGTTCTTGGTGCAGCAATAGAAGAGACGTCGAACATAATATTAGGGCAGTTAACCGATAAGATTAGTAGTTCACGTTATTGAATAATCACTGTATTGGTTTTAGTTGATTTGTTTATTGTATCTAGATATAACTGCTATCTCAGATACTATTTGAATTGATAATGTAGTTTTTAGATTAATTGCGACTCTCGCAAATAATTATTTGTTTTTCCTTAACACTTGTCACTTCAATTGGGTTTTAAAGAACTTACTGTTCTATGAATAAAATATCTTTATACAAAAGTACAGCTGGTGATGCCATTAAGAATATATCTTCAATTGATTTGATTGGCTTTTCTATGCACAGTGTACTCAAACACAACACAAATTTAAACAATTTCACAAATTTCCGAAAATTTGCACAGTTTTTAGCTTGATTATTTTGTTGTTACTTTTGTTGCTGCTGCTTGGGGTAAAGCTCTCTGAAATGACTTTTTGATTTGACTTGCGATACGATATTTAAAGTTGCTCTGTTCACGACGGCCAAAGTTTTGTTACTAACCAATTCCGTTTTGCTCAACCAGTCACTGGACTAAAGAGAGCGCTGTGACGTAAGCAACTTTTGCTGCTGATAAATATTTTCTACTGACGACGACAGACCCCCATTCCATGACCCATGTTTGCTGATTTTGTCCTAGCTCTCAGCTGTTGGCGCTGTTGCCGTGCCCCCAAAACCGATTTCTATATATGATACACAAAGATGCTATGCTCATCTCGGTATGTGTGAGCTACATGTTAAGTTGCAACAACTGCTGCAGCTCCTAACAATGTTTTGATGATCTTAATAATAATTAAGTAATTAAAAATGTATACTTGAGAAAACCTTTAAGTGTATATATAATAAATCTAAAGCTAAGATATTGTGGAAAAAGCTTTTTTGTTTCATATATTCAAATTTAGTTCGAGTAGTGAGTACAAAGTTTTTGTGTCTTGTTAGAAAAAAATTTAAAAGTCATAAGCTATTTAAATTCAGTTATATTAATCGGTTATTACAAAATCCATACTTTAGTCTAGTATACGTTCATATGTATGTGTGATTGAACTGATATTGCAGATCTCATCGTGATGAAGCAAAAAAATTTGCACAAACAAAAAAATAATATGTACAATAACGTCTCTGGTCTGTTTGTAATATATATATTAATATTAATAATAATAAAATTAATTATTCCTGTGATCCTGATAGTACATATATAACTGTATAAACATATGTATATCAATATTCACCCTAACCGCATACAACTCAATGCGTATTCAATTAATGAGATAAGAACACCGCAAATAAAGATTCAATTTTCGCTTAATAAAGCGAAAAAGCGTTGCTCGTCAAATGCATACAGAACGCATATGACGGATATGTAATGTGTAGTGTGCACATAGAAATAACAGCCAACAACATTTGGCATGCACCATGCGTGAGAGAGTCGATAGGAAGAGAGCGAGAGGGAGCAGATAGAGAGAGATTTGAATATTGCCGGCTTGGCTGATGCAACAATTGCTACATATTACAACAGCTGAAAAGCACAGCTGATGTCTGCCTCTTGAGCATGTTGCCAGTGCCAACTGTCAGCGCTACATGTTGCTAAGGATTTGTTGGCAAGCTTTTTAATTGCGTATCTTAGCTACAACTAAACTTTTGTCGTTAATTCATGAAAATTAATAAAAAGGCCACTTGCATGTATATTATATATATAATATATATATTAAATGACTTGATTCTCGTGACAGAAAAAACTATATGTTTGTGTGTGTGCTTGTGTATTTATTTGAAATATAGATAAGCAAAACCAGCAATTAGGAGAAATTGCGCATTAAATTGTGGGATCAAATCCGAAAATACGCAGATTGGCCAACGTCACATTTTTATGCTAATTAGCAATTACACTTCTGCATTTCGACTATACTGGTTATAGAGAATTTTATTTCGCTATGGTTACAAATAATATTTTATTTAAAACGTTCTTGTCTGTTTAAAATGTCTGACGATGTCCCCGGGAGCTACTTGGGTGTCCCTCATCTTGTTGTTGCATTTTCGATTTGGACAAAACTTTTCTTGTTGTTCTGTGTAGTCCTTGTAGTCCAGCCGTGCCTCGTTGTCAATTAATTGCTTTTAATGCTCTGCTAATCGTAATGACCACTTTATCGATTAAACATCTTTTAGAGTTTCAGTTGCAGAGGTTTACTCCTATCGTAAGAGGCTCCGCTTCGTTCTGAACCGGGGTCTCAAATCGTCATCTGTGATGACTCAGATGGCGTCATCGGTGAATGATTTTCATAATAATAATAATACATAAAGCATTACTTTATTCACATCCTACAAGTATATTACAATTTATTTCTTATAATATATTTAATATTCTTAAAACTAAATGCAAAATGATTGACTCCTTAATACACTTTGTTTCTTTTATTCGCCAACCCATTTAGCATATTTCTTTGTGTACATTCAAAGAGCGTATGAAATGAGATGATTTTAAATCTTAGCAGTCGGTTAGATGGTGGATTAAACTGCTGTGAAAGAAAGCCGGTCAAAGTGAATGTTCAAGTCCACAAATACGTAAGTAAGTATATATGTATGTATGTATAAGTATGTGTGTATATTCGTGTACCTAGTTTTGGCTTTGTGCAAGAGAGTGAAAGCCGAAATGAGCTCGTGCTGGGAAAGAGATTGAAACTGGAACTGGAATTGGAATTGAATACGAGTTGAGTGCGCCTGGAGCCAGATGAGAGCAGACAAACTGCTGACAACGAACTGAGTTCCATATATTGAAATGTTTTGTTGATCAGTTGGACTCAGGCACACTGAGTCGACAGATTGACTTGACTGGCCGCGACTGATTATTTAATCGCAATGCGATTGTACCTTTTATTTGGATCACTGCTGTTGCTTTTGGGCAGCGGCTGCTGCTCGCAGAAGCCACAGAATGTGTTGCTGATGGTGGCCGATGATGCTGGCTTCGAGATGGGCGCCTATCTCAACAAGTACTGCCAGACGCCCAATTTAGATGCGCTGGCACGCAACGGGCTGCTCTTCAACAACGCCTTCACCTCAGTGAGCAGCTGTAGTCCGAGTCGGGCTCAGCTGCTTACCGGCCAGGCCAGCCACGCCAGTGGAATGTACGGTCTGCATCAGGGTGTGCATAACTTCAATGTGCTGCCCGAGGTGAGTTCGCTGCCGAATGTGCTGCGGGAACAGAGCAACGGTCGCATCTTCAGCGGCATCATTGGTAAGAAGCATGTTGGGGGCGCCTCCAATTTCCGCTTTGACTTTGAGCAGACGGAGGAGCAACATTCGATTAATCAGATTGGTCGCAACATCACCAGAATCAAGGATTACGCACGTGACTTTCTGGCGCAGGCCAAGCGAGAGGCGAGACCCTTCTTTTTGATGGTGGGCTTCCACGATCCGCATCGTTGTGGACACATAACACCGCAGTATGGTGAGTTCTGTGAGCGCTGGGGCAGCGGAGAGGAGGGCATGGGCACAATACCAGACTGGAGGCCAATTTACTACGACTGGCGCAATCTGGAGGTGCCCGCCTGGCTGCCAGACACCGATGTGGTTAGGCAAGAACTGGCGGCCCAATATATGACCATCTCGCGATTGGATCAGGGTGTTGGCTTAATATTGCGCGAATTGCAGGAAACAGGTCTAGCCGCGGATACGCTTATTGTCTACACCTCGGACAATGGGCCACCCTTCCCCGGCGGACGCACAAATCTTTACGAGCACGGCATTCGTTCGCCGCTGATCGTCAGCTCGCCACAACAGGAGGCCCGACGCCATGAGACGAGCGCCGCTATGGCTAGCCTGCTGGACATTTATCCCAGCGTGCTGGATGCATTCCAGCTTCAGGCGCCGAACGGATCTCGCTTCAGCGGCCAATCCTTGCTCCCTATTCTACAAAAGGAGCCGGAGCCACAGGAGAGCGACGCAATTTTCGGCAGTCAGAGCTATCATGAGGTGACAATGGCCTATCCGATGCGTATGGTGCGCAATAGACGCTATAAGCTCATCCACAATCTGAACTATTGGGCAGATTTTCCCATAGATCAGGATTTCTACACGTCGCCCACTTTCCAGCAGATACTCAATGCCACCATCAATAGGCAGCCATTCCCCTGGTATCGCACCCTCAAACAGTATTACGAACGGCCGGAGTGGGAACTGTATGACATCAAGGCGGATGCACTGGAACGGTTCAATCTGGTGGGCAAGCCGAAGTATACTGCCACCTTGAAACAGTTGCGCCAGAAGCTCTTCAAGTGGCAGGTGGATACCGAAGATCCCTGGCGTTGTGCCCCGCATGCTGTCCTTCAGGCTCAGGGTGTTTTCAAAAAGGAACCCGTCTGCCTGACCCTGGGACACGAGGCGCTGCAAAGGCCGAAACGTAGAGTGCTCACCCACTACGAACAATATGTGCTTGTCTAACTGTATTTAATGGAATTATTTTATTCTTTCTAATCACAAGAATTGTAAAAATAAACTTTAGACGTTGATACGCCAGCGCCGCATTCATATAATATCTTTTGTTTTATTTAAAATTAGTCATCGGGCTAGAATGTCTGCTAAACTTATAAGATACACATAATTGTGAAAATCGAATTCATAATGCTGAATTGCAAAATACATGTTAAGACAAGATAAGATAAGAAATTATAAAAATTAAATTAAATCAATTAAAATGCACATTTTATTATGAAAGCAAATAAATTGAGTTGAGTTTTATCTAATGAGTCAGTTTGCGCTTCAAATGCGATAACTAATCTACAAATTAACAATTCGCTTTAATAAATAGCAAAATATATCATATATATATATTCCAAATATATATATATTTCTCGAACAATTATAGATATCACAAACATATAACTTTTAAATACATTTAACAAATTGCTAAACTTAATATTTGGAAAAAATTACATCGTGTTTTCTTGTAGTTATAGTTATCAGAAATATATATTTATTAAGGACGTTAAACAAAGTGGTAAACTTAATTATTGGGAAAAAGTGTTTTTTTTTTTAAATTATTTTTTTTTTTTGTATATTCCGAAGACGATGCTATTTTAAACTTATTAGTATATTTTTTATAATTTTTATGTATAAGTTTGTAAGGAATTTCACAATTGCTTCTAGAAATTTCTTCTATCTTCATTCAGCATTGAAGGTCCACCCATTTTGGGATGCTGCAGTATTGGTGGCATGACCTCAACAGATGATGAGATGAGCGGAGCGGGGTGTGTTGCGTCATATTTCAATGTCATGCCAACTGGCACGACCTTTTCTTGTTTAGGGGAGGTTCGGATTTGGGTTCCACAGTCTTTTCATTGTGCTCGCGGAAAATCGAAAATTTCAATGCCCCATGTGCTTTATTGGTGGTGACGTCGACGTCACTGTGTCGAGTCGAGTCGACACCCAACCCCGTGCAGCAGCATCCAAATCAATGTTACGCAACATGCACGAAAACCTTGAGCTCGTGCCAAGGCTAAGGGCTAAGGGGTGGAATGTCTGCTTTAAGGTCAACATGCAAATAAAATGAAACGCAAATTTGGTTTTCTTTTTTTTGTTTTTGTTTTTTTTTATGATTTTGAACGAAAGACACATTGAAAATTAAATGTAGTCAATTTTGGTTTTTGCATAAATTAGGGTATCAATTATTAGCGTAATTCTTATATAATTTGTGGTATTATTTGTATGTGTATGTAGGTATGCATAGATTACGTTTATTTTTCCACCACACAAAATGCATAATTACAATTATTATTGTTTTACACTTTCCATCATCAATTATTGCGTCAATAAAACATTCGCCTTTGCCGTTTAGGCCAAATCTTTGTTGAGTTGGGGGAGTGGATGGCCGCCTAGAAAGTTTTGGCAAATGTCTCGAGTTTTATTTTCGCGCCTCGTAAATTTAAATGTTGTTTGCTCATTAACTTATTTATTATCAGTAAATATATAATTGTGTATACTTTTGCTCACATATACATTCGTATGTATATTTCGCAGGGTATGCACCACTCTATATGCCAACATGGGACTTGACTCTTCTGCTTTTTGGATACAGACACATATATAGTGTATATTCTTCTAGGCATTTATTGTTAGTAAACTGTTTTTTTGCTTTTTGGTTAGTAATTTTCTTTCATTTTTTTTTTGTTTGCTATGCTTCGACTGACTTGACTGGTTTTTTTTTTTTGTGTTGTCGCTTATGTTAACAGTTATTATCAACGTTTTAATATCAGTAATTATTTTCAAATTTTAACTAGTTATATGCTGGTTTTGCGTAGGAGGATTCTGTTACGTTGTTCATTACTTTGCCGTTATTATTATTTTCAGTATATGTTATAATAAATACATAATAATAAATATACATGTAGATAATATGCTTAATAAATATATCTATTTTTATATATACACATATATGTATATATATATATATTATTAATTTTTATTTATATAATAGTTATGTATATAAATAACAAAAAACAACACACATAAAATGGAGCAAAAATTTAGGATAGAAATTGATTTAGTTTCATCCTTGAATTTGAATAAATTTTTAAATTTTACAACGAACATTAAGACAGATTTTAGTTTTGTTTTTATGATTGATTGGGATAAAGTGTGGGGAGTATTGTTTTTGCACAAATATCAGTAGAGGATATACAATAATAGTATAGGTATAGTAGGTATATGATGTAGGTAGATAGCACTAGGTATACCATATAGGAATTTCATAGAGAGCGCAATAGAAATTAGAGTATAGAAAGTACACCGATCAATGTGTGAGAAAGCAGAAAAATCGCAACATATTTATGTATGTATATATCTGATATGAATATCTAGCTAATTAATATTTGGGAGTTGACCAAGCTGACAAGCTATGTATGTATGTATTTATGTATGTATGCTGTACTACATTTTGCATATGTATAATGTTGTATATGATGTTCTTTCGATTTTAGCATATAAAATAGAATAGAAAGTTGAACAATTTGAAGACAACATTCTTGAATTGGAAACACATGGAAAGTTCTATTCATTTGTAACGTTTTGTAAATTTAGTTAGTATTACACACATAATATTACATACTTTAATTTAAGTGTAATTAATAATTTGTAGTTATTGTGTTGCCAACTGGTAA
Source organism: Drosophila cognata (assembly GCA_035041535.1). Classification (NCBI taxonomy): domain Eukaryota; kingdom Metazoa; phylum Arthropoda; class Insecta; order Diptera; family Drosophilidae; genus Drosophila; species Drosophila cognata. The sequence continues at coordinate 8,968,472 of JAWNLC010000571.1, read as the reverse complement.
AATTTTGTTTTGCTATCGCATGTAACATTTGCGGTTTTAATTGATGTTCTTGTATTGTATTCATGGCCACGTGAATTTACTGTGCTAGCTAAGCCGTAACCGTAACTCTAACCATATTAATCCATCTACATATATGTATGTTTGTTTGCATATTGTATGTGCCAAGCTGCGCGGCGCCGAAGACGACGAAACCAACATTCAGTTAAATTATACTTCACAATGCATGATGCAATCTAGTTGCCATTGGGCAGAGGAACCTGCACCTGCACATACGACTGGGGGAAGTAGCCAGTTCGGCCATTGACGGCACCTTCGTACCAATTGTCATCGACACGATTCAGTAGTGTGATAATATCGTTCTCCTTGAAGCCCAGCTCGCCAGGGTTCTCGGGATCAAAGTCGTAGAGTGCCTGGCAGCAGGGTTGCTGCTGGCGATGTGGTGTGACGGCCATGGACTTGGCGGGCGAGCGCATCGGCGAGGGCAACGGCGAGGCGCTCGAGCTAATGTGGGACGGCGTGCCGTCATCAATGAGGCCGCCGCCACCGCCGTCCAAGTTCAGATCGAGCAGCGTCTTGGGCACAAACTCATTGCGTGGCCGGCTCTCCGCCTCGGCGCGCTTTTCCTGTAGCGTCTCCTGCAGGCCACGCAGCACATCAGCGCATTGAGAGTGAAAATCGTATAGTGCTTCAGCAAAGGTGACGAGCTGTGAGACATGTTCAGTGTCGTTTTCCAACAGATTGAACATGCCCACTTGGGCCAATTGCAATGATTCGGCAAACTTGTCCTCAGCACCACGAATTTCATCATCTTTGGCCTGCCGACGACGCTTGCAGTCAAAGTCGAGACGCCGGCCCTGCAGCTTCTTTCGATGGTGCATTACCTCCTTGAGGTCTTTGGTCTGCATATGATGCAGTGGCTCCAAAAAGTTCTGCTTGATGTTGTCGTCCAGCGAATACTTGACGTCGGCCATTTGTTTCAGCGCTTCGCCGAATTCGACGAGCGCCTGCGCAAACACGCTGTTGTCCTCGCCGAGCTTCTTACCGTAAGTCAACATGCACTCGGCCAGCAGACCCTCGGGCTGTGGATACGTATTGGATTTCGCCTGGCCCGACAGCTTCGAGATGCCCTTGACGGCGGCCATTTTGGCCCGAGCCGTTGGATTTGGCTGCAGAAACTCTTTGGTCTTCAGCTGCAGCTCCTCGACCAGTTCCACAGTGACATCCGTCTTGCGCTCCATATCAACAAAATCCAAATCCAGCTTGGTGCCCTCCGCACCACCCATTTTCTCCGTCACATACTGATTCGCTTTGTTGATCTGCTTCTTCAGTCCGGCGAAAGCCATCACGTTGCTTTTGATATTAATGTTGTTGGTGTTGTTGATGCCACTGGTGCTCGATACTATGGATCGATGTCAACGACGCAGTTGCTGTGAACGGGTTTATTTGAGTTAGTTGCCTTGCCAATTGATGTTTCTCTTTACTTAATAAACCACTGACCACTGACTGAAATAAGTAAATATACATATAATTTGGAATTTGATTTAATGTTTTTCGTTTTTTTTTTTTAATTTCCCTGCCTTTAGATATATACGCTATATGTTTTTCTTTACTTTTCTATTTTTAACGTTTGGACGACTTACGCGGCGTGCACTTTTCTGTTGGGGGTGGATACGCTGGCTGCTGGGGCTGACTCGGATTGAGGCTGTGTGTGTTTGTGTAGGTGACTGGAAGAAATTGTGGTAAATGGCAATCGCATAGATTTATGTGTGTTTAAATTTTGCACTTTCACTCGATTCGTTTGCGCTGCACGTTCTGAGATATATCTCTTCTTTGCATGCAGCGTTGACACTTCTTAATTATTCTTTTGGTCCAACCTTGATGTTTTTGCTTGACGTTTGGCTGCGTAATGTTTGAAGGACTGTCGTTACTATTACTATTCTCCCTCTGCCTTGGGGCTGGTGTGTTGGACGCGGGGGTCGTTTTTCCTCGACGAACTCAATCGATTTTTTGCTGTGTACAAAAATTTTAGTGATGTAAAAAACATCGATGCCGATACATGCGCCAGCTGCTCACATTGCGTTAACATACTGCTTATATGTTATCTAACAGTATCATTTCACCATAACAGGCACCAAGCTAACAGAAGATGTTCATCTACATTTAAGGCCAGTATGCAAATCGAAAAAACATCGCGCGAAATATTTTACTATTGAATTGCTACAACTGAAATCTTTAGGAAAGTCAGCTAGTAGGGATAGAAATAAATTGTTATTTATGTTGACGCTCACCAGTGAAAATAAGAGTGCTTTAACTCTACGGGGAAGATTGAACTGGAGGTTTTATAGATATTTTTCTTGTATCTCAGTGCAGTTTTTGGCTTTAAGATTCCACAAAGGAAATAACATTTTCGTTCGCTCAAATCGGTTTTTGATCTGCAAACTATCTGAGAACATGACAATACGTGTATAAGCTGTTGCATTAACTTCAAACACATCTTCAATAAATAAAGTCTCATTAATGCTTGCTGAAGAATTTCAATTCATTCTTCCAGTTATAGACTTGTTGGATTTATTTCACGAACTAATTTATTCAATTTAATAAGTGTTATATTTAAATACATGTATGTGCTATATTAATCTCCTGCAGAGGGCATTTTAATTTGGTCACACATTGATAAACATATCTATTTATGTACGTATATATTTTCATGATCAAGACAACATTTTTATGCATAGCAGTCTCTGATTTTTGAAGCTATTATGAAACATTTTTATTATTTGTGTGTGGCAAGCAGTACATTTTTCGGAATCGGCTGGATCAGTTTCCCACATCATTTATGTGCGCAGCTATCAAAGGAACGATCAGTCGAAAACTAAATTGTTGTTCTTAGGGAAACTAATGGTTTTTACATATATAAATACATATCTCAAATATATAAATCATTGCACTTTAAAATATTCCAGTTTTTGTATAAAAGCAAAACTAGTTCTTAATAAATTATTCTATACTTATATATGATCAAAGAACGCTCATGACACCTGGAAGATATTAGATTAATATGTCTGCAAGAGTATTCAAATGACTGCTCTCTTTTATTATTAAGTATACCTCTTAATTTGTAGAATTTCTATTTAAAAACGTTTGCTCATGTCGCATATATGTTAGTATTATAACCTCTTGTATCGGGTGTTTTTTTTTTATATATATATATATAAATATTTGTAGTACTTAAAACTAAAAAAATGTAGTTTGCTTATAATAAAGAAAAATGTTTCCATTATAGCCACTACGCAGTTTTATTTTGGTTTTTACTATTATAAATGCATAATCCATAAATGCAATTGTAATGCTCTGGAATAATATTTTCCTCACTGATTTTTAAAGATTTGGCTTTGAGTTAGAGAGAAACAAGAAAGAGCTTTGAAAACATTGATTACTAACGGCTCTTTGAGTATATCGACTATGTTGGAGTGGCTTACAAGACAAGAATCTTAATAGCTATATAGACTCAATAAAATTGGATAGTGATACGTTTGTATATATATAGTTTTGTATACATACGTATATATGTGTGTATATGTCTGTTGTTGTTTTCTAAAGCTAAACTTGCATATAAAAGGAACAAATTTGGCCAAAAAGGAAACTAAATGCATTGAACTTTAGTTTTGCTGTACTCACATTACAAAGCTACAGATTTGTGTCGTTTATGTTTTTTCTCTTTTGTTTTTATGTTTCTAATTACGTTTATCACACATATGGTCGAAAATCGAAACCGTCACAAATAGTTCGATATGATGTGGCTGCAGTGCTTTCAGGGATTATTTGTGGACTATATAAAAAGCATAAATACACTTAAATTAAACGATAAATTCAAATTGATGTATGACAGCTGCAGTCAACACTTTTTCTCGGGTTTCGACGGTTAGCGCTGCTCTTGTTAATTAGTTTTTGATAACTCATCTTTTTTGTTTTATTACATGGACAACTCCTGCCTGGGCTTATTGATGTGCAAACGCTGCGGATCTTGTGGGGCGACGCAAATGTCAGTGAGTATAACCACCTCATAGGGACTGCAGTCGGGCATGTGTAGAAAGCCACACAGCCACCCATAAAATCCCTTTTCTATATCGGTTACGTCGTTGATCCAACTACTATATTGCAGACTCAGCTGTCGAAAACCCGAATACAAACCCAGGCCAACAGTGCAGAGAAATATGGCGAGAGGATAGGCCAAGAATAGTATGGGCGTTACGAAAATCTTATGCAAATACGATTTCTCCTCACAGTAGTAGTTAAACATATTGTACCATGTCAGGGTGCCAATGTAGAACGAGTAGATAGCCGAGATAACAGTCACAAAGGGCAAACAGATCAGCGAGATTAGAAAAATGTGTAGTCCAACACTGCAGCTGCAAGTGCAGCACAGATTGTGCCCCTTATGTGACTCATTGGCCATGGCATGGGCATTCAGCTGTTCCAGTTCCTCGCGACTTATGTTTATCTGTAGATCAATGGATTGACCCTTCTTGCGACCCCGTTTGATGGTGCCTGTCGAATATGGAAAAATTATAGACAATCCGTGGATTAGAAACAAAAACAAATTAGTATCTTTGAGTGGAAGGCCAACAGGACTTTACTACATTCCCATTCAGTGGAGTCTTTCAGATTAGGGAACACTCCAATGGTATAAAAAAGTGTTGCTGTTACAAACCTGTCATGGTTAAGTAGTTGCTGCCGTCGATTGCCTTGCGAGCCTGATATCGGTCCAGACTGTGATCGTATGTGTTCAACACACTAGTTTCGCCCGACTCCAGATCCTCGTAGTTGGTAATGTCAGGCGAAGCACGCTGGCTACGCACATGGGGCAAGTCTGAGGTGCGTATGTTGACGCGCTTCTTTGATGATGATCGATTGCTTAGGCTGAGGCAATCCTGCGACTTGCTTATCTTGGCATCAAGACTGCTCTCCGAGTAGCAGCAGCTGCTGGGCGTAACTGTGCTACTTTCATGCCGCTGCGACGTGGACTTGGTGCCCTGTGAAACGGACTCAAAGTTCTGCAGTTCATTCAAATTGTTGGCCGATCGAGTTGACTTATTGCTGTGCTGCGTGGAGCTGGCCGAATTGGTGCTCGCAATGGTGTCCTGGGCACAGCCCAGTTCTCCAGGCAGCTGTGGCAGCGGTTGTTTGTTTTTAATGATCAGCTTTGATTTGAGCAGCTCCTCCTCGAGACCTGGGTTTGAGGGCGAGAGCTTAGCGCGATTTGGCTGGCCCCAAAAAAAAAAAACAGCTTTTTAATTTAGAGCCATAATTATTTTTTATATTCATTTAAAACTCACTTGCACATTGACTATGTGATCCACATAGTTTTGCTTTTTGGCCTCGGCTTTGTTTTGTTGACGTTTACGTGGCGGTATGAAAACGGGGCGTTCCTTTGTTGTCACTTCCGCGCCCATGGCGCTTTTGCCTACCATTTTGTGCTCTCTATATATATTTCAATAACTCTAAAATCTACATATTTTTTAAATCAATTAACTATAGTAATTGGTATTTAGTTAGCTGCACCTATTTGAACTGGCAAAAAATGCACTTCCGGCTGCCTGTCTCGGTAGCTATGTAATTATTGATTTTTCATAGAATTTCGATGTCCTTGTGCTGATTTTGCGTTCATTGACAATGCCGCCTTTTGGGCTGGGCGCATTATGTTTACTGTAATTTAACGCCTGCGCAGCACTTTGTTTGACAACTGCAATAAAACAGCTGTTGATTAGAAAAAAAAAACATTTCAATGCACTGCTACTGCGACTAAATAGCAATACATAATCTAAAAAGTAAACCTTTTAAGCATATTTAACTGAAAACTAAACGGTTATATTCCATTATGACTATTTAAATTCAAACAGCAATGATTGTGACTGTATTATTGTATTTGCTATTTTCTTATTCACCGCGCTGAAATCCAATGCTGCCACATGTTACCAAATTAAAAATAAAACAAATATTTTAAGCAGCTGTCAATAAATCATATCTAATTATTTAGATTGGCATATTTTAGTTACAAAAACCACAATAACTATGCTTTATATCTTACAGTATTTATGTTAGATTCCATTTCGCCGCAATCTAATTTCGATATCGAAAGTTGCCACATGTTTATAATATATTAGGAAAAGCGATTTGTTGTGACTTCAAATATTGTATTGATTATGATTGTTAAATTGTTAAATTGAATTTGTAACAGTTTGGTTCTAAAATATAATAATATCGATTAATCGATTGAAATTTTGTAAACATCGTACGAACAGCATTTATAGAAATCTGGCAGAGCTTTTTGCATCAAATGTGGTCCACTCGCCATAAGTTCACAATGGGCGTCAAATAGAAAGAGAGCAGCCGGCAACACTCATCCCTATCAATCGCTATTCTGCGTTTGTGAAATAAAATCACGATTTTTTTCCATTAAAAAATAGATAAAACAAGATGTCCGCCACAGAAGGAAAAGTAAGTATATATGCAATTTTAATTAACTAAAGCAAAACTATTAAGTGTATGTTACATAGGTAATCACCAGCAAAGCAGCTGTTGCTTGGGAGGCGAAAAAACCACTTGTTATAGAAGACATCGAAGTAGCGCCCCCAAAGGCACATGAAGTAAGTCAAAGTCTACTTTTTCCAGATATGCAAACTAATTAGTTGAACGTTTTGTGTAGGTGCGAGTTAAAATAGTGGCAACCGGTGTTTGCCATACCGATGCATATACTTTGAGTGGCGCCGATCCCGAAGGTAGGTTCCCCTGTGTGCTGGGCCACGAGGGTGCCGGCATTGTGGAGAGCGTTGGCGAGGGTGTTACCAATTTCAAGGCCGGCGATCATGTCATTACCCTGTACGTTCCCCAATGCAATGAGTGCAAGTTCTGCTTGAGCGGCAAAACCAATCTGTGTCAAAAGATTCGCGTCACACAGGGCGCTGGTATAATGCCCGATGGTACCACACGTTTCACTTGCAAAGGCAAGCAGTTGTTCCACTTCATGGGCACCTCCACATTCTCGGAGTATACGGTCGTCGCCGATATTTCGCTGACCAAAGTAAATGAGACTGCGCCTCTGGACAAGGTGTGCCTCCTTGGTTGTGGAATTTCGACGGGCTACGGCGCTGCCCTGAACACTGCCAATGTAAGCCAGCAAAGTATTTAATCAAAACATAGTCTAAAATTATTTGCTCTTAGGTGCAGCCCGGCAGCACATGTGCGGTTTGGGGGCTGGGCGCCGTTGGCTTAGCTGTTGGGCTTGGCTGCAAGAAGGCGGGCGCTAGTAAAATCTACGGCATCGACATCAATGCCTCAAAATTCGAATTGGCCAGGAAATTTGGCTTCACGGACTTCGTGAATCCCAAAGATGTCGCTGACAAAGGCCCCATTCAAAACTATCTGATTGATCTGACCGATGGCGGCTTCGATTATACGTTTGAATGTATTGGCAACGTAAACACCATGCGCGCTGCTCTAGAAGCCGCACACAAGGGCTGGGGTATATCGGTTGTGATTGGCGTGGCTGGCGGCAGCGATGAGATTTCAACCCGACCATTCCAATTGGTTGTGGGTCGTGTGTGGAAGGGATCCGCTTTTGGTGGCTGGCGTTCGGTTTCAGATGTACCTAAACTTGTAGAGGACTATTTGAAGAAGGAACTCCTTGTGGATGAGTTCATTACGCATGAGATGCCATTGAACAAAATCAACGAATCTTTCGATCTGATGCACACGGGAGAGAGCATTCGTAGCATTATTAAGTACTAAGAAATTCCATTTTTATGTTTTAACTTTTTGTGTACTGTAAAGATGCCAATTATTTAAATTAATAAAGCAAGCTGTTCCTGTGCACGCACACATATATAAAGTAAAATACTGACAACGGCATTTCACGGCATGGTTGTAATAGTTTCACTCATACGAACAAAAATCGCGAATCTGTTGAGTTTGTCACGGATCACGGATTAAATGACCGGCTTATTGAATTAAATAAATTAATTTTTAAATCTGTTCACATAACTCATGATTGCGGAATTTCGGTTAATAATTTCATTAAATAAAAAATGGGGGCCATTCAGCACAATCAAATCACTTGGTTAGTCTTTGACTTATCCACATCCTAAACTAAAAAACCAACCATACTTTGTCGGAGAATATTATTGATATAACAGAGTAAATGTTTTTCATTTTGTTGACATTTGTATCCAACATGACAAAGGCGTATGTTTGCATACATATATATGTATATACTTATATATTTATTCAATATTTTGAGATTAGTAAGTTTTCGTGTGATGTACTACAATAGATTTATGTAATAAATATTACTACTAATTGTTTTGAGTTTACATTAAACGCATGCAGTTTATTATTGTTTAACATTTGAATTAAAATGTCAATTTTAAATGCATTCTCTTCTCTTAACACCTATGTACATTGTCTTTTTTAATATGATGTAAAGAACACAAAGATATTGCATATAGATACATAAAAATTGTTTATTTGCTTATAATTTTGTCTATGCTCGATAAGCCATTAAAATACTTATATATAAACGTGCATTAAATGGGTCAATGCTTTCCATAAGGGGGCATTTAGTAATACAGTTATTTCTATAGGTATATGGGGATATACATGTATAAGTGCTAGTATTCAGAGTATATAATATTGAGAAACACACAGAAATGCACACTGAAAGGCAACGGAATTAGAGATGCAAACAATTCTCGAGTGAGCAACAACTGTTGATTTATAATAGTAGCTTACGAATAATAATTGTAGATAAAATTGTGGGAAAAATATTTGAGCACTGCACAGACCAGATTAACAAAGACGAAGACGTAGTTGGAGACGAGGACACAAGACGGCCTGGCCGGAAAGCTTCATCATCGCTTGCTTACATTTGTGTGTCGTAGTAGTAGGAGAAATCATCGAAAGGATATCCGTAAAATACCGGATGCTATGGCACTCACGACCAGCGCGACTTCTGCATTTCGATCTGGCCCTCCAGAGTCTTCGCCAAGTAGATAACAAACAGCTGCACAAACGCGACGCCCAATGCAACTCCAGCAATCACATACAGATTACGCTCGGCCCAGACCCTAACAATTTCGATGCAGCCACTAGTCCAAATGCGTTTGCCTGCCGCCGGCACCGTATGCGCCTGCACACCATATCCGCACATAATATTGACTAGGCCCGAACTAATATCGGTGGCATTGATGCAACAGCTGTAGGGAACACCACATCGCTCCACTGAAGGTGACGAGCAGTTGAAGTACTCATTCTTGCCTGAAATGCATTAAAAAATGTCAATTAAAAAAAGGCAAGAGTGCTCTAGTCGAGAGTATCAGAATGTTTGAGATCCTCTACTTAGCACTGAGCTCCCATAAGGGATTAACTTTTCTTCTTATCATGCAGCACTGGAAAGTTAATTTTATTCTGCAAATTACAGTGTACTGTATTTGCAGTATTTGCAATTGTATCTACCTTTAAATAGCTGACGTAGCATAGTCTCACAGACAGACGACAGATAGACGAACAGTTTATGATCTACTTAGTTCGTCATTTGGCATCTGAGAAAATCTGCTTTCTGTTACGCCTGTTACGTGCAATTGCAAATCCTATTATAGCCAATTTATTTATTCTTTATTTGCACTTACTCCAATCTAGATAGCCAACATTGCTGAGACCGCAGCACTTGAACTCCTGTTGTGCAAAATCTATAAAATTTTGCAAGTCGGAATCATCACGATAAGAGTGAATGATCCTGTCAGTAAACTGGAACTCCAGGAACGAATTCATGTTCTGCGGAAACACGAAGCAAATGATTGCTGTAAGACAAGAAGTAGAAAATTAATTTATTAAAATATCAACTAAAGTTAAGGTTACCACCCACCAATGGCCATTTCCAAGAGGAAGAAGACCAGCAAGCACATGGAGTAAAACTTCAAAAGGCAGGTATTTTCGCGAAGGGCACCCAGGCAGCCAGCAAAGCTGACCACAAATACGACAATGCCAGCAATGATCATGACTAATGATATGTTAAACATAACATCGTAAACAGTTTCCAGTCGCACCCAGCCATTACCGTCCTTCAGCTTATCCATGAAAGCGTATACGCCGATAGCTAGGAGCAGCCCACCAAACAGCCAGAACAAAAAATTTAGCAGAAAGATAAGGTATTTCACACAGCTGGAAACGTATGTGAACGTATGATGCGGATACGCCATGCGCGGGTGCATGTATCCACCGCCGCCACCATGATGATATCTGTGGTTGCTCATGGCTATGAACTCTCTATTCACTATCACTGATGCGTGTTTTGAATGGCGTTGATTTGTTTCTTTTTAGTTTCTTCTTCTTCGCACTGTTTCGCCCTTTGTTGACGCCCTCTTTCAAAGTGGTGATCTGCTAGTAGCTTTTAAGATGAAATTTTCACATTACATTATTTTTTAATTACGGAAGACTTGTCACATTTATTTAAACACACATTCCACCTTCTTTATATTACAAAATGAACAAATTACAAGCAATTAATGCATTGGGCAGCCAACAAAACAAATTTTGCAATGTTGCCAGATTGATAAATTCGAAATTACCATCGTTGGCAACGCTATTCACAGCTGCTAAGGTTAGTCGAATTGTCTGGCAATGTTGTATATTTCCACATGCAGCTGTTTATTAGTTTTTAGTTTTTAATTTTCCGTCGCTGGGGGAACATTACATGTGGTTGGTGTCCGCAGGTTGATTTCTGCTTCCATCAGCAACAAAATTATAAACAAAAAGCCAAAAATAGCGCGTAAATCAAGCAACAACTACAAATTACATACATATTAGCAGGTGAGCGTTTTTCTGGTGTAGCGGCCCATTCAAGGACACTGGGTGTAAATGTGTGTGTGTGTGTGCATGTTTCAGTTTGCCTTGCGTCTGTCATTTAAGGAATTTTTTTTATTGGAAAAGCAATTTGAACGAGGTTCTCTTTAGGAAAAATTCTTCTCAGTAGGAAATTGAGTGTGTGTTTATTATATTTTTTTTAAGCAACCGTGTTCAATTGGGCAAACTGCAGCCATTGGCTTTGGGTTTGGCTTTCTCTCTTATGCGCTTTCCCTTCGTGTCTGTGTGCACACATACAAACAATCTGTGCATGCATAGAAATATAATGCCAAAAACACGGAAGTGAGCGAAATTGCATAAATATTAGTTTAGTTCTACTTTGTGTGTGTGAGAGTGTGGGCGTAAGAACACACATGAGCAAAACATTTTCGCCATTTTCCGTTTGCTATTTTACCGTTTCACCAGTGATTAAATAACTCTTCAGTGCCAAGTGCAACCTGCAGTCGCATTTGTTGCTGTTGCCGTTTTACTTTTTCGTTGTCAATTTTCGAGGTGCTCGAAAAATGTTTTCACTTTCTCGCCACGCACTGTGGGCACGAAATTTCGCACTTATTGCTAACAAGCATAGGTGCAACGTGAATCAATTAAAAGCAGGCGCCATCGCTGTCTCTTCACTTCCATACGTGCGTGCCTTTGCAGGTGAGTTTGACAGGGGTTTGCCTGGTATTCGGTAGGGGTGGGAGTGGGTGCGCCTGTGTCTGCGGCCTCAGTATTTGTTGTCCATTTGAAAGCAATAATACAATGGATTCGATTTATTGTTTAAATTAACACAATTCAATCGATTTTTCTTATAGACATGCCTGCCCAGTGATTGGCAAATTTCCAATTACGGTTCAATTTTCTAGTTCAAATAGTTGGCATTAATACGTTGCGCACTTTATAGCTGTCAATTCAGTGGCTATTTTTAGCCACATAGTGAATCAGTGATTCGCATTTGTTGCTTATTTTATTTATTTGAAAAGAATTCATCGTTTTTAATTTTGTGCGACACACTTCGTTGGTTTCTATTTTTTTTTTTAATTGTACAAAAAAACCGGCCCCAATGTTCCACCACTTCGTGCACCTCGGCTATTATTGCTGTTTTTGTTTATATTGGGCGCCATTTCAATTAAGTGCAGCAGCATATATTTATTTTTAACCTATGCGTTTCTTCACTCAATTTGTAGCCATGCAGCGTCCATAACAAATATGTTTACACCTTTTCCATTTTCAATTTTAATTTTTTTAATGGCTTCAAGTCGCAAGCATTTTGTTTATACCTTGTACATATTTGTATACCAATTGCATGATTTCAAAGTTTTTCTTCTTTTGTTTTTAATTTTTATGGGTTGTTTTTAGAGTTGATATTCATTGATTACTTAATGCAAATTATTTTTGATAACCAGACGATTCGAAATCTTATCGCTCATAGGCCGCCAACTTGCACTTTTTTTTTAAATTATGGACACTTAAGTGCTACAAGGCCAATAAACTGATAAGTTCATTTGTGGCAAAAAATAAGGCAATCATTGTTTGCTAGATTACAAAACAAGATTTATTAATAGTCAAATAATATAGCTACTAACTACACTCAGAAAATCGCATTGAATTTCTGAAAATCGCAGATGAGGGCGATATTTAATTGAGAGAAAGAGCGACTAACAGCAATGACAAAGATTGTGGGGGAAGTTAAGATTGAATAAGGAGGACAGTAAGAGCAGTGGTGGGGAAAAATGGAAGTAAGAGAGAGAAAAATCTCCTTATACTTTACATCACTACAAATTAGAATCAATCCCTACTTGAAAGCATGAGAATAGCATCGACAGCTGAATAGCCAGACAGTGAGGAAAAGAGATAGGGCTTTCACTTAAGAGGAAGACAACTAACGAATTCAATTTGTTACAGTTATTGAAACTATTTTTACGAATAACTGAAACTTATGAAGACACTTCGTCAACTACACATGCTTAATGCATACCTTATGCATTTTCCGTTGTAACTTGATAGCAATTGCTCAATTGTTGTGAAAAAAGTCAACTACTCAATTGTAAACCACAAGCTTAAGTATACAAAATCGTCTTAAATTGCAGAATCACGTCAAGGCGACAACGGTAACAGAAACAACAAAAGCAACGCGACAAATTTCAGTATGGAGAATAAAAGCGAAAAGATAACGGTAAACAAAGAGGAACTGCGCAAACGTCTAACGCCGCTGCAGTATCAAGTTACACAAGAAGCGGGAACCGAGCGGCCCTTCACAGGTGCGCTTTATTGCTATATTATGTTGGAGCAACCAAATAATACCTCACTTTTCGACATTTTTCAGGCTGTTACAACAAGACCTACGAGAAGGGGGTGTATCAGTGCATTGTCTGTCATCAGGACTTGTTTAGCTCGGATACCAAATACGATTCGGGCTGCGGTTGGCCAGCGTTCAACGATGTGCTTGATAAGGGCAAAGTTACCTTGCATCGGGATGCCAGTATACCAGGTACGTGCACTATATCTCTATATATATAGTGCTATTAAATGTAGCTTTAGATACGTTCAGCACTTTTAGATGTATGCAAAAGTTTTGCATTTGAGATTTTAATTTTGTACAGTTTTTTTTATATATATTATTTGTTTGTCGCTTTGCAATAACAGCTTTGACTGTAAATTAAATTTGAACTGATTTTGAGCACCCTGTATAAATATACAAATGTTTTAATAGATTCTAGATGAAATTTGTTCAGTTGCAGATACGCTTGAAGTTATATATATAGAGATTAATTCGAAGAATCCGAAAAAATATTTAAGCTCCGCTTAAGCCATATGTACATCCAACTACAGTATTGAATTGAAATGGAGTTTGTTTTATCCAGCATTATTGTATTGTAAATTGTCCCATTGTGTTTGTTGATGTTATTGTTACGTATATATATAGAAAGATCTGTTGACTGGTACAAAATGCGTACATATAGATACGTTTGTGTGATAACCATTTTAAAGTCATGTGTGTGTTCACTGTAGTTGTTGTGCCGCTTGAGCGCAAATTGTTTGTGTCGTTTATTGTGAGTTTCTCCTGTTTGATCAATGTGCAACTAATAGAATTCTGAACCGAAAACAAAAACTAAAATCTTACCTAATTGAGTATTATTCTTTTATCCACATCTTTTTTGCTAACCAAAAAAACTGAATACCAAAAAAAAAAACACTTCTCAAATTTCCCAAAATAAAAAAATTAAAAATTTTGACATTTTGTTATCTGCTGCAACACTATAAAAAAATAATTAAAAAAAACCATTATTATGCCAAATATATGATTAAAACAACAGTAGTCATTTCAAAAACGTTAGGGATGGTTCGCACCGAGGTGCGTTGCTCCAAGTGCGCGGCTCACATGGGTCATGTGTTCGATGATGGACCGCCACCGAAGCATCGACGCTTCTGCATCAACTCGGCATCGATTGATTTTGTGAAAAGTCAACCACCAGCAGCAACGACAACATCGTCCAAGAAATAATGTTATTGAGAGATCTATGCAAACAAAATACAAAAAAAAAGTAAAAACAACACAACAAATTGTATGTTAAGTTGAAGTACATTTAGTACGTGCATATATTACCAATATTGTAGGACTTTATTTACATATGCTAAAAAACAATACTCATTATATATATTGTTGATATGTTAATAGCGCCGAATTGTGATTTGAGGCTTGACATGAAGTATTACGACCCCATTTAACAAAAATTTCATTTATGTTGTAGGAAAAGATCCATAAGCCAGAAATTATTTCATTTGTTCCTATTATTCAATCACTTTTTTAATTACGGTTTTGAAACATTTTACTCGAGCTTTCCATAAATAATTCTAATTATAAAGCACGCATAAGTTTATCAAGACTTTAATTTACTGCAAACAATTCATCTGCGGGGTGCAGGAGCCATTTACTACATTGTATATATATATTTATACTCTATGTATTTATGTACCAAGGCTAACTAGCTGGTCGCATTGCTTTGTTTCGCTTTTTATTTAATTTTAACACATTTGTTGATATTTTTTAATATGCTTTACGATTGTTTTCTATTTATTTTTGTTTGGTATTTATTCATATTTATATTTGATGTATTACATTGCAAGACGTTTTGTAGCCGATCCATATATTGTCCAACAAACTGAATAATGTATACTTTTCATATATTTTTCTATTTCTCTTTTTTTAACTCGCTTCGAAAAAAAAAACAATTCCAATACTTTATGTACCGCCTGTAAACGTTCTTTGGGGGTTTGTTTTGCTAACAAAACACACAAACACACACACTTACACACACTCATCGAAACACACTCAATATCATTGTTAAAACTCTAAAATTTAATGTAAAACACCCAATGCATAAAATGGCTTATTAACTACAAATATAAAAACACCATATTTACAATTTTAATATAAAATGTATATCACAACTAAATCGTTCGCAAAAAAAACCTTTCTATTTTAATTTCGTCATTTATCATTTGTCGACCGATGCCATCTACTGTTATTTTTCGCTCTTCTCTTGCTATCGCTATTCGTGTCTATCCTCGATGCAATCGCACCTTTACATTCCCATCTGGCAACATTTGCTGGCTGCCTCTTGAACCATTACATTTTCGCCGTTACGTTTTTCTGTTTCTCTTATTGCTTGGATCAACTATTAACTCACTCTCCTTTATGTTACGTGTACTCCTTTGCATATTATCCTCTATCATTCAATCTCGCTCTCTGTCTGCTTATCATTTCACCTATTTTGAAATTTAATTTTCAATACTATCTTAATCTGGAAAAACTCAATGAAATTCAAATATCAATGATTGTAAATTCAAAAAAAAAAAAAACAATGAAAACGTAATCTGCTCTATGCAACATGAACAACAAAAATTAAAAAAAAATAATAATAATGAACGAACATACGTACCCAATTAAACTCACATTTGCAAAAATATAAATAAAAAAGGGGGCAATATTTTACTACTAATTGCACATCCAGAACGCATACGCACCGAGGTACGCTGCGCCCGCTGCAACGCCCACATGGGACACGTCTTCGAGGACGGACCGAAACCGAATCGCAAGCGCTACTGCATCAACTCAGCATCGATTGAGTTCGTTCAAGCGGAGCCATCGGCGATAACGGCGACGTCAGCGCAAGCTTTAAGTCCACAGGGCACGCCAATAGCGCAGCAGTAATGGAGATGGAATGCCTGGGAATGGAACAATCAACGAAGACACGAAACATGTGCGAAAGAGTCTAACCTCAATGTTGCTGTTATTAAGAGTTTTTACACGTATTTTCTAACTTTCCGTATATATGTCCAATAATTCTTAGCATAGTAAATCTTTTGACAAATGGGCAGCTGTTCATAAAAATTATTCACATGAAAACCAAAATATTATATTAATACTCCGTCTGTTTGTGTAAATAGCTAAATGTTTTTCTCTTTTTCTTTGTTATACATATGCATACATACATAACTAATTTGTAACACACACACACACACATATACAAACATAATTTTAAAATGTGAGCGCTAATAAAGGTGTATTTTTTACAATATACAAAAATCAATTTGCAAACGATTTGGTTTGGTTTGGGCGCGAATTTCAGATGAAGTGCGAACAGCTGCTTAGCATCGCGTTGCCAACCAAACGTACAGCGCATGAACGCTGCACACAGCTGTTTTTTTGTGATATAAGAGCCGGGAACAATATGAAAAACAAAAACATTTTGTGCTGACACAATAAATTAATTCAACAGAAATCAGTTACGTTTTTGTTATTGTTATTGTTCTTAGAGGTTTCACTGACGGATCATAAAAGCAACTAAATCAAATAAGGCACTAATAAAATGTGCTTTAAAGCAGAAATGTGCGTGATCCTCACGTTTTTTGTCGCATTTTAAGTGGTGTAGGGTATATGACAATTTAGTTTAACCAACTGTCTGCAAACAATTAAACGTATGCTTGTATGCATGTGTGTGTGCACTTGCTTTGACATTTGAAATTGTCAATACCATGTATCAGCAAGCCGGCAAATTGGCCTTCGAACGTCAAAGCGAACACAACGGGCGCTGCGCTTTGTAATTTATTAGTTTTAAATGTATAAGAGCAATCAGTGCAGTGCAACGAAGTTAGATAATGACATCCAAATAAATCCACTCAACGATAAGATTAACCGACAGGTTGTATCAGCTTGATGGATTCCAAGAAGCGGAATACACCAGTTTATATTTAGAAGGTGTGCAAAGTACTGCTATTCACGTAAAATCCACATGAGCAAAGAGCTGACGCAGGTAAAATAGACTGCAGCATATCGTATTACGTATTACGACGTTAGTTTCCAGTACTTTAAGCTACAATACGTTACGTGAAACGGTTACAAGATGAAGGAATGGTTCAAAATCTCCTGCCTGCTGTGCGTCTTTGGCTTTGTGCGTGAAATTCGTCCCTCAGAGCCCTACATCACGGAATTTCTTTTGGGTCCATGGCGCAACATTACAGAGCAACAGGTGAGTTTTTATGTTTTCTCTTTCCGTTTAGCTAGTTATTAACTGCGATTTTTCGTATCCAATTGTAAATTAAAGCTAGTACAAGAAGTGTATCCGGTGGGCACCTACGCGAATCTGGTTCAATTGGTATTTGTTTTTCTCATAACCGATTTTCTACGGTAAGTAAAGTACCCTTGTGAACAATCCGATTCATGTCAGATGACATAATTGTTATCTTGTAAATTGTTTTAAAATACTGTCTGCTTATAGATTATAATAAGATTATAATAAATTCCACAATCATATTTTTGTTTAATTAATGACGATTAAATGTCAGTTCCATAAATAAATTAACTTGTTGCTGAAAGCAGACAAAATATGTCTTGTGGTCTCATAACGTATGAGAATCAAGCTCAATTTGTATACGAAATTACTCTGCCTCATTTCTTTGCAGCTATAAGCCACTGATAATAACAATTGGTGCTGCTGGTGTGATCATATGGAGCATGCTCATTTGGACGACGAGTTTGTTGTCATTGCAGATCTTGGAATTCTTCTATGGTACTTATATGGCCGCCGAAGTGGCCTACTATACGTATATCTATGCCAAGGTGGACAAAAAGTATTATCCAAGAGTTACATCCCACACTCGGGCTGCCATGTTTGGTGGCAAGCTAATCTCGGGCATAACAGCGCAGCTTATGATCAATCTGGAGCTGATGGACTACAAGCAGCTCAACTATATAACGTTGACCAGTGAGTTAATCAATTGTAAGACATGAAAATAAATTGGTTTAACGTAAATACTTTTCAATAGCACAAATTATAGCAATGCTGTGGGCCTTCGGTCTGCCCAAGGTGGACAAGAGCTTGTATTTTCATCGTGAAGCAAATGCAATTGAGTCCACGCCTGAAGCACACAGTACAGCACAGGTGCAACAACAGCTGGATAAACAGGTAGAATCAGTCGACTCAGATGTGGCCAGCCAGCAGGCAATTAGCCCGGTGAATTACAGCGCGATGCGCCTGCTCTGGCAGCACTTTTCCAATGCCTACACAAATCCGCGTGTGGTGCAGTGGAGTTTGTGGTATGCTATGGGCTTCGCTGGCTATCTGCAGGTCACCTACTACATGCAGGTACTTTGGAAAACTATCGAGCCGAATCCACAGATTGCGTGGAATGGCGCTGTGGATGCCGTACTGACCGCTCTAGCGGCACTGACTGCTCTGACCGCAGGATATCTGCATAATGATCGTGTGAGACCACGAGTCAGTTTGCTGGTGCTATCGGTGCTATCTGCATTGGAAGGTGGCAGCATCTTAATCTGCTGCTGGACTCATGATATCTATTGGTCATATGTGGGTTTCGTTATTTTTGGCGCACTCTATGGCTTTACTATAACTGTGGCCAGGTATGTTTAATATTGTGAATTTGATGATTTACTTAAATTTTGCACTTTTAGCGCTGAGGTGGCTCGTAATCTGCAGGAGGAAAGCTTTGGCCTGGTCTTTGGCATTAATACGCTATTCGCTTTGGTCTTTCAATCGCTGCTTACCATCATTGTTGTTTCGGAAACAGGTTTTGAGCTAGCTCCTGTGGAACAGTACACGGTCTATGCTTTTTATTTCATTGCTGTGGCCATTATATATTTAATATCGGTCCTCATAGAGCATCTGTGGTATCGCGGATCTGAGAAAGTATTGCTAAAAACCAATAATTTAGAATAAATCTAAGCAATGGTATGCGCACGGATTACGAAAGTAGCTTTTGCAATATATTTTTATACAACTGTTTGTTATTAACATTTTTTCTTAGTCCTCCCACTAAGTATTGATCTAACATTTGACTACTTCCTAATTAACGTAATAATTTTGTTAAAGCCTGCAAGGGTTAGTAAGGAGCTTTTATACCTTGCAAAGAAACCCACTTATGTCTACAAATTGTTCAATTGTTCTTTTGTGTATTATTTTACATTTTGAATATTTTATTAGTATATTTTTAGAAGTTATTAATGTTTGATAAAAGTTCAGTTTTTGAAATTCCAGCCATTGAAAATGAGCTTTTGTACTTAATAGCTCTTGGTTGTAAGCGTTAACAATAAGATATATAGAATTTTATTCGCATAAAATGTTATATTTAATATTTCAGTTGTGTAGCTCGAAGCTTAAGCCCCTTTTTTCCAAAATACATCATCCCATGTTCCAAGAATTTATATACAAATTAATATAAATGCTTTACACCCCGAATATAAGTTTTACTACTACTACTATTATTATTATTATTTTTGGGATATCTGCACTGTGATCCACTACATCTATTGTGCCCCCTTCTGAGCCTATAGCTCCTCCATAAGGACTTTGGTATCATTGGTCACACATGGCTCCTGCACTAGGGGTAGCCCAAGATGTTGTTTGCTGAATATCCTTGCTAAGAATGTTTACCTGGTCCAGTATTGATGACCCTTGCCATCTACTAGAGGAGGGACACCAACTGACACGGCAATTGGTGCCTGGAGTTGTCCCCATCACCGCTGCCCGCCTTCTCTAACAGCTCCTTTCCCTGTGGTATCTCCTCGTCATCCGTGTCTCTCAGTTCTTCGGGCCAAACGCCACCACAGGGCGACCGCAGTGTCCGATCATCCGTACACAATGACTTCGTCTATTATGGCATTATGCCGGCAGTGATGGTAAGGATGGTCCAACCACACTTCCCTGCTTCGAAGCTGGGGCCCCCCACCATTTGTCTTGCCTCATTATCGGCTGGAAGATCCTGTGGAATTTTAATATTTTCAGAAGTTTTTATAATTGTTCCCATGAGCTACAAAGATATAAATGTGTACCCGGACAGAGATCCGCATTACCCGTGTAAAGCTAATTAGAACAGGAGATCGCTATTTGCCACAGACCACCGTTCAAGGCTGAGCTATTTGTTGATCCTGAAATAGGATGGAGGTAAGTAGTGGTTGCGAGGAGGTTGAATGTTTGTGAGGCTATACTTTTGAAGGCGGCAACCTTGTCAGTACGATTATCGAAATTTATGTATTAATTTACCGGGAATCCCGTGCTATTCGCAGCTACTCTCCCCGCTGGGAGGCCGTACACTAACCGCAACCCGCGATCCGCTGGTGTGGCCTCAGCTCAGCCCCATCCGACCCAGCCCACTAGTTCTTAGACCAGTTAGTTGTACTAATAATCATATATTTAAATGTATTAATTGCATATTTCATTTGAATGTGCACACATCACAATCAGACTCATATTTCCATCTATGAATGAAGTACGCTCAAAAACTAATGTATACAATTACGCATTTGTTGGGTTCGCCAGGGTAAGTGATGTTAAAAGTCGAAAATAGGAAAATACCGTAGCAGTATTATTGGTTTTATCTTTCGTTTTTTTACGGGTCAACATCACTGGATACTAAACAATATAGGACCGGATATGTTTACTTGTTTTTGTAATTTACAAGTTTGTGATAACCTTTTTCCTGTGTTTTCCCGTTTAACTACCCCAGTATGTTAATTCTTAAACGATTTGCTTAATTAGTAGACTCAAGTAGTTAACCTACTAGTACAGACACACAAAAGTTTATAACTGTGTGAATTTGCAGTTAGTTGTGAAAAATCGTGCGCTTTGCTAATGACTAGGGAAAATTTTCGCCGGGTGCCGCTTTGTGATTGTTCGCGATATGTCGGCAAGACTTAATCTGTAGACTAAAGTGCGCTGATTACAATTAGTGTATACTTACTGTTAAACTTATAACCCTATAATAGTATAAGCAATAATTTTATATATTTAGATGCAATAGTATATGCATGAGTAGAAAAGTTGCTGCAGGCAGCATAGTGTTTCAGCCCCGGGGCAACGATTAGATAGACTTGGGCAGGCGTTGGGCTTAGTAATGGAATTGTCTTGGCTAAGAATCTCTGGCGTGCTATGTGTATTTGGATTTCTACGCGAGCTGCGTCCTTCGGAACCTTACCATGCCGAGCTGCTGGTGAGTGAGTGGTATAATGTGACGGAAGATCAGGTGAATCGCGACGTCTATCCCATTGGCACCTACTCTTATCTCGGCCTACTAATTGTTGTGTTTCTTGTGACTGATTTCCTAAGGTAAGCGCAATGTACCCAAATAAATGTATGTATTTGTTTATGCGTAACATATATTTTGTAGATATAAACCGATGATTATTGCCAACGCTCTAACTGGCATTGTTATTTGGAGTGTGCTGATATGGACGTCAACTTTATTGGGTTTGCAAATTGTTGAGGTATTTTATGGCTTTTATCAGGCAGCCGAAGTGGCTTACTATTCCTATATTTATGCCAAGGTAGACAAAAAGTATTATCC
This sequence comes from Drosophila cognata, assembly GCA_035041535.1. Taxonomy (NCBI): domain Eukaryota; kingdom Metazoa; phylum Arthropoda; class Insecta; order Diptera; family Drosophilidae; genus Drosophila; species Drosophila cognata. The sequence goes on along the minus strand of JAWNLC010000571.1, from coordinate 8,946,713 downwards.
CCGTGTCACCTCCCACACCCGAGCGGCCATCCTTGTGGGCAGGCTAGTGGCCGGATTATTGGCACAGCTTTTAATAGGTCTGGATTGGATGAACTATCACCAGCTTTTGTACATCTCCGTTGGATGTAAGTATGCAATTAAGTAAAATAGTTATAAAGGTTAATTACTTTTGTCTGCAAGTCTGTCTATCTAATTTGTCATTACTCATAATTTCAAGTTGTCCAATGCATTAAAGCATCGTAAATTATATTTGCGTACTATTGTACTAACATCTCTGCCTAAATTTGTTGTTATACTTTTCTGCACAGCGCAAGTCTTGGCATTTCTTTGGGCCTTTGGACTGCCAAAAGTGGAGAAGAGCTTATATTTCCATCACAAAATCAATAGCAATGGCAGTAACACAACACCCTCTGACAATGTTGACCACATAATTGATACACCTCAGCCGCCTATCGCCAAGGAGGATCGCATACAACCATATAAACTGCTGTGGTCGCATTTCCACAGCGCATATACAAATCCATTGGTACAACAATGGAGCTTGTGGTATGCAATCAGTCTTGCAGGCCAGCTGCAAGTTGGGACCTATATGCAAGTGCTCTGGAAATCGTTTGACAATGAGCCAACAGTGAGTGTAAACCTATGCCTTAATTGCTCGTCTAATCAGCTTAATTGCACCCAGATTGTGTGGAATGGCGGAGTGGACGCCGCTTTGACTGCATTGGCTGCACTTTTCTCTCTACTGGCGGGTTATTTTCATGCGGGTCGTTTGAAAACGCGAGCCAGTTTTTTATCGCTGGCGGTACTGTCGGTTCTTGAAGGTGGCTGCATATTATTAGCATCGTGGACAACAAACATATATTTTTCATATCTGGGCTATGTTTTATTTGGAGCACTCTTTGGGTTTACCATCACGGTGGCAAGGTAAGTTTGAAATTTACTTGTTATTTATCTGATCTCTTCTTATCCGTTTTGATATGTTTTTATGCAGCGCCGAGCTGGCTGGAAGTCTGCTAGAGGATAGCTTTGCCCTGATCTTTGGCATTAACACACTTATTGCACTCATTTTACAAACATTGCTCACTATAGTAGTCGTCTCTGATAGTGTTGGCCTTAATTTGACCACATCTGAACAGTTTACCGTCTATGCATTTTATTACATTTTAATTGGTATTGTGTATTTCGTTGTCATTATCATTCAGTATTTATTTAAACGATCAAAGAGCCCCAAATCTAATAACATGTATGAAATCGAATAAATCAGATATTGGAGTATTGATATTACATAATAATAATTAGCTAAGATTGTCTAAGTCATTTTCTATCCCAAGCATTTAAAATAATAAAGCTTTTCGGTGTTCAAAAATTATACTTCCCAGAAATAAATAGCGTAAGCAACTAATAATGCATTATCGGCACAAATGGAATCAATGGATATTAGCATGGCTAATAGTACAGTTCTCGAATAAATATTTACTTCAGTTTTAATAAATAAAATATTTATGTTTAAGCTAAGCAAGTGGCGTTTACTTGAATTAACTCTAGTTATGATTTTAATTTTCCGTTACTACAATGCAAAGTGCTGCCAGATCAAAGAAAAATATTAGATTTCCGTTAAAAGTTAGTCGGTAAATAATAATCTAAAGCCAATAATAAATAATCAATCAAATCACATTAATTGCCTACGTTAAAAACAGCTGTTGCAATAAAAATCAATTTGGCGATGTTTACAGGTAAAATAGCGATTATTGATTAATACCAAACTATTTAAAGATGGACCAATAGTACGGCCTCACTGTTAAGTAAGCTAGCTGAAACAGCTGATTTTTTTTTTAACGCGGGGCAGTTTAACAAAATGCGTAAAAGCGGCACAGCTATAATAAATTAGCAATAAAAAACCCGATTTACATATTCTTGTGTGCAATAACTTTGTGTGTTACAAAGAGCAAGTGTGAGCGTGTCAATGTTCACATAATTTAGATAAGGAACGCCTCCTCGATCCATTTATTTATTTTTATCAAACAAAAGGATAGTTGTAATTTAAAAATGCGGGTTTTACGAAGGAATGTACAAAAGCTGATACTGGTAGGAAGTGTAGTCTCGATGTTCTTATTATTGTATGTGTTGAACAGTGAGCCGGAAGATGTGGATAAGAGCCTAAAGATGTAAGTTTTCTTCTGCACATGGATATAAATACACACACATGCGCCCTAATATATATATATACATGAATATATGTTTTATGCTGGTTGTTTATTTTACAGCGAAATTATTGAGAGATCGATAAGGTCTATGATGAATCAGGGCGAGTGCCGACAGCCGCACTTACCCTTGGACAATCCCGAAATTATGAAATTCTACAAGCCGGTTGATAAAATAAATTGCGGATCCAAGCTGGATTGGGTCATGTGTGAGGTAAAATAATGAAAAAATTTGACACGGTCGTATTTTTTTATATTTTTATTATTTTATTATATATATTATATACTCTCGTTCATATATTGAATGATAATAGTCGATAAACGAATGGCAGATTCTTGTTAATTAAAAATGGAATCATAAAAAAATGGTCATATCTTATCTATCAAACAACTTGTTCTCTGCACAAGTAAGTGTAGGAAGTGTACTTTTGTGCAAAGTGTTTTGCATAATTAAATTAAATTTCTCTTTCAAAACTTCTCTAGAAATCAATATGTTTTGTGAAGCCCGAGATAATTGCAATCCATGGCGATATAACATGTTCCTACACGGATATTATACGCAAGTCAGACTACACTGCCCGCTTTGGACGTACAGTGAGAATAAAGGAGCCATATGTGCTGCAGAATAGCGATTTTGTTCGAGTTGCATGCCATGCGAGCAGCGGGGAGAGATGGTTTGGCATGGCTTATGGAATACGGGACACCGTGCAACGTCCACCGGCTCTCAACCTGGCACCCAATCTGGCTGTGCTGCCACCCGAGGTGGTGGCTCAGGCCCAGCAACAGCTACAGGATATGCCGACGAGTCCCTATTACAATGTCTTGATGTTCGGCTTCGATTCGCTGAGTAGAAATGCTTTCATGCGTAAGTTACCGCGAAGCTATGCCTATTTGACACAGCAACTCGGCGCCATTGTGCTGCAGGGCTACAATATTGTGGGTGATGGCACTCCACAGGCACTAGTGCCGCTGCTGACTGGCCACACGGAACTGGAGCTGCCGGAGACAAGGAAACGCGTGTCTGGTTCTGGTAGCGTCGATGCGTACCCAATGATTTGGCGGGACTTTGCACGCCTCGGCTATTTGACATCGTTTAATGAGGATTTACCATATGTGGGCACGTTCACATATCGCATGAACGGATTCGATTCCCAGCCCGTTGATCATTATTTGAGAACATTCTATATGCAGGCTTCGAACATGTTGAGCGGCAGTGCATCCAACTGCGTTGGTAACCAGCCAGATCATTTGGTCATGCTGGATTACACCAAAAATGTGAGTAAGATTTATCACAAAGATGTTTCTTGCAAATTAGATTATTATTTTTTTTTATACATTGGCCAACTCCTCATTAATTTTGATTTATTGCAGTTCATGCTGAAGTATCGCGACTCCCCACGGTTTGTGTTTAGCTTTCATGGCGGCCTTTCACATGATTCTATTAATCTTGTGGGCGCTGCCGATGACGATGTACACGATTGGCTGGTGTCACTTAAGGAGAAGTCGCTGCTTGACGATACCATACTAATTTTCATGGCTGATCATGGCAATCGCTTTGCCCAGGTGCGCGCCACGCTGCAGGGCAAACAGGAGGAGCGCTTACCCTTTTTCAGTTTTGCATTTCCCAAATCCTTTAAGAAACGCTTTCCACTGGAATACAACAACTTTTTAGCCAACGAACATCACCTCAGCACGCCCTTTGATGTACATGCCACGCTTAAGCATCTGATCCGTAAGTTTTCATCAATAATAATAATTTACTGATAAACTGATAGTAGTAACTAAGCCAAAGGTAACTATTTCGTTTAATCTTATTTCTCATTGATTTCCGAACCATTACTATTTTCGGAAAATTATTCCCAAATCTATACCTTATAGTTTTCGTTATTTATCGGACACATTTACCTTTTACAGATTTGCAAACCTCTGGCCTTAACGAGCTGACACCTGATAACAGCTACGATAGCCTTAGCAATGATATCAAAACGGATCCAGTTCAACCAAGGGATATACACATCTCGGAGCAGGCGCGAGGAAGAGCTATATCGTTATTTGAGCGCATACCTAGTAATCGATCCTGCGCCGATGCGTACATTGAACCGCACTGGTGCGCTTGCCTCAATTGGTTGCCATTGACGTTGAATGACACTCGCTATGCGGGTATCATACTCAAGGCGGCCAGTAGCATTGTGGAGACCATAAATGCAGCTACGGTAGAGCGCCGTCAGCTATGTGCGCCACTTCAACTGGTGCAGGTTAATTGGGCGCTGCGTTTGCAGCCGCACAAGGAGCTGCTAGAGTTCAAGACCAATAGCGATAGGGATGGCTTTTTGGCGGATCTGAGTGGGCATACAGTGGTGCACGAGGAGTTCTATCAACTACAGTTGCTCACGCAGCCAGGTCAGGCGCTTTATGAGGCGAGTGTCGCCCACAACTTGCACACATTCAATGTGACCACAAAACTCACGGATATCTCGCGTGTCAACCAATACGGCACGCAGGCTAAATGCATTTACGAGCGCGATCCAGAATTGCGAAAATTTTGCTATTGTCGAGATTAAAACTAAGCCAAAGTCATATAATGCACAAATAGAATTAGTAGTAGCATACACTCGAATATTTCCCATAAGACTTATTATTTATATTGTTCTATTTCAATACATTATTCTTCTTCGAATGTTAATAAATAATAACGATTTGCAAAATATTTCTCAATTTAGATAATATGCGGAAATGGTAGTGATTTCATAAGGTATTTATTTATTTGTAAGTTGTGTGTATTTTTATATTGAATATACGCGTTAACTATGCTCAAACTTTCTACATTAATTACAGATCAATTAATGTAATTAATCTCTGTACCATAACTGCCTGCATAAATTCGTAACCGCAAAGAATTGCCATAAACGTACTTTCATGTAATAATATTACGAAATATGAAAAACATTTTCTCAAAAACCAACTGCATAGCCAAATTATTATTTTTTTTAATTGGCTGATGCACTCGCCCGAATTTATATCTTAACAGGCAGGTATTTAATCTTCTCCACAAACTTGAAAACGTGTGTTAACCATATTTAAACTGTTATTGAGTTATGGGCTATATTTTGCCCAATATTTCAAATGGCACTTTAATGTTTCTGATCCGCTGATCTGCTAAAATGTATTTTTTTATTGTATGTGCTGTGTATATAAATATAAATATATATATATATATATATATTAAGATGTATATGTTTAACTGTTATGTTTTAAAAATATACTTATGTGTATATAAGTAACTATAATATATCGCACACAGTACGAATCTTAACTTTGGATTGAATGCTATGGATTGAGCTTTCTCAACATTTCTCATATAAAGATTGCTTATTTGTTAGTTAATGCACTGTTATAAACTGATAATGAAATGGGAGCAAAGTAAAACGTATCAAATAAAAACAATAGTTGTGATTTATTTGTAGAAAAATACCGAGAAAAAAAATTAATAAATATTTATTAAAAATTAGCATCAAATGTTACAAACAAATAGGTAACTAATAAATATATTCTAGGACAGAAACAAATCACGAATATAAAAAAATTACGCAAATCAAAAGTTTACTAATTTAGTTGATTATTAATTTAACTGTAATGAATAGTATCTAAAAGATAGTTTTGCACAGGGGAGGCCGCTGAGTAAATATGTTTGAAAAGTATCGCATACTTAACGGCTTTCGGTTCATCCTTCTTACAGAACTTTTAAATTAACCGGAGAAATGGCCGTGCAACACGTAATACGAGTACACGAAGCCAATACAACTTGGGTTGTGTAATCGATGGATTTTCGCATTGCATTTGCAAATGTTTAAACTAATTGTATGTGTAATGATTATTTGGTTATGTGCATGAGTGAGAGTTGGCCTAGGGCAACGCACTTAGCTATACGCCGCTGTTGCCGCTGTGCCCGTCGGCATTTTGGGTCACGACACCGACGTCGCAAGGAACTCCTGAAGTCGCTGCACGGTGACACGATCTAGTTTGCACAAATCAAAGTCAAATGTTTTGTGCGTGATCTCATAGCAGCCGGTGGCTGCAATCATTTCGACAACCTGTTGCAGCTCCTCATTGTCCTGCAGCGTCATTATTTTGTGATGCAGCTCTTGCAGTTCGGTCAGGTATTCTGTGGGCAAAGGCGTATTGTTGCCGCCGCCGCCACCACCACTACTCAGCGTTGGGTCGGCAGGCGAATGGGTGCTATTATTGCTATTGCTATTATTGTTATTCAATGTGCTGTTGTTATTATGGCTGCTCGGAGACGAGACAATGCTGTTGTTGGACGCCGCGGCTACAGCTGCCACAACACTTGTCTGTCGCAGCGAGGGCGATTTGGATTTCTCTCGCGTCGTTTTGCCCGCCAGTTCCTTCTTTGTGGTTTTCAGTGCGGGCTCAATGAAGGTGGTTGCCGTGGTGGTGGTGCTGCCACTATTGCTATTCTGCGAGTTGCGTCGATTGCGTTTCTTCTCCTCTTTGAGCTCTGACTTGTCTAGCTTCTCGGTCTTGGCCTCTGGTGATTTGTCTAGCTTTTCTGGCTTCTCTAGCTTGTCGCCTGCCTTGGACTTTACTTTGTGTTCCTTGCCAGTTAAATCAGCAGCTTTGGAATCCTTTGAACTACTGTTCTGTGTGCTCTTTGCAGCTTGTGTGCTCTTCTGTTGGCTGCTCTTCGCCGGCAGATCGGGAAAGCTGCTATTCGAGCTATCTGAATGCTGCAGTGTGGCCGCAGTGGCCGCTGCCAGTGCATTGGTGGCCGCCAAGTCTGGTGCTGATTGTGCGGAATCCATGTCGCTTAAATCTAAATTGCAAGCCGCCTTGTTTGGCGCCTGGGACGCTCCACTAGCTGGAGTTGTTGTGGTTTGCTGCTTATTGCTGTGTTTTGAATCTGCATCGCGTTGTCGCTTATCTTCCTTGCTGGCGGTTTTCTCCTTGGATTTTTTGTGCTTCTCCTTCTTGCTGAGTACGGCTACAGTTTTATCTGTATTTGTCTCAACCTGTTGGCTACTCAATTCGGTTTTAGGTGAGGATTCAGCAACTGTGACTGCTGCTCCAATTGTTGCTATTGCTAACGTTGTAGTGGGTTTCTCAGTTGCAGTTGCCATCTGTTGTTGCTGCTGCTGTTGTTGTGACTTTTCCCTTTCGCGTTCCTTGGACTTGTCCTTGTCGCGTTCTTTTTCCTTGTCTTTGTCACGATCGCTGCGCTCCTTGTCCTTATCTTTATCTTTGTCCTTATCTTTGCTTTTATCCTTTTTCTTGTGCTTATGCGATTTCTTGTCCGTGGCACTGTTACCATTGCTGTTGGTCGTTGTCTTGTCGCTTTTCGCTTCCGCGACCTTCTCACCGCTTTTTGCGGTTGATTGGGGCGCCTGTCCGGTCAGCTCCTCCTTATCGTGGGCACGCTGCTTGCTGCTGCTGGAGGCCAGACTACTTGCGCTAGCGCTGCTGCCCAGCGAATTCGGCGTGCCCTTGCCGGTTGCCTTGAGTGCATCGTAGTTGGCTTGAGATTGCGACGGCAGCGAGTGCTGTGACTGACTGCTGCCGGTGGCCGGACTGTCGCTATGTCCACGCTCATCTTTCAATGCGCGCTTATCCTTGTCGCGCTCCTCACGTTGCTTTTCACGCTCGCGCTCCCGTTCTCGCTCCTTGTCTTTTTTCTCTTTTTTCGACTTTTTGTTCGAGCTTCGGTCCTTGTCCTTCGATTCGGATTTACTTGTTGACCTGTGTTCCTCGCGTTCTTTGGAGCGAGAATTGGGTGTGGCAGCGGCGCTGTCGGTTTGCTTCTTGGGACTCATTTCGGCGACGCTAGATCTGCTGCCCGCCTTGGGACTCACTGTCCGCCGCACCAGTGCCATGGAAGCTGCTGTAACTGCGCTGCTGCTGCTCTGCTCGCGCTCCTTGTCACGAGTTTTATCCTTTTTGGACTTTTCCTTGTCTTTGTCATGTCTACTGCTGCTGCTCTCACCGGATTTGCTAGACTTGCGCTCCTTGTCCCGTCCATGCCGATCCTTTTTGTCCTTGTCGCGCGGCTTGTCTGAACTGTTGGATTTATCACGCTCCTTGTTTGACTTCTCTTTAGCATCATGAGAGCCACCTCTCTTGGCGCTACTCGTGCCGACTTGTGCCTTCCCATCGGGCGAGTTCTTGGGCGCAGTTCCTGCTGGTAGAATTGGTGGTCCGAAAAGTGCGAATGCAGTGACCTTGCCACCATCTTCGGTGCGAGATTTGTGCTTCTTGCTGGAGCCAGAAACGCCGTCAATTACCATGCTGCCGCCACCACCCTTTGCCTTGACAAGATTCAATTCCGAGCCGGATCCTTCACCTACACTGGGAGACGCCGTGCGGTTGAGGTTGCCGGCAGCTGCGATGTTAGCACCAAAAACTGGCACTCCACCCCCACGCATCAGCCTGGCACGAAACTCCTCCGATGGCGCCTCAAAAACATGTGTTTTGACTTCGACGCGATGTCGCGGCGGTCCCGTCTGCTGCAGATCCAAGTCATATTGATACATGATACGCTTTGGCTCGTCCCGATTGCGAAAAAATATTTCGACGGGCAATATGAAGCCGGCATAACCCGACTCCTGTATGGCATAAGGTGGATCTTTGATAACTGAAAAAAGATCAAATCAAATGATTTGGCGCGCAAAATAGAAACACTAATAAAATTCAAATTTTTACCACGCTTTGGTTTGGGAAAGGAATCGTGCAGAATGAAGACAACCTTGTCAACAAATGCACTTATGTCTGCCTTGTTCACACCCTGCACATATATCTCCCAGTCGTGGGTGAAGGCCTGCGGATGTTTCTTGCTGCGCAGCTTTGATGTGTGTCCAATTTCAAACTGCACCTTAACTGCCATATCGCTAATGCCGGCAACGGACAACGCATCAAACTTCTATATCGGCTGTATTAATATTCTGCAAGAATATTTTCATATATAAACAAAAGTGTATGAGACTGAGGCGGCGCAGTATGTCTGCTATTTTTTTTGTTTTTTTTTTTTGTGAGTGTTGGTGTCACCTCTGCTAAAAGTGCCATGTGCCAAACAAGTTCAGCAATATAGAAATGTTTAAGACACCGCAATTATATGCTTGAATGTGTAAAATTGAATTTGCGGCCAACTTTAGCGGCAGCTTTTTTATTTAACAACAAATAAGGGTAAAGAAAACGAAAACACTCGCACTACATACACATTGAGTAATATCGATATCGATGTATGTAAATAACATGGATATTAAGCGAATGCAACTCTGATGGATAGCTTAAATATCGAGTATATTTTATTTAAAGTGGCGCGACTTATATCGATAGCTTCGTCTATTGATAAAATACCAACAATAAAATGCACGGTAGTCTTTCAATTTGTAGAAAGCAGCTGATTTGCCATTCACTCGAGTCTGTAAAAACAATAAAATGTTTTGCGAAAAAAACCGCAATAAAACTTGAGAAAAGTAGAAATAAACTAAATGTAAGCTGCAGACCGTCATTGTTTCTGATCCAAAATGGCAAGCGACTACAGTTCCAATCAATTTGTGTCCACCAACACATGTGCAGCCAGTGCGGCGAGCTCCTCCCGATGGCTCACCGAGGAAGTCTTCAAGCTGATCGATATTGTGCAACGTGATGAAGCTATCTACAATCCACGTCACAAATACTACTTTTGCCGACCATACGTGGAGAACTTTTGGCGTGAGGTGGACTTGAAGCTGGAGAAGAATCCCGGTGCCAGTTTGGCCAAATGGACTAATTTACGCATTTCATTTCGACGGGAATACACCAACTATTTGGAGGAGAAAGTTCCGCCCTGCTGGTCATACTTTGATCGCATGTTCTTCCTGCATCCATATCTGCGCAAAAAGCATCAACAGCCTAAGTCGCTGGATACTCAGGTGCAAGATGCACTGGCGCATCTAAGCAGTCTGTCCAGTCGTATTCAGCGGGAACGCACAGTTAACACTTGTCCAGCGGGTAGCAGTACCAACGGGAACAGCAATACAGGACAAGTAAATGCCAGCAGTGCAGTTCAATCGCCACAGCAGCAACAGCTGGACAACTACTTGGACTACTTCGATGAACACGAACACAACAACTCGGAACTGGATGAGATTATTGATGAGGAGCATCGTGCTCGTTTCCAAAATGACATCAAATCGGAGTGTGAAGAGCCCGTTGATGATTACGAACCTGAAACGGAAGCAGAGCCCGAACAGCGGGTAAATCAACATCACCAGCACCACGATGAGGATGAGCATGATGAGCATGAAATGCGTGCGTTAACTTTCGACACTGCAGCACCCAGTTCCACATCCAACTCCTCTTCGCTACTGCCGCCAGAGAAACGCTATGCACAGCATTACCAACAGCATGCAACCAGTGCCAGCAGCAGCAGCCGACTGCAGCATGTGAATCGTTTGCAGTTTCGTTCGTACCAAGACGAGGCGCGTGCTCAGCGCTCACGCTCACAGGAGTTGCAAGGTGCCGCTGCAGCTACTGCTGCTGCCGCTGCAACGGTGGCTGCTGCTAGCGCTGCCAACATACAAACGCACCCAAATATTTCATTTGTGCGTCCCACTTTCACCAGCAAGCCCGTCGATATGGTGAGCACTACAACTCACGCTAGTGCTCCTGTTGCCGGCATCAGTGTGGCGTCCACATCCGATGCGGAATTGCCAGCACCATCCACTGGAGCAGCATCTGCACCCACGCCCAGCAGCGCCTATCTGAGCCAACGTCATGTCCATATGCCGCACTCACACTCGCATGCGCATCATCAAGCGACGGCCACGCAGCGATTAGAGGTGAACAACTCATCCGGAGCTGTGGCGACAGCGGGTGCTGTGGAACTGTGCGATTGCAAGACGGATTCGGATGCCATGTTTCTCATGAGCCTCTTGCCCGACATACAGAAGCTGAATGGACGCGATCGAGGCAAAATTAAGATAGCTTTCCAAAATATATTGCAGGACTACTTGTATCCGGACTAATTGCGACTTTAAGTCATATCTGCTGCTAGCGAAGATCTCTCAGCTCGGTGTATACAATTTTGCTTACAGCATGCACAAATCTACTTTCGGTTTATTGTTAAGTTAATCAATCGGCACAGCCAGAAATTTAAATTTTACATTCGAATTATTCCCTGAAGCTTTGCTAAGCAAAAAAAAAAAATAACAAAAGTTTCCTTAAATTGCAACTGTATCCTTTGTAAACAATATGTGTTATAAATTATTTTATTTTAAAATGTATAAATATTAAAAAATATGTTATGTTTAACACAAGAAATTCATTGAAAATTAAAGGCAAAATGTTTATTATTACTTAAGTTAAACTAATTTTAAAAAGTTCTGCTCCGGGTCGGTCATCTGAATCTAAATTGTTTAAAGAACTATAGAATCAGACCTCAGCACAGGTCCTCCTACTGATTGCAACACTCTTCTCAGTCCAAACCCGAAATGAATTTCAAATTTAAAAATATATTTATTGACATCTGCCCATCGATCAATTAAATTGATATAACGCGAGAAATATTGAAATGTGAAAAATAATATTTTTAGGAAAATACAACTAATTTGAAATTCCTTCCTTACTATCAAATAGTGGAGTATATTGATTTTGGATTTATGCCGAAATACTAAGTTATAAAATAATATAATGCCTATTCTGTACTATATATTGAGTTAATGACATAGTGTTATTGGATCTAAGTTTTTAACGAGTGGCAATGTTCTTCACTCAAACAGCTTCAAGTTGCGCGCGATCTTCTGTATCTTGTTGTCCAGAGTCTTGTCCTCGTACTCACAGATGTAATAATGCCTGGATGTGCACTCTTGTCCATAGTACACATAGCTGTGCTTTCCCGAATTGTAACTGAGACGCAGGCAGCGGCCCTTGCCCTCAATCTGCACAGTATTGTTGAGTATGTCTTTGTCCTCGGCGGATTCTTCGCTGCTGTCCACCAGATTGGTGGCTGTTGAGTTCTCACCCTTCTGTGACATCGCTATGGATGTGAGGTTTGTATTCGGATTGACGGGCTTGGCGGAATTCGACCAAATCCACAACAAACCCGGATTGAGACCACCCAGCCAAAAGTCTCGTCCCCGATGCGCCGGTTGATTTAACAAATATGCCATTATTTCCTCATTCTCGGACACCTTCTCGAATTCAGCCAGGTGCGCAGAGAGACCCTTGCAGGCGGTATTCGCTGTTTTCCAGTTCACCTGTTGCTGGCTATTTATATAGTAGCAGTTGTCACTGATGCGCGTAAAGTTCGTCGGACAAGGATCTCGCACTTCCTTCTGATTGTTACCAGCCATCAAATAGTAGATTAATTGTTCCGTTCGTCGCACGCGGCTTTCCAAATAATCTAGATTATAGAAAGTGCATTTGAGTAAAAATATAAGTTTCATGTTGAAAAACCACCAAGCTCAGCACTATCTAAAATAGATCTGATCTTAATATAATAATATACATTCATATTTTTTTATGGTGTTCTATTCAATTTACAAAGATAAACCGTTCAAAAACTGGTTTTTTATAAAGAACTTCTTAATATATTCAAAAGAGGATTACATAGTTTTGTATTTTCTTACCAACACGATAGACAAGCTTTTCAATGGCGCCCAGCAGATACAAATCGTTTTCAGAGACGGCTCGAAATGTGTTTGGTGGATTACCATGTGACTGTTGGCCCAAATGTTGCTGTTGCGAGTGTGTCTGCACTGGTCTCAAATGAGCCTGAGGAGCATTGCTTGAACTGCCACCGCCACCGCCACCGCCGCCAGAGCCACCAAAACCAAAAAGCTGTTGCAACAAACCAGGTTGTTGGCGTTGTTGTTGCTGCGATTGTTGCTGCGATTGTTGCTGCTGTTGCTGCTGTTGCTGATGTTGCTGTTGTTGCTGTTGCTGTTGATGTTGCTGCTGGTGCAACATTTGGTTTGTCATGGGTCGGAACTGAGGATTAACCATAGGACCTTGGCTTTCCACTGGCGTACGCAGATGGGGCTCCAACTCCACAGCCTCACCAATGCGACGCGTAATGTAGATATTGTTGCCAGGCCGCTTGTAGGCCGAGGAATGGTAAGTGAGGGGTCCGTTCATCCCACCGTCCATATAGGCCAGATCCTTGGACATGCGCTGGCTGCTGCTCTGACTGTAAAGTGACGCAAGTGACAAATTAACAAATTAATTTTGGCAGCAATTTAAACCCAAACACACACCTTAAAACATAATCTTCGAGAAATTGTGACCAATTTGGTGCTGTCAATGATTCATTTGCGTATTTTTGCATAGTTTCACTCTCCGCATTGCATAATCCAGGGCAAGGGCTCAGACTTATTAACAACATCAACATATAGACATGAACATGACGACACTTTATTATTTTTATTTTCTTTGCGGCCGGTGACATGGCGACATGTAATGCCTGCTTGCACTATCCACTCTCTTTAAAAATTCCCCTCACAAAACTCAAGCTACAAATAAACACTTTCGTTTTCTGCAATTTGCGGGCCGTTTCTTGTTGTCGTCGCGTCGCCGTTGAGATTCAAACTGAGACTGGAGCTCAATTGGAGCTGCGCTTGGCTATCATGACCATGGCAATGCCTTTGCGACGTCGACGCATGCTCGGTCGCTGCTGTGATTGTTGTTGGTCGTTTTTTTTTAACGGCGTGAAATGCAAAATTTCACTTTCTCCGACGCTCTTCACAAATGTAAGGCATTGGGTTTGGTTTGAGTTTTCTTCGCTTGACGGCGGCGCCGTTTTGACTTGTTTAAGTGATTGTGATTGTGAATGTGTTTATTGTCTACTTTAGTCCATTGATAAATACAAATTCATTATATATCATTAACGTACTTTTTTTTATTGAATAGTTAGCTACTAGTATATCGTAACTTTGAAGTCGAATTCGTTTTTGGCTGGGCTAAAATTTAATATTATTTTTATTTCTTTATAACGAATAGCGTTTTGTTATGATATTATTTTATATATTAAATATAATAATTTAATTTAAAAATCTAAATTTAAGCACTTAAATACCTACAGATATAAGTTCCCATTTGAAGATTCGTCCAATTACTTTCATTAGCATTAACTTTCTGAAGATCAAAATTATGTTTATTTATATAATAATGTTTATTTACAGATGTCAAACTGTCACGACAACTTTTAATAATATTGTTAGCCCTGTCTGTAGATAAACAATAATATAAGCAGAGTTTTTAATGAAAGAGAAGTTGAAAATGTATAATTAAATACTCGCTAAAATGATTTTGCGATCATTGCTGACTTTGGAGGCGGTTGGTCCGAGGGTACTATAATCATTAAATCATCATTCAATCATGGAGCGTGTTTCGCTCTCTGCCCACATGTGGAGAAGTGCTCTTAAAAAAAATTCATTTCTGAGCTTTCATTATGGCTTATTTTGACTACTTATTAGCCGATGGTTATCGATGTTGCAACGAAGGTCTCCTCTCGTCGTTCATTTTGTTCGGCCTTTGTGATCCGCTTCGGTGACGCATTTGTAAATTTTGGTGTTTTTGATTTGATCTTGAGGGGTTTTCCCAAAATGCTGAATAAGTGCACGCTTTGAATGTTCAAACATTTCTCAAGCTTTACTCAGAAATCGCGGGGCACTTAAGTTTTAATATTTATTGATAAGTTATTAAATAAATGCGCATTTTTAAATAAATATATTCGCCGTTTGATAAAAATCAATTGGATTGATAATTTTGATGTATTAAAGAAGAACAAATTTAATTGAGGAATATTTAGATGTGGCGATGAGATTTATAACCATTGATTTTATCATAATTTTAAGATCTATTGTTGTGTTCCAAAATTTTTGAAATGTGAGGGGTATAAGGGACATTACCCACTCATGGCCAATCATACCTAATTGCATTTTGGTTAATACAAACCTTCCTGAAATGAAGTATATAATGAAATATTGAAAAATAAATTTTCTGTTCGGTGCTTCACCTCAGCATCGAAGGGAAATCGATATTGACTTTTTAGACATACTCTAACGAAAAAGTCCGTTTTTCAGATTTTTTCCCCGTAATGGTATTTAATATAAAAAGATTACGAATTTTGTTCCATGCAAAGAAAATAAGTAGTGCCATCTCATCCAAGCAAACATCAACATATAATTTTTTTTGTATTTCTTTTTTATAAATTTTTATACTTTTTTTTGCGTATTTTCAGTGTGTGGTTTTTTAAATATATTATAAAATTTCAAATTTTCAACCATCATTCGTAACAGCATAGATAAATGTTTAACTTTCTCGCTCTCTCTCACTCTCTCTCTCTCTCTATCTTTATCTTTTACTAAACTTGTGTATTTTAAATGTTTGTTTGTTCTGCTCAAGTTCTTAATATTTTTAAACATGATTTTAAAAATACAAAAATTTATTATTGAATTCAGTTTTCGTTGTTCTTGTAGTTGTCGTAGCTACTTATTTTGTTGCGTTGAACAAATTGACTGGTCTTGATGAGACATTACGGGAACATTTCGATCTCACATACAATCTAGTTGTTGTTGTTGCTGATGTTGTAGACCATATTGTTGTTGTTATTTATTTATTTAGAAATAGATTTGGTTTAAAGATATACACAATAGATGTTGTTCTTGGTATTTGATTGTAGTTCTTCGATTTTTTTTATAGGTTTTTGATTTCCAAAATGATATTGAGATGATAAATCGTTTACATTTAGTTGAGTTCCTCTTCTTGCGCATGGTCCAGACAGAGGCTGCTCCGCTTAATAGCCAGCCAATTCGGCGAATGTGGAGTCCATCTCGTCGGCCAGGGACTTGTACCTGTCCTTGTTGATGCCCAGCTCGTCTGTGAAACGAATAATATGTGAGCGTTATTACTAGACTTAAAAACGGTGAAAAAAAAACGTAATGCAACATTTATTTTGAACACATAAAACATAAATTTTGAGCCACTTTGAGCCATACCACCTTGTGGCTATAATACACTGTAAGAAAACAAGTGTTTTGCTGTTAATATTTTTAATTAGTTGTGTGCTGTTTTCGCAAGCCTTTGATTTTATTATTAATTTAGTACTTTTTATTATACAATAAACGGTTGCGGTCTCTGGTGTCTGGGTGGAGGAAACTGCAAAATATATAGAATACGTGACTTTCTAACTCTAAGACAGCGTTAACGCTGAACAAAATATAAGCAATGATGTGCGTTGGGGGACCAACATTCAACATCTGTTAACGAGATCGTTCAGAAACTGGACTGCAATCTAAATATATGATGATGAGCAGATAAATGCAGAATGCAGCATATTTGACTGTAGATGGTTGAATTCAGAGAGTTGCATACAGAGTTGGGCTTGTTTTGTGTCTGGGTGGGCAAGACAATCGAACATGCCACATAAAACACTAAACAGACATAATTTTGTCGATATAAAATACATAATTGAAATCACCTGTTGTTTCGAAAGCATAAATAACTATCGTTGGCATTTGGGCACATTTTCATATGGATAGTGGAACTTATTTTTCTTTGGCCTGGACATATCTTTTTACAGTGTATTGTTTTTTTTTTGGGAGGGGAAGGAATTGTATTTGAAGTTTGGACAGCAACCACATGTAAGCAGGGCTAAACAAATTATGTACAGTGTAAACCATGACTGAGAATGTGGCAAACCTACACGGAGGATAAATAGCACAAAATGAATAAAACTGTCTATGCGGGTTTTTTGGGGGGTATATGGAGGGAAATACATCGGTGCAATTAAGTGTATGAGTATAATTGTGGGGAACTGTTTGGCATGTTTTTTGTTTGGTTTTGGTATTTGGGTTTTATGTTTTTTTTAATATCCAGTAAGTTCAGCAAATGTCTGGTCCAAATCGTCGCAGATTGCTTTGTACTTTTCTTTCTCATTGAAGAGACGGTCTGCAAAAAGCATTTGTTGTTTATTTTTCATTTATATATTACAAATGTCAAATTAATAAAAGCAGTGTATGATATTATCAACAAATCAGCATACTATGTACAACGTATTTATATTTATTGTCTATACAATATATAAAGACTGTACGCATTAGTGAAAGCTGCATTGAGTTTAAGAACTTGAATTCAATGCGATATTTACATTTTGTATATAGGCATAGGTGCTCGCGCATCTTATTGCTGTACTCGTATCGGTTTTTTTTTCAAGTGTAAAATGGAGTAAGTGAAAAATAAACATACCTTCTAGCCTGTCGACCTCCTTCTGCAGGCGCTTAACTTGCTTCTCGGCGTGCTCGGCGCGCTGTTCGGCCTCCTTCAACTTGATGGACAAGGTCTTCATCTCGCGCTTGAATTCCTCAACACGCTGGTTGGCCTTCTCCTCGGACACTTCCAGAGATTTCAGCGAGTTGCCGACAACCTATCCAATTGTCATGTTTTATATTTAAAATATATACTTGATTGGTAATATGTATATTGCTATTCACCTTCAATTCTTCCTCCAGCTCCATGATCTTGGATTCACCGGAGCGGACACGATCCTCAGCCACTTCCAGCTCATCTTCAACGAAGGCCAGCTTGCGGGACACTTCATCGGACTTGGTATCGGCATCCTCAGCGAGCATGCGAGCTTCCTTCAATTGGTTGGTCAATTGATCCATACGCTCCTCATCCTGCTGGGAACGATTCTCCAATACTTTGCACATACGGTTGTTCTCATCGGCCGATTGTGTGGCCTCCAACAGCTTCTGTTGTGCGGTGGTTGAGCGCTCCTCAGATTTCTCCAAATCCTCCTCAATCTGTTGGACCTTACGGTTCTGGGTGGCTACCTCGGATTCCGTGGTGGTCAACAGTTTCTCCTTCTCTTCCAATTCGGTGTTGGCCTTCTCCAGCTGCTCCTTGGCGGTGACCAAATCGATTTCAACCTGCACGAATTTCTTCTCCAAATCGCGCACCTCCTCATTAAGTTTGTCGGCGCGGGAGTTGGCATCCTTAGCTTGATTCTCACAGGTATCTGCCTTGTCAATGGCATTATCCTTCTCAAGCTTCATCGCTTGCATCTTCTTCTTGATGGCGTCCATGGTGTTTGTGTTTTTGTTTTTCGCTTAGGAGGGAAGATAACTGGAAAAAGGCACTGTAAAGATAGTTACAAAAAAACCAGTATTAATTACAAATGCGATGTAATTGTATATTTTATGTTTTAACTAATTTATTATTGCTATCATTTACATCATTATATACCATTTGATGCTTAGCAACAGATTTTCTGTCTAAAAACTATCTTTAGTCAGCTTCTCCAAGTGATTTTTCAGTTTTCACTTAACAATGCAATTTCCTTTCACATGTTCGCTGGCACCTCATAAAAATGCACTTTATACAAAAAAAAAGTGTTTACTTTAGGCCTTCAACATGTTAAGTATATAATTTATACATATATGCACATGTATATATATGTACGTCCACACATATAATATACATATATGTATATCCCCAAAGCCAAATGTAAACAGATTTTGGTTTGCTGAAAATGTATTAAAAGCTAATGTATTTTGTTGTTGTTGAAAGTACGCCCACTATAAATCTGGTCAATATACCTATATATATATATATATATGTATATATACCTATACGTATATCTGTCTCTGTTGCTCTCATTCTCCATTTGTATTTGTTGTCCGATTTTCAAAGAGTTTAAAAATAAACTTGATATGCTTTTGCATGAGAGCATATCCAGTCCACACATTCTAGCAAGCATTTCGCTGCTGGCGTTTTTTGGACATTTTTGCCTGGCGTGTAATTCTAGAATTCCCATCATGTGTTTCAACACACTCGCACACACACAACACATACATAGATAGATATACACGCTGATTGCAATTTGAAAATTTTCAGTTCATTCTATACGCGTTTCTTTTTTGGGGTCAGAATATGTGTAGGCGTTTCTGATACATATATTTATATGTTAGATTGTTTTCTGTGTGTGTGTGTGTGTGTGTATCTTATAAGTGGGGCAAAGTCATTTATGTTGTATTTGTATAGAGAGGGGTTATACCTTGGTGGCCTAAGTTTTAAATATCTCACGGATAAATTGCTTTTTAATTATATTGCGCCGGACGTGGCATGGAGTAAAAAGCAAGGAAGTCTATTGGACTTAGTCTGATAGAATATATTGTTTCCTATAGGTGTTAACTGTTTTCGCCATGCGTTATTAAAGAGTAATGCAGATTAAAAAAAAGAAAATGTATCCCCATTTTTTTTATAATACATAATAAAACTTTCTAAAATGATCAATTGACGAATTTTCCAAAGTTTTTATTAAACATTTACATTATATATGTATGGCCTTCATTGTCTTTAAAAAAATCTATATATATAAGACAAAAATGTTGTGTGGGTGGTATCCCCAAATATCTGTATAATATCAATACATATAGTATCTACATAAGACATATTGCGATTTCTGTACATCTGCTTTCTAATAATTTTCGAACATTTCTGACATATAGCCAAAAGCAAACTCAAGGATAAATTACCAATAGCAAATGTTCGGTTGCGTTCATCGCTCATGAGATCATGAAAGCTATGCGAGTGAAAGCTTTTTCGTCTAAGTTTCAAGTAGAGTTAAAAATAAAATCTTTAAAGTTGCCTCCCGAGTATCTGAATCTGTATCTGTATCTGTATCTGTACCTGCATGCGTCTGTATTTGTATCTTTGTGTGTCTTTATGTGCGACAGGCAGGTGTCTGTCTGCAGTTAATTTTATAGAATAATAGAAATCTGCTAAGCAGCAGCTTTTTAGTTGAATGTGTGTGTGTGTGTGTATATATGTAAGAATTGTGCGTATGTGCATATGTATTTGTGTTTCTATCTGTGTGTAGCTTTTCGACTGAGAGCGCAAGTGTGTGTGTGCAAATTTTCACTCATACACACAGCGACGGATATTTTTGTCAGATTTAGTTACAAAATTCCTTATAAGTGAATTTCTCACAACGTCCATAAGTTATCATAAATGCTTCATGATATTTCATATATTGAGCTTTATTTCAAGAAGAGACATAATATGTTCAATCTACAGATCCTTTTTGGTGGTTTTTATAAAGTTTAAAATATTTCTGGTAACACTTTTCTTCGATTTTTTATTTTTTAAAACGTAATTTTATTTATAGACACATACATATGCACATTTAATAATTGAAGTATTTTTATATATATATATGTTTAATTTTCGTTATACAGTAAGCAATTTGCAATACACATTTGCCAAATGCAATTTGCATGCACTTTTCACTTGATTAATTTTCCCAAACTTTTTTGATATTACAAGTACCATTCAATGTTTATTAACAAAATAATTACGCAGAATTTATCAAATTATATATTATAATTTATATGATTTTTTTCTTGAAAATATTCCCAATGCAAAAATCCTGGCAGCAGCCGCAACTAACCTTAGCGTTTCAAACACACTATACACTGTCGAAACCCCGAGAACACTGATGCTGACCAAGTCGCGGTGCCAAGAAAGCGACCCCAAGAAATAACGCAAGGCGCACACATCGATATCTACATAAGCATACGCACATACATATATATTCACACACTCGCACACATTCACACACCAACGAGGTATTGAAAATTTTTTAATTTCGTAAAATTTCCCATTAAAAAATAAGCGGAAAAGTGCTTTCGCAACTTTTCATGGGCCGATTCGAATTTCCCTCGAAATTTCCCACTTTTCTTTTAGATAGTTGTACCGTGTGTATTCAAAGATTTCACGAATGAACACACACACACATACACACACACATATTTCGTGAAATTCTCTCACCTAATCGTTTATCTATTGGATAGTGCTCCCGTTTTTCTTTTACTGCATTCTCATCATATGCCTCACAGACAGGCGTGAAAATTATGCGTATTTTTTTTCTGTTTTTTACTTAATTGAAAAATATATATATATAAATATATATACGTATATATTTTTTATTAGTGTTTCTGTATCCGTCCGAAGTGAGGCTAAAAATAGCTCCGAAATGAACATAACAAGCCCGAGACGTACACGGCTAACAAGATGAGAATCTATTTTGATTCAATAAATATTGAGCAATTTTTTTCTTAATTTCCGTTCACACGGTAAAAGCTGCTTGCCAGCGTTATTATACGTGACGCGAAACAATACAAAAACCAATTTTAATACTAATTTATAAATTTGCACTTTGTAATTCTTATACTTTTAAAACAATGTAATTCATGCGTTCTTGATTACGATTAAAATTGTTCTGTCAATTTTATCGCTAGAAATGTAATAAGTGTACTTCTACTAAGAAAGACGTGCTACCGGCATAATCCATATGCACATAAATTTAAAGTCAAAATTGCAAAATTTGATTTGTGAAAATAATGTCCTAAAAAGCAGAACTCAAAAATATTCCTTAAACGTGTTCTTCTCCTTAGTAGCCCACATATATTTTCCCAACTGTCTTGATATAATTTACAATTTGCACAGTATTATAATATAATACTTGAATCAATTGAAGTAAAGTCATAATTTAAAGGTCTAAATTGAAAATTGGGATAAGCATTTTTAATTTGATAAGGAAAAGATCCGGATACTTCATTAAATAATTTACAGCTTATCGATCAGAGTTCTGTGAATAATCGATTGCATCCGATAACGATGAAAGACTGCAATTGTAAAAGTTTCCTTTGCTAACGTGTGTGTCAATCTTGGCGATTGGTTAAATAAAATTGGCTTACGAACAGGCATTCGGAAACGAATGTCAACGAAAAAAAGCTAAACTATATTTATAATGTCAATTGATCTATATTTAGCAGCATATGTGAAATTTTTCTTAAATTTTGAAAGCTTTTACCAACAAAACAGACTATATTATTCTCAAGTCAGTATTACAGAATTTGGATATATTCGATCTAGATATATTTATACATTTGTGCACGCCCTTCTGAAATGAATGCCACAAATTCCACATATCAATGAAAAGAAAATTATTTTTATATATTTTATTTGCAAAGATTTTTTCCATTTATTTATCATAAAAATATAAACGCTTAACTGTGAAGTGGAGATATTTTTCATACACACATACTCGTATCGATTATAGAATTACAAAAGCTATGAACGTGTACATTATATTTATATTCCAATTTTTAAATTTTTACTTTGCATTTACATTCAAAGGCCGTAGACATTTTAATTTTTTTTTTTAAATTGATACATTTTCAATTTAGCACGCAAGCATAAAGAAATAATTTGATAATTAATAAAATTGACTGTTTTCTCAGAGCTGCAAATATTTTGTGCAGTGTTGGCGGTGCATAAAGCAAATACTAAAGTAATATAAGTAATCGACTGGTGGGCTTTAGAGATATTGTAAATGGAAAATAATGACAGGCATATTTGATTTGTATTTTAAGTTGAAAATGATTTACTTTTAAATGTTAATACATTCCGTATTTTGTATTCACTCAATAAAATTCAGCACTCATTCACACTTTCATCCATTTGGAATATTTGTATATATTTAATTGCTAAAAATTTGCTTTATTATTAATAATATAATAAATGTATTGAATCGTTTTGGAATGCTTAAATAGAATGCTTTGTAGCTGGTAGTCGAAAGGCATTGGACTCCATTTTGTAAATCTCAGGCTGCACTTGTAGCTGTTGTTGTTGTTGTCATTGTTGGCGTCATTAGCTTAATAGTTGTTGAGATCAGCGTATTCCAATTCCTGGGCAATAGTTTTGTACTTTTCTTTACCTTTGCTGACTTCATCTATGAATGCAGCAGTTAAAATAAATGAAAAACGCAAACATTTTAAATAGTTTTTAGTTTATTGCATAGTTTGAATACAAATAATAGGTAAAATTGTTGAGTTAAACAAATACACAAGGCGATTGTCACATATAATTTAATGAAAGCTTTACACAAAATCTACACACAATTTTTCTACGAATACACACAAAAATCAAAATTTGCAAGCAAAATACGTTTACATCACGCCTACAAGTATGCTACGATAAAACGATAAATGTGCGCTAAATGACGATAGATTTTGCTGTGGCTCTTTGGGGCGGGCAATGGTGGAGCGCTTATTCCTTGAGGATGAGCTCGACAAAGGCGGTATCGAGATCGTCTCCAATATCCTTGTAGCGCTCCTTCTCCAACACAAGGTCGTCTGTTTAATGCCAAATCATATAAGAACACAGGAGTAAAGACAAAAATATTGAAATTAATAAAAAATAAAAGTAAAACGACGTTCACATAAATGAGTAAACATAAACCTCGCACAAAACATAAATCTGTATAGGACACACGAAATGTTCAACTGACACTAAAATCACCTAGACAAAAAACATAAAAAATATATTTACCTTGTCAAATAAAAATAAAATAAAAATGAAGCAGTTGCACTGCTTGGCGGCAGCAACGTCTTTTTGTCGGTAAGGCAGTGCGCCGCTAGCTGTTAAATTCAAAATCAAAATTAAAATGCAACAAGCAAACAACAACAAAAAAGGCAGCCAATCGGAGCAGCTTGATTTTTGCAATGCTTCACTTAAATAAGTTTTAATAAATGTCAATGAAAACTTTTGTTTCTGCTTGTTCTCAAAACGTGCGTCAAATTAAAAATAAAAGCAGGGCAGCATTTTGTAGCAGTGGTGTGTATTGCGCAGCAGATCGATCAAGTCAGTTACGGGGGCAGTTTTCGTTGTCGATTTGGGGTATTCATTGATTTAAGCTGGTGGCGCCTCGGCAGCTGGGGCAGCAGCCTCTGCGGGTGCGGCAGCAGCCTCAGCCGGTGGTGCGGTCTCTGCTGCTGGTGGAGCAGCAGCTTCTGCCGCGGGCGCTGCGCCTTCAGCTGGCGGTGCAGCTGCCTCTGCTGGTGGTGCAGCACCATCAGCTGGTGGGGCCGCACCTTCAGCTGGTGGAGCAGCACCTTCAGCCGCGGGCGCAGCACCCTCTGCTGGTGGAGCAGCTCCGTCAGCCGTCGGTGCAGCGGCTTCACCCTCTGGTGCTGGTTCTGGCTCGGAGCCGGGTGGTGGTGCCTCATAGTTCTTGACGAACGGCACTTCAGCGCCCTCTGGTGGCAAGTCGATCGAGTACTCGAATGGCGGCGGTGGTGGTGGTGGTGGAGTCGGCTCCTTTGGTGGTGGCGTTGGTTCCTTTACCGGCTTTGGCACTACAACTGGCACACCATCCTCCGATATAACAACCTCACCACCGGCACTCTCAGCCTCGGCGGCAAGTGCAGCGGCAGCCGCTTCCGCTGCGGCTCTGGCCTCCTCAATGGCAGCCAATTCTTCTGGCGTTGGCGTTGGCAATTTGGGTGTGGGTGGCTTTGGATTGCGCACCGTCCAGAAGGGCTCGAGGCCCTTGATAAGGTCCAAGAAGGCCTCGTCGAGACTGTCACTGATGAGGCAGAAGCGTTCTTTTTCAACGATTAGATCGTCTACAGATGGTTGTTGTTTGTTTGAATGTGAAAGCATAAACAGGCAGTCGGGAGCGAGATAGAGAGAGATAGAGAGAGAGAGAGAGAGAGGCGTGGAGATAGAGAGAGCGTGAAAGGAAGCAAAAGCGCAACTAAAAGAACTAAAAATTAAATGCTTTTTCCTGGCATTGTGGTTTAGTCGGGGCCATGAACGGGGGTTTGTTAATATTAGTGAAGATTGACGAGGAAAACACATTCATCAGTTGGTTTTGTTTTAGCCATAACGAGATCGTTTGCAACAGAGATCCTTTGGTGATCTATTTCAATTTCAATCAAGTGAAACTATATTTAATACGATTTAAGCCGGCGGTGCATCAGCAGCGGGTGCAGGAGCTCCCTCAACGGTAGGAGCTGCCTCAACAGCTGGAACTCCCTCAGCAGCTGGAGCTCCCTCAGCAGCTGGAACTCCCTCAACAGGCGGAGCTCCCTCAGCAGCTGGAGCACCTTCAGCAGCTGGAGTTCCCTCTATAACTGGAGCTCCCTCAACAGCTGGAACACCCTCAGCAGGAGCACCATCAGCAGGCACATCTGCTGCTGGCGCAGCATCGCCCGCTTCAAAATTCTTTACATATGGCACCTCAGCGCCCTCGGGTGGCAGATCAATGTTATAATCAAATGGTGGCGGTGGTGGTGGTGTGGGTTCTTTGACCGGTTCGGCGGGAACGACTTCCACAGCTTCTGCAGCAACAGCATCCTCATCAAGCGCTGGAGCAACCGCCTCATCATCGGCAGCAGGCTCTTCTCCATCGGCAGCCAGCTGTGCGGCTTTGGCAGCGATCTTCGCCTTTATCTGTGCCTCTCTAGCGGCAATTTCCTCTTCGGTTAGCTCCGGTGTGGGCGGCTTGGGGTGGCGATCGTTATAGAATGGCGTCATGCCCATTAGTTCGACAAACGTAAAGTCCAAGCTATCGTTAATGATGGCATAATGCTCTTTCTCGTTGATCATCTCGTCTGGTTGGTCGTTTAGTGTGTGGTTCAGTTGGGGTTAGTAAGTTGTATTAAAAGTAAAAGATAAGGATTAGTGCAAATATTGACAGCTCTTGTTATGGCTAGTTAACTGAGGCATCCAATTGTGGTACAGGATGTTCACGACAAAAACATCGACAACACTCAAATCCTTGGGTTACAAGTACGAGGAAACAAATTTGCGCTACGATAATGTCATGTATTTGTTTGTCTGATTTTTTTGTTGTTTTTTTTTTTAGAAAAATATGTTGTTCTTGAAAAATACTTTATTTGTGCAATTGCAGCAGCATGGTATTGTATTTGTATAGTATGTAATATATTAAAAATATAAATAATTAATTTATGTAAATCGTAAATAAATCAATTGTTTTTTCATTTCATTTGAATGCCATTTTATGTTAGGTTCATCATCCTTTTTTTTAGCTTGCTCTCTCTGCGGCAAGAACACATTTTCAGCCAGATAGCGTAGAGAAGTCATTAGATTTTATTTTTATTTTTCTTTTTTAATTTAAAAAATGTTTATAGTAGAAAAGGTGTTAAGAACGGTCTAGTTATGAATGCTTGAAATTGGAATGATGTGCGCTGTGTGCGTGTCATTTTGGATTGTTTTTTATTATAATTTGTTTATGTACTTGCTTTGAATTTGTGTCTAAATAATAAAGGCGTGGCAACTTATAAGTAAGCAAATATTACACAACGTTTTGCAAACACGATTTGTTTAAATTGTATAAACAATGTAAATATTAGCATAATTAATACAGTAAGTTTAGCTGGCGACAAAAATACAAACAGAATCTTTCCTTTCTTTTTTTCTTGTTACTTTACATACGTATGTATAAATAATTATACATAGAACTAATTTGCAAGTGGTTGTTTTCTATAATATAATTATACTTCAATCAATATCAAAACAAAATAAAGGTAGCAAAAGCAAATTGAAAGAAAATGTTAAAACAAAATATTGCAACATTATTGTAAAGCATCGAGTTTTAAAAGTGCCGCCATCATTTTTTTTTTATTTATTTTTTTTTGTTTCTATTTGTTTGTCATTTTAGATGACATCGATCAAGCGCATGCCATTCACAGTGCAACGCGGACAGCGCTCAATCAACGGCTTGCACTGCTTGAAAATATGAAATATGCAGTTACATTTTCACATAGAATGTATAGATGTGTAAATTTGGAATGCGCTTGCTACAAGAGAACGTTTTGTTTTGTCTTTTCTGCTTCATTTTTTTTTATCGTAATAGTTTTTGCTTTTTCGACTGCTTTTCTTTGAGTTTACCGCTTAATAATTAACGTTTTCATTTCAGTTTTAGAGTTTATCAAAATTGGCGTTCACTCGTTTTTATCTGCATGGAAGACACTTGGCGTTGTCCTGTGTGTCTCAGAATGTGTGCGCGTGTGTGTGTGTGATATTGTGTATATGTGTGTGTGTGTGTATATATGTGTGTGTGTGTGTGTTTCTATTATTATAATATGGAAAGCGCCAGTTTTCTGTATTGACGTCAAAGCAGGCAGTTTAGTTAATTTACATAAGCAAATTATTGTTTTTTACATGTTTTGTATGTCATGTAAAGTGGATTCCATCTCCTCCTGCAGCAGTTTGTTCTTAGCGCGTTCGTTCACCAAGTCGTCTGAGTGTGTTTATCATTGTTTTGTGTAAGCAATTACAAAAATATATAACGGCAACACGTGGCATGCAGCAGCGATTTAAATAATAATAACAATAAACATTAGGGCGTTGGCGGATCGTAGGCGGGGTAGCGTACAAAGCAGCACACAAGTTGTAAATTGTTTGTTTGGTTTTTTGATTTTCGGTTAGGCACAACAACGAACAAAATCATATGAAAAATAAACATACAAAAAATGTATATATTAATAGGGGTAACAAAATAAAATAAATAAAATCAAATAAAAAGTAATATCAATTTTCACCAACATAAGGAACATCGGTTTGGAAAAAGGAAACTAATTTTGCACCTACTTAGTAATATGTAAATTAAAATCATAAATTGCTACAATGTAAAAATGCTCAAATATCTACAACTTGTATATTTGTACTCATTAAAATACTGCGACAATGTAAATATTAAATTAATTAATTAAGATTGTATAATTTTGTGTTGTACTCTATCGCTTTTCTAGTTGATTTAAAGTCTCAATGATATTAGAAAATATTCTTTAACAGACATACCTTCGAGCCTGTCGACTTCCTTCTGCAATTTCTGAACGGAACGTTCAGCGAATTCAGCGCGTGCCTCAGCCTTTATGTGTTTGGTAAATAGAGAGTGGAAAATTTATATTTAACAATATGTTGTGACAAATTTAAAAACTGTGTATGCAAATAGCCATCATGAACAATGCGATTACTTTCACAAACGGTTGTTGACATGATGAGATGCCTATTGTTCATGGTGGCTAACTTTCAAATTCTGTTCAAACGCCGGTGTTGTAACTTTGTTCTTTTAACGTTTTAACAGAATTTTAAATATTACATTAATTAAATTAAAAAAAAAATAAAAAGAAGCTTCCCAAAATTTGCTACCAAAACCAGCAGTAAGTATTTAGTTTAAATGATAAATGAACATTAGTAAATGTGGATTAAAATAATTGTTTCACATAATGTTTATATGATAATATGTATAATAAATAATAGTAATTAACGAACACGAACATTCAATAAACAGCATAACAATACAAAATCAAACATAATTTTTGCCCACTTATTCAATATTCTTACAAAATTTGTAGACACTTTTTTTATATATGTATTCAGGGTGTTTGTTTTAGACAAAACCTAAATTAGACAAATTAAATAATATTACGGGAATGTCGATATATAGATAAATAACTACAACAATTGATGTACGACGCTACGCAGTCACTGCATAAAAGACAAAATATAAATAAATCGAAAATGGAGCCAATTCGGAAATGCTGTTAAAATTCTTTGGTTTTTATTTTAACATCAGCACAATTGTAATCTAACTAAAAAAAAAAAAAAACGTACTAAGTACTCTATGCTGCAGCGACTTACAGTTTCTACATTTAATTTGAACTGTATGAGCTCCTGTTCGACAATTTTCTGATTTTCGCGTGCCTAGACGTCGAGAAATATACAACAAATGTTTGGTATATCAATAACAGTGCTTAGGACATACATCATCATTATGTTGGAGTGTGTGTGCGTGTGCGTGTGTGTCGGTGTCGGTGTCTGTGTCGGTGTCTGTGTCGGTGTCTGTGTCGGTTTGTGTGTGTATGTGCTTTGACTATAAAATATCTACCGAATAGAATAATTAATTTATTATTTATCAAGTCGATTGCATTATCACAATTAATTTTTGGATAGAATTGCCACCAAACAAAAGCAGCAGGTACGAATGCCGGATGCCGGATGTCGAATAGTGTTGCAAAACGTCAGCTTTTGAGTTGCTTCATTTTCTTTGCAATCAATGCACAAAACGTTGTTTTCAATTTTCAAGTAATGTACACACACACGTCCTATTGGGGAAATACTTGCCATGATGCACGTTATTGATATACATTTTTCGATTCGGCTTTGCTTTTTGCATATTTGTTGTATTTTTTCCAACACGTTTTTGGCCATTTTTGTATTTTAGTTTAGTTGTTCGTATAAAAAGAAAATATCAAATGTCGTATGTCTAATTAAAAATGTGTCTTGACGACTATGTACAGTTAATTTAAAATTGAGAATAACGATTTGTGCAATTTAATATTTTCTTTTTCTTCGTTTTGGAATTGTTTTTTTTTTTTTTTTGTCGATAATAAATTAAATGGATTTTAATTAATGCATTTACCAACACCAGAGACCACAAATATTGACATTAACCGCTTACAAAATATTTAAAAATAAATATATTTCTATAGTATACAACTTGGCATATACCTCTTTCAAGGAATGATCCAAAACCTTGATTTGCGTGTCTAAGGTTTCCTCTTTTTGTGTAGCCTATTACGTTTTTTATATTTTGTGGTCGTTGGTCATTGGTGGGAAATATATTGGAGTGTTTTTTTTTTTTTTTTTGGTGGGTTAACAAAACATAAATTGCAAATTGTTTAGCAAATTATTGATGCATGCAGAGTTTGAGGCGTAGCAGGGGATGGGAGGAGCAGTTTTAAGCCGTTTGAGTGTGTGTTGCCAAACATCCAGTGTGCAAAAATTATTTTATTTATAAATATCATAATAATATGATAATATAGTAAAAATAAGTTTGTTTGCAGCAACGTTAAAGCGGAGCGGGTTAACAAAATATGAAAATAAAATAGAAAATATAATAACAATTAGTAAACAAATCATAATAAACATTAGCGGCATGTACAAGTTGCACTGTCGGTAGACATTTTATAATAGCCAGTGTTGTACAGTGGCTTTTCAAAGCCTTTGAGCGGTCCTGTGCGCTCAAATCAGATAGAAAAAAACATAAACAACAACAATTTATATAAAAAAAAAGATTTTGTAACAGAAATATCGCTGGTTGGTTTTGATTGCATATCCACACTGAGCTGGGAAACTCCTTTCGCAAATTGCTTCAGTATTATTTTTTAAATATTTTGCTTATTGTATCTACCTCCTTTAGACGAGTGTTCAGGGTCTTGATTTGGTTCTTGTACTCTTCCTCACGTTGGTTGGCCTATTTTTTTGTTGTTGTTGTTGTTGTTTATGGGATTTGTCGATAGTGACGGGGTTGTGGGGAATACATATTTAAATTTGTTGTAATGTAGAGTAAATAATACAAAATATATATTTTAATGATTGATCAGATTATGTTGATGATAAATTTGTGCGTGAGCACAAAGAGTATCATGGTCTTGCATCTTGAATCGTAACATTTCATACTGACCTTCTCCTCAGAGACTTCCAGGGACTTCAAGTTGTTGCCAACAACGCGCAGCTCCTCCTCAAGCTCCACAATTTTGCTATAGCGAACAAAAACAAAACACATTAGATTTTGGTATTTTGCAAAAATTCGTCGATTTTTTCTTTCTTTTTTTTTTTGGTGGGAAAACAAAAAACGATTCTCATGCGGTAGTTAAATGAAATTTTGTGTGGCAAATATATTTTTTTTTTTGCGTCGCCAACGCCAGAAAATGATGAAGAGACAAAGTCATAGAAAAAAAACGTTAACACTTTACTTTCGACATTTTTTTGGGTCTGGAGGCGATAATAATAATAATAAAACGAAAAAAGTACATCATGACTGGACAAAACAGACGAAGGTTTGCCAAATATTTGGAATAAAAGAAAAAAAAATAAAATTATAGTAATAATAGAAATTGTTGTAGCGACAACATTTCACTGATACAACTTCAGACGATTTCACTTCTTTTTTTTTTGTCTGTGGTATTATTTAATAAGCAGTTGAAATCGGCTGATCGCCTCCGGACAATATCTTTTCATAATTGTAAACTATGCAAATTATAAATAAACAAATTGTCAACTTGGTCTGGCCTTTCATTGGTTTTCATTTCATTTAACGTATGTGCAGTTAGTATTTGAACACAGACACAGAAGCAAAACAAACCTTTCGCTAAGCTCAACTTTTTCCTCGGAACGCTCCAGATCCTGTTCCATGAGCACTAATTTTCTGGCCACCTTTTGGATGGGGCGTTACCAGACGCGTTGAGCGAGCGGTCGGGCGGGCGGGCGGTCAGGAGATTAACAGGCAGGCAGGATATTAAAGAGCACACGTATAGCAACAAACACGGCAGCAGCAGGATTCGCATTTATTTTTTATTTAGATTAGGCATTGAGCACATAAAAAAAATGGTTTGTGTTCATTAGTTAAAGATTTATGAATTGATTCTCGTTTGCAGTTGGCAAAAAATGTGAATATGTTGTGCACATGTGAAAGAAGAGCATGATGTGATTTATTTCTAAACTAGAAAACATGCGCGTTAACAACACTAACACACACACATTCCATTTTTTTTTCTATTTTTGTTTTTAATATATTCACATTTTTTACCAATTTGAAAAATATATGCAAAGCTAGCTAGCTAACGTAAATAAAACAAATCAAAATAATAAACGAAATGTATGCAAGAATGCACTTTGAACAAGAAAAATGTTAGGTTAGGTTGCGTTTTGGGGTTTTTAACACAGAACGAGGGGGCGGGGGGCACCTGTTAGTTAAGAGCGCTGCAAAAAACAAACTTACATAACTATGGCCACATTTGCATTGGTTATCCCAATCTTATGGGCACAACAATTCTTAAGCTTTTGGCGCAACAACATTTAACTAACTGAAATTGAATTGAATTTTTAAACGTACTTTTCACCCTGCTCGGCACGTTCTTCGGCACGCTCCAAATCAGCTTCAACCATGGCCAATTTACGGGCAACCTTTCATTTATATATAGTTATATATATATATATGTTTATATGATTTCATTTGTTGATTTTTGTACAAAATTTTACATTCGTCATCGTTTTTGAATATACACAGGAAACACAAAAAATTAGTTAAATTTGATGTCATATTTTCTTACAAGGATTTTTAGTATTAACAATCGGATTGATTAAATTTCCTGAATGTTAGTAATAAACAAACGAAGTTTTTGTTTTGTTAGTTTTTCATGAATTTAGTGTATTTTTCTCATTTATTTTTCCACTTTTGGTGGCCGATAACAACTTGTGCTAATTTGATGTGTCTTAAGCTATCCTTAACTTGGTCGGTAATGTACTCAATTTGTTTGGGAGCTTAGAACTAATATCGTATATTAATATATTTATTTGTTATTATTTATAAATGTTATCATTATTATTTATTTTTATTTATATTTATGTATTAACCTTTACAAAGCTCGTGAAATTGTGTAGGGAAATTACATTTTTTTATTTGCTGCAGTTGTACATTACAATATAAAAAAGTTATAAAATCAGCAAGAACTTTTCCTGTATTAAAGAACAGGTTGGACCTACATGGAATTTAGTACTGAATTTTGGAATTACTTTTGATATTCCAAGTAGACAAAAGGGAAATGGATTGTCTTGCAGGAAATAGCGTTATAAATAATAAGTTTACCTCAAGCTGGAACGGAAGCGAAGCATAGACAAAATCTACTAAATTCTTGGCTTAACAGTTCAAATTGAACTCAGTTAATTAACGCCGGGAACTAGATTATAAATTTAAAACCTTTTAACCACATATGACTAACAACACGAGTGGCGATAACATGTGGAATGACTTTGCCAAATTAGAGCCAGTTGAGGAAATTGGCGTTGCCAAATTGGTAGCTGTGAATTTCGATATGCGAAGCGCTGCTTCTACGGATTTTAATTACAAACGCTAACCAAAACTGAGTTTCCTGTGCGCAAGCGCAGAAACGCCCCGAAATGAATTTAAATTGAAGAGCGAATGCATTCCGAAGGTTATATAAATAACAATATTCCTCATATTCAGGTTTGTGCCCAAAAAAAAAAAAAATGCAACACGCATCGAAAAATCAGAGACCCCCAAAAGAGAGGCAAACGCTTAACGTGTGTGACTGAGTCTGAGTCATAGCCTCGAAGACTGCTGAGGCCTTGAGTGCATACATATATATATATATACATACACATACATTTGTATATATGTTGATAGCATCATATTCATTTGTAAGTGAGTATTGTTTGCTTGGGTCAAATAAATATTTGATGCATCATCAGAGAGTTTGGCAAGACTTTTTTTTTCGTATTTCAGCTGCTTATGTCACAACGGCAAACTATTGCACAAAGCGTTAAATGTACAAATTAACGGCCGACTCTAAATTCCCATTTTGCTCCGCACATATGCGCATGTATGTGTGTGTGCTGTGTGTGTGTGTGTGTGTCTGTGTTTTTATGGTTGGGAACCACCAAACACCCCACACACACACACGCACGCACACAGACGCACACACACTCGGGCTTGGCTTATCAGTCACAACCCGCCGCAGTTTGTCTTTCTTGTTTTTCTCTGGTTTCCATTCAATTTCTGCGAAACAAAAAACAACAAAACTGTAGATAGGCAACAGGGCGTTGCTTATCGTTACTGGCCGTTTATCAATAGCCTTCATTTAGCCGATTTGATTGACGTACGAAACACGTAAGCAGCAAGTTATAATGTGCTAACACAATAAATTGAGGTTGTGGCTACAAAATCAAGTTGTAACCCAAATCGTGTTGTCAAATTCCCATCGAAGGCGGTTCACATTAAAATCAGCCTTCGCTAACTTTAATCCTCATAATCTATAACTAATAAACAAATTAATTTGCTGTGTTAGTGCAAGCCAGCTAAAAGTCAACCCTAAGCTACAGTTCGTTATCTAATAAATAACTTCATTTGCTCTCTTTTTAATGTACAACTGCTTCAAGTAGAAAACAAATTTTCTGCACAACTCCAAATGTATCATCATTAAATAAATAGATTTTGTCATGTTCAACTTTATTGCAAAATGTTATAATTGAGTTAAATTATTAAATTAATAAGTATTACATAATTGCTTTACAATATGCAATATCTGATTGGATTTTATATATATATATATATTTAGTGGTATACGTATGTAGTTTAGAATTCGCTTACGCCTTACACATTTGCATTTGCATTTGCATTTATTAATAATTTTTACAAAATTCAAAAGATAAACCCAACCAATTTTGTATATATATTAAATATACAATAGAATAGAAAAAATGTATATGTATAATTGATATTATAAGGCCAAATTGGGCAATTGAAAATTGTTGCTTTCCGCTTTTAGTTGGGGGATATGTTTACATATAATTTAACAAATGTTTTTTTTTTATTTCTTTTTTTAAGGCTTCCCAGCACACTTTGAGTA
This sequence comes from Drosophila cognata, assembly GCA_035041535.1. Taxonomy (NCBI): domain Eukaryota; kingdom Metazoa; phylum Arthropoda; class Insecta; order Diptera; family Drosophilidae; genus Drosophila; species Drosophila cognata. The sequence continues at coordinate 8,912,215 of JAWNLC010000571.1, read as the reverse complement.
CATTAACAATGTTTGTATTGGATCGCTTAGCATTTACTTTACATGATACATATATACGAATTTTAATTTATCATTTCATTTTTACAAGACACACAAATGTTATTCTAGACTTTGTTCAGAAAAAGAAATTTGCTTATTCAGCATACAATTATATATATACATAAATACAATGAATCAACTAGGACAGTAGCTAATTTTCATCTTTCTCTATATATATGTATATATATATATATATGTTTATGTATAAGTAATTATCGTTTAACGGGCGGCTAAGGCAGCGGCATGCCAGCATTTCTATAGCTATATAGCTGCACTCTTATCATCATCATTAATTGATCAACATCATTATCATATCATCGATTTTTAGCACAAGTTTTACAATATCAGCACCTGAGTTTTAACTGCTGCTGATTCCTGTGCCAAAATATGTATATAAATATATATACAGACATATGCGTATATATAGTCGGGGATTCCGATCCAAGCCAAAATTAACGCTTCACACTTTCATTTGGCATAGAAATCAGCTGGCAGATCAAGGATCATTAGTTTTGTGGGCATTGTTGTTGATGTTGTTGCTGTGTTCGCTTTGTGTTGTTGTCATTGGTGTGGAGGATAAAGTTGAAGTTTCACCAACAACAGAAGCAGTACTAGTTGCATTGTTATTGTTGTTGTTGGTTGCTGTTGCAGTTGTTATATTTAAGTGACATAGTGGTTTACTGTTACTGTTGCTGTTGTTGTTATTATTGCTTAACATAGTTAAATTGGTATTTAGCTGCACCTCATCGTATTTCTTGTCAGCCTCCTCAGCAAGGAAACGCGCTTCCTTCAGCTGATTCTCAAGTGCGTCCATGCGTTCTTCATCGGCAAGGGCGCGATTCTCAAGAATCTTGCGAGCACTATATATATTCATATCGATATATATATATATACATTTTTGATAGATTATAGGATGACGACGTTGCGACCATGCCCATAGAAGACATTGACCAAGTTGTTTATCGATGATTGGATATTTATATTTTTGGTGGTACAGCCACCCAAAAACACAGTGAATTATTCGACGTCATCACATCCACATCGGTGTCGAAAGTGTTGAATTGTTGTTGTTGATCATGATATTATGACAAACACATGGATTCGGCAGTGTTACACACAACAAACAGAGACAGTTTCGGACACACGAAAGTTTTTTGTTTTAGATTTTACGTTGTTGAATTTTTTTTTGTTGGTTCCATAGATCAAGATTTAGAGTATTTTTTTTGCAAAAGAAACAAGAATTTGTTGTTGCTTGTTGAGTTTTACAGTTCAGTCAATAAAAAGATACAATTATTACAAAAGTTACAAGTAGCTGAAACAGTGCTTTGTGTAGGGTTCTTCCATAATAAACCCAAGACCATATATATTATAATATTGCATTTCAAGTTTAGTGTAAGGCTTTGAGTTGGAAAATTACTGTGTGGCGAAGTTTTTTTGATATTTATACTTTAAGCATTTTTGGAGGAAAGTGTAAGATTGTATTGATGCCCATTCTAGACGGCAGATATAAAGCACCACAACAAGGCAATGTTTTAGCTTCTGTGACAAACAAACATATTATATGTTGTAGACTTATGTATTAAAAACAGCGATTTACTAAGAGACTACCATAAGCTAGGCACACATGCTGTATACAAAAAGATAACAGTATGTATATATACATAAATATAAACTGATTTTATAATACTTATTTATATGCAATATTTAATCCAGTGTGATTTAGTTTCGTTGTTTTTGTTGGCTGCGGTCGACGACGTTGGGCTTAGGAACTAAAAGCTGTTTACAGGAATAGTTTAAAGGATCTTAAATATATATACCCTATAATGTTTTGGTTCTGTTTTTGGAGAGCGCAATTTAAATAACCCACAACCTAATTGGTAACGATAATGTTGACGCACCTAACCTCAAAGAATAAGATATGAAAATTAAAGAAAACAACGATAAGAAGATAACCCTATTAACCCTAATGCCCTAATAACGTAGACAGAAAGAAATATAGATTTTCATAATTATACCTCTTCATATTTCTTATCAGCTTCTTCAGCAATTAATTTTGCTTGTGCTAATTGGTTCTCCAATAGAGCTACTTTGTCATCTTCCATATTTGTGCGATTTTCAAGCGCTTTTCGTATCCTAAATTTGTTTAAGAGCAATTATAAAAGAGCATTTAAATACACATACATATACATATGATATGTAAACTGTGGATGGATACTTAAGTTCTGCTTATGTAGGCTGCTGTAGACTTATCAATTAATATTATATTCGGTATATATTTATATAAAATTTCGATAATTTGAGTTGCGATAAGGAAAAAGAGAATTTTGTACTAACCGTTCGCTCTCATCGGCGGCCTGAGAGGCTTCCGACAGCTTGGCTGTGGCGGAACCCAAACGCTCCTCAGAGCGCTCCAAGTCTTCTTCGAGCAATTGAATGCGACGGTTCAATGCGGCAACCTCAGATTCGGCCTATAAAACAAATATTCGATGTTCGAAACGAACAAGACAATATAGCAAACGTACAGATGCTTACAAATTAAATTAAATACTTATTAAGAACTAACTTAAGAGCTTAATGCTAAAGCAAGAAATACACTAGAATCGTTTCCTAATTTGCTACTTTTGGTATAAGAAATAAATGTGGCCCTAAGTTTTGCGCTCTCTATTTTGACTATGTATTTAATTATATTTCGAGGATTCAATTTCTTTTCGACCGCAGCTTGAGTTCCATCTGAAATTAGAGATTGATTTTCTCCACCTTTTCGTTGTGCCATTCTTCATCAGAGTCGCTGCTTTAGCCAGTTGAGTTAACAAGGTCGTCGTCGGCGTCAACGCCCCAAAGCAGGCAATAAAATTTTTTTTTGTCTGCTTGCGTGTGTAATCGATAACAGGAAAAAACACAGAAGGAAGCCCGTCAATATTTTAGGCAATTATTGGCCATTTCTTCACTACAACAGATATATCGATTACACTCGCACGGACAGTGTACAGCCCCAAAAACTAGGCAACAGCTAATCATCAGCAGCAGAGTGACGTCAACTCTTTAAAATAAATAACCAACAGCCTTGCCGAAAATTAAAACAATTTCAACTTGAAGTTTTTCTCATCAAGCAAGTTTTTCCAAAAAGTTAAGACGAAGCATAAAGCAGCGTGAAGCGGCATGCCCATTAAAGAACGGAAAATATTTGACATTGACGCCGAGATGCGATTACCTTTTACAGCGAGTGCTGAGAACGAGACAACAAACGCTGAAATGAATTAAATGTTTGTGCAGCACACGCCCAAAAATGGCTAAAAACGGCTTTGACCAAATGCGTCAACGATTGGACAAGGCAGTCCACTCCAGTCCAGTTGACCAGGTCCACTCAACGCTGGATAGCTCAACTATATTGCCAATTTTGCAGTGCTTTACAAACAGTAATACTAATACTAATGCACACATACACGCATACAATTCATGCATTCATACATTTGTACGTTGATTGAGTGACGCTCAGAACGCGACGACGGACGCTTCTCGTAAAAGTATCGTGTGATTATGAATTGGAAACGTAAGCGAAGCGCGCCGCCGCATTGGCTTACGTCATCGTCCAAACAGTCGATAGGCAGGCAGCATACAAAACATTCACACACTTCAAACACACTCACACACATACAAAGAGCTTTTTGTATAGGGAGAGCAGCAGCAGCGTAGCTTTCCAAAACACACACACACACACATACGAAAGTCACACAACAAAACCGTTGATGAAGCAACAGAAAAAAATGCCAAAAAAAAAAATAGTCAACTTGAGTTCGTTTCGTTTAAAAATAGCGGGAGTCGCTGGCTGCAAGACGCTAAGTGTGTGCGATAGAGATAGGAATATAACTAAGCAAAGCAAATTTTGTGGTCTCCGCTTTGAACTCATTAACAAAACGTATTGAAGATTAAACGCTTTTTAGCGCAAAGAAATGCCAAGTCAAACGGAATAAGTTTTCAAGCAGACGAGGGGGAAGCGGGCTAGTTTGTGTAAAACTGCCGGCAAAAGAAAAAAAAGAAGCTATGAGTATGCAAGTTTCATGACAGAAAGTGTATCACAAAAAAAAATGGTTGATGGCTTAGTCACACACACCTTGAAATATTTTTTAGTTGACTCAAAAATCGCCGTGGCAACCGAAAAAACAACAATAGCCGAAAGACGAGCGGCGACTGCTACGTTCGAGTGAGTGCGTAGGGTGTGTTTTTTAATATTATATGTGATGCATTTATAATTATGAACCGAAAAAATAGGCCATAACATAAAATCACTAAAACAGTAGAGACAACTTCCAACTTGTAAAGCGTAAAAGTGGCGATCCCTCAAGCATAAAATATGCTGCCGTTTCATAGCAATAAGCTGAAGTCTAGCTGCTGGCCGTCATGTATGTTGTAATCACAATATTTCGAAATTCTCTCACTCATGACAGCTGCAGCAGAGGAGAGCGGAAGAGAGTAAATCGAAATCAATTTGTCACAAATTATCAGTGTTCAATTACATGACAGTAGGAGAAGGGGGTTAGAGGATAGACGATGGATGGATGAATGCTGCTGCTGCTGCCTTGCAAATGACATTGAAAAAGCATTGTCTAAAACAACAATAAAGCACATTATGTTTTGTTTTTTGTCTTTTGTGCAGCAGCTGAAGGGGTTGAACTAAATGTCAATCACTTGACAAACAAAAGCGAGTGGAAAAATCAACGCAAAAACTAACATCTAACGGGGCATTGCTAGCTGACAGACCGACAAGCAGACAGACAAATGAAATATGCCACGAAATTGGGAATGGACTCAATGAAAATGAATTGAATCTCAAGGTGTGCCATTTGTTTTTTCCCCTTTTTTTTGTGGCATGTTCATTACGTATTTTACCACTAAAATATATATAGGAATACTTTTATTCAATTTAATAACAATAATTAAAGAAAGGTTCGCAACTTCCTCGAAATACGACCAGCAAAATGACGTCAACAATTGATTGTGATTTCATACACACACACACACCACGCACACACACATCTAGTCCTATGCTCGCTCGTGCAATTGTCTAATTAGAATTGAATTAAGCGCACATCAAATTTTCTATTGGGCTTGTGCCAAAAAATTTTGACGCACAGACACACATATAAAAGAAACCATTTATTGTTGTTAAAATCATAATTAATCGAATTTAGAACACCGCTAGCTAAATGCTATGGCACTGAACTGAGCTGAATAAGAGAGCCGGTTTGTGTTTTTTTTTTGTGCTGGCTGAGAAGCTCACGATTAAAGACTTCCTCTTTCTACGGTTTTTTGATGCTTTCGCGCCAGCTTATGTAAATTATTTATATACATAAAGCACACAAGATATGCTTATGTAAATATATCTGTTCGTCTCCGATAAGACAACAAGAACATACAATTTGGAAAGGTGAATGAATTTGCTCACACAGATAACAAGAATTTAAAATAAAAAAAGAAACAAGTGGCAATATAACAAGAAAACAACATCTACTGGAACAACCAGAAGCACCCTGTGTGCACACACACACATACATATAACAAATTGAAATTCGTATTAACAAAAGACAGTCAAATAAAAAAGACGACAGGAAAACCAACGAAGAACAAAATAATACAAAATGTGTCGAGAGACACAAAAAGAGAGAGAGGGAGAGCCAGAACATAAGAGAACGAATGTCTGTGACAGTCTGTCACTTGTAATTGTAGTGTGTCTGTGTCTGTGGTACGTGTGTATGTATTTGCATTGGAAACGTTGGCACCACTGCCGAGAGAGGGAGATCGAGAGAGAGAGCAAAGAAATGCTCAGCGGCCAAGTAGAGCCATGGTTTTTAGGCAAAATTCAATTGTAATTTTTATACCAAAAGTAGCCGCAAAATTTGTTGAATTAAATTTGAGGGTGGTGGGTGTGCTTACTTCTTCGCGGCGCACAACTTCAAGCTGAAGTCGCTTGTGGAATTCCTCGCATTCATCTTTATACTTTTCCATTTCTTCTTTGGTCTGACGCATTTTCTTCTTGAGTACATCCAAAAGTGTACCTTGTGGAATGCTGGTCGTCATTTTTGTGCTTTGCCTGTTCTTCTTCTTGTACTTGTTTTTGTTGTGGGAGTTGTTGGTTAAGTGTTTACACTTGGACTTTGCGTTTGCAAATGAGATACGTTTTTAGTATGTGTATTTATTACTGTCAGTCGGCACTATTATGAAGCACACTTTATGTATTTTATCGAAATACAAATTTTTTTCTATATGGCAGGCAGCACCAAATATATATATATATATATATATATTTAATTTACAAACTGTGTGTGAACCACCAACACAAACACACGCACGACGCAGCACGTAGAACGGAACGCAGACAAGAGTATGCGCTAACCACCGGTTTTTTCTTCTTTCTCTTCTGCTGGTGCTGCTTTTTTTCTGCTTCTTCTTCTTTGACTGGTTTGCTTCGTTGTCGGGTATTTTATTTTTCGTTTTTTCTTGGATTTTATGTGTAGGGCTGTAGTTTAGATTGTTGCGCACTTGAAACACAATTTGTGTTGAAATATGAATTGGATGTTTAAATAATATTAATATGGATATATTAAGTGGCAGTAAGCTGCACAGAAACTACACGCACACACACACGGAGAGAACGAAAACGATGAAACGACGCGAGTCTGCGACTGGCATTTGTGAGTACGTAACTGGAAATGAACCGCTGAAACACTTTGCATGCCCATGCCTATCAAGCGGCGGTGGTGGTTTGTACGATGCGCGAGAGAGACAACTGCTGTCTGTGTGTGTGCGGCTTTCCAGTCTCACAGTGCCTCGCCTATAAGTGTCGTGTCGCTCAGACGCACATGTGTGTGAGTGCGAGTGCGCTAGCATGTGTGTATATATATGCGGCTTTCCCGCTGGAAAACCTGTTAAAGCCGCTAAAATTTCAGTCGACATGTTTGTTGTTGTTTGCATTAATTAGTGAAGAAATATTTGAGATTTTTGCCTTTTTTTTTATTTGGCTCTCCAATGCAAATAATATTATGCAAAATTTCAAACGACAACGACTGGCCAATTGTCCAATATGAGAGAGCCAATGAGTAAGCGACCTATCTATATATATGTGTGTGTGTGTGTTTGTTCACCCTCGTATTCTCCGCCACCCACCCCTGCCAGCAAACAAGATAATTGTATAATACAACAATACACCAATATAATACCGGCGCTTTATCGGGCTTATCAACAACACGCAAGCAGGAGCAACACAAATGACTAATCAGTCGTCGCTGTGAGGCGCTCATTTGCTGATGGTGTTGCCAACAGCAGGTTGTCAAAGTCCTAGTCTGGACAATTGTTCTCGATATCGATACCGATAGGAACACGTTGATGTGCGCGCAACAAGTTTGTATTTGGCAAATGACATAATTGCTGATAATAATCCAAACGACACAGACGGCTGTCGATTGCCAATGGTCAATTTCAATTAAATAAGCACGCCTGACCATTTTTGGGCAATGCAAGCGGCATTGAAAAGAAATTAAAAGTAAACGTCAGTGTCATACAAAAACAGACTCATAAAAAAATGTGCACACACTGCCAAAGTGGGGGTACACACACACACACACGTACGAAGGTCATTGGCGTTATGCCGTAGTAACGAGAACGAACACGTAGCGAACGTGTGTGCACATTTAATTTAATATAAATAATAATTGAATTGGCGAGCCAAGTTTAAAAGGAATTACGTTTTTGGGTACAAAATGATGATTTTTTTTTGTTTAGCTGCTGTGAGCCAACAACTGTTGCTTTTTATGGAGTTCTACAACGAATACAATTTTGTGTGCGAGCATGTGTCTGTGTGAACGAGAGCGGGGGTGTGTATAAAACAAAGATAATTGTAGCAGTTGTAACATTTAGTCTGTCTTTTTTTATATGCTGCCTTTTTGGGCGACGTCAAATTCAAAGAGAAAGAGTGGAGGGAGAAGAATAGAGTGAAGAGAGAGAGAACGCAACAGGTGCTCACACGCGGTTTACCGTTAACCGGTCAAATGCAGAGCGCGCAATTGCGTAACTAATTAAGCAATTGCTTGCAATTAAGTAAATATGCGCTGTTTTCAGTTTTCTGTTTCTGTTGGATAAACAGTTGAAATATTTTTGCAATGAGAAAGCAAATGTGCGTACCATGTGTGTTGTAGAGCTTAACACGTAGAAAGAAAACCTTGGCGACAGGTAGCAAGTATTACAGTAGTCGCTCGAGAATTATAATTATAATCATGACTAAATCTTTCACAAAAAATAAGTTTTTTTTACCATTATTCAAACCAAACTGCATACAAAAAAGGTATTGTAAATAACAATTATTATTTCAACTCGAAGTCTAAAATGAAAGTGTTTCAAATAATGAGCGAAGACTGTACTTAGTATTTATGTATGAGATAATTGGGTCAAGATTTCTTGCAAGTTGAAAAAAAAACTGCAATGACAAACGACTTGCTGGGGCCACAAAAGGGTTAAAGCAGAACCAACAAAATTCTGCGGGCAGCCAAAGCAAAGAAAGCAACGAAGACGACGCCGACGACGTAATCGCTTTGCAATGCACACCAATACAAATGTATATCTATATATATATATATATATATATATATGTGTGTGCTCGAAAAAAAGAGCAGACAACAAAACAAATTGGAGCATTCATAGCTAAAATAGACACTTTTTCTTTTGCTTCAACCCTAACCAAACTTTTGGATATCTTTTTTTTGGGCTAAAGCGCTGACTGATGATGGCAAAGGCAAAAAGGTGGCTTAAAGAGAAGAGAAATATTATTAGTGAAACGAATATGAGTAAATTAAGAAACCCCACCCCTCACACCGCTAATTACCCGCTTCAGCTGTGTGTTCATAATGTTGTGCAGCTCGTTGCGGATAATGTTGAACTTCATCATTGTGTCTGAGCTGAAGATGGATCGTCCGAATGCCAGGCCCGGATAATCAGCGCAGCGGCCCTTGTTGCGACGCGCTTCGCGCTCAGCAACGATTTCGGCTGCCTCGCTGGTGCAGCGGAGCTTGGACCATTCCTGTGCCTGGGTATCCTCATCCTCGGTATTTAGCACAATGCCCTCATCAATGGCGCCTGCACTCAGATCGGTTGCAAGGCTATCGCTACTCAGTTCCATGACGCCACCAGCAGCAGTGCGCTTGCTGCGCTCCCGTTTGCCACTGGATGCAGTTGATTTCTTTTTACGCTCAGACTTCTCCTTGTCGCCCTTGTCACGTTTCTTTTTCTTCTTGATTGTGGGTGCAGCTTCTGTGGCATCTGCAGCTGCTGCTGGGATTGCAGTCGCTGTCGTTGTTGTTGTTGTTGTCTCATCCAGCATACTGCTCTCATCGGTGGGCGTGGGACTGTTGCTGCCCACAGAATTTGTCAAAGATTCGCTCAAGGGAAGACTTAGCGTGCTGCGATTAACACCAGACTCCGGATCCCGTTCCGTCTCTGGCTGCACCTCACCACGCAGATTGGAGAGGACACCTTTGGAGTCGCCACGATAGAGAGCAGCGAGTATTTCCTGCACATTGGGCACATTGGGACGACGTGTACCCGCAAAGCGCGGATGATGCTGATGACCACGACGCTTCAGCGACGCTGGCACCAGCGGTGAATTGGAATTATTGGTGCTGTGACTGCCTGCACCACTGGTGCTGGACAAGGCGTCGTCATCGGCGCTGTTATTGTTGTTGTTGTGCGACATAATGTCCAAGTCGTAGTCACTGCCGCAGCTCCAGCTATCCGAATCGGTATCCAATTTCTGCTGCTGTTGATAATTTTCGTAGAGTTTGGCTAAATATTGTTCCGACTGCTCATCGTAATGGAGCAGTTGATCGAGCACATTTAGCTGCTCCTCGATGGAACACCAGCGTGAGGAGAGCCCGGATTTTTGGCTATCGCTAGTGTTGCGCTGCTGTTGCTTTTTCTTTTGTGTATCACTTTTGAGGCTGTACGACTGCTTTTTTGCATTTATTGAGCGTTTGTTACGCTGCTGGTTTTTTATTTTTGTTGGCTGCTGTCCTGCAGCAGCTGCGCTGCTACCTGCTTTATATGGAATTGTTGATGTTACTACATATCGATATCGATATTTTGCATGAAAATATCGCTAAAATCAGCTGATTTGCATAAATAACGATATCGATGGCTGAAAAGTGTGACCAGTCAAGTGCACAGGGCAATGTGTTTGCATTTTGTTTCATTATTACATTTGCCATGAGCACTTGCTGCTTTTTTGTATACAATGTAAGTCATATTTTGCGTGTAAATGTGTATGCTTCGCATTGTATACAAATTGGGTTTGTTTTAATGTACTTGTTTGTTTATTATTACGCTGTTGCTTTTGTGGCTGCTTATCGTTGCCGCCGCTAGTCAATAGATGGCGGTGCGCGCGCTTGATTTGGTGCGCAAGCGTTTGGCGACGTGCCGCGTTGCCAACGTATTTTTTGATTAGCGGTGTTTGCGTTGCCGGCTTGGAAACCGTTAATGTGGGTGTTGATGTTGTTGTTGTATTTATTATAGTTGCTGGTTTCAGTTTTGAATGATCAACTTTTGTTTTTGTTGCATTTTTCGCACTATTTTCTACAGTTTTTGTTATTGTTGTTTTTGTATCTTTGCTGTTGTTGGCCTTTTGTTGCTTTCGTCTTGTTTTAAAAGCCGGTGCCTGATTTTTGATATAACTCACTTTTTGCCACTCATATGCATTAACTTTAGCATTTCCTATTGTTAATGTTTTTTCGTACATATTAATTATGAGTTGCTCGTTTTTTTTTTGTTGTTGTCTGTGACTTGGTGCGTGATGCTTGCTGTTGTTTTTGTTGTTGTGTGCCTCAAACAGCTGTGCTCATAATAATACCGTTAGTTTGAGTCTTTCTATTTTTATTGATGATTTAATACGGTTTTTATTTTTCTCTTTTCGCTTTTTTCAAATTTCAATCGTGCGTTGAAATTAGCAAAAGGAAGATTTATTATTTTTGTTGCTTTGAATAATTTAGCCAACTTCCGCTAGACGTTTTTGCATAGACGTCAATTGCGTTGCTATTTGGTTGTTTTTGTTGTTACCGCTGTTGTAATTTGCGCTGTTGATTTTTAATTTATGTAATTGAAAATCACTAAAATTTTATTTAAATCGGGTTAAATAAAAATAGTGTTTTTTTCTTTATTGGTAATTTGGTAAAATGAATTAACGATTATTATTGATTGAATTGATTTGAATTATTATTGAATTTATTATTTGTAATTATGTGCGGCATGCGGCGGCGCTGCTGGTGTTGCTGCTGTTTTCGGCCCCTGCGGCAGTTGCTTGCTGCTTGCTTTGGCGTTGTACTTGAAAATGCGATCATTTTTGTGGCCATGCGCCGCTCACCGATGGCACTCGACGGTCTCTTTCTCTCTTTTGCTCTCTCGCCGAACAAACGGCACATCTAATGCTGGTGTTGTTCCTAGTTGGGGGAGAGACAGCGCCCCCTAGCAATCGGCAGAGACCGCTGTGCGCCACATGTGCGAGTGAGTCAGTATTATTATTTATACATACATCTTTGAGTGTATTTGTGTTGCACTGCGATCAGCGCAGAGGCAAAAGAGAGCAGTCTTTTAGCTCCAACGCCCACTCACTCTTCACTTAAAGAGAGCTAGTGAGAGCGAGTGTGTTTGAGTGAACTTTTCCTGTTAATTTCATTTGAATTATTTCTTTATTTAATTGCTGTGACGGCTCTTCTTTTTTTTTTATTATCATATTTGCGGATGTTAGTCAGCGTATCTCATCGCCTTTATTATCTTTTTAAACGTTCAACGCATTGCTAATGACAACAAAAACGCTGCTTGAAAATGATTATTTGTCAAAAAGTGTTAAATTTATGTTCTCTGATAAGCATTTATTTACTTATGTGCGTATGTATGTATTATGTTTATACAGTCAGCATGCTGGTTACCTGTAGACACTAAACATTTTTCTTGACTCGCTGCCAATTAGCAAGCCAAAAAAAAGTCCTTGAAATACTTTCGGCTCTCGCACCAAATCAGAACTTAAATCATATGAATTGAAATATGTGAATGTTGGATATTTAATTTTTTGGTTTGGAAAACTCAAGTAGATAGGTGGCCAACCACAGAGAAAAATGTGCTAAATACTACGGCGGCTATTTCAATATTCATTGTACAACGGTGAAACAACAGATTTGTTTTTTTTTTTTGCGAGCAAATATTTTGGCAAAGCCAAAGCAAAGCAGAAAAATCCCATTTTGCTTTTGGGTTATTTGATATTGCCTCGGACACACACGCAGACACAGCACACACAAATACGCACATGCACACATCCGTGCGTCTCATTCGCACCAGCGCAAAGCTATTTTCAAGCGCTGCATACACAAATTTAAAAATAGCGCTCATTCAAGGCGTTGCCAACAGCAAATTCATTTCTAGTTGCGTGTCGTTTTTCCTGCTTCTTCTTTTGTTTGAATTTCGATTTCCATTTGAAACCTAAGAGATTTTTTTTTATGGAATCTAACAACACACAAACATGCAAAAGGCACTTCCCCAAACATTAGCTGTGCCAACAAAAATTAACATCATCGCATAAAATACGCGTAAATAGGTGACGACGAACAGATGGCACACATTTTCGAGCCCGGACTCCATTTCTCTGCCATTTGTCTGTCACCAAACAGTTTATTCACACACACACACAATTTATAGTCGAAAAAATCTTATTTTAGTATTGATTTCAAGTGTATTTCTTGCTGGTTTCTTCGATGACTAATGGGTCAAAGTGAAACAATGGCCTTTACAAAAAAATATATATTCTTATAGTAATACCTTAATGCTTAAGAATTTTTAAAAATATTCTTGTGGAATTTTTTTAAGTAATCTAACCCAAAATGTCTATTGACCTACTTATGGAATATTCAAATATAATTTGGAGCATTTTTTAATAGAATTAACTAGATTTCTAGAATTTCTAATTTGCTCTCATCTAATTTAATTATTATTCATTTTGGTTTTTACTTTTTTTGTATTTTATATATTTTAGAAAAGATTTGAGTACTAATTTATTCGCTTTCCTGTATTATAAATAAAAACTTCTAACAAGTTTTTTTCATTGCATAACTAGAATATTTGCATATTGCTATGGAAATTTATGGAGCTGGACATATCTTAAAGTCAAAATTGGATTAAGCTTGTTTTTCAGAACAGAAACCGAGATTTTTCAGAAATTTTTTTTAGAAAGTTAATACCCAGACTCTGTGAAAGATGTTTGTATTCTTGGCTTCTGACAAAATGAGTCTAACTTAACACTAATCTAATTTTTGTGGAAGAATTATACAAATTTGGACTTACATTCTGCAGAGCCTTGTTCTTCTCCTCCAGCTTGCCAGTGACAAGGGTGAGAGCCTCCTGTGTCTGATCCAATTCGTTCTCAACGGTCTGGATTTTCTTTTGCAGCTGGCGAGCCTCCTCCTCGGCCTACAGATATAATACGAAAGAAGTAAATACAATAGAGTATTAATTATGCATAGTAGTTAAAAAAAAGTCGTGTGTGTTTGTTAACAATAAAACTTGCTAATTATTGTTATTAGTTTTTTTTTTCATGTTGCAATAATGAGTTATTTGTTAGGTACAGTGCAACATGTGGCATGGTCGAGTGACTTACCTTTTCGGCGCGGGTGTTGGCATCGCGTGCCTCCTGTTCGCAGACTAGAGCACGCTCCAATGCTCCATCCTTGTCGACTTTCATCGCTTGCATCTTCTTCTTGATGGCATCCATGGTGGCTGGCTTTTTATTGTACTGCTACACACTCGAAAGAAACTGAAAATGAAAACAATCACAAATGGAATGGAAATTATTACAATTGTAAAATTCATGAAATCATCACCTACATAGGTTTATGGTGCGGTTTATGGTTTAGAAATGAATGGGGAATTTAGCATCTTGTTTTAAAGCATTTTTTCCATTTATTTATGGAGCTGAGGAACTGATACTCCCTGTATTTGTACACTCTTGCAGAGGGTTGCTTTATCATAAAGCTCGGTTTGAAAAATATGTTTCTCGTTCTTGTTAATGCTAGCTACACTTTTAGTTATTCATTTCTTTACTTTTACTATTCTATGCGAGAGCTACTCAGAATCAAATATTTCAAAGAATTTGACACAATTTATATTTGGGTAACTCTCTACTTAGAAATGCTTCCAGCTTCGCATTAGCCTATGTGCTCTGCATACTTAAGTATGAAAAAAATTTTTTCTTTGTACAAAATCTCAGTTTGGGTACAAACAAATCGTTGAGAAACGTGCCCCAACCGACTATTGCCGTAAATGATTTACTGTGAGATGATTGACAAAAAAAAACGAAGACAACAAGCGCAATTAAAGACGCCTGGTAAATATTAAAATCATAGCTTGAAAGCTAAATCCCTTAAGTAGGAGAATTGCGCTGCTTTGGGTTCTAAATGGAAAAAGTAGCTCTTCTTTCGAGGAGCACTCATTAATCAGCTGACAATGTAGAGCTTATACATGGAAAATATTGAATTCTTGCATAAGAAAAGATAAAGCAGATTAAATGACTTTTTGAATCGATCCGATCTATATACTTTTGAATAGAGTATAAAAAGTTTATGTTTAAAATGTCACTTAACATATTCATTTTTGATATATTTTGAAGCTCTTGACCGATTTTGACTGCACTTGGAATTGAGCTGCAATAAGGGAAATTTGTCTCGTTACTCTTAAGTGTTTGCACTCTCTTAAATAAATTCGCCATCTCTCTCTCTCTCTCTCCGAAAGGGAATATGAATAGGTGTCAAGTGCTGATAAGGTGGAGCATTCGCATACTCCCCAATCTGAGTCACTTCTGAAAATCTTGGGACAGAGTTTTGGATTATGTCCGCGAATTATACTTGACCAACATTTGGATTTGTCATGTTTGGAATGCCAAACTAATTGAGTCAGTTGATGTCTGTTTTTTTTTGTTGTTTTTTTTTTCTTCCACATTATGATATGGACTACTTCTTACATGTGAGTTTATTTTTAACACTTTTGTTTACATTCCAGCTCCTGAAAGTCATTGGCCAGGGCAGCGGCAGCGGGGGTTGAGGAGAGAACCTGAGGCAGGTTTCAGGCTTTTAGGCGAGCAAACAAGCAACAACAAATCGAATTTTAAATAAAATTGCACACGAGGCACAATTTATATGTATGTATATGTATATATGGGGTGTCTGCTTGTCAGAAGCCAAAATACGGACATTCCAGACGGACAGAAGGTTTGGGGTTTTTTTTATACTGAAGTATTAATGTTTTATATGTCGTTATTGGGCAAGGTGACACAATGAATTATGTTTGTTTATTCAGCAGAAAACCGCTTGGAGTCTTATAAATATGTATAAATGCATTTCGACAATGACATACATATATTAATGAGCCTATGGACAGCAATAAAAAAAAAACACAAAACATTTCAAAAATAAGAAGAAAGAATTTTAGGCATAATTTCACAACAGTTTTGCGATGCAAAAAAGAATTTACAAAAATAAAGTTATATCAGCTATTCCTAATTATCAAAGATAATTATATATACCGATTGTAATACCGTTAAAATTCGTATTTTAATGGAATACCAATAAATAAATACCACACCTTGTCTGGGACCAAAACCGCTGCGTTCTAACAACTCGAAATTCAACCTGTTTCTAGCACAAAATTTTCCAAATTATCCATGACCGAAAAAAAGCCATTTTAGTTATACAAAAAATTGTTCATGCACATCTATTTTTAAAGCATTCACATATATACGTATATGTGCATATATATTCAAATTTTGTACATCTCACACATACATACATATATGTGTATATATTTGTATATATATCTGAGTATTTCGACTAAGCCCTGCCAACACTGAAAGCTTCTAAGAGCTTTCGAGATTTCCTAAAAATAACCTGGTCTGGCATCTGTTGAATATTTCCGAATAGTAGCTGCCCAATTGGATATTACTTAATACATATAGCGTGAAAAGCTTTTCGAGCAATTTTGAAACGCCTTCGCCTACGCTTGCCTCAGATAGATTTGAACATTGCGAACTGTCGTTCTATATCGAATTACAAAGAAGCGGAAGAAACTAATTTAGCTTACGAAATCTTCCATTTTTTAACAATAATATTTCGTAATATTTATTGTAATTATTGAGTTCTGCACTGAAAACCAATTGTTATCGGTTCAATCTTTAATTATTTGTATTATAATAGCTCTAAAAAATAAATAATAGCCGAGAAACCCTTATAGATAATGCTGATGACTCATTTCTCTTAGCTACGAATATATCTAGAAATTATGCTACATTTTATTTCCAAAAACCGTCCTGCCCCAATAAATATTTCACTGTACCACACTTTAGCCAACATTATGATAATTATTATTCAACTCTGCAAAAGTCTATTGACAATATTTAATTTATTTATATATCATGCAATACGTTTAATTGAAATTCTAGAAGTCAAGTTGTGGTTAGGCTAAGCGAACTATGAATATGGTCAAAGACATTCGATTTTTTGTTGGCTTTTATTTTGTCATAATAATCAATTTTTCATTATTTCAATCTTGTTGCCAAAGTTGCTTAACCTCCATTTGGATTGTGAACCGAGCCGATCTAAATATTTGAAATACTTTCAAAAAATATTTGCGGTTTTTTGTCTGAATATTCTGCAGAGCACTTTGATTAGTTGAATTATTTGTTATTATTTTGGTATTCATTGATTATGTAATTTATATGTACTTTTGCGAATGTCCTTTTTTACTTTTATAGATAACTCTTGGCACTTTCTTTATTTTTATTTTCGATAGATTAGGTTTAAGCACATGGAGAATTTGTTAAATAATTTACTGAATTTCGATTTTTAATAATATATTGAACGTTTTTTTTTCTATTAAGTTTTTCTGTATGTTGGCATTCCTTTTACTTACAAAACTTTTATTCGGAGTTATCCGCGACTTGAACGGATTGTGATGTTCAACTGAAAATATTTATTCAATATACTGACGTTCGATGCCCGCTGTTTTTCGATTTCAAGCTGTTTTGCGGTTGTGTGCGTGCGCCGCACTATGTCTCTGTCACTGTGTGTGTGTGTGTGTGTATGTGTGTGTGTGTGAGAGAGGGAGAGAGCAGACATGTGAGTATCTGACAGATACTTTTGGGCAAAGCAACGCAAAGCACCGCGAAGCCGCAGCCCCATCGCCTCGTCTCTCAGCATTTTGCATGCTCAACACAAATCGCTGGGCGCTCAAATTTTGTTCATTTTGAAACTGCATTTTGCCGCCACTGACGATGCCTCTCAATTTACGAGCACTTTGTTTTTCTGCATGAGCACAAGAACCAACACGAACAAGAAACAACAAGAAGAATTCGTTGGCGCCTGCGTCGCTCTCTTTATTCGACATTTGCCTGCTCGTTTTTTATTCTTTCACCTGTGCCTTTGTATTTGTGTGTCAGTTTGTATTTGGATTTAGGCGCTACGAATTTGAATAAAGAATTTCAAAAATTCCCAATATTTCTTCAAGCTTTATCTGCCAGTATTTTTGTTGCTTTCTCGATGTGTGTGTGTGTGTATATCGTTATTTTAATTTGTTGTTTTTCTTCTGTTCTTTTGATATTTTGCATCTATTTTTAATTTTCAGTTATTGATATGCCAAAAAACAAAATCTTGTTTCACATACATATATACGTGTGTATACCTTTTGACAGTAATGTGCGTATTTTCAATAATAGATTTCTCAACGTCATGCCTACAATCGGAGAACATATTTTCTATTCGCTTGCATGGTATTTATGTATTTCCAATTAAAATGCATATAAAAGATGCATATTTTACAATGGGAATGTTAATCACATGAATCATGACTCATAATCTTATGCGAAACGTGAAAAATAGCCACAATTCAGATGCAGATTAAAAACTTAAGATAATTCCGCATGTAGAGGCGATTTATACCCAATTAAGCACGCACAGTTGAAAGTATTACGTAAAACGTGAATAAAATAATCCGATGATCATATGTACATCTGATATGAGTATATGATAAGAGACAGATATGAAAAGCTATAAAAAGATACATTTTACTTTTATCATCATTATCTTAATAATGAAGAATAATGAATTATTAATAAGTATATAGAAGAAATTCAAATTGTAATATCCGACATGAGACTTTTTTACTAACTATTCCATTGGCACACTCTTCATTATAATTGTTCAACAATCCTATCTAAATTCAAAATATTTGATTGCAATCATTACCTTTCAGTTTTAACGCAACAAGAATATATAGTTATTTTTTAAGTAGAATCACTTTGGAAAATGAGGAAGGCTTCGCTTGCAAGCATGAAACCAGTGAAAAAGGTTTATTCGTTCATAATTTGCATTTCAATTAAAAAGAAGAAATGTGAATAAAAATATAATTTTTGGTTATTTGAAGTTCTACCCATTGTATTATATTGAATTAAAAATGAACAAAAATAATAATATTAAAGTCAATAATAATTCATATTATTATTTTTCTTCATATGGATGTATTATTCAGAGAATTATATCGAAATTTATTTATTTGTATTAATTTTTTCCTCAGTACATACGAATGCCATGTTCTGAAATATATAAAAACATTAATAGAAAGCATATCTATACTTTTGGAGAACAATTTGTGTTTATGAGGGCACGTACGAATTTATAATTAAATCCGAGCAGCACCCACATAATGACGTAATTGCTTTCATTCAAAAATGTTTGACGATGGGCAAAAACAAAACCAAATGGAAACATATATCTATACAAATATATATATATAATAACATATATATATCTATATATATATATATATATATATAAGCTTGTGAAAGGCCGTGGACTAACGATAGCATTGTAATGGCCAAAATGCCAGATCAACTTGCTTAATATGAAAAATAAAATCATGGCCATTGGATAACATATGTAACGCGAATAAATACAACGGATTTTTCATAATTCCAATATGTTCTAGAAAATATGTATTTATGTGTGTACAAGTCTGTTTTTAGTTGCAACTCAAACAAGTGCAAAATCTTGTTAACAAAATTGCAACCATATTTGGTGAAAATTGTAAAGAATTACAGAGACTTCAAAGTTAGGACTAGACGACTTAAACTTAAAGCTGGCAACATGATGCGATGCAATGTCGAATGGAGCAGCTCTAGATGTTGTCGGTAGGGTACAACAGAAAATGAAAAATAATCTTAGATCGTTGACAGATGAGGGGTGGGCGGCGAGAAGGCGGACCAACCCAGTCTCAGTGGCGCACTTGTGTCGACATCCCGCTGTGCGCCGGCGCAATTGATGACTCAATTGTCGCCGTGTAGCTAGCTCCTTGTGAACGATTTGAACTCAAACCCGAACTGGTTGAGCTGTGGTACTAAAAGGAAATCTTTGCGACGAGCCACTTGCCTTGCCGCTGGCCGCTGCATAACGGCCAAGGTGAACCACAGACAGCGAGTGCAGTATGTTCCATATCAAATGTCGTGGTGGTGTGCATGTGAAAAACTTTTTGGCGCTCTTAAACCACCTCACTGTCAATTATTAGCAACCAAAAAAATAAAATAAAGACAAACATATGTGCATATGTCGGTGCAGAGGTAGAGCGTTGCAGACCTTGAACTTAACGCCAAATGTATGTATGTAAATAAAAGCGTGCCATTTTTTGTTGGCCGGAAAACAATTGCGAGATCGAAATTGATTGCATTTGGGCGAAGAATTTGGCACAGCATACGACTTATTTGATTGACATCAAGGTCGAAGAATGTTTCGGCATAGCTATTTCTATATTAAACGCGAAGAACAGATGCGAACATATATTAAGTGCAATCTAATCATTTGAATGGTGTTTTGATATTCGAATTACCGGAAAATACCGCCAAACAAATCGCAACGTTGCTATTGATATCGATAATGTAATCACACGAAACTGCCGAAAATCATCAGCCGTCACTGGGCCAAGTGTTATCATTTCATAACAATAATACAAATAAATAATATGTCATTTACACAACGGCTTAATTATTACGCCAAACGAAAGTCTGTTAGATATGGTGTGCCATTTCTTATAATGATGGTAGGCGGCTCTTTTGGACTACAACAGTTTTCCAATCTGAGGTAAGCAACCGCGATAATCTGAATTAGAACTCACGTGTACGTAATTTAATTGTTCCGTGCAGATATCAGTATGCCAAGAAGCAGCCCGTCTCACCTGAAGAAATGAAGAAGTACGGCGTGAGTATGAAAAAACGGCATGAAGTAACTCTCGAAACGGAATATGATAAGGTGAAAATCATCGACATTGACCATTGGGAAAACAAACGTGGTCCGCGCCCTTGGGAGGAAGAGGAGCTGGCAGCGACAACACCGGCAAAACATTAGTTCTGTAACATAATGTGATGTAGTTATTAGCGTTCATACAATGTTGTAAATAAAATTAAGATAGATATTCATATTGCATTGCATTTGATTCGGCTTTTTATGGCGAAGTGCTCTTGCAGCCCTGGATAATCGAAATACATATGTATATAATGGGGCTGCCAACCTGCTCAAATCAGCTGCGTCGCTTTGGCAAATATTTTCAACCAAAAATAATGGGTGAAGTTAAACCTATAAAAATGGATAACTGGGCACCATCCGATTCATCTACTTTATTTGCAGATGGTAAGTCCTTAAGTCATACAAAATTTGTGTTATTTATTTAACTGTATTGTAGGGGAGCGGGTGCTCTGCTTCCACGGGCCACTTATCTATGAAGCAAAAGTGCTCAAAACTAAACCCGAAAGTTCGCCGGTTGAATATTACATCCACTATGCGGGTTGGAGCAAAAAGTAATTGAGCTTTATATATTTAGATAGTTGCAAGTTAATGAAAATGTTTTCCCAAACATAGCTGGGACGAGTGGGTGCCAGAGAGTCGTGTGCTGAAATACAATGACGACAACGTTAAGCGGCAGAAGGAACTAGCACGACTCCACGGCGAACGCTCCAAGAAGGACAACAAGAAAGGTATGTCGGACATTTATGTATAGACAACTTCACTGGTTTACTTATTCGCAATGATCGCAGGCAGTGCAAAGGCCAAGAAAATGGAGCAAGTAGGCAATGAATCTCGTGCATCGACGCCCTCCAAGGATGGCAACACATCGCTTCCGCTAAGTGGCATGAACAGCAGCAGCAGTGGCACCGCCAGCACACCCACTACAGCAGCTACGGCCAAGAGCGAGAGCAATAGTAGCAGCAGCAGTACAACCACCACCCACACCACCACCACTACGACCTCCAGCAGCAATAGCAGCACCACCACTACGACCAGTACCTCAAGTCGCAGCAACCGTAAATCCACACAAGCATCGGCTGGTCCCAACACACCCAGTGCCGCTGGTGCCGGGGACAAGAAAGAGGATGCAGCCGCTGCTGCGGACACTACGGAAGATGAGCTCCCGACGCCAGCGCCGCCAAAGAGCAAACGCATGAGCTCACAAAATAGCAACAGCGAATTGCAGCGTACAGCATCCTTAACCGCTGTTGGTCCGGATGCAAGTACAACGACAACAACAACACAGCAGCCAACAGCAACAACTGCAACAGCTGCTGTTGCTAGTGCTGCTACAACTACTACAACAAATGCGTCTACGATAGAAGCGTCTTGCGTAGAGAGTGAGGAATCGTATATCGCCAGGCTGGAGGTGAAAATCAAAATACCCGATGAACTCAAGCATTATTTAACCGATGATTGGTATGCGGTGGTGCGTGAGCACAAGCTCGTCGAGCTACCGGCCAAGGTGACAGTGCAGCAGATAACTGAACAGTATTTGGCGTACAAAAAATTGGCCCGGACGACCAGTGCCAGCAAGGAGGTGGCCATTAATGATGTGCTCGATGGCATCATGGAGTACTTTAATGTTATGCTCGGCTCGCAACTGCTGTATAAATTCGAGCGCACCCAATATGCAGATATAATGCAAAAGCATCCGGATACCCCGCTGTCCGATCTGTACGGCTCATTTCACCTCTTACGTCTGTTCGTGCGACTTGGCTCCATGCTGAGCTACTCGGCGCTTGATCAGCCGGCGTTGCAAACGCTTCTGGTACATCTGCATGATTTTCTCAAGTTTCTGGTGAAGAATAGCGCCGTGTACTTCACCATGGCTAATTTCATCAATGTCGATCCGGAATATTTCCGTAATGCACAGTAGCTAATGCGTTAACCAGCCATAAATGGATAACGTTTGCTGCAAATCAAATCCTTGTAGCTTCTAGAAAGTAATTTGAGAGTTGCTTTACAAGAACTGGCTTGTAAAATATATAAACATTTATAACAACTTTTTGTATAAACCAATAAAAGCTTATGCAGCCTCTTTTAAAAGTAGAATTATTTTATTTATCCTAGTCATCTTCTTCACTTGAGCTCTCACTGCTACTTGTCGGATAAAACTCCTTTAAATCTCTAGGTTTATTGCGTTCCTTTTGCTCTGCTTCCAGGTATTCATTTTGCACTTTCAGAATCTCATCGCTGCTTTTGCACTCCGCATATGCATTCAACAGCTTCTCGTTTAGTTCCAGAAATGCATGACCCCAGGAGAATTTGCCCATAAACCAGCGCGCTTCTTCAGCAAAGCCGCATATGTGAAGCGTTGCTGAAATCGCCTCCACACAGCTTAGCTTGCAAGGTTTACCATAATTAATGGGATTAGCTGCCACCAGAAATGGCAACAGGCGCGGATGGGGACTTCGCATCCTATTGAACGGCGTCTCATCCAGCTTTGCCCAGGAGCAATCAATGACCGCCACTCCCGACGTAGTGACAATCTCACGATCCTGTGGACTAACACATAATTGTCCAACGGGTGACAGGACGAGACCTGGAAACTTTTGACCCAAACGCAAATTTGAAATCAAGCCCAGACGCGCAAGTTTTCTGCCCGAGCACTTTTTCGGGTCACAGTGATTGAGATCCCACATGGCGACAGCGAAATTGGGTGGGTGTCCGAGTCCCTCCGTTTTGTCACCACCTGAGGAATCGGACTCGGTACTTTCATTGTCGATGTCATTGGCATTGGACAATTCGTTCGCCTGTTGAGCAAAGTTGCGTTCGCAGTTGTGATTGGATTTAACGTTGCGATAGGAAGCTGCACCGGCACCACGCCTGGACTTGCCCTTATGTCGAGCACTCATTTTGTATAGCTTTAATTACAGTTATTTAAATCAAACAATGTGTATTTGTTTTCTGTAGGTCTGCCTGGATAGCAGCAGCTTGTTATCGATTTCGATAAGCAAGCCTCATGTTTCATCTTGGCGCCTTCATAGATTTTTTAAACTAAAAACCGTTTACGAACATTTTAAATTCTATTAGTGGAAAACATTAACAAATCTCATCTTTTCATTTACCGATCTTTTGCTATCAATAAACTGCACATACATCATAATCAAAAATCAAAAGCATGCAAAAATTACGTTGCAGGTACAGTGGAAAATTACAATCGATATGTAAAATACTTGTCGTCGGTGTGGCAGTTGCTGTAAAAAAATGTGGATTTTTAATAAGGTCACTCTGACGCCATCTTTTTTTGTCTCACGGAAAAAATTAAAAATTTGTCCGGTAAAAACAGTGTGCAATAAAAAATAGATGTATGTTTAATGCGTAATAAATATTAAAAAACAAGGCAACATATTTTCGAGGATTAAACGCTTGAAATTTAGTTACGATTTGCAAAATGACGATATAGCAGAGAGCAGAGCGCGATAACGATAGTAGTCTGACAATAAACGTTTTATGTGTGGACAATCTACCGCCAATTTATTAAATATAACAGTTGCACTTTTAAAGAAGAAAATATATTGTGTAGCTAATTAAATCAATTGTGTTAAATGTGTGCAAAAAAGGTGAAGTGCATTGTATTATACATATGCAAATATTACGAGCTTATATATATGTGGCATACATACTAGAGTTGAGAGCGTGACTCTTTTGGACTACAAGCACACGATAAATGAGAAGACTTCCAAACCGCATTCAATATATTAAATGTTTACCAGTTTTTAGTTAATAAGCGATTTAAAAAATAGCTGCTAATTAAAAATGTATGCCTAATATACCAGAAATTGTGTAGAAATATATAGTTCGTGAGTGCGTTGAGTTTGGTACTCGTGCACACTCACCATGCGCTCATCCCTAGCATTCGCACATACACGCACACAAACAGAACGGAGTTGCAATGCCGCGCCAGTGACGGTTAATGTTTGTTGAAAATCAATCGACGCCTGTGCACCCCCTGTACTGGAGTTGTGCGAAAACTTTCAAAAATTTGTAATAATTAATTTAATTAAATTGCTTTGTATATATTTTGTGTACCCATGTGACTATGCGGCGCTGCAATTGTGTCCTCAATTGAAATTGCCTGCCCCCATCAGAGTACAGTTGCGCCAGCCGCACGCTAGAAAAGCCAAACAACGACAACCGACGACGACGACATCGCGACGGGGAGGCCGCGTTCTTCCAACTGAACGCACAGAATTATTTTTGAGAGCACAATCGTTACAAAATGGGTGAAGTGAAGTCTGTGAAAGTGGATAACTGGGGCGTCTTCTTTCTGCAAAAGCTCCAGAATTTCTTCAACAAAACGGACTATTGCGATCTAACGCTACAGTTCCGCGACAATTCACAATTGAAGGTGCATCGTTTGGTGTTAAGTGCTTGCACCGATTACTTCAATGCACTGGAGCAGACTTGCGAAATCATTGACGACGCACTCATCATGCCGGCCGAATTTCAAGCCGATGTGGTTGTGCCCATTGTCAATTTTATGTACACGGGCACACTGGAGTTTGAACTGAAGATGTACGGCAAACTGTTGCGCACCGCCAAAGAAATGAACATGACAGTGTTGCTGAAGTTGCTGGAGGCACACCGTCGCACAATGGAGAATGTGAATCGACAACAGAGAGTGAGTGCTGTTTAGCTATTTTACTTAAGCTGCAAATATTAAAAACTAATATTTTTATTAACTTTCAACATAGCCACCCAGTCCGAAGGGCATACGAAGACGCCCGGTGGTGCCCAGCAGCAATGCCTTGTTGGCACAGCAGCGGGGATCCATGCCTCAAAATCGTAGTGGCTCGTCGCCGGGCAACGCCAACACGGGGCGTACAGGCGGGCAACAACCACGTGGCACATCCACAATTTTACGAAGTGGTGGCATCAACAATCGCACACAGTATGGGGAATCTACATCGAGCTCCTCGTATATAAAGCAGGAGCCCACGTCACCGTTTGAGCAGCTACGCAAGGGCTACAATAACAATAAGAGACCGGCACAGACCAGCCTGCTATCGCCGCCTTCAAAGAAGCCCAATTTGGAGGAGGTCAAGGAGTTTGCCGAACAGCAACGTATGCGTAAGCAAATTGCCGCAGAATTTGGAGATCATGGTGATCCGGAATATGACAACATGATGCTGTACGATGATGTGCACACAGGCGACGATGATGATGACGATATGCCGCCACAGCCATCAACATCGAAGCAACAGCAGCCGCCTCATTCTGGCACACAAACACAGATGGAGCATGGCACTACGACCATCATACTAAAACAGGACTCGCCCAGCCAAACGCCAACGATTATTGTTAAGGATTCATCAAACACCAAGCTGAATCATACAAAAATCATCGCTGAGGTTTTGCGTCAATACCCGCATATCGTCAAGGGACACAAGAATATAAAACTGAAAATAATGCCCAATACTCCAGTGGAGAAAGTAGCCGCTGTCAAACGCAGCTCGCCGGCACCAGCAGCAGCAACAAGTGCGTCATCGGCCAACAACACTTCGCAACACAAGAAGCTGCATGTGTCCTTCAAGCCAGATAAGCCCATGATAACCACACAGAATCAAAAGCCTGCACAGAAGTTTACACAGCAATCGACGTCAGAGGGAGCACAGGCAGCTGAATCTGCGGCCTCCACAACATCAGCTGCGGCTGCGGCGGCGCAAAAGCGGCGCATTGACAGCAAAACGATGCATTCGCTAATTGCACTCGGCGCTGAAAACACAACGGGTAAGCAAAGGCCTCCATAAATTAAATTAAAGTTTATAAATTGAAGTTAATCAATCGCAAAATATTGCTCAATATAATGTAACCATAAGCGTTAGTTGATACATATGATACTATGTGATTTGTATAATCTTCGAATAAATAATCTTTGTTCTCCATCCCGGTGTTCTTAAAGGTCCTTGGCTGTGTCTGCGTTGCGGCGTTAATGGACGCCCAATTAGCATTCCATCGTATCGCGGCTTCCGTCGCCATTTGATCAACACCCACAAGGAGACAATTGATCCGGCACTGTGCGAGCATTGCGGTTGGCGTTCGGGCAACAATCGGGAGCTGCATTTCCATATGTACACCGAACATAAGATCAAATCGCTGCTCTACACCTTTGCGGAATGCGCTCTCTGTAATCGAACGTATTTGACCAAGGGCGAACTGGAACAGCACATCAACGAGGCGCACACGGATGATAACAAACAGCAGTGTATTTATTGTAACAAGGTGTTTGCCCAGGAGCTGCAGCTCTACAGGCATATGAAGAGCTATCACAAGGCACAGGCACTTGAGGATGGCATCATCGATGAGACCGATGAGGAATATCTCGGCTCACAGGATGAAGATGAGCAGTTGGAGGATGACGATCAGGAGGATGATGAGGGCGAGGGCGACGAATTAATGCAGGAGGCAGAGGAAAAGGTGCGTATTCTGTCCGACATCAGTTTGCCGGCGACCAGTGCCATTGGACAGCAACGCGATCAGCGAGACGAAGCCGAAACGGAATCGGATCAACTGTTGCAGACCCAGGAGCAGGAAGTCAAGTTTGTCGGCGCTGATGGCAACGAGGTGGAACTAACCGAGGAGCAGCGCAAGGAGATCTTGTCACAGCTGAACCAACAACAGGTTGGCACACCCAGCGGCGGCGTTGTCATGGTGCTCAGTGAGCCCGATGGCGATTCCAAGCAGGAAGCCGATGCCAAATCCTCAGTGGGCACAGAGGAAGAATACGACGACAGTCAAATTTATAGCGAACTGGGCGCAGCCGGTTCCGTGGAGAGTAGCAGCAAAAAAAGCGAAGCTGCCGATGAGAGCAAGGAGTCCATTGACAATCTTGAATGGGCAGAGAATTTAATTTCAAAGCACGACCTAGAAGCAGAGCAGACCAGCAAAGAAGTAAGTGTTTCACATTTATCACGCAAAGCGTTTTAATTCTAAATTAAAATTTTTTTTCAATAACAGCCAAAGGCGGAAAAAAGTCGGGATGACATTAGCGAAAAGCTTAAGGAGCTGACAGGCGATTGGACCGAGGATGAGAACGAGGAGGATGACGATATTGTTGATAAACCAGCAACCATGGAATTAAGAGCATCCGTGGAGTCCGAAACTGCCGCTGAAAAGCAAACGGTGGAAGTTGCTGAAACCGTACAAGAAGTTGTCGAAGAACAACCTGAGCCGGAAGATGATATTGACTTGGCATTGGAGAGTATGCACAAGGGAGTTGACGAAACGGAGGCCACTGCAACAGAAACCGCCGAGGAAGCAGCTACTTCCAGCACTGGTGATGTTAGCCAAGAAGCGGCTGAATCGGACCCAGCTGTTAAAAAGGATGCGGATGAAGCAGAGGAACCAAGCTCTGAAATTGTAAAAATGGAATCCTCTGATATTAAAAAAGAGCAAGAGCACGAGCAACAGGAGCAATTTATTAAAGAAGATGCGGCGCAAACGACTACAGTCGAGGCTGAAGATAATGCCGATATCAAGGTCGAACCCGATGACATCAATAATGAAACAGTGGCAGAAACTAATACGGAAGATGCAGCTGATGCGAATTTGGAAACAGATAGTATTCGCAAAGGTCTAATCGATGAACTAATTTCTGAATCGGAGGCAGTTGAAGCTGATGCAGTTGGTAGCGAACAACCAGAAGAAGCTGAGGTGGATGTGCCGCCAAACCAGATGCGAGAGATTGATGGCTCCGAGGCGATGAAAGAAGAGTATGCGTCGAAAGTTGTTGAGCCTGCTAAGCAATCAGAAGCGCATAATAACGAGCAGAACGCGGAGGAAACGACGACGACATCAGCGGTGGTAGCTGCAGCCACAGCCGAGGAAAAATCCAACATCAGTGAAGAAAGCATCGCTGTCGACGGCAAGGCACTATCGCCAACAGGAACGCAGGAGAAATTGAAGAGTCTCATGAGCGAATGGGTGGATGATGAAGATGATAACGATGATGATAATGAACATGGTGTTAATGCAGCGGCGAAAGAGCAACTCTAATTTCTAGATTTATTTATATGTTAAGATTGCCAGTGCTACCAGCCTGAGAAATGTAGTATATATACATATGCATACACATATTTATATATATGTGTGTAACCAATGAATCGAGCTATTGGCAACTTTTTTAGTCAAAAAAAACAAAAAAAAAAAAAAAAAAAAAAACACATTTCGGTTTCCATTGTAAATTAAAAACAGTTTCAATAACACTTATTTTGGAACATATTCGTAATTGCATCTGATTATATAATCACATGAACAACATATACGTATACATCTATTTGGAAACACAAATTAAAGCCTATGCCTATCAGACCAAACATTTAAATTTGTGCAGATTTGATTACTTCTGCTACGTTTCACCACCAACAATTCAATTATAAGTAAATTACAAATATATATTTATATATACATAAAGATGTCTATATAATGAAAATATTGCATATACGAATATGAAGTTACATAAATGTTGGTTTGAAGCAACAATTTTGATGATAAATGTGTATGCAATTACATTAAATCGATTAGGATGCAAATGTTTTATGATTGATATACCTAGTAATACGAATCAAAAAACTATTCAAAAACGTTTTTTTGATTACCACTAAATATTAAGTATAACAAACACATAGATACTTTGGAGAAAGCAAAAAAAAATATAAATGTAGATATAAAGAACATTTGTGTTTTTAATTTCTTTGTGTGTACTTCATTGCTCTAACCTAAGTGTTATATCAGATTAAACAGATTGATACACAATTAATTCGCACTTTACAAAACAAACATCTTAAAACCACTTAACAATAGATTAAAAAACAGTAAAATAGCATTTATCAAATTTGTGTGCTACTATAAATACAAGTTAAAAACAGCGCAGATTCTCAGTCATCTGAAATAGTAGAATAAAAATAGAAAATAGATGCGCAAAAGTCTACAGCTGATTATTTAGCAATGACGTACCAGCTAGATAATAGTTAATTACGCACATGGTCGTAAATCCAACAAAGAGCGTAGCGAACTGTGCAAATCCCGCCCAGCGACGATTTGGATTACTATGCCAACGCGCCTTCTCACGCGGTATCACTTCGCTGACGGTCACATATAAGAGAGTGCCTCCAGCCAGTGCTTGTACAATGGGTAGCATAGTTTTAGACCAGGCTGTGGGTATATTAACGATAAGCATGCCCAGTCCAATGCCGCAGACGGCACCGAAAGCAAACACCGAAATGCCAATGAATTGTGAACGAATGCTTGCTCGTGGATTTGAGCGGAACTCAAGACCCAGACAAAAGCCCATCACAAATTTGTGACACGCAACGGCGCCGAGTAGAAAGAGCACCTGGAATATGGTTATTTACAGTTCTAATTCTCTTATCTACATAAATATTTAATCTAGCAAACTAATTAAGCAAAATAAGCTAAACTAATTTATGTCAAGGTATGTTTACCTTAGTGGATGAGTTTTGTACACCGATAGCCAAACCCTCAATCGCTGAGTGCAAAGAAAGGGCCACAAAGAGACCTAATGTGCCGGTCATGGATTGTGCACATGGCTCCGTGTGGCTGGTATGACAAATCCGGGCATTTGCATCCTCCACAATCTCATCGTCACAGCCGGAAACGGCCGCATAATTGTGTTCTTGATTATTTTGATCATGACCGCTGCAAAAGCAAAGACAATCATTACATTTAATAGATTGAATGCATTAAATAAATAGAAGTTCTCTAGTCGAGAGGGTCCGACTACCAATCACTTTGCTTTTGTGCTCGACTGAAATAACTTTGGAGTTTAGTGGCAGATAATTATGAAATTAACATATATAATATGGCGGTGCCTCACATATTATAATAAAAGGGATAATAATAGATATACTACAAAAAATTTGCTTACTTAGATTAACATAGGTGAGCCAACGTTACAGACTTGAAATTCCTAGCTTTTATAATTTCGTTCTTGCTTACTTCCAAGAAAAGGTTAATCGAAACATATCGATTAATAGGGAAACAGAAAGCTATAAGATTAAAATATAATTTTCTTTCGTTCTTCTTAAGTCCCTTATACAAACAGACGGGCATGGAGAGATAGACTCGGTTTGAAAATAAGTAAATACATTATCTACAGAACCTGTGTGCTACACTGCAAATACTAAACTCTGTAATACCCCCTACACATATAAAATGTGAACAGGGTATTACAAACACAATTAATTTACTTCACGTGATAATGCTGATGGTGTGTGGAAGATGTCGCCGAATCTGCCGCTTGTATTAAAGGAGCACGTTCGTCCGTTGTTCCATAGGATCCATTGCTCTGGTTTGTGACACCTGTTGCAGGTGGGGCCGTTGCATGTGTATGCTGAATGGCCTCACCAAAGAAATAATGTATAAACTCATCGATGAAATATATGATAAAAAAACCGCCACACATGGCAACCTCAGCAAATTTCGAGTTCATTTGCTCGCGCACCTGCAAAATAATAATTACATTGGGTTATCGCCTTACAATCACTCGAAACCTTTTAGCGTCACCTCTGGCAAAATATGCACCAGTGCCGTGGCTAGCAAAATACCCGCACCGAAACAGAGCAGCAGCGATGTTATCAGTGGAAAGCGTCGACGATTGCGTTCCGCAATGATCACAGGCAACATGCCGGACAGAAGGCTGCCAAGGCCGAGGACTAACATGGCCAACACTTTTTCAGTGGTGCCACGATCCTCGGCTTGCCAGTTGGTAATATTTGTACTCATTGTAGCTTTTGAGTCATTAAAACTGTGCTAATATTGGATAGACCAGATGGATAGCGAGTTCATTCGCCCGCGCGTCGCAGATGTTTAAAATTAAACAATGACCGATCTACCAGCACGAACGCTCAACCGACTAGCAGCTAGTGCTGGACGAAACATCGATTAGCATCGATGTTTTTAAATTTATTGCAAACATCGATGTCTGGAGCGATACTTCCGATGTTGATGTTTTTCTGTGATCCTGCAACGTCCGCTCGAAGCAAGAAAATTGTATGCAAAGCAGAAACAAACGGTTAGTTAATTTTATTAATCTTAAATTAATTCTAATAAAGTTATATTTGTTTAACACTTCTGGCCAACTTGAGAATTTTAATAGATAATTTTTGTGTAAAATTTCCAGATATAGTTTTGATTAACTTTTAAGAATTAACAACAAAAATCATAAGAGCGTATATTTACCGGAATATTTCCAACGCAGTTGTAACTTAGTATACAAATTTAACAACCAAAAACGTCACAAAATTGACAAATAGACAACAAAATTACTATATATATTTGTTTACAGATATAAATAAAATTTATTTGAATTTTAAGAACATACAAATCGAACCGATCTAATGAGCCGTCGTTGTGTCGTCTGCGGCAAGCAGTCCGATGAGAATGCTCCCGATGGTAGCCATTACTTTCCGAGAAGCAAGAAGGAGGCCCTCATTTGGCAGCGAAGCATGGGCGCAACCGATACATCTGTGGAGGATATACAAAAATGTTGCTGCGTCTGCATTGAGCACATTCCACAATTTATGGTTCGTGCTCAGGAGCAGGCGGCACTCATTAAGGACAAATGCAAGTCGGAAAAGAATAACCTCGAAGCAAAATCGTCAAAAAATTCTGTCCATAAGTTTGAAATTCGACGACCACCACTTAATGTCCTGATCCTGCCTGGTGCCGTTACGCTGCATCCTCATTGTGAAAAGTCCAATGAAAAGACGAACGAAGACTATGAAAATCAGGAGGACGATTGTCTGGATGAAGAAATCTATGTGAAGGAATCGAGCTATGCGGATTGCGGAATGATCTTAGCAGATTTGGATGAAACCGAGGTCACAGTGCTGCAAACATCCACGCAGAATGACGATGATCTGCGACAGGAGCACAACGCGGAATGTGGGGATAACAATTGCACGGATGTTTTAGTACTAGGTCAACGAGGCATCGACAAGAGTTCCTGCAAATGCGAGCAATGCTCAAAGTTGGGATGCTCTCGAAATGAATCGCCGCATATCCCATACAATCTACCACCACCTGGTGACAAGTACGGCACCAAGATGCATGAAGAGCTAAGCGAAGTTATTTTACGACAGCAGCAGCGCATATACGAGTTGGAAGTCCTGGTTGGTCGCCAAAACAATTGGCATTTGTCATTGCAGCAAAAAATGAACGAGTTGTATGCAGAATTCAGTCGTGTTGATTTGCAGCAGAAACTGACACAGATTGCAGAGCCCATTGAGCAGCGGTCGAGTCAGTCAAGGATGCCAACGGGCATCAGCGTGCAGTGGCATTCTCAGCGGTCTCTAGCACATGAACAACCAAACTGCCTGATTGGAAGTGAAAATACTATAATGCAGTCGGAGGCTTAGGACGTTTGCCACATTTGGAAATTAGTGGATTATACAAATTTACGTGTTTAGTATTCCTTAAGATTCGTGATTTTTTTAAAAAATTTTAAAAACAGCTCACAAAACCTTTTGGCATGGAAACAATTATACAAAATGTACAAGTCTAATATCTGGAAACGTTTAACGGTTCTGTCCAGGCGGTTTATTCGCTATTACATAAATCAACGTACATCGTACAGGTTTAAGCAGCGGATTGAATGACATCTGTGTAGAGTTTCACTTTGGTGGCAATGCTCATATCCACATACTTGTCGCCGATGGAAACAACGAGGCCACCAATAATGCTAGGATCCACACGAGAGGTGATCTTCAGCGACTCGTTGCCCTTCAAGAAGGACTGCAAACGAAATACCACACATGATATACTTGGTAGCTATGGAAATGATTACAATTAGATTCTACCTTGAGAGCGCCCTCCAGCTGCTTGCTTTGGCTAGCATCCAGGGGTTTGGCAGTCACTACTTCGCAGACAACCTCGCCGCGGTGTGCAGCCATGATGGTCTTGAAGGCATTGATAACGGTGTCCAGCTTCTTCAAGCGTCCATTATCGGCCAAAAGACCCAACAAATTGGCCGTGGCTGGGGCGAAGCGCAACTTCTCAGAAGCCTCCTTCAGGGCAGTGGACATGACTTTCTTATTGATGATAGGGCTGGTAACATATTCGCGCAGCTTCTTGTCGCCCTTAATCGTCGTCTGCAGTGCGATCAGATCTTTTTCAACCTGATCTAACTGACTCAATTTCGAAGCAGCCGAGTACAGAGCGGTGGCATAACGACCCTCCAGTCCAAAGACCTGCACTGGTGGCTTCACTGTCTGCTGGGCAGCGGAACTGAACGTGCGGCTCTGTAAACATGGTAAATACCATTATTACATACACAAAGTCAATTCAAATTACAATTTGTTCTTTTTTGCTTGGTTAAAATGCAAATTACATAACCAACAAATCAGCGTTAGATAATTATTTTGTTTGTTGTTGCCAATGTGGACGACAGGAAGTACAAGCACTTTATATGTCAGCTTTGTTGCACATTTAGCAAAGAATATTTTGTGTATTTTATTTGGAACGTACCAAAATTGCTAATTTGTTAATGGAGGCCATTGCTTATACTGCGCACAGAATTTTTCACCTAAAAATCGCAGCTGCACCGTACAGGGTTGCTTCGTCTACGCAATGATAGAGTTGCCAGTATTGAGAATTCTTACCAGGGTGGAGCACAACAATGCGGCGATAACGATAACAGTCGGCAGCACTAAAATGCTCGGAAGAGATAAATTCAAACAAACAGTTGTTAGATTTACGCCTTTATTTAAATGTATTTTAAAAATCTGTTGTTTAATAGATGGGTTTTTCGGAAATACATAGGGATTGTACTTAAGACGTAACTGTATAACTGCCTAAAAATTGTATTTGCAATTGTGTTGCAACATAAATAATGTTGATCCATTAATTGAATCCCTTCATAACCATACGAAAAATAATATTTAAGTGGTTAGCACTATGGGAAATCAATTGGAAAAATTAAAATTGCTCATTTATTATAGATTGAAGGATTTACTTGTCATCTGTAATCATAAATTTGTTAGTAAGCTCATAAAAGTTAATGTTTGGTGCAAACTAACCTTCATCATCAAGGTCATCGTCCCCTTCTTCTTCACCGTCATCATCCTCAAATGCTTCCTCTTCGTTGTCTTCATTCTCATCCTCTTCCTCGGGTTCCACCTCAATATCAGGTACGAGATAATACTGCAGTGGATTTGGCCAAAGATCATCCTTTATCAGTTCAGCAATCTCGTCATTGACGGGGTCAGCATTGTCCGAAAACCAATCGAAGAAAGTCTTGTAATCTGAGTTCCTTTTCTTCTTGTTGCCATAAGGTTTCTGTAGCAACTGTTTAAGTAGATTTTTTCCTTCCTTCCATTGTATGGGCGTGCTAGTCGACGCGGGCCAATCACCATTTTCAGAGGCAGCTGAGCGTGTATAATGTATTCAATTAATATAGGAAAAAAAAAATGCAAAAATCCACATACCCGCCGAATTCAAATGAAACTCTTTGGTGAGAATCTTGTTTTCAAAATAAGGATTTTCATCGAAATGGAAATTTATGCGGTATCCAGATTTAATATCCTCGAATTCCTCAACCTCCAGTTTGTTTAACGAATGCAGACACTCTTCTTCTTCTTCGTCCAGAATGCCAGATACTTGCGGGTGGTTGATGAACTACAAAATGGAACTCAAATTAGTACAAATTCAAAAGTTGGCTTAGCCAGACTGACAAAATATGCATACATGCTTGCAATCGATAACGATACCTAACGGCGTCGCATACTACAAACCTGATTTTATACGTATATAAATGCATTAATATTACTATAGAAACAAATATTAACATATTAAAATTAAGAAAAAAAATTAACAGATTAATTAAAAGCATACAGAGCGCATAGAATTTGCGCCTTTAGGCGCAGACACTTATCGATACAATGGCACTCGTACATACGTACATACACCAGAGACACGCACACGCAGACAAAAAAGAGCGGTGCGACCGGTGGCGGCAGCATGCATAGAAAACAAGATGAAAAAGAACAAACGAAAAAAGTTCCTCGAATAGAGAAATTTTTCTTGCACATGTAGTAGAGACACAAAATCAATTAATGTTTTTAGCTTTACTATTGTGTCACTAGAAAATAAATACTTTACAGAGAAATTCGAATTTCGAAAAAGCTAAATGCTAAACATGCAAATCATGCCCAGATAAAGATGCCGCTGCTTTTCTACACATGTTTGAGAACATTTACGTGAACATGATGTACACATATAATACTTACGGCAGTCACCCAAAAATTGGGGATCCGCTTGACGAGCTCGCTTCGCTTTTCGTAGCACGGCTTGCGTAGTTTGTTATATTTTTGCTCGACTTTTAGGATCTCGTCGCTGGCTTTCTCGTTCAATGCGTCAATCTCGTTTTGACAGGCATCGATTTGTTCCAGCGCCTCAGACTCCTCCTCATTGGGACCGGCAGAAGTATTTGCATCGGCGACAGCATCCAATTTTTGTCGCTTTGGCACACTCGACATGATGCTGCTTATAGCGGTGATAACGTACAAATTAAGATTTCTCGACCAATGTATAGTAAATTACAATTAGTTTATCTAGTACAGTTGAGCAGAAGCCGATTTATTAGACACTATGCGCGCCGCTCGATGCGATTGCGAATTCTGCTGATGAGTGTGGCCGAATATTACAATCGGAAATATACTGAATAGCAGGGTTAGACCTGGAGACACAATCGACGTTTGGAGACCTCGAACTTTTTAATGATTTTCGAATAACACTCGATTAAGCATCGACATTTTCGACGTTTCTCAAATAAAATTTTCTCATTCCTTAAGAGATAGGCATTTTTGCAGGAGACTAAAAATAAATCAATATTCAAACCAAAAAATCAATGAATTAACTTTTCGTCGGTTTGTGGGTTGTGTTCAGATCAAAAATAATATTTCTAAGTAAATATTTTTGCTACGTATTTTTAATTTTGGAAAATATCAATATTGACTTACTCTAATGAAAAGCATAATTATTTTTCTAAAATGATTTTTTAAAGATTATGTCTTAAATTTTTTAGTCTTTGACTTGCAGTTTCTCATTGGCGCCAACATACGGTAGGGTCGCAAATGTGATGCATCGATGCTTGAGAAAAAAACATAATTTATTTTCTAAAAAGGTATTTATTAAAATAAATAAAATAAATTTCATTATTGTGTATATTATGATGGCGCACATTAAAATTTAATTTCAATGTAATTAACAGCGATAACATTATAGAATACATTTAGTTTTCAAATTCCGGATCTGGCTCCGCAGATAAAGTAGTTCAATAAGTCTGTGGCGGCTAACAACACTCAACAAATTTCAAGGCATTTTCGGTCCTTTACAACACGCGCGGACAACATTTAATGTCGAGGTGTAAACGAGCTGGCCCATTAATTTTATAATTTTATATAGAAAGCGTTTTTAAAAATATTAAAAACATGGCCACGGCTGAAGCTCAAATCAACGCGAACACAAATTTGCAAAAGCAGGATCTTAGCAATTTGGTGAGTGCGCCGAATTTATCATCCTCGAATCGATGACAGACAAATTTACGCGTCTTTGCGGTCCATTTTTGGACGCCGCAACATAAAACAAAGGGGAGCTGCCACGAAGCGGCCATTTCTTTATGAAAAATTGGATATGTTGTTCAAACAGCTACGCAAAATGCATTTTACAAACTATGCCATGGCAAACAACTTGATATTGTTGCGTTCTGACTATGCAAAAGGTGCCTCAAAAGAATGCAGCACGTGGCGTTAGCGGCTGCGATTTGCCAGCATTGTTAG
The DNA here is from genome assembly GCA_035041535.1 of Drosophila cognata. NCBI lineage: Eukaryota > Metazoa > Arthropoda > Insecta > Diptera > Drosophilidae > Drosophila > Drosophila cognata. Next base: position 8,874,975 of record JAWNLC010000571.1, on the reverse strand, counting down.
CGTTTTCTGCAATGTGCGTCATTTGGCATATGTTTGCAAAATGTTTGGCCATGTTTTGAGCGCATTTTGATGCTTTTATTAGTTATGCGGCTCAATTGTTGTTCCCAAGGCTGATGCAATATACAGTTGAATCTAACCTCAAAATGTACGGCTTTTTCTACGCACACTCTTGCCACATAAATACGCATGTACCGTTTGTACGTGGGTATGTGTGTGTGTATTTATATTTGTGTGTGTGTACATGTTTGACGGTTTGGGCGTGATTTTTTTTTTTGCTAAAGCTTAAAGATTAATCGAGTGTTTACTAACATGTTTTTATTTACATTTTACAGGAAATCAGCAATCTGACGCCTCTGTCAGCAGAGGTGATCTCGCGCCAGGCAACAATCAACATTGGCACAATCGGTCATGTAGCCCACGGCAAATCCACTGTCGTCAAAGCCATCTCTGGTGTGCAAACTGTCCGCTTTAAAAATGAACTGGAAAGAAACATTACAATTAAGCTCGGTGAGTGTGGGTTCCTCTAAACATATCTGTCTCTTTCTCAACATTGCTGGAATGACACATTGCTCAACATTGCTGCTTATAAATAAAAAGAATTGCAAATGCCGAGTGTCATTCCACCATATCTAGCTTAAGATAATGCATTCGTCATTGTTATTTCATAAATTTAACAAATGGGCTTTTATAGCTATAGCATTATATCGAATAAAACATATATTTATAAGATACTAAACACAAACACAACTAAAATGCTGACGACGGCACAACGCGCAAAAGGTCAGTTTCAGTTTTCATTATCGCCAAGAAAATTGAGAAAGTGCCTTCCGTGTTTACCTAAATTCGACTTACCAATCTTAAAGTTTAATTAAAACCCCATTTATACATTTATCTATACACTAAAACACATTTCTAACGTACACAATTTCTTTTTAAATTAATAAAAATTTATATAACTGATGTTAAATTATTTGCAATTGAATTTCTTAATATAAAATTATACATATACTACATTAAAAACTTCGCTGTGATCTAAGTTTATTCCGGTTAATGGTAACGAAAATATTGTAAGACCTGGAGAGAATCATTTATATATTGTTCAAGTTTTGTTTTTCTTTCTTTAATGTTTTACCCTTGTATTATTATAATTTTATTTTTCAAGTTTGGAACGCAGTTAAGGAGACGTCTCCGATCCCATAAAGTATATATATTCTTGATCAGCATCACTAGTCAAGTCGATATATTCATTCCGTCTGTCCGATTTTTTTTTTGTTTTTATGTGCATAACTCCCTCTGTTTGAAAGCTATCTATTCACTCAGTACATTGGGGGTGATCGGATCGAACCGCTATTTTAAATAGCTGCCATAGAAACATTATTTTTAATCATAATATCCTAACTAAACAAACCAAATATGAACCATACGTGCCTCACATTTGGCAACAAAATCATCATGGAATAAGCTGGAATTATTTGTTAATTGTTAAAAAGGAAAAAAATTGTTAAGAACGAAAAACAAAGAAGAAGAAAAGATTTTGACATACATACAAAGATTATTCCAAAAAATTTCGCTTAAACCGTATTTTTTTTTTAACATTTTGTGCACGTTTTGTTTTAAGTGTATCATTTTGGATTGAATTTGGTTTAAGTGTTCTGTCAATGATTGAAATACAAACAAATATGATTTTCTGTAAAAACATAAATTGCTGGTTTATACTCCAAATATACAAAAAAAAACGCATTGTGTCGTCGCCTTTAGTAGTTTGGATTAGCTGTTTAAAATATAATTAATTTTCTAAAATTGGGTTTTAATTCTGTACAATTTTTGATTGCGTAAGATTTGTTAGTTTGTTAAAGCTTTTGCGAAATTTAATTTCATTGATTTTTGATAATCCAGCAATTTAATTAATTCAGATCATCTTTTTCTTCTTCTTTTCGTTTTTCGTTTGCATAACGACGCGCGTTAAACCACAAAAAAAATCGAAAATTGTCATTTGCAGAACGCTTGAGCGAAAAGAAAATCCAAAATCTTTTGCACTCCAAGCAGAACCGCATTGCCTACGAATTGGAGCAGCGTCGACTGCTCAAAGACCTCGCCCAGCGCAGGCAAAAACAACGCCAAGGAAGCAGCCGCCTGGACTTGTTGCCACAGCCGTCTTCTTCCCACACAAATTTATTTGCACATCACAAAAGACCCAGGCGCAGTTGCAGCCAGATATCGCTGAGTCCCAGCCAGAGTAGCGGTTATGGCAGTGTCTTGGGCTCGGACGAAAACGAAGTCATTCTGGGATCACAACGCATTCCAGCTACCGGCAGTATAAAAAAACATACTCTGAAGCGACGACACAGTTCCCGTTCAATCCCTGATATACAATTGCCCGTTCTGAAGATCACCAAAAACAATGAGGGTGTGCCGATAAAGAAGCCCAGAGACGAGCACATCGTGGAGAACATTGAATGTGTCGAAGTTGTGAATTACGAGCCCGTTTTCTTTGTCAAGTGGTTCGGCTTTGACAGCAGCCAAAATACCTGGGAGGATTTTGTTAATCTCTCCGATTGCGTTCAACTCGAGCATTTCGTTGAGCGCCAAACGCATTTATATAAAGCGTATATTGACGAAATTATGGGCGAGCTGGAGACACAATTGGTCACTAGTCCGCCACTTGATTTAAGCAGCATTAACATGAAGCAGGATGTGGATAACTACGAGCCCTTGCACTTGCATTTAGATCTAATACTACTGGCCCAGTACCGTGCGTCCGGCAGTCGCAGTCAACGTGAACCGGAGCGCATTGGAAAGCGAGCGCTGCGACGTCTCCAACTTCAACATTGCCACCATGCGCGTCGTAAGCAACTGCTACAGCTGGCTAAATTCGAGAGACGCATGAACAGAATCGAGATGCCAGCACCGCCCATTCGCGTGCGCAACGATGTTGATTTGGACACCATCGATGCGAATTTCGTCTACATACAAAAGAATATACTGAGTGTTCTGGTGCCGCGGACTGGGCCACCCATCGTGGGCTGCACTTGTTCAGTGGAGTGCAACTGCAGGAGTGGCTGCTGTTCCCGTCTCGCCGGCGAGGTGTATGCTTACGATCGGACAACGCGACGCTTGCGCCTACCTCAGGGCAGTGCCATATATGAGTGCAATGCTCGCTGCAAATGTGATGCCAGCTGCACAAATCGATTAGTGCAGCACGGACGCAGGGTTCCGCTGGAACTGTTCAAGACGAGCAACGGAAGCGGCTGGGGTGTACGCACACCACAGCTGCTGCGCAAGGGCGAGTTTGTCTGCGAATATGTTGGCGAGATCATCACCACCGATGAGGCGAATGAGCGCGGCAAGGTCTACGACGATAGGGGACGCACCTATCTGTTTGATCTGGACTACAATACGACTGCGGACAGTGAATATACAATTGACGCGGCCAATTATGGCAACGTTTCACACTTTATCAATCATTCGTGCAATCCCAATTTGGCTGTATTTCCCTGCTGGATTGAGCATCTGAACGTTGCACTGCCGCGTTTAGTATTCTTTACGCTGCGCCAAATCAAACCCGGTGAGGAGCTAAGCTTTGATTACATACGCGCTGATAGCGACAATGTACCCTATGAGAATCTATCGACAGCAACTCGCGTCGGTTGTCGCTGTGGCGCCGACAATTGTCGCAAGGTGCTCTTTTAGACGCCGGCACGCAATCAATGTCATAATCAATTATCGCATGTGTGTGCAACATTAATTAAAATACTGAATTATTGTTAGACTCTTAATTGATTAACTTGACACAACTTGAACAACAGAAAAGTTATAATATAAACAACAACAAAAAATGAACAAAATCTGTTCGGTTGCATAGCTTAAGCCATTTATTGTTAATTATTGATTACCTTTAATCTTCTGCAACGTTTTGTGTATCATTAGATATTGTGTGTCTGTAGATGTTTATCGCCAATCATTTTTTTTTTTTTTCAAAGTATTATTGAAATTGCTCTGTATTTTGATTTGAATTGTATTGTATTTATGTGTATGCTTTATATGTAAAGTGTGTGTTTATTAAGTCTAATTTATGTCGATTATAAAATAAATAAAAATATTGCAAAAAATGTGCAACTTTTACCTTAAATTGAACTGTGTTCGGGCATATTAAGCAGAGTCTGTTTCTGAAAAGTTGGTAAACAGCTGGAATTTATTTTTGTTAACTGCTGATTTTATATTGATAAAATTTTAAATTTGACTTTTGCTAACAAATCTTTGCATTTCAGGATATGCCAATGCAAAAATCTACAAGTGCGATAATCCCAAGTGCCCGCGCCCGGCCAGCTTTGTATCGGATGGCTCAAGTAAGGATGACAGCATGCCCTGTGCACGTCTCGCCTGTTCCGGTCGCTTCAGATTGGTGCGTCACGTGAGCTTCGTCGATTGTCCCGGCCACGACATTCTTATGGCAACCATGTTGAACGGCGCCGCTGTGATGGACGCTGCACTGCTGCTTATTGCCGGTGATGATTAAATGATTAATACAAAGTCTTAAATTTACTAACTTTGAATATTTGCTTAAAGGTAACGAGTCGTGTCCACAACCACAAACCTCAGAGCATTTGGCTGCCATTGAGATTATGAAACTGAAACAGATTTTGATATTGCAAAATAAGATCGATTTGGTTAAGGAGAGTCAGGCAAAGGAGCAGTACGAGGAGATCACAAAGTTTGTGCAGGGCACCGTCGCCGAGGGTGCACCGATAATTCCAATTTCGGCGCAGCTGAAGTACAACATCGACGTACTCTGCGAGTACATTGTTAACAAGATTCCTGTGCCGCAGCGTGATTTTAATGCGCCGCCCCGTTTAATTGTCATACGATCCTTCGATGTGAACAAACCTGGCTGTGAGGTACAGGATCTCAAGGGTGGCGTTGCCGGCGGCTCCATATTGAGCGGTGTGCTCAAAGTTGGCCAGGAGATTGAGGTGCGTCCCGGTGTTGTCACCAAGGACAGCGATGGCAACATCACTTGCCGTCCCATTTTCTCGCGCATCGTCTCGCTGTTTGCCGAACAGAATGAGCTACAGTATGCCGTTCCCGGCGGCTTGATCGGTGTGGGCACCAAAATTGATCCCACGCTCTGCCGTGCCGATCGACTGGTTGGTCAGGTGCTCGGCGCCGTTGGCAATTTGCCTGACATTTACATTGAGCTGGAAATTTCATATTACCTGCTGCGTCGACTGCTCGGCGTGCGTACCGATGGTGACAAGAAGGGCGCACGTGTGGAAAAGCTGCAACGTAACGAAATCTTGCTGGTCAACATTGGATCACTCAGCACTGGCGGCCGCATCTCGGCCACCAAAAGTGATCTGGCCAAGATTTTGCTTACAACGCCCGTTTGCACGGAAAAGGGCGAGAAGATTGCACTCAGCAGACGTGTGGAGAATCATTGGCGGTAAGTGAACAACAAGTGTTGCTATAGTTAATGCTATACTATCTATTAAGCTGGCCAAATATTAAACGAAATTAATTTTTTCCCTTACAGTTTGATCGGCTGGGGTCAGATCTTTGGCGGCAAGACAATTACGCCCGTTTTGGATAGTCAGCCGGGGAACAAGTAAGCAGGGACCAAGGACCAATAAGCTACCAGACCCGCTCCGAATTACATATTCAATCTAAGCGTTTCAAAAGTGTGTGTTTGTGTATATATATATATATATATATACACAAGATCGCAAACGATTCTATCGTTTGTCAAAATTGCTGATTTTGTTCTTATTCGCTGCGCCTTCGCCTCCTCATTATATTAAAATCCCGCGTCGTCGTCCTCCTTCACGTCCGTTTATAGCAAAACAAACAAAATACGAAATAGAAAGAAAACTACTGAAAATATTAATGCATACATACCTTAAATTATTTAATTTTGTGTGTATATAAAAGAATTTTGCTGCGAAATGTTATGCAAATATAGCAAATCCAAGCATTACAAGAAACTAATAGGTTATATCATACATATTATATAAAAACAAACCACAAACAAAAAAAAAAAAAACAAATCTGATACATCGTAAAATTGTTTTTATGATTTAAATACAAAACAAAGTAAAAAAATGGTATGCATTTTTAAAACTACAATATATGGTTGTTTTCATGCGTGGGTTGGAGGTAGTATTTGAAAGTTAATATAGTTTTTAAATCCCAAAAATATAAACAGAAAAACCTCAACAGTTCATCAACTTTTCATTATAGATCTTTTTATTTGTTTAAGCATTATTATTACAAAGTTCACATTATCGTTTTTCAAACATGATCATTTATAATTTGTTAAAATACATATTTTGAAACATTCTTTTTTTTTATTTTTAATTTTGTATCGTACTTGATTTATTACCTAGCGCACACTAATTTAGTTGTAAACTACTATGTATTGTATGTTTTCTGTTTTTTGTTTGCATTTTTATTTTGGTTTACTGAAATTATTTCAATATTAATTAGCTTAATTAATAAAAATTCGTACTTAGTCGCGATTCACATAGATACGTTGTGTTTGTTATTAATTTGCTGAAAACGTTTAATTAAATACTATTGAGATTGAGTAATTGTTTGTAATACTTTTTTTTTTCAAATATCTTCCATTTTTAGTAAGAACACGTCTTGCGTTGTGGTCAAGTACGCTTTGAGCATTTTATACCAGGAAATCTTTCTTGTAGTTTCGTTGAACACATTTCGAACCAATGCCAAATACATAGTAGAATGTATGTTGAATTGTACAATTAATATTTTATCAAATTGAGTGACTTTTGAACACAATTATACAAGTATGAGCAGACTTTTCCGGAATGCACTTTAAACATTTTCGCTGTGCATTCCATATAAGTTATAATAGCTCGAAGCTGTTTTACAACAAAGGATTTTGTACAAAATAGTGAGCAATAATTTAAAAGCAACTCAATTAACAGTAATTTGATGATTGCGTTTCTTTTGGCTTTTCTATGTGAAGCTTTGCCTAATACCAAAACTTCTTCAGTTTTCACTTTATCTTTTTTTAATTGTTAAAAATAAGAATTTCTTACTTAAAAAAGCGACCTAAGCGACAGCTTTGGAGAACATTTGAGAACCTAATTTTGCTGCTTTTCTATTCGGTTTTTAATTATATATACCATATTTCAGTGTAACTTATTTAGTTACATTTGAATATGTATGCGTTTCTTAACAGATAAAAATGCAAGACGCACGTGAGTGTAGTGCGTCCATTACGTGTGCAACATTTGTTTTGAATATTTGTCATAAGTCTGTGTGGTATTAGATATTCCTAATAAATAATATTGAATTGATTTCGTAAAACACAATTAGAAGAATACCATTTTATACATATACATATAACAAGTACATTAGTATTATTCCTTTTAACAAGAAATCAATCTAATAATATGTATACATATTTATTTAAAGACTTACATACATTGAACACCTCAAAGTGCTGTTGGTTATCCTTGCGTGTACTTATTTTATAACACATACAATTATCGTTTTTCAACTAATTCTGCTTCTTTAGCTATTTGCTTAAGTTTTTACATAGTAGTGTACTTTTTTATGGTATTGACATTTACATTTAAAGTGTGTGTGTGTGTGTGTGTGTGTGGGTGTGGGTGTGGGTGTGAGTGTATTCCTTATTCATGAATGTTAATTCATTTCGATTTGTGCTTTGGGGAAATGACACTTTAAATTGGTCAGCTTACATACATGTAGAAGTTATATTATCGTACATACATAATACAATTTATTGACAGTTAACATTGGCAAAATTGGAGTTGGTTTTCTGATTTCAACTGACTACCTAAAAGTACATATAAATTGATAGTCTATATCTATTGTAAGTTGACAGATTCAAACTACATTCATATTATAAGCAGCTTCTCCAGTGAGATCGAGTTCGTTATAAAATCTGTCCTTTTTTTTACTTGTTTTTGTAACACATCGAAATCTTTAACAATTTTGAGCTTTTCTCTAACGGTTTCAATACTTTTGCAACATTGTAAATATCATACAATTTGAAATAATTACATAGATACAATTATACGTACACGTGTGCAGAATTAAGCAAATTTTACATGCCAATGCGGTTTATCATAACTACGATGTATATATAATATCTAGTTCTGTGTTAGATTAATTTTTAAGTACATACATATATTTTATAAGTATACTTAGTTTTAACACATTTTTTTTACACATATTTTTTTTAATCAGGTTTTATCTAGTTAAATATATATATATATATATATATATATATGCCATTTTTGGGATGTGCGTGTGTTGGAAATATATAGAAGCCTACGTTTTCTTTATGATGCACAATTTTGGCATTTGAGGGTTTGGTGTGGCATCTTAAAGAAAATGGCTCATATCTCATTCGTTGACATCCTCATCTGAAGAACTGGCTGCGGGTATCGTTGAGAATTGCCACGCCTCGCGGTTGTTATTTTTGCTGACACTGTAAGCAAATCTCAGGTATTAATTAATGATTATTTATTTATACAGATAAACAAAATTTAATTTAAGCCGTGGTCGAATTAGATGATTTATTAATTAAAATTAAGCGTGTTGCTTTGAATTAGATATATGAATGGAATTGAATCAATATCACCCGATAGTACATTTAAACTAAGTCTTCCATACTAATAAGATATTTTATAATTAAATAGTATTTAAACTTGAAAAAAATTAAATCAATAATTAAACAAGTAGTTAAACTATTTTTGAATTAAATCGACTAAACTTCTTTTTAACAAGATCGAATTGAATTGCATTTATAAAAACTATTTAAATCTTAAAAACCTTGGAATTTAATCAAAACGTTGTATTAAATTGAATAAAATTAGATTGAATTGAAATTTAGTTCCAAGTTAAAATAAAGTATAATACTTAATTAAAAAATATATAATTATCAACTAAAAATACATACCCATGCTTTTTGGCATTGCTGGGCAGCGTGTGTGAGCTGCGGTAGTAGATGTCGTGGGGCTCCTCTTTGGTCTCCTCCAGCGATTTGCGCTGCAGCGTCATGGTCTCTTGTGGTGTTAGAGACGATGCACCACCACCGTTTAGCTCCGCATCCAGATAGTATTTGGCACTCTGGGCAATCTTACAGTTCTCGCATTCACTCAGATAATCATCATCCAGACTGGTGTCGTTGGGTAAAAAGTGCTCGTTAGGATTCAAACAGTTTTTCGATGTGGTGCACACGGGCAGCTGCTTGCTGGGCGTACCACTGCGTCCTCTCTGCACCTTGGCCGTCAGCTGCGGATAGCTGGGCATCTGGCAATGGGCAATGGCCAGACTGCTATTTGTGGCTGCCCCACTTGATGCTGCTACTGCAGCTGCAGCTGCTGAGTCCCGTTTCACGCGTAGTATTTTTGGCAGTGTGGTGCTTTTGCTAACTGCAGCCGCCTTCTCGTTATTGTTTTCCACCGGAGGTATGCTAATCACCGAGGGCACCTTGCTGACAACGCTCTTGATGGTACTATTCAGCGAGATCTTGCCGCTAATATGCTTGGGCAGCGTATAAGTCACATGACTATTGGCGAGCGGATAAAATGTACTTGAATTTATTTTGCCGCCTGCCGACTTCTCACTGCAGCTGGCCGACGGACTGGCCGGGGGCAGGGTCAATGTGGGCGTTTGCTCCTTACGCTGATGCATGCTGCTGTTTGTGGATTTGCTCAGCGTATAAATTGTGGCCACAGCATTGTTGTTGCTGCTGCTGCTGTTGGTTGCTGTTGTTGTGGCTGTTTTTAAATTCGTTAGGCTTTTATAGAGTTTCGGTGGTAATTGTGGATTGCTTTGATCGTTGTGTTGTTGCTGTGGTTGCTGCGGTTGCTGCTGTTGTTCTTGCTGGTTATAGAAATGTTGCTGATGTTTCTGCGTCAAACTTAAGTAGGCATCAACCTGTAAAGAGCGCTAACGTCGATTAGCAAAAAGTCAAATGGCAAATAAGCATTTTTGTCATGGTGCATGAAACCAAATGGTAACTAGAAAATTAATAATTGGAATTGGATTATTTTTCTGCCCTTGCTTTCTTTAAATATGTTATTTCTTTTATTTAAAACAACGCATTCATTTATATCAATTATAAAATATGCTTGTAAGCTAACATTAAGGAAGATGCTTTGAAAAGTGCCACCCATATCGGATCAAGGCTCACTTTCAAAAATGATTCCGATCGGATTCAAAATCAATTATTAAGCTATACCCATACTTACAAGGATTTTTTTAAAATTTGACTATTTGTGGTAGTAAATAATGTTTGTAAATCTGATCCTTAAGAAATGTAACCAGTATAATTATTTTCTGAATGCGTCTCAAAGTAAAATTAAATATTACAAATAAATCGGGAGGGACAATGGATGTGAGTAAGCAATGCTTAGGAGATTGTAGTTTAGAGAATATCTTTTTGAACTTTACTGACTGATTTTTATTAACTATTATTTTAAAACACCTATATGCTATGATTTGTAGAATTGCCACGTGAGGGACCAGAGTTAAGCATTCTCATGGGGATTACTTACATTTCGAACTCACCTTTCGATTCAAATAGGCGCTGGAGAGCACATCAACGCCGGCATGGGCAGCAGCAGCACTGCTCGAGGCACTGCGTCCGCCGCCGCTGCTGCTGCTGCTACGTGCGCGTTCGGCAGCGCTGCTCGAACTGCTGGAACGCTTCTGTACACGGCCGAGTACAATGGGCGGCGCACTGACATCCTCATGATGCTGCAACGGCGGCGGCGGAGTTATTGCCGATACATTGCCCCCAGCATGCGATGGATGTGGCTGCAGCTCATCGCCCACCTGTTTCGAAATGGTGGTAATCTTTGGCTCATGAGCGCATGGATTACGTCCGGCATTGAGCAGCTCCTGTCCGAGCTGTTGCTGCTGCTGCTGTTGCTGCAGATTTGTCGAGGATTTGGTGCGCTGACCATAGGCCAATGTGGCTGCATGTCGGGTGCTAGCACTGGGTGACAATGCGCATATATTGCTGCCCGTGGAGGCGAAGAGTTTGCCTGCGCCGCTGAGAAAAGCATTCGCATTGGCATTGGCATTGCTGCCCATATAGGACATGGGCACATGCTGTATGGGGCACTGGCACATTGGTTTCTTGCTGGTCTTGTTGGCATCCGAGGAGCTAGTGCTGGAACTGGAGCTGGACTTGGGCTTCACACTGACCACCTGCAGCGGATCGGCGACGGCAAAGTAGCGTGGTATGGTGCGATGATAGCGACGCGAACTCGATGGCGTTTTGCTGCCATGCTGCGATTGTTGTTGTTGCTGTTGCTGGGATTTAAGTGCTGCATGCAATGGCATTGGCAGCGTTTGAGTCACCGAATCTGTTGTTGTGTTGCTGGGCGCTGTTGTTATCGTTGCTATTTCCATTTGTGGCGGCATATCTATGGCCGGAGTGGACAAGGCGGCGGCCAGCAACTGTTGCTGCTGATGTTGCTGTTGATGTTGCTGTGTCATGTGGTGCGTGGGCGTGGCCAGCAGCTCGGCCGACGCAGGCAGTGAATGATAGCTGGCGGCACTAGCACTTGCATTGATTTCCACATCGGCTACGGTTAGATATTGCTGTTGTTGCGGCTGTGGCGGCTGCTGTTGCTGCTGTTGCAACAGCTCCTGTGAGCCGCGTGGCGTGCGTCGCGCTGCTGCATACGCCAACGAGTTGGATACGCTGCCCGCAGCTGCTGCAGCGGTTGTCACACTGGCGCTAATATTCAGATGACAATTCTTATAACTGCACTCGCTGCTGACAATCGGCTTGGGCGTGGGCATCGCTTGTACACAAATCGAATTACTGGGCGTTGCTGCCGGCAACTGCTGCAACTGTTGCTGCTGATGCTCCAAGATGTGTTGCTGCTGCTGTTGCTGTTGCTGCAGGTGCTGCTGCTGCTCGCTCTGTAAGCTGTAGGGCGGCTGATGATTCTCGCCAGTTGCGATTGTGGTAACGCCGCCACTGTTGATGTTTATATTGATCAGATTTGTGGTGCTTTGCGTATATTGATTCGACTGTGCAGCGGCAGCAGCAGCAGCTGCCACAGCGGCGGCGTTCAATTGGTGTGCGTGTGCATGTGTATGAGATGTGGCAACTGGCACCAGTTGCTGTGTGTAGGCATGTGGAGGCGGATGCTGTTGTGGCTGTGTGTGCAACTGCAGCGTATGTTGTTGCAAATGCTGCTGCTGCAATTGTTGCTGCTGCTGCTGTTGTTGTTGTTGTTGCTGTTGCTGCTGCTGTTGCACCTGCTGCTGCTGACTGACACTGGCCACAGTCTGTCGCTGCACATGACTCGGCAAGGTGACAGTGCACTGTGCGCTCAATGCCTCCGCCTGGGATATGGCCACAGCCTCCTCATAGGGTGGCGGTGCCTCGCCGCGTGGAAAATATCCGCTGGGTGGCTTCCAGAGAGGATAATGCGTTGTGGCGCCACCATAAGAGTAATCCATAGCACTTAAATTGCCCTCCATATAGCCCATGTTGCCAGCAATATAACTGAAATAAATTTCAAGTTCTATAAATTAAATTCGAAAGTGATTTTCAAATTTTAAACTCACCCAATGCTGCCAACAATGCTGCGCTGATCCTCCGCATTCTGACGATTCTCGCGTGCTCGCATTTTACGTTGCCTCAAGCGATTCACCAGGAAGAAGAGCAAGGATAAGGAGAGAGTGGCCGTTATGCCACTGGCCACCAGTCAAATGCCAAAGTCGGTGCTGCCATCGCTAAACTGATCGTCCAGGCAGATGACCTCACAGCAATTGTTGCCACTGCCAACAGTCTGGAAGGACTTGCACTTACTGAACGCCTCGCACAACACCATTTTACACGCCTTGGGCAGGCCGCTGTCGCAGATGCACAGACGGCAAGAGTCTGGTCCGGGCATGTAATGCATGCCCGTCTCATACAGTTTGCCATTGTAGTCCCGGCAGTGGCTACCCTGGATCTGGCTCGAGCTCACCGCATTGCCATCTAGTGTACCAAAAAAATAAATCGGAAAACAAAACGTTGATTTGAAACCACTACATATTTATGGACAACTATTTAAATGGATTTTTAATATTATAGTTATATTTAAATTTGAAGTCAGCCAGACTATATATATACTATATTCAGCAATCAACTGATTGAGTAAAATTATTTTTTTCATATTTTTCTATAAAGCTTTGTTGACTTGTTATTGCATCAAATAAGTATATATATTATAAATGCGTAATGTTATCGAAAATCTTAACTTGAAATTTACATTTTATATTCAATATTATTATCAAAAGTAATTTATTAAATATTATTACTACTGAAACGCTATTAAATCATATTTTGTTTCTTCATTTGCTAGTTACTTGGATGTTTTTTAAACATTTTTCTTTTCATAAAAAATATATATTTTTATGCTAATTTAAGAAGAGTGATATTAATCTTACAGATATCTTATGAATTGTATAATTATTTTGTACATTATACAAACAACAATTAAAAAATTATTTACAGGCAATCTATCCATCAAAAACCAAGAGAAATGTTTTATTTTACATGTAACTCAAAAGTTCTATATCATACAAATAAATGTGTCACAGATACTTGTACATAAGCTCAGATAAGAATATAAAATGATACATTTGTGAATACATTGAAACATACTAGTTGTGGAACAACTGTACGATTTTTTATTTTGATATACTTGACCAAGTTTCGCAATTGGTGCTGATTTAGCAGTTATAGTTTTTTTTTCGCCCAAATGCCAACATGAACGCACACACACACATATACAAAATGCAGCAGGTGCTGTACCCACACACACAAACACAAAGTAGACACACACTAACACATACGTATACAACAACATGGCCATAACATTTATCACTTGAATAAAATTAAATGCAAACGCATTACATTTCCAACATAATTTAAATGCTAAACAGCAAAAGGAAATTCAAATTAAAAACAAATATATCCAGCGTTCGCTGAGTGCGGCAGGCCTGATAAAGGGGAGGGATGCACAGAGAAGGGAAAGGAAAGAGGGGGAGGGGCATATGTTCGGGTCTGCAATAACATGCAGTGCACGAGTGTTGGCTAACGAAACAAAACACGAGTGCGAACGGCTGGGCAGGAAACGCACGAGCGAAAATGGCAAACAGCGTCCTCTACGCCCCCTCAAATAATGTAGGAAAAAAAATAATGCCTTTCATGCGAGTTTCCAAGTGAAATTTTTGCGATACACACACACACATACGCACATAAGCTACACACACCCAAAACGGCTCCACACATACAGTCAAACACATAGTAGAGTATACATACATGCAAAAATAAACACCATACACACCACCCAAAACAACCACCCACTCACACACACACATACATGTAGGCAGAGCGCAAGCGAGTGAGGGAGAAGGAGAGAGACCGAGAGAAAAAAAGAGCGAGAGCGACAGAGAAAGTGAGAGCGGAATGTGCTTTAACGCAAAATATTGCACGCCACATCCTTCGCAGCGCCCAGTGGAAAACCGTTATGACCCCCCCCTTCGCAGGAGTTGCTGGCTGAGAAAAAGAGCGCAGTGCAAGTGTATGCGTGTATATGTGTGTATGCGTGTGTATGTGGATTTGTATATGTGTGGCCCGTGTCCCATAAATTGTGAAACTCTGCTGTGGCCATGGACCATATTACAGTTATTGTATAAAGAGAACAGCAGTTGAAATTGATTTTGCTTGAGAAAAAAATATCACATTTTCCTTTCAAGCCCCCATTTAACGCATATATATGTATTTGATTAAATTGTATTTCGTTTGTAAATGCTGCATATGAGGAAAAAAAAATATATATAAATTTTCACTTTGCTGCTCTCTTTAGCACAGGAAGTATTTGCTCTATGCTCTATGTGTGTGTATTAAGTTTTTTCAGTTTTCACTATGTCCTTTTACCTTTGGCATTTCCAATGAACGCAAGCACTGCCAAAAAATACATTTTGCTGGCGTCAATATGCACTTTTAACTCCACAGTTAACTACTATTTGTTATTAGTCACACAGGTTTTATTTGATATTTTCAACGGTTTTTAACGAACGTCCGAGCAATACCAACTAGTGCTAAAACTTATCAGTGTTACCGTCCTTACAGCAACACGAAAATACCCAAACTCAATTTTCAAATTGCATAAAATACCAAGTTTGAAATAACGTAAGGCAGAGTAACATTAACGTAATCCAAGGATATGACTACATGTATTGTTTCCTTAGTAATATGACGTAAAGACGGCAAAAGTTCACGTATGCGAAGGCGCGAAACTTTTACAATATCTTTTCAAATTGAGTTTATTTATTGGGCAGATACTATAAGCAAGCATACAAAAAGGATGTCCGTAATCTTCTTAAACTGACTCCAAATTTACTCTGATAAAGCTGCTTGACTTACGAAAGGAATTCAAAAATGCTTTAATTATATTTGTTAATTTGCCAAATCAACAAGAAATTAAAAAACCAACGATCTTTGCTCCCTCATAAGTATGCTTCATAATTGCATGAGGTCAAATTATTTGGTGTTTTTAAAATGTATTTATAAGTAAGTAGCTGTCATATAAAGCCAACCACTTTCAAAAAGTTTAAAATAGCACAATCTCATCATTCATTTTGCAAAACATTTGAGGCATGCAATGACCACAAAAAACAGCAACACCAATAATAACATTTGCTTAATCGCAATGTCACGTTCGCAGGGTTAAACCATTGCAACAATGATACAAATAAGTAGACTATGCCAAAATGATCGACTACAAAATATCCTTTGTTCCAAAAATGTTTAATACATTTTTGTAGAGACAAAATTTCACAAGGAAAACAAAGCTAAATATAGAATGCAAGGTAGAAACAAATAAGCAAACACAAGATCCATTTTGATAGTAGACTGAGATTAAAGCATTTGACCTTATTTCGAGCACTGTATAAATAGTCGAAAATGCTATGTATTTTGTGAATATAATGTTTACAGACTTAAAAAGTTAGAACAAAACGTATTTATAATAAAAATATGATGTTGAATTCCTGATATTTGTTCTACATATAACTATAGTGGGATTAATACAAAGCTTTAACTAATGTATTAAAATAAAAAAATATATATAAAAAATAAAGAACACTATTTTAACTAAAAATATATTTTAAAAAAAATTGTGCTTCTCAGGGTCGCATTTTTTAAAGGCTATGCTACCTTTATTTTTGGATATATGTAGGGTATAATTAGCTCGTTCGCTGTCAACAACACGCATAGAAAATGTGTCTAAATAATTGAAGTCTCGGTGAGCGATGCGATTATCAAGCATTTAAATCAAATGCCTGTAATTTGATGTATCTTTCGAAAAACATTTACATGCACTTCACTAGTGGAGCAGTTCACCTGAGAAACGGACGTGCAACCGGAACTTAGATTATTGAAATGCCGTCGAAATTAGAGAATGCGACTGCGTCACAGGTGATGGCCCTAAAGGGCGTGGTACGGAACAGTAGCTATGTGATTCCGGGTCTATATGATCTGTCGGTTGAGGATACCAATTGGGTGCTCACCTCATCCTTTATCATCTTTACAATGCAAACGGGTTTCGGCATGCTGGAATCGGGCTGTGTTTCCATCAAGAACGAGGTGAACATCATGATGAAGAACGTTATTGATATTGTGCTCGGTGGGTTCACCTATTGGCTCTTTGGATACGGCATGAGCTTTGGACGTGGACCCCTCTCCAATCCATTCATGGCCATTGGCGACTTTCTGCTCGATCCGCCCGTTGGCGATGAGCTAATGGGACAAATATTTGCAGCCTTCCTCTTTCAATTGTCCTTCGCGACCACAGCGACAACCATTGTCAGCGGCGCCATGGCAGAACGGTAAGTTGAAAATAATACTTATAAATAACACAACATATACAGAAAATAAATGGAATGTAAATGAAAAAAATCCGGTTTAAAAAAGATTAATACGGGTTTGGTTACTTTTTAACATTTTTGTATTATTTGGATAAAAAAGTTATGATTAATATAAAAATTCATTTCTTAAAAATCGCATCTTAATTATTATTATATTTGGGCAGATTTTTATGAGGAATTTTCAGTGTCGGTTGAACACTAAACTAATAATATATTAAAATTTTAGAAAACAATTCTTAGCTGAAGATTTATGTGAATGTTCTTTTATTGAACTACTTATATAATATTCTAAATATTTAAAATATTGTAATCACTTTCATTCGCTTTTCACAGCTGCAATTTCAAAGCCTACTGTTTGTTCTCATTTCTCAATACGGTGGTCTATTGCATACCCGCTGGCTGGGTATGGGGTGAGCACGGTTTCCTTAATAATCTGGGCGCCGTGGATATTGCAGGCAGTGGTCCAGTGCATTTGATAGGCGGCGCCGCATCCTTTGCTTCGGCTGCCATACTTGGTCCACGCTTGGGTCGCTATGCCGAGGGCTATGATCCCTTGCCGCTGGGCAATCCAGTGAATGCGTGTATGGGTCTCTTTGTGCTCTGGTGGGGCTGGCTGGCCTTCAACTCCGGCAGCACCTACGGCGTCAGCGGTGCCAAGTGGCAATATGCAGCTCGTGCCGCTGTTATGACAATGATGGGCTCCTTTGGCGGCGGTTTTGCTAGCTCCCTGTAAGTAGAGAGATTAATATACTAAAATCCATAGTTTTTATCTATATAAATTCAAAACAGGAGAAATGCAATTTTAAAACTAAAACAAAATATTTTTAAATATAATTCATCCCGACTCTGATTACCATTTCCATTTGCAGTTACTCGTTTTGGCGCCACGACGGTCGCTTGGACATCATGGATCTGATTAATGGAGTTTTGGGTTCGTTGGTCTCAATCACCGCCGGCTGTTTTCTGTATCGGGCCTGGGAGGCGCTGATAATTGGGGCTTTGGGATCGTTGCTGTGCGTGTTGGCGATGCCACTGTTTGATCGCATGGGAGTCGATGATCCGGTGGGTGCGAGTGCTGTGCATGGTGTGTGTGGGATTTGGGGTGTCATTGCCGTTGGCTTGTTCGCCGACAATCCTGTGCCGATGGACACGACCAAGGGACGCAAGGGATTGTTCAAGGGCGGAGGCTGGTATCTGTTGGGCATACAAACACTGTCTGCCTTCTGCTTGGCCTGCTGGGGCATCTGTTCGACGTTCCTACTGCTCTATGTGATCAATAAGATAGTACCCATACGCATGGATCCACACGAGGAGCTGTTGGGCGCTGATCTCACAGAGCACCGCATCCGGCACACACAAATCGGATTATCGCGCGCCATTTCCGCACTGGCGCCCATTAAGATCGATCTGAATGAGATTGTCGGTGTTCAACCCATTGGCATTAATCCGGGTCACGAGCGTAGTGTTCAGCAGCTGCGCGCTGCGGAGGATAAACTGCAGCAGTGGCAATTGTATCTGGACCAAATCAGTGGCACCAGCAAGAGACTAGGAACACCCAAGAAAACGGAGCAGCAGCAGCTGGAATCGGATATATCGATCAACATGAAGGCAAACGCCGCCGCCAAAGAGCGAAGCGTTTTCAGCCGCAAATCGGTTCACAACCGAGACGTCAACTGGATCCAGGCTGAGGGCTCCTACAAGCCCAACAACAGTGAGTTGCCCTTCAGTAGCCATGCAACAAAGCTGGACAAGGATGGCAATTTCGCTTGGGTTGATTAGAGAGCAACGCGGAATCTAGCGAATTTCGTTGCTTTTTTTTCCTACATAAATATTAACTTTAAGCAAATGCATCATTTTACATAAATTTAATTTAAATATAACTCTTGATAGTAGGAATGCATTTTTGAAGCCTTTAAAAACAAGTCAATTTCGAGTCGAGTCCAATTTAAGTCATTAGGAAATACGATTTAATGCAGATGTAAACAAACTAACGCAAGTCTAAAACAGGCTGCAATAAAATTTAATTATAGCTCCCAGAATATAAATAAAATTAAAATAACAGATTTGCGTTTCTCAAATTGATGTATTTTATTCAAGTTCAAGCAATATTTGTTTGGATGATCGATCGATGTATGATGATAATAATATAATATATATGTATTATCTTATTTTAGAGCAGTGTTTTGGTTTCTTTTTTTTAGGTATTTTATTTTGCTGTTGTATTATTATAATATAACTTTCAAGAGCAGTTGTTGGTTGTTCTTGGTGATTGTTGTGTATGTTTCCTAATTTAGAATCCAAGTTAAATACGTAAAGTGTAGATTGATGTATAATTGTTTTATTGTGTGGTTTGTGGATGTGGGTGGTGTGGTTGAGTTGATTAATCGACCTCCTCGATGGTGGGGCCAGCGCCGCCGGCACCAGCAGCGCCAGGAGCACCACCTGCGCCAGGCATACCGCCAGGCATGCCACCGGGCATACCGCCAGGAGCACCACCGGCACTCTGGTAGAGCTTGGTGATGATTGGATTGCAGACGCCTTCCAGCTCCTTCTGGCGGTGCTCGTATTCCTCCTTATCGGCCAGCTGATTGGCATCGAGCCACTTGATCGTCTCGTTGCACTTGTCCATGATGGTGGTGCGGTCCGAATCGGCAATCTTGCTCTTCAAGTTCTCCTCATCGAGGGTGGCCTTCATGTTGAAGCAGTAAGACTCCAGGCCGTTCTTGGCAGAGATCGTCTCCTTCTGCTTGTCATCCTCGTTGCGGTACTTCTCGGCCTCGTTGACCATGCGCTCAATGTCCTCCTTGGAGAGACGACCCTTGTCATTGGTGATTGTGATCTTGTTCTCCTTGTTGGTCGAACGTTCCAGGGCAGTCACATTCAGGATGCCGTTGGCGTCAATGTCGAAGGTCACCTCAATCTGGGGAACGCCGCGGGGTGCGGGTGGGATGCCCGACAGCTCGAATTTGCCCAACAGATTGTTGTCCTTGGTCATGGCGCGCTCACCCTCGTACACTTGGATCAACACACCGGGCTGATTGTCAGAGTAGGTGGTGAAGGTCTGCGTCTGCTTCGTGGGAATGGTGGTGTTGCGCTTGATGAGCACGCTCATCACTCCACCAGCGGTCTCAATGCCCAAAGACAATGGGGTAACATCGAGCAGCAACAGGTCCTGTACCTCCTGCGACTTGTCGCCGTGCAGGATGGCAGCCTGGACAGCAGCGCCATAGGCAACAGCCTCATCGGGATTGATGGACTTGTTCAGCTCCTTGCCATTGAACAGATCCTGCAACAGTCGCTGCACCTTGGGAATTCGCGTGGAGCCACCAACCAACACAATATCGTGAATGGCCGACTTGTCCAGCTTGGCATCGCGCAGAGCCTTCTCCACGGGGTCCATGGTGCTGCGGAACAGATCAGCGTTCAGCTCCTCGAAGCGGGCACGAGTGATTGAGGTATAGAAATCGGTGCCCTCGAACAGCGAGTCAATCTCAATGCTCGCCTGGGTGGAGGAAGAAAGCGTACGCTTTGCACGCTCGCATGCGGTGCGCAGACGGCGCAGAGCACGCTTGTTGGTGGTCAGATCCTTCTTGTGCTTGCGCTTGAACTCCTGCACAAAGTGAGTCACTAGACGATTGTCAAAGTCCTCACCACCCAAATGGGTGTCACCGGCCGTAGATTTGACCTCGAAGATGCCGTCATCAATCGACAGAATAGAAACATCAAAGGTACCACCGCCCAAATCGAAAATCAACACATTACGCTCTCCCACCGCCTTCTTGTCGAGGCCATAGGCAATGGCAGCGGCAGTTGGCTCGTTGATAATACGCAATACATTCAGGCCGGCAATGGTGCCAGCATCCTTGGTCGCCTGACGCTGTGAGTCGTTGAAGTAGGCTGGCACAGTGATGACGGCATTGGTTACAGTCTTGCCCAGGTACGCCTCGGCGGTCTCCTTCATTTTGGTCAACACCATGGAGGAGATCTCCTCGGGGAAGAAGGTTTTCCTCTCGTCCTTGTACGTAACTTCAATCTTGGGCTTGCCATCAACGCTGACAACTTCGAAGGGCCAGTGCTTCATGTCGGACTGCACGGCCGAATCCTCGAATTTGCGACCAATTAGACGCTTAGCATCGAAGATCGTTTGAGTTGGGTTCATGGCCACCTGATTTTTGGCGGCATCACCGATCAAACGCTCCGTATCCGTGAAGGCAACGTAGGATGGCGTCGTACGATTACCCTGATCGTTGGCAATGATCTCAACCTTGCCATGCTGGAACACACCCACGCAAGAGTAGGTTGTGCCCAAATCAATACCAACAGCTGGTGCTTTAGACATCTGCAATAAATCAAATTATCCAATTATTATTAGTATATTTCGAGAATATTTTACTATTTTTAATGTCAACGAAACTTTTGCTGAATGTTTTTTCCCCTCATATCAGGCAGGATCTGTTAAAAACAAAAACTTCAAAAAACAAAAGCTAACTGGATAATTAAAGACTGCAGAAACTTAAACTTCCTCCCATATATAGACTGTGTAATTAATCTTATTAAATAGTAAAAATATTAATTGAAAAGCACAAGTGCAATACATAAGTTTACAAAATATCTATACATCAATTACGAAGGCTGAGGTTGCAACCCTGGTCTCTACCGTTGGAGAATAATAAAAGGCAGTAAAAGTGATTTTCGCCTTCTAGAAATTTCCATAAATTTCTCATGCAACCAAAACTGGTTAGTGCTAATGTCAGCGCAGCACCAAAAACGGCGAAACATGAACAAATGACTAATTGTTATATAGCCGAATCACGTATGTACGAACATTGTGCTTTGTACATATAGCTCAAACAAGATTATTTCAGAGATAACAATGGAGTTTTATTTTAGCGGCATCAGCAGCAGCAGCTGCTAATTTTCATCCACCGCATGGGAAACAATAGCGAAAATTCTGGAATGCTTGAAAACCACGAAACGTGCATCCACGCACACACACACACACATAAATATATGAATGAATGTATGTGTATCTTCCCATGAACGGAAAAAAAC
This sequence comes from Drosophila cognata, assembly GCA_035041535.1. NCBI lineage: Eukaryota > Metazoa > Arthropoda > Insecta > Diptera > Drosophilidae > Drosophila > Drosophila cognata. Next base: position 8,852,982 of record JAWNLC010000571.1, on the reverse strand, counting down.
GCCGTTGCCAGACCGATGGTCTAGCATATTTAACACTGTGCACGAAAGAGACGACTATAGATACAGAACACGCGCGCGTCAATTCCATACACATGTATAAGTTGAGTTTTTGTGTATTTTATTCCAACAGCGCGTGCACGCACACATTGAAAAGCCGGTTAGCAACGCCTGTTTAAATATAGCAAAACTAGCAAACTATAAAGAAAATTGTTTAGCTATTCAATGTATTTTTAAAATACAACAAATGTTTGCGAAATTATTAATACGAATTCATACGTCAGCAATCAATCGTCATTATGACTCATGAAATTAGTAGTCAGACGATGACTGGAATACGCATACGCGTCTGTGTGATGCGGCGTATTTTTTAATGGAATATTCCAGACCACATAGGAAAAAAGCTAATTACGCTGAAAACATGTATATAAATGCATGACTTTGATTGTCTATTAAAAGAAACTAATGCAATGCTAATGTTAAATGACGCAATACATATGAACACATGTATGTAAATGCATACATGCGCACACACGCACACACACACACACACACACGCATTCACAGTACGCACGTACACCACAAGCTACAACTCTAAAGTTCAAGTATTGAGGTCATAAATTTCCATACGGTAGAAATCTCGAAATATGTCAATGTCTCGCAATCCGATATTAAATGCAGCTATGAATGCAATCAACGCATAATTATTGATTAGACGCGTAAATCAGAACATGTGAGTCAATGGAAATATTTTTTTTTCTAGACCAGCGCACGCGGTGATCCACGCTGAGCACGTGCCACCAAATGCAGCGCACAGAAAGGGTAAATGTAATTAGAAAATAATTTGAAGTAAAACTTACCTTTGTGTGTTCTTTGATTAGAATGTACTAAATATATAGGAAAACCGTGTAATTGCTACTTCACTTCTTTGTTCCACTTAAATTTCTTTCTGCCGAGTCGACACTCTGACGTTCGATCAAACTGGCACTTGTAATACGAATAATGATGGCGTATGATGGTACCTTTACTTATAAGCGCGTTGGCCTGGTCTGGAAAATTCTAATATTCCTATATTCTCGATGTGGCAAGGCTGTCAAATAAAACGGGTTGCTTTACTATCGCTCAATACTTATCGAAAATTATCGAGTGCTGTAGCCCTGTGACTGAAATGGCATTGCCATGCTAGAATCAAATCCGCCAAATTTGAAAGCGTTCAATACCTCTTAAGGTGCCGTACAATAAAAAATCAATAAATGGCCATAAAATAGCTGGGTTATCCAGACCCCACATCGTCAAGCGTCAAGTAGCAAATAACACGCGTTATCAGCAATGTACATAACTGATATTGACAGAATTAGGATGGAAATTGTTTTTATTATAGGTGTAGTTGCACTTTGTCAACAGATTAGCAGTTAGCTGGTATATATTTGTTATATAAATACGCATACAGTGCCACTTAATAAAGCGATACGCAAATCTATTTGCGTCAGGATAGACATTATTAGCCGTCAATACCAGATCTCTTATGCACATATTTTTTGTATATATTTATATTTAATCATATATGTCAGACTTATGTGCGAGTTTCGAGTTTACAATCTGGTTCCACACCTTCAAAAATGGGCGGGCTTTCCTCACCACCCCCGCCACCTCCTCCAGTAATTAATTTGATAATATCCGATATTTTGCTATTAATAATCTGCGAAAAAAAGGGAAAATTATTATTAAAAAAATGCATTTCAAGTTGTAATTTATGTGATTGACATACATTTTCGACCTTCACGACAACTGAATCGTGCCCAAAGTCCCATATATCGCCAAGCAATTCTACACCCATTTCATTAACCAGCGCATGTATAAAATCATCAATCCGCTCTTCCTCCATCAAATTCTCCAAATTAATTTTCAAATCACCCAAAAGTAGTTCGATTTGCAATCCCGTAATTCCTATATTAGTGGACACTTTTAGCCTCCATGAAATAAACAGCGAAAACTCCGTAACTGATGCTCTGAAAGTGGCATAAGAAGTGATTGGTGATGAGTATCTGGAAATTCAATTATATTGCAATCACTTACTCAGCATTCCCATCTCCGGCCAGATTTACAATATAGGCTAGGGAGCCCTTGGCGGTGTATAAGGATTTCAAATAGGTGTATGGAAGGGTGACCTTAATAGTACTACGTTGTAAACCAGGAACTATATTTATGTTCAGCGTGTTTACAACGAAATCGGAAAGACCCATCAAGCGAAAGTCGTCTACTGATGCGCTAAAACTATTGAAAGACACATTCAATTATAAATCATAAATGTAGTAGTTAAGCGGCAATACAATTCGACTTACTCGATAAGGTATTTGTTATTCAAAGCTGCCTCTGCATGACCTAGCTCGAGTGGATCCAATGCGGGTAAGCCTAAGTTTGGTATTGGATGGCACATTCGCATACGAAACTCCTCAAGCAAGTTGAGAATCCTTTCCTCAAATACGCATACAACTGGCGACAGGCAGCTGTAAATTGTGGCCGTGGCCAGTAACATCTTTAAGAGGTTGCCTATCTGCATATTGGCTCTATTCCGAGGATCTGCTTGCCTTAACACAAAGCACGCAACTGAAGTGCCTATGCAAAATTGTTGTGGTTTTGTCAAGTGCGCCCCATTTCCAATATCCCATAATGAACGTCTAGATATGACCATAAGCAATTCATAATATACCCTTGCTTATAAGCCTACAATACGCTTGCAAAGGGTATTTTAAATTGTTTGCGAAGTTTGTAACGCATTAAAGAAGGCACCTAAGAAAAAAAAAATTATCATGTCAGCTAGTTAGCTAAAACATGCATTATCTTATCAGATATATATCGAGATATAATATACTACTGCATTACAGTAAGGTGCTAAATGTCAGGTAGGGTATATAATTTTCGACCGCTCAAGGTTAGTTAGCTATCAATAAGAATTTAAACGTTATCAATGGGCTACTATTTTCGATTAACAAATCGCATTTTATTTGTTTTCGATGATTTAAGAGTTATCAAATCGCTGATACGCTTCAATGGTTGCTTGCAAAACTTACGAGCTATTAAATTTCGTATCTAATCTAAAGCTAAACTTGTGCTGGTGGCTGTTGCAAGTGTTCGGGCAACTGCTGCAGTTCCGTCTTGGACGCCTGCAGCGCTACACCCTCGGGCAAATTTCGTTCGATGTACTCGAGAAATGTGTCCAACGTTGAGCCGGTCAACTTATGGAAGTTCATGTAGCGAAAATGGGTCCGGATCTCATATTGCACTCGATGCTTCTTGTAGATATGCACCGATTTCAGCAGAGTCATCCTTTCATGATGCGCCTTGCGGGGAGACCAACTGCAATACGTGGAGGCAGTAAGTATATATATATTATACATGTATATATATATGTATATACCACTTACCATTTGCCCAGCTCAATGCCCAAATGCTCGGCGGCAGTTGTCGCAAACCAGGTGTAGCTCTTCAGAACTGCCGGATCAGTGCCTCGCAGCTCAACTTCCAATTTGCTGTACAGCTGATCGGATTCGGCTGGTTGGATCGGAGACGTAGCTACTGTGGTGTTGTTGCTCAAGGCGGAGCAAAAGCGAACAGGCTGCGTCAAGTGCAACCTCTTCATTACCTGCAAAAGACATTAATGCAAGTACTTGTCATAAGTTTTCTTTAATAAATATAGTAAAAAGCAAATATGCACCTGAAACATTTTGTTATTGCACCGCAAACAGAAACAGGGTTATGCAAGCACAGGGTTGCAAAAATTAAATCATATTAGTCGATAGTTTTGCTGAAATTTGCCGGGGTGTGGTGACACTGTTTCTCAGCGCACGTGCGGACGTTTTTGAAGTTTTTGTTGTATATTCATCAATTTGATTTTTTTTTTGCATTTCTAAGCTATACACCAAATTTCATTTACTCAATATGGAAAATATAGATCGCAAAGGTAAGTGAGTAACAGATAAAAAGTCAAACGCGCGCTGACAAGCATTAACCATCCACAGCGAATGATTGCACTGAGCTGAGCTCTGATGATGAAGAATACGATGACATCGAGGATGATGATGAGGAGACGGGCGATGATGATGGCGAGCAAACAACTTGCTTGTTTTGCACCCAGGTTTCAAAAAGTATTGATGTGGCCATCGAGCATTTAAATTGCCAGCACAATGTGAACTTGTCACAGCTGAAGCAGAAATTTGAAATGGACCAATATGCCTTTATTAAACTAGTAAATTACATACGAACGGAGAAGATTAGTGCAGAAAATTTGCTATTAACGGAACTGCCCCTGTGGAATTTAGAGAAATATCTCAAACCTTTGGCGAACGAGCCATGGCTGTACTATGACTACGAATCGCTCAAGACTGACGGAGCTGAAGAGGCAGTAGTGGGCATACCACAACTGTTGCAGCGCGTTGCGGAGCAAAGTAAACTGCTGCAGCAGGCCAGCGAGGATATGGAACGGATGCGCAACGACTACAAAACACTCCTGCAGAAAGTGCACAGCAATGACGACTCCGGCGATAAGCATAATAAGCCTGGTACTGTGCGCAACGCTCCAACCTTTGATAAGGAATACTTTAATAGCTACTCCCACTTTGGCATTCATCACGAAATGCTTAGCGATAATGTAAGTGAAAGGTGAAATTGTAAACATTCATCAAATGTGTAACGCTTGTCACACAGGTGCGCACCAGCAGCTATCGAGCAGCTATTATGCAAAACGAGAAGTTCTTGCGTGGCAAATCGGTTTTGGATGTGGGCTGTGGCACAGGCATACTCTCAATATTTGCATCACAAGCGGGCGCCGAGAACGTTGTGGGAATTGACAACTCGGAAATTGTCTACACAGCCATGGACATCGTCAGGTGAGCGAATTTAATTTGTAATTAATTACTTCATTATTTGCAATTTAAATTTGTGGTTTATCAATTAATATCACAGAAAAAACAAGGTGCAAAATGTAAAGTTATTAAAGGGACGCTTGGAAGACACGGAACTGCCCGAGCCCAAGTATGACATCATCATATCCGAGTGGATGGGCTACTTTCTTCTGTATGAGGCAATGCTGGACACCATTATCTATGCACGCGATCATCATCTGAAGCCCAATGGCAAAATTCTGCCCAATCGCTGCACGCTGCATCTGCTGGGCATTAATGAGGAGCTGCATGGACAACATGTGGAATTCTGGTCGGATGTCTACGGGGTTAATATGAGTGATTTGCGCAAGCGAAGCATTGAGGAACCGCTAATGCAAGTAGTCAATTCCGACAACATCCTCACAGAGAGTGAGCTCATTGCCGACTTTGACATGATGACAGTGGACTTGAACTATTCGAATTTTACGCACGAGTTCAATTTGAAGTGCACGCAAACAGGTAAACTGGGTGCCTTTGCAGGCTATTTCGATACGCTCTTCGAGCTGGACAGCCAAGTCATGTTCAGCACATCGCCCGCCGCGACGCCCACGCATTGGAAGCAAACCGTTTTCTTCATTGATCAACCGCAAGATGTGCAGAAGGGTCAGGTGATCAGTGGCAAGATCAAGTCGCGGCGCCATAAGGGCGATGTGCGTGCATTGTGCGTGGACATCGAAGTGTTTGGCAGACATTACAAATATACATTGGATTGATTTGTTGATCTTCAGACCTTTTTAATGCAAGATTTTTGTTGTAAACAGACTCTGAACTTAATTAATTGTAAAATAATGTATATATATAAATTAAAATGAGTGCACGCGGTCAGATAAGCCGGCTTTGTGTCGTTTCCAAAAACAATTTCATACATATTATAGAGGGGCGAGAGGGATTGGGAGAGGAAACAGATGCGAAAGACATGAATGGATGTTGCTTTAAGCAGTGTGGGTTTCCAGATCGGAGGCGGGTATCTCCGGCTCCTCATCGTTGTACACATTCTCGGCCATTTGCCAGACTTGCATAATATTGTCCTCGGACACGGAGCAGATGATCCATGGCTCATTTGGATTCCAGGAGAAGTCGCTAATTTTGGCTGTATGGCCACCGTGGATGAACAGCAGCTCTGGTGGTCCATCCTCAGCATCTTCAGAGCTCTGCTCCTCGCCAATTTTGGATAAGTCCCAAACGTGTAGGCGGCGATCGGTGCCCGAGGAGGCGAGAATGGTCTCGTTATGGGGCGACCATTGCACTTGAAAGATCTCATCCTTGTGCGACTCAAAGGAATGTAATTTCAGCTTGAGATTGCGTAAATCCCACAAGGCGACCGTTTTGTCCGCCGAGCCTGTGGCCAATATGAACTCCGAATAGGGATTAAAGCTCAAGCAATTCACCTCAGCTGTATGAGCATCGACGGTGTGCGATGGCTTCGAGGTGTTGTTGTTGCGCGTATCCCAAATCATGAGCTTCTGATCATCAGCCACAGAACCGAAAAGCGATTCATGCAGCAAATGCCAAGCGACATCCTCCACGACGGCCGTGTGACCAGTGAATATATTCTTGGCATCAATAACGCGATGTTCCTTGGGCGTGGCATTGATATCCCACAAACAGATGGTGTGATCGTCAGAGGCCGAGAGCAAGTAACCTGGGGGAGCATAATCATAATAATACATTCAAATGCTTCTCTTTCTGACTCCATAACCAGTCAATCAATCTCTGATAAAACTTGGATTAATTAATGCAGGTATCGAATTCAATCGGATCAGATTACTATACCATTTAGCTTAACTAGTCCCATGCTTACCGTTCAAATTGGGATTCCATGAGAGACCGTAGCCCTCCTTTTGGTGGCCACGCAAACGCAAGTCCGGCTGGCATTCGCCGGATGGTTCCGGTTTGCTGGGATGCTTTGTGTAATCAAAAACGAGAACATCACTTGATGGAGTTTTGGTGGCAATAACGCATGCATTTTGCGGCATGTAGCGGGCACGGTTCACCTCGCCCTCGTGATTGATTTTGATTTCAATTTCGATTTTGCCGCACACGGAGCCAAAGCCGCCAAATTCACCCTTTTCATTGTCATAGTGGGAGCTATCGAACTGTGCATCCTCGCTGGGCAACTGGACACTGGCAATGAGCAGATGATTCTGTTCATCCGAGGTGTGCGTGCCTAGTATCAAACGATGCACGGAGTAATCTTTGCCATCCTGCTTGGTGACATCGGGTAGCCATTGGGCCGTCAGCGAAGGCCATTCCAGTGCGTGCGTCATCACCAGATCGTACAGAAACGGAGTGTTCTTCTTCCATATCTTGTACTCCTCGTTGATCACACGCTCCTCGACAGCATCGTCAAAGGATTCCGCTGCTTAGAGCAAAACAAATATGTTAAAAGTAAGCAGTGGATATAAATATTATATTAATATTTGTCATTTACCATTATCGCTCCGATCTACCATTTTCGAGCAGACAACTATAAATTATATTTTAACGCAAATTATTTTGCGCGTCGCAAATTCGGGCGCCAAAACAACAGAACGGCGGCGGCAGCAGCAGCAAAAGCGTGCGCAGTGTCGGCGAAAGTTTACACGCTTCGCGACTATTTAAACAAGCGCTCTCGTCGAAAATACTATACTTAAAAACACACTTAAAATCGTGACAAGTCAGTTGTGTGTATTCTTACACGTGTAAGTAATTTACTTCTTGCTCAAAATGAGAAAAATATTTCCCCTTTTCGTTTTTGCAAGCGCGTCGCCTGCGAGATGCGACAGAGATGTGTGGATATATCATCGATAGCAATGAATGAAAATTACATTGAATCCATTGTAATCGATACTTTGCGGTGTTTCGGAATGAAAATAGAATGGAAACAGAAAAAGTAAAGGCTTATGTATACAATCTAATTCTTTCCAATAAAATTTTTTTCTATATAAGTGTTTGAAATAAAACAAAATCTTTTCACTTTATATTGAACTAAACAGAAATTAATATTTTTTATTGTTTCCATACATGGTCAACGGTATTTCAATAACGATAAATAAAATTACAGCGGAAGTGCATATTAAATTAGATTTAATACAGGTGACAACTCTTAAGCAATAAACAAGTATCAATTAAAATTTTCGCAAAGCTTATTGTAAAAATTTTGAATAATTGGCGCGTAACTCTAGAGCTTCAGCTTCAGCTATAATTAATGTGCAAGCCCTTCGGAATGGTTAGTTGAAGTGTTTTGATGTGTAGAGCTAGCAGTTTAACTTGAGGTAGCTTAGAGAGCACATCTAGTGTTCGAGTGCGCAGCGGATAAATTGCTAAACTTGCCTTACGCTAATACAATTATCAGATTGTGCATTTTATGCCAATTAGTTTGTTCACTTAACTCGTAAGCGGCACACGCAACCTTCACAATAAAACATTCCAGTGGCGGTAAGTGCAAGTGAAAAGAGAGTTACTGAGAAACTTTCTCTTTTATGTTTACATTGTTGTTGTAACTTTTTGTTTTGCAACTTGTTTGTTGTTTACGCTGGTTTATATTTTACAGTTGAGTATAGAAAGATGCACGTAGACCGAAGCAACGGCTTAGCGGAGGCCAATAACGAGAGGGCCGAAAACTATTTAGACCATCTTCTGACCAACGGCAGCCAGGAGGGCGACAGCGGGGCAAAGCTGCAGCTGCCGTCATGGTACAATGAACAGTTATTCAAGCGGTAGGTGCCATAATTGAAACTTATTAACAACTTATGCTAGAGATGAGCGAGTTTCTGATTTTGTTTTTAATCTTGTCCCTTTTGGATAATTGGAGTACTAAATGTTTCTTGCTTGTTTTTTACATGTATTTCTTTCTGTACCAGCTTTGAGCATAATTTTATTCTTTTTGAATTTTTTTTGTGTACAGCGGCCAAGGATATTTTCGAAAATATCGCTTTGTGATGACTTCTGGGATGTTGGCTGGATTGATTGCCGTGCTTGCCATTCCCTCGATACTGACAGTGCTTATTTGCACGCGTCAATCTTCGAATGCGCTGAGTGCCTATCGTCGCTATTTGCGCACAATCTTTCACGCCCAAGCCTGGTATTTTAATTCGATAGATGATCGGAATAGTAAATTCTGGACAAGCATTGCGGCAGTGAGGCAAGTACACTCGAGATCCAGTCGCGCTTGTCAGCGACTTGCCGCTGGGCGGATAACGCAAAAGGATCTGGCGTTGACACAGTTCGGATTCATTGGCTTTATTACGCTGGGTGCACATCGAATCCACCTGGAGGATGATGATTTCCTGGAGGCCACAACGCACATGTGGCGTGTGCTGGGCCATTTGTTGGGCATTAAAGATGAGTACAATATCTGTGGCGCCAATTGGGCAGAATCCAAAGAGCGTTTGGCAATTGTTATGAGAAAAGTTTATAGGCCGGCGCTAGAACAGACCAATGATGACTTTCATCGTATGTCAGAAGCACTGATTCATGGACTCTGGCATGCTAATACAATGCTATCGGTGCAAGCGAATATTTTCTTTACCAAACGCCTGGCCTATGTTAAGGGCTACGAGTACTACAGCTTTGACTATTTGGATGGGGAGCAGCCAGATCCACAGCAAAGACAATACTATTATGACATGAATTTGTGGGATCGTTTCATTGTTAGTTATGGCCTATTTATGGTGACCTATATGCATAAATACGCCGTTATTCGATGGTATTTCAATTTTAGAATTTGGCTTATGGACTTTTTTATGTATTACTTGCCACTCGCTGCTATTTTGAAGTTTGGAGTTAAATCGGCTTATGTGCGCATCTTTCGGTCCGGAGGTCAGGCGCAAGAACTGGAATTTAATCTCAAAGAAGAATAGATTAGTTAAGTGTTTTTTGTGACGGATGGTCGGTAATTTCTTGATTGTCGAATAAAATTACAATGTTTTTCTAAAGAACCGCCTTTTATCTTAGTTGCAATTTTCAGCACTGGCTGTACAGATAAATATGATATGCCGGCAATAGAATTTATCGATAACGATAACACTTATTGTTTTGTTGCTCGTTTTTGCGCGTTTTTTATGTGCTATTGGTAAATATATTAATTTACAGCAGAAAATAAGAAAGTATTTGCAACAAATATGTTTTATCATGTAAGTAACAACTACAAGTAAGTACTGAATCTTTTGCCTAACCGAATGCCACACAGATTTCACTCGAACACGAAATTCTGCTGCATCCGCGCTACTTTGGTCCGCAATTGCTGGAGACGGTGAAGCAGAAGCTCTACTCGGAGGTGGAGGGCACGTGTACAGGCAAATATGGTTTCGTGATAGCCGTCACAACGATAGACCTAATTGGCTCCGGTGTAATACAGCCGGGCCAGGGCTTTGTCGTATATCCAGTGAAATACAAGGCAATTGTCTTTCGCCCCTTCAAGGGTGAAGTGCTGGACGCCGTCGTCAAGCAGATAAACAAAGTTGGCATGTTTGCCGAAATTGGACCACTGTCCTGCTTTATATCGCATCATGTACGCTGACTTTACAATATAACGTTGCACAGAATATTTACGCAAATCTTACAGTCCATTCCCGCTGATATGCAATTCTGCCCGAACGGAAATCCGCCTTGCTACAAATCCAAGGACGAAGATGTGGTCATCTCGGGTGAGGATAAAATACGCCTCAAGATTGTCGGCACACGTGTGGATGCCACCGGCATTGTAAGTCATTTAAATATGATGTTTGTTTGTTTTATCAAACTATCCATACTTTCACAGTTTGCTATAGGAACATTGATGGATGATTATTTGGGACTGGTCTGTAATTAGTTTAACACAAGCAAGAAGACAAGTCAACTTTATATACAATTTATATATATATATATATTTTAAACTTTAATGAAATGCATTTTAGACCGTTAAATATCTAGGTGTATATATATTATAAATACTTTATAAGATTTGATTTAAATTCAAAGGTACGTTATGTTTGTAATTAAGTACAATTGTATGTGTGTTCTTTTGGTGTGTGGGAGCTACAATTATGGATGGATATATTTTAATTCAATAGCAAAGTCTACATTTAAGGATGTATATGTATATTTATATTTATAAGTATATCTGTGCAAATGGGGCTTAAGGTAGAATGCACTTAAGTTAAGCTTACAACAACACAAAGACGTATTTAACAAGCTAAATTGATATTCTTGCAGAGCGTAATTTAACAAAAAGCCGACTGAGGAATGAAGGAGAATTAGTTATTTTTCCCAATAAGTTAAGAAACAAACAAGTCTGCAAGAATATTTCAACTTCGACATGCCGAAGCTCTTCGATTCTTAGATAAGATTGCACAAGAAATGAAAGCATGAGATACTAAAGCGCAGCTTTTGTTCAGATTGAATACTTAGGATTTAGATTGCGGATTAGGCAGCGAGCATGATTGTACATACATAAAGGAATCTATAAAAATTAATGTTTTACAAGCCATCCTACAATATGCTGACTCACAGGTCCCAGGAAAACAAATGGTGCTTGACAAGCATATCGCGCACACCATCCTTCAGTGGCTGCGATTCCTTGCCACGCTTGGGCGGCAACTCCCAGTCCGGATTCAGGTTGAAGGCAAACTGTGAAAGGATACGCAATTCGCATTTGATTTGCACCCAGCCGGGTGAGTCAATAAAGCTCCATGTGTGATACCATTTCTGCACCACTTCCTGGCATGCGCAGAGTACCTCGAGCCACAGATGCAGAACCTGCTCGTTGAGGCCCAGGCAGATGAGCGAGCGCAGCTTCACATCCATTTGGGCATGGGCATTGTCGTGGGTCTGATTGATTGCCTGGACGCAGCGATAGAGCAGCTCCTCGGGCGTCAACACCTTGCCGTCCTCATCCAGACGATAGGTTTTGCACAGAACCAGACGGCTGTACACTGATTTAAAGTCCTTCTCCACCTCCAGAGAGGAGACCTCCTCAATGAATAGCCACGGATGTATTGGCCCGCCGAGAAATGTGGGTCGTTTCATGCCATGCTCAAGAAATGCTTTAACCGCCGGAGCCAAGGTGCCGCGCACGAGATCCGTTACCGTTTCCGAAATGGCATCATCGCCAGCGGAAGTATACAATTTGCTGCGCTCATCGAGCAGCTGGACAAACTTTGCGGGGAACCAGCCGCGCAAGCCATTCAACTCACCCACCCAGCAATGCTCGTCCTTCTGGCTAATTATGGTAATAATATCGTTGCGCCGGAAGCCCAATTCATCGTCATCATGCCGCTCAAAGTCATGCAATGCTTTAGCTCGCCGCTTCCGCGTGCGTGCCACATTGATGAAGTTCTCGTGATCCTTGGCATGCGATTCGCTGCTGTAGTTGGCCGTCAGCTGGATGTGGCCAGCCAGTTTCGGTTCGATGGTTATGAAGTGGCGGCCCACCTTCAGTATGGCCTCGCGCAGATCGACCAGAATTTCGGTTTGGCGTATGTTCTTGTTTTTTAGCTGCTCCGCTTCGGGATCGCTGCGAAACAGAAATGCCTCCAGTATGGATTTACTTTTGCGCACTTGCCGTCGCGACAGCTGCTGCTTGGGCAGATTGGCTGCTGCTTCCGGATTGCCAATCTGATGGCCCTGATCGGCCATCAAATAGGCCAGATGACGCCGTCGATGCGTCTCGATAACGGTTTGACTCAACGAGCCACCCACCTCGAGCGCCTGGCGGAAGAGTACCTCGACGTCGTCCACTTCGCAGCACATGGATAGCGAATTGAATATCTGTGCCGAGTTCTCCAAGTGTTTGAGATCCGTTTCCTTGACCTTGAGCATGCCCAGCGTTAGTTGGAACAGCACAATGGAACCCTCGTAGAAGAACCAGTCCCAGATGCGCACCAGTATCTTCATATGCACCACATTCGCAAAGATCGTGAGAAACCAGTGCAACGTTATCAGCGACAGATCGATATCGTGCCGCTTCAGCGACTCATCCACGCTGGCCAAATAGTTGGCAATCAGCGTCTGCATCACCCGCTGGTCCGCCTGGATGCCTAGCAGCGTTGAGCTATAGTATGAGGCCGGCAGAAGATCCTCCACAATGGTGACCATCATCCAGAATGCATTCTCCTCTTCCATGAACAGCAGCAGGCAGGCAACAATCACTCCGGTGCCCTGACAGTAGCCAATGTCGGGAAAGAGCCACGCAATGCCGCGCAGAATGCGACGCAATCTTGGTATGCCCGTTCCATTTGGATGACTAAAGCACGCATTCGTCGGCAATATGCGCAGAAGATCCTTTTCTATTTGCTTCGATGTCATTAGCTGATCGTTGCTGGAAGCTGTCGAAAAAGCAAATATAAAATTTATAATGAAGAAGACTATAATTTTAAATTAATTCTAATATTCGTAATAAAATGCTTACCCTTGACTATATCGTGATAGCTAGTCTCGCTTTTTTGCTTTTTGGACAGTGCACCGGAGAGACGCATCCACATTTGAGGTCGCAGACTGTGAGGTATGCCGTTTTGGACCATTTTGCGCAGCTTCTCGGTGCGCTGCAGCAGCAGCTCCACATGCTCCCAACTCAGTTCGTTGGCTTCCTTGTTGTGGGCAAACTCCAGGTGGGCGATCCACTGCAAGCGCTGCTGGGCATCCTCCATAAATGGTATGCTTAGCAATTTATTCGAACTTTGTTCGGGTCCATCCTCCTCCTCGACTCGAAACCCGAACTCATCAAACCGATAATCGGGCTGATCGTTGGGATCTGCAGCTGCCAGTTCTGATTCGCCTCCCAGCTTGGCCAGGATCTCCTGGGGCCACATTGAGGGTGTTAGCGCTGAGAAAGGTCCTCCGGGATTTGGACGCAAGCCGTCTGCAACACTCAATTCCTCCATCATGGGCGGCAGTTCACCAATATCGTCGTCGGAACCCAAGTTCTGCAATTTGCGCTGTTGGCAGCATGAAGAGTCAGCAATTTTAATTAGCTTGATAAGAAATCTGTCATCTCAATTAAATTGTTACCGTATGTTCTTCACGGCCCACGTAACCATCATGGTCGCGACCGAATATGCTACGTGCCATATCCATTTTCGAAAACAACTATTTGTGTGTGCACTTAATCAATTATTTAACTTAGCATATAGGCGTCTTTGATTGTTTTCCCCTTTTAACCTTATACGATTTTTAATCACACTGCATTGTTTCTAACAAATTTCACAGCTTTCGCCCGCAGTCAGCTGTTTGATGAATTTATCGGCTATCAGTGTGGAGTTCACATCTCTTGCAGAGATATCAGCTGACTCGTAATGCCTCTGTTATTCATTGTTGGACACTTGTTTGCTGTTAGCAGGCGCTGTATTCAAATTTAAGTCTCTTTCGCTTACTATTTTAAAACTAGCTGCTACGATAATTAAAATTTCTAAGAAATATTATTAAAAATATAACATTAAGAACAGTATATTTTTCAAAAGTTTATGTAAACGCTGCTTATGCTGTTATTACTTCTCAGCGGCATTAACATTTTAGCAAACTGTAAAGTTTCTGTATGCCAAAATCATATGTCGGTCTTGCACCGATAACAGCTGATAGTTTGTTGTACGTTGACTATTTTGCTTCGCACTCCCCCCAAAATAGTTATTTCAAATGAAAATAAACAATTAAAAACTGGTATAAGAATGCAGATCAAGCCTATAATTACATGTAAGTAGTAATCTATATAATTTTTCCCATTTGTAAAGAATACATTTTTCCAGATTCTGGCTCTTTTCCACTATTTCGATCGCTCGAGTCGCAAATTCTGAATGCGATTCCATTGGACACTTGCGAATGGCGTCGTACCTTTCAAAGGCCAACAAAACATGTTCGCCTAGAGGCTCAAACGCAACAATTTAGTGTGGAACCACTTGAGCGATACAAACGTGGCGATTGGAGTATTTTGGAACATCCTATCTTGCACATATTTGTCACGGAATGCAATGTGAGTGTGTGTGTGGTTCATGGTGGTGATTAGCTTACTGTACTGTTTCCAGTTTAATTAACCTATAATTGAATGTCTTTTAAAAAAATATTTGGTTTTCAGGACATTGACACGTACAAGGCAACGATTCGAGAGGAAATCGATGCTTGGCTTAAGCTTTTGACCAGTTATGGCATCTCCGATTGGATGATTCTGTTAGTGGAGACACTGGATATGCGCAAAACAAAGAATTTGTTGCCTCGTACCACAGTACTTGATAAGATACGTTTGGATTTTGGCAGCAAAAACGATGATCGCTGTATTTCCGTATTGAATCCAGCGAAATTCGAGCAGAAATCAACGGAATCCTTTCGCTGTTTGGTGCAGCGCATACGTTTCCTAATGCTCACGAGCTTCAATCGGAATATAGCCAAATATGAAGAGCTAATACGCAGTAAGAGAGACAAACGCAACCATGACGATTGGGATTTTCGTCAATACTTCTTTATGCAGGAGGATCTTGCGCTGATATTCGAGAAACTGGAACTGCCCACAGAGGCGCTAATTCAGTATGATGAACTGGATGCCATGTTCTCGCAGTTCATTACGCATACCGGCTTCAATGAGAAACAACAGTGGTTGGCCTACTTCAAGCGTCCGCTTAGCGCTTTCCATGGCATCTGTCTGAGTCGCATTGATAAGTTCGAGATGCGACAGAAGATACGTCAGGAGGGCGTGTCCTTACTGGAATTTCGCAACTATTTGTTTGAGCGGCAGGCCTATCTTCTCCTGACATCCAATGATATACCCGAAATCGCCAAGCGTTTGCTGGGCTTCTTGTTTTCTACGCTGCGAGAGGTGGAGTACATTAAGTTGGATTGCCAGGAGGGCGCTTTGTGCTGTTGGGAGTTTGTCTGTGCTCTGGAAGTGCTGCAGCTATGCGAACAGGCCATGGAACCGAATGAGGTGACTTGCTTCCAGCACTGTGCACCCATTTGGAATTTGGCCAAGGATAAACTGTATGAGCTTGGAAAATTATGTGGCCTATTGCCGGGTTGCACGCCCAGTTCGGAGCAGCTGCACATTGTCGTCCAACTGTCCTCGGGTATTGGCGATGCGCCGCCTCAGCAACAGTTTCTGCAAGCCATGCCCCAGCTGCGCGATCGTTCACCGAATCGAAAGCCCAAATTGTCTGCGGCGCAACAGTTGAAAGAGGCCCTCGGCTCGAATCAGACATTCCAGAAGCTCTATCTGGAGCTGGCAGAGCTGGCCATTAGCACCTATAAGCACGTGGCGCGCTTACGCTCTGCGCGATTGGTTGGCCTTGATCTGGGCAAATTCTATTGCGCTTTGAATGAGCCACACAAGGCGGTGGGTTTTTTCACGGATCTGCTGCGCGAACTGAAGGCGGAGAATTGGCATACGCTGAGTTCACAGACGCTGCTGGAGCTGGCAAATTGCTATCGGAAAATGGGTGATTCGCTGGCGTACACCAAAACCTGCAGCTCCATCTCCTGCTGTGCAGAGTTGGAGACACTTGTGCGCACTTTTTATTTTGATGAGTTCTTAAAGTCGCTGAAAACGTTGAAGACAACGCTGTCCGCACAGCCTTCCCTAGAGAATGCCAACTACTGTGTGCTCGAGGATCATTTTCGCATACTGGACATGGAGGTGCTCAATGGTAAGCCCATAATCCAAGATGATCACTTGCTGGTGCAGTTAAAGCTGGAGAGTTTGTATCCGCGTGGCATTGTCGCCGAATGCATAAAACTCTGCTATGAACTCCATGTAGCCTCCGAACTGGAGACAGCTCTTCAGGATGTTGCTCTAACGCCTGCGCAGCACAAGGATTGCGCATCACGGCTGAAGGTCACACTACAGCTGTTCCACAAGCAAGATAGCTCACTCAACAGTGCCTCGGTGGTCTGCGATACGCCCAAGACTAAGCAGCCGGTACGAAGGACCAGCAGCACCAAGCGCAAATTGTCGCCCAGCATGCAGGCGGATTTCACAAATGTTGTGCTTGCTGAGAATATTAGTCTACAGCCGGGGATTAATCTTATCGAGCTCAAGGCGAAGGCGACACGCGTCGGTCGCTGGCAGTTTAAGCAGCTATGCCTGAGCATGTCCAGCTTGGAGTTTCTATCGGAGCCTTTGTCTGCGAGTGTGCAGCCGCCCATCTTTGAAATATGCACCAAGCCGGCGAGCGCCTCACTCGAATTTAAAACACTCATCGCTGGCATTGTGCAGCCCATCAATTTGCATGTCGCCGGCGGCAGTTTCATCTTTCCCGTCGATGCTAAGATTACGTTGCGCTGCTCCAAGAATCTGCGCATACGACAGGCTCGGGAGCCAGATGCGTCTAATTGCAATAATGATGCCAGCTTTGAGAATGTCCTCCTTGTGCCTCTTTTGAATTTCAAGTCTTTCGAGGAGCGGCGCATTCCGCTGGAGGTACTTACAGATATGCCCGGTCGCAAGATGGCCAAACAACACGAACATCACATACAACTAAGCTGTCCCTGGTCGCGCAACGAGCTGCAGATACCCATAGAGTTTCAGTCAGCCATGGAGGCCACTTGCAGGCTGCACACGTGCGGTACCCAAAAGTTCCTGCAGGTCATTATGAAGGGTCTGGATGCGCGGTTGCTGCTGCAGCATGCCAAGGTCAAGTGTGATGTGCCCGGCGTGCGTCTGCTTGATCTCAATCCTGAATCACAGCAACCAATTGTAAGTCGCTTATTATAATCAAAAAGTATAGCGCTAGTCTTTATTACAAATGTGACCGCTTGCAGGATATTTACAAATCGCTGACAGTCACCTACTTGTATGAGATTCAAGTGGAGCCTTTAAAAACGGAGCACGAGCTGTCCATTGTCAAGGTGCATTTCATGGTCAAATATGCAACGCTTGCCCAAACGCCCGTCTGGCGTAATTATGGCTGTGCCTTCGATCTGGTTGACTATTCAACGCTGTTCAAGCTGCAGGCACACCTGGAGACGAGCGAACTGTGTCGCCTGCGCACCGTTTGCAATTTGAATCTGAAGATAACCAAGGTCAATGAGAATCCATATGTGGATCTAATGTACGAGGTGCTTAATGATCAGAATCTGTGGGCAGTTTGTGGTCGTTCCGCTGGTGAGTTGTCGTTTGTCCACTTTTGATTTCCCTATCTATATTTGTGCTTTTTATTTTTTACTTCTAATTTCTTGTCACACACTTTTAAAATGCATATTAAGACATGGGTAAGTTTTTGGTTAATAAACACTCGCAGTAGCACTAACTATAACGTCTACAAGCTTATAGTAAATAAGAATGCTTATTTTATTGTTGCCTGTGAATATATTGCTATTTGGAATATCTGCAAGTTTGGTTATTTGTTTACATAGTAGAATTAATTTTGGCTCATAAATCTTCTAAATGATGACTTGATTTATTCAGTCTGACTTCTAAACAGTTAAACCCTTGGTGCATTTAAGAAATGCATTCAACATTTTCAAGAGCGCACCATAACTCAAAAAATGTATTTAATACAAAACTTAACTTAATTCAAAAAAGAACAAAATATCTTATTTACTGTATAAGCGTAAGCTTCTAGGCGTTTTCAATAATAATCAATATATATTTGCCGAACTTCTGCTCTTAAAGTACTTAGGCTTTAATTGGACTTTTCAAAACACACACAAATTATTGCTTTTGTCTTACTTGATTTATAGCAAACTCGTTACTTATCCATACAGTATTTTCTTGCAGGTGTCGTATCCATGAGGGATGTGGATAGCCATTCTATATCGCTGGATGTTATGCCCCTGAGCACTGGTTTTTTGCCCATGCCCAGCATACGACTGTCCAAGTATACCGAGGGAGGCAAGAATAAGGCCGATGCGCACTCCAAGGTGCATCCATTTCCGCCCGGCCAGGTGTACAACTCGACCAAGAGCATGCAGATCCATGTAATAGCTAGCGTGAGTGCCGAACAGTGAGCAGCCAAATTTCTATGGTCAAGTATTATTTATTGCAATAAGCGTCAAATTGTTAACCTAGTCTAGCAATAAATAAACAGAACTAAAGATCCAAATCTTTGGTCAGTTTCAATAATTGATCATGCTCCACGCGGTAAAAGTGCCAGTTTTCTGTTGCCGTTAAATCAGTTGCGCCCAGATGATTGTAAAACTCACGCGCCGGATTCCAGCTGAGCACATGGAAGTCTAGTCGTCGGCAGCCCAGTTTTACGGCTAAGGCGGCGACTTCGCGAAAGATGCGCGCACCAGCGCCGAGTTTACGATAAGCAGGACGCACGTAGATATCCTCGACGAAGAGGGAACGTCCCTGCCACGTGGAGTACGAGTTGAAGCAGATCGCATAGCCAATGCTCGAGCTATTGAGACAAATATTTATATATGTATTCAATGCTGTCAAATTGTAGCGTTTTATCAAGTTGCCTGATAAGCTGCCGTCCAACGAGCAACGAGCACAAATGTTTGCCAAACAGATTTGTTATTTGGCCGACACTCAAAACTGTTTGGCCAGCAAACATTTGCCTAACATCTTTCATTTTGACGCCTAGCTTTCTACGTTCTTATCAATTTTTAGTGTTATTTACTTTGTGACGTCCGTGAGCACATAGACATGACAATATTCGGGTCCGCCATCTAGGCCCGCATCGCGTATCAGATCTGTGTGTGGGAAGAATTACAATAGATGACAAAATTGTCTCGAAACACCATTTACCCTCCACGCTCAGCTCGGGACCTTGACTCATACGCTCGAAATCAGCTAGTTCCTGGGTAATATGGAATACTTTATGGCATATATGTATTTATATTTCACCTCCCACCTGTATCATCTCTTGCACTGCTTTCATATCCGTTTTATCCGCACGACGAAATGTAAATCCATCTTTTTGCGACATTTTGCACCAAATTGCGAGTCTGACCTGTAATATAGCTCAATTTAAACTAATCGGACCTTGATTTGCTTGGCTGTCGTTTTGCGAGCGGGCTTATCTAAAGTCCTAAGAGCTGCAGGGTTGTCGCGCTCAGGGTTGTCGCGTATTGAAAGTTTTAATGCTCATTGAACTAGTTCAAATCATCAAAACTACTCATACCAAATGGTGTCAAACTTTTAATTAATTTATATTGGGTATATTTCAAATTAAAGATTAAGATTTATATTAATTTGTTATATGTTTATTAGAATAAAAACATTGTAATACTTATCTGCAATTAAATAAAAGAGTAGGCAACAAATTATTAAAATAAAACTAAAAATATAGTAAAGAGAAATGGCCTATAGATAAGCTGTTAAATATCAATGTTTGGCGAATTTAAACTGAACAAATATTTTTTCATAATGAAAGAAGCTCCACAAATCCTAAATAATAATAAATATGTTTTACCGATCTTTTTCCTTCAACTGAATCTTATGGACAAAATTGTTTTCATATATATTTCCATTCTCTTCTAGCTGCTTATGATCTCTAATAAGTAAAATTGTGAATAATTACATTTTATTATTTACTTACAAAACGTTAAAATCTTGTTTTTAATAGAATCAAATTTCAAAAACTGTATATATATATATATATATATATATATATATATATATATATATATATATATATATATGCAAATGTGAATCAAAAACTCATTTTAAAACAGAAACAAAATTTGTTGCCTAACTTGTAATACAATTTCATTACATGTGACTTGGTGCGGTAGATTCTCTTTAGAGAGAACGCTCCACAGTCTTATCAGTAGTCGAACACGCTGGCCGGGCACAGCTAGTAAATACAATTGACCCCTTACCAAACATTGAGACGCGTTTTACATATTTTTCAATTTTTTATTATTTTTTTTTAGTAGAAATAGCTTTGGTTTTCAATATTGCTGTCGGGTGTTTGAGTTTATTTCTGAAATCTGCGTCTTATCTCCGTCCAGCACCGTCTCGATGATGCGACTAAAGATTGTAAATATGTGTGTACAAATATATATATATACATAATTATATACAGTATATACTTGAGTACAGAGCTGTGCTGGATTATTTATGAATTCCAGCTTCAGCTGGGAGCATTTTTCAATTTCTTTAGTATATATATTTTCCAAGAGATTTGTTGTTATTGTTGCCGCTTGTTGAGCTGGGCTTATCTTGCTGTTGGCGTTTCGCTTAT
This sequence comes from Drosophila cognata, assembly GCA_035041535.1. Lineage (NCBI taxonomy): Eukaryota > Metazoa > Arthropoda > Insecta > Diptera > Drosophilidae > Drosophila > Drosophila cognata. The sequence continues at coordinate 8,831,972 of JAWNLC010000571.1, read as the reverse complement.
TGTTATGCCCGCTATTTAATTCTATTTAAATGGACATTTATATTTTATATTTAAATTAAATTATCGCTGGCATGTTGAATACGCGCCACCAAAAACAATCCAATGCAAAGCAAAGCAAAACAAAAGGAAAGCAGAGCCAAAGCTGATAAACCCAAGTCGACGAGTTCCCTCCGGGAGCAGCCATATTGGCTCTGTATGTCTGTGCATATATTTAATGTCCGTATGAATTAACAGGCATACTTACATACATACTTGCATCTTTGGTATGCTCAGATTTGTATGCTTCTTTAGTCTACAGTATTATCTTTAGCGTCTTCCGGGCTTTGGCATGGAGTTGCCTGATATGTGTGCTGATAGGGCGGCCACACCCACACACAAGTCGATATTATCGCAGTTGAGGATCCGGGCCCTTTTTTCCTAGCGGTTCGACGACGGCGTCTGCTTAAAGTTTCTTCTATGCAGGTTGTTTACCTTCTTATCTGACTCTTCGGCCATTGTTTGGCAGTCTCTACTCGGCTACTCGTTTGCCCCTTATCACCGTTTGCAATATGTTCTTTGTGTGCATTGTACTTTTTATCACTTGTCGTGACGTCACAGCGCCCGGCGTTTCGCTTACAATAGAAGTTCCTTTGCACATTTCGGTTATCTTTTCCATTTTCACAATGTTATCTTATTGATTTTTGGGTATTTTCCTTTTTGTATTGTCATTGTTGTTTTCTGCAGAAACTTAAGCAGCAACTGGGGGATCTACTTGCTGATTTTATTTAAATTATTTATTCTTTGACTTAACCAATTTCAATTGTGATGCTTGTCAGATTTTAGGCATTCCAAATCGTCCTTAAATTCAATGTTCATCCAAATGCAAATTATTTAATTCATAATTATAATAATATCAGAATTTCACATAGAAATCTAAGAATTCAATTCAATGCATTTTTTAGCTTTATTTGTATGGCTATGGTACAAAATACAGTTAAATTTATATATATGTATAATCTGTCAGATGAGAAACTTATAATCCTAATGGAAACCAATCGGTCGCAAAGAATGAATTATGCAAGTTTTTTTGGGTGTATTATTTGTAGTCAAGTAAATACACATGATTTGATTTATATTCGATCATTAGACGAGCATTATGTGTTGTTTATTTGTTTCCGACCACAAAATGTAAATACATTGCCATATATATTTGCTTCTATGTTTATATTGGTGAATGAGCTCATTAGTGGTTTAAATACTATTTATGTTATTTGGTTTATTTTGTTTATTTCTGCGTATGTTTCGAAATTATTATACAAACTAATTACATATATTTTATTCTGAGTGCACAACAAACATTTTTTAGGTATTATTATTTATTATAAGAAAATTTCTAGAAACAGTTCCAAAATGGTTTTGTCTTGAGATTTTTCCCGAATTTGAATTTTAATAATAAATTCTTTTGATTATTGAAAAGCATTGGAAAAATAATAAAAGCTCAACTTTATTAAGCATAACATTTTTATGTTGTTCTCGATTCGACGATTTGACAATCCAAGCTATTAAATCGGCTCTAACTAATTTGAGTGTTCAATGGAGGCTTATGGTGTTTATTATTATTATTATTTTTACATCAATGCCTCTGATAGTGGCAATCAGTGTTGGCGGTGTTTCCCAAGTTTCCGTTGTCATCGTCACCAAAACAAAACCTTTCCAAACGTATAGAAAAATTGATAAGGATATATGAGCACACACACACAGAAGCACAATCGCACATATTATGCATGTGTATGTGTGTGAGTGTGTGTTCATTGTACAACGGAGAGACATACAGTTGGTCCGATAAGTATAGTCGGGCGACCGACGCGTGATGCAACTTAATCAAATCGGGTTTGGTCTCCTGACTTCTCACTCTCTCTCGCTCTCTCCCACTCTCTCTCTCTCTGTCCGTGTGGCGTCAGTGGGGCTGGGTGGTGCTGTGCCGGCTCAGATAGCCATATCTTGCGGCCGCCGGTCGTCCAATCGGAGGAGAGGCAGCCAAACTACACCTACCGACCAGCAGGGATCGGGGAGCGGGTAACGAGTTCGACCGTTTCTCCGATAATAAAGTAGCTACCGAGCTTTTGTTTTTGTTGTTGCGTTTTTGAAAAGGTGATATGAAATGTACTCTGATAAGTTTTAATCAAGAATATTTTACTCGTATTGCTTTGGTGGGACCGGGGTCTCAGTCTCACGAGTAGCATTTGAAAAGTTGTAGTAGTAAGTCGCCGCTCGTTTCGTACCGGACAGATGCGGGTGTCGTGCCCCGTTGTCAGTTTTCCGTTTTCCGTGTCCGGTTTCCTGTAGGCTGTGCCGGGTGATAATCACACCGATTTCCCGTGGGCGTGCGGCAAAGCAAAAAATTTTTAAAGTGAAAATGTATGAAGCGAATGGAAATCGGTATGGTAAAAATAAGAAAAATGTTGCGCCGGCGCATGGAAAATCCTTTTTTGAATATATGTATGTAAAAATATTTGACCACAAAACGTGAAGAGTTTAACCAACAGCCAAGGGGCGCCCGGAATCCCCGAAAGAGTTGTGATTTGTACGGCGTGCCCACTGTGACACATTTATGCGGTCGCATAAACAAGGTTAACGCCTACGAAATCTCAAGCCAAATGCCAAATCTCGAAACGCGCAAACAAATTACAAATTTAACGCTGGCTTCGAGTCAGATGCCAGATGCCCGTTGTCCGATGCCTGATGCCCGATTGCCCATTCTTCGGCCTCCGGTTTCATCATTGCCCATCGACCACATGTGTCTAGTCGAACGCCCCTCATAATGAGCGCATCGGATCTGAAGCTAACCGTGGATTACTATCGAAACCCCCGTACGGGGTTTGCACGCGTCACGTTAGCTGCATTATAGTCACATTGTGAGTATAATATACCTATATAAATGTGTATTCAATACTATTGAGGGAATAATAATTAGCAGTCCTAAGAATCGATGAACAATAATAATATTCTGTTTTGAATCTTTATTGAGTAAATTGAGAATACATAAATTATTATTTGTAATGTTACAACTAGGATTTTAATACACGTATAACTTAACTTATTCAACTTAATGTGTACAACTTAATAGGAGGATATTATGCTTGGAACAGTTATACAGAGAGTACTTACTTTTATGTACATCTATGGATATTGTAAATTGTCTTTGTAGTTAGTACTATGAGTAAATGAATGTATACTTAAAAGTAGCAGAGTTATGACGATCACATGAAACTAGCATGACGAACAACGAACCCAAAAGCGCACTTCTCCTCAGCATATGAGTGAGTGCTCCGAGAAGGCAAAGGCAAAGGCAAAGGCGAAGGCGAAGGTGGAGGTGGAGGTGGAGGCGGAGGCGTATTTGTTGCTTGGAAAAGGGATGGGAGACGGGGAGGGGGCTGAGGCTGACGTGCGTTGTACACGATCGCTGTCAGTGAACAAGTGCTCCACATACATACACACATACATTATGTATGTACATATGCAAGTAAGAGTATGTATATTAAATGGGATTGAGTGCGACCAGAGCTGCGAACCATAGCAAAAAGTGCGGTCCCTCGACTTGAGTTATATACGTATATATATATATATGTACGTTTGTCACAGTGTATGTATGTGTGGCAATGTGTTTGTATGCGGTCGACGGGCAATGACGGCCTTATCAATAGGCCCCTACAGTAACAGCAACAACAGTAAAATCTACATTATATGAAACAAAAATCGAAAAAAAAAAATTAAAATAAAATAAATGTGTTGCCTCGAAAGAATTGGAAAACAACAGAAACATATGTATGTGTATGTGTTTGAGTATGTACAAATGTAATATATATTTGTATGCGTATGTGTAAGTTATAGTGATGTGTGGACATATACATTTAAATATGTACTATATACTCTTTGCGACTTAAGTCTTCCGACTTCCTGTCAAAGTGGAGCCCTAAGGGCGGCCATATTAAATATCAAATATGTATATGGTAAGTATACTATATACATATATATATATACCCGTACATAGCAACTGCTGTTGTTCAACGGTAACTTTCCAATGAAAATGGATTTGCAAGTATATGGAGAAAATGTAAATGGTTTTGTTTTGATTTTGAAACAACAAAAACAAACCTGAACTCGAACCGGGACCAGGGCAAGTGGAGCTTGAACACAGCTTGAACTCTAGGCAAACCGCAACACGTGCATGTCGATGATGACATATTCTTGTAAAATGCATCGCAAACAGAGGAGCCGCATAAGATTCGTTTGTTGAAGAACAATGGAATAAACCGCGACAACAAATACCGCAAAAACCAAAAACAAGAAAATAAAAAAAAACGAACCTAAAAATGAAACCAAATCACGGAAACACAATTTACATGAAGTACAAACACAGAGGAACACAGACAGACACATGTTCGTTTACATACTTAAATTAAACATAAAAAGTGCAGCGTATAAAAGGAATTTTTGTGAAATTCGGAAAGACAAACAAATAGCAAACAAATATCGTCAGAGACAAGATACACAGATACAAAGATACATTTCTGCCTACGAGTATTTGTGTTGATTGCCACAAGAACAAAAACAAGAATAAGCACCTTCAGCGGAGCACTTAATATAGAATTCGAGCCTATATCTAGGATCCATGCAAACTATACCAAACACAGACCCGACCCATAACAAGAGCCAGACCGCACCTACTACTCTAGAAGACGAGTACTGCTCTATTTGAAGGCATTGACAGCGCGTGTCTCTCTAAGTACCTTTTGGACTCTACCTGTTCGTAATGTGTTTAACAGGATATGACCAAGACGTTGACGCGCTGACGAAGACACAAACCACGGACCCCGGACCACAGCCAGATCCAGCTCCAGAGCCAGAGCCAGAGCCAGACGATGTCCATTGGTTTGCATTGTGTGCCGAGTTTAATTACCCAACCTTACTTTCACTGCCAAATGGTAGTCGCATGTTTGCCGCATAAAAATTAATGAGTTTGAGTTGCGTTTTTTTGTTTTTGCGTTTTGTTTGAACTATTTTCAGGTTTCATTCATAAACTGACTCGGGAAATTCCTGGCTGCCGATGAATGAATTGTTTTAGTTCCCTAGCACATTACTAATTGGTTTTTAATGTGGAAATTCTTAAAGTTATTCGTGAACACACGGCACGTGCTCATTGAAGGTGTCTTCATTCACCAGCAAAGATACATATATAAACCTGAATTTATAACAAAGAAATCATAGACTCAAAATACATATATTTTTGTTGTATTCAAATATTTATTAGATATAAAGGTACTATATACATTTGTTAATATGATTCGATTTATATTTTAATACAATTTTTATAAATCCTAAGTTTTGACTTATTTATATTTACGTTTATAAATATTAAAATATAATAAATTATAGATTTGTCGATTGATATTAGTCGACGATAAATTAATAAACATGTTTATATAGTTTTTGACAACTTTAATTTGTATTCGAGTATCAAATGTAGTTTTCAACAACTACTTTGCTGTAAAATGTATTTTTTTATGTTATATATGAGCTCTTAAATACGATACAATCTACTGAGTTGAGTCATCACCTACTGTCAGACAGTTAAAAGAACAGAAAATTAACATTTGACTAAGAAAAAACACCATATACACAGAGCTTGGAGTAGACGCCCTAATTAGAAAAAAATGTATTCAAAATTATATAACTCAGCAATGGGACAACAATAATTTTGCTTGACGCTGTCAGCCAAAACTAATTTATGACCATTTTGTTTATTTGCTTTGGCTCGCAGCGAGAAGCAGAGGGTAGGAAGCCTCCAGACCAGACCTTTTAGCCATAACCCGAATCTAAACCCGAACCCAAAAGCAGCTCGTGACCACGTACAAGAATAAGAAACAACATTTGGCCGATATGCGAGTATCGTCCTTTTCTTGTCACGATCAATTTTGATCCTGTCGGCGCGTGTTTCCATTTTCTGTTTACCTTGTAACAAATTGCTCGGTTACCTGGGCCAACAATCTACCTGGTTTACCGGCACCCAGGCAATGGCCGCTTTGGGCCGTTGCTTGATTAGTGCTGATCAGTTTGGTTTGATCGTGGCTTTTCGACAGTTTTTAATATGACGTCTATTTAAATAGGTTCAAGGGCTATTTACTCTATCTGTGGGAAAAACTCTTCAACTCGAAATGTGCTTCAAATATGTGTGTGCGTGTGTCACCAACTAAGTAATATTGCATAAAGTTCCTGGGCCTCTAGGAGTCCCGGTCACAGTGTTTATTTATTTGGATATGCTGTTGATCTCAGGCGCATGTGGCGTTTCACTATGATTTGCTTGTTGTTTATATTCCAAATTAGCTAAAGTATATTGGGTAATTTGTGCAAATTTGCTTTGTTAACGGTTGTATTTATTTATTCATTTTCAATAACTCCTGAAATGCTTGGCAGCCATATGGAAACCAAAGTTAGAAGATCTGTAGGAGAAAAAAAGTTTTGTTTGGCACTTTTAAATGAGGTCAGCTGCTTATTACTATCGTATAATATGGATATATATCATTAATATGGTATGCACATAAATCAATTATAATGACTTTATTAACTGTTTTATGATTGTTTTTATGATTATTCCAAAATGCATTTAAAGCTAACTTCCAAATATATCTTAGCAAACAATATTTTGTTTCTCTAAGTTTGATTCGTATTATAATAAATAATCAAGTAACTAATCTCAAACAAAAAATGAAATACTTGAAAAACTTGAAAAAGACTTGTTAACTAAAGAATTGAGTCCTACCAGCAAACATCCTTATCGGAAGACAAGCCACAAAAAAAGGAATTGGAATTAAAAAGAGTGTTAAGGACATGTTGTTAGGGGTCATAAAGTGGGCCAGATAAAGAGCTATTGTTGTGCACTTACAGCAGCCAGAGCGACAGCAAGGCACTTGACTTGGAGCGCTTTAATTGATATTATCAAAAGCCATATACCAGTAGAACTAATGGCCATTATATTCCTACCAGATAACGATGCTGATAGTAACCGTGCATCTGAAGATCAGAGCGAGTCTGGCTCAAGTGCGAAATAATATTCGGGATATTCAATTACCAAGCAGGGATAATATTTATGAGGAGCAATGCTGGAAAATGTGTATTAAAAATGCATAAATACATCAGCGTCGATAGATGATATGTGAGATAGTTTTTTTTTTTTTTATGTGTTGGTTGGGTCTAGTTGACACTTGTTAGTGCCAAGGCAAACCCATTTTTGAGCACCATAAATATGTCAAAATAATGTTAAGCCCAATGGCTTAAGTGTGCGCCACGCATCCACATATAAATACATAAATATGTGTGCACATACATATATTTTCAGAAATATGCCTGGGACGAGTCTCGTGGGATATACAAATACACGAATGGATTGCTTGCTTAATTTGAACCTCTATGGTTTTATATGCATTGGTTATAAAAAACCCATTTGTGTGTTTGTACGTATCGAAGTTTTTATTTTTTAAAATTTATTTTATTGTTTTTGTACTTTTTGTTTTTGCCATAAACACGGGGCATTTGATATTTTCAAGATGGACTGTTCTACGCTGCGGCTCATTGGCAGTTGCAATTCAAGTGTGAAACGCAGCACCTACACACACACGCACACTCACATACACACACAGCCACGTATCCTTAAGGAATACAGCTCGCAGGTCTGTAATAAATCACATCATTAGCAACTCGCACTTGTGCTTGGCTGACATTCTTCAGGGCTCACTGATGATTTATGCATAATGCCTTGGAAACTACTTTGCCCAGATTTGTTTGTTGACACGCACTCCTTTCAAGCTTACCAACCCAAAACAGAGAGTTTTCATAAAATCTCAATCCCCAAGCCACACACACACACGCACACAGACACACATAGCCTTTAACCCTGACTTGAGCATTTATGCACTTGCAGCTACAATTTACATTCTGTTTTTTTTGAGGTCATTTACCGTTATTAGCATTTGTGCTCAATGCATTTTTGTTTATAAGGCAACTTAAGGCAGGCGTTGCCTTATCGGGCCAAACAAAGCATGACGTTGCCAGCTTGTGCTGTGGGATGTGTTTTGGGGGCGAAAATTGTTGCTTTTGGTTGTTTAGTGTGAGAACTTTTAGTGTGGCATGTGCGTAAGCTTTGGGGCGGCACTGTGCGACAGACAACTTTAGACAACGCCAAAAATAACCAAAGTTAAAATTTTCAGTTTAAAATAAATGAGTATTCGATGGATTTTAGAAGGTTTTTGCTCTGTACAATGATTTTCATTCAATTGAAAGCATCTGTCGATCTGACAATAATTGATCTTTTGCACATACAAAGTTTGACACATACTTTAATGGAAATATACACAAATGCATGCAGAGAAAATAAAAAAGTTACATACAAATTTAATAAAAAGATTAAATTTAAGCCTTTTATATTAACCTTTTTCTTTTGCCCATATAAAATCGAATAATTGTTTTCAATACGCAAATCTCTAATATATTTTCACATAAGTCTTTAAAATTATGTTTAAAGTCAATAAACAACAATAAAGTTATAATCTGTTGGATTTTAAATAAAGCTTCTTTCTATATGTAATAATTACATACATTGTGCATAAGGATGTTTATATTTTATAAATATATTCTGAAAAATTAAAAATTAACTTTTATAAGTTTAATGTGTGACCAGATGTTGCGAAATTGTACAAAAAAATATATTGTTACTTTTAATTTAACTGTTTAATTACGAGAATGGTCCCAGTTAAACAAATTTTTGATACGAACATGCTTGAAACTCGTGTTAACAAATTTGTGACGCCTATGCAAGGTTGAGGTTAAAGTTTCATATAAATCACTGCCACAAGCAACCTACGAGCACAATATTGAAAACACATACATAATACATTGTACATACATATATTTTTTTGTGTATTTTTAATAAATTGAAAATTTGTTAATGAGGCTGAACGCTGAAGCAGTTTAAAACGAATAAATCTATGTGAAAAATATGTACACAAATATGATTTAAGGTTGCATATATACACACCTCATACATATATGATATGTAATTAGTCTATAGAGTCAAGTATTTCAAAGTGTAAACAAAAATCGTACGTCGGCCTTTGGCATGTGTCCCAAGCATTAGTGAGAGTCAGTGAGATCGTGTTATCAGTAGAAAACATTTTAAATATGCATATACATATTTTTTTATACTTTTTTTGGATTTTTTTTTTAAATTTTGATTTTGTATATTAATACACAGTATGAGTCTTTAATTGCCACAGAGGTTAACTGAAATCAGAGACTGGCACGGCGACCCACTTGAGAGTCGCCTGCTTTTTAGTTTGGCATCGTAAAAATGTTGTCGAAATGTCCAAACAGATCGTTGGTGCCGCCTATTCAAATGTCGATAAAAATGCCATTAAAATCCGTAGGGACTGACGAGATCTTTTACGACTCTGCCTCGTCCTGGTTCAAATATAACAATTTTTTAATCAGCAATTAGAACACTGCTCAAGTACATAGACGCGTTGTCGTCATCCAAACAAGATTTTGTTTTTACGACTTTTCGACAACATTTTGGCGCGTCGTCTCGGGAATTGGCGAACGAGAGCGGCACAAGTGAAAGACTTTCCTCTTCTTCTCCACTGAAGTGTGCTTGGCTACGTTCTACGATTTTATTTTCTCACGGCGCCCTTCGTCCTGGCTTCAGCTCCCGAGCATGTCCTTGTCGCGGCTTATGAAATTCTAAACGCGTCTCGCACGATGCTCTATTTTATGTTTCTGTATTGATGGGCATGAAAATGTTTCGTATACTGTGCATGTTGTTTAAAATATTGAAAAATTTCATTTTCATTTTCGATTCACGCTCTCGGTTCCACACATTATGATGTTACGCACAATTTGAAAGAGTTGCCACAAAATGTTCCCATGTTATTATCCGAATCGAAATTAATGACTAAATGCTGATCACAAGTCATACATATAGAGATATTTTTAAATATATAGTAAGTTTAAATTCAGGAGGTTTTTAAACACAAACACCAAAGAAAATGTCATTTAAAATAAACACCAAAGTTTAAATGACAATTTAATTATAAACAAAAAAAATAGGAGTTAATTTAAATATTCGAATTAAATATTGGAAAACGAACAGTTTTAATTTTATTCACTTTGTTACAACAAATAATAATCTTCTGCAATATTTTTGAAAATGTACAGATTTAATTTGCCATAATTTCAGAAAAGTTTAGGAGCTAACTTGGTTTGTTTAAGTTTTCATTAGGAAAATTATGTAATTTAGTTCACACTTTCAGATACATTTCATAAAGATGCAAATCGTTATTGTTTTACAAATGTAAGCAATAAAATATTGAAAAATCTAAAGAAAAATACAGACTAACTTCCTACGTTAAAAGTACGTTAAAAGTACAGAAATGTAAGACTGATATATACTTAAAAAATGGGGACTTTTGTTTAAATCTTTGACTTTGTGATTAAATAATTGATTTGCTTGGTTATTTAGTGATGGGTGTAGATAATGTACACTGCCATTATGGAATAATATATTAAAATAAATTATTTTTTATTATCTATAAGCTGGCTGAAGCTATTGCAGACACATTTTGTTCAGTTGTTATTAATTTTTAAACGTTGTACTTATACAATGCGAGTGGTATGCCATGCACTTCCATGTGAATGTGCATACAGATGTACATACATACTATGTACATACCTACATATGTATATGAACAGAGTAATACTCGCTGCTGGCAACAGCCAACCACAACAACGACATTAAAAATCAACAACAACAATCGAGCTACACTTAAACAGTAACAATACAAAAATTGCTGGCAGGCCTGGCTTGGTCTGCCTCCCTCTGTGCGATGTGTTCAGAGTTTGAGAGGCGTTGCTTAAAACTGGCGCGCCGTTGAGTGAACGAGCTAAAGAGAGGGACAGAGAGAGCAAATGACAAGGCATCCTATGGTACGACGAATGTGCGATAAGGTCGGTTGCCTGCCGACAACCGCAGGCCAAACCAACAATTGCAATAACAACAAGAGCGATATTCGAAGAGAGTCCGAACGAAAACACTGAGCGGAACAATGAACTCCGAAGAGAGCATATAAACGAGAGGGAGAAAGAGTCAATGTGAACAGCGATTGTTGTTCTGTAATTGTTGTTGCTGCTGCTGTTGTTGTTTTGTTGACTGGTGCTGCTGTTGGGCGCAGGCATTAGAAGCTGTAGAGAAAACAGAAACATGCATAATGATTATTATAATAATATAACGGCATGTAGAGCAAAGCAGGCAAAGTGCAAAGCACAAAATGTAATTGTATGAATGGAAAGAGCGTGAAACAGGCGAGAGAGTTTTGGGATGTTGGTTTGATTTGCTTTGTGCTTATTCCGCTGTACAGACAGACAGACATATGGTTGTACATATGTATAAATATGTACGTAGTTGCGTTTTAAAAACACTTTTTAATATGATTTTTGTTCGTTTCGAAATTAAGCGTGTGCTCGAGCTCAGTTTGTATAAAAAACGCGCCGGACTCGGACACGTACTGTAATCGGCGCGGATCATTTAGAACTTGTGCGAGGAGCTTGCCTACAAAAAATATTCAATTCACAAGGCTTGAATGCTTAGCGCTGCGATCGAGTGTGCTTATCCGACTGTGTGCAGTACAGTGAGCTTTGGCCAACTATGACCAAGACTAACAAGGCGAAGGAAAAGGTTAAGAGTAGTAGTACCGCAATGCCGCGCGTGCAGAACAACTTACTGGCGAGTGCCGCCAAAATGAAGATCACCAAAGCACTGGCCAATGCCAAGAAGCAATCAGTGCAAAAGGGCGCTGGCGAAAAGGCAACAGGATCAAACGCAGCAACAGCAACAACAGCAGCAGCAGCATCAGCTTACACTCAACAGGCGGTCGCTGTGAAAGAGACGGCAATAGCGGCAGCGCAGGAAAACAGCGACGCTCAAAGGCAGCAAGCAGCGACGACGACGACGACGTCGCCGTCAGCGTCATCGTTGTCGTTGTCGCCGCTTGCCACAGCGAATTTATCGTCGACATTTGAGTCGAAGGCTCATACATCAGTTGCCAGCGAAACAGCGAAGCAAGCGGTTACCAGCGCAACAACAGCAACAGCAGCAGCAACAATTGCAAACTCAACGATCGCTTTTGCTTATGATGAGAATAACGTAGCTTGTGACGTCACTAGCAAAATTGCAGACGAATCGGCTAATAACAATCCTCATAAAGTCGAGCTAAAAACCGAATGCGAAACGAAACTAGTTGAAAAAACAGCAACAGCAACAGGAACAGAAACAACAACAACAGCCAGCGATAAATATTACAAAATCGTTGATAAGTGTAAAAGTGAGATAAGTGATGAAAACACAATAGCAAAAACAACAGCAACAGCAGCTATTTTGCCGGCTGTAGTGATAAATAGTAATCAGCAAAGTGAAAGTGTTGACAATAAAATCAAAAGTGAAACAAACGTGCAAGAACAAACTGCAACTGCAACTGCAACTGCAACAGCAACAACAACAGTTGAATTGCCGCTGCATTATCGGGGATTAAACAATTCGGTGATTATAGCCAACTATGCACATCAGCAGCAGCAACAGGCAGAGCAACAACAGCATCAGCAACAAATTTACGAGCAGCAACAGTACCTGCAACAGCAATTGCTAAGCCAACAGCAGCAACAACAACAGCAGCAACAACACGATCAACACGCCAGCTGGTTGGCCTACAACAATTGCGCTTACGATTTAACTAGCAGCAGCAGCAGTGCAGCAACAGCAGCAGCAGCCGCTGCAGCCGCTGCAGCAGCAACACAACAGGATAAAAGTGAATTGTATGCACTGGCTGCCTCACAGCAACTTTTGGCTCATTTTCCCTATCACAATCATTCCCACGCACTTTTGTACGAGCAGCAACAGCAGCAACCGCACAGCGCCAACAGCAACAGCAGCACGGATCCCATAATGCGCAATAACTTTACGTTGTACAGCGTATATGGCGGTGGAGGAGGAGGTGGTGGCCCCACCACACACGAGCAACAGCAGATGCAGCAACATGTTGCCGCTGTGGCAACAGCAGCAGCAGCCAATTCAGTCATTGCGCACACAACGCACGCCCAAACGCCCAACATCGATGAGGTCATTCAGGATACTCTGAAGGACGAGTGCTTCGAGGAGAATCATGGCACCAGTTATCATATGCTGACCGCAGTCGCCGATATGCATGTGTTGAAGGACGCAAATGCAACCATTTACTCCATGTCGCACGATCAGTTGCTGCAACAGCACCAGCAGCAACAGCAGCAGCACCATCAACAGCATCTGCAACATCATCATCATTTGCAGCAGCATCATTCTCATCATCATTCGCAGCAGCAACATCAGAACAACAACAATTCGGCCAGTTCGGTGGGCGGTGATTCGCCGTCGCCTTCGCACACGCTCGCCGCCACTGCCGCCGCCCATGCGAGCGATGTGGCAACGCTGCAGAGCTTTACCCAATTAACAAGTGCACCACCCAGCAGCGGCTTGCATCGCGATAGTTATGGCAGCCTCTCGCCGGGAAGCTATTTCAGCACACAGCTCAGCCCAGTGCTGCAGAGCAGGTGAGTGTTATCCAATACCACCCACCCTACCCCACTCCCCCACACCTACTACGACCCTACACCGAAAATGAGCTCATTATTAACCCCCACCTCGCACGTGCCTTTCGGTGAAAAACGCAGTGTCGCCCCGACGATTCGCACAACCAAAAGTCATGATCAGCGATCGTTGTTGTCGTCAGTTTCTGATTCATGTGTTTCATTTTTTATTTTTCACTCTACCCGTTCCAAATGGTAAAAAGGTGTAATGTCGCGAAAATGTATGTAGCAGTAACAGAAGAAGACATCTCCAAAACATAACATACTAATACCTTAAATCAAACTATACTTAAGTTAATGCTTTGATTATTGCTCATAAAAGTTGTCCAAAAAAGGAAACATTTTTAGGGAGAAAAATTAATTTATTACTTTGTGGATATAGATCAGAGTGTAGAGGGTATCTGCCTTGTTGAGCACTCTGACATTTGTTTGTTTTTTGCTTTTCTGACTTTGATTTTTGCTACGTTCCTCTAATAACGGCACAAATGTCACAATTGTTGCTCTTGTTTGTTGCGCCTGCCTTAGACTTTGCTCCAGTCCCCCAGCTACATATACTAAACCCCTATAGACACATACATTTAACTACACACAGACACACACACAGACACACACACACACACATGTATTGAATATTTCTAATACATACGCCTAGTGCATTCTCAGGTGGTTTGCATTCTTTGTATGTGTATGCATTTACTTATTTTAATACATGCTATTAAGCTTCTGTATAATACATACGTATTGTATGTATGTACATGTGTATGTACGTATGTATGTATATGTATAAATGTGCATTCAGTTGGGCAGCAAAAATCTGTTCCATGTTGCATCTTTCACCGGCTTGGCTTATTGACTTTGGAATGTTTTTCTACATTTGTTTTTCTACAGTTGTTTTCCATTTTGTATTCTTCAAACGCATTTTCATATTGTTACGCAGAGCTCGGGAACTATTTAAATACATGAAAATATGTATGTTAGTTGAGGCAGATGTGCTTTTACCATCCATTATTAATTTATTTCATTTCGTTGGCTTACAAAAAATCAATAGATATTGTCAAAAATTAATTTCATATATCTCAAGCTATGAGTAATATTTTCTCTCGTGGTGACTTATAGGAAAATAACACATATAAAAAGAAACATGATTAAAACTGTTTCTTTGGTTTTCTTTCTTGCAACATTATGTTTTTAATTCATTATTAAAGGAGACTGAATGTTTTACTATAATTACATTGATTTGCCTTCGGACTTTTTATAACTTTTCGTGAATTTAACATGATAATTTAAAAGTTGAACTCAATTGCAAATTATGCAATAGAATGCATTTTCTGCCTTACAGAAGAATTTCAAAAGGTACAATTTGATTACTTGTAAAGTTCCTACATTAAGCACGATCAAAATAAACAGCTTACTGTAAACATTTGATTTGTATGTATTTCTATACAAATACGTTTACAATTTCGCATTGCGGATTTTCAGAGACGCGCCTTACCAGCCATTCAGTGTTTCCTCTCAAAAAAGAACAAAAAAAAGTACAAAGCCAAGCAAAATATCATAAACGATTGCTCCGATTTCATAAACAAATATAAAAAAAAAAACGCAGTGTGTTAATTGCGGGTATTAGTGACTTTGGGGAAACATTTGAGCTGAGTTACTCAGCAGTGCTGAGTCATGAGACTGCCCCCAAGTTGCACACACAAGCATACATTCATGCTTTTTCATTACTTTTCTAGTTGTTGACTGAATTATAAATTGGAGGTGGTGCAAACAGACATGTTTAAATGTTTCTCGCTTGACTAACACTGAGGCCCTTAGAATGCGGCTAATAGAAAGACGTTAGTACTCATGCTGGTTAACCGGCCTGTGCCATCAACACGTGTTCAAGTTTCGGGCCACGCACGTGCCACACTAAAAATTGTGGCATATGCCAAAAGAGGGGCATGACCCGCATTAGCCGGCAACATAATAAAACCTAACTAGTAAACCTGCACCCAACAAACAGTGCAAATGCAAATTCAAATGCCACAAACTGCAATGAAAGCGCATTTTTCCAACTTGTTCAGCATATATTCGGTTGCAAACTGTTTGTGTGTGAGGATACCGCCGGGGTGGGGGACCCCGAATGTCGCAGCTCTCGTAGTACTTACTACCTCTGGCTGGGACTTGGACTCGAACTCGGACTTGGGTTGGGGGTAATTCAAAGCCACTTTCTGACATAGAAAACTGACACACACAGCTTCAAATAAAGCGATGGCTCAACTTCGCAGGGTTGTCGTCATTGCCACTCAATACTGACTCAGCGCTCTCGAGCTGAGCTGCTCTCTCGGCAACTCTGCCGGCGACGAGCCTCTAATATTCGGAGGTCCGCAAAAGAAACCCACATGGAGCCGCACAATGCGAGCGACGCGTTGTTTATATTTGGAGCCCTTTTTTTTTGTTTGTGCTTCGCCATTATTTTTGCATTTTAGATTGTTTTTTTTATTGTTCAAGTTCTAATTGAAAAACGTTTTTACGACAAAATAAGCCATAATAAAACTTACAAGGCATTACTCGAACAATATATGTTTTTTAGGTAAATATAGTACTGAAAATCTTGGAATATTAGTATGAGAATACAATAGTTAATTCCCTTTTCTTGATCAATTGTCATTTTATTATTTTATGCCCTTTATTTTTGTTTCATTAGCTAAGCCACTTAACTCAATTTGGATGAATGTATTTCCCCTTCTGCGTCGTGCTTATATTTTTGAATCTATGTTTGGGTTGCTATTTAAACTTAAATTTATTTTACTAAATAAAGCAAGTCTATTGACTGTGCTTTATATATATTCACATCAATCGGTGATATTCAAAAATGCAGTGCTATAAACCGTGCCTATCCACCCACTGCACTAGCCTGTTGTTCACTTGGCCAGTTCATTTTGTATATCTGCTGTGCTTTGCATTTTGCACTCTTGGCTATTAGTAAATAACGTCTCTGTGTACGCCGGACAGACCGGACGGAGTGCGGCTGGGTGGCGAGTTCGCGTATGTGACTTTTGGCTAGTTTTTTGTGCAGAAACCAGAAGCAGATATAAGATACGGCGGCAAGCTCACATATTCCACATGGAAAACAAGAAGTCTTCGCGAAATACTCACCTGCAGCAAACAGCAGCAATACATAGTAACAACAACAGCAACAGCAACTGCAGCAGCAGCAACAACAACAGAAACAGCAGCAGCAGCAGCAGCAATTAACCGAACACTGATTAAATAATATCGTGCATTTTTATTGTCTTGGTACTTCCTATGTACCGAGAACGTTGCCAAACAGAGTGCGACATCTCAAGCTACCTGTGTGTGTGCGTGTGTGTGTGTGCGCGTGTGTGTGTTTCGGTATATAAATATTTAATATTTTAAATGTTGTATATACGAGAATAGTCATTCTTATATGCAAAGATTTGTCATGCTGTTGTCATGTTGCTGTCGTTGTCTTTGTCATTGTTGTTATCTGCGCTTTTGTGGAGCTACCAATAATTGGTCTTAACTGAAATGATTTAGATACAATTCTGAATATGTGTTGCTTTTCAATTTATCTCACAACTATTTAATATGTGCTTTGATAAAGATTATGATTACCTGTACATGTACATCAGCTTAGCTAGAAAATATTATTAATAATGATTATGTTTGTCTTGTATATTTGATATGTATTTGATCTAAACAAAAGGCTAACTCGATCGAGCCAAACTCGACTTTGTGGCAGTTTCAATGAAGTCTATCTCGCAGTTTTGAAGTTGATTAAACTTTCCAACTATCTAACCAATTTCAAGCTTATGTCTACAATACATATGAATCGATCGAGCTAAGCTCGAATTTCTTAAAATGATTAATCTTGACGTATAACAAACTAATTTTAAGTTTTCTAATTTTTTAATAATTTCTGATAAATATATCAGCATTTATATATTTATTTTTTTGATCATATGGCTTCTATAAAAAATACACATTTTAATGGCTCAAAAATAAGTATAGAAAAATAGTTTTTTTTTGCCAGTTTATCGCTGTTACGTTGCGTGAATAAGAAAAAAAGTTGTATTATGTACGTAATATATCCATTCGAGTATATTACTTTCTAAGGGGACTTTGAAGTTGTGTATTATTTTGAGTATTCCCCAAGGCATCGTTTTGCATACATCAATCGTATATATACATATATATAGATATATATATATATATATTCCTATTATACCAACTGAAAGCGCATCTTGCTTAGATATTTCGCTGAGACTACTAGCTGGTAGCAACAACAACAGTTTAATGGCAACAGCGCAGCAGCGACGCTGACAGCGGCAAAAGCGTCGACTGCAACTGACATAAAACTAAACCCGACTCAAGTCATTATGCAAACGCGCGTGCCCCGTTTCGGTTGTTGTATCGTCTGCCCACTTTACTGTATTTTGGAAAACAAGCATAAAAAAATATTACTTATTTTTTTTTGTTTTTGATTTTTCGGTTTTTCGTAATTCCTTTTCGCGACTGTGTCTGACCTTAGCGTGGTCAACGAGGCTGTTCAGCTAGACTTCATCGATCTGAGTTCATAAAAAATAATAACAGTATTTGAGTTCTCAGTTGAAAGGGCTGTAAAAGACAATGGAGACTATTATCTTCACTGATATCCAATTGTTTTCATGTGCAAAATAACAATAATACATTTGAATTATTTAAAGCGACCCTGTTGCCACTTGTTCTATTTGTGTGTGTGCGTGTGTGTGTAAAGGCTTAAATCCTTGTGCAGGACACCGAATACCGTTCGTATTCTGAAACATCAGCTTTTGTCTTGTATCTGTCGATACAGATTGTATATGCAACTGCCACGCTTCGAGCACATCAACTTCCGATCTTCGGCTGTGCACAAGACCCGCAACAGACAATTGTCAACTTTGCAGTTTTTGTCTGCTTCATCGGGGATTTGTTTATGTCATAATAAGGCCCGAAAATAAGAATTACAGAAATTGGCACTTGCTGCGGCCAAGCGTAGCGAAAATATTTGCACAGGCTACCGTTGAAGCAGCTTTGCGGGCAATTCGAGTCGCATAAACAAAAAAAGCTGCAACACTTTTATTTTTAATTAAAACTTTTATGTGCACACACACACATACACAAACACTCACTCACACACATAAGCACTTACTCACACATCCACACACACACACACACACACACACATCCACACACACACACATCCACACACACACATACACAGCTTCTTATAAACATGCCAAAAGTTGACGCTGGTGGTCTACCAACATCAACAACTGCAACAGCAACAACAACAACAAGAACAACACAAGCAGAACTCTGTAATGTAAACAATGCAAGGCAGTTTTAATAGCAGTTTCATTTTACAAAAGCCGCCAAGCGCCGTAGCTGTAACAGCAATAGTTGGCATCGCCTAAGCCGCCTCTCAGCGCAAAGCAGTAAGAAAACGCTAACAAAACGCGCCCAAATGACAAGCGCGCGATTGTAAACGCGCTTCAGAATTAAGTTGACAAAAATTTCGCAAAAGCAATTCAAATATACGTTCAACATGTTTTTCTCCAATTATAATAATATGTATTTGAAAAACTATTGTTATAGGTAAAATATACTAAGTTTTAATTATAACTTTTCGAAATCAATATTGTCCAGTGGCAATATATTGACCTAATAAAGCTGAAACTAGCATTTGAGTATATTTTGAAATTTGAGCACTTTTAAAAATCGAATTTCCCAAAATGTATGCATACAACTCCTATTAATTGAAACATGATATATTTTTTAATTAATACTATTTATTTTTATAATTTAATTCAGAGAATTTTCAAACAAAAATAATTATATTTAATTCGTTATTTTTGATTTTTATGAGAGGTTGAATTCCCTCTTTAGTAAATAGTAAATCCACAAATTAATTCGCAATATGAATTATTTAATATTTAATTTATCTTATCTTTTTTGCAGCTCTGTCTATGCAAGTCCTTTGCTCGCATCGACTGCCAATGGCTTGCAGTATGGCATGCCAACGGTGTCCTCGCCCACCCACACACACACCCAGCTGCAGCAGCAACATCACCAACAGCACCAACAGCAGCAGCAGCAACATCATCAGCATCACAATTCGACGAGCAGCAGTCCTGGACCAGTGGGTCAGCTCCACAACAGTGGTTCGACGGCAACTGGCCACAGCTCGCTGCTGGACGATGGCTATGGATCGCCAAAGAGTAGTCACAGTGGCAACGGCGGCGGAAGTGGTGGTGGTGGCACCCTGCCAGCCTTTCAGCGCATTGCGCCGACCAGCGGTGCTGTTGGCTATGGGAACGGCGTGGCCAATGGCTCTGGCAATGGTGCCGAACGTGCTGGCTACGCGTCGCTACCCAATTACCGCACACACGTAAGTGAAGCCTACAGAAATGTCCAGCAGATTCTTATGTTTCTATGTTTCTATTCCTTAGGGCGATGCCTGGAGTGGTCATTATGAACAAATGAGCTATGTGCCCAGTGCCAACAGCCAGGGGCAGTTGGGTGGCAACGCTGGCGGTGCAGCGGTTACAAATGTGATACGCAATGGACGCGTTGTTGCCGCTGCAGCAGCCGCCGCTGCTGTCGATGGTGCCGCCAACGCTGTCGATCCTGCGCGAGCATTCCTCGCATCGGCATCGCTAACAGCAAGTAAGTGTGGCACACACATATTGTACATATTGTACATATATATGTCTATATAAATAAATCCGAGGTCTAGTTTAGCACACATTTGTCTGCCGTGTGGCCACAAACCGAGTTCACATTCAGCTCACGCTGGGGTTTAGGTAGAATTTCACACTCAAACAGTTGTCCTGGCAGGCTCAAATATATATCTGCATATTTCAGCTATTTGCATAGTCTGTGCAAACCGCACTTAGGCAAAAGAATTGCTGCCAACTGGCTAGTCTTCGTTCAAATAGAAATATAGACGGAAAACTTACGATCTGTGTGCATATAAAAATATATTTATTTATGTAGTCAATAAACAGTTCGAGTTGCCCATTGGAAATGAAATAATTGTCGCACTTTTTGATATTTAATTTATTTATTTTTATTAGGCTTGTTTTTTTTTTTTTAAATATTACGATTACCTTATAGAATCCCAGATATCCAATAGTAGCTTTTCTAGAAATCAGCTTAAATTTTCAACTGGATTTTAGTCTTAGCTGACTATTTATCAAGGATTACATAGTCAGATTCAAGTAATCAAAATTTGACCTTGAAATATATATTCTTTTATACCCAAATTAGGACTTTTCATAAAGTTAATAATTTATTTTTTAAACCAACACGATTAAGAACAAACGTCTAAGTTAGTTGTAAGTGATTTATTTGATTAAATATTGTTTTTTTGAATACATATATTTCTATATCTAAGCATAACGTATAATAAATTCAATTAATTTTTGTTTGTCAATTCTTGAACAAAATGATCAAACCAAAAACAAAACAAACAACACAACAAACAGTATAATACAATAAAATGATGACAAAAATAATAATAATAATGTGAACAAATCAAACGAAGTTGAAAACGTTTGTCACACACACACATACACACACACATACAATAACAAAAAATTACATAACTACATATTTCAACATAAACGCAAGAAAAACATGAAAAGACAATACTCTTGAACATTGCAAAACCAAAACACAAAATACCAATACAAATTTCGATTTTTCTTAATACTTAAATTCCCAAAGCATTGCTCGATGCCGATTTTTTCACTGAGGGGCGAGAATGTGTCAATTGTGGTGCGATTTCAACCCCATTATGGCGACGCGATAACACGGGACACTATTTATGCAATGCATGCGGCTTGTATAATAAAATGAACGGCATGAATCGACCACTTATTAAACAGCCTAGAAGATTGGTAAATGTCAACAGCAACAACAACAACAATTACAAGTACTACCAACTAACAAAAAAAAAAACAAAAAAAAACAACATCCAAAAACTCAAATCAATTTTGCTTTTGTGTGGAACAAAATTTTTTCAAAATGTTATTAGAGAGCGAAATCAAGCAAGATCTTGAATAATGGGCTATAAGAACTTATAGAAATCCGCCAGCCAGACTGCAGTTGCGTGTAACGTTCTCGCTTCAATCATTGAAATCAAATCTGAACCATTATAATATGGAACCAAGAAATGCATAAAGAGAAAATTAATTGAATTTATTATATTAGTCAAGCGCTAATTACATAGTTTTGTATGCCTGAACAAAAACAACAACAACTACAAAAACTACAAAAACTACAAAAAAAAAAACGTAAACTAAAACCTAAAAACAAACAAAACCGCTTTTCTTCATTACAACAAATTCTAATTGCATTATTACAGTGGCCGCTGAATCAGGCGGGGATTTCTATAAGACCACCTTCCCATTTAACGCCGGTAGCCGCATTAAGGCCACAATAAATGCCAACAGCGCTGCCGGTGCCGGCGCAGGCTCAACGTCAGCGACAACGTCGTCAGTGACTTCAACGGCGCTCGACGAGCACGTTAGTCGCGCCAATTCGAGACGCTTGGTAGGTCGTCCATTAATTATGAATTGTAGTAGTAGTAGCCCAACAACCAAACCAAATCAAACCAACCAAACCAAACCAAACCAAACCAACCAAACCAAACCAACCTGCAAGCCAAACAAATCAACTAAAACCTGCAACTAACATGCCAATCACAAGTATTACCAATTACTAATTGCAACTAAATCCACAATAGTTAATAGTTCAACTCAGTTGTTAGTACAAATATTTTAAAACTAACTTCATCCAACCTTTTTTTTCTGGAAATTCTATTTAATTTTCTTTTATTATAAGTCGTTCTTCACTTTTTTAGATAAAATATTTAAAATTCCAACAAATTGAAGCAATCATTTTTCATATATGGTCAGATCGGCTCTGATACTAACTTAATCTTTGCTTTTAATATCAAATAGGATTAGAAATGTAAATATATAAACGATTTCTGTCTGCTCCGTCCGGTCAGGCTTTATCTAACTAACACTCAATGCCATAAGATTCAAAAAAATCCTTTACTTATTTATTTATTTTTTTTTGTTAATGACTAACACACATATTAACAAATGTAAAATTGTTTGGTTTATTTCATTTGGTACACAATGAGCAAGAGACCCTTCCCTTCCTTACCACAAACAAAAAAATAAATAAAAAATATTGTTCCACATCAAAAGCAAAAGTGAAAGACTCACAAAAGAAAAGCAAAGCACACACACGCACACATATACTTATATACACACTATTGTTGCACAAATGTTTACAGAGCGCCTCTCGACGTGCTGGCATGTCCTGTTCGAATTGCCAGACGAGTTACACATCGCTGTGGCGCCGCAATCCTGGCGGAGAGCCCGTCTGCAATGCCTGTGGCCTCTACTTCAAGCTGCACAATGTGGTGCGTCCTCTGACCATGAAGAAGGACACCATACAGGTGAGTTGTGCCTTGCAAGACGTTTTAAGTCTGTGAACTAAATCTCTTAATTAACTGCAAACAGAAACGCAAACGTAAACCGAAGGGAACCAAGAGTGAAAAGTCGAAAAAAATGCGATCTTCGCAGACGGCAGCCTTGGCTGCCACAAATGCCAATGCCTGCCACAATGTGAACATGCAACAGCAAATGTCAGATGTCAATGATGGTGAGTTCTAAAGTATTCAAATTGCAAATTTGAATTCATATTCTTTCACTCACATTGTTTTTGTATTTGCGCGCATGCCTAATTTGTGACGTCTGCTTTCTCTCTCTCTCTCTCCCTGCATGTTGTTAACACACACACACCTACACACCTATACATCAGAAATGAAACCACTCGCATATATGTCATACGCATCGCAGCAACAGCCACAGCTACAGCAGCAACAGCAACTAAACATTGAGCAACATTCATCAGCGGCCAGCTCGCCGCTAAGCATGGCTTCCTCCTCATTATCACCCAATGCAGCATCTCAACAACAGCAACAGCAGCAGCAGCAGCAGCAGCAGCAACAGCAACAGCTTTGTGCTGGCCTGGACATGTCGCCCACATCCTCGTATCAAATGTCGCCCATTAACATGCAGCAGCAGCAGCAATCATGCAGCATGCAACATTCACCTAGCACGCCCACATCAGCCATGTCACATTCCATTTATTCCACACCATCTCCAACGCAGCTTAACAACAACAATTCACTGTTTAATCACAACAATAATAACAATGAGAATAACAAACAAATTATACAGAAATATCTACAAGCTCAACCATTGCGCAACACCAACGATCAACAATTATTGGCACAGCAGCAACTTATGCACCTGATGCCGAACTCCATTACGGCAGCAGCTGCGGCAGCAGCAGCGGCGGCCATGAACACGGCAATCAAATCGGAGTCGACCTCCAACAACAACAGCAACAACAGCAGCAGCAGCAGCAACAGCAAGCAATTAGGTGCCACAACAACAGCAACAACACCGACCACGGCATCGAGCACACTATCCTCACTGAGTCTCAACCGCAGCAACATTATCAGTCTGCAAAATCCCTATCAACAGCTTGGTCAGACGGAGATGCCCTTGTGTAAATCGGCGCTCAGCGGACGCACCTCATCCCCATACTACCATCTAGCCGAGGAGGAGCAGCCGGCCATTATAAAACTGGAGCAATTGGATCACCAACAGCAGCAGCAACAGCAGCAACAGCATCAACAACAACAACAGCAGCAACATGATGAAATGTTGCTAAGTCGCTCAACGTCAATCGATGAGCACTACGAACTGGCCGCCTATCATCGCCAGCAGCAGCTGCAGCAGCAACACAATCTACAGCAGCAGCACGATCAACAGATTGCCAGCTATGCGTTACACGCTGCTGCACAGCAGCAACTGCACGAATTTGAACGCAAATATGGCGTTGAGCGCGAGACACTTGTTAAAATGGAGTAAATATCAGTAAACATTGATTGATACTGATTGTCATGACCAAAGATATTCATGCTACATAAATCTCACAGCTCCAAAGAAACTTTAATTCATTTTTAGTTTAGAAATTTCAATTGCGTATACCAATAGTTCTCTAAGAACTTGCAACAAGCCCATAAAATCACAACAAAATAACTAAAAAAAAGAACGCACTCGTTTTGTACATAAATTTAACCAAATTGAATATATATTTCCATAAGCTATTCTGTAGAGACGCCCCCCGAACGACTAGAGTTTTGTTATTTAAAATATTAGCTTAATTTTTAGCGAAATGTCCGCAGCATGAAATTTACTTGTTTTTGGATTTTTGTTGTTACGCCCCCAATACTATTTTCTGTTATGGATATAAATAACACATGAGATTTCTTACCATCAAATTCCAATTAGATTCTTAAGTTATTTTTTTATTAATAAGCAATAATGAAAATATCAAATAAAACAATTATCTCATGCAATTTAGTTAGTAACTTATAACTTTTGATATCTTTAAGGCCAAATTAAGTCTTAGTCTCGTACAACTTTTTTCTTCATTTTGCAATATTATTATTATTATTATTTTTGATCAAATAAATAACAAATAAACGAAATGTATGATCTCATTTATTCGAAGCTAGGAAATTGACGGACTGCCAACAAATTATTTTCAATTTTTATTTGAAATGAAATAATTTTCTATTTGAAACTTATAAATTGCATTGCAGAGCAAAAATTGTCATATTTCTGCAGTTGTGGGACTCCCACGAAAAATTGCAAGTCCAACTGGACTTATCGAAATAATCGTAATCGACGAGCCACCACTAAGAAACGCAATAAAGAGCTAACAGAGTGTATGTGAACTGTAAAGTTCCTGTTATTGCAACATGTATTAATTAAAAAGCTGTTGCATTCTTTTGGGCTGCTAAAAAATAAATGTAAATAAAAATGTATTTCTGTTAATAACATTTTTTCCTTTAGCAGGTTTATTAAATGCAGCAATTCATGACTTCTCCTTGTGTCCCGTTTCAATGTGTATTTAAACATTTCCAAAAATCATTTAGAAGATTGCACGTTCCAAACAACTGACATTTCTAATAGGTCATTTAGTAAATTAGCTTGATAAAATTGCTCATTACGCAATTATGATCAATCAAGAAGTTTTGATTACTTTTCGTCAAATACGATTATTAGAGATGTCAAACTTATTTTTGTTTGTTAAAAATTGTTTTGAATAATATTTTTACTTTACAAAATGTAAAAATGTAGTACAATTGATTATTTCTTGTAAGAACTGGTTCTAGTTTAAATGAATGAAGTAAAATTTTACTCTTGAAATATTTTTGCACACTCAATTTTAATCGTAGAGTTAGAGAAGTGCTATAAATTGCTTTCACAGGCACTGAAGGATTTTTCTTATTATTTCTCTTCAAATTTGTAATTCGAACTATGCTATGCATAACCCATTTCGGATCTTATGCTCAATAATGAGTTGTGCTTCTTTTGCTTCTCCTATTAAAACTGCAGTAAAAACAACGATTTTATACCAAGTATATAACAAATATTCCAAATATTAAGTCTCTAGTTCTCTAGTGTCTCTCATATAGGCATGTATATACCTTTGCTCAACTTCTAATTTCTTCAGGGTATAACTATGAATTGAAATTGTAATTCTTAGAAAATATCTGTAGATATTAGAAATAACTGACGGAAGCTATAAATAAAAAATAAAAGCAGCTTTATGTATTACTGAGAGTGTTGAAAAAATCATTTACATATGTACTATATGCAAAAAATTTGGCGTTGCTAACTGTTTTCGAATATCGAATGCTTTTTCAGTTATAGATACACAAATCGCTCTATGCTCGTAAAGTATATATATATTTTTTATACGCCACCATTAACGAAAGCAACAATTTTGTTGTTGTGCGATAAGATAAAGTCACATTCCCGGTTTCGCTGCTCTCTATATTTATATTTGATTTTTGCTCTATTTTTTGTGATTAAAGTTTCAGTACATTTGCTTTTTTTATTAGAGTCACGCGTAACAAAAAAAAAAAAGAAAACTAAAACAAAACAAAGATTAATCAAAAAGTCATTTTATGTGGCAAAAAAGGTTTTTGTTTATTGACGGCGCTGTTTGCATAAGCAAAGGGGTGAGAGAACGTGAGGGGAATGAGTGGGACCGTTGTGGTGATTACGTGACTGTACAAAAGTCTTGGGGTTGTTTTGAAACTGTCAGCTCGTGCAATGTTCAAGTGGAAACACCAAAACCCCACCCGCACGTCATTTTGCTGCAGGCGGTGCAGGGTTTGATTGATAGCTGATAAGCCAGCGAGGCGGCAGAGGCACCTGGTCCACATATTTATAGCGAATTAGTTTTGGCGGGCGTTATAGATAAAATAAATATCAGACATATTCAATGTGATAAACATATTGCTTGACTAGGCTGACATTAGATATGAGATCAGCAATTGACTTTCTGGCCACTCATTTTGATATACACATTGCGGTTCAACCAATCTGTTTCTAAAATAAAACTCTAATCGGTCATTGTAGATATTTAAGCACAACAACTTTCCCTGAAACTGAAAACTACAGATTGCCAGTTCGGCGTTGAAACTGGGGCTGGGTCATGGTTGCCTATCAATGTTTTGCTCAGATAATTGGGATGATAATGCCCCACACTTGCCACATACGTCTTACATGATATCATACGTATATGCGTGATAAGATATAGTTTCATTGTTTTGATTTCTGCATTCAGTTTGATATTTTTGCAACGCCGATTGATTACTGTGTATTGATTTTAGTAACTGTTCGGCTATGGGATCAGTTAGTTGAAAACTTCAAGAGGCTGTCAGTTGGCGTAAATACCAGAAATTCCATGTACATAGAATGTAGTGAAAAGCTTCAGTTTTGTGGAAACACTTGACAATGTACGCACAGCCACTTGAAGTTTCGTAGCACCGCAGTAAAAACAGCGACGGCAACAAGCTGCAACAACACCAACAACAGCAGCAGGCAACGCACCACCAATAAACAAAAAAAAAACCAAGCGCTCCAAGTGCTGAAAAGCTTTATCGTTGTCGCCATCTTGATTTCAAAATGGCGCACAAGTTACCACACTCGCGAGCCAACAATAACAAATACACACATACACTCACACACACACACACACTCGCATACATATGGGCGTTGTATATAATGTAAGCAAGACAAATTGATAGTGTGTGTATGTATGCATTTGTCGTATGTTTGCACCACCCATATGTATGTGTGCATGTATGTATTCATGTATGTATGTGCAACTTTGTTCAGCTGCTTCATAAAATGGAGCAAGGGTGGGCTGTAATTGCTATTTGGAATTGATAACATTTATAGCAAGTGTTCTTGCTCATGTAGGATAGCAAGTCCTTGGTGGAAAATTACTAAATTTCAAAACCCGGTACAGTTGGGCAGTATTTTAGGATTTTGGTGATTTATTCCAGAGTACAGTTAGGCACCGTTTTTAAGGCTATTGGTTTTTATTTCACATCAGTATAACTGCTAATTTGAGTCGATTTTACAGTTGAAGTATTCTCATTTTCCAATTAGCATTTCACATTTACATTTAATTGTGTCCCGTTTAACTGAATTTATATTAAGTGATCTTAAGAAATCACATTCAACTTGTAATACAGACAGATTTGAACTCTTGCTCGCACATATTATTATTAAAATAGTAAAAGTTCTACAAATATAAATATCCAATTAGGTTTATGCATTTTTATTCAATACGATATTCAAAAAGAAAGTAATAATGATATTTATTACATTCTTCTGCTCTTATTAAACGTTTTTGCTATCCGACATGCGTACAGACACGGAAATTGTACATAAATACATACATACATGTATGTGTTGTACTTATGTACATATGCACAGATTGTAATTTACGATGAGTTAATTTGCGCTTGACGCTGTTGCTTTATGACACATTTTTTATTAGAACGGGGTGTTTTTTTCTTTGGCTTATTGCTCTCGGCCCGAAACAAAAAATCACTTTATGATATGCCACATAAGCCGGCACATATATATTATAATTGTTATTTTTATAATTATTATTCTGGATATACATATGGCAGAAGACACATACGACTGACGACAGACGCCGATGCGTGTTTAAATGGAAAGTGCAAAACTTACTGTGCGAGCAACGAAATAACTGCACGGTAAGATATTATTTTTTTACATGCCCATTGCCATAGATAGGCAATCTGTATGGGCACGATAATGCTTATAAATAAGATAATATGATTTGATAATGGTATTTACCATATGCAGAGAGTGAAAGAAAGGAGCATACAGAACGCTTAGCGATAGTACTTATATACATAAACATGTCCATGTATATATGACTTATGCACATGAGTGCATCTGGCAGATGCAGGAAGACGATTGCAATAAGTGTTGTACATGCGGTGTCCCTAATTAAATGTTGACAACTATTTGATTTACTTTGCGTTGAAAATTCCTGGTAGACAACACAATGTACATAGAATATTTTGGTTGCCCACCTTTAGGTGAACTCGTCCCCGTCCTCTGGTTGGTTATGCAAACAGTTTTCATTTAGAGCAGCGCAACATTTCATTGCTCTGATTATTGTTGCTATAGTTGTTGTTGATGTTGTTGTTGCTTTGTTGGTGCTTTGTTGTTGCTTTGTTGACTTGGCAGCTACAGTTCTTTGGGCTGATGTCTTTCCTTGCCTCGTTACGTTTTGTGGGCCTTATCGCCAACTGACGTTTGTACTTCAAAATGTGTACTTAAGATAATGAAATAAAGAAGAAGCAGCACAAGCACTAGCGCAGGCAACAGTGGAGGGCAACTGTCGACGCGATGACAGAACGGCGACGTGACAGCACCATGCCAAAGCGTCAGAGTCGGGAAGCGTGCGGCAAGAGGCTTACGGCAAGCTCATCAACACAAATGAAAATATGTAGACACGGGCTTGTCATCAACATCGTTTTTAAAACAATGTCTTCGCAATTTGAACTCTGAAGACAGACTTTCAACATGAACAATATTGTTCGGTTTTAATATCCCGCATTCAATACTTTATTTGAGGTTTTTGCCATCATTTTTTTTAATTATGGTTTGTACTTTAAGGCGGAATACTTACGCTTTTTCGTCTTTGATTTGTTCTAATTTGTTGAATTCAATTCAACAAATCGTTTACCTTAGTCTTAGTCTTCTATTTAAAGTACACATAATATAACACTTAAATTAATAACGCTATTTTGAACATTGTACAAAGTACTCTTCACATAAGTACCTAAAATGAAGTCGTCGAGGAAATCGTTTTAATTAATGCGCCTTTATCTAATCAGTTGGCCAAAATCGTTCACTTATTTGAGCGGCTATTTTTTGTTTCAAGTGCTACTTGAATTTTTGCTTATGCATATTTTTGGCCGTAACCGATATAAACTTGTTAAAGCTTTTAAAGCCAATCGAGAATTATGATCGTCTAATTAATTTGAAAATGGGATTAAGCTCTGGTCGCTTAACACATCAGGTGCTTTACTCAATTAAAAGAGCACAGTTTCGATATGAATCATTAAAAAGCTGGAATTATTATGCAATAAATTCTTTTAAGGCATATTTATGATACTTCCTCCATGCACAATACACATTCAACAGTTTATTTTATTTTTTTAATTATATGCGCTTTTCAAGCAGTCTTGCTGTTAAGCTGTTTGGGTAATTTATGGATTACATTAATTGGTTTGATGCAATAACAAAATCACTCTGTGACAGGGTTTATAATTGTATTTATATATTTGATTTTGATTTGTGATCTATTTTAATGTTGAGTATCCTATAAATGTGCAACGAGCGCGCTACGAAATGAACAATGTTTCCATGTTGAAAATCCCAGTTACACTCACCAACTGTGATTAGATTCCATGCCGTTGGGTGTCCAAACTTAAGGAATTACTGAAAAATTCAAATTATTATCGCTTATTATCTTGGGACATTATCAGTTCAAACACTGATATACTGATACAGAGCAAAAGGCACCAGAAACCAGAAGCAGAACCTGAACCATAACGAGACCAAACGCAACAATCAGAGGGCCAGGCAGGCGCTGGGGAAACCTCAAATGATACCCCAACACTGATACCGATATCCTACCGCTACAACAACAACAACAACAATAATAAAAGCCGCGACAAATTGATAGCAAATCTTCATTATCTTATAAATACAGAGGCATTCCATTCTATTCTGATTATGTGCATGTGTCTGGTATTTATATGCGAGTATTGCTGCAAAAGCCAAGATTAGATACTTTTATCTAGCTAGGTCACCAACAAGAAATTGGCAACGTCACAAGGCAAGCATTATCGGTTATGCAAATGAAGTGCGATTACCATTCGTTACCTGGAACATCATCGGAAAGCCTTAGATGTTGACACAACCAGACCAGATATGGACATCGGGTTATCGCTTAACTCAACTGAACTGATGTCAACTCCCATTGGAGTAGGTTAAGGAGTAGCTGACTTTGACTCTCTCAGCGGGTTCTTACATATTTTGGGGGCCTGTTGCTGCCACTGTATGCCAGTGTGTGTGAGTTTGTGTGTGTGTGTGTTTGTGGCTCGAAATCTCTGTTAAGATACGTTAACTTATCTAAGGCCACTATCTATTCTCAGATATTCGATATGTTTGTTATGTATATTTATAAATAAATATATGTATATGGAGCTGTATTATATGCGACGACGATAGGAAAAATCACTTTGTTGATAGGAACAATCAGTTGTGCACAATATGCCATTTGGTGGAAACGAGCAAAGTTACCATACCCGTAGTAGATTCGTAGTAGTTTAACACTTCCTCAGGTTCCTCAGGTTACGTGGAAAAGTGACACGGACATGACGCTACGCCTACGGGGAAGTTTCTTTCATTTATTTTATAGCGCTCACATTGAAAGCGTTTCGAGCTTGTGTCAATTATCAGCGAGTGAAGTGGAATGGCATAAAATACAAGTGCAAGTGAAATTCCAATAAACGATTCAATACATTTAATCGCGTTACGAATAATAATAACAAGAAAAACCAAAAACAAATATGTATTGTTCATTTAAACGCATATTTTTTGTTTCTGTATGCTTCATAAGTAATTAATAATATTCGTCACATCGACGCGTCTGTCAGAGTCGATGTGTTTGGCTACCAAACAAAAACCAACCCGCAACAGAAGCCCCTTTCAACCCCAGCACCAGTAGCCATGATTGTTAATGGCGTCGCTGTTATAGTCGAACCTTCGCTGGCCATGCGAATACAAAGGCCAACAATGAACACAACAACAACAACAACAGCAGGGGCTGACAACGGATTATTATGGATTGCCAGCTATTATAATGACTCATGTCTGGCCATATTGGTAAACAAAGGTGCGTAAGCGTATAAGGAAGGCAAACGGCAATTCTCGTTACCAAGCGACTAACATGTGAAAGAGACAGCTTTTGCCATTGGGTGTTGTCACTGGGTACATAGTGGTTCACATATTCTTTATGAGTACACACCTTCTACTTATATTATGCTCAGCTAATTTACAATAAGTCAATTTGTATTTGAGAGCGTTTAAAAATCGGTGATTGTATTTGTTATCGTTTAATTATATTCATACATTATATAAACTAAATACAAATAAGTTAAGAATATCTATGAAGTTGCTCAATCGAATGATTGGAAACCGATTCGCGTTGATCTCTGAATATAATATAATATAATAATAGAAAAAAAAGGAATTATCTTAAAGTTCCATTAATAAAAATTAAACATAATTCATTTATGCTGGCTTAGTTTTGTAGCTGCATGGTTTGCATAAGTTAACTAACTTATCAATTGTTTATACCCTAATAAAGTATTATAAATAGTAAATCTATTTCATTATTGTAATAGATACTAAAAGTAGAAGCGATCGCGAAATGACAATTCAAGGTACCACGCCCTTATCAACTCAGCTTTTTGCTCAATATTATCGAGGCCAATAAACAAAGAAATTTGTTTTCTTACTTCTCAGTGAATCTTGCGGGTCGGTTACTCGTAAATACATTTTTATAACTGACTCACGACAACGGTAGCTTGCAGCTGGCAGTTGGTAGCTGCGAGGCTTTCATTGCGTGCCATGGATGATTTATGGCCAAAGAGCATAGCAGGTTAATAGAAATTTACTTGAACTCAATTTGCTTTAACCAAACCGAAAGCAGACGGCACAAGCAACCAACAACGGAACACAACACAACCAACAACATTGACGCCATTACAAAATATCCATTTTAATTTGATTGAACCACGCCATAACACCGTGGACGTTACTGGTTGTTTTCCCCCTTTTATGGTTGGTGGTGGTGCCGACCCCACACCCCCCCACAGTCTAGAATGGATTTAATGAAAAGTTGAAACGAAATAGAAATGCGGCAAAGCATTTTGTTGCTGTTCCCATTTTCAGTTATAAGTAAGTAATTAAAACTATGGCGCGCCTTTGTTGGCATTTTTGGCGTTTCATTTTCTTGGAGTTCCTTATCAGCCGCCCAGACGAGCGCTAAAAAAAAAAAAAAATAATAATAATAGAAAAAATACAAAACGAACAAAAAGTTGAAAAATACGCAACCAATTTGAAGCAGCAATTGTTGCGCATGTTATATATAAAATTTATAAATTAAATTTCAAAAAAAAAAGTTAGTGCTCCAACTGATCGGCGATACTGTCAAAAAGTTTAGAAGTGCTGATAACTGAGTTTCGTTTTCATTTTGCGGAGCGCAACACTTGAAACTGCATGGACAAGTTGAAGGGTATGACAAAAGTGTGATTCCAGGAAAGATAGGAACATCCGTTTATAAATATGTACACGGTTATGTATACATATCGTCCGTACTTATAATACTGTTGGTCAGAAAACCCAATGGAAGATTTGAGTGCCATAAATTCCTTAGTTCGTGCCGCCAATAAGTCTTGTGTCTTAAGGCCATAAATATTCAGTTTCAATATTTTAAGCTAGGCGGCTTGTATCATCAACTTTTAGGTATTAATTGCACGACTTACCTATAAACAACAGTTCGACTAGCCTGACTCTGATTCAGAGCGCCAGAGCGCCAGAGCGACGTTATTCCTCAGTCCTTCGAGTCAATCGTAATGTTGAATTCATGTTGCGCCATTTGTAACAACGTCAACCAACGTTGTTGGTTGGATCGAAGGATGGGGAAGGCGCGGGAGCGGGGCTGAAGGCTGTCAGCTTTTTGAGTTTCATTTTGCCTTTGTTATTAATCACAACGTTGATGTTTTGTGACACGTTCCAGCCAGCATATCTCAAATATGCATTGAGTGTAGCTACTTTAAACAGGCAAACTATTAGATACTTTTGTTTTGGCTGTGCTTTTAAGATTTGGCCACATGATTTATGTTTGCCACATGTCGAAACAATTAAATTTATCATTGTAAGCGATATGCTAATAGAATCCATACTGGGTGCGTGCACATACATTTGTGTATGCAAGAAGATAGTTGCAAATAATTGCAGCAATTTATATATACATATATACTTGGCCAACTGGCCGGTTCATTTTTCATCCAATTTGATTTATGTTCGCCCGCCCGCCTGCTGCTCTGCTCTGCTCTGCTCTGCTCGGGTATAATGTGTGTGATAATGACCGTCATATATTCGTTTGCTTTATGGCTGTAACTATAAACAATTTATGATATTGCCAAGACCGCTGCCTTTTTTGGTAAATATACTTATGTGGCCATATTTACTAATTATTATTTACTTGGCGCTGTGGAGCATACACACATTGTCTGAAAATCTTTGTACTGGCAGAATGATCTTAACTCTATTACACAACTGATGGGCTAATTTGTTCTTAATAGGATTTTTCATTCTTTTGTTTTCAGTCATCAAATCGAAGCATTAATTACTATAAAAGACATTGTTGATCTTAATTGGCAATATTAAATGTGTACGATTGATCCTCGACCACGTGTGTTTGTTGTGCGTGCCGAAGCACAGAATTGAGTATGTCCAATAGTGTCAGCATGTGCTCAAATACACACACACATTACAAAATGATTGTTGTTGTTGTCAATTGTTATTACTTAAGACACTTGAGACAATTATTAAGTGGAACAGAGTAGCCCACACACATGTAGTGAGTAGGTACGAGCTTGTAGGCGAGCCGAGGGCCACCATATAAATTACAGGTTGGCTGCGGGCAGGTGTCTGCTGACACAATGGGCCCGTGTAAGCCAAGTGTTGACTAACTTGTAGCGTTTTATTAGTTTGCCAGAAAGTGTTTTACGACTGCAATTAGAAAATGCGCCAGGCAAATTGCACAATCGACGAATAGCTGACTGGGCCAGCAATATAGAATCGAAAGGAGCACAGGCTATACCTATGGCTGGAACTGAAGCCTCGTCCATAAGCCATATAGATATATATATACACATATGTATATTTATATATATATATGCATATAATATAAATGTGGGCCTGTGGCTGGCTTTTGGTTTTGGTTGACGCCACTGAATGTATCTGAGCACGTATGCGCAATTTGTATCTATGAGATACTTATCGCAAGCAGCGTTCCCGACGTCGCTGCCTGAAGCCCTGTTGTTTGCTTGTTCACAGACACACTCGCACACACATGCACCGTCATATACACATCATGTACACACACACAGTTGCAGGCTTATCGCTGCAGTGATAAGATAACCAATACCTGGACGCAAATTCAACGACAGATACAAGAGCGCTGTAAGAGCATAGAAATAAATCATAACTCGCACACACACACACACACATACACACGTACACACACGGGCAACCGCAAATGTGCTATATGCTATATACCACTAAGAGAAGAGCGCTGCGCTTGTGTGGGTTTTATAATTGGGCACTGAGGCAAAGGTGCTAAACGCGGCAGGCACCGCAATGCGTTGCGTCCAAATCGACGTCGACATCGGTGTTGGTATCGCTGCTGCTGTCTTCGTTGTTGTCGTTGTTCTCGGTGTTGTCGGTGTTGTCGTCGCCATCAGCCCGGGCTCGAGTTGGTCTCGAAAAAATAGCACTTATTATTATTATTATTAAATGCCGCGCGGGAAACAACGAAATCGCTCTACGGATGCCAAAAGCACACCCTACCAATTTTGCCCACACAACTTGCGCACACTTTTTCACTTGCAACGTACATTTTTCAATTTTTCCGATTTAAATTGAAACAATTGAATTTATTTTCACTGCGCGCGCTTCTTCAACAGGTGTTTTCTGTAGCGTTCACAGCAAAAACATTTAACAGTGCATGTGATAATTTTTAAAAACAGAAATCAAGTGATAAAAAAAAAACTAAACTTAGATAAAATTAAACAACAATACAAAACAAAAGCTAAGGCAACGAACATTTGATGGTTTGCAATAGTATTGATATTATCGATATCAAGATGCAGGTGAAGGTTCGTATAAATAAAAGATTGTAAAAAAAATAAATGAAGTATAAATAAATTTAAATGAGAATAAATTTAATAGTTAGTGCTAATTAAATTCCTAATTAACAATAAACTCGTCGAAAATTGATCTAACTTTGTATAATCAATTTCTTAGAAGAAAAAATATTTTATTTATTTTATTAGGCATTTAGTTTCAGTTCCAAAATCTTGATTTTACGGGAAGCAAGGTTTTCTACAAGTAAAATGACCAAAAAAAACTCAAAAAATTAAGAAAAATAAACCTAATATTGCATTTGAAATCAGTTTATCGAAAGATACTTCTACAAGGCAGCGTGAGCTATTAGAATGTAGCATCTAAGGAGTTAGATGCCATAAAAAGATGCCAGTGGTTTCTCACACCGGTTCATTAAATTGTCTGGCAACAGATGAGCAACAACACAAACTATAAACTTTTTATGGTATTGCCATAAACATTTTCAATTGCTTGTAACCATAACGTTAATGAGCTGAGAGGACCGTGCCTTTTCAAAGATATGTTTTCAAGTAGCACGCATTAACGAATTCATTTCGAAAACAACAGAGTCTTAAAAATATTTCGAATATTAATACGAAATCGTTAGTGATTAATTCCGATCTAAGCTTTGATTTTATTTATTAATTCTTTTTTTTTTTTTTTTTGCTATCAATTTTACTGCCAACCATTTTGCTTTG
Source organism: Drosophila cognata (assembly GCA_035041535.1). Taxonomy (NCBI): domain Eukaryota; kingdom Metazoa; phylum Arthropoda; class Insecta; order Diptera; family Drosophilidae; genus Drosophila; species Drosophila cognata. The sequence continues at coordinate 8,795,080 of JAWNLC010000571.1, read as the reverse complement.
CTGAAAGCAAGGTCGAAAACGGCAGCAGCGCCAGCGGCGGTTAACAGATTTTGTTTTCTAGAGGGACAGGCAGAGACAATTGTCACTTAGATAAGTCTAATTGATTTATAATGAATGACTCACCAGCCGCCTGCACGCAGATCGCACAACGGCGACATTTCACAAAAAAAAAAAATATATATATATATATAAATGCATTTAAAAAAGTCGAATGTGGAAAGATGTTTTATCTTTATGAGGCCAAAGCGAAATTGCGGCGGTGGCGTTAAAATACCTTTAAAATATACACACACATATCCACACATAAGGATAGAGAATCATTGGGTCCTGGCCCAGCACGCGCAGTTGTTTCATTCATGACAAAAAGGTCAATTTTTTTTTTATTATATGTTACCTAAAGAAACGCTGGTAATGTGAAATTTATGTCAATCTTATCGCCTCGCTTTGGTCCCGGAGCCACGCAAGGGATGAGCCCATGAAATGTGGAAGTGAAATGCTTTATGAATGAAATAATTGCCAACCCTTAAATCCATGGGGGTTGCCTTTTTCTTTTTTTTTTTTTTTGTAATCTGCAGCAGCGGAAGTTGCAACGCCCACCAATCGCAATCGAGCAGCAGTTAACATTTGGTCAATGGCGGCATCGGCTGCATCGGCGGCTGCAATTGATTGCGATAGTCCATTGCAGGGTTAGATACTTGGTTGCAGATAGTTTTATTAGACACGCGTCGCCAGTTGACAGTTGACGTTGACGGCTGATAAACTCAAGGGTCAAAGCGGCTTAGGCCATTTAGTTGATGGCACTTTAATGGAGTTGTAAATGCAGCTGGCTTTGGCCATCTAATCTTACATATATGTATATATAGACTTATTTATTTTCATTAGGAAAAAGTCATTGCTACGCAGTTTTTTGTAATTAAGCTGATAGCCGAGAAATCTAGTCGTGGCGCCAGGGCCAAAACTTATGCATCGCCCCTCGTTGGGCAGCGTCAAATGAAAACGAAAAGAGGTGCGATTATGCATATAGCCAATATCTTTTGTTTATATAGATAAAAAAACAAGCATTGTAGGTGTGACTGCACAGATTTCATTCATAAACGCGTATCCGCACCCATGACGAACTCGAGCAAATACTCGTGGTTCACATAACTCTTACATGACGGCTAAACTTATGCATTGTATTAAATATTTTCTTGGGCGTTGTGTTTTTATCTATCCCTGTCTATTGATGACGTAGCCAATCGGGTAGTGGGGGTGGTAAAATCAAATATGACCTCCCAACTCTCCAGCAGCAGTAGCACACAGCTGATTGTGTATGCTGATAGCAGTTAACGGATAAGATACTATTGTCGTTTGGTAGCAGTATCTTAACTAAACTTTCAGGTTCATACATACATAAATACATAAGCACAAACAATGGCACGTGCATATAGCATATCGTACAGTATCATATCATACTACACCCTAGATTATAAGCAATCACGTTTGCATTTTATTATCTCTGTAGAAGATTCATTGAACTTTCCTGCAACAATAGTACGATGACTTTGGAAAAACTACATTTATTAATCGATTGAAAATAACTTGCTAAAAACATTTTTTGCGTATTTATTTTATATATAAATTTGAACACTAATTTTTCATTATTTAAAGTATAAGAACTTCGAATGACATCATATGAATCATATCATGTAAGGCATTCAAATTCTACCTTTAGATCATTTCTGGCAAGCGGAGTAAAAACAGAAATTTTGTTGAAATTCCCAACAAAAAAGATTTAAAAATTGTGTGCGCAGTTAATTGAAACTTCAACCAATTTCAATTCAACCACTATTCTCAGGGTAATTTATTATTAGCAGTCCTAAGTCGATTTTTGTTTTTTTTTCTTACATGCTACTTACAAATCTATAAAAACAATACCTAAACAATATTAATTTTTAATTTACTATTTCTAATAAAACAATCAACAAATTCTTGAATTAACTCGATTTCTAAGTTGCTGTTAGTATGGAAAATAAATATGTTTGCCTGAATTTTCGAATTTGTGGCATAATTTATATCATTGAGTGTTGAATATTGGAAATATGCCTTTCAAGATCCTAAATTGCTTTTTGACAACACATTTTGGGAAATGTGTAATTTGTAATTTTTTTATTTGTATATAAATTATATGTGCAGTCACCCTTTATTATTATTATTCCGTTTTGCACTTGGGATTTTCCCTGTTGTGACAAGAAATAAAAACGCACCTAAAAGCTTTGAAATTTTATGGAACCCATAAGGCGCAGGGCTAAGCACAGTTAGGCCTTCAAGCACCGTCATGAATCAGGTGACGATGACGCTCAAATGTTTGCACAACTTTGCTGTGCCACCCCCACCAAATGGGGTCATAAAATAAAAATACAAAATATAAATTGAAATGACGTACTTAACAAAACCACAGCAACCAGTTTTTTTTTGCTTTTTGTAATTTGTTTTAGTCAAAACTGGCGCGAAATTGTTAAGTTTGATTTCCGGCAAAAAAAGAGAAACAAAAACGAAACTGAGTTCTGTGAGCAAACAGAAAACTGAGCCATGGCTTGTTGCATTGTAAATTGGGAAAAGTGAAAAATTTGTTGGCACAACACCAGCCGACGAAGCAGACAAGCAGACAGGCAAACAGAGAAGTTCAGGCACAAGCCGCAAGAGAACAAGACACTCGAACTTGTACTCGCATTTTGTATTTTGTATTTTGTATTTTTTATGATTTGTAGGCGACAAATTGAGTTGCGAGCTGTGACTTGTTGTAAGCTGTGAGTTCTGAGTCTGAGCGGCGTCTTTGAACGTTGCCGTTGCCTGCTTTTGGGTCTGGGGTTTTCTGTTTTTTTTTTTTTTTTTTTGCCCTTGTTGACTTTTTATGTGGCGGAAATAGAGGCGGCCGGCCAAGTTCGCATTGTGTGGCCGGAACTGGAGCCACACTTTTGACAACAAGCTGTCAACAAGTTGTCCATTCATCATTTGTGCCTTGGCCATTGCAGATGGAAGCGCAGACGACGCCGCAGCAACAGCAGCAGCAACAACAGCAACAATTGCAGCAACAGCAGCAGCAGCAAGTGCTGAGCAAACAACAGCTGCAATTGCTGGATAAAATCAAAATTGAGACTAGCAACGGCAACGATCCACAAGCCAATACCGTTCTGGAGGAGCAACAGGAGCAACAGCAACAGCAAACAACAACAACCGTAGGCGTTCTAGTGCAGACGAGCAGCCATGCAAGCGAATCCGATGATCAGCAGACACAGCAGACCCAATACGTTGTAGTTCCGCGCACACAACAGCGACGCATCCTAACAACAGCGGGTACACTGTAAGTAGCATCAGCAAGGATTCACACCGCACTCAGAGAAATCCACCCTCAGATTTTTGGAGCCAGGGGCAGCTCACTTTAATTTTTCGACAGTTTTCTTCTGAGTGCAGCTATAAAATATTAACCCCAAATCTATCCTTTAAACCGCTAGCGAGTTGAACGAGGCGCATGAGGGCGATCACAGCACCAACAACAGCAGTACCGCCAGTTCGAATTCGGCACCCGAGGCACACATTGAGTACCAGCGAAGTTCGCATCACTCACCCCACTTTATTCAAATGGCTCCGCGGACTGCGGCCGAGGTCGCCGAGCAGGTGGCACATCCCAGCACACTCTATGCGTATCCCTCGGGCCACATCATATGCAGCAGCGATGATGTGGCGCCCATTAAAATGGAGACAATCGACAAGAGCGATGTTTCGGGAGAATCGCAGTTGCAGCAACCCCAGCAACTAACACACCAGCAGCAACAACAGCAGCAATGCCCCACACCCAATGGCGGACCTTATGGTGATACCATTGTGGTCAGCAACGAGGCTGTACTGCAGCATCATCACCAGCAGCAGCAACAGCAACAGCAACAACAACAGCAGCAACAACAGCAACATCATCAGCAGCAACAAGCAGCAGTTGCTGCAGCCGCCGCTGTTGCAGCCGCTCACACGCACAGCGTGCGTTATGTAACCGAGGACACGCCCGGCGGAAATCTGTACTATGAAACTCCCGTTGTGGATGCTAGCGTGCATGCAAATGAGTCAAAGACCTATGCGGATTTGGGAAATGCCTATGCAACGTTTACGCCCAACACGACGTTCAGCAGCAACAGTTATACGACGGCAACTTTGCAGCAGGGCAACACCATTTATAGTGTGCCTGGGACGACACAGTTCATAACCAAATCCGATCCGAACTTGAATCCGTTGAGGCAGGGGCCAACGGTCCCATATCAAGCGCTATCGTTTATAGACAGTGCCAGTGGTGCTGATCCTGCGCTATGGACAACGACTAGTGGCGATTATCCGAATGTGTCCTTTGTAAGTATCACATTAAGCAGTATGCACTGACTCCTTGCTTAATTCATTGGCCAACCTGCAGACAAACTATCAAACGCAGGTCATTGAAGAATATTCCACGGGCAACATGACAGCCGCCCATTGGACCCCCTCTGGCAGCATTGGCAACTATGATCACGGATTGGCAGCGGCTAACGCAATAACCTCAACCACCCATATGCAGGAGATGAAGTGCGACACCTGTCAGACGTCGTTCATGCGCAAGGGCATCGAGTGGCCCAACTGCCCCAATTGCACCAACTATGGGCGCAACCAGACGGGACGGCATGTGCCACAGCGCCAGAAGCCGAAGGCAGCCGCTGCGCCAAACAATCGCCGCAATGGAGTCACCTGCGCCAACTGTTCGACCACCTCGACGACGCTCTGGCGGCGCAACAACGAGGGCAATCCCGTCTGCAATGCCTGCGGACTGTATTTCAAGCTGCACAACATGAATCGACCCTTGTCCATGAAGAAGGAGGGCATTCAGAAACGCAAGCGCAAACCAAAGAACAATGGAGCATCTATGACCCATCGAGTGCTGCCAAGTAAGTAGATCAATTACTAACAATTATTAAAATTATTGCGGACGTTGGCAATCAACCATACATATTATAGATCACATACACTTTCGTGGTTTTGTTGAAAACCCAACAAGTCTTTATCAAAAATCGAATTGATTAGATTTCAATGAATTTTATTTTGGTGTTTTAAACAGTGTTCCCATATCAATCATGCTTACATTATTTGTTTTTTTTATAGATTGCTAGGGTTTGTATATTCTTAGTAAGCAAATACCCTATCTAATTGAAATAAGTGTATTTCAATTCATTTTATTTAGGGTATATACCGAGTATTTTCTATAGCAATGTCCTGACAGCAGAAAGTCTTTATTTAATTTAACCTTTTTCAATTTGTTATCTAGAGAAGTATAATTATTCGATTTCTTTCGTTATACCTTTGTATAAATTATTTCCACACGAAAATATTCTTTTAGTATAAATTAAATTTGAATTGAAGTAGAAATTATCTAGAATATGTTGGATTTACACCAATGAAAGTGTTATTCAATTTTTAACCAAAAACTTTTTTTTTTTTACAAAATTTCAACTGAAATAAAAAAGGGGAATACTCAAAATATGATCGTAGAAAACTTTAACGTGCTTTCAAATCTTGATTCATCATTGTCACATTCTTTCTTAGGCATGTCGCAGGGTGTTAGCTTGATGGTGAACAACGGCTTAGTGTATCCATCACAGGTGACAGTGGGTTTGCCTAATAGCCAACAGAATGCGAGTCCCGAGCTGCATGATATGTCCACAACTGGACCCGCTAGCGGACAGCGTGTGGTGACCATTCCGCTTAATCCCGCAGTGCCGACACCCGATGGCACATTGAACATGTCGCGTCATCATGTGACTAGCGAAAGTCACTCGCCTTTTAGCCAGCAGCAGCAGCAGCAGCAACAACAGCAGCAGCAGCAACAACAGCAGCAACAACAACAGCAGCAACAACAACAGCAGCAGCAGCAGCAACAGCCTCCGTCACAGAGTCAATCGCCACATCTGCCCAACTCGGTCACACTGAACCGTCAGATTGCACAGTCGTAAGTTGATTGAATACCACACACCATTACAATATGATTATTATGTTCATTTGTGTCGCAGTGTTCCTCCAATCGAAAGTGGTCGCAGTTCGAACAGCGAGCTGACTCCAACTGTTATAACGCGCACAGGTCTGCCGGAGCGCTCATCGAATAACTAATGTGTACGATTTAAACTATAGTAAACTTAACCAAAATGTAAAGATTGCCAAACTATTTATATAAGTTTAGATATGCCACTTACGTTGTAGAGAGACCCATATCCCAGTTATTTAAAGTATATGGTGGCTAAGATTCGTAGAACTATGATGTTCTATTCAGTTTTCTGAAGTACGACGTCAAATATGTAAATATTTAATTTATTTACACTTTCTGTAATTAATAATTTTTATCTTTGAGGTATTGTTTTATATTGCAGAATAATTACAGCAAAGTATTTTCTTTAGAAAAACGTAATTTTTGTAAATTTCAAAAATTTCTTAAAATCTTACAAATTTCTGAACAATTTAAGCTGACCATTTAAATTGAAGATAGTTTTATGTCTTCCTCCCCTTAGTCAACTAATTGCTGCAAATTATTTGAAATGATTTGTGCGTATTACTTAGCAACTAATTTTAATACACTTTACTATATATACTATATATGTATATATATATGTATATATATATATATGTATATGTATATGTATATATATATATTTATATATATTGTATATGTATAAGAACTTTTGTATGTATTTTTCCACTTTAGAAGTAATTTAGCTAAAAAGCACAAGGCCATAAAGAAGCCTACGATTTTGTACGTTTAAGTTCTTTTATAAAAATAAATAAGTTGTAAACGCTTAAGACACTTAAGACTTTGATGACTCTACAAAGTGCGAGTTGTCCGTATTGTCGCCTGGCTTGGCCAAGCCTTGTTATATTTCATTGTCAACAATTTGGCAGCAAACCAAATTGATCCAAATTAATTTTAATGACCTCCACAGACGCACAACGCAGACCATAAAATCTTAACAAGTGAGTAAAAAGGCGACTGCCCCAAAGAAAGGCCAACAACAGGCCGCAAAACTCGGACTTCATACCCGGCACCGGGACTGGGACCGCGACCAGTGTCTAAATAGCGATTTGGTGTCATCGCTTAAAAGCCTGTCCGACGCACAACGCCGCCGCCGAGTAACGCCACCGCCTAGTGGCGCTGCCTTTGATCTGTCGTCGTTGGTATGGCAAAAATGTATGGTCTGTTTTGGATGAGCCTCGAGCGGCCGGCGAAACAGGCGCGCAAGCTTGGTATAATATTAACGCCTTATTGTGAACATCGCGGACTCTGTGGATCGTGGACCGGCCTCAGTTGCAGTTCCAGTTCCAGTCGTTGCCTTTTGTCTGATTTTCTTTCACCGTTTTCGTCTTACCCTCTTCATTTCTTTTTTATTTCTTCGTTTTTTTTTTGTTTTCGGTTTTGGCGTACGCTCGATCAATTAGGCAAACTTGTTTTACGACCGCTTTTATTAGCGTTCGTTCGCTGGCCGGCGCTCTATGTAACGTCAGTCCCCAACTCGGGCCGATGGGACTGGGGCTGGGGATGCGACTGGGTGCGAATGCGAGTGCTTTAATGAGTAATGAGACGGTCGAGTCCGCAACTAGCAGTAGCAGCACCAGCAACAGTGAGAGCGGCGCAAGCAGCTTTGGAATGTGTTTGCACAAATTATGTGCGCGGCAAGGTTTGGCAAGTTGGTGTAAGTATTGGTGGACATGGCAGAAGAAGCTTTTTGCTGCCACCGAGTGGGAGTAGCGAAACATTTTGCCAAACAGTCGGCTCGCTTCTATCTTTATTTCGTCTAAGTGTATCTTTGATGTAAGCATGATAACCATGATACAAATCACATGAAAAATTGACTAATGCCGTTGCTGTGTTTGAGACGGCAACAACAAATCAAATTCACTTGGGACAGTCCGATTAGACAGATCTGACAGGCAGGTGGAAAACAGACAAGTAGTCCCATAAAATATGCTCAAAGAAATGTATTCATTAGATTTTCTCACATTTTGGAATATTTAGCGAATTTCCGAGGTGTATATGGGAATTTCTCTCGTTGACTGCAAAAATTAATTATATTTATTTTTTCTTTCATATTTCACCTAATTGATGGTTTTTAGGCACGGTAAACAGATATTTGAAGATAAGCTTTGACACCTGATCTTGGAAAACAGTCTTCAAAATATATCTTACATTTTTAATAACCATTCCAATTATCCCTAATTTATTGGGTTTCCATTCATTATTTCCATTCAATATTCAATGCCCTTAAATTAAAGCCGCACCTGTTTAACTGCATCGTTCTCTAACCGTTCTAAGTTGGTCCGCAACAACGAATTAAAACATTAGCCAGCTCTGTTAATGCGGCTACTTGTTACTTAACAGCAAAGAAAACACCCTGGTGGACCTGTTCCGTTTCTTGGCCAATGGCTATTATAGAGCGGCAAGACCAACCGACCATAAAATAATAATTCAATGTGACAAGCAACAAGATATGAAAGCGGGGCGCCATTTTTTACACACCTCCCACCCCGCCAGCCACATGGTTGTCAGATGCCAAGCACATTGCGCACTTGTGCCTGTGACACTATCGCAGAAATTATGACAGACGTACAACTGTTAGACAGAGACCGGGGACCAGAGACCGGATACCAGAAACTGTAGAACAGCAGGGGAGATCTCGTTGGCGAGGAGAGGTGCTCTATACTAATCTCTATGTCATTGCATGCATTTGAACTTCTATTAAACTAATTGCAAAGCATTCAAGCATTTGCTTATGTACTACACAGTCTATTTAATAGTACACAATAATAATAAATACGTAGTTAAGAACAAACATAGATGTAAATGCGTTTGTTTATGAATTAGATATCGGTTCGGATTAGAGCATAAAAGCCAACATAAAGTTCCAAACTGTCCGGCGAGATGCATTTAATTAGCCAGTGAAACATGCCAGTCATGTAATGATGACCACCAACCAAGGCGGCCTTTTGAACCCGTCACGAACCAAACGGGTTCTCTGAGGCGCCACTTAGGCAAACTTCAAAGCGCCAGAGCCGCTGTCCAGTCAGCGGCAGAGCTTGGCCTGATGGTGGTTGGTTGGCTGGTTGGTTGGTTGGTTGGATAGTTGGTGGTAGTGGTTCAACTGAATCTTCTCCATCCCAGTTACCATCATCATCGTTGCTCGGCATTACAAATCGACAAACGACATGAAAATGCGCTTTAAACAACGCGCAGTTAAAATAGATAAAAGAAGATAGGCAGACGCCGCCGCCAGTGAGAAATGTTCCCAGTTCTGTGTGAGAGAGAGTGAGAGAGGTGGAGGGAAATATAAAGATAGAGGGGATTAAACGGGGGTAAGTTGCAACTCTAAAGCTTAGGTCAAATTTATAGACCAAATTTCATTAAAAATGTGACATTTGCAGGGAGAATTTCAAAAGAGTATTCCATATAATGGATAATCCAATGAAATTGCATCAGCTGTATAATAATTTGAAGGAGATTATTATTCTACTTATAAGGATTCCGTATTAACTGTGAAATACAATTTTTTATTAATAATTGTTTGTCTCTCCAAGTCCATTTTCTTGCATATTGTGTCGTCAAGGTTGGTATATGTGTAAATTATTGCATCTCCATTTTATATACATATTTAAATGAACTGAAATTAAATTTCCATTTAATTTTAAATGGCTCAAGAAACTTTTTATAAAGGTTTTTAAAAAATTGTATTATTATAAGCTGTGGTTTACATAATCATTTTTAAAGATTTCGAAATAGAGAATACTACTTTGACTGGCATTTAGAACATGTTTTAAGCTTTTGTAGTCGCTTCTCATAAGGCTTTTATAGTCTTCTCGTTATAGATAAAATATACAAATCTCTTTAGCTTGGAGTCTTTAAGACTATTTTATAAGCGGATCATAACTGGTCACTTCGGCCAATTTAATGTGTGACGATTTGTATGCAAAATAATAAGCTTTAACATACATTTGTAATCTGGCTAAGCACAGCTTTCTCCATCATCATCATGCCTATTTAGCAGTTCAAGCCAATCCAAACCATGCCCAGGTGACGTCACAAAAACCAGTCAAATGCAACTCGCACGCAATCGTTGGAGTTCTAGGAAAAAATATCGAAATTCCAAGAATTCACACGAAAGACAAAATGAGATTGTTTCGAGCAAACGACAGAATATACGGGCAGAGAGGCACAAAGGTAAAGAGAGAGAGAAAGAGAGGGAGCGGTGATTACGAGGCAAGGTATTCCCTTGTCTTTGGTGCTTATCACAACTCACGCGCGTCTCGTTCCATTTCGTTCTTGGGTCGAGCCCAAAATCACATTATCTGTGTTGCCCAATACGCAATGACGACGACGACGACGACGACGACGACGACGAGGACGGCGACTCAACTAATGGACACTCTGCGGCGTAAAGCATATCACTGATGATGATGATGGGCTCTTTGGGCAATGAAATGCAGACGCCGACGACGTGGAGGAAGATTGAAGATGCGGCGCTTATCGAAACAGAAACACAAAACAAACAAATAATGAAAGAAGAGAAAAAAAAAATGAATTCAAAAAGAGTTCAGCTGGCTGCAGGATAGCGCTCGGTCTCTGGTCTGTGGATCTGGGATCTGGAGTCTGCGGCACTCTGCGCATACTTTTGTGTCTCTGCTTATCGTCTCGGTGCTGCGGACTTTTTGTTTTTCTCCGCGCGTTTGCACTTCAAAATGCACATGGGCAAAATGATCGTGGCGTGGTCCGCGATGAGAAAGGGTTTCACTTCCACCTCAGAAATGTGGCGCCAAAGGAAGCGTTGAAAATGGTACTTGATCTTGATCGCGATGCCAGTATGTGTATCTCTGTCTATCTGTGTGAGACTGTATATATGTGTGTGTGTAATTTAGACGGCGCCTCGATCCTTGTTTCACACTAATGCACTTGCAGCTTTTAAATGTCACCACAACTCTTGAGGGGATGATATTAAGTGCAGGCGCGGGGCAACGAGTCAGTCGAACTGGTCGACTGGTTGCATGTGAGATATACATATATATTTGTGCATACACACACATATATACATATATATATATATGTGGTCATTTGTGAGCTGCAAGTCTTATTTGGTTGGCTCTCATGGCAGAACATGCATGTGTATTCAATCGGAATAATTAGTGGTATCAGTCAGGATTTGTTTATGTTGTCTGCTATGACAAATATCCATACTAAATCTTATTAAATAGTTGACTGAATAATGTTAATTCATACATTATAACTTTTAAGTCTTTCCCAATTTTATTTATTTGTTACTTAATTTGATTTTATACAAAATAATGTGCTCCTATAAATATGAAAATGTGTTTCGAACTTATAATTAATATACTATTTGAGATACCTAGATGAGTTATCTAAGAAACTAATTCATCATGGAAACTTTATTATTTCCTTTTAAATTATCCTTTCTTATGTATAAAATGTAACAAAGTCGGGATTTATCAACACTCGCAGGTGCCTTATGGGCACCGCAGCTGCCTTATAGGTCCAAAGTTGAGCAAGTTGTATTTTGATTTAAGCTTTTATTTCTTTAAAAAGTGACGAATGACGACTTACTATCTCACAGACAGAAAATAGATATTTTCATAACTATTTGACAGATTGATTGTTTGCTTGAGCCATTAATACTCTCCTTTTTCTACATCCAAGTAGTTTCGCTTAGTTCTTCATAAACATTTATTGCTCAGCAAATAACTTAAGGCATTAAATCGACTAATGACAAGTTTTATGCGGCCTACTGTCAATAAAATTAACAACATTAATATGCCGATAATAATTAAAGCTACAAAATTGCTGGGCATTGGCGCCATCGCGTTTGCAACATTACTTTGTATGGCACCCACTTCATGCTTGCGATTACTCAGCTCTTTCCATAAAGTGCCAGGACACAAATAGGAAGAACAGCAATTTTTACAAATCTTTGGCGTGGATCCTCTTCAATTAAGTGCTAGAGTATCTGGTTGGTCTTTTCATTAGTTTATCGACAGCATAAATTTTTCAAATGCTGCCAGTTGTCTGGCCCGCATTGACAAAGTTGTTAGACTAGTTATTCGACGACTGTAATTAAATGGTCTTAAGGATGGGAACTGGCGCCGCAATGGCCAACTTTCGAAAACCCTTAACGTGAGAAAATTCCACTGCAAATGATAAACACACAATGTATTATCAAGCGTCAGCATACCTGAACAAAAAGTATTTGCGTATGCTTGAGATAGCGCCAAACAAAAAGCGTAAATGTCAAAATGCCAAAATTAATTGCAATGGCAGTGCCATGGATAAAGCCTAAAAAACTGCCATGCAACAGTGGCCTATGGGTCAAGAAACGACAACCTCGGCGGGGAGCTTCGCTGTACCAGAAGAGACTCAGTCGCTGACCAGACTAGCACTGCCCATTTTTTGTTTTTTTTTTTCATTTGGGCGCCATGAAGGCGACTTGCTTGCCACCAGAGGAGGCATGTTCGTAAAAACAGGCAATGGCGTCGTCAATAAATATGTGTAAGAGGGGAGTACAAAATTGTGGTAATAACTAAAGAAGGAATTAATAAATCGTGAGCGTAATCAATATAAGCCACAACTAATTAAGTAATTCTTACATTTATTATTATTATTTAGATTTCATTAGTTCATTATTTAATGAAACATTATTTTCATAAATGAATTTGTCTTTTATAAGGAACTGTTTAAGATTACATACAAATTGTGACTCTGATCCTTATTGTTATTAAATTGATGTGTTGCTTGTCTGTTTGTCAGTCTCTTTAATTTGCAAATCGAATATATTTGTATACCGAAAATATCAATAATAAAATTGCTATTTTTTTAAATTTCTTTAAAATATGCCTAATAATTTACTACCACTTTTTAAAGTTGTATTCACTTTATTGGCCAAGTTTAAACAAAGAAAGAAACAAAGCGCCGCCTCTGGCTTGCAATTGAGCTCTGCTTTTGCTTGCCACATTGGCCACCATTACAAATTCTACCACTTTTGGGTCTGCCGCTTCTTCCACCACCTCTGCCACGCCACATGCCACACACCAAAGCCGCAATTCCAGTTCCAGTTGCAAAGCCAGAGCCAGGAGCAAAGCACAAGTTTGGTAACACGCGCTCGCGGCATTTATCGCGCCTGACAATCAGGCAGGACACCGCGTCCCTGTCTGGCCCTGGACCTACAACTGCTCGGACCTTAGACTGCTTGCCACACAAAACTTGTTTCATACGCTTCGTCCCGTTGCGTGAGCTGGGCAATCTTCTGGTCCCCATTTTGAGGTGGAGTCATGCAACGCGACGCGTTCATTGGCCAGGCAAGACTAGCTCACAGTATTTGCGAGTGTGTGTGTACGACACACACGTATGTGTGTGTTGTTATTTGTGTCCGTCTGCGTTTCATTAAAGTTTCGCATAAATTTTGTTGCATGCTTGCGGCATTTTATGGCCGGCCGCGTATCGCACACGCATTTCGGCTCCCATTTCATTTGTAAAGTTGTTAGGTTTTCCTATATATAGTTTTCACATAAAAATTATATAGTATCTACACACTCAGGCTTGCCCACGAGACCGAGCTGCTTTTCAAACAGGTAGCCGATTTTGGTGCCGTGTGGCGTTTGTCTCTTTTATGAAGTAGTTCTTTGGTCTTCTTGTTTCTTTCGTTTTGCTTTTTTTGCTGCCGCATTTGTCGCGTCTCGTATTTTGGCTGCGCCTATAAATAAATGGATTTTATCGCCCGTTGGTTTCTTTGCATTTAATAAATTTAATTTGTGGTAATTGAACTAGTTGTGGACACTCTCAATGGTGACCAGTGATTTTTCATATCGCTGCGCCACACATTTATCAAACTGTTGTGTATGAAATTCTACATTTAATTGCACATTTTTCAGACGCATGGGGAGATATTAATACATCAGAAAGCGTAATTATTATTTGTCAGGGTGTGTAAAATACTTGATTTTTATGATGTCGTCATTCTTTTACAACATTTGGCAATATATGATAAGAAATACTTACACTCTCGCTAAGTGTCGCAAAGATATTTACTCATTTTCATAATAAACAGAATTTCGCAAGTATATGTTTACTAAGGAGTCAGCATTTTGAAAAATAATTTATCTCATTTACACTTGTAACGAACTAAAAACCAATCAATATTACGATAAAACCAAGATAATTATGAATAAAAGTGAGTTAGCAATAGACAAAAATCCCAAAAATAAAATAACACTCAACAAATGAATGAAGCTTTTCGAACTAATCATCTCTATAATTTAACCATTGACATTTTTAAAACGAAAATGAATATGTAGCTTTATCTTTTTGCATTGTAAACATTATTACTTACATTTTTGTTACCATACAAAATTTATTCATAGCTGCATCGCCATAGAAAAAAAACAGATAAAGTTAAAAGTTGGATGTATCGATTCACTATCTAAATTATGCTGGACGAAATATATATAATAGATAAGGCATTGCAGAGATCGCAGAGAAAAACTTACGTTAACTTACGTATGTTAACGGTTTCGATATTCAAATGAACACGTTATATTAATACTTTTCTGAGTACGTACTTTTAGTTATAAAGTCTCATATTTTATGTAAAAGTACTGCACTTAAAATCTATCAAAACAATAATTATCAACATGTTCTTATAGTTTCTATCTGAAAGTCGAAGTCTGCACAACAAACATTGCCTGAAATAAATATATAAATAAGTACAATCGCAATTACCATTCATAAATGTACTTTTCAATTAATAAAAAATCGATAAAAGCTAGAACCACACAAGTACGATAAGAATGTGTGAAATTATTAATTTCAAATGCTGCATTAATCGGCAAATGAGATAAATCGCCATTGGCGCTTGACAAATAAAATGGCAATTAGAATGCACATAAAATGCCAGCACATTAACTCGATTTATACAAGAATTATGGTTAATGTACAGATTTCTTAATATTAATTATTATGCGTGTGAGTTCGTGTGTTGGGTGATAAATGATTATAATTGTGGAGAGCGCGCATAACTCAAAATGTTGCGCATACGACACGAGAGCCGAAGCGAGAGCACGAAAGTGGGCAGTCCCAAGAGAGCGATACGCGGACCACTTACACAAACACATGCACAGACACACACTCGCACACACACACACACACACATATCTAAACAGCAAATCAAGCTAACTTTAATATGGCTACAATTTGATTACGAACGCCAGCGAGTGCGAGTGAGCGAGCGAGCGAGTAAACGAGCCAGAGAGTGAGAGACAGAGAGAGAGAGAAAGAAAGAGAGAGAGAGAGCGCCAAAAAGGCAACACCCACTTCCACAGCGCGATAGCGTTAGCGTGTGCATGTGTGTGTGTGAGATTGTGTGACTTTATAGGAAAAACTCGTTTGTTTGCCCACTGCGGCAGCCACTGGCAGCCAGAAGCGGCAGTCGCGCTCACAGCGTACATCATACCGGAAGCTCAACACAAGACCCGCAACTCGTTCGCTCGTTTGCTCGCTCGCTCACTCGCTCGCTCCATCTTGTCGGCCCCCCTGTGTGCTTCCCCATTCCAATCAGAAAACGACGACAGCAACAACAAGAACAACAACAACAACAACATCATCATCAGCAGCAGCGGCAGCAGTGCCAAAAAACTTTAGAGTCCCGAGTCTTGTATTCAGTTGACTTTTGAACGTTTGTACGCGAAATTGCAAACACGCCGCGTTGTTCTTTATGAAATGGTGAAAATGTTGAAATCCCGTCGCCAATTGTGTATTGTAATAAGCATTGAATGCAAATTATGAAACAAAAAATTAACAACAACAATTAACTTGATATTTGTTGCTGTTGTTATTGCCACCGTTCATCGCACACTTGAAATATCCAGCGCGATTTGCGTGTCGCTTTATCTGTGCTTCTATTGTCAATTATGTGTTTAAGGTTGTTGTTGTGCGTGTTATGCTAATTTGTTTCCATCATTTTCGCCAACGTTATGCAAATGTCTCTTTAAACTGGGCTTCGAATATCTAAGCAGACTTGTATCTGTATCCGTATCTGCATCGGTATCTGTATCTCGATCTGTGTATCTGTAAGTGTCGTGTCATTTATGTCATAGTGCATGCAATAAAAAACGTCATCTGCTCAAATTTATGTGCACTCGGATTTCAATTTAAATGGAATATAGTTTAGCAAACAAACAAAACGTTTGCCGTCGAACAATGAATGTGTTTTAAAAGTAATTAAAATTCTTAACAACCACCAAAAAGGCTATATAGAATAATAAACCCACTTCATATACGTTGCTTCATTTGCATACATCATTATAATAATCATCAATATCAATTGGAAAAATATTCGGCATACGGTTATACGAAGTAAGTGTGGACAAATTATTTATTTAACTTTAATGATAGTAAAGTTATTGATTATATATTTATTATTTTTTCTTTTATTGATTTGGCATAAGCATTTGCTATATCCTACGGCATTTAAGTGGGACTATGTGTGACTAACACATTTGGTCCTAATTGTCGTATTTGTTAAAGATATATACTTATTATTGATTATGTTTGTTAGTTGTCAAATTGATATCAGTCGGAAATAATTTATTATTATATTGCATAATCTGCTGTAGGTGTTTACATTTAATTAACATAAAGTTAAGATGGTATAGTTTGCAATCTAAAGAGGTTGTCACAACGTAAATAAATCTAAGATTTTTATCAATTATGTGAAAAAATATAACAACTTGTTACTGATTGTTGTTTCGATGAATTACATTTAAAAGGCAGTTACATAAAATTACAGAAACATGCTATTTTGAGGCTGATACAAATGCAACGAAGCAATGTGAAATATGTTAGAATGCCAGAATTACATATGTATATGGAGAGTTTGTGATGAAAACAAATAAAAGCAAAAGCATAGAGCAAAATGTATACAAAACTCAATTGTGTTGCTGCTTATATTATTCATACATTGCATTCCTTGGAATTCTAATTGCGTTTGATTATTAACACTTCATGAAATACTCAAAATTCAGACCTTGAACCAGCGTAAAACATATATATATATATAAGTATATATTGTTTTTATTTGTTTTTCTAACGAAAACAATTTAAACGATATGATTATATAGTTCACGCAAACAGTCAGTGTACATATATTAGTATAAGTGAAATCGAAATTTTTTCCCGTTCTTAAATTCTGCTACCTGTAACCAGAAGAATGATCTAATAGCAGTACGCATTAGAAAATCGATAGCATTTTATGTTAATTATAAGTGCTACAATTGTAATTGAAGCGACATAAATTCGATTGGTTATGTTTATTGATCCACTCAATTAGAGGTAAACAGGCTAAACACTAATAAGGCCAAGCAATTCTGATTGCAAGTTGATTATAAAACGTTTTGTTTACTATTAACGAAATTACCAATCCGTAGTACACTCGACGCACTAGTATAGTAACTGGATGTTTAAGTTCAACATTGAATAACTGCTGATAAGTTAAACTGATGAAATGAATAAGTTAAGTTAAGTTAAGTTAATA
Source organism: Drosophila cognata (assembly GCA_035041535.1). NCBI lineage: Eukaryota > Metazoa > Arthropoda > Insecta > Diptera > Drosophilidae > Drosophila > Drosophila cognata. Next base: position 8,777,462 of record JAWNLC010000571.1, on the reverse strand, counting down.
AGTTAAGTTATTTAATCTTAAAATATCTCTGCAGTTCTGTTGGTCACAACTCACTTATTTTAGGAACATGCAGGCTGCAGTTTATTATTATTATTATTATTATTACTTATGTGACCGCAAATACATACATAAATACGATTCACATTTCTCGATTAAATTAAAATACCTCAAATTAGGGTGTAATGCGAATTTTAAGAAATGTTAATTAACCATAAATAAAATGATATTTTTATTGGGCTCTAAACCTTAAATTATGAGTTTCACAAAATGCAGTAAATCAATTTCATTATTTCTTTTGTTGCTGATAGGACAAATTAACTTCATTTTTTATGCCTTTTTATTGATCGAAATCTGCTATTGTTTTTTGTACAAAGTATTAATAAAACAATTCCATAAATTCGCATTGTATTGTTTGCAACCATGTCATAAATATGTCGGCACCTTTCCAACAATATTTCATATGCGGGTATAAATGTAGGATGTGGGTTTCGATATGAGTTGAGCATTGTCTGCTGGAAGCCTTCATTTCACGAGTGCTACAGTGATAACAAAATGTTTAAATTACGATTCAGCAATTACTTGTGGACGAAGGTCAAGCATGAAGCAGCTTCAAACCGGAAACTTATCATGCACTTTTCAGCACTTACACACATATTTTCGCACATTTTCATTGCATTAAACTGGAAGTCAGCCAGTCTTAGAGCAAACAAAAGACTTAAGCGCAAAAATTGCGCTTACGCTTGTTAGCGAGTAGAAAGCATAGAAAGGCACAAAACACGATGACTATTCATTTTAGCATAAACATCGAAACGGCATTCATTATATGCACATAAATTAGATAAATGTTTAAATTGCTGATAAGCTAGAACTCTTGTTAAATGCGATTCATAAATAATTGAGAAACTATACAGGTTAATTAGTTTTCACTAAAATGCTAAGGCGTTAATCAGTTGCATCATTTGCTAGCTACCTCATATTCGAATTTCGCGTTCCTTTGGCTGACCTTCAGCCAAATCTATCTCAATTACACGCAAGCCCTCAACTCTTGCTACACTTTCACTCTCTTGTCTACGGGCGAAATCTCAGTATATGCTCGACAAGTACCATTTCATAGAGCAATTAACCGCTGGCGCCACCAGGCAAAGCAACTGACAGTCGACAACAGTGCTGGCTGAATGGGTCAGACAGGAGAGCAGAGCCATAAGGCAACAATGACACAACACGACAGCAGTTTCCACTTCAAGTGCATTGCAAGAAGGCCAATAAAGTCATTAGCTTGCTGCAGTACTATGTGTCCGTCCGTGTTTTGACCATAAAAGCGGACCAAAAGGCAAAACTGAAACTGTGCCAGCATAGACCAGAAGACAGTTCAAAACGCTGCGTGTGACCAGTGGCACAGGTTGCATGATGAATCCGTATCCAAGTATAAGTGCGTATGTGTGTGCGTGCTTAAGCGCCGTCTAATTTATGACACTTTTATGAGACCAAAGGGCAATAGAACCAAAATCGGGTTTCGACTAAAAGGCAATACAAGTTGAACAGCCAAGCCAATAGTTGCCTTTTGGGCAATTGCATCATAAATCTTGACCAAATCGTTTAGCAAAGGTAACTGAAAAGTTGCGGACAGAGTTGCCAGCCTTGTGTATGCAATGCAAAGACGTAAATTTGTACAACGATAAAAAAGTTGTAAGTAGCTGCCAAATTAAACTCCATACCTAATTAATTGTAGCTGGATGCGGATTTAAATAATCTTAGATGTGATCTTTGATATCATACTAATATTGTCAGGTGTTAACAAAAAGCAATCAATTTTAATTAAGTTTTAATGTTGTTTTTCTTTTAGCATTTACTTAATAAAAAAAAAAAATTAATTTGATGCATTTGCTTTACGTATTATACTCAACGCATTTGTAATAAAAGGACATGAACTTTTTGAATACATTTACTTAAATATACAAATTTACTCAACTTGCTATAACTTAATAGTTATTTGAGAAAAAAATGCATGAATATATAAATAAATACAAACACCGCCACTGACAACCCTGCCGGTTCTCATCCCTTAGTAAACTGCAAGAAACGTAATTATGCAATTTTCGACACTCGCTGGAAATTGTTGCAAGCCAACACACAAAACACATATGCAGGTAGCAAAATATGAAGCACGCAATGTGAAAATAACAAGCAGAACAGAACATAACAGGCAATGATATATGTATATGCGAATTGCACACTAAGCAGGTCAACGGGGCATAGCCAACGCCAGGCAACCCAATAGGAAGTGCATCCAAGCGTGACCAGTGACCACCGAGGCCAAGACCCATTGACCCGAGCAGGAGCCTGAGTTAGAGCCAGGAGCAGACCCAGAGTCAGGGGCAGGACAGGAGTCATGTCGTGCGTTACGCGGCGGTGTTTAATTGCACGAGAGGTACTGAGTTGACAGATAGCAAACTCAAATTGGACCTGAGCCTTGCACAACAAGGCCAATGTGATTTGTTGGCGTCATAAGTCTGAGTTTCTTGCTGTGTGCCAAATTTAAGACAACTCCAACAAAATTCCAGGGAAAACATTGCATAATACATACTTTAGAGAAATTAAAATATTATGGATCATACATTATAAGTCAAATTTAAGTCAATTTAAGCCATTTAAGTGAAATTATTAATTTAAAATATATATGAAAATAAGTTTATTGCTGTTGAAAGGGGTATTGTGAGCAAGAAAATCGCTCGAACATGATTTGAAATTAATTTTGACCTATAAGGTCACACAATATGCTTTGTTTGATTATTTTGAAATCAGTTTGTCACATTTCTTGCTAATTGCTCCCTTATAATATGCCTTACTGCTGTTAATATAACCTAATGCGATAAGTTAGCATTATTCATGGCGATTCCATTATAATTCACTTATCAGGCAAACCATTCCAAGTGGAACTCGACGGCACAAAATAAAATCAAAGTATTTATCGTTTGTACAAAGGAAACAACTGGCGTATAAGTTAAGCCCGATAAGCAAGTGAGTTAATCTTGCACGAAAGTTTCATATAGCTTCGTTGAGAAGCTCAGAATGGCTGTATTTTTTATTTACAATTTATGTCAGTAATTCTCATACATAATACGGTTGCACTATCAGTATGACGGCGCCAAGCGCCATAAAAACTAAATCGTACAGTTAAAGCACATCGAAGAGACAACTTTCAAAAATGTTCTACATCTTTTCTTTTGGAGTAGAATATTACACCAGTAATTAATTAATTAAAGACAAGGGAAAATTAGGCGAGATCTTTTCACAGTCAGCACCAAGTAATCAAATCAAACGAATGTAGATTTTTCCACAGCTATTAATTGTCACAGCGATTCCGGCACAGCGATCCGTCCATATGCTCTCACAAATGTAAATGTCACGAATGGAACGACTCTGAGAGACGGAGATAGAGAGACGGCATAAGCCGCACCGACGCCAAGACACTTAAAAGCTTTGGGCATGGACAATCTCAGGCAGACATACAGACGGACAGACACAAAACATACATACATATAGGCAAAGGCATATTTGAATTCCTGGTGCAGTCGATGCATGGAGTTGGAATTTGTCTGCCCGCGTGCCGAAAACTTGTCACAGCTTGCAGTGTGGTCGAGAACAGAAAAAGGGCCAGTTGTGACGGAAGATAGAGAGTGAGAGAGAAAGAAAGATTGAGTGGAGATCTTTGCCGGCAAAGATCAAGAGAAAGCGCTGCTTAATATAGACGCCAGCATAAGGGTCAAATCAAGTTTTATACACAGATACTGTCATCATCTGGCATATAGGCCTCTTAGGGCTGGCAAAAAAATAACAAATAAATAATTTAAAGGATATGCCGAGTTCGTTGCTTAAGTCTTTTGTTTTGCATGCCTTTCACACGCTTTGAGCGTCTTTTGTACCAGCATAAAATTGGGCATTGCCACGACTCCAATTAATTATAAAACAAAATGCATACTAATTAAAGAATTATCAGCAATTCCTAAGCAAGAACAACAACAATAACAATAACGCACCATTTCCGCCATCATTTCAGCAATTGATAAGCCAAGTGCGCGCCTCCATATAATGCTCGGTGTTCGGAGCTCGGTGCTCGGTGTTTGGCGTTCCAGTATGAGCATATGAAATGTTATGGGCTGACACTGTTCTTCTCACAAAATCACTGATTGGAACAATCAGTTAAATGCTCAAGCATGCTTATATCGCTCGTTAGTTGTTGTTGTGGTTGTTGCTGTTTGGAATGAATGGGGGAAGCTCTTCGCTCTTATCACTTGAAATATTCAAATTGAGTTTTTGTTGCTGTTTCGTATTGTTGCTGAATGTGTAAGTAGCCACATTTCAATTACGTATTAGTTGTTGTCAAGTGCTTTGGATGGCGACTTGACTCGTTGCTGATGAGTGTTTGTGTGATAGTTTTTGGTGCAGTCATTTGCCAAAGCTATGAGTAATTGCAGCTCAGCTGCTCTGAAGCAAATGCCTTAATTGCAATGCGATAAGCCATGCAGATATAATACTTATGTAAGTAAGAGTACTTATTTACGCTCAAGTCAAAAATTATTACAGTCACATTCTGTGCTTATCTAGCACTCTCTGCAAACGGAATCCTGAAAACTATTCCTCCAGTGATAAGTATTATAACATTTCAATGAGGAAGTTGCTGGTTGTGTAAAACTATTTTGCATAGGTTGGTCCCTAGCAGCTTAAAAGTACTTTACTTGAAAATACTTCATGATAAACTAAATATATGAAAAAAATGTAAAAATCCATGATTAAAATTGTTCTTATACATATAGTTGTTAAATAATTTGAGCGTCGTGGATTAATTGTATCGATTTGTTATTGGGAATATAATAGTGGCAAATCTCGATGTTGTGCAGAAAAATATTATGCGTATTATTAAAAAAAAATGTAAAACTAAGCAAAACTAATTTTAAAAATACTCCTTGAAAGAGTGATAAAAAGTAATAGGAAGAGTCAGCAGAATTTAATAAAAATTATCAGTATCAGAGTATTTATCCCATAACTTACATAGAAAAATGTTGTCCGTTTCTTTGGTCTGCAAGAATATGTATATTCATCAATATACTCTTCTTAATATGTTTTTTTCAAATGTGGTTTTTGTCAATTGTAAAATATTATTTTTAATTCATAAATATACAACTTAAGCACAAAAATATTAAAGAATATATATTGGTGATAGCTTTGAAATCAGACATCCAATTGCAATTTGAATAGCTGAGCTAAGCATTTTATACACTTCCCATTTAACACTTCATTCATTTACATATGTATATATGTTATACTCCCCAATGCATGTACGTCCCACAAATCGCTTGATACACTCGAAATTCAACTTTTCGAATGTTTTTGCTACATAAAAACACGATAATTACAAATCCAAACTGCCTAAAACACTCAAGACAGCTACGTCTGCATCTGAAAGATTCTCATAATTACACATGAGACCAAACATAAACATACAAATTTGAATAAAAACGATATAACCACAGACATGGGTCTGAGAGCGGACTGGAGCTAAAGGTGGATGAGTGCGGCTGATGCTGATGCTGATGCTGCTGCTGCTGCTGGTGGTGTACTTTGCCATTAAGAATCGAACCACAAATCCACTTAAAATCACTACAAAAACCAATAAAGATTTCTTTCATCTTTGCCGAAGGAGCGCAAGAGATAGCAACAGCATGTGCGAGGGAGCGAGAGGCAAATACGTTGATCGAGCGACAATGAGAGCGAGACAATCATGAGATGATCAATAGACACTGTAATCAAATGCAGTGCACTAGAGCGCTTAGGGGTTTAGGTTTGTAGAGAAATAGAGCGCATTGTGGAATACTTAGGATAGCGTTGGCGGTGACGCCACTTTGAAATATCGGTTGACATTTTCTAAAAAATTTTGGGTAGGGCAGCAGCAGCAGCAGCAGAAACAGCTGAAAGGGTATACAGGATTAGTGGAGCCAAAGCAATTATCATTTGTCTGGCTGCTATCGGCATAGTAGTAATATGCATATCAATGATTTTCTCTATTGACTTTTCTCTACTTTCATTGAGTTCTCCCAACTGGCGCGCTGCGTTGTTGCGTTGTTTTCGTTTCCAGGAAAGCGCGTGCCAAGCCTATACACACTCATGCCCATACTTTAGAATGTGGTCATTTCGTTCAGCGTATTTGCGCGATAAATGTCATAAAACTTAATCACCGCTGCAGTACCATCTCCCGCTCAGGCTCCAGCCACATATGGGGCGACTGGGTCGCGTCAACAAGATCGTGTGGATGATCACATTAACGGTCTGGCGCATGATATATAAAGCTGTTCACAAATTAAGGTCCATTAGCGCAGCAGGATGTGTCAGCGTCGATTGAAATATGCGCTTGTCCGGCTTGCGGTTTTTGTTTTGACATCTTTCGTACCTTGGCTTTGGTCAGCGAGATCACACTATCTCTCTCTCTCTCTTTCTCTCACTCGCTGTTTTCATTTTAATGGAAAGAATTTGTTCAGCAGTCAGGCAAAACCTTTATTGACGGGTGAATTATGTGATCTGCGATTGCCAAAAACTAAGGCAAATCGTTTGATTAATGATACACACACCCAGGTGCTTAGAAAATGTTGTCACCGCCATGCGGACGTAAGAGTGTTAATAAATGAGCGGTTCATATAAACTGATATGAATTTATAGCGTAACCTTAGCTTTCAAGCAATGTAAAAGCGATTGGAAGTTAATCCGAATTAGTCTAAATAATATTAATTATCATTGTTTCAGCGTCTTTAAACATTTTCATTTGACTTCATTCAAAAAATTACTCCAATTTTGTAACCTATTTTTGACATTGAGCTGGACATTTCCCACTGCTCATTATTTTGGTTAAATAAATAAGAAATACTTTGTCTAAATTTACTCCTTCCTCCAAATATCTTTTGCAATTAGGGACTTCACAATTAATAGACCCTCATTAGAGGCAACCCAAACAGGCGTCAATTAATTAAATCTTACCATTCGATCCTTCGACCTGTGTCCTATAAGACAGGTCTGAAATATTTGGGCACAAACACACGCCCCGCAACACACAGCTACAGTTTAATGAGCTGGTGACACAATGGGCTGTACCCGGCAATACCCACAAAGTGAGAGTCGAGCGAGAATCGAGCGATCTTGGCGAGCGGATTACTTTCACGCTGGCCCAGGCACTCAATTGCCTACCGTTTTCGGAGCAAGTAGCTCGCTGTCGAACCTGTTTCAGATTCAGTTTCAAGTGCAGTGCATTATTTTTCAAGACTTACATGAAATTGACTAATTTCGTGTGTTTCGAGTTGACGCTGTGACGCTGCCGCGCAGTCGGCGTCGCAGTAGCTGCATTTGAAATGCACCTACAAATTTTTACCTGTCAGTCAGTCATCTCTAGCTGCGTCTCGCTCTTGCATCTGGTACACCGTCCCCATCTCGCTCGCGCGTCGGAGTTTTGTGTGAAGGCGACGCCTGCAAGTGACACTCGAAGGGAACGGAGCAGAGGAGGGACGGACTGCGTTGCTAGCTTGCCCATTGATGAAATTGACTTTTTATGTTGTTGCCGTCGACTTTTCGATTTTGCGTGGCGCTGCTCGCCGACGCGACGTCGCTGTTGCAGTCGCCGTTGACGTCTGCGTTGACTGTGCTGAGCTGAAACTGGATTTTTGGGATTAAGTTTTTGTTTACTTTGAGCAGTTTTTTAGTTTGTTTGTACGCCTCAAGGAAGTCGGTTCGTTGTGCTCCCGATCTGCCACAAGAATAATAACGAGATCAAAAAGAAAACAACATTAAAAGTAAAAATATATCAAATCTGCAAAGTGCTCGTAACTGGATAAATACAACAATTTATTGCTTTGTTCGCAACAACATTAAACAAAAGGCTTGCAACAGAGCACACAAAGTGCCCAACCCAATCGATCGAGCATTATAAATAATAATCACTAATGTAACCAAATAAAAAACAGTCTGCTGCTTTTCAAGTTGTATGCGTTCTTGTGATGTTTCGTAGCAATTTTAACTTGAATTTCATGTGCCAATAAATCAATTCTAAAACGAGCTGCCAAACAGAAAACCGCGCCAAAAACTCAAATCAACAAATTATGGGCATTTTACTAAGTGATGGCGATGTAAGTTCAGATTTATTATACATTATTTGCATAATCCAAAACTCGTTTCATTTCCCATCGATAAATCATCATTTATTTCAATTTCTGATATCACGAAGTTATTGCTTTTATTTAAATTGCTAGATTTTATTTTGGACTAATTGAGATACTTCTGACTTGAATTAAATTTAAAATGTATTTATGTACAACGACTGAGTCTGTATCATTCAAAATTTAACAAATGTTGCCAACAATATCTGCATCATTCAAAATTTAACAAACGTCTTTGTTTGTACACAATATTTACAGCTTCCCGATTTATTTGTGTATGATTTATTAAATTGCAAAACTTGTTTGCTTAAATGAGAAACCAATATCACTTGACAAAATAAAAGTAGAAAATTATTTATTAACTATAAATTCCACAAAATGTTGTTAGTTTATTGTCAAAGTTAAGTTCAAATCAAATCAATCAAATATACGCTTAAAATCATTGAATTCATTTGTACAATTTGAGGGACTTAATAAAAGTCATTTCTAATGTAGCCAAACATCAAACAAGCATTAATAGAAGACAAAACTCTGTTCTAGTCGGATGACATCCGCTAAAGTTAAGCTAAATACAGACAAGTGCAATTGCCGTCGCAACAATCCATGAATGAGTCAGAGTGTGCGGCTCAAGTGCGGATGAAGGAAAGGCAATGCTGAAAACAGGATCCACTTTGCATAGAACTGGCGCTGGCTGTGATCAAGTGAGCGCACCCGGTTTCACCGGCTGTGGTCGAGAGACTTATAAAAAAAAGAAACCACTTAAAGCGCCGCTTCAATCCTAAGTGTTCTCGCTGCCCTCTCCGTTGTTGGCTTGTTTGTTGCTGTTTTTTGTTGTTGTTGCTTTTACTGCTCAAGTGGATTTCTCTGTTTGTTTTTATTCCTTCAGTTGCAGTGACAAATTATTAACGTTCTACTCATCGTCCTCATCAGCATCTCGAAGTCGCCTCGACGATCTGTGGCTCATTTTTATTAAATTGATTTTTTATTGCTGTTTATTTTAATTCTTCGCCTTCTTCTTCGTCTTCTTTGAGTTTTTGGTCAGCCTTAGTTTTATGTGTTTCTTGTGCTCGCATTTTAATAAGCGCCAAAGCGCCTCTGCAGTCACTTCGAAGTGCTTGCGATCCCAAAGTGATCCCGTCCCGATCTCGATCCTGCCTGCGGCCAAGCGAATCCCCTTCCCTGCCTCTGGCCCCACACTTAAGGCTGCAGCATGTTGACAATTTTTCGTGTGGTCGCCGCTCCTTTGATCCAGCACCGCTCCATACCCTGGCCGTGGCCGGCGCTCTCTTTGATCGACTGATCTTCTAAAGGGAGCGACGTCATTATGCACGCGTGGTCAACTCTTTGATGGCTTAAATTGTAGTTGTTGTTCTCCTTTTTCTCGTTGTCTCTCTATTTACTCCAATGCGTTTGTGGAACGTTGCACATTACGCTGACGTTTCAAGAATTGTGTTAAAATGTCTTCAATTAATCTCGTTTCTAATTGGAGAATGTGTAACAAACGGATTCTACTACTTTCCTTATTACTAATTTACATTAATTTATGATATGGATATCATTCTTATAAACAGTTTTGGCTAAATTTCTCACATCTTAAGATATTTGTTAATTATTTATTAATCATTGAGCTATCGCGAGCGTTTCTTATTCACCAGCTCCAAAGACTGACCGCAAGTCAAAAACATAAATTGCCGTCGGCAATGAAATGCTGGTTTTGATAAACATGTACCCCATATTTAATATTCTTATATATTTTATGTAAATTCGCCGGTTCATGTCTGATAACCATTATAAACTTGGCTGTTTTATAAAAACTATTTAATTCTTAATCGCCAAAAATGATGGAATCTAAATTCACCAATCCTCAGTTCGGGTGCCATCTGTGCGTCTTAATTGTGAAACATTTACGTATGGGAGAGAAATCCGAAGATATTGAAAAGGCAAACAGAAATTCAAAAGTTCATACATCATCGCATTAAATTTCTGGGATAAGATAAAGACGTCAAATGTGGTTTGTTGTTGTAAGCTGGAAATTCAGTGAGATAGATTTGAATATACGAATGCGATTTTACGAAATAAATTAAAATATGCAATTGGCGCCTTAATTGATTTTGATGGGAAACACAAATTTCGTTGTTTTGCTTTTTGGTTATTGAACCTTTATAACTCGTAAAACGTCTTGAAAATCAGCCAAAAGCACTTGAAGACTTTTCATGTGGTGCAAAAATGTTGAATGAAAAATTATTTTGTGCTAAATCAAAAAAAAGAAAAATATTAAAATAATACAAATGTACAGATAAAGATGAAGTTTGCTTTGAATTGAAGAAATTATATTCGAAGTAGAGTTTGTTGTTTTTGGAAACACATTTCGTGACTATTTTAAAGTAAGTTAAATTAGTTAAATTTTTCCACTCCATTTAACGACATGTGGTTTATTATAATAAGTTATAGTTGAGTGTGCTTATTTTTAAGTATTTTTGATAGTAGAACATTTAATTCAAATATTTAAAAAAAAATGGTTGTACAAAAATTCCAAATACAATTTGATTTAAATTATTATATATTAGATCTAGGTAGATTTCAAAATTTTTATTTAAATATCGTATGCATATAAAAATTGTATTCGTAGATCAACTTTATTTGTCCCAAAGAAGGCGCATTTGGGAAAAAGGTAGACTCACTATAAGTCTATAAGTGGACTATTATTTATTTATTTTTGAATGTATATTTTCACTTAATCGAAATCAGCATCATTTAAAAAATGTGATGGCCGGCATATAAAATCCAAAGTTCTCATAAGTATTATTGCAGATGTGAATAAGGACATTAGTTGATAGAGCTAATTTAATGCAACCCATACAGTTCTTATGATAAGCCCACACAATGCACACACAGACACCGACACACACGCACACACACACATGTACGTAAATTATAATATATGTACACGTAATAAACATAATCCAGAATCCTACGCAAGGCATCCATAAGAAACTTTACTTATAAGTGCAAAGAAACCGAAACGGGGCACAGAAGATGCGGCACGCCATTCGCTTAAGATGGAACGAAAGGGCGCTCTTGAGAAAACGGGTTCTGCTCACGAAGACAGACAAAGGCAAAGACAGACAGAGAGACAGAAAAAGAAAGAGAGAGAGAGTTTTTGTAGTGTGCTGAGGGAGACAAAGAAATGCAGCGAGCCAAAGAGTCGGAAACCAAAATGGCTACCCACAACGGGGTGTCGCCCAATGGCAGCTGCACCTAGGAGACGCAAGAGAAAGAGTCACTCGAAGAGCGGGGGAGTTGCTGGGCAGACAGAGAGTTTTTATAAATCGATTGGAAGATAAGAGGAAATGGAAACAATAGAGAAAGAGAGAGAGAGAGAGAGAGAGCGACAGCGAATACGAAAGCGAGAAGCAATTGTAATTTTGAACTAATTTGTGTGGCATTCTTTCTTGTCATCTTTGCAGTCAACATCGGATCAGCAGTCGACGCGTGATTATCCACAGTTCAGCGGCGACTATCACAACGTGCAGCTGCAGGTCGCCGCCGTCGCTGCCAGCTCCAAGATGTATCATAGCAGCAGCGCCGCTGCAGCGGCCGCCTACACGGATCTGGCCGCTGCTGGGGGCGCTGCCGGCGTCTCTGGCTATCATCATCAGCAGGCCGTCAATGCGCCCGTCTATGTGCCCTCCAATCGTCAATACAATCACGTGGCTGCGCATTTCGGCAGTGCAGCAGCGGCCCAGAATGCCTGGACAACGGATGGCTTTGGTTCGCCGCATGCCCAGTTGCCGGCACAATTCTACACACAGAACGCAGCAGTGATGATGGCACCTTGGCGATCCTATGATCCGACTGGCTTTCAGCGCTCCTCCCCCTACGAGAGTGCCATGGACTTTCAGTTTGGCGAGGGACGCGAGTGCGTCAACTGTGGTGCGATTTCCACACCGCTTTGGAGGCGGGATGGCACCGGACACTATCTGTGCAACGCTTGCGGACTGTATCACAAGATGAACGGCATGAACCGGCCGCTGATCAAGCCCAGCAAGCGACTGGTGAGTGCAGTGAGTAGCCGCAAACCACATATACACTTAATATCCATATTAATCAACATTTGTTTGCCAACAGACTGCCACTCGGCGATTGGGCCTGTGTTGCACCAACTGTGGCACACGCACTACGACCCTCTGGAGGCGTAACAATGACGGCGAACCCGTCTGCAATGCCTGTGGCCTCTACTTCAAGCTGCATGGCGTCAATCGGCCCCTGGCGATGCGCAAGGATGGCATCCAGACACGCAAGCGAAAGCCCAAGAAAACAGGTAGCGGCTCCACAACGACAAGTGGGTCGGGATCCGGCTCTAACACGGAGGCCATCAAGGACTGCAAGGAGGAGCATGGTAAGCAAGAGAAACTTTAATTAATACAAACTTTTTAAAGGATACAAAAGTTTAATCAACTCTTCACTTGACAGCATTATCATAATTGCAATTCCTTTTATATTGAGAATTTTCCTTTGTCAACTTATTTAACTTTCTGTAGTTATGTAAAATTTTGAAAAGCTGCAAATTTACATCAAAAAGCCTAGCAGTAATTTCCGGCATATTTTGAGTTCTCGAAATCCGTTTGGATATTATAGTGATGGGAATATATTGGATCCCAAATGACAGATTCTACTTTTACTCAGCTATGGTTATGTGAATCGGGCTCGTTAGTTTTAATAGTTTTTGTATAGCGTTATACGACACTAGATAGGTATAATATAAGTAGGAATGATCAACTCGAGAAAGTCAGACTAAGACAAACTTTGTAGTTAGTTCATTCGTACTTATTTTAATACATAAGTACATCCAAAAAGATCAAAAGCTTTTGGATGTATGGTGAAAATGTTTATTGACAAAAATTATAACCTTGTACTACTCTCGATCGTCTTTAACTTTGCTTATATCCTCTTAACACATATTGGTTTTCATTCTTTAATTTTGCAGATCTCAAGCCGACGCTTAGCCTGGAACGACACAGTCTGAACAAGCTACATACGGATCTAAAGAGCACTTTGGCGGGTAGCGTGGCCAGTAGTCTGATGGGGCAGCATCATGCCCAGCAGCAACAACAGCAGCCGCAGCAACAGCCAGTACCGTCGCATCAACAATGCTTTCCACACTACGCACAGCAACAACAGCAGCAGCAGCAGCAACAACAACAGCAACAGCAGCAGGCACAACATCAGCAGCATAGCCACCAATCGCAGCTGAGTGTTCGGCAGTTGCATGGCGCCGGTTCGCAGCTGTATACTGCCGGCAGCAGCTCGGCAGCCTCAGCGTATACGACGCATAGCAGCAATGCTGCGGACACGCCCACATTGAGCAACGGCACACCCTCGCCACACTATCAGCACCATCATTTGCATGCGGCGGCGGCAGCCAGCAGTTCGCACGGGCATCATGCGGCGGCAGCTCATCACCACATACATGCGGCAGCCGCAGCCGCAGCGTATGGTGTGAAGACGGAGGCGAGTGCCACCAACTATGACTATGTGAACAACTGTTACTTTGGGGCATCGTTTGGTGCACTGGGCGGAGCGGCCTCCTCGGCGATGGCGGGTGGGGCGACCAGTGATCTGGCTGGCTATCATCATCAGCACAATGTCATCCAGGCCGCCAAGCTGATGGCGACATCCTGAGCAGCAGCAGCAGCTGCAGCGGCGGCAGCGGCGGGCACTGTGATCTCTTCCCCAGGCAATTTGGTTGGAGCTTCGTTGGAATGGTATTGAAAAGACTTTTGAATTAGTTTTACATAAGTTGCAATTAGTTTTTATCGCCTGTAAATAACTGCACAGAAGTTTTGTACAAATATTTGTTTATCGCTTCGTTCGATTTACTCGACCTTGTGTTAGTGCCCAGTTAGCTTAACTTCTAGTTTTAACCAGCAATTGTAAAGCGTTTGTATTAACCTATTTCTCTAACTAGCATAAATTATCGTTAATTCATAAAACACACACAAACATAGACCATTTAGACATATGACTAGTAGAACATTTAAGGCCATGCATATTACCATATAAATAAATGTCAATTTAAACATAAACCCAAACACGAAGCTACTATTTTAATTAACATGCTCCTAAAAGTATGCGTGAGTGTTGCGCTCAAAATTATATGCTTATCTCGAAAGTATGCAACAAATACATTGATGAATGGCTTATTTGAAACCAAACGAATTGTGGCGGTGATTTCAAATTTAAAATGTTACAAGCCATTTTCAGCTCATCCCTATTATTTTAAAGAAAGTTAAGAGTTGTTACGCCTTTCATAATGAAAAGTACAATCAAATATGTATTATAAGTTTTGAATATAAATTGGAAGTTTTTATTAAACCCATTAAAAAGGTAATGGGCATTTAATTATAGAATCCATCTGAATTCTAATTACCTATTTATTTAAGTGCCGCAAATTCTGAATAACTGCCCTGTATCAATTATCAACCAGCCAAAAGCCCTTTCACAAGACTTACCCAAATTTTACTCGGTCAATGTCGACTATAGGTGATAAACAGCAAACATACGCAGCATATAAATATCTAATTAAAAGTCTCAACTGAAGCTATTGAACTCAAGACGGCCTACTGAATTTAACATGTGTCTTTTACAATTTATTTGATGCAGTTTTTTTGTGTTTAGATATCTTCATATGTATTCGAGTACGCAACACATTGCAAAAAGGTGGGCAAGTTTGAAAGTTGCGTCACTTGGCAGCCAAATAAATTGCAAAGTGCATTGAAATAAAATTTTTTGTGAAAGATAAAAAATAAAAATTCAACAAATAATTGCTATTAAAAAAAGCCGAAAATATAAATTACGCCATAAGAGGGAGCCTCTTTGCTGCATTTATTTATGACTGGTCCACGTGTATTCAATTTCAGCTTTTTGATTTGGCATTCGGTGAGGACGCCATGGAAGCTGTAACTAAAATGTAAAATAAAAAATTGTTGCAACAGTCAGCTAATTTGGTAATTTCCGCACGCGACGCAGCAGAAAAAGTCAAAAAAGAGATGCTGATATAATGGTGAATGTTGGGAGAAAAATTAATGTATAGCTACCTCTCTATTGTCGCAATACTAACCTTGCCAGGGGGTCTGGGTCTGGACATGCAACAATGAAATGAGTGGTAAAGAAAGGCAAAGATACAACATAGCTGAGCCATGCATATTAATTTTTTTTTTTTTAAGTCAACATTTTATTTTAAACATTGACAAAGATAAAGCAAAATTGTTGGGCCCAACTTTAATTCAAGTGACTGCATAACAAAAGACTTGCAACTAGATGCGGGGGCACCCGCCGAGGCAATGAAGCATAAAAGAAAACATAACAAGCCAAGACAAAATTCCAAATACAAAAAAAACTAAACCGAAGCAGACCAACACCCATGACAGTGAAGCAGCAACCACGGTGACGTAGTCTGGGTTCCCATTCACTCCCCTCTGGAGTGACGTCCGCGTAATACCAGAAGTAGTGAACAGGTGAACAACTTCGGTGAAGGGGCACGGTCTGAGCAGCGGGCGTGCGTGTGGCAGTCGGCGCATGGCGCAATGGACACTGAAAACAAGTTGGTGGCGTATACGCAATGAACGAAAGTACAATTCAAAACAAAATAAAAATCCAAATATTAAAATTGATTGGTTAAAGCTAAAGTCGAATGTTGCATACAGTACAAATTAATTGAGGTATCAACTTAAAATGTAAATAAAATCAATTTAAGAATACAAAATTAAAAATGACGCCGAAATGTTTAATTGAATAAAAAATTTATACTATATGATTTGAAACGAGTCCTTTTAAAAAAGTTCAACAATCTGCTTAAGCACAACGAAACCACTTAAACAGTAAACTTTATAATACAATGACAAATAAATAAAATAAGTAAAGCTTAAATTAATGCAAAATTTATGCGCAACAGCTTAAGATGTATATAGCTATGACACCACCCGGACATTTGTAGGGTATTAGAAATGTTTTTGCGACACTTCACACATGCGTTCATATCTCTACCGGTCAGTTCGAAAGCGGGTGTAAACGGGTACGGGTTTGAACTCAACTCTGACTTGCTGCAGCCGCATGTTGCGGAATTTGTAGTACGGGCACAAACGTAAACAAAAAGTGTTCGAAAAGTGGATGCCGCAGGCCACACAACAACATTACACACACACACACACCGCACCACACATAAAACTAATGTCATGGTTTCGTACAACATTTCACTTCGCTGCCGGAGCAATTCGGTTTGAAACGTCGAAGCCAACGGACGCTGCCAGCGGACAAGTTTTTAAGTCTAAATAATACGTTTAAATAATAAAAGAAGCTGTCCCAATAAGGATAATTGTGTGGTTAAACATGTTTAACACAGCAAACTGGAAGTTTCAATACAGTTTTTGTTTTATTGGTTTTATTTACCTAATATCAAGCACAGCAGCCTATACACGGGAAATCGTTAACAATAAACCACCGCTGCAGGAAAGGCGTAAGTGAAACATAAATGAAATGAAAATTTCTTTAGATAGTTCATAAAATGAATAGTGATTAATAATGATGTAATCAAAATAAATTATATATATCATACATATATATCATATGACTGTAGGGTCAAAATTCGTTATAATTTCTGGTTTTGTGTGAATTGAAAATTTGTAAATAAAAGTTGGTCTTCGGATTCTTATTTATTTGCTTTCAAATTGAATATTTAAATTCATTTCAATTAAAAGTCTTACTCTCAATCAAATATTGAGGAATTTCCTTATTGTACATTAAAAAAAAATTAACAAAAATGTATATTTCGTATAATAAACGACTAAAATCTTGTAAAATGAAGTATAGACTATAAGAATCATTTTTTTTTTTTTTTTGTAATTTAGCGCTTATGGTCAAAGTTGGTTATCTTAGGCACGGCAAAGATGACACATCTTTGATAACATATCTTTGCAGAGGGAAGTCAAATTGACGACAGCTAATTTTCACTTTTATAAAGACGACCGATTGCTTTTACCAAAGCGATATGATATATAAGTCTGATGTTGTAAGTTTTTTGTTCACATGCTAGATACTTTATAACTGGTGAGTTTGGTTAGAATAATTTGTTCAACAAAACCGTTTTTCTAAAAAATTGTATCAAATTTAGCCACTTTTTATAGTTTTGTGACTAACCAAGACTATGACTAAGACTAGCTAAGACTATCAATATAAAGGTTAATAATTTCAAGTTTTTTACTTGAATAAATATTGAAATATTTCCGTTTTCTGTTGTATAGCATCATGGCTACAAACCTGCAAGCGTTCCAGTCCCAATGAGAACAAATGTTTCCGCCAACTATTTGAGGGCTGCTTTCCCGCGCTGGCCGCTGGCATACCAGAGATTGGTGTGAGGAGTTTCGATCCGCTGAACATTGATCAGGTGTCAGTCTCAAAGGGCAGTGGAAATTTGATTCTTTCCGGCGGCTTCCAAAACCTTATCATACGCGGACCCTCAAATGCGACAGTGCGCCAAGCTAGGTAAGTAAATTGAATGGAAATGAAGCCAGTTCGAAGTTGGTTATTATGATTTGTATATCTATATAGTTTGGATCTGTCGCGACGTCAGCTGAACTTTGAGCTGGAGTTGCCTCGTCTGCGCATCAGGGCCAAGTACAATCTAAAGGGTAACATTCTCTTGTTGCCATTGGTTGGCAACGGAGACGTGGCCATGGCACTGAAGAACGTCCATACAGCCGTTTACACAAAGATCTCACTGCGCAATGAGACCCAGACTGGGGATGAGATTATACACATTGATGAGATGAAAGTGAGCTTCCAGGTGGGCGCGATGCGCATTCATTTGAAGAATCTCTTCAATGGCAACGAAATTCTGGCCACGTCCATTAACGCTTTCCTGAATCAGAATGGAAACGAAGTCATAGCAGAGCTGCGGCCTGACTTGGAGCTGGGTCTAGCTGACATTTTCCATGGCCTATGGAATAATGTGTTCTCCAAGATGCCTACAAAACTGTGGCTCATCTGAGTGTCATCTGTAAGTGCAGCCAAAGAGTTTTTTGCGGATTATATTATAAATGTAATTTATTTGGAGTTTTATTTTGTTGTTGAAAGTAGTTTAATTGATATATGTACTACCTACTTATGATTAAATCTCTACTTTATTTAATATTAATTTAAACTGCTCAATTCTTCTTTTTGGGCAGAAGTTCGTCGTAAGGGAAAGTAGCAAACAATTTATCGACAGAGGAGCGCAAAATATCTATAAGTGCCTTGGTTATCAATGGACGCACCTCATCGGACAGCGATTTCCAGTTCTCGTTAAGAAAATCATTCATTTTCTGCCCTAATACCTTGTCGCCATTGAAAAGATTATCCAGCTCCATATGCACATTGGACAGTTGATATGTGACCTTTATATCCTTGATCTTTAAATAGGTAGCACCATTTTTAATATACTCCTGGCCATACAGATCCGTATCCATTGTAAGATTGGCTAGCAAAATACAAATATATAAGTAGTAACTCGCTTAAGAATTGGTCAAATCTTACTTAGATCCATGTGACAATGTCCATCACCGAGCAGGGGCATCATCATGATCTTGCCCTTAATGCTATATTCCGACTCCAACATAAGTTTCGGGAATGTCAGCGAAAAGGAGATCTTATGTTTACTTGGCTCGATGGTCAGATTTATCAACTTATGCTTTGACATGCCCGAAATTTTAACATTCCTATACACAGAGTGTAGATAGATAGCACCGGAGTCTTGATCCATTCTGATTTCGGGCACCAACAGCGGTTCCATTGGCGGTATGTATAGCTCTGCTATGCCGTCCATCAGGTACGGCTTCAATGACTCAAAGGATTCACGTGCACATTTATTTAAGTCCGGAGCGTCGCGTTGACAAACCTTGAGAAAATCCGCTGCAGATGGCTTAAATTACTGGCTTAGACACCACAACTCCCAACAGATACTCACGTAGTGTTCTTGTCTTATCGTTGTGCTTAGCCAGCGTTTGGATTGCCTGAAGCATTAGCCCCACCAGCAATAAGGTAATTAATGATTTTTGCTCCATTTTTAGTTAGTTTTAAGTCTCACTGATGCCTAGCGATTTCTGTTCGTTTCACCAGCATTTCCATTACTTTTATAGCTCAGCGGCAGCCGCCCGTCGAGAAGCTGACGCATCGAGTTCTGCCAGACATGCAATTTTCCGTGACATTGCAATCCTCAGCAAATTTAAAAAGTCGCATCAGCACATGTGTTTTTTTATTAGCCAAGTGGCTCTTATGTATATATGTTTTATGTCAACATAAAAATTAACTATATATGTAAGAATATATACAAATTTGTATGTAATACAAATGAGTCAATTTTCTATTGTGCTTAACTGGTCAAATTGTAAATAAACTTTTACTTTGGATTGGGCTTAAGAATTGCATTTCTATCACATAAGCAAATTGAACAACTTCTCAATTTACAATACCAGCTCTTTTCTAGAGAACTTCTGATATATACATATCACATGCACACATCAAGAGAATTTGACGTACTAGTAAATATAATTTTACTTTCTGTTAAGCGCAAAGTATAATTAGTCGGAAAGTATGTTCTTTAACAACCAGTTGTATTTAAAAAATAAAAAACCAAACAAAAACGTATATCAAATAATATAACTATATATATATTATAAAAACAATAACGTATATCGAATAATAAAAACTATAAAAATACATTATGGGTACATAACAAGAATTAAAAAGAGGTGCAATTATAATAACATAAAATCGGCTTCTTAAAGCCAAACGACAATGGAATAAAGAATATGTAACGAAAAGCGATTTGTTAATACAATAACAAAAAAAAGGCACTCTGGACAATTATTGATATGGGAGCTATTTGATATAGTACTTCAATGTTCACGCTTTTTTTACGGATAACTTTGTAAACAAAATAAAAGTGTTCATATATGAATTCCTTGCTATATCGACTATATATATGTTAATGGGATCTTCACTGCCCTACAAACATCATAGCCTATAATATCTGTTGCAAGCATATAAAATAAGTTTAAAGCTATAAAAACTTAAAATATCCAACTGGTAATCTAGCAGCACGTTTTCTTAATGCTGATCAGTCTCCATGTCAGTTTCCAGGCTGTAAAAATATATAGTTAGTTCAAATTATAATCATCATATGAGAGATCAGATTACGCACAGTTGTCTGGTGCACAATGCCTGGGCAATCACATTTTTGGTGGACATACTATCGAAAACATCCAAACTGTGTGAAACGCCATCAGCGCCACCAAAGGTCAATTGGCTCATTGCATTGCTTAGGTCAAACATTGGCACCTGCTGCATCGGATTAACACTTGGCAGCATTTGCAGTTGCAGGTGCAGCAGCTGCCCTTGCACAGCCCTAAGATTCTCATGAGCGTTATTCACAACAATTGGTATTTTGGAGAAGCGCAAATGCGTCTGGTTTGTGCTCTCGCGTAAATTCTTCATTTCTTTATTTTCGAGGAACGCATGCCTGGTCTTTGCAAAATTAATGGAAATGTCTGCCAGCTCCGACCACGTTAGGCCTCGATTCAGATATTTCCTCTGGTAATCCTTGCTGTTCAAATAATACAAATTGATTATTGATTGTAGATTGATTAGTAATTGTCTACTTACATATTGAATATGTCACTTCCAATAGTATTGTTATACATCTCTTGACTCTTCCTTATACATTCCGTACGTAGGTTGTATAAAATAGATTCGTAGTGATGTAATATTTTCTCAATAGAAGTAACTATCTCCTTATGCTTGATGGTCACTTTCATCCAATTGGATTTCCACTCATCATAATTATTCTATAAGAATATAAAGCAAAAATTGTAAATTAATAAAGATTTTAATTTATGCTGCGCTGCGATTACCACATGTAATTTCTGCTGCTCTTCTGCAGCGCTGAGCAGTGCTTGGAAATGCTCGATGGCGCCACAGCATTTATCTTTTTCCCTATCCAAAGTCTTCATTAATGCCTGATATTCGAGAACCTCGTGCTCTAGCGTTAAGGCGTAATCCTTAAATCCACACAGCAACATTCTCACGTGGGCCTGCTCTGTGCGAAGAACATGGTGCATGTCCAAACTCAGGCGTTCCACTAACCAGCTCTCCAATTTTTTATATTCTGCGTCAAGGTAATGCTTAAGCGCTGGTGGCATGTATGGCACTGGTTTTGTATATGGGCACTTTTCAGTGACATTAAAAACGTAAAGCATAACTGGAGGATTACGCGATCCCTCGCTGTTATCGCACCAATCCTCCACAAAGAGGTCCGCCGGTCTCGTCTGTTTGGTCAGATGCTTGTGTGGATGACCCAAGGGCAGCACAAGATAAACGGACGATGAAGGCAGTCCAGTTGATTCTTCAATGAGCATGAACAACTGTTGCATTGTCATGCTGGACGTCACTTCGTATTCGAGGCGCTTATAGGGACACGCTGCGAAGATGGTTAGCACTTTCATCTGCAGCAGTCGATCGATTTCCGTAAATATGACAGGATCTGCTGATGCGACTTGTACTTCATCAGTTGCTGCGGCTGCGCCACGTCGAGAATAGTCGACATTGAGAGCCAAGGGCAGCCACTTTGTAAACTGCGCCTGCCAAGGTATGCTCAAATGATGCCCGATGGGTATCTCGTTGTGAAAATGAAAGCGCATCGCAGTGATATAATCCTCAGTTATGGCAATACAATTCCAAGGTTTTTTTTTTAAATTCAGATGGATGTTGACCACACTCTGGTGCGGTATATATGGCAGCTCACCCGTTGCCAACTCGTACGCAATGATGCCCATCGACCAGTAGTCCACTTTGTTATTATATACGCCGGTTTCCAGCACCTCGGGTGCATGGTAATGGCGTGTGCCCACTACACTCTGCAGAATCGTTTTGTCTGGCGATTTGCGCGATAATCCGAAGTCAGTTAGCTTGTACAGCAGGCGGCCATCAGCCAGGCGATGTATTACAATGTTGTCGGGCTTAAGATCGCGATGACATAGCTTACAATGCGTGTGGAGGAAGTCAACAGCTTGGCGCAGAGATCCCAAAATTTGGCGAACCTCAAACTCCATCAGACCTGCAAATCAAATGTTAGTTAGAGCACCATTTATAGAATAGTACGTAGTACGCAAAAACTGACCGTTGGCGTTTTGCGATTTCTGCAAAAGTTTTCGCACATCGCCTCCATTGCAATATTCCAGTATAATTACGGGTAGCTGGCAAAAATGATTGTTGTTCAAATAATCGATAAATGCCTGCGAATTGTCGCTCAGCTTAACGCCGGCGACAATGCTCATCGGGTCCTGCAGTTGCTGTGTCCATTTGTATTCCTCCTTCCAGCGCTGCTGCAGCTTACGCTGCTGATCAACGCTCATGTTTTCAGCATTCTTTATGCGCTTGGTGGCTGTCCAAATATATAAACAATCATTTGAAGAACGATAAGCTAAGCTTAAAAAACACAACGCAATTTTGAAGCTGACTCAGCGCATCGGCAACAGTTCAGTTTAAGATGCGAAGGGTTTGAGCTCTAAATTCTTACGATTTTCTTATCTGACCGAACACAGACACACACAGAGGCAACTGGGTAGTAGCACATTGCATATCTCGCTGCGTAATACTCTGTGAACCCCTTAAAATTCAATAACTCCAAAAACAGCGACTTTTAAAACGTTCCGTGGATAACATTGGCTCAAAGCAATGACTCTACAACTGTTGGATACGTAACTATGCGTTTGCGAAGAAACTTAAATTAACCAAAAACATTTCAGTGAATGAAACCAATATACTCCATTTCTGTTTGGCAACAGAGTGTGCAGACAACAAATAAACAAACCGCTGCTTGAATCAGCCATTTTCTAAGAATTGCAATTCATGTGTGTTAGTGTTGGTGTAGGGAGAAATATATGTATCATATATAGACATATCAGTATAGACATTCAAAGGTACACTAATATAATTGAAAGCAAATGCACGTACGCCGATTTCGCTTACCTATTTCCTGGTCCGTTGTGCGATTTTTCCAGTGATGAACTTCACCGAAGCCGCCTTGGCCTAGGATTCCCTTTAGTTCCCAGTCGCCAACACTCACACTCTTCCAATTAGGAGGCATGCTTGCAACATTAGCCTATGCCTAAATGAGAATATTGAAAACTGCTCCGGAGAACTTATTTATAGCGACTGTCCAATAACAACAAGTTTACATCGATTGGCTTATCGATATGAACAATTAATTGGCAAAAGATGTATCGACAATCGATCGATTGCAACTAGAGGCTTCCGATATTTAAATATGTGAGCGGTGACTTGAAAATATTAGACAGAAGACTCAATCATTGAATATTGATTCTAAGTTGCATTTCGTGATCAATCATAATTATTATTATAACAATAATAATTTATTTTAATAACCTTTACTGAATAGTTTAGTGCAAATTGTTGGCGACTCTGTAACTGTGACTTTGTACTAAAATTGGCTCAGTCCCTGCAACTAAGTCACGCGCTCATCTCTAAAGTGCTGGCAAACAGGTTGTAAACAAAATTGGCCATTGATGTAAATTTTGTAATTTATTAATAAAAGCCATTATTTTCTGCTCATGTTTGTGTAAAAATGCGTTTTCACATGAACGGCAGCAACGATGATAATGAAATTGTGGCTGCCACAGCTAGCGCCGATCACATACGCAAGTTTGTATTCAGCTGCAACGTTGGAGGCGCCGCTGAAGCGGCCATTGAACGCTTGGAAATCAAAATACCCGAAGTAAAATTAAAAACTCAAATGCAATGACTGCCACATGTAATAAATTTTGGTTAATATAGATACTGCAGGGCGCCTACTCCTTCTACACGTGGCCCAGTGCACCAATTCTTGCGCACTTTTTGTGGGAACGCCGTCAAACCTTGGTATGCAAACGGATTCTGGAGCTGGGCGCTGGAACGGCTCTGCCCGGCATTTTGGCAGCCAAGTGCGGCGCTCAAGTGGTGCTCACCGACAATTGCATACTGCCCAAATCCTTGGCGCACATACGCAAATCCTGCCTGGCCAATCAACTGCAACCGGGCATTGACATCGACGTCGTCGGCCTCAGTTGGGGTCTTCTGCTGAACAGCGTGTTTCGATTGCCTGCATTAGACCTGATCGTAGCAGCCGATTGTTTCTACGATCCCTGCGTCTTCGAGGATATCATTGTGACGGTGGCGTTTTTATTGGAGCGCAATCGTGGCGCCAAATTCATATTCACATATCAGGAGCGCAGTGCGGATTGGTCAATTGAGGCGCTGCTCAAAAAGTGGAAGCTTCATGCGTCCAGCATAAATATGGATGAGATTGGCAAGGAATCCGGCGTGGATTTGCTTGAGTTTATGGGCGGGCATACGATACACCTGCTAGAGATTACGCTCATCGAGCATCAGCGAGTCGCAGATTTAGTAGAGTAATAATAAAAATATGGAAAATAATCATGCAACGAATTATTAAGTAATCAGTAATATATGGGCATATATTTAGACTATATTGGGTTGGTTAATTTTACTTTAGTGCGTTTCAAATTTTTATAATGAAATTATTTGGCATTCTCTGCAAGGAAATTAGAAAATGTATATTTCATACTCGCGCGCCATTTGTTTCGTTACATTGAGTTAACAGCGTCCCTCGTCGCTTAACAGAGCACTGCCAAAAGGTAAATGCGCCATTGCCATTCACACGTCAATGTCGACAAGTATTTCACAGACAGCGAGCGTCGCTGTCGCTTTTTAAAAGTCGTGCACTGTTTTATTATTTATTTGAAAACCAAAAAATTAACTATAATACTTTGTTAGATAGTAGCACAAAACGTTAACAAGTTCGTGCAGTTTGTATTATTAGTTGTTGCTGCAACAGCTTGGGATTTCGATTTCGTTACAAAGCCGTGCCAGTGTATTAGTGTGTGTGAGTAAGAGTGCGTGTGTATTGCTATTGTGCCTGTGAAAAATCGAAGTTATTGCATTACGTTGCGCCAGCTGCCCAGCTGCCTGCCTGCCCTATGTTAATGGTGAGTGCTGCTTGCGAAGGAATGTTTCCGCATATTAGTAACAACGCATTTGGCTACTACCGCGGCTGCTGCTGCTGTGGGCGTCGTTTGTGGTCTTGCCTAAAACTGTATAGTTGCTTCAATTATTAACTGCAAATTTAATTAGTAGCGAGAAGAAACGGTAAGCGACGACATTTTGTTGACGCACGACGCTTTTTGAGAAACATTTGCTGTTATGATTGATCCGTTAATTCGAAAACGCGAGCGAATGAGAGCGGGCGTCTCAGTCACACACTCAACAAGAATAGAGAGCGAGTGAGTGAGTGAGTGAGAAGCGAGACGCCGACAAAGACATTAGCGACAACTAAATACCCTGCGCTAACCATCTACCTGGCATGCGTGTTGGTGTATGTCTGTATTATTTATCAAGAGTGCCAGTGGTAGGGGTAACTTATTTACATGTCTTATTTATTACGGCTTGTCGCACAACAGAGAAAAATGCGCGGGATATGATTTCATCAGGGGTGCGTGTTCTCCAAAGCAGGATTGGGCTTTTTCGGCATATTCGGCATTAGATAGATTTGCAAGCCGGATTGTTAAAAATAAATATATATGTTCTTGCCATAAGAATAGCATTTAGCTGAAAGAAAAATGAAGGCAAATTCTAAATATGGCATTGCGACCCATTTAATTTTGTCGCCTCTCCAAGCAGCGACTCTTTTCAAGCATGACGGCTACGACTGCAAAAATTCCTTGGCCCAACATTTCATCCACAATTAAGCTCAATTTTGAAACATTTAATTTTGATTGCTTAAGACCAGTGTTTCCCAGATTACTAAAAAAAAAGCCAATTTTTTTAAGACACAAAGTAAAAAAGGCTGAAAAGAGGGTGCATATAAAAGTATATTAAAAATCAATATATAACAATGTTTGTAAAATATAACTCCACTAACTGGAATGAAGTCTTAAACACTGAACTTTACTTCAATAAATGCAGTAGGCTTAAATTCCCGCTAACCGCACTTTGCAAAATTTTCTCGAGCCAAATTTGACGGGAAAAGGCTGAATTGGCAGCGCTCTCTCAATCGGAAGTTCTGGTCGATTGAGTTAGCTTTGATTTTCCTTTAGGCTCTTTACTGCAAACACGTACTCAAGAGTATTAAATTTCAATCGATTATTTCGCTTTCAGCTAGTCGCATGTTCGACGAGCTAAATCATTGATTAAGTCGCTAACAACAACTGAAAGACAACACTCAGAGGCAGCATGGCCGAGGATACCGAATACAAAAAACTGCCGATAGAGGAGCGATGCGTTCACAAGCTGTGGAAGGCACGCGTCGATGGCTACGAGGAGGCAGCGAAAGTCTTTCGCGAACTGGATGATGAACGTTCACCAGAATGGTCCAAGTATGCGGGCCTAATCAAGAAAATGGTCATCGATTCGAATGCGCTTGCGCAGGAGAAGGGTCTGGAGGCGGCGCTCATATTTGTGGAGAACAGTGGCCTGGCTGGACGGACAGTGGGTGATGTTATGTCGGGCATCGTTCAGAAATGCATCGCCGCACCCAAGACTAAGACAAGGGAGCTCTCCGTGCAGGTCACGCTCATGTATGTTGAGATTGAGAAGCAAGAGGCCGTCGTAGAGGAGCTCGTAAAAGGCATGGAGCACAAGAATCCCAAAATTATGTCCGCCTGCGTAGCGGCAACCACCCAAGCAATGCGTGAATTTGGCTCCAAGGTTATCGGCGTAAAGGCTTTAATAAAGAAATTGGCCATACTCTTATCTGATCGTGACAAAGGGGTGCGCGATGAAACCAAACAGTTGGCCGTTGAAATCTATCGATGGATTGGCGCCGCCATGAAGTCGCATATTTCGTCATTACCGCAGGTAACCATCAAGGAACTGGAAGAAGAGTTTGATAAACTAAAAGGCGAACGCGCCGAGCCATCCAGGTAAGTTCAGCTCTCAACTAGTCAGTTCCTGTTGATAATTTCACTTTGTCTGCAGATACCTAAAGTCCCAACAGGAAAAGCAGGCTAAAATTGCAGATCAGGCCGCCACTGAAGATGCGTATAATGGTGAATACAATGCCTAATGCAGTTTATTATTTTTATCTTGACTATATATACCTATAAGCAGACAATGAAACTCCCTTAAAACCCGTCAAGAAAAAGTGTAAGCAAGCATTAAAACAAAACGTCTTTTGTCTCTCGCCGAGTTATTTTTATCCATCACCAGGTATAATTTACTAACATTAATAATTTTATAATATTTTACACTTTTGAGGAAAAGTGATCCTCTAACAATTTTGTTGTAGATCATGATCTTACACAAACAGTCTGCAATTATACAATTAATTATACATAAAGCAAAATAAGATCAACTTTGAAAAGCTTTTCTGTGGTGTAATTCGTCTATTTTTTCATTACGGTCTTTAATATTATTACATACGAATAATAATTTAAAAATGCAATAAAAATATTATATACTTAAAAGGTCATCTTAAGCCTATGTTAAGGTTGTCGGCGGGAAAAAACGAATCCCACCGATCCCACTAGAGCCAAGTTTGGGTTATTGTGACGTCGCACGACCTTCTCGACTTCCGCTTTCTTCCCTAATAGTTCCTTCAGGTTCTATCCCGTTGCTTGGATGAACATTGCCAGTTGCTTTGCTTGTTTATCAGAGAGTTCCGATGTATTTGTAAAGAAGGGAGAATATTGCTAAACTTACAATATAAATTTTTAGCTTTGTTATTTAGTTATTAATGTTCATGCTATTTTATATAGACGACGATGCAGAGGCTGGCGCTGAGGAAGTTGATCCTATGGATTTAATCGATCCCGTTGATATACTCTCCAAGATGCCTAAAGATTTTTACGATAAACTCGATGAGAAGAAATGGACGCTGCGCAAAGAGTCGCTGGAGGCACTGGAGAAGCTACTCACAGACCATCCCAAGCTTGAGGCCGGTGAATATGGCACTCTGGTCAATGCGCTCAAGAAGGTCGTCACCAAGGATTCGAATGTAGTGCTCGTAGCCATGGCTGGCAAATGCCTGGCGATGCTGGCTAAGGGTCTCTCCAAGCGATTTTCAAGTTATTCTTCAGTAAGTGAAACAAAATTTAATTATCTATCTTAGAAAAGTTAATCGAATATATTTATATTTAAAGGCCTGCATGCCTGCGTTACTGGAGAAATTCAAGGAGAAGAAGCCCAATGTGGTGAGTGCTTTGCGGGAGGCTATGGATGCGATTTATGCGTCCACATCGCTGGAGGCACAACAAGAACATATTGTGGAAGCGTTGGCTAACAAAAATCCCAGTGTCAAATCAGAGACAGCCTTGTTCCTGGCCCGTGCCTTTAGTCGCACACAGCCAACGGCATTAAACAAGAAACTCATCAAGCTGCTGACCACCACGCTGCTGAAGACACTCAACGAATCCGATCCCACGGTGCGCGACAGCAGCGCCGAGGCGTTGGGCACTCTCATGAAACTCGTAAGCGAGAAAGCGCTGGGACCACTGCTCACAGATGTGGATCCGCTAAAGATGGGCAAAATTAAGGAGTGCCACGACAAGGCCGAAATTAAGATCAAAGTAGCCGCAATCAAAAAGGAGGCGCGTCCGGCCACAGCGCCGACGACCAAAGCAGCAGCTGCAGCCAAGTCCAGTGGCGGTAGCGTCGAATCCAAAGCAATGGCGCGTCCGGCCACATCAGGTGCACGCAAGGCGATCAAGAAACCAGCGGCAGCATCAAGTGCAATACCCGCTGCATTGTCCAAGGCAGCCAGTGGCAAATCGTTGGCCTCCGAGCGCGAACTGACGCCCGAGGAGGTGCAGGATAAAGCGGATGAGCTGTTGCCTGCCGATATACTAAACGGTTTGGCGGACAGCAACTGGAAGAATCGTTTGGCGGCTGTGGAGCAGCTGCTAACGCAAATTCCCAGCTACGATGCTAAGCAGGCGGGCATATCTCAAGTTCTGGTGCGAACCGTGAGCGGACGCAAGCCTGGCCTCAAGGAGACAAACTTTCAAGTGCTCAAGCTCAAGCTGGAAGTAATTCGAAGTGTGGCCGAAAGTTTTCCGCTTACAGCCGTTACCGTGGATCATGTGGTCAATGAGATAACTGAGAAGCTGGCTGATGCCAAGAATGCTGGAGCTGCTGCCGATGTGCTTACCGCTTTGGCTGAGGCCACGAAACTGGAGCTTGTCGTTGGAAAAGTGCTGGGTTTTGCCCTTGAGCAAAAGTCGCCCAAGGTGCAGTCCGAGGCATTTAACTGGATAAACAAGGCCATCATTGAGTTTGGTTTTAAGCTGCAGCCCAAAATGCTTATCGATGATGTACGCAAGGGTGTCCAGAGCACAAATCCGACAGTACGCGGCGCTGCTATTCAACTTGTTGGCACCATGACCATGTACATGGGCAATGCCCTAATGCTATTCTTCGATGGCGAGAAACCAGCACTCAAATCGCAAATTCAAACCGAATTCAACAAAAATCTGGGTGAGAAACCACCAAGGCCGATACGTGGCGTGCAGTGCAGTAGCGCCGGCCCCGAGGATGATGATGGTGAAGATGGCGCTGCTCGGGGATCGCCTGAACCCATCAACTTAACCGATCTCCTGCCACGTGTTGATATTTCGGGGCAAATTACAGAATCGCTGCTTAAGGAAATGTCTGACAAGGATTGGAAGACACGCAATGAGGGACTCACCAGGCTGCAGGCCATCATCACCGAGGCCAAGCTGATCAAGCCGAGCATTGGTGACTTGGCGCCAGCACTGGCACATCGTCTTCTCGACTCCAATGCGAAAATTGCGCAGACGGCCCTTTCAATTTGCGAACAGCTGTCGACAGCGATGGGCGCTGGCTGTCGCAGTCATGTGCGTGTCCTCTTCCCGGGATTCCTCCATGCTCTGGGCGACAGCAAGAGTTTTGTACGTGCCGCGGCGCTCAACTGCATTAATAGCTTTGGCGAACAGGGTGGCTATAAGGAGTTCTTCGAGAGCGAAATGATTGCCGATGCTCTCAAAGCTGGCTCGCCGGCTCTCAAGGTTGAGTTGTGGGCGTGGCTGTCTGAAAAGTTGCCGCCGCTACCACCAAAGTCGATACCCAAGGAGGAGCTGACCACTATTGTGCCGCATCTGTATGCGCACATCTGTGATCGCAATGCGGATGTGCGCAAGAACGCCAACGAGGCTGTGCTGGGCTTCATGATCCATTTGGGTTTCGAGTCAATGGCTCGAGCACTCGATAAACAGAAGCCCGCCTCCAAGAAGGACATCATGGCCGCACTGGAGAAGGCACGGCCCAATTTACCGGTTAAGCCGCTGCCCAAAGGCAAACAGCAAGCACCCATACCCGAAGAGGCCAAGAAAGTGGTGCGTAGCGGTGGCGGTGCTGCGGCTCAAAAACAAGGTGCGGCCAAGGCAGCTGGTGCCGGCGGCGACAAGGCCAACGCACCGCCAGCTTCGCGCAAAAAGGAGGAGGATGTGGACACGTCTCCGCTGCTGGCGGTCAACAACATTAAAAATCAGCGTCTCATCGATGAACAAAAGATGCGTGTACTCAAGTGGACATTTACCACGCCGCGCGAGGAGTTCACGGATCTGCTGCGCGATCAGATGACCACAGCCAATGTGAACAAGGCAATGATGGCAAATATGTTTCACGATGACTTCCGGTATGTTTATGTCCAATGAACCATTAATAAATGGTTCTGATATCTCAATTTGGTATTTATCTAAAAATGAGAAATTACATTCGACTCCGCAGAAATATGCTAAAAGTAAAATAAAATGCCTAAGAATGAGAGCGGCTCATTTAGTGAGAATAATGTTCATTCATTTAGTGTAAATATTACAATATCTTGAGAGTACATTAAACGTTTGTATGTTTCAGATATCATTTGAAAGTCATAGAACAGTTGAGCGAAGATTTGCCGAATAACAGCAAGGCGCTGATTTGTAATCTGGACTTAATACTTAAGTGGCTGACATTGCGCTTCTACGATACGAACCCTTCTGTGCTTATTAAGGGTCTCGAGTATCTAGCTCTAGTATTCCAGATGCTGGTCGAAATGGAGTATATGATGGCAGAGAACGAGGGCAGCAGCTTTGTGCCCCATCTGCTGCTAAAGGCAAGTCGCAAAATCACAAATACAATTTTATGTTGCAAAATATTTCATAATATTTGCTTATGTCCACACAGATTGGTGATCCTAAGGATGCTGTCCGAAATGGCGTGCGCCGCGTGCTGCGACAAATTAATCTCTTGTATCCCTTCACCAAAGTCTTCTCGTATGTTATGGATGGCCTCAAATCGAAAAATGCGCGCCAGCGTACCGAGTGCCTGGACGAGTTGACCTTTCTCATCGAGTACTACGGACTGGGCATTTGCCAACCATCCCAGCAGGTGGCACTCAAGGAAATAGCCCGACAAATCTCGGATCGCGACAACTCTGTGCGTAATGCGGCGCTTAACTGTATTGTAATGGCTTACTTCCTGGCTGGCGAAAAGATCTATAAGCTAATTGGTCAGCTTAATGAGAAGGATCTCTCCATGCTGGACGAGCGCATTAAGCGCGCCAAAAAGACAAGAAAACCATCTGCACCTCCAGAGATGCCAACTGGAGTCAAGCAACCAGCGCAAGTGGTGCAACAAAACAGCATTGAGATTGAAGATGCTGTTGGCAATGGCTACGATGAGCTGCCTCCACCAGATGAGGAGGGGTAAGTGTGGAACTATAATTATCGGAGATTCGCGACTTCAATTAAGCACAAAATTAGAAAAAAGCTAGAGTTTTTATACACGGTTTGGCAGGACTGAAAATTTCTGTTTTTTTTTTTTTTCTTTATCAAGCTAAACAAATTGTACAATTTGTTTCAGAACAATCTAAATAGGAACATTTTTTTAAATTGTTTCGATATTAAATTAAAAATTGATTATGTCTCTTATTAGGAACAATTGTAAATCGAATTGAACTGAAATATTTAGTAATTGTTGTCACATTTATTCTTTGATCTATGTACCTTTTATTTTGTATGTCTTGGCTTCTTATCTTTTTTATTAATTTTGCCACATAGCTGCCAGCAGCCAGAGTTAAATGCGCGTGGCGAAAGCAACAGACTGGCGGAGCGGAATGCCACAAGCGTTGAAAGCAAATTACACTCCCTGACTCGACAGGCGTAAAGTGGCCTTCTTTTCTTTTTATAAATATTATGTTATTTATGTTATGCACTCATAATTTGTTTGCTTTGTTGTTGCTGTTTTTGCTGTGTGATTGTTGCTTGCGATCTTTTCATTGCTATAATTTGCTCATTTACAATTGCCTCTGTTGTGTCGTTATATAGAAGTATTTCAGTAGTTCTTACGATTATCATATACTGCAAGAGTTTGTGTATTTCCAAATCTAAGTTGAAATTCACATTTATTTCACACAGCACATTTGATCAGGTACCGTCAGCGCAAGTGCTGCAACTACAGCAACAACTGCAGCTGCAACAGCAGCAGGCGCAGCAACAAAGAACGAGCGGTCCCTTTGGCCTCGATCCGGAAGTGATGGCTGAGATCGAGAAGGACTGGGTGCGCGTCGATCAAATGATCTTTAAGGACATGCCCACTGTAGACATCACGCCCCTCTATGAGCCCATTAAGGTTCTACCAACACGCGATGGCTTCATGTATCCACAGGAGAAATTCGATCGACTCATAGCGCGCTCCCGTTTCATTCAACAAAATCGAAACACGTCGCCACAAGCAAATCCCAACATGGTCACCGGCACCTCACCCTATCGCAGTCCCATGCGAATGCAGACGGAACAGCATGGAAATCAAAATCATTTGGATAGCAACGTACCCAAGTAAGTTGAAGAAAGAGGACTTATTCTGTCTGCTCAGACACTTTACAAAGTCGACCATACCTGCAAGTGCACGCTTCGTAAACATTTTCAATGAATGCATGATTTTGCCATCTCTTTATAGCTTGGCTGATGTGCTGCCCAAACATGATCCGCAGCTGGTGAAGATCATTAAGCAAGTCAGCAGCGTTGACACGCTAAAAGCGCGTGCAGCCATCAACGAGCTAACCGAGATTATTGAAGCACCCGAGAAACAGGCCGTGTTGCGTGACTACGAAGAAATATTTATACAAAATGTGTTGGCACAGCTAAAGGTGAGATGCTTGCATTGTTTTAAATGCAATTGTAGAGTAGTAGTAATGCTCTTTGCTTGTAGAATCTCTCGCAGCTGCCCTTGTCGCAGGCGCTGGTCGTCTACCAGCCATTGCTGTCCATATTATACACATTCTTCAATGCCAACATTCTGGGCAAAACGCTGAGCGTAGCCTGCATAAAGAATCTCATGTCTACTTTGCTCCATCTGCTGGCTGATCAACGGCTAACCACCGGCGAAGATGGCCAATACAATAAGGTAATTAACGGCATATGCCTCAAAGTGCTGGACAAGGTCAACTTTACGAACATATACTGGTAAGCATATCTTCTTCACTCTCTGGATATAACTCACCAACTAGTTATTAACCTCATACAGCGCCCTAATACGTTTGCTAAGAGAGTCCTGTCCGGTTGCCAATCTGCCCAAATTCACCGATTTACTTATGAAATGCATTTGGCGGAACATTAAAATGCTACCAGAACGGTCTAATGAGCTGAACTACGATGCGGTAATTTTGGAAGTGCATGAATTTATGCTGGCACTGCCCAGCACCTGGTGGCAAAATCGACCCTCGGATACGCCACTACGCACGATCAAAACAATAATACACAACATGGCCAAGGTGAAGGGCAATGCCATCTTGCAGCATCTCAATCAGATACCCACACATTCGGAGCTGCACACCTATTTGATACGCATCTTGAAGGTAAACCGGCTAGCATTCCATTTATCGTAGCATACATTTTTTTTTTATGTGTGTGCAATTTCTTTTGTAGAATTTCCAGAAGGACGGCACTGTGTCCGGCACGGGTGTCTCACCTAGCCGTCAGCAATTTCCAGGCAAGGATGTAGGCGCAAAGCGAATATCGCATCAAACGCATGATACAGTGTCGCAAATTTTTAAGTTAATCTCGGACAAGGATACTAAACAACAAGGACTGCAGAAGCTGTATGACTTCAAGGTACGTTTTTGTGTCGCCTTTGCCAGAATTAGACTAATATTTTCGTTTGATCACTGCAGCAGCAAAATCCTGATATAGACCTGAGCACTTTCCTGCAAGGCGCCAGCGTCACTTTCCACAAGTACATTGAAGAGGGTCTCGCTGAAATAGAACGCAACCAAAACGCGGGCTCGACGCAGGCGCCCGATAATCGCACAGGTTAGTGGATTCCACAGCTACCAGACCAATTGCAACTTTTAACTACCCGCACCTGTCTACTAACATACTCTATAACCAATCTGCAGCTGCTACACGTTCTTATCTCACAGATGTCAACTATCAAAATGTGCACGATCCGGACTATTGGATGGACCGTTTGCAGAAGATGATGTCCACGCGGCACAACTCGGAGGATGGCTCCAACATGCTGGACAATAGGGTGGCCGATGAGAATCTGTGCTTAAACTCAATGAACTCACAGAAAGTGTCTCTCATCAGGCGTGAGGTGGGTGTGCCCCGAATTTCCTATGTAGCGGGAATTAATTGGATTTTAAATTTAAATGATACGAATATATTTAGTTACCCTATTTTTTCTGTTCTATCCTGCAGAAACCCGAATTGTCGCCCAATCGCCTGCAGCACATACAGGCTAAGCTGGCGCAG
Source organism: Drosophila cognata (assembly GCA_035041535.1). Lineage (NCBI taxonomy): Eukaryota > Metazoa > Arthropoda > Insecta > Diptera > Drosophilidae > Drosophila > Drosophila cognata. The sequence continues at coordinate 8,742,412 of JAWNLC010000571.1, read as the reverse complement.
ATTAAAAAGGAGAATCACGCCCAATAAGTATGGACGACAGCCGTATTACTATTTAGTTAGCACTTTATAGCCGTTCTGCTATGGATTATTATATTTATATATATATTACATATTATTGCTGATAGGCAAACGAGTTATGCTAACCAGCTCTTAAAGCAGCCGCGTAAACCACATAAACAATTTATTATTTAACATATTTACGTATGCTTATAGATAATGTTTAATCATAATAATGTTTAAAAGCAGGTTAACAACAACACTACAATAACATTAATAATAAAATCAGCATACTACATACCTACTATTACACACTACTAACGAATGTAAAACAAATTATCTACGTATTAGCACTGAGTTCGTTTTTCAATTGGTTGAGTTTAAGATCTACAGTTTTAGCCTGTTCCATTTGTCGTTTGTTACGTTAGTTCCTTGCTTCTATTTGCGAATATCTAAAGTGCTTTCTTTTACAATTGAGTTCAAATTCAAAGTTGAAGCAATAACATGTTAAAGATTTGTGTATTAATAAAAAATGAATTTTGTTTTCCCTCGAATTATTGTATAAACCTTGTTATGTGGCTGTATCCAACCGAAATTGTTTTTAAGCCAGGCCAGGCAAATGGCCAGCACGCTCAGTGCGTGTTGAAGAACTATTATTATTAATACAAACATACTCTACACACTACAATCTCCACGTAACTTGATAACTAACAATTTACTATAAAGCATTAACGTTTTGATTTAACAACTCTTTTAGTTTAAGCCTCATTCAGTTTAACAAACATACACATACACACACACACACACACACACACATTCATAAACGCGTATTTTTTGTAACGTCCCCATTATTTATGCAACAAAATAAATGTTATATTTATAAATCATCTAATCTGCCACAGGCACAACGTCCTCCGTTATTTCAGTTAGTTCCTCTTCCTCCCCATCACCGTCGCCATTCTTTGGCTTTGCATAGCGCGACGAAATGGTTGCCACTCTTATGGCCGCCTTGAAACCGACGCGCGCCTTCATCTTGGCCAGCTTTGCCTTCCAGTTCTCATCACGCGACGGCAGCGCATTTAAGTACTCAATCATCTCCTCCTTTTTGGGATCCACAATGGCCAAGACCGACATGCAGCCATCCACAGTGCCCAGCACAATGGCACGCCCATCCTTGCTGCTCTTTATGGCCGTCAGCTCAGCCTGCAGCCTATAGTTAGCAATCATCTCAGTGTCAGCGGTGCGAAAGACGCGAATCGTCTTTCTGCCGCTATGGTAATACGCCACATACTCATCGTTTTCCGTGAATATGCAAATGACGGAGAAGACGCCTTCTGCTATCTTGGGTATAAACGTCTTCACGGTGGTTCCCTTGCGCAGCTCCAACAGCTCCAGCCCACCACGCGTCGGTGCATATAGCCCACATTTGCCATCCCTTGTGAGACTGCCACCCCATTTGGCTATGGAGCGCACATGCTTCTTGCTCTTGATATCCATAATGCTGCCCTTCTCGCTGCTAATCACAGCCACTTGATTCGCCTTGTGTGGCATGGGCACCAGTGCGAACACCTCCTGTGAAGTTAAACCTTGTCAGATTAGCTGCGAGTTAATAGGTCTGTTACGTAGATGACCTACCTTAATAGCACAACCCTTTAGCAGTATTTTCGATACGAATGCGCCATTCGTGGCGCTGTAAAGGCCCAGGCAATCTTTGTTGGACTTGTCAACGGTAACCACTACGATATAGGCATTATCAGCTGTTATAACTGATTGCCGAAATGGCATGCCAGTTATCATGCGTATGGGAAAATCAAAGCGGAATAGTATTGTGCCTTCTGCAAAGTAATAGGTAATGAAATCTGGGTATAAATATGAACAATCACATTATAGTTATATTGGTCTTCAAATCAAAGGTAAGTGGCCCTAATCATTCCAAAGATAATTTTGAACTACACATAAAGTTGCTTATCGGTTCAATTCAAATTATTCAAATGTGGAATATATTGTTGCTGCAGTTAAAAATATCAATATATGACTTTTGGAGATATGATTTTAAAATGCTTTTTGTTTGAAAAATACCTTTGACCCATATTAGAATTTATATTATTTATCTGCATCCTAAATTTATTCGGCGCAGGTATGTGCCCTAAATTTCTTACCTGGAACTGAACGAACGGTTGTAATGGCCGTTAGGCGATTCGTCTCATCGGCACCCGCTGCTGCTGCTGCAGCTGCAATGATATCTCGCTGATTGATATTGGGCACCGACACGGTCAACACTTTATAGCCATAATCCATGAGTGTTATTTGCTGTATGCCGGGCTGATCGTCGCGGTAAACGACCTGCTCGGAAACGCGATTCCAGATTAAAAACTTGCCCGTTTCCGATGAGATAATATACCGTCCATCCGGTGTGATTTCCGCGTGCGTAACAATGGCGCCCAACGGGCTATCTGCCAGCTTGGCCAGCAGGCGGCCGGAGCGTGTCTCCCAGACGCCCACACAGCTGCGAGTAACTGTCACAGCCATATCCACTTCGGAGAGACTGATGTCGTCGATTTGCAGCTCATGGCGATCAATAACGTGAACCTTTTCGAATATGTTGTTTATGTTCCACACCTTGACTGAACGATCTATGGAGGATGTAACCAGATTGTTCCAATTGCCAATGGTGAGCGGCTCCAGCTGTATGATACGCCCGAAATGAGCATCCAACACTTTGGCCAGCTGTCCAGTGTTCAGATACCATACGTACAGATTCTTGCGAACGCCAGCAACTGCATAATCCATTTTAGAGCTGACCATAATTGAATTGGACTGCATGATGCGAGTGGTGATGTTTCGGACGCCATGCGGCAAAGCCAAGTACATTGCTCCCTCGCATATGGGTGGGCGTTCATTACCCAGTTCCTCGTTGCCAAAATCCCAGATGACGAAGCCCTTGCCAGCGGTGCCAAGCAACATGCGATCGTTTTGGTGCTGATCCAGGCGCAACTGCAGCAGCATTTCCTTATCATCGTTCTCAAATCTTGGCAGCGTCTCCACGAAGTTCCAGTGTATCTCACCCGTTTCCTCGTTTTCCGTAAAATCATAGACAGATACTTCGAAGTTGTCCTTGTTGGCACAGCCATAGGCACGCGTGCGTCCTTTGTTCATGACCAAAGCGCTGAAGAACTGCACCGAATTTGAATAGTTTGTCGTGCGACAAGAGTCCAAACGCAGGCGTATTTCATTAATGGAGCCCGACCAAAAGATCACATTGTAATCGGTTGGAGTGAAGAATTCCATTGCTGCAGGAGCAAATTACATATTCAAATAAATTATACAAAATTAATTAAAAATTAAACTAAATCAGTAATCACAATAAGCGTGGCTATTTTGTAAATTGTCTAAACTTTCAAATACTTACACAATATCTCCCAATCTGTGTTCTGTCCCGGCACTTCAAAGATTTCCACCAAATTGCCACGCATGTCGAATTTCGCCCAGCGCAGCTTGCAAATTACAAAAAGACTAAAAACCTATTAGTTGCGGAGTAGATCTGACCCCATGACGAACTTACTTTTGGTTTAGCAGATACAAGCCACTGATGGGTCCATCGCAATCGCCGAACGGACTGTTGATCACCACAAACTCGCTGGAGAGCATGTTGAGCAGCACCGTCTGATTGTTGTTCGAATAGGCAGACGCCCACTTGTTGTCCGGACTGAGGACTAGTTGCTGCATGATGCCTTCAATGCCGGGATTCACATCTCGCGTTAGATCCGATGTGGACAAATCAAAAGTAATGAAATGCGTTGATATGGAGACCATGTAACGCATATCGCTGGTCAGGCAGAAGGCAAATACTGCGAATTGATGACCCTCCAGAGAGTACTGTAATGGAGAGTGCTGTTTACATTGAATCGATTAGAAAATGCCTGCGAAACTTACCTTAAGTGGTCCGCCAGGTGTATGCAGACAATGATTGACCGGAATGAGAGCACAATCCTTGGGTCCACAGCGATCACAGGCTCGTAGCAACATCTTGATATTGGGATTGCCACCAATCTCGGGCAGCAGTCGTCCAATGAGCTGCGGTGCCAGCATATTGGGATAAATGGCCAAAATGGCACCACCCAAGCGCAAAGCATCCGCCACCAGCATCAGTTCACGTCTCGACTCCTTGTCGTCCGTGTTGGTCGAGGCATCCTCGAAATCAGCCAGCACTGACTGCAGTGGACAACTCGAGAGCTTGGCATGCAGCCAATCATAATTGAACAGCACGTGCTCGAACAGATCCTTAAAGCGACGCGAGCGCACGAAGTGAAAAGGCAACTCCCCAAACTGCAAGATGTTAGGAAAGCCTAAGCAAGGATCTGAATTAGATTTGGTTTCGTTTCCGTACCTTGCGTAAGTTGTAGCGCTTGGACAGGCCATCCTTGCTGGTGAAGACCAGCGGCTGTATGGGCACCTTACGATCTGCAGATCCCTCCTTGTCAGCCAGTCCAAAACGATGCCTCTGAATCTCCGTGAATTTAAATGGCTTGGGTATGCCGCCGCCCCAAATGCCCAAATAATAATCTGCAATCATGGAATGAAAATATATTGCCATGTTCATGTTCTTAAAGTAGCGCTCCTTGGCTGTGTCCTTGAATTGTCTGTGATACCTGTGGAGCACATGATAATAATATCTTTTAGTATATGATTTGCAATAAAAGCATTTAATATTTGTAATTTCCAAGTGTTTCTGGGAAAGATATCCGATTTTATATATAAGCTGCCAAATTTTAATAATATTATTAAGTAAGATTCTATTTTTGAAAAATTTATTTCCGTCCTTTAGTCGTTCATATTTTATGCAGAGCTTTAACAATTGCTTAAAGCCAATTAGAAAATACTAAAAATGAAACCCATTTAAACACGGAACAGCTTAATGAATGTGATGTTAGTTAGACTACTACAACTGATTCCTATCTGTTATTCAGAATTAAACAGCTTTATGTATATAGTTTAAGTCTATTTTCAATCTAGATGCCCCCAATTTTTGTTAAATATTGAAAACTTGAGAGAAATCGCACTAATTGTACCAGTTCATAACATTGACGCCATCCGCTTCCCGTTCACTCAGATAGTTGGGCAGATCGTTTCTGATGCGCGTCCAGAGAAGTGGGGGAATACGACGCGTTGGCGGCATATGGTACTGATAGACATCATCCAAGACCTTGTCGTCCAATGAGATGAGATCTTCAAGTTCGCTTTCAGATAGACCTGATTTGGAGGCGGTAATGTAGGCCAACGCGTGAAAGACCAATATGCGACCGTGCTGCTTCTCCACACGCTCAAAGAGCAACATGATTGAGTCCATCACGGTGTTGGCCAGATGGGTCTCCTGCGGACGCGTATAACTGCGCCATCGACAAATCTCGGCAAAAACCAGCTTCACAAATATAGGCAGTGAGCATTTGCTAAAAGCATTGGCCACCAAACGCCACTGGTAGTTGTTAAGATCGCGACACGCTGTCTTCATCCACATTTTGATCACGTTCATCGCCAAATCCTCCCCCAGCGCCGTCACCTCTATGAAGTTCTCCTCCACATCAATCATTTTGCATAGGACATGGTATTCATGCGAAACTGTCGGATTCGCCGGTTCATTCGCACACGAAATGATAATCTGTGAACAATCCCAATCGCATTTATACAATAAAAGAGGAGGGGCAGATAGGGTAAAAGTATATGATACATCAGATTGCCTCATGCAGAACGGCATTTCTATAGTCGTTTTGGGTGAGGGTGCCAAAAGTTTATAGATTTTGGTGTTAATTACGAGTAATATTGTTTAGCACGCACATGTCAAGCAATTGGAAAAACTTACACCGATTGGGAAGACATTCAAATATTTTAGTAACACATATATTAATATATATATATTGTATGTACATATACCTGGTATTGGCGGCATGCAGTTTTGGAAACTTAAAATATAAATAAATCTAATAACTTTTTAAATGTATTTTCATGCAGTGCTTTAGAAGAAATACCTAACTTGCTATTGAAACGAGACGAATTCCATTATTTTTGAGCCTAATCTAAAGTATATATTGTTTTTCTAAGAATTTTGATTGATGACAATCAATGATTAAATCAGATTTTATAGATTGTCTGTGCAATAATATTCGACCTTTTACTGGTAAGAGTTTGTTACGTGAGTTTTCACATGCAGAAGTTCTTATAGTACACGTTTAGAGACCTTAAACTATATTTAAGTTTCTGTTTTCTGCCTGTGAGCATTTTATACAAAATAATTTTAAAAAAATAAGAATCTTCCCGATTTCGGATAGTAAAATCTAAATAAATATTTAATTTAAGATTTCTAAACGTGCACTTAGTGAAATTAGTATTAATAGGAGATTGTATATACAAAAAAGGGCATGCATTAACAAAATATAGATATAGATATATAAAATATATTTAAAGACATGCAGTTCATGCAGTTGTTGAGCTCATTGAGCCGATAGTAAGTAAGACCAGCGACCTGTTTGTCGCACTCACCTTACAGTGGGCTGGCAAACGTGTTGGTATCCAGGATACCTTGTTTGAATCTTGAGTGCCCGTCAATTGATCAACAGAATCTAAGTATAGGGTTAACGGCTGATTGGGACTAGCATAAGTTAGTAATTGCTTAAAATATGCTGTTAATGGCACAATATCATCTGGTATATTCTCAAAGGGTAGCATATAGTTGTACGATATCTGCATAGTTTAACATATTTGATTGAGTAAAAACACAATATGGATAAGTTAGTTAGCTGTAAATAATGGATGGATATCACCTGCTGACATATTGATATGAGCGTTGCCGTCAAGGCGCTCGAATCCGGCGTGGTGCCAAGGAACCGTATGATATTGATGGGTCGCTTATCGGCAAACCATTCGGTGGCAACCAGCGCAGCGCTCTTGGCCAGCAATGAAGTCTTGCCACAGCCTCCGTCACCAAAAAGGACAAGTGGCTTATCTGAATCCCCCAGCATATATCGCTTGATACGCTCGCAACTTTCTTCGCGGCCGTAAAAGATCTTCACCGAATTGTTACAAGCGTGCAAATGCTGTAGGATCTCAGTTACTATCTGCCCCTGTGCACTGGAGTCTTCTTTGCGCATGGCCCTATCCACGAGCTTAACAACATTCTTATAGAAGTGCGAAATGAAATGATTCAAATACTCCTCATGCGTCTCAATGTCCAGACCCTCGCGTCCAATCCACTCCACTGTGTATCTGCATAAAAGAAGAGCTTAAAAATCAATCCTGATCAACAATGATATTGACATGATTTTCTACTTACTTTTGTGCATTGCTAGACTCTATCTTGGCTGGCAACCGAGTATCCCTTAGATCACCCAGTAATTTTGCGGACTCCGTGTCCAAGCTGCGATTGATAATGTCCACAAAGAGCGAGGCTTTCTTAAGATTTTGCAAATTGATGTTATTTATGTAGCGCACATAGGATAGGCAATGATTCTTAGTATTCTTCACATTCAGTATGCCATTAATAACCTCACGTTCCGTGACTAAATAATAAATGTACACTTTACGATTCCTTCACATGATTCGTTTTACATCGTTACTTACCCGACATGAAATAGTTGTGCACATCGTCCTTTGACATTTTATTGCTGGCGCCCAACGAGGCAGTCGCTTTGCGCAGCAGTTTCTGCATCTTGTTGAGCGTATCCCACCAGACAGCCTGATCCTCTGCTTGCAGCTTGGGCACGCGCTGTGAATCTCGCACAAGTAAGTCAGAGAAACATTTTTGCTGCTTACCAAGAATTTACCTTATTGTTGAAGTTAATTAAAATCGATGAAATGGGCTGCAGCACTGAGATGGGCGGTACAGCATTGCTATCCTTTTTGTACCATAGATCGAGCAGTGCACGATCCACGCCCATCGATGTTAGCTCCTCGCAAATTAAAGCCAACTCCGATGATACTATGTATGTGGGTATGGGACGGTAGCCGTATTTTTGGCCCAGAAACACAATGAAATTGGGTCCCATCGATAAACGCTGACAATTTTTGATCTCACGCATGCAGAGCTCGGTAGTCATGTGATCGTCTGTGGCCTCATCTCGAACACCCCAACGCATGTCGACCACCTGAAATTCGAGACCATGTTTCTCGCGACAGTAGTCCTTGATTCGGGGGTAACACTTGGCCATCAGTGTGTTTCTCTCCATCGTCGTATCTATTTAGCAATTTAATATATAAAACGCGATTACATAAGAGCTCAACACACACACACACACACACATATGATGCATAACATTTTCTATTTGTAAAACACACCCGTAAACGTGGAGCTGGTAAAAATACGCACAATTTTCGAGCTAACCGGCGGCAGGGACTCCAGGGAGCCCAAGAATATGGAATCTATAGTGCGGTCATCCATGATTAGCTGCTAGCACTTATGTGTGGTGCTGTCCTTTTTTTAGGACGATCCGTATAGGTTGAAATACAATATATGTCTGCGCCAAACTGAGACCCAGAAAGTCAGCTAAAGTTCACATTATATTAGTTGCCGCTGTTTGGTCGATATTGCGGATTACGGATATGTGGCGCATTTGACAGTCGCCTAGTTGACGGGTTGTTTTGAGTTCAGCTCAACTGACACGCCAGCTACCTCCGTTACCTGCCCCCCACTTTAGGTAGCCACGGGCAACACTTGTTGCTGTCCTGCCGGCTGGTGGCATTGTTTTGATTGGAAAGCCGTTGCAGTTTGTTATTTAGTCGTAGTAAATATATCTCCATTCTGATTGATGTTGGCCGTATTTCTCCTTCTACAAGTGTTCTCAAGTGCTCTGAAAGTCTCATCAGGCGTGACGTCGACAGTTGCGTGCTTGCCTTACATTCCCAGGCGTTGGCTTCTTGCAACTTTCAAAGTCGTTGGCGGCTGACATCAAACGGTGCCACTTAATGGCCAGGCCCTCAGTTGCGGGTGCGACTTCTCTAGCCTAGTCCTCATGCTATGTCGTGTACTACAATGTATTTCTTCAAGTCTTCAACAATTGACCTCGACCCAGAGGTGTGCGTGTTTGTACGAATAAATCAATGTACGTTGCAACTGGCTCAATTACACCCAATTTTCATACTTATTGTATGCCCTTTATCCTAGTGCTGACATTTGATAAAAGCCGAGTGATTTTTGAGGTCAACAAATTCCGCCCAGTACCAGGTACGAGTAATCAAACTGATTACAAAAGTTTAACATTTTTATAAATACTTGAGCAACCTTTGACTAAAAGTGCAACTGAAAAAAAGACTAAAAACGCTTCTATTTAAAGTTTCCCAGTATTAAATTCTACGAACACATGTAGGAAATTGCTTGGTTGATAAGGTTAAGTCCATGGTTTTACTTTTAGTTTCAGTGGTACTTTTTATATATAAGTTTATCATCTCATTAAGTTTATCATTGTCATTATAAATCAGATTTACTGCATTCAAAAATAATATCTCAACAGCTTATAATTATGTCGCCCAATTAGATAATAAATGCAAACACAATGCTTGGGTTTTATAACAATATATTTATTTGTTGTTTTCTGTCTATTTTTAGTTTTTATTTAATGAAGGTTTTTTGATAGTTAGCAAATGTTTTATATTCCAATATATAATATTTTTGACTTTTGATGAATGATGTAAAAAATGTTGCTAACGTTTTCTTGTAAATGGGATGTACTTATCATGAGAGCTGTATGTAAAATATTTATCATAGGCCTGTGTTGATATATGTGTGTATGTATAAGTATTGAATTTAGTTTAGTAAAATGTTTATTATGTTGCATATAATGCATACTTGTCTAAGATTTTGAAATGCGTTTAACTAATTTCATTTAAGTTGGCTATAGGAAAATGGATTATATTCTATAAGTGTTTTATATCAAACGTTAGTGAATCGTTTTGTTTGTTTGTTTTTGAGAAGGATAAAACATGTTAATCACTTTTTATTGTATATAGGGACTGTCGCGCAAATTAAATTAACTACGATTCCAATTGAGTGGAAACTGCATTGCGTATGCGATTCTGTTTATCATATTTAATTATTATTTTATGTAGCTATATTTCGATAATAAATAGTTAAACATATTGAACTAAACAGTAGTCAAATAAAAATAATAAAAAACAAAACTAATTAATATTACAGAAGAGAATAAAACACGTACAAGCTGCAGCGCCGAAACGAAACAGGAATATTCATTTTACGGGGTTTTTAATCAGCGATTTGCTGTCCATTTTGTAGGACCTTAGTTGATGTTGCTGCTTTTGTTGATGTTGTCGTTGTCGTTGTTGCTGCTGCTGCTGCTGCTGCTGTTGTTGTCAATGTTGTTTTCTTAGATGCTGCTGCTGTGGATGCTGCAGATTTTGTGTCCGGCTTGGGGTCCGGTATGGCTTTAGCCGCCAGTGCCAATTTATGTATGTGTGGCGACGATGGCGACGTCACTGTTATTCTATAATAAGAAAAAGCTAATGGTTTACACGCACACACACACACACATACGCACGCACACCAACAGGGGAGGCGCATTTTGGATAGGCGTTTTGGAAGGCGGGATGTGTTTTGGCATATGTTGAATGCATAAACATATTTACAAAGCATTTTGGTTTTTTATGAGTTTGTTTTTGTTTGGTTATCGTATTTTTTGTTTTTTTTTTTTGTTGTTTTTTTGTTGTTGATAGCGGGAGGCGACGTTTTTTGTTTTTGGGTCAGTTTTGGATGTGGATGGCATGGTTTGTAGTTGTAGCATGTATGAAGTAATTATGTTAATTAGATTTTAGGCGGCATATAGCAAAACAGACCTTAAAAGCTAAGTAGCTAACTAACGAGCTAGCTAGTGATAGTTATAGTTATACATATGCATAAGTATTATCGAGCTAATGCGACTACGGTGCTTAGTGCTTGTGCTGCCTGCTGTTTGAGTTGACTTCGTTATCAGCGTACCTAGGGCTGTTGTCGTCCTTTTCGCAGATCAGCGTGCGTGTGGTGCTCGGAGGGAGGGTCGGCCCGTTTAACGACTGCTGCGAACTGCGCTTCGTATGCACGGGTCGCAGACGCTCCTCCAAATCGCTAATGGAGCCCACCGAGCTAATGCTATCCTCACTGCCGCAAATTAAATTTGATTAGTATATATATTTACTGCGTATGCATTAACTCATATTCACCTCTCGCTAAGCTCCTCTTCACCCTCCTCCTCCATGGCCTGCTGCAAATCGGCAATGCGCTGCAGCGCCAATCGCAAATCGTTCTTTAGCGCCGTGCCCTCGGATTCCATAACCTCAATTTTCTTCTCCAAGTCCTTACGTCGCGTCAAAGACTCTTGTTCTCGGCTGGACAGCGAGTGAAATTCTTCGCGCATGTCGCGCAAACTCTTTTGCGATTTCTTGATCACGTCCTGCGATTGCATTTCGCGCATCTTCGATTGTGTCACTTCGTTTTGCAGCTTCTCTAGAGACTCCTTGTGCCGGCTCACTTGCACCTCGAGACGTGCACGTGTCGCTTGCTCCAGTTCTAGACGTGACTCCAGCTCCTTGGTGCGCATCTCCAAACTGCAAAAGAATTGAAGATTTCAGCTGTTATTTTATACTATATCTCTAATTACTCAAGAATAAGAATTCGAAATACTTTTTGGTGGAATTTCTAATTGCCTCAAAACCACTGCATGGTAAAAATATCGATGTCGGCATTGTACTGATAATCAATTAGTCATGCAGACAGTTAGTCAGCACAAGCAATTTTATATATGCATACAGATAAGTTAATCCTTGCCGTACTCACCGCTTGGACATGACAGCCATGGAGGGATCACCCATATTTTCGACATTGTCCAGTCTGTGCTGCAGCTCGGCCACCTGCTCTTTGAGATTGTTGCGCTCCACTTCGAGTTCGGTGAATTTAAACTCGGATTCGGATACATTGATTTGCTCGGCGTTGAGCTGCTTGACAGTGGCGCTATACTTCTTCATCAGCTCGCTCAGCTCCTCCTCGTTCTCCTCGATCTGGGCCTGCAGTTCGGCGCGATCGCGATGCGCCGCATTGGCGCGCTCCTCGGCATCGTTGCGAGCCCTATGCGACTCCTCGAACATGGCCTGCACCTCGGTCAGCTCCGCCTCAGCGGTCTGGCGCGCCTTCATGGCCAGCGTACGTGCCGACTCAGCGTCCTCCAGCTGATTACGCAACTGTCTGATCAGGGTCTTGCCAGGCGTATCCGCCTTGAGTCGTTCGAGCTGCGTTTGCGCATCCTTCAACAGCGCCTTGTATTTGCGCAAATCACGACGCAACTTTTGGTTTAGCGCCTCTTCGGCATCACGATCCACACGATCACGATCCTCCATGGAGCTGAGTCTGCGCTCCAGTTCATGCTTTTCGCGGAGCAGCAGTGTGCGCTCCTCATGCTCCGTTTCCAGCTGGCACTCGAGCGCTTTGATCTTCTTGTAGCTGTTGCCGCGCACCTCCTCGAGTTCATCGTCGCGTTGCTGTGACTCTCGACGTGCCTCCTTGCGCATTGTCTCCAGTGTCATTTCCAGACGCAGCTTGGCCTGCTCCAATAGCTGTATTTGCCCGGCCATTTCATCCAGTTCCTCCTCCTGCTCCTTGGCACGTCGCTCCGTTTCGTTCTTCGAGCGACGCAGCTGCGCAAATTCCTCCTCGGTGCCTCCGCCAAAAGTCATCTCCTCCAGTTCACGCTGCAATGAGGCAAGTTTCTCCTCCTTTAACTCCAGATCGAGACGTGTGTCCTGCAAGAGAAATGTACAGCATATGATGAATATAATAGAGACATCACGATTTTAATAAAATTATATATCTATCCATATATATATATATATATATATATATATATATATATACAGCATTCACGTACTTGAATCAAGCGCGTTGCACATGTGGCGCTGAAACTCATGGCTGTACTTCAGCACTGAATGAGTAATTTCACTTACGCATATGGAAATGGATATGGAAATGATTCTAGAAACGGGGCAAAGAGCCGCTCGGCCCGTTATCACGCGCGGCCCCAACTCGAAACTTCTGCTTATTATTACGATTATTACTATTGTTGTTTTTAATATCTTTTTCGTGGAACTCGGATCGTCGTTTGCTGTGGATGTCTGTCTGTCCCGCCTATATATGTACTCCAGTTATCACGCGTCAACGTCTATGAAGGCACTGTTTCGGTCACAGTCATCAGCCAGCGATCGTTGAAGAAAGCCACAAAGCGTAGAGGCAGAAACGTGTGACCAAACACAGACACAGACCACAGAACGCAATGCGCAAACAGCCGATAAAAACATGAAAGCCCGAAAAACATAAATACAAGAAACAACAACTAACATCTTTGGCACGCCGAAGCTGACACACCCTAGCAGACCACGTAGTCATATCTAAATCTAATGATTTATGTGCAAAAACACTAGCTTCTTTTAGGAGCTACGTAAATATCGTAAATAAAGGTTGATTATTTTCTAATTTAAACTGAAGAGATTGGTTTAGATATATTGAAATTTCATTAATTGATTAAAATTATGATATGATATATTCCTCAAAAAAATTGTAGCTCATTTATAAAAATCGTATGATCATAGATATGTGTACCCATGAAAACAAAAGGTTGACCGATAGTTCCTATACTATATGAAAAAAAAGAGTAGTTTACAAAAGGAAACAAAAATAATATTTTTATAATTAATATTTAAAAAATTAATTTTTCTCCTCAATTGCGTTGCATATTTGAAGCCAAATTTAGCATACCTTAGTGAGGTTAAGTAAAAATAAGCAACGACTCTCAACTCACAACACGCTCTCAATTTAACTGAGCGCAACTGAGCGAAAACCTTCTTGGAGAATGAACGAGAAAGAGCAAGGAGTTTGGAGAAGCATGTCGCATGCAGCACATGGTGTGTGCAGGTAGTTGAATATTGCCATTGTATGCACGTATAGTCAACAGTCAGCCACTCAGGCAGTCCGTTAGTCAGTCGGGCAGACAGTCAGCGGCGTGGGTAAACAAGCTGAACGAGTTTTCTAAGCGGCAAGCCTCCAGATACTGTAGTCTTTTGGATATCTGTATCTGCCGCAAAATGTTGAATGTGCCACTGCAACGGAAACTGGCACTGCCACTTGTTGTTGCCAGAGCTGATTATAAAATCGATTTGTCTGCTTACGTTTTACTACTTGCTGCGCAGCTCTCGTATACCAAATGTTTCCCATATGTAAGCGGTCTGAAACATTGAGCAGTGTTTAGCAACATGTGCTGGCAACATTTATGTTGCGAAACAAAGTTAGAGATGGGAGAGTGAGAGAGAATTGAAATGAGCAAACAAACATGAATTGGGGACTTAAAATTTAATTTTAAGTATTTTTAATTTACTTAAATTGACATATGGTTCGATTATTTATAACAGCTGTTTTTCAGCTGAAGAACACATTTTATTTCAGATTCGTGATGGACAATTTTGCATATAGAAATCGTGATTTGTAAAATGATACGCTAAACGAAGTTATTATCTTAATTTTTGGTAATTGAAAGCGTCAAGAAGCAGAAGAGTCACAATTCAGCAGATTCTATTTTAATCTTTTACCGTGATTCACATATATATATATATACATAAAAAACATATATATATATATATGTTATTTTGTACTTACCGCCAACGTTTGTTCCAGAGTAAATTTCTCGGCTTGGAGAACGTCCTTTTCGCGCCCGTAGCGCTCCTTGGCCTGCCGTTCCTGGCGCGATGCATCCTGCAGGGACTGGCACTCGGCATCGAATTTGCGCTGCTTCTTCTCTAGCAAATTGTTGCGTGCATTTTGCTCCTCGAGCAGCATGCGCAAGTCATTCATCTCGTTGGTCATCTTTTGTGCCTTGCGTTTCCATTGGCCCACAACCTGACGTTGTTCCTCAACTTCTTCGTAGGCATCGGATAGCTAACAATGTGGATGCAAATTTGAGATCTCATCGGATCGGAGCTTGACTGAGGACAACATACCTTCTTCTCCAATTGCTTCTTTAGCCCGACCAGCTGTTCCAGATCGTGCTCATGCTGTGTCTGCAGTCGTCGCTTGGTGAACTCCAGTTCTCTGGCTACTCGCTCGTACTTCAACTTGTATACACCAGCGGCACCCTCTTCGTGTTCGCCATCCTCGTCCTCGGATATGCCATTTAAATCGGATTTGGCGCATATCAGCTCCATTTCCAGTTTCTCACTCATCTCCTGCAGGTTCTTCACCTTGGTCTGATGCTCCCCGAGTTCCTTTTCCAGCTTCAGTCGTTCCCCAGTCTCCGCCTCCAGTCGCTCGGTTGCAATATGCGCTGTGGAACGCTCCTCGGCCAGATCCACAGTCAGCTCGGATAACTGTAAAGAGAGATGGGGAGAGAGATGTTATTGTTTGGCATTGCAATGTGAAAAATATTCCTGCCTTGCCAAAAATTAAATGATGCGAAAATTCGTCAGATATTGGCCTGAAATCTATTTGTTTGTGTTGAATATTGTTCTCATTTCTTTGGCATATCTGTAAACAGTTGAAATATATTTATATTTATTTATCTTATCGGCATGCTAAGCTTCGCAATTGGTGCGCAGTACGAATGACCTTAACCCAAAAAAGCGAGAATGCAAATTAATGAAAATATTTACTGCAAACCATTAAATTCGAAATGTATTTTCTGGATAATTCTTTTTAACATTTCGTTAAACTCCATTTCAAATATAGTATATGGACTTTTGTCAAAATTTCAAGTTGATGTCTTCTTTGTACAGTTTATATTTAGGCTATAATAAAAATGAGTACAATTCGAGTAAACATTTTCTGCGATTTTTGGCTTAAAATATTTGAAAAATTCGTGCTTGGAAATCAAATTTTATAATACGCGTATAATTTTTATATCAAATTTAATTTCACACTACAAAAGAAATGGACATATATTATGTATATATGCAATATATATGTTTTGACAATATGCATACATATATATACATATACCTACACACACACATATATATATATATATATATACATATGATTATGATGATGTGATTTATTTCGAAAACATTTTTATTCATTTTTAAGGTGTATGTATTCGTCAAATATATAATATATTCAAAAGTATTTAAAAATGTGTTTTTCACTGAAAAAGTGTAATTAAATTCAGCAAAATGAATTAAGGCTTTTCAGTGTACGCAAAGCACAAAAGAAGTCATTTTATTGAACCCAAGTATATGGAATTAAAAAAAATAAATCTGTAAACATATAGACAATAGCAGATGCTAGGATATATATATTTTAGCTTTCAAAGTACCAATAATATTTTTGTTAATCATCTGCCGTTAACCAAATAAACAAAGCAAAAGTGAAAAGAAAACAAACTGGAAGCATGGAATATGGCCATGCGAAGTCCTACAGTAGGCAAAGAATTCAAGATGCGTGATTCACGCATTAATTAGTTGTGTTCCAAAAATAGACAGATCTGAGCAACTTAAGTGAAAAGCTAACTTTAGCAACAACTCAACGTCGGCGTGGACGTCGGAGGATGCCGCTGTCAATGTCAGCAGCGCCGCAGCGTTGCATGGAATTGGAATTTATCAACCATTAGTTTACCTAAGAATCATTTATATTTATGGGCTATGTGGCAGACGAGACCGAACATCGTAGAGGGAGGGATACGAAATGATGTCAACTGTTGCCCACGCAGAGAATCAAATAAGATATCAAAAACAGAGCAACAGCAACAAGCTCAAGGTTAGCAAGCATCTATATCGAAAACTACCTCATCCAACTCATTGTCATCCTCCTCACGTATGGTGCGATCGTCGTCATCATCATCACCTGCATTCACAGCAGACATTGTTGAGGTGGCCACAGATGATTCCCTGGCCATGGAGTTGCCACGCGACGTTGGCGTGTGCGGCAGCTGTTTGGTTAGCTGAAATGCCTTGGTCAGTATATTCTGGGCGGATCGAGTGCGTCCCACCGAGCCGCAACGTTCCATGCTGTTGCGTTCGCGCTGCCGCTCAATCAGCGATATGGTATCGTAATCATCATAATACACCGAGCTGCTGCTGGGTGTGCTGCAGCGACTGCTTGGCCCGCCTCCAGCTCCATTTGCGTTAATTGTGCTACTGCTTGTGCTGTTGTGGCGTCGCGTGCGCCTGCCCATGGCCGTCCATTCTTCCTGCACGTGATCGGTGCGCTTGAGAAAGTTTTGTATCTTCTCGCTGAGATAGGCGGATGAGGTCTGCGGATCCTCAAACGATGGTGTCGGACGCAGCGTCTGATGCACCGGTTGCCGTTGGCAACCCAGAACAAACGACAGATTCGCATCGAACACCACCGGTGAGCTCTCCAGCTGCCGCATCTCATACGGATCCAAGCCACTGCCTCTCGTATAGGTCTGGGGAAAAACACGACGCGGTGGCGTCTCCAGACGTGATGTGCGCGATACACTCGACGGTGTGGAGCAGCGCGAGGATATCGAATATGCGGGACTGGGTGAACGGGTTAGCAGACGCAAACGATCCAGTGCTGCATCGGGTGGAGTTGCTCCTTTGCCTGTTGTTGTTGAGCCTGTTGGTAGAGGCAGTTTCAGCGAGATCTCGTAGTGGCTATCAGTGTCCTCATGCTTGGCATTACCCAATCCGGACGTTGAAAGCAATTGCGAGGAGCTGTGCCGTGAGGCAGTGTAACTAGTGTTGCGTGTTGTGTTTGTAATATTTTTACTGGGGCTGTGCCCATTGGTTAGCGCATGGACCGGACTCTGTTCGCGATGCTTGGGCAGCAGGCGCAGCTGTTTGCGTGCCCCTTGGATGCTGCTGGGCGGTTTGGGTGGCTTTAGATTGCCCAGCGAGGAGCCGCTGCCGCTGCCACTGCTGTTGTTATTGTTTCTCGATATACCATTCATGGCGGCCAAGACGCGTGCCATAAACGTGGCCTTATCCTGCTCTAGCTCAGACTCTAATTCAACATTGTTAACATCCTTGGCAGCTGCAAAGTCAGCACTGTCATCAATTGCTGTATCAGCAAGAGGCGCCAGTGGTGCCATCAGGGGTTTGTTTAAGCAGAAGGTGGAGAGGGGCGGTAGCTTGCAGGTAAAATGCGTGTTAATCAGGGTCTAATACAAAAGGTCAAGTCGGTTAGTGGGCTTTTTTTTTGAGGTTTCGTTTTGGTTTTGTGCAAATTTTTGTGCAGCCAAGTTTTTTATTTTTCGATTATTTGTAAAATTTCGTTTTGAGTTCGTTTTGTGGTTCGTTGGGGGGATTTTTGGTTGTGTTTGTGTGTGTGTGTGTGCTGTTTTACGTGCTGTCAAAAACTTGAGATCGGTCGCTTGTAACAAATTTAGATTTATAGCAAATATGCTATTTATTTTGGCTTAAGCATCAAATTGCCGATATGCTGCTGCAAAGTTGTAGCGCTTGATTTTTTTTGGTTCTTTGTTGCTTATTTTTATTTCTTGATTTTGGCACCGTTTTAAACTCGCACACTGGCACGCAAACGTATCGGATTCGGAATACGAATTCGGATACGGATCTCGCGGTACGGCACGATTGTTTGGGGCGCCTCCGGCGTTCGCTTCGCGACGTTTGCTCAGCAACTAATTGAATCGCCGCGGGATCGGCGGCCACTTGCGATGCGTGACCAGCAAAAGCTCGCCGGGCAGCTGCTTTTTGGCAAGCTGCTCGCACACAAAAGAAACAGAAGCGACAGCAAGGAGAGCCAACGAAAGAGAGAGTAGGTGGTGAGAGGGAGTCTGTGTGTGTGTGTGGTAAGAATTGCAACATGGGCAGCCTCGATATTGACATAATCTCGGCCATATACGTATAGATACAAAATGTATGTAATAAGCGGAGACAACTGTTGATTTGCACAACGTTTATATAAATGAATGGCCATCAGGCGGATCGAAGTTGCAACACAATATGCCAGCGAGTACAGTACACCGCAATAAAGTATTATTAATGATCTTTCGCAGCATTTAAAAATACAACTCGCTATTCTGAAGTGCAGATATACACCACTATCTCTATCTATGCATATACACACATTTATATATATATTTATATATATACGAACAAGTTTGTACATAATTATGTATAGCCAGTCAGTGTTCAATGGACTCACGCATTGCCCAGAAGCTATTTATATTTTACAATAAGGCGAACAAGAGGCGGAAATATCGCCAGATCGCAGTCTTAACTCAATCGTATCTATCAGAAAAATGCACTCACTGTGAAATTGGTATTGGATAAATACAATGTGTACAAACTGTTCAATGGTACTGAAGCGTAATCAACCCAAGCACAATTTGTCGATTTTAATAAAATATGATTCTGATCAGCAAATTGAAAAAATACATTCGACGTATTATTGGCTGTAATAATAGTATTCAAAATTGTGCCACGAAAACCGTTGACGATCGCTTTCTTATTGTATTGAATATAATATATGGGTATCCTTAAGATGTGGGATAACCTTCCGTAAATGTCGGAAACAATGAAAGTTCTTCCTAACTTACTTTTGGAAACTTTCCATTCGCATCTGAACAGTTTTCATCAACTCTTGTGCCACTGTGCAGACACTGTACGACGAGTGCAGGTTTTCATTTATATGCACAAACATATCATTCATTGTGGCATAATATGAAGCATCCTCTGCAAGCTGTATGCAGCATATGGCTGCCCAATTCTTGGGGCCCTAGATACTTGTCATCTGAACAAATGTGGGCAGCCCCACATATCATGTCAACTGTGGCGTTGCAATTTTATTTAAAGACTAACAACTAACACAGAGACTTTAGCTGTCTGACATTGGTCTTACCTTGGCTTCCAATTTCTGATTCTCATTCTTCACTTCGCTGCGATCGTATTCGATTTTCTCCAGCTTGGTGCGTAGCATGAGCAACTCCTCGTTGGCGATCTTCAGCTGCTCCTCGGTGCGGTGCACATTGAGCAGTGGCGTCACACGAACCAACAAACGCCACCAGGGCCAATCGCGCACAGCAAGAAAGGCCTTCACATTGCGCTGAATGCAACGCACTGCCAGTTCCTGTAGGAAAAGAATTGCGGATTTCCGTTAAGTCTGCTAAGGCCCCTAAGGCAACAACTGGCTAGGATTTGGACTTACCTGAACGCGTCGTTGTGACATCTTTTTGCGTGCCAAATAGCCACGACAAAATGCCTGCAGCTGTATAATGCGATCTGAGAGCAGGACATCCCGCTTTGCCTCCAGTTCATTGAGCACACCGGAACGGAAGAGAATCTGAAGAATGAAATACAAATTTTGAACATAATCAATTAAAGTATAGACATCAAAATACATTTGCCTTTTAGCATTAATTATAAATTAATAATGTTTCCAACACATTAAAAATACATATTCAAAATTAGGCTGACGTAAGAGCATAGTTTTGAATTGCTGAAATATAATTTTGTAGGATT
This sequence comes from Drosophila cognata, assembly GCA_035041535.1. Lineage (NCBI taxonomy): Eukaryota > Metazoa > Arthropoda > Insecta > Diptera > Drosophilidae > Drosophila > Drosophila cognata. The sequence continues at coordinate 8,721,961 of JAWNLC010000571.1, read as the reverse complement.
TGTTTACTACATATGTATGTATCTCCCACATTTGTCATATGTACGTAAAGTATATAAATTTTGAACTATAAACAAGCTTCTTTAAGGCTGAATTTGAGCATAAATAACAAAAATACGATAATTGTGGTATTCGATTATTTTTGCCATTCAAATTAAATTACATTTAATAGCCAAGTCTGTTGGTATTATGACAGCATATTACTTTCGCTTAATATGCCAATCAGCCTAAATGGTTATGGATCTTGTCATTTGCATATTAAAGCAGATTAATGCCTGGCTACTAAACTTATAATTAATATTTTCAAATGCAGATGTCTTTTAACAATGACATAAGCAGCTGGCAAGCTTGAAGAGCGTGATTATAACACGAGTGCCGATTTGGCATTAGATAAATTCAATATTCTCATTTCGCCTGCTTTCTTTCTTTTCAGAATTTGGCAGCTGTTGATTTCTTGCCTTTGTTATTCATTCACATATTGTAATTAATCGCAAATAATCTTCGACCAAGTTCAAAAACCTTCCGTTCCTCACATACACACAAAGTTGCATCGTATGTTAACTTTTGAGTGCAGCTGTAATTGCGAACAATGAATGAAATCGAAAACCAAATGTAATCAATTCAAGGAAGTGAAGGTCAAGGTGGCCGACTCAGCCACTCTGAGTCAAATTTCAACGTCGGCCAGCGCAGCGTGCACCAATTTGCACACCTGTGCAGAAAGCCACAAAGTAAAAAACCAAACACATCAAAATAAGCAGCACGAAATAGAAAATTGTAAATAAACAAAAATATGGCTGGCTGCCCCGGCTCTCCACAAACAAATGCAAACGAGTCACAGCAGTCAGTTAGCCGCCATAAAGACTACAAATTAGTTAGCTGGAAGACATTGGATTTGGCTTGGACGCACCTTTTAGCAAGGTGTGTCTACTGTGTGTATTTGTCGCCGTCGTCGATTTTGAATTTGCGACGTTTTTCGAGAAACAATTTCAAAATTTTTTAATTATGCAGCGCACGTAGATCAAAAATGAAAGTAAACCAAATGGTGAAATTGCGAGTAGCCAAGAAAAAATGGGTGTGTGTATGAGTGTGTGTAGGTATGGGGGGCTTTGCGATTGAGGAGATGCGGAACTGGGCGGGGCCACCAGTAAACTACGTAAACTACAGCAACAAGTAGCCGAAACCAGGTGTTAAAATTGTTCATAGAACCGAGAGCATACAAAAGATAAGCAGCAAAGAGGTTTTCATTTTGTTTTTTTTTTGTTTTTTATAACAATATTTATTCCAGTTAATAGTTAAAAAATAGTTGCAACTAATAGAGCATATAATAGAGTTAAGTTACGGGAGGGCCATTTCGCCATGGTTGTTGGGACTCGCTGGCTACTGCAGCCGCATAGTTACCTCTTTCATATAGGTGGGATAGATCTCCACCTGCGTTTGAATGCAGCGCACCGCCTGCACCTGAGCCACTTTTGTGGATGTCGTCGTCGACGTCGAAGTCGTCGTGATCAAATGGCCGTCGCTTTGGCATTTCGATTTGGCCTCAAATTTTTGCAATAACTGCGCAATTTTATTGGGCTTGCAGCAGATTTTGATCTGCTCCGTTTCGACTTCGCCCTCAGACTCGCACAGACTGCCGATTGAATTGCTGGTCGAGTTGGAGGACGTTGATAGCACCGTATTGCTAATGTGACCCGAGTCATCCGAATCTGAGTTGGAATTACTTTCAACTTTTTTTATTGGCTGCTGCTCCGTTGGTGGCTGTGAATGTGAGTGCGATTGCTGCACCACTTTGACCAGCAGCTCGTGATTTTTGTCGGAGGTCTCGCCCAATTTGGGAGGTATTATTTTGCACGATTCTAGCTTGGGTTTGCCAACTTTCTCCTCATTGGCATAGTGCAGCTTTTGCAGCTGTTGCTGCTTCCTCTTGTGCCGCAGCAGTTGTGCGGTGTGCTCTTTGCTGATGCCGCCGCGACTGCAACGCGACTTGCCTGCATTTAAATTCTCCACCTGTCGCAACAGGTCGTGACCCTTGGCCAGGCACTTGACCAGCAGCTCATCGCTATGCGCATTTGTTGATCTTAGCGTCGAATTCGCTCGTTTCGGCGGCTTAGTGGCCAACTGGCGACGCTCTAGCGTGGAATTGGCGCGCTCGGGCGGCTTAGCAGAAATTTGAGGCGATTGGGATTTTACTTTGACTGCAGCATTCAAGCGGCTGCCGCTGCGATTGCTTAATGTCAGCATAGATCTGGTGCGTTGCTGCTTCTGCGGCGTTTGCTGCAGCTGCGGCTGTTTGCTGGCATTCATATTTTTGGCCAGGCAGCGCAGACTGGAATGCTTGGAAATGGGAATGCGACTGCCAGTCAGCTGGCTAAGCTCGCACAATGAGTTGTAGCGCTGATTCGCACTGGAGTTGCTGCGACGCAGGAGCATTGAATTGGCCAATTCGGGCGTCTGATAGATCTGCTTACGACTTGAGGCCATGCTCAGTGTACTGTGCGATTTGGAAAGCAACTGGCGATCACTGAATTCAGCTGGCGGCGGCGGCAGCAGCAGCGATTGCTCCATTTGTTCTTGCTCTTCGATCGGCGGATACTCTTGCAAGATCTGATCGAAGCTCTGCAACACCTCGTTCAGCTTGCTCTCATCGTGTGCGACTTTTTCCAGCTCTGCAAAGATCTCATCCTCCAGTGATTGTTGTGTTAGATTTAGGCTGATGTGACTCTCCTCATCGCTATCCACATAGTTGCAAATGCTGCTGCTTAAGGTCAACATCAACGGATTGCTGTTGAGTGTTTGCTCTGGCGGCGTCGTCGTTGCCTTGGGCGTGTACTTGCCACCCACACAGCCACTGCTGTCCACCAAACTGAGAGCGCTCATTGAACGCGTATGCTTGCTGCCCTTGTAGTAAAGCTTGCCGCTTAACTTGGGCGTCAGATTATCCTCGATCTTGTGGCGTATGTGCGAGAAGAATTTCTTGCCAGCGCCCAAGGCGTGTGGCTGCTTATGGGACGTGGACTTTGTTATTGCAACTGGAGGTGTGCTGTGCGCTTGTGACAGCTTCGATTTGACCGTATGCTTATACATGACAACGTTTAGTTAAATTATTGATGATGGTGATGGTGATGGTGATGATAATGATGATAGTGTTAGAGCTGCTGATGAAAATACGGGCAACAAGTAAAAGTGCATATAATTGTTGTTGTTGTTGTTGTTGTTGCGAAATTTCCTTTCTGATTTTCGGTCGACTTCGTCGCTTGGCTGAGTTGTTGACCACTTGACCACCAGCACGGCCAACACTTTCACAGCTGCTGCTGCTGGGGGGCTTTGGCGCGTAATTCGTGTGTGTTGTTTTCTCTTTGAGCTCAACGGCGCAACTGAATTTCTTACCATGTCAGACGCAGCCAAACAGCCAAGCAAACCAAACAAACGACCAACAGCAACAGCAGCAGCAACAGCAGCAGCAGCAGTGGCAGTGGCAGCAGCAGCAGCAGCAAAAGAAATACACTCAGCCAAGTGCGCTGTGCATTCGAAAGTGGCTTATCAACAATACAGAGCCGTGGACATGGTCGCGGCTTACCGTAATTGGTGGCGGTCATGGTTAGCCAAAAGGAGGGGTGCGAGGTGTTGAACCTAGACATTATAGCTCGGTGCAACGTGTTGCAGCTGCAGGTTCGATGCTAATTAACAACAACATCAAATCAGTTTACACTGTCTTCATATGATCGATATATAGTTGGCTCGCCTCATTAGCAACATTACCAACAATCAACAAAGTCATCATCATAATCATCAACTCAATCTTCATTATGAGCAAAGTGGTGCACACAAGGAAAAGTGAAAAAATTACTCGTACATACCTCTCCAGCTATTTGCTCTTCTTATTTATGTTTCCATTTAAACTATTCATTGTCAGCAATTGGACTTCAAAGTGTATTATGGAGTCATTCGAGCATGTTAATATGCAACGTTCATGCATGACAATGACAAATATTTATATACATACATACATATACATATATACACAATTGTACATACTGCGTAAGTGCATGTTGTATAGAAAATACTTTGGCTGTGGTCAGTTTAAAAGTTCATTACACTGTCTCCACGATTGTGAAGAACTACTGAGCCAACTAGAAGCTAGGGAATCGAACTTTGAAAATCCATTGAACAAATATTACATTTTTCATATGTTGCACTTTTTTTTAGTAGAATTTGATAAGTAAAAAAAAATTGACATTTTCATGTAAAATATATTTATTTATTTCATCTATCTATTTATAAAAGAGCTTCTCACAAAATGCTTTTAGCTATATATTTATGATATTTTTTTAAGAAGTTCTTTTGGGTTATTCTCTATTTGAGTTTATTCGCCTTAACTTGCAAAGTTTCTTTTTTCACGCACTGTCTTCACTTGTCAATTTCATAGGTTGTCTGTCCTCAACTGTTCGATTGGCCACATTTAAATTTCATCAAATTTGTATAATTAACATTTTGCCTTTCTCCCTTTTATGCAATAATGTGCCGCATTCAAATTACTACAGTGATGAATTATGTTCTGTTAATATCTCAATCATATTAAATATCAAGTGCATGATTTATAAAACTTGTCACTCCTCTCTTATGCTCTCTCCACGGTCTGTATTCCATGTGGAGTTATTTAACCATTAATCAAATTAAAATTACTTTACAACGCAATCACTTATCAGATTATGGAAACCTCAGCGCGCATGAGTTGAGCTTAACGTCAATTTCGGCTCTTAGCAGAAGTCTCCCATATTTTCCAATTAGTAAGAGAAACATTGTGGTATTGTGGCAAATTAACTGAATAAACGCATTGCAGTTAAAACTGTTTAAAAAAAAAAACACACACATGTGGTGAGCTTCCTGTTTATTATAATTTCATAATTACCAGAAAACTAGTTTACATAGAGTTAGCCCGAAAGGGCCAATCTGTAGCTTTAGATTAATTCGAAAATATATTAATACCACGCCCTCTTCGCTGCACAAGGGCCGACGCCGCTGGCACGTCAAACCGCTAATGAAGTTTTCTTGTTGTTTTATCTTAAATTTTCCGTCGATTTAAAAACATAGTCCACTGAGATTTGCTACGATGACAGAACCCGCTTCAATATATTATGCAAGTTATAAGCTGCCCATTTTCCCCCCAAGCGGCCGCAACAACGATTCATTTCTAATGAAAGCGAACGCTGGGAAGTTTCACTTTAAATGTTTGCTTGGAAAAAAAAATGTTAATGTACATTGGACAAATGTGGTTGTTGCTGATGTTGTTGTTGTTGTTGTTGTTTGTTGTTGCTGCTGTTGCGATCGTCGCGTTGTCTGCTGCAGGTTGCAGCAGCGGGTCGCGCAACGTCATTTTTTGGTGAAAGTCAAAGCTGCGACGCTTGCGATTGGATTGGGTTTTGGGTTGGGCACAGTTTCGGACTGGGGATTTGAATTGAATTCGGAATTCGGTACGTACACTGCGTGCGCCGCGTCCGATGAGCCATAGACTGCTGCCCAGGCCATAGATTAGCAATATTAAACGCCAAATATCGTGTGCAGCATTCCGCTGACCGCAAAGCTGTACGAAGATGTTCAGAAAATAATCACTGGCCTGGCTATTGCTGTTGTTGCTATCGCCACCATCAAACCAGCTGTTAAATCTGACACTCGCGTTGCCAGTCGAGAGGCACACGGCGGTTTTGTTTGGCAACATTTCGCTACTCAACGCATCGATGAAATAATTTCGCTGCGTTGCTGCACCGTTTACCATTTATAGAAAGCAACTGAACGCCAACACTGAACACAATCAACAATGGGCTAGAGACTCAGAGCTCGTGATGCTCATTACAAAACCGAGACGACAACAACAGCTCGGAATTCTATACCACAATGGAAGCGAGATCTTCACGGATGAACTTGACCGTGAAAGTTTTAGGCGTCATCTCAACACAGCGAATGAGACTGAAGAAAAACAAAAAGTGGACTTGCAACAAGTGACGTCAAAAGTTAGTTTATTACGATAATTTGCTGTGGCCGGCATACTGGATTCAAGTAGGGATTCACAGTTGGCACGAGAGAGAACAGGAAATTAAAAACCAGCCAAGCAGCCAACCAACCAACCAACCAAGCGAGCAGATTACCAGAGTCATTGTTGTGCACCCTAGTAAGTAATACGTTTAAGAAGCGATCAGAGAACACCCATGCTTAGCAGTATAGAAACGATCTTCGAATGGTACAATACATGAGCAAAAGTGGAGGCGGGTCTGCTTCAATGAGCAACAATATTCTAAAGTTAAAAGTATGATCAGAAGAAATTAAAAAAAGGCATTAATATATAATGTGCATAATCAAATGATGGAAGACTACGAAACCTTCCAACCGTAGCCGCATTATTGGTTTCGGGTCGTTAACACTGTGTATAACAATAACATTAACATACAAAGTAAATAGCTATAAATACTATAAATACCAAAGATAAGAATGATAATAAAAAAAGATAGTAATAATTACTTCTGTAAAGATGTGTGAAATGTGAAATGTGCTAAATGCTTCGGATAAGTACAATAAACATGAATTTGAACTCAATTTTAATTTGAATTTTTAAATTTTTGTATGAATCAGCTAAAGCAATGGGTGAAAGCTAAGAGAATTGATCTTTAAATTACGAGTGCATTTCCTTTATATACTTATTTGAACAAAAAAAAAACGAAAACTTAATTAAATGTAATGAAAGACAACCAAAACTGAGTAATACGAAATTAAATTTAACACGACTTATTAAGTGTAAAACAAAAAGTTAAGGAAACTCCCAAAAATTAGCATTAACCGGAAAAAAGAACGTGCTCTTGGAGAAAATCAAGTTTTATTGAAAATGTGAAGCGTGCTGTAGTTGTAATTTCAATTTGATTTGAATCAGTAATTGTGGCTTTAACTGCACTCAATATTTACTGTACAGGCAATAAATTGCAGAGTGAGATATTCACTGAAAATCAATACAACGAATGCTCAACTAAATAAAACAACAAATTTTAAATCAGATATTATATACAAGTATCAATTTGACGCGAAACGTATGTTTAAAAAGTAGACTGCAGATTGTCGAGGACTTAATGCCGTTAAACTTCGGATATTATAATGTGTTGCGATTCATATGCACAATTGCACAGATTATGCATATATCTTTGCTGCGGAGCAATCTGTACAAATTTTGTTTAAGTACTTCAGCAAATATGACTAAATCGACAAACATCTCAAATTTTACACACATACAAATTATAAATGTTAGGACGTAAATTCTGCCAACAAACTGTGCAATATATCTGAATGTTTGCGAGTTGGCACGAGTTGAATGATCTGTTAAATAGTTGCGTTATGAAAGGTAAAAACAAACATCAGCAAAAAGGAAGAGCTACATGGTTTATTTGAGTCAAACGTTCAAATGTCGTTGTCATAAAAGCAAGTCGCACTTTATGCCACGACACAAACGACCTGCTAAATGGTTTAGAAAACAACGATGTGAATTTATTGCTGAACCCGAACACTAAATACTTGTTAGTGCACATGTTCAACTGAGAACCACATGCTTACTTCAAACTTTTCATTTTTTAATTTATTTTTTGAGGCGGGGGAAGTGGTGAGGGGGGTAGCAGCGGTAAGTTGTCGGCTAATGATCGTGTTTAACTATTATTTTTATGTATGCATAATTACTTAGTTTAACGAAGTTCTTAACTGGTAATGGAGTATGAACGTTACGTCAAAAAAATGGATTGGGGCTTGATAGACTTTATGTAAATTTATGTAATCTTATCGAATCATTCACAATATATAGATAGATTTGAATACCAATTAATGATACATACATGTCATCTCTTTTGTATCTCGGATTAAATGACATACATTGATCGATTTTAGTTATACAATTTAAATTTCTTGTCGCGTAACAAATTACTACGAAAATCACAAGACCAATGATCGATTATAGTTGGACAACTTACATAAGAAAGTGTCAAGCTGATCAAAGAAAAGCAGAAACCTCAAATAAAAAGAAACATATTGAAAAGCACAAGATGCGCGTGTGCGCTTATAAATAAATGTTAATTTATGTAATTATTTAATGTATGCACGAATTTTTTAGTGAAAGCCCAAGCATTGTGAATTTCATGAGTTGTCAAGCAACTAAAATTGAGAATTTCGATTTAAACGCAGAAAGTCAGAAGGCGTCAGAACGTGGAGCTAGTTTAAAATTAGTTGTAGGTGCCTGGCAACGGAGGAAATAGCCGGGCCAACTTGGCAGCTAATTGATGAGAACAGTGACAACAGCCAAGTACTCGAGTATTTGCTTGCACTTAGTTAGTTGTAGCATCTGAAATTGTTGTAATTTGCTAACTGTTGCCACCAGTTGTAGCTACAGGCAGGCGGCTGGCCGGCACTCGTCTGTCTGTTCCGACAATCGCCCGGTCAGCTCAATCTCAACAAGTTTGCAGCTTTAATGGGCGCTTGTCATGACAGTGACCGAGCTGGAGAAGCTGCTGCTGCTGATGCTGCTGCTGCTGCTGCCGCTGCTTCTGCATTGTCCAGCTGACTGCCTGTCTGCCTGACTGGCCGGTGCCCTTCTCCACATGCAATCGGTGCAAGTCAATTGAATACGACGTCGTCCTCAGCACGCGTTGAGTGTGTTAAGCTTTATACTACCACAACGTATAGTATTTAACCAAGCCTCCATTTAGAGTTTCGCAATACTTCAGCACAGAACTTATAACGTAGCGGAGGTGTTCATGTCGCGCTCGCGTTCGGAAAAATTTGCTGTGCTGAATTTTAGTGGCTTTTAATTAATGATTTGTCACGAATTCTGAGCGCATTTGTTTTGATATTAAGTCGGATTGCCTTACTTAAATAATTCGTGTTTTTTCCATAAAATATGCAATTGTTGTACAGCTTGTTGTGCTCATTATCGTTATTGCTGCTACACTGGTCAGCTGAGAGTCAGTGTCATGCTTCTTGTGATATTTTGTGTAATTAATTTTACTATCAGGTGTAATCTGTGTGTGTGTCTCTTTTGTTTTAGAAGTTACCGCTGGCCAACGTCTGTTTGCTTATGAGCAAGGCAAGTGCGAACATTCGAAATCCGAGGTTTTCGAGGGTTTGGTCAAAACGGGTCTGGGCAGATTGGCTAACCTCAATCAGCCCGGCCACCACGTTAGCCAAGCCAGTCTTCTACAATATGATCTCTATACGCCATCCAATCCACAGCAGCGCCAGCTACTGCGAACAGGAGATGTGAGCATGCTGAAGAATTCATATTTCAATGGCAAGTGGCCAGTCAGGTCAGTGAACCGGGGCTATTACAGATATAGTGGTTGCTCCAACATTAGAACTCTCAGATGTTGACAATGTGGAGGAATCAGAAACAGGATTATCCAAGCGAACTTGTAACCGGTTGTTTAACTGATATAAACAATTAAATTTTGTAAAAAAAAAAACGTAGTCTTGAAAGAAAGTGCACTGTTGAGTTGACCACTGTAATCTCAATCTCAATCTCATCCCATTAGATATAACAAATGTACTCTAATTGTCACTTTGCAGAGTCTTAATACACGGCTGGACGGGCAAGAGCACCACCTGCTACAATGCAGCCGTTAAGGATGCATATTTATCGCGTGGCAGCTTCAATGTGATCATCATCGACTGGAGTCGCCAGGCGTTGGATCTGAACTACTTACGCGTGTCGAAGCAACTGCAATCGATAGCCGCCAGTGTGGCGAAGTTTCTACGCTTTCTGCACGACAATACGGGCATGCCCTATGAGCGCACTTATCTGGTGGGTCACAGTGCCGGCAGTCATATTGCCGGCTTGATCGGCAAACGGTTCGCGGCGACACGTCTAGGCGCCATCTTTGCACTGGATCCAGCGGGGCTGACACAGCTCGGGCTAGGACCGACGCAACGCCTGGCCCCAACTGATGCGGTCTATGTGGAGTCCATACACACGGATCTCAAGCTGCTAGGCAATCCCCAGGGCAATGAACTAAGTCAGGCGGCCATCTTTGTGAACTGGGGCCGCGGACAGCCCCAGTGTCCAAATGCAACGGCCACCGAGTTGGACTTTGCCTGCGATCATTTCTCATCCGTCTTCTACTTTGCCCAATCAGTGCGACGACCCCAATTGTTTGGTGCACTGCGCTGCAGCTCACTGACGAGCGTATTGACTGCCACGTGTCGTTGCAGCAACAATGCGCTGACATGTGCCGCCGACGGCTATATGGGCGGGGAGCCGGCTGTGCCCAAAAGGGGCATCTACTACCTAAGCACAGAACGGCAGCCACCCTTTGGCACAGCCGACGGTCAGGTGATCATACGGCCACCAAGGCCAACGACCATACTGGAGACAAGCGCGTTCCAAAGAAAGGGAATTTTCTAACAAGCAAGCAATCAACGAGGCGGCGTTTAACCAAAAACTATAGGCATAATCTTAGGCTAAAACATATTGTACATGTTCAAAAAAAAAAAACTGATCGGCTTTAAGCAAGTTCTCTTACTGGAATCTTAAGCAATGCTATAATTGTGGCGTGATTTTATTCGGTCGGCTTAGGAATTCAAGTCAAGGTTGTCAAGCAAAGTTCTTACGGCAATGGACAAGTAACCGACAGATAATTCAAGTAAATAATTTGTTTTGAAAGCCGAACGAATAAACTTAATTTTTAAAAAAGAAACCGTGAGAAAATTTCAATTGATTTCCGATGCAATATCTCTGCAGATATATAGCAGAAGTGCAATATTACGCTGCGCTTAACCACACAATGTTGAGCTAAGATATACATGTAGAAAGACATAATAATAAGTTATACACGCAAATGGTTAACAAAATGTGTTTGCCGACAAGGGAAAATAGTTATAATGGCCTAAATTTCGGTTTACGTAAATTGTCTTAATTATAAATTTTGCAAGCAAAGCAATTTATGCAATTTCTCAATACAAATAACAGCAAATAATTCAGCTCACCTGACTTGGTCCAATACGATAGCTGGCAATGTCGAGTTCATTAACAGCGAGTATTTGCTCAACGCTGATATCTTTGTTGTTAGCCAGCTCGCCGGCTAGCAGGCCGAAGCGACGCACAAACTCCAGCAATGGCACAGATTCGGGAAAACCCAGACGATGTAGTCGGGCCGCCTCCAAGACTTGCGAGCCACGTAGCTGAAAGCAGTGGATTGTAAGATATCTTATGATAGACGCGGAGTGATCTTGTTGACCTACCTGACTCCTTAATAGTGGCACATTCACTAGCTCCTCCTCGGTAGTTGCCTGACTCAGCGTCGAGCTGGGCGACCCATTCGCTGTATACTTGGCTTGTTTGCCCGCCTTATGTTGCAGCAGATAGCAGTGCACGAAGTGGGTGCCTGTGCGGCGTAGCGTGTCAATGATGCCATCCACTGTGAACTTCACCTGCAGCATTATCGAATTGCGTTTGACGCCCGCTGTGGTGAAGGAGCGTCGTATGCTGGAAACGCGACGCAATGACTGTGTACCCTCCAGACCCGCAAAGGAGCCACAGAAAACCATGGCGCCTGAGCCACGCGTCAGTGAGCCAATGTAGAGGCGATTGATCTCTTCGCGACTGCTGTCCTGCAGCAGCGACACGGCATTCCGTATGCCAGGATGCTCTCGACTGTGCCGCACCCAGCCATCGACGGCGTACAGCACCGGATTGGTTCCCTGCAAATGATGCAGCACAAATTGGCGCTGGCCGGCGCACTTGCGCAGCAATGTGTGATGCTCCCGATCGCCATAGTGTGAGAATAAACGCTCCAGGAATGTATCGTCATTCGAGTTGGGATAAATGGCCTCCTCGTCCAAAAGCCTGCAAGATTCAAATCCAAATTGATTAAGATTAACAATAAAAGGTGTTGTAGTTTAATAAATGCCATATACTAATGGTAATAATAGTAAAATCACTCACCAGAGCAGCCCACGACGATCATGCTCACGCAGATCCCTTTGGGAGGAGCGCACCACATGATTTTGAGGCGCCTTGTCGATCAGTGAAATAAGCGGACCTGGATGACAGTCGGAAGCATGATCCGTTTCGATCTCGACCAGCTCCTGGGCATATCGATCGCGTGGCGCCACCAACGTGGTATGATGGAAAAGCATTTGTAAACGCTCCTGCAGATAATTGTGACGCAGATCGGCCAGCGTGGCACCCACTTGTTGGCCACAGCTGGCCGGATTCTGAAAACCGGGTGTATCGATCAGCATGATCGACGCAATAGTGTGGGCCGATGTGCATATCTGGCGATTAATCAGAGCCACGACAGCGGCCAGTGCCTCCGAGTAGAGGCCAATGACGAGCGCTTCCAGACACTCCCAGGCCCATTCCTGACCGCCGTCGGAGGTGGGCGATTTGGAGGGACTCAAACTGGCGCCCGTTGCATTGGGCTGTGTCAGACCGAATGCTGCTGATGATAGATCCTCCAGATTAACACCCAATAAGCTGGCCGCCTTGCGCGCCGCCGTCGGATTGGCAAACTGTGTTCGAGCCGTCGATCCGGTGCCCATTCTCGTCATGCCCGCAATGCCTAGATGATAAATGGCTGCCAGTATGCTCCAAATACCCCGCACCGCCTTTGCATCAATGTTGAGCGTCTCGAATGCCTGAACCGTGCGCATAAAGTCATTTGCCGCTCGATGTCGATCCTCGAGTCGTTGCGACAACGATATAAACGGATGACTGTCCTCTGACGAGATGTTCTCCAAATGCAGCTCCTTCTGCAGCAAACCAGCTGCGCCCGCCAACAGTCGCGTCATTATATGGAAACTGTGTTCCTGTGCCAGCCGCCGTCCCGCTCGTTGTCGCTCCGGCAGAAGCACCTGGTAGCAATAAGGCATAAGCAAAGCTATACTAGGTATAATGAGGTGGGCAACGTTACCTGCAATGAAGCTGATGCTATTTGACCGGTCTGATCGAAGTCCAAGCTGAGCAGCTGCGTCATGCGCGTCGCATTGGAATTGAGACATGTTCTCGTATTGCCAAAGGCCTCCAGAATTGTGCACAACGCATTCACTTTTTCCGCATTAATAAAATTATTGTATGCACCTGGAAAATAATTATTGATTTGATTTCTATTAAATAACACACTTCTAAAGTTAAAAAATAAAATAAATCTAATTTGTACGCACTAACTAACTTCAACACTTAGATTAGGCTTCTCATTTAATATGGGTATTTTCCTTAATTTAAACAAAAGGATATTTAATAATTTATATCCTTATTATTTTATGTCTCAATCCGCTTAACAATTTTTGGTATGATTGGTTTTTTCAGGGGTTTCCATGTATTATTTACATTTGAATATCCTCTGATGTCTTTATTGATTTATTTTATTTTTTCTTTACCACTTTGCATTTCATCCTATTCATTTTCTATAATTAAATTCATATCTTTAATTGCAAATTTTTATTTTTTTTAAATCTTTTTAGTAACTGTGGACTGCTTTCAGTCAAAGACAAACAATGGTTTTTTTAATAATTACGGCAATATATTGGCAATATAACTTTTTAGACAAATGTGAGAAAGGATGTTTAAGCTTAATTACTTATAAAGGCCATTGGTCGAGAACAGTAGCAACATCTAAATAAAAGTGCTGATAAGATTCAAAAATGTTGTATACGACATTCGAGTACTGAACACATTTAGTAATGATTAATATAACTGGAATCGAATATACAAATTGTCACTTGCTTAATGGCTTATACCAATAGGCACAATCGAATAAACAAACTAACATAACTGTAGCCCACAATTATATCTAGCCAAAGATCGATTTGATAAAACATAGACTTTTATGGCATATAAACTGCGTCATTGCAAAAGTTAAATTATTGCAATGAGAAATGGCTTGACAAATTGCAGCTGCGTTTTTAAGACAAAATGCAAATGAGCTAATCGAACACCAGATTGCATTTTGGTGTGGCACAAACGGGGCCAGCCCACGGCGGCAACAACCGCTACGACAACAATAATAACAACAACAACAACAACAGCAACAATGTCTAGACATACCAGCAGCCAACGCCAAGTAGTTGAGCGCATGCTTAAAGCTTGTTGTCTTGCCAGAACCAGAACGCCCCATGAATATTAGACTTTGATCGCGACGCGTTTCAACCAAACTCCTGTAGGCGGTCTGGGCCAGAGAGTAGACGTGGGGCGGCATGTCCTCCGTTTTGCAGCCGCGAAACATGGATACAACCTACAAGTAGACAACAGATAAATAACCCGAAACAAATCAAATAAAATCAAACCAGAACTAAAACCAAAACCAGAATAGAACAGAACTGAACAGAACAGTAACAAGCCAGTTTTCGAGACCAGTCTCACCTTCTCAGAGTAGAGCGACAGCGGTGCCATGGGATTGACCACGAGCAGCGTGGGCCCCGCCTTGGTGTGTATCAGATTGCTCGCATATCGCTGGCGGAGGCAGTGCAGCACCGAAGCCTCGTTCAAATACTTCAACTCACAGATGTCCTCGGCCAGATCCAAGACAGCGCTGTTCTGCTTCTCGATGTCATCCTCATCAACGCTCAATTGTTCGCCATTGTGCAGCAGTCGCACGCTCAGCTTATGCTCCTCGTGTGGCGTGCCGCTTGGTGGCAGACGCAACGCAGCCGTGAAGCCACCGCGATGCACCAGCCACACATGTTCCGGCTGTGAGGCACCATCCACATCCACTTCGCTGGCGCTTTTTCCAATGCCGCCTGTACCATTCTCATGCCGGCTCTGCAAAATATAAAAGAAAAATTACAAATCCACTGAATGCTCACAAGAAGTTCGTTAATTTTATATTCATTTGAGTGCTTGTCGAAAAGTTAAATCAGAAGAAGCGTCATAAAATCTGTATTTAAAAAATAATTGTTCTTTCATGTAGTTTCCAATTTCCTTTCTCAAAATTTCAGCATCCATATTTAATGCGAATTCGGAGCACTAACTTTTGTGAGACGGGAATGAAATCGCAAAAATTTTACGATTACCAAAATGGGAGCACATCTGTGTGTAAACGGCATTCATAAATGCATTAAACATTTTCTTTGATAATTTTCATACTGTACCGATTTGCGAGCGTTTACTGTACATATATAAAATAAAAATCCAAAATTGGGGTCAACATATTGTTGAGCGCAAACTTCAAGTGATCTTTTTTCTGCATTTATTTTTGGGCGCACACATTTTCACGCATTTATTCCATTTATTATACAGACATAGTACTTTAGTACAGTTCAGTTCACCTCCACGCAGCGTCAGTGTAGGTTGGCTTTTTTCATTTTTCTTTTTGTTTTTTGGTTTTATTTTGGTGCATTTCTAAATTTGACGATGTTTCTAAATCCTAATTAGTTGCGTAGACACGACGACTACCAGCCCATAGAGAGAGATACAGAGGAAAAGACCCATTGCCAGTCCCAGTCCCAGACCCAGTCCCAGTCCCATCCACTTTCCCCATGCCCCATGTCCCATGCCCAATCCCATTCCCCATTCCAATATCCGTGCAAATGCTAGTGGGCTAGACGTGCTCTGTGTGGATGCTACAGTGGCTGCCTCTTTGTGGATGCGCGGCTGCGTTATGCAACGCGCCAACGTCGTCGTCACCGGCAACACGTTCAGTTCACATTTGTGGCTATAAATGGCATTTTACTCGTTGCTGCTGCGACTGCCGACGCAGTTTACATTTGGTGCGCTCCTATCTATGCATCTGCCACAGCTCCTCAGCAGACAAACACGCCCGTAGTACCAGTACCGTCCACCCGACACACCCCGTTAGCGTCGCCTGTAAGAAATACAACTTTGCATTAACTTGCAGCTACAAATTCTGTTGCTGTTGTTGCTGTTGTTTGTGCCGTAATTATGAAAATATTGTGCAAGGTTCAATAGCCCGTAATTAGAGTCATTTTCGGTTATGCACTGTTAATGGATCGGCAATGGATGCCGCCCCTAGAACTATAAACGCGTTCAAACAGGAAACAAACGTCGAGTTTCGTTCACATCGAGAATTTAAACAGTTTGGCTGAATTGTCTAGGCAAATGTGTGTTGCAACCTGCAATCAATAATTGCTAGTGTGCAATAAAATGGAAAGAAAATGGGATTACAAAATATTGGATTCAATTTGAATTAAATTCAGTGATGTTAGCGAAGACAGCGAGTATAAACATTTTCAGAGAGCAGCAACTTTTCAATTTCTTACAGTATACATAAACAGTAAACAATTTAAATAGTTGCATCAGAATCGTCCCAATCCATATTAATTAGTCAATTTTAAAATCAAAAAGATACAATTAATTTTATATATAAATATATACATCTATGATTTGTCACATTTCATATAAAGAATACAATTGACTAACAGGCATTGACTTTAATATATTTGTTTTTCTTTTTAATAAGTCAATAAGGTAGTAAAAAATCGAAATATAATCATCATCAGATTAGTGTCATTTCATATTAAGAACATAATTGACAAGCGGTTCAGTTTTCGAAATATGAAAATTGAAGGAACTTCCTATATATGTATATGCCACGAATAGAATTCGATCTACGCCCATCTCCCAACCTTGTTGATACATTTTATAATAAAAAAATGTTTTAAAGATTAGCTGTGAAGAAATACTCTCGAGTATAATTGGCTAATATAGGTTCAAAAATGTTGTTAGCTAATTCGGACATTCAGCGTTCGAGTATTTCATAATTTCTTCAAAGCTCCATACAAATAGTATTTTATCTTTTTTTAACAAACCAAATACTTCGCTTGTATTTATGTATATATCCATTTGTAGGCACATACGAACATACATACACAAAATACATACATACACACACACATTCATATGCATATAGATAGATTTCTAAACAAAGTGAACTGACAAGCGTCTGTCCACTGTCAATCAATAGCTGCAGTCTGCGATCGGTGTGGCGGCAGCATTGGGTTAATGAACCCGCCACCGTTTAAGTTGATGAAATATACAAATTAGACAAAGAATGTGCAGATAGAGCCAGCTAATTAACATGTGTAGGGCAACGAGAGATATGAGACGAAGAGCAAAGAGCGCGAAAAACGAGACAAGGCAGAACAACAGAGGAGCAGGCCGCCAATTAAGTTCATGCTAAGGTTTACCAAATGCATCTCACTGTGTGTTAACATTTCATATCTAAAACAATCGTTTAGAGACATAGAAAGAGGGAGAGAGAGAAAGAGAGAGAAATGCAACAACAAGGCGGACAACGTAGTAAATGAATACTTCCGCTCGGCAGGCCATCGCGGCGACGTCCAGCGTCGGCGTAGTGAGCCATAAAACCATAAATGCAGCGACAAGACGACCATATCGTAAATTATGAGCAGCGCATTTGCCCACGCACCGCCGTCCCCATTCCAGTCCCTGTCCCCCCGCCGCTCCTCTGTTCCAGTCGCATTCATTGCCAGTCTCAGTCCCTGCCCTGTTCCTAACCCAGTCGCATGCAGTCCAAGCATAATAAAATAGCCAGCAACTAAATCGTACATTGGGTCACGGTTCGACGATCTATCGATTCATTCATCGATCGACTTATAAAGGGCTAGAAAGTTTTTCAACACTACACGACAAGCAACTCTCTCAACAAACAAGAATCAGCTACATGAAATCGTTGTTCTCGAAACACCAGCTTAAGTATAGGCAATGCGAAATGTATTACTCAACAGGAAAATACCTAAAAATAAATCTCTTGAGGAGTCACTAATTGGAGTCACACCCCACCCAGACATATGCCTCACTTTCAGGCACATTTCATAAATATTGAAGTATTGAAAAGAACTTTTTGTGTCACTATTTGTTAACACAAATTGGAAAACAAATATAGATTAAACTTTTTTCCCCGAGATTAGCCTCAATGTTCAAGCAAATTATATGGTAGGAACTTATAAATAACTGATAAATAGATTATAGATAGCTGGGAAAAAAATATAAATCACGGACTTTCGAAGTCCTATTGCTTCAGAAAGTTTGTGAATTGATCTCTATATCCAAATCATTCAAACAATACATTTAATTTAAGACCATATTTCAGTAGGCTGTGTTAAGGGTCAAGGATTTGCACGATACATTAGCGGACTAGATAAAAGTTGAACATACTGAGTAATCAAAATCTGCCTTACTGTTTATAGTTTTTTATTTGATCTAAATACGTTTTCCAATTTGTAATTTTTTGTTTGTTTTAATTACAAAATGGGGCCACCAAACAATAAACAATGTAACTGATCTCTGCAACATATAGTGCCAATTATAGATAGTTTTGAATTAATAACCAAATAGATGTGTACTATTTACTATTGCAACTGATGCCTAAAATATATGGTTCCAAATACAGATAGTTTCGAACTAATAATCAAAAAGATGATTGATATTTTCAGTATATTTTGAGATGTATTTTCACATTTGAGCTAAGAGCATCTCTCTAAACCTCTAAGTTAACCATTTTCCATGGGTTTCATGTGTAAATACCCTGCAGTGTTTAGTTTTCGATTTCGTATTTGGTTTTCGGTTTTGTTGCATAGTGTAAGTAATATGTAATGCGCACCTTTTGCCTCACGCTTGCATCATAGTTTTTGTAGTTGCAGGCCAGCGCATTGGCCCAGATGGCCGACCAGTGCTGGGCTGCGGCATTTTGTGCATCACGTCGTCGCCGAAATGAGCTGCGTATGTTGGCCACTGGCGACGGTGGGGCAACTGCCGCGAACTTGGATGCAGCCACCGCCGAGCTATTCCAGGGCGGACGAATTGATGTTGTTGTTGTTGCTGCTGCAGCTGTTAATGGTGCTGCTGTTGCTGTAGCAGTTGCTGTTGGATTGATCTTGCCGTTGTGGCGAAAGCTACGCGAACGCATGGAATTGCGCTCCAAACTGGATGTGGTAAAGGGAGTTGATTCCTTGGGTGTCGCTTGCTTGTTTGTGGCAGCGAGACGCGGTGGTTTGGGTGGAGCCACAGGAGCAGCAGCAGCAGCAGCTGTATCAGCAGCTATTGTTTGCGTTGCTGACGGCCAGCTGCTGGAGTTCTCAGAGCCGCTTTCACTGATCGTCTCCGAGCTAATACTATTCTTGCGCTGCGCCTTGGGCGTGGCCTTCGACTTGGCTGCCGTTGCCACCTTCTGGGACTTGTGGGTGCCGCAGGCATGCGCCTTACCCGTGCAGCCCCGATGAAACGACGGATTCAGACCAGAGCCCGGTGCGGCGGGCACTGCGGGCACAATTCCACCGCGCAGCGTCTGCTCAAAGCTCTTCGGCTTGAGAAACATGATAAACAGAAAAAAAACAAACACTTGTGTGTGTGTGTGTGAGTGTGTACTTGTTATGTGATCACCTGGCTAGTTAGATCTAAGCCAAAGGCAAACAATTGTCATGGCCAGCCAGAAGGCACTTGGAGCATGACCAGACCAGAGAGAGAGAGAGAGAGAGAGAGAGAGACGCACAATGCGAAACGGGAAGTTGAAGTGAGAAACTGGAACGCGCCCAAAACCTTGGAAACTTTAGTCTCAACACACTCTTTTTATGTCTGTGTGTGTGTGTGTATGTGTGGTTGTGTCAGTTTAAGCACTTAACGCTTTGACATTAGAGACAATTGAATTGGCTGAAAATGGCCAATCATCGTGCGATCGCCGATTGATTGATTGACTGAAATGCAAGACTCGAGTCACGAACGCGAGTTATGAATTAACTATTAAAGCTCAGCTTGAATGACAAAAGAATTGTTCGGAGTCACGGCTGTTGCTGTTTTTCTTGGTTGTTGTTGTTGATGTTGATGTTGAGGTTGCCTTAGTGGCTGCTGTAATCCCGCAAACGAAATTTCACAGTGGGTGTCTCGTGTCGCGATTCAATTTCCGTACCGAACTTGGGCAAAGTTTGCAGCATACTGACGGCACCGCTCCAACGACAACGACTACGAAGCGAGTAACAACAACACAAAACTCGACAAAAACAAAAAGAAGAGAAGAAAAAAAGGCACGCACACAAGCAGACAGGGCAGCGACGCTGACAGCGACTGCGACTGCGACTGTGTTAGTGCCTATTTGTGTAGGCAGCAGCCGCAGTCGCAGTCTAAAGTGGGTGTAAAAAAATGCATACAGCTACGGCTGCAACTGCAACTGCTGCTGCTGTTGACGTCGACGTCGCCGTCACTGTTTGTCTGCGACTGTTCGTGCTACCGCTGGCAAATGGTGAGTGGGGAGTGTGTAGGGTTGTGGGGACTTAGCTCTCTGCTGCATGCATGTTTGTGTAAATGATGTTTACTAAAATGCAGTTCGAGTTTTTCCACAGTGTTGCCAAATCAGTTTTATTTTTGTCTGCTGAATGAAGTGAGTAAGGCACACAAATATGTCGACGCCTTTATGAACTTAGCTAAACAACAACAGCAACAACAAGAACAGCAACAACTGCATAATTCCAATTGGGAACTGACAACGTTTAGAGTTGTCAAGAAGGGCTGGGCATGGAATTTGAACCGACTGATCGCTCGCTCAGGTGCTGCTGACAATTTCACAACAGATTCGCAGAAGATAAACAGACTAAAAAATGTCAAACACGTTTCTAGCTGAGGCTAAAGTCAACAAGTTAATCAACAGTGCAACTGGAAGTGATCAACTGTGAGTTATCCTTTAGCCTGATGCTTCTCAATATAGCATTTGGAACAAAGAAGTCGGAGTTTTAAAAGCGATATTAATTTCTCAGTTAGGAAACTGTCACACAAGTTAGTTTGAATTAGAATTTATGTTCGATGCTTAGACTATTAAATACCCTTGCATATATCTATCGTGTGGATCTAAGCAAAATAATATATTCTAGTGATCTTACTTCTTATTTTAATATTAATTTGTATATAAATGTATTATTGTTAAGATTAATAAATAAATAAATAATTATGTTCATCTTCCCAAATCCTCAAAACATAAGTATATAAAAAAAGATTTATTATGGAGCCAGCGAAAATCATTTTAAAAAAAAGAAATATTTCCAATAGTATTTAAGACGATGTCGACCAAAAAATATCGCCAAGGTATCAGAAAATGAATAAGATCTTATTTAAATATATAACTCCCATCAGACCACAAGCCCAGCAAGACCAATGGAAAGTGAAAGTAATATCGAAATGTGCTTGAGAATATGCGTAATTATGCTTAATAATTCAACAAAGATAATAGATTTATAGGACATAAAGCCGCATAGAGTAATATAACAATTTCGTTGAATACAAATTCTTAACAGATTTGTGATCGAATTTTAATTGGAAAAGATCCCTATTTATATTGATGTTATCAATCAAAATAAAATTGGTTAAAGTAGACACTCCAAATCAAAATCCAATTGGAATGTATGTACCCAAAACCCACCTCAATTTACAATGTGCTTGCAATTCAATAATTATCGGCATTTGAACTTAACTATAATGATAATAGATTTTAAATAAAATGGAATATCCGATATTATCAAATACCGATATCCAAATTAGTATCTTTGTTTGCATGCATTGAAACAAACTGCATAATTTATTAACAGGACAAATGCATGTTTAGTAATGATAAATTCTTGAATAAAATGTAATATATTAATTAGTATCTCTGGACTACACAAGATATGCATCATTAGGTCAGCATTTTTCCAATAGCAAGAAAAATGATTAGTTTATCATCCAAAACTAAGCTAAGTCAGCCTTATGCAGAGGGTAGATGAAAAGATAATAATGGAATAACCAGTTCTACTTGGAATACCATTTAATTACACACTACAAAAATGATGTGATTAATGAACAGTTAAAAGCAACTATGATTTTGTGCATTTTGTGTTACAGACGTTAATGGTGATCCATCAGAATCAGCATATGCGATCTCACCTGACGTTTGAAGCGTTTGCTGGCACTGCGGCGCAGAGTGTTGCAGTTGCCGTTGTTAATGGAATGATCGATTTCCTCGACGGTGGCCGTGCTGGGTGCCATGCACCGTTTGCTCAGCTCCACTAGCTCCGCCACGGGCTGAACCTGCCAGTGGGGACAAAAATGGTGTTAAATGTATTCGTTTCTTAGCATTTGGTTGACTAAGTGCATTACGTACCTCAACGGTGACAGCGTCGCCACTATTCCGTATCATCTCGATGATGATCTCACGCGATAGGTCGCCGACGGGAGTGCCATTAACCTTAATTAAACGATCGCCCGGCAGCAGACCCGTTGCCCCGCCGCCAGCGCCCGGCTCCGCAAAGATGACGGGCCGGAAGATGGGCGACATTAGAGACTCGGTGCGATCCAAGCAAATCGCCTTGCGCAAACTGAAGCCAAAGTCCTGGCGCGGTGATTTCTGTCTCTTGATGACGAGCTGCCTTGGCGCCGGTAACTGGACCAGCTTGACTGGGGGCAACGGCAACAACACATCCTCAAAAGCATGCACGCGTGCCCATTGATCGATGCCCTGCGATTCGCCGACGGGACTGAGTGAGAAGGGGGGCGTGGCAAACGAGGAGTTTGTGGTATCTGTGAGACTGTCCGCACTCGGCGACGGCGATGTCAGCACATGCAAATGGGCAGCCTGCGTGGCCGTCTGTGGTGCTCCATAGCGGGCATTCGCCGGCAGCGTCATCGCTCGCTGCTGGGGCGCATTCTCGCCATCGCTGCGCAAACTCTCCACGGATGTGAAGGAGGTGCCGTGCTGGCTGGAATTGGACCCAACGCTGCCGCCGCCGCCGCCACCACCACGGTTGCCCTCAAACAGTTGCTCATTCTGCATGGTGTTGCGCATCAGCATTTCGGGTGTGCCGCCGCCGCTGCCGGTGAGGACAATCTCCTCGTGCACGTTGCTCATATTGCTCCGCGAACCCTTTAGTATGCCCCGCTTGGGGGGCTTTGGCGGCACGGGCGGCAGAAAGCGATTCTGTACGCACAAAGTAAATACAAAATACATTTACTAATAAAAAGCATAATTCGAGTTGAGAGACCGCCTCACCTTGAGACTGCCGGAGAGCAGCGAATGTGTGACCTCAGCGTAGTTTAGACTGACGCCCATGACGCCGGCACCGTTGGCGGCTCCGCGACTCTCGATGTGTGTCATCACAGATGCTACAATTTCCTCATTGCCACGATCCTGCTCTGGCCGGGCATTCCCATTCCCATTGCCATTCCCATTGTTGTTGCCGCTTGCTGAATCGGCATTGAGTGCGGCAAAGAAATCTGCGCTATAGTCGGCCGTAATGCCGCTGGGCAGCTTTTCCTTCTCCTTGCGGCGACCGCGTATCTTTAATGATCGACGTACCTCCTCCAAACGCAGCAGCTCGTCGCTGCTCATGCTGCCCGTGACACCGGCGCTGCTGCCGCCCTTAGCCTCCTTGCGCAATTTCTTTTCGCGTTTACGACGCTCCTTTTCCTCATCGCCGGCGCTTTTCTTCATAAAGTTGAACATTTTCTTTTTTCTGTTCCTGTGTGTGTGTGAGTCCTTAAAAACTAACTGAAAATACACGACAAAAGGAATGGTAAGTTTAAGATTGATATCTGCTTTTGAAAAACACCAACTTCAGCTGTTCACAGCTGTGGCCATCTAATTAGAGGCACCCATTTTTTTTTTTTTTTTTTGAATAACTATATTAACTCTCAATCTAACAATGGGCTTCGAGTCAAACTTTACATTATATTTAGCTCGCTTATTTCGCTCTCTTTCCTCTGCCCTATACAAAATTATGTTATTTGATGCGAAATATTTGATTTTCGAACTGTTGTATAGATAGTATTATAGGCTGTCTGTCTGTCTCTGTCTTTCTCTCTTCCTCAATCTTCCGTCAAATGGCATAATTTAGCTGATGTTTAAGGCAGGTGATCCTTGAAATCCCGCATAGAGACAATATATTTAAGACCCAGGTGTAAGAAAGGGAGAGCGAATTTTGAAAAGAACACATTAGCGGCCGAGCAACTGATTAAAAAAAAATGAGCGGGAATGAAATATTAATATATTAATCAAATCAAAGTCTATTCATCATTTTTAAAGTTAAGCTCCTATCGGCCCCACCTTATATGATAAAAACAGTGACAATATATACTTTGTACCCAACTCTTAATTGTTATACACATTTGCACCTACAACACAAAAAGTTAAAATTTAACATGTCTGTCTATTTACTGTGTGGGTTCGGTGATATGGGCTTCTGACCGTTTGTATAATATCTAACTATGTATCTATGTATATTATTTTCACAATTTTATTATGTTCCATTTATTCATGTTACACATTTTTTAAAACCAAATTATTCTGCACAATTTTCATTGAACAGTGAACGAAACGCACTTCGGGTTTTTGAGCCGGTTCACTTCCCTGTTCGGAAAAGCGGGAGAGGGGGATTGAGGGGTTGGCACAAGTTCAAGGGCGTGCCCAATATTTTTGCTGTATTTTTTTTGTCTGCAGCTAATTTGATTTGCAGTGCTCCTCCCGCTGCCACTGTCACAACCCAACCAACCAAAGCCACCCACCCACCAGCACTGCTCTCGTTTTGCAGTGCGGTTAGTTTTCACAGTTTTATTTTCTTTTTTTTTTCTTACGTTCTCTGCAAAAGAAACCCTGAGACGAATGCACCCGCACACAACTAAACCACAACAGTTAACCGTTTCTGTTTGCATGTGTGATATATATATATATATATACAAAGTTATAATGTCTTGTAAGCAATGTGTGTGAGGCATGTAGAAATTCGTTTGTCTTGCATTTTGCTTTGGCTTTTGTCATTGCGACTCGCCCCCATTTGTTATTATATATTCAATTATGCGCTTTCTTTTCCCCATATTGTATACAATTTTTGTTTTGTTTTCACACATACACACACACACGCACGCACATATATATCATTGATGTCCCGTTACTATTGCAGTTGTTTTGCATTTGCAATTACATTTATGTTTGTATTTGTATTGATTGCCAAACTCAATTGCATTTTACATTTGTGCTTTATGTTTCTTAACTTTATGCTTGCCTCAGTCTCGTACTTAAAATGCAACAAAACTTTTTCGCTAATTCGCCAAACAAAAAAAACAGAAACAACAGAAAACCGATAGACAAAGAGGGTGGATGTGGAATGTGCTGCATGCGAGAAGCAAAGCAAAGCAAAAAAAGAAAGTTGCCAGCCACTCGCCAAGTCAATAACACCTTTGTTTTTGCCGTTTTCTACGTCTCTTTTGATAAGCCAAGCAGCTCACAGCAAGCAGGCCAATGTTTTGTCCTGCGTTTGCAGCACAGGCGCGGTGACGTCACTTTTATGTATGGCACGCGAATTGTGGGCTTTACCTTTTTGCTACTTAAACAATGAGCACAATTACGTGATTAGCATAAACAAATGATATCGGTTTAAATTCTAAAAATTACAAAATTTGACCGTACCGACGACGACCGATCGGCCAGTGTGTACACAACTGCAGGGTAGAGATGTGCCTCTAAAACCATATCGCTAACTATCGTAAGCAAATATAACGATAGTCTCTTTGCAACACAGTGTGTGCACATTAGCAGATAATACAATTATTAGACTTAAACCTATATATATATATATATATATATATATTTATAAATTTCAAACTATAAAAAGAGTCTATATCGGATAACTGAGATCTGCAAGATAAAGCTGCGTAGAATTTTGGGTTCTTTGTGATAGACGTCTTTGAATTATCTTGAGTGACATGCTGCATTGTGTTCCATTTGGTTAGCTCCCCAAATTCGTTGCTGATCATACTGTTGTGCTTTGTGAGCATAATTTAAACAAGTCATTTTAAGTCTGACCACAAGCTTTTTGTAGGCTTTGCGTTGTGGATAAAATGCAGTGTCATTCCACTATAATAAAATAGCCGAGAGATGCATTTGTTGTATCAGCAGACCGCCATAATGTTTCGACGAACCGCCACAATATATATGCCGTCTATCGCAAGACCAAAAAAAGTGAAGCGTAAAAACCAAACGGTACATCTACATGGAAAAATAATTGTGAGTGCGTGTGTGTTTATGAAAAATGTAATTGTCACAACATATTAATATTATGCGCACCGAACGAACAAAAACCACAAAATTTGCGAGCAGTTCAGCAATTGTGTCAATCGAATACGTATTCAATTGTGTGTGGCCTGGGTGTCTCTTCAATACACACATACAAACAGACAGCAGACACACACACACAGAGACACAACACACAGACAGACACACACACAGACACAATACATATACATATAGAGTGAAGCACACTCACTATTAACACACACACAAAAGAAACAAAAACAACATACGTGAGTTGTCGCTGCCGTCACCGTCACCAGTCAGCGGCAGCAGCAGCAGAGTCTGCCTTTTACATTTGCAAAAAAAGAAAGAAAAAAAAAGAGTAAAAATCCAAAAAGCAAAAATTTGTTACTTATTGCTTGAATAGATAGGTGAATAGTTGAATGCAATTGTTTGTGTTTTGTTTAAACCAAATTCCAATAAATATTAAGAGCCTTGTGGCCTTTGTTATTGTTGCTCATTCGCTCTCTGCTTGCTTACAGAGGAAGACAGACAAACGTCTTCGTCTTTTCCTTCGTTTCTTCTTCCTTCCTTGTCGTCCTCGTCGCCGCTTGATGATAATCTATCTCCGTAGTGTGTGTGTGTTTGCGTGCACGTAAGTGCATATGTGTGTGTGTATGTGCATTTCATAACTGTATTGGTGTCTAGACATGTTGCTGACAAGGCTGTAAAGTTAAAAAAAAAGAAAAATGTTTTGCCTGCGGTTCGGTTTGCCGGTTCTTGTGCAGGTTTTGTCGATTTTACGACAATATTAAGAGCCAAACATAAAGTAATAGAAATACTTTTTTTTAACCATTGTATACATTTTAATGCATGCAAAGATAGTTTTGAATACACATATATGTATGTATGGATGTATGTATTATGTGTAGTATTTAAACGCAGTTGACTCGTAGCCGGAACGGGGAGTGAATCCGTTTTGAACCGGTGCAGTTTGTTTTTGTTATGACTGCTGATCAGTTGATGCTTTTTCGGATGTATGAATGTATGTACACACATATGTACATGCATATGTACATACATATGTACATGCATATGTACATACATATGTACATGCATATGTACATACATATGTACATGCATATGTACATACATATGTACATGCATATGTACATACATATGTACATGCATATGTAAATGCATATGTACATGCATATGTGTGTATGTATATGTATACATGTGTATATATGTATGTATATGTGTACATATGTACATATGGTACATAAATATGTACATGCATATGTACATACATATGTACATGCATATGTACATACATATGTACATGCATATGTACATACATATGTACATGCATATGTACAACAATATGTACATGCATATGCACATACATATGTACATAAGCATATACACATGTATGTACATATGTGCAGACATGTCCACATACGTACGCACACATACAAATTGTCTGTCTCTCCCCCTTACCCCAACCCATGCATCGCCCCCGCCCACACGCGGCCTCGCACTTTGCAATGCAGACAGGCATCACACATACACACACGTGTGTGCTTGTATTTTGTCGATTTTATTTTATGTACATTTGTTTACAGTTTAAGATAGCGAAATTTGTACAGCCGGCAGCAGCAGGCACAGCACAGCGTTGACATTTTCGCAAATTGCAAATGAATATGTTGTTGTTGCTGTTGTTTTCTTTTTTTCAGTTGCGATCATTGGCGCACTCTCTCTGACACACGCACGCACTCATATACACACACAAACTCACACACACTGGCATACAGACACATGCACACGTGCCCCTCGCACCTTTATCGCTCGCTGCGATCTCAACTAGCGGGCCACACAGAGGAAACGAGCGAGACATGCATGCACACACATATACACATATGTACATGCAAGCATGCATGCATACACGTACACATGCATATATGTTTGTGTGCGTGTAAGTTCATGAACAGCCGCGCTCCGCGCCGACTTGTTTTGATTTAATTTCGCGGTAAATGCAATCGCGGAAAATTTGCTCGTATCGCCGCCGTTCGCGCTTTGGCTGCGTAACATGGCGGGGAATTTTGTTTGTAGTTTGAAGCTCAAAAACAGCAACAATTGCGACAGCAGCGATGCCAATATGCTGGCGCCTCTATATGTGGGGCGATCAGTGACTAAGTGCAAGACAAGGAAAGAGGGAGAGAGATAGAAAGGGGCTGCGTGCATTGCAGCGGCAGGCCCTTCTGCGAACGGAAATGCCGTAAATGCTCGGCACTTTTTTGTTTTTTATATATATATTTTTTTTTTACGATGGATCCTATTTTGAACAGTTCTGCAGCTGCTACGGCTGCAGCTGCTGACGCAAGCGCCAAGAACAATAAAAATTATAACATGAGCGACAATAAAAACAACAAAGGGCTGAGCAATTTGCCATAAACACGCCAAAAGACAATAATATAATATGCATATGCATATGTATGTATGTACATTTATTTAAATATGTACATATTGGAGATGGCAACGTGCTGAAGCGAGATACATCAAATACATGCTAGGAGTAGTTCTGAATTTGAAAATTTTGTAATTTTCCCGAGTTTAGTTCTTACTCACATTTTACAGAAATGTATTCAAATATCAGAAATTAGCATTGTCATTGTCAAAAATGTATCCAAAAGTACTATTCAATTTTCATATTTAGAAAAAACAATTACCTTTAGAAAAGCGATCAATAGGGTATTAACAAATTTAAAATTGTTAAATCTATTCTTATAGAAATTTCCAGAATTATTTAATATAAAATCAAATTAATTCCAAGTTTTGTGGGCTAAATGGATTTCACTTTACTTACAAGTGTTCTCAACAACATCTTCGAAACTGAAGAAATACTTGAATACTTATCTCTAGAATTTATATAATTACAGAAAATTTGCATTATACACTCGCTTACTTTATTCTATCTATGTATTTCTGTTTTTCCAACAAGTGCCCTCATTGTAGACTCAGACTGAGGTGTACAGAATTGGATTGTTTGGTGCACAATTAAGTGGGAACAGCCTCAACACGAATTACCTACCAATTGCGCTGCAGAGGAGATCGACTGTGGTTGCCACCGCCGCAACAAGATCTGCCTCAATTACGCCTACGCCATCGTTTACGCCCACTGGCAGTCGCTTGGGCTTTCATTTCAGCAATACCAACAGCAGCAGCAGCAACAACAACAACAACAACAGCAGCAGCAGCAGCATCAACAGCAGCAGCAGAAATTATATCAACAACAATAACTACAGCGCGACGCCGCCGCAAGTAAGCGACGCACTGCTAGAGAACAACTTGTCTCGCACGCCGCCTCCAATAGCGACGGCAACGGAAGCGATCATGTCCTTGTCGGCGGCTGGCACATCGCCCACAAGCACCATTGAGCCCTTTGTGGCCGCTCGCGCACATATCGTCAAGGAGGGCTGGCTGCAGAAGCGTGGCGAGCATATCAAGACCTGGCGCCAACGCTATTTTGTGCTCCGTTCGGATGGGGCACTGATGGGCTATCGGAGCCGGCCGGGCGATGCACAGTCGGAGCAGCTGCTCAACAATTTCACTGTGCGCGGCTGCCAGATAATGGCCGTGGAGCGGCCAAAGCCCTTCACATTCATCATACGCGGCCTGCAATGGACGACCGTGATTGAGCGCACATTCGCCGTCGATTCAGAAGTGGAGCGCCAAGCCTGGACCGAGGCCATACGCAATGTGGCCAACAGGCTGTGCGAAATGGGCGAAACGGCCATGTCGCCATCGGCCCAAACCGACATGGGCGATGTCGATATGGCCGGCATTGCCGAGGTGGAACTATCCGAACAGTTCTCCGTGCAGGGCACCACACGCAATAGCAGCGGTGTCAAGAAAGTGGTATGTAAACGATCTAAAGATTTAAACAATGTGCAAGTTACTTTTGCTAACTGATTTTCTTGTTTGTTTTTCAATGCACAGACACTGGAAAACTTTGAGTTCCTCAAGGTGCTCGGCAAGGGCACCTTCGGCAAGGTGATCCTGTGCCGCGAGAAGGCCACAGCTAGATTGTACGCAATTAAAATTCTCAAAAAGGAGGTCATCATACAAAAGGATGAAGTCGCGCACACATTAACCGAAAGCCGTGTGCTCAAGTCAACAAATCATCCGTTCCTTATTGTGAGTGTTTCCGCCTTTATCTTTTTGGTAGCCTTATTTAATAACATTGTTTATCCCGAAACGATATCAACCTCATTCCTAATATTTAATGAGGCTAGAAGCCAACGCTTGGCACTTCATTCACAACAATTGTTTTTTTATATGAAGGTTTGAAGCCACCGCTAAGCCTTCTCAACAACGAGAATAACTAAAACGATCGATCAGCTAAAGTTGTGCAAAACTGGTTAGCAGATGCAGCCAGCGTTAGCAGCGCTCTCTCTCTCTCTCTCTCTCTCAATTTGGGGCATTTGCTAATCCGCCGGCTGCACTTAACATAGTGTGGATAGCAATAAGCCAGTTACACTAACTAACAATAAGCTCTTTATATTAAGCCACGTAGTATTCCAAGTTCAAGTATGTAAACAATTCATTGTCATTTAAAGTTCTTTGTTGCTGCTACCAACATACTCTCCCCGTTGAGAGACTCCTTTCCAACAGAATCCTTAACAGGCAGCAGGCACATCTGTTAACTGCTTATTGCTAGTCCGCTTTTCACACTCTTCAAATGAGCCACTTGCGCAACACCACCTCTGTTTGGATGAAGCGCCAGTCGAAGGCTTGACGTGGTGGTTTCGGTGGCTCCACAGGCTCATAGCTATCATGCAGTTCGTTGAGTTCCTTTTCGAGCGCAGCTAAAGCCGATTTCATCTTCGTCTTCTGTGCCCTTAGCTGTTCGTATTCCGCTTCGGCCACCTCCTCCTCGAAGCGCTTGTAGGGTGGCATTGCGATTCTTGAGATTCAGAACATACTTTTTGAGCTTGTCGAGCTTAAGCCATGCGGGTTCCAAATTCAAATATGTAAACAATTCATGATCATTTGAAGTTATTTTTTGTTTGTGTAGTTTTTGGTATAGTTTTATTACACACTTCAAATGTCCGACAAGCCAAAGGCGTTATCGGAAATATGTAATAATAATTTAAAACTTTTTGACGTTAGAAACAACAGCGATTTATGGGTTTCCAATTGTTTATGATATCAGTCATAATGTCTGTTATCAAATAGTTCATTTTAAAAGCAAGAGTGCCTGCATAAAATTCATTGAAACTTTTTTAGATAATACAATTTTATGGAATGGATTTTATTGATTTATATGTATATACATTCATGTTTACATATCAATGTGAGAAAACCACAAAATAGTTATTGTTACACTAGGGAATGCAAGAATACAAGATAATTATTTTTTTATTTAGTTATTATTATTTTTGAGATTTAATCATAAATCTAATTTTATCCTGAACCCAATTAAAATTCATAAAAGGGTGTAATGAAGTTGTACAAAAGTATGTAAAAGTCAAAAGATATGTCCTACATATCCGTCAGTATGAACAATTCAATTTCAAAGACTATAAGAGCTAGAGTCCTCCAATTTTGAATAAAATTCTAATATACAACGTGCATATCGGGACAATTAAAGTGTTCCAACTATTTATTGAATCAATTACTTATTAATGGATATATATGTATAATATTGTGATATATCTGCTCTCGATATCTTCTGCAGTCACTAAAATATTCATTTCAAACCAATGACCGTTTGTGTTTTGTCATGCAATATGTGAACGGTGGGGAGCTGTTTTGGCATTTAAGTCATGAACGTATCTTTACCGAGGAGCGTACACGATTTTATGGCGCCGAAATAATATCGGCACTGGGCTATCTGCACTCGCAGGGCATTATTTATCGTGACTTAAAGCTGGAGAATCTTTTGCTGGACAAAGATGGTCACATAAAGGTAGCCGATTTTGGGCTGTGCAAGGAGGATATAACCTACGGCCGTACAACAAAAACGTTTTGTGGCACACCGGAATATTTAGCGCCTGAAGTATTAGACGATAATGATTATGGACGCGCGGTGGACTGGTGGGGCACCGGTGTGGTTATGTATGAGATGGTGAGATGGTTGATTTACAATCAATTAAATTATATCCAGTTGTTGCTATACTATACTAAATGTATGCGGTCTTAAACAGATCTGCGGTCGCCTACCCTTCTATAATCATGATCATGATGTGCTCTTCACGCTCATATTGGTAGAGGATGTGAAATTTCCACGCAATATAACCGATGAAGCAAAAAGTCTCTTATCCGGCCTGTTGGCCAAGGATCCAAGAAATCGCTTGGGCGGCGGACAGGATGATGTTAAGGAAATACAAGCGCATCCATTCTTTGCGAGTATTAATTGGACAGATCTGGTGCAAAAGAAGGTGATATAGAAAGCTATAAAAAATAAGTTTAAAATGCATTTAAATTTATGCAAATATATATTTTACTTTGCAGATAACGCCGCCGTTCAAGCCTCAGGTCACATCAGACACAGACACACGATATTTTGACGAAGAGTTTACTGGCGAGAGCGTCGAACTGACGCCGCCAGATCCTACGGGACCGTTAGGCTCCATAGCCGAAGAGCCACTTTTCCCGCAGGTAGCTTAAGCTTTGTTGCACATCCTTAATGAACACGAAATCCTAAACGATATCCTTTTTTGAATTCACAGTTCAGCTATCAAGGAGACATGGCCTCTACATTGGGCACCTCGTCGCACATAAGTACTTCCACAAGTCTCACATCGATGCAATAGAACAAGCTACAAGTTTTACAAGCACACACAAAAAACAAAAAAAAAAAAAAACTAAAAAAAAAAAACAAAAAAAAAAACTTACATACATACATACATAAATACCACACATCATGTTCTGCTTATTCACCTATACCCATATAATATACCTAGTTATATATAAATGGGAAAAATTGCGAGCAAAACAGAAATAAATTTGTACTGCTAAGTTTCTACACCAATAATAACAAATTGAATGATAGTAACTTATTTTTCACAACTTCAGTAATAGCAAACAACAACGCGCTGTTGAAAATCGTATGGAGCAGATGAGAACATCTTGAACGAGCGATATATAAAGAAAAAACAAAAAAAAAAAAATAAATCAAATAGTTTACTACTTATGATAATACATATACTTATATATAAATTTAAATATAACATTTTAAGCATAACGTTTAAAGTGATTAGTTAATTTTTAAATGCAAGTAAAACATTTATTAAGTGAATGAGTAAACAGCTACACACAAACACACATTCACAGATACACACACACAGCACACTAATACACTTAAACACCTACCCAACAAATACACTTTTCTAGCATATAGGTACAAGAAGTTTATTAAACTGTGCAGCAAGAAATCGAAATAAAAACACAATCACACCTATACACTATACACACATACACACACATACTCACACTCACACACACACACGAACACAAAACATACAACATACGCATTATTTATACTCCAAAGAAGCAAAAAACAAAAACAATTACGAGTTATATTTAATGGTAAAGTTGCCTCTGATGTGCTGTGCTTTATGCAAGAACAGAACACACCAACAACTAATAGTAATAAATAAAATCAGTAAAACAAAACTAATTGAACTGCATGAGCGCTGCAAAAGCGCAATTAAACAAACGAAAATTTATATATGGCATATGCTTTTTTTACACAAAATATTTGTACATATTTATATACAAAAAAAAAAAAAATCTATCTAAAAAACAGATAAAGAAATTTCCATTTTTTGAATTCGAAAACAAAAATAACAACAAAAATGTAAAATGAATGCCTAAAATGTTTGTCATTTAAGTTTTGGCTTTGCAGAGTTTTTTTTTTAAAAAGCAGTATGCTTGAAATGTTCTGAACGCCTATCAGATCCGACAATTGAAACACCCAGAATGAATAATACCGAAATTAAAGAGTAACAAAACAAGAAAAATAAAAAAAAAAATAAAAAAATTTGATATTTTTATAAACGAAATAAATTATTAAAATAAAATGTAAATAAAAAATATAATAAAATTAAATCATGTTCGGGCATTTCAATATCTACAATAAACATATAATCTCTCTTCTATATACAAAGAAACAAAAAAACAAAACAAAACAAAAACTTATCAATTGAAATATAAAGAACAAAAAACAAATAAAACATATTTTCTTAAACAAAAACGAAATTCAAAAATTGCTTGCAACTAAACTAAATATAAAATGCCAAAGAATCGGCGATGCGAATGAAACTCATTAAGAACCGCCACAACTTTTTCAAAGCTGGCCAGGTGAGTTAGAGTTTACCTTAAATAACATGTATGATGGTAACAAGTCCAGTAGTTAATTAGCCGAGTTGAGTCAAACTGACGTTGAGTGTAGATTAACTGCATAAACTAAATGTTTGCGATCGGATCAGATCAGATCAAGGAATACGCCATTAACATATGCACTTGGAAGACTTTAGGCACCACTTCATACACACATACATATATATTAATGGAGCAAGGGTGTTAAAATGCACATGGCTTTATCTCGCATCTCACTGCTTAACGCGGCAAATTGTGCTGATTGACGAAAACAGTTGGCAATTGAATCATACGCACGCACATCCACACATAATTGAAATTCGATATGGAAACATCAGAAATATAGCTAGCCAATATCAGGATAGAGATCCATGTATGCATCCCTCAATTTCAGATCGATCATGCAGCTCATAGGGAAACTTTCGGAAGCAAAGCTTGTTAGAGCGACTACACAACGATTTCTACTATGCAAATTTGTAGGTACAATACTTATTTTGAGTTAAAAATTTTGTTTATAGGAAATTTTCTTTGACTTATGCTAAAATTCAAACAAAACTGAAAATGCAAAATAATTAGCTGACCAAACAATCAACCGACATCTGCCAATGCCAAACGGCGAGCTTTTATAACAATTATTATAATAATAAGAAATGAAAAATAAAAAAAAAAATGACACACACACACACATATTTCATAATGTAGCAAAATAAAGATTCAGATATCGAAATTATTTAGCTGCAGCCAAGACAAATAGGTAAAGTGCATTACCAACAATGCCTATTCAGAAGCAAGATAACTTCATGTTGTGTTTGAGAGATTCCCCAATAATATACCACTTACGGTGCCCACTATCAAAGCATTTCCCCTCGCCACCACCACTAAAAATAACAAGATAACAGCAAATGTTTATTGTTTTCAATGAGTTGTTATATAAAAATTTTGAATTTGGACTTTTATACCATGTACTGCAAACTACGATGTGTTCTAAAAATGGTTTGAAACTTGACTATTTTTTTGTCAAATCGAATATCGAGTCGAGCAAGCTAACTTGTTTTTTTGTATTGTAAAAACAATACAAATTATAATATAAATCAAATCAAGAAACATAATTAATTAGATGTAATTTTTGATAAGCGAAACATTGCAATTTTCGCAGTTTTAATAATTACCCTAAGCTGATGAATTAAGTAATTAAATGAAAAAAATAAAATACTAAATATATACATTTGTAAACCAAGAGCAACAACTGAACAGAAACATTTAGATAATATATGATCTACATAGTGTATGAAATGATTAATTTATACGCGCTTACGCATACCAACATGCATACATAAACAAATATATATATATATATATATATATATATATATGGTTATATATAATATACATATATATCATATACATGTGTATGTACATATGTAACCATGTGAAAAACAATTATAATTAAAATTAATAAATAAAATTTACATATAACAGATATTTGATACAAAAAAAAAACAACATGGAAACAAAATAACGGCCAAGTTGGACGATTTGTTTTTTGGGGTTTTTGAAACGAGAATATTGAATATTTTAATAAAAATGGCTCAAAAAAAGCACACCAAATACTATAATTTTATATTTTTATAGTATCGATTTAACGGAATATTTACTTCGGAACCTAAACTGATATTATTTGTCCCGAAAAGTGCGTATCTTAAGTGAAATATTTTTAGCTCTTATAATCTCTGAGATCCGCCTGCAGTTGTGCAGGTTGTGCGCGACTGAAACGTTCGCATTTAATTTTGCAATCTTTTTTATTGTATTATTACGTACCGTAAAAATTAACGCACCATAACCGAATACCGTAAAATTGTGTGTATATATATATACCTATAGCAGAAGCGAAATCGGAACCTGAATTCGTTTCGGTTTGACACTCTTGTATTACATATTCAAATGAAGAGAGAATGTTTGCTATAAAATTAAACGTTGTGCCTTATCAGAGACACACCCATATCGAATTTGAGACCCGTGAGTATGCACTCCCAGCCAGGTTTTATTGCAAGTTGTATAATAAAAAATGTTAACTTTGTTGAATGCGCACAAAAAAAAATAGCTTGGCAGAATAGCGGACATGACCGACTTAAATATTCGGGAGCAGCCTGTAGGTGGGAATGTGGCAGGGAGCCGGCTGCAACGCGGAGAGTGCGTGACGGGCGCGCTTTGAAGGTGTCCATGGAGTGCGCTATGTGAGCGCCCGCGAACAATGCGTTTTGTCTGATGATTAATTGCAACACAATCTTGGAGGCCACAGCCGCTTTCCCCAAACGAGCAAACAGCAAAATGTGTAAAGACGCACACATACATCTCAGCGTGTGAGTAAATATGTGCATAGGAATATTTGTAAGTACATATGTTTAAGCACACACATGTATTTAAAAGTTGCAAATGTGTATATATATATATATATATATATATAGAGAGAGAGAGAGAGACAGAATGTGTGTCGACCAGCCAAGCGGATATATTATATGTGACATGGAGCTATTAATTTTTAGCACTTGCCTCACACAAAACATACAAAAAATTAAATTATAAATTGAACGCGACCAGACCGATGGCCATGACGAAAGCGAAAGTAATGCAAGCTACGAACGTAAATTGAACTTGGGCTGGGTCTCCAAACAAAATACGGCCGCTGTGCATCCTTAAGTTGATTTGCCAAGCCCATGTCGAGGGCAGGCCCTTGAAAGCCGCGCTATTAGAAGTACGATTAGTGCTTTCCCTTTTAAAATCTGCAACGACGACGCTTTATGACTGATGTCAAAAAATGAAATGGCAAACACTAAGCTATCAGCTATCAGTCGAACTACCGATACTCTTCTCAAACAAAATTCAATAAAACAAAAATAATAACTAAAAA
Source organism: Drosophila cognata (assembly GCA_035041535.1). Taxonomy (NCBI): domain Eukaryota; kingdom Metazoa; phylum Arthropoda; class Insecta; order Diptera; family Drosophilidae; genus Drosophila; species Drosophila cognata. The sequence continues at coordinate 8,684,655 of JAWNLC010000571.1, read as the reverse complement.
TAAATGTATTCAATAAACATTGGAATATCCAATGCTGTGAGCATTTGCCCATGTATATTCATTATAAATCTAGTTGTTTTTTCATAATTTATCTGAATAGTAAAAATTATTATTATTTGCTTATTTTATTTTAAATTTTTGGGTATATTCGAATTTTTATTCTTATAAATTGTTTTTGAATATTATTATTTTTTTTTAAATTATTTAAAATGACATTACAAATGTTTAATTTTATAACATTGTCTATGTTTCAGTCAGCTTATTTTCTCTTTCTTTTTTCGTATTTATATGTTTAGAGAGTCTCTAATATTTGACAGTTATTACAAGTTATAGACCCAATTTGATTTTATAAGCCCTTAAAATACTGAAGAGCTTTCTTGGTGGATTAATGCAGGCCAGACCTGAAAATAGCATGAAATATGGTTAAGCAAAAGTTGTTGTACCCTTTGTCGAGTGTAGCTGCGTCTCGTTTTCTTTGTTTGCTACGCGCTTTTCATTTGCGAAACGATTTTTCTATTTTCACCTTTTCGTTGGCGCGCACTGTTCAAAGCTGTTTGCTTTATAGCAATGTGAAAATGTGTCTAAAAACTAGAAAATGGTCAGCACAACAGCGACAACAGCACTGGCACTGGCACTGGCACTGGAACAGCGGCTGGGCAGGAAAGACTTGTGAGTACGCGATTGTGCTGGCACTTAACAGCACACACACACACACACACCCCGCATCCTCCATCCTTCCCTCCTACCCTCGCTGTCACGCACCCAGCTTCAACCCGTTGGCTGGTTGAAAAGTGAAATACATCAAAGCAAGTCACATCCATCAGAAATTATGAGCAGCACGAGAGCACGCCCCAAACCAAAACCGAGAGCTGCTAGAGCTGCTAGAGTTGCTAGAGCCAGAGCCGGTCTCAAGCTGAAACTTAGAGTCTGGCCAAGACTAGATCCCCAACAACGCCGGTATGTTTGACAACCAGGCCCAAAAGCGTCGCTAATGAATTGGAATTGTTTTAAGAGCGCGATGAGGGGCGATTTAAGATGAACAAAAAAAAAAAAACATCAACAGCATCAGATCCAAAGCTCAGCATTGGTCTCAGTGTCGTCTCTCTTGCAGTCGCTGCAATCGAAATTAATGAAAAACTTTCGTTTATTTAATTGCACAGCAGTTAGACAGAGAGGGAGAGTCCATGTCCAAGCCCAGTCAGCTGATGAATAAGACACGTCTGCAGTCTCTTTCTCAGTTTGCGTCTCAGAGTCGGAGATTCAGTGTTTATGGGTTATGGTTATGCCCATAATGAAATCTATAGGGCAAGACATCGACAGCGGCATTTGAGTGAAAATGATTGAGTGATTGATCGTCGTGTTTGCTGCTGCTGCTGCGTCCCCTGTTTTGTGGATTGAATCTTCATCGTCTAAACGTTATTGCATTGTTGTCTGCGATTGTTGCGTTACTCCTTTTCGGTGTACAGAGATTTGTTGACTTGTTCAGTCAATTATTATTTGTTATTTTTTTTTCGAGGTATTTAGTTGTTGGCAGATTTCGCTGCAATTTTGCTTACGGCTTTTAAGGTTGAAACATGATGTTGATTGAGTTGTTCGACGCCGCCAATTGCCAATCAATGGGAACAAAATACAAACGTGCTCAGCCTTATGGGCAGTGGGGAAAGTCAATTGGTTCAGTTTCCCAGGTGCGTGTATCCTGCACTCAGTTTTCGAGACACTCCTTGGAAATTTCTCAAGACCTAAGTTGAAGAGATTGGAAAAGATAAATAGAAAGGTATTATTATCATATGCTTTAACCCGAAGTCCATTATATTATGCAATTTATTAATTTTATTTGTTTTTTTTTTAATTTAATTCCTTCAGTTTTGGTATACCCACTATGCCACAACAATTATTTTCCTAATGTATTTTGCCAACTGACCTACACAGTTTGTCTATTTTCCACTACATGTTAATGCACTTCTGTGTAGTTGATAGCCCAATTGATTGCTTTATTATAGTTCATTTTATGCATTTTCTCGTTCGGTAGCAGCTTTTGATTATCTAAAGCATTCACTTCGCTGCAGCTAACATTTTCAACCCTGACCACAATTTCGAATATGTATTTGGATGTGGATATGATATGGATATGGTTTACAACTGGCGGATAAGCCTGGCTGCACATGTCAACGCCACTTGCCAGTGTGCCCGTTCGCTCCATGCGGCAGACTGTGGCTTGAAAACGGGTCAACAATTACAACTGCTTGTGGTTCTCTACTCCCATTTGGGCCGAGGCTGCTGACCAACTTGCGGCCTGACCAACAATGCGCCAACAGCAACCGTAGGAACACTGACCAAATATAGACGTTGGACATAGAACGAAACGCCTTTATTATAAGTATGACAAAAAGCGAACCATGTAGGAGTTATATGTATGTATGTAGTCATACGAGTCTGCTCCATGCGATAACCTAAAAAGAAAAAAAATGCTCGTACACATTTTTATTTTATTTTTATTTTTTTATTTTTTTTTGTCTTCGTTTGTTGAAACTAAAACATTTGGCCGACAAGGCGCTGTAGTGGTATGGAATGGAATGGGTTGAAAGTTTTGGCTGTCGAGTCGAGACTAAGGCTGAGGCTGTGCCACAAAAAAAAGAAATAAAATAAAACGGTGAACACACCTTTAAAAATGAGGAAAAGTGTGCGGCGATAAGAGGGTGCATTTGCCAGGTTTCTAATTGCAGTCTGGACAGTGTTGAAACATAAAACAGTCTGTGACGGATTCGGGAAACTGTAAGGCATATGTGACCGTGACCATGTCCAATATGTGAGGTAGCCGTAGTCGTGGCCGTGGCCGTGGCCGGCTGCCTGCCTGCCTGCCTGCCAGTTTTGCTGACGATGTGGATGCTGCAGCTGATGAGCTGCTTGCTACCAGAGATGTATGCTGACGGATCCGTTAGGTAAAGAATCAATTTTCCTGGCTATCTAGTCGCCTGGTGCCTACATGTTCACAGACCTGCGCATCCCATGTAGGTGTGGCAGTGCCGCAATATATTTATAAAAATATATACAAAAATATGTATACAGCATGCTGACGCGATCGTGGCGGCGCCTTGCATGTCCGGCCGGCCACTTGCAGTGTCCATTATGCAATGTCACGATTCGCGGGCGCGTATAATGAACTTTTGATGTTACCACCACATAGCCCAGACTAGACCTATCCACAGTCATGGTCATACATATATCTCATTTGTGAGCAGCACCAACATGTTTTGACAGCTCTAGAGACGAGACAGACCCATTTTCAAAATATCGTATCAATAAATTTAACACGAACTCTAAAACAAATGTTTTCTCATTAGAAATAATATTAATAATATTTTATTTTCGAGTAATGTCATTTTTGTACAACTTATTTAGAGTATAAATCGTTTTATTTCATCCTTAAAAGTTACAGAATAAATATGATTAATATGGAATTACAATAAATTCAATAAATCATAAAAAAGCGGAAAATATTAATGGAAATTTATATGTAGGATAATAGTTTTTCACGAGACCATCTCTAACATAAGGACGCACATTGTACACCTCAGTAAAAATATTGGTAAGTTTCATGTTTTGAAACGCGAACAGTGTTGGTAATTGCTTTGTAAGCGTTTCGTAATTTTTTATTTTGCTTTTCTTTTTTTGTAATTTTGGCAGTTGGTTTTTATTGCACGTCGCCGCATTGGGTGGCATTGAACCTGAAGACAGACTTGAGGGCAAACCCGGCTTTCGGCCTAGCCGCTAATGCGCCAAAAAAGCCCCGAAGGTCTGGGCGCATTGACATGGTTGGGAGTACCATAAGTGACCAGTCAGGGCTGGCCTGCAATATTTCAGACCTGTGCCGCAATCGCATTCATCTGGCTTATGGAAGGGACTGTTCTTTGCTTTCACATATTTTGTTCCTTGCGTTTTATATTTTTTTTCGGTTTTTGTATTTTTGTTTTTTTTTTTTTTGGCAATTGCGTGGAAACCACTGATTAAGCACAACACCGCTACATTCGAAAACGTGCCACATTTGGCAACTTGCTACCCCTTGTCCCTAAACCTGTCTCTGCCCGTTGTCGTGTCTCGATTCAGATTCCCATCCTGATTGTCCTCGTGGTTGTTGCTTTTGATTGGCGTTTGCTGATTTCGGTTTTTACTGACAACATAATATTAAAGCCAATTAAGGCTAAATTTATGCGTACAGCATACGGCCAATACAGCAACTTGGCATTTGCCAACATTGGGGCCTCCTTTCTGGCCCGCAATTATTGGGCAGCGGTCACTTTGGACTCGGACCCGGCATTTTAACTGCCCAAAGTAAACATTTCCTTGTTCTCGGCATATTTTGTGCACATTTCTTAAATGCGTTGCTCACGGCCCGTGGGATGTTCGCAATTTCTGTTGTTTGGTGCTTGTGGCCCGTTTCGGGGCACACATAACTATAGTTTTGTGGCAACATGTTAATTTCTTCATTGCCAATACGCTGCTGCAAAAAAAATCGCTGTTTTTCTTAAGGTACCTGAAAGCTGCCTTATTTTATCAAGTAGTGTGTGACATTTAACAGTTAGTTAAGATATTTATTATTCATAAAGTTTAGTAGATCTATAAATTAGAGCTATGGTTCGATATACATAAATGTATTTAGTCCTGACTACAGGACATCTCAATGTGAGTAAGATTATAGAATACTTTGAGAAAGGTAAATTTACTTACATAAACATATGGTGAGATTTTAAGTGCTAGAACAGACAGCTCATTACTCCCGAGTAAATATAATTAGCTAATAATACACTTATTCAACTATAAAAGGAAATTGGAAAAAAAAACACTTGCAACCAGCTACCGGCATGCGACTTGCAACGGAGCATAACATGAGCATATCCCATGGCCAAGAGAAGAGTTCCACATTCCCATACTCTTATATAGGCCACACAGCATATTGAATTTCAAAGCGAACAATAACAACGCCGATATAATCGGATAACTGGACAGCGGACAGAAAATATGCATACGACGAGTTTTACCACCCGTGAGTTGTAGTCGAAGAAGTGTGGATGCCCCGTGGAGAGGCCACTGCCACCGTTACAATAACAGCGGCAAGCAACACCATCACGAAAAAACAACAGCAATGGAGGTGCCGTCTACTCATGCAACATTGCAATTAATTAAATTTTATTTTTAAATAATTGTTTTTAATTAATTTTTAAGGCTTTTGCGCAAATTCATGCAAGCCCCCCGTCCGCCTCTACGTCGCTGTAGATGGATGCTCAGGTGCTCGACTGGGCGCATTTAAAATGGATATATGGATGTGGACTTTGCTTAAGCGTGCCTTTTGCCTCATGCAATGGTTTCATCATTCAGGCGTGTCTCTATGTGTGGCTTGTGGCATTGTGTGTGCTTATGTGATGTATTATGATGCCGATGATTTCTACGTCTCATGAATTTATCAGAATCAAAGTCTTACCCTAATGCATAGCGATTTTCAAATGCCCCAGGGGAATTGATACAACCGATGACAGGATTGCCCAAATAATTGGAGCATGCGAGTGCCACTCAGAGACGCACTGCACCGTTGCACCAATTTTCGAAATGCAGACTGTAAATGCAGCACATGCCTGCCAGCTAACTGTTTGTTCTCATTTTTTTTTTATGTTGGGCCCAAAATGTAAGTAAACTCATACATAAACATAAACATGCCCCATATCCAACTTTGGAAGGTAGCTCAGGAACGTCTTTTTGTTTTTGGTGTTTACTGTTTACTGTTTTATTTTTATTTTTTTTTATTATAGTTTGAGTTTAAGTTAATTTTTTTTTGACTGCTTGGGTTGCGTGCAAAGTGCGATGATCTTGCGGTGAAATTTTGTGCTCAAGCGGTTAAATTGGTCAGCGAGCAAAAATGCAACAAAAGGCAGCAACAGCCACACCACCAACAACAACAACAAACAAATGAAATAAAATCACTTGCTCGAAATGTGCTTGATTAAAAGGCCGTAGCTACAGCCACGTTCGCATTGGAATTTAATGTATGTAGCTTAACGGCCGTCGGGTCCGCTTTTGAGGCTCCGGAGAAAGGTTGATGTGAAATATCACTTTAGATTTGGGTATCACCAACAGCAGCAGCAGCAGCAGTAGCAACAGCAGCAGCAGCAGCAGCAGTATTAGCAGCAGCAGTTGTAGCAACAGCAGCAGCAGCAGCATCAGTTACAGCCTCTGTTGCAGTCCCTTGTGGACTTTCTTTCTTTTTTTTGGGTTTTACCATTTGCTCAATTTAGTATCATCAATTATTGCGAACCCATTCATTAACTGACCAGTTATCCCTCATTTTGTGATCGCTTATCGCAACCCACATATCCACAAGCACACATCCTCATTCTCGCCACTTTGCCCTTTACAGCTTGTGCCACTTTTTACTTCTCCTTCTGCATCTTCTCTCTCCCTCTCCTTATCTCTCTCCTCACATTCGAAAATTGGGGTCACGCATGCCGGTCTGTCTAAAATCGTTGGCTGATGGGGGGACAATGACTGAGATAACAGCTGCGACAAGATGCAGGTTCAGGATGATTGCACATAATTAGCTGCTGACTGAATGCAAAGAAAACTCAAAATGAGAAATTACGCTCAAACTTAAAAATGTAGCAGAAAATTTGGGACTTTATATGGGTTTCTTAAATTATCTTTATTATATTTAAAATTCATCCTTCAATGTTCGATTATTCATTCTGTGAAGTCTATTTATGCATATTCAAATTAACGCTGAGATGCATCCCGCAAATGAATTGCGATAAACTTATCAATAACATCTAAAATACCTTGTAAGCATATTAATAGTGTACTGGTATTGATTTTACTCCCGCTACTTGCTATTCAGTACAATTCTACTTCATTTAGATGCATTTTCTAACCGAAAGTTCATCATTTGCATAACTGTTAAAGCATTGGAATTCCACCTTCCACATCCATCAAAACAGTGACTTCATAAGCATTACAGAGCTAAAAAAGCAAACTTAATTCAGCGACTATAGCATGCGACAAATGTATTTTGATTGCTTCGGCTACCACTTGCAACAGAGTTGCAGCGACTGGTGGCCACCCAACTACGCAGCTTAGATAGCTATTGGAGTCTATGGTTTAGCCGCAGATTGTTGCCATTGCGGCCAGATAAAGAAAATTTATTGTGTTAGCATCGGCACGAGTTTGCATTTCTTGGTTTTCGCCACTGATGCATGGGCATTGTGCGGCATTGTTGTTGTTGTGGCAATGTTGCTGCTGGCAATGGGGTAGAATTTGTGACACGACCTTTAACGAGATTTTTCCACTTGGCGCATCAACACGCGACTTTCGAACGTGCTGCGAAGAGACTGCTGTAAGATGCAGTCAATGTTTGCGTCGCATCGATTTGTACCAACACATGTAGACGCTGCAACAGCAACAACAATAAACAAACATTTGTTGGAGAATTAGCAAGCGACAACCTCGCTAGACGACTCTGTGTCTATATATGTGTATGTGTCTATATGTTAGTATATGGCAATATCTTAACCAACATCATTATCAGTATGGCCAGCTAATAATGAGGATAAGACTGAGGGTTGGGAGTGGGAATGGGAATGGGGAGCATCATCATCAACGTCATTTGCGGCTGCTGCCGGCGTTGCATGCACATTGAATTCCAATTGGGTTTGGCAGTGTGGCGCAAACTTAATTGTCAAGGTTCGTTAGTTTTTTTTTTTTTTTTTCGCCTTCGTCGTTGTTATTGCTGCAGCTCTTTCTGCTAATGTTCGTTTCTAATGGTCGTTTTGAGTAACTGCGCCGGTGCTAGTCGCAGTGTTAGTGCCAGTCCCCATCGCAGACCCATTCCCAGTCACAGTCACACTCAACAGAGCCACTGCCACAACTGCCAAGGAATTCTCAATATTTCCATTACTTTGTGGTCTACGTCTGGGATTTCTTGCGTTCTGCGGCTGCCGATTCTGCTTCTGCTTCTGCTTCTACTGTTGCTGCTGCTGCTGCTGCTGCTGCTGCGGCTTTGGCCAGCTCTCTGTCGCCTCTCTTTTGGATAACTATTTAATTCACATTGGTGGAAACTTGATTGTACTGTTGCTCCAGCCATGCACAAAATGAGAAGCAGCAAAACGAGCTGAACGTTGGCGTCGACGTCGATGCACGGCATAGAAGTCGCTGCTGTGAAAAGATTTTTCACATTTGTACTGCGCTACATGGTTAATATGTGGGTTTTAGGGACTATCACTTAAAATACAAGTTTTTCACATAGTAACTAAAGTTTATCGAAAATTCGAATTTAATCTGTGTCCCTCACTATAAAAATTAGTAGTGGTAAGTATTATGACTTTGACTGCTTATTTTCTTGTATAGTATTATGGATAGTAATTGAAATTTGCTCTCCTTTAATTTTTCTAACTTTGTACATATAATATTATCTGTTTATTTTATTATTATTATTTTTTTATTTATATTTAATTTTTTTTTTTGCATTTTTCAGTTTATATTGATTAAATGATAATTTTCTATTGTGTTGGTGTAAGAGAAGACTCAGTTTAAGGTTTTCATTTATTTTCCATTTACATAGATGTTAAAGATAGTTTAGGTTTTACTTTGAATGCAAAGTGTTAGATAATATTTTCCCACGTTAGTATTTGGGACCATTAACGAAAGTTATCTTCGGTCTTTAATGTAGTAGGCTCGTAAGCATCGGGTGCTACATGTGCGACTTTCTTTTGCCATTACTGATTGATCTATGGCCAAAAACCACTTAGCATTTGGTATCAGCCCATTTGGGAATGCAACTGAGGTTTAGTTTAGCGTTGGCGCTTTCTATTTATTAACAGACCGAAATATTAATGCTTGTGAGCATTTTGTAGCGCATTGCTTGGTGCGGCCAACTGGTGCCATAAATTTCTGCACTGCATTGTGAGTGAGTTGGGAGTTGGGATGCAGTGCGGATCGCTGCTGCTCTGATGGCGTCGGCAGAGCCGACATCCAACACATGACTTTCAGTTGAAAAGCGTTTGATCAATGTTGATCGAGTTAGTTTTGTCAAGATCTCGCCTAGCACAAGTGCGACCGGGCAAACCGTGCAAGCAAAGCCAGAGAGCAACAGAACAAGGATCTACCAGGATACTCTCCCTGTGTCTCTGTGTCTTGCACTGTAACGGTAACGGTTACGGTAACGGAAGTGTGCTATTCCGTAATGTGATTAACTAACGAGCCTGACCGCATTACTAGTTGCCACCTGCTCATTGACTTACAGTTCCATCCATGATTCGAGAACATCATCAGTTTGTTTGTGGTATGTACAAACATAGTGAAGATCGGGATATGGGATTGGGGATACGGGACTTGGGGCTGTTGGTTGATTTTGTTGCTGTCGTTTTATTTAGTTCTTGTGTTCTGTCACTCTGCTTGCTGGGTACGCATATTTAGAGTTTGATATCAATCTTTAGCAGGAATGAGCAATGACACTTAATGGCATTTTAGACCCAAACTCAGCCGCAGTCGCAGTCGCATTCACTGTCTCAGTCTCGGTGCAGTGTCGGGTTTATGGCCAAGACAGCAGCGTCGGCTTGTTAAGTGTAAACGTTAAGTGCCTTGTTACTTAATTCTTTGCTTTTTATCTTTTTCGTACACATTTTCCCGCTCTAATTCGACTTGCCTGTTTATACTTCAAGAGTTGATCTTGTCGTGCTTGTCTCCATGGAACGTTGTCGTCGTCGTCGTCGTCGTCTTCTCTTGGGTTAAGTTCTCATTCTCATTCTCATTCTTATTCTCATTCTTAGTTTCAGTCTTTCTGGTTCTGGTCCATTATCACACGCGACATTAAGTGCAGCCATAATGTAATCGAGCATTTTCTTTAATTTACAGTTAATTGAGTCTTACAGGGTAATTATACAGCCGTGAGGAATCATCAAATGAAAGTGCCTTGAGAGTCGCTATCTTTTGCATGTGCCGTGCATTTAAATCAATCTAAGCGTTTCAGCTTAAACGATTAACTTGCCGACTTAAGAGCATGCCCAAAGTCATCAAATGACCAGAACAGATCAGAACAAAAAACTGCATATCCACATTAAATATAAGTACTAAAGTTAGATTGCCATTGCTATCTGTCTTTCGCTCTGCCTACTGATCTGCTTCATTGGTAGGGGATTTGCCTAGAGCTAAAGTGAGTAACAAATTGCCATTGATGCGATAAGACAGTCACTGACAATAAACGAAATGCACTTTCAATCAGACAACTATCGAACAAACCAAACCACACACAAACGTGCGCCAAAGGCAGCACAAGTACAAGTACATGATCACAGGCAGCCAAGTAAAAAACTGGTCAACTAGCTGGCCAAGAGTTGTGCGTCAATATGCAGCTAGTCGAGTCGCAGTTTTGTACGCTGCACCTGTGGCAGTTAGCGGAGTTAGCATGAGAATCGGGCGTTGCTTGGTAACCACTGATTTCCGCAGCAAACGTTGCAAGTGTCTGGGAAACCGTTAGCAATCATTAGCAATGAAATCAATTGGCCCATATCGAAATATGTATACGCTCTTGTGCGAGGTTTGTGTGTGTGATTATGCCTGCCTTTTCTCTGTAACCACTTCCCAGGAAGTTCAACAAGTTCACATCTCTGTGTTTTTCCAACTAATCAGCTGCACTTAAATACGTATATTTATACTTGTGTTGCCCACAAGATGACTCGTTGATGTCTTGTTATGCTTCTTTTTATTAGTTTTTTTTTGTTATTCCAAGTGTTACTAAGTGATTACAAAACACACAATTGAAATTGACGAGAAACAGAAAGCTTGTAAATAATACTTTTTTCAAACTTACATAAACATAATCTATCCATATCTGGACTAATATTGGTATGTCAACAGGTTAATACCGGTTTGCAAGAATATGCAATTTTCAGCTCGAATTAAAGCTATAAATTTTGAAATTAAAATTAAAATAAAAAATGAGACATGAGAAATTAATAAACATTATTGTTACTGCTCAAATATTATATTAACTAATATTATTTCAATGCATATTTTTATTATTTTGTAGAAAGTATAATCTTCTCTTATTATCTTCATATCGTTTATGTTTCCATATACTTATGTCATTTAAAGGAAATCAATCAGCTGTTTACAAATGGTTCTAAATTGGCGCCGTTGACAGATAGACACTTAAAGGTATATTTGATTTTGATGCAATGCAAAGCCAGCAATTCCAATTCGATTATAATAATTACATGCAATTTGCAAATTCTGATTACTTATGCTAATGCCGCAGTACACAGAACACAGATAGATGCGGCTGCGGTCCTTTAACCATTTGCACATATTGCGTTTCTGGTAGCCGGTCTTGGTGCTGCTGCTGATGCTGCTGCTACCTATTTGCCTACCCACTGATTATCTTTGCGTGGCGGCTGCGCTGCCAGCATCCACTAAAAATGTTTGTCTATGCGCAGTGCAAAATGATTTGTAGAATGAATTCAGCTGGTAGGAAATTGCGTGCAATAAAAGATAGATATGTTTGCGGCTAGCTATCAACGTTTCGATCATTAGAGAAATATTCGACGGGCAGCAGAAGGCTAACAACGGCGAATGCGAGCACGAAGTGGTATAAATATTGGCATACGTTTGCTTATCTTGGTCAATTTATTGCCGCTTTTCCTCAAATGACTCAATAGCCGGAGCGAGAGCCGGACTCGAGCTTGTGGCATCGGACTAGTTCTGCACGCACGCACTTGCTGCTAAATTAATGTAATTCTCAATTACGAAACAAGTTATGCCACAAATTAAAATTATGCAAAAAGCTGCAAAGAGAAAGAGTATTTGTGCGAGTCTAACAGCACTTTGAGCTAACAAGGCTAAAGCTGCTACAGTTGAGAGACAACGATACGTTTGAGGCTTAAAAAAGGGCGTAAACGTGGGGCGCCACCCAAATTAAGCGCACCTGTTTCATGTTTACCTGAGTGAATCGGCCACTGGCTGAAAGACGACAAAGTTGTTTGTTATTAATTAACAGCAATTCGATTTGTGGCCACACTTGGGGGCTGGTTATGGCACTCGATTGTTGGCTCTGGGCCAGCATGCTTCGCCTCGCATGTGTGTCTGTCGGTCTGTCTGTCTGTCTGTCTGCTGGTAATCATATTCAAAAACGTTTGGCAAGTACAAGCAGAACCGCTGCCAGTGTCAGGTCGCCTGTTCACCTGGTCGTAACCAGTCGCCAAGGCAAGGCAGCAAAAATTGCTGTTCGCGTTTGTTTTTGTTTCTTCGTTTTCTTTCTTTTCTATTTATTTAGCTTTTTTCTGTATTTTCGGAGGCAAATACCAAACACGTTTCGCGGAACAAGTTCAAGTGCTGGACTTGGACTCGGACGGGGACTTGGAATCGAAGTCCGAGTTGGACATGGCCAACAGCAGGCAGCCTAGCATATTTTGCCTCACTTCATTGCTGCCTCTGCCTGGCATAGTATGGAGTAACATGTCTCAAGACTTGTTCCACCCTTTTTTTTTTAGCGCAGCAAAGACGACAACGCAACAAAGACAACCACGACGACGAAACTGCTAAACTGCTTTGGGCCATTGTCCAAGTTATAGCTGCTTAGCATTGGGTCAACTGAAGTTGTTAGATTTGGAGCGCGCGAAATGGGACCACGCACCAGACAGATCCTTAAGCTTCGGCTTATTTTAATAAAGCTGTTTGCTGTTGGTAGTTGCCAGGCGGTAGCCAGGACAGGTGCTAGCTAAGTTGGTTACCAACCAAATATCAGATAGCAGATATGAAATGACTTCTATTCTCACTACCAACACATACAGGCATTCCTGCCCATGGGCAGAACGGCCTTTGTAATAAAAATAGATGGGTCTGTAAGTGAAATGCTCTTAACTTTAATTACACATTTTTTATTATTTGCCTTCCACATGTTCCATGGAGCAATAACAAATTTTTCTTTTGCGGCCAATGTTCTTGAGATTCTCTGCGTCTAGTTCCGAAATACACAGATGATAATTGTATATAAATGATATTATATTTTGTATTCCTAGCTCAATTAACCTTTTTCTTAGTCAAATGTAGACAGTTCTCAAATCAGTTCATTCATATCTATCTATATCTAATGACACGGTATTTTAGTTCAAATTTACTTCGTATGAATTTCAAAATATATTTTTGCCAGTTGTCTGAGAAAATTAATGAGCCATTGTGAAAGTTGATTTTTTTGTAATTATAAAAGTTGGTAGACAACCAAATTACGAGCCTTAATAATGATCTGGAAACTCCTCAGAGAGCGCACAAAAGTGGATATTAACTTTTTCTCTATAGATATTCAATCATTGTCCAATTGCGCATTTATGATGCCGCCAAGGAAAACTCTATTTGGAGAATAGACCCACATGCTAGTGTTGAATTTCTCTCTACTAATTGCTGTCGATGAGACTAACATGGATATAATTTTATAAAGATGTTCATGCCGGCGGCGCCACATAAAACGTTAACATTTTATCTGCCAAACAAGCGTGCGTGAAGATAAGACGCGGTCGCTGGAGAATTGGGGGAATGTTCAGTTAATAATAATAATAAACATGCAAACAGCAGCCAGACAATTTGGAGTAATGGATTTGGAGTAGCAACCAAAGCGCAAGCGGATGTGCATCGCACAAAGAATTGGGTGAGAGGATGTAGATATAGGGTAGGGTATGGCGGCACGTCTAGATTCAGTATAACCACTCAGTGGAGTGCCTTTGACCATAAATTCTGTAAATTCAAAGCGCGAAGGAATGTCACTTGCCAATTATTAGAGAATGTCAGCTTGTCGCTGATATCTTTGCCATGTTTGTATTGACGATCTCAGCTGCTGCTTGTGCTGCTGATGTAGCTACTGCTGTTGGTATTGATGCTGCTGCAAATCTCTGCACAGCTCTCCAAAGGCATCAGAGCGCTCCACTTATCGTTGCTTCATATCTAATATAGACAAGTAAACAGGTTCCACGCACTGCGGTCGGTCGCTCGGTTGGTTTTGCCTGATCGCAAAGTGCAGTTCAATCACAGCATCAATCCCTGTCCCCCAAGCTGCCACGACTCCGACTACTACTATTCCCAGTTCAAGTCCAAAGCAATAGCCAGGGCCACGCACTGACATGAGAATCTCTTTTTAATTGCTGCACTGCGTCAGCTATTCGGAAAGTTGGGAGGGGGAAGGGGTTAAGTGAAAAAGCGTTTGCCGACAATTACATGGCTTGGTAATATCTGTCGACTTCAACAGAAACTAGAACTCATTATTGCGTCATCATCGTCATCATTATCACTATCAACGTATTGGCATAGGACTCTCGCATTAGCGAAATATTTGCAAATATATTTCTACTTCAACAGATAGACCAGATAGACAAACTGGTTGGCACCGCTTTTCCTGCTGCTGGCAAACCAAAACCGTTAAAAGGTGAATTTAAGTAGTTAAAGAAGGAAATATTATATATTGAAGTACGATTACTTAAATACGATTATTATATGTCTTAAATTATTAACCTTTTTTATTTTGTCGAATTTGGCAAAGACATCTCATTTTCTATCGATATGAAATCAATATGTTCAAATAAAAATTATATGTATTTAAAGAAAGTTTAAGTAGATATAATTATGTTTGATTATTTTACATAATTCGCTTTCTAACTCGGACGCAATGGCTTAATCAGCGACTCAGTCCGTGACAGCACTGACCTTGTGACTTGAATGCGACCCAGACAGAAGTGAAAACAAAATCCCTATTCAAATATGTAAAGCTAAGCTGACACTGGGAGCCTGACTGGGACTGCTGCCGTTCCCTGCCATTGCAAGCCACATGTCTGACTTGAACTTGAAGTGCGGAACCAGATGTAAGTAAGTAACGGTCCTGCGGCTGTTGCTGCTGCTGCTGCTGCAGTTGCTGTTGCTGATGTTGCTGCTGTTGATGCTGCTGCTGCTGCTGCGGCTGCCTCGTGAGAAATCAAACTGTAAAGTGTGGCTGAAGCTGGAGTTGGGGCTGGGACTGTTGGCTTAAACAGGTTGCAGTGGTCGTATACCATTTTAGTTTGTTATATTCCTCTATGGCACGTCTGCACCGCTGGTGGCGGCCTGATGAGCACAGACCCACACTAAAACACACTCACACACAGTTACACACTTGTCGAGGTCTAGAAACTCAAATATATATATATGTATACAGAGAGAAAGAAAAGTTTTGTGCGCTACAGCATTAGTATTACCCAAACCAATTGCACAATTTGTAACAGCTTTTGATGTTCCTGTGGTTCGTTCCATTGGCATGCGGCCTGTGGCCAAATGTTGCAACTTCCAACTGCCACTGTCTATTGGGCAACGCCTTTTCATATACACATATGTTAGATTCAAAGTTTCGCGGCTTTGGTATGTGGCTCTTCAAAACTGCACAACTCTTTTTTTTTTGTGATGTGACACCGTCGGAGCTTGTGGGTGTGAGCTCTTCAAAACTGTTGCACTTGTACTTCAGCAGTCTGGCAAATGCCGCTGATTAAAGGCAAGGCAACAACATTTCGTTGCAAAGGTTATCTATATCTTGATTTGACTTAAGGGCCTCTGATGCAAAGCAAGCTTAAAGGTCCATAACCCATAAGAATATACACGTGTAATCCTGTGTATTTTGATCTATGAGGCAATGACAAACATTTTTTTTTGAGAAAATTACAAAGATAATTGCCACTGTTTTTAATCTACAAAGTATCCATTTGACATAAAGAAATGTTTAGAATAGCGTTGGCATCCATAAAATATTTAAAAGAAGTCCATTTCATTGTATGATTATAAATAAATTAAATAAATAAAGAATTTACACAGTTTATCTATTTAAGAAATGGCGAAATACTTAAATGAGGAACTTTCTCAGCATATTTGAGTGTGTGATTGTGTGGAGCTAAGTGCATTTTAGCAAATCAACAGCCTTCAGCAATTTTCGTGCTATGCCAATGCTATCACAGCAATACATCCTTCGTGGCCTTCAGTCACATACACCTGTAATTTGTGCTTGGCACCTTTTAGTGCTGGGTGCTGGCGGGTTGGCGGGCTTGGCAACAAAACTAGCATTAGCTGCCAAAACAGCCCAAGACCATTTGTAGGTACCTTCAAGTCAAAGCGACAGGGCGACAGCAACGGGCCTTCAGATCCGCGAAGGTAGCGTTGTGTGGTTGAAGCTGGTTCAACTGATTGCCGTTTCTAACTGCAACGTTGCAATAATTTTGTAATTTCTCACTCACTTAATTTAGCACAATTAATCTCAATTTTAGCTGTCAACTGCCGCACCAGCCAGAAACTTTGGCTAAGACACACTGGCTCATGAGCAGAGTCGTTCCTAAAACTTATCGCTACGCATGTCTGGTGGTGGTAGAGGTTGAGGTGCTGCTGCAGTAGGGAGTGGGGATCTTCACATAAATATTAGACTGCCGTTATGTTTCATGTATAATTTGTCACTCGAAATTAATCTACGAACATCTTCAAGCTGGTGCTGGTTGATTTTTCCTATAAGATATCGCTTGCTATTTTGTAACACGCATGCCAAACCACTACTGGCTGGGCCCAGGTATATGACCGCAGTTGATCTTCTTTCTTTGCGTCTGTGTGGTTCTGTGACTTTTCGTCAGCGTTGTTTATTATATCATAATGCCAACTGTTAAGTGACTGTGACCGTCTTGCGGCTGGGTGTCGATGCCCCCCTTCATTGTCATTATTATTGTTGTTAGGTCTTTTTTGGGGCTCCGACGCCGACTCGGACTGTGCCGTGCCCATTAAGATCTGTTAGAGTTTATATAAACATTTAAGTATTGTTTTAATTTACATTCCGCTTGCGTTCGAGTGTGCGTTTATTTTTCGCCACATTTTTCTGCGGTTTGGGCTTTGTGTTTTCAACATTTTCTTTTGCGGTTTTACAAATTTTCTAGTGATCTTTGCCTTGTCTTTCATACAGGTTCTCTCGTCTTCTTGATGTTGACGTCGACTCATACACATGCTTAGATATAGATATGGACTTGAAATGTTAGCAAACACAGGGGGGTCGGTTCGGTCGATGGTCGACAGTTGGTTGGTTGCTTGGTCGCCTGGTCGGTTTAGTTTCTGGCTTGGCTCATGGCTCATGGCTCATCGTTGCTTCATTCCGTTCGCATTTATGGCAACAGCAGTAGGCAAGGTGTTATTTTCATTTCTAGGTTACTGACCCATGTCCTATGTGTGTGGAAAATTCAATATTGCTGTGAAAAATACTTACACAACTATTAAATAAAGACAGGCTCTGGCCCGTGGCCCAGCGTAGTTTTTTTTTAGTATTAGTAGTACTCTATCTTCACTTTGTACTTAATAATTACGGTCATTTGATGCATGCAATGTTTGGATTCCAGTGAATCGCTATCGGCACCACCACCACCCCCGTCACGCTGCCAATTCAGTTGTAGTAGCTGCAGTTACCGTGTGCGGTAACCTTCAAGTTAGCTTGAAACAAATGAAAAAATTCTTTGACAGCTGCCGTTGAATGTTGCAGCCACTTTGCAGCTTTGCTTTTCTCTGGTTTAATTAATTGCCACATTCCAAAGGTTTTTTTTTTAGCTATGAATGTATATCTGCTAAGTATGTGTATGTGTATCTGTCTGTTTGTCTGCGTAGGTTGGCTGTCAGATTTCCTCTGGTGTGCGCCGAAGTGCGGAACGAAATACGAAAGACTTAAGACACAAACTCGATTTTCACCCATCATAAGTTTTCGCACACTTCCTACTTAAATAGTAATCGATTGAGTTCGCACATGTCATTTGACGCGCTTTTGTTGGCATTGTTGACAGCAGACAATTACAATGTATGAAAATGACATGATGTGCACACGAAAGCAGACTAGGCCACTCCAAGAAGACATCCGTGTGGAGTCATATGACAAATTGCGACCTATTAATCTCACATGGACTTTCACTTTGACTAGGCCCGCACAATATTATGCAAATGTCAATCAGCTGCGCAGAGTTGACATTGACAACAGGATCGGGCCCAGTTAGTGCCATGGGGCATGCCCAATCAGCCACAGCATAATTGCCAATATATGTTGCCGGAGACTTCTTTCTACAATGCATGCTGGTGATTTGAATTAACTTCTTTTTCTTCTTCGATTTGATTCACGTGTAAACGATTAATCAAGTTTATATCGTCTCTAGCTGGGACTGGGACTGGGCCTGGGCCGGCTCAACTCGCCGCTGGCTTCGACTTATCTCTAGTTTTAGCTATGGAGTTTGGGACCTGGTGTCCGAGAGCTGTGCGTCGATGATATATGGGTCAGTAGGGTGGTGTTTATTGGATATTTCAGTTTGAAAGTTTATGCTAAACCGATTAGTGCGAACATTACAACAAAACTCATGCTGAGCGCTTAATATACATATTTATTGGGTTTAAAAATTCAAATAAATTATTGTATTAATAATGTACATAAAAATATTGACTGAAGATGCAAGCTTTAATTAATCAGATTTTAATTAGAAAAACGCTCGAAAACGATTATATATGATGTCTATATACAAGTAAAACACAATTTTTACAACCAGCAATGAGCAGATAGATAGCATTTCAGTTAAGTCTTAGTACTTTCATATTTTTCGCAGAAATTTTTTAAAACAGCCGCAATTACTTGATTAAGAAAATTTCCTCTTGAAATTATATGGTCAGTTTAAATGTGCAATCGTGCATAGTCGATTTGTGAACAGTGGTAGCTGATTTCAAATTAAAAACCTTGAATGCACACCCTGAAAACAATTCAGATAGCTTAGGCTTTTCCCTTTTAAATACAGCGAACAGCCAAAAGAAAATGAATGTATGTACCGCTGTAGTAGTCAAAATACATTTTTCATTTCTATAGCCTATGTATATTATATTTAAGTATCGCTACACTCTCTTTCCTACATTGGGAAACACTTAAACATTCTTTCAGGACAAATATATACATACCCATGCACATACATACAAATATCTATAAAACTTCGATATATTAAAAACTCGATTCAGTCAGTCTGCTTTATGATCAGTGGTCACTGACAGTGTTAAATGATCATTTGCAAAATGTATGTCGGAGTAACACAGAAGTTATCTGCGATCGGTGTTGAATATTCTGTCAGTGAACCGCTTCGCCAGATCTCATTGGGAGTACCATCTATCAGTCAGGGCAGCCATGCATGAATATTTTACTACATGTATGCTGTAGAATATTCCCATTCATTAACACCTGCAGTGTTTGTACAAATGCCCAAGCGCAGTTCTTTAAGTCATCGGTTCAATGAACTGCAAGATGATCGTTAAACGATTTACAAATGTGCGACTATTCATTTTAATATGTGTATGTGTGTCGAGTATCTGGTTTTTGATAAATCGATCAGGTAATAGCGATCGTCATTTAATCACAGCGGCTATCATTACTGATGTCGTATTAACTGTTCGAACTATCAATTGCCAGAGATCAGTGATCGTTCATCAAAAGAGCTGAGCTGCTATCGGATTCCTCTTATTACGAATTTTTATCTTATTGTACACTGTGGAAGAAGTTGAATGTATCACATAATTTTTCCAAAATTATAATGCAAGTGGTACACTCATAATCTCCAGGTGTCAACCCACAAATTGTGATTCATTGCGGCCGTATTAAGAGTACAATAGATTGCACTTAGCGCAAACCAAAATTATATAACCGTTACACTGATAACTCATAAGAAATCCCACCAAAAAAATCCGAAAAAAAAGTAAATCTTTAACACTGACCCACTTTCAAAAAAAAAATATAGTGAGTCAATAAAGAAACCGCACACAGACCAAATACGGCTTGCGTTAATATGGAGATTAAATAATCGATTGCTCAGGCCTCAATTGGAGTCTCAGTCTCTAGACTCAGACTCAGACGCTGTCTCAGTCGTACATGAATCACCCACACGAAGTGTGCTTGCAAAATAACTGACCAGTGACCAACAGTGACAACAGCGGCCTGGGATCGCGGCCAAACCAAAGGAAAAGTTGCTAAAATTTATATACACAGATATCACATGCCTGGGGGGTCGAGGTCGCCAAACCGTAAATATTTATACACTCGCACCACTCCGTACACTTATCAATATGCAAGTTAAGAGCAACGATGTTGTTGTTATTGCTGCTGCTGCTGCTGCTGCTAACTCGGGGGCTTCCAATCAGCTGTTCAACAAAAGACTTAAGGCACAAACTTGTCCGTCATAAATCTCTCTTTGGCCAATCGCACTCGCTCGCTAGACTCGCTGGCCTCTCTCTTTAGCCGCCTATGCTGCGCTGAGTCGGCACCAACTCTCTTTGGGCATCTGCCAAAGTCGGCAAGTGGCGCAGTTTTATGCGCTGGCTGCTGCTTTGCCGGCCGCAGTTTGGTTTACACAGCGCACGAGTGCGGATCGGGTTCGGATACGGTTACGGATTTGAAATTTTTATTACCGTTTCGGTTGCGAGCCTGCTGATTTATTTTGCTGTAGCCTTTCGCCCGTTCGACGCGTCGTCGCATTTGAACGCAACTTTATTGCCATCGGCCTGCTGATTATTGATTTCTAAAAGGTGCCTAAATTGTACAACACTTATCACAACAAACGCCTACGGCAACAGATGTTACCAAGGCGCTAGTCGCAGTCAATCAAAGAGACGCATAAATTTCTGAAATAAAATCGATCGAGAAAAGTTAATGCCTCATAATCAGCGACCACCGATCAAACGTTACCAAAATTAGTGTACAGCTCAAAAAAAAAAATAAGAAAACACAGAAACGAAATATCCACTCATCGAAATCAGTCAGTAAAAGTGAGAGTTTTCCACGGTTTTTAGGTAATTTTGTTGTTATCTGCAGTCGCTGTTGTTGTCATTCTTGTTGTTGATGGTTTGCCTTTTGCTTTTCGCCGGTTAAATAAACTTGCGACTCAATCACGACTAATTGCGCATGTGCCGCCGCTTTATGCGTATTTAAAGTGCCGTCTATATTACGAAAAAAGAAAAAACCGGAGCCCAGCTCTGCTATCTGTCTGCGTTTCTTGGCTACTTAATATGCGTGTCACGTTGCCGGCCATCAAGTTCAAATTGCATTCGCTGTCAACGCATTGCAACATGCTGCAAGCGGCGTCGGCACGCGTTGATATTTTGAAATTAACACTGGCTGCCTGGCAATTAGCAACTGGAGCAACTGAAGCAACTGAATCAACTAAAGCAACTGCTAATTAAGAAATTTATCAGACGTCGAGTTGTGCGTGAAAGCTGACAAAAAGGATAACAGCAAAACAAGGCTGACTGGCTAACTGTCCGTCAGTCCTTCTGTCTGGCTAGCTGTCTAGTTTACTAGCTGACTAGCTGGCTGCGAAAGCTGAGCAGGCGAATGACCTGTACAAGTTTTGTTGCATTTTGCATGTCGATAACTCTGTCAGGGACATGCGCACTAATTAGTTCACATTTGCGGCATACAGCTGCACACTGCACTTAACTTGGCACTTGTTAACATTGGGCGACGCCGTCGCCTTGGGATGACAATAAACATAGAGTAAAAACAAATAAGAACATCACGCCGAAGATTATATTCTCTAACAGGCGGCCTCAACTTGCAGACACCTAAATTTAATAATAAAAAAAACTGACAATTGTTGTTATGGAGTTTTCTGATGTAGTGGGCCGATGTTGATGAAATAGTGTTAGCATTACAAACTGGAGGATAAGATTAGTATACCCACCGTTAGGGTATAAAAAAAGAAAAACGCTGGCAAAAGTGAGTTAATACTCGTACTCGTATTGTGGTGACTGCTTCAGCCAGTTTTTTTAGCGCGCTGCAACTTGTGCTGCTCAAGCCTGCTCCTGACTGTCAAATGCAATCGCTTGCTTGCACTGGGCATTGGTGCTAGTGCTGTTGCTGTTGCTGTTGCTGTTGGTCTATGTGCTGTTGTTGCTGCTGCTGCTGCTGCTGCTGCTGCTGCGGTCAGATGCTGGCGAGTTACTCGTAAAGCATTTAACTGGAAAGCTAATGCACTCACACAGACATGTACTAACACACTCATACACAAACACACACTTTGCTCACACCCATACATGTGCAGTTAATTAATTTCTTTGTTGTTCTCTACGGTAAATCATGTTACATTGGTGTTGGTGCTGGTGCTGCTGCCGCAGCTGCTGGTGCCTGTGCCACAAGCACAAGTCGTTTGAGAGATTTTGCAACAGAGAGAATAAGAATGCCACTTAGAAGCTTTTCCGTCCAGTGTCGCCGAGTCCAAAGTTGTTCTCAGTTGCAGTCTCTTTGAGTCTGTTTATTGAATAGTTTACTGTGAGTTTTCACGTTGCACTCGACGACGACGAGGTCTTTCGCTGCTGCTACTTGAACTGCATTTGCATATAAATTAGTTTTGATAGCGCTCCGCACCAAAACACAACAAAGCAAAGACTAACACTAAAGCTAACACTGAGACTAAGACTTCAAGTAGCAGCCATCAACGGTTTGATGCTTGTTCTTTGAATGCGTTGCAAAAATCAACTTGGGGTCTGTCTAACGGTTCTCATTAAGTGAAATACAACAGCGACAACATTTGAATAGCAGCACATTTAGTGGAAACAACCACCACACACGACACCACATCACAGTACAGATAGACGCTGAGAGTCGCAGACAGGATGAAGCGATAAGTTGGCAATAAAAATTGGCAGCACTTTGGCACATAAGCAAAACAAAAGACTTAGGAAACAAACTTGCAGCACTTACAGCTACAGCAACATCAACAGCGGCAGCTGAGCCAGTTAATTGTTAATTGTTGACAAGTACTCGATGTATGCAAAACGAAAGGAGTGCAAATGTACATTTAATGAGTAGCAGCCACTGGCAGCCTCACATAGTAATGGAATCTGTGGTGCTTGTGGTTTGCTGTTGCTGCTAAAATTGTAAGCCTGTCGTGGCTAGGGATTGATTTGTTTGTCTTGGCCATGCAAGTCGCACAGGTAGGAGAAAACTCACCGTCAAAATAATAACTTAGAGGAAACCGATGTTTGCACCACAAAAAATCAGTCTAAAGAGTGAGCTTACAATTGACGGCAAATGTTATTTAGAAATATCATTAAGTGTCATTGATATTTATTTTTAGTTATTCAAAAAACCAAAAAAATTGAAGATCATTTATAGATGCCACTTTCAGATCATAATTTACGGATTAATTATCGAGCCATCAATTTTTTTCTGTCGCCTTGAGCCATTTCTTATATTTTGCCAAGCAGCAAATGCGTATTTTGTTTCCATTTGGCTTTTGAGTAATGTTTCAAATAACAAGCTAAGCATCAATTTCAGACGGCTCGATTTTCTACATTCTTCTCCATTTTTAGCTTCCAGCTTATCTGCTCTAACTAGTTCGCGTAGTCATTTGAATTTTAATAGACGTAAGTTTTTGGCTATTCCGTTTATGAGGTAGCACCTCAAATGCAAATACCGCAGCACCAAATCGGGTCAAGGAATGTTTTATCGGCTACACCCTAACTTCAAATTGATTGTATTTTTGCATAAATTTACCTCCATTTATTTTTATTTTATATTGTTGGCTGTCCCGCTTATAACGTATATAATTATATTTTTTTTTGTAGAAATTCCACAGAGAAAGGGGAAACTTCAGCCTGACTAACCTTTGGTGGAAAAGTGAATAACTATAAAAAGGAAAACTTCAATCGTAAATTAAAACTGTGCAATAAAATAAAAGCAAATATCGCATCTCCAGAAGGAAAGAAATCACTGGATAAGCATAAAGTTATAAAAAGAAATTAATTAAGACCGAGCTGAGAAAAGTGTTGGTTTGTTTTTTTATAAAATGTTGGCATGATTGCAAAGTTATTGCCCCATAAACTCGCCCACAAATATTTATAAAAGTTTATTGCATTCGAAAAAGAAGAGTGAAAATCAATTAAATCAAAATTAAAAAAAAAAAAAAAACAAAATTTGATTGCCATTACTGGATTAAGCACGCAGTTATCGGCCGACTTGGTGTTTTACTAACCATGAAAACGTTGGAAAGTGTGCCGATCGAAAAAAATAATTAACGAAAATTGTGGAGAGTGGCACAGAAGAGTGCGAGTGCGTGTAAACAATGTCAGTGACCAAAATGGCAGCCAGAGAAAATCAAATTTGATAAGCTAAAGCAAGAGGTCTTAGTTCTTTTCAACTAGTGAAATCCAGATTGTATTAAAGCAGCTAAAAAGTCTTAATAGGCATTCAACTGTAATTCTGTGCAACGATCCAATTACAGACATTTATGGCTGGCAGTTCTACACTTAATTGAGAGTCTAGTAAGTACCTAAACCAAAAATATTTGATTTGTTCTTATTCATATTAAAAAATTAAGTTTGGTATTAATACATTTTGTAATGAGGTGATTGCAACTGTATTTAGGAGCTGATTGTGAAAATGGCAGTTATATTTATTTATATTTATTATACTAGCAGCGAACTTTTACAAAGAAAACATCTTAATTATAACTGAAACGAAGATCAACAATAAGTTGAAAGGGTTTTAATTCCAAATCATTGTCAATCATTTTGATGACATACTTTTATAAAGTGGACTTGTAGTTATGCCTGCATTAAACTTAATAAGCAATAGGTGCACCATAATTTCTGAAGATTGCTTGTATGCTAAACGTATTTTCTGTGCGTCGTTTTAAGGATGGCAAATGCTGCGTATACGCAATGTGATATTCTAATTTGCAAGTAACTTTGTATAGGCGTGAGACGACCGCATCAATGTTTTGCAACAAAATTGCTTAGAAACTATTACGCATACATCAGCATAACCGTATGTGCAACCGAGAGCCATGTATTATGTGCATGTATGTGTGAAGCGATTATCTGGGTAATAAAACCTGCAGACATCTGCGGCGTTGGGTTAGTGCCATTTACCAGTTACAGGTAGGCTGCCTTCTGTCACTCACTGTTTGTATGTGTCTCTCTCGCCCTGCCGCTCGCTCTCGTTTTATTAGCGAAAGTCATCGAGCAGAATAATTGTTGTAATGTGGCTCCCGCAACTCAGCCCCTTCCCATTACGATTACCGTTCTCCCCCACGACGATTGCAATCAAGGCGCGCGCTCGTAAAACACAATTCCAATTCAGTTGTGCGTAAAACGAAATATTTTAGTATTATTCAGACGGTAAATTCGCGTATGTGTACGTGTGTGTGTGTGTGTGTGTGTGCGTTGTTTACTTTTGGCGAATCTCATTGCAGCTCAGCCAACAACTGTGACCACCTTTGGCTTATTATATAATTTCTGAACCCATTATTCCATTTATCAAAATTTGTTTGCCATACCTTTAGCTCAAAATTGTTTAAGTGCGTCAACATTTTCGTCAAGAAAATTATGAAATTTTGCTAAAGTCACTGCGAAAGACCTTGGATGTAACAATGCACTGTTATATCATGAGAAGGTTGGCGTGTTTTCGCTGCGAACAAGTGTGAACAACCAAGAATGAGGGTGTACCGAAAGCCCAACCGAATTAATATGCAAAATTATGTAAATAGCTACGAGGCAGCTTTATTTTTCCTTTTGCTGTATTCATTAGTATATTTTTGAAAGTAAGAGAACTAATCAGATGCATAGTCAGCGATAGTTCTGACAAATATATAAACATTAGGGTGATGTTACATTTTGTTAACTTTTTATGACCTTTGCGTGTTGAGAAATAGCTTATAAGAGGGGTCATTCCATTTCTTAAAAAAAAACTTTATATGGTGAACAAAATATGCAATATCAATATCGTCAGACATTATAGAAGAAAATCAAAAGTATATGTACATAATTAAACTTTTATATAAACCATTAATGGGTTCAACGAAACACAATACTTAATTGGATATCAACTAAAGGCTATAAGCAAGGTGTCGGTGTGTGATATTAATCCAGGCTTATTCACTCCAAACAAAATTTGGGTGTATCACATTTCATGTGTTTGCAGGTCAGTCGCATAATAATACAAAAAGCAATTTAAGGAGTGTGCAACTCTGAGAATTATATGCGAGTACATTAATAATAACTTTCTTCCATTGTTGTTGTATTGTTTTGTTGTTGCTGTGTCATCTTTAAGGCCAGGCCATTGACATACAATGACATCACATTTGTACGGGCAGCCGGCTGTATAACTACAAACTGTAATTAATATGTCCGCACAGAAAAGCTACGATTACCTGTTTTATTAAATGAATGAATGAATGAATGAATGGATACTCGTACATCCAATCGTAACGATTTTTTAACTGTCTCTATGTTATTATCAATTGCAAACATTTAGCAGCAAGCTAATAATTATTTGCATTCATTTGCCGGCTTGTTTATTATGACGCCTTTGACTTGTTGTGACATAGTCCAAATACCCATTTACAGTCTAATCGTTTAGAATGCGCTCAACTCAAATGATTTTATTCCCATGACATAAAGGCCATAAACAATCAGTTGCTGGTCAAGTTTGGCAGAAGGTTCGTGGAGTGTTTTGGATGTGGCTCTCTTAGCCCTGGGCCCCATCCAATTGACGGACTGACTGACTGAAACGAGACAAGTGAATGCTGATTGACCCACTAAAACTGGAACTGGGTAATGGGTAACCGAATGCTTGGGGCGTGCTTGAGCTTCGAGCTTGGTGCTGTGAGCACCGCAGCAAGCAACGTGCATTTCATGCAAATTAACAACAATACCCTCTCCCAGGTCGGATTGTTCATTACAAGCATTTAAAGTCGTTTATTTTGAAGATTTTCACTTTCAATCTGTCAAATTGTCACACTCACGAATTGAGCTCGAGACTCATTGTTCGATTTTTTTTTGGAGCATTCAATAATGAAAAGTGATTGCCGCACGAATTTTATTTTACTTAGCGCACCGCTTTTTAAATGCCAAGATGCCAAGTGGCCGGCATGTCAGATCTGGGCAACGGTTACGATGACGATGGAGACATTTGCTGGGATCCGTTTGTATTGTATTTTTTTTTGTATTCTTTTTCTTTTCATTCGTTTTGTGAATGATTTGGGAGCACGTGTTGGCCGTTTCCGCAGTTAAAGATCATGATTGATTTTGAACTCGATTTATATTTTCCCATTGAAATGAGGCCCTTTCATTTAGAGGCCTTTAATTTTCACTCTATTGAAACAGGTGCGACCGTTATGATATTGAAAATAATGTTACTTATTTAGAATACATCGCCATGAGATAGCTCTGATAGGCCAATCAAGCTGGGACCGCTGCATGCCGCAGAAGAAGCAAACAACGAAACGACCGGACAGGCAGACAACTAAATCCATATTAATTATGTTGCCTTCGGTTTGAGGGCAAAATGAAATTATAAGAAGCCGCAGAACTCGACCTTAAAACCAGCAGCGTCATGCTGCTCTGCACAGGGCATAGAAAAAAGTAAATATTTGGACAATGGGAACAAGGCAAAAGGTTCCGCCGGGGTCGCTCTAAATGAGGAAAAACGCTGAAAACCATACATAAACAAACAGACAGACAAACAAAAGAAGAACTAGCCACAGCAACAATACCAACAAACAACAAATAGACACAGCAACTCCCTGGGTCTGGCTCTGGGCTTTGCCCATTTGGGTATGATGCCTGAGAGTGGTGCAGTCAAAAGTTCAAGTGCAGTGATGCCGTCAGCTTACATAGCACGGGCCCGGCCATTAGTCGAGGCAGGTTAATAAACCAGAGACACTCACTCGCCAGCCAAGTGATTTATGTTTTTGGCCCAGACTATGACACCTAACAGCTCGAAAACGTGTTGCTTTTATTTTGGTTCCTCTTCAAGTCGAAGGTGCTTGCTTACCCAGCGCTGGGGCATCGGTTGACTCTGTTCCCTTATGGACTCACTTTGCGTATGTGTGATCCCCGTTGATGTTGATATATATAATAATAATATATAATTGATTAATATGCCGCTTAAAGCACGCAGGCGCCAGGTGATGGCCGGACTGTAATAGTCACAACTAAATGGACTGGTTTGAAAGTAGGTAAAAATAGGTTAGGATGCGGAAGACAGATTTAATAGAATAAATTATGAATTACGTTTCGTTTTTTCATTTCTCATCTGCTTACAACATTTTTCGTCAGTGGCAAATATTCGTATTATGTAAAATGAATACTGTTCAGTGGCATTTACAACAATACAGTAAAAATATAATATTTATAATAGTCTTCACTTCGTTAGTTTGAAATTGTATTACGGTAATATATCTAGTTTCCATGGTCAATATTTATTGAACTATCATCACTACTGCTTCCTAGAAATATCGATATTGATTTATGGGTACAATGACTTCTATTGCTCACTGTTCTGGTCAGTTGTGGTCGTCTTCTGGCTTATAGCAATGTGTTTTTCACATGGAGAAGCCACTCAAAAATTCTGTTTACGTTACGCGCTGTGATTATAACAAGAGAGTGGCTCTAAAGATGCCGATGCCGATGCCGACGTCGACTTGTAGATGGACATGTGCTATCTAACGTATGCGATAGAAGCCCCAACATCACTTGAGGCCAACCTGCGTGTTTTTTTCATTTTATGCTGCAGTTGTTGCTGCTGTTGTTGTCGTAGTGGTTGTGTGATCCAGTTGTTTATCTTTTTCATTAGCCTGGGCGGCCTGTCATCTGTACCCTCCCCTCGCCTGCCGATCGTCTGTCGATTGACAAACGCCTACCGGGCAGAAGAGACCGTCAGGTTGGCAACCCACCATTTACCAAACGGGCTGTGACTTTTCCACACTTTACCAGGCACTGAAACTGCAGCCGGCAGTTAGCAGCCTTCGCCTTAGCCTTAGCATTTGGAGTTAAGTGACTGACGCAAATTGCGCAATTCTTATTACAATTACTTCGTAACTGGCTGAGGCTGTTGCCTGTTGCCTGTTGCTGCAACTGCAACAAAGTCTGTGATCCACACGCAGTACTATACTTCAATCGGTGGTCTGTTCCGCGTTCACAAGTTTACCTGCTGATGCATTTTTATAATACTTTGTTCGAAAAAAACAAATTTTTGTTGCTTGAAAATTATTTGGCCTTTGGCTTTGCTTGCACCAGGTTTGGGGTCTGGAACTGTCGGATCGTTTGTCAGTCTGTGGCTACCCGTCTTTTTTTTTGTTGGGGTCTCTAAAAGATAGTCATTAGCACAAAAGATTGCTTTTGCCACGGCTGCTGCTTCTGCTTCTCTGTCCGCTTAAACGGGGTAATTACCTTTCGGGTTTTTCTTATAAAAAAAAAAACAGAAAAAACACATGATACCAAAAAACAACCAAAATAATAGCAGCCAAACTGATCGTTTTGTCGAGGAAATGAAAACGTAACAAAATTAATTTGCAACGGTTCAGGCGCTCAATGGCTCATAACTGGCGTGTGGCAGGCAAACCCCAATTCCCATTGTCGAGAGACCGACCGACCGACCGACCGATCGGCCAACAGACAAGGTATTGGTCTTCATTTCGAACAGAAATAAAGTTATTAGAGTGAAATTTGGTTTTACTATTTTGCGGTTAAATTTGTTATCCATTGAGCAGTTGAAATGGCAGCAGGAAGCCATTGACAGCCAATCGCTAAATAGATTCGAAGAGCGATGAAATACTGAAATTAAAATCATTCGATTTGAATTTAAATTTAAATCTTCAGTTGTTTTCATCTTTTTACATGTGACATGCATACAAATTTGATATTCAACTTATAGATTTGAAATTGAAATGCCTGGCATTTAAGTTGATGAAGGCCGACCGATTAACAAGTAAGCTTTGCCATAATTTTAGGCACTTCCTGTGATTGATTCCAGTAATTACACATATTTCAACAGCGGTATCTCCGATATAAGCTATTTTCATAAGTTTTAATTTGTATTAAACCAGGTCAAGATTATTATTACTATGGTGCAAATCACAATTTTTCGTAATTCTTCTTTTGTTATTGGAATTCTATTCAGTATACGAATTTAACAAGTAAGCTACTTCGGTTCCCCCTAATAGATCATTCTTTTAAGACTTATCCCAGTAAATAAAGTGTTAAGATTTAAATCTTCAAGCTATGTATAATTAAAAATATTCGTAAAAGATTTATTACATGAATACTTTTTGTCACTTTCCAAGTGGTTAGATGGTCTATTGTAGATTAAAACGAAGTAAAATAAATAACTTTGGTAATTGGATATATTACAGTATTTTCAAAGCGTTCCTCATCGATCAATATTACCACAATATTCTGTTCACAAAGAGTTGTATTGGGGATGTGCGTGGACATGAGCCGAGGGCCAAATGCATGCATGACTGGTCATATAGAATTATGTAGAAATAGCTATATATAATTATACCTCTGTCAAATTCCACTCAACATACTCGAGTAAAAAAACTAACAACAAGAAATATTTTGCTTCTCTACTCTACTCCAGACATGTGCCAGGCACGTTACCGATGAAGCAAGCCACTTTAATCAGACTCAGACACAGGTAAGTTGTCAACCGGTGGTTGGGAGTTGCGCTAACCAACGTATGATGTTGCCAGCTCGGCCCACAATATAAATGTGGGTGGCTTGTGCTGCTTGGGGCATCAGGCGAAGCGCAAACATTTAATTTGATGGCGTGTGTTCTGTCTGGTGCAATTGAGTAAACCTTAATTGATTTTCGAAATGATTCCGTTTTGATGAGCTCTTCGCCCATCTTGGGATGCAAGTCTCCGACGTCTGAATTCGGGTGCTTTGTCTTGCCACATGTGATTATTAACTGTAGCATGTGTCGTCGTCGCCAGCTGGAAAGCCTATTCGTGCGATGACAATAAATTTTTGCTATCACTATTATTTTTGTTCGCGTTGCGCCAAAACAAAAACTGATTATGAGCCAAAAGTGAAAAGTTGTAATTAAACCAGTCACTGGCTGGTTGCAGAACAGCGAAAAAAAATATATATAAAAAAATGCAACTACAACTGTAACTGCAACAACGGCGACAGCAGCAACCACATCTGGTAATCATAAAGAGTAGAAATCGTCGAGGCGACGTGCCCGTTTTTTATTTGTAGTTATGGTTGTTGCTCCTGTTGTTTGGAGTACCCAACATGCGACAACTGCACCTAATTAGTAGGGAGCATAAGGCAGAGGGGATCTGGGGTGATTTTTGGGGTATGGTATGCCACATGTCCAGCTCGAATGCAGTTCCGGCAGCTTACATGTCTAATGCTAAATTGCCATGTGTTATTTTTTTTTATTTTTTTGTGTATGTTTTATTTTTTTGCAGATCCGCAGCACCGAAGATGTGGCCCAAACAGCGTTGGCTAGTCAACAGAGCAACTGCAGCGATAACGGCGAGGAACAGCAGACACCAAATAGTAGAAGTATTAGTAGGCTTAATCTTAGTCAATTGCCTTGCCTCAGCGTCAGCGGCGCTTATCACACAACCGGACAGTAGCAGCAGCAACAGTTTTGACTACGAGTCCACAAATGATGATGAGGGCAGAACGTCCCAGTTGCCTAGTTTCTATCGCAGTCCACATCGCCTCGATGGCTACTATACGCCAGTGGATCTGCAGCGCAGCCACAACTTCAAGATAAGCCCAAAACCGTGCTCCTTTGGTCGCATCGAAGGCACCTGCATGTTCGTCTGGGAGTGCATCAAGTCCGAGGGGCAGCACGTGGGCATGTGCGTTGATTCGTTCATGTTTGGCTCCTGCTGTGCTCACAACTACACCGAAAATATTGTGTTGCCACACACAGCCTTCTCCTATACACGACCTACCAAGCCACTCTCATTGAGGCCGCGACCACCGCCGCAGCCGCACAAGCCGCTAATCAGGTGAGTAAACAAACAAAGGCGGTTCAAATGCATTTTCTTTTGAAACTTAAATACATTGCGCTGCTGAGTTTTCCAAATTAATTTCTCTACAAACAAACATACAATTTGAAAATTTACTCTAAGACTTATACACGATGAGAAAGCTTGAAGTAAATTAAATTACATCAAAATATTGCCACAATTGTTATTGGACAGAATTTGGAACTCACTTTACAAAGTTCTAAAGTTATCACATTCGATATCTGGAAAATATAAACTAGAAACCTAATGAATTGGAGAAATATGATATATAAGTTTAAAGCAAATTGAAAAGCGTAGTTCAATTTACAGAGATATAATAGGAAATATGTTCAAAAGGTCCCAAATAGTTTCCACAAGTAGTCAAATATGAAGAACACCTTAAGAACACTACGTTTCTTTTGTATAATTAGTGGTATGACAACAATAGAGCGTCCTCATGGCGCTGGAACTCTGGTCATTCGTCCTTCGGGTCCGGTGCATCAGGGCACATTGTCCAGGCCGCATCCGAAGCCGACGTCATTGCCTGATTTGCAGAGCGCGGCTAGCCAGGCGACAGCCAGTTCAAGTGAGTATGCAATGGCGCCTTATTGCATTGTTATGATGGACTTATGGACTCACCACGAATAACAAACAACAATTACACCAACAGATAGTATTTGGCATACATCAACGCAACAGCAACAGCAGTCGCTGCATCAGCAGCAGCAGCAACACTGGCACATGACCACCGAGCCAAGCTTTATTACCAAGCCGCGACCCACCGGCTGGACCAAGCCCGGCATCATCAATTTGCCAGCGCCCATGCGTCCCTCCAAGCCGCCGAGGCCCACTAAGAAGCCGATTGTCTACGAGCGGCCACCGCTAACGCCGCTGCCGACGACGTCGTCGTCAACGCCAACCACAATGATGCTGTCGGCGCAGACGAGACCGAAGCCTAAACCCAAACCCATACCAACTCCAACCAGGCCTCAGGTATGTAAATACGCGACTTCCATCACAGTTGCCAGAGCTTGCCACAATTCTTCATTCTGTGCCGGTCTCTCTGTCTCTCTCATTCGATCCGAGTGTGTCTGTGTGATGCATTGATGTCGAAAGCGAAACAAACGAGCGACGAGGTCATTTACTCCTCGATCAACTCAGTCTGACTGAGGCTCTGATGCTCTGACTGCGGCCCGAGCCTTGGGGGACATTTTATTGTTTGCACAAAGCCGGAGCCAAAGCTGATGCAAGATTTGTCTTGTTTCCCCTGGCGGCAACGATGCTGACGAACTCAATAGATTCATTTGTGGGGTGTGTGGTTTTATGCCTAGATAGGCTAAATGGATCAAAACAATGTCCAATAATTTGTATAAGCATATTGCATTTCAACAAGTTAAGCACTATCTAATATTTTTTCTTCAAGTTATAACAAAGTTATTTCCAGACATATTAAATCCATATTTAGTTCGTTGAAGTTTATTTGTGTTACTATCTTGGTCAGGGTACTTCAACGTCGACTTCATGGTATACAATTGCGTTTACCTCCTTACAGATTTCGCAATGGAATGAAAAATTGATTCTTTGCATGTGAAATATTTTAAGCTCCTTGGGTAACTATTAGCATAATGTTTACCACTTTTGGCTTCCCTGCAGCTGTCGCCGGCCACATCATTAGCCACGTCGTCCTCGTCAGCATCCACAACCACAACAACAAAAATCACGTCGACTAAGGGCACAACAACAACAACAACAACAACAACTACTACGAGGAAGCCCACAAAGCCCTATCAGCGACCCACCACAGCAGCAGCAGGAACGACGACAA
The DNA here is from genome assembly GCA_035041535.1 of Drosophila cognata. Classification (NCBI taxonomy): domain Eukaryota; kingdom Metazoa; phylum Arthropoda; class Insecta; order Diptera; family Drosophilidae; genus Drosophila; species Drosophila cognata. Next base: position 8,651,001 of record JAWNLC010000571.1, on the reverse strand, counting down.
CAACATCAACAACTACAACAGGAGGAACAGCAACAGCTGCAACAGCTACCAGACCGCGTCCGAGTCCGAGCAGTGAGCGTCCAACGGCGCAGCAGCCCACACGCCATTCCATAGTACAACAGCCGGCCACGGTGGGCATTGAATCCAATGAGATAACGGACTCCTCCGCACATGATGCCGGCACAGCGTTGCTGGGCCATGTGAAGACCATTTCGGCTGCACGCAGCGGTAAATATTAAGTACAGCCACGCCCATTGCATTTGACACAATCCAATTTGTTGTCTGTACATACATATACATATAAACTTATATGCCTACATACATACATTTTGTACATGCAGAGTGCGGAGTGCCGATGCTGACGCGTCCAGAGACGCGCATTGTGGGCGGCAAGAGCGCAGCCTTCGGTCGTTGGCCCTGGCAGGTGTCTGTGCGACGCACCTCGTTCTTTGGCTTCTCCAGTACCCATCGGTGCGGTGGCGCTTTGATCAACGAGAACTGGATAGCAACGGCGGGGCACTGTGTGGACGAGTGAGTACACTAAACAAAAATAAATAAAAACAACCAAAAATATTAACTTATTAAGAAATCCGAGCTCAAATTGTTCTTAAGTGGTGTGATAATTGAAAATTTGCTTACATCCAGAATTAGATATGTAATTCAAGTAAGCATTTCCAATGACGGAAATCTGAAAGAAATTATTGACCCTCCAAGTTCGGATCGTAATTAAGAACTTTAATGAAAAACTTTTTCACTTACGCTACCTGATTCAAGAGTAAAAATTCTGTTGAGACTTCTTAGAATTGAATCATATTGATATAGCACACTTTGGACGAACGTAAATATCGGAAATTTAACTACAAAATCCTAGCTTTTGATGTACTACTCCAGGTAGAGTTAAGTAATGGGAAAGTTTTTTTTTGGGATTTTTATTTATCAACAGCGAAGAAAACCTCTTTCAAGAATCTCTTCCACCTTTAGGTGAATCATTTTCTATTGCGATTTTATTTTCTGTGTATCAACTGTAGCCGCATCTAAAGAACACAACTGACTGCAATTTCCGCTGCAACTACTGCTCACACTCATTGTGTCTCTCTCTCTCTCTCTCCTCTATCACTTTCTCTCTCTTTGCAGTCTGCTCATCTCACAGATACGCATACGCGTGGGCGAATACGATTTTTCGCATGTGCAGGAGCAGCTGCCTTACATTGAGCGCGGCGTGGCCAAGAAGGTGGTGCATCCCAAATACAATTTCTTTACGTACGAGTACGATTTGGCGCTGGTGAAGCTGGAGCAACCGCTCGAATTTGCGCCGCATGTCAGTCCCATTTGTCTGCCTGAAACGGAGAGCCTACTGATTGGCATGAACGCCACCGTCACCGGCTGGGGTCGCCTCAGTGAGGGCGGTACGCTGCCGTCGGTTCTGCAGGAGGTAAGTGCATGCGATTGGTCTAATTTTAGCCAGTCTCGCTCACATTTGCATTTACATTTTATCACAGGTGTCGGTGCCTATTGTGAGTAATGACAATTGCAAGTCCATGTTTCTGCGCGCCGGTCGCCAGGAATTCATACCAGACATCTTTCTATGCGCTGGCTATGAAACGGGTGGCCAGGACTCGTGTCAAGGTGACTCTGGTGGGCCCTTGCAGGTATGCTAGCCATATATACATCAAGATTTATGCTTTTCCTGAGTGCTAATTTCATTTGCAGGCCAAATCACAGGATGGTCGCTTCTTTCTGGCTGGGATCATTTCCTGGGGCATTGGTTGTGCCGAGGCCAATTTGCCTGGCGTCTGTACTCGCATCTCGAAATTTGTGCCCTGGATACTGGAGCATGTCAGATGATGATGATCAACTATGCTCAACTCTTGTTATTGTTTTAATTTATTACTTGTATCTTTAAGTTTGTGTGATTTTAATTTAAACGAATCTTAAGCTTAGTTAGCTTCAATTTAACAATTTGCATTGACCGAACTTGTGCGTATCTTTTGCCACGCCCCTCCCGAACTCTTAGTCAAGCCCAATAAGTTAGTCTAGCGAAATTTGTTTGTAGGCTGATCTTAAGTTGTCTAACATAATTTAAATCGTACTTAATGCGATAATGGCATCGATATCTGTATATAGCCGTAACAAAAAATACAAAAAGTCATTTTCATTGTGCAGTTGTTGGTATTTTAGTCTAGGAATATTTAACAATTAACTAAATCTATGTAATTTATAACAAAAAATCGCATACAAACATCATTATGTTGTATCTTGCCCAAAGAACAAGTTTATTTAGAAAGATGAGCTCAAATATAACTATTGAAAATATTTTAAAAGTGACAACGAAGAACTTTTAATTAACAAAGAATTTTCAGTTAAACTAAAAAAAATTAAGGTATGTAAAAATTAAATGTCAAAATTTTATATTCCCCAAACCAAGATGAAAACCCATCGGAAAGGAAGACAAAGCAGCCCACAAATTTGTATCATTTCTAGTTGCTCTAAAACTATTTATTGTTGAAAAGGTTTTTGGAGTGAAGATATTATTAAATTTAAAATATTATATATTTAACAATTTTTTTTTTATTTTAACTTTATTAAACTTTCGGCAATTACAGTTCTCCCAAAATTTTAAGCTCCACTGAGATTACTTATCAAATTTGCTTTAAGTGTACAAGAAATCGGAACCAGCAAATTGAAAAACTTACTATTTGATTCCCATCGCTTCAAAACTGGTTTACTTAACGCTACAGTAAATGAAAGCTGTGTGGAGCGTCTCTCAATTGATGTTCATTATTGATCGATCTACCCTCGCAGCGACAATTACATTGATACGTATACAGCACACCGCAATTATGCATTATCATTATTACAATCTTAAATACAAACGCTACAATTTGATTCGCAGTTGCCATCAACTCCCGTGAGTCAAGTGCGTAAATGATGTACGCAACAATTGCAGTTAACGGCAACGGCAATTTCATTCATTAACTTTTCAGTCAGCACGAATGTATAGCCGCAGGGCATTGGAATGATTGGCACAATCTATGGGTACGTAAAAATCAGCATCACATGTTGCCTGCTGTGTGAATTTCACTTTTCAGAAGGGACATTTGACACCAGTTGAATAATTCATGAATAACGAAAAAAAAACTATTTAGTTTAAAGCGAAATAAGCGTAAAAATTTGGTCAGAAAGAAGAAATAAATTGGTTTTCACTTTTGATAAGCAAGATGAGTTTATTGCAGGCAGCACAAACATGCAAGCAGATTAGTTATACAGAGAACTGTAATTATGATCGGAAATACATATAATCATGGGTATATGCTTATAGACAAAACGGTCGCTCAGTTCGTTCGCTTGCAATTGCATATCACTTATTTTTCCATTTTCTTGGGTAGGAGCGCTTCCTTTGCCTCATCGAAAAGATCTAAGGCCAAAAATTTCAATTCTTTCAGCGTTGTAGGAAACTTCTCAATTGGCTCTATTGGCACCTCCTCGCCGGGTTTTACGCCTTTAACGAAGTTGTACGCAACCGCAAAGATTTTGCGTCCCTCGTACAGCACAATGCGCACATTGTCCTCCGCTTGGTGTGGATAGCAGAGGGATGCAACGGTGCCAGCACCAATGGTCGTGTACAAGATCTTCTTGAAGAAACCGCCACGTGCCGCGAATATGAATCCAGCCAGACCACCCACCACAATGGCGCCACTGCGATGTATCGAATTCTGCGGCTCATTGAGGAAATCGATGGAACGCTGCGAATGCGCCTTGGCCGTATTGTAATAATCTCCCACAATCGCAGTCCTATCGCCCACCACTTTGCATCCATTCTGAACCTCAGTGCGCACTGTACGCACGGCTTCCTCCACCGATTTATGAAGCGCCGACTCCTTTTTTGTATGTTCCTGTACCCTTTGGGGACTGCAAATGGCAATGAAGCTTGGAGTATACACTTTAGATTACACTCTTTTACACTTACGCTGGCGGTCGCAACGAACCGTAAATTGGTAATTCGCTAGGCCTGCAGACCATCGAGTCGTTCGTTGGTGGCTTTACTGTGGCCGCACCAACAGCGACGGCTGCAGTCAGCATCGATGCTTTTCGCAGCATTTCTTTTATGTATAGTTAGCCTAAGTGTAAGTGTCTGCAAATTTAACGTAGAAGCTGGCTTTAATTTTAAGTTTGATCGAAATGTTACTTTTATTACCTCAGTTTGTTTGATACATTGCATAATGTGTCAACGACACGGTACGACTGCTTGACAACAGCATAATGTGTTCATCCACACAGCTGATTGACATTTCAGGCCATCTGGCAACGCTGTGGTAATGAAATACATTTAAATTTAGTAACTAGCTGTCTTTGTTTAAACAACAGTAAATAGAATAAATATACGGAAACTTAATGCTTTTTTCATACAATTGCTTGATGCATCTGCGATACGTTCGATTGATTGACACAGAACTGTACAGATGTGTGCATTTTGAATTAAGATGGCAACGTCATAGCTCGCACTTTCATTTAAAATCAAATCCCAAGTCGCACTATGAAACTATGTTGATAAACATAATAATTCTAATATTACACAACATTTAATCAAAGCAACCGTTTGATTAAACAGAATGTGTATAACGGCTGCTCATGTACAATTAAATTACGCGCGCTGTTAAAGCACTGTTAAACTGCAAATGTTAATATATTGCTTTACATCGCTGTTATAATTGAGGTTACCATAGGCAGATGAAAGAAGAAGACACTGTTGTGCTGCTACTAGAGTCTCGCGACTCGCGAGAAAAGCAAAGTTGAATAACAATGAAATAATAAAAACCTAATTTTCTTTTAATATGAATCAAAAGCTTCGAACGTACTTAATGTGATGGCAGCAGGTCAGTGGCAACACCTATAAGCGTAAATTTTTTGGATTTAATCTTTTGCACACCTACAACATTTTTAACATAACATTAACATTTGTATTTGCTTGAAATATAAAATAGTGCAAAGAGAAAAAATAGTAATAAATAAACCAATTGAGTGCTGAGGCCTCCAATATCCAAGGAATGCAATAAAAGGAAACACAGTAGCCCATCGCATTAGAAGTGAAAGTCGAAGCGAAGTGATAAAAATTTCCCAACACCTGCCACCCACTGCTGTTATCAGTGACCGAAGCGCGCTAAAAACGCCTACAACAACACAAAGAGCAACAATAGCAGAGTGCTTAGCGCACTTAAAAGCAAATTCTCAAGGACACACGAAGTAAAGTAGGTGACTTGGGTATTTATGAGTAAATGAAGTCAAACTAACTAACAGTATTTATTTCTTTGTCTTTATTAATTCAGGTAAATCACAGCAGAAACAAACAGCGGATGCGGTAAACGTGCGCACAATTCTAAGAAGCAATTAATGGGGGCCATGAACCAAAAATAACAACTGAGCAACAGCAACAACTACAACTACAACTGACTTACGGATTGAAAAGCCGTCAAACATTTACAAGTTTAACTGAGCAATAAAACTAGTCATAATTTCATATGGATGCGACCCCAGATTCTAAATTTAGGTAAGAGATTAAAAACGATGCCCCATAATATTGCCCTGAATTGTAGAGTAATGTTGATTTTTGAACTTATTAATTTAATATGATACTCTCTAGAAAACAGTACGTTGCTCTTTTTAAGCTTCTATAATTAGTAATTAGTAATTATTTAGTCACGAACAAGCTGCCAACTCTATCCCATATTTAGCACATAATGGTGGCACCCGTGTGTTGCTTTTTATAACTAATTAATCATTTTATGTATTCACTGACCTATAGCGATGTGGACGAGTATGGCTTCAAACGGGGCGATAAGTTCGACTACCAGACCTATGGGAAGTTCATGGATGGTTACTTAAAAACACTGACGCGGCGACGCATCAAATGGGACGCTTTACTGAAACAGACTCCAGATCTCAGCCTGCTCAGTCCGAAGCTAAAGCGATATATTCGCAAGGGCATACCAGGGCCATATCGAGCTAATGTTTGGATGGCAATCACTGGAGCCGATGCGCAAATGAAAAGACAGCCCAATCTATATAGTAGTTTATTAAATATTCAGCATTTCAATAAGGAAATAAGCGATTCCATATCAATCGATCTACCTCGTACATTTCCCGACAATATCAACTTCGATTTAGAAAAGGAGCGTCTCTTCAACATACTCTGCGCCTATGCACATCATAATCGTGAAGTTGGCTACTGCCAGGGTCTTAATTATATAGCCGGACTACTACTCATTGTCACCAAAGATGAGGAGAAGTCATTTTGGCTGCTTAAGCATATTGTTGAAGAAATTACACCACAATATCATTCACAGAATATGGCCAATCTTTTGCGTGATTTGGCTGTATTTAGAGAGCTGGTGATTAGGCGTACACCGGATGTTAATCGGCATCTGGAAGACTTGGGTGAGTCTTGTGCACTCTATTAAATGGAACCATATAAATACTCTTTTTAATTACAGGCTTGCCCTATGCGGTGATTGCCAGCAAGTGGTTCATCTGCATATTCGCAGAGGTTCTCCCCGTGGAAACCGTGCTACGAATATGGGATTGTGTTTTCGCCGAGGGCTATAAGGCAAGTTGACTTACAGTACAATTGTCCTTCGACTAATGTTTACCAACTGCTTTTTTGTAGATTATATTTCGTGCAGCTTTGGCCTTGTTTATGACACACAAAAGTGCAATATTGAACTGCAATGAGATCGCAACACTGGCAAATCTGTTTCGCGATCTTATGATAAAGGACAGCATAGTCACCAACTGCCATAGCTTTATAGATTCTATGTTTTCGTTGCGTTTGAAACGCAACGAAATTGAGAGCTTGCGGAAAGTAGCCGTACTAAATGGAAACTAAGCAGCCAATCAAAGACAGAACAACGCAACCAATGACCCACATAGTAACAAACCAGAACAAAAACAAATGGAAGCAATCGTAAAATTCAATTATTAGAGATGTAGCTGAAATGTGTCCAAAACGTAGTAGATACTTGTATGTAACATTTTATGTGTGTATTTGTTGTATAGCCTCATTGTAGCCAATGCATTTTGAGTATTATTCGAAACAAAACTAAATATGATACCAAAGTCAAATTCCAATTCGATAAGCAAACATATTTAACGACATACACACATATGTACAATTGTGTGTATTTATTAGTAGTATATGTAGTTGTTGCCAAAAAAAAGATGATTCGAAACTTACAAATCTAAAATATGTTTTCCGCTTATACGCTACATACAAAAAATTATGTTATGTATGTTTGTAAATTTATTCATTCATGCGTATTTTGCGTTTTGTTTTTTTTTGATCGAAGTATTTATTTTTTTTATATGTATACACTTTATAGACCGCTACGATTGTAGCAAATTTCTAGATTATACATGTAATATGTATTTTATAAATGGCGCTTAAATTGTTATATAGTTGGAAATGCCTAACTGCTAGTTGCTCGCTGTGTACAAACAAGAAACAAACGAAACAAGAAACAAACACAGAACTCACAATAACTGTTTACTATAGATACGTATTTATAGTTTGTCGTAGAAATACTCACTGTCTACACTGATACTATATGTATATCCTGACATATAATTTAAGGAATTGATTTGTTAATACATGTATACATCTTGTATGTCAGCCATTTAGGCAGAACCTAACGAACCAGCAAACAAACACAAAATACAAATGCTTCAAAGTGTCGTCGTTTGTTTAGTGCAACTAAAATGCTTTTTAAATAAATATTATTGCTCTTTGTTAGAAAATGAGATTGTCTTTAATATACATATATATATATTTTATTAAGATATTTATGCGATAGATAAATGGTTGATTAGCGTACGTATTGGGAAGACATTTATTGGTTATTATAATTTAACTGCGATTGTTAATTAATCCAGCTGAATCTATGTTTATGGTATAGCATACTTTTTGGAGTCCCATATATGGACCTAATTTAGTACGCACAATCAGACTTGTGGTACTTTTTTAACTATTAATCCTGTTAAAACATCGTCGGTGTGGGACATATATGGAAAAAATGAAATGATTCGATTTTCGTTTTCTGTTTTAAAATTGTCCGATTAAATTTTTTTTCTCTTATAATTTAAGATCTATTTCAAAGAATATTAAACAATATTTATAGCGACTTTTTCGTCCCTAGTTTATAATTTGAGTGCCACTTGGAATATTTGAAATATCCGTTGTTAAACGGTGGCAATTATAAACACATCTTTAGTCAAATTTATCTATAATGCGTTTATGGCATGCCACAATGTGCACCACACATTGGCTCCGAGGACAATGCCAGCGATGTGAGCAAAGTTCGACGTCCGGGATGTACTCCCAGATTCTCCCAATTGATCCATGAGAGTCGAGCCGTCAGATCGCTCGTATTCCAATTGGCCCGATCAGCTTTGATCTCACCACGCAGACACTTCTCCACATATGTGAGCGGATCGTATTCCGTTAGCAACACCTCTCGTAAAAGTGATATATAGGCAATGGCCAGGCGTAGGGTGTCAATCTTGCTTAGACGCTTCTCATATGGAAATGTGGGCACATGAACCCTCAGCTCATCGAATGCGGAATTGATACTACTGCAAAGCGCAAAAAAAAGAGAAGAAAGATGAAAATGCTCATTAGTGGGCTGATCCACAGAGTGCAGGGTTTAACTAAGTGTGAAATGGAAAAGACCATTTAGTGTACCCAGTAGGTGCGGACCTCTGGATGCGTTTCCTTTCTCGCACATTTGCCTGTTGTCTTTGGATCTTGTAGCTGGAAGCGGAAGCTGCACCATAGTTAGCATTCGATGGTCCCGCTCCAGTGCTAGACCCTAAAGCTCCACCTGCGCCTACACCACCTCCACCTCCAGCACCGCCACCTCCACTGCTGCTAGCTGTTGGACTGTTGCACATCAGTGTGGCACTATTGGAATTAAGTCCCACCAGTGTGTTGGTATTAGTGGAGGAGTCCAGCAGGTTTTCTAAAATCAAAATAATTTATGGAATAGCAGCTTATAATATGCATTTATTTACACTTTTTTTATTCTGTTAAATCTTGTAATTTCTTCACTTGACTCTATTTTAAACCTAATTTAAGAACTTAGAGAATCTTGGTATGAATAATTTATAGATGCATACCTTTGAGTCCCATGTGTCTGAAGGCATTCGAACTATTATTCAAATATTTTAAAAATGTTATTCATCTTTTTCTCTGAGATCTTGTAAACTTTGTATATCATATAACTTTCACAGAAACAATGAAATAAAAATGTAGCTAAATTAATCACTTTATCCTGACTAATAAACTATTACTTGAGATTAGATTCCTATATCACACATATACAATATATATCTGGCAAACTTACCGTTTCCGTGTTGCAAGTAATGCTGTTGAATGTGCCGCAAATTGTTGGAGCTGAGACGCAGCCCAGAACCGCCAGACGAAATGCCACCAGCTGCACCGCCGACGCCACTCTGATGTTGACCCGCATAGATGCAAGAGGGCAGCTCATTAATTAGATCATCGTCAAAGTTGTGATAGGGTAAATGGCTGTTAAAAAAATCAAAGTAACAAATAAAACTTGCCGTCGGAAACTATGTTTGGATACTAATTGGAAAAATGCATTTAATTTTCTCATTTATGCTTTCCCTTTGAAGTAATCTTATATTTTCATGTATTTCATTTCTATTTCTTTGTTATCACTATTTTTGGCTCACCTGATGGGTGGGGACGAGGACGAGTCTGGTAATTGATTACGCGACATTTTATTTTATTATATCTTGCAAATTTCTTTGTTTCACACTTTTGAGTATATTTAATTGACGGGCTTCCGATGTCCAATAAGCTTAAATGTGTAATGAGTTCATCTCCTGGGAATTCTGCGCCTTTTATAGCAGAGTTGAATCCAATTGGAAATGCCACAACTCTGCCAGGGTCTGCAATGTGTTTGGTCTCATCAACCCCTAAGCGTCCTTGCAACTATTCGCCTGGATTCTGTGGGCGGAGCTTGTTAAATACTACAGGGTGATTTCGTGCAACGCGGCTTCACGGCGGATGCTGTGAGAAATTTATAGGGCATATCTGTTCAGGGAGACAAATTTTTATTGGAAGTTAATTTATATAGTTAGTCTCATATATTAAAATTATTATTTTTAACTGTGGCTGAATGATAAATATTTCTACATTAATATCTATATTTTACATACTTTGAAACATTTTTAATTAGTTATATTACTTGGTTTGAACAAAACAAATAATATAAAAGGTTCTTTAACTACATTGTACATTTTGTTGTATAATAAAGAAAAGAAATAGTTAAATATATTTAAGAAAAAGATTAATTTTTAATATTGTAAGTTGAAGGTAAGGTGAATTTCAATCTGAGTATTCATAAACATAAACAATATTCATAAGGGTTTCATATAGAAAAATATAATATTAACTAAGGATAGTTTATATGTTAAGTTTTTGTCAATATGCAAATTTGATAACATTATTATTATGATGTGGACACTCTTCTCTATGCATGTAAGCGTGCTTTGAAGTCTCTATAACTGATTACGTTGCAGATTTTTTATTGTATACTTCACCTGTTTTTGACATTTTGCCATTATACTTCGCACAGCAGGCGGCAGCCATGTTTGTCCGCCTGTCAGCTTTCTTTATGTACGCACAGCAAAAGGGGGCCGCTGAGAGCGAATTACTCTCTGCGTCTCTCTCTCTCTCTCTCTGTCTGAAATTTACCCACATGGAATACAGCTTACTTTAGTGGCATAAGCGGCACAAGGTTCTCAACGTGTAGCATGGGCTGTTAGTAATATGAGATCAACATGGTGGCGTAAAAGCTGATCGTGATCCAACCTGTTGACATTCTTGGCACGAGCCACGAGAGGGTTCCACGGCGCAGTAAAATTCCCACGAGACACCAAATTGAGCGCGAAACTGCAAAACAATTAGATCACTGCCGATAGCAGCCAGTAAAGATTCACGGGTCATTAAACAAATGCTACACTATCTGCATAGAGTGTCAGTCCTTCAGATACATAGTTGTTGGTTTGTGTATCTGTAGCAGAAAGGGAACCGCTTGAAACCGCAAAATTGTCAACGCCAGACAAACGGAGCAATTGTTGAAACTGAATTATGTTTATTTGATGTTTTGGTTTACGCACAAATTAGCTACGTCACATTTGTCGCCCCGCCCAGCGGCAGGCGACCAGGTCGTGTGCTCGCTGTAACCCCGAGGCGCGAAAAACCAGCGCCGGCAAAAGTCGAACAGTGCCAGGACAATATGTTAGGGACGCGGACGCGGATGCGCAAACCTTTTCATTACCAGTCAAATTGGTCGTCGCACGCGCCGGCGCACACTCCGCGGCACAAAGCTGATGACAGTAATCAGTTTTGATGCAGGGTAAGTGCCCCGGCGCCTATATCCTGAGTATATGTATACCAATACAAGCCCAAAGCTGACATCCTTAAGTGAAATCTTGTTACAAACCAATGTAAACACGATTGTTAATTTAACTTTTGCAATCGCTGCAGCCACCCCCGATCTACTATACTAGCTCTTGTTGTTGTTGGTGGTAGAATGCGACGGATATGTCATTGGACCACAATTAAATTATCGCATTTCAAACGAGTGCACCCGAGAGCAAGGCGATAATCTCCAACGCACACTTCTTTCCACTTGGACTTGACCGACTGTGGGAACAAACGGAAATAAATAATATACTCTCATTCGATTTGCATATTATCGTACTTGTAGGCCTTAAGCCTGCCAAACATAATAATTGGGCTTATAAATTTATTTTGAAATGGGTTAAGATTATTTTTTTAATTTTATGAAGTCGGTAGTTGGGAACGATAAGTTCACATTCATTCAGGTACGCATTTTGTAATATGCGTTTTATTTTTAATGCTGAAGTCCTCTACCATTTACAAGTATTTTCTTTAATTTATTTATTATCTAATGATATTTTCCACATTAATAATATTATTCTAGATATGTTCCAATCTACTTGATTAAAGTCGCAGTGAGACTGAAACTTAGCATAGGATGTTGGGTGTAGATAAGACTATTCAATGTTATATTCATAATACTGAAATTATTTATATAAATAAATAAAAATAATATATATCCAGATACGTAAAAAAATAATACAGGTCAACTAAAATCTGATTGTGCCTATCAAATGCAAAAGTTAGTTGAATGGAAATCAATTAAATAAAATTTATGAACATTTTATTAATTGTAAGATCGGAAGATAAGTTTAAGCAGATATGTATATTTATTTTCGAATATTAAACATCATTAGGGACAACTCAAACTAAAACTTTAACCGCAATTCAGTTAGATTTAAAACTCTTTTATAAAAAATTTGACAATTGTTTGGTAATTTGAAGCTAAATGAAGTTTTCTTATAAAATCTGTTAAAAAGACAAGTATAACAAAAAAACGCTGTTTAAAACCATTCGCTTAATATAGTGGAGCCCTGAGCTAGTATTCCCATGATAATAATAGAATTGTTTATCTCCAATCCCAGCGCTGTCGAGCCACTTAAAAAATTTAATTCAAGGGTTGGCGCACGACAGCATGCAAACAACAACAACAACAACAACAACAGCAACAGTAAACCAGATTGATAGTGTCAAGGAGTATTCAACTGGAGCAGCACCCATCAAACACACTCACACACCACCGCTGTGCTAACCCAGCCTCTGGTTGAATTGACCAGGAACTTGGGTCTGGAACATATCGATTAGCGTTTTGCATCCACATCAGAAATGCAAAGAGCAAATTTGTCTGTGAATTTCTGCGCTGACACACGACCAGCAAGCAGCGGGCATTTTGACGCAGGATAATCCCACCCCAGCCCTATTCCGCAACCGCACCCCAACCATCGACCACAATTCGTTGAGGCTGTTTGAACTGCTTAAAGCAATTGTCTGCGAAATTGTTTGTTTATTTTGATGTTGTTTAATGCGTGCTAAATCTCTGTCATATTATGCGGTTACGGTTGAGAAATATCCTGGGAAAAGTAAACAGCTTCAGCGCCTCCGGAGTGTGTTGAATTTAAGTGAGGATATTTTGAAAGCTTTTTCCGCGTGCTTTTGGGTTTGAAACCCATCTTAGTGTGGTGTTTTTGGGCCATGCTCTTGCAAAAAAGATTTTGTTGGTATAACTTTGCGAAACTGTTGTGTTGAATTCGTCTTGATTCGCCGCAATCTAATCTCGTGAATACTAATATAGCGAGGACCAAGTAAACAGATAATTTTATAAGCATTTATTTGGTATAAAAAATGTATTGTATCGATTGATAAAAATGTGCGATGAATGAATTTGACTTGCTTGATATATATTTATTATATAAGTATATATATTGGGAAGACTTAATTATTATCGCTTAAAAAGTATTTCACAAATCCATCTTCAGTTCGCAGTTCCTAAGACATATTAACAAATATTTGAAACTTAGCAAATACTTACTAAATATGTTCAAATATGGTATGGCATGCCATCATTATTATTTGTTTAACTAAAAAACTTCGGGGTTATTTCAGTTCAACACGATGTCTGGCGATGTTATTCAGCTGTCAATTAAATTCATACTCATGTTTTACGGTGGTTTTTTGTTTTTATTTTCTGCTAAACAAATGAGAATACTTTAAATACATTCAATGAACGTGTAAATACATTTTAATGGGCCAATCCCACAACAGCACCCATCCCATTCGCAATCTCATTCAGATTTCCATTGCCACAGCTCTTGACGTTGCCCACTCTCAATTATAAAAACAGACCAAAACAAACACGACAAAAACCGGCAGCAGCAGCAGCAGCAGCAGCAGCACTGCGAATTTATCATTTTGGTCATTTTATTTTTTGGGGGGCTACTCAATTCAGTTTGTTGTCGTAGTCGCAGTCGCCGAGACAGTGCGACTCAATGGCCAGAGACGGTACTGAACAAAACTGTGAAGTGAAGTGAAGTGAACAGAAGTGAAGCGACTTTAAGGCTGACCAGAGCAATGTGTAGTCAGTTAGTTGGCCGCCGTCCGTTGCACAGTTCGCACGTTGCGCACAAAAACTGAAAACGGCAAGCAAATAAAAAACAAGACCAATATCGAAACCGTAACTGTAACTAAAAAATTTATATATATATATATATATATATATATATATATATTTACATGGAGATAAATATACATATATTCATATATATATATAGTAAGCAACCAACGCCCCAATCGATTCACCTTTACAAAAGTTAATGAAAAGCAAATCCCGCAATCCTAAAACGGAACAAATGCCAGCACGTTTGCCCAATTTGGAATATTTAGTGCTAATAATTGAAACGTGATATTTGTGGGGCAAGTAAGCAATTCTAACTACAGTGAAGAGTATGTCGCGCATATACAAATTACAATTGTAGAGCTACTAAATAAGTAGCAACTGCTACTGCTACTACACTCGTACTCGTTGCCATATTAAGTCAAGTGGGGTAGTGAATGCCGGTGATAAGCGAGCCCGCTGATAAGACGGGGGGCGCCAAGTCGTAAATAAAAATAAACCGAAATCAAAGCTCAAATTTGCCAATTTGCGCCCCATCATAATTAGTTAATGTCCATGCTTGCTTATTATTTCTACACAAAGTACAAGAACAAAACCAAAAACAAAGCTCGCACAAAATGCCAAAACATCAAACCGCTGTTGGCTTAACCCACGACATCCCAACTGGTATGGAACTCGAACTGGAGCTGGAGCTGCCGTTGCTGTCATCCAAGGAGCCGGCAAAAAGTGAGTAACAGACACGCGCCACTATTTGGCTATTAAACCAGTTAAGTTGGTCAACCAAAACAAACTGGCACACACATATACACACATTCAAATGGATGTATGTATATAAAGGCGCAATTCTTACCCATAAATCAGTGACATTTGCACATTGCAAGTGGAGCCCGCTTAGGAAGCTAAACGAGCTGTGCTTCGTAGCTGGCACGATTTCTGTTCTAATCAAATGCGAATACAAAATATTTGTCTTGAATTTATGAAAATTGTTTAGCGTCTAGAAATCTAATTAGAATACGTAAATATATAGATAAATTCCTACAGAAACAGCTCTTTAGAGTAACTTAATCAACGTTTCTGTTTTCATTGATAAAAACAACAACATTTAGTTGATAAATAAGCAAATGCAAATTAAGCTTTGATTTTGAACAAAAACAACGGCAATATCAAAGCTTATTCGATAAGCTTACTAATGCGCGCCAAAACGATAAGCGTGTATTGCATGCGATATTGTATAGCATGCGAGAGCTTTAACAAATTCAATAAATCGACTAAATCAATGTGAATATTCACAAGTTTTTCTAACTTATGCGCACTACTGACTATTTGTACTTTGAACCTGTGAACCAATATTGAAACCATTTATTTTTTTATTAGTCATACGACGAACTGAACTAATTTTAGATTTTGTTAGCATATTATTAGCACCGGTAACTATTTAATTTTGAAAACAGTTTCTTGACATTTGATTATGTAAAGATAAGCGTTCGGGGGAAGCCGAAGATTGCAGGTTTTTTTTTTGTTTGCTGTAAAGAACGTGATGTTTTATTTGGATTATTAATTAGTATATGGATTCATTTGTTGACCGACTTTGTAGATAATATCAGCAGTTGCAAACATTTGAAAAGCGCACAAGTGAAACTTTGCCTTCGGTGATGTTTCACGCAATTAGCGTCAATAAAGCAACTAAACAAATTTTGCAATTATTCTTTGTTTCCACTCATACACACTTGCAAAGTTAATAAATTATCTTCTTACAATGTTGCTCTTTATTTTTTCAAAATAAATATTGGCTTAAGAGTGGCAATCACGATCTAACACAAAAAAAGCAAATATTAATCAATGCATTTTCTACGCTTAAAATAAAGCAGTTCATAAAATATTATACATTATTTGTCAATATATATATATTCATTATTAAAGAGACCACATTTTTAATTTTAAAAAAATATATATATATATGTATATATAGATAAATATATAGCATTAAAGTCTAGTACGTTGGACATTACAAATTTGACTGTTATTCAACTCAGCATAATGAAATGCAAATGATTTAATCACAAATTACATAGATATATATATATATATATATATATATATATATATATCTATGTATTTTCGGCTTTGTCAACAACATCAATACCACAGTGAATTAAAAACAACTAGCAAGCGTAAATAGCCATTAAACAATCATCTCGACATGTCATCATCATAATCATCACCCACCCGAAAAAAGCATCACAACCATACAACAAGCAACAATTCGCAAATGTCAACAAATTGTCAGCATTTTATTGATGAGATCGTCGGCCAACGATCGGCACTCGCCACGTGCCGCGTCTAATGGCAAATAAACTGTGGCGTTAGTTATATTTAGTTATAGCCAGAGTCATTAATATTATAAACATTAATAGCAACTGCAGCCAGATGCGATTGTGATGAGGCCATGACGCATATATATATATTGATATATATTCTTTGGTCTTAATATTTAAAATATAAGCAAATATGGATTTGCGGAATTGAGATGTTGAAATCAGGATACCCTTTGATGAGCCTTAGTCCTTAGGGTATTGCTAAAATATATCTAAGGTTTAGTAAGACAATTAGTACTTTAGGATTTGGTATAACTCACTTAAAGGTTTTTAATTTTACTTTGCTTAATTTTAATAATTATTTTATAAAAATAAATCTATTTAATATTTTTACTTTAAACTATATTTAAGACAAGTTTTAGCTTAATATGTCTAGTGAAGTTCTCGAAATGTCGGCTACAAATAGTGTATAGGAAAATCGATGAGTAAAAAGATGCCGGCGATTAAGTAACAACAGCAACAGTTTTTCGCGCCAAGCGAGGCGAGTTAAGAGAGTGTAAGCAAAGAGAAAACAAGCAAAGAGAGCGCGCGCTGCTGGTGCAGTAACAGCAGCAGCTGATAAAACGTCGCCGTCGACGCCGACTGCCAAAGAATGGTCTTAGCGCAGCATCAGCAGCCCCACAGCAGCCCTAACAGCAATTGGCGCTTTCGCCATCGACGACGTCAACGTTGGCGTCAGCGCTGCTCGCGCTGCACAGTAGACTAGAATTCGACTTTCCTAGACTTTCAAAATTTTGATTTGCCAAGTATATCTGGGCTTTTAATATTTTAATGTATTTATAATTGAACGCTTACGTTAAAAGAGACAAGTACATCTTATCTCCATTGAGAAGTGAGATAAATGTTCTGTCATATTTCCATACGTATTGCATATGTATGCATGCTTAATTGTTTTATTTTTGCCTCAAAGAGTATACATCAATAAAGTTTCCAAGAAAATTGCTTAGCCTTACAGATTAAAAAAAAATTTAACAGAGATTTTCCAAAAACATTTGAATATCTCTATCAATTAATAGATTTTTTTCTTTTTGTTGAGGAATTATATTTTAAAAATATACAAGATAAAAATAACTAAATAGCAGGTTAAAATAAATGTACTGTAATTTTTGGAGTGAAAACTAAAATCGATTTCTGCTTAGAGAATTGGATAACTGACCACAGTACTTTGGCGTTGCGTGCAGGAGCAAAAGTTATAAAAGTTCTTCGCAATTCGCACGAGCGCTCAGTTGCTCTCGGTGATTCGTTGTGGTTGTGTGAAATTTTGCCGCAGCAGCATCAGCAGCAACAGCAGTGGCAACAACAACAACGAGAAGAACAACAGCATTGGACAGAGACGACATTGTCGCCAACGCTATCGCAATCGCAATCGCAATCGCCATAGAGAATCATAAGAAGCAACAGCAGGAAGAGTTTTTCATGTGAGCAGCCAAAGACAAAACGTTTTGTGGGTGCGTGAGTGCGCATAGTATAAAATTAAATAAATAAATTAAACAGCAGCAACAATAAATGTGAGCGGCAACAACATTATTATGCATATACATACATGTATACAAATATGTGCCAATATAGAAATGCTTAGACTTATCGTTTTTGTTATACTAAGTTTCTAAGTATAAGTATAAATACTGAAGGCAGTCCGGCAATGTTTGGACAACTATGACGAGATGTTCAGTTAAGTAGAGCATATTAGACAGGGCGGACAGCCCACATGCTAGCAATAACAACAACAAAAATAACAGCAGATATTTATTTTATACTTTTCGATTTGGTTTTTTCCAAGAGCCATCGTTTTTTCTAAACACATTTCTGTTTTCATTAACTCTGTAATAAGCAAAAAAAATAATTATTTTTATATTAAGTTGGATTTTGTTGTTGTTGTTATTGCACGTTGCCCCGCTCGCATTTGTTTTCCAAATTGGAAATTGCTGTCAGTTGAATAAAGCGCGCGCGAAAAAGTTGATTCGTCACACTACCCGGTGTATAAGCAACAAATGCCAAATACATTCTCTCGTGCCCGCTCTCAAATATTTATTAACAAAACCGCAATTATAAATTACAGCTACAGTTACAAGTGCATTGCGACAGCAAAAAAACACAACAATTCAAAAAATATTCCAAAAGAAACGTTTTCGTCTCTCTCGCAACGCGTCGTATGCGTAATATTATGAACTAGAATAAGACTCGTTGAATTCGCCTGAAGCCCATTAAATAGCAATAACAACAAAAACAATTGAAGAGAGTCGGTTTTATGTGTCAGCTTCCGTTTGGTGCGATTTTAAAAATTGATCAAAAACGCAACGAGCAGTGAAACGCGTCAAAGCGAATAGGGGACTTCCGCGCCAAGACATCAAAACATCAGCAACAGGAAGCGGGTTAAGGAAATCAGACAGTCAGTTAGCAGGCAGGCAGCAGCATTCATTTAGTGCCAATTGTGCAGCAGAACGAGCTTCAGGATTTGCCCACGTCTAGGAGGAGTAGCAGCAGCGGCAACAGCAAAAGTAACAACTTCAACAGCAGGAACTCGTACTGTGTCCATAAGGTAAGCTCATTACGGATACTGGCAACCTCGCCATGTTGACAACAGCAGCAGTAGCAGCAGCAGCAGCAATAGCATCCACATTTTTAGAGCTGCTCCTGATGCTTGCATGGCCCGCGGATTTGCCGTCAGCGGTGTTTGCTTTGCTTTTGTTTATTTATTTGCCAGTTTTTATGTCTGTCTGTCTTTCCATTTTATTTTGTTTCTGTTTGTGCGCAAATAGCAACAACAACAACAATGACAACAATAACAGGAACAACAATAAGGATAATAACGACAACAAGCAACAACAATGAGTTTATCTTGACAGATTGCTGAGCAGCTGCCTCAACTTGCTATCCACACACACAAATACCTAAAATCTAGATATATGTTTATATGTAGTAAATATATTTGTTCGCGATTCTCAAAACTCATCATTAGTCCATAAATGTGCTGTTATATGATCCACGGAACTAAATGGTTTTCTTATAAGAACGCATAGATGCTCTATGCCAGAGCAAATCGAAAGGTATCAAGAAATTAAGTTGAAGATTATGTGGCAAACAATTTGTTGTCCATTATTCTTTTTTAAGATCCCTGTGGCAATTGCCACAATAATTTGTAGGGAATATTTTGGTGATATAAGTTAATTGGAGCTTGAAGGTATCTATAGAAATTCCATTCCACTGTTGCGCCAATGGAATAATAAAGCTGATAATACAATCTTAAATATCTTTGAATAGGTTGACAATTCATACAAAAATATATCAGAGGGTCTTATATTGCGACTTGATAAAACAGCGATTAATGAAAGTATAAGGCACTCAGCATGCCATGCCATATAAATCTGTCTGTTAGCAAATGTTGAAGGCCTACATGCCACAAGGGCATTTCTATGTCTATGGCCCCTTTTATGCATGCAGCCAATTGGAATTGGAATCCGAATCTTAACACTGCATCCAAAAAAAAAAATAAATAAAAGAGAAGTCGTAATAGAAAGTATAGTGATTCAAACAGGGACACAAACATTGCTGGCAATCACCTGGCGCCGGTTGCCGCCGCCTCCAGTTATCCAGTCATCGATGTTGGGTTATGCTAATGGCGGAAGCTCTGCCTCGATGACGACTGATTGGAAGCGCATAAAAGTAGCAAATCAGTGCGCACTTTGAAATTGAAATTGTAATCAAAGGCGCTCTCAATGTGGCATGTCAGAATGTGGCATGGGGCATCTCGATGTGTTTGTGTGTAGTGGGATTATCGCTGCTTAGCTGGCTAAATTTGAAATTGCCAAACGATTTTCTATTCGATTAAGAAGACAACAGCTGCAAGGGCAGTTCCCAACATGGAAGCATTAACAACAAGAGCAACACACAAACAGACATATAAATCGAAATGGAAATAGATTTGCAAATTCATGTTCACAACAATGGACGTTCATACATATATTAAAAAAATAAATAAATAAAAAAAGAAACGCGCACAGCGAAAATAAGGATACTCGTTGATACTCATGGATGCTCATGGCACTGATGACCTACATTTTGGTAGCCCAGCTCCACACAAAAAGAAAGATGTATAAATTTTAGCCAGGCACAGGGGAACGGGCGTAGCTCGGTTAGTTTGTTTACAACAAATGCGAAAATCATGAAGCGACCGACCGACTGGCAGCCAGGCAGACAGGCACCCAGGCACCCCAACTCAGCAGACAGCAACTGGACAGCAGTCGACGGAAGGAAATCTGTAAGGACCCTTCAGAGTGGCACGACAATGGCAGAGAGCTAGTGCGGGCTGCGGACAAACCGGGTCTGCCAATATTGCAATGTACTATTCGCAGATACTTTTTCCATTTTGCTGCTATTGTAGAATATTTAATTTTTGCAAAATAAAAGATGTAGAAGTTTCAGGCAGGTGAAGATACACAAAAGCAACATTTGCATAATATATCAACACATTTTACAGTTTACTACCAAAAGGCAACATACACACAATACACGCCCACCTCATTAATTCCGAGAATATGTAAATCATTGTAAATGCCAAACAATTGATTTGATTTCATTTGATTTTCGAGTGTGTGTATGTGTGTGTGTGGGTGTGTGAGTGTGTGAGTGTGAGTGTGCGCTTCCTTCTTTTCAATCATTTGGCATAAATATTTCGTACTCCTTTTATGAGCGTTGTTGACAACATTGTCAAACTGCTTTCAATTTGTGCTTATCAAATGTGTGTTGGGCTAAACGATTCGATTCTTACGAGCTTATGTCCTCCTTTGAATTTTAGGGCCATAAAAAAAGTCACATTAGGATATAAATGTTGCAAATGTGGGACAAGAAATTGGTTATTTGCCTTACAATTTGTTTGATATATGTGTACACTTAAGGTATTATAATATTGAATACAATGCTCGAAGACAACATCAAAAAGAACATATCTATTCACAATATAACCATTAGCCAAGTTAACGTAAAAAGCATAGAACAAATGTACAATATCATTTTAAAGTAGATCAATTTCTGAACACTTATAATGCTATGAATTGTATTTTTGTTTTATATATTTAGACAATTTAATTAAACAAGAGTCATTTCTGTAGGCAAATAAATATTTGAAAAGACTCTTTTCATTAACGCTTATCTCTTAAATGAATTTATTTTATACTTTTTCTGCTCTAAAATAGTTTACATAACAAGAACGATTTTTCAATATTTTTAGAACTTTATTTATTGCCTATAAAGTTTGCACATTTAGTTGCTGAAAAATTCAGACACCTTCAGACATTCTTCAAAATTCTTTCAATGTTCTAATGATTTACGGAAACGTTTAGATTCAAACATAAATTTTGTATATTTGACCAGCTTTGAAGTTATTATTATGAGAATAGCTCGGAATAATTACAATTTCGGCAAATTCACAAAAAAAAACTTTTTTTAAAAATTAGTTTGGAAATTTGCACATATATTTTGCAGTGTATAAATCGCCTTATTTACGAGCTGATTTACTGAACGATTAGTCGCAATAGTTTCCAATAAATCTCTAGCAATTTATAACTAACCGAAATAACATTATTTCTACGATTTGGTGTGTGTGTGTGTTTGTTTGCTTTCTCTGTGTATTTCAATTTTTTCTGATTCTGCTCGGTTTGTTTATGCGCTTAAAAGCCAAAATCAATATCGTTAATTACAAGGCGTGAAAAGTTCAATGCAGCACGTACACTGGGCAGTCACAAAGTTAAATGGCTTATGATGTCCATTATACGATTCACAAATAACGTAAATTAGGCAAAAATTCAAAATCAATTTGCGGTATTTGCCCCTAATGATTTGACTGACGAGCCAGATCCGCAGACGTGACAATAAAACGTACTATTTAAGCTATACCGTCCGAACATGCTCATGCCGTATTCAAATTTGAAAATGTTACTCATAAGCAGAAAAAATGGTTTTCTTATCCAAGCTGTCCCATCTCGACGTGGGGATTTTGTTGCAATTAGACTGACAAGTGATGAGTTCCCTCGACTAGAGATCGGCCGGTGCGAGTGATGGGCTGTCATCCGGATAAATGTCGGCATCTTAGTCGCTCTGTGGAACAACGGAAGCTGTCGACGCTGAAGAGCTAACTAAACTACTAACTATATAAGTGTGTGTAAAGATTACGATTACTATTACCCACTTGGCAGTTTTCTACAATTCAAATACGAGCACAGTGCTAGCTGATGTCGATGCAGAGGCTTTCGCTTTGGCAACGGCATAGGCAGCGTTAGGGGAAGGGGCACAGGCAGTGGCAGACGTTGAATGCATTATAAACAAATCCTATAAATGTGCAAATTGCCTGGCAACGTCATTGAGCGTCCTCCCCTCTCTATCATCCTCTATCATCATCATCATCATCAACCCCATCATCAGTATCATCAGCGCCGCCATCCTCATCATTATCATGAACATCTCATAGACATAGGATGAAAGTGAATGCACTTTTATATGCATGGCTGCTAATTACAGCGACAGCTTGTCTATCTTAGTCGGCTGCAGACACCCTCCTTCGCCTCCACCTCCTCCACCGACGCAACTGAAGGAATGTCTCCCCAGAGCTACACGATTTCTTTTGTATACAATTATTTAGTACATTTGTCGTTGATTGCGGCGCTTATTATGCTCTTCCTTTTTTTTTTGTTTTTGATTTTGTATTATTTACACCCACTGTTTTCGTCACTATTTGCTTTAGCAATGCAAATACATGATAGCAGCTAATGGCACTTATTTGGGGAAACGCTTGCATCTTGGCACTTTAATAGCCAATTTGCAGTTAATTACAGATCCAGAACCAGGGTCAATGTCTTTACATTTGCGATTTGCTGAAAAGTTGTTCAAATTTGTGGGAATTTTTTGGGCAAATTGTTTACATGAATATAGAATTTGAAAAGCCTGCCCCAATTGCCACTAGTTCAAGCATTCATTTATTGCTATGTACATAATGATGATGTACTAGCATATTAAAATTTATAAGTTACGCGCAAAGATAATTAATTAGTAATCTATGTAAATTTTTCGGCAAGAGATTCCATTAAGAATGGCTCATTGTGAAACTTTCTCAGCACCCAGTTAATTTATGAACGGCTTTTCAGCTTTCAATTAATTATACATATATGAGTGAACCTAGACGACGATACTGGTGTCGACGCCGTTGCTGAAGCGGCCTGGACTTGGGCTTTGTGTGCTGGCATTGACTTTTCAATTGAAACAAATCATTATTTGAGCATCGTGTATATCTTTTTCAATTAAGCGAGCGACGAGCAGTGTCGAGTAAAGGCAGCTGAAGCGTGTCAAAAGTTCGCGCCAAACACATCCGTATTGGATATCGTAATGCTGACCACCAACTGAACTTGACTTTGAGGGGAGGAGTATTGGATGTGGATGCATATGCATTTGCATGAATTTTTATGATCGAAATATGCATAGATTAACTTGACTATGCGATTGTAATTAGCAATTTGCATGGACCGCTGCAACTTAATTAGCATAGTGTGCGAATTAATGTGGGATGTGAGATGTGGGAATGAAACCGGGTGTTTGCCTCTTTGAGGCCCACCAGACCACACAATTAATGCAATCTACGTCAGAGCGCCAACACTGAGCATGAAATCACAATGCATGTGTTTCATATACTTACGGCATCTGGCTTAATAAAAAACGAATCTAGATCGTTTAATTAATCATTTGAATAAGATTAGAACAAACTCAATAAATTCTCAATAATCTAGCCCCTTAAGTGAATATTTGAATTTTAATACGAAGTGTTATTTAACAATTTTTAATACTAGATTATTCATTAATCACATTCTTTGAACGTTTGCTTGAATATTTAATATGCAAAATGGAAAATTCTTTTATTATTTATAAAAAAAAATATATATATATATATAGATATTATTTTTGACAAAATAATGCTTAATTATTATACATATACTTTAGAAGTAATTAAATTAATTCAATTAAAAATCACCCTGAAGATTCCACTTGCATATATGTATATATACATACATATATGTATATATATGATATATATATTTTTTTATGTTTAAATTATGGGATCAAATTTCTTTTTTACATATCTGACTAGTTCTTTTGCTTGCAAATATTTAAACTTTGCATGATAAGACCATTAAAAGCTTTTCGCGGTTTTTTCATAAAATAATGATTATATTTTAATTAAAATGGAAATTATTAAACGCAACCTTTTATTACTCATATATGTAATTTGAACTAGTTGGCAATGTGGATGCTGGGTTGCTAGGATTTATTGGAATGCTTGGTCAATCATTCAGTTAGTTGGACAACAGCTGCGAAATGCAATTAGCGTTATTTTCAGCGTACCGTATGATTGCGCATACGTGCTGTGTGCCCGCCTGGCGCGAATGAGTTGAAGGTAAAATTGTAATGGCGACGACGTAGTTTATAGCATTGAGATTGAGTCGCCGACACACACACACACACACACACACACACACATATAGTGACTCCCTCTATCCCCCATGGCAACCCGCTACACTGCAGTAGCACCACCTACCCCTAGACAGGCTGTTGCGTGCGACGACCTTCAGGCTACGGCTGCCCGTCGGCGCTAACTGCGATGTCAACGGCAATGCCAACAAACAAACTTTTACTGCAGCAAGTCGTTGTTGTTGTTTGTGTTTCTTCCCTATGCAACTTCGCTGACTGAAAATACAGCTACAGACATCCGTTATACGTTTTATGTGTGTGTGTGTGTGTGTGAGTGTGTGCTGATACGTTGATGCCGCGCATATGTTGGAGCTGCAACGCATGGCGTCTATGAAATTGATAATTAATTATCCTGACAGCCAGCATGCCACTTCACAGCACGCCTTGTCCCTTGTCTCTGGCTGGTGTCCCCACACAGGCACCTCGTCGTCGGCCCACCAGCTGTGTCCCTCGCTTGCGGATTTTCGCGGATACGCTTCGCTTATTGTGTTTACAAGTGCGTGAAAATTTGCGCTTAACTTAACGCTTATCACGTGCGGCGTAGGGCATGTGGCAGGCGGCATGTGGCGTGTGGTGTGAATTTTACTGCGGCCAAGCGGCCACTGCAGTGCCACACTGGCCACACATGCAAAACCAAAGAGAATGAAAGACAAACGCCTGCACACAAGCTGCGTAGCTGCGTATGCAGAATGCTAATTTAAGCCGAGTTGAATGCGGCAGAAAAAGTAATGCGCATTTGTGCATGAATTATATGTGCTGTAATATATATATTCAGAATCATTTTATGATGATGTCCTCTTCTTGTTTTTCTGCTACTCTTATAATCTTTAGTGTGCAGCCATTATAAATAATGTATGTATGGTAATTTATGCCTTTTCGGATTTGTGCTCGATGCAAGTTGATGGAATTTTCATGTATGTTAATATTTAAATTCAAAAGTGATTTTTACTTGCTATTTAAGTGATGTAAGCATTATAATAAAGTTCCCAGCACTATAAGTTTCTTAGTACTTAGTTATAGAGCACATAGAATTATTTAATTCAAATCACATACTAACAGTTAAGTTTAGTTATAGAGATAAAGATAATTTACACAATTTTTGTACACAACATTGTCAATTCTAATTGCATTTACAAATGTATCTTTTGATGTACGTTAAATAGGATAAGCATTCAATATTATAGCATGGATGAGGGTGCATGACTGGTTTATTCTCCCACATGCCCGCATAAATACTTAATGATATTGATGAAATCCGAAATGAATTCCATTTGGCGTGCATTAAAGTGTTTAATTATAAGAAAGGCACAAAGGGAAAGTTGCCAAAGGATTAACCGTTTAATGCAGTCAAGAGAAAGCAGCTCAATGCGATTTAAGTTAAAGTTTTTTTGCTCGTCGTATTACTTACTTGTTGGCATTGATATTGTTACCTATAGCTTTATGTTCCACATAGTCAGTCACTGGCTGAGCTGGCAAATCCCGAACAAAGCCAATGTGCTACAAAAGCGCCGCTGGCCGCATTGAAAAGAAGGCAACTAACAGAGAAAAAAAGTTGGACTGGACTAGCCAACTGAGAAAAGGGACACGAACATGACGACCAGTCAGTCAGCTAGTCAGCCATCCAGTCAGCCCCACAGCCACACTGCCCCACCCAACGCAATTACATTAAATCTTAGCTATTATTCTTGTTCTTTTACTTTGTATTTGTGTGCACACAACTTTTGCTGGTAGCCTCGGATCGGTCTCTGGCCAGCTGTAGTTAATCGCCCACGATGTGATTGAATTCCATCGAACGCAGGTTGTTAGCTCTACCAGACGGAGAGGGGGGGGAAAGTGAGTCCCGATTCGCGTAATAAATGAAATAGAGTCGCCATCGCTGCTTGACTTGGCTGCATTTCGGGTTTCGCCAGCTCGTTTGCCTGTTTCTGAGAGGCTGACTTGGTTTATGGCCACAACTGGTCACAGAGCTCCTATCCGCTGGTCACTGGCCACTGGCCACTTAACTAATTGCGTCTTTGTGTGCGCCTGACACGCGCCATAAAATTAATTTGAATGCTCTTTGCTATTGAGTATAATGGCATTCGCATAAGGCTTGACAAACCCTCGTAAAATGGAAAAGTTATGAATCTTAATAGGCTTTCAGACATTCAGGTTAAGGTAAAATGAAAACAAATAAATTATTTAAGACTTTAAGTCTGTCCACATCTGCCATTTCGCAACAATATTTAAGGCTAGTACTATATTTAAAGAAATATCTTGGGAGGTTAATCAACTAAATGGTAATATACAATAAAGTTTATATAATTAATTTTTGATATTATTTGGTTCGAGTTCTAAGCACTTTTTAAATATAGTATTAATCTAAGTTTTTAAAATATTTTACAGCAAATTGATGAAAAAAGTATCTCCGTAATGATATATGTTATTATTTGAAGTGTTTTTTATCAGACACCTGGCTATCTCTTTCTTTAAGGTCAAGTGAAATGCGACTCAAAGAAAATTGTGGTTTTGTTTTTTGCCATCTTTGCAGTTCCTTTGTGCGCAATGCATGACACAGCCGGCAAACCGTCGCCCACAACAACGCCCACACAGTCACCGATGGTGGCGGAGGTGGATCCCGGAGCCGGGACAGCGGACGATGAGGATGAGACCGATGTGATTGGTGATCTGATGGGTCACTATGGCAAATGGCAGCTGGTGATGACTGTGCTGCTGTCGCTATTCCAGGTGCCCAACACATTTCACATATCCTCATCCGTATACCAGGCAGCCAACAAGGACTTCTGGTGCCAGCGGCCGCCGAATCTTCAAGAAATGCCCGTCGATGTGTGGCGCAATTTAAGCGGCTCCCTCGACAATTGTCATATTCGAGCGGGCATCGATTGGAGTCTGCTGAGCAACGACACGTTACCAGCCCAATTGCTGGTAAGCAGCGAGCTGTGGTTGTGCACATGAAATCCTATTAAAATCCGTAGCAACTCGAGGGTAACTAACTCTCTTATCGTGTGTTGCAGCAACAAGCAGCAGCAGCTGAGGCAGCTGCTGGCGACGACGGCAAGCTGATTGCCTGTAAAAGCTGGGAATACGAGACGAACGACAATCTCGGTAACACGTGGACCTCTCAGTGGGATCTAGTGTGTGACAAAGAGCATTTAAAGAACGTTGCCGAGATGTTCTTTTTGCTGGGTGTCGCAACAGGTGGAATTATTTCTGGCTACCTCTCTGACAAGTTTGGCCGCAAGACTATGCTCTTCATATCGGCCATCCTGCAGACCATATTCGGTAAGTGAGCAAATACGCCACAGCCCCTTTGTCCTCAAATACATCTTTCCATCCTCATAATTGTCAGCACATAATTATTATGCTGCAGTGACCTTTACTGTCAGCTCTCCTTATACACACACACGGAAGTGGCATTGGCCAATGCCGCCAGTGTCCCCTATTGACTTTGAACTTGGCATTGGCAACGGGGTCAACATTGAGTGGGTAATGCATTAGTGGATGGTGGTGCTGCTGCTACGCTTGCCTGCCTTGTTGTCCTTGTTGATTAAATCACGTTCAATGTAATTGGAATTTGCATGCAAAAGGACATTACTAATCAGGGATTGGTGCGGTGCGACGCAGATACGTCAAAATATACAGCTTCACAATGGGTTGTGTGCATTTTTGCGGCAGGCCAACAAATTGCTGAGGCAGATCATTTGAATTTTTAAATTGTGTACTGTAACCTGTTGCTTAAAATAATCAGAGTATAACTATTTAGATGACTTCATTTTCAAATATCATATTTTGAGCTTAAACATTTAGTAAATAAGTAAAATAAAGAGCGAGATTAGCAGAGCATTACTCCCAAAAAAAATAATTAATGATGCCTATAATATTGGATAAAAAGTAATAATAGTATTGATTTTGATCGTTAATTTAAATATAAATTTAAACTCGTATATACTTACAATATTTTATACAGGTCTTTTGCTATATTTCTGCAGTTCCTTTGAGCTATATTTAACTCTGCGTGCCCTATTGGGACTAGTCTCTGTCTCGGTGACATACTCTGGTCTCATATTGGCCATAGAGTATGTGGATGGCAAGTGGCGCACCATAGCAGGCATGTACAATCTGTTCCCACTGCCAATCTCGTATATGATCATCTCTGGCCTGGCCTATTTGACGCAAGACTACCAACGTTTACAGCTGTGCATTGGAATTCCCGGCATTTTCCTGTGTTTTCTCTGGTAAGGTCATTTAAATTCACCAAATTTTAGCTGGATCAAAAGACGCTCGTAAAGGTAAACAAAATTTAGACGATCGTCGTGGCGCGTGAAAAGTGTAAATTGCTAATAAAAATATGTGCTATGTGTATATATATGTATGTATGTATATGCATCTGTATCTGTGCAGCATAGATCATTGAGTCTGCTGGGCAATAAATGACAAATAAATATCAGAAAGCGCGTGGGTGTCCAACTGCTAAAGAGAAGACGCCTCCGACCAGACGAAGAGGTGTCTAATTTATGACTGTGTGAAACTCTGAGACTGAGACTACGACTGAAACTGTGTCTGGTTCTCGTTTGCAGGTTTGTGGTGCCGGAATCGCCTCGCTGGCTGCTGGTCAAGGGTCGCGTTGAGGAAGTGAGACGCATCATTGAGGCGGCGGCCGTTTTCAATGGGCGGCAACTGCCTGCGGATTATCAGCTGACGCCGCCAACGCAGGAGAGCTCACACGACGTCACATATCTGTTTCGGTCCAGCTACTTGCGTCGCATCTCTATCTGTTTTCTGTGCATTTGGTTCACCATGAACCTGGTCTACTATGGCATTATCTTGAATATGAGCTCGTTCGGTGGCAATGTCTACTTGAATTCGGTAAGTTGACAATTTACATTAACGTTGAGTGCATATTTACGAGTTGGTGGCGCCGCAAATTTAATTTGATTCGAACACATTTCGGAAATTTCCTCTGTAATTTACTTACCTTGTATCCATCAAGCACCCAGAATGCAGTCTCAAGTGATAAGTTTAACATTTAACAAGTGCTAAGTGCCCGGTGGGTCGAGATTTGTTCGCTAATTGAATCTGTCATTCTGTCTACTGGTTTTGTGCGTGTGTGTGTGTGTGTGTGTATGTCATCTCAACGTTCCATGTCCGAGGCGGACAGACGGTCGCAAAGGACAAGCAAATGTGTTTGCCATCGAATTATGATGTAGCTTACAAGTGTTCTCCGAATAAATGGTGCTGCTGCTCCTCCGTTCCTCCTCGAAATAAATTCACAGAATCATTTGCGATATTTGGCAAATGGCCAATCGCAAATTCTACAAGAAAAAACAATTTTTAAAAAACTAAAACCATTTTGTTTAGCAGTCTGTTGTTTGGTAATTATTATTATTCTGAATAGACTGCAAAATATAACAAAAAAAATAAAAAAAAATTCAAAATTATGAGGTGCTGAACAAATTCAAGAATAAAGTTATATGTAATATTTATTAATAATTATGATTAAGTGGAATTTTGATGGGTAAAACTGCAAGAGATTGTGATTTATATTAAAGACTTTCATTTGATTTACTATCGATAAAAATTATAAAATTATCTTAGGAAATATTTATGAATAAAGTGAATTTAATGGAAAAGTTAGACATCTTTGTTATTTATAATTGGGAGAACTAAATTACTGGACTGTTACATCTGGAACTAAAGTAAATGCCTTTTGTTGATAGTAAACTCTTTAGCTTCTGAAATTAATTATGATGGAATTCATTCCCTTGCTAAGATATTTTTTGCAAATAAGCTATATGCGCATCACTGTTGGCAAAACAATGGACAAAACGTCTATTTTTTTTTTTTTTTAATTTATTGCATAATTTATTTTGACATGGCATGGCGCACCTTTGATGCCGCGATGATTTAATGCGGCCCGCCGACATCCGAGTACAAGTGTTTCTCATGTGATGTGTTGATGTTTGTTTGTATTTGTTTTTTGGTTTTGGTTTCCTTGCAGGCGCTAGCTGGCCTAGTCGAAATACCTGCCATTGCGGTGGCCATGTACATTATCACCAAGGTGGGCAAGAAGTGGCTCTTCTGCGCCACTTTGATCTGTGCCGGCATCGCCTGCTGCTGCGCTGCGATCACTGAGGGGCACGAGGATATACTCTGGCTGAAGATCACGTTCCTGATGATGGGCAAGTTTACGATCAGCGCTGGTAACACCATCATGCCCGTTTACACTGCGGAACTGTATCCAACGGCCATACGCAATGTGGGTGTGGGTGCCTGCAATGTGGCTGCCGGACTGGCGCTTATATTAACGCCCTACTTGTCGCTTTTGGTATGAGAATGCGTGTGGAAGTAAAATTAACCATAAATTCAATCGTAATTTTATGCATATCATTTTCGCAGAACAAAATCGAAGGCCACCTGTTGATGACGCTGCTAACCGCCTGGAGCATCTTTGGCGGTTTTGTTGTGCTCTTTTTGCCGGAGACGGCGGTGCGGAAAAATGCATCAACCGCCGCCAGTCGCGCGAATGCTGCAAAGCATGTTTAATAAATTGGAGTGACGCACCCAAAATATAACGCTCCCCAAAAGCTCCTCCTGCTCCTCCCAAATACCCTTTGACACTTAGCAAATATTTTGGCTGGTCCAAAGTATATAAATGAGCACATTGGCTACCAGAAAACTACTTACAAACTACCAATACCAACAATAATAATCGATGCCCAGCTCCGATTTGACATATCCACCGCCGCAGCCACCGCCACCTTCTTTTAACCAGGAATTCAAGTAAATAGCGCAATTTATCGAATGTCCAACAAATGCCGTAATCCGAAAAGTCAGGCAGGACCTTATTTGCGTAGCAAGTAGTAAGTATTTAACATACGTGCAACAATTAAATAAAACGTATTCTTAAAGTAACAATGGCTTATAGCTTATAATAAAGTAAGAACAACAAAGTACATATTGTAAACGAAGTCACAATTCAGAGTAGGTAACATTTCTTCGGTACAATCGAAGGTGATCAATTTCTCACAGATAAGCTGCTAAAATGAACGAAAATTACTAACGTTGTTCAGCAATTGATTTTTTCTAGCTTACTCTCTTTCTCAATCACTAAAATATTCTAAAAAATCTGTAGATAATTGATTAGATTATTGAATTGATTTTAAAACTTGACTTACCAAAAGCAATTTTTGTGAGATGTTCGTAATAACTAGAAATTAATGTCTAAAACAAATATGTATGTAATAGTATTGCTAAATTATTAACTCTATCAACAACGCAGTGAACAGACAAAAAAAAATAAAATAATTTCAAATCCTACATAAAATACTTGTCGATACGTCTTGTCAATCTGTCAACGTATACAGAATCTAGTTGTTGTTGTGCTCGTGTATTATTAAATGTTTTATAAAACTAATTCAAATAAAAATAATTATTAAATTGAAATGAAAAATGTAATCTCTGGTAAATGTAGTCAATTAATCATCAAAATTACATATACAGAAACTAAATGTCGGTCAATTATGCATACATACTATGCACTATATATTTATTTACATACATATATAGCGAGAGCAGCCAGTTTTTTTGTTGTTTTTACTCATCTCGCATTGAAAGTTGCTTTTATTATTTGACCAATAACGCTTGCCAACAAAAAGTCATCAAAATAATTTACAACTTCCCCACAATAATGCATTTAAATAAATGAATGTATGTACATGATTATTGTTCAAAATAATAAATCAATAGTAGAGTAGCAACAATTTTAGTTTACATGATCAATTTGTGGAGTGTAACGTGTAAACAGGCAAAACAAGTCACAAAAATTTATAGACTTAAAAAATTGTTGTTTTATTAAACCGTCAAAATGCTTGTTGTACTTACATATATATATATATATATATATATATATATATATATATACTGTTCTTAATTGTAAGCTCTTATTTGTTTATGACTTAACGTTCATTGTACTTACGTTTATGTTGTCCAGATTTTATTCTCATTAAATGCGAACACTGCTATTTAAATGATTCAAATGCAATTTGTAAATGTAAGAAATATATAAAAAGAAATGCACATGTAATTAATGAGCAAAAGTATAGAACGAAATATGTACAAGAATATGCAGACATACAATTTTATCTACATATTGCGAAGCGAATAATGAATTTTTAATGTTATATGATAAAATGAACTTGTCAATTTATGTTAATATGTTGATAGAATCTCAAGAATGTATGTAAACTCTTAGATATTCCACCTGGTGATGCACACCAAATCTAAATCGTGTTTTAAAACTTATGTTAACTGCTCAATGTGCAATTGGATCTTAGGAAAATAATGTTAATAATGGCTTACATACATATATATATATGAAATTGTTGTAAATCAAAATTACCAAAGCAACGTAAATCAATTAGTGTCAAAACAAATATAATTATAATAAATAAATATGTGGAAACTAATGGCGCAACACTTTTGACTCTACTGTTTGGACTGTAGACTCCGCAATCTTGCAGCAAAAGCTTCGCAGACTACGACAACTTGCAATTCGTTGACTTAGGCGAAGTTTTGCGATTCGGTTTTGTTTTTTACGGCTGGCAATGCCGCTGCATAAAGCTTTGAGCTTTTTGGTCAGTTATAATAGCTTCGCCGAACTTTTAACGGATTTAGATCGTCGCAAAAAGCGAAGCAAACAATCAACGACGCGACTTCAAGCAATTCAATCGATCACCAACGCATGAACAATAAATGCTGCAAAGCTGATCAGCTGAAATTTGTATTGTGTGATACGTTTGTGTGTGTTATTGCCAGTTCCTTGATATCGACAT
This sequence comes from Drosophila cognata, assembly GCA_035041535.1. NCBI lineage: Eukaryota > Metazoa > Arthropoda > Insecta > Diptera > Drosophilidae > Drosophila > Drosophila cognata. The sequence continues at coordinate 8,617,191 of JAWNLC010000571.1, read as the reverse complement.
GAGTGGCGTGCTGCGACGCGGTTCCCTGAATTTCGATTGCGTTGGTAGCTCACGGGGTAGCCTTGATTCAAACCTTTATGGCGGTTACCGAGAAACAAAGCCAGCACCAGGCACACCGGAAATAAGCGTAATTGCAATGGACTTTCGTCGCCACTCGGATGACTTAAAGAAGGTCGGTCTCATGGCTGTGCCGCCACCAATGCCGCCGCCGCCCGTCAAGGATCTTAGCCAAGACGCTGATAGCGATGTGCTATCTAACTTTCTGGGGCACTATCGTAAATGGAGTTTCATGTGGACATTTCTATTGTGCATGTTCCAGATACCCACCACATTTCATTTGTTTATGTTTGTGTTTCAGGTGAGATTACCTTTATAGATTGGCAAATATTTGCACAGTTGATTGCGTCGCAGTTTCAAAGCCATATTTCTTGTATTTTGTGTTGTGCTGAATTTTATTACGTTTTGTGAAGTGAAACAGATCGAGGGCAATTTTGCCTTGCAACAGTTTAATAATTGCTTGATTGATTTGCTGTGGATGATGAAAAGTGAAAGTTATGGTTATGTAGACCTATTGCAAGAAGTCAATTTGTTTTCTTGTTTCCACAATTTATTTTAATGCTCAATAAATTTGTGCAATATTCCCAAACATATCATTAAAAGTAGTGCACAAACACACAATTGAATAATAAATGTTAAATTGGGGCACCGTGATATAATGTTAAGTAAATTACTATATAAAATATCCACATATTTTCATATACTCATTAAATCTTAACTAATTTATCTAAAAACCAATATTTAAAAGTAATCAGATGGCACTGAGTTTAAAATAAAACACAAAACGACTTAGAGATTACTGAGTACTCTAGAATATTCAAAAAGTAAATAATGAGGAACTTAATTGCGTTATAATCAATTAAAAAGCAAAACACATACTCGCCCCTGGGCAATAGGTAATCGGTCAAAAAAAAAAAAAAAATACAATGCGATAAGATGAAAACCATGAGGATTTTAACTTGTTTATGTAAGATCCAGCACTTGACATTGTTATGTTCGTTGTTAAGTCAACAATTCGGCGAGTCCAAAAAGTATCAATAAGAGTGTGCGAGTATTAATCACCATGATATATCTCTAATTTGCCAATATTAAAGGCCTGAAGGCATTAACGGTGTCGCGTGTGGCTTGAGACCCACTCGTGAGCAACCTTCGATAAATTTGCATTGGCAGTATGTTCCATACGCACTTAATGGGCCTTTGAAAATTGCGATCTGCCATCATTTGTCACTGCGTTTATCTGTCAGATACTTGGATACTTTTGCGTGCCAGTCAATTGCAATCGCTGATTTAAGTACTTCGATTGTTCGATGCAGTGTATGATAATCACGGTAATCATCTAGCGTGCTAATGTGCTATTGGTAAGTTAACCAAAGAAAACCAACAACGAATAAGACAAGCCACAAAATACCTTGACACAATCGGTTTTTGTTATGTGACTTAGAAATTACTGCAGAGAATTGCGTCAATACGCCAATAAACCAAGATTTTAAAATAAAAAATGTTTTAAGAGTTGTTACGTTTGACGTAAGAACAGAAAAGTGGCAGTTCCCAGAATTTGCTCAAAAAAATAAATAAAAAAACCGAAAAATTTAAAATTTGTACAGAAAGAAAATGTGTTTCAGAAGTACACATCAAATTTATATATAATAATAATTTTGATACGGATATCGAATTTATTCATTCTTACCTTTTCGTTATATCGAAGCCGACTCTTCTGGTTTCTATTCTTAAGAACTGACCTGAAGTTTCCTGCGAATTTCATGAGATTTGAGACTCGGGTCGGATATAATAAGCGCTTTAACAGTTTTACGTTATGCTAAACTAACATAGTTCGGCTAAACTATTTTGGATTTAAAAGTCTCTCTCTTTAAAAAAAAGTTGAGATTATTAGATCAATGACTTTTGAGCTTAACTAAATTCCACTCACAGGTGGCTTAATTTATGCGTAGCTCCGACTGATCGGTTAAGCGCAGCTCATTTGGTCGTCATACCAGCTTTTTGAACTTTATCTAAATGCCCCTTCTGAAAATTTGTGTGGTGGCGCACCTGTACATCTCCAACTTCCACACAGTTGTCAACACCTGACAGTCTAACGCAGTCTCAGTTGTATGAGTAAAGTGCGCGCTTAAGGTCCGCTATGTGGCCGAAACTCTCTGAAAATCTACATGTAAAGCATAAAATACGAATTTGTGTGCGTTCATTAACTGAAATAAATATTTTCGCAAGCATTCTAAATCAGTTGAATTGCGTCTCAAGCGCAATCGGTTGACACTTTATTAAAACCCAATCCAAAACGTGCGTAATCCGTTAGAATGTCAAAGCGTGAAACAAATGTGGGCGAACTGTCGCCGATGCTGCTGGAAACGCCCATGAGCCATGAGCAGTTGGAGCGACTTCAAATGAAGACGCTGCAAAAGCTATTCGGTTCCTTCAGTCGCTGGCAGTGCATGTGGTGTGCTTTGCTATCGATCTTTCAGGCCATTTGCACGTTCCACATATTCGTCTATGTATTTCAGGTGAGTGATCGTTGCCCAAGACCTTAGACGAGTCAGATTAATTACGAACAAGTCGCTGCCGTTGAATTTCATTCCCCTGAACAAACCCCAACAACTTATACCTCAATTGCACCGCTTCTATCCAGCATAAAGAATATGAATTGGTTGTGTTTATTGTATACATGCAAAGGGTAATTTGATTAGTGACAGTATCAAAATTAAATCAAATTAAAGCAAACGTGTTTTTTTATTTAATTAAAAATTTACTTCTCAAAAGAAAAAAACACTTTACGCCACTTTCAAAATCATTTTCTTAATTGCCACTTTCAAGTCTACGTTGGTTCAGTGACTTAAATCACGTTTTAAATAACCCAAAGCGCATTTTTATTTTTAATAGTGATAATATTTAAAATTTGTTATTCATCTCTTGATACTAAACACGTTTGCTGAACCCGAATATATTCACATTTTGATTCCAGTCTGACCAGCTAGTAATGCGCTTAAGAACGTGAAATATATGCAGGGTTGTCAAATACGATTTTAAATATATTTTTAACACTTATCCAGCTGCACAGAATTGGCTATATTCATGAAATGATAAATTACTATGGACTGCAAGAGTTTTCAATTAACTGCCACTCCCACTGATCTATATCAGGTGGCAATAGGAGGCTCAGCCAACCAAGGTTAACATCGATTGGTTACACTCGGGCCTCGGGCCAATTGCGACCGCCAAAACGTCTACATACATTAATTACCAACAATAATAAAATCAGAATGCCAACTGAGCACACTGGTTGCAGTTCATCTGTGTAATTTGTACTTGTACTTTTATTAATATTCAATAATAGTTATATCAATGACCCAGCACAATGATTTTTAGCAATAATGATAGGTTCTGGGCAATATGAACGCAACAGGCTTACAATGGTATAGCATGTACAAATCTAAAGTAACATTTATAGTTTCAGACTCTAAAAAAAATAATCAGCACTTTAGAGTTCAGTGTTGAAACCTATTTCCACTTTCTAAACAGGAATGTGTGTGGCAAATATTATAATCCGTGTTTGGCAAGTGCATTCCTATACTTTATAAATTCTCCGCCCCTACAACGTTATGTAAGAAAATTGCATTGTCCGTTAAGATTTCAAGTTAAATATAATGCTAATTGGAAGAATATGTATTAATCGTTGTAAACGAAATGTTGAAACAGTTGATTAAACTTAACTGCTGACCAGTGTGCCCGATGTCGTCAGAAGAATAAATTGCAATCAGGTGTAAAGTTAAGAAAATTAAAATTAAAATAAAAAATGTGTACACAGGTAGACAACAATCGACTGGAACTCGTGCAAATGTATCTGCAATGGAATTTATCAAAAGTGAGCAACTAATGCCTCTGTCGTTGTGTGGTGAGGGACTGAGTGGGTCTGTGGTGTTGTATGTTGCAGGCTGGTGGTGATCATGTGGCTGAGCCCACGCTATAAAATTCCATTGTTGGTTCGCTATGCAAATGCCTGAAACGTGACAAACAAGTGCCACAGCACTCAAAACCACCAGCCAAATGGACATGGGCAGACATTTTATGCCATGAGAGCATGCCACAGAAAGATAACAGCAAAAATAACAAAGGCAGCCATGTTAGATGTCCACATGTCGTTAATCAAGGAAAATGCCTGGTCGGCATTTTTGAAGTACGTTAACTTTTACTTGTTCTCGCAATTTAGCAACTAATTCACTTTCCATTTGTCTGGCTGCTGATGTAGTAATTGTTTTTGTGCGAACTTCAACTTGAACTTGAAACCATTTCCTCACTCACAAAATAAAAGCAACAATAATAGCAACGTTTAATGAAGGCACGTGCGAAACGGAGCCAAATTGACCTGTTGAGACCTGACTAGCCGTATAGCGTATACGCCCCATGTGCCATTGCCCGAGTTTGAGCTCTCTAGCACTTGAGTCCGGTGAATAACCTCTCCCTTTCCGCTAGACCATGTTATTGATGGCTGCTCGTAAATAGTTCCAATAGCGCCAATCAGCCAAGCTGATGCAATGCCAGCTAAGCAGGTCGCATTGCAGCCAGCAGACAGCCAAAAGTCATACAATTTCCTGTTTTTTTTTACTGTTCAAGTCATTGGCCTGCATTTTACTATTTTATATGTTAGGAAAGGCACATATCATTTGCCATTGATCAAACGCAAAACGGCAGGCAGTAAAATAATAATCATAAAAAAACACACACACACACACACAAGTGCATGCAGCGATAATTAATCAGTTTTCAATTACCATCGTAAACGGTGTTGCTATTAGCTAATTACATTGCCTATAATGAATTCATCAACATGAGAGCATAAAAAACACACACAAAACGGGCAAACTTTGAACACTTTACTTTAGACAATTGAAAGCTGTTAATATTGAAGTTGTTTTACTTTAAATAGTCATGTTTAAATTTGAAGTAATTTGGAAAACTTTGAAACTCATTTCAAATACTCAGACCCATTTAAATAGATGTGAACAGAAAATGTTACTTATAATAAAAAGAAATAAAATGTCTGTCCAAATGTTTCCAAATATGTTTCGACCACAAAGAGTACACTAAAGCTCTATAAAAATATAATTATTGGTTACACTTGCAAGTTTGCGAAATGTTGTGTTTCATAAGACTCAGATTAAAAAAAAATTGGCATTTGTTCATGTGGCTGTAGTGTTAAAATTACTGGAGCTTAAAATTTGTGGTTTTAGCTATGCAATTATTGCCACTTTATCGCATTTTCTTTTTTGTCTAATTGTAGTACATTATTAGATGTGCCAAGGTCGGCACACTTAGACCAGTTTTGATAGCGAAAATGTCAAAGAAAGAGTGATAAGATAGGCTAAACTACCAAACAACATCAATCAACTATGCCTGCTGCGGTACTCGAACCCGATACTGATTTTTCGTATAAGCGATATGAATGAGTTATTGCACACGGAATGATGCAAAGACTCAAAGCCGGCTCAATTTCCATATTAAGATTGTTTTGATTTTATATTGCAGACTGCTCCAAAGGAGTATTGGTGTGCCAGACCAGCAAATCTGCAAGAACTTGACATCGGAGAATGGCGTAATCTCAGCCAGAGCTCTAATGGCTGTCAACTGCTCGATATAGACTATAGTCGGCTGATCTTGGAGAACGGAATTGTGATTAATTGGCCCAGCAATGCCAGCGATATGGGCTATAGACAGTGCAATCAATTCGAGTTCTCCGATATTGATGGTGATGCCAAGACGCTGGTGCAGGAATTTGGACTGATTTGTGCGAATAACATTACCAGCGTTGTGGAAATGTGCTTTCTGATGGGTGCCGCTGCGGGTGCGGTGCTCTCTGGCTGGATTTCGGATCGCTTTGGGCGCCGACACACATTGATGGCCTTTGTGAGCATACAGACCGTTTTCGGTAAGTCCAATAAATAGTTGATGTGGCAATCATTGCGCAAATTGCATGTCCAGCAGGAGTCGAGACAATTTCAACCACGTTTATTTTCTAATTGTCATTTATATGAAACTTTTCCACGTCATGCGAACTGTGACGTGTGGGCGTGGGTGTGGGTGTGAGTGTGTGTGTCTGTCTGTGTGGAAAGGGCTTTACACAATTGTATTTGTCTGCTGCACAGATTTTAATTGACCTTACACTGTTATTTACGTGAGTGTCCTTGCACCTGGCATTCCCATCTGACCCTCTCCCTTCTTGTATCGGATTCTATCTCACCTGCTCGCTCTCTCTCTATCTCTCTCACTCTCATTCGCTCGCGCTGTGGCACAGGTGGAATTTTGGCCTTCTCAACATCGGTGGCCATGTTCATGTCGCTACGTGTTATAATTGGATTCGCATCAATGACCGTGACTGTTGTTAGCTTCGTGTTGGTCGTCGAGCTGGTATCCGGCAAATGGCGCACCATAATCGGCATATTAAACATTTTGCCCGTTGCCATCTCCTATGTCCTCTCATCTGGCATTGCCTATCTCATACGAGACTGGCGCGTTCTGCAGCTGGTCATATCCTGGCCCTGGTTGGCCATGCTGTCCATCTGGTAAGTAACAATAATGTTTACTTTTTCAAAATCCGTATGAACAAATTATAAATTAAAACTTGTCAAACGGCTGTAACAATAGCAATAATAAATTCATATTAATTGCTTTTAGCTTAAAATAGGTTTACTTGCTAAGGGAAAAAACCCGAGTTATCGATTCGATCATTAAAAAGATGATTTAACGTAAAACTGATTACTTTCAAACAATACAATATCATTTAGTAATATTTAATGTTTTACCTTATCTCAGTATCTCAGCAAATACCCAATATGGTTTTCCCAACCTCACAAAATTATTGGCGGATTTTGATCGCAATTTAGTAAGACTAGTGTCGATTTAAGTGTGTGAGAACTCTCTTCAAATTACTATCTAAATATCAAATGTATATAAAAAAATAGCAACAAATCGAATAGATAACCAAAAATATGCCAAAAGGGCACTAGAGGTAATCTTTAGACTTGAAGTTGATTCAACTTTTTTATACAGTTTTTCTTTTTTTTAATGTGGGAAAATAAAATGAGATATAATGCGAATAGCCTTGTTTTATATAAATCTTAAATTTTGACTTAAAATTACCAATTCCTAAATGCTAATTCCACTAATAATAAAAATAAGAAAATTTAAAAATACATATTTTAAACTACACACTCAGCAAGTGCACGTGGTTTTGTTTAGTTGTAATTTACATTTGTTGCATTTGGTTTGCTTTGGAATTATTTAAGGGTATGTCACTTGAAGTGGCATTTAATGCGCTGAGATAAAATAAAAATAAAAATAAAAAGTTTTATTAACTGTTTCGTTGTTACGATAACGTTCGCCTTTTACATCAAAGTGGAAACGAAATGTGTAACAAATTCCTAACAACCACTGACCAACGATTGACAGCATTTTGTTGCGTGGAATCAATTAGATTGCAATCGGACAAAGCAACGTTCCACGCATTCCTTAGTGTTTGTCCCAGATGCACAGAACCCTTCAGATTAGCCGCATTGTGTGTGGTTTGGAAATCATTGAATTGAAAATGAAAAATACCAAAGTGTCAGTGGTCAGGCAATAAATACAAAGGCATGGCATTGATTTTGTTTTCTATTTTGTCGCTACTCCAACAGGTACTGGCTGCCCGAGTCACCACGCTGGCTATTGGCACAGGGTCGCCTCGAGGAGCTGTGTCTTTTGATTGAGCGAGCGGCCAAGATGAATGGCAATATGCTCCCCAGCAACTATCGAAAGACACTGGAAGCTGCTGTGCCCATGGCTGCCCAGCATAAAGAGCAAGCTCGAACCGATGGCGTTGCTACCACAGCTGAGGACGCCATAGCTCAAAAGGATTCACATGATTTGGACCAGCATGTAAATCCACTTTATGTTGTCTTTAGCAGCAAGTACTGGCGCACCACAGTCCTCACTCTGGTCATTTGGCTAACACTCATCATTATCTATTTCGGACTTACGCTGCATTTGAGCAATTTGGGTGGCAATATTTATGTGAACAGCGCTGTAGCCGGAAGCATTGAAGCGATATCCATACTTGTAAGCATTTTCGTTGTGCTCAAAGCGGGCATAAGAAGCAGTCTTCTGGGCTACATGCTGCTGCCGGGTCTCTGCTGTCTGGCTACCAACTTGGTGCCCCAAGGCGACGATAACCAGACAGGCGTCATTGCTCTGGCCATTATTGGTGGGTGTCAGCACAAATCTAAAATATATATATATGCGTTTGCAGTTTGTCATGTTATCATTTCACTTTCCAGCCAAATGTCTGATTGGTGCCAACAATGCCATTATACCCACCTACACGGCCATGCAGTATCCAACAATTGTGCGTAATTTTGGCGTCGGCATGGGAAATTTGGCATCGGGAATTGCGCTCATTCTGGTCCCCTCCTTGTGGCAACTGGTAATATATCGAGTCTCACCTACTCTTTTATATCTAAATCAATTGTTTTCTTTAATTTAGGAACACTATGATGCCTTGCTGCCTCTTAATATTATGGGAGCTTGCGGCTTGATTGGCGCCGCTGCGATAGCTATGATGAAAGACGTTGAATAGTTAATCTCTTTGCTTACAATTAATTAATATATATTCCTATCTGTGATATATTGGAAATATTGGTCAAAAGGCCTTCACAAAATCATTTTTCTGAGCATTCTTTCTTTTGCTTACATATATTTTTATTTAATTTGGAATAAATATACATTATTATAGACCATAATTCTGTAAGGTGTGAGTTTCATTCGTAGTATTTTATCATCTCTAATGCGTGTCTTCTACGATTTAAAATTCATATTAAGACTGTTTGAATTTTAGCAATAAATTTTATATAAATAAAAATTATTAAAAAAACATTAAAGTTATTTAACATAACGTATAACTAAAAATACGAAATCTGAAATATTTTATTGTATTCATTGAGCCATACAGAATATCTCGAAGTCGAAGTTTCTTTAACCCTTGCATATTACAAATAGATTATCTGTTGTCGAGCATGTTATGGAAAACCTTAGGCAAGATAGTTATTAGTTGTACTTTAGTAATCCTGAAACTGAATGTTATTTTCTCTAGTTAGCCAACACTTTGTTTCACGCATCGCGCATACGCCCTGTTTGGCTTCAAAGCTCTACTTGTGCTTTGTACATATTTCGTATGCACCTACATATTTATGAACATTGTTTTCAGCTAGTTCAACAACCAACTCCTAAAGCTCCACTTACAGCGTTGCCACCTGTCTGTATTTTGAGTGCGAAATCGCGGTAAAAGTAATTTAAAAAATGAATCACGTTCCCGGAGCTAACACAATTCTCAGCACAGACAATATCCGAAATCAGTTGAAAATTTGCAAAAATCATTGCGTTCACTTTCATTTCGAGATGCGTTAACAGCGTAAATGGCTTACACGTTTATATGGCAGTCGTAACACGCCTCACATAAATTTCCAGGTGTGTGTTGGGCTTTAGAGACAGAAAGCTGCGGCATGGCTATAAAACCGACTGCGAAGCTTGGGCGCCCAGCATTTCAACGTTTAACGGCTGGCAAAAAGTAACCAACCCACGGCGGTATCGAGAAATTGAAACACTTTTCTGTACTTGTAGTTTTGGGTGTAGTCATTAAGCCAGAGATTGGAGAAGAAGTTGTACACAAACGAATAAGGCTACAATCTGCAATATGAAACTGCAACTAATTGCGGTAAGTTTTCCCATGTACCAACCACAAAAATAAAGTGAAAATCATAACCGTTTATTTCAATTATAATATCGATTTACAAAGGCCTTCCATAAGTGCGCATATTAAATGCAATTGCTCGGCTCGGCTATGCGTTTGAGAGTTGCCAAGGTCGTTTAGTTCGAAGCTTAAGATGTCGATCTCTCTGAACAGCAATTGAGACATTTGTGTTGTGTATTTGCATTAAATAGAAAGTCAGTGTGTGTACTTTTAGCTCAACGCAATTAAATATGGCCAATTGACATTTCGTTACCGATCGCATAAAAACAAACAACACAAATCGCTGATATCATAAATATGCGATTCAATCATTAACAATTGTGTGTATACCAAAGAATTTCAATTGAAAAATTGGTTAACCAAGCCCTCGGGTCACAAAATTTAACCAGCATTTTTTTCGGCTTAGCCTCCGCCCCTTTAAATCGGAGCACTGTGCCAACAATTTTTGTAACCAGTCACTATTGTTGAACATAAGTACTCTGTATTTATCTGTGGAAATTATGCTTTCATTAAATAATCAAAATATTTGTGTATTTTTAAAGAATTGTGATCGAGCAAAAAAAACGACATTGCCTGAAAATGTTTATATAATTTTCTAATGGCTTTGTGAATGATACTTCAAGAAAAGACAAAAGATTTCAATTGTATTCCATTGTTTTCAGCTAATAATTAAATATTTCGATACGATATATAGCTAATACAATAAAGGGAAGTCCACATCCTACATCATTTATTAATAGATTATAAAAATAAAAAATAAAAACTTTTACAAACCTAAAAGCCCCATCAAAACCGTTTCTAATGGGATTTTAATGTTATTGATTGATTGGCTGACTTGTGAGGCTTGTCCAAAGTATAGCCTTTAGCCTAATGTGTTTTCACACAAAAGAAATAATAATTGTTAAATCAGAGCAAGACGAGAGTCGGCATTTTAAGCTCGGTTATGTATGAATAAACTAAAAATTGGTCACGGCAGGTTGTTGTGCTTGGCTTAGGAGTCTCAAGGTCGTCGCCGCTTTTTGGCCCGGCTTACTTGCACTAACTACTGACCAAGTTACTTGGGATTCGAGAAACGCAACAGTCTGCACCGTCATACACGCATACATCCATATATCTATTAAATGCAAATTCTCGGCTCACACACACACACACACACATATATAAAGTAGTTGCCGTTGCAGTTGCGTTGCAGTTACACCAACACATCTGCTAAGGGGATTACCGATACGCTGCTCCATAACGCAATTGGGCGTAGTATGTTGGAGTATTACGTAATGCTCGAGTACATTATACACACATAAATATACGTACACATAAGTAAAGCGATACATATTTAAGCTCTGAAAGTGCACTGACAACTATTTCCAGTCAGTCGACCCAAAAGAGAAATACGATCGGGAGCGAGTTGTAGATTTTTTGCTGTATGCAGTAAGGTTTTCAGATTTCGTTCCCTTTCGGTCAATAACCTGTCCATTTTAACTCAAGGGCAAGGGTCCTTAGCCAAGTTATTGTTACTAATGAGAGATCAGCACATCAACAAAATCATCCTCAATTCGGTCGTAGTCATCGCACCTTATTCAGATCGCAGACTACGCCTACATTATAGACTGCTCGCTGGCTTAGGGCTTGGCCTGGCATAACTTGAAAAATTGTCTGTTTTGTTTTCGTTTTCCTTGAACCATGTCTTCGAGGTGCAGTCATAAAAACTAATTAAATCAAATCAAGTTCCCCAAGCACCCAAATACTTGCTCGCACAGTTGCTAGTGTTTGCCAAAGCGTGCAAGCCCGGTTTTCAATCTCTATTATTTTCGATCATTTTTTAACGGCTACCAAATAGTAGTTCAGTTGACCAGGTAGTTGGGCAGGCAGCCAATTTGCAGTTGAATGGAATGCTTGGCTTGAATGCCCACAACACAAGTCAGCAATGAAAACCATACTAAAAAACTATATGTACACTCTTTTCTTTGTGCAGTGAATGCGTAATGCAAATTTGCATAATCATAAGTCACAACGAACATAGAAATTCATGGATTACCAATTTGTCCATATGTATGTATATCACATATAAATAAATTAGAACAAGTGTTTGCGAATAGCCTAGATATTTAGAAAATTATAAATTAGAAACAAATATTTTTTGTAACTAAATATTGATAGGATCATTAAAATAATAGTTTAAAGCTCCAACTAACCGAATTCTTACACCAACGAAACATGAAGATCTGAGATCCTAATTAACTAGTAAATATAAATTATCCAAAAAAAACTATAAAATACTATTTATAAAATAATAATAATGATCAACATTAGAGATTGAAAAATTGTATGTCCACCAAATTTGACATTTAATAATATGAAATATTTGAAAAATCGTTAAATTTGAAAACAAATTGTTTGAACCCATTCTGTATTTTTTTTGATGGTCCACATTTCAGACAACAAGATAAACCTGTTTGAAGAACCAGCAACATATCCAAAGTCAATGCATCTATAAAGTAATGTTAAATTCCATATAGTGGTGAAGAATTAAGAATTTACAGATTTACTATTGGTTTACTATTTTTTATATTGAAAGACAATTAAATAGATTAAAAATTGCCGTCAAGAGTAGAATAAATTTTATAAAATTAACCAACTATGTGAGTTTCACCTGGTGCTGAATACAAACTTCCACTTATCGTATACTTTGTCTTAGCGTTGACACATAGTTAAAAAATGTGGCGTTAAAAAATATCTCTAAGAAAATGGTTTTGAAAGCAACCGCGTTGCAGCTGCCACTCAGCACTTATTAGCCGGAGGTGCTGCTGGCCATAGCCTAGGTCACTGATCTCAATCGCAAATAAACTGGTATCTAATTAAAAAACACTCCAGCTTAATTCATAATGAGACGGCAGCTAACGTGGAAAGTGCTTGGGAATGTACAAATCGCTCATTGGCTCGGCCGCCATTTGTCCTAGACACTGACTTCATTTTTGTGAACCGGAAACTTGGCATGCTTGAGCTCAAACGGTTTCCACATGCCACGGAAAAATTCGCATAACAAACTCAACGGGGTTTTTCTTTATCGACTGTGCCAGTTAGGCTGCTGCAGCCAACTGCTGAGGCATGCAAATTACGCAATTCTGCCAGAGACGGCGATAAAAAACAACAACAACATGAACAATTTTCAAAAGCCGATTTTAGATGTTGTTTTGCTGTTGTTGGTGGTGGTGGTGCTGCCTGTTATGATCGATCGCCAGCAAGGCGGGCGAGTAATTTCTGCGATTTGCTTTATGTTCCACATTTATTGCTATTGCAGTTACTTACTCTTATTTTTGTTGTTGTCGCTGTTGTTGGCACCACAGCGTTACAATTACAAATTTGTTTTTGTAATACTTAAGCGAGGTATAAATTTAAACCAGTTTACTTATAAGGGGACAGCAGCGTAAGAAGTACTCCACCAAAAAGCACACAGTCAATTTTTTGACTTTATTTAGATTTGGTTTGGCAACACTTTGTGGAACGCATGTGGAAGGCAAATTCAAATAAAATACAGCCGTTTCTAATTGAACACATTTTGTTAATTAGGCATGTGTCCAAAACAGTCAAACAACAGTTATGCCGGTGTCACGTGCTATAAAACTGGCAGTACACACTTGGCCAAGCAAGCGTAACTGTTGCAAAATGGACATTAATAATAACTAGTCCATGCCTTATATAGCGATTGCTCTAACACCCAATTTCTAACTTGCTTGAATTTGCAGCTGTTTTGCAGCCTCGTCGTCTTGGCAGAGGCCCAAAACTATCCGCCCCGGCTGAACATCCCCGGCGCATTACCTTCGCCGACACAGATCCCGCACCGGCAGCAGCAGGTGCTGCGCGTGCGTCGTCCTTTAGCGCCGCTGCGTCAGCAGCAGACAATCTTGCCCGCGGTCACGCAACGCATTGCCCTCGAGGAGCGACCCGTCACCGAGCCAGCTGAGGATGAGCAGCCAGATGTGTTTCTGCCCAATCTGCTGCGTGAACAACAGCTGGCGCAGGCACAGCAGTCACAGTTTCAGCAGGCAGCCGCTGCCTTCTTAAATGGGCAGCAGCAAATTGAACAGGCCACGCCGATCCAACATCTACTCCAGCACGAGGACAGTCAGCCGACAGCAATTTTGCCAGCGCCGCCACGTTTTGCCGAGCGTCCTGCACCTGCCACGCCAATCAACCGCCCGGCCTTCAATGACTTTGGCATCGGACGCTTCGATACCTCTCAGCGCTTTGGTTTGGAGCGACCGGCTCCTACCGTGGTAGCGGTGGCGCCACCACAGCCACAACGCACCTCCGTCATACGCAACCGTCCTTCGGCTGTAGTGCGTCAAGAGCCACCAGCACCTTTGCCCGTGTCGCGACCCAGGCCTAAGCCCATCCAGCCGCGACCCATCATCGATCAAAATCAGCTCAACGATGAGCACCATTCACAGCAGCAGCAACAGCAGCAGCGTCGGCAGCGTCCCGTTGCCCAAACCATTCGCAAATGGCGTGATGAGAACGAGGATGGCACCATCACTTGGGGCTATGAGAACGACGATGGCTCCTTCAAGGAAGAAATAATTGGCACCGACTGCATAACTAAGTGAGTGCGCACAGAAACAGGAATTCCAAATTTGAAACAAAAACATCTTTTCTTTTCTTAATGTGCTTCAAATTTCCCCAAATACCTTCCTAGTCCAAAAGGACTGTAAAAACAAAGTATTTTCCTAATTTCAATGTTACTTTACTTTAGGGGCACCTATGGCTACATTGATCCCGATGGTAACAAGCGTGAATACAACTACGAGACGGGCATCAGGTGCGATCCCAATGCCCGCAACAATGAGGAAGAGCTGCAGGAGAATGGCTTCGTCAACTACGAGGAGAATCGCGCTGTATTGCCCAATGGCGTGGAGATCGATATGACGCAACTGGGGAAGAAGAAGTCTAAACGTCCCAGCAGTATCTACAGAAATTAATACCAATCGCACACACACACACACCCAACACTCTAGTTAGTTTTTAGATCGCGTCGCCTTATTTTGTACTAATCTGTAATTATCTCTGTACTTTATTATTATCTTGAGTGTGTGAAGATGAAAGTGAAAGAATATATATGAATAGCTTGTAAATTCGCTCATTTATCACGCTTAGTAGGGACGCTGGCGTCTTGTGGGCGGCATTCGATTTGGTGGCGTTATTGATATATCGAGAAAGTCACCAATGCTGAACTTGGCCTGTGCGAGCGTCTTGTTGTCATCGATGCCCTTCTGGCCTGTACAGGTCACACCGATTTCGCGCATTTGAAAGTGATTATTTCGATAGTTGGGGAACACAATGGCAAAGTCAAAATAAGTGCCCTTTTTGCGCGTATCCGGATTCACATCACGCACCAGCGACGTCAGCTCATGCAGTGTCGCATCCTGCCAGGTGTAGATCTGAAGTTCATTCGTTGGCACATTTCCATACATGTACTCCGACACCGAATGGTGGCGGCCCGTGGAACAAAACACACGTAGCAGCAGCGGACATGTCTGTAAGAAGAAGAGGAAAGTTAGTTAAAATTGCTGCCGGCAGCCAAATGCCGGCTGAAACAAACCTTCTCGCGATCGATTTGCTTGACCAGCGTCTTTTCTTCAACAATCATTGACTCAACGTTAGCCATGTTGCTGTCTGAATATATACTTTTAATTGATTTTTTGTTAAATTCTTAAATTGAAAACAAACATGGAATCAACACCACCGCATAACAACAACTAGAGATGGACAATTTTGATGTAGCTGTGACTTAGTAACAGTGACATGCCATCGTGAGTCACGCAAGTCACATATCTAAACATAAATATATACAAATGCATGTGTATTTTAAAAATAACAACATAATTTAAGCAAACTTAATTGTTTGATGATGAATATTATGACTATTTGTCACTGTTTTGCATAGTCTACGTTATATTTGTGTGTATCACAGTTTGTAGTTCCCTCATCTCTATTAGATGCTACACCGTGAAGTTGGCTGCGCTGCGTCAGCTGTGTCTAAATGCAATACTGACCACCTAAGAAAAGTATTTTTTTTTAAGGTGATACCATTTTAACCACAATATCAGTATTTTTCAACAATTACTTTCGGCCACACAGCATTTAACAAAAATAATGTTTAAGCGAAATTTGTGGTGAGCGGTTGTGTCGCGTCGCGAGCGTTTAAAGTCTGAAAATATTAGAGGATATCACTTTTGCAGCGCAAATGCCAAACAACAATAACATTGGCAAGGTTCACAAATTACAATAGCGGTCAGCGCAGTATTCTATTGCAATAATTGCCTCGTCTACGTGCCGTGCTTCAATTGTGCCGTGCCCCAGCAGAAAACCAACAACAACATTTTGCCGTCGTCGGCGTAAATAATCTGAATTTGTTTGTAAACGGTAAGTAATTGGATTTTTACAACCAAAAACGCTGATCAAGATTTTGTTGACAGTCCAATCGAAAGTGACTTGGCTTATATAATGCATTTGCTGCAGCCCATTGCCATGATTGTTTTTTATGTATGTATGGATATACATAACATACACAGAGACATATACAGATGTGTGTTTGTGAGTTGTTGTAGGCTTTGTCGGTCGCATTTTTTATTGCTTGCAGCTACTCGATATTTGCTCAGGATTTGTTTATAATCATTCAAGTAAATTGCAAATTGGATTTATTACATTTGCATTTGCACTACTCGCATAAAATTTGCACTACTACGTAATATTGCCAATCAACAACGCAATCCACATATAAGCAAACAAAAGTAGCACATTTCACAGGGCATTCAAGATTTGTCAAGACGCCTGTGATAAATTGCGCCTTTTTATACCGAAGTTGCAGCCAACTACAGTTCCCTCCATGTCACGTATTTTGTGCTGCTCCTTTATTCTTATCTCGTGGGGATATTCTGTTGCTTTGATTACTACATTTAGTAAAGTGTATTTGATACATAAGCGATTTCTTTTTCAAGTGTATTATATGTTCGGTGTGCGCAGTTTTGCATTCCAGCTCTGCATCTTTTATTGCGTTGCTGCTATGTGCGTGGGTGCGCATACGTTCTGTATATCCTACATTCAATTGGTGTTTTAAAAAGGGGTAATATAATACACCCCATGCTTGCTCAATTAGCATCAGGTCGTCAAACAGGAGTGGCAAGTTCGCTTATAACCGTCTCGCATGTAACACCAAAATAATTGCAATCACAAAAAAAAATAGTTGTAAAAAAGATAAATGTATTGTTAAGAACTCTAATTGAAACCTTAATTGAAGCCACATTGTTTCCAGTCTTTTAATATATTATTAAAAATTTAACATGTGAAATTTATTTTAAAAACCTAAAAGCTTGTGCGACATTTACTGGAAATGTATAAGATCAAAATAAACATGTGCATATAAATAGACTTTCGTGATGCATTTTGATACTCTTTACCACAAATCGTCAACAACTAGCTACACAAAGCACGTACTCGATACTCAGTATGATTCGCAATGTATTCGATGTTAAAACAACCTCAATAAAACTCTTTGAGTACATCACTTAACGATAACTATGCATATATAGTAAATTTCGTGTAACAAATTGTTGCAGGGTATTTAACGATCAGTTCGTATCCAATTCCGCTATTGTTTTGGGTTGTTTGTAGCTACACGAATGTGTGTACATAAGTATTATTGAATTTCCTTCACATGTTGTCGTTAGTGTCTGGCCATCAGCTGGGGTGTCCATCTGCCATGGCCATGACTGGCAGCCTACTACAATTTTTGTTGCTTTTGTCGCCTTTCTTTGTTGCTGCCTGAATTTTAAATGTGCTACGTCCTTGTGTGAAGATGTGTTGTTGCTTGTTGGTCTTGCTGCTGCTGTTGCTATTTGCAAATTTTAATTGCTTTGGGCAACGCGTTGCGCCCTTTGCCAACACACTTTTTGAAGTAGAACCAATTCCCCTAGAAGCACACAAATCGAAAAATGGAATATAGCTGAGACAGAACCCGAAGGCATAGAAGCCAAAAGCAATAAATTCACAAATGCAAATAAAATATTTTGTTATAGATTTTGCTGTCTCTCTCTCTCTCTCTCTCCCTCTCTCTCTCTCTCTCTCTCTCTCCCTCTCTCCCTCTCTATCTCTCTCCAGTCCATGTGAGGGCGCTCTTATCCTTGTTGCCACCATACACACACACAATGGCAGCACATCTGAATGAGCTCGACCTTGATCTCCATAGCGACCTCTGTCTGGGCACAGTGGAGTGCCACTTGAAATTCTTTGAATGTCGCAAATTTGTCTAACTGGTTAATCTTTTAATCATTTGCATATAACTTTATGTTATTGTAATATATTTAAAACTTTTTTTGGCAGAATGTAATCAAAAATATTTTGACATTTTACAGGCTTTCGAAAATATTGCTTATCACAATCATATTGATCTGTTAAGTACGTCTGTATGTTCTTAAAATATCTTTCAATTTATAGATATATTGAGCGACCAAACAAGTGTAAGGATTATTTTGATTCAAAACGTTGTCAAAATCAAACTCCAATCTGTATACAGAACATACGTATAGAAATAATCAGTATCAAGTGTTGATGTTTGAAATTATGAAAGGTCGATTAATTTTTATTTCGACAAAGCAACCGAATTAATTTGTGAAAAACTTTGATACATTTTTCCGAACTAAATTTATACTGTGAAATTGATAAGCTCATCATATAAAATTGTTTAGTCTTTACGACATATTCGCTATTCTTTTCACACCAATTTTCTGGTTATTCATTTGCTCAATTTCTGTCCCCCACAATAATTGAAATCATGAACAGATTATGATATTGTTGTTAACAGGAAACACATAGATAAAATCTGTCATCAGGCAGCGTTTTGCGGCTATCACAGACATTTAACAATGTGGGGTAAACCGAATGAGCAATCCACGATTTTGTTTCTTTTTTTATTTTTTGATTGAGGTGACCAAAGGCGTGTGTCGATGTGTGTTTTTCTATATATAAATAAATATTTCTGCATGTATATATCATATGTAGTATTTACGTCGTTGCTGACGCAAAAATGTGAAGAGACTTTAAAATAAATTCAACTCAACGTTTTTATTATTATATCAGTTGTTTTTTTTTTTTTTGCATTTCTACGCATCTTATGCTGCTTATACACTGATACCATTTCAAGTGGAAAAGGTATAATGAAGTTGTGCTTAAGTATGTAATTGAAAGAATTGCATTAAGTAAGGATAAGAAACACAAATATCAGATAACCAAAACATATTTTCATATTAAGGAAACTAGTATTCGCAATCTGACTATGTTGTAGGTATGCGTTTATGTATAAGTGCACAAACAAATATAAAAGAATTACAATATTTTATAACTCTCTCGACTAGACCACTCTAACTTATTTTATTTTCCGTTTGGTTCCAGTACACTTTTTATCTTGTTGTAGTAAAATATCTAAATCAAAGCAAAACCAAATTCTAAAAATTCCAATATGTTAATCTTAATCCGTTCACCGAAATCGGTTAGTAATATGTACTTAATAATACTAAAAAATGATATGGGCTATCTCGATAGTTTCTGAATCATTTATAATGTAATTATTTATACGTTTTTTTTTGTAAAGTTACTTTTGTCATTCCACATTTATTTGTTAAGTAGACCTAAGCATTATACATTTAGAGAAAAAGCACATCTGTGACGTCAAAAGTTTGATAAGTGGTATTTGTATATCATTTGAATTTCCTCAAGAGCAGATCTCCTTACAGTTGTAGAGTATCTTACAGTCCAGCTCTATCGAGCGGCGAGTTCTTCTCTGATTATGCCTGCGTTTGGCAATTGACGAATTGAATACGAACTGGCTCTTTCGTCAATCGGCTGGTCTTGAGAAGAGGGCGGTCTGACGGTTATTGCAATTGAACAGACGTCACAGCTACTGAGCACAATGGAGAATCAGTGTGCTGATTGGCGATGTCGACGCCTGGACTAAGAACATGCCTAGTCTAGTTGGGGCATAAGTAGTACCAACAATATAACAATACATGTTGAAATGTATGTATATCTCAATTAACGATAATAACAACTGTTAATTGTTATCAGTTATAGTAGTAGTTGTTGCTAAACTGGGGACAACTTGCCGTTGACGGCTGCAGTCGGGTTCGTTTAATGCGTCAGCGCAAGGCTATGAATGATAAGCACCGGACAATGACGACGGCCATGGCAATGATTGAGATTTACGATTTAAGCCAAACACAATATTTTTACAAATGTATTCAAACAGAACCTTCTGCTAATCCATCTTACGACTCACGTTCTGCTCGATTTTTGGTAACACATGTCTCATTTCGGTTACATTTTGAATAAAGTTGGTGAAACTATTTTTGCGTCAAGTCTGTGACATGCCACAGTTGTTACTGACAGCCAGCAACAAAGGGGCCTGTCTACCAAAATGTGTCAAAAGAGCCCCAAGGTTGCTCGATAACCATCGAAGCTTACTTATAACTAGTGAGAGCTCTCTGTCCTACCGTTCTCACCCACTCACTAATGCAAAACATTCAATTGCGCCAAAAAAAAAAAATTCGCTTGAATAGTTTGCGTCTGACATTGGGCATTGTGTCTGATAAAAATGCAATTTCATAACAATCGTCTAATTTTAAATAGAAAATTTGATTAGTGCGACACAAAAGCTGTTGAATATTTTACACACATTTCTCTATAAATAGATCACCGTAGCAGATGACAGCAAAAAAATTGTCCTGAAATTAATTACCAGTCCCCATTGGTACGTTACGCGTATAGCTTGGCTCTTCTCGGAAAATGCATTTGCTGCAAATTGACAAAAATTCTGCGAATTGCTTTCCGTTCAGCGACGGTTGTGAAATACTTATTCCAACTGGATTTCGTGTAAACCGTAGACTAGATAGTAGATTGCAACAAGTCTATTGTTGGCCAGCAATCCCAAATAATTAGCAAGAAATTATATTTTCACACTACAGCTATAAATAAATTTCCACGAAATTAAACCTACCTTTCTGCTATATTTTAATTTGGCGGTTAATAATAATATTGATAATATTGATGAGTTCCCACAAACGCAAAATTACAGCATTAATTATTTTTAAATGCATTTATTAATACTGGCACGGTAATTCCAACTAAAACTACTTTAAAATAAAACTTCCCCTAAAAATGGTTGATTTTGCCATTGAAATAATTGTAATTATAGTTTGTAATAATTAATTTTGAGTTATTTGAATGCTCGGAATGCATACAATAGCAAGTAGTTTGTCAGTTGCTTATCGGCGTGAAAACGATTTTTATTAACAGCTCACACCTGCAAGTGTCGGGTAATTACAAAACCTGCCATTGTCATGACGTTCGAAGGCATTGAGTCAACAAAAGTTGAAGCTGCGACGCTGCCGAGGCATCATAGTTGTTTAGCAGCAGCAGCAGCAACAGCAACAAGAGCAGCAATACGCCAGTCAATGCCAAAGGTCAAAATGCCTCAACAATCTAACTAAAGGCGATGCTGCAACAAACATCTACCCACACACACACACACATACGCACACACACACTCAATTTACTCGCGTGCGGGCAACCCATGCATTAATGTAGGTGTGTATGTTATATTGGGCAAGTATATATAGGTGTGTCATGTGTGCCCCTGCCACTGGCCAATGCGTGGACCGCAAAGGGCGGTCTACGACAATGCGGGAAGCAACTGTCAAATGGATAACGGGATTACGTTTAATGAGCAAGCCAAATACGGATGAAATAAAAAAAGCAAGCACATACATATAAATTAAATGCCCCGAACAACAATAACAGCTTCTCACCGTATTTGCTAATTAAGCAGAATTCTCAAATAGGAGGCACCACTGATAGCAATCGCATTGCCAATCTGTGACATTTGTTGCGTGTGACATGCCCACTCTACCCACACTCCACAGATTGCCCCTCCCATATCCAGCAGCAATATTGTAGATACATATTTGATAAATATTGCGCATACGCCCCTCGTACACACTGCCTACATACATATATTTATATATCTAAATACATAGTAAATAATACAGCGTTCACCTTTGGAAACAATTATCCCAACACAGGTCGCCATCACATGCAAGTAGCTGGCGTAGCTGGTTGCATGCGTCACAGGATGCTCAATTATATTTAGAACGTTATGTATAGCGTAGCCAACATTTAGATGGGTGCTTTTAAACCCTGAGATACAAATAGCTCCAGTAGTGGGCGTTGCGCACTGAATTTAAAGCTGAATAAATTGTCATATCTCACATAAACAAAGGCAGACAATTTAAATTGGTAGAACGTGCAGAACCGTGACTTAGTTGGTGGTCTTCATATGTTCATAGCACACACATACTTAAGTAGGGTGCATTCAAGGAGTATTTTATGATAGGAATATAATTAGAATTAAGATGTTTTAAGGGAATGTTAGGAATGTTAAAAAATGTATGGTTATAATAAGTAATGTACAAGCAAACACAAATTATTGTTTATAATAAGTTAGTAATTGTAATACAGAATTCAATATGCAGAAATAAAAAAGTTTATTAATTTGATTTGCGTGCCAAAAATTAGGAGATCTTTACATTTAAACTTGTCCCGTCTTGGTCCTTGTACAGGTCCTCCTTTCAATATAAATTATTTGCTCTTACAGCTATGAAAAAACTTCAAGTTTTTAAACATGAGACAGACACACATTCATATGTAAAAGTATACTTTGTCAGCTTGGAGAAGCCTCCTTTTGTCCACAGTCAATGGAAGTAAACTTTGACCTTTGGTCTGTCAGGTAAAGTTAGCCAGCAGCTATCTGAACATTCACAGTCGCTGTGAGTGGGCTTGTATGTGGCATAAATGTGCTGACAACGCTTCATATGGGATGCACAAGTGGTATATACTTGATATTTTCAATGTGACTGACAGATGCAACCACAATAGCAGATACACATGGGGGATGCATTAGCAGCGGCATGAAACTCGATGAATGTTGTGTAAACAGTTGGCCAGCCTGGTGTGAGTGCCACTTTTAATTAAATGTTGAGCTGCGCATTCTACAATTCCAAAAACAAAAAGCCCCACGTATCTACAGTATTCCACATCATATATATATATATATATATATATATATATGTATATGATTGGCGTGTACAGTGCCCGCTCCGAATTTTGTCGCAAAATCAAATTATATCGTCGCACGCATTAGCATTGAAACACACTGTTTGATATTTGTCATGAGCAAATAGTACGGCGGAAAGATGGGAATTGACTGAGAACTGAGGTCAAAGTGTAGAGTTTTGCAGTTGCAGTTGCACTCAGACAGATTAACGGTTGCCAGGCACGCGTTGCAGCCATTTTGCACTGAAATCCAATTAAATTAGTTCACAGACTTCTTTCAACTTCTATGGCTTTGACTACGAGAGAGGTTCTTGGAAATAAAAGTTTCATATTTGGAATACAAGTGGCTGCCATTACTTGTATTACCTGATGGAATTTACAACTAAAGAATACTTTATTTCATAAAGACAGTGACTCTTCTTCTTTTTTTTTTCTGTTTTGAAATTATTTTTCTTTGTAAGGCAATCACATTTTTCGCATTAAATTGTGGAGCCCAAGTTCGCTTTGCTGTACGCCCACTTTTCATTGTCGGGGCAACTTGGGGCTTCTTATAATGTGGCTGGGACCCACTTGATATAATGATGACAGCAATTATGAATGAGTGAAGGTCGCAGGATAACGGCAGTCAGGCAATTCATCATCATGTTGAGCCGCACTGGACGTTGCTTTGTCTGCATATGTATATGTATAAGTATGTAAATTGTACTTGCATATTTTTTAAAGCAGGCTTCCTCCTTCATTTTGCTTTTATGGCGTTTTTCTTTGCAGTACATTGCCATTAGCATGGCATGCAAACAAATGATGACGTCATCCAGGAGCCAAACAATTTGCATGCAAGCCGGTCGTTTACTAAGCCCTCCCATATTTTTCCGTGCGTTGCTTACTTGCAATTTTTGTGTTTTTGTGGTGTATTTTTTTTTTTTTGTCTTTTATTACCCAAGCTCTCCTTTAGTGTTGGAGCGTTATCCGAGCAACCCATTCAGTGAAGAAAGGCCTCCTGCAAGAGTGAACCAAACAAAATGCATACGTCATGCGACCCCAAAGCTTAACTTTTGCACGAGTAGGAACTTTGTCTGAATGTGTGTGTGTGTGTGTGTGTGTGTATGAGTATGGGTTTGCAAGGAAATCAATCATCCAGAAATAGATCAACTCGTCGCCATCACTATCGACGCTGTCCTCGTCCTCGTGGACACGTTCAAGTCATTTCGGGTCGCACATTTGAATTTGGCCATTGTTCTTATTGTACTTCCTATCGGTCTCGCACTTTGCATCTGCTCGCTCGCTATACGCTAAGCCAACAAAAAGTGTAAACTAAAAAACAAGCAAAGCTTTTCACAACGGGCGGTCGCCGTGTCCTGCCCGGCAGCAAGGCTGTCTATTAGTCCGTTGAGTGCTTTTGACAATTGCCCTTGGCATTACTACGTGCAATGTGTCAATTTTGTGTAATACTCCCAATTGATGGCTTATCGACCATTTTCGTTAATTGCATTTAAATTTAATGAAAATCAAATCACTGTTGTGCCAAACGCAGAACACTTTTACTCAGTCTATATCTATATATAGAAACTGACTGAAAATCACATTTAAAAAATTCCCACATATATCGTGAATATTTGCTAATCACAAATATAAATTTGGAGAATTGTACCATATTATTTTGAATAAATTTAAACACATTGAATCCGCATAGTTGATAAATAATTGAACATAAATTGATTCTTTCGCAATTCATTTTTCTTTACACTTAAAAAGGAAAAAGTAAGAAAATAAGTTTATTGATGATTGTTCATTGAAAAACAAGAAAAAGAAGTATGCCGAACCACAGCTGTTTGATATTTTCAAGTATAATTACCAAATTTCCCGCAATAGTCAATATGGCATCTTGGTG
The DNA here is from genome assembly GCA_035041535.1 of Drosophila cognata. NCBI lineage: Eukaryota > Metazoa > Arthropoda > Insecta > Diptera > Drosophilidae > Drosophila > Drosophila cognata. The sequence continues at coordinate 8,592,301 of JAWNLC010000571.1, read as the reverse complement.
TTTTTTTATCTTGATGAAATTTGTACAGATTATGAAAAATATGTCAGCGCATTATATTAATAAGAAGTTTCTGCCTTTAAAATTGTTCTGGTTTTTATTGCCATTGAAAAACGATATGTATATATTTGCGAAAGGAATGCAGTTATCGATCAAATAAATCTGCCCGTGGCTTACTGGAATTTATATACCAAATTTGAAGTCTCTGGCTCTTGTAGTCACTGAGATCCGGGTGTCCATACAGACGGATGAATGGCCAGAAAGACTGATGAACGGCCAGACAGATTGATTGTAGATCTATTATCGCATTGTTCGAATAGTTAAGCAAACCTAACTTTTATAGTCAAAGTAATTGATAGACAACCAATAGTCGACGCTTATATATAATATATATACATTTATATGTTAAGAATAAATTATTCCAAGTATAATCAACACAATGCATATTCGCTGAACTATTTGCTCAGTGGTGCGCAGCAGTTATAAAAATAGTTGGCCTAAAAGGGAAGAAACTATTTTTATAGTATACAATTGGGCGCTAATCTAAAACTATGTTTCCCTCAAAATAGCAATCATCATAATAAAACTGGCCTCGTGTTGGCAAATTAAACTCGGTCACAGGTGCTGCCAGCGACAACAATAATAATAAGAGCAGAAAGGACGAAGTCAAAGGCAATGACGACGTCATTGTCCTGACGCCAAGGCGATGATTGTCACACCGGCTTTTCTCATTTTCATTCATTCACAAAAATTCTCCAATATTATTAATCACCCTTTCTCACACCTAGTTAGTTACGTATATATAGCATATTTACGGTGTATATGTATATATAGCTAAGCAAAACAATAAAATCAAGAGCAGTTGTGAATCAACAGTGCGTCACAAAAGCTGAACACAAATCCAGTGGCGTCGGACTCTATTGATTGCCTTCGCGTGCCGATACTTAACTTCAGTGCCAGTCTCATCCCTTCCTCTCTCTCTCTCTCTCTCTGCCTCTCTCTCTCTCATTTCACCTTTCCTTGTTGTTCTCTTCTCTAAACTGAACTTCCGCCCATATTAGAATGGGTTCAATTGGTTCACGTCTGTAGTGTTTCGGTTTTGCAGCACTCGTAAATATTTTGGGAAGCAAGTGAAATTCCTTTCGTACGTAACCGTCATGTTACGTCAAAGCAAAGCGTTTATGTTTCAATGTAAATTTGGTGGTAAACAATTAAGCAAAGGCTGTTGTTAACGCAATTGTTTGACGAATCTCCTTATTGAATAGCGCGTGAATGTCAAAGATCTTTCTGCAAAATTAAATGGGTAATATTGTGCACACAACTTTAGTGGTATTGAATATTTATCAAGACTTAAGAGGAGTCATTTTTTTAATTGGACGTTAAATATTTGTTTTTAAATAAGGAAAGATGCGTCGTCATTCAGTGAACAGTGGATCTTAAATTAAAAAAATTAAATTAACTTTGTGAAAACTGAAGGGTATTTAACTATCGGTCGACAGCTGAGTTCAACAGATATTTCGTCCAAACTCATCAGTTACACTTAATATACTTTTTATATTTGGGCACCACGATGTAGCATTGATAATTTAATGCATATGTGAGCAGATAAAAACAGGGCTTTGCAATCTTCTAATCTTCCAATTGAGATAGGTCTGTTCATATCTATAATCTTCTGCAAGCTCTTTTTGCTATAGAAACTAATATCCACTCTTGTTTTTACAGCCCAGTCATGTCGGACGCGGTCAAGTCTAATAACAATGCCGGCAGCTCGGCGAGCGTGGATAAGGACGATGGCGATGTTACACCGACGACGACGACAACGATACCGCGCAGCAATCACAATAACAACAACAGCAACAAGTTGAAGTCAACACAGAACAGCAGCGGCAACGGCAGCATAGACAAACTGTCACCAGATCAGGATATTTACATAAATGCTGCTGATGGTCTTCCCAATAAGCATCCGACTCTGCCACCCGAGTGCGATGTAGATAACGATACGGAGCCAGAGGTGGATGCCGACTCGTTTGATGATCTGCCCACATCGATTATTGTGACCAACATACACTCGGAGGTGTTTGCCAATCCCGAGCTCAAGCATGCCATGGAGGAGCTGTTCCGCACATTCAGCGAATCGGCTACCTTCCAATGGCTGCGCAGTTTTCGCCGGTTGCGGGTGAACTATGACAACGCCATTGCGGCGGCCAATGCGCGCATTAAGCTGCACCAGTACGAGTTTAACAAGAAGACGGTGATCACGTGCTACTTTGCACAGCCGGTGACACCCGTTAACAACAAAAATCTTCAGCCACCGGCGCCGGTTAAACAGTTCCTTATCTCGCCACCCGCTTCGCCGCCCGCCGGCTGGGAGCCACGGGAGGAGGCTGAGCCTCTGGTCAATCACGATCTGCTTGCCGCTTTGGCCAGCCTAACGCCCGGCGAATCGCACGAGTTGCATCCGCAAAGCGAGGATCAACCAGCCATCATTGTGCACACGGCCATGGTGCCCGAGGGAGGTGGCCTAGGTTCTGCAGTGCAGCCCAAAGCACCCATTGTACAAACCAAATGCCCGGAGCGCGCATAAGCGCCAAGGCTTTGAGCTTAAAACTGAATTGTTGGCGGCATATGGAAGAGACAGCTCCAGCGGCCCAGACCCAGAACTGAACAGAACTGTCTCTCATAGACAGAGAAAGCTCAGAAATGGCAATCTGGTGGTCGAGAGTATTTTTTGTAAATAATTTCTTAAAAAACAAAGATTCGATTGTGATTAATTTACACGTAGTTATGTTTTGTATTAAGTACTTGTACTCTCTCGCTTGGAGCGTTTTATGATTCGGTTTCTCATTTCCGTTTCAATTTCATTTGCCTCGTGTGTAGCCGTTGAGCAATTACTATTATGGATGATTTGCTTATCTTATCATGCGCCAAGTGGAGCTGCTAATTGTAATTCAGTCTAGATGTGTTTGTCGTTCGCATACGAAGTCTCTATCTTGGTGTCTGTTTGTATTTGTATCGATGTCAGAAATTGTACTCGTTACTTGTGGCCATCCACACAATATCTAAATGTACCTTCGTTGCTATAATGAACATGAATTCTATTCGATTGTAAGTAGATGCAGAAATAAACGATGAATCCCCAAATACCAACAAAAATCAGATATGAATATATGTGTGTATATTCATGAATATCTGTGTATATGTAAATGTTGACTTAATTGTAAGACAGAGCACACTCGGATTGCTATACATTTTAGTTATAATTTTAACAAGTAAAAGAAAACGAAATTATATTGAAATTTAAAATGAATGTTCTCAAATGTACCAAAAACAAAAACAAATTTAACAAAAATTCTTCTGTTCTTTGATTGAAATTTTAACAGTTATCCGCCAATGATTTTGCATGTCTGTTTAAAATTTGTGTAGCAATTTATAACAATTACTGGCAACTTGTGACAAACATTCAAGGTTGAAATATAACTATAGTGACCATTTCAGAGAACACTTGTATTTTTAAGAAACAATTATAAACTTCCTATTTGAGCCAGAGTGGGAAATTGAATACGCATCAATTTCAATATATTATAGTTGACACCAAATTAAAAATGGTTACATACTGGTATATGCAATGGCAACGTTTTTGATTAAAGACGGCTGCCGAAAATGGGCAATTTTTGACAGCTGGCAGTATTTGTAAATCTGCAAGTTCTGAAAGAGTTGATAATAACAAACATAAAAAACTATTTTATGGGTGCCCAACATCTTCAACATTTTAATCCTTTTTGTCTGCACTCATCCGCTTCTATACACATATTAAATTTTTAGCTGTAGCTTGTTTTTGTAACGGCTGAAAGCATAAAACATTTCAAAGGTTTCTTGAAAAACTTGCGTTGCTTGTTGTTTAAGTAAATTCTTTATGAAATTTTCATCAAGCTCAAGTTTGGTATGCAAAAGTCATCTTACGAAGGCGTCTTCACAAAACTGAACATTAATTTTTAAAAGTTTTGCAGCATACTTTTAAGCTTGCTCGAAATCTAATCGAATAGCGAAAATGTCAAATTTAATGCAGATTTCAGACACAGTTTTCTGTGAAAGAACTGACGGGACTCCGCAGGCACACGCTTGAGTCTAACACGGTTTTTGTTTAGCTTTTAATACCAAAAAACATACGCGAATTAAAAACAAGAGTGAGAACTGCGAGCTCAATGCATCATTGAATTAGATGCCTGAGTCTCGCAGCGAGTGTCTCAATTTATTAACAGGATGAAACTTAACTAAGTGCACTTTGCAAAAGCAGCTATGTGTGTGTGTGTGTGGGTGTGTGTAGCTTATGAGAATGCTTAACAGAAAGGGAAAAAAACTTTGGCATTTTCTATTTGCTTTCAATGTTTTTCAGCGGTACCATTTGCTCGGGATCGTCGGGATAAATACTATCCTGTCGCTGTTTGCGACCAGCACATTGACTAAACCAAGTATCGCCCTTGCCAAAGTTCTCGCCATCCTCAATGGACTCTGGCATGGGCTTGTTCATTGTCTCCGGCAGGAACATAACCCAAAAACCCGAGACCAGGGCAACTACGCCAAAGAGTACGGACGGAATCTTCGGATCTAACGAATCACCGAGCAGTGTTATCAATGGCGTCAAAGCGCCAGAGAGACGCGCAGACATGGAACCCAATCCCATTGCAGAATTCCGCACCACGGTGGGAAACAGTTCCGCCGAGTAGTTATAGATGACAGCAAAGGATCCAGCGATGAGCAGTTTGCCCAGCATCACAACGCTCGTGGACACCGTACTGCCCTGTGCAATAAATGCGGCCACAATGCAACAGAGGCCGCCGCCTAGCATCAGAGTGGAGGTAATGGAGCGCCTTCCCAGACGATCCAAGACAAACACCACGAACACATAGCTGGGGAACTCCACCAGTCCCATGAGGAATAGTATGAGGTATGGATTGCCATAGAGCTTACCCGTGCTCAGGGACAGGCCATAGTAAACAATCGAGTTAGCGAACCAGCACAGGCAAACATTCAACGTCTTCATACGCAAATTGGGCGTGCGGAATAGGTCACTCAGACCCGCACTGGACTTTTCCTCAACAGCTGACTGCTGCTTGGCCTTCTGCACAAAGTAATCCTTGTCAACGGGAATGCCAGATCCATTGATGCGTATCCCCTTGGCCACAATGTCCACAGCCTCCGCAGCGCGACCCTGCATCCACAGCCAACGCGGTGACTCGTCCAACAGCCACCAGTGGCCAATAAACAGCAAGCCGTGTAGACCATATACCACCTGCAGCAGCTGACGGTCCTTGATGATGGCCCCCCATCCTGCGACGAGCATTATGCCACCAGCGAATACTGCCTGCAAAACGAACGACAATTAATGAAATTCTCGAAAGAAAGTCAACCTATATTCACCTGGAAGGTAACGCCGCAAACCGTGCGCTTGCTGGGACCGACCAGCTCCATGGTCAGCACAAAGCCGCATATATAGGCGCCGGCAGAGCCAACAATGCCGAGCACGAACCGCGTTGCCATAACCGAGAAGTATTCCGGTATGAAGGCGACGCCAACACCGACGAAAAGCTGCAGGAGAGCCGACCAGCAAAAGACTGCCTTGCGGCCCACCTTATCCGCCAAGCCGCCTAACGTCACAGCTCCCGTAAAGGTGCCCAGCATGAACACAGTCTGAATTATGGCGCCCATCCAACGACGATTGCAGACAAAGTTCCAGTCCATGGTGCGAGATGTCTTGTAATATGTCGTATCGTACACATAATTCTCACAGGGAATGATGACACTCTGATTTCCTGCGCTCAAATCGAACATATGACACGAGTCCAGCTCGCCCGTGTCTTTTTGTGGGATGGCATCCAGAATATCACTGGAGTTCCATGGCAACTGTGAGAGGGTACTGTTATCAACGCCTGGAATAAAGCAACGATGCTCCGGAACAGCAGCCACAGTCACCAGGGACAGCATATGCATACCCGCCGTCAAAGCCGAGAGTACTTGCAAAAAGAATTGGACAAATTGATATTTGCCAAATTCACCTAAATGAACCAAACGAAGCGATTTATAATTAAATTATGATTTATTTAGATACAACAACATATGTACATATAATAATAATATATAATAATAATATATAATAATAATATATAATAATATAATATATAATATTCAGGTGTATGTTTCATAGATAATAGATTTCAGACAGATACTGCAGGCAAAATTACTCAAAATTTTCCAATTTATTTGAATTTGTCTTCTGTGATCTGTGTTAAGATTTCATATCAGATACTCAGCTTATGAAATTGAATGAATGAATGAAATTCATTCACTTCGATAATACATAATAATTTTAAGAGATTCAAAAATTAGCATATTTATCGTGAAATTAATTTAAGAATTAGACTGATAAAATATCTTGGAACTTGGACAACTTTAACTATAAATACGTATTGAAAACAATTTCATTGAACATTTATCCAAATTGATGGAGCTATATAAGTTGCCAAACTGGGTTTTCTGATTCCCATTGATGGGCGACTCATTCAACGGCGTCGAAAGAATTGTCGTCACATTGCAATTAAATCAAGTGGAATTTATTCCATTCGATTTCAATTAAAAAGCGTACCAGTGTGCGGCTACTATTTACCAACAGAATATACATGTATACATATATACTTTTATTTTTTTATTTTGTTGTTGCTTGTATTCTCTGTTTTGCTATGGAAGAGTTGAAATGCTATTGGCTGTTATATTTTTGCATTGACTGTGCTGTGATCTCGCTGCTCGGGGGCAGACACTGTGTAAATTTCTTTGGACGTACCCTAGATATTTGACACATGAACAGTCCAATGTTTCCTTGGCAGGCAATTGCAATTGATTTGTTGTACAAACTATAACTGTAACAATATTGATTTATACAACTCGGCTAATGGACAAACTGTCGCCGCTAGTCAGAAAAGTTATAACACACACCAAGAATTCGATGACATACCACGTCTTAGAATTTGATAAAATTAATTCGTTGATCGCACAATAAGTGAAATTATGTCACTGATCTCTCACACCCGTTTTTAATTAAACCAATTCGGCATTCCGATAGTCTTTAATTAAATTCAATTACACCTCATATACATAATCGCAACGATAAATGATCGATCGCTAAGTGACACTAATGAAACAAAAACAACAGGCACTAAATCAACCTTGCGGTCCAATAGCAAATCATACTGGATTATCAGAATACCAACCTCCCATTGTATTGCCATAGCCGAGTAAAAATACATATACATATACTCGCGTAGTTTATGACTTGTTTGTGGTACTTACTGTGCAAAATTATTAACCAGTTTACTACCAAATAATGTAATAAGGCAGATGAGTTCCAACTAATCAAACATGACATAAAACATGTACTTTTTAAGCCTATCGATCATTTCGGCAATGGGTTATTAAATAGATAAAGTGACCTATTTAATAACTCTGTCTCATCACAACTGTCATCAAATATTATATAACTTAAGGGATTAACAAAACCAAAATAAAAGTCATCAATCATTAGTGCTAGCAAGGTCGGCCAAAATCACTAGGTGACTATCCCAATTTATAGTACTCCCTTATAAATCATGGCTTAAATCAGAGTTCTGCTCTTGAAAATAGTCAATATTTTATTTGAAATGTCTTTCAAAAGTCGTTTCCCAAGCATATGTGCAATATTCACATATCATTATATACTATATTTATTTAAAAGTCACATTAGTTGCGGCTTTTTTTGGTTTAACATTGGGTTTTGGAATCGATGGTTGTTATACAGTTTGTAATTACACACATTGGTATTCGTTACAAGACTCTAAGCCACAAACTGAACAAAGCTGAATGTAGAACGAGTTAGTAGAACAAAAGCTGTTGTCATGGCTGCGGTGGGCGGATATGTGGCCTTTGTTTGATGATGGATTTCTAGTTTTCATATATTCATCAACATGTGAATTACACTTGTAAATACGCGATTATTAAATAAACATATCTACTGCAACTAACACTTTAAGTGGAATATAATTAATAATTATATAAACTATGACGTATACGTATATGCATTTTAATAAAACATTTTTAAAGCTACTTTATTTAAGTTACGTTGGAATAATTCTTTTACTTATTTATTGCATAAATCAAGCAATCGAATCAGCAAATCAGATAATTGACATAGAACAAATCTATTGACGAAATCTTGGTCCAACTTAACAAATGAAAATGGAAGTGTTAAAAGTTTCAAAAGAAGCTTAATGACTTTATGTTCGAAAGGCCCCAAATCTGTCTGCTGTTCAAAGAAAGCGATAGCTCTTGATGAGCTCAATGTTCTAATTTATATACATATAACATATGGCGTACTCAGTGGGGCAACTAGCCCCTGACCCACACCATTTCCCGAAATCTCAACTAGTTTAGATACAAATTTATGAGATTCGGCCACGCTTCACGAAAAGCTCAGAACGCCCTTCCATTTTACATGTTCTTATCGCCATGCCGTTGATATTAATATTGTCAGTGAAACTTTAAGAGAAATTGTTGTAGGTCAGCTTTATACACACACTCAGTCTTGTGGCATTGAAAGAAGAACTGGAAAACCTTATAAGTCACGATACGAAAGATTATTAAAAACTTGACTAACAGACATTGTGGAAGCACACATCAGCAGAAAAAAAAAAAAATGAAAATTACAAAATTAGAAATAAAGTCGTGGCAAAACCTGTTTTTTGGCTTTCGAATTTCTTGACGTCATATTCATATGTACACAGAGAGTGGAGTATATTAGCATGTGTATACTTCTGAATGTTGTTACTCTTCAGGTAAAGGTGAAATGGCGGTCATTAATCTCTTACCGGTTGCAGTTCAAACATTTAGTGGTAATAAATGACACAAACTTGTTTCTTATGCATACGCATGTAGGTTTCAACTTTGAAATTGAAATGATGTGATTCGAAAAGTTTGCACAAATGCTTTCAAAGTGCTCCAAATGTTGTGCGGTAATAAAGACGCCGATAAATTCCGTAATATACTAATAAAAACTGATTGATGGCAAATATAAAACTGATATTTATAGCAATGAGTTTTCAAACTAATAAAGTCTATTTGTTGAATGTCAATATATTCTAGCGGTTAGCTCTATTAAATAGAGCGATTGTCAATAATTAGACCTTGAATAGTAGTAGTGGAATATGAATAATGCATTTGCATTATTTAACATAACTGCTTAACACACAAAGAATTGTTTTTTAGCTCTCAAGCTGCTCGCTTTAGTTATGTGTGTAAATTACCTTAGTACACCGTAATCCCATGAGGTAGATTAGTCGTTTATATATTTTGTCTATTTGGCCAGAAGATTTAGTAAATCAAACTGGAGCTCACAATTCGCATTCGTGCTAATTGTATGAAACCAGGTACGTGTCAGTCTGTCATGCATGTCTGACAATTAACCCAACCTTGATATTTATTAAATTAGAAAGAGTCGCAATTAGAATTGTATTAGCACAGCGCTTTCAAATGCTTTGGCGGCAAAACTTGACAAACCAGCGTTGAAATTAAAAAATAGATTGCGTAGCTAAGGGCTAAGTAAAAAGTAGATACGCGCAAGAAACTGATAAGCAACATTAAAATAATTTAATTTAACTAAACCGTGTACTTTATGCATTAATATTTACTTGGATAAATGCCACAGCAGCTGCTTGCGTGATCACCGCATGCGTGGCTGATAAGCGCCATTGATAAGGAAAGGCACAATTAGAAACGGTCAACAAATCTATAATCTTTAATCACTGCATAGGAACACTTACCCAATTTGCCCATGAGGTCCTCTAAAACATAATCCACAGCCATTTTTGGTTTGAAGACTTATGCTGCGAGTGAGTAATGAAGTTTCCGTCGAATTTTGGTCTCTTTTTTATTTAATTTTTTCTATAACTTCAAATAATAACAAATCGAATTTTCCAACGGTTTGTACTACGTGCTATAAATAGTTTGTGTATTAGTATAGCAAAAGATGTGTCTTAGATTACCAGTGTCAGAGGGACAACTAACTAAAAACTTGGCTTGGCGCGCCAAGCCGTCAAACTAGCGCTGGAGATGATTGGCAAGCGCCGCCGTACTGGCAAAAAGCTGAATGCTAACTGAATGGGCTTTTCGCTTCGACTCATGACTGAATAGCACTCACATGTAGCAGTAGTATGAAAACAAACCTCCACTCGCTCAAAACAGCGATAACGAACCACTTTGCGCTCCCAGTGCCATGTGGGAAGAGCTTCGCGATTGAGAGTGGATCGCAGTGTTTGAGTATTTGCTGAATTTATTGTTGGTCTTCTGGGCTACAGTACTGTGACATAGTTCTATTTCGATAAGCGGAATCATTATAATCAATAAAGAGCATATAAATCAGCAAAAGTATGTGTGTTCGTAAAATGTGGATCATAAGATTAAATTGTGTACAGTGTGGCAAAAGTAATTCAAAACATGTCCAGGCAAAATTGATGAGCAAGTAGCTTATGACACCAAAAGTAATTTTTGCTTACCATTGGGCATATACAAAGTAAATAAAATTATATTTTGAAATTCACAGCAGAGCTGCTTTTAATTGTCTTGCTTAAATATGTGATCTTTTCTTTTTACCACTGTCTTCTATACTGTTTTGCAGCGATCAGCTCAAAATATATTGAGATAGTCATTAACTGAAGATTGAAGCGAAAATAAATGATTTTGGCAAATGCATCGAAAACAGTCGCTTATCTCTCTTTCTCCTAGCACTTTCTAATTTCTCCAAAACCCCTACTTTTATTTTGTTACATATTTAGAGAAACAATTTTACACATTATTATAGAGCTAGTTTCATCCCAAATCTCAGCATGCTGATCTACATACGTACACACAAATGTGTTACAAATGTATTTTCTTTTTAATAAATAGTTCAACAGTCTTTCAATATATATTATTTTAAATTTTACTTTTCAAATTGTACTTTAAAAATGTCGTCGCAATCAACATCGGACATAATGTCCTTTGCATATTTGGATTCGCTTTCGAACATTTTAATAGAAGATATTAAAGAATTTCAAATTGAATTTGAGACCAAAATGAACTTTATACGAGAGCAGGATAATGAGTGCTTAAAACAATTAGAACAAGTGAGTCTTCAGTCTAAATTATATGAATGGTTACCTGAACTATAACCGCCTGCAGATTATTTCCATTGAACACTTTGTAGAATCAATGAAGAAAAGTCTTCTCCAAACTGAGATTGAATTGGAGGAATGCGGAGCCTCTTTGCTCCAAGCAGAAAAATACATTTCGCTACTTGAGGCGCAAACCAACAACTTTCCACAGAATTCACAGTTCCCTAATTATACTAGCAACTATATGGACCTTTTGAAACTACTTTTATCTACTGATCGCTCGGCCACACAGGCCAACAATATAAGGAATGAGATCGATCTGTATAACAAAGAGGTCTCCGAACATTTCAGAATACCTAAATTGGTAAGAAATTGAAAGGGCAGTTTACCCCATAAACTAAGTTTATTTTCACAGATTATCAAGATCATGGACTGTCATGTGACGGCGCTTAAGTCAGTGGATGAACAATTAAATCAAATACAAAGCATGTCCGCTAGTGTGGCCAGTAGTTATGATCATATAACTGAACAACTGCAAATAAGTAGGCTGAACAATAAATGCACATGCAATATGGCTGGAGTAGTTAATGGTAAATTCAATGTTTCTGACTGTTTACAGCATACTTTTAATGTATTTAAAAAGTAACCAATTATGAAATGAATATGATATATATGTATGTAAATGCTAATCAAGTTCAACTTTGTTCTTAATAATGTAAAGATAAGAATGATGTTTGGTTTGTATTGTGATGTATGTTAGTTAGAGTCGCGGAAAAAGAGCACATCATCGGCAATGATGCTGGTGCTCGTCTTTTGATTGCCCTGCTGATCGGTGATCTCGCCATATGTAATCTTTCCCTGAACCATGGTGCGTTGTCCCTTCTTCAGGTACTCTAGCACCGTATCGCGCAAATTGGGCTTGAAGACGACCACGCGATGCCAGTCGGTGCGTTGCGCCCAATCACCATTTGCATATCTGTGCGCACAATAAGTAAGAATGTAACAAAAATCCTTTTTCTAAAATATTGTAGATGTTAACTCACTTGTAGTTTGTGTGTGTGGCCACTGAGAATGTTACAACCGGATGCTCTTCTGAGCCGCGCAACTGCGGATCGGCACCCACACGCCCCAAGATCGTCACAGTGTTGACAGCTAAATTTTAAATTAATAAATGACAAATTATTATAATACACTTGATATGCATGTATCTAACTTATTAAACACGCACTTTTTTCAATTTTGGCGGGTGCGCCTCCCGTTGTACTGGCAGCACTGCGTGCCGGTAAATTCCAAAGTACGTTCACGGCAGGCTTAAGCTAGCAATACATAAATGATTTTATTAATATATACATGATTTGTTGAGGCTATGGTAATGTTAAACTTACAATGCGTTTACTTTGTTGCATCATTTTGTTGGCGTGTTTTGTGTAGCAGCAAAGCGATTTTATTTGTGCAAACAGCTGTTTCGAATCTAATGCAGCCAACTTAATTAGATAACCTAATGCTTGTGGCGCGCTCTGTTGTACATTTTACAGGGCTTCGACTATTCGATAATCGATAATTTATTGAGCACATTAATCCACTTGCGGTCATGTTTAAAAAAAGACAAATTTACTTTAATTTTTACATACAATACTCTACAACCACTGTAATATTCTTAACAATATCCGGGTCATTGCTCAGAAAGTGGTGAATAAATACTGCGACTGATGGGAACGCGCTCTGTTGAATTGGAGCGCGCTCTATCGGCAGTTTTTGGAACCCATATTAGCAAAAGCTACTTGCTACAAAACTTTTCCACTTTGATTTGGATATGTAAAAAAAAAGTAGTGTAAGTAGGCAAATTGCTGCCTGCTACATAGGTTTTAGTTAGTACAATTAACAGACGACGGTGTCGCTTATTGATTGAAATTAATATTTTCCGTCTTTTCGCATTACTAACATTTTGTTTGTAAAACGCAAAACTGTTCAAATTCAGTATTTCAATTACATAAGTATATAAACAAACAAGAAGAATCCCGATTTTGAAGTTATGTTAAGAGGTAATAACAGTATTTCTAAAAAGTAAGAATTTAAGTTTTAAAGATAATTAAAAATTCTGCTAGTTCATTTATGATTGACCAGATTATTCAATACATTTATTAAATACCGCACTCCTTAAGTATGCACATAATGGATAAAATGTTTAAATTTTCAGACTACTATCAGGCTCTGCAAGAAAGATTTGAAAGAAGTCGATAACAATTACAGCAATCATGTGCATTTACCCGGCACTTGATGCTTCAATTTTCAATTGAAAACTGCATACCAACGAGTAAAAGCGAACGCAAGTCGGAACAGGATGTACGATCGACGATTGTTTTCGTTGCCGAAGCTGAATCTACGAGCTGCCATTACGCGACTCCATTTTGTTTCTCTCAAGCAATTGACAATATGTCAAGGCCTCGCACAGATTTCTTAACAAAACGGAAGAGTAAACTCACTACCTTTATGTATTTATATGGGTATATATGTATACGTGCTTCGCTTGTGATACTGCAACAACACCATCAGCATCACTCTGCTATGAAGCACAAGAACAATAACAACAACAACAACCTCTGTACAACACTACGAGTTTGCATTCAAATTCAGGCGATGACGACAGCCAACCGACAACGACGGGCGGGCGACAATGGTGTTGTCGTTGTTGATGTCGGGTGTTGGTGCATAGCTGGTGCCTCAAAAATATGGCCAGCCCTAGCTCCGGTCGCAGAGTCTTGAAGCTATTTCAATGGTGCGTCACATCAGCCATTTTATAGGATACCACTACAGTTATAGATATCTTGGCCACATATAGATACCTTGGACACAAACATAGAACAATTTTTGAAATTCTATTCAGTTAGAATTTACTTTACTTTTTGTTTTTCATATTTCATATTTCTAAAACATTACTGAAGATTTCAAGATTTCAATTTTTAATCATATATAGTTGTCCCAATAATAGATTTCTACAACATATTTTAGAAATTCTTTTAAAAAAAATAATACGTACATATATACATAGTCGGTAAAATATATGAACAAAAAAAAATATTTTTGTATTCTTAGCTAAGAAAATGTTTTTATTTAGCAATCTATTAGATATTGAGACCTATGAGCAGTAGTCAATTGGTTCCCAGTTTCTAACTATTATGAATATTATCAATTTTGATTATATTTTGTTTAGAGATGTTATATAATTTTGCTTTATCCATTTCTTCCCATACATATTTAGTAGCGTATACTTATCCCCACTGTAGCCCCAATCTATGGCATTATTCATGCTGTCGTTTTTGAGTGCTGTCGTCGTCGTCGTCGGTCGGTCGGTCGCCTCGCCTTGCCTCGCCTCGTCTCACCATTTGCCGTCGTTTGCTGGCGTTGTTTCCAGCGCGTGTAGCTAAGCATTTGTATTTATGTGTATGTGTGTGTGTGTATGTGCTTATGTATCTGTGTGGGTTGCGTATCTGTATCTGCTATGGCTCCGGCTGTTCGCTGTTGCGATACTAACGAACGAACGTCCCAAATGTCGACGTTGCTGCTGCTCTTTGTATATTTTCGGTTTGTATGGCAAACGGGGAGAGGAGGGAGCAAGCTGGTTGCTGGCTGCTGAAGTGGTTGCTGCTGGCTGAGCTTCTCGAGGACGTTCGTTCGTTCGTTTCGTTTCATTCGTTCATTTCGTATCGTTTCGTTGCGTTTCGCTTGTTGTTGGTTCGTTTGTGCGTTTGCGTGCCAAACCAACAGCAAAAGCAACGAAAACTCATATTCATTTTATAGAGAAACTCAACTCAACGCAGCTTAAGCTTAATGTATGGCAGCAGCAGTAACAGCAGCAGCAGCAGCATTCCGCCAACTGGCAACTTGAATGTTGTTGCTGTTACTGCTTGGTTGGTTTGTTGGTTGCTTGGCTGCTTCGAATGCTTCGCCTTCGCCTGCGCGAAGGTTTTTGAAAAACGCGCGCAGCTGTTAGTGCGATTGGGTAACGTTAGCCCGAGGAACCCATCTAAACTATAGCAATATTTCTTGGCTAGCCAATCCAGTTAACATTTAAGAACTTAAATTTTGACAAAAGCGCAAAAAGGCCCTTGACAATCAATACATAAGAGGAACCCTTACAATCCAAATAGAAATAAACTGAAAATGGCTTCAAAAATCAAAGAGACTTTTTCTGGCATCTGACTCTGAAGCTGACTGCGCACATTTTACTGAATTTAACAGAGGAACAGAAACAGAAACTCAACCAAACGAATGTTCGCATTAAAGTTTATTTCGAAACCAACTCACTGGCGGCAACAACAGCAGCAGCAGCAGCAGCAGCAAAAAAAAGACCCAACAGCAACGCAAATGAAAAACGCCAACGAACAACGAACGAGCCAACGAGCGCACAGAAAGCAGCACACAACAACAGCAGCAACAACAACAAAGAAAACAGAAAGAAAAAAAATCAAGTAAAATTACGACAAGCAAAGAGGCAGCAGCAGCAGAAGCGGCGGCAGAGGCAGAGGCAGCAGCAGCAGCAACGTTGAAAGAAAACAAGAAACTTCGCCGCAGCAGCAACGAATGGGGGGAGTATAGCGACTGAATGTTAGCGAGAGTGGGAGCGGAGGCAGTGGGAGGAGAGAGGAAAGCAGCCGCACAAAGTGTGTGACTGTTTGAGTGTCTGTATGTGTGTAGCTGTGTGTATGTGTGTAAGTGTTTGTGCGGTGGGGCGAAGGTGAAGCATGCGATGGCGTTGGCTGGTAGTATAACGTCAGGCAAGACGACGACGACGGCAACGACAAACGATGAAAAAACCCAGCAACGAACGAACACCAGTGCCAGCAAAAATTTATAATAAAAGCAGCAGCAACAACAACGACAACGACAGCAGCAAACGTTGAAGGCAACAACGATGGTGATGGTTGCAACTGCGACCAGCACCAGCATCATGCCAAGCTATGCCAACCAGCCATTCAACTATCCAACAAGCAAGCAACTGGCCCTAGCTAAGGCTCTCAAGCTGATGCTAAAGCTGCCATCAAAAGAAAATCATCAAAACTCATCTGTTTACCCTTTAGATAGCCTTGGAACAGATATTTCAGCAAGACTAGGGTTCAAGAAAGATCTATAGATCAAGAACATTGTAGATTTTATTACAAAATTTACAATTGTTAAGATTATTATCAATATTTATAATGTATTTTTCGAGCAACATATTTAGATGAAGTTTCCAATATAGAAGTTCGAGAACTTTTAAACCGATCAATTCAAAAATACCATAAACAAATTATAATTGAAAAACATTTAATATCATTCTACACAGTAGATATCTCAATCAATTTTAATACGATCATAAAAATTGAATACCAATTTGGTTAATAATTAGAGCTCATTATCAATATAAACTTTATGCTTTGAATAACAACACTTAAATATTTGAAATTTATATAAGCATAATATTTGAGAAAGATATATTTAATTAGGTTTCAAAGAATTTCATCTTGAGCAACAATTCCGATCATTCAATCGGCGTATTTCAGTTAATAATTAGTATGTACCCAAAGCAAGGGTATACAAAATGAAAGAGCGAACGTCGGCAGAGTCAGAGTCATCGTATTAGTTCTCATAGTCGTCGTCGTCACTGCGTACTCTGAGCACACACAGAGAACACAGTACCGACAGTGACCGAACATTAAAGTTGAAGTAAAGTTGGAATTTGTGCCTTGGCCCCCGCTCCGCCTAGCCTCCCATGCCCTCCTTTTGTAATCAGAATAAACGAATATTCGTATAAGCGATGCACAGTGGTGCAAAAGGCAATCGACGTGGGGATTTACAGAATACGATTATTGGACTTTAATGACCGCACCTTTCCATTAGTTATTTCTCATTTTCTAAGCTTAAATTGTACTCGATGTCTAGTATTGTTTAAAAATCTTATAATAACTTCTTTTATACCATGGGAATACAGTAATGTTGACTTAATTAAGCTTACAGAATATTTATGTTAATACTATACTTCTCTCAACAAATTTCTATATTATATTCATCTTTATTTTGCTTTTATTTAAATATCTGAAAGCATTGTGAAAATTCACACTTCAAATAAGTACATTTAGATAAAGCTCATAATAATTATCTTGTATCTATATACCTAACCAGTTCACTGGCATATAGTAGATTGGAATCGTGAACTCCTACTTTCTTAGTGACTGATTAGTTTAGATAATTTATCTTCCGAGAATATTTGATGATGTTATAAAGAGCTATGGCTAATCCTAATCAGTTAGTTCCACTGTTCTATCCAATCATTCAACCTTACCAAGCAGCAGGGCAAAACACAAATGTCAAGACGAACGAGCGAACCGAACAAACGCAACTCTGTCGACAACGACGACGATGATGATGATGATGACGATGAAAACGCCAAGGAGTGGGCGGCATCCCAAGTGCTGCAGTGCTAGTGCTGGTTTGCCAACCAGGAGTTGAGTGCGAGACCTAAAATATTCCCTCTAGCCAACCCTCCCGCTTGAACCGCCCCACACTCAAATTCAGTACGATAAAGGGAATGCCACACCACTGTGACAATACATTTGCTAGAGCTGGCCCCCAAATGTCAGAGCTATGTAGCCTGGATAGTCGTCCTCGGTCGACGTCGTCGTCGTCATTTAAAGCGTCGCACATGGTCACATACCACAGAACTGAGCGCACTGTGCTGGAGCCCTGAGTCAGAACCTGCAACTCGACAACGGGCAACAACAACAACAACAACAACAATAACAACAGCAATAGCAAGAACAACAGCAACTTCAACAACAACAACGATGTCGATTGTCGGTCCGCTCTTATTCCTTCGATTTTGTGCCGCGACGCGGCTGCTTCATGTGCTTTAGTGCCGACCGAACACTGGCACCAGCACCATCCAGCACTCTGGGTTCTGGCTCTGGCTTTGGCTTTGGCTCTGGCTCTAAGTTCGTTGTTTCAATTTTGTTGCCTTTGCCTTACTTCGTTCCCATTTGCAGCGTCAGTTTTTGAATTTTCTGGGCTTGGGGCTTTGGTTCTGACATCGGCTCGAGCTCCAACTCCATGGCTGCGGCTGGTGCCGTCTGCTGCTGGCTGGTTTGTTGGTTCTGGTTCTCAAGCGAGCACATGGCCAACGACGACGAAGACAACAGCAACGTTGACGTCGACGACTACGACGACGACCAGTTGCCATTTGCGCAACGCAACCAAGAAAAAAAAAACCCCAACAGCAACATCGATTGATGTGTGTGTACAGAAATAGTAGCCTCAGACTTGGTCGGGCACATGACTAAATGAGTGGGTGGTACGGGAATAACTAACTTATTTGGGTTAACAATATGTATATAAAGCAGCTCTACTATATGTCCCATACAATATAAAATAAGCTTGCCAGTTTTAGGAACAGGTAAGAGATGATCTATTGGAATAGTGATATTTTTAATTAAGATATCTTACCACAAGTACAGTTCACATACGTATTCAATCAATACGATTTAAGTCGTTATAATGATTGTACAGATAATTATAAATGTAAATTCATTTACAGACAGACTTTTATTATTTTGCAAGCCCGGTTCTAACTTCTAATGTGCATAGCGATTCTACCTTGTGTCTTTACAAAAGACACAGCAAGTTCCAATAATATGCAATAGGATCTTCAGATATGATTAGTTACAGATGAATTTTAGTAACGTCCGTCGAATTGACTGATATATTTAATTAAAGTCATAAGAAAAACTTTGTTTTTTTTTTAAATTAAATTAGAAATAGAATCTATTATTGTTGTTCTAACCTATTTAGCCCTAATGTAATCCGACCAATTTGAGTGAGTTATATTCCCACAGATTTGAATGCTCTCCCGGTGTACGTGCGTCCCACTTAAGAGTGCGTTTAAACGGGGCCCCGCGATTTCGGTTGAAACAATGCCAAGTCAACGGCGCACAACTTTTGGGTGCTTCCCATTGGTTTCAGCTTCAGCTTTAGTCGTTGTGTGTCATCAAAACAAACAACAGCGGCGCACAAAGCGCTTTCGAGCACTGGCGAGTGAGAAACAACTGATAAAACCTGAAAACAGAATGCGTCATGCGCCCCCAAAAAATATAAAAACCGAACTTATGGCGAATGTGCGAATATTTTTGCATTTTGTTTGCTTTTTTCTTTATAGAGGTATGCGAATAAGAGTGTTGGCAAAAAGTTATCGATTGGGATAAGAGCAACTCTGGCTGCTCAGTTTTAGAACTTCGATGACTCTTGGGCACATCGCAAGGATATATATCGTTTGCAGTGAGGACCAACTATTCGGTGAGCCCGCATCCATTGAGAACATACCAAACCATTCCTGGTGAGAGCTAACAATGCGCCGCAGAGTTAGCAGCTGGGAACGATTTCAAGCCATTGGCGCCTGCAGCCATGTTTGGCAATT
Organism: Drosophila cognata; assembly: GCA_035041535.1. Lineage (NCBI taxonomy): Eukaryota > Metazoa > Arthropoda > Insecta > Diptera > Drosophilidae > Drosophila > Drosophila cognata. The sequence continues at coordinate 8,572,690 of JAWNLC010000571.1, read as the reverse complement.
CGGCGCACTCTGAGACAGGCACACACTAACAACACACATACCCATGTCTCCACAAGCAAAAACCTCATTCATTTAGTTTTCGCCGAGCGACAGTAACAATAGTTTGTTTCATATAGGGGGGCGGTCTCTTTACCGGCTGTCCTGGCTGTTAGGCAGCCTCAACTCATGGCCCCTTGCATAAAAAATCCACAGGAAAACGACAGACGCATATAGGGTGCCGCAGCTAACGGGGAGCTGTTCACTAGTTGGTTGACGCGATGGAACACCCTCTAAAACGACACACATTTCAGGCCGTGCTCGCCTGTCAGTCGCTCGGTCGGTCTGTCGGTCGGTCGCTCACTTTGCTATTCAACGAGCCCAACGTGCAGCAGAACGCGGACCGACAAGGACGATGAGCGCGAGAGGGGTTACATTCGTTCGAGGGTGAATGCCGCACCCTCGCCTCCGCTTCATCCCGATTGCCTGTCAGCCATCAACCACCCAAAGCAGCCACCCATCATCCCACCACCCACTCACTGGTCCGTGCTCGTTCCCGTTGCCGTTCTCGTCCTCGTCCTCGCCGTTGTCGTTTGTTTGTCACAATAGGGCAAAAGTTTCACTGTAACCGTTATGCGACCCACAGACACCACCGCCCCAGCTCACAGTGTAACCCAAATGTCTGCCATCCCAGCCAAGCCAGTTGCTACCCAACCACCCAGCCACCCACCTCACGATCTGCCAGCCAGCAACGTTGTCGGCATCGGCATAACGAACACCAACACAGCAACAAACAAACAGCAAAGATGGAAATAGCAGACGCAGAGATACACTTAATACAATTACAAGCTGAATTATAGAAAACTGACCATCCTTTGTGATTCATGTATAAATATTTTCGGTGGAGATGTAATGAAAAGTTGTATTAGTTATGGAACCATCTAAAATATTAACTTTAGCCTTTCCAGATACTTCAACTCAAGATAATTAGGGTAAAATTGTATTTTTAGAGTTTTGTTGTTTACTTATAATTACAACAATATGCGAACTAAATCTTTAGGCACATTACTCTGGTTTTTTTATAAACTATATCATTGCCAACATAGAAATGGTATTGAGTAATATTATTAAATTATTTAATATACCATTAATTAAATTATATTGTGAAAATTTGTAGTATTTCTATAACCTTGAATATATACATATTTTCATTTTCGTATATTTCGCATTAAGTGGCACAAACGGGAAGATAATTCGCGTATGGATTTTTAACTTATTTCATGGCTATAGGGTATAAAAACTTGCTCTGAAATACGATGGACTATACATACAGCTATAGTAAACACAAACACACACACATACACATACCTAGCATTAAGCTTTCATGCGTGTATTTGTGTGTGTGTGTATGTACGAAACTTTTATTGTCAGCACAAACAGACACACGTACACACACACACACACACACACACACAATCACACACAAACACACACAGAGACACACATACATACATGCTGTATGTTGCCTCCATGCTCGAGCGAAGGATAAAATGCTGCAAATTCACGGCAACAACAACAACAATGGCAGCAGCAGCAGCAACAACAACGTACATCGGCAACGGGGCACACGATACGTATACGTATCCATCAGATGGAAAAGGCATCGAGCAGCATGCTGAAATAATGAAGCAGCAAGGACTCGACTCGACTCGATTCGATTCGAGGCAGCCAGGATTGCCGGCAGTCGACTTGGCTTTGGCTTGGCTGCCTTGGCTTGGCCTGGCCTGGTCTGGTCTCTGGGCCAGAATGAAAACGAAAATGGAAAATGTGTTTTGCTCCGAATGGATGGGCAGGGGCGGGTGGCGGGGAAGAGACGCTGTTTTGGGGCTGAAAGGAGCATCTCCGACAAGGATATTGCGCACGAGGACAGGATGGCTGCCTGGCTGACTCGTGTTGGTGTTGATGATGATTACAGAGATGCGCAGATAGAAGCTGAAGTCTGGCAGGCAGCTCGAGCTATCCAAACAGGCGAATGCGAATTGAGCAAAAAGCGTTTGCTTGCTTCGTTCCTTTCGTTCTTGGAAATGCCAAGTTGTGGCTGTTGTTGTTATTATTTTTGTTGCTATTGTTATTGTTGTTGTTGCTAAAAGTCTAACACGCCAAGAATGTACAACGTTGTTCTTGTTGCTTTTGTCGTTGACGTTGCTGTTGTAATGTGCTTCTCCTACCAAGCGCCGCCTGCCTGCCTGCCTTGTTTTTCAACAAACAGAAGCAGAGGAGCAGCAGCTCCTAGTCAAGTCTCTCTGTGTGCGAGTAGCTGAAAGGTCTGCTTGAGCCTTGCTTGGCTTGTGGATGTGGGTTGGCTAGAGTATTAGGGTTGGGGTCTTTTTTTTGAGGGAGGCGGGGGTAAGTCGAATTGCGGGCTAGCACAGAACCAAAGAAAAACGAAAATATATTCCACTACGAAATGTTTATTAAATTTCTTGCATTTAAGCCTTGAGTTGTGTGTTTTGAAATTAGAAATCGACTGGCATTGCCAAAGTCAAAGGATTCTTGCCAGCTCACCATCTCAGTGTGCTTTCACAATTAAAGATGTTTCGGCATTAATGATTGAATACATTTAAATTGTATTTTGCTATAAGTTGTGGCCCGGCTAATCTTCCAATTGTTAATATAAGTTTTCAGGCATATTTTGTGATCTTTGAAGTGAATATTAATTAGAACTAATCCTTTATATTCTAAGCTCGTGATGTTTGTCAGTTTGCTTAAATTTATGTTGATTTTGTAATCAATTTTTATGAATTTTTAAAAATTGTAATGAAAAAATATATAATTTTTTGTTTAAATGTTCCAAATCAAAGGGATATACATATATGGTTAAGACAGAATGCTCAACAAGTTTGATTTAATCATGAATAATGAATGATAATGATAATGCATGTATATCCAACAACTTAGAAAGTGTTTATATTACAATATGCACCTTCTTGGTAAAAATAAGTTGGGTATAATGAGCGAAACACATTTGAGTGCCAACTAATGTTATCAAAAATTCTAATTGCATTGCTGCAGCTTTATGGCTTAAATAGTTAAAAATAATACGTTTTAATACAACCCCTCGTATAATACCTTACACCCCTAAACTGGGATTGGTAAACCTACAACTCCTTATTCAGTTTCACTCATTTAGATAACTCTTTAACCGGGGACGGCAACCAATGGTATTTGATTTGCACTGCTTAAACTATACAAAAAGTCGATAAGCTTAAAATATAAGCATAATATTATATTTCTCATAATTTAATATTGTTGTCATAAAATGACATAACATTTAAATTGTTTCCCGTCATTTAATCAGAGTTTGTAAAATTTCTCTGAGTGCTTGTAATTTATCTTGATTACTCACTTTCGCTAGACCATTTTTCCAGTTCGAGTAATGTAATCGCCAAACTTTTCAGATAACCCCTTTCTCGCACTGCAGTCCTACCACACAACTCTACATGTTCGTTATCAATGCAGAGCGGAAAACGTAACTTGACCCACTAATTGGTTTTGCATTGCCCACAAAACGGCGACTTGACCTGCTGAAAGTTTCAGGCGAGACCAGGTGATGGGATGAAACCTCATAAGGCCGGCAGGCAGGCCCCCCCCTCCACGGTGGGCATTTCCCGCTGTGTAAGGTCAGCTCGGGAAACCGCTGGCAATGTGTGCAATTTTGGTGAGTGAGCCTCAGTGCCCGCTTTGAGGATGTGCAAAATGGAGATGAGTGTGAAGCAGCATGTCGACGTCTGGCTCAACGAGTGCGTATGTGTATGGGTGACCCAAATACACACACATACACACAAACACACAGACACGCACACATGGGGGCACGTACATTGAATGGGTCTGTTCATTCAGACAAACCAAAACACTTGGCTGCAAATTTCGCCAACCACATGTCAAAGTGCGTGGAAGAGTTATGCAAATGTGTGAACTGCAGCAGGAGCCAAAAGCAGTAGCTGGCAATAGGATTGGTGTCGCTGTTGCTGTTACTGTTGCTGTTTCAGTTGCTGCTATTGTTGTCTGGAGTGTCGCGTCTGGTAACGGCAACTGCAGCTACATAATGCAACACCGACAGGCAACTACGATGAGGAGAGTGGGGGGTGGGGGATGACGCTTAATAATCGCCTGGGCAACAACTGGGCAGCAGGGCGTGAATCCTTCAGGACGTCATGGCGACGTTGCCGCGAAGCGAAAGTTTTTCTCTTACAGCAATTTTGATTTTTATGTGTGTGTGCTTGTTTTTTATGCTGCTCGCCGTGAAAAGTGAAAAACTTTGCAACCCCTTCAACTGCGGCATCGCTGCCGGCGTCGGCGTTGAAGTCGCTGCCAGCGTCGACGTGAGCGTCCTCGTTGTCGTTGCCATCGACATCGTATTTTCAATTTATGGTTTTGTATGCACAGAGCCAAGAGACGTGGCACACACATGAAGCCCGCAGCCGGAGCCGGAGCCGGAGCCGTAGCCGAAGCCGTAGACACAGCCCAATGCCAATGCACCCCGTTGTGTTTAGAGACAGGGGGGCTGCGGCGTGGCATTCAGCAGCTGCACGGGTGGTTGGCGTGGGAGGGTTGTAAAGGCTTTGCCTTGACTGACTAACTGCCAGCCAGCCTGCCTGCCTGCCTGAGAGTCTGGCTGCTGTTGCCGCCGCTACTGCGTCGTCTGTTGCTTCGTGCGTTTGCTTTTAATACATTTTTACCAGCTGCTAAACTGAAATTTCTATAACTGGGCACAGTTGAATATGCCACAACTAGACACACACCCCCAGACCCCAAAATTGTGTGTAGCTGTGTGAATTCGCATCGCATGTGAATTATGACAGACGTTGTTGTTGGCGCAGCAACCGCGAATGCTGACGCTTACGCAGACGCTGACGTTGACGTTAACGTCGCCGTCGCCGTCGCAGTCGACGTTTGTTTTGCATTTTTCATGCTGCCTGCGAAGGCAGCAGACAAGCGGCGACCTTGAACAATTTATTGTTGTTGCTTTTGTTGTTGCCTGCTTTTTATTTATTTATGGTATTTTGTTGGTGCTGCTTGTGGACCCTTGTAATGTATGCATGCCAGGCAAGAGAACAGGCTGTCAGGCAGGCGAGCAGGAGCCGGAGACGGAGCAGGAGCCGGCAACCTGCCATTCAAAGTCATCAGTAACATAAAGCATCCCCACCAAAAAGCAGTCAGTCAACCATCCACGAATACACCAATCCATCTATCATTAGTCAATGCTGTGACTGCTGTTGCTGCTGTTGCTGCTGCTGCTGCTGTTACTGCTGCTGCTGCTGCTGACGTCGTCGTTGTCGTCATTCTCAGTCAGCAGCGAAAGTGTTACGTTCAATGCTCCCGTCGCAACGTTGGCGCTTTCCCAAAACAGTCGCCGCCTGTTAACAAGTGGTTCCACCCCCTCCCCCCACAACCTTCTTTTAGCCCAAAACCCAACCCTATTACCTTTGCCTTGCGGTTAATCTGTTTATACACTACAACAGCAAAAAAAAAGAAACAAGCCGAAAGACAAAAAAAAACAACTCACAGCTGTTTTGGGGAACTGTCGTTTTTATTGCTGGGGCGCGCGGTTTGCGGCTGTTCTTTTAATTAGGCGTGAAAAACGCTCAATGAATGTTGCCGTTGCCTCAAGTGAATGTTGTAGGTGTGTTTGTGATTGTGCATGAATGGAGTTATGAGTGGATACCCTAATGACTGAGGGAAGGAACGAATCGGAGAGAAGAGGAGTGAAGGTCAGTTTAATTAAGCGCTGGACAGGCATAAGAAAACGACTTGGGAGGAGCATAGCTGACAGCCTCATAACTGGGTAACTTGTTGAATGAAGCGAATGTTGCTTCGAGAGGGAATCTCAAATCGGCCTGTCAACTGTTATCAGCAATTGTGACGCGTAGCAGTGTCCTTCATTAAATTCGTTATGCATTGGATTCGGAACGTCCAAAGGATGCATCATTAAATTTGTAACTCCATGAAATATCGTCGACTTAACGGACATTAGTATTTTGAAAACTTAGTGTGACATCAACAAATTTGTATCATTTCGTATCGTTCGAGAGTGCTTCAGAGATTATGACCATAACTTAAATTTAAGTGTTAACAATCCTGCAATTAAACTTTGGCATATTGACAAAGTTTCGAAAGTTGCTTATTGCTATATAATAAGTAAAAACTTTAAACGCTTCCAATATCAATTGTAATAAAAGACAGTTTTGGTAAAACTTCAGAAAGTGTACATTTAAATCATTTTAAATCGACAGAATTCGGCCATGGTTCACATTTTTAAGAACTCCAAAACAATTACCGCTATAAAAAAATTAAATTTGTGTGCATTCACTCAAAATGTTATAATAATTATGAATATACCAACACCGAACAGACAAGATGCAATTCTAATTAACAGCAGCATTAATAGTCCAAGATGAACATAGATTGAGGTATATCCATAAATTACAGAATATGTGCATATGTCCTTATATTTCAAGCTGTTATATAAATGCCAATAATATTCGGCGAAAAATCTTACTTTCATAACATTCGTAGCCTGAGTTCAATACCTTTTTGTTGCTGCAATGGTTTGGGATATGTTGAACATGTTTAAAATAAAAATTAATACATATTTTTAATAAGTATTCCTCACTTTTGCACTAAATGAAATGAAATTTAATATGCTCGCATACAATTAAAAATATTGTAATTTTCAAGTTAATAATAATAGTAGCAAAATTGTAATCTAATTATAGTGGTAACTTGTGTCAGCTAATCAATATGTTAAACTTAAGTAAATAGCTCTTAAATTATTTCATTAAATAATCTGAAATCAAAGTATTTAACTAGGTTGGCACTTGTAGAATTCATCAGTTTCTGTAACGTTACTACCATTTCAAATGTTAGGAGGATAATCCCCAGAATCTGCTTTCAGTTGGGACCTAGGCCGCAAACTGGCGTCCAAATTCTCCTTGCGCTCAATATTTCATATGCATATGCACGTGTATGTACATGTGCTTGTTTATTACTGTATCTGTGTAACTGTAGCTGTAGCTCTATGCTACAGCAGTGTCTGTATCTGTATCTGTATCTGTATCTGTATCTGTATTTGCATTTACGTCAACACACGTTAGTGTTGACCATCGTAGTACTACGCTACGTATACGTAACATGCAACTATTTAGTTTCATCGAGAGTCGCCACAACGACTGCTGTCCTGAACGGCTTCAGCTCCCGTCCCCAATGCCCCTTTTGCCACAACTTGTACTCTATGCTACCCTCACTGCTAACACCATCCTGCCACATTTGCCCCTTTTTACTGGTGACCATTGGGTAAACTACACAACACATGGCATTCTACTTAGTTGGCGCCGAACTGAGTTCAAAGCACAGACGACGACGCTGCTGCTGATGGAGTTGATTTTAGTCGTACTCTACCCCCACCTCACATGGCTCCGGCAATCAGTGCTGACCAGAGCTTTGACACTGGCTATATACTGCAATAAGTACGCCGCCAGCTGAATATGGTATCTGGACTCAGGATTTCTGATTTTCTAGGTGCTTCTCTAACAGGTTCGCCGCTAGGGTTAGCATTTGTAAAGTAATATTATTGGAGTGCCTTGTTGCGTAGTCGTTGCCTTGGCAACATGCGTAGAACCACTGCACTGGCAAAAATAATGTTAATCTGCTAATTTAGGAAACATTCTCATATTTACTATTCCTTTTGTATATCTAAAATTAAATCAGTTTCGTACGACTTTATTTGTAATGAACATATAAAACGATTTGGTTTTCAATTACAAAAGTCTTAAGATAAAAAAATATGTTTAACATGCTTCTTTTATTATTTCATTAATTTTTATTTAATTATTTCTGTTTTAATTTATTATTAACTAAAATCTAATATCTGCTGTCTAACTTAAAGCTACAGAGCAAAAAAAAATCTAAATGTTAATCTTGAATTGATCATTACAGATAAGAAACTCTATAAGAATACTAGTAAAACTTTATTTACTTCAATTACTTCATCTTATTATTTATTTTCTTGTGAAATACAAAAAAATTTAACTAATAATGAATTCATTCAATTTAATTTCAATATTTCAAACAGCACCATTTAAAAAAAACATTATACACAAGCAGCATATCGTCATCGACAAATGAACTATCCATTAATCCAAGGCCACGATAAAATCAAAAGATTTATATTCAGTCTTTTCTTTTGCCTTTCACATCAAGTCTATTTGCTCCCCGATCGATCATAGTGTTGTAAAGCCTTCCAGTTTTAGAAATTTAAGTTCGCAAACTAAAATAGAATACTATATTCAGAACCGAACCTTAAGCTCTTTATTGTGCACATATTCCCCGTCATTTTCCAACACTATTCGTATACTTATTATGTAGCATGGGTAACAATGGGTCTGCCTTTACCCCCAATCCATGTTCCTGTCCCGTTCCCGGTCCCCCGTCTCCCAGCTTACTGACAGTTCAATTGTGGCGCCGTTGACGTCGCCGGGCGCACACACAGCCCAACAGTGCGCACACACACAAAGGCACACACACAACCATTTAAACTAGACGAACGAACGAGACGAGACGAAAAATTTATGCGGCTCCAACTCAACCCAAAAACGCCCGTCCGCACGGCACAAACTGAACCGAACCCAATCCAACCCAACCCAACCCAAAGACAAAATCCAAACCCAAGCCCAAACCAAGCCAGAGCCAAAAGCAATGTGAACTAAAACCATCCAGGCCCAGAGCCACTGCCACTGCTATAGAGCTATAGAGCTATAGAGCATCATGCCGTTGCTCATGCTCATGCAACCACCCAAAATAACACCCAGTCGTACTGGCAGGGCACATGGCCCATCGTACACCCCATTGCCATTTCGTTATTTGTATGGACCGATGTTGCCGAACCGTCGAAACACCAAACGAAGCGTCGCAACGACACAGCGTCGAAGCGATGAGGCGACGAGGCGACTGCCGAAGCGACTGTCAGACTGTCAGACAGTTGCCTCCGCTCAACGTACTTTGGGTGGGTTTTTGTGCTGTAGCTGCTGTGAGTATGGTGTGTGTATGTGTTTGTGTATTCGTATACATACGTATATATGCTGTGTTTGTGTGTTTGGTTGATGTCGTAGTCAGATAGATTAAATCGATGGAAATGTAGGACTGTATACACATACACATACACATACACACACACACACACACACACATACACTAAAGATACACACAGGCAGTCATCTAACGAACGAATGCGCCTTGTTGTTGCTGCTGCTGTTGTTGCTGCGGCAAAATACAACAACAGCCAGCCAACGCATCAAAGCAGCAGCACCAGCAACAGCAATAGCACCAGAGGCTCTACAATCAAGAGGGTGACTAAGTTTAATTGCTATTTAACTATACAAATTTATGTTAAAATATATGTCAGGCAAATATATATATATTTTATACTAAAGATAATATAAAGAACATTAAAGTAAGCCGAACAGATTACATATTACTTTTTTTTTAATTTTATATTTAATTTTATTCTTTTACTTAAAATTGTGAACATGAAGATATTTTAGACTATCCATTGAACAGCGGGAGTTGTACATACTTTCTGACATTATTTGCCACATTGGTACATTTCGCATTTCTCATTTTGCATGATGTTAAAAGTTAGTTATTCAATAAGCAACATTTCCAGTAGTATAAAGTGTGCTTCATCATCCCCTAGACATAAATAAAATCGTCAGAAAAATGCTCGGCGAATTAAAAGTGGATTGGCTTGTGGCCCCTTCAATTAATTCGACGCCTCTGCCTTACCGCATTTTCAACTTTGTTTGCTTTCATATGCTTACTTATAGATGTATGTGTTTGTATGTGGTAAGTGTGTGTGTGTGTGTGTGTGTGTGTTTGTTTGTGTGTGTATGAGTATGTTTATATAAATGCGCATGTACGTGAGTATATCATATAATGCATATACAGTGAAAGCTCTTACTAATGACATGTCTCATAGTTCAAATGAAATCCCTACTACGGATAGAGGATCACGCACCTGGATTCGAGTCCTCCAGTTGGGTTCGAATTGCGAATATAGAGAGTGATAATGCTAAAGCGTGCACATCCTTTGGATGTTCACTGTGTGTGTGTGGGGTTGATAAGCCTTAACGTCGAAATTATCAAAGCGCATACCCAAAGCGGCTAAGAGAACTAAGAGAGATTGAGAAGTATAGGGTATGAGAAACGCATAGAATGCCTGTGGCAGAGAAATATATCAATAATTGGTAAACAATTCGGCCTATGGGAGAGAGTTGGCCCAGTAAAAACAAAAAATAATACCAATAGAAATAACAACAATACAAATATACAAGTATTATATTAATATGTTGGAATCAACTTGATTTCGTTGAGTGATGGAATCGTTTAAATATATTTGTAACATAAAATAAAATGAATGCAATATTTTTAATGATGGATAATTTACAAATATAATATCGAATATTTTATTATGCTCATACAACATTTATGTTCTCAGCTTCATTTATTATACAAATGTTGACCTGAAACTGTCGTATTTCAATAAACTATCAACTACGATGAAATACTAAACGATGCTAACATCACTTTATCTATATAAAGTTTAAGCAAATCATTATAGAAATTAAAGATTTTGTTTATAAAAATAATCCATCCCTAATGATAAGTGAAAGAGTTGTATTATAGTCTCGCAACTAATACACCTAATCCAACTTGTGTTTCATGTCATTAACTCTAAGCCTAGACAACAAGAAGCAGGTGTCATTCTCAACAACGAGAATCCCCAAGCGTATCAACTGACAATTCCCTACTTGAAACCAGTTCAAAGTTCCCGCCCAAAAAAGTACGAAATATTGTACATTTGAACTATTTGCGAAACGGCGGCTTAGCCCCTCTTTAGAGCATTTGAACAGCGACTGAAATAAAGGCAGAGAGCAGACCACAGACTCCGGCTTCGACCTTTCGTAGACAAAGCAGAGTCCAAACTGGCAACAACAACGACCACGATGATGACGACGACGCTTCTTCTGCTGCTGCTGCTACCGTTGCTGTTGCTGGTGCCGCTGTTTCTCGTTAATGTTGCTGATACCGTTGTTGCTGTTGCTATTGCTATTGCTGTTGCTGCTGCTGCTGCTGCTGCTACTGCTGGTGATGCTGATGCTGCTACTCTCGGTTCACTGCGGCGATGTTGTAAAAGTTTTGCGCACAAATCAGCAACGAACACACACACGTATGTGAAAGGATACGCAAAGTGTATGAAATAAAAATACGACAGCAGCATCAGCAACAGCAGCAGCAGCAGCAGCAACAACAGAGAAACAGCAACAACAAATGGCATTTTCAGTGCTCGAAGGCGAACAATGAATGCCACAGCAGCAACACCAGAGAGCCAACATCGTTAGGGCTTAAACCAGCAGCTACCAAAGTCGCCCCACCCTGCCCCTTCGCCCTTCTAGCCATAGCCACAGCCCCAGCCCCAGCCACAGCCCCCAACTTGTCTACTCATTGGGGTACCAAACATTGACGCTGCGCTGCGTCGCACATTTTCAATGCGCTCGCCTCGAAACGGTGGAAAATGCGCGTCCGTTGTTAGTCGGAAAACGTCGTCATCCGTCGACGGTTGTTTGGCTGGCTTGGACCAAGTCTGGGCCCGGCCTGCTAGCTACAACTCTGCCTTGGCTTGGCGTTCGTTATGCGCTAACTGCAAATAACACAGCAGCAGCAGCAGCAATAACAACAGCAACAGCAGCAGCAGCAACAACAACAACCACAATAGCAACAGAAATTCTCCATTTATATTAAAGCGAACGAGGCAAATTGCACGAATGTGCTCGGCAACTGCTTCGGCTAAAGCACGAGCTCCACTTTTTTTTGGGTGAGGGGGAACGTGGAGCGTGTGCAAAACAAAGAGCCACCCAGTTACCAGCAACAACAATAACAACAACAACGGCAGTCTCAACAGCAACAACAGCAGAAACTGCAATAGCAATCTCCCTCTCTGTCTATGTATGTGGCTACTCGCACACAGGGGCACACGCGCACACACTGCTGTATGTATATCTATGTATGTATGTATATATAAATATATACAGATGCGTGTGTGTGTGTATATGTCTCTGTGCAATGCCATCACGTCAGCCAAGCAACCAAGCAAGCAAAGCAATCAGCAGTCAGTCGGGTCAGGGAATGGGGAATTGCTGTTGTTGTGCATGATTTTATATACATATATTTATATACATACATATATACGTGTGTATGTGTGTGTGTGTGTGTGTGTTTGTGTATGCTTATGTGTGTGTGCTGCTAAGCCGCTGCCAGCCAGCAGCCGCAAGGGCCCCCAAAACCACCGCCACCAACCACCCACTTTTATCAGTCAGCAAAAGGTCGTTCGGCTATGTGGCTGACTCTGCTGCTCTGCTGCTCTGTTGCTCTGCTGCTCTTTTGCAGCAGCATACGATAATTTGCATGATGATAATCATAGTCGAGGATTGTGAAAGATGATAATAACGACGCTGATGACGATGAGGATGAAGCACCTGACTTGCGATTGTTGTTTCAAGCAACAGTCAAGATCAGTTGGCACAGCTGTGAATGCTCATGTGAAATGATCATTTTCAGATACTACGAGCACTATCTAATAAAAGCACGTATATGACTACTTTTCGTATTTTTCGGATCGAAATAAATTTCATTAAATTTTTATAAGAATCTCAATTCCTATTAATACATATAATTCCTTTATGATTCAATTCTTTAGACTTTGAAGCGTATTATATGATTTTCAACTTTGAAACAAACAATTTCTGGAATATTTGCTATTTTTATTATAATAGTTTATGTACAACACATTCTACAAAAATAGCCCAAAAATGCTCTGATCGCGCAGCTCTAGTTTACTAAACAACAACAAATAATTCGTAATAATTGAGAAATGAATTTTGTTATATGGGGCAGATATAGTTAGTAAATGTAAGTATTTAGATAAAATGATCTAAGTGACTCTTGTGATCGCCTGCAACTGCAGCGATCGATAGACGCTTCAATTTTGAGGTTTGAAAATCTTCGCTGAACATCGATAACTTTTGAATTGATGTCAAGTGTGCGGCATCGATTAAAACCGTTACGCAGCAGCAATCACAATTATCAACTTCATGAGACGAGCAAACTACATAACTCTGCTTCCCTCCATTGTTTGCCATGCACTAAAATAGTTAAACTGTCAATGTTGAAAGGCTGGGCAGATAATGGGGTTGGTCCTATCGGCTCAGCGCCCCACAATATTGGAGGAGCCATGTGGTCGTAGTTTGAGATTGGGTTCGGGTTTGGGTATGGGCTTTGGTTTGAGTTTAGTAGCTTCGTTGCCGCACGCACGTCTGCCAGGCTGCTGGTGTGGCCCGCCTGGCAGCTTTCCACGGCGCAACTGAAAATGCGAATCGGAAAACTCACTAGCAGCAGTAGCAGCAGCAGCAACAACAACAACAACAGCAACGGCAACCAAAGTGCGCATGTGACAGGGTTGCCGACGAGTTTGAGGCTCGTTCGCACGCTCGGCTCGGCACGAGGGCAACACTGGTTGACTGGTTGCTTGGTTGCTTGGTTGGTCGGTTGGCTGACTGCTTGCCGTTTGTTGGCCTGGTCCAAAGCCATTCAGTACGAACTCTGCACTTCGCACAACAAGACAACACAGCGACATCGACAACGACGACGACGCCAACGTCGCGCGGCCAGCGACAAAAAATACGTAAATTTATGATAAAGCGCCAAAGCAAACCGAACTACCATCTAGTAAAATAAAAATTCTAGTGCAAATACAAACTCCATCTAAAAGTTAGTTGCAATAGTTGATAGTTAGTAAGTGCATCCAAAATGTGGAGCTGTTGCAACCAATTGCAGCAGCAAAGGCCGCACTGATACTCCTGCTGCACCTGCTCTCTCCTATCAACATAACAACCACTCAACCAACAACACAAAAAGGCGCCAAAAATCAAAAAGAAATATTTATAATCAAGGCATTAAGGCATTTCCCCCGACTACCTGCAATGAAAACAATGAAAATGTGGACCGAACCCAACAGCGTGAGTAACCCGATCCTTAGTCAATGATCTTAAATACGTGCATATATGTTTGTATACAGAAATCCTAGCATAGTCTAGTACTACTTTAATTGCTTTGTTTCACTGCTGCTGCTGCTGCTGCTGCTGCTGCCGATGATGCTGATGCTGATGCTGATACTGATGCAGCGATAGTTTGGTTCTTTTGTTTTGATTATTGTGCTTCAGCAGCGTTTATGCTTTGTCTGCGCTTCTTCTTTGGCGTGTGTTTACCGGTCGAGGCAATTGAAAAGCCATTTGGGGAATGGCTCGTTATCGGAGGGTGGGTGGGGGTTTTGGTCTGCAGGCACGCATCACGTAGCCACAGCGAGCAAGACACGCATACCTTGCGTCGCCGTCGCAGTCGAAGTCAGCGTCGACATCACTATCAGTTGGCTTGCTGCTCATTCCACCATTTGCCATTCACCACCATCACCATTCACCCATTCTTCATTCCCATGTCGAGAGGCACAATCGAAGCAAATGTAAACAAAAGCCAATGGCAAATATTTATTTTTTTTTCAACTTGTTTTTGCTGCTGTTCTTCTCAGCAATTAAATGAAAGTTTTTCGATGAGGCGCTGCGACCGTGGAATGCACAAGGGTTGCTGCTGCGGGGTGAGGTAACTAATGGGGGTGGCACCACATTGCAGAAGCTGGCGAGCAAAACAAAAACTGCAAAAATGTCATACGTCGTGCATTGTACTGTGGGTGGGTGCCACGTCATGGAGGTAGCCAGTTGGCTATGTTATTCGGGTCGGGGTCAGGGGGTGTAGGCTGCGACTGTGCACATATATGCACAATATTTACATATGCATATACATGCATTTTCGTATGCATTTGCCACAAACAGTGGCATTTGAATGCTGTCGCTGTTATTGCTACACAAACGATTAAATTTAACTTTTGCATACCAGCGTGTGACTCTGAAATGGGTGGACTACATACAAATAAATATATTAATCTACACACATTTTATATATAATTTTTTGTAAGCATGATTTTATAAATGAAACGTTTTTTTTTGGTAGATAACTATCTTATACATATGTCTATCTTATACATTTGACATCTTGCTACACCTTGATTGGCTTTCCAGCTCAGTTTACTTCCTTGACCATACTCATATTAAGAGCTGTCTTCAATCCTTTCTCCAAGTTTACCCTATAGTTGTCAGATATAAGTACAATCACAGTGTTCCATGATAAACTTGCAAATTTATGATAGCACCTTCCCATACACAGCACTCTCTCCTGCCAACACATTTCGATATTAGCCTATTTAAATGCTGTCAATCTTATATTTCATATTCTTATTTTACATTATTATTTTATGTACATATTTGTTTAATTGCTGTTTGAATTGATTTATTGGAACACTCTAAAAAATAAGAAACAGATTTCTACCGCAAATTTACATATGAACACATTTAATTTTCTTATGTCCCAAAAGATGTTTTAATAATGATTTAAAGCTGACTTAAGACTGTTGAAAACCGAGCTGAGTCTAGTCAAGAAATGTTCATATAAATCAAATTTATGACTCTTTGTCTGAACTGCAGTGGAAATGATATATAACCTTAGATGATGTAATTATGTCCGATTTGTAGCTAATCTACATATCAATAAAAAAAAAATTGACATTTATGATAATTCGTCTAATAGAACTCTTGGGTTGACATGTCCTTATCTTGTTTTGAAAAAAAAAAACACTAAATACATACACAAGTATCTGTATGTGTGTTATATAGAGACAAACATATGCCGAAAGTTGAATGAACTTCAACATGAACAAAGCGGTAAAAGTTGATTAGGAAGTTGACTTGGCTGATTTCTAAAGTGGTCATAAACAAAGATGCCACTTGTCCTTGACACACTGGCAGGCAACCACAACAAAAGTGCATACATACAAACACATGTATGTATGTATGTAAATATATTGTAGCAAGCATGACTTGCGCTTGGGCTATTGAACAGCGGCTGCGACAGCGACGGCGACGGCGACGGCAACTGCGGGAGACGACGCGTCGTCATTTCTCACACCCCACTGGAGATGGAGCACATTTTCATTATCGGTGCCAACTGTGCCGACAGTGCCGGGTCGCTCATGCAAATGCCTCCCGATTTTGCATAGCTTAGGTCAGTTTCCGTGCCATAAAAAACAACCAAACAGCTGCAGCAGCGCAGCCTGTGCTGGCAGCGAAAAGAACCCTTTTTACGCACATAAAAAATATACATTTATATGTATGTGTGAACTTACATATTGACGCATTTAACGGTTTTATGTGTATTTACCATTAAGCTTTCAATGGGCAATAATAATGGGGGGCTGCTCTTTGCGGCTGGCCATAATTTATTGGCCACTTGTTTCTAAGCAGCGACAGGCCGTAGCAACCTGCCGCAACAGCAGCAGTAACACATGCACACACACATACCTATGCAAACATATGTATTTATTTATGTATGTATGTATGTACATAGTAGTACAATGAATGAGCAAAGTGAGCAAGCGGCAAGTGTGGAGTGAGTGATGCGGAGAGTGAGTGAGGACTGAATGGCACTCGCTAATAAGCATCAAGAGCAGACACAAAAGGGCAAAAGCAGAAGGCAACAACAACAACAACAACAACGGCAACAGCTGAGACTAGAGAGAGGCCGGTCAGGCAGCACGTGCTAAACACATTTAACGACAACTACAACAACACGAACAACAACAAGAAGAGCAATAACGATAGCGGTGCAGGCGGTTGCGGCGGCGGCGTGGGGGCACAAAAACGATTAAATTAAAAACCAAAACAAACTAAAGAAACAAGCTGCGACGTCACCGTCGTCGCTGGCGTCGACAGCGACGCTGGCAGTGCCACGCGAGACGATGACAACAACAAGGAGAGATACTCGCACAACATGTTGAGTACACAAAAAAAAAAAAATAAATAACAGCAAGAGAAGCAACAACAACAACGACAACAATAAATGCGCATAATAAACGTCAATTTAAAATGCTAAAAGCTCAGCAGCGATGTCGACAGCGAGCAGCGTAGCCAGCGACGACGCAGCCGGCGACAATAATAAAAAAAAGGCGAATCGCCAAAAGTTAAGAAGAAAATACAACACACATACAGACACACACACACACACAGTGGGAGACATGGCGACGGCATCGACCAAAGTGAGCAATAAAAAATAACCCTTTTTCCGGTTTTTTGTTTTGCTTTGCAGTTTCTAATCAAGAGAAAATACATAAAAAGCAAAAATGCCGTTGCGGCGGCGGCGACAGCAAAACGGGCTGACTGAATGACTCTGAATGACTTTGTTGTCAGGCCGCTGCGACGCCCGCTAATTCCTTTGGTATTTGCCACACATTCATATGTGTATGTGCGTATGTACACACTTATTAATGCATATATATGTGTATGTGTCTGTATGCATGCTGACTGACTGAGGATTTCCCCAATCATTGTTTGCCTTATACGCCTAATCCTTTTGTTTCTTTTGACCTGCTGTGGAAGGAATGCTATTGAGACTGATACTGGGATACCAATCAAATTCGGATAATTTTTCGGATAATTAGATAATTGCGACGGAGAATTGTAATGAGTGTTTACATGCTGTGAAAATGCAAGTGCCAATTAAAATTGTTATTAACCTTTTACTTCGTTTCATTTCCGCTACTTCTCCGATTTTATTTGCGAAGATTTTCTGAACCATAAGTTCTGAGAACTAACTTCCATCCATATGAAATTAATGCTATACAATATTCAGATCAATCTATATGATAAATAGAGATATATTAACACTATTTGCAAGTCGAAAATAATTTATTTATTAACTATGTCTAGTAGTAAATACTTTAGATCAACTGTTCTGAGCAATCATTGACTGGGTATCCCCAATCGGCCCACGTCGATTACTTGGAATTCACAGCCATGTTAAATACATTGCGCTGATAGATTAACAACCAATACTACAACAATCAGCCGCGAAACTAAATATCAAGAGTAATGAAAACAATAAAAAATCATCTCAGTCATTTACATAGCGATCAAAACAAAAAAAAATAATAATAATAAAACCACACACAGCTGGGCCCCCGTTTCGTGACCGGGTCGCCGACGTCGATGGTGACGGCGGCGTCGATGGTGACGGCGACGTCGATACCGATGCCGGTATCATAAATAATTTCGATTTGACTTATATTATTAGCTAAATAAATAAATATGAATGGAAAAAAAACCAAACAAACAACGAGAGGCCGAGGCATGAATGAATCAAAGACAAGCCGGCGCCAGAGACGCCGACGCGGACGCAGACACGGACGCTGCAGTCGACGCCAGCAGCGCTGCTTAGCGTGAGAAAAACCATTCAAATTGTCAAACAAGACCGAACCGACGACACATACTTACACACATACATACATATGTACATACGTAATTTGTTTCTCTATTAAATGACAATCAAACAGCTCCCCAGCAAGAAAACAGACAGAAACAGACACAGACAGATAGGAAATGATTGAGTTGGGGAAAAATGCGATCAAAAAGAATCACTTATACACTGCTTATATGCTCATATGCTCATATGTCTGTATGTATGTGGATGTACTTATGTGTTAGTGGACCTCTTCAGAGCAATGGGTCACACAGTAAGTGTTGCTTCATCATTTAAATGAAGCACACTTTGATATCGACTTAGACTTGAGGGCTCTTATAATTTTAACAATTTAACAATCATATATAACCGATATATATGTTTTATGTGTGCGTATACATATAACTAATTTTGTAATGGATTGCTTAAGTTTTATAAGTACATAAGTTACAAAATTACAAAAATCTGATGGTATTTCTGTTTGTTTGTTTCAATCTGAATGGTGTTCAATCTTTTAAGGTTAAAGATTATATCGCTTCGAAAATCTTCATCAAAAAGTCAATTTCCAATAGGGAAATACAGAAAAGATCATCACGACGAGCTTAAATCTAGCCCAAAAATTATGATCAGTAGTTATCGTTACGTGCCCAGCTTGCGGTGTTGCAAACATAACCTCATTTGGTAGCATGGTTTGCTTTGTGACTGCGCGATGCTTAACAGCTGATGCATTGTTATTGTTGTTGCTGTTGTGCTAGTGCATGATGCCCCTGCAAGGAGCTAACTGTTAACATGCGGCATCGTTGCAGTTGCAACTCGTTTCCAGACCCACGCCTCCTTCCTTACCATTTACCATTCATATGCTTTGGCGCACGAACTCGCGTATCAAAACAAAAAAGGCAACGTCGGCGTCGACGTCGACGTTCTGAGCACAATTAATAAATTATAGGCGGCGCTGACGACGGCGTTGGCAGACATTGTCCAAAAGGCAAAGCAAATCAGCAAGCAGCAAGCAGCCACCCAACATAGCGTCACGTGTAGTACAAGAGTGAGAGAGACTGAGAGTCAGCAAGGGAGAGCAAGTGGAATGGAATGGAATGGCATGGGGCAGGGGAACTGAGAAGGGGGCAGGGGGAACCAAAAGTATGGTAATGGTGGCGGCACGCGAAACCAGTGATCAAAACAAAAACCGAAAAACGAATTTATCATTACAATTACAACAAGGCAAAGGCAATAAAATTAATCAGCAATTCAAAAACTGCAAGTGGCTGTCGGGCCGCTGTTGTTGTTGTTGCTGTTGCTGTGGTTGGTTTAATAACCCGAAATAATCGCTGCCAGTGTTCAGAGGAGCAATGCGTCAGCAATGTGCCAGATAGAGATGCATATACGCGTGGAGCGGGCGAGAAGTAGATCAGAGACAGACATCGTTGTTGACGTCGCTGTCGTCATCATTAAAGCAACATAAAAAGTAATAAATAAATATGAGTGTAAGCATGTTTTGTATGTTCGTGTGCGTAAATGTGTGTGTGTGTGTGTGTGTATGTGTACGTATGTATGTGAGTGTGAACGAACGACCTTCAACTTCCTACCCCTGCTGAGCTATGACGATAACGATGGCTACCTGTCTGTCTGTCGGCGTCAATGCTGATGTCGCCGTCGCCGTCGCCGCCAGCATCGCTGCCGGTTGACATTGATAGCTTCAACTGTAAACTTATACAAAAGCTATAAAAGAGGTCTTGCCAAAGTGTGCGAGTGCGAGTGTGAGTGGGAGAGGGAGAGCAGCATGTGCAAGTGCAGAGCAATCAGCATAAATTAAAGTCGAATGCAACATGTGACTCTGTGTGTCTGAGATTTTTCGGCTTATGCTGCGCGACGTCGCCGTCTGCGTCGCTGGCCTGCTAAATATTTTGCATATGCAAATTCAAAACCCACTGCTCACACACACTGTACAGAGTACACAGAGACACACACACACATTTATCGGATTGGGAATGCACCTTGCACGACGGCGTCGACGACAACGACAACGTCGCGAATTCGAACTTGTTTGAAGTCTTTTTGTGCCCAAAGAGAGCGCGCACTCGTGAGTGAGTTCGCCGCAACAACAGCAAAAGCGACAGCAACAACAAAAGTCGACAGCATGTTGCATGCAATAAGCAGAAAACAAACAAAACAGCAACAACGAACAGCAGGAGGCTGCCAGCAGCATCCACATCTCGTTGCAGGCATCTGCGGCAGCGCCGTAAACAAATTAAACTAATAAGCGCAAAAGGAACAACGAATGTAATCATAAAGTATACTGTAAGAAACAGCAAATGCAGCAGCGCCGTCTGCTGCATCGAAAGCAGCAGAGGCAGCGACGCGTCGCTTCGCTGCCGCTTGTTGGCTGGAACAGCTTGGACTGTCGAAATCCATTATAACCTCAATCGGCAATCGCATTTCTTCCTTCGAGTGGAGCGCAACATAATACACTCTGCTCACGGACATAAACCACGACGAGAGAGAGCAACAGAAGGCCGCTAGAGTGGGTGGACACATACGTATATGTATATATGTATATGTATGTGTGTGTGTGTGCGTCAGTGTAAGTAAGTGCAACAAAGGAACGAAATTGGGAGCTGCACTGGCAACTGTAAAATCATCAAACTACTCACAACAACAACTCAGAATCCAGTAAAGTTGGTTGGTTGGTTACCAGCTTTTGCTTTTGGCCATCCCTAATCCGACGGGGCTATGCGGGAGGGCAGGAAATCAGAATGGGAATAGGACAGAATTAGAAATTAAAACAGAGGGACAATAGCAGAGAACTAATGAGGAGCAGCATGCTGTAAGTTAAGCTTAAAGTTAGTATGCTTTTATGCAAAGGGCTAGGAGATAGAGATTCAGAATCATAAACAAAAATTTACCTAAACAATGCAAATCAATTCTTAAAAAAATTAATGTTTGATGATTAAAAGTTAATTTACTTCATAAAACTTCTAATAACGCTGTGAATATTCATACTTACTTAAAATCCCTTAGAAGTTCTGATATGAAATATAGGAAATGACATCAGATGAGATGCAACCTATTTTAAACTTAAAAGATTTGACAACAATAACAGATTCATTCATAAGAGCTTATATAGAGCTTATTGCCAATAACATCCCTTAATTAAGGAAATTACAACAGCTGTATTGAAATTGAGATAATGATGCACCCCTATCGTAATTTCCTGCAAAACCTTGATTGTGATAACGATGAACAATTGCAATCGCTCAGATATAATATACAAATACACACACACGAATTTCACAAAAACTCAAGTTTCTGAATTAACACATTTTTACAACATTACTTAAAGATTGTAGTTTATTGCAATTTATGTTAATTGCTATATATTTGTTAAGCTTTATATATGTACTATAATATTTAAATATTGCAAAAAATACATTTAAAATCTGTTATTGAAGAATAGTGTAATAGAAAATGATAACTTAAATCCAATTGATTTTAATCAAATTTTCGAAAGTTAAAAGATCAATTTCTATTGGCTTTCCTAAAATGATGTTCCCAAGCTGTCCTTTTCTATTCAAAAACATTGTAAAAGACCAATCGGAACAATAACTAGACAGCTGCACCTGATTGCATTTGTCAATGATCTGCAATAATTCGAACTGGAAATGTTATGGCTCTAGCTAAAGGCGAACAGGCGCGAGCGATCATTTCAACAGAGTCTCACAATTCCCAAACAGCACGGCAAAAATAGCCAGCCACATACACATTTGTTGTTTTGTTGTTTTGATGATTTTTACTCAATAGCGTCGGGCGCTGTGTCGAGTCATCCATCAGAGGGGCTGAAACGACAACAACAGACACCGTTACCGCCGACACCGCCCCCGACGTTGATGCCAATGGCGTCGCCGACATCTCCAAAAATAATGCCAGATACAAAGCAGCAGCAAGAGCAACGGCAACGGCAGCGGACAGAGCGACGGCGAAGCATTAACAGCACAAGGCCAACAGCTGGTCGCTCTGGTTTCTGGTCTCCGGTTTTTTTGTTGTTATTGGTTTCTTAAAGTTGGGTCTCGGGTCGTCCGCGTCTGTTGTTGGTTGGCGTTCCACATTCATCTGCGCCGAAACCTGCAGCATTTTTAGTGATATTTTCAAGTAACTAGCACACAACAGCAGCCGAACATGTTCAAAGTTTCTCGGATGCGACGACGAGCAACAACATCAATACACACATCAAACACACATACACACAACATACACACACACTAGCAAAATATAATATGAAAATGCTGCCAAATGCTTGACTTGCTTGCCACCCCCGCGGCAGAGACCCATTACCCGAACCGGCACTCAACCAGCAGCAGCAGCAGCATCGACGTCGTCGTCGTCGTCGTTCACCAATTTCATTTCAACATGTTTCCAACAGCCTGAGCCAATAGCTAGCAGATCTCGCATCCAGAGTCGCTGCTGCTGCTGCTGAACATCCATTCAAACGAAAAAGTATCTTAAATTTTTGTTTGCTGCTGCCGTCGTTTCGCTCACTCCCCGCCCCTCGCTCCATGTCCCTTGGCTCGAGCAGCACCCCCGCAACCGTTGCAAGCCCTCGCTGTGCTCTCTGCGCCGTACTTTATAGTCTTACTTTGTTGGTTTTCTACCCACAAGTCTTTCTCTTTTTCGTTGTCGTAGCAGCAAAAAACCGAGGGAAAAAAAGAATTTTTTTTATAGGTATTATTTCGTTCCCACATACGCGCCGAGGCAAGCGTCAGTCAGTCAGGCAAGCGATGGCAAGACATGAGGCACGAGGCGAGGGCAGAGGCAGAAGCATACGCAGAAGTAGAAGCAGAGGCAGAGGCCGTGACAGCGTCAGCGCATGTACAGACATACAAGTATAAAACTCGATAGTACGCCAACAAAACGGGGTTGTCAGGTGCTCAGGAATATACTTGGTTTTGCCCATTAGCTCAGATACATGTAGAACATAAGATACAAAAATATTAAGTGCCTTAAGATAATCGGAATTTAATAATGATTTTACAGTCGAATGTAAGTGTTGATAAACATATGAAAGTGAATAGCAACGACAGCTCTGAGTTCTCAAATGAAAAGAAAAGAAAACTAACTTATGCGTTTGCATAAGCTATCAGTTATAATAGAGACAAAATATGGCCAACATGTTTTTGGTCCTTAAAGTGTAGCTTATCAATTCACAAAATAAGATTTAATTGGAATTCAACATTTTAATCTATTCTCAAACAATTCGTCAATGCATAACATATTTTCTAACTATAAAACATTTTGGATAAACATATACGTTGGAAATAATCTACACCCACAATACGAGTTCAATGCCGATGGCATTTGGGTTGCTTGACAACCCTGCGCACTTGTATTGATGTAGTTGTTGTTGCTGCTGCTGCTGATGTTATGCCGCCTGTCTGCCAGCCAGCCAGCCAGCCAGCCTGCCTGCCTGTCCCTGGCCCCTGCACTGAAATCTCCCTCACGTTGGCAAACCGCCTGACAGCGCACACGATGCGCCGCACAAATATCGTATCGCATTTACTCGGCACTCGTACCAGAGCCAGAGCCAGAGCCAGAGCCACAACCAGCAACGTAGCTATATATTTTTGTAGGTTATGTGTATATAACAGAGGCAGCAGTGTGAGTCAAAAAGCGTTGCGATTGTGGGAGAGGCAGCCGAGCGAACGAACGAACAAACGAACGTCGGTCCAACGAAACGAGCTCTGTCTCTCTGTATACGTGCTTGCCTGTCTGTGTATGGGTATATAAATGTATGTACATACATATATATATATTTATATATACATATATATATGTGCATATAAGTGTGTGTGTGTGTGTGTGCTGCGAGGGTATGAAGTCTGTGTATATACAGTGGAAACTGTTTGGCAGCGCTGCTGCATGTTATATCAGCATTTTGTGTACACTGCGGCGGCTCTGGGTGAGTGCTGACTGTAGCTCACTGTACATAAAATGTTAAAACTCTGATTATGACGATGACGTTGAACAAGAGGCGAGGAAGAGGGCACAGAGCAGAGCCATTGGCAGCAACGACTGCGGCAGAGCGGAGCCAGAGCCAGAGCCGGAGCGCAACACACAAAAAAAGTTTCAAATGGAAATTTTGAATTAATGAACGAAACGAAACGAAATGAACTAAACTGGTTTCATTTGTGCGGTGCTGCGCTGAGCTCAGCTCTGTGTTGTTTTTACCCTCCCCTACCCACTGTCGATTGATGTTGTTGTTGTTGTTGCTGTGTTGCTGTTGTTATTGCTGCTTTGCTGCTCTGCTGTTGTGCCGCTTTCTTGCGTTGCTCAGTTGAAAATATTTTCGCCCCGAACGAAAGAGGCTAATTAAGCTAAAGGAATTTCTCTGCAATTTTGTGCCGCGCCACACACAACAGAAAATGAGCTTTGAAAACTTGCTGTCGTCTTTGGCACAGCTGAGCGCAGCTTTTCGAGTCGAAGTAGGAAGTGAATGCTGTGCCAGAGGCAGAGGCAGTGGCAGTGACAGAGAGCGACAGGCATTTTGTTTTAGCAGCGGCGATGTTGGCGACGCAGTTAGAACATGTTGGCTGGCTGATCGGTTTTCTGTTTGATTGCCTCGCCGATGCCATCGCCGTCGCCGTCGCAGTCGCCGCAAATACTTACGTTTTTCGCCGTACATTTGTTTTGGCTTTGTTTTGATTTCGGTTTTTCAAGGCAATCAGGTGTAATATATTTTTCATTTTGCTACGCGATGATCGCTGTGTGCTTGCGGCTTTGTTCCGATTGGGCGCCTTTTATCTTTGTTTAACTGGCGAAGTATGAGTATCTCTGTTATTGTTGCTGCCTGTTGTTTAGCTCGTGAAAAGCAGTCTACCAAAGCGGAAATGAACGGAATGGCATCTCAGGCGATCGATCGAGATTGAGATTGAGATCGAGTGGTTCGCTGTCGAACAAGTGCAGAAACACTTGGAACGTGTTCTCTATGGGTTCGATTGCCGCTCAAGCTGCGCCAATGTTGGTTTTTGCGCCTCTGCGCTGTAAATACCACAACTGCTTCCTGTTTGAATGAATGCTCCTCTTATCAGTATGCTTTTCTTTGCACAGGCGTTCAGATCGGAACTGCTTTGCTAGGTTGATGCGCAATCTGTTCGATTGCAAAGCGCGAATTGCCCGTGAAGGACTATTGTAAATAATACTGTAGAAGACCCAACAATATATATGATTATCTAATTCGTTTATATTATTGTGATATTTATTCACTAAACATATGATAAACCTTAAATACTTCTTGCCCTTTTTTGAAATGATTTTCGACTATTGTAAACTGAAATTATACTTCTTTATTGCGGAATCATTCGTTTTAATAGCACGTTTTGCCTTATCAGTCATGTGGCTATCATTAATTTCATAGAACTAAACGTAAAGTTTAGATTGACGAATTTTTGCCAGCATTTCAGATAGGGGGACCTACTTTCCTAATCATGGCAAACTATACGAATCACTTAGACAATATTATTTTAATATATAACATGTAGTTTATCAAAATTTTACATATTTTGTTTTTCATCACAGACTGATTGAAAACTAAAAAAGGAAATCTTTGAATCGTAGAGTAATAATTAATTTATAACTCTTAAATATTATACATAGATTTAAACAGAACATTACAGAACAAAATATGTTGTACTTTGTTACATTTGCTTGAATTATTGAAATAATATGAAAGTACAAATTTTGATGATAAACAGTTAAATTTAAATTCAGTCTCAAATATATACGCTAAAATACATCGTAGACGTCTAGTGTTAAGCTAAGACTTAATTGTTTATTATGATCTGCTTTCCGATTTTAATTAAAAATAAAAAGCTCAAAACCTAAAACCTAAAAATCATCGGCTTCAACCCTCTAGATAAGAAGTTTAAATCGAGGTTTAATCGTACCAAAATATAACGAAATCAATCAAACTAATTACGCCAGGACTTCATCTATTTGTAAAGTTTTCTTAATTTTGTAGTTACACATGAATTAATGGATTTCAATTGAATGCCGTATTACATTACTGTTTCTAGTCTTTCACTGGTTGGTTGTGAAAAGAGGCAGCTAAACAGCATCCAGCCGCTTTGAATGGATTTTTAGTTGCACCAAGTCCGAGTCGTGATGTGCACGAAAAAATTATATGCAGGATGGTTCCTGGTTGGAGGCTATTGCTTGTGGCGCTGTTGCTGCCACCTGTTTTGCAACACGATCGAGCTTTTTATGCACAACTCCTATTGTTGTTGTAGCTGTTGTTGTTGTTGTTGAAAACCCGTCTGAATCTAAAAACGAAGCAACATGTGTGTGCGTTTGAGAGTGCCGGCAAGGCGGCCAGCACCACTCAATGAGGACAGATGTGGGCAAATCGCAACTGGCAATGGGGAGCAAGGTGTCGGAACGTGCCACAAGACGGGGGACTCGTTGGGGGTTGCCGTCACTGCCTCCAAGTGGGTGCGAATGCTAGCAAAGCAAAAATATTTGCACGACGCAACTCACACACACACATATAGACTGAGCGCGTGTGGGCGGTTGCGCAACGCAGCTGCCGCCGTCAACAGCAGCAGCCGACATCGCTTGCATTGAACTCGGAAGTAAACGCAATAGAGAATAATGCGCGAGTATAAACCAAACCAGTTAGCAACATGCAACATCATAACATATTCAAATCGCCAGCGTCAACGTCAGCGTCGACAGCGGCAGAACGCAGCATCTAGCGTCGCAACGCCAACGACAAAAAATGTTCGAGCGCCAGCAACGCTGCTTTTACTCTCACGTGAAAAGTTTTGCTGCTCAACGACGCCGTCACGAATTAAACTAAACAACCACCCGACATGGCAAAAAAAAAAAAGAAAGAAAAACAACAGCAAAAATTGACGAACAAATGGCAAGGAGCAGAACTAAAGGCCCGACTGGAAAATACCTTGCTTTACAGTTACCAAGCATCCCGAATCGCACTTGATTTCAATTTTGGAGTGTTTCCCATGGTAGTGGTAGAAATAATCAATATAGGTTGGATGATATGTAAAAGACTGCATATTGAAGGAGTGATCTCCAAGTTTAAGTTAGATTCAACTTTAAGTAGATTGAGAACCATCAACAGGCGCCAAAACTACGGAATTTTTATTAGTATTTGTAGTTATATTACAAATTAAAAATTAAAAAAAGCATATATATACATGATTATAGAACATATCTCAATATCACCCTTAGTTGGGAAGGACCTTGGATAACTTTAGGTTATTTTTTTTACTAGACCATATTCAAGAGAGATATATCTAAAATTAGCTATGAAATTTCAAAAATCTGTATATTTAAAATTTGCTTGATCGTCTTTTATCTTCCTCATTTCGAGAAATATACTTCTACTATTGGAATTCATTCCTTCAGTCGAGATCCATATTTATTGTTTAGCCTAAGGTGACCATGCACTTGTGCCGCAGTGTGGCAAACTGAAGAATCCCGTTCGCTTGTGGCTTGCCAAAAAGTAATGACATCATGTGAATCACCGGGCGGCAGGGGCGCACGCATCGATGCCGCAGATACAATAAAAACAAGAACGGCAAAATACAAATGCCGAGAAATTGGTTCAGGTTAGGGCAGCACCCCGTTTGGAGTCCGCATCGCCAGTCGTCGTTTGTCCACAGCCTGCAGAAGAAGTCGATGGCGATGGCGTTGGCGAAGTCAGGCTGGGAGTCGAGACTCAGAGCATGGAATCGATGGCTGGCGTCGCAGCTAGCGCCAACCTTCAATTAAAATTCGGAGAGCGAATTAGAATTGGCGCGCGATTTGCTTTTCGATTCGGCAAATGCAGTTTTTTGGGGCCAAAAGATAAACTGGCCAAACAAAAAAGAAATATAATAAAATATGTATCGCAGCTCGCAGAGCTCATGCAGCAAAGCAGTAAAGCGAACGGCAAAAATGTTTCAAGGCGAAATTCGCACAGCGACAGCGGCGCTGCTGCTGCGGCTGTTGCTGCTGCGTCATGGTAACAACAATAACAACAGCAACAACATTCGCCTGCCAGCCAGCCAGTCAGTCAGTCAGTTCGACGCATAAAATAGCACAGAGCGCACACGAAGCGGACGACGAGCTAAAAACAACAACCAAAAAGTACCTGGCACGGCTACAGCAACGACACCTAACCAGTACAGTGGTGAAAGATCGTGCACAAAAAGCAAGAGCTCGGTTTACCTTTCTGGAAAATGACGAGCTACAAAAAATAATACCGAAAGCCCATTGCCTTATCTCTATTTTTTGAATACTATAAGGAGAACAGAACTTTATAAAAGATTTACACAATGCTCAGATGCCTCCGCATGAGAAAATCACAGTACTGAAAATAGAGGAATGAAAATACACCACATATTCGATAGATAAAATATTTTTAACAAATAATAACCTAAAATTAAAGAAAATAAAATCCAACATTGGCAAGAATCGCATACTCCGTAATGCAATGAAAAGAAGAGTCAGTTCCACTGTGCGCCGTTGACGACGACGTGCCCAAATGCCCAAGCACTCGCAGATACAGATACAAATGCAGCGAAACTGAGATACAGCTACAACACGCTGAAATAAACAAAAATGTTGAACAAAGCAGCGACGGCAACGGCAACGACGGTCTCAGCAGCAACATCAGCCGCCCAACAGCCGCAGTTCGAGTTCAGTTTTAGTTTTCGCAGCGACGGCAACGGCAACAGTGGCGGCAGTTTTTAGTTTTGCTTCTGCTTCCACTTTACGTTGCCTTCGCACATACCACAGCGAAACTCACACAAATCCAACACACACACACACACACATGCATGCCTCAGTCTCTGTTCTCTGTGTGTGTGTGTATCTGTGTGCGCTGTGGAAATGTACCTTTATATAAACGACGACCCAGCACAACACTACACGAAATCCCAACTGACAAGACTTCCAACACACAAACACAATATACATGCTTATATATACACAAATATATGTATATACGTATATAAATATATATATTGTATGTGTGTGAGAGTGTAGACAGTTACTCAGCGCTGTGTCAGAGTTGCCATATTGTTCTCAATAACATAGCATAGGCATCGAAACTACATCGATAATATAGGACCAATATATTATTAAACTATTTGTATACTTAAATAGGGAGTAATTGGACCTCAAGCTAATTTAATATAGCTCAGACAAAAAATAGAGATATTAAATATAGATAGATTAATATACTTAGAGGAAAAAATAATATTTTAAAGTTATTTATTTAAAAAATCAAAAATTCTCATTTAATGTATTACTAATCTAATAAGTTATTGAAATCTACAATATTAATACTTCTTTAGGACTGTTTCTCACATATGTATCTTACATATGGGTATACCATACACAACTCTCTTCGCAAAGTTATTGCATGCGGGATCTTAGATTTATGATAAACATGTGGTTATTCAGATGGAAAGTTAGCAAAATCATTTAAAAACTGAGACGTATCGAATGCATTTCAGTTGTTTTGCTCGGTAGTTATACAATTTAATCGAGAGACTTTCAAATATTGCCTCTCAATCGGCACACCGGATCTGGCAACGCTGGCAGCATTTAAATAACAGCCGCTTGCTGATGCCACTGCCACTCCTACGACCGGCAGCCGGGGCCGTTTGCGTTTGCACAACGTTCGCTGCGATATTGCTTTTGCTATGGACTTACTGCTGTCGCTGCTCTTGCTGGCTGTCTTTATTTCACTGAAATTTTTCATGCTGGCAATGCTGAAAATTTCACATACAGCTGGCAATGCCAACAGCCCAAAGTGTTGTCGCCGCTACCCTCCCCGTTCTCTGACGACCGACAAACTCGTTCAATTTCAATGCTTTTTACATAAGTGCGCGTCGTTCGCTTGCCTTGGTGCGAGCAGAGCGACCGTTGTGCTCTCTCAGTCGTGCGCTCTGCTGTCTCATGCTGTTGTATGAGTGTACACACTGTACAGGGGTGCATTTACTAAATGTAGCAGCTACGCTCGCATGTGTATGTGTGTGTATATGCGTGTGTGTGCGACTGTTTGTTTGTGTGCGAGCCAGCTTTGCCTGCGTTCGCTGCCTGCTGCCTGCTTCTTGAGCGCTGACCAGTTTATTTGTGATTTTAGCATGGCAGACTGAGGTACACGTCGCTCTCGCAATCGTGTCGAACGCAAACCGATACGAAAAAAATTCGACGTAAATTTCTGACCCCGTACTTGCAGCAGCGCGCGTAATTCAAAGTTATCACAACAACTAACAAATATTCAATTCAAGTAACATTCAAAAGTGTGTATTGTAAAAATTGATTCAATTAGTTAAATTGGCAACAAAAGTGTTTACACAAAATATATAAATTGCAGTTTAAAAGTGAATCCAAGAGAACAAATATATTAAGAATTCGTACTAAGTAGTGACCAAAAATGTCATTGTCATCTGTTCATTGTGATGTGGTGAGCCAAGCGGCTGGCTCCAGCCAACTCCTGCTGGCTGCACTGTGAGGACATTAACCAGTGACTGAGATTAAATTAAAGAAATACAAAAACAAATAGAAAAACTGGCAAGCAACAACGCTAACTTAATTTCGGGTGTTAGTTGTTGCAACAAAAAATTTAGTTATTTTATTGCCACGGCCATTGGCTATTTTGGTAAATTGGATAAACGCAGTGAACGCGCATCTCTCGAAACGGCCCGGCCGAAAATGTGCACAGAGGTGAGTGTCCATAGATCACAGATCATGCCAAAAACTTTGCTGCCTTACCACATAATAAACCAAAAAGTATTTGTTTCATATGCCTGCCATTTGGTCTAACAGGCATATTTCAATTGTACTGCCAATAGGACCAGCAATTTGGCGGGCTTAATAAATTACGGTGCTCTGGCTGAAAACTACCTGGCTTAAAATGCACACACTTCAAATTACGTTTATTTTACTGAACAAGAGTTCTATGACAAAGGCAGAGTTTCATTTTACAAATATAAAAAATTTTTTAAAATATTTTGATTGAAATAACTGAAAGTGAATATTATTCAGATTAGTTTTGTTCCTAATATTTTATTAAACATATGCAGTTGCTACAAGGTTTATGCAATAAGGATTCTGTACTTATATCTTACTTATATATGGCACAAAAATTAGACATCTAAACAAATGCAGCTTGAAATATGCTTACCATTAAAATACTAGAGTTACTGATCCCAGCCTAACTAAAAGTGGCGTATTTTGGCAAAATGAAGATGATTCTCTTATAGAACTAGGACTAACTTTGTGACTTAGCTCAGCTTTCAAGACGCCAAACGCAACGAAAACTGTTAACCCAAATAGTTAGCCAAACAATTACGTTGAAGTCAAGTCATTAAAGAAATGCAGCGTCGTTCCATGGGTTTATCAGCGCAACATGAACTTGTCTCAAGTTCAGTCTATGAACAGTTGTTGCTGATAACAGATTGTGTTCCCGGGTTGGCCCAACTAAACTAAACTAAACAAATCGCAGCTGACGCTTCCATTCATAAGCATATTTTTTGGTGAATCATTCAAGTGGGTCGCCCCCTCGGGTAGCTTTCATATTTTGTAGTTGTAGCTCTATTTGTATGTGTCTGGCTATGTCTGTGTGTGAGTTGTGTTGTTGCACCTTTTACTTAGAAATGCGCGTAAAACTGACTGAGAGCTTCAACATGTGGTTTCAATATGGATACGCTGGGCCGCCTACTCTTATTGGCATTGGTCTGTGCCTCTGCCTGGGCCTGTGCGTGGGTGGGTGGTGGTTGATTTTTGTTCGGTGGGTTTGCTTGGGTCTATGTCTCTACGAGTATCTGTGTATCTGTGTGTGGCTGGCATGACGAGACACACACTCACATACGGTTGTGCTGCATACATGTGTGCGACTTTCGTTGCATGCAGGATAATAGCAGGCACAGTGCTTATCATAACAACAACAACAGCAGCGCAACCAATTGTGCCTTCGTCATGTAAACAATGCAAAAGTTGCACGTGCTGCCGCTGCCATCATGCAGCGCCATCTATTGGCACACATTTACTTAAGCGCAATATGCTAAATAGCTGCTGCCGCAGCCCAGCCGCAGCCGTTGTCTCTGTCGCAGCCGTTGTCTCTGTCGCTGCTGCCGGCTAAGCTGACGTCGCCGTTGCTGTTTTCATTGTCTAATGCAACAATTGTTTGGACGCTGGCGTCGCAGCCGCGTCGCAGACAGCTGACTTTGGGGCCGTTTAATTAATTACAAACATACTCGACGGCACTCGACACACAGCACTCGAAAAAACAACACAAAACGCAAAGCGCAAAAATAATTGAAATAAAAAGTAAATAAATAAATGAAAAAGAATAATAAGAACGTCTCAACGTCGACGTCGCCTCGTTTTCTCTTTCGTTAGCGTTTAAAGTCGCGTGTTGTAAAACGCCAGCATCGACACCAGATTTGTATTAATTTCTTGGCTCTTATACGCTGACAGCAGCAGCCAGCAACCAAAATCGTTAAATAGAATTTTGCACTTGCCATTAAAAAAGGTATAATGTGCTGGCCAAGACATTTGCAATGCATACTTTAATTAAGACTGCAATGTTTAGTTTCATAAAACCATTTACAAATGTATCTAAACATATGAATTCATCTTTAGCATCTTATCTTTATTTCATTTGCACTGAATATACTTGTTGTCTATCATTATATTTCCTAACAATACATTTGTTTCCCTGTGGTTATATATCGAACTGAATAGTTTTCTGGACCTTTACTTTAAATATTTATTATTTTTATAACTTTTGTGGCTTCTTAATCAGTCAGTTCACTTTGAAGGGCATTTCAGAATCGGTCACAACTTTTATATAAATACAGCACAAATGTGTTATCATTGTTTTGCTTGCTCTTCTTTTTAATTGTTCTTTGTAGCTGTGTCGTATGAGTTTGTGTGTGTCCATTGTGTGTGTGTGTGTGCGTTGTGTTATTGTTATTGTTTTTTAGGGTGGTGCAAATTCCGGCACGAGACTTAATTCACTTAATTGAGCAAGCAGCGATGGCAACGACGAAGACGGCGATTGGGGCAGCGACAGCGACAGCGACGTTGGCTGCTGCGCTGATAGCATCGACGTCGCAGTCGCAGCTGCTGCGGCACAAATAGTTTGAAATTGGCGCCGGTCCGGCACGGCCTCAGACCCGGACCCGGCTCCGGAATTGGCCTCGGCTCTGACTTTGGCTCTTGCTGCTGTTGTTGTTGTTGTTGTTGTTAGTGTTATAGCTGTTGTTGTAGTTGTTGTGATTATTATTACTGTTGTTATTGGTCATTTGATTTCACTTTCTCAGATACATTAACACAAGTGCGCTGCATGCGCACGCCTTTTGAGTAATTGCTAGCAGAGGCACAGCTCCAGAGCTCCATTGCCCGGAAGTAAGAACCGAACGTGGGGCTTGTTGGGATTTGTTGGGATACAGGGTACAGGGCACCGCGGAAGGCAGCCTCCTGTGCCATTTTCTTTGCTCTTCGATTTTATGAATGAAAACGCGAAGGCGAAACGCGACTTGGTCGGTCGGTTTTACTGTGGTTTACTTGCTTGGCTTGCATTGCTTTATTTGCATGCATGTGGCTGGCAGTCAGGACGCTTACACACACACACACACATAGACATACGGGGATACACGTACACTTGTACATGTCTGCTGCCATAAAAATGCCTTTGGGGGCCCGACTTACGACGCGTAGTCGACGTCGCCGTCGCCGACTTTTGTTGTCATTGTCCTCTCTTTGCATGTGTGCTGCTTGTGTTTTGTATGTGTGTGTGTGTGTGTGTGTGTGTGCGAATTCCATTAATGGCATTATTATCCTTTCCGACCCATTTGGGCTGGCGGATGGCTGCTGGCTTTTTAATTTTTGTCCCGTTTCTTAAACTTGTTGCTTGGCGGTCAAGTGCACCACTGAAAGCGAAAACCGCCTCTCAATGATAAAGTTTAAATAATAATAAAAAAAAACAGCACAGACACTTAAGGGTTGTTTCCCCCACTGCTGCTGGCTGACTACTTCTTCTGTTCTTCATTTAACGCGCGCCAAAGTTAAAAGTGTTCTTCCTGCTGCTGCCACAGCCTTGACGCAAAAATGTAAACAAAATGCCGCATGGCCAATTGGGAAACTGACACAAACATATACACGCACACACACATATATATATAAATATATATATATATATATGTGTACAAAGGTAGCCATCACTAGGTGAGGAACAGACGAGTTAGCTGTGTTAGGAGAGGGGAGGTCGGAGCGCCAACTTGTCGCGCATGAGTAATCGACTAAAGTCACGACTTTAGTTTAAAGTTACTTGCTAGAGTTGTTAGTGAACTACAACTTAAGTTTTATTTAAGTGGTGTTTGCGGAGAGATCGCCTCTGAAAATAATTGGACACAATTCTATCCATAACACAATATCATCCTTCTTAATATGTAAATATTTGTTATTTGTTACAGCAATTAATCCTGTTTTCTAATCCACAACTTAACAATCTTCTATTACAAAATCACGCACTATGGATTTTAGTTTGGTTATTCACAAATAATTAGCCTGGCTTTAACCACTACTGATAGTCTCATCAACGTTGACATTGCAGCACAAAGTTCAAATACCATGTCAATTTTTAAGCTTTACTCTCTTAAAGAAATGCCATTTCGCGATAAATAAATCAGAAATACAGAATAATTTGAAAGGAAACAAGCTACAAGTACAACAATAGTGATCTAAAGACTTATTTAAAATCTGGCATTCATCATAACTAGAATACCCTGTATTAGCTTATTGCATTTGAACAAGAACTGTGTTTTCTTGCGCTAATTATCTTAACAGCAAGTTGCCTTCTCATTGCACTTCTCAAGATACTTACCGTCCTTGCATATTGTTCAAATTGGCGACACGATGAATTAGTCGAACCATTCAAACCATGAAAAAGAAAACCCCTCGATGACAAATTGACAATTGCAAGACATTGACCATCGCCTTTGCTGCTGAGAGACTCACTTGACCGATTGGCTGCTTGGTTGGTTGGTTGGTTGGGGCTGTTGCTTAACAGATTTACTCGAAACTCGAAACGTGCCACATGCTTATATGGGGAATTGACTATACGATGCGGCCGACACAGTCAATGTTGTGTGTTTTGCGGCTAATGTATGCCCAAAGCGCGCAACAACAACAACAACACCTACAGCAACAACAACAAACAGCTGTAGTTGCCTGACAGTGTGTTGCACAAAATCTTATCAATGAATGCGCATCACTTGCACTTGTTTGAACTAGCTAACTAACAAGCGAGGGGCAACTGGAGGCGTGGAGGATTCACCGGCTACATAAATGGTGCGGCGTTTGTTGATGATGGCAGCACGATGACGTGACGCGCCATTCACTCACACAATAACAGGTACAGATACAGCGCAGCTATTGCGAATGCAGAGCTAAGAGCTAACAGATACAGATACATTTATGGGTTTAGCTAGGCAGAGCGAGCGATGCACACACGCACACAATTAACATTATTAAATCGCTTGCCGCAAATTTGCGGTTGCGTCACCTACTTAGTAAGAACTGCCACTCGGACACTTGTACTGCGCTAAAGGATAACCCAGCAGCAACAACAACAAAAACAATAACATCAACAACAACAGCAATAATAAAGTGAACCGTTTCGCTGCGAATATTTCCATTAAGCTAAATTAAAGTTATCGTGCGGCGGCAGCGCAGTAACACCAAAGACTGACAGAGTTTCTCTCAACCCCCCGCCCTCTTGAGGCTGTCCAAGCTCTTCCATTTTCATTTCTCACCCGCTTGACAATCAACGAGGACGTCTCTCGCTCTCTGCCCACGTACAACGTGCAATTCGAAAAGTGGTTTTCATGGCATCATGGCCCAAAACCACCACCCAACACCCCAATCCCAATCCCAAACCGAGCCAACCCACCCAGCGACGTAGCCGGAGTCAGAGCCGAAGCCTGAGCCGTAGACCGTACCGTACCATCCTGACTGGATGGTTGGATGGCAGGATAGCAGGATGGCAGGATGGCAGAATGGCAGTATGGCTGGATGGTTGGATGGTTGGTGGTAGGCTTTATTATGTCAGCCCAACGTGAGGGCGAGAGCGAGCGCATTTCACCCAATTTCATTATATTTGCCAACGTTTTTAGCTTTTATACGTCATGGCATATTTCACCACACACACTCGCATAGAATCCACCACCACCACCATTGAACCACCCTCCACCTTCCCCTCCACCTCCAAGTAAAGCCTGTCGTTGTAGTTAGGGTGAGCAGAGGGTTTGAGTTCGGGATTGGGTTCGGGCATAAAAGCCGGTTTGACTTGCTCGCTCGATGCCAGTGCGCAGGGTCGCTTATGTGGGTGGTTGGGTGGTTGAGTGGATGGTGGGTGGTATAGGTGGTTTTTTGCTACCAGTGCTGCCAACCCATTATATTATAAGGAATATAATATTATAATAATGTCAGGCATAAAGTACGAGAGCGAGAGATGCAGAGAACAGGCAGGATATGTCAGGCAAGAGGCAGAAGGAGCCATGGCAAACCCGTGGGCGCTGGAGCTCTTTCGACTAACACTAACACACACACACACACACACAGTGAATGTATGTATATGTATGTACGCGTTGTATGTGCGAAATAAGGTTATATTATAAACAGTTCGGAGTGTTGGGGCTGCCTATCGCTGTCTCAGTCTCTCCTTCGTAATCGCACTTGCTGTGTTTGCTTGTCTTTTTGTGTATGTGTATGTGCGAGTGTGTGTGTGTGTGTGTGTGGGCGGCTTATGGTATAGCGGGAGTCGACGTAGTCATAGTCATGGCTGGGCGCGCTCCTAGTGGGCGGTTATGGTTAAAGCAACAGCAACGGATACGCTCAGCATTGATGTTGCTGTTGTTGCTGCTGCTGTGCTTTACTTTATTGAATGTGGAGGGAAAAACTTGGCTCTCGGTGTGTGCTGTCGTATAGTACCGTTAAAGCAATGGGCAGCGTAAGGTTGTTGATGACACGGCGCTTAAAGGGGAAGGACTTGAAAGCTATGATAAAGTTTTGAACCTCGGCGCGAGGGATCGATGTGAATTTTGTTGTTTTGAGATTGAGAGTAGTGGCAACCCTGGATCTTTTGAATGGGTTGCATAATAATATACTGATTGATCAGAGACGTTTACCTAGAAACTTATAATGAGCTTTGAAATATACAGATCGCTACGTATTCGCCACAAGAAACAATCAATGCTCTTCCCCACAATAGAATACAGATAATTTTCCATATATATATATATATCAGTATTAAAATAAATCGCTTTGACTCGAAGACACTCGAGACAATCTATTGTCATAGTTAGATTTCGAGATTCAAAAATATATACATTTACGCGCGCTGCTCCTCAATAATAATCCACCACAAGAACAACCTTTGGCAAATCGGCAAGCATGCGAGGCCAGTAGATATTCGCGCATACATACGTGCTCATATACATACATACTCATACGTAGTTACATGCATGATTACGAGTGGCAGTGTGAATGCTCGAGCTCACCACGATGCGAGGAGCACAACATTCACAGTACAACAGCAAAGCACCCTCCAATAAAAGTCTGACCAACCGTTTTTGCCATTCTAAGCGAAATGCACTAGAAAACGCCGTTTGCTACTGCTGCTGCTGCTGCGACTGCTTCTTCTTCTTCTTCCTTTTGCGCTTTAAAGTGTTTTCGAAACCCAAAAGCAGCAACAACAGCAACGGCCGCAACAACGACAATTTGAAACAAAAATCGGAACGCAACACTGCCAAGTCAGTCGCAGTGGCCGTTGCTGTTGTTGCCGCCATCATTTATTTTTCGTCGTCGTCGTCGTTGTTGTTGCCTCTTTTTCTGCTACGTACTACAAAATTAAACTCGAGTCTCGGAACGAACGTTCGTTCGCTCGTTTGAACGGGCAACGTTGCGATATTACGTCCCTCGCTATCAACAGCAACAGCAACAACAACAGCAGCAACAGCGACAGCATTATATAGTTGATATATATATACATATATATGTATATGTATATACATATATATACACAAACATACACAGGCAGCAGCAGCAGCGTTGTGTTGTTGTTCCATCATCATTATTTACCAGCAGCAGCGTCGCTGTCGCTGCTTTGTTGTTTTTACCCTCACTCACTAGCACATACACACACAAACACACACACTCACTCTTCTTCTTCTGCTACTCAGCAGTTCGCCTCTCCCTCCGCAACGACCTACACTTTATTTTTAACTGTGCGACTGTACTCGCTCGTTCGCTCTCGCTGTATAGCTGCGCGTGCGAGTGTGTGTGTGTGTGTGTTTGTGTGTATTTTTATATGGCATTCTCTCATTCCACACTGACGCCGAGTCAGCATTGCACGGCCCGGCTGCGATGTGGAAATTGTGTGTGGAGCGACGTTGCTGCCTTTGTGTTGTTGCTGCCTGACTGGCCGGGCCTGGCATACACACACACACATGCATGCAAATATAAATACATATATAAAGACGTTTTTTCCATAGTATTTTGATGTTGTAGTTTTGTGTTTACCAAGCGGGCCGCCGTGCGGCGTGGCGCGGCGCGGCTTGGTGAACGTACGCCTTGATAGCTTTGACTGTTGTGTTGTTGTTTGTGGCACTGGCACGGCCGCGTTTCATAGCCGCTGTGCAATTTGCGCAGTGTACGAAAATGACGATGACGATTGTTAACGGCAATTGTCGTTTTTTTTTTTGCTGTTGCTTTTCAGAGCGCTGTGCTGTGTTGTACTTTTTCGGCCAGCCCTGGTTCGCAAGCAACGATTAGCGCACTTGCCGCTACCCGATGTTGATTCGCCGTTGTCTTATCAGCTGCTCGTGATAAGCGACAACAGTGGCAGCAACAACAACAGCCGTTACCTTTTCACGCTCACACAAATTTGCATGCTGATGTATTGATACTGTGATCGGTGCGCTCAGTTATCAGGCAGTCATTCAGTTGGTGGTGAAACCTGTCGGCGAGTCCTCTCCTCAGGGCTCGGACACAGTTAGTTTCGGCTGAGGAGTGACGTAAGGGTATTGTTGCTGTTATTCTTGATAGTTGGGGCTGCCAGATAAGAAGTTGTCGATCGCATAGGACAGAGATAGAACTTGAAGGTTATCGGTTGAAACTTTCAAATGGGGAAATACAAATGTATTTTTTGTATGTGAGGTAAAGATAAATAAGATTGTGATATAGTTGATACAAACTTTGCAAATTTCAGATGATTGGCATTAATAGTAGTTTAAACATAAATGCGCAATGTGCTCATTTTCTTCTATTCCTAGAGTTCTCATATTTTAAGCCTACACCATAACAGATCTCTATTCCACTTTCTACCTTAATCATTCAAACGAACATATATTTCCCCAGCAATTTTAATCAACTTCTTATTATCTGCCTTTGTGCTACTAATACAGGTTGATTTTAAAGACATTTTGATATCGCATTCCCCTATACTCGATACATCGGTCATTATTTCAAACTCACCGAAAAATGTCAGTTAGTTGCAGTTTTGATCGATCGCTCGCTCACACAGGGAGCACAGGTAAAACTCGATTGGGAATGAAAATCTCAAATCATAAACACTGAACCCTGAACCCTGAACCCATAGCGTACCTAATGCGCTGCATCCTGTGCGAGGATTAGTTCGCTCGGCCTTAGGTAGATGCGACCGTTGCAAGGCTTATATGCTCATCTCATTTTTCAAGAATTGCTTGCATGTCCTTGCTTCGCACTCGGTCAAACAGCTGATTCCGATTTCAGTTTCCGGCGCACGCTCTTTTGTTTATTGCATATGCAAAAAAAAAAGGAGAAGAAGTAAATAAAGGAGCAACGTTGTCGGTTCATTGACCAAAAGTCATGACTGGGGCGCCATTCTTAAACAGCAGCCAGAAGCGCGTGTGTGCTTGTGTCTGTGTGGGTCACATTGGCCACAGCTGACAGTCAAACATACAAACATGTGTATTTCTGTACAGACAGGGTAAAACATGCCCCTTCAGCCCGCAACTCGTTACCCATAATACTCCCCATCCATCAGCTGAGCCTTGCAAATTTTCAATGTCACCAATTGCGCGACGCCAACTTCTCTGCCGTCGTCGCTGCTTATAAATCTTCGACACGGCAAAGCACAAAAAAAAAACAACACACACATACACACACAAACACACAGACGTACAAATACCGAAAAAAGCAAAACCACCAAAGCGGCCGCATTGAAAATTGCTCTAAATTCGCCAAAAACAGCTGATTTCGCTTTTGTGCGACGCTTCCTGCAGCGCCCCAATCGACATCGACAGCAGCGACAACGACAACGTCGACAGCGACTCCGCCATCGAGCATCCACATCGGACTCTCTCAGTCGTGTGGCTGGCGCACTTCGTGCGGCAACATGAAATGGCCGACGCAAAATATGCGCATACACCAAACTAACCAAAAGACCCCATCCCACACAACCCCCCTGCGCCCAAAACGTATTAACCTTGCAACACAGCCCCATCATCATCCTTAACATCGTCATCATCGTCATCATCATGACTTCTGCGACTGTTTTCGTATTTAGGCTAGTTTCGTATGAAAACTACAAAATACTCGTACAACAAAAAAAAATGAAAGAAAAAACAAACCCTTTGCTTTCCCACAACGTCATGTGCCGCTATAAGCAAATAACTGCGTACCCAGCAATCACTCCCACTCCCCTCTCTCTCTATCTCTCTTTCACTCACTCACTCTGTCTCTCATTCTTATTGTTTGTTGTACACCCACAACCAAGTTTTCACCCAGAGCCGATGCCAACAACCAGCATGGGAAACATCAGCAATAGCAACAACAACAACAAGTCGCAATCGTCGCACATATCAGCGCCGTCATCTTTTAACGCTACGCCCTCGCCCAAAGAGACCCCATCCACGATGTCGAAGAGACCAATCTCTGGAACTCGGCTCGTCTACAGAGACCGTGTCTTCAATTCAATTCATTTTTATTATGATGAGCAGCCGCTATTCGCCATCACCAGTTGCCAGTTCCAAGTTGAACTCCGGTCTCGGTCTCGAAAGCGCGAAGCTGGTTTTTATTATATTGCTGCTGTGCTGCTGCTTCGTCTTCTTCTTCTTCTTCTTCAGCTTCACCTTCTTCTTCATCATCTTCCTCTTGTGTTCATCATCTTTCATTGCGTTCGTTTTTATGTTCATAAAGTTTCTTCTTCCTCTTTCTGCCTTGTGTATTTAAATTGCTTGTGAGATCGGCGGCTTATTGCCAGACTCGAGACTCGAGACTCTAAGCCAACGCCAAAGCCAGAGACCGAGCCGAAGTCGCTTAAGAGCTGGCCCGTAGTTTGGCTTTGTCGAAAGCTGAAACTTGGGTTTTTTTTTTCTTTCAGCCGTAGCTGTTTCTGTATTTATTGTTGTTGTTGTTGTTACGTTTCGTTTCGATTCGTATTCGCTGCTATCGCACGTTGTTTCAACTGAAGAATTCAAAGTGGCCACAAAAAACACAAAAACACAGCGCGTCGGGCCAGCGGCAGAGACAGAGTTTGAGCCAGGCCCAGACCCCTGAATAGGCAGGCAGGCAGTCGAGCCAGCCAGCGACCGACTTTATTGCTGAAGTCGACTTTTGAACAGCGCCAAGCGAGGCCGACACAGTGGTGCAAAACTAACTTTCGTTGTAGTTAAAAACTAGTCTTGCACTTGTAACTAACAATACTTTACGCAGTTAGTCTTAATACTTGCTCATGGCTAAGAACTTGCTGTCGTCACAACAACAAATACTTATGGATATATTGTATAAGTATAAATAAATATATTATAATATCTTTAGAGTTTGTCGACATTTTCTACAAGAAATTTTTAAATATACTTCGATCTAGACTTGTTCAATTTAGAATTATATCAAAAAAATGATTATTAATTTACTGCTTTTGCACAACTGTGCATAAGAGCGGACGTCGCGACGTTTCAACTGTGTTGGCCTGGCTCTGAGACTGTGGGGCTCTCGGCTTGGCTTTGGCTTTCGGGCAAACATTTCGTGTTGTTGCTGTCGCTGCTGTTGTTGTTGGTGTTGTTGTGGTTATTGTTGACGATGACTGGCTCTCAGGTTGGTTGGCTGGTTGGACGGTCGCTCGCTCGGTCTGTCGGTCGGTCGTTCATTTCGTTCGCTTGTACGGTCGCTTGGTTGGCTCATAACCTGAAACTTGAATATTGTGGAATTTGAAGGTAGCGACGGACAACGACGACGATGATGTTGTTGTTGCTGCAGCAGCAGTAACAACTGCAGTGCTGCGTGCGAGCTTTCGAGTCTCAGCCTCAGCCGTCAATTTGGAGCCAGTTGCCGTCGCCAACGTCGCCAGAGCCAGAGCCAGAGCTGAAACGAGTTGCTGGCGAAGCGTAAAGTAAAAAAGTATAAAAAAAGGCAGCGAACGCTTGACGAGGCTGCCTGACTGCCGGAGTGGCTTTTGTGTGTGCCCCGTTGTTGTTGTTGCTGTTGCTGTTGCTTTAGCTCTGGCTTGAAACTGGCTGACGGGCTGACTGAGTGACTAGCTGACTGATGCTGGTGTGGCAATAAAATTCAACTGCCAACAGTCGCAGTTGCAATATCAGTGAACGCAGCTCAAAGCATGTTGTTGCTCTCCTAGCAGCTTTAAAGATGACTTTCGGCCGTATTTGATTGCTGGCCAGCTTTGTTATTGTTGTTGCCTATAATGATAGCAACACACTTTTTTTTTACAGCTCACACCAAAGCAAAACGCAACAACGGCACGGCAGCAACAACAACAATTTCTCCGTCTGTTGTAACATTTATTTTTTTTGAACGCAAATTAGTGTAGAAAGTTATATTGTGTGTTGTTTTCTGGGGTTTTTGATTTCCGTTTGTAAGCTTTGCAGTTATGGAGCTTTTGATGTGGGAGCAGGCAGCTTTTGTGAATTCCCCTTGAGCACAACACGGCGTATGCGCAATGCGCTTTTTAAAAGCATTCCACATACGCCGCGTGCGCCAGCGCCAGCGCCAGTCGCAAAACAATGAGCAATGAGCACTAGGCGATGAGCGATGAATTCAAACGATGCCGATAAGCAACTGCAATGTGACTCACACACAGACAAACAAGCCACACTCAACTGCTCACACGAAACGAGGAACGAACAGCGACAACGAACGATGACAAAGATTATGAGGAACTGTGTGTACGATCAGTTCAAAACATTTAGATTTGCCTCAAGATGAGCGAGTCAGTTTGACGCAAGATGTTCGACACTGTTAGTCATGAGCGTCGAGTCTAGAGTCTAGACTGCCAGCCCCTATGCCATAAAGTGACCGAAATACAGCTGCAGACAATGAGGGATGAAATGCGACGTCGACGATGCGGTGCGATGACGCTGAGAAGCAGCTAAGCAGCAAAAGACCGAAGACCGAACCGAACGAACCAAACCGGGGCGGGCAGACAGACGTGGCAGGCAAACAAGCAAGCAGGGGCTGGAAAAAAGGGCAAGGAAAATGTGAAACACATGCGACTGCGACGATGCCGACCTCGATGACGATAACAAAAAAAAAAAAAAAAGAATAACAACGAAAAAAAGAGCTGCAAACGAAAATGAAACGAAACGAAAACTCACCCCGATGCGTTTTGTTGTTGCTGCTG
The DNA here is from genome assembly GCA_035041535.1 of Drosophila cognata. Lineage (NCBI taxonomy): Eukaryota > Metazoa > Arthropoda > Insecta > Diptera > Drosophilidae > Drosophila > Drosophila cognata. Next base: position 8,528,520 of record JAWNLC010000571.1, on the reverse strand, counting down.
CTGCTGCTGCTGCTGTTGTTGCTGCTGCTGCTGCTGCGACTCATGGTTCACGACTCTGGCTCGAATTCCCCCTCTGAATGCAGAAATATGCGAGCATATGGCAACCCTTATAAGTATGACAAAGGCTCGGAACACACAGTACGCACATCTGTGATGTTCAGAAACTTAATGTTTAGCGGGGCTGGGACTGAGTTGTTGAGTTCTCTGCGTTAATATATAGAGGGTGGCAACACTGCTTGTGCTCAGCAGTTGCAACAGATATTTAACTTCAAAACAGGCAGAGCCTCAAATTATGATCAGTTTTGCAATGCGGCAGCTTTGAAATGTGTTAATTGATGAGAAATCGATTGTTTTCTATAAAATTTACAAGATTAATGGGGAAATACTAAGTTATCGGTTGGCAATAAATATTGGGTATTATTTCATTATATTTTTAAGAATAACGATTTACTTATACAAAGATTTCTGTAAAGCTAAAGACTTCAAATAAACTTTGATTTGAAATAACACTAAATTGGAAATGAAACGAAATGGAACGCTGTGGCAGTCAGTGTGGCATTGTTCAATGTTTTCCATGCCATATATTCCAAAATCATGAAAACGCGTCCCCCAAAAATAGTTTCGAGAATCTCACACAAATGTGCGGAAGTGATGAACGCAATGTTAAGACGTTGAAGGCAGCCCGCCCCAGTGTGCGAGTCCCACGCTCATGCTGAACACTTCTATTACTGCGTCTGCCGATGCTGCTGCTGCTGCTGCCTCTGACCGTGCACCACCGCTTTCCCCCTGTGTGTCCCCTTGTCACTGTTTGCGGCTGCTGGCTGCTTTTGGTTCTTGTCTCTGCCTCTGCCTCTGTTTCTGTGTTTTATTTTAAGAAGATTTCGAGCAAGCAACGCTGATGAGCAATGCCAGCCAGTTGGTTGGCGAGGGTGGCTGCCCGACTGACTGCCTGACTGGGCTGCTCTTCGTCGTTGTGTCTCTCCATTTTCATTATGATGCAGCAATGGTGCTGGCGGTGGTGGTGGTGGTGGTGGTGCTGCTGCTGCTGTTGGCTGGGCTTGTTTGCTGGGTTGACTGTTGGGTGTGGGTTGTTCTTGTTGTTGTCATTCGGCTGCCGCCTGACTTCCATTTTCTTGATAAGTTTTTTTGTGCCCTTTGTCGTTGTCCTGGCCCCGGCACGTAGACAGGCGCCTGACATTGGCTGGCGCAGGCTGGTGGGGGCAAGTGGGTGCCTTGGATGGTTTGGGTTTTGGGTGGCTTACTCATTGGCGCTGCTCCTTTGTGCAGTGCTTCACAATTTATGAGACAAGATTCAAATGCTTGTTATACGGTATGGTAAACCAGTAACAGGGTATGCTGAAGTAATAGACTGATAATGTAGTAACAGTAAGAATTTCTAATCTGCCAGAACTTATAAATATTAAATCGAGAAAGTAATTATAATTAATGGCAGTTCAGTTGTTCTTAACAAAAATAAGAATATGCTTAAATTGATTGTAATTAGAGAGAAAATATAAAATAATGTACAAAGTGAACTTAAGTCAAATAAACAGGATGTCACTAAGTCGGTTTTTAGCTTAAGATCTAACTTAACTTTTGCCGCCAATCACTAATGTGAATTTCACTTTTCGTTTTGTGTGTTTTTTGCAGGTTAATTCAGCAATGGGTCTTCAAGCAACAGCCGCTACAAAGCGGAAGCATGAGCTGACCTTCGACAGCAAGGATGCCAACACCACCTACACGGGCAACTGTGCACCGCCGCCGGTTAAGGCCAACAAATGGGCCGTCAACAACAACAACTACCTGGAATCGCTCGAAGAGCAGCAGCAGCAGCAAAAGACGACAATGGAACATCAAACCGAAACCAACAACAACAATGTGGAGATTGTGAAACCAGCGCAAAGTATTATTAGCAACGGTGATGAAGTTACTAACAGCAACAGCAATATCAACACTAGCACCACCATCAGCAGCAACAATAAGTGCGCCGCTGAGGTGCCACTGCTGCCGACAGCGAGCGCTGCGATACCCGAGGACAGCATTGCTAAGCTAGAGGTGGTTGCGGCAGTGCCATGCGAACCCTGGTCAACGGCTGCAACGCCCGTTGCGCCGGTCAGCAATAGCAGCGAGCCGGTGGATTGCATCTCCAAGCTGCAGGCGGTCGCTGTGCCCAGCGATCCCTGGGGCAGCATTGCCACACGCTCCACACTCGCAACGACGCTGCTCAGTGCGGACGAGCTGGACGACGATGATGATGACTTCGAGGATGATTACGAGGAGGAGGAGAGTATTATACCCACTTACTGTCCCATCCGATATCATCCATTTGCACAGCAACAGCAGCAACAACAGCAACAACAGCAACAGCAGCAACAACAGCAGCAGCAGCAACAGCAGCAGCAGCAGCAGCAACAACAGCAGCAACAACAGCAACAACAGCAGCAACAACAGCAGCAGCAGCAACATCAGCAACAAGCTGCAGCAGCAGCGGCAGCCGCAGCAGCGCAACAGCAGCGCAGCTATGCGCCCGGCTATGGCAGCCGACCCGCGTACTACTCGGAGCCGTTTCCCCAGCAGAATTGCTCCCGCACAGGAAGCCCCCAACACATGACGCCGCGTGGCTTTGCACCTCCACAGTGGACAACAAATCCGGCTGCGAGTGCAGGCGCCGTCGTTGCGGGCGCTGCGGGTGGAGTGCCAGCAACGCCCAACACCACACAGCAGCAACAGCAGTTCTATGAGAATGGTGTTGGCGTTGTTTATGCTCAGCCAGCGCCACAGCAAACCATACGCTGTGCGGAGAATGGCAAATCCTATCTGGATCTAGGCTGCAGCAGTGCCGCCGCCAGCATTACGGCAACGTCAACGACGGCTCTGCCCGTGGGCAGCAGTGGCAGCGCGGCGCCAGCGCCACCGCCATTCGTAGCGATGCCTCTGCACGGTATGCCACTGAAGCGCTGCTGTGACGGACGCGGCGGTTGGTGCAGCGCCAACCGGAGTTGCTATAAGGACACGCGGCTGAAGATACGCAATATGTCCATGTTCAAGCTGTCGCGCTTTCGCCAGGTGTCGGAGCAGTCGCTCTATCGCTCGGTGCTCATCTGCAATACGCTCAAGCGCATCGATCGCGAGATCGAAACGGAGGCCAAGGAGCTGCATCAGGCGGCGCAGCAGCATCATCAGCAGGCAGCTGCCGCAGCAGCCGCTGCCGCTGCCCAGGCAGCGCAATATCATCCAGCCTATCAGCAGCAACAGCAGCAGCAACAGCAGCAGCAGCAACAGCAGCAGCAGCAGCAGCAACAATCTCCGCCAGCGCCGATGCATCATTCGCAGCAGCAACAGCAGGATTATGCGCCCGTGCTTAACTGCGCACGTTTGGCCAATATGGAACACTATCAGCAACTGGCGCAAGCTCCCAGCTTTCAGCCACAAGCCCCGCTTGGCTATCACGAGCGTCTCGATGCCCCGCCGCCGCCTTATAGGACGGCAGCTGCAGCTCAAGCGGCAGCTCCTGCTCCCGGTGTCTTTCAGACACAGCCAGCGGCGGCGGTGAGCAGCAATTGTGATACGGCTGTTGGCACCACTCTGCATCCGTACGATCACTATCCCTTCCGGGAGTCGCAGTCCGGCCGTGCAACACCCTTCCCCGCCACCTGCCAGACAACAACACCGGCAACAGCACCAGCGGCAGCGTCTCCAGCGGCAGCAGTAGTTGTAGCTGTTGCGTCGCCAACGCCATCCAGCATCGCACCCGTTAGTAACAGCAGCAGCAACAGTAGCAACGTTGTTGTGCCCGCAGCAACCGTTGCTCAAGTGCACAGCAGCAACACCACCAGCAATACTTCCAATTCCAGTTCAGCCTCTAGCGTGGTCAGTGCCTGCGAATCGACTGACTCTGGCTATGCGGATGATGATTCAACGCGCTCTATCAACTGGAGTTCGGTGCTCAGCCTCAGCTCACAGTCGGCACTGGATCCACTCAACAACAACGATCTATTCAATATACTTCCCGCAGCTGCCACGCCCACAGCGGTGCCCGTGTGCATAGCCAGCAGCAGCAGCAGCAGCGGCGGCGGCAATGGCTCCACACTGGCCTTCAGCGGTAGCTTTACCACCGTGCAAGCGAGCGCCAGTCAGAGCAACAGCAGCAGCAACTCCTTCTCCTCGTCGCCATCGTCGACCACAGCCACCTTCACCACGTTGTCCACCATTTCATCGGCGACGCATTCGCTGACGTCCTCCTATGTGAGCAGCATCAGCTCGAATGTATCGGCTGGAGCGAATACGTGGGAGTATGGTTTCCTGGACATGGAGTTCGGGTTAGGCTCCGAGTTTACCGAACTGGTGCCCAGCTGCAAGCTCAGCTCCGATGAGCTCTTCAAGAGCGGCCTCAGCGGGCCAGTGGCCAGCGCCAATGAGCTGGAACAGCCCGCCCACATCATGGTCGGCAGTTAGTATCAGTTGTAAGCATTCGATTGCCACGGACACGGTGGCTGCCGTCAGGATTGAGCGTGCGGGTCACGCTCGTCTAGCTGGCGCCTCAACCGGAATCCAAGCAGTATTCATTATGTAAAGAATTATGTACATACATATATGAAATGATATGAGATAACAAAAATACGCTGTAAACATAATTTCCAATTATGCTCAGGTTGTGAACGTGTATGTTGCCCCCTCCCATCCCTCCCTGCAAACTTAATACCCCCCCATCCCATACCACAAGCAATCGCCGCCAGGGGCCGCCACACATTAATTGCAATTGTATTGAAAAAATATTGATAAAACTATGAGAAATAATGATAAGACAAATTGAAAGAAAAAAACTATTAGCAAATTTTTTAAGTGTATATAATGTAAAATCTAAAATCTTAAATCTAATGCAGAACAACTTCTAGCAACTAAGTTTGAAAGTAAAAGCAAAATATATATATATATACATATATATATGATAATTGTATCTATATTAGCGCGTATGACATGTAACTTTAGCTTTGTTAGTTGCAATTGTTGCAGTTTTTCGATTACAACAAAACGTTTCAAAATCAACACAAACATACAAAACCAATAACAAGATCAATAATGCAAAAAGAATCCTTAAGAAATATTTGTATTTGGCTAACAGCAAGAACAACAACAAAAAGAAAGAAAAAAATCATGCAAAATCGAGAAACGTTTACTATATTATAGCCATAAGTATTATTATTTATATACAACAAAACAAACGGATAATTGAGAGAACAACTTAAAACAAAGTTTTACAAAAAAAAATTTTAAAAATTACAAAAAAATATTTGAAAAAAAAATACAAAAATACAAGCAAATATAAAGAATTTGTTTTAAAAAAATTACAAAATGTTTAATTTCTGGGTCGTTCTGCGGGCTTTCAGTACCAAAAATAGTTACGAACTTTAAACTTTTCAGCAAATACTTCTCACATAGCTTTAATTGCGGCTGTTGTCTCTATAAGTTGGTTGCTTATAATCTGTACTTCTTAAAAAGCTTTTATTTTGGTTGTTGTCTCAATAAGTTGGTTGGTTAGAATTTGTACTTCTTAAAAAGCTTTTATTTTAGTTGTTGTCTTAATAAGTTGGTTGATTGGAATCTCCGCTAGTTATGTTTGAAAGCAATGGGATATTTTTCTTGCTATTTAAGCGCCATCTATGTCAGAAGTACTCCGAAGAAAGTGCTAAGTTTCAATTGCTCACTATTAACAACTGGTTATGAGTCTGGCTAACCGAACGATTCGTTAAGATTTTTCGATGAGTTTATCTCGCCTGTTCGAAAAACTTGGTTTCAATCCAATTAGCATAGTGTTGAACCAAACCAGACTTTTCGCTGTATATATTTCTAGCTGTTATCCGTTTGAAAACAAATTGGCGTTTTTGATTGATCTGAAACTCAAATTATGTTATCTGTATTGGTTCTTATAATATATAACTTTCCATATAATTACCTAAGATCCGTTTCTAAAAGTGAACTAATAATAGTGAAATGTTATGTTACGAGCGAATAAATGTTAATTTTTTCATCATAATCAGCTGTTTTACATTCTGCTAAACTCAGAAGGCACAGTTAAGAAAATGAGTTGGCATTACCAAAAAGCATTTGCACTTGATTGGCAGCTCGGTCACCTGTTGAACACCTGTTATTAGTTTGTCTTCTTCTTTGGTCGCGTGCGGGTGTGTCGCGGCCGTCGATTTAAATTGCGTCGGCGGCTTTGTTTATAAAATCAGTTCATCAAATAACGTTCGCGTGTTTTTATGTTGAGGTTCCTCTACGCAAGTGTTTATTTGTGTGCGTGTTTCGAAATGCCGCCGAATACAAATTACAGCTAATTAATGTTCAGAACATTGTAGTAATGATAAAATCGTACAAGAGCAAAGGTAATATACAATGTAAAAGAAGTACACAAGTGGAAGTTCTGCAGCACCAGCAGCAGCGCAGCGAAGGCTGTAAAAATAGTTGTCTGTCTGGTTTTTGTTTTTGGTTCTGCGTCTGCATGAGAGCCTGCGTATCCGCTTATCGGTTTGCACGTGTGAGTCTGTCCATATGTGTGAGTGTGAGTGTGTTTGTGTGAAGCAACAATTTAATTGCATACTAAAACAGTTCAATTACACACAATTACACAAATATGTAATTTGCTTTGAATTGCATTTGCCATCGGCTATTGGCGCTGTAATTAAATATTTCACTTGCCAATGTAATTGAACTCAAATAAAAAAACAAACAAATAAATAAATATATGCAAACATCACTGCACTTATATAAAAGAGTCAAACACAGGTACAAATAGACACACACATGCACACATTTAAAAAGGAGATCGTAGCAATTACAACAGTACAATAATGTAGGAGCGGGGGTGGGAGGACAAACATAGAAGCATAAATGGCGTAATCGTAATCTTTTTGCCCTCTTTTTAATGATTCAATTAAAAGCGTAAATTGCAGCTCAGAAATTCAATTTAGACGCTAGTTGCTGCTCATGTGCGGGTTGCCGACGGCAACGTTGACATTGAGGTAGCAGAGGCCAACGCGTCGCTTTCTGCTATTGCTGCTGCTGGTGCTTCGCGCTACGTGCGTCGCGTGCCCTTTTTAGTTGTTTCTGTTCTTTGGCGAGTCGTCGCGCAACGACACATGAAAATTGTATTTTTTATTTACAATTCTTATAAAGCTTCATTAATTTACAAAAAAAAAAAAATGAAAACCAGTTTTTATCGTACGTGCATAAGTGCCAAATATTGAATACAAATGATTCAATTGTTGAATTATTTGTGGCCAATGTGTGTGGATGTGTGAGTGTGTGTGAAGGGCATATGCCCCTCAGTCAAAGTAACGGCAGTTTATTGCAGCGAAAGAAACAGCTAAACGAATATAGAGGGAGAAGCGCGCAGAATACAGCAAAAAGAGTTCCATCACCTTTTTCCCAGAGAAAAGAGAAAAACAAAAAGCGGCGTCGGCATTGGCACAACTGCGAAACACACCAACAGAAAACAACAAGAAAAACAGCAAAAAAAAAGAACGCAACAACAACGGCAGCCACATTCCAAGTGACAGCGGCCCCCAAAGCTCAGGTCAGGCGTCAAGTCGAGCTCTCTCGCTCTTGCACAGGCACAGCAACTGCAGCATCAGTGGGTAAGTCAACTACATCAACGTCAATTTTCTGCTTCAGCCACGTCTTCTTCGTTTGAATTATTTGTACCCCGTAGCACTCTTCCCCCACCCTCATCACCTTTATGTAGTTATTTTTGTTTCTGTTTCTGTTACGCCTACCGTCGGCCCCTGCCAAGAGTTTTTGCGTTGGAAATACATATTGTTTCATTTTCGCATCTTTCTCATGTACTTCGTTACGTTTATTTTTTTGTTTTGCTTACTATTGCCTTTAGGTATTCTCCCACTCCCCCCTCGGCAACGTCCACAACAGGGTGCTGCCTTTTGATCATCAAAGTAATGGGGAAAAAAATCATGTTAATTATGAATCGGTATTGGCCCTAATATAATGCACAGAGAGTAATTCACAGGCTAAGTGGTCTTTCGTGTTCCGGCAGCTGGAAAGGGTTACGTGAAACGGGTATCAAATTATTAGGTTGCCAAGACAAATGGCGCAATTGTCGCGACATGCACACTTAATTCGAAGCTGGCAATTCCTAATTGCCGCCTCGTAAGGGAACTTGTTGGCCTACTTTTAAAATGCCTGAAGCCACCAATACTAAGCTGATAAACCATCAGTTATCTCAAATTTGGTATCTAAATAATGTTGAATTTGCTAAAAGCAAGAAGTACAAAAGTCTTTGGTTACACAAGAGTAATTACTGTTGATGGAATTTCAATTTTTCTATACAACAAATAAGAATAAATAGTTTTTATAGCAATAAAGGCTTTTAATGTTCCTAACTGAACAGAATTGTTATAACATACATTTTTATTTCGTTTTGCGGTCATTGCCAGTTGTGTCCAGTTTCCAGATGTGATTTAACACAGCATTGAAGTTTGATGAATTGAATCATTCATAGACACTCTAAACGACTTTCAGATTTCTTTTAAAATGCTTGTGATTGTTCAGTGTGAAATCATTTAAAAATAATTGACGAAGGCCTTCGTATTTTCATTTTCATTTCATACGCGCAGTTAATTATTTGTATTTTTCTGATGATCATTTAATGACCAATAAACACAAATTAAACGAGAAGAGCGAGATGGACGAGAGAAGAGATGGAGACACTGATCTATGGCATTGAACTTCGTCACGTTGTTAACCTTTCAATCGTTGCGTAAGATTAATGTTGACATTATGACGCGCAGCAAACATAATTACAGCAGTGTTTTGCAAGTGAATTAAATCTTTGGAATATGCTAAATTATGTGTGTAAAATGTATATTCATTCAAAAAATTAATTGGTATTAGAAGATATTATTGGAATATTTTTCAAGGTAAAAAGTCTCGCGTGATTTGATTTGCCGGTGTATTAGGCTTTTAAATTTCTTAACGAAAGACTAAAAAAATATTAAAAAACTATAAATCCAAGAATATTAATTCTATCTTTAAATTCGTACAACTAAGTGTGGGAATTCATTTTAATAAGCAGCCTAATTACATAATTAGCAAATAAGGAACTCGGCTCTGCATTCATAGATACGTTTTATGGAAAAAATGAGTATTTTCACAACTATTCAAAGACAAAATCACTATTTAATTCAGGCAGTTCGCCTCGCTCCATCTCTGCTTTCGGTGGCGCACTTTTTTGGGGTATGGGGCCAGACACACGCCTGCCGTAAAGAAAAACGTTAAGCTGCACGAAATCTACTTCCTTCCTTGCTTTCTTGCTTTCGCGGCTGAATGGTCGGTCGGTTGGCTGGTTGGAGGATTGCCTGGCTGACTGGTTGACTGGCCAAACGTAATCCAGCGGAGCCGCCCCTTTCGGCTAGAACTTTGGGGCAATCCCAGACGGAGCAGCCGAAAACTTTGAGCGTATTTCGGTCTTTAACAAGAACTTGTCTACGAGGCGCTATCGAACAATGCGAAATGAATAGAGCAGTGCAGAAGTGGAAGGGGTGTGTCACAAAGAGCTCCACACACCAATCAGCAGCAGCAGCAGCAGCAGCAGCTGACTAGCAAAACAACCAGTTAATTTCCAAAACTGTGCAAAAGTGCCCCCGAAAAGAATGGACAAGAAGGGGAAGTGCAGGGGTTGCCAGGGTCGCTTCGACGTGGTCAGACTTGATTTGATACACCGCAACTAGTTCAAAACTAGAGCCGGGCCAGTACACAAAATGCATTCGGCAGTCCAACAGGGAGTGGGTTTCGGCGGAAATCGACGGGTTTTTGGGTGGGCGCTGTTTAGGCTCGTCCGGCAAAAGAACAACAACAGCAACAACAAGAACAACAACAACAACAACAAGAGCAGCTGTGCAAGAGCCTCGCTAGACGGGCCAGCGTAAGCGTAAAAACTATAAAACTTGTTTCTGGCTAAACATGGGGAGGCACGCTCGGAACCACTGTACAATCACGCCCCGCCGTTCCCCTTTATAAAAACCCGCCTTGTTGCTGCAAGCTGGTCTGAAATATCTTCCGGCTCGGAGCTGTAACAACATCGGCAATGTAGACAACAACAACAGCAATGCACACAACGGAGACAACAACAACTGTGTTCCCCGCCAGTTGGACGCAGTTCCGTCGACAGCTTTTGGAGATTTTCTATTGTTAAGAAGGCGGTTTCCAAAAAGCGCCGTGTCGTTTGTTGTTTTTTGTTTTTCTTTCTCGTGTTTTTTGTATTTTTATTTTTTGCTTTTAGTTTCTCGACGCTCGCATTTTTCCCATTGTTTGTTGTGATTTTGAAAATTACGAAATTCTCTAGCCAAGGAAATAGAGCCGTGCCAAATAGTGTTACTGGGGTGTTTGGATGGCCTGCATAGATATGGATCTATTGTGGTTTTGCAATAAATTTTATTAAAATGCTGGTTTTGGACCAGTGCAACTGACTATTTCGATCAAGCTGGCGCCAACAAAACCACACATTGATAAAGATATATGAACAATGAAAATCCTATGCTGAAAAGTAAAAAGTAGCTAGAAATTCCACTAAACAATCTTGAACAAAAATTTAAAAGTTTCTGTGGAAAATCCATTCTCTGCTACTCGTATGAAATATCTTTACTGTGTAGTTTTTTCCGCACACCTTGTTTAATTGAAAAGCGCATTCTGCGATACTTCGTTAGCAATTTGAGAGCAACACGCATTCACATCCTTCCGGTTTACCATTAGCAACATCTTTTTGTCAGTTTCCTCTCATCTATGGTATCAATTAAAAGCATCTGCTGCTTGTGGCACACAAATCAACAAACCGCATGTTACAAACTATAGACATCCCCTACATAGATATTCACTCCTTAAGAGTTTTTTTTTTAAATTTAATTTTTTTTTTTTTTGCGTTTGGTCTGTCCATCGTTTGGCAATTGTTTTACAAGATTTTCGCTGTGCACTGCGATCCAGCATCAACTATTTAATGGCCAATACTGGGTGTGAGAGTGTGTGGTGGTGTGGAAGGGTCGCATGAGTTCGAACTGTGGGTGTGACGGGTGGCACAGCGCATCAGCTGCACACACTAAATTTTTAATCAAGCATCTAGCAGCCCGTATCGTCTGTATCCCTATTCAGCAACTAGCTCCCAGCAGCTGTGATTCCGCAGCTTCTGTTGCCGCTGCTGCTGCTCCTGCTGCTCGTGCTCCTGCTGCAAAGCGCAAAAAATGCAATCAACGTCAAATGCGCTTCGAAACTTTGCGGAAAATAATAGAAAAGCCATTAATTTCACTTCTCGTCGAAGAAGATGCGAAGACGAAGATGATGGCACGGCACGAAAGGATAAGCATCGCTTAGAGGACTTGGGCGTGGCACATGGTCAGCGAACAGTGTGTGGAAGAGTGTGCTCAAATCATTTTTAATTATGCACATGCTGAAAGTTTTCTTGTGCGAGCTACACTAATGCGCTTATTGGCTCCGCTTTAGCGTATCACATCCTGGCCAAAACGCCAATTCCAGTTGCCATTATGTGGGACGCTCGAAGTAAAAGTGTTGAAACTAGAAAAAATGAATAATACCAAAACCATTTTCATAGTAAAGTTTTCGGACGATGGCAAATAGTTGCAGTAGTTTGACTTGCGTCTGAAACTTGACTATTTGTTGCTCTCTACTAAATTGCTTGCCCGTAGAAACCTAGCATCTAAAACCGCACCTTAATTTGTTTGTCTACTCGGTTGCACAGTAGATTAGTGTTTAAAGTTTTTAACTCTTTTATTGACTTATTGTAATGTGAAACCATCTAAACCAAGATATTGTCCATTTGGTTAAGTTCCAGTTGAAGTTTAGATTTTTACTTTTCCGACTTTTCTTATTACTTTACATTGTGATATACCCCTCAGATGATGGGTATTTATTCCGTGAGTATTTCTAATGAAGTTTATCAAAACCACTTTTCATTATTACAACCGCTAATTTCACTTAGTGGTATACCAACATGTCCCAGCAGTGGGGCGCCTCCAATGTCCACACATCCACACGGGAACAACAAGTTTTTAACTTAATTTACAAAACCCACGAAAATGAAGCACATTGAAGTGGGTATACGTTTTCCTAGTTAAACATAATCAGCTGAGTTTACTTTTAAATTAGGGTTGTATAAGCATACTTCTGGCTTATATCCACTAACCTGTACGCCTTAGTACTGTTTCTGGTTTTATGAAACATTAATAACACATTAATTAAATTTAATTAAATGTATATCTTTTACTCTATCAAGCAGACAGATTTAAATTAGCAAGTTGTAATGCCTATTTTCTGCAAGTGTTAAAAACAAACAAGAAAAATGTTGCAAATCTGTGTGAACATTTATGTACGGCAATTAGTCGGGCTGTGTTGTGAGCTGGTGAGGATATCCGACCGCTGGCAACAAGCAATTGACCCCCGGACTCAGTTAAAAGTTGAAAAGTTTAGCTTAGGCGAGCGAGTAATGCAATATACAACTTTTTTTTTTCAAATTGTTGTTTAACTGCATTAAAATGTCAAATGAAGTCGCTTTTGAAGTTAGATTGCTTTCAACAAGGTCGTGACATGGCCAGGGCTTAGCGACACTATTTGAACTGACTATGTTCATGTTTCTCTCATCTCTATAATGTTTTGCTGGTAAGTGCTGTTGACAAGTATTTATAATTGCAGGCCGGGGGCATATACACACAATCCAATCCAATGTCGGTGCTGGCTAATGTTTAAAAAGTGCCTGCGGACAGTTTGAAAAGTTGCCGGAAATTGAGAGCAAAACTTTGGCAAAATAGTGTATGCTAATGAATTTTGGTTTATTTAAATTATTTATTAACCAAACATGACTTAAATTAGTTTCAATTCTGTTAATGTTAAATTTCATTTTCTTTTTTTTTCTGCTCAGTGTGCTTAGGGCTATTTAATATATTTATACCCATTATGAACCCGAGGGAGCCTACAATGATGTAGTAGAGATGTATGTAACAACAGCAGGAAGCGAATTCAACGCCCTAAAGTATATATATTCTTGATTTATCCATTGACACAGTCTGGCTATCTGTATGAACAAGCCGATCTTAGAGACAATGACAACTACAGATAAATATTGAATATACGTTTTCATTTACTCAGATCAAGTTTACGAAAACTTAAGGCATAATTCCAGTCTCTATATTGCAGTAATTCATCTAAAATTTATATTTAAATGAGCTTCATCGAATATGTGAGTTAATGGTAATGCTTTAGCAGTCCTTGTGAACATCCTTGCCAGAAATTGTGCAATAGCCTGCTGTAAATAATTTCGTCGTACTTTGTCACTGGGTTGGTAAGCGCCGTCATATTTTCAGCTCGTCGCTACGGTGACTAACAAAGCAATTAGATCAACGGATGCGACAACAAAAAAAAACAGCAACACCAACAACGTTAACTTGAGTTTGTTAAGTAAACGGCGCTGAGCCAGGCACATTCCCGGAGGGCAGCATATTCATTAGGCAAGCGAAACACTCGCACACAAACGCCCACAAACATCCAGAGACACACATAAACACACCCATAAGCAAGGAGCACATCCTGCGTGGGGCATTCCTTAACTTCTTGTCATTTTCTGATGTTTCAGTTTCTGTTGTTGTTGTCGTTTCTGTTGCTCGCTGTTATGCTGGTAACCAACTTATGGGTCACTTGTCTAAGAAATTTCCCAAGTTGGCGGAACAGACATCAACATGTTCTTGTTGTAGTTGAAGTTTCCTGTCTAGCTGCAGGAGCACTTGCCCAAGTCCCGCTCCAGTCTCGAGTGGAGGCCACTAATGAGCGAATCGCTCCGTCGTCCTTGCACAATGCGTATAATTAAAAGCGTCCAAGGTGTAAACTAGCAAATTGTTTGATCCCATTCACTCAGCTAACCGTGCAGCTTGAATGGGGGCTCTAAAAGCCAGTAGCAGACTTCCCCTTTGACGTGTCCATCGCTATTGCGCGTGGCAAAATACAGTTACGTGTCCTTTTTTCACGTTCACCCTCTGCTTGCTCATCATAATATTGTGAAACTTTTCTCGAGCTCAGCATTTTTTACACTTTCTATATTCCTTTTCTTCTTTTTTTGGTTTTTTTTTTTTTGCCATGTTTTGCCTGACGGGTATTTTTCAGTCGCCAAGTTACTCTTGTTACGGCCAACAGTAATGTGATAACAGAAGCTTTGAAATGCGGATATTCTTAGCATGTCGAATTTGACATGCGCTTAAGGAAAAGAAAAACTTGAGACTTTGCTCTTAATGAAAATCCTATTAAAAAGAAAATGCAGCAAGAGGTATAAAGTTTAAGTACGTTTTACCTGGCCCTTTGTGACAAACGAAATTTGATTTACCATTCACCATTGCAGTGCAGAAAATGAGTTAATGCAAATAATAAATGTTAAAATTAAACACAATTCGTTTTTGTGATATTTACTTGAGCGCTTCTTAAATGACGTGAGAAATATGCTTATATTTTGCAAAATGTTGTTATTTTCAAAAATTGCTGATACACATTTTGTGCTCTTAAGAAATTCATTAAAAAGCACATGTTCACTTTGTCCCGATAATCAGTAGCAGGATAAAGATTTGTGAAGTTCAAAGCGTCTTTTGGCAGCTTTTGCCTCTTTTGTTGCCATGTGGTGGCTAATTAAAAGTTGTGCCAATGTTTGTAATTGTGGCGGACAAGACAGCAGCCACGAGCAGCCCCGTTCGCATAAACTTTCTATAGCACCACTTTCGCTGGATGTCCCCATGAATACGTGTTCTTGTTCTGCATTAGCATCGCTTGAGAAACCAGTTTGTGGCTTTTGCCTCGAAGCTCAGTCACCATCACAGTCACAATATCAATCCGTGATTCGCTGGTATTTAATCGTCTTTCTCTTTCGCACACACTTGTTTGTTTGTATGATAATGAGTTGAGATGAACAGTTGATGAAGAAGAAGAAAAAGAGGCATTTGATTATTGCCACTGCTGCTGTTAACCACAAAAGCAAATAAAAACAGTTGACTTTCATTGGGCCATCAGTTTGTTGTCTCCGTTTTCTCATTTCTTTCGTATCAATTGACCTTATTTGCAGGTGTTTCGTAAAAATTCTTAAACATTTCAAGCCAAACATGATCAAATGAATATGTGTAAACCATCAGCACCAGCCATATATTAAATACACCATATTTCTCTTGCCACAGCCATTGCTTTTACTTCAGTTGCAGTTATTCAAGAGCATTTTTTATTTTTCAATTCACTTTTCCTCACCTCAGTGCATTTAAAATATTTCTCGCTACATTAGAAGTATGTATACAGTTCATATATACATGAGAAGTATGTATACAGTTCATATATACATGAGCGGACAAATATGTTGGGCAAGGGAGTTATGTGGAATTTACATATGAGAAATATATATTATTATATATTGCTACACACTTTCAGCATACACGATTTATTCAACTTTTTTTTTAATTCCATTAACTTGCATACCATATTATTTATATTATATTTATATTAATTGTTTGAGATATATTCATTCGTATTAAACAAATAAACATGTGTTGGTTTTTTTTTGCACCGCTGGTTTAGGCATTAATTCCTGTTTTTTACTCATGCAACATGAATTGATAAATTAATCATATTATCATCATAAAATGTATTAAGTAAGTCACGTCGCTCTAGCTAATGCGCCAATTACATATTTATTCACATGGAAATTAAATAGTAATGCATTTTTTTTTGTGATCCAGCAACGGACTACTGAGTATCCTTAAGCTTTGCAATCTTTTTTTATTGTTTCAACGGTAGCATTATTTTTTGCACGCATTGATGACGAATGGCCACGGAAAATGATGAATGTTTAACGGGCCAATGGGGACATGGGAACATGTTGCGGGATAAATGTTTCCGGGCAGTGCAAAAGAAGAGCAATTGTTCCACGTAATAAAGCACCCATTGTGCTTGTGTGAAGCACTGACATAGTTTGAAATCAGCGATTTATGTTCAACTACTTTTCATAAATATGGCTTTTCCAAATGTTAATGGGAAAAATAGTTAACATCAAATATTCGGCCTTAAGGTTACACAGTTTAAATATAATTATTTTTTTCAACATTTGTAAATATATTTGTATATGAAGATTATGAAGCAATGCACTGCATTTTCAGTTGCCTCTTAAGCATCAAGTGATTCCAAAGAGAATGTCACATAACAATTTAGATATCTTTCAAAATGATAAGTACAATAATAGAAGCAAAGAGTGCACTCAAGCTTATTTGTCAAGTCTTTGAACACTTGAAGTGCTGCATATTATTTAAATAATGAACTTCAAGCATTTTCAACTGTTGATATATTTTTAAGCTTGCCATGGAATTAAATTTATACATATGTCACTTCTCTGTCCGTGCTGTGGCAAGAAACATTTAATCTTAATACACGAGAAATCCAGTAAACAACAGCAACAACGCAACGAACAACAGTGTTTTAAAGGGCATACTTACATAACAGCAGCTAATATGGCACAGGAAGGACAAGATATGCCCACTTTTAAGTGCGTATTGGTTGGCGACGGTGACACTGGCAAAACAACATTCTTCAAACGCCACATGACGGGTGAATTTGAGAAGAAATATGTGGCCACATTGGGCGTTGACGTCCACTCATTGATCTTCCACACGAATCGTGGAGCCATTAGTTTCAATGTCTGGGATATGGCTGGCCGGAATAAAATTGGCGGTGTACGCGATGGCGACTATATTCAGGGACAGTGTGCTATCATAATGTTCGATGTGACGTCAGGTGTCACATACAGGAATGTGCCCAAGTGGCATCATGATCTTATCCGCGTCTGCGAGAACATTCCCATAGTTCTCTGTGGCAATAAGGTGGACATCAAGGGCCGCAATGTCAAATCCATATCCACTGTCTTTCGCCAAAAGAAAAATTTGCAGTACTACGAAATCTCTGCTAAGTCGAACTACAACTTCGAGAAACCCTTTCTTTGGCTCGCCCGCCAATTGGTCGACGATCCAAACCTGGAGTTTGTGGCAATGCCGGCGCCGTGGCCACCCGAAGTCAAAATGGACAGAGACTGGCAGCTGCAAATTAAACGTGACTTGCAAGAGGCGCAGGCGATCGCCTTACCCGATGAGGACGAGGATCTATAAGCATTAGTTTACATCATACACACACATCATACACACACACACACCATACACATACAATCAAAAAATTAATTTACGTTTACATCATAGAATAATGATAATTTGGCAACTCGATAATGTATTGTGTATTGTGGTGGGTGTAAACACACAACCACTCAACACAACGCAATTTGATTGATTAACAATCGAAAGAAAATTAAACTAGCAAAAAGCACCTTTCTCGGCAGAATAAATTGTGGACATAAACAACAACAGCAACGGCTATGTATTGCGATTTAAAAAGGAAAATATTAAATAGCTAAGACAAAATAAAAACAATAAAACTTGAATCAAAACCTGAAAGAAAACAATGTAAAGTGATCGTGTTTTACATTTATTAAAATAAGTCACAATCCTCTGAACCAGTTCGAGCATAGGTGAACACAAAAAGTGCCTCTTCCAAACATTAACATTTATGCTGTCATCATTCAGCGAAAAATGTCATTTAAACGCTGTGTGGTATTTCAAATGTACAAATTTTTGGTTGGTGTTTACTGGTTTTACATATCCAGCCGTCCATCACATTCACATCCTGTAGACCCATCCATATACGAAATATTTTGCAAGTCCATTGAAAATATGTGCCCATAATTGCGGCACATCTCTCTCGTTCTCACACCCACTCCGAAAAACTATGCGAATGCGAACTTCATTGAGAGCTTGCTAATGGTGCGGGGTAGTCAAATTATGTGGCGTATGTGGCAAAAGAGGAGGGAACAAGTGATGTCTTCTTTTTTTCTTCTTCTTTCTTTTTTTTTGCTATAGTCGAACTTAATCTGAGGAAAAGCGACAACATTGTCGTCGTTGTCGAAGCTGTCGAATGATGTCATGTTTGCTCAATGCCTTTTTTCTTTGCCCTCCTTTTTTCTAGCAAACTTTTTTTTTTGTCTACTTCTTTGACCCAGCTGCTCGGTAGGGGTGAGGGGGTGGCGTTTATAAATCAGTTAACAGGGCGCTGATGCTGCAATAAAAGGTGCGATTTATCATAATGGTCGACAGACCCCACAGTCGGGTTGCGGGAGGAAAGGGCCCCAAAGGCTTGAAGCTCTCCAGCTACAATAATCATGCGATTCGCACCAATTCACAGAATCCCAATGTACATTTACAATACATATATTTCGCAATACACTTACGACGGGAGTATACGCAATGTCTGCCGTGAATTCATCGAGTTCAGTTCTGCCATTTTCCGCATTTTTCACAAATCTGTCTTACGCACATACACAAGCGCGCGCACACACACACTGCCACATTGGATATATATCGCCTGCATGTGAAGTTATTTGAGGCAGCCGCCTGTCGCCAGTTCATATTGATTACAACAAATTTTCCGTCGCCGTTTTGTCGTCGAACTCGTCGTCGTTGGAAGAGCTAGAGATGAAGCTTAAACAGGAAACTCATGCAACACGTAACCGATATTTTATTTGTATTTGTTTATTTTGGAATGATTATGTCATTTTCGAATGAAACAGACAGACATATTCAGGTGCTTTAATCCAAGTTTTATATGTTTTGCAAATAAGCTAACAGAAGTGCGTATATTTGTTAAAGTCAATATATAAAATAATACTCATGTAAGCAATAACATTTAGATACAATTATTTAACAAGCGTTACTAAATAACTTCGGTCAGCTATTATAGCCGTTTTTTGTTGTTGTTAAGTCTAACCAAATCGCGCGCCAATCAACGTAGTTTTGCCACCAGTTTTTTTTTTTGTACTAGTGTTTTTTCTCTGCCATCACGCTGCCATCTTTAATCAGCGTCCGTTGAGTCAGCTCTAGTTTTACATCTCTTATTGCTTCTAGTTTCTAAGCGCACTGATTTCTGCTTCTTTTTGCACCGTTGTACTTGGTGTGTGGCTCAACCAGCAACTACCACCGCCCACCTACCACCATCCACCTCACACACCCTCAACAGAAACCGTTCGCTCGCTCACATGACATTTAGTGCCGGCTGCTGCTGTTGCCGCTTCAGGCCGAGTCTTCGACATAGACGGCTCTGGCTCTGGCTCTGGCTGTGACTTGGCCCGAC
Source organism: Drosophila cognata (assembly GCA_035041535.1). Classification (NCBI taxonomy): domain Eukaryota; kingdom Metazoa; phylum Arthropoda; class Insecta; order Diptera; family Drosophilidae; genus Drosophila; species Drosophila cognata. The sequence goes on along the minus strand of JAWNLC010000571.1, from coordinate 8,509,263 downwards.
TGTTGACTGTTGGCTGCTGCTGCCTTGACGGTTGGAATTTCGTTGAACCGGTTTATGTATGTGGTTTTGCAGTTGTTGCTGCTATTGTTGATGCTGACTGGCGTCTGGTAACTGGCTCCACCAAAATATTCGTACACCCATAAGTGTGCAGATGTGTGTGTGTGTGTGTGTTTGTGTGTCTGTAAAAGTGCTTTGTGCTGGGCTTGGCTAACCAACTGGCCAAGCCACATATACACACATTGACACATCGAGGGGTAGAGAGAGAGAGAGTGAGAGAATGAGAGGAAGAGAGAGGCAGAGGGAGGCAGAGAGAGGCTGACGGACTGACGGTTGGACGGACGGAATATCGCGCATATTTGTCGTTGCGGATTATTTCATAGCAGAATTCTACGCTCTGACTCGAGAGTATGCGCAAGAGTATGTGTGTGTGTGTGTGTGTGTGTGTGTGTGTGTGTGTGTGTGTGTGTGTGTGTTGTTTTTGTATTTGTTGTTCCATGCTTTTAGTTGTAGTTTTTGGTATTGTTGCTCTTGTGTGGTGCAGTTACTGGTTGCTGCTGTTGCATTGCTTGGCATCTTTGGCTTTTTCGCTGGTAATTTACATTGCAAAAATTTCTTTTGGCCTTATGCACATTTCCAATAGATGATGGCTTAAACAATAGTGGGTTGCAGTTTTTTGATTCAACCCTCACGTAACTAGAAAGCTCTTTAGAGTATCTCAGAATAGTTTATACGAACAAATTTAAATTGAAATAAATTCCATAAAATTCATCAGAGAAACTAAATATAATTGTTTAAATCAAGAAGCACAACATTATTTAACCAAATGGGTAGACTTTAACGAGATTTTGATTAATCGAATTACAAATTATTTGAAATCGATTGTCAGCGCAAAACCAATCACGCAATGGGGTAATTAAACTGTCATCGCAAGATTATTAAACACAGTTCGCTGACTTGCCCCATTGCAGTAATCGGCCAATGGGTGACAATGCGGATAATTCAATGTGGGTGACACAGGATGGAAATAAGGCGAGGTGCGGGCATATGCGATTACAGCCGAGGGCATCACCAGTCTTTCTTGTAACCTAATTTCATATCCTGTAAAATGGGAAAATGTGTAACAAGTATGAGTATGAGTTTGTTTTTGTACATGTAGGATGGTGATAAATATATCGAGAATTGGATGTGGCAGTAGGAAGTTTTGTATTCTGGCTCACAAGACAGAATCCTTTAATGGAAAAGAAATCGATTTCATCTGGCAAGCTGTATTAGATCATATCATCATGGTTTCATAATTCTTGTGTGTTTATATCGGTACAATTTGTATAATAATAAAAGAAAAAATATTATTACTCCTTGGATCAAGGTTATTTCCACGGAATGGCACTGCCGACCAGAGCATTTCCACTTTTCTTTTTCCAATTTAAATAGATATAAATTTGTTATGTATGCGTGCTGTGTTTGTACATCTGTTGCATGTTGCTATTTTAACCTCAAAATACCAATTGCACTTATCGTCTTTTCTGGTGGCATGCAACCTCGAATTTGTGCCAAACAACATGGCTGTTACGGCATTTTGTTACAGAAATAAGCAGATGGTCTCTCTCATGTTGCACCCATTCCATCTCTTTTTTGATATATTTAAATAAAATAAAATACTCGAATAACGGTTGATTATGTTATTCACTGTTGACCAGCCAGCGAAATTGATTTATTTTATTGTCAACATTTTGGCAAGTAGGCAAATAAATAATTTGATATTCAAGAAATATGAAACGTGGTAAAATGTTAGCATCCCAAAGCATCAAATATGATTCAAATAATTATGAATAATTGTCCGGAGCTGGACAGGAAAGTTTCACAATAACTTTTCATCGCCCATTTGTTGCTCATGCACATAATTTATGCATTTCTAAACTTTTGATTTATTAAATTTATGCACCTTTCGATCTGACATATGGCACGAATGATAACGTCCTGCATAAATTTCAATAAGTTATAAACCAAGTACTGGCAAAATACACATAAATATTAAGCTACAATGTGCACAGGCAAATGTCAAATGATAATTTTCCACATCATCAATGATGCGTAATTGTCATTAATTGTGTTTGTTGAGAAAAATGAGAAGATAAATACAATTGAAACATAAATTTGGCAATTGCTTCGATATTTGTACGACTCGAAAGTTAGACAGCAACTTTTTGGCATAATATATATTTGTATTGAGTAAAATGTTGAAGGTTGAATAAGTTTCGTATTTATTGTGTGAGCGTGCCCTGTGTGCAAGTGCTCTTTAAATGAAAATTAAACAGCTAAAAGCAGCATTAGCAATGAATGGCGCAAACAAACATTTACCGACAATGGAGACACAACAACGGCCTCAATGCTCAAATCAAGTCCGCCCCAGAGAGTAGTGCAGTGCAGTGTGGGGTAGATGTAGCTGTAACTGCTGCTTGGCCAAAATTAAATGGGCAAATTACGGCCGCTTCGAGATGCGGAATGTAAACTTGGTCTCTGTTTGTGCGGTGGCCCAGCAAATGAATAATTTGCCATCATAGATAAACGAAATCAATGCCACCCAGAACCCACAGATCCCAACTGATGTCCACAGAACGCAACTTGTCTAAAATGGCAACATCTGCACATTGCTGGAGCCAACTTCTGGGCCAAGTTGTTATTGAATTAAAGTGACTTGATTTACGGCGAGTTTCGGTCAAAAGCTCTTAACAGAATTTTGCTGCTAGCACGGACGATGCTCCTCCCTGCTCCTCGTTGCTCCTTGCTCTTGTTGGCTTGTTTAGCTATCTGAATTGGTCAACACGTCGTATACGTAATGTACCCATTCAATGTGATGAAAAGTCGTCAGTAGCCATTGTTGTGAGTTCCTTCGAATACTGTTTGTCAACTACTTGCCACATCCATTTATATATTAAATACTTCTTATTGATGGCTTTTGGGAAAACAATTCAATTCATACTAATTATTCAATAATTTCAAAATTAATTACCCAACAAACCATTTAATTTGGAATTTAATTTGGGCTTATAACAAGCAACTAATTTGCGTTTAATGCAAAATGATTTTAAGCAACTTAACTAATTATTTGATTGTGGCGTTAGTTTTGTGCAAGTTGAGGGGCTGTTGTTGGGGAAGTTTATCTGAATACTGACCACACCAAATAATAGACGAACAAATAGCAAATAGCAAACAACAAGCTGAAGAGTGTACTTGGAGTTGCATTAATTCCATTTAGCAACAAGTACTCGGAGACAAACAGGCCAAGGGAGATACAGTCAACAACAACAGAGACAAATGTGGTCATATCACCTACAGCTGTTTTGTTGCAATGAACTGGCGACAGTTGTGGCATCGTTATGACTCTGTGCGGCCACACAATATACCCGCTCGTACACACACGTTCACCACACACACACACAAATACATATGTCTCTTACAAACATTTGTCGTCGTTTGTTGCTCCGCTGTCGCCGCTCTGCTGTAATTAATAATAATTTGCATTCGCTGTTTACAGTTCAGCGCCCGTGTGAGATTTCATTTTAATTAAATTAAATGCACCCATGTAGAGCCTTGGGGCATTCTGTCTGCCGTTGTGTCTGTGTGTGTGTGTGTGGGCGTGGCTAATCACGGCAACTATCTAGTCAGCGGGTGTGTACCGCCTGTTTGTCTGTGTGTTTTGTGTATTGTGTACTGCTTACTTGCAACACAACATGCATAAATTATTTGCGTTATATGTCGTCATTTCGGGTTTAGTTAGTGGCGAAACGCCAAAACCAGTCAAAACGATGAAATGAGAGCAATGAAAGCGATGAGTTCTACAAGCTGCCAATTAAAACTAGACTCATGACATTCTTTTTATATTTTTTGCCATAACTTTATTTTGCATGTATTCGCAATTTCCCATGTCGAAACTTGAAACTGACAAGTAAATGAATATTTTAATTAATAACAAACTTTTGCATATTTATAATTGCATTGAAAAACTTTTTAACAAAGTTAAAGCATAGGTTTGGTTTCTTATATACATATGCCAGATAATTGCAAATGCGTTTCATCGATTTTTGGCTATTGTGGCTGCTGGCGGGCATTAGACTCTGGATTCTACTATTTCCCCCAATTACCTATCCAACTGTTCTTGTTCTTGTTGTTGCCGACAGATTTGCACTAACAGTCAGGGGAAACCGTAAGCCGCCAGCTTAACGCAAAGTTTCGTATGCAATGTGTGAGTTGTAAGACGCGACAGGGGAGGATTTTCGTGGGTAAAATGTCAACGCTGCGAAATGCAGAACACATCGAAATATTTGCGCAAATGAAATCTGCAAGGACTGTGATGCATTTAGCTGTCAGTATGCCTTAGCAGTGGCAGCAGCAAAGGATATTCCCGAGTCCTAGATGTATTTGCCCTTCCCCTTTCCACAGCGCTCCTTGTTGCTCCGACTCGTGGCCAATAAAAAAGGCAACGAGCCAGCAGTAAGACAAAACGCAGCGCGCGTAAAATAAACAAATTTCCGCAGACGACACTCAACTATGCAAACAGTAATTGGAGCAGCTTTTATGCACGAGTCAAAGCCGGTTGGGGTGTAGCTGTCGGGTGGAGGAGGCGACATGCCACACAGGTAGAAAGACAGCCGGGAAAACGATGGCAAACCGTAGCCAAAAACCAAACTGATGCTCAAATTCGCAAAGCGAACTCCGCAGCTCACAAAGCTAACGAAGAAGGTGTGCACAAGAAGGGTTTGCAGGACTCGTGGAACGGAAGACGACGCCAGAGAAACACACATACACACACACACACACACATGCATACAAATACAGACATAGAGAGTGATACCGAAAAATGTAATATTGTAATGTTTGTAATGTTTGTAATGCTTGTAATGATATTAATGTATGCATATGTTGTACACAGCATGCAGTCCAGTGGGTGGGTGAATGCGGGGAGATACAGATTGTATGCGAAAAATTAAAGAAAACAACTTTGCAAAAATAATTCCAAGAAATAAAAACTAAAGTATGCTCTAATCGAGAGAGGTCGACTGTGTTATACTCCGAATTCAAGTCTTGTATGTATGCTATTGTATAAATATGTTGAATAATATTTTCTTTCGTGTTTCACTACATTCTCCGTTAGACAGATAAATTCTTAAAATGTTGGTTTTCCATGCTAAATTTCCATGCTCGACTTGCATCGTTAATGGCCCAAAGGAGAAAGTTATCGATACAATTTAATAAGCATGATCTGATTCTTGTATATGATAACTAGTATTCGAAATTTCAAGCTTTTATAGACGTACAAACAGGCAAGGCGGACACTAGACCGACTCGACTTCTGATACTGTTTCAGAATATGTATACTTAATGGGGTTGAAGATGCTCGCTTCTTTGTGTTACTTTTGCAGAACATCATTATACCCGTTTTACGCATTCTCAATGGGTTCAGGGTATCAAAATAATAGGGGAGACTCTGAATACCTTTGGCATCACTACTGAAATGGGAGATTGCAAACTAAATATTTCGATGTGGAGAGCGCAAAAAACACATTGTTCCTGACATGAGCTGAATTTGACACTGTTGAATAAAGATGGGTAAGTGCATCCATGTTATATATTGAGCAAATATTAAATATTTGTAGAATATATATTGGTTGAATAATATTTAAAAAAAAAATTGTATTAAATGCATTATTGAGATTGACTGAACACTTTCATTACTGTGATAATGTAGAAGCGCATTTCGATAACTAGGCAATTAAGTCAAATTTATATTTAGCTATTATTCACTAATCACCATAATTTTACAAGAGAAAAACCTATAGAAGTCTTAGTCAAATACCAATACATTTGTATCAATATTCATTTCATGAGTTAAGAGTATTTCCTTCAGAGTTATTTTCCTTCATATTGTTAATTCAGTCAAAATCAGGCATTACCAAACTTACTTTGACAGACTGAACAAAGAGCTTAAGTGATGAATTGGGATAGTAATTGAATGAAATTGCAGCTTCTATCGTTGCATCACACAAATTGAACACAACCACTCCGATGACGGGACGAGGAGAGTGAAAGTATGGAAGTAAAGTAGAGTACATGAAACCTTCAATCACTTAGTTGCGAGTAGTACAGTTTAGTTCTTAACTTAAGTCTCGACTGTGAGCTGACTGCATAAGCATAGAACCCTGAGATGTCGAGTGACTGAACTGGAACATGTTCATGCAATGTTGCCAAGCTCTTATCTGAGCAAAATCCTGTGTCCAGTGGTGCTGCGGTGAATTGATGGTGGGTGTGTGGTGCTTTTGGTATACCCTTGCAGAGGGTATTACAATTTTTTACACAAACCTCAGTCTTGTATGAAAAATTGATTTATTTGTCGTGGCATCCTCTGTTATTATGCTGCTAATTCTAAAGTACAAAATTATGAACAACGAATGGCTTGATAAGTACGGTAGGGTATTCAATAATCGGCCTGTCTAAAATATCCTTATTTTTGTTTACTAGTTGCCGTTCTATTGTTGCCTACTATGTATTGAAGGGCGTTGCCTCGAACCCTTGACAACGAGCAGTTAACAAGCTGTTGATGAGCAGCTCGTTGGGGGCAACGGGTGTATGTGTGTGTTTGCGACACGTCAAATGAAATTTGGCCTGGGCGGGATATTGGGCAGGCATCTGCAAGAACAAAACATCGTTTTTTCTACTCGCTGCCAATATCTTGGCTCAATGTTGGCCAAAATTGAGTTGCGAGCCTGCCAGCAATGTGCCTAGATTTTGTTAATTTCGAGTTGCAGCTGGGAAAATCACAGCCAACGATTATGGCCACATTATTAAAGCCTTGTCAGCAGCAGCGGCAGTAGCAGCGACACGTGGCTCAAATGGTGGCATAAAATGGCAGCAGAGTCACCTGCTTAGCTGTTCTGCATATTAATAGGTGGGTTGGCCGACGCGACTGCCATAATAAATATTATGCAGAGCTAGCTCCTGGGCCTCGCAGAGCCCTCATGGCCAAATCAAATCAGACCTGGCTAGTTGGTCTCGCTTAGCAGCCAGCCCACAATGCGTATACGTCACGTACTCGAGAATTTCTTTAAAGCTATTCACAAGCCCTTAAATTTTAACCCCATTGAAGTCTTAGGTTTAACGGATAAGAATTTATTTTGATTGTACTTTAAGATGCCTTCTTTAAGTCAAGTGTGATAAGTTTGATGTTGAGAAATGCTAAAAATGGTTAGTAGGCAAATCAACAATACTAAATTTGAACACAATAGTAAATATTACTATTTGTTCTAATTCTTTTGTTTATCTGATTTTCTCAGCAGCCTGGAAACTTATGCAGAGCAATCAATTGTAAATTTCATTGTTATTAACCAATTTATGTCAAATAGATCATAACGCTTACAAGAAATCGATCAAGAATGGGTTAAACGCCTTTTTTATGCTCCTGTCTGCTGTTTGGCGACTGCTTGTCTTGTCGTCTATTTATTTGACTCTTTTTCCATCTGTCCTTCTGCCCGGCTGTCTGTTTAACTGCATTGTCGCAATGCTGCTGTTGGAACTTTTTTTTTTTATTTGGGAACCTTGGCGACACAATGTGCTGACGCCACGGATCCGGTATCCTAACGACTGCACCCAGGCAGTTGCCAAATTTACTTCAATTTTTTATTTGCCGCCATGGCACGTAAAGCTTGCTAAATTTTCCCCACGCATTCGTCGATGGCTTGCGAGGGAGAAAAGGCAGTCAGCAGTCCATTGGCAGTGCCTCTGGCAGTGGCAGTGGCACTTTTGCCCACGGCCATCTGGCATTTGGCCAAAAAACTGTCAAAGCAACACGAGACGTGAAACCATTTCCTACGCCCTAGCGCCATTTTTAAGTCAACCTGGCGGCGGGACATGTGTGTATCAAGAGAGTAGCACTCGGGCTGGCAATGAAATTTCTAAACAAATGAAAATGCAATTCACATGAATGGACTTTTTGTTTAGGCCTTTAGAAAGCCGAGCATGGGAATTGTGGAAACTGGTTGGCCGTAGAGTGATAAACGTGTCCAAACGTATAGATTGAATTAGTTTGTCGGTGTTTTTTTTTTTCTTTTTGCTATTTTTTGTTTTGTTTTGGCATCTGCAAAGTGAAGTGCTGGGATTTTCACATACACATATATATATTCCTATTGGGCTGCCACACAAAAGTGTCATACTTGACTAGATTCAGTTGAATCTGCTGGACGCTGTCAAATGCATATTTGTACTTCCCATAAATCTTTTGTCCAGTCATAAAAATGGGCGTCAATTTCGCATGGATTTTTATTGACATAATACTTATTTTTGCCACTGCAATAACTCTCTAAAGAATCCATTGAAATGCACTTCACTTATGTATAAATTGAACTCTGATGTGCTGTAAAATTTTACCAACGACAATTTATGGATTCTTTTTAATTTGAATAAGAAAAAAGTGAATTTAATTCCCGCATACTTTTTTGAAGACTTATTTTATTAAATACAGACTTATATATACATATATTTTCATACGTTGTACGTATAAATTCATTTAGACAGCAGTATAAAATGAATAAATATATATTTATATATAAATAATATATATATATATATATATATATATATAATATATAAATTGTCTTGTTATTAACAAATCAATTGTTCAGAACAGTAAATATATAAATAGTTTCTATATTGTTTGCATAAATTTCTGAATGACTCGTTAGGATACATTCTAATGCAATCCTGCAGGCGGTCTCTGAGCACTGCAGGTATCTCTCATTACAGTACTAAAACGCTTCCACAATGGGTAAACTAATGATTTAATTCTCTTTGTTTGATTCCAATCATTGGGTACTAATCTAAACAGTCCTGTCCACAACACCCACCCACCATGGCAAACAATTCAAATAAAACAATTCTAAACAGAATGGAAATTAATTTCAACAAATGTTACGATAACGTTGACAATAAAAGCCACTTCGAACAAGTCAATTTCAATACAATTAACCGGTCGGCAAACAGTCCGTAATTATTTAATACCATCTCTACATAGTCACAATGATCAACGGACAGTTTGTTGTTTGTTTGTGCAAATAAGCTGGATGTGCCAGGGCGTATGTGCAATATGTTTATTTTCATATTCATGCAAATTTAACACTGGTACATGATACGTACCCCTGAACCAACAGGCATTTGGAGTCATGTTGAATAATTATTTATATTCCATTTAACTGGAACTCGAGAGGGTACGATTGTTGTTTATGGGATGGACATGTGCATAAGACACTCTACCCGTTGGCGGTATTTGCAATTATTTGTTTGTTTTTAGTACGTGTGGATCAAACACATTTGACTATACTGAAAGTGAAGACCAATATTCCAAATGCATAACAACTTATCCCACACTCTCTGCAATTGCGTTGGACGGACACAAAACTGGCTGACTGACGTTGACGTTGATTTCATGTCCCCTGTGCTCTCTGTTTCACAAAAAGTCTGGTGATGCCTGAGTATGTTATAAAAATGCATTTTGTTGCAAGTGGAATGCAACTGATGATCCATCCATTCCTACTCCTGCCTCTTGCTGACCCTGAGTGATGTGCTCTTCAAATTGTATTTTTAAAATTTTTGTACTACTCACACGGTATTTGGGTACTGAACTTGCAAATTCAATTTTAACTTTATGGCTTATTGGGACACAAAAAGAAACAAACTACAAAATAATACAAATTCCTTGGCTGAAGAACTCAGAAATTCTGTATACGGCGACTATAAATTCAAATTTATTTTTCCATTCCAATGGCTGACAATCAGGGAAATATTTTTCCCCAATATTGAATTTTTCATCGACAATCTGAATATATCCGCTGTGGCATCTGTAAATATAAATGCAATATTTGGGATTATCATAAGTAAATTTCGAGCAGTTGTTTGGTTATTTTTCTAATGCGAATAGATTGCTTTCTTTGTAGAAGAAGACACTTAAGCGGCCTTTGCTCATCAATTAGTAGGTAGCTTAGAGTTGCCAATTAAATTCAAATTAAGTTTAGGTGGTGGGCCACGAAACTGGGTCTGAAAACTAACGTTAGGACTAATTGGGGACTTAAGTATATACAATGAATGGCAAGCTGGATGAGTGAATGAACTGGCTTTAGGCAATGGACGGCACTCATTAATTCCAGCTAACAGGCCAAGAGTTACGTAGACAGACACATATATATATATATATACATCAAGAGCATGCCTGCTCACAGATACATATCTTCGCCTTCACCTTTACAAAACACTGAGATGAAAAAAATGAAGTTTAATTACAGGCAGAAGCGCCGCACAGACGGCAACAACTCGCATATTGACCCAGCCAAGCGGAACGTGTCGAGTACGGTTAACTAACCGAAAAAGCTATGAACTGCCGCCAACCAACCGTATGGCGAACCCTTTGACTTTGCCAAAGACAACACGGACGGACTGTCTGCTAGGAAGATAACAAATGTCAATAGCATTCCGTTGTACATATGTTGAATGCGCATGGCTTTGACAGACGTGGGTCACACGTGGGTGGTGACATCTTGCCATACCGCTTCCCAATCCCAGCATAGGTGGATATTTAAGGGGGTACGTCGTCGTCTGTCGACCTTTGCTGTTGACTTCTCCACTTTGACGAAATTAAATCCAATATGCTAATAAGATGGGCAGCGCTTGTGCTTTGTACTCAAATAGCCCAATTAAGGGTTGCGAACTGTGTGTCAATATTTTTATACTCTGTAAATTCATACAATTAGACAAAAGTGGCGTATGAGACGCATTGCAAAGTTATGCACAAGACAGAGAAGATGTCTCCCCATAAAATGGAAATCTCTCATCTCGCTCCGATCAGCAAAAGGCTTTATGAATGTGCTTCTATCTTTTTATTATTGATATATTTATATATATCATTCCAACTTATGCACATTCTTGTTTTGTTTTGTTTTTTTTATTACCCTGAACCCAAGAGTATAATGGTTTTGTGGAAATGTATGTAACAGGCAGAAGGAAGCATCTCCGAACCTATAAAGTATGTATATTCTTGATCAGGGTCAACAGCCAATGTATTTCTGACCTGAATACAGAGTATTTTTTAGTCCAGCAGCCTCGATTATCTCAAACTTGCGGTATTTTTTTGTTGTAATTATTTGAGAGACTGTAGTAATTATAGGCTTTTGGTTCTTTGGATCTTGACAGTTACATGCTCCCATACTTACATACACACATATGAATTTGATTGTGATGTAAATATGTAGTATTTGTAATGACGGAAATAGTTTCTCTTTTTCTTCGACTTTTTTCTTGATTGAAGTAGGGCACTAGATAATCACGACGCTGGTACGATGCGCATCATTAAGCCCGTATTTTTATATGGATGTCATAGCTTAATTGGGACATTTTTTTTCTTTCTTTAATTTTGTAATTCAATAGGTTGCTGAAGTAAGCGTTGACTGAGCTTCAGCTAATCTTAACATCTGTCTCTAACATCAACTTTTTATATGGCATTCATGGAATCGCTCATTAGGCAACAGTCATTTTATTTCCATTTTTAATCTGAAAGCCTTATGCACTCTGCTTTACTTTTCATGTTTTTTTACGTTCATATATATGTATATGTATGTATGATAATCATCCAGTAAATGTATTAGCGTTTGACATTCGCCTAGTGAATGTCAAATGTTCTGTCCAGACAAGCAAGAACAAATATAACTGCAGCTTTAGAGAAAAACACTTTAGTAATTGGTAGCTTATATACTTAGCCAAGCATCATACTCAAACTCAGCACACGAACTCCCAGTGACAGTAGACAGGAAATATGGTGGGTGGATGGCAGGAGGCTGCGCAAGCTAAAGCCTACCTAACTGTATCACGATTATGCACAAGCGCTGCTCTCTCGGCCAGGATAAATGTGAGACATCGCACAGAATGAGGCAAACGTAAAGTGCGCTGGCACAAGGTATACAACATAAGCTACGTAAGCACGAAGGTGACATTTTCTCAACTTTCTATTTGCTTCCATCGCTTCTCCTTCCTCCCAATCGCATACCGTATCTCGTTGCGAGATGTCAAATGTCTGCCCTAAGGCAAATGAAGGGACGTGGATAAAAAGAATATAATAAATAAAATGAAAAAAACGTCGCACTATGCAGCTTGGACATAATTAAACGCATTTCAAAGATGAAGATGTCCCAAGAAATAAGGTTGCTGTGCCCTGCTGTGCCATGTCCTACCTAAGCTTTATGCTGGTCCGATGAGGAAGATGAAGTCCGGCTGGTTTATCAATATTACGTATACGCAACGATTTTTGCGGAATTTTATAGAATTTATTTAGTTTATCAAGAGCAGCAATTCAGTTGATGATTTCTTGAAGCTTGTTGTTGCTTATTTTTATTATGTTTTTTTTTTTTTTAAATTTTATGATGCCATTTTTTTCTGCTTGCAGAAGGTGCAAACATTTTTGTTTATCTTACAGTCCACACGGTCAGTGCTATTGTAATAAATTATGCAGGCATTTAGCTGGCTCAGAGCGTCTCGGCTGTTGTTGAATTTGTGTCGCTTCTAGCTGGACAATGCCGCATTACGTATACGAGGCTTGCACACACACACACATGATTTTTCTGCTACAGCTGCTTTGTTGTTGTTCCCGAAATTGTTATTGTGGTCGGTGTTGTTCACCATCAACACGACCAGAATGTGTGTGTGTAGCTCGTGGAGATGAAAAGGCGTTGATATATTCCTGGTTGTTTTTGTAGTTTTGCCGCCTGCAGGCAATGTTGATAACTCTGATGACGTTGATGAAAAACTTTTGATTGATGTGGTGGCAAAAACTTTATGCTGTCATTAGACACTACTAAATCAGAGCGAAAGACAGAGACAGCGAACAATGAAGAGAGACAGAGAGAGAGAGAGTGGTAGTTAGAGAAAGGGCTTTTTTGCGCCATAATTGTACATATATGTATGTAGGGCGTTTTATTTACGGCTACCAACAAGGTGGTCTCAAGGGCCGGCGTCACAAATGACAGTCGGCAAAGATGTGTACGCTTCTTGAGTGACTAAAAGTTTTCTTTATTAATTAATTGAAAGCCCAAGCATGTGCTCGAAGCGTTAGACATGCGTTCCCTTTCCTCTACGCACTAAATGCTGTAGAGCTGTCAATGTTCGAAATATGGCAATGTTAAATTAAATCATACAAAAAATAATATTATTTAAAAATCTGTTTAATAGGCCTTAAGCACACTCCTATTTCAGATCATTGTGGCTTTTGATTCTGTTTGTAAACTTAAAAGCGACCAAAAAAACTGAACATTTAAAATAAAGTTTAAATGGCTTGATTATTTCGGCCTCATCCTACTGTAATTTTTTTTATAAGGGGTTTCCACTTATAACTTTTTATGTAAAATTAGGAAATATTTTAATGCAGAAAGCCACAGTAATTTCTTGACAACGAACAGATTTGTAATAGTAACCATTTAATTCAAAAGATTAAGAATCTTACTTATATGTTGCACATATTCGCACGTAAGCACCTCTGCAAGTCACCTGGCAACCCTGCATTCAGCATTTCGTTTGCTGTTTTTTTATTTTTATTATTTATTTATTTATTTTTATTTTTTGTTGGCTCTTTTTGATGCCGTAGCAAGTACTTTTCTACCTGTGGCATTGCCGCTTACCCATTGTCGTTGTTGTTGTTGTTGTTGTTCTTGTAGTTTCTAGTTTGGCTGTTGTAAAGTTCTGCCGGCATGGCCATTTATTACAACGTGCTTGCTGCTAGAGCTGCAACGAACAATGCCACACAGTTTTCTGTTGCTCTTTGCCGTTGCCGTTGCCTTTTTCTTGCTCTCGTCGCTGTGCACTTTTTAAATTTTTCTCGTTATTTTTGCACATTCGTTTGCTTTTTATGAGCACTGCTACACTAATTACCTTGTTTTTCGGAGAATTAACTTTTCGATTACTGTTGCAGCACTCTGCCATAAGCAACAACAACTACAACAAATACATACAACGGCGTACGATGGCAAAACTCACAAGTGCAGTTTGGAAAAAGTTTCCAGCTATCGATGTGAAATGGTTAGAAAACAAAAATAAAAAAAACACTTCAGAATTAAATTGTGTACTGCCGTTTGCCAAGTTAAATGAACTTCAGGCAAGGTTTTGAGAAATTATGAAAATATGCGAAAAGCAACACATCGGCCGCACCAGTACAATAGGCAGTTTGTGTGTGGAGACGCAGACGAGTCAACTGCAAAAAGTTTATCTGCAGAAAGTTGCAAAAACGGGCTATCAGCACAGGGCTTGCATTTCAAAGGTGCTAAAATTGAGTTCCAAGTTTAGTTTTCGCTTTGCCCTCTGGCTGACAATGTGTGGAGTGCACTGATTTTGAATTCAAAGCCTGTACTTTGCAAATTTGCTTAATCAGTTAGTCAGATCGTCATTTAATTTCTTTAAAGGCACGGATTTTCATTTTAGCTCCGTCTTTTTGAGGGAAAATAGCTAACAATTTTCAAATACTGCAAGCAAAGTAAAATTAAAAGGTAGTGAATTACCTTGAACAAGAACACTATAAAGCAAATTACTCAATAAATGAAGCTAACAGATGGTAAAAGCTTGGTAAACATTTTCGTTTTTCATTAAATTGTGCTATTTTGTAAGTCCAATATAAATGGTTAAACTAATTAATTTCTCTATTTTCAGAAAATGTATTTAATTGTAAACATGCTGTGCTTGAAAGGTATGTAAATGCAACCTAATTACGAATACTGCTGAATTGTCTTAAATAGTTGCCTTGGTTAATATTAAACTTGGAAATCTAAATCTCACAATTCATTGCCACCAAAACTTTTTCTCTGAGTTGTGGTTAAAATCTCAATAAGTAGAATAAGTTTAGTAAATTACACATCAGTTTCGAGTTGCCTTTTTGCGAACAACTAACTAAAGTGGCCATTAACTCAACAGTTAGTGCAAGCATTACTTCATTTTATAAAATGTAATTACAATTCATTTTACTTTAAACAGCATCCACTAACCGTGGCTGTCCATAAGATTTTGTTGCGCTCTCGTCTCTAATCTTGGCCGACAAGTTAGCCTTCTCGCCCTCGCCCTCGCCCCCTTTTGGCGTTCACACCTCTGGCTTAGACTGTGGCTCTCGCTGTGCTTTGCCTCTCTTTGCGACTGTTTAAATGTCAGTTAAAATCCCATAAATTCTCCTTAAATGACTTCTGTCTGCCGCAATTCTGTAGCCATTCCTCTGCAGCAGTGTTGGCCAAGACAGTCCAAAGCAACGAAAGAAATTCAGTGGCTAAAGCTGAAGCTAAAGCTAAAGATGAATCTGGAACTGTAGCGGCTGCCAAAGCAATGGCTGAATTAACTGTTAGGGAAAATCACAAAATCCTTTGTCGTAAATAAAATTTAATTTTTCCTCTTTGCCGGAAGATAAGAATATTTCCGGTTGTCCCACTGCCAAGAGTCACAGTCGCTTGCAGCTTGCAACGGCAACCGTTGCACGAATTGCATGCAACACATAAACAGGACATGCCATTCGACCCTGGACAATGCCAGCAAATGGTTGCCAACTTCACTGAAAACTGGCAAATGACGTAAGTTCGCAACTGGTGCAATTTGGTTCAATAAACTCATTAAATGCGCCAAACTTTTTGCCTTATTTTTGTCGGACTCAAACTTTTGCGGATCCGCACCAAACTGGCGGTCATTCGGTCGCCTTGGCTAGTTCTCAACTTGTCGCATTATCCGTTTTATTGCTGTCGACATTGCAGCGCATTACTCGTAGATATATTTGTTTCTTCTTTCAATTCTCTGCTTACAAAGATTGCACTGCTTACGCTATGAAATTGAGAGACAACGAACTACTTTTTAAAGTTATACAAAATTCTATATTTAACATGCCAAACGAGATTTCGATAAAAAACAAATATTTCAAATATTATGTCAATGTCCTAAGCAAGTGGTATTATTGTAAAAAATATATTTTATGTTAAGTTGTGTTAAATTGTGTTTGATCTAACTCAGTGTATAAATCAAAAGTATGTGTACTAAAATTTCCGTGTTCAGATCTGCTTATTATACAATCAAAATTCAGTTTTTTTTTGTTTATTTTGTATATTTAAATAATTATGTAGATAATATAGATAATTTTGGAACTGGCAGGTAGTAATTTATGCCCACCTTATGCAAATTGGTATATTAAACTAGAATAGAATGCCAAATCCTAAAATGTAAGCAGCTCAAACATTTTAAATATTGAATCAAGATATACGTTATCTTAAAGAAGTACTAAATTGAACATGCTCGTTTTAAGTCACAGAAGCGCCATGTATTCAAACCAAAGTGTATGCAAAAGTCGACATTTGAATATGTTTTTGTCTTGTTGTATTTTGCCGTTTAAATATTTGGCCAGAAAAGCCATTTAACTTATTTGACTGTGTTGAGCCGTCGTCGTTGTCCTTTTGCAAAGCCGCGACAAACAATAAATTTTGTGAAAATTTGGCCACATTTTAATTTGTGGCTCAGCGGTAGACTCAGAACCAGAACCAGAACCAGAATAAGAATGAGAATGAGAATGGGAACCCAGCACGTTCGGCATGGCGTGGGACAGACCGCAGAATTCATCGTTACTGGTTGCCCACAAGGCAACCGAGGAAAAACCGCCGCTTGCATTTCTCAAATTGCAGAAGGCAAAGCTTTATGGGAGCTTGAATAGGAAATATGAGTATTTTTGGCTGTGGTTTTTAGTATACGTACGCGTATTTGTAAGACGGCAGAAAACATTCAGCAAAATTGTCAATTTATATTTTATGCCATCTTGAAATATACTGCGATTTTAGTTTTGCAGCAAGAAACAGCAAAAACAAAAACAAAAACAACTACACACACAAGCAAAGGAAGTCAGACCGCAGCTTTCGAGAATGCCAATTTGTCAGCTGGCAGTTTTTGGTGGCATTGCAAAAATTCTTTATGAAAACTTTGTTTACGACAATCAACTCATGCCAGCCTCAAGCCAGTTAGCCTATTTTGGTGCTGCCGCTGCTGCTGCCGCTGCTGCTGCCGCTGCTGCTGCGGCTACTGCTACTGCTACTGCTACTTCTACTGCTGCTTGTATTGAGTTCACAATATTTTTAATAGAAACTCTCGACGCTCGAAAAACTTTTCTTTTCGCAAATTTGCAGCCACTACTGCATTGTGTCCCAAGTCTGGGCCTTATCACAGAATGGAGCAGGGATCAGGGTCAAGGGGCTGAGGGTTGAGGGTTGACGGCTGTTCTGTTTGTGTTTCAATTTGTGTGTGCCTTTTATGGAATTATGCAGTGTTGTCAGCTTCCTTTGGTTTTCGTACAATTCACTGCCCAATTTTGGCAACAAATTTTGCAATTGAGTTTAACTTGTGGGGGAGAAACGCAAAAAAGGTTGCAAACAATTTGTTTGCTTCCCTTCTCAGCTTGTTCGATACATAAAGTGTTGCTTATAGGTGCGTAATGACTTTGAATGCATCAGTATTATAATATACATAAGCTTGGCCTGAAACTAGGTGAAAAGTTAAAAAGGTTAAGCAATAAACTAATTTGAAGTTTATATTAACAAAGCTGGAGAAAAGTTAAACGAGATAAGCAATAATCCAGTTAAATATACTTTTTGTTGTATTCAAGATACCAGCTAAAAGCATCATAATATATAATCATCCTTCTTTAACGTCTTCTTCTTAAATAGAATAATACCTTGCAAATATTTAATACCTTAAATATATTCATACACAAATCCAAATGCAAGCACTATTATCATTTAAATATAGGAGTAAAATGTCAGTAAGATAGACTGCACTTAGCTGGCTTACTGTTAACATTCAAGTTATAGTTTGCTTTACAAGTGACAATTAATTTAATTCAACAGTTTAGTGACTCGAACAAAGTCTAACTACGCTAAACATGCTAATAGTATTAATTAAAAATTCGAGTATTAACTGCAGAGTACTCTGCAATGCCATTAAAAGTGTTAGCTTTAGCCTAACCATGGCTGCGTTATTTCGCATTCATTCACATTTTGCCATTAAGCGGAAAAGTCTGTAGCCCATCAATTTCTGTGAGTAAGCTGCCAGCTTATTCCTGCCATTATACTCGGTATCCTGTGCAACGTAATAAAAGTCGAATTCGCGCACTTTGCAATTTCAATTTGCTTTCTGCTGCTGCCTTTTAGCTGCTGGCTGCTGGCTGCTGGCTGCTGGCTGTTGGCTGTTTGCTGCTACAGTGCTCGTTATTTGTGTTTGTGCCGCTCATTAAAAGCTGTCAATTGTTTCTCTTTGGCATTTACAACCTGCTTAACTGCATTAAGAGCATATACACTCGTATGGCTCTCCATATACCATATACCCAGTTGAAATCCTTTAAGTGCGCTGTGCCGCATAAAAGAAAATTCCCATCTTAGTGGTTGGTTTCAAATTAAAGTTCTCTCCGCTGCACTTGTGCGACAATAAAACTTATCCATTTTCCTTTTTCTTTTTTCATTTTCTTCGCTGCTGTTCACAATTTGTAGTCGCACTGCTCGTGCCAATTGTGTTGTACGCACCGCAGGCGTCTACGGCCAGCACCTATTGTATGAAAAAGCAGGCAGGAGAAGAGTGTGCAATAAAACACAGATGGGCTGACCAGTGTTCGGTGTTAGTATTGCTTGGTGTGTATTTGGTTCGATTGTGCCTGGAAATCGGGTAGGTCGGTTTGTGGGTTCAATAAATGGCCTGTGTCTGCTTCAAATTGCATAATGCAGCGAGTTCCTCCTTGGATTCAATAGGTATACGAGTGAGCACCGATGAATGATAGCGTTGGCGAAGAATACCATTGAATATATGCGTCTATGCAAATTCGATTGATGAAATGAGAATTATTTGAGTTCAAGTAAAAAGTCTAAAATATAATTAAGCCAGCTGAAAAATTACATTTTACTTTGTGATTTATGCAGAAGACGAATACAACCCATTTTGCTTGTGCACAAATATATAACAACTTCCAAAATGAGGTAGTAAATAGTACCTAACTTTTCTGAATCTTCAAACATGAAATAAATCCAAATTCTGATTTACTATAGCTACAAAATTAGTTGAACAAACCATTTGATCTAATAACTACTTCGAAAAGTAACCAACACAAATCGCAGAACTCAAGTATTAAAATATTATCATATATTGAATTTGCTATTACACTTATATAAGTTTCTGGCTTTTGTGCTGCCAGAAGCCAAACTCTGTTATACTAGTCTGAAAACTACCTTTCTTGTTCAGTTGTGGCCATGGTTTAAGCTCTTAAGCCTATAAAGGATATTAAACTTTAAGTTAAGTAAAGTGGCAGGGAACTTGAAGTTAATCTAAAGTAATTTAAAACATGCCACTGCACACACTTCATGGCTCTGCAATATTCGTATCTTGGCCGCACAGCTACACATTGTGGCCAAAAGTAAAAAGCGCATAAGCAACGATTGTGGCAAGAACACAAGGACACATACATATGAGCAAGTCAATAAATCAATATTTGAGCAGCTGACGGGTTAAGGCCCACAATGCAATCGTCTATAAAATAGAGCTCTGGCAGTCGAGCCACCGTAGGCGGAAGCCTTTGTTCGGCAGACGTTAAAGGAAATGACAGATAAATTTTTTTAAAGACGCTCCAGGCGCCAAAGGCCCTCATTTAATACTCTGTGGTCAATTATGGGAAATTGGGTATATAAAATGTTTAAAATAATAAAATTTATAAAGTGATCAAAACAGACTTTAAAAATATTCTTATGCATACTATGAGAAACATAATTTAATAATGTGAAAGCAAAATAAGAGAATATTTTCTTGTCATTTTCGTAGCTACTGACTTTAAAGTATTTTACTGTATTTGTTAAGCTTGAGCAAACGAGCCTGACACATTTGAGTCATCGAGCTGGAATAATTACTATTTTAAAGTTACATTTTTGTATTAAATTATAGATCGCTTAGCCCTCGCTTTTATGATTATTTCATATCTATAATCTAACGCATCATAGTTAATGCATTTATAACGACTTACAGTAAGGTAAGCCCGTTAAAAATACAAAATACGATTCACTTGTGCTTAAGTCGACACACAGACTCTTTGTGCTTGCGACAACAGCAACAATAAGAATAACGACAACGATAGGAAAGCGGACGTCGACAGCGACGCAACGCCCCCATTGAAAAAAAAAATAATAATAAAAAAACAATCAGTGGGTTCACAAAAAATCAGGAAAAGGACGTTACGCATGCATCAGTCGACAGCCCCACCACGTGTATGTGGGGAAAAAAACGTACTTTCGTGGCGCCGCGTGGGTGGGTGCGTGGTGGGGTAAATGGTATTTTAGTGCGAACATTTCAATGGTGTTTCGCCCTTCATAAAATATTTCGATATTGTAACATATTTTTCGCTGGAAACACTGCGGCATGTGTCATTATTTGCGTATTTGTTTTCTGTGTCAACTGGCACAACGAGGCACAAAAAATAAAAAGTTTAAAGGTTTACGAAGACCAATCTTCCCTCAAACAACAACCGCCTATATATAAACCCCAACTGTACTATAAATTGAATCAGGTTAAAACTGAAAACATCTGCAACAGACAAAAAATTTGATATTTAATGCTAACGCCACGCCTTCATCAAGCATGCCACTTTTTGTGGCTCATATACATATTTGCTATGCACACACACACACACATACACACCCAAAAACGCAAACACACACACCATTACATTTACATTAAATTTCAATTCAAATATGTTGATTTTTACATGATTACTTTTGTTGGGCCTGGTTAGAACGGCCTGTGCCCTCGCGCATTTATAACTAAATCCCAGAATAAGCAGTTTAAATCTGATGGCATTGGTTCCATTCCCCCCGTCTAATCGCATACGACCATATGTTGAATGCCCCCAAATCCGTCGTGATTTGAATAGAATTTGCACAACAAATAAAATTTAAACGAAGGCTCGTGATTTTCCTAAATCCTCTTAATGCCGCCATTTTATACTCTTTTAAAGAGCAGTCATCATATTCCTACGATGTGCTCAGCACTCTCAGCGTAAAGTGGCAAAAAAAATGTTGGAAAGAAGTTTAACTTTCAATTTAATTAGACCACTTTTAGTAGTAGCACTACTTAAGAACGATATATAAAGTAATATAGATTGCGACGCTTCGCATTCTCTGTATTATTTTCAAGATATTCATTTTAGGAACTTTTATTTCTCCGATTGAAATTGAATGAATAATGATACATGAATATTTTGGTACCGAGGCATTGCTATTGATTTTGTGCAGTGTCCGTCATGCTGTCTGTCCGTCTGCCCTTCTGTATGAAGCCAACTTTTTCGCCACCCTTAGAGATAGAGTCTTAAAACTTAAAACATATACTAATCTGTGCCCGCTTGAGATAAAATGGATTGGAGTGCTACGTTCACTGGGAGGCTAGGAAATCGATCAAATCTATAATCGCCAAATCTATAAAAGCCACATATCCCAAAATTCTAAGACTACAGTAGATAGTTGATGGCGATATCCTTCAAAGATCAGCATATGCATTGTCCACCCCGCAGTTTTTGAGTTACAACCGGTAGGCAGCCGCCTTTCAGAACCGAGAAAAAATATAAATAACCAAATCGTTATCTCACACAATTTGAAAGCTAGAGTCACCAAATTTGATAGGTACACTGCTAGAAACATCCTTCATAAATCCCGAACACATTTTGGATCACGTCCATCCCCGCTCATCCCCACCCACAACAATTTTCAAAGCCCATAACTCCCGCAACTTAAGCTTCAGTTACCAAACCTTTCCCAAACATTTCCTTTAAAGAGAGGTATTTCTTGGTTACACCCACCCTGTTCTATGCTTCCTGTTGTCAGCTGTTACTACTTATGCCAGCTTTCAACTAACCGAAAAGTCCAATTAGTTACATGTTTTCACATGCTTTATAACATTGTTGCCATAAACATAATTGGGCTATTTATTTGGTGTTTCTGCTGTTCAGCATTGCCATTGTATTTCACTCCGAAAGATATTTATTCATAGATAGGCGCTTAGAGGATGATTCATATGGAACATTCCACATATGTAGCCTGTAGCTTTTGCAATTTAGTTTGGCTATTCGATAAAAGCAAATCTCGTCCGGTTGCAAGTACGTGTACACATTTCCGTAATGTATGTATATATAAATATGTACATATATATGTATAAGTATACAGATAAGAGAAGTAAAATCGTTGTGCCATAAGTGCTTACTGAAATCACTTCCAGGCACCTACTCCTGCTGACTGCCATATCCTTTAACTTCCGCTACAGCGCCTCATGCGCCCTGCATTATTCACTCTGCACTTTGGTGACTTTGTCATCATCAGCATTGTCGTTTCTTTCCTCGACCCCGTCGTCTTCGTTTCCATCTTTGCTCATTCCACATCTGTCCACATCGTTGTTGTTATTGTTTGTTAATATGTGCTATAGTTCCACTTTCAACCGTTGTTCTTCTTCTTCTTGTTTTTATTCTTCTTGTTGTTGCCGTTTCTGCCTTTGTTGGCTATTTTGCTCACGTAATAACGATAATGGTCCCTATTTCTTACATTTCTATATATTTTGTGAACCACTTCCGAACACTACCCCTCAGTTTGCCGGCTCTCTAAGTTGCCCACCAGTAAGTGCTTAGTTCATACACGAGTCGTCAGTTGTCTTCTCGAATTGTTTTTGTGGCTCTCATGATATAATTCTCTTACTGTCATAATATTATTGTTATTTTGTAGTAACTTTTCTCTTTATTATTATTTTTCCAATTCTTTCTTTCATGTGACAACAAATGCGCTTTACTGATTCTGTTTGATAAGAAAAATAAATTGTAAGCAGACAAACCACAAGTCATGGGCTACAAGTAATGTTTATTATTTAAAATAATTATCATGAATTATATGTATCACAACGATTGTTGTGCGTGGCTTTGGCTATCATTTAATCATGGTCATCATCTTCTTACTAAATATGTCGTAATCACGTAGCACAAGACAATATACGTGTTATTTTTACGTTAACAAAGAGAATGCGACTTTCAAAATTCCACTTTATGACCTGACCCAATCGTAAACCTAATTTGTAGGTGCACATTCTGCTTCGCTTATCACCGTTGACCCAGAACACCTTAAGTTCAAGTGCTGACTTAGTTTGACTCTTTACTATGTGCAACAACAATAATATAGTTTTACCTGTTGCGAATGCCCTCATTAAGTATATGATTTGAAAAGTTAATTATATAACCAGTAGATATTCTTAGCTTAACTTAGCTTAAAAAGTAAATGGTTGTAAGGTTGTTCCATATTTCAAGAGTGAAACTTTGTGTAGTTTGATTTAAATATTTTGCCTTTGTTCAATTGTAATTTACATATTTGTTTATTATGACCTGTGGGTTCCCTTCATTTACTTCCGCTTATATACCAATTGTTCTCTCTTGTGCTCGTATCCGTTTACTATAATCTCTTTCTCCTCAAATGCTTCGACTTTTTATGAACTTTTCCATATCAAGTATCGTTTTAAATAAATGCAAGCAAAGCTTCTCTAAGCATATGTTGAACTCAATAAATGAACTTCTTGGCAGAAGAATGAATGGTGTTCATATACATATATATTCTGTTGTCATTTAAATACTTATCTGTCCGTTACGAACACGCTTCGTTTTGGGAACACGTTTCCTTTGCTGTTTGCATTTCCAATTACGTGCAATTTAGAAGCAATTTAATCTTAAGCTTTTTGCAATATTATTCTTGCCGTTTGTGTAATGATGTTTGACACTCGACGTTCAATAAATTTACCAGGTGCAAAACGGTAGGCAAACATTCTGTTGGCATCATAGGCCCGATAATTATGTGGGTGGTATTTGGAGTGTGTACAAGCTCAGCAAACAAGTGCATAAAATATGGTTGTATCAAGGCTATATATAATACTCGTGCAACTGGAGCTCTCTGCCAGTGTTTCTGTGTGGTAACGGCAGCCTGGCAGCACCAGCCATCATCAGTCATGCGTGCGCAAATATTTTAAGTGCTTCCTGAAACGTGCCGCACTGCCACACTGCTACCGAGCGATACAAACTGAATATTGCTAGAAAGGATATCGCAACCGCTTAACAGGATACACACTGAACATCGAAGCGATTGCATAGATACTTGGATACTTGACTCTCGTGCAACTGCCGCGAGTTGCTACATTATATCGTGAATATTATTATTGCAAAGCATCTGCAACGTCAGTCCGGCGCCCTTTGAATATACGGCTATAAATATGTACAGTGCACAGCAAATATATTTGGTTACTTTACATTTGGCGCTGCTTCTGGTAAACAGATATTTGATAGCGTTTTTTAATAAATGTAAATGCATACACGTATTCTTTTTATTGGAGAAACGTTAGCTATCTGGACTAAGAAAAGATTTAAAATACCCAATGCACAATAAAAATGAATATATTTTTAAATATATTTCATTTAAATAATTCTGATATTATTCTGATTACTACAAACGATTTTTCGTAAGACAATCTTTACAAACTTATGATGCATAGAAATAAAATACCTAATTGTTAGAACTAGACCTTTTGCAAGATTCTTTTTAAATTAATTAAAATATTCAATTTGCAATCAACTAAATTTAATGAACATACTCGCATAAATGGACATTAATTCGCTTATCTTCATTCAAATTTGATTGAACACAACAATTAAAACGTGGCTGCATTTGCTGTAGCCTTTCCCTTTCTCTTTCTCTTTATCTAATGCACATCTGTTTTGGTTAATCATTAACAGTTGGGGTATGGCAACATTTGGGTAGAACTGGTATTGATATTTCTACAGCCTGCTAACTACTGATAGAGGTATTCCCGCACGCACACATCCCTTATTCATTTGACATGCACCGCATTTTTATATGTACCACACAAACAATACTTGAGACAAGAGCTCCCAGCCCCAACATCGGCCATGCGAGAGCGTTGAAGCGGCAAGAGTTAAGCTGCTGATTATTGTTATTGTTGGCAGTGTGGTGTCTTACAAGGTTGTTGCTGATAGTGGTAGTAGCACTGTGATTTAAGCTGGATGATAAGTGCAGTCGGTAGTTGTCGCGTGCAAAACTTGAACAAAGCTGTGAAAATCTTTGTCGGAGCGGAAAAGCAAAGTTTCCCCAACGCCACAATAACAATAAGCGCATAAAAACTTCTGTCGCTCTGTAGGCGCAGCTCAAGAAAAATGAAATACTTAAGTTTATATATTACGATGCATTAGAGTCGGCCATAAGCAAACTTTTAACACCAATGTGGTCCTCGCGGCGATAAAAATATACTGGAAAACTGGTATTTGTAATTTGCATGAAATTACAATAGGTTAATGGAGAAATAACGTAGGGAAATTATTTTTTACAGCTTGCAAGACTTTTAGTTGAAAGTGAAATTTTGAAAATATTTGTTTTAGAAAGCGATAAAAAAATCACACATTTTTTCTTTTACTGTTTTAAATATTAGCTTGTGATATAAATTTGTTATGATGGAAGTAATCTTTATACTTCTTCAAATTAAAATAATAATAAGTGTGTTATGTGTGTGTAAAACGTATGTATGTATGTGTATACATATATATGTAAATAATTTTTGAATACACACATAAATATTGGTCAAAACTTAGGCGCAGACCCTCATTAGTCAGTTGCCTTAATGACCAAGTAACTGAAACAAATCATCTACCCTGGACGATTACCTAAAGGTTAAGGTCTTGAAATGTTTTTTTTTTTGTCACAGTAAACTCAGCCAATACATTACTGTGATTTATTTTGAATGCTTTAGACTGGTGCTTTGTGCGTGGTGTGGGTAAATCGGATGCACAGCGGGTCACTATTCGGAGGGGATGGTTCGCATATTGTCAAGTACATGAAATATTTCAAAACATTTGCTGTATTTGACAAGCAGTCAAACTTAAGCGGCCACTCGTCAAGTGACAAGGGCCACAGGGGCACACAGTGCTCCCCCATGCTCCCCAGTTACAAGCCTCTGTCTCGGAACCCCAATGGCTGCTACCATTCCATTAAGCTTTGCAAAGGCTGAGCAAAGCAACATAAAATAATAATAAAAAAAAAAAAGAATTCGCAAGAAATTTCATTTCCTGGCACTCAACTGGCAACAGCACACCCGTGCCCCTTTCTTCCGCCACAAACCGTGGCACTGCTCAAACCAAGACACTTCAGGCCCGGCCAACTCAAGTCACTCATTTGGCTTTAACATAAAACCAATTTAAACTTCTGCTGCTCGGGGTAGAAGCTTCAACTGAACAATCGACACGCGGTCCCCACTGTAGAACGTTCAGACATTAACAAACTACCCTCGGAAATATACATATATATATATATATGTTTAAATATGTATATATTAAATAAAAAAAAAACAACCAAAAACAATTTTAATTTCATTTTTGTGCAGTATTTTAAAGTTGACTTTGGACTTACCTGAGTGGTTCTCGGGTGGCTTCCCTTGGCTCCCTTTTGGGTGGCTACGATTTAATACGCGTGGGAAAAATAACAATGGTGCCGAGAAAGAAAAACTCGATAATACTTAGCTGGCGCTGCTTTTTGGCTTTTCTTAAGCCTCGGGGAGAGCAACTTTTCCGATGCGGCACGTAGCGCTCATAATTATGCGGATTTTGAAAATTAAGTAAGCGACTGTTAGACAACTTTCGGTATGAAGTCACTGTGATAACGATTGACGCTCGCTGTATGATGCTCAACACACAGATTTATGCAAAACTTGGATGACAACAGGTGCGGGTAATCCTGCCCCCTTCCCACGCCCGTAATACGCCGTTGGCTCAGTGCAATGCATGGTGCAATTTAAATTCCAAATTTGTTAAACTGTCACAAGCGCTGTGAATGCGAAATGAGCACAAGGCTCACAACATGCGAAGCATAATTATATGAGTCTATGCCGAGAGCGGGAGCACGAAGAGAAGCGGGCCGTGTGGGTGGGTAGCATGCTGGAGTTGGATGCAGGTGGCGCAGGCCAAGGAAATTACTTCAAACTGGCTTGCCGGAGCTAAACAAACAAGCGGCGTTGAATTACGATGCCGCACGCACGTGGTTGCCACAGCCTGCTGTTGCCCGCTGGTTGCAGGTGAGGGAGCTAGAGGTGTGCATTTGTTTGCAAGTGAGTGTGTGTTCTTGTTTGTGTGCTTGTTAGAGGGTAGGTGTGAGTGTGGGCTCAAGTCGAGTGTGCTGGCTGGCATCCCTCACATGAGTAATAGTAATGATGTTGCCTCCACTCAAGATGTGTGCCGCTGCCACCAGGCTTATGAATAAATTAAGAAAAGGCCGTCCCGGCAAACGGGGCCACTGGGAAGGGGGCTGGGGCAAGTAGCAGAGCGAAAGCGTCGCAAAAATAAAACAGACGACGCATATAAAAAAGGCAATTTGAATGGGATTCATGAGCGTTGTGCAAATGAACAACGCCTAAAATATCCTGCACAACACCTTGTTAATGTTTACTAATAATCTTTTATTTTGTTGAACTATAACAAGGAACTCTTTGATTTTTGTTTAATATTAACAGCATTATCCTACAGATTCTATAATAGAAAACAAGTTTTAGATTCTGAAATCCCAAAACGAAAACATCGAACCATCCTAGAATATAGAGTTAGCATTGCGCTGTTCATGCATAAAATAAACACTTCTCAATTCTGAGCTTACTTTAAGTACTTTACTTTTAAGTAAGCTTAGGTTTTTCCTTTGTATTGCAATTTATTTGTTTTTTATGTTCTAAGAAAGACAGATTGTCGTTTCGCAGTTATTCATGAACTTACAAGTCAAAACTCCCATTGGAAAGCCATGATTGCTGTTATTATATGTAGCCACGGGGTGTGGCAAGAGTAGAGATAAGATAAGGCGCCGACTAAAGATAATGCTGTTTAAATAGAATCTGGTGTCTGTGGGAAGTAGCCTCGGGTCGCGAATAAACTGCGCGACTTAAAGAAAATGTCAGCACTGTCATACAAGGCAGCTATGTGAATGATGAAGGCAGTGGGAGGGATGGTCACATGGTGGGGGGAGGTGCTTGGATGAGGAATTGGTATAGCTCGCACAGGTGATTTACATAGCATATTTAAGTGGAGCACTTTGTGAACTTACATACGACACGACACGACACGATATCATCATCATCATCATCATCATCATCATCATCGTCATCATCATGGCCCGTTGCAAATGTAGCGCAAAATAAAGAAAGAGAGAGGAAAAGAAGGAACTGCTAGACATCGTTGTGCTCAAAACAGGAAAAAAGGAAATACGCTAGGCAATGACGCTGGAAGCATAAAGAACATATTTTGACTAAGATGTATTACAAACGACAGCATAAGGAGTTTGACATTTTTATTATGTTGCCTCTGGCGACGCACAGCAGCAATCTGCGACACAGAGCCACAGAGAATGGAGGAGAGACAAATGGAGCGGGATGGCCAAGTTAGGAAGTTAGTAGTGAGTCAACATTTAACTTGCAAGTTGTAAGACTTTTTAGCTGCGGGATTAGCTGTAGTGTACCCCCAAAAAGTGTGCAAAAAACAAAGCGCAAAATGGATTTGGAACTAGTCGCAACTGACGGCATTTTCGGGGTTAAGCGAGGTTTTTTGATGCGCACATAATTCAATTATTATTGCTGGCGGACCCAAGACAAGTGATTTGACTGGCTAGCTGATGGCTGTTCTGGCTGGGCAGCAGAACAGAAGAAATGCACTTTATTTTAAATAAATATGATTTATTATGGTTGGCAAATCCAACACCACACCTCTAGCTCCACGTCCATCACACGAAAGGCAATCTACATGAAGGATTACGAAACATGAACGCCAAGTTTGCAGAGCACTCAACGGCGACGAAGCGCAATGGGAACATGAAATAGCCTGGCTCCCCTTCCCAGCGACCGTTTTACCCTTGCATAAAGCAAATTTGACTTAAGGTACACATTGCGTTTTATGATGATGACTTAAGGAGATGGAGGAAAGCTTTCCAAAAAAAATAATAAAAAATCTTTTAAAAAAACACGCTGCCGTTGAAGGGCTTAAATCTCAACCGAAGGCAAATATACGTCAACAGGTTTGAGTATTGACAAACATGTAAAGGAAAATTCCAAAATAGGCACTGCATATCAATTTACTATGTATATGACTAAAATTTGATGATTTTGATGGATAGCTTTCAGCATTTCGATTGAGTACATGAATTTTAAATGATTCAGGTATATGAGGTAGGAGCATGAAATACTTACGGCTCACAGCATACGGCTTTTAAAAAATATCATATTTCTGTTGAGTGCTTTTACCAAATCTATAGACTGAATTGAATTCATCAGATGAAGCAGACCAAGTCTGTCAGTAACAGATTTAATATCCTTTTCATGCACATGAAGTTGACATTTCAATGGTTCTTATCACCGGCGCGAAGTTCTCATAAATATTAAAAACTATAAATTGTATTCTATATGTATGTATATGTACATACACTTATGTGTAAACAACAACTCAGCTTACAGTTTTTATTCAGTTGTGTAAAACCCAAAGAAATCTGCATTTAAATCCCAAAAGAACACGTGTCTCGTTCACTTTGGGCCACATAATTCAAATAGCACTAAATTACATTGCACAGTTGTAATGAACTGTCCTATCTATTACCGTAGACAGCAAGAAATTATTCGTGTCAGCATAAAATACCAGTTAGCAGGACATAAACGAAAATTCAGCAACAACAAACAACTAAATTCGACTAAATGTTTCACTACAGCAACCAGTTGAATATACATTTCATTTATCCACTACAGTACACATACGTATCAAGAGCCTTCATAACTATGCAGTTAAGCTTGTAATAGTGCAAAGGTAAAGTTTCTATGAGCACTTAGGAAGAAACACTGTGGTAAGAAACTATCTTTCGGCCGTCATTCACAAACTTACCATTTTCTTTTTGCCATAAGTATATATATTTTTAATAAAGACTTCAAATATTTGTTGTAAAGTAATGAAATGTATATTCCAATGTATGTACAATAAAAATGCAACTGTCGATAAAATAAAATTAGATACTAAAATAAAGTAGATATAAAAATGGTTTTGTGAAAATCAAATTCTGATCATGTGCAGGTGAATTGACAGGAAGATAATAATTTATCCTATAAATAGCTTAAGCGTGTCCATTTAAAGGAGCATCAGTTGGCTTAAGAGCTGCACACAAAACGTTGTCCATTTAAATCGTTAGATCAGTGCGTATACAAAGCCCAAAATGCCAAACAACCCGCACCTAAGGCTCAACCTCAAAACATTCGGTTTATGGTCAACGCCAATGGGCGACTAAATAGGATATTTATGGATGAACCACAGCAGTTGGGCTATTTCTGTGGGTGTGCTTGTATCGAAGCCTGGTCAGTGGGGTCTGTGCTAAGAAACACACGCAAAGTACGGGCAGGCTATACGGTAGCATTTTTTTTTTGAGTTGAACGTTGCTGCTTAACTAATTGGCTGTCTGTACTCAGGATCTGGACCTGGACGGTGCTCCCCATGGGTCATTTTGTACCTGCCTTGTGAGATTATAAGCCGCACCAGGAAGCGGACTCACGCCGGCTCCTGCTGCGGGCAGATACGTCAAAGCCAAGTCCCTGGCAGGCACAAAGCGCCGGTTGTACGTGCCGGACACATTAAAAACGTTGGCGCCTTTAAGCGGACTACCAACAGCAGCTGGCTGACTCCAGAATTCACGGACTTTGGCTTAAAATTTACAATTTGGAATAATATTGCTTATGCTGTTGTTTTTGTTTGTTTGTTGATGTTGTTTTGTTGCTTGTCATCAGCATCGTTATATTGTTATGGCCATTGTTGTCGACGTCGTTTGCCGTTTGGTGTACGTTTTAGCCCCTCTCCTTCCTGACGCATAGTCACCCAGTCGCGACGTCCTGTTGTTTGTGTGTTGTCAGCTAATTGAATTTTCAGCATGAAATTTAATTTATCTTTGTTGTTTGTTTGCGCAACAAATGGCCGACCGAAAAAAACTGCAAATCCAAAGTGGAAACAAGTTAACAACATTTTTTTCTCATTTTTTAATTTGGCACACTGGCAAATCTGTTTGGCTTAGTTGTTTTAAATGGTTTTCGCACGCTACATAAATAAATGAAACATTGTCATTTGCTTTCTTTTCCAGCTAACAAAATGAAGTGGATACTGACGATGGTAATAATATGCCTGGCATCGGAGCTAGTCAACTGTAAGCCATATCTCTTATGCAAATAAAATCAAGTTTTCTTTAATAAATCCCAAAAAACCCCAAACAGCCGAAATGAATTCGCCGCCAGTGTTTACACAGACCCTTAATAATATTGTACTCTATGAGAATGTACCCGTGGGTACTGTGGTCTTCCAACTGCAAGGCTCCGATCCTGAAATGAGTAATGTGACATTTGGTTCCATTGGCTCGGACCACTTCAGCGTCGATCCAGTTTCTGGCAATATAACGCTGGTGAAGCCATTGGATCGCGAGGAAACGGATAGCCTGACATTCTTGGTATCGATAAGAGATCGCGTGCATCCAAATGGTGAATCAGACCAGGATAATGTAGTGGAACAGCCGATTACATTTATAATACTCGACGAGAATGATAATCCTCCAGAATTTCAAGATGTAAGCTAAAAAAATTGTAGCTAAATTTCTAGGCATTGGTTATATAGATTTTGCCTATTTTCCTTCATAGACTCCTTATGAAGCGGACGTGAACGAGGATGCCGCTGTGGGCACTACGATTTTCGATAAGATTTTAGTCAAGGATCGCGACACAATTGGTGACAGCTTAGATCTGAAATGTCTCCCTCAGCAGCAAAGTCCTGAGGCGTGCAGCAAGTATGCATATAAGAGAATCATTTGAAATTCATATTTTAACCGTGCAAACCTTCTACAGATTCCGCTTGCAGCTGCTGACCCGTGAGGCAACCATTCTGACTGCCGCCGTGGTGCTGAACGACACCCTTAACTACAATCAGAGAATGATTTACCACTTCCAAATCGAGGCCAGCGACGGTCTGCACAAAACACAGACAACTTTTGAGGCCCGCGTCAAAGATGTGCAGGATAAGCCACCAGTATTTCAGGGTTCACTCTCCACTGTCATCGATGAGGATAGTCCCATAAACACTTTGGTGCTGACCGTGCATGCTCGTGATGGGGACACTGGGGAACCCCGAAAAATAGTCTATGATCTGCTCAGTAGTAAGTACCATCCAGAATGTTTTCTTTAGTTGATGAGTTTCGTATCAAATAAATTTTATCTTCAAGGTGTTAAGGATTCCATATTTGCAAACATATACAAATTATAATATCTGAGCTTAACTTCACAACTTTTTTTGTGATTTAACTAGCATCTCCAATTTTAGCCAATAGTTACCATGACAGCTGTGTTATATATAATATAGATAGTAAAATACACTTTAAAATCAAATCTATTTCCACCACATTTATTCGAACCAGACCTATTTATATTGACATGCATTACTAAGCGCTCACTTCCGCACTTATCCTCTTCGATTTTATTTAGATCCCAACGATTACTTCCTGTTGGACTCGCAGAGCGGGGAACTGCGTACCGCCAAGCCATTGGACCGTGAGGCGCTGACTGATTCCACTGGTCTAATTCCGCTGCTGATACGCGCCCGCGAACTGGTGAATGGTGTGCCTAGTGATGATCCAATGACCAGTGCGACGGCCAGAGCTACAGTCACCATACGCGATGTGAATGATTCACCACCCACATTCAATAAGAAGGAGTATGAGGTGTCGCTGCTGGAAAACACGCCAGTGGGCACGCCACTGGCTCTGGACATGAGTGTCAGTGATGCTGATGTTGGTGTCAACTCGAAGTTTGCGCTGAGGTTGGAAGATGTTTCGGGTGTGTTTGATGTGGAACCCAAGCTAGTCACTGGCTACTCACAGGTCAACATTCGCGTTGCCAACGGCACTTTGGATTACGAAAACCCAAATCAGCGCAAATTCATAGTTCTGGTTATTGCCGAGGAAACGGACACGAATCCGAAGCTCTCCTCTACGGCAACAATAACGGTGAGCGTGCTGGATGCCAATGACAACAAACCAAGCTTTGAGCAAGAGAGCTACTCGGCCACCGTCTCGGAGGCAGCACTGCCCGGTCAGTATATCACAACGATTACCGCCAAGGATGTAGACTCGGGCAGCTTTGGTGATGCCGGCATACGTTACAGCCTCTCTGGCACCGGTGCCGAGCTCTTCCATGTCAACGAACAAACGGGCGTCATTACCCTCGGCGATTGTCAGCGTCTGAGCAACAGGCGCCAGCGACGTGACCTCCATGAGAATGCTGGCGGCGATGGTCACGCACTCGAAATGCTCTACATGGAGGCGGACCACAGCGTCGACCAGCGTCAGATTAACACTGAGCCCACCGTGCAGTATACGTTAATCACGCAGGCGCCGCTGCAATCCGAGGCTGCAGCAACAACAACAACAACAACAACGACGGCAACGGCAGCTGCTAATGACGACAAAACCGCCAGCAGCAAGGCGACGCCGACGTGTCTCGACTATGAAACGGAGACCACGTATTTCTTGTCTTACAAGGTGAGTTTGTGTGTGTGTGTGTGTGTGTGATTGTGGTTGACAAGCACCGATTTATAGTTTGCAGTAGGACCCATTCACAGAGCTAAATTAGTGTATTTACAAATCAACGTCGGCCTATATATCCCATCAATATGTTCAATGTAATCTGTGATTTTTCTTTTTTTCAGGCGACCGACGACAATGGTCAAGGTCAGACCTCAGTGGTCTCCCTACGCATTTCGGTGAGTGATGCCAATGATTCGCCGCCCGTCTGTGAGAGTCCCCTTTATCGGGCCAGCGTGGATGAGGGCGCCTTGGTGTTTGATTCCCCGTTGGTGGTGAAGGCACGCGATGCGGACACAATGTCAAGCATTAGCTATCGAATCATTGGCTCGCCACAGGTTGAGAGCATCTTTGACATTGACAAGCTGAGCGGTCAGATCAGCATACGGCCCAACGCCAGTCTAGATGTGACGAATCTGAAGAGCGAGCAGCTCATCTTTGTCGTTGAAGCCAATGATGGATTGTTTACGGCTAACTGTGGCGTTAATATCACAGTGCGCGATGTCAACAATCATGTACCCAATTTCCTGCAGCATACTTACAGCGCTGTTGTCGAGGAGAATTCGGAAATTGGCACCAGTGTGGAGAAGCTGCAGGCTACCGATTTGGATACAGGCAAAAATGCAGAGCTACGCTATCGCATCCAGCAGGGTAGCTTCGATGACTTTGGCATTGATGAACGCACAGGGGAGGTGTTTGTCTCCCGCAAGCTCGACTACGACAGACGCAACACGTATCATCTTCAGGTGCAGGCCGCCGATCAGGGCACGCCCAGTCTCACGGGCACCGCCACGCTGACTATCAGTGTACAGAACAGCAACGATAAAGATCCCTACTTTGTGCCCGCCACACAGCATGCAGAGGTGCGTGCAGATGCACCAACTGGCCATCTAGTCTACACTCTGATTGCCCTCGATCCCGATGTGGCCACGCATAATGCGCTCGAGTTTGCCGCCACCGATGACATCACAGCCATTGACAAGGAGGGTAAGGAGCTACCCCACAGTGAAAAGTTCAAGGACTACTTTGCCATAGATCGCAGTGGTAAAGTGAAGGTCAATCGGCAACTGGATCGCAATCTTTTTGCCGTGATGCGCATCAATGTGCTCGTGACGGACAGCACTGCGCCCAACGTGCAGCAGGGCCGTGGCCTACTAATCATACAGATCATCGATGTGAATAAAATACCACCGGTGAGTTTGATTCCACCACTCTACTTTATTATCAGCCCATTGGCCATAAGCGTTGACTGGCTATTTCAAATTCATTGCTACTATCGCGGTCAAGATTCGCTCCACTCTCGGCGTGCGTCACATTGATTTCCAACTGATGATGCTTTTTCGAGTAAAGATTGCTGTGAAGAGAGCGAAACGTTGATTATGGTCTCTTGGAATAGTTGGCTAGATGATCTGATACTGATGAGGATAATTGCAATAAGACGCTCATGCTTTTGATATTGCTTGATTATAACTTGTTATTTAAAGACTATTATCTTAATGTGTGAGCGGTTCATAACTCTTTATTCACGTGCTTTTTTTTTTGTCGCTAACCAGTATCAGACTAACTTATGCCATATGTTTACGTGATCCTTACATCACAAATAAGCAGCAGGTGCTCTTAAAAGTAATCTTTGCCAAAAATATTACAAAAATAGAAAAGGATTCAGGATAAAGATACTTGAAACAGCCATATCCCAAAACTAACTCACAAATGTTCAAGACCATAATATCAAAGATCTGCAATATAATTGTGGGTAGTAGCAGGTCCGCTTGTGAGTTTGTCAGAATTGGATAGCTGCGTTCAGAAAAGTCAAAAAATTATTTAAAAAAAAGATTGGTTCTTCGGAGTTCCGAAGGATTTTATTGACTTTATATGATGCAGTTTTCCGATACCATAATTAAATTATTGAGCGATTATTCCAATGGAATCCGTACTTAATTGTGTTGTGAAATAATAAAAATTACTTGTTAAATGTAACACTTATTATTGTACAGTTAACTAAACTATTTTTATAAGAGTTGAAAAAATATAAAATTTTAATTGAAGATTTTCGAACTTCGAAAACTTTCTTTAGCATAGGAACCTTTCTTTGATATAGGAACCTAGCACGGACAAGACTAATATTGTATCGACTTGTTGCTGAAAGAATGATTAAAAGCCATGTTTTAAGAATTTAGCATAAAAAATTGCAGACTATTTGGGAGGTTCATAAGCCACTCGAGCATATTTGTTTAAATTTAAATATCACTTACATTGCAACAATATTTGCGACAAGACCAAGAAAACAGGATAGAAAGCGCAATAGGATTAAGCCAGATATAAGTAGTATGAACCACTCATTTATCCAACTCTCCTGCTTTGCCGCTTCGACTAGTCCTTTGACTTCACGTAATTCCGAATGCAATCGAAGAACATTCAACCCAGACGCCTTATACAAAATGCCAATTATGTTTATAAAGATAAGTTGCAGCTTGCCATACGACATTTCCTGCCACATTTTGAGCACCCGAATTTTCAAATAGTATTTGACTCAAATCTCATAAGCTACATGTTCTTTGCACCCCCTCTCTTTATGTCCTCACAGAGATTTAATGCACCCTGGAGCCCTGCGCAACCATTGATGAAACTTCAAATGGTCGAGGAGCAGCCAGTTGGCACTGTGCTAACCACCCTTCAGGCCAGCGACGAGGACTCCAGCATTGGTGAATTCAACATAACGGCAAACGATTACTTTGCCATCAATCACACCACTGGAACCATCTATACTACTGCTCGCCTGGATTACGAGGTCGTCAAGGAAGTAAAATTCATGGCAACTGTCAGTGATACAGGTGTGCCAGCACTGACAGCGACAGCTGATATTGTTGTAGACATCATCAACCTGAATGACAACGAGCCGCACTTTACCCAATCCGAGTACTACTTCAATATCACAGAGAACTCACCACGCGGCACAGTCGCTGGCAAAGTGGAGGCCCATGATGGCGATGTGGGAGCCTTTGGCGAACTGACCTACACGCTAATCGGCGAGAACAACAAATACTTTAGCATCGATGCTTACACGGGAAACGTAATGGTCGCAAATGCATCCATTTTGGATCGGGAGCAGCTCAAGGAACTCACGCTGTCCGTTGTGGCACAAGATAAGGCACCAGCCACAGTGCAAAAGTCAGCGACGGCAACGGTAAGTGAAGAACACATAAATTGATAAAGATATATAAATGTATAGAAATCTATATAAAAATTGATATATTTTTGAATTTCTCTTCTTAAGCATTTAAATATATGTATATTGATATTTGACTTTTGTTTTCCCCCTACTCCAGATACACATAAACATTTTGGACGTCAATGATAATGCACCCGTGTTTACGCGTCCTGTGTATAACTCGACAGTGTCGGAGAATGCAGCATATCAGCCACCGGCCGCTCTGCTACAGGTGCAGGCAATCGATCTCGATGAGGGTCTATTCGGGGATGTGCGCTATATTATAACGGATGGCAATGATCTGGCACTGTTCAAGCTGGACGCACAGTCGGGTATTATATATCCAGCTCAAAGTCTGTCTGGCAAGCATGGTGTCTACGAGCTGCTAATCTCGGCACGTGACACCCAAGGATCAGGCACCATGGAGGCCAACGCAAAGGCAATTATAAATGTTTTGAGCGTTAATCGTCATCGTCCCGAATTTGTGATTCCTGCTTTGTCAAACGCCACAATTGAAATACCTGGCGATATTGTGCAAGCAGATTATTTACTGTTGACAGTCAAGGCGCTGGACAATGACACCGATGGCACTGGCAAGGTTAGCTATCATCTCCAGGTCAACAGTCAAAACGTGCAGCAGACGACGGAGTTCAAAATTGATGAGAATACCGGCGAGTTACGCTCCAGGCAGCAGCTCAATCGCAAGAATCGCGCAAGGTAAGTTCAAACAATAAGTAGTAGGACTTATTATCCCCATACGGCTGTTTGCATTGAGATGTAATTTAATTTCCACAGCTATGATATCATATTGGTTGCACGTGATGCTGGCAATCCGCCCTTTGAGTCGCTGCGTCTGCTGACTGTCAGCATTGTAGATGCGAATGAAAATCGTCCTGAATTCCCCGACGCCTCCAATCCCTACAAAGTGTCCATCAATGAGAACAGTGGACGTGATGTCAAAATTGGACACATTCAGGCAGCCTCACGCAGCAAACATAATCGTGACATATTCTACTATATGCTGTTGGGTAATGAGGATGGTGCCTTCTATGTGGACAAGCTCACTGGAGATATTTTTACGAATAAGAGTCTGGATCGTGAGCAGATTGATTCGTATACCTTATATATATTGGCAAGCATTAAGGCGGATTTGCACATATCCGAAGAGGAGCGGGCCTCGTTCTCAATCAAGAGCCTCAATCGGGACAACACAGTTGCCAAGGTGGCCATCACTGTGCTGGATGTAAATGATAATGCACCATTATTTGAGAAATCCGTTTACTATGCGGGCGTCAATGCCAATGCCAAGATGAACGCGGCCATCACGCTGGTCAATGCTAGCGATGCGGATCAAGGCAAAAATGCAAAGATCGAATATATGATTGTTGCCTCCAATCTATACAAATTCGGTGCCAAGAAGTCCACGGGCTCCATTGTGCCCAGTCCATTTGCCATATCGCAAGACGGCCGTATCTCGGCCAATACCATAATGGCGGAGTATAATCAGGATCGTTTTGAACTGGAGATTGTGGCACGCGAATTGGAAGAGCCACAGCGTTCGGCCAACACTAAAGTCTATGTAAGTTGCGGCCTTCTAATATGCTATGTTAAGCCAAATAATATTAGTAATATATAATAATAAATATGTACCTGTAATGATAATTATAAATACATTTCAGATTTGGGTCTTTGATGGCACACAGCTGGTTAGGGTTATACTATCACGGCCCCCCGAGGAGGTATATCAGGAGCAGGAGGAGATAATAGCCGAGCTGCGCAACGCTACACAGCATCGCATAATTGTAGATGAAATACGTTTCCATTTGGATTCGATTGGACGCATTCGCATGGATTGGTGTGATATGTATTTCCATGCCGTAGATCCGCAGACACAGCAAATTGCGCCAGTTGATGAAATACTTAAAGATATTGACAGGAATTATGATTATCTCAAGGTAACACTTGTGAAATTGTCTCAATTCCCAACTCACATCTCTCTCCTTAAAGGATTACTATGCTGGCTTTGCTATAGAGAACGTTGTGCCCGCCTATATAGCCATTGTGCAGGATGAGTTTGACCTGGCCGTTGCTGGCTTGGTTGCCTTGGTCATTGTGCTTTTTGTTGGCGTTATTAGTTTTATTGTGCTGTGCTGTTGCTTGAAGCATTGGAATCTTTCAGTGCCCGTGGAGACGCGACGCAAGGAGGCACTAATAAAGAAGCAAATCATTGAGGACTTGAATACGACCGAAAATCCACTTTGGATTGAACAGTGCGTTTACTTTGAATTTCCTTATAATTCTTAATTGTTCATTTTTGCTGTGTTCACAGAAAACTTAAGCTATATGAGGAGCAGGAGCTGACTATGCAGGTCTTCTCGGAGCCCGATCACATATCCAACTCGGATGCGCCGGGGCATTTGGATCACCGCAGCTCGCTGGAGCAGGTGCATCATGGCCAAACGGTGGACAACACGTACGCCACCATTCAGCCTCGTAATAATCAGAATCGTTTGACTGCTGGCTCGGGCAGTAATGGCGGTGCTGGCTCTATCTCCATGCGCAGCGGTGGTGCGGGCAGTGCCGGTGGCGTTGGCGGCACGGGGCTGCTGCTAGCCCGCGTCGATCCTCACGGCAACGATTTTGCGGATTACGCAACGCTGCGCAACAATCGAGCACCCTCCGTAAGTAGGCGCCAAGAAATCGCTCGTGTAATGAATCTAAACCATTTTTCCCTGTTATAGATGTATGAGTTCACGGGCTCCACATTCCAAGCACCCATTCGGGATGGCGATGATGCCGTAGCCGAACTTATTTAGGCATTCAGCCCTACAGCTATAGAGCTAAATTGTAAATGATGTAGTAGCTAACTATATATATTGAACCTTTAGACACGGTTTACTTCAACTGATCTGATCTTTTGCATTTCCTGAGTTTGCCGTTGCGTATATACAACAAATATTTATACAAGTGCATATACAGACACATAATTATATAAATATATACATATATATATACATAAATAGCGTAGAAGTATATTGTATGCCAACGATTACATAAAACTCAACTAATCACGAGAAAACAAAACAAAACAAAAAAACTTACAAAATTAACATATTATATTGTGCAAGCAGCTACACGAAAGCCCCATAGTGGAATTTCTCCCGCATAAATAATGACAATAAACAATAAAAAGAAAACATATATATAATTCTACATAAATATATATAAATAGAATGCATTGATGATGTCTAGCGTTAAATTTAAGCGTTACTCGAATACAACTAGTTATGGTTGCAATTATTGGATTACTTTACACGAATAACGCAGCGATATTAGTTTAAACGTCCACACATTATGTATTACTAAGTTATACTACTTAGAAATAGACTAAATTATTTGCTCTTCCAATCCGTATTACGTTAGATTTTGGGCATTAGCTGTTAGTCCTAAGTTTATAGTTTAATTAGCCGCGCTTGCTCATACGCCTAAGTTGTAAGTTTAGTTAAATACAATACTATATAGAATATGTGCAACAAACTATTGTGCAGTCTCCTCAACTGCTGTATTGCATTCATTAGAACTCATTTGTTTGCATTTACATACGATAATACAAAATGAAATAAAAACACAATGAAATATATTAATGGGTGGTTGAGTCATTTAAGAATAAAACACTTGGAAAATTTCTGCAGTCGTGTGATTACACAAAATC
This sequence comes from Drosophila cognata, assembly GCA_035041535.1. NCBI lineage: Eukaryota > Metazoa > Arthropoda > Insecta > Diptera > Drosophilidae > Drosophila > Drosophila cognata. The sequence goes on along the minus strand of JAWNLC010000571.1, from coordinate 8,468,588 downwards.
CATTTTATAAATGCACGACCAAGCGCCGCTCGTGTACACATTTCCTTGCTGCAATTACTGCTACCTGTTGATATTTGTTTGGCCGGTAACAACAGTTTTCCCCGTTGCTGAGCTTTAGGCGTTGCTATAACAATAATATGCTCCGTCGGGGTTTTCCTTAATGAAGGCATTTTGGTTTTTTAAATCAACAAAAATTGTTCAACACTTCGAAAACATCTATACAGAATATTAAGAAAGCATACTAATTTTTCAAAGTTGTTGTTAGCATACAAAACACAAAATCGGCAATATGGATGATATGGAGATAGCTAGTGTGGGCCAATTTCAAACATTGGTCCGCTATAATAATCCGGTGCTCGTTGTCAAGCATCCGGATAAGAAGGGTGCTCCGCTGACGGAACTGGAAATGAAACGTCCCCAAACGGCCGGTGCCCTATTAGATACCAAGAAAGAGACTGAGGAAATATTAAACTCGATATTGCCGCCACGCTGTTGGGAGGAGGATGGTCAATTGTGGCAGCAATCCGTATCCAGCACGCCGGCTACACGCCAAGACGTCATCAACTTGCAGGAGATGCTGGACACACGCCTGCAGCAGACACAGGCACGCGAGACGGGTATTTGTCCCGTACGCCGTGAGCTCTATTCACAGTGTTTTGGTGAGCTTCCGCTTTGTTCAGTAGTGCCAAATATTTTTCAATCGGTATTTTATAACAGATGAGATTATACGCCAGGTGACAATCAATTGCTCGGAGCGCGGCTTGCTTTTGCTGCGCATTCGCGACGAAATCGCCATGTCCATGGAGGCCTATGAGACATTGTACTGCAGCTCGGTGGCATTTGGGATGCGTAAGGCTCTGCAGGCCCATGAGGAGAAGGAAATGTTACGTGATCGCGTCAAAACATTGGAGTCGGATAAGGAGGCACTCGAGGAAATCATTGCTGATATGAAAATGAAGCAGGAGCAGGCCGAACGTCGCAATGCCGAACTACGCGCCTCCGAGGAGAAGAAGTTCACCGAGGAGATTACATTCCTAAAGAAGACCAATGCCCAGCTCAAGGCACAGCTCGAGGGCATTACGGCACCGAAGAAGTAGATTGTCACTGATTGTGTCTTTGTTTGTATTTATCGATGTAAATGAATTGTTAGAAATTATTGGAATTAAAAGGACTGAGCAACAGCTAAGACTCATCGGCCTTAGTGTTTTCTGTGGCTGCCTGCGGAGTCGGGTTCTCGGCAACTGATTCAGTTTCAGCTTCTGCTGCAGCCTGCTGTTCTGGCTGCTGCTCCATCTCGGACTCATTCACGTTAATCTCGTTTAGTATAAGCGTTGGCTTAAAGGCTTCTGGGGTCTTTTTTGTTTTAGTTTCCTTTGCTGCTCGCTTCTGCGGCGGCTCATCGGTGGACTCAGATCCGACTGCAGTGTCATTCTCATCATCATCATCTTCTTTCGGCAATTGACTGCGCAGAGCGCGCAGCTCTTCCTCAGTGGGAAGGGTGTCCTTTAACTTTTCCATTTTACTCATGTACAGCTCATAGACAAACTGTGTCATCTCTGTCATATTTTCAATGGTTTTACTTATGCTCTCAGGGGCTGGGTCGCTGGTCAGTCGCTCGGTTGGATATGCATCTGCTGGCACAAGCCGGAGATTCAGTGGGCGCTGCATTAGCTGCAAGATTTTGAGGGGTTACTTTGGTCGAAAGCGATTATTTAAATAGATTAACTTACTAATTTAAAAGTCTGCTGCAATTCCAAGCAGTTCTTAAACAACGAAACGCGTCCAAAGATGTACAGTCCGAGGCGGGCACGACTCATAGCCACAACTAAACGGCGCACATCGCGCAAATGACCCACAGCTTTTGTGCGCACCAGAGAGATGAGTATATAGTCATTCTGTTGGCCCTGGTACTTGTCCACAGTGGTGATCTTATGCGGCCAGCCAATAAGCGGATTGTTGCCGCAACGTGCATTAATAACATCGCGTATCAGATGCTTCTGGCCGTTGTAAGTGGTCAGTATTGATATCTTGGCTGCAGGATAGTCCAACAGACGCATGTACGTGTACATAGCAACTACAAACTCTGCCTCGGCGAGGTTCTGATAGAGAAATTGTATGTGAGTATTATATTGAAAATCAAATAAAAAATGCGCTTACCTGATAGAAGTACGGATTGGGCTCAGATTCACCCACGCCCTTGAAGTCTTCCACGTTGATAAGCTGATAGTCGTAGGCTAATCCTGCGTTGGCCTTCTTATACTCGTCACGCTCAAAGATGTGCTGCAGGTCAGCTAGTTTCTTGTAGCGCCACTTGTACAGCGTACATATGCTGGAACGCGCACGACCTTGACCATCCAAATCAACAGTGGGCACACCTAGTCGCACCAGACGTGTAAAAAGACTCTGCTCCATATTGGAGTACTTCTGGAAGGCCATGTTTTTAATGACAGGCGGCAGCTGATGATGATCGCCAATCATGATCCAGCGCTTCAATCGATTTAGACCGTCCAGCGGATTTTGCAGCAGCAGCGGTATGAAAGTCTCAATCTCTAATATCTGAGCTGACTCCTCCATAAGTATATTATCATAGCGAAATCCCAGATTCACCAGCTCCTTGCGCTTAAGCGCCGCGTGAGTGCAGGTCATGGCAATGATCTTGGCCTCCTTGACTAACAAATATTTTGAGCGATCCAGACCCGTGCGCAGCAGCTCAAATGCGCGAAATTCCTCAAGCTCCGTGAATATGTCAGAAATGTAGCGAAAGTTTGACTGTGCTATGTTCATTAGTTCCTCGAAGCTGTCGCCCTTGAAAAGAGGCTGTGGCGCATCCGAAAAGAATTTGCTAAAGGGAAACTCGGCTTCAAATACCGAAGACAGCTTGCCCATATCCGTCTCAGCACAATGCACGTCCATCTGGCTTTGGAACTTCTCCCAACGCGCCATTACATTATACAGATAGAAGTAGCCTGCCGTCTCGCAAGTGTAGGCATTGTCGCCGCTTACACCGACCGCCTCCTGCAGCCTCTGCACTTGGCTGAGCAAATCCATACGCTTTGCCAGCACATAGTTGACGCGGCCATAGCGACTGTAGTCCTTTTCCGTTTCTAGTGCCTCCTCACCATGACCCAGACGCAACAGATGCCGCTCATCAATGTCCAGAGCCATAATCTTTTCGAAAAGCTGATTCAGCGCCTGATTGGAGTGCGTCACAATCAGCGTGCGCTGACTGGGCTGATTATGATAGATATTCGAAATGATTTGCACGGCAACATCAGTTTTGCCCGTACCGGGTGGACCCACTACCAGAGTCAGACCCGGCTGCATACCAGCGCGTATGGCCTCGATCTGCGTTGGTGTGAAGCGTATGCAGTTTCTAAGAAAAGAAAATTTGACGTGAAATTTTAAATACTTTAGTTTTGCCATTGTTACTGACTGTTTAGGCTTGTCGCTGGGATAGGGACCTCTTGCATCGTATTTATATGGTTGCACTTTAATGGATTTGCATGGAGCTGGCTGTTCTGTCTGCATCTCCTCCGTGTCACTGTCTCGCTTTTCGACCACATCCTCGAAGATGAGGCGATAGGGCGGCTCCCTTTTTTCCACTGCCTGCTCACATTTCAGTTCATAGTCGGGAAAACTGGCTTCTAAGTGCTCGTAGTCCAGAAACGTGTCATTGAACTCAAGGCAGCGCTCCTGATTGTGCATGTTGCTGTAATGCGCCGCTGCTGGATCACCGTACCCAAGGAGTATATCATGCAGCCAAGGTGGCACCACACATTCCGTATTCATCAGATGACGAATAGTTTCCAACACTGCTTTAAAATTATTTTCCTTGGGCTTGCGACGCATCAATATGTTGAAACTCTCGTAGACATCATCAGCGCCCTTTCAATTGAGGATTAAGTATTAGATTGGACATTTTTTTCAACTATTTAAATATTGCCACAAAATGGTAACGATCGTGTGCACAATATTTATTCCTGAGTAGCTGTTATGAAGACTTACCTCTTGCAAGTCATCCATGTCCATGCGATACTGATTCGAGTCCAGCCACACACGATAGCTCCGCTGCTCACCCGGCAGCATCGGTCTTGGTTCTGGTCCGTCCTCTATTACACGGCCATTGGGGTCCAGCATGCCCTCCACCTCGCAACCGCGAACGCTCACCAAGCCAACCTGTGGTATGAAGGGCTCCCTATGATTGTACTTGGTGCCATAGGGCTGTGTGGGTTTCACTGTGATCAAAAAGCAGACGTCGTGTTTGCGAAGGTTCTCCCACTCATCCTTAATCTCACGACGCACTGAGAGCGTCACGCCCACATCGGCACGCACGCGCGATGGCTTCTTCTCGCCCAGATGCGGCTTGGCCACTTCGACAACAGCGAAGCTGGCAATGGGCAACGCCATGCGTGCCCAGCCACCAAAGACGACGTCACCGTCCTCCGACTGCCAGGGCAGCATACGACTGACAGCATCCTCGATGTCTTGACGTATCTCATAGGTGGACTCCAGCCGAAATAGATTAAAATTACGCAGCAAATAATCGTGCAGCGTGAGGAACTGCAAATTGAGCTTTGGCAGAGCCAGACAGGTGTCTCCCGTGTAGTATTCCGATGGCACCACATTCTCATCCCAAATTATCTGCTCCGTGGGGTAAAGAGGCATTTCGTTGAGCGCCTCCAGCTGTGAGCAGCGTTTCTCATGTCGCGTAATGAGCAACTCACGCAGAAACTCTTCATCCAAGCGATGCCATTGGAATGGCTCGACCGCCTCATCGGGCACCAGATTAAGAAATGTGGCAATCTGTTTGAGTCCCTCCGCATCCAGACCTCTAAAATGCTTCTCCAATGAATCGCGATTGTCTACAGTTGCCACGTTGGATAACGCGAAAACGCGCAGAGTCGAGAACTTGGCAAAAACAGCACGTTGCAACGACGTGATCTTCTTATAGTGCAGCTGCGTCATGTCATGATCGGTCAGTGAGTCGCCCGTCACATCGTCGATCTCGAAGCGTGTGTAGAATTTCAACATATCCAACAGCTACAAGTGAAAAAATATATAATTAAATAAATAAAATTATAAAAATGGGGTAATAAGCAAGTATACTAGTTTGCCTAATCCAACTTATTAATGCAATAATAATATTAACGATAAGCTTTCAGATAGTTTGAAACCGATTTGTTAAAATACAAAAAATTATACTAAGCCGTATTTCATCTACTGTCACCAAAGTGCGTGGAATTCTCTTAACTAAAAACTAATGTAACAAATGCAATTTACGGTTAGACTTGCTGATTGCTCTTAATAGATTCAGTTGACCCAGACAGTCACATATTAAAGTGCATAATTTAATACCCAACATTTTCAGTAAAAACTTGATTTTACTGAACCGCTCCTGTACTCCTCAGCACCGCGTGCATTGAATGGAACATATTTTTTACTGCCACTACCTGTAATTCAAATTCTACACACACACACACACACAAGTAATGCTCTCTTTGGCCAGCAGCACAGGTAGCATGATGCTAGCGAGAACTTGCTAAGCTAAGAGCCAGTTTGTGACAGTCGCTTAAGGTTGATACGTCATCAGTTTAGGCTCTGTGCATGTATTTGAAAAGTCTACATATTGTCAGACTTAACTTGGCAGTCAGAGACAGAAAGCGAGAGAGGGAGAGAAAGACAGAGGTAGAGAGAGAGAGAGAGAGAGTAACCATGCGAGAACGTTAATTAAATGAGCTACAACATGCTAGCAAAAACCGCTTTGCCCATAGTAGACGGAAGTCCTTATTGGGCTGGTCGAAGGGCAATCAGTGTGGCGGAAATTTGAAACTGGATGCAATGTTGCTAAAAGCAAAACATATTTAAAGGAAGGTCTAGAATTTATAGTACATATGTACTTTTGGTTAACATTCTATAAGCATATTTTTATATCACGAAATCTTTTATTTGGAGATAGATATAAGCATGTGTGTAGGTGTGAAATGAGAAGGGCTTCGCCTATGGAGAGAAGAGGCCCTGCTCCTGCTCCTGATCCCAAGTGCCGACAAGTGGGGCGCACTGAAAGACAAGGCACGCGTTTTGAATTGCTGCGAGGGGTGGATGCAGTTGAAGTTGCAGATGCAATTGCCGTTGCCGTTGCGGTTTGCCGGGATGCACATGCGAGCGCAGTAGATGAAGTACTTTGTTGTCTTATCACATCATCACACGGCCAGACAAACAACAAACAACGAGGCACACACATGAACATATATATATATATGTATATATATATATATATACCCATATACACAGTACACAGGCAGGCACACTCGGGTTTGCCGGTTCTTTGAGTCGCCTGTTTTACTCCAATTGATAATTTCCGTCGTTCAATTTAAACAACAAAAAAAAAGAAAAAAACATTGCTTATATATATGTATGTATGAATGTGAGAGTGTTCGCATCAAAGCCCTGCTTCAACGCTTTGTTTGACTTGGTGGTTGCTTCTGCCTGTAGAGAAAACGCAAAAGAGAAAAGGCAGGCGAATGGAACTCTACACTTAGCCAATGCCAACTGCTGCTGGCGCTCTCTGTTTCTGTTTCCGCTAGTAACTAGAAGTTAAGAGCGCCAGAGTCAGAGTCGGAGCGACGGAGACAGTGAGAGCGAGAGGGGAGAGAGAGAGAGCAACCGAGACTCATTCGCATTCTCAGTCCGGGTCTCATTCTCAGTCAGTTGTCGGTCGAAGCGGTTCGTTGTCTTTGGGAATTTGTGCGCTGACTGCATAAAAATGCAAACAAAAATTGTTTAGCAAATAAGAAATTGTGTATTGTGTTTATTTGGCGGACTGTGTGATACGATCTGATACGTTCAGCTTTAGTTTTAACAGTGTGTTTGTATCCGCAATTCTGGTATACTCTTCAAAAAACAAGAAGAAAAAATACTATCGCTTTTCTGGCTGCTTCAGTTTTTGGCATGCAAGTCATGATCTTGGCTCGAAACCGGCATCAGCCATTGCTTTGATGACGCATTCGATTACGATTACAGCTACGAGTACGTGTATCTGAATCTGTAGGTGTATCTGTGGCTGTGGCTGTAGCTGTAGCTGTATCTGTAGCTGTAGGTGTGTCTATAGCTGTAGCAGTGTTGTCGTGCGAGATGCTCGCAAAAACGCTTGGCGCGCAAATATTGGCATACCTGGGCAGAGGCAGCTGCCTTCTGTTAACACTGCTGGCCACTCTGCAAGCCGCTGCTATCACCGCTCATGTGGCCAGCAACAGCTCAATGCAGGCGCCTGTGCCGGCAGCCCATGATCCCAATCTGGTGCTGGTAAACAAGTGCTGTGAGAAGTTCGAGATACACGTGAACAATACGTGTCAGCAGGTTAACCAAACTGGTAAGTTACTAAGAAGAACTACACCAAAACAAGACCGTTGCCATTGGCAACGTCAAACGCACAAATAGCTGAACTCGGCCACAGCCGGCTTGGCTTGGCCATTCAACTTTATTGGATTTGTGACTCTTGGCATGCAACATATGCCCAACATTTAATGGCCCATTTACTGGCAATCATTGGGGCAAAGGGAGATAGAAGCTGCCGCCGAGAAATCCCCTTCATTGTTTTAAAAACAAACAGAGCCATCATGATTTATGATTTATGTGGGGAAAGTGTGCGGGAATTCATTATCCAGCAGTCACTTGGCACTTACCCAGTGTCGTCAGGGGTGAATGGCATATGTTTGAGTCGAAATACATTCAGTTCCATATGGCAACCGTTTTAAAATAAATTCGTTAAATATTTATTAGATTGGTAGCTAAGTTTTGAATCAATATCAACACGACGATTTTTCTGCAATTTGCACAAATTGCCTGAATTCTTCCACTAAATTCTAGTTTTAGAAGAGCGAAGAATTATATTATGCTATTTTGTACTCAATCTTTGATCTGAACAACTTATTTAACACTTGCCATTATTTATTAATCATTAAAATCAAATTTAATAAAGATATCTGCTACTAGGCAAAAAGGTTTCAATAAAATATTTGTTTATTTATTAGTATCAAATGAATGATTTTGAACTCGATAGCGTAGAGGCCATAATTACTTAGTAAAAAGTTGCCACATAATTAGATCACAAGCAGACTCATCTTCATGCAAATTAGAAAAATAGTTGATTCATTAGTATGATGTAAGTGCCAATGAATCACTATTTAATATTTTTGCAAACAATCTAAAACACGAAATTAACACAATTCGCAAATACTGCAAAATGTCTGAGCATCAATTGGTGAATGGTATTGGTATCTTTTGAATTTGTATCTGTATCTGGATTGTTCTGTTGTTGTTTCCGATCTGGTCGTGCATTGTTAATATTTATAGACTTGGAGTGATGTTTTATGATTGGCTTTGTTCGCTGCTGTTGGGCATTGTTTGATTCTCTCCGCCAATTGAAGTGATCTCACACAAATGCATTATTGTTCCACATATGCTCTTTACAGACTATTTTCAGCCCATGTTCACCAGCTACAGCGGCGATCAGAACAGACCAGTGGCGAATTTCAAGTTCGTCATAGGCGTGCCCAACTGTGGCATCAAACAGATGTGGCCTATTTTGGACTATGCAGGGGTAAGTACCACAAAATGCCATCACAAATGGAAATGTGTTTAACTATCCCTTTCTGTTGCAGAGCTACGACAAACTGGTGCTGCTGGACGATGGCAAACTGAGGCATTACACCAATGCGGAGAGCGATGCCGACGGGCAGCATGGAGTCCAATCGGACTACGACGAGGATCTAGCAGAGGCCAACAAGCCGCGCTATTATGACTACGAGCAGGGACAGTATTGCTTGGATAAGGTACGCATACTGTTATTGTAAACTCAAGTTTTTATTTTAATTTGAATTCATATGTATTCTACAGGCTATTTCACCAGAGCATAAGCAGAGCCTGTTTGCCCATATTTGTTTAGCCAAAAAGGAGAACAATTGGAACGAGTCAAACTTTTTGTTGCGTAAAATACTCAATCCCATATTCCATGGCATATCGCTGATTATATTACTGATAATTGCCATTGTTTACTTCATATTACCCACGCTAAGGTGAGCATCGTTTGATATATTAGTGCAACAGATGCAGACAGAGTTAGGAAAGAGATTTGAAAAGCCATGTAACTGGGACCGCAGATCAAAGATTTTGACTAATAGCTGTCTTTGCATAATTATAATTATTTTTAGATGGCTTATTATTATTTATTTTATTGTATTATTTTTAGCAGAGATCTGGTTGGAAATATAGTGACGACAATTGCCATGTGCTTGATGGTGAGCCAGGCGGCCGATCTTGTCTGCATATTTACGGATTTTACCAATCACGTCAGCTTCATTGTGGCAGACATAATACTGTGTTTCAGTCTGCTGGCTGCTTTCTTCTGGCTGAACAGTTTTGGCTATTACATATGGAAGACGTTTCGGTCGCGGAATGTGTTTCTACGCGTCACAGATGGTCGCAAATATTGTTACTATTCGGCCTATGCCTGGGGCTGCACGGCTACGATGGCTGTGCTGGCGGTCTTTGCCCACTTCTTCTTGGATGCGGACTCGTACAAGAAGGAGAACATGCGTGGCGAGCAGCAGACAATTGGCTGGCTGGGCATATGCATATTTTTTGCACCCATTGCATGCACCATCATCATAAACATCTTCTTCTATGTGACCACACAGAAACTGATTAATAGACGAACTGTCTACGGTCGCATAGCGCACAAACTGAAGGCGAAGTAAGTGATGATATATGTGCATGTTTTCAGCATGTTGGCAATTAATCTTTTATGGTTTCGCAGCTTCATCATGTTCTCGCTGATGCTGCTGGTCATGTCGTTTGCCTGGCTCTTCCTCACCATGTCCTGGCTGGGCCTGGACGGCCTGCTCTATGCACATATCATTGTGAATGCGTTTCAGGCACCATTGCTGCTATATATCTGTGTGCTCCGGCAGCGTCATGTGACCTTTCTGCTGAAGAAGTCCTGCTGCTACAATGAGCCACCATCAACAAATGATTGGGGCGACGAGATGCACTATATGAATGGTAACGACTATTGAGACCGTCCGCATAAATTAGACTCAAAATGAGCAACAGCCAAGTTATAGTTGAGCAAGGGCCTTATGGTATCAATTAATTGTAAGATCTACTCGTAGCTATGCTAAGTGTTTTTGTAGTTTAACAATGTTAAACATTGGAATTTGTACTTAAAATCCAACTAATTTATAACCGAACAAATTAAACAAACAAAAGTCTGACAACATACCTGACCAAACAGTTTTCCCTCCTCCCGCTGCACCAACGGACTCATCAGAGCGCGCACAATCAGGTGAGAATCATCCAGCACAGTGTTGAAGAAGCGGCGCGTTGGCAACAGCGCCTCGAGATCGATAATGAACTCCAGAAAGCGTTCGCAGTAGTGTACCACGTTTCTGTTGAGTTCGCCTTCGGCGGGAATACGTTCCAGTATGTCCAGAAAATCAATGATGAGGTTTTGCATAAAGTGACGTTCCCACATTAAATCCGGCTTGGCGTTATCCTTCTCCTTTTTCTGCAGGCGGCTCCAGTATTTCCGATATTCGGGCATTTCCCGCAGCTCATTTTGGAGACGACCTAAAAAAATAATTTAGAAAAAAAACTTTACCTTGACTTTTTCATATTTCAATTAATTGTTCATATGCTTATCACAAAATATTAAGCACAATACTATCGAACATCGAGGCTGATTTCATATATTATTATTATACACATTTTCCAAACTTATTCGATCCATTTGTCTGTCGTGGAGCTTTGATTTATGCATATCATATGCAGGTTAAGTATATTTATGATTCTCAATGATTCTCATTCAAGGCATATTTGGTACATATATTTAAGTAATTAAATAAACTATTTAGTTTGTTAGGACGATTGAAAAATATAGAAGTTATTCAAGACACTGTTTTCTGCAGTCCTCAATAGCTTTGTATCTCTCAGTCGGACACTCTTGTCTAAAGCACGCTTTCATTTTGTACTTACGCGGTTGAAGGCAGTGCCACATGGAGAGAGAAACTAGTCGCTTGGCCTGCTCGCGACACAGCTCGATTTCCATACTGTTGAAACAGTGATTCAGGAACATGAGCAGCGCAGTTCGCTCGCGCATCGTGCTATTGGTTTTCTTTGTTGCCTGGTCCGGCAAGCAGGAGTTCAGCACGTGTCGAAAGAATGCCGGATACTGGTCTGGTAACTGCTCAAAAGCATTCCAAACCTCGACGCGTTCGCGGAACTTCTCATTCGACATCATCACTATGGACATGAGATGCGCGTGAGTTGCCGTCTCTCGCTTGTAGTTGGGCCACAAATACTGTTCCAGGTACTGACTGAATTCCAACATATTAATGCGACGAGCGCTGTTCTTTCCGCTCGTTATCTCATCGGCGTATATTGTTTCGATGATGTCCGCATTGTATGGCAAATGCTCAGACTTGGACTCAGGTGACCAGTACTGCGATGCTAGCTGAAAAGTTTGAGTTCTTGATTTGAGTTTGTAAACGTTTGGGTTAGCAGAGCACCCACCTGCCAAATGACATCAGAGCTGAATTGGGACAAAGTGAGTGCACCAGCTTTTTCCTTGGGCTTTTTGCTGTCCTCTTTGGCAGCCTGTGCCTGAGTTTGACTGCGCCGTTTCATTTTAAAGTTCAGAAATTAAACAAACTAAAATGCGCACTGCCAAAAAATCACCAAAACAAACGCCGGCTGCAATTGCGGTCAGTGTGACCGTATGCGGAAAGCAGGCAAATAAATAATGTCCCACTATTACAAGCGTTAACGCGCACAATCGATTACAGTCACAAGGTGGCAACGCCTTATCTGGTAATGCAAGCACAGTTTGAGGGTCACCCAAAGCGCCGACAACATAATGAATGGCAAGTGGTGCCCGAAGGTTTTTAATACGTGTACTTATTAACTATGCGACGCCTAATGGCAATCAGCTTTCAGGTCAGGGCATACCAAAGGGACTCCACGTGAGCATCAATCTGCAGACGGGCATCAAGGAAGCCATCGCAGCTAAGCCTACAAGAATAATCAAAAGAACTTTCGCACCGATGGCGAACTGATCGTCCAGCTCCTCGCTGGAGTCGGAGTTGAAGCCCGAACTAAATTCGCTAGAGAATCTTGAGTACCTACTGCATCAGATTGACAATGCTCTGGTTTTCATTGACAGTGGCGGTCTGGACGATGTCCATTGTGGTTCTCGGCGCCCTGACTGGAAACAATCCCAAGGCGTAAATTAATGTATTTGATCGCACTTTCGTATGATCCAATTCTATTGCATGTAATATTCTACATTTATTGCTATGAGTTGAATAACAGTCATGGTTAGATAGAATTTTATTATATTTAACCACTCTACTGCACTCTACATCAAAATGAACTGTAGTAATTGGATGTAGACCTGTAATTAATTCGTAACCATTATATGATACTATAAAATTTTGATTAAAATAATGCATTGGAATGTATTTTTCAATATAAAAATAACTTGAATCCTTATTTATATGATTAGTTATTTCTGAAGGTCTACCTTCAGTAGTAAAGAATAGTATAATAAAAATTTTTAAAAAGTGATTAAATTTAAAATTAAAATTAAAATTATGGTTGTGGTGTGGTAGATGGATGTGCATGATGCTTATAACGATGAGCAGCTCTTGCAGTACGTACGGCATTAGCCTCAGAAGTACTATTTATTAGATTCCTGAAAGTGATGAACCGAATGTTATAAATAAGAATTGTGTACCAATTTAAGCCAAACTCTTATAATGAGACGCTATTTACAGGTGCCAAAGCATTTTAAATAAATATACATGTAATTACACTTATGTGATTTAAATAAACTTTTTTGGTCATTTATAATGCCAGTGTTGCATAGTGTAAGTAAAAAATTATTGCAATAATTGTAATTGTCAGCCGTTAGTGCAAGTGTACAATTTCGAAAAAATCCCCTAAAGCGAAAACTTCGACATATATTCCTTTCAAATTCCGGCAATGCTCAATTAAAGCACAATAAAGCGAACATAATCGACCAGCTCCGCTCATAAAGTAAGTCAAAAGTGTTGCCTGTCACACAGCTCAAGGAAAGCAAAAACCATTGAATACAATCGAATGAGAAAGCATGGCCCGAAAAACTACTCAAAAGTAAGCAAAGGAAACACGAAACTGTACAGGAAAACGAACTCCCGAACACAAAAAAAGTAAAATAAACTACACAAAGGGGAGCCCTCCATTATGTGTATGTTAAGAAGCGCGGAAAGTATATGCGACCCGGTCCCGTCGTCGCCATCGTCATCGTCACCGTCAACGTCCAGTTCAAATTATACCAATTAACGGCATGCACATGCAAATGCAATGTCATTGAGTCATGGCACATGGGAAACCGGCTCGGGAATCGCCAGGACGCCTTGGTTACCAAGGCAAGGAATTGCAAATGTAAACAGAGAGAGCTCGCTGCCTCAGCCCTGTAGGGGGTTCAAGGGCCATGCTCAGTCAAGCATAAAGTCAGCGGTTTATTTTATTTGGCTGGATGGCACAGGTGCATCCAAAAGCTAAGGGTTAGTCAATCGCATACAGAACTAGTAGCAGCAGTAGTAGTAGTAGCAGAAGAGAAGCAATCTTCTACCATAAGCAACAATCCCATTGAGCGTCGCAATTTGATGATGGGCGCGTGCGCGTAGTCGCCATGGTAGTTATTGTTGTATTTGCTTTCAACCACTGTTGGCCGTTTGTTGTTGTCTTCTTCTTTCGTTACGTTTTTCCTTTATTTTTCTGTTTTTTTATGAAGAGCTTAAATGGAAACGCTTGACGAGTGATGTGGAAACATTTTCAACAACAATGAAACGAGTAAAAGCAACAGCAATAACAACAACAACAAACTACAACCCAGACCCAGAGAGTCTTCAGACGCGACTGCCGCTCGAATACGTATATGAGGAGCATATGACCAACAACAACAATAATAATAACAACACCGACAACTGAGTAACTGAGGCAAACGCACCGGCATTACAGGCTGTTGCTGTTGTATGTTGGCTCTGACTCCGTTGTTAGGGGGCATTCCCTGCTTTGGCAACATTATGGAAAATCAGTTTGTGTTTGGAGCGTGGTCTGGCCGCATGTGTAGCATTGCAACCAGTGGCTATATGTGAAACGAAACGAGTTAATCAACATAAATGCATATAATATAATGATTAGTGTTAAAATCAAATTTAACAAGCAATGGAAACAAAAATCGCATCATAATATAATAAATAATTTCATAATATCAGTGTGAAATAAACCATTGAGAATGCTTGTAAAACAAAGGATCACATATTGTGTAGGCATTTATTTAGTAAATTATATTATATTCATACATCAGTACACATAACTAGAAATGGGCTTTCACATAATGAAGTTATTCAACAATATTGAAATCCTCTCAAAACACAGATTATTTTGCGTAAAGTTCAAAAAACCACTATAACCACATATTGGCAATGCAAAATGAGAAATGTGAAATGCAAAATAGGTTTTTACACAGGTGAATGACTTTTTTAGTGCGCTTCCGCGACATCCGGTCAAAAGCGTTTTACGTTTTCATTTTCGCCCAACGGCCAATGGCCAGCGCCGGTTTTCAAGTCGTCTCCTGGCATGCCATAAATCTGCCTGAGATACCTGCTATACAGCGTTAGTAGGAGGGGGTAGGTGGTCATGTCCCAAGGAAGCGCTGTCCAAACTCCTGTTGGGTGCACAAATGTTTGTACGCATACCTGGGAAATATGCGGGTATGCCGGAACCAAGGAAACAGCAACAAATGCCAGACTATTAGTGACTGTTGGCTAAAAGTGCCGCCAATTGCAAGTTGAGAACAACAACTGAGCAAATGTGCTGGCAACCGAACCCAGAGAAACAACAACAACAGAAACAAGAACAAGAAGTAGCAACAACAAATACGGTTGACATATGTGCGCCATTTGTGCCACAAAAGAAGACAGAACTGTGGGCGGTTGGGAGGTCGGCTAATGTTCCAGTTGCTTTGGTTTCTGTGCTAAAATATTTTGTCTAGCTAATAATCTTGTAATAATCTAGACGTTTCGCTCTCTATCTCTGACACACACACACACACTCACTCTGACAGACGTTTAGCGAAACCCTTACATACTTTGTAGGTCGTATCACATTACGTTACATTACCCCATTTAAATATCTCTGTCTTGGCAATCATCGCAGGTGCTGGAAATGCAAACAACAACAAAATAAGAGCTGCACATAAATTCCATACGTAGAACGCTTATAGCACATCAGTGATATGGAATTATAAAGCAGTTTATGGACTGAAAAATAATATAAAAAATGTATAATAAAAAACTCTACACGGTTCGCGTGAATAAGTGAAAAATTGCATGCGATATAAGAGTATAGAAATCAAAGCAAATAAACAAAGAGAACGCAGAAAATGAAGCAATAACAACAAACATAAATACATACAAATAGCCATCAGCTAAAGCGCGAAATTACCGAAAATAATAATGTATATGAATTCTCGAAAATTACTTGAATTATGCTTAATTATAAGCTAAGCAAGTACAAGAAAAGACCTGTATGATAGCACCCGATAAGTGCTGTGGTGCTTTAAGATATATAAATATATATAATTAAACCAAAAAAACAACAACAACAAGAGATAAACTAGGCACAAAATGTGGATTATACTTTATTGCCTATGCTATGCAATTTGTGGAATTTCTTGGACTGCCAGCGGTAAGTGAAGAATTACTTAAGTACGTATTTATATTTTTTGAAGCGGTTCCTTTTTAAAAACTTTTTAAACACTCAAATTCTTTGGTTAACATTTCTTAAGTTTTGTGCTGGAATTTGTGCGTTACTCTTGGTTTCCAGACATACGCCCGATGATCAAAACAAACAAAGTAATTAACAGTGAGTAAACTTAAAAGTAAAAACTGACTGCACAAAAATAGTGAAATTCCAAGACTAAGGGCGACGTGCAGACTCGATAAATATTTAACCAGAGAAAAGCCACACAAGAAAATATAAAAATAAAGACTAAAAACACGTCAACGGCGTTCTGGTCCAACGATTTATGACGAATAAAAGTATTTACGTGACTTACGGATAAGCGAATCGTAACCGGAGCTCTTCAATGGGGGGTCGTCCGCTATGTAAATGACGTTTTCCTTTTCTGGAGCGGCGCCTCCACTCCGATTCAAATGGGCATGGGTAGTTCTTTAAAGTTATTTACCAGAGTGCTCCAGTTTTCAGTTCTATTTAGTGCATTAATTTCGGTTCATTACATTGTCATACATCACTGCTTGCAAAGCACTCTTAAAACTCGGCCAGAATCTATTGTCTGTCAAGCTGTCTGATACTCGTAGCATTTTAATGACAGTGTCACAGTTCCTTACCGGTTCGTCGGCTTGACCTGATGTGCCACAAATTGATTGCGAAATTTGTCGTATGCGAACGATGCTTATGTTGTTTAGCGGCATAGAACTTATGAACTCTCTAAATGAGTCACAGTCAGCCCATGAGATTTCGATTACGACAATTTCAACCACAACAACCACGAGCATTCAAATCTAAAAATCAGTCTTTCAAATATACGTCGAGCGAAACATTTCATTTTCATGAAAATCATCAGGCTGAACGAAATTTTATCAAAGAAAACCAAAACAAAAACCGATTGCAATACACAACATTGCACACAAACGAATTTGTTTTTGTTTTTTTTTGTAACTTTGGTTTTTCGTCGTTGTTGTTTTTGTTGAAACTTTTCCCTGCCCATTTAGCGAAGTGTATCTCTACCAAAAACTTTTCTAGCCTTCTCTGTCGCTTCAGACACATGTTCATAATATTTATTGTAGACACCTTTTCACTTACTTACCCAAAAATTTGTTTGCTATGTTTTATTTTGTAGTCACTTTCATTTAGTTAATTTATTTTACGCCATCCATGGACACAAATAACCCACACTTTTGAAATTTATGTAATAGCTTTTCAGGCTTTGAAAATACGCATGCGATTTTCTTTACTCTTGATTTTATATCATTCAACTGCTTTCGCGGATTTACGCTTGAGATATTTGAACTTTACTCTGAAGCTTGTACTATGTTTGTGGAGACTCCAATTAGTTTTGCTTTACAAGATGTATAACTAATTAATGGCGTCCATGCACTTATGCAATTGTAGTTAATTATCTGTTAAAAGTAACATTACATATTTTGCTTTAGAAAGCATAATAAGAAAACAACTCTTTTTTTTTGGATTTGAAAAACCAAAGACTATGAAGTTATTTATTTATTGTCAGCTAAAATCAGTCGACACAAAAAATTTAAAAAGGAAGAAATTTAATTTATAATAAAATTAAAATTATAAATATATATAAAAATAAGAAATATTTATAAGATTTCTGGGGGATTTTATGTAAATCATAAAGCATTATTTTGTTTAAAATATATATATGTATATACAATTTCCGGGATAGATCCATCCTTTCTCTTAATACGTGACAGAATTTGAATTTGGATTTTTGACAGATTACAAAGCCCACGTTCTAGTCATAAATTCGAAATACATTACTTTCCATTCTTTTGCGAAAGAAAGTCATATCACTAAGTGGACAATATTGTACACGTATTGTCTGCTTAGTGGTCGTAATGACGTGAATTATCAGCATATCTTTAAGCTTCAATTTCAGGAACGAATTCTGCAAATCTAATTTCAACTGGCAATTAAACTGATTTTTAAATGATTTAACTGTCGAAGAAAGTCGACTTACGATATTATCATAAATGTGTTGCCCAATGTCATAACAATTAACCTACAATAAAGATCTTGAAACTGAGACGAGACAACAACAAGCTAGAAGATTTCACCACAGCTGTCAGTTTATCATCCGCCAACCACTCAGATGTGTCCACAGCAGTGGCACAAAGAGAAATTCTCGCCAGGGTCACATAGTGAACCTTTGCATTTTGCTCTTGAAACCACTAACCAGAACGTTTACTCAGACACATAGCACATATGTATGTACTTACTAGATATGTGTGTACTAGGCTAGAAGAACTAGTTTTTAGGGAGGGGGCCCCAAATAAATAAGCGGAACACTGTACGGGAAACAACTGGACAGCTCTGTTATTTTTCTTTTAATTAATTTTCGTAGATTTATAATTACGAAAAAGGTGTTATGTCATGTTCTCATATATAGTGGTTTACATATGTAGTTAAAAGGTATTTTTAAGTGTGGGGGATACAGAAATGTGTATAGAGATTATGCAACTAGGGTTCAGAAATAAGTTTTGAATTGTGCAACTGGTGGACATTTTACTGATAAAAACTAAATTACTTGAATAAATCGGAATTCAAATTTTTTAAATTTATATATGATTAATACTCAATATAAGATATATTTTTTATATTACTTGACTTGATCCAATTGTCTGCTAGTTAGCACGTATTTTACTTTCTGAAATATGCTCACATGGCAATTGAAAAGAAAACATATTTTACATAAATTGAGTAATTATTATCATAAAAATGACCCAGTTGACACAATATTATTATGTCACTAATATGAAAGTTGCTGAATTAAATCAGTAACACAATTGCATACTGGAGCTTGACAGGAAACGCAAATCGGTCGTAAATGCAAAGGCAAAGACAAAGCCAAAGACAAAGACAAAGCCACCGAATCCTCAGTCCATGATTCATCCAGTTGCCAAGCGGGCAAGTCCAAGTCTACACAACATATGTAGCTGTATATCTTGGAGCGGCAGGTGGCGGTCTTCACAAACAAACCAGAAACACGTCAGCCGTCAGCCAACAGCATTTGGACTTGGTCTGCCAAGTTGCCAAGACAAATCCGAAATTGCAGCGAACCGTTTGCCAAACAAACAAAACACAAAGAGTGAGTGAGGGAGATAAGCAAAAGCTTAGTAGAGCGCATCGAGTGAACGAGCAAACATGTTCGCCACTGGCCAGTGGACAGTGGACAGTATAACCCACTGGACTCACACTGCTGCCATTTAGTTGCAATTTACTTTTAGCGCGCTAATTGTTTCCAAAGTAGATAAAAAAAAGAGAGTTGGGCTGAAAACGAGAGAGTAGAATGCAAATTGCCCATTTTCACTTTGATTCTATTTTTGATTTCGTTGCAGCCGCAAATGGAGCGATACTGGACTCGAGATGTTATCTGGAGGGTGGCGGTTCGGCGGAGAGTTTTCTAGCCACTGAGGATCTGGCAGTGGGCTCCATCATTGGCAAATTGCGCATAAATGGGGATCCTACTGCAGACACCGGTGACATTAATCTCTCCCTTAGGGAGAAAAATGCACCTGTTGAGATTCTGGCGGGCACTAAGGATTTGGCACTTTCCGTCGAGCTGGACAAGGAAGGTCTGCGAGGTCCCTCGTCGATCTATGTGAACGTCATTTGCATTCGAAGACGTTCAACGGATCCGGTAAGCTTAGAAGCTTAACCTTTAAGTTGTTCTAAATCGCAATAATTCTAGTTTTAGTAGAGTTCTTTTAGAAATCTGCACTTCTTTAAAAACCCGCTAATAAGCGCCAGTCAAAACCAAGTGACCATTATTATTAACCCATGCCAGGAGTGGATTTTTGAGTTTTGACATGTTCTTAGAATGAACCTCTTAGCCGCATTCAGCAGTGAAGAGAACTTTCGTTCGTGTGGTGCACTCGACCAATTGGTAATGGGGCAGCCAATTAACCTACATCAGCGGGAATCCACTTGCTCCCTTCTGGACGTCGAATGTGCGTGATGTGCTTTGGTGCACGAGGGGCGTAATCTTAGAGTACAAGTGAGGTTGTTAAATGGAATTGGGTAAACACGTTTCGGAATGTTCACACTGCGATAAGGGAAAGGAAGGGAGATTTTGGGGTAACTACAAAAGCTGCGGTATTTCTTGTACTCTATAAACAATTGAAAAGTTTTTAGACAACGACGCCTATTTCAATTTTAGAATCAACAGTACAGAAACCAACTTAACTTTTACTTGCACTTCGTGCCGACGAGGATGAGTAGAAGGAGTAGGACGTTGCCTGTGGTTAGACGTCTGGGGTCTCTGGCAGTGGCCATAAATTAGCCATTAGTACTTCCGTAGTGCTTTGGGGGTTGCTTTGAACATGCAAATATATGCAGTGTTTTAGTAGACGGGCAGTGCGAAGGGAGTGGCACCCAACGTAATCCTTAGCTGTTGGCGCTTTGAACTCGCCGTGGGGTCACTGACCAGAATTTTGCCTATTGTTTGCCCGCCGCCGGGCTCTGGTAAAAAAGGTGTTTATCTTGAGCTGGGCACCCTAAACTCAATCAATTTTTTTTGCTGTTGGCTTTGTTCTTTTTACAGAGCTTCGTCATTCCCGTCAATGTTCGCGTCACGGACGTCAATGATAATGCGCCACAATGGATTGGCACTCCGTACACACTGACCCTATCCGAGGTGACGGTGCCGGGGACACGCATACTTCAAGGCGCCCGCGCCGAGGATGCCGATCAGCCGGGTCCGTTTTCAACGGTTGAATATCAGGTGCTGCCCGGTCCATATGCGGAGCTGGTGCAATTCCTCAATCCGCTCGAGGGCACACTGGTGCTAAAGAAGGCCCTCGACTATGAGCAGTTGCAGAACTTCACGGTCAAGTTGCGTGCCCAGGATCAGGGCACACCACCCCGCCACTCGGATACACTGCTGCGCGTCGTCATCACCGATGCGGACGATCAGAATCCCAAGTTTCAGCGCGAATCCTACAGTGCTGAACTGCCAGCCGATGGCCGGGCCGGCGAGCTGCGGATGCGCCCAGAGCCGCTGAAGGCCGTCGATCAGGACGAGGGCATCTGTGCGCCCATTCAGTATAATATTGTGCAATCGCAGGATGCGAAATACTTCCGGGTGCATCCGCACAATGGCATCATAACGCTGCTGGCGCCCATTGGCTATGCCGATCTGACTCACGGAGCCACTCTGGTAGTAAAAGCGACGCAAATCGATAATCCAGATCGCTATGCGCTAACCACGGTGCAGTTAACGCGTTCGGGAACGCACAGTGATCTCAGCACGCTGGCCTTTGTCCAGAAGCGTTTCGTGATGCGCATTCGGGAAGACACAGCGGTGGGCAATCGCATCCTGGCGCTGCCCACCAACAAGCCAGGGAAACATTTGAAGTACACCATTGTGGATCCAATTAACTCGCAGTTCTTTAACGTGGGATCGCTGGGTGAACTGGTGCTGGCCAAGCCGCTGGACTACGAGAAGATGACCAAACACGAATTCCAGGTCGTTGCCAGCGATGGCCTCACCAATAGCACCTCAGCCGATGTCACACTGGAAGTGATTGATGTCAACGATTGGGAGCCCCGCTTCCGGGAGACTCATTACGAGTTTGTGGTGCCCAAAAGCGTAAGTTGGCTATGTTGCAATGAGAAGGAAGAGATTAATCCTAAATTAGACATATTTTATATATTTTTTAATACTTATTTATTTACAAGGCATTATAATTTCTTGTTCTGTCCCCAGCAGTCGCTGCAGTCGCGCACGGATTCCTTTGAGGGCGTTCTAATTGGCAAGGTGGAGGCGGCGGATGGGGATCGCAATGATAAGCTGGAGCTTTCGCTGCGTGGCCAGCATGCGGGTCTCTTTGAGATCGATGCGACGGGTAATATTTATATGCGGCCAGAGCAGCTGCAGAGCCTCAATGAGTCCACGGTCCATCTGATTGCCATTGCCATGGACTCGGGCGTACCGCCGCGAAGCACGTCTGTGCCGGTTAGTGTAACGATGGAGGGGCTGACTCTCGCCCAGTCCACGTGGAACAGCAGCATGCTGGGCATGTTTGGCATGATTGTGGGCTTGTTCCTGCTGATCATCATGGCACTCAGCTGCTATATTGTGCGCTCCAAGAAGCAGCGCAAGAGCAGCCCCGGCGGTTTGAGTCTGGGGCGGAATCGTGTACACAGCCAGGCGCACAGTAGCGTCTCCTCAGCGAATCTGGTGACGCACGAGAAGCTGGCGGGCAATGGTAATGGGGCCAGTGTCACCAGCGGTGGAGTCTCTGTCCTACACATGAAGCATCCCAGCAGCAACATTAACATGGCCAATCCCACTAACAATGGACTGCATCATGTGGCAAGTGGTGCCAGCAGCAGCATGGCTCTCGGCTCCGCCAGCAATCTGCTGGAGCGGGAGCGCGAACGGGAACGTGAGCGTCAGCGAGAGAGCTATGCGGCAACGGTGCGCAGTAAGTTGAACGTAACGAACTTAAGTCCCCAAGTCATCCCCAGCAGCCCAGAGCATTCACTATAAATAGTCTTCTTACCAGGCATCGTATCGCGCGCCTCGGCCAACGGGCAGCTCTACGAGGAGGACGAGATCGAGCACGACTCCCTCTCGCAGCAGGGCCAACAGCAACAGCAGACGACGCCGGAGAACAACAATCGCAAGACGATAGCTGCTGTTACAGGCGGTGGTGTCACCACCATCACAACGACAGCAAATGGCAATGCGATTGGAGCTAGTTCCAATCTACTGACCGCCTCGGATGCGATGGGCTCATCCGAAAACAATTTGACTGTCTATTTTTAGGACAGCTGAACAAAGTCGCCGTTAACTTGTAAATATTGCTGGCCACGCACAGTTAAAGATTTAATGACTAGGTCTATGTCTAAGTCGCGTTTAGGTTTTTAGGCCCCAATGTAAATGTAGTAGACCAAATATAGCATTGTAAACATCCAGCACTCGTAGTCTAAGCAAGCGAATTCCATTGTACAATTTTGCTTCCCACTTTTTACGATACTTTAACAACAAGCTTAAGAATAAATTCTATTGAACTAATCGGCCAAACTTCATTTACTTTAACAGTTTTAATTTACAACAATAGCTGCTAAAACTTGACCATTTTTGATTAATATTCAAATTAGCTGTTTCGATTAATGCCATTACGCTTTTCAGTTTCAATCTGATTGGAGAATTGTCATGGTAAGTATACATTTTGTTAATAATCTCAACTGTCGTCAATCCCTTAAATCATCAAAATATTTAGTTTAATATAGCAAACGCAAGTGAAATGAATCCGGTTTGTTTTTTAGCAAGTTAACCATAAAAAAACCTTTGCTTATGCAAAACTTAAGAACGTCATTGCTTTTATTTTAATCACTTAAACACTAATTCGATTCAGCATAATGTTTACAGCTTTGGCTTGATTTTAAGAAACGGTTGTAATATTAGTTAAGCGATTCGGTGGTGGCTTACAAACTAAAAGAAATCAGATGAATTTTAATGACAATTCACCGGCATCAGATAAAAGTGTAAAAAACGAGGAACGGAATACAACCAAAACTCATTTGGGAATAATAAATTAATTTGATTTCAATAATGTCAGCGGTATGGAAATATCGCGGTTTAATTGTCTGGTCATTGGTAATGGATTAGCCACATGACGCTGGTTTTCCTAGCTGCCGTTCCGAGTCCTTTTACGCCTAAGTAGATTGAAGTCGCCGTACTTTATGTGATTGTCGGTGAGGAATGGTACATAGAAGGCGCGAAATACCCTGTGTGATTTATCCGGTATGAGGAATGGCAAAGTCTTCATGATGGACCAATCCTTGGTGCGTCTGGAATAGCTCGGCTCTAGTGTTGTATATTTACCCTCATCAAAGTCCAACAGAAAGTGGCACTGATCGTAGTCAAAGTACATGTGCTCGTTCTCCAAGTTCTGATCGTTAAAATATGGATGCACCACTTGTGTGGCATTCGCACCCTCCACGTAATAGGCGGGTAACATGCCACGAAACTCAGATTTGAGGAAGCGCAAACGGAAGTTCTGAGCCGGGAAAAAGAAGCTGCCGGGATAACGATACCAGTCCTTGCCAATGCACACATTATATATCTCATCCGCACGATATTGTGGCGTTGTCTTAAATTGATTTAGCTCCAGCATGAGATCCATGGGAGCATGATAGTTGCGATACAGTGCAAAGACGCGCGAAAGGCTGAACAAAGTGCTGGCCACCATCACGATAATGGCAATGAACATGCTGTGATCCAAATAGTGAATGCCCGACTTGAACCTGAACACCAACGACTTGAAGCGAAAGAAGATGCGCTGATAGACATCCACAGTGATGGCGCCGCACAACGAAATTAACGGATATACGGGAAACAGGAAACGCTCCTCCTTATGCGGCTGGGCGAAGAACACCAACAGCCAAAGATACAGCGGTGCCAGCGAAATATAGCGCGGAAAATTCAGCGTCGACTTAAACTTGGCGGGCACAAGGAAATAGTCCATGACCAGCATAACAGGTAGCTGTAGCGCCATAAGCTAAAGGCAAAAAATACAACAGCAATTAGTAAGTGTAATTATTCCATATCCGTATCAGATATTAAATTATTGTCCCTTAGAGCTTTGAACACTTAATTTTCACCAAGAGTTGTGGAGAAAATAAAGTGTCATCAAAAATAGCTTGAAAACAACATAACTTAATAAAGCATGGAAATTAGTCAGCCAAACATATTTTAAATATTAAATTCTTAAACTTACCCAAACAATGTTGAAATTGAGGAAACCATTGATGATGTAGTAGCTTGCGGGCTCAGTGCCAAAGATGTTTGGTCCATGGCTGGTGAACACATTGTACCAGACAATGTTGAGCGGGGCAAAAGTTAATTTGCCAAAGTAGCTCGAATCGATGGCAATCATTGGCAGTGATATTGTCGCCCCAGAGATTAATGTCCACTGTACAAAAGTGCGCCAGTCCCGCTGGCGTATCAACAGCTCTAGCACCAGCGGCACTCCAATAAGCGCCGCAAAAGGCCAGCCCAACAGCGCCGAAATGGCCGTAAAAAATATGGCCAAGCTGTAGCGCTGCTGCCACCAGGCGGCCAAGGCAGCGCAGCCAAAATACATAGAAAAGGAGGAGGGTAAGAGCGCCGTGCTGGATACAAACATGCCGACACTAAACAATTGGAATATCAGCCAGAGGCGTCCAACGTGTATGCCAAACTCCTGGCAAATGGATCTGCAAAAAAAGAATGTCGACGCTATTAAATGTATTCAACTCGATTTGCCTGTCCATATTAACAATGATTTAAATACAAGCACACAGTGATGCCTTGCAAACTATACTTACTTGTACATGAAACGCTCCATGACGGCACAGCCAAAGCCCAGCATGCAGCGGACCATATAAAAGATGAGTATGGGACTTGGATTGAAAATCTTTTGATACACCCAACCGGGCACGCCTTGCAGCAATAAATATGTGTAGGAGCGGAGGCCAAATTGCGGACTATACTCCCAGGTCTGCAGGCCATGGCCATTGATTATGTAGTGTAGCGGTTCCCAGTAGTTGAAGGTCTCATCACAGTCGGAAATGTACGCCCAAATGGCGCTGCAAAGGCGCGCGCTAACAAATGTTTTGAAGGCAGTGTGCACACTGGGCATAATTGGATTGGGGCTAGTGTTTGTCTGTGCCTTGTCCACACTCTGCGCAACGGACGATGATTGCTTACTAAGAAAATATGATTATGTTTTTAAAGTGTTGTGATTTATTTTATATATAAATACGAAGAAAATACAAACTTATTCTTCTCCTTCTTGTGATTGCCGGCTGACACGTCGCCGGCGTTGTCTTTTTTGCCATTTAGACGTTTCGGTGGTTTTTTGGTGAGTATCTGGTTGTCAGCCTTGTTGGCATTGTAGCGCGCCCGTGCTGCTGGCGGTGCCATTTCCTAATCCCAACTTATTTACTTTATTTTGTACACAATTCCCTGATACGAAAAGCCAGCCTGTGAAATATGCATCAGCTGATGCAGTCAGGTAACGTAAAGCGAGTTGGCAGGATTGTTTTTAGACAGACTGCTAAAAATATATTTTGAAAGGAGCATTAAATTTAATGGTATATAAGCTAAATTTAAGTAAAAACTTTCTTAATTC
Organism: Drosophila cognata; assembly: GCA_035041535.1. Classification (NCBI taxonomy): domain Eukaryota; kingdom Metazoa; phylum Arthropoda; class Insecta; order Diptera; family Drosophilidae; genus Drosophila; species Drosophila cognata. Next base: position 8,442,600 of record JAWNLC010000571.1, on the reverse strand, counting down.
ATTATGTATTTTGAGCACCTGATGTATTTAAGTGCTCTTCCATGACGTCACAAATCTCAAATTAGTCATTACAACCTTCTAATCTACTGTCACGGTGGCATTTTTCTAACGCAGTGGCAACCTTTGCGCCTCAGCTGTGCAGCTTTCATTTGGCATTTGCATTTTTTACGTGCTGATTGTTTTAAGGAATTTATTTTTAAACCAGACCAGAACATGTCTAAAGATGACAAGGACAAAGTGCACATCATTGACAAGGACCTGGATCTCTCCAATGCCGGACGAGGCGTCTGGCTAGTCAAGGTGCCAAAATACATAGCACAGAAATGGGAAAAGGCACCCACTAACATGGACGTCGGCAAGCTACGCATCAGCAAAACGCCTGGCCAAAAAGCGCAGGTCTCACTTTCACTGACCCCCGCCGTGCTCGCCCTGGATCCGGATGAGAAAATACCCACAGAGCATGTGCTCGATGTGTCACAGGTAACCAAGCAGACGCTTGGCGTCTTCTCCCACATGACACCGACGGAGGCAGCGATCGGCACCAACAATGGCAAGGAGAATGGTGCCGCCGGTGCCTCAGCGACGCCAGACAGCGAGAAGCTGTATATGGAGGGTCGCATTGTGCAGAAGCTGGAGTGCCGTCCCATCGCCGACACTTGCTACATGAAACTTAAGCTAGAGTCCATACGCAAGGCATCGGAGCCACAGCGCCGAGTGCAACCCATCGACAAGATCGTACAGAACTATAAGCCAGTCAAGGATCATGCGCACAATGTGAGAATGAATGGATGTTAGTGGTTGCCGTATAATTTAACACATCCAATTTCGTATGTTTCAGATTGAGTATCGCGAACGCAAAAAGGCTGAAGGGAAGAAGGCTCGTGACGACAAGAATGCTGTGATGGATATGCTTTTCCACGCCTTTGAGAAGCATCAGTACTATAATATTAAGGATCTGGTCAAGATAACCAATCAGCCCATTAGCTACCTGAAGGAGATACTTAAGGACGTCTGTGACTACAACATGAAGAATCCGCACAAAAACATGTGGGAACTCAAAAAGGAATACCGCCATTACAAGACTGAGGAACAAAAGGACGAGGAGAAGACCAAATCAGGTGGCAGCAGCGATTCTGAATAGTCATCGAAATCTGTTTTGAATACAATTCTCGGATGTAACTGGTTGTCTATGTGATGAGTAAATCCAGCAGCATTTTTGCACACTTAACACACAATTGTCGAATCATTAAAGAATCTATTGCCCAACTTCCCAACCAAATGGAAACAAATATTTTTAGTTTCTTTGATGTTTTTTTAGGTGGCTACAAAAAAAATTGGTTTTTTGAACATTCATACGTTTGTAAATATATAATTTTCTCTATCAGTTATATAAAATATTTAGAATTTTTACTCTCGTCTTTAAAAGTTGAAACAAAAATTCTTAATACACTAGGAGATCAGGTACTTCATTCTTTTAGTAATATCATCTCAATTGATTTCCAAAATATGTGTGTTTCTGAAAGAGTTATAATTGAAATAATTATTAAACATAAGGAAATGAAAAAAGTAATGAATGAAAAATTAACTAAAGTCCAAAAGAAAAGTATAATCTAAAAATGATGTGAAAACATAAGAAAAAATCGAGATAATGAAAATGAATAATAAACAAAAGAAAATTAAAAGCAAAATAATAAAGTAAAGCGACATGAATGAAGCGAAAAAAAAAAACTTTCTAAAAGTTTTTCAAGCATAAGGAAATCGTGTCATAAATAATACTGTTTCAATTTAGGGCTTAGACTACAGAACAAAAAATGCTAAAATTAGGCTATATTATTATATAAAACTAAAAATTGCATTTCTTTTAAAAAGTTCTTATGGCTAGGTTTGTACATTTCTTAAGATAAAAAAAAAAAAAAAAAAAAATCATGCATGAAAAGCATTTGTCAGTTGCGCGTCCAGCGCAGCCTCTTAATTTTCTTGAATACCCATTGAAAGGGCAGACGTCGGCGCAGTCTCCGCTGCTGCAAGAAATAATTCGCGTAGGTAAAAATAAAATTCTTATTTGACAAATCATAATACACACATTCATATGATCTACAAACGTCACTATTAATCCGTGCGAGACAAACAATACTAGACTAAACATAAATATAAACAGGCACAAAGAGGACACGGCAGCAGCTAACCCTACGGCCTCCGCTACGTGTCAGCGGAGTACGTGGACGCTATGGAGGCCGACATCGATAATATGCCAGAGTCTGAATCATCAGGACGCGAGTTTGCCTTTGGCACAGGTTTGATAAGACGAGCTATTTTTACATTTATTGGTCCAACTGAGGCACAGGACTCAGATGACTTGCGACGCAAAGCTTTAGCTGGTTGTGTTGATTTCTGTGATGGTGCTGCTGGTGCTGTGCTTGTTGTCCTGTCAGACCCGTTAGCATTGTTCATGTTGCCAATGTCATCCTCGGGATTTATTTGTTTTAATTTCGTGCTCATCAATTTCATATTGGGCTGATGAATCTCAAGTGGCTCATCCTTATTATGTGCGGGAATTTGCAGCTCCACATTTCCACCATTTATCTGTGATAAAAATTCGATTAATATGTATATGTGCAAATAATACCAACTAATGTGGCACTTACCAGCAGCAGCATAGATAGAATATAGCGACATACCACGCCTCTTTCCTTATTCACCACAACATCCGCGATCGTCGCGTTTCCATCTTGCTCGACGAGTTTGTCTATAATCTCTTTGTTTACATCCCCTATGCTAAAATTCTGACGCTCATGTGCCATGTCCAGGTAGGGCGCTATACGGCGATGCCACTCAATAACCTACAAAACATAAGAAAATGGTTTTCTGATTAATACGAGCAAACAAATACAAAGCAAACGAGGGCAGTTATCGATAAAATGAAATAAGCTTGATTTTAAATACAAGGGAATATGCTAAATTGGGAGTCTCTATCTCTTATAACCTCAGAGATCGGACGAACCACGAACATATGTTCTTTATGGTATATTTCAACTTTATATATTAATTTGGACTACTTTTCCTTCAAGGATTTCTGGAATCATATCGATTGATCGAGTTGTATCCTTTGGGAAAAACAGACTCTTTACAGGGCACTATAGACAAGGTGTGATCAGTGCTTTCGGGATGGAAAAGAGTTTGGCTCAGAAAATAGATCTTACAGGTCGCAGAGCACGATGTCCTCCAATAATGGTAATAATATAATGTCGATTCACTTTTCCTCACCTTGGTATCAGTTTCTTCATCAATGCTATTGGAGGCAAGGTCATCATCCCAATCTGAATTAGCTGTGTCGATGCCTTTACGGCCTGCGTCCATGGGAGTGGCATCTGTTTCATCCAATGATTGTGTGTCCAAAAAGTCCAATGGAATTTCTGGCAATGTCCCTATGGCATCCAAGTCCGTTTCATTTAATGCTGTTGTTGTGTCTAAGGTATCCATTGGAATTTCCGGCAACGTCAGGTCCGTTGCCGCAACATCTCTTACTTGTTGAATTTCATCTGACTGCAGGGCAGTTTCGGTTGCGTTAAAGTCCAGTACCTCATCAATGGCCACATCAACGAAAATGCCATCATCCGATGGCGAATGGACCATATCCGCTCTAATGTCCTCCAGATCTATGCCAGAATCATATGTGGGACTTCTGAAGCCCAGAAAGTCTGCAAAACAAGTAGAATTGCAAATTAACTAGATGTTCAAGTCGCATCAAATGAATGTAACATACTATAATCTAAATCAAATTCCAACTCAAAATGGTTGACAACAGGTACAATTCTGGGTCGTTTGGGCTCAGCCACTCGTCTGACTGGAATGCGCTGCAAAAGATGATTAATATGATTATTATAATATTAATATTGTGTATTTGTCGAAATGCTTACCGCTTCTTTATATAAATGAAACTCTTTGGTTAATTTGAAGAGACAATGTTTGAGCAATCGATTTTCGGGTAACTGAAATATATTTTGCTCGATTGGATAGTGAACCGCGCGTGGCGCATGGACAATCTCCTCGAGCAGTTCATTAAGGCCGCCCAGAGCAAGCATTTCGGAGTCGACACGCACGCTCAGGTTGGCCTTGTCGGGCACACCGGGTAGTATGTCCTGTACCATTACCTTGGGCGACAGCGACTGCATACGCTGAAGCTCCTCTATATTATCTGTAAGAACAATACCCTCATCATCAAAAGATTGAGCTGCACACACTATTTGGAGGCAGACCGGCAGGCACAGCGAAAACGAAATACATACGTAAATAAAATAAAATCAAAACAAATAGTGTAAGTCAACTGCATCTACAATATATAAGATTAACAAAAAACGTATCCTCAAATGGTTAGTGCGACGGAATCTACTAGCAAAAACTGCGCACACTTTAGTTTACCTGTTACCAAAGGAATGTCTAGGTCATCGTTCCCAATGCCAATGTCATCATTATCAGCAGACAGTACCAGTTGTGGATCATTCAAGGCTTGCGTACTGCTCAACACACATTCCTCATTCCAGTCCAACTGGCTGCTATTGGGATTTACATTTGACGCATCAGAAAGCAGCAGGGAATTTAGTTTATCGCCCAACTCTGCGATAGAAGTACTCTCGTTTGCCTCCATATTGATATCATGGTCATCGTCCCACTCCTCACTCAGTCTTATTCGTTTAGAATTCTCTGCGGGGCCATCCATGGAGCGTCTCTGCTGATTTTCCTGCACCATGCATGTTGGCTTGACCTGCTCGTCATCCAGCTTATCTCCCGTTCGTTTCTGCATGCTTAACCCCCCGAAGCGAGAGGCGAGCATTTGATTCTCCAGAGCAATGTACTCATCCAGGTACTCTCGGTTGCTCATGTTCTCGTTGAGAGTATCGCAGACATCATCATTCGCATTCACATATTCTTTGATCAAATTGAGACGATCAAACTGAATGTCTGGCAGTAGCATATTATATCTCGGCTCGGGTAAATATGTGAACAGCTTGTAGTTCTTTTTCTCATCCAGCTCGTTGTCATTGCCTGACTCCACGATGGGAGAATACTTCCAAAGATGGGACGGCGTATGATCCTGATACATGTGCTCAATTGTACGATTTCGGTTCTTAATTGTCTCAAATCCGACGCGACTAAAGCGCTTCTCATCGGACATAGTTTTGAACTTTCGAGGTTGCAATTTATACGAAAAGCAATCGGTTTCCGCTTGAATAAGCTTCTTAGTGCGGCGCTTGCGCGGTTCCTCCGGCTTGTTGGCCTCATTGACGCTATACGGGCGAAAGAGAAGCACAATGTTAAATAATTATATATAGAAGTAATTAGAATAAAATTAAAAATATAGTTATATAATTCCATTACCTGTAGGCAATTTTTTTTTAAGGTTGGCCTTTAGTATTTAAATTTATCAGATAACTTTCGAATTGGATTTGATTACAATAATCTTTTTGAATTTCGAGTCATATCATTAACATTTTATACAGCATGTGCTCGGCTCAGCCGAAAGAGAGAAAATGAAGTGCAACCGGCGAACGAATTTGAGTGTGAGGCGAGAAGCGCCGATTAGCGGCGTCATAAGATAAGTAGATAAGCACAACAGCAGCATGGCGGCGGATGACGGGATTTGACAAACGAATTGAGCACATGGCATGCACATGCAACTGTCGTTGAACTTACCTAATCTGATTGTTGCCGTCATCCTTGTTGTTATCGACGGAGAGCAGATTGGACAACTGTTTCACCACCTCCTGATGCATGAGCTCCACACGGACTTCATAGATTTTGCTGCTGTATTGCAGAACGTTGCTAACGGCAGCCCACTTTGTGCGAGGCGCCACATTTGAATTGGACCATTGATTCAAAAATTCCTGCAGATACTAAAGGATAATTGTCAAAAATGGTTTGTGTATCGAGAATTAATTTTTGCCTACTTACGTAGCATAACGACAACTGCAGATCGGTTGAAAAATCTGTGTTCTTTGACACTTCTTCGAAGACAAAAAGCAGATTTGACAGATCCGGTGTCGCATGGTAAGCCAAAATTGCTTTGGCCACATTGGTGCCGGGACGCCTTTTTGCTACTTCCAGCAGATTTTTAATAACTTCACTGGAACTAGTGCTGGAGTTTGCAGAATCTGTAAACATTTCATTTGTGAATATGAGTGCCAAAATTCTATTGTTTTAAGTGCTGATTTTATTTTTTTGTTTTAGCTTTTTTTTTTGTTATTAAAATAACGCTGACTTAATCACCGTAAAATGTGTGCCCATCTGCGCTTAGCCGCCGGCTATGAGAGTTGTTCATGGCGAGAGCAGAGAAGCTACTGACCAACAGTAGACCAGACACGATCTCACATAACGCACCATCGCCAAAACGTGTATACACACATACACATACACACACACACACGCAAAAACTAGCAATTTGTGAAGCCTACACCAAATTTATATGCCGTGTGTGTGGCTGTGTGTGACGCCGTCTAGGAAATTCGATAGGACGGAACACTTACCATCGTCTGTATCAGTATCCATATTTTATTTTGCCTTTAATGACGAAACGCGAAGCTGAAAAAACAAACAATTTGAGTTTGTATATTTATTTATGCATGCTTCTCAGAATACATACTTACAAACACACACAAAAACACATTGACATCAGGCATGCCAAGCGTCTCCACAAACCAAAAAATTTACACTAAAATTCTGTTTACAAAGTCAATACACGGAAATTATTATTAACTCGTTGCGAATCCAATATACTTTATTTTGTTTTATGAGTTATGAAATGGCGCGAACCGTGTTTTCTTCCCAATTAGATCTGTATGTATGTCTGTATATGATTTCGACTTTGTTTTGCTCTCTCTTGATTTTACGCGCAGCTCTTGTTTCTCACAGGGTTGAAAAGGTAAGCACAAAATTTCACTCAACTGGTGATAGGTCACATGCGATAGCATTTTTCCGCTGCTCAGGTCACTCCTATTTATATCGTATTTTTATAAATTCAAAAGAAGATTATCGCGTTCTTAATAGCGATTTAATTTAAAATTATAAGTAATTCGCAAGCATCATTCGAAGACTTCACCAAGCAACATTATGCTGATATTAGCAAAAAATTAGTCAATAAAAAATCAAACGATTTTCCTTGTCAACCTTTCAGCTCAGTAAATACTGTCTACCATTTTGAAGTCTCCTGTGAATATCGCAAAATATCGAAAATTATCGATAGTTGCGCGGTCATTAACATTGACAACTCTGACAAAACAGTGTTGCACAGTGCGTATAGACGTTGTACAACTCTCCACTTTCTTTTCGGTAACAAAAACTAAGCACTAAACATGGGTCGTATGCACGCTCCAGGGTAAAAAGCAATTTCGATTGATAAATGAGAAAGAATTGCCGTGAAATGTGTCTGTCTAATTAAAGAAAGCGTTTACATTATTATGCACGTGAATTTTATTCCAAAAGTGGGCCATTGAGCAAGGACATTTTGCATCGAAAATCTTTTTGTTTTTACTCAGAAAAACAATTCTCAAATTTCTGTTTCATTTTCAGCAAGGGTATATCCCAGTCGGCTCTACCCTACAGGCGGTCGGTGCCATCGTGGCTGAAACTCAATGCGGAGGATGTCAAGGAGCAGATCAAGAAACTGGGCAAAAAGGGCCTGACTCCATCCAAAATTGGTAGATTTTGTTTGTGTTTACAGTTTGAGGTTATGTTCAACATTTGAGTTCTTTGTTTTGTTTTTTTTATTCAGGTATAATTTTGCGTGATTCTCATGGTGTGGCTCAGGTGCGTTTTGTGAACGGCAACAAAATCCTGCGCATAATGAAATCGGTTGGCCTCAAGCCGGACATTCCCGAGGACTTATACCACATGATCAAGAAGGCAGTCGCCATCCGCAAGCATTTGGAGCGCAGTCGTAAGGATAAAGACGGCAAGTTCCGTTTAATTCTGGTCGAGTCGAGAATCCATCGCCTGGCCCGCTATTACAAGACAAAGAGCGTCCTGCCACCGAATTGGAAATACGAATCCAGCACAGCATCCGCTCTGGTTGCTTAATTTGGCTAAGCTTTTCTTTTTTTCAACGCAAACTAAATAAAAACTATAAAAACCCATAATATTTTCGTTTAAATTGATTATATTTTGAGTAATTGAATGTATAGCAATAATCGAATTGAAACAGGTAAATTGGTTTTTAAATTGTTCAATTATTGCTTAGGTGCAAAGTGTGACCGATCAATATATATTTTTAGGTATATTTTAGTACGTAACTCAGTCTGTGTTAATGTTTACAGCAACTAATAAAATGATTTAATTCGTAAATTTAAATCAAAATGGAACTGGAAGATCTTGCCGCAATACATGTAGAAGCCATCGAAGTTATTTTAAATCATATACTTTACGTACGCAGCGTTTATCCGGCACAAGTATTTAAAAAACGCCGTGTTTACAATACTCCGGTTTTTATAATCGCCTTCCCCGCATTAAATTCTTATCTGGCAAATGTGTTGAAGACAGTGCAACATTTGCTGCAGCAACCGGCTCAGCAGCACTTGCAGCTGGAAGTCCTTATTTACGCCACAGAGTCGCCTCACCTGGAAAGCTATCTGCTGGAAATTCAACCAGTTGCCGACAAGCAGCAGCAAAACCAGGATCAGTATTTAATCGAATACGAGCAGCAATTGAGCGCTGCTCTGTACAAAATGGCAGAACGCGTTAAGCAGTTACCAAAATTGGGGAACAATGCCAAGTTCAAGGTGCAAATTCACACGACACAAACGGCTTTCACTCAACTCAGCCACGAAGCGCAATATCAGGAATTTCCCTGGCTGCAAGCGACTGAAAGTCCGCAGCGGCAGCAGCTGGAATCACGTAAAATTTCGCTTCTCCCGCTGGCAACAGTCGACAAAGTGGGCCTCAAAATGGAAGTACACATATCTAGTTGATTTTAATTGACTGACTAAAATAAACTATTATTTATAAATAATGCATTATTAAAAGTCTATATATTTTTATTTATAACATTAGTGCTGAGCATATGAAAAAAGCCTAAGAAAAATCAAATTTTCGTCACGAGTTAGCAGGGACATGAACCATTCGTTTTGCTTGTCGAATTTTTAGAACCAAGAAAAAACTGACAAATTATTGAATTAGGATTGGATTGTGAATATTCTAATGCGTATTTTATGCGATAATGAATGGGGTTGCATTTAAAAATTGTATATTAATGATTAGGCATAAAGCTACATTCATTTCAGAGCAATCCTTGTCGCTTTAGATCCTCGAATGTCTTGCGATTGACGACATTGCCCAGGGAATCCTCGAACTCCTCCTCCTGATCGGCAATCCAGCGTTCGCTCTGCTTCTGCGACTTCAATTTCTCCCACAGCGTGATCGCATCCTCGATCTGTGTCACGTTCGCAAAATGCGCCGTATTCGGTATGCCCAAGCAGCGCATTCCGTGCGCATGTCGCCACTCGGCAAAGTGCCGCTGAAATGCCTTGGGGCCTTTGTAGGTGAAATTGCCACAGATCTCGCAGTTGTAGCTGATGTTCAGACCGTGCAGCTTGTATAGCCAGTACGGAATGGGTTTGCCATCCCAGCCAAGTGGCAAATTCTTCGGATTGAAGGGCACATCGTCCGCATCCGCATCATCGTCGTTATCCGATTCGCTGGCCTCAATATCGCTGTCATCTCGCTCGCCGCCGGTACGTGCCTGTTTGCGCTGCACATTCTCCTTGGTCGCCGCTCGCTGCTCGGACAGCAGCTCCGCATATTTATAGAGCAACGCCTCCAGCTGGGCAATTTCCTTGTTACGGGCATTTTCACGTGTTTGCGCATTGGCATTCTTGGCACTTGGTTTCTTGGCCATTAGAGCCGGATCAAGAGTGCTCTTGCCCTTGGTGGTGAACAGCCGTTGGGCGCGCTCCTCCAAAGTGCCGCCACATTTGAGTCCGAGGGCAACCAGGCCCGACTTGAGGCGATCCAGCCCGAGGGAGGCCAACTCCTCCCAGCTGGAGAAGGCGCTCAAATCCAAATGGGCGCCCGTATTGGCCAGCGCCGATTCCGTTTCCTTCAGCGACCAGCCGGGAAAGGTGCCTTGCAGCCATTGGCGCTGGAAATCGAGCTCAACCTTGACCAGTTCACCCTCGAGATCGAGCAGCGGCTGGATGCGCAGTATGAAGCTGTGTAGATAATTGTTTAGTGTTTCGATATACTTGCGGAATTCCCGATTTTTACGCTCACGTGATATGTCAAAGACATGATCGAAGGACATGAGGTACGTAATGTAATCCAATTTCTCGACGCCACGTAAATTCAAATAGATCTCGTAGCACTCGTTCAGATCCAAATAGCGACCGCCGCCCTCCTCGTCGGTGAACTCAACCAATGCGCTCATATCATCCGGATTATTGTACACCTTGATCATCTCATCAAACTCCACAGAGAGTGGAACACTCACTTCAGCCGGATGCGATTTGTAGAATTGTTTGATCTGCTTCAGACGTGCATAGAACTCGTTGAACTCATTCGGTCCCGATAGGGCGGCAATCTCGGCCTTACGCTCATTGTCCTTGTCCTCGTAGAGGTCGCGCAGCTGCGTGGTCGCGTTATGATGCAGCTCCATCAGATACTTTAGCCGGTGTTCACTGTGGATGCGCTCCTTTTCGCCGGGCTTCTTTGTCGCATGCTCGTCGACCATCAGTTTGACGAGACGCTCGCGCTCCTCATGGTAACGACGCTGCTGCTCCAGGAGCGTCTCCATTCTGTCCACTAATTACTCTTCAAATAATTCTGTTGTCAAACGAAAACACAAATTTTCACTCAGCGGCGTGTGTACATTAAAGCTGTACTGCGGTCATCGATGTTAGAGATGGTCACCTTCTGTCGATATTAAAGCTATCGATGAAACCGTGCAAATGTATAAAAGTATGTTTATGATGTACATATTTCATATCATTATTGAGGTAAAAAAAATAGATTTTATGTTACGCAAATTGAGGTATCGCCCGATACTATCGATGTTATGTTGTAAAATATCGCTTATTAGCAATACCGAATATGTGGTTTGTATAAACGATTGTTGTGCGACTTACAGCACTGCACATCACGAAGTAAAAATCATATGATCGATTTGTGGTAGTGAAAATTTCAGACGACGAGCAGAAGGCACTCATACTGCAAGTATATTTTTCTGTTCCGTCGTGTCTCGTGTTAAATTCACAATTAATACACCGTGTTTTTTCCGGTTGTATAATTAAGAAATTGATCATTAAGTTACGAATCATTACAGGCGCACGGTAGTACGTGAATTCCTTCGGAACTATTGAATTTCTATTTCGATTTTGTGGCGAGTAAGAAAAATCAGTCAAGATGGCTTTGAGCGATGCTGATGTACAAAAACAGGTAAGAAATCAAGTGTAAAACGAAACACAATTAATTGTGCCATATTCTTAACAAAATGCAATTTTCCAATCGAACTGTCTCACTCCCCAAAAAAGCAACAATTTCAATGCCAACAAGAAAGATGGCGAAGTCATGGGATTCTCTCCGTAGTCATGTGAATTTTATCATGCAGCTTTTACAATCATTTTAATATATAATATGCATTGATTTCGAGCAAGTCAGTTGTATAACGAATAGTCTGATTATATTTTTTTAAGTGAAATAGTCAAATGTCTCTTGCTATCGTAGGTGAAAAGTAAAGTTTGTTCACAATTTTTACGCAAAAAGACAAATTGCTTATTGGTCATGTGACACGCATTAGCCCCGCGCAATGTGCATAAGCGAGACAACTGTGACAGCGAACACGCTATTGTGAACCCTGTCACACGACTGGGCTGTTAAGGCACTAGCCAGCCGTGCCTTATCAAAGCTATTTGAATAAATTTAGGAAAAAATAATTAAAAACATATGTATATTAAATTGCATATTTACATTTTGTGCAACGTACAACTTGCACCTGCTGGTGAAGTTGTCGAAATGACGATTAACGGTTAGAAATCTGTATGATGTACGAGCAACTAAAATCATGTGACTAGCGTTTGCTTAGGTTTGTTTTAAAATGTTCCTGTAGCACTTGGCGTTCTTAAATTATGGCTCTTTTCTTTAAAGAAAAAAAAAAATCAAAAATACACTATTATAATTTACTCAATAAAAAAGCATCCAATTTTCTTTCCAACTAATTTTGATTCAACCATATTTTTTATAGATCAAACATATGATGGCATTCATTGAGCAGGAGGCCAATGAGAAAGCCGAAGAGATCGATGCCAAAGCCGAGGAGGAGTTCAATATTGAGAAGGGACGCCTCGTTCAGCAACAGCGTCTCAAGATTATGGAGTACTACGAGAAGAAGGAGAAGCAGGTTGAGCTGCAAAAGAAAATCCAATCCTCCAACATGCTCAATCAGGCTCGCTTGAAAGTCTGTTTCGCAAAATTAGCCAACACAACTTGGATTTTTTAATTAATATTCTCTCGCTTTGCTTTTAGGTGCTCAAAGTGCGTGAGGATCATGTGAGCAGTGTGCTCGAGGATGCACGTAAGCGTCTGGGCGAGGTCACCAAGAGCGAGAACGAATACAAGACCGTTGTGGACAAACTGATTGTGCAAGGCCTGTATCAGGTTATGGAGCCCAAAGTAACCCTTCGCTGTCGCGCGGTCGATGTGCCACTCGTCCGGGGAGTCCTCCAATCCGCTGCTGAGCAGTACAAATCCGCAATGAGACAAGAAGTTGAGTTGTTCATCGATGAGAAAGAGTTCTTGGCAGCCGATACCTGCGGCGGTGTTGAGCTGTTGGCCTTGAATGGACGCATTAAGGTCCGTATTGGCGAAATATAACATTAATGCCATGTTTTTATATTTTATGCCTATGTTTATCTTATTGTCTAGGTACCGAATACTCTGGAGTCCAGATTAGAGTTGATTTCGCAGCAGCTTGTGCCAGAAATTCGTAACGCCTTGTTTGGCCGCAATGTTAATCGCAAATTCACCGATTAAATTTTTCTTTAAGTGAAAAAACAAAAACAATACCAACAAACAAAGTTCAAGCTTATTACAACAACAACAAGAAAGAAAAAAAAAACAACCCGAAGAAGAAAACTCATACTCTTGAACTCATTTAACAAAAAAAAAAAGTTGTGTCTATTAATTATAATTATTATTGCCGTTGTCTTTTTATAGTGAAACTGAGAAGAAAGAAGAAAAAATGTTCGGTCAGATATGTAGGCTACCATTATGTGTTACAAGTACTTACATATTTGCCAATAATTACAATATACATATATATTTTAGAGAATATTTCAACAGATAAACCAAGTTCGATAAGTGCATTCAAATCCGTTAAAGAGTTTGTTAAAGTTTGTTTTTATGAAACTAACCGGCGTAAACAATATAAGCTAATCATAATAACATTCCTACAACACTTTTAGATCCGTTTTAAGTTGATATCGATGCGAATGCGTCTTCTTTTCATTTCGTTTCTTTATTTCTCTTTTTATTTGTTAAATTCTTTTGATTTTGTTTTTTGCATTTGTCTGTAAATTTTGTTGTAAATTCATTACTTGATAACTGAATTATTTTTGTTATGCTGTTCTCTTTAGACATGTTATTCAATTATTCAAATGTGCAATGTGCGGTGCAGCGGACCTAGAAATTCTTATTGATGCCACTTGCAAGTTGCACGGGCGCACAATCAGCATTAATGCCAGCTTGCCACCGAAATGTGTGAATGCAATCATTTCGCTGACTCGCTGGCAAAGTGCGTCTGTGCACTTGCAACTGGCACATTGTTGTTATAAGTCGGCCATAAAAAAGAAAAGAAAAACACACACCAATGTCTGTTGTTGTGAATATCGATGAAAGAAAATACACACAGTTACACACACACATACACAGCTAATGCACGCTCAGTTGATGAAGTATTGCCAAGTGGCCAAGTAGCTAAATTTGTTAAAACATATAATTGCCCAAAATGTTTTACCTGCTTCCAATTCCAAAATCATATAATACATATAAATATAAATATATATATATATATATATAAACTTAACTAAAAAAAAAAGAAAATGGAAATTATAAGTCACAATTTATATGGCTGCCGCAGACACTGCACATCTGCACCATCTATCGAAACGCACTGTTCATATCTGGCTTTAAACAATACACACACATATTTCTATTTTAAAGTTTGCGTGTTCACGAAAAATAACTAAACAAAAATTTAGCATACAACAAATACAATAAAAATCCAATAGCATATGCATTATTACATATATAACATCGAGTAAAACGAAATACAAATGCAACAAAATTACTTTTAAACTTAAACAAAATTTATGTTGAATAAAAACAGTATTTCCAAAAACAAAACAAACAAAAACAACATATTTGGCGCATTCATTCATTTTAAAAGCTCAAAATCTAGCTTAGCAGTATTAAACGAAAGCTAACTGTTCCCAGTTAGCCAACAAATTGGAAATGATCAAGTATACGATCGGTAAGCCATAGATGTTGGCAGGTTTGAAAGAGGTGTGAGACCCTCACGATTTTCATCCTTGGATTTGCGACTTTTAATTTTTATACACTTACAGGGAATTTTATAATTTTGTATTTAAGTTTGTAACTCAATGATATTGGTATTCATGATCTGCGTCACTAGCTGAGTCGATATAATAGCCATGGCTGTCCGTCTGTTTCTACGATTCTACTCGCATTGAACTAGACATTTATTCTGCTGGTAGTGCAAAGAGCCGGCTGGATTATATAGATAATGTAGGAACGATCGGTCGATAGATAAGTTCTGGTAGGAAAACATTTTTGTTCGCAGTGTTGCATGGACTCAACTTACTAAACTATTTGTGTTATTATGCTCCTCAAATCAGTGCAAAAAATCATTGATATTCTATCATCATTGAATCATAGGGGATCATGAGTCGGTTAGTCGATAGTTAGATATCGGCGTGTTGGCTCCACTTTGCAAGTGCCATATTTTAGGAGAGCCTGAGACAAGCGTTCTGACTTCTCTTAAATGCTTTTAGTGAAAGAGATAAGAATTCTCTCACTAAATTGTAATAACACTTAAGATCCGCTCTACTCCATTTAAAACGATGTCCAACGTCAATGCTTATCTAACCAGCATAAACTATTGCAGACAATTGAGATTAATCAACGTTTTGCTTATCAATCCATTTGCCCCACTTGTAAGTCTTGCAGACATTTCAGATTAGTCATGCTTTCAGTTTAAAATCAAACAATACAATTTTTGTTTTAGATTTGTTTATTTTAATTGTGTATATTATTTATGTTTATTTTCTTTTTTTTTGCCATGCACTTGCCGTTTTTAAATTCATTTTAACCCCCTCCCCATTTTCAATTGAGATGTGTGGTTTCCCAAGAATGTGCTTTTTTTCATCTGTTTCAAGATGGTCCGCCGGTTTTTCTTTTCTTTGCTTATCATTCAAATATATATAAATTGTGTATCGATGTCTAACTGCATAAATTGCATTTACTATTTTACCTAAAAGTCCTGACCAGTTGTTTTTCACTTAAAATCATTTCATGCTGATTTTAAATTAAAAAAATTACATTGAATGTTATTTGTTGTTATTGCTTTCAGATGCAACTGAAATAACAAGATTTGTCGGGTGTATCTTCGCTTGTATATATAAACAATTTGTCCAGTTTTGTTTTGGTTTTTATCATATTTTTTTTGTATGTGAAACTCACTTAAATATTGCTAAAAATAAATCAATTTAACAATCTTTAAGTGCACATTTTAAAATTGAGAAAGCAGGTTTGAAACACTATTAAAATGTGTACAGTAAATTTCGAATTTAGCGGCTTCGTTCTCTCTGTCTCTCTTCACGTAGTAGAGTCCATGGAGGTCTTGTTAACATCTAGGAATAGTTTCCAAATGGGAGTGTAGTTCGGTTGGCTGTTGTTAATGCAAAATATGTAATGTTGATGGTTGGAAGCGGCTTCATTCTATCGATTTGTATTCCTTTGTCGACGAGGATAATGAACTGCGCATAATATATTTGTTAGTCGCCCAATTTTGGC
Organism: Drosophila cognata; assembly: GCA_035041535.1. Taxonomy (NCBI): domain Eukaryota; kingdom Metazoa; phylum Arthropoda; class Insecta; order Diptera; family Drosophilidae; genus Drosophila; species Drosophila cognata. Next base: position 8,426,529 of record JAWNLC010000571.1, on the reverse strand, counting down.
TCGTCATCAGATTCAGATTCTGAAATACAAAATAAATCAATGCATTAATTTTACAATACTTGCAAACTTGGCATTTGGAATCGGTTTGTCCGAACGATTATTGGCCAAATGTAACTATAATTAAGTTATATGGACACCCAATCATTCTTTTGCTCTGGCATACTTTAAACACGATTTGTTACCCACTGGCGAGTACAAACTAAAAAGAATTACAATATGCGAGAATGGATTTTTGCTAAAATATATATCTGCTGCTTGTGATTTGTCCGAACGATTATTGGCCAAATGTAACTATAATCAAGTTGTATGGACACCCAATCATTCTTTTGCTCTAGCACATTTTCTCTGATCTTTTTGGAGTTCTTTACAACTTAAAAAGTGACAACAGAAAACATGCTACAATTATATCCTTTGTACAGGTTTTCATTGGCCTGCATTGTTTATTGGTTGTAAAAACAACGAGGCAAGCAAAAAACCCAAATGCTTTTGCAATTTTGTACAATGTAAGAAGTGCCACATGGCAAAACCATTCTCAAAAATTGCCAAACGATAAAAATATACTTATTTTTACATATTTATTCAATACTAACCTTCCTCGGCAGATTGGAGCCATTCGACGAATTTGCGCATTTGCTCAAGGAAATGCATCTTGCCCTTGTTGGAGTGGCTGTCCTTATACCAGCGCAAGATGATCTCCTCGGACAATACCGAGGTCTTGTAAAATAGTAAGATGATCTTCTGGAAGGCTTTCATGAAATTCATGTTCTCATAGCAGAACTCCTGCACTTTCAATATCAATGCCAATTCTGAACGATCCGTTGAGGCGAAGGCTTTCAATAGAGTGCAATATACCTTCAGGTGACGCACAGCTTGATCAGTGACAAGCTCCTCCTTTTTGTTCCATTCACCCAACGACATTATTGTGGACCAAATCTTGAAAAACAAATTCCAGAATATTATGTTAGATATAAATCTATAGCTATATATATAATAAACAAGTAGAGACGTCCAGTCCACTTACAATAACAATTATCTCATGATCAGGAATGTTGGTACGCAATGCAAACTCTTTGATGTCTGCAGTTATCTCATTATGTGCCTTCTCGTCATTAATATCATCGATGAGGGTCTGCTGCAGTTCACGTTTGGCCTCTTGGCTGGCCTGCGCTTTATGCAACTTGATGATCTCATTGAGTTCTTTGTCAAGAAAAACTTGTTTAAAATATTCTTCAGTACGTTTGTTTGGTGGGAAAAAGTCCATAAGTCTAAACAAATTAAACAATTTTTAGTTATGCATTCATTAGAATACAAATTGATGGTTAATGTGCGAAACAAAATGTGCACCCAAATAAAGCAAAAGTCTATTTGCGACATGCATAAAATTCCGCGTAAATAATTAATCTAGGAACATTAATTAAAGATTAACAAGATATGCATGTAGATCTTCCCGAAAACATTCCGGATGATATTGATATGAGAATGTTATGAAACTTACTTGCTTTCCAGTCCACCTTTTTTAAGCGCCTGAATAAGATATGCAATGCCCTTCTCTTGCTTGAACGTTAAAAACAGCTCCAATAAAAACTCGAGTGCAATGCCATCCTTAATCAGATGCTCATTGTTTAGTACCAGCAATACATTTGGCGGTACAGAGCCATTAACTGCAAGAGATAAACGCAAAATCTATTTAATAACTTTTAACACAGCAACAATTCAGTTCTTATAAGGTATTTGGTACACATGTCCTTGGGATCGTGGCTTTTGCATTTGGGTTATATTTTTGCATGCAAGAGTCAGTATACCAAGAGTAAGTTTAATTTTAGCCAACTGTTTGACGAGTTTCTCATTGTTTTTTCAAAAACTCATAAAATGCAACAGTTGACCGATGCAAAAAAAAGAAAAGAAAGAAAGAAATTAAGTGATCGCTTGGGAATATGAAATCTTCACTTTCTTTCTCCCCTTGATATAGTATGAAGACATTGTATTTTATTAATCATTGTGCTTACCTAACCAGAGCGCAGTCATGCGCGCAAGTTTAACGCGTTCACTTGGAGTAAAGCCCTTTACGAATAACAAAACTTTACCCATCTCCTCTTCGAACATTTTCTCAAGGTACTTGTACCGTCTAATGAGTTTAACAAACACCTGAAACAAATAAATTCCAATTAGATATGTGAAATATTCAAAACAATGAATGCATGCATTTTAGTATGTTAAATGAATGACTGTCGCAGCATTAGAAATCTTTAAAGATCGAGCTTTTCGAAATAATTAAAGACAAGTAAAATGTGGCGTTTCATTTTGCAACATTATAACACCGATTATTTTACAAATAAAACTAACCGGTTCTCATAATGTGCGGCGAAGGCTATGACAATCTTACATGTTACAAGATATATGCAAATAAGTATATATGCTAAGAAATATATATTATAAAATATATGTCGCAACATAAGAAATCTTTAAAGATCGAGTTTTTCGAAATAACTAAAGACAAGTAAAATGAGGCGTTTCATTTTGCAACATTTTGACACCGATTATATTACAAGTACAACTAACCGGTTCTAATAATGTGCGGCGAAGGCTATTACAATCTCACATAATACAGGATATATTCAAATAAGTATATATGCTAAGAAATATATAGAAAAATATGTGTCGCAACATAAGAAATCTTTAAAGATCGAGTTTTTCGAAATAACTAAAGACAAGTAAAATGAGGCGTTTCATTTTGCAACATTTTGACACCGATTATATTACAAGTACAACTAACCGGTTCTAATAATGTGCGGCGAAGGTTTTCCAATTATATTTACATCCATATACGACAACCGACTGGTTTTTGTCGAAACATTAGAAATCATTGGATTGTTTGTGTTTTTCATGGCAATATTCATACAATTAAAATATTCCGATTCATTTTATATATATCTGGATAACCGGTTCTAATTATATTCAGCGCAATTATGACGTGCATGAGTTGAGTTACTAACCTGTTCATGGTTGCGCATTGACTCCATATCCTCGGGTGCATCGAAGATGCAATAATTTGTGCGTGGCTTTTCGCCATCCTGAGATATAGAACCGCCAGGCACTGGAATATATAATTAAAATGTTAAATACAATTTGACCATTAGAATGGTGCAGTGTTTTACTCACCCAGTAGACCACCCGCAATCAATATATCGAACAGCACTTCACCGTAACGACGATAATCGAGCTTGTTGCCCGCGCTGTCTAGATATTTAGAGATTTGATCCAGGTCGCCTTCAGTTTTTTCGAGACCAGCAATGACCGCATCACGGAATCCCGTTGGGTCATATTTTTCTCTTTCATCTAAATATAAATTATTATTATCTAAAATGCTTCTTGTGCAACAAGTACACACAACTCCCACTGAAGAACTTACCTCTTTTCCTGGTCTTGATGCGTTGACCCGATAGCACTGGTCTTTCAGTTTTTTGACTCATACAATAAATTGCTACAAATATAGAAAAATGGCGAAACAATTTTTCAATAAATTTGTATTTTATTTGTTAAATGTACGTACAGTTCAACCGTACGACTTTATATGCAATGCAAGGTAACTTTGATTAATACATTCGCTTACACATTCAATCTAAAATCGTGTTTCAATGCTGTCTAACCTAAAAAAAAATTAACAAAAAAATCTTGGCCTGCTTGCTTGATCGCTGTGTGCCCATGCACACATACATATACTCGAGCACACACACACGAATAATCATTTTACAGTTTGATAATGCAGAAGAGCGAATGAAAGGCAAATTGCGAGAACTCGGCTACGAAAGAAGGAGCGTGCAAAGAAACAACAGAATAAAGAGAAATTTGAAATAAAAAAATATATATAAGCGCGTTGACTTTGTTACTGGCGCGCTTGAAAACGAGGTCAATGTGTATGTAATAAATACATATACATATCGTATATACATAAAGGCTTTGTTGTTGCATTGTTTTATGAAATTTTGAATGCGACACAATTCAAACTTACACTTTCAAATCAACGGAAATAACTTTTGGCAAAGATCGTGCTGCCGCGTGCGTGCGCGCCCCTGGTAATGCTTTTCTATTGTATGTGTATTTTTATGAGGTTAGAGCTGTGAATAGATCCGACTTGTCACACATTAATATAAAAACTTAACCTCAAAGTGTAAGCGCGAAGCAAAACGAAATCTGATGTAAATTTATTCTCCAATATTTTGCCAAAATATGCCGACTTTCTTTTAAAAATTTACTGTAAGAATGACACGAACGCACACACACAAAAGCAAGCGCACTCAACAGTTGTTAGGAGAGAAAGAGAGAAAATGCCAGGAATTTCTGGTATTTGTGTTTTAAATATTTACTTTAACAATTTGATTGATTTTAAATTCAGTACGTCGTATGTCTTGAAATTCCAATTTTAATAAATATCACAATCGACTATACTACTATATACATACGTATTAATTCTTTGTTGGCTAAGTGTTTTTTTCTTTTCTGACGTACGAGCGCCTCTTCTGCGCACACCACTTTGTTTAACGAAATTCCGAAAGCAAATGACACACAATTCGTCGTCGTCGAATGCCGACGATAACGCGACACGACTACGACATGTGGTCGGCGCCATTTTGAATCAAATATTTTATGATTCAGGCAGCACTCAACACGCACACAGAGAGAGTGTTTGTGCATGTGAGTTTTGTCTGTGCGTGTATGTGAGCATAAATTTTGAGGTTCTATTTGTCTGGGCTTCGCAGCCATTGTGAAATCATTGTTAAAAATACCAAGATTACACGTATCCAATGCAAGCCGTATGCTTTCTCTTTTTTTCCATTTCACAAAAAAAGAAAAGAAAACCATAAACGCAGCTTTCGTGGCTCTTATTAAATTATGGTGGTACAGTCGCACCCGTTCGTCCCGGTTATAAAAGCAATTGATTATTTGTATTGATTATAAATCATTATGGCTTCAATATGCTCACAAAATTGAGCATATATACACAAGAATTTCTACATTTATTTATAACCTTTCTAACAATTATATTTACAGACGGACGACACACACATACATATGCGCATAAGTGAGTAAGCGCGTTTTTCACTACACTGCGCATTTCATCATTAATGTATAAATACATACACATATAATTTTCAGAAAATGCGTAGAATACACACATATATTTTTCTGAATAAAGTTCAACAAAATTAATTATGTACTTACGATTAAAACAAAAAAAGCTGTTTTGCTGAAGAAAATTTTTAGCTGTTCGTCCGTCTGTGAGCGTGCGAAAATCACTTATGCAGTGCTGCAATAACATGAAACCCAACGATGCTTCAAAACATATCGATTCGAGATATACGTGCGATACTATCGATAAGTCGCTGAGGAACAGCTGCTATATTCTGCTAAGCTCATTAAATGCTTAATGATGGATTCAAAAATTAAAAAACTTAAATTTACATTATTAGGCGAGGTACTGTCAAAATTACATTCAATCGAAAAGTACTATGAATCTAGTGGACTGAAATGTGCGTCGGAGACGCAGAAGGATATGGAAAAGGTATGCTAAATAATGTATCTAATATTTAAAACTTATGTTTTTTTTACTTTGCATTTAGCTCTGTGGAGATTTTAGTAAAGCTCTTAAGGGCGACTTGAATTTGGAAGAGATAACATCGCTATATACTGCTGCCATTATGTTGCTTCTACTGTCTGATCCGGAGACACAAAATCATCGTCTCGAACTCTTCAACGATTGCTTCAACTACACTGATATGCTGAAGCCAACAATGATAGACTACGCCACCCGTGAATTGCTCGCAAACTTTAAATATGCTGCCAGTCTGATTGAGAATCATGCGGATTATGATTATATACTGTATTTACTATGGGCAATACCACATATGATCACGGCAAGCGAAACTGGAAAGATGATTTCCCTTGGATTGCTGCGCGCTTTTATTGCCGAACTGACGAAAGCGAGTCCGATTATAATGCATATATATCGAAATGTAAGTCAAGCTTATACAAATATTAATATTTATTTTTAGTTTTTTGAGTAAGATTACAGAAATATGGCAAATGCTAAAAGCGGTGAATTTATCGACAATTCTGGATGAGTGGTCGCTGGAGAAAATATACACCTTGGTGAAGAGTTTTGGACTAGTATTATCGACAGCAGCGCTTAACACCAATAATACGGCTCTGAAGCAGGCCGGCTACCGGGGATTTGAGCTACCTCAATCGGAGACTGAGAGCGAAATATCCGAGTGGTTCAAAGTGCTTCGTAAAAAGTTGGACGAGCATCACAAAGTTGATAAATCTAAATCCGGGTTGATGGTTAGTGGTCTTGTCCCTATTTCGTTTACATATTAAACACGAATTATTTTTCAGCTGGTACGTTTTATTGACTTTAATATACTTGGATTTTTAACCGAAGCGGGCAATGAAATAGCTTCAGAGGCTGGAAATGAAGCTGCTGCTTAGCAATTAAGTATTAGCTTTTAGCTTACAGATTGTATTTCTCATGTCAAATTACATGTTGCATTTAAACATACATCAAATACATTTTATCATCGAATTTATTTATATTTTTTACCACTTTTTCGCAGGGGTACATCCACGGGCACCACTGCATTGTTGTAATACTTGGAAGAGATTCGGTTCATAAAATACAATCCAACCAGGGAGAATAGAATACTAAAGGAAAGATAATTAATAATTTTTTATAAATGCGGTGGCGTTGAAATTGATTTACCTTGTTGTCGCACAAACGCGGTGAACGACGCCGGCCGCAGCCGCTGTTAGCGATAAACATAAAATAATTTCAGGTACAAGCTTTGCTTGAAAATCGGGACCAAAGATCAGCATTTCAGCATTTGATAAACAGGTAAGACTTAGTATAAATAACCAGGAGAACAAGTAGCCGCCACACAAAATATTAATTTGGGAGTCATTGAACCAATGAGCATAGAAACGCAGCGTTGCAAAAATCACCAAGCTGAGTATGCCGGATATAATTGATGAGATCAGAGTGCTCTTGGTTGTTACAGATGCGGCTGCAATATATATATTCAATGTTAGTAAAATCTCTTCGTTCTTTTAACAAAAACAACTTACACATTTTTAAGCTAGGAAATTAATTGTTTTGTGTGGCAAAGAGGAAGAGTTACCGATGTTTGTAACAAATTACATCGAATTGCCGCACATCGATAACTATCGATATATTAATAGAAGGCAATTGTAAATAGTAGCAATTGCATTCGCACATTAAAATATTAACGAAGAAATGGCTACACTATTAAAAGCAGCCACCAGGACGTTTCGAAGTACTTTTTGGCAAACGCGTAGCTTGACAACAACCACTCCATTGAGTATCAAAGAAAGTGAGTACAAATCCATACATTCAATTGGGTGTTTCATAACCTGCTTGAGTTTGTTTTGATTGTAAGATGTTTTGTACTTTTAGTACATGAGAAGCGTGAAAACAATGCACTTGTCTACGAGGGAGTCGATGTGGTCTCGCCCCGCCTGGACAAGATGTTGAAGCCAGCCTGCGACAGCACCTTTTGCCCCGAGTGCACCTTAGGCCTGGACATTAAGCATACGGATGTGCTCATTCTTTCTCAATATGTGCGCTCCGACGGCTGCATGTTGCCGAGGCGCATAACCAGATTGTGTCACCGGCAGCAGAAGAAAATGGGCACTTTAGTTACTATGGCTCAGAAGGCGGGCTTGATGCCAAATCTGGCGCCGTCATGGAGCAAAAAGGATCCGAAGAAGCGTTATGGTTGGCGCAAGTTTAACAAGTATTTCTTGGAGTCAACGATTAAATACTAAAGCTATTCATAATACATACCACAATAAATGTTTAAAAACGTTTGCCATTTAATTTCCTGTTGCGGCTATCGATTATTTTTGCATTGCAACCATTTTGCAGCTGCTAAAGTTCGGTCACATTGGCATTTGCATTGGCATTCTTTAAAACTAGCTTTCAATTCGGCGCGTTGCCTACGATAAATCATAAATTCAATGAGTTTCTTAAGCAGCAGCAATACGGTGCACGTCGAAGTGCGTTTGCTGCGCAGCGACCAGTAAGTCAAAGGTGTTGCATTACGATATATTCTCTTATTACTATTATTTATTTGCTTACAGGCGATTGCAGACACTTCGAGCTGCAATCGAACCCAAATTAAATGAGTACCTGCAAGCATTAAAATCATTTCGCTGGAATATCGCTTTCAAGCCGGACTCGCGCATTCCAACGGTGGAAAGTATATTGCTGGAGAGGGACAATGGCAAAAATTACGCTTTGCAGCCGTTAGATCAAAACAAGTTTAAATTCGTGTATCATTTCTACATGACGCAGCGTCCAGACATGCGTTCAGACGCCGGCCTTTTCGATGGCAGCGGCGATTGCGATGCAGATGACAATGACTGTGTGGTAGCTGCAAATCACGTCCTGCTGCCTGCCACTGAGCTTTCTGGTCTCTGGGAGAATTTAATATATGAAGAGGGATTGAAGGAGAAGGTATGCGAAATGATAAATAGATGTTGTTGATAAATGTGGTCAAGTTGTTAGGAGCACAATAACATTAATCATAGATGAGCTTGATTAAGATATGACAGTTCATACGACAGGTATATTCCATAGTGGTTTTACATGCCCAACTCTGATCAACATTGGATCAAGCTATCATTTTTGTATAGCAACAGATGGACGGAAACGACTATATTTCCGATATTGATGCTGCACTCCATACTTATGTCGATTATGGAGTGAGCGATTTTTCTTCTGCTGCACATTTCTTGACATAGTTAATCTATTTTCCATAGTGTAATTATATTTGTCTGCATCTCACATTTAATTGTATCAATCTTACATCATTTTTTAAATATCACAAATCTACATTTGGTAAACATCAATTCCCAATTAAATTATCCGGCATTTTTGCCTAGATATTTATAATGTGGTTGACAAAAAAATAACACACTCAATTAAAGCCACACAAAATCTACAGTTGTTAATTTGTAAATAATGCCTATTTTTATATATATTCTTTTGTAGCTGCTTAAGTTTGCGCTTTCGGCCCTCAGTTTCTCTCAACACAGTGTGGACTCCAATGTGATTGCTTGCAATAGACTGCTCCTGCTGCATGGACCACCCGGCACGGGCAAGACGAGCCTTTGCAAGGCGCTCGCGCAAAAGTTGTCCATCAGGACGCAAAACAGCTTTGCCTACACGCATCTTGTGGAGATCAATAGCCACAGTTTGTTTTCAAAGTGGTTTTCGGAGAGCGGCAAATTGGTTGCGCGTCTGTTTGGTAAAATTGGGGAACTCGTGACGGACAAGAACAATTTGGTTTGCGTGCTCATCGACGAGGTGGAATCGCTGGCATATGCACGTAGTGCTATGAGCAGCAATGAGCCACGTGATGCGATGCGAGTGGTGAATGCAGTGCTCACCCAGCTGGATGAGATAAAGGCCTGTTCCAATGTGCTCATCTTGGCCACTTCGAATTTGGCGCAAAGCATTGATTTGGCCTTCCTTGATCGCGCGGATATACGTCAGTTTATTGGACTGCCAACTGCAACGGCCATCAGATCAATTTACAAGTCCATGCTAGCGGAACTGATGGTCAGGGGCATTGTGAGGACTGAGGAACTGGACGGAAATCAAGCGGATGCGGAGGGTCTGCTCACAAATCTGTCCGAACGCAGTGTCGGTTTGAGTGGACGCACATTGCGGAAGTTACCGCTGCTGGCACACGCTCAACACACTAGCCGAGATCTGTTTGAGCTGAATCAGAAAATAACCCTATCGGATTTCCTTGATGCACTGCTTCTTGCCTTAGAAAACCATTTGGCTGAGCAGCGACACTTAAAGCATGACACGGACATGTATCACTAAAAGACAGATATTACGACAGCAATGAATAATTTTTAGTTAAGCAAGCAACTCTCACATGTCTTCATCAAATGCGCTACATTGTAAACTTCAATTTGCTTATATAAAAGGGATGTGAACAAAAAATACACTGCTGAATATAACCCGAGTGACTATCCCCTTGCTATCCCTTTGCTATTTCTCTTTTCATTTGCACACACTTTTTCATTTATCCTGCTGTTGATGTGAAAACAAGCATTAAATCTTGTTATTTGATTGCAATCAACTTCAGACTTTTTATGGCTTTGCAGCAGTGCTTGAAATGTGTAACGCACTGCAGCAGACATCTCTGTTCCCATCATAAGGCATATATATTCTCAATCAGAATGACAAACTGAGTCGATGTAATTATGTCAGCATTTACATTTGTAATTGCAAAGCTTTATAAGTGAGCTATATTTTTCCTACAGTGGGAACAGTGGTGTAAGCTAACAAATTTCATCAAGTTGCAGAAGAGTTAAATAGTAAATATTTTACATCTGCCAAAGATTAAATGCATAGGGTATCTCAACATTATCAGCACGAGACGCACTAGGATATTTTATCTCGCTTGCAAATCCAACAACAAGTCCTTAATCCATGGCTTAATTCAATTATTCGTGTGTTTAACCATAGATTGTATTGTTCTACACTTAGCGGTTTGACTCTATATATTCTTTCTGCCCTTTCATTAATTTCAGATGGGAGTAATCAATCGAATTATTTGTCATCAGGCTGACGATGGCAGTAACTACAGAATTTTCATTTTTGTAGTTTTAAACTAGATTTGCATATAGATATCATACAAATACCATGAAATATGTGAGGAAAAAAAACACATTTGGCACATGCGGCAATTATAAATATTTGAAATGGTACGCCCCCAAACTATAGTTCTAATAGTCGTATGTCTGGTATAAATAGAACAACAATATGTAATGAAGCTAATCGAGTGGAAATAAATAAAGACTATAATGCAACATAATTAAGTCGAATTGACTCCATTTTAAACAAAAGATGAAGTCTCTGGAATAGTCTCTTTCCCATTGATATATATGTTGATTTTAGCAAGCCAGCATCGATTTACATATGTACATACATATGTATGTATGTACATACGTATATGCAAATGTTTGTTGGTATTTTGCTTAGGGGTTCGTTTATTGCCTGATGCAACGACTATTATTATTGATTTGATTGTTTACGACTGTGTACACTCAATTTTTGTGTATCGTATTGCATTTGCAGAATATTTTATTGCCAGCCTGTCGTCCGTCTGGAGTAGACCTTGGACTACATGGCGTATGTGCAATAGGAGTGTTGTACAGAATCCCTTGGATAAATTTCAAAATGAATGTGCCAACCAGGCCAATGCAAAACAGTTGAGAATTGAACAACAACTATTGATGGTTACGTTTATTTATGTTTTGTTCAATGTGCGTGCGTGTGTGTGTTAGAGTTGTGTGTTGGTGTGTTTGTGAGGCCTGTAAGCACCGCTTGTATTTCAGCAATGTGGACCTGCAAATTCACATTGATATTCCTGGAGCTGAAGCACTTTAAGGGAATGTATTTATGTGTGTGTATGTGTGTCTGGTTGTTTGTGTGCTCCTACGAGCAGTTCTGTAATGCGATTGTTTCATGTTTATTGTTTGGATTTGTAATGCAACCGTTTACAGCAGACAAGCCAAAATGTTTCAATCCCAACTGCAGCCCATGCTCAATATATATTGATATAAGTGCAAGCCCAGAAATAACTGTAACTAATGGATATTTTATAGGTTTAAGCCACTAGGTCAATATTTTGAAGCTTTCTTTCTTGGCACATATTTATTCAATTAGAATTGTAACTTTCAGTTCATTAAACGCATTGAATAGATTCCGATTTGTTATAATAAATAAAATATTAGAGCATTGACTCTAAATTATTGCTCTTTGTATTAAAAATTTGGTTATTAATTTGGAGTAACTATAGTATGAAAAAAATTACTAATCGTTTTTCTTACTATTTAGAATTAATTCTTTCAAAGTGATTTTTTCAATATAATATATCGCAAAGCGGACTTTTCAATTTTTATTTTATTTATTGTTTCCTAAGCTATTTTCATAATTTAAATATGTTATTTGTATATTTTAAATTCGTCTTCAAGGCTATGGAGTTTCAAATTTATATATTTAATTCAATAAAATCAAATTGATTTTTTTTAGAAGGCATAATAAAATTGCAGTTCAGCATCATGTTGTAAAACTTTTGTTTTATTTATTTAATTTAAATTCCTGCGGCAACGTTTGCAGATTTGGTTTATTCTGCGGTTATTATAAATTTCTTGCGGATGGGGCTTAAATTGTTTAGTTTTTCTCTTCTAACATGAAAATATTTTTGGAAATCATCGCCGTTAAAATAAATAATAGCATTATTGCCAAAACCACGAAAGAAATCGTTGAAAGTATTTGCGCAAAAGTTCATCCAAATTTAATAGCACTGAAGTAAAGTTCAAATTTAATTTCATTTGAGTTATTTAAACTTTTTGGTGGGTACATCGTACTAAGGCGGGTAAATCAAGCCTCTGTTTGTGCATTTTCTGTGAATTTGCAACAATTATTTCTATTTGTGAACAAAGTTTCAGTGAACATCTTAAAAGGGCTTGAAAAATGTCAGATGGAAAATGTAAGTAAATTGTAAATAATTCAGAATTTAAATAATCAAAAATAATATGGAATGCATCGTAATTTCAGTAATTTTATATAAGCATAATGAAATAATTTTGCAATGCACTCAAATTTGAGTAACCCAAAATTTAAGTTGTATTTACATTAATACACGAAGTTGTACAATGCGAAAACGAATAAATACAAATATAAGAAGTAAATATAGCATTAACTGCAAAAATACTTTAAAAAATGTTGTAATTTTGTATGTTTTCTGTAGGTAAAACCACATGAAAATGTATTTAAATAAGTCGTTTTCATTGGTTTCCTTTTATTCGTTTGTGTGTTCTCAGGTATGCAATTCACAACCTATTTTAACAATGCTTTTGCCTATATGTTTACTATGTAAAGCAGAGGTCGAGCCCTAGCATTTAAAAACGCATTTATCTTTGTAATTGTGTGTTCACTGTGTTGCCATAATATTTATGTTTTTTAAATCAGTAATTCAGATGGCAAGTAGCTGATAATAGGGATATGTTAACATTTTAATAGGCATTGCAACACTTGTTTGTTAAATATTTGCAATGAAGATGAGCTGGTTGTCAATTTGGGGCTATCAAATTCAGTTAATGTTTACTTATCAAATATAATTCCGAAATCAATATATTCAACATTTGTAAGTAAGCAGTTCAAATGAAATACGCATTAGGCAGCACATAAAAAAAAAGATAAACAAATTGTGGGAAATGCGTTGAAAAATACTTTTAAGTATTAAACTTTTTCCAAGCGAAACTTTTAATGGGCTGACATGGTGTGAGAAAAATTACTTTACATTTTAAGCTGACTTATTTAAGTCATAGAAATATGCACAATACATTTGCAGTCATATGCCACATGTATGTGCGTGTGTGTGGGTGTGTGTGTGTGTGTGTGTTATTTATGCTAAGAACGTGACTGGAAATATGAAATGCAGCAAATGTATTTACTGAAGTGAAGTAAGTGAGAATTGACAAATGCATTGCCCACGGGGTTTATTTCGGTGGGTGTGGCAGTGTGTGTGTGTGTGTGATTTTCTTTTTTGTTAGGCGTGGCACTCGATCCGAATTTAGCATAGCAGCGGGTCAAGCGACGACCTTAAGGCACAGTGAAAAATGCAACAAAATTGGGCATTGTCCCCTTATCCGGAAAGGAAAAAATATACTTACAAAACTATATATGTATATATATATTTGTATGTATTTATGTATATATACACGATACATACTCGTATGTCAAACTCAGTAAGCGGTGTGACAAAATGACGTGAAGTCAGTGCGGCGCCAAGGAGCCGACAATGCACTGGCCTAGCTAGCCTTCCACCAAGCCACCCAGACACTCCCTTCACTGACCTTATAAAAATGTACGATTTCTCTTCATTTGATGAAATGAAATACAATTTCTCAACGAGCGACGACTCGACGCTGCGTATAAAAAAAAAAATAATAATAATAAAAAAAAGTTGCTTGGTTGCAATCGCAATTTACTTGGCTCACAATGGATATTGACATTTTTATAAGTCAATATATATTGGATTGCAACAGAAGCAGCGCATCCTGATGCGGAAATTACACTGCTTACAGATTTGGGGCACAACAAACTTTTGGCCAAACAAATATTTAAAGTTTGTATTCCGAATTAATTTATTCGCCCAATATGTCTATATAGATATATATCAAGGAAGTTTATTTTTCAACCATTGTTGCACAAAATAATTTGTAGATTGCGTTTCCTGTTCTGTTCTTGCTGGCAAAAATGTGAGCTGATTGGATTTAAAAAATAGCTTGCGTATAAAATTATTCACGTATTCCTTAAATAATAATAATTTATTATTAAAAACTTGCATTTGATATATATATATTTAACAAATATTAAATACGTAGAATTCTTTAAATTTGTTTGTAATTTTTTAATCCGCAAAAAGAATCAAAATTGTTGTGTGGAAATAAGTTTGAAATGGATGTCATAATGCCACAAGAAATTAAATGTATATTTAAGCCAGGTTAAGTGGTGGTAATCGTGTTCTGTCGTGTAGAGACGTGCAACAAAGTCACGCACGAAAATCCATTTGAAAACACGGAACTGCCATTAGTACACATCAAGTCGGGCATGTCTGTGCATCGATGGGATAATCCCAATATGCAAGAGGCGACAATTATTTGCTAAAGGCTTAAGAATAATGACCAAGTCTGTGGCACACCTGTCCAACTGCTGCTGCCGCTGCCACTTGCCACATGCAATTACTTTGATTAATAGCGGTTTGCCATTCAATGGAAATGCGCCTGTGGTCTGCACGTTAACGGACAAGGAGGCAACGGATTTGCCTCGGTTGATTTGGTTAGTCTGCAGCGGGTAGAACTTTTTACAACTTTTGCGAATGAAAAGTGCACATACAAATGGGATTAGTTGAAACTATTTGGCTATAAGCCAGTCTGCACATTGGTGACTCGTTCAATTCAAGCTCGTGACGCGCGAATTTCTAATTAGATTGGGTCAGCCTACTAGGCAGAAACGCCTCCCACACTTCGCTGCGGAGTCGAGTTCTGGTCGTGCTGGGGGATTGCCGTTGTGATTGGCATTTGGACGTGCAAGCGTGCCGCTTACTTGCTGTTGCCGCTTTTTACTAATTTTAATTGAAAAAATTCTTCAATTTTGCCATCTATCTGCCAGTGCAGACAGCCGTATAAATGTAATTAGCCACGTTCTCGCACTCTCTTTTTTTTCCTCTTTATTTTCTTTTTGCTCTGTCTAACTACTCAATCTGAGTGTTTTGTCAACTTTTCAATTTTCCAGTCATAAAAATGCAATTTGCCAGCCAATTTTGCAATTAATTTTAAATGTTGCATAAATTCCGGCGCCGTGCCTAAATGCCAATCGTGTCTGTCAGCCAGTCTCTGGCTGTGTGTGTGCTGGTGAGTGTTAGTGCGACAAGTTTAATTAAAATGACGGCAGTCCTGACTGAAGCTTAATGAAGGACTGTGCAAATGATGTGCTGCTTGCTGCTGACCAAGGGGACAACAGGGGAATAACAGCAACGCTCTGTGCTAATTTTAGACCAACACTCAAAGATTTGTCTTGCATTTCACGCGCGTTTTCTGCAAACGAAATTGCGAAAATTAATCATATCCTTTGTGGTATACTCATCTCTTTCAACTGCCACTCCGCACAATGGGTGGCAATGATGATTCTCTTTGCTACACACTTTCTTATTCTTATTCTTATTGTGAATATGCGCAAAAGATGTGGGAATAAAACGCTATTAAGCAACATTTATTGATTTGTGTGTCTGTGGTTAAGTTTAAAAATTGTAAGCGAAATGTAATAAAATAATATGCCAAAATATGAGTAGAACTAGAATTTAACTTCATTTTCTATTCTTTTATATTGAAAACTCTTACTTTATAAGCACAAAATATTTTGCCTGACTCTCAATTCATATTTTAGAGAGATACATGATATCTTTGGATTTTGAAATAAAATATCCAGTGCCTTAAACATTTTTCTGTGCATTATTTGAATTCAGATTGAATATAGTAGAATAGTTGCAGCGAAGCAACTAAATTTAGCAATAAAAAATGGTTTCGGTATTTTTCCACTGTGCAGCATGCCGCGTTACACGAGCCACAGCTAAATTAGCGTGGATTTTCACTACTCATTATGACCAATGGAAGTGGGTTTCATTTTTTTTGCTTTTTATAATCGATATCCTTTTGCGCTCTGCCAGAGGCAACGACACCATTGAGCTGGTTGGTTAATTTAATTAGAAGCCGCAACTGTTGTGGAGTTGGCGTAAATGATTGCCTTAGCATGATTTGGCCATTTCCGCTTCCGTATATTCGCGTATATTTTGTCATTTGCACATGCCGCTTCTCCGCATACATACACACACACACACACACACACACACACACACACACAAGCACACTCTGCGACAATGACAGAGAGCCAGCAAACACATTTGTCCTACTCGGAATACATGGTTCGCAGCAAAGCAAAAAACTTGTAGGATAGTTGAAGCAGCTGCAAAAAATTCAAAGCAACTAAGCAGTGAAATAATATAAAAATAATAATAATAAAGTGGTCGCTCTGCAAACAACTTTTACGATATGAGATATGTTCACAATATATAAATGCAGTTTTCCAAAAGCATTCCACACTTTTTCTTCGTTAGTATTAGGCTATTCTAAGAGGACTTGTCAACAAACTCAAATCGTAGTGTGCCAATTTGCGAGCGACTTTGCTAAACAAGTTCAACTTACATCCGTCACCGAAGCCAAGGATACATTTATGAAGCTTGTCGCTCTCAGGTAACTGGGATTCTGGGCACGTCTTAAGATCAGTATCATCATCTTGCGGTAGCGCAGTTCGGCCCCAAACCAGTCATGGTTATAAACAGCTTCGCCAATTTGTTGGCTCTGTGGTAATGGAAATTGAAATGTAATAGTATAAAACTAATATTGTATACAACAATGTGAAAATAATATTTTAATATAAATTAAAATTACAAGAAATAAAACGGAACCAAAACATTTTGACATCGACTTTTACTTACATTATTGATCAATTGCTGAGCGTAGCTGCTAATCATGAACACCTGCACCATGGCACAGAAGAGGAAGAACAACAGCATTACGACAGTGTCAATAGAGCTCCCGATAGTTATGTGAAAAATGACAAAGCAAATGGCGAACGAGGAGCCGGCAAAGTTGCAAAACACCAAAAAGCCAAAGATCTTGTTAATTTGTTTGCCCAGAAGCAACAGTCGCTGATGGTAAATGATGATGGTGCGAAGGAAATCCAAATCTTCTCCAGCTGACAAAATACCAGCGACATGGTGTTCGATCTGTGTGGCCAGATGCGTGAAGTGCATGATCAGCAGTGTGGCCAGAGCACACAATAACAGGTCCGCCGCCAGTGTGCCAGCGACGCACGCCTGTGCACCCAGATTCTGTGAGATGTACATGAAATAGTAGCTCCAATTGCTCTTCCAATCCCATGGTACCCAGCAATAGTAGGGTAGCATGCGCTCAAAGTGACGAATTCCCAGCCAGAAATCGCAGATCAAATAGTAGACAGCCCAGTAGAGATTGTAGCTCCATGTCGTTATCAGCATCGCCATTAAATAAAATATGCTAATTCTGTTGTAGTCATTGAGATATTCTGCCGCCTTGTAATCCGCTTGCTGCTCGATGCTTAACGGATGCAGTGCATCCAATTGGCGAACAACACGTGTGATTCGTTTCCGTTGTTGCTGGATGAGACGTATCTTTACTTCGCCCATTGACACAAAACCAATGAAACACAAATTCATGGTAGCTTCCAGGAAATTGGTGCTGCGACTGAAGGCCAGAATGACATAGATTATTTCCGAGATGAGCATAACATTAATATTGACCACTTGGAAAATGAAAAAGTAGCGCAATAATAATCTTTGCCAACTGCGTCTGTCACTATCCAGCTTGGAATCGTAGGCCACCATGCCAATGGACAGGTAAAAGAAATTCACGTAACGCAAAAACCTTTCCATAGGTATGATTTTCCTTGCTCGCGTTGACATCCTGACTTTCGAAATCATTTCCGTATTGTAGTTGGCTGATGCTTCCTCAAGATTGTGGCGCTTTTATAGCCACAATAACGAATTGATAATTGGCAGTTGGAGCATTGGAACGACGCCCACTTGATGATGAGCGTGCACAGAAATCTCTCAATTAGCCTTCGTCCTGTGAACCAGAACAGTTGCTTTGGCTGCCCTGGGTCTCTTCGAGGGCGTTTCTAATTGTGCCCATGTCGAAATAAATTAGCCGCAGCAAATCGATGACATCCTCAATTAGTTAAGTGGCAAGCAATTGTCTCAGCCACAAAGGTCACAACCACAAGACTGCAACTTGGCCAACGAAATGATTACTTGACTCATATTAAATCATGGGCACATTCATTTTGTATGCAAATCAAATGTGTACATATATAAATATATATTTAAGTTCCTGATTGGGCGCGGTCCAAACCGAAATAGCTGCAAGGATACATTATTTAAAGTACACTCAAAATAAAACTGGTCCTTCTTAGAACAATGATTATCCATTAAAAATAACAATAAATATTTGCGTAAGTGCCAAAATCAGAAAAGTACTCATTAATATCTTTTTCAGATTTTTTAAGTATACTTTTCGAAAATATATATATATTATTTTTGAAACTAATGTCTAAATTCCGTGTGTATTTTTGCCTTATGCGACATTCTAACTTAAAATGTGGTGGTAGAAAATTTTACCTCCAGTATGGAAAAAGGATGTTAAGGTTACATGAACATTTGGACATGTGTCAACTTTTTTACGAAACTATCTGCATTCAATTAGAAATTGGTATGTGACTTACTTAGTTTAAAAAGACTAAAGAATACATTTTAAGCACCACAAATATATATATATATATATATATATATATTATATCTTGTATTATATCTTCTTCTTCTATAATTGTTTTAAATTTGTTCATTTGGCTATGAATTTGTATTTTTTATTAGGTCAGCTCGGCCAAGATAAGAACTTTCGCGGTTTTTGTTTTAGCATTTTGCAGCCAAGGTTTATTTGCTGAACTGAGCAGCAAAAAATATGTTATTAGAGCAACAGCATTGTGCTGTCAGTTATCTGAGTATCTGCTGGTGTAGTTGCTGTGTGACAGCATTAAATTTGAGTTGCCTTGGCACACAATTGTATCTTACAGATACAACTACTTCTCCTGCTACTCTCCAAAGCCAAATCCGAAAGCCTGTTACAACCAGCCGTCTTTTTTTTTGTTTTTGGCTCAACTACTACAAGTGACAGTCATATGAGCTGGTTGCTGTTTGGTGCATGTAAAAGTCACTTGCTTTGACACTTTTTTTTAATACCCTGTACAACTGAAATGGGTAATGGAGAGAAGAAAACATTACTGAGCATTCAAAGGGAATACTTATAGCTAGTCTGATTGAGCACTGGCAGCTGAGAGACTGCAAAAGCTAAAGACATTTAGTTATTTTTTTTTCAAGTGGGTTCTCGTTTTCCTTAGAAAATGCTAGTGTCTTTCCATGAAGTACTTTCCCAGCGAACAGCAATATGAGAAAGTGATTTTTCTGAAGGTGTTGCTCATTGCTGGAAACTTGCTTTACTCTGTGGTATTTTTTGTAAGCTTTATGAAAGTGGATGCGAACAAACATTGAAAAAATGAAGACTGATATTTTCCTTTTCCTCACATATTTTCTGTTCTGGTCTTCTGTTTTGTTCGAAATTGATTATTTCTGCTTGCCTTGAGTATTTTCTAATTAAATCTCTGTTCTTGTAGAGAAATAAATACATTTTGCTTATAGCTATTGTCTCTCTGCGTCTCTGTCGAACTTACCTCGATTTGTTGACTTATGCTCATTCATTCATGCACCTACCTAAGAGTGTGTGTATTTATTGTGTGTATATGTTAGTTTATTAGAATGCCCATTAATGAAGTATTTATACATTTATTGCCACACAGCCATTTGAGAATTACTTTCAAACGCAATTAGCATTTAAAATTCATTGCATGCGTCTGACTTATGCATTAAATTGGCTTGCAACAAAAAGCCAACATTAATTAATCAAAATGTGAAGTAGCCGAGTTGCGTTTGTGTTTACAATTTTGCACGCTTTAATATTAATTTGTTGACTGTAATTTTATGCATCATATTTTATCAGCATTAAATGGATAAGCAAAAGAAATTGATATTTAAACGAAATGTTTTTATTTTCAAATAAATACATTTTATTTCAATATTTATGTAATTATTATTAAAATACTAAATAGACAAAATGCATACATATACAAAGAGACCAACAATTCTTACAATGTCTTTCCAGTGTTTTCTTAGATAACATTGCCTTAAAGATTAAAGAATCTCTGAGAATCTCTCTATGTATCACTAATTGTTTTATGTTAAAAATTTAAAGTGCTGATTATTGTTTAATATTTGACGAAGCCCGGAGGAGATTTAAAATATAATGGAGTATAAAAAAATATTAATGAAACACGTCTCCTGGCGTCGGTAAAAACATATTTAATTATGAAAACTATTATAATTAATATTCTCTAAAACATCTATTTACTTTAATAATGCATTTTTCAAACACACAAAAAAAAACCAAAATACTAAAAAGGCTAAATACATGTTTTAGTGGCTGTAAAATTAATTCAATCCCCCCGTGACTGTCAGCATTTGGTCAATATGTTGATGTACATATGTATATACATTTGTATGGGAAGACACACAACCTCACTAGAGTCTGGTCTAGTGCTCGAAAACAATGCAATTACCTATATAACTGCACTTTTCTTTTTTTGCGGTAGCCCACAAAAAAGTCAAACACAATCGTACACAAAGATAGATATGTATGGGATTCGAGCATGTGACTTGTTAGTATTATCAAAAACATTTCCAAAAAACTTATGACAGGAGGCGGTTGGGTGGACGACGAGGTTTTCAGGAATATGCTTGTTTTGGCTGCTGGCAATTTTGAATGTGTGCCAATAGTTGTCGTTGTTGTTGTTGGTGCTGTTGTTGTTGGCTTTGCTGTAATTGTTACACCAAACAGTGAAATGTGCAATGATAACGCCGCAGTGTCTGTGCTTGTTCTACATTTTGGGCAATTGTATGCATATATCTAAATACTGGCAATGGATGCACAAGTATTGGTGTTGGTGATGGTGATGGTGCCAGTGTTGGGCAGCCACGTATCTCGTTCTAACGTTAGAATCGTCTGGCATTGGGCCATTTTCCTTGCTGTTGCTAACATGCTCTTTAAGCTGACTATGCGGTCTTTAATTAACTGAAGTTACCTTCATTGCAATATATTTTCCATTATATATATTTAAATTTTTTACTAGTTGGAAAGCAAAAGGCACTGTAGGAAGCTGTTCGCGTGTTTATAAGAGTTCCGTTGTCAATATAATATAATATGTCCTTGCTTAAATTATTTGAATTTTAGTTATTAAAGTTAGTATTCATTAAAAAAACATCGATTCGATTTTATTTTAGAAGAATCGCATATAATTTTCGAAAAAGCAAACTTTAAAGCATTCGAAATGGATTTATTTTTAATATTTTAAGACGTGTGAATTCCGGAACTGTCCTGATTTATAAATCGCAAGGCAGCACTAAATGGGACTGTTGCATTCGGGGCGCTGACAAGTCCGTTGCTTCTTCTGCTGATGTACATCGTTCATTGCATAATTACAATTGAATACATGGTTTTGTTGCGTGCAGACAACTTTTAAAACACACACACACACACACACACACACACTCACACACATCACATACCATTAATTGGCGCAGTCTTTTTGGCGTAAGAGTCAGCAACACCTGCATAAAGCTTGATTTAACAGTTTTTACACCAACACGAACCCCATTTGCCAGTTTCGCAAGAGGGCTGGTAACTTTTCGCAGCGCAAAAAGAGCAGAAGCCAAAGTTTCGCATTCGCAGTTTATTGGCATTTTACGTGGTCTCTAAGGGTTACAAACGAATACAAAAAGAAACGGAACCATTTGCCGTTATTTTTTTTTTTTTGGTCACTTTTTAAATGGATTTTTTGGGGTATTTTAGTATTTTTTAATATTTGCAATATGTTTGGTGTGGCGCTTAAGGCTTTAAAATCAGAGCGGTTATTTTTTAAGCAAACAAAAATGTGCTGCAAAAAGAAGGGCAAACTGATGCGAAAAAGTTATTTTATAAATTAATGAGTAGATTTGTATTTTGATAGTTAGGAAAAACTTCCTAGTTTGGATAAAATTGGAAAACTATATGTATTACACTTTTTTTTATGTTAAGATTAATATAATTCTTATAATTTATACGCAATTAAAAATACAAAGCAAAACTTGCAATTTATATGTAATGTTTAATTTTAATTCATCTAAATCTCTGAAATGTGCCTCAAGCGACAGTTGTAATTACATAGTATAACAAAATATTTCAATACTGCTGCATCCAAATTAGTAAGTCAATGTTGAATTGTAAAATAGATTCAAAAGTGGAAATGAATTGTTAAATATTAAACAAATCGCTAAGCTGCAAGGAAATAAACACCAAATATTTAATTGCCAATTTGTGGACCATTCTAATGCCTGAATGTTGAAGACCAAACAAATTTACATAAATTGACTACTAAGTATGCACTAAACAGGTAAATCCGACTAGGTGATACCCTCTCCCTACGTTTGAACTGCTAAAATACCGTTTGACTAACATATGCATAGATATCGAAAGATTGTTGATTTTTTAATTAAAATCTTTAAAAATTATTTATTTTATGAGCCCGTTTTATAAATATAAAAATCTTTTTTATTTTTATAATATTATATTATTACTATTAATTCATATTGAAATTCATGCCTACCAATATCTAATATAACTACATTATGAATTGGTGTACGGGGTATAAATTTCAAAATTTATTCAACCGAAGGACACAGTGTTTATGTATATATATATTTATATATGTATATATATATAGGTGTGAGTATGTAAGAACTTCATTGTGTGTGCATGCATTTGTTATTATTACGATTCATATTATGCCAACGGCTGTGGCACAGTCGCCACACAAAATAAATAAATATGTGTACACAATTGTTGTGGCATACAGGTTAAACAATTGCAACTTAATTGCAATTGATATAAATTGATCTAGAACTGCTTGAGAATGTAAATACACAACCACCATGTAAAATAAGGATACTATGCACTGAAGTAGAAATTCCAATATCATTCTTAATGAGTTCATTTCGATATGTTCTTTATGTGTGCTCGAGAAAATTGCTTTCACATACTGCCCACATCTGATTAAGTACAAGCAGTTTTAAGGAAGTCGAAGATTTAATTCTTAACTTTTATTCTTTTGTGTTTTTCTTTTGTTTTTTAAATTTCCAAATATTTATCGTGTTTATTACTTCTGTCGGTGCCTCAGAAACTCTCGTTCGATTTAACAAAAAATACCGGATTTTGTTTTATTTGAACTAGCTAAAAGTAAAAGTATAATTTAAATAAATGCATAAATTTCATTCTAAGCGCATTATTTAGCAGTTGGTCTCATGTGACAGAGTGTGAATGAAACTGATTGAAATTGTCATTATCCACTCGGCGTGTTTTCGGTTAGGCTTGCAGCCGGTTCCGGCATTAGACCAACTTGAGCAAAAGGTCAATAACAATATACATACATAAGTACATAAATGGCTTGAATAGATATCGATATGTAACGTGTGTGTTGGAATGTATGTGTATACAGTGATGCATAAGGCCTTACCACAAGGACTTCTCTGAACTATTCGCTGGTAAATTGGCAGGCGCCCAGAGTAAATTGCCATGGGAGAGTCTTTTGTAAATGTTTAATTTGGCATTTTGGTGTGCGGTGTAATTAAATGTTAATGAATTGAACTTTGATAGATTGATTGGCTTAAGCACGTCCAGCATTTTACATATACATACATACATGAGGATGCAAAGTCCTCAAGTTAAATGTATTCAATGTAGAGCCAACAAACGTGGCCAATATTATGATTGATGAAGATGATGATGAGATTTTGAAATGAAATTGCACTTAACTTAATACTTGAAAAATTCTTAAACACTTGTTAACTAGGTAAAATACATATATATGTTTAATGATTTTCGAAACATGTCAAACTGAAGATTTAACTGAATGCAAATTAAATTCGAAATTCGAAATTGGCAATTATTGTTCAAATACGTTTGGAATATTAATCTTCAGATATTTGAGTAAGCTGCATTCAGCATAAATCTCCCTCTCTCTCTCTCTCTCTCTCCCTCCCTCTCTCTCTATCTCTCTCTCTCTCGCTTGATTGCTCTTTGTGTCTTGTGTTTGTTTGGTATTTGATATTATTGATATTAGTATTAGTAGCAAATAGCCACACCTGCACACGTGTCGATAAGCCAGACCTCACATCCATTGTTGGCTGCATATCTCCACCTACAACAGGGCCACATGTGCAATGTTCCTTTGTACTGATAAGGCTATGCATTTCATTCATTTGTCATAATTGGATCTAGAGTGTCTGTGGGTGTGTATGCTTTGATTATATCAGCAGGTGCAAGTGTTACCTTAACAGCAATCCACACGCACACTAATCGCCTCAGTTTGCTCCCAAGAGCATGAATGCATTAAAGTTACATTTGTCGCCCCTCCGCCCACAATTGACGTAGACTCTGAAGCTATTTTTCGATCTATAGCTGCTTTTGTCACGTTCTTGACTTGTTCTTCAATTTGGCGACGTGCGTCATCTCGTGGGGATGTGTGTCTGTGTGGTGCGGTGCGTATGTGTGTGTTGAAGGGTCGGCAGCCGCTGTGTTTGTCATTGGCAGACCGCATTTTTAATATCCGCATAAATTGGCTGACATTGATGGATCCTAATAGAGTTGCTGTTGTCGTAACGTCATCAGCAGCAGCAGCAACAGCACCAGCAGCCGCAGCAGCAACAGCAGCAGCAACAGCAGCAACAGCAGTAGCGGCATCACTAACTCTGCAGAGCCCATTCCTCCCAATAAGTGGAATCTGAAGTTATTGTTGTTGCATTGCTGTTGTGTGCAATGAATAATTCGTAAGCAACTCATAAATATCAAACACGTGAGCTGGCAATGCGAAACTAAACACATACAACAATTTATCTGCTTGTGAGTTTATTTTATAAGAACAAATTAGTTGTTGTACTTAAGCAATTATATTTTAATATAAATAATTTGATTAAATATCATAAATTGCTTGATAGCGTTTGTATTTATTAATATATTTATGTAAATAACATTTGCAAGCAAAGAGCAGACTGAATTATTTGAGGTTCAATCACTAAGCAGAAAAATCGGCAAAAAATTGCCATTTGCTTTTTTTCTACGCTGGCTGAAAATTCTTAAATGGAACGCATTGTCACCTGCTCAAGGTAAGTACACATTTTATTTTTTCTTTTGTTCGCACAGTACAGTGTAAAAACGTACTTAAGAAATTTTATGCCCGAGCAATTTATAATAGAGCGTCGTGACATATGGCTGAGTATTGCGTATATTGGGAAATGCTAAGGAAATGTCACCTTAAATCGTAATAAGTGTAAGAGCTGTGGAATAAATATAGATTTACGCACTCATAGCGCATAAATCGGGTAAGCATCGGTAGGCAGTGTTATTAGGTAGATATAGGAAGCGCACAGCTGCTGCATGCTACTTAATTTTTTTTCTTTTTCAATGCGACACACTTAACGTTAACAGCTATCTTTTATGGCATACTTGTGGGCGGCGGCACTTAAAACGTTTTGGTCTAAGCGGCTTACACACGGTTCATGCCCGGCCTGCAAAACTTTGGCTACACATGTTTAAAGCGAACCAATTTTTTTTTTTGTAGGCTCTTCAATGTTGACGAGATGACACAGGAGGAGACAACACCCTGGCGTCGCGACATTTCGAGCGTGAATTGTAAACTTTTGATTGGATTGTGGAGCAAGTGGCATATTGCGTGAGTGCGTCACACGCAACGTGTGCTAAATTATTGCCGGTAGTTGGAGTGAGGACGCAGCCTGTTAGGCCTTGCCACAACTCATTAAAAAGTTTTCTTCTTAAAACGGTTTTGATTTGGTTTATGCCGCCGGCTGCCACTCATAAGTGTTACATTGTGCATAGAATTTTTTGTGTTCGATGGTTGCTTTAATTAAGCAATCGCTGCCATGGCATCTAAAATAAAGTCACAGTTCGCCCCGTTTTGACTGTCAGCTGAGGCAAGCGCGAAATCAATCAACATCAAATCGAGCAGCGAGCCAAGCTCTTTGCGCCCCGCCAACATGAAAACTCATTTTCATTACGAAGTTGTGCGTCGCCGCGAGCCGCCGGCAGCCAGCTGCGGGCCATGACGATGTCATGTTGTGGCTAGCTCGTATTGTCTCTTTGCTTTGTGTCGCTTCTGCACTGGGTGCCATAATTATGACATGCGTTGTGTTTTGTGCTTATATTTGAATTAATCTTTTCAAGCCTTGCACATGCACAAGTCGGCTGTTCCTGGCTTTGATTTCGTTCCAATTTTCAGAAACGTACAAAAACTCCTGGAACTTAGTATGGTTGTTTGATAATTTTCTTTTGCATTTAATAAACAGCTCTCTATTGTACCTGGCTAATATCATTTGCAAGCGTAAGCAGCGGAAAGTAATAACAAAACAAGTCTGTAAAGATCTACTCGGATGTAATCGATAACAGACTGATGCCTAAGGTATACTAAATAATCCTTCGCGATATGTGTGGGGTGCTATCTCTGAAACTGATATACCTTCCCAACTTTTGTATATCTAGCTTTTAAGTCGACGGTCTTAACCGTCAATTGTTAAACGTATTTTTGATTTTTATTCACTATCAAATTCTATATTTATTTACAAAAGTCAGTAAATTTTACAACAGTTCAGCTTATCTTTTTAGCTGGGATCGTATTGTTTTTCTATGTAGCTGCATTTTCTCCATGGCTTTGTTTCGCATTGTTTTTGCCACTTATTGGTTATTGATTTCATATTGCCAGTTTGCCAGCTGGTTGCAGTGTGAGCTTTGGCATTGCGTTTAGATGATATCTGCTCTGGCTTATAAAAAATCAATTTGTCCAGCATTGAATTGCCACAGTGAACGAAAAATACAAAAATATCGAAGTTTCGTAGGACAAAGAAAAAAAAAGAAAAAAAATACGATGCCGGCAAATTTATGCGTTTAAATAGATGCAAAATACACAGCGCAATTTTTTTGCGTTCTCTTTTGACAAAAATGTTCATTTATTTTGCGGATGCGGTACTAATTGTGTGACAGGAAGTTTAATTTGCAATATGTGCGAGACTTGTATGTGCAACTTGATCAAAAAGAGTGCAACACGAGTGCAACACAAATACATCAAAACGAAAGCTTTAATGCCGAACAAAATGATTTTCTAATTTCCACATGCCATACAGAAAATAATAATAAAAATGAAGCGGAACTGCAGCAACTGCGATGTAGTCGCACATGACAACAATCAAACAGAAATTGTGCAGGAATTTTGGTGGAATGAAAATCATCAGTTGTAATTTGCAAGCAAACACCAAATATATACACAACAACAATAACACAACACACGCAAATACACACACAAAGGGTCAACAGCAGAAAGCACAAAAATAACTCTACAAAAACAGCAAAACTCTTTTCAAACTATTGAGGTCCGATATATGGAAAAGCAGACAAACACTGACAAACACACTGACACACACACTGACACACACACATACACAAACACACACAAACACACACATGTAGAAAAACTCGTATGCATATTGCAGAATGTGAAAGAAACTTGCTGTTTAGTTTTTTTCTTATTGTTTAGCCAATAGTTCAGGGGTATATGGCTTTTTTACGTCTGTCTAAAGACACCAACTAATTTTGTCATGAACCCAACAGCTCACGATATACAGCCAAGAACAGACGAATGTTTATTTAAAGCTAAAGTTAACAAATTTGAAGTCTTATGTTTGATCCCATCATAGTTTGGCATTATATTAGACACTATGATTACAATAAAAACACAAGTTTAAACACATAAATGATGACATTAGCATTAGAAATGGTAATTGTAAAATTGTTAGCCATTTACATTCAGGATCTGAGACTTAATAAGGCACTTTGTCTATTGTCCAGCTCAGAGTATTGTCTAGTCGTTATTTGCATCATAAAATGCGTTCAGCTGTTGTTTTTATTGTTGGTTTTGGAATGGATTTCATAAACTTTGCCCGAAACTGTTGGTTTGTTGTGCGTTGTTAAGCCTTTTATTTTTTGGTTTTGCGTCAATTTCAGTTGCTTTGCTGGCTGCAGTCACGTGCACGTGATCATAATAAAATGGAACTTGACAACGGCCATAAAAAAGGCAGAGCGATAGAAAGAGTGAAAGAGAGAGAGTGAGAGAGAGATAGAGATAGATAGATAGAGAGAGAGCAGGCACTTTACAATTCCTGTAAATCGATGACCCTAAAATTGTGTATTGCTGCAGCAACGCCAACAGCAATTGGCATTAGCATCAAAGCGCGTAAACAACAAAATGTCGAATTCGAAATCGCTGGCACCTCCGCTGGGCAGGATGTGTCGAGTGGAGTCTTTTTTGTGCACACAAGCATTATTCCGCCGGATGTTGTATGTGTGTGTGTGTGTGTGTGTATGTGAATGTTGACTATGTCATGCTGCTCAATGCCAAATTGAGTGGACATGCAACTGTAAAGTTTGCAATTTATAAGCACTTGCCCCATCTAATGCCAATTTGCATGCAAGTCGAGTTGAAACGGAGCCTATTAAAGTGTTACAGCCGAAATGCTGAAGACTGAATGTCTGCAAAAAATGTTATTTTTCGTATCGGATCGTAGTCGAACACAGTGCCACGTTGCAACAATATTGACAGAGACAATGCCATAATGCATGCACTGAGGCATACATGTCTATTTGTTTGTTCGGGTGTGTGTGTGTGAATGCAAACAATTGCAACAACAGCCATAACATGCGGAAAAGTGCCACTGTTTTCTTGGCAACAGGCGGCAACAGGCAGCACACAAACACACAGACACAACAACACACACTCGCCCACTTGCATAAACACTTATAGAGCCATTTCAGCATAGTCATCTAAAAGCAGTGCCATTCATTTCACACACGCATCCACACACATGCACGCACACACACACTCAAGAGCGGCCTGCTCATACGTTATGGTCGCTAATGCATCTGTTTTGTGTGTTCTAACTGGGCCGTAAGCAAGGACGAGGCATTTACGAGTGCAGTGTCCTCAGCACTGGATACCGTTTACGACTGAATTGCTGCGCCTTTTCAGCAGCCAGCATTTTCCACTAGCTGCATTTTCAACCCCCTTTAGTAACAAAAACAAAAAAAAACACGAATAAGTGAATGAATGCCGCATATTGAATACACTTGCAGCTTAGAGAGTGAATGATGAGACAATTACTCATATTTTTTTATGGCATCATTTTTCGACAGTTTTTTTTCGATAGGTGTCCTATATTATAATCCAAAAGAGAGGAAAACCTGTAGTTTCCGAGGGAAACAAATTTTTTTTATACAAAAAACTAATTGAAAACCAATCCGACATTTTTACAGATTTCTTAGTATTTTCAAAGGTTGCTCTGAATTGGCGCGTCAAACTTTGTTCAAAAATTATAATCACCTGAGAAAATTGTATAAAAGGCATGTCAGTTTTTATTTAGCCAGTTTTTACGTCACTTTGCAACTGTAGCATTGATAATTGCCGGCATTCAGGCCAATAATTGACGCAACGCAGAATGGTCCCGAAAGTGCTTCAGCTATTTGCAGACACCTGTTGGCCAATTGTTGCGGCAATTAAGTGGCTGAATGGCCTGTCACAAAAGTGGAACGCCAATGACAAAATGCCTCGCTCCTTAAGCGGCTCACCCAAGGCCACAATCCTAGCAGACAACTGATAAATGGAGCAAAATAACATTACAACTGGCATATTGTTGTTGTTGCCTCGACGTGCACATATATATACCTATATATATGTATCTATATATATATATATATATATATATATATATATATGTATGAAATATGTCGCATAGCTTTGTTGCCTGCTGCTGCTGTTTCTGCTGTGTTATCATTTAATTAAGTTTCCTTTAATTAAGTCGACATGTGAGAAGCCGCAATGGCAGCAAAAGTATGAAGCTCATGCCAGCGGTGGGCGACCAAATGCGCGCCGCATGTTGCAGGCTGCATATTGCACGCTGCATTTTGCACGCTGCAACAAAAACAACTTGATTACTCTTGTCCGTGTGTGCGTGGCATCTATGCTTAATTATTGAGCGCGTGCTTTCAAAACAAATGCACACAACACTTGTACACGCACGCACGCATACACACACACACACACACACTCACACAGACACATACACTCACGCACAACAACATAACATGTCAACCATGTTTTTTTGAGCAGTAAAACTTGCGCAGCATTTGTTAAGAACACAAGTGCAAAATATTTGCAAATCATTTGCTGCATTTTGGGGCTTGTGTCACAAATGTTTTCTTAAGTGTCATCTTCAAACTATTTAAAGTGCGATTAGCGCCTTCTGCAAATGCAACACAAATATATGCGCCGTCGATTTATACTCCGGTGGCAAGTTATCTTTAATTCAACGCCACTGCTTATACGATTCTATGTATACTATCAGCAAGTTAGCTTTAAAACTGCGCTACGAGAAGAGTGTTGTTCAAGAATATTTATCCTCTAGGGGTATAGATTATATGTCAAAATCAACAAATTGCTTTTGCAATTCAGCTGCACACATGTATATAACTGCATACTCTGCTGCTATTATTCTTAAAATTATACTTTCTGCATATTACTAATGTAAAATCATTAAAATGTTGTGATATGATAGGGTTTTTAGATGGAGTTCCCCCAATCATTCCATGAAATGTTAAGCCATTTTACATTTCAATACCCTGTAAAATAAATATCTCAACAATCGAGTAGTTTTGGAATATAAGTTCTCGTACACCTCGAGCAGATCAAGTTTATTTCATTTTATCGATAACTGTCTCCGTTTAGCAATTATCAAATCATGTCATCAAAGCAATTATTTTTAATTTAAAGAATTTTGTTTTTCATATTATTCTGTGAACTGAATATACTCTGCATTAAATATATATAGTTTGTAAAATGACGTCGCTGATATGTGTATCTCCACAGTTTTTTTTTAAATCGACATTAATCTCATTCGCTTTCACCATGTTTATCAATAGTTTCACACAATCGCTTTTTTTAAATTTCGTATATATTTTCACTCGCTAATTAAAAAGGCATTTATATTTCTGAACTTACTTAAATCAATGCAAAATATTTTTAAATTATCTTATATATAGTTTTCTTTGTTGGAATTAAATCCAATAAATCAGTATTTATTAATAAATTTAATAGCATTCCAAAACGATAAATGAAAATAAAAAATTAATTAATTACAAGTTTTAAGTATTTTGCAATAGCTGCTCGCAAATAAATGCATGTAGGTGCACGCATTGCCTTTAAATGCACTTTAAGGACCTTCAATTCCAAGCTTCCTTTGTCTCTTTCTCTCCCTCTTTCACATTTTCCCATCTCTCTCTCGATTTGGCTCATTTGGCTCTATCAGCAGTGGGACAGTGACCCACAAAATGTGTGTCACAATTCTTGCTGTATTTGTGGTCAATAACTTTTCGCTCTTGTACGAGTGTATATCCACATTTGTGTGTGCATATGTGTGTGTGTGTGTGTGTGTGTGTTTGTGTGTGTGTTTGTGTTTGTTTGGAGCCTGTTTTCGTTGTTCCTGCTGATGAGTCCCAAGGTGACTGTTTCATTTTCGTTGGTTCGTTCGTTTGCCCATGTGTTGACAGTTCACGCACACCATGACCATTTACATATTGAACTTTGCATGTACCCACATACACACACACACACATATGCATTTCATGCAGTCACGTTATGTGGCTGCTGCATAATAATTGCAACATTTGCAGCTGTCGCACGGAGTCTCTCAGCTGTGCCAGCTGCTCCAGGTAGCAAGTAACAGAGGAGAACAATGGCTGAAAATGCAGTTGCAACTGCAACTGTAACGGGATGTGTACATGTCCCCCAAGCATTGCCAGCATCCTGTACTCTCCTCCCTCTCTCTCTCTCTCTCTCTCTATCTCTTTATCTCTCTCTCTGTATATATATATGTATCTCTCAATTACCAAGGCGACTCATAGCCAGATGCTGACAATTGGCCCAGATTGCATTCATTTAAAGGCGATCGAAGATTATGCTTGGTTTAGGGCTGCATCTTCAGCTCTCTCAACGGTTCACAGTACTCCTGTTTGTGGGATCAGAAGTGGTCTAAGCCCCATCTTAGTTCGCTTCTTTAGAGTATTTGATAACTTTGTGTTTCATATCTTTTAATGAGCAGCGAAATGTGTCTGTTATGTTATTTTTGGGATTGAAATGCGCTGCAGCAGTTACAACTCGCAACAGATTCTCGTTGGCTGATTGCGAGTAGCACGGCTAATTATGAAGAGCCAAGCACTTTGTGTAATTATAGATAAGTGCGCGGTGCTTTTTGTATAATTTGTATACCGCTGCTGCACTGTAGCAGCTTTAAGAATGCTTGGCCACAAGGGCAACTATTCGAAAAGCGTTTGAAAAGGAAAAAAAAAAAAAAATGGGGCCGCAAACACAAACGAATTACAAAAACATGCCGCAACATAAAGTATTTATGATATTGCGGCTGGCGTTGGTTTTGCGGCCAGTTGGCCAGCTAAAAAGTTTAACAAAAACACATCACAGCTATTAAGTTGCGTTTACTCGACTAAAGGATATCCTGTAGCACAACTAAAAATAGCAGAAATTTCATTTGAAACCAAGCAGGTGCCTAAGATATCTTTATTTGAGAGTAATGAAGTTGTTGCTGTTGGAAATGTGATTAAAATTTGAAATCAATTTCATTTTCAAGTTTCAAATTTAATGTTCTTATACCTTATAGTTATATCGTTTCTAACACTTGCCTACAGCAGACTTATATATAACATATATCTGCTGTCTGTTACAAACGTTTGCCTAACTTTATACAACCCCTTTGCAACTCTTTATAATGGATGCGGGGCATGAAAATTTGAGTGCAACTACAAAGGCCGAGCTATAAACTATTTTCGCGCAAATGTAGGAAATATAACATTTGATAAAAGCTTGCCGCAAATGCTGTTAGATGTTTAATGTTTTTCGACCAAGCCACAAGAGCAACAATTTGGTTTTATATTTTTTATTTTCAGACAAGCATTTTATCAGGGGGTAAGGTTCCATTTCATTTTGTTGGACTCTTAACTTTTGTCACCTGCGGCTAGCCAAACCTTGCTTCCACACTTCATGTCAAGAACTTTGCTGTCTGTGTACGTATGTGTGTGTGTGTGTACAAGTGTGTTTTGTGTGTGTGTGTATGTTGGCAAGTTAGCTTTTCGTGGTCAGTACTTGGCTTTCACATTTCTTCAGAGGCTGCCACTTGACACAGAATATTGGAAAGTTTGTTCTGTGCAACTTGCCCGATATTTGCACAATTTGATTATCTACTTGTTGTTGTGTGCCCTTGATGTGTGTGTGTGTTTTTGAGCGTGTGTGTAGCAAACAAACGTTTATTTGACATGAGTTGTATTAAAATTTGGTTGTGCGCCACATGCAACAAAACTAGTCCCATAACTGCCTTTACTCTTTCTACTTGGACAGCCAAACCGAAACATGAATTTCAACAATTTGTGTGAAATGTAATTTGCTTGCTTACATTTGGTTGCCTAAATAAACTCATTTTTTGCGGACTACAATATTCGTAAAAAAATAACAAAGTGCATGTTAAACACTATATTAAATATTGATGTGTGCATGGAGCTACTTTTTGTGCTGGATACAAAGCTCGCAACAGAAAAACAAAGTGCGTGTGGCATTCGGCGTAAGTGGTTCTCCACGTACTTACTTTATGATAACGACGATGCAAACAGGTGCAAGTTTGTCTGGGCGCCCAAAACACACAAATTTCAAAATTTTAATTTAAATTTGCCTTTAATTGAATTTCGCAGAGTGTATATATATATATATATATATATGTATATATAAATACATTATATACTTATTCAGAAATATGATATTCTGTGGTCACAACTTTGCCCACGGAGCGTAGGAATCAGAGTGAGAACCTGAAATGCACTTAACAGCAGAAGAAAAAGTGATATAAACAAATAAATATATATATGTGTATGTATATACATATATTTACTATATGTGTAGTTATTTATTTATTGCACAGACCATTGCAGCAGTTGTTGCCAAAGTATACAAGGTATTAGAGTGCAAGTGAGTCTTAAACCATGGCACAAATTGCCTTTTGGTATATGGTATTGGTATTTGATCGAAGAGTCCTCATTCCTCATAAAATAGTCGCACGACAAATTTTTGTATTAATTTAATATGCAATCCATTTAGATTTAAGTAATTGTTCAGTTAAATCTTCGCAGCAGATTCCAACACAAATACGCCCGAATAAATGTTTCTGTCAAGTTTATTGAAACATAACAAAAGTAAATGTTTTTGGGTCACTTTAGGTGACCAGCAAAAAAATCATATTTTGCCCACAGTGTTGAGTAAAGTTTAATGCGGAGCTGGTCAACTTTGAGACAACTGTCGGAACTAAGTCAATATTCAGCAAACTAGTTTATCACCTTTTGCACTTTAACATTTATATTTGTCAAAGTAAGGTGTGCGGGTAAAAAGCAGCTTTTGTTTTCAAAAGCCTCAAACAGCAAACCAAAAAATAAAGAAAATCTGCAAAATGCAGCAAAATAAACAATGAAATGTTTTAAGAGCTAAGCAGGAGATTTCTAGAAATGTATGTCAGAGACAACAGCTAACAACGAATATTAGTATCAACAAACTTATGTACATATTATATATATATATATATGTATATGCACATCAAACTGCACAAGCATTGCAGAGCAGCTTTTAGCCAAAGTAAACTCAGCAAAACCAAACCGACTACAAGCTGCAACAACCGCAACAACACAGCTGACAGCTGACAGTTGAAACAAAGGCATGCAACAAGACAAGCAACAATACGCGACGAGACGCGATGCGTCGACTTGCAAAACTTAAAATAAAATAACTTCAGCAAAAACAAGATTCCGTTTGGAGACTCTATGCTCCAATTTAGGAAAACGGAAAAGCTCTCCCTTTTGAAAAGGGACTCTTTTGAGTTAACGCTTTGAATAATAGCAATAAAAAGCAGCAATATGAAAAAGCCAAAATGTAAAATGCCCCATTTAAATAACAGACGACTTACACAAGCTGAAGGGTTAAAAGTTAATTAAAAAAAAATAAATATATATAAATTAAAGACTTATTAAATCATTATTATTTAGAGGAACTTGAGGTCAATGATTAAAATTTATTAAATAATTATTAATATTGAAAATATAAAAAAAATTTTTGAGCTTTTCAAATGTTAAACCAAAACTTATTTTTTGACTGCCTTGACTAAATTTGTCTGTATATATTTTTCTTGAGTTTTTTTTTTCAAGATTGAAGATTTTGTTTTTTTTTTTTTTGGCTCGCCCAACTATTTACAAATGGGGCACAGAACTCGCCAAGTGGCGCGACAGCAGCAACAATTGCAACTGTCTGGGATTGTTTCATTTTGTGGTTCCGTCGTTGTCTCCTTTGATTTCATTGTGTTTGCTGGCAGTTGCGTCAGCAGAACTGGCATTGCGTAATGAATTTTATCTGCTGAAATGCAAGCATTGACATAGACTTTGACTTACAGTGAGCGACAGCTCGATTAAAGCAGTGTTAAAGAAAAAACATAATTGCCTGCCATAAACTAATTATTCATTATTTTTCAAAAATTCCAAAAACCGATGGTAGGTACATGTATTAACCACCAATATGAATGGATGACCCTCATAAACTGAGGTTTCCCCACCTGCTAGGTAGGATTATGTAAAAATGTAGCCTATTTTTTAGGTGACAGCTTATTTGGATCAGGTACATTGTGGACACCTGGGAGCCATAGAACCCGGATTTTTTACCTAAAGTTAAGTATTTTCGGAATAAATAGATCAATACTTCGTAGTCAGTTTAGTTATATCCTGCATCCCGAGTTCAATAAGCCCACAAGGACTATGGACAAACGGACTACCATTGAACAACGGAAACTCATCCTGGCACACCACAAGAACTGATATTCACATCGCCAAATAGCTGAAATGGTCAATCTGAGCAACTTAACCATGTATAACATCATTCGGCGCTTCGTCGACGCAAATTGGATTGTGGGCAAGGGCATAATGGCACCAAACCCGCTTTTCGCCGAAGAGGAGGAGCGGAGGATCATCAGGAAAATAAGGGCAAATCCCAAGCTATCGACTCCAAAAATGACTCAACAGGTGCAGGATAAAATTGGGAAAAAGTGCTGTGTGGAAACTGTGCGCATTGTTCTGCGCAAACATGACTTAAATGCCCGAGCACCACGGAAAAAGCCCTTTATAAGCGCATCAAATGTAGGGACTAGGATGACGGTCGCCAAAACCCACTTTGGACAATGATCTGGAGTTTTGGAACACAGTCATATTTGGAGATGAGTCCAAATTCAACATTTTTGGCTCGGACGGACGGAACTATGTGGGGCTACAATCCAAACTGAGCTGAATCCCAAACACATATGGCAGGCAATTATGTTTTTTCTTTAACACTGCTTTATTCGAGCTGTCGCTCACTGTAAATGTGTCGCTAAGCGCGCCAAGCAGCAGCAGGAAGCAAGCACTGGCCGAATGTCCAGCTATGCATGCAACACGTGTGTGGCAATTGAATACAATGTGCATGATTAGTGTGTGTGTGTGTGTGTGTGATAATCAGGTGTGGCGACACCTGACTGAGCCGTCATCTTTCTTAATTCAGCGAATGTGATGTTGGCTTAATGCTCGTGTGATAAAATGCATGCAATTAAACATCATGTTTTTATTGCTATTTGTGTTGCAATATTTAATTTACCTCATCAAGCAGAACTGTGCGTGTGCCTCGTTAAATGGATGTAAGTGCGAGATGTGTGCGTGTGTGTGTGTCTGTGTGTGTGTGTGTTAAATAAACGCAGCGTGTGTAAACTCACTTATAAAGCAGCACAAAATTAAAGCTTAACTGCCATGTGTGCGAATGTGTAAAATGAT
This sequence comes from Drosophila cognata, assembly GCA_035041535.1. Lineage (NCBI taxonomy): Eukaryota > Metazoa > Arthropoda > Insecta > Diptera > Drosophilidae > Drosophila > Drosophila cognata. The sequence goes on along the minus strand of JAWNLC010000571.1, from coordinate 8,389,125 downwards.
TTGTTTTTAATGCTGATGATTTCGCGGATGCCGGTTAATGTGCTGCACGGCATTGTCTTGGTGCGTTGCGGCTTGTACGCAATATGGGATTACTTATACGCGAATTCGTATATACAACAACATTATGACAGCTCAATTTGTCATGCCAAGTAGCAGCAGCAGCAGCAGCCGCAACAGCAGCACCACCATCCACCAGTCCATCAATCAATCAATCTATATCAAGTCTTTGCCAATTGCCAACTATAGAATATATTCACTTCCGAGCGTCAAGAGCGTCAATAAAACGCAACGGTACAATCGTGCCACGGGCGGCATTCATTACTTATATTTTTTGCGCAGCAACAATAAACGCTTTTAATGACAAACTTGTCAATGATGCCAGCTTTGCTCACCTGCCATTTGTCAACGACGAACAGCCACATAAAAACCATATTAGGATTTAATCGAATGTTAAGCTGCCAAGTAAGATGTGCTTGTTGTTCCATTTTCATTGTGCTCGACTTTGTTTTTCGTATCAATAAATTTTGATGAGCGCAACAAAGCGCTAACCTGGCTAAGCAGACTAAACGGTATTCAGTAACTATGGACATCTTAGCACTCATTTTGTTCATCCTCGTTGCCTTCGCAATGTTTATGGAGTCAAGCTGATAAATTGATTTAAAACATTGTGTAAATATATGCGTATCAAGTAACCGCACTGTGGGCACATCTATTTAATTTCAACATTAACGAACGTCCGTGAAATTTGATAGTTCTATTACTTATCGCTCGTCTGGGCTTCCGGTGATTTATTTGGTCATCAAATCATTCTGTTTGAATTTTGAAACTACTTGTGCAGAATTAGAGTTGTGGTTCAAATTGGAAAAATATTCTCATAAAAACAAGAATGTTGATTAAATTGAATTTTTACTTGGACTTGTTGTTATTTTCAAATATATTTATTTATTTTATGTTGGCAATTTACAGCTCCCACACAGTTTTAGTATGTCACAAAATAAAACTAATAATAATAAGGTAAAAATTGAAAATAAATATTAATTTATTATTAAACCAATTTTTGATATGTATAATATTATATTAACTTGTTTGAATTTGGTTTTTGGTTCCACTGTGCGTCGCCAGGCACTCGACGGCATTTTATTTATTGGCATTGCAGCGGCAAGGATAAATACTCGTCCGTCCGTCCGACCTGGAAGTCATCGTTATCTGTGTTGCCTTTCAATCTGAGCTTGTTTACCTGGCTTGGCTGTCAAGCTCATTGAATGCCATTTAAATGGGCATTTTGTCTATTATAGGCGTCGATTTGGTTCCTCCAAATACTGCCTCCAAGTATTGTGTAGTTGTGATTAATGGCACGCCCAGGCCACCCGCTGTTTTTATGAATGTCTTCCGATAGCAGCGTGTAAATATATTTATGTTATATGCGGCGTATACTTAATTTATTTGTAATGCAATTCAAAATGCTGAAAATTGTGTGGCAGCAACAAGTGCTTAAAGACTTTAAGCTGCGAAAGTCTATGCATAAAATTTTAGAATAAATGAAAACCGAAGCCCAACCCACTCCACGCAAAGTTCGCTGGCATTGGCCTCTGTGGAAAGTTGTGTTTGCAGCACTTATGAAATCATTTCGAAAATCTGTTGCCATAAGACGTGACTTTGAATTGCCATAATTGCTAACAGCAGCAGCAGCCGCAGCAGCAGCAGCCGCCGCACTTGAATGTCCCCCAACCTGTAGCATATACGATGTGCCGATACTGTCCTTGATTTGGTGTCGACGCCCCTAGAAGGATTCGCGCTGGGCGACGGCCTAAAGCACATGGTGTGCCAATAACTCGATGCCCCAGTCAATATATATGATGAAGTCAGAAGTTTACCGATGGAAAGTTATACATTTATTGACTGCTACTTCCTGACACATAGCAAGTAAATCAGTTGGCTTATGTGGCATTGTGCACCAGTCTGGGGCACAATTAAATAATTTCAGTTCATCCGTTGAACCCCAAGGACTTCTAACTTGGGTGGCCTTCAACAAGGATTTAGAGCACCGGGCAAGGACGTAAAACTTTGTTTTCATAAACCCAGCTTAAATGCACTCTATAGATATTTTTCAGAATTCATAATTAGAAATGTTTCTGGAATTATTTGTGGAAGAGCATAGAGAGGAAATCTCAAATTCAAAATATATTAATTCCTAAATGCAGTCAGTTTTTATTCTGCGTTGAGTAGAAAATCTGTTATTTATTTTCTTAAGTTAAATTCCTAAATTAATGCCTAAAGCGTTCCGTTTTCATGAAATAGAAATGCTCTTTGGTTTTCATGACTAAAGTACTTTACTTTAAGTAAGGCTTTAGTTTCTGATGAAGACGTATGTTTCTTTTTTTTAAAGCTTTAATTGCTCTGCAAACTTTCTACAGGATGTTGCATGTGACGCACACTGTATCTATAAGTTAGGAAAATTAAACACTTTCCTTGCATTGTGTGGTTTTCATTGAATATGGCACAAATTAAATGCGCATCCGTAAAGGCATCCTGTCAACAATTTACTAGTTCTTTTCATTTTGATTAGAACAATCGAGTTTTTGGCTTACGACACAGAAGTTGCTTCAAAATCCCTTTTATTGCCTGCCGTTGCACTTCAGCAGTCACTTAATAGCCGCACAGATTTGCTACTGAATGAGGCTCATCATGTTATAATGCCACAATCGTACCTTCAGTGCTGAAAATTACTGAGAGGGCTCCGACCACAGCAGCTCGCTCATCAGACCTGATTGCTGGCTGCTGCCTGGCCACGTTGGTCCAATGGTCCGTTGGACCGCTGGTTAACTGGCCAGTTGGTCAGCTAGGTCATGTAATTGTATATGCCAGACGCACACACACCCAAGCACACACGCACATATGCACACATATACACATACTTGAGCATGGACCGGATGCTGGTACAGGACATCATTGAGACAACGACAAGGCTGAATGTCGCACCACTGCAATGCAGCTGGAGTCTGTTTGGATTCAGCTGTTGTTGTTGTTGCACTTGTTTCTAGCAATGCCATTGCCATCATTTGCTGCACATTTACGTCTCGCATAGAGATGGACACGTTTCGTACATTTTCGACACGAGATCACACGACAAAGAAGACTTTTTTTAAAATTTTAATGAAATGTATTTCTGAGTTCAATTTTTGATTTAGCTCCAGCGAAAAATAAAATGGTAGTAGAAAAACCAGGGGCCAACGATTATATTTGTAATCTTTTATTTTTGTAGATATATTTCAGAAATCATGATTTCAAATCCAGATATTGAGCATCTGTTACATATCTAGGCTTTCAAATAGTTAATACTTAATATGCATACAAAAATAGGAAGGAATTATTAAAACAACTTGTCTTAAGTTAACATTATTAATTCTGTTAAGCAGCTACTCATTCTTCTACATTCAGCACGAATGTGGACTTTTTGAACTTTCACCACGTTGTCAACTCTAGACTTGGCTTTAGACAAGTCCTCACTGCAGATTGGTCAGTCAATCTTTTCGGAAGCAATTAGAGAGCATTGATTGTTGTCGACCCGTCTGCTAGTCTGTGGAAATGTCAGGCAGACTTGACGACAGACTGAATTGCACTTGCCATGCTTAGCCACTTACTTGCTCGTAATTTGACTTTAAAACAAACACTGGCGATTAGATCCGTTGACTTACTTAACGCAACGATTTCAATTAAAACGCGAAAGTCCACTTAATTTTGATGACAATTAGTAATGATTGCACTATAGCCGCAATTTGGCTGCAATGTGTGGGAAGTAGAGATAGCTAAAAAAAAAAAAAAAAACACTAAATGACAAAATCAGTAACAAATCACGACAACAAACAACCCGACAACAACAACAGCAACAGCAACAACAAGAGATATGTCAACAACAAATCAGACAAATTGCATTAAAAATGCTATGGCACTCGAATGTCTGTTGACGGACAATTCCATTTATAGAGTGCTGCGGGGGGTGAGTGCTGGATTTTGCTCGATTGGGGCCGTCAACTAACTGAGCGATTAGTGTCACACCAACAACTGCTGCTCGTCTGACTGTCCATTAACCAGCAGCAACGCCAACAGCAACAGCAACAACAGCCGCAACGACGACGACGACGACGTCAACAACAAATCAAATCAAATGTACTTTAACACGCTCGAGCCCAGAGTATTTAACCGATGGCTAAAATGAAAAAAAAAAACGAAGAAGAAAACAAAAAAAAAAGGAAAGAATGTAGCCAAACGACTGAGGAAGACGAAAAGAAACAAATAGAGAAGCGGATAGATGGCAAGTGGCAAACGGGGAAATGGTAAATGGGGAAATGGCGCTGGGCAAACAAAGTTGCGCCTGAGCCTGACAATGAGTGCTCACCGCTTCCGTTTCCGCTTTAAGTGCTCTGAAATTGAGTGGGTATGAGGGAAACTGTTCAACTGCCCTCTTCTCCCTCTCTCTTTAGATATATACATATATATATATATATGTATGGCTTGGGTATAACAATCGGTCCAAGGCAAATCGACGAGCTACATCAAGTGGCAACATGGCAGCGACTCGTCTTTAGCATTTAGCTACGTTCGTTAGTTGTGCCTCATGATGATGCTCTCGTTTAAGTGATAAGTGCAGTTCAAATGTTTGTCCAAGTGTGCAACAATTTGAATTTTGCACTGCTTTTCAAATTGTTTTTGCTTTCTATTTTTTTTAAATACCTATCAACATTATTGAGGCACAAGGTATTTTATTTATGTATGGTTAAGTTGTGAAAAATTGCTGGCTGCTGACAAGTTGGTCTTTGCATTTTGCAAGCTTTAGCTTTAAATGTGTTTCTCTAGGTCCAAAATACCAGAAGATATTTAAATACTATTTTATCCTGTTAAAATCAAGTTGATTTTAATTCTAAGAGGTAGACATGAATCTCATTTGGCAAGACAAGAAACACTTAACATAATCTCATTCCATCTAAGCTGGTCGAGCATAAGCATTCCAGGAATAGCAACTGTTTATTGTTGAACAGTTTAAATTTCAAATTAATTCCATGAAATTTTAATTGGATCCTTAATAAAGCTATAATTGTGCATAATGATAATATTACAATAACAAATTCGTGTTAACAACAATAAGAGGATGCTCAATGTAATCCATTTATATTCGGTTCAGTTGGATTCAGCAAATATCCGCATTTTAAATATACTTAATATATTCAATGTGCAGTTGTAATTTTGTTTTAGATTCCTCAAAATAAAATCAAGAAAATTAAGTAAATAAAGTAAACAAAAGTCAATATTCAATCCACAGCGTGATTGCCATGTTTCCATTTGGAGTCTCAAATCTGCATTTCTCTCAAGCTTGTTAGGAAACTAAATAACGAAATTACTTAGCATAATAAATAAATAACAATAAATAATAGACGTCAGACAGAAACAGTTGTGTCTATTCTATTTGACGCTTAGCTGCAGGGTGTCTTCTTGTCCAGCATCTCCGACCTGGCAGCGACAACCATCGAAGGCTGAAGAGGAGGGCCTGAGGGGCAACGGTTGTCGCTGCACTTAACCCCTTTGGGGCGTAAAAAGCGTCTGGTGGCCTTCCTTCCTGTGGCCCTTGACTTAAAATGAAAGCCGTAAATTTAATTACGCTAAACAATTGAGTTGGCTTTTTGCCGGACAAGTTGCCCAACCATCTAGTTAGAACTATACAGAACAAGAACAAGAATAGTTTGCTTCGCTTTATACTCTTTCTAACCAATCTGATAGAAGATTTAAGATTGATTTCACATTCTTAATTAAATTGAAGTTTAGTCGAAAATAATAATAATTTAATACCAAATAAAAATTATTAAAGTCCATACAGGACTTATTAGATCAAACTTAATTAAATAGCTCAATTAATAATCAATAAAATTAAACGATTTATGAAATAATACTAATCAAATTAGCAGATCCGTTTAGTAGCACATATTACGTATACGCCATAGAGGACTACTTTTAATAGGAATATTTTGAAGTACCACTTAAAGCATTCAACTGGATCTGCTCTTAAGCCGTCATGCCAAAAACTGGGATAATTTTGGTGGCCGACAAAATAATCAGCGAGGCACACACACACATGCACAGACACACACATATCATTGGACGATGACAGCGCGAATGAGAAAAGGGTTTTGCCAAATGGCAGCAGCTCTGCGAGTTGCAGCTGATCTGGCATGCATGTGGCGTGCAGGGATGCGAGGGATGGCTGGGTTAAGGGCTAGAAGCTTGTTAAATGGGAGCTGCGTAATCTAATAGCCAGTGGATGGCCATTTGTACAGCTAGCCCAGGGCTCTGTTGCAGTGTACGGCATGCGTGCTGTGCGGCCTGCTAATGCAGCATCGCATTTGTTGCCGCCAGCTTCTAGGCATAATTTGTGTGCTTGCAGTTTCTTTCTTCTTTTTATTTATGGCCACGCCCACTGGCGAATTAGCAGCAGCGCTGGCCAGCAAATTTATGTAGCTCACTTAGCGTTGACTGCAACTTTGTCAACGTCGATGTTGGCGCTGGGTGAGCGCTTGACCAAAACCAAAAATAAAAAAAACACAAAAAAAAATTAGGCTACATTTTGCTGTGGGGCTGTCATTTGTCGCTGGTACTACCTGCCATGTGTTTACAGGCAGCAATTTATGGCCCCACAGCTGCCAGGTGCAGGTCCTTCTAATGACTTTAATAATTGGCAGCCGTATGCTGAAAATGAACAAGCCAAAAGAAAGAAAAATTGTAAACGTGCAATTAATGTACACGCAAGAATTGAGGAAGCTATTTCGATTAAAGTAATCATTTCTCGAACGATAATTTAAGAAAACTTTTACTTTAAAATAACTGTTATATAACTTAGAACTTATTTTTTTCCCGAGGATAAAGAATTTTACTAGTTTTCCACATTTTCAATATTTTGGCAACACCGTACAACAAACAACTGAATGTTCTACAAAAAGGTATTTGTCGTTTCTTCCAGATCTTTACAATTTCATTTTAAAGCTGATCGAACAAAAATAGCCAATTGCCAAAATGCGAAAATTGGCACTAAGTATAAGTACAATCGAACCCAGTTACCAGCTGCTTAGCCATATGCTTGCCACAAAAATTGTTGGCCCAGCTGCTGCTGCTGGTGCTGCTGCAACAGCAACGGCAACTGCTTTTGAAGTCAAGTTGGAAGCTATTAAATTTCCTGCCCAGTAAAAATTTGTTGCAGCTGCCTTATTTATTTCGTATTGAAGTTAAAGAAAAATGGAGCCCCAACAATTTGGCCACGCTGCCTGGATCTATTTCAATTTAGTGTGGCTCAATGCCAAGTTGGGCCACCGCAGCTTTACCATTGCCTTTCCACTTAGTATCAACGTTTCGCTTTGTCTGCTTGCCAAAGATTTCAACTGCTTGTCCGCCCTCAGCTGCTGCTGCTGCTGCTGCGGCTTTTGCTGCTGCTTAATCCGTTAACGATTTCATTTGGCATACCCCATTGGTGTTGCATATCGAGCGAGGGCAAGCAGCAGCCATGTGCTTAAGCACACTTAATGCAATTGCTAAGACCCATTATTATTTTAACTTATATGCTCGCTGCTTCAAGAAGCTGGCAGCCTGCACAAAGCAAAAATGACCAAATCGATAGATGCCTTCGTTGACCTGTGAGATGAACGCGAGTCCAGTTGCCAACAGCGACAAGGTATTAAGGAATGCCCAAATGAATTTGGAGCAATTTTCAATTATTGCACAATCGAAGCGTAAATAAGTTGTAAATCATCAATTACCCCAACAAAAGAAAAAAAAAACGCAAACACCTACACAGTAACACTATCAACGAGCTAAGCCAAACAACACCAGCAACAACATCTGCAGGAATTGTTGCAAAAAAATAACAACTGCAATTGCTGAAAAATCGCCAAAGCGGATACGTGTGCTATGGCGCCAAAAAGAGAACGAAAGATAAAAAGAAGTACAAACAAATAAAAGTAGAAAACGAAAATGTTTTCAGATTTCAGTTGGCAGACATACAATACTCTTGCCTTTGGCTAATATTAAAAACTTAAATTGCTAAATTTTTATGAATTTGAATGGATAATACTATTTACACATTTTTGGTTAGTTTAATAAAGATGCGTATTTTTTCGAAAGTGCTATGAGATTTAATATTTTTGTATTCAATTGGTATTAGCTCGTAGGCTAGGGTATATAATAAATAGAGAGGGAGAGAGAGAACAATATAAGATGGAGGGCAGAGCACGTTTCATAGACAATAAAAATTCTATGAAATGAAAAAGAAAATGGGCAATCGTAAAAATAGCAACTAACGGTTAAAAAGTGGTGTTGTTATTGTGTGTACAAGTAAAAGAAGAAGACGAAGAAGAACAATGTGAGAAGGATATAGGAGGTGCGAGTGTGTAGGACGAAATACTGAGCAACTTGGCTGGCAGATAAGGCAAAGCAGAGGAAGTGCTGCGAGCAGTGCGATGAGGTTAAGTAGATGGATGGATAGAAATGTCTTTGCGATGGCTTTCGGCCAGTGGCAGAGCACGTGATTTATGTGGTAAATAAAAGCAGACACAAATGAGAATCAAAGCGCTGAGATACGGGTAAAGCTGCAGTAGCAGTAGCAGTAGCAGTAGCAACAGCAGTATCAGTTGCAGTTGCAGCAGTTGCACCAGCTGCATCAGCAGTCGACAAAGTGCGGTTAAAGCATACATTTAGGCGCAGCAGAAGGCAGTAAGAACGGGAGGGGCGCAGACAAAGGGAAAGAACTGACAGCCGGCAGGGCGAAGGCAAAGGCAATGGCAAAGGACTTGCTGCTACTGCTGCTGCTGCTGCTCCTGCTGCTGGTAGACAAAAGCAAGCAAGAGAGAGAACATAAAATCCGGTGCGGCTGAACGACAGACGGATAGACAGAGAGACAGAGAGACGCCACATCGAGTTGAGTAAAACTTTTTAATATTATTTCAAGTCTGAAATGAGGGCAATCAGCGGCGCAATTGTCGAGCGGCAAGCATAACAAAGAACTGCTCTTGCCACTAACCAGAGATGGCTGGGTGTGTGATATGAGGGGCAAGGTGGAGCAAGAAGGGGCTAAGCACACGGCAAAGTAGCGAACAAAGACGACGAACGTTTAACAGCCGCCAACATTGCCAATAACTGGGCACTGTCAACGCGAAGGGTGGGTGAAGGTGGTGCATTGATGCATTCTGAGCATTGGGGCAGGGTTGATAACTTGCATTGGATGGAGTATGCTGCAGGAAAACAAACAGAAGTATTTCCAAATGCGACGACAATGCCAAATAGCAAAGACAAAGGCAACTGAACCAAACCGAACCGATGCGAAGCGAACCAAACTGATGCAAACCACGGCCGTAAATGATCCAGATGGGAGCAGAGAGATGTGGATAGCATCGTTTACAAATTGGTAAACCTTGTAGCGCCAATTAGGCTCATGCAGCTGATAACCGAGCTATGAGTTATATAAGATTTTCAGGTGGTGTAAAATAGCAGTTGTTAAGAGTGCATAGAAAGTGTGGCAAATAATTTCTAGTTGAAGGCTAAGTCTTATGAACTAAACACATTTGTTTATTTATTTACATACTTGTTTGAAGCTTAAACTTATATAAATATATATATATATATATATATATATATCTTTGACCATATCTTTGATGGAACCAGCAAAAACCGTATTTGAAATACAAAATGAGGTCACCAAACAATAAATATCAAAATATTTGTTAATAAACCGAAATATTTTTTATTAATTATAATATATATATACAAATATATATATATATATATACGCAAAAACTAATACTATGTTTTTCTAAATAATGTAATAGTTGTTCATATAAACATATTTTTAATTTTGTAATATTGATAAATATTTATTTAGGCATCCCTCACATTCAATTAAAATATAAAATGTTTAATTGTTTTTTCTAATTAAAAAAGTCATAAAGATATAGAAATACAATATATAAATACAACTTTATGTTTTGTAAAGGAAAAAAAAAAAAATTTGAATATTTTTTATACTAAACATAAAGTCAGGAATCAAATAAAAACTGTAACAGGCAACATCAGAGAATCATTGTAGCGCGACATGCAGTAGAAAATGCATTTTTGATTTCAAAAGCTGGCTGAAATAATTGCCATAACATATATGTTTCGAGTCCAATATGGGATGCACATAAGTTGCAATTACGACAATTTCAACTGGCAACGACCTCAAGCTGTAGTGTATTGCAATATTGTTGCTGCTGGGAAGCACGTTGTGTTTCCTTTCGTGTTTCATGGGCCACTCTCGACGTCTAGTGGATGACATCGGTGTTTTATTCTGTTTCAGTTCCACAAGTGCCACAACGGAAGTGAAACACATGCGCTGCGCCAAAGAGCGTACTGAACTTGTACCACTAACCCAGTTAGAGACAAGATGGTTCCACAGGACGCGTGCCGCGTAGTGCACGCCTAGCTGCAGTTACGAATGCACGCGAGTCCCGTCACGAAACCGAGCATCGGGAATTGACCGAACCACAAGCCAAATGTTGGCCCAAGAACACTCTGGCAATGGACTGACACCAAGTTCGAGCGTGTTTGAATGAGCTTTGAGTGTTTTTTGCAAATGTTGCTAGCTCAATGTGCCAAATGTGTGTATACATGTTGCTATGGCTACTGCGGCTAATCGTTCAAAGTTTCACTCTGTTATCAATGTTCATAAGCTGCTGGAATTCGAATTTATTGAATTATAGCCATACAAAGTATTTTAGCCAGCTACGTATTTGTGTAAAGAAGATTTATATCACTTATATAGAGCGCAAATTACAATCCATTTCTTTGCCATAAAAGATAGTTTGATCAGTGGCACGTGCTTCGCACTGGGAAGTCTAGCCGGAAATTTGAAATTTATGTCTACCATTTTAACACAGAATACTTTACACTCTTATCGTCTACGAGATTAAATTTGTTCTTGCTTGTTAACCAACATAAATTTAATTCAATTTTGGTCTGATGTTTTTCTATTATTTTACATTTGAATTTTCATATCGCATGACAATATTATAATGGTTGAAAAAGAGTTTCGAAGAAATTTTAATTAAACATTCTCAACGACAAGCGTTTGGTTGATAAAATGGAAAATGTCATTTATTTTGTAGTTTTGCACAAGGACACTCTTCCCCATTGCCCGTCTGCCCCTCTGCCTCGCTCACCACCCTAACCAGTTATCATCAGTTGCTTCCGCCTTGGTTTCACTTAGTGCTTATCTTGCGATGACATACCTTGTCATTTCGGCTGTCTTCGTAAAAATATCAAATGCAATTTACTGCAACAGCAAAGTTCACAAAAATAAACAACATCAGGACCTACACACACACACACACACACACACACACGTAGGTGCATCAGCACAACTAGTTGCTGTCAGTTATTTAGTCCCTTTTTTTGTACATTTTTGTTGGACACCAGAAACTTCATTTGCATGAAAGTTCATTTTAGATTGTTATTAAACGTATAATTTAAGTTTGATATTTACTGTCTAAAAGCGAGTTGCCCAAAGTAAGCATTCCTCTCTCGCAACCGAGAGATTTATCTGTTAACATAAATGTGTCTAACTTGGATACTATAAAAGCAACAGCTGTAAAATGTGTACTTGTGTATTGCAACAAAGTTATTCAAATAGACACAAAAAATGTTACTAAAATTTAAAGCATTTTAAGTAAATTTATTTTACTATTTAAAATAATTGTGCAACTTGAATAATGTATAATTAAAATATGTATTCGCTGGCTTCAGGTCAAGTTCCTATATTTTTTTTACTTCAATGCTTTATCCCGTTGGGATGAGTTTTCAGAGGGAGACACACAGCGTTCGTCCAGTTAGTTGTAGAGTTTCAAACTCAAGCAAAAGTTATCGCAAAACAATCAGAATAATATAATGAACTTTATGAGTAATAAGGACAATATTACCCAACGACTCATCCTAACTCTAAAGTTGTCAAAAGTCTGTTTGCAGGCTGACAAATACCTTGGTACAAGTATTACTAGTTTTATTTTAATTGTTTACTCTATTGAACAACGTTCGGGTGTGATGCGACGTAGAAGCTTTGCCTGCTGCATGCTGCATGTTGCATGCACAAGTCGAACTAGGGCGAGTCAATTTATTTGCATAATTTTCTTGTTTACAATTTAAGTCGAGAGCAACGGGAGGAGAGGGGATGGCACGAAGACGGCAATTGTGATTGACTTAAATGAAGTTACGACTTTGCAACAAGCCAAGGCAACGGACTAAGTAAGTGGCATGAGCAACAGAAGTTGGACTTGGGACAATTTATAATATTCAATTTATATGCATTTCTTTTCGTTTTTTTGTTGTGCAAGTCGCCAACGCGAACGACAACAACAAAATAGACAGCAACAACAACTGCAACTGCTAAGCTGATAATTCCAGATACATACACACACACACAACACACCCACACCCACTCACACACACACACAAGTTGAAAAGATTTACAGAATGAAATGTTCGCTGTGATTAATGAGATTTGTCGCTTGGTTCATTTGAGTTTTCCATGCCGTTGACTCGGCTCCATGTTGCGCCTGGTCGCCAGCGAAGTGGCATGCATATAAATATCATAAATGCTAAGAGCTTGCAATTGCTGGCTCTGAGAAGTATGCTTCAGTTTTGGGCAGCTCACAAATTGCTGGAAACGGCGGCAAGCAATTTGCATTTTCATTACTTGCAGCTCAATTTGAGAACAACAAGGTCGTCATCTTGGGAGTTGCCCCAATTGTATTTGTTGTGCCAGACCTATTCAAATGAATGACATTAAATGTTGGCTCGGCCAATAATTCATTTGTTAAGCTCCGTCACGCATCCAGCCAAGATAATCATGGGCCAAGGACATCGTTCGTTGCGTTAAATTCCTTTTATTTTATTTACATTTACATTTTCGTTTCCATTTTGTGCTTTATATTTATTTTTAGTAAGTTTTAAACGCTGCACTTTCGGCTAGCCGGCTGAGTTATGGCTGGCAATAAATTTCTATGACATATAAATGTAAATAATTGAGTAGGCCTAGCAAGTTGCTGAGAATGGGAATGGGAATGGGAATCGGAATGAAGATGAGGACTGTTGTCGTTTAACAATGTGATGAATGTTCCGGCACAGTTTACGGCCAATTTGGTCATTTCATTTCAAACATTTTGTTACATTTTATAATACAAATTATATCAGATATATATTATTATTTATTCACTTAGTACTATCCAGCTACCATTTCAATAAATGCTCCCAACTAAATTCGTATAATTCAAGCAGGCTTTAGACGGTTAGTGGCATTATGGGGAATGGTGACGATACGTCTATTTTGAGCTTCTTCACGACTTCTCTTACTTGCTCCTTGCTGTTCATGCCGAAGCCTTCGAAGTGTTCCACGTGGAAGAGACTCACTCTGCGAGCGTAAAAAACATAAGATTTATTTTTAGATATTTACTGGCAATGATTGTTCATTTGAATAATATAGTGGGGGGCTCAGTTTAATATATTTTTGTTGGAAATTTAACACGCCTTCAAAGTATTTTCATACATGATATTTTGCGTATCTTGCATAAATATTTTAAAATACATTTTGTCGGACGGAAATTTAAATTTCTTTCACAATTTTTAAACTTAAGTTCTTCGAGTTTTGTAAGTCAGTCGGAAGAGGGTATTAAAATCTTACCTCTTGCCAGAGATATCCATTAGGAATCTGTAGTAGCTGCTACGTAGTGTTGTTGCCTCCAGGATGGCGCAGTGGAAGAGTAGAGCTGTACACGCACTATATAGTATCATATTAAAGTGCGGTATTTCGGGCAAAACATCCTCCTTAATGCCCCAAACGTAGAGCATTTGCATCGCTTTCCACATAATATACAGCGATATCGTTGTGTTGGGGAACTGCAGCAGCCCAATGGAGCCCAGCAGACCGGCGGATATTGCAAAGGTGGCGCTATCATGTCCACAAGCATTGCGCAGAAAACAAGAAACTGCCTAAAATCAGAAATTTGTCATAAATTATCAAATACAATATCGGAAGAAAACTTAAGATCCCGGTAAGAATTACCTTATAGACCAGTGAGAATGTACCCAGGGCAAGTCCCAGGTTCAGGGATCCTTTGTTAAATATCTGCTTACGCCAGTCCATCTTCATTTTGATTATGTTGGGTATGTTGAGCAGCAGCTTTAGGCCCACTTGCAACCCAATTCCGCCCAGCAAGGGTTTTAGGCCGCCCAACAGGGCGTAACTGCCGCAACCCTCACGATGTGGACAACTTGGATGTTTGGCCTTGCGCAAACGGTCATAGAGCTGAATGTAGGCAGAGATGCTGAGAAAGTCGAATTGCTGCCTAGAGTTTTGCTGAGTTGTTACTTGTGGCGCTTTAATTGCACCCTCCTCCTGCTTGCCAATGAGTATACCCAGAGCCTTAAAGGTGGCGTCCTTGACCTTTGACTTATGCACACCCAGGCGGTACATATAGAGCAGAGCTGTTAGGCTGCAGCCCAATATGAAAACGTGTCCATTGGGTATTGAGCGCACTAGACCACGTGCCTCCAACATGTTCCACAATGCCTCTGCGGCCACATTTGCCACATACAGCGCCAGTGGTGTGCGACGCTCCGGTCGCTCAATGCACAATGCGGCATAGCTGCCAATGAATGTCGGTACGAAGGCCACTGTGCTAGCATAGAAGCGACCAAGACAGCGACGAACCAGGCAGACCATCAAGTTGAACATATAGGAGTTCGTCGTGAGGAAGGCCGTCGACCTTAAAATGCCAGTAATCGTGTGCTGTATGTCCAACAATCTGGGAATGCGCATTTTCGTCACCAGCGCCAGCTTTAAAATGCGATAACAATCAATTATTTATTATACAGATTAAAGTATTTTTTTTTTTTAACAATTTCTGTGCATTTCTGTTTTTAGACATGAACAGACTATATGCAAATGTGGCAACCCACTAGAAAATAATTGGTGGTGTTCAATGTGGTTCGTGGTACAAAACAATTTTTTGAGCATTGCATTTGCAATAGAGCTTGTTTCGCGAACCACATTAAAAAAAAACAAGTAAGAATGTTCCAAATTTGAAGTCTCTAGCTCATATAGTCTCTAAGATGCGCGTGTTCATACAGACAGACGGGTTATATCGACTCGACTGTTGATCCTGATCAAGAATATATATACTTTATGGGGTCGGAGATGCTTCCTTCCACACAGACAGCATGAGAAAATTGCTTGACATTTACTTTCTGGCATCTTTTTCAATCCCTGTTGATAGAGTTTTCTCTTAAACTTGTAAAATCCCTTAAAGATTTATATCTGTTTAAATCAAATTTACAAGAAAATCAAAAGAGAGCAAAGAGAGCTAGCTGCAATTGTAACTCTTAATAAAATCATTGATACAAAACTAAATTGATCAAAACTGAGACAGTAATTATGGAAAAAGTGTCATGTCACGCAGCAGTTGATTTATATACAAAAAAAAAAAAAAAAAAACAATGAAAAGTCTTACAACAATTTACATAGAAACAAGTTAGATCTCCACTACAATGTACCCTGAACCCAGCTGTTAAATATATTTTTGCATTATACCATTAACAAAAACAAACAAAATCCACTTTTAATGACCATAAGCGATACGTGATAATAATGGAAAATTATATTTTAGTTGTTTTTAGTTTGTCTGAAATTTAAGTAGCAATATGCTTACATTGAATCCGGTTGTCAGTACTTACCAGATAGACCATTGTGTAGGTTCGCATAGTCCCAGGAATGGAAGCAAGTAGAATGCCGCCTGCGCCGGCGAAACAACTCGATGTCCATGGATGCACATACTCATGACAGGTGCAGTTGATGGCCGTTTCAATTAGTTTGCTCTGCACGGCCATGTTATGTTTTAGATTAAATGTATCGATTATGGTTTAAGCGTAAATATTAAGATTATCGCACTAGCCGGTTACCAATGATGATAAGATTGTCGATGAAATTCGCGTAAGCACCCACAAATTCCGCGAACAAAGTGCAAAAGTTAGCCTGTTTTCCGATTGGATGTAGTTTAGTTTGTGGGTTGAAAAACTTTAATTTCCCTAGAACAATTTGCACGCTTCAGTGGCAGCTTAACCTCTGTAATGCGCAACGAATACGTTGTACAAATAGTGTAATCTATTCGGTTGAACGCTTCAAATTCGACTGTTTATTGTCATTGAGCGGACAACTATTGAACAATATTTGTTTCGGAGAACTCCATTTGTCGCTTATGATAACACGCAAATGTCGTTAAGCAAGAGAGCTTGCGGTGCTTATCATGAAGCACTTTCAGTTTATCAACTATTCCGACTCTTAGCTACGCTCTTGAACGAACGAGTTAAAGAGTCGTTAAGTGTTTTTGACGATATTTGTTTTATTAAGAAACTGGTAGAAAAAAGTCAATTATTTATCATAACCACCCATATTACCTAAATATACATAGTTATATATATATATATATACACTGTACCTATATATTAAATAGAATTCGGTTAATGATGGTGAGAATCGTATCGAACGCGGAATAGTTGAGCACTTTTAGTGCTGAGACTTATTATGATAACACATTTGCTGGCACGTTTCAGTTCGACTTCAATCGTGTGTTCGCTCAGGAGGCAAATGAAAATGCTGGCAGCGACAGCTTGTCGACGATTTTCAGGCTTTTGAGCATTTCATTCGTCTGCTGCTGCGTATTTAAGCCGAAGACATCAAAGGCGCTCAAATTGAACTTGTTGAGTCTGTTACAAGAAAAAAAAAAAAATGTTATCGCATTTGGCATATCAAGTGTTATATAAGTGTATATATATGTTATATAGTCAATGCTTGCCTCTCGCCGGATATGGCCTGCAGAAATTTGTAGTAATTGGGTCGCAACGACTGCGCCTCCAAAATGCCTACATGGAAGAGCACCGCTGTGAAAAATGCATACATATACAGCATAAAGTTGGGTATGCGTGGCAGAATACCGCGCTCTTGAGCAATGCCACTTAGTATCTGCAAAAGACGTGAGTAATAGTGAGTAATTCTTTTATATACAATCAATACTTACCTGTATAGCCTTCCACATGACATACAAGGCGACGGTATTGTCGGGGTACTGGGTAAAAGCGAGTGAGGCCACCAGACCTGCGGGTATGGCAAAGAGAGCCTCATCCCTATCGAAACAGTGTCGCAGCAGACAGGACATGGACTGTAATTGATATTAAAAACAATTAATTAAAATTTTAATTTGATAAGTATCATTTATCTTAGCTATTGATTAAATTCCGAATAATTCTAGTATCAGTAAGTCATATTAGATAAATGAATTTAGAACGATATCTTTCTCATTATATTTACGGCAATAAAGTAAGCACAAAAGTAATATTTTTTATAAATTTAGTTTGATAGATTTCTGCCGTTTGCGAATTGATTGATAGTGCGATATGATAATGAATACATATAATAGATTTTAAACACTTAAAGTAGATTGACTTATTCGTTCCAATTTACACTGGAGTCATTAAGCTTTGCTGACCTGCACAATTTAGAATTATATGTAAATGGGTAAAAGCGAAAGTTATCAACTTAATCGAAAATGTAATACGATTTTTTTTAATTCACTATTTCTGTATTAACGACTCACCTTAAATAGAAACGAGAAACTGCCCATGAAAACGCCCAGTTGCAGGGTGCTTCTATTGAAGATTTGCTTGCGCCACAGCATCTTGCCTTGAAACACGCTCTTCACATTCATCGCCAGTTTGAGAGCCACTTGCAGAGCGACGCCGCCGGCAAAGGGACGCAAGCCACCAAAAATGGCGTTACTGACACAGCTGGACTTGTGCCGGCAGCTGTCATTTCTGCCGCGGATTAGATTGCTGTATATGCGCACCCAATCGGCGGCGGTGGTAAAATTGACTGTGGGTCGTAGTCGCGAAGGAGCTGGCTGCTCACCGGGTACCATGTGCTCTATCTTGACAATCGGACCGGCCTCATCCGTGCCTACAAAAATGCGTAATATGTTGAAGATGGAGTCATCGGTGGCGCTCAAGCGATACAGATACAGCAGTGCGGACATGCTGCACGCAAATATCAATGTTTGTCCATGTGGAATGGGATGCACCCAGTTCCGTGCCTCGGCCATATTCCAGAGTGCTTCAGTGGCCACATTGGCCACATAGAGTGTCAGCAGTGGACGACGAGCCGGCCGCTCGACCAATATGGCCGTGAGAGACGACAGGAAGCTGGGCACAAACGCAACGGTGCTGAAGTAGTAGCGTCCCAATACATTGCGCAACAGGCAATTGTACAGGATGAAGGTGTATGCATTCGTCACCAGAAATGCGGTCGACTGAAGAATGCCCATCAGAGTGCGACGCAGATCCTGCAGCGTTGGCACACGATGTCGCATCAGCAGCGAGAAGGCATACACAATGGTGTAGACACGAAGACAGTAGGGCGTGGCCGAAAGCAATATGCCCGCTGTGGCATTTACACATTTATCCGTCCAGGGATGCTGAAACTCCTGGCATGAAATGCACAGCGGATCAAGCAACTTGCTTTGTGCACCCATTATCTGTGAATGCACAAAACGTTTGTTAGTTAGGCTCATTAAACTTGCAATCAATTCCAATACCAAGGCCAGAAGGCCAGAAGTCCATGATTTGGACTTTAATCTTATCTACACATCTGATTTAAATAATAACAAGCAAGAAAAAAGCAGCAAAATTAACTTAACAATAAACATTGATAAGCGAATCCATGTATGTTCGTATATTATTTAATGTTAACTATTTAATAGCAAATTATTATTTGGCGTTATCAAGTTTGCTAGTACGCAAGTACTCCAAGTACGCAACTGATAAATCGCACAATCAGGTCTTGCATCTCACTGGGAACTATATCAACAAACAAAAAAGCCTCGTCTGGTTTATACTTACACTAATTTGACTCCGGAGAGAAAGACAGTAGTTGCTCAACAGCAGCTATTTGTTTAACTTTTTAAATCAGATCACTTAAAAAGCTTTGAACTCAAATGCGTAAAATAATTAAATACTAGATATCAAACTGTTTTGACAAGTACTTAATCGGCTACTGCGTTCCATAAAAATGTAAACAAAACAGATACAACAGCTGTCAGCTGGGTTCGGTGTGACCGTATCTGCTTTTGAGATTTTGGCTCAATAATTGGTAGGCTACGAATTAACCGTTGCACATTGGTTAAGCCTATTTAAATTCTATTACTCGTAAGCCTAGTACTAAAATCAACGAAAGTTTGGGCGCACCAAGCATATAAATGCGTGACTTAAATTCGAATACCTGATTTATACAGAATGCTTTAAATAAAATATATCGCGGGGAATTAATAAAGTTATCGATAAGAAATTGCGCACGTTTTACAGCACAGTACGCGATAGCCCACGTGCAGTTTTAGTTGTTTAGTGCTTGAACATGGACGCAGATTGCAATAGAGACGTGAGTAAAATTAAAAAAAAGTTAATACGTGCCAAAACATGTAAATTTCTTGCAGGTGAAACGCGTTCAATTAAGATTCGACCCTAATGCGAATGGGGATGATAGAAAGAAGGCTCGCAAGCTCTACAAAGTGTACAAAAAGGAATTTCTCGAGGAGAATGAATACAGAGAAATCAGCACAAATCGCTTTGCCAGCGAATGTGGCGAGCAGATGGAACAATTTGATCCGGCCACCCATGATGCCTGGGTGCTGCAGTGCCCCAAAAGCATCGACCTGAGCAGCCTGCTGACCAACAAGCGCATCAAAATACCCGGTCGCCGCTATGTGGGCGACATTCAGGTGCGTGCCACACACTACGCACAGCCGCAAACCCAATCCGTTGGCTACGTCAACAGCAAGAACAAGTACGCAATGCGATTGCTGCCGCTGGCTGGTCAATTGGTGGTTGGCAAGCGTTTAAATATGCATCAGCCCAATGCGGATGTGGAAACCAATCAGTGTCCAAAATCTTGCAAACCACAAAAATTTAAAGCGCCCCTGCGTCATCCGTTCTTTGGGCGCGACTATAAGAAGTTTATCGATTTAGACAAGAAGACGAAGACGAAGCTGCGCCATGCGGATAAGAGATGCGGCGAGGCAAAGAGCAAAGAGCTCGCCACTGGCAATTTCTATCAGATACGCAGTAAACTTCTGGCAACCACACAAACGCTGCAGCAGAAAGAGCACGATGTGCGGCAGTCGGTGCTGACCGGCGTCCTGCCTAAGTTCATGGAAAACAGCGAGCATCCTGACTATGTGGATCTGGTGAATGACGACGACGATGACGCCGAAGCGGTGAAGCAGTCTCAGAAGCTGGACAAAAAGCACCTGAAACGTAAACCGAATGGTGCAGTAAAACCTAAACCCACTGAAGATATTCCAGATGCAGAGCGGCCAACGTCCAAGAAACGTAAAAAGCGCCATTCTCAAAGTAATGCTTAGTCTGCCACTAAAAGCATAATGTTTTAACAAACTACATCTGTTTTGTTTTAAGTTCAAAACTAAAATAATAAATATTTATAAATATTTATACATTTTTTATTCCTCAACAAACTGCTATGAATTGGCAATCAAGTTCAATTGTGTTGTATTTACTACTAAAAAAAAGTATAACATAGTAATACAACATCAAAATCATATGTGCACAGTTTTAATTCATTTGAAATCAAAGTGCAACGGACAATTTTGAGGTTTCGCTGCTGCTTGGATAGCTAAGTCGTCACTGAAAATTAAGAAAATATTCAATACTATATTCAATATTATTAATATAAATAATTTAATTAATCATTCGAATTAATATCATTATATACATAATTAATGTTTAGATCAATTGCCTACCTGCGTGAACTTAGGGGATATACTTGCAGAGTTGGCATTTGAAAAGAAATCCGTGCAAGTTTGGAACATTGGACGCACGGCACGATTTAGTGGACTCGACCTTTTGCTTGTTGAGTCAGTTGGGCGCAAATGGTATGGGAGCACTGCACACTGTCGTCGCGGAGTTAAAAATATGCTTATCGATCAGGCATGTTTTACGCCACTATTCCCTTGTAACTACTTTTCCTGATGTCGTTCGTCAAAGTGGGATTTTCTCACTAATATAATGTGTCCTCTAGTGCAAATTATCAACTTTGTGCTTATGCCACTGCAGTATCAATTGTTTTTTGTTCAAATCATTGCTTTTTTTTTAATGGCTACTTATCCATTAAGCTTAATTTATGAGAATTCATACATTAATTTATGGAAAAACGCTTTTAATAAGTTGATGCAAATTACAATTAAATAAAAATATGTTGAACAATTTTTTATGTATGAATAAAAATGGTAGTTATAGGTTGACAGATTTATTGTTATTATTGAACTTTATTTGTTGCCGTATGAAAAAAGTGAAGTTTTTTTGTAAAAATTTAGTTATTGAAAAAAATGCAATATAAATTGTATGCAGGAATATCTATAAAATGGATTATTTATAAAATATTTACAATTGGTATAACTGCTATTATAATATATGAATTGAATTTTTTTTAAACAAAGCTGATAATCTTACTACGATTTTTAGTGATTTTTATAAATTCAAACAATGTTTTCATTGGTTTTCTACGTTAATTGAAGAACATCAACTAGTTCGTCTCTACTGCATGGATTAATGCATGCTCTATCGATAGGTAAATTTCGATAGGCGAATATCGTATGTGCGTACCGTAGCAGTTGGCTTTGAATTGAGAACTGTGTTCTTCGTTTAAATTGTGTAGCCTAAGAAACTAACCAGGAAAGTTTATTGGTTCTGTGCATAGAAACTGCGAAATAATTAAGGATGAGGTGCAACTTAAAGTGGGGGCAAATCGATTAGATATAGCTCAAAAACGTAAATCGATATAAATAAAGATTGATTGATTCATAGATTGGTAAATTAATTTTATTATATGGTTTTCAGATTGCTGATAGCCTTATCCACATCCAAATCATAATTGGAGTTTTGCTAATTATAATCGAATTGGTGAGAGCAATATACAAAGAAACATGTAAAAGTATAATAAAATGATATCCATGGCAATTAAACCTTTTGCTAATGATATATATGCACTTAAGCTGTTTAAATACTTGCCCCATCTTTTGAATGGATCTGGTTTTGGGGCTCCTTCTGCCAGTTGCCATGCTTCACATTCTGCAAGGGATAACAAAATATTTCATTATTATTTGACTGCTGGGTACGAAGAGTAGGCGTACACGTAAGAGAAGGGGGCAGGTGTCTGTTTATCACTTCTGCAGAGCAATGCTATTATCTTTGCCTTTCACCTGTAGGTCGTAGCTGGGCTTATTCCCGTTAAGCTAACGTGCTTAAGTAGTTCCATTCAAGGAATATGACCGAGAAGTGTTTCTGGGTGTGCAGTTCTCTGTGCGTAGTGTTTGCTTTTGTTGTTTTTGGTTTAGCTGCTTAAGAATATTGCGGTTGCTTCTGTGTGTTTCCGCTTTTGGGGGGAGGAGATGCTTAGGACGGGTGTCATGGACAACAGACTACATTGCATTCCAATTGGTTGGCAGCTACTTACTTAATTTACCCAGAGGTGATACACAAAAGCTGTGTGAACAAATCTTTGCCTTTGACAAGCCACTTGCTGCTAAATACGCACTTCAAGTTAATAACGAATGATAGATGGGAGGAGTGTGGCCTGGTCTGAGGAGTGAGTGGTTGGCAAGCTCAAGCTCAAGCAATATTTTGCTATAGGCATTAACTATGGAAGGCTGTTTCAATTGGTAAATATTTGAATCATTGCCAAAGCAGAATGTCAATTTGTTCACAGAAGACAGTCCAATATGCTCCTAATGTTAATATGTACATATCAACATATTATTGAATATGATATCTGAGGAATAATAAAGTTTAATTTGATCAGATTGATTAATTTTAGCTGCTAATTAAACATTGTATTTATTTTATTCAAAATTAAGGTGATTAATTTGAAAGTTCACAAATTTATGTTACTAACCTTTTTACAATTTACTATCTAATATTTTTAAGAGGTTTTTTTAGCAGCTCAAAAGAACTTTTTTACATATTTTACTAAATTAACTAGATTGAATTAAAATTCTTATTGATTTATTGAGAAAACTGATTAAAGGTTCATTTACTTTTTTTGTTGCACTTTTATTTGTTTAATAGTTCGGCTAACTTTACATATGTCAATCAAATTAAATTTCATTACTTTCTGCTTAAAAATACTTTTGGATATAGAAATTTTCGGAAACTTTTAAAAACTTTTTCTTATTATTTGAAATTTAGTATATTATAAATATAAGCATTTATTTTAGGAATAGAAATATAAATATATCAATATGAATGTTAATAATATTATTCTAACATAGAATGAGAGAATTGTGAAAAACATATATTTCTGTAAGTAATAAAAACATTTTTATAATGTTTATTAAAATGTTTATCTCATGACCTCATCAGAGCCGAGAGCCCAGCTGCAGTAACTCACTCCACCCACAACATGTTGCAGCTGCCATTGCTTATGTGGCTGGATTGTATTGATTTTACAGACTTGTCTTCTGGTGAGGCGAAAGGCGAAAGGCGACTCATCTATTCTGTCGTTCGGAGCTTTGCCTGCTATCCAGCTGATGGCTCGCCTCATTTGCTTGGCCATGTCCAAAATTGTGTGTGTATGTGTGTGTATTACTGTGTGTTAACCGTGGTTAGGGCTTCCTTCTAAATGTGTTCAATTAAGCGGTTATAAATTGTTCATTTGCCCACTGGTGCGCATGGGCAACAACAAAAACAGCAATAACAAGTACAACAACAGGCAATGCCATCCGGTGCAACTATAGGAAAACAGCAGGCGACATTGTCCACGTTGTAATATTTTACTGTAGGCTTTAGGCCAGCAGTTTGGGCCGATAAGCACGATATGTGTGTGTCGACATTGTACATTGATGCATATCCTGCCATTAACAATCCTGGGCATATACACACTTACACACATATAAAATATATACAATTAATTAAACGCAAAGTTGTTATTTTATTAATTGCTGCATTTAGTTTCGGGCATTATTTTTGGTGGTAACAAACAATACTTGGCTAACCAAAATGTTGGCTGCCAAAACAAATGCCGAAAGTCATCAATAGCCATAGGACTTGATAGCCACAAGGCCAAAGCGCTCACACTCAAAACCAAAAAGTCAGCAGGAGCACACACAATCAGAGGGAAAGGGACAGGGACATAGATTGAGAGAGAGAGAGAGAGAAAATGAGTTTAAAAGTTTAAAGGGTGTGCTCAGCATTTTGGGCATAACCAAAAATTGTGGCCAAGACCGCAGGGACTTCACATCAAATAGAAATTTGCGGCTATTGCTAACAAACGAGCATCAGCACACACACACACAATCATATACCACATCACAGTCATACACACCACACACACACACACACACACACATGTACATCTACAGTCTGTCCATGGTGCTGTCCACATTTCCGCAGCGAATGTGTCAAATGTCACACACTTGCACCCATACTAACACTTCCAGTTACACATGCACGCACTGAAACACACACAGCCAAACACACCCAAACACACCAAAACACATACACACACACATCCACACACACTGAGGGCCAAGTGCATCACAACTACATTTTGGCAGAGGCAACATGGGGCACGCTCTGCACGCTTTGCCTTGTCGAGCGGAACCTGCCACCAAATGTAAAATTAACAATGGATTATGTGATAGTTGTGTTGTTGAGCATGTATGTGTGAGCATGTGTGTGAGACGCCTTTTAAATACCCTGTAGCTAAATAGGTAGAATAGATCAGAGCAAGTCCAGACAGAACATGCAATAATATCTAATGTTCTTGTTGGTAACATTTTTTGTATAATATAAATATGTTTTTTTTTGACTGGTTTCCTCAACTGTATCAAATAAAATGTTTATTTTTGAGTATATTTTGTTATTTTCTTTTGTTCATAAAAACTTTCTAAGGTACTGTAAATATGCAGAAATATGTCATAAATTTATAATAATTGTCAATAATTTTAAATTTTGCTTTCAGTCAAAACACTTTCAACAGGCTTTTCAATCTGCCAAATGTAATTTATTCATAATTATTAATAAAATTGATTCAAGAATGCGTATTTATTGTGATTGGAAAAAGCCATCACTAGAACAGAGCTCTATTTTTTTTAAATTATATATTTTTTCAATGCATAGTTAATGGAACTATTTGAGGCTACACGGTATTCTGGAGTCCGATATTCTCAAATAGAAAAGATGTGTTTTAACTTCAAATGTCATGAGTACTTTGAGCTCTGAATTGAAATTGAAGTCGAGGGCAAGTTGTTTCATGTATCCATGAACTGGTCATATTTACATGTTACCATAATGAATGGATGTGGAATAGGATTTCAAATCGAACAGGAGTCAACATGCATTACCAAATAATTTGAAGTGGGTTCAAAGAGCACGTGCAAATGCTTTATGCTTGTTCTCCAATTGGCTCAAATTTCGGTTATTCTTTTTTGTGCATATGCAAATTTTTGGTTTGGTGCACATGCTGGACAGAAAATTTCAAATCAATTTCCGCTATGGGGCAGCGTGGTCTCCGACGCAATAACCAATGTAAAACATGGGGCAAACTTCAACACACAGAAATTAGTTCACTGCCCATAAAAGTTTCGGCAAAGTTTTCCGTAGCTTCCTCTCTCGCTTTCTCTATCTCTTTTTCTCTCCTTTTCCCTCTCTCTCTCTCTCTCTTTTCCTCCGTCTCGCTCCAGCGTGTGCAGTGCCTCGACGCACTGATTTGTACCACACAAAACAATTTCGTGCTGCTGGGACCATCACTTGGGCAACTTTCCTCCCAACGGTTTAATTGTACTTTGCAGTTTCAAGCTTCTCTGTCAAAAGAAAAATAAACTTGAAAAACTGAGAAAAAGCGCAGCCACATTGAATTTCCATGCGTGATAGGTGCGGAAAATTCCTGTTGGTCTGTTCTCCGTTTAGAAGCGCAGTTTCGTGTTTCTTTGCCAAATTCGCGGACCTTCTCTCTGCATACGCGTAAAGCGGTTGGTTTTCTTTCAATTTGGCCTAAATTCAAATAACTGGCTGCCGCGTTTTTTTGTGCTTATGCCGCAAATAAAAGTCTCTTTGAGTTGCCATTCCTTGCCTGGCACACGTTTCCGGATAGGTCTACCTTAACCTAGCTTTAATGAAGAAACCATAAAACCGCCACCGCAGAGTACACTGATAAAAAGCAGATAGTGCAACAAGTTGAACTTAAGCTTATTTTTTATATCGATTAACTTATTTATTTTTCTACTTAATGTGTAAGAAAAACGGTTAAAAACTTTTTCTTTTAATTAAAGAGAAAACTACAAAGCAAAATTATAAAGAATTAAGTGTGAGAAATTTAATGTATATTTAAAATGAAATGAATTAATGAAAATCAAGTTTAACTAACACAAACCTTAAGTTGAATTTAAACTGACTTCGAAAGTAAAAGAAATAAGATTTGTAAAGGAAATAAGATTTGTAAATTGTTTTAAAATTCGGGAGATAATTCAAATATTTTTCTTTCAGTGCACATTGCATTCTTTGTAATTGGGCTAGCCATGTTTTTTGGGCGCTGGCTTGTCGAGAAACTTGAAGATTTAATTTATTTGAAGTGCGCTTCAGTTCCTGCCGACTTGGGGATAGCCATTCTGCAATTTCCAATTTCCAATTTCGATTCCAGCTCACCCATTTTGAATCCATCTTTCACATCTATCGATTGATGAAAAATTACTTCGTTTTGGTTTGATGCGCTGATTCGTTTTCCATTGCATTTATTTAAACGTTTCAATTGCTCGATTTCTGTTTTGTTTGGCTTTCGTTGTTGCCGTTACCATTTATTCTCTTTTTGCTGTGTGCATGTGTGGGTGTCTGTTTGTGTGTGTGTTTGTTTGTGTGTGTGTGTGTGCTGATTTCGATTGTATCTTAAAGTGATATATTATTCAATGGTTGGTGGCGTGTCTCAGCATTTTGTATACCAATTTAAAATTGGTCTTCACTGAATGTAAATAATAATTATTTACCAATTCTATTCGTACCTTATAATTTGGCATAACTCCGATAACTGTTAACTATGAGCCATAATTTGAATGCATAATAAATGTTGTATTTGCTTGAGAGTCAGGCAGGTGAAATCTTTGATAATAAATTTTCACAATGTGTCTGCCTGTCAATATTGGGAGGCGGAAAGCGCCAGTAGTCTGTTATAAACCAGCTTCTCCAAGACTTTTTGCGCCCTATCAAACTTTTTGCGCTCTATCCGCCTCAATTGGCGTATCCCCCTTTGGCAGGAGAATCTGCCACTGGCGTTGCCATCGCGTCGGGAATCTTCCGACCGCAAGCTTTAGAGCATTGTTCGGGATACCGGCTGTTCCCGGAGCCTTTTTATCGCCCATTCATCTGATAGCCACAATGATTTCTTCTATAGAAACTCCCCTGCATTAGCTCAGTTCTCCGAATTAGATTGTGTTCCTCAAGACGTGGGTGTTGAGGAATCAGCATTTTCACTAGGGTTTAAGCCGTAGGGCAAGTCACCTATACAGTCTCCTGTCATCACCTTGTGCGGTGCCCAATGGGTTCACGTCAGACTTCTCGCATATTGCTAGAAAGTAGCTAGCTTTGTTCTCTGTAATGTTGTGTTTCTGTTCTCTCTTGACTCTTCTATACAGCTATACAGCTTATCTATATAAGCATAAGAAATTTGTGTTGCCCATTTCAATGTGAAACTTATCAGTTTAAATATATAGAAATTATTTGTATTATGGCTTTTAGTGTGGCAAATGGGCAGCCTTTAACAGTTGACTGCAAACTATAATTTAAATGCATAATAAATGACTGTCCCTTATCCTAGCTATAAAAGTGCGTACAGTCAATTCACAGTCTATATTCGTTTGAGAGCAGGACAAGTGAAGGAGTCCATTCAAAATGCCTCTGACCAAAATGGATAGTTTTTTGAAGTATGCCAACTTCTTTTACTCGGCCGTTGGCATTGAGCCCTATACGAAAACGTCGCGTTCGAGAGTCGCCAGCCGCTGGATCAGTCTTGTGTTTTGGACCAACCTAATCAACCTCAGTCTGAATCTGCTTGGCGAGATGGGTCTGGTGTTGATTGCCTTTGTCACCGGAGAGCAGATTTTGGAGGCCATTACGGTCATGTCGTATATTGGCTTCGTTTCAGTGGGCATAATTAAAATGATGTTTGTGTGGCAAAAGACACCGTCGCTCAGCAATATTATGAGGGAACTGGAGAAATTGTTTCCACGTGACAAGGCAGCTCAATCGGCTTACAATTTGGATACATATTTAGATTCCTGCTCGCGCATCAGCTTCACCTTTTCCATGCTGTATTCCGTGCTCATTTTTACATATAATCTGTTTGATATTATGCAATATTGCGTCTACGATCTGTGGCTAAAAACGCGCGAAGTGCCATTATTGCTGCCCTATCCAATTTATGCACCCTGGCACTGGCAAGGCCATTGGAGCTATTATCTGTTGGTCATCTCTCAGAACATTGCGGGTTACACTTCGGCGGCGGGACACGTATCGACAGATCTGCTGCTCTGCGCTCTTACCACTCAGATCGTCATGCACTTTGATTATTTGGCCAGGACGATTGAGAAGCAGGTGCTGAGCGGAGATTGGTCGCAGGATTCGCGCTTCCTCTTCGATGTGGTTCACTATCATGAACGCCTGCTGCGTCTCTCGGAGCAACTCAATGAGGTCTTTGGCGTACCGCTGCTTTTGAACTTGCTGATCTCATCGTTTGTCATCTGCTTCGTGGGATTTCAGATGACAGTTGGCGTCCCGCTCGACCTGCTCATTAAATTATTTCTCTTTCTAATCTCTTCACTCTGCGAGGCCTACTTGATTTGCCATCATGGACAAATGATTGCCGATGCGGTGCGTGTGTCTTTGTGATTGTTGCGATTTTCAAATTAAGTCTCCGCTTTTCATTTATTTTTTGCAGAGTTTTGGTATTTCCACGGCAGCCTACAATCAGAATTGGAACTATGTGGATGTGCGATATCGCAGATCATTGACTTTAATCATAGCGCGATCTCAACATCCAGTTTATCTCAAGGCAACCGTTTTTATGAAGATTACCAGAGGCACTATGACGGATGTGAGCATTTTAAATTTCCACACCTTATGATAAATTTTGATTTTTTCTTTAATTTTTATTACAAAAATAACGCGAGAAAGAGAATCAAAATAATTTTAATGAGTTCGACGCAATTTTTGTGTCAAATTCCATTCATTTTTAGGGCTTACATTTATAAACATAAAAATCACGTAATAAAAGTAGGATCAATATAAATTGAATTAGTTCGATGCGATGATGGTCCTAAATTACCATTATTATTTAATTTTCGGCAACCACAATCGATCTTAAAACAATTTTGTTTTTCTCATTTTTTTAATTAACTGGTATGTCCTTAATATAATTTTCTATTTTTTTAACTCTGTTTTTCAGCTGCTACAATTGTCGTACAAGTTTTTTGCGCTACTTCGCACCATGTATGCCAAATAGGAAAGTCCTGCAAATACTTACACACGAGTAGTACACAACAAATGCTTAACACTAATCATATGCTTTTAAAGGATCAAGCGCGACGTAGTAATAGGTCTGTTCTTGATTATGCAAACGCATGTTCGTTGAGTATAACGTTCTCGTTCATTAGCACAGCACTTGCCACCCTGGAATAGAATGGAAAAATGAAAGAAAAACGCAACGAAAATAATGGAGTGGAAAAACCTAACTAAACATGATGTGTTCAGAAATGTTCGCACTGCATTTGACGCTTTCCTGGACGAAAGTTAGGCTTTATGAGTTTTTCAGTTTTTCATTTGGTTTTCTTGTTGTTGTCGTTTCTATATAGTATTTTCCTTCGGAATGGACATTTTTCAGCAAAGCTGTTTGATTGCATGTAATGGACTTTCTATAAAATGTGTGTGTGCTGACTACGCACTCAGCAATATTAGCAATTTATGCGCTGAAGTGTGCGCATTTGCTACAAAACGACAGAAAAAATGCGATCTCAGGCTCCAATGGCAATTTTTTTCTTTATTTCAGATATTTATCTATTATATAAGGTCTATTATGTCCCCTTCTGAGCCTATAACTCCTCCATCAACCCCAGCTCATGCACGAATACTAAAATCTTTGTTGGATTGAGGTCTTCTATGTCCTGAGATTTCATAACATGCATCCCTAGGATGCTGCATATTTTCCTAGTTAAGGCGACACATTCTGCTAGGATGTGCATTAAGGATTCCTCCTCGCTTCCACAAATCCAGCATACATCGCTACAAAAGTGAAATTTGAGATTTGCCAATCGTGTCGAAAATTCATTTAGATATTAGCTTAAATGTAATATTTTTCTGATAGGTATACTAATTGACTGTTTATCCTTTTTAAATAAATTATGAATGCACTTTTTTCACCTTATCTAAGATATTTATTGAAGTTAAATACAAACGTAAAATATGAGAATTATATATCGTATCCAAAATTTTTTTTTTAGATATTATCTTAAATGTAAATTAATTCTGTTAGGTATTAGAAGCCTTTGCAGAAAGATATATGTATCTTACTCATTTCAATGCCAAAAACATTAGTTTAAACATTAAGAAAATAATTGAAATCTATGTGTCCATTTGCATATCATAGCTTTTAATTTGGCAAATGGGCAGTCTGTAACCGCAACTGGCAACATTTAACAGCTGACTGCAAACTATAATTTAAATGCATAATAAATGTTTGCTCCTGATGTTGTCTATAAAAGTGCGTGCAGTCAGTTCACAGTTCATATTCGTTCGAGAGCAGGACAAGTGAAGGAGTCCATTCAAAATGCCTCTGACCAAAATGGATAGTTTTTTGAAGTATGCCAACTTCTTTTACTCGGCCGTTGGCATTGAGCCCTATACGAAAACGTCGCGTTCGAGAGTCGCCAGTCGCTGGATAAGTCTTGTGTTTTGGACCAACTTAATCAACCTCAGTCTGAATCTGCTTGGCGAGATGGGTCTGGTGTTGATTGCCTTTGTCACCGGAGAGCAGATTTTGGAGGCCATTACGGTCATGTCGTATATTGGCTTCGTTTCAGTGGGCATAATTAAAATGATGTTTGTGTGGCAAAAGACACCGTCGCTCAGCAGTATTATGAGGGAACTGGAGAAATTGTTTCCACGAGACAAGGCGGCTCAATCGGCTTACAATTTGGATACATATTTAGATTCCTGCTCGCGCATCAGCTTTACCTTTTCCATGCTGTATTCCGTGCTCATTTTTACATATAATCTGTTTGATATTATGCAATATTGCGTCTACGATCTGTGGCTGAAAACGCGCGAAGTGCCATTATTGCTGCCCTATCCAATTTATGCACCCTGGCACTGGCAAGGCCATTGGAGCTATTATCTGCTAGTCATCTCCCAGAACATTGGTGGATACGCTTCGGCAGCGGGACACGTATCGACAGATCTGCTGCTCTGCGCTCTTACCACTCAGATCGTCATGCACTTTGATTATTTGGCCAGGACGATTGAGAAGCAGGTGCTGAGCGGAGATTGGTCGCAAGATTCGCGCTTCCTCTTCGATGTGGTTCACTATCATGAACGCCTGCTGCGTCTCTCGGAGCAACTCAATGAAGTCTTTGGTGTTCCGCTGCTTTTGAACTTGCTGATCTCATCGTTTGTCATCTGCTTCGTGGGATTTCAGATGACAGTTGGCGTCCCGCTCGACCTGCTCATTAAATTATTTCTCTTTCTAATCTCTTCACTCTCCGAGGCCTACTTGATTTGCCATCATGGACAAATGATTGCCGATGCGGTGCGTGTGTCGTTGTGATTGTGGCGATTTTCAAATTAAGTCTCCGCTTTTCATTTATTTTTTGCAGAGTTTTGGTATTTCCACGGCAGCCTACAATCAGAACTGGAACTTTGCGGATGTGCGATATCGCAGATCATTGACTTTAATCATAGCGCGATCTCAACATCCAGTTTATCTCAAAGCAACCGTTTTTATGAAGATCACCAGGCGTACCATGACAGATGTGAGTAATTTAAATCTAAACTAACAGACTTTTCCTTTAAATTTTTTGAAATCAAGCTTTACTATATCTCATTAGTTAGCTTTCATGCAACTACAATATGTGTGGATAGACATTTCAGTTCAGCAGTTTTTATTCAAAGCGAAGGTCTTAAATGCTTTACTCCGCGTAGCTGTTTGTTTTCTTTTTGAATTTTATCACGTTTGTTCAAAAGGTACAAACTTACATTTTTAAATGCAAAAGAAACACACGAAAAGATTATCAAAATAATTTTAATTAGGTCGACACGTTTTATGTGCCAAATCCCTTCAATAAAGAAGGCTTAAATATTCAAATACCAAATTCAAGTGATAAAAAGAGGATCAATATAAATTTAATTAGTTCGATGGGATTTTGTCCTAAAGTTGCCTCAATACTTAAAATGAAATTAACATTCAAGGGCAACAATTGTATTTCCGAATTTGTAATTAACTGGTATATCTTTAATATAATTGCCGATTGATTTCTGTTTCTGTTTTTCAGCTGCTACAATTGTCGTACAAGTTTTTTGCGCTACTTCGCACCATGTATGCCAAATAGGAAAGTCCTGCAAATACTTACACACGAGTAGTACACAACAAATGCTTAACACTAATCATATGCTTTTAAAGGATCAAGCGCGACGTAGTAATAGGTCTGTTCTTGATTATGCAAACGCATGTTCGTTGAGTATAACGTTCTCGTTCATTAGCACAGCACTTGCCACCCTGGAATAGAATGGAAAAATGAAAGAAAAACGCAACGAAAATAATGGAGTGGAAAAACCTAACTAAACATGATGTGTTCAGAAATGTTCGCACTGCATTTGACGCTTTCCTGGACGAAAGTTAGGCTTTATGAGTTTTTCAGTTTTTCATTTGGT
Source organism: Drosophila cognata (assembly GCA_035041535.1). Lineage (NCBI taxonomy): Eukaryota > Metazoa > Arthropoda > Insecta > Diptera > Drosophilidae > Drosophila > Drosophila cognata. The sequence goes on along the minus strand of JAWNLC010000571.1, from coordinate 8,356,044 downwards.
TTTCTTGTTGTTGTCGTTTCTATATAGTATTTTCCTTCGGAATGGACATTTTTCAGCAAAGCTGTTTGATTGCATGTAATGGACTTTCTATAAAATGTGTGTGTGCTGACTACGCACTCAGCAATATTAGCAATTTATGCGCTGAAGTGTGCGCATTTGCTACAAAACGACAGCAAAAATGCGATCTCAGGCTCCAATGGTTGCTTTATTTTCTTGGAATTCGCTACATGTGGCATTACATATGTGAGTCTCGCAATGGCCAAGTGGCTGGTTATATTGATGTAAGTAAGCCTGTGCTGGCTCGGTCTAACAATAAGGCCAAAATACATAGCGCATTTGACGAATTTATAAATCACCTGCAACTGCCATTCGCACGATTTTCGCTTCAGTCCGCCAACAGTCGTTGCCAACCAGGCTCATAAAACATATTAAAATATATATACTATTTTATTTTTTCATTCCTACGTTCTCTACTTATATATCCGTGCACTAGTATGACGGATATTTTCGTATACCCTGTATACATTAAAAACAGGGAAGGGGTATAATGAAGTTGAGCAAGGTACACTTGTAAAATGCAGAGGGAAATATGTCCGACATCATAAATTATCTATAATGCTGATAATAGCTGATGGATTTAGCTGTCTTTTTGGAAATGTATTTAAATTAGTTTTAATATCAAATAAACTAAAAACAGATTTTATAACTTTCAGAAAAGTGTTCATAGTACATATATTTAGGGGTTTGGGTTTTACTTTCAGCAAGCCTTCATATGGGCGTATATAGCAGTGTACAGGGTATCTTTTAGTCGAATTATCTACACTGAAGTTTACACCAAGTTTTTTTTCGTTATTTTTTTTTTTAATATTTGTAAATATGTGCGCATTCATTTTGCTTGGGTCTTTTCTGGGGATTTATTTTTCATTTTTATGAAATTTTTATAAGGCTTCATCTGTGCTACAAACATTTAATTTCTAGTCACGTCTTATATGATTTTCAAATTCCAACAAAAACGTGAGTTTTCAATATCAGCTATCTGCCTTATTTGTGTGCCAATTTGTTTTGCCATAATATAGCCATAATTTATAATATACTATTAAAGCGCAAAATGATTACCACGTCAAAATGCAACAGATTCAAGCCAATTAGTCAACTTTCCGTCAACTTTATGTCACACAATCCGCTATCTAACATAATGCATAGACTTACACAAATTTTAATCTGGTCTGGGCATAATCTTAACATAAAATTTGACCTAGAATCGCTGTGTAATAATTATATAGAGCCATGCTTGTGACAAAGGCATTGCTGTAGGAAGCTTAGACCCTGTCCTAAGGCACATATGATAATGAAATATAATACAAAATTGTTCTCAGTCGCACCATTAAAGTAAGTCCAAAAATGTAACGTGCTTGGTTACTACGTATCAGTAAATTACATATGCAACTCGAGAATGTGGTCTAATTTGCCCAACATTTATAAATTTAATTTATATCTGAAATAAAAATCTATTGAGTAGGTCGAATCGATAGTATTTTCAGTGATTTTATGGGACAATACATTGATTGCAATAAAAATACACATATTTAAGCCGTCGTTCGCAGAAAGGATTTAATAAAAAAGTCATCCACTCTTTGATCTACCTATGTGTGGCAAAAATGGAATAATTTGTATTGCAGCATTTTGTGCTTGCTGCTGATTGTTAAATCCACTTATCAAAACGTGCAAATAACTCAACACCCGGGATAGACACACACAGCTGGCATCACACACACACACATGGACCCATGTCCGTTGACCAGTTCACAAAAAATTGCTGCAATTTTCGACAAAAAACAGTATGAAATCTAAAAAAAATTCAAATGCTCTAGTCAGATGTGATCGATTTGAGGCTACCTCTTAATAAGGTTTTAAATAAAAAATGTGTTTTTTGTCATAAATAAAACTAAAAGATTTTAATAAAATATTACTCGTAGTCAGTTTTAAATTAACTTAATAGATCATTTTCTTTTCTGACTAAAATAAATGAATGTATTAAATAATAATTGATAATAGGAAAACTAAATGTTTATTTTATATAATATTTAGTTGGAGCCGCTGTAAATGAACTGTACAAATTTAATTTATCTGCTCTTAAATTAATTTATTTGCTTAGAAATATAAGTCAGCAGTTTGGTTTTTATCAAATGTACTGAAGATATCATATAATTCATACTATTTATACACATTTTAATATAACTCTCTCTAAGCAGGGTGAACTCAATGGATGATGCTCATCTATATGCCTTCTGCTCCAGCTTTTATTCACAACATATACAAATGTGATCCGGGTGGTGAGCAAACTCTGAAGTATCATTGTCCGCACAATTTGGGCTCTGTTCGCTGTTTTTTCAATTAGCTACTATTAAATTGAATTCAAATATTGAGACAATATGTGGTCCACCCACGTCCAACAACATCCCTTGCCCAGCCGTCAATCACCCGATTGTAGTTTCAATTCAGCTTAGCTGAGTTCTTTGCCAGCCATCATATGATTTATTGATTTCGAGCTTGCAGTTTTTCTTGTCAAAAAATCGACAGCGACAAAGTGCGAGTGTTGTGTTGCCAGCTATAGAGCTTGGTTCTGCTCGGGTGTCCAATGAAAACTCTTACCATTTGGTTTTGAGGGAGGTCGTCGAATCACGTTTTCGGTATGCATGTTTGGGAAATGCTTTTAAGTATGTTATTGGGTGCAGCAATGATAAATCGAAAAGTTAATTGAATATTTTGTGCGAGTAATGTTCAAATGGCCAAATGGCCGAAAGAGAAAGAATCATAAACACTGACTGAAAGACCGCAGAATGGGCAGTTGACTGCAAATTTATAAAGCAGCTGACAAATTGGTTAATTGCATTGTTCAATGGATGGATGCCAAATGGATTGATGATATGAATGATACCAAACAATTAGCATTTCCTGATTGCATACGTATTGATGTATTTTTGTATTGCTTAGCCAAATAACTATAACAGAATGTCAAACAATTTGCTGTAATTTCTGACCATCAATTTGGTCATATGTGTAGATGATACAATGTCTAAATGTTATTCTTCTACCTCCTTTCAGATAGACACATAAGTCTTTATTTATGGAGATAATGAATTTGTATATCTTTGATAAATAATAATGGATTTATATTTATATGTACAAGTATCATACTTGATTTGTTTGTTTAAATATTTTAGTCAAACATGTCATTGATGTGAATTTGTCATTCACAGAACTTTGCGAAGATACTTCAGGAATGTTCTATTGATTTGTAAAAAGAGAAGCTCTTGAATTGGTTCATGCTAAGAGATGTCTGCCCTGTTCCAAGTAGAAAGAGAAATGTACTTGATGGAGAGACGAGGACTTAATGTGCTGTTGAGACACACAAAGCGGCCGCAAAAGAGTTGCTGCTTGTTTGCACAAAGATAAGCACCCGGATTTCATTTGCTCATTACTCAACGGCTTTAACGGTATGGGGACTGTTTGGGGACTGTGCAGGCTGAGGCCTTGCTATAGTTTCTCTCTCGGAGCAACGTAAAAGAAATGCACGTACACATAATTCATTTTTTACGCTAGATTACAACAAAACGTTGGCGACAGCAGCTGAGACAGAGACAGCAACTCTGGTATGACGGTTAAGTAGCTACAAGCAGCAACTACACATATACGCACATACATAATACATACGTACACACATACGCACACACACACACACACACACACACACACACACACACACTTATGCTCCCCAACGTACACTTGCATAAGAAAACTTCTTTAAAGAAAATTAAGTTGAAGCAGACTACGTTAGAAAGTTGACATTCGCTGTGAGTCGTTGGAGGAAGCGGAAACGGATGCGGCAACCAAGTTTATGTTAAAGTTTGATGCATGACATACAACCACAAGTCTACCCCTCTTAGACGCACACACACACACACAACTAAGTAGCTATTTTTGCTGGCAAACTTAGACATATATATATAGATAATATATATCTGTATATATATTCCCAGCGAGTTGGTGCCGTTGACTTTTATGCCTGCATGTTGTAACTTGCGGTGGTGTCCGTTACACTGTGTGCATGCATGTGTGTGTGCATGTTTGTGTGTGTGCAGGTGCAACGGAAATTAAGTCAGCTGCATGTGCAGTGCACATCATTAGTATGCAAACAGACGATGCACAATAGGGAAATGCAATCTTTTTAACAAAAAGTCATTTCTAAGTGTTTTCTACAAAATGTATACTGTCAGAATGTATAAATTTAAAATCAGTTTACAATTCACTTTGATTAAATTAATAATAAAGGAATAAATCATTTCAAAAACATTTTTCACAAATCACTTTCCAAACTTAATTAAATACGAATAAATGTAAAAATGTATAAAAATATTCTTGGCAATTGCCAAGCACATTGCTTGTAAATTGCTTATTTAAATCAAAAAATTAATTTGGGTTTTAACCTATGCTTCGTCAGTATTTTCTTCATCCGATTTTAGATTTTAGCTATTAAATTATATATTTTATATTCCCCCAAAAAATGTTTCAAGTTTGCCCACTGTCTGCTCTTGCCTATAAGTATGCAACAGCTTTATTATTAACCAAGTAAATAGAGTTTACGGAAAAGCGGCAAAATATCTTGATTAGTTTGCCGCATGGCAAATTGACGACAACGCAGCAACTCATATATATATATATATTATATTTGATTTTAGCAATAGCAAATGAAGTCGTATTCTGTCTTTTCCTATTGCAATCGCAGCTGACCAAACTCCAAATGACATTGCAAAGGTATGTGAAACTTGGGCTTATAGCTTGTTTGACTGTGTTCTTTGTCTCTTAGCTCAAAGAACGGCAAAAGTGCAGCCCTTTTACGTTCGAGTGGCAGAAGGAGTACAAGTATTACCAGTTTGAGAAGTACTCTCACTTGTGTTTGCACTCTGACGTATTTCCCGCTTAAGCTGCCCTTTATGACATTTATTTTTATTGACTACACAACGGAAAAACATTTCCATTGAATGCCTTTTAAAAATCCTAAACTGTTTGTGCTCGGCTTCTGCCTGTGACTCTCTTTTCGGTCAAGCTTGGTAAGCTGCTTGCAAAAGACTTAAAGTGCATTTTCAAGACGTTTTGCTGCTCAAAACATTTCAACGGGTTAAATCATGCATTAAATTATGACAGCAATATTTTCAACTATCAGGTTTTCCTTTTGCTGCCAGTATACAATTTTAAAAAATAACCGGTAAAATTCCGGTTCCTTTTTATAATACTCTGATTGGATTTATTACAGCTTCATTATATCCCTTTTTCAATTTAATAAGTAATCTAATAAGTTTTCCCTTATATTGAGAATAACAACACTAAATTTAACTTAATTTTCTACAATATTATACAAATCAAAATTTCAGCTAAACATTGTATTTTTTTGTTTGTGTTTGTTTTGTTATATATTATCAAGTTATGATAGGTTTCACACCTTTAAAAATAAGGAACAAGATTTCAGCAGTTGGAATATCTAATTTGAATATATATACTGTCATAATGATACTCTCGATTAATTACTAGTTGCTAACTGTTGTCATAATTTGAAATAAAACTAAAAACTTAAAGACATAAAACGACCGTTATTGAATATTAGTTCCAAAATACGTATATGCCATACGTCAAAGAAAAATATACTATTCCAAATAGAAATATGATACATGACGATAACCGTATTCATGACACACATTGCGCATACGCCGCATGCACCCATAAGTGAGGCAAACTCTTTGTGCGTTATTTATGTATTTAACGAGCTGCAAGTTTGCTTATGTGGCATCTACACATAAATTACCTCTTTGTTGCTTCATTAAAAGAGTGCGACAATGGCTTTAGCGACATTTTCATCAATGTTGACAGACTTGAGGCTTTTGTGGCATGCCACAGAATGCAGTTTATTGGTTGCTGCTGCTACTGGAAAACTGTCAACTATCAATGTGGGACAGTCAGATAGTAAAAGGGGGGTGCGGTACGCCTTACTTTCTGTTGTTTCTGTTGCACTTCTATTGCTGCAGTTGCTGCTGTTGCTGCTGTTGCTACCGCTGCTGCTGCTTTGGTTTTAATATCATTTTCGTTCCACTTCAGTTAGCATTTTAATTTAAGTTTCATTTTCAATTTCAGACTTTGACTTGCCTGCAAACGCAAAACGCCACCACCTTTGCCCCTCCCTTGGCGCATCCCTCCCATCCCTTCGACTGCTTCGACGAATCCTTTCGCAACCGTTGTTTTGTATTTTCGCGCTTTTACGCTTTTGTATGTTGTGCTGCCCCAACGCCATTTCGTGGCTATTTTACATTTATTATTTGTATTTTGTGGAGAGCAGCGCTTTGTTAACAGCCCTCCCGCCCCTCTTTAAGCGTGCAGCTGGCAGCGGCCTGGAGACGTGGCCGAGTACAGCTGAAGGCCGTGTTTGCATTTTCAATTAGAAAAACTTTGCAACGCAGACAACGCCTGACAAGAAGTGCGCAACGGCTGCAAGCGGCACTCCTTTGTGGGGCGGTGGGGAGTTAGGGGTGCAGCGGGTTGACTGACGCTGTGGTAACAACTTGGCTTCTTGTTGGCTATGCTAATGCCTTTGCATAATCAGTTAATGAGAAATATTTGTTGTAATGAATTTTCTTTTGAGTTGCGGTTGCTTATCATTATCATCATTGTTACTGCTGCTCCTGTTGCTGCTGTTTCTTCTGCTTTGGTAACGTCTTTGTTCGAGTGACAAATAATTTATTGGCAGATTTTTAATTAAAAACTTTGCCACTTTGCCTCCTTCGCCACCCCCATAATCCATCCACGCATTTGCTGTTGATGATAACAAAATTCGATATTACGGCCATAAATTTGTATTAAAAATAATTATTCTACACTCTTCGCAAGAAGACAAGGTGAGTACATATATTGGCTATGTGCAATTTGCCAGTAAAACCATTTTAATTTTAAGGATATATGCAAGTATGTCTATCTATATACCAGGTGACGAACTCAGATTAATAGTTTAGATTTTGCAAGCACTTATACTTCCATTCATTTACTCTTCTAGAACATATTCGAATTGGTCTAGTTGAAATAGCCATATATAGACATATAGGTTAGTCTGTCCATCTGAATGAGCATGCGGATTCAAATTTGAAATATAAGTTCTATATTTCAGCTTACCGATCACTGGCTCCGATTCGATTTATTTTTGATATATAACGATTTCCGATAACAACAAAAACCACCAGTTTAAAGGCAGAGTCTTCCAATCGATACATTGACATTTATTGATCTCATTACTATCAGCAGGCCTTAATTTTATTTGAAGTATATTTGAGAGTACGACCTGACTACACTTATTATCTTTTTTAGTAATATTTTAAATGCTTTAAATACTTTAAAGTGTTTGAATTGAGAACTCTCGACAGCCGTTCTTTGTCTTACTACTTACTAATTTATTGTGTTATTTAATATTAAGCCCATGACATTAGATCAAAGGCTAGCGATGTGCTCAACTGAGTCATCAATTTGTTAAGTTGATAAAACTATAAAAAAAAATACAAAATGAAAACAAAAAGATACTAATTGAGGGAGCTCGACTACGAGATACCCATAATACATTGAAGAAAAGTGCCTACCTTTATTGTATGCAGGCAAAATTTAAACATGGCATAAGGGATTGGCACACCTTCATTATACCCTTTTAACCAATTCCTTGTGGGCTTCAGCGTATTACAAATGGGGACACACATCTGGCTCCATAGACCTAACTGTCTAACTATGCCCATGTGTCAAGTGGCAGGCGACTCTGGGGATCTTTAATTTATGGCCATCAGGTGTCTGTGAGCTGCCTAAATGCAAAATCTTTAAGTGCCAAACTAGACCGTTTGCTAACATTCGCTACCTTTTGCCTTTTCAACCCTTTTTCTCAGCCTTTCTTAATAAACCTGCTGCTTGTGTCTGCCTGTCGACAGCAGCTATTGCAAAATGAAGAGGCAGCGAACCTTAAATCAAATCCCCCTTTAAAGTAGTGGGAAATAAGTTTCAAAAGCGTTTAAGTAGCTGTCCAACCAATCTTCGCCCACCACCCAAAAGCTGAGTGACAGTTGCGGTACACTTGGCAGTACCCTTAAGCCACGTTAGTGAAACTTGGGCCACAACAAAGCATAATGCTTGGAAGGATGAATGGATGCGCTCCTGCTGGTAATTTGCATTGCAATTTTATTTTATGCTAAGTGCCTTGGCAAAATTGTTCGACCATCAACAATGCATCAGCGGCGATTGCTGCCTTTTGCCTTTCGTCACTTGGCACCCAAAAAAGGAACATATCAAATACGCAAATGCCGCAGCAGCAACAAGCAACAACAAGAGCAAGTAGAAGTATGAAACATTTGGCGAAAAATGCAACTGCTACAAATTATGTGAATTATGCGTTCGGGTGGCGCATGCATTTGCATAAATTTTGCAGCTGCCAACATAGCCGACAGCACTGCTGGCACAGGGTATGCGGTGCATGGGATGTGGCATGGTGGCTTGTACTAGGCAACGTGGTACATTTGAGGCTCGCTTGCTTGCCGCACACATATCTTGTCTAACAAATTGCATTCGAGTGCTTAACATGCGCCCAACAGCCGTTGATGTTGATGTACAAAAGGATGCGAAGGACTTTTCCATGTTATTCGCAAGTTTTAACATTTGCCGCACCAGTCGTCGCAAATGTTTGTGTGTGGTGTTTGAGTGTGCCTCCTGGACTGTCATTATTTGGTTGAAGTGGCACTAATGGTCGCCCACAATCCCGCTAAAACCAAAAATTGTGTGAAAATAAAGAAATGATTGCCGCTGCAAATTTGTATAGCCACAAATTAAATCCAATGAAAATGCAATATTCTCTAACACCAAAAAAACAAACACATACACACATACATATACATACATATACCTCAAATGCATACTTGGCCACAATCACATGCATAATTGCATACAACAGCCAAAATTTGATTTGAAAATGTTGCATAGTTTTGGGCGTCGGTCGAAGCGGCGTTCAGCTGCTGCGCACATTGAAAAGTCGCACGGGCCCGTCCTCAAAATATCAAACCGCCTAAATCGTGCAAATTTAATATGCAACACTGCATAAACACACACCCACACACACACATCACACATCACACGCACATCAGCACTTATTTGCATTTAATTAGAATTCACAGTTATTGTCCAAAGTATTGAACGTTTTCTTTTTTGGTTTTTTTTTTGTTGTTGCCTGCTGCTGCTGCTGCTGCTGGTGTTCAATTTTATGGCATTTGTAATTAAATTAGGCATACAGCACGTGCTAAAACACACAACAACACAAACACATAAAGATATATGTATGTATAAATATGTAGAAATGGACAAATGTAAAATAAGCCAATTTAATTGCAAATTGAAATGGGATTCTACAAATATTTACAAACATTTTTTAATAATTTATTTGTAACACGAATGAAAATTCAAATAAAATAAACGCATATTTAACACTGAAACAACAAAATGTTTGCGGTTGTTTTTGTGTTTTTTTTTTTCAAATACCTTCATTGTTAGATTTTGTTATAAATAGTGTCTTTATTTTTTGTTGATTAAATACAAACAAACAAATATTTTTCCTATGAGTTAACTTGATTTTTTGAAGAATGCACATAAATTTATTTGACTGTTACAAATTTAATGCGAACATGCTATCAGCAAGGACATTAAACACAATAAATAATTCAATAGATTCAGCTTTTGCATACTTTGTGGGGACGTCGTAGTTGACCTGGCCAAGACATACAGCAGTTTATTGACTGTATTTTTCGCCTCAGAAAGCGAATTGGGCAATTAAAGTTAACGTTCTGTACAAATCAATTTAGTTATAAATATATAACAAACTTTAATAGAAAACAAACCGAAATTTTAATGAAAATGCGGTAAAAAGTTGATTGTGGCTTAAGGCAACTGTGTGTCCAGCTTTATTGATTCTCAAATTGAATTAATTATTTGCTTTCTATCTAATAGCCGCACTCAAAATACGAATAAGATTTATTCAAAATATATATTGGGGATATGGCATAAAAAGTGTGTCAGTATTTACATACATTTGCCACGGTCCACTGCTTGCGCAATATTAATGAAGCTGTGCGACCCACATATCAGCACACAATGACTCACACACAAACACACACACACAGACATATCGGTATTTACATATATATACATACATACGCCATTATGATTTGGCATTTGTGCAAATATTTACAATGGATTTGAATAGTTTAGCTATTAGCGCTTACAGCTCAGCCCATGCAAATAATGATAAGCCGAAAATTGCACAAATATGATGACAACAATTGATTGACACGCCTACATGCTTACACATAATGGGCGTTGATAATAGCAAACGAGTTTTTTATTTCGATACTCATTATTCATTTATAATTATTAAGGGCACAAGTAGTACTTACGGAATTTATTTGTGAGCTGCGTTCAAACAATTAAACGAAAAAAATGAATGAATCCCATTAAAATATGATGAGATCTGCAGATATCTTATGTGATATGTAGGGTCTGCTGAATCTATTGTACATCACCACCAAATATGGATTTTATACTCATATAAAGTAAGAATGTTCAGGCAACTTTAATCGGAATCTGTAATTTTATTCTTTGTCTTAATTTGATAGTAAAAAAGGCATTTAATTTGGTTGTCAGCTGTAAATATTTACTCTGATGCTATGCTCACACAGATATAATTAAACGAAGAAAGCACTATATTTAAAGTATTATTTGATGTATATATACATATATATATATATATATATATATATATATATAATTGTTATTTATTCGCAGAAGCATAGCACTCAATTAAATATTTTAACTTTTTTCCTTATTAAAGTGTAGTGTATAACAACAACAACGAAAACAACACTAATGAATAAATCAAAATTGAATCGCGCACACGAACAGTTGTTAATGTTGCAATTATGTTGAATATTTGTGTTCTATACAAATATTTGCGTTTTAAAAACATTATTATAAAGCATTTGTGGTTGACGCCAGGCCGACAACAATTGTTGCGACAGTTTGAATTTTAATGGGTTTTATATGGTATTTGGTTAGGTGTTGAACATGCACGCTGTTTGAGTTTCGTTCTTGCGGGTGTCTGTGTGAGTGTGTGTGTGTGTGTGTGTGTGTATGCGAGTGTGCTAACAAAGGCAAGCAGACATAAAAATATGAAAGCGACCGCCTAAATCTCCAAGCGTTTTGAAATGGGAAACCCCAGAGGGGAAGCGAGTTGCGAAAAAATGTTGACAAATTTTAATTACTTTTTTAGCGTTGCGTCGCGTTTGGTCTATAATCAAGTGTGGTATTTTTCATTATTTATGTTTGGCTAAAACACACATACACGCGCATTTAGAAACTGGGCTGGGTACGAGAGAAGCAGGCTTTCAATGCGGCTGCAGTCGTTTTGTATCCCATTAGCTGTTGACAGTTGGCAGCACGCATACGCCATGTGGCCCATCAGTTCCTGTCATGTAAGGGCGTTGCGTTGCAAGTTTCTTGCTTACACACACACAAAGAGAGAGAGAGAGAGAGAGAGAGAGAGAGAGAGAGAGAGAGAGAGAGAGACACACACACACACACAAGAAGCAGCTGGCTTTGCGTGTGTTTTCCATTTAATTTATACTTGCGAGTAGATACAATTTGTGCACAAACAATTAATTTAAAACAGAATTGCCAGTTGGCCTTATTGCGTCTTTTTGTGCGGTCATTCCTCAAGCCTGACAAATCGGTTGGGGCCAAGCCAATGCTGCAATGGAGGCGACTCTATGGAAACTGGCCAAGGGCACGCTAGAATCGTTCAGCATGCAGTCATTTCAATGAAAAGCTGTTTGTCTTATGCTTCAACTGCGGCTGTGCGACTGTAACAATTGTCAGCCTGTCACTTGGCTTTACCAGCGAAATTCGTAAGGGGGGTTGCACAGATGGAGATAGAAACAGTGGCTCGGTCTAATGTGCTATCAAACCAAATACAATGCAAGCGCATAATGAGGAGCGTTCGCAGCAAGCTGACTGACTGACAGCGCATTGCGCAGAAATTTTTTAATTAAAATATTGCTAAAAGCGTAGAGCTGTGGCATAGAAACCGGAATACGAGAAAAGCAACTACCTAGACAATGCTCAGTTGTTGATGGCCTTGTGGCAAAAGCCAGTGCTGCTGCAGGCAGGCTAATGAATATGTCAAGATGGCTTTGCCACGCCTCAGCAGGCAAATGTGAAGCCCAGATTCTATTTTTATACATCGACTTTTTCTAGAAATTTATAAAAATTGGCATTTTATTGAGCCATCACGTTTGCAATTAAGTGCTTGAATTGACCTCGTCTTGGGCTTTGTTGAAACTGCCAGTACAGTGTCATTGTCTTACCTGACCTGACCCACATTCACAAGCAGGTTTCTTTGCCTTTTTTTTTACCATCTGCCAACTACAGGAAGTGGAAATCATCGCCGATACCGTAAGGTATATAAATATGATTTTGATTAGAATTTATTATTTATTTATCTACAATTTTTAGAATCAAAAATATTAAACTGTCGTTTTAATAAATTCACTAATTGCCTGCAGAAGGCAGATCGAAGACACAAAAACACAAATTCTCGGGAATTGGAAAGAGGCAAATACAGAACAGGATTAAAAATACATATTTATATTTTTAATTCCATTGATTCTTTTGTGGGATACAAGAAGACATGCTTATAAATAACATCCTTGAAAATTCGATAACGAGCTTAAGCAAACAAGTTGTTTAATAAATACAAATATATAAATAACAAGGCAAAATAATCTTAACAGGGCGCCACTAGCTTAATCTCCTTTGGTCAATTAAAAGGCAAATAATAAGCAAATGTATACGTTTTCATGTCTATGTAAATATTCCTCATTTTATCACATGAACAATTTATGAAAATATAAATCTTAATAATATTTGGATTAGCACATTCGTTAAATATTTACGGCTTATCCTCCACAACTATGTTTGTTTGTGGCTTCAGCAGGTGGCTGATGTGAGAGACTTCAGGCTTTCGCACCTTGTCGAGTGGCAGCTCTATTACGTCGTGGTCGCCAACAACGTCAACTGCAACGTCATGTAAGGGTTAATGTTGTCAGTCGACAGTGCCGATGGCTGGTGGTTTGCAGCCACAATCTGACTCAAATGTCTGAGCCGGAAGGGACATTCCTCTAATGGCCCTGTGGCCAACACAACAAGTTGTCTGCCACCAACAAGCATACACAAATATGCCGCACTTTAAAAGTAAGTTGCCTGATTCGAGTATTTCCTGGAATTCTGACTGCTTATTTATGTTAGGACATTGCCTTGTGACTGCTAAGTTTTTAAAGCTTGGAGGAAAAGTTTTACAAAACAAAGAACAGAAAAAAAGAAAATAATTTGAGCTTTCCTTATTTGAGCAAACTGTCCAAAGACCAATAAAAATCCGGAAATTTAATACTCATCTGGACATACGAATTAAATATTCTTGATTTGTGATACGAAGTTTATCAGAGTTTCCAAGTTTTGAAATAACTTATATATTTGGTAGTTTCAGTTGCTTCAAATGTATTGCTTGTCAGTTGGGACTTTGCTGTGGTTGATAAACCTACTTAAAAAGATTAATTTTTGAATTCATACTTCTATAAATCCAAAATTCATATTCTAGATGTTTGAATTTTTGCTTAATATTAGAAAAATATTAAATTACTTAATAGTATACAAAAGTATAAGCCTTTAATTATTGTAGAGGATATGCTGATAATAAAAATATTTATTAACTATTTTTAATCTGGATAATTAATTATAAAATTAAATGTCGTTTCAAGGTGTTAAGTATTTCTTCAAAATTTATTTGTTAAACCAAATTCAGAACTTTGATTAATATTATTAATTTTATTAACAGTACTGTGACATGTCTGTTTCAAGTCTAGAGTTCTAAACTCTGTGTAACATATTGGCTTAATAATGATCGAAAATCTTTATGCTTCACTTTGGGTTCTCAAAAATGTACTGAGATTAAGTGTTGTAGCTCAAGCTTGTTCAATTTCAAATACAAATTTTCACAGCTTTGGCCGATTCTGTTAAACTCAAACCTCAACCAGTGTAGATATGGTATAAGCATTGATTTTTAGCATATGCCAATGCCCCACAAACCAAATATGGTTGAAGTCCACCAGCCGCAGTAGCAGCGGCAACTGTTAAAAAAGGAAGCCGGACGAGAGGCGGTTGCCGTTAAGGCCAACAAGCCGCAACAAAAGTCACGCAACATGGGCAATCTGTGGAGTTCATAAAAGTGTCAACAACTTGCCTTTGGCAGCTTCAGCGCTGCTGCGTTGCGTTGCGTGGCGGCCGGTGTGGATGCGGATGTTGCGTTGAACGCTGATAGCGCAACGCAAAATAGCCGACGTGCCTACGCCCACAGCGCAAGAGTTTGGCTTGACTAAGCTAACTATTGCGCATTCGTTAGGGTCAAAGTTAAGTGGCAGCCATCCTGTCCCAGCACCCACCCGATATCAGTTGTTTTCTTTTGATGCCAACCACACCGGCTAAGGCAATCAACGTGCGTTGGCTCACCCCTCCCTCGCAGATTTTCCAGCTAACCCGTTGTTGTTTCACCCTAAATGTACTATGAAAATAATATATAGTTTCGCTGCCAGAAAAATGAGTACTTATACTGAAATTAATATGCATTTAAATAAAATGCACATTGCCTTAAGGCTTAACAGCAGCTATTTCTGGCTAATTTTAAGACCGGGCTTGGGCTCTGTAAAAAATTGTATAAAATTACTTTGGCTTTGGCTTTGGCTTTTTACTTTCTATAAACATCAGCCACACAAGCAAATCGATTAAAGCCCAAAAATATAACATTATCTTTGGCTAATACTTTTATGTTTCAAAAAATGTTCAATTGTTTCCACAGTGCCAGAGTCTGTTTGTGTGATTGTGTGTGTGTTTCTGTGTGCGTGTGTGTGTGTGTGGTAAAGTTCAGTCGTTGGCCTTAAAACTAAACATCGCTGCCACCGTTGCCTTTGCCGCTGCCGTTATGATCCCACACTCTATTGTCTTTTGCCTTTTGCTTTCATTCTGCGCGACATGTCCAGCTCATGCTGCTGTTGTTCCTGCTGATGCTCCTGGTGTTGTTAAGGCTGCAGCTCCCTCGTGCGGTTGACGCGGCGTTCAGCTGTTGCTATGCAGCCGGGTGCTGTGTGGTGTGGCTATTTATACCCTATGAAGCATGATTTAGAGTGCATAGCACCTGCAGTTTTGTATTTATAATTTTAGTTTAATCAAGTAAGTTTAACTTGCACCTTTTGCCCAAAATTGATTCTTGATAAAAGTTAAACAAAACTTGATATATATTTTGTTCGATTAGGATATACATATCAATATTATTTTACTATTTGCATATCTCTTCTAGATCACTTCATAATTGTTATATTTAATGAAAATTTAAGTGTATTTTATTGTTCGATATAGGATATCATCTAGACGATCACTCCGATTCTCGACTCTGTTGTTATAGATTTTTTTTGTTCTCTTACATGGCTCTTTGCAATCAGCATTTGTGTATCCTTCTGTATGCCAGTGTAACATGTATCCAGTTTCCTGATTTATGCGATTTCATATATGTGCCACACATTTATGCAAAGCATGCTGCACATGCATGCCAAATGCACCAACTGCAGCAGCAACCACAAAATTTGCCACAACGCTCAACTGTGCAGCATGTGACAGAGACTTATGTGAGTTCTGTGACAACTCTGGAAATCTCTTATTCAGCTTCTCTCTCACAGCCTTAGGTGCGAGTTTTAGATAAGCGTGTGAGCTCACTCTGTCACTCATTTAGTTGTTAACTCCAAGCAACCACTCTCGGACCCACGGCTCGTTAGATGGCTTCTGTGTAGTTTCGGGAAATGTGAAAGGCAACAAAACATACGTTTTTAATTAGTGACTACTATGGGCAGCTGACAATTAAAAGCGAACCAAAAATGAAAACCAAATAAAAAATGCAAAGAAATGCATGAACAAACAAGAAATGCAATTTTAGAATTCATTGACTATGAGTTACTCTGTAAAAAGCTCTCAGAGGATCTACTATTGATGCTAATCTATCGAGACTTAGATCGGTTATCAGTTGTCCAACATCTATGCAAAAAGATCATAGTTTTATATCAAAATTTTCGGTTATATTATAATAGTGTGAAGTATCTATCTAGTACTTTCGCTTTTTTAATTGCTTCTAAAATAATATATTTAATCTACTCTCATTAAGCACTTAATGTATGTTCACCAACTGCAACCTAATTGAGAACACATTAAACTATAATTTATGAAGCCAAATCAGAATCAATGGCATCTTTAATATGCAGAAATGTTTGTTCAATGTGCTGCCTTAGTCCAGAGTCTCCAGTTGCCAGTTGCCCGCTCGCCAGCAGCTGTGTGAAAATTGTCATATGTAGATTTATAGTGTAAGATAAGAATAATATTTACACCGCCCAGGGGTTACCAACACACACACACACACACATGCACACACATGCAGTATATATATATACATGTATATCTATATATAGATACAGTTATAGCGACAAAGTTGACTTGATGTGTTGGTAAATGCTTTGCTGCCCTGGAGCCAAAACGAAGCGACAACCAAAGCTGATGGCACATTATACCACATGACGCCCCTCAAATTACGTATACGCAACGTATGTATATAATATATGTATGTGTATTTAGCTGGCAGGAGACTTTTGGCCATCGGGCAAAATGACTATTCGCCGCCCAAACACTTGGCTAGTTTCACATTTAATGTTGAACTTAATATCAAAACTGGACACTTTGATCATAGCTGGCGATTAGATTTTCTGCTTGTTTATGTTTCCAGCTTTGCCACTGGAGGCAAGGAAGTGTGTGTGAATGTGTGTGTGTGTGTGTGTGTGTGTTATCATAGGATATGCAGTGTCTCCTATGTGGGAAGGCATCCTTATACAGCAAAGTGTTTTTGTGCACGTTGAAGATATTGGTTTTTAATATTGAATTACGGCTGCAACTGCTGGAGTACGATATGAGAACGTTTGGGAAGGGGAAGCGGTGTTATGACATTTGATGAGGCTGACTAAGCGGCCAGATCTCTTCTTCAGCTGGCTGTTAATTATCCGGAGAAGCGTGCAATAAACAAGCGAAAATGGATTGGGTTTACTTTCGTAATAATCGCTGTGGCTGACTCAGTTCAGATTACCGAATAAATTCCTGCAGCGTCTGCTGCCAAACAATTTTAAAACAACAAACGACACCTACACTTGAAAAAAATGCACATTAAAATATAGCAAATTGCCCAGAAACTCACAAAATTGTTCTGGATTCTAAATATGATTTTTGAAATTTTAAACTTTTAAGCGCCTAGTCAGCAGTTCCAAAAATATAATATTTTTTTTTTTCTACTTTCAGAAAAATTTTCTTATTATGTTATTTTCAGCTAATTTTTTTTATTTCACATTCTTTTCAAAATGATCTTTCAGAAAGTTAGAATTGCAGTCGAGTCAGATGCTATTTGCAATTAAATTATATGAATTGATAAGCTATCTTAAATATCGTAAGATATTTGTGTTCGATCATTTTGGTAGCAAGCAGTCTTATTTAGGGAGTTCTATTCAGAATTTTTTCTGTGTGTAGGCAGGCAGGCAGGCAACCGGGCAGTAAGTTGGCAGAAAAGTGTAGCGTTGTCGTCGCCGGGAGCCGGCCAATTGGCGCCATTTATTTACTTGTTTGTTTCAACTTCCGTTCATCGCCACGCCGCAAAAAGTGTGAGCTTGGGCTACCTACCGAACCTTCCTTGCCCCTGTCTGCCCATCCTGCTCGCATTTCCGTTGCCATTAGCCAACAAACTTCATTTGTCATCTCATTTTTCTGCACGCTCGACAGTTTTCCTTTTGCCGCGCATCGAAATTTATGTAAACGGACATTCGCTTGCTCGTTCCATCCCCATCCCAATCCGCATACCCATACCAGTACACGTCCGCAGGACACTGGACCAGGACATGGGCATGGACAGCTCGTTGTTACGGCGCTCAGCCATTCCCCATCGTTGCGGTTATGATGACATAAAAGCCGCCACTGATAATACCCAAAAGGGCAAAACAAGCCAATCGCTGCTGAAATAGCAGCAGCAGACGTAGCAGTATCAGCGGGAATAAAAAGAAAGAAAAAACAATTCGCATTGGCGATTGTGATCTGTGTGCGCGGGCGACATAATCGTCCTTAGCGGGTTGTCCTCGCAGCCGGAAACGGAACCTTAAATGCGCCGCGCCGGCAGCTCTTCAAGCCCTCCTCGGCCCCTACTCCCTCCTCGGCCCCCAGCGCGGAGCACGTGCAGCGGAAATAACATGCTGTGATTTAAGACTTCATTTTGTCGGCGCCTGGACGCTGCTCCTCCGGCAAGCCTTAAATCTACCAAGGGACTTATAAGCATCATCACCCTCGCCAAACTGTCATCTGGCAGTCAACAAACTTGGATTGGTTCTCCTCTTGTTATGCAGTAATTAAAATTGCGCATCAGTTGAGAATTCTTTGCGCTTGTGCCGCACTTCTGATTTGCTTCTTGCCTAATTGAATTGCTTAATGCTGCGAAATTTCTAATTGTAATTGTATTTGGAATTGTAACTGTAGCACACCGGAAACGGATATCGCAGTTAGACTCTTGTTGTTCTTGTTGCTGTTTGTCTTTTGCATTCAGTGAATCAATTTAATTGGAAATGAGGCGCAAAGCAACTGTTAAATTCGCACTTTGTGAAATTTGCGCTGGCCTGCTGGGAATTTATTACTGATACGGGTTCAATATATATAGTCAGTTGACCGAAATTGATGCTACACTGTTAACTGAGTCAGAAGCAATTGGAAACCCACTTGGAGCAGTGCAAGACCGAATGGACTGCAACTCCTTCTGTTTTTCCTCGCGTGCCTTTTCAACACTAAGCGACACCGCGATCCATGCATATTGCGTTGATGCGACTTTGGTGAAGTCCGAATTATTTGTGAAAATGGGAGACAAATATTTTCCACCGTATGGACGGACAATGACAGAAGAAGCGCTGCACACAAATCGTCGGAAGTGACTGATAATTTAGTTGCTTGGGTACCTATCATCTGGGCGTGGCTAACCAATTTATAATTGATCTGATAATCTGGTGATTTTAGATCGGGCTTGTCAATAATTCAGTTAAATTAAGCTGTGAAATATAAATATTGAAAAAAATGTATGTTATTATTGAGAATTTTAGTAAAACAAAGCTTCCTTTAAGCAATCAACCCGCTCATATTTATAGTAACATTGATCACAAAGGCACTATATCGATTCATATGAGCCCTATTGTAGAACCCGGAAGATTGCTTGAATAATTATTATAACATATGAAGCGCATTGATAGTGTTTGTTTGGCGATGCATTTGGCAAAATGAGATCACAGTCCATTTCAATTAACGGCCTTTAGGAAGTATATCACATTTTGGGTAAACATTCAATTTGTGTGGCTGTGTATAAGAGCCACGGGATCACTGCACTGTAAAAGGTATAAAATGACCACTGTGCATTGTGCATTGTCACAATTGCGTATTGGGTTTTATCTGTACAAAATATCACTTAACTACAATTTAATGGGGTTGGATGACGAATGAGTGTCTATGAGTGTTGTCAAAATTTGACGAGCGCCAGCCAGCCAGTTTTAAATTATATAATATGAATTTTTTCTATTTTTAATTCGAACAAAAACAAATCGGCAATTATTGTTTTTTTTTTTTAATATTTCAGCGTTAGGCTAAGCATCAAAATAGTTGAACTTTGTTTCAATTATTTCAGATACTACATCTGACAAAAGTGGATGTGCTTTCCGAAGTTGAAAATTTTATTTTAAATGTTTGCAATTATTTTTATGGGGCAATCTTCTTGTAACAATTTAATGAGTTTTACAATATACAAACAGGGCGTATTCGATTTATAAGTAAATGTTAATGATTTCAATTATATTATAGCTTTGGTGTTTTCTTTTGATTAGTTTTCACCCGTTCCTTAGCCTCAAAATAGAACTTCATGAAACCAATGTCTTCTACTTCACTAAAATGAACTGCAAACAAGTAGAAACCCAATGGTAGTACATTAGGAAAATACTTCTCATTTATCCACAAATTTCTTGCCATTAAATGACCCTGAAATGAAACGAAAAATGTTATTCAATGTAAATTGATAACTGAATTGATTTTACCGTGAAAGGGCAACTGTGATTTAAATTTGAGAATTCCTTCGAAATCCTCCAAGATATCATTGCGTAGGGAATATAATTTCTTCTTTCGATCACGTCGCACAAATTCATTGTGACATTGACAAGGAATGGATGATAGTGATTACTGTAGCCCTTTTTAAAGAGTTCCATACGAAGCTGCTTCCAGATAAATCAAAGAGTTGGTGAATTATGTTAATCACACGTCGTTTTTCTCACCTCAGGATTACGTAATGGTAAAACGAGATCACAGTCCATTTGAGCAACGGCCTTATTCCAATTCACAGCTTTGAGATAGCAGGTGATATTTGTAATGTATTTACCAGTGGATCGGCACTCTATATTTGTTAGTTTATATATTACGGGCGGATCAGCGCTCTGTCAAGTTAAGAACATATTTCTAAAAAATTTCATTAATATATCAAAGAAAGTTATTTATTACCGCTGTCAAGAGCTGTGCAAAGCACAGAAAGACCGTCAACGTTAAATGCATTTGGAAAACTGATGATTATTCGAAGTTACCCAACAGATATATACTTTCATATATTTGTTAAACACGTAATTTTCCATTCCATTGATTTAATAGTAATGGGTTTTAAATTGTGATGAAAGTATAATATATAAATATTCAATATATACATTATAATTAAATGGGAGCCTTAATGATAATTGAAAACAAGCGAGCACGTTGCAGTCAAGCGCAACCGACTGAGGGATAATGTGATAATACCATAATCGGTGGCAACGAATCTTCTAGTTGGTGTGGGGATGGGGTGTGGAAGTTGCGTAATTCATGGGTGAATTTAAAAGACCGTACTTAGCACAAATTTAGAGATTGAGTTACCGAATTTGTGGGAGAAGATTCCTGGTAATCAACCTTCCAAGTTTGGCTTTAAAGTTTTGTAAGATATATCGATGTGAGGTGTATCGGTATTGGAAGGGCGTGACCATCCAACTTTCTATCGATTTTTAAGGGGAGTTCCCAGTAACATACTTTCAAAATTTGGTGACTCTAGCTTGCATACTGTGGAAGTTATGCCCATTTCAGAATTTTAGGGCCGAATTTCCTGCTGCGACGTGTGTGGGCGTGGTCTGAAAAGGCATATGCCGATCTTCAAAGTAGTTTACCAGCAAGCTCCCTTCCACCAGCTACCTTCCGGCAGCTACCTTCCAGCAGCTACCTTCCTGTCTTTAAAATTGTAGGAGATATGCGGTTTTATCCATTTGCCTCCTAGTCAACGTTGCACTTTTAACACTTTGTCCACACGGGCACAGACAAGTGTGTGTTTCATGTTTCAAGGCTTTAACTGAATTCAAAAGGACAGTCGGATAGACGGCGGACACCTGTACCTTCGGTATCAGAGTATAAAAAGTTGAGCACACGTTCAATACGAATTGGGAGCAAATCTTTTAGCTGCATCAAAAATCACGTGCACGCATTTAAATCGAGTGTTGCATGTGCATTTATTGCAGCAGAGTTGGTCATTGGCACTCGCGGAGTTAAACTATTTTGTTGCCGGTCAGCATAAAAGGCAGTAAAAGCGTCAGTTAGCCAAGTGGTGCGTGCAGTGCAGCAAAGTGGTGCAAATAGTAAAAAGATAAATGCGTGGTTATGAAATGAAACTAAGTAATGAGAGGGAGAGCGAGAAATATAGAAAGTGGCAAAGAGAGAGAGAGAGAGAGAGAGAGAGAGAGTGAGAGAAAAATAGAGAGAGAGAAAGAGAGAGAGAGAGAGAGAGAGTGATTCTTTTGCAAACCACACTTTGAATTGGAAATCAAATTACCTCGCTGCTGGCATCAAAATCCAATTAAATATTATAAGCCATGCTTCCGACTACTTTCTCGGCAACTGCGCACTTGGTCGACAAATTCAAGCTCAGCAGCCGTTGCATGGCCCCGAGCTCAGTTAAAACTTTAAGCACAATCTTTAGTTGGCTGCAAAATTCAGATATCCATACGCCGCATGTATGTATGTATTTTATAGGATTCTGCGTGCAACTTGGCGGTTGCTGCGATGTTTAACTACTTTTCGGGCTTGAATTTGGAAGTCGTGTGTGCTTTGACAAACCGCCGACGCTATTGAGCAACAACAATGCCGTTAATTATTCATGAATGGAAAAGTCGTAGAAAAGCCAAGTGTAAAAGTTTTTCCCGTTAAAACCTAAAAAACTTTTCCCCATGGATTTATTTAACTAGACATAGACTGCATCTGCTTGTATTCGTTTGTGTGAGTGTAAGTGTGATTGTGTGTGTGTTGTGTGTGAGTGAGTGTCTGCGATTTTGTGAGTGTGTGTCTTAGCCTAAGTCCTGCCTGATGATAATGAAATGCTTGCTCTTAAGTATTCATCCAACGCCACGTTGTACAAGTTGCATATGTTGTAAATACTTTTGGGTTCCAGTCCAGCCACAGTTGAAAAGTTGTCCGTTTGCTTTTCGGAGCTTTTCCATCGGCCGTTCTTGATTGATTGATGTTTGGCTTGAAGGCATGAGTTCGATTTGGCCCGGAGTGGTAAAAAGGATAAGAAACAATATGTTTTCAACTTTTCTCGTTTTCATGCCTCTTGGTTGTTTGCCAAACTTATTTCATACTTATATACAACAATTTAATAACTCGCCACCCAAAACTCAACCACCAATTTCCTTCCCACTCACGAAACTTAATGAAAGTAATTGAATTCTTTTCTCTGTGCCCCGGGGATCCAAATTGATTTCATTTTAATTCCCCTAAATTAGCATCAAAGTGCGCAACGCTCCACAAAATGCAATCGTTACCATCACTAAAAATCATTTTCGATATTTGCATTTGTTATTGCTTTTGTTGCTCTCGATTGGCATGCTTCTTTTTTTGGATTCTCGGACATAAATCAATGCAATTTACAAAATTACATTAAAAGCTAAAATGCATTTAAATTGAAATGCAATTCAAAATACAATACTTCCCATCAAATTGTGACATTTGTTTAAAGTTCGATTGCATTTATATATGAATATTTATATATAAATATTTTTTTAAATATTTAAATTTAATGGTTTTGCTTTTGTTTGAGCAGTCTTTGATTGAATATTGATTGATCTAGGGTCCATTTCGTTTCCAGTCCATAATATGGCGCAAATTAACGCAAAGTTTTTTTTGTAAACAATTTTTATTTACACAATGTTTGAATTGGCAATAATATTCATTTGCATATTTACATTTTGTTATTTGTCAAGATAACGAAAAACACAATAGCATGTTTACAGTGCACATAGTTTGAGGAACATAATACAAAATAATCGCATTTAAAAAATGTACCAAGAAGAATTGAATTGAATAGATAGATTACAAGGGGAGGGTCAGCAGCTGTAACTAAGAAGCATTTATTTCCCTTAAAGAAGAGCTCAGAGAAAAATAATAATAAGAATGGTAAATAAAAAATAAAATAAAGATATAAAATGTTGCAAAATTATGCAGCCTTATACGTTAAAATGTGAGAAAGTTGAAGGCGAGAGCTCCCAACTAAAGCAATTTGAATACACTAAGAAAACATATTGTGAGACAAATTTAAAGAATATTCTGTGCATTATTATTGTTTTGAATTGTTTTTTTTTTATTTTTGTCTAATTCAATGTTGCACGCTTTGTAATTGTGAGCAACGCATTTGATTGTATACATTTCTAGCGAGACATAATGTGCAGATATTCATTTTACCTTAAAGTATATCAATATAATTATAATTATAATACTATATAACATATAGATAAGAAAGGGATCAAACTTTGGATATCTTTGAGTCTAACGAAAATGGAAGACTATTACATTCCATGTAATTTGGAAATGCCGATTCAGTGCATGGAAAAAATGCAAACCAAAAAC
Source organism: Drosophila cognata (assembly GCA_035041535.1). Lineage (NCBI taxonomy): Eukaryota > Metazoa > Arthropoda > Insecta > Diptera > Drosophilidae > Drosophila > Drosophila cognata. Next base: position 8,331,819 of record JAWNLC010000571.1, on the reverse strand, counting down.
TGTTGCCTACTTTTTGGCTCCCATCTAGCCCTAACAAATGATGATAAATTATCAGAGCTTGTATATATGTATGAGTATATAAAATACAAAACACATTTTATGGTCTTGCGGAGCAAGTGTTAAGTGTCTGTGGCGCTGCTGTCTTGCTCGTCCTCAAGGGCTTAACATGTGTACATGCAACCACGCTGTGAGTTGAGACCAGCAAGACATTTACGGTCTGGCAAGTTAGTGGACCAAGTCAAGTGGTTGAACCCGAAAATGTCCTAACTAGCCGCTTCAACGACAATTTTCCGTTGCGTCACGAAAGGATGCCAAGGAAAGGGGCCAAGGACAAAAAGCGACTCAATGCCCAGCGGTTGTTCGCTTAATAATTTATTCATAAGGAAAAATTTATGTCGCCTTGAGGCTGTGCAAATTTGTTTTGTTGCCCGTTTCGGCTTTGGCCTTAACAGGTGCGCACAAGGACCAACCCTTTCCCTCTACCCCTTTCCACTTTGCCACTTTCCGTTGGGGACAAGCATCTTTTGAATGTTGTCACTGGGCCGCGAGTGTTGTTTTTGTTGTGCGAGGGGTGCGTCAATTGAAATGCGACCACTTAAACGTTTATTATAAATAATTTATAATATTTTCGAATTTCAAATGCAATTTATTTTGTTGTTATTTAATTAGGCATCAAATTGGCCAGGCTAACCAGTATCTGAGGGTGTGTTTTTTGCAGACATTCTTTTCTTATCACTTAAGAGAGAGCAAACTGTTTCAGCAGGTTTATAAGAACTATGATGTATTGTATCAGAACTTTACAATAAAAACTTCGACATTAAAATACTACCATTCAATTTTCACAAAAAAGACTTTTAATTTTTTTTTGGTAAGTTCTTGGCAAAGGAATGGCGTTTTATTCGTTTGAGTAGAATTACTAAAGCTAAATGTTAAATGTTTGTACTTACAACACTTGTTATAGTTCTTGGTGGATTGGGGAATTTCTATGTTGCATGAGCCTTAAACATGTTTCCTTAGAATACTGCATCTTCTTCTAAGTCAACACAATTTGCCTGGATGTACTTTAAGGAATCCTGTTGCTGTAAATATCCTCAGTCTTTTCTTCTCCATCTATAGTATTTACAAATTACTTGTATATCACAAAATGTAAAATTATTTGCAGTGTATGTGCGAATGCGGTTGTGTGTGTGTGTCCGAACTCATTAAATTGCAGCATTGCTGCTGCGGCAGCTTGTGGTATTCATGTTGGGGTTTCATTTCACTAATTCACATGATGTCACATACACACACCCACACACAACCACACACACACACACACACACACACACATATAAACAACTCCACTTCTAACCAGAACCAAATGTTAATTTTAATTTATGTGGCCTCTGCGCACATTTGTCGCATTAGTTTGGGGCACTTTAATGAGTGATTTATTGGTTAGGCCGCAGCAGCAAATCAACTGGATAAAAATACAACAACAAACAAAAATCTCGCATTGAATTATTTATTTATGGTCGCTGGTCGAGATGGCTGTTTGTCGATTGCATTTGCGAATGTGTTCAATAAAAATTGCATTGCTGGCAGTTTTGTCAAATGGTGTAAAAAATTAACACACACCCCTGTTCGTCGGCACACCTCCCCAAATCCCGGTTGTTAGGTCCATCAGCTGCGGTAAGGCCACGGTGCTGGTTTGGCAATCTGCTGGCGGCTGTTAAAGTAATTAGAGCAATTCGAAAGTGTGGTCGAGCTGAATACTTATTTGTGGAAACAGCTGTGCACTGATTGATTAGAGGCGTGGCATTGCGCCTCCCGACTGCAGCTGCAGCTGCAGCTGACCCAACCAACTTGATTGCAGCAGTCCAAAAGTTACAAGCCTTCAAGTGCCAGCAGTTTTACAGTTTAAAAGTTGATCCACAGTTAAGCGCCGGCAGTTAGCACTTAATGCACTACCGTTACACCAATGACCACGCCTCACACACTCACCCACACACACCCACACACACCCATACACACATCCACCACTCACATGTGCACTTTTTGTTATGTGAGCGAATTTCAAACGCATTCGTTATATGTCCACTTCAAAATTTCGTTTGCGTATTTCAATTTCGCATTTGATTGCCAAACTGGTTTTAGTATTTTCACCATGCTCAGGCACACTTCAACACACACATTCAACTGCATGCTTATTTGCTGTACCCATAAAAATGATTAAAGGTTATTGAAAAGGGTATCGAATGTACCCAAATAGTTTACATTTAATAACCTGAGATGGTTTATCAAGGACTGATATTGATAATGATGGAAGCTCAACTTTGTATGTGTGCAGTTCTGTTAATATCAAAGAATAGAGAAGCTATTATCTTAAATTGATTTATATATATTCCTGATACCCGCAATCTCCTAAAATTCTAAATTGTACTAGCCGGAGAAAATGTCAATAAATATGCTACAGCAAAGACACTTGTTATTGGCGAGTCTGTTTTAATTATTCTCTCTTTTATCAGTGCTTAAGCTAAGAATATTTAAAGCAAAATAATCATCTTGGATGAAATATCATGTTAAGATTAAACTCTGAAAACATTGACAGGGAATTTCATAATTTTACATATACATTTACATTTGGACAATTTAAAAATAAACTCTTATATTTCGACAAAATATAAGAATTTAATACAACTATTTTTGTGGCATATTAGTTTAGTAATTTTTCCGATTATTTTCTGAGTTTCATGAGTTTATTTTTATGTGGAATTTGTGAAGCTTGTTTCATATAAAGTATGTGCTACTTCTCTTGGCTTAAGTGGCACACTTTTTGATGGGAAAGAGCGCACCCAAGGAATAGACGCAGACAGATAGATATATACAGTGTGTGTGTGTGTGTGTGTGTGAGAGAGAGAGAGAGAAAGGAAGGTGTGTAGCAAGACGTGTGGATGTTGACTGCTTGACCTCACTGTGGCCGGGGCATCTCATTCTGCAAGCACGTAACTATTAATTTGATTAAAAGTGCGCATTTTTATTTGCCAGCAACACACGAGTAACGTTAACGGCGGTTGCGACTGACTGTCTTTTGACTGGTGTGTGTGTTTTTGTCCTTGGCCCTTTCTTCAGTTTGTTTCCCGAACGCATTAAAATGTCGTTAAAGTTGCCACAAATCAAATGTACGAATTTTTCGCATTTTTATTGCGCGCTGCCAGCAGCAACAACAATATCATCAACAACAGCACAAGTTCGCAGCTCGTCGAATGGGAATGCATGATTGTGGTTTTGGGTGGCGCCACCGCGCAACTTGCACCTCAGCTCGTGTAGTCGTTGTTGCTGTTGCTTAGCTGCTTGTTCAGTGGTTGACTTGTGGTTTTGTTTTGCGGCAACAACGGCAGCCACCACACAACTGCTGCCACAACTGCTTGCCGTGGCCCACCTGCCAGTCTCTGTAGCAGCCACCTCCTCGACCCCCCCCCCATTTCACCACCTACGTGCTCATTTGCATGCAATTCATTTTCTAAAGTGCAATTTTCATTGTTTTGCGCCGAGAGTTGATTTCCTTGCTGTGCATTTTCACTGTTCGCGCTGTCGACGGCTGCCATTATTGCTGTCGCGGTTATTTTGGGCCTCTGCCTCCTGTTTTTGAGTGCAGAGCCTTTTGTAGCAAATTACATTGCTACTGTGGGTGTTTCGGCGAAGAGTTTTACCATAATTTGCATCACGTCCTTGGTGCTTTCGACAAAGGATATGCTCATTGCAATTTTCCACTAATCTACACACTTAAAGGTTTTCTCGATTTAAAGTAGAATAATTTCAAAATCGTTGACATATTTTTCTGCGAAGTGCTTAAAAATTGTAGCGAACAACAATCCGCATAGTAAACAAGGATTTCAAAGATGGATGTCAGTACTAAATTGCAGAATGTATTTTTTCTATAGATATTATTAATAGTTGCTTATTAAACTTTCGTTTCATTTTAGTTTTTGAAGTTTTATTTTTTCAAAATTTGTTGGTTAGACTTAAGCTCCAAGTTGTTATTAAATTTCAATTAAAATTGTTTACTATTTATGGCCGAGTTCACGCTCCAAGGTGCGAACTGCTGTTTAAACATTTGAAGCGCTTACGAATTTAAGACAACCAATGATAAAAGTTTTGGACAAACCCAACTCGAACTCGTAATACTCTGTTGAGAAATTCATTTAAGTTGGACTTTGGCGACTTTGATGCACGAACTGGAAAATTATTTGCACTCTTCTTACATTTTTGTTTAATTAATTTTACAAAATGACAGAACAAATGACGTCCTCTTGTATTTTTTGAACGGGGGGAGAGAAGGACGGGGGAAAAAGGGGGCGAACTGTCGCTGCGAGTTTCGCCGTTGTCAAAGTTTATGACACTTCTGTTTGGGATTTCATGTTGAAAACATTGACAAAAATGTCAATGCTTCTGTGAATGCTGACAAGTAGTAGTTGGGGTTGCACGGGTAGCAGGAGAGAGGGGTGGGCTCCGCATAATTAGCCCCATTGAGGCCCCAGTTTTTGGGGGTGTACATTTGCATGAATTAATTAGCCCAAAAGTTGCGGCACAGCCGTTCGAGTAGTTTGAAAAATCCCATCGTTCGCGAATACTTTGTGTAATTGAAATTGTTCTTTTGTTGCGCCCAAGACAAAAAACTCAATCAATCTCAAGGCAAACTCAAAATTTGTGCTTTCGCTTTGCATTGCTCTTGTCTTCAGTTTTATGAGTGTTCAGTTTTTTCATTTTTTTGATTTTTTTTTTGATCTGCCGCGCTGCATTTTAATTAAAAGTACAAACTGAAGCATGCATATTTATGAATGTGGGCTACAGTAACACCAACAACAAGCACAAGAACAGGAACAACAATAACAGCAATCGCGACACCAATACCAACACACATGCTGCTTTGCATGGGGCAACTGCACTTGCACCTGCACCTGCACCTGGATTCTCCTGATGCTGGCCGCACGCCTAGTCAAAATTATATATGCGCATATTTTATGCATTTTACGGCGATGCTCACTTTTTCCATTTTTTTTACTCCTTTTTTATACTACACTTTTTTTCTCACACTTCTGGGACGCTTTCGTTCTATGCCAAAACGCAAAATCGCTTTGCTGTCTGAAAGTATGCAGCAGAGCGTAAAGCATGCAAAGAGCCAAATACCGATTGCTACTACAAAAAAAAAAAGAAACTAGAGTTGGCCGTGATCCGAGCATTCTTTCGTGTCACGGTTCCACGACCCACGGCCGGAAAAGTCTGTTTGTCGCAGCAGACCGCATGCGACCACAGAGCAAAATCAAGGATACAACAGGATCGAAAATTAGCCAGCCAAAACGGATATCCAAGTTTACGTTCGAAATGTGGGCAGCCTTCCAAAAAAATATACACACATAAAGTGTGCTATTTAAATAGAGTGGTCTGCTTATAATATTCACACACTCTGACTCAATTTGTGTTGGCTAAGATTAATTTACGATATGTAATGTTGAAAATGGAGAAATTGAAATTTTTGGTCATCAGCCTAATTATTTTGCTCAATCTGTGCTGGCATTACAAATATTATTACAAATCTTTTTAATCTCAAGTCAATAAGTGGACAAATAAAAACAGTTTGTCAACCAGCCAAAACCATTTTATTGGATTTAGTTGTTAAAGAAAAAACATATGGTTCAATTTATTTAAGCAAAGTAGTAAGATCTGATGCTCACAGCCCCAGTTATATAGGAATATTCTTTTATAATTTTTATTGTAACCGAAAGAAGGCGATTCATAAAAATTACTTATATACTATTTGGTTTTCATTTATTGCATCCACTCATTGGAAAGATTTAGTTGCACGTAAGTTTGTAGTTTAAATGAAGTTGATTTTGTTGGTGTTGCAAATATTGAACAGTATTTAATACCTGAAATAGACTTATAACTTGTAAATATATAACTATTTGCAAAGTCAAAGGCAACGAAGTCACGACCCACAAGCCATCTCTACTGCAAACAGCCACCACAAACGTTCATTCTCTGCGTCTCTGTGTGTGAGTGTGGGTGTGAGTGTGAGTGTGTGTGTGTGTGTTTGTGTGTGTGTGTCTGTGCATATGTGTTTGTTTGTTTCGATGCTTGTGCGCTCGAGATGAAAAAGTTAAATTTGTTTCGTGTCAAAGCGTCGCCAACGGCGCCGGACTTAGGCTAAGCGCGTTCGACATTTTTTGGTCAGAATTGAAAAAGCTTATGCAGTAGTTGTATGGGTTACGTACAGATGCCATCATGCGACTGCACCTGTGTGGCATACAACTCACTCGTATCCCGTCCTAACCCTACTATTGTGTGACAGCCCGCTGCTCTGTGCACATGAATATTGCGTATGCGTCACGTTGGCCAGCTGCGGGACAGTTTTGTGTTTTACTTTAAATTGCATAAATATCAGGTGGCGTGTGTGTGTGTGAGTGTCTGTGTGAGTCTGTGTGTGTATTCACTTGTGCTCTTGTATATTTTAGCCGCAAAAGTGTGGCCTTTGCCAGCGTCATCGCCCTGACAGTTTCACGTCGCTTGGCTGACACCTGCAATGTTGGCATTTTATTACATTTCATGTGCACTGTGTATGTGCGTCAGTGTGTGTGTGCGAGTGTGTTTATTGTTGTTGTTGTGCAATGCTTTCAGTTGGCAAACGCATTGGAGCGCATAAGCAAATGATATTCAATTTATTGTATTTATATTATTGCACAGTGCCATTGTTCTGCAAAGTTCATTTTTGCACTTCATATGTGTACAATAGGGGTGTTCCCTGTTGTTGTGCCATAGGCAAATCATCACACTGGACCTTGCTCAAATTCGTTGGGGCAAAAATAAATATAGATAAGCGTACCAGCGACAATGGGCCCAGCTGGCTGTCACTCAAAACTCATTTATAGGATTAATTTGACTAAGCGCCGAGCTGCGAAAATCTTTGTATAAATCTTCACTTCCCTAGCCCCCAAGCATGGGAGGCGGCCAGGCGAATGCTAAGGCGCTTTAACGGGTCACTGACGGCTTGGCCAATAGTGTTAACGACAAGACAAAAGAGCCGAGTATCGAGGCTGGAATAATTAGCAGCTGGCATTTCAATCGCCTTTTCCAAAAATCGTCGACTTCAACTTGGCTGTGTTCAGTGTGAGGTGCAAGTCGGGCATATATATATATATATATATATATATATAAATGCGAAAATATTCATTGCAATACGATGAACAAAAGCTGACAAAGTTTTTGGTACTTTGTTGGAAAGTTCTGCAGCCACAAGTTTTGCCAGCGCCAGACAACGTCTAACGGTTACGGCGGTCTCACCCAAAAACTTATTGCTGGAGTGTAACATCTTGCGCCTGGAGAGTGCATATGATATCCACAGTGACATTCAATCTGTGCTGCAAATTGACTTTATTGATCAAGCTTGGACATCAAATACATCGTCCTCTAACTTTACTTCGTCTTCTCAGCTCCAATGACACAAAGACTTGTGGCAAATTTATTGAAGAGTACTCGAATCCGTTGCTGTCGTTGCTTTCATGGAGTAACACATATTTTAATTTAGTGAGTGGTTGCTGTCTATGTCTCTGTCCTATGGCCATGCAATCAGCTGGAAATTATCTTTAGTACCTCTGCAAAGTCCAACAGTTTCATAAATCTCAGTACAAAATCGCTACTAAATTGACGATGTCTATTTTCGCCGATACAATTTGGGCTGCGTTGCAGGCAATCGAATTACAAACTAACTTTAGACAAAGCGCTAAATAACAAAAGCGAATAAATTGATTAATTCGAAAATTAAATACTCTTACTTATCTCATATTAGGTTGTTATACATTCTATGTATTAATAGTTACTACTCATACAGGTCACTTATAATAAAAATAAATAATAATTATTTATGAATTTATGATTTTAATGTGTTACACCTTTCGTGATAAGATTCGAATACTCTTAAAGGGGCAGAGCATAAGAATAATAAAAATGGATCAATGCGAATCCATTGTAGACTTACACACTGGCGCAACGGGACAATATGCTGAACATAGAACATTGCAACGGGAGGCGTGGCAACTTGGCAACTGATGTTGAAGTCTGCTGCAAACGTAGCGCCGGAGCGGATGTGGCCGCTGTGTGTGTGTACATGCACTTAGTAAGCATATCCGTTTTGGTTTTATTTCCGCTCGGCATACATACACAATTAAACAGAAAGCATACCTTTGCACCTATATGCATAGATGGGCAACGGCAATTGCAATTTGATGCACAAACAAATCCAACTGACCTGCCAATCCGATTCACACAAACACACACTTGTGTGTGCGTGTGTGTGGCTTGATTGTGGCTGTGCCCTCTGTTAATGCTTTAGTCTTTCGCACTCAAATTGAGCTGCTAACGGTTGGCGCAACAAACTCACAAATTTTCGCCTGGGAGCCATTTTTAAATGCGTTTCGTTGCATACGTTTTTTTGGGGCGCGAGAGGCAAAACTTAATTGCCTGGCTTTGGCTGTGCTTAGGCTGTCACGTTTGACGTGCAACGAAAGCTCATTTCCGTTGCCACAATTAAAATGTTAATCAACGAGCCTGGACGTGAAGACCTCAAGACAGCACCTAGAGTGATATATACGCACAGAAATAAAGTTCTAAATAAATGAGGTGGGTTTTTTTTAATGTTCATACCAGAATTCCCAAAATTCTGCCTAGTTTCCTGCAATTTAAAACTGTGAAGTTCGCTTCGAATATGTGGAAACTTTTCGTTAATTCGTAACAACATTTTTGAAGACCAGAAAAACTTAAAAAATGGTCCGGGCTTTTGATGAATGATTTTTATTTTCTCAGTGTAGGTATAATTACGCGTACTTAAGCAGCAGGAAGCAGAACGAATTGCTGCTAGAAGCGAATCCAATTTGACAAATTCGTGTAAATTTGAAATGCAAAATTGTGTGAAGAAACATGACATCCGGCTCCATTGACTTGCGTCGCCCTCAGCGGCGCACACTTTTGACGGCTGCCATTTTAATTTTCGCCCTAGTAAATGAGGCAAGGCATGGGGCAACATCGCACATCGGCTGGGCAAACAAAGATGCCGCAGAATTGTTTCGCGCATTCATTTTGCGCAACGCCTAATGTACAGCTAAGTGCAGCTGCTCCTGCTGCCACAAAAGGCACACTGTGCGAGATGTGGTTGCCCCAAGACTGCGGTGCGGCAATCTTCATAAGTTGCTGCTGCTGCTGTTGCTGTTGCTGTTACTGTATTTTGCCTAAAAATGTCAAGTCACAAGTGTTGAATTCACACTTGACAAAGCAGCAGCAGCATCAGCAGATGGTTGCAGCTCTTTGAGTGTTGGGCGTGGCGCATGTTGCCATCAAGTTGCAACGCACACACACATACCACTGTAACTGACAGTTTTCATTAAAATGTTATCAAAAACGCGAGTTCCGCCCGACTACCGCAAATGTGCCTGGCAGCCAAGAGCAGCAGCCAACAGCAACTTAAATGACAACGAAACACTAATAATGCCACAGTTGCAGCTAGCAGTCAGTGCAAAGATACGCGTAACAAGAACGAGAATAACTGTAGCAGCAGCAACAGCAGCGGCAACTGTTGCAGCTGCCACTAATCTCAAACAGCTCAGAGTGAGTTGTAATTCGCCACGTTACACAGTGCGCCACAAGTCAAAGCTCTAATTTTCCAACTACTAAACAGCTAGTGTTGCACTTATATAAAATGTAGTGTTCAGTTGCAAAATGCAGTTCTGCGATTTTACTGATTGGTATTCGAACAGCTCAATTCGTTTATCTGGTCTAGCTGCAACTTGTTGTCTTATTATTGCACAAGTATTCTAAATTAAGAACCCATTAATCACTTCCAATGTTTTATTTCAATTTAAGATAGTTAAATTCTAATAGTTTCTCGCAAAAAATAATATAATAAAATTTGACCAAGCCTTAAGCAAACTGCTTAAATATTTTTGTGTTCTTAGAAGTTCTTCTTTTTTAAGAAACCAATTTTTTGCTCGGAATACAAATACATTCGAGCCACTGTGCACTCTCGCTAAATTATTAATTGCACTTGAGTTCAGCTGAAAGTTGCTATTTGTCGCTGTGCATCATATGCCACTTGGTCGTTTTTCTGGTTTTTTTTTTTTGCAAGCTGGAACAAAATGTTTCCAGCATTAATCAATCCAAATTAACGCAAACCTTCAAACTGCAACTCAGGTGCTCTTCGGTTCAGTTGTTGCAGCACCCCACCTTGAGAAACTATACATCAGGATAAACTTTTCCAGTCTTATAGCTCACACACACACACACACACCTATTTACTTATTATCTGAGAATAATTTATTTAGCGAAAAATTAAAATGAATGCAAATTTTTGGTAACGTTGCAAAAAGTTTTTGATTAAAGTGAAAACGAAACTGCCAAGTAGTTGGAAAGGTCTGTCTGCATGTGTCTGCATGTGTGTGTGTGTGTGTGTGTGTGTGTGCGCCGACTCATGTTATCACAGGTGTTGTGCGTAATAGTTTTAGTTACCTCTGCTGTTTCGACTGCTTTTGCTGCTGTTGTTGCTGCCACTACTGTAGCTACTGTTGCCTTTGCCGGCAACATGAAATTTATTGTTGGCTGACTTCTTGCCAAATTGTTAGATTTGGGTATGGGTGTGGCAGTGAGTGTGTGTAGTTGTGTAAGTGTGTTTGCTGGGCATGTTTTGTGTTTTGCCATTGTAAGGCAAAAAGTTTCATTGACTTTGTGTTATGCTCCACTGTTGCTCATTAGCTAAAGTTGATCCAACAACAGCAGCAGCAAGTTGCAAATCAAAAATGGCTGCAAGAGCTTGGCTTCAGATTGGTTAGTCAGTCAGCAGTGATTGAAGGAATTACACAGCAATATATATATATATGTATAGACAGAGAGAGGGGGAGAGGAGGTTTCGGCTTGGGTGTTTAGTGGCAGTAACTTTTCTAATTGGCATTTTTCCGCAGTGATTGCATTTCAACACGATGCGATAAAGCTAATCGAATTATGCTTTTGGCAATCGTCAAACAGCCACAACCAAAAAAATGAAAATAAATCGAAATAAGCAAACAAACAATTGCTGTGGGTGTGGCGTGGTATATGGCAATGTGCAGAGTCATGTCAATGGCCCGGCAGCCAGCAAGCTGCGAAAAACTTGGCTTCCGGCTAAAGGAAAAAAGTTAGTGCTAGTAAAAAGTAGCTAGCCAACACGGATTTGTGTGTGTATGTACAAAAATGTTACAAGCCATTAACAAAAATGTTGCGCCTTGCCATATGCCACATAAAATTTAACTCGGCAACAACAGAGTCAGAGGAGCAATCTGAGCCAAAATGTGCATTGGCTCTGATCTTGGCGCCGCTGTGTCCCCATTGGCTTGGGGGCGCTTCCGGAAGCAGGAAAACAAACAAGCGAATTTTACAGATGGCGAACTCAAACACATACACATACACACACACAGAGAGAGAGAGAGAGAGAGAGAGAGAGAGAGCGAATATATGGAGTTGGCGAAAGGAAAGCAAAACAAAATGTAGTTACGGAAAGGCATGCAGGAAACGGCAACAATGGCAGCAACAGCGGGAACAACGCCAACAACAATTGCAGGGGCGCTCGCGCCTGTCGTCTAAAATGATAAATTTAAACGCAGTGACATGACAAATCGCTGCTCATTTGTATTAATCAGGCGAACAGAAAGAAAACGAGTTGCGATGAAGAAAAAATGAAGAGAAGAAGGAGAAGAAGAAGAAGAAGATGTAGCGTGCATGGCACACCCTTAACCCTTACACACCCCAAGTTGCATACGAAGATATTGGTTTTTTGCTTGGACATGAAAACGTTTAACTGCATAAATTAAAGTGTAGTCGCTTTTTACATTTTTCTGCTAATACGTATTTGACTGTACCGTACACGCTCGCTCTGTGCAACCCATTAAAAACAGTCGTCTTGTATTTGATTAATTTTTCGCAACAGTATTAACATCAAACAAAACATATTTTTATATCAAATATAGGAATAATTTCATCACTTCTAAAGAAAATGAAATATTTAAAAGTTGCTTTTTGCAGTAATGAATTTCGCATCACTAAAAACTAAAACTTCACTTAAATTTAATGAGTTGTGCATTCAAGGGTTATCAGCTGGAAGAAGGTCAAACTCAGATGTAAAACACCTTTCAAGTCACTCAAAAATGTATATTTATTTCTGTATTATTTATTTCACTTATGAATAAAAGTTGTGAGGCTTGAAGCTTAAAAACTTAATCGCTTATAGTTGTATGAGATAACATTTTTAATACTTGTTGTCAGCCCTTTTTGTTTTTGCATAATTTTGCACTGATGCATTCATAATTTCGCATTAGCAAAGAGCAAAATTACTCAAAAATAATAAGTTGTGCATTCAAGGGTTAAGAGTTTGAAGAAGCCCAAACTCAAACCTAAAACGCAGATGCATGTTGTTGATGTTGCAATTATTGTTTTATGGTTTGCTGTTGGCTGTTGGCTGCAGCCCACTTAAGTGACTCAGTTGGGTATAATACTGTGCAACTTTAAGTGTTTGTGTGTTTTTTGCTGTTTTTGCAGTTGCAGTTGAAGTTTCCATTTGCGATTTGCATAGCCGAGCAAAATAACTTGAATAAAGTTAATTTTGCGAAAAATTAAAATTTCTCTTTGTGTGCTGCAGCTGAAATTGAAGCGCTCTGCCCCTTAAAGTATGTGTGTTGTGTGTGACTTAACTTTGAGAGATTTATTTCGAGCCACACAATGAAGAAACTGCCAGAAACTGGCAGGAATTGGCCATAAGCTCAGTCTTCAATGCTGCTGCTGCTGCTGCTCCTTGCGAACAGCTTTTGGTGAAGTGCCTGGCTCGAGTAACGCTTCCACTGGCTGGACAGTTATCTGCTTGTTCTCAGCATGTGTCAATTTAATAAATATACAACACACAAACAATGATGAAGTGCCACATCACAAAAGTCAGGCGAATGCACGTGCAGAGTGCGAAGATGCCGAGAGCTGAGAGATGCGAACTGGGTACTGTGAAATGTGAAATGAGAAATGATTGTTGGGAAGATGTGACTGCAAAAAAATGAAATGAAATAATTCCAAAAACATGAACTGAAAACATAATCAAGTGAGTGTCAAGAAAAGCAGACACGTGCCCTGTCGCTGGCCGGAATTTTCTTTGACATACTCCCTTCTCTCCTTACCAGCCGATTGACTATGTTTGAAAAAAGATACATTTTTGGTCTTCAATATAATTGAAATGCCTACAAGCATATCTTCTGAAATAAATACCTGTAACTTGCCAAACACATATTGAAACATTATTCAGTATGCTATATTTTGAAGTAGTCAAAAAGTTTCTTAACAAATACAATACATAAAACAAACAGAACTAGTTCAATAAATGGAACTATTCGTTTCATTAATTTCTTTATTTAATAGTTAGTAATTCTTAAATTTTATTATTTACCTTTAAGCTTCCATTCATTTTGATAAAAATATTAATAAAACTAAAAGCACAATGAAGGTGTAGATTTATAATAAAAAATTAATTTATTACACTATTTTTTCTACATAGACTGAAATGGAAGCTGTTGAGTACAGGCGCTAAGATATAAATAAGCCTGTAAGCATTTTGAAGAACAACACCAAATACATAATACACAAAACACCCCAAAAACGGAGGGGAAAAAAACACAACATGCGCGCAACAAAAAGTAATATTTGTGATTAATTTGGTTTTGCCAATTCGGTCGGTTGGACAACGCAAACGCATACGCCAAAATATTACGCACCCACTACTGCTTGTAGCAACAGCAGTTATACACACCCATACACACCCACACACACACACACAGACACACACCAGTCCACGGAAAGAGAGAGCATCAACATCAGCGCCAACATCATCTATTGGACAACGCGAACGTGAGCTGTCAACAACTTTTCTGCGACTGTTGTTGTTCTTCGGGGCAATGCTATTCTGCTTCTTGTCCATTGTTTACTTTCGCTTCAGTGACGAAATTAAATCGATTTCATACAGCTCTGACTTTTTCTGTAGTGCCATGTGGACAATGGCTGCGTTTGCCTTTACACTGTCCGGAGCACTTTAAGCTATTATTAAAGTTGACGCATTGAGCAAAAGCCACTCCGACTTTATTTAATTCACTGAAAAACTATCTCTGCTGCTGCTGCTGCTGCTGCTGGTGCTGTTCTATTGCCCAAAGATTTCTATGGCAGCAGTTGAAATCCGGCTTGGCCAAGTTATGATAAATTTGCAAACAGAGACAACTTAATGAATAGTTTTTAGTTATTTCTTCAGCTGCAAGTTGAACGCCAGGACACGACGCAACAAAAAATGCAATAGCCTGCAAACGCCTGTTGCGGTGACGAAGATTAAATACACTTGGCACAGTTGGCAACTGCATTTTATTAGCGTTAGAACTCAGTATATCAATTTAGTTTTCTTAAAGATCATTAAAAGAACATAGTTTATTTTTTTGCCAAGTCTGAAAAGTCTGGAGAATCTTTGCTCAACAAAACTCAAAAGTTGTTAAAGAAAAAATAAGTGTGTTATTTAGAATCGTATAAAACTCCAACTATAAGTTAAAAATATATATGTACATAATTTAAAAATTTAAATCTTAAACGAAGCAAACAGCTTAATATTTCCATTTTTCTTCATCTTTGTTAAAAGCTTCAACAACGATCAAATTCGGTAAGAATCGTAGAAAAATATACAATTTTTGCTAATGTCTGGGTTTTGAAGTGTAGCTGTAATGGGTTAATACATAAATAAATACGTGAATTATGATAATCTGATTTAATTATTAATTATTATTTTACTTTCTTTTACGTTCTGTCAACAGCCTTGCTTAGGGACCTCAAAGAGCTGAACTCATTTAATTCGATTACCCACAAAATGGCAGTTAACAGATTAAAATGGAAGGCAAAGTAAGAATGCTCTATTCCCAAAGGGTATGACAAGCAAAAGTCAGCAGTCGTAAGTAGCGACAAGAAGTACGCAGCTTAACAAGCAACTAAAACAGCAAATCAACGCACAATGTGAAAAGAGTTGGGAAAACTTAAGCAAGGTCCAGTGAGGAGGCGAGCTGGAAAATGCAGCTTAAGCTAAAAGGATTTTCAACTATAAACATATATACATATATATGCATACATATATATACATATATACTCTATATATACTACATAGAAACAAGCAACTGTCGACTGACAATATAACTCCGCTTTAATTCACTAAGAGAAATACCAAAGGCAAAATGGCATCGTATTTGTTGGCTGGTATTCAACATTGTCGCCACTTGATGCTGAAGGCAACATTAGTGTTGCTTCAAAACTAATTCGTATATACAATTTTTTCTTTTTTGCAAATTAAATCACACACTCAGACAACGATTGAAAGAGTCGATTGGAATATATATCAAAATATTGCGTTACTCTTACTGGAGGCATTATATTATGGCCATGGAATATATGACACACTCAATATTAGTAGGTAAGTTTAAGTGTTTAAAATGAAACATATTTTAAGCTCTGAAGACATATAAATTAAATTATTAAATTAAATGAAATTCTTTCAAGTATCAGGGTTAATAGAAGAGCTATAGACTCAATAAATCAAACCTGGTTACAGTTAATTAATTTAATTAAGACCTCAAGCAAAAGTTATCTGTCCATCTATGGCTATCCATTTAATTGTCACTTTCTTTCTGTGTACATTTGCTTATCCAAATAACAAGCTGCGGCAAAATATAATCACATTTATGTACAGCAGGCATAATTAAAAATGAAATGACAACCCGCATGTCATTCAATCCTTTAACTCAAAGTATGTGGTACATATACATATGAGAACCATATCTCCTTAGATATGTGCATAAATATCTTTTATCAGCGACCAAGCAAAGATAAATAAATTTCTTTGAAGTGCACTTGCTCAGCGGTTGCCCCCAGCAATTTTTTTTAATCAATTCACTGATAACCCAGTGGTGCAGTCATGCCCCTCCCTAAACGTCTCCTCCATTCATTTATGTTTTGGCTTCACACATTTTGGCATCGCTGGGCATGAAAATATTTAATTTTAATTAAAGTGACGTCTTCGTTGTCGTTTCCCGTTCTTCTCCTCCTGCAACTGTGGCTCGTCCTCATCGTGGCCCTCGTCCTTGTAGTAATGCCACCCACAGTTGGTTGCTCGTCAAGCGTTGCCTGCGGCATTTGCGCGGCTGCATTACAACAAAAAATAATTTGCATATTTTTTTTATTATATTGTGTTAAAGTATTGAAGCGCGTCTGCGTCGACGTCGACGTCGACGTCGACTTGTCCACGCAGTGGGGCAATGCGACAAAGCGAAACGTCACAAAAGTGAGTACGTGTGTGCTGTTTGTTGTTCATGTTGGTGTTGGTGTTGGTGTTGAGGGGCGGGTGTCACTGACTCCGTGTCAAACCCCAGCGACCACTTATGCGTGCATTAAAGCGGCAGGTCAGGACTTGCAACAGCAGCAGCAACCGCTGCGGCTGTCATTTAAATCGTTGCCAGCGCTAAAAAATAAAAACAACAAAGTAACAGTTAACTTAATTGTGACTGAACATTTGAAGGATACCCTGTACGTAGCTCTCAAAAAGAAACTATAACTTTTCACCTTATCTTAAGGCTGTTCGTAGTGCTACTACCTTTTGGAAAATGGTTTTTATAGTTATAATAATAATAAAATTAGGTAAAAATATGTTGTAAGACTTGAAAGTAACGTTGAAATGTCTGCTTAATGCCAATAATAATAAAAATTAAAGGACTTTCAAATCTTATACAGAAACTCTACTCAATACTACTATAATCTTTATTTTACGATCCTATTCTTTTTTTTCTTCTTCTACCTGCTTAGTAAAACTAAGCTAAATTTCGATAACTTAATGTTTATTTGATCTGATTGATTTCCCCAATCAATGCAAACATTGTTTATCACACATTTTATATCACATTTATAC
This sequence comes from Drosophila cognata, assembly GCA_035041535.1. Lineage (NCBI taxonomy): Eukaryota > Metazoa > Arthropoda > Insecta > Diptera > Drosophilidae > Drosophila > Drosophila cognata. The sequence continues at coordinate 8,314,805 of JAWNLC010000571.1, read as the reverse complement.
ATTATGTGTTGCATACATTTGTGCAACGTTACCATATCATTTGGAATTCTGTACTGGGTATAAAAAAGGCGAGAAAAAAGATAGCAAATACTTTTGCGCCACACGTGGACACTTGTCGGAAGGTTGCATCATTTGAATAGTCTCGAGTGCGACGACTTCACTGCCTCGTTTCGTGCTTGTCGCCACACATTTGCAACACGCTTAACTCTGTCCGTAAAAGTTGATTTAATTTATCAGGCAACGTCGCTGAGGTGTTTGTGTGTGTGTGTGTGTGTGTGTGTGTGTGTGAAGACAGCCTAATTCTGTAGACTGGTGCCAGCGTGGGGCCAACGACTTCAACGCACTTAGCCAAATGAGAAAGGCCAACAAATGAGCAAAGCTAGCAAAAAAAAAGAAAAGCTGGGCAAAAGGGATCGCGAGCTTGCGACCATCATCCTGTGGCTGTTATGTGTGCTTGTGTGTGTGTGGGGGGCATATAGCGGAACTTGTCTGCCCGTCAGGTGGAAAGCACTTAACAGCAGGCAGGTGCCCCTCACCCCAGCCGACCCCCTGGGGTAACAAAGATATGCAAAAAAATAGATGCAAGCAGGCAGCAGGATAAACATCCGTTGCCAGGCAGTTACTGGCAAAGTGGCGCATTGAGGGTTGCCCAGAAAAAGAATGCTCAGCATTGTCCTCTGCTCTTCGTGCTATTTGCTGTTAGCTGCTGCCTGTTCTTGTTGTTGCCCTCGTTGTTGCTGTTGTTGTTGTTGTCGTTGATTATAACGCATAATAAACTGAAATGCCACTCAGCGACTGCATAGACAAGCATCCCTTTGTGCTCGCTGACAAACTGTCTATTTATTTTTTGTTTTTTTCTCAAACTTTTCCCTGTGGGAAACTCAACAGCTTCTGATCTGTTTGGTCTTTTAAACACTGTGCCAACTATCGTCAATTGGTTTAACAGCTCGGGTGAAACACACAAAATTTATATAAAAACCGTCAACATTCCCATGCACATTTAAATAATATGTATATATAAAAAAACACAAAAACAACTGGCAGTGAAACCCCCCTCCCTTGCTATCTTCCCCTTCTGCTTAGACTCAATTTTTGCGGTTGCCGTGTGCTTTATGGGCCTATGTTCCACTCGCCGTTGTTATTTGAACGTAAACGAAAATTCCCTTGTCTCGGGTCTGTCGGCGCGATGCAGTCGGGCGTAGCAGCAAGTCAAAATTTGTCGGCGTCGCTCTGTCCATATACCTCCTATACCCACATCTATACCTTTACCCTGTGTCCCCGTCCCCCTAGCTGTGCAGTGTTTGGAATGACAGCGACAACGTTGCGTACAAGGGGAGGTCGAGCACAGGGCCGGACTACTCAAAGGCCACAAGATCGTTGTATAGTGGAACATCATTGAATTTAAACGACGAATGAATGAAAAAATTACCATAAAATCGATTAAAAAAATCGATTATTGAAATGAGGAGTGTTGTTTAGATACAAACTTTCAGCTTACATTTTTTTCTGTTTGTTTTATATTTGCTTATATGTTTCTTTTAAAGATTGTAGGGTAAACATAGTAAAAATATAATCAATAATAGCCTTAAAGGATGTTAGATTTCTGTAGTTTTTGTTAAGAGAAAACCAAAATCGGTGGATATTTACTAATCTAACAAATAAATTAAGATACCAACATATGTAAAATGTGTAATATTGTTTTAATTTTTTCAAGGAAGATTTTAATTAGCTATGTAAGACAAATAATATAATATTAATTATTAATATAATAGCAGCTAAAAATTAACTATTGTCCGTTAGTCGTCGGGCAGCAGCAAGTCCGCACCTGGAGCCGGTGGCGCAACGAAGCGTGAACGGCGTCGGTGCTGGCGTCGACGTTGCTTGGGATTTGTTTTGCAAGGTTTACTTAACACACACAGTTCGTCGGCTCGTCTAGTAAGTTACCTTCTGCGATTGCCGTTTGTGGTGGCTTCATTTTGGCATATGGCGAGAGAAGCAGGGGCGTGGAGACTCGGATACTTGGATACATATTCAATTTTATGCTTGGCATGTGCCGGGAAGCCTGCCTGGCCTCATAAAGTTCGCCCAGTCAGCATTAGCAGCAGATAGAGAGAGATCTCTATCTCCTTCTCTGTCTCTATCTCTCTGTCTCGCTCTCTCTCTCTCCTCTGCATTGCGTCTGGAGCTTTAGCGAGCAGCAAAGTTGGCTGCTGATTACTTGACATATGTTTGGATCCGTTTGCTTTGTGCGGCGGCGTGTAAAACGGTTTCGCATTTTCTCGGTTAGTCGGGCTTAATTTCGGCAGTCAAGCTTACCTGTTCTACCTTAGCCAAACCTAACCTATCCAAACCAGACCAAACCTAACCTTGCCTCAACTTAACCTGCGCGGCCTGACCTTACCGAAAGACGGTAACTTGGCCTGTGGCAGCTGCGTTGGGCCATTGGTTTATGCAGCACAGCATAGCTTGACAGCTATGTGATAAATGAAGCGCATGAGTAGCGCAAAATGTGCCACCAACAACAACAACTACAAATTGTCAGAGTGTTCTAGACGACCGTACCTGACCATAAGATACCCTGCATCCACTTCAGAAGTTCCGCAAGTTCCATTCGTTCTTATTTAAATATACGCAAAGAAATATTAAAAAATGTTATTTAAATATTCAAATAATAATAAACAGCTTTAACTAAAAGGAAGGCTAGAAGGCTGTACTTATAACCTCTGCTGATTGGTTGACTCAGAATTCTTCTTATTATAATTGAGTGACATCTTTTGCTTGCTGCAAACATTCACACAAATTCATGATTCCCCATTTTGGTTTGTTACAGGGTATATCAACGGAGACAGAACACGATGACCTATGCCGTGAGAACGGCAAGCTGGTCAGTTGACTCTTTGCTTGCCTCGCTGTCTGCTTGCTGCCCCCGCTGCAAGTTTTCGACAAGTTTGTAACAAAATTAACTAATTTAATTTTTGCAATTTTGTTGAGTTTTTAGCGCTGCCAGACAAAGTTGTTGTTGTTGCTGTTGTCGCAGTTGCTGCCACTGCCACTATTGCTGCTGCTGATGCTGCTGTATCCCTTAAGCACTGGCTTTGAATGTATGCAAAGCAGCAGCAGCCACCCACGTGGGACGTGCTGTTAAAGCACTTGCACCATGCCGCACGCTGTACGTTGCATGCTGTAAAGTACCTGCAGCAGCAGCAGCAGCAGCAGCAGCGGCAGCGGCAGCATTGGCATCCTTGTAGCCGAAACTAATGTGGCATTATTAAGTTTTGAACTTTGTCACCAGCAGCGCGCATCCGCCAAACAGCAGCCACAGCGCATCCTTCGCTTCATTTCATGTTGTTTGTTGTGTTTACTACTCTGTATGTGAGTGTGTGTGCGTGTGGGTGTTTGTGTGTGTGCACACCTTGTTAGATCATTAAGAGTCCATTAGTCATTAGCTACGTGTTGTCAGTGTCACAAGCTTCCTGCTGCTGTTGCTGTCGCTGCTGTTGCTGTCGCTGCTGTTGCTGCCGCTGCTGCTGTTGTCAACACTGTCGCCTCGTCTTAGTTTCAAGCTCCCTTTGAGTGGTTTCCCTGCCTCAGCTTTCTACTCCCCCCAAACCCTTTTTCTTGCCCACTCTCCGGCGTTGCGTCGCGTCTCACTTTGGAATATCTGAAATTCCATTTGATTTTAATGGGAATTTTGGTGGGTACACTGTAAGGAATTTTTGCTTGAATTTGTTAACATAACTTGATGCTTACAGCAACAAATTTGTTGACAAAGTTTTGCAGCTTAAGCAGTTCATAAACTAAAAATGCAATCCTTTTTGCAATTTGCACCACCAGAAAATCTGCATTTCTTTGGTCTTCTTTTGGTTACAAATTTGCTTAGTCTTATTTTGATTGAATAGACACCGGCTGATTTCTCATATCTGGCTCTAAATATTCTTCACTTTATTCTTTACCATTTGTGTTTTAATTTAAACTCATTCAGTTTTCAATACTTCAATTTATTTGCTTACGCAAAGTCACAACCATAAATGCCTTTAAGAATAGCGAAACTATAAGCCAAATTAATAAGAACATGTTTGGAAAAGTTAAAGTTTAAAGTTTAGATATAAAACAATATTTTTTTTCTATGTGTAGGCAACTGTAGTTCAGCTCACATCTAGGATTATTCCACACTTGGGAGGATTCCGCTCAGGTGGAATGCGCGATTTCGATTCCAAGCTATTTTCGTCTGATTGTCAGTCAGTTAGTTGCTTTTAAAATGGGTTAAGTGACTGAAATATTTAGTCAATGACTAATGTATTAGACAAGAAAAACATTCACATTGCATAAGCATAGTAAATTTACAGCAAAGAAATATTTTTGGTATTTAAATTAAATTAAATTAAATTTATAATTTATTAATTTTAACTTATACTTCACAAATGGAGTATTTATTTGCAATCAATTAGAGTAAACCATTTTTTTTTGGGGCATAATTTATAATTATTGTTGCTCGAATTGTGTACATCTTTTTTCTCATACTAGTTGTTCATTGATTATATATTTCTAATCTACAAATATATTTTATGAATTAAATAGAAAATTTGTATAGATAATAACTGCCGATAAATACAGTTGTTATGTCAAGATCTTGATTTAATTTTGACGTTTTGGCCTTAACAAATTTCATTATTTATCTCCTTAAAAAATCATACCTATAAATTGTGGCCATTTGCATCCATAAGCATTTGCCGAACTTTCGTTCAAATAAAATACTTTCGCCAGATTATGAGGCAGTTAGCTTTTTTTTTGTTTTTTGTTTTTTTTTTTTTGTTTAACGACTGTCTTTTAAACTTTGAAAACTGTAACTCGCAGTGACCCCCGCATGCAGACCCAAAAGTGGTTAATTAAACGCTGAACGCCCCTCCGCCCAAATGGGGGTGTGCCTTCGGTTCGTCTTGTTGGGGCAGTCGGGCATGAAAAATGTCGCTACAGACCGCAAGCATGAAACGAGAACGGGAACGGGAAAGGGACCGGGAACGAGATCATGAAGGAGAACGTGAACGAGTCACAAAATCAGCGATGCGTTTTATGCGTTTACCTTAGGCCCATAATTTGTGCGACATAATCAGGGCATATTCGTAAATAGGCGACTCTATTCGGCTTTTCCAGCACTTGAAAGCCGTTACAGCCACTTGCTTATTGAAGCGGAAAATGTGCCCAAGAGAATGTATGTGTGTGTGTGTATGTGCGTGTGTGTGTGTGTGTATGTGCGTTTGTGTATGTACTATTATTTTCATTAAATATTATTAAATATATTAAATATTTTGCACATTGTACTTTATTGAACCCGAAAATATAAAAAACTATTAATTTTTCAATGTATTATTTTATACTAATTGTTAGAAATTTAAAGTTATTATTTCATATACTTTATTTTTATAGTTACTTTAACTTTATTTATAGCGATTTTACTCACACCATTTTTAATAATATTTAAAATATTGAGATTTTTTTAAAAAAAATATAAGTTTCTCAGGCAACAAAAATCCAATTTACAAACAATAATTTGCCATGCTTATTTTCCGAATTTAAAAAAAAAAATAAAATTTAAAGTTGATATTATTATGGTTGCAAAAAAAAAAAGAAATGAAAGCCGGCAACACAAATAGGTGGTTGAGACATGTTGCAGCAACATGCGCATGACAGCAACGCTCGAACTTGCGTTTGAGCAGATGCGACGACTAGCGGCATGAAAAACGTAAACACAACATGTTGCATGGCCAGCGGCATACAGTAAGTTTGAGCGCATTGTGATAGGTCGCTCGTTCCTGCCACTCACGCACACACACACACACTCGCGCTGTTCCAATTCCATGTGTATCGGCTGCGTGTCGCTCAGAGAGCCAAGTTGTTAACAGTCGGCAAGTTGAGACGTTACGTTCCACTAATGGCAGCGTCAACGCCAACGTTCAGTTCACTTTGGGACTTCGTGCGGGACTGTTCGGCACTGCGGCGAACGCGACACTCGCGCTAACAGTAAACACACCAACTATTACCAAGTGAAAAACACAAAATATATAGAAAAAAGAATAAAATAAGAAAACAGTGCAACCTACCCCAACGCGAAACCAAAACTCGGGCCAGCTTCCCGCCCCCACCGAAATTCGCTAAACACACATCAAAAAGCAAAAGGTATAAATAATTACATCCAAAACAAAGTTAAATAAAACAAAAAATAAGAAATTCACATTTTTTGCAAAAAAAAAAAACAAAATAACAAACAAAAAGTCACGTGCTCCAGAAACTATGCAACGAGGAGCGCTTAACTAGCTGCTATTGTGGTTAGTACTGCATACCAACTACAACTACAACTACAACTACAACTATAACTATAACTGTAACTGTATATGTATATGTGTGTGTTTGCGTCTGCTTGTGTCCTGTTTGTGTTTTTATTCCCTTTTGGGCAGACAAGTGTGTTAGTTTCAGTGTTGTCGTGCAACAAATTCTTTGACACACTTTTCATTCCAGTTTCGTGCTAAACTCCCAAATTTTTCCAAAAGTATCCTTAACAAAAAAAAAAAAAGAAACAGGAAAAAAAGCAAAAGCCAAGAATGCAACAATAACAAAAATATAAAAAAAATCTTGCCAACATTTACGTTTTGGCTCATCAATAAAAAGTTTGGCATTCGCTTTCGGCTTTTTACGAGCCAAGAAGGACTTACGCCTTTCATCTCAAAATACGGCAGGCCAAGGCCACAATATAAATATGTATATATATACAGATATAAAGATATATATGTATATATTTAATGCGACAACGGATTAAACGCTTGGTTGCCCTTTTTATGTGCAATGATATTTATGGACAATTATTTAAAGCACTGATTCTGAGCGCTTAGATTGTTGGCAATCTTCTTCTTTTTTGACATTTTTTTTTGGCCATCTTTGGCCTTTCCGCATTGTTTATGCGAGTCAGCTGTCATTTGGGGAACTGACATTGATGTCCAAGTTTTCAATCGGACAGCGTTTTAATTTGAATTTCTAAACGGCCACACAATAAAATTTAATTAAGCTGGCATTTCGATTGTTAATAAATTCATGTTAATGATATTTTGACGCAATCTTCTATGGGGATTGGGGCCACCCACTTCTCGTCCCAACAAACCATTGCAATTAACTCGAAACGCGCGCGAGTCAAATTCGTGGAAATTTTCCGCTAATTGTTTTTGAGCACCCCCTTCGTCCTGTCCCTAATAGCGCTTTGAAAAGCGGCTGGTAGGGAGGAGTTGGACAGAAACAAAATTTTATTTTCATTCGCGGCGCCAGCTGTGTGTGCTGCGAAGGCTTTCATTTTGTTTTGATATGCAAATGGTCTTAAATTCCACGCCGCACACCACTTCAAATGAAATTGGCCAAAAGTTTTTGTTTTTTGGCAAGTTGTTGTTAGCCAGGCTCACAGACTCCAACTCCAACTCCCAGTTTTTGTTTGAGGCGCGTGCGTTTGGAGTCATTTAATTTTAAATGCCTGCCATTTTTATTAATGGTTATTGCCGTGTGTAAAGTGTAAAGTGTGCCTAAACAAAAAAGACCGGCGCAATAATCGAAAATATTAAAGTGCTTTGTGAGAGTGTCTATCTGTGCCTGTATGTGCATGTGTGTGTGTGTGTGTTTTGCTTTATGTAGCAAATAAAATTTAGTGAGCACAACTTTGCATAAACTGAACTGAAAGAAGTGAAAGGAATATGTTCGCATATCTGCAAACATTTTAAAATTTTCTTTATTTAACTTCTGTATAATTTTTATTTAACTACATTTCGTTTTTTTTATTTAACTTATTGTGTTGTACATCGACGCGTATGGTTCTACTCCAGTCAACCGATTCAGATGCATATGTACATATGCTAAATAAATCTAGAAATTAAAGTGAATCGCTCTGTGCATCAATTTAAAAAACATGCATAAACTTGATATCATAAAAGAGCCATCCATTCAAATAGCTCTTCCAGCTGATGACACATTTCTCCGCCGTTTCTACAAATTTGCGTACATTTCACATAATTCTATCTGTTTGCCTACACACACACACACACATACACACGCACACACGCGCACGCACACATAGATAACGCCAGCCTGTCTGTTTGCACAAACATTTATATCAATTTCTTTATTCCTTTCGGAATTGCATTCACAGACATTCGCCTTCAACTCGAACTCCTCTTTTAGGTATTTTGGTTTTGACTGCTCGCAAAATTTATGTATGCGTTTTATGGCTACGTGGCTCGTAAATAAGAAAAATGTTGCAGCGCCGTTAGAAAATCGCTCTTATGTGGCAGCGAGGGGGAAGTTGGGGCATAAAAGGATAAGCGTTAAACTCGGCCCACCAGCTAGCTGACAGAGTAGTCCTTTCGCGCATCTGCTTTGTATTTGTTTGCGCCCTTATCATTAAATAGCTTACTTTCACCTTTCATAGATTTAGCAATTTCATTTCTTAGCTGAACACTATTCAAGCTTATCAATGAGAATTTCGCAAGCATTGCATATTCATTAACTGTGTAACGCCTCAAACTGAGATCAAGTTAATTAATTAATTTTTGCAATTTTCATCAAACAACTCGCAAACTGAACAGATAGTTAAGCAAAAGCAATTTACTAAAAAGTTTAATGCTTCATTTGAGTGGTAGACAGAGTTATATTGAACTTAAAATTCCAATATCTGTTGTTCAATTTTGACAATTGAATCATCAAGTTCCTTAACGGGTAGGCTTGTATAGCAAAAGTAACTTACCAAAATAATTATGCTTGGCTTAAGATTTTTCCGTTCTGTTTACTTTTAATATGTTTTATACTCAAATTGATATTTTTCATTTGTGTATGACAATTTTCAAAAGCACTTTCTTATATGGTAAGAAATAAATTCGGAAAGAGATAAGTGATTTTGTCGACAGGCAAGTAAAATAATCGCCTTGTTGTCTTTTGTGATTTAAATTGTTCTCCTTAGAGGCCAGATAAAACATCTTTGTAGTCAGGTGGAACATTTATATTCATACACATGAAACACCAGTGACAAAACGAACTCCTTGCAATTTCAATGGGCTTATTAAAAACTAATAACTTGCATATATGAAAGACAAATCTGTTTGTGTTGACTGCCAAAAAGGGATGTGAATAGTTTGATTGCAGAATTTTGCAAATTAAAAGTTTTTAAGAACAATCAGATTCTACATTAAATATATAATTGTATCTCCATATACGTATCTAACGTATTACGTATTCCTAGTTCCAATCATAATCAGAATCGACTTTATTTCAGAGATGGGTCTTTTTTTTACCGACGACGCGCTTAAGCAAAAAAAAAAAAAATGTTTTCAAAATGTGTGTAATATTAAAATTTGTTTTTTAATCATATTAATAATAATAGAAACAACAGCTATTGCAAAATTAATATATAATTCAATCAAACATTACCAACACACCGTAACTGCAGCTGAATAAGTTGTGAAGTCAATTCGCACAACTGCATAATCAAGTTTGAAGATGTGCAAAAGTTATTTTAAATTGCAATTTCATACTGGATAAAAATGTGGAAATATTTGGCAATGTTCTCACTTTGGCCAGAATTCTTAGTCTTGTCTGCTGCATGCAGGGGCTGAAATATATTTAAGGCCAAATCGCTTGAGCAGGCAGGTGTTGGGCATATGGCAGAAACTGTGAAGGCGTCAAATGGCGGGCGATGGCCAAAATCATAATTGTATTAAAAATTCTTGTGCAACACAAATTGGTTACAAAAAAATTTCCATTTATATTTGATTTGTTTTTTTTTCTTATTTTTTTTTTGGCATTTTGTGCAGAGAAGCATGCGAAAAGCGAATGGAGATCGCCAAATTGGTTTGCCATTGCTGGGCGGCTTCAGAGCAAAACAAAGCCTAAAAAAAAAACACAAACGCAGTTCGTTAAACTCGACCGTTTATGTGTGTGTGTGTTGTTCTTTCTGTTACTAAAGTTGTTGTTATTGCTTTTGAGGCAACCAAGCAGAACGCTGGCAGAGCAGCGTTGGGTTGCGTTTTTGGGTCTGTATTTGCAGGCTTATAAAATAGAATTTGTATCTGTTAAAATACACACACAATGCCTCCTCACCTGCCTACCGATGAGGCAACCAACAACCAACATCAAATAACAACAACAGGCAACATCAACAGCAACAGCCACAATAACAACAAGTTTGTTGCAACAATACCCCAGCTCGAGGAATAATATTGCCACAACTACCACAGGTGCAAGGCGATAGAGAGCGAGAGAGAGAGAGCGAGAGAGAGAGGGGTAGGGGAGCCCACCCTCGGTGGAAATTTCCATGCTTGTGAAAATGTAAAATAATTTGAATATTAAACTAGAATTAGCCAAGTGAGGCATAGCGCACAGCAGTGCTGTAGTTGCATAGTTGCAGTTGAATACACAGTAAAAAAATGTAAACAAATTTCATATCTTATTTGCAGGTAAATTCACTTTAATTGCAATAATACTTTTTGGAATCTTAGCCCACACATTAATTATTTTATTTTTTAGATTTTATATTGCAATTTCTCCTTTTTCATTTTATTCAATTCGTGGCTTCAATTTTTATTTTAATATGAACTTTCTATTTATTAAAATGTTTTATTGAAACAGTTGCCTGGTTTTAGTCCACTTTCTAACAAAATAAAACTTAGAAAATTGGCCAGTTTTTACATTTAAACAAAAGCAAATTCATTCAATTCGGAACCCTCAAAATCTGTAAAATCTATGACAATTTACTGAAAATTCTGTTAAGTCCAAATTGTTTGATGTGTAACAACTATCTGCCTCCCCTGCGCTCGCTGCCCCTCCCCACGAAACAACATACAATTTCTTACCTTGTCAAGCCGGAAACGGAAATGCACAAGGGACACTCCCTTCTATGCAGAACGGGGGGGTTGAGGTAGCTAGATCAGGCTGGTGTTCTCAATTAACTAGAATAATTCATGTGCGTGTGTGAGTAAGTGGGTGTTAGAGTGTGTGTGTGTGTGTGTGTGTGTGTGCGAGTGTCTGTATACGTGGGCAGTTGCACTTAAGTCCTTGAAACACTTGTCTCCCACTAATATTCACAGCCAATTACCTACGGAGCAGTGGGTGCGACTGTGTGTGTGTGTGTGTGTGTGTGTGGCTTTCACTTTCCGCGAAATCAATTTAATCAATTGGCTTAGTTTACTTTTGAGTATATGCGTTTTAAATGAGTTTCCGCGAAACGGCTTCTTTAAACGTTCGACAATGTAAGTCACAGGCACGCTAAAGGAGAATTTTCTTTGGCTTCGATTGCCATGTTTTTCTCGGAAAATACTGTAATTATTTGTAATTGTGGTGTTTTGGCCCACTGCTCGAATGTTAAGCATTAACTTCATTTGCATTGATGGGCAACTAGAAACACCAAGATAGCAAATACTAAATTGATTACAGAATGTTTGCGTTTTCAGTCTGGCAAATCCACTTCGCCTAAACGGCTTGTAATGCGCTGATGCTGAAACCGAATAATTTAAGACCCTTAGCCAGAAATTAACACTTCAAATTGCCAGTCAGGCTAGCCGAGTTTGAGAGGGAAACATAGAGAGCTAGAGGGACAGAGAGTGACAGCCGTAGAAAGAGGATATTTCCAGCATTTGATTTTGATTTTAATGTTATTATGTTAATGTCGCCCACGGAATACCCCACATCTGATCACAACTTATAAATATATCAGCATAGCTCTAAGTACCTTTTAATTGTTTTTTATATTATATCAATTACGAAAATGAGCTGAAGATCAATCGTATTAAATAAGCTGAAAACGGTGATTTTTATTTAATGAAATATATAATATTTAAAATTAAAGTTTTATGAACGAAAATTATTCAATAAAAATCAGAATTACTGAATAAACCAATTTTTAATTTCAAATTGAGTTTAACTGATGAGAAATACAGTTTGCATGCCAGTTTTAAGCAAAAATATTAACAATTTTAATTATTAAATAAAACGAAAAAACTATTCTTTGTTACTTATTTGTTAATTTTGAATTGATTAGTGAACTTTTTTATAATTAAAATATACTTAAAATATCGATGCAAATAAATTATATTTACTTTTGAATAGTAACTAAGATAAATTTATATATAAAGTACTGTTGCAAGAGTATTAGCAACTAGACTCTCGGCTGATTCTTTATTATTGAATAATATTAATTTGAATATTGAGCTGCCACGCAAAGTCAGATAAACAATATGCACTATTTACATAAGTTTAATATTCAATTATTTTTTATTGCCATTTTGTTCATAGTTTTCATTGATTGTGGAATCATAATATCTATATTTCTTAACAAGCCTCCATTTTATAGGTAGTTTGAGAACTTTTATACTTATATTTGATTGCCTTTTACACATTACACTATTAAGTCTTATATACCCTATGATAGAAATTGAGATGTGTACAGGGCATACATGTGTGCGTTGCGTTTTGCAATCAAATTGTAATTTTTCCATTATGACTGATTTGTGCATTTTGTATATGCTCGTGTATTCAAAGCTGATGCCTCAGTTGGCTTCGCGTATCGTTTTTCATTGGCTTTCTCGTAATTTGGTCGAATGCACTCGACTGGCATTCATGCCTCTCCCAGCCGCAGCCGCAGCCGCTCCCCCGATAGGAAGCCCATTTGGTTGCATTAAGATAAGCGCATAATTTAACGAGTGGCAACATTAGCTGCTGTTATTGCCGCAGTTGCAGTTACAGTCGCAGTTGCTGTTTCAGTTGCAGTGGCTGCAATTAGGCCACATTAGCCCGAGGCCGCACTCAAAATGCACTAATTGAATTCGAGTACCGTTAATCACTCTGGTTTCGAGGCAGAGCTGGCGGAGGGGGTGGTGGGTGAGGCCATTGAACCAGCGGCTTAAAAGCCAAATCCACTTAAGATTAACTCATAAGTAGGTTTTTTTGTTTTTTGGATTCTCGTATTTGAATTCGAGTCAAATTTCTGATGAATTTCTACTCAAAAATTCATTAGCCGCAAATTATTGGATATCAAAAGCCAAACCACAATAAACCAAATGGTCGAAAGCCAAATAATTTACTTACAATGCCAACTATAAAAAGCTCAGTCAAATAGTGGCCGTCTCGAGAATTGCGTCTGTGTCCAAAAACTTGCTGCTGCCACACTAATTTGCACTAATTGATTTCTATTCGAAGCTGCCCCTTCGTTGCGTTTTGACCAGGCTCATTTGGCGGCTTTAATTGAGCGTCTGTCTGTTTTCTTGACTGGGCTGGCTGTCAAATGTGTCTTTCATTTGACATGCGTTGACAGTTTGTCGGCCTGCCAGGGCGCGGGGCATAGTTTTCTTTGTTGTTTTTTTTTTCTCTCATTCTTTTGTTATTTGGTGTGTGAATGTGTGTGTGTGGCAGCCAAATCGAAAACTAAACTGCCATCAGCCCAGGGGCAACAGAAAGGAGAGACGAAGTCGGAATCGCAGTCAAAGTCTCATTAGCTGATGGCTCCGATACCACGCCCCGTCACTCTGATTGGGTTTTAATGCGTTTTGGGTGCCCCCACCAAAACCGCCCCGTCCCCGAGTCGAAGGCTGTGTTCGCAATCCGCAGTTGGCTTGAAGGTGCCCCAAAACGGTGTCGTCTTCACCCATTACCCAAAACGATCGCCGCAATGACAAACACTTTCTCCCGTCGCTTCGCTCACTGCTCGTTGGCAATTAGGCATTACGCACAACAAAGTCTATTTGTTTCCGGCTTAAATAATGATAGAAATGATATACACACATATTATGTATATAGTTAGTATATTAACTCTTTTTAGATATGCCCTGACTGTGCTGAGATATAAAAATACGTTTATTTACTTTCTATAGAAACTCTCGTAAACTTTGGCCAATTCAGAGGCGTATTCAATTGAAGAATAATTATGGTTTTATTTATTGATTTCTCATGAACATAATATAATAGTTAATACTCGTATTACTTTAAAATAATAAATTACTTAACTCTTTGTCAACGCAGAGTTGCTTTCAATTGTAGAATAATTATTCTTTTTTTATTTTTTATTTATATAGCAATTGAATTTCAAATTTCTGTCTAAATTTTACATGCTTAATCAATGCTGAGAACCAGATTTAAATTTGCCCTAACCAAAATAAACAAAAATTAAAACAATCAAATGTTTGCCAAGTCACGTGTCCTGTTTTGTTTGACATTACAAATATTTCAATTTATTTACTTTTTGTTATTCAATATTTCAGTTTGCACAGAAATTTATTTATTTCTCTGTTTTCTTATCTTATTTTGCCAATACATTTGGCTCATAAATCAATGAGTCACGTGCATGACCCTTGAACACGAAATGCATTTGCGTATGCACTTAAGTATATTGTAATTTTGTGTAGTTACATTAAACGGTTTCACTTCGATATTGTGGGGGCGGAGCTTACCTTTAAATGGTGTCAATGTTGCCGTAAACATGCAAACTCCGTCAAATGCAGATGCATCTGCTTGAGGTATGCAATCAGAGACGGCTTTACAGATGCGCTTCGCTGCTTCGTGAGCTGTACAGGTGTCCAAATACTCACACAGACACACTCACTCACACACACACACACACACACTCTTACACACACACACACACACAATTGCATGGGCAATTTGGTTGCTTACGCCCACCTGCAAAATCGCTGGCAACAAAGAAGCTGGCAAACAAACAGCTTTCAACTAGAGTTTTGGCCCGGCACGATTTCAGGGCCCTTCCTCTGCATCTTTTCGCTGTAAATTGGCCTGGCCGTGTAAATTTTATGCGCAACAACAACAACAACAGCAACAAAATCAGCTACAGCAGCAACAAAGAAGCGCAACAAAAACAATAATTGCAACGCTGGCAAAATTAGCGCAAAACGAAGTTTAGAGCATCGCGTCGGCATTTCAACGCTCCAGTTCCAGTTCACAGACATTGACACAGATTTCGCCAGGTACGTGGTATCTGCAAGTCGGCAACAACTTGTCTACGCTTTTGCTGTAGCTATTGCTGTTGAATGTTGCTTGACTGTGTGGGAGTCGGCAGCTTCACAATGTGGCAGCCAACAAGTCAACTTCGCTGCCTCCAATCTAATTAGTAATATTTGTGCAGCTCTTCATCTGGCTGTTGCTGTTGTTGTTGTTGTTGTTATTGTTGCAAATGCACTGCTCGTGCAACGTAGAACGTGCAACTTGTAATGAGCCGCAGCACACAACTTCGTGCAGCTTATCGAAAAATGAAATTGTTTGTTGTTTGCATTTTTGGTGCATGTAATTTTCCAATTGTCGTTACTGGCTATTGTTCCGTTATTTACCATTATTATTATTAATATTATTAGCGTATGTCTGCCTCCTCCCCACCCCTCACCTCCTCACGTCTCCACCACGCACTTGATTCCTAAGCCGCTTACGTTTACCTCTCGATTCGTTCTTATAAAAATGGGAATCTCTACAATTGGCCTACCCATGGCATCGAAAGCATCGACCTATCCACAATAGTCTATACACAGTAAAAAATAAATTGTAACTTGATATGCAAATCAATTTAGTTCTTAATAACAATTAAAATGCGAAATAAAATTGATTGAATGATATTTGCATATTCTGTGTACATTCTTGCAGAACTTTTGTTAGTTGTTCAAAATTGTTGACGAACTGGGAATCGATACCCATAAAGGTCATTTGTTTGCTTAGGATTTGGTATTTGCCTGGGAAATAAGCTACTTTTCCGAGGAAAAGAAAAACATCTTTTTTTTCTTTTTGCCCAAGTTTCATGCATTCTTGGGTGAATTTCAACTGAGATTGAATTTGATGGGTGAAATTCGAAGCTCTTAAGGTCATTGGTTTACGATAGTAAATGAAAATATTTGAATTTGCATTGTTTTATCCCTCCGAAATTAAATTAAGTTAATAAATAAATACATTTTTTTTAAATTCCGGTTTATTCAATTCAAATTCAGAGCACTTAAAGTCTTTGGTTTACAATTGTAAGTGAAACCAAACTTTTTTTTACAAATAAATAAAAATTTATTATTTATTTGAAATAAATTTGTTTTCATTCCTATTTAATTATGAATTCGAATTGCGTTGAAATTGAAGTTGAAGCCAATTGAAATTCTAGTTCCTTGAAAAATGCATTTATTTTATAAAATATTAAAGTATTAATATTGGAGCCAGGAAATTGAATCTTAAAATTGTCACTGTGTACACAATCTCTTCCTCTCTTTCTCTATCTGTCTCTGGCTTGTTTTGTCTCTTTCTGCATAAAAGGTGCTAACGAGCTTCGACATTCGATGAATGGCACGCAAATGGCACAGCACGAAGTTGTTGTTGTTGTTGTTGCTGCTGTTTGGTGTTGTTGTTGTTGTTGTTGTTGCCGCTGTTGTTCGTCGTTGCTGCTGAAAGCCGCTTAAGTAAACAGTGACCAGACTGTAGGAGTAGGGGTAATGTCGCCTGATTCACATGCTGCTGCCGGTCGAATGATTTGTCATCTGTATATTGAGAATCGCACGAGTGGCAGAGATTTTCTGTGTCCATGTGCTGCTCATACTATATTCAAGTGGCAGACTGCAGCACACTCTCTGTGCTGTGCTGTGGCAGGGATCCGGAATCTGTGCCAATTATGTTAATTTGATTTCGCATTTGTCTCTTTTTATTTTAGGCGACTTTGTCATTTTATGGGCCAATCAAATTTGTTGCGGCAATTGCATTAAGTAGCCAGCAAAAACAAATTCGAATATAACGTCGCAAATATTGCGGCAAAGGAGCACAATGAAATACCTCCACGAAGAAAAAAAAGGAAGCAAAAATTGTTATGACAAAGCAAATGAAAATAAATGAGCCCACAAATGCGCTACGGGCAGGAGAAATCACAGACAGGACACTGTGTCCAGGACACATTTATTTTTCTTTTTGGCTATTTTTTTTTTCTTTGTTTTTTGTATTTTTGAAGATAAGCGTGCGGCGACACAAAGCGTTGCAAAATTGTATACAAATGGTCAACTTAACTAAAACAATGGCAACCCCCAAGGCGAAAGCTGCAGAAAGGGCAACACTAAAATAACCAGATCCCATAAAAGAAAAGCAGCCAAAACAGCAACAGCAACAGCAACGGCAACAACAAAAGCTACAGCTAAAACAAATGCCACAAAGAAACGCAAGCTGAGGCGCCACTAGTTTCAGTTGACGCTCTTCTGCACATTGGAGGCCCACTGGACCTTGGCCGCCCCCGTCAAGGGTGGCAAAGACAAAAGGCAAACAACACTGTCGCCAATGACAACCAACGAGCTGTAAATGTAAAATTAATAAGAAATCAATTCGAACAAATATCAGCGACGAGTCAAATGTATCGAATCGAAACCGAAATAAAACTCATAAATTACATAAGAGCATGTTGTAGATAAAGAGAGACAGAGAGCGAGACGAGCAGATACCCTGTCTTGAAAGTGGAAAATATTGGATAGATATTGAATTCATATAATTCTTATATAGAGAAATATTCTGGAATGTCCAGTTCGATGCATTAGAAGATACTCTTGAGTAAATCATTTATTAATCGCGCTTTTTTTCTCTTAGAAATCAAATGATTATGAATAAACAAATGTTTGTTACTTCAGGCAACATGAAATTTAAGTGGACATCATCTTTACTTTCTGAATTTCCTAATTTCATATCAAGCTTTTATTATCTTCTCGAGCGATAAACAAAATATTTATTGAGATGTTAACTTCTAATATAAATAATTTTACTTATGTGTGACTAGTATTATATGCATTTCCTCCACTTAATGTTACATGCCAATATTTCATGTTTTTTTGCGTTTGTGCTGGGTATAAAAATTGAACATATCGAATCTTCATTGTGTATTGCCTTTGTCATTTCGCGGTTATCAATTCAGGCGGACGCGCACAGCTGGCCAATGCATGGCTTTGCCATTAGCCAATGACTAAAATTCTCCTCTCACTTCTGCACCCACCCGTCTGCGTCGCAACCACTTCTCCATTCCTCGTGGGCAAAACCAGTCTAGTCGAATGTGTTTTACTGGTTGCCACATGCGGTAAGCTTGAAGCGCTCCCACGCTCCACTGCACAACGCCAAAGACGATGGCGAAGACGTTGCTGGCGCATCAATTTGCGATTATGAAAGGCTGCCTGGCCGGCAGCAGCAATAACGGCGGCAACAACAACAACAACAACCTCTGCAGCAGCAGCAACAATTTTCAATCTGCCGCTGGCCACTGGAGTCGCTTCTAACAATGGGCAGTTCTTTATTCAATTCAATTTTATGTGCATAGCCAAGAAATCTGTGCATTAAATGCGCTGCCGTCGCATCGTTAGCATCCACTGACCCCGCAGCAGCGGCCACTTTGTTGCCTCTGCTGCCACAGCTGCCACATAGCAGCAGCAGAAGTAGCAGCAGCAGCAGCAGCAGCAGAGCAACGCTTTGGTTCAGCCTCTTTGGCCTTCACATTTAGCGATTGGCGTTTGTTGCTTGCTGTTTGCTGTTGCGACTGCGCATTTATGAGTTTCGGGTCTTCAATGAATTTAATTGTTGTTGTTGTTGCGATTTCTTATGCCCTTACAGAGGATATTATAACTTCTTTTACAATATGTGTCCCCCATTGATGGAGATATCTTTAATTTGATAGTGAACGTAGAACATGAATATAAATTAGGCAGCTGAGTTTTAATATTTCCTTCCTATTTCCTTCCGAGTCATAAAGATTTTAGAATCTTGCTGCAGGCAAAAAAAAAAAAATTATGGTGGATAATTTTTTTAGCCAGTCATGATTATCTTTTGGCTAATACTCCAGTAGCATGTCTTCTCTTTTAAATCCACATTGCTTATCCAATTAATTGAACATATCAATTTCACATTCCATATAACCGAGATTGAATGAACCGAAAGAAAAGAGAGACAATGAAAATGATGTGATTACGACATTGATTAATCATTTCAAAAATCGTAACAAAAAACAAAACGAACAAAAATCAATCCATTGCTTTAACTTGATAATTAAAAAGTCAGCTAATATGAAATATAAAATTTTTCTTAATATTTCTTTTTTATTTAATATGAACAAAATTTTTAAAAATATTTTAAATAATTATTCTTCGAAAATAAATTAGAAAAGCTATGAATTAAGCGCTATTTTTAAAAAATAGTCCTGATTTTGTTTTCATATTAGCCATTAACAAATGTTTTTTTTTTTAATTTTAAATATGTATATTTAAAAATAATATTGCATTCCAAATATTGTCTTGAACTTTATTTAAGTAAGATCTTAGATTAGCTGATGAGTTTGATTCTCAAAAATTCAAAAATTCAGTTTTATGAATTCCCAGTTTTGATTGTTGCCTTTAAAGGGTATCTAGTCTTCGGCATGCCACCCACTATTTTTGTAGTTTAATGGAGAGTGTCGCTTACTTTTTGCTGCTGGCTGTCACAATGAGCTGGTTGCAAGCTGCTTCGTTTCGTTTCGTTTCGATTTGTTTCGTTCTGCTGCACTGAAGCGCATCACCGGATGGTTGTTGTTTTTGTTGTTGTTGTTGTTCATCTTCTAGTTACTTCTAGTTGTTGTTGTTGCAGCTGTAGCGTGCTCATTCTTATTTATGCCACAGCACGCAGTCGGCCGCTGCTGCCACAGACGTTGCTGCCGGCGATCGCCGGATCTGGTTGCATATTCGCTTAGCTTTGATTAAATGCGGATTCGTGCCACAGAGCAGGCTGCTCTGCTCTCCGTCTCTCCTTCTCTCTCTCCCCCCTCTCTCTCTCACTGTCTCACTCTTTTTTTTTATAGATATTTCGTGCCTTATTGACTAAATGCCAAGAGCTATGCGACTCGAACATTCACAATTGTTTGGGAATTGAAGAATTTGTGTGTGCGCCTGTTGTTGTTGTTAATTTAACGCTAAATGAAGTGCGAAATTACAAAAAGCCCCCTCGCACCGCCCTCGCCTTGTTTGTGTAAACACAGAAACATATTTGAACCTTTTGGGGGGCTCCAACTTTGTGCCTTGACTCATTTCCTGCTCCGTCATAAGCAAAACAAAGACTCAGCGGTGTGCTGTAAAATGAGAGCTGCGAACCCAAATGTGCAGAACTGCAGATTGAACCGCGGCCAGTGGATGGTCGGATGGTCGGATGGTTGGACGGTTGGATGGATGCTCGTTTAGCTGGCGTTGTGGTTTATTAGTTTTGTTTGTTGTCCGAATGAATGCTGTTAATTGTTCGCCCTCTGGGAAAACGTTGCGACTTGATCTCCATGGCGATTGCGGGTGGTTGGCTGTGTCAGCAATAAACTGATTCACAATATATATATATATATGTGTGTGTAAATATATATATATATATATTTGCCATAAATGCTCAAGGATAGACAACATAACTTAAATTCCTATAATTGGAAGTTGTGATTGCTTGGTACAGAATAAAATAAGTCCTTGCTTTGAATATTGCAATTATCTTAATTTAATAATTTGATAATTCACTTATATGAATTCACACACATTCATTAGATAAAACAATGACTTTAAAATTATTGGAAATCATTCAGATATTTGAATTTGAATTTTTGACTTATGGCTAATCTTAATGTGATCAAGCTTTCAATTTATTTTTAATGTGTGAATGAAAATAATCAACAATAACTCGAATTTCGTTACTATGGAATCAGTCGATCACATGCGTATTGACGGCAAAGAATGAAATTGTTTTATTCAATATTTCCCAACCGAAACAAATGTAAATCAGTTCAAGCTGAAAAGCAGCTTGTTGCTTGTTTTAGGGGTTAAAATAACATTCCAATAGTTTCCACAACTTGTCCCCTTTTAGCTGGGCCGGACGTAGATGAAGCTATCTGCTTTCAGTATGGGACTGCCGCGTTTTGCCTTTTTTTGATTTTACGCCACTCTGCACACACGTGCATCGGAAATGAGTGGCAACAACCACAGGCAACAACAACCACATCGAAAATATACAACGACCAGCGGAGCACGACAATGACAATATGCGCGATAAGCGAACAGTTCCGATTATGCGTGGTAGTCGCGACGTTGCATGCCGCACAGACTGGCGCGCGTCGCTAATGCACCTTTAATGCACACTCACATACCGCAATAAAAACAGGTGCAGGCTGAGTTTGGCTCAGGTAGACGGGTTTGTTCTGTGTCTGTGAGTCACCTTCGGGTTGCCTAACAATAACTGGTTATTTGCTGGCTATTAAGCCATTTGCAACATATTTATATTCGGAATCTATAAATAATTAATGCCTCTAGGGGGCAGGACGAGCCACAAGTTGCAGCAAGCACTCAACGCACTTGGCTTGTGCCAATGATTGCCTCCTCTTCACATACACACACACAAACGCATGTTCGACAACCTGCGGGTGGGAAACTGGCAAGCTGACCTTGCCTCTTCTCTTTCTTTCTGCCTGGCTGTCTTTCTGTCCTTCTGTCTGCACTTCTGCCCATTCTAGCTGTTTGGCCAATGTCATTTTTTGACTTGGTTGCATTGAGCGGCTGCCGCGGGCTGTTCATGAAATTGGCTTGTTGGTTTTTTGTGCTGCCATAATGAGAAAATGATGCTGCCAGTTGGCGCATTGTTGCATTTCAAGGCCAATCACTGCGATTTATCGCAATCAACTCTTTGGATGAGGTGCTCTTGTATTGCAACTTTTTCTGCAGGCAAAGTGCATTTCAGACTTTTTCGAAATTTATCTGTTTTTTTTTTTATTTTTTGTGTATTTTATTATTCATTTTTTTCAATAAGCCTCTTCATTGAGTGGGCAAGCCATCGAGCAATCGACTTTGTATTCTCAATTCATTTATCATTGTACTTTCATTTGTAAGCTTACACATTTATTACTGAATTCTCAAGGCTACATTTGAAATTACGAAATAAATTTAAATTAAATTCCAGCTTTCAATGCTCGTATAATCGACCTTAATAAAGTGTTGTCTCAAATCGAATATAGCAACTCCTGGTTGTACGTCTGGGTATATATATTTTACATTTTCAATTATTTTCGACTAATAAAATATGATTTGTCGAGTTTCCCCTGCAGGATAAGTTTGGAAAGTCAAAATTCCATTTACAATATATATATATATATTTATTTAAGATATGTGCATAACTTCAAAATAACAAATAAATCTAAAAAGTTGATCGCATACTTGGATTAAGCGTACAACTATTGAATTTCAGGAATGTTCACGTCATACTGATAATTTAAATATATTTTGTATCCACTTCAATCCATACAGGCAAAGTTTATCAATGGGCCTACCAGCGATAGAATTAAAAATGTTGCACGTAGTTTGTTGCGACTCTCGTTAAGCTTTTCGCTTAAGCTAAATTAAATGGAGACAGCTGTGCAAAGTCGCAGCAGGTATGAAAAATTCGACTAATTCGACTTCGAATCAAGTTTTGCATTAAACTTTGCGACATAGCCGTCATGGCTGGCTAACAGTTTTCGCCATTGTTTCCCCATCTCGTTCTTTCTCTCCCTCCCATAGTTATGCTCTCTCTGTTACTCTCTCTCTCTCTCTGGAAGTTTTCTGTGTTTATGGTCTATGGTCACGTAATTCACCTGCTTTTGTCTACATTTATGTATTTGTATTTAGATTTGCGGTAGAATTGTTGCTGTTGTGAAAAGTTCATTAGAAAGTGTTGCTTTTTTATTATTGTTGTTGTTGTTGTTGTTCGTGTTGCCGATACGGGCGCTGCACAGACAATGCCCCAGCATTGTGCACCATGTGTCACGGTCATGGATACTTGCAGCCAAAGCGACTGAAAGTTTCTTTCTAGTTGGATTTTTTTGAGATTTTTTTTTAATTTTGCTCTTTCTCCGTCCATTTTGTGAAACGTCGGTTTTAGCCAGGGATTCGATTGTCAACCCAACCAACTGCTTATGCTAATGAATCCTATTGCCAGAGGGCGCTCAGCTAATTGCCTGACACTGGACGCACACACACTCGCACGCTCACACACACTTAAGCACACTTATATAAGGCTGGCCGCTAGCCAGGTGTTAATTACACCACAAAGTCGAGTGGCCGTGCGTACTATCGGGTGTCGTCCCGTTGAAGTCCCCCCTTGTCCCCTTTCCCACATGACCAAAGGGCCGTCAAATTCTAAAGCATTTCCCGCCCACCCCCTCATAAAGTGTTTTCGTGTACGAGTGTTTGTTTTGGCCGCTGTTGTCAATGGCCCCCAATTAGAGTGGGCTGTGTAATTATTATTCAATATGTGAGCCTCTGTCTGCTGGCTAATTAATTGAGATGGTGCCAGGCAGCAACTTCACTTTGAAGTAACATTATTGTAGCTGAGACACACACAAACACATACGCACACACACACACACACACGCATATACACACGCAATAATGTGCGGCAACACGCGAAGAGAAACCACAGCTGCCGCAGCGTACAAACCAAATCAGACTGAACGGTCGCCGGGGCTGAGCCAAACTTATCGAGCGACATTATTATTCGAATTACGCAAATATTTACCAAAATAATTTGTCAACTTAACACGAAAACTTAACCGCAGGCAGCCAAAAACCACACACATATGCCCCCTCCATCAAATCCCCCTTGCTCCATCATGTGCAACCCCTCCATGAATGTTTGCTCGTAATTTGATTGAGCGTGCAATTTGAGTCGCTTAGCTGTGTGTGTGCGGTCGTTGCGATTGTCATTTGCTGCATGCCACAGCGGCTCAGCTGGCATCACAATTCCACTAGCCTCACTGCCAAAAGCGGCTGCCACTGAAGCGCGAATAATTCTTTGTGAAATTTTGTTTTCGGCTTTCTGGATAGGCTTTCGGGCTAACGGGCTAGCTGGCAGCTAGGTACTTGGCTTTGGCACCTGGCCATAAAATTAAAATTTTTTTACAATCATTAAATGCTAAATGAACCTGAAAATAACACACAAATCGGCAGGCTCGAGTTGAGTGAGACCGACTAGGTGATTCCCTGTGCTCTACATTATTTTAGACATGCTTAAAGTTCGAGTTATTTTCGATGTCTAGTCTCTGAGATCAGCGCAGTCTTACAGGCAGTCTTGCATAGCTATAATAACTCAGCAGTTCGTTCTGATCCATTATTCATATTCGAAATGGGATTTGCATAATATTGTGAAAACCTTTTTACCCAATTAAAATTGCAACAGGGTATTCGAAAGAGAAAAGAGAATGAGTAAAAAAACTGAGCAGCCATAAAACGCGTCAATTCCTTTTCAAAGCAGGCGAAGAGTGTGGTGGCGTTGGGGCACAGGTTGTGGGTTTTGGGGAAGAGAACAGTGAAGCAGTTGACATTGACATCAGTGAGGATGGGGTAGGTTGGTTGGGGCTGTGTTCTGACTGCTTGACGCATTGCGTAAGCGATTGAATCTGCAACTGAATCTGAGTTTGAATCTGGCAACATGTTTAACGCCTCGAATACGCCCCCCCTGTGCATGAGGGTGTGTGTGCGTGCGTGTGTGGGTGTGTGAGTGTGTGCGTCAAATTATGACAGCAGCAAAGGTTTTACGCCTCGGCCCACCTGTGTGTTCTGCTCCATACATGTGGCAGCAACGAACCGTTGCCATATTATCGATGGGGCAACCTTTTTGTGCGGCATACTTTTAGGCGCACAAATTGCCAATGTTACCATCAAAAAGAAGGGTTGCCATCGAGCTCAGTGTTTACACAGACGACTTGTTACGGCTGCCGTGCGTGCTCACATGTGTGTGTGTGTGGCAGGCAAAAAATATTGCTTTACTTTTGTTAAACTGTAGCACGCGGACTCATAATTTCCATAAGACACTGTGTGTGTGTGTGTGTGTGTGTTTTTTTTGCTTATGAATATAGATTTTTCCACTTTGTGCGTTTTGGCCAAACCTGTAAAAACGGCAACACGAAATGTGCTATTGGCCAAAAGCAAAGACACGCGCCAAACAAAAAAAGAAAAAACAGCAAATCACATGCATATGTAAATTTATGTATGTATAAACAATATTAGTGGAGTGGAAGATTGAAGAGGGCGTGGCGCACTCACACACACACATACATAAGCATAAAAAAGGTGTTGACACATTTCGTGAAGATAAACACACATACATAGATACAAAAGCATATATATGTATATTTATTATTACTGCTAAGCTGATTTTTGCTGCCTTGCCGACAGGTAATCAATTCTAATTTGGCTTGAAATCGCGGCTAAGCAACTGTCTCCGTTCGCTTTCCCTCTTTCTCTCCAGTGAATTTCATTTTAAATGCAGTCCCTTGTTAAGCGTATTTAATGATTATTTAGATTTATGTGTGTGTGTACTCTCAAGTGAATTTTGCATTGTTATTATTTTTATTGCTATCTTAACTGCTGCTAATGCATATTTCTCTTTCTCCTTCAATTTCCAGGTAAGCCTCGCACAACAATTGATCGCGGGTAAGTTGTCGACTCACTGACAAACTGACTGGCTGCACAAGTCGTTGACTTTGAAAATATTCTGTGCACTCTAACGTAAATTCACCCAACTTTTCATTGCACCTCTCTCTCTCTCTGTGTCTCTCTATCTATCTCTCTTTCTCTCGCTCGTTCTCATTCCCTTTTGCTCATTTGCCAGCCCCTCCAAATAGAAATACATAAAAATTTTAACACGCCAGCGACAACTAATGGCTGAAAGCATCAACGGCAAATTGCAAATGTCTGTGTGGGTGTATGCCTCTCTATGCGTGTGTATGTGTGTGTATGTGTGAGTGAGTGTCCCATAAATTGTTTGCCAGGCAGCACAGTTAGTCTTGTAGGTAGAAGGGGGAAGGCAGAGTAGGACGGGTTATGCTTAACGCAGACATTTAGCTGAAAGTGCGACCTATCGCAATTCAACAGCTTAGATCTGTAAAAAGAGACTCGCTCTGATAAATAAATTGCGAATGGAGTCCTCTACAAAGTGGCATTTAAAGCGCTGCCAACCAACCCATCCATAATTATCCAAATGAAATTATGCTGAAAGATTAAAGTAATTTATTTTCATTATACCCTGTGCATATTAAATGTATCTAATGGGGTATAATGCGACTTAATCTCAAAAATAAATATGTCGTCATCAATTTTGTTAAATTTTAAGTTTATGTTTTAGACAAGCGAAATTGCAACATAAATACATAAAAATTAAAATGAACATTCATTCAATCACTGAATCGATTGCAACATCTTATTAAATAGGAACTTGAATTTTCGTATTTATTTCATTTATGGATCTTGTAATGAACAACTCTGAAGTTGGCATCAGCCAATGAAGCCATGTATCCATGTAAAAATCGATAAATCGAGGCCAAATTTGGCATACAGGCTTTCCTGTTACCTTAAATAGATAAAGCCTTTTCTTTATGGTCCTATCAAATGCGTGTTACCTCTGTATACTAAGCATTTTATTACTATCAAGGGATGTTATTCAAAAAGTTTACATTTAAGCAGTTTCTGTGCCTGTAAGTCTCCAAAAAGATGGCTTGTGGCATTACTTACTTAAATTATGTATTTACAACATTATGAATTAGCAATTAGAAGTAAGCAGAATGTATTTTTACAAACTTATGCAACTTATTAACATTGTTTTATCACTCAGGCGTTAAATTTCTTTCTTATACTAATGAACTAGGCATCAAACCTACTTGAATAAAATCATTCTTATATATTATTTATAGTTTACAGGGTATTTGTAAGTGCCTAGTTTGTGTAGATTTAAGTCTGCTTGGTGTGGCATTAGTATATTGAGCCAAGTCCATTAAAGTCTCAGGTGGAGCACTACTTTCTTATCTGTTATTATTATTTTGCTCCGAAAACGCTCGTGTGAATCCCAATCGAACGCGCCCTTACCTTAATCTGCTTCGCATCTGCTGTTCCGCCTCTGTGGATGTTCAGCAATTACTTTGAAGTGGGGCACTAGCCAACTATGTGCTTCATGGGCACCATTAAATTTGGCACACTTCATTGGCTCGCACAGAAATAATAATTTATTATTTAATTTGGGCAGCCTAGCCTACTGGGGCAGGAGAATGGTGCCGTTCGCTGTTCGCGAGCTGACTGCCTAAGTTTAAAGTAATTAATTTCCGGAAGTGTCAAAGTTGCCATAAGGCTAAATACAAAATGTTTTATTCGTCCGCTCACAGCTTAAAGTGACCCCAAAACAGGCATTTGACGGAGCTCTGCGCCCAATCGCATTACGACTGAAATGTAAATACATTTAAAGATGAAAAGTTTCTGTCTGCCTCTCGCTCACTCTAGTCTGCGATGTGTTTCTTTTCCTGCTTGAGGTCAAGCCAGGAGGCGCAGCATCCGTCTGCGTATATGAATTAGAAATTTAAATTAATTTTTAATATGCTATTTCTACGTCTGCCGTTTGCAATTCATCATCTTCAAGGGCAGCCTTGGCACAATTAGCGTTTAATTTGCCATGTTGCCTATACATACATACACACACACATACACATACATTTAGATACATCCATATATTAGGGACAAGCAAATGTAATGCGTACTCTTAGCGCAGGGGCGGGCGGTCGGTGAATACTTTTGTGGCGCCACACGCCCACTCGTTGTCCGTCATAAATTAGAAGGCTCGACCTTTTTTTTTTGCTTTTATCTTAATGCCGCTTTTTATTTATTTTTATTTTCGTTGTCCGCGTATATTGCACAATAATTTAAATGCCCAAATTTCATTAGGTATCTTGAATACAATTTTATTGCATACTTAGTCGAGCAGACGAAGCATAAATAAAGCACTCAAGGACTCAAGGTGCGCAGCAGTAAATGTCCGACGATTATTTAAAATCGCATTTCAGCTGACCAAGCATTTAATTTGCTCAAATTATATTTGAGCTACGTTGTTAGCCTAACCCATCATCGAAATCGTCATCGTTATCGTAATCGTAATCGCAATCGCAATCGCAATCTTGTGCGTAATCGAAATCGATAAACACAACCCGAGCTGACAATACTCAGCAGCTGAAAAACCGCAAAGTAAGCCACTAATAGAGGAAATACCGCAAAAACAAAAAAATAAAAAAAACAACAAAATCATCTGCCTAGCTGCAAAACAAATAAACATGGGGCGACCCACTTGACCCACTGTGGTGGGCGGTGGGGCCAACGCCTCACCACAACGCTGAATTGGCAAACAAAGCGAAATGTGCCAAATGGATGGCCAAAGTTGAGGCTGAAAGTGAGCAGGCGAAAACATTTTAAATGCAAATGAAGTGCCACACTTAGGTAGCCAGCGAAGTGAGATCTGGAGAGAAATGCGAAGTTGGATATGGGCCAAGGGGTTGCCAGCATCGAGCAACGCTGATAAATTAGTAAAACGAAATAAAATAACACCAAAATGAAAGAAGAGCTAGCAAAAATATTCCTGCTGCATTTTCGCTAAACATTTCCCGAGCTATTTTTTAATGAACTTAAACAAAGGCCTTGAAATTAAAAAAAAAAAAAACGAAAAATACTGTAGCATTTTTGTTATACATTTTTTAGCTTGCAAAAAGTAGAAAGTTGTTGAAATGTATTCTTATGATAAATTTAAAAACAATTCCCAAGTGTCTCTCGCTCTGAGAAACATCTAATGCGCTTACGGCTTTTGTTGCTTAACAAACTTCGCCAGAGGCAAAACAGAACAATTTTACAATGTACTCGTAAATAATAATCAAGGCTCCTGAATCGGACATTTCTTTTAATACACTTACCACGGAGAGAATACATTTCAAATATCACTAAGTATGCAAGTTATATTTGAACTCACAATTTTATCAGATATTTTAAAAAGAAATAATTCACTCTTAGAATAAACCAAATATACTGATTTGAAAAATTTAGATTTTATTTTTTTATACTCATGCATTAGAAATATTAGTAAAGCTATCAAGATTTAATGAATAAGTATCTTTACTTTAACTGATGAAACTTTATGGCTAAGGAAAACTTCGATTAAAAAAAAAAGATTATTACTTGGGATATAAGTAAGTTGAAATAACATCATATTCGAAAGTTATATGTGCGAGCGTATTTCAAATTCGACTTAATTTCATTGTATTGTTCCCATCATATTTTTTGAACACACTTCGCTGCGGGGCTGCTGGCAAGTTGTAAGTCCTGATTGACGGGCATTAAGAGCGGGCACTTATTTCGTTGATCTCGCTGATTTATTTGCTGCATAATTTGGGACGTAATAATGGCATCCCGCTGCGTGGCTTGACCACACCACAATTGCCCATCGCCCTACACAAGCTGGACCAGCTTCGGGCGCACGAGCTGGCAAATAAATTGAAAAGCGTAAAGTTTGTCTGCCAGTCGAATGGCTGCCAGGCTGCTTGCAAAGTTTTGCTCAGCTGCCTTAAGTTATGTACCGAGTGCAGCAGAAAAACAAAAAAATCGCTTGCATACTTTTTGGTATGCTTATAATTGTTTTTGCAGCTTTAGTACGCTGACGGTTTCGCCCTCACCATTTCCGCAACACAATTACCGCCACATAACTCATTAGGCAAAGTTTAATGCACAAACTGGTGGCACGAGCGAAGCGACACGATGCAACGCGGCAACGCAGCGAAATGTTGAGATTTACTTTAACTACTTTTGCTTCTGCAGCTATGCAATAAATTTTGTGAAATTTGTGGCGCTGTGGCGCATAGCCATGACCCAAATACACACACACACATACGTATATACAAACTAGCTGCGAGTTACATAATAATAAGCAGCATTAGCTATACATGTTCGCATCAGGTACCTGCCACAAGAGACAATAGGACACAAACAGGGAGAGAGAGAGAGAGAGAGAGACCATTGTCCGGAGGGAATTTATTTCTATCAGTGGGCCGAATCACAGCTGCTATTGTTGCGACTTATTTAGGTGCAAGTGCGACTAAGTCAGGCCAAGTGCCTGCCTGTATATGCCCTGTTTACTTGAAGCCATCCTGCGCTGAGGGGGAGGTGGGCGCTGCTGCTGGTCCAGTGGGTACTGTCGAAACTTTTCCAATCTACGTTAAATAAAAAGAAAAGTCCTTTCGTGTCTATCATGTCAGTAGGTATTTTATTATTTTTAACCTGCAGAAGTTGCTTTAACCAACTGACACCAGCCCGCACCCCTCAAAACCCCCACTATTCGCAACACTCCTCACCACACTCCTCACTCCCCCGCAACACCAAAATCACGCAGCAAGTAGCGCCGCTGTTGTCTTCCTCTGGAACTAATTTGTCAATGTCAAGTGTTATGCTTTATATTTCCTGCTTTGTTCTTGATTCTTTATTTTTTGCAAGTGGTGCGTCTGCAAAACTTTTGAACCGCACCCCGTACAGCCCATGCAATCTGCAACCCCGCCGCCACACCCAGTTGATTTTGTAGCACGCACGCTGCGGTTGCACGTATTTTATATCAATGCTGTGTACTTTTAGGCGCTCGTGCATGTGGCCAGAAGCCAAATGAAACTCAGCCTCCATAGCAGTCTCTACTCAGCCACCATCTCAGACTTAGCTTGAGCTCAATCTGAAATTGAGACAGCGAGCTGAGTTAGCTGACAGCCGGAAGCGTTCGCGCGACAAACGGCAAATAAGAAACAGCTGCCGCTTCCGTTTGACACCCATCGAAATTTCAATTAGGGCAACAGCTTTAAGCCGCGCCACGCGAACCTTGCAACACACTTTTACTTTAAGGTTGACAAAAGTTCCCCGAAAACACAAAGAAAAAAAACTTTTGCTTATCAGAGCAGGCGGCAACTGTCACATCATTGCTCCAGAAGACCAGGAAACTTTTTGACAGTTTATAAAAACATGCTACATACTCACAGGCAGAGTCCCGCCTTATGTTGTTGCTTGAAGCAGTTGCTGCTGTTGCTGGCAGCAGGGGCACTTTTAAGCAATCGTTGCCTAATTGCAGCTACCCCAGCCAGCTTCAGTCCTCCCTTGTGCCCCGTGCTGATTACGTCTGGCTGCTGTTTTGCTCGAAATCGCTAAATAGATTTCGCTGTAGGATGTCTTTAGTGACACTGGCAGCAGCTTCCTGCAGGAGAGCATCCGTGAGCGCTTCAGTTGACAGCTTGTGTCAAAGTTCATTGCTGCAACAGTCGCTCTTGGTCACTGTCAACGTCAGCGTCAGCGTCAGCGGCAGCGTTTCCGTCAGGCAGCGAGTCAGACGCAGTTTCCCTTGTCGCGTGCCAAGAACGCATATATTTCACTCAACTGTTACGGATTTTGGTGCGGTTAATTAATTAAAAGGCGAACGAGGTGGCTCATGCTTCTCAAGGTGTGTGTGTGTGTGTGTGTGTGTGTGTGTGTTGTTTGTTAAGCTTGTTTCCAGCTTAACAAGTGAAATGGATCACTAGGGTTCTTCCAGCGGATATCCTGTTTCTAAGTTTAAATTACTCTTCAGCACTTTTTTAATACATTTTTTATAAACTAGAACTTCTTCTTCTTCCCCTGTTAAAAACGACATGGCTTTTTTAACTCCAAGGCTGCTAATAGTAAAATCGGTCAGTGTCTGCAAATAGTCAGAAATAATAATAAGACATTTTCGATTTATCATTTGTCACATTTCAACAATATGAATCAGAGGCATGCGAATGGGCAGACAGCAATGCTAAGTACTTTTAAAGCCCCGTCACAAAGGGAGGCAAGCAACATTTCCATAGAAAATCCATAATTATGTGGCACTCAGCCATAATGAGCTGCCTTTTATGCCCGCATCAATCGACGACAATGAAGATGACGTCGCGATGTTGCGACATTGCGCCGTTGTGTCCCTGTGACTCTGGGAAGGAGGAGTGTGCGGCACAGGCGGAATTGTTGCATAATCCGAGTCGCCGCATAACAATTGATTAGAATGGTGCGGAGTCGGTGGCAGGATGACGCGGCATGTGAGCACCGCCACATGTGTGTTTTTGCGTAATCACATGCCCCACTGAATTTATTGAATGCCACAGCAAAAAAATACTTAATAATATATGTATGTATATGCTTATGTGTGTGTGTGTGTGTGTAGCATTTTGTCAGGGACCCGCAACGATGCGACATGTGTGGAGTTAAGGGGCTGCCCATGAATGTCTATTAGGCGCAACAATTGCGTTTATTTTTCTTGCGCTCATCAGCAGTGGAAAGCAGAGCTGGGACACGACATAAATGTCAGGGCACAGCCAGTGACATAAGAATACCATTCGGTCCTCAACCCAGTCTCAGTCACAATCCCATTTGCCTTAACTTCGCCAAGCATTCTCAATTTCCATTATGATGACGAGCACAAGCAGCTGCTGGATGTTGACGCGCGTTTATAACAGTGTTTAACACCCGGCCAAGTAACAGCAGCAATAACAGCAACAACGGCAATGAGTATGCGACTTAATAATAAGAACGCACACATGGGCAACATGAGTGGGTCGCACGGAGTTCGGTGGCAGGTCCTTGGAAAATGTTCTTCAAAATTTAAATGGCAGCCAGTCGCCCGTGTAGTTAGCTTGCCTCGCCAAATTGCCTCTCGCAAGTTTATAAAAATTAAGCTTCAAATATATTTATCAAAATTACTGCCAAACACCGTGCGCTCCACAAACTCAGCAGGTAGCAGAGCGAAGTATTCCTATTGGTGATGTGCGAGTGTCAAATTTTTGCACAAAAAAAAAACCATGAAACTGAAATATCTTATATATAAACTTTAAATTATTTTACTATTTATTTCATTTTTTTTTAATATTTAGCTTTGTGTAGTTTGCCTTGAGTATAGCCTTGAGTATATTTATAAATTTATGTATTTACCTTTATATCTATGAACTATATTGTATTGTACAGTTTCGCATTCCTGGAACACCTGATAAGTCGTGATTAAGCTGACGATACTTGACTTTTTAGCACGAGCACGCGCTCAACACAAACCCCCAGCAGCCGTATCCGCATACTCATCCTCATCCACATCAGCAGCGCAGCTGCCTGTTGCCACAACATGACCAAGCCACTGGCATGGGGCCAGCCATGACCGAGGGCGACTTCGTCCGGTCTAAATTAGATTTTCCTTTTTACACTCATCAGTGTTGTCGCTTCATTTTGTCAACTGCTCGCTCTTGTTAGCGCGTCCAAACGACGACCAAATGACCAAAACGATGCCTCGGACCACAGCACAGCCCAGCAGCGCAGCTCACAATGGAAAGACGCTTTCGCCTCAAGCAGTTGGCCCAGCTAGCTGCTTGTCGCTGGGCCAGAGGTTCATTGTTCGTTTGCTGTTTGGCATTGTGACATCCGCTGGATGGCTGACTAAGTAGATTAGGTCCAATGTCAGATTGTGTGTGCGCGTGTGTGTGGGCGTGTGTGTATATGTGTGTGTGTGTATGTGCGGGTATTTTGGAGGGCGTAACGCCTTAAGGAACTGGCGCAAAGCTGCTGCAAGTATTTAATTGTATGAATTTCATTTATGACTCGAAAAGCCAAATTGGGTTTGACTGAACAACCAAATATATCCAAACAAACCAAGACTGTCTGAGGGCAATGACTGTCAGTGCATTGCTGGTAATAATAATAACGGCAATTTCGACTACTCTTAGCTTCTGTTCACTGAAACTTAACGTGTTTTGCATAGAGCTAAAATCTTGTCTCACAAACCAACTGTACCATAAAATTTAATTTTTGGCTATGGCTAGAACAAGTCTGACAGCATTTAACAGACATGCAACATTTAAAATTTCGTAAAGTGTCTGTTTTCAAATTTATCGAAGTTCAATTTCAACTTTTGTAAAATTCTAAACTTATTTGCTAAGTGCTGCCATTAAAAAGGGGCCGGAACAAGAATTAAATAAATCATGCCAACGATGCACATTCAGTAAATAAGCAGCAAAATAATTGATCGAAAAATTTTATGTTTTGCTTCGGTTTCCATCTTTTTTAATTTAATATAAATATAAATTACAATTTTGTCGTAACGCCTGTAACGCTTAGAAGGAGATCAGAAACCATAAGATATCTAGATGGGACTACTGTAACTTATGGCTGCCATAGCAATTATCGATCGAAAGATGAGTTTACCAAGATAGCCCAACTAAATTTACTCAATATGCGCATTGTTTAGCTCCAAAAAAAACAGACTAGACTTAGATTCATTACCAAAAAATTGCCCAATTATTGTGAGTTAAGTTTTTTGAGTTATATGTCCGAAATTCGAGTCCGCTGCACAAGTGACTGAAATCAGAGACGTGCTTCAGAACTTATTGCATATGTTGACATAAAAAGTTTGAGTTACAAATATTTGGTAAAATAACAAACACAGATTTAAAGTTAATTAATTCCTTACAGCAGCTAGTTTGATTAGGCAGAGAAAGAGCAAGTTTTTTGTGGCTTTTGAATTGAATTTTTCGGAAATTGTTTATTTTTGCACAGTGCAGCAGTGCAATGAGCTGTCAACGTTAACCGCAGATGATGCAATGTGTGCTGCTGTAATAATGAAATCCTGGCAAGTCCACAAGCACACACACACACACACACAGAGAAAGATGTATGTGTGTAGGTAGCTGTCTGTGCAATTGTTAAAGTAGCCGCACACAAATAGCGAACTGTGGCAGGAGAGCAAGCGACGACGGAAGCGAGCGCACTAAGGTAGGCAACATGCCAGAAACATTGACTCACACAAACACATACACCCACATACACACACACGCACACACACACACAGACAGCCTAACAGCGAGCCAACAAAATGCAATTATTCATAATTCAATTTTCCAACGCTAGATGGGGCATGACAATTTCAAAACCAGCAGTGACACAGCGGCACAATTCCAATCGCTGCCTGCCTGCGTGCGCTGTGTGTGCATGTGTTAGTGTATCTGTGAGAGAGTGCCTGTGTATGTGTTTATATTTGCATGAGGTGCAGTTAATGTGCTTTTTGGCATGCATACCGGGTCATGTAATATTAAGCATACGCATTCACATTCGCATTCGCATTCGCCGTGCTTGTCAACGGTAGGTTAAGCAAATGTCACCGAGCACCAAAATATATCTCATGTACTAACATCAATTGCAGCATGAACAACCACATTAACAGGGAGTACAAACCACACCAAGCCGCCCCCCACAGCCTCCCTCTTCGAGTTGCACTCGTATTTATTCAGTTGTCTTGTGTGTGGGTGTGTGCGCGTGTCTGTGTGTGTGTGCTGTGTGTGCATCGGCATCAGTCACGACATATATTGGTGTTAGCTTTGCTGCGGCTTAACTAATTGTGCAATGCCCATTAAGTGGATGCACCGTCTCCCATGATGCAACTACACATATTAAATAGCACTAAGACTCTGTGTGGGTTTGCCATAAATTCGCATCAAGTTATTTGTCTTTGTTGTTGTTTGTGTTGTGCACAGCTGCTCGACGATAATATGCAATTAACTCCTTCGTCTCTGTGCAATTGTATGCGATTTATTTCGTAAATTTATTTAATTCGGTACGAGTTTAATTATTACGTTAGTTTTGGGGAATGCTACTTGTGTGCCGGGCGATAGCTTCAGCTTTTCTTGTCAGCTGCACCACTTAGCGTCAGCCATTTGTAATTTTCTGCAACATATCCGCTTGCCGGGCATTTAGGTTACATTTAAGTAACGCAACTCCTACTTGCCACAACTACAGCGAGCAGTACCTTGGGGGCAGCTGCAGCTTCCGGGCCTTCGCAGCTGGCACTTGAGGCACGATTAAAGGCTGTTTCTGTGCCGCACCCTCCACCTTCGTCTTCCTTTTGCACTCACAACGGATATCCGTCAAGCGCTGCGCACGTTCCAGAGGCATTTTTCTTCAGGTTCCGCATCAGCTAAAGCTACAACTGCAGCCTCAGGTTCAGTTCAGCTGATGCAGCGTTTGTAGATTGCAGATTTTCTGCTCAGACATTGTAAGCGCCGCACGCGCTGTGTGAAACAGAACCAGCGACAAAAAGGACATTGAGGACAACGAGGACACCCACTCTCAACGCTGAAATGGGAAACGTAACCGAAAAGAAAGTAGCGACAACGACAACGACAACGACGGCAACTTCAGAACTGAAATAATGTCAGCCAACAAAGGCAATAAAAGCAACACAAAAAAAAAGAAAACAAACAAAAAATGGAAACATTTTCGGTCTTTAATTTATATTCGTCGCCCCAGCAAAATGCGAAACAAAATGATCATAATGTTTCTCGTTTCTTTTTACCATTCAAACACTGAAAGCGCGTCAACGAGTCAAGTTGAGACTCGAAAAAAGATAAATCACTTGCCCTAACCACTAGACGAGCCGAGAAGTATGAGAGAAAATCAAATTAATTTCACTAGAACACGGTCGATTAATATAATCTACTTGACTATTTTGCAATTAGTCCTTTTAATAATTTGCCGCAAAAATAAAAATGAAATTAGTAAACTTTGAAGTGCACACAAAAAAAAATGATAGAAATTCTGATGAAAAGTTAGATTGAAAATTAAATGATATACATACATATATACTTTAATAATTAAAGTATTTAATATATACAATTTATTTACCACTCTTTATTAAGCCTTTAATTTTTTTTTTGCTTATCACTTTTGATAGTTATTTCAACCGACTAAATCTGGTGAAAATAACAAACTGAAAGCATAGAAAAAACTTTCGAAGTAAATATTTGATTAGACTCGTAGACAGTTTCAGTCTTTGGATTGCAATGCCATTTATTACTGAGAGGAATGTCTGTGCAATGCCTTCGAATCGCTAGTATAGTTTTGGGACAACTTTCGTATATTCGAGATATGTGAAATGTTGCTTTTTTGACTGGTATTTCGAGTTGAAGGTTGGCTTTGCTTGTTGGCTTGACTATCGCATGTCAGGCTGATATAATGTCGACCTGCTATGCAATTTGAATAAATGTTGTCGTTTGGCTGTGGCAGGCAGCGCTGAGCTGCGTGTGACCTCGTGCCACACACACAGCCACACTCAGCCATACACATGCGGTTTTGAGCCGCCCGTCGAGCGCTGAGAGCCACAAATAGCCTTGTTGTAACCCGTTGCGAGAGTCACAACATTTTCGCGAATGAGTATTCTTTTTGTTGCTTTTGTTGTGCTACAAAGGCAATTTGTTGTTATTATTCTGGTAACACTTTAATTTTTGCCCGGCGTAGCGGGGAAAAATGGCAGCTGTCCTGTGTTTGGCGCCACGCCCAGCAGGAGCTAGTCCAACGTGCTGTTCGCTGGCAATAAGGATATGCGTTATCCTTTTACCAGCTATTTAGCATTTAAATGTTAAGCGCTTACGCGTTTTAGCCTTTTTTTTTGCTTTGCCTTAACGCATTTACAGACAACAAGACAGCGGGTTGTAGTAACTGCCTCACTGCCAACATGCTTGGGGCACGCTAATTTATGCGGCCGCTCAACGAGAAGCCAATTTTCGGTGAGTTTTATCAGCTCATATCGGGATTGCGCGTGATTTCCAGCCAAGAAGGCATTCAAGTAGTTTCACGCGCCTCCTTAAATGCTAATGAAAGCGATTGTCCTGATTGCGGCTTGCGGCAGCCAGACGATGGAACTTTGACTTTGACTCTGCCTCTGGTTCACTTTTGCTTTATTACGGAGTCGCCCTGCCCTGCCCTGCCATGCTACATGTCGCATGTCACTTGAAAACAACTACTGTCACAATCACATTTACATGTTTTATTTGCAGCAAGAAAGATACCTAAAAATATTATAGAACATTTCAATGAATCTATATGGAGACCCGTTTGTTCATTTGTTCGTCAATATGTCTTTACCAAAACAGTTCACCTCCTTCCCAAATCTCCGTTTCGTAACGCTAATTTAAAGCAAAATAAAACATTTGGAGAAAAAAAAGTTTTATAATTACGAAATAATACATCAAAACATATTAAAAAAATGCTAATTCTAAAAGTTTTTCTCATGAGTAATTGTTTTCGTGACTTTGGTATTTGCATACAAATATTTAGCTCAGCTAAGTTTGACATTTACAAATTTGATGATGGCAAGTAAAATGTTTGGTTACATCACAGTCACAATCACAATCATATTTCCAATTACGGCTCCAGCTACAGTCACGTTCACAGTCTCACAGACTCAGTTCTCAGAGTCTTCAATCACAAAGCCAGTTGCTATAGTGGTCAACCAAATACTTACAGTAGTCCATTAAATCACAGTTGCAGTCACAGCTGTAGTTATAAGCTATACACTCATGGTCACAGTCACAGTCACAGTCACAGTAACAGTTACGGGCGCAGTTTCACAGTATTACTTCATTTATCAATTTTATGTACTTTGTCAGCTTTTAAGCTGGCCTGAGGATTGTTTGCCGAAATGAGTCTTTAAATCTGAGAGTAAGGCAGACAGAGAGAGAGCGAGAGAGAGAGAGTGAGAGTGAGAGAGTGAGAATGAGAGAGAGGGAAAGAAATGCAAAGTTGATTATATATGTATGACGCCCTTTAAGCCACCCACCAACAATCCACTCGTTGCGTTGCTGCGCAAAATGTTTATGCTATTTATTTAAATTTCCATTGTGTTGCGTATTATACAAACAAATACAAGCACACTCGCAAACTCGCACACACACCACACTCGCAAACTCGCACACACACCACACTCGCATACACATATATGCAAATAATGTAAGATGATTTTTGCAAGTGATTTTCAAGTCAAGTTTTCCAGAGTTCGGGCATAAATGTACGTAGGCAGAAAAACCACAAGGCAATCGTAAAGAAAACAACTTAGGAGAGATCCCGAGTCGCCCCCATCCGCACGCCTACCCGCATGTAATAAGCAATAAGCAGTACAAAGAGTGGGGTAGGGGATGGGGGGTCACTTGCTACGGCGTGTTGCGGAAAATGGCGCAAGTTTATTTAATAACTAAAAGCGCAAATGCAGTGAACGCTGCGTATGCGTAATATTTTTGAGTTTTGAGCATGTTGGCCCCAAAGTGCCTGGCCGTGTCAACACTAAATGTTAGACAAGTCGCAAGCAAGCAGCAACAACAACAATTGGCGCCACTCTTACACAGTTGGCAAAAGTTTAGCGCAATTTTGCGGTTTGGGCATTCAAAAATATATGCCAAGTATAAATTTAGTGCGTGGATGCCGCACACTTTAAGCATCCTTTTCAGCTGTTTGTGTAGCGCAAACACACACACGCACACGCACACACACTGTAATACCGCACATGAGTTTATATTTCATACGCACAGGCAACCAAAACTTTGTGGCTGTTGCTGTTGTTGTTTAACCGAAAAAGCAAAAGCAAACCAGCTTAACTTATGTCAACCCGATACCATCTTGGGCCATAAATGTCTATGGCTAACACTCCGCGCCATCTTAACATCCAACGCCACCACATCCCCTTTTATTCATCCAGTCTATTACCAAAGCAGAAGAAAATCGTTGAGACGTTGCGAAATCAGTGAAAAGCTTTTCACAAAACTTTTTGTCAAACATTTGTGTGGCACTTGTAAATTTGTTGTGATTTCTTGATAGCTCCTTATGGCTGCTGTGTATGAGAGTGTGTGTATGTGTGTGTGTGTGTTTGTGTGTTTGTGTGTGTGTGTGTGTGTGTGTGTGCTTGTATGTTCTGTTAGTGCGGTGTGTGTCTGCCCCAAACATTCTGCTTCTCGATTCACATTGTAGGCAGCAGCAGCTAACAGCAGACTTCTATGAATTCTCATGTGCTTTCAGGCGTTTTCTGGCAGCTCAAAAGTGAATGTGAACGTGTGAGAAATGTGTACGTAAACAATTCCCAGTATTTTTTTTTTTTTTTTTTGAGCACAAAAGAATTCTCTTTCATGCTTGAATCATCTTATTATTAAAAATTTCGAATACACTTTTCACGCTTATTTATTAAAAGTCGATCAATGAAAATAAAATTAGCAGCAGCTGAATACTTGTTGTGTATCCATGACAAAAATGATGATGAACATTTGGTTTTTTTTGTCGCATAAATTTACGCACGACTGTCATACGACTTTCACAGGATTTGGAAACGACTTGGGTTATTTAACATGACTACACATGATTTTCTTGTTCTTACACGACTTAACCACAACTTAGCACAAATTCACTCAACATTGAAACATAGCCCAACAGGGCTTTAAAACAATGGGACATTACTTGAACCTAAGTAAAATATAACATGATTTGAAAATAGATTGTATTTAAATCAGTTTCAATATTCAAAATAAATTGAAAATAATTAAAATTATGAAATGGAAGACTAAAAACACCTTTTCATTTGCAAGGTGTGTTTACTGCTCGATTTCTTGCCGCATTTCGTTAATTCGGCTTGATTTCATTTTAAACTATTTTGAACTATTGGAAAATTAAAGAAAAATAAAGAATTTCTAATAAAGCTCTGCAGGGCGAAGGGAAAATGCAAATTCTTATCGCAGAGTGGCCAGTGCTACTTCTGCTGCTTCAACTGCTGCTGCAGAAAAAAACAAATCAATTTTCCGTGATAGTAAAACGAGCCACCAACACCAGCAACACCATCAAGCCACCAACAACACCCACAGCACGCGGTCAGTTTGACAATTTTGTTTGCAGCAAGAACAAAAAAAAAATAAATAAAAAAAAAATGAAAAATGAAAAACTGAAGAAAAATGCTAGAAAAATTCCTTAGTTACCACTTTGGCACTCTATAAAAAGCAAGCAACAGTAGTTGGCCAAACTGGCAGGGTGGATGGTGGTGCCCCGCCCCACTATTGGCAATGCCCGAGCAGTGCACTTCATCATCATTTTCGCCATTTCCATCAAAATAAAATGTCAAGCTAACTGGCAACAATTTTGATTGAATTTTTTTTGTCGACGGGGTCGAAAATATTTTACTTTGAGGTCGAGAGTTTTGAGCTGCAGACTGAGATTGTGGCGATTGCGAGCAGCAGCTATTTGTTCGGACCGGAAACTTTTTTGCTGGCATGCAGGCAGATAGCAACACGTTTCGTCCAATGTTGACTCTTCGGTCTTCGTTTGGTGGTGCTGCAAGTGTCTAGTATAAGTGGTGGTGCCATGGTGCCATGGTGGCTACTTAACTACTTAAAAACCAAAAACGTGCCGGCGCTGGTAAACCGCATGACAAAATGCCAATAATAAAGTGCAATTCATTCTTTAAACTGAGTCCACGTTCGCGTTGACGTTGTTGTATCTGTGCCACTTAAGTTACGCCGGAATCACAGTCATGTGCATTTTAGCTGTGAATCTATGTACATGCATATGCGTGCGTGTGTGTGTGTGTGTGTGTGTGTGTGTGTGTGTGTGGCATTTTATGACAATGCCAATGTAAGCGAAAGCTAAGAAGACGCTGACATATTTTACTTCAAGCAAACGTGCAGTCGCTGACAAAATGTGCCCGTTACGGCAATCCAATGATGTACAAGGAGGGGTGTATGGAGGTGGTGCTGGTTGGCTAAGCCGGATAGCTGTGGCCGTGAGTGTGAGGCTGACATCAATCTGGCTGGCGCTGCAGCTACTCTCTAGTCGAGAACACAAATACTACATTAACCCAAATGAAAAGCCGTGCCAAGAGCCTGCCAAATAAATGCCCATGAGAGAGAGAGAGAGAGAGAGAGGTTGTGAGCGAGATGGAGATGTGAGTGTGTGTGCTAGTGGGTGAGTGTGAGTGTGGCCTATGCAACCAAATCGTGACGAGTTGATTTGATGTAGCACGAGCCTCAGTGGGGAACGGCAAGCTGACAGTTACCAGCTGCCAGTTGCCTGAGTTCAGCTACGAGCCGGTCCTACAGCAAGGCTAACTATGTGCTGAAAATGTGCATCTCGTTTTTAGAGCAGCAAAATTTTGCTCGTAGATTTTAGTATTAGCATGGCTGGCCACGATAATGAAAAGCTTCCGATTTTTGAGTGCGCTGCTTGGACAATAAGTTGACCAGCCGCCTAGTGCTGCCTTGGCGAGACTTATTTTAAGTCAAGTTTTCTGCTGGACTTTTGGGTTTGAAAAATAATCTTATATTTTTGCAATACTTAAAAAAATAAATGAAGAATAAAATATTTCATAATTTAAGTTGAAACGAAGTATATATATTCACTATTAAGTTAATAATGTTTGCATAGAACTTAAGTCAATTGTTAACCGAGAAGATGCCAAAGTTAATTTGACATAATTTTCCCATAACAACAACTGTTTGATTCGCAAATGGCTAAAGGGGGGAAGTCCACGTTTGAACTTGAACTCGTTTCTTTTTGGCCTTCTTGAGGCCTACTTTTGTGGGGCAATTGACTTGCATGGGGTTTTAAATAATTTGCAGTGGTGCGCGCTTAAACAAGAGCGACAACAGCAGCTGCTGATGGCACTGAGTCGGTCAAGATGGGGGGGTTTTTTTTTGCTTGCTTGGAGTACTGCCAAACGGATGCGTTGTTCATTTTGCCTGGCCGCCTTATGACAGTACCAACCAAATATGAAAAAGGCCAAACACAAAAAGGCAAAGGCAGCGGACAGGAAAACATCAGCAACAGCAACGAAGAAACGGGGAATATAAGAAAAAGGTCAAAAAACACTTGGCAGTACATTATCTGGGCCAGTGGTTGGCCAACTCACCCACTGACGGACGAGTCGGATGAACGGATGGAAGGATGGATGAAGGCGGTTGGACGAATTGCCGCTTGGTCTGACATTTTCGTTATTATTCTTATTCGTGCATGATGCCAGTTGTTGTTATTGCTGGTATAGCTTCTGCTGCTGCCACTGCTGCCACTGCTGCCACTACTGCTGTTGCTGCTGCTGATGTTGATGTTATTGTTGGCTCAATTTCCTAGCCATTTCCGGCTTTTCTGTGAAATTACGTAAAACATAGAAAAACAGAAGTTACAACACCAACAACTGAGTGCCAAAACAGAGCAAAGGCAAAAAAGATATAGACACATACGCGCAGAGAGAGAAAGAGAGTGGCAGTTGGAAACGGAGACCGTGCGGGTCATTCCACTTGATTTCCGAAAAGGATACTGCCCAGACACACACACACACACACAGAGAAAAAAATGGTCACTCAATCGAAGACGTACTTTGAAAGGAAGCAGAGTGTTGATGGGGGATGGCAGGGGGGCAGGGGGCTGGTGTCGAACCGGCCACCGCAAGTACAAAAGCTCTGGGCGGGGCACAGTTGGCTTTGGCATCGCTGCCTCCGCTGCTGCTCAGTCAATGGTCCATAAATCGGTTGTCAACTATTCAAATGCAGACAATTGATTACAGCGATAAAGCTGAAGAGCCTTTTTAGCCTGCTCGCCCCGGGAAGCGACGAAGAGCGGAGTAATGGGAGATGTGGGCGCAATTGCCCGTTTCTGCCTAGAGCCCACTCGATGGCACTTGGCTTTAATGAGAACGCAGCTGCGTTAAGCAGAGACATGAATTCATCAAGCTAAATGAAGTTCAATGGGGAGCTGACCAATTTATTGAATGCTCTCACTGGGTATTTGTAGTTTCTCATGCAGTGTGTAACTTCAGCTAGAAACCATTCGTCTACACAAATCGAATTGCTTTTCCTGACTGAATATCTGAATAACGTTTGAATGACAGTTAATCACACACGCACAGAGTAAAATGTAAGAAAGATACATTAATTTGACTATTTTTCATGATACTGGGCAGCACTATTGAGTGAATACGTAGGGAAATTAGTTTCATCTTGATGTACTTTTCTCTGTTTTAAAATTTCAAATAACTATGTGTTATCGGACAAATTCTTAGAACAAGTCACCCTTAATATTCGCCAATATTGGACTTTGTTTTTAATTTTTTGAAATATTTCTTTTTATTTATTTTTTTTTTTAAATAGGAATATAGCAATCTCAAAGGTTTTGTAGTTATCCAATTCCATAAAATTTCAATATTTTGACATTTTCCTATTCAGTTAAATGTTTACAATGTTTGCTCAATCAGCTGTGACAATGGAGCTGATGTAACTCAACATTTTGATTTATCTATGCTGCGCTTAGCTTCTTTTTGCTCTTTTGACCGTGCAGTCAGTTAGTTGATTACTTATATTATAGCCCGTATCTATTATATGTCTACAAGGATATTTAATCTTCGGCAGGCAAAAGCTTATAAATTTTTTCTTGTTTGCTTTTTTGCTTATGGTCAACCGTATCAATGGACTGTGTGGCAACAGGAGATGTCTGTTGGCTTCTCTTTGCTTAGTCCCAAATATATTAAACTCATCGAGTCAATAGCCCGTAAGTCCATTAAAGCCCTGCT
Organism: Drosophila cognata; assembly: GCA_035041535.1. Classification (NCBI taxonomy): domain Eukaryota; kingdom Metazoa; phylum Arthropoda; class Insecta; order Diptera; family Drosophilidae; genus Drosophila; species Drosophila cognata. Next base: position 8,270,588 of record JAWNLC010000571.1, on the reverse strand, counting down.
CTGAACTAGGTTACACTTGCCTTATGCACATCCACACACACAGACACACACACACACACAGATACATAAAAGTACACTTACATAATTGCAGAGCAGTGCAAACTGCAAAGTCAACACAGTTGTGCCTCAAATGGTTATCGATTCGTCTTCACATGCGTACAACAACTGCTAAGAGGTATCCGCACAGCTGGATTTCGAGGGGGGAGTGGGACGGGATTTGTATTGAAACCGCTTAGCTTACAAAAGCGCGTCCATGACTGAGGTAGATCAAGTTGATGCCTGGTAAAAAAATATTTATGCACAGCTCAATAAATAAACACACTGTGTAGCCAGCTCGATAGAGTATCGAGCATAGTTCGCACTATCTTCAATGTGCTCTAAGGCAGAAGGGTAAATTTAAATAAGAAATGAATTCGACGCCTTTTGTTCAGCGTTGAATTTAGTTTAATGTGCGTGTTGTATGTATATGCATACATACCTACATATATACATACATAAGCATATATATTTGCTTAGCTGCTGTTGCTGTTGAGGGTGGTGCTTAAGACGCGCCCAGTTCCCTGCCCTAAGCCCAAAGCATTTAACACTTTGTATTTACTGAGCTCTCAGCAGAAGCAGCAGCTGTAACGGTGGAATAGCAGCAACAACAAAGGCTTTGCCACATTTACCATTTACAAGGCTATAAGCTATGAGCCCGGAGTAAAGTAGTGCAAGCATTTAATGGAGTTGGGAGCAATGTCTTCGACTTACGGCAATAAAATGGAAGACAATGCGATGAGAAGGAATGGGGAGGGGAAGCAGACGACATATCGTTGATTGGGCTGCCACAAAGCTTTGTCTGCCATTAGCAATTGTTGCCACGTAGCGGCATTGCCAGCAGACATGCTGCCGCCAGTTGATGCCCAATTTTATATGCAACGCGCGGCCAAAACACACAGGAAACACAAATTGTTATTGCCAAGTGGGCAAGTGAAGACAGTCTGTCTATTTGTTCTTCTTCTTCTTCTTGTTCTCATAGATTTTCTTAGCAATTCTGCATCTGCATCTGGCAAACGTCCCGTCTGTAACAGTGCAGATGTAAGCAAATTGGTTCACAAAAATAAAATACTGTTTTAATTATTTTTGTAATTTATGGAAGCCCCAAACTTCTGCTTACATCAAAATTTTTTTACTGTGAACCCCAAAAGACATGTAGTCAACAAAAGAACCTTGTGCATTGCCAGTGTTGGGTAATGGAAACTGGGCTTCTGTTGCAGTTGTAGCGTGACAGGACTAATTGGCAAAAGTTCTGTGCCAACTGTCAATTGTCAAATGGCAGCAGTTCGCAGCAGACTCGAAAATCCGTTTGAACTTTTCCAAACATAATTCGCTTAAGCTTACCCTCACTTCACAAGCAAAAAAAAAGAAGACAGACCAGCCAAAGTTCAGCAGTCCGGGCGGTTAGTGGAGCCGGTGGTGCCAGTCCGGTCATGCAGTTTATTGCCTTAGCCAATAATTTAAGAAGTTCACGCTACACAAAGTTCAAGTGAAGTATGTCTGCCCTGCCCTGAATGATGGCAAACGGAAATTTACTGAAAACACGAACAACGCACAGACACACACCAACAACAAAAGGGGTAAACACACACCCGGCCAGACTGTGTGTGTGTGTGTGTGTGTGTGTGTTTGGGTAAAGTTTCTAAAGAAAACTGGAGGCTTGAGCAAAATATGCACATTTCCACACTTAATAACAAAATATGTTAAACAAAATCATTTGATGTTTGGCGTAAATTCACATTTCCCCCAGCAACAACGGCAAATGTGACTGCCTGTATGTGTGTGTGTGAGAGAGTGTGTATGGTTGCCAGGAGGCACGTAAATAAGCACATGTTTACATGCAAATTACATAAAGCAAACGGCAACAACAACAAACAAACAACAACAACAACATCAACAATGGCAACGGCAACGGCAAACAAAACGCAAATTACATGCTGCATACTTTTAGGCTCAGGCAACGTAGCGTATCAAGTTGCAAAGCATCGAAAAAAGGCGAGAATAAACCGTAATTGTTAGGCTACCGAATATTAAATACCCTTACAGACTTACAAAAATTCCTTAGTTAATATTATTGAGAAACCAAATTTTACTCTAAACATAAATTAATTTTCTCAATATTCGAAGATCAAGTAACACAATGAAACTAAAACTTTGATAAGTTGTAAATATCCAACCAAGCTTGGTCAGTGATTTTTATCCTCTTTAAATAGGCTAATCTGTGTGTACCAAATTGACTGCATTTCTGCTTGAATATGTTACACTGAACAACACAAAATCACAACTCTCTTTGCAAGAGTATTGCAGAAAAAAGTGGGGAATTATATAGGGGGTTTTTCTTACATTTATTTCAGCAGGATGGCGCCGCCACAGCGTCCAGACAATGTATTGCCATCACCGCAACACAGCCTATAAACCGACCACCCGCCCTCCCTGTCTGACCGCAGCCCATCTCACTTTGCATACATTTAAAGCGTGTTTTTTATATGCGTTTTGTTTTGGCACGAGTCGGCGCAGCAGCCGCAGCAGCAGCAGCTGAGACATGTAAACAAACTCATTTAACTGATTTTCATGAAAGAAAATGTGGCTCCTGGGCAAACGGCTGCTGATGGCTGCTGGCCGTGGCTGGAGTATGCCAAATTATCATCATGTCGACGTCGACTGCGTTTTTTCCTCTTTCTTTTTGTTTTTTATGTTTGTTTGCTTTTTTTTTCTTTCTTTTTTTGCCGTTGCTGTTGCGGCCAACTCTTTGCTGCCGCAACGGCAGCTAAACAAAATGGCGTACATCCTGGGGCAAGATTTACATGTCACTCGACAAACTTTGAGCCTGAACTGACCTCTCAGCTCTTCTGCTCCTGAGCAGCTTGACTGCCTTTCTTTCTAGTCAAGGGTTTGTCTCAAGTTTCTGCACACAATCTTTGCATAATTTCTCGCCACCAGTTACCGTCCCCTTGCCCCCTTTCGGCAAGTGCTAAGCGGCAAAACGGCAAATGTCATCAGAAAAAACTAGCAACCACTTTTCTTCTTTTTTTTTGTGTATCTTCTTCAGCTGGAGTAAAACCCAAAAGCGACGACTAAGTCGATGGTTTGGCTAAAGAGTGCTTGGTAACAAATTGCCTGAAGCCCGATGATGACTATCTGAAATTAGTGGAGGGCTTTGAGGGAAACAAAATTAGCACACGCATTAGGCTTACATAATCGAGAATGAAAATGACGGACTTATGGGCATAATCAGTAGTTGCTCACAGCCTCCGCATATCAAGTGGATAAGTCATACCATTATGAATAGTTGACCTTGCGAAAAAACCAGGATTGAGCATTTCACCATACTTCCCTTGAGCAAATCTTCACAAAATAATATCCTAATAGGAATCTGCAATCCATACTTAGGCAAGAACATAATAAACTCACCAACCCAAACAAAAAGACTTCAAATTATAATAGCATAAAAAAGTAATTTCCCAAAAGCTGATAGTTTTTCTTTGTGATTTTGATATGTACAAAAATGTATCTTAGTTATAAACTAAAGTCCATATCGCTTACACATATTTTGCAGACATAAAGTATACAATATGACTATCACAACATTTGTTACCATACCGTATTTATTGTATTCTGTGAAAACCATAAACAATTATACTGCGCAAACTGACTAAACATCATATAAGAAAATAAATAAAAATATTCAAGGCCAAAAACAAAGTTTATCTACACCGTTTCCGCCATTTCTTCGAAATATATTATTGTGGAAATTTAAGAAAATCGAGAAGTTCTGCACGCCTCATTCCAATTTGAATTTGTTGGCATATCAATGTTGTGCAGTATCAGACTTCAAGGTTGTCAAAAGTTTTACTTTGAAATTGGAAAAACAACAGCAACTCAAACTTTGCCCGGCAATTGACGAGACACGCTGGTAGAGGGGGGAGACACAGGGGGCGCAACAGCGAAATGGCGTGCAAGTGGGCAAAATTTAATGGATAATTGAGACATGTAAACAATATCCCTAAGTGCAAAGGTAACAAAAAATTGCGCACATCAAAGGTCGCCCCACTCAGTTTGAGTCGCCCACCTGGAAAGCAATTAACACGACAAAGAATAAGCAGGCTGGCAACGTCAAGTAGACGCGGGTAGGCGCTGCATTAAAATATTAAATACCTACTCATGAAAGGGGTTGCAGCAGCAAGGATGGTGCCGCAAAAGTGCCTGAGACACACAAACACACACATGTGCCCACACACACACACACACGCTCACACACACTCACGCACGACAAAGCAGAATAATAAATTTCAATTCAGCAGACGTCGCATCGTCTCTGCAACCGCTCACTGAAAGTTGACGTCGACTTCCACGTTGATGAGATGGTGCCACACAGCACTCAAAGCCGCCACCATGCATGCAGATGCTGTTCGCATAAAGTTCAACAAGACCAGCTTAAAAATGTGTGAGGTGATGTCTACAAAAAAAAATAAAAAAGCACAATCGAGAGTGATAAGCTAGAAGACACCCCGCACACGATCCCAAATGGAAGTAATATATAATATATCTATATATACAAGTTGCAAGTTGAACTTCTCATGAATCTCCTTAATATGGAAAATGGCCCCTTTTAACTTAGCTGTGTTTATTGGTTGAGAGAGTGTAATATAAAATGTAATCAAAGATATATAAAGGTTTTCGAAATTTCTAAATTTGAAGTCTGCAGCATATTTAATTCACTAAATTCAAAGTCTCTATTTATGGATCGATGCATTATATTATTATAAGTTGTGATAAGGTTTGATTAAAAATATGTCAAACTTTTTACTTGCTATGTACATTATTATTGCCAACATCGATAGCCCCTTTAATTGTTAATATCATCATACTTTTCGAAATTCTATAACCATTAGACTCTTGGCTTAACTGGCATTATCGACTCAGCTCATATTCCTGTTGAAATAATAACACACACACCTCCATCTCCCTGTTTGCCCATTCCCTGTTTCATAACTCCCTGTTTGCTCATTTTTAATGGGTAACATTTATTAAAAGCAAAAGGCTTTATAAAAATGTCCATACAAAGCGCCGCTGAGCAAAAGACTTGCATAAGCTGCTAAGGGGGGTGGACCGTGGGCAGACTGTAGACTGGCTGTTAAAAGGAAATGCGCAACGCAGGCCAAAGGTGTCAAGCGGAAAATAAAGCATAATATCTTTCACTGTTTTGCACTTTAGCTGGTGCAAACTCAAAGCCTGCTACGGCAAACATAAGCGGCAGCAGCAGCTGTAGCGGCAGCAACAATTGCTGCAGTGGTAATGTGCATAAGCCTAGACAGCCATCAGTCAGTCATTCGGTCGGTTGTTTCGACCTTCGGCTGAGGGAGCAACGGAGAGACTCATTTCCCCGGCCAGAACAAGCCCATGTACATATGTGGCCGCATGCAACTCCTCGTGGTTAGGGGCAAGCTCAGCTCTGTTCCCCGCTCTGTTTGCTGTCGAGAATGGTAAAGAAAAGTGTGTGTATCAAACGAAAAATTTAATTGAAAATTAAAGCGTCAAAGAAAAGTAACGGAAAAGCTTATAAATTATGAATATGTGAAAGTTACTTCAAAGGAAATTTTAAATTAGTCAAAGCTCAGGCTTATGTGATTGGAAGCGTGTGGCACAAGTACATGTGCAACAGCAACTAATATTGATGGCAGTTTGTTCACAAGCGAATATGTGAATAGCTTATTCACAACGATTTAAACTAGTCTATACGATTAAAACTATACTCATTTACACATATTTTTGTATGTTAAGAATCATATCATAAATATTGATCAGAATTATTAGCTGGACACATCATTTGTTTAAATATTTATACAAATATAAGTTTTGTTTTTGATAATGGACACCACTCTTTATTTAAAAATGATGAATGGTCGGTCCAGTCGAAGAACGTGTTTGAGCTGATAACAAATCAGTAAATCATATGTGCTGTGTTCCAAAGCAAAGCAAGTGTCAAACATGCAAATAATCGCCATCGGCCATCCTGAAATAACTCAGATTATAGAAATGAAACACTGAGTTAGTATTGAGGAGCAAAATAAAGAAAACAAAAATAAATTGGCTTACTTTCAACACATATCTCGTGATACGTTGAATTTGAGTTATATTTACAAAATTAAATTAAATTCTAAAATTGCTGTCCTTGTTCACAAGACACTGTATATATATTTTAGCTTAAAAACCGACAAGACTTTATTCTCTTTGAAATGACATCAGCTTTTATTATGTTTATGTTTCAGCCACTCTCAATTCTCAATTTCAGAACAATTCTAAATCCCATCTTGCAACTGTAAATTAATAATTATGAATAATGAGTCAAATTTTCGCATATATATGTAAATATTAAATAAATTAATATGGTCAAAATATTGAGAAATACCATACAAATTCATCAACACTCTAATCAAATGCTCAATAAATTGTTTTATTCTCTCTTTGCAGGCACTTTGCATTATTTGATATAATGTAAATATGCACAAGGCGTGGCCGCATACCAAAACGTGGAGCTGCATTTTGAAGCTGTGCATGTGCAACATCTTGTGGCTGCCCCGTCCATGAGCCATGTCTAAACCACAAAGAAGACAACTCGAGCCAGAAATGCCAACTGATTTGAAGAAATGAACATGACATGCAACAATAAACAGCAGTAACAATAACAATACGAGCAAGAGCGACAAAAGTAATTTGAATTTGTGCGAGCAGTAGAAAACAAAACTAAGCAAATTGACACACGGGAAGTGAGACAGAAGAGAGAGAGAGAGAGAGAGAGAGAGAAGGAGATGTCCAAAGGTAGGGACAGAGAGAGAGAGAGAGAGATAGAGAGATATATAGATACATAGAACTCAATGCAAATTGTGTACATATTTTGCCTTTGTGTATTCGAGAGTGTTTGTTGTGGGGTGCAAGGGTGTCCGTGTAAATAAATGCTATATAAAGCGGGGCAAAAGAAAAAGAGTTACAGCATCAGCATCGGCAATGAACAAACAAGACAAAACAAGGCAAAAAGTGCAGTTGGGCGAGGAAATTGCATTAAAAATTGAAAAACAGAAACGAGAAGAAAAGTGCGCAAGAGAAAATAAAAATATAGAAGAGGAATCGTCGTAGCTAACGAGCGCTAAAAAGCGACAGCAAAAAATATGCTTACAAAAAAATCGCAGCTGCAGAAAGAGAGTAAAAAGTTTTGATTGAAAAATTTTAATTGTGCTTTCATTTGGCTGTGTGCTGCTGTTGCAAACACAAACACATGAAACAGCAACAGCCATCAACAACAATTGCAACAAGCATAGCAGCGACGCCAATTTGTTTGCCACCGACGCCCGATGCGGTGACTGTGTAAATTTCTGATTAAAAACGGCAACAAACGCAAAGAAATAAATAAATAAACAACAACTACAAATAAATAAAAATTTTATAAATTGAAATTGTGGCATGCACGCGAAAGAGCAGAGCAGGCCAATAACAAAAGCGACGCGCAGCCTGCCACAATAATAATAATCTTTTCCATTCAAACCTTAATGTGCCCCACATTTGAATTCACACCTTACAGCTCGCTGCGAAAGATGTCAAACATTAAATTTCAATTGAAGACCACAAAAAATTAATAACATAAATATAATGAAATAATACATACAAAAACACTGATAAGTTGTTGAAATTGTGTATTTATTCATTAATTATTAATTTGTGCTGATCATTTGTGAGTGCGTGAGTGTAATTTATTTTTTATTGCTTTTAGACAACGAGAACAAGAAGAACGCCTGTTGCTCCACCCACTACAACAAACATATGCAAAATTGTCAATTTGAGGCAAAACAAATTTATTTGGCAAACAATACTGAAAAGCTGCCAAGCCCTGCAAAGTTAGCTGTAACAACCAGAAATAGTGTAATAGCAACGGTAAACTGTCTGCCGCACAATAAAAGTCAAGTGCGTGCCACTTAACAACCAGTCGGCAAAGAGAAAGAGAGAGGCAGCGAGAGAAATAGAGAGAGATACACATCCAAACAGGAGTGAGGTGCTTTGTGTCATTGACAAAGTAACGCATCGCGAGATAAGAGGCAACAAGAAGCAGCCAACGACAACGCTCGATAAGCGGCAAACAAAATGAGCACCACCATCACCAGAAGGAGCAGCATCAGCGGTAGGAGGAGGAGCAGCAGCAGCAGCAACAGCAGCAGCAGCAGCAGCAACAACAGAAGCAGCAGCACCGGGAGCATCAAAGAGCTGATAGCGCAACTATTGCTTTTTATCAGCATCACATCGAGGTTGCCGGGTAAGTGCCAAGCAAATGAAATGTGCCCCTGCCCTGCCCCTGCCCATGTTTCCAGTGTTCTCTTTTCTGCTTTCATACTCTGTACCACAAAGCAAATCCTGAGCATTTGAATCTGGTTGAGGTTGACTATGACTCATAAAAGTAATTTCCAATTCGATAGAAAAATGCAACAATTTTTTAATATATATAATATAATATTTATTAATTATTTGCATTCTGATTCCCTTTTCTTATATTATATAAATTGTACTAATTGTAATAATTTGTAACAAATTTAACTCAAATATTGTTACTAGCTTTCTTAGAGAGATGAGCTCGAAGACGATAGAAGAAACACTTTAATTTATTTTTGCGTTTGATATATATTAAAAATCAAATTGGGCTTACACATTTTTTTTTAAAGGATATTAAAAAAAATTCCTAAGCCTTGATCCTGATCAATCTTACTTGTATCTCAGCCATCTTCACAATCATTAATATTTAATAATCAAAAATTCGTAGTATAAAAATACGCTACAATTGTACGGAGCCGTTTCCATCTGAATTTATGGCTGTTACTATACTAGAAGCAGAGCATTGTGCAGTCGGCACTTTCCATACTGTTTCCTGCCTTACTTATCGTTGCCCAAAATTAATGCAAATATTTAACGTGCTTTTTTTTATGGATTTGTCGTTGTCATGCTAGTAGCTGGCATGTAGTCAGAGCTGGTTGCCGTTGCCTATTATTAGGCGATGTCATCGTCGACAACGAATGTCGTCATAAAGTTGACAGTCAGTCAGCCAGGCAGTCATTCGGGCATTTAGTCATTCAGGCAGGAAGCTGGTGAGGCTCGACTCTCCACTTGACATAACTTATAAATGGCTTTCGATTAAGTTGTCACATTAGCATTAATCTCGACACAACTCTCTGCCTCATGCCCTACATCGTGCCCATATCAGCAGTAGGCAGGCAGCCCATTGATGTTCAATCAAGTTGTCTGCTGCTTTTGCTCTGCGGAACGCGTGCTAATGAGCCGTAAGCCCCCATGAGTTGATTTTGATTATGACGTTGACGTCGAGGCCCTTTCCACCCGCTTACCAAGACGACCTGCCGACCTGCCGACCTGCCGAGCTTGCGAGCTGGTGAATGCAAGTCATTTGCATGCTTGAGGTGCACTTTATGGGTCCAGTTGAATTGGGTCAGTGCTGGCCGAGAGGCATGTGCGCTATTCTCTTCACTCTGTAAACTTCATCATGATCCATTTAAGTGCATTACATAATTGATAATTAATTACCTAACGCACTTACCTCAAGGCATTCAACCAGCTCTCCCATCAATTGAGTTTTTAATGCTTTATTGAGGGTATTTTAGTTTTGACTTGAGAAGTTTCCAATCTCATTAAATATATATATACATATGTGCTTTATCAGGCATGTATCCGTCTCTTTGCTACAGGCAGAACATATTTGGGAATCTTCCGATCGAATGATTATTTTATGAATTGTATGAACCACTTTTGGCCAACAACTTGGCAGCATCCAATTCAAGTGAGTGGCTACACTTGCATAACAATATAACAAACATATTCAAATTGAGATCCACAACCTATTGACGGAAGCATTGCTCAGTTGCTGAACTGCTGTCTCCGCCCATTCGAGCAACAGCCCCGCTGAACTGCAAGCTATTTGCATAAAACAATAGCATGAAATCGATTACGCAAGTTCAAATTTAGTTAACGGTATTGATCTGTCTAATTGTGTATTTTGATGAGCAGTTCGCTTAAATTAAAACACTTTTAGGCATCTGTACTTAGTACAAGTAGTATAGTAATAAACATTACTCAATTACACGTGGGCTTGTCGCATCTTTAATTAAAGCAAAATTGGTTTCGTCTTTTATAATACTTTAAGTTCCGGTGAATACAAAGTCCGTTAAATATATAAATATACATATGTACCTCATTTGAGGTTTCTTAGGGGTTTTTTTTTACGTAACTTCTTTTGTTTTCCCTATGCGTGACAAATTAATAATATACATTAAATTAAATTAAAGTAAATTATTAGCCGCGACCGCAATATTTATTAGTTTATAAAAACAATACTTCACACTCTATAAGTCAATACACTCACAAAAATTTAGGTCGAATTCGATAATTTAAAGTTCAATTTATATTTAATTTAATTATTTATTGCAAAAATGCCTTAATTAGTAATCAGATTTATTTACGTATTTTGAAACTTGGTTTTTAAATTACCTAAAGTACAAGTGGTATTAATTATACGATCCATACAGTTCAATTTCTACCTATTAATATGAATGGTTCTTCTGACGAAATAGAACAGATAAATTAAATTATTTTATCTGTATTTTATTCTTACATAAGCCAAGTTTCAGAGAATTGTGATTCAAACTAGTAACATTAGTTTGTATATATATATTTCTTAAGCACTTAATTATTTTCTTGTGTTTTATGGATGTTATATAACTAACTTAGGCACTTTCCTATAAAAGCTAAGCCACATCTCGAGCCAGAAGTTAGTACTTTGGATACGTCGCTCTTGTGAATAAGCTCTAAAGTTTTGTCATTGTTAAGATGTCAAGCATTATTAAGTATATCATCGTACTTTGTACAATTCTGACTGTGCATGCCAAGTTTCGTAAGGACAAATCCTTAGTTCAATTCGATCGCTAGATAAATATTCTAATTATACAGCCGTCGATCCCAAGCCATGTAAATATGGCGACGCCGTGTGTCTTGCCGAGCTTATCAACAAGTTGCTTCCCGAGTTTGCAGAGTCCGGTGATCCAGATCTAAATCTGGTGCCAATCGATCCACTGAAGGTGGACAAGATGCAAATAAAGCAAGGCGCCAATAGTCCAGTTAATATTGATATAACCTTTACGAATAACACCGTGCTTGGTCTAAGTAAAATGCAAATCACTGAAGTCAAGTAAGTTGCATCTCAAATGAAAACTGCTTAAAATATAAATGAGCTGTAATTCCGCTTAAGGGGTTTCGGCAAGGACATTGCCCAACAACACGAACTGCGTATGAATGCCAAAAACATACAATTGATAGGTCCTTACACCGTCAAGGGTAAAGTCCTAATAATGCCCATTACAGGCTCTGGCCAAAGCAATATTACCATAGGTAAATTTCGTAATAACTAAAATACCACAAATACCGACAAAATTTCTTAATTCCCAGAGAACATTCAAATACAGATGACATTTACGGGCAAGCCCTTTCAAAAGAATGGCGAGACCTACATGGAAACAAGCAATATTAAGCTCGCTCTGCAGCCGGGTCGAATCCATTTCAAGTTAGACAACCTGTTCAATGGCGATAAGTTCCGTGGCGATGTTATGAATGAGTTCCTCAATGAAAACTGGGAGCAAATATATCGCGAAGTGCAGGATTCGCTTGGATCGGCAATCAGCGAAATAGTCAAGGGCATTATAGATAAGGTGTTGACATCGTATCCCTATGCCAAGTTCTTCGCGGAATGAATACAATTTCCACCTAAGCAACTTTATTTAGTTAAATAAAAGTCCTTGCTGCATTAATATGTTTTTTTTTTTATGTACATCTATCTAACATCTTAACAAGAAATGATTTTCAAGTCAATGTTTTCGAATATTCATCACTTTTACCAATTACCATTTATCGTAAGTTTACCAACTTATGGGCACATACAAACGAGATTCAAAGGGCAGTCATTATACATACGTTTAATTTCAAATTAATTTATAGCATTTCCATAGATGTTTGCTAGTATCAAGAATGCGTAGAACCACACCTTTGTTTTTTATGACATTGGCAAGCTTTTCCACCAATTCGATCAACATTTTTGTGCTTCAATGATGCGAAAACGTTGTCGTATTTCCTGCCAAATGACAGAAATTCCAGTTCTCACTGCCACCCGTTAAGCCGTATATGTATTTTTGGTTGCACAACAATAGCAAACAGTTAAATGAGCGATTCGATTCGAATCGAATCGTCGACAATCGCAGAAGTATTAAGAAAAAAGTCAAATCAACAGCTGGGCTGGTGCTGTGGGTCAGTCGGTCGCACGGTTTTTGGATCATTTTAGTTTTATTCGTAATATTTTTTGTTTGTTTAATTTACAAACAAATGTTGACATTGTTTTCGATTGTCAGTGTATTTGTAGGAATGTGTGTGTTCGCATTGCGTGCGTAATTCCCTTTTATGCTGTGTTGAAGTATTTTTGATGTTTTCTTTTTTTTTTTTGTTATTTAATTAATATGACTTTTGTGAGGCCGACGTTTTTTTCGGATAACGTATCTGGCTTGCCAGAACTTTTGTTACAAATAATTGAAAATGATTTATACGTTGGCATTTGCAATTCAAATAACAGCACTGAACCAAATAAGTCCATCCAATTTGCTTCGAATAATGTAAGCGATTTTTCTAATGTCTGAAGAATCAAATATTAAATGGCTCCGTTTATAAAAAAGTTGTCTCAGTGTACTATGCAGATAAAGAGAAATTAATAAGAAAAATCAAAGCAAATACGAGACTTTCACAGATGTAGTGCAAACAGACTGGGACCATACGAAGAAATCTTTACAAATCGTAGAGCACATAAATAAAACATTCGATTTTTATTGTTAACGCGAACTTTTGGTTGGGGATTGGGTGTGGAGGAGTAAGTTTATTTGCTGCTGCGCTCCACTTGTCGTTTTATGGCTGTGCCAAAAATTGGGCTCAATAAAAATTTACGTTTCATAAAATTTATTATGTATGCAACACAATGGCAATAACAACAATCGATGCGGGGACCAAAAGTTAAGATCGTAGCCCTGGCAAAGCGGCAAAACTTACACAGCATACAAAATGACGTGCAAGTCGTCCCCTACGAAAATCAAAGCCCGACGAACAAGGATATGAACAACTTTATATGCAGGATAATGGTCAAGCCATTATTAAGGCTCGTATCCTGCATTTGTGTAGACGTGTGTGTTTATAAAGACATATGTGTGCGTGTGTGTGCTTGTGTGTACACATTAGTGTGTTCTAAATAGTGGGAGCATTTGTTCGGCCCTTCGGAATTTATGATGTGTGCGACCCACAGCACTTAAGCCGTCAGATAAAGTTCAAGTGAGAATCAACTTTTGGGTGTGCTCCAGGCGCACTTAAAAGTATGACCAAACTGTGCCCATTAAAATACTCAAATAGGTGAATATGTATATATATATTCAAATAATTGATAATAGCATAAAAATGTGTATAATTTAAACTAATTTCGAATGACTATCATTAATATTTTCTATAGCTTTAAGCAGCTGTCTATAGCACAACAAATGTAAACTGCCTTAGAATGTTATGAATGCTTTAAGCTTGATTTGTATGCCAAATAGTGAGTGTGTGTGTGTGTACTAATATGTGTATTTAATTGGTCATGTTTGCGTTGACCATTGTTCTGTGTTGACGTCTTTTTGTTTAGCTAACATGACATGGATTAAATCCTTTGAGAGATTTGCGAGTAATCGAAGTTGAAAATTTGCTATCGCAGTTTTTGGGGACTGCAGCTGATAAAAGCTTTTGCCTAATGGCTGCTGACAGACAAACATGCAGATCGAAAATCAGACAGGCAGACAAACAGAGATAGAAAGAGATAGAAACAGAAAGAGATAGAGACGTAGAGACGTAGAGAGATAGAGAGAGAAGGACGAGCGCGCAAATGGACGAATGGCTTGCCAAACTTGAGTATTAAAAGTCAAATTTATGTAAAACATTATGTAAACTGTGTGGGCGGTATGTAAATACAGCTAGGGATGTAGACAGAGGGAGGAGGGATGGTTTGCAAAAGCTGTCCTGCAAAGCATGACTTTTCAATTTCAAATGTGCTTAATGGGGTTTTATGGCGTCGACGGGTCGCTAGCATCGTAGGGCTCGCATTTATCAAGTGAGAAAAATTTGAATAGCTGACTGCACTCCCTAGAAAAAAAAACTCATCTTTGCACCTAACGAGAGTGAGTGAGAGTTAATAAAAATATATCGCTTTGCTCTTTAGCATTCGACTTGACTGCGCGGCATACAAACGTTGTCAAGGGCAACTTTCAATTGCACTAAAATAATTATAAGCCAGAAGTTTAATCAATTCGTTGCGCAACCAATCAATATTGCCACACACAAGCACTCACATACAGCCAGTTGCCAAGCGTGCGACAATTAAACGCATCTCTTGCATACAAAACAATCACCAAATGGGTGGCCAAAGGAAATAAAAACAATTAAAATTTATTTTTGTAATAATTAAAAAATCATATTAATTCAGTGCTTTTCCCATTATAAGATTCAAGTTTTGATTACATAACATTTTTGACTAATCATTAAAATAGTTTTGTGCGCATTTTAAATATTAAGTTATTCGTTGCAGTTTCAATCAATTTATTATATTTTAATATTTAATTTAATTTCATAACTTTATGAATGTAATGTACTGATGCATCAAATATTATATATATATATATATACATATACATATATATTTTCTCGTTGCTTTTCCTACACTGGTAACCAGTATAAAATATGAAAAATTGTCATTGTGGAAAATGTTGTCACTGAAGTAAAATCAGGTTCCCCTTTTCGTTGGGGACTTACGGGTTTTTTGTGCACGTAATGAAAATGTTGCCCATATGCAAATACCAGATACGAGTGTGTGTACGTGCTGCACGTGGCTGTAGATGTGTGCGAGTTTGTTTGTGTACCAACAGGAACCCATTGTGTGCATATGTGGATTGCTTGTGTGTTTGGTGGGTGATTGCGTTGGGGCTTTACGTTGCGGCAAGTGCCTAATTAAATTAGAAATTAGAAAACGGAAATTTCATCATGAAATCCAAGAGCCTCAGAGAGTGCTTGGTTCGTTGACTTGTAAGAGTTAGAGACTTGTGGGGAGTTAACAAACCGAAAAAAACACGGATGAAAAATTGCATCCAAATTTAAAAAATCTTTCTAATATGAAAATCGCCCAAAAATTATAAAAATTTTCAGGAAACTAGTCTAAATCGACCATCTCATTTTGTGTTTTTTTTTTTAATTTCTATTTTTCATAAATATATATCTTAATAATAGAACATATTTATAAGATGAAGAAATGCAAACTCCTTTTTTCTATAATTTAGAAACAAGTAAAGAAATTCAGTCTTCTCATCTTTTATATTAGAGTTTAGTTGCTGTCTGCCTTGGAGACCGAGTATCCACTCACTGAACTCATAAATCAAGGGAGGGCTCAAGTAACAAAAAGATTGTGCTGGAATTTAATCTATACACATATAAAAAAAAGAATACCCTGGAAATTATACATATTTTTTGCAAATTTTCGGTCCAGGCTGAAAGGCAAGGTTTGTTTTTTTTTTTTTTAAGTCAAAATAAAACATTTTAGAAATTAACTTTCTGCGCCAAAAATATGGCAAATTTCTAAAATTCATTGCGATTTTTTTGCTGAGTGTATTTTCTACGGTTAGGGGTCTTACTGCAAAATATTAAAGTCAAGAGCTGATGCGGCAGGAGGTCAAGTGTGTTATATTTCCCATTGATTACAAACGCATAGTTGCTACTAACAAAATTATGTTAAATTTTTTGAGCAAGAGGCTTAGCTGCTCCTGGAGGAATGCTCCTCTTACAACAAGCGCAAACAAAGTCGTGAAAATATGTGCACACATGACCAACAACACAGCCAGTAGTGTGTGTTTGTGTGTTTGTATGATGCAAGTACTTTCTATAAAAAAAGTAAGCTAAACAAAAGCAGCTGCACAACCCGAGAACCAGAGTAGAGGGATTTTGATGCTGTGCCAGCTGTTGTTGTTGCATTTGCTCTCTCTTAAGCAGAACTCGCACAGATTAAGGATTTTTGCCAGTCAAGGCGAGTCGAGTTGATCTGAGTGGCCTTGTTGAAGGTTTTTGTCCTCTTTTTTCATGCTTTCTTTATACCCTCGCAGAGAGTATTATAATTTCGTTGTGAAGTATGTAATGCCTTAAGGGAGTTGTGTGGATCAGCATCACTAGCAAAGTCGAGTTAAGCCATGTGCAAACTGAAGCTTCGAATTTTGCTGAAATTATTTTTATTTTATTTGCTACTAACATTTGGTCAAAAATCAGTACATAATTTTGCTCTCAATCGGTTAGTGTTTTTAATTTTATCTTGAAATTTAAATGAGGGCATATAATCTTCGTTGTTGGCAGAGGACTGTTCCTTTTTTTTGCATGCTTCTGTTTCTCTTTTCACTTTTGTGCCTCAAGCATCGGTGCGCTACGGGGCGTGGCCTTGTTTGTGGTTTGCTGAAAGTCTTGCTTGCAAACACATTCATTATGCATGCATTTTAAATTGTAAATTTCAATGCTCGTCACAGCAAAAATCCCAGCTCATTGCACTGTCTCCCTTGCTCTAACATCAGTGCGGATTTGCTGGCAGCTTTGGGCCATGCTAAGACCTGCTGATGCGCCTGATGAGCTTTGCCATATTGTTTGAATTTTTATGGACTCAACTGCCCCAAGCCCCTCGGCGCCCCATCTACGACACCTGCCTTTGCCCGTAGGCTTTGAGCGGCTTTTCGACATTTTCGTGTTATTATCCTTAGTGCTGGAAGACTTTTGTGCATTGCAATGGTCTCGCATGTTGCTGACTGTTGCTGCTGGCATCTTCAAATAATAAATTTAATTGTCTGGCAATTGTTCAGGTCCGCAGTGATGTCCAAGCCCCAGGATGAGTTGAATTACATGTCAGCTTGAGCTTGAGCTGCAATAAATCTTGGCAGACCAGAAAGTGCTAGAAATTTATAGTCAAGTCAAGTCGAGCTGAATGTAATTGAAGACACTGCTTGCAAAAGTTTGAATTTCGTCCAAAATTAGAAACAACAAATACAGATTTGTTGCGTCAATTTGCGGCTACTTAAGTTGGCCAAAACTTCAAGATGCTTAAGCGGCAAAGCAAATTGAATGTCTTCTTTCCACAATTTTGCCATGACAACTGTGGCAAACAAGACGACGGGTTCCCATTCAATTCGCAAACCTTTTGTTAGTGGGTGTGTGTGTATGTGTATGTGAGTGTGTCATAGATGAAAAACGTTAAAATGGTTATAGTACTAAACTGTGCCGTTGGCGGCCTCCTTTCCACCCACACATCCTTCAGCGATGATCAAGATAATGGATATTCAGGCAAATAGGCAGACCTTCAGACAAGACCATGTTGCCATTCATGCCAAGTGCCAACAAAGTCAAGCAAACAAAAGCCCCATAGATATTTGTGTACCACACACACACACTCAGATACACGCTTACCAACACACTCGCATACTAAAACGCTTTCCTCTTTTTTCACTCTTTCGAAATACGTTTGGGTCAGAAACTTTTGAAATACCTAATCCCCATGGATGAGAGGCAGCATCTGAGCAGCTTTAAGCGCACAGCTACGATAGTGATACGCCACTGTTGCTAACTCGTTGATAGGTGGTGGTGCAGTGGGGCATAGGAGGGAGCTAAAAGGGATATACTCTGCACAGGCTTATGAATTTGGCACGGGCGAGTCGAGTGCTCGCTTGGTTGCCTTCTGCCATGATTAGACTACTCTGTCTTATACACTTGCTCAGGCTACTTCAACGTTTTCACCCAACTTCTGAGTAATTGATGAACATAACTTCAAGTCTTGATTAGATATATAAGTGGTACTATTTATTTTCTTCTAGTATAAGAACGACAGTCTATATTTATTGGCAAGTATAATGATTTTATTTTCTTGCTAACGATCAAATATTTATTTTAATATTAACCAAATTTTGTGGTGATTTTTAATGTGTTGCAAGCTGCTACTGCTTTTGAGCAACTTTACCACTTTACCATTATTACAATATAATTTTTTGTGTCAAACAAAACGTTTTATACAAAAGTCATTTAATCTTAATTTTTCTTTACCCTTGTAATGAAATGTTGTAAATTGATGTCAAAGTCTTATTGAGAGCGATTTATCCATCCGACACATGAAAAATCTATATTTAAGTGTCTCAGTTTTCACAAATGTCTTTTTATTTGCAAGCATCTTAATTTCATTTTGACAATTATATTTTTGTGTCAAATGGGAGGTGACATGCTATTAATTCAGTTGACAATATCATAAATTACATTTAGGCTTCAAAAAGGATTGTCTGAAGGGTATTTGGTATTCGGTTGCTCAAAACCACTGCTTGTATTTTCTAATTTTGTATGTTCATTTTTTGTTCGTTTTAATCTTGATATGCTCGCCAGACTTTAAAGGACTTGTCATAACCGAGTCTGTAATGTGAAGCATTTAAGTCGATTCTTAAGAGTCGCACAGAATCTGGCAAACCTTATAGATGTGCGAGTTGAAGGAGCGACTTACAACTTTCATACACTTACCCTACATATTGGGCCAGCGAAATTCTATTAATGGCAATTTGGTTGAATTGAGATATGCCCTAAATTGAGTCTGAAAGTACATCCTTTAAAGAGAATCTCGTCGGAAAGCATTTATGACAAGAGACAAGTGCTCCACTCTGTATTTCTATAAGTCAAAATGGCAATGCCTCACCCCCCCTCTTCAACGAATCTGTTTTGAAAGTGCATTTTTGCTAGAGACTAAGTAAAATTTCATGTTTTTTCGGGTTGTTGTGAAGTTATTTAATGTTTCTGGGTAACTGATTTCAGCTTTTTAGTTTTTATGAGGCAAAGCCAAGAACATGGCTAAGCTTTCTACGTAGTCACGGCCACCTTCTGAGCTGCCAAACTTTTTAGTCCCCGGTTCTCGTAATTGAAATGGATTTACTTGTCTTCGCCCTAAATGAGCTCAGCTCATTTGCATAGAGGCAGACGAGAAAGTGTCAGCGGGATTTGCAGATGTGATAAAGGAAATCAATTTCGTGAATTTCCAACTATTTGGACCGAAAGAAAGATCGAGTAGCCACATGAAAGTGTTTTGGTATTTTGGCTCTAAACTGAGCTAGATAATTGAATACTTACATATCCCGAGTATATATGTATAGATATATATACAGGAGTTGGCTATAACTTTTCATTGTGGCTGCTTTGTTAGCGTTTTGGGAGCAGACACTAAAAATTAACGACACCATTTCGCTTCGGACAAAGTTTGCGTTGCGGGCCAGCAGCCGCAGATAAAGCCAAAACAACAAACTGGCTACATGCGCGATAGCTGGCTAAAATCGATAAGGGGCAGAGACGTGGGCAGGCGGACACACTGTCGGCCAGTCGACGGGTCACGTCAAAGTAAAAGCATATAAATCACGAAATCTTGTAGCAGCAGCGGACAGCGATCAGGACGGAGTCGCTTGAGGTGAGCCCTTGACCAAAGGACAACGATGTATTGGTATGAGTGTATGTGGGCGTATGGGTGTGTGGGTGTGTGGGTGTGTGGGTGTGTGTGTGGTTGTTCAAATCGAAGGCAGCGTCAAGTTATCAAATGATTTATTTACGAGCCCGCTAGGCAAACAAACAAACCACTATGACAAGAGAGATTGCAACCAGGGTCACGACAATTTGCAGCAACGACAACGCTCACCAAATATCAGCAACACACAGAAAAAAATTCGCAATACTATATGGAAAACGAACATATTTATAGGATTCCACACTCTCTACATAGACATTTGATGTGCTTATAAATTTATGTAATTTAATTTTAACAAGTTTTGTATAATTAATTTTAAGGAATTTATTTTCAAAACTTAAAAAATATTTTCAGCTTTTCACATAACATTGATTTTTTCATTATTAGATTGAATTTTCTTTTGAGTGTAAAGTGTGTAAGTTAGCGAGTGGTAGAAGGGCATCGACATGAACAAGTTCAAAATTGTTGAGCTCTGGCAACCTCTCGAGGCAGTCTTCTCGACTCAAGACACATTTGCACAGTGACAAGTAACAAGAATTATAGCCGAAAGGCGTACGCCTAGCTGACAATGGGCGTGGCACTCCTAAGACCTGAAGCATTTCATTTTTGGGTTGCTGCTTCAAGCTGAGCTTCCGTAACATCGATGTTATTACTGGGGCTTGTCAATACAGAAGACAGTCAGAGTAAATACGAAATTGATATCCTTGCTGGTGTGGCAGCTGCTGCCTATTTGAAATATTTATGAAAAGAAATTTAATCATTTTAAAAGCCCATTCAAAATTGACACAACACAAGCACAATTGTTGCTCTGGCCAACACACACTATGGGCCAAGTCAACAGAAGACTTTTGTCATGGCTTCGCCCATGCTTACAGATTTACGACTCCTTTGGCCTCACCTAAGCAGTACCAACGACAGTTTAACAGGGCGTGCCTCTTATCCTAGTTTGTCCATTGCGTTGGCAACACATGCCCAAAATTTTGAGAAGGGCGCATATCGTGGTTTATTGGCGTGACACGGTGGAATTGATGGATGACAGAAACGAAAGTCAAGTCAAGTGAATTAAATTATTTTGAAGTGCTTTTTTTAATATCGAAGTTTGAAATTATTAGAGCAGCTCAAAGAATAAGTTCACTTAATATATTTAACTAATAGTACTAATATAAATATAATGAAATTAGTTCTAAGTTGTGCTTATATTGAAGTTCAAAAGGGAGAAATTAAATTAACATATGAAAGGAAGAAAAGTGATGTAAAGTCATTCTAAATTTGGGATTCATACTAGATTAGTAAACTCATAACTCATATTTTTATTATTTTTATTTTTTATGCAATACAATATCATTTTTTTAACTAGCTCGAAATATTAATCTGACAATAAATTCTTGTACATAGACAGAGGAGGTATAATTAATCTTAGAGTGAACTTATTTCCAAATTTTGCAATCATCAGCCCAATACTCAAGAAGTGTTTCCAGCATCTCAAAAATGTTTCTGTTTGTATTAAAAGCATTCTTAAATGAAACGCTCTCAAAAGACAACGCAATAAAGTATACTATGCTTATTGGCATAAGCAAAACAAGTAGAACAAAATATAAAACAACAGTGTCTCGTTTATGAATCCAAATTGAACACTTAAGAAGCTAGGTCCTGAGTTAGCTACCTGCCTCGCACCGTATTAATTCATTTAGCTGCCGAGCTGTTGTGGCCTCAACAGCCTCAAATTGAAAAAGTAATTCAAAGCTCGGCATCGTTTTAAGCCACAAGCCACCGCGAGGCAACAGCCATATGCCACCCGAAAATTGTAGCGGGAGGGTAGAATTAGCCAACGGAAAGGTGAAGCTACCGCAATTTTGAGCAGCAACCACGGAAATTTATGTTTTTAGTGTGCTGACAAAATGATGGGAAACGGTGTGAGAGGGCTGCGGATGGAGGTGCGAGTTGAGTGCGCGCACATACAATAATTTTCAATTTAAAGGTAATTTTAACCCAGCACACACATACACACACACACATATCCACTCAAGCACACATACGAAATATGCACAGAGACTCGTATGTGTAGAGGACAAAACCGCCATCAGACCAAGAGCCAGCAGCATTTTGGCCATAATTTAACTTACAACAACTTTCAATGTTTGCCGTAGGCAGAGTCACCCAGCAGAAATTACAAAAACACATACATAGCTACAAACACACACTCACACATATCCACACACACACACATCCTTTCTTGCTAGCAACTTAAGTGGATTTAGCCATAAAATGGCTATGTGCGCCACAGCGCGACGCCAAAATAACAACAAAGTTAAATGCAGTTGATGCTTTAGTTGTTACCTTTTAGTATAAGTGCATGTGTGTGAGTGTGTGTGATTTTCTTGTTGTGCTTGTGTACGTTGAGCAGTAGCCAGTAACCCGACATTCAACTGGCCAAACGGTTAGCTGTTTGTTAGCTGTGGGTTAGCTGGTTTGGCTTGCCGCTTGCTTTTGTACAGATTTTAGCCGTAACCGCAATTCATATTTCACATTGCTTATGGCCATAAAAGGCGGCGGCCAAGACCAGCTTATTGCCAAGAATGGCGTAAGAAAATTACGCAAAAAGGTACGGCTGACAAGCATGAAGAGCGCAAAAAGGGGCAGACGCGTGGAGCACGTTTGGGGGTGGGGCGTTACGTATACGCCACGTGAATCGCTGCTGGTGGTGCAAAGGTGCTGCAAAGTGTTTGCAAAGCAATTTCCGTTTCCTGCTTAGCTACGACTGGCAGCCGCTGGTGCAATGTTGCGGCGTGTGTCAAAGAGGTGGTGCGGGAAACGGGAGTGTGTGGCTTAAACAGGGTGGATGGGGGAAAATGTTAAATGAAAGGTTTTTGCTCGTTGCAATTGCGGCACTCATTTAGTTGCCGCACTCATTTAGACTGCGCACTGAATTAAATGCTAAATAAAACGGAGCTGGGTCTAAAGGCTCTAGTCGAGAACGCTCGAAAAGCTGCCAGAACACCCAAAAAGTCAAGAGAACATTTGTTGAAATAGAGAACGTGACTCAATCCAAAAATAAATTTGTTACTTTAAAAAAAAATAAAACATTAAAGCCAAGCCTTAACAATCAGATGGACAGATGGTCGTGGTTATGTAAACCTAAGCCACTCTGATACAAAATTAGATGCATGCTGCATGCCACACCTCAGCAATACAATTTTTACCCTATTCTAATGGGTTCAAGCTATACACGCAGCTTCACAGATTTGCTGTCACATGCGGCCAACGAATTCTACTTACAGCATGATGAAAAAGTGGACATTGCCACAAACGTCTACGTGCAGGTGGCTCAAGCAATTCCCACCGACGCCATCCACAGGCTGTATATGCAGCAAGCATTTCAATCAATGGGCCAACGAGTCGAGAACAGCGCACAAGATAAACACACCAAACTGAAGCATTTAGATTGCAGTTGAATTGCAAAAAGAAAAAAAACTTACACACACAGCTGTCACAGCACCACTGCCACCCCTCGCTACCCGATAACCTGCCACATTTACGTTGCAGTCTGAAGATGCAGCCACAATTCCGACATAGTCAAAAGCAAATACAGCGCTCCAATAACATTGGGCTGCTGCCGAAACACCAAGGGAAATGGAGCGATTCACATAACGAATTATTTTTTATGCGCTACCCGTTAAAAAGAAGCAGAAGCTGAAGCAGAAGCAGAAGAAGAAGCAGAAGCGCACATCAAATTGCCAAAGTGCAGTCGGGCTTAAAGCAGGCAGGCATGCTGATAGTGAATAAAGAGGGTGTCGGTCGGGGGGTAGTGGAGAGGGTTGGCAGTGTGAGCTATGACTCAACACAAATATGTACACGAATATAATTTTTGCTTTTCAGCAAAGTCGATAAATCGTTTTGCTTTGCATCGATTCGGGCGCTCAACGGAACCAAAGATGGCTGACAAGCGAGAGGGTAGGGTAAAGAGTGAGTATGTGTGAATGTGTGTGAGTGTGTGTGAGTGTGTGTGAGTGTGTGTGAGTGTGTGTGAGTGTGTGTGAGTGTGTGTGAGTGTGTATGCAGCAGCTGGCGCTGCATCGATCAATGAAGTCTTATACTCTTTGAGTGGTTGCTTGACTTTTATGCGCAAAATAAATGTTATATGAAACAAGAGCTTTTGATTCATTTGTTTAATGTTTATATTAATTATTTATTATGCTGCAGGGACTTTTCAAATAAATTTGGAAATATAAGCAAAGCAAATTCGAGCAGAAATTTAATAATAATTTAATATAAATATGACACAATTACAATAAATATATCGAAAATAATTGAGATTATCTGGCATACTATAATAATTTCTCATGCTGGTAATAATTCACAAAATAATTTTAAAACTTAAAAAAAGATATGGAAAAATGTGTTATTGTATGAAAAAACATATAATTTTGCAAGACATCTTATCCAAACTTGTTTATAATTTATTTTTCTAGCATAGCGTTGCTTTTATGAAATTTAACTATACAGCTGTCGCAGAAACCACTGATTGAAATTTAGTTTTTTTTTTTGCTGTATGAAACTTACATTGATGGACACATACATTTTGAGGCTGGGAACATTGAAGAGTACAAGAGTATTGGTTGTGCGGCAAACCCGACTAAGCAGGATGTTTTCTGTTTGCTCTAGTTTCGGCACGTTAATGGTGCACGTGTTGTATTTGTGTTGCGATGTGTCTGCAGCTATTGACAGCGCAGCTAATCAAAACTTAATCAGCAACATCAAAAGGTCGTTTGCTCAAAGTTCGCGCCAGAAATCTATGGAACATCCATTCAGTTGAGCCACCTGCTACAGCAGCAGCTGCAGAACCCCAACGTAACCCTCGTCAGTGGGGCAAGTGTGGTTGTGGATTGGGTGCGCATTTCAAACAAAAGCAGACAGCAAGAAAACAGAAAACAGTCAGAAAAAAGCCATAGTTAATGTCAGGAGCTGTGAAAATAGTCATTGTATCGTAGTGAGTAAGGAACGCATACAGTTAATTTGATTATACCCTGCCGGAACAAAAGCAATCATAATAATCCGAAAATAATAATGAAAACGGAAAACAGCAAACAACAAACAACACGAAGGCAAACAAAAAACCATTAACTCATAACTATTAACAACAACTACGCCTGTTGAAGTAACAACAATAGCAGCAACAGCAACAACAACAACGACAACAACAATAAGCCACTACAGCTCGTAAACAACAACGTAACTTATAATGGACACATGTACAAGGCACTCACACACTGACACCCGACGTTGCTACAAAACCGCATTACTCACATACATACACAACCACCCACACATGCACACGCTTACGGCCACAGGCTCATTATCCTTTTTAATAAAGCTTATCAATGACAGAACATGCGAGCTGCCAGCAACAGCAGCTGAGGCAGTTGAGACTAAAGCAGCTGCCGTCGCCGTTGGCGCCACAGGGCATCCCAGTTATCCTGTGAGCTAGGCTGCCAACCATCTCCCACCTCCCACCTCCCACTCTGCCAGTCACCAGACACTATAGTGACAAGAACAACGAACACAACTACAACAACGACAACGACAACGACGATGACAACAACTGCGATAACAACAACAACAACAATGCGAACGACAAACAGTAAATTCAAAGGTAATTTATTATAGCGACACCTGTAATTACCAAGGGCCATAAAATAATACCCACACACAAATGTTCATTATACGCCTGCTGCATGCACACATGTAAATATATACTTATATATATTTACTTATATATGTATATACAGGCCCTACTCATGCATATAACACATTTCGATTTGGCCGTTGTTGTTATTTTGGTTAAGTTATTTGCTTGATCGGATTCGCCAATTTCCCAGCTGGCATCTATTGGCACTTACCTAGTTGGGGGTGAACTGGAGGAGCTGTGACATCAGTACAAGTACAGATTTGAACAGCTTTGTGGCACCTTTCCCAATTTAATCACTTATACGTCACTCAATGGCAGCAGTCCGTAGTCTATTAATAATTAAGAGGGCTTTAATCAATAGTGTTTTTTACCAGATATACAATATTCATTACTGTTAAAAACTGTGTCATCAATCAGCCGTAATTTTACACTTTCAGCATTTTAGTTCGAAACACTACATAAGATATCAACTTTGGCATTTTAAACATTTTCAATCAAGTTCTGCTTGGAGGGAGATCTACATGCCTACAAAATATTAAATATATTTACAATTTTTTCTGATAACAAACCTAAATTCTTGCAAATTATTGCTAGATATTATTAGATAAATTATTTTTGTTTGTTAATCTGCTTAAAGAAGATTCATTCAGAGTAAACATAAAAAGAATTCCAATAGAATATGGCAAAGGTGTGCTTGGAAACCGTTTGCGAAAATTAGACTGCTGGTAAAGTCATTTACTATTTACAGGGTATCCACTTTTCGATAATATTTTGGACAGTGAGCAATTAGTTTTTACAACTTTTACAGCTACATAGAGCATAGTTGGTAAGGGCACAAAAACGGTCTAAATGAAATTGCCACCTTTAATTGCTTGGGCCAACTTTGTTGGCTGAAGCTTCAGTTATTTGCCAGCTATCTCACACACACACACACCGACACACACCGACACACAGACAAGCGAACAACTTTTTTGCCCTGGCAGCACTTTTAATCTTGTTGCGACACACACACACACACACACACACATACGCCACAGGTACAGTAACATGTAAACAGTGCTAACACAAGTGTCGCTTACATATTTTATATTTATGCTCATGTAGCTGTCCGTTCGTCCCACTAACTGACTGTAGTCACAGCTACTCCGCAGGACACCTGCCCACCGTTCGTGACTCGAAGGTATTTTGTGGTCGACAGCAGCGGCATGAAACTACTACAAACAACTACAACAACAAGCATTACAAATATAGCTTCTGTTGTTGCTGTTGTTGTTCTTGTTGTTCTTGATAAGCACACACACATACAATATTTTCTTTCCTTATTTTTTCTTCAGCATATCCTGCTCCAATCCACAGCGTTGATTGATGTGCTTTTGCTTTTGCTGGTGCTTGGCGCGGTTTCTAGTTTTATTGCCGGTTTGCTTTTTGTTTCTCGTTTTTCGCTGCTCGCCTCGCCTTTGTCGTTGTCTTTGGCGTGGCTTTGTTTATGGTTTAGTTGATGAGTTGCAGGAGTTATCCTAGGTGCTCTCTCGCACGTGTGTTGCTTTATCTGCTCTGACACATTTGTAGTGCTGCTGTCCCCGTTCTCTGTTTGTAATCGCATACGTCAAAACTACTGCTCTGTTCCTTTGAAATGACAAAGCACCGGATGTTGTGTATGTCACGCTGACATTGCATGTCCTGCATCAAGCTGAGTAGCAGCTCCAAGGAGGACAACTGTGATATGTCTTAAATTTTGAATTGATATTCAAATGAACCGCAAGTGGCACAGATTTAGCAGCTGTGCAACATTTAAATTTAACGAGAGATGCTGCTGCCTACGACTGTCCTCTGTTTGTCCTGTTTTTTACATGCACAGGCATATCTTTTTAATTAAACTAAAACGTGCCTCTGTCCACTGAGCCTAAGACTCACAAATAGAGGTCACTCGGGTTAACGAACAGCTATTCGTCACACATACACACACACACACACACACACAGAATTACACATACACACTCGTGGGTATAAACTACTGACACACTAATCCGATTAGTTTGGCTGACATTTTCTGCTGCCAAAGTGCAGCGCAAAGGAGCTGAGCAGCGACCTGTGCCTCCTCTGCCTCTCCCATTTGCCACACTCTTTTCCATTCATTTTATTCAAATGTGACAAGCAAAAAAAGACAGGCACACACAGACACACACTAACAACAACAACAAAAATATTGCTCCACGGCGCACGCAACACAAAAATGCAAAAATTAAAATTGGAGAGACAGGAGGCAGCAGAGGCAGCGAGGCATATATACATACAATTACCAGACTCAAGTACAAATTTGGGCAGTCAGACGACACTAGTCGCGTGACCGACTTATTAAAAATCAGCAGTGCATCGAGAGTGCTTGGCTGTGAGATACCCTGTTACCTGTATTATGAGTAACTTTTTGTCAAGACAATTTCAGGTATTTGCAAGGATCAATTATTAAGCTGTTTGCCAAATACATTGTTCCTTATATATATATTTGTGCTAATCAAGAATGCATATACTTCATCGATGGCATCTTCTGAATCAAGGGTATAAAATATATAACTTTTCACGGCGCTTAACGTCAGTCGTTCTCTTTTCGCTTCCACCAATTTGAGCTACTCGTTAGCCAAATGGCCCCACTAGTAAAGGGCCCGCGTCAATTATAATTCTTCAGCAGCTGAAAACGCAAAACTACAAAGTGTAGACATCAACTGCATGTCACATGCGACGCAATGTCCTTAAAATGCCTGCAATTTTAAACAGAGCCGCGCATGTCCTTTTTATTAGCGTATTTAAAATGCGATTGTCGACTGTGTGTAAAATCGTCCCTCGTCTGAGACTTTGTGTTTGGGCGCAGTTTCGGCATTTTTATCACATAATATTTTATTTTAACGGCAATAAAGCGTAATTTAATGACCCCATAAAATGAAAATACATTAAGGACAATGGCCTACCTGCCTACCGAAAGTAGGCGGCCTGCCAGTCGAGCCATCTGTCAGCGTAGCTCATTCTGTTGCCAAATTAAATTTGTTGAGGTTGTGAGCCGAGATTTTCTGCTGCTGCTGTCGCCTTTCTTCTTCTTCTTCTACTTCTTGTGGTGCTGCTTTTATTGTGAGAGGATTAGCGCTTATGGCATTTATTAAGCGCATCAACTTTTGCCGCTTCTAGAATCCTTGCTGTCGCGCATATTACACATACGCCCCATATTTGGTTCTTCTAGCAATTGGTGCCAGCCACTTTTCTACTGTGTCTGTCCCTCTTCGTCTCTCTCTCTCTCTTTTTTCTCTGTCTCGGTCTTTGACTATTTATTCGCTGTCTTTTCTACACAACATGACATTGACTTTTATTTAAATGATTTTCACTGCCGCTGCCTTAACTTGGTCCTGCTGGTTGGCTGTTTTCTTTCTGGCAGCCGCCTAGCTGTCCTGCTTTAGAGTGGTATCCTTGAATGGCAATAGACTGCCATATGTCGTTGTTCTATTCCTCCGTGGTCCTTTACTTGTGCTTTTGTTGCCTGCCATGAGTTACTACTATTTTTGCCACTGCACCAAACCAAAGGCCAAAAAGTTTTTTCTCTGGCAAAAACACCAGAATATAATATCAAACTAGCTTTTACAATTCATACTGTTAGCATATATTTTATAGACAATTTAATAAACTGTTGTTAGTCAAATAATTTAATAAATCAACAAACAATTAAAATGGTAGCGAAAAAGTTTTATTTGTGTATTAAATTCGGTGTTCGATTGGCTTAAAATCAATTTATTCTTATTTATTTACTTTTATTTACAACGGCAAAAATAGTAATTTTGAAAAACTAAAACTTGTTGACTTCACAAATTGTTGAAAGTAGCTAGTTTTGCACATGCTGCTAAACTTTGTTAGCCACATCAAACAAGATAAAAAGGGTTTCATCACACAAGCAATGAGAAAAGTCAACACAAAGACCCAACACAATTCCAAACTATTTAAACATAGATCCCAAAAGTGAAAAAAAAAAAATTTAGCTCGAGTAAGAAGTAGAAGAAATACTCAAAACTAGTCAAAAAATTTTCCCCTAAGGCTTAAAGATTTAGCAGCAGTAAACTTTACAATTGTTACTATGTGTTTTGAATATGCATAAAGTATATTTGTTTAAAAAGCGTATTTGGAAAACTACTTTTGCGAAGAAAAGTGTATACTTTCCCCACAGTACACTCAACTGCATCTGCAGCGTTGGCATTGCTTTTTAGTTGCTTGTTTTCGTCTGGCAGCAGACATTTTATTTATTACTGTTATTTTTGTTGTTGTTGTTGTAGTTGTCTGTTGCATTGTCGAATGCAACTTGTAATAAATATTGCAAGC
The DNA here is from genome assembly GCA_035041535.1 of Drosophila cognata. Classification (NCBI taxonomy): domain Eukaryota; kingdom Metazoa; phylum Arthropoda; class Insecta; order Diptera; family Drosophilidae; genus Drosophila; species Drosophila cognata. The sequence goes on along the minus strand of JAWNLC010000571.1, from coordinate 8,240,850 downwards.
GCTGCTCCTTGCTTCGCGTAGAATGCTATAAATATTTGTTAGCCCTTTGCTTTGCCATTGCCGATTTGTGATATTTGCTGGAAAATATTATCATAGTGTAAGCGAATTTGCATTTGTCAAGGCATACACATAAATATATATGTATACATTTGTATGTATGTACCTATAAATATATAGTACAGCTGAGTATGTCTTGAAGTTCCATTTATTCAGCTGTCTGTGTTGCTGACTTAGCTGTCGCCGGATCAAATTGATAGCCTAAATTGCATGTCCTGCCTGATTCTGGCAGCACTTAAGTAACAACACATTTGCAATGAATTCATATTAATTACTCGCCATATGAGCTACAGACACACACACACACAAGTACTCAGCATACTTGACAGCTATTTTAATAAACGGCAATAAATTTGAACAAAATGCAAAATCGATGGTAACATTTGCAACAGGGCCAATGTCATTAGGCATATGTGGCAAGTGCAAAAGCGCTTAAATACATATTAATTTTACATGTGCACGTATATGTATGCTGTTAGTATCCGACTCGTTTGCCTCAAAGCCCCAAATAAGTTTTTAATTAACCCAAATTTAGAAAACTAATAAAATAGCATTATGACACAACAGGAAAAGCAAAAGCAACAGCAACAACAACAATAGCGCAATCGAGCCTAAATAAATTAAAAGCAATGTCAAATACATAGTACACGAATAACAACAGTTGTGGTTGTGTGTCTGTGTGTGTTTATGTGGCTCTCTCTGTCTCTCTATTTCCCTACCTCTCTCTCTCTCTCTCTCTCTCTGTTTGCGCAATGCACACAAAAACACAATTTGCAGCAGCCGGGGCACAACAGCAACAACATTGTTATTATGCAATTACAAGTGCAGCGACAGTGGCTAGCGATAGTTAATGCACTGGATGACAGATATTAAAATATTTTCGACATTTCTGTGAGAACTCTGAACTCAAAAACTTGGGGCGTTGTGGTTAGCAGCCCCACTTCAACTGTTTGCATTTTGCATAACAAATCATGTGCAAACAATGTGCGGCACCACTGTGCATTCAGATGGAAGCGGCAAGGGTCCAGCTTTTGCAAAGTTAAACAAACAAATATTTACCCTTAGGCTGGGGGTAAAGTGAGCAGGTTGGAATGGGAGGTGTTGTTGTCGATCAGCTGTTGGGCAACCCTTACAAATTGCTGCGAAAACCGCTTAACTCAAAATTGTGCCACCCAAAATCCCCAAGCAAATCAACGCAATGCCCATCAATCAGTAAATGCAGCAATTTGGCAATTCTCTTAACAATTAACCGAAAACCACACACAGTAATACATGTATATATATATATATATATATGTATATATACGGAGAAAAGTGCGTGCTATTCTATTAGCCAAGTGGGGACTGCGGCAAACCATTTAGACAATAGCAGTCACAACCAGTGGCTAAAGTGGTTGGGGTCTTAATGCCAGGCAAAGCTCAAGCTTTGTTGTCTTTATCTGGTGGTTTGCCCTTTGGCGCCCTTTCTGAAAGTCATAAACAATTTAAAATGTCATATATTGCGTATACGCGACGTAAATTAAAACGGAGGTGGAAATTATTTCAGCTCGAAGCAGTCGAGAGCCCAACACACCCGAAAAGCCAAAACCCCATAAACCAACATAGCAACCAACCAAACAGCAAACGGGAATAGCCAACAGCAAAAACGACAACTACGAAGACTCGAATTGCAGATATCCTCTAATTGTGTACCCAGCTATAGTGTACATTAATGGATATACAATTTTACGCCAATTTAGTGAAATATGTGCAATGCATTCTGTATAGCAAAAAATAGATTTCGCTAAAAAATGCTTTATAGAATATAAATAATTTGATTAAAAATATTTCTACATAATTCAAATAATTAATTAATTGGTATCTGGTGGCTGCTAAACACACTTCTACACCCGTTCTACCCTTTCGACTAATTTTAATGGGTATGGCTACAACGGTACGAAGATTATGGAACGGACGTAAAGGCAGACAAAACGCACTGCTCAAAAGAAACAAGCCATAAAGATGGCAGCACACTCACACAAACACACTCACACACACACACACACACACACACACACACACACACACACACACACACACACACACTCACACACACACACAAGTTTACGAGCGCGTCGGCACAAGTAACGTTGTTTTTACGGCACCCACGACTCGGTTTACCCCATCCGCCCCAAAGCAACGCAGCAGCAGCAGAATGTATAAATGACATGTGGCTGAATGTGTTGTGGGTTGTGTGTTGTGTTTGGGGTGCAGGGGCGCTGGGCTGTCAGTGGCCAAGTAATTAAGCAAAGTACAATTTGGTACCATTAAGTAATTTCACTTCATTCATTGACTCCATGACTCTGACTATAACTCCGACTTCAACTGCAACTCCAACTGCTACTTTCAGACTGACTGAGGAAGCGATTCACCGTTCTCAGTATGTTCGTTGGTTATTTATTGCTGGAGTGGGTAGGGCCGAAATGGACTAACTGACCATCTAACTAACATGGCTAGCTCGCCAGTTCCTGTGGCTGACCACGCTGCGTATGTGTGATGTTAATTTGTGTGTGTGTAACACACTTTTCGTTTGCAGCAGCTATTTAAAAAGGATTTCAATGTAAACGCCTTTCTGCCATTTGCTTCTTTATCTTTGCATATTCGAGTTGATTTCTACATATTTGCAACCCTTTCTGCCCCACCTGACAGCCTGCCGTTGGCTTACAATTATTCATAGTGAATGCAGTGTCGAGTGGAATAAAGAGTGCCCCAAATGCTAACAAGTAAAGTGTGCTGTATCTAAGTGCCGGGTATTTGCCTACCTCGGAGTTGTTATTGCTTGCATACTTTTAAATGCGTACATTAATGTTCACAGAAACATATTTGAGTTTCAATTAAATAACAACATTATCTAATGTTTATTAGAAAATGCAATTAAGGTTTGCTATGATTTAACTTAAAAGCCACAAGATAACATCTGTATGAGTTCAATCACAAAAATAGTAACATCAATTTCAGTCAACAGTTGTAATTTTTTCTAACAACTTTAAATCATTTTGGAATTTTTATCAACTGCAAGAAATTTAGTTATAATTTTCTTATAAATTCAGTTGACGTCGAGTTGTGCTCCAGCCATGTGCAGTAAATTGAAAAATTCTTATTTTTTCAATCTATTTTAAAAATAGTTGCTTAAATCCCTTCCATGTTTAATAAACTAACATTTTGATTTTTAATTTAAATTCAAAGTTAGTTGTTCTCCAGCTCACTAAATGGAATAATTCCTGATTTTACACATTTATTTTTGTATGCTTTTGGAGTAGTAAAGTGAGCTACAGCTCATACCTGGACTTAAGTCTCAGTATTTACTTAATTCCATTTTGTCGGGCAACAATTTCCATTAGATCATTTTAAGGTAATTTGGGTTAGCTTAGCTCGAACTCACTAATGCCAAATGCTAAAAGGTGTCCGCAATCACGGAGTAAAGTGCTGCACTCGAGAGCAACTCGACAGGCTAATTCCCATTTGGTCATTGCTGGGACTTCGCCCACTTGTCCTATGCTGGATTTATTCAAAGTGGAGTGCCACAAAAGAACAAGTGAAATCAAAACAATAAATGGAGCAACAAATGTGTTACCCGGCTTAAACCAAAGAGCAAACAAAACTGAAATAAAGTTGGTTTTGCTCTTCCTGATTCTTGGCACTGGCACCACAGTTAAACCAAGGCAGCTTAAAATCTACAACACCATAAACTTTAGCCAGAGCCACAGCACAGACACTAGTTGCCACAAAAAAAGAGCTGCCAAGTTTGCAAAATGTTTGGTAAAACATCCTTAGAGTAGTTACCCAAAAGTCGTCAACACAGGAGCATTGAATGCGTGTTATTGCATCTTGATTAGTGTTTGATTGGGCCACCAATTTGGTAGCTAGTGCAAGAGTATACCGCATAAGCCCAGTCACCACTACATAATAATTAAATACTTTTGAGCAGATGCTTGCATAAAATAATACTGTATAAATCAGGGCATAAATAACTCTGGAATGTCAACGCAGAAGCTGGCAGCTGACAAAGTGCTAGATGTGCAAAAATTAATTTCATTAAAATTCTGCTTGCAGTAACTGCAATAAATGTTGAAAGGTCAGCACAAATATTCCAAACGCATTTCAAATGAAATAAAATAAAGATGTTTCAAATATATCACATATATGTAATTTGTGGCTGCAACAATCACTATGCCTGTCCACTTGGAGCCAAGGGGGTGGTTAAGGTTGGGGGCTAAACAGATGAATAATGTCGCCTGCTTATGTGTTGCAACTTTCTGCTTGACTCTGTGTGGACTCATGCATCTGGTCACAGCAATTGCAAACAGGCAACGAAAATAAAGGGACAACGACAATTGCAACAAGAAGATGTCGTGATTATAGCAACAGAAAACTGCTGCAATACATTTAAAATGTTTTTCAATAAAAGTTTGTTCGTACTGCAATTGTTTTTCGCTAAAGGCTACGGGACTCTCATGTGTGCAGCAAGTGTTGTCTGTTGGGGCATGTACGTTGCGAAGTGGTACGTATTTGAGTGTAGAAGTGTGTGTGCGCGTGTGTGTGTGCAGTGGCGCAGGTGGTTAGTTTTCTGAAGGGGATTATGTTGAATATATATTTAGAAACATAATTAAAACAAATAGTATTTTGCCATTATTTCTAAAATTCTGATATCCGTATTGATAACGCCAGCATATAAAAAACGAATTTTCCTTAAAATCAAAATAAATATAAGGAAATTTATTATGTTACAAGTACTATATTCAGATAAACAGAATTCTCAAAATGCATGCAGATGCTAAGATAAACTACCCCGTCGGTCTAAGCCCTTGAGTGTGTGTGTCTGTGCAAGATGTTCAAGTGTATGTGTTCTGTTTCCTTCTAACTGTCTGTCTATTCAATATCTCCGCTCACAACACGGCTGTTCGCAATGCATCCTCTGCATCCCAAGTGGAACAAGGAGAGAATAATCCTTTTAAATACAGCACAACATCATGTTCTCCAGTGCTGTACAACGTTGCCAAGTCACGTTGAGTACCCGAAGCGATTCATCTGTCTCCTGACTTCTTAGAAAGTTTCTTGCTTTCAACCACCAGGTTAGCAAACACATGTTAGCGCACACATCTACAAATATGTCTATATATATATATATTTATTTATATATATAGATTATCTGGGAGCAATCTTTGAAGAGTAAATTAGGGTCATCAATTGAAATTAACATTTAATTAGTAAAAATGTAGCGGAGTTCGCGCATGATAGCAGCGACTGCCGTTAGAAACATTCAACGCCCGGGGACATAAATATTTTTACGACAAAATTGGAAAGAGGCAACAAAGCGGAACTAACAGGAACACAGCAGCAAGCACATAAAACAAACAACAAACGCAATGCAATGCCTCAAGGAGTACTGATAAATGTGAGCCAAAGAGGCGGTGGCTGAGTTGGTAAAGCCAAGGAGCTTGAGGCTAATAAAAAACGGTTAAGTGTCAGAAGCGAAACAAAACTGCGCACTTTTAAAAATTGACAATGACTGTCCGAGCGATAAGTAATTAAAAAGCCACCACTCAGGGGAAAGCACTCTGATATCGGCGTGCTAACAATCAGGCAATGAACGGGCAAATAAAAACTCATAAAATATGAATGGGAACAGCGCCCAGACCACAAAGTAGTCAAGAATGAAGTCGTCTTGTGCCTGCCACAATATACCGTACAAAATGAGGAGTGCAAGGCAGCTTCAAGTAGCGACAGTTAAGGCCTTGCCAGGCAGCTGAAGTGAACTGCTAAATAAAACATAAAAACTATGTGACAAAATGAAGTACACACGCACGCAGGGCAGAGGCAGCAGCGGAGTCATTGGAGACAGTGACAGTCCACTAAAAATGTCACGAAAATAAAAATAATAGAAATAATAAAAATAACGACAACAACTAAATGTGACACAAAAATGCATATAAAAATTGTAGTAAACGAGCTAACTCAAGCAGCACCAGAAATAACAACAACAAAGTGAAAGGCGTGCAAATGACGACAAACAGAATTGTTGTACTAGATTCCCCCAAAAGGCAAGTTTTCAGCAGACTGCCAAATCAGAGATACAGAAAAGGGCGCCAAAGAGGTGAAACTAGGTGAAAGCCACACAAAAAATGTACTGCCACACAAATATAGTCGCGTAGATGCCAGTGAGTGCTGTTTATGGGCAGCCTTTTATGTGCTACGAGGCAATTTATAGTTTTGTAGTTACGAGACCTAATGCGCCCTTATCAGTGTACAGGCGTAGACTGGCATAGACTGTGTAGAAGCAAAGTAACAGCAGTACACATAATAAAATATATATTTTTATGATCCGCAGTTGCAGCTCTGCAAAGCCATCAAAGGTTTCACATTTGTTGCCATGACTTGTCGATCTTTGTGCAGTAATATAAATCAAATTTGCAGCCAAGTACATTGATGCTCTGAAGCACTGGGAATATAACGAGTAAAGTCAATTTCCATTTCTCCATTACTCTTACTTGGTGTGTTTAACTTTTTATAAATGGTGTAATGCATATCGATTTTTCCATATGTATACAATTGTTAACTATTAACACTTTTTCTCGATCAAATTTCCCAACTATTTTAATCGATCTAAATATAGCTCAACTTTATGTAATTTGTATTTGTGTCATCTAACGACTAGTGTATTTAATCTTCGGCGAATTCGAAGCTGCTGGATTCTTTTGGTTCATCTGGTTGCTTTTGATGTGAGCACATTTGCGCCAGGTGCAAACACATGCGGATGTTGATAGCGTTCTGCTATGCAACTGCTTTCTATTTCCTTCTGCTTCGTTCCACTTCACTCTTCCACTTCGCCTGCCACGCACTCTCAAAGGTGGTACAAGTGCTATTACAATTTCTATTTTGCTGCTCTTGTTTCCCTTTTTTATTTGCCGTCCTGGCTGCTCGCCGTAAATAGTCGTCAGTCACATTTTTACCAGCAGCGTTCCACTTCTATAACTCATCTCAGGCAAGTTGTAGCCCACAAACTTTAATGCGTGCCACCCAGTGTCCCATTTCAGAGTTTATAACTTCATTTGGCTTTTGCCATTGAACGAATCAGCCACGGCGACAGCGCTGCATATGCGCAATCTTTCATGTGTGGTCTGGGAAAAAAATAATACTGGGTTACATAAATTTCCAATTATACAAAATTAATTGTTTGGATACCAACATTTTTTTTCCTTGTTTGTGTTTTTAATCTTGCTGATGTTCCCAATAAAATTGGCGGCCACCTTTTCAATAAAATGTGCATAAAATTCCATAAAATTTCGTGAAAACAACACGAAAACATGAAATTCACCCCATTCTCTCGAAAAAGGCGACAGACCAGCAGACTAACAATGGCATTAACTTTTGTGCAGGATGGGGACGGGAAATGAGGAGTTGTTGCTGCTAAAAGGGCTACAAACAACTTTTTTCAGTGTATATAAAATAAGTAAAAGAGAATTGAAACGCAAACAGTTTGCAACAATATCAAAATTGTAAGCGAGAAAAACACAAAAAAGTTTCGCAGTTGGGACAAAAACTGAAAGTAGTTGGGGACAGGAGTTGGTTCTACGACCTTTGCAGGGACAGCACTCGGCTGGTGTTTATTGGCAACAGTGTTGCTATTTGCGTAAACGACTCGTAAAATTTTATATTACAGCTCTTCATTTTTTGTTTTCTTTTTTATTTTTTTGCTGGGCAACACATTTCTTCAACGTATTTCTTCACTGCGGAAAGATGAGCTTAAGTTTGAATTCAGTTGCATGTCGAAACGCTTTCACCTTGCAAGCAATTTAAAGCACAACGAAGTCTGCAACACCTAAGCTGAAAATATTCGTTTACTTTCCAATTTGCTTTGTTATCTGTTTAGCAAAATTGACAACTCCTTTTGCGTATTTGCAGCTGCATCATTTTAAGCTCACATTTTGCATGACAAACGAGTCAAGAGAGAGTTTGGAAGGGGAGACTTTTGTGCCCCGAGGCAGCATCTGATAAAACTTGCATACTGATTGCATTTCACTTGCAGCTTGTCAATATCAATTGGGTTTAGTGAGTACCATTTGACAGCCACACACCAAATGCATTTCAGTCTCCCATTGCTTGTTGTTCTCGTATTTAATGTGGTTGTCATTCGGCTTAACAGCTTTCCAGCATGTGTAACAAATGTTGAACCAACGGATAATTTTTATAAGTTTATAGTTAAAAACAGCGCATTCACATTTCCGACACAAACCAAATATTATATACATACTCTGAAACAACGACATGGTCCATCAATTATTTAGCAGTCGCAGTAATATTGCTAAAATAATATTAATAAAAAAATTGAATATATTTTTTGTTAAATTTGGTTTTTTTGATATATACATACAAATATTACATATAATATTGCAGTTGTATACGCTTTCAGAGGGTATTCTAATTTTGTCGTGACATGTGAAGACAAGTGACATTGAAGAGTACCCCATAAATGATATATAAATTCTTGATCAGCATCACTAGCTAAAGCAATATTTATGGACAAGATACAATCTTTTAAGATCTCTGGATGAGATTTGGTATATATATATGTTGCTTTTCTTCCATCACTTGTAACATATCAGACCAATATATCATATAGCAGACAAAGGAACAATCGGCAGAAAGAACAATGTAACTCCAATTTGCTTTAAGCTTGAACAGAATATAAGATTTTCAAATCCAAACCAACATTTGAATATGCGCTAGCTTTCTTTCCCGTTTACTATTATATTCTGTAAACAACTAGGGATAAAAGTGGACGCCTTTTACTCGTATAACAAATTTAATATTTTTTTATATATACTTTAATACTATTGACATCGCCAAATTATATACATATGTAAAAAGTGGGATGAAAGTGAGTATTCCTAGGTTTATTTTTAACATCAAATTAAATGTATTTATGGGAGTATTTCGTATAATGAATATGTGACTTATAAGCAAAGTATCATATATGATATGATATTCTCGACTTGTTCATTCTCATTTTGGTTGGCGCACATTTTTTTATACGTAATAAAGTGCAGCTGACATTAACAAATTTGCAACTCTCTTTTATACGAAGTTTGGGGAGGCGCCGCTGTAATTATGAGTGACAGCGTGCCACTGCTTTTCAAATGGGAAATGCGCAACTGTCATAAAAATCAAATGACATGTTAACAAGAACAAAAAAAATAACATGCTAAACAAGTACTTTTTGATGTAAAAGAAACTTTAAGGGATTTAATTTAAACTGAATTTTTTCAACGATGGCCACAGTAAGTTGAGCAAACTGCTGAGCTGCTGGGTTGGACCTTATTGCCCAACAACTGAAAGAATCGATTTGTTGCAATGTTGCAGCACCCGCTTTTGCTAAGCAAATAGTGAAGTGTTGCCTCTGCTGATGGCAAATATGCAGAGTAGATAAATTGGCAACTGCCCCAAATCTTATCCTGTAAATTAGAACAACCTTTTTTATTTTGTTCAATAAAACGATAATTAAGAGCTATGTGAAGAGAAGAGCTGATAGAGACAGGTGAATTGCCAATATAATCAAACGAAATAAAATATTTGCTAGACTGACAAGCAAACACGGTATGTATCTGGCTGGTAGTGGCATTCTATATTCTGCTCAGGTTTGCCGCAAACTGGCAAATGTTTTCGATTCTTTGACGGCAGCTAGAGAAAAATTAATCACTTAAAATATTGTGCACATTTCCTTCACTGTTATTTTAATTTTGAAGTTTTTCAAGCCTCTCCCTCCCTCCCTCTCTTTGTATCTTTTTTCTCTTTGAAAACATCATGAAATGCAACCAAAACAAATGCAAAAACTTTTATATTGTTGTTATTGCTGCAGCATTTTCTTTATTTTTTATTTTGTATATATATATATATATGTGTTTGTGTGTGGGTTATGTAATGCTATGTCAAGCTTATCATTGCTGCTGTTTGGGAGTGAGAAACAGACCAACACAGCCACAAGGAAAGTAAAAAAACTGGGACTAGTATATGTGATTGTGTTTCCGTGTGTGTGTGTGCGGGGGTGTGTGTGTGCGGGTGTGTGTGTGTTTAAGGGAAGTCAGCCTGGCACAACAATTTCCGGCAACTGGCGAAAGTAAAACTTTGCTGCGGCTTTAATAAATGTATTTTATGTGGCGCCAAAATGTATGCTACGCTTTTCATTTGCATCGCTTAAATTTTCCAGCGACCCCAAAAGACTATTCATTGCATGCACAATTTGTTGGGCGTGAATAGATAAAAATTAATAACGCGAACCTACAGAAAATGTTATCAAGAGCAAGGCTTGACAAAATAGGATCAAAAAGCTACTGGCTGGATTTGTTCACGTACGCTGGCTATCAAAGTGTGCTTAATTAAAATTTAATTTCGAGTCGAAAATTAGACTATGAAATTCCAACAACATCGCGGCGACTTTGTACAAAAAGGAGCAGTGTAGTCGAGTGTAAGTGAAATTAAATATAAGCAAAGTAAATTAGTTAAATTTAATGTGAAAATCCTTTGATTAAAACCAGTCAAGTATGTACATTAGCGAGAAACAATGTAAACGGAAGGGGCATTTAGTATGAGAGTGGGCGGAATGGAGAGGTTCCAAGAAGAATATTGCTTTTTGTTGCCCACGCTGGAATACATTGAATATGTAAGAAGGCTTACTCTCATGTAGAAGCACAAGATAAACAGGGCGGCACATGACAACTTTCCCTTCCCTCTCAGCCACATTGCCAATATGTCCCTGGTCATGGAAGGGATCCCGCTGGTGTGCCTTGAGCAACACGACATAAATTGTCAGAAGGAAGGCAACGGATTAAGCAGCGATGTTGTTGCTGTATGTTGTGTGTTAGAGATGCGTTAATATTGATAAGACTATCGATGCTAACGATAGTTCAGACCCAACACCTTTCAATATGGGTTTTAATTAATATTTACGATTATGGCAGGGCAAAGATTGCGCTAAAGTTGTTGACCTGTGCAGAGTTCGTCGTATTGGACTTTGCAATAAGAACAACATGAAAGCATAACCAAATCCATTTGAAATATTAGCAATTGTTCTAAAATCCATGTTTCCATCTATTTTAGAAAATGGGTATATGGTCTTCGAGATAACATTGAAAAGCTTTTATTATTATAATTATGAAATAGTGTGATGATAAATTTTTAGTGCTTTAAGTATGGCACAGTCTGACCTCATTTCGACATTGATTTATTAATTTGTTTTCAATTATAATTATGATTTATTACTTAATGTTGTTGGCAAAAATCACATATATCAAAAATCTATTTTGAATTGGGTGTAGTTTGACCAACCTTTAACAAAGAATGTTTATTTATGATACAATTTATACTCTGAGCTGTCAGCATTTTTGAAAAATTAGCAATCCATTCTGCCATATTGTCAATATTTTTTTTGTAAATTTTATTTTAAATTTAATTTAATTCAGTTTGGTTTCCTTTTTGCATATTTTGTGTCGACTGACGTTTGTTGACATTAAATAAATAAATAAATAAATGATACCACCCCTAAACTTTGACTTAATGGCAACTGAAATACTTAAATCAAGTGGCGTTGAAGGAAAACCGTTAACTGGAAAGCGCTACTGGGCAGCTGGACTTGGTGTTAGCAACCACTGCACAGTGTACTCTGTTCCGCCCACCTACGGCAAGCAACTCAATTTATTTATACGCATTAAAAACTGATTTATGTGCGGAAAGAGGCGACTGCTCTGTTTGCTGCTCAGCTTGAGCAGAAGCCGCATGAGATGCATCTTTAATTTAGTTGGTCTTCTCTCACAATTCACACACTCACAAACACACACAAGGAGAACATGCCTTTAACACAAATGCGTCTACAATGGGTTTCTCACTTGCTCAGTGCTCCAGCAGAGCAGGAATTGTAGCAGTCGAAGGCAGTGCATCAGCTGCGCTGAGGTACAATTAATGTAGTATGTCGAGAATGAATCTCTTTAAGTGCGAATGCAAAAAATAAGCAGCTTTTACTCGCAGCTAGTGTGCAGCAAGCAGTTCATGCCTTAAAACTTAATGAATTTGCCATGAGCGTGGAAAATTTTTGGAAAATAAAACTCACTTCGCAGACTTGCAGAGCACTTAAATCAGTTTTGGGTATTCGCAATCAAATTTTCTTTGCCATTTTTTTTTTCTTCTTTTTGCCTTCAGCACACATAGCAACTGTGCACAGCTTTACATACACACACACACACATACAGCCACGCAACCAAGTCTGTTATCGCATTAACAATTTCCTACTAATTTCGGCAGCCAGACGCACAGATACACACACACATATACGCACACAAGCTGTGTGTTAGTTCGCCATGAAGTAGGAAATATAATTAAATTGCGTGCCTCAACGACACGGCATGGATGGCTTGCGGATGTGTATAATCTCTTGGGCAGACCATGAAGTAAACTATACGTAATAACAAATAATTTCATTAAAAAAGAGCCGAGCTAGCAACAACGAAAAGAACCGATTTCAACAGCAATAAACCAGTCACCGAAGCATAAAAATCCAACTGAAGGCGAATAATTCCCACTTGTATTTCAGTAATTATGCAAGCGAAATCCCTAAGCTGCACAAAAAAAAAGGACACAAATAACAGCAAAAACTAAACCAACCGGAACAACAAACTCGTGTGATGGCTGTGTTTTTGTGTGTTTGTCTCCAGCTGTGTTTGTCTTCACGCTGAGCAATCAAATGTGCGTTATATTTATACCCAAATATCTGTGCTGAGTTTGAGTGTAATCAGCGCAATATCTGTATAGAGCTAAATCTTTATATTATATATATGTATATGTATATATATATGTGTATATATATGCATGTGTATTACATGCTCTTCACTCATTTATTTGCTTCAGTTGGTTACCGCCTGCAGGGTATTAGAGTGGGTCTAAGCCGCTTTGCCAGCACTTGTGCGCGTCTTACTTGTAAACGAGATTCGAAGAGGATTGAAGAGGGACTCTATTGAGTTGTTAGTGCATAAATAAACGCCGAGGGGATATTTTTATTTAGCAAGGAAACACAAAATCTGAGTAGATGTTTTGTTTGTTTTTATGAAAGAGACAGAGAGAGATAGAGAGAGAGAGAGAGAGAGAGAGAGAGAGTTGTGTGCCAACTGTTGTAGGTGTAGTACGAATTTAGAATTTCAGAAAATAAAAAAAATTGTTTTATTTTTGTTTTATTAAGCATTTCAGACAATTAAACTCAAAGCAAAATATTATAGTACACATTTAAAGTTGCACAATGGAAAAATATAGCTTAATGTGTATATTATTATTTGATTAAGACAATTAGTTCGCCAGGTCCGCACAATAATTTTAAAAATAATTTGATTAATTATGCTTGAATGAAAGCACATTAAGAGACTTAAAGCAATAGGATCACGGAACATCTGTGAATGATATCATGCAACCGCATAAATGTAATTTGGCAAGTATTTCCACGTAATGTGTCGATTGACGTTTGACAGTTAAACTGTTTGAAAGGGCCATCGCTTTATGTGTGCACTCCATCAACATAAATCACTCATACGTCACGTTAAACACGCTCAAAGTCCAGAATGACGGCGCATTTAGCATACGGATGGGTGTGGGACGGCCCCCACTGCTGGCAGACATGACCATAAATTAATTAAAGCTGCCACATAAAGGAGGCAAGTCGAGAATTGGGATCGTGTAAGCTGCAATTAAACTGTAAACGCGAAAAGCGAACATTGGCAATGGCCGTGGCAGCGGGTAACAGCAAATTACAACCATTTACAATTAATTTGAACAACACTTGCCATGCAAATTGCGTGCTATGCCTCATAATTTCGAACGGTCACACACACACACACACACACCGACACACCTACACAAAGAAATATACACACAGAAACATTCTCTGAGCCAAAGTCAACGTGGGTATTTAAAAAGGGCAACGTGCAAACACTCAATTAGCATATCAATAAATCAAGAAAAAGTGTTCGCTGTGCCGAAGTTAAGTCCTCCTCCTTCCGCATGCCCTTTTGGGGCCGCCTCCTGCTGGTAATCAAAATTTAGTTAACAACGCCAAACAATTTATTAACTTGGCTCGAACGACACCACTTGCCTGCTGCCTCAAAGGGCTGACTGTGACCTTGTGCTCCTTGTGAGCTATCGTTGCGTATACGTGATGTTTGCGTGCCAACAATATTAATCATGGCCAGCAGCGACGGCGTCATCGATGTCCTGCTGCTGCCGGTCTTATATATTGATATTGTACCTATATGACCTAACTGGCCCGAAAGTGTTTGTTTGATTGAATCGCACATAAATTTGTAGGTGTCCATTGTGAATAGTTCAATTTGTTTCAGGTCGACCTGACTGCCAATTAAATTGTTGCCAAAAGCCAACCAGAACTGTCAGAGCTGTCTGCCTGTCTATCTGTCTATCTGTCTGCTGGGCAGTCAAATATGAATGGTACGCATACTAATTGGCCACTTTGATGATTTCATTTATTTTAATTGGCAAAAGTAATGCAAAATGCGTGCGATCTCCATGAAATGATGGCCACATCCAAAATCATTCAATTAAACATTGATAAACTTCAAATGTGTTGACAGTCGCTGTTTCATTCTGACAATGCAGCCATCACTTCAAATAGCGCTCCTAACAATTGTAAGTTGGCAATTTATGCCTTTACATCTGAATTACTTAAGAATTATTGTAAGCTTGAAATAAATTAGTAAAATGGTGGCCATTGGCCATTTCGGTGCTGCTTAAAATTCTATGAATCTTGTATAAAAACAAAGATGTTTCCAGCTTTGCAAATCTCTAAGCTGCATAACAATGTGTTAGCTTAAGTTGAATCCTTGCTCTTAACTCGATATATTTCAGCTGTTGCTTTTTTCGTTTGTTGATGGCGAGCTAAGCTGCAAGGATATGCGCGTGAATGCGACAGTAAGTGACAAACACACACGCACACCTTCAAAAAAAAAAACAATTTATTAAAACAACCAAATACTCGGCAGCGTCTTTCGGCGACTTGCTGTCAGCTAACGCGTCCCAGTCTCGATAAGGGCAACGACGATTGTCGCACTGAGCTGAAGTTGCCACAAAAGCGACGCTTCTCATTCGCCGAGCAGTATGCCATCAACATGGTAAGCTGCGTGTAGCAGGATACCCTGCCAAAGTTAACTAAAGAAATATTTTGAATTGCGCGCAGTGCGTGGAGGAGTGCAACTTTATTGGCTCTGGCTATATAGACGTGGATCCGCCCTATCACCTGGATATTGGTCGGGTGAGAACGAACTTGGAGCGCACTCTGCCACAGCCGCAGGCCACAAGTGTGCCATTTATGGTCAATGCCTACACCAAGTGCGAAGCTTTTCGTGAGTTAGCTCGATTCTGTTGCGATGGGTTTAAAAATGCTTTGACTACTTGCTTGCAGTGAAGCTGCATGGAACGCACTTTGCGCTGCATCTACCGGAAATTGAATTGATCAAGGACCCATGCAAACCCTTCTCGCTGCACGTGACCATCTGCGTACGCATCCATGCGATGCAGAAATGCCCCAAGGAATTCTACGCGAACAGCTCGCAATGCCAAACGGCTAAAAATTATTTCACACAGTGCGTGGACGACATTGAAACCAGTGCAGGATAGGGTGACGACTCTTGCACACAGCTACAGAGTCAACACACCTTTCGAGCGTAAAGCAGGCAAGAGGCGATACGTGTAGATGAAATGTATAAAATTTCATAAAATTCTGCAAGCTCACATATAAATTCGTGTTGCACTTGCGCAAAGAACAGAACAAAAAAGCAACTCTTTGAAAATAAAAGAACTAAAGTCATAAAAGTCATAGATGAAATATGGCAATTTGACTTTTACGCTCTCTGTGTGGGTGAGATTTTTGAGTGTGTGAGTGTTTGTTGAATTCACATGCTGAAATGTCAAAACTGCAAATTGAATCACAGACACACACAACCAACCACACCCACACATACACATGTGCTCGCATGTCAATGTCCGCTGCTGCTGACTTTGCATACTCCGTCTGCTCCTTCAAACTTCCAAGCGTTTTGGCACTTTTTTTCTAGCGTTTCTCTATATATTTTTTTTTCTTTTTTTGCACATCTCTGGAGCCGAGTCAGCAGTAAAAGTTGACTGGTGTCGGTGTCCGTGTGTGTGTCTGTCTGTGTGTGTGTGTCTGTCTGTGTATGTGTGTCACAGGATGTGTTGTGCAACTGAAGTAAAGGCAAATTTATGTGTTAGTCCAGTGCCTTTCAGCGCCTGCCAAACAGACAGCAGCAGGGTGACTCACCCAATCTTCATTGCAGGCCTTGCAGCGTCAGGTTTAATGAAATTTAGTTGCATAGTCCCTTAAGCCATTGAATGAATGCCTGCTTCCTGTTTGTGATATAAAACAAATTTTATATTATATTTGTTGCTAGAAATTTTATATTATATTTGTAACTAAAACTTTCTTTAGGATCTTTAGGAAATAAAAAAAAGTTACGCTGAATTGCTTAATTAAACACAAGCAACTCACAACTAACATTTGATTAAGAAAATCAAAATTAAATAATTTTTATTGCAAATCCTTTTGATTTCAGGCTGAACACTGTATTAAATATCTATCCGACCCTCTTTCTCACTCTCTTGCACTTTCTCTCCCTCCCTCTCTCTCTCTCTCTCTCTCTCTCTCTCTCATGAGGGTCTTTTCTGTTTATTTGGCTTTGAGTTTACTTTGCTGTGATTTGCATTTTTCTCATTGCTGCTTCTCGTCTTTTGCCTGGCAATCAAAGTGCTTTAGCTTTTTTCTTTAATTACGCCCCCGAGTCAAATTAAAACCAAATGATAGCCATGATACACACATACATGCACACATACAAAGACACACCCACACACTCAAGCAAGGACTCACAGCAATTTTGTAGCCTTTCCATTTGCGGCTTTGTAAGTTTTAAAGTTTACTTAGGCAAATCAAAGCGCACGCTTATCCAGCTTTCAAGAAAATTATTTTCATAGACAATGTCTGCCAAAGACGGTCAACGCCCATCTGTAGTCTGCCACAGTCTGGCAAATGAGTTGTAAGAATCTGCAGCCTTTTGCATGGAAGCTACTCAAGTGTCTAATGACCAGTAGGTTATGCCCATTTTTTTAATAGCTAATTAGTTCAGATTGCCACTACACTACCAAATAGCTATACCCCGGACCCTCTTTCTACATCTGTCTCATGCAACACATCTACGCATCGCCCTGCTGTGGCGCCCCTGCTCTGCTTCTGCGGCAAGTAAAAAGCGTCGAGTGCTCGTAATTAAAATAAAAATCATCCAAAAAAAATATATAAAGAAACCACCCTCAGGCAAGTTGCACGTGTGTCTGGCAGTATTCAGGCAGCATAGCGATGGCTCCGTGTCAGATATTTTCAACACGAACATCAAATTCAAATATAATATTATGACTTTTTGTTAAACCTTTTTTACTTGTATTTCGTAATCCAAAAATGCGTATATCCTTCTTCAGAAAAAAATTGACTTTTAATGTGATGTACTCTATTCGGAAACAAATATTGCAAATAATCATTATCCTATGGATTTGAAAATAATGTTATTTTGAGCATCAACCACAAAGTATTTAAATTGTTTGTTCTGCATTTCATCTCAATATTCATGGGTTTATGTCATGTTCACGTGTTGACGTGGTAAATTCTGATTTTTATTCACGAAAAATAAAAAGTAAATCCTTACACGTCCAGCTTAGTAGCTCTACTGTGCCGTCAGCTATACTTCTGTGGCGGTTTGGGGGCAAGGAAGCTGCATAATTCATCCAACCACTGCCAACAATAACAAGTTGGCTTGCTAGCCTGCCAACCAGTTCGCCCAGTGGTTGTGGGTGGAGTTGGGCACACAGAGGGGGGTGCATGCAATCAAAATTATTATAATTGCGACGCGTTCGCCATTGTGCGACAACAATGACTTCCGCTTCCGTGCTGAAATTTGCTTGTCTCTCCTGTTCTGTTCGTAGTCATTGCTTTTGTTGTTGTTGGGCTTGTTGTTGCATATGCGACGCCTGCATCTGCATTGTTTTTAGGCAGCTCGTACAACAATACAGATGGAAGAGCATAAGCGACACATTAAGTGCCTGCAAAAGACGCGCTCAATGAAAAGTGAGCAACGCCCTCTTCCCAAGGGGCTAAGAGTAGCAGTGGGGGTGGGTGGTTGGAGGTGGGCGGAGGGGACTCTGGCGAGACAGCGGCTAACGTGCTCAAGTGGTGAATAGCTAAAGGAGATGTTCATGTCTGGGGCATGTAAAGGTATTCGTGTGTGTGTTAGTCTATGTGTGTCTAACAAGTGTAGGCTGTAATTTACTTTGAGCGAAAAGTACACAAAAAGAGAGAAGATGAAGAAGATGCCGAAGTTTACATATCTGACTTATCTCTTTGTGCAATTACAAAGAAGCCACACAAAAATTATGATTAGTTTGACTTTAACATCAGTCATTATTAGAGCACACTTAGGTGATATAGCCTTGACAAGCCTGTGAACCGCTAAAAATAATACACGCACACACACATACACACACACACAGGACGCATCAATCAAAATGTTGAGTCAAATTCAAAGCAGAAGAAAGAGCAAAAGGCCAGAACACTTTGGCCTCTTGGCACACAGCTAATGACAATATTCAATGTGTGTTATGTGAAATAATTGCCTTGAGTACTTGGTATTATTATTATGATTATCACCATCATAACTTTGACTAAGTGCACTAATTGAAGCAAAGTGTTGCCAACAAGCAGTTCCTTCCCTTCCCTTGCCACCGATCTGCCTGCTTGTATTATATGCCAATATGCCAGCCTGTGTTTCGAGGATATAATAAAGTGCAATTTAATCAGTTTAATTAATAAGCAAGAAAATTATTAGTCTGCTTCTTAAAGTAAATACACACACTCAGGATGGAAGCGATAGAGAGAGAGGTAGACTGAGAGAGAGGGCAATAGAGCAAACAATCACAACAATGTTTGTCTTTGCATGAATGAATACAATTGTGAATGGAAGACCTCATTATTTCAACGAAGCGTGTTATGGAGTCCGTAACCAGCCAAACCCAACTCGGCAGAAGATGTTTGGCACACATGACGACTCAATTTTAATGAAAGAAAATTATATGAGTAGCACAATTTATGGCAGTTTAAATTTAGAGATGAAAATCATTTGAAGTTGAATAATAAATGAGTAGAATTCCTTTAAAAAAAAATATGGTATTGGGCTCTTATATCTTATTTGATCTATTTTATATATTTATTTTTTTAATAAAAAGAGAAAGGAGAGGAAATAAAATATTCCATATTTTACATCTAAATTCCTTTTCAATTTTGAATCTTTTAGCTTATTGTTAAAATTTCAATTTTTAATGACATTTATAAATACATTTTGTTATGCTTCTAACATAATATCGTAGTATATATATTATATACTGTATGACACTATGCTATACTCTACTAATCATTTCATAGGCATTATCGTTCAGAATATTATATCGATTACTTAAATATCTCTGCCAGGTTATTGCAGCGATCATTTTTCTTTCTTTTACTTGAATTAGTTTATTTGTAGCACACAGAGCTTTGTTAAACACTTATGGCAGCTAATCTGGGCAGATCTGAGATATATATTTTAATTAATTGTTATTACGCTTATCTAACCAACAACCAACCGCGGCGAATTTGCCTTTTGCTTGGCATATTAGCTACGCCTCGTGCTGTTGGCGTTTTTAATTGTTACGCGTACGCCAGGTGAACCGGTCCGTGACACTGGCGAAACCCTTTGCATATTAATGTCGACACGCCATGTAAGTGTGCATATGTATGTGTGTGTGTTTGTGTGTGCCACTTGTGTGTGTGTTTTTAGCTATTTGCATGGTGCTTTGCGTGCCTTTGACACTGGTTTTAACGCCACATCTCTACCTGTCGCCAACCAATTTCATTGGGTGTCGGATTTTCACAGCACGCCCGTATTTCATATATGTGGTACATTGCCAGCCTGTCAGGCAGGCAGGCAGGCAGGCAGGCAATGTCGAGTTTTAATTTCTCAATTGCACTCTATATTACTTTGCCGGCTAATCGATGCATATATGCACAAGCACATACAAAACTTATGGTAGTGGCTAAGAAGATGATATATACTACATGGAAATAACATATAAGCCAGGGCCACGGCATTAATCCAAAGTGGCCACTTGACAGGCATATGAATACAACGCACACTCACACACTTATGCACACATACACACACACGTACACGCGAAGCTGTTTGGAGAGTGACACTCAGGCAGAAATATTACAATACGAGGGCACAATACAATAAATCAACGAGCCGTGTTCGCAGCTACAAAATAAATGCATAAATTTCAAGTACCAAACAATAACAGCAACAACAGCAATAATAATGAAAACTGTGCGCAAGAGCGTTACATACCATTTCCCGTGCTTCTCAATGAGCTGTGAAAATATGGTAAATATTAAACAAGAATGTGACCGAATGCTTGATACTCTAATAGAGTAGAAACGGATGGAAAATATTGAAAAGTATTTAAACCTTTGACTTTCTAGTCGCTAGCAGAAAAATAGAAAATTCATTCATTATAAATATTTGTATTTCCCAATGAGCAATATATTGATTTTCAGAGGTTTCAGTGATTTTCAAAAATATCAATTTGAGATATGTGAATGCTAGAAATCTCGCATAGGCAAAATAAAAATGGTTCAACACAAATGGTTCCCCAATCTTAAGCAATCAGAACGATAGCTGTCTGTGTTGTTCTAGTTTCTGTTTCACTTCACAAAGCACTTTGCGGAAAAGAACGTTAATATTGGCGCGTTAATATTGACGACTTCAAGTTTAAAAATAGGTACATATTTATAGCTAAAGCAGGGGGCGTCTCAAGTTACGCAATCGGAAGACTCAAAATAAATCTGCCAGCGGCACATTATGCATACGCACTATTGACACAAACACTTCAGAGCGCTCGGGGGCAAACAACTTAATGCGCGTGTGAAGTAGTATGAAGAAGTATGGCTTATAAAATATGAATAACAAAAACAGGAGCCCATACATAAGAGAAATTAAGTGCCCGGGATTGGGATCGGTGGATGCGGGGGCAAAGCGTATAAATCTGTTGAATATCAAATAACAATCACTTGGCAAGTTAAATATATCATTATGCTTAAGTAGGTGGCCGTATAACTGGCTTCCAGGCAGCGGCACATAGCCACAAGGATAACACAAGGATACCATTTAAGCTTAACACACACGCGCACATACATACACCCATACACACACAGAGCTGTGTTGGGAGTTGAGACCTTAACATTTTGCGCGATTGCTTTACTGATGTTCCCGATGTGATGTTGTTGCCACTGTTTCTTTTGTTGTTTTTGGGTGTGTCTGACTCGCCTTTTTTGTGTACCAGCAAACGAGTATTCCCCTGTTATAATCCCCATAGCTTGCATGTTTGCTTAGCACCTATTCACCATGTGTGGTTTGTGTATGGGTGGGGTGTGTGTGGCGGGGATTTGGGTAATTGATGTTGTGGCTGCTGCTGCTGCTGTTGCTGCTGCTGTTCGCTCTACTATGATATGGATTTTAAAAATTTTCAAATCATCGTCCATATTTGATTTGCATAGATTTTTTTTTTCACTTTTGTCGTATATTCTTAGACGCCAATACGTCTTAAAAGTCTTGTATGCTCGTGTGTGTGTGTGCGTGTAAGTTTTGCCTGCGGATTTAGCTCGTTTGTATTTTAGAGCATTGCACAAGAGATTCACAAATTGCTTTCACTGATTGCCGACAAAGCCAGCAGCAAGGATGTCTCAAAAGACTAAATGGAGGGGTGGTGCTGCTAGGGGTAGGTCTGACGTAGAGATGAACACGTTCTTCTCTTCACTTCTTTCGCACACGACACAAACACCTATCAAACATTGCAAACACTCAAAATATACGCGCTTTTTATTGCAAGGCATTTTTAATTTATTTTAATATTATATTGCATTATTTAAAAAGGTTAAGAATATGAATATACATATATGGCAGAATGACTAATTTTAAGGATAAAAATAAATTATAACGTTGTCTTGATATTAAACATATTACTTTTATTGCTGGCATAACTCATGCTGTGCAAATCGTGTCACGAAGTAGAGGATGACAGGCGCTCAACTCTAGTCTAATGTGTGAATTCACATTGGGACTTGCCTTAAATTGTCTTTTGCCACAAGCAGTGGCAAAGAAAGATCGAGGAGAGTGAGCGACCACAGCTGGTTGCTGCCCTGAAGGGCACGTGGCGTATGAGTAACGTAGGTCGACAAACACTTTGGCAGCTGTTTTATGGCCCCATACAGCCATAGCCAAAACTGGCCAGCTGCAGCTAAGAGGCTCGCAGTTGACCCGCTTTCAGCACTTGCAACCGTATTGCGCCTGCTGTTGTTGTTGCTGCTGCTGCTGCTGCTTGTAGCATGCCGCGGACATCTACGTGGAATTATTATGCTGCAATGCATCATCGAAAGCAAGCAGCAGCTGTACCAGACGAATCTGTTGCTGACATGTTCAAGCAGCAACAGCAGCAAAAGTAGCAGTGAAAATTTATTTAATGCGAACCCACTTTAAAAGTATTTAAGCTCTAAACAATTGAAAATAAATAAAACGAAGCAAAAAATAAAAAAGCGCGTATACGCAGTACGTCTGCTGAAGGGCGTGAGGGGCAATGCGAGGAATGACGGACATGCTGCTAGAGTAATTGTTATCCTTGTTGGCTGTGCGCAGGCACGTCGCACACTCGAAAACGTGGAACGTCGAACGTAGCACCAGAGACGAGGGAGCACAAACACCACTTGAGTGTAGCACACAACGGCAGGCAGGCAGCATCCAGTTGCAACAATAGCAACAACAAAGAGCTGTAAGCACCACTCAGCGGCACGCACTTGAAACCTTGGCTACAGCAGGCTGCTAAAACTGCAATCGCAAACGGGAGTTTCCTGTTTTGGGCTTGAAACTGTAACGAAGGCCATTTGCACCTCGTGCCGCTCTCCCTTCATCTCTGCATTGCCATCTTCCCCCTGTCCACTTGGTTTTTTTTTTTAATAAATTTGTTTTTTTTTTTAACTGACGCTTCCCGTTGCTGCAATGTATAATTTATATTTGCCTTGCGCTGTGAACCTGTTTGTTTTAAATATTTTTATTTACATTTTGCAAATAGGCACTTGGGTTGTCTATGTTGTTGCCATTGTTTACTTTTTTATTATTATTTATTTGCGTTCGGCTTTTACATCTACTGCACAAATCTTTGCACAACAATGTCCTTCAATTAAGCACGGACCAGGTCCTCGCAAACATCGGAAACTGAAACAGTAAATTGAAATAATATTGCTCAATTTTCAATTGCCTTGGCGGTCGCATGACAAATACAATACATAAAATTTCATTAATTTGTTGGGGTATAGAATAGAAACATATTTAATAGAAAATGGAATTGAGGATTATCATTAAATCTTTAATTCTCAATTTTCGATTATGCTTATTTTTATATGTACATATATTTAAAAGATTGTGTTTAATAGCGATGAGTTTTTGCGCATTGAAAAAATGCAAATATTCGAGCTACAATCGCGGTGTAAACGGATTTGAAACAAAGATGTCAGAATTCCTAAATGACCATGAGTAAAATGGAATCAAATCGACGCACAAAATAATCTGAAACAATGGTTAATGATCAATGTGTCGATGGTGGTGCGAGATGGAGGCCGTAGCCGTAATTGAAATACAAAGCCAATTTATGTACGAAATGCGATAAAATGCAAACACAGCGAATGGCAGGCGTTACAACAGCAACAGGAAGGGGTGGCGGGGGTGAAGGTAGGGGTTGTTTTGGGGTCGGGGGTACTTTGGGTAGACAGCAACATTGATGGTTACAAAAACAAGGGTACAACAGCGGGAAGATGAAATAAAGCAACAAAGTGGCAATCACGCCAATCACGTGTAATAAATCATTGCGTGAGTCCATGCACACATGTATTTATACGCGTGTCCATGTGTGTGTGTGCGTGTGTGTGTGTAACCATGTCAAAAATGACAGGAACTCAGCAGCTAACGGCGGTCACGTGTTGTCAGCACACGAAACGAAGCCGACTTACAGCAGCACACACACGCACTCATTCGTTCGCACGCATTCACACACACAGGCACACATTCACACACACACACACACGCACTCGCATACATATAGGGCTCGGGAATGTTTGCTTATGCTTGTTTATTGGCGTCCATATATAAGCGGAAGTTGGCAAGCCAGGTAAGTTGGCCAAGGAAATGCGAGCGCATAAAACAAAACCAAAACAAACTGACACACATATAGTATAAACGCATTGTGGTGCTGTGGTTTTCAGCGGTGTTCCTGTGGTTGCTTGTTATGTAAATTGCCATTAAAATCACAAAAAAAAAGCCTTGATTAACTTATGACAGTTGCGCGGCGAAGCAAACTGATAAGCACAGCCGAATAAGGATTTTCATCAAGTTTCTGTCGTGGCTTCTTTTTTAATGTTGAAATCTGGCCCCCTTCTCAGGCAGCTCTTTTTATCCGAGTTTTCGACTCATTAAGAACTGGTTCAAGCTCACGTGGCAGCAGCAGAAGTAGAAACTGCTTTTATCGTGCGCAAGCAGAGCGTGTAATTTCCACCTGTAATTGGTGTAATTGAGTGCAAGAGCGAAGAAAATATTCAACATGCCAGCAATTAACATAAATTCTGCACTCGCGCCAAGTGCAGATGGCAAGTGTACAGCTTCACATTGCCGAAGATGTAAATACACTACCAGACATTTTTACAGAACGATGATGTTAAGAAGTGATGCTTTTAGTCAGCTGACTTATGGCCACAATTTTGTGAGAGGAAAAGTGTAATTTTAAGTTAATAAATTACAATTTATATGTAGAAATTCATTTAATCTACTTCCTGAAAAAACAACAATTTAAAAACTGTTAAAAATAGAAATCTTAAATAAATGAGTTTGCTGCAGATAGCAATTAAGTTACCTTATATATTGAAAAAGACAGACAGTTAGAGTTCTTTAGACAAATTGAATGCATATACCTGATAAAGTCGGACAAGTCGTTTCCAATGCGCGATAATTGACATAAGTAAATGGAGAGACCCTTCGGCAAGTGTAACACAGCTCGTATAAAAACAAACGCAAAAGCGAATGATAATGAAGCGCCCATTTTGGGCGTGGCAGGTGCATAGATAAGCAAATGGTTGCCGCAGTGCGCTGTGTCGTGGCGAGTGCCGTTGATAATTACCCGCGTGCGTGACAAATGCAGGTCGCAACGCGAGATGCGATATTAAAAAATATAGCATACTTACATGCGCACCGAGTGGGGCTGCCATAAAGTGGCGCCTACTGTAGTGAGCGTGGTAAAGGGGAGGGGTGGGGCACGCGTTGCTAATTTATGATATTATGCAGCAACGTCAACGTGATGTCGTATTAACAATTGCAGCGCAGATAAGTCTTAGTGTTCTTGTTGTGGGGACGGGGAAAGTAGATTATATGGGGAAAATGTAGCGTTGAAATTATTGTGCAATAAACAGCTCGATTTACTCGGCCACATTTCTGCACACTTCTTGGATGAAAATTTCTCAGTTTCTCCCAGTTGTCTCATTTTTTTTTATATTTTTTTCTTGCAGGCATCGAGTGCTTTCAGCGATTCTCGGAACAGCCCAAATACACGGAGGTGAATCCACGTGAGGATGCGTTGCTCACATGCAAAGTAATCGATAAGCGCGGCTCGTGCTCCTGGCAGAAGGATAACAAGGTAATCATGTGCTACATATCAACGATAGAGTGCCTGTCGACATATCGATGATGTTCATTTATTTCAGTCTGGAGACGGTTGTTTGCTTGCAGTTTATAAACAACGTTAGTCAACTTTACACGCACACACACACACACAGAGACATAAATGAAAGTCATTCCATATGCGTGGCGCGTCGTGTGGTTCAATTAAGTGCTGTTGTTTTGGCTGGCAGGCCACGCACATGTGTGTCCTGACACTGTGCCTGCCAAAAGTAATTTACGCCCTTTGGCTTAGGCCGGCCAATAACGCTGCGCATTGCTGCCCTCTAACCTTTGCCCTCTGGACAGAGTTTTTTTTTCGCTTTGATTAGGACATGTGGCTGGCCAAAGTTTTAATCGAAAATGCGTGAGAGACTTGTACCTAAGCCTCAGGCAGTTACACAAACAAATATCCAAACATGCATACACACACTACCACACACACACACACTCACATACACTTTCACACACATATTTGTTCAATTAGATTTGGGGCCGCGCTACAGCGAAATGCCATTATGGTAAGCTGTACCCCCAAAATGTGCTCCAATTTCAGACAGAGATTTGAATTATTTGCGCTTCCTCTTCAGATAAAGCAAACATTCACTTAAAATACACGTTTATAAGAGAGGAACTTATGTGCTTGCCTGAGTGCGCTTTGTAATTTCCATTTATTGTATACATACCAGCAATATGCTCAGTCAACACAATTAAGTTGTTATTAGTTCTTTGCTCTTTGCTAGCTCGTCGCCTATACACAAAACTATCTTATAGGAAACCAATTTCAGACACCCTGCTTTTATAAATAGATGGTATGTGTATATTATTAAACTTATCACGTTTTAAGGTAACTTTTAAACTGACTATTACCCTTTTCATTAACTGTTTGATGCCTAATTTCAGACATAAGAAAATTATTGATGATCACAACTATTAAGCTGACAGTCAATGCAACCGATTCTGTTCTTATTATAAATAAATGAATTCTTCTAAAACTCCGTTATATAATAACATTCGATTCAAAAATGGTTTGCTTTAAAACAGATCCTTTTGAATAAGAGTTCATAAAGCGGTGCTTTAAACTTTTCAGCAATTAAAACTTCAAACTTTGCAGGGCATTGTCTAAACGAGCAGTCTCACCTAGACAGTTTCCTAACTAGTTTCAGCTGAGCTGTTGTCCTGTTCAAATGTGCTTGTTGCTTGTTGATTGGCTCCACTTTGATCATGTGCTCTAATGCTTTTATGTGCGGAGCCAAGACATATCCGTGTTAATTTGCATAGCAGTCGAAAGTGGTCCATAATAGAGTGAGTGGACTGGTGTACACTTCTATATTTGAAATTCACGTCGTCTCTGCTGCAGAGATGATATTGCTGATTATTATTCATGTTGCACATCTTTTATTTGCTTCTATGCTGCATTCTCACAAAACTCTTTTGCTCATTTTTAAACAGCTTCTCTAGGGTCGGGTGGTTATGCAAAATGAAATTATGTAGACGGGTCTGTGCGGTTGCATGAGAAAAATCGCAAAGCATTTCAATTGTACTTTTTCATATGCTGCAAGTCACTTCGGATCGTATCGCAATGCATCGCATCGCATCGCATTGCATAGATTCGCAGCATAAACTTACTTAAATGTTCAAATGTCTTGTGGCTCCAGGACACTGAGAAGCTACTACAATGAAGCAAAACACATATGTAAATGGCCAAGTAGTGCATTTGCATGCATTGAGTGTCCTTTTCATGTGCAAAAGCATCCTAACAAACACACTTGCTTCGACTTGCTGTTTGTTGTTGTGTTTGGATTTCATTTAAAATTCTACATATTTATGCATACGTTATTGCATCTGTTTGCTTTCTAAACAAACTTGCCCCCATATTCGAATGGTATTTTGTGCAGTTTTCCATCTAGCATTTTGTTCTGCACTCCAACACTCCAATAAAGGCTTAAACTATCGACAATGGCCTGTATTAAGAGACATATGCAAAAGTGGCTGGAGAGCACACCTTTGCCAGCAATTTCCCTCCAGACAGAGAAGGTATGGGAGACAATAGTTAAAGTCAACTAAAAAAGTTCTCAACTCTCGGAGCCATGAAGTTATTCAAATGCACATAATTTTGGAGTACCAAATGTATTGCAAACATAAATGTGCGCTCCTAATTCACTAGTGAACCCGGGCAGACTGCAAAATATCCTGTAGAAGTCCGCTTGAGTCATGAACAGCTTCTTGTACAAATATACATTTTCTTGACATTTTGTGAACAATTTCTGTTCCTAAGAAAGAAAAAAATTTGTTCCCATTTTTTATTTTAATTTTTGATAAAATGCTGTGTTTTTTCGCAAAGATATAAAATCAATAAAAATGTGTCTAATTCATTAGTCGCTTACTATTTACCTTAAATACCCCGTTTCAACTTGAGTACAAGGTAGACTGTCACGCAGAGCTGGCATTGAGCACAGCACATTGATGTAGTACAGTTGTTGCGGGACGCATGGAAAATAATGTCGATTGGAAACGATTTAGATCACTTTGATGGCGGTTACCACAAAAACCTAACACACCCACACACTCACACATATACACACATACACACAAAAATGTTGGACACAGTCAAACAGTCACAAACAGCAACTCGGAGACAAGAAAATATTTGCTGGCTTTTAAAATTATTATTTTGACAATTGGCAGAGCTGCTCCACCAGTATTGGACAATATCCTCTTTGTGTTTTGGCCAGCACACAAAATACACAAAAAGAGAGAAGCAGACGGAGAGAAGGGAAGGGACAGAGAGAGAGATAGAGAGTCGCTTAACCCCGGTCAGCAGTCAAACGTGGCTATAGCTGACCAGACGATGGTTGGCCAAAGATAACACAAACAGAAATGTCAAAACGTAACTGAAATAATAATTTTAATATCTCTATCATATAGAGACTGGTCTGGGACGTTGCTAATGCCAAATGCAAATGCACACATTTACATAAAGCTACGAGTTCCGAATACAAATAAGTGTATATCACAAATATTATTTTGGGTCAAATGCAAATGTCATAAAATACATTAGTCGTGTACTAAATTAGGCTGTAAATTAAAAATGTCGCAAAATGCCACAAGCAGTCGAAATAATTGTGAATTTAAGTAATTCGTCGGATACAATTGATCTGGCATCACAATTAACTTAGGCAATTTGAGAAGCAGACATTCAAATTGTTATGAAACTAAACAAACTGGAATGCGGCGATCGAAAACGCAATTAGGCAAACAGCAGGAACATGATGTGGGAGGGTAGCGGGTGGAGTGCATAGGACATAAATACTTAAATGCCATCCATGGTACGATGCTCAAAGGTCACTAATTGTAATTTAATTTCCAATTAGCAAACAAACTAATGCCAATTTAGAACCAGCAACAACAAACAGGCAGACAACGATGACGACGATGACGACGACGACTGCTGTAAGTGGAGTTAAGCGACACGTAGTTGAAAATGGCAGCAGGAGCAGGGCGGGTAGGTGGACGGTGAATTGGGGTCAGTACCATTCAATAGCCAACCAGTCAGCTGCTCTCAATATCTCTGTCTGTCATTCTATCTCCATCTCACTCTGTTTCTCAATGTGTGTTTGCTGGAAATCGTAGACGATATTATACGGCTGACTACATCGAAAAGTTAAACATGCTAAACATGTCGTTTGTCTACTGCTCCGCCCATACAATTCAAACCTCATAATCATCATCATCATTATCATGTTGATTGTGCTTCTTCCACTCGATTGTTTCGCCAGCCAAGTCTCAACCTTCCGCCTGTTCATTTCTCATTCACAGCCCGTTGGCATCTATCCGAAGAAATACGAATGGGCCGCACGTCCCTTGAGCGGCAATGGCGCCTTACATCTGGATCTGCATCCGCCGCCGCCCATGCAAATAGGCGGCGATTGCTCCCTGTGGATACGCTCCGCCACACTCGACTTTGACGACGGACTGTGGGAGTGCCAAGTGACGGCCAGTGATTTTACCGCACAGGATGCGCTCACCAGTCAACCGGTGCGATTGGTTGTACGTGGTAAGTGTTGGTCCATCAAATGAAATCAATTTCGCATTGTATTAAAAATACCGCCCAACGTGGCGTATGATTAATTTTGTGGCAACTGCCTGACAGAAAATGTAGCTAGTGGTTGTATTAATTCAGTTCAAGCTTGTAAGGGGTACTTTTGGGAACGAATGTGAAATTAGGGCACAAGTTGTAGAGAAAATACCATTTACGGTCAGCATGTTCGATTTTTTCAGCTTAACTAATTGAGCTGAAAATAAATGTGTCCCAGAGCTGGGCAATTTACGGCAAACTGTGGTTAACCAAATGTAAAGGTCTGAGAATAACTAAAGCAAATTCAATTCGATTTTATTTTCACAAAGAAATTGAAGGCAAATACAAGGAAAGTTAGTTATAGTTAGGAATATGGTGCATTATTACAAATTATTAAAAGGGGATATATATTTTTTTGAGAAAAGCAATTAAATAGGCTAAAAAAGTTATATAATTGGAAGAATTTATTTCGAAATTCAATCTATTGAGCACATCTTTGTTCGGCCGATTAGAAAATGATGTAAGTCGTATTATGCATATGCACAAATGTATTTTATCCACGGAAGGCAAAATTCAATTAACCAATTTTGTGTTTGTGGTTTTTTTTATTTGATAGGGAGCGGGAGTAAATTAATTAAAGCTAATGCATATCAACTAGAGCGGGTGGTTCGCATCTGAGCTGCTCGCACTGCTGACATTTATTGTAGACCGCAAGCCTTATAACTAATCCGTGTTTGCCATTTCCCTCCCAATTTACACACAAACACGCACTGTATTCTTTCAGTGGCGCCACAACGTCCACGTCTGGAGTTTGAGAGCGCCCCATTGCCGCCGGGTCACAACATAACGGTGGATGCTGGCGCAGTCGCGACAGTAAAATGCGCTTCACATTATGGTAATCCTCCTGCAACGCTCAAATGGTACTTGGGTAAGTGATGGTCTGCACTATGGCGGGGGGCGGGTTGGGGTGAGTGGGTGGTGTTGTTATCCTTTGATTGCAGCTGTTATCCCACCCAGCT
The DNA here is from genome assembly GCA_035041535.1 of Drosophila cognata. Taxonomy (NCBI): domain Eukaryota; kingdom Metazoa; phylum Arthropoda; class Insecta; order Diptera; family Drosophilidae; genus Drosophila; species Drosophila cognata. The sequence goes on along the minus strand of JAWNLC010000571.1, from coordinate 8,209,774 downwards.
GCCATTGACATTTGTCGTGTTAATTAATTTTAACGATTTGCTCTCGACAGGCGACCAGGAAATCTCTCCCATCCACCCGCAACTGAATGCCACCGAACCGGATAATACACGCACCTGGTCAGCCACCTCGGTGGTGCAGGTCTCCGCCATGAGAGAGCGTCATGGCGACATGCTGCGCTGTGTGGCCTTCCACGAAAATTACGAAGCGAAATCGGTGCCTGTCGAGGCGCGCATGGATGTCAAATGTGAGTTCGATAACCCATAAATAGAAAGTTAAGAGCGTGGGCAGAGCGGTAATATTTTTGACTTAATCTTTAAACTGCAAATGACTTAGCAAAACAAAAACTGCTTTTAATAAAAAAAGATACAAATTTTCAAAGTCATCAATATCATCAGCAAAATTGCAATGGAATATTGCCATCAATATAAAATGTTGTTAATAATTAAGGAACAAGAGGTTAGCTGTGTTGCTTCATTTCACTTTAGAAATTTTTAGTGCAGAAGAAAATTTAACTTGGATTATATCTAATACGCGGGCACAATAGACCTTATAGGTCGCGTCGCAGTGCTGGTTCTCCCCATTTATAATATCTAATATGCATATACAGTCTTGATAATAGCTTGACAAATTTTGAAAATGAAACAAAATTTGTTTGACAATACCATAAAAAAAAACCTGCTTAGACATGCAATATAGTTAACGGGTTTTAAGATAAATTGGAGTATTATCGATAAGAGTGATAACAGCGGTCTAGTATAAGCGTTGCGGATAACCATATATGCCTTATTCCGCCTTTTACATACACCAGCAGAGCTTCATTATACCCATGGGTACAAGCCTTACTTATACTTTGAGTATAAGGAAAATACAGTTTAGACTCTGGTCTGGCTAGACGTCGTTCCTTGGATATGGCTGGGGAGTTGATTGCATTTAGTTTGACTTGGCTGAAAGTCACAAAACTAAAAAAGACATTGCAAACAGCTGTAACAATTCAATTAGCCACAATTTGCAGCAATTTCCTGTTTTGTTAAGCAATTCAAGATTTGGGGGCTCCCAAAGGTGGAAGGAACAACTAGGATGGTAGAATTGTTAGGACACTGCTGCTTTGTTGACTTCGTTCGTTGTGCTTGTTTTGCTTGAGTGACACAACTTGACTGTGCTTGTCTTCTTGTGCATTTGCAGACGCGCCAACCATTCGTCTAATTGGCTCACCGGAAATCGACTTGGAAGAGGATAAGGATGCGCTTGTGCTGCGCTGCGTGGCCGATGCCAATCCGCCGGCCAGCATCGTTTGGCGACGTGCCGGACGCTCCGAGATAGCCAGCTTGCAGGTAAGCCAAGAAACTTTCTGCGCCCCTCACCCACCCATCCCCTCGCCGCACTCCGTTCCCAAGATTGCTATTTTGGCATTCTGCTGGCTGGCTTGCTGGCTGGATTGCTGGCTGGCTTGCTGGCTGGCTTGCTGGCTGGATGGTTGGTTGGTTTGCTGCTCGTTGTTTATGTTGCTACAAAATGTTCGACGTCGCTTGCCGTATTTATCTTAAGTGTAGCAGAAATTTGTAATTGTATTAAATTGCCATCTCTCTCTGTCCTACTTCCTTTTCCTAGGAAACGCTGCAGTTACGTCCTGTCGGACGACGCGATGCTGGCTTATACACCTGCCAGGCGCAGAACTCGGTGGGCACCTCGGAGCAGCTGTCGGTGCAGTTGGACGTGAAATGTGAGTCCTTGTGTTGGACGAGTAGTATTTGTATTGCTCGGTTGCCTTGTGTGGTTGTTTTTGGGTTTCGTTTTCTTTTGTCTTTGCTTGGCCAAGCTTTTGGCATAATTATTATTATTTTTTTGTTTCGTATTGACACTCTTCGTTTCTCTGTTTGTTTTGCCATAGATCCACCGAAAATAACTTCAGCCGGGCCGGATCGTCTTACCACAGCGCCACTCTTCAGTCCCGCCGCCTTCGAGTGCGTCGCCAACGGCAATCCCATGCCGGCATATAAGTGGGTCCAGAGGTGAGTGAAAAGTCTAATAGACCAACAGCAGACCTCGCCACTGTGGTCAGCGGTCAGCGGTCAGCCGTGCAATGCTCGACAATGCACAACTTATTTGCGTTGCATACTTACGGCCACAGCCTGCGTTTTATTTAATATACTGCAATAGACTGCATCAAGATGCGCAATTTGGGCAACTCCCCTGTGGCGTTAATTAAGCCACAGCATTTCATGCTGAGTATGCTCTATATTTGCTCCTTGTGTCAATATAGTTTTCAATATGCGCAGGCGGCATTAATATTCTGTATGTTGTTGACGAAAGATACGAAAGATTGCAATTAGAGCGAACAGTCGAGCAGTAATGCAAACATTACACAACTCGTACTCAAATGAAATATTTTGTATTTATATTGTGAAATCATGATTTAATAACGCAACTTCTCATTTTAATGAAACGCCGATGGTGTAAAAATAAGTCGTTTACATGGGTTACTTTGGCAGAAATTGAAATTAATTTAGTGAAAAGCATTTTAGTTATATTCGATTGAATATAGATTAATGCTTTTTCTATATGTACTGATAAAGTATCTTAATATAAATACTATTATTATTAATATATCTTTATCCAATAATTGGAAGAAAAACTTGATTGCAATCGATGAAGGAAATGACAAGATGAATGCGTTTTATTAAACTGGGTAATCGTGCAGAGTATCAGCTCAAAAATGTGTCCTACATCAATATTCTACGCCATTCGCTCACCGACCGACTCAAAAATAATAAATATACTTCAGCCACAAAGTACTTAAGAGCTACTTAAGCTCCATAAAAATGTAAATGGCGTTAGTTTTGTAAAGATATGAAAATAAAGTAGAAGTGTAATTGAAATTTCCTGTATGCGGGTGAGCTTCCTATTGCGCTTGGCGCACTGCACAGCCAGTCGAAGCAACATGCAACAACACTCCAAACAGTGGCAGCAACAGCAGTAGCAGCAGTTGCACAGCTGCCATGAAGTCTGTCCACCCGCTATTAAACTTGATGTTTGCGTCATTTTAATTAGCTGCACAGCGGAAATTGTGCACAAAATGAGAAATAGATACAGCAGAGAAGACATACAAATTGACAGCAAGAGAGAGAGAGAGAGAGGGAGATAAGAAGAGGCTAGTGGGGGCAGACTTTTGTCTGCAGCAGCTGCTTCTACTTGGGTATTATTATGCAAAGCAGTGTCACACTCATCTCTCCACTTTTTCGTCAATCAACATTTCGTCCGTCCAGTGCCAGTTGTAATAATCAAGGCACGTACCATTTCCCATAGCATATATCCAATAGGACACTATGGTTTTAATTGCGGCATTCACTTCTAATCAATGAAAACCCTCATTTTTTAATTTTAAATTTTTACCCTATTTTTCGACAGGAAAGTTATCTAGACTTGAGCATTATAATAAATAATTGTCGAAATGTGTTAGCAAATGTCACTAAAAATTCCTATGTTGAGTCGTGTTGACGTTCTGCAATCAGATTGTCGAGCATAAAAAACGTCGTTAGGTGAAAAGAATATAGAAATCAAGCGGAATGCCTCAGACCTCCTTGGATGTATGGCTGTTGCATGCAAAAAAGTCAAATCTTTTGCTCAGATCTTACAGTGCCCCCCGCCAATTCCAGCAAACAGCGCCCGTACGTGATTTGTGGTTCCGGTGGGTTGAGCTACCGGCCCAGTCGCTAGATTTTTATGGGAGCTACAAATGAGTGTGTGGAGGCAGGTGGTGGGGGTGGCGTTTTGCGCTTCTTGAGCAGTCAAATTCTAATACGAAATGCGGCATGCAACGGGTCTGGCATGTTGATTTAATGAACCGTGCGTGCGCGTGTTTATCTCAGGTTGAATGTCAATTGTTGAAAACTAATTTCCACGCGTGTTGCACCACCCAATATCAAGCACCAATCAACCGAACCCCGCCCATCCACCTGAGACACATTAAATGGCGCGTGCCAAGCAAAAAATCTACACGGGGCAATGTGTGGCTGTAATAAATCAATAGAGTGCGCTGCTGACAGGCTACCTCTGCTGGTCACGCTGACCAACGATGTCTAGACCTGAGACCTGAGACCTGAGCTCACACAACAACTCAGCCTCTTATGCAAATGCAACCACACAGCCATGGCGAAAACTAAAGGCATCGGAAAGGCCATGTCACTTTGATTTACGTGGAAATTTTCGACGAAGCCAACATAAAGCTGCGATGAATAGAAAAGTAGAAAGCGCCTTGCGAACTCAGGTTTCCACCTCTTTGTTTATTTACTTACTATTTTTTATTCGAGTTTTTGCGACTTCATTTGCGGTGCAGAATTTGCATTTAAATTGCTTTCTAATTTATTGGTTTTAATTGCGTCGAAGTCGCAGTCGACTCTTATTGGCGCTTTAAGCTGGAAAATGCGAAAAATATCGAGGCAGTCAGCTATGTGCGCATATCAGAGGAATTTGTCTTTTCACACACACACACACACACACACACAGAAATTCTTTTAAGCAGGGAGCGGTTGTGGGTTGTGTGCTGAAAGCATTTTGCAGCATAAAAGGCATTTTTCATATAAAAAAAAAGTATCAAATATTTGTTGCTTGCAACGAGCAGCAACAAACGCAATTTTCAATATTACTGCTCAGAACTTGCTGCAGCAGTGGCAACAGTAGTTGCCCCATCCCAAAGTTGCAATTTGGCTGTTGCATTTTTCCCAATCGGTTTGCTGTTCAAAAAGTTGACTCAAGCAAACAGTAAAAAAGAAAATAAGTAAACAAAATTGAAAAGAAAAGCGCAAAGTCAAAATAGCTCTCAAAAATACAATAAATCTTAAGTTAACATTTCTATATGTAATATTGAAATTAATTCAAATGCAAAATTCAGACGAATCGGACATATATTGGCCTATGACGACCCTGTGAACTAGCGGTCAAGTAGGAGTTTTTGTGTGTTATATATTTGAGTATATATTTGTATTTTATTTCACTTATTCACAGAATAATTTCGTTATATATTTTATCGGTAAAAAATGCAGACTTTAAATCAGAATATTAATATGATACATTGTGTATAGGTAGGGAAGCCAAATTCATACGAGTCCCATAAATTTATATTTTATACCTTTTTTTTCGAATTATACTTGCAGAATGTCGCATGGCTCAAAGTACGTGGAGCGTGGCAACGAGCCTCGTCTGGTCATAGATAATGTCACCTATGAGTATCAAGGCGAATATGAGTGTCGGGCCACCAGCTATATCAATGGCCAGGAGCGGGTTGCCATTTCGGACCCAGTCTCGCTGCAAGTTGTGGGTAAGTATGAGAAACACATACAAATACATACATGTATGTACATATGAGCAGCGATGTTTTATGTACATGTTGCTGCTGCGGGCACAACCGCAAAAGCCGCAGCACCACAAAATATGACTACAGCCACAACTGTCGCCAGAGAAAATATGAAAAAAAAAGCCCTCAGGCATACAAGAAAAAGCTTGTGTACAAATTGGCAAAATGAAAAAGTATACACAAAATGTACTGAAAAATGAGTTACGAGTAGGCAAACAATGTGAGCAACTGTTAGGCAAGCTGATGACCAGCGACAACAGCAACATAAAAGTTATGGCCACTCTCTCGAATTTACAGCCCTGTTAAAAGAAACAGCTTAACGTGTGCACCATGTGAGCCCATCTTACTTACTTGCTCACCTTCCCTTCTAATTTCCCGCCCCTACCTCTTCCCTCTCTCTCTCTCTCTGTCTGTCTCTTTTCCCCGTGCAACAAATGCTCACTTTAAATAACACAAAACTCCATTAAAACTGCAACCGGAAAACGCGTCGAAAACATTTTAAGCGCCTGCGATTTTGTCAGTTCCACTCCCCTCTCCCCGTGCCACCCCCTCCTATAATTCTCCACACGCCTGTTGTCGCTCCCCACACAACTTGGCGGCTGCAGGCTCCGCTGGTCGCACAGCACAAATTTAGCAAGCGGCAACTGCCGTTTGCAACAGACTAAACCAAAATGTAACACAAAATCAAAATGAACTTATGACCATAACAAAAAACACAAAGAGAACATACAAAAAATGCAACCAAAAAACCAAAAAAAAAAAAAAAAAAGAAAGTAAAAATGATACTGGGAGCGCGGAAAAAACGGTTGAATAGAACAACTGCCGTGGCCAACATATCCGCGGGCAAGCGACGACCAGCGAAAAGAAGGAAAGAGCAGAAAAAAAATATATATATTTAAATTTAGTGCTGAATACCACAGCACGTACATAATTTATGACCAACCAAGGACACGAGCAATTTAGCCTAGCCAGCCAGGAAAAAAGTGCTATGTGCTGTATGCTATATGTTATATGTTGTATGTATTTGTACATGGTAAAAAAAAAAGAAACTGTGTGCACGTCATCTATATACACGTTCGTCTGTGTATATGTATGGGGTAACTAATGAACTAACTAACAGCAACAGCAAAAGTTACCAACAAAAAATAAATTTAAAAAAAAAATACACACACAGCTCATTATATGCAGCACTGCGCTCACGAATATAATATATCCTACAGGCAATAAAGTTTGTCAACATTTACACTAGCTTTCAACACATTTTTGAAAGCGTGCCAGATTCGGGTTCTCAAGGACATGCCTAACAAAATATGTCTAAGAAGATGTTGACAACTGTGTACAATTTGGCAGCTAGCCAATTTTTTTTAATTTTTGAAAGTTGAGCTCTGAAAATTAACATAAAAGAAAAATGGTTTTACACCAGACATTTTACTCATCAAATAAATTTTTTTGAAATTTTCAATAATTTCCGCTATCCCCTATTCAACTTTTAGCGTTTAAAATTGCACATTTCAAATTTATCTATGCAAGTAATATTTTTCATTAATTAGTTACAGTCGGAAATATAATTAATTAATTTAAACATGGAAATAGCAGAGAAACAAGTATTGCGAATAACCACACTTATTAGGTATATAAATGTAATTCAATTACTTTTTTTCAATGTGAGTGATACATTTGGTTGGCAAAATCACATTTTTTTAATTTCAATATATGTTTAAATATTAAATATCATGAAAGCTAAACAAAATTATATAGAAAGTGGTTGCTACACAACCAACACAAACGGCACAGATACTAAATACTTTACCAGATATGCCTTAAAAAAGGATAAATTTAATAAATATATATTCGACTGACCCAGCAAAATGAATTCCAATTAATTTAGTCGCATGCATGGCGTATGAGTAATTATATGTATTGGCGGAAAACGCAGCAAAATGCGTAACTAATCTGATTAATTTGTAAATTTTTGTTTATTTTTGCAGGCGCACCGCAAGTGCTTCGTCTGCATCCCTCCATGCACACGGTGTCTGTGAAGCGCGGCGAACCCGCCAGCCTGACAATGGTCGTTTGTGCGGATCCTCGTCCACTGCGAGTTGCCTGGGAATGGGGCTCGCTGCGTTTGGAGGCCGGCTCGGGCATAGGTGCGTATATTTACACACAGATGTACACAGTCCGAGTGCGCTTCATTTTGCGGCAAATGCAATTAAAGATGTGCTTTGCTGTTGTTGTTGTTGTTTTTTCTTATTCAATAAGCCGCAGCTCAATTAACGCAGCAGCGCATCAAACACAATGCAAGTCACGTCAGGTCGTGTGTCTTTACCGTCCTGGACTGCACGCCTGAGTGCTCATTAACAAACCTTTTCCGCAAATTTGACATTGAGCAAACATTGCGCGTGTGTTGTGTGGTACGTGTGGCTAAACAGCAGACAGCAGACAGCCGAGAGCCGACAGTGGAACGTGTTTCGCACAAATCAAGACAAATTACACGTCCAGAGACGATGCCAAAATCAGACGAATGCCAAGCACCATGTTGGGGGCTCTACTATGGCATTAGCATTGGCGGCCGACCACAGAGTAGGGGGCTACACTCAATGTCAGCTGCCGGTAATCCTGGTTCTAAAAGACAACTACACGCCAGCAACCAGAATCCAGCTGCAATATGTGTAGCTCGTTTTTCACTTTTAAACTGCATTGCATTGCATCTTTCCAGCAGCGGATCCATCTCTAGCTGCAGCTACCAAACAAATCTCGCGCATTACTCTTCATTTTCAGCTTGTCTGCGTGCGTGTCCGGGCTGTTCTGGGTGTCCTGTAGTCATCTGTCTGTCTGTCTGCTGTCTCTCCGTGCGTGTAATCCTGCGTACTTGCCACTGACAGCAATCAAATGAAGCGAATTGCATGCCAAGCACATGGAGCTGCTTGTTGCGCATGTGCCACATTCCCCACTGACACTTAAATGCCCAAATCTTTATTCTTTTTTACATACTCATCGAATATCAAATTAAAAAGCGCCACAATTAGCGAAAATTTAATTTTATACCCTTTTAGATCGCTTCCGTGCCGATGACTTGCTGCAGGATACGCGGGAGGATTGCTACCTGTCCACGTTGCACATTCACCACACAGATGAGCACGACTCGCGACCCTACTATCTTGTGGTGGAGAACGAGCGGGGCACCGATCGTCATGCCATTCATTTGATTGTGGAGGGTACGTTTGCAGGTGCATAGTGTTTTCTTTATTTTTCCTACCATTATAACACCTTTATTTACTTAAACACACACAACACACATATACATTGATATATTTCATATATTTTTGCAAACACTTTATTTGGTCGTGGCAGAAACATACATTGACTAAAGTGATCAAAGAAAATAGTTTTGTCTACTTTATAATAAACATCAGATTAGGGAACATTTACTTTCGATTATTTATTTGTACTTTTAATCATCGTCTAGAAAAACTGTGTCCGTATACCTGCCAGAATTCCATTACTTGGGAAAATACGCAAGTTAGACGTAGATTTTATAGTTTTATACTTTCAACTATCTTTTAAAGTAACAGCACAAAACAAATCGAATATTCACAAAAGTGTTTGCAGAGATTTCTGTTGGCAATTATTAATGAATATGAGACAGTGAATGCAATCCATTTGACACTTGCAATCGGCACCGTTTAATTAAATTTCACATTTACAATGCATGCGAATTAATAAGTTGTTAAATATTTTTTATACGAACAGCATATATTAATTATATCAATTAAAAGCGTACCATATATACAATTTAAAATTCCTCTTACGCTTGCATAATCAACGCCATTGAATATCAATACGTACAACAATTCAACAACAACGAACTGGACCAATTGATGCTTTTGGCAACGCGCAGAACCTTTGGAGATGAGCTATTTGCTGGGCGTTGCCGGCGGCTGCATGGCCGCCATTTTAATCCTGATCTGTCTCTGCATCTATGCCATAAAGAGCAAAAAGTGCTGCTTCAAGGGTAAGTTAGCGGGAAAGCTGCTCATTAAAAATAAAAATTCAATTTGCTTTTAAAACAACAGCAGCGACAACAATTGCAACGGTTGGCAAACAATCGCCAGCTCAAACAGGACAACATATTAATTACAAACGCCTCAAAGCGAACGCGTCGCAATAATTAAAGCATTTTCCTCATTATGCCACCAGATGGCGTTGAACTTTTCGCCACATTTTGCTGTCATACTAATTGCAAAAAAAAAAATGAAAATACACAGAAACTTGCAGCAAAGCCAAAACATAGAAAATGAGCGCAAAAAAAAACGCCCAACAACTAAAAACAATAGAAAAGCCGCGCATATTTTTCTCTTCTTTTTTGAAAACATTTTCTTTCTTTCAAACTCAAATAAATCTCATAAAATATTCATTAGCGCGTTTTGCGCCGTCAGCGCCTGCGGTCAGTTGGCCAACACAAAAGGGTTAAGGTCCTCTAAGAACTAACCAGCATTCTTGTTTTGCTCCGCCCTCATAACAGTACTACATTTTAATGTGTCTGCTGTTTAAGGTCGTTGAATTCATTCTTCTTCTTTTTTTTTTTTTTTTGGGAAAAAAGCGAATACTAGAAGTGCGGCTGCTACTAATTAGAAATCAAAATCGCGCCGCAAAAACTTTTCTCAACGCGCAATTAAAATGCACATTTGTGTAAACAATTTGCAAACAGCAAAAGGAAAGCCATTTCGTTAGAAAAAGAAAGGCTACGTAAAACGAAACTTTTTAACGGAAACATGCTCAAGTACACTGTGCCACTGGAAAGTTTTGCGGGTTGTGTATTGAAGGGAATTTAGGGTGAGGGATTTGTTTGAGTATGGCCAATTTTGCTGTTGACTAGAATACAACTGTGAACTTGAGTCGTAAATAAGAATGAATCCCTCGATTCTTCAACAGGGTGCAATTTCTCAATTGTCAATCAAAATGTCAATTTGTACAGCAGCGGCAAAACGTGGAAATTTGAGCAAAGGCACAGCTGCCTGTCCAACTTGCCAAAGTTATCGAATGGCATTTGACAGATCTTCAATTGCCTTCAAATATCCCAGGCTAAAGCCCCGACCTAACCCACCACACCCACATACCCAAACACATACGCGTCATTTAATCTAGTCGAAATCCATCAAAATTACCCCGCTCTTGAGCCAGCTTTAGACAACATTACACCTTTTGGCCATCAATAAGTTTACGGCTCATTTGTCAAACGTAGCTGCAGATACATATGTATCTGTGTATCTATGTGTGCATCTTGCAATTTATCTATGTCTATTTGTCTGTCTGTTTATCTGTCCGTCCATCTGTCCATAAGCGTGCGAATTAGTAATTCGCAAAATTTTTGAATAGCGCGCCAATCCACTTTATGAACTATACATGCATAAAATATGCAAAAGATACGAACGAGTTTTCTTATATACATTTTATTTTTTATTTTTGTGCGCCGTTGCAGGTTCCACTGGCTATAAATCATCGGATAAGGACAGGTAAGTTGATGCGAAACACACACCATCAGCAACACACACACAACAAATGGCCGGTTATGATACATTTTTATGAAAGGGAGCTCACAACACAACGCAACCAGCAGCCAACAGGTGGCGCTGGCGTGCCAATTTATGCGTCCCGAAGGGCCACACACACAAAAATACACACTCGCTCATACCCATGAATAAATCGAGCTGCCTGTCTGTTCGTGTGCGTGTGTGTGTGTGTGTGTCTGCGTACAGTGAAGATGAGCGATATTGTAATTTTGTATCATAAGTAACAGTCATAGTCATACTTTCAAATATCTGTGATAAAAATCCGACAGTAAATACGCCGCGATTTGCAAAAATAAAACTCTTGTTTCAAATAGCATTAAAGGAGTTTAAGGAGTTAAAGGAGCCTTCCAGCTTGCATTAGGAGCTAAACTAAGACTTACTAACTCATTGTAGATTTTAGTGTTTTCGTTGCAAAACGGCTGAACTAAATTTGCTTTTTCCAATATATATTGTTAGCTAAGTCGATTTAAAGAAAAATGGTTAGGGTTGGAAAAAAGTGGAATAGTCTTTTAGCATTCATTTAAAACTGCCTTGTGAAATAATTTGACCGAAAAGTACCAGAATAATTTCTGGCATGCAGAACTCAATAGGGTCTTGAAATGTGTGGCTGAAGCTCAAACCGGCAAAGATATTGATACCAATAAAATAGCTGCTAATATCATCACTCAGAGATATTTCTACCACAAAGGCTCAGCTGCTAATATTGTGTTTCACGATATTAAGTCACAGGTATATCAAATATCACTCAACACTAGTGTGCAATGTATGATGTATGCAATACTGCAATGCCGGCATTTTCACAAATATTGCACTGTTGTGCCGCGCAACGTCACGCACATACACACACAAACACAGAAATGCCACAGCAAACACGCCCCTTAACAATCGCTCATTGGAGCTCCCCCCTTACATGAGCAATGGGTTTGTGGCAGTTGTTTGGGTCACCGCTTCAATGGTCCCGCCTCGTCATACTGCCCCATTTAAAAATTACCATATTTCGCTTATGGAGCACACACACTCGGACCATACACACACACACCGCACTCACACACACACATCACAAAATTTCAATGAATCGCTTTACGGAAGCGCTTTGCAACGCCTTTTAGTGTGTGTGTGTGTGTGTATGGGTGTGTTGTTGCAGCGGAAATGGATTTGAATTTCCGTTATATATATATTTGGGAACGCAGGAGTCACAGCCACATTTCCAATGGCATTCATTATTTATTCGACCTCTGCAAACCAGCCCGCAACACTAGCATCCAAAACTAACAATTTGAAATTCATACAATTTGGTATCAATCAAAACGAAACAAAATCTTTATTAAGCGAAAGCTGCCTCCAGGGATTTGGGGATATTAAGTATTCCAAGCTCTCCACTGTCGCTTCAAATAATCAGTTGCCGACAGGCAGATGAAATAGCTGAATATTTAGATATGCCACTGGCATTCAATTTACCAATGAAACGGCAGCAATTTTAGAACTAGAATCATTTTCTTTGCAATGCCAAACATTGCATACTCTTGAACACATACATTTATTATATATTTGAAACTTACAAAGAAAAGCTTATTTCAAATTGCAAGTAATGCAAGTATGACTAAAATTAACAACAGTTTGTACTGCACCTATTAAAATAAGGCAAAATTCGCGGTCAAATACTAGGAAGTTTTGGAGAAAACCTAAGTTCTTATTATAAGATACCTCTATAGATCCTAACATCAGAATCCAAATGTACCCCAGATAAGTGTATAAAAAATCGATTCCCCACACCGCCTCACACACCCTGACAAAAACACAATTGTCACTACGGCCCTATCTCAGAAAATTTTCGTTAACAATTTTGTCATTTCTCTTTCTTGTTTTGTTTTGCCTGCAGCGAAAAGGCTGATTTGAAATCACGCTCGGATAGCACAAGTGGCCCCCAAGGTGATTCAATTTATACAACGCCCGCCGGTTTCCATCATCACCAGCAACAGCAGCAACAACAACATCAACAGCAGCAGCAACAGCAGCAGCAACAACAACAACAACAGCAGGCTGCTGCGGCAGCAGCAGCATTGCATGCAGCATCGCAGCATGCTCAACAGCAGCAATATGCGGGACATGGATCGCCGGAGGCAATGAAGGTACGCATGGCTGCAATGATATTACAACCACCCACTAGGGTCTAGCAGGCAGTTGATAACGAAAGCAACGAGCTTCACTATCAACCACAGCCAGAACAACAACAACAACAACTACATGAACATGAACATGATAATAGTAATGCTCACACAAATAACACCAACACCAACAACAACAACAACAATAATAATAATACCACAACAACAACTGAATTGACTGCAACAACAATGACAACAACACTGACCAATATTAGTAATAACAAAACAATAGAGTTAGCCAAAGCCTACAGCAGCAACAGCAGCAACATGCTGGCACGCAGCAACAGTTCGAATAGTTTAAGCCTAGACAGTACGCTAAATAGTAGCAAAAATAATACTAGCAACAGCAACAGCAGCAATAGCAGCAATAAGCAACATCAACAGCAGCAACTAGAGAACAATATGAACTGTGAGCTAAAGCCAACAGTTGCCAGCGGTAAGCTCTTAAATTTGAATTTAACCAGCGAGGAGCAGTCAGTGGTTCAAGCAGTGGGTCAGCCAGAAGCTGGTCAGCTGAGCGCTGAGGAAACACAGTTGTTGCTGCAAAAGCTGAGCATCAATAATCCATTTTATCGCTTTCGCAAGCAGAGCAACTCATTGAGGGAGCGGCGACGATTGCGACGTCGTCGCCAATTTCGTCGTCACAGATCCGAGACAGATCTGATGGCACATTCACACACCCAACCAATCCCATATACCCAGCAACAACCGCACCAGCACAATGAAGCCAAAGTTGTAGTTGTATTAGACAGTAAGCAGCAATTAGCCTTAAGTAATTCTAGAACTGGCATTAAGACTAGATCCGTAAGCAACTTAACGCCCGACAATTCAACGGTTATAACGAATCCATTTTCCATATTTCACGATGATGAGATTTTAACGCTAGGCGTTAATCCAAGACTGCGAAGTGCAAACAGCTCAGCGCGACCACAACGCAGTGGAAAAGGGTTGCGACGGCTGTTCGAGGGCAATCGCCAAGAGGCGACAACGACAACAACAATAGAGACTAATAGCAGCATTCATCATCACTATTTGCACGGTGTGCCCGTGCGTCGCTTTGAGAGGCAGGACTTCAGTGAGGACACGAGGAGCACAACGGGCAAAACGAAACGCTCCAAGGCGCTAATATTCAAGCAGCTATCGCTGCGCAAGCTGCAGAAACACGATGAGCAGCTGGCACCCAAATTAAAGCTCAGCTATCGCTATCCAAATCGAACTCAGAGCATACAAAGCATGCGTGCGGCGGGAAGCGGTGGCTACGAAATACAGCACACGGCCTACCGACCACCAAGGCACGTCTCCACCACACCCAAGTCCAATTACTTTGAGCGGTTGCAAGCGAAAACGCGCCAGGGTATACAAAAGATACGCGACAAGTGCCGCAATTTCAAGGCGATCAACAACAGCAGCAGCGATGCCAGCAGCAGCGGCGGCAATGCCAGCGAATTTAGCGGTTTTCATACTCTCGCCAAAGATGAGAGTTTCCGCTTCATCAGCGATCGGGCACACATATCCAGCTATGAGTCACGCTGTGCTGCAGCACATGCAGCTGGCAAACAGGCGACTATATACAAAAGCTACAAGTCGGAGATAGATTTGAGCAAAAATCTGCACTATCTCGAGCATTATCTGGAGCAGAATTTTGAACAGAAGTTGAGCAGCAGTAAGCAGTCGGCGCATTCTGTGGGTCGGATTAGCGGGGCTCAGCGTCGAGCTTTAGCTGCACAGCGTTGTAGGGAGAGGGAGGGGATTGAGCAGGGGGAGACGCCACGACGACGCCACAAGCGCAGTCAGTCGCAAGCGAATAATCAGACAGCTGTCAACAGCAACAGTTGCTATGAGAATTTGGGCACACTGCCCATCTCAAGAAAACACAATCACAACTCGGATTCGTTAAGCAGCTCCGATTATGCATCAGTATTTAGTGGGCCCACATCGGGGACTAAAAGGGAAATCCCAAGGCAGGCAGCTGAGGGGGACCAGGAGCAGCCAGCAATTGAGGAGCAACAGCAACCGCAGTTGCAGCCACAACAGCAGCAATCTGCTTCAAAATTGCGCTACGAGCACCCTGATAAGATGTGTGAATATTATTTTGATAATCTAAATAGTTATACGCTGGCGCTAGAACAAAGCGAGGATCGATTGCTGGCCGAAAGCGCTAAGTCAGCGCGTTACTTTTACAATGACGATCCCGAAACTGATGATGATGGCGACGATGATGACGGCGGCGATGATGAAAAGGATGCAATCTTGGCTTTAGCCACTAACGAGCCGAATTATATGGAGCGTGATATACGCATACGCGTCAATGTCAACGAGTGTAATGATGATGTCGATTGGTTTCAACGACAGCAGCAGCTGCAGCAGCAGCAGCAGCAGCAGCAGAAACTTGAACTGGGCACAGCGGCAACAGTATATAATGAGAATTTAGCAGAGAGCACATTCTATCAATCACTCAATCAGCATTTGCAGCGACAGGCAATTGCCATTGACAGCGAAACGCTGCAGAAAATAGAGGGAGACGCAGATGTGGAGGAGACTGCAACGGAAACAGCTCTGGGGGAAAACTATTTGACACACTTTCAACGAAGTCGCAGCGACTTCGAGCGCATCAGCAACAACAGCAGCAGAAATGATGACGTGGAGATGCTTTACGTTCGCAGCGAATATTATGGTTTTGGAGGAGCTGGCGGTGAGACGGATGTCTTATTTGCTACGAAGGAGAGACGTGCGGATTTAATGGAAGCGCACTACTCCCGCAGCTATCCAACAGCAGCAGCAACAACAGACGCAACCACAACATCAACGCGCCACTTTATGTCCGGCAGCCTGGAAGCAGACAGCAGCAGCAGTAATTTGGCCAGCTACAAGCGCAATCGTGCAGCGAGACCTGCAGCAGCAGCAACAGGAGCAGCTTTAACTGCAACAAGCGTTGGCAGCCTTAGTTTGATAAGGCCAACCACAGATGCGCTGTATGCCACCAGCAGCAAGCAGCAGCAGCAGCATCAGTTGCAGCCCCTCCCAACGACAATTGCAGTAGCAGCTACGCCGCCAGCAGGTGGCAGCTCTAACACAAATACGAGCGCAAACAATCGATACATGCTGGAGCATATGCGCAAATACTATGCAAATCAACAGCAACATCCACCCGCACATTCTGTCAACTCATCTTCACTGTCCAATTCATCATCGTCGAACTCATCCATGTCGCAGCAGCACAAACTGAATCTAACCAAGCAGCAACAGCAGCAGCAACAGCAGCAACAACAGCAGCAGCAGCAATTGCATTTGTTGCCGCGTCGCAACTCGAGCACATCGAACGCCTCCTCGACGGCTGACAATTTTGACAGCTTCATAGCGTTGCGCAATGCAGCAACAACAACGCCCGCAACAGCAGCAACAGAGTACATAGTCAAACAGCAGCAGCAGTTGCCACAACGACGCACTCAGCAGCAGCAGATGACACCTAACGCTGCTCCGCTAATCTCAGCGCTCAACTATTATGGTCATGGCTTGGCCAGCGGCAGCAGCGTTAGCAGCAGTAGCAGCAGCAGCGGAGGCAGCGTTCTCACATACAATGGCAAATTATCGGCAACCGCAATGTTGTCACAAGTAAATTTGCCCAGATCCACGATGCTGCATCAGCAACATGCAACGACAACAGCGGCATCAGCAACAGCAACGCCAACAGCAGCTAAAGCGTCCGCACCCGTATCCGAAACCTTTATACTGGAATATGAGTGTTAGCGCACGTTTAAATTACTAGCGATCCAAGAGGGGGAGTTGAGGCTGCTGTTGTTGCTGCACCTCATCTCCCTGTCCACCTGTCGACAGCCAAATGTGAATTATTTTGTTAGCCTCGACTACGCCTCCTGTCTATATTTAGGTGGGTTGATTTTATGGAATTGCTTTGGGGTTTCGTTTGTCGAAATTACAATTACAAATTGTTAACGCAACTGATTGGATTAACGCTCCTCCCCCCAAAACCACTCAGAGCCCAAAATCGAAATGTGTACATATGTATGTCCCGTCTCTGAATAGCAAATAGCAACGCAATCGTATGTATAGAACTAGGGCTAACTAACGTGTATCTATCCCATGCAGTAAATGTAAGCTATATGTGTAAGTTAACGTATTTGTGTATTCATATATGTATGTATGTATGTATGTATTTATTGCCGTTGATTAGAGTGTAAAAGTACATGAACTTTATGTCATGTAAAGAAGAGCATACGTACATTGACTCGTATGTATAGTTAGGTATACATTATCGTAAACTACTGACAATAATACAATTCAATTACCGTTTACATTAATTAGCCAAGTTACTTGCAAATTCGAAAAGTGTATTCGAAATCGAAGGAAATGCATAAATCAAATTTATAGATATATGTATGGCAAATCATACTCCTACTACTTACATGCATACTACAATGTAAACCAAATTTATCCTACATAAAAGATAAACAACAAAAATTATCGAATTTTGATGAACTTAACTTCAAGCTAATCGTTACCACTTTTTAAATACATATACTATATAAGATGCGAGTATTCGATTGTTCTCAACGCTGTTAAGTTTTTCGGTTTAGCCTATTAGATAATCCATCAATCCTTAAAGTTACTGAATGCCTATCAGACCTCTGCAATGAGTAAAGTGTACTTTTGATTATTGTTGAGCACATTCTTAATATAATTTATACGAAATGAGCAAAAATCGGATTATTGTTTTTTTTTTTGCTGTTGAAAATTAAATATAAATACTCTTTCTCAGTTGTGGCTATAAAGAAATTATGGATTTTAGCGTACCTTATGATAAATTAAATAATTTAAGTATGACATTTTCATTGGTATATTAAAAAGTATTTAAAATAATTAAAAAATGATTTCTTGAAAATAAAAGATTTTACATCGAGGCTGTACTTATTTCCGTTTAAAATAAAGCCAACTATTGCGCGAATCATAAAATGTAAATTAAAATGTTTGATTAATTCTGATTAGTATTTAAAAGCGTACTCCTTGCAGATCTTTGATATCTATTATCAATATGTATACTAAATAATGTTGAGATATGCCACAGAAATAGGAAAATAAATAAACGGTACAATTTTCCAGATTCAAAACAATTGAGTTGAATTGAATAATTGAATAAACTAATAAACATAACAAAATCATATTTAAAAACAAAATGAAGTAACTACAATTCTGAGCTTCCACGTGAAGAGATTGGAAATTAAAACGATCGCTGCATTTCAGGACGAACATAAAATGTACAACAACAACAGCGAATTTAATCACAAACCGCATTAAATATGAAAATCTGTAACGTCAACAAATGAAATTTATTAATGCGGCAAAAGCGTATTAGCGAAAAGGATGTTTCCGACAGAAATACATATATAACAATATTATTTATTAACACCTACTGTGTGTGACTTCAATAACATGTTGAACTTTAAAGAGCAACAACTGTAAATACAACTACAACTAATTGCAATGCAACGAATGACAGGCGGCAAAAGCGACAGTCTCATTTCCACCACATTCGTCACACAGTGCGTATACGCAATATTTGCCATCATTACTCAAAATGAAATGAATAAAACGGAAATGAATATCACATAAATATTTGTGTAGCGACTGCAACCAAAATATATATGTATGTATATTAAAACTGGCTTCTTACTCTTTGAAGTTACGCTGTTACATATAAAAAAATAATTATTGCATGTTGCATGCGCTCGTATTTTCTGACACCCCCCCCCACCCCCCTTCAGCAAGCTCGCCCATGCAATTATCTGTGTTCGCGCAATTTATCTCATTTGCGGCTGAGTTATTCCCAACTGCAGCAAATAGCTCTGCCAGACGAGCCAGGCCCAAATAACTCGTCCCGCTTTGCACCGCTCTACCCAACACAAAGCAGCAGTTTGCGTTTGTGTGCAATATTTTTCAGCTGGTTTTTCTTTTTTTTTTCTCTCTCCTTTCTGTTGCTGTTATTGTTGGGCAGCCAGCACACTTTTCCGCTTAATTTACTGGCTGGCAGCTGCCCCAAAAAAGGAGAGGAGGCCACTGCTGTTGCACAGTGGCACGCTGGCAGCCCGGCCGGTTGACAACAGCAATTGCTGCATTATGCATAAGGCACAGGCGCGGTTTGCATCGTGTTGATCCTGGCTGGGGACCTCAACAGCCATTTCAATTGCTATTTGCTTTTTGTACAACAGCTACAATAATAATTCATGGCATACTTTATGACTGACCATCAACTTATCGGCAGTTGTTGCTGCTGCATGCCGCAGCACCCCTCCCACTTCATTCATCCGTTTCTCGCATCTTAACATCATCAACCGTGCAAGCATGGGGCACTCAACTCCATGTATATAAATTAATGAAAGTCAAATTTAAATTTCTTTGATGCGGCGTAATAATCTGGCTGGTTTTGCAGCTTGACTCGAATGTTATCAGTGTTGCATCAGTCTATTGTGGCATAAACCATTTTATTGCTTATCAGAGAGAGAAACAGAGACAACAACAACAACACGAATTGATTGGGGAAATTTGTTATGCTAATTAGATGTAGTTAATTACACGTTTGATTAACCTAAAGTAACTGGCATTTGCAATTAAATTATTTTGCTTGGATGGGTTTCCTTAAACAGAGTTGGATAAGAAGAAGAAGACTGCTGTAGCACTTGAGAATTTATAGAGAAAAGTCGAATAGAGACACACACACACACATACAGATACTGCCACCATATACATTACACAGAGAAAAGTACTAACTGCTAATTTACGCAACTCGAAACTCAAAACAAAAACTGCCGCGATTTGCGCGCACCAACAACACATTTATATTCAACATATATATATACTATATACTTTTTCCCCCATTTTCGTGTTTACAATTTGTTTCAAGTATGCAACAAAACAAACAGACAAACTATATAAAAATAATAAAAAAAAAACAAAAACAGCAACAGGCAACCAAAAAGCGCAGCCTCAGCTGCACCATTTAACATTTACTTGTATGATTAAGTAATCAGTATGATACTTAGTATTTTTACTTAGGACATCTTGCTGCATTCGTCTCGTATTATTTTTAAAATGTGCTAATGTTAATTTAGTTTATGTTGATTTACTATTAGTTCTTTAATACTTATATACTGAAATTTATTCAATGAGATTCACGATGGGTTGTGAAAACAAAAACACCAAACACACTCACACACTTACACACCCACACACTTACATATACACATATGTAATAATTTCATCACAATTACATCGAATTGCCAACGGAATGTATACCCCAAAAAAAAAAAACAAAAAAAAAAAACTAAAGAAAAATCAAAATTACAAAAAAAAATATTACCAATATGTAAAACATCAAAATCAAAGCAAGTAACCAGTAATATCTCTGCATACCACTATATATTAATAATTATCCGTAACAATGTATGTGCTCCATGCATTTCGTGCATTCTCTTTGATAACTCTCAAAATCGAAATTCTTAACGATACAGTTCTGCGATCTAAAATTTGATTGTTTGTGTTTTGTTTGCCTTTCTGTTTGTTTTTTTTTTCACTTTTTTCAGTTAAATTTAACGTTTGTTCTGTGTCTAATAAAAACAACGGAATCAGCAATTACGGCAACCACTGTGCATCTCCCCACCGTCCCCAGCCCACTCTCTATAAACATAACCTCACCCAGTTCCCGAATCAGTTCCAGCTCGAAACATTTTGTGCCTGACTTTTGCACGCGACTTTTTGCGAGTGTCGCTATCATTTTGTACAACATGCAACATGCAACATGTTTCACTTTTGATTAACAACCATCAACTAATTTGTGTTAATTTCATTTTTCATATTAATTGTTAGCTTTTTGTTTAACTTGTGTGTATTCGTTATTTCTCTCTTTGAGAGTTGAGGCATGTTTTTGTATGAGCCAGGCTTAAGCCGCAACGATACAAAAGTAAATAGCATTTAACTGTGAACAAGATCCAATGATGCAAATGTGTACTTGTAAACCATTCTCTAAATATCAATTTTCATATTTTTCATTTTTCTTAAGAGATTTTCTTGTGTTGCTGGCAAAGTTTTTATTGTCCTCATGCGTCCGATTTTGTTGCACTTTATAAAATACACACACACATGCATACGTGCATACATGCAAGCATTTGTATATGTATGTGTTCATGGTATCTACCCAAGCATTTTGTGTTTTATTAGTCCCCCTAACAGAATACATCATAATAAAAGGCAAAGTCTTCCTGTGCCTTGCTTTATTACTTGTTTACTATGCTTATACACTAGTTTTTCATTTTTCCACATTTGTTTTTTGTATTTTCTGTTGTTTTACATTTGTATCTGCTCATGCGGCATGCTGTGCTGTCTGTCTGTCTGCCTGTGTGTGTGTGTGTACCTCTGTCTGAGTGTGAATGTGCGCTTGCGTTTGTGTGTACTTTAAAATGATGTCATAATTTCTATTTCATGAATACAATTTTCTGCAAATATAAGCCGCTGGTAAATTGTAATTAATAATTCCAGGATAGCTCATGTTTATTTTGACTTCTTTTTTGGTTTGTTTGCGCAACATATTTACTGAATAAGAACTAAGCCAACAGGACTCATAAATAAAATGCCAGCCATCGCAGACACGCACCACAAAACTTGCCCTCAGTACATAAATCAAAACTTTCACTTAGCCACACCTCCACCCATTTCGCACACAAGTGCTGCTAGACTATTAGTTGAAAATGCTATCCGAACAACTGGCACAACTTTATTGTCGCTACGCTGCTATTCGTTTTATTCCTTTCGTGACCATCAGTTAACATTTCATGCAATTTGTTAAGAGCTGAATTCAATAAAAGCATTTCATTGCATCATTACATAATGTGCTGCAAACAAAGCAGCCTCCGAGCGCAAAACTCAAGAGCTAACCCCTCACTCTTTGCCTGGCTTCTTGCATGTTTCTGCCAACTTTCGTTTGCAGCTGTTTGTCATATAATTCAAAAGGGCTTCTTACCCGTCTTGAGACGCAGCTACATTTGTTGTGTCTGCTAATAACATATTCAATTAATTGCGCCGAGTTTCGGCAAGTAGCTAAAAAATAATGCAAAAGTTCTTGCAACTCAAGTTTAAGTTAAGTAAGTGCCAAGCGATAATCTTGACTGGCTCAGCAGTAAAATGCATATTTTGGCCAAAAATTTAGGCGGCAGGTACTGTTATGCATATTATGGCCAGCACACATGCGCACTCACACACAAACAAACACAGACACTCACACATAGCGCAACTCCACTTGGCACACACTCACATTCACACACGCACACTCACACTCCCACTCACACTCACTTGCTAACTGTAAAGCGCACTTTCGTTGACTCTTGGCTGCTGCAAAGTTTGCTCGGTAACAACTTTTCATTGTTCTTTTTTCATCCCAAATTTGACATAGTTTTTCATGTGGAAGAATAACAAGTGCATTTAAATATTGTACTCATTTCACGGGCTATCAACTCGATAACAGTGCATTAAAGCATTAAATTTACCACTGGTCAATTATAATTCTTAATTACAGCCAATTAAACCTGAGAGCAATAGCATTTTCAACCAAATGTAAAAACCTTCACTAGCATTTATTGTCCCCCCGAAGTCAAACCACTTCAAAGTTCACTTCGAACCACAAACAAATCAAATGCATCGCAGTGCACACAATAATAAATACAAACAGCAACAACAAAAGGCTATATACATATATATATATACATATATATAAATATATAAAGCGCAATTATTATAATTTCATTTTGCTGCCGGTCATTAAAATGAGCTTCTTTTTTGCGTATATTATTATTTACTTTTTTCAAAAATTAAAAATGTTAATAAATATTTGCGCTATACAAATAGCGAGAAACAGCGAATTGAGCCTGATGCACTATGAAATTACAAAAGTTCTTCACGACTCGTTCATTACATTATTATTTTTGTTGTCCATATGGAATGTGGCACTTTTTGTATTGTATTCGGTCGGAAAAAACCGTAACAAACTGAAATGCATTTATATATGTATGTATAATTTAATATTTCCCTGATATGAATTGCAACCATTTTGATTACCAATTTAATTTCTTAAATGGCGCTATGCTTGGTTATTTGTTTTGATTTATATGTTATTATGTTAATTTTATATTTATAAGTCTATCTACATACATACATATATTGGGTCACCCTTTTCTATATATGCTACCGATTTTAACCTGATCAATGTTTTAATTTTAATGATTGAGCTACACTTATGCCTTTTAGTTTAAAGTACAGATATATGAAACAGCGTCTTTGAAGAAGCCAATTAAAATTGAAATCACGAAGAACAATGGGTCAATGGGCCCAGCGCATAATAATGATAATGATAATATTGATGATGATGAATATGATGTTTGAATCTAAAGTGAAATGCAATGTAAATGTGTGCACCGTGTATTTAATTTTTATTACTAAGTGTATATTAAATAAAATTATTCATACATATATTTATTTGCAACTGACAAGCAACCGAAGTTGATTTTCAATAAAAACTTATTTTCTACATTTTACATTTTTGGTTTTTTCAATTTAGAATTGCGGTCAAGCCAACAGACAACAAACTATATAAAAAGAGCACTAATTACTAACATTTGTATTCCTAGATCGAGTCCTGGACTTAAATATAGCAGTTTTTCAATTACTTAGCGAATATGCAATTGAGATCAGTTATTCAGCATTGATAATAGCTAAACTTATGCATCATACATTTTGTTTTTAATCCAGATCATAGCTGCATAGCAAATAAAGTCATGTCGATTACCATGTAGCGTGAAAAAAACAATATTTTTAGTTTATTAATTAATTCCAATCAGCTCATGTTTTGCAATTTTAACAGTTTGTACTTTATGTAGAAAAATCTTCATAAATTGTTTGCAAAGCAGTTCAACAAACCACAAAAACAAAAAATCAAATTCAGTAAAAAAAAAAAAAACTATAAAAATTAAATAAATAAGTTATACAAAACATTTATATGATAATTATGGATAATGTAGATCATCTAATTTATAACGTAAACAACAAGAGAATTGAAAAAAAAAAAAAACAGTAGAAGTGAAAACTGAGTACCGCATTAAATGATGAACAAATTTATAACAGAAAAAAGAATATATTAATATTAATAATAAAAAAAAATACAATTTAATTGCGTACGAGTGTGTGTGATAATGTTTCTCATTTGTGTGCCTTAATAATTTTGAGTTGAGTTCCCATTAATATTGAATTGGGCATTATTATTATTATAATTAATATTTATTGATTTTGTTCGTTGTATTCGCATTCCACTTTTTGCCGCTGTATGTGTGTGTGCCTTGTGCAAACGTTTGGATAATTTTCTCTCTCTTTCTTACACATTCTCTCTCTCTCTCTCTCTCTCTTGTGTATGGATGGAACAATAAATTTTTTTTCAGTTCTGATTTATTCATAAGCCCAGAGCTGCGCTCGCTCCGTTTGTTATGAATTTTTTAAACTCTGTGCGCTCACTGTTAGTTGATTGAAAAATATAAATACAAATATATATATATATATATTTTTATTCTTATAATTTAAAACAAACAATAAAAAAATACTCCATACTCGTTAACAACCACCCACAAACAATAAGCTGCAAGTACTTTCAGTTGAGATTGTTTTTGGCAATCAACAAATGCATTCGCCAAATTGGCAATTGTCATGTGTTCAGGGAATGTCCCAAAGCTCAAAAACCTCCGTCTAAACGCACACCCATATCAACGCAGCATTTTTCCACACACACATATATATACACACAGACACACACACACACACATACACATTTACAACAACGACACCTTGGCAAATGTCTTATCTTGCATATAGAATTTACTTTATTCAACTCGAAACTGTAATTAATTTTGTATAATTTCTGCGTTGCCCCTTATGATTATAGTGATTGTGAAAACACGCAACCCACCAACTACCCAGCATACCCACCCACCCACCAAGTAAGATTTTATTTCACACATGTGGCTGTAGGGATATAATTATATAAAATTCAAGGAGGCAATTATCAAGCTAATTAGCACAAACAAGAGATATGAAACTCGACTTTCTCTCCCTCTTTCTGACAGCAAAAAAAAATAGTAAAAAAAGACGAAAGAAATTTATTAAAAAAAAAAAATATTTTTATTTCCCTAGGCTAGATGAAGATAAAGAGGCCTATTTAAATATTTTGTTGAAATGTTTTCAAATAAAATTTAATTTATGTGGACTTGGTGAGCGCCCCACCCCGTATTCTTCCTCTCTTATCTCTTGTCTCTCTATCACTCTGTCTCTCTCTTAAAATATATATCTACATAAACGCATACATGTAAATTGTTTAATTGATATGGATTGATGAATTGACCTTAACCAACCAATTATATAAATACACACCAAACATATATATAAATTATATATATATATATATATACATATCTAAATAATAACGAATATATTTATGTATATGATTATTTTTCTTACTTTTGATGACCTTTGATGATGTAATAATAAGAGAATGAACTGAATTGATTGACTTTTTACTTTGATATGTACATTGAATTGTCATTTATATCTACATCTACATACACATTAATATATATATATTTATATATATATTTATATCTATATCCATATATAAATACATAATCGCCTATACCGTAAAGAACGCCGGAAATTGCTACGTTCGTTTCTTCGTTCGTTCCTTCGCTCGTTCGTTCGTTCGTTCTGCTGATGATCGTGATTTGCGCATACAATTTACAATTAAAACCATTAACAGTTAATAAGCATAATTACATAATATACATATAATATAATACTACTACTAATTGTACTTGTACCAAGCTAATAATTTGATGACCTGATAATGATATGATCATGATTTGTTATGTGGTGCAACCCTGGCGTATATACGAACGTTTTTTGGATTTTATTTACTTTAATAAAAAAAAAATCATTTTTAATACTTATACTTGTACTTGTATACAATATATATACATATTGCCTATTAAAATATACGACAATTAATATACGATCTAGTCATACATATATAGTGTACGCATCATCCAATGCATATTGTAATTTTTAACTGAATGTTCTGTGATAACCAGCGAAGCGCAACAAGAGATCCCCAAAAAAATACAAAAACAAAACCAAATTTTATATATAAACATACTATATATACCACACATAGCCACAGCTTCAAAAACAGCTCACAAAAAAGAAACTTGAGAAGACACCGCAGCAAATCCACACAAGGGCCCTAGAATTTAACACACACAAAAACATACTCACAAAGTACTTAGTGTGCACCATGTCTAGTTTACACACACTCACGTACACTCATCAGCACGTACTGCATTTTATGTTTTGTCATGATCATTCATCGCACAACATTGCGTATACCTAATGCGGCGATCTGCCAGGCACCAACAAATTTGTGGTTTGCTTACGGCTTATGACTCGGCACAGCTGGCAGGCCAAACTCATTATAAATTAATTAAGCCAGCAATTAATAATTTCACGTTCCATTTAAGTTTGTTAATGTATTAATACACTTCACAGAGAGACTGCAACAAAAACTCGAACACACACATAGCCACAAGGCCTACAACACCAACAGCAAGAACAATAGGCTATATTAGTACAGCACAATCACCCACCCACCACCCACCACCCACCCAGCACAGTTCTCGTGTCTCGTTTTCGTTAACATTCTCCTTTTTTTTCTGTCTCGTTCTTTGCATCGTAGCTTTTCAGACAACATAACTAGCCGTGAAATTTAACACCCTTAGCGTTTCTAATGTGCACCCTAAAGTAATTTGCATACAACAAAGTTTGCGTTCCGTTCGGTTTCACCGTTTTTTTTTTTTTGTTTTTTGTCATTTTTTTTAGTTTGTTTCGTGTATGTGAAAGTAGCGACCACAGTTTGAGAACTTTTTAAATATATTTTAAGTTTTTTTAACTGCAATTTGTGTTTCAAAATAAATGAGTAAAACTTACAAGTAGCTAAAATTTTATGAAGCTTTTCACCTGCAGCAGCATCACATACAATTTAGCAATTTCTTTCATTCCGCCCTTTAATTGAGCACAACCAAAAAATACATTTTAATTTGATTTAAGTTTTAATTGCACTAATTATGATTATAATTGTAATTATAATTTTCACAATGCCACCCACAACTGCACTTTCGCATTCGCAGTGCACCTTCTGCTGCTCCTTGAATCGCTTGCCGCCTGCATTCAACTCAAAATCACCGTACCCCAAAAAACGCGCACCGCGCACCCCTCAACTATGTTATTGCACTAATTAGCCTGAAGCACTCGCAATTTTTTATCGCCTGCAAACTATCTGAAATACTTTAATGAACTTGGGGATTTTTGAAATGTACTTAACGAATTTATCGCTTGCTTCAAAAATGGCAAACCTCAAGCATGTAATAACTGATGAGAACATTGTTCCAGTTGATGATATATTAATATCTATTATTTTTTGAAACAAACATACCAAACAAATACGTGTATCTTGGCAAAACGAAGTAAATACGTAAATTTCAATTAAATGCTAAGCACTTAATTTAAACTGAAATATTTATTTCACTAATTTTGACCAATTTCAAATTAAACCTGAACTTAATTAGTTTATTTATTTATCAGATAGGCACTAACATCGTAATTTAATTATTTCTTTGCAAAGTGAGGAAATAGAAAATTAAAAAAATATTTTTCGTAATAATTAAAACTAAAATTATGCATTTCAAAATTTTACTTTACTTTCAATTAAGCAAGAAAAAAAAGAATATTTTCAGCTAAAAAAGTGCACAGCTTTAAGAAAATTGTAGGCATTTGAGATGAACTTTTTTATGTGAAATCATTAAATAATATTAGTCTGAGCATTTTTAATTTAAATATTATTACACTGACTCCGTTTTCCCAAGATATACTTTTTTGAAGTAGCTAACAGCAATTTGCAAAACTTGAGTTGGATATTCCACCTAACAAAATATAAAGTAAGTACATAAAGTATATTTTGACTTTTTAATATAATGAAGAAACTGCTCGTACGTTAAGGTGTCTCAATTAAATGTGAGCTATGTGTATTTTGTTTGATCTGCATACTCGTCACGTTAAAAGCAAATGTTTCATGAGAAGCTTAAATCCACTTTCAAAAACAAATAGTTGCTCGTACGCCACAAGCCGTCTGAACCAAAAGCAATTACTTCCGATGTGCCGGACCCATCTTTTGTCCATTTATCAGATTCATTCAAAAATATATTTCTTGATAAGCCTTAATCTGTTGTTGCGTCTCAAACAAGACAAGCCATGTCTTAACGCAATTCTCGTGTCATTGCTTTCTTATGGCGCCATTCATTTTGCTCGTCCTTAGGCGCCATTTTAATGCCTCATTGCACACACACACACACACACGCATGCATTTAGAGGCATATAAAATATAATGCTTCAGCATTAATTTTATTGCTTCTTTGTTTGAGCATTTGCTTACATCATTTGCCTGCGTTGCGCCGCATGGCCCGTGGTCAGGAAATGCAAAAATGTTCAACGTTAATAAATTTTATGATTGCTATGTATGTGTTGTGAGCCCATTGTTTTTGCTGCCCTTTCTTTATCCGATTATGTGTGTGTGCTTATATGGTTCTTGGATGTCGCATCTTCGTTGCAATGCAGCTGCATGCACAACATTTTATTGTATTTCATTTTAAGTTCAACGTACCATAAATTTCCGTAAGGATTTATGTTGGCCAGAGTATCCTTGTGGGAGCCACTACAGCCTCATTCCATGCTATGTATGTCGCTTCATTCGGCACGACTATAATTTATTGCGTTTGCATTTCCGTATCCAGCTCATTGAGCTGCATGGAAAAGCGACTCGACTTTCAATGCACTTCCGGCCACCTTTTGTATCTTTAAAAGCTGCAATTGTAATCATTTTCGCATATTTCCCTTTAATTTTCGCCACAACGAACAAACCTTGCTGTTACTATTTTAAATGAATTATGTCGTGTATCAAAAACTATTTCTCGGCATGCAAGTTTTCTGCAAATAAACTTGCGGCCAAAAGTTTGCCTTAGGGCCAGCTGCCATAAATTCAGGCAGCTGGCGTTGCAATGCTAAACCAATGACAACTGCCACGCAAAATGAAGAAACAATACGTGCATAAATTACAGCAAAATTGCATAGCAATAGCTAAGCAAGAACTGTGCTAAAGCAGAAGCAGCAACGGAAGCATAACACAAACAACAACAGCAACAACGGCAGGCAACCAAAATCTCAGCTGACACTAAAGTGTTGCCGAAGACAATGAAAAACGCATGCGGCAAACAATAGCGCATCAAATTACACCAAACAGGCAGGAGCAAAGAAATAGCGAAAGCAAAAGCAGTAGAAAACAGCAGCAGATATTCCAGTAAGGATACTCCCACTATCTATCGCATTGTCGTGGCTTTTGTTTCAAAGTGCCACGGCGTATACGCAATTTGCTTGCACACACAAGCACACACACACACACACACGCACTCAAACATATATGTGTGTTATCTGTGTGTTTGTTTTGTTTTGTACGGCTGCCTATTGTAATTTGGCGCTATTATTAAAAATCCTTTATGATGCCAGCGACACCGACAGCAACAGCAGCAACAGCAGCAACCGCAGCTCAGCTTTCAGCAAACGCATTTTGTGTGCTCTAATTGCACCATTAAAAGATGACAAACGAAAATCATAGTCCTTAGTCTGTAGTCTGTAGTCTGTAGTCTGTAGTCCTGAGCAGTCATGCCCCAGACGCTCATAGCCGAAAACAATAGCGCTGAGAGTAAGGCATTTATTATGGTTTTTATGCGTTGCCACTTTTTCATGCACTTCACAATGGGTATTTTAACTAATGCGTGCATTTAAAAGATTTCACTAAGCAATTTAGTACATTTTGGCTAGAAATTTTGGGTGGAAATTCACCAGTTTGAAAAGATAGCCAGATGTAACAAATACTTTCGAACTAGATTATTATTTTCATTAGAAGAATCTTAGAAAAAGTTCAGTTTTGTCTAAAACAAAATCAATATATCAATATATATATATTATATATGTTTTTGTTCCAATTGAAGGGCTTGCAGAAACCAAAGTCTTTAATTTATTATCCCTTTTGTCTAGATATTTTATTTATTTTAGGCAGATACCATATTTAATTGATAATTCACAAAGGGTATCCAGTCTTCAACAAACAGCAAATCGTTCGAGTTGCGTTTGGATTTGTTTTCAGCTCTAACAGATTTTTTGTCTGCTTCTTTTCGGTGCACGGATGTCATAAATGGCATACTTTTAAAAAGGGGCTTAAGAATATCCTTGCTGTATATGTGCTGTATGAGTGTGTGTATGCATTTGTGTGTGTGTGTGGGTGTTAGGGTAGGTGTGCTACTCGCTAAAGTGTACGCTAAAGCCACTATAAATGTAATTTATTTACGTATATTTGTGCAGCGAGTATCAACATCTGCAGGTGCCTTTTATTTTTTAATATGCTTAAGCACAAAATACAAATTTGCATTTTATTGCTTCACGCTTAAGCGGAAGCCATGTGGCACTATAATACACAGCACAAGCTTAGCAAATAAATTACAAGTCCCAAATTACATAGTAAAGAGTTGTTTGGATAGTGCGGCTGGTGCAACGAAAACTTAACTAAACAAGGGCTAATTGCGACAGAGAATCATTTCATTGAATCTTCTTTGCTTTGGTTAAATGAATAATTAAGCAAACCACTTAAGAATTATGATCACAATATATAAGAATTATATTCACAATATATCTTTCCTGGGTATGTCCTTTGCTTATTGAACCCCAAAAATTTATTATTATGCGCAGATGTTTCAAGTCTTGCTAATTCTGGCTAATCGAATTTCCGCAACTGTCATCCAAAATCCTATACGTCAACAGGTACAGGATTTGAATGATGATGAATGTTTCCCACCATGATTTCTGCAGCAAAGCATCTGTTTGGATTCATTGTAAGAACCTTAATTAGGCCAGCTCCTCCGAAATTCACACCGTCTTATTTGTGAAACTGATAGTCACAGATTGACTGATCTGATGATTATGCCAATCAATTCCAACTTGCACGCAACAACTTACTTAAGGTCCCACATTGGCCCACTGGCCCTAAAATATGTTTAACCCGATATATTACAATTATTTTGGGCTTTTAATATAAATTCGTGTTCAATAGTAGATAAATTAAATGAAGTATGTATTTTCATAGCCGAAGCAGTTATTTACACCCAGCTGTTTAAATATTCCTAACCCAAATAAAATCCAATAAAAGCTTAAGTACATATTGCTTGTTAAGTATTGGTCTAAGTAAAAATGGAGCATTTCTGTTATTCGCGTTGAATTTTAAACGGCGGCAATTGCTGGCCGAGCTATTCCCATCTTGTCTTTAATTGAGCTAGGAGCGAAGAGTGGCTCGCATTGCGCCGTTTTGGCGCTTTTGGCTTATTGAAAAATTTAACTTGTAATAAAATTTAATGACTTTGCACTTTTTTAATAAAAATGCGCAACACCCCACATTTTACACTGCCCCACAACGCTCAACTAATGCCCACAAATTTAAGCGCAAATTTGTGTTCATAATCACAATTTTCGTACCTTTTCTTTTATATTTGGTATTTTTTTTTTGCTGCTTCTTAATGACTAAACGGAATTCCTTACGCAGCTACCCTCTCTCACCCCGTGACCCTCATCAAATAGCGCACTGTGCGTGCAATAAAAAGTAACGAGGCTGTTAGCATTAAGGCAAACGTTTGGCCCGCTGCGGCGGTCAAGAAGTCAGTGGAGGTTGAAACAAAAAACCCACAGACTCATTGCCGTTAAGTTGGCGTTAATATTTAAATTTATATTGCGGCCGACAGACGTCGACGTGGCGATACTCTGTTGACCATTCCGCGGCTCGCCTGGCACCCTTGCCACACACCTTGTTTGACCATCAATTCTTCTTTTAATGCCTGCGCAAATATTTGCGCAATCAGCAAACAAAACAAGCGCCATCGTTTGCCATCGTCTGTTTGAGTAAAGCAATTGACCGTTGCTCCTGGACACGGCAATTTACGTGCCGAAAGCTACAGCAACAAAAGGAATAAACAGCAAGAACATCAACAATAAAAATACCGCCACAAGCTGTACATCCGTTTCCGCATGTCCTTGAACCGTTGAAACGGGTAGCGTGCGTCGCGTTCTGTTGACCGCGTTATTTGTGCAACAACATACCAAAACTTACCAGTTGTGCACGCACCACCTCCCGTACCACTCGCCACCCCCTTCACCAGTGACGCACCAGGCAAAAACTGGTGGCTTCTGCTTTTGGTCAATTTGGCTAACGGCGCGTGCCGTAAATAATCTTGTTAATCATTTAATTTAGGCACGAGCACATGATAGCTCCTGCTTTTACACACACACACACACACGCACGCACACACGCACAAGCACACACAAATTCAAATATATTGCTGTCGTCTGCTATCCTAATTTATTGTGATTTACTTGCTGCCAAATGATGCGGGCAACGTGAATCCAATGCCCAAAACAGACAATTCTAATGCCATATTTCTGCTTGATATTATGTTAATTGCATGCGATTTTGGGGCACAAATACAAATGACTGCGACCCCCGTGCCGTGTGAGCAACGCTTATGTAACAGTCATGCGAAGTGGCGACGATTTCGAAATCGAAACCATGCTGAAATAATAAAACTATTTTTCAATACACTTAGCATAAAAGCATCTAGATACATTTAAAAAGAGCAAACGTTATGTATATTTTGCTAATTGCATTTCCATTTTCTTGAATCGATTTATGGAACTTTTTTCCTATTATTGTTCAATGAACTTCAAACTCATTATGTGAAAATTGCACCTGCACTTGTTAAAAAAATCCACCCCAAATGCCAACATTGGGTGGAATACAGATAGCTGAAGTTTGTAATTAATTCACTTAGCACAGTATTATCCCATATAGCAAATTTTAATTTTCTGCTTTATAGAAAATAGGATTTTCAGTAGCTACAGTTATCTGCGAAATTAAAAATACCTAAGGCACTTAAAATTGTTAATTGCATTTGCTGTTCACCTTAAATAACTTCGGGCCATTCGGGCGTATGCGCAACTTTTGGGAGGCACGGATGTAAGGGTTGTTGCGTATTTTGGAGCGCCAATTTAAATATTACTCAGCCAGCGACACTGTTGTTGCCAGTTACCAGTTACCAGTTACCAGTTGCCAGTTGCCAGTTGCACGTTGCACAAATGCAACTACATACTATTTATTTACAACTAACATAAGTACGTGCTGGCTGCGACTTCCAACTTCATTCACTGCTGCCCCCTTTTGCCGGCCATTTTTTTTTATTTTGTTGCATCAACTTGCATCATTTTCTTGCGCTAGAAGTCGCACACACAAAAATGCAAAAGTATAAACATTCTTGTGCTGGCAGCTGTAAAAGTTTTCGGTAAACGCATTTCAAACACTCGCTGAGATAGTTATTACGATTGTACATAAAAGCAGCACCAACAGCAACAACAATAAAGCAAGGGCAGGGGGCAAGTTGGAAAACTTGCTGCATTTTTTTTTTAAATGAAATGCAAAATGCGCAACCCAGCGTGGAGGTGAAAATGTTGAGGGGACAGTGTGGGGCATAATGTTTACAAAGCAGTTTTCTTCTTTCTGTGGCGCGTTGCAAGATAGAAGCTATTTTTGAAGTGCAGTTAGCTTTGATCGGCATATGGGCGTGACGCTTCCAGGCGGATGTAGACGAGCACGCCGGAAGCAAAAAGGACGATGACGACGAGCATGCGGATGAGGACGACTGCTGAACCAAACATCCGCTGGACAATTGATGAAAGCTTTGCTGTTGTATGCTGAGCGAGAGAGTACTTTTGCCCCCCCCCCCACCCTGCTCCTTGCCGCTTGCCCCTCTTTGGAGAAGTAAGTTTTGGGCCAAGTAGTAGTGCAATAAGCACATTTGCCGTGTGGGAAACTTTTGCGCAGCTGCTTACAAGCGACTGCCAGGATGAGCCCTGGGTTCCGTTAGACGTACGCCCTTATATACATATAGATGGGTATATACATACGTACAGGCATATATATTAACGTTTACTCGCGTACACATTCTTTTCTTTATTTATACCCTGTACCCCATAAAATTGGGTACAAAATGCTGTACTGAAATTTGAAACTTTATGTAACAGGCAAATGAAGGCATCTACGAACCCATATTTTAAAAAATCTTCTTAACTAGTTGATCAAATCTATATATATATATACCATATTGATTCGGCTTTATTTCTATGAGTTGTTAAGAAATCGTTGTCAGACCCATAATGAACTAGATTTGGTTGTGGTATACAAGACTGGTTTTTTCAAGTTTATACAAAAAAGTCTGAATATATCGATAAATATTGAACAACATATTGAAGCCATACACGCTTCCCAAATATTCTAAAAATTAGATGAGCTCTTAATTCACTTCCTTACGAAACTTTAAGTTATTAAGAAATCTATTTTTGTTAGTATTGAAGCAGAGAAAGAACGCAGCGTTTCTGTCAAAAGTTGAGTTTTGTGTTGATACAAGCTGGAATGGTTGTTTCAGACTAAGTACAGGGTATTTCAAAGTCGAACGACCAGTTGTTTATTTTTGATTATGTTGTGTGTTGTTGGAGTAAAGGGTCCTGCGCATCGTCGCCTGATGTTTTTCGTTTCGTCTCGCGCCAGGAGCAAAAGTGCACAGCGCAAAAGTTTTGTTTACAAAGTTTTAAAATTTTTGTGGCACCGACTTGAACTTCCGATTGTCAGTGCTTGTGTCTATGAAGGGAGGCCACGTTAAGCGACACTCACTTCCGGCAGTTGATGATGTCGCTGGCAAACTATGCAGCCTGCAGCCCATCTTTTTCCCATTGATAATCTAAGGTTATTTGCTGCTGCTTCAATCTAGGGCTCCTCTTAAAAACACTAATTCTCTATCCCTCTCTCGATCTCTCTCTCTCTCTCTCTC
Source organism: Drosophila cognata (assembly GCA_035041535.1). Taxonomy (NCBI): domain Eukaryota; kingdom Metazoa; phylum Arthropoda; class Insecta; order Diptera; family Drosophilidae; genus Drosophila; species Drosophila cognata. The sequence goes on along the minus strand of JAWNLC010000571.1, from coordinate 8,174,570 downwards.
TCGCTCTTTCTCGCTCACTCTTGCTATCTATGTGGCTGGTACTTTGACTGGGCAGTTGTCATTACATGAGCCATAATCCATCATTAACAACGAGGCACAAGTGTAAGCCGCAATTATGTGGCAAGTATATTAAATTGCCATCAATGTGCGCTTGTTAGTAAATGATGCAGAAAATGCAGCACTTACTGCTGACTGGCTTTCTTCGAGATGCAGCAGGCAGTGGGGTGCTTGTGTGGTGCACTTTGTGCGCATGTGTGTGTGTTTCTGTGGTTTATGTGGCACTTACTTACGCGCTTATTTGCCTGCGAGGCACTTGAGGGTCTTGCATCCGGCGGCGACTGCTTCAACTTGTCACTGCGTGTAAAATTATGTCAACGCTTGTCAACTTTTATATAAGTGTGTGTGCATATGTATATGAGTGTGTGTGTGTATGTGTGTGGCAACTAAGAAAAAGTTCAGCCAGTATACCCTCTTCCCGTTCAACCCCACTGAAGTGCCTTTGAGTGTGCATTGAGCGAGTAAATGAAAGTTTCTGTGTGTGTGTCGCCTCCATTTGTTATTGACTATGCATAAAGAGTGCGGTCGCAGTGCCAGTTGCAGTTGCACAAAGTGCCCGACTAGTCTGAAAATAACTTTTTAATTTTAAATGCAAAACTCAGCGACTGCCAACTTTAATGTGGCAACTTTTGGTAACCCTTTAAGTGCCATTGCAACACACACACTCGCACACACACTGTTGTTGGCACGCCCACCCGTTTCCGCTCGCTTCTTATTAAAACTTATGCTAATTTTTTTCGCAAATTGTTTCAGCTAATTAGCTTTCTCGGCAGTCTGCTCTTTTTTTCGTGCTCGTTTTATACACTTGCTGTGGGTATTATTTAATTGGCATTAATTTCGTAACGAGTTAAGCATTCCAACATAGAGGATTCGCGATTGAACCACTTTATCATAGCACATAGCACTCATGGAACGTATTAGTTGTAAAGCAACTCCTGCTACCATGAACAGCTATCAGACTATCGTATATAACAGCTTCAAGCTGTGTTTGTATATAAAAAAAAAACTGGTTCCCTTATCGAAAATCATTCCAAATCAAATTTGCACGAATAATGCTGTTATTATATTGAAATACAAAAAATTATCAGCATCCGATTAATTTCAATATCATTGCAACATTTAAATATGTTTTAAAATCAATAATTAAACTTAAATATAAGTTGTTGGACTCCGATCTGCAAGAGTATTTTTGTTCGACGTGCTTGGGAGAACTTTTCTCTCTGGCATCTTAATTTCGTTTCTTTTTTTGCATTCGAGGCTTGCATCTGCAAGTCTTGTCGCTTGTGCCCAACTACACCCTCTGCCTGAGTTTAACAAGTTTAACACGCCACTTTATGTCGCATACCACAGCAGCCGCATCGATGCATGAAATTCCGCTTGGCCCTGTTTGAAATTGATCTTATCCACCGACTCAACGCTGCTAAACCAAGCTAACGACAATGTAGTTTTCGAAGTTGTATAAATATTGTAATGTACTAAATGTTCATTAAATGTATGTAAGTAACTTAGTAGATTGAAACCAAACCAACAAATTAATTTTTGAATTTCTTCCTTTCTTTATATTCTTTCAATTAGATTTCTACTTATTTTAAAGCACTTGTAACTAATTGATCTCTTACTGTTAGATGGAATTTATAGAGTATATATATTTATAAATCAGACACGCCCTGCAGACATAACCAAAAAAAAAAGTGGGCTATCTTCCATTAAAACTGACGCACCACGTTGTTAAGAGAAAGAGACACTCTCACACCACTCTCACTGTCACACACACATACATACACACGCACACACACACACATATTAACACATTAAGCAATATATATATATATCTCATACACAACTTATATGATAAGTGTCTACTCTTTTCCTTTTTTCGTCTCTTTTTACGCTCTGAAATTTCATTTTCCGATAACAACCACAACAAATGCGCCCAACAACAACAACAACAACAACAAAAACTACATAACCATGCACTACAACACAACAACAACCACAACAATTCACAATTGCTATGTGTAAACACCAACACCAACAACACCATCACCAAACCACCAAAACCACCCAACTACAATCAGAGCGTGCCAGTGCTGCGCACATTTGGCGGGCATCACATCGCGTAGCGGGAACTTAATGTGGCCGGCACCACCAATATCAACAACAACAACACTGCAACAACAGCAACAACAGCAATAGCAACAACAACCACATGCTCATCATCGGCAACCACGATAACCACGCCCACTGGCACACCACCATTGCCGCCGCTGGCGAACACATTTATTGCCATCAAAACGAAATCCGACAGCAGCAACAACAGTCACAGCAACAACAGCCACAGCAGCAACAGCCTCACGTTGCACAGTGGCAACAATAGTTTTAAATCGAACGGCAACAACAATAATAACAATAGCAGCAACACAAACCGCAGATCACCAAATGCACAACAGCAGCAGCATCCACCGCCGTTGCCAATGAAAAATGGTGCCAAACAGCAGCAACAGCCACACAGCAACACTGACTCTCATTACCAACATCTCAGCTACAACATGACACATTTGCCACACTTTAATTCGCGCAGCAACAGCACACTCGATCGCAAGCAGCTGCAACAGCAGTTCCAACACAGCGGCACCGACGGTGACTACTGCACACAGATAAATCCACACTATCTGCAGACCTTCGACAGTCTTGATCATGATCATTATAGCGTTGCAAATCTGCATCCACATCGCAGTCAGTCAAAGTCACAGATTTATAGTTACGGCAGCAGTGGGACCGCCAGTGATAATTCCAATCAGCAGCATCCACAGTATCACAGCAGCAGTAATATAGCGCACATTGAGCACCACTATCAGCACAATCACACACACCAGCAGCAACAGTTGCAGCAGCAGCAGCACCAGAGTCAGTCACACCACCAACACCACAGTTTGAAACACACAAAACACGGCAAGGGTCACAAGAGTAAGCATAGCTCAAAGAACAGCAAATCACAGGATGATTTTAAAGTCATGCACAAACAGCAACAGCAACAGCAGCAGCAGCAGCAGCAGCAAAAGTGCAACAGCAGCAGCAACAAACAGCAGCCTCACAAGCGCAACAACAACAATCAGTTGTTGCCACAACAACCGCAGCAGCTGCAGCAACAGAAGCATCACTATTCCAGCTCCAGTGATAGTTTACCGTTTGATAATAACTATTATTAAAATAAATACACAAGCACACACATAAACACGGGCACACACAAACACACGAACACAATCTCTCACGCTCACTCCCACTTATTGCTGTCTCAGTTGTAAAATGTTGTCGTTTGCCCAAAAACACAAAGTCATCTGTCTAATTGTCTACATCGCACAGTTACAAGCAACTTAATGTGTCAACTTACACGCACTGATCACACATACACAAACTTAACACACATACACACACATACACACACTCACACACAAACACACACACACCTTTCAATAGTTTTTCATTTTAGTAGGTGCAACAAGGCGTATACGTAATATGCATAAACTAAAACATTGCATACTTTTGAGCGTTTCTGCTTTTGCATTCATGAAATAACTGAAAGTTTAAACAAAGGTGACAGCAATTGAGCGAAAATCAGATGTTTAAATAAATGCTAATGGAATACTAAGTTTCACTCGAAACCCACGTCATTTCATTTATTTCATTATTTATTATTATTTTATTATTTAATAAACTTTTAAAATTTCCCAACACATTTAACAATCATTTTTTAAAAGTTATATATAATAATAAATCGATTTACTTTTATACTCGGTAGAGCATAAATCTAATTTTCGGTTTTTCATATGATTATGAAGTCAGGATAATATTTTGTACAAACAAATAGTCAAAAAGATTTTTGAGGTCGTTCATCGAGACCACATAAACCAAAATACAATTGCGAGACAAAAATCGTAGAGTTTCGACTAACAATTTTGGTCTAGTTATCTAAATAAATAAATAAATAAATGGTTTTTTTTCGTTCAGTAGAAATTCATAAATTCGACTCGCAATTCAAATTCGAATATCACATTAATTATTATAACCAAGTCTTTGTTTAAATGAGTTTTAAACGAATATATTATATTTCAATTAAAATTTAAAAATTAGTTTTCACAACAAAACAACTGATTATCGCTGCAGATTTGCTTCACCTTAGTACAAGTGAACAACAAAAGAGAATTATACAATTTTTAATTTGCAAATTTCGGAATATACTAAAGCTTCAGCATAAATGCAATAGTAGAAACACAGACACGTACACCGACAATCAAAAAAACACACACACACGCACACAGACACCTAAATACACATATTTGAAATCGATGCTGCTGTGCTAAATGGCAGCTGTTTGTGTTGTTGTTTATTATTGAATTGAACGGCAAGTCGCCACAAAATATAACTGGATTTAGCTTAAATTAAAACCAACATTTAAATAGTTTATCGACTTAATTTCAATGGTAGTTGAAATACACATAATATATTGACAGCAAAATATGTATGCAGTGCATTTGTAAGAAACAAAAACAATTTACTTCAAATAGAAGTCAACTGTTTTTTTTTGGAGTTTTTTAATCCAAAACTCATTTATTGTTAAATGTGGTCAATATGTGTATATACTTATAACTAAATAATAAGCCTAAGTATTTAAGATATATATTTAGAGTAAGCAACGACCGACCCCTTAAAAAATAACCCCCATCCACCCAAAAAAAAAATAAGGTCCCCAGCTCACCAAATCAACCACAATTTCTATGACTTTCTCTGACATTCTGATGACCCTTAGCTAATCAGATATTTATTTATTTATTTCATTAACAATTTGCTTGAATTAAATGCCAACAACTCGTACACAACAACATCAACAACAACAACACCACATACAACAACAACATACAAAAACCCCCACTCAATAGTCATCTAGTTTGGCCACTGCCAGTGTCCACGACGAGCTGGGCAATCTGCTTTGGCAGCAGGAGGCCGGTGAATTTATTGAGCAACCATTCCCCTGCATGGCTGCAGCACAGCGCTGCCCCCTGCCGCCCCTGCGCCACTGCCACGCCCATCCACGCGCCAGCAGCGTTGGCAGCGGCGAATTATTATCAACACAACAGCGCCATCAACGAGACCTCTTCAGCGGTGATCTGGGCATACCACAAATAAACACACACGTTGGCAGCGTTGTGCACAACTTCGAAACGCTGGCGTTGCAGCGACGCCTCGCCGAGGCCGAGCAGGAGCGTGATCGCGAGCAGAGTAAGTATGAGATGCGCTCGAGCAGCAGCAATAAGAACAGCAACAGCAACAAATACAATCAAGTGAAGCGTAGATCGCAGGAGCTGCGTCAGCGTTTGCAGCAAATGCAACGCCAGAAGCAACAGTTGCAGTTGCAGGCACAACACTCACAATTAAATCACCTTCATCATCAGCAACAACACTGCATCTTAAATGCACCCGCACCTGCAAACGCAATCGGCAAGCTAAGCAACAGTTGCAGCACCCAAAGTCTGGCCATACAATTGGCCAACTTGCCACCGTCACGTCCAGCGGCTGTGGCACATTCGACGGAGCAGCTACAATATGGCAGCATTGCAGAGGATTATCGCAAGAATCTGTTTGGAACACTCAAGCCGCGACGACGACACCAATCGAGCGCTGAGGAGCTGCAGGATGAATCATTTATTGTGAATGCGGCATTTGACGAGATCTTTGCGCGCTACGATGACGATGGCGACGAGGAGGAGGAGGAGCTGACGGAGGAACAGGATCAGACACCGCTCAGTTATACGTACACCAACACCGATGACATATTCGATGATGAGCACATGCTGGTTAGCCTAAGCGAACTGGACGACGATGTGTTCGCGAGTCGCGCCCAAACTGGAAGCAGCACACCCACAACTGCCACAGCTGGACGCACACCAAAGCACAGCCAGTCGTTGCAGAAGTATCCGGCACCAGCACCTCCGCTACAGCAACGCTCGAGCACGCTGACCAATCTCTTTGAGCGCTTGAAAGGCAACTCAGCCACAACAACGACAGCAGCAAGGCATACTCTAAGCAAAACCCACTCGGAGCAACAGTTGCCGGCAGGTGCTGCAGCAGGGACTACTGCCACACAGCTGCACAAATATGCCGCACAGCCGCAGCTCAATGCGGAGCCGGATTTCAATCGCGGCTCCACGCTCAGTCAATCGTTTGTGCGGCAATTGAAACGTGTCTCATATAAGCAGAAGAAACGCGCACCACCCGCACCGCCGCCCAAGCCACGCTCGAATGTGGCACATGTGACTCCGCTGCGCAATGCTCTCATCTTTCCCAAGCGCTCCAAGTCATCCAATGAGCTGCTGCTCGATGATCTCAATGTGCAGGCGCGTAAGTATTTTCGACGCTCGGAGCATAGCGCAGCGGTTTAGCGAGATTTCTGGCGGAAGCCCCACTTTTTGCTCACCCACCCCTCTTTTTCTCACCCACCCCACCCCACTCCACCCCACTTGCCATGTGTTTAACTATTGTTTGTGACTGAAATGCTCAGCTGGATAATAATTTTTCTATTGATTCGATTCTTGGCAGAGGCGACGTTTTTGTAGATTTAATATCCCGACCCAGTTAATGATCCCCGATACCGATACCGATACCGATAACGATAACGATACAATTTAGCGATTGTGGATTGAGCATAGTTAACCCGCCGCCGCCAAAGAGACAAAAAAAAAGGAAGCAAAAAGTTGCTCTAAATGGAAACCAAAAATATTACGCCATAATTGGATTGAAATTTGCCAGCACTCGTAAAACCAGCTAATTGAGTAAATTACAATAATGTTAAGTATTTATATAAGCAGTGGTCGCCTTGGAATTAAAATAATTATTAATTAACATATGAAATTACTTTATTTAGTCACAAACTAAATAAATAAATATTTCAAACAAAGCATATTACAATCACGATAAGCACTTCCAAAAATTATTTTATATAATTAAAACTTAAAGGAAATGAATTTTAATTAGAACATTTAACAGATCAATTAAAAAAAATGTATCAAAAACAGTTCGCATATACAAGTTCAACTTTAATTTAAGTAAAAATATTTACCACATCCAAAAAAATGTAAAGAAATATCCAAAGAACCATTTTTTTTAAAAGAAGTTCTAGTTTTTGGTACAATTGTACTCACAGTAGCAAAACTGATTACAAGCATTCTTGATGCATGAATTATGCTCCACAAAATATACAACTATACAATTGCAGTCATCTACATTTCGAGCGACCACTGTACTTATATTTCGCCTATGCAAATCTCGTTAATAGCAAAAAAATAAAATAAAATATTCATAAGCCAACAGCTTTTATGTACTTACAATATATGCATATATATGTATTTGACGTATAATATATTCTTAAAGAAAATATAAATATGTATAAGATGCATGCGAATCAAAATATATATATATATATATATATATATATACATATATGTATTTAAAAATCTCCCAAAGATTATAAACCAAAAAATATGTATTCATGTACAAAGTGAAAATCAAATATAAATTTGTGCCCTCAAACTTAATGCATGTTATTTACATATGTCATTATTCAAACAACAAAAATCCACAGTTTATAATACATATTTTGTGAAGTTCGCATATAATAATAACACATCCCGGTATATAAATACTTACTAATGTAACCAATTGTATGGCGCATAACAAGCATTTGTGTATTTACGTAATCTGTTGTAACGTATAGGCTAAACATAACAGAAGTAAATGTAAACCACTACGGAAGGGAAAACATAACTAAATATTTATGTGCATGCAATAAATAAAATCAAAAATAAATTTCCATGTCTTTACAAATGGGCCAAACGGGGCAGAAGAGTTAAAATGGTCAATCAACAAGTTGCCGGTTGCAGGTTGCTGTTTAGGATACAAGCACTTGCACACAGCAGTGACACCCCCCAGGTTTCTGAATTGGCTAAATTTCCCTCAAGCACAAACAAATTGCTGACACAAGGGTCTAACTCGGAAAGATCTCGTCAGTTTCGCAAAATATGTGGTGAGTTCACTTTGGACGCTTTGAATGTCCCTTTTCCAGGAGCATTTGTAGTAAAAAGGATAGTCCCTGAAATGGATAGCTTACAGACAACATTTTGAAAAATCTATGATTTTTTTCCTGAGAGGAAAAATTTGTTCGTTCGAGATGCTTAACGATGTATACGAGGCATCATATTTTTATAAAATTGTCATAAATCCGTTAATATCCATATTAGGTATATTGTACAAGTACGCAATATTCAAATCAAATTTAAAAATTAAAGTAAGGATGAATTCCATAAGTCTATTAGAGCTATTTGCCAAGATCAAAAATTACTTTTTTTACTTTGTTTTTACAAACAAAAAAATTTACTACAATCGGAAACTTTTTCTTTTGAAGTTACAGATTCCGCAAATAAGTAGCCATTTTTACACTAGGAAGAGATGATTAATTTGTTCAAATATTCCATTTTAACAATTGACATTTTATTTGTTAGTGTAGTTTATTTGAGTGCTGGCATGCTACCAACTTGACAATAAATGACAATTAATTCGATTGGTAACAGAATAAAATTATGGCAAACAGGCATTGATTTTTGCTGGTCAATGGTTGGATATGACCTGTGTATAAATACAAATAATAAACAGCAGTTCAAGCCTTGACAACTTCATTTATGGTTTGTGTGCAAGCAGGCAGGCAGGATTTGAGCTTATGCTTTTTCAGCTGGCTCAAGCGACTAAAGGTCTTCTGGCATCCATCGCAGCGATGTCGCCGCTCGCCCGAATGGATTCTCTCGTGTGAGCGTAGAACGCTCAGCTGAGCAAATCTGCTGTCGCACAAGGAACAGGCATACGGACGCTCGCCCGTGTGGGTGCGCTTGTGCAGCTCAAGCAAATATACGCGGGCGAAGGAGCGCTGACAGATGGTGCAGCTGTGCGGACGCTCTGATGTGTGCAGCGAGGCAATGTGTCGCTTTAGATTGCTGGACTCTACGAAACCCTTGCCACAATACTCGCACTCAAACTCAATCAGTTTGAGATGTCGCTTCTGATGGACGACAAGTCCGCCATTGGTTCTGAATGTCTTGGGGCAAACATCGCAGGCAAAGGGCCGCTCGCCGTTGTGCAGACGCAGATGCATCACCAGACTGGGCGCCGACTGCAGACACTTGCCGCAGTAGACGCAGCGATGACGTGTACGCGCCACTCCTTCATTCCCCGGCGGCGCACTGGAGCCAGTTGTGCAGCTGTGCCTCTGCAGATTCATGTGCTGCGTAAAGCAATGCGCACAGTGCATGCAATTGTACATATCTGCAGTGGGATGTACTTTAGTTATGTGCCGCTGCAACGTCGCCGTCTGCTGAAAGACGGCGCCGCAATCATCACAGTTATAGTTGGCATTTAACTGTGTGGGATTAAGTTCTTCTATCGACTCTTCTCTCACAGCCGACTCTGGTACTTCTAAAGTCTCTTTTACGGCCAGTTCTTCCGTTTCGCATTCCTCATATAGCTCAACATGCTCGCTTGGATCGAACACTATAATATCATTTGCATCTATTGTGTTCTCCTCATCATCCCCCAACAGCTCCTCTTTGGCCAATTCGCTTATTGCCAACGATGCTGCTTCGTCATCTGAACGCTGCCATTTTCTCTGCCTTAGAGCTTGTTCCGTTGCCGCACATTTGTCGCGAAACTTGGCCGCAATTAGCAGCTCCTTGGTGCACTCTTGGCATAAGTACTTTGGATAATTATCAGACTTTTCGACCTAAAATAAAACATTTACTTTATATATAATATAAGCGCGTCAAATAATTCGAGTATTCACTTTGATATCGCCACAGCGTTCGAGTAGGGTGCATAGATCCGCTTGCTGCTCTTCCACATGCTCGTAGATGTCCACCAGGAGCTCGTCCTGCTTCAGGCAGACGCGGCAAAGTAGTTCACTCAATTCTGCAGTCATTTCATTTCAATAGTTTACTAATTTTCTAATTTCAAATTTGCACATGCTGGAGTTTTGGGTACTGAAATGCATATTTAGCCACTTATCGGCAACAGCTGTTCGCACATTTATTATCGATATTAATGCCGTCACTAACATCGCCGCGCAAGTGAAAGCAGTATTTAAATTCAATCACATCGATGGCAAATTAACTTTAAGTTTCAGTATTGTAGTTTTTATTTTTTATACCCTCAACCCATTAAAAATGGTTAAAAAAGGTATAATGGGATTGTGCAAAAGTATGTAACAGGTGGAAGGAACCATCTACGTCCTCATAACGTATATATATAGCCATTTTTTTTTACCCTGTATTAGCTGGGCCTGCCATAAAAAATTAGTGCACTTGCAGACATTTGGGTTCAAGACTTTTTAAAAGGAAATTTGCCAATAAAACTAGAATATATTTAACAGCTTGGTTAAGGGTATATTGTAGTCGAGCTCACTCGACTACATCAATCTTACTTGTTTAGTGATAAAATAATAAATTATTAATTAATCGTATCATATCATGTTAAGCCTGTTAGATAGTATTTTATGAAGATCTGCCCTTTGGTAGGTCACACTACAATCAACTTTCTGAAAAACAATCTACTCTTTCAATTTACGCACAATGCAAATAAATAACTTTTTGTTATTCATTTGACGCAAATTGCAAAAAAATAAAAAATATAATTTGTCTTATAATGATGACTGAGTAAAAAATGTTAAGCAAGATATTTTGACAAGATAATAGTTGTAATATTAAATATGTCATCTCAGAAGTACTGATAAGAATGCTCTAGGTCTATGACATTGCAATTAATCTCGGTCGCTTATAGCACTAAGCAGACAATGTTATAATTATTGTCTACGTGATATACTCCTGTGCTTAAGCACGGAAATTAGTGAATATAGAGATAACATGCATAACAATTGATAAGAAATTGTAAAGACAAAATTAAATGATATAACCTAGAACCAAATTGTATATATAAAATAATAGTTATACAAATCTGCGATAACTAAAAGTGGTATCATCGTGATCAATATGAACAGCTCATTCGATCAGCTCAGATCATCTTTATTAATTCGTCAAATTCAAGAAACACCAGAGCCAATAGCTTATTAATCTTCTATATCACATACAAGTCAATATCAGGGGTTTGATAAGCCCTTTGAAAGGCCGGTTAGGTTGTGTACTATTGATATATTTATAAAAGTTATTTTGTAGGCAGGTCAAAGTATCCAGAATGCAGCATTCGAGGCAACATATACTCCAAATCCTTTAGATATTCTTTGTTTTCAAGCATTTTGGAACTACATTCTGGATTTTCCAGATATTCAGCAGGATCATTGCCCATGAGCATGTTGAGAAAGCCAGGCAAAAAGGTGGTAAGCAGGAAGAATTCTACAAAAAAAGAGATAAATGTGAGAGCACTTTATAAACATGGACATTACGTGTGGTTTAGACTTACCAGCATATCTCCGATCAAACATTTGTCTGCGAAACTCCACCAAGCTATGCTTTTCCCCTTCACATCCAATTTTGTCTAATGTCTTTGCAAAGACATCAAAGTAGTGATAAATTAGTTCATCACTTTTATCCTTGCGATCCTCGGCAGAAAACAGCATATATTTGGCATATTGAATATCATTGGACATGCAGCCCACGTAGGACATTTGAAAATCCAGCAGCATGCAATCGTTACCCTTGAACATCATGTTCTTCAGATGAAAGTCGCCGTGGCAGAGAACATAATAGGTATTCTCTTGCCGATTCTCACGATATTCATGGATTATATCGGCCCAGCGATTGACTATTTTGTTCCGCATTGGCTCAAAGTATTTGCTGTAGTCTCTTAAGCTCTCGTACTGGCCGAGCATGTCGATAAAGTTTGGCAGCGCCCTGGTCATGAAATCCTCTTTCAAAAAGTTCGGCAATGTTGTTATATCATATTTGAGTTTATCAAATAATATCGGCTGCTCCTTCAACACTTTGTGGCTAACTGCATGCCATTTGGCCAACTTTTCCATTGCGGCACGCAGCTCATCCATGGTCATTTTTCTGTTCCGTATCACTTGATATCCTTGAGGCACGAGGTCTTCAAAAATCATCACCTCTCGCGGCTCCAAGCTGTAATAGACGCAGGTCGCACAAAATGTGATATCTTCACCCGCCTCGCGTAGGATTGCCTCGAATTTGGGCAGCACTTGCGTGTACATGAGAATCTCAGTCTGGAATATATGAGAATCAGCCAAAAAATCCTTTTTTTTACCCTGCACCTCGGGCATTGTCTTGATGATGAGGGACTTAGAGCATTTTCTCCCTTGTGTTGAGTACTCAACTAGCGCTCGGAACATAATACTCGCAAAATGATCGCCTTTGGCACTGGCTGGAGACATCTTAGCCTCGGTTACTTTTATGGTGGGTTCCTTCAAATGTTGTATTAGTACATCTTGGAAGAACTGCTCGTTCAACCAGGCAGGTGCTTCCAGCTCATCCGCGTTGTGCGTATCATTATTTGCTGTCATTTTAAATGGAGCTATATGGGAACGATGTGCTCTGCTCAGAATTTATAAGCATACTAACAGAAAAAACTGTTTTTATTCAATATTTATACCTATTAGCTGTTATCAGAGATTTTATAGCTTTGCAAACAAATTTAGAAGGTGGTGAAATTCTTCTTCAAAAATATCGTTGAACTGATGGCAGAGCCACGATATGAACTGGTAACTAGCTCTGATAATTTTTTAATAACATTATAAATGAACAGTTGGCCTTATCTCCAAATGTCTTTGCTTTAGCTAGGGATTTTAATCTTGCCGAAAAAAGATTATTAAAATATGTATAAATTGTCAAGTAGCATTATTTTGAGTATATTTGGTTTTGTGCCTCCTTGTTTAAGGTTTTTTTTACTTGGTGCACTCTTGGCATAAGTACTTTGGATAACTTTTTGACCTAAATAAAAACATTTACTTAAATCTATTTTAATATAAACGAGTACTCAAAGAATTGCAGTACTCTAATATCACCACAGATTTCGAGTAGGGTGCATAGATCCGCTTGCTGCTCTTCCACATGCTCGTAGATGTCCACCAGGAGCTCGACCTGCTTCAGACAGACGCGGCAAAGTAGTTCACTCAATTCTGCAGTCATTTCATTTCAATTGTTTACTAATTTTCTAATTTCAAATTTGCACATGCTGGAGTTTTCCGTACTCAAATGCATATTTAGTCACTTATCGACAACAGCTGTTCGCACATTTATTATCGATATTAAAGCCGTCACTAACAATCGCCGCGCAAGTGAAAGCAATATTTAAATACAATCACATCGATGGCAAATTAACTTTAAATTTCAGTATTGTTGTTTTTATTATTTTTAGCGTTAAGGAAGATAAATTGTTATTGAATCGAGTCATATCATGTTAAGCGTGTTAGATAGTATTTTATGTAGATCTGCCCTTGGTACAATCAACTTTCTGAAAAACAATCCACTCTTTCAATTTACGCACAATGCAAATAAATAAACTTTGGTTATTCATTTTTGTTAATAGTTTAATATGGTTTTAGTTGAGGGACCCGGTTATTTGACGCAAATTGCTAACGAAATAATAAATATAATTATTCGTCTTATAATGATGACTGGGTAAAAGATGTTAAGCAAGATATTTTGACAAGATACTAGTTGTAATATTAAATACGTCATCTCAGAAGTGATAAGAATGCTATGACATTGCAATTAATCTCGATCGCTTATAGCACTAAGCAAACAATGTTATAATTATTGTCTACGTGATATACTCCTGTGCTTAAGCATGGAAATTAATGAATATAGAGATAACATGCATAACAATTGATAAGAAATTGTAAAGACAAAATTAAATGATATAACCTAGAACCAAATTGTATATATAAAATAATAGTTATACAAATCTGCGATAATTAAAAGTAGTATCATCGTGATCAATATAAACAGTTTATTCGATCAGCTCAGATCATCTTTATTAATTTGTCAATCTCATTAATCTTCTATATCACAGACAAATGAATATCAGGGGCTAAATAAGCCCCTTTGAAATACCATCAACAAATTTATAATAGTTATTTTGTAGGCAGCTCAAAGTAGCCAGAATGCAGCATTCGAGGCAACAAATACTCCAATTCCTTTCGAAACTCCATGTTGGCAAGCGATTTGACACGACAATCTTCATTTTCCAAAAGCTCACCAAAATCATTGCCCATAAGTACGAAATACATGCCGGGCAAAAACATGGTAAGCAGGAATAATTCTACAAAAAAAAATGATAAATGTGAGAGCACTTTATAAACATGGACATTAAGTGTGGTTTAGACTTACCAGCATATCTCCGATCAAACATTTGTCTGCGAAACTCCACCAAGCTAGGCTTCTCCCCTTCACATCCAATTTTGTCTAATGTCTTTGCAAAGACATCAAAGTAGTGATAAATTATTTCATCACTTTTATCCTTGCGATCCTCGGCAGAAAACAGCATATATTTGGCATATTGAATATCATTGGACATGCAGCCCACGTAGGACATTTGAAAATCCAGCAGCATGCAATCGTTACCCTTGAACATCATGTTCTTCAGATGAAAGTCGCCGTGGCAGAGAACATAATAGGTATTCTCTTGCCGATTCTCACGATATTCACGGATTATGTCTGCCCAGTGATTTGCCATTTTGTTCCGCATTGGCTCAAAGTATTTGCTGTAGTCTCTTAAGCTCTCGTACTGGCCGAGCATGTCGATAAAGTTTGGCAGCCCACTGGACATGAAATCCTCTTCCATGAAGCCCGGCATTGTTGTTACATCATATTTGAGTTTATCAAATAATATCGGCTGCTCCTTCAACACTTTGTGGCTAACTGCATGCCATTTGGCCAACTTTTCCATTGCGGCCCGCAGCTCATCCATGGTCATTTTTCTGTTCCGTATCACTTGATATCCTTGAGGCACGAGGTCCTCAAAAATCATAACCTCTCGCGGCTCCAAGCTGTAATAGACGCAGGTCGCACAAAATGTGATATCTTCACCCGCCTCGCGTAGGATTGCCTCGAATTTGGGCAGCACTTGCGTGTACATGAGAATCTCAGTCTGGAATATATGAGAATCAGCCAAAAAATCCTTTTTTTTACCCTGCACCTCGGGCATTGTCTTGATGATGAGGGACTTAGAGCATTTTCTCCCTTGTGTTGAGTACTCAACTAGCGCTCGGAACATAATACTCGCATAATGATCGCCTTTGGCACTGGCTGGAGACATCTTTGCCTCGGTTACTTTTATGGTGGGTTCCTTCAAATGTTGTATTAGTACATCTTGGAAGAACTGCTCGTTCAACCAGGCAGGTGCTTCCAACTCATCCACGTTGTGCGTATCATTATTTGCTGTCATTTTAAATGGAGTTATATGGGAGCGATGTGTTCAATTCCGTATTTATAAGCATACTAACAGAAAAAACTGTTTGTTTGCCATATTTAAACATATTTGCTGTTATCATGAGCTTTTAAAGCTTTGCAAACAAAATCAGAAGGTGGTGAAATTCATCGAACTGAACTTGTACTAACTAATATACTAATATATATATAAAACAGATTATTACAATGACAAGTTATATCATGTAAAAGTTTTACACTATAGGATGAAATGCCATTTTTGTGAGCGACAGCAAAATGGTAAGATAAGAAATAGAGAGAGGAATCGGGAGAGAGACGAAAAACTTCGAGGGAGATGATAAAACTCGAGCAATAAGAGAGCAATCGTTGCGCTCTGTTTACAAATCAACTTGAAAGCTCTGATACTGGCATATAGCACAGTAGCTTAGCTTTTGCTTTTGCTTTTACTTTTGGATTATGAGCACAATATTTAACAGAGTTTACACTATTTGTATACCATTAAAACTAGCACTGTTATATGTATATTTGTTTTACACGAATTATTTCAAAATATGTTTAAGGAATTTGGTTTCTTGTTATGAAGTTATTTTATTGATAACTCTACGATATATAATTACACATTTAAATCTGCTCAAATATGATGAATAATTAAATCACGCTTGTGAATTTACCCAACAGAATTAAGTAATAATAAGTTTGCTTCCAAAACTATAATAAATTATAGAAATAGTATGAAATGGATTTACTTAAGCGCAATTACTGATCTACATCCAGCAAACCTTCACAATCAAATACAGGTAACAGTTCACGTAGCATCCTCTGTGTTGCTGGATTCCTATAACACCCATTCTTAAAGTTAAGTGCTCGCTGATTTGTCTCCATTATGGCGTTGAAATCCGCATTCTCATTTTCCACATTTCGTTGAATGGGAAAGATACCAACACTTGTGTGCATGGCTGATAAAGAGAGAGATTGAGAGATGGAGTGTAAGTTAAAAATATTTTTGAAATTCTTTTACCATAGAATGACTTCTTTTTCAGCTCTAAATGAAAATTGTGCAAACTGGGAATATGCGCCTTAAAGCGCAATTTCCTCAGCGTATCTGAGAAGATGTCAAAATAGTGCTTAATTAACTGCTCCTGATGATGTAAGTGTAACTCCAACTGCAGCGACGAATTCAAAATGTACAACAAATCAATTGCCGGCGAGCCCCATGCAGCATATTGGAAGTCAATGATGATGACATCTTCGGGATGACCCGTTGCTTTATTGTACTTGACAAGGATATTATTTGTCCAAAAATCTCCATGAGCCAAGACATTAATACACGGACTGATATCAAACACACGTTTGCCCAGCTCCATATAGACAGGGAGGAGTGCCTCCAATTTCTGTGCATATTGCTCATATCCAGGCAATTGAGACACACATCTGCTGGCCGCTTGGAGCATGCCCAAGTAAAGGGGGGAGTAATTATCCGTATGACGATTGAACAAGCCACGATCATAGCCCTCGAGGGCGCCACACTCTCGCTCATTGAGAACCGCCGAGGTGGCATGCATTTTGGCCAACTTGCGCAGCACCATTTGAGCCAATTGCAGATCCAGGCCAACCAAACGATCCGGCATCACAAAACCGCGGGCACTGAGATCCTCAAAGATCAATGCAGACCGATCATAATCAACCGCCATGGTTTCTGCAAAGATTTGCTCCTCATCCTCAATTTCCAGCAACAGTGCATTAAGCTTGGGCAGTATCTGTTCATAGATGGACATTTCACGATTGAATATATCATAGGGCTCCATCGTTTTGCGTGCGAATTCGTCGCTCTCGAATGAGGTCTTGATTATATAGTGACCAGTCTTTGAGCTGCCATCGCGCATCTTAAACTCCACCTTCATGCGTGTCAAAACTCCGCCGTAGTTTTCGCCAGGTCCCAATGCAGGACGACCATCTATAGCGGTAATCCTTAGTTTCGGATCGTTATAGAATTTACGCAATGTATTCTGTATATAGTTTTCTGTTAGCCAGACAGGTGCATCCAGGAAACTGTTATTTTTATCTGGAGTCACTTTCGTTAACTTTGGAATGGCATCGAATTTACTTATAAGATCTTTAACTGACATTTTGTATACTTATAAATTGACTTCTACGCTATTCTCAGAAGATTTGCGTGAAATTTTCTATAACACCCGGCTTTTTATACGACTTGTTTCGTGGCGGGTGCAAGCGTTGTGTTGCTATCGCAATTGTGATTTATCTGTCTATGATAGACAAAGGCAGGTTAAATATTTGCATATTTATAAATAAAAGCGAAAACGTCTAGAGATTATTTCTTTATTAGTTGTGCCACCTCAATTTATTCAAATTCTCACTCTCGCGCTGTTGCCACTTGTGACTACTGCCTTACTACTTGCTGCCTAATTGCGGGCTCTTTCTGTAAAAATATTTATGTCTCGTTTTTTACATAGACAGAGGTCGAATCGAAAGCCTAGCTTAGTACTCGAATGTCTTATTAACGACACATATGAACTTAACATATTTGATAAGTTCTGTTTGTATTTGTACAGCAGTTGACAGCGTCTGGGCCAATAATCCTAATGCTTTAATCTAATGCTTTCTTTGTATGCTTTGTTGCAATATATCGTGAGATTTTTTACACGCGCCATCGCCTGAACACTATCCTTATACAATTTACAATTAACATTCACTCCAAATTACATTTAAATTTAAAAATTATTTCTAATTAATAAATTAAGTTTTGTTAAATCGTGGTTAATTTAATATTATTAAAAACAAAAATCTTATAATAAGCAATTTTTCTAGATTTCTTGAAAACCGATTATACTAAAATGACATATAAATAAATTTATTCATAAGAATTTGCTGATAAGTTTACATTTCTCATGGTGCAACGACTAGAGAAATTAAAATTCATTGAAAAGTTACAAATGAGTTTAAAGTATGGGAAGGCTTAAGTACATTTTTGATGTGCAGTCAACTTTCGAATATCATTTCAGATTACTCATTGCTTCCGATAGCAGGCATTCGTCTGGCACACGTCTCAACGAGCACTTTTGGCACACTGTTGCCCCAAGAAAATATCATAGATAAAGCAATATATTATGGTCGTCAGAGCAAACATTTGCTCTGATATAAAAAATGTAACGTATGCTGGGCGAGTCAACAACACAAATCGACGACACAAAGATGTCACCTTCATCAAAGGCAGCCCACTTTTCAGCTATCCTCGTATATAAAAGATTCAACACAAGAGTCGAGAGCTTAGTTAAAGCAAGACATAATGGCTGCGGCACCTGAGTGGCTAACACACGATTATATTGAGAACGCTCTCCGCACTTATCACAAAGATGTCAAATTGCAGATTGTGCGACTGGATGAGAATCCAGCTCTGGGCCCTGGTGAGAACTACGGCGGCGTCTTGACCCGAGTTAAAGTTGGTTTTGTGCTCTCGCAGCAGTCGCTAGTGGAACATTTTCAGCACTTGATCGTCAAGACCTCCATCGAAGACGATGAGTTGACCAAGGAGCTAATGGCACCCTATGACATCTTCAATCGTGAAATTAACATCTATGAAGAGGTGTTGCCAAAACTGAATGAACTTTTGAAGGAAATTGATGAGTTTGAGACAATTTTCCCCACCGCAATTTTTGTGGATCGCGAACGCAATGCCATAATTTTTGAGGATCTGTCAGTTGAGAACTATGTGATGGCCGATCGTGTGAAGCGATTGGATCAGGAGCATGCTCAACTCATCCTCCGTAAGCTGGCCAAGATGCATGCCACCTCGGCGGTGCTGAATGAACGCGCTGCTGGCAGCCTGGAGAAATACGATCGTGGTTTCTTCAATCGCTATACAAACGCATACAGTGGATACTTTGTGGGTGGTCTGCTGGCTGCCGCACGCTGGATGAGCCAGGAACCCGAATGTGCTCAATATGGACAGAAACTGGTCGAATTGGCTCCTCACTACATGGACATTGGCCGGGAGTGTTTTGCTCCGTTGCGGGAGTCGGTAAATGTTTTGGCACATGGTGATATTTGGACCAATAATGTGATGTTCAAATATGATGCAGTTACCGGCCGTCCGGTGGATGTACTGCTGATTGACTTTCAGTACTCGTTCTGGGGTTCACCCACCATTGATTTGCATCACTTCTTTAACACATCGCTAGTGGAAACGCTGCGGCGGCAGGAGCAGGGTGCTCTATTCGAATTCTATCATCGTATATTCAAAGACATCTTATCGAAACTGAAGTACAAACAGCATCCCATTCCCAGCTTACTTAAATTTCAGCTGCAAGTCGAGCAGAAACGTTTCTTTGGTAAGTCAATCATATTCAAACCTTTGGGTTGTCTTTACGTGAACTCTATTTCCCTGACAGCCATGCACTCGGCGGTTGTGGTCCAACCTGTCATGATCAGTGAGGACTCAACAGATGCTTGTTTCAATGCCCTAATGAACGATGATGAGCGTGGCACTCGCTTCAAGAATCGTCTCTATAACAACCCCATTGTTCAACAGAATCTCAAGGCCCTGATGCCAGTTTTCGATAGAAAGGGACTACTCGAGGTCAATCAATGCAGTTGAGTTGTATGATTAACTTTTGCATTGTAAATAGATATAAATTCATATTTAACAAACAAAACAAGTAACTAATAAGGCTTTAAATGGCAATGAACAACAAATACTGAATGCTCATTATGAGAGTTTTGGATGCACAAGCGAGATGCACTTAAATTTATAATTCAATCTATACTTAATTATAATAATCCGTGATAACATATATGAAATTCGAAAGAGTATACAATATGTTGTAGTTGAACTTGAAAAATAATTTTTAGGCTTGATGTTTGGCGATTTGATGATTGATGTACTTTTCGGAATTTTTCAAAAATTTAGTTTTATTGAATATGACATTGTGATATTTAATCAAATAAAGTAAAGTTTTTAATTTGATATTTTTAAATAATGACCATTCTATCAAAAAAAAAAAACGTATTAAAATATAAAACTTTATATATATTTTGTTCTTCATTCCAATGTCCTGGCGCCATTCTTTTATTATATTAATTACACTAAGCAATCATTTTGAGTGCTTAAAGGATTTGTCCATTGACATTAGGGCACAAATTTACTTCTTAGTTTAAAATATTTTCAATCATTATAGCTTTCTCTATGCTACATTTAGACACTATTTCGAGATTTATCTAAAGAAGGACATTGCAAGTTGTTGTTACTCCAAAAGTGAACTGTATTCTTTAAAGCAATATTTAGTAATTGTCGTTGACAAACAACGTGATCGCTTGTTTGAAATATATTTAAATACATATATATATAAATACATAATATTAACAATATCTCACTGCAGCTGTCTGTTTAATTGGGGCACTACGTTTACAAGCCATTTTAGCGAGAGTAGAGCTGTCAAATTTAACTGATAGCCGTAGTTATTTAATTCACAAACGGAGTAATAATATGGGACAAGTACTGAAAGGTGATCCCAAGAGCAAATTTAGGACACGACGACTTTGTTTAAGCATCGAATATAGACTGCTGCCGTCAGGTTTATAGACAACTTCTACATTATCTTCAAGCTATCTTCAATTATTCTTATCCTACTTAGGACATTATCTGATTATCCTATCAGTTGGGAGAACTCTGATTATGGAATACAGTGAAAGAGCAATGGAGTAACTAATCTTTAGTAAAATAATTTGAATTGAATTTAATTTATTTTT
Organism: Drosophila cognata; assembly: GCA_035041535.1. NCBI lineage: Eukaryota > Metazoa > Arthropoda > Insecta > Diptera > Drosophilidae > Drosophila > Drosophila cognata. The sequence goes on along the minus strand of JAWNLC010000571.1, from coordinate 8,153,298 downwards.
ATTTGATAGAAATATTTGCTTCATTCATATTTTTGCCCGCAATGATTTGCAGTGGCTCGGAGGGGTACAGCATTCAAAGAGGTATGTCTGAATCTGAAGACGCTGTTGCCGTTAGATCATTGATCTACAAAAATCAGAAAGTACAGAAGAAACTGAGAAGCTTTTTGCCCTATTTTGATCAGAGAGGACTGCTGGATGAGATGTAAACGAGACGAGCACGATTATATAATTATATTCTAAACATGGGCTTGCATATTTAATAATATGGAGTTTTCGTTAATTAAATCTTAAAATGTGTATGACTATACATATATGTAAGTATGACAACATGGTTCATGAATAAGTCGTTAAGGGATCGCATGCCATTTAAATTATATGCAGTTTTCAATTGAATCGAAGGATTATATTTTTGAATTAATTTCTAATTTCTCCTGGAACGGAATGGTAAACGGCGTTAAATGCAACAACGTGAATAGGCGTCTCGTATTCTAGTTTCTAAGCGACTACGTCATAAAATTCTTAAACTAATATAATCTGGAAAGCAAGACAATAAACTTGGAAAAGCGTGCAAAAAAATCATCAGACTAACTCATTGATAAGGTGGAAGCCACGGTAAGCCAGTGAGATATATAAGGGGTATAAAGCTATATTTAAACAATTTTATTATGCAAATAAATCGAGGCGCTTTTCATCTGTCAAGCAGATGAAACTGACGCTCACTTACGTGTTTTATAGAGCCCACACATTCAGACATATACAGACATATATCAGATGACGAATATTTAAATTGCCACAGTGATTCTTGCAAATTTGAGCAAATGTAATACATTTTAAAGAAAAATAACAAGAGGTTTTTGGAAAGAAAATTGAGTTTACAAACCAGAAAAAATAAAGAGCAGAACATAAAAATTGTTTTAATAAAATATCACAAGAACGTTTTTGTTATGTTTTTAAAATAACAACATACTTTTAATTAAATCTGGAATTTGACACTTAAGATAATAAAATATATATATAATATCCAAAAAGCAAGTATAAAGATTTTTCTAAATAATATGAAATAAAAAATCTGAAAACTCTATAGATTAATATTCAAAGGCATTGAAAATTCCAAAATATTCCCATTTCTGGACACTGCATTTAGTAGATATTTGTATATATATTTTATATAGGCAGTATATAAATAGTTGGAGCTAGTTACGCAGGGAATGGTTATTATAATATCTAGATTATAGTAATTGCACATGTCAGCATTAGGGGCGCGAGACCCGCTAGACTATAAATAGTGACTAGCTCGCGAAACATTGCAAGATAATCAAGCAACCATGGTAGAAACTAAGAGCAACGTCAAAGGTGAATCAACGATGCATCCTGCACCATCCTGGCTAACTGTGTTCTATGTGGAATTTATACTGCGCCGCTGCAAACATGATATGGCTCTTACTGTAAGGGATTTACATATCACACCAGCGGCATCCCAGTTCGGAACCAGTGTTCTGACCATGATCCAAGTGAAATATGTCTGCGATGGCGCCCAGCAGCCCCAAACCGAATTCTTTATGGTGAAGTCAATTAATGAGAATGATCCTTCCAAATCCAACCTCTTCGCAATATACGAAACAAGCAGAACGGAAATGATTATGTACGACAAGATTCTGCCGCAACTGAGCCGACTCCTGGAGGATACGGATCAGTCGGAGAAACTATTCGCCAAGGCACTCCATGTGGATTATGAGCACTCGGCGATTTTCTTTGAAGATTTCTCCGCATTGAACTATGTGCCGGCTGATCGCTTGACTGGCTTCGACTTGGAGTACACCAAGTTGGCCCTTCGAAAGTTGGCCAAGATGCATGCCACCGCTGCGGTTTACAATGAGCAACAACCGGGAATCCTGACCAAACTGCAGCATGGCTTGTTTAATCGCCATTCGCGCGCTTTTGCACCCATGTTTGAGAATCTAATGGGGGTGGCAGCAGAGTTTGCAGGCCAGTGTCCTGAACTTGGCATCGTCTACGAGGAGAAGCTAAAACGTCTGCAGAAGCGTATGATGGAATACATGGAAATCGTTTACGATCCGAAACCGGATGAATTCAATACCTTAACTCATGGTGATCTATGGACCAATAACATAATGCTGAGTCCTAAAACCGACGAGAAAGAACTGGATATGCAGCTGATTCATTTCCAGTTCTCTGCCTGGGCCTCTCCAGCCGTTGATTTCTATAACTTCTTTTGCACCTCGCTGCAATCTCAGGTGCGGATCGAGCATCATGATGCCTTGATTCAGTTCTATCATCAGGTGCTGGTGGATACCCTGCGTACATTAAACTTTAAGGGGTATATACCCACGCTCAGGCAGTTGGTACTGCAGCTGGAAAAGGGGAAATTTATGGGTGAGTGTTTGATGAAGTTTTAAATGAAAATCCATGTTCATTCTGCTTATTATTTTGTAGCTGTGACTGCTTTGCTGACTTCCCAAGCAGTATTGCTTAACGATGATACCAAAGATGCGGACTTCAATGCCCTAATGTTGGATGATGAGCGGGGTCGTAACTTTAGAAGGCGCATCTACAACAACAACAGGGTTCAGGAGATAATCAAGCATTGGCTACCTGTCTATGATCGCTGCGGTCTCCTTGATGCACTTCATTGATGTCAGTACATTATTAATAATATTATTAATATAATATTGTACTAAATTTGTAACACAGAAAATAAAATATATACACACATACAGTTCCCTTGCAAAACAAAAAAGATTAAGCTTCTATGTGTACCTCTTAAGCATACATCATCCTCCGCAAGCTGGCCAAGATGCATGCCACCTCGGCGGTGCTGAAACTGTTCGAATTGGCTCCTCACTACATGGACATTGGCCGGGGGTTTTTTGCTCCGCTGCGGGAGTCGGTAAATATTTTGGCACATGGTGATATTTGGACCAATAATGTGATGTTCGAATATGATGCAGTTACCGGCCGTCCGGTGGATGTACTGCTGATTGACTTTCAGTACTCGTTCTGGGGTTCGCCCACCATTGATTTGATTTTCGGCAGGAGCAGGATGCTCTATTCGAATTCTATCATCGCAAATTGAAAGACATCAAATTTAACTGATAGCCGTAGTTATTTAATTCACAAACGGAGTAATAATATGGCACAAGTACTGAAAAGGTGATCCCAAGAGCAAATTAAGCATCGAACATAGACTGCTGCCGTCAGGTTTATAGAAAACTTCTAGATTATCTTCAAGCTATCTACAATTATTCTTATCCTACTTAGGACATTATCTGATTATTCTATCAGTTGGGAGAACTCTGATTATGGAATACAGTGAAAGAGCAATGGAGTAACTAATCTTTAGTAAAATAATTTGAATTGAATTTAATTTATTTTTATTTGATAGAAATATTTGCTTCATTCATATTTCTGCCCGCAATGATTTGCATTGGCTCGGAGGGGTTCAGCATTCAAAGAGGTATGTCTGAATCTGAAGACGCTGTTGCCGTTAGATCATTGATCTACAAAAATCAGAAAGTACTGAAGAAACTGAGAAGCTTTTTGCCCTATTTTGACCAGAGAGGACTGCTGGATGAGATGTAAACGAGACGAGCACGATTATATAATTATATTCTAAACATGGGCTTGCATATTTAATAATATGGAGTTTTCGTTAATTAAATCTTAAAATGTGTATGACTATACATATATGTAAGTATGACAACATGGTTCATGAATAAGTCGTTAAGGGATCGCATGCCATTTAAATTATATGCAGTTTTCAATTGAATCGAAGGATTATATTTTTGAATTAATTTCTAATTTCTCCTGGAACGGAATGGTAAACGGCGTTAAATGCAACAACGTGAATAGGCGTCTCGTATTCTAGTTTCTAAGCGACTACGTCATAAAATTCTTAAACTAATATAATCTGGAAAGCAAGACAATAAACTTGGAAAAGCGTGCAAAAAAATCATCAGACTAACTCATTGATAAGGTGGAAGCCACGGTAAGCCAGTGAGATATATAAGGGGTATAAAGCTATATTTAAACAATTTTATTATGCAAATAAATCGAGGCGCTTTTCATCTGTCAAGCAGATGAAACTGACGCTCACTTACGTGTTTTATAGAGCCCACACATTCAGACATATACAGACATATATCAGATGACGAATATTTAAATTGCCACAGTGATTCTTGCAAATTTGAGCAAATGTAATACATTTTAAAGAAAAATAACAAGAGGTTTTTGGAAAGAAAATTGAGTTTACAAACCAGAAAAAATAAAGAGCAGAACATAAAAATTGTTTTAATAAAATATCACAAGAACGTTTTTGTTATGTTTTTAAAATAACAACATACTTTTAATTAAATCTGGAATTTGACACTTAAGATAATAAAATATATATATAATATCCAAAAAGCAAGTATAAAGATTTTTCTAAATAATATGAAATAAAAAATCTGAAAACTCTATAGATTAATATTCAAATGCATTGAAAATTCCAAAATATTCCCATTTCCGGACACTGCATTTAGTAGATATTTGTATATATATTTTATATAGGCAGTATATAAATAGTTGGAGCTAGTTACGCAGGGAATGGTTATTATAATATCTAGATTATAGTAATTGCACATGTCAGCATTAGGGGCGCGAGACCCGCTAGACTATAAATAGTGACTAGCTCGCGAAACATTGCAAGAGAATCAAGCAACCATGGTAGAAACTAAGAGCAACGTCAAAGGTGAACCACTATCCTGGCTAACTGTGTCCTATGTGGAATTTATACTGCGCCGCTGCAAACATGATATGGCTCTTACTGTAAAGAATTTACATATCACACCAGCGGCATCCCAGTTCGGAAATTACTCCAGTGTTGTGACCAGGATCCAAGTGGAATATGTCTGCGATGGCGCCCAGCAGCCCCAAACCGAATTCTTTATGGTGAAGTCAATATATGAGAATGATCCTTTCAAATCCAACCTCTTCGCAATATACGAAACAAGCAGAACGGAAATGATTATGTACGACAAGATTCTGCCGCAACTGAGCCGACTCCTGGAGGATACGGATCAGTCGGAGAAACTATTCGCCAAGGCACTCCATGTGGATCATGAGCACTCGGCGATTTTCTTTGAAGATTTCTCCGCATCGAACTATGTGCCGGCTGATCGCTTGACTGACTTCGACTTGGAGTACACCAAGTTGGCCCTTCGAAAGTTGGCCAAGATGCATGCCACCGCTGCGGTTTACAATGAGCAACAACCGGGAATGCTGACCAAACTGCAGCACGGCTTGTTTAATCACCATTCGCGCGCTTTTGCACCCTTGTTTGAGAATCTAATGGGGGTGGCAGCAGAGTTTGCAGGCCAGTGTCCTGAACTTGGCATCGTCTACGAGGAGAAGCTAAAACGTCTGCAGAAGCGTATGATGGAATACATCGAAATCGTTTACGATCCGAAACCGGATGAATTCAATACCTTAACTCATGGTGATCTATGGACCAATAACATAATGCTGAGTCCTAAAACCGACGAGAAAGAACTGGATATGCAGCTGATTCATTTCCAGTTCTCTGCCTGGGCCTCTCCAGCCGTTGATTTCTATTACTTCTTTTGCACCTCGCTGCAATCTCAGGTGCGGATCGATCATCATGATGCCTTGATTCAGTTCTATCATCAGGTGCTGGTGGATACCCTGCGTACATTAAACTTTAAGGGGTATATACCCACGCTCAGGCAGTTGGTACTGCAGCTGGAAAAGGGGAAATTTATGGGTGAGTGTTTGATGAAGTTTTAAATGAAAATCCATGTTCATTCTGCTTATTATTTTGTAGCTGTGATTGCTTTGCTGACTTGTCAGGCAATAATGCTTAACTATGATACCAAAGATGCGGACTTCAATGCCCTAATGTTGGATGATGAGCGGGGTCGTAACTTTAGAAGGCGCATCTACAACAACAACAGGGTTCAGGAGATAATCAAGCATTGGCTACCTGTCTATGATCGCTGCGGTCTCCTTGATGCACTTCATTGATGTCAGTACATTATTAATAATATTATTAATATAATATTGTACTAAATTTGTAACACAGAAAATAAAATATATACACACATACAGTTCCCTTGCAAAACAAAAAAGATTAAGCTTCTATGTGTACCTCTTAAGCATACATCAGGAGCATGCCTATCTCATCCTCCGCAAGCTGGCCAAGATGCATGCCACCTCGGCGGTGCTGAAACTGTTCGAATTGGCTCCTCACTACATGGACATTGGCCGGGGGTTTTTTGCTCCGCTGCGGGAGTCGGTAAATATTTTGGCACATGGTGATATTTGGACCAATAATGTGATGTTCAAATATGATGCAGTTACCGGTCGTCCGGTGGATGTACTGCTGATTGACTTTCAGTACTCGTTCTGGGGTTCGCCCACCATTGATTTGATTTTCGGCAGGAGCAGGATGCTCTATTCGAATTCTATCATCGCAAATTGAAAGACATCAAATTTAACTGATAGCCGTAGTTATTTAATTCACAAACGGAGTAATAATATGGCACAATACTGAAAAGGTGATCCCAAGAGCAAATTAAGCATCGAACATAGACTGCTGCCGAAATGCTTCGGTAGATTTATTGAAAAATACTAAATTATCTTAAAGTTATCTATCATTATTCTTATCCTACTTAGGACATTATCTGCTTATTATTTACTGCTGCAAATGCGTCTACACTGATAATCCTATCAGTTCGGATAACTCTTATCGCGTAAGATTTTATTACGGTCACGATGCATGCCGCGTTCGTGTCTGTTCACGTCTTTCCCTATCTTCTCGATCAGAGTTCTCCTTGGTAATCTTACCATTGTAAGATTGAACAGTAGTTGTTCTTCAAGCTGTTTTTTTATCGCAGCCTCCACTTTCGTATAAAAGCGGAGCAATTCTACAGACTTACCTCAGAGCCGTATGAACTCACAACTGTAGCTGCAAACGTGTAATCATGCCTGATAAAACTGTTCAAGAATTTTATGCCGCGCCCGCTTGGCTGACTCGCGAATACGTTCAACAGAAGCTTCGAGCGTATCTGAAAGACCCTAAGCTGCAGCTAACAAAACTTCAGATCAAACCGGCCACTGCAAGTGGTGAGAATTACGCAAGTGTGATGACACGCATTACTGTCGAGTACATCGACAAGAATCTGTGCGAAGACAGAACAACCTTTATCGTAAAAACCACATTCGCTGACAATGACCTATCAGCAGAATACGTGGCGGAATTTGGCATCTATGTCCGTGAAATGGATATGTACCAAGAGGTGTTGCCCAAACTCGCAAATATTCTGCAGCAGGATCTGGGCGACCACAGAAAGATGTTTGCCGGCACTGTGTGTGTGGATAGGGAACGTGACTCCATCATATTCGAGGACATGTCCTTGGAGAAATACACTGTGGCAGATCGGATAGAACAATTGGACATGCAACACACACAACTAGTGCTGGAGAAGCTAGCTGAATTCCATGCTGCAGGCGCCGTACTCAAAGAGAAACAGCCAGGAATCTTCGAGAAGAAGTACGATCGTTGTTTCTTCAATTCCCACACTAGAGCTAACGAACCCCTAATGAAAAATATGCTGAGATCACTAATAGCATCAATCGAAGACGACAAGGTACTCCATCAACGGTACGCATCTAAGTTAAACGGAGTAATTGAACGTATTATGGAATACGGTGAAAGAGCAATGGAAGTGAACAAAGAAGACTTTGCCACTCTATGTCACGGTGATCTGTGGACCATGAACACAATGTTTAATTACGATGAGCAGGGCAAACCCAACAATGTTATCTTGATTGATTTCCAATTCAGTGTATATTGCTCACCAGCCATCGATCTGCACTACTTCTTCAGCACCTCAATGCAAGACGATCTATACCAGTATCACCAAATTGAACTAGTCCAGTTCTATTATCAGAAGCTTGTCGAGTCCCTAACTAAACTAAAGTTTAGTGGTCATATACCTAGCTTATTCCAGTTCCAACAACAGTTTCACGCGCGTGCTTTCTATGGTAAGTACCTGATCTTTAGTAAAATAATTTGAATTGAATTTAATTTATTTTTATTTGATAGAAATATTTGCTTCATTCATATTTTTGCCCGCAATGATTTGCAGTGGCTCGGAGGGGTACAGCATTCAAAGAGGTATGTCTGAATCTGAAGACGCTGTTGCCGTTAGATCATTGATCTACAAAAATCAGAAAGTACAGAAGAAACTGAGAAGCTTTTTGCCCTATTTTGATCAGAGAGGACTGCTGGATGAGATGTAAACGAGACGAGCACGATTATATAATTATATTCTACTTAAACTTGGGTTTGCATATTTAATAAAATGGAGTTTTCGTTAATTAAATCTTAGACTGCTTGATTTGAAAAAAAAAAAAAATGTTTATGACGTTTGTCCAAACATTCGTTTTGCCCTCGTTTTTCAACAATTTTTGGTTTCCTTGCTTATTGCTTTTTGGAAAGCTAAAACCAATCGCTCATAGATGGCGCTAGGTTAAAAACGCAAAAAATTATTGCCCCTTTTTAGGAGAAAAACGATATATATTATAAGCTCGACAAGTGAACTATTACACACTTGAGACATATAAGATACATTTCAACAATTTTATTATGCATATAAAGCAGATGAAACTGACGCTCACTTACGTGTTTTATTGAGCCATTACCTTCAGACATGTGACTGTGCAGAATATTTTAATTGCCACAGTGATTCGGCCAAATTTGAAAATACAATAGATTAAAAATGTTTTTAATGTAATAAATTTTAAAGAAAAATAAAAAGAGGTTTTCGGAAAGAGATTTGTGTTTATAAACCAGAAAATATAAAGAATATGTAATATATAAATTGTTTCAGAAAAAAATATAACAAGAACTTTTTTTAATGTTTTTAAAATAACAACCTAATTTTAATTAAATCGGGAATTTGAAACTAAAGATAATAATAAATTTATTTAATATCTAAAAAGCAATTACAAAGATTTTTCTAAATAATATGAGATACAAAATTTCAAATTCTATACTTAAATATTCAAATTCATTGAAAATTCCAAAAGATTCCCATTTCTGGACAGTAGTAATTTCTGGAAAGTTTACATTTGTGTGAGACCACTGCATTTAGTAGATATTTGTATATATATTTTTTGTAGATAGTGCTTACATAGTTGGAGCTAGTTAGACACGGAAAACGATTGTCTGGATGGCTATTACAACAAATAGAATATAGTACTTGCACATTATAGATTAAGTGGGCGCGAGACCCGCTACACTATAAATAGTGACTAGCTCGCGAGGCGTTGCGAGAGAATCAAGCAACCATGGTAGAAACTAACAGCAGCGGCAACGGTGAATCAACGATGCATCCTGCACCATCCTGGCTAAATGTGTCCTATGTGGAATCTATACTGCGTCGCTGCAAACATGATATGGCTCTTACTGTAAGGGATTTACATATCACACCGGCGACATCCAAGGGCGAAAATTACGCCAGTATTATGACCAGGATCAAAGTGGAATATGTATGCGGTGGCGCCCAGCAGCCCCAAACCGAATTCTTTATAGTGAAGACAACATATGAAAATGATCCATTCATATTCAACCTCGTCGCATCATACGAAACAAGCAAAACGGAAATGATTATGTACGACAAGATTCTGCCGCAACTGAGCCGACTCCTGGAGGATACGGATCAGTCGGAGAAACTATTCGCCAAGACACTCCATGTGGATGATGAGCACTCGGCGATTGTCTTTGAGGATCTCTCCGTATCGAACTATGTGCTGGGTGATCGCTTGACTGGCTTCGACTTGGAGAACACCAAGTTGGCCTTTCGAAAGTTAGCCAAGATGCATGCCACCGCTGCGGTTTACAATGAGCTACAACCGGGAATCCTGACCAAACTGCACCACGGCTTGTTTAATCGCCATTCGCGCGCTTTTGCACCCATGTTTGAGAATCTAATTTGGGTGGCAGCAGAGTTTGCAGGCCAGTGTCCTGAACTTGGCATCGTCTACGAGGAGAAGCTAAAACGCCTGCAGAAGCGTTTGATGGAAGACATGGAAGACATTTACGATCCGAAGCCGGATGAATTCAATACCTTAACTCATGGTGATCTATGGACCAATAACATAATGCTGAGGCCTAAAACCGACGAGAAAGAACTGGATATGCTGTTTATTGATTTTCAGTTATCTGCCTGGGCCTCTCCAGCCGTTGATTTCTATTACTTCTTTTGCACCTCGGTGCAATTTCAGGTGCGGATCGATCATCATGATGCCTTGATTCAGTTCTATCATCAGGTGCTGGTGGATACCCTGCGTACATTAAACTTTAAGGGGTATATACCCACGCTCAGGCAGTTGGTTCTGCAGCTGGAAAAGGGGAAATTTATGGGTGAGTGTTTGATGAAGTTTTAAATGAAAATCTATGTTCATTCTGCTTATTATTTTGTAGCTGTGATTGCTTTGCTGACTTGTCAGGCAATAATGCTTAACGATGATACCAAAGATGCGGACTTCCATGCCATAATTGTGGATGATGAGCGGGGTCGTAACTTTAGAAAGCGCATCTACAGCAACAATAGGATTCAGGAGTACGTCAAGCATTGGCTGCCTGTCTATGATCGCTGCGGTCTCCTTGATGCACTTCATTGATTGATAGTACATTGTTAATAATATTATTAATATATATATTATAACATTGTACTAAATATAAAATTTACAAATAAAATATGAGCGCACATACCTGTTCTCTTAGAAAACAAAAAATGTTAGTCTTCTATTTGTACCACTTAAGAAAGCAGCCTACTATCAAATACAGTGTAACTTTGTTTTAAGAACACAAACAAGCGTTTACTGGCAGTCTCATTGAGACTGTTAGCGAATTTCACCACATCTAATCTTATCACAGACTGAAAGATAATTAAAAAATAAGCAAACTGATTTACAAGTACAAAGGGTCATTGAAGCAGATAACATAAAAGAACATTTAAATTTCCGCATGACTGTCCATATTAACTAAAAAGAATATCATAAAAAAATGAATTATTTAAAATAATTGAGATACATTCTACAAAAATGTTTAATATTCAGCTTCATAATTCTCAATACTCTAAAGCATATTGGAGAAGTACTTACTAGCTTATAGACAATAATAATAAAGCATAATGGTAAAATCATGCTAATTGTTCCTTGGATGACCATCTTTATATAAAAACCATCAAAATCATATTAGTCGGTTTCCCCATTGCTTTTCCTTACCAATCATTACGAAAGCTGCAAATGCTAAGTTTGATACGAATAATAAAGCAAATAATAATAATTTTATATACTTACAAATCTTTCAAAATCCTCAAATATTTTCTACATTGCTTTACGCAAATTTTTAAAATACATGCTATATTATATTCAGATTTATACATATGTATTGTTTATATACACTGGTTTTAAATGTTTTAAAAATCCCAGCCGGCGTATTCTTTGACCACATCCTTGTTTTCCTTGCGATGACGATGCACAGCGCTCGCTTCTCCCTTGGCCACACAACGCTTGCGTTGCTCGCGCTTTTCTTTCACATCCATGTTGCGGCGTATGCGATCTGTGATCACCGAAGGAGCTATCGTGCTGGCTGTGGTGGAATAAGATCGCTGACTGCGTGCATCATTTAGCAGCTGTTCAACCATCTTCAGGCGATACATGCGCGAATTTGGATCCAGGCCTGCCAACTCGGGCATATCATCCTTTTCCAACTCATTGGAGTTGATAGAACGGGCATCTTCAGTAGCCTGAGTTGCTGATAGAGCCGAGGGAACAGCTTCTGATGATTTGTGTGCCACAACTTCGCTGGGAATAGACTTGATTGGCTCGTCATCTAAGATTTTTGGTACTGCCGCCGGCATTGCTTGATCGCTGACTTCGGGAACAACGTTCAGATTGCCCAAGTATTGCGTACACGATTCAATGTAGCGACGGATCGCATCATCTGATTTCTGTGCGGGCTTCGTTTCACTGTAGGAAACCTCAGTCTCCAATTGCCTGCGGCACTCATCAATCTCGGCAGCAGCAGGCGGCACCAAAGCTGGCGGCTCATCATCACCTAGCTGATTATCCTCATGCTCCTCAACATCCTCATTCTCATTCTGTTCAACCATGCCATACTCCTGCAGCAGATCCATTTCCATTTCCTTTGTAAATCCATAGCCGGTGCAGTGCACCTCAGCATCCAAATCGTCTTCGCGTACCAAATCACTGAACTTGGGATAATCCTCGCTTTCGTAGCCAAATTTACGACGGAACATTTCACGCACACAGTTTACGTCGCGATCAAAGAAACTGTCAAGGATTTTAGATTTAACACTAAAAAATAAATAAATCAATCCACTTACAATTCAGCATTCTCGTGTGAGGTGGACATCATTTGGGGGAAATCAATCAAGATGGGCTTGCCGGCATCGGTGACCATCAAGTTGAACTCATTGAAATCTCCGTGAATAACACCCGAGTTGCCCAGGCGGACGATCAGATTCATGAGATCATCGTAGACCTGCGGTGTATCAAGCAGCTCGTGCACCTGTGTCCTGTAGAAGAATTTAGTTACTCAATTAAAATTCAAGCAAATCTAACAAAAGTAATCCAACTAGACCACTCACATGGGCCATCCATTGACCAGATCCATGAGCACACAGTGCCGATTGAAATCGATGGGCTTGGGCACAGGAAAGCCCCGATCGTACAGTGCTGACATGTAGGCAAATTCTCTCGTTGCAGAAATTCTCGAGAGATACAGCCAGGAAGCCTTGTGGCGACGACCGTGATAGTCACGCTTCGATTTAATGTTGCGGAAACAGGTGCGCCCCAGACGATGCAGCTTGAGGCAAATGGGCGTCCCATCCTCGTCGGCAACCACATAGATGTTGGACTCCTTGCCAACGCCAATCTGATTGCCAAAGGAGCTAACGGATCCACGCAATGTCAACGATTTCAAGGCGAGGTAATCGTAGCCAGTGTTGGTCAAGCGATAACCATCATCTACACAACGGAGAGAAGGCTGTTCAATATAAATATGTAATTATTGTAATTAGTCAGTAAAGCACGCTTACACTTCTTGCCACGCTCATAGGCAATCAACTTGTGCTTGCAGAGCTCTTTGAGTAGCTTGTGGACACCGCCAGTTTTCAGATTAGCAATTGCAGCCGCCAGTGGACCCGGCACCAGTTCGTGGTTCTTCATGCCCATCTCGATGGCTGTGAGGACGCGAAAGTCTTCTCTGGTGAGGTAGCGCAACACCGTCACATTTAATTTGCCCATTTTATTTGCGTGTGCAGTTTTGTTTTGCGTTCTACACGTGCAGGCGGACCGATTACGAAGAACGAACGATGTATCGATATGCGTTAAGCATCGATAAGTACTCACAGCTGGTAAAAATATCGCAGTGCAGTATTTTGCAGCTAGCAAAATTCGGTCACACTGCGTTTGTTCGTCGTGTACAAAAATCAATTACTATTACTGCTGAAACTGAGTACGAAAAGCGTTTCCGCGTGTAAACAAAACGGCAGTTAACCACAATTAGGAATAGTGTTTGTACGTGTTTTAATTATAACGCAGATTCGCTACACTTTGTGTGTGTGTGCTTTTGTGTGTGTGAGAGCGGGTGTCTGCAATTGTGTGTGTGTGTGTGTCTACGTATGACTCGTGTTTTTTGCCGACATGCAACTAAAACAGAAAACCACACAAAAAATGTGCAGTCAAAGGCCGCCTTTGAAATATCACGCAAAATCATTAACTAACGGAAAAGTGTGTGAAAGTGAATGCAAAGCAACATTTTATGTCATTGTCATTGGAAGCATACGCATTAAACTGCATCCTCCCCCATGATCGCGTGTGTGTGTGTGTGTGTTTGTGCGTTTGTGTTGTATGTGTGTGAAGGTTGCATTCTCAAGTGCAACCAACACATTCAATTTCTAAGAAATCTAAATCAAAATTTCCACCCCTTTCTCTCTCTATCTCTCTCTCGCTATTTCTCTTCATTTTGGGACTCTCACATTCGACGCGATGCTTGTGCAGTAAATCAACGGAGCAATAACATTTGGAAAAAATGCAGATCAAAGAATTGTAAGTACAAATATAATTAATATATTTATGCTCAATTTGTTGCTAGGAACATGCAAGATTGCTGATTGTGATAAATCGATTTTATGCTCATTTGCTCTCAGCTGTGACGCACTCGCCCTACTCTCTCCCTCTCTTGCTATCTCTCTCGCCCTTTACTTGAGAGTCGCGTTGCCAACGGGTCGACTATTACTTCAATTTATTAACTTTTAAAATAAGCTTGTGTTTCTCGTTTCGTTTCCTTTCCTTTCGATATTTTTGTTCTTTGCTTTTTCGATGTTCGTTTCTTTCTTGCTGTTTACATGACTTCGTTGATGACGTAATAACTTTAACTATTTAGCTTAGATACGAAATTCGTTATTTACATACGCCTTATTCATTTATGTAAAATAAAATACCTTTGCATATGCCGCTGCTAAAAAAATACCTGAAATAATCGTCTTTGCCACGTTTCCAATTGAACTTCTTTCCTGTCGTTGTTGTTTTTATTGATGACTGGGCGAGCGTGAAGTTTACACTGTTTTTCTATCGTGACTCATTTGACTTGACAACGCTCTCTCTCTCTCGCTCTCTATGTCTCTCACTCTTTCTCTCTGCGTCTCTCTCTCTCACTCTTTTGTAATATTCGGCTTGGCTTGCAACTTTGCGCGCCGGTTTTTCGGCTGCGACGTTATCAGCAGCAGCAAAAACAGCATTTTAATCAAACAAGTTGGCAATACTGATAACGTCTTCGCATGGCTGTTCCTATTCAGCCATTTGCTATCTCTCCCGCACACTGCCTGTCTGTGCCATTTATTGCCCAAAGGTGTATTTACTCAAATACATTTACAATTTAAATGTGCAATTAGTTTGCTGTTTTCTTACCGATTATTTGTTTGTTCATTGACAAGGGAAATCGCATTTTGATTTGACTTGAGTAAATATATAGACATATCTTTGTAGATATGTACTGAATAACGTGTATTATTATTATTTTTTTTATTGATTGGAGTGCTGCATACTTAAAAATGTTTGATACACCAATTTCATAATTGAAATCATCATGAAATGCAAAATACAAATAAATAGTATTTTCATGGATATTCTAATTTCTGAACATTTGTATTTTATTTTCTATAAACTCTCATTTCCGACTGTCGTATTAATCTTTTCGAAATTCCAATTAAAATCATTCCACTGCGTCAAAGGTATCTCGTTGAGCTGAGGCGTCCATCAAACAGTCGCATGTTCATTTTGTCATTTGCAGGTTGTTCACGTTGGCCAAATCTCCCCTGTCCCCTCATCTGCCCATCTCTCTGCGTCCATCTCTTTTATTAATGAGCGGAAATTGCCAAAAAATAAAACTGTTCAATTTTTAATTGATTTGACATTCGTGCGACAATTGAAGGGTAAATAATATGCACAGTAGTGGTACAGTAACTATCTTATAGTTAAGCGCCAGTATATATGTATAAGTTGTATATAAATATAAGTACAATTTAATATATAGATATATAGATATAAAATAAGTATGTAAATGGAAGTATTTGTAATTCTATACCTAATATAGTACATAGTCAGATTAACAACTGTATCTTCTAAGTTGACCTCATGCATTCTAAATTGACCTTTTAATATGTTTTAATGAACACTTATTTCTCTTTCTGAATATTTAGACAAGGTCTACTTCTATTCGTAAACAGTGCACATTATTTGTTTAATTATTGCTTTTTCATTTGATTCTCACTGTTCGATATGATATTCCTCGAAAAATTCATAAAACGCAATCAAAACAAATAAAAGTAACGCCAGATGGTCAAATACTGAGTGTGCAATGAAAATGAGTACCTGCAATATATTTACATTTATGAATATGTGTATATATATATGAATAGATATATTTGAATGCAAGTCTCTGAATATGTCTGGCACAAATTGAATCCTATTTATTTTTGCCCTTCCTTGCATTTGTTGTTTACTTTCGATTGATTTCGAAAATAAACATTTCGTCACTCTGGTTAAATGAAGCACAAAGTGCGTCCACCGAATGGGCAAAAACACATAAACATTTCAATGGCCGTTGGCAACAAAATATATTCAAATATCAATGCAAGCATAGCAACAATTGTTATTGTTTAATTTAAGCGGCAGGTCTGCAGTCTGGCCGCTGACGAGCACTACCAGTAATTAATTACTGAAGTGCGGTTAAAAAAATGTTTACTTCAACTTTATCGCTTTTATATGTTGGCAGTTTTTCATTCACATCGTGAACACACACAAAAAAAAAATAATACATGATAAGCAGAATAACAATATCGCTTACTCGGCAAACAGTCACACTTCCGCATCCATTAACAAACTCCCTTTCTGCCCTCATCACTCCTTCCCTCACGGCGCTGCAACCACAGAATTTCATATCAGGGCCGCTTTTGCTTAAGTAAGAAGTTTTACAAAATGATTTAAATTTCAGCATTTTACGCGCAATTATTATTTTGATTTATAAATATTTTATTTTCACTTACTACAGTTAACTTGGTAAACGAAGGTTCTCTGACCTGAAATTGTTTTAAACAAACATCTCATTGAAATTGTATTATTCATTTATAATTCAGCACTTGTGAATTTTAGTAATATCTTTTTTTATTTGTTATTTGATACAAGAAATATAGTTATATTGCTATATATTTACTTTCAAATGTGTCTTCCATTTATGTTATTTTTATTAACCAAAATGTTGAGGCTGTCAATAAAGTTATAGTCAATATAAACTGTTACGTCTCATAGATGCAAGTTATATATTTATGTATTTTCGAAAATGTCTTGTTTTTACTATTTTCCCTAGACTAGCTTAATGCTAAAATTGTCAATATGTAATAATATTCATGTTATTCATGTTCTATGTTCTATGTTGTCTGTTTTACTCTCATTGCTTATTCGGTTTTGCACAAATACAAAATGCAACACAAAAACAAAATGAATTAAAGTTTTTATCTTTATATAATATGTTGAACCTTTGCCTGCTAATCAGCTTTAAGCTATATATTATAGGAAACTTATTCGATTTTAATATATATTTAATAGCACAACTTTCGTTATCTTTTTTATTTTACTTTATACTCATCTAAGCTAAATTCTCATTTAAAATGCTAATATTGCATTGTGTTAATAAATCGCGTGACTTTACAACTTCAATAACTGAAACGTTTTGCCGCAGCTCATATCCTCCCTCTCACTCTCTTTCTTCCTCTCTCTCTCTCTCTCTCTCTCCGTCCATCTCTGTCTCTTTCGCCCCCATTTCCAGTTTGAGGTCACTTTGCAAATAGCACACGCGCTCATTTAGCCACAATTTGTATTGTGCCATTTTAGTTGGGCTATTTCGTTGTTTCATTTATAATTATATTTCTGTGCCGGGTTCCACATTAGATTAGATAACTTGTCGGCCAGTTTAAAGTGTCCCTCATTACAAATTACGCTTGGCAAACATTAGGCCAAATGCTCTACTTTTAAAGCTCGTTAATATGTTGGTTTTTTTTTAAACGTAATGGAGTGTGGAGCAGAGATCAAATATACACGAGTTTTTTTTTTTAATGTTAATGGAACCGTTTAAGTTGGCAATCATTTTTAACTGTATAACTAACCTTAACCTTAAACATTAAATACATTGTGGCTCAATGTGCGATGTTGAAATTGAACTTTACAAAATATTAAATTGCTTTTGAATCTAGTTAATCTTACATCTTCGACTATATTCTATGTTTAAACAATTTTTTAACTTCAGCTTCGGCCTTTCGTAGCATGTTAGAATGCATTAAAACAGGAAAAATTAAATAAAAATACTGGAAACTATTTATCTTTATCATTTTATGACTATTATAAAGTTGATTGCATTTTATTTTGTTGCAATAAAGTTTAATTTATATATTAATATAACACTATGCCGAAAGATTAAACTTTAAGAGACACAAGTGGATTTTTATGTATTATGACATATAGCCAATGTGTGGAACCCAATCAAGTGGAAGCCAGACCCACAAGTAAACCGCACAAACAACAGAGCCTTGACCAAGTATGTCTTAGCTGGCCAACAGACCCACACATACACACATAAATACGCCCTTGCTGACAGCCTGACATTTACTTTCTGTTTTCAATTATGCCAACAAAGGCAAAACAATGTGCCCCTTGTGTGTGTTTCAGTTCTCGTCTCAATGGGGCCTTCCCCCGCCTCCGCATCCATTCTCCCAACCAACTAACCATATGCGATATTGTCTATGAACTCTTGGTTCGGTCCAGTCTCATTAAGGGTTCTTCAATATTTTTGTGGGATTTTTTGTTTTGTTTTTTGTTTTTCGTGGCTCTTTTGACTTTTATCGCCCCATTGTAACCCATTCAGCTATCCCACTCAGACAGTGTCTTCCACATGTGTGCGTACGTCTTTCAGTCTTGTTCAACACCCAACTTTCATCTTTCTAGTTTCACATTTTGCTCTTGCATAATTTTTGATAGCTTTCCTTACTATTATGCTGTTTATTTATCTGCCTCTTATTTCTTTTCATAGTCGTTTCGCCATGCTTCACAATTTTCGTACATATTTCGTTTGATCTCTCAACATTTGATTTTTGAGTCCGCCTCCGCAAAACTTATTTACTTATCTTTTTCGGGCAGCAAATTTGCCGCAGTAAATTGTATGTTGATATTGTTGTTGTTATTTGTATTGATATCGTTTGTTACTATAAAGTAAGTTTCCTTTGTGCGCTAAAACTTTGAGCAAAAGGGACAGACGACATTCTTTATAAGCAATTTACTTTATCAGAAACTTTTGCAATCTGAATTGATTTAACGCCAACTGATTAAACTGACAAACGAAACGGAAAATGTTCCATTTTCTTCAAATTTAATAAAAGTCGTTAAAGTTTTCAAGTTATTTCTGGGCAACAGACTGAACTGGCTAAAGGTATTTCATTTTTCTTTGTTTATATATATTTTCGTATGAAAAACAGACGAAAAATTTCGAAATTTAAATTTCATTTTGCTATTCAAGGCAGTAAAACAATCTTAAATATGTCCAGCATGTGTCATACTTGTTAAAGGCACATTAAAAATATGAATTAAAATTTAATTATGTTGAGATTATATAAATTTTCTGTAAGACTTCATTAATAATATTTGTTTGTGTATGAAAAAAAAGGATTTTTATTAAATGTTTCTTATCCATCAAATCTAATGATTTCAGATTTTAAAAGATAATGAAATACATTTAATAGTTTAATTTTTGTAGCTTTTGTATTGAAAAATAATATAAAATCGAAACGAGCTCTAATTGATTAATTAGCTAAATTTACAGAACTCAAAATCAGATGGGTAAATTAAACCATCTTTATTTGCCAACGCAATTTAAATGTTCAGCTTATATTTATTTGGCCTAATAAATAAAATGGATAAAAAAATATCTGTGTTAAATACCTTGATAAGACTGCTGTGTGACCTTTAATCTACTAATCTAATCTGCTTCACAACGTTTGGCTAATGCAGAGTTTAGGGTTTAAGCGTTCTGCACACCAAATGAAGTGTAAATAAGTCAATTTGCGAGGCACACAGCTTGTGAATAAATTGCCCAAAATACGCCCACCACTCACTCAGCTGAAGGAGGCACCTTTCGTTGTCAAGTTGAGTGAACTTTAACCTTTATTAAGTTGCTTGCGAGAGGCAGCGTACAGCCTAAACTCAGCACTCGACCAAGTTTAGATGTATGACTCTCAAGAGTCCAATGGGACAGAACAGGTGGATGTGGCCCAGTTAGGCTGGCAATTAGCCACACATCATTACACATGTCAACAATGGCAAAAGGTTAATTGCTACTGGAAGTCACCTTTAAGCCACGACATCCTCAGCCTCAACTGACAGCATCCGCCTGGAAATTCACATTGTTCGCAATTCCTGATTATAACATAAGAAAAACCAAAAAAAAAATAACCAAAAAAAAAATATATAAAAAGAAAATGTGAGAAAGGTGACGACGCGACGGCAGCGGCTCATAAAACGTGGCAAAATGAGTAACTTGGCTGTGCCAGTTTTATGGGCCAAGTTGTGCACCGTGGCCATGTTAACGGCTGCATCAGTTGGCTGCGTCACGGCAAGAAGCAAAGTGTTTTCTTTTTCTACTTTTTTTTTTGTTGCCAATTTCACTTTTATTTTCCAGCCAACTGTTTTGCTCTTTGAGCAAGTCAAACAGCTTTTGAAAACACTACGCCACACTGAAAATATAAAAAAATATTATTCATATAATATATATAAAAATAAATATATACTTTTCTTTTTATATCATTATCTTTATGATTCTAATTTAAAAACTAAATAACTTAAGTATATCAAATTTTGATTGCCTTCTCCATTATTTGTTTGATGTCCCTGGCAGTATTTTAGAAAGGGTGTCGATGAGTCGATTTGATCCTTGAACTTCTTGCTGTTCGTAGGTTAGCTAGTAAATTTTTCAATTTAGGTTATCCCAGAGAAACCGCAACAAACTGAAGCAAGCAAGTTTCAAGGCCGTCGCAATTATGATTTTGAATAAACAAGCGGCAAAAACACACCCTTCGCTGTTGAGCGTGGGTGTGAAAGGCGTCGCTTATTTGAATTTAAGTGTTGCATACTTTTAGGTCGGTTTTATAAAATCATTTTCCAGCCTGACGAAACTTTGCATCTCGCTTTCGTTCACTTGGCGCACATTTAATTAAAAACACGGCGCAAACACATACATATTAAATTTCATTAATTAAAAATACCTTGCTGCATTTACTTAACACGCCCAGACTCACTCACAGAAATACTCATCACTTCTCTTCCACCTCTCAATCTTTGCAGCCGCGTCACTTTGCCATTAACAGTGGAAGAGGTAAGAGACTAGGAGAGTAAATAATTGTGCTTGCCTCGCATTTATGACGTCGCATCCTTCTCCTTCTTTTTGCTCCACAGTATCAAGTAGCACAATTGTTCTCTGTGGCGGAGGCGTCAAAGGAGAACACGGGTGGCGGCGAGGGCATTGAGGTATTAAAAAACGAACCCTTCGTTAATTTCCCACTGTTGGGTAAGCTACCATTTACCGAAGGGCACTTGCGACTTTTATTTTGCTTATCCATTTGCGCTTTTCCGTTTTACTCTCTTTTTTATAGGCGGCAAATACAATTCCGGTCAGTATACATATAAGATCTACCATCTGCAATCAAAAGTTCCAGCGTACATAAGACTATTGGCGCCCAAGGGCTCTTTGGAGATACACGAGGAGGCATGGAATGCTTATCCTTATTGTCGAACGATTATTACGGTAAATATATTCAATGCGAATACTTTTTGCCTCTCGTTTAAAGAACGCTGTAAACTTCCCCAATCGACATAGCCATTTAAATTCATTTGAAAACCGACTTGCAATTGTGTGTATTAAAGTTACAGCCTTAACTACGGAAGGGCTTATTTTTCAAATTGCGATTTTTCTACTTGATTCAAATTGGTTTTTATGCCCATTTTTATTTGTTACAAGAACTTTTTTTTAGTAGTGTTGTCATATTTGATCAATAATTTTAAAATTGGTATTGCTTTTTGCCAATATACAGTTAAAGTCATTGTCTGGAATTTAAATATTTAGGTTGGATTTAAAGCGAATTCAATTTCGCTTAAGAACTTTAAAATATATCTTGAGTTTACCTATTAAGTTAATAATTATTAAGTTAAATAAGTGGCATATTTTTATTCAACTAAAATTTAAGAAACTTATTTATTAAACTGGTAGAAAACATATTTTATATTGAAATAAAACTAAATTGATTTAATGCGGCGTATTTTAGAATCCCAAATTCATGAAAGATGCATTCAAAATAATCATCGACACGTTGCACGTTGGCGATGCGGGAGACTCAGAGAATGTAAGTGAAATGTTGTCAACAGTGTTTAATTAATTTGTGTATTTCTTTCTTTTTCTTCCATCTTACGTACAATATATAATATACTAACAAAATCCTTAAAATACTAATACTAAAACAATATCGAAAACTGCCTTAAAACCGATCATTTTAATTCGTAATTCGTCTTATTGATTATGGAAATTCATTGGGTGCGTTTATTTGGGAACATTTTATTTATAATTTGGCTGTTAATTGTTAGAATCCCGGCTATATGAATGAAAATTTTCGTGTAAATATTGATTCAATTCATTTGCCCAATGATATTGGCGAAACGAATAACGTGAGTTCTTTGGGTGATATTAACTATCATTTCACTATATAACTTTGCATATTTTTTTCATTTTAATTTCTTGCTTAAAACTTGTCCAAAATTTGTCCCATGTGCATGTCTATCGATAGTCGCTTGGTACTGCTATACTTATATTGTAATTTTAATTGCTTTGCATGTTCTAATCAGCATTTTCACGTATCTGTTTTCTAAATCGCCAAATTTGTGATCAATATTGTTGCAGGTACATGAGCTGACGCCCGACAAGCTGAAAGTGCGCGATGTGGTGCACATTGACATTGCCAATGATCCGATCCTGCCAGCGGATTACAAGCCGGAAGAGGATCCAACCACGTAAGTTATAACCTAAACCATTACTTTCCGTTCATTTGCTAACTTTAAATTGCTCTTTGCAGCTACCAGTCAAAGAAAACTGGTCGTGGTCCTCTGGTGGGTGTGGATTGGAAAAAGCGTGTAGATCCCGTTATGACCTGCTATAAGCTGGTCACATGCGAATTCAAATGGTTTGGCCTCCAGACAAGAGTAGAGAATTTTATACAAAAATCCGAGCGACGTCTCTTCACAAATTTCCATCGGTAAAAAAAAAAATACAGAAAAACTGATCATACATTTACAATAATATTTAATTCCACAATTGCAGCCAAGTTTTCTGTTCAACTGATCGCTGGTACGGTCTAACAATGGAGGACATACGCGCTATTGAAGATCAGGTGAAGGATGAGCTGGACAAGGCGCGCCAGACCGGCGAGGTGCGGGGCATGCGTGCGGATAATGATTAAATCGATCAGATAATTTTTAAATATGTACATGTAAAAACACAACACAAACATTATGATAAAACAAAGAAAAAACACAAGCAACTGAATGATATGTTAAAATGGGAAATGCATAAATAAATTTACAAATTAACTTAAACAAACAACAACAAAAGCAAACACCAAGTGTATGACAACAAAAACAAAACAAAAAAAAACAACAACAGCAAAGCTTAGCTCTAGTTTAGCGATCACACACAGTCCCCAAGAAAACAATATCAAGCACGTTAGTTAAGTTTTATTTTGTAAGTAAAATATAATCAGGACACACACAGCTCCACAAAAGGACACTTTGAATGCACATCAAACCCAATCACAAGCCACAAAAGCCTCACTAATAAAAGTCACACTTTAGCATTAAATATAAAAAGAAAAACTGTAAGTGGATAAATGAAAGTTGTTTACATGTATTCAATATGTATTATTGGAGTAATTCGATTAAGTTGCAACTGTAAATGAAATCAAACTAAATGACAGCTAATGTAAAAAGTTTAACAAAAAACTGCATACAAAATAGTGCATTAAAAAATCAAATAAATGAATTGAATAAAAGCGCATCGAAGCCAAGCAAAACCAACAAAGAAAAGTGGAAATAAACTTAACTGATGGTTTGCAAAAACTACAAAAACTATATATACAAAAACACAGAAATATATATATATATATATATATAAAACACATATATTACATTGGAGCATAATGTTTTACCAGAATACGTATGTAAATTGTGCAACGGAGTTCAGATTCAGATTAGTTGAAAAAGCGTATGTGTGTTTTGCATTCGATTTGCATTTGGATATGTGTCGCTTGAGGAGAAATGCTTCAATTTATACGGAATTTGAGTTCATGCAATATTCAGATGTACAAAGAAATGCACACAATGGGGTTGTTATTTCCATAGCGATATTTAATGGATGCAACATCAGTGACAAATGCTGAAACTAAGTACTTTTCGTGTTTTCCTTTCTTTTGGAGCTGGCATGTGCCACCATTTACCTGATTGACAGTCTCACATTTGTTGGATTTTCTTTAAGTATTAGAAACATGAGCTCCATTTGTAGACAACCACATCTAGTCTTAGAAATTTAAACCATTTTTTAGAAAAATATATACTGCCAGATTTAAAAGTCGATAAGTGCACATACACACACACACACACACAATAATACCAAGTATCTAGGACCCTTCTAATTACTCCGAGTTCCGCTATAGACACACCGAATACTTCAAGTACTTGCCGCTATATTCTGCTCAAAGTATAAACTTTATCTATGTATCTATAAAAACGTCCATTTTAAACTAAACCTACTTACGGCTTTTAACACACACTAAAAATTAACAAAACAAAAAGTTTGTGAGATACAAAAAGATGCTATAAACATTATTTAAACAAAGCATATAAACCGAAACAAAAGTGAAAATAAAGGAACCTCATAAGCTTAAAGCGTATTAAAGAAGCGCAGACAACAGAAACCATTTACATAATGCTGAAAGTGTTGCATATTTAATGGGTTCGACCGCGACTATTTTCATAGGCAACGGTGAGACGCGATTTTCGTTGAAATCCAAACACACATTATACACACATACACACACACACACACACATTAGTGAAAAATAAAATATTTGAAAATATGTTACAATAAAATTGCGTTACGAGATGATATTCAAATATATTGTATAAGAAAATTGTTATTTGCTGTGTGAGTTCGCGTTCAATTTCGTTGGTTCGTTGATTGGATTATGTATTCAGCAATTGTACCGTCTACTACATACTATTTATGAAATTTACATTTACATAATGTATACTTACTTATACATGCCTACACACAAACATACATACAAATATATGCAACATTTTTTTCCCAAAAGCGCTCTAAATGTTTACTCGAATTTATTTGTATATCGAAATCTGAAAAAAAGAAAACCAACACGAGTACATTTTGTATATTCGTAATTTTATTCTTTACAAATAGGTCCACGAACATCAAATTCTTATGTGACTGACATTGGTTTATCCACTGATGATAGACTATTTGTGAAGAGTGCAAAGGCTTCGGCATTGTCGGAGTTAGCTGTTCTCAGTTCTGATTGGTAGCAACTGTCGAGGGACTCAAGTTTCAACAATAAATCCTTTTAGCTCCCATTATTATATCCATAAGATAATCTCATGATATTGGCCGTGGTAACCAAAAACTATTGCACACATTCTACAACAAAATGCAAAAATTAGATTCGAAATACAATTTTAGGCATTTAAAATAAAATTTACACGACGAATCTAGAGAATTAATGAAAACTCAAAACGACAAAATGAAAATACATTTTCATAAATACGAGTAATGCCAATGACAGTGAAAACATATATAAATAAATATTTAATTCAAATTTTCCAAATTACTTCGCGTTTAAAACTTTTCTTAAATAAAAACCATATTAAACTAATTTTAATTAAAATGCCGTTATTTGCATATAATTTGAAAATGTAATACAAATGATAATAATAATTATATATACATAAATATATATACATATATATATATATATATATATATATATACACGATAAATCACATTAAATTAAGCTAAATTAAAATATGTACGAGTAACAAGTTATAAGCTGTTAAAAACATTAAAAAATACAAATTGTATTGTAGCAAATATTTTAATTAAAAAATTAAAAAGAAAATAAAGCATTATTAATTATATATATAAACACATATATATACATATATATGTATATATATAAATGTATATATATATGTATAAATATATAAGACAATTTTATTGTACACACGCAGTACATACATTTACATATTGGTACGGTATTACAACAGAGATACACTTGAAAATACAGTTAATTGGCATTCATTTTCTTCACTCGGCCAGCCAAAAGAACTGACGCACCTCCTCCTCATTGGAGGGCCGGCAATGCGGCGGCGGCTCAATCAATGAATTGCGCAGCGCCTTCATAGCCGCCATATTCCGCTTTGAGGCTAGCGAGAGATCAATCATGCGCTCCGGATAGTGCACCCCAATGAGACACTCGGAGATCTCCTGCTGTTCGGCTGTCATTCGCCACGGCTCGTGACTAAAAAGTAAATAGGTAAAAACACAATATTAATAATTTTATGGACATGTTTATGTACATGCATACATACATATATAAATCTGTTTGTGCTGAAGATGTTAACATGAGCAAACTTATTTAGTACGTGCTAGCTTAATTATATATTTTGTTTTATTTTTAAATTTGACTAATTTCATTTTAATTTTGTTTTAAATACATAAATAAAAAATGACCACAAAGATGCTTAATTAATGAGTAATAACTTATCGATTAAGTCGTTGAATTATTTTCAAATCAATTCAAATATTCTGACTTTGATTTATCTACACAAACGAATACAAATTTAATGAGCTAATTAGCAAACATTTCAAATTAAATTTCTGTGGCAAAAACAAGTTATTTTGATTGGTTTGTTTTTCACTTCTGTTCAATATTTTCCCACTAACAAGTATTTAAAAGGACGTATGTAGAAATTTTCTTGATTTAGAGCAGAAGTCAAACCAGAACGAATCCATTACAGAAAAAATTAAAGAAAAAAAAATGGAAAAGGAAAAAAATTAAATTTAATTTAATTTTAAATTTAAACTCCTTTTATTGTTGTATGACTTATTTTTGGAATATAAATATGTCTTTCGCTGACTCTAGGTCATTATGAGCATGATAATTAGATTGATTATTTGAACACTTACATGAATTCCTTGGTCACATTCTGTAGCTCTGGCACGTACTGTTTGATGTAGACGCCATTGGGATCGAGTCGCTTTGCCAGAGCCACCGGGCAGGTGACCAATGAGGTGTCGAGCAGCCTTTCAAACGCCGAACTAGACACCCACATCCAATTGCCGGCACAGACAGACCAGTCTGCGTCCAGCAGATATTTGAGAAAGTGCTGCAGCCCGAACTCCCAGTTCTGCCAGAGACCGCCACGGGTCAGAAAAGTGGCCACCGTGTTGCGTAGTGTATGATGGAGCCAGCCTTCCGCAAGTAGTTGTCGCATTGCGGCATCGATTAGTGGGAAGCCAGTCTGGCCGAGACGCCAGCGTTGCAGCTGATCCTCGTTGGGCTTGGCCCACGGTATGTTCAGGCAGATCTCGTTGCCTTCCATGCGATCATATTGCGGATTATTCACGGACATCGTATAGAAATACTCGCGCCATATTAGCTGTCCGGTGATGTGAGCACCACCAGTCATTTGGACTCCTCGAACACTGGCACGCAACTGCACATTCTTCATGAGATCGTGAACGCTCCAATAGAATCGGCGCACCGACAGGCAGCCGAAACGCAGATGGGCGCTCATCGATTTTGGCTTGTCCAAAATATTGGGCAAGGCCTGGTTGGGCAGATAATAGCCCCGCTCAAAAGCGTGCTGCTCAACTTTGAGCCGTTCGCCCAGCAGCAGCAATGCCTGTGATTCGCCACCGACCCAGTTAATCTTCGCGAGAGCTCCCATATTGTCGCTGTAGACGTTAAAGTGTTCCGGCGACGGTGTCTTCTCAAAGCAACCAATCTCTCTGCGCATCTCCGCAGGCAGCTGTACAAAGCCAACGCCATCGAAATGCGGATCATGCACAGGACGTGGCGGTAAGCCAATAATGTGCACCGTGTGCTGCGTCCAGTGTTTGGATGGGCAAAATTAAAACCCAGTTAAGATTGATGGCCACAGTGGCCACACTTACCAGGAACATTTGATATGTTAATGGTGCAATGCCGCCATTCGTATCGATGACCGTGCGTGGATCCCACAGCGTATGCGATACCATCTCCACATACTCGATGCCCAGTTCGCGGCACAGATTGTTAATCGCCTCATCCCGCTCGTTCCAGATGGGCTCACAGTCGTGCTCCACGCAGATCTTGTGCAGACGCACCTGTTCGTGCAGTCGGCGAAAAATGTCCGACGGCTGACCCTCACAAATGAGCAAGCCACCTTGTCCATCCGACACCTCCTTCAGCTGCTGATCGATGTCGTCCAGCGAGTCCAGTAAAAAGCGCATGCGATTATAGCCAACGCTTTTCGTTCCTGAAGGAGTTCATATTTTCATTATCATTAGTGTGTTTCTCGGTTATATTTTAAGGAAATGTTTATGTGAAATAATAGATTATGTTTGACGATGTGGCGATATTTTGAGGCACCAACTATGCATGCCTTAGTTAAGAGTGAATAATAAAATAATGCACATATATTTAAGATACACTTGCAAGAAACTTGATTCACTTACAAATAATGATAATAAATAAGTAATTGCAATAATAAATTGATGAGTTTATAATTATGAACTCTTTATTAAAAAAGGAAAGACAAACATTCAATAAAAATTTCATTTGATTAAGAAAATGCGTAAAAAAAAAAACACTAAAATATACAAACCAGAAGGCAAATGGAAAGCAAATGAGAAAAAAGAAAATATGTCTAGTAAAAATAATACAATATTAAAAGGTCATGTTAGACCCATAGGAAATTTGTGTAATTTTATGAAGTAACAATAATAGTGAAGGAAGGGCAAGGGCAGCCCACCGAAAAAACAAACAATCCCATAATTAAGATTGAAATCAAAATTTGCCCAAGAAGGCATTCACATAAATGTTTTATTGGGTCAAAAAAAAAACATTTCAACGCTTTACTTTCAATAGAATAAACACTCCGTTTGTGCATTTGAAATGTACAAAAAATAAATTGAATCAAGCAACAAACAAACATTGCAACAAACAGTGACGAGTGCACGTATTTAGTTGCATATTAATTGTTTCTATGCAATTTGAATGTGTTCACCGACTGCCGACACATATGTAGATGTGTCTTTTGAGTGATGTTTATCGGACAAAGTCTCTCTGAAAATTGCGAATTGCACACGATTCTGTTAAGTCTCCGTCAGTTTCTCTCTTGCTCACTCTCCCTTTCGTGGGCACACAAACTGCATTGTGTATTTGCAGAGTTGCGCTATTATCTCACAACCAGAATTGTGAAATATGATAAACATATGTACAGACATGCACGGGCATGTGATGTGTTAGTTGAAGACTTACCCGCGCTCTCGCCATCGAAAATGAATATGGGTATCAGTGCAATGCCGTAATCTTTGTCAGCCAAAGCGGACAACAAGGCGGGATTGTCGTGCAGTCGCAGGCCATGCCGAAACCAAATCACATTTGCACCACGCAGTGTCATTGCTGATGTTTAATTTTTATGTTTACTATTTGTGTTGTTTAAGTTTTAACTCGCCAATTGCATCGAGTGTACGCAATTTGTATTTATTAAGTGGTCTCCGTGCATGCGACGCGCTCGCGACAACGTTCAATTTGCGAATGGGGCAACTGTGACGACGCGGATAACCGACAACGACTGCAGCTCATCGGGGAGCTGGCTGACTGACTGACTGACTGACTGACTGGCTGGGGTCGCTTTGACGCGGTTCTTATCGTTGTCGAGTGCGTCAATACAAAAGCTGAGCGCGTATGCCCGTGTGTGTGTGTGTGTGTGTGTGTGTGTGTGTATGTGTGTGTGTGCGAGTGTATCTGTGAGTAGCAATAGCAACAGCGGGAAGCACTTAACACACAGCTCGTTGCATTTTGAGCACTGCAATACGCTCAACTAACCAGAGACGCCCCCGTCACCCCACCACCCACCCCGCCAAGCCATCACACCGAAGCGACAACAGCAACAAGCGTTAGTCGACTAACCAACCCCAAAGTTCAGAGTCGTAGCCACAACTGTTGCTGCTGATTACGTAGCATGCATTTATATGACCTCACCTTGGCCATCTACCCTGCGTCGTTCAGTGTGTACAAATCTAGAATTTTTATGTTTCCATTAAAATGCACTTTTACAGAAACGAGCCCTGAGGAATTCAAATATATATTCAGGCTTTCATTTATTGATAGTTTATTTTAGAGCATTTCAAACAATTTCAAACTTCTTTTCTTAATAAAGTTGCTTGCTTTTGAGATATTTTCAATATTAAATTACATTTCTCAGTATAAACTGATCTAGCATGTATCAGTATGCTCGCCTCTCTAGTGTAGAGTATCTGATGGTCAAGTACTTTTCAAAGTTGTGAATGTTATACCCTGTTATCATAAAAATGGAAAACAATATAATTTAATTGCGGTCATTTGCAATTTCTAATTCGCTTGTGCGTTGTAGCCGACGAATATTGAAGGAAGGAAATCAATGTTGAAAAATGGGTGCAATAAACTTGTGGAAATATACATATGTGACACGCAGAATACGTATTTACATTGAATGTGGAAGCATGAAATATAATTTCATATTATGTAAACATAAGAAATTTGAAAGTGGCTTAAGTAACTTTTAACTTTGGTTGGGTATCTAGAAGTCGACTGCTCTCAACTATTTTATTTGTTTCAAAGTTGTGGTTGTGAAATCGGCAGCACAATGCTATGCCAATCAAAAACCTAAACCGACATCAGGCTTTCGGCTCGACCCTTTGCTGTTTGTGTACAGTGCAAACTGCAGCTTTGCATGTCGCTCAGTTGAATTGAGTTTGTCGTTACGGGAACCGGTCAATATTGGTAACTATTAACAGCCTTCGCCTGTCCACTGCCCCAAAGCCCAGTAACGCACGTGACACACGTGCCCACCTCGAGGGATGCATCAACAAAAGCAACTCGCAACAAAGCTTTGCCATTTAAATTAATGAAGATGCAGGCGGCAATGAAAGGGGACGTGCCTCAGCAAAACTGATAAGAAATGAAAAACCGTACAATGGGCAACTAATGCAAAAAATATATATAAATATATGTTTGCATAGTATTAATTACACAAATAATTTGTCAATTAGTATTAATATAATTAATTCTAAGTGCATACTTGTAGCCTAAGGAATAAAAAGTATAAAATGAATAATTCAATTTAATTACAACAATATTATAAATTAAATATATGACAAAGAAAATTTGTAAATGGCTGAATTATGATTTTATTACATCTTGTATATATTCTTTATGTTATTTAAATGCAGCAAGTGATATCGTCATAATTCTGACAATCTAAAAGCGCATTTTGTCCACTGTGCCTCTGTTGTTACGTAACCCACACAGGTGCGCCTCCTTGAGTCCCTTGCGCTCCTTGGCTCAGCTGCTGTTGCTGCTGCTGTTGCTGTTGCTGTTTGCGACCTGCCAGTTACTTCCTTCATTCTTTCGCTCAACACATCAACAAGGACTTCCCGGGCTTCGTGCAATCAGTACAAAATACACACATACACACTCTTTGGACGTGTTGGGCATCTTTTGGCTGCAGTTGGCATTATTTGTGTTGATGCTTCGTTACTTTACATCATGGCGAGTCCACGTTCATGACACTGAAACGAATTGTGTCCTCCAGCTTCTTGTTGCGCTGATTGTTAAATCAAATTTATATAATATTTTCTAGTGCATCAGCTGGGAGTTGTGTTTTGTAGTTTTATGCGTGTTCACCGGTTGCCATTAGATAACATTGCTCGCAATTGTTTATGAAATATGTAGAGATATAATCGCATCCGTTTCACGGATGGCAGTTCTGAAACAATCCTCACCGATTTACTTATGCTTGAGAAAGCTATAGTGAAATGCGCAGACAATCAATCAAATGGTTTCCTAGAAATTGGTAGAAATAATTTGAATTTGAATTTGAATGCCTCATGGTCTGTAGATGACAGTGATTTCAAATATTGTACATGAAGTATGAGGAAATGCGGAAATGAGGAAATGCTTATTGACGTCATTTAATGACAGGCTTAAAATAAACATGCATTCGCAAATTGGAAAATTTCAAATGTTTTTGACATCCCGTTTTCTTTGTCAAGGAAATGGAAAGTTGCATTGACGTCATTTGACAGTGAAACATCTAAGGATTGCGGATTAAAATAAATACGCACGTGTTTCTGATTGACGACGTTATTTGGCCTTTGGAAGGGTATGATGAATTTGTGGAGCATTAAGAAGGTTTCACGGTCCCCTTAAGGTATTTATACATATATCCATCAAAATATTCATCTCTATTTTTTTTGGCATTTTTTTAATATTTGCTTTTCTAACGAAGGCCCAAATGTTATTAAAATTCTTAAAGGCCATCCAAAAGCAAATCCCATATTCAATTGGCAATTCTTTTGTGCCCTAACATGCTTGTACAAATAGTTGGTCTGCTGGGCAACTTAAGGCGATTATAACGCAGGCATAACAGCAAATAACCATTTCGCAGTGGATCAAAGCAATCAAAATAAGCCAGCGAGCTGCTCAAGTTGCAAATCCTTTGACTTAATCGCCTTGATGCCCACTCTGTACAGAGTAGCGTCTAATAGTTCCACAAATGGACAAATACCTACAGCCTTATATGTACAAATGTGTGTTCGATTATATGGTTTTTTTTTTTTTTCTTTCATAAATATCCGTTTCTCTCCCCTCTCCATATGTCCCTCCCGCTCTCTCTTTCTCTAATATGAACTGTCTGTTCCTGCCCCTTTGTTTCTGCTGCTTCTTTCCGTATTCCACTCGCCAGTCTTCACATCGTTGCTGACATGACTAATACAAGTTAAACAATCCGTATATCCGTACACACATACATACGTACACATATCAATCATACGCACCGTTGAACTTGTGTTTGCAACACATACTTATTAGAAACAAAATCAACTGTTATTGTGCTCTGGTCACAACCATTATTTGCAGCTCAATCCTCTTGAAACTGGGCATATCAACTGTATTATCAAGTATGAAATAGATACCATTAGCACTTATGTATTGTATGTACACATACATATAACACTTGTAATATACACATGTACACATGTCAACATATTCATACTTTGCTGAACTTTACTGCACTCGTCAAGCGAATTTGTACTTTTGACGGCTGCAAAATGCATTTTAATTATGTGTTTGGCATTTTGTACACTGGCGAAAAACATAATGACGATGTCTTAAAACTTTGTCGAGCTTTATAGTTGGAATTTATAAGTCCATTGAAAATATTTGGTATATTTTGAATGAGAAGCTTTGAAAATATTTTATATGTCATATTCTTATTAAGGATAGGCACCATTTTTAGAACATTGTTTTTAGTATTACTGAAGGATCACGAAATTGTATTTATATTTTGACTATTTATTTATTTTCTAAACTTTCTTTATATTGAAGCACCATATTTTGTAGTTTGTTTGAACAATTAATTGCGGTAAGTAGTTTTTTTTCATGCCTATTTCTCTTACTCAATATATACGTTCTTGATTTGGTATTAGTTCACTATATTAGTAATATGAATAAATGAATTCTCGAGGCAGAAGAGAGCTCTTCTCATCAGTCTTTCAAATTCTTAAAAGTATTTATTCACATAATATGCAGTAATCTCATTTAAGTGTATAATTGCCAAATAAATGCAACAATTCCCCCCAGAGTGCAATGCAGACAGATTTGGCAAATTATAATCAGTTGTGTTTGAGTTTCCATTCGGCTTTAAAATCAAGCAAATTATCGAACAGACTTAAACATGCCCCCCTTAGCCAAATGTACTCTTAAGGGTGTTTAGATTTTATCATATCTTTGTTCCGGATTCCATTTATTATTGTGGCGTCTGTGTTATTCTTGTTGCTGTCTATTGTTTATTTTAAGTGGTATGCCACACTCACAAACACCAACATGACCATAATTGACCTAAGTGTGAGATGCGTGTAGTGTGTGTGTATGTGTACGAGTGTGCTTGGATGTGTCTGGGTGTGTGTTTATTTTGGCATGGGTCTGTCAGCAGCAGGCACCACAGGACTATATCTGCTGGCAAACATGCTAGCAGCATGGCTCCAAGCAAACGCCTTGCAATTATCCGTTGTATATGCATCGAATTCATCAGAGTCTCATCGATCGAAAATTAAGTCAATCGAGTTTCATAGTTCGTTTTCAAATTGTAAATATTGTTTTGTGTCTGTTTGATTGCCACCTCTTCCTCTACCTGTCCTTCCTCCACCACCCTGCCTTCCGTAGACACAAATTAACTTGTATAAATATTTATGTAAAGCAGCCGCGGATTTCTTTATTCGCTTGGAATTGGCCCTAGCTCCGGACACAACATGACAGAATTGGTTGGTCGAGTTTTAAAAGTAGGTCGGGGGGGGGGGAGGGGGATACGGGCAGCCTGGTAACTGCGAACGTGGAATATTATTGAACTCTCGGCAGTGCGAGCTGTCAGCCAATTAGACTGTGATTTAATATGGTTGCTGCGAGCCAGTTCAGTCAGTAAGTTATCGTGCGAGTATGGGTTATGTAAATTGGTTGGGATATACTCGGGAAACACAAAATATGTAATATGAACCATATATATCTTTAATATTACCTTAAACATTACGAGTTTACTGCAGTGATTAAATTTAAACTTCTATTATTCATAAAAATTAAAATTGTTTATATTCACATATGAAATTTAAAATGTGTCTGCTTTGGATTTTGAGCGAGACGCATTCTAAAATGTTGTAAATTATAATTGCAATTATAAATAATGTTTATAATAAAGACTTTGATCCCTGTAAATGCTAAAGTATTTAATTAAATTTAATTTACATTTTACATTTTAATTTTTTAAAACCTTTTTCAAATTAATGGACTGTTAAGCCGACATTAAATAAATACATAAATAAATTTTCCGTTGCATTTTATATTTTGTGTACTTTGCGCAGTTTTTACTAAAAGCCATGCAGTTTGCACTCTTAAGCACATTACTATTTTTATTTATTATTTTAATGCGACTACAATTAATACTAATACTACAAACATGGATCCTGCTTGCGGTGTGTGTTGGGGATTGGTACGTGACAAATACGAAATGTACCAAAATATATTTGTTTTTGTAAAAGGCTTGTTTGTTTTTATGTGTGTGCGAGAGGGGGCGTGCTCATTTCAGTTATTTAGACATATTACACATATGGACACTCCTTGACTATTATTTTGCCCAATTTTTGTAATAGCTTTGATGTCATGTGCATAGCGAAATTCTCGTGCATTTATTTGTATTTGTATTTATGCTTTAGCGCATAAATGGCTACTCAACTGGAAATGTGGGCCGACATAAGAGAATTGCTGGCAACAACAACAAAAAATTATGGGCTCTGTAAATTATATGGAAAATTGCAGCACATTATGAGTACTTATAGAATTTCATTTCAACAATTTCAGCAAGTCATTATTTCAAACTTAATGTGCCATAATAAAAATTTGCTCGGAAAGTTTGTTTTTATTTAGTTCAATTTCCTAGAGGCTCGAACACACGTGGTGAAGGTGATAACAATAAAGCTTAGAGCCCATTGCCACACAAGAGAAATAAATGTTACAAATGAGGAAAGCTGACCAAAGCAAGGGTTTCACCTTTTTTTAGATCTATTTTGAAAGGCTTATGAGGCACAGGGTATGATATTTTGTTTATGGACTGTGTTATGTAAAAGGAAAAAGGAAAATTTATTTTTATAGTCTTAGAAAGAACCAAATATTATTATTGTTATGATTCTTTCCATCCAACATTCAATGCATTTGGCATTGAATATTGAGGGAATTGCTGCTCATACAAGTTCACTGAATTACCTTCAATATGGTAGAAAATATGCACAAGCTTCAATACACAAATCGAAAGTGACACTATCAGGAGAATGCTTTCAAAATTAACTAATTTCAGCTAAATAATTCTGTCGCATTGTGCAAAGCATTTAATGACTCAACAAGTAATTCCCGAAATACGTAAAAGCATTTGAATCTCGTTAAATATTTGATACGCTAATTGCGAACGTGTGCTCAGGTTGATATTGAAGTTTGTGGCCAAACAGCTTACAAGTCCTTTGATAAATGTATGTATTTGTCACATAAGTCCTTGGCTTATTGCCGGCGGCAGTTGTTATGACCAACACATACTCTTGCAATTTCCTTACAGGATTTTATGGGCATACCTGCATTGGACAAGCGGAGAATGTCAACTTCCGGCTACTTATCACATCTCAACCCAGCCTAAACAGTAAACAAGGATATTAATCATTTTTCGTAATGATGAAGTTCTGCAGCAGATAAGTCAGGATGCCCGTTTTAATGAATACCAGTGCCTGGAAACTGGGAGAAAACAACACAACGAAACAAATATTAATCACTCTTAATGAATTTTATGTCGAGCATGAATAATATTATAAAACTTTGTGATATGAGCGCTGACAGATAGCGCAGGTATTTTCCTGATTAAAATGTTTGCACAATAACAGAAAAAGAATAAAAAAAAAAATCTTTCTGGTTCGGGCTAAGAGACAGCTGCTGTTCTCAGGGCATTCATAAAAGTAAATTATGTGAGTAAAAAACTTTTTTGTCAGTCTGAATGAGACCAAGTTTCATTTTAGCTTACTTTTCCATCAGATACTCGAGCTTCATTTCCGTTCACGTTCACGTTCAGCGCGCTGCGCCTCCAACTCCACCATCATGCAAAGTTCGAATAATTGTTTTGACCCGAACACAAACTGTACTAATTTTCTTTTGCTAACAAAATTTAACTTTTTGCTATCTTCTTGTAATTTACAATTTCATTGTATACGTTGTTTATGCTGCACTTCTTTTGCCCGTCCAAATGACAGGTATATCTGTATATCTGCCCGAAAACTTCAACAAAACGAAGCACTAAGGGAAATAAAATCGATAGTTGGAAAATCTCAGAGATAGGTATAAGTAAATTAAAGTGCTAAAAGCTATTTAATTAAGTGTGCATAATATTAAAAAGTACTTAAACACTTATTTTTCAAGTAATTGCTATATGTTTATTCAATATTCAGCTTTTGTTTTACAACTTACTTAGACGTTTGAAAAATAATATTGTTGTTGTTTTGAAGAGCTCATCATTAGCAAAACAATTAAAAGCCTTTCAAAATTGATGTGAAATCACGTTTTGAAATTCCCTTTGAGCATCCAACATCTAAATGCTATATAGTATGTAGAAGCATGTGATTTAGCTTTTTTGACAGCAGCGCTTGCGAGCTCGATTGTGCTGGAGCTAAAATCTTGTTGGCTGGGCGCCAAAAAGCCGGAATACCGGCTTGAGGCTACTTAAAGACAACTTAATCTTAATGCTTAGATCTGGATTGAAAAATGGCTTGGTGCGGCGTTAAAAAGATTTGGACGCATTAAATGCTGTCGTTTATCTCACACACAGTGCGTAGCCAACGCACAAAACATACTTGAGCATAAACACACACACACACACACACTCAAACACACACCACTCACAGGCCCCTTCGTCTGGCTATGCGTATGTGGTTTGAGGCAAGTCCACGTGTGTTGCAAGGGGCGCTGTTGTTGCCGGCGGCGCTGTTTGCTTAATACGCTTCAGATTCTCTGCCCATAAGCCGAAACTCACACACACACGCATACCACGGTCATGCCGACATGTCAAAGGCACGTGCAATGCAGTATAAAGAATTTCAGGCACATAAACACACACACTCTTACACACACACACACGCATACATATACACCTATATACATCAATGTGCTGTATGCGTGGATACTGGAATAACCGTGGGCCTTTAATTTTACTCGCACATTTCTCTGACCATTGGCCCAGCTGCTAGTACACACAATTTTTTGTTGCTTTTCTTCTTTTGCTTTATTTCGCTCATAGGAGCCGTCGCAAGTGGGAAATGGCACCGCTAATACACACACACACACACACAACACACACACGCACACAGACACCTATTCGGAAAAACTATCGATGGCGAATTTACGCCACATTGTTGCTTTTGTTGTTGTTGTCGCTTGTGTTGCTTTTGTTAGCGCGTTAGTTTACGCATCCGCACCCAGGCTTATTGTGTGTTAATATACCCTGTAGCGTTTGGCATACACACCTACCAAATTAATCTGAGTCGTATGTCACACATATATGGCTTTATTTACGTGCTTTATAACCGTGCGAAGGTATTATGATTTCTTTTTTTTCAGATGTGTGCAAGACCATAAAGTTTGTTTGTTGTTGATAAGAATGATATGTGGATTTAATGTGTGTATTTTTCGATGCACACAACTGACGCACAAAGGCACGTGTATCTTTTCCATTTAATTGGTATTTTTTTAGTCATTCAACAAAAGTCTTGTGATAAAGTTTGGATAATTAAAAAAAAACTTTGCCCTCTCCATCGCAGCACTTTAATACTTTGCCATTCCTCGCGCTTCAATAACATTTAATAACTCCAATAATTGAATAAAACTTGAAAAGAATTATCTTCGTTAGTTTGATCATGTTAGTTTCATAAGACATAGCCATGAATTTATTTTCAACTTTCACATCAAAATATTTGTCCCCGGATACTTGTCACGTGTGCCTTAAGCCTTTTTTTAGGGTAAAGTACACGTCTCCTATGTATATGTAGCATATTTGTTCTTACATATTTGTTCGTGCTCATTTTTTTTCTTCGATGGCCCTTCTATCGCATATTTCACTATATTTTCATTTTAGCGCGGTCTCAATATGCACACACACAAACACACACACACACACACATGCACATGTATGCATGCACAGGCACGCACACAATGGCGCATTTCCTGTTTCCGCTTGGAGCTGAGTCGCCATCGCCCAAAAATTCATGGGTCAGGGGCAGTACGGTGGAAATTTGCATAAATTTTACGTACTTTTCGTACAGAAGGCAAATTGCATTTTCAACACAACACGTACTCCATTCAACTTACCCACGCGCCCTCAGTCACCCACACACACACACACACACACACAAACACACACACTATAGTAGTTTTTGTTACTCCGTGCCAAGGTAGGCCGCATGTCCTTGCCTGCTTCTCTCCTTATGCTTCCGGAACTGGTCTAACTGTGCGTGTCCGTGAGTGTGTGTTGGTTTAAGGCATGCAAATGTTACGAAAATTGCTTTTTACTTTCCATACATGTGAATGAGTTTGCACATACACTCACACCTGCTCGGTATGCGCAAAGTTTGAGTGCGCCCCGCAACTGAAATCGAGGACGAAGACCTGGACGAACACCAACAACCAGAGACACACACAAAGTTAGTTAGGTGTTTGCCTTCAAGTTGTTACTGCCGAATTACCTTTTATTGTCGTTTTAGTCGCAGCACAATGGCAGCCAACGTGATAAAACGAAATCAAATATAAAAATCCATATATACTCGTATAATAAATAATAGTAAATATCAATTTCGTAATTTCTGCCAAATCAATTTTGCGAAAATTGTGCAAAATTATTCATTGCTATCGGCCATTTACAACATTTTCGCTGAGCAGCATTTTCAATTGGGATTTGTTGGTTTTTCATTCGTCTGCAAAATATTGCTGAAAATGTGCGAGCAATTTGTGGATATCAATGGACATCCCATTAAATAAATATATAAAATGCTAAAGAATAATCTAAACTAATGGATTTAAAAATAAGCTGCGTTTGTTTTTTATACACTCACAAAAACTAATTTAAATATTTCGTCTGGCCCAAATACAATTTGTAGCATTTTTTTACGTAAATGTTAAATTAATCAACTTTGGGTTTATTAATAATAAATAAATAATTATCTTGCATTAAGCGAAAATACTCATGGATAAATAGTAGTACAAAATGAAACTAAGCCACAATTCGGCATTCTGGCATTTTTTACAAATATTCTTTTAATTTATTTTTTATTTCCTTTCCGATTTGTAATGATTAATTTAGTAAAATCACAAACTGAACATTCAATAAATGCTAGTAATATTGCTCAAATGTACTTAAAATATTTGCATGTGTATTTGATGTGGTCGATAACGGTAATTTAGCATTTTTGGCTTTCATTGGGAAATGTGTAACTTATCGTAAGTCAATATTGTATTCAACTATGGAATAAGTGATTGTCTTGTTATTTCTATTATTTAGTTGTGCACAACAAACTAAACAACCATTTAACACGTCGGCTGTCACCTAACACATTTGTTTGGCCAACAGATTTAAGCCACAAACATTTCCATTCAAGCCATTGTACCTAATCTCACCTTGCTTACCCTTCTCCCTGCGGATTAATGTTGTGGCTGCCTGTTAAATGATGTGTTGTTTGCCAATTTGGCAAAAACCTCTAGAATTTCAAATGATTTATTTTATTTTAGTATTTAACCTTAAAACATTTAATTACGCTGAGATTTGAGACAACAACAGAGTTAGCTAAACTGCTTAAGGTTTTTTTGGTGTCTGGTGTCTGGTGACTGGTGTCTTCCGGTGGCTTTTCAGTTATGCATGTAAAATGTTAAATGCAATGTCAGCCGCCAAAAGCGTGCTCAAATAATATTCTGCATACGAAATAAAGCACAGCACTCTAAAAGCTTGATTTTAAAATGCATGAGTCATGCCACCCTTAGATACATCCCTTTATCCGAGCCAGTGAGTGGATGTTTGTATGTATGTGTTTTGTATTTGTGCCAGTATATTTATTTGTGTTTTGTGAACTGTTGAAGTTTATTTTCTGAGATTTTAATATGTATGAGTTGAAGATGAAGCATTTATGGCAAACACACACACACACACACACACACACCCACACAAATATATAGAGTCACAGATAGTAGCGGCTGTGTATGTGTCTAGCATATTTATGCAGGTTCTCAGACTTTTTGAATTACAGTCTTGTTTTTGGTTTTTTTCTTGTGTGTTTTTTTTTTTTGGTCGTTTTTATTTTGTTTTGGCACAGTTCTTCAGTAATTTCTTGGCTTACCACCGCGTTGGACTGCGTCTCTGTCGCTTTTGCGAGGCATTTGGCATGCTCGACAAATTTCCACTGCCAAAACCAGTTTGACTAATGTAACTTACGTGTACAACATATTCTACCACCAAGCTGTGCTAGTATTACCACTCATAGACCTGCTCCTGCTGCTGTCCCAATAATGCAAAACATTCGTATGGCAAAAATGAAAGACTACTAGATAGGGACTTCATTTTATATCACACACACACACACACACACACACGCAGTACACCCTAACACCTCCACACAGTGCAGGCCTTGTACAGAATGTAGCACATTTTTTTACGGTTCGTTGAGTTAGCCTGCTGCCATTTGTTTTATGTTACTAACTCAATTTATGAATACCCCAGATGCAAACGTACACCCTCACGTCTATGAGCAACCAGAAATTGTTCAAGTAATGTCAAATAATGATAGTCAAATATGTTGCTAAGTGAATGACAATGGATGCCATGCGGGCTTTTAGTTGTCCGACTTATTTTACATTCTATTTTGTAGATACATATAAAAAGCAGATTACAAATATATAGTAGACAAACATGGCAAAAACTGGCTACTCTAATCGTAAAAATCATAAACACAATTTTTGTGAATTGGTCGAATTTATTATTTGAGACTTTAACACTTAATTATTTATAATTAAAACTGATTTTAGTTACGACTTCCCAAATCATACCTAATCTTTTGAACTATAAAAACCTTCCGAATATTTGCATCACATTTTTTGTTATTGTGCTTAACTTAATTAATTAATTAAGTGCCTTAATGTGATTTTTAATAAAAAATTAAATATTAATTTAGAAAATTTGCCAACAAAGCTAATATATTAAAAGCACCTGCATAATTTATGGGAGGCTAAACACAAAGTGTGCATTTCATAAATTAATTTGAGAATTATACGCGAAATAGTCACAAAATGTTGCACTTAAATAATATGTGTATAATATTAAAACTCAAATTTGGGTCATAATCATATTGTAAAGAAAGTAATATATACAAAAATATGTAATATACGGTCCTTACACAGCCATTTCAGAATTTCAATTAATTATCAGGCCTTCGAGGTGGCCAATTTATTTCCGCCTCTGCTTGATTACAATGCTAATTGCAATTCGAATAATGCTGTCAAATATCGCTCGAAAACGGCTAA
Organism: Drosophila cognata; assembly: GCA_035041535.1. Classification (NCBI taxonomy): domain Eukaryota; kingdom Metazoa; phylum Arthropoda; class Insecta; order Diptera; family Drosophilidae; genus Drosophila; species Drosophila cognata. The sequence continues at coordinate 8,111,146 of JAWNLC010000571.1, read as the reverse complement.
TTAATATTTTGTAAGATGATTTAATAGCTGTGCGTTATGATATGCCGTCTATGAATGTGGCACACAATGCTAAACCAAAAGCATAGCAGAGTTGACGACATCCGTATCGATTGAGCATTACCAAGCAGAAATTGAAAATTGACATTGAGTTCTAAGTTGTCATTTTATTTGGGCAACTTAAGCCGCAAACGGGTTCATGACGGTGCAGCTAAGCCCTCAACTGGGTATAAAACCGACACATTGATTGTCAAACAGCATCAGTTGCAAACAAATCAACAAACCAAACCGAACACAGCCCAACCAAAACCCAACTGAATTCAATATGAAATTCCTCATCTGTTTGTCTCTGTGCATTGCAGCCGCCCAGGCTGGCTTATTGGCTGCACCTGTTACCAGCTATGCCGCAGTGGCTCCAGTTGCCACCTACTCAGCTGTTGCTCCAGTTGCCACTTACTCGGCCATCGCACCCGTCCGTTACGCCGCTGTTGCCGCTCCCCTCTACAGGACACCTGTGACCACTTATGCCGCTGCGCCCGCAAGAGTCTACACAGCTCCCATTGCAACCTATGCGGCAGCTCCCATTGCTACCTCATTATGGAAAAAGTAGAAGACATAACTAGCATATTTGTTTCGCCTGGCATTTCAATCGATAAAAGCAATAAAAACATAAAAACCAAGACCGAGTGCACGCTCTAATAGATTATATTTGGGTTTTATGTACCATTTACAAATTTTAAGCTCTGCACACACTTCAATAACTTTTCGATTGCTGGAAAAGTTGTTTAATGTTATTGGCAATCGATTCTAGGTTTCTATTTATTATTGAGAACGAGAGAAAAGGCAATTTGAATTGAGAGATGGCGAGATTTTGATATTCGAAAAGTAGCTTCAATTTGTATACCTATGATCTTAATCTGAAAGGAATCAAATATTGCTCTTATTTAATTGAATTTAATTATACAAAACAAATACCACGAAGAATTCCATTGGCCTTCAGCGTACAATTTCATACTTTATAGGCAATCTGTTAAGTAGGATTATTTTGGATTGCGTGCCTTCCCCGCTGATTAACTCAATTGATGTTTGCTTATTTTCTTTATGGCAAAAGGTTTCTTTTGACGTTTCCGTTTCCGCCCAAAACACGAATAAACATGTTCGCACACACACACACACACACACACACGCACACATGCGCATGTCTGACATGTCCTGGCCATGTTATTTCTTGCGTTTTACTTGCTCATTATGTGAGCTTGCCAAATAATTAGAGTCAGTTACCCACTCGTCTGCCCTTAATTGACAGCAGCCGTTGCGAAGAATGTTTGCTAACAGCAATTTTGACTCTTTTGCTTACAGTTTTAATGTGCACTAGACACGTGTCCTGAGTTGGGATGCTTTCTGCTAAGCCATCAATTTGTCTGGCATATTTTTTAAATAATTTCTCAATGCTGATGCTGATAAGCAGCAAGGCATATTAAAGAGGTATTAACACTCATCAGTAAGTCAATTGACTGTTTAATTCTCAAGGATATTCTTCAAGCATTGGCTGGGTTTAGCTCTCACGTTGCCATATTGAGGAATAGACAGGTTTGCTTTGGCATTTCGTTGGTCTCAACTGCCATTTATTTATCACTTGTGTCGTTCAATTTATCTTGCTGCACACCAAAATAAGCAACAGCAGCAGCAGCAACAATAGCAACGCCAACAACAACAACAACTTGAACATGGGATTATGTTTAATGATGCCGATTTGTTTGTTTTCTGGAAAGAGGAAACAAGCTAAGAGGCTTAAGGACGCTACGAAATTAATTTCGAACTTGTAGAGAGCACGGAGAAAAAAGAGGATTCAAATGTTAAGGCGTAATTAAAGTCTTTGATTCGCTGTAAACTAATCGAATACATTGTAGATAATGAGGCTTAAGGACTGCGAAATTAACTTCCAAATTGTAAGTTAAAATAAAAGACTTTAATTTGTGAACTAATCGAAAACTGGGTAGGCTAAACACTTTTCAATACAGTCAAAAGTCTATCCTTAATGCGGGTTCTATAACTTTCTTACCATCATAGAAAAAAACCTTTATATTATTATGTGGTTACATAAAATTACGTATATTTTGTGTATATTAGTTGTTTGTTTTTTTTTTTTGAGTATTCGTTTTCAATTTGCTTTGCATTCTTAAGTAAAATTTCAAATCACACATCAAATGAATTGCCTCTTGCTCTTAATGATTACGTATTACAAAGTTCTAACAAAATTATTCCTATAATTAGTATGTATGTTAAGTATGTGTACTATTGTGTATATTATGTCATATTTATTCGATTATTAAACATTACGTGCAACAACTTACAAATTAATATCACTATAAATGCACAAAGATTATATAGTTTTTTTTTTATAGGTTTTTGTTTTTGCTTTTCTTCTTCCTTTAGACGGACATCGTGAGCTGGGATCGTGTGAGAGTGAACTGTGGGGACGGCAAGAAGTGAAAGTGAAAGCGTAAAAAAAGTATAATTAGAATTCAGTATGAAAACTATTGGCCGTGTCGATCATTTTCGATTGCAGAAAGATCTCAGCATTGTCAGTCATCTGTAAGACAAAAGAGACAAAAGTATATCAAAAATCAGAGAGAGTACTTTCTCAATTACTGATGCTGCTGACCTCCTTGAGTGTAAGCAGTTCGTCCTTGTTCTCATCACACAGGCTGAACAACGTGGCCGCCTCCTGGAGTGCATAGCGCGGCGTCTTCGGGTTCACATAGTTGAGGAGCTCACCACGATCGGCTTTGCCATCATGATTCTTATCGATGATACGCTTAAACTCCTCGCGACGCTCTACCAGCGTCTTTGAGATTAACGACTTGCGCAGCAAATCCTCATCATCATCGACATTTAGATCGGAGAACTCCTCCAGCGTCAGCTGATCATCACCATCCTGATCGAACTGACGCAACAAATCATCAACCAGCTCCAGCAAATTGGATACACTCGATTCCGGATGCCTGAAGCTCAAGTATTCGTCAATCGTCAGTGTAAATAGATCTGTACGCGCCGCCTCCGACCAACGGGCCTTATCACGCATCATATCCTCGCGCGCCTTACGATTCAGCGTGGTGTGCCTGATCTCGTCGTGTTCATCGATATCCAACTGTGTCATGCCATGTTCACGCAAAAAGAAACGATGATACTCATCCCAGGTGATTAGTCCATCAGCTGGTGCGATGTCCACCCGGCGAAACTCCCTCGCATTGTTCATAATCGCAATGTCGATATGCTCGACTATCCGCTTGTTTATGTACTGGCCCAGCTCCTGTATGGACAGACGGCCGTCATGATTTCGATCCGCCCTGCAAATAGAACAATACCAGCAACACTTAGCATTTTTATTGCCAATTACACATTTGTTTCAAACAATTTCTCACAGCTGGGGCAGCAAATAAGTTTGAAATTGACTACTGACTACAAGCGTGAACACCCATTTTCCACACTGCAGAAGGTTAATTTTCCCAAAAAGTTTCATGCGGTCGCCAATGAATGTGCATAAATTTGAAAGTGAGCTCAAAGCCGATGGGCTGGAAAAAAATACGTACACCGCTAATTTAATTTAGGTTGCTTTTTTCCTATATTGTATATTTTTTCTTTATTACAAAATTAGTCTAGCCAGTAAAACGATAAATAAATAATAAAATATGTTAAGCTTAAAGCGCACAGTAAATTATGGAATTGATTTATGGGGGACGGTTTGTCGTCTACACATTAAACTCCAATTAAACTGACCGAAAAATGTTGTGATAATTGCGTGTATGACATTAATAGCCATCATTTGTGGCTTTTGCATTTATATTTCATTATAATATTGTGGTCGTGTCCACGTGCGTGGTATCCTGCTCATTGGCGAGTGTCATTTTAAGGGGCAATTAAATGCTGTGAAACTGCAACTGCGCCGACAGCCGACCCATGTTGACAATTGCTATAAATTTTAATTGAGCACCCTTTCTTTGGGCTGTCGGCCACCCAAACCGAGTTGTCGTTATCATGAAACGCGGCTGGTTAATGTGCTGCCCGAGCATAACAATTTGGACACTGGAGGCATCACCATATCGCTGGTTGGCACATTGATTTAGGACTGCGCAAAAGTGCCGCAATTCCGTTGCCACTGGGCCACCAAAGAATTGCACTAACAAGCGCAAAAGTTGCATGCAGCACGCAGCACCAGTTTACCAGAATGGAAAACTAGAATCACGACTAAACAACTTCGCACAAAACTATGGCAACTACGTGTGCTAAATTTGTGTATATATGTATGTATGTATCTGCAGACGCGAGACTTGCAAAATGTTGGTAGTAAGTCTGATTTACGTGAGGGATCGCTTGGAGAGCCATAAATCGCTGTTGCATTCAACGAAACGCACACAGTCGAAGAAATGTTTCCCAGCTTATTTTTCTCCATAATTGAGATTTGTTCTTTTTACTACAACATGTTCTCTTGACACTTTTATTAGAATTATTATTTGCCTACCTTACTACTTTGATAAACCATTTATTCACTAAGGCACAACTTACTCAACTATCTGAATATATATGCAAAATATTCATCACAACACGTTTACATATTTCCTGTTGGTCTTATTGGTCTGCCAGTTTCTGGCAACTTAATATACACTGCATAGCTACGGTATCAAAGTGTTTTTTCTGCTGGCACAACTTTGACACAATCCTATTCAAAGCGTTCTCAAACCAAAGATCTCATTTCACAAAATCTCTGCTGTCTCATAAAAAAAAATAGCTACCAGTTGCAATTGGCAAAGAGAAAACCGAAGGTTTATGCAAAATGCATTTTCGCCTAGAAACTAATCTCACGTTCTCGTCCTCATACTCTTCTCTCGGCTTGCACTTCTTACCCAACAAAAAAAGCTGAAATATGCTAGCTCTGCAGGTGCGACTAGCAGATATCCTATAGCAATGATGTTTATTAACTTTTGTTTATAGCAAACATTTTTCTGGCAATATTATAAATTGCAATTGGGTTCCAGAAATGATACATTAATTGGATTATCTTCAATCTCTAATATTGACGCACGGGCATCTTCTTCATTATAGGTTCGCAACTTTATTAGACCCTTTCAGTAAGGATTTAATGGGTACTTGGAGAAATTTTCTTTTTTTTAAATCGGAATAACGGAAAAAATTAAGTCTAAATGAAAAAGTTTTCGTCAAAAGTGTGCGTAGAAGATGCGAAAGAGCGCAAAGGCAAAATAGATTTTTTATTACAAATTTCTGTATATGCATTTCGGTTTGTTTGTTGGTTTTTTATTTTCCGAGGATTTGCGCGCTTTGCGCCCTTTGCGTCCTTTGGGTCACCGAAACACAAACTTCAACTGGCAAGGACCGCAACGCACATAGATTTTGAAACGGATGGAGGACTGCTGCCTGGGGGGGCGAGGAACAAACAACAAAAGTTTTGCGGAAGGAAACTAACTTGAAATCGCTTTAGTTGCCAGTTTATTTATTTAAGTTCTAATGCCCCAACTATATGCTAATGAAACCACTGTGCGGTGCAGCCACCACAACCCCAACCCCAAACTCTAAACCCCAACCCCATCCGCATCCCCGAGCGCAGACAACTCAAACGCAGACACCGCTACAAACGAAATTATCCCTCGGATAATTGCAGTGCATTGACACTCCCCTTGCCACTCATTTGGCCATTATTTCGGCGGTTTGTTACACTTTCGTGTGGGCCTATTTACAACTTTAATAACTGACACCTGTTTTTGAGCACAATCACATACCTGACAACAATTCCAACTGCCAACAGCATAAACAGCGAATGTTTCGGCCAATGAGCCCACGTTATTCAGCTGGCACACCAACAGCTTAGGGCTTTTCTTAGAAATCAGTCTAAGTGCAGTAGGGAAACGTAATTTTAAGTTGCCCGAAGGGATTTAATGCTAAACAAAGTGCTTAAGTGAATGAAATTTACAAAATTGCTCTGAAGAAAATGGCTTTTCAGGGCCTGGCTGAGAAAGCTGAGATTATTTCTAGTACATCAAATGTAAGGGCATATTCTATACATTCATATATATTAGCAATACAGCAATACATTTAACACAATTCGCTTAAGCTTAAACTTAAGTAAGTTAAAATAGGCATATTCTGTTCATTAAAAAAAGAATTTTACTTGTATTATGTTGATATGTCAGACAAGTACTTAAATGTTTGACATTTTTTTGCTCGTAATAGAATAAAAATCATCAAAGACAAGCTTAAGTAAATAAAATGAAAAAGCGGCTCAATCAAATCAATTATGGAATTATTCGTTAAAAGTATCAATGAAAAAACGTATGAAATATATTTATGAAATGTCAGGTTTCTCTACTCAATGCAATTGAAATAATATTTATTGATGTCAAAATGCTGATTTAAATTTGTATGCCTTTAAATGTTCAGCGTATTAATGCTTTATTTAAAGACCATTATGGAAGTTGAGATGGAGGCAGTTACTTTTATATTTATTTATATGCCTGAATACACATATAATTGCTCCCAAGTGTGCAGCCAAAATCGTTATAAAAAGTGCTTGTAATTACTTTAACCACTATATATGGTTTCTTCTTTCGGAAATTGGGTAATTATACGAAAATTGTGGGCTCATGCCCAGCCACACAAAGTTCACTAAATGTACATATATACATATATATATATACATATGTATATGCCTTTATTTGAGATGAAAAGTTAAAATCATGCAATTTAAATTGCAATTTCATAGCTGGTGTGCAATCGAGCGAATAATTGCTAGACACTTGAGCATTAAAGTAACTTAAAGTGCTTAGTATTGGAGACACCAATCGAAATCCTGCAAAATAGTAAAAGCCAAATACAAGAAATAAAAGTTGTCCAGCATCTGCAAAATCTGAAATGCGCTGCAATATCAAATTCATTTTTCTCCCATTTGGCCAAAAAGTTTGGCGAAGTAGAAGAAAGAGGAGACACAGATAAAATACGTTAGCAACGGAAATATTTTGATCTGAGCTTATTTCAATTCAATAAATATTAAATTTCCGCATTGCTCTGCTTAGTTATGATGAATCTGATTGCAGCTGCTCATTGCAAAATTGCATTCCGCAAGGATGGTATTCACTTAATCAGAATTAACTATAGCTCAATGTGGCATGCAACATTCCAAGCTGCTTATACCTGACTGAGGATTGAATATGAAACACATATTTGCCAAAATAGTATTAAAATTTAAGCTTATGGCTAAGTGCAACTCTTGGGCAATTAAGCTTAATTGATATCAATTAAATCATTTGACGATTTTAATAATTTTCGCAAAATTGTAAAATTATCATCATATAAATAAATAAAAAACATATTTGCCAATTTGCGTGTTTAATACGAACTAGTTTCTGGCATCAACCAATTGCTTGACAACCTCAACAGAAAAATCAATTTCCATTGCCCGGTGGTTGTTGGCAACTTATATATGTATATATATATATATACGATGTATATATACATATATATATATATGTAGCGACAATCAAAGGATTAAAACTACAAAAAAATGTATTTTGTTGTTGCGGCGGGTTTCTGTGGCATTGGCTACAAGCTTACGGGTAATTGCTCATAAGCCGAGTTAACCCACACGTTGTTCAAATAATCGCATTGTGTGATTTTGTTCTTATTCCTAATATTTTGAATAAGTTTTTCGTTTGTGTGAATATTCTTTGTTGGTGCAGATGATGGGTTAATTTAAGAAATTTGATATACAAGTTAAATACAGATTGAGTTAGACCAATATCAACATATTATTGAAATGGCTAAAAGTTTGTTTTATAATTTATGTCGACTTTAGTCCTTATTAATTTAAATTGCACTCAATTGTATTTGACGAAATTCCATAAATTTATTTAATTGTTAATCTTATAGATTTTGTAAAGACTTCTAATCACAAATATGCTATTATCATAAATACTAGTAGGTCAATAAAAATATATTTTACATATATGCACTAATGTGGCTTAATCATAAGCACCACATCTGACCTTAAGAGTCGTTAATCATTCGCCATGTTGGCCAAATAGCTTATTCATAACTGCCCCTTTCACAATTCCTGTGGTTTATCTAGCCAATAAATAAGCTGCCTAATAAAATGATATATAGATAACTAAGGAAATGAAATATTTGAAGATTTATGCGAGAGAGATTTTGTCCATTTGAATGGGTTTTTCTTAAATACTTGCGTCACAAATGCCCAACAGCGATTTCGCCTTAAAGTCTAAGCTCATAACGTATATTGTATTGGGCTCAACTTGCGACTGTCATCACGTGCCCCAATCAATAATTATGATTGCCACTCGTTGGTCCTTTAATCCGATTATCCAGCGGCCAATCACAATCACTCAAAATAACAAATCGCGTTTTGTGGTCCCAAAAAGCACCTTTAGACCACAGCACCATCCATCAACTGTTATTGCTGTTGCTGTTAAATCAGGGGCTCATTCGCTTGTTGTCATAAATTTCACAATTTGTCGTACACACAATTATGGCACGCACTGTGATGGCCCAATTTAATGGCAAAGTCGCACTCGCTCTTTTCTTTCACTCTACACTCTCGCACTCGCTCTCTCTCTCTCTCTCTCTCTATCTATCTCTCAATCACTCTCACTCTCTGTTTCTATCTCCCTTTCTCTTCCCGTGGCATGCTATCTATTTCATTGTGTGAACAATTGCCGAGGGGCTACAAAAAACGCCGCCAAACTAGCACCAAATTATCAGCCAAACTGTGCAGCGGAACTGACAGGGGAGAAAAGAACGCTCATGGTGACCATGGGGAATATGGAAACCATGCCCATGCACTCTACTCTGGGCGTAACTTACCGTTTGAAAGCTTTGGCAAGTATTTGCTTCTCGTTCACATTGCTGGCCGTTAATATAACTGTTTCGGGCTGTGGCTGCAACGATTTGCTGCCGCCTACGCCTCCTTCTTTTTCTCTTTGGACTCCCACTGCATTAGCAGCTATCGGCTGCAGTTTTCGTTGCTGCTGCTGCTGCTGCTGCTCCTTCGTCTGGACATTGCCCACAACCAAATTGTTCGTCGTTAGCTTTTGCTTTGGCTCTTGGTGTTGTTTTTGCTGTTGTTGTTGTTGTTGTTGTCGTTGTTTGTGTTGTTGCTCCAAATTCTCAGGCGGCTGTTGCCGCTGCTGCTGGTCGCGACTATTACGACCCTCATCGGGCAATGACTTGGTCAGAGACTGTGTCTGAGTAAGCTCAATGGCGCTGTGCTGCTGTTGTTGTTGCTGCTGTTGTTGCTGCTGGTGTTGGTGCAACTTGTGGCTGGTGCTGTGCAATATGAGGCCAATGAAAAACATATAAAACAAAATGGCGCACAATGTCGAGCAGCGCAGCCAGCGGAAGCTCTTGCTCAGCTTGTTAACGAAAGTCATTTTGTGGCCGCAACCGGACGTTGGATGACTGCTGCTGCTAATGCTGCTGCTACTCCTGCCGATTTCTCTACCATCCACAAGAAGTTGCTCAACCTTACCCACTTTCAGGCTCAGACCCGGAACGCAGCCTCCTCAGCTTACGTTGCGTGTAATTTGCAAAAGTTTTTGTTACTAGCCGCTTCCGCTCTTGGGTGGTTCAAAGAGAGATAGAGAGAGAGAGAGCAGGTGAAGATTGTGGCTTTTATCTGCTGCTTCGTGTCGCCACGTTCGCTGATTCACCAGCGATTGTTGTAATTGTACATTAATTGACTTTTATGTTGCACAGGCAGCTGGCAGCTTAGCTGCAGCGAGCGTTTATTCTTCCACCCTCAGCTTGGCCACGCCCATACGCCCAAGTTTCACTTGTTCAGGAGCAGTTGTTCGCCTCCTCCTCAATGCTTGTTAACCTCTAATACCAATTTGATGTGCTATTGCTGCTTGCCGCTCCTTGCTACGCTCCATTTTCATCCATTTGCTGTTAACGCAATTTTACATGATTGTTACAGGCGTTTCCATTATGCATTCAACGGCGCATTCCAACTGCTGCTAAGAGAAGAAGAATAGAGTTAAAGTGATTCCATTAAAGTAAATTGTTAGTGTATTCATCTTAACCAACTATAATTAGGCTTGTTATATTTGTGGGATAATTTATATAATAGATAAGCTTTGATAAAATAAAATCTAGATTAGGGTGAAATGGAATACTCAATTCTAAAACTCACATCATCTATTATGTTATTAATTTATTTACCAACAATATTTGATACTCAGCTCAAGTTTTACTCAAAGTAGCTATTTTGCTCAACTTTTGCAAACTGTAATGCTGGTAAGCAGCTTTGATGAAAAGCTCCAATCCAAAGCTTTTAATGTACTTTAAATATGTTATTTATTTTATCTCGTTTGAGTGCAAAAGAATATTGATTTGAGCATAACTTTGCAAAGCTTCACTTAAGAGCTTTTAATGAAATTTTCCAGCTTATTACTAAAGACACTATGTAAGAAACTTTTAACTCAGCTCTTAAAAGCTCTGATTAAAACTGTACTTAAGTTTGCATTAAAAACGTGCAAAGTATTTCCATTCAGTTTAAACCAGAATTTGATTTTACACAAATCTTAAGCTTTGAGTTCGGTTAAGATTACATTCTCTAGCTTGCTATCTTAAAAGTCATTAATTCTTTTAATAAACTTCCAGCATGCATATCCATTAGAACTTTCAATTAATTTTGTTGCTTTAACCCACTAATTGGCCCCTACTGTTTTGGCCATTGTTATGCCTCTGGGCACATCCATTAGGCGACCAAGAAGCAAATTAGAAAAGCGCATAAATTCTCTGAAGATTTGCGTTTGCGAGATGAATGAGCCATGGGACAGTCATTAAACAGTCCCAAAATAAGGACTGACATTACGGCGAGCACTAAAAATCAGTCGTAAAACAGATAAGATGAGATGCGTGGTTTATGCTCTTAATTCTTAAGGGTAAACCATAAAATTACACAGAAAAATTGGCAGGTTTTGTCTTTAAGTCTAGCGAGGCTGCATTAATCATGAGCAGCATTGCCTAAGTAGGTAGAAATATAAATAAATAATAAATTAATTAATAGAATAGTGTACTTTACTATATAATGGTTTTTCTTCCCAATATGTATCTATTAAAAAAAAGTTTACAATTTAGAAATAACCTGTTCGGTGGTAAAATGGCTGCTTATTTCGTTGTCGACAACTGAGTGTTGACCTTTTGCTTAGTTATTTCTGTGCGACCTCCAATGTTGGCTAACTGTTGGTAACCAATTGTATTTAAAGGCGTAAATTCAATCATACTCAATTATTTAATTTTTAATATTTCCAAATTCTATGTTGCATTCAGTTTTTTTCACATTCAAGCTTCGATCGTTTTTCTCTTACAAAACATGGTATTCACTTTGTGTGTATTTCTCCTCCTATTTTATGCCTTTCTTTGAATGTAAAATCTATTGCCTCATTCGCACTCACTGCGATTTACTCTTGCGTTGTAAATACCAAATTTGTACAGCCTTTTTATTGAGTGAATGAAATTGTAACTTCATTTGATTTGATTCAGTTATGCAATATTTATTGGCCAGCAATACGCAATAAATGCATCCATCCAATCACGATTTCATTAGAGCCTTCCTCAAAATGAAATCAATATGCCTTCACTCAATTTTGAGTTGACGTACTGACGCAATTTATTAAGGTATTTGAATTGATGTATTTGACTTTCGCATGCTATTTGCAGTCATTGCTTTTGCCTTTGTCTTTGTCGCTCTTGTTACTGCTGTTGTTGTTGTTGCGCTCTTTCGTTGCGCGCTGTTTACTTTTGTTTTCATTTCGCCTCGCTTCGTTGGCTGTTGTTTTCTTTTATTGGCCCACAAAACCAGTTGAACATCTTCTCAGTCATCTTTTGTGCACACAAATGCGCTTAAAAGCTCACACACACATACACGCATACTCTTACATCACTGCATGGTCGCAGCTGTTGCCATTTGTTGCTGTTACTACGATTGCCTTTTCTGTCTTACTTTATTAACTGTTCTGTTTTTTTTTAACTTTGCTTTTGTTTTATGTCTCTTTGAAATCTTTGGTTGCTTGTAAGTAGCAGGGAAGCAGCTGGGTGCAAACAGCTACAGAGCAGCAGAGCTGGTGGCCAAAAGTTTGCAATAAATTTTTAATAAAAATTTTCACTCAGCGCGAGATGTGAAAAATATGTAGGGAAAAAATTATATTTAATGAATTTACTTCATATCGTTGAATCTAATCCAATTAGCAAGTTTAAAAGCTCTCGAGTACCAATCACGTGGAGAGGCGGGGCTGGGCGGGGCAAACACTCACTTTCCTGTCTGCTCGAGTTGCTGCTCATTAAAAGTGTCCCTGGCAAAATGTAACAGTTATTCATTTCACTCCACACACCACCCCTACCACCACGCTATACACCCTACTTCAAACTCGCAAAGCCTCCACCCCTCTCTTTTGTCGGCCACTTTGTCGTCCAGCTAGTGTCAATTTCAATAAAAATTGATGATGAAGCAAAGTGCATGACGGGAGAAATGCGTTAAACTTTATTGAGCTTTACATGGAATGGAGAGGGGGGGGCGAAAATAGGGAAAAAGTATAGAAAGCGGAAAAAAAACGAAATGGATGCATAGCCTGCAGCAGCATCGATAAGCACACAGCTGACGCAAGTTTAAAGATATGATTTGCAAAGCTCTTCCAGTCTCTTCTCTTCTCCTCTAGCCTCGCCTCATCCCTTCCCGGCTCCTTCTAACTCTCATGATGTATTTTTATGTGACTGGACATGAATGGATAAAGTTACTAATACCAGTGCATAGCTAGCTCTATGGCGAAACGTTGGCATTGATGATGAAATGTTTACTTTGCCATTGATACATCTATCGTTGAAGCAGCCACTGAGAAAAGAAATGAACAATAACTGTGAACTTGATGGATACGATGATTGTTTTTAATATTGCTCGGAAATGCGGTAAGGAAAAACTTAATTTAAGCACTTGAAGCGAGCAAACACTTTCTATTGTGTAAGAAAAGAATGTGATACTTTTAAAGCATTTATCAAAACCATTTTTCCGCAGCCTCATAAAAATCCATTGTTGAGATACATTTATGATAGTAATAAACATGCTTATGTGCAGCTGTCAAAGAAGCTCTATGTTCTTGCCTGAGATATTATATAAGAAAAACATACGCTGAATCTTGTTTAATGGCCAAATTAGCTTTAAGCTTTATTTTCAAGTATCTAGCGGACTAATTTGCTGGAGATAAAGAGAAGCAAAACTCTAAAAACGTTACTGGAAGGACTGAGAAAATTATATTACATTTTCAGCAAATCAACAATGCAGTAGTTAACGTCAAAAATGATAGCAAATACAGTAATACCAAAATTTAATTGAATAGATATCACTAATAAATGAGAATGTTTCGCTTGTTAGAAGCAATTGCATTCATGCCACTATTGAATGAAACTTTGCCAATCTGTTAACATTGTAACATGGACTTTGGAATTTTCAATATTCGAATTGAATATATCAAATAAAATGCTGTCCATCGCCCAGCTGCCAACAGGCCAGGAGTATGCGTTCAGATTTAATTAAAATTGTCAAGTCAAATATGAAAACTCATTTCAATTTAGCATTCCACAATAATTCCGCAACTCTGAAGTACCAGCCCAAAAATTCGTGAGAGAATGATTATGATAGGCTTATAATGGGGATGCGCAGGATGATGATGATGATGGCGATGATTATGGCGATGTTGATAATGAGCATGCATAGCTGATAAATTTAATTTAACTTTTTAATTGACTTGAAGTGGCTCAGCTAGAACTTTTAAAAAGCACCCCTAAAAAATTTCAATTAAACCAACATTTTACTTTCACAAAATTTATATTGGGGCACTTTCGATAAGGGCTGATTTAACGTTCTATTGAATGTGCATATGGGTGTGTAAATGGCTAACTGAAATTCACATGCAATACTCCAAATGGGAAACGTAATTGAATGGTTTTTTTTTTTTTCAAGTACATATCTTTTAGCATTTTCCATTCGAAACTTGCTGCAATCCTTTTGCACATTTTAGAATCAACTCTCAACCGAACATGTGGGCAAACCAAACTCTTTCAATGAGCGCACAAAAGCACAACACAAACAAACAAGCCAACAGACCAGCAAAAGAGTAAGCAAGCCAAGCCCCAAATAGGGGACTGAGAATGAGCCTCGAAATAAGGTACTGACAAATAAGTCAGTCTGAATGAATGAATCCCGAAAAGCGCAATTCAAATGCTAAGTGAGCTACAAATTGAATGATAGATAGACATAATAGACGGCAAGATTCATCATACGCGAGCGTGGCAATTGCAGCTGCCAGCGAGAATCAACAGCGTGTTTCGAAAACAACGCTTGTTTGTCTAACGTGTCTCAACGAGCATACATACAGACATGTATATGGCTCAAGCGCAGTCTAAAATTACCATAGCAGCAGCAGGTGTCTACCAACTCAGAGGGGGCATCCACACACACACGCACACACAACCAGAGAAGAAGACATACGCACACAGTGCGGGAAAGCCGCATGAAAGGCTCTCTAAAATAAAAGCGTGGCAAATGCACAACAAAACTTTGCGTGCACTTTAAACGCAAGTCGTCATCAACAAAAACTAACACACACACAACACACACACAGCATACACACAACACACGCATACTAAACACACACAAACCTGGTTTCGTCATGGTGTCAAATACCCTTTGTTCAAATAGGCATAAGTTATAACAGCAAGAAACGAGCTTTGTAACTGTACATCCTTATATCCCTTGTGCTAAAGCTCGATCTACATCTGTAAATTATACTTCTCTGTATATTGAAAATATATACATAATTTGTCCGAGTTATATAATAAATAAAATCGATGATTATGTAATAAAATTAAAGCAATGACAATCTAGATTGAATACGAAATAGTCTTTATTCCGCTGGATTTGTTTAGTTTAAATGTCAAATGAAGCAAATCTTTTTCAAGTTTTTTACGGTTTCTTTGTTTTTTTTTACAAAATTCTTTAAAAATACCTTTACTTTAAAGAGCACAGTGCAAATCAGGCTACTGCTAGAAAATGTAAATTGGATTTCATCCATCAAAGAGAAATATTATATTCTAATTTGCAAAGCTAAGTTTTATATTTAGCATATAGCCTGAAAAACCTACATGTGCCATATATCTGGGTAATTTATGAAATTCAGCGCACAATTTGCATGCAAGCCGTAAGCAACCCTTGAGTAATATATGTGCAGGGTATGAACAAACACCCGCGCTGTTGAGCTGCCATGTTAATGTAACTGAGTGCATGGAATGCTGCAGGTTTGACATTTGCACTTGTCACCCTACTTTACTGTTGCTGTTGTTGTTGGTGATGGTGCTACAGTTGCAGCTGTCAGGGCAACGTGGCAACAACATCAGGTTAACAGTCCCCCATCCCCCCCGCTCATTTCCCACATCCTAACATTGTTCTGCAATTTTTTATATCGTTTACCCCTTGAATGTTGTGTATGCTGCAGTTGACACATTTCAATGTGCAGCTGCCAGGCCATGGGGATGATGATGGACCAGGAGCAAGGGGCAAGTGTATGCGAAGCAACGTTTAGTGGCAACAATGTGCTCATTGCTGGATTCTACAAGGGAAACCAGCACGCGAATTGAAAGGTACAGAATTTTCATTTAATATTGATTGTGATAGAATGTTGCTTGTAAACTCAACCCCTGAGGAAATCCGTAAGCTAATCGAAGAAGCCTACTTGAAACTTTTTTATTTCTTTTTATTTAGCGATTTAAATTTATTATTATATTACAGTGAGTTAAAATGTATATATTTGGGCATGGGTATAAAGATATAGATCACAACTTTGCATAGGCAAAAAGCTGATTAGATTACAATGTATGAACAATTACAATTAGGTGTCTTGAGGAGCTGGGTGCACCCTTAACCATACACCATGCACATATCCCAAAGCACGTACATAAATCACAAGAAAACATCCAACAATTTCAAAGTTGGCCTCACAAAATAATATTTATTAGAAAACTTGCATAGATGAAGATAAAGACATAGATAGAAGCTAAAAATAATTCTTTCTTTTTTGTCACAAAATTGGATATCTCCCAAAGTTTCAAGTCCACCAAATCAACAAATTTGATTTATGTGCGTTTAATGTTTTTTCGACAAGATCTAAAATATTTGTGGCATTCCAAAGTGAGTTTTCCTCCAGTTTAATATTAAACTAAACTGTCCTTGCCTTTTGTTTGCTATGAATTGATTTTCCCATCAAGTTCAATTTGTGCACATTTCCCGACCAGCGTTTTTGGCTAATAATATAGTAGTCATCCAACATGCGCAACACAAACAAGCAATTTGGCAGGTGAGTTTTGACTCAAGCACCCCCTTTTCCCCTCTTTCTACCTATGTCACATATCAATCATTCAGACACGTGATAAAATCATAATTCAAATAACAGCTAAGTTATTAGTTGCTTATGTCGCTTAAGATTGACAAAAACATTCAATGAAAAATGCCACTTAAATAATTCAGATGTGTTTTTATTTGCATTTATTTCTAAATTAAGGTTCGAATTGGCTGGCAATAATTGGCTTGCAATATGAATTGGAGTGTGATTATACACAAAATATTTACGTCTATTGATAAGGCTGGTAAGGTACACCGCACATTGGATGCCACGCGGCGTATGCGCAACATGCTGGTCATGCGAGTGAACAATTAGGCGTATGATTAATATATTGATCGCAACGCTTTTATGTGTGTGTTTGCGTGTTTTGTGTGGCATTATTACCAATGGCTAGTGGCAATCAAAAGCACATTTTCCAGCAGCCCCAACTCCCCCCGCCCTTGCCTTGATTGCATCGCACCCATGCCGCTGCAGTTTGCACTATGATTATGTTATTTCGCTAAATGTTGAATGTAACCACAAAAGGCCACAACACAACCGGTTCGCCTCTCTGTTTCGCTCCCTTCTCTTTCTCTGCCTCTGTTTATATCTCTGTCTCTGTCTCATTTTGTTTCAATCATGGCAATTGAATCATTTTGCTCAAAGAGCGCAAACATGATTTTTTTTGGGTACAACCGCCACGGCAACAGCAAACTGTGCCTCGAAGAATTTAAAGAGCGAAACCTGGTCATGATTGTCGTTTAGCCAGTTTTTGTTGCAGAGAGCATATAAAAAAAGTGAAAGTGCACACTTGGGGCTAACGCAACAAACAGCTTTTATAGCGCCTATAACAAAAAACACACACACACATTTTCCTATGCATGCTGGCTTGGCTAATTTGCGGTGCATATATACACTGAGATAAGAATAAATAAATAACAGGAATAAATCAATTTTCAAGTTAAGTTTCCTAGTTTTGATACAGCTCGAGTTTTAAGGAAAAACTGTTCTTAAATTAAATAAATAATTAATATATCTAAGCTGTAATCAATATTTAAATAGCAAATAAATCTTGCATATTCCGCAGCTTAGCCTATTTATTACTTATTTCATATGAAACTAATTAATTAATTGATAAATCTTGACTGCCATTCAATTTTTATAACTTCGATCAGTCAGCTTAGGCGACTAGCCCAACTTTTGCATTCTTTATTTGGTATAACTCGTTTTTGATGGTTTCTGATGCATGATTTGAGTTTCAGATGAAAAAAAATACGCCTTTAAAATTAAATAAATAATTTATAAATGTTAGCCGTATTCTGTAGTTAATTAACAATAAAAAATTCTACTTCCCACACTTCGAACAGCCTTGCACTATTTGTTTGGAAAACCAATTTATTATTTTTACATTTGATATTGACTCTGCGTCGTTTAAGCTTGAAACTTATTAAAAAGTTTGAATTGAAAACAGGATTAATAATACATCTTAACTGCATATCAGTTATAGTTATATAGTAAATACAAATTTCAATCCTTCTATATATACTATATAGCAATATAAACTTCTTATTTGAAGTATAATGAAACTTTCTTTTATAGTTTTCGCTGTACGGTTCTTCCTAAACTATTTGATTATGTTATTTTCTCAGTGTGGCTTGCGGACGGGCATTGAGGCATAACGGATACCTGATGGGCAAGTCAAGTTTGTCGTGTTGTGCTGGGCAAACTGCTTGAATGAATGTAACTAGAAGTTCATACATAAACTATATATGTACATATAAATATGTATGCATGTAGATCTGCGTTTATTTTGATACAACAATGGAGTGTACAGAAGTGCAACAAAATGCATGAATAAACAACAACTCAATTTAAATAAAGGAACAATAGAGAGAGAGAGAGAGAGAGAGAGAGAGAGAGAGAGGAGAGAGAGAGAGAGAGAGACTGAACACAGTGCGGCATTTTATCAGGCATTTGCAGCACTTTTGAATAAATCTTCAAATCCAGCAGCTACAACTACAATTACTAATCCAACTACAACTTCTATCACAATATGCATTCGCAAGCAAAAAAAAAATAGCAAGTGACATCCAGTAAAGAATTTTGCATCAATTTCGAATTAGGGAAAAAGCTTACATACAAATGTGCGTTTTTACACAAGTATGCCTGTATGTGGTACGTATTTGTAGCTTTATCCGTAGGGGCAAAAAAAAAAGGAAAAACAACAACAACAAAAAACACAAAATACCATTTCGTTTTATTGCCTGAACACATAAACATGTGTGTGTAAAATAAGGAAGTAGTTTCAGTAAGCAAAAAAGAGACCCTTTAGGGACAGACATTTGTATATATGTATGTATGTATGTATGTATATGTGCCATATTTGAATTGCACCAACAGCTTAGACAATACAGCCATTTAAATTTATAATTTTCATCACATATGTAGATACATATTTAATACGCGAAAACTCGAGGAAATTCTCATTATTATTTAATTTGTTTGTTAAGTCATCTTTTTTATTGTTAAAAACTCAACACTCATGAATAATAAGCGCAAAAGCTATTCACGATTCTATTAAATCCGTAAGACATTAAAAGGCAAAGAAAAAGAGCAGCTCAAAAACCGGATTTGCTTTAAAATATGTTTGTATATGTTTCTTTATATAACTTTGGGCTACTTGGCAGTTGGTGTAAAGCTTCACTGGCAAAGATGAAAGTAACTTTTGGTATTACTTAACGTGAATTTGTCATTTATATAATTTAATATAATTGTTTTTGTGTATAATTTCATAGCCTTTATCTAATGTTTATTTATCTTCAGATTAGATTGCTTCTATTGAAATAATATTTTCTAACATATTGCCAAACATATGTGTGCACTATTATTATTTGAACTGCTGCTGTATGGAATTATAAATTATTCAAATATTAAAACTTGGGAAATTTAAATTTACAGCATACAACGCATACAAAATGCGTGCCTTTACAAATCCCTAATTTATAAATTGGCGAACGTGACTATTAAAACTATTGATCCAAATTCAATAGCATTCTGTTCAAATAGCGTACGTATTCCATGCGTGCTTTGAGCCAATAAACAAAGAGGAATTATTATTGCAGTAGATGACATAAAGCGGCTTACAAATAAATAAATAAAAATATATCATAAATATTCGGACTTTGAACAAAAGCACTTTATAACAAACTGCATTTCAAAATCTTTTTAAGCCATACATGCTTAAATATTTAAGAGTCAGAATGTGTAAAACTTCATAATCCCTTTTGTGATTTAATGTATCTTTATTTCAGCTATGGGTATGTTTAAAAATGCACAATTAAAGTTCAACATGATAAAGAAATAAATACATATTAAATATATATGAACAGCCAGAGAAAGTAAACATCGATTTTTATGGACTACTAGACAATAATGATCTGCATATTTGCACAGTCGACAAATGCAATTGTAATTGTGAAAGCCCTTTGACAATAGATGGCGCAAGGAGCTACTGGTAGGCGGCGGCGGCGAAAGCATCAGAGTTCAGAATAGCGGGACAGTAAGAACAATAAGTACATAGTTAGCAGTTAAGCAAACTTTAAATTGACAAATACAAAGGCACATCACAAACAGACGCACACACACGCCGGTGGAGTGTGTTGATGATGGGCGTCACCTGGTGGCGGGGAGAGGAGGCAGAGGTAGACTGCAACCGAAATGACAAACGTACTTTTGATAGACTTGTTGACGACAAATTCTGCCACTTGGCAGCTGTCAGTTACAGCCAAAGCGAACTTCTGTCTGTCTGTCTCTGTATGTGTGTTTGCGTGCTTGTGTGTGTGTGTGTGTGTGCGTGTTGGCGCCTGCTTGTTAACATGGCTATGCAGGTGTGTGTGTGTGTATGCGCTTATATGGGCGAGTAACGGACTTAGCCAGCGGCAGAGCCTCAATTTCTGTTACAATTTTCTTTTTTTTGCTCATTTTTTTCGCATAAATATATAATGGACTAAAATCAATATGCATGATATCTGGTCAATTGGCGCAAATATTTATGGGTAAAAAACACTCTTTATATACAATATATATAGACTTTGTGGTTCAATCTTGGTAATTGCAATTACATGTTGTTTGTTGCAATTCATTTATTATGTTTTTAACGCACAACGTGTCCGATGTGGTAACAACAACAACAACAACACAAAACACAAAATACAGCTGAAAAAGTTACAACAACATTGCACTCACTTTGGTTTGTTTTGCTTTTTTTGTTTTTGTTTTTTTATTATTATTTATTTACGCGCGCGTGGGAGAAGGAGACGATGACGAAATTTTTAGCGTATTTTTTGTGTGCTTCGGCAATTGTGCGACAAATTCGACAGCACGTCCAACTCGCAGTAGCGACGCTTACGTACTAACTTTACGTATGTGACTTACGCGCTGGCCAACTAAAGCCGAAGAGCGCTGAGCCAAGCCGAGTGTCGTGGCTACTGAAAGCGAAACTTTGTCGTTGCTTGTTAATTGGGCAACAGCGGATGAGAGTGAGAAAATATTTGAAGCCGTTAGCCAACAAAGTTGTTGTAACGAAGAAGCAAATGCTCTACCGAAACAAGTTTTAAGCCTAATATTTAAATTATATGTGCAATTTAACCAGCTATAGGACCGCAGCAGCGGTATGTGTAAGTATGTGTAAACAAAGCAGTCACGTTAATCACTTTCAATATGTAAGTCACCATTGATATTCCGCCTTTTTTTAAAAATAGCATCTATTTGAAAATGAGTGCGCTGAATGTAAGATTTATCAGAGTTGGTTAATTTTGCTAGTGGATATCGCTATCGATAACAACTAGTATTTTTTTTTAGGTATTATTTGGTTACTTATCGCTTATATGTCTTCTATTGGGTTTTTGTTGTGCACTCAATAAAACAATTTGTGAAATTTCTCTAAATCTGACAATAAATATGATTTCTGATGCAGCACATTGATACAAATTAAGGTTGTGTAATGCTAGAAAACATATCCTTGTGTGTCATCAAAATCGAAATCGATTTGGAAGCCAGTGCAGGTAATCAAGGTGTCCAATGACAAAGGAATTTTTTGCGTCTTTTCTTTTCTACTGAATTTTGTTGTTTTTTTGGCAGAACAAGAAGGAGCCGTATCCGCAGAGCATCCGACTAATCCGCGTGTGCAGAAGGAGCGCGAAAGAGATCACGGACTTCGCCAGGCGCGCGACATTGTCATCGAGACGTACACGAATCAGCGTTGGAACAGCGAACTAAGAACCGAAGACAACAAAGACGAATCCTCCACGAAAATGAACTGGGCCGCCGCATTGCAGCAGCACGGCTCGAATAGTCCGACAGCGGGCAGCTCCCGCGAGACAACGCCACGCGGCGGCGATGACTCACAAGTGACCGCCTCGAATTTTCCAAAGGAAATCGGCTACTTTTCGGGCAATCCCATTGTGGAGGTGACCAAAGGCATTATTCATCTGTACAAGAAGAAGTGAGTAAGTAGAACGATTGCAATCTACAACGAAGTAACATATTCTTGCTTGCAGCGAGCGGAAGGCCATCAAGGAGGCTCCCTCGAATCAGCTATGTCTGCTGGCTGTGCCGGCGACCCTAAATTGCCACGATTTGCTGAACTTTATTGCGCCATGTCACTCCGAGATTAGGCATGTGCGCATCGTGCGCGACGGGAGTCCCAATCAGTTTATGGTGCTGCTGGAGTAAGTGCAATAAATCTCGGCATAGTTTAACATGATTTCTATGAGCATTTTGTTCGACTTCCTTTCTAGATTTCGCTCAAATGAATCGGCGCTGGAGTTTTATAAATCGTACAATGGCATTGCATACAACTCTTTGGAGCCGGATTCGCTGTGTCATGCCGTCTGGGTGTCGGATGTGGAGCGTGGAGAGCATGGCCTGCCGCCGTTCGGGCATACGGAGCTGCCCACATGTCCTGTCTGCCTGGAGCGCATGGACGAGAGCGTCGACGGCGTGCTGACCATACTCTGTAACCATGCCTTCCACGCCAGCTGCCTAATGAAGTGGGGCGATTCCACGTGCCCGGTGTGCCGTCATGTGCAAACCCCCGAGCTGATCGAGGATTCGGTGTGCATGGAGTGCGAAGGCACCGATTCTCTGTGGATCTGTTTGATCTGTGGCCACGTCGGCTGTGGTCGCTATCAGGGCGGCCATGCAGCCGCTCATTATCGTGCCACCAACCACACCTTTGCCATGCAGCTGGGCACCTCGAGCGTGTGGGATTATGCTGGCGATAATTTCGTGCATCGCCTGTTCCAAAACAAATCCGATGGCAAGCTGGTTGCCTCACAAACCGAGAAGGATGAGCGCGAGGAGAAAATCGATTCCATGCAAATGGAGTTCACCTATCTGCTGACCTCGCAGCTGGACACACAGCGCAAATATTATGAGGAGCGCATGGAACGACTGGAGCAGGAGTGGCAAACGTTCAAGGTGGATGCCAATGAGGCAAAAACGGAGATAACTGAGCTGCAGCAGCTGCAACAGAGCATGCAGAAGGAAAAGCAGAGTCTGGAACGCAAGCTGGCGCATCATGCAACCAAGTGAGTAAACGCAAAGCCCACTTTGAGATCAACTTGTTCAATTTTATTACTTTGCGTCGGCAGAATGAAGGAGATGATAAAGCAGCTGACGGAAGAGCGCGAGTTGTCCAAGGCACTGCAGAACAATCAGTCGTCGTGGCATCAGAAATACAAGAATCTTGAGGAGCAGTACAATGAGTTCAAGCACATTCACGACAAGGAGGTCACCGATCTCAAGGAGCAGCTGCGCGACGTCATGTTCTTTCTGGACACACAACAGAAGATGGCCAACACGGAGCTGTCGGGCTCCACCATCACCGGCGTTACGGAAAAGGAGCAGCCGAGCAGCTCGCGTCGCGGCAACCGTCGCAATAAATAGTCGTCTAAAGTTTTGTTTTTTAAGCGTTTGCATTCGAAATCGTATCAAAGTAAAGTGGTCGCTGCATTTTAACGCACATCTAAATGTAATTCGAATTTAGGTTGCAACTAATCCTATACCTAAAATGAGCTAAATGTCTAAGTGTCTAGTTATGATCTGAGAATGCAACAACAAAAACAAGAAAAACTCTATATGTGATTTCCTTTGTGAAGCAAAATGCTATAGCATATATATGTATGTATACTTATCATATTTGCAAACATATTTACTATCTGATTGTGTATTGCTATTCATTAAAAATAAACCATAAACATTAATGTGTGTTGTGATAAACCGAATAAAGCTTGTGTCAATTTGAAATATGTATATTAAATATCATTTGTTAAGGTTCAGTAAATTTACAAGTATTTCATATTCAGATTTATAGTTAACTGGGAGTCAACTGTATCTACAGTGTCGGACAGCTTAAAAGGTACAGAGTCAAAAAAAAAAAGTAATTGCCTACCATATGTGTTTGGGATTCAGCTCAGTATTGGATTGTAGCCACACATAATTCCGTCCGTCCGAGCCAAAAATTATGAATTTGGACTCATCTCCAAATATGACTGTGTTCCAAGACTCCAGATCCTTGCCCAAGTGGGTTTTGGCGACCGTCATCATAGTCCCTTAATTTGATGCGCTTATAAAGGACTTTTTGTACCTTTTGAGCTGTCAGACTGTGTATGTAAGCTAGTTGTCCGAATTGCAACAGTAGTACATATAGATCCATAAAACCCATTGATCGTAAACAAACTTATAAACTTATAAATCATAAGGGTCAAAAATTAATCAGTCGGCATATATTTTAATAAATAAATTCAGAACAATATTTAAACATTTGACAAACAGCTAATAACTTAAAGGCAATATCTATCTATATCAATTGGCTTTTGTTGACATCTGCTTGACAAAGCAAATAAGTTTCGAGCTTCCGAGTCTTTTATTAATTGGGATCGAGCAGCTCTTCCATATAGTACATCATTCGATTACCAAATCTTATAAATAATGCATCTCGAAGCAGAGAACGTTGCTTAATACAAACTAATCAAGGCGTTTGGACAACGTAACATTAAAAATGAAACAAACAAATTGAAAACAAAAATCAACAAAACGTCAGATATGATGAGCAAATTTTAGTTCATTTTAATATATTCCTGATTATGTAAACTAACTAATTTAATTTAAGGCAACTGCTGTGCCTTGGGACAATCGGTGTCACAGTGAAATGTTGGATCCGGCAGCTCCTTTGAGCCGGCGTCTTTGGGATCTTCAAACAGATTTAGCTTCTTTGTAACCTCTTGCTCATTGTGCTCCACATTCATGAGATAGCCAGCAATGAATCCGTACATATCCTGCGGCATATGAAGATGGAGCTGGGCGAGTGCGGCCACCAGAGTCTTGCCCATCTTCTCCTTCATCTCATTGGCAACGGCTGTGACAGCTTCCATACCTTTGCCCTGCGGCAACCATTCGTAGTCCTTCAAGCAACAGCACTCACAGTACACATTCGGATCGGTTTCATGCAGCAGTTTGAAGAAGGGCTGCAATTGGGACTCGCACTGCTTCAGATTGGCCACCTCCCTGACGAATCTCTTGTGCATCTCGC
Source organism: Drosophila cognata (assembly GCA_035041535.1). Lineage (NCBI taxonomy): Eukaryota > Metazoa > Arthropoda > Insecta > Diptera > Drosophilidae > Drosophila > Drosophila cognata. The sequence goes on along the minus strand of JAWNLC010000571.1, from coordinate 8,086,102 downwards.
AAATATCTCGCTCGCAGCGTTGAATAACTTCCCGATCCTGTGACAGAGATGCCGTGCGCTTTATGTAATCCACGGTGTTCTCGTGAAAGGATCGAAACTTGCACTTTTCCTCGCTGTAGGCCTTCAGGCACTGCGTGCCATACAGGATAATGCTGTCCCGTCGCTGGCGTATCTCCTCGCAGCGTTTTGTGTAGAAGTGCTTCACCTCGTCCAGCTCGATAATGCGCTTTGTATACTCGGTTATACCCACTTCCACGTCACATAATTGATTCTCTGTTAAATTTTTATTCCTGAATTTTGCGACTTCTCCATCGATTAAACCTAGATTTGTTGGGAGCTTCTCCTTGAGCTCCAGCTGCAAGTTTCTGATTTCTGTGTTCAAACGCTTCACATCCAGATCGTTGCAGATTAGCGTGTTGAGCATCGACTTCAGGCAATCCTTGTGCGGATTGGGCAACTCATCCGGACGAGCGGTTAACATTTTGTTTTTTGATACAATTTAAATAAATAATATACGAGCAAGGAATATCGGATGTAGATTGTAAGTTACAAGTTGAAACTATATTTTTTTAAGTAAATAGCAATAAGACAAAATATGTTTTTTTGTTGTATCGACTGCTTTGATTTTTGAAAGGTGAAATGAAAAAGAAAGTAGGTCTGAGCAATGCTTATTACAAAACTTAACCAAGAATCAAAAATTAATTCATTAAATTTGTTTATTTATTTCGAAAGTCGATTCGGTTGCGATTCTTTATAACCGGTTTGACTAGAAACCGAATCTTCACTTAAATTAAATGTGATGGCAAAGACAGTGGTCGCTCGTTAATTAAAATTCGGACGTTGTCAATCATTTTAACAAAAAAAAATAAATATTAAAAAAATATATATGTAAATACCGTTTACTGCTTTTAATGTAATTGTTGATTGAACGTTTCCATGGACCGTTTTCAAGAAACAGTTTGAAAATTAGTTACAATTGGTAATACTTTTTTTAATTATAAATATACAGTGTATTTCCGAGTGACTACTGTATTTGTTAAACAAAGCACAAAAATTAGTCTCTAACCAAAATTTTTAATGGCCGTATTTTCCCTTGCCCTCTTCGGCTTCCATCAACTGGTATTCAATCAATCATTTATTGTAATTAATTTATTTTTTTGCTTTTTTGCTATGCTTGCCAGCAATTTTAGCTGTCGTTTGTCCACTTTGCTTACAAGCGCAACTTTAAACGCGCTGATTTTCTAATCTATTGAAACGCACCTCTCTTCACGCCCTCCCCCCATCCCCAACTGAAAATGCCCTGCTCTGCAGACCCCGCTAGAAAAAATGAACCCGTCAAAAATGAAGTTTGGCACAAGTTAACCAGTTTGGTGTGAGGTCAGTCAGATCGATTTGTTTATATGCATGTCTGTCCATCTCCAGTCAATTCCCGGGTCGTCAGGTTGCTGGGGTCTGTAATTATTTAAAATTAATTAATTTTAATCATAAAAAAAAAACACATTTTGATTTGAACATTCGCAACTTTGTGCATACTTATTAAATGTTTGCGTTTTGTGAATTTTTAGCAACTGTATAATTTTTGCATATTTAATTTTTCACTTTGCTAATTCATTTAATAGAGTTTGATTGATTTTTATATTGTTATCTTTTAGTGTCAAATTGTTACTGATTGTTTCTGCTGGATGAGTTTCGAATGTTTGTATACAACAAGCCTTGGTGTCACTTTGTCTCCTTGTGTCTCCAGATGACTTTGGAAACTTTGTATACAAAAAAGGGCAAATCTATTAATCTAAATCGTTGCAGAGCTCGTTAAAATTGAACAACGAAAAAATGTGTAAACGAAAAGTTAACGCTCTTCCTATAATTAATAATATTTCATCCATCTGGACGTATACGAATTTTGCAAACGAAGTTAGAAGAATCTGTTCATCAGCTTTCTCGAAACCTAAAATATACCAAAATAGAGATTTTGTATTTTAAACACAACTGAATATTTTTAATTTAAGTAAAATTAGGATAAACTTTGTGACTTTTCATTTTTTCTCTGTGATTTATTTTTATTTTTAAAACATTAACTTAATATAAATATTCTGGGTTTTCAATAAATTTAACGACTAAAAGATTAAATATGCTTTCTGGCTCCAAGTCAAGTTCTCTTTTTGTTTAAGTTTTTGTAATCAAGCAATAAACAACTAAGATTAAAAGTTCAGAATTCTCTAGACAGTCTAACTTATGTGTTCCAATTTCAATTTCCTCGAGATCTTAGCTATTAAATTGTTTTTCACTCAACATTTTAGAAAATTGTTTGTGAATAGTTGTTTAAATTTGTTCAAAACTCGAAATTTTCTCTGTCCTAAGCGCAGCTGCTTCCTTTTATTTTGTTTGCTGTCTTTAGAGATGGAAATAAATTATAATAATTAGAATTATTGAACATGACTAATGAACAAATATTGATTTAAAACTTTTACAATGCGCACAAAACGTCACAAAGACTGAATATGTAAAATAGATAAACAAATAGCAACCCGAGGCGTTATCAAAAGGAAGACGCCAGCCGCACAAAATTCCTTTCTTTCCTTTCCTTCTCCCGTATAGCTTTGTCCACAGCCTGCGGCTGACTCCTTGTGTTGATTTGCATAGCTGGTCTACCTACAAGCCAAAAAGGTTACGTGGCAGATGACCCAGTCAGGCAGCGATCTAGAAAAATATGAAGCAAATTGCTTGCTGCAAGAAAGCGATTTAGTACATCAAATGGGATTCCAAATGGGGGCTTCGATTAATTAAAGCATGTAATGGATTCGACTTTGACTCGCCTGATATTTTATATGGGCCTTGGCTACGCATTAATAAAATATTTGAATAATTTGCGTATTTTTCTATTTGAAAGAACATTTTTTTTCTTTTTTTTTTATGGGAGAAATGAAAAATGATGCTGACCCTGGCACACCCTTGACAAAAGGACTTGATCAAATATGCAAATGGGCTGACGGAGCGGACGCTTGTCGAGCGAACGGGATGCACAGATATCCTGGGCGAGGATCATGCTGTTCAACCCTTTTTCTTCAGCCGCGTCCGATCCGCGAACGTGTCGTGCATAAATTAAGCGCTTTTTATCCTTTTGTATGCTCACCCTTTTGCTGAGCTGCTTCTTAAGCATTTCCTAGCGCGTCCGCATGGAAATGAGGCAAAAAATCCGGATTTTTTTTTTGTAGCTGTCTTTCTTATATGTGTGTGTGTGTGTGTGTGTGAGACGTTCATCTATTATCCTTGATCGTCACCCAGACCTGTGGGTAGTCTTAGCCCTGAGACTTGAAAGTAAAAAAAATGGAAGAAAAAAATCGTGAGAAAATTTCCAGCGCCAAATATTCAAATGAGCTTCCAAAGGCCGCTCGTTGCATACTTTTTTGGGTGAGCATTTTTTTTCGCTGTCCTCGTTTGAAAAAAATCATCAGGCTGCGAGCGCATCCTTGCTGCATGAGCCTTTTATTCAGCTCGTCAATTTTTTTAACCCATTTTTTTAAGGTTGCATTTTTTATGCTTGACTACAAAAAAAAAAAGTCGTTTTTAATTGGGTCTCGTTTTTTAGCGCGCGTTTTTTTATTTCCACAGGAGACCTTTTGTACATATGTTAAAATGCTGTGTGACAAGTTTTTTTTGTTGGGCTTGTGAATGAGTATTGTTAATTCGTTACTGTAAATTTTTAGCTTGTGACGTTTTTTTCTTGTGGAGTTTTTAAACCGTTTTACAATTGAACTTTATTTGTATTTTTATACGTTTTTTTTTTTTTGCCCCAAAGGACAGCGTGAAAATGTTAATTAAATTTATGTTAGTGCGTCATTTTGGGTGCTTTCAAACCGGATTACAAATTGCGTAGTTTTGCTTCGAGTTGAGGTGAACACGTGCGTTGGATTCTCTTTTTAAGTGCTCCTCCAACGTGCTACGTTTGTTAAAAAAACAAAAAAAAATGTTGTGTCAATGTGCAATGGTGATTTTGTAAATATTTGCTTATTTTTCACAGTAAGGGTAAGTTGCACAAATATTTATGGCGAAAAAAGATTTTTTAAAAATTAACGAGTAGTAATTTTGGGCTACTGACTAAACGATACTCTGTTCAATCCTGAAAAGATATACAAAAAAATAACAATAATAATTTAAGGCAAATTTTTCACGATTTCATATTTTACAAAATGCATTTATTGTTGAACAAAGTATAAGAGCAGAATTTCAAAGAAGATTTCAGGTTGAAGGCTTGCTTGAAAAATTATTAAAATCTTTATTAAATTATCTTCTATTTTAAGTGCAATTAGTTAATTACAAAAAATTTAAATAATTTGCATTTACTCTTAATAAATACGCTCATCTTAAAAATTTGTTGCAATTTAACAATTCAGTTTTATGAGGCTGGCAATGGAGCAATGAACTAAATTCTTTTTATATACTCAACAAAATATAATTAAGTGGTAAAAATGTTAAATTTATGTATGCATTAGTATCTCAAATAGTTGACTCACTTTATTTATTCGCAAAAGAACGTCAGAGCTTAGAAGACATCGTCAATCAGCGATCGTCGTCAATAAAGTGCTAATCGATGCGAAATAACATCAAACCCGTAATTAAATGTCTACAAAATTTGGCAATTTGACAATATATAGAAACGCATCAATAACATACCAATTGAAGAGACAATCAGTTGGGGGAAATTGTATGGCAATAAACAATGCCACAAAAAAAACCTCAGCAATTAAAGCCATTGTGTGGACAAGGTGCATTTGAAATCGGAGGGCACACAAAAGTGTGCAAAAACGGAATCGAAATGGAAGGGTGCAAAATATAATAATAGACGAAAATCGCATCAAATTTCACAATATCGCACCTTATTAGAATCGAACAATGCGCTGAATGGCGAAGATACAAAAGGTATTTGTGAAACCAATATGCAAAAATTTGCTAAAGAATGGATGATCGCTGAATGCCGCCAGTTGTAGTAGTAGAATGACAACAAAAAAGGCGCACACAGCCAACAAGAAGTTATGGGAAAAACATACACACCTCTCTCCTCTGCTCTTACTCCATGCCGGAACTGAACCGAGCTAATCGGAGCACCCCACTCAATACATATTGTGCGCATTGTGTAATAATTTCATAAATAGTTTATCCATAAGAATCGCTGAATGGCTACTAAATGCTTTTGCAAAAATGCACGGCTTACATTTTACACGCACACAGTCAACAAAAAAAAGGGCTTCACACGCCAGAGCATCGAACCCGAGTCCCTTTTCTTATGCTAAACTCAATTGCGGGCCTCGCATCTGAAGTTGTTTTTGTGATCTGAGGGGTTGTGCAACCCCTGAGTGAATACCCACTCTGATCATCATCGGCCCAAGCAATTCTGTGTGTTTTGATTATGTCTGGAGTTTAGAAACCATAAATCTATTGATGGCATTGATGCCGCCTTTCTACAGCATCAAATTATCTTTTGGCATTGAAATCATTGTAATTTTCATTTGCATATTGCCTTAGGTCATAAAGATGCGCTGGAGAGCGAGTCTTGTGATCATAAGTTGATATTTCTCTTCTTCTTTCACTGTTTGTTAACTTGTTGGAAATGTAGAAGTTGGGTTTTCGTTTTTTGCAAGCCACTTTCCTCTAGCTGCTTAATAAGAAAATATTAAAATTTTGTAGTAAAATCTTTCTTTATTTACTATAATTACAAATACAATTTTTTTATAAAATACTTGTTTTATTTACTAAAGCTATAAATCATTTTTAGTAATAGTGTCTTATACTTTTATATCAGCTAGTTTCATTCATCGATTTAAAACATATTTTGACATGCTGCTTTCGCTTACTTTATACTTTTTACTTTTATATCAGCTCTCTTCCTGGTTCTTGTACTTCCAAGCTGGAGTCCCTTTTTTACTGCAGTGTGATGCCTCAGCCTCTAAGCAGATGCCGCTCATTTTTTATCAACTTACTTGCCAATGTGACCTCAGGCATTGCATTCTAATTATCATATCGATCATGCCAGTGGCACAAGGAAAGTGACAGTGTGCAAAAGATTCTTGTGCCTGGATAGATGCTCAGCTATATATATAGAATTTTTTCTCATAGTTAACATAACAAAGGCTGATGATGCACACAGAAGAAAGGAGAAGAGGAACTGCTCGTGATGATTTCAGCACCCAACATGACATGACAGCCCAAACGCGAATCTGACAAAGAGCCACCCCAAAAACTGTGAGATCAGGTAAACAAAGATAGCGGAGATAACTGCAGAGCCAAACAATCCCATGATCATTAGTGCATTTATAATAACGTATATTGATATGCTAATCAGTGACTAAGCAGACGCATATTCAAATATATATATATATATATACGGCCCAAGTCGACTGCTTCGTTGCGTTTATGATCGATGCGATCTCAAAGGTAGTAGCTGCAAAAATCAAATCATTTATCAATTAAATTATTGGCAAACATTGCGTAGCGCCCTCGATATAAAGAGATCTCACTTCAGCAGCGACAGAAAGAAAGTAAGATGGGGTTGCACAAACAATTGGCAAATTTCCCTTTCTGCTACCACATTTGCACAATGGCCGAAACTGCGAAATGATCGATTATCAATCGGTATTATTGTCTTTGTCTGATGATCTTTGTTTCGGTTTTTGCGAAGTTGTGCTCTGCGGTGTGTTGCCAATGCTGTCGGTTGGCTCTTTTGTGCGCCGATCTTTGACGGGTTTAGCGATGATTTGTTGGTTTATTGCCAGCAATCCTTAAAGTAGGGTTGTTGTTTTTGCAAAAAAAAAAAGAAAATTACAAAAAAAGGATGCAAGGGATCGCTGAGGATCACTCGTGCCGAAATGCTTCACAAATATCCTTAAATTTCGTTGTTTTCATTGCAAGCCTTGTTGACAAACAGACAATTGCCGAAACCCTTTTAGGTCCTTTTGCGATTTGAAATCGTGCGTTTCATTGACTCCTGGTGGGTGCCCATTGTTTCCATTCAATTGCCAGAGGATATTTGGCTGTCTACCCAAAATTTAACGACCCCATTAGAGAAGCTTACTTTTATGGACCCTATTAAAATATCATAAAATTCGTTGTTTCGCTCATTTTATTGCATGTTTGTTTTTATTTGCCCGTTTTTATATGTGATTAACACAATTTTCTGTTATTAATAATGGTATCCAAACGCTCGCAACACACGCTGACTCAAAACACCTGTTAAGAATTTAGAACTGGTTTTTGATGACTTAGCCGTTTTTCGCTTCTTTATTTTATTCTGTTCTTGTTGTTGTTGTTGTACAGACTTACTCTTTGTTTTAGGTTTTTAATTTTGCATGAAATTAATTTATTGTGAAATTTAGTAGTTGCTTGTATAAAATGCATATCTATTTTTTATATAAATTAAGCTTAATATAAGCATAATATAAACATAGGAGACTTGTTTCCCATGTGTTTCATATTCAAAAGATTAATCTAAACATATAAATTGCCTAATTTTACTCCCATTCTATTGTGCTATTAAAGCCAGCTACGCTCAACAAGCAAAATCTCAAAGTCTTTAAGCTTGAGAACCTTTTGATGTACTCATTCTTGAAGTGGTCACTTGTATCCACAAGTAGAAATTCGTGATGTGCTTTAAAAGAAGATGATTGTAGCTAGGAAAAAAAAGACTTCATATACATGAGCCAAATATGAAAAATAAATATAAAACCGCTTTCTTTGGGGTAGCAATACCCATATACCCTCTCAGACTGAATATATACGAAATCTACAGTTAGATGAACATCATTCAGAGCTGACCATAATTCTATCAACTAAAAAACGATGAAAAATTAAATTTACTAAATAAAGTAATATGCCCCTTTTAAAGAGTATCGTATTAGGTAAGTAACACAAAAGCAAAAAAAAAAAAAAAAAACAAAAAAAAATCGAATATTAATTTTAATGAAATTCTATTTATTGCATTCATAATTCGCACATCCGTTTCAAAGTTTGAGCTACTCGTATAGTGTAATATCTAAATTTAACTTCATCGGTCACATATCCAAATTATTCCTAATAAAATAAATCCATTAATTATCTTCAACTGCGACAGCAGCAGCAGCAACAGCAGCTGTTACCAATTAAGATTGGTATTTGAATAAGTCTTGGTGCCGCTTGAGCTGAGGGATAGAATCGCTGCCTGGATGCATTCCTAAGACCATAAGTCTCCTGTATCGTCCTCTGCATATTCAATACGAAGGACTCTGCCTGTGCGTCCTTTTGATCAACTTAAGCGGATTACGTGCACTTTTTCTACATCGTTGCATCTTTTGATCCTTCAATGCTGATAAAATGCGTGTCCTGCGGTTGCCAAATAATATACAAACAGTCGTAAAATCCATTCAGAATCCAAAGTGTAATACTTTATAAATATTTTCCAATTTTTATTCATTATTTTTGTATTTTATTTTTATACATTGTTTTGCTTTAAATAAACTTCGGCCGTCAACTCTGCTTGCAAGTCGCATAAATATATAAAAAGTCCTTATTCAATATTGATACGAGTTCTTAGTCCTTAATTTAATTAGATACAAATTTGATGATTGTATTAACTACGTTGATACGCTGACTTGTACGTATGTACAATTGGGTGTGTGTATACAGAACTATCGCAGTACTTTGTACGGCACCTATGATACTCTATATTATAGGTTGTTGTACAGACTTAAGATGCAAAAAACTGATCAAAAACTGTAAGCCACAAAAAATTCTCAAGTGGTTTAGAGTTTTCTTTTTCTCGTGATTTATCCTCATTGTAAATATTGCTTATAAGTTATAGATTTGTGTTAATAGCTAAATTGAAAAGTCCTGAGTTGTGCTTGGATAAACATAGTCCAAACGGAGGCTGTGGTTAATGGCGCTGCTGTCAACACCTGGTTTAACTATGGTTTCCTTTTTTCATTTGAGGCAGTGCTGGGAGCTATTGGAATTTGTGAAAATGCATCAATGTAGCACAGCACACCAGTAGTTGGGCGTCATATTCAGGGGGCACACTTTGCTGTGTTGTGCTACATCAAGGATGGCAAGTAACCAAATCGTTGACAGCGCACCACATTTGGCCTTGTCCTAAACTAAAACTAACTTAACAGCTAAATTAAGATTATTGTTGTCATCGTAGCTGTTGCTCTTTTGGCTGCCTTTTGTGGGCGGCAGTGGCCCGATACTATTGCGCCTTCTCCTTGGCCATGGCGCTGAGGCCGAGCGCCAAATGGTCGCTGGGAATGAGCCCAGCACCGGGCTGATGGGCATAGTTCCGTATCTGATGCAGCGAGATTAGCTGCGTGGGAAACGCTGCAGCGGCGGCAGCGGCATTCTGCTGGTAAAGATAGGCGGCGGTAGCTGAAGGCGGCCCGCGATGCTGCTGCAGATGCGAAGGGGGCGGGCCAACGCTCGCACTCAGCGGTGTAAAGGCTGAGGAGCCGGGTCCGGGTGAATGCGAATGTGCCGCATGCTGTTGCTGCTGCTGGTGTTGTTGTTGCTGCTGCTGCTGCTGTTGCTGCTGTTGTTGTTGTTGTTGCTGCTGCTGCTGCTGGAGATGATGTTGTGGAGTGGTTTGACGCAAAACCAAATCCTCACCAGCCTCATCGTGCGGACTGTGCGAATGACCAGGCGTTTCGCCACCACCGTTGGCCAAGCGTTGATGATGCTGCTGCAGCAACTCCTGCTGCTGGTGTTGCTGCTGATGCTGCTGGAGTGTTGCAAAGTTGGCATACGTGGCACCGTTGGCCTGCGGCAGCTGCTGTTGTATAGCCTCCGCTAGAGTGGCCGCGGCGCTATCCGCTCCCATTTTAGCCCAATACACGGCATTGGCATCGCTCATGGCCTGACGCTGCAGATTCAGGCCAATGCCGCCGGCGGGCACATGCTGCTGCAGATTGGCAACGGCCGGAGCCGTGTGTCGCTGCTGCTGTTTCTCCGCCTTTTCAGCGTGCTTTTGCAGATGTTTTTGGAGATAGGTCTCCTGCGTGTAGGACTTGCCGCATAGCTGACAGATGTGCGTCTTCAGATGCTTGGAGTCCTTGTGCTTGGGTATGTGCTCGAGCAGCGTCACCTCATCGCCAAAGCACTTGTAGCACGAGTTGCATTTGAAGGGTTTGTCCGTCTGATGGCATCGCGAATGCGACTGCAAATTCGACAGCTGCGAGAACGCTTTGGGGCAGCCGGTATGCCGGCACTTGTACGGCTTATCGCCCGTATGGGTGCGTATGTGCTGCTGCAGGTGTGACAATTGGGTGAACTTGCGCTGGCAAATCTCGCAACGGTACGGCTTGATGCCCAAATGGATGCGTGTGTGCTGCGACAGATACGATGAGTTGGCAAACGATTTGTTGCATGATCCGCACTTGTACGGCTTCGTCTGCTCCCCTTGGCGCTGATCCTCCGGCGATGAGCCGTTGCTGCCATTGCTGCCCTGCTGACGCGATGGCGATCGACTCGGATCATACTGCAATGATGTGTATTAATGAAACTGCAATTAGCATTTTGTTTGATTTAAATTGAAATTGTTTAACTAAATTTAGCTTTTAACAGCTATTAATTTAGTATTCGTCATAAAGATCGAAAAGAATGACGTCATCGACAACACATATTATTATGCAGTGATCGCTTAAATAGTTTTCAGTTTCAATTTTAGTTCATTTTCAAGCTTATAAAATAATTTCAATTGTATAAACAACTGTTTTTTATTATTTTTAATTTGTTCATTGGAAACATTATATGGAAAGTATCGAGTATAGTTTCTGGAAGTATTTCACTTTGATAACTGAATGAAACGAGGAGAACAATATGATGGAATATACATTCGAAATCCATAAAAATAGTTGCATTGCTATTACAATTTCAAAAATATATCTCAGCCCAGATAGATTAATAGACTTATTACAAGTTGTATGCAATCTTATACTCTATAGAGAGGCGTACTCACTTTCTGCTCCTGCTGCTCGCTGAGCTGCGTGGGCGTTGGTGGCGAACTGGGCGCACTATAGTTGCCCTTCAGCTGCGGCTGATGATGCAAATGCTGCTGCTGCTGTTGCGGCTGTTGCGATTGCTGTTGCTGCTGCTGCTGTTGCTGTTGGTCGGGATCATGCTGATGCGTTGGCTGATGCTGTTCGACAAGTATTTGCTGCTGCTGGACGAGACCGTTCTTCAGGGAGTAGTCCAGACGCTCAACGTTCTGGCGGAACTCGCTGATGTTGAAGGGCTTGTAATCGTGCACCAGCTGCGCAGTGCGCAGATCCGCATGCGTCAGATGGCTGAGGGTGCGCAGCTGGTCGATGGAACGATGCAGATAATCGCCACCAGCGCCGAGGGCAGCGCCATTTGGCGTTGTCGGCAGCTCGGCCATAAGCGGCTGCCCGCCCAGGTTCAGCGGTCGATAGGCGATGGTCCGTGCGTCCAGATTGCTGCCTTTTTTCGACCACTAGTTATATATGAGTATATATGGTGGTAAGCGGCAGGCAGCAAACGGGAGAGCAGGCAGCGGAACTGAGCTGTGCAACGATCGCGGCTAAAATGAGTGCGGTTGACGTGCTTTTTTGGTGCTCCAAGTGTCAATTTACTTGGCCCAGCAGCGGCTTACACAACCTCTTCTTCTGCTGTCTTTTTTTCTTTTTTGCTTTTTATGACAGTTTGTGCTGAAAATACAGAAATATTGTAATTGTTATTTAGGCTTCCGTCGCTTTGGGCGCAAATTTCTGAAGAGTCGACAGAACAGTTAAACTACTTTTTCCATTTGCTTTCGATTTTTTTAAATCACATTCATACATACATAAATGCATAAATATTTTTTTGTTCTTTTTGTACATAAATTTCAGCATTTTAACATAAATGTGCATGAATTAATTAATTGTTTATGAATTAAACGTGCAATAAGTAAAACAAAAGTCTTTGCAAGCAAAGCAACAAAAAACTCAAGAATTGCACTAAAAAACAATGCCAAAAAAACCACAAAATAAACAACAAAAAAAGGCGCTTGTGACTAGCAAAAAAAAGGCGATGTGACAACACAACATTTTAATAAAATAAAAAATTATTTCTGTTTTTTTTTTCTTTCAATTTTGAACGCAATTTATCAAGCATTACGCGAAACTTGGGGCAAGCTGGGCAGCGAAGGGGGGAGCGGGGGAGCAGAGTCAGAAAGGCCAGCAAAGAGTCAGGGGCGCCAGAAGAACGTGTCAATCACCTCGAATTGAAGAGCAAAACTAAACGAAAATGGGGCAGCTTGCTAATCTGTCACAAGAGGAACCTGAAATGAAGCTGAGAAATGAAATCATGGGTATATGTATAAACGGATCGGATTAGCAATTCATTTAAGAACTGAGAGGAAACAAAAATTGATACATTTAATGTTACAAGTAAAATATTTAGCCGTATATTAAACTCTCCGTTAAAATTTGAATATTGAAATTGCAAGAAATGAGATTATAATCATATTCGAACTGCCTATACCTCGGATGTAAAAAATATGAAAATATAGGGTCTATAAACAGACACAGTGATGATAGTTAAATTCAACTAAAATGGATAGATATCTTTTTCACTTTTTCGTACATAGAAAAGTGGAGCCACTAAAACTGAATCCCAACAGTATACAAATAAACCAATTGTAGTTATGTATAGTATTTTCAGACCGGCATCGGTTTAAATTACACTTATAACAACTTATATAATTCCGTATACAATTTGAAGAATCAATGTTACGCGTCATAGATTGTATTAATATGCGCGTAAATGGCTTCTTTTACATTTGTGGACAACAAGCGTATTGACATAATTTCAGAACATAGATCATAATAATAATATCTATTAAGTTCCAATTAATATTCCGTCTTCCGCATAATTTACGTGCTTCGGCTAAAGATCTACCTGCGTATTTAAGATAGATTCTGTTGTACATTTATTGAAAGTATTTCTCTTTTGTGTTAAACGAATTTCAAAGCAGATATAAGAGTTGAGAATACAAATGAAAAGGTAAAAGTGTCGGATTGTTGGTAAATGATAAGATGTCACATCAATGTAAATGCATACATGCAAGATACGTTCGATGTATATAGTTTAATAGTTGTAAACACTGCGTAAAATAACCATTAACTTATCAGCATAAAAATGTATGTACAAATGTATAAATGTATTAGTTTATCAACATACATTTGAATGAGTGTTTTATTCAACATTATCTTTTAGGTACATTCTCAATACTCTCCCACTACTTATACAAATACATTCATATGTTTGTGTGCGTGTGTGTGTGTATTCTCACTCGACAGCTTTATAATCCTTTGAGGGCAACGAAACTCACTGCTGACCCACAAACGAAAAAAAGAAGAAGAAAACAGAAAAAGAAACACAACAGCAAAAGAATGAGTGAGAATTTGTAAACAAATACCTGTCACAGGTGTCTGTCTGCGGTGTTTCTCGATTTTTTACGTATGTTTTCATTATCAGTTTTTCCTACTCTTTGTTATTTTTTTATTATGAGTAAGAAAATTGCAGCACAAAAATCAATAAAAAAAAAACACAATCCAAATTGGCGCGCGCCGCGTCGTTGTGGATAATAAACCAAATTGAGTTATTAAATTGGCGAGAGACACAATGAGAGAGACAGAGAGGGAGAGGGACAAGAGAGTGGGAGTGAGTGGTACACATACACACGCACACACACAGTAACGCATTGCGTAGCTGTGTTATTTGTTGTTGTCGCTGCTGCTGCTGCGCAGTTGACGTCAGACGCAAATTGTCTTTTTTTTTTGTCTGTGTTCGGTTTTTTCTTAAAACATTTTTTTTATAGCTCGCTGGTCAAAAGAACCGGTTGTTGTTGCTGCTGCGGCCGCTGACGTCGGTCCGTCAGCGAGGGGATAAAAACGCAGGATGCTCCGACAGCTTGTTGAGTGTGCAAAAGAGTGTATAAATATTTGTAAAAGATATTGATAATTTCAGTTGTAAAACAAATGTAAGACGCAAACGAAATTGTCATTTAAAGTTTATTTTAGTAATTATTTAAAGTAGCGTCATACAAATGAACACACTAATAAAACACATACACGCATATACATATGTTGGTACTCCTGTTGTACAAGTAAAGACGGGAATCACTCGGCCGGCCCCAAAAGCCTGCCAACGCCAACGTTGCTCTGTTCAGAAGCATACACATGTACATACATAAAAAATGGTATACACAAAAAAATTCAGTGAGCACAAAAACACACTAACACACACACACACACTAGCATACATAAAGTACAAAAAACGAATCAACGAAAATTAATTGAGCGCAAGCAACGACCGCAGCTGAGCAGCATATCTAGCGGGAGAGAGCGAGTGAGTGAGCAACATAAACAAATGAAGAGCCGGACAGAAACAGGCTAAAAAAGAGTAACCAAATACAAACATGTAGTGCAAAGCAAATAAACGACAAAAGGCTGGCGGGGGCGACATGTGCAAAATACAAGAAGAAAAAAATTATGCGCGCGAGAGCAAAAACAGTGGAGATAAAAAAAAGACGACACACAAACCAAACCGCCACCGAATGAATGACACATAAAGAAGTCGAGCGATGACCAGGGACGAGTGGTGGTGGGTAAATATTGCCAGTCGCCGTCGCTGCACACTGTGTCAATTTTGTTTGAAATTGGCAATTTATTGATTACGATTTAAATTAGGTAGTAAATATAATTTTAAAACAGCAAATTTAACTATACAACCAAAACGTGTAATATAAATATGCTTTTAATTTCAATAGACTAATTTCTTTGGTGTTGTATTGAGCTTGGACTTGCATTTTTTTTTATATTCCAAATGATAAAAAAAAATGATAAAAAAAAGATAAGAAGCTAATAATTCAGAAATCATGAGTAGCCACTATCACTTTTAATAAATGGCATTATTGAGTTTTGCATTTCCCAATTATTATTTGACCACTGTGAGCGGGTGCAAAAAACTATTTGCCCAATAAAGTAAAAATAAAACACACTTTGTAGTACCAACCAATTGAAAATAGCTGTTGTTATTATTGTCGTGTGCTTTGTTTTGTTGGTTAACTGTGCGCTGTCCTTTTCTATTTTGCGTAGTAGTAAAAGTAAAAGCACGTGTTCAGCGACCTATTCTGATCGTGGGAGAGATGGAGGATGGAGATGGTGGATGGCGTTCAGATTTTCGCTTCAGCTCCTGTTCTCCTTTCACAACACTTTTTTTTGTGGATTTATGTTTTCACTTTTTGGCAGGCATGCGTGGGAGGTAGAATGGCAAGGCTTGTGTGGCTTTGCATTTATACATATATTTTTACGTTTGTTTACATTCAGCGATTTACTCATATTTTTACCTACTTCTTTTAGTAAATAACTCACTTTTTATTGTTGTAGTTGTTAAATTTTGTCTATTTGCGCTTTTTACGGTTTCTCCTCTTTCGAATTTCGAGTACACTAAGCACACACACAAACACACAATATAGAAAGACTGAGTGTTAAGGAAAAAAATGGCCGCGCACGCCAAAAATATACATATGTACACACACCAACACACTTTTTTTTGCACTTGTGCTGCCCTCTTTTTTACAAAATTTGGCGCGACTTAATTTTGGCGCCTTGATTAATTGCAAATCTTGGCCGCGGGGAGTGCGAAGGAAGATGCGCGATTTACAGCACGCTTTCGATTCGTTTCGTTTCTGGTGCGGGTTTCGTTTCGCCCCGCGTTGTTTACATGCCGTGCGTACGCGAACGACAAATCACAACGAAAAAAGCAAAATAGACAGGGTGTGAAGAAGAAGAACCGCTCGGTTCGATGGCAAAAACTCGACTGAAAAAAATCACTCAACTTTTTTCATGTCGTCGCGAACGACAAGCAGCTGTGAGCGTAGTGAGTATTTGTGTGGCTGTGTGTGCTATCGCTCTCACTCTTTCTCTGTCGCACATGCAATGAAAAAATGCTTGTTTATGTTTTTTATGTGTGTGTTTTTTGCCTACCACTGTTGCGACCACTGTCTCGCTCTTGTATTCTCGGCGCTCTCTCACTGTTTTATTCCGGTTTTTCTCTGATTGGTTGTGAGGTTTTTGTCGGCCCGTCTTATACCCTGTATTTTTTTATGGGAATCTGTGTTATTCAAATTGCGAAACATTCTGCATTTAGATTAATTACATCAAAATTATTAGAATTAAGACTTGTAATTAATCTTAAAGATATTGTTATTTATTTAAAGAAATCGTTCGACAATAATACTGTTGTTCGTAAAATGCTGCCTCGAAACTTATATCTTCAGTTAAATTTTTGTCATCAGATAAAGTCAAATTTAATTGTATATTGGCGCCACGCACCGCTTTTAACATATCGATATACAAATGTACGATAGCTGTTCACAGTTGTCAACACTGACTTTAATCAGTGTATAAGTGCTGTAAATCACTAGAGGGCACAGCTGTTCTACGCGTGCAATGTTATTGTTTTGCCGCCAAGAATTATTAATTTCTTCTCGAATTTCTCTTGATTAAGTATGTCAGCACCGTATCATAGATTTCTTAAAGTACTTGAGAAGTGGCCAGCCGAGCAAACCAAAGTTGGCAGGTAAGTAATGAAATTCCAATACACCAAATGAATGTTCGTTCAGCTGTTTCTTGTTCAGCTTACGATTATCTAACAACAATTGCAGTTGTGCAGCGTATTTATTTAATTTCCGATTAAAGCATTTGGTGTATTTTCTAGGCCAGTATTATCTGGAAATGTGGCTCCGCAGTGGTTGTTGTGACTTTGTTTTGTGCCCCAGCAACACACTTAAATTCCACAAACGCATTGTGGATTGTGATTTGTGGAATGTGCTGCAGCCTATAAATTGTTGGCCAGAAATCATTCAGTTGGTTTTGAATTCGTTGAATTGGACTGTTTAAAGTATACAAATTCTGTTTTAAGTGAACTAATTGTGTTTTAGCATGTCTTCTAAGTACGCCTATCAATCAATACCTGATTATATTCTCCTTGACGACGAAGTTGAGCTGTAAGTTGTTAGCAAGCATTTTCAAATGGCCCAATTTTTAAGGAATCTACTTTTCTTGTGACAAACTCGAAAGACTTTCTTAAAAATCAGGTCCTAAAACACAGTAGGATGATCTATCCAAATTATATAGTTTCTTAAGCAAACAAGGAGAATTGGGTTTTCTTTGCTGTTTGTCAATTTTCAACCAATTCATAACAAAACTGGTTCAACAAAAAACGAAGTCAAATTAGGTTTGTTGATAGGTTATTGAAATGATCTGCGCTGGGTTTTTCGACTCCATTAGAATTCGAATTGTGTGGAATTTAGAATTATACATTTATGTTGGAAAATTGGCTATAATTTAAAAATATTGTTAATATTTTTACTACAATTTGAAATATATTTTTAGTTACACATAAAAATGTAATTAATTTTTTTGTATTATTTTGTTCACACAATCGTAATTGTTTTAAAAAATTTGGTTTCGTCTTTCGCTTCCGCTTTTTTGGTCGACTTTCCGCTGTAACGAACTTCATAGAAACAACACCAAAACTAAACAAAGTGCTTATCGAAAAAAAAAAAACAAAACACAAAAAACGCAATAAACATTTCTCTCCCCAACCAACAAAGGGATCTGGGCGAACAAATTCGCAAGCAAGTAACCCGACTGACAGACGCCAGCAGTCTGAGTGGCGAGAAGACTGCTGAGCTCAACCGGCAAATTGACGCATTGGAGAGACTCTCTAAGAACGTCTACGCCAAGAAGTATCTGCGTCGCTACGAATCGACGGCAACCGGTCTAACAGCCGCCCAGTGCAGCCAGGTGCTCAGCTCGGAGTTTCTGCAGTATCTGAATGATGGCAAGCGCAAGTAGGGCCAGCCACATGATGACCCAATTCCTGACTAGACTAAGAACAACCCTAGCTGTACAACAACAAATCAGACACTGCACGGTGCCAGTGACGCCTTCAACTCCAACGACAACGACGACTGCAGCTCCCCATGTGCCTGTGCTCTGCCAGACAGCAATTGATTATTTGGAGCCACGGCCAAAGGGAAAATACATTGATATGACCTTTGGTGCTGGCGGGCATACACGTCGCCTGCTGGACAGCTGCCCGGAGGCGATAGTTTATGCCTTGGATCGTGATCCCATTGCCTATGAGTTGGCACAGCGTTTGAGCCAGGAGTCGTCGTATGCTGGACGATTGGTGCCGCTACTGGGTAAATTCTCGGATCTGCCGCAACTATTAAGCAGCCACAATGTGCCGCGGCTCAGTTTCGATGGCATACTCTTCGATTTTGGTTGCAGTTCGATGCAGTTTGATGAGGCTGCTCGTGGCTTCTCCATTGCGCACAACGGGCCGCTGGACATGCGCATGGATTGTGGACGCAGTGGCGGTGTGAGTGCCGCCGATGTACTCGCTCGCATTGAGGAAACCGATTTGGCGCGCATACTGCGCGTCTATGGCGAAGAGAAGGCGGCCAAGAAAATCGCACGTGCCATTGTGGAGGCACGCGGCGCACTGCAGCGCATTGAGACAACCAGGCAGCTTGCGGAGCTTGTGGCCTCGGTGCTGGGCGATGGACAGCGGCAGGACAAACTGCAGAGGCCGGCGCATCTGGCGACAAAAACATTTCAAGCACTGCGCATCTTTGTCAACAACGAACTGAACGAGATCAACTATGGAATGCTGCTGGCGCAGGAGTATCTCCGTGCACGGGGTCGATTGGTGGCCATCACATTTCATTCGCTGGAGGATACGATTGTCAAGCGTCACATCAATGGCAATGTGATCGAGGGTGTGGCAAATCCGCTGCCGCTTAAGTATTCCGGTCACGATCTCACCCATGATCCAGCACTTGTGGAATCGTTTGTGCAATCCAACTGGCAACAGCTGCACCGTCACGTCATTCTGCCCGATGCCACAGAAATAGCCAGCAATAGTCGCAGCCGATCGGCCAAGTTGCGTGCCGCAATTAAAATTAAGTAATCATTACAAAAGTTTGTACACAATTCAGTCAGGAATAAAATTGTCTAAATCATGCCTAACTACAGATTTGTTTGTTTTGTTTCTCGAATTCGCTAATTTTTATGTCGATTCAATTATTATTCTGCTATCTGTTTACCAATTGGCACCTTCTGATAAGGCACGTTTCGCTGTTTCGCTGTTTGGCTGCTGCTCTTGTTGTTCTTGTTTTTGTTGCTGTTATTGCTTGTGTTTCTAATAATATTTTTTTTTTTTCGTTTCGCACCAAATTTAGGCATTAATAGATTACGAAATCACATAATGCACAGTGGTTAAGAAATTAATTTTGCGTTAAATTAAAATTCTCAAATTAATTAATGCCCAATGTTTAGTTTGTGGTTAAAATAGCAGCTAAATTTAGCTTCTGCTGCTGACTTTGAAACCAACCAATATTTGAGTAATTTTAATTTTATTTGTCTGCTTGATAATTAGCTTAAACTGTGCTTGAACGAAATCGACAAAATGCTTTAATTACTCTGCTTTTTATTTATTGTTATTGTTTTATTTTTAATCTCAATCCCAATTCATGTTATGTCATCAAGGTCACAATTTTAGTCAAAAATGATTCCATTTTGCTAATTTTTGCCTTTTGCAAACATTCGATTTCACTTCAAAATTTTTGAAAATTCCAAATTTATGACATCCAAGATCGAAGAGGAGGGAGATGCTATGATTAAATTGCAGTCTCGTAGTTTCAAATCCTCAATCCGACTAATGTCTATGTATGTATCTAAAATAAGCAAAATTTCCGACTGGCATTTGAAAATTAGATTAACATTTTTTATTTTATTTTTATATTATAATTATGTCATACGCTACACCACTTTTTAATTGCTTATTGAAATTATTAAATATTAAGTGTAGTTTATTTTACTTATACCCTTATAGGGTATGCAATTTTCTTCACGTTTTCGATCTTGCATGTTATATACATATATTCTGATCAGCATCACTATCACGAGTTAATCTTTCAATTTTAAAGATAATTTATGAAACTTAATGATTATGAATGAGAAATGAAACTTATCTATATGAAACAATATATCAGACTATTAAACATTAATCACTAGGAATAATTGAATAGATATAGGGACAACACAATGTATGAAGCACAAGCAGACAGTTTTTTTTTCTTTTTTTGTTTGGAAATTACAATAAGTATAAGTGTGATCAGAAAAAAGAGGTTTTTGTTGTAAATAATTATTTACTTGTTATGTGATAAATCTTAATATCAAAACGATTCAAAAATATACAGTGGAACTTAATTTTTTTTAAGTAGTTAATTTTTAAGGCGTATTTTTATGTGTATCTACCTTCCGCATGCCCAATCCATTTCTTTTCCCTTAACCGCAAATCAATGCAGTCAGCACAGCTCGCATGTCATCTTGCGGTCATAGCTCCTCGAGGAAAGTGATAAACAGCAGCATTAATAACCTGGTGATGGTTGCATCTTATAATGGGGAGGAGCTGTGACTCTTGTCCAACCAGAAATCCGATAATCTGAAAAACGTTCGCGGGGCAACTGATAAGCGAGCGGTCGACGGGCGACGGGATTAATGTGCGATAGACATAACACACACACATGCACACACACACCTAGAGCTATGGAAGTGTGACTATGGGTATAGCTATGAGGTATAGATAGGGCCGGCACGGCCGCTTGGAATTCAGTTGCATTGCGCGAGCGTTGGCGTCGGTATCGAGACGCGTCCCTTATTCCGAGCATTTTGTGGAGACTTAAAATTTGTTGTGCGTTTTTACAGTGAGTGGAGCAGCGAAAGGACCAGTAGCACGATGGAAGCGAAAATCATTTCCGGCACGGCAATAGCCAAGTGAGTAGTTGCTCACAATTATATCCATATGTGATACATACATATGCATCGCCTCCGATCAGGCTTATTCAGGAGGATTTGCGCCTGAAGGTTAACGAGCTGCTGCAATCGGGCCCACAATTTGTGCCCGGATTGAGCATTGTGCAGGTGGGTGGACGCGAGGACTCCGCTGTCTACATTCGAATGAAGATCGAGGCAGCCAGGCAGATCGGCATCAATGCCGTTCACATCAAGCTACCACGCACTATTTCCGAACTGGAGTTGCTCGATAAGGTAAGTTGATGACGACCAAAATTAATCAGCTGTTACGCAATATAAAAATATTCATTTATGGTATTTTTATACTTTGATAACGAAGGTATTATAGTATATTGGTTCTGTGCAATGCCAGTCATGCTGTCTGTCGTCTGTCTGGCATTTGTCTGTAGGAAATCGATAAAATCGATAATTGCTAGTCGATAAAGTCGCATATCTCCCACAGCTTTAATACGAATTTGGTTGGCAGGTTGTTGGCGATGTCATTTTTAATATCCGATTTAGAAATATTTCAGCAAGTTTTCTTAATAATTTCCCTCAATTAAGTTTTCTTAAACATAATAAAAAGTCAGTATACAGTAAAACAAAATACAATTTTCTACCTAAAACAGAATCAATAAATTGCAAAAATTTCAAGATTAGATATTTGAAGAACCGAAGAAGAAGAAATGTACTTCAAGGGGCTAACGATGTAGTCTCTGTGCAACTTATTGCAACTGTTACGTCGAAAATAATTAGCACATTCACAAGATCTTAAATCGTTTTTATATAACATATTCAAACAGGTGCGAGAGCTGAACGAAGATCCCGAGGTGCATGGCATCATCGTGCAGATGCCGCTGGACTCTGAGACGACCATCGATTCGCATCGCATTACGAATGCGGTTTCACCGACCAAGGATGTGGATGGTCTGCACACAATAAACGAGGGACGCTTGGCCATCGGAGATTTGTGCACTGGATTCGTGCCCTGCACACCAATGGGCTGCATGGAGCTGATCCGACGCACTGGCGTCGAAATTGCCGGTGCCAATGCCGTTGTTCTTGGTCGCAGCAAAATTGTGGGCACTCCCGCTGCCGAGCTGCTCAAATGGGCAAATGCCACGGTCACCGTTTGCCATTCGAAGACGCGCAACTTGGACGAGATTACACGCAGGGCGGACATTCTGCTGGTGGGCATTGGTGTGGCGGAGTTGGTCAAGGGTTCGTGGATAAAGCCCGGCGCTGTCGTCATCGATTGTGGCATGAATTTTAAGCCAGGTGAGTGAGTAGATCGATTTAAATGAGATCTACTCAATGTTGACTTCAATTGAATTTCATTCGATAAAAATTCTACGAATTAAATTTAAATAAAATTGATATTAAATAAAGTTGAGAAGTGATTTGAAATGGACTCAAAACTTTATTTGCTATCATTTTCATTTCATCACTTAAAAGACAAACCAAACTAGTAAAATGTGGCTCAGAGTTGAACAGCTATGCCAAAATACGTTTATTTACTAAGTTTATTTAATAATGAGAATTGTTCTGACAATTTGCAATTGATTTAAATTCATTTTCATTGATTCGGTTTGAAATTTCGCAACGGACGTGTTTTTTTTTTTATTGCGCATCGTAATTACTTATTTTCCTTCGTTCTAATGTAAATTATTTATTTTTTCTTGTGCCTGGTCAAAATTTATTGCAAAACACATACTTGAACACTAAACATCTGTTAAATAATTAAATAAAGTGTTCTAAGTACAACAACAAATAGCAGCTCAAGTTCAACCTCTTCTGCGATGAATTAGTTGTCTGCTAACAATTTGCTTTTGACTTTTTTACGCTCTTGCCTGTGTTTGTCTCTTGGCCCGGTTCTCTGTGCTTAAATCGTATTTCTCTCCCCTGTTGTTGTTGTTGTTGTTATTAATTGCGGTTTATTTTGTTTTTTATTTCGTTGCGTTTCGCATTTTTCGCCTCTTTTAAATTTTGCTCAAACGTTATTTTGGTGTTTGAAGTATTTTAAGCGCTGCGTGTTTTGAAGTTTTTATTGGGAATTTTTTAATGTGCGGTTATATTTTAATTTGATTAATTAAATTAATTATTTCATTAATAATGTCGAGTATCTGCTACAACAAAAATTGCCAGGTCTGCGCGAACATTAAGATTGACTTTGTTTGCTGAAGGCTGTTGGCCTAAACGGCCGTATTATTGACTTGTTCGACTCCAAATCAGGCTTAAAGTGGTCATGTAAAGGTGTAGGGATGTCGTTTATCCCATGCTTCTTCTATTTCTTCTATTAAAATCGTTGTGTTAAGTCATCTATTTACGCACGTTTTAAATATATATATATATACAAATACTAATCTAAAAGATTTCCCACCAGAAACTAAAGTTAATTCAAAATTTGTAAGTGTATCTCAAACTGAGATGTTTACAATTGCTTATCACTGTGTTTGAACCCTGCAACGCATGCTGCTGATAAGCATTGAAAAGTCAGCTAGTTGTTTTCCGGACTCGAAAATGATGTTTTGATTTTCAGTATTTAAAATTATTTTGTAGTGAACACACACAGAAAATTTGGTTATCATCTGTGAATTATTTGTTTCGTTTGCAGACGCAAATAAGAAGGTTGGCAACCAATTGGTGGGTGACGTGGACTTTGAGGAGGCCAAGCTTGTGGCTGGACATATAACCCCGGTGCCCTATGGTGTCGGTCCCATGACAGTTGCCATGTTGATGAAGAACACGGTTGTATCGGCCACTCGGGCAGCGGTGCGTGCCAAACTCACACGTTGGCCCATCGATGTGCTCCCACTGAAGCCATTGCGTCCCGTTCCCAGCGACATTGTGATTGCACGCGCTCAGCGTCCCAAGAATATTGGTCAGCTGGCCGAGGAGATTGGATTGCTGCCGAACGAGGTGTCCCTGTATGGCATTAGTAAGGCAAAGATCTCGCTGAGTGTGCTGCAGCGTCTGCAGTATCAGCAATCGGGCAGCTATGTCGTCGTGGCTGGCATAACACCCACCCCACTTGGCGAGGGTAAGACGACGACGCTGATGGGTCTGGTGCAGGCGCTGGGAGCGCACAAGCAGCGCAATGTGATTGCTGCACTGCGTCAACCTTCGCAGGGACCAACGTTTGGCATTAAGGGTGGCGCCGCCGGTGGTGGCTATGCCCAGGTCATACCCATGGAGGAGTTCAATTTACATTTAACCGGTGACATTCATGCCGTCTCGGCGGCCAATAATTTGGTTGCCGCCCAGCTGGATACGCGCATTTTCCACGAGGCCTCGCAATCGGATGAGGCACTCTACAACCGACTCGTGCCGTCTGTGAAGGGTCAGCGGAAGTTCAGTCCGATCCAGTTGCGGCGTCTGCAACGATTGGGCATTGATAAAACTGATCCCACAACTCTCACCGCAGCGGAGGCTAAAGCATTTTCACGTTTGGACATTGATACGGATACGATAATGTGGGAGCGTGTCCTGGATGTTAATGATAGGTATTTGCGTGGAATTACCATTGGCGAGTCACCCACCGAGCAGGGCCGGACACGCAAGACACGCTTCTCCATTGCGGTGGCCAGCGAGATCATGGCTGTGCTCGCACTCTCCAATGGCCTGGCCGATATGAAGAAGCGACTGGGAGAAATGGTGGTGGCCTTTGACAAAGCAGGCAAACCGGTTGTTGCCGATGATTTGGGTGTTACGGGCGCCATCGCTGTGCTGCTGAAGGATGCACTCGAGCCGAATCTGATGCAATCTCTGGAGGGAACACCAGTTCTCGTTCATGCTGGCCCCTTTGCCAACATTGCCCATGGCTGTAATTCCATAATTGCCGACGAGATCGGTCTGAAGCTGGTGGGCAGCGAGGGTTTCGTGTGCACCGAGGCGGGCTTTGGCTCCGACATTGGCATGGAGAAGTTCTGCAACATCAAGTGTCGCAATTCCGGGCGCAAACCCAACGCCATGGTCCTCGTCACAACAGTCCGGGCAATTAAAATGCATGGTGGAGGTGATGCGGTCAAGCCAGGCTCTCCACTCAGCAAACAGTATACGGAGGAGAATCTGGAGCTGCTGGAAAAGGGATTGCCAAATCTATTGCAGCACATCTCCAATGGACGCGCCTTTGGTATGCCCGTCGTCGTCGCCATCAATGCCCATGTGGCCGATACGCCCGCCGAGCATGAGCTGCTCAAGAAGGCCGCAGTAGAGGGAGGCGCTTTTGATGCGGTGCTTTCCACCCACTGGGCAGATGGTGGTGCTGGTGCTGTGCCACTTGCCGAGGCCGTCATTAAGGCCTGCCAGCTGGAGAATAAGTTCGAGCTGCTCTACGATTTGGAGCTGCCGCTGGTGGAAAAGATAACCAAGATTGCCCAGACTATGTACGGTGCAGGCAAAGTGGAACTATCCCAGGAAGCCACCGACCAGGTGGAACGTCTTACCAAGGCAGTAAGTACATCAATTTATCTATATATATAAAACTAATTGAGTGATTGATTGATTGATTGATTGTCAGAGCACAGTTCCAACTGTAAGGGTTAAACGTTTTAACGGGAATTTTAAGGCTGTTGACAAACTGATTGCTCTCAAAGAATTTCCAGGAAATTTGTAAAAATTATATATTAACTACTTTCATTTTTTTGCAGGGATTTGGCAAACTACCTATCTGCATGTCGAAGACGTCCGGCTCTGTGACTGGCAATCCCAACATCAAGGGTGCACCCAAGGGCTTCACCCTGAAAGTGGAGAGTCTCTATGTGTCAGCTGGAGCCGGCTTTGTGGTGGCCATGTGCGGTGATATTAGCAAAATGCCGGGACTCACAACTCGTCCCGCCATCTACGACATTGACCTCAACAGCGAAACAGGACTAATCGAGGGACTGTTTTAACTTGACAAGAGACCCCTTCACAAAATTTCATGTGATCGCAAATTGAAGTTATATGTTTTGTATCAGATGATACAATGATGGGCCTACTCTAAATTGTATACATATTAGAAGAACAAAAAATCAAATAATTGTTAATAATCAACCACGCTGACTTAGTCTGGATCAACAGCTATCAAATTAAATGTTAAAATATGTGCAATGGGATTGCAAAAATTCGAAATTGTAGTAAAACAGTCGTTTGCTAATCAAATCGTGTGTACTCTCTTTAGTTATTTATAAATGAATCCAATAAAACATTTATAAAGTTGAATACCTAAATAGAATTGATTTCCGTATTTAATTTTAATTTTAAATACTCAGCATTAGTTATATGACTGCATTAGGAGAAAAGGGTCTCTTGAAATTGTTCATATTCTGTAAAAGACATTTCAGAATTTATAAGGTATATGCATTTCAGATCTGGACGATAACTAATTTGATATGCATAAGTATCATCGAATTCAAGTAAGTTCAGTATCAGTATCTGATAGTTTAGCTTTCTCGACTAGGACACCCTTGTTTTTTTTGGGGGTATACAAACAATATTTGAATTTAAGCAGTCGATGCTGATAAACAACTTTTGGACGTAAGGAGTCGAGCAACTGTTTTTTATTTTTTAGAATGTTCCGAACGCGTGTGCGCAACGTTACCCATCCCAGCATTAGGCAATTTATCCTGCGCACCGCGGTTCTCAACTATTTAAGCAAATGTCTGCAAGCACAGTGGAACGACTGGCAGAATCAACGGATGCATTTGCGTACCCTAAGGGATGAGAATGCGAAAGCGACTGATGCGGATGTTGTCACAGAGGAAGCACTTGCGATGGCGGTACGTGCTAATCTTTACCAGACAATTGAGGAGTTGGCCAAGAAGGTGGCCGGCACACATAAGATGCTGAAGCGCGAATACGACGAGCTGTTCACGTATATGATGGACAAGCGGGATCTGTGGGACAGTTCGGAGTACTTTAGGGCCAGGACGGCGCTGGGCGTGGCCAATCGCAGTCTCAGAATATATATGACCGCAGACAAGTGATGGCGACAGGGACAGGGAAATCAGTTGCGACGTTTCGATTCTATAAACACATTTTTTAACTCTTCAAATTATACATTAAGTGCTCCAATTATTTGTAAAATGGTATTTCTATGCGACCCGATTTCGTGTTGACTGCCTCCCAGCAGGTGCACATAAACGTGGAACGATCCATGTGATCCGTGTACAATTTGCCATCCAAATGTTCCATTTCGTGCTGGGCGATGCGAGCATTCCAGCCGCTCAACTCCAGCTCCGACTGGACGCCCTGTCTGTTCAGACCAGATAGCTTAACGCTCTCATAGCGTTCTACTTCAGCGGAAAAGCCGCGTACACTCATACAGCCTTCTGGATGCTTATGTTTGGAATAATTGGTCACAGTTAACTGAGGATTGATGAGCACCTGTCGAAAAATAGAGCACTTAACATATGAACTTCTATTTTTAATATTGGCTTACAGTCAATGGCAGCTCGGACATTTGTCGCGCCTCATATGTCGCCTCGGATAGATCCTTTTTGATGCTTCGCTTGAACTCCATGGCAATGATACGCAGGGACACACCAATTTGCGGCGCAGCAATGCCCACACAATCGAATTTGTGCAGCACGTGCACCATCTGATCCACAATCGCGTGAATTTCTGTGCTGTTCACAAAATCCGCAGGCACCTCCGCTGCCCGGTCGCGCAGCACCGGATCCCCAATCTGGGTGAAGTGTCCGTAGGGCGGCAGATTCGTGCGCTTCGTTGTCCATAGCTGTTGGTACCATTTTCTGAATGATTGTCTTGCTGACAGGCTGGTACTAAGCCATCGTTCGTGTCGTCCACACAATCTATGTAGTTTTAGCAACATTTTTTAATGCAAGCAAATCTTATAGGCGGCGTTTTCGTAACAGAAACAATAATAATATAAATATTTAGTCAACTTACAAATACCCTCTAATTTTTTGATTTGGTAACTTGAATAAAATCGGTCTTTTGGTAGCATCATTAATACGTTGTAATAGGGATAATTTATATATGTATTGAACTGTGTTTATTTGATGCTTTAAATAATGTAGTCTATAATTTGCAGCCAAGTTAAATATTTAAACTGTTGCATTCTGTACGTATGCAATCAATATGCCCGTTTACATTTACCAGGGCTATCCCACAAATTTATCGATTGTTAGCGATAGTTAACGTTGAATTAGTTCACAATGCGAATGTGAACCAGTAGCTGCTAAAGAGCGCTGCGAATTCAGCCGTTTTTCCGCTTGTTAAACTGAGTTCGCAAGAGTGAATAAACTGTTATTATTTTAATAGAATTTCTTTGGCTGTTGAATTACTATATATTTAAATAGAAAATTGTTTTCTTTTATCTATTTATCAAACGATATGACAGCGCGTCCACCTGTTGCATTAATCTCTTGCCAAGTGATGCAAGTTAAGCTAGAAACATCCATGCGATCAATGTAAACAATGCCGTTCAAATGATCCATTTCATGTTGCGCTATGCGCGCGCTCCACCCGACAAGTTCCAACTCCGAAGGCGTTCCAAGCATTCCGATGCCGGTGACTCGAACACGATCGTATCGAGAAACCTTCGCCGAATATCCGCGCACACTCATGCAGCCCTCGGGGTGCGTGTTTTGCTTATCACTTATCATCTCAATTTGCGGATTGATAAAGATCTGTGCTTGCATGAATAAGATAAAAATTACGCTTGAAAATATATCTAATTAACTGTAACTCTAACTCACTGTTAGCGGTAAATGGGACATTTTGCGTTCATCGTACGCTTCCGGCGTAAATTGTTCCCGCTTGCCCTGGCGGAACTCCATTACGATGATCCGCAATGGCACTCCCAGTTGGGGAGCAGCCACGCCCACACAGTCATAGTGCCGGAGCACCTTAACCATTTGGTCCACAATATTTTTGATCTCCTGGCTCTCGATGCGTTCCGCGGAAACTTCTTCCGCACACTGTCGCAGAACAGGATCGCCAATTTGCGTAAAATGATTATACGGCGGAGCGCCGAGTGGGGTAAGTTCCGTACACTCTGACATTGCCAATGATACTGAGGCGATAGTTCAATTGCAACCACCAATCAGCTGATTCTGGTAGACAACAGTCGCTGCCAGCAGTCTGTGACCGCTTTCGAGGGAAAATACTCAAACACGGTCCCAGACGAAGTCCGAATAAGAAAATCGTTTAAAATATTATACCATTAATTTTATTAGAATAGATAGTGCCATCTATATAACAAGCGATATGTTAAAATAATAAACAAACAATTTATGCATGATTTCTCTGATTTCGTCAAATAGTGGACAACGCATCAAACATCAGCACTTAGATGCGAACCCTAATCAAAGTAATGATCATCAAACTTTGGCCGCTTCGTCTGGGATCCTAAGGAAATTTTCGAAATAGCCTTGCTCGAAAGATCATCACGCGTTAAAGGACCAGTGTGTTTACGGAGCCGGGAAACAAGTTTGAAGTATTTGGTAATAATTTGGTTAACAGAAGGACCATATGACTTGTCATCCAGATCATTTTTGCAACGCAAATAAATGTCCTGCAGGACGCCACCGCTGCGATAAAAGTGGACCACACTGTCACGACGACACCACTTGTGGAGCGTTTGTAAGCTGCACGGCTCATAGATGCGGTACACCTGAAAGAAGTGATCATAATGCTTGGCCATTTTGCGCATCTTCATCTCATCAATGTTGGGTATCTGCAGGTACGGTTGCCGCACAAGGTGATATGGATCATGCTCCAGGGAGTAGTTGCCAAAACGTACTGAAGGCCAATTTAATGTCAGAATAGTGTCATACAAGATCTTTGGATGACCCAGCACACCATGGGCCACATCGATCATGAATAGCTGCGGCCCCGGCACAATATACTCCAACTCGATCTGGACAATGCGAGTATCAGTGCCGCGATATTTGCGATCCCCTATCCACAATATGGGCAGATCCTCCTCGGCCACATGCTCCAGTTCCTGAATCAGCGGCGACACCTGAGTGCGATAGTTGACAATCTTGTTAAAGTGCCCATAAAGCAAACTTCGTTCGGCAGGCGTAAACTTCAGATACTCAGGACGATTCATCACAAAGTGTTCGGAGCGAAACAAGCGATTCATCTCCATTTCGATCACATTGTAGGCACGCCTGTGCATCGTGATCCAAACGATCTGTATGGCGACAGCCAGGAACTGCTCGTGAAACAACTTGTCCTTGATCGTGGCGGATATATTGACAATTTCCGTCATGTGATAAAATTGAGCCATATCGCCTTCCCCCTTTAGGATCACGCTGTAGTTTCGGGCCACCAGCATGCGATATTGGCTCAAATAGATCGAGAATATGCGCTTCATATCATTTGTCTGCTCGCTCTGTATCTGGGCCATATTGCCAGCGATCTCATCGCGGCGGATAAGCACAAACTCGACCATGCGCAGAAAGTACTCAAAGTAAATGATGAGCGCATGAAGTACTCTGTGCACAGCGGGCTTATGCATAAAATCAAGGAATTTCATGGTCAAAAACTCTTTGGGCATTAAAAATAGCACCAAATCGCGTACATCATTAATGACCACCGTGTCCGTATCGAAAGTGGATGCGGAACGCACGAATTCCTGTCGAAAGATCAACTCCTCCTCCTGATTGATTGTGCGCAGGAACTTGAATCCGTTTGTCTCAATGTAGCGCTCCCTTGCGTCTGCCAAATCGTTATGTGGCTCAAAGTGCAGACTATCAGCTTTCTTGTCCCAAGACCATTTGCCACTGTGGTATTTGGGCACATAGGTGTCGGCGTAAATTCGCTTCATTTTGGGCGCAAATTGAGACTTTTTGGGAGTGTATTATATATGTGTATTGAATGTGTGTTTTGAATGTTTTTGTGCGTTCAATAACACAACTAATCAAAAGCTGAAATGTGAAATTAAAATTAAAGTTGAAGCAAAGTTCTGAAAAGCTAAAAAGCAGACGTTGTGGGACTGTAAAGTAATCCAGATTTATGCGGCACATAAAATGGTATCTACATATCTGTTAATTAATAATATGCGTAATTACCAAAAGTATTAATCAATAAATTACTAACAATGTCCTGTGGCCAGCCAACTTAAAAGTACTAAATTTTTCTCCTGACTACCATGATTTTGTATACTTTGAACAATTGAATATCCAGCTTCTGCTATGATAGTATATTTGAACAATATATCTGTGGACACCATTTCAATTTTACACTTTATCAGTAAAGAGTAAATGTGTAAACTTGACTTGAAATAGCTAATGTGAATAACCCAGCAGTTATCTTCAGGAAATGTTCGAATTGCTTGGAACTTTCATTGATTCCACTGCATCTGCTCAAGGAAGGCATGGGTAGCTGTTGCTATCGGGCCAAATTCATTAACAATCAGACAATTTTGTGGTGACTCGCATTTGACTGATAAAAAACGAAGATTTTTTGCTTGGAGACTGGAAGCCCTCTGACTCCAAAGAGCAGCAATCAACAACTATTTGCAGAATTTCGCCTGAGGATAGGCAACAAAATATTAACATCGACAAGAACAACAACCACAATCCTAAGAATTAAATCATAACATACAAGATACAAGACATATGCACGACAAGCCACTAACTTTTTTTAAAAACAATTTTCACCCCCAGGCTTTGCAATTATAATAATAGATAATTTTTTGTACGTCTGGAAATTACCCTGTACTACATCCTGAGGTTGTAGAAGTATATGTAAACAATAAAACTTATTTACTTCAAAGCACATATATGCTATCAGATATATGTAAATATATGCGAGTATCTTGCAACAATTTTGTATCGTATGCCATATCAAATTATTTATTGCGTAAAGAATGTCGCTTGAGGCAGAGAATAGAATTTGAAGAAAAAGTAATACTTCTGCGATGATAAACTGCAAGAAGTTTGTTTTTTTTTTCATAAATGAGTTGCATTTTAACATTTACAGGGTATACAGGGTATAATTACTACAGCCCAGTGGCAATGTACTGTTTATCTGATTTGTTGGCTTTGTTTTCTCCATCCATCAAATTGGCGCTTGTAATTTAATAAAAACTGTAAATTTACCAGCTGCAAGGCAAATGAAGAGCAAGTACTCTGCCACAAGCCTGGGGCCATTATCACAACACGCATTGACTGGGTTACTTATCTCATTATGAATTTATACGTTGGTCGTGTTAACGCTTGCCACTCATAAGGCCAAACAGCCCAAATTTATGAGCACCTTGCAGCAAATTTATGTGAGAGCCAAAAAGCAACAACAACAACAACAGCACAGAAAATGTGAATAAATTTCAGACCTTAATTTACTCAACTGTCGGCTATTAACGGAATTCCCCCCTGGCCATACACTGTCTCCACTTGTGCATTTTAATATATTTACCAGTATATCACGGTGTCATAATGGACCTCGTTACCTCAATTTCCTCCCAGTCGTGGAATTGTTTCTTCTTTTTGTGCGTGTATTTTTTGTAGCATGTAAATTGAGCTCTTTTTGTTGTTTTTTTTGTATTGTTTATCTGTGGATGTTGTTTATTATACACAATCACAGTGCACAGCCAGTGGCATGTACATATTGCTAGTCAATTTTATTTTGTTAAAAGGTTTACATAATTATATTATAAACAATGAAATTAAATTCAATTCATGCAATTCGTTGTTTTTCCCTTTTTTATTGAACCAATTGGCATTGGTTAATTCATTTAAGCAAAATTCGTGTAAATCAATGCATCAATAAACATTATTATATATTGACTTTAATTAGAGAAAATCATCCTCATCATTTTCACAAACATTCAAGAGACACTTTCAATTGAAATAAGAGTATTCAATTGCTATGACTGCATCAAATGTTGCACAATGACAGCTTTCGCACTTATATCTTGCAACTTGCAGTAATTCATTGTATTGCTTTTCTCTCTTTCTCTCTTTTCCATATAAGTTAAGCGGATTTAATTGCAATGCTCCTCTAAAAACATAATTTACTATGCACAATTTTGAATAGTCTAGTCAACTGTAATTAGTTGCGAGCGTTACAATATCAATTACTTAAATAAACTCTTGCTTTCGATTGCTCTTTTATGAAGTGCATATCGAAAAGTTGAGTTCTATATCACACAAAATGAATGTTTATTTTTAAATTGCGTTCAATGTAAGCTTCTCTGGCTGAACGAAAAATCAATTTCACCAGAGGTCTGAGTGAAATCGAGCCGAACGTGTTTAAAAATGAAGACCATTGAAGTTGTGGGCAGAATAAATATATATTTATACCCTTTGCCCATCATGTGGCAAGAAAGGTGTTTTGGAATTGTGCGAACAAATGTAATAGACAATAAGAATTATATTTAATTGTGTACAAAATCAGTATTGTTAGTTTGTTCATAATCCGTCAACAACTTGAACACCACGATTACAACTCTAGTCGTCTGTTTCATTGTGTTCCTTGGCATATTGTCGACAAGAAGGAGTTAAAGAATTTCTGTTCAAGCTCTGTTGAACATATGCTGCAAATGTTTGTAAGGAAATAAAATAAAGGGAATTGAAATAAAAAGCACTTGAAAATAAGTTGAGCTTGTTCCTTGGCATTTTTTATATGCGCTTTATTGTTTACCAAGGGCTGTGGTTTCGCATGTTTACAATCAGGTTGTCGCCATTGTTTTTCGTTGACCAGCATAACCTGATATTTCTTGGAAGTACTTCGTCCGTACTCCCTTTGTGTTGGTGGTCACACAACTGAGGAGCAATTGTGTTTTTCCATGGCCGAATATAATAGCGTGCGAAAGAAACAGCCTGAAGAAAAAACTAAAATTCCATTCGAAGAACGAACACAATAACTTTTGTGTAGATTCATAAAATTCTTAATGCATAATATTTTTGTACATATTTTTCTAAAGTAAACTCTCGAACTTAAGGATTTGTTGGTGTTAATAAGAATTGATTTATTATGAAACGGCCATTTATCGAAAATGAATGCCAATTTGTATAATATTTATAACTAATAAGCAAAGTTTATTCCATAATCAGATCCGTATACTTAAAATTTATTATTATGAATGTTCTTGAAGATTTTAATTCGTAATGCGCATCATAAAAAATCGTTTTCTTTTTGCTTCCACTAATTTTTTCATGCTCTTTAAAGATTAT
The DNA here is from genome assembly GCA_035041535.1 of Drosophila cognata. Classification (NCBI taxonomy): domain Eukaryota; kingdom Metazoa; phylum Arthropoda; class Insecta; order Diptera; family Drosophilidae; genus Drosophila; species Drosophila cognata. The sequence continues at coordinate 8,052,084 of JAWNLC010000571.1, read as the reverse complement.
GGGATTATGAGTACTTGTATTCTTTGCCATGCTGATTATAATACTCAAAACATTCGGATTATATACTTGTAAATTCGGATTTTTGGTGTTTAATTGAAAATCAAAAGTTATGCCATTTGTTCAAGTTGGTGGAATAAATGGCCATAATTCGATTATGTGGCAAATACTCGAAAAATATATTCACATTCACGTGCACATAAGGTGCTTATATGTTCATGCCTATGTTCAATAATTACAAAATCATGTAACTTAAATGCAAATACGAGAGCAACGATGTGTGCGAAGTGAACTTAATATAATTATATAAATATTTACAAAACAGACATGAACAGTTGTTATGGAAGTCTTACAAGGGTTTTATTTATATTAAATGTTACCGCACTGCATTTTCATTCAAGGTTAATTCATGCGTTCAACGAATGGCTTATGGCTTGATAAATTAATTATGGTATTTCACGGGTCATAACATAACATGGAATTAATGACGGATAGCTCAACTGCAGGAGAATGAAAGAACAGGTGCTCCCAATGGCCCTTAATAATAAAATTCAATATATTAAAACGCTGGCAGCGACGCGCCATTTTAAACATTGTCAAGGGAAAAAATTACGCACACAGTCGGGAAAAACACGTATTAGCCTCATGGTTCGCCCAGAATTCAATTGAACGACAGGAAGTGTCGCAAATACGCGTGTGTTATTTTGTGAGGGGGTGGTTTGAAGGGGCTGGTTTGATGGGAATGTCTCACAAGCAACCCGTGTCCTTCCGCCCACGTGCACAACTTGAGTCAGCTCCTTTCAGCTGACTGTTCACTTTCGGCTTCTTAATGGCTTGCTGGCATTTATGGTTATACGAGTATTGTTCGAATTTTTGGCTCCTTCTGAGGCGTAGCTAAAAATTTATTAGCTCACCGATTTATTTGTTCAATTGCGTGTCACGTTGCTGGAAGACCGCGGTTAACGCTGTGAATACGTGATGTGGAAGTGATGCTTTTTATTTTATTTTTTTTTTTTGACTATCCTATTTTAAAGCAATCTAAGCTCAAGATATAGAAACTCTTAAGCCAAAGAATTTTTTGTCAGCTAAGAGCACATTTGTTACCTTTATGCTCTCTTCTTGCTCTCTTGTTGCCTTCCCTATATATAATATGATTTATTTTGGTACTTTGGCACTTACACTTAAATAGACGGCTACTTTGACATGCTATTAATTCTAAGTACCACCCATGTATGCATCATTTACGAAGTGAGGTGTGCGATGTAAATTAATCAGAGTCGTTACGCACCATGACAAATTGACTCAAGTTACCTCAAATTTGTCATTGAATATGTGCATTATTATGATCTGAGATGTATTTTAAATTCATCCTTCACGAAACGATAAATCAATGTTCAGATTGAGCACATCTCTGTACTGTTAGCAAATACATTTTATTTGTAATGATACCACAAATTATCTATATATAATTTATGCATATTATAATTGAAAATATAATCTAGCGCAGTTAATATAAGGCATAAAATGCAAAGTCAAATAGATATTCAAAAGGTTTATTTGTGCTTTTCATCAGTTAACAAAAGCTAGTTTACGTCACGGGTGCCGAGGTTAATACTAATTAGTATTTGTCTGCCTCAACATGTAAGGGATTTGCTAAATGCCAAGGCAACGTTGCTTCCAAAACTTAGTTAATTAATCTGGTAAACGCTTTGTAGTGAGATATTATTTATGATTTCATTATAAATTGAAATTTATCTTGGCCTTTTCAAAATGTACTATTTTGAAAAATATTGATGTAAATATAATTTTATAAAAAACATTTGAAGCATTATATATTTGATAACAGTTGGATTTCCAGTGGGTTTTCCCTTTTGACAGATTTTCAATTTTTGTTGCTCACATTTGCCTACTGCACCACAATCCCTTAGCTTATGTTGTGAAAATTATTATTTTCTCGATATAGCTGCAAAAATCTCTTCCAGCCATTGAACTGCTGTCAATGTGCTTGTTTGTTGTGCTTGTACTGTGAGATATTGTGGACGGCTTGCCATTGATTGACGGGCATTTGTATAGCTTTGGTTGCAAAGCTTATAATGCCATCCGCTTGAATAACATTAACACATTTTTTATTGTCTAATATTCGAAAAGATGACTGAACTCACCTAATACAATTCCAATTTCCATATATATATTTTTACTAAGAACTGGTATGGTTGACAGAACGCAATTCGGTTAACGTTTCTTCAATTATTCGATTTTATTCGATTCAATTCGATTCAATTCGATTCGAACCAATTGAAAAATCCTCATTCCATGTTCTGAGACAGTCATCTGTGACATTGTTCAATTTGCTTGCTCATGCATATTTAATTCAATTTTTAACGTTTGGGTGCAAAATCATTTCGTAGCTTTTTGACATTCTGCGGTGTTTGTTGATGTTTCAACATGTGTTTGCTTTGCCGCTAAAAGCCAATTAAAATTCAGCCCAGCTGTCGCTCGCTTATGGGCTAAGACTGTCAGGATGTGAGAGTGCTTGTGTAACTATGCCAAGGTGTCAGGTGAGCGCACGTGTCATTGATTAGCGTGAATTGTCAACAGCTGCGCCCTGTCTAAAATGCCACATTAACTTCAAAACATATCGTTTACCTGCGCAAGAATTCATTTTATATGCAGCGCCACTTGATAATGGGTAAAAGCGGTATTAGAATGATGTGCAAAAGTGTCTAAGACAAAGTCCTCTGCCATTTGTATTACACCCACCATTTAGCAAAATTCAAAATGTGTTTGCACAAGTGAAGATAAACAAAAATATTACGGTCAAATATGTGTATTTTTCATTATTATTCAAATTTGTGTGTTTGGTTTCAGAATAAGCTTTAGTCCCAAAAATATGTTGGCCACGGACTAAACGTCAATAAAAATGTTAAAGATTTGCAGATTACGTTAAAAATATCGAGTGTCTCCCAAATAAATACCTATACGAAAAGAATCAACTAATATGCCAGCACCAGCGCATTCGAGGGGAAGTAATGAGCTGAGCCACAATGAGTGTCGTTTAGCAAGGATCTACATAGTTGCTGCAGTGATGACTTTAATTGCACTGGGTCAACTGACGGCTTTCCGGGTAGTTAATATGACCGAATGTGTGCCAATGCCGAGCTTCATGTGGCTGGTGATTGCACTGGTGTGCATGTGCTTGTTGATCTTTATGGAGTTGTTTGGCAAGTTTCCCGTCAACTGGACGCTGGGCTTTGTCGCCGTGGAATCCATGACGTTATGCGTTGCTAGCTATCATTGGCCCAAAATGGAACGGTTCCATACCGTCATTGTCGTGTCTGTCGTTATTGGGACCAATTTTTGTTTGTATCTTATGGGCGCATTTCTGCCTGTGTTCATTCTGCCCAGCTATAATTTTATACTGGTGTCAACAGTTGTCTTCATCGTTGTCTATATATTTCTGATCATACTGGTGCATTCATTGAGCATGCGAATGATCCTTGTGCTCGCAATTCAAACATGGACTATATTGTATTTGGTATCCCTCATCCTCTATGCCAGCACCCTAATACAGCAGCGCCGATTAATTAATATGATGTCTGAGGAATATATGCTGTCTGCCACAATTATAACTACAATGTTTCTTTATATGTTGCATGTAGTTACCTGCATGGTGCTGGAAGCGGTAAGGGGAATAAACAAATTAAATATTAAATCTAATTAAATGCCTTTCCAAACGGATGTTTATCTTATTTATCTTTCAATAAGAAATGTTTTCAAAGGAAAATACTCAAAGAAAGTAATTTAAATTGTATGTAAATAGTATAAGAAGTATTTTAATATCAGGCATTATATACACAAATATGAAAGCAAATCTAATGTGCGACCATTGAATGCGGTCTGAGTCCCATTAAAATCGAATCTGCACATTAAAATTCCTCTGCAATAGGCCTGCTTAAATCTTGAATCCTTTCTAAGAGAATTATAAACAATTCACAAAGAAAAATTAGCATAACTTGAGGCATAAATTTAATAAGAGATTTGAAATATTTCATCAAGTGTGAGCAGTGAATCGGAAAGAAGTTGAATAAACACAAATACTCCATTAAAAGGACATTCCAAAATGGACAGCACAAGAAACAACAAAATATTCATATATGTTTTATACGCTATGGGTTCTATTTGTGTATATTTTATATTGTGTATTCAGGCAGAAATGAGTTGATAAAAAAAACTCGAACACCAAAAAGAACAAACCAATTTGTTCCCAAACTGCATAATCAAAGCAAATAAAATGGCTACGCAAAAACACAAATGAAACTTCCGCCCGAAAGTTGGGATAAATCAGCATACGTCAGCGAGTGCTTTGTTTCTGGCAGCGGGTAAACTAAAATGTGATTTTGGCATACCAAAACCAATGCAATGTGAAATGAAATGGAAATGGAATAACCAGGACAGGTCGGTATTTCAAAAACATAATTTATAAAAGTAAATGAATAAAATTGAATAGCCAACGAAATATCCTGCCCGATGTTAATAAAAGAAAAATTAATAAAAATATTCTTTAATAGTCGAGAGCATTCTTTTTGAATCTACTATATATTCTATTCACATACACCTATAAGAAATTTATTATACTGTATTTTTTTTTTTTGTATAATTTCTTCCAAAAGTTTCACAATCACAGCATACTAATTTGCAGTTTCCATAAAGAGCGTCTTTTTCGGAATCTTCTTCTTTAAGCCCACGCCTGCATTTTTCTTTATCGTATTTTATACTCTTTCACTTTTCACGATGTTTTCCTGAATACATTTTGCAAGTCACTAAAAACTCATCGCTACCCTTTTGCATAGTTTCGGAGACCATTCACTAAATTTTATCCAGCCTTTGTTGTCATTTGCTTCGCAATTTAAAGGATTTTTTTATTATTATTTGTACATTTAAACCACATGTTTTCACATTCATATTATATTTTAGATTTATAATATGCTATTATCCTCATTACTTGGCGTATTATCAGCAAAAAGATAAAAAGGAACCGAAACATTTTTATATGAATACTTACCAGCTAATCGAACTTATCGTAACTAAAGCGCAATTAAACTGTTTTCTTTCGATCAACCAATCGACATTTAAAATTAAATATTATTGACTACGTCATAAACTTTACTTTTATATATGTACATGATAATTTAATTATTGTAGTAGTTATTTATGTATTTGTCATTAAATGTATTAATTTTCCATTTGAATTGTGATGTATCTACATACATTTCGATGAGCTTATTACTTATATGTGTTTTAAACTTACAAAGAGGCTAAAATTTACAAAAGCTGCTGCTGTCTGATAAGAAGCAAACAACGTCAATAATGCCTGCGGGACGTAATTATTATCTTGTCTGCAACTTGTTGCACTAGTTTTTGTTCTTTCTGCTCATATTTGTTTTTGGTAGTTATTTTTTCTCTGGCATGTGTTGACGTGTTTGCTTTTGTCTGTTGTTTCTGCCTTCTGATGATGGTGGGGAATTTGGTTTTTGCATTCTCTAGATGTTGAGTGTATCTGTCTATCACCGATATCATAGACTACAAAAACTACCAACAAACATGTTTGGAATGTGTTTTGCACATGCAGAACGCATATTATCACAACAATCATTTTTTGTTTGTTGTGCGAACAGAGTACATTGCAGAGCATAACCCAGTTAAATTCTCGACTTAAATATCTTCTCTTTTTTTTCAAACTGCTGAAGCTCGAACAGACAGGTCGATTATAGCATTTTTTGCATTCAATTATAGAATGCAATGATGATGACAGACATGTAGAAAGAAGATATGCTTCTGCGAATGAAAATTGAATCAGTCATGACATCAATTTGTGTACAACGGAATTTCGTGACATGCATTGACATACAACAACTATGAGTACAACGATCCGAACACTGATTGAAAAAATTGCCAACAATTTATACGACAAATGCGCAGATTAATCATTTGAAGTTTCTTTTGACCTGTCAAAGCAACAAAATGGTTACAAGTCAAGAGCAAAGTGAAGGACGGCTTTTCACAAATCCTTAGAGACAGCATTCGTGTAAAATGTAAGCAGCTTGTCTATATATTTAGTTGTCTAGCGTTGAGCACCAGGTCGAAATGCAAAAAGTTGCCAACTATTTGATAAATGGGAAAGTGAATTTCTGATGACGGCCAAGTAGACATTCGGAAAAGTTTCACGTTCCTTCTGCTGTGGTGTCAGACAGCGACTTAGGTGGTTGAGATGAGGCTAAGATATATTCCATTTCCCTTGGGAAATATCAAATATTTCTTGTAAACATCTGCCTCAAGACACTTGTCCACTTATGTGTAGAGTTCAGTAAAAAAATTAAATTCAACGTTCTTGCCTCAATTGAATACAAAAATTTAAAATTTATGTTTAACCCTGTATTACATGCAACTCAAAAATTTAATTTAATTTTAATTTTAATACCTATCGATATGAATCCTTTAAATTCAAAATTATTGATTTTCTTGTATTATAAATAAATTGAGAAACAAATTATCATGCCATTCAGGAAAACAAATTCAACATTACGGTCATTCAATTAAAACTTTCACAATTATGTGTTTGCCTCTCCGATTTGATGAGCGCAAACTTTTCAAACTTTAAATTTCTCAAGCACACAAAATCCGCAACTGCTGCTGTCTCCGGCAATAAGTGAAGCTCTGAGCTCGAATTGTAAACATCAACATAAACATTGACTTCAACTGTGGGAAGTGCGACCTAATAAAATGGATGACAGCTCACAGCTGCTTGTTATTGGATTGGATGGAATATGTTGGACGGCTGTTGAGGAACAGAATGCTTTAAGCCGCAACTTAATACAATGGCAGGTGAGTAAGTCGTATTTTGATAAATGTGCTTAATCAGCTGTTGTCAAGGATGTGCAGCATCTAGCAGAACCTTCAGGTGCGTGTTTGCAAATGAAAATGCTGCCTGTCGTGCGGCTTGAAAGACTGTGTATTTTATTTCATCTGCCTGTAGTAGAATAAATAAATAAAACCACTTTGCTTGCGGCGGTAATTTCTCATGATGTAAGCAGCCAGGCAACTGACTGAGATGGGTGCAAAATACATTGCGGGTATGCTCACTATGGACTAATCAGGATTTTATTGCAGCAGATGAATTGCTTTGTCGGTTCTAAGTTATCGCAATCGTTTTAAATATCAGATTGTTATCCAATTATATGTTTTTACCTAAATTCTAAATAGAAATCGTTACATAATTTTCTAGGTAATTCTTTCGAAATTTGTTTTAATTAATATTGATTTCATTGCTCGTTTTAAATGTACTCACTCAAACATCATTTTTTTGTTCATAAATTAATATAATATCCATTGAATGTGATAGCTACCTTAAGACAAACTCTTTTAAACTAGTAAGCAGGAGTATTCTGCCTTGGCAAAATACTGAATAAAGTTTTCCAAAACGTTAAGTTACTTAAACATTAATATGTAAATAAGTAGGCACAGCTGTTGGGCTGGCGCCTGATAAAAAATGCATTCATTAAGCTTAGCAGCTAGTTGAAGAGCTCAGTTTAATGTCGACTTACACGCATTCCTTTCTATGAGCGAACAGCCCTATGTAGGAACAAGCTATTTGCTAGCTATTTCCCACCGGATCCCCCTCGGGTAGCTTGCTAAATATATGTAGCTCGTAATGACAGTCCATATTAGACGCTAACAAATTGTTTTTGCCCTGGCCACAAAAACCAGTGTTAAATATTAATTTGAGCGAGAGAGAGAGAGAGAGAGAGAGAGCGAAAATGAAATGAACATGTTATTTTTTGAGATTTAATTAAGAATTGCTGAACACAGATTGTAGCAAACTGAGCCAAAATAAATCCAACTGGCTGCGGGACCCTTTTCATTTGTGCTCTCGATTCATTGCCTAATGACCTTGTTGACATTTGGAGTCGCAATACCTATTCAGTTGTGTGCTTTTAGTCGTGCCCTAATGAATGGCCAGACAAGTGCCTAGAGCTTACCAGGACATTGTCCTGTCAATGCTCATGCTTCTGCTATTACTGGTCCTGCTGGTGCTGCTGGTCCACATCGAAAGTCAGCAGAAGGTCGAAGGTTTCCATACCGTTATGAAATATTTGCCCAAAAACGTATAGTATTTCCTTCACAGCGGTAGCTGTGTTTATTTGTAATATTCTTAATAGGGGTACGCCCATAAAAGTTCTGCGGGTGGCCACACTCACACACACATATTGCATATAAAGGCAATGTTTTTGGTCAAAAAGTGTTGGTAATTGCCTCAATTTAATGGTCATAATCGGAGATGATATATGAGCTAATTTGGTGTATGCCTGACTGCGTTTTTTCTTATAGGTTTTACCGCTGTTTGGCAGTCACAATTTTCAAAATATTCAATCAAAATCAATATTAAATCGACAATCATTACTGGACTTAAGATGTTTATATTTAGATCAACTTGAACGCACTTTTTAATGGAATATAACTATTTGGTCTTATATCGAACAATAGCATAGACTATTTGCATAATATGTGTATAACCAAAAGGACTAGAAGCACAAATGAAAGAAAGTATACGATTTTAAGGATTTGCCCGTAAAGCATTACGTGCAAATCTATTTGTGATGATATTTGTTTTATTATTGATAAGCTCAGTTGGCAACCAAGCAATTGCTGCATGTCTGAGCATCTTCTGAGCAGATTAGTGGACTTTACAGCAGCATACACTGAGCAACAAAAAATATTCTTACGACTTACCTTTTACATTGTATTTCAACTTTTTATGATACACTCGTAGAAAGTAACTTAAGCTGAGAAGTATAGGCCATCAATAAAAGATAGTTTTTTTTATATGTATCTGCTGATCCAGTTTATATATAACTTATCCTTTAATACGACAATAATACGACAGTAATAATGCACTGCCAAATTTTTGAAAAACGTATTTTTATTTCAGATATTCTAAAATGTGTCTTTTATTTTGTTGTTGAGGCATAATATTTTCTGCTGTTTAGGTATTGAGCATAATTTGTATATTCTGAAATTGAATTTTAGAAATGTTCGCAACTCTTTTGTGTCTGAAAAAGTAGGAGATTTGTTCTCTCACTGTTTTGATTTGAAAATGTCTGCCTTGTGGACACGTCTCAAATACTGGCAATGTAAAGATAAGCCAAAACAATCGAGAAGCACTTGCACTTTTCAGTGTTAAAATGCGCATTTCTGTTGTCTGCGCGAACCACATGACGTATGCGCAATGCGTATTTTGCCTTTGTGCAGTGACTCGTTTAATGTAGCGCAGAGTTTAATCCTGGGCAACGTAGTTGACAGCTGTCACAGGCATTTGACAATTTTTTATGTTTCATCAAATGATGGTACATGCTGTCGCATGGCGGCTTTCCCCCCCCCAGAAGATTATCAAGTTGTCAAGCTCAGTTGCGTACTCGTCTTATCATTATCTGAGTTAACCAAACGACTGCCGTTTCAGCTGCTGCGAGGCAGCTGGGTTTAAATTTAATTAAATATTTGAACAAAGCCTAAAGCTAGAAGAACTGAAATAAATCAGCTAAGTAAGGCAAAAAGACAAGAAAAAACAAATTGAAAAAAATTCAGCTAAAAGCAAACTCTGAAATAATTTGTTTTTATCTGTGGCTCCATTGTTTGTGCACATTTTGCGCTTGCTTAACCATTTTACACGGTTGGCTGCAACTTGCCCGTCCACCACTGCAATGTCCTTTGTGTCCCGACATGCCACTTGATAAGTGCGACGGACAGTGAATAAATTTTTGTTTGCTCTTGCCTTTTGTGGGCTTCTCGCTTCAACTGACTCTTTCTGATTAATTGGTCCGAGTCCCGGCAACGCAGAGTACTCTTAAATCTTTACAACTTTAAAGCCTTTTGGGTGCATACATTTCACCTGCAGTATGCCACGTCTAGCGCAAACAAACAAAATTGGCGAAATACAAAATGGTACTACACCAACACCAACACCAACACCAACAATCAGTTGCATGCATATACTTTTTTGACGTGCACATATTATGGATGCAGGGAACCGTACATATAAGCGAGCTCAAGTGAAGTGAGGGCTCAACTAGGATATACCATGTAATCAATTCGGCAAGAGTAGAATAATATAAAAAGGTTTGCATTTTATGAAATTGAATTTGAATTACAAAAATATATTACTTGAAGAACTTGCTGAAAACTGCATATTGAATACAATGAATAGAACAAAGGCAAGGACTTTAGATGGTTGAACGAAACATTTTATGCATAACAAATATGTTATGTGATTGCGATGACTCAATGATTACTATGTCTACGTGACAGATCTTCATTTTGGCAGATGCATAAGGGCAGAAAATTTTACCTACTTATGATGAATGATCTGCTCCTATATATACCGTCTATTAACTGCGAGAATTTTGAGAGCAGCAAGCTAAAACACGTTTGCTGGACTTCATGTTAACTTGGGCAAAACCAAAATGAGAGCTGGGAAAATTTAAATTGCAAGAGTTTAAATGGTAAACAATGGATAAAATGCAGTAGATATAATAATATGGAAACACTTATTGTACAAATGTGAAATGGAAAAGCAGAAACAATTTTCATGCCATGACTTTAAATTACGCATTAAATCAGTGTAATGGAATATTAAATTCGTATTTAATGGGATGTGAATAATATAATGTAAAACCAACAGAACAATACAACAATGGAATTTCCATGACAAAATGGAAATTGTTCAGGTTGCTAAACAAATTTGACAAGTATAAATACGCATGGACAAGTTTAGGAAACACCTAATGAGCACGTGCCTTTAGTTAGATCAAGTGGCCAGACAAAATTAACGGAGAGGAAGGCAAGTGGGTGTTTGTGCAGTTGTGACCAACAGGGCGAGGGGGAGACGGGGACATACAATATTACACAAATCAAGCAAATCAACGGTTTTGACCAATGTCCAAACATTTGCACAGCCACTTTGGCATTGTCGTCCACATTTTTCCAGTCTATTTGGTTTTAAGAGCGGTCTCCGAGCATATTATTTATTAATAAGCTGTTGGGCATGTCGTTGTCCCATTTGAGGTGGACAACTTAAGAGTCGCTCTTGCTTTAAACCTGAACACAATTTTCAATTTTTGAAAGTAGTACATTAACCGCCAGCTTTACGCTTAAAGTAAGGTATACTTTTGTTCTCTACTGGTATATGTGTGTGTAAGTAGTTCCACCAGCTTAAAGTAAGGTATACTTTTGTTCCCTACTGGTATATATATATGTGTAAGTAGTTCCACCAGCAGTTGCTAAAAACAACAAACGCAAACGGACCTCTCGGCGCAGAGTCCATGATTCACCATGCATTAGACGTATACGCACTGGTGGCCCTTAGAGTGCTTTAAGGCGTAGTTTTATGAAGTTTAACTATTAAGTAAAAGTCCGGCGATAAAACAATAAAACAAATACTTAATTTTAAATATATATATTGTAAATATATTATTGTATTTTTGATATCCGTCTGCATTTAATAATGATTTTAGTACTTGACATTTTCTCCGCTTGCGCCATTTCAACAAAATTTTGGATTTGGTTTTGCGACGTCAACTAAATGCTAATTTGCCGCACAATTGCGGAGATGTGGCATCGCCCAGAAAGATACCACAAAAACGAAGGGGAAGCGCAAACAAAATGTGAAGAATTTTATATTTGCAGTTGCGACGTGCAGGCCATTAAAGCGAAAAGGAATGGGGCGTGACTGGGTTTGGTTTGCTGTCAAACGACCTGCAGCATTAAGCACATAGGAATTATTTAGCTCCTATACCATAAAAATTCCTATACAATGCTTGTTTAACTAACTGTGTAAAGGCTAGCAGCTGCCATAGAATCTCAATTAGGAACTCCTGTTTAACACGTAGCGCCATTGTGTAGTTTGGAGTGCTGGTATTTTTTTTTTTTTTTTTGATTAACATTTTACTAATTAAATTATGCATCATAGCGTCAGCTTAAACAAATAGGTTACAAAATAAGTTGTTGACACAATTGCAAAAATATTCGTGACATTTATTTTCCAGCTTCCGCATAAACCTATGCTAATTGTATGCAAATTCTTCTTATAAGAATGGGTTTATTTAAATATGAATGGGTTTATTTATTTATTTATGACAATATATGCTGAGGTAAATGGAATATATACGAATATAAAATAAACAAAAGTTGTATCACTTATTTACTATTAACACGATTAAGCAATTATTTTACAACCAAACAAGGATGGCTATATTCGAACTAGCTCACTAAGAGCAAGATAAGTACATGGACAAGTCTCAAGTTCGCAAGCAAAAATAACAGTCTTCGTCAATGGGACCTAAAAATACATCAAAGTGGATCTAAACATGCTAGTAAATCACATTTAAATGTGGCGCTTGACGTCAATTGTAGATATTTTTGCGTTTTTTTCTTTTTACTGTTGCTTTTGTCGTGTTTGCTGTACATATAATTAGATAACGAAGCCAATATACTGTTGTTTTGTGCTTTCAGAAAGCTTTAAATATAATTCAAATCTCAACCAAATTTTAAGCATTGTGCGAGTATTCTGGTACCCTAGACACAAGGGATTGTTAATGTACGTAAAGTGCACATTTTTGAAACATCAAATTGATTTAAACTTGGCCGTCTGCGCGACTTGATCTTAGAGAATAAAAGATGTGAAACGGAGCATGCTTAAATAAAATAAACACCTCTTAAGCCATTCAAGTAAATGGCTACAGAATGTGTGCTGGTCGAGCACTTGCCACACTTGTAATATTTATATTCATATTCACTTATCGAGAATCAATATTATCTCTTAGATATTGGTTGTCCTTTTATATCTTGAACCCATCAAAAATGGGTAAGACGGGTATACTGTTTTTGTGCAAATGTATGTAACAGGCAGAAGGAAGCATCTCCGACCCCATAAAGTATATCGGTTCTTGAGCAGGTGTCAACAGCTGAGTCGACATAGCGTCCGTCCGTCCGTCTGTATGAACACGCGGAACTCGCAGACTATAAGAGCCAGAGAATTAGGCTCTCGAATACCAGGCGCAGATCAAGTTTACTTTATTTAATCGATAACTACCTTCGGTTCTCGTATATCGATACATTTCGATTTCCGATAGCAATATATGCTACAATTTTAAAGGCAGAATTTTTCTTAGTTTATTTTTACCCTGCTCACATTTGGATGCAAAACTTTTTAAAGGGAAATTTGCCAACAATAATATATTTAACAGCTGGGTTTAGGGTATATCGCAGTCGAGCTCACTTGACTACAGCACTCTTACTTGCTGTTGATTGCCTAGTTCTTTAATACACACGTACTTGCAAGCAGTAATCAAATTGTAACACAAAGCCTTTTGACTTGCCAACTCGTTGTCAAGTTAAATGTCAATCATTCAAGTATTTTCGAGCTTGTGAAAAACTGAAGCCTTAGTTAACTGTCGTTTCGGTTGTATGAGCCTTAAGGTTGCCCTGCGGCTTTTGCCCAACTGTAGTTAGCAGCACAGACTTCCAAAGAAAACATGTTCAGCTAGGGAATTTCCTCCCCAGCTTGAATTTGCGGTTCGACGGTCATTTCTCTTTCGTTTATGCGTTTGCCAGAACATTACCGCCGTGTCAATAAATTTTTAGCATTGCCAATGAAAGTTCAAGTGAAACAACTAAAGTACTCAGGGTTGCTATTTGGCCCACTTGGCAGGCCATTACGCAGTTTCATCAATTTATGCGAAATTGCTATATCGATCTGAAATTTCCTGGAAACTGTTTCAGGGCATAGCATGTACGAGCACAAAGGAGATGTCTGTTAAGCGCATCAACGCTTCGTCTACCGACGACTTGTTTGTGGCTTAAGTGTCCAAGTAAATGTTCAGTTGTCTAGTGTGGTAAACGTAATGTAGCCACAACAATGGTCGAAATATATTCACTTACAGGAAGTTATTATATTTCATAGTTATCTTAATTAATACAAATTTTGTTTTAAATTCATTAGAATCAAATAAAATTAAATTGTTAATAATATTTTTATTGAATGTTATATTGTTAAAATATGAATTATGCTGACAAAATGTTATTCGAAAAAATACTTTAGAGCCACCTATTTGAACTTCTTAATTTCAACTTAATTAAAATTGCATCCAATTAGACAGCAATTTCTAATTGATTCCCTTGTAAAATTCAATTTGATTTCACTGTACCACCTGACTTTCCCCCTTGTCATTTGACTAATTAAAAATGAAAGATGTTACGTTTAGGCAACAATATGCTTTTAGTTGTAAGCCAGCAATTTATCAGTTGTCCTTTGTTAATTTAAGCCCTTTGATACAACTAATTAGACAAAGGAAATCCTTTTTGTTATCTTGTGCTAGGAAACAGAGCTTAGGATGTAGTATGTATATGAGTACTTTGTATTTGCTGATGTGCCAAGGGAAAGACTAATTTTATTTTCTCCAGAAAATAAATAATATTTAATCTACTCAGTGAAATAAATAATAAAAAAAAATAGCCAAAAAAAACCATATACATATCCTAACAGATAGATAGGAAGCAAGATAACAGGTAACAGAAAGGTGCATTTAATTGATAGAGTTTGATAAGTTGTGTCTGCTAGGGTGTTCAATATTCGATGTTCCAAGATATAACCGTTTATTCGGTTTTGTGTTTCTTTTTAACTACTCAACAGCTTGCCTCGAGTTAACTTCTTTAAACAATTTGATCATTAAGTAAGAGATTTGACACTGCGGAAGAAAGTGAAAAAATCGACAAAGTTCCTGGCAATTTAATATTTTAATGCTTCTTTTTTCCTTGACTGCTTTTAACGCCTTCTTTAGCTTAAATTAAAGAAGGGAAAATTGATTTTTACATGATGCGTAAGTGATTTTAAATTTCTGTTTCAATTCATAAGCCGAACAATTTTATTAAATGAAGCCTGTTAATTTATTAATTATAAATCGCACCAGTTCAAGTCTTTTAAATCCAAAACAAAAGTAAAACTTAAATTTAAATTTGAATACAAAAATACTATTTTGAAATTTATTCACACCTTTCTACTAATTTTTTTTACAGTTGTATTTTTTATGTTCTGTGCCTCATTTGATATGCTTAATTTAATGATTATATTCGAGCAAATAAATTTCAGAATGGCTCTACAATTGTATATCAATTTTGTCACGAATCGCGTGAATGATTTATAGCTCCTAAAATTGCCATTTGGGATAAAAAAAATTAAAGCATGTAAAAAATAAGCTATCGTAAAATTTATTAGGATTGACCCGAAAAATTACTTCTCTCTCTTTTATTATAATCAATTTGGTCCTCCCTCGGGGGCACACATTCCAAGTGCGTGACCTATTATTATCAGCACACAAAAATATTGGCACGTTGCCAGAACGAACTGCAATCGTTCGCGACTTGCTCATGAAATAATTTATAAATGTATACCCTGTAAAAAATAATGTAACTCTAATACTTCAACTGATTCGTACTTGTGCTTTGACTTTTTTTTTGTAATCATCAAAACCAATAATATTAAATAATGGAAACATATATTTCAAGAACAAATAATTAGCTTACATTTTATTAAAAATTACTTCTTGCTTGTTGTTAATAATCCCTCATACGAGTACTAAGTATGTACGAGTACACTGTAATTCTTGCCAACATTTTTGCGTTTTTGTTTTCACACTTGTGGAAGCCGCAAGCAAATGAATTGCTCGCCTTTCAATTTATACTGACGACGCTGACAGCAGACGGGTATTCAATTAGTGGGAGCCACATTAAAATGTGGTGAATAAGCAAAGCAGGACATGTAAGACTTTCCTCTGCATGGATTTCATTTGATGAACGACACAGGACTTCGATGTACATCGTCCCTTTAACGAGTCGTCCATCAGAAGGCGCACAATTAAGCCGCTTATGTTGCAAAAGAAATAAAAGCAAAGGTCTTCATTAGGAGCGCTTATAAAGCAGCAGACTGCCAACACGTGTTTGGATGCTTTAATGTATGACATATACCTGGACTCCGATGAGGAAAGAGTGTGTTAAGTTCGTAAATTGAATATTCACAAGAAAATCCATATACTTAACGATTCAATTGTGCTTTTGCATTTTGATAAAAAAAAATAATATAATATAATATAGTACTCGACAAAAAGCTGCCTTTACTTGCAAATGCAATTAATTCTTTTTACTTTTTGAATCAGTTCTTAATGTGCTCTGATTAATGAAGAGCTTGTATTAATCGTTAGGAAAAAATACAAGCAGATGCTTGGCTTTTGCATATCGTTTGACAGCTTTGCAACATTTTTGGTTTTTAAAAGATGTAAAATCAATTACTCTCTGACGAACAAAGCTATTGTTACATCATCATTGATGAATGCATATAAATATATATTTCTACTTGCACACGCAAAAGTTGGGTATTTTCTAGTCGAACCGCATCATACCGCCATTTTACTCCGTTTTTGATGCGGCTTACAATTGTCGCCTCCATTTGTTTGACTCCGGCGGAGCTTTAGTGTCTGCTAAGCTAGCAATTTGTCATGCAACGTTTACGACTGGGCTTGAGCATTGAAATTACAAAGCGAAATGGAACAGAAATTGTGTGTCAAAGAAAACATTTTGGGCCTATACGGTGAAGCCATCGTGCTGCGCTGAGGTTGGGGTGAAATTTGCTTAGTTTTATTGTGAAGCATTTTAAATGGTTAATTTATGTTGAAGAGCGTCTTAATATACATATATATATATAACCTCAAAATGTATGAAAGAACGGCGCAAAAATTAAATTATTTCGACTTTACAAGCGATTTTATGGTCTTTGTGAGCACTCAACTCAACTGGGCCAATTTTTGAAGCAACCCTGAGGCTTCGGATGCCACACCAATACCATGTAATGTATATGTATGTATGTATGTATATATATTTTTTTCTAATTTCATGGCACTTTTTTGGTATGGCTGCGCCTGTGCGAGCTGCCAGGCGGTTGGGCAATTTGAGGTAAAGTTGTAAACTTTAAGCATTTCTTAAAATTGATATTGAGCGGGAAACATGGCAAATATGATGGAGACATTAAAAGCAAGATGGTGCCGTCAACCGATACCAATAGGGGCAAAAATATAAGTGATGGCTACGCAAATATGGAAGAATAGCAGATACTGTGTAAATATACAATTGTCTGCAAATAGAGATAGAACTATTTCACAATATTTTGCTTAACACTATTATGCTTATTATTAATATTTATAATAGTTTAGTGATAATATTATTGTAGAGAAGTGCTCTTGCTTCCCAAGCATCTTAACATTTTCGTTATATTTTTAGTCTTCTTCTTCTTCTTGCCAGAAATATTTCAAATCTCGGCTGTCTGCATGATGGTAACCTTTTTTGTAAATGGCGTGTAAAAGGCTATCTTTGTTATTTAGCTCTATTTGTTCTTTCCGCCCGCGGACTTAACAAAAGTTAACGTGACGCAGTTGAGTCTGGTGTAAAAGAGCATTAGCCATGAATGAACGCGCTATATACATATATAAGTTAAAAAATGTTGACGTTTGCACGGGGTAAACAGTAATATTATCCTGACTGTTGTGCACCATTTGGGGCTAGCAACTTTTTCAATGTTAGACAATCCGAATCCCACTCACAAAAAAAGTAGCATTAAAGTACACTTTGAGATAAAAATCATACAGTTTTACAAAAGCACAAAGTGCAAATTTGTTGGCCATTTAGAGCTGTGTTTGCGACCAGTTTGTGTCTACTTAACGTTTTGGCTGCTTGGCTTAATTTATATACACTTTCAACATATTCCCCAGGGTTCAACGTAACCAACTGATGGAAATTTAAACAGATTTATATATTTGCGTAGTATGTTGGCTTAAATTCCACTGGCTGCTGCTGGGCAAATATTCGATTAGCATTCCAGACTGAAGCCACTCGAAAGTGTTGTATGGCGTGATGTATATTGCGTTTCGATTTGAAATTCAATTTCTTGGAAATGGGTTTGAGCGTACAGAAGCATTTGGCAGATCAATGCAAATAGCATCTAAACCAATAACCCACAACAATATACATGTATGTCTGCTAAATCATTTTCCACTAACGAGCTTGAATCATGAATGACCCTTAAATATGTCTAAAAAGGTTTTATTATATTGCATAGTACAGAATAAGGAATTGTCTGGTCTTTTATCCAGGATGTATTATATATTAAGCTGATGTGTATGTATAAGTGTATATTATTTATTGTACACTTAATAATATTTGGTGTCTTGAACCATATGCAGGCGAATCTCTTCATAGTAATTATTGCATAATACCTGCCGGCGAAAGGATATTTGGTTTTTGCCTTGAGATTGTTCATTCTTCATGGTTTTATTTTATGAATAATGTGCGAAAGTTCCTCTCACTCAACAAATAAAAACTTTCGACCTTTACGAGTCTTAACATTGCAGAAAATCTAATTAAATAAATTTAGATATGATCTTTACTACAATTATATGTGTTTCCCGTAAATTCAACATCTGCCTCAAATTTAATGGTCACTCCAACTTGTCTCTTTTTCCATCTAGGTCTAAGCCATTTCCAGGGTCATTAAGTGCGCAAATAAACTTGTGAAACTGCCTAGTTCAATACAGCTTGTGGGAAATGCATTCACTGAATAGTTGCGAAGGCAAGAGCTTAGATCAATGCTGCTCTCACTAAAATCCATGTCCTTTCAATTAATGTGCTTTCAACTTTATGACCAAGTTTTAAGTAGCAACATAAAACTTGGTAGCCCAAAGAATAAATTTAGTTGTGTGGGCAAGTCCCGAGAAAGATAACAAAAATATAAACTAAATAAGTCAACTTAATTTTGAGGATATGTTTGTATATTTGGCGCGACAGGCATTAAAAAATATCGGACAATTCTCGTCATAAATATTAAATCCATTATAAGCGGCTCATAAATTTCATGGCCGGCAGCAGGGAGCATAAAATAAAGTGACAGAAAAAATCAACCATTAATGAATTGTTTTTGTTTTTTGCTCTTTCTTTTTTCAGAGCTCTGATACACGTATACGCCATGCTATGCAAATTTAACAGAGTTATTTTAATAAGATTTCTTGAACAATTTAAAAGTCACCTCAGCTTTAACATTGCACAACCACATGGACACTCTGGCACCACGTATAAGTAATAATATCCTCAGGCATTTGACTGGCAGTGGCATGCAATGGACAACACCATGCTGGTTATACAGACATGTACATATGTAAATATTTAATATTGGACACGGTCAGACAGACAGTGAAAAATTCTGCAGTCCTGCCACAACCCTAATTGTAATTTTTTGAAGTACTGGCAAATGCGAAGCGAAGAAACACAGAACTGAAACAAATGAACCTAAAGTTGGTTGACTGCTCCGAGCTAATCCCGGTCCTACTCAAATGTAGCCACTGGGGATTTCCATATTATAGATACGAGTGTGCATGCAAATTATCTTATCTGTGACTCTTATAAGATTGTTCAGTGTTGGCTCTATTGATTTTTAAACTCGTAAATGAAGGCTACCAAAAATGTTGCAGCTTTAATTTGGGTGGTGTAACTAAACTATTAATCCGATAAATAGGCAATTAGTCTCTAATTAAACGATTATAAAGGGTTGGAAAGTGTCTACTGAAATAATAGGCCATAAAAACGCATTTGTTATCTATATCTCAAACCAGTTTTTATTTGTGTTACCTCCGTAATTCTGTCCATTTGTATGAGCGCAGCTTTTTCCGACACTTTTCGAGCTAAAGATTTGAAGCTTTGAAAAAGTGTCAAAACAACTACATACATACATATCTCCCACATTTTGAAAGCTAGAAACACCAAATTTGGTTAGTGCATAGCTGGAGATGTTATTCAAATATCGACATACAAAGGCAAATAACTAATGCTATAACATTTGAGCGTAATACATTATTACTTACTTATTACTTATTATTATACTTATTATTATTACTTTTAGCAGAGTTTTTATGAACTTTTTCAACTAATAAATTTTAATAACAATTGGACTAGCCGGCGCCGGGAAATATTTAAAAATATATGTACCATGTTATTTTTCACTAAAGCCAGAGCTCATAAATATTTATGAGTCGAAATCAGAGCGAATACCGTGGACATTGTTGACTGATTTTTATGTGCCTATCATATTACATTATTGTTTGTTATCTTGTTTATAATAATATTAAGAATTTGTTTTGCCCTGCAACATAATTTACATTTTAAATTTATGCATGGGGCGCCTCGTATTCTTGTTATTCTCATTGTCTGCCAGAAATGGACAGCAAGTCGAGTTCGAGTGCCCGGATACATATACCATATGTCTTTTTGTTGGATTCAATGAAGTGTAAGGCAAGACGGCTTTCACACGGATATGCATGCGAGGGTGGCACAGACAAGAAAAATAGACTTCGACATAAACCGAGTCCTTGAAATTTGTTTGTTTTCGGTTTTTTCGCAAGCAAATTGAAACCGATTGCTGATTTTATTTTGAACAAATTGTTTGACATTGATATTTTTGGGCCTTTGCATTTGGGAATTGGCATCTGAAATGAGTTTTAATCTCGATTAAAAGCTGAATATAATACTTTAAATTATTCAGATTATAAAACATATGCTCATTAAATGGAGATGTTGCCAAAGGATATGTGTTGTAAATTTGCAATTGTAACAATATTTGTTTATTTCAATATATTTTCGCACAAATCATAAATTATGAAATAATAAAAAAACAATAAATAAAATAAAATAAAAAATTATTTTTTCGCATAATACATTTTTTAGTGATTCATTATTATTTCAAATTAATTTTAAATCTTATATTTATTTCCAATTTGCCATCGACATGTATTACAATCAACTTTTACTATATAATATATTGATATTTTCATTTTTTGCTTGCCAACTGCAGCACTTAATTTATTTGCGATGCTGTCACCATAACTTTTTGTCAGCCCTTGACCCAAGAAGCCGACTATCGGCTTCAACTTTTGCGGATGTGGCTATGCGATGTCAAGCAAAATGTCAGCAACAGGGGACAGAAAAAGTGAAATAAAACCACAGGATGGTGACAGGAGATAGCTTTCGTGCCATTAAACTAAACCGCCCAACCAGCCCTTGTTAGCCTTCTGCTTCTGCTTCTGCTTCGGTCACAGTCACTTGGTCTCAGGTGTGCCGGTGTTGACATTTGAGACGCATCGGATAAACAAATTTCAATATTCCGTTGTTATTGTTGGCTTAAAGACCTGAATGTGAATAAATGTGAATGTGTACAAAAACGCACGCAAACAATGGGAAAATACACAAATAGACATGGTTCCTAGTTGTCATCATCCGCAAGTGGAAATGCAAATGGCGAACTGTGGACTGGTCAATTGGTATGCCTGTCGCTGAAACGAAAATAAACTACAAAATGCTTTTTCAAGCTGTCGCTATGAAATCCTTGGCGCAAATATGTGTGAGTTTGGCTCTATGACGCAAATCCCTTGACGACATTCCCAGCATGCAAACAATTTCAGACTCGGCTCGTCGACAAAGAGCAGAAGCCCACGAAACAAAATGCAGCCTTAATGCACAAGTGAGCTCGACAAAAACATTCCCTGCTCCGCTGTGCATTTGAATAACCTTTTAACCAGCAACTGAGACTCACGCGATAGCCAAAACTACACACATAATTTGGCTATTTACTTAAATATTTTGGTGGCTGTCGTAAATGTGTCCACCAGGCGACAGTTTTTTTTATTTTCTTACATGTCCTTCGGCATGGAAAAAATCTATTCATTTAATTGGATTTGAAATCTTCTCAGAACGTATTCCACATTGCCGCAATTTTATTATGACCTTTTTTCGCGCATTCCATGAGCACAGGGTATACACAAATCAGTGTTTTAGAGGCGGGCAAACGCACATAAACACACATACAAACACACACACACACTCGAGTGTATCTACACTCGCAAGGGGGAGGAGGGGAAATAAGTCGACAAGCACATTTTCTTTTCAAAACTTGCCAGACTGCCACACATTGCAGCTGTTGTACTTTTTGTTGGTGCAGTTTTGAGGTAGGGGCTTTCATAGACTTTTTCGCAGCATAGTTAAAATTAAAGTCATAAAACTTGGTCCGCAGTAAGCTGTTTTTTATGAAGAACAAGTGGCTATTATAGACTTAAGATTAGCACTGCACTAAACTAAACTGAATATAAACATATTTTGATTGCTGTTAGTGAGGACTACAGCATGTTTATAAACATAGTACGTGTTTTGGGAACAATGATGCCTGCAAGGAACTATTTCAGCCCATCATCGCTTTCTTAAAAATGTTCATTTAGCTGTCTGTTATACGTTATAAAACTTCTTAATGACGTAATTTGTCCGCAGCATCTATTATAAAGTTAACTTTTCTTCTGGGCTTCTTAGTAAAAATAAATTAGTGTTGCCAGAGTTCACCATCACTTTCAAGTAAATTGCTTGCATCTGATAACGAAACAATTAACTTTTCCACTTTTAATAGCTATCCCAAAGTAGCTTCATTGTTTATCTTGTGCTAGAGACCATTTTATTTTACTTCATTCTGCAATCGTTAAAAATGTTGCCCGCAGCACCTGCGGATGTAAAACACAGGAGTCGTTTTTTTTCAAATGAAACTTTCAAGCTCTTCTAAATAATGTAGGTCCTTGTTATAATCTTAATCAGAGTTAAGCCCAAAAGTCTTGTGGCCAACAGATGAAAATGTAAATTAGCATTACCTGGCATTTGAATTTCTCCAGGTAAACCAGATAACTTTCATTTGCTTTAAGTTAAATAAAACATTTTACAACTGCAATATTTTAAGCTGTAGACAAACGTTGGACAAATGACGAGTATTCCGTAGTTACACTGACTTTTCACTTCAGAAAGCAAACATAAAAATGTAATTCGAAACAGCTGGGTGTTAAAACGTGCGATAAACTGCAAAAAATGTTGCAGTAAAACTTGACAAACACATACACAGAGCACACGTACATGGACACCCACATACACTTTAAAAAAAAATGCTCGTACATTCGCAGTTGAGAAGCAAATATGCATAGTAAAATGTGTTGGGAGTTTTGTTACTTGCTTTGTCGAAGGCTGAAAAAACAAACAAGAAAGAAAGCTTCAATTGAAAGTGCTCGACTATACGATACGCTGTACCTCATAGGACTTTGTTCATCAAACATTTTTTCTGATGAAAGATTACGAGCATCTCTAGTAAACTCATAAATCTAATAATCATTTAAAATATTATTTGCTCAATACATACTTGGCATAATTGATATACTCACTTAGAGAAGGGATCAGTTCTGCTCTCCATTATAAATGAAGCGAACTAAATTGTTTGTTTTTTACTTGCAGGATAAACAAAAAAAGAGTAAACTATTTTTTTGAACAGCCGCCTTTGTAATTGTTTGTCACTTTTTTGAAACTCTTGCCGAAATTATTTACCTTTTGCTTACAAGGTTTGTAACATAAATGGATGAATATTTTTTATATATATCTTGAGTACTCCGAGTTGTGTCACATCTGAATGTTGTAGAGAGATAATTTGGAAAACATTTAGCTATCATAAGAATTAATCAAGCTAAATTACAGCTTAATTATGAAAAACTGATCAGAATATTGTCTGATTGATAATAAAGCGATAAATAAACTTTATTGATATTATTTGATCAAATTTAGTAAACTCTTTCAGTAGTTTCGAATTTAGCTTGATAATATATGTAATATAGTATAATAATACAATTTACATCTATTTAAATTCAAAAGATCTCAATATTTTCAATATAATTGATAAGAAAATAATTTTAAGGGTATTCCAAATTCCGCTCCTCTATATGTGTTTTTTTTTTATTTATGTAAACACGTGTCTTGCTCTGGGACTTTGCCGCCTGAACAATTGGAATGTAAATAAAATATTTTTTAAACTATTTTTCGAGGAACCATAATAAATTTGCAGTATCCTCAACAAATATGTGTGCATACCATTTATAATAAAAATTCGCAATAAAGTATAATAATTTATATTCTTGAAAGTTATGAACACAGATGTCAACAGCGCAAATTTGATTATACATTTTTTTTTATCGCATAATGAACCTCAGTGAAGCCATTCTGCTCTTAAATTTGCGTAATAATAATTCCGTTCCACATTTGGATCCCAGGACATTTGACATTGGTTCTCTTAATGACCTTATCAACGCTAACAAAATTAGATTGGCTGAACAGGAGGACTATAACATCAGAAGTCTAATTAATATGTATATGCATGAGGAATGCTGCTGTGTCTGTTGCCTTGACTTGGCTAGATAAATGCGAAAGTTGCGGCTGTCACGACAACAAGGATATCAAATAAATTTTCATTAAATTAGATAATTTTTTTCTGAACTATGCTGATATTTTTCGAGCATTCTAATGGAACTCAGTTGTTGTCTGTTGCTCAAATTGGAAATTAGTCTGACAACAAAAGCGACGACCAGACTGATGCCTCCAACGCATCGTTGATTCTGCTATCTCCCTCCACACACACACACACACACACACACACACACACTCGTTGAATAAGGAGGAACACACGGTCCATTATATAATTACATTGAAATGCATTTTGTTGTCTGCTGCCAGGGCGGAGATATTTTATATACACATATTTTAACAAATGAGGAATGTCTCAGTCAAGACTTGAAAGAACAATTTATATCAATGTTAGCCCTTTAGTGATTTTATTATTTAATAATAGAAAGTGAATAAGCTCCAATGCCAATATAGATCAGTCACACAGTACAGAAATTAAGTTAAAATGCACTATTATTCGTACAGCATGAAAAATTTTGAAATTGAGTTAAATAGTTCTCAAATGGTATTGATAATCGAACTGAGGTTTGAGATACTTCAGTCCTATGCCAACTAATTACGTTTTAAGTGACAGCTAATTAACTTATTATTAATAAAGTGCGAAATAAAATTCGGAAATTAAAAGTAGTTAAATGGAATTTCTTATGTCTTGTGGTATTACTTTTTAACAATTTAATGGTTTGATTAAATTTTATAACAAATTTTAATTAATTCAAACTTCATCTTTACTGAGTACAAATTCCAAGAAATCATTTCAAGCAAAAGTCATGCCAAATAAATATACAAACTTTTTAAAGATTAACGACCTTTCCCTTAAGCATGCCCAGACGAATGTGGCCTTGTCTAAGTACCCGTGAGATGTGTCAACTTGATGCTTGGGGTTAATATACGTAGCATGTTTTTATAAAGGCCAATGCGACAGCCTCGCTTAGCCTTGTCCTCAGACTCAACACTAACAATAGACACAACTTTGCATACAAACGGTTTAAAGAGAAGTCTGGTCCAGGCGTAGATGAATCAAAGGTCACTTAACTTAAGTCAATAGCAGCACAAAACAGCGAACAGTCTCGACCGGGTGTATGGGTAGAATCTGCTGTGGCTTGCCAACGACAAATGTCCTGTGTGTTGGGGTAGACTTGGTCAAATTATGCACACAAGCACAGTCAGGAAACCAATCTGGGATGGGACCTTGCGACCTTTTCCTCTCTTCTGTCACTCCCCAGTGAGTAGTATATTTGCCTGCCAGTATGCAAACGGCAAGTCACTGGCAGCCATTTTGCATGTCAGCGGTCGGCACAATCAAAAACAGAGATAGTAGGCAAAATCAAAACCAGAGACAAGGCCACATTAAAGTGGGCGCAGATAATGCAAATATCTCGTAAATTTCGACACTATATTACTGCTACCATGCGGAAATACAAGTCACAAATCTTCGCAAGGCATCAGCAAAATGTGATAGTTTCAGGAAATAAATACATAAAGAGATTCTAAGTGCAGCGGTTATCAGACATTGCCACCGAGAGATGTGCTCAACATAATAATTAAAGGCATTCATTTCAAATTTTTGGCAAAGCACAAAACAACAGCAAAAGCATGTACGAGTATTGTTCGAGTTTATTGTCACTTTCTCATTTTTTCATTTTCATAATTTCTCATTTTCATAATTTTCACATCTAAAATGCCGACAGCAACAGCAACATCCAGTACCACCGAAAAGCTTCTTAAAATTCGTTATACTCGTCACCTATAAAATATGCCAAAGAGGGCATAATATAATAATATTTTTGTATGGAACTAATAGAAAGAGATATATACTTATCACCGTATGCGTCTAATTTTTACAGCAGATTCGATAATCAGGTAGTCATTGCAATTATTTGGAGCTACAGGCCAAAAATGCAGTATATACGTTCTTAAGTGTTTGGACTTGTGATCATTTTCTCCGCTTGCTTCTGATTGATATTAAAACGATTTCAAATCCCAATTTTTTTGATGACGAATTTTTAGTTTCATAATCGTAGTCGAGCACTCCTGATTTCGCGATTCTTTTGTGCGTGCCAAAAATATGAACGGTGTTCGCTAAAAGTTGAATTTCATTTATAAAAAGTTGAAACTTCATAAAGTAGTTAAAGTGGTTTCTTCTTGTTCAAAATGTACTTTTCCTATTCGCTTTAAAGGATCCCAAAAATCAATAAAGCAACTAAAGAGTATCGCACACATAAATAACATCCCGCTTCAAAAAACAAAACATTTTTATCTAATGACTTAACTTGAATCTTTAAAAGATAAATAAAAATTTGGCATTATTTCGATTATTTTGTTGGCTCATTCGACACTGCCGTCTACAACAAGTCCAGTCACATTTGCGGCTCTCTGTTGATTCTTGAAGGATTCCAGCTTGATACAGAGCATATTAAACGCATCGTTTGGCAATGACGTCTGCAGAAAGCAAAGCAAAGCCTCCGGCTTAGAGCACCTAACAATCGTCTTCATCAAATGGTCAGTACCAAGTTCAAAATTACCCATGTCGATATGGAGTTGGCCGTTTTGGAAATCCTGAAGGAAATATTTTTCAGCTGCTTCTTGTTCAGTTAAATTTATTAAGTTATTTGTGTCAACAGATTTTTTATTGATGCGGCGGCGGAGCTCGTGGAGATTCTTCTTGAATTTCGGATGATTGCGGCGTTTGTTATCAAAATAGACACAATAACCAATAAAAGCGGCACAGGCACAAACAGCCACAACGCCAAGAGTTGTTTTGTTTACTAGTACTCCAATCATTTTGAAATTTATTTATTTATTTTACGAAATATGTGTGGAGCAGATTGAGCAGCATTGACTGAAAGGTGCCGACTTGTGTTTTAACAACTGGGACTTTGAATACTTGTGGACTACTATGATTTAACTATTTTATCTGTACACTTGCTGAATTGTTTTTTGACCTATATATATATACTTTAGGGACAATGTGCAATTTAAATAAAATAATATGTGTATTTTGGAATTGAATGTGAAGTATTTATATAAATACATGTGTACGTTTCAGATTAAAGATTTATCCCATAGAGCAGTCTCTTTAAACTGTTTAGCATGGCATAACATATAAAACATGGATATATTTAAGGCTTGTCAATTCGCAAACTCTATGCGCAGGATTCGAGCAATCGGAGGACATCCCACGACTAACCATATGTCAAGCTGTTTGGCCCCTGGCGTGCGTATCTGCCGTATTTGTGTGAGATTGACTCCATATTCGATTTGGGGTTTCGCCGTGCAACAGCAATATGTCTGTGCAATGAAATGGGTATGTGAAAAATATACATTTTGGGTTAACTTAGGCATTTGACAGTGACATGACATTTGAAACTGGTGCACGAAAATAACATTGAATTTCGGTGAAATATATATAGAATTACTAATACATATTGTGTTACGTGCTCGACCTTTATCAAACTTATATGTGTTGCCTTTGCCTTGTTTAAATACAAAGTCCACAAGGCATTTACATATATAATTCAATTTTAAGATGAGTAGGCAGTAGAACGTTGTGTACTTGTGGAAGGAATAACGCCCACAAATGGATAAGTAAATGTTTGGTTTATTTTTAAAGAATTTTATTTTCTTCAAGATTTAATTACGACGGGCAACATAATAGCCTTTTAATTGTAATTAAATGTCTATAAATAGAATTGTATTAATTTTCAATCCACACCTTCATCTAATAATTGATAAATCTTTATTAGGTTCAGATTTCATTATTAAGCATCAAGCTGCCAGCGAAATTATTTCCCATGTATGATGCAGTTGCCATAGCTGCCACCTAATGCATAATGGAGAGTCGAAACAGCGTAGTTGTTGCATAACATAATATGGTACACAATTTCTGTGGGCGAGCCAATTAGCCAAAAAACGTTATGCGCAATTTAGTGAATGTGTAATTTTCATAAATTTGTAATATGTTGTGAGTGGGAATTTATTGCCATTTGATGTGACTATAAGCGACTACAATTTATGGGGGATCAATTCAACACGCCCACGCCACGCTGGCATTGCCACATTCAACAGTCGATGTCTGTTGCTGGGCCAACGTGGCAAGATAAAGCATATGATATCTGGCATGTATTAGCCGCATGGAAGTATAAAGGGATTCTTTTCAACAGAATTTGAAAGCCTTTGCTGGCATGACAATGACCTGAAATAAGTGCAAAAAAAAACATGATACATTGACAGCGTATTAGAAACCGCTAACCGAAAATCATCTTATTATGCAAATTGTTATTTTATGCTTTCATACCATAAAATAGCATTTCAATGGAAGCTTTTCAATGAATTTTTTCAGCTCTCTCTCACTCTACCAGCCCAAAAAATCTTATCAAGCTAAATGTGTTGTTGTTAGCTTACAATAAATATGAGTTATCGCCAACTTATCACAACAAGCAATTTGCGAGCATTAATGATACTGCTGTGAAAAGAAAACTTGCTCGAAATCCAATCGAAATGTTTTTAGCACAATTTACAAACTGCTTAGAACATTGATTACATCATATGCCATGGTCAAGGATATGTGGAGGAGCAGAACACAAGAGATTCGACAAAACTTAACGCAACGGAAACATTCAATTACAATAGATAAGAAAATGCATTAAATTCAATGCAACTTTCAATTACTTATAATGTGAATGAAATTTCAAATCCTTTTTTTTTTTGGCATGAAAAGGAACTGTTTGTAAATTCGAACAAAAAACTTTGTTGTAGGAATTTAAGGCGTTTTACGACGTGTAACACATAAAATAAAAATATCAATTTATATATGCCTTTGAAACATAAATTGGATTTTATTAAGTTTCTTTCACTCAACCATTTGTACGCCGTAAAAAACTCTTTCGACTTACAGCCGTTAGCATATGCTGTCCGTTAAATTATATTATATGATACCTTTTGCTCTTAGAGTGGGGGGAGGAGAACAGTACCTTAATTTATTACGACCTTTTCATTTGAAAAAAAAGAAACAGGTTTTGACCGTCTTTTATGTAGTGACAATCTTTTATCTGGACCGTTTCCATTTGCAATGCATTCCAAATAAATGAAAGTGCCTCGGGACAATTTCCCTTTGAATATCTGCTAATGTAATAAAAAGTTGTATTAATAGATAAGCTGACTTGTGCAAATCCTAGATCAGTCAAGCGTATTTATGCTCTTAAGCAAATAAAAATGTTGCAAAAGTATCTTCGACATACATATAAACACATAACACATAAACACACTTACAACTTTTTCAAATTTATCAACTAGTAATTAATATGTGTAAAAAGAGAACAAGAAATGCAATTACTATGCAATTATTACAACATTATTATTAACAACAAAGATAATTATGAGCCAGCATCATCTAGATATGTGCCACAAAATGTTGTGCTGATTTATTTGGCAAACCTTGGATATGTAGATTTTGTAAACTTACCTGAAAATATTTGAAATGATGTATTCAATAAACATTTTCCACGACTATTCGGCAGTGACTCTTACGAAACCCGATAGAAACCAGTCTAATAACTGTTTAAAATTTCATACAGTTTTTACAATTTATTTACAACCACAGATACATATGTATTCATGTATATGCTATTTGAAACATGCCAATGTCATTGAGAGAAAATATCATTGCGCTATTTTGCCAGTCAACAACTGAATTCAATAAAGGCAAAAATCAAAAATAAATTGATGAAAATTCAGCGAGTATGTAATTTTGCCGTTGTTTGAAACAATTATTTATATTATTGTATAAATTGAAATAAAATGTAAGTTGTAAGTAGGAGCTAAACATGTGAATTCAACAAACATTT
Organism: Drosophila cognata; assembly: GCA_035041535.1. NCBI lineage: Eukaryota > Metazoa > Arthropoda > Insecta > Diptera > Drosophilidae > Drosophila > Drosophila cognata. The sequence goes on along the minus strand of JAWNLC010000571.1, from coordinate 8,021,794 downwards.
TCAAATACATAAATATATACGAGTAGCTACAGTAAATACAAATTTGTTTGTTTGTATATTTAAACAACAGTTAAAACTTACAGCTCTTTGATGGCATTATTATTAATTTTATGTTGAACATTGAGTACAGCAATAAGTTTGTTTGGAAACGCATTGTTATTACAATTATTAATATTATTAATTCGTGTTTAATTTTTGTTGCTGATGACAACCACAAATTCGATTTTCGTATTTACAATGAAATTCCGTTGCTTTTGATTGGCTCTTTTGAAAACGAAAACGCCTTAGAACTTTCCCATCACAATCGCTGAACCAGAGCAGCATTGTGAGCCCGATTGCGAGCGTGACTGTGACTGTGACTGTGACTGTGACTCAGGCCATGACTATGACTATGTCCATGACTGTGACTTTGGCTGTGTCCGGATTCGGATTCATGCTCAATGGGATTGTTGTCCTCATCACATGAGATGTATTTAATTTTCACTCGCTGCCGCTCGCCGGCACTATTCTGAATGGATAGGCAAATGGGTGAGCCACTTTCATCCACAGGACGCTCGATGATGCATTCCACGGCTGTATGGTTTAAACCCTGAGCCGCCCCAGCATGCCTGTCGCGTGATGATGAGTTGGGCTGTTGGATTTGTGTTTCCATTGTGCTCCGCTTCCACTGGCTTTTCGCCTCGGCTACACAATTCGATTGGAAGAATCAGATGATTGATAGACTCACAATAGATGCACATGTCCTTCGTACGTACCTCTTGTATTTCGATGTGAACTATTCTTGTTGGTCGCCTGGCTCTTGGGAGAGTCGAATCTGTAGCGAATGAGGCCCAAGCAGCAGCAACAAACGATTCTTTGAAAGTACATGCGAAACCTGTAGGAAAAAGTAACAAAATAATAAATTAACATCATTCTTTACTATTTGCATTTATTCGATTGTAAGGGTATATATTTATATATATTTTCTGTCCAATAAGGGGTGAGTGCATTAAACAGTTTTCAACTACTTTTTCTCAGTTATCTGCTGCCAGACAGAAAACTTTGTAATCTGCATAAACTTTAACCCTTCATTATTTCGCCTGACTTTTTCATCTTGCGCTCAAGTTGAGAATTTAATCACACTTCTTTTGTACTTTTTCTGCATTTATTCTATCATTTCAGAAAAGTTTTAGTGTTATTTATTTATATATAATATTTATTGCCATCCTCTACGTCTTTACTTAGTAGTTTACTCTTTAGTTGCCTTGTCTTCATCAACTAAGTCTTACAAAATTTTAGTTTGCAAATTTCTATTGTTTATTTTGCTTACCTCTTGTTCATCCAGTAATAGATAATTGGATTGACCATTGCATTGGACATGGCCAGCCAGTAGAATCCCAGATACATATGCTGCACGTATTTTGTTGATGCCACCTGGTTGTTGTGATAGGCATAAATGAAGAACAGGTGATATGGTAGCCAGCAAATGGCAAATATTGAGACGACCGCTATAAACATGCGAACTACTTTTCGCTTCGATTTCATTGATTCCATCTGGCGATCCGTATTCTCACCAATTGATCGGCTGCCCCAGAGGACTCGCCCCATTAGCGAGTAGCATATGAGCATTACAATCATGGGTATGCCATATGTTAACACTAAAATAGTTAGGTTATATCTGGTAATGGTTAAAGCAAACAGTTAGCTTAATCAATGTTGGTAAAGAACACAAACAAATAGTTACACATAGTCCGCCATTGAAGTGGGATAACGTCCATCCGGCCACATCATGAAGCAAACTGTTCGTGATTTTCCATTGTAATAGCTGTCAAGTAATTATAATTCATTAGCAGTTATCTCAGCTATCGTTAATTGCTTTAAATTTAACGGTCAACAAAACTTTTCCAGGACCTTAGTGAGTTTTGTATTGCGTCTAGAAGTGTTGCGCCCAACACTTTCATCATCTATTAATTACTCATAGCGAACCCAAACCAAAAGTGCCCTTAAATGTCTTCGCACCTAAAAGTTAAACAAGAAGATTGTCCGTACGGAAACATGCAAAAGGAGGGGCTGTTTTTGGGACGGCTGTTTGATACTTATGCACGTCGAATTGAAAACCTAATTTGAAATATAATAACAAATTTTATGACTGGAGCACTTAGACGGGATGTTCCCGCTGAGCGACAATTTCTAACCATTAACAATGCAATTGCCAGACAGGTAATTACTTAGTTCAACATTGAATCGACTGCGGTTGCTTTGTAGCGTTTATGACGAGCAGCAGGCAGCTCTATCGATTGTAAATATTTGTGTTAAAATTTCAACTTCAGCTCGACAATAGAGTTGAATGAAATAATTGAGAATTTTATACACAATGGTTTCGAGTTTCTAAGAAATCGCGCATGAATGATATTTTCAAAAGCCATTTGTCGGAAACTGACAATTTGAATATTTCAAATAATGTTGTTACTTTTTAGCTATTTGATTTCGAGCTAAGTACAAATAGTCAAATATTAATCAAAGCTTTCGATTGTCTATTTTGTAAAAAAATAATTTGTTAAAAACAATAACTGTATTTTTAGAAATGTTATTTAACAAAGTATTATTTAAATATACATTTACTTGAATTTGCCACTTTTTTATTTTGATCTCCAAAGTAAATGACTTATTAATATTCAAGTTATAGTTCATATCATATTCATATAAGTAATCAAATAAAATTTTATTATATTTGTTTTCAATTTTTCTAAATCCCAGCCCAAATCACAATCTTAGGCAATTTTTTAGATAACACTGCAATATGGCCATTATTATTTACACTTTTTATACTTTTTTAGACTTCCACAGATTAGTCTAAAGATGCTGCAAATTTTGATATGTGAGCTTTGAATTTATGAAATCCGTAGTCCATTACCCTTGGCAACGTTTTATGTCAGCTATATAGATAGCTGCGCTAAGTAAAAAGTGCTTCAAATTTATTAGGGGAACTTGGTTCATTGAAGTGCGCAAATTTGCGTAAAATTGTAATGTAAGTGAAGTTGCCCAGCTTTTTTTCTTTTTTGCTATTTAGCTTCATGTGTCCCACCTAATATGCTGGGTGGAGGGGTGGCGGGGCGGAGGGGGAACATCATTGAATCGATAAAAGACACAGCGGGCTACTGCACTGCAGGTGGTGGTGCTCGTGTGAAAAAGTATCTATATGAAAAGTATCTTGAGCTACGTCTTACAAAGTTCTTTATGTTTATTACTTGAAGGCAGCGCCTTATGTAGCGTAGAAAGTAAACAAAATTTGTTGCTGCTGGTGCTGACTTTGGGAAGCCGTCAAGGTCACTCGTACACGTATAGAAGATTACACAGTTCACTTACTGCTTTGTCATAATGCTGGAGTAGAGCAGACACGGTGCGGAGAGAACGCAGCTTAGTGCCCAGATCATTACCAGAATAAATCGTACTTTTCGGCGTGATGTGCGCCGCTTCAATGGATGTACAATTGCAATATATCTGAAACATATACACACATACATATATAAAATGGATGTGGTTGCAATTGCGGTCGCGGATATGCCATTGTGCTGAATAACCAAACAACTCACCTGTCAAACGAAATGGCGACGAGGGTGAAGACTGATGTTGAAACCGTTACATTGGCCACAAAATTATTGATGGTGCAATAAATCGAGCCAAACGGCCAATCCGAATTCACCATGAATATAAAGTTGAAGACACAATTCAAGGAGGACATTAGCAGGTCTGCAATGCTGAGGTTCAACAGGAAATAATTTGTGACCGTGCGCATGCTGCGGTGTCCTGCGAACGAAACGAGAAACGGCCAAAACGTGAGACGTGACGAAAAACGACAAATCCACCGGATATTGCTGCTGTGTCCTTGAACGCAATCCCAAACAATCGATGCACTCACGCGGACAATGCGCAACACGGCGTATGTGCGATTTAGACATGGCGAGAATGGCACTTAAGTTAACCCATCGCTTTAAACTCGCCCATTTTCAGCAGTCAAGTACAAGTTAAAGCCGTTCGCATATTAGAAGCTTACCTGTTACAATCCAGAGAACAATTCCATTACCCGCAATAGCCACGAACATCATCAGACCGAATACAATTGCCCAAATCGTTTTCTGTTCCCACGGCAACTCGTATGGACGCGTTGGCGATGGAAACAGGCACTCAGTGAGAAAGTCCCTATACATAGAGTATGTGAACAAAAGTAAAAGAGATAGAGAGAAAGTTGAATATATGTATATAAATGGTGTTTCTATATACAGAGAAGATATGTGAAACTATAATATGATGCAAACGCAATAGCAAGTTTGCACAAAATCCTTTCAAAGCCATTGCATATTTATGGAGTGAGGATTACGGAGGGCTTGAGCATTTGTATATGATTTTCTGCTCAACAAAATACATATCAATTTACGCTACAGTGAATTTAATAAAACTGTACACTTCAAAAAAAAACGACAGCAAAACGATTGCTCAAGCAATTTGCATATAATCTATTTTTTTCTGTTGCTGTTACTGTTGCAATTGATATTGTTGTCTTTATTTTTCTTGTTTTGATATTGACATTTGATAAGAATATTCCAAGGATTAAATGAAAATTCATTTAATATTTTGCACACAAGCTCATGTATTTTTTTCAGTCTCCTTAAACACCTTCACATTTTCAACTTGACAAAGTAGCTTTAAATTAACAATTGAAAATAAATGAAGCTAAAACAGGAATGCAAATTGCAAAAAGGAAACTGCTTAACACAGGGGCATCCAATAACGCAACAAATTGAATTTCTAGTTTTAAGTGATTTCATTTGAGCTGCATCCGTTTGTCAGCGGAAATGAGCAAACATTGTCTGCCAAACTACTTCAGGTTAAGCAGAGAATCTCACTTTGTGGTAGTTGGATTGCAGATGTGCTGCACTGCTTTCGTACTGATAAGCATATAAGTGGTTGTGGCCATATTTGACTTCGTTAATTAGTGGGTAGCAGTAGAGTGCGTTGCTTACTTAAAGCCGACAGACGTTCTCATTAGTGGCAACCAAAAGGAAAGCTCATCAATTATGCAAATGGCTCTTTGTTGTTGCAAACCTCCTTTCGGCTTAGACACTTATGGCAGTCTGCAATGTGTCGTACGACCAGGACATATCTTCGTCATGTCATATGGCTTTCAGCTTTTAAAGTAAAATTACGCTTTCAAAAAATCCCTCATTCCATTCATTATGCTTTTACAAACAAGTCTGCTTTTGTAAATTTAAGCCGCAAGAAGTAAATTTGTGCAGCAGCCAAAATCTATTCAATAATATAAGGCATTTACATACCAACACATCTCACATCTTCGACCTTTGAGTGGCTTTCTTAATACCCTTTAAGGTTTTTTAACGGATCCTCAATGCTTACATAACGCACTGCGTTGGTCAATCAAACAAAACTATTTAATCAGAAAATTATATTATTTCCTACATGATTTTTGCAAATAAAAATAATTTCAAATTTAAATATATAAAATTTTCAAGATGGGTTTAATATATTTGGCATAGTTTAATAAACCAATTAAATTAGTCAATATCCTTTCAATAAGATTAAAAATTTCAGGTATTTATAAACATTCTATTGCGTTCTCCTTTTGAAATGTAACTCGAACCTTTAAATTGAAATCCTTTTGATGTTAATCACTTAATAGGATTTGCAGAATTTATGTAGTTGCTATCAAATTTCCCGGCTTCTCCACGCTCGAAAACATAACAAATAACTTGAGCTGACATTCTTACGTAGAAGATTAATTTCAATGAATTTTTTATGATTTGAGCTAAATTTTACCTCAGCAACCTAACCTTCAACGAATTTCTTAGAGTAAACGAAAACCACTTATAAATTAAATAAGATAGGCTTTACATAAATTAGAATTGTTTTCTTTTTGCTATGCTTTATTCTCTTTTCAAAAAGATTTTCAATGCTCCAACGAATTTCTTAAGTGCCTTACATATAAATGATTAGGCAACAGCTTTAATTAATCTGGTCCATTGAAGAACTGAAAACGAAGCACTTTTCGGACAACTGTCTGCTTTTATCAACTAACTTATTTGGGTTGCAGCTATATATTGGTATCGCATTTAATTATGTGTTTACAATCGGCACATTCTCGTAATTTACTCAATTAGTTGCGTATTCAATATCGATTTGATTATCGCCAAGGATGCGTGCGAAAGTCCTATTCATTTGGGTTTTCTCGGTATGCAACAATGGCAGTCAATTAATGTTTCTCTGAAACTTTTCTGATTTGGGCAAGGATAACACGTCTCGTATGGTAAATATTTTGCCGTCCAGCCGCAAGACAAACAGTTCGGATCCTTGCTTTTGTAAGGGGCTCTTGACCAACAGTCCAAGTTGCCACAACAGACACAAATTTTCTAATTGGGCCATTGTGGAACTGAAATTAGTGATATTTAATACACACTTGAAATTAAATTCGTTTAATTCCTGTATAATTGTGTCAATTGTCCAGCGACTGCTGTCAAAAATGGCAAATATCCTAATTACCATATTGCTATGAATATTACGAATTCTATGCATGCAAATTTCGGTTAATTATAAATTTAAAATACCTTCCAGCAATTTGCATAATAGCATTCCGTGGCAAATGCAAGCGAATTCCACCCAAAGCTTCCTTTGGCCTTTGTACCTGACTTTGGAAATATACTTTGTAGAGGGGTAAGGAGACGGAAGCTGAGGTAGATGATTATATAAAACTAATTATATATTTGATTGAATTGTGATATACACATTTTTCAATAGATTTTGTGTTTTATTCTATATTGTTTTGTTTTCAATAATGTTTTTATAGCTAATCCCTATGAAAAACACGCACGACTTTGCTTGGTTGCAATTATGATAAAATTACATTTTGCTTGTTGGCCAAAAAACAAATTGGCATTAAAATTTTAACACAAAAATGCGCGTGTTTTTCTGAGTATTTCAGACAAACACGTAAAGTTAGCTAGAATTTTCTTTGTCGCAATTAATTTTTGTTTTATTACAAATCCGTGCTAGGCCATTCCATTTCATTAGCCGGATAATAATAAATAATTGCTGTCTTAACAATAATAATAATCTGGTATAAGTGGCTACCTATCCGGAAGCGTAGGCCAGGAAGAAGTCAAGTAATTACTTCCGTTTGGCCAATACTTTTTCTTGGTTTTTGCTTTTACCTGACCTTGGTGATATAATCAAACCACTTTTTATTTCTCTGAGCACATTTGGCAACGAATAGAATGCTTACAAATTCTGAGAAAATCATGAGTTCCATCGACAGCTTTTACATTGGCACGCAATCTATTTTGCTTTTATGCAAATTTAAGCAGAAGCGCCTAACATAAAGGGGGAAAACCGGTCAGACATATTTTGGGTCAATCTGCCCCAAAGCGAGAGAAATGATTTGGAAATATTTGGCAACTTTGGCAACTACAAATCCGCATTGAATACAGACCAACGCAATTTTTAGGTGTCCTATATATTGACGTCATATACTTTTGCCAACTACCAGCTGAAATAAATATCAATAGATTAATGTTCAGTACGAAAAGTGAAACTTTAAGTCTTCAATAAAAGTTGCTTATTCAAAGCAATCTTAAAACTCACATGTTCATACTTTTATATATATTTATTCAAAGCAATCCTAAAACGTATTTACCCATTTATAAATCAAATAAAGAATGAAAACGAACTACGGACTTTCGTATGCAAAAGTCTTTGCGATAAACAACAACCACAAAACGAACATATTTCCAGATCAATGAGAAGAAAAGGAATACAGCAAAAATTGCAAAAGTGAGCTACATATTTTGTTGTGGGTAATTTGAAACTTTTGCAATAAAAAATCAATCAATTTTTAGATTAGTGTTGCACAAAAAGGAACATTTTAAAACATCATACAAAACCTTAATATTTATTAATTAAATTGTCATTTGACGGAAAAATATCCCAACATATCCAACAAATAAATACATAATAATGCACTCAACCAAATTGGGCAAATAACAATAAATTATTTAAAGTCAATTAGTGACACGTCAAAGCTGTGCACTATTAAATAGTCATCAAATTACTAAGTACATTTAAAGTGGTCAATTTGTGTGCTGCACAATCGCTTACAGTTTACAAGCAAACACGCATACTCATATTATATCCTTTGAAGCTATTACTCGTTTAATATGATGTTCGCCACACACTAAAAATCACCTATTAGCGTCCATTTAAAATAATGTTGCCTATATTTCAGCGCTCTTCGTGACCCACAGCAAATTACAGGCCATGCAGAAATTATTCGTTCGTCAGTAATTTTCCACAAAACTGTGTCTGTCAGCATGCGACTAAAGGTCAGCGCGAACCGTCCACCGATAACTAATTGCTGTAATTTAATGCCACAAATTATTTAATTTAATTGTTTCTCCACAAATAATGGCACTTTTGCAGGTGTAAATAAATTACTGAAATAAACCAAAACTTTCTTTGGATTATGCTGCTAATGTTAACAAAAAGTGTGCAAATTATAGCCTCGACACGTGCATCACAACAATAATTACAGTGCAAAAATAAATTATTTGATAGGCATCTACAGTGCATGCAAAATATAAAGGTCGCTTTTATTTTTGAATTTGTAGCTACATTTTAGAATAGAATATTCTCTTGGACTTAAAGTTAATCAAATTAGAAGTTGTGATAGTTTTCATGTCTACAAAATATGTTCGAATTTTACATGTGCTCGAGTGAGAAGTTTTAAACTTTACACATGAGACACACATTATGTTCAATCGCTTAACAGATATTAGAAGTAAAGTATTGCTTTTTAGTTTTAACGTTCTTTCAGTTAACATACAAACAAATAATTATAAATTTTAACAGCTATTTTTCAGTATGCTCATTTTGTACATTCTGATTGTGGCTTATAAATTAATCGGTATCTAGACAAACTTTTAAAAAACTACATTTTGTCAGAGAAAATTTGCCGTTTGCCTATAATTGACTGCACCAAATAGCTAGGTGCGGTTAGGGATTGGTCTAGGGCCTTGAATTTTTCCATATTTATCATGGCAACGGAAATTGTTGGCAATTTGCTGGCACATTTTGAATTAACTTCGGTTCCAGTGCGTGACTAGTTGGTGCAATTGCCACTTATTATTTTAGCCTGCATATTTCATGACTACTGAACAGCCAACGTTTCGGTCCAAATTGAGTGGTTTTTGGTTGGTTGCCTTTGTCGCAGTCGCAATTGCAGACAAATCTGCATTTTCCGACCCAGATGAGGTGCAATGAGAAACTTGTATATAGCTGGTGAATACTTGTCGCTTTTGTTAAGTGAAATAGGCAGCTTATGATGCTCAAAACTAGCTTGCAAAGTTATGAATCACGTTCTCCTAAAGGTTTTAGTTAGCAGGAAATTTAAGTTCAAGCGAAAGCCGCAATTAAGTCCTATTTAACTTTCTGAGAATATTCTGTTTAGGTAGAAGGAAGAACACAAAAGCAAAAATATTTATATGTATGCATACAACATTTTCCCTTTTGGAATCAGTAAAAGAAGAACCTTAAAGTCTTAATGCTCAATTGGAAAAGTTTATAAATTAACTTTTTTCATTTATAGTGTGTAGAAGAAGAAAGCAAATAGGAAGGTTCAGTAGCAATTCAGGCACTGACTACATTACAGAAGAAATAATCGATTTTGAAACTCCTATTTACTAAAATCCTCTTTCGGCTTGTTTAGTGTTATCGCAATCCAGTAATGCCCATTGAAGCTTGACAAATGGCGAGTTCCGTTGTTAAAAGCATGACCAGTCAGTCGCATCATCAGCCTCATTATCATCGACAAGCAACCGAAGAAAAAAGAAAAACAAAAGCCCTTCAAATACATACGTATATCCATGTAGTTGAATAGATGTGTGTTCGTCCACACATACACGTGCCTCGCCACATACGCTCGTACGCAGTTGCCCCCAGCATGAAATGCAAATGTGCCCCATTTCAATTTAGATTTATGAGTTCAGATTGTCTGTGACTCACTGCGTTCGCTGCTCTCTGGAAGAGTTGTTCAACAATTGAACAATGCGATAAAAATAAACAAATTCTACATATTGACCACTAATGTACGTTTGTCCTTTATTCTAATAGACTTTATAGTTATATGAAATTATTGTTACACTTGTATTCCTTAACAATGAGTGTTGATCCTTTGTCAGATTGTATCGCTGACTAGCTGCAATGTCGCACATGCTGGTCGCTTACCAGGGGACCCATAAATCTGCAAATATTATTTGTCCAATGTGCACTACAAAAAAAGAGCTAATTGAAAATTGTTCATATGCAAATTTGAATGGGAGAAAGTTTCGCCAGACTTGAAGTGGGCCAACACGAAAGTGGGCAAAATTCAAGCCACATTCAAGACGCCCCATTCGGGAGTTACGTATTTCGCCTATGTTTGGCCAACTCAAAAAAAAAAAAGCACTTGGCCAAACGAGCTATCCTTCTTTCACTTCTGGTTCAACGCATTGTTATTGTCCAGGCCTGAGCCAAACATTTTCGCTTGGGTTCTTGCAACGAGTGTTCTGCTTGAAGTACTTTGAATTTTTTTATGCGCTTATATAAATTGTGATTGGATTTGAAAAACCCTTCCATAAAAACACCAAAACCCGTCCGTCCAATGGACAAAGCGTAATGGTTGCTTCTCTGTTCTTTCTCATTTGATGCGCTTCAAAATCAATAAGCGTATGGAATGTTCAAAACATAAAAGTGACAAAAAAAAATTATGTTTTTGCTGCTTTAAAGCGAAAACTCCCACACACACAAACTTAAATAATGGAAGTTTAATGTAATTTCCATATTTTTCATATTTAATGCCATTATAAATTCATCAATTGTGCAAAATAATGACTTGCTCTGCGGCTTGATTAAAAAAACATTTTTGTTTTTAAATAAAACTTTGTTCATTTAATACTTTTATTCTAACATGTTTTTATATTTGACTAACGCCCAGAGGACCCCATTAGCTCACACTCTTTGCTCATAGTTATTTTTCCAAAAACCAATCAAATAAAATGTTAATAAAAAAATTCGTTTGTTAAATTTTCGTATTAAAGGACTGTACTGATGTTCACCAGAGCTATTAAATTTAGGCCAAAATTGTTCACTGTGTAATTGCAATTAAGGGTTGCCTTAGAAATGTTAAGTATACGCAGAGCGATAGGCACTTAACCGAGGCGCCTCTCGTAATGTATCTGTAGGCGCATAAGAGCGCAGTGAACTATACACGTGAGGCTGTTATGTTGCAAATGTTGTTATTTCTCCACCCTAGCTATTTGCGTTGATTGCTTCTAAGCCGCATGCCACAGGCCCCATAATGAGCTTAACTCGAACACACTCACACACATATCTCACCTGGAGCATAGCGAGACTGACCATCCCATATAAAGTTCGTCAATTCATGTGACAACCACTCACACGAGTCCAGAGAGCAAAAGCTGGGCAAATTAAATCCCAAAGATTTTTTCTTTTGCCAACCTGTATGTTTATGAGAAAAGTTGCGAACTTGACATTTAACTATATGTTGTTGCTATTACTGGTCTGTTTGTGGGATTTCTCAGATAGATTTTCACTCGGAATTTAATTATTCGTCCTTGGCCGCCTTTGTGTGTCTGACAACTAGAAAAGCAATTTACCTATTTCCAAATTCCAAAAAGCCGCGGATTATTTGACTTCTAGTTGCGTGCGCCTTTGTCAGTAGCGGCTTTATTGTTCGATACTCGACATAAGTGAACAAAAGCGATATTGCCGATGCGAATATAAAAATTCTCGAAATCGACTATTGAATTTTCCCTATGTTATTGTCAATTGTCAATTTAACACACTCCAAACTTACAAATATATACATGCAAAAAAGAAACTGAGTTTCCTTTATTTAATCAATATGTTGTTTATCGCATTGATAAACATTGAAGTTAAAGTTCAAAGTTGCTAAATATATTTATTTATAACAAAGAAATCAACTGTATTTTTTATAACTATATAATATATAAATTTTATCATAATCAAATTAACAAATTACATTGTTCAATATTTAATGTGACTTTTTGCTGCAAACAGGATATCTCGTAAGCGAGCACTCTTAAATATAGTTTTTTACTTGTTCATTTATTTGTCCGCCCACACAAAACAAATAGTATAATGGAAAAAGTTTCATAGTTCATTGTTCATTGACTCAGTGGAAATTGTCAAATAAAAAGGACAAAATAAATGATAAAAGTTTATTAATTAGTTCTAATTGGAATTATGCACGATGTGAAATTTAACGGAAATAAACTTGTTAATGGACCTGATGTGTTTTTTAATATTATTATTATTTTATTATTTATAATATTATAATATACTTTATTTTAATTAATAAATATTTTATGTATTCAAACGATTCAATGAGGACGATTTCTTCGAGTGAAATAATTTGGTAATTAGAGACTTCAAACTTTTAGTTAAATGGATTTCTTGGCTCTTTTCCCATGCCATCTCATTTGAAAGTCTAACTTATGTACCTGCAGTTCAGTCGATACTTTTTCAAGGCTGTTAAGTGTTGACAATGCTAAAGAGAACCAATCTTGTTTAACATTTCAATTTTCATTTGTCACTTTTTTTTCTGCTGAATAATAATTTTTCCAATTTCTAATACATGTGCTTATGTAGCCGTAATTTTATTTGCAATGCTTTCCCAATTCACATTTAAGACAGAGCAATTCATTTTTTGAGCTAGAACTAGAGACTAAGATTTTCCATATAAGTTATCGGATAAAAGGTTTATTGTAATCGATATAAATTGATTTTTTATAGCAATAAAAGCATGAATCTTATAATATTTATATACGGTAACAAATGTAAAATTAGCTTCAAAATTGTATCAGGATCGGTTAAGCAAGCCTACTATGTTGGGTTAAAGTCGCGTCTTGTATTCTAACTTGCTTCTATTTACTTCGCCTAACTTAAGCATTAGGGAAAACAGAAGCGAATCGAATCGATCAACACTCGTGTATTAGAAAGTTTGCAATTACATAGTTATTTAGGATCTAAAGGAAACCTGTTATCCTTGGCAGCACACAAGTAAATTTCACCACAAGTACCATCTTCAACTTTTCAGTAATTGAATTGAAGGTTAAACAACAAGACAGAACTTTAAGCAACCGGAGCTTGGAGATAGGGAAGAGTTCCACTTATTCTAATTACTTATTGCTCTCCATTTTCCTTAGCTCTTTTTAGCATAATGAAAGTCTCGACTTATTATGCAATCAGCAATTTTAAAGGGATCACATTGATTCCAATTTGCGTTTTCAAATGCCGCTTTTCAAAAATTCATTTGCAAAGGTTTATGGTGCCAGTTGGTCAGAAAATAATAACCATAAATAAAGGTCAATAAGTACTGGTTAATCACACTATTTAAATATGCCACAAAGTGCTCTTTTCGCGCCACTCGACCGAAATGTCGATGGCCGAAATTAAATTATTGGCATTATTTAAAATCCAGCAATTATAATTAATGTGCTGGATATTGAAACATATTGAAATTAAATTGAATTTACAAAGTAATGAATTCCAAAAATAAATGAATGATTATAAATGGAAGCGTTTATACCTACTGAGAGATACAGTGCCTTATACGCTCAATCTACTTATTTCTTATTTAGTAAGTAAACATCACAAATTAAATTCTATAATTTTAATTCAAACTTATCTGGTTATAAATAAACGAAAATAAATTGGATCTTTGGTCTTTGGTTTTTATTCTCAAGGATTACAAAACCATGAAACTTAGACAACTTTATCTAAAGCCGTCGTTTAATTTGTGCTAATGGGCAATTCCAGATATAACCTCTACACCATAAATTGCAGCACTTGGCTTTAATTTCCCTTCCCAATCAACATCAGTGCATAATCAAGTTCTCGGTAACAATTGAAAATTGCAGAGATGTCAAACAGTTAGGAAATTAAATGGAAAGCTACAGACAATATGGGTGACCTGTTGGGCTTAGTGGTTATTATGCTGTTCGGTGGTGTGCGATGCTTTTTCAAACTTACTTCGCCTCATTGATGCTCTGAAGATTATCCCGATTGTCGATGATGCTGGTTAGCAGGCTGACTACCTCGGTTCGATTGAGGCTATTCATTAGCGATATATTCACAATGCTGTTCAGCTCGAAGCGAAGCACGGCGAGAATTGTGCAATTCACCAGGAGTTCCGTATCCACAATTTCCGACATTATTTAATTGGGTGCTTTGGTGGGCGGGGCGGTTCGGGGCTAAAGGAGATTTACGCGATACGCCGTAGCGAGCCGTAGATGTGGGTTTTAATAGTTGGTTGCGTAATGAAAGCGTTCGGTTAACGGCAACTTATTTCGCAGTAATTGCAAAGACTTCCTTGTGGCTGACCATATTGGACAACCGCAGTAGGAGAAGCAAGTGGGTTGTCTGATGCACCAAGAGTTGCACATGCCAATTTGGGGGCTTTAATTATACATTGCGGTATTCACTCTTATGCATGTGCAGCGAGGATTAAGCTGCCTGTAATGCAAGTTAAATAGTGTTGCATGAATTTTGCATGCAACAATTTTATAAATTTTAAATATGGCGTACACGCAACGTTAATATTTGTATTATTTAATAGCACTCTTTGTGGGGCATTATTTAAAATTGACGAAATTTTTGTAATTAATTTTATTTATTTTAGATAATTTTAGCTATACTTTATTCAATTTGTGATTGTGACATTCAATTCAATATGTTGGTTTTGCACTAAATGTTGGTCGTTTTAAAGGGAATACGCTTTAAAAATTGGGTCAGCTTTAATTGAATTTTTTATAATCATTTAATTGTGTTATAAGTTGTATTCAATTTCTATTGTACACTGTATATTTAATTATTAAAGAATGAACGAACAATTAAAACACGAAGAGCTTATTTATTTTATTTAATGTGTTATCACATTTAGTATTATTTATAATTATTTAAATATATTTGTTTTTATTAAATGTGCAATTGCTTAATTACTCAAATCATTTTAATTTCACTTGAATTTATAAAATTCAGATTGCAATTTTTTTCATATTTTACATTTATTAAACACAGACAAGCAATTGCTTTAAACACTAAATTGAAATATTTTGTAAATTGATTTTTTTTTTTAGCTTTTTGATTTGTGTTGTGACTTTTGAGTAGCTTACGGCTTAGAAGCAACAGTGCTAGCATACTCTGACCGATACAAAACTGCTGGCCCGCTGTACCGTTAGCTGAGCTCGAGGTTACGCGTGAACTTTGGTGCTACGAGTGCCGCCGACGACTGTGCGCATTACGTCGTTACTACAAAATGTCTGCTGCGCAAAGCAACATCAGCCGAGATACACAGGCGCACAGACACCCACACGCATACAAACAAACACAACCTGTTGAGAAAAGTTAGCAATAAATGGCTGTCGGCATGTTGCTAAGCCTTACTTTCGCAACATTCTATGGCAGCCGGAGAGCGAGAAAATGAGAGATTAAGAGAGTTTGTCGCTCTCTAAATTGCTAGCAGCATTTGGTTAATACAATTTGAACTTATTGCCTTCGGTTGTTGTGTAGGCTGCGACTGCGGCAAATAAACTTCTCACTGTTGTTCTGATATGATGAATGACCTGAAAATCATTATAGAGGACATGGACAAGTGGTGGTGGGTAGTCACGGTAAATGCGATAGTGTGCATGTGTGTGTTTGTGTCAGCAAAAGTCTGCAAATGCTTGCGTGTGTTTATTTATCTACCTTTATGTGTGTATGTGTGTGAGTGGAAGTCTGTGTATGTGCGGTGTTCATGTATTTGCACATTTTAGATTATGACTGCCCATTCGGACATTTGTACATGACCCAGCACCTACACGCACACAAGCACTCTCCCACACATACAGCCACATACACACGCGTACACCCTATTAATTCGCACGCATCTGCATCCATGTTTCGTTGGTTTTTTATGTGGTTGCTGCTTTCAGTTTATGGCATACATTTGCCACTGCTCTGCCCATTGCCACGCCCCACACACCAACAACACATTTATTTAACGTGAATCACCCGCCCCAAACATATTTGCACAATTTTCGGTGTGGGCGACAGATGCTGTCTTGTTCGTATTCATCGCGCTTCGAACATGTTTATCATGTTCAATTTATGTGCGTTTGTAGTGTTTTGTTTGTATACAGCGCAGTCTGGGGATGCTTTTAATGATGCAATGGAGCACTTATTCCCAACTCTCCTCTCTATCTGTCTCTCCCTTCTCCACAGCATCTTAATCTTCTTAATCCGCATAAAATATTGTCTAAATTCCAAAAATTTGTTTCGCTATTCATAATTTATATGTAAGGATTACTTGAGACATACATTTTCATTTTGGAATAAACAATTTAGAAAGCTTAAAAGCATTATGATACGACTGTTATTATTGAAGAAAACATGCAACAAATTACTGCGTAATCACTCACTTTATGTCTTTAAGAATTATATTTTTGCATTTAAAATTGGTCTATAAAAATATTTTAGTAAATTGCAATCTACGGTTTAAAATATTGCTCTTAATATAATTCGAATTATTTTGCTTGACATAAAAAGAAGACTGCAAACTATGTTTTTTATCATATTAAATTATTTTTGTTAATCAAAATGTGTAATCTGAAAATGGTATTTGCAATAAATATTCTTTATAATTAGTTCTTGAAGAAAGTTATAATTGTAAAGAACAGACATACAAAACTTTGCTAAGCTAAACAAACTTTTTCAAATCTTTTAATTGAATATCGTGGCGGGAAGCTGCCAAAATATCAAACTTGTTTGCCTTACTTTATTGTATTTTGTTAAATTCCTTCAGTTAGACAACCAATTAAACCGGATGTTGGTCTGATGTTAAGTAGTCCTATGCTGACCAACAATCCCAAAGCTATTAATTTAGATTTAATATCATGGCAAGCAGTCAGGAACACTTCATGAAGATTTCATGAGTCAACATGTGTCAATTACCACTTGACTTTGTTTTTACAGCATGATAAATGGGTTGCGAGTGACATGACAAACAGCAATGAGAAGCACTACGATGGGGCGGTAAAAATGATAAGGCTATCTCCTAATAAGGATATACACAGCCATACATGTATACATATGTATATGGCTTGTACAATAAGATAAGCACACGCTGCTTTTGTCTTCAAGTAAAAGATCCCAACTTGACTACTTTACTTGATTTATACGTCACACGTCACCTTCCCCATGAAAAAAAAAAAATACTTTTTTGATATGTTATTTGAAAAATCACTTTGGCAGCCATTGAAGTGAAAGCTGAGTTCATTGTTGCATTTGCTCATTAATATACGACCACAAAAAAATAATTAGCATGTCACAGCTGCAATGTTCGTTTCTGGACAGAGCGTGGGAAGCCTGTCTGGCGATTTCGGTTTTGTTCTTGGCTTAGCTTTTTGGTTTGTCCGCAGCACGAACGAGAATAGAAATTAATCAACTTTTACTTTGTCATTGTAATTAAAATGTAATTAGCTTGAATAAACCGCAGCACACTCGACTGGCTTGATTAATATATATTAATCTACCAATTTGTGTTTCGGGCATTAACATTTCAGAAAACTTACAAATATTTGTGTAATGCTCCATTTATCAGGAATGATTGTGCTATAATTGCAACTACAACTGTAAAATGATGACTTCTCTCATCGATAAATAAAAGCTAAATACCATATATTTTCTCTTATAAATTTTACATATAAATAAAAAAAAATTATATGTAAATAATGATAAGATTGACAACAATTTAATTCAGCTCCTTCCGGATATCAATTTTCACGAATAATGAGGTTATAAAGGCAACTATAAATAAAAATTGGAATATACACAATATGATTATTCAAAATATTTAATACTTACTGAACAATAGGGATGCGAGCCATACGAAAAGTGCCCAACAACTGAGTTGTATGAAAAGGGGTAACAAAATATTTCCACCAAACGAACCGAGTCGACCGAATGTCATGATCAGTATTAATACCATTGTCCTATTAGGTAGAACTTGTGTGTATTAAATAGTAATGATAGAACATTTTTTGTAATACCTCATTAAAGTAGGAAATTCCACGACAATCAATCCAATAATCGTCGTTGCACAAATGCCCAAAATGGTTAAAAATAACGCAGATATAATGAGAGTTGCTGTAGTTGATGTTGCAAAGAAGAGTCCACCCACCAGGAATATGCATATAAATAAACTGACCTCTATGTGAAAAGGCAAAAACAAAATGAGAACCCTCATAAATATATATAATTTATAAAAGCGAAAGCCTTTTAACACTAATATTAAGACTTTTAAGTTCTGCATTTATTTTTGGTTTCACAATTTTTTGCTTTTAAATGCAAATTTCTTAATAGTTGTAAAATATAGAGTTATTTTGCTCTTTCTGTAAATTTGTGTTACTCACTCATCATGTGACTGGCGACGAATCGAATGCGCAGCAGAGGAAACAATATCAGAAAACCAACTAGACAAATGGCTGCCAAAATGATGTTATACTTATACGTATCCGCTTCCAGATGCTATAGTTTTGGAAGGATAATTCTTTTAATGCATGAAAATTTTGGTCAATAGTCCTCCCACCTACACTGTCGCATTCCTTTAATTTCCTTTCGGGTGAATCGATGTAGAAATGTTTAGTGTGATTTAGCACCAAGCACATGCTCAGATCGATGTCGAGTGCCTCGAATGAGTGCATTGTAGCAAAGATTTGTGGCAACCACAGGCGCACTGAGTTCACACTGTCAATAAAAGAAAAATCGGTTATGTTTGTAAACAGGTGAAGTGATCGCAAATTGAATGATAAAAACTAGTTCATAAATTAAATAGATTTTTAAGATAAGTCTTTGTGCAATTCAGATGAAATTTTTACTGAAAGCTTACTGAAGAATACTAAAACTTAAAAACTTAAAAAGTAACAACATCCTACACAAAATGATAACTTAGACAATATATCGTTTAGTGTGATTGCTATACGAATTACGGTTGCTCCTTTGCTTCAATCACATAAATAAAATGTCATATCACGGGTTAAATTGTAATGCGTATTTACCAGGTTATTTGGCATATGTGCAGGGTGTATACGCGCGCTGATAATCCCAGATATGGGCTGGAAAACATTGGCTTCAGCTGATTCAGGCCTTTGATACACTTCAGCTTGATTGTACGAAAGAGTTGGCGTTCGTGTGGCAAACTGAACCTCTCAGGAGTGGGATCCGTCAGATGTGTTATCTATAGAGAATTATACATATACATTTTGATATTTCTCTTTATTTTTGCCTTTTTGTATCTGACCTTGATGCATGATAAAATAATTTACTCACCGGATAAGATTGGCGACTCTTACGCTTATTCATGGCATAGACTAACTGGAAACATCTCATCGCCTTGCTGTATTTACCCTGTGACATGAGAAACTTGGGACTCTCAGGCAAAAAGATCTGAAAAATACCGCTCATGAGGCTGGGTAGTGCGGTAATTGCCAAAAATATATGCCAGGTGTGAACTGCGAGAGAAACTGAAATTATAATGTTCGAAATTTAGAGAGCCATCCACATACACCTCCATTGGCCAACATTAATGTGAATGATTACTGGCAGCATTACGTATGCCAACACCGGCAAAATGAGAGCAGCGAGGCTAAGAGACAACCCAACATATAACATGATTAAGTGCCTGTGTTTCTTGCCGTGGAATTCGGAGATATAGCTGAAGATCACGGCAAACGGCCCACAAATGCTGCAAAAATGCAAAAACCATTTGAATGAATACAAAAAATGTGAGTGGATGTATACCCACAGTAATCCATTGAAAAACTTGAAGATCATTAGCTGTGTGGAATTCTGACTGAGAGCGGCGCACAGCACACAGACGCCATCCGTCAAACAACCAACAATGAGAACAACGCGGCGCCCCATTGTATCTGCCGCAAAGCCCCACGGTACCGCCGAAATAATCATGCCTGCCACATACACTCATAAGTGGAGATCAATCAGAAGTTATTCGTTTTGAATCCTTTACCTGCAAACGTTACAGCGTTCATAGCTCCTTTGTCAAACTTCGACAAGTGCAGCTCACACTCAGCTGAGGGCATTATAAAAGACATCGCAGTGGCCGCGAATACCATTGAGAAAATACATGGCATCCCACAAATTAAAATTATTACGTTAAATAATCCAAAGCCACATTCAGCAATTGCTGTTTCGAAATCACCGATATTAACACTACGAATTTTTGCCATCTAAATCCAAATCTAGTTAAAATGAATTTTGAAAATAAATTGTGAGGTTTCTATGTTCATATAGTCAGTAGTCTCTGAACAAGTAAGTATAAGGGTACTATATCTTTGATTTCAGCAGATATTT
Source organism: Drosophila cognata (assembly GCA_035041535.1). Classification (NCBI taxonomy): domain Eukaryota; kingdom Metazoa; phylum Arthropoda; class Insecta; order Diptera; family Drosophilidae; genus Drosophila; species Drosophila cognata. The sequence goes on along the minus strand of JAWNLC010000571.1, from coordinate 8,001,322 downwards.
TTCAAAATTCAGAGTTTCAACGTAGCTTATGGGTTTGTACGGTTAAGGGTAGAAACTAATTGCCCAAGCTAAGAGTAGTTGGTAATATTAAATTGTTATGGGTAAATAAAATAATTTAAAATTTTACCACTTTGTTAACTCTTTTTTCTGATATTCCTTTAAAAACGGGCACAAGTTCAAGTCTTATCTTGAACTTGACAATTGCAGTAAATTAGATGGTGCTTGCGATAATATTTTATATAGCTTTTATTCTATATCCTATTTTCTAAATAATGTTATTGTTTGACTTTCATTAATTTCATAAATTTAACAAAATTCCACGAATTCAATATTTCTACTTTCACTGCTGTGCGTCAACAGCTAATCGAATGCAGTCTTTCATAATTTATAACCAAGGTTCTCTCATCAGTGCCTCTTTTAGATGCACCATATATATGTACCTGCACCGAACTCAAATCCAGTCCGCATTAATTGGTGTTGATGAGATTGCCATATTGCAATTTTCCACATATTTCATGTTTGTCCTTATCGCTGTTTGTTTTAACATGTTTATTTACTCATGCATTTTTTTCTTACTTAATTTGTTATAAATGAATTAAGTACTTCATAAATCAAAAATCTCTGCGATTTACATTATTACATTTGCACCTATTCTACAGAATTACAAATTTTTAGTGAAATGTCAGAAAAATACTCGTATCGTCAATATTTAATTTTAATTTTTTATAGAATTTTTAAGTTTGCATTCACAAATTTCATTCATACTTTTAAATAGCTAATGGATTTTATATTCATAGCTAACCTATACTTAAATATATAGTAATACAGTAGTCTAAGCATATAAAAACAAATTGCAATGCTTAATGCAATAATTCTCTAAGTGTAATCATAATCTTACAACTTAAAATCATAAAACAACAATAAAATCGGAGTTCATCAGTAAAAAACATCAGTACACAGCCATATATCAGTATAACTTTTATGTATAGGTCGCTTTTGTTGGATTTGGAACGAAAATTGAGAGCACCGCAGCAACTGCAAGATAAAAAATGTATTTTAAGAATCTATTTTAATTCAAAATCATATTTCGAAAGCGTACGCAGCATGACGAAGGAAACCATTACAAAGGGCGGTATACAACCAATCTCTATCAAAACTGGAAAGAGTAGATTACCAGAGAGTGCGCCCAGACGGCCACACATCATGACAATGGCCACTATCACAGACCTGTAGGAAAAAACAAAGTTTGTATTAAATTGTAGAACAGTTTGAAAACTGTAGGTCTTACCGAAACTGTGTGGGAAAAAGTGAGACAACTGCCCCCATAAGAGAGGACACTGTAATGCCCGCCACAGTGACAAAGGCTGAAGAGATAGCAATTGTTGTAACACCATTTATGGACCAATAAAGCGCAATGCCAAGAATACAGCTCACAAATAGACCATAAGCTTCAAATTGGGAAATATAAAAGAATATAAAAGAATATATAAATAAATATTTATCAGAGTTTGCTATCATTTATAGTTTTTAATTGTTATATACTATCAATATATAAAAAAATGATCAAAAAATTAAAAAAAAAAATAAAAGAATTCCCTATTATATAACCAAAGTTGTAAGGCAAAATTTAATCAGTCTAAAATAAAGTAATGTATTATAGTAACCGATCCTTTGAAGGATGTATTTACTTAGCAACCGCTTGGCACCCGCAATACGCATTAGCCCTGCAGCACCGAAGTAACCGAAAAATCCACAGGCCGCAACGATTATATTGTTAAAGTACATATCCATTGAAACTAGTTTGGGCTGTAATAGAATGACAAACAAAAATTGATTTCCAGTCAAGTCAGAATTAAGCAGCAAAAAAAAAAGACGATGTCGGATAAAAATATTATCTGATGTTTTGACACGCACCTCAGCACAGGCAGTCTCATAATTCGTTAACGTCTCAGCTGTTTGATTGACACTGTACGCGAGTATAGTGCACATGGAAGCCGAGGCTTCTTTGTCATCCGCATGCGCCGCCTCATACTCAGCCATGGATGCAAACAGTTGGGGAAGCCATAGGCGTATTGTGTTCATACCCAGAAATATGCAAAACTGCATTGTGTAGCAGTGGAGCGAGAGGCCGAGCAGCGGTTTGTGGAACATGGGATTTATTTGCTTCATGCCAGCACGCAAACTTTCCATCAGGGTGTCCGATTGTGGCGTTGTGGCAACAACCGCTGGTTTCTCATCAATTGTGTAAATGGCCTCGTCCTCTTTGGCATCGCGACTAGGCACCTCCATAACAAGCGATTTGATCTGTTTAAGAATTCATGTTGAATTTAATTATTAATTATTAAAAAATTAATTAATCCTTACAAGATGGTTACATTTAATAAAAACGAAGTTGACAATTAAGTTAATTCATTCCATATGGGATCAAGGCTATCTACTGTTCAATTGGATTTAACAATTTTGTTGGGAAAATATACTTACTGGATAGCTGTCCTTTGGTTTGCCCGTATTGATGTGATAGATCTTTTGCAGCACCTGCAAGGCTTCACCATTACGTCCATGCGCCATCAGAAATTTGGGACTCTCGGGCAATACCCACATTATGAGTCCACTAATCAAACTGGCTAGGCAGCATACAAACAAAAAGATCTGCCAGTTGTGTACTGAAACGTCACATAGATAAGTACAATTATTTACAATAAAAATAAGAACGAAAATGTTGAACATACTGTTTACAATGCCAAAGACAACAATGTCCCATTGTCTGGGAAAGGTGGCCCAAGCCATCAGAGGCAGTAAAAATTGGGAAGCAGATGTAATCATGCCAACCACCATCAGAGCTTGAATTCTGTGTTTCTCTCGTTGCATTTCCGTCAAATACGTGAAAAGCACAGCTGCCGGCCCGTTAACTCTATAAGAGATCGCAAGTTCAAACATACATACATATCTCTAACCAAATAAATAAATAGTGTATTTTTACTTACATGAATCCGCCTAAAAACTTGAACGTCACTAGCATTATAAAATTTTGACTTAACGCGCTGCCCACCCCACAAACAAAAGTCAACATATAGCCGTAGACAAGCACAATGCGTCGACCCTTCCTGTCAGACAAATATCCCCAGGGTATAGCCGAAATTATCATGCCCGCATAGGAACATGCATTCAGAATACCCTTGTCCGTTAGAGTTAAATGCAGATCGCACTCGGCAATAGGCAAAATATATGACATCGATGACGATTCGAACATATTTGCACAGGTCGCAGGTATTGCCAACAGCAACAATATCAGATTAAAGCGTCCAAAACCGGCGGCAAAAATGGCCTCGTTAAAGTCAGCCGGAGCGTCAACATCCTTAGGAGCGCCGTTTGAGGCAACGGCAGTACTATTGGAATCGCTATCGGTATCTGTTCCTCTGTCTGTAATTTGTATAGAATTAAATCATAATTAATCACATTTTTGTATCCTTGTAGAGGGTTATTAAAACTTAGTTGTGTCATGTGTAACGAAATGAAGGAGACATCTCTGACCACATAAGGTATATATATATTCTTGATCAGTACCACTAGGCGAGTCTATGTAATGATATATGATGATATGGTCTCGATCTTAATGAAACTTGACATATATCCGTATTTCCGGACACTTAGAACTCGACGTCCAACCGGATCGGACCTCTGTATCATTCACATTCAATATAACTACCCAAAAAGCAACCATCTAAATAAAAATGTCCTTAAATCGGATAAAACATAATATTATTTGGTTTCAAATCCTTCTCAAATCGTATGTAACATGTTTCATAATCATTTATTTAGGAAAATAAACTTATTAAAGCCTTTTATAATTTTATTTATTTGATTATTTCACTTTCGTTTGCAGATTATCTTCATAATGTTCAACAGGTGTACATTTTGGCAAGTCATTTTATTGTTTGCTCGAGTTTACAGTGTAAACATAAGTGAAGAGTGTTGCTTTTGATTTAGATCGAGGGAATTTAGGACTTTCTTGAATTGCGTTTTATGTTGAAATGATTAATTTCTTATATTTCGCAGGATAACAGTATATTTTATTGAATTACTTAATAATTTTAGATGATCTGAATTAATACCTTTCACTTTGTCGCGATTGACACTTTCAGCATTATTCTCTGCCATATTTTTGTACTCAACACTTGGTATTTAAATATCTCAATTTCACTTAATTAAGCACTTAAGGGTTACAATCAATTAATGTGTCACGTTTTATAATTGAAACGCGCATAGCCCACAATATTTTAATAGTGCACTCGTATCACATAAGTTTCACGATTTCCGAGCCTGTGAATTGGTTTACTCTTCTTCATTCAGTCTGCGTGTCTGTTTGCAAGTGATGCGCTCTTATGAATGGCTCTGGGTTTTTATCAACTGTTGCAATGGAGAAGTGACGATTTATTTAAATGTCATCTTATCGTTGATAATTCAGCGTCAACATGCTTTCTTAGTTGCCATAAAGATTATGAATACACAACAAGTTGTTTAACACACTATCCATGTCGAGGCGAGCAGTTAAATAACATTAAATATTTTTAAATTTTAAAAAAAAAAAACAGAGACAATCTTATTCCTTAAGCTAAAAAAAGATCACTTAATTTTTTAAATACATCTTACTAATTAAACATTTTTAGTTAAAAATATGTTATTTGAATAACATTTCGTAGGAATTAAATTTACTTCATGAAAATATAGATATATACAATACAAAAATAAAATCATTATTTGTTGTCTTAATTTTTAATTAAATATTGGAATATATTTGCTACAACGAAAGAGTCCGAGTTAGAATCAGATTAGTCAGATCCGGAATTATTTGGCAAAACATGGGTTAAGCAGTTTACAAAATTTGACACTTACAGTCATTAGAAGTCACAGAGTAACATTTAATTAACTAATCCGTGGCAGTCCCCAACCGAAGATAAGCTATGAGATAGCAACAAAGATTTTTTTTTCGGAACACCAAGACGTGTTCACCTCTGACTAAGCGAACTTGAATGCTTACCAAACTACTTACATCCTTTATTTATTCACAGTAAAATACTCAGAATACTAAAAATTGATCATAAATCAATTAACAACATTGTTACAAATAAAGATATTTATGTTATCTTAGCAATAACTTGTCATGCAAACTTTTCTTTTGAGAATGACTCTCAGAAACAAATGACAATTCATGCGTACCAGAATGACAATACGAATATAATGCATGTCACTGTAATACAGATGCTTCGTGATCAGAGTATAGAAATTATTCCAAATCATTCTTAAAAGCTATTCTCCACTGGATTGGGAATAAAAAAAAATTGAGTGCACAGAAGCAACTGCAACTTCAAAATGGATACAATTATGTAAATGTGGATAATAGATTAATATATGACTAAGTAATGAATATGGCAATTTTGACAACTTTAATCCATTCGAACTCATATATATATCAAAGCACAGAATAGACTTGTCATATAGATAAATTAATGTAATTAATTTATTTCTTATACATATGTCGCTAATTATGATACATTTTGTTTTTACATTATTTAGATAAGACAAATCCTCGCAAACTTGTAGCCCAGTCGTGTATTTCAGTCAATGGCGTCCACCAGCTTGCACATCATGCGATCGTGCTGATAGCTTGGATCGTTTTTCGCTGCTGCATTCGACTCTAGAGGATCCACTTCCATTTTAACATTGGCCCCGCCATGCTCATCATCATCATACAGCGCAGGCAGCGCAGAGAAGGCGCTGTTCACAATATCACGCACACGTTCCAAGTGCTTCTGGAAACGTGTTGCGGTCTCCACGCGTTGTCTCTTCTGCATTTCCATCATCACTCGCAGAGTTTCGCGCGCCTGATGCGGCCTGAACTCGTTCAGTAAATGGTGCATATTCACGAACAGCAAACTCAGATCATCAATCTGTGAAAAGTTGAAAAAACATATAAATAACATGAATATCACACAATAAGCATACCGAACACACTTTCTCTGTGCGCCGCGGACTATCGGGATTCAGTATCAAAAAATCAATGAGATCCAAAAAGTTGACGAGCAGCGAGTGATTCAGCTTCTTGAGCTCCTTGCGCCGGTCAAAATGTATGGGTATCAAGCGCTTGATATTCTGTGACTCCAGGGAGCGAATCATCTCGTCGTTGTTGTATGGAATGCCGAACATGCTGTAGACTTCATGCTGTGACGGCGGCGGCGGTGGACGCGGAGCCCGATTGCGTCTAATGTTCTCCTCCGTGTAGTTGCTAATGTAACGCTCCGGCGGCATCGGTAAACTGGGCACCTGGGTCTCGGCGTTGGACATCTTGTGCGTCTATTTTGAGAGCCACTTGCAATATTTGCTAAACTTGCGTTTTGTTTTGCCAGCAACAAATGATTATTTTGGTGTCAGAGTGACCGTCAAGCACAAAGTGCAAAATGCCAAAATATAAAAATACCAACAAAAATTACCTTTAGAATAACATATTTTTTTTTATAGTTTTTTACACTATGCAACAGCAGCTTCAATAATTTTCAATATTTTGATAGAAAATAATGTTTACCTACGATAAATAAGAAATTTCAAAAACGTTTCGAGTTCGATAATTATCTGATCTTTTTGAAATTTCGCAATCAAAAAAATAGTTGTAATTTATTTCTCATTTCAGACACATTTATTTATATTATAATTTGACGACTATTTAACGTGCACCTTCCAAAATGACAATTTATTGTCGGATGCCGCAGTGATGTACGGCAAGCGCTGATGCCAGGCCAAACCGCCATAGGTCTTCAGAGGCGCCTCGATAATCGGTACCGGTGACTTGCCCACGAAGACCTTAAGCGTGAGATCGGGTCGACCAATGCTGGCCATAGCGATCTCACCGCTGCCTGGCGCAAAGCGGACAATGCGACCGCCATCCTCGTGCGCCTGCTTCACATCGGCCGGCTTGAGGGGACGGCTAAGATCCCAGGTGACAATATCACCACCGGCCAAAGCTGTCACAAACAGCCGATTGCTCTGCGCCCAATCTGCAGACATGAGCGGAAATTTCGGTGATTCGACGGAGACAACGGCCTGCTTGCTGCGCACATTATACAAATGGATGATGCCTAAATTAGAAGTGTGTTAAAAGTAGATTTACTAAGTAATCACTGAGTATGCATATACCACGCTTTTCAGCCACAAGAACTTTGTTGGGCTCATCGGGATGGGATCTAATCGACATGCCCGCCGATGACAGACAGAACTTAACGACATTCTTGATATTTGTTGTGTCGGTGTCCATGTCGGTAGTAATGTCCCAGAAACGGCAAGTGTAATCATCGCTCACCGACGCCAGCAATTCGCCGTCGCAGACCCAGGCAATGTCGTTGACATAGTCGCTGTGTCCATTAAGGGATATGGCAGCTGGCTTCTCGTTAAGGTCCGTTTGAAACAGTCGAATTTCGCATTTCCCAATCGCCGCACAAACGGTGACTTTGCTTGGTTTCGCATTCAGCGAGGTGTCCGGCGAGAAGGCGATTTTGTGGCAGGGTGTGTCCGTTTCTTCTATATCCATTTCACATATCTGCAAATCCTCTAAGTGGTTCCACTTGAGCTCGCCACTTTCCTCCTGATATTATAAATAATGCATTTATAATGGGATTAACTTTTGATAAATTGTAATTTTGACTTGCCGGCAAACTAATCGAAATCAATGAGAGATGTTCCCTTTGTGCAACGCATAGCAGGTTGTACGCAAAATCGTTGGTGCATATCTCATAGCAACTGATGTTGTGGGTCAACGCTATGGTACCATCAGGTTCTGTTACTGTTCGCATATTTACGTACTTTCAATAATCGACAAATAGATGCAACAAATTACCGGCGCCAATATTTGCTCGTGTGTTGAGTAAATTCGCTGTGTTCTGCAATAGGTTGGCAGGGCTACATTTAAGCAACACTATAACAATGTGAATTGGCAGCACTGTGTACAGCTGCAGCGGATGCATAAATGAAAACAAATTTTCTGTGATGACAGGTGACAGTGCTGCAAAACTTTCTTTTGAAACATATCGATAAATACATTAGCTTATCGATATATACTAAAATGAGGATTTTACAACACTAAAATAGGTCATCTGTGGAATTGTCCGATTCTACTAATAGGAAAGTTTATATATATTGTAAAAATAAATAAATCATGAATTGTAATGCATACGTAGAAAAATCTTCAGCAAGCGCACTATTTGTGGACATCATGTCGACACTGAACTATCAGTTATTCATGCAAAAAAAAATGTAAACAAAAAGGTTATGTAAACTTCATTGGTCTTACAGCGTGAAGATTTGCCGCCAGCACTCCTCAAAAACACTTGGAACATAAGTGAAAATGTTGGGACTGCAACGTTTTGCCGGCAGTATTGTGACACAGCTCTATCGACGCGCCACATACAGCAGCAACACACGTGCGGCGAGCGCGGCACTTGCAACGGCGGCAAGTAATGGACTAGGATCTGGAGCGACCGATGAGCCAGATGCTCGTACGCCGGCGGCAGAGGCGATCGCCAAGAAACAAAAGCACTCTGGTGCGTATTTATTTTGATAAAGTAACTTTTACATTTACAGTTTAATTATTTACAGGTCACATGGTCGCAGCGGCATTTGAATCACTGCGAAATGAAACCGAATCCAATGGGAAACCAGCTGCATCCGTCGCCAGTAAAATTGATGAACGAATTGTCAACGCTAAGACAGTGAACGGTCTGTTGGCCATAACAGAGAACAACAACGCATTTTCACGTAAACATGCCCTGAAGATTGTTTCTATATTAGCCGAATGGAGCACCATTAATCGCGTTAAAATATCCGAGTTCGAGAATGATACGAGGTTCCTGCGCGTATGTCGAATGTTGGGCCGCACAGTGCCCAAGGATGGAACCAATGGAAAAAATGGTGGCTCTAACAATAACAACGCTTCGAAACGCATTTCAGGCTTTCGCACCGATGATTTGAATACGGTCCTTGGTGTGGCGGGTGACGATGAGGCGGCCAAGTTAATAGCCAGCATTAGTCTGCCTCAGATGGTAAAGGTGATGAGCACCTTGGCGCAGCGCAAACGACGCAGCACTCCATTGCTGCGCTCACTGGCGTTCAACATAAGTAGCTCCTCAGAACAGCTGGATCTAAAGCAATCAGCCGATGTTCTGTATGCCATGTCCACGCTGAATTTTCAGGACTCTGTGCTCGGTGCTAAAGTGTGTGCAGATGTGCAAGCTGCACTGCCAAAGAACTCGGAAAAATCCGCCGTTGTGGGCTCCGCACTCACCAGTCTCGGTATAATGCGCTATCGGGATTTGGGTATGTACAAAACGCCATTAATTAAGTTCGTTTTTATAGCATCTCTCCTCATATTTAATTGCAGATATACTGGAATCGGTGACGCAGTGGCTGATTAACAATAGTGAAATCTGTCGACCTCAGGATCTCAGTGCTTACTTCTTAACAGCGGCGCTGCTTAACTTTAAAAGCGCAAATTTGGAAGATGTGCGCAAAAAGCTGGCTAAATCCATTGTTCGAGAGGACTTCACAAAGCAATCGGACTGGCTGAACTATGTTTGGTCGCTGACAATGCTGGATCTTGTGGATCACAGTCAACTGGAGTCGGTGCTGAGGTTGTTCATTGTTCGCCAAGAGTTTTGCTAAAATTTAATTAACTAACTATATTTGTATTACAGCGCGGACTTCTTGACTAAATTGGAGAGTGAAAAGGCCGGCCTAACGCCAACAGCAAAAATGAGGCTTCTAAATTTAAATAGTTATGCGCAACTTTGTGCTAGCAACTACAAGGGCGTTCTGCTACCTGCCGATAGTCCTGTCTACGAAGTACCCATGGCGCACACGAAGGCGAAACAAATTCTAGTCAACGGTATGCTGGACGCGCTTAAGAGTCTACTGCCGGCCAGTAATCATGTGCAAGGCTCGGTGGATAGTAAAATGGGTTTTCTAATTGGTATGTGACCGCAAACAATAAATGACGAATCTTTTTACATATGTCTCAATTACAGATGCAGTATGTCAGTTCGATGCAAAAAGAAATCCACTTCCCCTGGATAAGAAGAATCCAGATGCCATCAGGTGGTTTCTATTATAATTTGCTTGGTTGCGCTCATGATTCGATAACGTGGGTATTTTACTTTCAGAGTCGCCCTAATGGTGGTTGATTTCCATGACATTTGCCATGGAACGCATCGTAGTGCCAGCGGCACAACGAATTTAGCGTTCGATCTGCTGGAAAAGAGTGGCTATCAAGTGATTCCTGTGCCCTACAACGAATTCAGCACCAGTGACAAGTTACTGAAGCGTGTTCAGTATTTGGAGGCGAAGTTTAAGGCCGTTGTTAGTAGCAAATAAAATCAATTATAGCTTTGTACTGTTTTCATCAAAATTTGAATTGTTTGATTATTGTAATTTTATAATTATATTAGGCGCCGAATTAAAGTAAACTATTCAAATCCGATATCTGTAAAATTTAAATAACTTTTTGGAATTAGTTAACTGCTCGCATAACACTTTTAATTTAATTAAAACTTTAATATTATTGTTCATATTTTCTTATTTCTTCTAGAATTTAGATCGCGTTCAGGTCGCTGCTGCGCTGCTTATTCATGCCCACCTTCCACCATTGGCCAGTCTCTTGGAACTCGGTGGCAACAGCTGCCAGTGTGCGGAACAAATTGCGCGACAACATATGACAATTGCCCACATGCAATATAAACTTAGGATCGTAAACCTTATCCATTTGCTCAATCTTATAATGATCGCGGGTCTCACGCTCTGTGAGACAAACACAGTTCCATGGCGACCAATCCTCGCTTTTATTCCAACGCGGCAAACTGACCAAATATTGCAGGCATCAGTTAGAGCAGTAATTATTCTTGACAACTTACCGCAGTTCGTTTAGGTTTTCAGACTTGCTCAGCGCTGAGTGGCCATGCCAGATTTTGTCAATAATATGACGCACATCGTCCTGCTGGATGACAAAGGCAAAGGATGTGGCGCACTTTCGCTTCCGTTCGTCTCGCTGAATACAGCGCAAAATCGACTGGTAAACATTGTTCTCTGTGGCCACCAACTGTAAGGTATTTGTCAAGTATTAGTTTGACGAAGGCGTGGTCAAATTGTTAGCTCACCTTCAGGTAGTAGCAGTGTTTGCAAGTGTCCACGTGACTCTGACGCGTTCTAATTGCAAACTGGGCGAATGGCTTCACCTTCTTGCAGACGATGCACATGCGCGAGGGAATCTCTGCACATGGATATATACTATAATATCGATCGTTTATATACTATAATATCGATACTACTTACTCTCCCCCTGCTCGCGTTTCTGAAACTTAATCAGCTCAAAGAATAATATGTTCTGACGCTTGCGTAGGATTTCCACATCGCAGGACTTGGTATAGATTAGCAGATTTTTTTCTCGATCGAACAGATCAAAAAGCTAAAGACTTGGATGTTAATATGTACCTCACTGATATCCCAGTCAATCAAGTATACCTCTGGAAAGTTGGGAAAACTGGTCTCATCCATGAGCAACTCCATGACACGCCTGATCAGCTCCAGTCGCTTCTCCTTTTCCACCGTCTTGCGCAGATCCTTGTAGACCTCAGTCAGAAAACGCACTCGTTGCGTACGCAGCAGGTCCAAGTGTATTTTGGTATCCTTGTAGCCAATCCACTCGACTGGCTTACCCATCTCCTTGAGCAGTTGATCATTCCGAAAGTCCTCCATGGCCATGTAAACGACACGACGCTGTCGCTCTACACCGTTCAGCAAACGGATTTCCTTATCCAGCAGAATGTTCACCTCAGAGATGCGTGCCGGTCCCTCAAAATTTGCCGCAATGCGTTTAAGTTCCGCTCGTTTCCAACGTGAGATTTCCGCAAACAGCAAGTCAAAGTCATCATTGGAGCGAGGAAATTGCTTGATGAGTTCATTTCGCTCAACCCGCTTCTCGACGCACTGCTCATAACGCTGATCCTCATCCAAGCGATTTTTTACCAGACGTCTGCCAACAGTTCTAATAAAATCTATCCGAATGTTTACGTTAACTTACCGAAACTCCTTGGCCCGCAGATGTATGTTCTTCCAGAGTATCCAGCGTCGCCAGTTGCGCTGTATGAGGAGAATCTTCTCGAGACGTCGCTCGGATCGTTCCTTTTGCGCATATGTTTGATATTTACCAGGTATGATAACAAAGTCAGTGGCCGTGGACACGTATCTAATGTTGATGTCATCCAAAAAGCATTGCACGGCTTGTTCGTGTGCCGTATTCTAGAATTATGTGTGATATTCTCGGACAATTCTTAGTAAAAATCAAAAAGCAGCTTCTCACCAAAGTCTTCTCTTTGTGCTCCCAGGTTTGGGTATCCCGTGTGCGATACCGTCTATACTTCCATTTGTCAAAATAGGGTCCAGTTTGTGTAAAGGCATCCAGATACATCTTGCCACTAATCTTGTCCTTGTAGCCACACAAAAAAGGCTTCACAATTGCAGCATTCTCGATCTCGACCACAACATTCTTTGGCTGACCATCCTCCGTATTCTCACCAGATATATGCACCGTCAAATAGTCAGGCAGACGATATTTGCTACGCAGTGTATGTATGATGTAAGCCATAAGTATTTGAGGTATGCAAAATTCATACTCACTCATAGTACACACTCAGACTCAATTTAGGCATTGAGTCCATGGCGTCAGCGCTTTGTGGCACTTTGAGCTCCAGCTGAAACTCGTGTATGCCAAAGTCATCACAAATGGTCGAATGAATTGGAATGGAATTGCAGAGCTCGCGATCCTCTTGCTTAACAACAAGTAGCTCCGGATCCACCTCAAAGCGACGTGATATATCCTGCTTGACCTCGCCTATGGTCATGCAATTGGGATAGACTTGGGCAATGAACTTGCCCTGCGATATACAAAACTTGACCGTGACATTTTGCACCTGCACACAGATCTCATCTATGGGCTCGGATTCCGTGCTACGTTCCTCGTAGGTTGGTCCGCATATGGCCCGTACTTGTGGCTGCTGCGATGGCGAAACATTCAGCTGCAAGTTGCATGTATAGGATGGCGGCGACGGAGATTCCTTGTCGCTCATTTTCGTATACAACTCAAAAATAAAGATTCTTTTTATTCTACAGTTGATTATTTGTGGTATCCAAACGGCCTGCTGGGTGTGTGTTCCTCTCGTGTGGGGCCCTTAAATGGGACGACTGTTCAGGGTCAGGGGAGGCTATGGGAATTCATTTGTTCAATAAATACTGTTGCTTGGCGCCCTGTTGTGGCAACGCGCCCGTTGGCCACGCCACATTTTCCCTATCGTACATTTCGTACTCTTTATTACCTAATTGCCCACTGACTTTTCTCACGCATTCGTAGTTACACATTTCTTTTCTGTTGGATATAAATAAATTTTATTTACATGTGTTTTTTTTTTTTTTGTTTTTGTGAGTTTCTTATGGTGAAAGAGCCAGTCGTGTAATATGAGTCCGCTAGCTTTTTGTCAGCTTTAAATTTACGAGCGAATTTTTGCTTAATTGCCCCGATTTCCATTTGTGCTGAACATTAAGATTAATTGGGGAGGGGAGGGGAGGGGCGTGGATGAGATTGGAATTTTTTTTATGGCAGAATATTATTTGAATTTCAATCAGAAATTGTGTTGCCAAATTTAAATGCAGTATTATTCTAGAGTTTGAACTGTGGTGATGGACTGATTTTGAAATTCCTTTCAGTTTTCATTGTAGAAAGTTGTGAATCACATTTATATGTATGTATTTGTGTATATAAATAAGAATCGTATTGAACCAACCAATGGCGACAACCGCGTCGCGTTTTATGAGTTCTTTTTGTATGCATTATTGCTAATTCTTGAGAGGAGAGATCCAAATAGAGCTCAGTGTATTTTGGCGTGAGCTTATTATTTACTCAACTGTCATATTGTTCAGTGTAATGGCTGATTGGTGAAGGCAACATATTTTCTCCGCGTCTCCTTGTTAAATTAAAAGCTATAATGTATAAAATAAACAGAAAGAAAATACAAGAAATGGCTTCCCCATTTAGATAATGCTGTGTTTACAATTTTCTCTTAAATTAATTATACATACACAACATCTATCATAAAAAAACTAGATATCATACAATTTTGCAATGAAATTATTGTCCAAATTACAAGAAATTATCATGTATGTTACGATGTATTTATTTATGTATGTAAATATAGTGCTTCTAAACTAAAGTTCAATTTTAATCTAGAGTTTAAATCTTGGTCAATGAGACATTTCTCTTAAAAGCGATTGAGGTTTGATTAATTGTGGCTGTGGAAAGTTTTGTACAAAAAACTGCATTTACCCTTGTGTACCATATATACAAACATACATATATACAAATGCCACACTTTTGAGTCGAAAATGTATCTGGTAGATGTCATCGCTTCATTATTTATTGCACAACATCAGAGTGGATGCTGCGCAGACGCCGACAGTAATTACTTTTACTAAATGGTTTTCAAGATATGCGTTTATCTCATCGGATGTATGTATGTATGCATGTATGTAATACAAACAGTGTCTGCTTCAGGGCAATCCACACGTGTTCATGATTGCTCTATGACTATGCCAAAAGCTGTTAAATAATGATATCTATTAACTCTAATTTGTTGCTGGTCTGCAAACAAACATACCATGCACATTTATGACTTGTCCATGGATGTAAAAGAGAGTGGTAGAAAATGGTACAAATGAAGAATACACAAACTGCGATAATAGTTTTTTGAATTGTTGAATCATCAAAATTGAAACATTACAAAAAAATTAAGTCACTAAATAAAACAGGTCAATTTTTTGATATTCTTTTTGCACTTCATTTACACAAATGGAGTTCCAATTCATATTTTCATTTTCTCTTAAATATTTGTTTCAGAATATTCTAGCCATTTGAAAAAATGAGAATCAAATAAATTCATCAATTAAATCCACTTTTAAATACCACTTTATGAGTCTTGAATATGAAAATTCAACTAAGAATTCGATCTATAAAAAACCGGCTTTTACAATGAGAAACATGATCCACAAGCATATTGGAAAGCAAGCTCGTAAGACTTTAAAATAGTACTCTCAGAAAGCTTAATGAAATCTGATATGTAAAATAGTTAAGCAGCTGAAAAATTGGCACAGAGTTATCTTCAGCCCAGTCGTGTGTTGAGCGAACCCATCCAAAAAAAAAGTCCATAATTTAAATAATTTAAATTAATTAATAAATAATTGGTTTATTGTAATAGAATTTGGACTTAAGATTATGTGGCGTTAGGGCGGACTTGCGACCAGCATGCGCCACCTGCAATCGGAACGGGCGACCATTGAAATAGTAATCCTTGTGATGCTGGACGCGCAGCAATTTATTTTGCGCCGGCTGAGCAGTCGATGGCACCGCTGTCGTTGTCGGCTTGGGGGCAGGTGTCGTCAAACTTGGTGTCTCCGGCATGATGGGCTTGATTTTCATCGGCTGGTAGTCGTAGCCGAAGCCGGGTATATAGCGATACGGCAGCGGTGGTATGGGTATAAAATAGATTTTTGAATCCTTTTTGGTTTTCTTGGTTTTGCCGCCGTTCTTGTTGTATTTTCGCAAATTTAATGGCTTCGTCGTGACCAAGTAGTCCATATAAACGTTGTCCAGGGATGGAGATTGCACCAGCAGTTGATTGATCTGTTTCGGTGGATTGCTAGTGCTGGGCACAATCGGGCTGCTGCTGCTCGGCAAGCGTATGCTGTAGGAGTAGGTGCTGCCCAGTTGGGGCGTGGCCAGAGCAAGAAGCGCCAGCAGCGCTGCCACGGCGTGCGATAGTGAAAGCATGCTACACAGAGAAAAGGGAAAATAAATATATATATGAATGTAAGTATATATATATGTCAAGGTAAGTTTGTAAAAGTGTCCACAATTTGCTGATTTGGCGCCCACGCCTAATGCGATTGTTTCGGATTTGATTGATGGACTTAATGGCTACCAACGAATTAATAATAGCCATAACTCGATCATTACACTTACAAATCAATGGCAATGGCAAGCATTTGCAATTCGTTTCTTCTTTTTTTTTTGTTTTTAAATATTTTTTGCAAGTCACAAATGCCGAATAATTCAATAAGAAATAAATAAATCGGTTGTGCGCATCAGAGCGTGAATTATATATTTTTTTTATTTTTTTGCGGCAAATGTTTGCTACTTTATTGTAAAGTTTCTCACGTTCCAAACGCAAACAAAACGAGAAAAAAATAATAGTTTTCAAGACTCTCGATTTGAATTACTTAAACGAAAGCATTTAATGCACGCTAATCAAAACGCCGACGCTGACGTCGGCGTAGACGTCGGCATTGCGTCGCTGTCGACACCAACTGCGTTGCTAGCTGGGCAATTACGCTAATGAGCGTGGCGAGCGCCATCTGGTGGCGAATTTCAACGCATGAGTGATTAATGAGCAGGTAAAAAAATTGATCAATAAAACCAACAAAAAAAAAAACAGAGTCAATGGTAGCCTAAACGGCATCAATTTAAATGCGATAACGTTAACAACTTTGGGGCAGGGCGGGGGCGTAAAGTCTGGGTGCGTACCCGCCTGCCTGATTATGCAAATTAAAGACACATATAATTAATATAGGTGGCTTAGCATTATCTATTTTAGATTTGTCTAATGCTTTAAATTTTAAAGTATTCCCCCGCTGGCAATTCGCCGACTTGGCGTGTGGCGCCCTCTATTGACCTTGTAGCCAAGAAAATGATGGGAAGAAAATAAATAAAAACAGTTGGAAATTGATAAATTGCAGAAAGTTCGCCATTAAGTAGCTGGCAACATGGACTGCTGCAGTTACCTGTGCCAACTGTGTGCGAACGACCCGTATGAAATATGATCAGGGATGGCAATAAAAAAAACCAAGCGATATTTTCTTGTTTTTTTGGCTTGCCAAGTTGTGGGAGTGTTCACCGTTCTATCTATGTAATTTGATATAAAAAATTATTGAGCAATGCCACAGATGATAATCATTATAAATGTTTTTGGCAGTGGAAGAGAACTGCAAAGGTAACTTAAGACCGATTAAATGGGAATATTAAACGAAAACATAGAACTGGAATTGTAGAATAAATATTTGCAAATAAAAAAGGGAAAAACTTAATAAAGGATTTTAATGACATATGAACTTGACATTTTAGATGAACTTTTGGTTATAGTTTTTCCTTTTCAATGTTTTTTTATTGCTATCATATTTTGGCCCGTCAAGGTCGCCTTTGTCTGTTGAGCCCAGCTGACTAAGCCACAACTATTAATCGCTGGCAATTAGTGAAAAGTACTTACAAAACGAAAGACTTAAGCAAAAAACTTGTCGGCACTAAAAATTTCTAGCTGCTGTCAATTGTAAAAATAAGTGTCAATTTATGCAAATTGATATATAATTTTATGGCCATTTTATATAAACTGCACTCACTTTAAAAGGCTGTCGTTGCAGCTGCAGCAATTTGACAGTGATGTGTATTTAAAAGCGCTTAAGTTTTAAACACATGCACTTTAAATGGTATTTAAATTATTGGTTAATTATGCGCCTTTTTGCATTTCCAATTGAAAACTTGAATTATGATCACGATTTTCTAGTAGTACTCCTGACACCACAGTTTTCCCGACGCACCGGTAGCAGCCTGAACACAAATCCACAAATCTTACACGATGCGAGGCGCGCAGCGTTTCTTGTCTGACGTTGTGGACGCCTCGAAGAGCAGCAAATAAATGAGATCTGTGGACTATGTGTAATTTGTTTTTTTTTTTTTCTGCTTCTTAAAACCAAAATCACTTTGCTTGCTTGCCCGTCGCTGCCTCGGTCGACGTCTACGACGTCGTCGTCGCGTGGTCGTCGTCGTCGTCGTCGTCGTCGTCGTTATCGCCGTCGTAGTGCTACGTCATCAAGTTGAACTTGGTCGAATGATGGTCGGCTGTAAAACAGAGTGAGCGGCATTCAGTTGGCTGGTCTCAACTCGTATCGATGTGTGTGAGGTCCAACATAGCCTAGCCGACAATGATCTTGATGATGAGACAAACACGAACGAGGCGAGCGAAGTGCATCAATTTGCCACTTTATTGTTTGCCCGCTTACTGTTACAGTTTGCCATTACACTTTGCGGCGTTTGCTTTTGCCAGTTGCTTGACAAATTCAGTAGATACGCTTTGTAACTGGCAAACTGGCTAGCTGGCTAGTTGGCTGGGCTGCATTGAGAGTGTAAGGAGTTTGGGAAAATGCCTGGAGTGTTGGAAACTTTATATCATCATCTGATTGGTGTTTTTTGATTAAATTACAGTCTGTTGCAAGTGCCTCTGTTCTCTGCCTCTGTTGTCTTTCCGATTTGTGCACAAATTAGTTACAAATGAACCTACGACAACAAAAGGCCGCTGGGCCGACATAATGACAATCAGGTGTTATTGACAAGCCATCGCATGCTGGATGTGCGTGTGTCGCTTTTCCTTTTTTACACCCTGGAACCCCTTCTAAATGGTTTACAATGAGTCTATTTATAGTTATACGTGCAAGATACTTCAAATGTGGTATACAAGTTTTTGTATACCATACGTACAGGAAGTTTATTTCATTTTGTTGACAACTGCACAGCTTCGCAAATATCGATACAAATCGATTTTGGATAGAAATGGTTTCTCGATAGAAATGGTTTTTTTTTACTATTATACTTTGGCCCGTCCAGGTCGTATCTCTCTCTCTCTCTCTCTCTCTCTCTCTCTCTCTTCTGCTCATCGTTTGTTAATCCCAAATAATTAAGTCAGAACTATTATATATATTTAATGTTCGATTGAGAGGCTTTATAACAATATTTTGGTCTTCACTCTTGACAGCTGTTATCAGCTGATATTAGAGTATGCGTAAGTCGCATTCACACGACTGCAACGCTTAACAGGGTATCTTCTAGTCGATCTTTAGCGAGTAGCGCTTCCCACTCTTTTTTTTTGCGTATTCTGATTGAGATCTTTCGAATGGCATTGCGTGATGCGTTGACGTTTGGCGTCTGTGTCTCGGGCAGGTTAGTGGCCCTCTTTGTTGACCTTTTTGTCCGAGTGAAAATCTACTTTCAAGTTTTGACCCAGTCTGCTTGACATTCCGTCATTCTGTGTGATTAAGTTGTTCATTATTATCTAAATTGATAGGTGCATTCCATTTCGTTACCTCTTTTTTATAGTCCCTAATTAAAGTAACTTAAACAAAATGTTAAAGTGCTTTCCTAACACATGTTTGTTGTCATTATATAATCACCTTATTTGACATGCACCCCATCAACTGAGCACTTTCCCATCTTTCACCAATTAACGCAACACAATTGACCAACATTATCTAGTTGACATGAGCGTTGTCTCTGAGTGCGCATCTTAATTTAAATACACTCGTTTCTACATATATAAATAAATACCAATCCCTTTCCCCTCCCCATCTCAATCTACACTCCAAGCGAGGCCAAATGGTTAACAATTAAAACACCTTTAAATATTAATTAGGCGTGCCGTCAACATCAGTGTCCCCTGCCGTGTAAATACTTTCAGCTAACGTACACACAAATGTGTGTCTTGAAACGCGTAAACTCTCGCACATGGAGCTCAATTAGCAGAAGCTGATTCAGCTGCTGATGCTGATGCGGAGACCGATTTGTTTTATCTTGGACAACATAATACAACTTACTGCACGAATGCATATTGTAGACACAAAGAATATCTAGTTATATTGGGGCTAGCATAATTGTTAACGATTAGACAACACAAAACACGAACGGGCTGAAAGCTCCCATCCCCTTTTGTTTCTGCATCAGTGCTGGAGCAGCCTCCGTGTGAGCTAAGCTGGGAACTATTATGAGCAGTAGTAGACAGTTTAATGCTGACGGAAGCAATATAGAAGATAGAATAGGCAGAAGCACGAGACAATGCGAATGGCAATGGCAATGTCAATGGCCAACAACAACAACAACAACAACCACTTGTGATAACTAATCAAGACGCGTCCCCTATCTAATTCGCAGCAGCCACAAATTTCAGTTTTTTACATCATTAAAATTGGCTAAGAGGAGTATAAAATGTATTTAACAATGGAAGTATCAGGCAGAAGATCAATTTTATTCAATATTATCGATCAGTATCTCTGTTTCAGGAATATGGATAGAATTCGATTACTGATAGCAATGACAGTCATACTCCTAATTGATATATAAAATACATATTATATTATATATAGATCAACTGAAAAAAATTACAAATTTGAGTGCATCTTCTTGCATATGTAAGGAGACATACGTTGTTTTACTCGATTTACTCCTCAGTGCCTGTAGCTGCCATAAAAAATGAGAGCACTTCCACTCATACTAATATTTAAGTGTGCAAAACTTTAGAATTTTCGTACAGGGTACATTGTAGTGAGGCTCACTCGTCGACAGCATTCTTATTTTTCTGCAATAGTACATAAATGACAGAAATACCTGATGCTTGCGTGTTTCTTGACAACTGCTTTGCTGTGGAAGTCTGCAGGCAGGCAGGCCAGATATATGTTTTCATTACCCCGAATTACCGTTGGTGATGGCCGGAACACCCACAGTTTCACCTAAAGTTGGCGCCACCACATACTAACAGACTCTTAAGCCAATAATCTAGATAAGATATACATATACATATGCATGGTCATAAATATATGCTGCCTAATTATGTGTAGTAGTTTCACATTTTATTGTTGTTCAATTCGCAAGTTCATTAAACTCGTTTTGACGGCAAGCGATTAAGCTTTAATCGGACTAACTGGCCTTTTGTCTTTGGTGTTTTTTTATGCAGCTTGTTTCATCTTGATTTTTGAGGCGTTTCGGCATGTGGACATCGCCATTTAATTGAACCACCATACTTTCGCGCTGTGCACTCAAAATGAAGTTGTCAACGCTTTGCGGCGGCTTATGCAATGCCAACAATCTCGATCCGTCTTTTTTTGTTTGGCGTTTTCTGAGTAATACACTCGGATTGGGGTCAGCGATGGATGCCAATTACACGACTCTGACTTTCATTGAAAGTTAAATATTTGTAGAGCAGACGAAAGGAAATGCAACTAAAGGAAAAGATCTGATCACCTTAATCTGCTGTTGCTGTTGCAACGCGGAGATGTTTTAAGCTACAAATTCAATATTTGCCCATCGCATTTGTCGATAATCTGGCAAACTTGCTGACCTGACCTATAAGGGGTATGCTAACAGAAAAATTAATGACTGCA
This sequence comes from Drosophila cognata, assembly GCA_035041535.1. NCBI lineage: Eukaryota > Metazoa > Arthropoda > Insecta > Diptera > Drosophilidae > Drosophila > Drosophila cognata. The sequence continues at coordinate 7,979,986 of JAWNLC010000571.1, read as the reverse complement.
GTCCTTAATGTGAACTATAATAAGAATTATAGGAAAGACCAGACAGGATCCTTCCTTAATTCACTTCCAACTAAATTTCAAGAAATTTACTTATATGTAGAGGAGGTAAATGATTGATCTCAATCTATAAGAATACACCAACAGCTGAGAATCTTTTGAGCAATATGTACACATAAAAGAATACGTAAATAGCTGAAAAACGTTTGAGCAATAAGCACATCCAGCGATTTATGCAGGGTATTTGATAGTCCAACATCCAGTAGCCGCTTGTACATATATTTATATTTTATTATATTTTGTGTTGCATTTTTTTTTTTTTTTTGTGAAAGTGGCAAGTGACCACAAGTAAAAAAGGTTAAACTGGGCGCTGAAGCGTGCCCTGCACTGAATTAGCTGCCTCCACAGATCGACTTCGAATCTGGGCTGGTGTGCAGCGACTTAAGTGGAATCTGTAATCGGACAAGTGGTGATTCAAATCGAGTAATATTTCGAACGCATCTGGTAAACGGAAACATTATCAGAGTATATGAATTTGATTAAAAAATGTAAAAGCAAAGGCCTAAATGAATTTCTCTTGCATGTACATGTATGTGTGCCTAAGCACAGCTCCCACACCAGATGCGATTAACAATTTGAGCACTATATATCTCATTTACTTTATATGCCGCACTATAAAAACAAAACTTTCCAATTTCCTGACAATTGGAGCAAACGATTGATATTAAATTTTTATGATCGCAACTGATTTATAGTTGCATGAGTTTTCCACACGTCGTCGACGGAAAATGAAGCTACAACAGTTCTTGGATTTGTACGAATTAGTGAACGAGATATATATATATGTATATATATACACCTGTTTATTGCAAATAAAACCAGTTCCTATTTTCTATATGTATATTTATATTGTTGCACTCCCAATTGGAGTATATGGATTCATTAGTCGTCGTCGCAAATAGGTGAAAAAGAAATCAGTTGAAATGAAGGTAATTACTGTAGCGATTTTAACTGTTCAAAGCCAGTCATTATTTCAATTGGCATTTTCTTTTGTTATTGTTATTATGGTTACGTTTGGAATTTTTTTGTTGGCTTGAATGCCACCGCGCCTACAACTCCAAATAGTCGCCTCAATTATTGTGGATTCCAGCTTGTCCAGCGCTTCGGTGACCTTGACGCATAGGCAGCATCTTGGCGACCATTTCACGGTCAATGACAATAAACTGAAGTTCTAGCGAATACATCCTCTAAGCAGCTTCCACACGAGCACATCGCGTTGTCGTCGTCATCGACACTTAACTTGTTATCAATGTATCTATTTTCATTCCGTTTATATTACGACCTCTCGGCCGGTAATTAAACGTTCCCCGCGGCGCTTCAGCTGCGGTCGTAAAAGCTTTAGATTCAATTGAAACCTGATAACCATCTTGCCTTAAAGAGCCAAGTTAAATTGAGTATTGGCTCTGCGAATTTATCATATTAAACTTTATGTGTAATTTTTATCAGATCGAAAGTTACCAGCTCTTTGTTCTTTCACTGCAAAACATTTTAATTAAAAACATTTAAATTTAAAAAATTATAATAGTAAGAAACTAAAAAAATACCATCGACGAGGATGGGATTCGAACCCACGCGTGCAGAGCACATTGGATTAGCAGTCCAACGCCTTAACCACTCGGCCACCTCGTCACGTGGCAAGGGTAGTCCTAAGGTCGTAGTACTTATAATTCACAGCAGTGCACTAGTTTAGTGGAACAAAGCAGTTTACAATACACCAAGCAGTGCTTCGGAAGCAGTGCTGCGCATCTTATGCATATATGTCTTTTATGTTATCATAATATTAATATAATTGTATTATACAAATATTTAAATAGTTAGGTAATATCTAACATTTCATATGTGAATTATTACATTAAGTTAAACTTTATGATTAGGAAGTCAAATTTCGAACAATGATTTATTTTTACTGCTTGCTTTAACTAAGTGGTGCATCAAATGAGCAACTGGTTGCCAGGGTCGCATATGACGAGGTGGCCGAGAGGTTAAGGCGTTGGACTGCTAATCCAATGTGCTCTGCACGCGTGGGTTCGAATCCCATCCTCGTCGGGCTGTCTACTTTTTGTATATTGTGGAAAATAGATACAATTCAAGACTTTTCTTATTTTTGCCCATAATTGATCAATTATAAAAGCGTGAGAGAAACGTGGCTTAATTAAATTTTTTAAGAATTACTGAAATTTCGCAAAAAGTCCATTGCGACGAGGATGGGATTCGAACCCACGCGTGCAGAGCACATTGGATTAGCAGTCCAACGCCTTAACCACTCGGCCACCTCGTCTTCTTGTCAGGCGCCAGCCCAATGATGGTTCTGAACTGTTTCCGAGCTCTATAACAATTCTTTGACACAACAGTCAGCTTGTTTGCTCAATAAACAAATAACAATAATGTCAATGAAAATAGCGTAAATAATTGTAAAAACAACAATTATGTGTACTCAGCTAAGTGATTTCCTTGGCTTGCAGGCATTGCCAAGAACATTACCCCTTGGCCGTTAAAGAAAGTAGCCAAGTGCTGGCGCGTGTTTTGTGAATTCTGGAGTGCAGTCTGAGTCTGAGTGCTTTAATTATTTGGCAATATCAATAAGCTTTTGCTGCAATACCCTAAGCTTGAGAAGCACACGGGTTTTGTAATTTGATTATCATATCGTAAGTAAATAAAAATTGTAAATAACTAATTATTGGCTAAGACATTGTAAGAATTGAAAGCTCTACACACTTATTATTTTTTAAAGTGTAAATAAGTTACTTTTTAGTTACCGTTTTTTTCCGAAAGTGTATTTTGGCAATGGTATATACACAACCAATTTTTTTGATTAAGCATTCGTTGAACGCGCTTCTTAAAGGGTTATGTTCATAATTCAGTTATGGATGCGGTCGTGCCGCTAGCTGACCCAGTTTTTGTTTTCCTACTTTTTTTACTTATTGTATTTGATTTGATCTCGCGCCTCTTATTGTTCGAATAATCAAAGTTTGGTATTGAAAAACAAAACAGTTTACTTTAAATGAGCTAAACGATGGCTGGAACTGTTGCCGGGTACTATTGTTGGCTGGTGCTGCAGAAAAAAGTGCCGAGTGGCCCAAGTGTTTGTATTTATTGTTGTTGCCGTTGTCCAGTTGTCAACCGTCAGAGCGGTGGTGTTAATGAACCCTTGTGTGCCTCCGATAGTAGCATTAGATGTAGTTGTTATACTCTTTTAGAAGCTATTAGAATTTGGTCATGAGGCTTGTGTACTGCAGTAAAATCCGTAAAATATATTTGTGTATTCTTGATCAACATGAGTAGCCGAGTCGATGTAATGTATGTTAAACACCGTCGATGCCGACCGGATTCGACCACTTTAAAATATAGTCGCATAAGCATACGTTTCTGGTGCAATATAACTATACAAATATTGAACCTCAGTCCACCTTCAATCCAGTCCAGTCCATTAATGAAATTTGATTAAAATACAATACGCCTGACATAAATACAAATTTAAGAACTAAATATAAAACTAAAGAAAAAAAGGATATAATAAATCTGAGCGTGAAATGTGGACTATGATAAGTTTACCAAGCACTCTCAGAGGATAGATTAGAATTGAATATTTAAGACGACCCAATAGAAAGGCGGATTCAAATTTAATTAATTTATGTAGGCTGACATAATTGTTAGCTATTGACGGAAGATTTATAAGAAACAGCCTGCTGGAATAGGCTTGGAAGCCCAGCCAATGACACGCGATGCAACGAGAAGGAATTGTTTCCGAACTCAATGCGATCTTCGTAATTTCTATCGAGAAGAGGATGGACTAAGAAGACGTAGAGAAGTTTGGTGGTGATGGGTTTATTACGAATAGAACGTTAATGTGATCTAGTTGAAAAGAAAGGGTATGCAAGCTTCGGCGTAACTAAGCTTATCCCGTTCCTTCTTGATGGTTGTTTACGTTTGGCGTTCACATTTATGTACGTTCCAATTGCCGGCAGCAACACCTCGAGTGTGCGACACCAGCGGCTTGGCTTCGTTAGGAAAGTGTGCCCAAGTTAGATGTGGTGCAGGCACGCGCGTTTATATTTAGCATTTGGTAGGAGCTAACAGCTACCAGCTACCAGCTGCCAGCAGCAGCAGCATCTCAGCATTAAAAGACCCGCTGATGCTGCGGTTTGCTGTCCGGGTTGATGGTCACGTGCACAAGGACATTCCAAGGCTAATTACGTTGGCGCGCATATTCTTGGCCTGAACTTAACTTGGCTCGGCTTTATTATGGCACCATCCGTTCATTATTGTTGCCTCTGACTATCTGTAGCTGTTGTCGTTCCTGTTCTGTTCCACCAGCAGCAGCGCAATCTGTGGCATGTAAGTACACGCATACAGTAACAGATATGTGTGCTAGGTATTTGTATCTGTATCTTTTACATCTGCGTGGTTGTCTCTAGCTGCAGTTACAGTCGGCCGACAGTCGAGACGCTTAATTAGCAATGTAATTTATTATTGGCCTAATCTCCAGAGAAGCAGCATCGGCGCCGGCGCCAATGTCAGTGGCAATGACAAATAAAAAATTATTTTTATTAGAATATGAAAATTGCAAACGGCCAATGCCAGGGAGCGCCTATCTATCTATTTATCTACCCCTTTTATAAAATCAACTTAACTATACAAGAAGTTCACGCTCTCTCTTTCTATCTTTCTCTCTCTCTCTCTCTCTCTCTCTCTTTCTCAAGCAGAAACTTGGCCCAGAGCAAGGTCTATGACATGGCTTAATTTGCAGCCATAACTGACATCAGCCTGGAATTATGCAGACAATAAAGACGCACACTACACAAAACAACTGAGTAACAACGCTGACAATTGAAGGACACGGCGGAAAATGGTGAACTGGGAATGAATTTTATAATTTTTAAAATGAGACCGATTCGTGATAATAATAGTATGATATTTCTCAGTTGCGTTCTTAAGACATGTTCAGTTGAATATTGTCTGATTGCTTAAAATTTCAAAAGTGCTTATTTCAGAATTGAGACTTTTTTTGAAAGTACTTTGATTTTCTCTGAGTGTACCATATAGTTTGTATACACACTGTCGTAATCAGAAAATTATGCCCAATTATGCAATTATGCACAAGCTGCAATAATAACACAGGTGATAAAGCAGGTTGCTAAGCAGAGCGCTTTCTGGATATCATTGACTAATGAGCTTTTCATCTGACTTCCTTGTCAATCTACCATGGTCTAACCTTAAAGCAAGAATCAACTAGTTGAGAGTGTTCGACTAGCAGATACACTAGCCTCAGCCATAAAAATTTGTACAGGTCGTGGATACATGAGTCCGATCAAGCCTATATATATTATGCAAAATATATATACAATATATATATATATATATATATATTTGTCCTGCTGCCAGTTACATACTTGCGCACAACTTCATTATACTCGTTTTGCGTGTTTGCTCTATATGATAGCCAGACATTCAATCTTGTGCGGTTAGCGTTAAACGATTTTTTGTTTGTTTCAATTTGTTGATCACTTTGATCAGATGCTGCTGACAGCAATTAACAAATCTATCACTTGCAGCACGCAATCTACCCAAATCGAAATCGAACAATTAGTTGGCGCAATGTAAAGTGCTTTAAGCAACTTGCAAACAGCTAATAACAAGCAGCAGCCAACGCTCATTACCTTTTTTCATATTTGTTTTTCTATTTTTTGTTTTCTTCTGATTCTGTTGGTACTTGTGGGCAACTCGCTTCTTGGCCAGTGCGCATGCGCAGCGACTTGACGACTTCTTGGCCAATATATAAAGCGCACCATCTCAACTCGTTCACACCCATTGCCAGTTGAACGCGCCTGCTGAGCAGTCCATCTTTCAGTTTCTTGTTCCCAGTTTGATAGGATACGCATCCTGTTTGTCAAACCGAGCAGCATTTGGAACACAAGTATAAATTGTATGAGAACTGTGTAGAATAATTGCATAACTAGTGAAAATCATCACTAAAACTTTATTTATTTAAGCCAACAACAGAAAAAAAATTAAAAAGTGCAAAGTGTAAATGATTCTCCTTATGGAGTTCTTGTCTAATTTTAATTTACCAAAATGTGAAACCAACAAATTAATTTTTGATGGTGGTTTAATGCCATTAAAGTCGGATGTTGCTTGGCTTTTGTTAAGTGTCACGAAGATCATAATTGATTTGTTAAGAAAATGAATAAAAAACATCAAATTCTTTTTTGATAGTAGTTAAATAATATAATGACTTAAATTTGTTCTTAGATATAGGAATCATATCGAAGATCACAATAAGCTCACTTAAAAACAGCAAATTTGTTCATGCTAAATATCCAACTGTGATATAGGATATATATCCAAATCGTCAAAATCTGACAAACAGCTGTGGACATATAAATACCTTAAATGAAATACAAATAAAACTAACCATTATAACCAAAGAGTAACAAAGCTATCGGAACGCTTAATGGCGGAAAATAAAGTTATAGAAAGCACTAAAACCATACATGAAAAGTTGTGAAAACAGTTTTTGGGAAAGTCTTGGTTTTCCTATTTTGAGTTTCTTATTTGTCTATAGCTGTATGTGCCGACTACAGAAAATAATCGCTTTATTTATTTATTTATTTATTGTCACCTAAGGTCAGTCGACCGAAAAAATACAAAAAATTAGAAATAGAATTTAATTTAAAATAAAATTAAAATAATGAATAAATTTAAAAATATGAAATATTGCAAAATGGTCCAACATGTGTAGCATGAATTGGGGAAAACCCAGAAATAACCCAATCAGACCAAAGATAATTAGTAAGCATTAGTTAACCACCACCTGTGCATGTGAAAAAGTTATTCCCGAGATAGGACATTTAAAATTGAGTTTTCAATTATAGAAATAGAGGACTCTAAATTGATTACATAGTATAGTTTGTTATAATCATTACAGAGTACTCGAAACGGTTCATGCATTGAAGTAGGATATAAATTAAGGGACTAGTTTTGCAAGTAATAGACAAAATAACACATATTTTATGAGTGCATATTTAATAAACAAAAAATCGTTCATTCCGTATCGAATTTAAATAACTCAATGTCATGAACAGATTGACAGATCATCGCAATTCTTACATTTAACTTAATAAATACATTTGCAGTCAAACCAAAACGATGGCGATGCGCATGTGGACAACATACCTGCACATTCTGGTGGCATTGCAGCTGATCTACTCTGCACATGCCGCGAATTTGTCGCAACTGGCCAAGAAGCAGTCGATCGCGAAGCAGTCCCAACAGCCGCCGCAGCAGCCGGCAACTCACAATACCGCAACGGGGCAGCAGCAGTATGTGCATGACTCGGAGTTGCCAGTTGAGCAGCAGAATATGAAGAACGAGGAGGAGGAGGAGGATGATTCATATCAAATGCTGCAGGAGCTTAAGCAGGAATCCCGATTGCCTGTGCCAGATACCAACTATGTATGGAATCCGTACATAGCTGCAGCCGCCGCCAACACTGCGCCCATTAATCCGTTCGAGAGTATGCCGCCACCGTCGCCTGCTATACCCATGCCCAAGATGCTGCCATTTATTGGTTACGCCCAACCGGTGCTAATACCCTTTCCACTTTACATAGCGCCCGATATGTTCTATCCCACCTATCCGGGCGCCAGCAGTGAGCTGGATGATGTGGTCATGTCACGCTCAGCCGGCGCACGGCGTCCAACGTCGTCGCATTCATCTCGCAACTCGCCCATCTTCTATGTGCGTCTGCCGCCCACGCCGTACATGTTTGTGCCCACCAATCTGGCGCCCGCAACGTTTGGCAACAATTTCTCACCGCTGTTGACCTATCAGCCCATGCCCACATTCTCCACCTTTGGATCGGTTTTCAATTTGCCCGTTAACTTTTTGGCCAATGGAAAACCATCGGGCATTTATCAAATTAATGGTGCTCCCAACGATTTGGCACCATTTACCGCTGCTGGTTACGGAAACGGTTTCAATGTGCGCCCACCCACGCCCACCAACCCCTATAGACCAATGCCACCGCCGCCGCCGCCAGCTTCGACAGCTGGCTTTGGACATGGCCATCAGAACTTTGGGCTTGCCTCGATGCCAACACCGCAGCAGGACTCCAAACTGATGCCGCTGAAGCGTCCGTTTGTTTTCAATGGCCGCCCGGAGGATATCTACATACTGCCCAATAATCTAAATTCTCTCTACAATTACAATGAGCAAAATTACTATTAATTGGACAAATTGCGGTACTGGGCGTGGCATAAACTAAAAGTATTACTAAATGCATTTAACTGTGTCAACTACTATATATTAATGATATTGAATACAATAATTAAATAGTTATTTATACAATGAGGAAAATAAAAAAGAAAACTCACTAAGTGCGCTTACTCACAATCTGTTTTTTATGCCATCCAAAGTTGGGAACTGTCTTTTCTGTTGGGCTTATCATGTGATAAAAAACTTAGTTGATTACTTCAATTGACAACGTATGTCAGAGCAAACTCGGTTCCACTTATGAGGGTAGATGCAAAAACAATATATTATTATTACTAAATAGAAATCTGTAAGTGCTTGACAAAAAGTGTTAAATGAAATATATTTTCTTATTACTAACAAAATAGATTAAACCAAAAGAAAGCTGCATGTTTTTCCTTGATCGTAATTTTAGTTTTCAATTGCCAATACCTGCAACTTTTTCTGTCATTTTTTCAATGTATTTTGCGTCTCCCAGATATTTGCTGCCACCTATTAGCTCACCGGTTTTCGTATTGAACTCGTAAACAATGGGCACACTGTTGGGTATGTTCACTTTCTCAATTTGTTCTTCAGTCAGCCCTATAATTATAGTAAGCATTAGTCATCCAGAGATTGATCAGTAACCAGAATCTATATTACTCACCTTCGATGTGCTTAACCAGAGCTCGGGTTACAGTGCCATGAACGACGATCAGAACGCGTATGCCTTCCAGCACTTCCTTGCGAATCTCCGCCCAAACGGGACTGACTCGATCCACGCACATGCGCATCGATTCGGTGAGCGGAAATTGATCGATGCACACAGATTGAAAGGCGGGATTGTTGCAGATATGATAGAAGTATTTGTTGCTGGTCTCGATTGGGGGTGGCAGTCCGTCGTAGTTGCGACGCCAAAACTGTACCTGCTCCTCGCCATATCGATTGGCCATATCCCGTTTGTTGGCACCGGTCAGATTGCCGTAGTGGCGCTCGTTGAGTCGCCAGTCGGACACCGTCGGCAGAAAGGAGCATTTCATTTCGCTTAAGATTACCTCAGCGGAATGTTTAGAGCGACTCAGTGTCGAGCAGTAAATCTTGTCGAATACCAACTTGGCTGCTATCAAATTAGCTGCAGCGATGGTGCGCGCCTCTTCCAAACCTATTTATCGATCAAACGACAGACATTCATAAATAAACATATATAAATATATAATATGATAATGATAGCATTATGTCAAACTTACCACTGGCACTGAGTGGCGCATCGTGCCAACCGCAGAAGAGATTCCTCAGATTGAACTCGCTCTCGCCATGGCGCAATAGTACAAGGCGATTGGTTTTCATCATTAAGTTGGAACTGAAATCAAAATGAAAAACAGGTCTTTGCTTTAAGTTTAAACGCCAGCAATTTCAATTTTACAACACCAACAAAATTGTGTTTCTGTGTATCGAACTGTGAATGCCTAGGAAATCTAATTAATAATAATTAATAAAATTCATTAAAATACGAATGATTTAATACTTGCTTTTTTTCATATACACATTTCTTTTTAAGGTGCGACCTGCATTTAAATACCCTACCACTACATTTATCTGTGCTTCCGACTTTCAATAGAGACCGCTTTGAAGTGTACAGCTCGAGAAACGTTTTGGTAAGCCACGAGACTCGACTCTGATACCTTGTTTGAAAACATAACGCATACCGCACATATTTTTGGCTAACGAATCCGAAAGATACAGAAGAAGAACACGCGCCCACAAGCCAAAACTAAACACAACACAGAAAACAGTCAAACAAAACAAAACGAAATACATTAATTATATCCACAGCGCACACACACACGGTTTGGCTTCGCGCTTCATTCTGTGCTTTCTGTCTCTGTGTTTTGCTCGTCACATTCGCCGTTTCGAGGTATCGTGTCAAATTTCTGTTTGTTATTTCGCGCTTCCTACTCTCGCATATTGTTAGTTTCGTTGCGGTTGCTGTTTGTGCTGCTGCTGGCGTTGCTGCCTCCCATTGCATGCCATATTATCATAGTTTGCTCTTTCCCCACATTGTTATTGTTTCGTTGTTTGTATTTACGCTTATTCTTGAAATCACTCACTGAAGGGAATAGCGCGCCAAAGCGTCGCTCGCCTATAACGCGTAATTCTTTTTGCCGCTCACCCCCCCTCTCTCACACTCTCTATCTGTCCTTCTCTCATATATATGGTAGTACTTACGCCTGACGCTGTCGCTGCTCCCTAAGCTCGCGCATTTTTCTTCGTTTTTTTTTTTTTTGTTTTTTACGAGTATTTGTTTGTGTGTTTTGATAAATTTTTGTTGGTTTTTGCGTAGGTTTTCGTTATTAGTTAATTTTATGAATGTTAGTTATTTCGACAGAACGTTACTGTTTTTCCTTTAATGCCTTGAACATAACGTGCTCCGTTTTTCCCTCTCTCTCTGTTTCCCTCGCACTCTTTCACTCGCCCGCTGCAATTATGTCTGGAGTTCAACAATGCGTTTTGTTCATAACACTTCTGCATGCAACAACGTTTGTGTTCCTATTGGCTGCGGCCAAGTACTGCGCAAAATTCTTATTGGCAAAATGTGCGCTACTATTCAGCGTCGCAGTCACCGTCACAGTCGCAGTCACCGTCGCAGTCGCTGTTGATTTCTGATTTCTGCTTTCTGTGACACAACAGCTGATGCTGAGCCGGTTGCTGTTGTTGTTGTTGTTTGAGCCGCAGCAAGTTGAGAGCAAGCGAAAAATCAATAAAAGTCCTCTTACACGCAAACTAAAATTTGAAATATTTAAAAATGTTGTTTAGTGTTATTTAGTTGACTAATTGACAGTATACTGAACTATCATATTTAAATTTCTTTGCGCAATTTGCTTTAGCAAAGAGAAACAAAATTCACACTCAAAAGCTTTTATATACATTTATAAATAAATTTGTTTGAAAACCATTGCATAGCATATATGAAAGAGATTTAGAGACGATTCTGCCAGCTGACAGACGTTAATTATATGTAGTAGTATAAGAAACATTTATTTGTATTTGCCGCTTATCTCCTCAAGAATGTGTTCGAATTTGATATTGATCTTTGACCATTTCCCTGGCACTTCCCCAACACATGCACTGATATTGCCATTAATTGATTTCACTTGAAAGTGTTGCCAATAACACAATAAGAACCTTTATCACCATGGGCGTACGCATTGGGATGAGGGAGAAGAGTCGGGCCATCCAGTTGGAAAGGATAAGTTTTTCAAAGGCTTAAAAAAACTTTGAATTATTTACTTATGAGTATGAAAAACAGAAATTTTGGCCATACCCCCTCCATCATCCCTTTACAACAGGCCGGTTGCGCCCCTGCTGCACAACATAAAAATATTCCAACTATTGCCAGAACTGAGAAATAAATAGTAAAAGGCACAAAGAAAAGATATGAGCTTAGTTTGAGTTGAAGTAAAATGAGAAACTAACCTTTTCAAACCCTTGAATAAATTTTGAAATGATGGCATATCTCAAGAACGGCAGTTTTAGCCAACATAAAAATGTTAATTTGTCTAAATTAAAACAAATGCCTTGTCTACATACAAGATCAAAGCAAATAATGTTTATCTGCCACGTCTTTAATATCATTATGCAATTTTATATTTTTATCTAAATAATAAATGGGCGAAAAAAAAAACTTGGCGTTGGAGTATTTACATATACAATGGTGTTAGATCAGCTCAAGTTATCTCGCCACGGCAACAATCGGTTTACAGTTGGGCTTTAATAGTAACACTGTTTTGCTTGATGCAGCAAGCACTTTATGAGCAAAACGCACCAGTTAAAAACATTATCTCATAGAGAGAATGAATTGAAAAAAAAGGTGAGTATGATATTTTGTTATCATTATCTACTGCTTAGTGTTGTGTAAGCCCAGATTTAAATATCGTAAACCTGTTAAATGCCTGCAAGTGTTGTTTTTAATCTTAGTCTGACTAAGCCTTTCTTTTTACTTAGTCGATAACCTCAGCTCTAATCCCCGCGCATTGACGAAACTTAAATCGGAGTTTGCTAAAATCTTTTGCATCTATATTCGATTTTCATTCCGGTAATAGGAGCATGAATTAAATTCATATCGATTGGATAATTAAACACAAAATGTATTCTTTAAACCATTTTCTGGGAGCTCTAGCTACCTTAATTTAACATTGTGTGTTTATTTTGATGGTCTGCCTAATTTGAGTTCACGCACCAAACTGTTGATCAATAAAAGTGCGTAAGGCTCGATGATGGTCTCAAAGATCTCGTCGGCGTCGCGGCAGATGACGCTGACGAAGGGCTGTCGGCGAAGTCACCGTCGCAACTGTGGCTCCATATAAAGGTCTAAGCCAGCCGTGAGCATGGCTCAGTTTGCAGAGCAGCGCGACCTGCGCATCTTTGTCGTTAGTGCGCGGATTTAACAATTGCATATGTACTCACCTACATAAGCATACATATTTGTAAATTGTGTTTGTCGTTTTGTGTTTTGTGTAGAATGCATTTTCCGGCCATTGGCGATTTCTATCAACGATTGCTTTTTCTGCTGCCGTTTTCTGCAAGTGGGTTTTATTGCTGAGAATTTCATCTGCAAATGTTATAAGACATAATCAATTTACAAATCAACCAAGTGTGACCAAAGAATGTCAACGATTGACAATCAAAATTGTGAAGATCTAACAATGTTTCCCTGTTAACATAATATAAATTGAGATTTGTTGTGCTTGTATGTGTAATAAGGTTAATCGACTTGTGTTTTATGAGACGATCTGCAACGGTACATGGCGCGCAGCATTTGGTAACATTTTATGAAGCATCTCTAATCGAAACTGCCGCGTATATCGCCCTAAGCGACCATAAAACTGTCAAATTGTTGCGGCAGTGGAGGGGCACACACATCATCTAATGGATAGCAAACAAAGCAACGGGTTGTAAATAATAACAATAATTAAAATTGCATGCACAAATGCTTTACGAAAAAAACATGGAATATGTCACAGTTATGCTTATTGTTTACAATGATTATATAAGATGGCGCAGATAGACTCTCTCTTTTTTTTTTTGGCGATCTTTACTCAAATTGGATAAATGCACATTTAGTTGCCGTGGTGAGCAGCAAATTGAGGCAATTGACTCCAGCGGCTCTTGGGAATGGAGTCAAAACAGTTGGTCATTGTGGCCGAGGTACCTGGGAATTGCCCAACTAACTGAACTTAAGCGTGTGAATAGTGAATGGATAAATGTGCACAGTTTTACAAATAAATCAACAAGGAAATCCCAAAACAAATAGTTGTACTTGGCTAGATATTGAAATATAAAAAGAATCCTTTCCTTCATTAGCAGCTCAATCTTTGAGTTTATGAAAATAATACAATTCGAAACCCTTTCAATTGTATGTACTTGCATGGAACTCCAACATTCTAATACAATAGAATCCATCTTCTATAAGTAAATGTTAAAAACGAATAAAACAAGTTACATTCTTTATTTATCCTTTCGTAGATTTATTGCCGGAGGGCCTACGCTTTAGCTATGATGAACCTCAAAAATGGCAATATATTTATCCACAGTGTGGCGGCTCCGAACAGTCGCCCATAGCACTCAATCCGCTCAAAGTAATACCCATTGGTTTGCCGCCATTATACTTTGGCTTATATGAGGAGCCCTTCGATGAACTCTTGAACATCAGAAACAATGGACATACAGGTAGGTGGAAATCATATGGAAATGTTCAATTCATATTTATGTTGAGTTACAGTTGAGTTCAGTGTGCCGGCGACAGTGTTTGGAGAACGTCCGTATTTGACGGGCGGCCTTCTGAGTGACTTTTATGAGGCGATGGCCGTCCACTTCCACTGGGGCTCGTCTCAACGCAAGGGCTCGGAGCATTTGATCAACGGTCGTCGCTACGATCTCGAAATGCACATTGTGCATCGTAATACAAAGTACCAGAGTGACGAGGAAGCGAGAAATCAAACGGATGGCATCGCCGTACTAGCCGTGCTCTTTAAGGTGGTCCGAGTAAGTGAATATACATATATAAAGCATTTTAAGCTTATAAGAATAACTAGCTAAACCCAATGTCTTTTTTGCTTACAGACAGACTATCTGTATTTCCAGCCTGGCCTGAATGAAATCTTTGGATCGCTGTTACATCTGGGAGAGTTTAACAATAGCTATACGCCAGCCGCATTCCTCAACCTTGGATCACTGCTGGGTAATTTGGACAGGGGCAACTTTTATGCCTACAAGGGTTCATTGACAACGCCGCCCTGCTCGCCAGTTGTGTTGTGGCATGTCTTCGCCGAGGTGCTGCCCATTTCCCATCGGGAATTACCAAAGTTTTGGCAGCTACGAGATCGCCTTGGACGACCGCTGCTAAACACCTTTCGACCGTTGCAGTCAGCGGAAGCGCGGCAGGTGTTTCAGCGCCGCCCCATCGAGGAATATGTGTGGACATAATATATGTTACAAGTTTATTGCCAAAAAAGATAAAAGTGTGGAATCGATGTTATTGGGAATCAGAGATAAGCCCATCAATCATTTGGGAATCGTTGTTATTTGCAGGTTGTCTTGTAGCACGCCAGTAGAGCGGCGAAAATGCCCAGCTGTACGGCAAAAACGGAAGAGCGCATCATGGTTTGCGGCAGCTTGAGGGTTGGCCGTGGTACGCCTTGGGCACCCATCTGTTTAGCCATCTTGTATGTGGTCACAAGTCGCCTGCGCGGTAGCGATATGTTGCGCAGCAGATCGGGTGCAGGACGAAAGTTCACCGTGTGGTATTCGTGATCCCGCACATCAAATGGGGGATGGGGTATGGGTACGCGGGGATTGATTGGAGGATGGAATGGCTTGGTGGTGGTGTTGTTCGCCTTTAATATTTTAAAACGCGGGGGCAGTACATATTGATTTTCAATATAGGGATTAGTTCCCAGATAGTCAACCCGTTTCTCCTTAGGCTGGGTCTTTGAAATGATTTTTCTTAGACTAAATTTACTTGATTTATTATCCACTTGCGATTCAGAGCTCCTCGATTTGGCCTTAACTTTGAACGGAAGTCGTTTGGGAATTGGTTTTTTGGTATTATAATAAATCAGATGTTTTGGTTTTGGCTTTACTGGCTCGTCTGGTTTTACAGCGCTCGGTTTTGCTTCTTGTTGCCATTTATTTTCTAATGTCTTTAAAACCGACTCTTTTACCCTATTATGCTTGGACCATAAAACACTGGGTGCGATGAGAGGTTCCGGACTATCCTTAAGCGACTTGTTTTGTAGCCAATCATGCTGCTGTTTTGGCTCTTCTAATTTTTCTGGTTCATATGATATTATATTTTTACGGATGTTTTGATACGGAGAGGAAACCATCTTTTTCAGATTCCCCTGCTTAGGGCCCTCTAAAGTGTCGTCCGGTTTCTTATCATCCAACATCCAATCCCATTCTGAGGAAGGCTTACCTTTATTTGTGATATCCTGTAATTTATTTTCCGTTCCTAAGTTTTGATCCTCATCGAAACTAATATCAGGTACATTTTTACCGTCGTCTCTAACCCTTTTCTTAGTATCTCGACGCCAAACTTTACGTTTATCGTTATCACTGCTCCTGCTGATCTTTGGATCGTCGATTTCGTAATTTTCAATAGCTTTGTTATCCATATCGTCTAGAATGTCTCCTTTCATATGAAGATATTCAAGATAATTTTGATTTTCTTCTGATTCCAAAAACGCGTGAATATCATCTTCGTCGATGTTGGACAATGTAGAATCCGACTCGTTCCTCATCCTTTCATAACTGTGTTCATGTCGGTCTTTTGTGTGGTCTTTGCTACCGCTTTTAAGTGATGCAAATTCCTTTTCCGAGAAATTTTGGTCGTTTTTAAGGACTTTCGCAGAATCTTCGCTACTACTTTTAATGGATGCTGATCTTTTTTCAAAGGACTTGTCAGAAGATTGTTGGTCACTGTCGCTGTCAGCAAATGATTTGAATTCATTTCCAAAGTTATGTTCCTTGAGCATCTTGGATGTATGTATAGGATCAGATACAGAAAAATTATCATAATCTTCATCAAAATGTTTCAGATTTTCATAGTTTACAACTGCCTCATATTGGGTTTCTGGCGATTCGTTGCTGTCGCTATCAAATGAAGTGAATTCCGGATTTTGTTTACGGCTTTGAGAAACTTTTGCCGAATAATTTTTAAGGGAATTGTCCTCTATTTTATCGATTTTTTTCGAATCACTGTCGCTGTCAGCAAGTGCGGGTTCAAATGAAACGTTATTCTCCTCGAAAACCATCTGTAAAAATCGCAATTGCTCTAATTCATCGACATCCGATTCCGGAATAATGTGATCTTCCTCAACACTAAAAGGTGTCAGTCTTGGATCAGTGTCAGCGTCTTCATAAGTGTTCTGAAAGTTATCCGTATTATTATCAGACTCAAGCAATTTTGAAATGTCATTGCTGTTATTATCGCTAGCTTCAGATTGTATTTTCACTTCACTGGGTAACGATACCGAAAAATTATCATAATCTTCGTCAAAATGTTTCAGATTTTGATAGTTTACAACTGCCTCATGCTGGATTTCAGGCGATTCGTTGCTGTCGCCATCAAATAAAGTGGATTCCGGATTTGGCTTATCGCTTCGGGGGAGTTTTGCCGAATAATTTTTAAGGGAATTGTCCTCTATTTTATCGATTTTTTTCGAATCACTGTCGCTGTCAGCAAGTGCGGGTTCAAATGAAACGTTATTCTCCTCGAATAACATCTGTAAAAATCGCAATTGCTCTAATTCATCGACATCCGATTCCGGAATAATGTGATCTTCCTCAACACTAAAAGGTGTCAGTCTTGGATCAGTGTCAGCGTCTTCATAAGTGTTCTGAAAGTTATCCGTATTATTATCAGACTCAAGCAATTTTGAAATGTCATTGCTGTTATTATCGCTAGCTTCAGATTGCATTTTCACTTCACTGGGTAAAGATACCGAAAAATTATCGTAATCTTCGTCAAAATGTTTCAGATTTTGATAGTTTACAACTGCCTCATATTGAAATGGAGTAGATTCCGAATTTTGTTTATCGCTTCGGGGGACTTTTTCCAAATAATATTTAGGGGAATTGTCCTCAATTTTATCAATTTTTTTCGAATCACTGACGCTGTCTGCAAGTGGTGTGGGTTCAAATGAAACGTTGTACTCCTTGAATAGCTCCTGTGAAATTCGCACTTGCTTTAATTCATCGACATCCGATTCCAGAATAATGTGAGCTTCCTCAGTACTAAAAGGTGAAAGTCTTGGATCACTGTCAGCATCTTTATCAGTTTTGTGATAGTTATCCGTATTATTACCAGACTGAAGCAATTTTGAAATGTCATTGCTGTTATTATCGCTAGCTTCAGATTGTATTTTCACTTCACTGGGTAACGATACCGAAAAATTATCATAATCTTCGTCAAAATGTTTCAGATTTTGATAGTTTACAACTGCCTCATGCTGGATTTCAGGCGATTCGTTGCTGTCGCCATCAAATAAAGTGGATTCCGGATTTGGCTTATCGCTTCGGGGGAGTTTTGCCGAATAATTTTTAAGGGAATTGTCCTCTATTTTATCGATTTTTTTCCAATCACTGTCGCTGTCAGCAAGTGCGTGTTCAAATGAAACGTTATTCTCCTCGAATAACATCTGTAAAAATCGCAATTGCTCTAATTCATCGACATCCGATTCCGGAATAATGTGATCTTCCTCAACACTAAAAGGTGTCAGTCTTGGATCAGTGTCAGCGTCTTCATAAGTGTTCTGAAAGTTATCCGTATTATTATCAGACTCAAGCAATTTTGAAATGTCATTGCTGTTATTATCGCTAGCTTCAGATTGTATTTTCACTTCACTGGGTAAAGATACCGAAAAATTATCGTAATCTTCGTCAAAATGTTTCAGATTTTGATAGTTTACAACTGCCTCATATTGAAATGGAGTAGATTCCGAATTTTGTTTATCGCTTCGGGGGACTTTTTCCAAATAATATTTAGGGGAATTGTCCTCAATTTTATCAATTTTTTTCGAATCACTGACGCTGTCTGCAAGTGGTGTGGGTTCAAATGAAACGTTGTACTCCTTGAATAGCTCCTGTGAAATTCGCACTTGCTCTAATTCATCGACATCCGATTCCAGAATAATGTGAGCTTCCTCAGTACTAAAAGGTGAAAGTCTTGGATCACTGTCAGCATCTTTATCAGGTTTGTGATAGTTATCCGTATTATTACCAGACTGAAGCAATTTTGAAATGTCATTGTTGTTATTATCGTTAGCTTTGGATTGCATTGTCAGTTCAGTTGGTAAAGTCCGCTGATGTGTCTGTGTTATATCGACCATTTTCGGAGCTGTTGTGTGAGGTGGGATTTGGCCCAATGCCGAGCAATCTTGATTTCCGCCCATTAAGCGCAGCGTTATTATTGGCTCTTCAGCAGAGCCCCAAATATCGAATTGATTTCTCAGTTTTTGGAACGTATCCGTTTTTGTTGAATCGTTGCTGCCGGTATGTGAGATTATTGGCTCTATTGTTTGATCTCTCTGCAAAGTTTCCTGAACCTCTTTACCCAGTTGCTCATCTTTGCTTTGATCGTGTTCACAATTTACAACATGTTGATCATTGTCGATTGCTTTTTCTTCTGATTCAACAATATTATAACGTACTTGGTATTTATCGGGCGTATTTTCAATGGCCAGAGTTTTCCAGTGATCCAATCCTTTCAAAATTAGTTCTTTATTAATGTGAGAACTCATTTTATTACTATCGCTTTTATTTTTTTCAGTGGCCATACCCAACACCAGAAGATCAACATTATTGCTTGAGGGAAGAAGCTTATTATTTGCCAACGCATCCTTTTCCTCTTTGCGCATTAGTTCTAGGAACCTTAATACATTGGGCTCGTCCTCAAACAATTGGATTCTGATGACTGGCTCATTGTCGCAGTGCGCCTGTTCGCTGGCGTCACTTGCTTTAGATTTTTCCAAGTGCGGTTGTTCTGTCTGCTGCTTCTTCTGTTTCTCTGAGCTTCCAGCAACTTTGCTGGACGCTTCACTGTGCTTATCAATAAGTTTTCTTGATTTCGACTTTGGGTCCGCTTTACTCTCTCTTCTGTTTGGCGTGTCTGTTTGTTCTTGAATTGATTTTTCCGATACCTCTTGGTTTTTTTCTGTATACTTTGGATTTGTACCCTTAACCGTCACTCTCAATGCTTTAAATTCATCATTTGGCGTACTCAAACCGACGCTTCCCGATGGCATTCCCTTATCAGGCTTATCGTTTTTCGACTGCTCTCTATTTCGAAGTCCTTTTGCCTTATCTGTGGAAATCATTTTGGAGTTGATTGGATGATTGTCTGTGCCTATTGATGGGTTCTTGGGTACAGGACTGCTTTTCGACGTATCAGTTTCTGATTCCATTTCAACGATCCCAGTTGCTTCTTTATTCTTCTTTAAAAACTCGTTTAGCCCTGCAGTCTTATTGGGAAGATTAAAATATTTATCATAGGGTTTCCAGAACCCTTCATTTTCGTCTTTGGAGCTATTAGGCTTTTGTTGATCATCCGACCCTAGAATTATCTTTTCCGGCGAGCCTGGCATTTGCTCGGGAACTGTGTCTGCCACGTTTTCAAAAACACCTTCTGCGTTCGAAGTGTTTCGCATTAAATTCTCGTCACTTTGCATTTGTTTAATGGAGTAGTTCCTAATGAAAGATACGGATAAATGAATAAATATCATTAATTTCGATACGCTTACCTCATGTCCGGATGGTGTCGCAGGGTATCTATAATAGCTTGTGGGGGAACCTCCATCTGGCAGATACGATGTATGACCGAAAACAGTGGATACCTTTTGGAAACGAAGATTAAATGCTTTAATTTATCATTACAATTCAATGGATTATATTCACGTTTTCTGCAATCCGTTGTTCTCCAAATATGCATAAATCTCCTCAGCGATTATGGGTCCGAGCAGCTTGCGACCATTCAAAAGATTTGCTTCAATCTCTTGTATAGTTTTTCGTGAGGTAACAAAGTTGTTCGCAAATGTAACGTTTTTATCAGCTAAAAACAATTAAAGCAAAACTAGAATGAGCAGAGTGGGGGCTCCAATAAGTTATTCTACTCACCGAAGGATGAAACTACTGAATTGGCAATGCCGCAACTTTCAAAAAATGTAGACACCTTGGTAGTTGGATTAAAATTCTTGATGAATCGCATCATTTCTTTCAAGCCCAAATGAAGGCAAGCAACCCGAGCGTTCTCACCCAGTCGCAAGCCATCAATGAAGCCGGCACTTAGTGCAATTAGGTCCTTTAGTGTATTACACAGCTCCACACCATCCACATCATCGATAATGAACACCATGCAGTTTTCGGTCTGGAACAGGGTGGTGAATTCTTTTGCATGCGCATCGTTGTCGCAGCCAATGGTCATCTCGCAGAGTTTTCCCTGTGCCATCTCAATGGCGCTGTTGGCATTCATCATCGAATAGCACGGAATGTGCAAGCGCTCGGCGATTGCATGCGAAGACATATTGAGTTCGCCATCTTTAGTATGCTCCAGCCCCTTGACTAGTGAGACCGCATAGGCAGTGGGTTTCACATAGTCCTCTAATATGTTACAATATGATTGTACAAAGTCATGCGGCGTGGCAAATATTAGTATATCGGCACTTTGTGCAGCTTCAATAAGATCATTGACAGCAATCTGACAAATGCAGTTAACTTGAACCAATGGCAAATACTAGATTAAATAAAAAAAGAATCATCTTACCAAGTTCTGGGGCAGCCTAATGCCAGGTAAATATTTAATATTTTCATGCTGTTCATTCATCAGATTAGAAAGATGTTGGCCTCTAACTAGTTCATCGGACACATAGATATGAACTCGAGAATCGTAATTACCGTCGAGCACATTTTTACACACGGCAGTGGAAATGGCAGAACCCCTAAAAGAGATGGCATTTGTCATAAAGAAAACGCCAATAACCACAATAGGTGCCATATCCTACCAGCCCTCTGCTCCAATGATGCACACCTTTTTTCCTTTCGGCATAATAAAAGTGTAACAATTTAGCGGCGAAAAGGAAACACAAGCATTCAAAATAAAAAGGTTTTCTTGTAAAAATAATTTATAGAATTTAATGTAAATAATTTTGTTAGGCCGAACTGTCTCGAATATGCCAAGAGATAATAGTTTTCTTTTCAAATCGTATGCTGACAGTAAATTCAGGGACAGCGTCGTTAAGTGCACGCATGGAATTCGTAAACAATCCCAATAGAGGGATCCCCATCCGGTTCGTTAGATACTCTGATGGCTTTAATGACTTCCTGCTTTCCCATTGCCTGTTGGGCTTCGCGTGCCGCAATGGCACGCAACTCAAACTCGGTGATGACATGTGAGATTCGATTTTTGGCCTCAGCGGCCAGTTTTGGTGGCAAGCTTTTAATACTGATGCAAGCACTTTCGAAGAACAAATCATAGCTGTCGCGCTGTTGCACTCCTGATTTTGCTGTGAGTCTGCTGGCAGATCCTTTTGGCACTGTCGACTCTGACGCTTTTTTTTCCATATCAAGAAAATATGCGTTCAACAACCCACGATCTCGGATAATTTTCTGCAGAAGTTCATTGCGATTCAGTGGTTTGGCTTTCAGAGCATGACGCCTCCGGGACATGTTTATAAATTGCGACTGAAAAAATAATTAAGATTATTATATGTTTGTATATTGCTTCTAGTTGTTTGCCTTCTAGGCATTAATCACTTTCGTGTTGTGGATTTGTTTATATATCGCCGACACCGGACAAAAGAGATGCACATCAATTAATCATATATCGATAAAATTACATTGGTATGAACGATGTATCGATTAAATTCACTAAATTTCAAAATAAATACATTTTGTTCGTACAATCCGTACTGATTTTAATATATGTATTTACAATATCTTTACAATTTAGACATAATCTTATCTATATATATGTATTTGCCTATTGAGCCCGGATAACAATTTTATGTCAAAGTTCCATAGTGCGTATGATGTGAAATGTTATGGTGCCCGATGCCCTGTGACGTCGCCATTGGCATCTCTATGTCCGCATTGTCTCCATTTGCACTATTCTCTTTTAGGGCGCGCAGCTCCAGTTCGCAGATCAGCTGCGACACGCGCATCTTTGCCTCCGCGACAAGTTTTGGAGAAAGGGCTTTGACACTGGAGCTGACGCTGTCAAAGAACAGGTCCACATGATTCTTTTCTCTTGGGGGCGGGTGCGGTAACTGAACTCCAATTAATTCTCGAAATGACTCCATTAATTCGTTCTTATCCTGTTGGATTTGCATAAGGAGCTTAAGTCCTTCTTTATTGGACGAACTGTTTGGGGTGCGATTTATTGCTGCACTGGATACTGGTTGGCTTGCCTTAAGCGGGCTTCTGATGTGGTTAGCAGCCGTGAGTGTCGCCTGCGTTGTTGCAATGGGTGCACTTTGTACCTGTCCCTGAGCTGTACCTTCGATTACCTCAAAGTTGTGTGAGCTGCCACAAAACCGAATCATTTAAAAATTATTAGCCTAGCGATGGATGAAGCATACGCACCTTTCTTCTATAACGCCATTGGTAGGGACAGCTGCAGTTGCCACCGCTTCGGAAAGGTTGTTCTCCTGAGCTATGGCAGCGTGTTCGGGCTTTACCGTGCACGGATTAAGAGCACGTTTTCGTTGATGATAGTATTTACTTCGCTCTTGACGTACACTCAACTCTTTCCGCACAGCACCTTCACCTTTGGTAATGAGTGATTCCAGATTCCGTTTGTGTTTCGTTGTGCGCTCATGCCGCTCCAAATGACAACGATTGCAATCCAGGCGACACTGACAAGCCCGGCAGAAAGGCTTGTTGGGATCATCGGCGGAGCGCCGGAGCCATGGATCAAAGAGACTGAGCCACTTCTCACAAAACTTTTGGCTGTATTTCTGCTTTCCACACCCAGTACCACTATTGAGTTTCACTTTTAACTTCGCCTCTTTCCTAAATTATTTATTGGTGTTAGGAGGTGAAGGAACCTTTTATATATTATTTGGTCTTACCAGTCGGAATCTGATGTATTTTCGGAGAAACTCATGTTATTTATTTACGATTTGTTCCTTTATTTTGAGTTATTTTTATTCATTTATTTATTCACGAATAGCATCGATACAATGTTTGTCGATGAGTGAGTACGAAGCATCGATTACAATGTTCGTTTTATCGAAATAAAGAAGATACAGTGTGCATAAAGATACATTTCGAAAATACGCAGACATATAAATAGTTTTTCGCAAAACCAAAGCCTCCTTCTGAGCGATACATATATAAGTACATAGTGAAAAGTATTGAGGCATATCAAAAGCAAAAAAAGTACATATTTTATATGCATTTAAAATGCATTTAGTTTATTTAAAAGGCATTAAAAAATTGTCACATGGCGCATTCTAGGATTGACATGTAGAGCGTTAAATATGTTCTTTGCTGGCTTCCAGCATTATTTCTTTGGATGCTGTTTACAGTATTCCCAAATAAACAATGAGCCTGTCACGTGCACATTTAAGGATCGCACCACTCCAATTTGTGGAATTTCGACAGCAAAATCCAATAGTGCAATTAAATCCACTGGAATGCCATGTTTCTCATGTCTATAAGTAAATTGAAAATCATCTATTCGAAACGGAAGCTAACTCAAAAAAGAAGACTTACCCTAACAACAAGATACATTTAGCAGGAAATTTAAAATCTGTAAAACTAATGCTTTGCGCCGTTTGTTCAGCGCCCACAACTTTATATCCCATCAATTGTTTTTCAATTAAAAATTCGCCAAGTGCAGCCGGCTTTACTTCAGCAATATTTAAGGTCTTCTCGGCGGTCATACTGAAATAGAAGGTAATCTCATCATAGTTGGACAAAAATATATAGATTGATTATACCTTAAATTCGTAAAGTCACTTTTATCCGCGAGTGACTTGGCAGCTAAAATCAATGTCTTGACACCCAGTACCTCACAGGTGCGTGCTAGGCCACCAAGATTTGGTAACTTGTCTATTAAAGAAGCTACCACTATCATCTCCTGTTCATGTTGCTTTCCGCCCGTTTTCTCTAATTCCATATAGCGATATATATCGTTTACAGGATTCATTTTTCTCTGAACATTTAAATTTGATGGATCTGCCAACACTCCAGGAACATTTGTTGATGAATGCCTTTTCGATTTAAAGGCAGTTCGCGACTCCTTTATGACTTTGTCAATATCCTTTTTGTTAACTATGAAATATTCATCGAATGGCGTATTTGTCATATACAAAATATTATCAGCAGCATGAGATTGAGATATTACTGTCGGTAATAATAGACGAGATTCTTTTTGCAATTCATGCAATTTAGATCCCAAAGTAATTTCAATGCTGGTCTTTAATGCATTAAGCATAGGCCATTCAATACTGGAAATTTTTAAATTATTTGAATATTACTTGAATATATATACACATTCATACGTACCTGCTCTCTTCAGATTTCACTGCAAGCCTATGAAGAACCAATTGGGCGAGAAGACGTGTGTGATAATGTGCTCCCATTGTGTGGGGCAAAATTAAGGTGGCGATTTCTTGCAAATGAATAAACTCAAGATTTTCCCAGTTGACCATGCAATAAATGTGAACGACAGAAATGATCGACACCTGCTGACTGGGCTTGAGCGAAGCCAGCGAGTGCATTCGATCCAACAATGTATCCACGCTGGGCAGCAGCTGAGCAACGAGGCACTCATACATGTAGCTGATGTTTAACTGATCATTGGGCGCTAGGACTGCTGTCCACATCTCATCGGACAATTTGATTTCATCTTTCATCAATAACAATGCCCTAGCAATGCGTATTTTGATTCTATGCTCTTTGCAATTTTCAAAATAACGCGGCTTCTTTTCTGTTAACTCATTGTTGATGCGCAGCAGTTCATCACATACAGCACTTACTTTGTCTGATTGATGTGTAACAAAATGTATATGTGCATCTCTGTATAGAATATCATCACCGTATACATCGGATATATAGGGCATTTTGTTGACATAAGCTGCTTCGATGCTGTGAAGTCATATTAGATATATAAGGAATATAGTCATTTATTGTCATAGATAACTTACCGAGCATCTCCTGTGCTGATTTCGCCGTCAAGAATGCCATTGACGACGATAGAATTGGGCACTATTTTCGCATTCTTTAAAATGTCAGGAATTAGATTGCAATCTCTTATCATTATAAGAATATCCGCTAAAAGTTTTTCATTTTCGTCATCGCTCAAATGTTTGGCTGCATATCTAACAAGGACCACAGCGCTATAAAATTTAAAAAGTATAAATTTACAGTATTATATGTAATTATAATAGGATGTGGCGGCTTACACAAACGAACTTTGTTCGTCGTTCTTCATCATGGCTACAAAGTTTGCAAGCACATTTGTAATGTCTGGAAGTCTTGAGTCATTTTTTTCCAATAGCATTGCTAGATGTTGACGCGTTTCTCTTGTTCCACGTTCTAGAAGATCGATCGGTTGCAATTTTAGCTCTTCCAGTTGACTCCAACTTGTCAGGTGCATCTGAACGAACCAGTCTACACAGTGCTCCAACACATAGGATTTCTCATCTTTAGTTTGACAGTTAAGTTGTTGCAGCAACTGTTGCTGTAATTCCGCAAAATGTGCGCCGTTTTTAAAATATTCGACATTCACATTATAATGATTTGCATAGAAATCCAAGTAATATCTATAAGACAGTGGTAAAAAGCGGCCCCAACCGTGTCGATCCTTTGGCAATGTGTTTAATAATTTGATAATCTTATTAACGAAATTAGTTTGGTATCCATGTCTTATAATAATTTCGTAACAACGTTTGCTAAAGTGAACGATCTCCTCGTTGACATTGTCGCAATTTTTTATTTTTCTGATCAAGCGAAAGTGGTCCCAATAGAAATCATCGCTTGCGTTAAAAAGTGTCTCAGTGAATATCAGATAATCGGCTAGTGTCAGGCTTTCAATGGTGTCCTGTAACAATGTAATTTAAAAATTATCAAAACTAAGGTTTTTTCATTTAAAATAATAAGCAGAAAATCACCTTAAAGAGCTCCAATACGATAGTGTAGTTGTTTTTCCGTAATTTCTGATTTGTTAATGTGCGAACTCGTGAGCTGAGTTTGAGCAAAATGTGTTTGTTGTTGAGTGCAACTTGCAGCGTATTCGCCTTAGTACAATGGAGCAGCCAAAAGTGCAGTGGAACAGAGACCCATGGCACCGTAACCAATGCTTCAAAGAACCGTTGGGTGTCGGCGGACGAAATGAATTTTTCCATATCTAATGCGGGCAGCACGTTACATTCGACATTGTACAGCTGTGTTCTATTAGTGGCTGCTAGGAATTCGCCCAGGAGATTAAGGCGCAACAATTTATCCACGTTAATGTGCTTAAAAAAATGCAATATTGTCCAGCGCAGCACCAATATGTTGTTATCTTGCAACAGTCTCATATACAAAATGCGCAACCAGCTAAGCCATTCATCGTCCTGATTACTGACCGGAATACGGGGCAGCAGTGTGCCGAGCGTGGGCAGCACCAAGTGCGATTGTTGCTCCTCGAGAGTCTCCATTATAATGACATAAGCAGACCAGTGAGACTCACTGCACTTTAGACTGTCGAGCACGAGAGTGCTCAGACTAATTGTGGCCTCTGCATTTGCCGTCTGCATTATCATTTGGAGTTTCCTCATAAGAAAGTGAGCCGACTTGCGATACTCGCGCAACTTCGACTGCAGCAGAGTTTTTATGACGGCGTACAACTCGCTGGACAAGACGCATTCTGCGCCCAGTTCACGCACAAAATCATCGAAAAGCTGCACGAGGATTTGAGCAGCATACGGCTGACTTTCGCTGCTGAGACATAGCGACCAGAGCTGACGCAGCAGGAATTTGCCATCGATGCGCGGATACTTGCGCAGATGAATTTGCACACAAATGAGCACAGTGGCCACCAGCTGACGGTGCAGGTCATGTGGACTGCTGTCGTCGTCATCTTTTCGGTCGGCGATCACAACCGAAATGAGCTTGTGAAATACTTTCGGTCCGAATTTCACATTATACTTGTTGTTTTTTTGCAGCAGGCTGTAAATGCACTGCAGCACACGCTTAAGGTGCAATTCACTGTTCTTGTGTAAATCAATTAAATCGTAGAGCAGCTCATCTAATTCGGCTATTTCACCCAATAAATTTTGATTTTGTATATATGTCTCGACCGCCTGCACTACGGCATGCGTTGTTGTTGCTGTTGTTGCTTTTGTTGAAGGCAATGACATTTTAATGTTTTTAACGCTTTCAGTTCTCTAAAAACCATTAATCTATAGATTATTAATTCTTCGTGTTGCATTCGCTATTTCACAAACTAACATAAATGTTTTTTATTTATCGACAATCGTTGTGTCAGCTCCGATAGCTTAACAGCTGATCTGATTTCGACAATCGGTCAACGGAGCAATTGCATTCGATCAGTTTTAAAAAAACGGTTAGCAGGCTTTTCATTCTTATGTGCAAAAATAAATTTAAAAAAGGAGATGCTTTTATTAAACGATAATAATTAGAAAATATAGACATTTAAAATTTGAATTCTGTCAATTTGTAATTATTTCTAAGACTTTACTTATCATTTGAGATCTTGCCCATTTTTTTTCTTTTTCTAAAAGCGTTTTTACACCCTGCGATTTGACTTGTTCAAGATTTTTTCTTCCAATTTGTAATTTTGTCAGAGCATTTCGCTTGAAGCGCAGCCGTTTCTTTACATTTTGTTTCCTGAGATTTTTGACTCGTGTGGAGGAGTCGGAAAGATATCTTATCTGCCCTTACGGCATTTACAGACATAACTTTAAGCGTCTGGTCTACATTTATAATTTTCAATTTGACCATTTGTTCTAAACTATTTGTCAGAATACGCGCAAAATCGATGCAACCATTTGCCATTACCTCAGGAACAAGCGGGTACACACCGCGATAAATTACCGTTTGTCTAGCTAACCTCGGATTATCCGTAACAAAGACAATCGGACACCTTGGGCGAAACTGACTTATCAATCGAGCCATTAAAGGACATCGACTGACTATAACTATGGCATTCGCTCGACTTAAAGATGCGATTTCAGTGATGCCTGAAGTAATCGCCGATAAGTCATCTGACGTTGATGAATGTAGCATGGTCTTCATATCATTCTGAATCTGTTCGTACCATAGGACAGACTCCACCTTTGAACATATATTCGTCATGCATTTGACGCACTCCACGGGATACTTGCCCTTGGCTGTTTCGCCGGACAGCATTACACAGTCGGCGCCATCGAATATGGCATTGCCAACATCTGAAGCCTCTGCTCGAGTTGGTCGTGGATTGTTCTCCATGGAACCTAACATCTGGGTGGCACAGATAACCGGCTTGCCCATCTTGTTACATTTCGCAATTATGGATTTTTGGGCCAGTAAGACTTCCTCGCTGAAAATCTCGATTCCGAGATCACCACGAGCCACCATAATGCCGTCTGAGGCGGCAATGATGCTGTCAATATTTTGCATGCCCTGGTCGTTCTCAATTTTTGATATGATCTTTATATGCTTTCCCTTGGTCCCCAAAATATTACGAATTTCATCGACGGCCTTAGCTTCTCGAATGAAAGAGGCAAAGATCATATCCACATTTTGCTCAACGCCAAACTCCAGATCCAATTTATCCTTCTCTGAAACGCTGGGCAAGTCAACGGGTGTACCAGGTAGATTAACACCTTTGTGGGAACCGAGCTTTCCGCCATTCAACACCTCGCAGAGAATCTGGTTGCCGGTGACTTGCATCACCCGCAATGAGATAAGTCCGTCATCGATGTATATTCTAGTTTCCGGCTTGGTAATCTGGGTGAGTTTTTCATAGTCAACGAAAATCATGTTTTTGTTGCCTTTCTTCTCCACGCCCTTATCGGTAGTTAACTTGATTTTATCGCCCTGCTTGAGTACAATTACAGACGTATCGCTACCCTCATTCCGACCCGTACGTATCTCCGGCCCCTTGGTGTCCAATGCAATGGCCACCGGCTTGTGCACCCCTATCTTATTGGCATAGCAATCGATGGCCTTGCGCGCCGCTTGTATCATCTTGCAGTGGTAATGGTGCGTTCCGTGAGAGAAGTTTAAGCGGATCACTCGCATCCCAGCTTCGATTAGCTTCACAATTATCTCCGGCTTACTTGTAGCAGGACCAATTGTGCAAATGATTCCGCTCAGCGCATAATCCAAGGTGGGCGCATTAAACTGCAATCGAGATTTATAGTCCAATTGTGAGGCAAAGGGACCACGATCTAGCTGCACTATTGATTGCGAGGCCTGTATGTTTTTTTAGTTAACTCATATACAACATATAAAAATTTACCCAACAAGTCGCTTACAATTTTGGCATTGTTGGAGTAGCTAGCGGTATCTCGAGGCAACATCCATTGTGTCACACGACATGCACTCCGCCAAATGGACGTCATGAATGCCGATTTTTTCAGTTAATAACGAGAATGTTTACGATTAAAAATTTTGTTATGTTTGACAAATTAATTTGAACGGAAAACCAACGCTATATTTTGAAAATTCTGATCAGATTTCTTAAATATGCTCTTTACATATACATATTCTCTTCTAGCAGATAGGTATCACCTGACTCAAACAAAAGCTGCTAATGGTTGTTTATTTGTATACATATATAGATTAGTTTTTATTATTCCTTGTTGCTATAAAGAACGCTATGTTTAACAATGATAAATAATTTCTTAATGTGTGTGTCACGGGCTCCACGCCTGGGAGCTCCAACTGTGGCGCTTTGGCAGCGGTTAGATGTTTCCAATTTCGATTTACTGATAATCCATTTATATTTTGTTGAGAATTTTGTAATAAATTAACTTGGTTAATAACAATAATTGATGCACGCATAAAGGGCTTAGAACGCCTTTACTGCGACACAGCGATCAGGTTTATTCGACGGTACTGTAAGATTCAAGTCAAGATTAGTCATATTTCTCCCAGTATATATATATTTATATATGTAGATTACTTACACAATACGAATGGTGTTGGTGAAGCCGGAGCCCTGCTTCCAGCCGGTAACAACGACAACAGAGTCACCAGTTTTGATGAACCCGTTCTTCTTGCCCACCTGCAAACCGAACTGGACACGCAAATCGACGTCCTTAAGCCAATCGGGCTGTGCAGCTTCTGCAAAAATTCGATTACTTATTAGATAATGCCCGATATCTGTGGCAGCTGGGATGTGACTTACCCTTATAGATGAGTGGCACAAGGCCACGGTACAGATGAGCCTGACGTGCGGTTTGCGCGAAACGCGTAACGGCAATAATGGGGCAACGTGGGCGATATTTGCTCACTAGGAAGGCGGACTTGCCGCTGGTGGTGATCACCACAATGGCAGCTGCCTTGGCCTTGTTGGCCGCTTCGACGGCAGCAATGGCTGCCGCATGTGGAGCATCCAAAGTGTTTGCAGAGGCGCCGCGAACTAAATCGGCAAACAGATTCTGATGCCAGAGAGCAGCTTCAGCCTCCTTGCAGGTCTTGGCCATGGTCAGCACACACTCCAGCGGATATTCGCCCTTGGCTGTCTCGCCAGACAACATGACACAGTCGGCGCCATCGAGCACTGCATTAGCCACATCAGAGATTTCGGCACGCGTGGGACGCGGCTTCTTCACCATGGACTCCAACATTTGGGTGGCGCAAATAACTGGTTTGCCGGCCTTGTTGCAACGTGCAATCATTGCCTTCTGAGCGAGGAACACCTTCTCGGCGGGTATCTCAATGCCCAGATCGCCACGGGCAACCATGATGCCATCACCAGCCTCAATAATCTCGTCCAGATTGTGCATGCCCTGTTGGTTCTCGATCTTGGAGATGATCTTGATGTTCTTGCCCTTCTCACCTATCACTTTGCGAATTTCCGTCAGAGCGGCAGCATTGCGAATGAAAGAAGCAAAGACCATGTCCACATCCTGCTCTACGCCGAACAGCAAGTCAGACTTGTCCTTCTCGGACACAGCGGGTAAATCGACTGGCACACCGGGCAGATTGACACCCTTGCGGGAGCCGAGTGCACCACCGTTCTCCACCTCGCAGACAACGGTGTCTTTGCCCACTTCGCGCACCACCAGCGAAATGAGGCCATCGTCGACAAAGACTCGATTGCCCGGCTTAACAACATTGACGATGTTCACATAGTCCACAAAGATCACCTCAGAAGAGCCATTCTCAAGGTAATCCTTGTTGGTGGACAACTTGATGGTATCGCCTTTCTTTAGATCAATCTCAGCTGTGCCACTGCCGGCAATGAGACCAGTACGGATCTCAGGACCCTTTGTATCCAAAGCAATAGCAACGGGATGCTCGTAGCCCAGCTTGGCCGAATAGTTCTTGACGGCCGTACGCACATTGGCCACTGTCTCGGCGTGATATTCGTGAGAGCCGTGCGAGAAATTCATACGGGCCACGTTCATGCCGGTGGCGATCATCTTCTCCAGCATCTCGACGCTGCGCGATGCGGGCCCAATGGTGCACACAATGCCGGACAGACGCACATGGGGAACGGGCGAATCGAATTGCAGGCGGCACATGTGCTCCAATTGGGTATCAGCTCCAGCAGCCATGTTTTGCGGTACTTCGTTGGGCTGCAATAAAAATTCAATAGATTATTATGCGGCATACGATTGCCAATTGCCAAAAATAATTATCGTTGTTAATGAGGTTAGCAACAGAAAAAAAGAAGTAATAATTGTTGAATTTGGCGGTTTATGGTTTATTATATCGATATACCCAACCCAATCCCACTTGAGGTAAACAGAGTGAGCACACGAACTGACACTCACACGCACGAGAGAGGAGAAAACGCCAAAGAGAGCGAGAATGCGAGAGTGGGAGAAGTGCATATGTTCTGATGAGAGACTGATAGATAGGAAAGATTTTCGCATTGGCAACTGCGCTGCAACGTCGAAGGTCACTAAATGTGCATGTGCAGCAAAAAGCGCAAAAAAAGCCGTTGCATAATTATCATTTACGCAAAACAGCAAAATGTAAAGAAAATTTCGACAGTTTTCAAATAGACTTGATGTGAGGTACATTGTATGCATGCATATCAATATCTTCATGGATAGCGTAGCGCAGCAAACTTGACATTGGCTTTGACAGTGGGTTTTATATACCGGCTGGCTGGATATTACCTTTAGCGTCGGAGCCTCGTCATAAATGGATACGTTAACCATTTTGTTGCCTAATTGCTGAAAGCTGTATAAGTTACGAGAATTATATTTAGAATATTGACCGACACGGACACGGGTATGCACAAAACAGTGAGTTGCGAAGCTTTGCACAGCAAGAATGTTTGCTTTGAAAACCTAAGCACACTGGGGTTTATCACACAACGACACAAAATACTCGACTGCTGTTCGTTGCGAGTTTTGGTGGAAAATTTTGGCAAAGCATTCAGAATGTCGGTAATGCAATGAGCAAATGAGAGCAAAACCACGAGACTCTGTTGAAAACGGGGGAAAAAAAATTAACAGAGAAAGAGAGTCTGCCAGCGGCAACAGGCCACCCCTAAAAGCCACCCAGGCGCGATACGGATGGGACAAAAAGTTTATCGAAAATCAGTGTGGAAAGCGAAAAGCTTGGGAGTTATCTGTCGCTGTTGTTGCCTACTTAGCACAAAGCTTGCGATTAACTCAGCCGGTTTCACAAATGAGTTTAAAAATCTTGGTGTAGTTGCGAGTGTAAACAAACAACACTTATAGTCAGCTGTTTGTTGAAGAATATATACGCACACATACATACATACACATACTTATGCGTAATATATTTTCTAATTATCAGCCTAAAAATACTAGACGCCAACAATGACGTGTAGAACCTTGAAATCTTGTTATCTTTGGGGTTGCCGATGGTCAAATACACTTTAATTTAAGTAGTACAATTAATCTTTCAACTGATTCGTTTTGCTTGTATTCAAATAGAAGAATATTTGAGTATCTAAGATATTTTCCCTAATGCGCTACACATTTCGTCACATAACGGGAATACCCTCTCAGAGGGTATTTTAATCTCAGTGCCGAAAAGAGAGGCGTACAGTACGCATGCTCACTCATTCACTCTCACACCTTTCGCATGAAGAGAGTACGTTAGGCGCCAGTTGCGGGGGTGCCCACATTGTGACAGGCAAAGCTTTTGCTTCGAGTGCTTTTTATCATCGAGACAACAACAACCAAAAATTCTCTTTAAGTGAAAGTGCTTGCGCTTTTATCCATTTCCAAAGGCTATTGCTCTCTGCCCTTGAACCTTGGACGAAGGACATTGCCACACTATTTTGGAAATAACCAATGCATTCCATCGAAATGCGTCTAAAGCAATTACAAAATATCAAATTTCCAAGAAAAAAGCCGGCGAATTAACATTAGCATTTTCATTCATATCAAAAAGTTGTTAAACTTCCTCAATTCTATCAGCAAAAACGTATTTATACATTATGCATGTGTTTGTGTTCATTAGTTTGTTGCTCTTCAAATGTAATTGCGATAATTTAGATTTGATTTAAAAAATAAATAAAAAAATTTATATATATAAGCACTTGGTGATTACTGCTGCATTTTCTTATGGCGTGTTTGCTTTATATGTGGACAAGCTTTTGTATGGAATGACTTCTATTTCACCTTTACATATTTTTTACCCGCGTATTAACCGGCCGCACTAGTGTGTGTGCCGCTATACTCGATATACGTATGTATAGCAGTCACCGCATTGTTCTATTCTCACGGTTTGGGCTAATCGTTTCCATCATCAACAAAACAAAAACAACAATGTTGCCATTTTTGCGAAACGGGCATTTACAGTTACGCACTGAAGTCACCGTTCTTCATGGATGACTCTTATGTATTATATGCAGTATGTATATTATGCAGTATGCTAATAGATAAATGGAAAATGTTATATATTTACCTTCGTTGAGTATGAAAAGTAACTATTGGCTATAGATGTATTGCTACTCCTGTTTTTGGAATAAATTTACTTTAAATGCACAGGCTTAGAATACACCAAACACGGATTACGAGCTGCGAGTTGCTAGCGATCTGTTTTGCGACTAACTTTTTTCGATACGCAGAACAGAATTTAAAGAAATTCGATATCGAAATGCATGTCTTTTTATCGATACATTGTAGTAATTGTGGCGGTATATTTCAACTATCGATATTTTAAAATGCACATTAAACTGTTTAACATTCTCTGTAACAATTAAAGAGAACTGTTTCACATTATTTTATCAAGTTCGTTTATCAAGCTCTTGCACCTAACCAAGGCCATATCCATGTGTGGGGAATATTCAACCCTATCAATAAGCAAAAGGCTGTTCATTTGTAGCTTTTCTTCCAAAAAGTTTATCTGTGCCGGAGTCGGTCGATGTGGAAAACCTGGTAATTATATTCAAAATATTTGAAATATTTATATTACAATCATTAATTATTCACAATTCACCTTCAATCAGGCAAACGCTAGTAAAGCAGGGCACTGTCAAGTCAGCCGGATAACGGCGAATGTCCTGCTCGGTGACAGAGACTACTTTAGTAAATTCCAGAAACATTACGTTGTATGTACAATCCAGCTGATTGTGTTTTATTCTGATCACTCGGGCACGATACCAAACATCTTCAAATTTTGCAATAACATATTCCCTAATACTATAAGTAGAATAATAAATAATAAACAAAAATAAACGGATATAGTTTCAAATATGAGTTTAATCCACTTACATCGGTCTGTAGGGCTGGGAGTCCTTGAATTCGGACAATCGAGAATACAGATTGGAGAAGTCGCGTGCATTATTGCTATCGAAAGCGCCAAAGATGCCTCGCGAAACGTTCGCATTATCCACAATGAAAATATTGAGTCCCTCATTAGCTTGGCTGGTGAGGCGCTTCAATTCAAAGGGCTGAAGATAAAAATCTTAAATGGTATTTGAACGATTTGACATCTGATATAAGGCTACGTACTGGAATTAATACAGGTCCCACATTAGGTGTAGTCGTATTATTTGTGGGGTTCTTCGATTCGCTTACAACAATTGGCATACCAGGAGGCATAGAAACAAATGATTGTGCTGGGCTTTCCTTTGTTTCGGTATGCACTTTAGTGGCTTCTTCCCTTGCCAAAACTGAAGTTGGAATTATTTCAATGGCTTCCCTATTAAAGGGCACACTCGCTTTTGGCATCGATTCAGAGTTTATTAATAATTTATCCAATTTGATTTCATTAGCATCCGGGATCTTTTCTGTGTTAGCAATCTGCTCGGGTTTGGCCACAGTAGTGTGATCCTTTTTCAACACAAGATGCAAATTTGCTATTTCTGGTTCGAGTTTAGCCGAATTGTTAAAAGGCACACTCGCTTTGGGCATCGTGTCAGAACTTATTGATTCGTTATCCAATTTGATTTCATTAGCATCCGGGATCTTTTCTGCTATAGCAATCTGCTGGTGTTTGGCCACAGTAGTTTGATCCTTTTTCAACATAAGTTGCAAATTTGCCATTTCTGGTTCGAGTTTTGTCGAATTGTTAAAAGGCACACTCGCTTTGGGCATCGTGTCAGAACTTATTGATTCTTTATCCAATTTGATTTCATTAGCATCCGGGATCTTTGCTGGTATAGCAATCTGCTCGGGTTTGGCCACAGTAGTTTGATCCTTTTTCAACATAAGTTGCAAATTTGCTATTTCTGGTGCGAGTTTAGCCGAATTGTTAAAAGGCACACTCGCTTTGGGCATCGTGTCAGAACTTATTGATTCTTTATCCAATTTGATTTCATTAGCATCCGGGATCTTTTCTGCTATAGCAATCTGCTGGTGTTTGGCCACAGTAGTTTGATCCTTTTTCAACATAAGTTGCAAATTTGCTATTTCTGGTGCGAGTTTAGCCGAATTGTTAAAAGGCACACTCGCTTTGGGCATCGTGTCAGAACTTATTGATTCGTTATCCAATTTGATTTCATTAGCATCCGGGATCTTTGCTGGTATAGCAATCTGCTCGGGTTTGGCCACAGTAGTTTGATCCTTTTTCAACATTAGTTGCAAATGTGCTATTTCTGGTTCGAGCATAGCCGAATTGTTAAAAGGCACACTCGCTTTGGGCATCGTGTCAGAACTTATTGATTCTTTATCCAATTTGATTTCATTAGCATCCGGGATCTTTGCTGGTATAGCAATCTGCTCGGGTTTGGCCACAGTAGTGTGATCCTTTTTCAACACAAGATGCAAATTTGCTATTTCTGGTTCGAGTTTAGCCGAATTGTTAAAAGGCACACTCGCTTTGGGCATCGTGTCAGAACTTATTGATTCTTTATCCAATTTGATTTCATTAGCATCCGGGATCTTTTCTGCTATAGCAATCTGCTGGTGTTTGGCCACAGTAGTTTGATCCTTTTTCAACATAAGTTGCAAATTTGCTATTTCTGGTTTGAGTTTAGCTGAATCTAGGCACTGATCGCCGGATATTTGTGTAGCAACTGCAGCCCTTTTAGGATCAGGATTGTTGTTGCTGTGCTGTGTGGGGATCGGAGAATATCTTCCAAAAATCCGCTTACTCGAACAGAACTCGCGTATTTCTTCATTCATCGATTTATGCGTCCCCACATGCAGCAGTTCAGCCTTCCCGTCAATGATATTGGAAACTATAAATTTTTCACCATTGAAACGCTTGAGAAAATTATTGATAGCATTGCTAAGCGCATAGTTGGGCACATTCTTTATTTGCACCTCCAAGACGTAGCAGGGCAGTTTCAAGAGCTCGCTACTATACCCGCGCATTTCACACTTATTTTCAGCAGTCAACATGCCTAGATCGAGGAAATGAAGTCGATTTCCACTCATAATTTTGACGCGCTGGAACAACCCATTGTATTTGACGAGCGCGTAGCCAGCTCTTTTATTCAAATTTGTCTGATTCATGCCCAACAAATTAACCTAGAATAAGTTCAACATTAGTATATGTTTTTAAATGATCAAAAATAATTTCGTATTTAAATTGAAAATACATGCATGCAAATATAAAAAAATCAACCAAGATGCCATATAGATTGTGGCATGTACACACACATACCTTCTGACAAATTTCAAAATGTGCTTTCTCAGCAGATTCGCTCGCGTCGCGTATAAAACAGCGATTCGGTGACCGAAATCCTATGACATAAACAATGCTATTAATTGGAGGCATGGTTACATGGGGCCATGTCATGTTATTTGAGCTGCTGTTGTATTTATCGTTATTATCCACAATTGGTATTGGTGACTGAGCGGCAGAGTTCTTATTCATAGTTTTATGCGTCCTGATTATGCTCTCATTGCGTTTAGTCACACTTCTGTTCGGGGCAAGTTCAGCAACATTCGATTTTTGAGCCGACTGCGCATTTGCTGCAACAATGCTGCATGGGACAGCTGCCTTAGAGAAAATTAACGCTTCTGTGGAATTGGTATTGGAATAGGCAGAGCACTCCATAGGACGCACCAGATTTGGAATAGAGAAGCATATATAGCGATGACTTTGCCAATCCTTCAGCTGGCATTGTCTTGTACAATAAAAGTCGCCGCAGCGATGGCAGGCGAGAATTGCTTTCGTTGAACAAAGCACACAGAATCCGCTCGGCTTCGGAATTGAGTTATTAATATTCGCCATATTTTGTCGATTTCTTTTTCTGTCGAATTTATTTCAAAAAGTTGTAAATTCATAAAACCACAATGAACTCCACTTCCGACACAATAGAACTGACAATTCCGATATCCTGAACGATAAGTCGTAAGAAATTATCGGCGCGAGTTCGAGTTTGTTGTCTTTGCAACACTGCCAATTCAAATTGTCCAATTTTATTGTCCAAATATATATATGTCATTAAAAATTCATTGCAAATCATATTATAGTTATATATGATATGTAAATAAATATTGATTTCAATGTTGTAAATTCAATCAATATTGAGGCGGCTAGATATATATGGCAAGATTGCTTCGATTTTTCCTTCACTAACAGTTGTAATAGTCACTTTTTAACACAAATTGTAAGTGTTACCATGGTTTCCTTTCCTCTTGTAAAACTAGGTATGCTAGCTGTCAGGCAAATAAGTAAACCCATTATCAAAGTAATTAAACAAAGTGCCGATTCAAATCAAAGATTTAGAGCATATCTAGTTAATCCAATAGCGCAATGTAAGTAGCATCAAACTTATTTAAGTGTAATATTATGAAATATAGAAGGGTATGAACCTTAGCCTACCACTGGATTGGGGTAAGATCTAAAATGTGGATGATAGGCATGAGCCAACCGAAGTACGTGCCACCATTAAACAAATCCATGGCTATTGAGACTGGCAGTAACCTAATTGGTGAGTTATGCCTGTTTACAGTGTGTGCAACCTTGATTTCACTGGAATTTTTACGGTAAATAAGCCAATATCAATTGTTAAGTGGCTAATTAATAATAAATGTTAATTTAGGCAATCGAAAAATGATCAAATTAAAAATAGTAAACAGGAGGTGGAGAAGGAAAAACTGAAAAAAGAGATAGAAATATTGCAAGATCGTGTTATGGCTCAGACTCATGAAATTCATAGTCTTAACGCCAAGTTGTGTCAATTGCGTAGAGGTCTAAATTAAATACACCTAAACACCAAGTAAATATGTGTAAATACCTTGCCCTTCCGAATATTTGTTAATAGTTCAATTCGCAATTGTATGAATACGATTTATTGCTATATGCACATATAATCCGTTTGTTTTTTTTTATCATCTGACTTTGCGCTTTTTGTCAAAACGCAAAAAAAATAAATATTAGGCAGGCTTCTCAAAATTTACATTTGAATAAAAGCTTGTACAAAATCTAAATTACATTTAGTCCCAATTAGTTGGAGGTGCTTTACATTTATAAAACGCAATTAAATTAGTCACAATAAGTTTTGGCTGAAAATTTACTGTTAAAAAACATGGTAATCGGTATATTTCCTATTGGAAAAATAGCCGTTTTGGGCATTAAACAAATCACTACTCCTCTTACCCTAGGGTTTAAGCTGATTGCGACACATAACTTATTATTTAAAAATTACATTTGCGTTCCCGCTGGGCAATTGTTTAACTCTGTGGAGGCAAGATGTAAAATGCAAATGTTGGGGCTTCCAAAACCCAAACGGATTCCTCGCCTCCCGGAAAAAAACGCCACTGACATGGGCGCAAACATTTTAAGCGAGCTTTTTGTGATTCTATTAGGCCTATCTCTGATATTTTACGAGGTCTCAAGGTAAGCGAATACAAAAGTGTATGACGATAGGAAAAAAATGTAAAAGTAGTTGTATTAATCTTAAAGGCAAGCTGTCAAAGATCAGAAGAAAAATGACAATAGCAAAAATATAGAAGAAAAGCTAAGATCGGAAATCTCTGAGCTAAATTATCGGCTTGATTGGCAGAAGAAACAAATTCAAATAATACACGAGCAATTAATTGAATACAATGGAAGGGTTCATCATAAAACATAAATTTATTTTTAAACCTTCAACAATTTCAAGCAAAGCACAAATCGTCTACCGTCCATCGCTAAGAAACAGCTGTTCGTTTGCCTTTATTTATCGCCAGCCCTGGTTGGTTTAGTTTTTCCGTGCTGAGGTTTTGTAATACAAAACAGCTTAAGAGATGGTTATTGGAGTATTTCCCGCCGCCAAGCTTGGCGTGCTGGCCATCAAACAGATTAGCAAACCCATTGCTAATGTGCTGAAGTCCAATGCAAAGTCGAGTCCATTCTTCCGGAAATACATATGCATGCCGCCGGCGCAGTGTAAGTCGAATTTCTTTTGGCTTTGCGATGATTAAAATTATTAAATCCATTTCGCCTGCTGGCACAGTTTACAATTGGGTGGAGGTCAAGACCAAGATGTGGGCGCTGAATCTTGGCCGCCCAGTTACAGTGCCGCCCCTAACCGAAGCCATGGCCATTGAGCTGGGCGCCAATCTGTTGGGCGAATTCATTATCTTTTCTATTGGTGCGGGTCTTTTAATATTCGAATACTCCCGTCAAAGTATCAAGGAGACGAAAAAGAACGAGGCCATGCAAATGGAACAGATGCGGCTGACCAACACACTGACGGAAATGAACTTTCGACTGGAGCGTCAGGATGCGCAGATACGTGAAATGACACGCGTTCTGGCGGAACTAGGTACGTTCATTGCAAGCTCTCTATTTATATATGTACATGGGTTAACCCACTTTATATGATTAGATTCGCGTAACATATTTCGATGGCACAAGGACCCACTGCAGGAGTATGTTCCATTTGACCCCAATACGCCCGATCAGAGCGCCAGCGCTAGAAATCCAAAAACCTACGAGGGTTTCTATGATCCCACAGGCGGTATGGCTTTTCGTGCTCTCAACTTTCTACAAACACAAATCTTCATC
This sequence comes from Drosophila cognata, assembly GCA_035041535.1. NCBI lineage: Eukaryota > Metazoa > Arthropoda > Insecta > Diptera > Drosophilidae > Drosophila > Drosophila cognata. The sequence goes on along the minus strand of JAWNLC010000571.1, from coordinate 7,939,108 downwards.
GATGGCCGCGATCGAAAGGGCAAACAGGCGCAGCAGCACATGGAGGAGCTGGCCATCGAGCTGGAGAGATCACTGGGCGAGGCTGTGAGCAAAGTCGAGGTGCCAGCGGCAGCAGCAGCTGCAAAGCAATGACGAACGCGTGAGCTGGAGCGAAATGTGGCACTGCTGATGTACGCGCTGGCATTGGGGGACCAATAGGCTAATCCAATTGGATCTGGAACTGATCACTGCTTGAGATGTTGCAATTTACATATAATACCAGATACCATATAGTTAGGTAAAAAGTTATTTGTACATTATGTAATTGTATTTATTAATTTGTATTGTTATTGAAACGAAAGAACTAAAGAAGAATGCTTAACAATAGTGCTTAATCGATGATGATGAGTTGGGTGAGTTGCTATCCCTGAGTGACAAAGGCCTGAAGCTGGCGCAGCTCCTCTTCATTAGTAATCACTTCGCCCAGATATTTATAGAACGCATTGCAGATGTTGTACAGACTGCGATGGACTGCCGCACGCAGAACAATGTGACTGGTGCAGTAGCTTCGTCGCAGACTTGGCAACGCGCTGTGTAACTTGTCCAGTTCGCATTTGAGGCGGTGTAGCGCTTTGATGATGTCCCTCAAGTTATCCTGTACAACGCCATAGCGATCCTCTTTGACCGATGCGACGCATATATGTGCCAGCGCCTGTGTAAGCCAGATCATGTGCCGCGCATTGTCCACCAAAAACATCGTCTTGGCGCCATCCGGCTCGGCAAAGAAGTACACGATACACGATGGTATGCGCGGCAAAAGCTCCACAAACATTGTCTCCAGCTTGATAAAGGCGCGTTCACACCAATTGGGCACGTGGCGTACACTGTCCGTGGCATCCCATTGGTGGGTGGGCTCATTCACAGCCCAACGAATGCCATGCAGCTGATTGTGTTGGCGGTTCAGCAGCTTTTTTGTCTGCAATGGACTCTTTTTGTCGATGAGCGCTGCAGTTGGTTCGTTGCCCTTAATCAAACTGATCTGTTGCATTGATTCGATTAGCTCATCGGTAAAAGTGGACACTATGTTGAGAAATTGGTCGCAGAGCGCACGCCAATTGGCTGGATGATTGCCGGGCGACGTTAGCTGAAAGATTTCCAGGCGAATTGTCGAATTTTTGCATAGTGCCTGATCGTACAGAAACCTGGCGGCCAGACACTGTGCCACATGCATATCGAAGAGCTCCAGCACGGACACCACGGTCAGCTCCTCTCCACTGGCATTGGTCGACATCTGGGTGCGAGCAATGACCAGTGGCAGCCGCTCGGAGAGGAGCACAAGATTAAAGCACTGCATGAGATGCATGTTGCTCACGATCTGAATGGTTAGCATCCAGGCATAGAACAGCAGTCGCAGATTGCCGGCAAAGTCCAAGATGCCCAGGAGCCGATCGTCTGCATCCACACCAATCAGATGAGTCAGTCCATGCCGCATCCAACCACCAAATAGCCAGAACCCAATCGAATAGCCCAACGTAACCAACAATGATTTGAGTGGAGAATTCAGCAGGATTTCGAAGATCAGCTCGCGCAGTTTCTCGATACGCATTTGTTCGATAATGGGGAACTCCATGGACACCTCCTGCTGCTTGAAGTTAGCGACAAAGTAATAGCAGCCGCTGGTGATGCCCATGCCCAGCAAGAACACATTGTAGCTATTCAGGCAGTCCTGTCCAAAGGATTTATACACCAAGTGACTAAATGAAATAAACGATGAGTTTTAGTATCAGATATATGGATGCATATATGTGGATGATATACCTATAGTCCGTGTGCAGATATGTCGTATATAGCCAGGCAGTCAGACAGCCGACGAGCAGATGGATGATGAGTAACAGCAACTTACATGGTCCATTGTGGATCAGCCAGCGGTAGTGTGTGGGGCAATAGCGACGCTTCGAGACGCGCTGTATCGAGAGTGCGGCAACATAAAAGGCGATGGCGACAACGAGCGGTATACTCTTGAGCCATGGATAAAAGCTGCACATCATTCGCAGCGAGTCAGCCGCCCAATCCAGCGGATGCCATAGTTGAAAGTTGACGCACAATAAAAGTGTGATCAGCATCACAAGTTGAACGCACACGTTGAGGAGGCCGGCGTGAATGCAGCGGATAATCAGTAGCTGGTTGCACATCAATTTGGCCGCTTTGGACATTTTTGCGGTCTTCTAGCAACACCAGTTAGTATCTTTTGACAAAATAATCCTATTAAATGCACAATTGTAGTTTTAAGTTCGCAAAATGTATTTGCCGGCTCCGCGCGCAGGTTTGTTACATACTTCAGGGTTGCAATCGATACCGATAGACTCGAATTTTATGCACACTTCCAATCCCTAGAAATCGCATGTTAAATTTAAATTTCACAGAATCAAATTTATACGTTTTTTCATTGGCTTGCTAATTTATTTGCATAACATTATTGTTTGCAATTGTGTAAAAGCTTACGCTGAAAATCTACATCTAAATCCCATCTGAAAACAGGAATTCGTGTGATACTCCCAGAACTAGTAATTCTCGATTATTATTTCTAGCAAATTAAAATATGTCACATAAGCCTGAGTAAAATATCAAATTATAATTGATGTCTAAATGTCAATTGATACTTACAAGCAGTAACTTGAAATGTTGGTAACGTAAGCGTACGTAAGCGCAAAATGAGCTACGTTATTTAAAGTTATATCGATAGTATTGCCAGAGATGTTTTTGATTATAGTCGTGCATATGATATCGATGTGTGTGTGTGTGCTTTTCACATCCCTAGTTTGTACTAGTGAATGGAATTTTGGGCAGTCGAAAAATTCCAAAAACAAATGCGCGCACACGCAAAAGTGAAATAGGTAGCATTATTTAGATTCGTAAGTGGTTCTGAAAATCGAAGCTTATGCATCAATACCAACGCACTTGGCACCCTTCAAGGTGAACAAAATTAAAAAAAAAAATAAAAATCCATAGGTGTTGAGTAAAAATTTCGTGTGCGAGAGTAGCAAATCGCGAGTCGAGTGTCGAATCGTCGAATCGTCGTTCGCTCGGATGTTTGTCGAACGTTGCGTGAATAAAGCCAAAGCCAACGAATGAAATCGTTGTAATTAATTCCCATTTAATTGCTATTTGTGCATAATAAAGTTAAATCAACGTTGTGTCAAAACTCATTTCAAAAATGCTCATAACTTGCTGTTCAATACACACAACCGATTGAATGTGTGTATGCTTATACATATATATTTATATACTTGTATACATGTGTGTGTGTATGAAGTAAGTGCAGCAGCTGCCAAAAAAAAAGCGCATGTTAAATGCAGATAAGCATTTGAGGTCACTCTACGTATTATAATTGTATGTGCGAGTGCATATATATATGTATATATATATAAATATATATATATGTGTGTGTGTGTGTGCGTGTGTTGTATACGCTTGTTTCTCTTGACAGTATTCTTATTATGATCATTAGAGCATAACTCGAGGGCAGGTGATGTCCACACATGAGCAGACAGACAGACGCATTAATTATGTGCACATCATTTAAAGACATGCACAACATAGATATTCAGCAATTTATCTGCATACACACATTAAAAAATGACAACAACAATAATAATAATACTAACAACAACAAGCAAGAGTCGCGACAGGCAAATTGTTCTGCTTTACGCGCATAATAAGTATTTAGGCTGAACAAATTTTTGTATTCATAAAACAAAACGTTTCGTTGAGTTTGAACGTCGCTCTACCCCTCCCCCCAACCCACCCCGCCCCATCGCATACCATCCCTACTCTTTAGCCTTTGTCGTTGTTGTCTGTGCAGCTGGTGACTGCGACGTCGGCGTCTGCTTCATGCTCCATTCACCTACATTTATACGTTGTGCACTCTTGTCTCTCTCTCTCTCTCTGTCTGTGTCTCTGCCTTTGCCTCTGCCTCTGTCAGCGAGCAACGTTCGTTTTCTGAATTCCAAATGAAGTCATGAGCAGCAAGCAGATTGTATAAAAAAACAAAAGCAGCAACAACAACAACAACAACAAGAAAATCAGCAGCAAGACAACAATACAAAAGTCGTTGTCGTCTTATTACAACAAGAAAAGTTGTAAAAAAAAGTGAAATTAAGTGCTTAAAAACGCGCGACAACAGCAAAACCAGCAAGCAGCAACAGCAGTAGCAGTCCGCAACAATCACAACAACAATTTGACATGGTCGCGTCTCGTTTACACAATAACTCAAATTAATTGAATATGTTGGCAAATGAGCAAAACGTAAATTACGCTAAAAGGTGAGCAGAAGCGGCAACAAAAACAACAGCAAAACAAAACAACAGTCGAACATTCAAATACCCTTGCAACAACTAAATATTATTAACACATTTCAACAATACTTGTAACTAATGAGATTGATGAAGCGAATTTAAAAGCCAATAAAGTTTGTTTAAATAACTATCAGTTTCAATATATGTCATTTAGAAATATAGAAAATTATGTTTTGATATTTGACATAAGCAAGTCTTATTGGTGGCATTAGTTAAGATCTCAATGAAAGCCAAAAAGTAGATAATATATTAATGTTTTATTATTGTACTGATCAAAGTTTTTCTTTTATGTCGCACAGCATCATTCTTCTATCTTAATCATGTTGGAAGTTTTATGATGTTTTAAAATACTGGAAAAATGTAAATACAATTTTTATTACGAAAATTCCAATGTCAAAGTTATTAAGTATAACTTTTTATTTTCTTTGTAACAATGTACCCGATTTGCCAGAGTATAGGGTAGAAAAACAAAAGCAATGGTATTTGTAGATGGTCAACACATACACATATACGAATACATACATATTTACACGCAACGCCATTCGAATTGTAGACATGTAATTGTGAGTCAGCCCAAAATATGTACATATACATATATATGTATACATATATATATATATGGGTGTGTGTGTATGTGTGTATTTTGTTGAGGTCGCATTGCTCTCCCTTTCAATGCACATTAAACGTTGCCTATTATTATTTGCAGGCCACAAATCGAGCGCTACAATTTAAACGGCGGCTGTTATTAACATGGCTGCCGCATCCGCTGGCCAACAGCTGCAGCAGCAGCAGCAGCAACAACAGACTCAGCACAAATTGAACATTGTTGGTGTTGGCAATGCGGAGACGGTTGCTGGTGTGCTGCAGGTCACCAATGAGTTGCAACAGCAACAGCAACAGCTCAACATGTACAAGCAACAGCAGCAACAGCAATTGTTGCAGCAACAGCAACATCAATTCTATCAGCAGCAAACGAAATTTGTATCGCGGGTCGTTACAAATGCAGCCGCAATGCAACCACAACAACAACAACAGCAGCAACAAATATTACCAGCTGGTTTGGTAAATGGCAGCGCCAACATGATGCAAGCCACAAATGTTGCTGTACAGCAGCAGCAGCACCAACAACAGCAGCAACAACAACAGCAACAACAACTGCGTCAAAGTCAACACATTTTTGTGTGTCCATCAATAGGCACGCAACTACAGCAACAGCAACAACAGCATCATCAGCAGCAACTTCAACAGCAGCAGCAGCAAAGCAAACAGCGTTTAGCGCAAATCAAGTTGCCTGTAAAGTCCGCAGCAGCTGCAGCAGCCGCAGCAGTCGCAACAGCAACTGTTGCTGCCACGAACTGTATGCCAGCAACAATTGCAATGCGTCAAATGAATCAGAACCATCAGCAACAGCAGCTCTATGCTAAGAATGTGGCCAAAAACAATAATGCTGGCACCAACATCAACATCAACAGCAACAGCAACAGCAATAACAATGCAAATTTGGCTCCAGGCTGGCGTCGACTAACCAACAACAATGAAGTGGCCTACATCAGGTGAGTCTCTGTTTCTCTCTCCATCTCATTATTTGTGCATCCCTCTCTCTCTCTCTTTGTCGCTGGCTCTCTTACATGACATTTACAAGTCAGGCCCAGCTAAAAGTCAATCTGTGTATTGTGCCTGGTAAATGCATATTGGAAGCCATTTAAATGTTTTCTTGTTAAACAGGAAATGCCAGTTAAATAAAGGGGGTAGCTCAGCTAAGATGGGCACACATTGGGAGTGGGTGGCTTGGTTTTGCTCTGGATTGCAGTAGTCGTCTTTGCACAAATGTTTTCTCAGATTCATTCACATTTCTATCCCCAGGAGCACTCATAACATCAGTCTAGCAAGCAACAACAAGCGATACCCATTTGAGTTGTGGAGCTCTTAATTTAAAAAAACAATTCGTACAAATTTTATTTTTTTATATACACTCAGATTTGTTGTGCTATCTACTACGACAATTGCAATATGCCCGTTTTGGGCATTTGTCAATGGGTACAACGTAAGTCAAACAGTTAAAAGTCGAGTGGCTGGCATTATTGCCTGTTCTCTTGCCAGCGCTGTGTACACAGCGAGTATTTACCTGGGCATTATCTGCGAGTTATCGTAAAGCCGACATAATTACAAACACAAATACAATATTTACACAAATATGTTGAAAACAAGCCACAGACTGCTTTTGCTGTTGCTGTGCCCCATTGCCCAAGTACTTTTAATTGTTCTGCGTCTACCACGCTACTGTCCGAGCCCATGGTGCAGGGAAGGAGGTGCGAAGGGGAGTGTTTGGCGCTGTGCAAATAGTTTACGACTTTGTTGCTTGCCTGGCTGTGTCTTCGGCGCACTGTTGTCATCAGAGCTGGATAATCGTTGATTCTGTAAGTGCCTGGAACTCAGAAGTTGACGGGCTGCTATGGCTTTGCCTCTGGCATTTTGGACTTGTTATTGGCTTTTGCGGGGCTTAGCTACAGCCAAGAAAAAAGATAAAGATGCTCGCTAAAGAGTACACACAAATATATTGAATTGAAATAAGACAGATTTAATCATTAGGTGCCGTCAGAAGCAATGGCTTCTGTAACAAGTGAGCATGCTCTTCTGGAGCGTGCTCGACTAGAAGATACCTTGATGCCCAGAAGCTAAAAACTACTTTGCATTTCTAGATAGCATAGATATTTTTGTAAACTAAGTTATGGATTATTAGTTGTAGATTTTGCAATAATTTGGGATCAAATTTTTGGAATATTAGCAGCTAAATTACAGAAAGGCAGAGAGACAGATAAATAAATGTAGTATATTTATAAACCTAGTTCGACTTTATAATCAAGAGTAAACAGGGGTGTCAAACCGAAATTGGCATCGGAACTGCATGTTTATCGATTGACCAACCATTTATTTGCCCCGAAAACGCCGAATCGAATTGAAAATGTTAATGCGGTAAATCATAATGTGTCTGAACTCACAGACTGTTCTTTGTTTTTGTTTATCTGTAGTTTGAACACTTTTCTATAGACCTTGACTCTCCCTACGAGCTATGAAAATGGTATTCAAATGGTACGCAACTATTCGATAAGAACTAGAGTAGCATCTGTCTGTTGGCCAGCTCTTAAATCAGTTTTGAAAAAGAAATACAGCTTTTGCGGACTGTCATCAAATTCCAGTTTAGCATCCCAGAGCTTAAATTTTGTATTACCCATTGACGTGGAATACAATGGGATTATGTTTTGTATTGCCGGCAATTGTGACATATTTCTATAATATTATTTTGTTATCTGTCCTAGCCATTGCCCATTCGGGACACTTTATCTGACCTGGCCAAGCATTGTTTAATGCTAAACCGTTTCTGTTGCGTGTCGAGCGTTTGTCATTGTCCGCATCAACCGCAGCAGTGGAAGCAGCGGCTGTTGCAGCTGCTCATTTCCACATTCCGTGTTGCTGCTTTATTTTTGTATTTTTATTTTTTAGTTTTTGCGTATTTTTTCCCCCTTGCAAATTTGTGAGCTTTCGTCCATTTGGACAGAAAAGATAAGCAACATTTGCTTGGTTAAAGTTTTGAACAGACAGATCAGGGGTTGGGCTAATGGCAAAATGAATACAACTTTTTGTTTAACTGCAGTTGCGCAGTTTGGTTGGCTTGGCTATTTCTTGGAAAGAATGTTGCAATCATTTCAAAGCGAGGGCAACTACGGCTGCGACTGCTTTCAAGGATGGATGGATGGATGGATGGATGGATGGGGGTAGAGGGTTTAGGTAAATCAATAATTGTTGCGCAAGCATTTTCAAGTCGTTGACTGCGCAACATGACATCAGAGGACGACACAAATGTGACACATGCACATTTCCAGGTCAAAACGTTGGCCCGCCTACTGTGCCTCCGCCAAGCCAGCAAAGCCAAAAAGGCGGCGACGGCGGCGCACACACACATAAATCATAAATTAGAACCGGCAGCTGGTATGGAGGCGACTCGAATGAGCGAGTCGAGCGCCCCGCAAGGCCGGCAACGGGCAACTGACTGTTCAAGAATGCGGAATAGTTTGGCACAGTCAGTCAGTCAGGCAGCCGTAGAGTTTTCAATTTTCCTCAAGTGCGACAGACAGCCCAGTCACAGTCACCGTCACCGTCACCAGTCACAGCCGTGAGGTCTCTCTGTCAGACATGTGTACGTGCAAAGGTGTATCTATGCGTTCTTGCAGCGCGTAGGTTGCATCAACAGTCGGCGGTCCGTCGTTGTCGCTGTCGATGTCTTCGTCAACCGCCTGCAGTTTTCCATTGCAGTCCACCGTCGAGTGTACAATGTGTTGACTTTTGTGCACCTTTTAGACATTTGTTTTGTTTGTTGCAGACTTGCGTTGATTTTTGGCAACGCACACCACTCAAATGTGGAAATCATATTCATAAATAAAACATTTAATTGCTCAAGTATAATTTGATATGTCTCCGATGTAACGATGCATGCTTAATCATTTTGACCACTAAATGGTTTTGTATGCACTTAAAAATGTTAATATGACGCTCTAAAAGATTTTATGTTATTATGTCGGTTTAATTTATGAAAAACGTCTTTCCTGAGGCTGAATTTTTAATATTTGTATTTTTATTATGACATTCGAAATAAGATGCTGTAAACATAAATCTTTAGACGTGAAATAAGTGTTAAATTGGTAGCTGTCAGTTGGTTGGATAATAGGCACAAATTAGTTTTGAATAAATACTGTATATTAATTGATTTAACTTATTTTAACTTTACAGTTTACGAAATTTAACACCTTTTACGTTATTTTAGCATTCATTTATGTTTTGTAATCTATCAAAACTTAAACAAACGCTGAAAAATCGTTGTTGTTGCTGTTCTTAAAAGTTATAAAACTTTAATTTAAAATAAGAGAAATCATTTATCCCTGATATCCATTCCATACATTATTTAGATATTCAATGTATGCTAGTACCAAGAGTGGTTTATGTTAGCAGAGCCAATAGCCTGAGGGATTTCATGCTAAAAGGTTAAGCATTAAAGGTTAACCCAAGCAATTTTATTAGCAAGGGCCTTTGCAGATTTGATAGTCCACTACTTTCATTTAACGTGGCCACAAAAACAACAACTTCGCGTCCAGCCCATTCGCTTATTTCGAGGTTGTGGCTAAATGTATTACACTTTGGCTCCCTTTCCCTTTGCCCCCATTTGCTGTTGCTGTTGCCGTTGCCGTTGCCGTTGCCATTACCATTGCTGTTGGTTTTGTGTTTGAGCTGTTAGGGTTTATTAATTTAGTAATAGGCTGGCACAGTCAGTCAGCTGGCGGCCCTCGACTTTTGTGCCGTGTGGCTCATTCCGAGGCTGGCTCGAGGGTGCACTCAAGGTCAGAGAGGCGTAAAACTTTTCCACCTTCAGACAGAGGCGCAGAGGGCGGCTCTTCGGTCACTTGACGCTCTTTGTGTGTGAAATTTATTAAATTATTTTAACTCGTTAGCTCAACGCCTTCCATGAGAAGTCGCCAGACCGCGCACCGCTCCACCCCCACTCCACCCCCACTCCACCCCCACTTGTTATTAGCGCATTTTGTGTAAATAAAATATTTAATGAGCCAGCGCAGCAAACCCGTCCGTCTGCTGCTGCTGCTGCTATTCTTGCTGCAACCCAGCAAGCGGTCGCCTTGTGGTCGTTATCGTTGGTCCTTAAGCCAACCTGCCACGCCAGCTGCATACAAATTGAGCTATAAGCTTTGGCGTTGATGACTCCCAACCAACCAACCATCCTCCGCTCCCCCAGCTTGTACTTGGTCTGTGCGTCGCTCCTTCAGTTAGGCCAATTGACTTGCCATCGATTTTAGCTTACGGCCACGCAACTAGTTGAAAATAATTAATAAACCAAACTCGTTTTTCAGTTTTAAGTTGGCAATTTTGCTGTGGGGCTCATTGATGAGAACAGAGAAGTGCACCAGGCTGCCAACTGCGCTGCAGCTCAATGACCATGGGACAGACAACACAACTCAACTCCTCATCCTCATCCCCATGCCCATGTACATGCCCATCCTCAAACTCATCCTGTGTTGCCGTCACAAAGGGGCTACTCAATTGACAATTCTCGCAGACTCGCTTAACCCGTAACACGATTGTTGTTCTTGTTGTTGCTGTTGTTGTCGCTCAATTATGTATATTGTCGTCTCTGTTTGCAGTTGTCGCTGCTGCTGTCGCTTCGTTTCGTTTGGTTTCGTTTAGTGCCCTTGCCGCTTTCACACTTTATGCATTATTCAGATTTCCCACACGAGTTGAAGAGGAGGCATGAAGTTCTCCTGCTGCTGCCCCTGCCACTGCTACTGCTTTGCCTGTATCTACCTCGTTCTACTATGCCGCCAAATCATTTGCTATTCAACGTTCCAGGCTCTGATGTCTCTCATACTCTGGCTATGTGGCTCAAGTGCTGCTCTCGTCGCGACGACGTCGTCATCATTTGCGGCGCCCTTGATTCTTTTAACATGCTCACACTTTATAATTAATAAGCAGCGTCGATTTTTTGCCTTTTGTTTTTTTTTTTTTATTATTATTTATTTCTATATGCTGCTTTTGGCATGTTTTTAACCCCAGCACAACATATACCGAGTACAACTTTTCAACATTTGCGGTCATGCGTGGCCCTGTTCTCGAGGAGGGGGCTCGACAGCAATGCTGAGCCGAAAAATTAATACAAAAACTGGATTCACTGGACTCGCTTTTTGGTTCTGCGCATATTCTTAATGCTGTTCAAATTTAAATCAATTTTTTTTCCTTACCTTTTCATAAATTTCATTGTTGTAAACATGAAATGAGCGCAAAACGGATTACGAATAAGGTTTTCTTGTGGTTCGGGGTGAAACACTGAATACCCTAAGTGACAACTAGAAAATGTTGCAAATCGAGTAGAACTTGATTTCAGTTAGCGCTTAACAAAAAAAACTGGCAATTTTCGAATTTTGTATTTTTCTAGATCTTAAATGACCTTTTCAGGAGAATAAAATTTCCTGTTCCTGTTTCTGTTAAACTTTTAACAACACTTATTAATTATTATTGTTGCAATCTAATGAAAATTGAACTTTACCTATTGATTTTCCATTCATATCTTGGTAAAAATCTTGGAATTACGTCTCACGGCAATCGAATGAAAACAAAAAACTTGTTTAACACAGCTTTCCAATCTATTTGAATGTAACTTATGTCATAAAAGAGAGAAACCTTTGCGGAAATAAATTTGTAGCTCGACTGATTTTGCCAGTTGAGTGATTAGTCGGTTAAAAACATATTTTGTTTTGTGTCTAAAGTCTCATAAAAGGTTTTTTACAACCTGAATATTGTCCCCATCGTTAAATGTAGTTCCAATCTATTTAGCCAAGCTGGATCATCAAGTCACGCGACTCAATTGTGGCACGAGAAGGGGCTCCGTACATACAGCCAGCCAACACTTAGCTAGCAACTCACGTGGAGAGGAGCGAAAACTGCTTGTAAATACACAATACATAAAAACCAGTTTGAATTATGCGCCGTGCGACGCGCACTTATTTGACATGCGATCAAAACGAGCAGCGAGCAATTCTGATTGGTATTAATTTATGTATGCATATATATACACACACACACACATGCATAGGCATACACATGTATGCGTATGTATGAGTAGGCCAGCATGCGTTCCCAACTGTAGTTTAACATTGTCATGTTAATGCAGACGAGCGCGTCATTTGTCCATTATGTTAATGAGCTGTTAGGTAAACAGCGAGCAGCCTTTGCACTATGTTAACTGTTAACGTGAATTGGGCTAATTGGGGCTAAGTGTACGGGGTAGGTGGAATGGTGAAGGGCGGTGGCCAGACACACTTAAGCTATTGTTGACGACTTTGTAATTGACATTAGCATACAACAAATTGTGCTGCGATTAGCTAATAAATAATGAATAGAATTGCAGCGCACACTTAATTAATTATGCATCACTGTAACTCACTCACTCTTTACTTATTTTCCTTATATTTATGGGTTTTTCTTATTGCAGTCCAACGGGCAAAACGCTGCGAACGCAATTCCAAATTAAGGACTATTTGCTAACACAGGGTACCTGCAAGTGCGGCCTGCCGTGTCCGCTGAGGCCGGAATACTTTTTCGATTTTAATGCACAGGTAAGTTAGACGCAATTGCCAACTTGTTTGTCTCATAATTGGCTGTAAATACCAGCTCTGAACAGCTGGGTTAGCTCAGGCCCAAGCCGAATCCAAAGCCAAAAGACTGCGCTAAACCTAATTGAATGTGCACTCAGCTACATAACTAGCTAATGGGCTCCGAGGGGTGGTGCGGAGTGGTATGGTGGTAGGGGGGAGTAGGGTATCACACAGCAACGGCATTCAGGCGACTTTCACTGAGCGTTGCAGCCATGTAACTGCCGCCTGGTTACAGGCACACACATACACAAAGAGGCACACAGAGACTACCCCACCGCTGGCAACAGATGAACGCAAAAATATTTGTAAAACCAGTTTGACAACAAATCGGCCATGTCGACGTCGACGTCAACGTCAACGCCGACGTCGACTGCATAATCATTTACTCAGCATCTCAACTTAGCTCTGAGCAAACGTTCGACCATCTGCCTCAGCAACCGCCTTGCTCCAAATTGACAAGCATTTTCATGTCTATGTATACATGTATATTTGTGTGTGTGTATGTATGTATGTATGTATATTGAGAATCCCAGTGAAATCGCCAGCAATAAGATTCATTTCCAATTGGAGCAGAGCAACTGCAGCAAAACGAAACGACTGTTAACGGTAAATCACATATACACAACAACAGTGCATGTGGCTCTCTTCTCTCACTCATCGTCTTCCTCTTTGTGTTCATCTTCGAGCTTTTTTGGTCTCTTATTGACTTTACGTTCTGCTTGCAAACGGTCTCGGCTTTCAGCTACTCCTCGACTACTGAGGTCATTAATTTAAGTTTATGGTTTCTCTTTGGATTTTTGCGTGACGATGGCGCCAACGCCCCAAACCGTTTGGCACCCCGCGCACACAATCAATGTCCTTTTCATCGCCCCCCCCCCCCCCCCCCCCACACACACACACACACACACTCACACACACACTCACACACACATCTGCTCTCTCACATGAGCAGCCACCTCAACCTTTCTCGCTCTAGCTGTTATCGTCTTTGTGGCTTTCGTCAATCGATTTTTCGGTGCAATGCACTTATAACTTATCCCCCAATCCCCAATCCCCTCCTGTCTTCAACGATTTTGCTGGCTGCGCTGCTTAACTGGCTCAGCTAACTGTGCGCATATTATCAAAAGGCAACCGCAATTTGTTTACTAAACACTTTATTGTGCCACCGAAGGAGCCCTCCTTCTGCTGCACATGCTTGCCCCCTGGTCCCCGCATGTTTCCTGTACTCTCACTCCTGGTTGACCACAAGTCGTTGACTGTCTTGGCTCCAGCTGCACATCCCTCTCTTTCTTTCTCTTTCTGCCCAGCTCCCTTTGTCTTTTCCTTTCGCCTCTCCTCTCCCCTCCTTTGTAACGTCTATCTGCACATCGTTGTGGCAACATGGCAACTGTGCTTTATTTCAGCTCTTGTGCTCTTGGCACATTCAACCCAATGTCTGGACGATCCCTCATACCCCCCTTTCTACCCCTTACCAGCTCGCAGTGTTTGGTTTTCGCGTTTTGGCAATGATTGATGTGCCCCCATAATGAAGTCTACGCTCGTTTATTGGTTTGTGTTGCGCTTTTTGTTTTGATTATTGCCATTTTGCTGTCGCTTAAGTTGGCTTTGTTGTTTGTGCCTTGTGTTTGAGGTGTGGTAGGTTAGGAATTGCCTTGTGCTCAGGCTGCCAGTGAGTGTTTGGTGAAAGTCGTCGCCACCACTAAGCAGCCACTCAAGTGTCTCGTACTCAGTCCACGGAGCCAGCGATGTGTCGCACTAACCATGACCAATAACAACAACATATCTCATATCGCATATCGCTTGTACCCAGATTTACTGTCTTGTTGCGGAGTTTGTGTAGCAAATTATGATATAGTGGTCTTTGTCTCTGTGGATTTATGTGTTCATATATATATGTATGTACATCTGTATGTGTGCGTATGTGTGAAATGATGCTGTTCGAGTGTTTTGAGTACAGCTTTTGGAAAGTGACTACACAAATTCTGCCTCAGACGGGAAATTGAATTAATAATTTTTTTGGTTAGAGTATACAATTTGAAAAATATTTATTAAACAGATATCAATCAATCAAAATATTACTTTTTATCCCCCAATCCGTGTATTTTGGCATTTTGTATTTAAATACCTCGAAAAATCTTACAAGCTTTTGTCTTTTATCGTAATTTAAATGCTGTGTTGACTGATATTTAAAAATAAAAAAAAATAAATATATGTATTTTATCCCTATTCTTGCCATTCAATCTAAACTTTGTATATATATATATATATATATATATCTTGAACTGCTTCAGCAACTAGGAGAAAAGGCAATAATCATTTTGTTAAAATTATTTTGCATGTAATATATATAGACAAGTATACTATGTATATATATATATGTATGTATATAAATATGTATGTATGTATGCATCAACGACCTTGTACCATATATTTTATAGCTATGTACAACCTTGTACTACATTTTGTTCTTTATAGTAGGCATTGCTTATGTACGCTGCTTACGAACACCGACACACACACACACATACATATATAAGTTTGAGTGATTACTGCTTGTGTATAAATGATTTGTGTACACCATGTCGTATGCGAAACATTCGTTGCGTATGCCTAATCTTGGCACATTCAATTATCAGATATTCAGCTGAATTGAATACACATTTTCAGTTTATGACTCGCAACGCTTTATTGCCCTTTAATGGGGTGTTATTTGAAGTCAGCTATATCTCCAGCACTCTCTCTCAATCACACATACAGTATAAAATACATTTACACATACATACTTCCCATTGCTGAACAGCAATTGACGATAATTAAACAATTATTTGCAATTGAAATTTCCAATCGAATCGTAAGTGCAGGCGAAAAGCGTAAATTCTTTTCGATCGCAGTGCCTTTTTCGATATATGTGCGAAGCAATTAAAATTGATTTTCCTCACACAGCCACTCAGCTACACAGCTGACTTTGCTCAAGTGTATTTAAGTATATACGTATGTGTTTTTGTATGTACATACCTTAAGTATTCCACTGGGTTCTATTTTGAGAATGTTGAACGCAATTTGTGTAACGCCGCAAGTTGAACAAACAAATAAAACTTGATGTAGATGTATGTATGTATGTATGTATGTATGTTTGTAAGTCTGTCTGCTGACAGTAAGTCTTCACAGAGTTCGATGCAAGCTCTGTGTAAATAAACAGCAACGACACCAACACCAACACCGACAACAACAGCAGCAGCAGCAACGACAATTGAAACAACAAGCAAACAAACTTGAGAAGGTCAGCGAAGGCAGCTCAAAATTTACAACTTCCAATAAAAATAAAAATAAAACCAAAATTGAGACGCAAGAGGCATTGTGATTGCCGTTTACGAAACATACTCACAAATCAAAATGCCTTAGCACCTTAGTTTGTTTCCAATTCAGCTCAGCTGCTTATATTGTCTTCTGTGTGTGTGTGTGTGTGTATGTGTGTGTGTCTGTGTGTGTGTGTGAAGGCTGGCCCACAATATCATCACAGAGTTGGGGCAAGGCATGAGCTATGTCAGGGCCATGTCGGCATCATTGTCTGTCCAAAAACCGAAAGTGAACCAAACCCAGCAGCAGCTGGTCAGAGCAGTCAATCCCAGTGAATTGCTTCACTTATTTACTCATGCCGCATGAATCCCCCCGCGCGCCCCAATTACACCTTCCTTTAGGGGCCAACTAAACGAAATTCACCGAAGCACGTCCAGAAAGTGACGTTGTCGGTGTCGCTGCTGTTGCTGTTGCTGTTGCTGCTGCACTTTTCGGCCAATTTGCATTTATAAACATTTGCTGAGCGAGAACGTGTGCAGTGGCATGGGTATGCAATGGAACGGGATGGGAGTGGATGGGACGACCAACAACGGGTTGACGCAAAATGCAGCAGACAGTTTAGCATATTCATGGAACAACAACTAAAACAATTAGCGCTGGGCCAGCGACGGCAGGTGGGCCGAGAAGATGTGTCAGTTCAGTGTGCATACCCTATACAAACACTAACAAAGGGGTATGCTCCATCTTTTGTGGACTCGCTACTTTAAAGCATATTTTTTGCTAATATACATTTTTAATGAATAAATCAACTTTTGTTTCACTTATGCTTAAACACTTAATTGGTATTTCTAGTTAGTTCCAGTTAAATACGTTTTTCAACCAGGTATTTTCCAGTTGTGATCAATATCAAAATTTGTTTGTTCCTTTTTTTTTTCTTTCTTGTTTTTAAGTGTAATTTGCACGTCACTCCAATTGTAAGCAGGAAGAGCGATTGCCACAAGTTTCAGCTTCACTTTTGGGTGAAATTGAATTTCAGTCCCAGTTTCGAGTTGGAACGCTTTATGGCGGTTCGGTTTGGGTCGTTTGCTCCGCTTTGTGCATCGTTTTATTTTTTTGCTTTTTGTTTTTGCCTGTTTCTTGCCAGTCATTTACGCGGGGCTTTTATAGAAACTTCATTAGTTCAAATTAAATGTTGTACGCGCCAGGAGCAGACAGCGTGGCATTTAGACGACAATGGAGAGGGCTGGAGGGTGAAAGTCCACTGAACTGGTGCCCTCTGCTGTCTGCAGTGAGCCTGCGATGTGAGAATGTTGCCACTGATGGGTTCGAATTGCACTTACCACATCTATCTTGTGTGTTGCCTCAGAGCAACTGCAACAGCAATAGCAACAGCAGCGCTGACTTTGACTGACATGGAAGCGTTCAGCTTAATGAAAATTGTAAGAGTTTTGTGCAACCGTGCGAATCTAGGAAACAATATGCAAACAGAAGGCGAACAATGAGAGTGAAAGCAATGTACAGTGTACACATGGAATCTGCTACTGAAAATAAGTTCGATTTTTTTTTTTTACTAAATCTGCTGATTTCAGTAAGGAACTGCTTAAGTGCTGGACAAGCCGGCACGAACATGGAGCAACACATTGACCCACCTCCAAGTGGGTCTGCTGCTGCTACTTGGGGATTGCATGAGCGCAGAGCGGCGAACATTGAGCGATTTTCGTTGCGGGTTACGTCATGCATGGCTAAGTGTCCAGTGCAGCAATGCGAGCTGGTGCGGTGTCACGGAAATCTTGCAACGCTGCAATGTCCTGGCTGAGTCGACAATACCGGCCCGGCTGGTGGCACGCAGCAACGCAACACGATGGCTACCGATGGCGACGTGACTGAGCGATTACTCACATCCGGCAGTGCCGCAAGTTCCTGTCGCGAATGCACTCAATTGCCGCAGGCAAAGCAGCCACCAGCTGCAAACCAAAGAACAAGCAACAAGGCAAGGGGGTAGCAGTAGGCAGCAAGCAGCAACCAGCGGTGGTGTCAGTCTGCATGCGACCGCCTCATCCACCATTGTTGCCACCGGGGGCCAGGATTAAAACTGTCGGGCGTTGGGCTTCTGGCGACGAACCCTCGACGCTGGTCATTATGACGTTAATGTAATCCAACACCGGCCATGCACCTGTGCACAAGCTTCACACCTGACCCACGGGGTCGAGCCGAGTTTGCATGTCGCCCAGTAACCACTCACCCAAACCTGCACCGTCTGTGCATTTTGCTTTAATTTCGTAGCAATTATGCATGCAAAAATGCAATATTTAGTTGATATTTACTCCGATGTCACTTGTCCCTTTATTGCGTGTTGTACAGAGGCGTGTCCGTCCTCTCTCTCCCCAGTTCCTTCGCCCTCAGCTCGATTCTGTCAAAAACAACGATAGTTAATATGTCAAATATGCAAAATGCATTCTGAACATGCCAGTCGCTAAATATATATACATAACATTTTATGTATTATGATGGCAAACAAGAGTGTCCATGGGCACACGGTAGATGAGTATATAATTAAAATGCACATTGATGTATGTTTTATTTTAAACAGGGCATATTAGCTTTTTATATACTCTTGTGATTAGCTGTTTTTTCTTCTTTTTTTTTATGTACAATTTGATGAACATTTTTAAAATAATTTCCCAACGTTGTTAACGTTGTTTGTGAAATCAAATTAAATACTCTTTTTTTTTTGACTCATACTCTAGGTTTCAAAGGTGTCTGTCTGCTGTGTGGTTGCTGTTAATGTTGGGGACATGGAGCGTACATGGCTTTTGTTCACTAATTATACCTCCATTAAATGACAATTAAATGTTCGTATATCACATGCATTTCAATCCTGCAATGACAATTATCGATTTGTCTGTACAGATTTTGCCAACTAGGAATGCCTCTGTTGCATTTCGGTTGTCATTTTTGTTTTAATGCACAGCAGACAACTGGAGAGCAACTTGGCCACGCCCCCAAATGACGACCCAGTTGGTAATGTTGAATGTGCCACATATTTTCGTAAGCAGTGCTGAAGTGCTGGAAAGCGAGGGGGGGGAGGGGTGCATAAAGGAAGCCGACGGGCTTCTGAGGTTTCTAGTTTACATTTCTTTGTGCAGAAGCAGCAGGAAAGCGCATTTGCGAAGAGACACTGACTGAATGGCGTCTGAAGTGGAGGGGGGGGGGGGACATATTGTGGTTTTATTACGTTTGAAAAGTTGAAATTATGTTTGCTGTTTGTGGCAGTCAATGCGAGGCAGCCTTTGACTAAGTGGCAATAGGAGCAAACAGAGCAAGAACGGCAACTCGAAAAGCCACAACAGCAACAACTGAAATATGAAAACAGAGCAACCACAGCAGCAGCAGCAGCAGCAGCAACAACAGCAACAATCAGAGCTCAGAATTGTTTGCGTAAAGTCATCATCAACTTGGGGATTGGGCATTTTGGGGCAGCAGGAATATAGAAACGTGCATGAGAATTGCTATTGGCCCGATGCTTATCTGGTTTGGGTGTGGCAAATTAATAAACCAACCTCAGTGTGCGTTGTCTGTGGGTATATAAATATATCTGAGACTCTTGACGGACGGCTCTTAAGTGAACATGAATTGAGTGTCTTTATTAGGGGAATGTTTGGCAATCACTTCAGTTGAGAGAGAGAGAGAGAGAGATAGAAAGTATATATATATAAATATATATATATATATGCATTTATTAAATGAAATGCAATCATTGCGGCAAGTCTCTTTCGGAAAGTATAAACCGATGCAGCAGTTGTTAACCATTTACAAAGTGCTCAATCGACTTAAAAGGCATAAAAAACGTCAGTTCTCTGCACTGGATATACGACTAAAAAAAGAATAAACATTTTAATGTTTTATAGCCAACTTTGGTTGTGCGGAATTCGTACCCCGAGTACGTTCTTTCGTTCGTTCGTTCGTTGTGCGAATGTTTTGCACAAATTGTTGACCAAAATGGCAGTGAATCGTTTTCAGCGCTTAAGCGTCCGATGGAGCAATTGCCGTCCACTGATTGAAATTGCTCACTAGAGGCGTGCCCGGTCCCAAAAAAGGGTCGTCGTCATGCTCGAAGGCGTCCAAATCGATGCGCCCCAAACCCCAAAACTCATTTGCATAAATTCCATACGCTATGCACCTGCTGAAGGATGGATGTGTTGGCGATGGGCGGGAGGAGGGAAAGAGCGGTTTCGTTCCTATGGCGCCATCAAATCTTTTGATGTACTCATCAAGCGCAATTTGCAGCATCTGATTGGATTACACGTGTACGATGTACTCCTCGCCTGCTTGCTTTGTCGGCTGTCGAGTATCTATTTACAAAAATGCTAATTGGACGCTTACTAAGCCCCAAGCTACCAACGGTATACACAACCTGTGTGTGTGTGTGTGTGTGAAAGTGTATTTGTTTGTGTTTTGCTTTTTACTGCATTTTATGTGCTGAAGGTTACCAAAGCAAAACAAACAGCAGAACAACAGCATTTTATTGACTGATCAACATAGCGATACTCTGTAGCTTAATGCTACCATTGTCTTATTAACTGCAATTAATTCGGAAAATGAAAAGGTTTCCAAAATCTGCTGTAATTGCTTATATATCCAAGATACTGTATTTGTTAAATAATCAGGCATATCATAACTCAATTATGCCAGTTTCTATCCACTATTTAGTGTGTAGGGTATTGGAAAAAAAGGTGAAAGTCAGCAAAGCTACTGTAAGTTTATTGCTCTTGAGGCCAATTATTGTAACAAGATACTCTTGAAACTAACTGAAAGCTTCTTGAGAATTCTAAAAGGAGGTACTTCGTATGCAATTAAAGGGTATAACAAGCGCCGCAAAAGACGGCAGCTTTGCTTGGGTGATTGTTGAATTTTTGCAAATGCGACTCACGTTTCATATGTAAATTAATAGCAGAACCCATATGTCTCTCGGTCTGTACGTGAGTGTGCTTGTGTGCTTGTATGCTTGTGTGTGTATGACTGTGTGTTTGTTGGTGTTTGTGGGTGTGCATGTGATTAAGTTATCGATTTTAAATTGACAGCAACCATTGTAAATGCGTCAACAGCGGCGCCTCAATTCTCCATTTAATTCTAATTGCTAATGTGCAAATTTGTTGCATGGTATTTTGTTTGTTATTTTAATTGCAGGTGCCCAACATGCCATTAAAGGTGTCGCCAGGCAGCAGCAGCAACCAGGAGACGGCAACTGCAACATCAACACATCTCTGCTCGCATCAGCGGCATTTGCTCGAAGCTGAGCAGCCCGCAAAGGAGTTAATGATGGCCACAATCTCAGTGGCAACAGCCGCAGCTGTCAACGATGCGTTTAATACGTTGATGGCAACAGCAGCGGTGACATCCACAACAACAACGACCACATCTGCAACAGCAACAATAGCAACAACACTCGAATTGGCCAACAAAGGTGAGTGACGGCTGACAGCCAAATATTAGTGGACAAACTTTAATCAACAAGAAGCACAAAGAATATTTAAGTATTGGGTCCGTTTGTCACACTACCAAATTTAATTATAGAATAACACTCAACACCTGCTGTTGTAATTAAATCAACTAAATGCTGTAGACTCTTTAGGAATATTTGATTACTTAAAAATTGCGTCAAATTGAATTTATTTGCACATTGAAGCCAATTAAGTGCACAAAACTCATTATGCACTTCTAGAGGGTATTATAATTTGGACGCAAAACTTGTAACTCATTTAAGCAGACGCTTTCGACAACATAAAAATATATATTCTTGATCAGCACGAATAGTTAGGTCGATACACCCATATCCGTGAGTCTACCTACTTTTATATATACTAGTCCCTCAGTTTTTAAGCTATCTTGATTAAGCTTTGCTTCAGGCATATCTACTGCTGGATCGTTTCACTAGATCATATACCTCCCATAGAAACCATCGGTAGAAAGATAAGTTCTAGTATGTAAAACTTCTTTGATTACCAAGATATAAATATATATTTCCAACATACGACTACATTATCATATAGCGTTTCTTGGATTATTATCACTTAGCAGTCGACCGAAAGTTGAGATCTAGTGCGTATAGTTGTAAGCATAGCTGTTATGGAAACAATCTTTCAGTTTTTAATTGATAGTGAAATTTAGATGCATTGAATTCCGGTCTAGAAGGGTATATATTTTCCATCGTGCCTAAGATAAATGTAGTTTCTTGTTTTTAACATACTTGCATTTGACCGGCGTCTTTGTTAATTACGATTGCCAATTGCAGTTTACTTTAACAACATTCAGCGCCATGGCAACCCTGGCAAAGTGGGCAACGTCAAAGCGACTCAAAAAGTTCCCAGCGGCCAGCAAAGTCGAAAGCGCTTGCAGCGCACAAAAGTATGCTATATGAAAAAGAATTGTGCAAAGACAGAATTTTTCTTTTTTCGCTGAACTGCAAACACGACGACAAGCACGAGGTAATGAGAAGGGGACGGCGGGTATGAAGTAGCAGTAACAATAGTGTAGATACGTGCGATAAGTGCAGCCGAGAGCAAAGCACACGTCGAGAAACCGAGCACAGCAGAGTTCAGCTTGCAGGAGTGAAAAGCGCACGGTGCTGACAAACATTGCTATGCATATTTGCGCATACCTATCCAAAGGGCGTTCGTTGGTATGTGTGCACACACACGCACACACAGTCACACTCACACTCACACACACACAGACACACACACACACACATGGTGAATTCAATTGCAAAGTGCTTGTGTTGCTAGCATGTGGAAAAACACAGCCTAGACAATTACAAAGTGAAAATGCACGCACATTGAAAGTGGGAAAGACAGAAAATTGAGAGAGAGAGAGAGAGAGAGAGAGCGAAAGTGAGTTAGAGAAACGGAGAGAGAGCGAGCGAGCGAGAGTTAAAAACTTTATAAAAGAGGGTAATACGCACACATGAAAAACAAAAAAAAGAAACAAAACCAGAGCGGTGAGTTCAACAAGCTTTAAGCCTCGGCGAACTTCGGCCGTAGGCGTGGCAACAGCAACATTGCCTTGACAGGAAGTGCATTTGCAGCGCCTCAACCCACCACACCTCAACTCGTCGTCTATGTTTGTTTGCTTTGCTCTGTGTGTGTGTGTGTATGTGTGTGTTTTTTGATTTCGTTCTTTTGTATGGCCAGTCAAAGGATCTTAACATGTGTGTGTACAGTCAAAAGCGTTACAGGAATGTCGCTTCATCTGACGCTGCTGCTGCCTAGGGGTTGTATGGATGTGCGCTTGTAAATAAATAAATATTATGTTTATTAAATACCCTCAACTGTTCAACATTTCCACTTCACAGAGAGCGCCTAAAGCGTACAGAACAGTCATTGGCAGAGATGCGGGTGGAGGATTAGGTTAGCATCCTGTGCTCTGTTTATTTGAGATTAGGCAACAAAAAGTTACTGTTCCTAACTTTATACAGCATTTTTATTGTCCAAATACTGAGTCGAGCTTCCCAGCTATTTAAAACTTTTTAGTGGTACCCCGGGGCTGTTTGTAGGGGGTGTGTTCTGTAGTGTATTGTTTGCTCTTGCGTTTGTAAATAAATACTTATAATTACTTGAAAGCAAAGCAGTTGTCCATTCCAATTAATGCAGTAGCATTCATGAAAGGTATTCAAATTTGTTGTTGACCAACTTTATAGACATTTAGTATTCCAAAAGTGTATGCAAGATTCGTTCTACTATTCTCAGATCTGCAGTGTTAAATGTTGCACAGTGCTTTCCTGTGAATTTTAGAATCTTTCTTGGTTGTTTGTAAGGCCATTCGAGTATTTCAGCATGGCTTTTATGCCATAGAACACATTTGGATTTCAATTTGAGATACAGCGAACCTGTTGCCAATATACAAAGCGCACCAAAAAGGATTTCAACGCGTTTGGGGTGACCTTAAAGCTTTCGTCCTCCCCCAGGCAGACACTTTGTTGCACAAAAACCTGGCGTTGCGGCGGTTGACCACCCTGGAGGTGTTGTGGGCTGTGTTTTCTGGGGTCGGGGTGGCAGCAGCTGGGCAAACATTTCGCAAACATTGTTAAAACTTTCAAATGAAAAGGTTAATTGAAACAAAAGGGACTTGACGGCAAACTTTAGCCATGCGCGTCCGTTGCGATCCGCCTATCAGCCACGCCCGGGCCAAAGGCAACTGGCCATGGATGCAGGCACTTGCGTTGGGGCAGTTGCCATTGCCCCAATTGGTGGGGCATTAAAAATGCCGCGCCAAGCAAAAGTTTGCGTTTAGAAATTTTCGCGACTGCGGCTTAAGTAAGTGTACGTGTATGTGAATACAAATACATATATATGTATATACATATACATATACATACATAAATATGGATGTGTGTGTAAACCTGCGTGCAGTCAGGCGATTTGTAATCCTTGAATTATGTATGATTTTGCTTACTTTGTTCAATACAACTAAAAGAAAACTTTATGCAGCTCAATTCGCTTAGCTAATTTAATTTTTGCTGAATTCGAAAAGCCAGTCAAAATTTGTTGGAGTAGAAAACACTTTGGGCTTATGCTGAATTTCCATTTTTTGCTTTTCGACCCAAGTGAATAAAAAGCTGTTCATAATTAAAGGTCTGAATATGTATGTGTGTATACATATGTGTCATTGCGATTACAAACATTACTTTTTGTGATTATGCTCTGTGGACACCATTAACTCGTAGCACAAGTGTGCCACATTCACTTCAGCAATCGTAATCATAATAAATAGTAATGTGTCTTTGGATATTTTGTATTTATCGTCACTAGGATGACACCGACAATCTCAAAATCAGAGAATGACGCAGTCAGAAACTTTTTGCTTATATTTTGTAATTTTTGTATTTTTCCCAAAAGTAGACGATAATGTCGGCAGCGCTTGTCCTTTTTTCTTTTTCTTAATTTTAATTAAGTTTACCATTATCTGAGTGTTGAACCTTAGTCACCCCTCCTTAGTCAAGTCCGTCTATCCAGTCATTGGAACTGTTTTCTGTCCCAGTCTCCAAAAGACTGCCTTTCCTCCATTTCTTGGGTAATAAGTTTGCGGTGCACGTTTTTGTGTTTTGATTTTATTGTGCTTCGCTTTCGCAGCCATTTGGCATTTGACGCTTTTTGTTGTCTGGCATTGCCAAGTGGCGACCTTTGTGAAACGCCCTTCGTCCTTTGCCGTTGTGATGGGGAACACGTTGCGGGCACTTTAAGGACGACGCACTTTGAATAAGCAAACGAGTGACGACATTCAAGTTTTCAACCTTTCGCTGACTTTGCCTTTCAATTTGTTTGCTACATTGCAGACGCTGATTGCCACAAATATGGCAACAACAACAACAACCACAATAATAATAACAAGCTGGCTGGCAGGACATCGTACGCAGCAACAGTTCCGACTGCAACCACGCCCATATCCACACCCATGCAAACTAGTCAAACAACAGGCGTGGACAGCAACCTGAAACGAACAGAATCGGCTCCAGCATCTGCTGCAGTTTCCGTTCCAGTTGTAAATCTAACCGCAACGCATGTGATAAAGCCTGCGGTTACGCCGCCAGTTCCTCATCCACCTCCTCCACCACCTGCGCAGCAGCCCAATTTCAAGGATGATCCGGCGGGCTATTTACAGCAGCAAACGGCGCTCCTGCACAACACACTCGGCGCCGGATTGGATTCCGCTAAACCTATGACAGTAACGGCTATGGCCCGAGCACTGCCCCAGGAGCCCATTGTACATAGCTCGCAGCATCAACATCAACAGCATCAACTGCATCAGCAGCAGCAGCAACGTCAACGGATACGACGCCTCTCCCTCCTCAATGGCGGCAAATGGGAACTGGAGCCAAGTCCTGCGTCGAGCAACGTCGTGCCGCGTTCCCTGCATGTGGATACAGCAGCAGCTGCATTTGCGCGACCACAGAAACCCCAGATCACCAGCATTACAGTGGTACCAGCGCCACAGGAGTCGCCCGTATCCAGCAGTGGACCGGAATTAGAGAAACGGCCCGAACAGGTGGGCGCCATCTCCACCAGCCACGAGAGTCCGCGTCACAGTCTTTCCTCTCCCACGGACTCTATAGACTCGGCCAAGAGCACGCCCTCCGCCTCACCCAAACCTCAAGCCCACACCCAACCTCAGCCACAACCACAGCAGCTACAATTGCAAATGCGGCAGCCTCAGCTGCAGGTGCCGTCAGCGGTCCAGCCCACGGCTCAGTTGCGTCTGCTGCGCCAGCAGTGTCAACCCATAGTTGGTGGACAGCCCGGACAACGTCAGGCTGTGGCCAATAACGGTGCCACAACTCTGACGCGCAGCATTGTTACCACTACGGCGGGCATTAGTAGGCCAGGAACAACGCTGAGCAGTGCCAACACCGCTCAGCTGCAATCGATGGCAGGCAACAGTGGTGGTGGCAGCCAGCTGATCATGACCTCCTCCGGCCAATTGCTGGTCATACCATCGAGCAAACATCCGACAACGGCTGCCCAAGCTCAGCGGCCACTGCATGCTCAGCCCAGCGGTGGCTACATTGTCAGCCAACCGTCGCAGATGCTCAATGCCAGTGGTGCCGCCAAGTTGCTGCACCATCAGATCATCAGCTCGCAGGCCAGCCAAATTAGTCAGATCAACCAGGCGGGTGGCACAGCGACGGCGCCGACACAGACCGTGCTGCTCAACACGCTACCCAATGGCGGCTACATCGTACACCATCAGCAGCAGCAACAGCATCAACAGCAGCAGCACCACGCAGCAGAGCAGAATCAGCTGTTGGGCATGCAACAGCCACAGGCGACGGCGACCATTATTAATTCGCCAGATGCGAAACGCAGGCCACGAAAGCGCAAGAGTTCTGTATGCAGCACACCACCACCGCCGCCGTTGATCTGTGGTGCTGCCGGGTCGCCGGTTAAGACGCACTCACCCCAGATCTCGCCCAGCATACCGAGCCAGGCGCCAGCGCTGTTGCAACAAGCGGCAAATGCAGCTGCAGTTGCAGCCGCGGCGCCACCGCCCCCGCCGCAATTTTCGCAGCAATTCCAGCTGAGTCCTGGCATCCAGGGCATTGTGGTCAATAAGCCGGCGACGGCGGCACCACAGACGCAGCAGCTGCTGCTCCAGAATGGTCAGATACTGCAGCAGGTGAATCTCATTGGGCAGCAGCTACTTATGCCGGCCGGCCTGGTCATGGGACCGGATGCCACACTGTTGCAAATCCAGAATATGCCCACGACGAGTTTGCTGACGCACCAGGGACCGGTGATGCTGCGTACTCCGTCGCCGCAGAACAAAGCCTCCTTTATCTCGCCCGGTGCCGGTGGCCAGCAGTATATTGTAGGTGCCAACGGGCAGCTCAGTCCCATCGGTCAGATCTATTCAACGCCCATGGGTCTGGTGATGCCCACAGCGCAGCAGAGCGGTGCATCCTTTGTGCAGGCCAGTCCCACGGCCACGATACAGATTCAGCAGCAGCCACAACAGCAACCACAGCAGCAGCAGCAGATAACCTTGCAGCCGCCCCATGCAACTAGCTACGTCTCGGAATCGCATAGCAATCGCCAGTTGACTGCCGCCAGTCCACCGGATACAACCACATGCAGTCCGCAGAGTCCCGAGCGACCGCCCAGCCATCGTAGCAGCGGCAGCGGTGACATGGTATGTCATGATATCCATCATCCATTGAAGTTTCCTCATCTTATTGAGCGATAATTGTGTCTTGCAGGTCCAGTGCGTGTCCAGCTCAGAGCCAGATGCAGCCATTTCCCCCCAAAGCGTCGAGAGCCGTCAGTCGCCCTCATCCACGGACTGCGAGAGAAGTGAGTGTTTCATCCGCCTTTCAACCAGTGTTGCCCGACGCTCCCATTAGGAGTACCGCTCTAATACTGAGTTCCTTTTCAAGATATCACTGCCCCCGCTGCCAGCTGAGTAATCGAACCAATTTTCTTCTTTTTTTTTTTGCAGACATTTGCAGCAGCAATCTATTCAGCCAGCCCAGCAGCATGTATAAGCCATCGGAGCCGAAGATAAGACGGATACACATCACATCGCAGCAGGTGTCGTCGGAGAGCGGTCACACTATGGGGCTTATGGGTCAAGGTATGCGTATGGCTAGCTCAACATCCCTCTCCATTTCATCAACATCGTCAGCATCATTGTCAACCACATCAGTAACTACGGCGGCACCGACACGCCAAGTCATGCACCAGCACCAGCCCCTTTCCAACAGTCACAGCCACAGCCACATCAACCCAAACGTCTATATCCATAATCACAAAGTAGTTAGCGTTGACTACCAGGGTAAGGCTTTGCCAGTGTCCTAATGCCACCAGCCACTAACTGCATCCATTCACTAACTGACTAACCCACCAGCACCACCAGCCTCTCACATACACACCTGATGCATGTCAAGCACGTGTCGCACCCCTCGCATCCCTCTGCACTATTTTGCTTTCGTTTTGTGTGTGTTTTCTGCTTTTTGTTCTGTCGGGTGTCGGGATTCCTGTCTATCGAGTGTTGGCTTCATTAATCAGGCCGCTGCCTCCAAATCTCTATATAGAGTCTCCCACCACCACGCAGCTGCCGCCCATTTCGGATGCACCAGCGCTCAGTGAAGCTTCACCCATTAAATCCAACTGCCGTACACCAACAAAGCGAGCACGTCGAACGCATCGCACGGTGGCAAGAACGTGTTCGGTGGCACTGTTGCCGCCTCGAACATTTGCCATTGGTGAGCTAATCTGGGGGCCGGCGCGTGGACATCCTGCCTGGCCCGGCAAAATAGTTAAGATGCCCGACGGGGTTTGCACACCATCGCAACAGTTCGATCATGTGTGGGTGCAGTGGTTCGGCGGTGGCGGGCGTTCCACCTCCGAGCTAATACCGGTCAACTTGTTGCAGAGCCTCTCCGAAGGCTTGGAGGCACACCACAAGGCGCAAAAGGATACCAGAAAGTGAGCATCACACGAGAAGTGGGTGGATATGAGTCTCAGATTCTGTGCTAGACATTGTCGGATGGTTTCGACGGGGTGTCAAGAGGGCGTTGTAGATTCCGGTGCAACTAAAGATCGAACAGATTCAGCATAGACGTCCATTCTTTTCATATTTCTTAGCCCTGCACCAGACAGCACTGTAAAGAATAACTTGATTTTAGTTTATTTTTTGGCTAATCAAAGTATAGAATTTATAAGAACAGTTTTTGTGCTATGGCTTTAAAAAAAAAAGTATATTTATTTTTTTATAATCCTAGTAAGTAAATTTTTATTTTTAAATGCCTGGAACATTTCTCACATGTTATATGCAACAAAAAAAAGTATCCTGGATGTATTTGATTTCTATATATAAAAAAAAAATTATTTTTTCGTATTTTAACCTTTAGAAAACAGTGTAACATATAAAAAATATAAATGTTTTCATTCAGTCCTCCGATTATATTTCAAAGTAGACCATTTATAATTTTGCAGAACGATAAAATATTATATTATTTAGTATTTTGAGATTTTTTTTGTAACTTTTGTAGCATTTGGCAACTTGTATTTGCGTATTACCCGTATTTCTTGGACAGTATAGTCAATATTGGCATTTCAATGCATTTGAAATTAGTTTTGATTTTCATTTGTCGATTTAATTTTGATTTTGCTAATTAATATTCTTGTTTCTTTTTTTTATTATGCGCTGCCAAAACAAAATCAAACTCAACGTGTGTATATGCGTATGCGTATGCATATCTTTGTGTGTATAACCCTATGTGTGTATATGCATAATCATCATCATCATGACAAACACCCCTGCCCAACAATCTTAATCCGAAACACCCAAAACCACAACACACACAACACGCACAAAAACCAACACAACTACCGCAAAAACAACCCACCAAAATCCACCAACCCAATAATAAAAAAGGAGCCGCAAATTGAACTCGCAACTCGAGCGGGCTATACAAGAAGCAATGACTGAGTTGGATAACATTTCAGCATCGGCAACCGCAGCAACCGCAGCTATTGGCCAGCAACTACAGCAGCAGCAGCAGCCTACGTCAACACACAATAGCAACAATGGAGGATTGGCGCGAGGCAAGCGCCAAGCGACGCCAAGTGGTCAGACGAACAACGGTAGTGGTGGCAGCATGACGTTGACTGCTAGCACAGCGGCCACACTCAGCGGACTCTTCAATCAGCAGCGTGCCAAGCCCATACGGATAGCTCCAGCGCCACCAGCCGGTGTCCCATCATCGGCAGCAGCAGCATCGGCGGCTAGTGCAGCCGCGCAGGCGGAGATCTTGAAGCTGGCCAAATGACCAGCGCTGGCGGCGTTGCCGTCGACAATAACCACAGCAAACTATACGCTCGTTATTGGGCATAAGTAGAGGCAGCTGGCCATTAACAGTATATTTGCATACATATATAAATGTAGTTAGATATCAGTGTCAACTAACTGTCTGTCGCTTACGAGTTCGTTTCGAGTTGATTTCTATAGTTTTCTATCGAATTTCGACTCTGCTTAGTTGCGCCTGTGCGGCTCCGCGCCACATCTATGAAATAGACAATAAAAACAATATGAAAATGTTAACGAAAACGTAGTTACAAAGATAAATGTTTTAACAATAAGTTTTTTGTTGCTTTGTGAAGCAGTGTGTCTGTCCAAATCGCAAAACTCAGTTGTTTTTGTATATATGATTGTATTTACATAGAAAGGATCACAGAGAATACTTATTATTATCATTATTATGAACAGATGTAAATGTTAGGTACATACATATTTATTTATTGCATATAAAGCATAGTTTGCATAGGTTTTTTGTTTTCGTTGCAATCTGTAGACTTAACTATTATTTTTATATTTAGCTAGCATAAGCCGATTTTTAGCCACTAAGTTATAACAGCCAAGTAATGCACATTCTGATGAGCTCATTGTTTTTGGCCTAATTCCACAAATTCTTACAGAGGAACATTTAAATCAAAAGCAAATTACTGATACTGTTTCTAATTTTGAGATACTTATTGAATGGGAGATATCAACAAAATATTTACGTTAAAATGAAACTCAAAAAACTCGGCTAACGAGTAAGAGAACACAAAAAAGAGAATTATATTTATAAATTGTTATTATTTATTTAGTTGAAACTATTGTAAAATTTTAGAAAACAAATACGACAAAATCAATTGACATTTAAACACGTAGCGAAAATCCACTAAAAAACAAGAAATAAATGCTAAAGTATTCCCGAAAACTAAAGAAATTTTTAATTACTTAACTATCCTTGTTTAAGACAATCTAAACATTTAGAGCATACTTATGTGGGGAATAGAAAAATCTATTGTGCAAACTAGACTTGGAAAACCAAATATTTTCAAGCATACTTTTAGGACGAGTGAAGAGAATAATTTTCAATAGTAGCTTCATCTCGACCAAATCATTGCAGATTCTCGAAGGACATGGTGCGTTAGAACCGCAAGGATGAACTCTGGAATTGCATCCAAGGATTACCATTATGAAGCCAAACATGTAAAAATTTCACTGAAGGGCAATAGGAAATCAGTCGAAATCACAAAATCCTTGTTTTCTCATTAAGTACAAGGAGGATTTGAATGTCCTTTTGTCAGTTGGTAGCCATTGTCAATTTTCTGTTTTTTCTTCCTTTTTATTTCTTTATTCGATTTTTTTTATTTCTTTATTCCCTTCGTCAAATACTTACAGATTTCAGAAGGACGTAATACGTTAGCCCAATCAATATATACCTAAATTAAAGAATCAAGTAATTTATTTTTATTTAATTTATTTCAGTTTTGAATAACTTGACAATAATAGTTGTATATTTAAATTTTTGTAGATCTTATATGCTGGTTGATCGGGTTATTTAATTGCAAATAATGTAATTTATAATTAATATTTATGTAATATTAAACTAACTCACAATCATTTGAATTAAGTATGTTAAGTATATGTAACCATATACTTGTTCTTGCTCTCCCTCTATCTAGTGTTCTTTCTCATATAAATATATATATATATGCGTGTATATGTTGGTGTGGTGTGGATGTGCTTGTGTGCAAGTATGTTGACGAAAAACTAAACAAACAGCGCCGATTCTTCACATTTAAACATAAACTAAGAGAAAGTATGACTGACTGCTAAATAATTTTTACAATTTTTACGCTGCGCTTGTTGCTGTTGTGTACACTCGAGTTGTAACAAATAGTTGATCTTTACATATGTTTACATATATATGTTAGCGATGGGTGCGAGAGTAATGGCTTGCATTAGCTTACAACTCACGCACTTGAAATATATAGTAGATTAATTACAGATTAGTGGCAAATCCACTGCAATGACAGCTTGCACATGGAGATGCATTTCAACTAGCGCATTATCGATTTTCTTATATATTACATTTACAATTGTAGTTTTCTTTAAGATTTGCAGTCGTATTGGTGTCTCTTTTATCTCAAGGTAAGACTGTGCACATTTCTGTGGCATTTACAATTCAGTATTTAGGGGTTGGCGTGGCGTCTATGTCAGGACGGACGCACCATCAATAATATTATGCACGATTTGGTTATCATTACAAAACAAAACACGATTGGCGGGTGGATGAGACAATGCACAGATCAAATGAAGCAGCGCGTGCAGCATGCACACAATATTCACTAAACAATTGGGTTTGTGTATAAATTGCCTTCTATACAAGTCAAGTTAAAAATGTTCTATGTAGACTGTATAACTTAAATTAGGGTTCGCCATAAGTATTAAAATATTAAATTGTAGATATAATAGTTGCTGTTGCTATTCTTGCTGTTGCTGCTGCTGCTGCTATAAAATGTTGCACTACATTGATTGATGACTGTTCTTCTCACTGTGTGTATGCATGTTTGTATGTGTGTTTGATTAACGTTGCTGTCAACAATAACCAAATCGCTGTAATTCTCATCTGGACAGACTATGGGAACGCTCGCGGCTGCTGCTGCCGGACGAGAGAGGCTGCTTGCTCACACCCATTTCACCAACACGCTGGTGTGGTGGCAGTCTATCAAAGAACGGATGTCTTAAGGCTTCACCTGTTATAAATTAAAGAAATGATAATATTAAGTAACAATCGGAGCGATAGTCATTGCTAGCGAACTCACCTAACGTGATGCGCGACGAGGGCTCGTACTCCAGCATCTTCTTGATCAAGCTGAACAGCTCACAGTGATCTTCGGTATCGCTCAGTTGACTGAGTACCAACGGCATGCAATGATCGCGCACATAACGACCCGCGCTGGACTTCTCATCCCAATCTAACTTACCATGATAGAAGTACTTTGTTTTGGTTTTGCTGTAAAGAGTATGATTGCTACACGTTAAACGATTTCGATGAAAAGTACTGCGCCTTGGGAAATAAAAGCATGAGCTGCATTGTATTACCGTGCCATGCGATATGGAATTTGTCCCAAGATGCGCTCCATCATGGCCAGATGTTCGCGATTGTCGTGCGTCTGAAATAGTGTGATGCCCAAATACAACTCGAACAAGATGCAACTAACAAGAAATCAAGTGTATCCGAATGAAATTAATTAATTGTTTCAAAGGCTATTAATATCATGAGGCTGCACTTACCCGATGGACCAAACATCACAGGGCTGCGACCAGCCTAGCTCCAGTATGACCTCCGGCGCGCGATAATGGCGCGTCGAGACAATTGTGCTATGGTGTTCATGGTCGAAGGTGGCCGAGCCAAAGTCAATTAGACGCACGTCTGTATTTTTGACGCGGCGCACTTCGCGATTCTGTCGAGGAATACAAAATGATGTTAAAATGATGTAAAATGTTCTGTGAAATGTTCGTTGTGTTGTACATACAATTTTATGATTATAGTGAGACGTGTATTCCGAATCGACAAACAGTATATTCTCTGGCTTGAGATCTGTGTGCGTTAAACGATTGTCATGTAGAAACTTCACAGAATAGCATAATTGATAGGCCATGTGACGCACTTGGTCCAAGGAATACGGCTCATAGTTGTTCTCGCGCTGTAATCATAAAGTAAAAACATTAAACATTGAGTTCATCGTATCCAATAGATACACATACCAAAAAATCGAAAACACTAAGTCCAAGCATTTCAAAAACTATGCACATGTGTCCATGATAATCAAACCAGTCAATCATTTTGACGCACAGGCTGCAATGATGAATATATTCATTAATAACTATGTATAATAAAATGTCGAATTGTGGACTCACTGATCACCATGCGGATCCTTCTGTGCTATCTTTTCTAAAGCATTGATCTCCAGCTTTGCAGCCTCGCGATATTTCTCAACATTCTTAATGATCTTCAAGGCCATGCAAAAATCGCTGCAATCGATGCAATAGAGAAAACTTTAATTAGAGTAACTTATCGAAGAAATGGTTTCATTGAACTTACCGCTCCATGTCTTTCACCTTGACCACACGTCCGAAGGTGCCCTCGCCCAATGTGGCCATGATCTTATCTGAAATGTGGTAAAAGGAGGCAAATTGTAGTCAGGCTTAAGTCATGAATAACGACAATTAAGTTAATTATTTACGCTAAATGCTAAACCTGTAACTGGGTATCATTTAGATTAAAGCAAAAATACCACAAAAAGCTCTAAATTTAAACTGCACTTAACGAAATGTATAGGGAAAAGTTTTCAGTTTCAATATTATTTCATTAATTATATGCCAAAAGTTCGTGAAATATATATATTTCGCGAATGTATGGGAGTGTGTGTATATGTGAGAAACTTCAATTTAATTATTATGGGCAAAAGAAAAATTTTGTAAAGTTTAATTTAAGTTCAATTTGTAATTTTGTTTCCCTCCTTATCTTTTGTTTCTTTGGGAGTGGAGTGTTTGTATATGTGAGAAACTTGAATTTAATTACTATGGGCAAAATAAAATTTTTGTTAGGTTTAATTTAAGTTCAACTTGTAATTTTGTTTCTCTGCTTATATTTTGTTTCTCTCATTGGGAAAATTATGAAGTGAAGCTGTCGAAAATTGTGTGAAATTTTTCGGTGTGCCAAAAGGCACACGCGATGAGTTTGTTGAAAGATAATTAAGAAATAATAAAGAAAACTTGGATAGTTGAAAACTATATGTGAATTACGAGAAGATGAGTAAAGTGCTGCAGTATTTTCTTCATTGTCTGCTTTTAACTTGGAAAGTATAATCTCTAAACATAAATATGGAAAAATTAAAAACGAAAAAAATTGTCACGAACATCTGTGGTGGAGAATGTCTCCGTTGTGGTAAATTAAGTGACCATCAGCATCATCTTGAATGACGGGCTTTGCTGTCTGTTTTGGGCGAGCGTTCGAAGAGTGGTTGTTGTCGAGTGGTAGGCGATGGTGGTGCGATTGCGGTAGGTGCATTGATCCGTTGATACAGTAGAAGGGGCGGCAACGATGAGGACGAATATTTAGCGAGTTAGGTTTGAGCGTTTTTTGGTAGTGGGTTGTAAGACGTTGTTGTAGCAGGGGGCGTGGTTGTTGTTGTTGATGGCAGTCATATATAGACGAATACATAAGGTGCGTGTGTGGTTAAAGTATGCAAATTTGAAAGAGAGAAAAGAAACAAAAAAGAAAGAGAAAAAAGAAAAAAAAAACACATTTTATGGGTCGCCAGGCAGTATCCAGTATCCAGATATCCAGCCAATCAGATGATTATATATACAATTCCCGCGTTGGCACCACAGCAATTCCAGATTTCCAATTACCAGATTTCATATTACCAAAACGCGTAATTCACAATTAATCCGCAGAGTACAGACATTCCATAAACCAACCATTTACATCATATCATCATCATCAAGTTGTTTGTACATCAACCCATCATCATCATCATTGTGATTTTCATCATCATATTCAGAAAAAACACGAGAAAAATACGTTTCGTTTGTTCGATAAGAAAATTAGTTCGGACATTTTTTTTTTTTTTTTTTTTTTTTTTGAGAGAAATATTTTGTGTTTTACATAAATGGTTAATATTTTCAATAAAAAACATGTACAACAAATATCAAATAACATTTTTGTATATATACACATAGAAATGCATGTATACACATATGTATTTACGGGTATAAGCTGCACAAAAACAAGTGCTTTTGTGACTTGGGCAATATTAGAAAGAAAAATATATATATGTAAAAAAATAAACGAACCATAAATTAATTGCATTCGCTTACGTCTAGAAATTGTAATTGGCTTTTAGATCACATCATATTTTGCACACTTTTAAATTTTTATAAATCTATGAGTGTATTTTTATATCTTTTTTTTTTTTGGCGTATGTAATGGTAAAAGGAAAATTAAGCATTTCATTGCAATATATCGAAAGAGAGAAAAAGCATTTTTGATCAAGTTTTCTTACATGCACACACAGAGAGAAAACGCATTAATATTTGGCTGTTAGTTAACTGAAGCGCAGCTTGGCGCGCGCTGTTTGTTAGCAATACTGTAAGTTGTGTTCAGGCCGGTTGGGCAGGCGGACAGGAAGCGTTGGATGTGAGATGCGGATATGGCGCGTTTCAAAAAGCTCAAGTTGCATCGAATAATATGCATCGAGTGGCTTACAAAGGTCGAGAGTGTCTTTGGAATGCGTGACCTATGGAACAGCGCCGACGAGGTGGCGCTCTTTGACAGCAGATACTGATCGTGCTGTTGCAGATAATGCGATGACGACGACGACGACGGCTGCTGTTGCTTATAGGGATCCAATTGCTGGCGCTGGTGGAGTGAGCTGCCCAGAGCATTGGGGCGTCGGCTACTGCTGCTGCTGCCGCTGTAGGTATCGTGGAGATAGCTCGAACCACTGCTGGGCTTGTATCGTTCAAAATCGCTTAGCACAGCAGCAGTGCGAGAGCTGGCGGGCTGATAGCGCTGCTGCTGCTGCTGCTGGCGACGTGTGTCCGCCGCAGCCAAACGCGCCCCAATACCACCAAAGGCAAGCGCACCAGAGCTGGACGAGTGCAGCATATTGCTGGGCTTATATTTGGACAGGTCGTTGTTGTTATTGCGATCTGAATTGAGCAGAAAACGACTCTTGTTGCTGCCGCTGCTGCTGTTGCTGCTGTTGGCTGTCGGTGCCGTGTCGCGCAAAGAGAGGTTAGATAGAGCAGAGGGGATGGAGTTGGTGTTTGTGGTACTAGTAGATGAGGTCGTGTTGTTGTTGTTGTTACTAGTGGTGGTTGTTGGAATTGCAGTACCATTGAGAGAGTAATTGGTAGGAGTGTGGGCCTTGTTTGTAATGCTTTTGGTTTTCTGTGAGATGTCAGCTGTGTTGGTTAGTTGGACACCAGTTGTTGCCGTTTCGGGCTCACTATCGGCCTCGTCAGAGCTACTCTCTGACGTGGATGGGCTGCTAGCATCGCTATCATCGTTAGTTACTTTTTTGCTGCGCGACTTTTTCTTGGGGGCCTCCTCCACTGCATTTGGCAGTGATGCTGCATCCGCAATAGCTGCTGCTGCTGCTGTTGCCACCGCAGCAGCCTCTTTGGCGGCCTGCTGTTCAATAGCTTCGGCTTCTGCGACAGCTGCCACCGCCGCCGCTGCTGCTGCTGCCTCAGTCTTCTCGGCTTCTGCTGCGAGTTCTTCCATGCGCTTGACACGCTCTTTCAGCTCGCGTCGCCTGCGCATGCGTTCCTCAAACTTCTTCGCCTCCAGGAACTGATTGTCCTCGCGCAGCAGCAACAGAATGGCCGCATTGTCTTCCGACGACCGATCATCGGCTAAAATCTCGCGATCCTCGGCCGTCAACTCCAGCGGAGGTGGCTGCTCCCTGCGACGATTGGCAAATCGACTGCGGGGAGCATGCTCCTCCGGTTGTCCACTGTCCGGCTGATCGGCGGAAAGCACATTGGTCTTGTTGCGGCCATAAGCACGATTTAAGCGTGCCGAGTTCAGTGCCTTGTCCTCCTCATAGCGACCATAGCGACTTGATGGATAGCCACTGGCGCCCCCTGCACGCAGTGCATCATGATAGTCGTGATGCGGCTGATAGCGACTGTGTGTATAGTCCAGCGGATAGTTCTCGTCCAGCAACCGATTGCCGCTGGTCAAGTAACCGCTGTCCGTGGAGTCCGCCATATAACGCTGACGTTGCGCTCGCGTTCTGTAAGGAGTGCGCTCTTTGCGATCGGCAGCGTTGAAGGAACTCGACGAGAGCTTCGATTTGCCCAGCTGATGTGTGGTGGCGCTGCGCATTAGGCCACTGGAGCTGGCACCATAATCATCCGGCTCCAAAGTCTTGTCCCGATCCTCCTCGTGGCGGCGTCGTCCAGCCGCCCGCTCCAATATGTCGGAATATTTGTTCTCCAGGCGCGAAACGGCCGACAATGTGGGCGTCTTGTCTTTGTCCAAGTGAAGTTCGCGACGCTGTGCGTCACAAGAAGAGAAACCATTCAGTCGGTTGTTGGGGATTTAATTGAGAAGGAAAGTGCTTTTTAAGCAGCGCTCGTGTGAAACCAATGGAAACGTTAAAGACGATGACGACGACGACAACACTCGTCAAATATTTTACGCTCTGTCTGGTGCTGAGGCAGGCAGAGATGGAGCCAGGGGATTAGACCTAGACCTAGCGAGAGTGCGAATACGCAATCCGCAGACCCATTTAAGTGGCATTTTCGGCTGTGGCTAATAACAGTGCTTGAGCTACTTAGTTTCACATAATTTCACTCGCATTTTGAGCGTCTATCCAGCAGCTTTCTCTAACAAAACATTGCATGAAAGAGTGGGCGGGCCACTGCGGCTTGCTTGGGGCGGGTAGGCAAGTCTATTTTATTTAGAACGCCTAGCGAAATCTAAACAAAAATCCACGGCACGCCGACCTTCAGAGTTTATATATATAACTGGCAGATACGTAAAATTGTGAATAGCTTTTTATACATTAACCAAAGAGACTGAGAGAGCAACAGACTCAAGCGACAGAAAGACACACGAGGAGAAGTGAGAGACGCATGGACATTTTGGGTTGGAATCGAAAATACATTTTTCGGCATCGTAAACGCACACGGCAAGTAGGAAGATATATAGAGAACATATAGAAGCGCTATAAAACAGTTTGTGTGGGCACCAAATATATTAAAATATGTGTATTCTGTGCACAATCAACATATATATATATATACATCCATGGGTATATACTAGCTATCTATATACACCTGCTATACATATATAATATATGCATAGGTACACACACACACACATATATATATAGTATGTGGCAATCGGGGCTGCGATCTCTATCTCTCTCCCTGCTTTCTTCAAGCTGTGACAGAATTGGGACAGTGATTTTGCCGTGACTCATGCGCCAGGTGAAAACTAAGCAATAATTTAAAGTATTTTCCATAGAAAATTCTCGGACAATGTGTCACGGGTTCAACTGCCTGGCTCCGATCAAATAACACACGTACATCGCCGCTCTCCATTGGCATCCACACTGCACATTATACTAACGTCGTCTAGGTCACGCCTGTTGCCGGCGGCGCCCAAGCCGCGTATCGTCGATTTATAGTAGCCACCCACGGGGCTGAGTTGGGTACGCAGTCTGTCCAGTGCATTGGCCGTTGTGGAGCTCTTCTGGTAGCGACCCATAAGGGCGCCGCTGCTGCTCCCCCCACTGCCGCTGGTTGTGCTGATCGGATGGTAGCCTAGGCCACCGCCAGCATAGTAACGTCTGTGGCGATCGCTCATTGTGTTCGGTTCCCGTTCACGATCACGTTCCCGATCCCGTTCCCTATCTTTGTCACGTTCCTTGTCCCTATCTTTTTCCGCTTCCGAGCGTCTTCGACCGCTGGAAGTCTTTTCCGAACTGCGACGACGTTTTTGTTGTTTTGCAGGATTGCTTTTGTTTTTGCTGCTGGTCTTGTTGTTGCTGTTGTCATTCGTTGGGGTTTTGGAGCTACTGCGTTTGATTTCGTTGCTATCTTTATTGTTGGTTTTGCTGCTGCTGCTGGTGTTATCCTCGGCTATGGCCGCTTCACTATAAGAGCCCAAAACAAACAAGAATTGCTTATGACGCACTTAAAGCTTTCCCTAATTCTTTCTTTTGAATTGTGTCGATTGTGGGTGTATTTTTTGGCATTTGGTATTTTCCACGCGACTGAATCGCGACGAACGCGCGTTGCCACGATACGGACCAAATAATAACTGAGGAAAATTCGACCGAAATTCGTGCGACGACGAAAATGCGCAGAGACGCACATTGGACGTATTGGAAAATATAGGAAAAATATACCGCGGCCATACAAAAATATTGAGGAATCGCTTTTATATGTGTGAAAAAGTGTGAAAATATTGCGCACTTGCCCAGCAGCAGACGAAGCAGTTGTGCGAGGTAGACAAAGAGAACATTTCACACACACACACACGCACACACATATATAAATGGAGAAAGTGAGAGAGAGCGTAAGAGTGAGTGGGTGTACTAAAATGAATTCTTCTGTTATTAGCTTCTCCTTAAAATGCATTTGGCGAATTCATGGAATGAGCGCAGAGCTTTTCGCTTCCGTCATTTTATAAAACAAGGAAACGATCGAAAGTCTGTCGGTAAAATGATTGGAGGAAAAGCCTTGAACTCTTCGTCAACAAAAACAAAAAGAACAAAGTCGTAAAGGCGAAACAATTACGTTTTGTATTTTAAGAATGCCGCGCAGTAAAAATAAATACCACAGAGCAAATGCACAAAAAGCATAGAGATCTAAAGAGAACAACATATTGGCGTCGATCTCTCACTCTGAGAAGGAATTTTGAGTTCAATTCTAAGCACACAAGAGAGTCGACAGACGTGGCCAGAGAGGCAGACAAACAGGCTGGCGAACTTGAAAGCTCTTTGAAAAGCTTTATAAAATCATTTGCAATTTTTAATGAAAACTTTTCAATTACAACTTTTAATCACAAAGTCATAATATGCAAACTTGAGTACATATTGTGTACATAAACT
Organism: Drosophila cognata; assembly: GCA_035041535.1. Classification (NCBI taxonomy): domain Eukaryota; kingdom Metazoa; phylum Arthropoda; class Insecta; order Diptera; family Drosophilidae; genus Drosophila; species Drosophila cognata. The sequence continues at coordinate 7,898,296 of JAWNLC010000571.1, read as the reverse complement.
TGAGGTGTATATATATAGATATAGATATGATAGTTGGCATTGGGCTAGGTAAAAGACCTAGAAAACATAAATGTATAGAAAACGAAACTTTAATTTGTGTGCAGCAACCCAAATAGAATTACTGATCGTTCTCTCAATTGCTAAATGATTGACTCTTCTTATGTAAATGATTGCATGGCAACTTCCTCAATCTTCATTGGCTATTGTTCGACTGGACACTCCAGTCCAGACAGTAGTAGCCACAAGTGATCAATTAACTGAATACTCCTGACAATTTTCCACAGCATACCAACGAATATTTTCACACTTCTGCACCAAAAAAAAAAAAATAATAAAGTTCGACGCGACTCGATGTTTACATAATTGGCCCCTTGCCGAAGAGTAGAACGCGTTTGAGGAACGAAGCAGCGCGTAGCTGCGCTGCAACTAACGACAAACGGCAATGGGGCAAATTACGTACTTAAATTAACGAAAAATACAAAAATAAAAAGGAATCAAATGAAAATAAAATAAATGATGAGAGCTGCGACGCGTCTGGCAACATTTTGACCGAGTTTTTGTTGTTTGACGAAATGCGGCAACATTAAAGAGAAGAAAAAAAAACCACCGCAAAATTAAAAATAATTTATACGGGTATGTGTGTAGTATGTGTATGAAAGTAATTCATTTGCTTCATTTCTTTTGCATCGATTACCGATTACGCTGCAGCTGCTGTTGTTGTTGTTGCTGCTGCTGCTGCTGTTTGTTATCAGGTCGTTCGCTCGGATTGCGTCGAAAGCGCTGCAGCAAACTATTGCAGCTTTCAGTGAGCAGCTGCGTAACGCTTGCTGCTGTCGCGCTGCGCATGTAGCGTCGCTGTGGACGCGGCTGAGTTGCTGCTGCTGCTGCGGCCGATACTGCCGGCGTCGCAGTCAACGCTGCCGTCTCCAAATCAGCTGTTTTCTTGCTGCCGCTTTCAACGTTCACAGCTTTTGGCAAAATCTTTTCGCTTTTTTCTCGATGGAAACGACTTAAAAATGTAGCCATTTTTTTACGCGTGGGATTTGTTATCTTTTTTGAATTATTTTTCTTTTCTTTTTTCTCGCTATGACGAAAATTCGATAATACTAATTATATACATACATATTTTATATGTATTAATTGACGCATGTGAGCGGCACAACATGTGGGAGTGGCGAGGACTGATCGGGATAATAATTCGTAGGATTTATATAGCGAACGAGAGTTGAGTTCCTCCTCTGACTTGATCTGTTTCATTGGATGTACTAAAATTTTCGATTTTTATTGCTGTTGCTGCTACTGGCAGGTTTTGTTTTTGGCATTTACTTGTCGTCGTGGCGATTCAAAATGTATTGTACTGTATAAGTTAAGTATAGTATAATAGAATATACGTATTTACATATAAAGAGCGTATTCGTGTGTTGTAAAAATAATTGAAATTGTACGATATTTGGCAGCTATTCGACAGAAATAGACACACAACAGAAGCAGCGACAATTTCGATTCCGATTGCGATTCCAAATTAAATTTAATTAATACTTCAGCTTCAATTTTGCGGTTATTTCAATGCATTTTTCAATTTGATATTGCAATTTTCAATTACACGCACTTAGGGCCATTTGCCAGCTGGTAGTTGAAATATGCGCGATTTTTTGACGATTTTCGGGTTTTTTTTGATTATTTTCTTTTGTTCAAGCAGCGTGTCTTTGCGTTTTCAAGAAAACAGAAAACAATCCGAAATCAGCGCAACATTTACGAAAGCGCACGCCACAAATACTAATTATAAAAATTGAAAAATATCGCAACGACGACAGCGCCAAAGTAGCTGGCGAGTGTGTGCTCAGGGCGAAGCATAGAACACGCTCCGTTTCGATCTCTGAACCGGGCGCTTGTTTATGCCCACTGCGGGAGAGCTGATGATGATGTTGATGCTGCCGCAGTCTCAGCTGCTGCTGCTGCTGCTGCTGCATAGTTGCCGCCTTCGTTTGCGGCCAGTTTCTATTATTGTTTGCTAGGTAGCAAAAAAAAAAAAAAAAAACTAACCACAAGCAGACGGCGGCTAGGCAGAAAAGCCAACGTCAAATAGCTCAAATCTGTTTCAAAAATACTCTATGCCAAAAAATGTGGTACTCTATTGAAAAAGAACTTCTGCAACTATATATAATAAATTTTGGAGAATTTCTTCTTAGGGAAATTATAAATAATCTTGAGATAGTTTCTTTACAAAATATTAGTGAACTAGTTATAAGCGGAGTTCAAAAAGTTCATCTTATAAACATTTTCTTAAGTTCAGTTTCCATATTCAAACTATGTAAATGTTATTATGTTAATTTTTCAAAATTGTATGAACCAATTCCCCATAAATCTAAAACTGAACTCATCTTTAAGCCCGATTAGTTCAAAAGTGAGAAAGAGCAATCAGAATTCGTTGGGTTTGTCTGTATTTTTTTTGCTGTACAGTTCAGAGAGAAATCGAGAAATCGCTGTAAGTATGCTTTATCTTTTTGTTGTTACATATTTTAAAGGCAAGCAATTGCCGATTGTTTAGCATTTCGTGTGTTGTTTTATTCCGAGTTACATATTTAAATTATAAATAGCAATTTGGCAATATTGAAACAAAAATCAGCAGGTCTTTAAATTTAATACGATTTTTGTGGAACATTAAAAAGAAATTAAGTTAAAGTGTTTTTAAGTGTTTGCACTAAATAAAATAAACAACTTAAGAGTAAAGCTATTTTTAGCGAAACCAAAATTGACATTGAATTTCGGTTTGGTGTTTTTTTAATTAATTTTTTTTTTTTTGCTTTAGTCGATTGTGCAACGCTGTCGCCGTCGAGACAAGTGCAAGAGTCTGACGAGAGAGGCCACATATGAGAGAGAGAGAGAGAGAGCGACAATTGGTCGCAAGGCGATAGAAGGTGAGGGTAGGGCCATTTTTCGCACAGGAAGTGCGCGCCACAAATTATGTATTTGGCCCCCACAATGAACAACTACTTAACGACGCGAAGAGCGCGAAGAGGCCAAAAGTAATGAGCGCGGTGGCCTTTTGGATTGCCAATGAGTCAGCGCGTCTATTTTGAGAGGCTGACTTGCCTCCGAGCAGGGATGGAATCGTTTGTAGTGGGCTTGTTAGTTAGCTGTAGTAAGTAAAAGGCGTCAGCATTCCGGACACATGTGCAACAAACAAACAAAAAACAAACGAATGTTTAAGACAAAAACAAACAATTTAAAAAAATATTGTTGCGTATCGAATCTACCTCGATGAAATGCAGGCCCAAAACGGACTTGGACATTTCATTTTGTTGTTGCTGCTGCTGCTGTTGTTGTTGTTGTTGTTGTTGTTGCTTGTGTAAGTGTTGTTTTGAGTGGCTGAATATGACAGAATTGCTTTGTTGTAGTGACAGTTGCTGTTGTTGCTGCTGCTGCGGTTGCTGCGCTGCCTGTGGTTGCATGCCCGCTGACGATGAAGGCGGCAGCGGTCCGTAAAACAATTGCGTATTTGTATTCGGATCGTACTGAAGCGCCGCACCACCAGCGCCGGAAGCGTTGAGAAACTGCGTATGCGGATGTGGTTGAGTCTGTGCTTGGTACTTGACCGGGTGCACCACCTGACTTTGGCTGGGCTTGAGATACGCGTACGGATCGAAGGTCTGCAGCGGCTTACGCTCGTGCGGTGCTGGTTGCTGCTGCAGCTGTTGCTGCGGTTGTTGCTGCTTGGGCAGATTGTAATAGTTGCGACTCATCATGCCCAGACCAAAGTTATGCTGTTGCGGTTGCATTATATTTGGCCGCTGTGCGGCGCTAAAGGATGCCGAGTGGGTCAGCGGTGCTCCACCACCACCTACGCGTTGATAAGTGGGTTTTGTATTAATCATAGCCTGATAGCTGTTGCCATACATCTGAGGTGCCATGCCAGCTGGCAACTGCTGCTGCTGCTGTTGATGCAGTGGTTGTCCAAATTTGTTCTCCTTGTTGGTGTTCTTTTGCATGAACATGGCCAGGCCGCTGCTGGATTTCGGCGCCTGCTTGGCCACATGCGAAGAGGAATACGATTGCTGCAGCTTGTGCGGATGTTGCTGGAAGGGATCGATGCTGCCATTCATAGCCGAGCAGGCAAACGAGTTCCAATTTAAAAATGGTCGCTTCTGCTGCGGATAATGTTGTTGTTGCTGCTGATGTTGCTGTTGTTGATGGAGCTGCTGCTGCTGTGGTTGTTGTTGCTGCTGTTGTTGTTGCTGCTGTTGTTGTTGCTGCTGTTGCTGTTGTTGTTGCTGCTGTTGCAGCAGACGCTGATAGCCCATGGGCAGCTGGGAGGTAGAATTGGACTTGCCAATCGGATATGCCATCCTTTGCTGCTGCTGCTGCAACAGCGGCTTCTGCGGATCGTAGAGCTGCACTGGCACGGGAATTTGCGATTCGGTTGTAAATTTAGCGCCACCACTACTACTAGCTGCTGCAGCGTCTTCTTTGTGCTCAACTGTCAGCGATTGTGACATAATTCCACTGTTGCTGTTGTTGCTGCTCTTTAGCTTTAGCATGTCATTCAGACATTTTTCTTGCTTGTTGTCGACATCTTTTTGACGCTTTGTCGCTGCTGATGACGTTGATGAGAATGATGCTGTTGTTGCTGATGCTGCTGATGATGATGCTGTTGTTGTTGTTGTCGTTGTTGATGCTGTTGTTGGCTGATCCAAGTTGGCAATTTGTTGCTGTTGCTGCAGCGACGCTGTGGCAGCAGTTGTCACTACTGTTGATGGTATGTGAAAGGATGAAGTAAACTTGGATAGCTGCGGCAAATGCGTGGTACAGCAATTGGTTACAGTGAAGCTACTGCTGCTGACAGTGCTGTTGCTCTTCTCCGATTTTCGCTCCAAAGAGGCGCACTCCTTGGACGATTCGGTCAGAGGAGGTGCTTGTACCGTTGCTGCTGCAGCGACTGTTTGTTTGAATGTCGTTTCTGTGGGTCGGCGAAAGAGTGCGGCAGCACATCGTGGCGATGGTACACAGGAACTGCTGGAGCTTTTAAATACACCAGCATTTGGTTTACTGTTTGCAGCAGACTGCTGTTGCTTTAGTGGCAGTGGCTCCTTGCGGGCTGGCGGCTGCGTTGTTGTTGTTGTTGTTGCTGCTGTTGCTGTTGTCGGTGTTGTTGTGGGCAGCAATATTGCCGAGTTGGATGTGCTGCGCGTCAGCGATGGCAGATGCTTCATGTAGCAGGGTATGTGTGTGCGACTGGAACTGCGCAACAGCGGCGTTGTCGCCTGACTGCCACCTCCTGGCACATGCGTCATGGAGACGCTTTTGTTGAGTAGCTGAGTGGCAGTTGCTGCCAGCGGTTGTTGTTTTTGTTGCTGCTGGTGTTGTTGCAGCTGCTGGGGTTGCTTGACGGGCACTCGGCTGGTGAATGGCGCTGACGTGGGCGACTGTTCGTTGCATACGATGAGCTTGTAGAGATCATCCTTGGTCACGGCCTGTCTGACCTTGAGATCCAAATGCGACAACGAAGCGTTCTTCTGTAGGCGATGGCTTGACGGCAGCGACTGCTGTGCCGCCTGCGGCAGCTGCTTCTGCAACTCTTTCTGTGCCGCCTCGGCAACAGTGGGATCAAAAATGGCCAGCTTTTTGGCCGTCTTCGCATCGACCTTGAAGGGCTGTCCAGCATCGCCCAGCTGTGCACCGCAGATCTTCTCATAGTTCCAGAAGGTGCGCTTTGGCGTCTGACGCTTCTGCGAGCTGCAGAGATTCTCGCTCCAGAATTCGTTCATAAGCTGTTTGTTGAGCGACAAATTCGAGTCGGTCATCAGGTTATTCTTCTGGTGGTCCAGTGGGCGCAGCGGACCGGAATTGGGCGTGCCCATGGGCATATTGGAGCTAGATATGCTGCGCTGCAGCTTGGGTAGCTCGCTGCTGCTCGACTGGGCAAATATTGAGGGATAGGCGAGGCGAGGTGCTCGATTCGATGTCAGGTTGTTGGTAAAATTTATGGAGGACGATTTGGAGAGGCCAGCGCTGGCAGTGCTCGACAGAGCGGCATGCGACGTCTTCAGCGGCATTGATTGATGTGAATTGGATTTGGTTAACGGCTGCTGCTGTTGCTGGCGCTTAAGCCGATCATAGAGATCCTCGCACTCCTGGAACTCCTGATGCAGTTTGCGATCCAATTCACTATAGTCCGGCAGACTCTTCAAATACTTGTTCATCATTTCGATCTCAGCATCATAGAAATTAGCATCCTGCTTGGCACTACTCGTGGTCGCTGCCGATTTCTCCTCCAACTGTTGCTGCTGCTGCAATAGCTTATCCAGATTGATCTCACCGGGAATTTTAGCGTTGGGGTTTGGCTTCTGCTTGGGTGCGCGACACGGCACTGGTGGCGGCGGTGACGAGGATGGCGTGCTGCAAGACGACAGCGATATACTCGAGGCGGGACTGCACGCAATTGTGGCCATTGTACGCGATGGCGTTGTGATGGCGCCAGTGGCCGCATTGTACGCCATCGGATGATGTTTGCGTGGCAGCGGCGGGGTCGACTTGGGACTTGCGGGCAACAGCGGGCGATTCTTGCGCATCGCCAGCGGCGACGAGATGGGCGAACGGACCGCGCACTTCGTTTCCGGCAAACTAGAGGAGATTACGGACGCGAACTGTGGCGAAACGACATGAAAGAAAGACTGCTGCCCGCTCGCGGGCGGCGGCGTTGGTTTCTGCATAATGTTTGGCGACGCGTATGATTCTTCACTTGGTCTCATTGCAGCGCTGCTGCTGGGGCACACAGCATTTGCTGCCTCCGACTGAGTTGATTTGATGGCGTTGGCCTTGCCAGCATCTTGACTCATTTAAGCAATTGGAGAAGAGCACGCGCAACTGCGGAGCAGAAAGCAGGAGCTGTGTACTAGTACCGCAAGCCAACAACATCTAGTCCTCGTACACAGTTCCACCTAAAGCAATGTCAAATCCCTGACTCTCAACGATTTCCATTACTTTAGTCGAGAGAACTCATTCTAAATCTAAGACCAGTTCTAGTTCTACTCAAAAACAATGCCAAACTTTTATCACAAAACGATTTCCGTTACAATAGAAACACTTAATAAAGCTCAGAGACGAAATACGCTTGCCGAGCTTTTTATTAAAAAGCTGACTACTTTATAAACAATGCAACAATCAGACAGCATAAGAAGATATTTGTATATGTGCGTGTTTATGTGCCTTCTTTGTATTTAGTGTGTTTGTTTAACGATAATAAAATCGAATGCAGCAGCAAAAACGAGGCAAATTCAAATACAATTCGAGAACACAGAGAGGGGTAATATTGATTAGGATACAGACACTGACAGTAAACGAAGAACTGGACAGGTTCACCAGACACCAGAGACACCGTACACCAGACAGACAACCAACCTGCAGATACTGTTCCGGTATCTTACTGTTCTTCGGCACAATAATCTTTTTGATTATAATTATCTTATCACCCTCGATTCTCGTAATTGTTATAGGCACACCAATCTGTGGCCGTTGCGGCTTAGCAGGGATCACAACCGGACGATTGACGGTGCGCACCACCTGCGGCCCAGTTAGGATGCCGCCCGGCGAGGGCTTAACCGCCGGCGGTGCGGGCTTGGGTATCGGCTTAGGCGCCGGTTTGTATTCTTTGTGATCGCTGCGCACAATGGACAGATGATACAATGGCTTGTCATCATCCAGAATGCTCTTCTGTGGCACTATCTTCTTTTCGACCCGGCGCAATACTACGCCTAGCATATTCGGCTCCTTAGGTTTGATGGTGATCGAGCCGCTAGGCGCCGTGACCCGTTTGAGGCACACGCCCAGACTGGCACCCACTGGCGGTGGGGTCTTTGTGCGATGCACCATTTTACCGCTGGGTATATCACGATATCCATCCTCGTGACTGCCCGGCCTTGGAGTGTTCACCATAGGAGCCATCTCTGAATTGACGTGCAGCGTTGGCTCCGGAGCCACAAGCGGTGATGGACCCGGAAATAGTGCAGTTAGACTGCTGCGACGTGAATTTATGATAGGAGCCGACACCGTCTTCGACAGCGGAAACTTGGGTAGCGCAGTCAGATCCGCTGCGGGATCACTGCTCATGGCGCTGGCAGTGCTGCCACGACGACTATCGCTGACACTTCCACTAGCACTGGCGCTGACGCGGGCAGAATCAATGCTGCAAGTGCTGGAGCTGTGCAGACGTTCGGGTGCAGCACTTCTCTCATGATGTCGCTCCGCTGGCGACATGCTGCGCTCCCGACTGCAATGCTGGGAGCGGGCGTCTCGAGCTGCTCGCTGCATGCGCAGCAACTCAATGGAGTCGGCCAGTTGCAATTTGGTCTTGGGGGGCGACGAGGATTGGCCAGAGACGGGGGGATTGGATTCGCTAGCGTTTAGCAAATTCATTTCCATGGCGTCGTCCAGAATGTTTGGCAGTGAAATGGGATGATCACGCGCTGCCTCAGACGAACTTGACGTGGCGTCTTTTTTTCTTTGTTGTTCCTGCTGCAGATTACGCTTTTGCTCCGCGACACGCAGCAGCTGCTCCTTGGCTTCGTGTTCGGCAAGTTCGCATGCTCTGGCCACAACTTCGGCGGCGGCCACGCGAGCCTGCTGCTCAGCCCGAGCGCGCGCTTGGGACTCAACTTCGGCGGCCACACGAGCCCGCGCCTCGGCCATAGCACGTGCCTTGGCCTCGGCTTGGATTCGAGCCTGCGCTTCGGCCTCGGCAGCTGCTGCAGCACGCAGATTGGCTAGCTCCGTGGCTGTCATTTGTTTGATGCTAAGACGACGCTGGATATCGACACTGGCCTCGGGTCGAGCAGTGAGATCCGGGCAGCTGAGTGCGATCAGTTCGCTTAGTTCGTCGGACATCGCGATCGATTGCAGAATACGCGATATATTTGTTGGGTATATGGACGGACTGGTAGGGTATCTATGTGAATCTGTTATCTAACTTTTCACTGACGAATATAATATCCAAATGTGAATTGCGTTGGGTTCGACTTGCTCGACGCGACTCGCGAAGCTGCTGGCGTTTGCAATAAAGAAACCTGCTCGATAGATAGCCCTGTTAAGATCGAAGATCGTCGATACGGTAGATCCGTGAATCGGTGGATTGGTGGGTTAGGGGGGAAGCGACTCTCAATGTCAATGCCTCATTGGCATTTTGGCAAATGCTATTTGTCGTTTAGTTTCGATGTGACTTATTAATTGATCAGCGAGTTGTCAACAACAAAAAGCCAAAAGGAAAACACTTTTCCTCCCATGCCATTGGCGCCCAATACGCTACAAGTACAAGCAGATATATGTATGTTTGTATGTATGTACACATGTAAGCGATGCGCATATACCTGAAACCGTGTGGCATATTGAGCAGTCGACATACAGACAACAAATCAAACATCGCAAACAGCAATGAGCTCATTGATCCGGGCGCCATTTCCCCCCTATAAGCCGATCAACCTCCCGCCAATTCCTGGTTAAAACGCCTGCAGCACCCAATAATGCTCCCACCACATGAAGCCTACACCTTGCCCTATATATGGGATGAGCGTAGGAGAGAACGCTGGAGAGATAACACGGCGATTGTGTGACTCTACGTGTAGTCTGTATGTCCAAGTGAGTGACGGCCCTGCCTGTTATATATGTGCATATGTATATATGCATGGGAACTACATGTTGTCTATATGTATGCACATACATACATATATAGTTGGCATACAAATATATATATATATATATATATACATATGTATAAGTATAGTTCATTTTGCTAGTTGCCTGCCTGCCTTTTCGCCTGCCAAGAGTGTTCTCTCAGTTCGGTACAAAATCTGTTTTTATTTTTAACAAAAAAAAAAAGAAAAAATGAAAGACGACAACGCACGTAAATTGGCGCAGTAGTCGTGTATTCTACGTGCTACATATGTAAATATATAGACACGTGTGCATGTATGTGTGCGCAGTACAGTAAAACCAAATAAACAAATATTTATGTTTGAAAGTTTAACTTTTCATAATTTCTGTTCATAAAGTATAATGCCGTTTTTTTTAAATATTTATTTTAAACTTTCCCAAAAATAAAAAAGAAACCAAATATTTTTTATCTTTATAATTTTGTGGTTTTTTGATGTTAATTTTCATGTTTTTGGAATGATTTTACTGTAGCACGTTTTGCAGATTTTTCCTTGTCAAATCTAAACACTACACACACACACACAAACACATTGGGGGAATCGAAAAACAAGAAAAATCGTTACCTCCTCCCTATAGCTGTCTATTTTCTTATATGGGCAATATGTGCTTGATTTTTTGCTATGTTTTTGTGGAAATAAACGCGCGTACCAAAAATAAATCCAAACATTACAAAAATAACTAAAGAAAATTGCTCAGCGAGAAGAAGAGGCAGCATCAAAGATCAACATGATGGAACTACCCGCTAGCTGCTGCTGCTGCTGTTGCTGTCTGATGAATAATCCCTGCTGATCTCTGATGCACATATACAACCACATATACATTTGTATATATTTAGTATATATTTAACGCATATGTGGTTCCATTTGTGTAAGTCATAAGTTGTTGTTGTTTGTGTTGTTGTTGTCTGTGTTGTTTTTGTTTGTGTTGTTGTTGTTTGTGTTGCTGTTGTTCGTGTATGTTGCTGACGCTGTTTGATAGTTTTGAGTTTTTGTTTTGATTTGCTTGGCCGCTGTGTGTGTTGTCTGTTGCTCTTCCTCTTCTTTCCATATGCTCAATTGCTAGTTGTCTAACATAAATGTGTTTGTATCTTTCTTGCGTCCATCTATCTAATCGAAAAAGTGCAAAGTTCAGGCTCCAAATTACATTTTTATACACCTGTTTTGATTTTGTATTTGGCTACGTGCTACGTACATTAAAACACAATTTCGAAAAATTTGCGACTGTTGTGGAGACAATGTTGTGAATTTGCACAAGTATTTTGTAGTACTTGTTGGGTTTTTTTTTTTAGATTTAATGATGTTTTGTTTGCGGCACTTTTGTAGTTTACGTTGTTGTCGCCTGTTCTTGCTGGTTCGATTTTATTTTTAAAGCACTTAAGTTTTCGTTGTTATTTTTTTAAAATTTGTTGCATGGTCTGATTATGTCACGCCTGATGTTTTACAGTTGTTTTTGGCTTTTTTTTTTAATGTTTTTAAGTTTTAATTGTATTTTTTATGCATGTCTTTTGGTTTTGGTTAAACCCAAATGCGTTTTTATTAGACATTCATGTGAAGTAATCGCTACATATGTATTTAGAAGATTTTCCCTATACTAAACAAACACACACACACACACACACACACACACACACACACACAGCACACACGCAACATACATAAAATTATAAACAAATTCGCGGCAGCAATAGCAACAGTTAGTGAGCCAGAGAGAGATAGTAGCAGAGAAAGAAAAGGAGAGAGAGAGAAAGAGAGGAGACGCGTGTATAACACGTACCGTTACACGTTAGCTAAAGGCCACAACGAACCGACGGGCGATGGGCAACGACACACAACCGACAAACGAAGATTTGAATCTGTTTCTGTTTCAGTTTCAGATTTGGAAAATGCTCAACCAAAAAAAAAAAAAAACATCCCGAGCGAGAAGTGGATTTTTCATCTGTGGTATTTTTAATTTCCCCCAATGGCGACGGCGAAAAACGCTTGCTGAGCAAATGGCAAACAGCAGAGGCGCTAGGTGGAGCAGCTGCGCGCGCAACGCGATCAGCTGTCGACGGACAGGCGCAAAACACTGAACATCTCTCTAACCAGAGAAAGAGAGTGAGGGCGAGACTGGGAGAGAGTGAGTGTGTGCTATGGGGAGGTGGTGAGTGTAGGGCAGACATCATGCAAACCATGCAAAGGGAGCGAGGGATAAAGAGAGAGAGAGAGAGAGCGCAAGCTCATTAGTCGCTCTCAATTGCACACTCACTAGATAGTCATCGTCATGATCGACAAAGTACTCCTCGACAATCCAATTGTCGCCGGCGTAACGATTGACGGGCATATCGCACAGTGCAACCAAATCGAATAGATTACGTTGCCGCTTTAATAGCAAACAGCGGGTGACCTGCGCCTTATCGCCATCATCCTCGAACTCCTCGTCGCCGTTCCAGTTCTGCTCATTGTGGTTGTTGTCGTTTGAAGTTGGCGCCGTCTCCTGCGCATGGTGCTTGAACTGCTGCTGCTCCAATTGCCGAAAGTACTGAATCTTGACGAGCGTGCTTCTATACGCGACAGTAGAAAAATGTGTGTGCTCAAACCACTCAATTGCCGACACAATGGGCACTGACTGCCGCCCGCCGTGAGTCAACAAGTTAATGTCAAATGATCAATTGAAATATAAAAAAAAAAAAACGAGGACAGCAGCAGCATGCCGAGGGCAGCCCAATTAATTCTGCAGATTATCTGCATCATCAACACCATGGGGAACCGACAAAGTAAACGAATCTTAACTCTGCGAACACTGTACATGTTGATGTTGAGATACGTGGTATTATTTGATCGCCCTAGTTGATGTTTGAAACTTTATATTTTATTGGAGCTTCTTATCACATACACGCAATATTAAAGAGTTATCAGCACCTTGAACTACTCGAAATGGTTATGTTTAATAAAATCAAACACAGCTCCATATTCTGACGATTAGATTATGTTTTTAAAACATACAGAAATCAATTACAAGGCCTTTCCCTATTAAATTGTAGTTGATTTCAAATATCGTCTAATATATATATATATATAATATAACCCCAGCAAATGAGCTTCATTTTATGTAGTTTTTGTGGTATGGCAACTGATTGCAACAAGTTGTGGAACCACAAATATATAATATATATTTAGCCTCTCACTTTCCTATGTCTGATTACAATGTAATCACACAAAATTAGCACAGCGCAGCAAATGATAAGCCTCAAGTGGTGCGTGAGTACAACGGCTCTCAGAGAGAATATACTAGAATAGAATATACAAGTACAAGTACATCTATATTTGTGTTTTGCCTATGATTAAAAGTTAAAATACAAAAAAAACACTAAATAGAAATAGACGGAAACAAACGTCACAATGTACAGGTGAGTGCAACACAATCACGAGACATTGAAACAGTTCGCTTTTGGGCAGGTGGTGTAATGGATTTGATTGTTATAGACAGCTTACAAGATAATCCCTATCGTGATCGGCAAAATACTCGATCACAATCCAATCCTCTTCCGTGTAGGGCGTAAAGCGCAGCGATGAACACTCCAGCAACAAATCGCGATAATGATCGATGCGTCGCGGTGCCGGCAACTGACGCATTTTGATATAGCACGGAATTTGGGAGTTCTCAAACTGCTGGGCAGTTAGTTGCGACTTTTCCAAATAGCGCTTGAAAAACAGCATTGCGTCGGTGTGGTGATTTGATAACTGATTGAAAAGCGCGACACAAAAAAACGAAAAGCAAAAAATTGGCAAGCATAGAGCTTATGCCAGATGCTAAAGGAATACGTAGATATTGCGTATACTAAGAAAACTTGATCGATTTCACTTACATACTATAATAGCTTAGCCAGCAACTGGCGAAACTTTTATGCTTTTGAAAATTGCCTAATTTTCCTTTTACCAGTTGTTTTTTTGTTTTTTTTTTTTTTTGATTTCGTGTGATAATTTCATTTTTGTTGATTGCTCAGCGTAAATCGTTCGATTCGTTTTGATTGAGGTATATTTAGAAAATGAAAAGTTTTTACCTTAGCTTGTGATTGGCGATTGTTGCGCCCGCTGTCGCGCTCATCCTTGGGCCGATCGCGATGCCGGCGCCGGGAGCTCGAGTGTGAGGCCTCATCCCTGTAACGATACTTGTGCTGCCGCCGCCCAGTTGCAGGCGATTTACGATGCGAGCGCTTTGAACGCTCTTTGCGGCGTCGCGAAGACGAGAGGCTGTCATCAAAACTATAAGCCGAGAAATAAAAACACAGAGAGAGTGAGAAAGACAGAGAGAGAAAAAGAGAAAGAGAGAAAGAGAGAGAGAGAGAGGGGAATTAATAAACGAGTTCAACAGATTACCAATTACTTAATACTTTATATATGTATGTATGTACATTCATATCCGACAGACAACAGATGAATGGCCGTCCTTGACGTAACGCCCAGCCAAAACTGTCGAATTATTAGCCACATGCACAGCACGAAAAGTGGCCAGCCAAGAGAATTGGACAGTAAATGGAGTCAAACATGGAAAGCTACTTAACAGCACTAAGCTGACTGTTTGCTGGCTTGTCCCCCCCGTCGGGTTCTTGGGCCAGACTCGTTGAGCGAACCTCTGTCTGTGTGTGTGTTGGCGAATATGCGAATTTGCGTTACCAATCAAGTTAATCAACTTGGCCGGATGGCTGGCTGGTTGGCTGTCTGCCCACCAGCTAGCAACATGCCTTTGAGAGTACGTTGCAAGACTGAAAAGCCAAGTGGCAAGGCCTATGACACGACACACAAATCCCCAATAGAAAAAAACAGCTTAAATTACTAAGCTTAACCCCAAAGGCAGGCAGGCAGGCAGGCAGCAGAGGCAACAAAATTGCGAGGCCAGAAACTGTGTCAATAACAGCAACGGTAGCCATATTACATCAATGGAACCCTCACACACAAGCACACACACCCGTAAGTAGTACACACAGCGAAACCGATATCGACACGCCCAAGCGAGCGCTCCACATGCGGGTGGGCAGGCGGCAGTCAAGTCAGTGGCCGCCATGCAGCCCAAGATCTCAGAATGAATCAGCAGACCGATCTGATACGATCTGATCCAAGTGGCGATAACTGACCTAGGCAGGCGCTGCCACCAAGAAGTGAAGCCAAGATCGTATGCTAATAAGGTAAACATAGCTAAAACAGCTGCTCAAGAGATTTTTTTTTATTTTTAGATATAATCGAAATATGACAACAAAAATCATTTGATTTGGGTTTCGGCTTATATGCGCCCACATGTGCTGCTGCTAGCAAGAGCGCCTCTAAATTTGGTCACAAAAATTATGAGAACGCAACGAAGCTGAAAGTGACTTTGACTACAAGTACGTTACACTCTCGCACTCACGCGCACACACACACATACACAAATACACATGTAATCGCATAGATACACAAAAATAAATAAATATAAGCTAAAAAAAAAAGCTAGACGCCTGCGCTCACTTCAAGTCAGCTTGAGCAACCGTCAAGAAGTCAGCGCCCGGTTTTGTATGTAGGCTGGCTCAAATCTCTTGGCTTTTTGGCTCTCGGCCAGCATCCGCCGAATAACAAAAGATCTTTGACTTAGCGTCTGGTCGCAGCGGCAGCGGCAGCAGCAGCAGCAGAAGCAAACGCCTCTTATATGGCTATGCGGTAGTTAATAAGAGCAATATTCAATCGAGAGTAGTTCAAAAAGTATTCGTAAAGATACTATTTTTTACATAAGCAAATCGATTTTTAGCAGCTGCTGCCCGCTGCTATGTTAACAAATTATTGCTAGTAGTTAACAGACCACTGTTAAGCATGTTGGAATTGTGATCAATTCAACCAATTTGGAAACTAACAGTTTTATGCTAACAAACTGTTGTTAATTGTTAACAGCACAGTTTTTTCTTTATCGTTTGTTTGGCTTATTCTCGATCTACCCCCGTTAAAGCCGCTTTGCCAAACATATTCCGGAGCATTGTATTTCTGGTCTGGATTTTGAATAATGACGCGGCGCGTGCAAATAAGAGCAACATTTATGGCAAGCTCTAATTGGATATTAATGATGATATGCACGGCTTTGGCCATGCCGAACTGTTCACACTTGCAACACACGAAAGCCAAGCCAAGCCTCATTAAGTAGCTGCCCGATTCGGGTGGTGTTGTCTAAGATAATTGCCCATTCAACTGAATTTTACCTATATACATATGTGAACACACTTCAAATGCAAAAAAAGAAAACAAAATCAGACGGAATGAGTTTAATGGTGAGAATACACATAAAACTGTAAACGATCGAAGATACTCAGTTATGAAGAAAAATCAGAAGAATAGCGTTTCATATCAGATAAGATAAGATAAAACATTGAAACTGCTAACACAATACAGTTGCTATGTACACAGAATTCTATTATCAAAACTAAAAGATATATCTATAAAATAGCCTCGATTCACTGCTGCTCTCTTTACACGTACTAGGCGAGCATTTTTATTGGCAGCAACGCGTTCAGTGAACCATTTATCAGCATTATGCCTATTTATGAATTCTAATAAGAAGTTATGGCATTGTATTGGAAATTTGATAAGATATGTTTCGTTCAGCTTAGTGGTGCAATGATATTGAGCAATATCCGATTGACTATCGCACCCATTTGTGTAAATATATGTAGTCCCGTATTTACTAAGAACCTTGGGTAAGTGTAACCGGTTCAAAGACATTGTGATTTCTATGGCTGTTTTTTTTCGCAATTAGCTACGAGTTTTCGCAACCTGTGCCCAGCCCCTTTTCCAGGTTATCGTAGAATGTACTTATGACAGCATAACATAATTATTATTTGCCTGGCATCAATAGTCAAGCGTCTGACCAGATTTATTGTGGCCTTGACCGATTGTTATTGGTGCTTAATTAAATTTTCTTCTTTTTTTATCCAGCGAAACCAATTGACTTAAACAAGCATCGCAAATATACATGCTCATAACGACGAATTTGCTTGACCAAGTTGCGCACATGGCCAAGCAAATGCAGACTACCAACTTTGAATTTGGAATTTCTAAAGATTGTCAGATGAACGAGATAAATCAATCTTGCACTTTAAACAATTGTCAAATCGTTTTGAATGCGCCAAGAAGACTTTAGCGATCGAGACATGTGAGAATTGTATCTTTAAGTTATGAAATTAATCATTCAAAAACCGGTTTTCCATATGATTTGCATAGAGCACCACCAACAGCCACACAGCTGAGAGCTGAGACACTTTAAGCCCACCAGCAGCTGCCGACAAACATTTGCTGCGTTGCGAGAAATTTATATGTGCTGACCCTGAAAATGCCATAAATACATTAAGCAAACGCATACCGTACAAATGTTGTACCCACTTCTCTGTCCCGCCAGCTACACAAAAAGCCAACCAACAAATGCATAATAAAAAGCGTTAATAATTTGTTCAAATTGTTCGATTTTGTGCTTCCATTGAACTGTGATCGCATGCGTCACTGTGACTTGTGCGCCGTAGAAATCCAGAAATAGATGAGGGGAAAAAACCAATAGCCTATTCATGGGAATGGTAACAAAAAAGCACATACACCATCAATTGCAATTATACTGAAAAATTATAAACATACATAAATTAGCTTTTTATCTTTTTATCGTTTACACTTTAACACATCATAATTCTAATATTTAATGCTACCAGTAACTAAAGACAGACAACCCTTAGTTCAATTGCTTGTATTTCCAACGTTGAGTCAAGTCTTGGAAACCATTAATTATTTTATGCTTTGCATGATTCTGTTGATTTTCAGAACGGAACGCCTAGATAATTAAGCAGCCCTGGCTTGCCAAAACTTGAATAACTTTTAAGAATCTTTTTAAACATATTTTTTTTCTGCTTAATTTTATATACATTGATTAAAGTAGAGGTCAGTAAGTAACACATAATGAGAAACCGGAATTTTTGGCGTATGTCGTTGGGCTAAAAGCAAATGCGATGACAACAACTGTTGCCAATGTTGTTGTTGTTGTTGTCGCCATAAATGACAAAGCGAAGTGCCGTTACATACACTAAAGTAAAAATAACAAGAAATATTTAAAGAAAAAGAGTTGAAGCAAAGAATGAATATTATTATAAATATGAAATCGTGTTGGTCGCATGAGTAACGGCATTATGCAAATCAAACAGGGCGGCGAAGCGAGGCAAAACGAGGGCGTCGCGGCGAGCCTTTGAATTCGCCCAACGCCAAGGTCAATGGTTGCGTCTGCGCAAACGCAAGCAATGACACAAAAAGCGATCAAACAAAATGCGAGCACTGCAAATAAAGCAGCAGACAGAAAGAGATATATAGACAGAGAGAGAGAGAGAGCAAGATGCAGACATACGGCAACTGTCAAGTGCTTGCTGCTTTGTGCGTCAGGGGCAGCGTGGCTTGGCTCGATGATCATGTCCAGGAGCCGAAGTGCGCTGAGTCAGAGTCAGCCAAGTTGATCGTCGTTGGTCGTCCGCCAGTTTTGCAGTCGTTTATTATTCAAGCAGAGATCGTACGTGTTTGCGCGGTTCAATGAACGTAATGTAATGTATACTCTATACCCACTCTGTACAACAACATCTCAACTCACTCCATATGCTCAACAGTGTACACAACAGCCTGCCAGCCAGACAGCCTGATGCCGGCCATTACAGTTAACAAAAACAAACAAACAGTTAGCCAAAATAAATAAAGCACAACAAAATTTGGTAAATGCCCGCTGCTGCCCTCAGTTTCAGTCGTTTGCTCGATCAACATTAACACAAAACAACATCTCGAAAAAGGAAGTAATGAAATTTTATGAAGTATACGAAAACAGATCGCAAAGATTACTCGATATGCGATTGCACTCATAATATTATTAATAATATTATTTTTCGTTATTTTTTTATTGTAGTCAATCACCTTTTGACTGGCTGAATGCATTTATAGGAAGTCAATAAAACCAATATAAATCATTTCGCATAAGCAACAACAATTCTCCAACATTTGCGATTCTATATGCTGGGGAGAGGTGACGCGGAGAGGGGCCTGAGGGGCAGACACACTAAAACGTTGCATGTGTAAATTTTCGGCCTGCCTTGCAGTTGTCGGAACTGTTTGAGAATAGTGAGCTCAAAAGTCAAGACAGCATCAAGTCAACTTCATTGTTCTTGTTTTTGTTGTTGCTTTAGTTGTTTGTGTTGTTGTTGTTTTTGCAGTTGCTGCTGCTGCTGCCGGCGGTAGTCGCATCGATTATGAGCGTATATGGACTATGGAGACAAGTCCGGTTTGTTTTGGAGCGCGATAAACGTCAGATAAACGAGCCCGAGCTCGGAGACCGAGAGCAAAACAGAAGCACAAAATTGTACACAAAGCAACTGAAACAAAAGCCATGACTACGGCATAGCTGAAGTATTTGAGCCCCTCCCAAGACTTTGTTCTTTTAATCCCCCTACTACCCGTTGGCGGCGGGGTTAAGCCGAATCAGTGAAAAGTGCGGGCCAAATGTTTGGAATACGAGTCAACAATACAAAAGGATTATAGTCCCAAGAAACGAAAGCAATTATAGAACATTTTTGTTTACTATTTAATTTAGAAACATATTCCAATATTCATCAAAACCTTTATTCATTATGAACTTGATAAATATTACTTGCATGATGCTATGCTTCATAAATAGTTTTCATTTTAGAATATTAATTTTAGAATGTTAGATTGAATGATGAACGAATTAATATAACCAGAATTTCAAGCAAAGAGAACAGTTTTTATGGTATGCTAAACGACATGGCACCCAATTTTCAATAGCCAGTTCTGTGGCAGCGATTTGATATTGTTTTCTGAGAATGAAAAGCTTTCGACAAAATGTTGATATCATAATCAAACTTTGATGTGGTTGAAGTGGGAGAATATAAAATGCTTTTCATATATATGTCAACTATGTATAAGATATACCATGCCTGAAGCAAGCCTAAGGTAAATCACATTTCTCTTGAATTTCAGGAAAGAATTATTTGAAAAGTAAATAGGAAATAAAGCATAAAATCAACAAAAATTGCAACAACCCTTAAACATACAGAGGGTTCTCAGCATCTGCTCGGCTGGCTATGAATTTTGTATTGCTAATGAGGCCAGCGAAAACATAACCGAGAACTGAACAAGCCGATCGTTCAAGTGTGGTACTCCAGACAGAGACTCGTGGAAGGCCAAGAGCTGCGCCGGCGGCACGTAGAACATTAAAACGCTTTTAAGCACTGGCCAAAACGTACCGTTCAAAAGCGGCGCTTAGTTTGCTTAATGAGTTGAGCGACGTTCCTAAGTATTATAAGTAGGGGCGGCAGGCTTGACCAAATTTGGCATAAAGAGAGATCTTGAGCGGACCGAAACCGTAGAATGAACGACGCGCTGTTGTCAACAAATGTGTGGAACGACTTAAGTTTTAAGTGCTGACAGAACGCTTAGTCAGCAGCACCAGCAGCAGCAAGAACCAGCCAGCAGTCCACTGGTACTTAATTCTGTCTAACTTCTGTTTCCGCATGCTAAATCTAAAGTTGATGTTGCTGCTGCTGCTACTGCTGCTGCTGCTAATGATTTTAAGAGATACTCACTTATACTCACACGTCGTGGACCCCAAGTGCTCGGACCGACGTCGCGTTTGCTGCTGTTGATGTCTACTTTGCCTGAGATTGCTATTGTTATTGCTGCAATTGTTGTTGTTGTCAGCGGCTGGCAGCAATACGCGGTCGGGATAGAGCGGCTTGGGTGCCCACGATGCTGCGGCCACATAAATGTCCGTTCGAGGTGTGGGCGGCGTTTGCGGTTCGGGTGTGCCCGCCGCATAGCTGTAGTAACCATCCTCGGGCTCATCCACTACAGAGAGTCGATGTTTCGCCATCGTAGTCGTTGTCGTTGTATTTTTCGCATCATCGCTATAGAGGTACTCGTGCATGGAGCGCGCATATTTGGCACTCTTGCGTCGCTGCTGGGCTGGAGTGGAGTGAAGTGGAGCAGCACCATTGTGACTAGTAGAGGGGGGTCGATGGCACAGCTCGTTGTGATCGGGCGAGGCGCGTATCCAGGAGCTGGCCGGCACATATTGTCGCTGCTGCTTGTGGCTGTGCACCACCTTCGAGAAGTCCACGTAGAGGGCCTCATCTGTGGCCGGTTTGCGCTGGAACTCATCGTCGTCTTCGTCGTGGGGCGTGGTGGTTTGTGCACCCACCGAACTGTAGAAACTGTAATTGCTTGAGGATTGCGAATAGGATCGATTGCGGTGGCCATAGAACTCATCCTCAAAGGGCAGTCCTTGTGGAAACTTCTTGGAGAAGGCCTTCTTCAATTTGGGCGAATCGTGCGAATCGCTCGAGCCCGTCGATGAGCCACCTCCCTCGGCTGGCACGGCACGCTGCCTGAGACTAAGCTTGGGCGTTGCCGGCAGCTGTCTTCGCTGCGCCAACTGTGTGGCCTTCCCAGCTATGAGATCATTGGGTTGCTTGCGCTGCTGCTGTTGCTGCTGCTGCTGAGGATGCTGTGGCGGCAATGGCGCTGGATAATTCTTGCTGGAACGCTGTGCATTCCGCGTCGTCGTTGTAGGACAGTTCTCCTTAGCGCAACGGCCATTTGTGGCCTGATATGCGCGTTTCTGTGAGGGATTAGCAGCTGGCGCTTGCTGTGTTGCCGTTGCTGTATTCTGTTTCCTTGATTGCAGCAGCTGATTTGCAGGTGGAGCTGGTGCTCGCGGTTTGCCATAGCGAGAGCTGGCTGAGTTGCTGGCACAGGTGTTCTCAATACGCCTGATTAGTTTGGGTGTTAATGGTTTAACGTTCCGTTGTTGCTGCTGCTGAAGTGGCGACAATTGTGTTTCTGGCAATCTGTGACGATTGCTGCTGCAGTAGCTGCTGCGCCAGGGCTGCTGTCGACTAAAACCGTTCGTAACGCCCAACTGCTGCTGCTGCTGATTGAGCGAGGATGATGAAGAGGAGCAGGTGGAGCTCGAGGCTGCATTGTGTTTGCCATTGCTGTTGCCAGCTGTTGCTACTGTCCTTGTTGCTGCTGTTGTTCTTGCTGTTGTCCTATTGGCGCCATTGCTGCTTAGGGGTTGTCCAGTGTTACCACTTGTGTTGTTGTTGCCGTTGCTGCTGTTGTTGTAGCCACAACTGCCACGAGGCACTCGAAAGGAGCTATACGGACGGAAGCCGTTAGCATATTGCTGTCCCACGATGGGCATTTTGTTAGCTTTTTCGTTTTGCTTGTCGTCGTCGTTGTTGTTAATACAAATCGTTGTTGTTTCTTTTTGCTTCGGCTGTTTCTGGCATTGACAAACGTTGCTGTTGTTGTTGTTGGCGTTAAAATTTAAACGTTTGAATCTCATTTACTTTAAACGCGAGCGCGAAATTTTAATTCTGTTTCATCTATTTATCTTTATCTTTATCTTTGTATCTGCAACATTATTAAGATGGCGCAATTTATTTCAATTGAATTCTCAATGCTGCGCACATACACACGCTCTGCCGCCAAACCCAAACCCAAACCTCTCCCGCACCGTCCAACTATTAACTCATTTCATTTCAATAAATTATCGAGCAGTTTTTTCTTTTTTTTTTCTTTTTGTTTTTTGTGTAATTAACACGTTCTCATTGGCTTATGAATTTTGTTCGTGTCAGTTAGTTTAGAGCGCAACCTGCCACCCCACCGCACCTCTATTACCCCGACGGGCACAAAAGCTGAGCTGTGCCCCACGATTGCATTTGTGCGACTTCTTGGCTTGGCCGCATTTGTTGTTGATGTTTTGTTGCACACATGTCAACCAACGTTGCAAAAATGTAATTAGCTGTGAAACTAACCCTGAACCTATCCGCGATTTTACCTGTCCACCAAACGTCAGCAGAAAACAAAAAAACCAAAAAAAAAATATATAGCAAATCCAATTGACAAGTTCATTGATAGGACGACGACAACGTCAAGACCAACCAGTTTATTTGGCTTTATGGCTTTATGCAATTTATAAAACTTTGGTAGAAAGTGGCAAGCGCAGCAAGCTACAGCTATATACAACAGGTCCTCTCCACCGAGACCAGTTTTCACAATTTTTACTCTTTTATTTTTTTTTTGTTCACCTGATTCGAGAAAAGGAAACGCAAACGGGTCAACAAAAGTTGAACCAACTGACAACTTGTTGCGGCAGCTACAGCTGCTGCCGTCTGCTGCTGTTGTTGTTATGGTTGTTGTTAACTTGGCTAATGACTCAAGTGACGACAGCAAACGAACCGTGAGTAATACAAAGAGAGTTCGTAAATCGGAAATGCGTGGAAATCCCTTTTTCAACCAGTCTCTATCAGCATGTCCGCTTTCGATAAGAACAGCAAAAATGTTAATATATACATTGAGTATATAGTTTTGTACGCATTTATTATTTGGTTGGCGTCTAAACGGCGTCTTCGTCATATCTTATCAAAACGTTAGTTAACCCAACCAAATCAACTTGTTGGCCCTGAGTGTTTGGCATACAGCATTGAAAATAATTATGAATTTATATTCTCATTATGAATTAGAAATTGTTTAACAATAACCACGTTGTTCATTTACAGGACACATTAAACAAAAGTTGTTGTTGTTATTGCTGCGGCTGATGTTGCTGCAAATGCTGTTGCAGCTACTTAAATATGCACTAAACACACACACAAATTGCACACTTGTCAGCTGCATTTGTTGAAAATTATAAACACACAATTTTGTATTCAATTTTTTTACATTTCTTTTATAAAGGCGCACTTGGTTGTTGTTTGTTTGTTGTATTTATTGTTGCTGCTAATGTTGAGGCTGCACGGCGGCGTCGTCCGAAGCCAGCACCTCCATTCGCTTGCAAGTTGTCGTTGCGACTGAGCTTTCGTGCGACAAGTCCGCAACGAACAAGTGTCGGTTGTCGCGGTTGCTTGCTCGCTGCTACTGCTGCTGCTGCTAAAAATCGACGCCGTCGACGCTGCTGCGCGCACATTTCCAGTTTACAGTTTGATCTTGCCCAACGCCAGCCAAGCCAACTCGCCGCATGATGAATTCGCCGCAGCGCGTATACTGTGCGTGTGCCCAATTCACAGCTCTCTCACACATACACATACACTCACACACACACACACACTCACACTCACACTCACGCTCACACACACACACGCACAGAATGAATACATTTAAACAATTGAAATTGTAAATATGTTTAAACAATCAACAGCAAAAATTCAATAAATAGCGGAAATGCTGCAGCAATGTTTTGACACTTGAGTATAATTTATATACCCTGTAACCCAAAATGGGCAAGACAGTGTATAATTTAGTAGTCCAAACAACATGAATCTTTAATTTTCCACAGTATTCATAATCTTGGAATGAATAAAGCTTTCTTTGTCTTTGCGAACGAAATAAAGTATTTCAGATACATACTCATATACCCATACAAGATAAACTGTATATGCATCGGTTAACATTTTCTTTTTAAAAACAATATATTGAATTCAATATTGATTCCCTTATAGTTTAACTATAAAATTAAAAATGTAAAGGATAATTTATGCCAAGTTAATTCATTTCAAACGGCATTTCAGCTTTTAATTTCAAAATCTGCTAAATGGTTGCCCATTTCTTTTCTCATCTTTTAATATTGAGGCAGTAATTGTTTTCCGTCGGGCTTTTTTTTCTTTGATTGTTGGTTAGTTGCTTTTTTGGTTGACACTTCCGCGTTGCAAGGTGTCGGATGAGTAATGAGGCAAATGAGACAAGCCGCCGCTTTAGCAATTAATCTGATACTGGTAAACACTTTGCAAGCGGGTTTTTATTGCAAAATGAAAAGGTTAATAAACAAGGCGACTGTTGCGCATGAATTCCAGAAGTTTACGACAAAGAAAGCTGCTGCTGTTAGTGGCAAATAAATTTGCAAAACGCGACACTGATTAAGCCAAACTCAGCCAAGATATGTCAACGGGGGGGAGCAGACAGCAGATGCTGCGGCCGTGGTTGAGGCCATGCCTAAAAAGGCCAGGCCAAGTTTATAAAATAAAAAAATAAAAAACAATAACAATAATAAATGCGACAACGTCGCGCCTCAATTGTCGCTGTCTGCGTTGCTTTGAGTAATATGCAAATATGTTTTAAATACGAAAGCAAATAAATTAAATCAACTGCAACAAGCAAGGAAATGCAACGGGGCAGGACTCACTCACGCCTACACACTGATCAGATGAGATGCCAAAGCTGAAGCGGGTTAATTACAGTTGGCAGCTGGCAGTTGGCACAAAGAAATCGCAATCACTGCATAAATCTACTTTAAGCTGACTAAGGAGACTGCCTGCGAATGACTCGCCTGCCACCAATCTCAACTTGTGACACTTACAGGAATGAACAACCAGCCGATTTCACCTGCCTTATATGGCCCAAAATGTTACTGGGACTACTTGACTTGGCTGCTGCGTGCATTTTACCGCATTGGCAAATTGAAGAAATGTCCATTTAAAAGCCATTGCTCAGCAATGAAAAGGCGACAGGAGACACTGCGTGGGCAGGACAGCAGATCTCTCTCGATGAGGATACATATTACAATACAAAGCTAAACTCACACTTCTTTGTCTAATCTTTGCAAATCATACAAGCACCAGTATCTTAATATATTCATAAGAGTACAAACCACTTTATTATCCTTGAGCTTCAATTCATTTTGTGAAGAGCTTACATAAGATTTAGTTCATATCAATTTGAATCTATCTTTCTTTTAAATCAAGATTGCTGTTAATCGTTTTGTGAAAACAAATTTGCTCAGTTTGCAAGTCTTGAACAGAGATACGATTACATTTAAGAATTCATTTTGATATGAGATACAAACAGATACAACATTTTGCTTATAAGATAGTAAGGCAGTTATTCAGTAATCATCAAATGCTATACATAACGTTAAGAAATTGTTGCATTTTTATATTACTTACGTTGGCTCCTTGGTTATATGGGAGGTATTTGCATCAATCTCATGCCTCCGACGCTTTGCTGCCGATCTGGTTTGATGTGTTTTGGTTATGCGCGGACTATTTATAGAAAACAAAATGTCACAGTTATAATAATGCAACAAAATAATGAAAATGAGTTGTTCTTGTGGGCACATATGCTTATGCATCTATATTCATTGAGCAATACTTGCCCCGGGATGCATATGCACATAAACACACACACACACTCATACGTATACACAAATATGTGTATATTGTATAAGAAAATAAAACTTACGGCGAAGGCGCTTCAGCTAAGGGTGGCGATAGATCACCAGTATCTAGTCGTCTACGTTTGTCTCGTGTGCCGGCTGAGGAGCGATCCCTCGAGTGATGGCGTCGCCTAGTCCGTGGCATCTGTAAATTCACATAAAATTCATTTTATATATATGTATTTATTTTTCTCACATATGACAAATAATTATTTCTACAAACACAAACACACACACAAATACATTGTGCATACGTCACACGCTCAGTTCAGGTGAAGAGCTACAACATTTGCTTAAACCTTAGTCAAAGGTGAGTATCACTGTACGTGTGTGTCTGTTTCAATTGCAATATGTGATGCACGTGTGTAAGTGAATATGTGTATGCGTGTGTGGGCTTTACTTTTGCCTGTACTTTGCGCAAAGAGGAGCAGAGGACAGCATGCTGAGCATACCTTTAACGCTGGATTTTCAGTTTTATTTTTTTCGATTATGGAGCACACCAAACTTGTTCTGCTGTTGCAGCAAAAAACCAAAAAGCACCGCGAAAATTGATTTTTGTATGTATTTGTATTTTGTTGTTGCTGGCTCCACAAAGCGTCAGTCGAATTTACGCAGCTGCCTGTTTTGCTTGCTGGACAATTTTGGCACGTGTGTTAACTACAGTCACAATTACAGACTTTAGCTTAATTTTAAGCGGTTTTTGGGTTCAAAAGTACACAAATCTCTTTAGTGTAAAGATTTTCTTTTTGTGAAAATCGTGTTTTTTCTACACATATTTCACGTCACTTTCATGAAATTCACCACGTCTGCTCAGTGCTACCATCTTGTTGTAGCAAATTATCGAGCTGCCAACTTGCTCAAAAAACAATTACACCCAAACGATAAAATGTTTATATATATAGCAGATGACATATATGCTTGTCAGGCGGGATTTGTTTGAATGTGCATATAAATATTTCAATGTACGATAAGTTTAAGTATTCTTTTTAGTTAATTGCAATTGTACAAAAAATTATGCTGAGAGGTGGCAACATCGCAGCAGCTGTTTGTCTCTGTTTGCCTCGGTTGAGTTTTTTCTGGGCAGTGTGAATATCGCCTGAGCCAGCACCAGGTAGCCGCGTCGGCTTCCGTACACGCCACACACAGATGTGCACACATACATGCACAAATGCCACATAAAATGCCTTAGTATGTTTTCTCAGATATGCCGAAAGAAAATGACATATTTTATGGTGTTTTTGTGCTTGTAATTATCTTACCTCTTCCTCTTTTTTCGTGTGCGTTGTTGATATTGGTGGCGCTGGTAGAGCTACAAGCGGCGATCGAATCGAATATAAACGACTCCACAGTCCACCAATTACCCGTATTAGCAAATGCCAAGTATATGTTTTTTGCGATATTTTCGAGGTCATTAGTGGTAGGCAAATTGCACTAGAGCCCTTTATGGTTTAATTACTGTACTTCTTGGCGCTATTTCGCTATTTGCCGTTAATTATGGCTGATCGGCGCATGCACCTTACTAACATTTTACAAATGCTTAGCATATTTATAACTGCTCGATTCGAAAGAATTGTAACTTTGTTCGAGGGACAACAAAACACAGCGAGCTAAATTGTAACTGATACGTTTAGAAAAAAAATTGAATTACAAGCAAGCCAAGCGGGTCATCAGCTGACGTGCTCTGCTTCTTGCCGCATGATGTTGCCACTTAAATGCCCAATAACGGCCAGTGTTGGTAAGTCATTGAACACAATTGTAGAGCTGCCACGCTGTTGGGATTTGAGAACTCATCAGCTGTCATGCGGTGTGCGCGCGCGCTCTTTTTTTGCTTGTTTGCGCTTTACGAAAATACTGGCTATTCAATTGCATAACAATGCTCTGTATAACGGTATCGTTATCGTGCCTCGCATCCTCAGTCAGATATTGACGTGCTTACGCCAACGTGCGCTGCAACGCCTGCCTCCCGCCTTGTAGTGTGCTCCGTGTCCGCAAAATTAGGAAAATTTAACTATAAATTATTCACGAAGAAATCAACACTTGAGCGCGTCAATAATGGCTAAATAATTAATTGCGGGTTTTTTGCGGAGCGGAATGCGGCGTCTACGTCAGAACCGTTGTAGCCAGAAACATAGTCAAAGTTCATAGCAGCAGCTTCTAAAGTTATCCAAAACGTGTTCACGCCACCCCCACAGCCACCCCACCCCCCATTCGCTTCCACAAAAAATAAAATATATATATATTTATATATATATATACATATAATATAATATAATACAACGAAGTTTTTTGCTGCCGCATGCAATTAAGTTTTTTTCTTGCTTCTTGGCCATTTTGTTGCCTTGCTAAATTGCACCGTACAACGGAGTTAACAATTGCGAATGCCAGAAGTAAGTATAGCTTATCGATTTTTACTCAAGCGGCATAGGCCTGGCCTCTGCCAAGTCGCGTGATTCACAATAAATATTTCACTTTCGGCTAACCTACCAAAAACTGGCCTCTGCCTGCAAAAAAAAAACACTCATACATTTGTCTATATTATGTGTGTATGTATTTATGTGTGTGTGTGTGACTGCAATACACGCGCAATCCTTTTTTGGGTCACAAGACAACGTGTGTGTGTGTGTGTGTTGACATTGTCCTGGTCTCATTTTACGTACGTAAGCACGTGCTTTTTCGGCACAGGACAAACGAGGCGTATACGTAACACATAAAAGGTCGATTGTGTACGTGTGTGTGTGTGTGAGTGGTAGTATCTGTGTGTGTGTGAGTGTTAGTATCTGGGTTTGTGTGTGTGTGTGTGTGTGTGTGTGTGTTGGGGACAAGCATTTTTATTACACTGCGCCCTTGTTTATAATTCATGACTTGTGACTTTTGATTTCAGTTGCTGTTGCCGCCAATTTAAGTATCTCCCTCCCATAGTCTCCCCAATCAGTGTGCGCTTATCCTTAGGGAGATGGACACTGCTGCTGCCGCTGCTGCTGCCGTTGTCGTTGATCTGAGCGCCGAGGCCGCCAAATCGACGGCCAGCAAGCTAATCAGCAAGTCCAAGCTAAAGCCGCTGCCAACGCAGCCAACGTACGCAGTAGCCGCTGTCGTTGCTGCAACTGCAACAAGCGCTGACATTGCCAACTGTCTGGGCAGCAACGTGGAGTCCATGCTGGCAACGCCGCCACCAACGCCGGCGCGCACATTGACGGGGGACGGCATCAACATCACCAGCTCCAGCTCCAGCGACTCACATCCGATGAACGGGCGCAAGGATGCAGCTGGTGGGGATTGCGGGCATTCAGAGTGTATATTAGCACCAGCATTAGAGCCACTGATTTCCACAACAACATTAACGTCTTCCACGAACGCTTCCACAACGCCAACGTCTGCCTTGCTTACAGCACCATTAACAGCAACAACAACAACGACAACAAGTGCAGCAACAACAAACGCACTAACAACAGCCACAGGAACTGCAGCTGGAACAGCAACCGCAACAGCAGCAACAACAACAACGACAACGACAGGCACAAATGGCTCGAGCGGCACAACATCAAGGAGCACAGTGGTCGAATTGGATGAGCTTCTTCACTGGCAGGATATGCCAAAATATTTACAATTTAATCCATATGTCCTCAAGGGTTACCGTCCGCTGCAGACATTCAAGGGCTGCCTACTCAGTCTCTTCTATTGGCACAACGAGACCATCAACATACTGACGCACGGTGAGTGTTTCCATATCCGCCAATTTCTTCTTCTCCTCGCCTTTTCGGTTGCTCATTTCTATTTATCGATCCGTTTCAATGGCATTAACAATCACGTTCAAAGCCAAGTGCAAGCGCATTTATGTATGCGAGTCTTATGCCCATAAATAGTTTTTGTTTCGACCTTTCTTACGCCACAAATAGGGGTGGGTACGAGGAGGAAAGGGATGTCTACATTTGACTTGTGTGTGTGTGTGTGTGCAAATTGTTGTCTTTGAACTTCTATTCAAAGCAATTACCTAGAACAATGTTTGAATAACTTAGTAATGCAGTAAAACAACATGACTTCAATTCTAAATGATTAAATGAAAATGAAATTAATTTTCAGCTAAATGTAAATTTTTATAGTTTGAGTAAGAAATTATCTAACTGTTAGATTAAGCCAAGTGGCAAAAGCATTCATAACGTGAATTGCTTGATAATTAAACTGTTTTAAAAATACTTTGCTGTTTGTTGTTGAATGATATTCGAAATTGCTAACATAATTATGATATGAATTTTCAAAAATATTATAGATGAGTGTATTTTGTTAAAAATATTGACAAATGTTTTCAAAGACAACGTAAATTTTCGGGGCATATCGGGGTGTTAGATTTAATGTTACTGTTATGACAGATAACTTGCTGAGCTGTTACTGGTATAAGTATATATGTATATTTTTATATACTCGAAAATTTTTACTTTTGGACGTAGATGAACATTGCATATTTATTTGGAGCCCAGATTGTTGTTGAAATTCGTGTTCACCTTACCAAAAAAAACTAAGATAACCCGTGAATATTATCTATTTATATAATATTTGGCAAAACGTGTTCAGAAAGTTTATTAAAAAAATGTTAAGCGTAATCATTCAAGTTCTTGAAAATTGTTGATCACAGAGACGAAAAAAAACTTGTATCTATTATTTGATCTATAAAAATGAGTGTAAGAGCTTCCATTCGAAAAGAGAAATTTAATATATTATACATTTTCTTGGGGAATTCATGCGCGTGCCAACTCCACACTGGAACTCCTTGGCGAATTCATCGAAATTCGAGAGTGGTCCGATCACACGGAATTCGCCGGGCATATGAAGGTCCGTGGACACCTGTAGATTGCGTACACGTGCATTGGCATCATTGCACCAGATCTGTGCATAGCTAATGAAGAACAGCTGCATTTTGGTGTAGTTCAGGGTGGGCAGTTTCTCCCTCTGTAGCTGCTTCCGCCCCTCGGCCGTCCGCTCCAGAGCGGCCTGCAGGTCCCTGTAGGCGGCATAGGCCAATCGCATACCACCATTATCTGCAATGTTCTCCGATTGTGCCGTCGTCTTGGGCAACTTGATGCCGTGGTAGGTGTATTTACTGTATTGATTCGTAAAGCAGAGCTGTCGGTCCACAAAAGAGCTTTCGGACTGTGCGTCCCACCAGTCATTCACATTTCCTCGTGCATCGAACTTTCGGCCGGAATCGTCGAAGCCATGTATTAGCTCATGGCCAATTAGCGAGCCCAGCGTGCCAAACTTGATGGCATTGGGATAGCTGCCGGCCCAGAGATAATATGGTTGCAGCAACGACACCGGCACCCTAATGGTATTCTCCACCAAAATGTTAGCCGGCGTATAACTAAGTAGATCACCCGCTTCCAGAGGTTTGACTGGCTGGTGCAGCTGCTCTCGCTCCTGCTTGGCACCCAGTATGCGTGTCTGGCGCAGATTCTCTAAAAAGTCGTCAACATGCAGTTGCAAACCCGCGAAATCCTCGGTCAGATCCTCATCCGCATGCGAGTTCACTTGCAGCGTCATCGCATTCAGCTTATTAATCGCCGCTTCTCGCGTCCGACGACTTATCCACCTTAGAGATTGATCCGATTGCAGTTTCTCCTTAAAGGTGGACTTGAGCTGGCGCCAGATGAGATCAATATCTGATGCAGTGACGTTGTTGTTGTAGCGCCGATAGATCATGTTGTCCAAATTCTTGGCAAAATATTTCTTGGTAATTGAGATGCATTTGTCCTGCCGATCGGTATACGTTGTGCCCGGATCCATGGCAAACTCTTCAATTAAACGATAGAATATATAGTTGGCCACAATGCGTTTCGATGTGCGCTTCATCACTTTGATCAGATTGCGTTGATAATTCGAATTATAGTCATACACAGAGTCCATAATCTGCTCCCCCATCGATATGTTGACCAGTCGCTCCACATTCAAATGCGGTGCATATTCTTGCTGCATTTGCGCAATTGTTTTCAGCTGCGAAATATCACTGATGCTGAGGCCATCGCCTTCATTCATCAGCCCCTCGGCTAGCTGCACCTCAAATTTCATCATTTCGGAGGCTGTCGCGAGTGCCGCCCTCATATCCATGCCCAGAAATTTGACCAGCTTTTTGGCCATACTGCTGGTATAGGCCAAGCGATAGTTTAATGTTTGTTTATCGAGATACATACTGCGGGACTCGAGCACAAACTCTTGCTCACCAATGTACGCTACGTTCACCTCGTTATTGGCAAAATCCTTGGTCACCTCAACGCCCACAATAATGATGAGGCCATAGCGATGTGCTATCCGAGCCACAGTTTCTAGCCAATCAAAGGTCGATATTTGCCACGAATCACCCACCAGTACCGGCATTGCGCCGAATTCAGCGATTATGTCCCTCATCTTTTGCTGATAACTTGCGTCCACCTTGCGGAACTGCGTGCACGACTTGTAAAAGTTCTTCACCTGCACATCCTCGGCGGTATCCAGTTCACTGTTTTCGCTATTCAGCGTATGCTTCACCTTGCGATCGAATCCATCGGTCAGACGCTCAAACATACCCGTTGTGTACTGGCCGGGCCCAATGGCTGGATTAATGCGCGCCCAATTACCGCAAGCAAAATCATAGAAATTAAAACATGGATCGACGCTCTCATCCATAAAGTTCGCCATTTCTGCTGCCTTTGCCTGCCGCATCACTTCCTCAATGAACGTAGTATTCAGTTTACTGTCCGCTATATAATCAGCACTGCTCGGCGCTGCCCGAACACTTGGGGTCACCATCAGCATCAGAGCGTTGAATGATAGAATCCAAAGTGTGTGACTCACTTGGATTCGCATCTTCAACGTTGCGGCGGCGGTGTTTCCTCTTGTGTACATAACTGATGACTGAGCGGTACTCGCAGCATTTCAACAAAATATAGAGTAGATCCGAGCATGCATATATGAATATTGTTGATAATTAAGAGTAGAAGAGGCCGGCATGCGACCCCGCGAGGTTATCTTCATCAATACTACTACTGTCGGCATAATTGTGTCCCACACTCACGAGTTGCGAGTGAAAACAAACAAAATTGCGATTCAATAATTGAGAAAGCCATGGCTCGAAAGTTAATCCTATTTCGGCCTGGCTGAATTGGTTGCCATTTTACAAAATGAGAACGCGCATATTTTGACCCATAGTGGGATGATACCAATTTAATAAAAAAATTACATTTTTTTATCATTTAAGTATTTAATAAACCATAAGCATGGCATATGATGTAAGCAACAATTCACTTTTAATTAGACAAGCATTCTGTATATGATAATACTTTTGTTCGCTACACCTTTAATATATTTTAAATATTTACCTTGGACTGAGTGAATCATGTTTCCGTGAAAGTTGAAAGCCATTTTAGCATGCTTTGAAATTGAACTTTTCATAACAAACAAAAACTGCCTTCACGACAGTTATGTAATTATGAGTTTTCCAAAGTATCGATCCATCTGCTGCCAAACTATCAAGTTTGGCATTGCCACAATTGCACGCAATTTTATCATTTTGCTGCTCATTTTTTCTTATTTTATTATTTTCTTTTATACTTTTTTTATACCCTTGCCATTTCGTGTACATTTGTTACTCGAAGGAGGAGTTTTTATGCGAACAACATTTTAGTTTCATAAATTATCCTAACCAAACTCACTGAGTATGAAAGTTATACTGTTTCTTGCATTAAGAAAAATCTATATCGGGCGAATATATCATATAGGAACAATTGGTTGATTTCTTAAATTTATAGCGATTTTTCGATGTCGGCAGGTTGCCTTCGGTCGGCATTTCTTACTTTTCCTTTGATGGGATGGCATTAATTTTAATGGTGGTCTTTTACAGTGTAAACATAAATCGACTGATTACTTTGGAGATAGTAAAGTGAAATACTTTCACGTTGAAGGAGACCGTTACTAAAATAAAACTGATTGAAGAGCGGTCAATTTGTTAGACAGGAGGAAACGAGAAAGCGAAATTTAATTTCCTGCCAAATTCAGCTGATTGTCAGCTTAAATGAAACTTAAGACAGAGTTTTAAAATTTCATCAACTTACAAATGGTGAAATTCATAAAAAAAAGTGTTTTAGACTCTGCAGCAACAACTATTCTGAATAATTTCGCAAACATAAGTAAAAGTGTTCCCAAAAATAATAGGTTAAATTTGAATAAATATATTTAAACGTAGATACGCAGATATGTAGCGTATGTTTCGAATTTATTTATTTAGGCATTCAATTGGCATAAGTGCAATTAACAGCTATAGTATAAACACTGCTCACATTCATATATTTATATATAATATATGTATATAAATATATATATAAATGACAACGTGAGCTGTGACCTAATCACGTTGCCTTCTCTATGGGCTTTTGTGAGCGCTACTTGTTTTCGGATTGAGCGTCGGACCAATGACCAGTCAATGGCGATAAGGAAAAGCTGAATCGCAGAGCAGAGCTGATGGAAAGTGCGTTGCGAACGTCGTCTTTAGTCGCTCTTTAGCCATGAAACGCATGTGGTGGTTCAGTGTGGTGATTGCTCGCTGCCTGGTCTGGCTGTGTGGCTGTGTTGTAGATGGGCACTTGTTGTCGCAACCGGAGGTGGATACACACATGCAGCTGCAGGAGCAGCCAATATCGCAGCATAACGATAGCGCTTACGTGCAGCGCATAATGCGACTGGCCAAGTCTGCTGAGATGCGCAGCTATATGCGGCCGGAGCTGGACGCTTGCGAGGATTTCTATGCCTACAGTTGCGGCAATTGGCCAAGGATTAATCCGGCTAATGCGGCCAAGCCGCGCGAAACCAACTATCAGCAGCAACTGGCCAATGGGTATGGGCACAAGCAACAACGGCTGTTGGAGCAACCAGCGGATGCGTATAATGATGATGGGGCCGTGTTAAAGCTAAAGCAATTCTACGCCAGTTGCTTGCGCTTCCGGCAGACGTCGCAGCTACTTTATCGACAACAGCTGCTGGAGATTGCCGCCGAATTTGGACGTATGCCCGTCTTGACACGGCAGAATGAGTGGTTTGCGGATGATTTCGATTGGCTCTCGACCGTGGCGCACATTAAGCACAAATATGGACTGGATATTATATTGCGCCTGCAGCAGGCACCAAACCCACGAAATAAGACTGAGAGTCGTATCTACGTTGGCCAGCCGCCCAAGCCAATTGTGGAGCCGGATCGTGGTGCGGTTGCTCAGAGGATAGCCAGACAGCTGTCGCATCATCTGGGTGTTGAGGAGACACTGGCACACACCACAGCGCAGGAAATTGCCGAGCTGGAAATGGTATTGGCCAAAGGCATGTCAAGTCGTCCAATTGGTTCACTCGCTCTTCCACGCTCCACAGAGGAGCTTGCATATGAGGGCATACTGAATCTAACACGATATGTGGAACTGGCACTGCATCGTCCACTGCTGGCCGAGGAGACCCTCTACGAGCATGTGGCCAGCTATCAGGAGCATCTGAAGTCCGTTGTAACGTATACGCCGCCTCACGTTCTGGCGAACTATATATTTCAACAATTGCTGCAGAGCTTCTATTACGAGCAATCGTCGCCAGTCGTTGCCCAGTGCTTGTCCAGCGCCAGGCAACACTTTCCAGAGCTTCTCAATAATATGGCCTATCGGCATTATGGAGATGCAGCCACCCTCAGTGATATTGACTCCGTCTGGCTGCAAATCAAGCGAAGCTTCCACGTCACTCTCGAGAGCTCCACGACAGACTGGTTGTCGATCGCGACGAGGACTGTTTTGCTGGAGCAACTGAATGCTACACGCCTCCTGATCAACGGACATGCGAATGTGAATTTCACAGAGCGTTACGTTCAGTTGGAGCTAGATTCGCAAGAATATCTATTGAATCTGCGCGCTGTGCTTAGCTATAACACTCAGTTTGACACGCCTTTAGTTTCGCCCACTGTGCCCATCTATAATGAGCTGGAGAATGTGGTGGTGCTGCCTGTGGCGCTGTTACAGCCAAACTTTTTATGGTCACGTTTCTATCCCCGGGCCCTTCGCTACGGCAGTTTGGGCACAATTGTAGCACATGAACTGGCCCATGGCTTTGATCGCAAATCTGGTTGGGATGAGGCATCGCTGGCGGAATATGGCAAGCGCAAATCCTGCTTCAAGTATCAATATGAACGATTGCGCATTGATGGTGAATATCTGGCGCCCACCGACCTACAGGATGGCAATATTGCTGACAATACGGCCGTTCAACTGGCCTATCTCGCCTATAGGAACTACTTGGCAAATCTGGCACCGTCCGCTTTCAAAACGGAGACTCTGCCACAGCTGAGACTCAGCCCGCAGCAGCTCTTCTTTATCAGCTATGCTCAGCTCTATTGCAACGATGCCAACGAGCAGTTTCGGGATAAGCAATCACTCCTTGCAGATGGAACTCCGAATGCCCTGCGTGTTCATGGAGCACTGGCCAATCTTAAGGCCTTTGCCAGCGCCTTCAAGTGTGCCAACGAGACGCCTCTGAATCCCAGTCGGAAGTGTCTTATGTATGCCATAAGTTTGAATTAATAAGATTTAAGTTAATAAAGCTACCAGATCTGAACATTTTTCAGCTGGATATAAATCATTTATTATACATATTATTGCAATATGCTGAAATGTGTCGCTTAGTAAATGCTACACTTAAACTCCGGATCCATTGGCGCCTGCTGCGAACAGTTAAAGACCCAGGAGAACTCTTGGAAATTTGACAATGAGCCGATGACACGATACATGCCCGGAGCATGGTCGTCCACCGTTGCCACAGATGTCTTGAACAACGACTGGACATCTTCGCACCACATCTGAGCATAGCTCACAAAGAACAACTGTCGATTGTTAAGCTCGACACCAGCCAGAACCTCTTGCTCGACGACTGCTGGCGGCTGTTGCTCCAGCCAGCGCTGATAGGCCTTGTAGGCCAACTTGACACCAGCATTGTCCGCAATGTTCTCAGATTGCGCTATGCTCTCTGGTAGTCGTGCTCCGCCGTATTTGAAGGTGTGATACTGCGCCTGGAAGCACTTGCGTCTCTCCTCGAACTCATAGCGCGACTTGTCGTCCCACCAGGGAGCCAGATTCCTATTGGCATCATATTTTCGCCCCTCATCATCGAACCCGTGTGTCATCTCGTGCGCCAGCAAATTACCCAGTGTCGCATACTTCAAGGCCTGCGGATAGTATTCATCCCAGAAGTAGCGTGGCTGCAGCAATGCCACTGGAATCGTAATGTTATTGTCCAGTATGTTGTAGGCGGGCGTAAAGCTCAGCACGTCGGTGGCCTCCAGCGAGGCGGGTGGATTGTGCAACCGTTGCAGCCTGCGCTCAGCCTCCGCCATCAGCACATTTTGCACATTGCGCACATAGTTCAACCTGTCCACAGTTAAATTACCGTACAGTGTCTCAAAATTCTCATTGTCGTAGGAGTTGATATTGAGCTGCATATGGTCCAGTTTCTCAATAGCCAACTGGCGCGTCTTATTCGCTATCCAGTCCAGCTTGTCGCCTGCCAGCTCTTGGCGGAACGTGTCCCGTATCTGCTGCCACATGCTGTGCACCTCGGCCTCTGCCTCGGGACTGCGATAGCGCTTATACATAATATGCTCCGCGAGCTTGCCAAAGATCGTCTTGGTTCGATCCGTGCACCAGGCGCGCATTTTGTTGGGCTTCGCGTCAATGCGATACTCTTCCAGCAGCTGCCACAATACATAGTTGGCGATTGTGGATGTGGGCGTGCTTTTGAGTGCTCGCAATGTGTTATTCAAGTAGCTTTCACTGTATATATATATCTGCTCTGGCACATTATCATGGCCGAGTATTAGGCCCAGAAACTCGCTGATGTTCAAATGCTCGGCATATTTCTCCTGTAGTTCAGACACAGTGTATAATATTAGATCATCTTCCAGGCTAGTTCCCTGAATACCACCCGTCGATAAATTTCGCTCGAGACGGTTCATTTCTTTTGCGGTCTGTTTAGCCAAGTCCGAGCTAATGTCTAAGTACTGCTTTAGTTCCGTGGCCACGACTGAATCCTCAAGGGTATTAGATAAGTGGATTGGCTGCTTGTTGTCTGGAGGACCCAAGTATATACGATTCAGCGTATGATTCTTAATGTCGGCCATAATGTCCACGGCAAAAATAATCTTCTTTTCGTATTTTTGCTGTATACCTGCAACAGTGCGCCACCAATTAAATTCCGAAGCGTTCCAGGTCTTTCCCTTGATCACTGGCAGTTCGCCGTACTCGCGATAGATGCTATGCAGCGCAAGCCGATAGTGGATGTCATCCTTGTGACTTAACAGACAGGATTGATAGAAGCTCTGCAGTTTCATCTCCAGATCTGATTCCATCGTTCCATGTTGCAATAGACGTTGCAAGCGACGTTCAAATCCCTTCGAGATAAGCTGAAACGTATCTGTAATTAAGTTCCCGAACAGCTGGGCGGGATTGTGACGATGCCAGTTGCCACAGGCGTAGCCGTAGAAATCGTTGCAGGGCTCAATTTTTGTATTCAGCATGCCTTTCATTTCAGCGACCTTGGATTGTCGTATAATCTGCTTTGCATACTCTGCGGTGGAATCATCGCGTATCGCCTCACTGATGCTGTCTGCCGGTAATGCCAAAGTACTGGTAACCAGCAAACAGAATAGAGGCACAAGCAGCCGGAGAGTTCCGTTCAAGCACCGTCCTGATATGAATCGCGGCATCATTTCAACTGAGCAACTACAGTGGCTTTGGCTAGCTTCAACGGATTTCGCTTATCAGCGGGATTAGTCTACATATTCCCGGCCCGCTGTGGTAGGTCAAACAGTTATCGCGTTTGGCGAGAGCGAGCGCCAGTCGGCGCTGAATATGCATTGAGCAATATAGCTTCAGCTAAGAGGCATATAAATGCCTGATTGTAGGTCAAGTCTACAGTTGAATAGAGTACACTATATTAAAATTATTATAATTGTCAATATACACAGACACCTCTATGCTTTAAGTTTAATCTAATCGAAAAGTTCTTTGCCACTTCAACTCTATTATGCTCTTGATATTCATTTGTATTTGCAGCCATACCAATATTTTATATACTGGCCATTGTACCGGGTCTGATGCCATGGGACAGTGGCTATAAGTTCCTTTCGTTTTGTCACGTATTCGGCTCGGTGGCGCCTTGGTGCGGCAGTTTCGTCTATCATCTCTTTATGAACATTGAGAAGGGTGAGAATGTTTACTACAAGCTACTCAAACTGGACATGGTCGGCATCTGGGTGAGCCAGAGCTTCGGTAAGTGAGCGTAATCTATAAATAAACACATCTCGGAGACCGGAAGTATACAAATATATATATATATATACATATAAAACAGAGCTTATAAGTATAAGTAGAGCTTCTTATCAGCTGAAGGGCATCCTCAGAAGATAACGCATTTGTGAATGGGATCCATGTGATCGCCCTTTTGGCAGTCGTAGGCCTTGACAAATCCATCAAAGTTGGCCATAATAGCATACTGTCTCACCATGTGCGGTGCATGTGTATCGATAATGGCAACCCAATACCGCAACGAAGCCAACAAATCGGAACACCAGAATTGCCCCAGCGATAGGAAGAAGAGCTGTTCCGGCGTATGCGGCATTTGGGGCAATTTCTCCGCTTCCAGCGATGATCGCTCCAGCCAGCCTAGATAGGCGGCATGTGCAATGCGGACGCCCGCATTATCCGCTATATTCTCGGCCTGAATCTGCATCTTGCCGAGTCGCGCGCCATTGTAGGTGAATCCACTGAACTGATCCATTAGGCACTGCTTGCGCTGCTCGAACTGCTCCGTTGCACTCGCATTCCACCAGTCGCGAAGATTGCCTTGGCCATCAAAGACGCGCGCTAGGTCATCGAAGCCATGGGCCATCTCGTGGGCCATTGAGAAGCCAACGGTGCCATATTTTAGAGCCATGGGATACACCTCGTCAAAGAAATAGCGATGCTGCATAAAGTTGGTCGGGATGAACACCTGATTCAACTCGGCCTCATAAGTTGGCGTCAAAGTTATCTCGTCATAATAATTCTGGTTTGGCGTCTGTTTCACACTCTCACGCAAACGCTGCGCCCGCAACTCCAGTACACGTTGCACATTGCCAAAGTAGTCATCGGTGCTGATTACCAATCCGCCATAGTAGTTCTCAAATTCCGGCGCCCCCGATCCCTGTATATGAAAATTCATGGCCTTGAGCTTAGCCAGCGCCTCGTCTCTAGTCTGCTCGCCAAGCCAATTGCTGCTTGGCGAAAGGAGAATGTTGCCAAAAGCCACTTTCAACTCCTCCCACAGCTGACGCAGATTGCCAGGTATATAGGGATTCTGCTTCTCAAAAGAACGGAACACCATGTGATCCACAAAGTCTTTAAATAGTTTTGTGGTCTGCTCCGCGCACAGCTCATCCTGTTTAGGCTCACTATCAGATGGC
This sequence comes from Drosophila cognata, assembly GCA_035041535.1. NCBI lineage: Eukaryota > Metazoa > Arthropoda > Insecta > Diptera > Drosophilidae > Drosophila > Drosophila cognata. The sequence goes on along the minus strand of JAWNLC010000571.1, from coordinate 7,857,873 downwards.
TCCAAATCGTAATCGTTTATCAGTGATGATAGCATAAAGTTGGCTAGAGTACGCTTTGGCGTTTCGGTTAATATTGTCTTGACCTGCAACAAATATTTACTGACGTACTCGTACACTGGCAAGTGGTAGTCGTGATTTAGCCAGAGTTGGACAAATCGCGTGAGATTTAAATTCGGGCCATAGGTTTTCGTCATATCATCCAGCAGGCGCAGGTGATTCATCTGATCCGGTGGCAGCTGCTCCCGCGGCTCAATTTTGGAAAGTGCTAGCTTCACATTTAGGTTGTTTATTTCAGCAGCTACTTCTTGTACACTTTCCTCACTCAGTCCGAGCAGCCTCCTCAGTTTTTCCTTCAGCGTCATCTGGCCGAAAGCAGCGACCTTACTGTTGGGCAAATCATCCCGTTGGCCCAGATATATGCGATTGATCTGGCTGTTGAGCTGCCCCGGCCGGACACGGACACTCAGCAACGTTGCCTTCCCATAACGATTCATTAGACGCGCCATCATTTCAATCGGTTCAAACATGGACTCATTCCAGGCACTGCCCTCCAACGCTGGCAGGCCTCCAAACTCTTTGAGTATGCTCAGCAAATGGGATCGTTGAGTCCACTTAAGTTTTGCTGTATTCAGGCAGGACTCGTAGAAATACTTGACCCGCGTCTCTGTGGGATTGTCGTTGCTCATCTTGGGCTCCTTGAGCAGCTGGCGCACGCGACGCTGATAGCCTGTGTTCAGTGTCTGAAATATATCCTTGTTGTACGTTTCCGTTGTGGCAGCATCGATCTCATTAAATCTACCGCACGCATAGCCATAGAAATCATCGCACGGCGCCACACTCTCATTCATGAAAGAGCGCATGCCGGCGGTCTTCGCCTGCCGCATAATCTCGTGTGTCAATGGTGTGTTCATATTAAGTTCCTCAAATATAGCAGCAGCATAAACAACAGCTGGCACAGCCATCAGCAGCAGCAAGCTGACGGAAGCGGATATATTAGCTCTCATCTTGCGTTGTGTCTCTCGCAACAGTCTATTTGCAACTGATGCTTCGGTTAACTTCGGTTTATGAGGCTTATTGGTGATGGAGACGCAAATCAGGTGTCATCATTTCGCAGTGAAAGCGACAACGATTTCGACTTCGGCTTGGACATCTCATGTCTCTCAAGCAATTATTGCTCTCTCTTTTTTGTTTTAGGTGCCTTGCCTTTGGTCACGGCGACAACGCTTTGCTTTCCCCCAATTCTCAAGTGGTTCATCATTATCTCGTACTGTCTGCTCTCGCTCTGGGGGCTCTATAAGGTAAGGCACACATATGTATTTCCAAAATATATGTAGAACCTGATTTTAATGTATACTGTTTACATTTTATTAAATGAATTTATTAAAGTGGCCTTGAATATACAATTATTGCTGTGTTTTCGAATATGTTTTTTTATTTCAAACAAATTGAATAAAACAATTTGTTGAAATAATATAAGTGTTAATTTATAATCAATATCCAATATAATGCTTTTAATATGTATATTTTTTGTAAAGGAAATATATTTATATTCAGACTGATGCGTTCGAATTTTGGAGCAACGTACATCAGTTCAGTTCCATCCCTGCTTTTATTATAATTTTATAATACTCTAACTTAAGACTTGTCCCGTTCTATTCAGCTTTCCAGTATCCTTACTCAAAACATGCATATGATTGTAACTGCCCTTAATCTTAACGCATATCTTGCTTTGCATTTCCATCTATTTTTTATTTAAATTACCATAGCTCATAATTTTCCAATATATTTCGAAATTCACACTTGATCCTTGTATTCAACAGGCCTTGACCGCTAGCTCTCCGTGGCAGAGGCGCCTCTGCTTTGCGCTGCCCTTCGCTATGCGGTCGGTGTTGACCTTTCTGCGCATACGGGGAATGGTTGGCGGCAGTCACATGGCCCTTTCCCATGTCTATCTGCAGGTGCGTATGTCAAGGCATTCCAATTGACTAACTTGCTATTTTTACCAAATATTTTTGGCTGGCCTGTGCGCATACTTACTTAGGTTGAAGTTGTAAGTGATATTTTTCATTCCTCATACCTTTGTACACCTACATATGCATATGGACTAAGTGTAAGACTAGGCCGTATGCAAACAGATATGATATATGGTGTTGTACATTGAACACCAACAAATACCAACAGATACCAACAAATACCAAAGCATATCAACATTATACACTCGCTAATGCATGATTCTTCCACTTTGTATTGTTGGATCGCTTCAGGATGGTGTTTCTATATTAGGCGGTGCAATCGGTGCTATGCGTATTCCTGAAAAGTGGTTCCCAGGACTTGTTGACTTCTATCTCAACTCGCACAACATTATGCATGTGTTGGTCGTGGTGGCCGTCTACTCGATGCATAAGGTGCATTCCATTGCGATTTTTAAATACATTTAACTTTTGAACTCAGCATTTTTCTTTCTTGAACAGGCCACAATCAAGGACTTTGAGTGGATGTCCACTCAGACATGTAACTCGATGGTAAATGTCACCGAACATTCGCTTGGCCACATGGACCTATGACCCGCTTATTGGCTGCTTCTATTCCTACTCCTCTCACTGCTGTTCCTGCTAAGGCCTCAACCAGAGCGTGCCCCAATCAAGTGGAAAAGCAAGGGGCATGCGCATGCTGACTAGACAAAAACGAAAACGTTAACAAAATTTAAAAATATATATATATATATAAAAAAAAAGCAGAATGGAAAATAATACAAATAACAGATATAAAGCAATGCAAACAAAATGCTTCAATTGCTACTCGAATATACCGTGTATAAAATGAGCGCGTGCTGTAACAGTAACAATAAGAATATAAGTATATAGTGAATAGTGAAACATATGTACATATGTATATGTATAATTAGTACATACTTCGACTGTGGTATTTAGCATTAAGGTAATATGATGATACATACCAATGTATTATTGTGGATGAAATGAATTACCGTGCGCTTTCAATTACAACTTCTATGCGCGATTTTCATGCAGAATCTCTGAGTACTATATGAGCGATAATTTCAATGATGTTGATACATATGTACCTCATTATGCTTACAACAACAACAAGAACAAAAAACCAAAAAAAAAAATCTAATTTTCAAATATAACTTTGTACCTCGTCGACTATAAAACGAAAACGAAATTTAAGCAATAAGAAAACCAAACGTACAGTTAATCTACAAATTCTTCCTAGTTGAATTATTATGATATGAAATTTGTTTATTTGAAATGCTTAGTATTAGATTGAATTGTGAAAAACAAAACTGAGCCACTAATGCGTGTTTTGTGCATTAGTTAGATGTAACAATTGGACAAGTGTGAACAAAATCTTCAAGCTAAAACGCTGCTGAATCGAATTAATTAATATAACTTCCTAACGCCTAAGTTTAACCAACTTATCTAGCAAATGATTAAACTCTCCTCAAATTATATTTGATCAAATTTCCCTAGGTTTTTAAGAGACAGATCTAGAATATAGAAATTATAATACGGCAAAGTATTTTTATCCAAAAGATGGAACAATTATGAATAACTAGTTTTTAGTAGTTTCAATAATTTACACCACGCCCTTTAAAGAGAAAAGCATAAATAACAAATGAAACCAAAGCAAACAAATTTAGATGAACAAAAGCAATAAAAACATATTATATTAATGCTTGTAACAAGTTGTAATTATACTATAAGGAGCAATTATAGCAATAATATTATACATACAATATATATGATTTTCCGAGAAAGTTAATAAACATTACACGCGTATAAAATCAGAATTGACTTAATTACCATATAAATTTATTTAAATTGGGGGAAAATATTAATATTTTCACAGTAATAAAATATATAATCAGCATATTCCTTTCCGTTATAATATTAGAAGAAAGCAAAACAGTGTTGAATATTCTGGTATTTAGAGAAAACAACAATAGTTATATATTTAAATACCAAATAAAAAGGGTGACCATATATATTTGGGATTATACAATATTGGCAAGTTGGCAGCACCATTTTGGCAAGAGCTACATTGTAATTTGTTGTTTTACATATTTCCTACGAATCTCAGAGATTTTTCCTTGAGAGAACGTGATATATACGAACAGGAATAAAATGAGCACGCAAATATCAGTGGTCGAGAAAACGGGGACAAAATCGGCCAACTTTTTTGCGTTGCAGTCGGCCTTTGAGGTGAGAATGAGAGACGCAGTCGGCTGCATAAGGCATAAAGAGACACCGGTAAATGTATTTTTTTTGTTGTGGATGCTTATAGAGTGCGCTGGAACTGGCTATTGCCGAGAACAATGTGGAGCTTTTGGTGAAAGAATACCATGGCTTTGGCGCCAATTCGGAGCACGACAAACGTTCGCCAATGGATCAAGCGTTTCGGGAGGTGCTCATGAAGCGACTCAGCGACGATGTGGAAGACATTGGAACTCTGGTGCGTCTCTCTGTGGAGGCAGCGCGTGCCGAGATTGTCTCGAATACGATACCAGTGGTGCTGCTGGGCGACACCTTCGACGTCATCACTTTGAGCAAATGCGAGCTGATTTTTAAGTTTGTGGAGGAGCTCGTTGAGGTCTGGAAGGAGGAGATTTTCTTTGCCTCGTGCAAGAACAATTTGCTACGCATGTGCAACGATCTGTTGCGCCGTTTGTCTCGCACACAGAACACTGTTTTCTGCGGGCGCATTTTGCTCTTTCTCTCCAAGTTCTTCCCGTTCTCGGAGCGCTCTGGATTGAACATTGTATCGGAGTTTAATTTGGATAACTACACCGAATATGGGCTGGATAGCAAAGATCACGATGACATTGACAACAAGGAACTGGAGGATACTGCTGAGGATATACCGCTGAAGATCGACTACGATTTGTACTGCAAGTTCTGGTCGCTGCAGGACTTCTTTCGCAATCCCAACCAGTGCTACAGCAAGGCGCAGTGGAAGATGTTCCAAATGGTAGCTTAATATATGAAATCAATCGGTCTCTTCATTTCATAATGTTTTATTTCTGCATTTGCAGCATGCGGAGAATATCTTGCAGTCGTTTTCCAGCTTCAAACTGGAGGATATGCGTCCGAACAATGACTTCAATAGCAACAGCGACACGGGCCCCCAGGCAATGGATGTGGATGTTGATGCCCAGGCCATGGATGCCGTTGCGACGCTCGCCGTGCGCAAGGAAAATCATTTCTTTGCCAAGTTTTTGACCAATCCAAAGTTGCTCGCTTTGCAGTTGTCCGACTCGAATTTCCGACGCGCTGTGCTGGTGCAGTTCCTTATTCTCTTCCAGTATCTACAGGTCAGCGTCAAGTTCAAAATGTGAGTGTGCCCAACTATGCAAGCATCTGTGTTTTGTGCAGATAATGATATCCGATCTATATCGCAGTGATACGTATACTCTGACGAGCGCCCAGTCTGATTTCATCAAGGAGACGGAACAGCGCGTTTACAAACTGCTGGAGGAGACGCCGCCTTACGGCAGACGATTTGCCCGCACTGTGCTCCATATGCTGCAGCGTGAGGAGATGTGGAACAATTGGAAAAACGATGGATGCAAGGAATTCAAAAAACCCGAAGAGCCTGAACCCAGTCAAGATGACTCGAAACCCACGCCTGCCAAACGTGCCAAGCGACCATTGGGCGATTGTCTGCGCGATGCGGCACGCAACGGCAAGTTCTACCTTGGCAAGTAAGCAAAATCAAAAAACCTCTGCGGCTTCAATGTGTGCAAGTGAAATCAATTCTTTTTAGTGACACTCTGACGCGCATGTGGAACCACTCGCCTGATAATTTGCAAGCCTGCAAAAGTGAGCAGCGTAATTTTCTGCCGCTGCTGGAAACATATTTGGAGACGGCGCATGACAAGAGTGATCCAGCATTCGAGTGGCGTGCACTGCGACTGTTAGCACGCCAAACTTCGCACTTCTTCACCTTCATTTCCCAGCCGTCGTGCAAGATAGCCGACTATCTGGATGTCGTGCGCAAGCGTCTCACTCGCGAAAAGGAGCTGGTTAAGCAGACGAACACGACATCTGCCAACTCGTCGGAGCACAATAATGGATTGGCAGCCAGTAGTCAACCATCGGAAAATGAACAGGATGCTGCAGTTGCCTTGCAGGATAACATGCAGGACCTGGAGGTGGAGGACACTGAGCCCGTCGTGGAGGATGTGGACGAGACGCCAGCACATGAGAAACCGCTGATGGTCACACGTGCCCACATCGAAGAGATAACGCCGCTCATAGGCGAGCCCTGGATGAAGGTGGGCAAAAAAATTGGCTACACCAATGACGAGCTGCTCTTCTATCAAATGGAGAACCCCACCGCTGGCCTCGCATGCACAAAAATGCTTACCAATTGGATTTCGGACGATGATGATGCGACACTGGAGAACTGGGCCTATATGCTGGAGGGTTTGGAGATGCACAAGGCGGCCGATGCCATCAAGGCGATCATTGAGCGCGAAAAGACCACCACAACGCAAACACAGTCTCACTCCCCGACGGAAACTACGGACGATGTCGAAATCCTATCCGACTAGCAAGGCCAAATGACATGCTTAATACATTAATGCTGTTTATATTCCTCAATTCGTTTTATCACATATAATAAATGGGCATAAAAAGTGACCCAAATTTTAGTTTAGCGTTTCTTCACTTGCGCCAACGGAGTGCTGCGACGCGGCTTATTGTGGAGCATGGTGGCACAGCGTGGAATGTGCCGCTCGGCAGCCTGCTGATTGAAGCGTCTACTACAATGCGGACACTGTATGTAATCGGGATTCTCCGAAGGCGGCGGCGGTGGCAAATCGCTTAGCTTACCGCCGCGTGCCAAATGAGCCTGCACTTTTTTAGCAGCTCGGATTGCCTCGATAAACTCCTCATGCTTCTTGCGCCAGTTGCTCTTCTTGACACCAGTGCGCAGACCCTGCTGCTGTGCACCACTGCTGTATGTAGACTGTGTGCGACTGACGCCCGTCCTCTGTTGCTTGGAAAGGTTCTCGGTGTCGGTGCCCTTGATACGCTGCTTGGCCGCATCGAATATCCGGCGTTTGGTGTTCATTGTGCGTTGACACACATCCTCGTGCTTCTTCAAGCGATCAGTATTGAAGTGGCGGCCGCAAAAGCGACAAGTTGTCATGCCTTCCGGCGGCTGGGTGTCCTATAAGGGCATTCACAATGAGTATTGCGTATAACTTTTGTACGTTTGTATAGTCATGGACCCTACTTACCATTTGAATTTTGGTAACTGGAGATTTTAGATTGATCTAAGTGATAGAAATGGAACGTTAACTTCGAGCATTCAAACATAGGCAAGTTGATCAAGACCCACCTGACGCGGTGTAGCACGACCTTTTTCTGCCACTGCAGCTCGTCCAGCTGGCGGACGAGAAACTGATGTCACCGGCATTGTGGACGCTCTCATTGTCTTAACTCTGGCGCTGCTTGCCGGCGTGGAAGTCGAGAGCATTTGGCCATCTGGCTGGTCCCTTATGGGTGGCGTTTTGCGCGTTATCACTGGCTTCAGGCGATTCGCATTGGTCACCGTGCCCGATGCATTGTATTTGCTGTTGTTGTTATTGCTATCACTGGTCAAACGCCGGCCAGAGACTGGCTTCTCTTTAAGACTCATTGCGGATAGGCCCTTAGTGAGCTGCTTCTGCTGCTGTTGTTGCGGCTGACGCGGTTCACCAATGGGCTTCAGCGGATTGCTGCGATCGATGCCGGCGCCCCGACGCCGCTCGTCAAACATTTGACGCACCTTGCCATTCCCGATGAGCCGAGTAGAGGCGGCACTGGGCATGGCCGTGGCAGATTGGGTATTGTGAAGCTCTTGGCGGCGCTGCTCCTGCTCCTCCTGCGTCTTTTGCTGGAAGCGCATCTGAAAGCAAAAAGAAAATTTTGAATATAGTGCTAATGTTTATAGGCCAGTTAGACAAAAATGATCGGATTCGCTGGATTACAGGCGCTGAAGTGCTGTTGTTCTCGTGGTGATTGGATGGAAGATGGCTGAGCGCCTCCAAGAGTCGCCTGGCTGCCCACGATTCGTTGAGCTTAAGCGGCATTATATGATCATGCATATACCCCGACTCAATGTCATAGTATCCACCGTTTTCGTTTTCGTCTTCGTTCGCTAGTGACATGTTCTTGTTCTTGCTCGTGCGAGGCGCGCGTGTCGACTAAAAACGTACGTGGAACTGGACACAAGCATGTCCATTTCCCCCGAGTGGTAATTACGTGAATGTGTGCATATAGGTATTAGTCAGTGGGTGGTTTGTCTATTCAACGTGCTCGCCCTGAGCAAACGACAAGCCAACCATGCCACCACCACCCAATCCAAATCTCTGGCACCCCACTTACATGCCGCCAGTACATAAAACCACGAGCTACACGACTCGCTTGGACGAAGCCCACTCTGGCATTTGTCGCTGGCGTAGCAAAATAGTTGGAAGTTGCGGGCATACTTCCTCCTAATGGCCAATCACTGTGTATTCATTGTGGGCAGCCGCGGCCAGCGTCTAACAAAAGGCGACGCAAAATAGAAGCCGAAGAAATTGAAATTTATTTTCCTTTCTATTATTGAGCAGTTGAGAATTCAGCCTAGCTGCCACTTTGTATGCTTTTATAGCTGTTGCTGTTCCTTTTCTTGTTGTTGTTGTTTTTTGGTTGTTGTTGCTGTTGCTGTTGCTGTTGCTGCATGCCAATAACAAAAATCAATGGCTGCAACGCGGCACCAGAAGGTTGCCATGGAGCGGGGCGACCAGGCGAAAAACAACAACAAAAACAAGGGTTTTGTAAAAAATGGTGCAGACTGAGATGGATGGCATTCGTTCCACACGGACAAAGAGACGAGCACTTTGAAAAGGTGACAAAACTCATGGGTCTGCCCCATCTCAAAAGGATTGTCCCCGACATCAGGTGCCGCCCCAATCAACGATACAAATCTCGTGCAACAATTTTCGAGTTTATTTGGTTGATTGATTGTGTGGGTGTGTTGTACTTGTTTGCAGGCAACTTCTTATTTGCCATGGATTGCACTAGACAACGTTATAATTTATATAGGGGATTTCCTAATATCAAGCATATGCTCATCTACACAAACTCGTATGTAGGATAGTGTAAAAGTAGTGTTACAATGTGAATGACCTTATCGTACTAATTGTCTTTTAATCTTACACTCTGAGAATTAATATTTGACTGACTGCACTATATATCAGATATCAAAAAATATATATTGTTTATTGTACATCTACATATGTATATTACCAAATTATTTATGTGTGTATGCAGTGTTAAAAATAGTAGAGCAACTAAATAAGTTAATATTCATATGAGCAGTAAAGAAAATAAGGTCATGAAGTTCAAGTAGTTCAATTCTCTATTAATTATTACAATTAGCTTAGATAAGTCAAATGTCAAGGAACTTACCTGGACAACAGTTTTGTCTCTCAATTATACTATTAGTTACTAATTATAGTTGTGGGAAATTTCAAAGCATTCTACACAAATTATGAAATTATGTAATTAATTCTTTTTTTATCTTTTAATGTTATGCCATTGTTTTCTTTCTGACCAAGTTAAGTGAATTATATTTGGGGTCTTGCCATGGGCTATTGCGTTAAAAGTTCCCATTACCAAATATGAGCAAAAAAAAAACTAGAATAAATTAGCGGGCATTTCGCTGAGAAACTTTAGCAACAGCTAATGATGAGACTGGTCTTGACAAGAGCATGAAACATCAATTCGAACCGTATATGGAGCGATACGGAAATTGACTGTCATACCGTTTACCAAAAATGGGGGGAAGCGAATAATTAATGATCAGTGGTCAGTGGTCCGAGTGGTTTGAAGAGACGCCTTTCGTGTGTTTGGCACGCTTCCTGTCAAACTCAGCGACTTACCCGCATTTGTGCCAGCCTTGAGGTTGGATAATCGCCGGCATCTTGTGACGCCATCATCAAATAAAGTTCGCTCTCGCAAATTGAGTCTCCCAATCTCTCGACTCGTCTGTATGGTGTGGGCAGCAGTCGTCTCGACACTGACGATGACGCAGCACGGCTGCTTGGCGATTGTGTGTGTGTGTAGACCCGGCTTAGAGTCTCTGGTGAGTCACGCACAGTTGTCTAAGAGTGTCGCTGTCTCGTTGTGCCTAAAAATAGCTGTAAAACAAATACAAAAACGGAGACTGTTTGAAAAACAAGCAGCTTATGAGCAACTGCGAATGTCACCAGGAGGCGTCAATGGAAACAGGGTGCGATTTGTTGCTCAACATGTTGTGTGTGTGTGTGGGCACCACCTGGAAGCCGAAGATCAAGTCGAGAGATCGAAGTTAATGCCGTACCCAATTACCAGCAGCAGCAGCAGCCGCAACTGTGGGCCGTGGGCCGTCTGCGACATTCAGTTACACCAAAAATGGACTGCTCAATGAGCAAACTAATTGAATTGAATTTTATTCGCTTACCAAATTGTATAAATTGCGATTAATATCAGCAGACCCAATTCATATATGTATGTGTGGATATATAAATACATATGTGCATGTACATTTATATACACAAATACTTATTTAAATCAGAACCTCCGGCGCAACGACCGATTCGATATATGTAATGAAATACTGTTTCGATAAGTATGAAAATATTTTGAAAATATCATATGATCTGCTTGTTTCGGAATTTTGTCGTTTTTTGTGCGAAGCTTAATCTGAAAATGTCAACTGACTAGTCAAAGCAAACCAAGTGTTAAAGAATATGATTAACAAATAAAAGCAGTAAATAAAAAAAAATCAGTAAAAAATAACTGTTTAGATAAAGAACTTTTAAGAATGCAAATATGCTAATAAGAAATTGTTTTCTAATGAGAAAGTTGACAAAGATGATGACACCTAAAACCGTATTCGATATACGAACTTAAAAACAACTGTATAATAAGCTTAGATTGGGTTTCCAGCGTAGCTTAGCGTATTGACTAGTCGCCCACAGTCCACACACACAAAGCAATTAATTTATGTTCATTTTTTTGGCACACGTTCGAATCTAACTGTTTGTGTGTGCGTCTGTGGTTAGAGTGTGTGTTTTTTGTGAGTATATTTTGTGTTTGCTTTCGGTTGGCTGCGCCAAGTGCTTTGATTTGCATAACGCTGAAGCTAAGCAACTTACCAACAATGCGCTGACTCCGATTGTGGAATGTTTGCAAAGAGTGAGGCGTGCGAGGGGAAACAGGCGATGAGCTGAGCCTGTTGGTCAAACCAATGCAAATGGCACATGAGTTTATTGACACAACACAAACGATGGCGACTTTAACGATAGTTGAAGTTTTCTAGCTCCGGCTGCAAAGTGGGACACGACACGACAGAACAGGGCTAGGCAGGACAGGATAGCGTTAGTTGGTCAAAACTGACAACGGCAATTACGCATACGTCGCGTGTGACTGGGTCAAAATAGAAAACAATGGCTAAACGAAATCTGTGACAGCCGTAACACCGTTTGAACTGTTTACTTAGAAGTTTACCAGCTGACTGAGGCAAGATTGTAGCCGCACACAAAAAGCCAGCCAAAACGGAGCGTCAGCCGAACAAGTTGTGAGCAACCGGCTGCGACAGAGGCAGTGGCAGAGGCAGAGGCAGAGGCATTGGCTGAGGCAGAGCGAAAGCTGTGGCTGCGTCTGCGGCTACGGCTGCGGCTGCCGCTGTCATTGCATTGATCAGTCGATGACGCTCACAATGACGGTGCTGTCTATAGCATGTGCAGGGGGCGTGGCAGCAGCCCAAGTTTAAAATAAATAAAACTAGAATGTGCGTGCTTCATTCCACAAAAACATATATTTATCGTTCAATTGTTGATTTCATTATCGTGTTTGTTGTTCGCTTTCAATTTCAGCATTATCTTTCCATCAATGTTTGACTCACATATGATTAAAGTCTTTAAGCAAGACTCGTACAGTTTCCAATTACATTTTAAGCAGCTTGTCGCAAACAAACTTTAAACATAATTAATCATACATACATACATATATTACTCAATTTTTTGTATACCCTTACCCTCGCAGAAAGTTAGTTCCAATTTTGAATCGACTTGGCACAAACAATAGAACTGCAGCCAATTGTGTATTAAAGCGTATACGTAAAATACGTTAATCGACATTTTTAAAAAGTATTTTTGTTTAAATTATTAGGATTTACAATTTTTTTGTTTTTCTCAAAATAATGTGTGCTGAACAGGTTTAGAGCTTAAGTGCATTCTGCAAGAGTATTATGACTTTGGTGTTAAGTAGCTGCCCTTATGATATTGCTCACATTGCGTTGTTTTGCTCATCATTTGTTTATATAATAATTATTATTCATTACTTTTCATTTGTTTAGCTTTACTGCGGTTTTGAAACCTAATAAGTGCGCGCCTTCTTTGTTGGTGTTGTTTTTTTCCTCTCTTCAAGTTCAGTTTAAGCAAATTGTTATCATCTCTTCTTTTCCTCTTCATAATTTTTGTATTTTTCATTTATATGTATGTACATAAGCACAATAATAACACTCCGAATTATATATATATAACTCAAATGTGAGTTGTGAGTATTCGTTCGATTGCTGTTTCTTTGTCTTGCTTGTCGAGTTTGTGGCTCATGAACAAATTTTTTTCTTAATTCTTTTTCATACATTCAAGTATACGCAAATATGTATATGATTAAAAATATAGACACCTTGTATGCATGTACATACATACATTTATTTTAGCAGCTTGATAATATTAGTAGTTACTCTTGCCATAGTTAAATCGTTTTTGCCAGCAAAGCTTTTTATAGTGTGTGAAAAAGATTTGTTTGGTTGTTTGAGATTAGCTTAAATTGTCTTCAATCCATACCCAATCTATGGCAAAAGTAAGATATCTATTCGTAGTTCGGCCAGCCGAATTTAATCTTCTTTGAATCGTCTTGATTTTCATATATATATATATATATATATATATATAAGTACATAAATACACATAAACATCTATGTATGTACGCTCATATTTCCAAATTTGTATAAGCTTTATGAGTTCCATATAGTTATGCTCCCATGTCTGGATAGTAAGCACTTCACTCATGTTAGAGGAGTCAATTGATTTACTCTAACTCTCTGTGGTATGGATCTGTGTACTGTGTATCTTTTTTAGTATCTTGAATTGTATATGTAGTTGTATATGCTGTTTTTGGTAATATGCTGCTTACATTGACTAGTGCTGTATGAATACTATTTGCATTTTGGCAAAAATCAAATACAAAGTTTACAGCGATTACGTCTACGAATACAATTATAAATATACACATACATAACATTCGAAGCCGTTACATTACGTTACATATACGAGTTGGGGTATAGTTAACTATGACACGGCAACATCAACATCAACAGCAACAGCAACGACACTGGCAGCTGACAATAAACAACAACAATTACTTACTCTACTCTAAATACTCTACGAGCCGGACACAGGCCATGGCGTCGTATACGTAATGCAGCAGTGCTTAATGCAACGTTTGCCTTGCCTCCTCCTGTCTCGTACTTTCCTCACTTGTTTCTTTCGATTTCAATTGTTATATCTAAAATATATATTTTGTGGTGGCTATTCTTACATCAAATACAAATGGTACATAGTTGGACTATGTAACTTTCCACCGTTTCATATGCAGCAAAAATTATAAATTATAAATTTGGCTGTTTTAAAAAACATTGAAAATTCATTTGACGTGTACAATTGGTCTACAAAAAATGTACATACATATGTGTATATCTAAAGTATAAATGTTATTTGCATTTTTCATAAATTTTATTGAACTGTTGCGTGTTTTTTTTAATAAAGATTATAAAATATGTTTTGCCGTAAACTATGAGCGGAGGATTGAAGTACATAGTACATATTAACATACTTATTTATGTACCATATGTATAATTAAAACCTGACCATTGAGCTCTTCAATAAACTGTCGTTATTTACTTTAGTCATGGAGTTCTTGTGCGATGCTTGCGGCTACTTAACATTTCCTTAGATCCTAGTACAGTTGCCACAAATAACTCCGATTGGACGAGCCCACGCTCGTCCCAATCAATTTCAATTTTACGTTCGATGACGATTTCGATTATTATTATAACTATTACGATTACGAACCAAATACAAGTCGTCGTGAAGCCTATTTGTGTATTTCTTCTTCTTTCTTTTTTATTATGATTTACTTCATTCTTAATAACCGTGATTGTCGAAGTTGGTTTTGTTTTTGGTTGTTTTGGTTGTTGTTTTTCTTATTTTGTTTTGGTATTCATTATGGTATTTAAGATTATAAATTTAACAATTCATGCAATGTTCGTTCTTCTGCGCTTCTCGACAATGAAATTAGATTCAATTACAATTAATTTATTTGGGCTACACTTCAGACTACTAGATAATGCTGGCGATAACCTCGAACGCCTGCCTATAAGCACATCGCTCAGTTGTCGCTGCTTTTAACTACTTATAAAGATACATTTCTAAACATTTTAAAGCCAACATTCAATGCGCTCTAATTTAACGTCTATACGACAATTGCTTAAGTCTTTTAGTCTACATTACGTTAGGGGTTTTCTTGTTTGTTTTGTTTTGTTTTTCTTCTTTCTTAATACATATAACATTTATATACTGGTATCTGTGTGTATCATGAATAAGTGTATAATGGTAGCATCTTTAACTAAGGCTGCATGGGTTCAGGTTAAGGTTTCTGTTTGTGCCTCTTTTTATCGAGATATACCAATGCCGATAGCTACAATAAATCGTGATGGATTCGACTTTGGCTGCAATTCGGCTTACGTCGACTCTTCGAAATAGTTATACATATATTTGAATATAGTTTAACATACATACATGCATATGCTAGGCATTGCCTACCGCTAGTATTCAAGTACATACATATACACACTTATCTATGTTGAGCTACATTTAGAGGGCATACGGTGTTAAGTACTAACTTCATATGCAGAGAGGCAAGAAATTTCTTGTTACCCGTATTTTATTGTTTTGCTATTTAACTATTTTTGCAACATTATGAAAACCTGCACATTTGTTGTGAGTATGTATATTACACAAAATGTTTCTTAATATCTTTGGTTTCCAACAATTCTTGTAGGTATACTTTGTCCTCGAAAGACACTTTTGACTTATGCTAACATTTATTTTCTAAATTTTCTTGTTTAAGGTTTCCGTAGCGGCGTTTCTTCTCCCATTTTTTGGCGCTCGTGCGCTCAAAAATGTTCAAATTTGACAAATTCAAATGCGACTTTTTCAAGAGGCTTTTGTTGAAATTATTCTAAATTCTAAATGCTTGATGAGTTTGTTGAAATGTCCGTTTGAATAAGCATCAGGCATTTGGAATGAAGGCCCCTGATATATTGTATATTTATACAAAAATTAATCTTACCAGAACTCTTTGCTAAACACTTGTACGTAACACAATATTGAATTGGAATGTTAATCAAAAATTTTCTGTGTTTAACCATAATGAAATTTGTTTTTTAGGTAATATCCTAAATATTTTGAATAATGTCAGGTGCTTTCATTCTAAACATTAGAACTTATTGAACGCTTCGCTTGCGTATCTTGATAAACGGTGGATAATTGATGCATGTTTCTGCATTGATCCTTATGTGTATATACATATATATTTTTTGTTATTTTTGTAATTAAATATTTTCGGTCAATTTAATGGTGTTTATTTCATAAACTTTACGTTATCAGTACGGGTGGGTTTTGTGTTTCTATTAACTTATTTGGCTTGGAGTGCTTTGGGGTTTTCATTTGCGCATTACAACTAGGGTTTACTATGTAGTATGTGTGTATACATATATTAAGTTTAACCTGGTTTTCCTCTTGCTTTTGTTGGGCCATTACATTCCATTGCAAAACTTTTCGCCTTTATATACCAAACTATAAAAATGCTGTATGTGAACATAGCCAGCATGTACTACACAATTACAAATAACATTTATCGATTTTACTTAAGTAGCTCCGCTATAAAACTGTTTAAAAATCGCACACTAAAAGCGCGCATAACACAATTGTGATCATCGACGTCGAAAATGTGTAAGGGAATTGTTATAAAATGCATAAAAAGTTATTTAAGGTATTTAATTCGTTTTTTTTCCTCCCGTTTCCATGAGAATAGCTTTACCTATTCACGGGCGCGATGCAGAAAACTTTTGCCACTGATTTTTGAAAATGATAAAAGTTCTTCCTCTGCGCATTGCTGTGTGTCGGTGTCTTCTGTGTGTGTGTGTGGGTGTGTGTGTGTTTGTGTTTGTGTGTCCGAGTGTATGTCCGACTGTGTGTCCGAGTGTGTGTCCGACTGTGTGTCCGAGTGTGCGTGCGTTATGTGCAATGCATTTGAGGTACATACTTTTTCCATATGTTGCACACAGGTACACACACCCACAAACACACATGCACATACATATATAACATGCGATTAATTATCATTTCTGGTACTAATTCAATGTGTTACGTTAACTTGGATTATACACGTTAATTAGCGCTCTAACAACAAACACAAACACAAACACAAAACACAATCCAATACACAAACATACGCAGCTAACATAATAATACACACAAACGTGCTACGTATACTTATTCATTCAGATGCGTATACGCAACGTGACTTTACCAACACACACACACACACATATACACACACGTGTACTGCATATGGTGTGCATGTGTATGTGTATGTAGGTCGCTATATCCATGTTTATATTAAAAACAACGCCTAACAACGGAACACAATCAGCTTACTTTGCCATTCTACAAAAGCGATTACAAATTAAATTCTCGGAATCCTCTATAATCTAATGCAACGCGACTCCATTAAATATGTCCCATAATTGTTTTTTTTTTTTGTTGTTTGTTTGTTTTTCTCATTTTTTGTACGCCGTGCGCTTTGGGTGGGTTCGACTGCTGCTTGGAATGGCAACGTTGGGGTTCTGTGTTGATCTGTGAAATTAGAATATGAAGTCGCCACAGTCCATGGCGTAGTCAAAGTCCTCGCCGCCCAGATCATCAACGCCCGTGGAATGAAAATCGAAGCCGCCAATATCGGTGTGATAGACGGCGCCGCTGCAAGACGTATCAATCAGATTGGTGCAGTGCGTCGTGGGCAGTGCGTGAAGCGTGAACGTGTCCTCACACTGCGACCAGGTGAGGCCGCCGCTCCACACCCCGTTGGGCAACGTGGCCCATCCCCAGCCGTGTCCCCAGGGCAGAGCACAGGCAAGCGATGCCTTAGAGTCCGCATTCTTGCTCAATATGGCCACAGCCGCATCGCTTTTCACCAGTGGATTCTGGCTATACAGCAAGCGCTGGGTAGTCAAAGCTGCCGAGGAGGTGCGGTGATGTCTGCTGCTGCCAGAACCGGCCGATTTTCGTTGCTTCACTTCAGAGTTTGTAGCCGCTGGGAGTGCAGAATAGGACAGCGTGCGCTTAGTGGAATTATGCAACTTTCGTAAGTGGATTCCTCATACTTACGTCTAATGCGGACAAGCGGACGCCGCAGCACATTCATCAGATGCGGCTTATCCACCACCAGTTCGATTTGCGGCGGCGGTGGCAAAGTTTTTGTGATGGCGTCAATCCAGTCGCTTACCTCTTGCTCTGACTTGGCCAGCATCCAGTAGACCTTGGAGCGCTTCCGACGCGACCCGAGTGCAATTAGCTGCGAAACGCTGACGCCATCGGGCAATGGGGGACGACGTGGTATCTGACCGGTCCAGTGTGCGATGGCGAGCATCTCGGGAGCCTCCTTGACCAGTATCTTGCCCGATGGCGACGAACGTCCTGGTTCCGTGAACCAAGCCATGGTCGAGTCATCATATAATATTACCCACTCCTCGGCCCAGCGATTCCATAACATTTGTTCTGTAAAATCGGAATTTGTCAAAATATGTTCGTGTTTTTTTTTCACTACCTAACAACCTCCGCAAAGAGATACACTAGATTTAATAACCAATAGTTGTATACTAATAAATATTTAGAAAGAAGTTTGATTTGATATGTATCACATGTATTATATATATTTGCGTAAAATTGTTTAACTAGATTTTTGTAAGAGGACAGAAGGCTTAAGCTGTCTTATATAAATGAACTTCGCTTCAATCATATTTTAATTGAATAAACAACTATAATAAAGGACATTCGCTTGTCGATGGCACACAACTGTAGCATAATTATATTAATACACAATTCAATAAAGGTCTATTTGTGTTTCCCTTTTATGTTGCCGCTGATCATTGGGAGCTGTGCTTTCATCTCAGTAGCTCATATAAATAGTAACTGATTGGATTCCACTTGTGGTCATTTAAGAGCTAAGTTCTGGTCCCTTCTGCACTTCGACTAAATAGTGCGATGCAGGCATAAGTCTGCCAAAGCTGTGCAGTGTTCTTTGTCGATAACAGGTAGTCAATAAAATATAAGGCACTTGTTATTGAAGCTGTCAAGTGCAATTGGCGTTTGTGCTTTCAATTTGGCGTCAACAAATCCGGTTGCACAGAATGTTTTCATATTGAATACTCACTTTTGTAGCGCAGTAGGTAACCTCCTTTGATTTGCTTGCCACCGGTGCCTGCAACACCAAAAAAAAAGAGAAAAAAATATATGTATCAATATAGAGAACGGGCAGAATGAGAGCAAAATTGAGATGGCCGTAGAACTCATCTAAGCTGTTTCCGCTGCAGCATTCCCTCGATATTTAATTGAAAACGTTGTTGCCACTGCTGTCGGCTCTCTAGATTCCAATGTCAAATTACCGCTGGACTGGAACGTAGATAGCTCTCTAATTTGGCTGAAAACTAGGTTTTCGTTGCAAGCACGCTCATGTTTTCCAAATGTTTGACAGTGTGTGGGATTTCAAATGGTTTCCTGTTAAATAACAGGCTGTCGAATACTGAAAAACATGAAATTCTCGTTTTTCACCACCACCACCCAAAACCTTCAAATCCGTTGTCAGCCCATTAGCCTACCCCTGGTAATACCCCTTATATTTGACCTGAACTGTGCGAGATATTCATTGAAATATTAGAACTGGCGTTCACTCATTCGAATGATTGATTAAATCACATCGTCGGAATACTTGGAAATACGAATTTGCGGTTGAGCGAATTAATTAAGTTTGGGTTGACAACACACTGAGTGCGGTAAGTATGTGCACTCTCTATAAAACTTACATGCTCAAAAAAGTATGCATGCAATTGCGTTGAATCTTTTGTGAAAATTCCTAACATTTAAAGTAAAGGCGTTACCAAATTTATTGCAATAGGACATCTTCCCTACACCTATAATACAAAAGTTAACAAACTGTTTTCCGTTCGATATTCGGTGAGAAACTTTTTCACTACATTTGAAATATTTTATTTCATTCATTTGCAAGGAAATTTCCACGACTACCGCGAACAAAAATTCTCCAATTATTCAGTGTCAGAATAAATTATGGCGCAAGTAAAGATAATTGGATCAGCCTCGGTAAATGGATAAGTGCGAAAATCTTGTTTTTATCAATAAAGTGAAATGCCATAAACTCATAAATATATAGTATTTACTGTACTTGATATATACATTCCATGGGAATCGGTTTTGCTAATGGTATGACTGTCATCTTACAAGTAATTGCAGTTGGTTGCGTTCGTAATAGGATTAGTGCATAGCAGGAGATTGATAAGTGAAAGCCACTTGGCATGCCTTAAGGACTGCAGTTGAGTGCTTCGAAATCAAATTGAAGTGAGCCACTACAATTGTCATATAAGCCATGTATATCTGTGTGGCTGTGTGGGAGTGTGTGTGTGTGTGTGTGTGTGTGGATAAGTGTTGCCTGATGAATATGATTAAGCGTAAGGAGGATAGGGTCTGGCAATAATTTCACTCAGCTGCTGATAGCTTGTCAATGCAATAAGCTGACACAGCAATTGAAAAAGGCTCAAGGCTTCCCTGCAAATTTCTTGGCAACCTAAATCAAATGGTAGATAGAAAATGTACTACACACATACATATGTACATATGTATACATTACATGACATATATACAACTGATTATATATGTATATGCTGGCAAGTGGAGACTGCTATAGCATAGCCGAGAGATAGGGCTAGAGACGATGAGCTATAGAACGAGGTCGACGAAGGACACTGCGCCGCTTGTGCAAGCAGAGAAGCAGACAGTCAACTGACAAAGGACACCGGACATCATGTGTGCCACTTCAGTGCACACATACAAGCGCATCCATATTTTACATCCTACATGCAGCACATCCACGTGACAAAGCAGCTGAAATTGCAAGTGGCTGCAACAGACAACGACGACGTTGAAAGCAGAGACTTAGATGACACACGGTTGCAAAATCAACTTGTACATAATTGTTGAACCGACTGGGGTCGTACTCTCTGTGTGTGTGTGTGGGTGTGGGTGTGGTTGTGGACTGAGTGGGTGGTTGGTCTATGAACAAAGTGGGAAGTGCTGTACACTTGCATGATTTATGCACGTGCCTGCTTACCTCCTACTGACAACGACAACGACAACGACAACGACAACGACGATGACGATGACAGAGAAGCGTTAGTTTCACTTGCTGGTTTTACTTTACTATGCATGTATCAGTGTGTGTGTGTGTGTGTGTGTGTGTGTGTGTGTGTGTGTGTATGTATGGTTGAGTGAATGGATGGGGCTGATTGTTGTGTGTTGGCACTGCTTAATGATTTAATGCAGTTTACGTGCTCGGGCCAATGGGCGTGGCAGCCACTGTCGCTGATTGCAGCTGCAGCAGCATAATAACCGCTGCTGCTGCTGCTGCTGATGCTGAATTCCACTTAATAAGTCGAGCACAAGTGGGCGTGTGGACTTATATATGTATGTCCATAATGAGCAGGTCAACAATGCGACCACAGCGACAGATAGAGCAACGTAAGAGAGAGAGAGAGAGAGAGAGAGAGAGAGAGAGAGAGAGAGAGCGAGAGTGAGAGTGAGAGGCTGACAGAGAGAAAGCGAGCGGGAGAGAGAAAGCGAGCGAGAGAGAACGGGCGTTATACGTCCATACACACACACAGAGGGATTCACACGCACACACGCAATCCGTGTGTGCCTTTGTATGCGATTTCATTCAGGAAAATTGGTAGCCAGGCAAGCGGAGCAGCGAGCGAGAATCGCAAAAACGAGTTCAAGGGTTCGCTCGAAAATGGGGACAGCCCAGCATTACACACCCTTACATAAATATGCAAATATATATACGTATATATATATATCTTTATCTAAGTACACGCACTATTTGGATTTTTTGGGGCTGTGGCTTCAAAATGAACCCCTTGTGACTTACCCATGGGCTGCTGCAGCTGCAATTGTTGATGTGATGTTGCTAAGAATGACTCCTCATTATTTGGCTTCACCTTTGAGCACATGGAGAACATGTTTATTGGCTTTATTTGGCTGTGATTTGTTGTCGCTGTTGTTTGTTTGTTTTGTTTGTATGTATATATTTTTTGTGTACCCGATTGTGGCAGCTTTTAGTTAGTTGTTAATTGATCAGATCAGTAACTGAGTACAACGATGGTAGTCAGGATACTCTTCGCTTAACGTTGGTTCAGTAACGCAACTCCTTGTCCCCTCTTGTCGCTGTTACCAAAAAAAAGACAAAGCAGTGATGTCAGCAGCCACTCAAACACACACTCACACACACTCACACACACGCACACACATGCAGACCAACAGACGGGAGTAGAGAAACTGTTTTGGCAGCATTAAATAGCTGCGGCAGGAAAAATAAAACGCGCGTTATATCCGTTATCAATGTTCAGTTCAAAGTTACAACAGATTCACATACACATCAATAGACACACAAACGCACACACACACACGCACACAAACACACACACATACGCATACATGGGCGCGCGAAAGTGTTTGCTGCTGTTGACGTCGCTTTCGCTTTCGGATTCGGTTTGGCCGTTTCAATTGCTGTCGTTGTCGTTGTTGTTGCTGTTGTTATTGTTGTTGTTGCTGGTGCGAGCAACGCCTTTTTTTGGACAGGTCACTGTTGTTCTTGTTGTTGTTGTTGTTCTGATTGTTGTTGTTGCTTTTCGTATTGAATTGCCACTTCTGCCAATACTCCTGTAATGATGATTGAAAAGGTCGGGGCCTGACCTTGCCTGCCGTTAATTAGTTTTCCAATTGTACTCTTTTTTGTATTTTGTATTTTTGCACTTGTTTGTTGCCTATTTTTCCGGGCCAGGCTCTGTCGCGTCCAGCGTGCCGACAACACATTCACACTTTGAATGTCTATTGCCTTTTACTGCCTTACTGTCTGTCACAAATGCCAGCCGAACAGTGACAGTTTCACAATGGATTACACACCCACACACACACATACACTTATTTAGATTTGATTTGTTATTGTTTTTTTTGTTGTTGGTTTTTTTGTGATTTTTTGGATGGATGGAGTCTGTGGCTTGGTCACTAACTGCTGCTGCTGCTCCTGCTACTGGTGTTGCTTCCAGCTCCTGCCTCGACTTGGGTTGTCCGCTTGCGCACCTCTGTTTGGTTAAACGGCCGAAACTCGACTAACGGACTCAGCTCGTCGTTACTCGGAGGTTAGCGTTGTCTGGCTGCGAAAGTAGCCGACCTCTAACCGAAGCTCTCTAACGAAGCCGCATTAAAAGCTCTCGCTTAAGGACTAGGACAACACAAGCGTACACAGGCGAATGTTGGCGGAGGAGGCCAGGACGGCATCTGCTGCTGCTGCTGTTAGAGCTGCTATAGCTGCTGCTGCTACTATTGCTGCTGCTGCTGCTGCTGGTGTCCTTCAACGTCCTACACGACAACAACGCGATGCGTTGAAATGCCGATGCCACTAGCGGCAAACGGCCCGCCAAACAGATGACAGCAGACAACAGACAGCAGCAGTAAGCATCCCATTTTTCCGAGCCGAACGCAACCGCTGCGTCACTTTCACTCATCCTCTCATCCTCATTTTGGCTGAGGCTGTAGCTGTAGCTGTAGCTTTGTATTTGCTTTTGCTCTCTCACTGGCTCTCTCTCCGACATTAGTAGGTTACTTGCACACACATACACACACACGCACACACCGACATAGATGTAGGTATTCGTACATGCAGTTGTCGTCGCCTTCATCCGCCCCGCCCCATCTTCCGTCGACGCTATCGTCTGTCACCGTTGTCTTTCACTTTCGGTGCTCATGTTTTTTGGGCATAATACAGTTGGGCTTCGGGGTTGGAGCCACAGTTTGAGCTGAAGCTGAAGCTGGCACTCAGTATTGTGTATGAGGCATGAGTATGGGCATGAGGGAGGTTGGGTTGCTATCAGCACATCTTTTGTTTGTTACCCCACTGGCAACATCTGCTCGGAGTCTGTTTTTCTCAGTGATAATCGGTAATAATGCGTTGTGTCACTATTCAAATGGAAGTTTAGTAAATAAACACCCCCTACTACAGCTCAAGCACTTTGCACTGTACAAACTTGACAATATTGTTAGAGTATATTAAAGCAGATAGAGTGAAAATACCTATCTTTCATAAAAGAATATATTCGTTGTGTTCATGGATCAAGTTGAATGCAATATACATATAAAAATAGTAAGATTATATCTTATGATGATAAAAAAATGCACAGCTAAATGGTCCCATAAAAAAGGTATTTTCATATAGCGATTTATATCTGTTCGTCCTACAAGTGAATTTTATACAAGTTTTTGCCACTCAACATGCTTATAAATATTCATAATTGGTCATAATCCTATTCCAAGCCAGCCATAATATGTATATATATAAAAGTAGCCATTCAAATTTTAAACAATTCAGTTTTTGCTAAGAACAGGGCAGGCGACCCCTTCTGTTGGGTGTCAATCATTATTATAGTTTAGTTTTCCGACTATTCCTGCTTACAGCATTGAATTTAATTTTAACAAAGAATTTTCAAAATTATCAAGAAAATAAAGAAATATAAATTGGTAACAAATTTAAAGTCAAGCCATGTCCAATTCAAGTGTGGCAGCCAGTTCATCCCCATCGCGCTCCAGTAACGTGCGACAGCTAATTCGGATGTTTGAGAAACTTTCCAAAGACAGTGTTTTGCCTACGCCGTCACCCGTAGTCCGGGTCGTAGGTGTGACCAAACCAAAGGAGCAGCTGCCGTCCACAACTGCGTATCGCACCTGGCTATTAAATGGACGTAGCGTTCTTGGAATCGTGCCACTGAATCGGAATAAGCCGCACAAACCGATGGATGCCAAGAGCTCTAAGTAGCCTTGTAGCAATCTCTGCTGAATAAAGGACCAGAGATCCGGGCGTTTTTTTTTTTTAACAGCATATTTTCGATATCTGTGCCAAGCATTTTATTTAACAAGAGAATAGGAATAGGACTTTCAAATCGTCGTTCTAGTTAACTATTATCCTTGAATAAAGTTTGTTGTCATTAGAAAATATAAACCCTTTGTAATTACTAGATGTTAACTATGTGCTTAACTTATTATTGTATCGTTGTCCAAAAATTCTTGACCACACTTGTGCGCCAAATGTGTACATATAAAATTTTCAGTATATTTTTCAGTTTATTCTTCACCGACAGTCTGTTCAAATTTTCTATTTTACGTCGGATATGATTAATTCATTGTGCTGAACAGGAAAATATTCGGTTGTGTATGAATTTGGATAAAATGCTGCGCAACAAAATGTCAGTACGGTTCCATTCGGGTCACCTGTGTTATGAACAAGTAGCTCAGATGTGCATCTATTAGAGGAATTAGCAAACGTAGCACGCGCAGCGTTTGAGAGGTTGCGGAATGAACAAATGCAAATACAAACAAGAAGCAAAACGCATTTATGAACTCCATCAGGTGGATCCTTCAATGAACAAAACAGCACGTCTGCAACCACTTAACTCGGTCAGAGCGAGAGAGAGAGAGAAAGTGGGAGGCAAGACGCAGAGTAGTGCTAGTTCTCTTCTTTTTTTTTTTTAATTTATATCCTTGTCAGCTGCTGATTCCTTTGTTCCAGCTTTGTGAATGCTAAGCTCGATGCTGGTTCGTGCTCTTGCATGCATACCCAGCCAGAAATCACTTAAGCAGTAAGCAAAGCCAGCGCCCCTTCTCGTATGACATGCGAATAGTGGGCAATGGGTAAAATAGCTCAAAAGATGCCAGAGTCAAATGCTGGGCTCCTTGGCTCTCTGGTTGCCTCCAGTCTCCAAGGCTCTACATTTTGAGACCTAATGCCTTTGTGAGTGGCATTAATTTGATGCTGCTGCGCTTGCCGTAGCCGTAGCCGTTGCCACTTTGCCATTGCCTTTGGTGTAGGTTGAGCTGCTGCTAACCATTGTGACCCCGTTGTCGTCGCGCACCTCTGCAATAATAAATCAATTTTAAGTTCATTTCTTGTAGAAAATGTGTCGCTGGCTTTCGTCGTGGCCTGCATCCTCTTTCAAGGCCTGGGCGTTTTCACTTTCGGTTTCCAATTACACACAGCAACGCACACACAGACACGCTCTCACCATCTCTCTCCCGCTCAGTCGCTCACTCCCTCGCTCTCTCTCTCTCCGTCTGAAACACACCCAACACACAGATACACACACACACACAGGCACAGCACACTTTAAAGTGTGTGACAGGGTTTTCTCGGTTATGGTTTTTGTATTTCGCCCGTTAACGTCCGCTCGCTCACACTCCTGACCGTGACACAATTTCCATTGTTGAGCACTGAATCTCGGGCACAGTACCAGTATCCTGCTATTGAATCACTTATACAGTAATACCAGTAATACAACCCACACACCCACTCGCAGATATAGTTTTGCTTATGTGTACATAAGGCAGCAACATGACCTGCTCATACATTATATACATGATATATATTACACATGCACAAATATATATATGTATAGATACATATATATATATATATATATGTAGCATATATATACTCTATCAGCGACAAACATTAGCCAAGGTAAACACACAATTGATGTGAACGCAGTTAGTTGCCTTTGATTGCCACTTGTTGTCGCCGTTGTCGTTTGTGATTAAAATAAATTTTATTATTATCATTTGGTGATTTGATTTAAGGCTCTATTTTGCACGACATACATTTGCTTAGTACGTACAGTAAAAACAACAAATTCGCATATGTATGCACATAAATAAAATCGGTGCATGACATATTGTGTTCATTATGCGAGTGCACACACTTGCAAGTAAGTAGATTCTCTTGTCTATATACAAATGCAGGCATTTTAGCACTTTTGCATTTATCCAAGTGGAGCAGTAATGTATATATATTTGTGTGTCCGTCCGTTCGTCTGTTGTGTCACTTTATGCTTTTAGCACTGACACAACTAATCGCTTGCTTGCAACTGCATGTAACGATTTCTAAACGGAGACATGGATTGGTTGTGATCTTATAAACTTAAGACTTAAGAGACATAATAACTGAATAACTGTTTTGTTTTGTTTTGTTTTGTTTTGATACTATCAACTAGATGTACAATTTTTACTATAACATGTTAAAAATGCCATTTGTTTTTTTTCTCTTTTACTTGAGTCAAAGCTGGACTAACATTTACTAATAGCCAAAAATTATGCTACGGTTTTTCATTACTTTCGATAATTTTCATTTGGTTGTTGAAGCTGTGTAATACTCAAGTTGTCATCACATTAACATCAAAATGGATATGGAAATGCACAGACTCATAGTAAAAGTATACAATAAGGACACGAGTGCAAGACATTATATGATACATTATACATTAAATGAGAAGAGGCCAACAGCAAACAGTAAGCGGGCGGCTAACAAAACCATTTAGTTCTGCAGAGCGGCACGCAGCAAGCTGTCCAGCGTGAATTGGATTGTTCCATTCGCAGATGCCTGCAGAACGGATGGCGGCTTGGGCAGCGCCGGAAATAGTGCAGACGTACCCGCTGTCATTGGCGGCTCCATGCTGCTGAGGCACTCCACAACTGTGGCCGCTGGCAAGGGAGACGACGGCATTGTCACCTCTGAATTGGCGGATGTATTTAGCGTATTGGTCGAGCCTCTGCCGTTGCTGTTGGCGTTGCCCTTCCGTGGCGGCGATGGCGGCGTTAATTGAAGTTTCGCACCTAGACTGTGACTGCCATTGGGCGTCTTCTGCAACGCATCCACCTCGACTGGCGGATGAGCATCAGCAACATCAGATTTGGCAAGCTCGGCTGCTTCCGGCTTCTGTTGTTGTTGTGCAATGGCGCTGTTCACTTTGTGCCACAGATTGCTGATGGTCGCATCTTTGCCGGCAGCCGCCGTACGCTTGGCAATTTTCTCAATAAAACTCTCGCCCACATTGTTGACGCTGGTGTTGACCACATTCTGCTGGCTGCAATCGCTGCGTGTGTAGGAAATGAGACGCGGTCGAATTTGCGGACGCTCCGCAGGCAACTCCGGCAATGTGGCAGAAACGGCGCGTCCCTCACTTACCAGCTTCAGCATGATTCGACGTGTGATGCCCTGCACGAGGGCCTTTTTGTCCTCGCTTATGTAAGCATCCCATTGTTTGGGTTTGGTGTCCTCACCCACCGAGACATTGCCCGTCTGGCGACGCAGTTTGGCGCGCATGGAATCGACAGCGACCGGCGTGGAGGAAGTGGCACCAGTTGGATCCGCTTTGAAACTAACCAGATCGTACACGAAATCTTTGTTGACGGCCTTAACGCGTTTACGTATGGGTCGCTTCTCGGCTCCCGGACGCTCGCCCGACTCCGTTGAGATTTGTGTGCGCGACTTGCGACGCTTCTTGTTGCTGGGCACCGACTGCAACAGCTCCTCATCTAGCTCCTTGATGGCAAGGGCAATCGGTGAATTGGGTGCCGTCTCAGGTTGCGGCTCGCTAATCGTTTTGATTCGTTTTAAGCGCTTCTCAAAGGTTTTGATTGCAGGTTTGGGCTCAGTAGCAGTCGCCTCCATTTCGGTGGACTGCTGCATATCTAAAAGCACAATGTCGGCATCCACATCGTCACGCGAATACTCGCACTCATGCGTGGACACATACTGCTCGGTCAATCTATCGCGATCGCCCTCGATTTTGTGCGTGAAGCCCAAGTGGTTGACTATATCGTAGCGGCGAAAGGCGCGATAGTCGCAGATGGTGCAGCCGAAGCGGCGGGCGCGATAATGGAACATGGAAATGTGACGACGGAGATTGCCGAGAGCATTGAATTGTTTATTGCAGATCTTGCAGCGGCATCGCAACTGCTTCTCAATGGGCACATTGCGTTTCTTCTTTATCTTCGTTTTGGTATCGTCAATCTCGTGCTCAATGGGGGTCGTCGGCTCATCCAGTTCGCGCTCCTCCTCCGGCTCATCGTGTTCCTCCTCGCTGATGGACGCCTCGTCGCTGGCCGAGTCGCTTTCGTGCTGCAGCTGCAACTTGTCCAGCGACACGGTCTGCAATCCACTTGTATAGCTCTCACTTTGCTCGGCCAGATCGGCAAACATTTCATTCAATGCGGTGGAGTCAATGCTGTGCATATCCGCTCCAACGGGAGTGTGAGCCTTATCGGGTATCTCTACATTGCCATTTAAATTGGCCCTTAGCTTCTTAACGGCAGGTGCAGGCTTGGCCAACGCCTCCTGCTTAGCGCGACAGTTGAGCAGATGCGTGGAGAGTGCAGCTCGGCGCTCGAACGACTTCTCGCAATAGATGCACAGCGACATGATCTTGCGCTGCTCCCCATTTGCATCAGTGACCTCTGTCGCCCGACCGACAACATCGTCGGAGAGTTGCAGACGCTTCAGTTCGCGGCTTGGTCCCTTGGGCTGAACATCACCCTGTTGCATGCGACGCTTCAGAATAGTGTTGCGCATCATGCGAATGCGTCGCGTTGGTTTCCTATTGCGACAAACCCCCAATTCAATATTAATCAATGTTTTATTAGTGTGCAGTTCCTGGCAAAACTCACTTGTGATCCTTGGAGAGGTGACGTATGACGGCTGCTGCTTGCAGAAATGTGAGCGAGCAGGCGGGACACTGAAACACAAATGCTGACGACGAATGATTCTTCTGTATGTGCAGTTCCAGCGTTTTGTGTGTCTGGAACGTCAAATTGCCTAGTTGCAAAAAATAAACGAAAATAAACAGATTGTCAGTTCAGGGCCTACCAAAATCACTGAAATTACAGTTTTTGAATAATTCTAGTTAAGTTTAAGCTATCAACACAAACATATAAATTCATAATTTAATGATTTCAATTAGGCGAGCGAATGTTTGCATTTTATGTGGGTGTTTTACATATTTCACAGAAGATGCTGGTTTCCGTTTCGTCACAGATGGATTGCTCTGGGGTTTCAGCGGAATCGCTGCCACCGCTAGGCCGATCATACTGGTGTGTGGTGACTGCCTTGCCATCGGGGCCAAGGATCGTCTGCGTTGAGTTGAGCATGTGGTGCACCTCGTTCACCTCCGTCTTGATGCTGTCATTGTGCTCGATCTTGATCGTCTGATACACTGCCTGACTTGATGTCGGCACCGATTCCAGCTGCAGCACGGGTGAGATCGGTTTCACAGCAACTGCCGGCGCCTTGCGACGCAAGCGTTCAATGACGCCGCTCAAATCGCGCATGGTGCCCCGGATTGGACGACCCTCGCGCGGCACTGGCGAACAGCCTGTGCTGCGACTGCGCAGCATATGATCCATGTCCTGTGCGCCTGCAGCCTGTATTATCATCGTGGAGTTCTGATCCTGCAAGTAAAGTGCATTTAGTAAAAACATGAAACGTAATCGAAAAATTGGAAATTGTACGCTTGGCTTTACGGCTCACTCACTGTGTATCCAGCATTGTGGCCCGTGGTGCGTGCACTGATGCAGCAGAAGACGCGCTTGTGACTGATGAAATTGGCAAAGCTGCGAAACATATTGCGGCACACGTTGCACTCATAGATCAGGCTGCACTCCTCCGTCAGCAGGTGGCGCACCTGTGAAAATCAATTAAATGACAAAACTGAAAGCAGTTTTAAAAAGAACAAAGAGGCAAGGGGGGCAATCAACCACAGATGGAACTGTGGAACTTGTTGAATCCCTTCTGTTGTCATTGATTACATCTTGTAATCACATTAAATCAAGCTTGTTCACTTTGACACCGAACAAAGCCCAGTTTCTGATAAATTAAGAAAAATCTGACGTGTCGTTCAACTTATAAGTTAAAAACTATGAAGTGAACTGCACAGATAATCTTATATATTATATTGTAGATAAAAAAATATAATTTAAAAAACCATTTGATTTCTCTGTCGAATATAGATTCGTAAAAGAATTAGATTTGTTTAAGAGCATGTCATATGCATGATATTATGCCGTGCATGTGCTCAGATGCCCTGTGATTGTCACAGCTGTCACAGCGCAAGATGTAGTTGCAACATTTGGCATGTTTCATCATGTTTCCGATTACGCCATTCTTGGACGCAGCTTGGTCACGTACGCCGTAAGCATGCGTCCCTGTGGGGAGCTTACCTCACTGGTGCCGTTCTCGTAGGCGCGACGGGCCTCCTCGAAGCCCGTGTGTGCCGTGTGCAGGGGTCGCTGCAACAGGCTCAGATCGCTGCTGGCGCTATCGCCAGCGCTAATGGCATCCATCTGTTGTGTGTCCGAATTGCAGCGCGACTTACGTTTTTTCATTACGCTGCTGCTGCTGTTGTTTCTTTTATTAATTTATTGCTGTTGTTGCGTTTGTCTTGCTGGAGATATTTCTCGTGTGTACGCACACATGTGCGTATTGTGCACCTATTTGAATTGATTTTTTAATTAATTGAAATCGGTTTTTCCCATACGAATTTAGGCCTGCATATTGCACATTTTCTTATATTGCAGTTTTCGCTTCTGTTCTATTCTCGTTGTTTAGTGAGAGAATTTCACTCGCTTCATTCTCTTCTCGCTCTACATTGCTTTTGCACTGCTAACCAACACTGTTTGGCTTGGCAGCATGTTGCCTCACAATGAGTAATGTTGACACATTACGCTCACGGATGCAACTCTGGTGTGCTTGCGCGCGATTCAGTGTTGGATAAGCAACATTTTCAAAAATTATATTTAATTAAAAAAGTTGGATTTGTTTTGTGTATATTTTAGGAGATTTATTCGCTCAAGCTTGTTGTTGGTTGACATTATGTTTTCTAATACATTTTAAATTTGAATTCTTTAACTAATGCTAGACAAAATTAGTATCTTTTGTTTTATTCACGAATACATAGTTAATATGAATTGTATTTATTGTAAAAAGCGCATGTCATAAAATAAAGTGGATTATTATTCGTTTGCACTGCTGTTAACCGTAGCTTAAGCTTGGTATATATGTATGTACGTGTGTAGGTATGTATGTGTATGCATAATTATTGTTATTCAAATGTACTGTTTTTGTTGTTCTTTAACACTCGTTTTGGAAACTCAATTACTAAATACATATTTATATATATATTTATGTATGCATATTTGGAGACATACATATATATGTTTTACTTTTACCACACTGGTCATTTATTATTATCCATTATTATACATACATAGTATATTGATATTAATTGAATTGCTGAAAAAATATGCATTTATTGATCTGTCTCATGTTTTTTTTTTTGGTGTAAATAGCATGTGGCTTAATAATAGGTATATCATTTAATTGTGTACATTTATAAGCAGAAATGGCTACATTTGCTCGTATGTATGTATTTAATGTAAATATAATCTCTTATATTCTTAATGTTTATACGTAATTTACGCGGCAGAAGAAGAACTTGACTTGATTCGCTAGCGATAAACGTTTTTGCCATTTTGCACTTTCCATTAGCTGCTGTGTATTTGGTTTAGTTTTGTTTAGTTTAGTTTCATGATGAGTAAATTTGTATAAGGGTTAAGGTAATGCGTTTATCTTTAGTAAGGCACTAGTTACACGATAATTATTGAATAAAGTGTAACTACTGACTACGACATACAAATCCCTCCTGCATATTCCGATCGAATCCTTAAAGCTTACGGGTACAATTTCATTTAGCGTATTCTTTTCTTTTTAGTTTTCATATTCATTTTCATTTTTTATTTAGCTAATGCAGCGCTGCAACTAAAACTAAACTGATTACAAAACAAGCAACGATGCTGCAGCGACCACGCCTACTAAAGATAATTTGAATTAGGATTAGGCTCAATCAATGGGGATCAATCAATCAATCAATCGATCGATCTGTCGACATGGAGTACCGCAATATTAGCCACTACACAATTTCGCTACAATTTATATATATGTGTGTGGGTGGTTTTTGGGGTTGACTGGTAGGTTGGTTGGTTGCGTGTACGTTTAGGCTGATACTTTACTGTATTTCTTTCGATTTTCGTTTTATTCTTTTATTTTTTTTTTTTGTTTTTTTGTTGATAACACATGTATTACATATATATAAATGTGGGTAGTAGCAGATTTTGTGACGCGCTGATCTTGTTGTAGTGATCGCACACA
The DNA here is from genome assembly GCA_035041535.1 of Drosophila cognata. Classification (NCBI taxonomy): domain Eukaryota; kingdom Metazoa; phylum Arthropoda; class Insecta; order Diptera; family Drosophilidae; genus Drosophila; species Drosophila cognata. Next base: position 7,825,339 of record JAWNLC010000571.1, on the reverse strand, counting down.
CACACACACGCTAGTTACAATATCTAACCTATAATTATGTGTAGCATTATAGGGGATGGAAGAGAGATAGAGAAAAATAGAAAGAGAGTTTGTATAGTTAGCGCTCGGGTATTTTTTTTCTAAGTTTTTTAGTACAATTCGTAATATTTTTTTTTTTTGACAGACTATAAAACTATGTTTATGTTTAAGTTTAGCATGATAGTTACCATACATAAAGTTGAAAATGCAACTGCAGTTGGGAATATTGCATCGTATGCACAAGCAAACTATGCTAAATATGTTGTATCAAAATCCATTGTAATATGCTGTTATAGATGTGAGTGTAAGTGTATCTGTGTGTGTGTGTGTGTGTGTGTATTATGCACAATGCATTTCAAAATTTAAATTACATCTGGTTTACACACGGTTTACGCATGTTTACTGGCAGTTTTGAAAGTTGCTTTTCAGCCAACTATCTTTGGTAGCAACTGCCATTCTTAATAGCTGCTTATAGTGTGGCTGTGTGTGTGGCTGTTGGGTGTGTGGCTGTGTGTGTGTGTGTCGCTGTGTGTGTGTGTGTGTGTGTGGCTGTGTGTGTGTGTGTGTGTGGCTGTGTGTGTGTGTGTTGAGGGCACATGCATAGCAGGAGCAGGACTAACAACTACGTACATAAGTGCAGGAAATGGCTTCTACTCTATGCTTGTATGGTATTCTCTCATTTCTAGTTTATTTGTTGTGGGCATACAATTTAACCTAGATTAACATATGGATGCTTGTTTGCTTACAATTAAAGATCTTGGTATTTTTTATTATAATAAATTAAATTAAAAGTTCTTTTTAGGTTTATTATAAAATTTCACATTGTTTAAAAGGTTATCATGATTTTCGCTTTTGTTTTTATTTTGTTACATGTTATTTGATGTATGTATGTAATATATTTATATAGTGTATGTTTGCTGATGTTTTTCGCGTGTGGATGTGTGAGAGAATGTGTGTACAATGAGATTCGCATTCTACTTACATAGTTTAACTCATTTTACAAATCATAAATTAGGCAATAAACTAAAACAAACAATTGTCAATAAAAATGTACACTTAAAATCAAATAAAATAACACGAAAATCGTTTCACTTAGCGAGCAAAATGAGACTTTAAAAATGAACTTAAATGATAAAACATATACACGTGTATGTAAGTATGAATGTCGAACATAGAAAGTAATTAAGAATAGTTATATATTTCATATAATACATAAGGCCTTTTGATGGGGAAATCGTTTTCAATCGTGTTTCTTAAAATTTACACAAAGTGTTCATTAAACGCTCTGCCGATCCGGTGATGAGTCTTTTATGTTTGTGATTGTTTCTGAATGAAGATGGGGCTAGTGAGCGGCGTGCCCTTGAGTTATGAGACTTGTTCCTTGTGACACATATAATACAGTTCATCATATTAGGTATGTAAATGTAATTCTGCATTTATGTGTATATGTATACGCAAGTACAACAACATGTACTAAACATTGCAATATTATCATATTAGTTTGGTATCGTTTTAGTTATCGAATTGTCTTTTTGTTGCTGTTTTTGTTGATGTTGCTTTTGTTTGTTTGTTTTGTTTTGTTTTGTTTTCTTGAATTATTCTGTAGACGACTGTTTTGTTTTATATATTCGATTTGTTTTTATACATTGTGATTAATGTGTTTAGTTTAAGAACTTTGCTACTGTTATCATTATGAGGTTGGCCAACATGATGCAAATACTTGATTCTTGCAAATAGCTACCTCCGCTGACAACAATGTCTTTCTCCTCCAGCAGCGGATAGTCGATGACATGTATAATGCCATTGGTGCACTCCACATCCGGCCGGTAGACATTGATCTTCTTGTAATTCCACAACAGCACATAACCTGCAATTAGAGAATCCAATTAATTTGATTCGTCCACCGTCCACAAATTGTTACATAAATCATGTCTAAAGTGATTTTGCTATGGAGCACAGGGTGAAAGAGTTGAATGTTATGCATGGAAAATGGCCAGTTTTGGCTATAGCTATGGTGGGTTTGGTTTGTGCAATGGGTTGACATACGACGGTAGCACTCACCAGTCCATTCGTGACTAGCATACTCATCATGTAGATCTTTTATATATTAAATAGTTTTGGTTAAATACAAAGCATGGAATTTTTGGTAAAGTCATAGAAAAACAGCATATGTTAGTACAGATCATGGGGCCCAATAGTATTTAATCGAATTGATATTGAAAGCATTTTTGAATGGCCAAATTGGCGGCAGTTAAACTACTACTTACGTCCAGCCTCCTCCTCGACCCTCATTTTAAGTGAGTCACGGAATGTGGGGAGCACAACATTGTCGGTGGCGAGCGACATTTGCGCCAGATCCTTCATGGTGAACACATGATCCGCAATTACCAGATGACGCTCCAAAAGACTCCTGGACTGTTATTACAGCAGAAAAGGGGGAAGAACTATAAGTAAAGGTGCTCTTAGCGGAATGAATATCGACTCACATGATAGGCAAAGTCACGCATGAAGAGCTTCTTGTGCGCCGATGGGTAATCCAGTTCAGTCTTCTGCCAGCCCTTGTCGCGTGGCACAAAGAAGGTGTATCGTCGCTGAGTATTGTTCAGCTGTTCGTTAAAGTGCGAGAATTGGCCCATTTTATATGTGTCGCTGTCGATAACAGAAAAACATTAGCTACTTGAAAAGTAAACCGTTTGTATTGAGTTGGTACCTCATCATTGGATCGGTCTCCAGCTTGCCCAGCACAGTGGTATGTGGCACGCCCAGCACACGGTCAATGATATGCACAAATCCATTGGTTTGGGCAACGTCAGCCTGCAGCACAGTGGCATTAACGCCACCACCTTCAACAGTAACGACTGCATCCGCGCCCTCGCCTTTGACATTGAAGTACAGGAATGTTCTATTATTTACTGTCGGCACCTGAGCAATCTGAGAGTGAAGAAGGACAAATTTAGGGCACTGAGTGATGTGATTCTTATGGTGAAGTCTTACCATATTTGCATTCTTTTCTCTGATCTTCTCGACGTTCAAACGATCCTTGATGATGTGCATGTTAAGAATATCAGTCATCTTCTTGCGATCCCTGTGGTTAACAATCGAACTTTAGATTTGAGTTTTGGTCATTTATAGAACCTATTTACCTAATAATATTGTCAATAGACGAAATGTTCCATGCCTCGTTGCTGGGCGCCAAAATGGTCACCTCGGACAGATTGTTAATTCCTTCCAGCACTGCGCCACCGGCGTCCATAATAACCTCGTAGAACTTGCGCAGTGCTCCATTCTCTCCGTTGTCCTTCAAAATATAAGCAAAGGTTTTTCAATCAAGTCTAAAAACTAAAATTAAATAGTTATAGTTTTTTCTTGGGGGGAGGTCGCTCAAGCTAAATGTGTTTTAAGTATAAGTAGCGTGTGTTTTTTTTTGAAGTGTACAAACATCAAACAGCGATTTCATTTTAAAAATTATTCACAACATTTATAATGTTAATAAAATGTTAACCAAATAAGTTTGCCAATCGGTATACAAGAATCAAATATTAAATGGGTAGCGAGTAATTTTCCCACAATTTATGATGACCTCTGATAATCTAATCGATATTGTGGCTGATGAATTTCTACTTAATCAAATCAAGATGTGAAGTTCATTAGTCTCATCTGGCTATGAGAAATGAGGTACAAAGTGGTTAAATGAGATGTGGAGCCAGCGGTGGCGGATGGCGGATGGTGCGTTCAGTGATTGGGTTTGGTCCATGTGGAAAAACTGATGAGTGTTATGTTTGAATTGGTTGTGGAATACAATTACTTACGTTCAGAAACTAAATCGGTACAATCGGTGTACAACGGGTGAAGAAGTAGTAGTAGTAGTAGTAGTATTATTATTATAAAAAGATTGTTAAAAAGTTCGTTTTCGTTTCGAAATTGGGCAATGTTAAGATTTGTGTATGGTAAACGTATTCATTATTATTATTCAGGTTCCACGCAGTGTGCAAGTTCCGCCACAGAGTTCGAAAAATGTTTGAAATAAATCATTAGGGAATATATAGTTTATTTTCCGTTATTTCTTGATCGCAGTTAACGAGTATTATATAACGAGTATTTATATTGCAATTTCAAATTGTCAAGCAGAGCATTTGGTTCATTTACACGTTTCACGTTATGCAAAACAATTTCTCAACTTATACTTCTATGCACGTGCATGATAAGAAACAAAATCATAATATTACAAGAAAAAAATATATATAAGAAGCTCAATCCATGCAGTCTCATTGAAAATATCGAATGAAAATAAGAAACCAAAAGATAATTAACAACTGTGTTCAAACTGAAAAACACATGCATCGTTGGGTGTCATAAAAACGGTTTTGATGATCTAATCGAAATCCGTCAGTGATTGAGACAATTGAAGCTATATCAATAATACCAAATTAAGCTTGATCTGCCGTTCTTTATTACTCATCAAAGTGAAAATAATTGGTGTTTAGAGAAGTACATCAATCTAGTATGTAGAGCATGCTGCGATAAGTTCATAGTTGACATGCGGACACTCAATATTACTGAGAATTGGAAGGTTAACTCAACTTTACAATATATAATAGGTGGAAGTATAGCTATCAAAGAGTATTGTTTACCTTGAACGACTGTTTTATAAATTGTTTGGTCAATTGTCGATACGAATTTTCATTTTGCGAGCGATATGGAAGGATTTTTGTTTTTGTTGGCATGTACGAGAAACAGAATATAGAATAACCGGTCAGTAAATCGAATATGACAAATGAGCGGTGTGACAACAAAATGCTAAACAAACAATCATAAATGTACAAAACTAAACATTTAGATGAGCCGACTTGGCGCTGATATCGAATGTACAACAATGTATATAATGTCTGTAGAATAATATGCCTACGATCTGATCTGACATGATCGAGATGCGTTTTCTACGTTAACGGATAAAACGATCAAAGCATGCCGATTGTGATCTGAAGCTGAGATGAGAAGCTATGAATGAAGGAAAGCTTTTAGCCGATTACGATTACATTACACATGGACTTGGCGTGGTTCAACCAATGCACTCGATGGAGAAAAATGGGCATGTTGTGAATGAAGTTTTTGGTTATCGAATGAGAACTATTTTTGTTGACATGGGACAGTCCAAGCAATGCTATCATATAAATTCCATTTGTTTCCAGAATTTGTTTTATTTTTTTTGCTTTAACCAATTGGATGCCGATTTTAAGCGATTTGCTTGCACAGTCGAGTGAGCTGCAGTTTGAAAGCAAAGCATTTGAGAAATAAGATCAATTTGATTGCCGTTGTGCCAATTAGCGCCTTGGAAATTGCAGCTCATGATAGATAGAGATAGAAAATTGAAATTTGGTTCATAAGATAAATTGTACATTAAATACATTGCTTTTCATTGTTTTTTTTTTTTTTTTTTTTTTGGTTGAATTTGGCAATACTTACATTACACCCAAAATTTTTTTAAAATAAAATTTGTATTTTAAAAAATTATTTTAAAATAAAATTTTGCTTTTGATTTTACATGGAACCGAACCAGTTTATATGTCAAGAGCAAAGTTCGTGGCGCTATGACGCCAGCAAATCTTGCATCCATCTTCAGATACCGAAAGAGATCCAAACAATTCGGTTCTATGTGAAATCAGACTTGGGTTTTCAAAATATTTTTTCTTTTATTATTTTTTTCTTTTTGGCAGTGTAGCTATTGAGTATTTGAGATCAAACATCGTATTATGATCTACATACATACGCACGTGTATTTGTATGTGTCTGTGTAACTATAATGTCAATGTCAATGCCAAATTATGTTACGCTATTCAATACTTTTGGCTTGGACTTTGCATATAGACGAACTCTGGAAATCTTGGGCCATCAAGCAGACGCGCGCCACTTATTGATGCTCAGCTAAATGCAAAGCTGTATGTGTGTGTGTGTTGAGTGTGTCTGTGATGTATGTGTGTATATGTAAGCATTTGCTGGGACAGCCAGCTGGCAGCCCAGCAATCCAGTGTTGCGTGCCGAGCCAATCAAAATGACAAGCCTTATCGCCAGCCACGGCCAGTCTCTATTTATTTACTATCTGTGTGTGTGTGTGTGTGTGTGTGTGGGTGTGTGTGTGGGTGTAAGAGTCTCTCTGTTCTGTACAATCAGACCGGGTGCTACGCCCACCTACCTGTAGAAACTGTGTGACTGTCGTATCGATGATCATCAGCGGACGATGGATCAGATGGACGACACCGTTCTTCACGGGTATATTGGCCCTGACAATCTCGGCGAGGACCACGCCTTGTGGATGCGTGGCATCACCAATGATTGTATTCGACTTCACATACACTGCGAGAATAAGATGATAGCGAGGTAGTAGTATTAGTAAGTCTGAGCGATGAATATTAAACTAAATTCTTATCTCACTTTTTCCGTCCTTTTGCTTGAAGAAGCTCACTGTGACCTTGAGTTGATCCTCAAAGGCAGCGGAAGTCTTGGGTTCATCGTGCTGCGAGGCGGCAGTGAAAATGACAGTGTTCGGTATCACATGACCGTCGATGACTTTGCCATCGACTAAGCTGCTGCGCGTCGAGAGCTGCGAATTTGTAAAAGATCCGAATAAGTATTGCTATAATTTAGCGGTCTAAATTATACTTAGTACAACAAAGACTATATAGTTCTGAGTTGTTTAGGCGTCTATACAATTGGGTGGCTCGCTGTAGTCTGTTGATTGTACGCACCTTGAAACCCTCATCGACGGGCAAGAGGAAGGTGTGCGCTCCGGGCGCTTGATAAAGCGTTTCCTTCTTCATTAGCGTCATCTGTGAGCGATAAGTGCGCAATTTGTTATCGCCCAAGCTGAGTTGATCGGCCTTCTGTATGAATTGCAGTGCATCCAAATTGTTAATCTCGGCCTTGGCACTCAGTGCAGTCAGCGGCTCCAGCACCTCGTCTATAATGTGCATGACCTGTTTAATGTATAAAAAATCATAACACATAGCTCGGATAATGTTCATTGTATATAATATAATAATAGGCCACCGACCTGTCGCATGCCCTCGCGATTCTGCTCGATGCTGAGCGAGGGAATGATGCGTGCATTGTTCACATAGATGTCACCATTGCGATTCTTTGTGATGTACAGCGGCGGATTGCCATCCATATCCGATGACACGGCCTTTTCCAGTTGATCTTTGTTGAACGCGGCGGTCGCTAAACGATTGATTCATTTAAATATGATTCACTTGGTGGTGTTCAAATAATACTCACTGATGTGATAGAGGACATGCGTGGTACCCTTGTGGCGCTGGAAGGCTTCGTTAGTCGGCACAAAGATCGTGCAGGAGCGCAGCGATAGCGTCGCATTTGCAACCTTATTTTGCTCGAGTAGACTGTAGAACTGTAAGCATAGACCATTGAACCATTGGTGTGTAAGTAAGTGTGTATTTGTTCAGGAATGCAGGACACGAAATATCGAACCAAACAAAACCATGCAATGTGCTCAAGGAGGAGGATGGGGTGCGGGTGTGTCTTTGACTTTTGGCAAACGACAACCTAAATGGCCAATTCCATGGCAACGTCAAACAGCTAGTAAAACTGAGCAACGGCTGTGCAGGTAGCAAAAAAAAAAAAAGGAACGAGGTTTATTGAACCAATTACGTAAGCAACTACGGCCAACCAGGCATCGAGGGCTGTTTTTTTTTTTTTGCCGTGCGCCCATTTCAATAATTCTTCAATTGTGAGCGGGTGATGTTTATCAGGACATTTGGTTACGGCGCTGGGAAATGCATTTTCCAGTCGCTGCTACCCTACATTAGAGGCGCTGACCCTTTCAGGCTGACGGCCACCACCTGCCTGGCAACACAGCACATGCGACCGCGCACTTTGCGGCTTCCCAACGCTGCGGCGACACGCCCTGCTGCACATTCTCAGCCAGCTTTATGACGAAGCTCACTCTTTTTCAAATTGACCGTCTCTTCATGTTGTTCATGTTGTTGTGTGTGTGTTTATCCAATGTCCTGCACCTTTTTAATTTTTTCTCGTTGCTCGCTCTGACCGTGTTTTGGGTTTCTCTTGTCCTGTCGCCACAGTGAGTCACGTCACTTTTATTTTGTAGACTACACCACCGTCTGCCCGTTTCCTGGGGTTTGATGCACTGCAACGTGCTCATTTTGGTAATTTGAGAAGCCAGTTGTGAGTGTCTTTATCGTCCTGCTTTGATATCGTCGCTATTTTATGTTTGCTTGGTTTCCATTTCGCTTTCTAAACGCTTTCGTTTATCAGACTGCTTTTAGGTAAATGAACTGTGAATGCTCGTCACTGAGTTTATTGAGTGTGAAAATGTTTCGGTTTTGTGCAGTGTGGTTTTTAGTTAGTTGCCAAAAATCGGCTGTGTACCTTAAATTGAACTTTAGTTCTGTTTGCCAAGTTCTTATGCACATCATCAATATGCGACTATTTTGTGTCAGCAAACAGTAAAACAATTTTTTAAATTATATTTTCTGAACTTAATTTATTTTCAAACTTCACAGTGAATCTTTCCTTCAAAAGTAATTTCGCTCAGACAAAATTAAAAAAAAATTCTTTTAATAAAGATTTGCTCGTTTTTGGTTGACAAAAACAAGAAATGTTATTTCTAACTGAAGTAAATATGAATAAATAACTCATAATTTATGAAGAACTCTGATAACAGAGTCACACTTTTGAAAGTTTTTATTTGCATAAGTTTGAGACCAGGCAGATTAATCTTCAAGCATTTCATTGCGATAATCCTGTCAACTGAGCCGTTATCATCTAGTAATTGCTTCCTTGGGGACAGGGAACTTTGCATAAGTTCAAACTGCCGACTGTAATTCATTACAAAATCCACTCACATTGACAGGCAATTTCAAGTACAAACCGAGTATGTATTTAGGGTATAGAATCTACGCTGTTTTGAAATGTATTTGATTTCCAGCGCTGTGCCATTGAACCCTGTTCGGGCCAAAAGGAAAAGATAGAGCTGAAGACTGCTGCTGCTGTTCGTTGGTTGCAAACACCCCCCAATCCTCACCCGCTGCCTGCGTTAGAGTCAAGGGCAGACGTGAGTCAGAGCCCAGACGGCGGTGCAAACAAATTCGGCTAATGCAGCCGTCGAACAGAGTTCTGGTCAATTGCCAACCCTCTAAGGCACTTGCGGGGGTGGGCGGACACGCCCACTCAGATAGACAGACACACACACACACACACACAGACATCCCTTGTTTCAAATTTTATTAACGAAATTAAGGCAAAAAACATGTAACGCTTTTACTTCTACAGATAACAGTTGTTGTTGTAGTGAGTGTTGTTGTTATTGTTGCAGCTTACCCTAACTGGCATAAGGCGCCTGAAGGATTTGGCAGTGCTCTGAAGAGAGAGAGAGAGAGAGAGAGAGAGAAAGAAAGAAAGAGAACCGCTAACAGTTCAAATTTTGTTTGCAACTCACATGTTTGTGTTTTTTTTGTAATGTCTGTATGGAGTTTTAGCCAAATTTATTTAATTTGTCCTAGTCAGGATACCAAAATATGCTACAATTACAGGGGACTGTTTGTATGCAAGTGGGTGTGTGTGTGTGTGTGTGTTGTTATTGTTGTGGGCATGGCTCTAGAGGAAATTCAATGCAGCAGCTAATTGTTACAACAAAAAAAAACAGCAGCTGGCAAAATGCTTAGCCTGTAGCCTGTACAGCTTCATGAACAGCACTCGATCATCAAGATGAGGAGCAGCGTCAACTGTACACTCTACACTCAGAAAAAATCATCATACTTTTTGAGCCAAGTGAAACTCAGTTTATTTTTCAGAAAGTATATAGCCAGAATCGAAAATCGAAAAAGGCTTTAAGAATCTTTCTTTCGTACGCTTGGAAATTATATTTTTTTTAAACCTGACCATTTTTTATAGTTATCAGGGCGATTTTTATGACTTTTTTTCTGAGTGTATATGTGTATTCCCTAGTGAGTGTACTCTCAAAATTTAATTAATACAAATTATGTATGTATGGTAAAGTTTTTGGTATAGTAATTGCAGCAACCCCCTTGAGTTGTCTTAATTGCTGCCGAACAGCAGATATTGAGTGGGGGTTGTGGTAAGGGTATGGGCAGGGCATGGGGCGACAGCAGGAGGCACGATCGCATGTCACTGGATCTCTAATGCATTTCGCCTTAGCCTTAAGTAACTGAACACATATGAAAGTATGTAGATATATATGAGCATTGCCGTATATGTTCCATTAAGGTCACTTGCTCAATTCATTCAAGTTTTTTTTCAACGCCTCAGAATAGTTTTATTTGTATTCGTGCCACACAAGAAACTATAAAACGCGTCTCGGCATCGCTTGTGCGGCAAGAGTATTGTAAGCTTAAATTAAATTTAATTGAATCCGATGCTGTTGCTGATGCTCGATATGAAGAGTGTGTATAAATGTGTGTGTGTGTGTGTGTGTGGATGAGTGTGTGCCTAGGTCGAGCCGCCTACAAATGGCTGCAGCATTGCAACTGTCGCCAGTCAAAGGTTAAAGAATAAAATTAAAATCATGAATACAAATGCAAGGCCTGAGCCAAAGATGTTGATGCAACGTCACAAGCAGCACGCTTGACAGGAAGTGTAGGGTCAGCGCAGGAGGTCAACCGTGCAACGCCCGCACATTGCCATCATATATGCTATGTCTCTGAAGGGGAATTTCTGATCGCACAGCTCTCACTCGCTCTTATGTAAATGAGTTTTGATTGAAATTTGACTCGAGCCTGTTGCACTTTTTCTTTGGGGTTCTTCTTCCAGGAAAATAACATGATTATAATAATTATTATAGCCCAATACCGTTTATAAATGTGTCGACATATTGCTTGAAGGGGAAATAAGAATTTGTGTGTAAGAAATGGGCAAGGGACTGCCAAACTGAATGGAATAAATTGTTATAGCCTTTACATAAATATTTATTTGAGAGCTGACAATTTATTCTTATGAGTTTTTCCAAGCAAAATCCACTTATTACCAATGCTATCTATATGAGCCATCAGAGCAATGAGCTTTGGGATTTGAGCATGAGCACTTTTTATCGTTATTTGAAATTTCTTATGCATATATTGCATGCATTTTCGCATTAGTACAGTGCATATTCGCTAAAGTGAGCTGCTGGCTTACAAAGCAAAAGTTATACATATTAATTGAATATATGAAAAATATTCATGTTATCACAATAATATCCGTTCATAGTGAATTCAGGCTATAAGTCGATTAAACTACAGTTTCTAATATAGAGGAAGTGCAAAATACACACATATTTTACCTCTCGTTTCTCTGCCTGTTCCATTCTTTTGCACTTTTTCAGGGCATAAAAATAAAATATATATCACTATATAATACATATTCGACATGGTAAAGTGATGGGTAAATAAAAAGGTTGTAAATAATGGGGATTAAGCAGTATAATCAACGACCTTATAGAAATAATAATTATTTCGCAAATATGCACACGAGGTTCTTGGGTGCTTTGTTTTGTGTTTTTTTTATGGATTAAAAGAACCTTCTTTTGAATTCTGCTTCTCATTTCGCAACAAAAAGATGTTCGTAATGAGCACGCTCTGTTTGCTTGTAGCTGTAGCTATGCCACAAGCCACATTAGCTCATGCCACATATATATAGAGCAAAAGAGGAGGCTGGTAACGGCAGAGGTAATACATAGTTTGCCACATTGTGGCGACAATTACAGGTGAGGAGTCAGCTGGCAGCCAGTTCGCAGTTCGCAGCTCACACGCTTTCTTTTCAAATGTGAAATTATATTTTCTTGGTTTTTGAAAATGCTCGCTGGCTAACAACGTTTTTTTTGGGCATTCAATGTTTAACAGACTAGAACGACAGAGACGTGAGTCGTTGTTGCTGTTGTTTCAGTTGCTGCTGCTGCCGGTAGTTGGTTGGTTGTTGTTTCAGGCTGACAACCTTTAATGGCTTCTGACTTTTTTACACTTTTATGTGTTGGCCATATGTCGGTGTTTCAAGTGTGTGTGTGTGTTTGTTTCGAGTGTGTGAAGGTGTAAAAAAGGCAAACGCAAATAAGTGGAAAACTGTTATGCTCAGTCGACGTCAACGTCCGGCAACTTTTGTGGCCAGTTGGTTGGTTGGTTGTTATCATTGCTGTTGTTGCTTTTGCATAATTTTTTGGCTTTTACATAATGGACTCAGCATGCATACCAAATGTGGCTAGCTGAGCTGTGCGCTGCTGACTCTGGACTTTGGAACGCTAACATGGGTAACAAGGCGCATCGATTTTTCAATAGGCAAGAACAACAAGTGCAAATGGCAAAGGTCAAGGACGTGTTGTAACAACGAGCAGGCAGCTGCGACTCCTCACGACTACCTGTGCGGGTGTCCCTCTCTCTCTCTCTCAGTCTCTGTCTTTATCTGTCTCTCTCTCTCTCTCTCTCTAAGCATCACGCTTACTCTCACTTCATTTTCCTCTTTTTAAGGACTTTCTGCACAAGGATTTTCGTTTCAAGGGCATTTGCCGCCAGGCTTGACCAAAATGTGTCAACTTTCGTCTACCATTTGTACCATATATGTGTGAGTGTTAGCCAAAAATTACTTTTAGAGTCGTCGCTCGAAAAAGATAACGATTTTGAATTGTAAACAATTCCAATATATTTTTCTATGCAACAATATAAAATGCTTAAGGCTTTCAAAATTTGTACATTTTAAGGTGCTTACAAGCGGCTAATTTAATTTAATTTAGAACTCTATTGGCTCTTTTTTTTAATTAGTGTTACTGTTTCTGAATTTTGTTGTTAAGCAAATAAACCAAGCAATTCCAATTCCTCAACAATGACAACATATTTTTATTTTTATAATTTAGGAGCGATCTCTGCACAGTGTATGAGTGTGCACATGTGTATGTGTGTGTGTGTGTTTGTTAACAATTCTAAGTACGAGCGAAAAGAGAAGACAAAAACCAGCTGACCAATCAGCTACATGTGTTTTCTAATATTGTGTCAGTGGAAATTTAGATGCATCTAGTTTTGTGACTCACCTGTGAAAGCTCCGTATCATCGCGCAATTTGTCCAACAAATCGGTAGCAGCTGCAAATGAGCAGCAGAGCAGCAGCAGCGCAGCTAATGCGCTTAAACCGCTGCGTGCGAACATTATTTTATTTTTTACACAAACACACACTTGTTTTTGCAGCAGCAGCGACGACGACGGCAGCGACTTCGACGGCGGCTTTCGAGGGTTGGCAGTATTTGTTACTGAGTGTGTGAGTGGGGAGCGCGCGACTTTTCTACGATTAATATCTGCAATTTAAAGGCAAAAAAGAGGCACACACACACACACATAGGCATAAATAACATTGCAAATTCAACCACCGACAAGAAGCACCCACAACCAGCACCCCCTATGAAATTTGCTATCTGAAATCTGTGAGCGTCTGCACAAAACAAGGCGGCTTTAAAAAATGCACACACGCACACACTCACATGCACTCAAATACCGTTATGTCACAAAAAAGCACCAGAAGCAAAACAAGAAAAATAAGAGCCAAAGCTAAGCTGCTCTGTTTGTATATTGTTTTTAGTTATTTCTTTGCCTTGTTTCTTTTGCTTCTTTGTGTTAAATTATTTTGCACATTCCGATTAAATATGGTCATTCGCTTTGTGCTGTGTGCTTTTGCTGTTATTCGCGGTTCAAATATATTGAAGTCGCCGTTGTCTTTCTCTTTCCCGTTCTCATTCTAATAAATAATTCAAGGAAAAGTGATTTTGGAAAAGTCAAGCCAAGCCAAACTAAACTAAATTATGCAATGCGCCTTCGGGTAACTATTTATTGCCTGGCCGCGTAACACTTTTGCTGCCTGTTAGCCAGCCTCCTTTATTTGCTTTATTTGTTTTTGCATTCCCAATCAATAGCGAATTAGCCATTTCGTTGTTACGTTGCTTACACTTAATTTGTACTTCTTTTATAATCGGAGCAGAAAATCTATACTAAGCGCAGCAGCGAGCGACGCACGGTTACTTTGAGCAGAGCCCGAGTCCCACACACAGTGAAGCCACCACAGGAGTTAATTCACCCAAACAATACCGAAACGACACTAGCGTACGCCACGCTTCAACGTTTTCATGCAACTAACTTAAGCCGAGAACAGGTTTTACCGAGAGAGCGCGCGCACACATATACAGTTACAAAATGATGGCTGCTGATATTCTGTTCTGTTATTCCACTGTTATGCTCATTGTCAACTGTTATTTTCGCTTGTCCATGAAAACGATACCGAGCGACTATCGATAATTAACAACAAGCTCGACAATTGTTTGAATAAGTATACAAACAACAAAAGCTGAATAGGGCATATTGGTACATTAAAATCCAATTCTCATAACTTTTAACGATTGAAAGTAAAAAATCGAAAACAAACACTAAGTATGTTAGCATACATATGTGTAATAATGCAAATGCCCACTAGTGTTTCAAAGTTTGAAACTCTATTTCACTTGTAAAACCAACCAACCATTTATTCATATTTAAATAGGCAAAGTAAATTAACATAACTAACTAAAAACTGCGTTTAAATTACTCAAGAATTTACTTTCAAACTTATTTAGATTTTTTAAGCTCATAACTTTGAAAAATGTTTTTATTTGGCGGCGTCATACCAGGGCTGGGCTAAAATATACCAAAAAGTCACATTTTGTTAAAATGAGTAGTTATCACTTAAGCTTGACAGTGGTCTTTAAATTAAATTACTTAACTTAAAAACAAAATTATTTTATTTTATTTTTATATAATGTATAACAACACCGTTGTCTTTTGACAAGCCCAACGTAAGTAAAATCAGCCGACTCGAAACTGTTCAACACTGAATGAAAACTCAGCTGTTTGTTTGGTTGACAGAGCCAGCTGTGAGCTGGGTGTTGTGTAACTGCTTGTGAAACTATTCGTTTCGGAATGGAATGCGTTCGTAAATTTGTACGCATTTTCCAAACAAATCCCCAATTTTTTACGCGCAGTATTGCCATGAGTTCCTCTAGTCGGGCCAAGGAGGCCGTCGAACAGCTAAAAGATAACAATCCCTACTACTCCAAGTATGCTGACAAAATAGCCAAAATGCAACAAACTTCAGCCGAGGAATTCTTGGACCGCATTGAGCGAGTTGTAAGTCCCATTAAGGATGGTAAAAGTCAGGCCAGGTGAGTCAAAGTGAATAAGCGTATTTATATTACTTACCCCTTCAACTTGTATTGTTTTTAGATCCTACTCAGAGCTATTGAATCCGAAGCAAAAGCTAGCCACTGAACAGGCTGAACTGCCCCATAAAAAGCTGGCCGACATTATGAAGATTGAGCTGATTGCCGACAAGGATGCCAAAGATATTGCGCAAATCTGGATCGAATACCACAAAACCAAGGAAGTGCTGGCTGCCACGCTGACCACAGCCCAGTATGAGACGCTAACGGCACGTGCCAAGGAGCATCCAATATTTCTATTGCCTCTTCCACGCAGTGAAGGCTTCGAGTTCATCATGCTGCAGTTCTCCGCGAACACTGTGCACTTCACGCCGTTGTTGGCCTACCAGGTGCATAAGGAGAATGCGCCCGAGTGCCTCACATTGGTGCACTACACGGAAAAACAGGATAAGGGAATTGTGCTAATGCGCGGCGAGTACGACACAAAGGTTCTAACGGCACAGGAGGCTCAGTGTCTGGCGAATGAGCTGCAGATGTTCTACTATAAGACAGACGAGAGCAAGCTCAAGCTGCTGGAGACATTCACCAAGCGTCCAGATGAATTCAAGCACATGGATCTTATAAGAGAGGTGGAAAACATTCAACTTGCTTAGGCGTTGAGGTTATTCGAATATCGACATTAAAATAAAATAAAAATCAAATTTAAGTAAACAATTTATGAATTAACCAAGTGGATTTTAGATCGAGTTAATGGAAGGTATTTGATGAAGAAGTGTTAGTAGACTTAGGCTTGTCAATGGTTAGATTGCTTAAGATATTTCTCAAACATTTATTCGTGTGTGATCTTTATTATATAGTTGGCCGATGTCAATAAATTGTTATTCGAATGTTGTGAGCATAATGAAACTCGTAATTGGAGTATTAGAAGCAGATACCGTTATATCTTTATAATATAGAAAAGGCTGGACTTCCTCATGCCCACGATTTTTCACTTAATCCACACTATAAACATTTCTAGTTTTTTGGATTGATTAATTTTGTATGAAAATATATTTAAACTACAGAGGACAGAGCTTAAGTTAAGTTTAGAATTGATCGGAAGAGCGATAAACAAAACGAATGAATTCAAGCTTATGAAGTCTGCCAAATGGCGTGGTATGTTTTTTTTTCTTCGAATAATGTGCATTTATTGAGTGGTTTTTTTTTATACCCTTCTTGAGGATATTTCAATTTTACTTCCAAGCTTGCAACGCTTTGAAAGTCTCGGATCCCATTAAGTATATATATTTTGATCAGAATCACTCATCGAGTCAATATAGCCATCTCCGTCTGTCTGTACAATATCGATTTCGCATCCAGGCGTGAAAGAGGATGCCAATTAATAAAATTAGTTAAAACAGTGATTGATATGTCAGCAGATTAATTGCAGTCTTCAAGGATATGTAGTCATCATACCTAAGATAACAGTCGTTTTGGAAAAAATCTACTAAAAGAACTGATCCAATGTATATTTTTTCAAATACGTATTTTTGGAACACTCTGTTCATAAACAATTTTTTACGCAAGAGTGTCAGGAATTTACCATTTATTCATGGTTATTTGCAATGAACATTTAATTGTTTTTAACATTCAAATATTTAATTATTCTTTGGTATTAACAAGAATTGTATACATATAAACTATTGCTCCAAAATTGTGAAACAAGATAATAAGCCTTAATATGATCGCCTCCTCTTTGTTTTAGCTTTGGCATAATGATTAAAACATGTCGTCCTCGCCGGCGCCATGCAACTGCAACAGACACATTTACATAAATGCATTCATAACAATAAGAATAAAAATGAAAATAATAGTTGGGGTATGCACTTACCAAAACACCGCCGTTGTTTTCATTAAAATTATCGTTGTTGTTGTTGCTGTTGATGCCACTTTCAAGCATTCGATTGTGTAACGCCTGAATTGTGGAGGCACGCTTGCCAAATCTCACACGTGCTCTATCGCCATAGTAAACATCGAGATCCTGCAGATATTTCAGTGCATCCGCCATGTTGCTGATTTCATTGTTGCGTGGCGGGCGCGCCTTGGATGCCTCCACGTTGCAGCCAGCGGCAAACAGAGCGAGTGCCACACACACAACCAGAGTGCAGCGCATTGTATTCGACATCGTTTCCGATAGGATTAGCTGCGTACGCGAAACGTAAAATGGTTTGCTGCTAGATAATTATTAATTAACTCAAATGTTAAGCCTAATTGACAGTTGCAACGTGGTCACTCTCATTTCAGAACGCATTGATTCCAAAGGTGCATGTTGTGATTTTCTATCCAACAACATTGCGGATTTTTGACATTTCGCTATAGTTCGAGTGTTTTCTTGACAGTCATATTATTAAATAAATTTCCATACACCAATTTAAATGGGTTTTTTTTTTGTATTTAAACATTGGTTATTAAAGCGTTTCTAAAAAAAAAAAAAAAAATTAATCTGAGGAAATAAGAATTTTGATCTGATTTTATGAAAGTTGCACTACAAGGCGATAATAATAGACGAAGAATTGCACTCACATTAAAGCGAATTACCGCTTGTTATTATAGCGATTTGAATACATAACTACCAGCTGCTTGGCACATGGTTATTAAAAGCTTCCATTGTTTGGAACTTACAGTACTCTTACAGTAGTAGTTAGTAGCTCATTTACTGGTCTGATTGTGGTCACGGGTTATATTTATATACATATATGTGTATATGCATATGTATTTATATGGGCACATGTTAATTTGCAAATGGCGTGCTATCATCCCTTTGGCTATGAAGTTCACAAGAGGTTACTGCTAGTTATTATTATATATACTACAGTCGACAGTCAACGAATTTATAATTGCCTAAAGAAAGCTAAAGTTCAATTAACAAATCTGTTGTTATAGTTAGCGAAATTCCGGACTATTTTTTTGGTATACCGAGCAGAACATCGAGCATGAAGAACTTTTGAAGTACGCGTGGAAAACCAAAATCCATTGTTTTGCCTTCGACTAAGATTGCTGGGTACAAATGAACAACAACTTTCAAATTATGAGTTCAATTTATTTTTTAACTTTCCACTGTACTGAGAGCGATTTGGCAGATTTTAGAATGGTTTTTTTTTTTTGGGTTCTTGTTTAGCAACTACTTTTTATAAGTAAATTTCTGTTTTTATTTAAGTTCATTAATGTTAATTATTAATAATGTTTTTCGCAGTCATGTGGGTAATCATGTTGAAGATATACACAGCGTCTATAATAAACATTAATATTTTTTCAATGATTTTCTCATTTGTTTATTATTATATTTGACCCGGGCCAGCGAAAAACATTTTACAAAATTCAATTAAATTGAGTAAAAAAAATAAATGTTTGACATAAACATTTTTTAAAATTAAAACATTCAACTCGTAACAAAAATCTTATGTCATTTAAACGTTACTTACCTTTAAATGTTGAGTATTGACAAGTGAATAGTACAACTGGTATTCCTAACGTGAGTGCAGCTCTCGTCAAGTGGCGCAACAATTACCTGACTACTCAAACGCAGAATAATAAATGATAGCAGAGGAGAGGTCGTCGCCGATTTATTGTTCGGGAACAAATGCCGAGTTGCAGAACCTATCAACAGGCAGCGGGTGGATCTAACGACCGATTGTAAATGCTAACCGAATGAGCAAAGCAACAGGCATTTATACTCGAGCATCTCGGGTAGGCACCATGACCCAGATAAGGCTGAAGGATTTGCAAGTCCCCCATCCCCACATAGCTGCAGTAGTCGCGTAGTAGCGAGGCGAAGCCTCGAAAATGTATATTTTCATAAGCAAGCTAATTATGTTTTGGAAAAGTTTTGGATAGCAGCTGGAACAGAGAGAGTCACAACAGCAACGCCAACGACATCGAAGCTAACGAATGCTGACAGTTGTCTAACGAGATATGGCGAAATGCTGCTCGAGATATTAATAACAAAATGCGATGCGAAGGATTAGCGCCTGATGGCACACCTGAATTTGCAGTGCTCTTGATGGGATATGCAAATGGCAGTTGCTATCTGGACACTATCATTAATTAGAATTATTTGATTATTTTTTAATTGCTGGCGGCTTTGACGGCTGTGATTTGAGATTGAGTGACGTCGTTACTGATACTAGGAAAAGCAAATATTTATAACACTGTAAATTGCTTTTTAATTTGGGGTCATGAGTGCGGTAATCTCAATATCAATTGAAATTCAATAATCCGTAACTTCTGGTTTTGTGCAAATACGTAAGCTTGTATTATGTACATATGTATGTGCAACATGTGCAAAACAATTGTCAGAGCAAAGATGACTTCTCTAAATGCCTCTAATTAATATTATTACGTCAGCTACTCAAAATGACCTGGTCAATGGTTAAGAAGTAAACATTGTACAACCATTAATTTTGTCTATAAGTTTTTTTTTAATACTTTTGCTGACGTTGTTATTAAATATAAATGTGTATAAGTACTGCTGTTAAAGCGCAACATATGCAATTAAGCTAGTTAAATATTCATTAGAACTGGCTGGCAACATATCGTATTTACATTTAATTGGCAATCGGCTTTGTTGGTTCCTTATTGTATGATTTAGAGTTTAGTGCAATTGAATATTAATTTGATAAAGCACAGCTCTAAGGCTTGACGCACCTTTACTCGAATGCAGCACATGCCTCTCAAGTACACCGCAGGAAGTAACTAACTTGAACCCATTAACGGGTCTTACTCTGTAATTACTGACTCAGTTACACTGCAAATTTTATATAACTCAAAAACTGAACTTATTTACACAGTGCCCCACCAATGGAATATTCTATGCACACTGTTTGTTTGTTGTCTTAAAAACCCAATTGACAAGTTGAGCAAGTTGATGCCAGGGGAATTCCCAATTTAAAGTGCTTCTCACCTTGGCCAAGTCTTGTCTTGCATCGCAACAGTTCAAGGATATTTTTTATGCTTGTTGGCAATGTTTTGGATGGGTTTCTCACCTTTTAAGTGCGAAAACATCCATTAAAGGCAGCCCAAGCTGCTAATAAGCCCAATAGAAAAGCATCGATTGCAATCAAGTTTGGATAACCTGTAGTTGGAAAACAATGCATATGGACTATGTATTCCCAGTTATAATTGAAAGATGCATGCAAATGGGGCTTCCCGTATCATCCGGAAGCAAAACGCACGCATCGCGTGATTATCCAACCGGATAAAAAGTACAAACTTTAACTTTATTTGTAGATAGATTTTGGGTTATCAATTTGGCGACTGGCACGAAAGAGCATTATTTTCGAACTAATATAAATGTGCACACGCGACTTTTTACTGAGGTTACGGTTAAGTACACTTTCTTTTAATTAATTTCCATTTAGTTAGGTGATTTTAGACCTTTAACATGCGAGGATGAGTCTTACTAAGCAAATTCACAATACCTTTAATTTTAAAAGTAAACAAAGGTCACGCTGTCAGCGTCTATCTAATAACAATTTTTGCTACACCCAGAGTGACGCCAAGCATCAAGTACGGTATTGACATAAGGATTTGACGTACAGTACAGCATCACGATGTTTTTGATCCACAAATATTTGACATTCAGTGTAAAATTGGAAAGAAACCCATGGCAAGGAAGTCAATATTACAGTTTATAAAAAAAAACCATTATATTTATAGACGACCATCAACATTTTTGAAGTATAAAAATGTTATTTTCAAGTTTATTGTATCATCTACATCGGGAATCCCATTAAATGTGAATCGAATTAAATGGACTTCGGATTCAGCCACAAATATCTTGTGTTTATGTAAAAACTGATCAAATTATTTAAATAAATCTCATGTATGAATAAATATATATTTTTTAAATTGTTAGTTACTCTGTACTCTCAGTTACCACCCTTGCTGCCATCTCTATAATAAAAATTTAACCATTTGCATACATTCTAATTGACTAATAGATAAAATTACATCCCTTTGCGGTACTAAATCTTACCAATATAAAATGTATAATTATCTAAACGTTTGAAAATCCAAAATGTATAATATTTCTAAGAATGAGCTAACGCTCATTTAAAAACAAACATTTTCGGTCTTAAAATTTATAAACATAATATTTAAAATATGATTTATAAGGGAACACACACAAAGTTTATTACAGTTCCTAGAGTATTCCACTTGGCTGTCTATAATGCTAGGGACATTTCTAAAAGTATGGCTATGCTTTCAAATCTCTCAGCGTGGATATACATATATGATGGACATCCTGGACTTAAACGTAACGGAAAGCTTTCAGGCTTATGGATTGTGTCAAAACTTTCCAAAGCATTTTTCAAAGCACCTCGCAGTTTGAGCAAAAACTTTTTAATATGCCATAATTATGGTGTGACTTGCTATAAACAACACTTAACAGTTTACAACATGACAACTGCTAGTTAGGGAGACTCAATGAGTGAACATTAAAGTTTAAGCTGAACTTCGCGTGCGCTCCAGCTAAATCTTAAACGCCAAACGGATTAATTTTGTACGCCAGAACATAAGACAATGGTTGTAAACCACACGCGCCGTCTAAAGTGCCCATTAATAATTAAATATATAAAAAAAAAGGGAACATTAAAAGCATGCGATCTTTACCTGAAATCTGGAGCTAGAACTTAAGGTGCCTAATGCCCAATGAACCGCCCTGTGCTCAGCTGTTGCCAACTAGTATTGCTGATAGCTTGCTTCAGCGAGCACTCGGTACACGTGAGCTGTCTAATGTAAACAATCTGGATCAATCAGATTGATCTTTATCCGCATTGCTTTTTAAGCGTTATTAAATATTAAGTACCAGTAACCAGGTCGACAAGTATCTTGCTTTTCCAGAAATTAGAAATTAGACGTACACGTGAATACTTAATGAATATTCATAAACATACTCAAATGCTGTGGTTCACGGGTGCGTGCTCATTAGGGATCAAATAGAGTCATTTGCGCTATTAAATGTAAAACAACGATAAACCGTGTAAGTGATCTTTAAAATGTATATACAACCACAACGACATCATCGAGAATAACAACAACAGAAAGAAACAACCTGAAAAACACAGCAAATTGGCGAACTTAATAACCCTCAGAGAGTAGTTATAGTATATCCAGATCCACTGCCGATCCACTCAACGTTCTAAAGAGGTTCGGGAGCAGCCAGCTCTCAGACAGTATTTTAAGCAAACTATATAGTTGGAAGTACTTGGCGTGTATACAACTTTTGCCAGTCATATTCGAGTGTGTGTGTGCGTATGTGTGTGTTGTTGTGTCTGCTATTGACACCCAGGGACCGGCGTTGACGCTGCGTTAGCATCGTCGTCGTCGTCGTCGTCGTCGTCATCGTTGTCGTTGTCGTTGTCGTCGTCGTTGTTGTCGTCGGCATCGTTAACAGAGGCTTGAAAGTGGACCGGTTCATGAAAAGATTTTCGCGCTTCAACGCTAGATGCTTGAGCGCAGCTCGGTCTACGTCTCGATCTGAGCTTGGTCGCTGTTTACGTCTCAGTCGGAGCTCAGCTGCCCGGCCCAAGAGTCCATATAAAGGTACCTACTGCCGTTCAGCTCGGCATTAAGTTGTCAAATATCGTGAGAATAGGAAGTGCGTGTCAGTCGATTCGAAAATAGTTAGAACACTATCTAAAACGATACCAACAACTACGGCAACAACAGCAACAGTAAAATACCAAAAGTGCACCTAAATCAGTACACAACATTTGCACATTTGGCTCAACAACAATTGGATAATTGAAACCAATCATTATTTCGGAAACGATATGATTCTTAATTAAAATTAACAAAGTAACAAAGTAGCACGCAATTTGACTAGAAATCATATTATTTGGATATGTTAATTGTTTTATTGGCCTGCAAGCCTTAGCCCAATCAGTTAATAATCACATAAATATATAATTTTCGTCATAAAAACCAGCAGCAGCTGTAAATATTTGCTTAATTGATTGCCACACGGCTTTAAATAGTTGCGAAAAGTGCGATAAAATACAAAAACCGTTTCGGCTCTTACAATGAAACTGTTCACAAGCAAAACGCAGCGCAACGCAAGTGAGTAAATTGAAGTGCAACTCTTAATTAAGACATTCCGCTTATTGTCTATTTTAACCAAATTCATAGCCCCATAAAAGATCAGTCGGAAAGGGAACCTAACCAAATGATCGTTACAAAAATTTGACACTTGCAAAACTGGTTGTTAAATGTGTTTTGCAACCTGGGGGTCTTGTGTGAATGTTATAAAGCAGGATTTGGCAGAATTTCGAAAACTTGACAAATATCTGCTTAAAAAGCACGTTCAAAGTATGTAGCAATATCCTGGAGCTTGACTGATTTATAACATTTAATTTTGTATTTGATTAGAAGTTGCACAAAAAAATCTATAAATAAAATTGGTTTTAATTGAATTTTGTCTTTTAAAGTGCGTTCTTGTTATAATCCCCTTCTAAGTTGAGCAAGCATACAAATATCGCAGTATATCTGAAAATGAATTTAAATGCAATAAAAAGAATTGTTTTATTAATTTTGGTATAGGCCAAAATTGTTTTTTTTACACTTAAAGAATTCTTTGTTTTCTTCAAAGTCCGTAAAAATATTTTAATGTTGCACAGCGGAGTTTAGTTAGGAGCTTGGTGTTTTGCCAAAAATAAATGTAAAGCAAAAAATGAATGTTATGAAACTCGCCTAATTTGAATAATTTGGAATGCTTCGTTTTATCTCATATTACACAGTATTTGATTTTATAAAAAAACAACGCCATAAATTAACATTTACCTACATATATTGATTCGCACAGACCTGTGCTGTTGCCAGGCCTAAATGAGCTGATTATAAGTAAGTTTCAGTAATTGTTGTCGCACTTATCATTGGATCGATTCGACAAAGTCATTGAATTAAAACTAATTCCAAAGTTTAGTTCCCACACATGCATATACATATACATATATATGTATATATGTGTATAGATAGATACGTGAGTATTAACGGAACTCAATTGTAATTAAGCTTGCATAAATTAAGATTTGAAGCTGTAGCGATTGTGGCTGTAACGTCACGTACTACCTTACCATGAAGTCCGATTTGATGAAGATTTGAATCAACAAAACAGTTTTAAATTGAAGGCGAACCTTAAGTAATGTGCAGCATTGGCCTCAAACATGAATTGGGTGTGATTATACACATACATCCAAATTTGAAATGAAGAAGCGGACTCTTTCCAAATCCCCGTTTCTTTTGACACACATCTG
The DNA here is from genome assembly GCA_035041535.1 of Drosophila cognata. Classification (NCBI taxonomy): domain Eukaryota; kingdom Metazoa; phylum Arthropoda; class Insecta; order Diptera; family Drosophilidae; genus Drosophila; species Drosophila cognata. Next base: position 7,800,839 of record JAWNLC010000571.1, on the reverse strand, counting down.
TGTGAAAAGTTGGCGAAAGTGTTCTCGACAACTTTTGCTTTCCTGAGAAGCGTAAATATTACCGAGAAACGACACATCCACAAAACACAAAAAAATAATGCACAATTTGGCGTATGCTTAACAATGCAAATAGTAATTGTTATGGCAATAACAGCAACAAAAATGCAACAAAAGCCTATCAGTTTCAAAGCCAACTGCCGAACGGAACTGGGAACGGACTGGTTCTGATGAGCCTGTTTGCATTTCCTTATTGGCATCTAATTGTTAGCTAGACTTTGACTGCGACTATTTTAGGGTTTTTTGGGTTTTTGTTTTGGTGATGATTAACAACAAAAGCAACAACAAAAACAAACCAACTACACATGTAAGATTAATCATTAGTTAAACACAAACAAAGCGGCTGGCAAACAAATGCGATGACAAAGCGGCAAGTGCAAAATAACTTCAAATGATGTGCGAGAGTATCTTGTATCTGACCGGCTGACTAACTGACTAACTCACTAACTGGCTGACTGGGCTGACTGGCTAGTTGGCTGGCTGGCTGGCTGGCTGGCTGGCTGATTAGTCTATGTTTATACTTAATTTATTGTCATTTGACGGAAGTCACACATACGCACTCAGCTTTGAAGGTGCTGAAGTCAATACATATATTATGGCTGTCGGCTCATACATAGATACAAAACAAATTCATTCTTGACTTTTAGTGGGTCAGCGTCGGCACGACGCCGATCATATTTCGCTGCTGACAGTTGGAATATTTGTGAGTGTGCACATTTTTAAGCACTTTTGGTATTTTCATATATACATATATATATATAACTCTTTTAATGCTATGCCAAAATGCAGCGAACTTGAACTTCAAACTGCTGCAGATAGCCGTCAACTGTCAACCTCATGAACGCGAGAGATACAAATGTCTCTGTTGGTTGCACATCGTTTCACCGCTATTACAGTGACCCATTGGGTTAAGTTGTGTTGGCCACAAAACGGGTTCACAGCTCAACGGAATCAGCTGACGAGCAGCGCGAAGCGTTACTCGCTCAATTATACTCATTTGAACGGCTTTTGCTTGTTGACTGCTGGCTGTTGGCTTTTGGCTTTTGGAACGAAAAGTCTCAGTCGCGTTCACAAACTTTGGCAATGCAGTTGCATAATTTACCAAACACTCCGCAGTGGATTGATTTTTTTTTGTGAGTTTTTTGTTTTGGTTGAGTTGCGTTGCAGCAGAATAATTTGAGCGCTTTGTTTGGAGCTTAATTTATGGTAGTTACTGGGACTTGTGGAAGCTATCGATGTCTTTGTCTGGCCAACTAGTGGCCACTTACGGCCATGTGGTTTAACGATGCTCGGCGCTTCAAGACAAGGATAAACAGTCAGACATATCTATATAGTGCTGGTGCATAGTTTATTTTTGTTATCATCGATGGTTTTCTTGAATTTCGCTTTGATTTTGAAATCTTGAATTTTTTTTTTTTGCATCACAGCAAAACGACGCCAAAACTGTTAATGAGTTTATGCTGTTTTGATTTTACTTTATTATTTGGTTGTTTGCTATTGTGGGTGATTCGAAGATTTGACTTAGGGGCTTGGTAACGGGTTCATTGATCCGGGCGGGCTCTTAGTGGGTTTCTTGGTCTGGCATTTAATTGTTTGATATTGAACTTGAGCTTTTGTCGTTTGTTTGGGGGATTTCTCAGTTAAATGAGTTATAACTTGATTTTTTTACTTGTTATTAGTCTGAGGCACACAGTTGGGGTGGGGTATGCACGGCCATGATCTCTAAAAATCGGTCAACGCTGTTTGTAATCACTTCCAGTTCACATCCGCTATAAAATGCCTTCAATGATAACAGACTTGGCGGAAGGTCAGCATCTAGTGTGATTAGTGTGTAGCTCTAAATTAAAACGAAACAAGTTTTTACAATAAATAAATGATTCAGCCTAAAGAATTTTTGACCACATTGGCATATTCGAAGTTTTTAATATTTTATGGTCTTTACTTTTTACTTTTATTCAAAGAATATTAATCTTATTGATCATTAATATCGATTCCACTCGAGGTCAGCTCCGATACTTTGTGTCCAAGCAAAATTCAGCATAAGAACATTAACATAAATCGGTGAGGCCGTAGTGCGAGGATTCGGAAGTGATGCAACGAGTTTGTGATTTTGTTGGCATCGGATATGTATGTTGCCCCAGTGTCTGTCTCACCTTCCCATTGTTTGGTGAACGTTCAATGAACTCCATTGGGCAACATATGTGCCTTGTCATTCACATCATTTCGTTTTCTTTTGCGTTTTTTTGATTGGGATTTTTGTTTTTGTTCGAGTTGGACAAGTTTGGGTTCCTGCTCCTGCCATTGAGGTAGGTCGCAGATCTTTGCACTGAATTGCCGGCGACAACAACAACAACCAAAACAACTGAAACTGCATCGACATCGACAACAACAATAATAATAATAAATTGCGAAGGTCAATAACATGGCAGGCGCACGCCATCCACAAGTTGTCAGTGATTTTGCAAACCTGTTGAACTTCGACTGCTTGCAACATTCGCGAATGTGACACAGACTCGAGATTGAGCTAATTGCATAACTCACCTCGCACTCCTATTTATTTCGCAGGGCTATTACAATGTGCGGCACTTGGCATGACACTTGTGTTCTTTGGAGCGGCCATCTTGATGACAGATCCCGTCACACTAATCATAGATTGGGTTAGTAAAGTCCAAAGTTCTAGCAATGATCTCAACTAATTTTCTCTCTTTCTCTTTCTCTCTCTCTCTTACTCTGATTATAGCAATTAAGTTTGAAACCACACACAATTTTGAGCAAACTGTATGAACTGCCACCGATCGATGTTTACATTACGATCTACATGTTTAACTATACAAACTCGGATGCGTTTATAGCGGGCACAGATTCCAAAATAAAGATAGCTGAGATTGGCCCCTATGTCTACAAGGAGGTGCTGTCCAATCACAATGTTACCTTGAATGAGGCTAATAACACCATCACCTACACGCCTCGACGCGAATATGTATTCGCGCCAGAACGTTCGGTGGGTGACCCGAAAGTCGATCACATTTGGGCACCCAATATACCCTTCATGGGCGTCGTCAGCCAGGCATCCAGCCTATCCATGTTCGCGTCCCTGGGATTGAGCGCACTGACCAGGCGCCTTAATTCACAGCCCATACTGCATATCAGCGTTCACGAATACATGTGGGGCTACGAGGATCATCTGGTCAGTTTGGCTGCCAAGTTTATGCCCAGCCTGATCGATTTCTCCAGCTTTGGCATTATGGAGAAGGTGAGTACTATTCCCCGTCCCATTGCTTCTTGGCTTACACATTTTGTTCCTCAACTATTGTGCAGCTGTTTCGCGAGGGCAATGAGAGTAACGTGTTCAATATGCATCTGCCTGAGAGGAAAGATGCATTTGGTGTTAAGCTGCCCAACTCGCCACGCGCCTATTCCATTCATTCCGTTAATGGGGAACGTGGATATAAACGCTGGGAGTACGATGAGTCTACCAAGTAAGTATTGGCAAGTCAATTGCTTACCCAGTAATCCCTGAGATAATTCTCCCTTTCCATATTGTAGTGGCACCTATTGCAATCGCATTTCGGGCAGTCATGATGCCACACTCTTTCCTCGCGACATGAACGAGAACGACACCTTTTTAATTTTTCGGAAAACGTTCTGTCGTCGTTTGCCCCTGACTTTCAATCGAACCCTGAATTTTGATGGATTAGATGCATTCGAGTACATATTGGGGCCGCATATCTTTGATGAGGATCTGAACAATGTGAACACCTCGTGCTACTGCAAGAATAATAAGTGCTTGAAGAAGGGCTTGGGCAATGCCTCTCCCTGCTATTACAGTGAGTGAAAAAATGATTCACCTCTCATTTTGACTCTTCCTAAAGAACTTTTTGTTTCTTCATTTAAGATATGCCCCTGGCTATAAGTTATCCACATTTCATGCATGCCGATCCCAGTTTGCTAGCACCTTTCGAAGGCCTCAGTCCGAATGTAGAACTCCATTCATCCAATTTCATGTTGCAACCGGTGAGTGCTTACGATATAGAATATCTCTCTTCTCTTGAAATCTAACCAGACATAATAATTCCAGCAACTGGGTGTGCCCTTGCATGCTCATATGCGTCTGCAGGCCAACCAGGTGGTGAGCAATATTAAGTTTAATAGGGTGATGGAACCCTTTAAGAATTTAGTGTTGCCACTGCTCTGGGTGGATTTTACCATTGACAATCTACCCACGAGCCTGCACATACTTAGTCATCTAATCAAAACTGGCTTCCCAATGATGCAGCTGGTCCTTGCACTGTGTCTGATTCTCTTCGGGGTTTACCAGATGAGCGTAGCGTTCCACCTATGCTTTTGGTCCCTGCCAGTAGGCAAGCACAAGTCCGATCATGGCGAGAAGGAGGCGAGCGTGTTGGTCAGCATAGTAGCATCGCTTCAAAGCTCATTACCGGCGGAGAGTGTGGAGCAGGAGGCACAACGACTGCTGGATGATGGCCTCAAGCTGGGAGAGGTCTAACTACTACCTCGACGTCAAATGGACTGCTTATTAGCGCTGTCCATGAACTGTGATATTAAGATCTAAGCTACAAACGATAGTTAGTTTAGATTATATTCTGCTCAACGGAAACAACTTAGGGAACATTCTATGCTTATGTAAGATCTAAGGTTGATGGTAATTTTAATTTGTAGTCATCTAGAATGTACAGCTGAGCTTGAACTCGATAAATATAAACAGAAAAACTTTGTAATCAAGTTTCGACCTTTGGAATGGATCTGGCCTTAATGTGAGGCTATTGTGTCTTCAATCCAATTTAGGTAATATGAGATGCGTAAATAAACATCCGGGAAATTCTCAAGTGCACAGCCCGAACCGAAAGACGTGACTCCGGCCAATATCCAGGGTCCATCTCGTGAGAGACGACACTGCAGTGGTCCACCCGAATCACCCACACAGGTGCCGCCCTCTCCATTGAGCTGCCCCGCGCACAAATGGCCATCATGGATATTCACAAAGCTGCCGTAGGCATCTCTGCATCTGTAAGCAAGTCACATCAATAATTAACAAACATATATATTCTTTTTGAGGTAAGTGAATCTAAATGATGACTCTAGTCAATTTACGTCCTTCAATGAACTTATCAGACTTTCCATGTTCCTTATCAATCTTCTACTACACCAACTTAACAGTATCCAATCACTTTCTCAACAATGACATTAATATCCATTCTGCAAAATTTAAGTCCACATAACATCACCTTCAAAGCATGTTCCATACAAGCGATTTAGTTTACACTGTAAGCCCAAGTATGAATAATATCCACCTTTAAAGAAGTAATTCCAAAATCTAAAACTTTTAATCTGTGTAGGTTGCAGAAATATGCTCACTTCTTTAAACTTCTATTCGAGCAAGTTTTCACATATTGTATAAGGCCAAAACATATTTCTTCACATTTGCGAACACCTAATAAAGAGTTTGGTTTCGTGCCAAACTGGCTTAAATGCAATACCTATTGCAGAATACTTTGTTAACAAGCATTTTGACGGTCTGTTCCCATTGAAAACTAACTGCTGACCAACTTACCTGTGATTCTGATGCAGCGGCACCTGTGTTTTGAGAAGCTGATTGGACAAATCGCCGCTGATGTTGGCCTTACCCCATCCGGTGGCCACACAGTCAAAAAAGGGCATCTCGCGCGTTTCCTCGCCCCTGTCGAGCTGAGTCTCCTTATCCGAATCCAGGTTTAGCTTCATCAGCTTATCATTGCGTCGCCGCGTGCGTTTGAGACTACGCGGGGATCGCGGAGATTGTGCTAGAGCCTGACGCAATCTACTCAATATCTTCATGTTCATCAGCTCCCGCATCGACATGTTTATAGAGGTGGGAGCAGTCACATTGCGGTAGCGCCTGCGACTTTGCACACTGCGCAGAAAGTTGTCAATCTTCTCGGGCACATCATCCAGTTCCAGTTGCTGGCTGAGAATATCTTTCGAGGCGGGCGGCGCTGACTCCTGTTGCTTCTTTAGCATGAAGGGCAGGCAAATGCGTCGAATGTAAGAGGTGCGAGAGAGATCCGCTGGCTTGGACAGCTTCATGAGCACCACATCATGCCGGAAGTTGTTATAGTGATGATGTAACACAATTTTGTCAACTGAAATACGCTGCTCATTGCCCGTTTCCACGTTGCGATCATGCTCGCCCAGCACCACCGTCCACAGCGGTGGTATGGGCAGGTTAAAGAGATCACTGTACATGGATTATTCAATTAGCTGTTGCTCCTGTTATTGCGGATTTTCTACGCTTTGTTTGGCACTTACTTGTGCACACAGTGGGCTGCGGAGAGTATCCAGTACTGGTGAATAAGAACAGCACCACACCAGTGTCCCAGAAATCCCAGCGACGGATGTAGCAGCTCAAGTGATGCCTGCCACGGAAATTGTCCCTCGTGTGTGGTGGATCCAGCGATGATGCGAGCCTCCCGCCCCCTACCCGGACGACAGCCGCAGTCTAAAGACATCACAGACTTGAGAATGATATCTGTTTCTTGGCTTTTTAAACACTCACCTGTCTCAAACTGCGCAGAATTGGGCACCAGCAGCAGCAAGCAGATCCAGCGCAAGGCCAGTGTCTGCGTGTGCTTTACTTGCTGTTGTTGTTGTTGCTGTTGTTGTGGTGGTGGTGTCGACGATAGCTTCATCATGTTGTCGCTGCTCGGACAGCAACTCCACGGCCTCAGCGGCTCATCGCGCGCATGACTGACCCAGAGCCAGACCCAGACCCAGACTCAGCTGTGACACAGTACCAGATGTCGTTAGCGGTATCCTGCTACTGCTGATGTTGATGTTGTTGCAGATGGTTTTAACTATTGTTACTGATGTTACGGTTACTTTTCACTTTCACGCTGGCAGTCAAGTTAGCTGAGCTGGAGCTGCCAACTTAAACTATTGCCCTGGCTAACTCTTTTAATAATACGCATTCACGTCTCAAGACCTTTTTTTTAATGCCTTAAATATGGTTATTTACGAGATTTCCCAGCTTCACTTTGGTTTTCTTTCCACGAGCTGCGCATTAATTAGCCAACGGTGGGCGTCACCGGCGACGCTAAGACCGTAAGCAGAATAGCTGCAATGTCCAAACGGTATCTGGGGGCTCGTGCCCACTGGTTATATAACTTCGCGAATGCTGGGTGGCTAGGGGCGGGCAATATTAATGGTTTCGTTTTCTACAATAGCGCATGCGCCGCGTTTGCTGTCGATTAAAGTTTTTTGGAATTTTTTTTTCCGCTTTTGGTTTTGGAGTTCCGCTCGATGTTGGTTAATGCGGCACATGCGAATCGTTTGCGACGAGCGCCAAAATGCAACTGTGCGGTGCCCAGGTTTGCCAACAAACATTTACCGTTTCGGTTACAGCGATGTTGCGCAGTCGGCGTCGACATTTGACTGTGGATAGTGTTGCATGCCCCGCAACAACAACAGCACCGCAGCACCGCACCAGCAGCACCAGCAACAACAATGATAATAACAAAGCGTTGCCAACGAAAGTGAAAAGACAGCGCGAGACGGGCAAAAGAGCAACTAACAGCTAACAACAACATCATCAACCAACAACAACAGCAACTTCAAACAACTACATCCACATTGATGACGCTGACGCTTGGTTGGAATTGAAGAAGAAATATATAAAAAAAAAACTAAAATAATATAAAAAGGGTAAGTTGGGCATGCCTTAACATCAACTAATCATTCACCTTAAATGATTCTAAATAAATGCACAAATCAAAGTACAATTGAACTCTATTAAATTAATCAACATTAAAATTATGATAAATGTGTAACTGACAAGCCGTATTTACTTATTGACATATGGCTTAATTATTTAAATGTGATCTACTGCCATATAATTATAAACAACTATCGACATGATTTACAGTCTAGTTTTCAACACTGCCGGTCTAGGAATTATTAATATGTTAATAATATTTGATATTTGTTGATAAGAGAGAAACCTACCTGAGCCACTTACAATGTATATAATTTGCCATGTCAGTTAGCCAAACAGGTAACAACTGTTATAATAAGCATTACAAAAATATCATTGAATATGATCTAGCGGTAAAAAATGTATGGGATCAGCCTATGAAAAATCTCAAGTACAAATTAAATGATCTGATTGATACGTAATAAATGAATACGTATGTCGAGCACAAGTTTCAATCCGATTATAAATAGATGCAAGCAAATAATTGGAAATTCATTGTCCAGCTTGATTTATATTTCTCTATATGAAATATAAGTTGATTAACAGGTCAACGCGCCTAATTGACTTATAATGCCTGGACTGGGATCTGAACGGAATGTTTCGAAAATTTCCAGTATTATTGCTCACAGATCGTATAAATTACAAGTGCATTTAGCAAGATGCAAAAACGTTAATTACGGCACTTAAGTGCATTTACTAAATAGATTTTATAAACAATTTATAAGCCAGCATTTGCTTAGGTATTTATGTAAAAAGCCAAGTGATATTTACACAATTAATTTTAGAACGAACTAATTAATTGGAGCAACGTGATTGATCAGTCTAAGTGATGTCGGCCCAACAATCCAAGCAGAGTGAATGGGAGTGAGTGACTGTGTGGCGAGTGCAGCTGGGTGTTAGTGCGAGTTACTTTCGTTTTCATTACATACGCTGCAGCAGCAGCAGCAGCAACAGCAGCAGCAACAGCAAAAGCGGCAACAGCAGCTGACTCTGCAGGCAACACGACCGCTCGGGCTGGCATCCGGACCCGCGCCCGACTTGAATTCCGCATTGATGCACAAACCCATAAGTCATTTTGCTGCTGCAGCAGCCAAGCCAATAGGGAAGTTGTCAATGCAACAGCAACAACTGCAACAACAGCAGCGGCAGCAACAGCCGCATCACCAACAAAAATAACAAAAACATTGGTTTATTTACGCGGCCAATTGATCATTTAAGCCATGTTCAGTCGCTGCTAAGCTGCCAGCTTGTCAATTTGTTGTTGTGGGCGTTGTCATTGCTTCTGCTGCTGCTGCTGCATAAACATTGCCTGTTGCAGTTGCTTTTGTTGCGCTGTTGCTGTTGCTGTTGCTATTGTACAATTAAGAGGCGCCTTGAGGTCCAGCAATTTGTTGATGTTTGCTTGTTTGTTTGTTTACCGCTTACCGTTGACGAACGTTAATCAAAATCAGTAAATCGTTGCTTGCACAATCGGCGAACATATTTATGGTGAAAAGTTCGAGACCCTAGTTAGGCTTAATATTGGGGCTATCTAGTAAGTCAAACAATGTGTAAGCTTTCTCAGCGTTGCAAAAAAAAATATATAAAATTAACAAAAAAAAAAAAATTGTTTAAATTTAATGGAAATTACAAAAAATTAAATGAATTTATAAGCGAACATCGTACGGCGACAATCAACGGAAGCGTTTCGGGTCACTTGGACTCAGCAACAAACGAAGCAGCAACAGCAGCCAAATTAGTCAAGCTAAGCCAAGTGAGCACGTAAATCTTTGCGTTGGCGTTGGCTTTGGGAGAAATCGTGGTTCGAGACCTTGAATGCAGCTATAGCCAGCTAGCAGTGGCGCATTGGGCGGCAATTTCACTGCGCTGTTGCGGCTGCTGTTATTCAATTGCAATTGCATCATAGCAACATGTGGCCAGGCCAGCTGATCGCCATCAACGGATGCGGCGAGAGTTTTTTAAACCCGACAAGATCGAATGAAATAGCGAAACGGGCGTCGACAGCAGCACACACACAGCGCCACAGCTGATCGATATTAGGCAGCGAGCAGGCCCGCATTTGCATGCCACGCAGCAACCGCAACAACTGCAGCAGCAATAGCAGCAGCATCATCAACAACAACAACAACAATATTAGCAGCAGCAGCAGCTTTAGTTAATATCGAAGCGTATCTTCATGATGCGCGCATTGCACTACCAAACGGCACCGGGCGCTTTCCACGCGGCTGACGCGCAGACTTTGCCATTGCCTCACATGAAAACGAAAGTGCTTCAAGTGGTTAGCCAGATGCTGTTGTTGTTGTTGTTGTTGTTATTGCTGTTATTGTTATTGTTGCCCGGTTTATGCTATTTGCTGGCGCTCACGATTAAAAGTTGCCATCTCTGTCTTTTGGTTGGTGCTGCCGTGTTTCCTGTATCTCCATGTTGCCAGAGTGTTGTTGTTGTTGTTGTTGCTGTTGCTGTTGCTGTTGCAGTTGCGGCTGCTGGCGGTGACAGTGGTAATGGCAATGGCAATGGGAATGGGAATGTCAACGTCGCATGCCACATGCGCCGCGTGTAGACCGGCGCGAAATATTTTGTTAAGCTTACAGCAAATATTTGTACATAATTGCAAGTCAACAAAAAACCATTCAGAGTTTGTGGCAGCAGTTGCAGCGTAAAATAATATTAACGAAAGTAGTTTTATTGTAATTAAAATAATAATTTAAACAATAAAATAAATTCAAAAAATACTAAAAATATATTCTTGTATTAGTAATGCTGTTTAGGTTTTTTTTTATTTTTATTAAAAATATGTGGAAGAGCATGTTTAGAGTATTCAACCTTCGACGCACTGCATAAATTTATGAATGTGAATTTCTTTTTTGTTTGCTGATGTTTACCACATACTTATCTACATTCGCATTTGTTTATACTCTGCGCGTGTTTGGTTACAACCAACCATAATGTTTATTGGTTACATGAAATGAGATAAATTTGTCTTTAACTATTCGTATTTCAAGTCTACATTTTGTATTTTTTTGCGTATTTTTCCCCCATTTTTTGATCGGAAATTTTTGTTTGCTGAAAACATAAACACAGACTTGAAAATGAATAATAAGATAAGCGAAATGGCGATTCTTGGCTAAAGCGATATTGCGTGTCGATAACTTAGCCTTGAACAGCTTCAGGCTTTGCCAGGCACTGATTTTGCAGGTGGCGACCACACGAAAGACTATATTTTTTTTTATATATACATATACATATACCCGATTTCGGTTTCGTGAGCTGAACAGCTTTTCATACTAATATCAATTAGCATTGACTAAATTGCCGGGAGAGTGTGGTGCATGTTGTTTTTTTATATGTGTCTTGCAGTTTTCCGTTTTTTATATATTTTTTTCACATGATGGTCTGGGAAATTGCTCAACAATGCAACTGCACTTATGAATTTGAGTACCCACAACTCCCTAGACTGGTTTCTTTATTGTGTGTGTGTGTTGCTTGTGCGCTATGCTTTTGCTTTTGTTTCCGTTTAATAGATATGCAATTTAAATGCTTCGAACTCGATTGAACCCGCCTGCAGCAATATAAACGCTGACAAAACTTGTCTGTCAAATGGCTATGCAGGTGATGGTTTAGCCCCTTGCTGTGATTGTCTAATCAAAGTCAGGTAGAAACTAAGTGGATAAATTATGTCATGCAGTGCAGAGAGTTATTGTTGTTTGTGTTTGGCGTCTTTTGTTTGCCGCAGTGCAGGCTAAATAAAATGAGAAAGAAAAATAATAATTCGCACGCCATGCGCCTCATAAATGTTTCTCTACACAATGACGAGCTTAAGTAAATAAAGAAACGAAGCAAACTGCCACCAAGATGCGTTGCTGCCCAAACACTAAATAAATATATATTTAATTTCAAATTTACACATTTATTTTTCATAGAAGTTTCACAGCTGACATATTCTTCTTTCAGTCAATAAAAGTTGACAAAAATAAAAAAATATTTCTTTCAATCATTTCTTTTTTGCTCAATCTACGAAATTTTGAAAACCAAAAACATAAATTTCAGCTTTGATTAAGAATGGTCGAACTCCCCAAAAGTTTGACCCAGTTTACACTTCAATTGATTTTTTCTCTGAGTGTATGCAAATAGATGATTTGGATTGCCGTCCAGTAGACGTTGTCGTAGATGCATAATTACAAATTGCATATGAATTGTGCTTAATTCGACTTGTGACAATGATTTCAGTTCGTATAAAAGGTCAGTCAAATGTCAGCTCTAAATTAAATACAATTTGTTTCCTTCAAATTACAAATCGCTTGAGTTTTAGTTGAGCAGCCTCCGGATTTGACAATGAAAGTCGTGGCTGGCTGACGTCTTTGTTTGATAAGCGTGTTTGTCTTATATCAGTTGACTATCATAAAATAACCGTGGTTGGGGTCTGCTTTTTTTTTTAGGTTTTTGGCAAACATATCAGGGAAGCATTTGAAAAAGTGCCGCAGTTTCCGCGTCTCGTATCTGTGTCTCTGTAAGATACAAATGCGGCAATTCTAAACCGGCAACATCAGGCGTTGTTCTTGTTGTTCTTTTTTAAGCAAAATTTGTGCACATGTTAGTTTGTATGTCATAACCTTCGCCTAGACCCCACACAAAATCACAAATGCTTACCACTTTAAGTGCTCACAGAGCCCATGTCAGAGTGCTGGGGCTCAAAGAGGTCGGCTAAGAGATAAATTAGCCTGACAAGCAGGCCTGCAAGCTGTCTGGACTGACCCAGTCTTTGCCATTTGGGCCATTGCCGACTGTCGACTGCAGACCGCCGCCTGCTGAAGTTGCCTTTTTCATGGCATCCGTTGTCGTTGTCGTTGCCGTTGCCAAAATCAATGGAAATTTTTCGGCTTCCGCTGTCATTTCAGCCACCCGCTTCAGGCCCTATCTCTAACCCCGGGCCCTCACTGCGGCAAGTGCTTGCCAAATTGGGCCGGCGGCGCAATAATTGTTATGATGCCGTCCGTTAGTCTAATATTTATTTTGCATATGTGTTGCATGTTTGGCCTCCATTTAGCAAATGCCCCAAGCTTGTTAATACTCTAACATGCAGGGAGTACATGTTGGCCAACTTTGCTCACAGTTTCTGTTTGAGACGCTAAATTTGTGTTGTTTCAATATGTAATATATAAACTGATCTATCATTACCTTGAAAATTTGCTTAAAAACTAATAAGTCTATATTTACATAATGCATCTATTATTGGTATTAGATTTATATTTTAGGGCATTACAGGCTTCGATCAGGCATTGATTTGCTTACATAGGCTTAGTTTTTCGGATGCCAACGCTATGTTGTATGCCAGTGAAGGTCAGTTCCGGTGAGTGGGGGTGGGTGGAGATGAGTGTTGCGGCTACAAAAATTGCAAATTAAAATTCGCTTATTGTGCCAAAAGTTATGCAAGTTTTATACATATCCGTTGCATTTGTGTGGCCTCTAATCTAATCATTTCGAAACGTCACCGCAAACCCGTGAAAATAATTGCTAAAGCTCATGCACCAGATGAGAAAATAATTTAAGTCCAATTTCGGTGAGTAGCACAAATCTCGACTCACCCATCTACTTGTGTGATTAAAACGACACAAACCAAATTTATTTGGTTTGCGCATAAATCAAGCACCGGACAAGCCGGTAAAATCAGAGCGGAATATACATATGTAGATACATACTTGTATATATGTATGTACATTCAAAGATACCCAAACAGACACACTGTGGCAGTGACAAGCTGGAAACATTTGTAGGACATGTGTAATTTCTCACGTAATTCAGCAATGAAATCGAGTTTATTTCGTAGGTATCTCGAATACGGAGTACTCTATACGAGATAAAATATTTAATATTTAATATTTAAGTTTAAGTTTAGTGAAGTAATTGGAATAACAATGAAAGCCGTCAGATTGTACAGTTCTCTCTTTAAAAATAATATGTATACATTGCAAATAAAGCAAGTTGAAGTTTAGCTTGGAAACGGTTTATTGTCTACCCACATCTCTTCCTCTTTCAACTATTTATCGTAGACTAGATAGTTCAAATATCACTGCTGGGGTGAATTCTCCAAGCGAACAAACAAAAATTTCCAAATGAAACAAACAATACGATTGCTATCTGGCTGCTCTCATTGTTTGTTTGCTGGCATGAGCGCACAAAAGAAAAGTGCTTAAAAAATAACAGTAAATTACACAGACACGAGCGCCACGCCCTGCTTCGCCGCCTCTCGCAGCGATGCATGACGAGCTTGCATTCTTTTAGGGACAGCTGATTTAATTCCTCGCTAAAGGATTCAACGCGGGCCACAAACACACCCAGTGTTGAAGCACATCCGAGCCATGAGACGCAAGCCAAGCAAAGTGGGCGGGGCACGGTTTGCACAGTTCCAACCGCTGTTGTACCTGACACTAAAACTCAAGCTTAGCACGCAGTCCCCGACGAGGAGGAAGTGGCTTCTGGCGTGGATTCGCCGTTATAGCATGAATTTCTATGAGTGGAATTTGTAAAACAAGTGTCCTCCAAATGGGTTTTCCGGCATCGAAAAGGTGCAGCGAAAAATGCTTGCCCATTTTGTTTTTTGTTTGGCAACTGGGCCAAACATGTGGCTCACATTTAATTTGTAAATTACTTAATAAAATTACTGAACAATATTATGTCAGGATATTACTAATACTAATTGATCTTGAGCATATCCCAATTAATTCGCAATTTGAATTGCTTAGTCCTTAGCCAACCTAGATGTGCATTGAATAACAAATGTGTCAGCTAATTATAGAAATTAACCATTAACTAAAGTCACAAGTAATACAAATATATACACTGTATTCGCAAACATCGTCGAAACTATTCAATTTTATGTGTTATTTACACCCGATGCACATTTGCATTGTTAAAGCTGAATATTCAATGAGAAACTGACACACTTCGCCAGCATTTAAATATTGCGTCGATATTTTTATGAACACGGCATAATTAATTGTAATAATTTATTTATTGAATTTTAGTCATTTAATATGAAAAAAAGAAGTTTATAATGTGGTTCCGGAGGGGATGTACCCCGAAGTAGGAAATGCTGCACTTTAATAGGAAATTTGCAATTGCAATAAATCTGTTCAAATTGAACTGATTTGCATACGTAATACTAATTTAAGTTGTTTAAAATTAATGTAAAGCCTTTCAATAGTACTTTTTTATCATTTCTGCTGATATTGTATATTTCGACGATCTGTTATATATCCTATTTAAGAACTTCAGCATCTTTCACTGCCGTAGCCGAGCGGTTAGTCTATATGCTTTTCATTTTTGGCAACAACGAGAGCATTTCATTAAATGGAATTTTCTTGGTCTATTCTTTTGTATTGAGCTCTCATGCAGTGCTAGTTATTGTTTTGTGTGCCATTGTTATTGTTGTGGTTCTTGTTGTGGCGGTTGTTCTTGATTGTTGTTGTTGTTGGTGAGGTGCTGCTGTAGGAACACTAAACAATACGATGAAATTGCTTAATTTCATGTTGGTCTAATCAAGTTGCCATTGCAGAGCGCCAAAAGCAGGTGTGCGGCTGGCACGGAAGGCCGCACAAAAGCGTGCAACGGGAATGGCACGGGAAAAGTGTGTGCACATGCAGACTGCCAGCAAATAACGGGCTGTTGCCGTGTCAAGCTCACATGTCTGTGTGTGTGTGTGTGTGTGTGTGTGTGTGTGTGTGTGTGTGTGTAGGCATGTACATATGTATTCCCCTGCCCACTCTATGCTTTTTTGTGGACATGTTTTAAGACCCCGAAGCAACCTGACTGCTGCCATCTCTTTTATGGTTTTTTTTGGGTGGGTCGAGAGGTAACGTTTAGTGGCCGCTCATTTATGCTTAGCAGCAGCAGCAGCAGCAGTAAGGCAACAACAACATGAAATAGGTGGACAGCTAAACGGTGGCAACAACAGCAACAAAAGCAACAGAAATAACAACAACATGAAAATTAAGCAAAACGAGAGCAAAAACTATGCAAGGCTTGCAAGCATTTAACATTTGTCTAGGGACTGGGCCTGTGCTAGGGCGTATGTTAATCTGAAAGTGTGTCAATGTCGACATCCGTTTCCTTTTCGCCAAGGCAACCGTCTGCTTGAACAGAGGCGGAGGCAAAGCCAGAAGCAGTTGCAGGTGCACTCATATGGCCACTTGAGATGCAAACAGGTAAAAGGGCCACAAATTTAAACATTTGTCTACTCTAACACGCACCGTCGCACACACTCCCCCATTCACACACACACACTCACACAAACACACACACATACACACACACACACACTCAGAGAGATGCTCAGCTTATTTTGGAAACGAAACGAAACTTGGCGAACATTGGTAAAACGGTCATCCGCAACAGCAGCCAGGAACGTTTTGGTAATGGAACACGAAGATTGCGCTCTTTATTTTTGTAGATTTTAAGCCAAGGCGAACAGCACAGCGTGCGGTCCATTCTGTTGGCCACTTTTTCACTGTGATAAATTGGCAGCGACATTTGAGCAGGAGTTAACAATTACCAGTGCATATACAAACTCATATACTGTACATATACTTAGCTGTGTGTATATGTGTGTGCAGCATGAGTAATTAAAAGTAAGAATAACAGGCATGAAATTGTTTTGCTTAATGTTTTTGGCTTCTGCTGCAGCTGACTGGTGGTCCACATTTGGATATGATCGAATGGGAATGCGCCACCACTTTAATAATGCTGCCAACTAGCACCACTGTGGTTGTACATATGTATGTGCGGTGTGTTTGTAATTGTGGGTTTGTGTCAAGGCCATGCTTAACATTTTTGCAACACAATTGCTCATATTTTTGATCTCATTTATTTTTGGTCCTTGCACTGTACAAAAAATGCAGCCATAAACTGTGCTATTAAAAAATAATGGCGGTTGAGTTGAATTAGAAAATGAATGTTTGTTGCAAATTTCACACAACCCTTCTGAAATGAAGTAATTATATTTTTTGTTTAATATTGCGATCATAAAAATGCACTGCAAAAACTATTAAAAATAACTAATTAGATTAATATACAAAAAAAATGAGCACAGTTACCACAACTAGCACACATCAGAAATTGTATATAGCACAACCCCACAAAAAAAGCATTTCGAAAAAAATTCAATTCAACTATTTTATCTATATAATAATCCAAACATAACACGATAATAATAATGAATCTTTCTCAGTTTTAGCATCACCATTTAACATTATTGTGGACACCTCTCTACTTAAATATATCAAGCAAACCACACATCTAATCTCTATTTTGGCATTTAAGCAGAATGGTAAATAATACTACGATTAGATTAAGAGCAGATAAAGCACAGTTTAGGCAATTTTGTATCTGATTCCATTTGTTCCGTTTGAAAATTGCATAATGATTGCCTCCAGCACAAAAATGGATAGTTTGCACTTTCGTCAAATATATAAACGGGAAGCTTCCAATAAGTAACTTACAATTATATTCAATTAGCAATTTCTGCAAGTGTTAAATCTCCAAAAATCATGCGAACACCGAAAATGCCGCATGCTGTCCTGTATCGCAGCACGTGGTAGCCGAAATATAAACTGCACACTGCTACTCGCACACACACGTACACACAGTTGTACACACACTGGCAATGTAACACCGTTGCAGCCAGTAGCGACAAGTGCAGAGCTGCGTCGACAGCGACGCAGACGCAGCGATAAGATAAAATGTGTGATGACAAAAAGCACCCAAAGCGTAGCACGATGACTACGACGACGATGACGACCACGATGTCGGCAACGACGACCATGTCGACAACAATGACGACGGACGCCGAAGTTCTGCAACGAGGCAGCTGCGACTGCGACGCCTCACTGCTGAAGCTGACGCTGACGCCGACGTCGTTGCCTTTGCCGTTGACGTTGCTGGCTGCTCGTTGGTGCTGCTTTACTGGTGCTGGCTGCTTATAAAAGGCGCTGCCTCGCCACGAGTGAACATCACAAAACATCGAGGCGCCTTGCCGAGCACACAAGCCCTGAGTGGACGCAATTTAGACATCCACATTAGCAGCCACTGTCAGTGTCAAAGTCAGAGTCAGAGTCAGAGCTAGAGCTAACCAACGGTAAAGTGAAACAATAACTCTAGCTTTCGTGTATTTGTGTGTGTGTGTGTGTGTGTGTGTGTGTGTATGCGCTTGTGTTTGTGTGCGTGTAATTGCGAGTGCGTTTGCATTTGTGTTAAGAGTTTCCGTTACAAAAATAATGCCACTATTTTGAAAACACAATTCGAAAATGAACAAAAGAACAAGAACAAACGGCAAGTAACGAGCACAAGTTCCTCAAAATATTATGAAGGAGCAGTGAGCAGAAGGATGAGAGACATGTCAATGCCAGCGGGAGCCCAGCAGCGTTGTCAAGTGGTCTGCTGGCTGGTTGTCAGCTTTCGTAAGGGACTTCGCCCACCTTGCCCTTGTTGAAAGCAGATCTGCCTCATTATCATCAACATTGTGACGACCGAAAACTCAACTGTTTCAATTCATTCGAATTCATTCAAAGTGATGACGGCCAAAGTTTTTCAAAAAGTTTTTACAACGAAAAAGAACACAAAAAAAAAAATATGGTGAAAAATATGCAAACAATTCTGCTCAAGGATCCTCGTCCTGTCACGGTTTGTTTGGCCAACCGCAGTGGTAAAGCGTAGTGTGCGCCGCAGGCCTAAACTAGCGCCACTTGCTCCCACTCTCTCTCTGTCTCTCATTATCCCTGTCTCTTCCTCTTTCTCTCTTTGTGTGTGTTGTTGGGCACAAAATTAAATGTAAATTAATGCAAATTACGGAAAATTACTGCGCGACCCACAATGCAACAATGCAATAGTAGCAGCGGAATGCAGCTCACAGTTTGCAACAGCACTATCTGCCCCCAACCAATGGGCTGCATCACCAGATAAAAGACTGTCGCGTTCTCTATTATTTTAAATTGGCTGCGCAAATTTGCGGCATCGCAAAAGTAATTAGTGACCATTGTAAACTGTGCCACACATAAGCAACTCGAATCACAATCAGAAACGGCAAGGAAACAGCTGCCCCTACAGATGAGACTGATAAGAAAGAGACTAAAGGCCGTGTCACTCAAGAAGTAGAGTGTAATCTAAGAATTTACATTTGCTGCTGCAGCCTTTAACTATTGAATACACAAAGAAATCAAATTATTTCGATAAAACACAATTGGCTGAAAAAATTGAAGAGGGCCAAGAGAATTAGGTCAAAGGGCCATCGTTTGAACTTCTAGTATTTTAAATATGATGTCCTATCTCAAAAACTTAGAACTATTAGGTACTTCGAAGTACTTTTATTGTCGTGTTTTGTTAGAATTCGGAATATTTTTCTAATGTACGAGTAAAGTATTGATAGTATTATCTAAGCTCAGAATTCAAAATGAGCATTTAATTTTCCATTTTTCAACTGAAAAAATTAAACAGATAAAATGAAAAACTCGATTTGATTGGATATGATTTCGTATATCAAAGACCTAGAAGTCTTAATTAAATGAAATGAAACAATGAGTTTTAGCTTGTAACTGTAGAATTCGGAACATTTTGCTAATATTCGATCAAATTTATTGTAATACTTCTTCTAAGCTCAGAGATAATTTAGAATGAGCATTATATTATAGAATTGATGGTTGACCACATCATATCAAGGCATATTAATTTGATACAAATTTAATTATTTTAATTTAATGAAGTGACCTTAAAGCAATCAAAATTTCACCAAGAAATTTCATTAGATGTTTATGTACGCCTTGGTCAACTTTCATTCTTGAAGGCAAAAATTACAAAAGTTCAAGACTTACAAGTTTGAATAAATAATTACAACGGTGCTCCTGCTGCAATAGCAAGAGGTATCAAACTTACGGAACTCGATGCAAATTTAAATTGATTGTTTCTAGCCAATTGTGTGGAAGCACCATGACGAATTTTAATGGTGTTCAGAAATGCGTAGTAAAATCAAAGCTCTGCCAAAATGTCAATTCCCAATTTTATGGCTTGATATTGGGCTAATAATTATAACGTCAATGATAAATGTTAATGGACAGAGCGCCATAAAAAATCAACGAAAAATTTGGCAGGGGTATTTAAGCTATAAGGAGCAGAGACTGGGTCTAATTAACGAGCATAACTGTTATTGACTGGGCCAATACCGAAACCACTGCCAAAGCCATTTTGTGGTTTGGCGTGCGCGGTTTTATGCACTGGCGTATTAGTATTGATATTGGTAATTAATGCGGGCCTTGGCGCAAGGCTACAAATATAATGAACGGATAACAAATGTGATATTGTGAAGGAGGCGGAAACAAGAAGTGCAAATTGAAGCGGAAATGGGTTAAAATTTATTTTCGCTATTCAAATTTGCAAACATTAGCAAAACAAATTAGAGCGCAGTGCTTTATTTCAGCTATATGTCGGAATGTCAACCACAGCACCTGGCGGATGCATAATGTGATAAAATATCACATAAGCGCTGGAATTCAATTGCGCGCATATTTAATCATTAATTTCAGCAGTGGCGTACTATTGAAAGGTTTATAATTTCATTTGCAATTTAAAACTCGCTGGTAAATGAAAGCCAATTGCAAAGCTGACACATTTTCCTTAATTCCATCTCTATTAGCGGCTTACAGTACGCATGTAACGTGGCAAGTGAATAAGCAAAACATACCAACAAAAAGTGGAGCCTTTCCCCTGGTCGTTACAAATTAAAATGAAAAGCTCTTTAAATTGAATTACATTTTTCTCTTTATATTTCTGCATACTTTGCATAAACTGAATCGACGTTTACGTTTTTTTCTCTCTCGTATTTCTACCCCTCTATAATAATTCTCAGGTGCGTTGACAGCTTGTGCGTATTTGTGTGTGTGTGTGGTTAATATACTCACATTCTAGTTGACATTCTGAAATTAAAATGAATATTTCAAAACGTTTCTTAAAATATTTATTCAATTAACCAATTGACATTTGTATTCATTTCAATTTGCATTTTTGCATAATTAAGAACATTTATTTTAAATTCTGATTGCTTTTATTGTGACTTCAAATTTTTGCGGGCAAATGCTCAACCCTATAATTTAAAAATGATTTTAGCTGACTTCTGACCGAGTGCTCTTTTATTTTATTTTTATACATATATATTCGTTCCCGTCCCGATTCATCTTCAGGTGGAGATTTACGGATTTAGTTAGCTATGCAGCTGAAATAATACTTAAACTGGAGCCAGCGAAGCACTTAACAGTTTTGAAGGCGTTTTTTAAATTTTATTACTTCTCTAACCGTAAAAATAGTAATATTAGCTTTGGCAATGAACCCACAGTCTTGAAAATACCTCAATTTCAAATAGTCTAGAGAGCATTATAAAAGTGTTTATTGTTATTAATCAGGCAGCTGGCTTATAGAAATATGAGAAATTTAATTTATTTTCCAAATAGCATTATTATAAAGGAAAATGGTTTCTCATTTGGAAAGTCGTTTAGCTTTACGACCCGTCAGGCAGCCCATCAACCAGCCGTGAAGCCATTGGCATCAGTTCAAGAGGTGAATCCGCATCAGGATTCGCATCCACATCAACATCTGGTGTGTTGTCGTTTGCCGTCATCATGAGTTTCATTGCGTTGCGCTTTCCACTTGACATCCTGGCTGCAATTTCCTTGTTCAAAAATTATGCTTTGCCTTTGCTGCAGTGCGATGATATGATAAATAAAACAGCAGATTGCTGCGATGTGATTCTGAAGCTTGGCCACAGCAAACTAAAAGTAAACAGTTGTTGAATGACGCCCATGGCCACACCCACTTTACGCACACAGCAACAACTGCAACCGCCACCCACAACGATTGGCGGCTGTGCAACAAAAGCAAACAACGGCCTGTTTAGGGCTGACAATGACCATGCCGATGTGTGATGAATGGGCTGTGCCGTGGTTTATGTGCCATGCTCTGATTTAGCGAACCGCTTTTGGCCTCGTTGGCTGTTTGCTTTTGATTGAAGGTTAAATGAGCCATGCCACGCAAGGCTGACACAGACACAACCACAAATACAGACACAAATACCCCTTCTCCACTTCCTCCCCTCCGGTTCGCAGTTGAGAGCTCGACGTACTTTTGCATTTGCATAGCGCGCATCCTTTCTGCATCCTTAGACAGATGTACTTTATTTCGTTTTGCAGAATAAGCTGGCATCAAGCTTAAACTATCTAAGGCAAATCGTTGCATTTTCAGCGTCATTCCATTTTACGAGTCATCAGCGAGCTAAGGCTTAGTTGCTTAACACGCCCCTAATTGAGTACTCCTTAAAATTGCAGATATTTCACAGTCTCAGCGTAACTTATTTGGCTTCTTTTATCTTTCTCTTTTATATGATACTATTGTTGTTTCATTGCAGCTATCGACGTGCAACAAAACAAAACTAAGCAACGGACACCCAAAGCTTAAAGTGAAAGAGAAAAAAGTTTATATACCTAAATTAAAATGTCCATCTCCGATTTTCGCAAAAAGAAGCTGCTGTTCCTGTTCAATGTGTTCTTTGGTGAGTTCCAGCAGAAGTCCTCTGCCTAATGAAAACTGCCAAACATTTAATCTTGTGGAATTAAACTGAAATGTGAGATGTGTGTTAAAAGTCTTGATGTGTATTAAGTGAAGCTTCACGAAACCTGCCATTCGAGTACAGGCACTAAAAGCAGTTTCACAAGTAACATGCAACTTTGTTACTTTCAATTTATACGATTCAATTTTTCAAAACGTACTGTGCACGTTGCGTATACTTATTGTGTGTTTGCATTATTCATTCAATATGCTTGCATGCTTGCTCTGCTTTTATCCAAGAGTTGTGCACTTTTGAACAATTGACAATTTAATTTGAAACGTGCGCTGTAAAGTAGGCAATACATTTTGTTGCTTTCATAACCGAACATTTGCCACAAGAGAGTGCCATCCAGTGTGCCACAGAGGTTGAGTGCTTTTCGATTATGACTAATTGTCAGATAGTAAACAGTGTATAGTCGCTAAAGCGACCCTTTGGCCCATTGCCATTGATGGCAGCGTCAGCAGTAGCAGCAGCTGCGGTTGGCACCATAAAACACAGGCGCAAAACACTTGACACTGAAATTTGAAGTAGCCATTTGCACACTATTTTTACACCGATGCTTATGACATGCCCACATGCCAAATAACCTGGCCAAAAAATGAAAGACAACACAAGGGTAAATAGGCAAGGGCAATAAATCTGCTGGGCACACTGGCAATTTATGGAAATGCAGCAGTGCCGTTTAAATGCTTTAATGTTTATCTGTTCATATATTTTTTGTTTTTCTTGTTTGGTACCACAACCAACCGACTTACCAACAACTGGATGAAAACATGCAAACAATGCAACGCATGCGGAATTGGCCAAAATGCAAACGCTACCAAAACAGATGTGAACCAAAGCGGCGAAATTGATGTGAAGGACTTCGAGCTGGCCATCGAGGTAAGTGGACCAAAAGCAAAACACGACCCATTCAAATAGGCCAAAACAAATGCGGAAAAATTAGAATTTTTGCAGTTGAATATGCAATAGCTGAATGTATAAAAACCAGAGATAAACTTAAAAAGGAAATGTGCATACTAAAAAGTAGCTTGCCAAATTTTTGTTGGTCTCCTGCTCATGTAACATTCCCTATTCACTGGCTGTGTTTTGTTTGGTTTGGGGCAATAGAGTTTATTTCTTTTGTTTGTTTATTTAGCTCATAACTAATAGCTCAATTTATGCTGAAATTTGTTATTGTTATCGTTGTTGTTTGTAGCGGGTGTGCAAACTGCGCGGTTGGGCAAAGGACACGCCAAAGAACAAGGAGACATACGATGTCATGATGGAAATTTGGACTGGTCTGCGATCGAAGGCTGACAAGGATAACGATGGCCAGGTGAGTCGACAGTCAGTCAGATTGTATATCTTAGTCAGTGGGTGTTGTGGCTTGTGCGCAACTATAAAGAAAAAGGCAACTGCATGTCAAGTGATTCGTTTTGCGTTTACTGCTTCCCATTTTGAATGGCTCCATTGTCAGTGACGAAGGTGTGAAATCTATGGACTGTACTCGATGCCATTGTGGCTGTTGCTATGAAGTGGTTCTCGCCACACCACACTCACACATACCCACACACACACACACACACACACACACACACACACACACACACTGTAGATAATATCTATGAAAGCGTGCAACTGCAAAAATTACAATGTCAGTCGCATTCTGCACGGACAGGAAAAAAGACTGTTCGCAAATTTTCTTTTTATTAACGTGGAGGGGCGGGACGTGGTTTGTTGTGGTTTCGGTATGCTGTGTCCCAGTAAGCAAATTCCATGTCGGCAACAATGGACGGAAATTGAATTGTGAATTATTTGAGTAATGCAGCTGCAGTTCCGGGCCACGACTTCAGTTTAGTTTTCCAGGCCGTTGCTCATTACAATGACAAACTTTACAGCCGCTAGGGCTGTTTTGGGCTCGGTTCCAGCACAAAGATGTATTCCATGCACATTCCTTAATCAGACTGCGTCTGCACAAATTAAATTATGGAACAAGCAGCGCCTCAATATACTTACTTATTTGTAGAATGAAAGTGCAGTAAGCAGGCAGGTGCTTCAAGTCTGTTTTGTCCCGCTCCTTGATATGGTTCGCCAGCAGTTTGCCGCACTTTGATTGTGGCACAGATAGCCGCAAAGTTTTTGGCACTTAGCCAGCAACTTGACAGAGTTCGCTGCAAATAAGCTGAAGTCAACTGTTTGCGGCCTTTGTACAATTTTTGGGCTTTGTGCTGGCCGTATTTGGATTTATAGTTGCAGCCTTAACTCATTTTATACAGTACAAAGCAAAAGCAGAAGCGAAAGCAGAAAAAGGAAGCGGCAATACATAAACTACAACTGGAACAGCTAAGGCCAGCCAGAGACACGGCCAAGGATGTGTATGTGTTGCCCTTTTGGCATTTCAATTTGGCAACGCGCACTACTTACATGCAATAAACATTAAAAATATGCAGTCAGTTCAACTTGAGGGCGGTTATGGGACTTAGAACAGTGAAGGTGAATTTAGGGCTGTCAATTCAGGCTGCAATTGATGGCGCTGACCGCACGTTGTCTGGTGTCTTACTTATTTATGACCACATTAAAACATGACCGTCCACCTCTGTTGTGACCAATTTTAACGTTTGCTCCACTACAAACGGCAGCTCGTAGTCAAAGTTCGCTAGCCGGGTGGGTCATGGAGCAGCAACTTGCTCAATTTGGCCAAGGCGTCGATTGCTGATGTTGCGGTAATTGCTGCAGTTAGCCAGAACAACACAAAAAGAATCGCTTATAAACGTTGGAGCATAATGCGCAGACCGCATAAATTACAACTCGCATGAAGTCGGCACCCAACCCGCACGCAAGCCATTATGATGTTTTATGAGCAGCAGCCGCGCCCACCTGCGGCTGGGTGCTTTATGTGATTTTCATCGCGATTGGGGCGTTATATATAAATTGATGCCTTTCAAAACGTCTTTATCTCTCTCTCACTGTCTATCACTGTGCTCCAGGTCAGCGTGGATGAGTGGTGCAACATGTGGGACGCATACGCCAAGGATCCCAGCAGCGTAATGGACTGGCAGAATGCGTATATGAACTTTATGTTCGATTTGGAGGATGCCTCGCATGATGGCGGCATCGATGTTAAGGAGTTTACGCTGGTCTGCTCCAGTTATGGGCTCGACAAGAAGGAGTGCGAGGAGGCATTCAGCAAAATGGCCCAGGGCCAAGACGATGTGACTCGCGAGCAGTTTGCCAACTTGTGGAAGGAATATTTTGCTGCCGAGGATGCGAACGCTCCCGGCAACTTCATCTTTGGCAAGACCACATTCTAACTGCAGTCTGAAGATGCCTGATCGATTTGGTCCTTGTCACTGTTAGTAAATACAAAACAAATATACAATATTAAATTCTAATTGAATGCTGAATCAACAGGCAGCCTCAAGTTTCATTTCAATTTTGACAATTTATAGTCCAGTTAGCAGTTATCAGTCCCAAATGCTCTGACGTTGTTAATTAAATGTTGTTGTCAATGGCACTCAACTAAACTTTTGCTCAATTAAAATGTTCTAATTTAGTAGCCCAATTTGTTAAATCAAAAACGTCTCTATTTATGTACATTTTATATACTACTAATATCTAACTATGTATAACTAATTGTTGGATAAAATTTACATGTATCTCAAAGCTCAATTAAAAACAGGATTCGTGTTATCTCGTGAATCTGTTATTGCATAAATTAAACCAATTAAACTGTCAAATTGTTTTGTGTGTGTAGTCGTAGTTTATCGTCCCAATCTCTAACGTTTAAATATAAATATAAATGTAAAGTGTTCCAACCAATTACAAACAATAAATGCTAAATATTCCCAGCAAAATGAATTTCAAATTTATAGCGCAAAAACAATTACTTGTTGCAGTTCCAGTAAGCGTCGGGGGAGGTGCCCCAATTTTAAGCCCTTGCCGCTGCCACATGTTATGGAAACCGATAAGATCAGCAATTGGCTGGATATCTATGAAAATTATAATTTTACTTAGGGCGATAAATAAATAACCTTCGGTTCAGCCACATTGTCGTGCTTGGTTGCGTTTCGCAGCGATTTACCATCCCACAGGGGCGGCTTCGTAATTTATGCAACTGCATGGCTGTATAACTCAACTATACATAGCCACAAAACTGTGGTTTTCCGAGTGTAACGCACACAGATGCTGCAAAAGCTTTCCGGCTGCACAACTCTATAAACGGATGCAGTTTGAATTCGTGTTTCCTGCGCGTTTCAAAACTAACGTCGAAAGCTTTTTTGGTGAAAGCTGTGAGTTAAGCGTTTTATAGCGGCGAGCTTTTGTGAGTCGTTCCGCTAGACTTGCCAGACTTTGAGAATAACTTTGAAGATAGGTGGCAGCACAGCTGCGACCATTTCATTTTCCGTAAAAATTTACTTCAACTCTCTGCGCATCAAGAAACCGTTTTATTTTTGAAATGTGCGCCGTGATACTTAAAAGATTCATTGCTTCTTAATGGTTTGAGCTCAATGTTAAACGTTTAATTTTAACAAGACCTATCGTCGTTGCTTCTGAGAAAAAATATGTTCATATTCCAAGCCATTATCCCTAGCTTTGTGCATGAGTGCCCCTAAAAGTATGTTTCACTTCAATTGCATGAGAATAATTTAGTCAATGCAGCAACCTATGTCGCTGATGCGTGCGTATGATATCCAAAACAACAACCTTACAAACTAAATTTTATAGAATTATGATCATATTTTCACTTCACAGACGAAATACCGTAATTCGTATTTCGCGAAGTGTTTATTTAACTTCATATATGTTAGATCTTCATTGTAATTGCTACAATACTACTTAATGATTACCAAAGTTGAGCATGTTTATGGTTTTTGGCAAGGTAATATACGCGTTTATATAAATATGTATATAAATATATATAAAAAATGTTTTTATTTATTTTTTTCAAATGAAACTTTGATTGCATTTGATATCATCTTCTACATCCCCATCCAATTAAAAGCCAGAGTCATCCAATTTGAAAATAAGTATTCAACTAAGATCTTGTAAGCCTAGAAGAAAATTCCTTCAATAATTTTTCTAAAAAATTTAGTTCCTTTTTGTAAAGTTAAAAAAATGGAATAAAACGATTTTCTTAACTTTTTATGTATATTTAAATATTTTAATTTTTTCAAATAGTTCCTTTTATGATACGCTGCTTATAGTAGTAGAAAAAGTAGTATAGATATCAGTAGTAGTAGATACAACGTTTACAATTTAAATATTATATATTATATAAATATATATATATATTTATACATATATATATGTTTGTATGTTTGTTGGTTTGCATGTAAATTAAGAATACAAATAAATGTTAATTTTGCAAAATGCCTAGAGCTGGAGTCTGCTGCGATTCACAAAGATTTTGGCACATATTATTTATGTATATATAGTGTATGTAGTGATAGTCTGTGTTTTTGATGGTTGATAGCAAAGCTTGGTTCGATTTCTACATTAACAATAACAAATTACTAAAACTAAAACCAAAATGCTAAGGTTCAACTGGATATTGCAGAGCTACGCCCCCACGACCAATTCGGGGGCTGGGCGAACGCGTTTGCAGCTGAGGCAATTAGTTTCTTGTTTTCGTATGCTGCAGCGCGTTCAGTTCGTCCTTCAGCCATGTCTGCCAGTTCTCCTGCGATGGGCGAAACAGAATGTTATACCAAGAGTGGCCAAATGTTGATACCAAAAACAAAGCGATTTGTATGTTCAGCTCTAAGTTCCAACACCAAGCCAAGCCAGCGAGTGTACAAAATGTAGATGGAAATGAAGAGTGTGGGTGGGGTGTGTGTATGCGTGTGTGTGTGTGTGTGTGTGTGTGCATGTGCGTTGTGTGTGAAGTGTGCGTATGCTAATAGAATTTACTAGAGTTAGCAGCCATAAGGGGTAGGAGCCACTCGGCATCGGTTAGCGCTAATTGCATGTGTCAACAGAGTGCGAAATGGAGCCAAGTTCGCTGCTAAAATCGGAAATGCTTAACTAGTCGCTTGTGCATGTCTGTCTCTTTGTCTGTCCCTACTTACGTATGTATGTGTGCGTGTGTGAGGGCGTGTGTGTGTGTGTGTGTGTGAGCGAGTGTGTAGGGAATCTATTTGCTTTGGCTGTGTTTCAATGTCTGAGTTCGTGTTTGCTCTTTTGTCGTTTTGCGTTTGGCCGTTTCCGTTTTAGTCATTGTTATGCAAATTTTCCTGATATTCATCATATTCGTTTTCATTATCCTCCGGCTGCTCCTCCTCCTCGTCCTCCTCTTGCTCATAATCGCTGGCATTGCTCTCCGGCTGTGTTACATCCGGCAAATAATCCTTGTGCATGGGAGTTGAGATGATGGGCTCCTGTGCCATTCGTATTTTGCATATGTGTTTATGTGTTTTTGTGTGTGTGTATTAGTGTGTAGAAGCAAAAGTTAGTTAACCGAGTTAGTCAACAACAACAACAACAATAATAATAACAACAACAACAAAAAGACTTGCATAGAGTAATTTTGTTGTGGCCCATGCAAAGTTCAACGTTTTATTAGTTTTAGCCAATTAGAAAGTGAAATATTTTCGCATGCTAACCTTTGGCGGCCGCCAGCCGCAGCCCGGCAACGGCAGCCCGTCAACGCCCAGCGGACAGGGCGCGTCCAGCCCGGGCACACCCTGTTCGCCCTTGTCGCCGCGATCTCCTTTACGTCCCCGCTTACCAGGCGGCCCAGCATCGCCGCGTGAGCCCTGCTCGCCGCGAGGACCCTCCTGGCCGGGAATGCCGTCGGTGCCCTTTTTTATTTTAAGAATGTTTGGCATGTGTGCATATGTGTGTTTTGTCAGTATGTATGTGTGTGTGTGTGTAT
This sequence comes from Drosophila cognata, assembly GCA_035041535.1. Lineage (NCBI taxonomy): Eukaryota > Metazoa > Arthropoda > Insecta > Diptera > Drosophilidae > Drosophila > Drosophila cognata. Next base: position 7,771,541 of record JAWNLC010000571.1, on the reverse strand, counting down.
GTGTGTGCGTGTGTGGGTCAAAAAGGTTGAAAGATGTGTACGTGTAGGGGTTTTGCATAGATTGAAAACAGAGTGCGTCGCCAAAGAGGAGAAAGAGAGATTTGCATGCATACGTATAAAAAAACAATATAAAAAGAAGAAACACAAATTATTCAAATTAGTAAACCACATAAGGTAGAGAAACACATATGTATGTGTGTGTGTGTGAGTGCGTATATGTACAAATAATTGTATAAATACATATTTAATACATCACATCATCGTTGGTATGTAATGTTTGAGGTTTTGCTTACCGGTAGACCCGGATCGCCTCGCTCTCCCTTGTGACCCGTCTCGCCCTGTGCACCCTGTGGGAAAACAAAGATGTCAGTTAAACAATGGCCAAAATCTAAGCTGTCAAAACCGGGTTAATATACCTTCATGCCATCCAAGCCAGGCGGACCCTGCAGCGATTAAGAATGAAAGTGGAAAAAGCGTCAACAAATGCTTCAAACAAAAAACCAAACAATGGCCTAACCAGCAGTCGAATTCAAGTTGGGATTATTTTTGGTTTTGGTTTTTTTTTTGTGGTTACTTAATTGATGTGTATATGTACAAATGAGTATGCTGTATTTCTTTGTTTTGTTTTAGTAAAAAACCATCACTTTATTGAAAATGCATAATTAATATGAAAATTATATTGATTTCATTAGCCGCTTTACAATTGGTTTGTTGTTGACCTGTCAAGGAGTTGTCCTTTTGAGATTAGCGTAATTCATTGTAATTCTCATAATATTCATACGTACATTGACATACATACACAATTCATATATGTATAGACATTAATACACACAAGTGCGTACACACATACATATATATATATATATATATATATACATACATATTATGCGCGTGATTGCAAAACGTTGTTTAGTACGTAATTAACAAATGTACACTTACAATTTACGTTAGCAGCTTATGAAGTTTATTTTCAAATCGAATTTAAATATAATTTTGGATTTAATGCTAATGTTTTTAAGTTAAATGTAATGCGCACTTGCCGATAGAACGAACATATTACTAGAGACTGCACAATTCATTATTCTAGCCTATGGATCTCGGTTACATTGAGTGAGTTAGTTAGTTAGACAAAATGTTAGAGGGAGTACAAGTTTAGAAGAGTAAAGTGTGAAAATTGAAGTGAAACGCAATCGGAGCTGTAAGAGAGCTATATGGAGCTTATTGCATAGCTGATCAGCTGTTCAGCTGATCAATAGAGGGCTCAATAAATATTATATCTTATGGTTAGTTAACATATTATATACACCTTGACGTTGGTTAAATTAAAATTGACATACGAAATGGGCTGGGACTGTATTTCATTTCTATGGCATCCCATTTGTTTGAGAACAATACATCTAATTGAAAACAAATTGACATACATATATATTTTGTAATTTCCAATACTCTTATGCATAAATCCTTATAGGCTTTGTTTCATAAAATGCATATACACAATGTTGGTTTTTTTTGTTTTTGTTTTGTGTTATGCAAATGCGGAGCGAGCTTTATAATTCCGATAGATATTATTGATTTCGTTTGTTTTTGCCATTTGCCATTTGCCATTTGTTATTATTTGAATTTTTTATTTTATTTTGCTTGCGCATATTATTTATTAAATGCAAATTCCTTTTCACTGCACTTTTTCGTCATTTTCAAAGGTATATTTGCTCTAATTTATTTGAGATGCTAATTGAAACCAATAGGATACATGATAAGATTATGTATTTATTGCTGAAGATATTCTCAATTAATTCGCATACAAAGAAAGCGAATTTTAAACATTTTTAATTGGATACTCGTTCGGATAGTGATGTTGTAATTAGAGGAGAACAAAGGGTATTCTGAGGCCGCTTTGTTGGTCACCGGCCAGCCGATGTTATTGCCAATGCTTTATTGTGTTTTTTTTTTGTTTATTTCATATTTTGTATGACTTTTCACATTTCGTACACAAATGTGTTTACAGACTATTTGGTATATTTAAACTTTAGCCTAACTAATTTATGTTTCAACGCGTTTTGTATTGAAGTTAGATATAACACTGAAAAATATGCACAATTGGAAGATAGCTCTTTGTTGTTATCGCATGATATTACAATTATTTACGAGTATTTTGAGATGCGTTATCAATTTGTATTTTATGTGTATTCAATATGTATAGTAAACAGTTTTCCATTTTCTTTTTTCTTTTGTAGACATAAAAAACATCAAACATTGAGACAAATCTTTAAAGGTATTATTTTACACTTTTCACTTATTTGTGGATATTTGCTTAGATTTGTTAATCATCTACTATAATATATATTTCTGTATATATATGTATATATATATATATATGTATATATATTTATTATTATTGCTGTTTCGTTTTGTCAAGCACTGAAGCTTTGACATCCTTGAATTTGAATATACGACAAAGCCTCTGGACGGCACCTAAGTTAATGCAACAGCAGTAAGTGAAGCAACAGCACTCCAAATATACGTATATATATGTATATATATATGGACTTTGTGGCTGGCAATATAATTTATGGGTCAATCAAGAAAGTAACGAACGGATCGATTGACTACCACCGTTGCTGTATAAGTAAGATATTTTAACCAAATTGTAGCCACAATATGATTTCCTCAGAAGCCACAGTGCGTATGATTTATGCAATATCTGACGCCGCTGGTGCTGTTGCAACTGTTGCTATTGGCACTTTTGCTGCTGCTGCTGTTGCATTGCTTTTACTTGAATGTACTACTCGGAAATGCGACGAGCGCAGCGGCAAATGAAATGCAATTAAAACATTTGCATTGCATATTTGTTAGCATATTTGAGAGCTTGTTTGTTTGTTTGTTTTCTTGTTTGCTTTCGGTGTTTGCATATTTGTTTATAGGCCCCCACTGTCTGAATATATATGTACATACTTATATACTCAATTTAGTCGCAGTTGTTTCAATTGATTGATGTAAATATTTGCGATCGTTTGTTTCTTTAGAAATAATTATGTTTGTTACAATTTCGATTTGTTTGTATACATAAATACTCATTTGGCTCTGGCTAACCACAAACTGTGCTATGGCTCTGTTATGTTCAATTTGATATGAATGCATTATCATTAATTTGTATTAATTTGTATTTTAATTAGCTCGCGGGTTAGTCGCATGCGGGGGTTTTTGCACTGGGGTCTCATCAATTATCAATATAGATATGAATCGATGTTTAACTGGCATGCGGCTGATATATATTATTGGATTTCGCTTGTATGTACAAATCGATATACATACATACATATACACAGAGATCTATTTACGCTATATACGACTTAGTATATAGACGATAAAACTGAGTGGGGTCAGGGCTTTAACATTTCCTATGCCTATTTGATATATTTTCTCATTTCTTAATCTTTCTTGTCCGCAGGGTTCAGCTTCCTGTGCGTATGTGTATATGTGTGTGTGTGTGTGTTCTTTTTATGGTATTCGTTTGTGTGTGTATGTGTGTGTTTTGTGAAGTGAGTGGGTGAATGTGTATAATTTGTTGTTTTATCGCATTTCATTTGTCTTTTGGCGCAATGTGTTTGTTATTTATAATTAAACTGCACTTGTATGTAAGTTGGATTAGTAGTCGCCCCACACCTGTTCCAGGTTGAAGAAAGAGAGAGAGAGAGAGAGAGATACGAGAACATATAAAAGGTTAAACAATGTTTAGTCACATTAACGATTATAACGATTCACAATTTACGATTTACCAAAGCAATAACAATTTTGCAGCAACAGAAAAGCCAAACAATCAATTTTTTAGTAAGTTCATCAAAATCAAAGTGTCCCATCAATTGTCACTTACCGGAATGCCAGCTTTGCCCACCGGACCGGATGGGCCGGAGTCGCCACGCATGCCCATTGGACCCTAAAGGTATACCACAAGAGATACGATTATTAACGCTTTTAGGAAAAATATGTCAAGCTATTTACCGGTAAACCCATGGGTCCCTGGTCGCCCTTGTGTCCCTTTTCACCCTGAACAGAGAAGAAAAAAGTATAAATTGATGAACTGGATAAATGTTTCACTTGCACTTACAGAATCACCCTTGCGACCATCCAGGCCGCGTTCGCCTTGAGAACCGGTATGGCCAGGTGGGCCCATCGGACCAGGTGGACCGGGTGGTCCATAAAGCTGTTGTTAATAGAAATGAGACATGTACTTGTACTGCTTGAGGGAGAAGGGAAGGTGTAATGACTTACATATTCAATGGTGGGCATATGTGGAGCGTCTGACATGCCATCGTCCTGTCGGCGTCGCATCTTACGGTACTGCAATTTAATCGATTATTAGTTATCGATAAACACAAAGATATGTTTAACTCACCGAATCTCCTCGATCGCCCTTGTCGCCCTTGACGCCCGGATAGCCCGGTGGTCCTGGTAAGCCCGGAGGTCCCATTAGACCAGGTGGACCAATATCTCCGCGATCCCCCTTTTCACCTGGTGGTCCTTGATAGCCCGGCAGGCCAGGTGGTCCCTCAATGCCCGGCTCGCCCGGTAAGCCATCCAAACCACGTGGACCCAAAGAACCCGGCTCTCCAGGCTCGCCCGCGTCACCCTTACTGCCATCACGTCCGTCTCGTCCGTCCTTTCCAGACGTGCCTGGTGGGCCGGGTGGGCCACGCAATAGGGTGACTGGCGGATCCTCGTAGTCATCTTCCAGTTTGGTGCCGCCAGGTCCAAATAGCTGCTCAAAGCGAACGCGAATGCGAATGCAAATGCGTTCCGAAATTGGGGGATGGAAAAGAGATACGATGGATGGCAAATTTAGTGAGAAGATTAATTTATGCCACGTGGCGCCGCCTGAGGCGTTGCACACGCCTGTTCCACACACGAACACACGCTTTGATGGCGTAACAAAAGCGGCGCGTAATTCGCAGCCAAGAAAAAACTTGGCCCCCACCCCCCACAGTGGTGGTGGTGGTGGTGTTGATGACGGTGCTTGTGGTGGGTGGCTGTGCTGGTTGGGGCGAGTTTTTGGTGGCTGCTGCGACGCAGTGAAAGTCTTTTGTGTGCGTCGAAATTGTGTTAAGTGCAAGTTGGTGCCGGGTCCAAAAGCGCTCGACTCCCACAAAACTTAGACAATGTTCGCATAGAAAACCTTTAAAACTCGCTCAGGGGGTCACTGAGGGGAGGTAAGGATGGCGGATGGGGGCTTGCGAGTACGAGTCGAAAATAAAGTCAAGCAGCGACGTGCTTCAAGTGCGGTGTGCGAGTGAGTGCCAGGCTGCTAGGCCCTTGCCATTAAGTGTGAGTGTGTGTGTGTGTGTGTGTGTGTGTGTGTGTGTGTGTGTGTGTGTGTGTGTGTGTGTGTGTGTGTGTGTGTGTGTGTGTGTGTCAGTGCAAGTGTGCCACTGTATGTATATATGTGTGGGCATGTGTGGGTGTGTGTGGGTGTGTGTGTGTGTTTGTGGTGTGTGTGTGTGTTTGTGTGTGTGTGTGTGTGTGTGTGTGTGTGTTAGTGTTAGAGTGCCAAAGTGAAAGATAATGAATTGCTTTTTGTGTGCTTCTCGAGAACTTCGAGGCAAAACCAGCAAAAACCGCAAATGCATTGATGAAACCACAAAAGCAATACACCTAGTCACCCACACACACACACACACACATACACATACACATACAAGCGCATACAGCCAGTTGCATTTAGGTCCCATGTGGGACATTGAATTTACGAAAAGAACTTGAGCGTTAGGGCTGTTTGAGCTGCAACACGCCCAGTGGCAGCAGCAAAGTCTATTACACAAATTTTAGGGTTCATAAAAACCAACAACCCACAAAAAGCTAAAGAAAATTAAAACCGTTTACACACGTGGCTTTTGCGAAACGGCAATTAAGTGTTTGCTGAAGCTTGGGTAAATTGAATTTGAGCAACAGTCAAGCCTAAAATAAATATTTTCATATTAATAACATACAGAAAATAAGTTAGAAGTTTTTGCATCTAAGAGAATAGCAAAAACGGGAATTAGAATTAGTTTCACTTTGAAAACCTTTTGCTCTACCGATAATATCTTATATATAATGATGCTGGCATACGTGAAACAATTAAGCTTTGAGGCAATTCTTGTAGCAGTGCCGTACTCACTTATATTAAAATACAACAGCAGCTACAATGAGATAGCATTATAAAGAATGACGCTTAACACACATGTGAACACACACACACTCACTAAACACCCACATACACTGATCCACTGTGGGCACATATGGATGCGACTGAAGTTGAAGTTGCGCATATGCTTAAGTGACACAACGAAATGGCGGCCGTTCTTGCTTAAATGCACGAAAACAAAAGAAATGGCGGAGAAAGCGAGGAAAAGAAAACCAGAAAGTAAAATAAGAAGACAACGCGAGCAACAGCGAGTATGAGGACTTGGCCCATGGCTGGTCATAAGGAGTGGCAGGAGCAACGACCATGACGCCGTCGTGGCTTACCGCAAATGCAGTTGCCACAGCGCACGAGTAACTTTTGCCCCTTTATGCATACTCATTCAATGCGCAGCTCATCTGCATTATATACGAGTATGTGTGCGTGTCTGTGTGTGTGCTTATATGTGGGAGCACAGCTGGCGCTTTTTGTTGCAAGCTCTACACAATGTTGCTAGGACTCAAGGGATATGGGTGTGGGGAAGCGCTTTTCGCTTTTGGCTCTATGAATTTCCGCTTCCGCTTTGCGTGCGCGCCATTGTTGAGCTTTGGTGATTAGTCGTCCATTTGTTGCGCAATTAAAGCGCTTTAAATTAAAGCGAACGCTTAACGTTTGCTCTGCGTGTGGCATTGCCGATAATTAAGGCACATTCAGCGGGATTAAGGGCGCCCTCATCTCCATTTGCTGCTTTAGTCCGTCCGTTCGTCACTCAGTCAGTCAGTCAGTCAGCCGATAAACAAATGCCAGCGACAAATCAACGACTGTCAGTGCGGAATAGCAGCAACAGCAGCTACAACAACAGCAAAAAAGGTACGGGCCAAGGATTTAAAGGCTTTAAGGAGAACGCTGCCAGCGGCTGTTGCGATAAATAACATAAATAAAAGATAGGGAGCCAAGTGATTTTTGGGCCAATGTTTGTTAGCCATTCGCAAGGACGATTCTGTTGACGCAGCTGCCTAACTACGATAAAAACTTCTTGTCTGCCTCCTGCGACAGCCTCTTTCACTCTCTCCGTCTCTCTCTCTCTCTGAGTGTGTGTGCATGTATGTGTGGGCGTTAGCTGATGAGTGTGTGTAAATGTGTTTGTATGTGTGTGTGAAATCCATTAGAATGTATCAATATTTGTGCGAGCGCCTCGGGTTGATTTTAATTTGCAAAGTATTCAGGCGAAAATACACACACACATACACACACACTCACACACACACAATTTTTTCTTTGTACATGTGCACAAAAAAGGAATTTCTTTAAATTATGCGCAAATTTGGTTTTTATTTGCACAAACGCTTTTCAATTTCAACTTAAACTTGAAGAAACTCGCAGCATACTTTCAGGCACCTTTTAAATTAAAATTGTGAAAATGTTTGTAATTGTAAAGTAATTGCCTGCCGCCGCCCAAAGCTCCTCGCTCGGACATTGAAGTGTGTGTGTTTTTTTTTTAGCGTAAATGCGGCTTCAGGTGCAGACAAATGGCCGCACGTAAACGCATTAAATTGAAAATCATTTTGATCTCGGTGCGACCTTTTTCTGTGACACCGGTTGCCTCAGGACGGGCATGGCATGGCCCCGTGTCCGCCACCGTTCCTTTTTCGCTTCCATGGTCGTGTTCAAGTGCAGCATATGCCGCAGTCCTGCGCTGTACATATTGTGTCCCTCTGACCGTCCGCCTGTCTGTCTGCCTTTTTGTGTGCGTGCGCGCATATTTTCCCCATTTTTTATAGCGAGTTTCCTTTTGGAATTTCATATTTTTCTGAGTCACAGCAGCAGTAACAGCAAAAACAACAAGAACAACAACAACAACAACAACGTGCAGTTGAGCAACGCTCGAGGTGAAAGTTTTGTAGCTCGTTTCCGGCTCACATACAGTTTCCGCGGCCCCTGGCCCCTAGTCCAGCCATGTAATGCGTTTCACATCGTTCGCTTGCCGTAAAAGTTTACAAGAATCACACAATGGCAGGGAAGTTCTTTGCAAGTACGCGGCCACATTTAATGCGTAATATGTTCCGTATCGCATCGACATCGTTGACTATGGAGCTGAAAGGCTAATCTGTTATCTTAAACATGTAAGCTTTCTGCCTGCACAAATCGGCTACTTCATGTCAGTATATGGCTTAAGATTGAAAAATGAGCTACATTTATTTCAAATACTTCCAGAATATGTTGAATTGGTGTAGGATGAAATATATTACTTTACAAAACAATGGCGGAAATACATGTTCAAGAATTTCGATATGAAGAATTTTACAAGTATTATTTTTATTTTTGGGATGCAAGTTGTATAAATTAGGTTATTTTATTTTTCCCCAAGGAATTGTCAGTCTTGCCCATGGTATTTGGCTGTCAGCCGCAGGAAAAAGTCAAGACGCGTTGTAAAAATTTCGCGTGATTTCATTTTGCCGCTAACATTGTTGCTGATGATGTTGCTGTCCTGATATTGTAATATGCCGGAAATTTGGCAGTATTTAGGGAAATCGTTGCTAAAGATTTTGCCTTTTGCCGCCACAGCCGCAATAATGCCAACCCCCTTTTCCCTTCCCACTGTGCTATTTTGCTGGAGGAGTTACGGATTGGCGAAAACTCGTAACCCAACTTATATCCGCAACATTATGCCAGCTTTGGAGCTTCAGCCCCCATTGGATTGAATGGAAACCAACCACAACTCCACATCGGTGGCAAAGTCGTGCCTATAAATTGCCATGAGTTTTGGGTGAGTGGGCGCAACGGGTGGGCGTCGCGTGGTGAACGGTAGGCGGGGCCATTCATTTGGTGTCGCTAACTTGAGATTTTTATTTGCCAGCATACGTAACGGAAAAGTATCGAAAAATTGCGTATGCCTTTTGTAGCGGCTGGATTTCTTTATTCAATCGTTTTTGTTGCTCCCAAAGCGCCCTCATCATCCGTGCCCATAAAATAAAAGTTACGCACACCCCAGGGGCAACATTACAAGCCTCACACACACATACACAAACACACACACACACCTACACATATGTATATAAGCTCGCATTTCCTACGGCGTGATGGCAAGCATGGCATGCTTGACCGACTTTACTGAGTTTCATATTCAATATGGGAAGACATATGAGCACTGACCACAAATAATTGCCTTAGTGGCAAAATAGAAAATTGCGCATATATAGAAAGAATAAAAAAATGAGAAGGAAAATTTGCATGGTGCGCAGTTTTCAATGAACAATGACGTCACATACACACATAACATATAGCAGTTGACACAGCATTGCTGGGGCTTATCAAATCGAGCTATAAACCCAACCCAACCCAACCCAACTCAACTCAAGTCGAGCAGAAGCAATGAAAACTCAGCCTGAGATTTTCCTTGGCTGGTGGGAAGTGCTAAGCTTATTGCGTCGTTTAGGCAACAACCGAAACGAATTGCCGGCGAAAAGACGCCAACAAATGTGAACCCTTTGAGCGACAGACATGGAGATATAAGCACACACACCCCAACAACAAAACGCACACACACACACACTTGACTGTTGTTTAGTTCTTTCACGTAAGCAACTTTAAGGCTTTGAAATTTGAAGAAAAGCTTCAAAGTGGCACAAACTGTCGCCTCCAAGTCGTCAGCGGTGTGCCGCATGCGAGTGACTTTCTGGACAACAGTTTGGGGCATGACTTGGCTCACATTACCCAGCTACTGGTTTTGGGGGCGGTGTTATATAACGTGTAACGAATCTGCAAGTCTTTTTTCCTTTTGTTTTTGCGGCAAAGGCAATTTTTATGACTCTATTTACCAAAGGCACACGCACACACGATGCTAGCAAGAAACTTGCCCATTGCTGTTGTTGATAAGAAATGCGAGCAGGGAGCTGAGAGTTGCCTAGGAAATTTATGCAGATTTTGAGCCTCAAAAGACAACACACACGCTGATGTGACATGGGGCACGGGGTGAGACCGAAACGACGATTGTAAAATATATTAACATAAATTTGACATAAATGCTTCAAGAACAGTTTTTACAGCAACGCTTCAGGCAGAGCTTGTCTAGGCAACACCGCTGCCGCATTAGTGTGTATGGTGTCTCTGGGTGTGTGTGTGTGTGTTTGTGTGTGTAAAATATTGTTTCAACTTTATTAAAAAAAAGCAATGCAAATCTAACACAGCTAAAGCTAAAGCGATGTCAGTGCGCATAATAAATGGCAAATCTCTCTCCATTCGCCGCCCGCTGTCTCAGTTGGACAGCCATTGGATATTCATCATACGCCCCAGTTGCCGGGCGCAGCAGTGCCACTCGTCAAAAAGTTTGAAATTAATTTAAATTTTTAATATGTTGCCCGATCGTAAATTGCGTATTAGACATACAACTCGGCAATAGAGAGGCCGTTGAAATATGCAAAACAAATATTTCCGTGCGATAAATGAAAACAAAATTTATTCTGAAGAGTCCATTTCATACATTTATCAATACAGTCCTTTTGTTGGTGGGCTTTTGAGGGCAAAAGGGAATTGAGATATAAGGATAACTGTTTTGAAAACTACAATTCTAAAAATGCTATCAGTTAAGCAGCTCAAATTTGACATGATCTTTCATAGAAGGTAGTTTCATGTCTATCTCTATCTGGAACTGTCAGTGATCGGTAATTATGTGTTTTATTTTTCCAAATGACGTTGACGCGTTTTGTCTTTATAAACACATCAATATCTCATTTAAAGATCTTAACTTAATTTCAGTATGTCGCATAACACATCTGTCGCAATGCTCTGACTTCGGGTAGAACATTATTCCATCACATCGCAACTCACTCCAGCCCAGTACCCAGTTCCCAGTTCCCAGCCAAATTCATTTCATATGCCAACCAGTCGCTGACGACGTCTTCCCTTTGCTTCCTCAAATGACGCAATATTCTCATATGAACTTTCTGACGAGGCGACGAAAATAACATGTCAAATTTATAATACCTACAATTGCGTTTTTTATGGCCGTAGCCGGCTCGACATCATCTGGCGGGAAAAAACTGAGCAGATATTGCTGAAATGCTGAATTTCTTAGTCTCTTGAAGTTATTAAAATTTCATACTATAATTTTGTGAATAGAGCAGTTTCAACACAAGACAACACAATTCGGGAAGCTACGCATTTATAAAATATATCAAATTTAAGCAACTGAGTTTAAGCTAGATTAAAAAATAAAGATTTTCATCTTTGCACCATTTTTAGAGTATTTAAACGAGCGAGTTAAAATGCTCCTCTTTTTGTCTAACACAAACCGTCGGTTGAGGTTGAGGCGTGTTAGCATAGGGTGTGGCATTATGGGACTAAACGGATAAATGTTTAAGAAAAAGCAGCACATGAGGAATTTTTTACGACTTGGCGAACTAATTACAAGAATCTTTAATGCTGGCAACGCTAGCGCTATATTTGAAAAGCGGTGAAACTGAAATGTGGCACACAAGGCATGAGTGCCAAGCATCATTTTTCATCGTTTCGCATCCTCATCATCATCATCAGATACATTCACGTTCACATTCCCATTCTGATTCTCATTCACATTTTCATTCATCCTAATGCCAGTATTTGGACTTGAAGGCCTTTCTCGGAAAATCAAAGCCGCTGATAGTCGAATTGAAAAATCGACGTCTCGGCTCTGCCGGGAGCCGTCACGTTTCAGCTGCTTCGCTCGGCACCAGCCCAGCCCAGCCTCTGTCGAAGATGATGGCAATTGTTGCAAATAATTTTTTATGCTCAACATTGCCATGGTGCGGCTTGAATTAAGCCCAGAGCCTGGGTCTGAGCGGGAAGGCGCGAACTTTTGTTTGTTGCCAAAAGTTTTGTTTGTTTGCCAATGGCAGACAGGGAGCTGAAGACTGCCTGCCGTTTCTTATGACTTTCATTTGTTTTGACATCACGTCGCTGCAGCGCCTGTACAGCACATAGAGCCGTGGCCAGTGGTGGGGGGCTGTAATCGGCACATTCGAGCACCATGGCACGAGTGCGCATAGCATTGAAAAGACTGTGGCAGTAGGCGTGGCATGCAACACCCGCAGCTGAAGACTACAGAGAGGTTGGCGCGAAAAGTTGTTGCAATGATAAGTACTTAGTTTGATTAAATTTAAATCCGTTTCTTTTTTCGAACGTTAAAATTTTATAAAGGAAATTCTAACAAATTTGTTCACCATAAATTAATTAAATAAATCTTTTGATGGCGTAAAAGCAAAGCAAAACTGAACGAAACGGAAAATTTACTATTTTTATGATAGTTGTTTTTGTTTTCATTTTCATTTTCTCATTTTTTTCAGAATTACCATTTTTTTTTTAGCCTACTCTCGCCTAAACTAAGTATATCGACGCAAAAATCATAAATGTGAAGCTGCACGTTGCCAGTTGCTATTTGGTGTTGTTATTTTGCTGCTTGATTTTGGCTGTATTGGAACTTTGTTGGAGTTGCCGCTATTGTGCCATAACGCGTTATTACAGCAACAACAAAAACAAATGCAAAAAAAAAACAGTAAACGCAAAAGCAATGACCATGCCAATGACTGGGACAACAGCAGTTGGCCAAAGGCGTGTTTCATGAATTTGACGCTCTCAGCCCCATGTGTGTGTATATATTATGTGTGTGTGTGTGTGTGTGTGTGTGTGTAATGTACAATAATCAGACTGTTTTACGAAAATTGGCAAAACGCGCAAATATTTGTGGACTGGCGAAAGTAGGGAAAGAATACTCCTATCGAGCATCAAGCGCACCAATCCACGTTTGCCAGCGGCGCCTATGCATGTTTCATAACGTGAATAAACACGTGCTAGATACATATTCATATTCCCCGCCAGTTCACTTCTGCATATATCACAAAAAGTGTTTCGCAAAATATGAGAATCCGTACAATTTCTCTTGCATCCATCAGCACGTCACGGGGCGGCAACAGCTGCCAGCTCACCAAGTGCCAATAAAAATGTTAAGTATCTTTGCACTGTTGACATTCCAGAGAAGAGCACATAACGCACAGCAAATGCCTAGATAAATGCTGCAGATATACTCTACGGCCGTACAGGGGGCACATAAATTAAGACCAAGATTTAAGCTCCAACACATTTTTGACAATTTCGATGAGGCGCCAAGTGCGTCGACATAGTTTTGCGCCACGGGGCCCACATCGAAAAAAAAAAAAACGAGACGTATGCCAGCAGATTGGGGAATTTATATTACGCGCGAACACCCTCATCTAGTGTGCGTATCTGCCAGATACTTTAAAGCTTAATCAAAGGCATTACATCAAGGTTTCTCTCTTGTCGCGCTGACAGTGCCTGTAATGAGTTTAGGTGAGCGGTGAGCTTTGGATCCTTGGGGATGACATTTGAACATGCTCATTACGTAGTCAATGACATACACATATCACTCATAAATATATAGATGAACACATACATATATGTATGTATGCTGAATTATACATATGTATATAACATGCTAGGTAGGTAAACACCTGTTTGGTTGGATCATGCGAAAGGATGCGGATGCGCCCTAATTATTTACAGCTTAGGCAGTAGCTCTGCTACTGCACAAATATTTACAGATTCATTTAACGAGTATGTAAATGAATGTTACGCTTCTACGCATTTTTACAAAGATTTACAAACCAATTTACATATTCATAAATTTTCTTCATTATTATTATTTTTTGGTTGTTGAGTAATTTTCTTTTTTTTTGTCGTCGCTGTTTTCTAATTAAAATTGACTGCAAAGCGAGTTTTTACATTGGTTATTCAGTTGGTTTTCACACTCACCCGCTTGCCCCGCTTGCCGCGTGGTCCTTTCTCGCCAGGCGGTCCAGCCGGTCCAATGGGTCCTACCTCGCCGGGCTCACCGCGCTCCCCGGGCGGACCTGTGAATTTTCGTATTTGACATTTATAGCGAATCATTTTAATATACGAATAGCAAGCAATGCGCAAAAGCACACAGCACACACAGACACACACACACACACACACACCCAGCCAGTCAGCCTGTGGCATAGATACAGATACACTTGAAGAAAAATCATTGTATTTGAATAGTCAGTTTTAAAACATTTGTTTTTATCCTCATTACATTCTTAAATATTAATATTATATATTTAAATTTTTTAGAAAATTTAATTTAAAATGTTTTTAAATAACTGTTAGTTCAGCTTAAGCTGTAAAGTTGTCTGAAACTTATTTTATTTACTTGTTGTATTTATGTAATTTGAACCGTGAACCATTATTCCAAAGCGTTGTTTTGTTTTGTAAACGATCGATTTTTGAACTATTACAAATTTTTGGATACATATTTATTTTTGGAGTATATGAATATCGACACAGCGACGCGGTGCGACAAGTGTGGTGCAAACAAGAGGCGTGGCATTGACGCTGCTTTATAATTACACCCGTTATTATCGCAGCTGAATGGACTGTCACCATTCATCTGTCAGTCAACGAGCGTTTGTCTGGTTTTCGGTCAGCAATTTGTTCAACTGCTGATGATGCTGGCAACGATAAGCGACTCTTTATATCGTTGTTGCCTTTATTGGGTTTCGGGGTTTTAGTTTAAAATGCAAATTGTTTATTTGGCCAAAAAGAGTATGTCCAAAGCAAACGGTGGCTTACAGCTAGCTTGTTGTGTGCTAAAGAGGAGGGACTTCACCTATTTACCGTGAGCTCTTTCAGACAACTGATTCATTATGCAGCAAAAAAAATTACAATTGAATTTTAGGCTACAAAATAATTATCTGTGAACAAAATTTAATATATACATATACATACATACACGCTGACTGCGGACGTTGGACTGTTCGTAAATCTGTCAGCATAAAACTAGCTTTGCCACACTGTGGCAACGAGACGACAACAACAACAACCATGATGTGACGACCTGTTTAGTTTAAATAATGAGAAACTGTTTTTTTTTTTTTGGGCTTGCTGTTGGCTGAACCATTAAGTACGATTATTTAAATATCCCACACATACACAGACAGGCCGATAAGGATACGAAACACACAAAGGCACACGAGTACACAGGATTCAATTCATAGACAAATCCAATTGTGCGGCTTGTCAAAATGTGTGCCTGTACATGAGCTCGAGCAGTTTGGTGTGTGTGTGTGTGTGTGTGAAAAGATATAGAAAATTTATTAAGTTCGTAAAATTGGGCGGGACATGGGTCGTCGAGTTGCCAGGACTCTTCGTCTCTTGGCCAGGGCGCATAAATTTGCGTGGCTTCAGTCTGGCTGGAATTTGCTTTATGGGTCCTGTGCCTCTGCCTCTGCCTCTGTCTCTGTCTCTGTCGTCTGCCGTTTATTTATAAAGTATTTTGTTGTCCCTTCTTTGTTTTGGACTCTCACTCGGACTCGGTAAGTATTTATGGTGGCATAATTTACCGTTAAGCATTTTAGGCGACAATTTCAGCCACAATCAAAACTATTGCCAGCAGCAGACAACAACTTGACCACTGGGACCGCGGAGCCTGTGGATTTATAGAGGCAGGATATTGGATATTGTTGGTCCACTTGAGCATTTCCCTCTTCATCATGCGTCTCGCTCCGCATTCTGTTTGTGTTTAGCAAAAAGGCAATGCAGATGAAGTGCAAATGATAAGTTTTAATTTCGTACATAAGGCAATGGACAAATGCCAAGGAGCGGATAAAACCAGAGGAAAGCAGACAAAATCTACCCGGATGAAATGCAATCGCAATATAACTGAAATGAAATTCAAATAAATCAGAAAATAAATTGAAATTTTCGGCATTACAACTGGGACTGAAGCAGCTGCCATTGTACATTGTACATTTCCTCTGGGCTATTCTGCTCGGCTGTGTTCTGGAGACGCAAAATACAAATGACACATTAAATTGCCGAGCCATCTCCCAGGTCCAGCTCAGTGACTACCCACACATAAAGCACAAGTCAGCTTAACTAATTACGACAACGATAAGATAAGCAGTCGACAGAGTGAGAGAAACAGAGGAACAGAGACGTGGCCACCAGATGAAAGAATTCCAAATACAAATGACATTCAATTTATTCAAATCAAGCCTAAATGACTGAAGTCGAAGCTCAGATCTGGAACCAGACGCAAACGCAGATGCAGACGCAGACGCAGACGCATGTCCCATGAGATGGCGACTCAAACCCGGGCGCTGATTTCGGAAAATAAATTGCAATTTCATGTCCATCAACGCATAGCATAGTCCAGCACAGTCAAAGGAGATTCCCCCCGCCGCGCCTTGGAGTCCAACTAGGGGCCCTGGACAAGGGCATGCCATTGCCATTGCGTCGTACGCTTGGCAACTGCCGACAACTGTGTCTATCGCAACAGTAGATCTTGTTTGAAACCATCAAGAAATTTAAAAACAATGCGCAACTGCAATTTCCCACAACAACTACAACATCGACAACATCAACAACTTTAACAACTGCAGGGCTCTGATGCTCTGATAAGGCAAGTGGGAGGTTACGCGATGCGGGCTTGTAGCAAGCGCTTAATTGATAGCGGTGTGCATTGGTCATATGCATTAGGGGCATTCACTTAGCTTAAGGCAACTGTAAACATGGGTTCCGGTTCCAATGCTTACCTATAATGCTCTAAATAAAAAACTTTCTTAGTTTGTAGTTTACAAATCTCTTCCACGCAGCGAGTGGGATATATTTTCTATGTCTCATATGTTGCAACTATAGTTATGCAGTTATAATTATAGAGAAATTATTAATATGACGATATCAAATATAATAAAAATAATGATATTTTGGATTGGATTGTATTGACTGTGGAAATCAGTTTACACTAAAACAAAATTAGATTTATACAAACTTGGGACTTCAGAGAATTAGTTGACAAAGGTTTTATTCCAAAGTATTTTATTTCCCAAAGTAAGAAGAAGAATATATTGCCTCCAATTTCAAAATCCCATTCCACTGACGTTAATGACTTGTATCTGTACCTTTTTATGCTGTCTTAAGCATTGTTTATTTACTACGCACACTGAAGACCCCTAATAAAACAATTGGTCAGAGTGCATCCGACTAGAGTCATAGGTAATAGCATAGTCTCACATATACACATTTGCCGCTTGGGGCATGTTGCACTGGCTGTGCGGCGAGTGGATCGTGGAACGAGTAGCGATGCTAATGAGCCGCTAAAAGCAACATAAATGACATAAAGTTGCGTTTTTATGACTGCGGTAAGTGTTTCAAGCTGCCCGGGTCTACAAATTTTTATGACAAGCGCCGGATTCGAATTTGTATTTGGATTCCGGAGCGTTTCAGCTATTTCAGACGTGCGCTTGGGTTATTTTCGTTTATTAAAATCGCATAAAGTGCAGAAATATGTTAGGTCAGATCGTAAAACTAGCTGGAAAGTGGAAATTGTTCGAGATATTGTAGGCGTGGACGCATGCCGGTAGGGCAGTGTACCGCACAGAGGTCCGAGCGGGCGAGCGGGCGAGTGGGCGGCTGCTGCCAACGAATTGTGGGGCATTTAATTGACGCCGACGTCAAACATTGTGGCATGCGGCAGCACACAAAACACAAAGGTCGTAAATGTAATCGCGAAATGCGGCAGGCAAACAAATTTCCAAATGTGGATGAAAAAAAAACATATTTAAAAATACAAAAAAAAAAAACAAACAAAATTTATTCGAGAATATTTCAAAAATATGCGCTGCAATAAAAACACCAACGGAAATGCATTTTGCTGCTATGCATTTGGTATTTGATTTACATTTTAACGAGCTGCTTTTCACACCAAAAGACCACATCAAATTCAAAAATGTGCTCTAATGGGACAGCGTTAGTCAATGACTCAATTAGGGCCGCGCGCCACAGTCAGGGCCGGGGCCAGAGGCGGCGGAAAACTATTCCCAGAGTCCGCTGGCAATAAATTAAACAACCCGCAGATGAGCAACCAAATCAAGCCGCGTGGCACCACTTGAAAAAAAAACACCCATCGAACGATCGATTCCCAAACATCAATAAGCTGCGGTTTTTGTAGTTTACGACTGGTTTCAATGTATCTGTATCTGTATTTGTGCTGAGAGTTAAGTGGCTGTTGAATGAAAGCAAACTGAGAGGCAGCTGCCAACTCCAAGAGACACTTACCAGGTGGTCCAGCCGGTCCCGGCGGACCCTCGATGATGCCCGTTGGGAACTCGTCACCCTTGATGGTTGTGGTGAGTCCGCGATCGCCTCGATCCCCCTTGTCACCCTGTAAAGCAGAAGAGCAGATGGAAATGAGTCACAGGTCTGCATCTGTATTGATATCTGTCTGTTGGAAAATTAAGTGGAAATGCCAAGGACCGAGGCATAAAGGTGACACTCAGTCACGAGAGAGGGTGAGAGAGGAAGAGGGATGGGGCGCTTAATACATAAATAAACGATAAATAATGTGGAAAACCAAGAAAAAAGACAAAGGGAAGGAACATCAGAAAAACAATAGCAGACAGCACACATACACACAGCCACACACACACACACACACACACACACACACACTCCCAGTCACACATTCACACAAATCTGGTGCGACGACGAATTCGTAGTCACTTAAAACGTCACAATGTTTATCCACCAGATACAAATAGTGCATTAATCCTTGTGACATCTTTGTTTTACTTATGAATCGCTTTCTATCCCTACCGGGCTCTTCATTATCCACCGCCCGTTCTCACTCTCTATCTGTGTGTCGCTATTGTATTTCGGGTTTTTTTTTGTTTTTGTTTTACTTCCTTATTGTCTATGAATCACTCACCTTTGTGCCAGGTGCGCCCGCAACGCCAGGAGGTCCAATCGGTCCTGCCAGACCGGCCTCGCCCTGCACTCCCTGCTGTCCAGTTTCGCCGGGTGGTCCACGTTCGCCCGCCACGCCCGGATTGCCAGGTTCGCCTGGGGGTCCCGGCGGTCCAGGTTCGCCTGGCTCACCCTAGATTATTGAAAAATATGTCTATTAGCATTAAGAACCCACACGATTTCCGCTTAAATGGAGAGGCACGTGCACCAAACAAAGATTAAGCTACATAGGAGGCATGCAATGGAATACAATGTACACAACGTGGAGAATACCAGAGCCCGAGAACTTACCTTCAGCTGTATGACCGTTGAAGCGGATACGTTAACGCCCGCTTCTTGCAAGTCCTTATAGCAAACAAACAAAACATTGCATAAAAAAATGATATTGGTTAATAGAAATATAAGAAAAAAGTGTATTAGAATATAAAAAATTAGCTGCTGCAAAGCAAAAATTAGTTTTAAAAATAATAAAGAAGAGAAAAGAATAAAATTATCGAAAAGGAAAAGTACCAAATCAGGGATTAACTTAGCTTAACTAAAGAAGAAAATCGACAATAAAGCGAAGTTTAGAAATTGCTTAAGAAATTATGAAGTCAGAAATTAAAGTTTTGGTTGTTCTTGGACTTAATCTTTTTGGTCTTAAGGTAGGTATTCAACTAATACTTTCAATACATTATGTAATACTTTTACTTTTATCGTAGTCGACTTTAATTTAAAATAATTAAAAACCATTATGTTGATAATTTGATTTGGTTAGACAAATTAGTTATAAAATTAAATACCTTGGGTAACGGAAAGCCTGCAAAACGCTTACGCAAATCACTTGTCGTTAGAGCAAGTAAGATATCAGCTTGCATACATGTATAAACTAGCATAAGATACATCAGAAACCATTAGGGGAATGATAAAATTACCATAGCAAATATTCAAATGACAATAGGATGAGCAGCTACTATGAGTCCGTTGGTCCCCAATGAAACAAAATGACTAAGCAGAAACTATGCAAAAGTAGCAAAAATTTATCGTACAGCTTAAACCAAAGAGCTGATTCAAGTTAAAAGCACAACAAACGAACAACAATGTGCAGGATAATAAACAAGTACAAATACCGAGTACAAATACAACAACAACAACAACAACAACACCAACAAAAACTACAAGTGCAAATAGAACGAAGAACAAGTCCAGAGGACAACAAGTTGCAACAAATATTTGCAGCTTCTGTCCAACTGTATTTTGCCTTGAAAAATGACAATGGCCATGCTCCACAGAATCCAGGGTTGAGTTGGGTTGGGTGCTGGGATATGGGCTACAGGCTGTCATGTCTAGTGACTACGGCAGTTGAAACAGATTTATGGGTGGAATACCTTAACAGCAACTATTTCCGCATAACCAAGTGTGCCGCCATGCAGCGTAGTCACCGATCTCTTGAGGCCCTAAGAGAATGCAGAAAGCAGAGCAGCATTGTGTTAGAGATTCTCAAAAATTTCGATTAGTCGTATTCAATTTCGATTTTCCAATTTCGAATGTAGTCTTGCAGCAGTGGAATTGAGGAACGCCTTGCGACTTACCTTGACGGTTTGGAAGACATCCACGCCCGGATGGCCGGTGTCGCCCTTTTGGCCCTTATCACCGGGCTTACCAGCCGAGCCCTTCTCGCCACTGATGCCATTAAGGCCCTGGGAGCATTAAAGTAAAGTGTCATATATGGATTTCAACTTGTTCATTCCGCTCTGAGAAACATACCGCTTCGCCCTTGTCTCCAGCATCGCCCTTCTTGCCGCGCTTCCCTCGCTTGCCGGGCGGACCGGGTGGACCTGGTGGACCTGCAATTGAAATGAAATTTTAAAATTGTTTGCGCAGAATTGCTAAAGTTGTTTATTAAGTAAATAGCAGAGCAAAAAGTCAGACTTGGGTCTTAAGGACAACTGATTCCGGCTCATTAGATGTGCGCGTTGAACTTTGCTACTGACCGCAGTTTGTGTCAAGTGACGCAGCAAATTCAAAGATACCACCCCTTGCTCTCTCCCATCAAGTGGCAATACTTTCCAAGTTCGCTTTTTTTGGACGTTTTTTGCGCATTTTTCCCGCAACTTGTGCAAATTCATTTAGCTGAAAAATTACTTTCGCTGCAGCACGAAGAAAAGGACAAAGGGGGCCAGAGGGCAACGGATACTGTGCACAAAATATTTATAACCACTTTGGCTGCTATTATTTTAGCGCTGTGGAAAACTTTATCTGCCGCCAGTTAGAAGATGCAGCAAGCAGCAAGCAGCAAGCGCAGCAGACAGCAGACAGCAGCATCACAAACAGGACAAAAAGACGCGGCTCGATGCTTTTCAATTATTTCGCATGCAATTTAACGGCGCATAAAATTTCAGACTTCGTGCCTTATAGCTAGTCCTGGCAATTATTCTTATTATAGCCGACGCTTACAATACTAGTTGATGTTGTTGCTATTGCAAATGACTGGCCTTTGTTGTTGCCTGGAGACAGGAAATTAACACCTACATAAAGGCCAAGGCGACGGTGATGGCAACTAAATAAATGCCTGCCCTCGCTCCTAGTTCCCAAGCTCAAATGAAGTAGGTGTGAAAATATTTAATTAAAATAACAGCCAGCAACAAACATGATAACAAAACACAACAACAGCAAAATCAACAAAATGAGAAGGAAAAAAAAACAACAACAAAAACAACAAAAGCAACAGGAAACACGCACCGTTTTTACCGTTCTCTTTTTATTATTTTTTTTTTTTTTGGTCCCGGAGAATACGCAGACCCTACGGCTGCTGTTTAATAATTGTTGTAATTAAGTAATTCCGTTTTTAGCTGCTCTCGAAAAAGGTGCAAGTGAATCCAAAGAAAAGACCAAAGGCAGAGGAAGCTGCCTTTAGCGCAGGAAACGCCAGACAATTTAAATTCATTTCGCGCCAAAATGGCCCCGCAAACTACCAAAGTGAAAAAGAGCCGACCCGGGCCCAGCACGTGGCACGCGTCTCCGTCTAAATGTGGGCGGCCTTATGGATGTGGGTGTGGCAGACGTGTGTATAGGTGCGATGTGAGCAAACGTACATGAGCTAGCCAGCCAGGCAGCCAGTCAGTCAGCCAGCCAGCATGACTCCGCCGGAGCAACGCCCCTTAAATGCATGCAGCTCATTTAATTAAAAAAAAAGTTCTCCTTGTCTCGTCACATTGGGTTCAAAGCAGAGAAAACAAAAAAAAGTCGAAGTCGAAAGAGTCGAATATCGAAAATTCTTAGTTCTAGCTACAAGAAATGATCAAAAATGTGCAGAGCATTATTTTCCTCGCACTTTGTGTTTCTAATAGCTGCTAGAAGAATTTCAAACAGATCCAATTGCACAACGACTCTTAAAAATACATTTCTAAATATTTTACGTTATCTTGTTATGTATTCTATGCCAACAAGTGGGTCGCAGAGAGAATAGAGAGAGAGAGAGAGAGAGAAGAGATTTCCATTTTTATTGAGTCTACTAGGCCTCAAGGGCGAGCATATTGTAAAATCTTTTATTGTTCCATTGTCACTGTTTTGAACTTTAACTTCTAACCTATATGCTTTCCCAAAACTTTTTGAAAATGTAGAGTAGGTTTTGTAAATTTTTGGTCCACTGTGCAATGTGGTGGCAAAGTAAAAATTATGCGCTCACTGTACGGCACTTTGCAAGTAATAAAAGCCAACCAATTAAGCGTGGCTAAGACGCAGGCACAGCTTGAAACAATGGACGGCGTTTGCTTGGTTGCTTAGCCAAGCAGCGCTTGGGGGCCCGTTCCTTGGCTAACTTGGTAACTTGGCCAACTGGGGCATCAAGTGTCGTAAGCTAAAGCCAAACGGAAGTGCCACAGCACCAAAAGAGTCGACTTAACACAATGCCATCGGAAGCAAGCCGAACAAAGGCAAATGGGGCAATGAACAAGAATAAGCAGCAGTTGCAGTAGAAATAGAGGCGAAAAAAATAAGTTAAAATTGCGCTTAATCTAATAACAACATAATAATAATCATAATCATAATATCGTTTGCCATCACATGCGCTTCGCCCATTTTTTTCCCCCCCAGTCGTGTTGCCATTAACGCCGCATTTCTCGGATTATTTTCGCGTTGATGATGGCGTCAACGGTTGCCGCCATTTTGGCTAACAGTGTTGCCGCTTAATGGTATTTTGTTTTTGTTATTGTTGTTGTTCCTATTGTTGCTGCCTAATGCGCCAAGCAAGCTCATTGACAGAGAGAGAGAAAAATGATGTGGGATGGACGAAAATAAGTACGCGCTCTGCAGATAAAGTTGTTATGTCAAAACTTGTTTCTTTTTTTTTTTTGTCGCACCCGATAATGATCTAACACTGGTGATGCTGATAACGATGATGGCAACTCAACGTTCTCAATGAACGCGTGTTGCAAGTCGCACACACGACTACCATAAATCCATATCGAGATGTCGTCCTGTTAGTTGTACAGTAAAGTGGCATTAACTGCAAAGCCGTAGTTGCTTCCACAGTGTCAACATTAGTTCAACTGTAGTAGTTGCTCAGCCCCATCGTTTTGCTTGGAGGATAAGTCTTGCCTCTCGCTGGGGAGCCCCAGCAATGGCTTAACTGGTAGAGCGGAAAAAAGGAATTATGTCAAGTTGTGCGCGTAATAAATACTCGGAATCGTTTACGTGCGTACAACACCACATTGACACGTATAACAAACAAGAGCCAAACAAGACAGCAAACATACTGAAAGACAGACAGACAGACAGACAGAGACTTGAATGGAGGCAATTGACTCTCGACGAGGCGAAGCTGTGAGCATCTGTCGGGTAACTAAGGAGGCTGCTTACCCACCGATCTGTGCATGCAGGAAAAGCTAATGCAGCGAACATTTTCCGAGTGCTTGCTAATATTAACAAACTTTGCCGCCACATTTGTAATACCGTGGAATCTCTATGGAGACTTAGGTAATTGGAAAACTTGCTCAAAATATTTCGTCTGACTAAAATTCTACACAGACTCTTCTGAGCAATACACCAAATGAAAGTTTGGTTTTTTAAGTACTTTCGACATAAAAATAGCACAGAATTGCAGAGATGCTTCGCCTACCTTTGAATATAGCATACAATTGTATAAATAAAGATTTATGTAGTCTCATGTGCTCTTCATCATTCGACTTCAGTCGTGCGTCAAATCGTAGACAGCGAGTTGAGTTGAGTATTGTCTTTTTGGGCATTCCCAAATTAGCAGCCGTGATATTTGTAAGCTGCCAGCTTGATTGCTGTAGCTCAATGAGTGTGTGTTTGGGGTGTGTGTGTGTGTGTGTGTGTGTGTGTGTGTGTGTGTGTGTGTGTGTGTGTGTGTGTGAGTTTCTGCTTGCATGTGCGTAAATAACGCTGATATTTAACTTATGGCCAAAGTTTTAAGTCAGTGAAGCACAAGTTTGTTTAAGTAGGCGACTGTTTAGTGAGTTTAAGCTTCAGCTGTTCAGAATTTTCATTAGCCCCCACTCAAAAGTGACTTACTTATATAAGCACACTTATACCTGTATACGTGTGTCTGCATCAATTCAAGTCAACTGCTGTCCCATCTGCCTGTGCATTTGCCAGTCAAACGGCATCCTGTGAAGGACGTCTGCGTGCAAAATGAACTCGAAATGCAAACACTGTTGGCAAACTTCTTCCATGTCGTCTGCTGCGTTCACATCCTTTTCATCTACTGCACTGCACTTTTCGCAGCACAACTCAGGCAAAAGGAATCAAAAAAAAAGAAGAAAAAAATCAGATGCCAAGCATTTTGATATGCTCAATTGTTTTGTTCTAGTCACTGTCAATGTTACGGATATGACTGCGAAAACTTTCTCGTCATAGTCTGATATGTAACTCCAAGCTTGGCGATTAAATGCGAACATCTACGCACAACTCCTACAGTAAGGACACTTGGATTAGTCTTGCAGTATTTGCAAGCTGTTGCTATTTTGCTTGGATGCTGGCACTGTGTGACTTAAATAAATGCATTTGCGTGTGTCAAGGACAAGCGATATGAAACAACAAGGAGTTTCTATGTATATGTATGTATAATAAAGCATTCCGACTGCAGCTGCGCCACTGAGTAACTGTGTAGCAAAACGTCTGCATCGCGAAATGGCAAAACTGTTCAGATGCTTGTCCTTGTCCATGTCCTTGTCGCTGGCTTCTTGTCTCAGTTGCTTCCTTGATATGCGATACTTTTCGTACAAAATAATTCTTGTCGTTTGCCAACGGTATTTTGTTCGTGCCACGTCTAAAGTTCCTGCTACTGTTTCACTGCCCGAACGATACCCAGCCACAGCTGCTACACACTCCACACACACACACACACAGGCTTACGTGTATGTGAGGTAAATGTCGAGGCATCTCTCTTGCTGCCAGAGAATCTATGTTTATGCATATGTTGGCCGCTGCAGTGAAACCTGCAACAGCTGCCCGAACAGGTTAAGGTTCGTTCCAAACTGATTTATGAGAGCTCATTAAAAAAAACAAACTTGTTTTTTGCTACAGAGGTTATGTCAAGGTGAGATAATACATGAACGATAAGAACCAAGCAGGTATTTGTGCCACGTCTATTGGATAATTAAAAGGACGCCAAATTAATTGAAATTTTGTTTTATCCACATAGCTTAAGTGCAGTCTTCAAGTCGTTCAACAGAATAAGCCCTCTTTATCATAATCATTCAGCTGCATGCTCGATTTTGATGGCCAAATTATTGTACATAAATGAAGACAATGGAGTCTTAATTGAGTTATGGTCAAGAGAGGACCGCATCAGTGGCCAAGGCAGTAATAACATCATTGTTTCCTGTTGACAATGTTGGTCGGTTGCCTTTGGCTCTATTGTGATTGTGATTGACGTGGTGACCTTTTGGGGTATAAGCATACAGTGTAATGGTGTACTTTTAATTGACAAGCGATGTGAACGCAGCTACAATTACTAAACACACACATATAACCACACACAGGTTGCAACGTCTGCTTAGCATTTAGTTGTCGGGCAGCATGCACATCAACTTAAGCTCTTGATAACATTGTGTGTGTGGAAGTGGGTATGTGTTGCACATGACGGCCAAGTCTGGTGCGGTAGAGATGCTGCACACCAATTAATCGGCAATGTGCCTATCAGCTGCGGCAGATAGTAGCTGTTGTGCTCCCACCTGTGCTGCTGTATATTTGCATTGCGTCTAATTTGTTTAGGCCATAATCTATGCATGTATGTGTTTGTGTGTGTGTGTGTGTGTTGACAGCTTGAGCACAGAGATGTTTTTAAACAAAACCAACAGATACATAGGCTGGATGGTGGCATAAGGTTGCATGCAAAGCATTTGTTATGTCGTACAACATTATCAACAGGTCGACTTTCAGAGAATATTGTGTTTTTATTGTAAATGTTACTGTTGCAGCTTGTTGCAACATTGCAATTAATGAACATCTCTTATGTACATGTTAACAATGCATACATGAAACGTTTGACAAAAGCTTGCGGTTCGCCAATAAATATTAAAGGTAATTGCCAAGCAATTCAAGAATACATTGGATAATTGCAAAATGTGAGCGATGTATTTACTCAGTTCGATTCATTTCGAATTGATTGGCGGCATTTGTCTCCAACACACCCAGTCGGTTGCTGTCCCACTACCCCAACCACCCCACCTCTCACTTGCATTCGCCCTTCATGAGTGCCTTCTGTTGGCTGTTGGTGGCTGTCGGTTTGGTTTGCCAAATGGCAAACTGACAATTAGCTTTACGTTTATTTGACATTTGGCATTTTTTATTTTTTGCGAATTTAATTTGTGTTTGTTGTGTGAAAAGCATTCTCATATTAGTTTTGTATTTTCCCTCCGCATTTAATTTATTATTATTCAATTCATGGTATTTGATGCAAATGAAATTATTTATTGCAGTTTACGACTTGATTTATTCATTTCCCAATATTGTGCATATTTTTCCTCATATTGAAATTATATTTAATGACGCGTAATGTAGTTTTGATATACACAACCCAAGGGATATATAATCGTGATGGCAAATAAAATACGGCTTGAAGGTTTAATCTCAATTTTCCAGCAAAACATCAAACAGCGCTCGGAAAGCCTATAATATGCCGTCACTGTCAATGTGAGTTATTTCTGGCCACAGCCAACTAAGTTGCTGTTAGCCAATTTGTTTTAATTCCACCAACTGACAATGTGACAGACAAGAGACAAAGTCAGCTTTGAATTGCTGTAAATAATCGATTGTTTCTCGATAGATCTACAGAAAGCAGCACGCATACAATACCCAGCTAAAGGCGATTAGTCTAAGCTTGCCACATTACAAACTGTAAAGTTGCTTATACTTTACCTTAAATAGCTAACATTGTCGAGTTTTCTAGTGAATAACTTACTTGTCAGTCTGTTTGCCTGAAGTACTTCAAGCAACTTTTTAAATGCACACAATTTTGTTACTCGAGCACTGCCGAACTTAACTTAATGTTTATGTCAACACCTAACCAAGAAAAAAAAATCCCAAACGATCAACTAAAGAGCACATCCCTTAACAAGGACATGGAAAAAAAAAGGGAAACTTGCAGCCGGAAAAACACTTGTAAATCCCCCGGCGTTGCTTATGTTTAAGTAATTGGCAAAAGGCTTAAGCTGCTGCTTTGCCTGCCACTCTGGCAACCTTCATACTCCGAACCTTTTCGACTCTTTGCGCTTGGGTTGTTGAAAAGTTTTCGCATTCGTTTTTGTGTCTTTATAATACCCTGGGCTTACGCCACTCTTGCAAATATGAGAGCTAAACTGAGATACACGAAAAGTGCCCCCCTGATATAAACATCGACGATTCTAAGGACCTCACACACTAAATATGCTCTCGAAAGGATTATCCTGTAGGGTATTTTTATCGATGCGCTTGGGTATCTGCAGAAATGTATAGTAAATCTAGGGAAAATGTTAAGTCCCATCGATAATCCTATGGAAATTAAAGAAAAACAAGAAGAGCAATTGTTAAAGAGAAACAAATGCGTTGAATTGACAAGCTACTGGAAAAATAAAGGGACGGATGCAATGAATGGTATAATCCACACCAATAACATCAACAATATATAAAACAGAAAAGAAAAACCAGAAATATATACGTAGCTAGGTAGCCGAGGAGCGGGACGAGGTCTCACAATAGAAAGTGTTTGACGCATCAAAGTGAACAAGAATTTAATATGCTTTTTTTCTCTGACGTGTCGCTGATGGATGACTGCTTTTCCCAATCGTTTGGTATTAGCATATTCACTTATTTTCAATACGTTTCCACGCAACTGCATCGAATCTGGGAACAAAAATAAGCTAAAGACCGCAGTTATGCCGAACTGCGGATGGAGACGAGGGGGCACGTTGTCAATGACAACGGCAACGGCAACGGCAACGGCAAAGAACAAAGCATCCTCCAGCATCTAGTGTACAGTGTTGCATACGGTATAAATATGAATATATATATATATATATGTATATATATATGTATGTATATACACATATGAATATAGCAAGGGTAAATCAAGAAATTAATCCCTTTAACAGCTGCAGCAGCAGCAAACAAATAATGAAACGTATTTGTGCGCCTTATGAACTCAACAATGGATGGAAATCAAGCTGATGAAAAATGATATAATAATAATAACAAGAGCACCAGCAGCAACTGATGCGAGGGATTCTGCTTGCGGATGAGCCATAAAAAATAAAATCACAGCAACGGCGGTAAAAGCATCGCCAACAACAGCAACAGCAACAGCAACAGCAACAGCAAAGGGCAATAATAATAAAAAAGTGACAAGTGATACAAAGTAAATTCATGCGAATATGAAACAAGATGAGGGCGAGCACTGCTGCAATAAATGGAAATATGTAGCTATAAATGTAAATATAAATATGTCAGTATATCTGTATATCTGTATATCTGTATCCATATATTTTTGGCTCGTTGCCCTGCAGACGGAGCAGTGTCCAATAGACAATGCAATCCACTATCCAAACCCAGCTCCACACCCAGACCCAGACCCAGACCCAGACCCAGACCCAGACTCAAACCCAAATCCAATGAGCTGCTCCTTCACTGATTGTTGTCACTGCCGTCATTTTCTGCTGACAAGTCGCTGCCTGTTAACTCTTGTGTGTGGCATTTTTGCGCATGCTGCTATAAGCCTCATTTCTTCTTTTTTACTCGTACACACATATGTATATCCGCCTGAGTGGGTAGCGTAATGGTTTGTAACCAAGCCGAAATTGCACCACACAACCAATCTGAATAAGCGGCGAGTTATGGCTTAATTGTGGCGTTAGTTGGTGCACAGATTGGTTGCGCATCAGCCGCAGGCCAGTTGAAATCGACTGGCCCATAAATCCTATATGCCTAGAAGCGAACATTTATGTTTGACTTATAAATAACAGGAAACATGTATTTGAAGCTTGGCTTTTGAAAAAATTAACCCAAGCTTTGTGCAGCAATCACAACTTGACAAAACATATTTTGTGGGTGTGTGTGTGTGTGTGTGTGTATAAAATATACATCGAACCTTGGCTATACGAAAGGAAGACTATTTAATTACCGACACACTTCTGCAAAACTGTATACTCTTGGTAACTCATTCAGCCAAGTATGCCACTGCACATCCCTTATGATAACTAAACAGACGTGGGCTTGTCAGCCACCAGAGATCACGCAGAGCACATTGCCAACCGCTTCACACAACGACAACGTGTCATACGTGGCGTATGCGCAACATTTCTGAGTTAAAGGAGCCGTGGGGAACTGGGAGGGTATGGGTGATGTGGTGTGGCGTGGCAAGCTGTATTTGGAGCCAGTTGTGCAACGTTCGCTAACATGGCGTGGATGAGATGAAGTGACACTTACACAATGACAATGATGTCAATATGTGCGATATTTCGAGCCATCACTCATCTCATCCCCAGCGCCTTTCCTGACGCCTGACATTCTCGGTGGCTTCGCTGATGATATGAATGAATTATGTGGGTAGCTGGGCAGCTGGATCAGTGAGAGGCGATGGGATGCGTTGGAATTGGATGCGATGGCATGGGAATGGCAATGAGACCGAGAACGAAAATGGGCAGAGAAAGGGGAAGAATGGCAGCCAGTGTCGACATGCGTTAAACTTGCGGCAATTTTGGAACATGACAGACGACAACAAGAACAACAACAAAGAAAATAAAAGTCCGACAACGTTGCGAACAACCAGCCAGACGGCAATCTGCAGCTGCTGCTGATGTTGATGTTGGTGGTGCTGCCGCCGCTGCTGCTGATAATGCTGCTGCTGTGCGGCAAGCGCTTTTGTGGTATTGTTCATGTTGTGTAATTTAAATAATTGAAAGTTTTACGCTTGCGCGCATAATGCGATGAAATAATTACAACAACAACAGCAACAGCAACAGCTAAAGACCGGATAAGCGTAGGCTATGTGCATTGACGTGCAACTTGAAGCCCTTTACATCCTACATCTGTCGTCATCTGTCACTGGCTTTTAATTAGAACATGGAAATGAAATTAACCAATTTTGGCAAACAAACTTTCCCCAGATCAAATTCAAATGAGCAGCGACTAAAACATAAAAGAGGTTTTCTTCATGTGACTATTTAATATTGCCCCGGGCAACTGCAGCAGCGAATTATAATTAAATGATCAGATAGCTGAGAGTAGACAAATGCGCTCTTTATGCCCGTTGGCGTTGAACATACAACAGCGACCAGCTCCTTTGCCCCGATTCCAGTTGCAGCACATTGTGTCCCATCCACACTGGCTGCAGCGCCAAACTCTTTTGTCTGGCCCGACTACGTGAGTGCAAACTGCTTACGTTCATATCATACAAATCATGTAGCAGTCATAAATTTCAAATTGCCAGCCATTTTATATACACACACATACACACACACACACACACACACACAGACAGACAGAAAGAGGAGGGGAGAATGGAGCATGAGACAGATGTAGATGTAGACATTGGGACAGTTGCTGATGCTGCTGTTACTGTTGTTGCTGTTGCTGCTCATGCTGTTGCTCCTGCTGTTGTTGCAAGTGGCAATTGGCCAGCGGGCGAAGGTTGACTGATAAAAACGATGATGTGGCTGCTGGGATCGCAACTAGAGTTAGTTTAATCGGACAGCCATAACAGACAGAACAGCACCGACAACAACAACAACAACCACAGCTGCAACTACTTCAACGAATATCGCCAGCAAGCGAGGGTTCTCTAAATTGTGGGCGAGCTGTAATGAAACTTGACATGTTATTTGTTCATTGAGTGAACGTGCGATTGAGTGTGTGGCTGCCTATGTGTGTGTGCGTGTGTGTGTATTAGTCTGGCTAGTCTGCAACCATAAATATTGCAGCTGCCTGTAGCAAGTGCACAAATGTCGACATCGCTGCTGACATGGCTAAAACAACTTTGTCCGAAAATGAGATAAGCTGAGCGCCATCCATGTGAAAAAATTTAGACATCCTCTGAAGACAAGTCACGGTGAAGAATTTAAATACTGTACGACTAAACAAAATCACATAATACAATGCAAAATATGGTAACTTTTAAAGCATTCAACTTGCTCTAAAGTTGTTAATATTCTTAAATTAAGCACAGGGTATCTTAAGTTCGCACCCGCGGTACTTTGAATAATTTAGCTCAGTTTTGTTGCGCTGCTTCGCTGGGATGTTGGGGCCCACTGTCATGCAGTGACTGAAAGTTACGCTTTGTAAATAAATTGAGTGCCAGTGCCATGATAAATACATAACAACACATACACTCCCATATACTCATTCACAGCCACACACAAAGTCTAGTTGCGCGTATGCAAAGTCGATTTATTTAAGGCCAAAATATGCAGCAGACGCAGCAGCTTTCTATTATTTTAGCTCCATTTTTTTTTTTTGTCCAGTCGCGTTGCCCTTTTTTATAGCACACTCCGCTTTTTATATTGTTATTGTTGCTCTCCAGCTCTCATTATTTTTATTGAATTCTTGCGAAACGAGACAGTGAATGCTTCAACTGAGGTTCTGAACTCTCCACCGTTGTACCATGTCTGCAGTTTGTAAGATATGATAATGCGTTTGCCTGGGGGTTCAATATAACCGTTTGCAAAGCCAAACCAAGCCAAGCCAAGGATTCGCCATCGAGTCGGGTGCTTAATCCCGGGCATCATTTGGTCCCCTTGAATATTCCACTCATTGCACAGCACCCACACACTAGAGCCGCAAGTGCAGTTGATTCTAAGTGCCCATCGCGTTCACTCGGTACTTAGATGCAGCTCCAGACAAACCGCACTCTGTCATATTGAGCGCTTGCTCGACTGGAATGCTTATATTGGCATAATACACATACGCCCCGTCGAGTTCTGTCTAATAAATACAAATTTGGACAGCATGAATTGCCAGCGGAACATCGCCCTGGTTAAGCCAAAAGGGTTCACAAAGTGATTCGTATGCATTTCAAAAGACGAACATGAACACGAACACGACATCTAATATTTATTGGCACTCATTGCGAAGGCGGACATTTGGCTGACTGCATAACGTGTCTAACAGGCTCATTAGGCACAAGTGGCAATGCGCTAATTATGCGCAGATATCGCTCTTGGGTCAACCGGACACCAGCTGCATAAATCTGCTGCGCTATTGCCAATTATGCACAAACATAAATCTATGTCCCATCCCAACCACAGAGCCGTGCCTGCGGTCACATCATGACCCCAAGTCCAAGGCGCATTATGACAACGCTCGCATTGCTCCACAGCTGTTATAACGAAAAAAAATAATACGATTTAGCTGAGTAAACGCAACTAAGAGGTACCCAGTGCCAGGGGATAATAAAAGGATAATACGGCTTGAGGTGGATGGATAGGCACACGAATATAAATTCTTTAAGATGGCTGTTTAAACTTTCCTCATGTCTTCTTGAGGCAAGTTTGATTTCGCTCGTTTTCTGCCCGTTGTAAGCGGCAGGCTTTATCAAATATATCCCAAGTACAGGGTATTCAAAATGTAACCAAAGTTAAAAAATAGAAAGTTGTAACCGCTGGTCACAGCTGTGACCTGCTTGTGCACTTTTAAAACACATTTAGTTTGTTGAATTTATCGCATAAAGCTGCTAATTGAGAGCGCTGTATAGTTAAGCATATGGTAAACGTTCGATTAAAGTAGACGCTCAAACTAGTTAATAACATGACATGCATTAAATTTATAATGCATAGCAGAAAGCAATTTCAGTTAGCGTAATTATTTTTTAAGTCAAATGGTGGTATTAAAATTTGCAGAAAAATTCAATGTGGCGCATCAACACGTTATATAATGTTTCTGGCCAACGTTGAGTGGCCAAATTTCAAATTAAAATTAACATTATGCTAATTTGGTCTATTGCCGTTTCTGCGGCTGTTGCTACTGCTGCCGCTGCCGCTGCTGCTACTGTTTTGCTGCTGCCCCAGCTGCCGTTTCGGCATCGTTGCGGGTCGCTGACTACCAAACAATCAACCCACCCACGAACATGGCCTTAACTTTTGCGTCAGCGCTGCTCGCGTTAGCCCCGTGGCACTGCCAACTTTGGGGCTGTCACCTACTTACCCCAATAGCAGATGAATGTGAGTCTGTGTGTGTGTGTGTGTATGTGTGTGTGCAGCTAGGGGTAGTCGAGAAATGGCAAACTTTTTATGCAAATTAAATGTCTGCGTTTGACGCGCGTGCGTTTTGTTTGCTTTAAGGCAGTCAGTCAGTCATTGCCACTCTTTGCAGTTGGCCTGCCACATGACTGCCGCCTGCCGTTTGCCGTTTGCCGTTTGCCGTTTGCCGCTTGGCACAATGCAGCGCTGACAGCACGTCGAAGCTGTAGTCGAAGGCGTCGCGGTTTTAGTCGCAGCGAATTAAAGCGAATGTCTATGTGCTCGACTATTAAATACCCCAACCTTTTTCAAAAGAAACTTTGATTACCTATATCAAGGCACTTGTAAGTATTTATTAAATGAAAGAAGCGGAAGCGAATCATAAGTTATTCCTACTGAGAAAGAAAAAAAACTACATATTTCCTTTTGACACAAGGTACATAGTTCCCCTCGGAAACAATGGGATCAGATACATAAAAAAAAACTAGATTTTAATGAATTTTTAGCTACAGCTCTGAGCGTTGTGTGTGTTTGCTTAATTAAACTGCGCTGGTGCGTATGTGGCTCTGCTAATAGTGCTGCTGCTGCTGCTGCTGATGTTTACTTAACTTTCAACACGCTGCGCTTCATCATCATTAAAAAAAATATGCATGCTGCTATTTTTACCAGAATAAAACAACAAATAATTTATAAAAAAGGCAAGTAAAAAATCAAAACAAATATGCTAAGTAACAACAAAATGCACGACAGCACAGCGCCAGTGCCAGCAACTAAGGGGAAAAGGTGGGTGGAGGGGCGAAACTGTTAGCTGAAGACTTAGTGTTGTTGCTACATGTGGCAGTCGTTTCTATGGGGTTGTCAGCAGTAGGACGAGCAGCCAATTTTGGCGTTGCAGCATCAGCAACCGAAACAACAACAAATTATAATTTTTCAACCCACTTTTCGCTCTATTAAAAGTTATTCTATTTTGTTGTTGTTGTTGTTGTTGTTGCTTCTGTTGCTGTTGCCTGATAAATTTATGCGCCCTGCTTTTAAGTTTTGTTGTTATTATTTGCCTGCTTCCGCTGTGCCTGCAACAACAACAACAACAAAAAAGAACTACTACATCAACAACAATAGCAGCAGCAACCAAGTTGCGACACGCTGTGCCAAGCAACAGGCTGTGCCACAGGCAAGTTCAATGTAGGCGTATTTTTGTTGCTGATGTTGTTGCTGCTGCTGCTGCTGTGAGTTATTTGGCCTGGCTAGCGCCAGCTATGCTGCGCCTCAAAGTCCGCCAATTTTCAAAGTTCTGTAATTGTTGTTGATGTTGCTGCTGCTGATTTTGTTGTTGCACTGAAGTGTACTAGCGATTGTTGCCACTCTTTGCAGTTGCTGTTTGCTGGAAGTTGAAGTGGCTGCCACTTCAGCAGTTTCCTCCTCGCTGCCTACACTTTTGTTTGTGCTGCACTTAATTTGATTGGTTTTGATTTATCTTTCATATATTAGTTTTTGCCTAAGCCCCAAACTTATCTAAATACCATCGTCCCTATATATAGGCCTTAAGAGAGGCGCCGCCACTTGCTGCAAATTAATTCCACTTGGTACACATTTTTTCCGGGCTGCAGAAACATTTGGTTGCAGTTGCATGTGGTTTGTGTTTTGTGTTTTGGCCTCCCAACTTGATTAAGTGCCAATTTATTAGTCATTCATGGACTGGCCGCTGTTTTCAACGCTCCCCAGAAATATTTTTCATTTCTTCTGCTGTTGCATTTGAGTTGTTGCTTTGCTATCGTTTCGGGTTCTGTGGCGCAGCAACAAAGTAACAAAACCATGCTACTCATGAAGCGCTCTATAAGTTCTGAGCAACTTCACTAGCCTGTTTTTTTTTTTTGTACTGCCTCTGGAAGCTATTCGCAGTAAAGCGCAGAGTTATTAGCCTGCTCGCAATGGCTCTTAGAATTTCTAGTTGTGTTTCAATTGATTTACTACACAGCTAAATGGGCGCTTGCACACTTGTTATTTTGTATATACAAGTGCTTGAAACTATTTTATGAGCTCTTTGAATAATGGGCAATGTTTTCAAACAAAAATATCTACATACATATATTTGAGAAGAGACTGCAACGAAAATTTTTGAATTCTGCGTACTGAATTGCATTTCATGTCTAAACAACTTTAACCAAATGTGTTGGTTTTTAAATACCTGCAAAATATGATGAAATGTTTCAGCCAAAATAAATTCAAAATATAAATAAAATAAAGCAATCTACAGCACAAAAAACCTTTATGTGCTTATGAATTTCAAATCAAATTCGTGTAAGCGAATTTTATACAGGATTTAGCAACTGTGGCAATAAGTTGAAATAAAAAATGTATTGGCTAATTTTGGGAATAACGGATGAAGAAAACTTAAAAGTGTATTTTAATTTGTATTTTAATTTGCTCTCAGTAAAACTTGTCTTCATTCAGATTCTTAAATAAATAAGTGTAATCGATTCCTGTCTCATGTCATTAAATTATTTTTGCCTGTTGCGTAGGATAATGATATTTCTTTGTTAACTTAAATTCTATCCATCTTTTAATGAAAGTATCAAACTCGAGTCAAACAAACTTGAGCATTGCGGAAGACCTACAAAGTACAGAAAATTTAATTCAAAGTTTAATTTCGCCAAAATTGCAGTCGACTCCTTTTTGTCCAAAGAATCAAATCAGATCGGAGAAGTTGAATTGCAGCCAAAGACTGAGTCAAAGCAGTGCAAAAAATAGTTGACAGCAGTTAATCACATGACAAACACAGAACAGCAACAGAACTAAACAAAGCAAACAACAAAAAATTAATAGGAAACAGCTCGGAATAAGTAGAGCTCTTTTGGGCCAAGCCCGTGGAAGCGCAGGATTTATTTCCGACCGACCAGTCCTGATGCTTAGCACACACTCTGTGAAATGCAGTAGCGTCACGCACATCGAATAGCAGACTAATTGCAGCTGTCGCTGCAGTCAGGAGAGGGCAGGGGTGCATACGATTGGGGAGATGAAGGACGGGGGCAGGAGCTGGGGGTAGGGGCACGGACACGGACCGGCGTCAAAATCAATTAAACGGGCAACAGGCGAACGGTAATTGCAGCTAAAAATCGACACAGACCCCGCACTCATAAAGAGTGCCAAGAAGCACTTTGCGCTAATTGCACGCAGTTTCAATGAAGCAACCAGAAAGTTGAGGAAAGGAGAGGCGGGAGCTGAGTGGCATTGGCCACGCTGAGTGGCAAGCCAAGGCGAGTGGCAAATAAAAACAGAAATTAAACAAAGTAAATAGAAATTCATCAACGTCATTGATGGCGGCTACAGCCACAGCTACAGCCTCAATAAAATCCACAAACAATCGTCAAAGTCGTCGACGTCGTCGCTGGTTTGTTGTTCTTACGCTGAAATACCGCTTACATCTGCCCGAACCCACCTCTTCGCCTCAAACAGTCTGAGTCATTGGCACTGGCACTGCCTCTGGAGCTGCTTTTGCGGTGCAGACATTAAAGAAAACAAAACAATTGCAACCACGGGCGGGCAGGTCAGTCGGATAGCTATACATGTGGATAGCTGGACACGCGGCACAGACAACCAACAACCAACAGCCGGCAACCGGCAACCGATGCAGTCGCCGCCGTTGTGCCTCATTTTTAGTGTGCAATAAAATGCGATCGACCGACCATCTGTGTGCGGCTTATTCAATTGATTGGAAATTATACTCGCAATCTCTTTTTTGGGGTCAACACTAACTTTTCCTCCTCCTCCTCTGTACGCAGGCTTTGGAGCCACATGGCGCACATAATATGCTGCACCTCAAGACCCCCTAAAATGCCAAAAACCGCTTTGATGTACGCTTGACAGAGCAGCCCCTTCTTCTTCTCTCTTCATCCCACCCCGCCTGACTCTTTTGATTTTGTTCTGATATGCAGTTCTCCAATCATTTGCATCCATTAATCAATCTAGTTGCGTCTGCATTGTTTCGTGTCCCTTTCTCTCTCTCGCTCTCTCTCTCTCTGTTCGCTCTCTTTTTAGTTTTGCTCTCATTCACCTTTCACTGTTTGTGGCATTGTGTTGCTTAAGTGGACAACCAAGTAGTTTTGTTTTCCATCTATCGCCATCGGCCAAATGCCCAATGCAGCCAGCTTATCTCGTGCCACACAGCCCGCCACTTTGCTACATTGTATCCCCATCCCGCATCCCCCCACTCTCTCCACCCACCAACGGTCATTTGCCCTCTCGACCATTAGCTGCTTTGTAACGTCATTTTACCATATTTATTTTTTTTTTTTTGCTCCCCTGAGGGCACAGCGGACCCTTTTGTCTGAGCCCCTTTCCTCCTCGCCCAGCTCGCAGCTCGTGCACTGAGCGCAAAATTTGTCGGTAGGTCGCCACTCGTTTAGTCAGTTTACTGTGGCTACAAGTTTAACATAGTTCATTGTCTTGTTGTTCATCAACTTTTTCTATAGCTGCCGCTGGGGACGCAACAGCCTCCCCCCTCTTCTTACTCCACTGCAACAATGGTAGCTATCCAACCGAGGGCATTCAGAATTTGTTGCTTTTTTTGGGATGTTGCAAAATAATTTGAACGTGTTTTCTGTTGTGTTGTGGTGGTTACCCTATAAAATATGGGCTGGCTGATAGTGTGGCCAATTTTGTTTCCTAACAGCCTACGTAACACTGTTGAAACTATTAGTTATATCTTATGTATTATTCCAGCAAACCTAAAAATAACCTTTACGCAATTGATGGTAGCTCTTGGAAGATTGATTTGCTTATTTAGAAAAGAGAAGATTAATTATATAATTAGTTAATAGTGACTTACAATGTATTATTGCTTAGTAGGTTGCCTCAATAAATCACTTTTTCTATGGCTTCAAACGATCAAATAATAATATATATATTTTTAGATGAAAATATATTCGAGCAATTAAATATGTGAAAAATAATGATTTTGGCAACGAGACCAACACCGCTTATAATTCATAATATTTCTTTTAGTTTTGTGGTCGAGCAGGGCATTCAAGTGTCGCATACCACACAAAATATGCCAGTTGTTTCCATTTTGGAATTCCACGGCCGTAATTTGTTGTACTGTAGCTATTTTTGTGTACACAAACACTCCCACCCACACACACACACAAACACACACACACACAAAAACAAACACATAGGCACTGATTACAGTGAGTGGTAATTAAACTTTCGAACTCTCCATGGAGCTACCATTGACGTGTCATCCGCGACAGGCTGCGGCTTTGGCCCAGCAAAGCCGCCCTGCGGTCCCTGCCGCATAATCAGATAAGCAACAAGGAGCTCACAATGAATGGACACGCCTACAAACGCCTCACAATGGGATTCATGACAGGCATAGACAAAGTTAAGGAATATTTCGACAGTGGCTAACGGGCAGCAACTTGGCCGGGCCACTTAATTGTATACGAAATGAGGCACAACAAAAAGAAACAACAAAAAAAGATCTGCGGCTTTGCCCCACAAATGCTGATTCTATGACTTGGGCGTTAATTACATTTTTATTATTTTCAGTTTGGGATGGCGCAAATGGAACGCCCGGCAAAACGCCATCCATGCAAACCACAGAACCAAAACCAAAGTCGCTTTCAATACAAATTCGAAAATTTGGCCTGGCTTAATTAATGATGCCATTGACGGCAGACCAAAAGTCAATTGGGTGAGCCCGTGATTGGGCCAAGAGGGCGGAACCAGCACGGAACTTGAGGCACAGTCGCTGCATTATCAGCTTCATTTTTCATTATGCCACTAGATGCTGTTGCTTAGGTTGCAGGTCACGTGATGCTGTTAATTGCATGTCCATGGCCGCAACTTGGCGCTCTCTTGGCCAAGTCGTCTACGACCAAGTCACTTGACTACATTTCCTAATTGAAAAATGCTTGTTGTCGTTGTCTGCCTGTCTGGCTGTCTGCTGCTGTCTGCTGCCTTGCTGCCCGAGCCAAGTGCCGGCGCATTTGCAACTAATTGAGTTTCCTCAGCCAGGTAGAGAGCAGCCACGAATTGGTCCCTCACTTTGTAACTGAATACACAATTGAAAATTTAAAAACTTTCACACGACGGCGCCGCTTATATTCATCTTCATCTCCACCTTCATCTCGATTCATCTTCATCGGCATAAGCATCGTCCATCGGTCCATCTCTTCATCTTCATCTTCATCAGCATTCATTGGGCGCCCATCAGTCAAAGTAGCCTATCATGCATCTTACCGGGCTCTTTTCTGAACTGCCTGCCTGACGCTTGAATCTCTGCACTGGGCCAATGTAAACTCGACCTCCTTACGATTATTATTACAATTGTTGTTGTTGTTGTTGTTGGTGCTTAGATTCTCAAAAAAAAAAGAAGAAAAAAAGCGAAAAAACCATTAGCAATTCATCTTCGAGGCAGTTCAACTTGCTCTGCATGCAATTAAAGGCACACACACAGAGTCGACCTGAGTTCATTGCAGTTGCTACGGGCAAATTGGACAGCTGCTGTATGGGACCCCGTTGAGGGCAAGGCAAGTCAACTTCCTTAACACTTTGACAGCAATTTGCGAAATATGTTGCCGGCAATCAGCAAGGAAGTGA
Source organism: Drosophila cognata (assembly GCA_035041535.1). Lineage (NCBI taxonomy): Eukaryota > Metazoa > Arthropoda > Insecta > Diptera > Drosophilidae > Drosophila > Drosophila cognata. The sequence continues at coordinate 7,731,320 of JAWNLC010000571.1, read as the reverse complement.
GAAAACAACAACGGCAACAACAACAATACCAACAACGCCCAAGGACCAACTTACAAGTCGCATAAACAGCAGCGCGCACAAAAGTATGCTACAAGCTGACAACCCAACACACACACACACACACTTACACAGGCACACTCCTTTACTGCTTGTGCGCTTGTGTGTGTGTGTGTGTTTGCAGGCTTTTGTGAACAATCTTACTGACTTCCTTCCGGTCTGCCGGCATGCTCGCCCCTCTTCAACTTCGTAGGCCGGCCACAAGTGTTTGGCCTGGCCCGTTTTTTGCCAGCCGCGCTTTTTGGCAATTAATTAAAAAAAGACATACAGCCGGCAGCCCCCACTCAACCCGGCAACCCTTAGTGTTGGCCTGATGTGTGGCATGGCAGAAGCATTTTCAACAATTTGTGTAACATTGTTGCTGTTGCTGCTGCTGCTGTTGTTGGTGCTATTATGTTTACTTTGTGTTTGTCTAGCTGCGATAGCTGTCCAATTTCTCTGTCTGTTGCCGGGTGTGGCAAAAACTTTTTGTTTCGGACCCAAATAAAACCTGCAGGCGCAGCAGTTCGTCTGTCGTCTCGACTCAACAACGTTGACAAGTAGCCCCAATAAGAAGGAGCCAACTTGTCATTTGTGATGCTTCCGGACTTTGGCATTTACTACCTTTCATCATCGTGGCTTAAGGGGTAAGCATTTTTGATTTATATCGAACAAAATTTCATTTCCACATAATGTTGCATATCGGAAATGTTTTGCAACATATTTTTCTTATTTGTTTTGAATCAATTACGATTTTTACTTGGTATATATACTAGGGTAACTACTAGTCGAGTACAGAATTTGTATTTTTTTTTTTGTATAAATATATATATATATATATGTTGTTTTTTTTTTGTGGTACTTGGTTCAGTTGTTCCGAGCAACATTTCTTGTTATTTATGGTTTAGGTTCTATTTCCTACGCCTGGCCTCAGTGCTGGGCTACATTTATTCCACAACAACAACAGCAAAACAAAGAAGAAAAAAACACTACAGCCACCCCTGACTACAAGCTGCAAGCAAATTGAACAGCAAATCAATAAAAAAAAGTGGTTTCTCTTTCGTTTCGTTTCGTTTCTCTTTTTTTTTCTTTTTTTTTGTGTACAGAATTGGAGTTCCACTTTTTGTGTTGACTCCTTTCGGTTACCGTGAATATCTAACTAGTTTTAAATTTCTGGCTTCTTGGTTGTTTGTTGTTCACATTGTTGTCGTTGTTGATGTTTTTGTTTTTGTTTCTGTTTTTGTTTTTGGTCTTTTCAGCAAATATTTTTGTTGGCTGCAATTTGTTCCTGTACAAAAGTTGAAGTCGCGGACCATTTTAGCCAAGTATTCAGCATATTTGTGTTGTGCCTTTATTTGTAATTTTTTTTAGTTTGTTTTTGTATGTTTGCTTACTTTATTTTTTTTTTTGTGTTTACTGCTTTAACTAGAATACAATTATGACCTCGCTTTAAATGAGAATATACCAAATTGTTGGAACAAGCTAACAAGCTGCGTTGCCACATAAATAAACATTTTAACATCTAAAGAGCAAAAGCCGTTGAACCTTCTTTGAATGTAATTGATCATTAATCATTAGGATCCTATCAATCAATTAATAAGAAAAAAATCAATCAAAAACAGTTGGCCTCATCTATCAAACATAGCGCAAAAATGTTCGATTCATTCATCAGATATCAGCTTCTGAATATATGTATATATAAAACTCTTATCTCTTCCACCTTACGCACTCTATATTCTCAAATCAGCAAAGCTGTTGGAAAGAAGTGATAAAGGGAAACCACATTGCACCGTGGTTAGGTCGTGTCAAACAATAAACTTGTTGTTTTTGTTTTTGTTTTGGTTAGGCAAAACAAGTTGCAAAAGCAGAGGTTGAATTTCTCACATGTTGGCAGCTTCGGGGCATACATTGAGTGGGCGGTTCAAATTTGTTTGTGTTTGCAGCGTGTTACCTTTAATTAGAGAGTTGGTCATTGTTGCTCGCAGCAGTCACTAATCAGCAAACAATGTTCAACTCTTAGCAGCCAGAAAAACTTGCTAATTAACAATACTGAACATGTATGTAAGAAGCAACTCTAGCAAACTCGTACAGATGCAGCCTGAAAGCTGCTGCATGTTTGATGGACTGTCTATAAACGTGTGTCTATATACCTATGTGCCTGTTAGTACGCTGATTATGTATTTGTATTGGTTCAGTTGAGCTCATGACTCAGTTAAGGAGCGGTAGAGGGCTATACGCCTAATTAAACTCAATGGGGTTTTTATGTCAGACGAGCGCAACTAATCCGAATGCTATGAGAATGAGTAGAAATACACACAATACACAAGCTGTTGCCGGTCTGGTAGGAAAGGGGCGTTGGAAAGCTGAAACCGCCAGCCAGCAAAACATACTTCTCTATTTTCCACAGAGACGGAAACGCTGCGTCCCAAAACACTCTCGAGCTGCACTCGATGTTCGGCTGAACGCGCTAATGGACAATCAACAACGAGCAAATGCAAATGGCAAATTACCGGCCAAGTGCAACGGCTGTTGCATGCCAGCCGTTAGGCAAATGGCCAAAGAGACTAACGTTAACTGGCATGGTGACGTTGACGTTGCTGTGACAGCATCACAATAAAAGAGCTCTTCACGGCACACAAAAAGAAAGAAGCAAAAAAAAAAACAAATATGAAAACTTTTTAGTTTTCTTTTATATATGTATGTATATACATAATTGTGTTTCGATTTAGGTGAAGAAAATATATAGTATTTATAGTTTTTCATTCGTGCTTTTCTATAAGTACTATGTTAGTTATTATTTTATTATTTATGTCGTCTTTCTTTCAAAATGAAACCAAACTGAATATTTGAACATCTCTAGGATCAATAGGCAATAAAGGTCTGACAAGCCGCACAAGAAAATGGCAATGCTCTCGCTATGTGAGTGAAAAGCGTTACATGGGGTAAACGTTTGTGATTGCGTGGCGGTTGGCTTAGGCCGCACAACAATGCAGCTTAAAAATATAATAAATGCAATCAAAATAACAATAAAACATGCAACATTTGCCAGAAATGGTAGCTAGCGCTGCTGCCGTGGCAATAACAGAAACGCTACGTCAAAGCTGACGTCGGCGCTGAGGCAAGCGCTGAGCTGAGCTGAGTTAAGCTGTACTGAACTCAACTGAGCTGTTTAAACAAAACCTGCAAAGAGGCAGCCCAGTGGTTGTGTGTGTGTGTGTTTGTGTGCAAGTGCAGAAATTATGACAATATGCAAACGAGTTTTGCAAGCAGCAGAACAAGCTAAACAAGCGATGAAGATACAGAAATCGCACACAAAGGCGAACAACGAGGCGGTAGACAGGCAGGCAAGAGCAAGGCGAACAGGGCGAGTCTGGGTAGGCGGGGCAGGATGGGACAGGGCAGGAAGCAATGGTCTAGGCAGAGGCGGAGGCTGTGGCTGTCTCTATCGCTCAGCGACTGCAGAGGCGGCTCCCAGCTTAAGCCCGTTGACATGCAAAGAGAGCACCAACAAAGGCCTAAAAGGAATTGAGAAAAATGGCAGAGGCAGAGGCAGATGATGCCCATGCTGATGCCCATGCTGATGATGTTGGTGCATGTGTGTGGCGAGTTAAGAGGCATGTAAACAGAGTAACCGCTGCACAAAAGCCACTGCCACAGAAATCGAACCGTTCGGTAATAACAACCAAGTTGTACGGGGCAGTCAGGGTAAAGACCATGCTTATATGCTTGCAACAAACGGCAATTAACGAAGGGTGATGCAATGTCAAAAAGGCCATCGTATACAACAATATTTACACGTGAGATTATTGATGAGCATTTGCTGCAAAGATTGAGGACTGAGGGGTGTCCCATTTGCAGGCTGCAGCTGCAACTGCAACTATCAACTGCTTCATTAACTTTTCTCAATCACTGCAAATATTTGAGAGCAGGCTCTAAAATTTAATAACACTTGTGAGCAGTGCTAATGTATTCCATGGAAAATAGTGAGTCCAAATATATAGAAACATATTTTGTCTTTTAAGTTGGTAATTATTTGTTGGAATTCAGATACAATGTTATTTGCAACTTTTATTAAAAACTTCAATTGTCATTTGTAAAATGACGAAATTCAGTAACTTTTAAAGCTAGAGATCCTGTCAGTTATTCAAGTTCTGCTGTTGCAGTGCCTGATCACAATCAGCCCACGCATGAACAATCTCCAAATCAAAGCTTAACTGCATTGACTTGGCTTGTGCAACTTGTTGCTGCCGGCTAGACACAAGAGTTGCAAAGTATCTGAACTTTGAGTGGGTTTGACGACTAAGAGCAGATGCAGCTGCTTCAGTGCTGCCACAGCCAAATGTAGCCGATGCAGTTTGACCAAAAAAGGTGTGAGTTTTATGGGGAAACCGTTTTGTTAACAGCTGCCTGCCACAAAAAAAAAAAAAAAAAGAAAAGAAAAAATACAGCACAACACAACGCGTGAATAGCAACAACAAAATTACAATAAATTATATAAAGTGTTAAATGTGCTCAAAAAGGCAGACGTTATGGCTGTGCCGAGAGCAGCGCACTCTCTTAGATACAATAGCCCAGAAACAGATACAAAACGCGCTGCCGTTGAACTCGCGGTTGCCTCTGGAGTTTAGAACATATACACACGAAAAGTATCTTGCATTCGTTTTGTTCAACAAAATGTTTGAAAAGAGATTTCGTTTGTTATGCGCAGCTGGTGCGAGCAGACCCTTTTCTAGTCTAGTTACAAATGTATCTCAAGCTTTGGCTGGCGACCCTGAAGATTTATGGCGCTTAATCAAGCAGCGAACCCCCGAAACCTATTCCTATTCCAGGCATAACCAATTTGTAGTGACAACTATAAGCTGCATCCCAAGCGCCATAAAAAAACAACAGAAAAACAAAAACAACAATGTTACACAAATAGTATATATACTCGTATTTATGTATCTGTATCTCTATATAGCTATATCTGTGTCTGTATCTTTAGCTGGGTATATGCAGCGGTGCAGAAGGTGTCGGAACGTTGACGCCATTTGGGTTTGTTAAACATAATAAATGTTATTCTCAGCAGTTTGTTTGTCAGGTTCTTTCGAGGCGATGCGGGCAACGTTTTTGTTGTTGTTGTTGTTGTTGTTGATAAGACGGCGACCCTGGTTGCCATAGAGATATATCCATTATTGTTATTGTTAACGTCGTTGTCGTTGTGAAGTTGACTTTAATTGACAACTCTTTGGTGTTGGTCCAGACACAAGATCTCGAGCTTATAAATGCTGCTACCCCATCGACAGGCAGCCACCGCACCGTGGGACGGAAATTTATTATTTTAGAATTGGTCTCTGCGTGTTCTTCTATTTGTGTTGCATGTTTAAAGCTGCCTGTTTACTTGCCCGATGTTTGTTATTACTGTTGTCGTTGTTGTTTACTTAAGCATTTCACTTGCGTTTAAGTGCACATACGAAATGCATTTGTGATGCTTAATATGTTTAACTATGTAAATGTTGCCCTGCTTATGTGCGATGCGTTCACCGAGAGTGTGTGTAAGACACTTGAAAGATGCTAAAACGTTTTACACCCAAAAAGGCCAAAATATAAATAAATATGAGCAGCAACAACAAAGTCAAAAAAAAAAAAAAAAAAACCAAAAACAACAACACAACAACATAAGCATCGCATAAGCGCCACACATGAGTGCTTCCAAGAGGTGTTAAGTGAGAGAACAGCGAGTGCTCCGAAATGCAAATGTTTAATTTCCAGCACGCAGCACTTTGCATAATACAATTTTCAACAACGCTCGCATCACTGTGCAGATGCTCCAGAATGCAGCGATGTCTTGCATACGAAATGATAACTTACTGCAATCAAAAGCGCTACATAGTTATGAATGGAACGATGAACCGCGCAGAGGGTAGGGCAACAAACTATTACATACAACAAAGTCTCCAGCAAGTGGCAAGCATAGAAAAGGCAACAGCAAGCGGGATCGGCAACGGAGGCGGGGCAAAGGGTGAGTGGGCAACTGTCCAAAGATATCGCTTAAAGCTGATTAAATTTGTAAGCTATGCTTGCGACAAGTTGACAAACTGGTAAGTCTTCACCGCCTGGATGGCAAAGGGGGCATGGGTGTAACATGCTGCAACAGGGGCACTCTTTTGGCAGACACTCTCCGCTGACACAAAACCAACAACTGCGCATGCGTTCCGTCTGCTGTTGCAGTTGTTGTTAACCAAAATGCAATTCCAATGAAATTGACGTGACAACCACGACGAAGATGAGTGTGACAAAAGCCACAGTAACTGGCCCAGTCTGCTGTGAACAAGCCGCAAAACCACAACAGAGTCAAAATCAAGTCAAAGTCAGGGAGACGAAGGCAGAGCCCGAAGCAGTGGAAGTAGACTAAGAGCGATGGCTCTGTAAAACGTGCAACAATAGCTATTTTCATCATGCCAACACTTTAATGCTCTAATACATGTATGGCGAACAAATTACATATTATTTGTGCTATAGGCACCATTTCCCAGACAAGGCTGCTATAATCAAAAACGATCTAGGCCAGTAATAGCTGGGGCGTTGCAACATCGCAAACTAAGAATTCCCATAATTAAAATAAATTTAGTTAGTAGCAAACTCTGTCGGTTTTATGATATTAAGGCCCATTAGTAGTAGATTTTGTCTCCTTAGCTAGGAAAAGGTTTTTCCTCCACAACCCGGCAAAGATACTCGCAATTATGCAGGAATTAGGGTTGGATGGAAGAGCTATAGACATCGAAAGGGACCCCATAGTAATCTTTTATTTATTATTATCTTTGCTAGTACAATTAATACTTCTGCAGATTGTACGATTTAAGGTTCAGAACTGGGTGATTTCAAGTATCAATTTGCATAAGTAATGATAAGTATGGTCTTTAATAAAACGCATATGTTTAGAACTAACATCTAACAACCGAAGAATGCAACCTCCAATTGCAAGGGTATTGCGAACGACATACACAATTGGGTATAGAGGCAACGAACATGTCAAAAGGTGTTGCATGCCATGCACTTGAAAAACTTGTCGCCTGCCATTGCAGTGGTTGTTGTTGTTGGTAATTTGAATGGCGAAATGACGGCCGAACTGTCTGCGTTGTGTGAACAAGGCGGCCAAGTGCTGCTCAACACACTGCTTCATTGAACGTTGAATGTTGCCCGCGCGCGAAAGAAAGGCGGCGACAACGGTTCAGCAGCAGCAACAACATTGGCGGTTGGTGAAGAGGCGACAACTACAACGACTACTACAACAAGTTGAACAGCAAACGCGACAAAACCGACGACACATTCGCATTTTGATTAGACTTAACCAACGTTTTAACGCTCCAATTGTGTAAGGAGACCGCAGCCATAGACAAGGGGAAGGGGATGGGAGGGGTAGGGGAGGGTGACGCGAATGCGGCGTGCGCAGTGGCCTCATCGTAAAAGTCGCGGTCGTCGTCGATGTCGTCTCTAACGACGTTGCATGTCTGACAATGCGTTTCGGCAAAATGAAAATGCAAATGAAATGCCAGGCAAAGCCAGAGCCGACAAGGCGCGCCCACAAAAAGGAAAAACCCACAAAGCAAAGCGCAACTTAATTGCACGTCAGTGGCGCGCCTAAGCAAATGGAAAGGGGTTAGGGAGAGTTAGGGGGAATAAAACATATATATGTGGACGGCAATTGAGAAACGGGCGACAATTTTGATTGAGTTTTAGCACGCAGCAGCGTAAAGGCAAAGGATGGCCAGACCTAGGTACTCGATCTGATGAATCAGACAGCCACAGCAAAGGATGGTAATTTCAAATAGTTTTTCCTCTACGTATGTGCTACATAGGTAACAACCTATAAAAGGGTGTCATGTGAGACGTGAATGCAGAATGTGATGAAGGGAAGACTCAATTTGATGTCGCCAACACATGCATGAAAATTCCCATGACTAACTGACTGTAGGTTTCGAGCAATTTATTGAAGCGTTAACGACTTTCACCAAAGACCAGCTATGAGCCTATCAGAACTAGTTCATCTTTGGAAATTAAAGAGCTCAACTCAAATTTCGGTAGTTTGAAATGATTTGTTCAATTATAACGCCAACTAACCGTGAAATTCTAGATTTGAAGATTGTAATCTTATAGCTTACACAAATTATGGCAGGCCGAATTTAAAAGACAATGCCTTTAATAAATTTCCAAATACAGACATACACATACACATAAATATTCCCATAATTGTAAATTCTCGGACATACTGTGGAATCTCATATTACACATCGGGCATAATTTATCAGCATTAAGGCAAAAAAAAACCAGTTCGCCTCAACTGTCGCCCTGCTGCTGCTGCTGCTGCTGCTGCTTCTGCTGCTGCTGTGGCCCCTCCCCTTCTTTGGTTCGTATACCATCTTCAAACCTTCAACCTCGCTAACAGGCGCAATTACGGGTGCATTGCACCACGCACCACACACCACACACCACAGTGGCAACTGAATTCAGAAGCACGTTAACTGCCCCATTTTGAGGGTCGATATGCTATGCTACGCTGCTCAAGATTTTATTTTATTGAGTTTTCTGGGAAACGTACTTAAAAAGTAAATTTAATTATAAGCAACGCGTTAACATATTTCTCAAAACGTTTTCCTCGGTTTTTATTTCTTTTGCCTTTGATTATTATGATGGTTTTTTATTTTTTTGTTGCTCGACAATGATCGATTGTGATTTTTAAGAATGTCGCTGACGTCGTCCAAACAATACCTTGACCTGAGAATGAAATACATGAAATGGATATGGGCAAAGCTAAAGATTGATTTTGATTTCGATTTTGATGGGAATGTTGATGCAGCTGATGTTGACTTTCGCTGTGTGTGCAAAAGAAAAAAGGCTGTCTGGCGTCTGCGACTGTCTGGCGGACTGTGTGTTCTTTCGTTGGGGCTCCATAACAAGCAGATTGTGTTACCAGACTGTAAAAATGGTTGGAAATGACCAACAGGGCCAATATGGTCTGACGGAGACAAGCTAACCCTGTGACATTGATTGGGGTTTTGATTTTCATTTTTCATTGATTGAAACATAAAAAATAATGCAGACTGACAGACGGACGGACGGTGTTGTCTGTCAAGCTGCGACACTGTATAAATCTTCGGGCTTTTTGTGGATTAATGAGCCGTGCTGGGGCTCTCGCAACGGGGCGTATGAGTGATATTTTTGCGCTTTTATGGATTGCGCATACATCCATGCACATTAAAAAAATGATGATATTTGAAATTTTTATGCATATTTACTGTTAATTTGCATAAATAGTCGAAAATTGAAAATGAATAGCTGTGGCCCGCACCGAAGCCAATGGCTGTGACCGTGTCTGGGAATATTATGCATAAAATGTTCAAAATGTTGTATCAGCCATAAAAACGAAAGCCTCAAACGGGGAGTGGCCACATAAAAGACCTGTCTATTATTTTTGGTTGGCATATTCAAGTTTTAAATGATGCAATAAACTCAATGTTAGCCAGCAAAGCAGTGGATAATTCTCCATTTTGGCAGCACAATTGAAACAGCGCTTAACGTTTTTGCAGCAGATTTTCTGGCGATTAAATGCACAGATTGGCGAAACCAAAGCCAAACCAATGATAAATTGCTGGAATTTCTATTTAAAACGTAATTGCTAATCCTACCTGAAAACATAATCCACCCACTTGGCAACGCGCGAAGCGACACGCCGGCAATACATCATCTCTTTATCTTGTGACCAGTTCTGCCCCCCAAAAAACAATGCCAATGACAGAGCGCCGCTAGGCGGAAGCAATATCCTCACAGAACTTGGTGCAGGGGCAGGGGCAGCGGCACGGGCACATCAACATAGAATGCGGGAATGAAGATTGCGGGCAGAGACGAGTAAAAGCAAATGAAAACAAAACCAGACTATTTGTCAACGCGAATGAAGCCATTTATTATCCATCATAAAACTTGTATTTATCGCTAAATGTGAACAGGCGACGGGGATGAGTGGCAAGCGTTGCACTAACGCTCGCAAATCCCATGAGTAGCGTCAACAGCAGCAGTAGCAGAATGACTACAAATCCTGGCTGACGACGAGTAGTAGTTTTGTGTGTGTCTGTCAAACAAACAATGCGTTGGCAAAAATAAACGCCGGCCAGCCAGCCAGCCAGCCAGCCAGCCAGCCAGCCAGCCAACCAGCCAACCAGCCAACCAGTGGAGTTGTGGATGGGCTAGAGGGTAGGCAGCTGTGGCTGTGGCTATGGCTGTGTCTGTATTTGTGCAACCTAACAGCGAGCGAGTGCGGGGCACGGTAAGCAGAGGCTGTGCACGCAGTGTCAAGGCAATAAATCATAAAGCAGCCGCTGCTGCTGGCGCTGCTGGTGAAGCTGGCGCTGCTATTGGCGTACTGCTGTGTACGTGAGCGTGGAATGAAATTGGAGCATGTGCGTCGTTCAACAGCGATATTGCTGTACTCGTTGAATTGTCGCTGAAAATCACGTAAATGTATAAAAATAAATTCTGTTTACAGGCAATGCACGCCCATAGCTGGTACCAGCAGTCTCAGAATTAACCTACCCCCATCCCTGGTTTCCCCTTGCCAGCCCTACGTTTGCTGCAGCCGATCCAGGCAATGGTAACTGTATCGCTGGCTGACGCTTGTCAAATGTCGCAGTTGCGGCCCAAAACGAGCCGACGAGTCGAATAAATTTCTGTTTGGCGATGAAATATTTACGCAGCAGCCAACGCTCTCAATTTCCAGGAACAGGCAATAAGGCGTAACCGCAGAAAAAGCCAAAGTCAAAGCTACAGCAAGACCAATGTGAGCCAAGCCGAGCCCAGCCCATAAGCAAGCGTAAACCTCATCTGTGGACTGGAAACCAAAATCCGAAAAAAGAAATCCGCACATATGCGGCTAATAAACTAACCAAACATCCCAAACAGTTGCAGATCCGGTCACAGCTGCACACACACACACACGCACACACACACATACCACACACAAGATACTCATTCTATATCTAAGCGTTCAACATAATTTTTCTGGTGGTGCGCTTCAACTTGAGGCATATACAGCACGCGTTATCTTTCAGTTAATTTCCAAGTTTTTGTGGCAAAGACAACTCTTAGGAAACATCCAAGTACACAAGCATAACAATTACAGCAGCTGAAGAGCCAGTAATTAGTAATTAAACAAATATGAGAACTTGGAGTAATGTTTGGCAATAAGCAGGCAATTGCAGCACTATAGATTACATTCGAATATTCTTAGTCTATCAAACAATCGTTCAGAATTGGGCATGGAATTGGCTGTTTCATTTTTGGCTTTTGTTGGGAGTGAATACGTTTATTTACATATTTATATGTAGCTCCATGGTACCTTCAAGTCGAGCACTTTCGAATTGTTACACTTAATTGTATTTAATTGAGTACATTTCTCACCGACTGACGTTATCTCATCAAATGTTGGCTCTGATGATAAAATGAAACACTAAATAAATTGAGAGATACAAGCAATCGAAATCGAAATCGAAATCTCTCTGAGAATGAAATGAAATTTATGGAATTTTTGCATTAATTCATTTATTTTATAGCTGCCAATAAATTAATTTTATTTTCCCATGTTGTTTGTGACTCGGAGCTGCCGCTATATTCTCTTTCAGCATTTTCCAGTGGCCTGTTTGTTTTTCTGACTGACTTGCTCTTGTGTTATTTTTAATAGCATTTTTTCCCCATCAAGGAATTTCGACGCGCTAGCGATGAGAAGCTGAAACCGCAAATAAAACCAAATAATGGTTCGCCGGGGCGGGCAAGGGAGCTCGCGAACGAGAGGGAAATGCGGTATGGCAAACATGGCAAATAAATAAATTTGTCAACAAATGTGGCATCCGATGTCGCGTCGTGTGTGGGTGAGTCGGCATACCATCTTTGAGGATGAGGAGGCACGAATATACGGCGACAGTTGCGCATTAATTTTGTTTCCCTAATTATTAATTTGTTGCTGCCGTTGTCCGCCTGACCTGATATATGTAATTGCTGTTGTTGGCATTGTTTGCTGTTTGCTGTTTGCTGTCTGCTGTCTGCTGTGAATCGAAATGGTTTATTGGCCTATTAGCGAGGCATTTAAATGGTAATCAAGGCGTGTTCGAATGTCCAGGTAAACCAGAAGTCACGCAAAGTCACAAATGAAAGTCCAAACAACAGCAACAGCCGTAAGTTTGCCAGCGAACAGTGCAAACAACTCTCCAAGTCGCATAAACCAAATGCCCAGCATGGAACTGGCAACAAAACAGCATAAGCTGGCGTCGGGTGCAGGGAGCAGGCCAAATTGAAAACGAAAAGGAAACCAATTGATATGTAGCGACAATCGATATGCCGAGGTGTGGTATGGTCTGCTCCGCTTTGGGATGGCATGGCATGGCATGGTCTGCTAGCGTTCGATTCGATTTTTGGGTTCCATTCTGAACGGCCACGAGAAGCCCAAGCGTCTGTGGGCACGCTCGAAGTGGCCGCAAGAATAGCAGCGGGGGAAATGAAGACAGTTAGCCGTTCTGCTTTGGCACGCCCTTAAACCGCACAGCCGAAGCAACAAGGAACATGGCTTTGGGGTTGGCACTGGGTGCGTTGGCCTCTCGTTGGCCACCCCCAAAACCCAGCTTTGGCTGGTACCTGATGGCAGCCTCAGCGGTGGCAACATATGCAGAGAGACGCAGCCTAGCATAGTCGGCAGACATATGAGTTTATCCACTCGGTGTTATCCTGACAACGTGATTGAAATTTATGACTGGCAAAAATATACACAGCCAGCAGCAACAACAGCAACAGCTGTGAAATACACAAAAAAACAAAAAAAAAAAAAAAAAGAAGAAAAGCACTGAATCAGAGGTTGGTAGTTAAAGGATATGAGGAGGTCTCTGTGATAGACACGAGAATTGAATGTGTCCGGAGTTCGGGGTTAACTGAGAATGCTGGGCATCTCCGACTGCTTTCTGACGTTATCTGTGAGATATTGCACTGAATAAAAAGCACTTGTACGCATTAAAACCTAATTGGGAATTTCCATAGTTCATATGCCATTTTCTCTAGCTGTCCTCATGCGTGCAACTTTATAAGTCTGCGTGTTATGTGTGTTTGTGTGTGTGTGTGTGTGTGTGTGTGGGTGTTGAATGTTTGTGTTTGTGCTGCTATTTGTGGCTTGTTCTACATATTTTGGCTTGCAAAATGTCACACGCAGCCAACGATGTCCGTTGAGCATCAAGTTCTCTCCAGTGATTGCTGTTGTTGTTGTTGTTGTTGTTAAGTGGATTTTACGCTTGGCTATGATAAATTGGGGGACTGGTTGCAGGCAATAGCAGCAGAGCCAGCAGAGGTAGCAGCGTATGGTCAACATTAGAGTGATTCCGAAAAACTCCATACAGCACTCGCCAAGCTTCAACTACAGACTCTATAGCTGCAATGGATGAGAGATGAGTGTGTGTATGTGTGTGTGTGTGTGTGTGTGCGGGTAGGTGTGTCAATGTGTGTGATGTGATGTATGAGAGGGATGAGCATAGACTGAATGAGAAGTGGCCAAATGTCATTTGCAGTTTGACAAGATCCGAAATAGGGGTTGACTATGGGACTAAACATTCATTTTTTGCATATTTTCAAGGTATTTATCAACATTTATCATTATGAATAGCAGAATTAAATATGTGTACTTAATTTGTTTACTAAATGATCTTTGTTAAGACTTATATACACTAGTATATGGCCCATTTTTTTAGTACTTTGTGTCCTTAATCATAGAAATTTTATCAATTTCAACTTAAACCGACCAATTGACAAATCCAAACTAATCGACTTAACCGTACCGTTTTCAAAGTTGAGCATCCTTTTGCTTGGCTGCAGTGTCCTTGCTGCGCTGCGCTACGCTGCACTAAACATGAGGACAGCTCTAGTGATGGCTATGAGGACCATTGCCGCAGACGCTCTGAGATAAGCAAACGACAAACGTATGCTTTCCTCTCGGCTCACTCTGCCGGTGGCTTTGATTTATTGTGTGCGGCTCAGAGTTGTGAAAAGGCTGGCTGTCTTTGCAAAGATGGAAGCAGCCAGGAGGCGGCAATGTTCGCCTGGCACGCGCTTATCAAAGCCATCGGGAGTGGAGCGAAGACGAAAATATATTTATTTGCAGTGACTTTGAAAAGAAACTTCGACCGTTGGCGCTGGCGAGCAAAAACTTTCGACCTGCGTGCGCATCGATTAGAAAACTTTTCGTCGTATCTTGTCTCCGTGACTTAAGCAGAGGGAGGACGATGTCGAGGACGAATTGGCCAAGTTGTTAAATAATTGCTTTGAGCATTTAGTTGCCGTGGCACAGTTGGTGCCCTCTCGCACATGCAGCGAATGCGTCATATGCTGTCCAGGGACAACAGCCAGTTGGCGACTGGCGGAATGTGGGGTTCTTGATGTGCTGCATACGTGGCCCGGATTATCTAAAATGTTTGCCAGCAGCTTAGCGGCAGTCGAGTGGATGAGTTAATTGTGCGAATGTCAAGACAAATTGCGTTAATGCGCCAAGAGCCAAACAAAAAGCGACACAACCGACTACATTTATGTCCTTACTAAATCCCATAAGCAGAGGTCAGGGGCATTGAGGGAGTGGAAGTGATTGCGATTGTGTGCGTTGTGTATGTGAGTGTCGTAAAAGTTTTTAAAAAGTATTTTAAGCGAAATTTATGCAAACCACAAGGCAAGCTTGGCAGCCAGGCAGCGAGGCTGCCAGCCAGACACAGCACTCAAAGGACATGGCTAATCCCCGAGTAATCAAAGTTTTCGGCAATGCCAAGCGAAACGAGTAGCACAAGAAGCTGTATGCTGAAAGCCAAACCAAATAAAATAGCGACTGCCACAAGTTCAGACAAATTGCACACACACACACACACACGCATTGGCGGAAGTTGGAGGTGTCTATGTTGTGTGAGGAGGGCGAAACAATAGACAAAAAAAAAAACACTTTTCCAATTAATGAAATCTCTAAGCTACCATAAATTAGCCCAGACGCAAATAATTAAATTGCGTCGGCCTCCCGCCTGGCACACGCATAAACACAATAACTAGACTTGTTGACTTATATGCTTTTGTTGCTGTGGTACGAGCCAATGATGACATGTCTGACCAATTGTGCATTAACCATGCCCCGTTCGCAGACCGCAAACAAAGGCGGTTGCCGGTCAGCACGTTAGCCTTGAAATGGCTGAAGTGTCGCCAACAGAGCGAGGGTTGCTTCAAAAAAGTCAGGGTATGAAATAACTAATGGGATGCCTATGACTAAATTGAATTTAGGATACGCATAAATGCTCATAGACAAATAGTATTCAAACCTAGAAATTTAAAATCATCCTAAGATCAATACTTTTAGTTGTACATACAAGCTGTGTAATCTGGCTAATAGTAACATTTCGAGAAGAATTTACATTTTCCATTTTCCTGATGTATTTTCCTGATCTAATGCTCTATATTATAAATATCGGTAGACTTACCTGGCTGACACTGGCATTCGCCATTGGCTGCAAGGTTGCCACCTAGATTAGCTGCTGCGGCAGCTGCAGCTGCCTCAGCTGCTTGCCGTCGCTGCTGGCGTCGCGTCAACTGCAGATGGGAAACATCGCGTCGCAGGCGATGCAGTTCGCGACGCACATGCTGCGCCAGGTGTGGCGATGAACCGTTCTCGTTGTTGGCACTGCCACCAGGACTGCTCGAGCTCTCTATGATGTGCACCTGTTCGGCGGGCCAGTGCATCAGCTGTTGCTGCTCGAGGCGCAGCTCCAGTTCGACGATGCGTGCATCCAGATGCTGCAGTCGCTGTAATCGCTGCTCGATGCGTGTCTGTCGCACATTTGCATATAATGCGAAACTGAAAGCGCACAGGCAAAGCACATAGCTGGCAATGTGTAGCAAGGACATTAGCTGGACTCGATACCTCGGCCGCTCCTTGCAACTGGCTGCTGTTAATGTTGCCACTGCTGCTGTTGGAGCTGCAAGGCGACTAGTTGTGCTTGTTGCAACAGCAGCTGTTGTTCCTGTTGCTGCTGCTGTTGCTGGTATATTGACATCGATGGCCGCATGGCCAAGCAACATGCGCTGCTGCTCAATTTCGAGTGTGGCAGCTGACGTTGTTGCAGCTGCAGGTGATGCTGTTGTTGACGCACTTGCTGCTTTTATATCGCTATGCAGTATTTGCATTGTCCTGGGCATGGGATTGGGACTGATTGGGTGGCCGCTGGGCGGCGCTTTGTGTTTGCGCATGCTGCGATTGACGACTGTCTGCTGACTGTTTTAAGCTAATGCTTTAGATGTTGTTCCTGCTGCTGCTGCTGCTGCTGCTGCGAGTGTGCTTAAGTGTGTTGGCGGCACTTGAAGTGTCCTTGGCGCATCACAAAAACACATGTGTTGCAGTGCCAGCTGCTCGTTTTTGGCCAACGCACGCGTCCTTGTTGATTCTCAACTATTTCGTTTGCTGCTGACGTTCTGTTGCGGTATTTGTCCAGCACATAGTGTGCCTGTAAAGCTTCTATTGTTCGCAGGATTCACGGTCCTTTTGCTGTTGTTGTGGTTGATGTTCTTGTTGTTGCCAGGCCACGGCATGCGAGCCGCATAGAAAAGCTACGCGGCCATGGACTGCGGCTTCAACTTCTACTGCTGTTGCTGCTGTGGCTCTGCTTTTTTGGAAAAGTCTAAGTGGAAAAACTAGCTGCGTGCTTTTGGGCGTTGCTGCAACTGCTGCTGCTGCCACTTGTGCCACTTGTCAAACTCTTGCAAACGTGGCTTTTGTTTTTGTCTTGTCAATCGTCACAGCAGCTGGTTCTTGGGGAACTGCTCCTGGGCTCCTCGACAAGTTTTCTGACAGTTGCCACTGAGTTTGTCCTCTTCACGTTTTATTTTCTCTCTCTCTCTTCCTCTCTCACAATCCTTCAATCTGGCTAGCGTGCTAGCGTTTTCACTTGTCCCACAAGCGCTCTTCACATTGCAACTTATTAAGTTCTTGAGCTCTTTTCACTGCAACGAAACGGAAAGAAAAGTGAAAAAGTCAAAAAAAAAATAAACAAAGCACACAAAAAAAATTTATACGTATTGGGGTGGATAAAGTTTACAAAAGTTGTTAGCAGAATCGACGCAGGCGTTTGCCGCATTGGCCATGCTTGAGTTATGGCAACTGGACCCAGTCGACACATTTTCAATAATCAACCGAGCACCGTTCTCAGGACGACATCGTTGCAGTGACGGCGCTAACTTCGTTTTAAGTCCAACAAGCCGTGTTTAGCGGATTCCAACAAGTGCCTCAACGATGACTTGCCTCCAACTCAACTTTTTCATCAACTTTTTCGCAGCTCGGCAAGAACTGGGAAACAAAAACAACAACAATGTCAACAGCAGCAACAACAAGAACTACAAACAGCTGCCATTGAGGGGCACTAAAAGTATTTGACCCAAAGACTTGGCGTGTCAAAAACATTTGCTGCCTACAGCACATGGATGGGGTGACTTGAGATTTTCAGCGGGAAAGCCACTTGAGGTCTAACAAAACAACAGACAATATAAAACCCATAAAAAAGAATAATTGTCATGTTGAAAAAATTAAAGAGGAACGCAACTGAAATGTGCTTTATAAAAGTTGTTCAAGAATGAATCATGGATTTAAGTACATCTATAAAGAGTTTTTATGCACAATCTAGCAAGTACCCTTTTGTGGGCTGAATGGTAATAAACGTTTGTAGGCTTGATAGACCCATAACTGTACTGAAATAATAGTAAAGCTTTACTTTGTCTCAGATTTCACGAACAATTGAGCATTGCAAAAATATGAAGTTGCATGAGAAAAAGTGTTAAAGTCAAGTTAAAAAATCAAAATAAATTTAATTTTATTCTGAAAGTTTTTTGTTTATATTTTCTCAAGTATTATGGAAGCATCAGAGTGGATTATGCAAGTTGATACACTTAATATGTGCGTGTGTGTGTCTGCAACTTTGGAGCGTATATTGCGCAATCATGCGGCAACTACAACGTAGGAGTACGACGGAGAGAATCGCTTATAAAACTTAAAAACAATCATATGAAATGCGAGCAACAGTGCGCGCCACAGCAAACCACAATACAAAAATTGAACATTAAAGTCAAAAGGCCAATTTCGATGAGCCGCGCAGCGCCGAGTGTAGTCAACAATAACAACAATGAAGCAAGCTGAACTTATAGGGTGAGGCAGCGGGTGCAAGTCAATGGAATGTTTGGTGCACCCTAATAAAACTAATTGAAAGTCTTGTGCGCTGTGAGGCCAATAATAATGCCAATAACAACGGATAGCAACAACAAGAGCAACAACAAACACAACAACAGCTGCTATGCAATGAAGCTTTTAATTTAACAAATAAAAGCGAGCTTAACCGACAAGCAGAGACTGAGAGGCAGACAGTCACACAGACAGACAGTCATTCAGTGTAAAGTCAGAGTTGACCTGAATGAGCATTGCTTTTGCGCAGACTTTGCAGCTGGACACTCGTATAACTATATACATACATATATATGTATATATATGTATATATAGGGACTCGTTGCCAGCTAAAGGTTAATGCTTTTTGATGCTAACTCAATATAAATAAATTGATTTGAAATTTCAACAGCTTGGCGCGCAGCTTTTGTCCATTACATGGATCTGAAGCACCCCAAGGGAGGCGGTCCACGGGCCCCAAAAAGCATGCTATGAATTTTTGTGCGCACAAATTCAATTATGTGTGTCGGTCATGAGTGAGTGTGGGTGTGTGGGTGTGTGTGTGTGTGTGAATGAGTGAGTGAGCATGTGCTTGCGAGTGTATGTCGGTGTTAGCAGACGCTACTTAGTAAACACACTCGCTCGCATACAAAAATACATTTCACATATATGTATTCAAGGGTTTTCTACAGCATTCAATGTGTGTGTCCAGCTGGCAATTGAAAAATTTGATTTCGAATTGAAATGCAAATCAAGCAAAATAGAATGGCATTAGCCAGGCCTGGGACTACTGGACGAACCAATCCTGCCCAAGAGCCAGGCTCATCCAACTGGGCACACAATGTTAAGTTAAGTGCTGCACGTAAGTGAATGTGTTTTATGTGAGTGTGCGTGTGTTTGTGTATGTGTGTGTGTGTGTGTGTGTGTGTGAACCTACAAGCGGAAACCGATTGCCGAGGCAAAGAGAAAGCCAATGGCTGTAAAAAGCTCAATTGCAATGCATTCAAAAGGATTATTGTCCTTATTTATTTTGCTAAATTTATTCGTTACGCACAAATGCGCAAAACCAATACACACACAACACACACAATCCACACACATGCTCACAATGCAAACTCATACATACATTTGTATATACATATGTATATAGGCAAGTAAAATGAAAACATGAAAGAGAACAGCACCACATAACACGAGGGCAAAATCAAAGCAAATAAACAATAAAAATAATCGGGCCGTTAGTAACACATGCGCATTCTTCATCATCAACATCGACATCGTCGCTAGGAGCGCCAGGAGCGCCAGGAGCAGCAGGACTTGACGCCTCAACAGCCACCGGTCACATCACATCTACACTCAACTTTATTGTTCCGACTACATAACAACAACAACAACAACAGCAGCAACAACATCTAGCAGCAACGCTTAATATCTTCGGGCTGCAAAGCCGCCCATGTCTTGGGCTTCAGGGGCTGTGTCGGGGTAATAAATAGTTGTCGTGTCATATGAAAAATGCAAGCAGTGTTTAAGTTTTTCTTGGCAGCCAGTTACGGAAGCGTTCTGTCTCCCTCCCGCTGTCCACATGCCCGCAGGGCCACTGGGTGGCGTAGGGCTGTGGATATGCCATTTCCAGTGGCCGACCCACATATTTTTTGCAGCTTCATCGCCGAAATTGAAAAAGCGTTGGCCCAAGCCAAAGAAGTGGAATGTTAATGTTCGACGGGCCGAATCGAGCGAAACCAAAACGAATCCGCTTACCCAATATCATTTACAGTTGGTATAGGTGTGGCCAGAAAGCTCTCAATGAAAGTGAAATATTAGCCAATAATCCAATGTGTAATAAAAAATATATTTGGATTTGTCTAAGAATTCCGTCTATAGGTTATAATATGAAAAAATTATGAAAAATTATCGTCAAATCAAGTTTATCTAATAGATTACTAATAGGCTATTCATAAATTAAAATTAAATATTTTTGCTAAAAATACTAAATGTAATAAAATATAAATTTGGAAATTTGAAAAAATTCGGCCCCGAAAAATTACTTTGAGCAGCCCTCACCTTGTCAAAACTGAACAAGTTTACAAGTTTTCAATTTCACCGTGGCCTGACTTCTACTAAAAAAAACTATGCATAGCACTATTTTCTCCAATAAGTACAATATTTAACTAGAGAATATTCGATTTATAGCCTATTAACACCAATTGAATTTCTTATAAATCTTTCGCCAAGGATTATCATTCTAAAATGATGAAACGCTAATCCATACTGCCCAGTAGAAAATATTGCCATATATCTCTAGCCAAAAGCTTTCAAATATTTTTGATACCTCATCAGTTTATGGGTGAATGATGTGCCTGACTTTAGCCCGTCTAGTTTTATCTTTCGTGCGGCATGTTTAACACACTGTGGCTGTTGTTGTTTATGTTCTAGCAATTTCCTTCTAATTTTTACAGCTTGTTTTGCTGCGGCTGCTGAAGATGCTGTGTATATGCTTTGGATGCTGCCACTTCTCAGGGGTATTTTTTATGTGCCGACTACATACACAGAGAGTACAAACTATTAGTGCTATTCATTGTTGTTGCCGTCTATGTCGTCTTTGTAGTTTTATGTGCGTTGTTTTACAACACTGTGGCACACCCACTTCTAGAATGGTACAGCCGCACCGCCACCCAACTTGCCCTTGGGAGAAATTACTTAATTTCGGAATTTCAATTTAGCACTTAAGACCCCGAAACGTTGCCATCCCGGCAAAAATGACGAGCAGGCGATATAACACCTATGTACAGAATTATATATGTACAAATGTGTGTAAGTACGTGCATCAGCTACAACAATAGAGTGTGTTTTCTATGGTTCTGAGTGTGTGTGTGTGTGTGTGTGTGTGTGTGTAAAAATCCAGCTTACACATGTTGTGACTTATAAAAATTTCCAGAATTTTTGGCACGCAATGTTTGCTTTTGTTTACTGGCGAGCAACTGGATGCCAGTCTTGCATCCAGTCACCAACTCAGACGCGTCAGTTCCATTGGTTTGCTCATTTCACAGGCAGCGGGGCGGGAAGTGCGCCAAGAGGCAGGAGCTGTGTGTAAGAGGCAGGAGCTGTGTGTAAAAGGCAGGAGCTGTGTATAAGTGTTGCTTGGTTGCTGTTACAAAGAATTGCAGTCGAAGCAGCAGCAACTGCAACCGCAACAACTGTTTACCCAAGCTTAAGTACCAGTTTTCTCCAGCTCTAAGGCGAAACTTTGTCATCGATATAAACTGGGAAGTGTAGCCAAATACATATGTAAAGTACGTACAAAAAATATATATTTATACGTGTTGTGAGTATATAAATATATAAATATATGGATTGAAGTGTCGCTAAGCCAAAAAATGAATTTTAGAGTCGGGCACGAAACACAATTTTTGCACTTATAGTTATAGTGAAATGGACATAATACATATATGTACATATTATTTTTAGAACTATTTAAACTTGGTTAATAGCTGCGCTGCGATAAAGCGCCAGCTAATAAATAATTTATGCGAAACACACACATGAAAAAAATCCTTACTGCAAATATGCAAATGAATACCTTAGGCATTCTGTGGCAAATGATGCATTACCCCACTTGGGTACCTACTTGTTCCCAATTCGCACATTTCATGACAAAAGTTTTTAGAGCATTGTCGTGTTGAACTCAAATATGTGTTGAAAGTATTTTATGTAAGTTACGCAGATTTTAGTTCTGACAACTACTTAAAAAAGTTTGAGTTTTCATTAGATCATGTTGTATTAGCGGAAGCTAAACAGAAGTTCATGATAATTAAGAGTACATATGTAAGCAGCTCTCCGCGACACGCCCACACACTAGGAGGCGTGCAATATTGGCGGAAGGCAGTTAAACTGTAATAAAGGCAAACAGGATGGACTACGAGAGTGAGGGGTGGACTAAATAGAAGGAGAGTTGCGGGTGAGTATATATTTTCAGCATTATCCTTACTGTTTGCTTGCCAAGTATATTTGCACCTGGCACACACGACACACTCACAGGACACACACACATGACACAGACGGTGCATGGTGCAACAAACACTTAGGCAAAGGTGGACGCTGCCACCGTGCGGTAAGCGAGTTTGTTAAACAGTGTAAAGTTACACGCAACTAAGCACTTAACTGCACAAAAGCTTGAACAACGGGGTGCTTGGGGTGCGGCAGCATTGAAGCCAAATGCCGCAGAGTGAGAGAGAGTGAGGCATGAAATAAACTACATAAAACTTGTAACCGCAAGCGTCGGCGGCGAGACATGCAACCTTGCACTTGGAATGGTTGCTCAGCCCGGACAGTTGGACAGCCGGACAGCTGGGCAACGACTCTGGTCAAAGCCGGGTTGCATGCGCTTTTATGAATGAGTCTGGCAGGCGCAACAAATGTTAATCCACGAACCCGTTGAAGGGTCGTCCACGGGCTGCACGCCACTGTCCAGGGACCACCAATGAGCCAGAGTCTGAGAAAGAGATAGAGGGAGAGAAACAGAGAGGGATAGAGATAGAGATAGAGATAGAGAGGGAGAGTGCGGCAGTTGGCCAGCTCGTCTATCAGTGCTTAGGCGTAAATTAAAGCGCAGGCACAGAGCGGACATTGGCTAACGTAGCCTCTCTGTCCAATCCTCTGGCCTTTGCTGTTACAGTCAGAAAAATAAATATGCCTTATTATGTCTGCAAACACAAAATAAATTTTTTGAGTTAGAAACTAAAAAAAAAATCATATTTAAAGTCCGAATCTTGTAATGTAGATAATCAAAATTGTAAGGCGTTTATTTTTCAGAGTGTAACTTCAAGTCTATCCAGTGTGTGTATTGTTCCTGTTGTTGTTTTTGGCTGCCACTTACAGGGATATGCTGTAAAAAGAACAAGTAATGCAAACAGACGCAGCAGCACATTGACAAGGGGCAGGACCTGGGCCGAGCCCAGGCGGTTCTTTGGGTTACTGCCTGGGTTGGTGCTACTCCCGCCCAGACTGTGTGCGGTGCTGTTGTGTGGTCTGTTTTCCAGCATTGAAAGCATTGAAAGCATCGAAAGCCTTTAAGCTGAACCTTGAAAGCATTGCAGCTGTAGTTAAGGACAAACGAAGATAAAAGTCTCAGAGACATGGAGAATAAGTCTATTATTATCTGCAACATAAACAGCAGGTCAGTATGATCTTAATCTGGACAGAATAGTAAGCTGATCTATCTGAATTTCGTATCAAAGACAGATTTAAAATTTGTGAAAATTCACGTTAATTATTAGCAATGTCGTCATGATATTTTGAAGCGGTTATGCAAATGGAAAACTCTTTTCCATCCTATTATATTACTCCAAAAATAGCCTCTTGCATAACCATGCTTTAACAGACAATGTGTTTTGCTCAGTTTAAGCTGATTACAAAAGCTATGCAGGTAATTGGCAATGGGTGGTTAAAGGGCTCACTAATCATGCACATACATCAATGCACCCTAACCCGGCCATGCAACCCCAGGGACTTACAATGCATGTTGCATGACCAGTCAGTGCAACAACAGCAGTCAATTCCAACAATCAGCCACCAAAGTTCGCTACACTCTAAAAAAAAAATGTCAGTTTTGTATTTGTATTCGCAATTGTACTAGTAAATTATTTCAAATCCATGATAACAAGTGTTCCAATCAATAATCTTGGGGTGGAATTCTAGATTTCTATAATTGAAAGTGCTAATTTGAAATATTTGAAAGTTTCTTATATCAGGTTTGATTATCAAAGTGATAAGGCACGTTTTTCTCCACAGTGTAGTAAATGGGCGGCGGCTTGAGAGCTGTTTAGAGTCTGTCTGTTAGTGGAAAATTTAAAATTGTCTTTAAGTAATTTGCTGGCTTCAACCTGTCGGCTACTGCTCTCTTCTCCCAGCACCACTACCTGCTTACTGACTGCAATTTTTCAGCAACTGACATGATGTCGCCTGAGCTGCCTAAGCTGCCAGCCAGCATGCCTGCTGGTCTGAGCTGCTGCATAATTGCTTTGTGGCTTGAGGATTGCATGTACTCCCATTTGTTTTCCTTTCTTTCTTTTTTTTTTTGGCCACGTTTCGTCTCCAGTCTCGTCTGCCTGCCTGCTTCCAGCTGACTCACCCAAGACAGCGAAGCTGTGCGGCTCACTAAGCCGCCGGCTTGGGCTGATTTGCGGCAAAGCGACAGTGGCGGCTTTTAAGCCTTTAAATGCATTCAGCTCGTTTAATTTGCAATGTGCGGCAGAAAAAACCAACCAAACCAGCAGCAGCAGCTGCTATCTCTTTCCCGCTGTCTCGTACATTATATAATTAAGTTAAAGTGAACGGCGGCGGCTGGCAATTTGAGGGCTGCTCCCAAGCTCCCAGCTGTCTCTCCCCATTCTGGCTGCACGCTAATTTCTTAATTTTCACCTTCCGCTCTTGCGGTGTCAAGTAACACTACACACTGGCTGGTCTACGCATCAAGAACCGTAACCATTCCCGTGTACCCGTACCCATAACTAGAGTCAGAGACAGAACCAGAGCCAGAACCAGACCCGCAGCCGTACGCTGGTAATTCTATCCATAGCCGTGTGAAGCACAACCCCTTTTTGATGGCTGCCCAAAAATCATTTCCGTATTTCGATGTCTATTATTATTATTATGACTTTTATTGTTATGTTCGAAACGATGTCTGCTTGTGTTGCTGCTGTTGCTGCCCGCAACAATAGCACGACGACCCCAACGGCCCAACTCCAGGCATAGGAACTAGCCACCTCCTCTCTCCAGCTACCAGTCTCCAACCCTGCCTTGGATGATTGCTGTCGCTGGTTCATTCGCGCGTTAAATGCGCGGTCGGTTTGCGGAGGGGATGTGATGGGAGAGCCGGGAGGGATGGGGGCTGCTTTTGTAAATGAAACCCTCTCGATTCGATTGAAACTACGATGGGTTTATGCTTTGGCACTGCTCTTTGCCTCGATGGCCGTTTCGTGTTCAATTTAGCGTCATAATTTCGTTTATAGCATGGACTCTGCTCACTTTTGCCCATCAACTCTGCTCACCGCCCCCAACCCCCAACGCACCCCTCGCATTGCCCACTTTGGCCCTGTCAGCGTTGCTGTCAAGTGTTTTGTTAAGTTCATCTAAATTGTCGCCGACTGACGCTGCTGCTGCTGCTGCCACTTAACGCAATTTTCAGTCGCGTCTACTTGACTGTCATTCATGCACTCATTGGAGGCAGCAGTGCTGAGCATTCATTCATTTCATTCATTCACTCACACTCACTCACTCTTTCACTTCATTCAAGCGTTTCACGCCATTTACAGTTACAATTAATGTTTGTTTGCCTGCAAACCCTGCACACTCACACACACACGTACACACACACACACACACATACATACAACATCAAAGCAGTCCCAAGGAGCAACCTTAGCTGGTCTCCTTCTCGCGCCCACATCTCTTATCAAAGCAGCTAAAAGCCTGAATATTTCATAAAAGCCAAGTTCATAAAAAAAGACAACAACAAGCAACGAGGCCCGGCCAATTGCCCCCGGGGAGCAGAAAAGGGTCGTTGTGTGGCAGAAAAGCGCAACCTTTGCACCAAGCACCAAGCGTTCAACATTCAACATTTCAACATAAATAAATATTGTTGCTACACATAGCCGTAGTAGACTCTACACTTAGTCTCGCTCTGTTCGCCCCTGGGATACCCACCTGTACACCAAACCAACCCAGCCCAACCCACTTTTGTTGTCCTGGCCACCTGACTACTTGGGATGCTTTTGGTCAGCTGAGGACTGTCATAAAGTATGTTAAATATTTGTTGAGCGAGGTGCGTTCAGTAATTTAAAGGCCAGTGACGGGGTTCATTAGATCTCTCTCTCTCTCTGCCCTTAACTCAATTTGCTAGCAGTTGGCAAGAAGCAGAAATTTGAGTTAAGGAATGAAAGAGAAGAGGAAGCAGCGCAGCAGCTGGTCACACTGACGGAACTTTAGACAGCTACTTGTTGTTGGTGTTGTGAGTGTGAATGTTGGCAGAATTTTAATAGCTTTACATTTGATTGCTTATATTTTATTTCTGTCTATGATTGCTATTTATTTATTCATACTTTCTACAAAACAGACGAAGTTAAGAAAAAGTTGTAGAAGAAAAGAACAAATAGTTGCTAAAGCAGCAGCTGGTCACACTGGCCAAGCTCTTAGAAGCTACTTGTTGTTGTTGTTGAGGCTGAGATGTTGGCAGAATTTTAATGGCACCACATTCGCTGATGATTTTTTTTGTTTTTTGGTTTGCTCGTGTTTTCTACAATTTTATATTTTTGAGGCCATTCCCCATATTTTTGTTTGCTTCTTCTTTTTTTTTTTGTTTTTTCGTTAGAGCTGCTTTTGATTTGATTTCGCTTATTCGCTCCTTTTGTCATGTGGCCCAACCGCCACCCTAATTTGTTGTCGCACACGTTTTGCATACAAAGCGAACACACACACACACACACACATGTGTAGGGAGAAGGGTTAACCAGCTCATTATGTGCAAACACACATGCATACATAGAGGGAAATGTTTGTTTGTGTGTGTTGTTGTTTATTTTTTTTGGCTGCAACTCTTTTACATACTTTTCGTTTCCACCTTGGAGTTTCATTTCACTTCTGTTGCTGTTGCTGCTATAGTTGCTGTTGTTGTTGCTGCTGCTGCAGTTGTTGTATGTTTGTTGCTGCTGCTTCGAACGGCTTATGCACTTAACATCATTTAATTTCCCAAAAAAAAAATTACCGCAACAAACAACAATTTTGGACTATAGCACTTGGCGCACAGACACTTCTTGGTTGTTGTTGTTGTTGTTGTATTTGTTGTTTCAGCTTTGTTTGGTTTGGTTTGCTTTCCTTTTACTTTTCTTTAATTTGTTGTTGTTGTTGTTGCTGGGAGGCCTTTAATCAAATAGCAACAACAATGAAATGAAAACAAGAGCTCGCGCGCGGGGCTAATAGGTAGCCGCAGCTCCCAAATTGCTTGGACGAAACGGTTGCTGCAGGCGAATTATTCGCGAGACACTCACACTTACACTCACTAACACTCAACTGAAATAATTCGACGCCTGTTTGTGTTTTTTGCTTTGAACGACAGTCGTTCCGCATCCGCACCGTTTCACAACACGTCCACTCGCAATGCAAGTCGTCGCGCAACTGAAAACTGGAAATGAAACCAAGTTGTTGCTGTTGCTCTTGCTGCTGCGGGCGCTGCTGGCGCCGCACAGTGGTACATGTTATGCATATACTAAATAACCAATTGGAATTTGAAACAAATCTGTTTTGTGCAGCACATAAAATTCATAATTTTTGAACATAGGCTGCACATAAAATTGTAACTTGTAAATTTATCTAAAATTGATTCTACCAAGTGAATTTCTGAAATTGCCAATTTCTTATTTCTTTTATTAACAAATACTTTTTCCATAATTCAATCTGAAATTTTTAAAATATCTTTGTTATATCCCATTTAAACAAATGGATTCCACTGTGCGATGGTCGATGTCGCTGATGTTGCTGTTGCTGTTGGTGTTGCCATTGCTTTTGGTGTAGTGTTTATGTTCTCTTCATGGCATCGCTGATGCTGCTGATTTGAGCTGTTCTCTGCAATGCAATCTCGCACTGGCAATCTCAATCGAATCGAATCGGTTGACGTTTGATTTTTTTTGTCTGCGGTCACATAAAATCCAAGTAGCGTGAAAGGAAGCGAGAATGATGGCAAATGCATAATTGCCTAAATTGAATTAAAGTAGATTTAATGCAGAAATGCACTGAAATTTTGAAACGTAATTAAATATTTATTGAGATATTTTCACATGACGAATGCTAATCAAATTTGTCAAGAGCTCATTAATGTGATAATGATGTCAGCGTGAAAACAAGTTAATTAATGTCATTTCTGCCATAAATTTCAATATTAATTTTGTGAATAAATTTGGTATTTGTGATAAAAAAAAAATGTTTTTTTATATTAATAGAGTTGCTTTGCGCCAATCAAAACATTTCATGGCTCATCTTTAGCTGGATTAATTAGCCGAAATAGTTGTTGTTGTTGTGACAGGTCTGCAACAATGTTTCGTTTACCACACGTTCCGCACACACACACACACACTGCGAGCGTTCTCTTTGCCGGCGCTCGCTCTCTTAGGCGCCCACGCAACGCGCTCTCTAACGGTACACTGACAATGGGATGCTGCCTGCGTACTTTGTTCGCTTTTTTCCACACACACTCGCAGCCATGATGGTAGAATACCCTTCGAGACGAAGCACTCTGCTACTACTCTTTTGGTGCCATACTCATTTCCGGTTTCCGTTGCTTTGTGTGCGTGTCAAATTTGAATTGCGCTGCGAACTGTGACTATGTTTAACTCCGCTTTTCTGCGTATTGCAATTTATAGAAAACACATTAATAGCCGGGCAGAAGGACGACAATGATGATGACGACGACGACGACGACGATGATGACGACGATGATGACGACGATGTTGGCGGATGTTTGTAATTTCCACAAGCTATGACAACAGCCGCCCCTCAACTTGGAGTTATGGGCGTGTTTCGTTATCCAAATCAAATTGTCTCGTCTCAACAGAAAATCCATTTTATTAGCTGCCAATTGCCGCAAATAAATAGAACTTCCCTTGTAGCAGGCTAATCAACGTCTAGGCAAAAAAAAAAAAAAATCAGCAAGAATTAAAGAGTTGGGCATAGGTAGAAAGAGAGCGAGAGCTTTGAAGACCCCCCAACTGATAAGCGAAAAACGCGCTGCATTGATAAGATTAGACCAGCTGTTAGCTTTTGGGCGAGGGAGTTGGGAGCAGAAGCTTTTGGGCGATATGAAATTAACGAAATTAGTCACGATTTGGTTGGAAAGAAAGACGGTCATGGACACCACAGATTTATCGCTCTCATTTGGTAAGAAGAACAAACACAAGAAAGACAAAGCGGATGCAACGCTTGAGGCCAAAACGCCCTCATCTGAGGCAGATGTCAAGCGTACAATTATCTCCCGGCCAACTAGGGATGACACCTACGAGAATTGTGCTCGTATTGGCATCGCCATAATACTCAATCACAAGGATGTCAAGGGGCAGAAACAGCGCACGGGCACCGAACGGGATCGCGATGACATTAAACAATCTCTGAACGACTACGGATTCGATGTGCGTCCTTACAACGATCTGACCTTTGCCGAAATAACCGATTTGCTCAAGGAGGGTGAGTAATGCCCATATACAGTGTTTTGTCGACGAGTTTTATACATGTGATTTGTTTTTCTTTTCATTTTTTTTTTTTAAATTATGGCGAAATCTTTTTTTCTTTTTTTTTTGTTACAGTGGCTCGCGAGGATCACAGTCAAAATGATTGCTTTGTGCTAGTTCTCATGTCGCACGGCTCAGAGGGCAAGGTATATGCCAAGGTATGTATTCTAAGCATTATATCGAATTATGCACATATGAATAAAATAACATGATAATTTAAAGGACATGGCGTATCCTGTGGAACGTTTGTGGAATCCCTTTCTGGGCGACAGCTGCAAGTCTCTGGTGAACAAACCGAAACTCTTCTTCTTGCAAGCCTGTCGCGGCGAGTTGCTGGAGAAGGCTGTGGAATTTTCCAGCTTTGCGGTCATGACCAGGGAACTGGAGCCAGCAGCTGCTCCAGTGGCACAGCCTGTGACCTATGCCATACCCAGCACAGCCGACATGCTCGTCTTCTACTCCACCTTTGAGAGTAAGTAACGATGATAGATCCGTAGGGTCGGTTCGAATTCTCAAATAAATTTCAACTTATTTCAGATTATTTCTCGTTTCGTAATGTGGAGGATGGCTCTTGGTTCATACAGAGCCTGTGTCGGGTGCTCGATTCAACGGCCAACTTTGAGGCCCTGCAGCCCGAAGGCGTTGATCTGTTGCGTGTGCTGACCGCGGTCAATCGGAAGGTGGCCTACGAGTACCAGTCGAATACGAAGAACGAGGCACTCAACCAGATGAAGGAAATGCCCAACTTTATGTCCACCCTAACGAAGACATTTCAGTTGCGCGTTAAGCGAAAGACCTAAATGGCAATTATTGAGTCAGTCAACGAAGTGTAAAGTGTAAACGATTATACATATGTATATAACATATGTACATATACCACTATATATATATAAGCAATTGTGTGTTAATAATATTGTTTGACATTTGTTCTACACATACAAGGGTATATGTACTCATATTCCATATTTGTATCTGCAGCTGTGAATATATATATATATATGTTTTTCCGTATCTGTATCTATCGATCGAGTTTCGCAGCACTTATCTGGAATTGCTCTAATTCCGCCGGGGGCGCGATAACGAGCGACAGTTTAAACTACACGGTAAAAAAATAGCTAAATAAACAAATGCAATTTTAAATTAATCGAGTAATGTTTGTTGTTGGTTTTTTTTATTGCTCCCACTCTGCTCAGCCTGTAGGTGCCCGTGTCGGCTTTTGTCTTGAATTTTATGGTTCCTGTTGCAAGTCATGAACACTGCATCCTTCAACCTTATTCCTGCTGACATTTCAAAAGGCTCCACCCAAGCACCCAAGAGGGGGAGGGAAGACTTTTGTTGTTTTTGTTTCGACAATCATCAATCAAAACTGCGCTTTATGCCCCCGGCAGATTGCCCCGTAAAGGAATCATATGAAAAACTTACAAAGGAAAATTAATTATTTGCTTATTTCAAATTCAACCATAAAACGGGTCTGCAAATTGCAAATTACTTGATTTGTACTCAGTTCAATATTGAAAATAACTATATGTATTTGCTCTGAAAAGAAGATTTGCTTATTTTAAGTCTCATCACACATCGATAACCATTGAGTGTGTGGTGAGTAAGCTTGCACCCAGCGCAAATGACTTGGCAGGCAATTCTTTAAGATTAGGTCAGAAGTAACTTCTTTAGATTATGGCTGTCTAATAAAATCAAGTATAATTAATTAAAGTTGTAATTAATTTACTGAAATAAGATTCAAATTAGTTTTACAAGACTATAAAAATTCAAATTTGCATAATACTATTAAATCAATTGAATGCTTCAAACCAGTTTATCTAAGCTTTATATTTAAAATTTCGCAAAATGTGAATTCTATTTATTACTGCGAAATTACTTCGGCGTACCAAGTTCAACAATGTTTTTTCCGGTGTAAATTTAGTCGCATAACTGCAGTTAGATTTTTAACAAATAGTCAGGCTCTAACTGAAGCTAGCTGGAGTCTCTGGGTACATTAGTTAGTTGCATTAAACATGCCACGCTTGCCGCACTTGGGTGCGCTGTGTCTGCTGCTGCGCCTGTGGCAAGCACTAGGCCTGGCGCCTTTCAACTTCAGCAGTGGGCGTGGCGCCCGCTGCAGCCGCTTGATTACAGGCAGTGCGGTATTGCATTGGCTTGGCCTGTTGGCTCTGTCGCCGCTGCTGCTGTGCCAGAGTGTGGCCATCTACGAGACGACAAATGTGCAGCATTCGGAGCTCTTCAGGCAGATCGCACTGGGCACGATGACTGGCGACGTGGGCATCTCGCTGGCTATTCTCGGCGCTCACATCTGGCAGCGACGCCGGCTGGCGAAACTGTTGAGCGGACTGGAGCGACTGCATCGACGGGTGCAATTGAGCTGGGGAGCAACGGTGCTGCTGTGGGGCAAGCTGTTAATTTCGCTGTACGATCTCCTCTGCAATGTGCCCTTCCTGCACCAGAATGCCGGCAAGCTGCCCTGGCTCCAGTTGCTCGCCTACAGCGTTCAACTCTATGTGCAACACGTGAGCAGCGTGTTTGGCAACGGCGTCTTTGGTTGTCTGCTGTTGATCCTGTCCGCCATTCAGCAGCTGGAGCTGCAGTGGGAACAGTTCGCCAGCGATAAATCGCAGCAGGAGCGTTTATTGCGACGCGAGCGACGTTTGTTGCAGGTGTGCCTGGATTTCATTGGCATCTTCCAGCTGGGCATCTTTCTGCTGGTGATTGGCAACTTCATTAACATATTGGCCAACATGTACGCCTACATGTCATACTTTGTGCAGCAGCACGGCATCCCGCTGACCATTTCCAACTACTGTGTGATTGTCGCCGTTCAGCTGTACGCCATCGTTCTGGCCACTCATCTATGCCAGATGCGACACTCTCGACTGCGTCGCCGTTGCCTCCAACTCTGCTATGTGCCACCGCAAATGACCGAGGAACAGGTGCGCAAGAAACTAGATCCCTTTATTATGTACAATGTTCATTCGTTAACTGGAACCTTCTCTTTCCTGACTCATTCACTTCATAAATACTTGTATAGAACATGAACCTGTTATAATAATAGTTATAATAATACTTTAAGGAAGATATATGCATTGATTTCAACAGTATTTTTAAAGCACCTAATTTGCAGGCAATTGCATTTTATAGAAGTAATAAGAAATGAGTGATAATTTCAACTTATTTACTCCGAAAATTATAAATGTTTTATCTGCATTAAATGAAAGCCACTAGATTAGATAAGATATTAGTTGTTAAGCATAAGTTTCGGTAAGTTCGAACAAGCTACATTTAAATCAAACGAGTATTACATTAGGGAACTCATCTTTCAATATATCGTTCGTCTGATGACTATCAAACAGATAATGTATTCCGGTAGTGCTAACTCCGATATTAACTATCTGAATCCAAAGGATAAATATGCCCAAAGTATTATAAAGATTAATGTGCAGTATTATAAAGATTAATGTGCATTGTAAAACTCATAAACTCATACTACTACATAATTAGCATTTTAAATTAGCCTAACATAAAGTAGTATTACTTCAATAAGTAAAGCGTTCATGACTATTGAGCGCGTACTGTGGATATATGTGTGACTTAGTCCATTTCTTTTACAGGCTATGCTGCCCACACCGATGCTGTTGTGGCCCTTGGATAGTATGGAGTTCTCCGTTTTGGGTCTGTTCACGTTGGACAACGCCTTTTGGCTGTTTCTCGTCTCGTATGCGGTGAATTTCATTGTCATCATATTGCAGTTCACTGTGACGCACATACAAAGCGGAAAAGCTTTTTAAGTGTGGTTTGTGCCCTTGCTAAGCGATGGCAGCAACCATGCGCTGCGAGCGCCACCTATGCGTCATATTTTGACAACTATGCGCACATTTCGCATTCAAGTTTTGTCTAGTCTAATCTTTTACTGCGTTTTTGGTGAAATGATAAACTGGATAAGAAAGTAGCCAAAAAATCAAGTGGCGCAACATAAATGAAAAACAACTTGCAGCGAATAAGACCAACTGCTTTTTGGTCTAACTATTCCAAATACTCACAATATTTTTACTATTTAATATGAATTATTTACACAAATGCTTTGGATAATGTACGCCACAAATATTTCGATATCTTAATGCTAGTCGCAAAAAGGCATGATTATTATATATAAAAGGAAGAATATTTAAATGCTTGTATTAAACTAAATTGCTTTATTTTATTAAGCTTCTCTTCATAATAAAGTCACAGCAAACAGTTTTATTTTTTAACAAGAGAATTAAGATCCATTCAGAAATTTGATAGATTGATTCGAAATTCAACAGTTACAAATGATAACAGATTCGTTTTTCAAGAATTTTATTTCTTTGTCTAATCATTTCAAATTCGAAGCACTTCCCTGCTGTGCTATTTATAAAAAATAACTTGGATTTTAGGCCAAGAAACCATGTGAAAAGAGCGCACGTGTTGCCACATTTTTGAGCAATGCGCAGCAATTGATTATTCATTTTTTTTTATGATTTTGGCCACTCTCAATTTAATCGAGCAAAACTGCGATTTGCATAGTCAAATTAGTTAAAGTTGACTGAGTTAACGCTTTTCTTCTTCCTCCTTTCACTTCTACAGCAGAGCTGATCGAGCAGCCCTCGCATTTGGGCCCCAGGAGTCTCTCTTGGTCTTCGCACGCGCCAATTTTCCACGCCACTGGGCGGACAATGACTACCTGCCTACCCTCACCCCTCGGCAGTAGCTTCGATTTGAGCCTAAAGATATCAGCTCCAGTCAGGTGTTATGCAAAAGTCTATTAGCCACAAATGCTTGCAACTTGTTCCGTCTGCTCTTGACTTGATTGTGTTGCGTTGTTCGCTTTGTTGTTGTTGTTGTTGTTGTTGTTGTTGCTTGTGTGTTCTTTGAGCACCGTTAAGAGACGCCTTTGCACTCGCTGCGTCTTCTGTTAACCAAGTCCATTCATCTGATGGGTCGATGGCAGCTTATAACATTATTGTTAGCCATTGTCGGAGATTTGTATTGTTGCTGATTTTTTTCTTGAATTTATTTATTTTTTATTTTTGTTGTTCATAGTTGCAGCTGCGCTTGGCTGCATTGTTGGCCCCCTGCTAACCAAATGGCCAACATGCCGTCGCTGCCACTATGAAAAGAGGCGTGTTAATGGCCAACTCTACTCACACTGCTGCTAACACCACATTTCTTTGGGGCGCAACAAGTTAATGCTCTTTTTTTAATCTACACTCAGAAAAAAAAGTCCACTGAAATTAACAGAAATCAAGGATAAAACTCACCTAACATCGGATTATGTATCTTTCTAAAAACCAGACTTTTCATTCTTAATCACATTTTTCTAACATTTTCAGAAAAGACAATTTCTAAAAATAAAGATGACCTTTAAAAAAATAATAATAAAAATTAAAAATAATAAATATAAATTGAAAATGCATTTCAAATCTTAAGAAATTATTTAGCGTACATTTAGAAAACATTCCTAAAAAGATGAAAAGCTTTCTAGTTGCTAGGGCAATTTTAGTGTTAGATCGATTTTTTTCTGAGTGTACGCTTCTCAGTTTTCTTCTTACAAGTTGACTGCGTGTTTAAAATATGGTAATAAGTTTGGTTGTTTATTGTTTTTATTATTACAAAGCAGCAAAGTCAATTGCTATTTTAATATTGTTGTTGCTGTGGCTATTGTTCTTGTTGTTGTTGTTGTTGTATTTGTTGGCCGTTGGGATCGTCTTCCTTATTACTTTACTTCTATATACCTTTTCTTTTCACTTGATTTCTTAGCTGCTTGCCCAAAGCCCGAGCGCATTTCAAAAACAAAGCAGCAACGGTTTTTTAAAATATCTTTCCCTCTCTCTCTCATTCCGTCTCTCTCTCTATCTGTCTGTCTCTTTTCAGCTTTCTGTGAGCTGCTATTGACCAGCATCCACAAGGAGCATCAATAGGCTTAACTGCCGCTCATTCTTTTGACCCAGACTGAGATGCTCCCACCAGCGACTGCAACATTTTCATTTTCCTGCATTTCCACTTGTCGTTGGAAAAACAAGTCGCTTCATATGCTCAAATAGTAGACCACACTACTATTACCACCACTACCACTACCACTATCACTACCACTACTACTACTACTATTAACTTGGCTAGCTCGGCTACGAGCTGGCGACTTGGGCACATCATTCAGTTGCTTGTGAGGTGTTTGCGTCGTCGGTTGTTCGCGATGTGAGTGTGTTCGGGCCCCAATCGATTCGAATCCGCAGTTAACGCTGGTTTTTAAAGCCCAAAACTAAGACACCAAAGGATATTTCAGTGTCGTCAACATGCAAAAGGATATGTTTTCAAGCTTCGCTTATATAAGCTGCCTGTGTGCGTTTTTGATGTCCGTGGGAATGGAAGCGGCTCAAACGGGAATAGTGCAAGGCAAGTTTTTGGCCAAAATGTCGTTTTAGCCTTGTTCGCCAGTGAGTGTTATTATGCGTATGTGTGAGTTGTGTGTGTGTGTGTGTGTGTTAGAGAGTTGTGCGTGCAACTGCGAGACGATTTGTCAAGTCTGAAGTCTTTCGTCTTTTGTCTACCGCATTGTTGCTTCAATGCATTGACCAACTTGTTTGTCTCGTTAAGACCATTAGTGAACCGTTAAATAACCCGGATTTTGAATTAAAAATCCGCCAATTTGCATATGTATAGGTGACTGGCAAATGAAGCAGCATCGGTGCAGTGTGCCAATTGTTTAATTTGTGGTCACTTTGGTGATGCAACTTGTAACACAGCCAACAACTTGCTCACCCATTTCGTAACCAGCTCCTGCATTGCTCGGCGACACCTTTAACACCGTCAGAGATCGCCCCAAAATGTTGGGCAAACAAGTCGCAAGGCGACTCTCAAAACTCGTAATGAAGAACTGGCAGTACTTAAATAGTTCCGCAATGTTCTAATTAAATGTTAACGTGTGTGCGTGTGTGTGTCTGTGTGTGTTACCTGGAAAAAATAAAATACTGGCCGCTTGAACTTAATTCTTAAGTGTTCCAGACAAGTGAATGAGATGCGAGTGTTTAGCATAAATGATTCAAATTATGCATAATTTGTGTTTAATGGGAGCGTTGACAGTGAATGTGTGATAAGCTGTGGAAAATGAATAATGAAACCACACGCACTATGTGAACTGGATCGCTCTAACTACTATGACATATGATCATAAAGTGTCACAGTTTTACATCAACTAATTCAATGTGATCATCAAATAAATCAGCCAACAATTATTGATGTCGTATGCCAGTGGCAGACAGTTGTAAATTGCACAACAAAAAAAAAATATTATAATAATAATGATTATCTTAACTTAAAATTTCAAAGCGTTGTAAGAGTGCAAAACAAAATTTAACATCAGTTGTACGCTGAGTGTAGAAAGATTTAATCCCAGGAAAAACAACTTTCCTTTGAATCTATCAATCAAATATGTTTCGTGTCGCATGAGAGACCATTCAAAGATGCATAATAGGCTTAAAATATTAATAAAACCGAACCGAATAATTTTTGGATTAATTTTTGCGCCGGAAGTGAAAAATATTTTTTTTTATGACAAACGAGCGCACAGACTCTGAGATAAATTCAAATTCATTTGAATAATTGAAAGCAGCCGTAATGAACATTAACAATACGAAATGTATTCTAGCTTTATTCACTCAGGATTTCTTTGGATGTATAAATTTGATAGCTTAAGTGCTTGTGTGAAAACTGAGTTACAAATTCGAATCGGAGTTAAAATCTCGGCACTGGCAACTCCCCCATAAAGTTGCCCTCTCTGCGCTTCCGGCGCAATCAAGCTTTGTGGCACAATTGCGAAGCTACATTATCATATACATTTATTTGTGTGCTGGCAAATAGTCTGAGTTCACACCGAAACAAGCTAGAAACTGCAAGTAAATAGAAACTGCAACTCGAATTGCAATCTCTGGCATCAGCAACTGCATAGTATACAAATATATATACATATATAGAAAAAAATGAAATAAGACTAACAATAAAGAAGTAAAGCCCAAGAAGAGACTGTGAAGATTTCACTCCAGCAATAACAAGCAGCAGCAGCAACAATAAGCAGCAAGACAAAAAGACATCTGAAATGATAGTTTCTCGCCGTGTACTAGATGTTCCGAAAAAATGTCAGAAAGTCAGCCACTGAGGCAGTAAGTCAGTGAAGACAAGACAAGACAAGAGACAAGACACCCAAACCCAGGCTGGCAGCCCAACAGCAACTGTGGCAGCTTGTCACTCATAGCACATTTGCTTGCCGATGCAGCGCTGCACTTGCAACAACAACAACAACAACAACAGCAAAAAACTAAAGCATGCCTAATTATGTCATGAGGGTGGGAACTGAATCGCGAGCCTTAACGCAAAAATAATTCGCTGATTGCAGTCGGGCGTCCCAAGATGAGAGATGGCAACAGCGGCAGTTGAATGTTGAATGCATGTGGAAAAGTGTTGCAACTGCTCATGAAAATCACAGCAGCTGAAGGGAGGGTGGTGGCTGACAGCAGCAGGTAGGAGTGTCCACGCCCAGCCACGCGACAAACGTAGAAAGTTTTGGCCAGCCGGCAGTTACTCCAACAACCAACAATTGGCCCAAAGATTCGCTTCGCACGTTGCCTTATGGAGATTTTCAATTGTTTTTTTTTTTTGTTTTCCGTTTTCGGTTCTCAGAGCGCAATTAGCATGCCAAATAAAAGAGAAACAGTGTAGATAATTTGTCAACGTTTTTTGTTTTTGGTCTGTCTCTGATATTTAACTATTATCTATAACTGCTCCACTTTAGCTAGCTCGGCCAGCTGCGCCTTCCACTCGCTAGATGGCGTTGCGGCGGAAAGTGAAGGTGTTCGCTTCATACGGCTCCGTGAGGATGCACCGGTGGGCAAGGAAATCCTTAGACTGCAGGCCTATCCACGCTCCAGTGTCGCCCTCAAGGGTGCCGATGCCAGCGGCGATCACAAGTACTTCAACCTAACGGAACACAATGCCACAACTCTCGTGGTCAGCTTGGCGCGTTCCCTGGAGCGTCTCGTGGATCGGGATGTGCCCAGGAATCTGCTTAAGTTTCGCATACTCTGCGCCGGCAAGCACGAGAAGCTCGAAGAGGTGCGTTTAACTTCGTTTCCTCTTAAGGATTAACTTAGATTTGAATAACTTCCTTAAGAATTAAATTAAATTTCTGCTGAATATTTTAATCAATTTCCCATTTATAATTCTTAGTAAATTTACTTAGATATATTTTTAAGTTCGCTCAAAATTTTAGCTTGTCACGATATACCTTAGTGAACGAGACATCTGAAAAGTTTTTCAATTTTTCTACCCATAGGGCAGCTATCTGTCCATCACTGTCTACATAGAGGATGTCAACGACAATGCGCCCGAGTTTCTCAATGTGCCCTATGTGGTTGATGTGGATGAGAATACATCGGTTGATAGCATTATTTTTGATGGCGTCCAAGCCTTTGATCGAGATAAGCCCAATACACCCAACTCGGAGGTGCAGTTCACCATGTCCACAGTTCCGGAGCAGCTATCCGCAGATGGCAGACCATATTTTGTACTAAAAAGTCCGCATCGACCGTTGCTAATACTTAAGCGAGAGCTGGACTTTGATAACGGCATACGTCAGTTCAAGTTGCCCATCATTGTCTGGGATCGAGGCACACCCGCCAACCATGCCAACACCACGATCACTATCAATGTTCGGGATGTGGATGATCTGCCGCCCAAGTTCACTGAGGGTGTCTATCGCACCAAGATCAACGAGTTCTATCCGATGACAGGAGTGCCTGTACGTATTCCGCTGTACTTTGCACCACCGATAATGGCATTCGATCAGGATTCACTTAATGCCACTCTCGTGTATGACATCATCTCGGGGAATGAACGTCAGCTGTTTCGGGTCAATGCCCACAATGGGGTTATGTATCTGCAGAAAGAAATCGATCTGGAGGAGGAGAGTCTGCCGGGAAACACTTTTGTGGTTCAACTAGAGGCTAGACAGAAAGATAATCCACTGAAGAAAGCCCTTGCGCGGTGAGTATTGCAATTCATATGCAACTATGTTGCCTTATTCTTAATCCTGATTAAAATTCCTTTCGCCAGCATCGAAGTGGAGGTGCTTGATCTGAATGACAATGTGCCCGAGTTTGAGGCTGATTTCTACAACATATCCATTGTGGAAAATCTGCCCACTGGCTTCAGTGTATTGCAGGTGAATGCCATTGATCGAGATCAGGGTGAAAACTCCGAGTTCGTCTACAATCTTGTGGAGAACCGAACAGCTTCGGGTGCATTTCGCATTGACTCGCGCACCGGCTGGATTACAGTGCGCGATGATCGATTGCTCGATCGGGAGCAACGCAGATCTATACAGCTGAGAGTGGAGGCACTCGAACGTAATCCCTCCTATCTCGACGATAAACATCTGAAGACACCTGGTCCCAGTATGGTGCGAGTGGACATCACACTGCTCGACAGCAACGACAACAATCCGAAGTTCGATCACGGTAATCTATTCGAGTTCAAAGTACCCATCACTGCAGCAGTTGGCTCGAAAATTGGTAGGGTGGCCGCCCATGATCCGGACGAGGGACCCAATGGTCAGCTACTGTATGAGTTACAGCGGCCCAAGGGTAGCGGCTATATACCCTTTCGGTTGGACAGCAAAAATGGCACTATCTATGTGGCCGGACCTTTGCGTCGCGGTCGCATTGCGGTATTTGTGGAGGCCAGTGATCAGCCTGCGAATCCCTCAGAGCGTCGCTTCTCCTTGGCTGTGATCACCATTGAGGTGTATGCAACCATCGATGATCAGGCAATTGATTTTTTGGGCGCACCTTATCAGTTTTGGGTGGGCGCAAATACACCGCTGGGCACATCGGTGGGTCAGGTGCGCACCACACTGATATACGATGGTGAGGATGAGATAATGTACGATCTCTTGCACACATATTCTGAGGGTGTGCCATTTGCCATCGAGGAGAGATCCGGCATTATCACAGTCATCCGCGAGTTATCCGAATTCAAAAGGCAAATCTATAATTTTGAAGCAGTGGCCAACTATGTGAGCATAAAGCAGAAATCATAAGTATGAATAAATGAACTGAAGTGGTTTCAATTTTATTACAGCTCTTTGCTAATTCATCGCAACCGTTGATCGTCTCACGCAGCTCACCACCGCTGACAACAGCAGCCTCCCCAGAGCTCGGCGACGAGGGTGTCCTGATAACGAACCTCACCATACACATTGTAAACAAGCCAGCGCCGGAGAAGGTTCCACTGCGACCAGTCATTGAGTGAGTATAAACTAAATGAGCACAATAAAACAAGCAAAAAATATCATTTTTATTATCAATTTGTGTATGAATTCTAAATTGAGAACGAAGAGTATTATAAATATTAATTTCTTATCAATCAGAACTAACCTTTTTCACCCGACATTGAAAAATATTTTTTGTCAATCAGAACAAACTTGAACTCAACTAATTTATCTGGGCTTAATGTTTGACTTGCAGAGAAATCAATATGAATATTATAAACTTCCATGTGGAGGAGAATCTGGTGGGCGGCATTATTGGCCAGCTGCTCTACAAGAATGCCCTGAATGTGGCCAACAATGAGTTGGGCAGCTTTCGCGAACTCACAGATGTGGGCAGAGCCAATCTCACCGCAGGCAGTCGCTTTCGGAGCCGCAATCGGAGTCGCAGCTCGAAGTCTAAGCGGCGACTGCCGCGTCGCCTGGCGGGGGACACAAATCTGAAGCTGCGCTATATTATAGCCAACCAGCAGGAGGTGATCAATAAGATAACCATCACCGAAGATGGTACACTTCTGACCCTGATTGGTTTGGATCGGGAGAAGCAGGCCAGCTATGAGTTGACAGTGATTGTGGAGTATAGCACGGGTCTGGTGAGCGGAGCTGGCATCTATCAGGTCAATATCAAGGTGGACGATGTCAACGATAATGCACCCAAGTTCAATGCACTCACCTACGTCGGCCTAATCAATGAGAACTGCGCTGTGGGCACCGAGCTCTCCATGAATCAGGCCATCCAAATCAGCGATGCCGACGAGGGTCCCAATGCTGAGTTTCGCGTCCAACTGCAAGGTGACTACAGCGATCAGTTCAGCATCGAGTACATTAATTCAAGCACTGGAAGTAATAACAGCCAGCACAAGATGCCACCCAGCACGGGTGCCTTTAACATATTCAATCTGACCGATCAGTGGAATGATGAGTTCAAGTACCAGGAACTGCACACATCATTCATGCAGTCGAATTTCAAGTTGAGCACTGGTCCCTATTTTCGCATCAGCTATACGGGCAAGCGGGGCCTGGATAGGGAGAAACAACAGCTATACAATCTGAAGATTGTGGCCGCAGACATTGGGGGACTGTCGGGCTATGCGCATCTCACCATTCTCGTGGCGGATGTCAACGATAATGGACCCATATTTGAACGAATTTCGGTGTTCAAGGACTCTCGCTTGGAGATACGCGAATACAATACGGATATGGAGATCTACTTTGTGGAAAGCTCAAATGGTATGGTACTGCCGCCAGCTGGTGCTGGTTCCATGATGATGGCGCCACCAGCTTACCACATACCCGGTTCGCCGCGATTACACACGGAGAGGGAGAAGGCTCGCAGCGTTGGCGTCGGAGTTGTGGGTCGAGCAAAATCACGACGTCGGGTGGCACGCGGCATCCCAATAAAATGTCCTTTGTTCGCCATTTATGAGGATACGCCAGTAGGGGCCAAGCTGCTGCAGCTGAGTGCCAGCGATGAGGATTTTGGTCGAAATGCCCAGCTCCACTATGAGCTACAGGGCGAGCAGGTGGAGCGATCTCCTGGTATGCCAATGATCAAGCTGCACACCGTACGCCACTTTGCCATTGACAAGCTGAGCGGCGAGGTAACCGTTAACTATCCCTTGGCAGCTAACGTTGAGATCTGGCTGAATCTGAGCGTAACCGATATTGATGGCTTGAGGGATTCCACCTGCGTGCGCTTCACAGTCATCGATGTGAACAACCATGTGCCGGCCTTTAAGAAGTCCTGGTACAGTTTCGATACAGCCGAGGGTGACTACAAGGACAGCGTGCTGGGCCAGGTGCTGGCTATTGATATGGACTATGGGGAGAATGCGAATATAACGTATTCGCTGGTTGATCAGCAGCTGCCTTTTACAGTGAAGCCCGCCTCGGGTGTGCTCAAGATAAACGGGCAGCTGGATCGGGAGTTGCGGGCCAAGTACAATTTCCAGGTGATCGCCAGCGATAATGCGGAGCCCATGCATCGTCTGTCGAGCAGCGTGGATGTGGAGGTGAATGTGCTGGACATCAATGACAATCGGCCCGAGTTCATTGGCTACGATGACCAGACCAAGGCGGTCAAATTCATAGCCGACCTGGCGGATCGCACTATGATGGTGCCTGTCTATAAGGCGTATCTGGATCGCAGCACGCTGCCGGGCATGTTTGTCAAGCAGGTGACTGCCATTGACAAGGATTATGTGGGCAATGGCAATGGACTGGTGCTCTACTCCATACTGCATCAGGAGCTACATGCGCCCATCTTTCAAATAGACTCCCGGGACGGCA
Organism: Drosophila cognata; assembly: GCA_035041535.1. Lineage (NCBI taxonomy): Eukaryota > Metazoa > Arthropoda > Insecta > Diptera > Drosophilidae > Drosophila > Drosophila cognata. The sequence goes on along the minus strand of JAWNLC010000571.1, from coordinate 7,688,146 downwards.
CCATTACCACGGTATCTAACATTCGTGGCTACAATGACTATGAGCACCTGAATGTGTCTGTTATAGCCTCGGATCTTGGCAGTCCAGCGCTCTCCGCCACAGCTATAGTGCTCATCAATCTGCAGGGTCAGGCAGTGACAGAGCCAACGGCGGCACCCAAGCCCGAAATTCCGATCAATGTGACCATCTTCCAGCACTCCTACTACGATGTGCAGCTGACGGAGAACAATGAGGCGCCTATCGAGGTAATGCGTCTCAATCTGACAGCTGGCCTGAATGCCGAAAACTATCGCTGGTCGCTTTGGTTGGAGGAGGGTCTTGACGAGTCGGACGCCCATCCACCCTTCGAATACGATGCAAAGAATATGCTGCTCTACGCCCTCAAGCCCTTCGACCGGGAGCATATCGCACGCTATCAGCTGAGGGTTCGCGCCGATCGCATTAGTCGCGAGGCTCGCAACTATGCCAGAGTCTCCTATCCGGTGGTGGATGAGCGCGTCGAGGGACTCTCGCTCAGCGAATGCCGCATCCTGGTGCGCATCGCAGATGAAAATGATAATTCACCCAAGTTCCGCGGCAATGGCCAGCCAATTGTGGCCGTACTGCCGCGCAGCGCTAGCTTTGGCTATCATGTGACCCGTGTCGGTGCACAGGATGCAGACGAAGGACTCAATGCGGAGATACGCTATCGTCTGTTGAATGAACCCACTCGCCTGTTTGGCGTCGATGATCTAACGGGCAACATTCGACTACTGGGCGATTTGCCGCTGGACGAGCGTATCTACGGTTTCGATGTAAAGGCCACCGATCGCATGGGTGCCGACGATGGACGCAGCGGCATTGTTAATGTCTTTGTCTACATCATAGACGAGACCAAGCAGGTACGTCTCGTCGTGGCCGGCAAGCCGGTGGATGTTGAGCGGCGCATCGATAGCCTAATGGAGGCTCTTAGCGGTGCTATTGGAAAAGATGTACGAGTCCGCCTGCTGGAACCAAATTCAAGCGGAGCTGAAGTGGCGTAAGTAAAAAAAAATAATATGTATATGTATATGTGTGGGATCGGAGTAGACTTACATTTGCATGCCCTTAAAGATGAAATTATAAACTTATCGCAAAATGCGAAAAACATTAGGTTGGCTTCTCTACCTTTGACCAATTATAATGTTAGTCCATTTGCTTGTTTGACTCCATGCCCTGATGACACTTGGTCAGAAATAGTATCAATCTAACCTATACTAATCCACTTGAATTTCAAATAACTTTCTGTATTCTGTATTTTGTCTGTTGGACAGCACTAATGCCTACATCTATGCCGTGGATCCACACACCAATTCAATTGTGGAAATGGAGCAGCTGCAAGAGTAAGCAATTCAAATGACCAAAGGCGACATGTGGAAAAATGATATGTGTAATATTCTGATTGCAGATCCTTGGCCGGCTTGCAGTTGGATGCCTTGCAGCTGCAGCAGCAGCATGTGGACAGCAGCAAGGCAATGCCGCGCATCATCGAATTGGCCGACTTTGGGCAGACACCGCGACCCACGCACGCCTCCACCGCCAGCTATGTGGGCGGCCTGGAATTTGTGACTCTGGTGCTGTTGGCGCTGATCAGTCTGGGTGCCATTATAGCCGCCTGTTGCTACCTATGCCTGCGACAAAAACGGTAAAAGAAATTAACACACACACCCACACACTGCTGAACTGAAAGACTGTAGCTTAACAATACATATAAATATACGCACACATACATACATAGAGTAAAATCACATACTTAGCCTAAGGCCGTCAAATAAATCTTGAAGTCAAGATCGAATGCTTTGGTTTTTGTTGTTGTTGGTTGGTTGGTTGTCTTGTGGAGCAGTGAATAACCGGCTACTATTACTGCTCACCTGCACGCTGGAAATATAACTGTAAAAAAAAAAAATACTTACAAGCCAACAACAACAACAACAACAAAAGCAAACAGCATCATCAAATCAGCTGGCAATTAAGCTTAGCTCTGCGGCTGTGTTGACAAATGCAACTCAAATGCGAGTTTGGAATGTGAAATGTGAAATGCGAGTGTCGTCAAAGCCACTCAATAAGCCATATACTTAACAGCCACCTGTGGTCACAGCGCGACTTTGCCGCCTCGGAAGCCGGTCTCACCTATACTATAGCCGGCATCAACCAGTCTCGCTCGCAGCAGCGACGCCAGCGCCAGCTGCGGCACACTCAGCGCTGCAGCAAGGGCGGCAGCAGCAGCAACGGGCAGCGTCCGACAAGCGCCTTCATGCCCGAATCGGTGTGCTCCTCGGCGCAGACGCAGTCGACGGCAACGGCCACAGAGAAACTGGAACAGCAGCTGCACCAGCATCATCAGCAACAGGCGCTGGTCACACAGCAGCAGCATCATCAGTACCTGAACGAGTGAGTAGATCAGTGTAGATCGAAGTGTTGTCGCTGCCTTGCAGAACTGGTTCAACTTACAGTGATTTTCTAATCCCAGACAGCAGCAGTGCCAGCGGGAATATATAGATGTGCCACTGCCCAAGTCCATTGTCAAGGCGGCGGCGGCAGCAGCAGCATCAACAACTGCTGCCGATGGCAATGCTCCATTTGTGCTCAAATACAATTCCTGCCAGCCAGTTAACAATCTGTGAGTATGACTTGCACAGATATTAAAAAGAAAGAGCCAACAATACTCTATACCCACTAAAAAGAAGAAGAACACATCAAATTTTGTAGAGTGTATTATAATTGTGTCGTGCAGCTTGTAGAGCATTGAAGGATTCCTCTCTGACCCCATAAAATATATATATTGTTGATCAGCATCACCAGCCGAGTCGATATAGCCATGGTCTGTTTCAGTACATGTATCGGAGATGGCTAGATCGGATATGGTTATCATAGGAACAATCTGATTAAACTGCTATAGTATATAGTTCCCGTAGAAACAATCGGCCGCAAGATGAATTCTCTTAAGGAAAACTCTTTTTTGTACACCAAGTTATCCCAAAAATTATTATTATTAAAAGAAACCCAGGTCAAGTTTTTATTTAATGTTTGGCTTGATTAATTAAATCATTTTAGTAACAATTATGAAACATCGCTGTTCTCGCTGCACTCCACTGGCCAGGATTCGGGCGTGGAATTTCTCAGTAGTCGTGAGCTGTATGAGACATCGCCCGACTCCTTTCAGCACGGCAGTTCCAAGCGTGCCAGCAATGCGGAGCTGCTCTGTCCCAGGCATGCCAAGGCGCATATGGAGCTACGCCAGAATCCACACACGGATAGCAGGTGGGTGTTCAAAATTAGTTATTGATCATACATGCTAACAATTTTGTTTGTTCTTGGCGTAGTGATACCTACGAGGACTCACTGAAAACGGATGAGCCACTGGTGACGCACAATTGCCGCACTGGCAACTGCGAGCATCGTACGCATCACCAGCATCAGCATCCACATCCGCATTATCAGAACACCAAGTTCGAGAAGCGCTCCTCCTGTGTGCGTCATTCGTTTTCCGGCGTCAAGGACGATCTAATGCAGCACTCGCCACAAATATCGCTACGTCCACGGGGACACGCGTTGCGCAACTCGATGAATGATTTGGAGGAGCGGTTACATAACCTGGAGCAGTCCTTTCGGCGTCCGCTCGAGTTTAGCAAATCGAACTCATTGTTTTAGCTATTAAGTGAACCAAGTGCAATGTTTAGTGTGTAGTAAAAGAATCAAGTGCAATAAAATAAGCTTTCTTTATTAGAAACATAATTCAAGTTTGTCGCTTAATTGTCAAAGTACTTGCGAAACTCGAGGCAACCCGACCAGTTGACATCCCAGCCGGGAGTTACCTGTTTAGCCGTGTTATACCATCTGGCCACATTGCCGTACCGCTTAAAGTCAAAACCTGCCACATCGAAGGTGGAAACAGTGGCCAATAGGGCAACATCTGCCAGGGTTAGGCTATCGCCAGCAGCATAGCTTTGACCCTCCAGAAAGGTGTTAAACAGCTCAAAAGCAACCTCAATTTTCTGATAGAGCTGCTCATTTGCCGGCTGCTTCTGAAAGATCTGCGGATAGTAATAATCCGCAAAGCTCTTGTACAGTGTGCTCATATCAAAGTAAAAGCGTTGATTGATCAGCGCCTGCTTCTGCGTGTCCTTCGGGTATAAGGCGTCGTCCTTGGCATACCGCTCCACTAAGTACACCATTATTGCACGCGATTCCCACAGTGAGAAGCCATTGTCCACCAGTGTGGGAATAGTGTGTTGTGGATTCAACTTCAAATACTCCGGCTTCAAGTGGTCACCTGCGCGAGTGTTGACCAAAATCAGCTTATCAAATTCAACACCTATTGCCTTGGCAGTCATAATGACCGCTCGACAGGGCGCAGATCCGGGTCGATAATATAAGTCCATTTGTCCACTGTAAGAAAAAATAACAATTCGTTTCAGTCAAACGCTATCACAAAGCGACTAAATATAATCAAAAAAACCGACAAAGAAATCCAGCCAAGCATCGCCAGCATTTCGCGATAATCACTTTCTTTGGATGACGTAATAAATCAGGCAGAAAATAAAAATGTATACACAACATGTATATATGTAGTAATAGTGTTACCTTTTTTTGGGTTTCTCGTTGCGTTGTTTTTCTAACAAAGAGCCGCAAGCCACTGAGCCGATGTCGAATCTTGTATGAACATATATACTACAGAGGTAACATATACACTGCGATTTGGGCAAGGTGATAATTGACTAAATTATTGTTGTTACATTCACCACAGAGAATGGAACTCAGCTCTACATAATGTGTCAATCAATTTAGCACTCTTTTAATTTTTAATCAATGCTCGAAAAAAGAGATTAAAATGTTGTCAATTTCATTGAATAGGAACCCTACTCCAGGTAATCGACCTTGAGTGCGACCCTTCCAAAGTAGGTATTTTATATCTTATCGCTGGTTTGCTTGGTGCTATCAGCACCCCACGGACATTTGTACACACTTATAAATGTGGCCCAATAACTTTTGCAACACTGATTAGATAAAGTTGTGTGAGTCGTTGACTATATGGAACTTGAAATAAAGTTTATTCATGTAAACAAATACCTAAGATTATCAATTAAGTATATTATTATAATTTCCGCATAACAACAATTCTAAGGAATACAAGCATCTTGAACAATTTTCCTCTCAACAGGGGCACTGTTTATTGGTGATCTGGGCCACATTGACATACCTTATAAAAATGTACCCACTCACCTCAAACGTGGAACTGGTTGCTGTCGTCATAATATTTTCAAAAACGATGGATAGTGAAGATAAATATAACTCACATATATGTATATATGATGAATCATTCATTCTTGTCATACTTTTGCACCAGATAATTATGAAACTTGATACCCACAAAGCAAAATCACCATCAACCATCTTTGGCCATAGCGATAGGGTGGCAACAAATAATTAATTCTAGTTGATATAGTACATATAAGTATTATAAAACTCACACTTTTGTAATTCACATTCGCCACACGTGTAAACTGTGTAAATAATAATATCTACAAGTGCGTCCGTCTATTAGTGTAATGGAAAATTGCAGTGCTGACGCACACTCATACATATAATATAAAATAAGTAAATTTGCTCACATTTTATTTGTAATCTAGAGTTTTCTGTTTACTGCCTTTACTGCCGGTACATATCAACTGAATTAAGACCGGCCGGCATTCAACGAGATATAGATAAAGAGAGAGAGAGAGAGAGAGCGAGAGAGATAAATGACATGTACAGCACTCAGATGAGTAAGTATTTTTTTTTCCTTTTACAAAACGACAGATTGCTCGAAAGATAGAGAGAGAAAGTGCAGAGATATGTACATGTGTCATGTGCATTCGTATACGGATACACACAAAACAGATTTTTAAGAGCACACTCGAACACAATTGAACTGAATACGAATGTCAGCTCTCTCTTTTCCCCCTACACATGTTTTATAATTTATGGCAGACTCTTGTTGTCCAAGTGCCAAGCCCAAATACAGTTAGTTTGTTAGTCAACCAAAGCCATAAAAATAATTTCTTAAATTGTATTCAATAAAAATGAATACTCTTTTATTATGAGAAAAAAGTTTAATTTGCATACAACGCTGGATTGAAGCAACTAAGCACACAACATTTGACGATTTCAAATCGCATTTCGTGATTAAGTAAAAATAAATTATTGTTTTAAATTATAATACTTCAAGAAAGGCATAAAGCTTAATCAAAGAATTTCTTGAACTCCAGGCATCCAGTCCAGTTCTCATCCCAGCCGGGAGTCACCTTCTTGGCATTCTCATACCACTTGTTCACATTCGCGTACTTGCTGATGTCGAAGTCTGCCACCTCGAAGGTGGACACAGTGGCGACCAAGGCAATGTCGGCAATAGTCAGTGAGTCACCAGCAGCATAGGTCTGACCCTCCAAAAAGGTGTTGAGGTGCTCGAAGGCAGTCTCGATCTTTTTGAAGGCCTCCGGATCGGCGGGCGTCTTGGCGAACAATTGGGGATAGTAGTAGTTCGCGAAGCTCTGGTACAGGGTGCCCATGTCGAAGTAGAGTCGCTGGTTAATCACGGCGCGCTTCTTGGGGCACTTGGGGTACAGAGAGTCGGTCTTGCCGTACTTCTCCACGAGATAGACGAGGATGGCACGCGACTCCCACAGGGCGAATCCATTGTCCACCAGGGTGGGAATGGTGTGCTGAGGATTGATCTTCAGGAATTCGGGCTTCAGATGCTCGCCGGCCTGCAGATTGAGCAGCTTCTTGTTCAACTCAACACCTACGGCCTTGGCGGCCATGATGACGGAGCGGCAGGGCGAGGAGCCGGGCAAATAGTAGAAGTCAGCCATTTTACTATAATTAGAAAAGCACACAAAAACAACTGACGATTAGACGACACGGTCAATAATTTCAGCAAAATGAGCATTTTTTCCCATTAACAAATTACTATTCTTTTAAAATTGTTCCTTTTTTATTGTCGTTTCTTTAGAAGTTCTTCGCTACATACAAACACAAGAGCACTATTATATACATATGTTTATGTATATATATATATTTTACACATAGACACTTACTTTTTGGATTGTAGTTAGGACGAGATGCACTGTACCAAGTATCAAGCAACACTGATGGGTTTCTGGATAGGCGGCGAGCTTTTATAGACGTCTGCTGTGTCAGAATCGAGAGCGCGCGAGCGAGCAGAGAGCCTGAAATGTTAATGGCATAAAACCGGCAAACAAACTTGACGGCATTTGTGGATCGCTGGGAGCGTGTATAACACACATGCATACATATGTATATATACATACCCATATATATGTATGTACATAAGTGAGATAAATACAAAGCAAGCGACCATAAAGAGCGAGCACAAGCAGCGTTAGTTCATTTCGCGTGTTTGGCGTTGTTTTCGTGTATTCGTATGTATGTTTGAATATAACTTTGTCTGTATGTATATACAAATATAATTTACATGGTTTATGTATATACATGTATGTACATACATACATCAAATTTATAAAGCCCGAGCTGTGAGGCTGGCATACGAATATAATCAAAATTTTAGCTAACAACAAACACATGAGGCATGCAGTAGTATACCCTTCACTTGTGGTGCCACAGAAAGCGGCAACTTTCTAATGAACTCGTTGCACCACATTGTGGATCGGCGCAGTTTCAGAAAAGTCATTTGGCCGCTCAGCGCTCTCAGCTCATTCTTCCCATTTACTAATTTATTCACATACATTGTATTTCTCGACATTCATTTCTGTTTGATGTTTGTGCTCAAATTTTGTTTAGAATTCGCTTTTATCTCCTCACTCTATACATACATATAATAATAATAATAATAATAATATATAATATACATATAAGCCATACAATATTCTATTTTGTTTACTGCCATTTGTGTGAATTCTGTTGGTAATTTTGCAGCTGTTGACTCGAACTTGAAGCACTTGACTACAGATTCGAAAATAATCACGCAGCAGTATGTTGGAAGCAGCACAATTACTGACAAATACAGACATACATACTGAATACGTATGTTCAGATGTGGGATTTATTATATACTGCCATCAGAAATGTATGTAATTAGTTACCACATTTTAAGACTGTAGCGATTAATTACAGGTGTATGTATTTCAATAAATGTTGACTAATTTACCAAGGGCCTTGAGCATTTTAAACTATATACCAGCGGACATGCATACATGATACATATAAATTATATATATATGTATATGTATTCATACATACCCACACTGTCGATTCCGAACAATTCATGTAAAATAGAATCAAACAAACACATATACCAAGTACATTTGTCCAAGCTGTCCATTGATGTCAACCTCTAAGTAAGTTTGTGATTATTGATTTGCCATTAGGGATGATCAAAGCGATAAGTCAACAATGGCATTTATAATGACGATAGCTGGAGTGAGTTGAACCACAACAGAAATGGATCGTTGCTAGGGACCTACTAATTTCAATGTAACCTGTTTACGAAGTAAAAACACGCAATATGTAAAAACAATTGGAATACAAGCAAACGGCTCATCTGCATTGAAACATTCTGTATTTAATTATTTTAATGACCATCGAAATGTCAAAGAGACTGCCCGGTACTGATTAGACTGGCACACTAATCGGCTATAACACTCGAATATTCTATGAACATCACGAAATACCCATATTGTGTTTTTTTATCAATTTTGCAGTTCGCAAAGTTTATTATCAGCATGACTGTGCAAAGTTACTTAATTAAAAACAACTCAAGCATTTCTCTGCTCTCTGCTCTCTGTGGTATACGTCAGTGCTGAATTAAGAGAGAACGTTGCAGTCTGGCGTAACCGACTGCCAAATACTTTGATAGCATTAGTTATTCCAGCGGGTAAGTAGTAGCAACAAACAGGGTAAGTGTAGCTAAAAAAAACTGACGCTCTTTAATTATGGGTGATATGGGATTCTTAAAATGTGAGAGGCCAAGAAATGATTGGAATACGATCTTAGTTTCGTAACCATAGCTCTTAATTTACTGAAGATATAAGACTTTCGGGGGGAGTGGGCATATAATGTGGACAAATAATGTGGTAGATATGCGCATTTCAGATTTCTAGGGCCGAAGCTCCTGGAGGCGGCCGCTGTTGGCGTGGTCTGCCATTATATATGCCTATCTTTGAAAGCTGTTACCAGCAAGTTACCTTCCAATTTTGATCACTCTATCTTTCTCTAAATTGTGGAAGATATGCGGACTTATCGACCTACAATTTCCAAAATATCTGGGTGGTGTGGGCATGGCTAAAACATTTTCTATCGGTTCTTAAAGACGGCTACTAGTGACATACCTTCCAAATTTGGCTCTAACTCAAAAATTGGGAAAATATAGCCATTTATCATTTTTAAGGGCGAAGGGGCGTATGCGACGGGATGGGCGTGGCATATGCCGATCTTTGAAGGACATCGCCACAACCTACCAATCATGTTAGGAGATACCTTAAAATTGTTGGAGATAGCTCCCTATCGGACGTAGCAAATATCGAAAAAACTTACGTTCATACAGAGGGACAGGCGGAAGAACGGACAGACAGTATGACGTACATTGCACAAAACGAATATACTATGATACCTTCGGTATCAAAGTATAATAAAACGATGCGTCAGCATGGTAGAGCAAAAAACTCACAAATGTAGCATGGCCTCAGTTGAGAGCGCTAAGTTTAATTACTCTCCCAAAGACGAAAACATTCCCAAAATTGTGGAAACCGCAAAGCAAACTGAGACATAACATCCGATAACTTACGCATTTGTACATAATTTCACCATTCCATCAAAATATAGGCAAAAGAAGTTCCAAGCAGAACAAGAAGTTGGGATATTACGCATGGTGACTATGTGAAAAAACACCATTCAGGTGACTGGAGAACCAGTTTACCTACATATACGACGCACCACTCGAATGTAAAATACCCTGTTTGTTATTCTGTCATAGATCGTAGAAGTTTGCGTATGCTTGCCTGCTTATTCCCAAGCTAGTCGGTAGCCGGAAGACGGTAACCAAAGAGAGATATAACTCTATAGATTTTTTATTACATACGTTTCTACAATTTCATAATACTCTCTTTACTTATCCATTTTTACGGGCGCAGGGTATAATAATAATGGAAATCCACAGATTTGCAAAGAGCTTTGGGAAGTAAAGAGCATCTGGAAACGAAGAGATCTTAGTAAGAGAAAAGCAAAGAGATCTTTAGCGTATCTCTAGGCACACGTTTATCGCAAACAGAGTAATTTAGTTTCAGTTGAATTTCAGTTGATTTTCAGTGTCGTGTTTTGTGAACCTCTGCTTAAGAGAATTAATATATAGAATATGAGCTCAAAGTATCTCCTAGTCAAGCACTTTCCACTGGAATATTCTACCTTATTATTATTTACAATAAGTATAATAGACAATGACAAGCAGTCAGTGGGCAAATGGGACAGAGCGAGTACGCCGGGTCCGGCTGACTATAAAAGCTGGGTCAACTCGCACGAGAATTCAGTTCTCTTTCACTCTCTGCAAGCGTTTGACACGAGCAATTATTTGAAATGGACTTTTATTATTCACCTGGTTCTCCGCCGTGCAGTTCCGTTCTTATGACGGCTGCCGCGTTGGGTGTCAAACTGAACAAGAAGCTTGTTAATACTGCTGAGAAGGAGCAGTTAAAGCCTGACTTTGTTAAAATCAATCCACAACATACGATTCCAACGCTCGTGGATAATGGATTCGCAGTGTGGGAGTCCCGTGCTATTATTACATATCTGGCAGAAAAGTACGGCAAGGACGACTCGCTCTATCCCAAGGATCCCCAGCAGCGTGCGATAGTTAATCAGCGACTGTACTTCGATATGGGTGTGCTGTACCAGTCATTCGTCGAATATTTCTTTCCGCAATTACACAATAAGCCAGCAGATCCTGAGAAGTACAAGAAGGTAGAATCTGCCTTCACTTTATTGAACACATTCCTGGAAGGACAGCAATTTGTGGCCGGCAGTAATCTGACAGTCGCCGATATGGCCATCTTGGCCACCGTTTCAACTGGTGTAACAATGGGCTTCTCCATCAGCGACTATCCAAACGTGGCCAACTGGTACGCCAATGCCGAAAAGGTGATTCCGGGCTGGAGTGAGAACCAAGAGGGTTTGCTTAAACTGAAAGAGCGCATTGAATCCATGCGCAACAAGTAAACTCTAAGCTGAAATATGTATTTGACGAAAAATTAAATATTTATTTACCAATTTTAGATAAATAATAAAAGAGTTGTTTGCATACACACAAAGTTATTCTATTCATATTCATTTATTTTTTCAACAATTAAAAAACAAAATGGTCGCTCAAATTAATAGTAATAGTAACCGAACAATGGGATAGCTATATGTATATTTATAAATATATATACTTATATGTTTAGTAAAGTAACCTCTCGATAGAGAGAGTTAAATGTATATGTATATGTTTTAATCATTATTTTGGTATCTGTTTCTCTGTGGATTTTGGAGGTTTGAGTACAGTAAGCTCTCGAGACAGTTGAGTAGAGTATACAAGTTCCAAGACGTCAGCCGCGTAAATTCGTTCATAATTATTTAAGAACTTTTTTGGACTCGTATATTTAACTTCATCGTGTGTGACGGGAAAATTCAATGGCCTTGCACATATATTCTTTAAAGTATGAAGTAACAAGATATTGTCAAAACCTAAAAGCAAAATCACATCAGCGTCTTACATTGTTACTTTGTATGTTCTAGGCAGCTGTTTGTCGCAAACAGAGGATTTTAGTTTCAGCTGATTTTCAGTTACGTGTTTGTGATCCTCTGCATAAGAGAATATGTGCTCAAAGTATCTCCTAGTCAAGCACTTTCCACTGGAATAATCTAACTTTTTATTATTTACACTAAGCATAAACGACAATGACAAGCAGTTAATGAGCAAATGGGGCAGAGCGATAATGACCAATGTTTTTTATTCTTGATGAGTACGCCGGGTCCGGCTGACTATAATAGCTGGCTCAACTCGCACGAGAATTCAGTTCTCTTTCACACTCTGCAAGCGTTTGACACGAGCAATCATTTGAAATGGACTTTTATTATTTACCTGGTTCTCCGCCGTGCCGTTCCGTTCTTATGACGGCTATCGCGTTGGGTGTCAAACTGAACAAGAAGCTTGTTAATACTGCTGAGAAGGAGCAGTTAAAACCTCAGTTTGTAAAGATCAATCCACAACATACGATTCCAACGCTCGTGGATAATGGATTCGCAGTGTGGGAGTCCCGTGCTATTATTATATATCTGGCAGAAAAGTACGGCAAGGACGACTCCCTCTATCCCAAGGATCCCCAGCAGCGTGCGATAGTTAATCAGCGACTGTACTTCGATATGGGTGTGCTGTTCCAGTCATTCGCCGAATATTTCTTCCCGCAATTACAGAATAAGCCAGCAGATCCTGAGAAGTACAAGAAGGTAGAATCTGCCTTCACTTTATTGAACACATTCCTGGAAGGACAGCAATTTGTGGCCGGCAGTAATCTGACAGTCGCCGATATTGCCATCTTGGCCACCGTTTCAACTTGTGTAACAATAGGCTTCTCCCTCAGCGACTATCCAAACGTGGCCAACTGGTACGCCAATGCCGAAAAGGTGATTCCGGGCTGGAGTGAGAACCAAGAGGGTTTGCGTGGTCTGAAAGAGCGCATTGAAGCCATGCGCAACAATAAACTCTAAGCTGAAATATGTATTTAACGAAAAATTAAATATTTATTTACCAATTTTAGATAAATAATAAAAGAGTTGTTTGCATACACACAAAGTTATTCTATTCATATTCATTTATTTTTTCAACAATTAAAAAACAAAATGGTCGCTCAAATTAATAGTAATAGTAACCGAACAATGGGATAGCTATATGTACATTTATAAATATATATACTTATATGTTTAGTAAAGTAACCTCTCGATAGAGAGAGTTAAATGTATATGTATAGGTTTTAATCATCATTTTGGTATCTGTTTCTCTGTGGATTTTGGAGGTTTGAGTACAGTAACCTCTCGAGAGAGTTGAGTAGAGTGTACAAGTTCCAAGACGTCAGCCGCGTAAATTTTTTTGGACTCGTATATTTAACTTCATCGGGTGTGACGGGAAAATTCAATGGCCTTGCACATATATTCTTTAAAGTATGAAGTAACAAGATATTGTCAAAACCTAAAAGCAAAACGTTTTAATATTACATGGGAAGTGTACTCGTAAAGATTATAGAAATAAAAATCACATCAGCTTCTTACATTGTTACTTTGTATGTTGTAACGGACCGTTTTGCTCTGCCGGGCTAAACTCAGTCGAGCTGTGGGTCCGTGCAACAAATTTATAATTTGGTTGCGTTTGCGCTAATTGATAACACGTATTTGATATATTATTGCACAATGGTTTCTTTATTTTTATTCTTCGCTCGTACAGATTTGTGTTTGTACCGCGGGGTGACGACGGTCCACTGAAGCCCCTGGTCAGCTTTGAAGCGTGCACCTGTTCGCGAGAGTTTCGCTTCAGACACTTCATGCACCAGGTGGGTAAATTAGTGGCTCGCCTGCCCGACAACGACACCGTACGGCACTCTGGTTATTCACCAGGAGACGCTCGTACCCGCGCTGTCTAATCACAGGTTTCGCACACTTGTTTTTACCCAGGCACGGGTTTGCCTGTCGCTACGCTCAAGCGTGGCAAGGATTGCACTTCTCACCCGATTTCAGGCCTCCAATGTCCTGTGTCCCTCGGCGGGTTGATGACCCTTGGCGCGGTGCTGATCCTTCGATGCGCTTGTCGATTTCGCACTTCTGTGTCCGCTTGAGCAGAGTTTCTGCTTATTTTCACTTTTAGTTTTTCACTGACTGTCTTCCAGTTGATCGCCTCGGTGGCGTGATCTTTGGTAATTTTCCACTACCTTTTCGCTGCCGCCAGCCCATGTCTGCCGTTAGTGCGAGTATGGATGGCGATATTGCACTCGCCAGACTCCTCACACTATAACGGCACATGTCCTAACGGACATGTGTGTCAGACACGCTTATATGGCTGACAACCTGCGCACGAAAGAGAGAGGGCGAAAGAGAGCGAATTCGCCGCAACTGCAATTAGGGTCGGATTTCGATCTGATGTGCAGTTACTGTGAGGGGCGCATATAGCATAAATGTATATTTACATACATTTAATTGCCAATGCTATATGGCTCCTCACAATGTTCTAGGCAGCTGTTTGTCGCAAACAGAGGATTTTAGTTTCAGCTGATTTTCAGTTACATGTTTGTGATCCTCTGCATAAGAGAATTAATATATAGAATATGTGCTCAAAGTATCTCCTAGTCAAGCACTTTCCACTGGAATAATCTAACTTTTTATTATTTACACTAAGCATAAACGACAATGACAAGCAGTTAATGAGCAAATGGGGCAGAGCGATAATGACCAATGTTTTTTATTCTTGATGAGTACGCCGGGTCCGGCTGACTATAATAGCTGGCTCAACTCGCACGAGAAATCAGTTCTCTTTCACACTCTGCAAGCGTTTGACACGAGCAATCATTTGAAATGGACTTTTATTATTCACCTGGATCTCCGCCGTGCCGTTCCGTTCTTATGACGGCTGTCGCGTTGGGTGTCAAACTTGACAAGAAGGTTATTAATACTGCTGAGAAGGAGCAGTTAAATCCTGACTTTGTAAAGATCAATCCACAACATACGATTCCAACGCTCGTGGATAATGGATTCGCAGTGTGGGAGTCCCGTGCTATTATTACATATCTGGCAGAAAAGTACGGCAAGGACGACTCCCTCTATCCCAAGGATCCCCAGCAGCGTGCGATAGTTAATCAGCGACTGTACTTCGATATGGGTCTGCTGAACCAGTCATGCTCCGATTATTTCCATTCGCAATTCCAGAATAAGCAAGCAGATCCTGAGAAGTACAAGAAGGTAGAATCTGCCTTCACTTTATTGAACACATTCCTGGAAGGACAGCAATTTGTGGCCGGCAGTAATCTGACAGTCGCCGATATTGCCATCTTGGCCACCGTTTCAACTTGTGTAACAATGGGCTTCTCCCTCAGCGACTATCCAAACGTGGCCAACTGGTACGCCAATGCCGAAAAGGTGATTCCGGGCTGGAGTGAGAACCAAGAGGGTTTGCTTAAACTGAAAGAGCGCATTGAAGCCATGCGCAACAAGTAAACTCTAAGCTGAAATATGTATTTGACGAAAAATTAAATATTTATTTACCAATTTTAGATAAATAATAAAAGAGTTGTTTGCATACACACAAAGTTATTCTATTCATATTCATTTATTTTTTCAACAATTAAAAAACAAAATGGTCGCTCAAATTAATAGTAATAGTAACCGAACAATGGGATAGCTATATGTATATTTATAAATATATATACTTATATGTTTAGTAAAGTAACCTCTCGATACAGAGAGTTAAATGTATATGTATATGTTTTAATCATCATTTTGGTATCTGTTTCTCTGTGGATTTTGGAGGTTTAAGTACAGTAAGCTCTCGAGAGAGTTGAGTAGAGTATACAAGTTCCAAGACGTCAGCCGCGTAAATTCGTTCATAATTATTTAAGAACTTTTTTGGACTCGTATATTTAACTTCATCGTGTGTGACGGGAAAATTCAATGGCCTTGCACATATATTCTTTAAAGTATGAAGTAACAAGATATTGTCAAAACCTAAAAGCAAAATCACATCAGCGTCTTACATTGTTACTTTGTATGTTCTAGGCAGCTGTTTGTCGCAAACAGAGGATTTTAGTTTCAGCTGATTTTCAGTTACGTGTTTGTGATCCTCTGCATAAGAGAATATGTGCTCAAAGTATCTCCTAGTCAAGCACTTTCCACTGGAATAATCTAACTTTTTATTATTTACACTAAGCATAAACGACAATGACAAGCAGTTAATGAGCAAATGGGGCAGAGCGATAATGACCAATGTTTTTTATTCTTGATGAGTACGCCGGGTCCGGCTGACTATAATAGCTGGCTCAACTCGCACGAGAATTCAGTTCTCCTTCACACTCTGCAAGCGTTTGACACGAGCAATCATTTGAAATGGACTTTTATTATTCACCTGGATCTCCGCCGTGCCGTTCCGTTCTTATGACGGCTATCGCGTTGGGTGTCAAACTGAACAAGAAGCTTGTTAATACTGCTGAGAAGGAGCAGTTAAAACCTCAGTTTGTAAAGATCAATCCACAACATACGATTCCAACGCTCGTGGATAATGGATTCGCAGTGTGGGAGTCCCGTGCTATTATTATATATCTGGCAGAAAAGTACGGCAAGGACGACTCCCTCTATCCCAAGGATCCCCAGCAGCGTGCGATAGTTAATCAGCGACTGTACTTCGATATGGGTGTGCTGTTCCAGTCATTCGCCGAATATTTCTTCCCGCAATTACAGAATAAGCCAGCAGATCCTGAGAAGTACAAGAAGGTAGAATCTGCCTTCACTTTATTGAACACATTCCTGGAAGGACAGCAATTTGTGGCCGGCAGTAAACTGACAGTCGCCGATATGGCCATCTTGGCCACCGTTTCAACTTGTGTAACAATGGGCTTCTCCCTCAGCGACTATCCAAACGTGGCCAACTGGTACGCCAATGCCGAAAAGGTGATTCCGGGCTGGAGTGAGAACCAAGAGGGTTTGCGTGGTCTGAAAGAGCGCATTGAAGCCATGCGCAACAAGTGAACTCTAAGCTGAAATATGTATTTGACGAAAAATTAAATATTTATTTACCAATTTTAGATAAATAATAAAAGAGTTGTTTGCATACACACAAAGTTATTCTATTCATATTCATTTATTTTTTCAACAATTAAAAAACAAAATGGTCGCTCAAATTAATAGTAATAGTAACCGAACAATGGGATAGCTATATGTATATTTATAAATACATATACTTATATGTTTAGTAAAGTAACCTCTCGATAGAGAGAGTTAAATGTATATGTATATGTTTTAATCATCATTTTGGTATCTGTTTCTCTGTGGATTTTGGAGGTTTGAGTACAGTAAGCTCTCGAGAGAGTTGAGTAGAGTATACAAGTTCCAAGGCGTCAGCCGCGTAAATTCGTTCATAATTATTTAAGAACTTTTTTGGACTCGTATATTTAACTTCATCGTGTGTGACGGAAAAATTCAATGGCCTTGCACATATATTCTTTAAAGTATGAAGTAACAAGATATTGTGAAAACCTAATTATGACATATAATTAATACAATCTATGTGTTTTTTCTAGGACAGCTTATTGTAAGATATGACGCTGAACAAAACGTTTTATTATTAAATGTGAAGTGCACTCGTAAAGATTATAGAAATAAAAATCATAACAATATATAAAATACACACCACACATTACCACACTTTTACAGAACTTTTAATTTTGATAAATATTTTTCACATTGCATTTTCGTGTTATCGATCGTAGTAACTATAGATAAAGATTTTGGCTGATAAGGCGCTTACGACACATAACGAAAAACCAAAAGTAATAATGACACACATATTTTCATTTCCAGAACAAAAACAAATATAGATACAGATATAATACAGTACATGTTGGTTTTGCCATAAAATCCGTAGGTGGTAGTCGCTCTCCGTCAGTTGGCATTCATATTTAGAAAGCGAAAGACGTTAATTTCAA
Source organism: Drosophila cognata (assembly GCA_035041535.1). Taxonomy (NCBI): domain Eukaryota; kingdom Metazoa; phylum Arthropoda; class Insecta; order Diptera; family Drosophilidae; genus Drosophila; species Drosophila cognata. The sequence continues at coordinate 7,670,402 of JAWNLC010000571.1, read as the reverse complement.
CATGGATTTCTATTATATTCCTGGATCGGCCCCCTGCGGGTCAGTCATAATGACGGCGAAGGTTCTGGGAATTGAACTCAACAGGAAATTGATTAATCTCATGGAGGGCGAGCAGCTGAAACCGGAGTTCCTGAAAATCAATCCACAACACACGGTTCCAGCGCTCGTGGACCACGGTCTCGCCTTATGGGAATCTCGTGTCATTCAGATCTACCTGGTTGAGAAGTACGGCAAGGACGACTCCCTCTATCCCAAGGATCCAAAGGAACAGGCTTTAGTCAATCAGCGACTGTTCTTCGATATGGGTACTTTGCACAAGTCATTTGGTGACTATTACCACCCGCAAATTCGTGAATCCAAGCCCGCTAATCCAGAAGACTACGAAAAAATAGAAACTGCCTTTGATCTGCTGGACACATTCTTGCAAGGTCAGCAATATGTAGCTGCCGGTCGGCTGACAATTGCCGACATTTCGATCCTGGCCACCGTTTCCACATTTGTCGCTTTGGACTTCGATCTTAGCAAGTATCCCAGCGTAGCCAAGTGGTACGAGAATGCCAAGAAGGAGATCCCCGGATTTGATGAAGTCTGGGAGGGCATGCAGCTGATAAAGCAGTGGGTCGAGTCAAAGCTTAAGACACCGAATGCCTAAATTATTTTCAAAAATAATTATTTGATTATTCAACTATATACAATAATTGTATATCCTAATCAAAGCGGTTACTTACTTTTATCTGTTATGTAGTAGTATGAGGAATGACTCAATTGTCTGCTAACTACACTTAAAACAATTCAAGCAATTTACGATTCATTTCGATGATCACATGGATTTTATATGTGTGTTTTAATGACCTCCAAAGTGGCCAGATAAATAATCGCACTGGTAGTTAAAATGATTCAAGTTCTCTGAATAAAAAACAAACGAATTGTAATAACTACAATTAAAAGTTTATATTTCTGTTGTTCACGTTTACAAGAAAATTATTACAATTAACACAAAATGTCATCACGTTAACCATTTAGTGGCAACAAGGCTCTTCCAATTCTCGAATCCATCTTTTTTATTTATTCTCCTACTCGACGAGCGTCTGTAGCTGGCGATACTTGTGAATGGCATTGCGCACAAATTCCGTGGTTCGCCTCACACGCTCCGGCGTAATTTCCTTAGCTATCATGCGGCCCACATCTTGTGCCCCACCAGAGCGTAGATAGTCGGCGGCTTTGGCAGGAATCTCGCAGATGGGCGTCAGCCGGCAAAGAGCATTGGTAATGGCGCCTCCAAAGAGAATGACGCCCACGGCGGATATTACAACGGCAGCAATGCGAAACAGCGTGGACATCAGTATGCTGGGCAGCAATCTGGACGCAAAGGCCATTAGGGGATTTAAGCCGGGCGGAGGAGCTGTTGCTGTCATTGTTGTGCTCGCATCTGAAGCACTTCCGGACCCAGCTGGATTTGCCGGCACCAAGAAGCCCTCATAGCCAGTCTGCACCATTATGGGACCCGGATAGGGATAGATGCCGGGCGCACCTGTTATTGGCGCCGGGTAGGCGGCAGCAAGCGGTGTCAAACCCGCTGCACCACCATATTGACTCAAGTACTGCTGAAAAGCCTCGGGCGTTATCAGTCCGCCGGCATAGACGGACACTGCCTCGTTGCTGCTCGCACTGGCCATATTGTCACCTGGCTATGAGAAGATTAGATTAGTTTTTTTTTTATTTCGGCGTTGTTATTTGCACTTACCACTGCAGATTCCTGCGCTTCAGTGGTGCCTGATCCAGTCTGGTTTGTTGTATTGGCAACAGTTAGGACCGACTCATTTAATGAATTCGAATCGATGTTGGTGTCTGGTAGCTTAAATACCTCCTCCAAGCTGTTGGCGTTTGTTGCACCCGATGCAGTTTCCAGTGCCGGCAACGAGAGCGCCTCGTACAATACGGTGAGCAACAGCGTTAGACGAAGCAGCATGTTGAATTGATTACGAAAACTCATTTTGAGGCACTTGCTTCACTTCAGTTGCACAGACAACTGATTACGCGACCTACACTGCAGTGCTGCTTTATAGTCCTCTTATCCCACGACCATTTGTTCTGCCGGTTGTCCTTGCGTTTTTCGTTGTCCCTTTTGCAATTAATGTCAATACTTTCCAGGAATTCAATAGCTAAATGTCTTTGGAATTTTCAACAATTTTCCAAAAACTCCCATTGTGACTGGCTTACCTGCCTAAATATCCGTTAGCAGGTAGCCAAATAAGTGGCCATGGCAATCGTTCGAATACAGTGCTGGTGAAAATATTGAGCATGGCTATGTTGTTCTTACCTTGATTCCTTATTTCGCTTTCCTAATAACTCATGACACCTTATGCTCGATTTGAATTGGCCAATAAAGTGGCAAACGTTAACTCCAATGCGAATTCTCCTTCAGCTTCGAGCCTAAGTGTTTGCTGCTTACCCCTGTCAAGTTTTTGGTGCACTCAATTGGAAAGAGCTACAGCAATCAATAACAAATAAAACATGGAGCCACAACAAATTATGTAGTGGCTTAATTTTAGATACAAAACACGAACACGAAATCCTGACCGAGTTTCGGCGGCCGCCCCCATTTAAGCAGCAGGAGCTATTCTCACACAGCACCCCCCTCAAGCGCAACTGAGGTGAACACACATTAGCAGAGGCGACGCGCTGGTCGTCCAGGTAACGTTCGCTATGAAAACTAAACGAAAATAGCAAAACAAAACAAACATAAAACAAAGCGCCAAGCTGCCAACGATGACAAGAATATACTGAAAAATCAAACAGGCAGGCAGGCGGATACAACGACGGACAGCCCAGTCGAAAAGTTAAAACAACAAGATTACATCATCACAGCAACAGCCGCAGGACCACAGCCAGCAAGGACCAAAACTGCTCAGCTCCGTTGCGACGACAGCAGAGCTCGACACTCTCAGGCACACTGGGGAATTGCATTGACATCGACTCTGCGGCCATAGTGCAGCACAAACTGGTGCACAAAATTGTGTGAGTATGCAGCTGTTGGGGCAATTTCCTTACCCATATATCATTGATAAATAAATAAGTAAGGCAAAGTGTCTGCAATTAAAATTGCATTGCATTAATCCATGTTATGTTATAGATTAGACATTTGCATACCCTATAAATATGCGCATTTGCCAAACATATACTTTCAAATAATTAGGTTTTATTTTTAAGTCAAAATTTTGAAGTGTATGTAAATCAAAATGAGAAATAAATACCAAGCAAACAACTTGCTAGAAAATACTTTATTATCGTTTCTCCAACTCAAACGAATAAATTTTAATATGATGGAAACTAAAAAACAAGTGAACTGATGCCAACGAAATATATATTTAAATGATAAAAGACGTTCCCAAAACAAGTCTAACAAGTTACATAATGTGTACCATAAAAACAATATAATATTTAACTTGAGTACAACATTTTTGACGTTCTCTTAATGTAGATTGCGAAATATTTTTTTTTTGGATTTTAATACAAAATTCTTGACTTATTGTAAATTATAGTTTTTATTTATAATTCGTTTATGTTTTAATATGTCAAATAATAGTTGTAATTACTTAATTAAAGATAAAAGCCAATGTTAGTTTGACCTTTGTTCGTTGCCTCCCTTATAGGCTAGAATAAAGAGTGCTTAACAAATTGCATTAATAAAACATATTAAAGAATTGATTTTCCATTGAGCAACTCAGCTCTGGTCGGCCATTTTGCTGGACAATTTTGAGCAGTTACTTTCAGTCGTAACTGATGAATCAAACCGAACAGATTGTAACCGAATTTGTCTACTGCCTACTTATCAGAGGTGGGAAAATGTCCACGCCAGTGCTTTACTATATGCCACAAAGTCCGCCATGTCGCAGTATTCTGCTTTTGGCCAAAATGCTCGGGATGGAGTTTGAACTGAAGCTCGTCAACGTAATCGAAGGCGATCAGCTAAAGCCCGATTTTGTAGCCATGAATCCACAACACTGTGTGCCCACAGTCAACGATCAGGGACTGGTGCTTTGGGAAAGGTAAATCTGTGATCCGTGCCATTGATTAAAGTTGATCATCCTTTCGATTTGAATATGTTGACAGTCGCGCCATTCTCGCATATTTGGTTGCTGCCTATGGAAAAACGGACGAGCTTTATCCCTCGGATATACGGGTGCGTGCACTGGTGGATCAGCGGCTGCACTTCGACCTAGGCACACTCTACATGCGCCTAACCGACTACTATGTGAGTAGCTGCTAGACTTCCAAATCAAAGACTTACTCACATCATGGTCCCTTCTGATGCATTGTAGTATGCAACAATATTTATTGGTGCCCCACTGGATGAGGGCAAACGAGCCAGGTTGTCCGAAGCCGTTGGCTGGCTGAATGCAATGCTGGATGGTAGAGAATATACTGCCGCCGATCATTTTACCATTGCGGATCTGACACTGCTCGTAACCGTCTCCCAACTGGAAGCCCTTGACTTTGAACTGAAGCCCTATAGGCATATCAGGCAGTGGCTCGAGCGCTGCAAGGAGCACATGGCGCCTTACGACTATGAGGAACTTAATGGCACCAAGGCTGTAATGTTGGCTGACATGTTCCGGGCCAGACTGAATCAAACAGGTGGCTAGTAATTATACGTATCGATATATCCATAAACTGTATACAAATACTCGTGTGTGTGTTAATGTTGTATTTAATAAATTATATTTGGCGTTTAGCTTTCAGTGTCGAGTTAGACAATCTCTTATAAAAAAGGTATGTTTAAAGTCCATATATGTATATCGAATTTTACCTGTACCTAAATATTGAAATGAAAAATGATGTAATGTCAACGTTTGGAGAAGACCCCAAACTATGGCTAACTCGCTACACAACGACTTGGGGTAGTAGTGGGGCGAGCGGAGTCCATTTTTAGTTTTTTCGGAAGTATAACTCCAACATCAACTCATTCAAAGACATGGCCAAACTCCTGGTGGAGTTTAGCAAGGGGGTCCAAAACTAGGCGGGAAGCGCTGCGGATTCGTTGGCTTCGGTTGTTGGTTTCGGGGTGCGGGTTATTCTATACCCGCTAATGCGCTCTATACCCACCCAACCAATTGGACTTCCAGCGCAGTCATTTTTTCTGGGAAGTCCCCAAAAGCTGATAGGTTATTATTATAATTTTGCACTTTGATTTTAAATTTGATTTCATGTTTGAGAGTTGTACCACTAAGCAGATTGCTTACTCTCGTGAACTTTTGTGTCTACATATATATTTTTCTTTAAAGCACAGCTATACAATGGGCTTCTAAGTCCTAAAATCATATCAATAGAAAAAACTCGCATCGTCACCAATTTGTTGCTTGTCGCCTCGAGCACTTGCAACTGCCAATCATGGTGAGATGAAATCCACTTAAAAATAGCTTATCAAAGTCAGAGCTTGTTTTAGTTAGTGGCGCCACGAGCACAAGCAATGAAAATTGCAGAAACTAACGGTTGACGATGGCGACACCTGCCGCAGTGGGGGCAGCTTCATATAAGCCGCAACTTAAATTGAATATATCGTGAAACTGTAAACCTCAACCGGACTTCCTGAAGGGGGGCGGCGCATGTCTATTTTTAAAGGACACAAACTGGCGCAGGAGCTTTGGCAAGTGGCAGGATAACACTGCGATGCTTAACACCTCACAAACAGTCTCATTTTAGCCGCTGGAGATGGAGGCCGCTTGTTTAACTTTGCTCTGGGCACTGATTTTGGCCAGTGGGCGTCGAGTGGCTGGCAATAGCCAGAAACAGTCACAGCTGTGGCTTGGTACGTTTTTGGCTGCTGAATTGAAGACGGATTTTGAATGCATAATTAATGAGAATGCACTTTGACTGCTTGCAGACTGCTCGTGCCTGCATGCCAACGAGCGTAATGCGACACAATGGGGCAACCTGAGCATAAATGCCAGCCACGTGCTCGGCGCGAAAAACAACTGCCTGATGGTCTTCATTGGCGGCATGGCCGACGAGCTAGTGGCCTTTCAGCCGCAGCAGCTGCAACTGCGGCCCGGGTGAGTAGCAATGCTTCCGGCCATAGCAAGCCAGCCGCAAAATTACGGACAGCCACCCGCTGCCATCCGAATCCAAATCCGCATCGATCCGTGATCTGGATCAGTTGGCCGATGGCAGCTGCGCAACAGCAATCAAAAGTGCAGCAGCGGCCATCGAGGAAATTACGAATGCAATGTAATTAAAATACCTTGTGAAGGCCAATATGGCCACTCATGTGGGGGGTCCGTGGAGCCGTGCCCAGCACGCCTGGTTATTTATATAAATATATGTGCGGTATACGCGTCCGCAAATTTGTGTCAGTTTCGTACAAGTCTGCCATCAATTTTCGCGGCATTAAAATAATGTGCAACATCAACAACAAAATGCAATTTCGAAATCGATTTGTCAATAAATTTGGTGAGCAGCTACGCCAAAAATTTCAGTGGAACCTGGGCAGAGCGTTGGGCACAACGTTGGCCGTTGCCGTGGTGACAAGTTCTTTCCTGTGAGGAAAAGTGAAAAATCCTAACTGTGTCGCGTGTGAAATCATATTGATCAAAATGTCGATGGATCCTACGGTTTCGCTGGAAGATCTGGAACGCGTGAGTGTAACTTGGCCAAAGCCATGAATTCTAGTTAAGCCTCTCTGTCTGCCCGTCCAGCGGCGTCGCCGTGCCAGTGCAACGCGCAAGGCCTCCTCCGTACAGCAACCATCGCCGACCACCGATTCGGAGGCAATGGCCGTAATCAATGAGATTTTCAATCCCACATTAAAGCTGCCGGAGAGCACGGGTCATTATACGTTGCCGGAACAGCTAAGCGCCGATGATCATGTGGCGCCGCAAGATCTGGATATTGCCAAGCTGGCGGAGTTGAAGGAAGTAAGTGTTTGGGTTAAGGACTGCAGCAAATGCTCTTGATTGTGGCTGCTTTTCAAAAAGGTGTTCACGCTCTTTGATACGGACTGTGATGGACTAATATCGAGAGATGACCTGCGGTTCACCTATACGGCACTGGGCTATGAGCCCAACGATCAGTTGCTGGAGCAAATGATGCAGGAAGCACAAGAGCCTTTGGACTATGAGGCCTTTGTGCAGTTGATGTGCCGTCGCACCCTAGAACTGGATCCGGAAGAAGTGCTCCTAGAAGCGTGGAGCAAGTGGGATGATCATGGCACGGGAATGATCGAAGAAAGAAAGTGGGTGCAGTGTACCAAGCCTATTCTCAGTTGGCCTTAATAGTAATCCCTCTTCAACACAATAGAATCTACGAGGAATTGACCAACTATGGCGACAAAATGAGCATCAGCGAGGCAAAGGAAGCGCTCAGTCATGCACCAATGGCAAAACCCAAAACACTGGACGAGCCGGCCATGATTGATTACCCAGCATTCTGTCGCATGTTGGGTGGAATGCGTAAACGCAAAAACTAATAGCGTCAGAAAGTGAAAGTTCAATTTGAATAAAAAACAAAAACAAACAAAAAAAAAAAAACAAATAACTTTGCAAAGCTATAAACATATAAAATTTGTCAAGTTTCAAAAGCACAGTTTTTCGATTGTTTCGCGCCTAATTGAGCCAATCTAAATTTCCCCTCCTTACTTTTCGATTCGATTTATGTTATCCATCAATTTAATCCAGTTTTTGTTAGAAGTTATTGTTATTATTTTTTTCTAAAACGATTTAAACATCAGAATTTCTCACAATGCATATTTTACTGCTTTCTATCCTGTAGGAAATTATTTAGAATAATCATTAGTTGTAGTCCTCACAAGTTGCATTGTCATTCGTTGAGTCCTGAATAATAACTTTTTGGAAACGGATTTGAATATCAATTAAACGTCAATTAAACTTGCAATTTATATAATTTGATGTATTTATTTATTTTTGTGTCGGCATCTACCGTGAGATTTATGTGCTAACCTTAACGCCAACGTTTGTTATACTTTTTATCAAAATAAATGATGAAGAACCAAACTAAATCGCAATGAAACATTTAATTTATTTAATGGCATCTCGCTGGTCACTCGGCTATTTATAGGCTGCCCAACGAGCCGGCCAAGCGGTCAGCCTCAAAATTATCGGCCAATAAATTTTCGACATCATTACGCTTTGGCCATACTATTGCCATATGATTACCACTAAGATGCATTTTTTAATTTTTTTTTTTTAAATTGTTGTGACAGCTGCATGGACACCGTGGAGGTCTTTCCGTATCTGCGAGAGCCCGTCATCGAGAACTCAACGTTGCCGGCGTACACTTGGTGCCAGCATAGCGCTCGGAATGCCACTCCTATTTATAGCGCTGGGAGGCTGATGGGATTACGGCTAAGCTTTCAGCAGCCACCCACAAAGTTGGCCAGCTGGCCTTTAAGTCTGACGGCGACCTATCGATTCCTGAAGCAAGGTGAGCAAATGGGAAGCCCACACATATTGACAATGGCATTAATTTTTTTGCTTTCCATGCAGAGAATTTCAAGACAAATGGCCGCCTGGTGCCACACAGCTTTTGTGACTATTATTTCTTTGCGAGCACCGGACATGATGGGAATCTGGGACATGGTTACTTTCACTCACCACGCTTTCCGGCCCACTATCCGGCGCACATTAAGTGCGCCTACAAGTTCATCGGTCGTCCCGATAGCCGTGTGGAGCTGTTATTCGAGGAGCTCCAGCTGCCGCCAGTGGCCACCGGCGGCTGTCAACTAGACGCACTGACCATTTTCGATGCTGAGTCGGCGCATATGAATGCCGTGATTGATGTCCTATGCAGTCCACGTCCGACGCGTCGCATTCTGAGTAGCGGGCCAGATCTGCTGCTGGAGTTTAATGCCAGCTCCAATCGCACGGCCAAAGGATTTCGCGGCAAATACAAGTTTGTGCCTAATGAGCAATCGTCTCCAGTGGCGCCTGTCTTGGAGGCAGCCAGCATAGCCAGCATTTCCGTGAAACAACCACCCGTCATGGCAAACAGTTTGCAGGAGGAGGCAAAGGATGTTCGGCCGGGACGTACAAATCGTAAGTTGGCGCCCAATAAATTAGTTATAGATTCTGACTCATACCCAAGGATTCAATCGAATTATGCTAATCGGCACCGAATAGCGGCAAACTTCTTTTACTATGGCGTCGCAATTGCCGCCATCGCTGCCTGGCAGCTTCCATCTGTGACTGCCGGAAAACAACGTCCCCCTCCAAGAAGCGGATGTGGCCAATTGACTGGGTCTGTGGACGGTTTGGAGGTTTGGGGTGGTTCGAATTCTTTCACTGTCAATGTTTAGTCTGTTTTGAGTTGTCGACTAGTTCAAATGGTGTGCTCTGCGTTTCTTGTGCTTTGTGTGAATGCCGCCCTTTATCCAACTTCGATAGCTCTATCCTATGCAGGACTTTCCACTGGCAGTGAGTATTTTTTTCTTTGTGCTATTTAACTTAACCTTTAGCCCATTATTTATTGAACCAGTTTTAGTTTGCTTTTGAACAATTCAAGAATTTATTATCTAGAACCTTATCAAGCGCTTACTCAGCGACCACAAAATGGCAGCAGCTCCACTGCAAATACCAATCTGCAAGAGCCGATGAAGTATGTAAAATCTGTGATAAAAAAAAGTTTGAAAAAAAAGTTAAATGTCATGTTTAAAGGTCAATGAAATATTTGAAAGAAATTATTATAAAAGTTGTAAGTAATCGATTTCATGAAGTTATTTGCCAATTCAATGAATTCTGACTTAAATCCAGTGAGTTAAGATTCGAATGAACTGTCAAAGATATTTTGGAATGGAAAATACATAATAATTTGGTCTTTTTTTTACTAAAAAGAATAGTTTTTGATGAATTAAATGACAATGTATGTATCACAGAAATATTAGTTTGTGGAGACCCGTGTTTCGAGTTTAATAAATGTGAAACTTGTTATCAATTTGAATTCAGGACATACCTTGCCCTTATATTCCTAGCCCGCTTATTGTTCTCCTCGGTGTTGGCCTCCTTGCCGAAATATATACGCAAGCCGCCAAGAGCTTGATTAAAGTAATCGGCCCAGTCCAGACTACTCATATCGAATTCAAAGAGCTGTTGATCCTGTGGCGACATGCTCTTCCACAACTTGTCCGTGTTGTGCGTCCCAAATTCCCAGTCTTTGCTCGCAAACGGGGCTATGGCATTAATATTTTTGTGAATTCTTTTATACAACTGGATCATGCGTGGCTTCTGACCACGCAGGCGCAACACCATGTCGATAAGCAACCCGGGCACAATATGCAAGAAAAATGATATCAGGTTGAAAGTCCATGATTTGATGACACACACCAAAAATGGCAGCCATATCATTTTTGACATTGGATATGAAAGGAGAAAAACATCTGCATGATATTTTAAACTGCCCCAGGTCAATAAGTTTTTATCGCTGAGCGCATAGTTGTAGATCGGTGGCAACTGCGGCGACGCTCCCGAACTTGTGGCAAGCGCATTCCTTTTGTGTGTGGCATGGTCTTTGGCTGTATGGCAAGCGCTGGCCAGCATCACGTTGACACAATAATCAACAGGCACAACATGAGCGAGCGACTGCTTGCACATGCGGTTGACTCTCAAAATTCCAACTCCGCTGCTCAATATTATCGCCATGGGACCCAAGTTATTGTCAACCCATCCCGGGACGGGGTCCTTGTAGGTGGCAGAAACTGAAATGGTGCAAAGGCATAGAACATGTTCTTACTGATCTTAATGATTAAAGTAAACTTACTGATAGCCGGCCGAAAGATGCATATGGGCAAATCACTGCCCTGCGTCTGCACCAGATTCTCAGCTAGCGCCTTTGAGTAGGAATAGGTATTGGGATATTTGCCAATCAGCGCCGGCGCCATGCTGTCGAACAGCTCTGCGCTCAGCTGCTCCCTCAGCGTCAGAATCGTCTCGGCGGTGCAGGTCAAGTGCTCCGGATAGAAACGCTCGTTGACATGTTCAATGACACAATTTGAGTATGCCGTAGACACATAAACAAATGCCTCTAATCGAGGCATCTGCTTGGCTAGCTGCAGCATGACGTGAGTGGGGCGCGTATTGATATCAACTGCCGTGTGGAGGGGCTCCCGGAAGCGTACACTTGCCGCACTGTGCACCACCACCTGCACCTCATCTATCAACAGCTGCCAATCCTCCTGACTGATGCCAAGATTCGCTTCCACAATGTCTCCGTTTATCGGCGATATGCGATCAAAGCAACTAGCATCGGATTTGAGCAGCATACTAAATATCTTGTTGTGTACTTATTGCAATTAGCTGCATTGCGAGACTTCCAAATAACTTGCAGTTTACTTACGGGGTTGTTCTTCCAGCCAGCAATCCGTTGCAGCACATCCTGGCCACGCTTGTCTCTGATTAGGACATAGACACGTTTCACATCTGTTGTGCGCAGCAGTTTCTCAATGAACACTAAAATTCGTAAAATAAAGCTATTAATCTGTATTAAAATTTAACAAACATGTTTAAAGACGTCAGGTCTAACAAGTCAGGCTAGCATTAAAACTGGTTAAATATTGAAGAATATAATTTGATTCTTGTTATGCTAATAATAAGCTTGATAATTGTTTTGCATACTCGAACTTGGATCTCTAAATGTATTCATCTTTTTTTTGAAAAAGTGTGGAACGAGTATAGAGAAGTTGTGCTAAAGAATGTGAATATTGTTTCATTCAACTGTATTTGCATGATTTGTATTTTAAAAATTATACAAAAAATTTCAAAAATGTATGCAAAAATGTTGCCTGCAGTTGTTTACAGTTTGCGGAAATAAGTTTTTGGTATATTTTTAAATAAACCAGATAATTCTTGCGGATGAAATATATTTTCTATAGTTGTGGAAAAACTAAATTAGTTAATTCGGATTATAGAGCATTTCTTAATTAAGCATTCGACTTGAAGGAAAATTTCTAAGATCCAAAAGTAATATTTTTCTTACATGATAAATTCACTGAGTAGGAAAATATTTTATTTTATTTACTCTTATATTAATTTTTGAAATATTTATCCGATTTTAGAATACTTTTGATGTCATTTCAAATAAACTGACATTAATTTCACAGATAGAATAAATGATCTTCTTTGAAAATGGTAAATTTACCGACTGTCAAAATAATTTTGTATATTTAATTTATTATCTGATTTTGAATCACTAAAGTGATGATTGTTTAAATATGAATCATTTTGGCCAATTGTTATTTTCAAAGGTGTCGCATTTCAATCCATTTACCGAAACTCACAACTCTTTTCAATTCACTCGAATTTTATTATACCTTTTCCAACGAAACCACTTCCGCCAGTTAGGAAAACTGTCTTGTCTTTGTAAAATGTTTGTATTTCAGATTTCGCAACGCTTTCAACAACCATTTTCTTAGCTTAAAGCACAAGCTGCAAATCCAACACTCGAACGCAAATAGTATTGTATGGACACTATATAACTCAGTCGCGGCTGCCGATTGAATAAGAGCTGCAAAGATCTAGCAACCCTATTTATTCGAAGCGCAAGCACTCGTATTCAAACTGTGCGATGTAACAGAAAGAAACACGAATCTCACACGGAAGTCGATAATATTATCACTAGCACTTACTCTCTTCCTAGATCTGAAACTTGAAACATTTGAGAGTTTAGCATCTAGAGTTGCCATTAAATATTGTTTCGCTCCATACAAAGAGCACTGCTAATTGATGAATTCAGCTAATGATAACCCTTGTTGCTTTGGCCCATTGAGCCCTTAGTAGGAAGTACAATGAGAGTGATTGGTGTAGAGTATAAGCAAGTTGAAATGGTGCCTTCGTGTATATTTTGCATATATTTCAGGGGTGTATAAAAGTAGATACGGCCATAATTAAACAGTTACAATTCTTGGACTTAAGTTGCATTAAGTTATATATTACAAGTGTACATTTTTTTTTGTAAATTTTAAATTTTTCTGCATAAAGTATTTTATTAAAGTTAAAAAACATTGCTGCAAAACATTGCTTATTAAAAATATTAACATTCAACAAAAATGTGCATTCTTATTTATAAGTTCAAATAGAATCGTTGCAGCCAGGTTATCTGAAATTTCGAAGCATTAACATATGTTAACATATATTTTGGCTATGATTTCAATATTAAGGCATAGAGTGGATAGGGCTGCAGAGTCATGGCCTCTATTGATGTTTCCAGCCATTTTACGCTGAGGTGACGACAGCTTCGACGGTAGAGGGGCCTGCAAAATAAAATGTACATTTATTTTAAATACAATTTACTAAAAAAAAGTAATTGCCGAGAATTTTCTAAGCACCTCAGCTGCGTTAAATCCGCACTTCTGGTAACATCATGAAATACCAAGGAAGCCTTTTGTGTATTCTTTGTCAATGTGCCACCATGGTGCACAAACTCATCCATGTATTTGCTCTGGGCTGCATCAACAGAAAAGTTCGCCACAAGACCACTAAATAATTTACTACTTTCGCTTTTGACTAGCTCCGGAGATTTGCTGGGATCGGTTGTGGTCTCATTTTTCACTTCCGTTTTTATCGCCTTGGGCTTGAAGAAATCTTTCAGATTTCCTTGCAATGTGGACGTGGGTGCCTCTAGCTTAGACATTTTTCGTGCGCTGCGTCCCTTTGAAGGCGTTGCTTCTTCCTCATCGGAGTCATTTTTAGATCTCTTTGCTTTTTTGCTGCTGCTCGTTAGTGATGCTTTAGTGGTTTTGTCCTTTGTCGGCGTCTTCTCTACCTTAAGTTTATTCTCTAAAGCATTGTTATTATCCGGCTTACAGTTAGCCAAGAGCAGATCCACATTCACGTTTTGCTTGGAGGCAGCATAAAGATTTTCCAAGTGCTCCAAATCATTTGCCTCCTTAGCGCTTTTATCGCCGCGCAGCCGGGTGATACGCGGAAAGCGTATGGAGATGCCCGCTGCTGTGTGTGCCTCGGATTGCGTGAACTCGGCGCCCGTGATCTCCCACACGGGCATTTTCTCTGGCACCTTGGCCAGCACATCGGGTACGAGTGCTTTTTTGCAGAGTAACCAGCTGGGAATCTTGTTGGCATCGCTACGATCTGTAAGTTTCATCAGTGCTTCGTGTATGTCATCGTTGGTAGCGTCATCGAGGCCGGAGTGCACCTTGGTAACCGTCTTCCAGAGATGATCGCGTGCATCATAGCAGCCCATCAGAAAAATGCTGAGCACACCGCCCTTTTTGCCAGAGCCATACCACGCGCCCAGCACAACCAAATCCGCTGTGTCGGCCATTTTGCCACCGAAAAGATAATCCTTTTTCACTTTAAGCCAATTGCGTTTGCCCGGCTGATAGGTGCCAGCGGGACTCTTAAGTACAACACCCTCCAGATTGGCTTGCAGCACCTTGGCCGTCATCATGGCCAACTCCTGCTTGGTCTTAAGAAACTCCGATTCGGACAACTGTACATGAGATTTGATTGGCTCAATGTTTTTCTCTAGGATCTCTCGACGCTTTCGAAATTCACTAAAATTATAAGCATTAGCATTGTAGAGTATTAAAGTGGTTTCCTACTTACAGCTGTGTCAGATCATCGCCATCGTAGAGTAAGCAATCGAAGACAAAGATACACACCGAGGCATTCGCAAATGTGTGCTTCTTGTGCGCGCCAAGCGTGCCAAATGGAAGCAAGCTTCCTGTCTCGGTGTCCACCAGTATGATTTCCGAGTCGAGTATCATATCGTCGGCACCGGGAAAGGCGCGCGGTATATAATCCTTTAGGTCTTTGATTTTGTGATCCATCACAGGTTTGAGATTGCGACTGAAGAACTTGAATTCGCCGCCCTGCTTGTGTATTTGCACTCTTTCTCCATCGTATTTAATTTCGCTGTACAGGCCTCCGGGATTCTTTTTGAACGCCTCCTCCACAGATTTGCAGGCATTGGCCAGCATGGGTGAAACTGGTGTCATTACTTGAATACCTCCAGAGGCCACCTTAGATTTCTTACCACCGGCAGCCTTTGCAGGGGTCTTGGGAGCCGTAGATGTATCGTGGCTGCCAGAAAAGTTCTGCACAATGGCTGCTAAATCGCGAGAGGATTGATACGCTGGATAGGCCTGCGGTCCAAATGCGTCCAGTATGTGCCTCGCTCGTGCATTAATACGCAGGTCCTGTTTAATGAGCCGGATGAATGTGCGCAAGTCCAGATCTGTTGCCTGCTTACACAACTCGAGTAGCACCTCAGTCTGCTCATCCTCCTTGGTGCGCTGCTCCAACTGGCAAAGAAGCGTTTCCACTTCATGCAAGTAGAGCTTGCTTTGTGCCTGCGGCTTCAATTTGCTCGAGCCCGCAAAGTGTTTGCGCAGCGTCTCCGAAATGTCCCCATCTGCAGGACAAAAGTACATGTTAGGAGTTGCATCAACATGGACAGTTTTTTATGCAGCTTACCCTGCTCCAAGTCAAGGTTCATTTGCTGTTGATCAACGTGCAGAATGCGAGCAAATAACTTTAGCAGCGCCTTGTTTTGCAAATTGTAGACGCGTTGCATGGCGCCCGGTATGAGGAACTGCACCCACTGCAGCGTGTCGCCCTGGAAGCCCGAGCCGCTGCTGCCCTTCTTAAAGAAGTGTTCCAGTTTCTCAACTTTTCGCAAATAACTCGACTCGCCCGCAATTTCATCGCAAATGCGGCGAAAAGTGTCCAGCTTGTTGTCTTCATTGCCCATAGCCCTGCTCCAGTTTCCAGTTAAGCGCCACAAACGACAGTTGTTCAACAATTTAAGCATAAATTATTGCAAGCAATGATGAAACTCGCCTTCTTCTTCTTCCCTTGCCCTACAGAGCACTGTCGGCAGACGTACGATTCACGCGTCAACAAGTCCGGCATCTTCGAGTCGAATCAGCTGTTGGGCTCATTTATCGGCACAGCGATAAGTAAGAATATCGTATCTGCAGTCGCTGTACAATGCCGTTACGAATTTGAATCCGAGAAACCGGAACGCATACAAATTAAGTTTCACGATTTTAATATACCAACGGAAGGGGAGAACTCCAGCAGCTGTCTGGATGAGGATGCACTGCATGTGCTGGGAGAGGTGCGTGGCAAGTACGAGACTCAAGAACTGTTGTGCGGTGCCTTTTTGCCCAAGCCGCTCATGTCCAGCGGCCAAAAGCTTCAGCTGCAGTTTGTGGGCAAATATCCGCCGAAAATGACAAACAAAGTGCAGTATTACGGATTTCGTGCCGAGTATCGGTTTCTCACAAGTGAGCCGAACATAATAATAACAAAATTTGAAGAACATTAATTATAGCAATAATTTCTTACTTAGATTTTGGAATAACGTCGGGCGTGCAACAGGGAAATGAGTGCAGCTTTGTTTACAACAGCAGCGATCGGATTACGGGTCTATTTCACTCACCGAATTTCCCCGGCTACTATCCCGAGAATGTTGTCTGCAATTATTATTTCTACGGAGCCGATGAGCGGATTGTGCTGCGCTTCACGTACTTTGATGTCGAAGGCATTAGCACGTAGGTTACATTATAATCCCTCCTTAAGCGAAATACTTTACCTGATTGTTTACAGATGTGAGCATCAAACTGCCAGCGATTATGTGGAATTCTCCAATTTCATGACCACGGATCGCAAGTTCACCAGACACTGTGGCAAATTACCCGACTTTGAAGTACGCTCCGATGGACGTTTCTTTCGTGTATCCTTTCATTCCAATGATCGGTTTGTTGCTAATGGTTTCCGCGCTCTCTACACATTTGAATCTCCGACTGGGAAAAGTTCTGTGGATATCTCGGATAGCACTGGTTCTATGCAAAGTTATGTGTCCAGTGGGACGCATCATTTACTTAGAATTGTTAGCATAATAATAAATATTGTAATCTCAATTTATACTATTTAAAAATATATATTCCATAAATGATTGCTTAAGTTTTAACTGAAATCAATCTTTCCGTCGAATGTAGTTATTTTTAAATATCGATATATATCGGCAGACGAAACAATTAAGTGTGGCTGCACTCTTGTTTATATTCGCATTCACCAACACTGTTTTCAATCAGTGCCGCGAAAGTTTCCACTTGCAAACTTTTTGTCATGTGTCGTCTGCTCGGCATTCGTTAATTATTGAGGTGTTTGTTGGCCGCGCTGCGTTGAATACTCAGTGCTCTGTTTCGTCTGTTGGGCATACTTAGTTAGGTATGGTGGGCTCGTCACTGTCGTGTCGTGTGTTCGTTCGCTGAATGCAATTCAATATGCAATCTGTACACGCATAGCACACCAATAGTTAACATCAAAAGCAATTCTTCGAACATAAGCTCAAAATGTTCGCACGACCCAGGTAAGCTTTAAATTCAGCTGACAAGCCTTGTCCTTGCCAAATTAATTTTTGCATGCTTACAAATATCTTTGGGCGTTGAACACTTGGCGCTCAGGTGAGCTCCGCTTATGGCATTAAGCTGTACAAATATCAACAAAATGGAAACTAATGATAATGATACGTTGTTCATGGCATACCCTTCCCTTACCATTCACCTTACGCTCTACCCATAATTAGCAACCAGAAATGTTGGTCGATTCCTGAAGCAAGGTGAGCAAATGGGAAGCCCACACATTTTGACAATGACATTAATTTTTTTGCTTTCCATGCAGAGAATTTCAAGACAAATGGCCTCCGGGTGCCACACAGCTTTTGTGACTATTATTTCAAGCTGCCGCCAGTGGCCACCGGCGGCTGTCAACTAGACGCACTGACCATTTTCGATGCGGGCCAGATCTGCTGCTGGAGTTTAATGCCAGCTCCAATCGCACGGCCAAAGGATTTCGCGGCAAATACAAGTTTGTGCCTAATGAGCAATCGTCTCCAGTGGCCCCTGTATTGGAGGCAGCCAGCATAGGCAGCATTTCTGTGAAACAACCACCCGTCAGGGCAAACAGTTTGCAGGAGGAGGCAAAGGATGTTCGGCCGGGACGTACAAATCGTAAGTTGGCGCCCAATAAATTAGTTATAGATTCTGACTCATACCCAAGGATTCAATCGAATTATGCTAATCGGCACCGAATAGCGGCAAACTACTTTTACTATGGCGTCGCAATTGCCGCCATCGCTGCCTGGCAGCTTCCATCTGTGACTGCCGGAAAACAACGTCCCCCTACAAGAAGCGGATGTGGCCAATTGACTGGGTCTGTGGACGGTTTGGAGGTTTGGGGTGGTTCGAATTCTTTCACTGTCAATGTTTAGTCTGTTTTGAGTTGTCGACTAGTTCAAATGATGTGCTCTGCGTTTCTTGTGCTTTGTGTGAATGCCGCCCTTTATCCAACTTCGATAGCTCTATCCTATGCAGGACTTTCCACTGGCAGTGAGTATATTTTTCTTTGTGTTATTTAACTTAACCTTTAGCCCATTATTTATTGAACTAGTTTTAGTTTGCTTTTCAACAATTAAAGAATTTATTATCTAGAACCTTACCAAGAGCTTACTCAGCGACCACAAAATGGCAGCAGCTCCACTGCAAATACCAATCTGCAAGAGCCGATGAAGTATGTAAAATCTGTGATGAAAAAAAGTTTGAAAAAAAAGTTAAATGTCGTGTTTAAAGGTCAATGAAATATTTGAAAGAAATTATTATAAAAGTTGTAAGTAATCGATTTCATGAATTTATTTGCCAATTCAATGAATTCCGACTTAAATCCAGTGAGTTAAGATTCGAATGAACTGTCAAAGATATTTTGGAATGGAAAATACATAATAATTTGGTCTTATTTTACTAAAAAGAATAGTTTTTGATGAATTAAATGACAATGTATGTATCACAGCAATATTAGTTTGTGGAGACCCGTGTTTCGAGTTTAATAAATGTGAAACTTGTTATCAATTTGAATTCAAGACATACCTTGCCAATATATTCCTAGCCCGCTTATTGTTGTCCTCGGTGTTAGTCTGCTTGACGACATATGTACGCAAGCCGCCAATAGCTTGATAAAAGTAATCGGCCCAGTCCAGACTACTCATATCGAATTCAAAGAGCTGTTGATCCTGTGGCGACAAGCTCTTCCATAACTTGTCCGTGTTGTGCGTCCCAAAGTGCCAGTCTTTGCTCGCAAACGGGGCTATGGCATTAATATTTTTGTGAATTCCTTTATACAACTGGATCATGCGTGGCTTCTGACCACGCAGGCGCAACACCATGTCGATAAGCAACCCGGGCACAATATGCAAGAAAAATGATATCAGGTTGAAAGTCCATGATTTGGTGACACACACCAAAAATGGCAGCCACATCATTTTTGACATTGGAAATGTAGGGAGCAAACCAAGTCCAAGATCTTTAAAATTGCCCCAGGTCAATAAGTTTTTATCGCTGAGCGCATAGTTGTAGATCGGTGGCAACTGCGGCGACGCTCCCGAACTTGTGGCAAGCGCATTCCTTTTGCGTGTGGCATGCTCTTTGGCTGTATGGCAAGCGCTGGCCAGCATCACGTTGACACAATAATCAACAGGCACAACATGAGCGAGCGACCGCCGGCACATGCGGTTGATTCTCACAACTCCAAATCCGGTGCCCAATATTATCCCCATGGGACCCAAGACATTGTCAACCCATCCCGGGACGGGGTCCTTGTAGGTGGCAATGACTGAAATGGTGCGAAGACAGAGAACATCTTTTTACTGATCTTAATGATTAAAGTAAACTTACTGATAGCCGGCCGAAAGATGCATATGGGCAAATCACTGCCCTGCGTCTGCACCAGATTCTCAGCTAGCGCCTTTGAGTAGGAATATGTATTGGGATATTTGCCAATCAGTGCCGGCGCCATGCTGTCGAACAGCTCTGCGCTCAGCTGCTCCCTCAGCGTCAGAATCGTCTCGGCGGTGCAGGTCAAGTGCTCTGGATAGAAACGCTCGCTGATATGTTCAATGACACAATTTGAGTATGCCGTAGACACATAAACAAATGCCTCTAATCGAGGCATCTGCTTGGCTAGCTGCAGCATGACGTGAGTGGGGCGCGTATTGATATCAACTGCCGTGTGGAGGGGCTCCCGGAAGCGTACACTTGCCGCACTGTGCACCACCACCTGCACCTCATCTATCAACAGCTGCCAATCCTCCTGACTGATGCCAAGATTCGCTTCCACAATGTCTCCGTTTATCGGCGATATGCGATCAAAGCAACTAGCATCGGATTTGAGCAGCATACTAAATATCTTGTTGTGTACTTATTGCAATTAGTTGCATTGCGAGACTTCCAAATAACTTGCAGTTTACTTACGGGATCGTTCTTCCAGCCAGCAATCCGTTGCAGCACATCCTGGCCACGCTTGCCTCTGATTAGGACATAGACACGTTTCACATCTGTTGTGCGCAGCAGTTTCTCAATGAACACTGAAATTCGCAAAATAAAGCTATTAATCAGTATTAAAATTTAACAAACATGTTTAAAGACGTCAGGTCTAACAAGTCAGGCTAGCATTAACACTGGTTAAATATTGAAGAATATAATTTGATTGTTGTTATGCTAATAATAAGCTTGATAATTGTTTTGCATACTCGAACTTGGATCTCTAAATGTATTCATCTTTTTTTTGAAAAAGTGTGGAACGAGTATAGAGAAGTTGTGCTAAAGAATGTGAATATTGTTTCATTCAACTGTATTTGCATGATTTGTATTTTAAAAATTATACAAAAAATTACAAAAATGTATGCAAAAATGTTGCCTGCAGTTGTTTACAGTTTGCGGAAATAAGTTTTTGGTATATTTTTAAATAAACCAGATAATTCTTGCGGAGGAAATATATTTTCTATAGTTGTGGAAAAACTAAATTAGTTAATTCGGATTACAGAGCATTTCTTAATTAAGCATTCGGATTGATGGAAAATTTCTAAGATCCAAGAGTAATATTTTTCTTACATGATAAATTCACTGAGTAGGAAAATATTTTATTTTATTTACTCTTATATTAATTTTTGAAATATTTATCCGATTTTAGAATATTTTTTATATTATATTAAAATTAATCAGTGCGTCTTTTTCTATTTGTTTGACATTTTGGCTTAAATAAATATATCATCGATTGGCTCATCGTTGAGCGCACGCAAATTGCATTTGCACAAATAGGCAAGGATTTTCTTCTCTGCCTTCGAGCGATTAACGCCCAAGCCTTGCAGCAATGCCTCAATTCGCTTCATGGGATCATCGCCAGTTGAACTTGCTGTAGTTGTTGATGTGGTTGTTGCTGCAGGTGGAATAACAATTGTTGCTGTCACATGCTGCTCATCCATTGCTTCCTGCAGTATATCGTCCTCCACGTTGTGTTCAATTAGCTGTCCAGGACTGAGGGCGCACCAATCGACGGGATTCACTGTCTGCGTCTGTAGTTGGTGCTCCTTGAGATGATTTCTGCTGCTGCTTCCGTGTTTATGTTGCCGAATAAAGTCCAGTTTTGGCAATAGACTCCAGTCGGAATTAGGCTTGAGCTGTTCCTCGTGCAGTTTTTCTCTCAAATAATTCCAGCGTGTTATGCATGCACTGACGTCGGATTTTAGTGAAGTTGCAATGCTGCACCAGAGTTCTTTTTTCCGCTTCCTGTGTGTGCAGTAAGGTGCTTGACGCAGATCCTTTTCGTACAGGCTGGGATTGGCACGCACCATCGCAATGAGGCGTATATCAAATTCTGGACTTGTGGACATTATTAAAATAAAAGTAAACAAAACACTTTCGCATGCTGTGTGTAACAACATAAAACACTATTCCAAATTCCACTATTTTGATGTCATTTCAAATAAACTGACATTAATTTCATAGATTGAATACATGATCTTCCTTGAAAATGGTAAATTTACCGACTGTCAAAATAATTTTGTATATTTAATTTAGTATCCGATTTTGAATCACTAAAGTGACGATTGTTTGAATATGAATCATTTTGGCAATTTGTCATTTTCAAAGGTGTCGCATTTCAATCCAGTTACCGAAACTCACAACTCTTTCCAATTCACTCGAATTTAATTATACCTTTTCCAACGAAACCACTTCCGCCAGTTAGGAAAACTGTCTTGTCTTTGTAAAATGTTTGTATTTCAGATTTCGCAACGCTTTCAACAACCATTTTCTTAGCTTAAAGCACAAGCTGCAAATCCAACACTCGAACGCAAATAGTATTGTATGGACACTATATAACTCAGTCGCGGCTGCCGATTGAATAAGAGCTGCAAAGATCTAGCAACCCTATTTATTCGAAGCGCAAGCACTCGTATTCAAACTGTGCGATGTAACAGAAAGAAACACGAATCTCACACGGAAGTCGATAATATTATCACTAGCACTTACTCTCTTCCTAGATCTGAAACTTGACACATTTGAGAGTTTAGCATCTAGAGTTGCCATTAAATATTATTAAAGTTAAAAAACATTGCTGCAAAACATTGCTTATTAAAAATATTAACATTCAACAAAAATGTGCATTCTTATTTATAAGTTCAAATAGAATCGTTGCAGCCAGGTTATCTGAAATTTCGAAGCATTAACATATGTTAACATATATTTTGGCTATGATTTCAATATTAAGGCATAGAGTGGATAGGGCTGCAGAGTCATGGCCTCTATTGATGTTTCCAGCCATTTTACGCTGAGATGACGACAGCTTCGACGGTAGAGGTGCCTGCAAAATAAAATGTACATTTATTTTAAATACAATTTACTACAAAAAGTAATTGCCGAGAATTTTCTAAGCACCTCAGCTGCGTTAAATCCGCACTTCTGGTAACATCATGAAATACCAAGGAAGCCTTTTGTGTATTCTTTGTCAATGTGCCACCATGGTGCACAAACTCATCCATGTATTTGCTCTGGGCTGCATCAACAGAAAAGTTCGCCACAAGACCACTAAATAATTTACTACTTTCGCTTTTGACTAGCTCCGGAGATTTGCTGGGATCGGATGTGGTCTCATTTTTCACTTCCGTTTTTATCGCCTTGGGCTTAAAGAAATCTTTCAGATTTCCTTGCAATGTGGTCGTGGGTGCCTCTAGCTTAGACATTTTTCGTGCGCTGCGTCCCTTTGAAGGCGTTGCTTCTTCCTCATCGGAGTCATTTTTAGATCTCTTTGCTTTTTTGCTGCTGCTCGTTAGTGATGCTTTAGTTGTTTTGTCCTTTGTCGGCGTCTTCTCTACCTTAAGTTTATTCTCTAAAGCATTGTTATTATCCGGCTTACAGTTAGCCAAGAGCAGATCCACATTCACGTTTTGCTTGGAGGCAGCATAAAGATTTTCCAAGTGCTCCAAATCATTTGCCTCCTTTGCGCTTTTATCGCTGCGCAGCCGGGTGATACGCGGAAAGCGTATGGAGATGCCCGCTGCTGTGTGTGCCTCGGATTGCGTGAACTCGGCGCCCGTGATCTCCCACACGGGCATTTTCTCTGGCACCTTGGCCAGCACATCGGGTACGAGTGCTTTTTTGCAGAGTAACCAGCTGGGAATCTTGTTGGCATCGCTACGATCTGTAAGTTTCATCAGTGCTTCGTGTATGTCATCGTTGGTAGCGTCATCGAGGCCGGAGTGCACCTTGGTAACCGTCTTCCAGAGATGATCGCGTGCATCATAGCAGCCCATCAGAAAAATGCTGAGCACACCGCCCTTTTTGCCAGAGCCATACCACGCGCCCAGCACAACCAAATCCGCTGTGTCGGCCATTTTGCCACCGAAAAGATAATCCTTTTTCACTTTAAGCCAATTGCGTTTGCCCGGCTGATAGGTGCCAGCGGGACTCTTAAGTACAACACCCTCCAGATTGGCTTGCAGCACCTTGGCCGTCATCATGGCCAACTCCTGCTTGGTCTTAAGAAACTCCGATTCGGACAACTGTACATGAGATTTGATTGGCTCAATGTTTTTCTCTCAGTGCTTCGTGTATGTCATCGTTGGTAGCGTCATCGCGGCCAGAGTGCACCTTGGTAACCGTCTTCCAGAGATGATCGAGTCATCATGGCCAACTCCTGCTTGGTGTCACCCACTGCAGCGTGTCGCCCTGGAAGCCCGAGCCGCTGCTGCCCTTCTTAAAGAAGTGTTCCAGTTTCTCAACTTTTCGCAAATAACTCGACTCGCCCGCAATTTCATCGCAAATGCGGCGAAACGTGTCCAGTTTGTTGTCTTCATTGCCCATAGCCCTGCTCCAGTTTCCAGTTAAGCGCCACAAACGACAGTTGTTCAACAATTTAAGCATAAATTATTGCAAGCAATGGTGAAACTCGGCTTCTTCTTCTTCCCTTGCCCTACAGAGCACTGTCGGCAGACGTACGATTCACGCGTCAACAAGTCCGGCATCTTCGAGTCGAATCAGCTGTTGGGCTCATTTATCGGCACAGCGATAAGTAAGAATATCGTATCTGCAGTCGCTGTACAATGCCGTTACGAATTTGAATCCGAGAAACCGGAACGCATACAAATTAAGTTTCACAATTTTAATATACCAACGGAAGGGGAGAACTCCAGCAGCTGTCTGGATGAGGATGCACTGCATGTGCTGGGAGAGGTGCGTGGCAAGTACGAGACTCAAGAACTGTTGTGCGGTGCCTTTTTGCCCAAGCCGCTCATGTCCAGCGGCCAAAAGCTTCAGCTGCAGTTTGTGGGCAAATATCCGCCGAAAATGACAAACAAAGTGCAGTATTACGGATTTCGTGCCGAGTATCGGTTTCTCACAAGTGAGCCGAACATAATAATAACAAAATTTGAAGAACATTAATTATAGCGATAATTTCTTACTTAGATTTTGGAATAACGTCGGGCGTGCAGCAGGGAAATGAGTGCAGCTTTGCTTACAACAGCAGCGATCGGATTACGGGTCTATTTCACTCACCGAATTTCCCCGGCTACTATCCCGAGAATGTTGTCTGCAATTATTACTTCTACGGAGCCGATGAGCGGATTGTGCTGCGCTTCACGTACTTTGATGTCGAAGGCATTAGCACGTAGGTTACATTATAATCCCTCCTTAAGCGAAATACTTTACCTGATTGCTTACAGATGTGAGCATCAAACTGCCAGCGATTATGTGGAATTCTCCAATTTCATGACCACGGATCGCAAGTTCACCAGACACTGTGGCAAATTACCCGACTTTGAAGTACGTTCCGATGGACGTTTCTTTCGTGTATCCTTTCATTCCAATGATCGGTTTGTTGCTAATGGTTTCCGCGCTCTCTACACATTTGAATCTCCGACTGGGAAAAGTTCTGTGGATATCTCGGATAGCACTGGTTCTATGCAAAGTTATGTTTCCAGTGGAACGCATCATTTACTTAGAATTGTTAGCATAATAATAAATATTGTAATCTCAATTTATACTATTTAAAAATATATATTCCATAAATGATTGCTTAAGTTTTAACTAACGCATATACATTTAGTATATTTTTTAAATCAATCTTTCCGTCGAATGTAGTTATTTTTAAATATCGATATATATCGGCAGACGAAACAATTAAGTGTGGCTGCACTCTTGTTTATATTCGCATTCACCAACACTGTTTTCAATCAGTGCCGCGAAAGTTTCCACTTGCATACGTTTGGTCTGCTCGGCATTCGTTCATTATTCGCCGACAGCTTTGCGAGGTGTTGATTGCCCGCGCTGCGTTGAATACTCAGTGCTCAGTTTCGTCTGTTGGGCATCCTTAGTTAGGGGTGGTGGGCTCGTCACTGTCGTGTCGTGTGTTCGTACGCTGAAAGCAGTTCAAAGTGGGCAGAAAGCATAACAGAAAGTATTAATACCTAGTAATAAGTGTCAAACAATAAGCAATCTGTACACGCATTGCACACCAATAGTTAACACATCAAAAAGCAATTCTTCGAACATAAGCTCAAAATGTTCTCACGACCCAGGTAAGCTTTCAATTCAGCTGGCAAGCCTTGTCCTTGCCAAATTAATTTTTGCATGCTTGCAAATATCTTTGGGCGTTCCGTGCATTATGCAATTTCCGACCGACTGCTCCACATCCACATCCCAGCTGTTGTTCGTCAGTGACCCAGTCTGAGTCTTATTCGCCGCAGACGAGTATGCGCCAAGGCAGGCGAATCTACCCCTCCCCCTCAGCCTAGCCTGTTGTCAGAACTGCGCAGCTTTCATTTTCATTGCCACTAACTATGCTCACCAAATACACACACAGGCACACACACTCAAAGGTTCGCTCACGTTTTGGCATTGACCTAACTTTTCTGGTTTTCGCTTGATACCCAGTTTTTCCTGCAACAGCTGATTAATGCAAAAAAAAAAAAACAACAAAATAATCAAAAGACGAATTTTTATCATCCCCTTTTTATGTTGTTTTCGTCATTGCGTAAGAATTGGCAGCTTATGTACGGAAAAAAGAAAAAAACAAAAAAAAAATTCCCTAGAACTAAATAGCATAATAAAAGCTGCAATTACACACAAAACAAATCAGCTGAACGAAAATCAATAAACAATCACATAATACACGTGTGTGTGCTTGTGTTTGTGTGTGTGTCTGCCTCCAAAATGTATACATGTTGTATCATTAAAGAATACACCTTCACGTTCATGGACATGGACACACTGTCTATAATATATGCCTATAATATATATATATATATATCTATATACATATAATTTGTATACTTATGCCAAATTCTAAATTTATATACATTTCATACAATACATACACAAATATTTGCGATATTATTTTGTTTTTGTGCTTTTCTCTCTTTCGCTGCCAAGTTCAAACAATTTTTGCTGCTGCGCAGCTTCATATGCCATCTCGCTCACTCTGCTGCTGTTTCTTTTTGATTTTTTACCACTAGTTTTGACATGCCAAATTGTAAATATCAGGGCGAAATACATTTGAGTCCATTGACTTCTTTTTGGATATGTTCTGACTTTTGGATTTTTATATTTACGTGCCTACGTATGTATCTGTGTGTATGTTTGCCTCCATGAAATTATTTGGCGAAGTCAGCGTTCTGCGTCACCGTTTAAATAATTATATACTTCCACATATACAGCAAGTTTACACCACGATAATATCACGTGATGTGTGTCATAATATTATGTCATAATATTTCTTTAACAAATAAAAGGTCTCTATTACATTCAATACTTTCCTGGAGAATTATAATTATAATTGTACATTTGAATTAGCTTAGCATTTGTGTATTCATTTTGTTATCTGCCTGAAATTGCTCTAAATCGGAGTGGGGGAAACTTAAAACCTACTGGGAAAAACGAATACGTGAATTTAAAAAAAAAAAAAACACTTATGAGTTCTGGGAAAATGCTCCCGATATTATATTATTCCCATGGGAATAACGCAATATAAAATATTGAACATTAGTTTTTTATCGTGTAATCTTTCGCACATTGCGGAAATGTTATGACATGCATTTACGGTCGTGATTAGATATGACAAGTCTAAATGCATATAAATACATACTTACATACATATGTCCATATGCATGTGTGCACCGTATACAGTTGTGAAAAAAATAATAGTACTACGACATTTTCTCTTTCAAACCATGAAAAATCAGACCATTAGTTCTGCAATTTTTACAAATGTAGATCTTTATAATATTTTTTAGTTTCCCACGTATAAATTAAAGTTAGTACTGCGCCTGATATATATACATATATATATATATATATATATATATTATTTATTTTTTTCCCATATTAAGGGAAAAGTTACTGTTTGGCACGAAGAAAATAATTAGAATGGGGCTTTATTCTCTGCGTTAACTTTCTTAATTTTTCATTAAATTTAATTTAAAACGGCGAATAAAATAATGTTTGTTTCTTCTTTCACTTCTCAAAATGTATTCATTAGCACCCTAAACTTACAAAACCTTTGAAAACATTTCCAGTGAGAGTGGTGCTATTATTTTGTTCGCAGCTGTATATGTATGTATATGATGGATTTGTGAAATTGTTCAACACTTGGCGCTCAGGTGAGCGCCGCTTGTGGCATTAAGCTGTACAAATATCAACAAAATGACAACTAATGATAATGATACATTGCCCATGGCATACCCTCCCTTACCCTTCACCTTACACTCTGCCGATAATTAGCAACCAGAAATGTTTGTCTACATCGACAACGCATTCGGGACAGGTAGCAGTTGGATACCACGTCATTAGCTCGTGGAGGATACATAGAAGCATTAATTATGCGTTTTGCCAATGTACTGCCATCAATAGACCAAAATTGTAGTCACAAGTGTGCGCCAATTAGGGGAAAATTGCTTGAGAGCACTTGCGAAACACTTGTTGTCGTCATGCTGCCATTTGGAATCTTATCGCGCCCCCAATGCGGCTTAGTTTAGCGTCAATGTGATAAATATCAATATAATTTCCGCCAGTTAGGAGTGGTTGACTTACAGATTACCTGTATGCCAATAATGTCGACTATAATTTCATTTAGTTGTAATCAAAGCTTATATACTTAAATATCATTAGTTTGCCATATTTTACTTAGATTTAATCAAAACTTATATTCTTAAATTTCTTTTGTTTGTCACACGATATAGTTAGAAAGATAAAATAATAGCCTAATTTATTTATTTATTTATTAAAGATAAGTTTAACAAGTAATTTATTAACATGCTTTCGGCTTTAGTTCAGTTCATTTTCAAATGCACAAGATATTTAAAAAAAATTTAATATTAAAACTTGGAATTTTTCTAAATTATTGGAAATTCTAGCCAACACCAATTTATCTCAGTAGGATCAAGTCAAACCTTTTGCTTTTAAAATGCGAATTTGATTCATTTCCTATACTTCGCTTCAATACCCCAAGTATTATACAGGGTATACAAAAACCTATACATCATATACCAATGTTGTTATCTTAACAAATTTGTACCTAATGTTGTCTGTCTTACATACCAAACAAGTTTTGCAATTTTCGAGATTATCAAAACTAAAAAACAAACGATAAACAGCTGACTCTGACCTTGGACTTGAACTTTTTTGAATGCCATTGCGTATCGCCGGCTGCAACAATTGTCGCAATCATACATTTGAGTCACTTTTATTTTATTTGATTATATCTTGTTGCAGCTTGTGCGGAAATCTCGGCAAATTGTGCCGCAGCGGCACTGCAGCAGTAACAGCCACACCAAAAACAACAGCAGCAGCAGCAGCAACACCATTGCCGGCATCATCGGTGCTGGCTCTATGCGATGCCCGTGGTTACCATGAGGTTGTCGGCGACATCATCTGCCCCTCGCAGGTGCGCGGCATTGATCACATTCGCGATCCGCGCTTGAATAAGGTAAGTGCACTTGCAAATTGCGACACAGCTGGGGCTGGGGTTGTATTCGTATTCGTATTCGTAAAACGATGAGACACACACTGATTGCTTTCATTGCGCATTGCCAGGGCTTGGCCTTTACGCTGGAGGAGCGTCAGGTGCTGGGTATTCATGGGCTGCAGCCGGCACGTTTCAAGACGCAGGAGGAACAGCTACAGCTGTGCAAGATTGCCGTCAATCGGTATACGGAACCATTGAATAAGTATCTGTACCTGAGCGATCTGCACGATCGCAATGAGCGCCTCTTCTTTCGTTTTCTGTCCGAGAACATTGAGGATTTGATG
The DNA here is from genome assembly GCA_035041535.1 of Drosophila cognata. NCBI lineage: Eukaryota > Metazoa > Arthropoda > Insecta > Diptera > Drosophilidae > Drosophila > Drosophila cognata. The sequence continues at coordinate 7,640,797 of JAWNLC010000571.1, read as the reverse complement.
CCAATTGTGTACACTCCCACAGTGGGTTTGGCATGCCAACGCTTCGGTCTAATCTACAGACGTCCGCACGGTCTGTTTGTCACATTCAACGATCGCGGCCACATCTTCGATGTGATGAAGAACTGGCCGGAACCAAATGTCCGTGCCATTTGTGTAACGGACGGTGAGCGTATCCTGGGCCTGGGTGATCTTGGTGCCTGCGGCATGGGCATCCCAGTGGGCAAACTGGCGCTGTACACGGCTCTGGCGGGCATCAAGCCGCATCAGTGTCTGCCCATTGTTGTGGATGTTGGCACCAATAACATCGATCTGCTGGAGGATCCGCTGTATGTGGGTCTGCGACAGAAGCGCGTCGTGGGACGCGAATATGATGACTTCATTGATGAGTTTATGGAGGCTGTCGTTAAGCGCTATGGCCAAAACACTCTTATCCAGTTTGAGGACTTTGGAAACCACAATGCATTTAGATTCTTAGACAAGTACCGCAACACATACTGCACCTTTAACGACGATATTCAGGGCACAGCTTCTGTGGCCGTGGCCGGTTTGTATGCCTCCAAGCGTATCACAGGAAAATCCTTCAAGGATTACACTTTCCTATTCGCCGGTGCCGGCGAGGCAGCCATTGGCATTGCGGATCTTGTGGTCAAGGGCATGGTTGCAGAAGGCGTACCCATCGAAGAGGCATACAGCAGAATATATATGGTGGATATCGATGGCCTTTTGACCAAATCGCGCAAAGTGGGAAACTTGGACGGCCACAAGGTCAACTATGCCAAGGACGTGGAGCCCATGGCTGATCTCGAACAAATTGTGACGGCCATTAAGCCAAGTGTAAGTCTTGTATTCATATGATATGCACCATTTCTGAGTCCCTCTTCTAAACGTATCCAATTGATTAGGTTTTAATTGGCGCTTCGGCTTGTGCCGGTCTCTTTACGCCAAAGATTCTGCGCACCATGGCGGACAACAATGAGAGGCCCATTATATTTGCTCTCTCAAATCCAACCAGTAAGGCAGAATGCACAGCTGAGGAGGCTTATCAAAATACGGATGTGAGTTGTTGCCCTCCTAGTTAACGTACTGGGTAACAAGATGTGTTTGCGTTGTTTTTAGGCACGCGTCATATTCTCATCGGGCTCGCCCTTCCCACCGGTTACCGTGGGCGACAAAACTTACTATCCCGGTCAGGGTAACAATGCCTACATCTTTCCTGGTGTGGGTCTGGGCGTCATTTGCACGGGCACCCATCACATACCTGATGATATGTTCCTGATTGCCGCCCAGGAGCTGGCCAACTTTGTGGAGCCCAGTGACATTGAGCGTGGCTCGTTGTATCCGCCCCTGGCGAGCATTCGTGATGTCTCCATGAACATTGCTATTGGGGTGACCAAGTGTGCTTATGACAACGGTATGCTGTCGATGCTGTTCATTTAATCGGATGCATATGCTAATGCTTGTTTGATCCTTTTAGGTTTGGCATCCACATACCCAGAGCCGCAGGACAAGCGCAAGTGGCTGGAGGATCAATTGTACAACTTTAACTATGAGTGCTCGATGCCGGTGACCTGGACCTGGCCACGCATGCCCTACATCAAGACTCGTGAATTAGTGCCCATCAAAATCTATGGAAAAAAAAGTGATTAACATTTGTTTTTTCTTTCTATTTTCTATTTTAGGCGCAGAGAGTCCGCTAATTGCCGCTATTAAATAAGAAAATCGTTCAGTTCTCTTGGTTGATCGTTTGATGGCACCTTCTGTATTGCATTCTAATCCACTCTTCGTACCGCTATTACTACTACTACTACTTCCAAGTGACCACCATCAGCACCAATACAAAAAACCACTAACCAAAAGTAGGCCTTGAATATTTCTGCAATGGCTCACAAAATCTACATATGTTATTATATGATTAAATCACTCGGCACGTTGCTCGTTGCAAGTTCAAGATCAGCCGGCGTTATGGGCTACGTGCTCCTCGGCTCCCATGGGTGACTAAAATGCAAGCAAACTTCAACAGTGTACTTTAACTTACTCATTATAATTGTTAGCCGTAGATCCGAGCTGTGTTGTTGATAACCAAGCGACATGTGCGATAGAAAATGTTATGTATTTTCGATATGTTAATAGTATTATACCTGTATAGCTTATGTATATAATGTTTTTATTTGTATAAGTTATCAAATTAATTTGTATGTGATCGAAAATGATAATGCATCGATGTATGCGATCCTATTATTAATGTTTACTTACTAACTGCTTTGCTTATGCTTTGTTTTCTTTTTCACCTGAAATTGAGTTTAATTGGCTTGCTGGCTTTTTTCCCCTCTGGCTGTCTAACTCTTGCTTTAACTCTCTTTCTATCTTTTCATAACTAACCGCTTCAACATAATTCAATTTCTCTGCGTTTCTCTCTATAACTTTAAAGCAAAATGAACATTTCAAGAATTGATTGATATTGATTTATTGCTATTTCCCTCTCCTTGACATACAGAACCCGAAGAAATAATTTAAATTATCCAACCCACACCGACCGCAAAGATCCATTGGCAAATATAGACAGCAGAACGATGAGGTTCTTCTGCTCATCATTGAATGAATGCAAAAAAGAGCAGCCGTTGACTTCTTATAATTAACTCATAATCTTACTTAACAATCTAAGTAAAAGCGTTTTAATTTAATACACCTACACCACGTATATAGAAATATATATGTATGACCATAGAAATGATTATTATTTTTTGTTGTGTATCCATGTCTGATATTTATTAAATAGCTATTAAATTGCCTTGTTATAATTTATTGTTACAAAAGTCCATTTTTAATTTATCCAACTAAATACCTACAAAAATGGTGCAGTAATCTTCTATCAAGTGTACAATTGACCAGCTGATGTGCGATGAACAATAAAATACAGAAAAATTGGTTATCTCAAATATATATGTATATTTATTTGCATTTTAACGTAGAGCAAAAATTCCGGAAGACAATTGACAGATTTGCTATAAGCACTTAGCAGGCAACACATAGAGGCGTCAATTCTACTAAAAACAGAGAAAGATTTATAGGAGATTTGACATTTGAGAAACTGGTTTTTGATAGGAATTTCTGCTTGTTGTGCTGATATTTTGATAGTTCTTTTTATCATAATTCTTCATCAGTTACCTGATGAAATGTTTACGATTAGTAAGAAGAGTATATGCTTATGAGAAATTCTAATATTTCTCAAATTCTTTAACATTGATTTTTTCATTTATTCTAAATTTATAACAATATTGAAAAAAATAAACTAATTTTCAACAAAAAACGATTGGAAGCTTAATCATAATTTAATAGTCTGAAGCATATCTAAAAACATACAGTATAAAAACAGAGGGTATTCAATCGTCGTATCGTGAACAGTGAAAGTGTGAACATGCTGGTTGATTGCCTCCGTTGAACCAAGCTGAGAGTTACAGCTTGATAAGCTTGAAAAACAGCTCTCCAAGTATTAAAGTGCGCACATGAAAGTGAACTGATTACGATTGACTTGTCAGTTGATGTTTATAAATACAAATGATCGCAATGTTTATAAAATTAATGAAATATTAACAAATATTTATCTTTTTAAATATGTTGTAAGTATCCGTGCTACTAAAATAATGCAACTTCTGTTTGATGCATTGAAAAGAAAGGCGAACACATGCGTAGTTTGTGTTTGGGTGGGGGAAAACCCAAATCACACGACGAGTGTTCATTGAGAACTCCGAGAGATGAGATGAGCTGAGCTGAGATTTCAAGCTGGCTCGCTGAGCGAGCAACCTTAAGCGGTCTATTCGTATAAAATAATGTGTTTTGAGTGCAGTGCTCGCAGTAGCACTTGGAGCGCCTGTTGAGTGTGTTGATAGTCAGTGAAAAAGCCGGCCTTGATCAGTGTTCAGTCTTTCTTAGCATTGGCAATAAGATGATGTTTCGTTGCTGTTTCCTCGCCGCCGTCACCTGTCTGTTTGCCGCTCGATCCGCCCGAGCAGGTGAGAAAGAAAATTTCCCATGACTCGACCCGTTTGGCTTGTTAACTAATTACTTGTATATATATCTATATATATATATATATATGTATATATATTTGTATGTGTATAGCATACGCCGACGAATGTCTAACCCAAAGTGAAGAGAAGGGCCTGTGCATGCCATTTTCCTCCTGCCGGGACATCGAGCAGCGTCTCTTGGCCGCCCAAAAAACTGGCGAACGTGTAACACCGGAATTGGCCAACTTTTTGCAGAAGGCGTCCTGCGGTGAATTCGATAAAGTGGTAATTAGTAAAATGAAATTCATTTGAAGCTGAATTTAATCAAATGACACATCGAATAGCGCCACTTTTGCTGTCCGTTGCCTCAAATTCAGCACAACTCCAAGGTTATGGAGGTGTTTACGAGTCCGAACTTCACCTGCGGCTCCATTCTCAATCAGCGCGTGGCCTCGGGCAAAGAGGTGCAGCTCTCCTCCAGGCCCTGGATGGCCTTGCTCAACTACAAGAGCTTTGACGAGTCTCGTTTCCTTTGCGGCGGCACCCTCATCTCGAACCGTGAGTTTACTATTTTCATCGATATGTATTCATGACTGATGCCCAATCTCAATATCACATTTAGGTTACATTCTGACCGCAGCTCATTGCGTATATGGATTGGAGGATTCGCTGTGAGTATAAGCTTGAAGCAAAATTAAATATCGTTGCTGATTTGTTTTCGAAAAATGTACACTTAAACTGAAAATCCTGGAAAAACACATAGTTTCATATTTACCTATTTCCTTGTTGATGTGATTAATGTTGATAGTTATTTGCTAAAAAAAAGACTGGTTCTCAAACATTAACTGCATTTTAGTGATCTTTTGACAATTACAATATATTGAATTAGGATAACAATGAATCCGAAAAAATTACGATTCCAGATAATAGTTATAAATTGCTCAGATTGCTTATGTCTTTGAAATTGTTTCAGCAATGAAATTCGTTTGGGCGAACATCGCATTTCCACCGAAAAGGACTGCCGACAGCAGGGACGAAAGCAGAAGTGCGCACCGCCAGTGGTGGATGTGGGCATTGAAAAGATGTTTCTGCATGAGAAATACGACACCAAGCGCATTACTAATGATATTGCACTGCTGCGTCTGAATAGAACAGTTGAATTCCAGAGTAAGTTCAAGCGACAGCATCATCTTTGTCCATCACTAAGAAGAAGTCCTCTTACAGAGCACATTAAGCCCATTTGCCTGCCGATCAGCGATGAATTGAAGCGACAATCAGAATCAATGCCCAACTACTTTGTCACCGGCTGGGGCACCACCGAGAAAGGCTCCGCCTCGGACGTGCTGCTGCAGGCGAGTGTGCCCATCCAGACCCGGTCTACGTGCTCGACGGCCTATCGCCGCGAAGTCCTCCACACTCAACTATGTGTGGGCGGCGGCGATCTGCAAGACTCGTGCAAGGGTGACTCTGGTGGGCCCCTGCAAGCACCTGCCCTCTACTTGGACGAGTACAAGCTGCGCATGGTCGAGTTCGGCATTGTTAGCCAGGGCGTGAACTCCTGCGGCGACATCAGCCTGCCGGGCATCTACACTAATGTGGCTGATTATGTGCAGTGGATAACGGACACCATGGCCAGACATGGACTCTAGTAACTGGAACGGAGTCTTGCGATTACACATACATATAATCACACCTAGATGCATAGGGGTTGCCTGTAAGGGATCACCTGCTAATAGAAACAATTTGTAATAACTAAACTCACTGTTTCTAAATTAGTTTAAATATGCAAATTTATTCACTATATTGGTAAGATTAGGTTAAGATGAACACAAGTTGACAAATAAGGAAACAATTTGGCACCACTACGATTCGTGTCTCGGATGGGAAATTTACCATTTGTGCTCGGAATCGTGACACAACTTAGGTTGATATCTTGGATAAATTGCCCTGCATCAAATAAAATACGGTTTGAGTATCGAATTCAAATGTTGTGCTCTTTCGCTTTTATGTGCGTTCCCTTACGATGAACAGTTGTGTAACATTTTGTACAGATTTTCGATATTCAACAGATGGTGAAAGTTCGTCAGAGTCCGCACTTTGAAATTGCAGCGCAACTCTCAATTGTCGTTTCAAATCTTTAATATACATACATTATATTTTATTATCCCCCCTGTGAAAATAAAGTCTACTTTTGCTTCGCCTTTAGATCACATATTTTGATGACGACATCCGATGAGTCAATTTGTTACTCGCAGACTGTGTTTTCTGATTAATGAAATTGAAGCATAAAATCACTCTTAACTTATATTCTTATTTGATTAAATGGCAAATGTGAGTCTACCTATTAAAAATGCGTAAACACCAAAACACAATTTGCATTGTGTGTGCCTCTGATACGAGGAAGTAAAGCCTTTTGAAAGCTCTATTACTTATTTAAAAAGCAATTGTACAGCAAGAATGATGAAATATGTAGATTAAAAAGTGGCAACTATTTACTTAAAAATTCAAATGCAAATCGGATCGAATATTTGTATGAAACTGTCAAGCTTTTCAAGCAATTTTCTTTTTGACAGACAAACAAATTTATTGCAATAGGGAAACTCTCGTTTTCAAGGAATTCGCAATTCATTTCATTGTACAAATACAAACACTAGTTGCATGTGCTCCACTATATAATACCCTGCCTACACAATTCGAGCAAAAAATCAGGCAGCTTGGTGGTTCTTTCAAGCGAATAATTCAAACTTAATTATAATCAAAAGAGAAACAATAAAGTAAAAATATAACAATTACATAAGCAAAAGCAGTTAAGATATCAATTTATTTTCAGTTCGACTGTGGATGCTGAACAAAAATTAATATTCTAAACGTTGGCATCCCAGTCCATGAATGGATAAAGGGTATCATAAGAGGGTTTTCTTTTTCTTTTCCTTTTTTAAATAAATATGTGAACGTGAACGAATTAATAAATATTCAGATTGATTTTGTCTGATGGTAATATCAGTTAGTAATTACATACATACAAACGTCAATCATTGATAAACTAACAAGAAAATAATGAGCAGAAGTCATGCCGTAAATCTTTAGTTTTACTCTGTTAGGGAAAAACAACTTTTCAACACAAATGCTTTCTATTTAAATGCAGAAGCAAATAAATTTTAAACTTTTTCCTTCGCAACTTTTCTCAAGTTTTCTTGATGTATACATGGTGTACATACAATTCAAAATAAACTGAAGTGCATGTTAATGTTCTATGTTTCTGATTTTAATTTTACTAAACTGATTAGCATTTAAAAGCTTTTTGCTGAGATAAAAATTGACTTTTTGATTCCTAAAAGACATACTTTATTTGATTGTCAGGCATTCAAATTCAGCTGCGTTTTTTGTTCAAGCAGCTGTACACACAAACTTCGGTTGTCGACAAGTCTTGAAGTGTGCTTTGTCAGATGAAAGTTTTGAGTTTGAGGTTATTTTATCGTCGCACTAATTGCAGAAGAATGCAAGGAGGCGTAAAGGATTTGGTTGGCTGTGCAAGCAGCTGCCTGATGTCTGCTGCCTGCTGCCTGCAACTGGCTCACTGCACTCATTGGCGGCGTTAATTAAAAGCATCTCAAGGCACAGAAACTAATAAAAGCCAAACAATTTTGGTATCACGACTTTCAGCTTTTCGCTCCTCGATTTCCTCAGTTTTGCAAATCCATATGGCGTTGGCATTGTCGATTTTTTTTTGTTGCAACGAACAAAAAAATAAAATGAGTAGAATGGGAGAACTGCGGTCGCGGTTGTGCAACGCTGCAGTTCTCTTTGGCTTAGTTGTTTTTGTTGCTGTCCAGGACGCAGCTTGGGGTGGTTTGCGGACTAGTGAGAAGTGGTCGTCGCGTAGTCCTTGTCTGTAGAGATGGGTCGCTTCGTTGTTTGTTTGATTGCCTGTTTCTACTGATTACTGAGGGTACTACAATTTTGTCATGAAGCTTGTATCGAATTAAAGGATGTCAAAGATGTCACAAGCATTTCTAGCCGAGTCGCTATCTATGGTAATTAGACTCACACTTATAAAGCGAAAATTTGGAATCTATCAGTCTTTGCAGGCAACGGAACGGATCTCTGTGCCATATACCTAGCAGATACAGACCGTCCAGAGAGATCAACATACAGTATATATTTCAGAAAATTGTTAAATGCTTGTGTTGTTTTCAATATTATTTTATGAATTTCAGATAGGATTTTTTTTTAATAAGGAACCGCAACTGTTATTGGGAAATATCTGCAAACAAAAAAAAAAATATTCAATATAAAACCAGAAGGTTATTGAGGGTGATTTTTAATTTAGGAAGTTTTTTAAATTTCAGTGCGATTACTTTTCTTGAGAACATTTTATTTCCGAATCAAATTATGCATGACTAAACACCTAACTTTTGCGTAACAATAATGAACATGAAACTAGTGTTTCGATCAATTTGAATATCAAATAAGCAATCGGTAGGTTTTGTTAAATAATAGTGAAATTTAGTGAAATGTCGACAAAGTGAATCTGGCCTGCCAGAGTATCCAATTTTCGGCGAGACTTTAATTGCCCTCCTTTCTTGTTGTTCTTATTATTGTTTTTTCACTTTGTAGCTGAACGTTCAAGACTCCCCCAACGTTTGTGTTTGTCTTCCATTAAAACATGTTGTTGCTACAGTGCACTTACATTGGGGCCGGAAGGAGTGTTGCAACAGACGTCGCCAAAATATTGACACTGCCGAATTGTTTTTGTGTCCTCTGCTCGCCAAACTGTGAGCCAGTCTAGGCGTAAAATCCATATTAATGAAATTTAAGGCGGACAACCAGCACAGCCATTGGCGAACACGAATAAACCAACAGTCGCCTACCAAATGAATGCCATTTATCATACACACTTAATACCCGCATACGAATAACAACTACTGCCAGTAAATTGGCATATCAGCGCTGCAATTACTCATTTGCGGGACCAGATGAAAACTGATTGATGCTGGTCGTATCGAACACGTACAAATTGCACACTCTCTGGTAACGATACCATATTGAAAATTGCTCGTATTGGTAAATTATTTCTTGTAAACATTTTTTTGTAAGGAAATTCAAAATGTCAAAATGCCATAATTATATATATTATATATCATGAAAATGGATGTTGTCTGATTCATGGGTCACTTTTTCTTGATTCTTTTGGATTTATTTGGAGTGTTTTTTCGGTTAACTCGAAGCCTAGCAAATACAGTATCATTTTTAAATAGGGCAAAAATCACTTGGAGTACTTACTGTAAAAGCAGTAAAGTTCCCACTGCATGCACTTCAAATACAATTGAAATAAATAATGATTATAATGAATTATTTCCAGACTTCAGTAATTTTCATACAGTGGAAGAAAGATGGACTGGCAATGAATTCAAAAAGTCGCTTTTGTCGTTACTTGCAGTGCGCTCATATTTTGCGAGGCGCTCTTTGCTTAAATTACTTATTCAAACTTTTTGGCATTTATTGTAGAGGCATTTGTGAATGCAATGGCTGGACAGGATACAACATTTTCCATCAGTGCATTGACATTTCTGTCTATCTCTCTCTGTCTATCTGTCTGTGTGTGCTCGTATGCATTTGTGTGTGTCAATTTGAATATTTGCATACAGAATTTAAATAATATTGTCCGATTCATGGTCTGACACTTATAAGACAAAATGAAATAAAAGATGACACCAGCGACAACAAAAGGACTGTAGTAACAGGAAGGTACTAAGGATGCGAAACACGCCCTCACACATACAGACGCACACACGCACACACACTCAACAAGGACGACAAACAAATAAACATCACCTCCAACTGACGCGACCGGTAGCCGTATTGCCGTATTGGTGGTGCGAAATGTCGCAACCACTGACTCACACACACACACAAACACTCACAAACTCGCACACTCGCACACTTTCACACACTCGCACTCATTGAATGCGCTTTAATATTTCAAAAGCTTTAATGAAATAGCTTTGCTTTCCTCAACTGTCGTTTGCCTTTTCAATTTGCTCCTCCAAACGAGGCGGCTGCTCACGACTGTCTCCTTTATATATATATACCCATATACTATATATATATATTTAGCATATACAAAAGGAGCAAGAACTTGCTTTGGAATGCGGTAAGTGTGTATAAACACACATATGTAGTTTGTAAGCACACATGAGCAGGTGAGTGTAAACTTTATGAAATGAATAAAAATTGTCGCATTCTGTAAACTGTCAAATTGAGTTCAAAATTAGTTTCAAGGGGGATCTTCGGAACTTTGACATTGCGATTGCATAAAAATGTAAAACTTAAGCACACTCTTTCAAAGGTGGAGTTTGTTCAATAACAAGCACCTTGGGAAATTTATAAAAAACTTATTCATGTATATTTACAGATGAAAACATTGCAATATGGCAAAAGCAACAACAACCATAAAGGTGTATAATTTTATAAACATTTCATGTGTGCATATCAAAATAACCTATATCTCACAGAAGTTCAAAGTTAATTTCATATATGTATCCAGAAACCAAGCGACCGAAACAAGTTTAAAGAATATTTTACAGTCGAATGCATTTAAAAACCCCAAAGACCAAAAATAAATACGATTACCGCAACGGATCCAACAACCACCACCAGCAATGCCACCATCAAGCAGCAGGTTACGAATAACCCAACCCCCCACCATCCCCCCTCCCCCCTCACCCTCAACCGCTTGCAGTGCTGGCTGCTGGTTCATCGGATTCTTGTTAGAGAGGTTGTTTGTCTATCTATTTGGGCCATTGTTGCGTCGACATGCCGCAGGCTTTTGGTCATTTTGTCGCCGATTTACGTTTTGAAAAACAATTTTCTCTCCTAATGATGAGGCGGTCGCTTCCGATTCGCTTACCAGCTCGTTTTCAGTAGACTTTCGTATTTCTTATGCCACTTTCATATCGACAGTACCAAAAGGGCAATTTAATCCTTAGCTCAGTCCTTGCTCAGCATTTGTGTGCCCTCTACCGATAAAATGTTTATGAAAGGGTATAGTACTTATGAGGACAAGTCTTGAACTGACAGAATATGATAACTATTGAACATAGATAAATGCCAATGAGTCATGATTATTTGTTAACTATTGACAACTTCTCTCTCTTCTATTCCCTCTAAACATAAATAGTATTCAGTCGTTTTTAAGCCCAAAATAAACATCGAAATGTACATTGTTTCCTCGGAAGAGTATCTACCAGACGAATCGATGTTATTTAATTTCAAATTGTTGTCTTTACTTTTATGGAACATCACATAGGCACATTTTGTTTATTGTCTGCGGCCATGTGTGTGTTTGTGTATCTTTGTGGGTGTGTCGCCCATTTCCATTTCAATTCAGAGAATGGACTATTATTGTTCAACCAAACATAACTGATTTAATATTGGATATGACAGCGGAATGGCCAAGCCAAATGGCAACTTGATTTCAATAACAAATTAGTTCATTTTGTTATTACGCTCAGAAGCAACATTATTTTTGTGCTCAATCTTCCAAATTTATGCAGGCTGCGTCTCACTCGGGAAGCGGCTTTCAAATTGAGCTCTTGTGGCATGGCGTCAAAGCCTATCAATTTCGTGGTGACGCCACACCATTAGTTGCTTTGCCCTGCTTTGCCATTGAATCGGAATCCGGGCATAATTCCGAGTTCCAAGTTAATTATCGCATGAGACTATTCGTCCCGAAACCATTTCTGAACATGTTTTAATTACCGATGGATAAGCATACATATACATTATGCACACATATGTGGATGTGAGCAAATATGTACATTAACACATTAATCCATTGGAAGCTGGATTTATGCGCAACATGTTAACGGATGGGCTATGAATGATTAATTAATCCAGTTGGAAACATCTTATCAAACTTGTAGTTGCACTTTACCGCAGGCTATTTCATTTCACATATTTAAACAGAAATGGGTTAACTATGAATACCGAACTAATGCGATGCTTGTAAGTGCTTATTAAATCAATTGTGTTCTGAAATGAATACGGAAATTATACGATACTTTACATCTGTCAATGCTGCTAACAGCTAATTAGCTGCAACTTTTGCGTAAAGCATTTTCTCTAGCTCTAGTTGAAGATCGTAATTGCTTTCCCATAGTTGGGATGGGTCCAAATATTTGCAAAGCAAATAGGGAAAGGCACAACATCAATTAGCAGTTGAGTCAAGCGCATCGGCCTCGCATTCAATGTTTGCCAGGTTTCTGTTGCATGGCCGAAAATGCGTAATCGTATGCGTTCGTTCCACATTCATCGTGGATGCCGTTGCAGCTTTTGCATACCAAACGGAACAGGGTTGCTACGTTGGTACGACCAGGCACTATTTGCATTTGGCACAAATGGGTCGCAAATCCATTCCTGGGTGGCAGTGAGAGACAGTACTCTAGGTATTTATGCGCAGCACAACTCAGAGATGGGGATGGATCCAGGCAACGTGCGTATCCTTAGCGACGTTGTGTCATTAAAATGATGCGTGCGTCCTTGCCACACAAAGAACTATGATTAAAATGCAGCCCACAGCAACAATGGCTTTGCTCAAACTAAGCTAAATAAAGATTCACACTGAGAACTCAGCTGCAAGTTCATAAGCATATGGCGCAAGAAACATAAGCAATAATTTATTCAATATGTATGTGGCACCAAAGTACATTTGAAGCATGAATCCAGTACGAGTATGTGTGCATGTGCACACAAATTACTAGAAAACTTTACATGTACAACATTATAATAATACGATACGAGACAATGCTTAATTGCATTTCATGTAAATGGTTTTCCATTATATAGTTTGCAAATCAAACAAATTATGATATTTCATGATTTTGAGTCTTGTTTTCAGGTTGACTGACTAATCACAATTTCAATCAGTTGTGCATTTTCCTAATGATTAACAGCCTGATTTCACCATCTGAATATCTTACACTTATGAATGTCGACAGCATATTAACTATGTTGCCAGCATTCAGACAGAATTCTGTGGATTCAACATTCGTAAAGTATGTTGTGAATGTTATACATATGGTATTGTGATTTTGTTGTGATATTATTAGAAATAATGGCAAATTTAATGCCACAAGCAATTGGTTCTTCAATAATAGTCAGCTATCCTTTATTGGGCTATTTCGTTTCATTATTCATTTCGCAAAAATCCCAATAAGCTAATCAGCTGTTTTATTTTAAATAATTTGCAGTCGGAGGTTCCCTTTCTTAATGGCATGCTATTATAATGAAAGACCATGATCCTGATTTCTTTGATTAAGTCGCATAGTCATCACACACAGACGAATTAATTTGGCAATTTGGCTGCTTAGCATATCAAGAAAAATAACATTTAAATATATATGTTCCTTTCATTCGACTGTATCATTAAATTTGAATTTAAATTTCATCAGGTACCCATTCATTCGCACATTTCCCAGCACCATAGACCATAGACCATAGACCATTACGGCTTAAAGATGTTTTCGCACATTCTCACGTGACTCTGCAATCCCAAATCTGTCATTAACTGAATACCTGCGTAGGGTCTATACACATTCACAGAAATTTAGATAATTCCGTTTTATATACAAGTCACGTACGATGAGAGCTAAAATTTAATTTTCTCTGTTTATACATATGTATTTTTCAATCTATTTATGTGTCTCAATGAAATGCAAACGTTTTGATACTTGGCCAATTGTCGACGTTTGTAGCTTACAGTGCTGGAAGGGAGCACAAATTCAAAGTGCATTTCCAATTTATCAGCATTATTTAGATGTGTTGACAAGTGCATAAATAAGTGGGTCGAATGCAACCATTCGTTGTTGTTTTGCGCAACTTGCGTGTGTTGCAGTTGCAGCCATCTAGTCGCCTATTCACATGTTCAAATGTATCTCGGAAGAACATACACAGGTTCGTTGCTTATCTACACACACAGTGCCCCACCTCCGCCCGTAATTTATAAGTAATTTTGTTGTGCTTGTGTTTATGTTTTTTTGAGGCGTCTCAGACTAGTTCGGTGTCCACAATCAAGTTAGAATTGCAGCTTCTTGCTGGGTAGCTGAGGCTGCACAAACGATAATCGAAAATCGATTGTCCCCATAAGTTGAAATACCGGAGCCTTTGTGGCACCTGTGCCTGTATCTACAATTTAGTTGCAAAGATACTTTGCATGCATGTCCGACACACCCGGTGCAAGTTTCCGCATTTTGAGGTTGCCAACGTGTGAACTTGTTTTGCATTTATGCATTCCTTTGGCACAACAAGCCATCTTATCTTTGACATTTTTAATCAAATTTGTGTGAGTGTTTCCAGTTGATTGACATTGAATACTGTTGTTATAAATGAAGTGAATTTAGAAGAAGATTATGTCTCTGAACTAATTACAAATCTGTTAAAAAAAGTTTCAATTTTCAATTATCGAAGTCCAATTAGCAAGTGAACTATTATTTATGCAAATTGCTTTGTATTTCTAATGATGAAATGAGATATGTCAGTGTGGCAACTGACCGTGAATGCATAATTACAATAATAAAGCAGAAAAGCAGTGAGAACATTCGGCATTCATTTGCATTTGAAAATGTACTTATTTTGCACTTTTCTCTGGAATGGGCAAGCAACACAGTTCCGACTCTGAACCAATGTTGAGGGTTGTAGTACGGACAAAGCAATGTGCTAACCCTCAGAGTCAGACACAACGTCGTGGCACAGACAATTATGTTTCCGCAAATATGTAAATGTGCATGTAATGTGGTGGGTGGGGGGGGGGGGGGGGGGAGTGTGTGCAGCTCGTTAAATGTGTGCGGGACTCAAGTACCTTTTATGCGAAAAGTTTCCTCTTTTATATGAAATTCACTTAAAAGTTATCGCAGATACGGGACAAAATTAACATTTCCACATTCAAATGATAAGACTTCTAAAAAACACTCAGAAGTTTGTACATAAACAATTGCGTCCATATCTGTGGTATTTTCTTTTTTTTTTAATATTGATAATAAAAATATCGGAATTTGAAATATGCATATCTGTAATCGGCCAAACACATGTCTGTGCAGATTGTTGTAAAATTTGTATTTGGTTGCTTTTTACATAGTTTGCATAACAACAGATTTGTGGACTTTCTGTGTACAGAAAAAAAAGAATCTCTGAAACTGGGGACTTCAAATTTAGAATGTTACTTCTCGTATTATTTTATCGATAACTTCTCAGCAGATAACTTAGCAAATGTCGATACAAATCTTAAAGGCTGAACCTTCTAATGATAATTTATTTTGACATGTTATTGAGCAACTGTACAAATAATGATCGAATAAGAATTATCCGAGTTTTAGTCCACAACATTGATCTCAGTACTAATTGAGTGTGCACAGCCTTTTAGAGAAATTTGGTAATATAACTAGAATAATGTATTTAACAGATTCAGGATGTCTCGTCGCAAGAGCATTCTTAATTGGATTATCAATACGTTCACCTGCATAATTATAAATTCATTTTATGTTTGAGTAAAGTCTTTGTTTAGTTTCAATTTTAATAATTCTAAATGTGCTCTATATTTTAATGTTGCTTTCGAATGCCGAGAGAGTACGCCTATAACATTCTAAATAAAGAAATTATCTGGTTGCATACTAATTAACCATTTGAAAATGGCCTTACTTAATGGATCTGCTGTCGTATTAATGCGAAAGTGGAACAATACAATTTGAAGCACCTGGCCTGCTTATAATACGCATAGCCGGCACCACTGTGACCCACTCTGTTTTAAACACTTTAACCCACATTGGGTGCTCGTGTGTGGTTTTATTATGCATTGTGTGTGTGTGTGTGTGTTATTAGGCATGTTCGTGTGTGCAGATTCATTCGCTCCTTTACGTTTGTGTGCGTGAGTTTTGGTTAATTAAAAATGTGCTGCGCATTAACATAATTGCCTTGGGAACACAATTGAATGATTAATAATAGCGCAGTGATTAAACAAAAAAGCTTTGCCTCATAGACGACCTTCGTCATTGTTATTGTCGTCTGCACAGGCAGAGCATTAAGCATTAATCCGCCACCCCCTCCCTGATAATAAACCTAATAAATGCCATGACAGAAAAATGCAGATGAAAAAAAACAAAAAAAAAGCAAAGCTCATAATAACATTATTAAATATTTTGTATTATTAATATTATTTTGAAAAAGGAGACTCAGGATCGAATCGCATTTTTCTTGCTGAGACAGAATTTGAACAGTTCATTAAGTATGTTAGCATAAATGAAAAGTGTATCTAATTTGATATGGGTTTTCCAATCCACTAAACTGCACGTGAATAAACGTATTTTTAGTCAACGCACACATACACTTATGAGCTTATTTAATTATCCGCAATTACACCCGAAATTGCTAAGCCTTGCTAAGTAGAGAAATTGGCCGTTAAATTGCCTCGATTGCATTTCAAATGAATGTATATACATATACACATATATAAGATAATATTATATAAATAAATATATATATAGATATATATGTGTGTGTGTGTGAGAGAGTGTATGGCTCAGCTGCAGGACTGTCCAGTGGTTTCTGACATCGATTTTCGGTTGCGTAGTGCCAACGGATTAAATTGTCACGTATCAAAAGTAATTAAGTGCTGGTGTATCTGTGACCAAAAACCCAAAGGATTCTGGTGGCGGATAGTGGCGGAAATGTGGTGGGTCTGTTTGGGTCCGGCGGTTGGTGAGTAATCCAATTCGGTATGGCTTTGGCTTAATTTAATTACGCCACCCTCAACCACAATGTGAAATGTATCTGAGAAAGAAGATAACTTTGATTGCAGCCGCTTTCGAGCAGCATCCTACATCCTGACCATACTGACCGGATGTCACAATTGCCAAATGCATTCTTTTTTGCTTTAGTGATTTAATTGTTCGCGCTGAGCCTGCGAATCCGACACTCGCAATTCAGCTCTCATATCTGTGCTAGATGGAGGATTGGCTCAAATTTTGCACTGGTTTTCACTGGGTCAAACCGACATGCTGGATTCCGTACTTTTCCACGATTTTTCTTTTATTTTATTTTTTTTGACTTTCGCTTTCGATGTTTAAACGACACTTTTGTTTCGATTTATGGCACCGTAAAAGCCAAAAGTGGCGCAGCTGTAATTTAACGACCTTGCGCAATATTGTACAGGGATTGTGAATAGGGACTCTGATGGGAATGAGGCTGGAATTCGGAATAGTATGGGAGAGGAGAGGTATGCACAAGTTGGCAACGGATGTGCCAGCGAACAGCACATTTTTGATTTGGCTTTTACCTCACCTTTGTACATAGCTACCTAAGGTTTTCATCCTTGTGTACATATGTGAGTGGAAAACACTACAACAACAACAAAGCAACAAAAATATTGTCAGCTTAATTCGTTCGTTTTAAAAATCGCATATCCACTTCGCAATTCCCCAATCGCGTTTTTTATATTTATTTTTTACCACATTTTTGATACTGCCAACAAGTTGTTTATACAATTTTTTACAGCGTTTTGGCCCAATGTTTTCCATAAGACTGAACGCTACTTAAATGCACGTTCCAAAAAGTTATTGGATCGATTTGATTTATTGTGCACGCAAATGTTTGTTCACTGCTCCATCCAGGGTCCTTCAACCGCTATCCTGTTGCGCTGCCACCGAATTTCAATGACGACATCATTACAGAATTGCCAATCATTCCCATATTGTCTGTCAGGATTCAGAGTCCTCTGTATGCCACATACACACGTACCACATTGTAAAAGTGTCCAGCACTGAGCGAGCATATACATTTGAGTGTGCTTTATGTCTGCATTATAAGGGCGAAAGTGTAATTAAAATTTAATTGTGGATTAACACAGACACTCGGCGCTTTATTGCTGGTTGTGTGTAATTAGTCTATGTGTTGGCTTTTAGCGGTGTATTTTAAGTATATTTGGGATGAACTATTTTAAAATTAATTAATTATTAATTAATTAAATTGAGCACATTCATAATCACACTCTTACAAAATATATATTATTAATTAAATTAATTTAAATTAACAAAAAAAAAAACTATTTATGTGGAACATGCATGTATGTACAGATGTTTTTGCTTGCCACTTACGTATCTGACGCAATTTTAAGTGTATTCTTTTATCTGTGCAATTGATTTATGTACTTATGTATTTTCCATTGTAAATTGAATCGGATTTTTTGTGATTATAAGTTATGTCGTATCCAGAAATTAAATCAGTGAAGTGCGTACATTTGTTGCAAATAAATTGTTTTGCCAATTGTTCTCGACATGCAAGCGGAGAACAGAAAAACCCATTCGGTTGAAATGAATCCAAAGGAATCGGCCGAGTTTCAGCTGCAGGCCGAATATGGGTTTATTGGGATGTGAGCCGCTGAATTTAAAATAAAGTTTTCCTTTATAAATTCCTTGGAGTGGCAAACACATTTCCGATGGATGCCTGTTAAAAATATTCGAGTTTTTAAATGTTTTCGTTTCGCTCTCTCAACCAGTCACAGCCAGCTGAACAGTAACAGCAACAGCAACAGCAAAAGCAACAGCAACAGCAACACCATAACCGATGCGAAGGAGTTAATCGGATTCGGGACATTGTGAATACCGTGAACAATGCAAAGTAAAACGCAGCGAGCCAGCAACCAAATTCAATTGTGAATATTGAATTTGGTTCAATTAATCAGTCATACGAATAACGATGATGAAGTTGATCAAAAAACCACAAACGAAATGCTACAAGGCCCGCAAGACAAGTCAAATGGAAGCCGTCAGTGGACGAGGACCGAGGGACTGCGATGGCATGTGAAACTTGGTCTGCTCCTGTGTTTGGCTCTGCTCCAGTTTCGCACGTTTTGCTGAAAAGTCATGGCTGCATTTACGTTATTAATGAATAAAGCATTTATGTCAGTGCTTTCTGCTTTGATTTATATTATTTTGTTCACGGACGCCATCAGTGCCAAAAAGCGAAGCAGTCGCCACGGATATGTGTGGGACACCATGAAATATGCTAAGCTCTGCATACATGTACATATATGGAATACATTTGACTCTGGGGATGAAATGCAAAGTCAAATAATGAAGTGAGCTCCGGTTCTGTTGCACAATTGTAAATCATTCATTACGAAAGAGAAACTCTTAAGAGTTGGATGCCAAGCAAGTCGTAGGAAAGATTAAAGCGAATACGAATTCAACGTCAATTATGTATGCGCACACGGGCTTAACGTCCCCGGGTGTTTGATTTCACATAAGGGGTTCCTTCAATCATTATTCGCCATCTTTACCCCAGTTTGCCCCATCTCACCTAACTTCTTCTATACACGTTATTTCAGCAGAGCAAAGCTCAGATCAGGTCTTTGTCTGTTATTGACATAATCACGCTTTTTGGTATTCTTAGCAATCTTTGTTGTTTGCTTTTATACAAATTAATAGCAAAAAAAATGTGCCTTCGTTTTGTCTCACAAAGTTGCCAAAGCCCCTTTGCTCTGTGTGTAGCTCGAAGGACCTGCTTCTGAGGAAAACGTCTGCAAACAGTTGGCACACGTCAGTTCATTCGTCATTAATTCCCAACATTGGCCCGTGGCATGGCGCATGAATGTTTGTTTAGGCTCAAAAGGACTGCAACCGTTGAATAAGCGTATGTGAATCAGTATGTAAGCATTTGTGTGCAGCTGCGAATTAGCTAGTTAGTTGAGCTCCATATTTGCTCACTGTGTGCAGATATATGTATGTATGTGTTTAATTCATTTCAAATTCAATGCATCAGTCAATAATTCAGCTTTTAATTGCAAAACATATATTTAGATGACTCAGATGTCGAAGTTGTCCTTTAAATGAATTTTGAATAAATTGCACTGTTCGGCATTTTGGCAATGTTTTTGTTCAATACCAAATGAACAACTTTTTTCATTTATAAATGTTCTTTTGTTTGTTAGTGAGTTAATCCCTGACAGAATTCAATTCTCAATTAGAAAGCACTTAATGAGCCACTGGATTGCAGTGCATGGGAGTGCAGTGCATGGGGTAAATTAAATACGAATTTCGATAGGAAAAGACACGAAAAAAGGCAGCCGGTCGTATTTGATATACGAGCGGAGGGAGTTGGGAGGGGCTCTGATGGAGCTTGGCGCAGAATCGCATTGTACTGTGAATGCGCGCGAAGCTGTCAAATGAGCTTACAGACGGATTATTTTCGCCACGTAAAAATAATCGCATTAATTTGTCCGACAAGCAATTACAATGAACGTCTGAAATGCAGTGTCAGCACAGCGTTCGCTGATCGAGGGAGGGGGGAAATGTTGGTAGTGACACTTAAGGGACTTAAATGAAAACAAAACAAACCTTAAAAGGTTCAGTAAGTATGTTTGTATAGCACAGCCAGAAAAACTCCCTCATTACAAACCACCATTTTTTTTTTATACGATGCTGCACAGCAATTACCCGCAAATAAACTTCGAAATTGAAGCTGAATAATGAAGATGGCGGTGAGAGAGACGGCAAATGGCAATAGACAAAATACAATGCACACAATGGAGTTGGACGGTGAATAAGCAATGAATGCCGGTCTGGGAATACGCAAGACGGTGTGGTTAACGGAGCTTGCAAGGCGGATATCAAAAGCCACTTTCCTGTAATTGCGCTTGCAACCGTAGGACGCTGGAGACCAGCCAAGCGAGCCTGCCGCTGTGAGGCGTTAATTAAATGCAAACGAACGCACAAACACACACACACACACACAAACTCATTCATAGAGAGAGAGAGAGAGATAAAAAAGAGAGAGATAGACAGAGAGAGAGAGAGAGAGAGAGATTCACAAAAACTCAACCATGACCAATATGAATACTCAGGTTAATAGAGCTGAGCTATAAGGAAATTGAAAATGAGCCTTGCTTTGTGTCTGTCTGAGAGTGGTTTTGTGGTCGAGTAGTTAGCAAAACAACAAAAATTATTAAGATAATCGTTATGGGACACCATGGCTTCAGAAGTCCACTGCTGCTCAATAAGCCTTTAATTCCACTAATAGCTTAATTACTCACACTTCCGAGTCACACAGCGTACGACGGAGTACAACGTGGCGTATGTGTATTTATTGTCATTGTCGGGCACACACTTTTACGGTTTGTTGCTGATTAAGACAGAGCCTAGACAGTCGACTGAAAACCACAGCACAGCGTATAAAATGTAGGAGAATGTGAAAAAGTCCCATAAAGTCAAGTGAATGTATTTTGTGGGGAAGTCTCATGCGGCGAAGTCGAGTCAAGAAGTCAGCTCTGGGCGAAAACTAAGTTCTCGCAACTGGATAATCACTTGCACAAATTTACAGAAAAGTACGATTTAACTTGTGCTTTGCTTAATTTACTACAAAATTAAATTGTACAAGGCAGAATGCCGTTCGTCGTCCATTTAAGTGCGAATTGCTTGTTTGCTGCTGCCATAGGCGTGGTCAGTGGGCATCAGCCTTCGCATTTCATGTGCCCCCTTAACCTATGGTTCTGGCTTGTTCCTTGTCAGCTGCTTCAGTGTCCGGAATTGAATTGGTCGACTCTTGTTCATTTTCCGCCTCGTAAGTCTCACTGAGCTCAAACACTTGCGGCATCTAAATGAGAACTATTGTTAACAGCGACGAGGCGAACTCAACCATTTTTATTCAACAGTCTAATTTTTAATTCTCGGACACTGCACATTGTCGAGACTTTAATTTGGATTCCAAATCTTTTGTGATCTCTGGGCCAGCACTCTTAACTCATTTTAAACCTGCCTTTCTCTGACACAGTCCAGTGCAAGCTGCCTTTTTCCACTTTTTTTTTATTTGTTCTCCTTACTGACTTTTTTTTAGCCAATATCTTTGTTAGTCAACACGTGACGCGTCAGTTGCTGCTAATTGGATGCAGCACGCTGAAGCGAATATAAAAAGTAACATTTTTGCTTATAGCTTTAGTTATGCTAATATAGCTCAGCTTGTGCTTCCTTCCTTTGATGCAAAGATGAACTTAATTTTGTGTTGGCCCTGGGCACTGGAAGTGCATTGACATGAATGGTGTGGTGTATCCTGTGGTCGGTTGACTCCTATGACCCAGGTCGTTTTGTAAATATATCTGGCGAAACGGTTCCGGCCAACGATGATTGCCAATGGACATGTTGATTGGACTAATAAAGTTCAAGTCGAGTTAGCAATTGGTAAACTTACTAATCTCTGAACTTTTCTTGACCCCTACTCGAAATCCTTGTACACGGGTTTTTTGTGTTTGTTTTTTATGTTTGTATTCGGTTGGAACAAATCAGCTTTTGCTATTTGCTAAAATGCTAAAGATGGTGTGCCATTAACGGCATTTTCTCTTTACGAACCTACTTAACGGTATCTCAGAATAAGTTTGACAAACTTTTGAAGAAGTTGTCGCAATTGGAAATGTTAAGGTCCATTAGAATATATTTTAATGGTAATCATATGAAAAGTTTTCGCTACAATGTCTTATCGTATCAATCTCTTTATAGACTCATGTATCTTTTGGTCTCCACCCTTATAATTAACCCTTCAATAAATCAATAAACTCATTTATTATTCCGTTCCGCGCTTCCAGGCACCGTTTTCACCCATATGAACTGACTAAATTAGCTTTTAAATGGACGCTATCTGTACTTGTAGAACAGAGCGAAAACCTTTTTGGCAAGCAATGCGAACCGAAACGTTAACAGCTGTCAGAGCTTTAAACCCAATTTGACTGTTAAAATACAGAGCTGGGCATAAATAAATCACCCACAAGTTGACCCTTTGATCTAAAAGCAGATGTCTGCTAGCAAAACGGTTGAAAAATTCCACAGACGACGCAATGGCTGCCTGATGAGCCGCAGTATTCTGGGAGGTACCACCTTGTCAACCCATCGACTTCGCTGACCTTGTATGTCCCGTGAGGCACGTTCCAAATGTTTTAGGCTTTGAAATTTAAACACTTATGCGAAATAAATGGTCCCTTATCTAGACTGGTGCTTGGAATGCGTTTTTCTACATCCCATAATCCACAACAGTCCACAGAGTGTTGAACAGGTATTTAGACAGTACATAGTACACAAATGTGCTTATATATTTTTAACTTTTTACCTACAGCATACTGCATACCGCGAAGTTGTAATCATTTATAGTACATATATTACAGTTTTATATGTTTTTTTATAGCTTACTTTTAGTATAATTTTATTACTTCGACGAGAATGTGCATGGGGAACCACTGCTGAGAGTAAGGTTATTGCATTTTGCAAATTTGCCTTTGATTACAGAAGCTGCATATTTTATTTATGCATGGCAAACAATAGCTTTACAATCATAAAAGCATTTTGTATGTGTTGCATATGATTCAGAAGAGCAGTTTCATCCTCTGTAGAAATTTCATGCTTAAAAATTAAAAATTACTTGAATCACATTTGCCGATTGCAACAGACAACGCGAGCATTTAATTACACTGAATTGACTTCTCACTCAAAATGTCAAAATGTACTCACAAAATCTTGAGCAACAGTCTGACATTTGCTGTTATCAAAGTTTTTGCACGCGCAAAGGACGTTTTGGTGTGGGGCTGGGTGGCAGGGAGGGAGGCTTCTGTTCATTTTGAAAACAATTTTTGCATGCGCACCTCCGCATCTTTGCCTATATGGAATATAAATTGCCAAAAAGCCGAACACTTAACTTCTGCTCTATTGACTTTTGCAAAGTTGACTTATGGACTTTCTAAGGACGATATTCATTCGACTTATTTCGGGTGTGTGGACCATTTGTACTCGGTACTTTGAGCAGAATTCTATTCTTCAATTGTCGGCAGAGACAATGCCAACATAGACACTGCAGTGAAACCAAAACACACTCACTCCTCACCTAAAAGAGACATCATCACATGACAGCTTATGGTGAATAGCATTCATGTTTGAATAGCGAGTAGAAATATAGTAAACTCATACCATGCAAATCATGTCACTGCATAAAAATAAAATCCACACTTTAAACAGTTAATACACAATTTCGAACAGTCAAACAATATTTGGAGGTGATAATGACAATTCATTTTTAATGGCACTAATTGATATGTATTATGTAAAAAACAGTTTCTTGTTTGTTTTTTTTTTATTTATGTGGCTGGCTGCATTCGGACTGATTGATGAGTATTTATAGAAATTGTGTGGACAACACAATTGTTGGACTTAATTATGCTCTGAAACCATTGAAAAATTATAAAAGGGGTATACTGAAATAAGGAGAATTGTCTAACGGGCAGAAGGAAGCGATCCTATAAAGTATCTATATATTCTCCATCACGATCCACATCCAAATAAAACGTAAGAAAAATTTGGCAATAATACTGGAATTTGATTTTAATAAATATTATATTAGCAGCTGGGTTCAGGGTATCTAAAAGTCGATCTCACTGGGCCAGATCATATTTACTTGTTTTTATTTGTTGAACTTAAAGTGAGTAAAAGCGTTTAATATTAATGTACAAAAATATTGACAAGGGTTGGCAGTATAATAAAGCGGATAATAAATACTTTCAACTTTTGCAGCACTAACAATGACAAATAGACACATGTGTACTGACATAAATATATATGTATATAAAAAAAAATATATATATATATATAAAGGATGGGCCCCTGTTGATGTCGTGGCTTAACAAAGGCATTCGAGCAAATTTCCGAAACTGTTTCCAATGTTGGATGGTCTACGTCTGTTTTTTTTGTGTGTGTCATCTGCGTCGCTTTATTATATTTAATTGCTCATACGCACAGTTCTTCGTTTTGCTTTCGTCTTTGCTTTCGCCTTTGCCTCTGATAAACTCCCTCCTGGCTCTATCGCTCTCACTCTCTCTCTCTCTCTCTCTATATATATATGTCTCTCTCTCTCTTTCTTTCTGCCTGTCAAAAAATGCTGACAATGGAGCTTTGTACGCTTCGGCTAGCAGCGCTGTTAAGTCTAGCAGCCGAACACGAGCGTCAGTGGATACAATGAACACTCCAGTCTCGCTGTGTTGCTGCCAACAACTGTTCAGTGTGTTTTGCTGTCTGTTCGAGAGTTTCTTTATACTTCCTTGTTGTTTGCTTTAATTACGAATGTTTCCTTACTGGCATTCACAGAGCAACGGTTCATTGTCAGAATTAGATGATTGATAAATTGCTGCTGCAGCAAATCATCCTCAATGACATAGACATAGATATCGTCATATTCCTATCAATGCTGTAATTGTCTGTTTCCTAGTTGCTTACGGGTTTTTACTGCCAGGAATTCATTTGAGCTCAAAGGCTTTAACGGTCTTCAGGCAAATACAGTTTAGAAACAACTACAAATGCATGTTGGGCAATGTTTGCTTCAGAATAGATTCCAACATTTGAAGCATACAGGGACAGAGAACTTATTCTGATCAAGAATGTATTTGTAAAGTTGATTTGTATCTACTTCCCATCTCACTACTGCATATCGATCTTTTGAGTAGAGGATGTTTACAGCACTTCTGGGAGCGATTACCGAGAAATGTGAGTGACAGAAAACTAAACAAAAAAAATACAAATTGGCAAATTCACGGAGAGACTTTAATAATTCCACCGCTAAATATTTAAGCAAAATTTAATGCAGAGAACGTCTGGCTTCTTCATTGCGTCTCAAGTCATAGGCATTCCAAAATTCATTAAAAATTCTTATTGTTTGGTGGCCCGCTTGGCAACTGCGCTTAAGCTAAATTAATGCTGCTTTAATGGAGAACACGCGTAAATATCTAAACGTTGTCTGACAGCTTTCGTCCTTATAGTGAGCCATTCGAAACGGCGGTCCTTTAATTGAAACAGCGCCAGGCCATTTTCACTCACTTTCTCACAAGACCACTATTAAAGAAAACTCGCCTTATACAAATTAACCAAGGTGATGAAAGCACCGCAACTCGCATCCGGCAACCGACAACCAGCAACACGGAATACTTGCTATTTATATTGTCATGTCAGCAGCTCAGCAAAAGCAGTCAGTGGTTGTGTGCTCCAGACTTGGTGAAGTTGGCTACAAGCTGGCCACGAATAGAGCACTTCTGACTGCCTTCGCAATGAATTAATTATGTTTAGCTTGGCCACGCTTGTTTAAAGTTAATTGCTATTTCAAAATGCATGCAACGATTCTCCAGTTCGCAATGAAGAAAAACTAATTTTTATTAGCTAATTGGATAGCGTTCGGCAAGGTGAAATTGAGTCGAACCACTTCAATTTCTTAAACTGAAAAGCAGTACAGCAAATTTAAGAATAGCAGCAGACTAAACTAAAATTTCTCTTTCATTGTACATAAATGTTTCCATATAAGAATGATCTTAATTCCAAAATCAATAAAACTGATTTGACTATAAATTTCATACAGTATCCTGTGGCAACAAACATCTTGACTTTCTTTCTTCTGAGCAAAAAGCCATCAAGCTGATATTATAAACAAATATTGTGTATGTACTCTCGTGTGTGTGCGTGTGTGTGCGTGTGTGTGTGTGTGTGTGCTTGACGGCAATTTATTCAACTTTTGTCAAGCTGTGCATTTCTGAAAATGTATTGACCAAATTTGATCAACGGATGAACCTCACAGTTAAAGTGAGGATATTGAATTTAGCCATCGAAAAGCATTTGTATGTTGTGGGGAGAGGAGGTTTTGTGGGTTGCTTAGGTTGTTGAAGTTGCTCACCTGCTCCCTACTTGGGTTGTGGTGTGCGCGGCACCATTATCCTCTAATAAATATTGATTTTGGGGGTAATAAAAGCACATGACAGAAGCTAACAGCATCCTCAATGGCATTAACGGCCTGCGCTCATCGGTCACAACAAACGTTCTGGACCTAATTTTGGGGTGCGAACACACAAAATAAATATACTAGATTAAACAATTGCACCCGAACACAATATATATACCCGATTTACGTAATAAATCGATGTAAATTATTTGCAACAAAGCTTGAGATTATTCAAAATTAAATATAAGTACCAAGCGCGAATTATGCAAATTTTTTCTCATTTCAGGATGAAGTTCACCTTTTTGCTGTTGTCCCCCTTCGCTTGGTTGTAATTTTTGTAAACGTGCCACGCTACCCAGAACTGAAGCCAGCGAGCATTTCGTACAGATGTGGCTGGGTTGGTGGGAAGCCGAGTAACGTCGCCTCCTGGAATAAATATGGAAATGTCATGTTTACAAGTTCTGGCAATAAAAGCCACCCATGAAGCTTATGAAATGCAAATGATTCGCTCTAAATTTCCTTTTGTACAACTGCCACTCACAGATTTCGAAAAGGTTTTCACCAAAGAGCACAAATTTCCCAAAAGAGAAAATATCCTTTATACGGTAAATTCCACTCTTCATCCGGCTATTTTGTGGTCCAAGCAACAACACCAACACTCAAGGCAAACCGCAATCAGCGCAGCACTCGCAGAGTGTGTGAATTTGTATTAAAAGTAAATAAATTATTTATTTCTGCTCTTTTTATATCTTCTTTTATGACTCAAAAAGCAAAAAACCTGTATGGAAAAAATTTGCAAATTTTATTGTCGTATTGTCAAACAGTTAGAGAAAATCTTGTGCCCTAAATTTATAAAATTTGACTCCGCCAGGATTGATGTGAGTTGTAAAGTTATCCTTTGGCGTAAACAATCCCAAATGATGACTGCCATCAAACAAATCCTGCAATATTGTCTCAAGAAAAATATTTAAATTATTTACATACAGACGCATTTCTTGCTTACATAGACCGCATAGCCCATATTATTGTTAAGTCCCAAGTGTTCCAAGTCAATGACATATGCTTGAGGGCACAGTGGGCATGGTTCGTAGCCACCAAGGAAAACAAAAGCTACAGCAAAGGAGAATGAACCTACGTTGCTTTGTGGCGCAATGGGGCGCAGCCAGACCTAGATAGTCAGTTATGTATGAGTATATATGAAGTGAATAAGGGATATGTATATACACTGATCTGTCCAGATCGAGATCTAAGTGCACAATGCCCCGGTATGCCCAGTGGATCCTGGTCGACCTCTATTATATCTCTGTAATTGTAAAATATCAGTGTTATCAGTGTCTATTTACAATGAACCATTAGATAACTGACCGATTTTGTAATAGCTTTTTGATTTCGGGACGCACGGATTGCAAGTCATTCGTCATTATTAGAGGAGCAGCAACCACTGCCCAAATGGCCAACTGCAAACGACTTGCTTCATAGCTCAAATGGTAATTCCCAAGCACTAGCTGACAATGGACGATCAACAAATTGATATGCTAGAAATGTTGAGTCATATATCACATATTAATCACCCACCATATCGGGATCATTCCAATGACCGGGTCCAGCACTTCTCTGCAATGCATTTTGTTGCTTGTAGTAATTGTACATGATGCTGGTCACAGCATCGTATGAATCTTTTATATCCCCTGAGAATCGCCAAAGATTGCAGTGGTTTTTGATCAATTCGTAGTTTGGCTGAAAATTGAAGGTTTTCAATCAAGACACATTATACAGACGGATGGGACAAACGTGTTTTTGGTAGTACGGCCAACTACAAGAATAAACCATCGGCCGACCCGTCTTATTTAAGGCCTTTCCAAAAGCTGGGTAGGCGATATCCAGATCAATGCCTCCTATGTAACATCCATCTAGTTTCACATAATCCACCTTCCAACTGGCAAAGGTATCAGCATCGATCGCATAATATCCCTTTGCACCGGGTCCTCCATGCATACAAGTTTTCGCACCGATATCATGATATATGCCAAATTTGAGACCTTTTGAATGTATCTAGCAAGGGGTCTAAATTTATTATTTATACAATTTCGTAGTGAATTAGACTTACGTAATCTGAAAGAACTTTCATACCTCGGGGAAAGCGTTCTCGATCGGCAATTAGCATTCCTGTGACTTGGTCGCGTTGCTTTTCCATCCAGCAATCATCGATTATTAAATATTCATAGCCAATCGCCGCATATCCCTCAGCTACCAAAAGGTCTGCCATGCGCATAAAAAGCAACTCACTGCAAACGAGGAAACGAATTAATTCCTGCAAAGGGTGTTGATTTGACTCTCAACAAGGTTAACATTCAACTACTATTTATAAGCACGAAAATATGTTTTTTTTATAATATAACGTAATTATTCCTATGTGAAGTTTCTTTTAGAGTATATAGAATTGGCTTTAAATGAGCAACAATAAATTTTAGTCGTAATATTAAGAAGGTGAAAGTTATTCAGTGTAATGGAATAATGTACTAATCTGCACCTTCTTTAACATATGTGTATCGGTTTGTAAATTTGATTTCGCTTTGATGTTTTTTTTTTACGGTGTACAAAATGTTGTACCTTCACCTGATGCAGTCCCTGGGGAACTTGACACAATCAGTTAGGCAGCGGAACCGTTCAAATGGCATCCAGCCCATCGGCGGCGTCCTGGCCAACCCATTATCAAGTCCGACCACGCAGATCAGAGGGAGGCAACTCACAATTAGCAGCAGCAGCATGTCTTATGGCAATATGTTTTGACTTCAACGTGTTGCAACAGTAAAACATCAGCTACGCTTCTCCGCAGCTAAATTGACAATAAAAATAACACATTTTACATGCGCCTGATAGTGTTTGTCAACTTGGCCAACTTGGTTTTAGCAGTATATATAGCTTTGACTGCTTCTTGATTGTTTGTCTGCTATACGAAATCCCACATATATATACCTTAGAGTTCAATGCAATGAATACATGCATACCCAATACAATTCCTTTCAGTGGAAAGTAAGTTTACAATTTGCCCAAAGCTATTTAATTACAAAATTTCATTTTGTCACCTGTTGAAAGCCTGTTATGTAATCCATTACTCATGTCTTGTCTATTTTCATCGAAATTTCTGATAGATAGATGTTTCATTGTTCCATTCTCCTCTCTGTTTAATTTGTTGTAGTACTGAATGTTTTTGTTAATGAAAATTGTAATTGCTTTGCCTAGTTGAATTTACGTATTTTTACTTGATAACTCCAATTGTATAGTTTTTTCGCCCCCACCGACAAACCCTCGCGACAGGAATACACTTGGGTATGGCGGTTGCAAGTTTGCCGAAAGTTTAGTCTACACGCCCCGGGCTCTTAACTTTTGAGTGCAGCGCTTGGAATAATTTAACAGCCAGGCGCCTATTTGGGTTACTTTGTGCCACGTGGCCTCTTCAGTCCTCTCGAGCGACGTTTTAGTGTATGCTCATAATTTAGAAGTGTTGGGAACGTTTTGCGGAAAACTCCAAGAGCACTTGTCTGATGAGTTTTATAAGTTGACGCCGCCGCACGATGCCAAAAAGGACCATCAGCTTAGTCCGGATCGTAAAAAGTACAAAATGTAATATTCTCAGGACTAATAAAATTAACTTGCGTTAATTGCAAGTGGATAAATTTTGAATTATGAAAATGCCATACTCAATAATAATTCCATATTTTACAAATATTACGCACTCAATGGACCTGAGACACAATAATGACTATGTATCGGCCGACATATGTATATGTGTCATACAAATAAAACAGAAGTGCATTAGATGCAAGACACAGATTCAGATGTATCTCACAGATATGTGTACGCTACTGTGGCCTGGAGGCGGAAACGAGTGGCGCTTGCTAGGAGTAAATAAACAAAATGCCAGCACGTTATGCCAATTAAAGGGATCCCCTTGCCGAGTGGAATGTTAATGTTAAATTTATGCAAATTAAATGATTTGTAATATGCTGCGACTCCGCCTCGGAAATGCAGATGTTGGCAACCTGATGTTGACATCCTGGCCCCAAGCAGGCGCACCCCTTGCCATGCCTTGTTGTGCCTTGTCGGCTAATTAGTTAGAAGGAAGTTCGCTTGTTGGTTTAACTTCACATCATGCTACTGGGCGCTTTTGTTACCCCATTTGAGCAATTTGAAATTGGCCGAGTGCGCAAAGTGCACGCGGAGTGAGGGATAAAGCATTTGCTATAGCATCCGTCGCATCTGATGTTTCGTTGTTGCTCTCTGAATCTTTGCCAACTAATTAATTTGTACTTTGGCTTCTTACCCCGACTATGTCCGTGGCACAGACACGAGCACCGGAACCGGCACCGGCAAGGCTACGACCCTAACGCGTGTGCACGTGTGCTCTGTGTGTCTCTCTGTGTGTGTGTGTGGGTTGTGTAGTTTTCTCAGTTAATGCCTCGAATATGTTAACAAGATACTTTACAATATGCCATAAAAAAGGCAAGCCTGGAGGCAAGACAAGGTAAGGGGCCGGAAGTCAAAGTCAAAACAGTCAGCGGATTTCTGAGTTCTGTTTACATAGGCTTCCACCAGCGAATCATGGCAAATTCACATACTCACCAGATTTGTTTCTTTCCGGCACTGAAATGGCTGACAGCACACATGTTGCAACCACCCACTCATACAAACACCAACACCAACACAACATACACTTACATTAAGACCCCGATGAGTGAGTGCGTGCCTACTCAGATGTGTTGTAAAATTATGCATTAGTTTTATGTCATTTTGTGGCATATTAAAATGTCCTTAATTACGAAATGTAATCAACAAAGCTTCGCTGCACACTTTTCCTTCATGCTTGTGGCTTTGACTTTGGCTTTTGGCTCAAAGCGCTTTTCGTGATCCCTCATGCTCTTTTTTTGGTTTACATTTTTTGTTATCGTTGTGGTCCTTGTTGTTTGCTGTTTTATTTTTATTTTTGGCTCGAACCAAGTACGTGACAACCAGCAGAGGCTAGAAAAGTCTTAGTAAACGAAATCCTAGTCCAACATTTTTTACTTCGCCTAATGTTTGGTTGGCCCCGTTATGTGCCATGTACCCGGAGTGGAAAAATTCTCATCCATTGAATAATGTGCACATAAGGTTTGTGTATATATATACCGACGTGTATCTATGCATCTTTTTATGTATGAACAATAATTTTCACGTTTCCTGCAAATGCTCGCACACATACTTCAGCAGCATATTCAATGAAAATTACGCCTTCGACATTGGGAATAAAATGTATTCAGATAACGACTTTACCCATGCTTCAATTATAATTTAATCATATTTTGTGAAATGTAAAAAATGTTGAAATATGTATTTTTGTCAAACTACCCTAACAACATAAGAGGTAGAAAAATATTTTTACTATTTCAAAGTGCTCTTCAAAATATGTAGCTTCAATTTAGTTATGTTAGAAAATATACAACTATATATTTTGGGTAGTTATTAAAATTGGTTTTCGCTGAAAAATATGCATATTGATGAAAGGAAACCAATGTTTTTGAAAGTACTTCACTGTAGGGTTTTAGCAAAAGCGAGTACCCTCAACAAGAGCACTACCTTTGTGTAGGATATTACAATTTTCTCATGATATGTGTGACGCTTTAAAGGCGACGTCTGTGATCCCATAAAGGATATATGTTTTGATAAGCATCAGTAGTTAATCCCATGACTTGTTTGTGTGTGTAAGCAAAACTAAATACATTTTTTTTAAAAACTACAAAAATGGTATAGCATTTCAAGCTCCGGTCTAAAATTTACATGTGAGCAGTTTTACTTAACTTAACAAGAAGAGTATTTAGTTTTCGGTGAGCCTAAAGTGGTCGTTATTTATTTTTTTATGACTGTGCAAATTGTTTTCCACGTATTTAATGTTCATTAAACATTCATCGCAGCACTAGTGTCGTGCAGCTAGTTGAATCAATTATATATTTGTGCACTTTCAAACTGAGCAATTCAACGGAGTTGCACAAAAAAGTTATTTGCAAAATGGAATTATTTATGTTTTTCGTTTGTAACTAAGTATCGAGATGGGTAGATGGGTTGTTAGTTGAGAGCCCAATTTAATTGCAACGATAAGTGTCAATAAATGAACAACTCAGAACTCGTTTTGTGTATCATTAAAATGCGGCAGGCAAACAACAAATAATTACGAATGCTCAATAACTCAATCCGCTCAAACTCACTGTCTGTCTCTCTGTCCCATTTTTACAGTCTAAATAAATTTGACATAAACCTTATTTTCAATCAAAAAAGCGGAAATAGCAATTGATATGATGAACATACATACGAGTACTTGTTTATATGCACACTTGTATAAAGTCGCCCGAATCCATACATAAATTAGCCCATTCAGTGGATAACTGCCTCGTCGTGCTTATGACCCTTTAATTGCCTCGAATTGTCTGGGCTAAGTATGTTTTTGTGTTATCAGCGCCATTAACAATAAACACAATATGCTAGCATCAACGTCGTCTTGCATTCATAAAAAATAGAAATAAAAAAAAGCATTCATAAATTGAGCTGAATGAAGTCAACGGTAAAAAGTGCATTATTTATACAATTATGTGTGAAGATAATACCTCTTTTATGACGCCAAGTGGAGCACGAGCTCCATTTCGAGCATGGGCGTAGGCAGGCTCTTTGTTGGTGGGGGTTGGGGTGGGAGTGGTGGTGCGGGGTTAGAATGAATGCACAGGTAAAAGGGCTGGCATTGAGCATTGAGGCGTAACGCTCGCTGCCTGTTGTCTGATGTTAGTTGGCAGCAGCAACAAAAGCCTATTATTCTGCACGTAATAAACATAAAGTTGGCGCAATTTGTAACATAAATTTAAAGGGCTAACGTAAATCTTAGCGGCAATTATGTGTTTGGCGAACGCGGCGAATACGCAACGCAACGCGACGCTGCTCTGGGTTCATAACTCATGCGCTTCATTTCCAGGCAGGCACGCCAGGTCTTACTATTACCAACGCAAATACCAGCAACAATAGCGCCAGCAACAACTGCAACAACAATAACAAAAACAGGAATAATATAGAAGGCGACGCCAGCGAAAGGAATTCAAATAGCCATAATTTATCACGTTGAGATTGCAGCATCGCTACGCACACAGATGAGCAGTAGATGAGTCGCCCCGTTTGTATTTTGGGCTGCTGGCCGCCCAGGGGTTCGCATTGCCGTTCACGCTCGGGTTCGTTCGTGCTCGGATTGGTATACGGGCCACACCATCACCACCCAGCCCAACCCTTTTTAGTATGCCCACGGATTAGTCGGCTCCTGTCCCTGCTCCTGTCCCCCATGCCATAGCAGTGCCAAAGGCTGAGCGCTAAACGCAAATAGGCATGCGACAAGACCGCGGACGTCGACGTCGTCCTCTGCTTCCGCAATATTGGGATTTATGGTATTCTTTTTAATCAAATTTATCTTAATGTCTGCGATAAAGGTGAAATAAATCGCGGAGATTTATTGCCGCTAATTTGCGCAGGTGACTATGAATGGAAATTGTGTAACAAGCACATTAAAAAACCGCCTAAAACGACAAAATTCATTCATCATATTTGAACTATATTTCACTTGCGTACCCAGTAAATCGGTTAGCAAAAGTTGCCCAAAACTTTAAGTACAAGAATATTCTACTTTTTCCAATTCAATATGATTTGAATTTTAATTGAATTGGCATATAAATTTGATTAATTTTTGAAAATTTAATTCATTTGGAATATGTTGTTTACCTTCGTTTTGACGCATATATAACACAAATAGTTTGCAACTCATTGTGGAGCAACCCTTTCTGAGCGAACTGCAATGCCTATCCGTTTGCAGTACAGAGTGTTAAAAAACAAATCCGCCCACGGCTGCTACAGTTCCTGTTGTTTGACATTAAGCGTTGACAGCAACAGCGACAAACAAAGCGCTCGCAGTATTTGCGTCAGCATCAGCATCAGCAAGAACAATACAGAAAATGAGAGCAGGCGCAAGAACTTAAGAGCAATTCCGAACAAATAACATTCGCAACAATGTGAAGCGACCACGCAGCAGGGGCCAGGCCAAACGGTCCGTGGCACTGCCGAACTCTAATCTCCGAGCGGGGCAATAAAAGGCAGCTCTGGCAAACTTTGGCATTGGTCTTGGTTCATATTTTATTTAGTCTCTGTATCCGGCGAAAAGTTTTGCTTGTTCCCTTGCATCCAGCTGGAATCTCTTGAAATATTTCAATTTTTTTCTATAACGGCAGGCGGCAACTTTGCTTAGCTGTTGTGCTGTTGTGCTGTTTTTCTGCAACTTCACTCATTTAAGTGTAGCAAGCTAAGCGCTTCTTTTCCCTTTGC
The DNA here is from genome assembly GCA_035041535.1 of Drosophila cognata. Taxonomy (NCBI): domain Eukaryota; kingdom Metazoa; phylum Arthropoda; class Insecta; order Diptera; family Drosophilidae; genus Drosophila; species Drosophila cognata. The sequence continues at coordinate 7,605,632 of JAWNLC010000571.1, read as the reverse complement.
TGTGATTCTAGTGCCATAAAAACGAATAAACTGAGACAGAAACCGAAATAGCAGAAAATGCAAATCATTGTCCTGCGACTTGCTACCCATGGCCGGCTGCCCAATCCCAGTCCTAAAGTGCTCGCAAAAAGCGCTAAAGCCGCAAGACGGAGTGGTTGCCGCGGTGCCTTGACTGCTACTCTCCTTAAGAACAATTGCTTTGCGGTTTCAGCGCTGTCCCTGTCCCTATCCCTGTCTGTTCGCCTGCCCATGTCTGTGTCCCTGTCCGCGTCCGTGTCTGTGTCCATGTCCATTTTCATGTCCCTGCCCACAGCAAACCTGTGATAATCGTCTTGTGGGCAATTGCGCCACATCCTCCGTCTTCTTGGAGCTTTTTCTTGTAATTTTCCCCAGCAATTCTACCGTCCAACTAACAGGGCTCGCACCGGAACGATACTGGTCGCGTTTTTGCTAAAACATTTATCATCTGATTACAATTTGACGGTCAATGTGACTTCCCATCGAGCCGGTTGGGAGGACAATAGATGTGGCTGGAAACGGGAAGTAAAGAGTCGGGGCCTGACTGGAAAATTAAATGTGTTGTTGCCGCTGTTGAATGTAATAATGATTTTGTTGTTTCACTTGAGTTGTTTGCTTATGGAAAATGCCGTTCGTCTTGTGCAGCCGCAATGAATAAAATTTACTTTCGAACAATTGTTTACATTTTACTTGGCAGCATCTAAATATTAAATGTTATTATGAGAGAGTTGTCGGTCCCCTGTTTATATTTTATAAGATGCCAAATTAAATTACGACCACTTGTTTATGGGCAGCATGACATTATATGTATGTGGGTCGTTTCCAAATTTGCAAAAAATTGAAAGTCAGCAAAAGTTGACTGTTGTTTATTATGTACCTTTGTACTTGTTATCTGATGGTATTACATTTATTCTTCTTGACATAGTCAAAATTTGTTATTTTTAAGATTCATATTTTGCAGCAAGCTCATAATCTTTTAAGTAGGTGTATTGTGATATTAAATTTATCCAATTCATCCAGACTTCCCTCATTTCACACTTAATGCAATCGTTAAAATAGATGTTCGCCGCTGTTTTTGAGTATGCCGACTCCCATTCGCCCAAACGGCCAAATTTTATTTGTGGTGTGGTTTTGTTTCTAAAGCTTAAGTACGTTGGCCAATCTGCTCGGGCATAGTCAAATATTTGGGCCTAAAGTATAGTATTTAATGCGAACTACATGTTTGCCTCGAGGTGGTTTCACAGTGCTTTTGTTATCGCTAACCAAATCGTAAAATTTTTACTTGCTGCCCAAGTGCGTAATAACACGGTAGAACTGCCCACTACTTAGCTGGCTCAACTAAGTGATATAAAATAAAAAAAATTCGACCTCCGTCAATTTGTGTGAAAGCTTTGCCAAAATGTTGAAAAATAAATGCTACAAATCTACGTAGCAGCTGAGTAGGAGTGAGTAAAGTTGACTGCAATCCGTAATAAAATCAGAACCGGATAGAAACGGAAGCTAAAAATAAACACGACAGCAGCAAAATATAAATCAGAATAACATAACCCATATGGTACATAATCATATTTCATTATATATAATATGCACATATTTATCCAGCTATGTAGTGGTCGAAACCGCAGCTTCGAGCACTGCAAGCCAAAATTATACAGTTCGAAAAGAACTCAAGCTCATTTCGAAAAAGATGCGCATAGACAGGGAAGCAATTCATGCACGAATAAAATTGATGAAGGTCAAACTCTGGTTGACTTTGCTGTGATAAATGAGCGGTCAACCTAGAGAAAAGCACCAATACATACAACCAAAAACCACACACACACACACACACACACACACACACACAGGGTATACAGACAAAGGAGCCTGACAGGAGAGGCAAGGATGAGGTGAGCTTTCAGGCTATCCTCCAAAGCAAGCAGAATTCCTGAGCTATGGTAGGGTATGGTAGGCACATAGTGCCGAACAAGCTAACTTCTGCACCTACTCGTATATAGTTCTTGTTTGTTATTGTTGTTGTTGTTGTGGTTGTGTTGGTGTGCCTGTTAGAAGCACGCATACTTGAAGATATAGTCGTGCACGGAATACGTAAGGCATTTTCGGGACATGCTCGAGTGGCTCGTCGACGGAACGCTATGCTCGGTGAGTTGGGCATAAATAGTCCAACTGTGTGCTCGATATGGTCGGCATCGTAACAAAATATTAGCAAATCTTGTTTAGAGCGTTTGGAAAATTTATTGCGCCCGTGTCTGTTAATACGCGCGAACATATTGCCAACAAGCAGAATTTGAGTTAGATTTGCACATGTTTGTGTGTACGCATGTGTGTAATGCCTGAAAAGACAGACACAATGCAAACGTGATCTGACCCAATTCTGGGCACCAAAAGAGTTCTCAGCTCAACGGAAAATTTCTTATCACATGCTCTTAAAGTTCCATTATACTAAACTCAGAATTGTTTTGGGGCCAGAAATTATGTTGAGACGGACATTGTTATAAATCAATGTGGCTTTGTTTTTGAAATATTTATGGGTAGACATATCGTTGAATTTCGGTACCAAGGCGACACAATGGATTGTAGATAAAACGTTAAAGGACCATACATATATCTCGTACAAAATCATCAAATTGTATTATAAATAAATATTTAAAAAATTAGGTTGAATGCTAATGCGAATAAATTGATGGACTTGAGGCCATTAATAATTGTTGGCACGTAAATTGCCTTTGGCCTGTAGGAATTTATTTCAAACATGTTGATTTATGAAAATTCGATTTGACTGATATCTGAAAGCTGTGGCGAAACTATGATGCATAACTTATTTTTTGCTGCGCTATCGCAGCAGCTGTTAGAATACATGAATGAGTTCCTCTTTTCATATCAAACTGGGTTTTTTGTTAAGCATTACGCAAACTTAGTAGCAACAAACTGAGGCAGCGGACTCGCGAACAGTTAAGTTCAGTTGAGTCCAGCTGTGTACCACAAGCTCTGCCCTCAACACTCAGTCCTCAGGTCTTGCAATTGACTTTGCATCACGTGCACCAGATGAAGTTAACTTATCCAATGAGCCGGCGCTTCGTGTTAAGTAGATGCGAATTGAGGCGTCTGACCAGCGACTCGTCCAATCTTACATAGCTCACGTACATAGCTCCCTGCATCAAATGAACGTGTTGGCGCCGTCAGTTTTGAAGTCAAGTTGTACTATGTACTATTGATTGCCGCAACTACCATCTCTGCCCCACATCGTCCATCTCGTCCATCTCGTCCCGCTCAATGTTCATTCTAACGTTATCGATATTTTCTGTGTTTATGTTGGCTTAAGTTTATATTTTTCATTATGTTTATGTTTTCGCATCGTTTACACGTCGTCCTCAGTGGTAGCGGTTCTTATTTTACTTTTCATTCTCATTTTTCCTTTTCTCTTTCCATTTTGTTTGCATAAGTATATTTTGTACTTTGAGTTCGCTTTTACAGTTTTAATTTAAAAATAAAGGCAAGAAATCCGAAAGTAAGAGGAAAAAAATAAAAAATACATACTCTTATCGCCGAAGGGAGGATCCCTTTAAACTTTTTGTGTTTCAGTTTTGTTTTTCGTTTGCTTTCGTGTGGTGGCTGGCTCAACGGTTCGAGTTGGTGGTGGCAGCGTATCCAAGGGGAGCTACACCAAAATTCAATAAAAGTCTATAGAAAGTTGCGCTTGTCCGTTTTTGTTTCACATGAAAACCTATGAACAATATCCATAAAATTAGCATTTGGTTCAAAACATTTTATTTAACATCTGAGATTAGATGGAATTGGGGCCTAACAGATATCCAGCCATTCGCAAATGGATTGTGTTAGATGTGTGCCCCCATATACGTATATATAGATATATATTTATGTATGTATATATGCATGTATATAGATATATATTTATGTATATTTTTTTTTGTAAATATGTAAACAAGTTCATTTAATTTATGTATGCGTTTGGCACACTATTAAATTTCATCACATTTCTGAAGATTACTTGCATAGTTATCCTTCAAATTTAAATATAAAACGGAATCTTTTGAGTTTTATTGAAAGTTTCTGGGAATAGGCACTCAAAAAATACAATAGATGACCATTCATATACAATGAATCCAATGGTTTAGATTTAACTCAATGATATGCATAAATAATTGGCATACATTATGTACATTTACAATCTTATTGAAATAAGTAAGTCATGCTTACACAGCTACTGTGAATAACTACTGAGGGAATATGATAGCCAATTAATATTGACAATGTTGCAGCTGTTTGTAAGCACTTAATGAATGTAATCTAAGTATTAATTAGAACGCACCTCATCGGTATTCGAGAGCCAGGTGGATGTGGCATTTCAATTAATGAACGCACAATTTCCTTCGAAGCTCTGCTGATTTGGTCAATTTTGTGCTGGACTGGGCAGGGCAGTACTTGCGCAGTACTTGACTGTCCTTCGATTAAGGGCCATAAATTGATTTTCATTAAAAGCCTTTTAATATTGTATCTTCATGGCTATGGGCGAGCATCTTGGGGATTTCATTCAAGCGCAAATAAATTGCAGAAATATGCAATGCGCCAATTCACTGCCCAAAGAGCATCAGCTCCATCTCCTTCACCAGCACTGGCAGCAGCCTCAACTAAAGAATAAGCGAGCGGATATTGTTTTTCGAAATCATTTCTTTACGAGCGTCCTGCTTCGAGCTCGTGGACTTGCTTTGGAGCACTCCAATCCAAGTCAGAGCCCCCCGTGCCCTGTGCGTTCTGCTGCACTTTCCCCTCGCTTAATTTTTCGCCCATCGCGCACACAAAGTGAAATTACCCATGAGAGCTCTTGAGCTGACAGCAATGTTCCAATGGAATCCTGATGGCCCGCCACAATACTAAGAAACGCATAAAACAGTCCGTTCAACTTTCTCAAAAAAAAGAATAAAATTTGAGAACGTGGCAGAAGCACACATATTTACAAACAACGCGAAATCTTTCGACTCTGTTTGCCCAGGAATTTTAATTAGTTTGCAATTTGCAAATCACGGCATTTGACTGGCTTCTAATTATGACGGAATTCCAATAGATCAAAATTCAAAACATGTCTGGTTTGGTGCAAAATTTGCAAGGGAGAGACCAGCATAGTACAATATAATTAATTTCATATTTCAAGGCTTTTTTAAGCATCATCGTTTGCTAATCAGCAAAAGCGCCCAGGGGGTGGGTAAGCTTTGCAAATGGTCCTGACGTCTGAGCCTCCAACCAGATGCGGCCAAAATGAAATTCAAATGAGGCATCAAGCAATGAACCGAAACTCGTCAAGTCTTTGAAGTTATTAGAGGCAAGTGAGTCGATGTTTTTTTCTCCTTTGTAAAGTGAGTCGATGCTTTCACAGGTAAAATTATTTCGGTCACAAACACAAGCAAATGGTATGAAGGTCGTATCGTTATAATTTGCTTAATACGCCAATAGATTAAGTCAATAAACTAACAGAACAGCATTTGTGGATTGGAAATATGTATGTGATTTCTTGCATCTCATTGCCAAACCATTTGCTCGTTTTCCAGCTGTTGCCACGCCCGTGTTTGCCATACATATGCCGCCTACACAGACACATACACACATGTGCACGGAGAATATGTCTATTTTCACGGCATCGCCCAATTCAAAGGCTTACCACCAGGCATACATAAATCTTTATCGATGTGCGCCCAAATCCATGGCATGCAATTTCATTTCCGATTTTGCTTTTGTCTAGCTCTTTATTTTTTGCCTCTGCTCTTTTTTCTTGATGCTAAAACAAAGGGTACTACTCGAATTGTTTTCGACATTCTTGGCTCTGACACGGTATCAAAATGCCGTGAAGTATCCTTGCCAAGCCCCTGCTATGTGCTGTGTATGTGTGCCAGAAATGTGTTTAGCCCCGGCGTATAAATTAATTTCAATTTTTGTCGACGTGTGAAATTGGCAAAGACAAGTATTCGTGTATTTCATTACCACGTGCATATATGTACGTATGTACATATATCACACATATTCACATCTGTTTTCCACACGTACTTTAATATGTATATAGCCGAAAATCATTGGAAGTACGAAACCTACTTTACAATGCTCAATACATTTTGTGGTGACCTTATATAACTTAAATAGGATTTGCATGATATCAATTGAGTGCCAGAATGCATTTCGATTATATTTGTATGGCTTGCTATAAAATGTTCTTTTGTTTGAAACAAATCAATTGAAAGCTGTGTGTTCAATGTGGCAGCTAAATAAATGCATAATTGATTTCAAGCAGCTTTTCTTATTTTTACTGAGTACTTATTTTAATTGAAGAACAATGCTGTTTACAAGTTGCAAATCAATATTCTTCCCCGCCTTTTTAATGGCACTTGAACAATGTACACATGTATGTATGGTATTTTGTGAAATTGCTGAAGACCAATTTAGATCCTTTGTGTATACAATGCATTGTGTACCATGAGTTATACACAAGTTAAGCACATGAAGTGTGCAAATTATCACTCGACACATGAATCTGTTGACTAACATTTATGTTTAACTTAAGAACATGAATACAGATTTAAGATTATTTTTGTGTATATGTGCATGTTTTACAAATACAACTTCCACGTGCTGCTGCATGCAATCAGACATCAAAAAATAATTAAGGCTAATTGCAGATAATTGGCCTTGAGTACTTGAAGCGCAGTGTTGCAATTAAAGTGGCTCACGGTCGGATCTGAAGTGCTGACCCGCTTGCGCATTCACTACAGACGTCTTAACAGTATTGCAGTAATGCCTAAGTGGCACTGGGGAACTTTGGATTATCACCAGTGGCATACGGGACTGCTTAATAAAACCAACGAAAGTCGAACACAAAATGCCGTTAACTATTAAATTTACTTGGCTGCGCTGCTGCATCCGATGTTAATGTTAAGTTCCGGCAGCAGGCTTCAGGAATTGAATCAATTTAGCCAATGAATGCGACCTCATTGGATTTAATACGTGCTCCTGGACGGATGCCAGTTCGCGCGGCAGCTAGAATACCAGCTAGCAAATCGCTTAGCTCTTCATCTGATTATTATGCAGGAGCAAACACGAGCTCATTTAGTACCACCGAGAATATCTCTCTCGCTCACCATCCATCTCTTTCCCGCTCCAACCAATGCACCCCGCATTGAACATCGAGTTGTGTTGGACCTTCAGCCGATTGTCCTGTTAGTGGAGCCACCTAATTAGTTTATTATGTTTGTTACTGGCAGCAGTCAACTGCTTAGTCAACGTCCTTGCAGCTGTTACACCTGACCACTCTCAGGCCATGCCTATAAGGATTTGTTGGTATGCGCAACACCATATGTGCAACTTGTACACAAATATGCGCTTATTCATGCTAATAAATGTATTTACTCTCAGACAGCCTGACATGCGTCGGGAGGAGCTACTAAGTGAGTGGGGGCAGCAACATGTGTGTAAGCCAATGGCCAGAAATGTCAGATCAAATTCTGGCCCATACATATTAATATAGCTGACAGTAGCTAATTGGTTTATATAATTGATTCATGAATCATGATATAAAAAACTAACTCAGAGTACCAACAAAAAAGAAAAGAAAAACATAAAAAACAATAAAGTTTATTATGTTGTCTACTTTGTGTCTACTTTTTTCCTTATTTTATTCGTTTTTAAATATCAAATACAAAAGCTTTGCATGATGTAGAAAAATCAGGCAAGCTTGGCTAGCAAAATGTAGTCAAATGCTTCGTAAGCAATTTTGTTTATTAATAAATAAAACCATAAATTCGCAATACATATTTCAGCAAATAAATAAATATCGAAAACTATAAAGGGAAGTACGATTCTGTTTATTGGCTTAACCAATGAAGCAGGTGGGTGGTATCCCAGACTGTGGCAATTGAAGCAGATACGGCTTGTTGCCACAAACTGTTACAACTGCTCGTGGATGCCTAAACTGAAGTCATCGCATTCTGTGGCCGGTTAACAGGGCAAATGCCAACTGAAATTGGTTGACGGTTATTCGTTGAGGCGAAGCTCATCGCGTTTTTGGTTTTGGGTTATGGTTATGTCAATCATTATGTTGATGGTAACGGTTATGAGGCACTCGATTACCGTCAAGATGAGTTGCCATATTATGCCCATTCGCCGTAATGGAAATTCAAACGGCTTGAGGTCATGCCAACTATTCATAGTCCTTAACCTCAAAAGTATATGCATAAGATGTAAATGCGTCTCATGGATTGTGAGCTGGTCACACGGCCACCTAATGGGTTTCATACGTGATGAAATCTTTCACAGATTTCCAGTGGGATCTTCTCGTGGGCTGCCATGGATTCGATTTGAGACGACAGCTTTTGACATTGGATCGGCAGCCCTTTTTTTGGTGCATGAGACATGAGATGGAATACTGACACCATGTGCACTACGGCCATTTTTATTTCAGAAAATGGGAAATGGGAAAAATTGGCAGGTTTTAAATTAATCGCACCCTTCAACTTGTCGAATGGCTCCCGATTAAATAAACGAAACGAGATGTCGGAAGCACCAGCAAATAAATACCTGCCTTTCTGTCTGTCTGCCCGTCTATTTATGTGTCTGTCCCACTGACACTGACACTGACGCTGACTCGTTGACTGACAGAAAACGCAAACAACTGTCAGAGCTTTGCAAATTCATTCCAGATGTAAACATTCCCATAGGAAGCCATTTCACACAAGTTTCATGTCTGTTTGCTCAAAATTGCAGCAACTGGTACTGACGTCCGCATGTAGAGCAGTGTGTGTATAAGTGTGTGTGTATAGACGAAGGTGTTTTTGTGCACTACCTTAAGCAGGTATGGGCGGAGGAGGTAATATGCTTTGTGCTTGCGTGCATGGGTTGCCCTTCTACAGCCGTCAATAGCACCGCCGCTGCAGGAGCAGACCAACTTTTGACTTTCTCGCTCAAACGCCCAAATATGTAAAATCACTTCTGGTCGCCGTAGCTCAAAGCACCGAGAAATGAATACCTTTTCAAAAGCTAAAAAAAAATGTTTATATTTTTAGTGGATTTCGATTGCCATTTAAGGATTCGCATAGTCTTTTGGGTAAGGAATAGACATCTATCAGTAGTCGAAAAATAAAATACTTAAAAAACAAATATAAACTGTGGACATATCATTGATTTTGTAGAGCCATGTATTTGTTACAAAAAGTGTACCTCGCTTTTGTCAGTGATCGAAAAAGTTCAGAGGGCTTAAAGAATCGAATCGTACCTAATCCCGAACTCTGTACAGTCTGCACCCTGAGGCCGTCGCTTACACTGATGGCCATTCACGTTATTTTCATTGATTATGTCAGGCGAATAAGTTTACTTTGGAACATTATTGGTCCCATTCATGGCAACAAAAAGTCAACTTGTCAAAATGTTCGAAAGCACTTAAAACTTTTACGCATTTTTCTGTTTTCTTGCTTGTAGTTGGCACATTATGACATTTTTCCACTAAATATATATTCACAACGACAAGGGCGCCACCGAAGCTGCCCGGTATCAAGAGAAACAATAACCCAGTCCCAATCCCAATCCCAGTCCCAGTTCCACTCACAGTTCCAGACTTAGTCCCGTTCATAGGCTTGTCGCATAGTGTGCCAATTTGACACTTTCCTTTTCGCAGCAGCCAGGCCAGCAAAAAATTGAATTGGATATTAAAAAGAAAAAAAATAAAAAAATACTTTAAACGCTCCCAGTGAACCAAAATGGGGCAGTCAGTGCCTCAAGTACTTGTGTCACTGCCAGTCGCAGAACTGATAACTATGCTGGCAACTGGCCATGGCGCTGCGTTGCCCAGGCCTATTCTGGCATGGCTTGGCATGGTCTGGAATCCTAACAAGGCAATTGAAAGGCACTTGGAATAAGGACGCAACCACAGACGACTCCAAGAGGAATAAGTAAACTTGCAAGAACAGCTTGGCCACTTTTACATAACGGCTTTTGCTAAATTGTAGCATAGTTCAATTTTCGATCTGCCAACTTTGAGTGAGCGAGCCTCTCCCTCCAAAGTTGTGCACTGACAATCTTTGTTTACTGCTCAATTTGTGCATGCTGCACGTATATCTCGGTGATTGTCAATTAGTTCGGATGTGATATGAAGTGGTTTCCATTTGAGTTTATCTGAGATGAGTACTCGCTGTTTGAGTAATATATACGGGTCGTGATTAGCTGACAGAGTATTTGAATTGATTTACTGAAAATCCGATTATTTTTGATTACAGCAGGGTTTTGGCCAGTTGATATCACTTCCAAATTCTGTTGGTTTCAAAGCTTCTATAATTTTGAATATCTTGTTTACTAAGATATAAATAATTTGAACACTTTGAACAAACCAGTATGCGGTCTACCGCAGTTGAATCATTAGTATTAGCCAGTGCTCCCACTTGTGTGTATTTCCGCATTTTACCGAGATTTGTTTTTAAATTAATGAAATCAGTGTGAAGCTACTTCAGATGAGGTGAGTGAAAAAACCTTTGCATACGCATATTTTGCAATGATTTCTACGAACGCATCAACGCTTTCCATAAACCATGCCCTATGCCAAGTGTGGGGCAGTTCTTTCATACCATGAAAGTCCGATAATTTATGCCAAACATTTTTTTGATGCTGCGTCGCTCAACCGAGTATAACCCTTGTTTGAGGTTGAGTAATAAAATGAAATATTTATGGGTTAACATTAAGGGATTTGGTTTTTGCCTCGGCACAAATGCCTATGCTTATGCGCACTATATATTACAACATGCATACGTACATATGTACATATATCTGAACATTACAGGAATATAACATGCAGCACGTAACACTTTGACTTGTTGTGGCAGAGTTGTGGGAGTTTCGGTTAACTTCTGGCCACACCGGCTTATTTATTGCATGCAGAGGCGTTAACACGAAAGCATTTGGCGGAAATGGAAACTAAATAGTCGTGGTTAAATTATTAAATGCCCCATTTCGCTGGCTCAGCGGCAAAGGCTGTGGCCATCGTTTTTCTTTACGATCCAAAGTGTTGCCTATAAAAATTTACTGTTACACAGAGTGTGTGTCCATGTTTGTTTGCATAAATGAATGCAAACATATAATTCCTGCGTATTCAACAGCAAGAGCCAACCAATAAATACAAGCATACACACACACACACATGCACATACATATTTCATAAGTACATATTTTAAGCAGACCTCTTCACGTTCTCGAACGGCTGTAGTTGGCAAAACTGTTTGGCAATACTTTAAATATTTTATGAGTACTACCACTGTCGGATAGCCAAATAGAGCAAGCGGGGCATTGGCAGAGAGATTGAAACTCGGTGACAGAGGGAGCCTGTGAGAATGTGAGAGAGTGAGAGTCAGAGTGAGAGAGAGATAGAGATTATGATGTAGCGATTTATGGGTAGCTCAACGGGATGAGCACAAATGCAAACAATCGACTGTCATAAAGTTGGAAGTACACTTTATATGTATGTATTATGAGTCTATAGTGGAAGTACTCATAATAATTCTTGACAACACTGAATTGCAAGGGTGTGTCTTTTCTCTATGACTCCAATATGACTAACAGTGGTCTAGTCGAAAAGCCGAGCTAATAATTATGTGTCTTGCTTCTATCTTTGCACTTATTATCGCCATTTACTTAAGTACTTCTATACCAGTAGTTTGAAACATGAAATATTTGACGTTTACATAGATTTGAATGCTATAAATAGAAAATATACTGTTTTGGAGTGCTTCTTAAAGAAAGATTATCCCGACAATACACGAGTGATGAGATATTTAAATAAGGGGCACAATTCAGATGAAAAAATCATTTATATTTTAACTCGAGCATGCTAGCAAAATATACTTGCTATGCAAAATATAATATACAACCATTTTGCTGAGTCAGCACAACAAACCCAATTAGAAGAATGCGTGCCGCTTCAGACGAAGGAAGGCCAAATAAGAAGCAAAATGCGCAAAATCAAATGTGCGAAGATGCGATTAAGCGACATTTGTATGCTCTTAATTATTGTTATTATATTATAAGAACGGAATCATTTTACACTATCCGAGTGCTGACTTCCCACTCACGGTATACCCACTAAACTGAGGCTTCACTCAGGGACATTAGATTTCACATTATGTTTGTCGGCCACTTGAGCACCACACACAAAGTGTCTAAAGCAAATCACACATTGATCATAAACTATCTAAACACAAAAAACCAACAAAAAAAACAACTTAGTTTGGCTGCCCTGAGTATAAAAGTAAGCGGCGACTTGCGGTGGCTGGTTAGTTATAAAGTAGACGCTGTCATCACCATTATGCTGAGAACAATTCCGATTTGGGCGCTGCTCATTTGTAGTGTGGTCATCGTTTCGGATGCCAAGCCGATATTCATTAAGGTTTTCACACCGTTTAGTGGTAAATTGATGGGAATAGCAAGCAGTGAGAGTGAAGAGAGTAACGCTTGGCTTAAAACATTTTCTTTTATTTTCATATAGTTTCATCCAATGCTACCTCCAGTGGAACAGCTCGATCCACATCAACGTCATCATCGGTTAATTCTGAGTTAATCTCCAATCTGATTTCACAGAAGGTTCAACTTTTGACTAGTTTGCTGCAGGCCAAATCATCCTTTGGCAGCAGTTTTGGCGGCAGCTTTGGCATCCGGAAAGACATCTCATTTTTGGGCACGCCGACGACGACGACGACGACGACGACGGCGGCAACGCAGAGGCCAGTGACGCAGTACACCACAGAGGTAAACACAGAATTTATACCGGACGTTAGTTCCAGCTCTCAATCTGTGTACACAACAACCACAGACGGAGACATTGCGACGCCGAAGCCTACGGTACATCCCGTCAAACCAATTACAACGTCTACGCCAGTGATTCCCACGGAGAGCACCGAAACCACACTGGACTCAACAACGGCGGGAACCACCAGTGGATATACGTATCAGCCGCCTATAACCACAGAGACACCCACTACCTACGGATACGAATATTGGATTCCCACACCCTCAACCTCTTACTTGCCACCTTCTTAATCATAAATACGTCAGTATAAACTCGATTTCAACAGACTCGCACTTGTGTAGGTATATAAACTAAGCTCACTTATCGAATGTTTATCAAATGTTTAATTGATACTCAAGTTATATCGTTTCATTGTCGATAATTAGAATACATTTCAAATCTTTGAGAATAGTTCGCATTTTACTTTGTGCGGAAGTGATTTGACACTAGTCCGTATGGTTTACTTATTGACAATGGGTTTGTTCTGTGCGATCAATTAGCATAAAAACCAGTTTTTAGTGGCAGACGACAGACACAAACAGAAATCACAAACAAATTCGTTTCAAATCTTCGCTTCCAAAACTTACTTTGACGTGTTGATTGATACTTTTGTCGAAGTTATGAAGCTGAAAATACACAGATCGAATCCACTTCTTAAATTAACAAAAAACTTAAGAGTCGATTTTAATCGAAATATTTCAGTGAACATCTTCATCATGGAAATAAAATTCAGTAAGTATATGGGTGACTTATATTCGTGACTATAGTTTAGATCATCCAAACATTTATGTATTCTATAAATGTTAATAATACAATTCAAGGCAACAAACCGGCTGAACCACTCTGAGCCAAATCTACAATCATGAAACACATATATTTCCTTGATTCTAACCAGACTTTGTGTTTTATTTTAATTGCGGATGAAGGAAATGTTTTATCTTATATAAGAACATATTTAAATCACAAGTTGTTTAAAAATTTCATCACTTTAATTTGATAACTTGGGTTGCAACCGGTTTTTGGCTGTTTTAGAATTACATTCGACTAATTATTAAAAATTTAACTTTGTAATTCAATGAAATATTAAGATTTTCCGTATGCGAATGTGAAGGGTTTTTAATTACATTTTATGGTTGGGTTAGACAGTCAAGTCGACCAACCGACCAGCCGACCAGCCAACCGGCACAGACATATTTTTAAAATCGGTTTCAATCGTTTATTGTTGGTGTAATCTGTGCCCATAAAAATGAATATGTTATCAGCATCGCCCATTAAGTATTTGGCTTGGTCGACACCTAAGGTTAGCTTGCCCATATGTTTTCATGACGGTATAATCAACTTCACAAAAATATGGCAGCCATTAGAACATTAGAACATTAGAACAATAGACATAATGTTGACTAAGGTTGTTTATCCGACATTGCACGTACTGGGTAATTGAGTATCTTATTTTTTAAGTTCAACGGCTCACGGGGAAAAATGTCCTTGAAAGTGGCATGTCCTTGAGCAGCATTAACTGTCTGTCTTCACAGAATGAGTTGGATTCAACAACCGCAAGCAGAGCTTGACTTCGCTGCCCATTCCTTTAATGCTTCTCTTCAGATTTCGATTAAATGTGTTTCGCTGTAAGTATTTTATGCCCACTCAATTTATGAGGACCGTAAACTAAGTAAAATTGCAGACGCGCCCGGAGGGAAGCATAAATATTTTATGATTTAAAATGGGACCACCTTGCCGGATGAGAGCTTACTATTGAAAGCATTTCTCTCTCTCAAAGCCAAATGTATTCTATTACAAAAGCAGTTGAGAAGTGTTCTCTTGTCGAGAAGTGTTGAGATCATATATTTCCCGTTCGGGAAGGTAAGCGTTTTAGCCGTTCCTTAAGAGCTAACTGATTTATGCTAAAATCCACTTTACGCTAATAAATCTCTTTAATATTGTACACCTCCTAAGATTCCCTGTACAGGGGCGTATGCTTTACACTAACTTAGCATACGTGTTTTATTCTATTTGTTGCCAAACAGATTTTGTTTTGGCCAGCACCTTTGGACCTTATTCTCCCATCGACTTGTTTAGCAGTAATCACTCTATCTTACTCACATGGACAAAAAATTCTACTAAATACTTATAATTCAATTATAGGATCGCTTTGTATTCGGGTTTCCTCTCAATTGCCGTTAAACATAACCCGCTGGCTATCAGTGTCTGGGATCGAATTTTGAAAAATTATTGGTTTATTGCATTTGAGCTTATTTTGCAATAAAATAATGGTGGGCCAGGTGGCGTCATGTGTCAAAAGTTATTTGTAGTATACGGTGCCGGCCCCGGCCCCGGCCCAGGCCACTCCCGTATATTGTGTGCTGTATATATGCAGATGAGCCTGAAACCTGTGCAGGAAATGCCTGGGGAGCTGAAGTGCTTGCAAATAAAGTAGGGGAAATATTTTTACTGTTTGCCTGTCGGACTGGTGAAATGTAAAATTTGAAAATATATGCAGCAGCACGTATACACATAAATATGTTTGCATAAGAAGCTTTCTGGGAGGAATATTGTGCCTGTGCACTTACACACACAAACACACACACACGCACACGCAAACACGTGCAGTCGATAGTAAGATTGTGTGTGGGAAAGCAAAGACAAACGTAAACGTAAACAAAAGCTGCCACAAGAGAGCAACAAGAGTTGAGACACCAAGGCGTAAGTATACCACTCACGGCACGCCCACGCATACGCCCACGCACACACACACACACACACGTACTCCATACGATATGGTAACGCACATAACACTGCGTGGTTCATTAGTTTCATGAAATATTATAGCCAACGTGGCGTATGAGCGACGTTATTCTTGTATGCAAAATGGCATCAGCGTCGGAAACGTTGTCGCCATGTTCGCCTTCGCCTCTGTCGCTGTCATTGCAGCGGTGTTGCCTATTGGAAATCGGAACACACTTCGGGAAAAAGATACAAAGACATCGGAAGCGGTCACAGCTGTCGTGTGGGAAAAAACATTTCACCGGGACATGGAATTGCCGGATTGGCGTTGTGTTGTTCCTTTGTCATAAAGCCGGCATAAGATGCTTCAGAATGTTGCTCGACTGTAAGATATGCTCTTCGTGTTGAATATGATTTTAGTAAAATTATTATTATTATCAGTTTTTCATAAGTACTTTCTTGAATCTGTTTATTTTTTAATGAAGTTAATAATATTCATGAAATAAATTGTATGTTCCTAAAATCTGCAATATATATGCATAATTTAAGTTGAAAAATTGTAATTATTGACTCTCTCTGATGGTATAGGGTATTCAAATTTTTTTCTTATTATGGTTTGGAATTTACTGTGGAAATGTTGTTTTCGGTGCCGTTGTTTATTTGGCACGCATATCCGTCCAGAGCCCGCTGTGGCTTGGAAATTTGCGTTGGAAGTGCAAATAAACCCATTGTGTGTGGCTGCTCTTATTGAAGAGATGGAGACTCGGGCTTCCCCCTACAACGCCTTTGCCTTGAGTTAGATATTAAATTACCACATATATATACATACTTATGTTGCACAACATGCACTTGGGCATATCATATTCAGCAAAATGTGGAGATCTGAAAACCATTTGCGGGGGAAAGGGGATGTAGCAAACCTAGGAGTTTTTCATCGACAGACGAGAGCAGAATATTAAGTTTGTAAATTAGATTGTTAGGTACTCCGTCTCTATCTGGTCACCTGATATATTTGCTCCTGTCTACATCTCATTGTTTCTGTTGGCTTTTATATCTGTATCGGTTTGTTTCAAAATTTTTGTTTCGGCTACAACAGGCATAACAATTATCATTGCAATTGTATTGGATTGCGTTTGTTTCAAAACTTTTCAGCAGATTCCCAGCCCTGCGAACTCCCAGGCTGGCACTATTTTCTGTTCAACAATAACAACGAAGCCCAGTAAATCCCTTTGGACTTTGACAGTACCACTCCCTTAACAGCTATCTAGAAAGTTAGCACTCAGCATTGTTAAAGTTATTGTCTGAACTAACTTTGGCAACTTTTTGTTGTATATTTAAAACGGGTTTACGAGCAGCACTAGCCACTGAGGCGAACGAAATGAGATAACTTTGCAAATATGTATATTCAATTATGCTCTCTTCCTCCAGAGACACAATGCTATGAAGCTTGAGACTCCTAAAAGCATTTACCATTATCCCAAGAATGAATTCACCTGCTAAACATAGATGCTAGAAACCCATTGAAAGTCCGCGTGAACCGCGTTCCCTTGGCAGATATATGTTTGTGGGTTTTCTTGGCTAGCTGTCATGTGCCTGACAATTACAATTTGCACAAATGGAATCTCTGCTGTCGTCTTTATTGCCTAAATGGAAGCTTAGGACGACGTCTGACTTTGAAAAATAAATTGGCACCACAGCATCTTGTGTTAACGTGCCGCAAAACGCACTACCGCAAATCCCCAAGAGACCAAGGGTCTGCTAAATTGATATCAATCAATGGCATCAGTCCACACAGTTCCCCGCCTCCTGGGCATAATAACAAACCAATTGCCCTAATCAATTGGGTGCTGAGGCAGAAAGTCAACAAGCGCCCGTTGACTTGTGGCTGACGTAGCACGATGAGATCTGAGTAACAACTAGCATCAAAACCGTTATCTAGCTAATGACAATATGGCAACGACAACAAGACATAAAGAGAATCCTTGCAAATTTACACAATCCTCTCAAGTAGTTTGGTGCACTGGATTGTCAGTTTGACAATATAGATATAATATATTGAATCCAAACGCCAAGCTTAACATTAATTGCTTCAAGTCCCCACTCGCAACGGAGTTAACTTTCAAAAGAAAACTCACACTTTCCGCAATTGAATTGGGGAAATGTTGAGACCAAAGGGATGGCAGCACAGTTAAATATGTGTGGCTATGTGGCAATTGGCGATAAACCGGATATGCATTACAGTTTCTAATGAGGCAATTTTAGAAATAAGCTGAACGTGCCCCCATCGAAGTAGAGTCAAGTACTCTGCGGGTTCTGTGTAAGGGTCGAAGCAACAACAGCATCACTGGTTAAGCTTAAGCTGAAGCTAATGCTAAAGCCGAAGCACAAAGTAAAGGTAAAGGTAAATGTAGAGTAAGAGGTAACTGCTCACGACTGTGGTGAGATAAAAGTTTTTTATGTTATTACCTGAACGTGTTTGTATAACAGTTTCACAAGTTTTTTGCAAGTCGAAAAATGCATAAACATGCTTTCATTACATATCATTTTCGCAGCGAACATCACATTAAAGAAAGCTTGTTAAACGTTACCAAAAAGCCGGATTCGAGCATGTTAAACATCATCCGCAACGTACTTCTTTCGGTTAAAGCTTGCGGCTTTGGAACTTTGACAGCGCTGACACTTTATAAAATTCACTAAGCTAATGCACTCGACAACCAATTGCGGTTAAGTTTCCCAATGGCACACAGGCGTTGCAATAAATTTGTAATCGAACATTAAACATTTCAAATTTTCCTACGCAGACTCAACAACATAAACCCCAGAGGGCTTAACTCTTCTTTAGGCACTCGCCCCCCGCATTGACAGTCTATGAGTTAATTAACCATCGAGCAGATAACAACAATGGGCAAAAAATAATAAAATTTAAATTTTTATATATAGAAAATTTTGTAATACGGCTTTTGTTGCTGCAGACCTATTCTTGACGACGCTCTAATGTTGAGACTTAGTAGACTTGGATGAACTCTTATTTGGAATTTAGACTTTTAGCCCATTGTTGTGCTGGTTGGTTTTGTTGTTAAATCTTGAAAAACAATACACTTAGCTAACGGAATCACCCCTTAGCTGTTTTTGCCAATGAAAATATCAACCCAAATATGTCTAACGCCTTTTGGCTTCGAGCAATGCCTGGCTGGAGTCCAAGTGTGTCTGTGTCTACATTCTGCATCCCTTAATCTAGATTATGTGCCCTTCGAAAATTCAATGCGAATTGAAAATAATAGTAACATTGCTGGGTGTGTTTTGTGAATGTTTTGAATGTGTGTGTCTTTGTATGTGTGTGTTTTCGAAAACCTGGCGATTGCCATGTCAGCCGAGAGAGGGGTGTGGCGGCTGGGCCACAGATTTGGCTTAGCGGTGGCCATTTTGATATTTTCCATTTATTCGTCGGTGTTTTGTTTGAATTTGGTAGTTGGTTTTGGGTTTTGCTTGAAGACATAACCGTTTACTGCTGATACCAGCAATACCGCAGCCTTCAATAAAAATGAACTTTACGTTTACGTCCTGCAAAGACCCGAAGAGCATTGTCGGCGCCGCCGTCCTAATTTTTTTTTGTCATGTATTTTCTTGTTGCCAACATTTTGGGAATTACATTTTTATGTCATCCAATTTAAACTTGAATTTAATTAAAGCTTGTATTGCACACTTGACAGGGCTCTAAGGATCCAACTTATGTTCAATAAACACAAATGTACTGGCTCCAAAACTGATTTTCACTGTTACCCCTAATTAGATATAAGAAGAGTTCTGTTGGACAACCGAGGCAAAAGTTTTCTTTCAAATAATCAAGTGTACGCTGCCAGACAAATTAGAGTTCAAAATGCATTTAACAAAACAATTTCAATTTTATTTTAGTAAGTAGTTTGCGTAGTAATGATTTAAAAGGTAAAATCATATCGTGTATGTATATGTACACATATGTGTGCGAATCGGTTTTATTACTCACATTTGTGTGAGGATATGGTTGTATATAGAGATTATCATGGAAGGAATGCGCTAAAATGCGCCATAGGTAAGTGCTTAATGAGTCCCGCCCTGTGATAAGACTGCTTACTCCACTGTGACAGACTTGGCCAAGTTGCGCGGACAGTCGACGTCGCAGCCGCGCAGCACGGCAATGTGATAGGAGAGCAGCTGCATGGGTATAACGGTAAGGATGCCCTGCAGACAGTCGACAGTGCGGGGAATCTCAAGATGGCGCGAAGAGAAGGCCTTTGTCTCCTCGTCACCTTCCTCGCAGATTATCACTGGACAACCCTTGCGTGAGGTGACCTGCTGCAGTGCATTCATGCACTTGACATAAACTGGATCACGCAGCACAATCATCAGCACAGGCATCGAATCGTCCACGAGAGCCAACGGACCGTGTTTCAGTTCACCAGCCATAATGCCCTCACTGTGCATATAAGTCAGTTCCTTTACTTTCTGTAGAAGTAACAAGCAAATTTGAATATAGTTGCAGTCTAGATGTGTGAAAGTAAAAGAAAGGCTTCGTCTTACCAGAGCACCCTCTAGACAAGTGGCGAAATTGTAACCGCGGCCCATGATTAGGAGCGATTTGTGCTGGTAGAGATCCTTTGCCAGCTCCTGCACCTTGGAATCGAGTTTAAGTACCTCGCGAATCTGATCAGCAAGCTTGGACAGTGCCTGCAGAATCTCCAGGCGCCGCTGCTGCAGCGACAGACGATCCTCCGACATGACCAGCGCAAACATGACCAGCGATAAGAACTGCGATGTGTAAGCCTTGGTGGATGCAACACCAATTTCCGGACCGGCATTGATGTGCACGCCGCAGTGCGACTCGCGACAGATGCTGCTACCCACAGTGTTTGTGATGCCAACGATCAGAGCTCCACGCTGCTTGCAGTACCGCAAAGCCATTAGAGTGTCGGCAGTTTCGCCTGATTGCGAGATAAAGAAGCAGACATCGTCACGGAAAATGGGCGTGTTGCGGTCAAGGAAGTCGGAGGCCAGTTCGACCATAACAGGCAACTCGGTCAGTTCCTCCAGGAGCTGTCGTGTAGCCACGGCACTGTGATAGGATGTTCCGCAACCGATCAGCATCAGGCGGCGACAACGTTTGATCTCCGGAATGAAGTCCTTAATGCCGCCCAGCACGATGGTGGTGCCATCGAAACGGACACGACCTCGCATTGTGTTCACCACCGACTCGGGCTGCTCAAAGATCTCCTTCTGCATGAAGTAATCGTAGTTGCCCTTCATGATCTGCTGTATCTCCATTTTCAGTGTGGTAATCTCACGAGCATGCGGATCATCCAGGCTCTTCTTCAGACGATGGATGCTCAGTGTGCCATCCCTCACAGCAGCCACGTCATCGTCCTTCAAGGAGTTTAAGAGCTTTAAGTATTTTTCGATTTAATATTTTGAAATGTTCGACACTCACTTCCAAGTAGATGACACGGTTCGTGTGCTCAATGACAGCAGAGGCATCCGACGCAAAAAAGTATTCCACCTCCTTCTCCTCGAGCGGCATAAACTCAGCGGTGCTATCCGAACGTGGCAACACTGGTAATTCACGAGTTTGTCCATGCGGGCGCAACTCTGTTCGGTTAGTTTCACATTTTGATAGTGTTGACGTTGGAGATTTAATGGCGTTGCACGTTTAATGGCATTAACCGTTGTATTTGCATTTGCAATTGCAAGAAAAGGTGTTGCAGTGGCGATTGTAGTTGCGATTTCGATGTCGATAGCGTTGCATTTTGACCAAATTGACAAGCGCAATGCGGTCAGGCAGGCGAGACGCATTTGATGGTGACGCAAGGGTTAGCAATTATACATATATTCAAATATGCGTGTAGTGTTGTTGTTGATTTTGTGTGTGTGCATGTGTGTGTGTGTGTTTGTTTGTGTTTTACCCAGTGGAGAGGGTAATGCAAGTCAGAAACGAAAATAAATAGAATAGTCAACATCAGCACTGTGACAACAACAACAACAATAACAAAGCTTAATGCCAAATATTTTGCAGTACGGCCACAAAATAACCACCACCACAAATTAGAATTTTACGAAATGATTTTAAAAATATATGTGAGACCCAATTACTAATTAAATATATGACATATGAAATAAACTATAACTTAGGCAACTTAGTTATGCGCATAAATGCATCCAGTCCACTTTTCATTTAAACGTAAATTATGCTTACAAATGTCAGAGATCCGTGAACACAACCTTGCAGATGACATTGGAATTTAATTAGGTCATTCTACTTGTTCAAATTAGTCAGAAATGGTGTCTAGTAATCGATGTGCCGAAAATTGCAATTATGCAATTCAAGTGTAAATTTATGCGAATTTGGTTATAATTATAGATTTTGTATTGGTTTAAAATGCATGATATAAATTGATGAGTTATTGCAATCAATTTTGCCGTTGGCTTTCTATAAGGTTAAGTTTCACAAGCTCAAAATATGTACGGAAAATCAACTCTTAAATTTGATGCCTTTTTTAATGAAAGAAAGAGCGAGTAAGGAAGCGGAAGAGAAGCGATAAAGATAAGATAACGGAGTTAAAAAAATAAAAACTGGAGATGGGATCTATACAGTTGACCGTATTTTTGATAATAGGCATATTTATAATAAAAAATATTGCAACTTTTAATTACCTACGGCCTTACCAGAGTCGGCATCTATACACGGGAAAGAGAAAAATATCAATGGCTAAGTAAAATGCTTAGAAACAATTTGAGCTTAGATATGCTTAATTTAGAAGATTAGCACAGGTTTAGAAGGGTTAGTCGATTTGAGAGTGAAGCAAAAAGTCGTTAGTTTGGTACTGTGGGACATACCGATACCCAGCCACCATCGAAAAGCAGAGTTTAATAGGATTTGGTGTAGACTAGTTGACTACCTTGATCGGAACTCTGCTTCTTGTCATCTACACGTTGCAAGTAACACAGTGAGGCAGCAGTGAAACGAGGAGGAAGGGCGCCAAAGAATAGTGTTGAAGAGTTTAAGAGCGACCATTGGTTATTTGGAAGAAACGAAAACGTAGTATGACACAGACAGATACGAGAAGGTACATACATTGAGATAAAAAACAAAGATATTGTTATATGAACAGAATGAAAGAGAGTAAGGACCTACTAGTAGACGTCTCCTTTTAGAAAAGCCTTCCTTGCGTCACTTACCTTTGCCGTATAGGATGGGAATGTGATCACCAGCCAGACGGGTCCTTGTCTTGATTGCGACCAGCAAAGGGGAGCTGCGTCTCGAGGCAACACACTCGCCGGGGAAATGCTTCGACTTGACGGCAATTGCAAATGCGCCCTCCTACAAAGCAGCAATAAGGGCAGCACAACAATATAAGATTTACCATAATAAGTTTAGCATCTGAATTAACTTACCACTTGTTGTATGGCCTGCTCGACCAGTTCGCGGAACGAGTAGTTGGGATGCTTTTTCCAGAGGTGATGCACAAGCTTGGCAAACACTTCCGTGTCCGTGTCCGACTCGAACTCGTAGCCCTTCTTCGCCAGGAAGGTCTTCACGTCATTATAGTTGGTGATGATGCCATTGTGAACCACAACAAAGCTGTTGCCATCGTCCGAGCGTTGTGGATGAGAGTTCCGTTCGCAGGGCACTCCGTGGGTAGCCCAGCGGGTGTGTGCGATGCCCACGTGAGTGAGCACCGGCTCGCTGTAATCATCCCCGGTAAAGTCTGCAACATTCAAAAAATAATCGCTTAATATTGTGGCGTATTTCAGACTCAGCTGCATCTTACGCTCTTGAATGGCATCTTCAAGCACTTTGACCTTGCCAGTGCGCTTAACCATTATAATATCCTTGTTGTCTAATGAGTCTATTGCTACGCCAGTGGAGTCATAGCCACGATATTCCAGTCGCTTCAGTCCTGTCACCAGCAGATCCAACACCTCCTGTCGCGACTTTGGTGTTAGGTAATTCAAATAAGCGAATATTCCTGCAGGCAAAAAACAACCATTTCATCAGTAAGTATCTATTTGACAAATAATTCGCATTACTTAATACCCTCAGTACAGCTTTGCTATAATATTGGACAATTCAGGTTTCAATCCCAGATAGTTTATTAATATACATACGTACACATGTAAAAGAAGCAAATAATGAAAAAAAATATATTTGCAACAAACATATTTTGCAAGAGCTAAGCCCAGCCCAAAACCCGACCAGTTATGAGGAAATCTGCATCTGAGGCAAAAACCAGTTTGGGTTTCGGCTTTACAACTAAGTGCACCACTTGGATAAGTGGCTCAGCGAGGTTGTGGGCGTTCAGTAGAAGTTATTTTTGAAGTCGACTGCGGTGAAAGGCCAACGACGCCTTCGAAGTAAATCGAATATATAAATACCAAGTGGATTGTGTAATTGGAATTCATAAAATTTTAGTTACATATTTCCTTACAATGCCCTGAACGCCCTCTAACAATGCTAAACATTTTCAATTCAGAATAAATGTGACTTCAAGTACCAAAAATATATGAAGATAAATTGTGCTTAGTATAAAAAGTTGTTAAGTCTCATAAGAGGAGTAACAGACTATTGAATTGTCAATTGGTTATTCTTCGTTTTAAATGTTCAATCAATTTATCAGCGACTTTATTTAAGCACAAATAAGAAATTAATCTACTCAGTAAATTGCATTCTTTTTTTTAGTAATGTATGTAAGTATATTGTTGCCTTTGGAATTACTTACCACACATTTTATTGTTTAATCAATTTAACGATATTGCTGAAGATTATACCTGTAAAAATAAATGGGCAGATATTAATAAGAGTTTATTTGTTGATAAGAACAATGTAAGCAATTGGTAAACTTAATTATTAATAAATGAAATTAATTTGTTCAACGTATTTACTCCATTGATAATATTAGACGAACTGTGACAACGTTGCTGCCTGGTCTCGTCATGGAAAAAGCAAGTACACAGTTTTAATTTTAGATGACGGGTATTTGTAGAACCGCTCTGCCATTGAGCATTTTGAGTGTGTGCGCCCAACAGAATGTGTATAAGAAAAAGCGCATCGGAGTTCTTATCAAGTTGTCAACTCTTCTGAATCTTTCTTTCCGCTGCGGCTACCGGTCCACTTAGTTATATGTAGTTCTAGTTCGAGGTCCCGTCCTCGTTCCCGCGTCTGCTTGGCAAACATGATTTCTCAGTTCTAAATCAAATGGCAATTTCTTGTATTCAGCATTCTTGTTTTGGTTTTGCGGGTTGATACCCTTTTTCTTATGGAAACTAATGTAAGCAGATGCTATGGTTTACATAAAGTATTTAAATTCTTAATCAGCATTTATAACCGAGTCCCTTTGTTTTCTGTCAAATGTTTATCATATATTTTGACAAAAACTGGTTTAAGGTGGATTTTAATATTTTACGTCGGTGTTTTGCAGGAAGTATTTTTAATATGCAGATTATGCAGATTCAGACTTAGATACAGGGGATCGTCTAGTTGGGCAGTCTCAACTAAAGTATTCTGAGTGGAATTGCCTCACAGCTACTACTTTGTTGTTGTTTTTGTCTAGTTATATGCGTCGTAAAAAGATATATGTATGAAGTCGTATGAAGTGTGTGTCTGTAAACATTTTTACAAACACATATGTATATATATATGTATGTATGTTGCCACATGCGTTCAACTGGGAGCAACTCCAGGTCCGGGTCTCTATTTTAAGTGAGACTGCTACACACATATTAACATATATTTGAATGTGTGTACCATGTATGATTCAATATAAGTACATATAATTTACGTATGTAGATTTGAGTTGGAATCACCACTAAACGAACATGCTGGAGCATAATTTCTTGTGAATGGTCATAGCAAATTGGAATTTTTATCATTTAGCACAAAACGTGTTTACTACTCTCTGGTCTATGTGTGTATGTAAGTGTACGCCTCAGTGGAACAAGAAGTTGGGGCCATTTCAGGTGCAACACGTACTCGACTCTAATTCGGTCTTCGTCGCCGTTGTAACCCTCTTTCTCGTTCTGATGTTTGTGAGTGTGACAGAATTCTGGAAAGCTTTCATATTCACCCTTGCCACGTCTTTCACTGTTTCTTCAGTGGTCATCGTCAATAGTTAGCGCACACACCCGCACATCCACAAAAATACTCCTCAGTCACGCCTCTTGGCTGTGATTGGCATTTTTAATTTGGCCACCAGTGCCTGCCGGCTGCCCGAACTCAGAGCTCCAAATGAAGCTTACTCCACTATTGTAATTAAGACGATTCACTAATGCAGAACTCATCTCTATGAATTTTTGTCTGGATCTTATCGGCACCAACAATTCTGCTTTGTGCATGGGTAACTATTGTAAACAGAGTCTGAAAAAGCTTTCCTCTAATGAATCACTTGCAACTTACAAAGGCCCAAAAGATAGGCAGAATAATGTAGTTGCCACACGCGGCAACGTCTCCCTCCAAGTCTAATAGCATGGATTGTAAATTGCTGCACGTTTAATCAATGCGGAGAATCGAAAAAGTGGAAGAACGTTGATAAAGCAAAACTTATAAAAGTTACAGTGCCCTCGAGTTGAATAAATCCCAGATGGCCAGTCATATACTGACGGCTTATAAGAGCTTATGCGCCAAGCCCATTGTTAACACATTTGGCAACCTTCTTGAGTGCAATTGCTGATATGTTTAAGAGTAAATTATTTATTTATTTACGGTTATCATTTTTTGGAATCTATATAGATCATACTTCTGTGTTACGCTATTTCCATTCCGTATCACACGAGCGAGTTCCCCGGAATTACAGTATCTGTAAAACGGAAAACTTCTCCGCAGTTATCAGCTCATTACTTGCAGAACAACTCGACACAGAGCTACACATAATATCACAATAGAACTGATAAGCCAGAATACAATGTTCTATATCGACACGTCAAATAGTATATTAGTTGTGGACCTCAAATTGACTTTTCAACCAGTTGAGTAAACCCTAGTTAGTCACAGTATTTACTTTATATGTTAAGTGTAGGGTATTTTTGTCCTCATCTACTCGTGGCACTTGCAGCTTTTTAACGCTTTTGTTTTGATATTTTTTCTGCTGCATGGAGCAGCCGTGGACTACGTGTGCAAGTTTGTGTGTGTGTCGTATATGTGCGGGTGTGTGTGTGTGTATGTGCGTGTGCTTGTGTGTATTTGCGGTCTGAAACAGCAATCAGCAGCGCTGCAAACAGTGAACAGGTATTTTATATAAGACGAAACAACGAATTTTGACCGCAATTTCGGGTATAAAGCGGGTTTGGTTGCCCCATAACATTTTGGTGTTGTTTTTCCGTTATTAAATAATTCAATTAGAGTTTGTTGTGCAGACAATAACACAACACCACAGCACACACTCCGCATCGCGGACCCAACTATCAGCAAATATGATTACTCTTTTGATACCGAAAATAAAATGCGAAACTTTCAAACCGTTTGGACAGATGAGTGATTTTCGTGGTGGTTCACAGAGATTGAGGGTTGATTGGATACCCCTGATTTTGTGCAGATAACCGCAGCAGCAATACATCCCGATCAGCTAAATACACACTAAAACACTTGATTCTACACTCACACGGTATTCGCCGCTGGGATTGGTTTGTTTTACTGCTCGTGTGGTGCAGTCTTTGACTTTGACGTGGTAACTGGTTGGTCTGGGTCTGGGTCTGGGAACGAACTCGCTACTGGCCAACGCAACTGTGAAATTAACACTGAGCTCACTTCGAAAAGCAACGCCAACTAAATGTGCTGCTTTTATAGGCGAGCGACGGTGCCGATGCCAGCGTCGACGCCCCGATCCACAGAAGCTCTGCGATCGTTAATGCCAAAGAGTCACAGTCAGAGTCAGAGCCAGAGGCATAGTCGGAGCACGCAACACACACACATACACACACAGACACGCACACGTACACACACTTTTACTCATGCTCACATTTGTACCGACAACAGTCACAGTTGTGAGAGCTGAACAAATGTCGTGCTCGAAACGCCAGCGTCAAGCCAAAACACAGTTATGCTTATCGTGAGCAGTAAAGAGCACGACCCCAACAACAGCTCTTCGTGTTGGTCAGCGGCTCTCATAAGTACTGCAACCAGCACATAATAACCATTATAAGCAGTGCATTATTAAGAAAAAATATAAAAATGTTATGGAATTAGTAGAACAACAAGCATATCGAAGTATATACATTTTAAATAAGTCTTTAGGGAGTTCGATTGATTTCGTATATCAAATGCAAAGTAGTGCATATCTGTGCATAAAGCGAATTTGATTGAACTCTGGTATTTCCGATATAAAGCATATATATTCATGCGTAAATCGGTGCATTTACACTCATCTGGGGCAAATTAACTAGTATAATATATGAAATTTGCGCGCTTGCTATCGCATCTAGTGGAAGGTATTAATTCAACATTATTGTGCACATTATCCGCAAGCTTTTCAAATTAAATTTCAATTAATTAATTTGTAAGTTAACGAAAAAAAGTCAGCACAAAACCAACATTTTTAATGCATTTAGGTAACGTATATAAAGCTTCAAATTAATTTACAATTTTGTTTTTTTTTTTAAGGACATCCATTCTTTTGTTTGCACCTGTATGTGTAGGGAAAACTGTCTTCAATTGATATGTCAATATTTTACTTTTTTTGGCGCATATTTTTCAACACCGTGAAACATTCAATATGCATAAAATCATAAAATGTCAACTGCAACTATAAGAAAATTTATGATATCTAGTATAATGGTCTGTTAAGAGTTGATAGACAGATGTAGAAAATACTAAATGGTAAATAATTATAAGCAGAGTGTTGCCAAATCCCCGAACCGGTTTAATATGAATTTTATGCGCTAATACATTATTGTTTCTTCTCATTTGTGCCTTGCCACCAGCACCACCGGTTTTTTTTTTATGCATTAACCAGCTAAACCTTATTTTTTTCTAACTTCACCGTCATCAGTTGACTGCTGTCCTAAGTTTCTGTTTCTGTTTTGGTTTCTGTTATCGTATTTCTATTATTTTCGTATAAATACGACCTTGACTTCTATTCAAAAGGAAAAGTGATGCTCCCCAGCTGCCGACTTAAATTAAAAACTTGTTTGACCATCGTCATAGACTTACAACGAAGCAGAAAAAAGGTAGGGCCATATCTTTTATCACGGCCAAAGATGTATATGGGATAGGAGGAGTTCACTAACTATTACATATTGTTACATTTTACGGTGTTTATGTAGTAGTATTTAAATAAATTGTGCGAAATTTATTTTATTTACACATACTCTGCCATCGCTCTCAACGGTTTTCCATACTTTTAAATGGTAAATGTTAAGCGGTATGCGGTAATGTTATAAACGAGTTTTGAGTGAATTGGTTAATACCGTCTGGCTCGTGTGGCTACCAGAAGTGCCGATACCAAATCGCAGTGGCAGTCAAGACAGCCAAGCTGACCTTGCATTTACCGGCAGACCTCTTACTTCCATGATATTAATCATAGTATACGAGTACTGGCGGGTGCTTGTGGCTGTTGCAACCATCAGCTACAATTGGTGCGATTATTTGTTAATTTTATAAGGCAATAGTTAATATACCCTCGAATTTGTGCAAAAATCTATTAGATTGGACCACGTCTGTTGATTATAGAACCAATGCGGAAAACACACATAGCGTTTACTTGCCAAACAAGTTTTAACACTGCACCACATATGGCAAGGTAGGGCAATTTCTCATCAAAACAAGAATGTGTTGTGCTTATCAATACGTTGATAAGTAGAAACACAAGATATATATATACTTTTTTCTAATAATATAATGGAAAGGTGCTTCGTACTTTCACCTAACTACTATTTAGCTGATGAAACAACTTGTAATAGTGTGAAATTAACAAATTCATTTCTATTTTTATAGAATAGCTACAAATTTGTATGTCATTTGGAGTATTGTTAAACGAACGAGTGAACGTATTAAGCTAAAATTATTTTTTGATTATGCAAATGTAATATATGCGCAAACTATACACGCCTTAAGAAAATAATTCACTTCGGGTACAGAAACTTTTTGACGAATTTCAACGGAAATTTTGTAGATACAGCGCTACAGCATTACACGTCACGTGCGTCTCAAATTTCCGAAATAAAATTAAATGGAAATACATACATAGAGGAAGGTATATCAACAGCTCTCCTGGAGGAAAAGAGCTTGCCAAAAAAATGACTACTAGCATTTATCTCACAAATAGAAGCAGAATCTCATTATTCAAGCTCTACGTCAACAACTATTTTCAACTTGGATGCTGGGGCTCTTAACGTTTGTTGCCCTCTCGGGAGCCTCTGCGATGTCGCCTGCCTCGAGTCTAGACATATTTCTTTGGAGCCATAAAAAGTCTAAACTCAAATCCTTATCCAGCTGAGAGAGCCTTAATGTATTTTATCGTCGCGACAGTTTGGTTAGACTGCCTTTGAAGCTTGTTCAAAAATCAGAAGTTCAAAGGTGCAAAAATGGTTTAATTGGTCTTAGTCAAATTCAATGACCATGGCCAACTTAATTCAAAACAAGTGAAATTTTCAACTTGAAATTGTATATTTTATATATATTTATTTAATAATATTTTGCCAACTAGTTACTTACGGTTAATACTTGAACTACTTCAACGAGCTAAGCTCTTTGAACTGAAAACGCTTCAGTTATAAAAACCACTTTTAACCGAGAAGCAAGTCTTTTCATTTATTACTTTCGAAAGGATGCTGGCATGGTGTAAACATGCTTGTTTATCGTCTCAAATTGGATTTCGCTTTTTCACTCCAGGATATTTATGTTGTGGGGTGCGTGGTCTAATGCCAGCCGGCACTTTGTTGTTGAATAAAAATTGTACAATAATATAAAACAACTGAACTAAAGGCAAATTCAGAGCAACCATTAATTAAATTTATGCACAACAATTGCCTTCAAGCAGGGACAGGGACCGAGTAGAGAAAAACATCAGGCGGAAGATCCAACAACACGGCAGTTGGCGATTGCGGTACGAGCAATGGTTCTGGCGATTGTGACAATGGTGCCGTCGATGCCGGTCGGTGCTTGTTGCAAGGAGCTATGTTATGCTCAGCCACAAAAAGAGTAACCCCCTCAAGTATGAACACGAACGGCAACCAAAATATTCGTATATAAAAGGGAAAATATTTCAAATAATTCGCTTGCCTGCTTGCCAGCTCCTGTGTAGGTTTCAGTGGGTGGTGTGGTTTGGGTGTTGCTGCTGCGAGCAAGACGCAACCAGGCTGCTTGTGGCGGCACCAATTATGGAAGTAAAATTTATTATTTTTTATTGTTGCTGTAAAGTAAATCGAGTGTTTGTAGTTATCGTGTGCTTGTGTGTGTATATGTGGTCATTGTTTATTTGCGTGTGTGTGTTCATATTTTCCCATGGCTATGCGGCCAATGTGCACAATGCGATGCTGTTGCTGTCGTCGGGTTTCTGCTTTATTTGTAGTGTTTTTAGTGCTTGGGTCAGTTGTTTTCGGTGTCACTTAGTTTATAAACTATTTATGCCTTCCACTGCAGTAAATTCTTATTTAGGCATTTGCGCTTTTGTTGTTGTGAATGGCGCATAAAATGAAATCGCTGAACGATAAACACATATACACACCCACTTATGTCGACACACAAATTAAAAAGTACAAACTACATATAAAAGCGAAGCCAGTTAAGTGAAGGAAAATTCATTTCCAAATTATTGCTTCTGGCAAAGACAAAGCAGCATCACCAGCAGCCCACCTGTATACATATATATATGGACGCTGTACAACTTTTGATTTATTGCTGACTTGTTTGACCAACAATGTACAATCGACTGCAACTGCACGTATAGCAAAATATACTAAAACAAAACAAATTTGTGATTCACACTCATTTCGAAATGAAAAAGTAACTTAACAAATTAATTTAATTGGAGTCTGTACCCCAGAGTATATAAAGTTATGGGCCGAATAACAGACCGAAATCATGCACATTATATAGAAATGTAATTCTATCATTTTTGAACAGTTTTTGAGATCGGCTTGTTCCTACATACGCACAGGCTGACTCGACTCGGCTTTTGGTGTTGATCGAGGATATATATATATACTTAACGTGATGTGATCCGATGCTCTTCCGATTGCATTTGTATTTTCCCACTTGGGTTCAAGGTTTAAAAGTGTAGCCCAATAAATGTAAGCATACTTTTAGGCATATCATATTATGTTAGGGTTGTTAAATAAATTGAATCTAAAGGGATTTTGAAATTCTCCAAAAATCTTTAACTAAAACAAGATGTGTACCTCTCAAAGTAACTAGAACAAAGTATTTTTACATAATAGAGTATGCCATTTGGTAAAGTGACTTCTTAAATGATTAATTATTCCAAGAATGCCTTCAGAACACGCTCACACTGTGCACATTTTGGCTACGGTTTTAATGCCCATAACAACTGCCATCACATCCAGCTAAAGGCTATGAAATGTGTAAAATGCGGCACAGAACAAAGACACTATTCGCAGCTAATTTAGCATTAAAAGGCTATGAATGGCAGCGAGGTGATAAGAGCTGAAGCGATATCACAGTCACTTGCAATGAGCAGTTCTCGTAAGACAATTGCGAAGACGGTGATGGCAACAATAACGTCGCATTCATTTGGTTGCTTTAATAAAAGTTAATGTGAATTTTAAATGAAACTCGTAAATCGGCGTCGTCAAAGCGGAGCATATGACGCCTCATTGTTGTAGTTGGCCACCTCTGGCAGTAGGGGTCGCGTTCCCCCACTGGAGGGGGTTAAGCAAAATCCGTGTCGCGCGCCATCGTCATAAAAGTTAAGCGAATAACAAATGTGACGACGATGGCTGCCCCGACGCGTCATTTTGGATGGGGGGAGCAAAGCTCGTAAATAATTTAAATGTAATCGTCAACATCCGCAATGACATTTAAGCACGTGCCCACAATCGACAACTGCCACAGGACCCAAAACCCAACCAACGCCTCACCCACCGACTGCTTCGGCCCTTGCTCGCCTGTAAAATCTCTCGTAAATTATAAATTAAATATTTACACCAGATTGTGAACACTTTGCGTTTATTAATATCCAGTGGCTTAGGTGCGACAGTTTCCCAGACAACAAAACCTCGAATCCGCCCAGCCAAGCTGCATTCAGCCTGCCGAGCACTGCCTATGCGTGCGTTTGTGTGGAGTAATTAAATCTCGGAAACAATTTGAGTCAACGTTCTTCATCAACGGCTGGCGCTTTAATTCCATTTTAATATTGGAGATTTTAATTAAATTCCTAATTTGAGGCAGGCACATGCACATCCTGTATACATTATTTAAAGTAAATTATGACAAGTACACCACTAAGAGGACTCTTAACTTGCGGCTTGGCCATTTCCTGCAGTGGTTACAAAAAGCCCAAATAAAATGTTTTGCATGCCTATTTCTTCATATACTTCCCAGTCCATTTATTCTGACAAAACTTCATTTAGTTCCGGAACGAGATTGTTGTCTCGGTTTCCGCTTTAAGTATTGAGTATAGTCAACAATTTAACATGTTTGGCCGTCTTAAGTATTTTGAAATTCTAATTTTATAATGGTTGTTGAAAGAATTTAAAAATGTTAAATTTTCTAAAGCAATAGCTTATAGTGTCTACTCCAATTAAACAGTCATTAGAGAAAATGCTTTAATGTGTAAATGGTAAACAAATAATGGCAGAGTGGTCTACTCATTTGAATTACAATTTAAAAGCAAACAGACCACATAACCAAACCAGTTGTAATTATTGACAAATTACAAAATCAACAAACCACCGAACCGTAAACCAGCATCAACAAATTAAAATGTCCGCCTGGATAAAACAACATTTGTTATTCACAATAAGACTCAACAATGATGAATGAATAACAGAGCCCGGCCTACAGCCACCACATGGCAAAGGAGTAAACCAGAAATTTGCTTGCGACCGACTGAAGATTATTTTCAGATTACGACAACGGAGGTTATTCCCTTAAGCTGCCTCGCCTCGACTGTTTGCTAATGCTAGCAACCATTATATTTCAACTGTCGTACACTTAAACGCTTGGATTGTTTCCGAGTATGCCCTACTTTGGTTAAAACACACAGCACTCATTTAAGGATATGCCGCGAGCCTAAGAAATCAATATTTTGCTACACGGCTCTGCTAATTATCTAATAATTTAATTGTTTTTTGTTTATTCGTGGTTCATAATTAATTATTAGTACAAATTTAATTTGTATTCAATAGTGGAGAGGGACAAATACAACTAGCAACTATTTATGGGATGGTTTATAAACGGTTTAATTAAGTTAACGTTATTGACTTTGCCTTGTAAATAAAAGTCCCATTGCAATAAGAGCATTTACACGAATTTTCTTACTCGGTGTCTTGGTGCTTACCTTTGCAAACTAATGGCAGTGTCAAACAGGTCTTTAAAGATGAACTTTAAGTATTTGGTAATGGCATGTTGTATAAGACTGAAGGCATTGCAGATTTACTGAACATGATTAATTTAATTAGTATTTAAAAGAGATTTGCCTTGCCGAAGGGGATTTCAGTGATTGGTGGGAGTGTCTGGATCAGCACTTGAAAGGGATACGAGAAATGGCTGACAGGAGCTTCCCGTACATATGGGTGGGAGTATAATAAATTTTCATGAGTTTTTACTAGAAACAATAGATGGTATTTACTTGTGATTTATTTGGTTAAGTGGTTGCCGCAATTCTCCCGTATCCTACGTTTTGTTCTGTTTCTTGTTATTGTTCACTTTCTGCATTTTTATTTTCGCTCCATAGCTAACCAGACTCGTAGTTAAACGGAAGAGCAAGAGCGGCTGCCATTAATATTCGTGCAGTCTGCTTCGGGTGGGTCCTTGGGCCAACATGTCAACATTTGCCACAACCGGCACAAGCCTTGAACTTTCTTATCATGCTGTATACTCGTATTTATGTATGTGTTTATGTGGGTATGTGTACATGTATGGTTTACAATAATATTTATGTATGTATGAATTTCTGCGCACAGTGCACATGTTCAAAAGATTTTAAGCGGAAAAAATCGAGTTTATTTCCGATCTGTCTTTCAGAGCGGCAGCTTCCACAAGAGTAATCACACATGCATGCAACTAAGTACAGTCAAGAATCTGTAGCTTAAAATACTTAAAATAAAATAAATTGAAAATATATGTATACATATGGTTATGTATAACCAAAGACTATGGCGAAACTATAGAGACATATCTCAATAGTCTTTTTTGTAATGGCTTTAAGATTTAATACCGACTTCATACCGTAATTGAATATTCAGCGGAGATTCAAATAATTGTATAAGATATGGAAATACACTTATTTAATTAAACAAAAAATATGTCGAACAGAGCTATTTTTTCATATCATTATTATTGCAAATTTCCAACATTGTTAAAGACTAATTGAGAAAACTAAATGAACAGCTTTAAGCTAAGTAATATTCAAAATTTGCTCGATACTTTGTTGTATACAATACACGTGATAACTATACCAGCAGCATTAGTATATGGAATTGAATTAATAGGGCAAAGGTCACTGCGTATGCTAAGCCACTGTTGATTTAAAAGTTGTCAACAAAACTAAATAATGTAGCGAAATAACATCAGCTTCGATGAAGTGATAATCTGCCAGCAAAGGACTCTTTTTCGCGGATGCGTTCCGCCTTCAACAGCGTAATCTAGACAAGACTTTATGGTCATGCCTTTTGATCAGACGGAGGACAAGAAAAACGCGCGACACTTGCTTGTTTAGGGGTCGGGTCCATTTTACTGTCAACGCCATCACGCTTAATGGTTAAAGGATGGCACGGGAGATAATCAGCGAAGGATTGGACTAAGCTCTGTTTGTATAAGGTAATTTCGAGCTGCACAGCAACATTTTTAATAAAATTATTTACGCTGTCCTCGCAGGTGGTGGCGCTTGCAATATCGCTAGGCATGAAAAAATATTTAAT
The DNA here is from genome assembly GCA_035041535.1 of Drosophila cognata. Classification (NCBI taxonomy): domain Eukaryota; kingdom Metazoa; phylum Arthropoda; class Insecta; order Diptera; family Drosophilidae; genus Drosophila; species Drosophila cognata. The sequence goes on along the minus strand of JAWNLC010000571.1, from coordinate 7,570,012 downwards.
CCGTACAAAGAGGGAATATTAATTAAGGGTCACAAAAGGTGTGTGCTAAACATTCTCATAACTGCTGGAACCTGCTCATTTCTGAATTATGAATCCACTCAGCAGCTTAAAATAAATATAATCGTCTTTGCGAAGAATATGTAATTAGTACATCACATATATAATAATAATATTATATGCATTAGCATCCATAGAGCCATATTAAACTAATTGTTATGCATAAGATGTAAAAAAAGTTATCAACAGGTTTATGCTTCATGAGCCAATATAGCAAGCCACGAAAACAAAATAAAATTTAGCAGGGAAATACCTTGTGGGAAAGCATAAATAATTTTCAGCCGCGCTGTCTCATTGAAGTTGGCTAAAAGTTTCACCGTTGATAGTTGGCAGCGATGTGCTAATGCTTCGATGGGAACTTTGCTGCACACCAATTTTGGAAAACTCATTAAGTCACCGCTTAGGAAGGCATTGTCCTAATAAATTTGAAAACTTTACCAGCATCACAAAACAAAGTTGAAAACTCGGAGAATACAAAATTTTGTGCAAGTGCTGCGGTAAGCTAGGCATAAGAAATAATCAATGGTGTAACAATATGAGAATGAGAATTAGTATAGAATTTTGTTCGTTATTTGAGTATTGTTTTCAAATGAAATAGCTTACTTAAGCACACACTTCCTACCATTCAACACAACAATACTAGATTAGTGAAGGAGGCTTGTTTTGGAAAGTATTCCGGGAAGTGTGTTTGTTGAGCATTGAACATAAATGCTGCATACCCAGACGCACTCACAGCAACACTTCAATATGTAGACACATGGAGGCAACATAAACACACACACACACACACACACACACACACACACACACACACACACACAAACAAAAGCCCATACCAATCCGTGTCCGAGTGCACAAATATATATGTATGAACAGAAGCCGTTCGTGTCAATATGTATGTCTGTCGCTATCTTAAAGAAGCATTAAACGGTTTGCAAATATTTACAACTGTTACAGGCTCTCTTAAACTCTGAATACAATTGTGTGTGATGTTGAGAGAGAGATAGAGAGAGAGAGAGAGAGAGAGGGTGGTTGGCAACTCCGTGCCGGCGTGCATATCTCCTGGTTATTTGATCAAATAGTTAAAAGTACTCGTTTCCATTTTAATTGTAGTATTACACACGCAAACACACTGCAACTACTTTTACTGCACACATGGCGCAACTTGCTAGTGCATCCATCTACTATATAAATTAAGGAGCTCTGAATATGGTAATCTAATAAGCCACCATGTTATAAGCCTGCCCAGCAAGTTGCATTTGAAACCCAAGAGGTTTTTCAGGCGGGCTTATGAGCCACAGCTGACTGTGGCAGATAGTTTAGAAACGCCTCTGTGGGCGTGTTATATTATATAATTGAATTCACGCTCAGGACTCGTTGATGCTTAAAATGAATGGGCGTGGATAGCAGTAAAGTGCAGTTCTCAACTGCAACTCGTAACTCACGGGCCGTCCATCCAAGTGATGAATGAACGGCATTAATATGGCAGAGCCGAAATGAGTGCTAACTGCCAATGCCGGGAGAGAGGGCCAATTGTAAGGACAGTATGAAGCGCGACACAATTCAAGTAAATACAAATGTTCGCTTTCAACGCTATTAGAACGATTATACTGATGATCGTTAGGAAGATGGTTCAATTTACCCAACTAGATCACATTCGAAGTCAAGCCACACTGTGGCCGGTGGGGTACCATAATTTAAATATAAGACCTACGCTAATCGGCTGCCTATGAACGAGGATTAAATTTGGATTCAATATTCCATGGTTATTCACTCAGTTGATATGCGCACATGCACATTTCTTATTCGTTACAATTTCTTTGCAACTAGGCAGGGTGCCATGAGTGCTTCTGGGAGTGTGATGTGTCACGAGCGCCATCAACTCCTAATGCAAATCCCAATTGCCAAGGCAGTGAAGTGATTGGTGTAAGCCCCGTCCTGGGTACGCTTCGCTTTCTGTGTAAACAAAATACAAAAACAAACCGGAAAGATTCGCATATAAATAGACTTGCTAGGCACATTTTGTTTTCGTTGTGTTTGGACACTGCTGGTAGGCGTTGGAACAATAACAGGGGCTAGTGTATAATTAGATCGACTTTGTAATGGCGGCGGACATAGCGCTAAAAATGTCTGGCACAGCACTTTATCGCACCAGCTGCCTGCCTGCCCCTTCCAATTTATCGTATTCTCGGCCGCAGGACACAGGACAGACACCCCCAATTTAGTTTGCTTGTTTGTTTTTTCTGGAGCGCTTTCGGTACTCGTGCGAAAATAAATGCCAAAAACAAACACAACGAATTAATGTGGGTTCCAGCACGTTGCTGTTGTTCTTGTTCTTCTTCTTCTTCTTTACTTATTCTGTCCCAAAAAATCGACCAAAGTCCTGCATATATTCGCAGCACTGGCGCCTTACAACAACCAAAATGATTACGTCTGCTCAGCTTGCCCGGGGACAGATGAATCGCGCACAGGCAGACGTCAGCCGGAAGTTTGTTTAATCAAAGCACAACTACAACAGCTTGATCAAATTTTCACATTTTAATGCGCACATTTTAATGCATTTAGCAATGGGCGGAACTGCAGGCAGGCAAGAGTTTAATCCACCGTCACCAGCACCAACAGCAGCGCCAACACCAGCACCAGCACTGTCGCTATCATCGGAACTGCATGCAGCTCATTTCCCGAGCGCACATGCTGTGCAAATATTGTGCCATCTGTTCAACTGCTGTCCTCCCTCCACGCAGCATCATGGTGGTAGCACTCCAGCCCCCAACCGCCCAGCACCACTGCAGATTGGTGTGCATTAGGAGAAAGAGTGCGGAAACGGATACGAGTCCCACTCACGATAAGTGCCTTTTGTACATAAGTGCAGTCCGTTGCAGCCCGGAGCATTGCAGCGGCATTCGGAGTCGGAGCCGGAGCCGGAGCGGGAGCAGTAGCAGGAGGCATCAGGAGTCAAATGTGAAATTAATTTCCAACAATTGTTCGACACAGCGAACAGGAATCACAAAGAACTGAAGGAGTCGCGAGAGCACAGCAGCACATCGGCCGGAGCAGAATGGCAAACAGCTGGCTGTGCAAAATTGTTGCCAGTAATTTGTCTCCGCCACTGCTGAACTGTACTATAGTGTGCTCTGCTCTGATGTGCTGTGGTGTGAGTGTGAGCGTGAGTGGTGGGGTGATGGTGGCAAGATGTGGGGTGGGGTGCGGTGCGACTTGTCCAAGAGTGAAGTTTATTGCTACAGAAATAATGAACTGAAGGCTTAATAATTTATGAAGGCAATTGAAAAATGAAATTCCATTTGTTCCATTCGATTCTTTTGGAAGCCATGAACTTTTGAATGAATGATTTCCATTTTCTCTGTTTTTTCGCCGTTTTTCTCTATCAGTGTTATCCATAAATTATTAAGTTAAATGCTCTTGCCAGTTTGAAGGCTTTGTTTTGTGAGTGCGAGAGAGACATCAAGAGCGACACAATGTAAGGTACGCAATAGATGCACTTTTTGCCATAACCTTATATTGTTGGAACAAAAGGTTCAGGCCAGATGCACAGTCCCTGCAGCATGTGGCACAGTAGCGAATCATTTAGGAAGACTACATAAAAACGCGACCACCACTGAGCTGAAGAGAATTGCCACTTCTTGCTGCTGTGGTAATGCCACCCAGTCTGGCGGTGAGGACTAAAAAGGACTGCAAATGCAAAGTTAGGTGGCGTGATAATACTCTGTAGTTGCGTAACAGCTTTTCAGGGCTCGCGTTAGATAAGCGCGTCCTCTGTGTGCTCAGCTAGGATGGGAGGGGGCTCTCGTTTTTTGTTGGCCGTCTGCATTCACGGTTCGTGACTGTTGCATTTCTCATTCTGAGCCTATCGTATATCTGTGTAGGGTTTTTATGCCCATTAACGCCTCGCAAATACGACTGAAAAGGAAGCGCTAAAAGAGTTGTATATGTTTAAGGAAATGCAGAGCCACATGGTTGGTGATGACAACTAAGCGACAAGGACAACTACAACTACAATGACAACGACTACAAAACTACTTCCCAAGCCTTCAGTGTTGCGGTAATCAGACGACTAGCGAACTTGGCCAAGTGTGGCTATAACTGCGACCGTCTGTTCTTTGCGCACATGCCCCGACACCTCCTTGTACACCAACCCAAAAAGACATGCGAACTGACAGGCCGCACTGAATGCACATTTTGTGCCTTGAACGCCTTCAAGAATTATGAGAGCCCGCATTCTGAATGCTTCTCCTTAGCCCCATTGTATGGCGCCTTTGAATACTGCACGCTCCTCATACTTCCCAGGCTCTTTGTGCCAGACTTGCCAACGCTTGACATCACGTCAAGAACTTCAAGCTTGTAACTCCCGGCGCCCGACACACCGATTTTTAATATTATTGTGCACAGTCCGGGACTTGGGGGGGTTGCCGTCTGGAAATGTCTGGCTTTATAGTCCAGGAGCCAGCAATTTATTTCAGGTTTCTGAAGAATGTTGAAGTAATTATTATTATTTTTGCTATAGTTAATAATTGCACCAAAATGTTGGTACTAAAGTATGCAGATATTAGAGTACTTGGTTTAATTCTGGTCAACGAATTTATTATTTGCATTCTAGTGAATTTAAATGTGTGGTCGAAATTGGGAAATTTGTGCTTTAATATTCTAAATAGAAAAATGTCTATGCATTGAAGAAATTTAAGCTTTAATATTCCAGGATCAAATAAAATATAGCTGCAGCGAACGACGCCTCAACACTTTGCGTATTTGACAGGAGCAACGTCAAATTCAACACTCTGCATTTCCAAAACATTATTTACAACCTTATGATTTCATAAGGAAGGACCTTTATTAAGTCACAGCGCTACCACGCGTTGCCTGCAGCTGCAACAAATGGGCTACGGGGCTGCCAGGCCACTGACAGCCAGTCACTTGGCACGATGTCATCAGGCATCATCGTTTGCAGCATGCTGCTGCTTTGCTGATGAACCTGCTGCAGTTGCCACTGTCGAACTGTCGAAGCAATGACAACATTGAACAATAGGAATCAAATTTGTGTTCAGACTTTTGATTAAATTCTACCTACCAATGGATGAGATAAAGTAATCTTTAATGCATAAAATGGCGGCTTAAGGGATAGCAGCGCCAAAGCCGTGCGTTAACTTATTTGTGACAGTGTCAGTTAGTTACTTTCAGTGCGCACGCTGCTAATTTCCGTGTGTGAGATATACGCACCTAATGGCAACCGTTAACTTCAGCGAGCTCAGCGATGTGTACATAACCCCTAACCTTCGGATGCTAAAGCGGACATCAAAAATATATAGTGTCAGGGTCGGAGCAGTTCCTTCGGAAATGTTTCTTGCATATGCAAGCGAAATATTGTGTTTTTTAGCAGCTTTCAGCCGTTGCAACGGTGCAAACTTGGCCCGTCGCTTCTTTCCTTCCCTTGTTTGTGTTTTGTGCTCATCGGTGTGAAAACTTCAGCATGTAAATTACTATTTTTTGGCACATGCGAATAGGGAGCAGAATGCCCAAAAGGTAGAAGTAAACACATTCCTTAACGCTCTGGAATGCACATACAATTTTTAATTTATTTAAATTTTGTTTCCCTTCCTACTATGAGACACCGAATGGTCTGCACATACATACTTTAGTGTGGAGAAGTATTGGATAGTGTAGCCATGAAAAGAACCCTAAACGTAGAGGCGAGGTGCATATGAAAGCCTCATGAAGCTCGAAAAGCCACTTCATAAAAAGGTATTTCTTTGGCTATTCAAGTGAAAAGCGAGTAAATCATTTATTTACTGCAAACAATGTGCTACAGGTGTCTGCTACAGAATACACCGACGGTAAACAGTTCAAACAATTCAGAGAAATAGATACGGATTTGCTTTAGCTTGTGCGCAATCAAGTTTCATTTCGAGTTCTTGACTCTGAGACGTGTAGGTTCAAATAAATCAGCACGGTACTTGATACAGTGTGTCTACCGCAACCATCAAGCACGTAGCACACGAAAGGCTCTAATTCAGCCGTAATTCTATAGGATTTTCCTTAAAGCAGAATTTTTGTTTAACATGTCGGATACATTTTCATTGATACGCATAAGGTTCATCAAAATCGATGTCAAGTGTATTTTACAGCAACACTTAAATTATACTCAGAAGCTTTATGACTGGATACAGCTCGAGGCATGACCAGGTTTAAAAATTAATTATGCCCAAACTCTAATTGAATTATTGCGTAAACGGCATGTTGCTTTTAATGTCGTACCACGCGCCCCATAAAAATCGCCGTGAGCGTGGCGCCGGGGCATCGGAGGCATGGTTATTGATTTAATTTGGTGCTGTCGGCAAGAGAGGCACGCACCTTGATGAAACATCTCGGCATACTTTTTATGACAATTTTATATTCGCCTTTATTGGCATTGACATATTCCTTATCGTAAAGCAAATAAAACCGAAAATGATTTCCGTCGCAAAAAATGTTTATACTTCAGCGAAATTCGCTACGGATGTGGACAGAAAGGTTTACGGTTTCTGGTGTGGTCAGAAATCTGAACTTGTTCTATACGATTGTCATTTGTATTTGCGTGAATTTGTATGAATTTAAAAGAAAAAAGTATTTTTTTTGCTATCAAAAGACACGCAATGTGTGTGATTCACTTTTAGCCTAGTAGAAAAAAAATGTCGTATGGAAAAATCGATTTTATTAAAATAATGGAACACAGTAGACACGCATTGGGGGGATGAACGCACGAGTTGCATTGTCAATTTAATTTATTCCTGAAGAGCTGCCGCTGCCTGCCTCAGAGACATGTGTTAAATGAAAGCTGCAGGATTCCCGGGCAATAAATGAAAATGTGACACACAAAATATGCAAGTACAATCACCGCCATTCCCGTGTCTGACAAAACTATTTTAATACCGAATGGTTAAAGTATTTAACCAAGCATAATACCTATTACATTGACATTGTATAAACATATATTTTGTTTGTAGGACCAAACTAAATATTTATACTATAATCGTATTAAATATCTAGCATCTGCAGAGCAGTCGATTTATACAGGTTTCACTGTATACACATACATATATATATATATTAATATGTATGCCAGTGGAAAAATGAATTTATTCACAGTGCCTGCGTCCCGCTATTGTTATGCTAAACGACTGTTGCATATCTTCCAGTCTTTATTAGAATCGAGTGGCCTCAATGCACTCCACGCCCGAAACTACGACTAACCACTGTCCAGTTCGCCCTTGTATTTGACAGGCTTGCAACACCACTAGTAAATCTAGCTAAAAGTGAGATTTTGGAAAATTTAAGGCTGTCGCACAGTCTCGAATATATTAGTATGGCTTAAGGCATTTTCCATATACATACATATAAAAGTGTCTTTGTCGTATGCGTTGCCGAGATGTAGTTTTCTGTGGGGCATAAATATTAAAGATATATTAAGCAATTAACTCAATGTACACGATGGCTAGCAGCTCCCGTTTAAAAATTCTTATAACTTAAGGACATTGGTCAAGCAATGTGTAATAAAGTGCTTGATGGTGCTGTTAAACTATTAACCATCACTGTTCAACTGCCATAAAAATAATATTCGAATTCTTTAAATCATTAAATTTTATTCTGTTATTTACACACACACACATATATATATATATATATATATATATACTAAACACACTATGCTCATCATCGCCGCAAACCATCCATCAAATTGGCCCTTGCCCAAAAATCTTTGAAAAGTTCTGCGCAAGGCGGTAAGCAGCTTGTCCCTCGGCGATAGATGGTTTCTAATCAGCAAGGTCTTGGCCCGTCCATCAACTTGGCAGCGTGAGCAATTCAAGCTGGTTTTTTTGATAAAGTTTGGCAACAGTTTCTGTTCCATGTTAATTTAATTTCATATTCTTGTAGATTTACCACAAATTTGTCACATTATTGGGCTTTCGATGTCCAGCAAACTCGTTTGAAAACTTGCCACACAGCAAAAGTTTGTGCGGTCACACATTATCGGAGCATTCATTCGTCCATGCAACGATTTAATAAGAGGCGTGTGAGTGGCTTGTGAGTGGCTTGTGAGTCGTTTGTGAACGCTAGAAGATAGTCAAGAAGTCCCAACATGTCAATTTAATTACGTCTCGAAATTGCTTGAGTTTAGTTGCTATGGTAACACTTAGAATTGTATAAGAAGGGTTCTGCTTAATATTTCCACATAATAAGGCTGTCTGCACTCGTCTGCAGCAAATAAAGCACTTTTTAAAGCCATGGACTCAAGTGATTAATTTAATGTGCTGTGTGAGATATGCTTCTGAGCAAGCATGTAATACGATGAAATTCATCTCTTTGTTGATTAGATATTATTTAGAAATATATTTGCTAGTTCAGCGTATACATGTATATATACATATATCATGTATATATGTATCATGTATACATTTTAAAGCTGGAAGTAATTGATGGGAGTACTATTTAAAGTTTTGCACATTTAATCTCATTCGTTGTATGCCTCGTGGTTTGACTTAAATTGCCTCTCCTAAAGTGAATTCACCTTAAATACCAAGCAGACTAATATATTATTAGAACTACGGAAAATGTGAAAGGCTTGGCCTCATAATAAGTAAAATGAGATGAATTACTTTGCTGGAAGCACACAGAAAATGTATTCTCTGACATGAGCCACAAACTGACAAAAATACCCCTTTGCAAGAACGTAATCAACCGCCAGACAACAGCTACGTGGGTAAACTACATGCACATCGCCCCCCCACACACACACACACACACACACACACACACACAAACACCACAACCACACACCCCCAATCACGCTCCCATCTCGTGTCACAGTCGACACAACACAACCTCAATGTGCATAGTCGTATAACGGGACAGCTAAGCTACAAATCAAACTTTCATTTGCTGCATCAGCAAGTTTTAGTGAAAATTTCGGGATGCAAATTACATGGGGCATTCTAGCATTCTAGCATTTTGGCAAAACTACAAAAACACTCACACGGCACACAACACAGCATGCAGCATCATCTGCTGCAAAATCTTAATTGCTTTGACTCTGCGAAAAGACGACAATGAGAATGAATTCCCGGTTTTGGGCTGACACAACAAGTCCTTGAGGATCCATATATGTATCCTTTACTGCACTACAGCACTGCACGTACTGCAAATGAGTCTGCTCGTATTCTTTGTCGTATACAAACTCATGTAATAATTAAATTCGTTGGCTTTTGCAATGCTCCCCGTTTGGTTTGCGATGCACGGCGTAATTCCCACAGGAATCGTGTTACTTGATTTTCTCGAGGAGTGCTGGCTACAAATGCGTCGCCATAAGGTGCTTAAGCATAATTTTGACCGATGTGACCTTCAAGTCAGCCTACTGGGCGTCTTGGTTAATATACGTACTCTGCATTGCAGACATAAATGTGAGCAAAAAAAAAATGAAGAAAATCCAATAAAATGTAAACAAAAACACTAATAAAAGCAAAATGATATGACCTCTTTCCTGGATCAGGGGCACACATTTGGCAACCGTGGAGAGTATGAAATGAACATTTTTTATTGTAGAATTTCAAAAGAGATTTTTACAGTTAGGCCCGCTTGAAGCGCCTCAACACGCCAAAGTTCTGCCCTTGATGCTGTTGCAACATGTCGTATACGCAATTTTGTGTTTATTGCCTTGTAGCACTTTTATGCGTGCTTGTGTGTGTGAGTGTGTGTGTATGTGTCTGTGTTTGTGTGTGTACTTGCCACATTACACTCTGCCCGGTCTCAGCCGTTAGTCATAACTCGCCGAGCATTTGTTGCTTCTCGCGATGTGCGACGTGAAACATGCGATATACGAAATCAATGGACACGAGTGCCAAAAGTGCCGCGACTCAATCCAGTTTCAACGATGCCAACAGCATCGCAAATTTGATTGATGACTTTGACTGGCTGCCATCATGACAGAGTCTCTACTCTGTACTTAGCTGCCGTCTGTTCTGTGGTCAACCGATGATTAACACAATCTGCTTTCGCTTGAAGCTAATTTCAAGTGATTGCCGAATGTGAGTCCTTTGTGACGTCCCTGTCACGACCATGGCAACGACACATTATCATCGGCGTTGCTATCTAGTTATTAGTTCATGAATAATGCACCCACACACACTTCTCTTGCTTGTGTGCTACAAGCGAATATTCGGATATTAGATCACGATTTTGTTATTAATTATGCTAAAGAGAGACGGCGACCAAGCATTGAACTTATTGTGTTATTTGAAGTAATTATCTGAGGTTAAGCTGTAACCACTGTCTGGACGTGCTATGTACATCGCCGTAGCCAATCGAATGCGAAAACGTTATACAACAATTGGATACGTTGGCAGCTTGCAGCTATAACACATTTTGCAGGCAGCACGTGCAACTAATATGTTCATATAGAGAAGTTTGCGCAGTTATTGTGACAAACAATTTAGAAGCACAAGCAGAACCCAAACGAAGCGACCTTGTGCCAATGCGCCCCGGAAAATGCTCCTTTTTATAATTATATTAAAGTAGCAAATTGCATTGCATCCATATAACTTTCACTGCCATGTGTGCACGCAGTGCAACAAAAGTTTGTGCTGATTGGCAATCCTTGTGCTAACCATTTCATTTGTGGTTTCGTACTCTGAACCCACTAAAAATGTGTGAAAAGGGTATGATGAAATTGTAGAAGAGTAACACTGTTCCCTTAAAAGCGCACGAATCGATCTAGTCATGTCCGTCTGTATGCAAAGATGGATCTCAGAGACTATAACAGCTAGAGACTTACCATATGCCACGCACAGATCAAGTTTATTTCATTTGATCAATAAATGTCATAGTTTTATGGGTAATTTCAGTTCAGGCTTCTAAATAATAACAACAACTGCTGCAATTTTAGTCCAGAGCCTTTTAATGAGAAATTTGCACTACAACTAGAAGATGTTTTTAATCGAATTCATATATTTAACTGGGGTATCTTCTGTGGTATCTTCTAGTCGAGCTCTAGAGCATTCTCAGTTGTTCTTGGCAACAGAACAATGCTCAGCTAGCCTTTGACAACTTACAATAGGCCAAATTACGCAGTTCTCAGCGCATTTTCTGCAGGCCAAGAGTCTGTCAGCATGAAACTCAATCTTAAGCGATAACGACCAAGTACTCGGCATCACAAAACTTTCCTAATTGCCTTTGGCTGCTAAAATCGAGTGCTCGACGACAAAGCGCTCTAAAACTGAACTCATCCAAGCCAGGAAGGACGAGCAGTCAGTAGAGGCCAAGTGTTTAGCAAATGGGTTCGAAAATGTAGACCATATAGGAAGAAGTTCTTTTGAGACAGGCCAAATGAAAGTTCACTTCATGAAACACAAAAGTAGTCGGATTCTTTGTCACTGAGGAAACGACTGGCTGCGAAACAATCGTTAGAAGTAGCCACAGTGAAATTTAAGCTTTGTAAACTGTAACAATATAACAAAAACACTCTGAAACGCGCTGAAATTTTCTTATGACTTAGATTAAGACTAAGACGTTGTCTTTCATGTAAAATAAGAAGCTAAGAATGACATTACGCACCAAATAAAATATGTTTAATTAAAATACCGGACAAATAAATAACAAAAAAAAAAAACTATTGATTTGTTCCCATGAATAGCTTTAAAAATGCCAAAGCATTTTCATTTTAAAGAGAATTCCATGAATAAGTAAGAGCTCTCGTGGGACCCTTGTCAAATGCCAACAAAAGCCGCTGGCAAGTTGATCACGACCTTGGTAGTATAGATAATAAACGTTAGATGCTTATGGACAAATCAAACATTAATAGCTTCGTAAAGTTAATGCTACGACACGCACAAATGTGAGTGACATTGAAAGGCAAAAAATAACATTATTGCCATTTGAATTTTTGTACAAATTAGAAATAAAGTTTGTAATTTTTCATTTTAAATCAGATTAATAGAAACTTTGCAGAACTTGCCGATCCGTGTGACAAACATTTCTGAGCTGACGACATATGCCCTCGGACTAGGTCCATGCTTTTAAAAAATCTGCAGGGTATGGACGAGTTTGCGTTTATATTCTCTTCCCTGTTTGCCCCTAAAAGTATGCCTTAGCTTGTGACCATTTTCTACCCTCAGAAACAACGCACAAGTAAAAAAAAAAACGAAAATGAAAACCAAAGATAAAATGTGCTTTTAATGTACAAAGTGTTTATTCATTTTGTGATTTGTGTGTGCTTGCGGTACAACTTGACTTTGCTTTCATAGTATCATTATCAAAAATTTCTTCACCACGCTTATGACTTTGGATTGTACATTGTACGCCCTTGAATGAGAATACAGTATTGGGAGATGGCAAATAATTTTATGTAAATGTTTGATTATATCCATCGGTGATATACAATTGAACAGTTCACAGACACTTACAGTCGCTCGTAAGCTTGTAGGAAAACGTATGTTCAAAAGGTGCCCACACAGCATGTGACAGGTACGGGATATAAAATAATAGCACAAAAATGTGGAGCACATCAAACTGATGCTAACTGCTGACTCGTTATTAAGTTCCAGGAGGTCTGTATAGGAGGAATGTTGGTCAGAGTGTACTAAAAAAATTACATAAATTATTTGAGCGTCATTCAATTTGTGGCAAAGTGCGACGCACATCAAATGTGAAAGGAAGCGCTCGCACACGAAATTTCGACCCACAAAAAATCAAATGCAGTGCTGCGAGCCAGGTGCTGGTTGGCAGGGAAAGAAGATGCAGAACTTTGCCTTAAACTCATATATTATTCGGGTGTGCCTAAGGACAACGCAAGTTACTACTTCGGCTTGTCGTCAGATACATATACACGAAAGTCTGCAGATGAGCTTTTCCCATTTTTCTTGCGTTTTTTCGCTTAGAATTTTCCACCATACTTGTGAAAGTGAAAAAATGATGAGAATTAAGTGCAGGTTTACAGACCGCCGACTGTCTCAGTGTCAGTTTTTTCTATTTTTTCTCTTAATTGCAAATCCTTTAGAATTGGCACACTAACTCAGCAACCGGCTTATGAAGGTAACTTGGGTTCCTAATTAATGTAAAAGCTTTTGATATCTGCTTTAATTGCAAGACTTATTGCCGTATTAACAAGCCCTTTTTCACTAGACTGGAAAATTCACCTGCTGTTGAATAATACATTACATGCAATAAGAGCAGTATGGAAAACCAAAAATAAAATAGGTCTTCAAGGAGACTATTATTTTTCAATACAACTTTTGTTGGCTTTAATCTTTTCTTTGCGTGATCAATTTAAAGCATCTTAGACCGCATTTTAGTCTGTCTTTAAATAGAATCCGGTGCTGCACTGTAAGCACTGTTTAACTATTTAGATTATCAATGGCCAAAAATACGTACTTTATTTCACTGAATAGGTGCAATCCTAATCACCTTAAGAAGTTCATATCAAAATATATTAGATTTAATGGTACGGTCATGCGAAGAGTGGCAAGTATATCTACTATGCTTCCTGTAATACAAAGCCCGCTCGACTTTTTCTTTTTTTTTTATTTATTATTCACAATTTTGACAAAGGAAAGGAAGTTATCAGAGATTTCGATAGACTTTAGGGTAAAGTGGTCGCTTTAAAAGTACTTAGGCGAGCATACACAACCACAAACACACATGTGCATGTGAGTCAGAAAGTGCTTTATGAATTATCGATTTTCATTTAAGAACAAATTAAAGTACACACTGATAGATCGAGAAACAATGGCTTCAACAACTATAATGTTGTTGGCTGTTGACATAATGAAATTCCTGCTAGGTATTTTGTCTCTGTCATTCATTTTGCCTGGGCATATCTTCTTTAATGCTTGTCAGTCAACAACATCAGTGCCAAATTCAGAAGGTTCCTGTGGCCCAGTTGATATTACTGGGCACAAAGAGACGAAAGTTAAAGGACAGCATGAAATTAATGTAATTAACGCAGTGTGTGGCAGGCAAATTTGTGGTGAGGCAACATCGTCAATAACGTGTGGTCGGACACACTTGCCATGATGAGCTCTCCACTTTGCAGACACTTTCTGTTATTTTCGGCTAAGTAGCCTATGACGGTCAACGAGTCAGAAGCTAATGTCTCCTGACACTGACATGCAACAGTTTCACATATCCGTGAATTTCGACCAGGTCCTCCAACAAGGTTTTATATTGCCAGCTACCTTTCGGCCAAAACACTGAGGATGACATCACGCAATTGCGGTCGCCATCGGGGGGTACAATCAGAGCACATGCAACGTAAGTAATTACAGACCCATGTGGCACGCAGGTGGCTCCCAAACTTTGCCAAAATGGTAAAACAAAGCCAAACAGTTGCGAACTTGGCTAATGGAGTGTGGAGAGCAGAGTGTGGCCGGGCATGTTTCTTGATTGCCACAAATTAATTAATAATGCTTGTAACATTATCTTTAATTAGATTGCTGCAAGTACTTATATATTAGCAGAGCGATAGCGTGCCGCGTTGCTTGGAAGCAACCACATAAATACTCGTACGAGTGCTCTTCACACGGAAGAATCCAATTTATTAAAGCTAAGTCAACATTAAAAATTAATTAAAATAAGTCACACCAGCTTGCCTATTATTTCATTTATGAGTTTCCAAGATAAACTTAAATTTTAAGTCGGCAGTCGTGTTTAAGATTAAGCTAAAATCTTATCCAGAATATTAAGTGTATCAGCGCATACCAGTTTAAATTATTTCTTATCGAAATATCGGTTAAGCATCAACTCTTGCCAAAGGATTGCTTACTACCTTATGCCACCTTATGTGTTAGTTTATCTTTAAACTTTTAAACAAAATATAAATCTCAAATCTAAAATTTTAACATTTCTTTTCCGCATTCCGTAGAAGTATCTTATTTTTTGCAAATAATGTAGAGAAAGATATCACGGTAAACTGATTTTGCACTCTGCAAATTGTTATTGCTACTTATAAAATCGGCGTTTGACCTCAATAAGAATTATTCATTTGATTATTTATAGAAACTCAAACCAAGGCTATAAGTGCAGAGCCATTGTGAAATGCTAAGGTTTCAGCTTAGTGTAAAGTTTAAATATTGCTGGTACGCTCATTAAAATGATAAGATACAACAGTAGCTAAAGTTAAGCCATCTCAATTGAGCGCACCATCACCATCGCACATACATATATATTTGCATACTTCAGATATGCGCACAACCACCTTGTCAGCTTGTTACCACCCAATACTAATACTCAGTGTTTTCCAGTTTGTTGTTGTCGCGCAATAAATATTGATTACGATGGTGTTTGAAATTGTTGTGGGTTTATTTCGTTGAGATGGCTGGCTTAATGTTCCGTTGAAATTCTAATTTATAAACCAATTAGCAGCCAAAGCTCATGGCGCTCCCATAAATTTCCGCTGCCAACAAATTTAATCAAACCGTTCACTCGTTTTACTCAGTTTCCTACTCTGCTGGCTGCTCGAACGGATTTCACAATAGTTGCAGACACGTTTGGCCGAGCTGCGTTGTCTTTGCCCCTGGGGGCGTGTACTTAGTTCCAAGTTAATTTCATTCACGCTTCGTTAATTCGAATTCGTTCCAAAATCAACTAATCGCACCAGATTCCTCTAGCACACTTAGTTTGCCTTCTTAACATAGATTCATGTAAGTACTTAGTATGATTATCTACAAGAAAGCAATAAACGAAACCAAATATTTTAGAGGATTCATTTTGTTTAAGTAACTAAATTAGACAAAGCAATTTCCATAAGCTCAGCTAAAATTAAGATAGATAATTATATCAAGTTACTTGGGGCACAATAGATCTGATATGTCGCAGTGCAGGTACCCCAATTTCATAATAATATTTATTTACTTTCTTACCTACCCCAAATATGCCATTGGAACAAAATTGTGTTTGCGTTGTTATTTTTTTTTTTATTTTTTAGTAAGTATTTTATTTATGAACTATAAATTTATTTAAAATGAAACATACAAAAGATATAATAGTGAAATGAACTATAACAAAATTATATTCACAGTTTAGCTTAAGTTCAAACTTAGTACTATGCTTTGGTTTTTCTTAACATTTTCCATATAATTTGCCCAACATTTTGTATTTTTTCCAATCAGTACCTAGGCGTACAATTTCAATTACCGAATGCTGTTGACATTTTAATTAATTTGCCTGTATGTTTTTTTTTTTTATTTTTTTATTTTACGAATAATTGCGATTACATCTAATTCATAATGCATTTAGAGGAGGTCATTGTCTAAAATTTAGCGTAACTTTTATATTATATTTTATGTACATTTAATGAATGACCTCCGTATTGTGAGCATGCTTATGTAGTTATTTATTAATTGAGTCACTCCAATCCTATAATATGCTATTCAAGAACCGGGAAGACTGCAAATATAGCTGACCACAAGGGAGCGAAACAAAAAAAAAAACACATAAAACCAATTTGCTTGTTAGTAAATTGAGTTTGTGTTAAGGTTTAGGTCCGTTTTTGATGCAATTGCAGTATAATTGCTATCAGCTTTCCTTTCGGGTTGTTTGCCTATCTTTGCCCTATAATTTGTATTGTTTTTTCTAAACATTGTATTTACATTTTGGCTAATGGGGGAGTGGGGCGCTGGTGGCTATTTTGATAGGTGAATCGTATTACTATTGTTTGAATTTGGATTAAATATGCTGTAATATGTACATACTAATTGGATACAGCCCAACCTTGTGAAAGTATACACTTAAATTCTAATTAGGAAGGCACTTGACATTTGAAACTATAACGTCAACTTTAACAAAGAGATGAAAGACGACTAGACCAACAAAAAACTTGAAACACATTCACATACATATAGGATATCGTAGTATTTACATAGTATATATGGATCTGCACATAAAAAACACGAAACTGTGACTATGTCCTAGAATGTTGTCTGCAGCAGCTTTCCCACGCATACGCACACTTGCACACACACCCACATATTTACACACATATAAACTGATGTATGTGTACGTAGATATGGAGGCACAGGTATCATCAACCTACTCACCTTGGCACGCAGGAGCAATCCATTAACTCGCTGGCCCACCGCTTCCATACCCCTGCCAATGGCATTCGGGTCCGGATATTAATTGCGATCATCCATTTGTACCGCATTATTTCCAAATACCTACCAATGAACTATGCCTACACGGGAAATCACTCATACGACAAGTGGTGCGCTCCGCTTGATTTATGATTTTGCTTCGTTATACATTTGACCTTTGTTTGTTTTGGTGCGGTTATCTTTCCGATGTAGCTTTTATGAAACTCTGCGCGCTATATAAAACACAAACATGCACACACCAAACACACAGATTCACACACAGACCCACACGCGCACACTCTGAACTTAAGCTTTCCTTCTCTTTCATGCACTCACCCACACATCTCTCTCTCACTCGCATTCACATAGGTGCGGACAATTATAAAGATTCGCTTTAATAGAAAAAGGGAGTATCGTAAAATTTATGGGCGATGCATGTACAAACAAATATATGTGTGTACATTTTTGGGATTCGTATAGCAGAAGAGCAACGCATTGCTCGGCACTGACAAGCCATTAGTTTTCCCCCCTGCCGCTTAACCTTGGGCATTTTGTTTCTGGTTTGCTTCCTTGATGATGTATGTGTGCGCTCGTTGTTGTTCTTCTTTGAGGTTGTTGCCGCTTATTCATAGGATCTGTGTTTATATTTATGAGTGCGTTTACATTATTAATAACATAAAATGAGCTCCACGCAATTTGTTTTTATTTGTAACTTTCAACCGCATAATTTTGTGCTACAGGAAGCTGCTTGGCGCTTGGTTATTGTCTGCTTAATTGGAGCATCATCGAAGCATATATACATACATTCTTAATGATTTCGCGTTACTATGATAACAATTGTGGTATTAAACATTTTGGTGAAACAAAAATGTAATGATATCGGATTCATCATTCATTCAGTTGGAGTATCATGCACGAACAAACAACATTTCAAAGATTAATCTATAGATTCTTCTAGCCTAACTTTGCTGTATGTTGGCGCCCCACTGGGAACCGACCTATTATGTACTTAATAGGTATGCGTATGTTCCATTCACTAGTAATTTACAGTTAAAGGAAGCTCGTCCATTTAAGTATAGTTATGCGTACATATACATATATAAATTTTTCTTTCTTTTCTAAAAACAGACACCAGCTAATGTGCAGGACTAACTCTGTAATCTATTTACTCATTAGACTCCTTTTGTTGTTCTTGTTCTTGTTATTAGAGCTGCTTATGGTTATGACTGGCGGTCTCTGGGGTTAGTTTGTATTGTCTTTTATGCTAGGAGTACTCAATGGCACTGTTGCACCAATGTCGGCATGTGGCTAGGGCCTCGTTGGCGCCGACACATGAGCGGCATCTGGACCGGAGACAGTCGGAGGCTCTGCCTGGGAACCTGTCACATTCTGCCTAGCATAACTATGGACGTTCGGGGAAGTCACGCTGATGGCTGTGGTGTATACGTGCGGCTCACAATCCCCCATGCTTGGTCATCCGTAATAAAACTGTGAGCTCACTGGTAAACCAGTTGAGAGAGTGCGCGGAGCCGTGCCATCATACGAGAGCTGTGAATGAAGCATTGCCGTCGTATTCGGCTTTGTGCGGCGCAATGTTGACGTGCCCGGGGCTGGAACATGACTTAGCGTTGTCATGGCAAGCGGCGATGTGGTCGGCGTCTGTTGGGTCGGCGGATGTGCCGGAGATCCGCTGGCTAAAGAGGAAGGCGGCGTCGGCGAGTTGGTTGGCCGCTGCA
Organism: Drosophila cognata; assembly: GCA_035041535.1. Taxonomy (NCBI): domain Eukaryota; kingdom Metazoa; phylum Arthropoda; class Insecta; order Diptera; family Drosophilidae; genus Drosophila; species Drosophila cognata. The sequence continues at coordinate 7,551,111 of JAWNLC010000571.1, read as the reverse complement.
GTACACCAATGCCATCGGCGTTTATAATGTAGCCACCGCGAATGGTGGGCGCCGTTGTGTATTGAGTGAGGGATGTAAGCGGAACCATGGGGTCTGCAAAGCAAAGCAAAGCAAGCAAAACAGTTGACGAAACATGCATCACATTTTGAATTGACTCGGGATTTAGGCTGAAAAAGATACTTACTTATGGCACTGCTGCAGGGCAAGGCTCCGCCTGGACCGTTTGAACCAATAACAATCGCTGGTGCCAGAATGCTCGTCATGGGGGCCTGGCCAGAAGTTGCATTTCCTGCACTGCTCGTCGCCACATAAGTGCTCGGAGTAATGCCAATTAGATCCGGAGACTGACGTGCACCCATCAGCAGTGGGTTTGTGATTAGGCCGGGTGTCGTGCATGATCCGCCAACTGTAGCCAACTGACTGGGCGCTAGACCAGCATATAAGCTGCTGGCTGGCGCGTAGGTAATATAGTTCTGCAGTGGCAGGTGATAGATGGGATTCACTGATGAATAGAGATGAGCAGGGCTACCCACCTCATTCTTGGATACACTCGGCACTGGTATGGAAGTGGTAAGATCAATGTCAGCATCTATTTCCGAAATGGTGTCGTTGAAGCCGCTTGGAATGGTTGTCTCGTCAGCCAATACACCGTTCCCGCCGCCCTTGGTCGAAGAGTTGGAATGCGTGTCACTGGCCATCCGGCGCTTCTGAAGCACTAGACGCGTGGCCACAATAACAATGGAGAACAGCACACCAACCGATCCAACAATTAACAAATACAAATAGAGGCGCTGCTGGTCGTCTGTGGAGCACAATTGGGAAATGGCATGGAGTGGGGAAATGTGTTTTCATAAGAAAAATTTCATTTGAGCCTAGGATTTGCCTAATAAGGGCACCCTAAGCCCGGTCGTGTCTTATTTCAAATTGAATTTAAGTCGAATTTAAAGCTGTTTGTTTGCAAATAGGATTTGACATTTCTAAAAAGTCTGCGACTTCCATTGTGACAATGAGTCCTTTTGGGATTACCGCAACGTTTCGAGACTGCTTCACATAAGGCCCCCGGTTGCCACAATGCCGGGAAACGTGACACTGCCTGTGTACTGTCGCTGACTTGATTTGTATACCCTTGTAGAGGGCAAAGTATTTTTGTCGTTAAGTTTGTAAGCTAAACAATTGGACGAAAGCTGGGTTCTTGTACCAAACAACTCTTTTGTTTACCGAGCCACTAATATCCAAATCAATAGTTTCAGTTTGCTTTCCACATTTTTGGAAAAAATCGTCAAAGTCAGACCACTATATCTTATAAATCCCATTGGTGCAATCGGTCAGCAAGGGTATGTAATTCTGCGAGCCTATGAAAGCCATTCTGTCTTGTTTCTATTACTGCAAATCTAACCTAACGTTTAGGTCATGTCAAATTGGACTTACCCTCTAGACTTAAGTCGGCGCTGTGTGTCATCACCGGATTGACGCCGCTGCCATCCGCATCTGTGTCCAATGAGCTGTTTGCCGTGGGGCGAGTGCCATCTGGATTGACGTTGGCTGCGAGTCCGGCGCCGCTGGTTCCATTTCCTTGCGCTGTTTTAGTTGTATTGCTGTACAATTTGGGTATGGCCTCTGACTCCTTGTAGATGAGATCATCGTCGTACAGGTCGTTGATGTCGCCCTCAAAGTCCTCCGTCTCGTCAGCCTCTACATCTGACTCGTTGCTCTCTTTTAGCACTTGCTTTGGCACTGTGGAACAAAGACATAGAGCACACACCAACGAGGAACATAAATCATGTGGCCAAGTCACCGGTAACAAAGGGTCGGAAGCCAAGCACCAGACATCAATCTTGCGCTCTGACGCGCGATGCGATGCGATGCGATGGGATGCAAAGCGCCAACAAAGGCGGGCTCTAAATCATTCTGAGTGGCAGGACCAAACGCCCCTTGATTTTTCCCACGTTCTACTTACCGCATGTGTAAACAACCTTCAAATACATTCGCGAGTTTGGCTGGCACGGCGTACCAAAGGTATTCGCATCAGCAGCCAAGTTGCATCGCCTTCGTCCATGGCAAATTTGCATCACAGTCTCCGTTGCGAACGAGGCAAGACATGCTATTAATGGATAGTTATAGAACAGACGTATATAATCAAGGCTTAACTGAAGCAAACAAAAAAATAACTTACTCTCCTCGCGGACACCCTGCGGCTGCGGACACTGAATGCTTTCATATTCGGTGCGTCCAAAGCTGGCACTGTAAAGGGCTATCCGCGAATACGGATTACATTCCAGCTGTGCGACATCGTTATGACAAGCAACCTTGCTCCGGAACTCATCTGCAACCAAATCGCAAAAGGTAACATTTTCTTTAGACGCTTTGCGTTTGATTCTAGCTTCGTGTAAGCCTTGATAATCCTTATCTCGAATATCTTTGCCACATATGTATTTGTTCACCACAAATTAATGCAGTTCCCACATTGATTAAGATAATCAACGATTGAAAGCTATGTAATTGACAGGCTCGAGTTGTTCGTTTAGTTCATTATGTTCGCATCATTATGGTTACTTGAGCTTCAAAATCAAATATTCTAAATATTCCGTGGGAAATGACGCAGCACATGCACTGCAGTTGTGAAGCCCTCCATAGCCCTGATGACTGTTTGGGGCTATTTGCCGAACGTTGCGCGGAAACTTAATTTTCCATAGTCGATGCTTTTTTTTCAAGTTATACAAAGCACGTGCAAAATGCTATTGGACTGGCAATGGGTTGTAGGGCATTGCTATGCCAGTTCGTATTCGATACGCTTGCCTGCCTCCTGGAAGCTGGGATATACCCGGCCTTCAACTGCTGTTTTGTGCTAACGGACCAGTCGACACCCGCCCGAGAGCCGTTGCTTTCATTTCACCTGAGTGAATTTTTGGAACACACAACAGCCCCGTTAAACTTGTTGTCTGGATAGCTGCGTGGCTGGGTGGGCTTTTGGCTGGCTGTTTGGACCAGTTACTGCCAGTGAGCGCCTGTGCCAACAGTACTTGTTTCGCAAAATATTGTCGTTGTATGCTGCAGAACGACGAGGACGTGCCAGTGGACGAGGACTGTTCGATCCACCCTACACCATTCTGTCGAAAAACCTAAAAGTCCGGATAAAGCCAACTCTCGTTCACCTCATTCGGCTGGACGTTTATGTGTCGATTCCAGTTGTTGAGATTGTTCAGCTCAGTTTGCGCAACCGTTTTGCTTGTACACAGAATTTGCTAGCCAGCTTACGTGTCCTTTTGCACGCCCAATAAATTCAACCAAATTAAACAAAATTTGCGCTGCAACTGTGCTACTTACATGGACGACATTTGTAGGCGACCTCGACAATTTTTCTGCGCTTGGGGCAGGGGTCGTTGCTGATTGCATTGGAACTGGCCGTACTGCTGTGATAGCTGCTGGTGCCGGATGCATCGCCCACACCGCTGGCACCCAATCCATAAAACTGCGGAGAGCCATGAAACTTGCAGTGCTTCTTCTTCTGACACGCCTCCACAACAGTCTGCAGCAGTGAGTACTGGAGGAGAGCAAAGCAAAGGTAAGAGAAAAGAACGAAAAATCAGTTGCAGTTTAGTTTTCCAATTTCTGTCTTCTTTTATTTGGTACTCTGTCGTATTAGTGTGCAAACAGAAGAAGCTGAAAAGTGAACGAGTTCAGGAACTGAGCGGAAATTGTAAACTTTCCAAATTGAAATAAAATATTTGCATTATAAATGTAATTGAAGTGTTCCGAGTTGTGTTTGAGCTTCTTTTCAATATTTCTTTGAGTTTGAGTTGATAATTTGGTCAAACTTCGTCAAATAAAATATGCCACATAAGCGCAATAAGCCAATAATGTCCCCTTAGTTGGAGTGTTGACAACAACTAAACAGCTGGGTACCCACTGGTGCAGTGGACATCTATGGCAGTGGATTGATTGAAAGCAATCACAAACTTTCGCAATGTCAACGTTTTTTATTTTTCATTTTTTTCAGGCAATTCGTGACAATGCAGCGAATAACATATTTTAAACTATTGTTGCCAGCGCGATATTCAACGGTTCAATGAATATTGACAGCTGGCCATTGGTTTCAAATTGTATAAGTATCCACTTCGATACACACTGTTAGGTACTCACTTACCCAGCTTCAGGTTAGTATCGCAGAGTTGTGTTTTCATATCCAATCTTCATTCTTAATTGAAATAAACCTCCACAAACGTATGGCAGTCGTACACTATTCATTCATTTGTTATACAACATGTCGTCCATCAAATGCTTGGCATCCATTCAATCAAGAGCCACATTGTTGTTAACCATCTGCATTTTGCAGAGAATTACGTTAGGATTTCTGCTATGTTTACCGTTCTATTTAGTGCTGCAGACAGCAGACAGCAGACAGACACGTCCAGTTCCCGGCCAACAGAAAAAGACATCGGATATCTAACGACTGTTGTTGTCTCGTAATTTGCAGCGCGAGTGTGAACTGTTTATATTCAAGTTATTTTTCACTATCTTGCGTTGACAGCACTGGGGACAGCCAGACAGACCGGCGAGCAGACAGAGCCCAGGCTTACTTAAAGTAGGTTTAGATTTGCTCGGCACTGTCAGCCGTTGGACAAGTCGTCACAAAATTTAATAACAGCGACAGTGACAACAGCAACACCCTGCAGGGCACGGCAATAGAGAGGGAAAAAGAAGCTTTCCCAACGAACAACGGACAACAACAAAAAAGAAAAGAAAAAACGAGTGATGAACAACGTAAACAGTTCGTTGAACAATGGCGGAAATGAAAGAAAAAAACTATGCGAGAAATTATATGCTGCGGTAGCCATTTTAAGCGCCATGTTGGCGCTGTTCAGCTGAAACTTTTGGGATCGCTGCCCGGCCTAATGATACCCCATGGGACGTGAAGGCATCTTGGCCAACACAGCGGGTAGGCCGACATGCCAGACAACGCATTGACTTTGACACAAAGGCAACATTTGTCCTTCGTCAATGTTTTTTGCGTTACGCATGCTGTTCATTTGGTTCCTATAAATATGTATGTACTTATGTATGTACGTATGTATGTACGTATGTATGTACGTATGTATGTATGTATGTACGTATGTATGTATGTAAGTAGGTATGTACGTATGTATGTACGTGTGTATGTACGTTTGTATGTACGCATGCATGTACGTATGTATGTACGTATGCATGTACGTGTGTATGTACGTTTGCATGTACGTATGCATGTACGTATGTATGTATATACGTATGTATGTACGCAAGTATGAATGTAGCAGCTCCTTCTGTCAATTTGAACGAACATTAAGACCGAAACGAATTCAGCTGTCCCGTATTGTTTTCTACATTGTTGAATTTGCAGCAAATTTAAATTCATTTCATTTGCTGTCAACGGCTTTGGGTTCAAAGGATGCGTCCAAATGTCGGAAAAGGCAACTGAAAAGTTTAATGAATTGGAAGCGTTATTCAGGAATTTATACTCAAGGCATTTCCCTTTTCCTTTTGACGGCAACTGGAATTTTAAACGACATTTAGGCAACTGCAAAATTTGAGCTAAAGCACACTCAAAGGAATTCTGACATGTTGCAATTACTCAGCTTCTACAAAGTGGCATAATTCGAATACATTTGCAGTAACACAATCTTTATTCCAGTAGTGCTACGATAATATTTATTGCTTACAGTAAAAGCACAAAAATCAACACTTTTTTGCATTTATCGTTTCGGTTGGTTCAACTTTCTTTACCATTTTGCAGTACTCTTTGCGACAGCCACCCAAAACAGGATTAACTTTGAATTTGTTCTATTTTGTAGTTAGCTTAAACCAATTTTTTTTCTATATTTATTTTTGTTGTCATTTTCAATGCCCCACGTTCAGCTTCAGTAAACGCTGCTGACTTACCTGAAGAGCATTTGGCCACATGCAACTTTCGGAAGAGTTTTCGCCTTTGAGAGCATCGTCTGTTGAAGATTCGGTGTTGGTTGCTTTTGGATTGCTGGTGCTGGTGGGAACTTCCATAGCCATGGCCCCCAATCCGTAGCCACCGTTCACATAGCGATTGGCGGGCACTTTTTGAGAAGTGGAGCCAAAGATAGAACCACGCAGCAAATGTTTTGCCTTGCCTCGAACCTCAGGTCTAACGGTGCCAGTGATGGGGCATAACTCCTCAATGCTGTAGCCATCTGAATAAGTGAAATGAACATAAAGCACGAAATGGCAGACGTGTTGCGAATAAATAGCCCGAGGATGGCTCTCTCGGGATATAGATAGAGAAAGTGCGCACGCGAGGCAGATAGAGAGGCAGAGAGAGTGAGAGAGGGAAGTGGAGGGGGGAGAGTGGAGCACTTACCTTTTGCCACGAACTTATTGTACTGGGCAAATTCAATTGAAATGCTTGTGCCGCGCGGGCATGCAATTACCACCTGATCCGTATCGCAGGACGCTTTCTGATATGTGCGCAGTGTGGCCGATAAAAGAGCTGTTCGAGGCACGTGGCATTGATGCACAGTGTTGTTCCATTCATTTAACCATCACAATGTCCATTGTCATTCAGCAAGACACATACAAAAAACAAACAAGAGCACAACAAATTAAAATTCATAATTAATTCAATTATTTCTTTTTTAATCACTGTAAACCATAAGTGAATATACGTATGTTTATAATTGGACGATGATAAAAGTAATCGTCTTCTTTAATCTACACGCTTTATATTTTGCAAGTGACTGAAGGAAATATCGATATCCTAATAGTGGTCAGATTTAAGCGCAAACTGATTAAGAAATTAATTGAAAATGACAGAATGCTGTCTTTCAGCATTTCTCATTCCCTTTAAAAAGATCTCCACTCTGTGGGTACATGGGGCGATTAAAGTGGAGGTCTTGTGGCGAACACCAAGCCATCCATCCACCCACCTGAGCAATCAAGAGGCAACGTTGGCAAAAAACATTGAAGGCTCTGCGCTGCTACAACATAAAGCAGCGCACTCAATGACGTAGTGGCAGAGGCAGACTGCAAAATGCCGACAAGTAGCTCAGTCACTGTTAGGCACAAGCTTAGGGGTGGCAAGGTGGGACTGTTGGTGGGGATGCGCTTCCGCACTTCGAACAAGGCGCGAAGTGCACATTTTTAGCGCGCCAGTGCTCAAGCTACCCGTGGGAGCTGCGAGCAAAATTGTACGAAATTCTTGGAAAATATTTTGGTTTTCTTCTTTTGTACTTTAGTACTTTGGACTACTGATCATGCTCGAGGGTATGCTGCTGCAAAGTACGCTATGTGAAAACAAAGTATGCAGCTGGTAAAGTATTTGCAACATAAATATTTATGTATTTACGTATATTAGATTTTAATTGATTGCTATGATTAATTGGATGCTGTAATAAATACATTTCCAGCAATAAACTACACAAAACTAAAAAAAAACAAAAGCCATCTATCAGTTGAGGAATTTCAACAACGAAACAGTTACATGGTACATGTACATACATATATACATTTTTTGATGTACATATATAAGTATATATTTATAGTATATGTCTGAAATTGGGGCATGGAATATAATTTAGCCGTTACCGCTTATTTCTCGGTCGGCATTTTATCTCTAATGAGTTTGGGGAGCTGCGCGTGCGAATTGGTTTTGTTTCTGATGACTGCCCCATGGCAGAGGCGTGCCAGCCAGCGTTGAGGATGTGGATTCGGTGTGGATGTGAGTGTGAGTGTGAGTGGATGAAAAAGACACTGAGATTGAGGATATTGCAGCCCAGTGCTGGGTGACTGGCGACGGCCGGCTGATTTATATTGCAAGCCATAAATTATATTTAAATGGTGCGATTTCGCTACTGGCAACACGAGCACATAGCTCTGGCCGTAATTATTTCCACAAATACATATTCTACATACTATATACATATATATATATATGTAAATACTATAATGAAGAGAGAATCCGTTGGCTCGGCCATGGCCAAACAGGTCAAAATGGCAGGGTGACGCCCACTGACAATAAATTTCAAGTCGCACATATCGGTCCTGCCCATCTCTCGGATACAAGTGGACCACATGGACAGGCCAAATTAGTGCTTGAATCTAGTGTCCGAGTAGATTAATAGAGGAAAACAATTCATTGCTTCTCTGCCCTGCACTGATACATTTAATATTCAATTTATGAAGTTCTACATTATTATTATAATTATTATTATTATTATACATGTACTGGAACCCCTATTCTTGCTCGAATTGTGAATTTTTGTCGGATTTATACGTCTAACAAGCTTAAGACATATTCCCTAAGATACAGCAAGCTCTTCTGGCTAAGGCAACACAATCCGATGTAATCTCCTTTGAGATTCCTCATCATTGTCACAAAATCTGCATGTTCCGCTCCTGATTATACCTATTTTGGCTAGGTGTCTTCGTAGTCTACAGTCCAGTGTTGTCAAGAGACCGACGTGTCTTCTAGGTCTGCGCCTTCACTAAGCTTATTAAATTTCTAAATTTCTATTTTGTTCGCATATGCGTTCTTTATTTTGCTGTGTACTTGAATCACTCGCCCCGATGTTCATATCTCTGTTATTGTACACTTGCGACAGCTGGCGGTACATGAAATTAATTGTTATGACTTTACAGCCGGGTCGCTGGTCTAGGGGAAACTTTGGAATGGTTCCGTTGGTCCTTGACTGAATGTGCTAACCGTTGCCGGTCGGAAGCGAAAGTCTCTGAAGTTTTTATTGGTGCCATTTGACTTTGGCAATCGAATCACTTTGCCATGGAGTGAATCCAAATAAAAGTTCAGTTTGCGCCCGGCTATAAAATTCGGAATCGACTTGCTGCCCTAAGCTCCAAGCCCCAGAATCCCCCAATCCATGTACAGCAGAGTTGAAAAAGTTTACCTTTTAAAGTGGAAGTGTTTTTTCAGCGGGTTGCTTAAATTGAAAACACAATATAAAAAAATAACAAAAGTCCCTTTGACCTTGCGGTTTGCCCCCATAACAGACAAAGTATATAAGAAGTATGCTATATATGTATGTACTTTTATAGTATGTTTATATGTATATACTCGTGTCCCCACTGGCTGGCCACTAGCTGGATGATGGCGCACTTTTTAGGCGTTTGCATGAAACTTTTCATTTGATTTGGAATTGAAAGCGTTCCAGACAGATGCCGGTGGCAGGCTCTGTCTTAAATGCCGTTCGTTTACGAGCCTTCCGGGTGACAGGAGCAGTCGGGAAGGGTGTCGTGACAGAAAACTGCCGGGCATGAAATTCTTTTTTGAGTTGCAAACATTACTTTCTCAACTTGCAAGGTCCAAATGTGTGTGTGTGTGTGTGGGAGGGGGGTGTGTGTGTGTGTGGTATGTGTGTGCGTGTGCTTTTTACACATGTGCACCGCATCGTTTTACATACTTATGAATAATTTAAGTATATGAGCTGCCTCCTCACACCGCAACGTAATGATACAGTCCTGGCATCGGCATCTGAACGCTTGCTCCAAAGCAGATAACGATTGAATATTTATATGTATATTTACTATATATGTATATGTGTGTGTGTGTGTGTGGGATTATGTCAGCCCATTGAATAAAATCTATTATGTAACGCCTTTCAAAGCAAGTACAGGTACCCCTTGCGAAATATATTTTTGTGGTCAATAAAATTGAGAACCTGTGTGGTTTATATTTGCTGGAAGCTAAGCTTTAAGGGTCTTTCAATTATCTAGGTCACCTTTCCACATTTTTCCTCTATCACTCTCTCTAATCGATTATCGAAATGTCAAACTAAGCTGACAGTTGTCAAATATTTTATATTACGGGATTAACAACGGAGTTAGTGCAAAACAAGAAACCCAAAACAAACCCGACACATTTTTTTCCATTTATATATTTTTCCCTATTCACATTGTTGACACTGGCTTGTCCGATAAGCCTAAGGTATACAGAAAAAGGTATTTCTCCAGTCGAGCCCTCTTATTTTCTAGAAGTATTTTGACAACAGTTGAGGAACAACTGATAAACTCAAATTCAAGCGGTTAAAGTGATTCTTTCACTAATCCGAAAGTCAAACTAGTTTAGTGGAAAACATTTCAGCTATTAATCATCGTCGGAGCTGGAGAAACAGATGCGATTGCCCCCAATGTGAAGAGGACAATTTATGACAAACCAAGCAGTATTGGAGTTCGCTTCTGCTTCCCAATGCAGCGTAAGCTGCATGAAAAATGTGAGAGTTTAATGTACGGATGCATTCAGATATGAATTTATTCCATCGCATGTATTGCGTGATGCGATGTTCGTACCTCGACAATTTGTTTTAGTTTTTTGGTTCACCGAATCTCAGTGGAGCTCCTCAGGCCCTGGCAGCGACTGCCTTCCCTTGGCCCCGATTTAGTTGTTCTACTATTTGCTGGCTGTGCTGTCTGCCCGCATCCGCATCAAGAGACTTGCCACCCGTCCCCTGGATCCACACCGCCAACAGCCAAGATGACGCTTTGGGAGAGCCAATTCTCGATTGAATGCCCAGCTCTGCCAACAGGATTCAGTGTGGAGCAACAAAAAGGAAAGCAACTGTCATCGGGAGTTTGCCGAGTCAATGGCGCAGAAGAAATTGATTTGTTTTGATTTATTCTCATGTATTTGCCAGGGGCTGGGGCGGAGGCATGGCATTGTCGACCTATATAGCTCCGATTCTCTAAGCTAAGAGTCGCCTCGACTTTACCCTTGTCCGTCCGGGTTTCGCACTTGCCGCTTTGATGTTGTCGCTGTCTGTTTGCCACTTTCTGACGCTCATGCAAAATTGTGTTGGTTTCATTTTGTTGGTCTGGTCTTTGTGCAGCCCATTCCACTGGTAGATTCCATATTTTATTGTCCCATTTGACTTGCTTAATAAATGGGAATTTGCCACTGTTGATACTGTTGTTGAACGAAGCTCGAGGCCAAATTGGCGTTCCGGCATTCTTGCCTTGCGGTCCCAAACTAATAAAACATGATATGTATCTGTTGTTCCCAGCACCCACTCAATTCTCCATACTGTCCAAATAAATCTAATTAAATGAAATTTAATATTTGGCATCTCTGTTTGACCGGGCCAAATAGTATCGATTGTGGAGCAGTTTCGGCCAATAAAATGAGAAAAATGAGAAAAATTTAAGCAACAGTCGTAGTCATCATAAGGAAACTAAATGAATGCCACAATTTATCTGCATCAGTTATATTTGTTTTATAATGCCACTTCTTTGGTATTTGTTTTTTCTTTCCTTTCTCTTTATGTAATTGGTTTCCCGTGGAAATGAGTCATTCTTAAAGTGCAGCGAAAAAAAATGAGAATGAATAAAAAATGTGAATTGTGAAATTTAGTCATAACATTTTCAGTTCCTGCTGACGGTTGCCTTGTTGCCAGCTCGGGTTTTGTAGTGGACTCCGGTCTAATTCAGAAGAAACAAAAGTTTATGACATTTTACGAGCATTTTTAATACTTTGTAAAAAGTTTGCACATTTTCATCCGTCCGCAGTTTATCCGTCTTTAAGCACAGGAGTAGCACGGCGGCAACAAAAACAAAACTTTATGAACATGTTTGTCATATATAGATGCTGCGCGACGGACGGGCTCGCCGGGCATTTGGCTGCGGTCCGTGACCATGGAATCAGGAGAGGAAGAGTTCATCACATATGCATATTTGTATATGCTAAAACGGTATATCTGTAAAGGTTGTATATCTGTTTACCTGCATACATTTGTACTTTTAGCTTTTCTGTCACATCCGCCAAGCCAAAATTTACCGGAGTACAACAGATTCCACTCGTGACATAAGGGAAAACGGGGGGGCTTGTAGCGTGTGTGTGTTTGTGTGTGTGTGGGTGTGTGTGTGTGTGTGTGTGTGTGTGTGTGTGTGTGTGGGTGTGTGTGTGTGGGTGTGTGCGTGTGCGTGTATCTGTGGCACAAACTCAACATTTGGACGCACTGCGTCTCGTTGTAAAAAGTTTTTCACTCATCACTTTGGCGACAAGTGACGAAATTGTCGAAGTCGTTTCGAAAAAAAATCTCGAGACAGTCATTACTTTGCGTAATTGAGAGTATTAAATTTATGAGCTCTCGCAGAGAGTTTGCTTTAACTGATGGGCTATGAAATATTTGCTCATACGACGCAAATGTATGCACATTAGATAGGGTCGAGCGCCGGAAGAGAATTACCTACGGAATTCTTAAATCTCTAGCCTTAAATATGCAAGACAGTTGATATGCTTGTGATATGCTGATAAACTCGTATAAAAGTATCTTGAGAATTTACATTTAGTTGTCATGTACTTATGCCGTATGTAAATGAATAGGTTTAAGGACAACGGGGAGATGACAGTTATATAAGCAAATGGCTAAGCCAGCGGTAGAGCATTAGATAGGACAGGAAATTGCGACATGTCATCCAAATCCCCATGTTGTTAGGCATTTTGTGAAATTTGATTAGAGTACTAAATGGAATTTGATGCCGCTGTAGTTAATCATTTCGTTCACGTTATCCTCATCCAATTTGCTCGTCTGTATGCATAAGTAATGGGGCCATAACACAGGCATAAAGATGCTTAATTAACATATGATTGCAATTGCGTTGCGTTGCTTTGCCATTAACAAGTTATTTGCTTACCCAAAGGATCAATGCGAAATATTATTTCGCCCTCGGCGCTGGCCGCACTCAGTGCGCACAGAAAAGACAACATTAAACACTTTGCCCTCGTATTATCCATTATTCTGTGGGTTGAGCAATTGCTCCAAATGCTGCCGCCGGCTGGCTTCGCTTTGGTTACTGTGCGACGTGGCTTAACCAGCATCGGCTTGCGGCATTACAGACACTTTTGACACTGTGCCGGCTGGGCCAAGCAGCAACCACAAGCGCACCACCAGCACCACTGACGGAAACTAGCACAGTTGCAGTGTCGCATGGAGTTTTCTTTTTGGGGTTTTCTATATATATGCCAATCCGATCGACAATTGCATAAAATTTATAATATTGATTTTCGTATTTTTGTTTTCGTTTTCGTGTTTTTCCGACCGGATGTCAGTTTGTATCAATTTGACTTGCCGCGAGCGGTGTCCTGGTTGTTGTCGTTGTTGTTCTTTGAACTCGACTATACAACTTCTTTTTTTTTTCTTTTTTTTTTTTCTTTTTTTGTCTGATTTTGTTAGCAGTCGATTGTCACTTTTGTTGCTTGCGTCGCAGGAAGTACACGAATTTCACAATTCTGTTACGTCGCAGAAAAAATAACAGACAATACGATTCCGCATTTATTATCAATCTCGATTGGAATGCGAGTCCGCCCAAAATATCGTTAAATAATGCACACAGACGCAGAAAACACCAGCAGCCAATTCGCCGTTGCCGATTGCACTGCAGGTAATCAAATTGTATTGCCATCGTCGTGGGCAGTGTGTTCACTTCCCCTCCCATCCTGTCCGCGCAAAATTGCCGCCGGCACTCGCAGTCAGCACCATGCCAAACGATCCTGTTAACGAATTAAATTGGGGCAGCTGGCATTTCAATTGATAATAACAGGACAAACTTGCCACCGTTCACACAATTGTGCCTGCTTATCTCTTCGATCACGGCCAATATTTCCCATTAAAATACGTCTATACTGACTACACAAATAATCACTGCGGCTATGTAAGTATAAGTGCCACACACACATACACACACACACATGTACATATGCATATGCAGTTCGGTGCCACAGCAGAAGGCAAACGGAATTCATAGTTGCCAAGCGCAATGAACGAGTCTTTTTTTGGCATTTATATTTCATGTGATTTCTTTTGCAATTCTGATGGCTCAAAAGCAATATTGATTGGCTCCGTTTTAACGCTGTTGTTTTTTCTTTTGCACAGCGGAACAATATTTCAGTACATTGTCATTGCCGGATGACATCAAAAAAGCAAAAGAATATTTGGTAACACGTCAAATAACAATCCAGTTGCTGGACACATGTCCAACTAACACGTTATTTGCACAAACATATTCCCTGGTGGGTGGTGGCGTGGGTGGAGTGGGGGGAGTGTGGAGCGAACATCCATCATCGGTGGCACATCTGCATACCCCCCAGCTATTAACTGTAATTCCATTGGCAGCAAAAGCGAACTGAGCTAAACTTTTAATTAAAATGCTATTTGACTGGCAAAGTGAAGTTAGATGAGAATCAATGTTGCAAACAAACACATATGTAAATTTGTCGATGTGTGTGTGTGTGTGTGTATGTGTGGATGTGTGCATACACAATGTTCGCCATCATGCTTGCTGTCAATCGAAATTTGCAAGTATTTCAGTTTATTTGAGTTGCGCATAGTTGCCAATGAAATGTTTAATAAAAGTCTCATTTGTGTCAAGTGCCATGCCTCAGCCATCCCCCCCCCCTGACATTGTGGCCACAGAGCCGTAGAGTTAATTGATTTGCAAACAAACTGAAATATCGCAAGCGATTCGTTAATCAAGTCTGCTGCTCGAAGGTATATTGAGGGATTCGCGCATCCACCATCTACGAGATACAAACGGTAAACTTAATCAATTCTGAGTGTGTTGCAAATGACTACAAACATGTGTGTACTATGCACATCTGCATGTGCCTGTGTGTGTGTGTGTGTGTGTGTGTGTGTGTGTGTGTGTGTGTATGACTTTCATGCTCATTAGTGAGTGACATTTAGTTGACGGAATGACATCCTGCCCAAGGACTCATCTGCAATCAGTGTTTCAGCCGTCGCCTCGGCTGCGTCTTCACTTTGGCCAACTGACAAAGTTGATGGCAGGTTTATTGGATTAGCATGCGCACAACTCGCAAGAAATCCTTGAATGTGCCACTGTCTCTCTGTGTGTGTGTGTGTGTTTCCTTTTTTGGGCATTTGTTATATTCTCTTATTCAATTATTATATTTGGACAGCGCCCTGACAGGAGGAGTGCACACAGCGATAAGGGGAGGTGAGGCCAAATAGAAAAACTTGCGCACTGCCAGCGCACTTGACATTTGATTAATGATGCGAGCCATGCCAAACAAAGTTGTTCTGCTCCACTTGAAAGTTTCTATGCGTGTCTCCGAATGTGTGTGCGTGCGTGTGTGTGTGTGTGTTTGTTGGGATGGCTGCACACTGCTGAGATAAGCTGCACACTCGCACACACATGTGTGTGTGTGTGTGCATCTGCATATGTGTGCTCAAATTGTTCATATATCATTTAGCACAATGGCAAATGAGCACAAAGTTGCCTCGTTGTCCATGCTCTGTGAGGTCAGAGGAATGGCTTTATTTCAGCTAAGGCTAGCGACAAAATTGAAATGAAGCGACGCAAACGATGCAAAAAATAAGCGAAGCGTCAAACCGCCAAGCACACATCCACCCACACACACATGCACCCACACACCCACACACCCACACAACCACAGGGACGGGCATTTGAGCCGCGAGTGGGAGACGAAGTCGGAGGCCGGCCAAAAGGCCGGCTTAACGTTTGCTCGGCTAATCGCAGCACCTGACAGTTTCTTGTTAATTTCGCATATTTGCGGAGCATTTTGCCAGCTTCATGTTGCATGTTGCTTGTTGGGCTGTTGGCTGTTGGCTGGTTGCTGGTGCTGCTGGCTGCTTGTGTGCATTTTGAGTGCTTCACTTCGTTGGGTTTTAAACATTCCTTTTGGCTGTTGCAGCTATTTGGTTTTTTTTTTTTTTTTATTATTTTGTTAATGCTTATTTAAATTTTTGCCGTTGGCCGCAAAAATGCGAAACCCACGCGCACTCAAAGGAATAGCTCCTCACATTTGCATCACACCGCGTTGAAAGCGCGTGCAATTTTTTTGGGCTGCACATGCCCCACGCCCCCACCTACCACACTTGCCGCTATTGCGGGCGCGCTACGTAACCGAAAACGTAATTTGGGCAAAAACTACGGATGCGGCAGCTGTGGGCGAGTCACTGTTTTGCAGTCAGGCGGCACGCGCGTCACACGTCCGATTCGGTTGAGCGTCGACGAAGAACTAACTGGGCTTCATTCACCCATCGCGCAGCCGACCGAATCCGAGCTTCGTTGGCGGCTGTCACGAGCCGCGGGGAAATACTCTCTTCGAGTTGGGTCGGGATAACGAGTGGACCAGCAGAGACTGCGAGACGATGGGAGACGATGATGTTGACGATGGCGATGACGATGACGATAGGTATGCCCTATGGTGTGAGGCTGTCGAACTATGCAACTGGGTCACTGTGCTCAACCCTCCCGCCGCCACCCTCTTAACAGAGCCGTGTGCCAGTGCCAGTGCCAGTGCCAAGTGACGCCGCCGCCAAGAGTTTTTGGTCTGCAAGCCACATTTAATCGAATGTAACATTTACAGTCAACTTAACACATTGATTTAGCCTATCGTAGATAATTTAGTGGCCAACTGTCAGGGCCTATCTGTGTGTGCGTCTGTGTGCGTGAGTGTGCGTGAGTGTGTCTGTGTGCGTGAATTGCAGTAAGCGACGCTTGTGATGTGTGCGTGCGCGTAGGTGATTAGATTGACTTCATAAATCGCCAGCGTATCGCTTGTATCATTTACACCATCACACATACACATACACTTACAAATGTATGTTTGTGTGCGTGCTTGGAGGTAAGTAGACTCCAAATATACCTTTGATTGGGCAAGGACAAGGATTCGTGAAGGCGAAGCGGAAGACGCAAGACGCAAGACGACTTGTTGCTGGCACTTTCGTGTAAGCCTCAATGGGCCGTTGCCAATGGCTAAATACACACACACACACACACACATGCACACGAGCACACACGCACAGGCAAGCACACATTCGATTCGGCGTGTGCCAAGTGAATATTACATTTCCATAAAATATAAAAATAATTTGTTACGCATTGATTGAGGCAGCTGAAATGTCTCATAATCGACAGATCTTTATTTGATACTTAAGCGGAAAAAATGGATTTTTGCGTTGAGTTTAGCTTGATGAAACTTTATTGCGATTATGCTGTCAATAAGGCAATAGGCGATAAACTTAACTAGTTGAGTTTACTTGCAATCAATAACACAAATAGGGATTAAGCATAAAATGAATCCTCAAAAGTTTTATTGCATTGTAGTTTGCATTAATTGAGGAAAATATCTCAAACAATATTCAAATCACAAATACATATCTACACAGCTTGACTTGTTTATAATATCTTAAACTTTAATCTTCAATATACCAATCAAATAATAATAATAATCTTAACAAGTGCTTAAATCGCCTCGAGAGCACAATTGAGCACATCGATTTATATGCTGCAGTTCAAAATAAATATTTGCAATTCATTGCGATTCTCATATATTCATTTATATTCGGAAAAAGTATCTTTCACTCACACACATCCACATCCACATCCATCTATGGATCTTACAGGCACTGCATTGGAGTAAATATGAGCTTGACACATCAACCATAAACTGGCAAATAAGTTGATAGTGATGTTATGTAACTTGTTTTATGGAGTGTCAATAACCAAAGAATCACCCAACTAATTTATTGGGCCAATAACAGTCGATATCGTAGTATCAATACACGCACACATGTGCGTCGACTGCGGCTGAAATTATTTGAATTATTGTCCCAGGCAAAAATATTTTATTTATTACGCAAAAATTAATATATGTATTCTACATGTGATATTTGCAATCTATGCAATCCATCTACATATAATGTATGTGATTGCATTCACATAAATTTCAAAAATAATGCCAAGTGCAATTGAAAGTTTAAAACAATTGTTACAAATTACCAACAACAAAAATCAATATGAGGTTAATATATAAAATGTGCCGAGAAAATGTGGGATGTGCCGAGAAAATGCAGAAAATTCGCAAGAATTTTTCTAACTTTTTCTTCAAATCCAATAAACTTTAGGTTTCCGAAATAAACTTTTCAATTCTGCACATTATTTTTGCGTTATCCTGAACCGTAAAAATATGTAATTAAATGAAAAAGGATTTTCAATCTTTTGAAGCACACTTCAAATATTTTTGTTCATTGGTTTTTCATACGGTTTTTTGCTGAATGTGGCAAGCAAATAGAAAGCTGAATGCATGGAGTTGCGTGGAAGAGCAAACTTTATTATATGCAGTTTTGATGGATGTCTGACTCCGCAACGTAGGACAGTGTGATATATTTATATATCTTTTGTTTTCAGCTGCTTTTTTGACAGCCATTATTTGTCCCCTGACCCAAATAAAAACCGAGCAAAACAATGAATTTGGAAAACGCGGCTACTTTAGCCGGAAAAGTGGTACAAACAACTGACAATAAATTCGGAGAATCAGAGCTAACAAAGCCAATCTTGGCTGGGAATAATCACTTTTATTCTGTGGACTTTATTGTATAGTCGTAAAGATTAGATGAAACATGATTTGGTGAGTTTCGCTATAGATCAGCTCTGATCTCGAAGGATTACTTTATTTTATTTACTTATTATTTATTTTTACATCAGCTGCAGTTAAGACTGTAAGGATTTCAAAATATGGGTAAAGGATCTTCATAAACAATAAAAAATACATGAGAATAAAATAGAGAGTTTATTTTAGACTAGTAGCGTTAGCTTGTATAAGTTTATAGACCAAGGTTCGATAGCTGGATAAATATAAATAATAATTTATATTTTTATATGTGTAAATTACAGTCTTATATAAATGGATACATTCAATCGAAGTTGGTGGCTGAGCTGGATGATCGATAGGATGAGGAGGTAAGTTTGGAAATGTGGATTTTCTGATACTCTGCAGTTTTGAACAGCTGTCGAGCATATGGACTATTGTTAATAGTTTGGCAGATTTGGCGAGTACGTTGCGTAGCTGAGTGTGTCTGCTTATATGTTAGGGCATCTTGTCGTCATCCACTCCCTGTAAAAAGCCATTAGCAGCGTTTTTTCCAAGCCAATTTATAGGCTAAAATACTGTTATTTTCAGCATGAGCCTGCAAACCTGATCAAAGTTGGCGGCTGGACGAGTTTGATGGACTCTTGATGGATTAAAATTCTAGTGGCTTAGATGGGTGCAACAGTGGTGAAGTGGCAGAGTGACAATGATAGAGAAAGCGGAGGAGAGGCATCAGAGAGGCTGCAAGTTGGCAAATAGACTGTTGGCTGTAGGCCATGATGCTAACCATGCCGGAACTCGCTTAGGAATGCGCGGCGGTA
Organism: Drosophila cognata; assembly: GCA_035041535.1. Classification (NCBI taxonomy): domain Eukaryota; kingdom Metazoa; phylum Arthropoda; class Insecta; order Diptera; family Drosophilidae; genus Drosophila; species Drosophila cognata. Next base: position 7,531,932 of record JAWNLC010000571.1, on the reverse strand, counting down.
GGCCGCAGTTCGCGAACGAGGACACTCCTGCAGCTGTCACGCATATTTAAGCTGTCATCTGTCCAGTTCACCTGCGCCACCCCCACCGGGAACAGACCACAGGTGGACCCACAAGGTGAGGATGGCAGAGAGATATGTGTGTGTGTGTGTGTGTTTGTATGTGTGAATGATGCATTGCCACAGGACTTGGCCCTCTGATCCGCACTACTCACAAATCTGATTTTGACTTTCATCTGGTAAACCTGGGGCTACAGTTAGCAAATGCGGATTCAATTATCGAGATGTCATTTCCATGATTTTAATTAGCGTTTGTAAATTTGGGAAATGCGTCGAAATGTGTTGAAATTCCAAAACCGGTAAAAGTTGCAGTGAGTGTTTATTTGCATCAAAAAAATTAATTTTTTTCGCCGAAATAAAATCGGAAAAAATTTTGCTTACCTCAGAGAAGAGTTTTTAGAAGCCTAAGGAAACTTTTTAAGTATTTTATTACAATGCATAAAATGTGACTCAGATTACATTGAGATTAATTTTCGAAAATATTACATAAGAATCCTTATCTCTTCCCCGCTTGACTCATAATTATTATTATTAATTTTTTCATCAGTCAAATACAAATAATAAGCAGTTGCACTGCTTGCTTGAACCATGCGCATTTGTAAAAATAAATGTTTATAAATTATATTCATAGAATCCACAGGCACAGCTTAGTTGCTAACAGTGCTGCAATAACAGCGAACTGCTTGTCCCAAGTTTAACAGTGTACGTTTAGAGTTGAGCACTTTCGGTTAAGTGTGGAGCAACTATAAAGATATGGTTGTTGAATTGGAAACACACAAACTGTTATAGAATAGTGGGAATAGTATACAACTTCGGTTTTATACAGCAAGTCACTTAAACATTGCCTTGTAGCATTTTACAGCACTGGGTACAATTGTTGGTGACCCGAATAATATGTGTTATATACATATAACAGTTACTTCAATCTTTTATACGTAGTACAATTGGTATGCCGCATATTTTTGTATGCCACCATTTGAACATGAATACATATCTGGTATACATCTGTGTCATACAGGTGCCTCGCTTTTTACTGTGCTATTTAGCAAACAATATTTCGGACATTTGTATCAAATGGATTATACATGTGATAATGTTATACCTGATTATTACATGTATGTTTATATAGCTGCTTAAGTATGCTACATAGAAAACAATGTTTTAGACAATTGTACTAAAACCAAGATATTTATTATACAACTTGTAGATTGTCAGTGCTATAAAATATTTGCGAGAATTGTATGTAAATGGATAGAAAAGGGTTCCATAAGGGGATACGTACAAGCAACGATTTATGTTATATGCATAAGAACTTATAGTTGTATAACTAAATTGTGAACAGAGAATTGTCTTATACTTACTTGAAATAAAGCAGCTTAAAGCAGTTGACCAAACTGTCCCAAATGTGAAGCAAGCAGTTCTCTAACAAACTTAACAGAATTGTAGCAGAAGCAATGTTAAGCATTCATTTAAATGTAGTTTGTTGCAAGAACAATTGAAGCCTATTTAAATTAGGTTTTTAATAAAGTTTTCTTAGCCTAGATTCATTTTAAGCTCAGTTAATTCCATATGCAGGCGTTTGCATTATTAGTGTGGTGTGCGGCAGGCACTCCCTCAAATTATTCGCACAACTTGTTGTCTGTCGTAGTTTTTGACAGTGATTTGTTTTATAATTTATATAAATTCACTCGCTTTGCTGCTCTGAAAACAGCCTTTGGGGAAGAAGGCGTTCATAAAATGTGGCATCATCAGCCATCCAATGGCGTCAATCCCTTCGCATCAGCGGTGGAGAAGTTATTACTGCAGCCAGGTGGAAAATTGGTTCTTTCTTCGCGTGCGAATTGTTTACACACTGCCACAAACAACAAGCGCTTTGTGGCTCACACACACATACAAACACAGCGTGCCACATGCATCAGTTGGATTCACCTGGCACGGAGCAGAGTCGGAGCCCGCATTGTGCGCGAATTTTGGTGCCTGATTGCCGCTAATGAGCGTCAAATTGAAATTCCTGCTTTGGGCGCGGCCCCTCTCCTCCCCTGCCACAGATACAACACCTACAACACCCAACACCTAGCAACGACTACTTGCCAAGAGGTATCATCGATTTCACACCAATGCGCACACACACACAGCTATTCGCCATAGAATGTCTGCTTCATTGTTGCCTGCCTGTTTGCCTAGTACATAAAATTTGGCGTTGGAGCATCATAATCCAGTTGACTGCTTAAAATTCCACATGCAACGCAGTTTGTGCCGCCGCGAAAGCGCCTTGAAGATCCCCCAATCCCTTTTCCCCATGCCCTAATTCAAATGCTGCGACTCGTGGCGTGGCCATTAAAATGCAAGACAGAAGTTCCTAGAGAGCTACTCCTGCACACCGGAAACCCCCTCAACCACACACACACACACACACACACACTCACTTGTTGGTCAAAATGCGCGACAACAAAACTGAAACTAAACCAACCAAGAATGCTGTCTGTAGTCGAGTGAACTCGACTACGAGATACCCTGCACCCAGCTGTTAAATATATTTTATTAGCAAATTTCCCTTTAAAGAGTTTTGCATATCCAAATGTAAGCTTGCTTGGAAGTGCTCTCGTTTCTGATGGCAGGCACAGGCACACATCCGAAATGAAACCAATGTAAGAATATGTTTTCGACATATATGTGTAACTTATTTATCGATGTGAAGCAAACTTGAACTGTGCATGGAATACGAGAACATAAATTCCAACTTATATATCTCTAGCTCTTAAGGTCTACGAGATCCGCGTGATCATACAGACGATCAGACGGACGGATGCACGGACAGACGGACATTGCTTTATCGACTCGACTGTTGATCCTCATCCTGATATATACCTTATGGAGTTGGAGATGCTTCTCTGCTCTCCTGCCAGTTACTCACATTTGCACAAAACCATTATACCAATTTATTTTAGCCATTTTCAATTGGCTCAGACTATAAACACTAACAATTCATTGATACATGGATAAAGTTTTGCTGTGCAGTATTTTATATAGGAATTAGCAGCGACTTCTGCGCTGGCTGCTCGGTTAACCGCAGTTAGGGGATGATACCAGCAATGTTTTTTTTATAGATGCGTTCAAGTGTTTTTTTGTGTGCGTCAATAATGCCGACAGGATGTGTCCAACAGGACTCACTCTGCGTCAGCAGATGCTAAAACTATCAGAGTCCCACAGGGAGCTGGAAACTTTTGCGAAATTTGTTTGCTCAACTTGGGACGCAGGAGTTGTTGCAAATTATTATTATAACCGACTAAATATGTAATGGCTTGCCATCCAGACAAAAGACGAACATAAGCAAAACTTTGACTAATATCTATGTATATACTATCATGGGCAAGCCGATTTTCGGTTGGTTGCGAATATGGGAAGATGTGAGGAGTGCAACAAAATGTGCTTTTAATGTCAAAACTCTACAACACTAAGCGTGAGGCAACGTGTTGCAGCCGGTTGTCCTGGTGGGATGTCGAAGAGGTCCGATTTGTTTGTCAAGAAGGCAAACTACAAAAATTGTGGTCGTCTCCTGTTTAGAGCCGGACAATGGCAGAGGAAGTGCTGAACCGATTACTCTGCCCCTTCACTCTGCCCCTGGCTGCTTTTGCCAAAATCGCCGTGGGGGAAGGATAATCTGGCTGCATGCAATCTGTGTCCCGAAATGGCCCGTTTCAGTACAGTACACATGAGCCTCAAGATTTGGCAGTGAGTGATTTCCACTTCCCGTTTGTCTGGTCCTCAAAGTTGTATTGAAAATAAAAGGTCTCCAACTCACTGTCCTCTCCCCTTGCCGTATGATTTACATGTTGTATTCCGGGAAACCTTTGAGCGTGCTTAATCCTGGTACGCATTTCTCAGTATTACTCATTACTCCACACAACTAATAACTTTTCGAATAGATCAAAAGCAATTCCATAAATAAATAATAGTGTAAATAATTTTATAGAACAAAGAACTATTTGTATGCATCTAGCTGCGATCGATTTTCAAATATTTATCAGTCATTTGGAGACACTCAAGCGTGCAGCATTTGAGCATTCGACCCCAATATGTAAAGTTATAGTGGAGCATTCCAAGGCAGTTCTCGGGATCAAATGCGTTGTTCTGAGTTGATTCATTGCAAGGGCCCTGTCAAAATTTTCAGTAATTGCGGCTGAGGAACATTTGTTTATTTTTACTTTTGGGTCGTTTTCCATTTGAAACTAATGTTTTAATGTTGCATGGAAATGACAATAAAAATGCTAAGCATGTTGCGGCATGTAGCAAAAGAACATCACAAGGCACTTCCCAAAATATCTAAAGGTCGCTAAGAACCATTGGCGCTAGAGGGCAAAAAACAATTTCGTTTATAATTAGAATTTGGATGGAAAATGGAAACGTGGCCCTTCGCTTTAAATCGCTGTGTTAAGTGCAACAGGTGCGCGGCTTAGGCGCAACATCAAGGGGCATAGCTGTATTGTCTCCAAATAGCGTCAGCAACAAACACATAAATCAGAGTGGGATGCCACTACATACCCAGCTCGGCACTGACTGGATTATCTCAGATAATCCTAATCGTATCTAACCGACAATTGGTACAACCAGTGACCAAAACAAGCCCACAACTTTGGCCAGCAAATGCGATTCGGACTCTTCACTCTTACGCACGCTGCAGCTGCATGAGTTTTAATCGCACAAGCACTAAAATCCAAATAGTGCCACACTCAGAAAAAAATTCGTTTCATTTTGAATATCGAGCTTATGGTTTGGGTTTTGTTTTCTGTTTTTCAGAAATGTATTTCTTAATTGTAATAAATGGCGAAATTATTTTCTGAGTGCAGATGTTACATTTGTGAACTGAGGCAGTTGCAAGTCACATGCAAATTAGTCACAAGTTAATTGACATTTGAATGGAAAATTAAGAAGCGCAGTACGTACTGAATACCGCACCGTGTCAGGTGGCATGCTGCGAGAGTATGCCCCAGTGACACCAGATGGGGCTGGAACATAATAGTTGAAATTCCGGGCACGTTTGGGTGCGCCAAATAAATTTGAAATGTTTCATTAAACCGACAACAAGAACAACATCAAAATAAGTCAACATCAATTAAATCAACTTAAGTTCGCCTCTGCTTCTGAAGTTGGCTAATTAACACGAAGCCCGTCAAATATATTGTTGAAACTTTACTGCACACAATGCGGGAAACTGCATGACTTAGGGGCAGGTCTTGTTGCAATACTACTATTATTATGTCACTTGAACAATGAACTTTAAATTGTTGCAATCAGCTAGAAATCACTCTGCATTATTCAAAAGTTGACTTTTGGCGTCAAATCCAACTCTTGTTAATATTTAGAAATCGCATTTCAAAAACGAAACGTTCTCTCTTTCCAAAAACCAGCCTCTTTTCTTTATCCAGGATATATTTTTCTAAAATTAAGAGATATTGTTTCAAATGAACTGTGTTGCATGCATTTTACTCTTACTTATTAATTTAATTTGCCAAAAATTGTGATTTTTTTTATTATTTTTTCAATTTTGTAATTTTTGCTTGCTTTTCTCCTATTGAGAAATATTTTCCTTTCTTTTGCTTTCTAACTTTTAAAAATTACTTTTTATTTCTAAAAACAAGTAAAACTTTATAGTTTTCAGAGCGATGTCACTGAGTATACTGGTTTTGAAAACTAAACTCGGATAAGTACTAACTCGTATGAGAAGAGTCTTGAATGTACTTATAAATCTTAATTTAAGTCAGCCACAGTATTAAATGACAAGCACGCTCAACAAAATGATTGCAGACGGTTGTTATAGCCAGTTTATGGTGTGCTTTTAATAGACTTTTTTTATATTATTACCGAGGGCAGATCACAATAAATCTGAATTTGGCTTGCTACAACTTACCACTTTTTTATAGACCCTCGAATGTTAAGATTACCTCCAGGCCTCATTAAATACCATCACGTTAAGTCTCTCATTATTTTTAAGCTGTCAAACAAATTGCGCCCAGCCAGAAGCCAAAATAATTATTGGTTGAAAATTTGCCTCTGTCAAGCATATACGTATGTATTCGTATGTGTATGCGTATGTATATTTCTGTTTGTACATATGTACATATGTACAGGATCCAGAGCAAACTTAAATATTTTCCGGCTGACGTGTGATCCATGAGAATTTTGATATGTGCACGAGCCCAAGTATTAGGAATCTCCCCATGCATACATTTGGAGCCGTTTCGCTTCAGCTTGACAACAACAACAACAACAACAACATCCGTATCCCAAATAATTTGAGGCGTCGCCGTCGACTCTGTCGTCAGTTTTTATTGCCGCGAATATTGTCGCTCATAACTTTTTAACGCGGACGTTTGCCCTTTACAAACAAGGGAAAAAACAACTTTTTCTTTTATTGCCAAAAGAGATCCCCACACACATATAAATACGCACCTACATATGGGAGTGTACACACACACACACACACACACACAGACACACAAGTGGCGTAGAAAGCGTATTTATTCACTGGATTCATGTTAAGTATTCAATTCGCCTCGCTTTCTGGCTCATTGTAATGTACGCACTTCTTAGCTTGCATGTGTGTGTGTGTGTGTGTGTGTGTGTGAAGTGTTATTGTATGTGTACCTGTTTGTGTGTGTGTTGTGACTGCCTGCAACTGCTGCTGAGTCGATACTGCTGGGCTTATCTTTCGTTAGCCACCCCACAAGCAGCAATCAAAAACGCATTTTGGCTCCGCAAATTGCGACTGTCACGTTCATTATTTAATATTAAATCACAACGTTTTCTTAAGTACAAATACTTATATTCATTATGTATATATATACATTTTTATAAGTATATACAATACATGTGTCAAACAGACACATCTCTGATATAAAACCCATTAATGCCCTGCACATCATCAATTATTTTCATTATTATGAGCACATTTGCATAGCACAACATCAACTGAAGTTGAAATTAAGCAACAAACCCGAAACAATTTCAAATTTCATTATTGCGTAAGTGCTTTTTATGCCCTTGAATCCATAATAAATTTGAAAGGGAGTGTTATAAAGTAATTAGAAGGTATGTATTCTCGTTCAGCATCAAAAGTCGAATCGCCTTAACAATGTACTGTGAAAAGCGACCATAAACCAGAACTCAGGAAAAACAATAAATTCGCCCAGAACACTAGACAAATTTTCCACATTTTGGAAATAATAAATAATACACAAAAAAAAAATAAAAATGTTCAAAAACTGTTCAAAAATATATTTCTTAATAATATAAAATATTTCTAGCAAGAAAGTTTAAAAATGTTTCCGGAAACTATGAAAAGCAAATCCTTGGTTTTGTAGAAGGCACAACCACTTCCGTTTTAGGAAAATACTTTTTCAATAATAATGTCAATTACCTTGGGTGCCAAAATTATGGCGAATTGCTAAAAATCATGGCGATTGTTTTATCTGTTTTTGGTTGCGAGTCGAACTGCCAGCAGCACTTATTTTCGCATATAAAAACACTTCAGCAGAAAATAATTTAATTTTGCGCACTTTTTAACCATTTATTGTTAAAGAGGTCCGTTTATAATAATCTTTAACAGTTTTTTGCAGTACTGCATTTCAATTAGTGTAAAAATTCAATTTGCTTATATGCTTGAATGAGAATATATGGGAAATGATGGTATGCATTTTTGTTAGGATATTTTCAGAAGGTGAATTTTGTAAGCAGATGTTTTTGCTTACGAAGAGTCTCATGCTGCTTTAATATTCACCCACATCACTCTACATTCGCTTTACATACATATTAGATTGTAGGGCCCTCTTGCGCTCCATTCTAACATTAGTGTCTGCCTTGGTACAGAGAGTGAATGGAGTAAGAAATCAAATTCCGCAAAGCAAATTCACGGAATTATGAGCAGATGCCACGGCGTCACTAACCACAAATAATTTCAGGCATTTGCATATTGCGATTATCTGAAAGGAAGCGGCGCCTGTTGCTCAGTTTGTGCTTTTTTCCACGTTTGAAGAAGCCAAACAAATATTTCATTTTTTAAGTTCTTTCGTGGCATTAACAGAAATAACGGTACCAGCAGCACACGCGGCACGTAGTTCGTGTCAAAAACCGTTTTGGAAGCCATCAATCTCCAGGCAGAACAACGACAGATGACAATCAACGTGTAGCGAGGTAAAAACAAAAAAAAAACGCATACACACACACACACGCTTGTACAAAGAGGCAACGTTTCCAATTGATTATCGCATCAAATTGTTGGCATGTTAGCGAGGGAGCACCAAAGTTGCCCCTCGATGACATCTGATGCTAGACACACACATGCTAAGTCCAAACTTTGAGCAGCGTAATTCCCCCAGGAACACATTTAATGCGCTCCACATAAAACCGGTCTGTTATACTAAAAACAGATGGAGCATAAAAACAGTAATATTGCCTTAGTCAGGGGGACTAGTCGGGGAGATCTCCCATAACGCTCGACAATTCCATAAAGTATTTGTATATGTCGAAAGCCTACAAGAGCATTTAATTTGTAGATTTTACTTTGTAATAAAACTGAAATATTGAACATATATCTAAGATATATATATATATACTACATTTAGCGAAACTAGTTGTTGTACATTTAATGAGAGGCACTAAAATTACAACATGCCTTACAAAGTAGAGGGTATTTTATAAGACTAAGCTGAATGACTTCAGAGAAAAAGAAAAGATGAATGAGGCAAGGAGCAACCCGCTTGAAAGTATTCACTTGGAAGACAATTAAAAAATAATATCCTGATACTGACAGATTGTTCAGATGGACGCAATATCTTTGTGGTATAATGTTCCAGCGGGTCTTCGAAATAAGTACTGATGGGTATTTTTGAGTGTAAAGTTTTCGCATTTTTCATCGACTTAAGCGAGCGAATGTAAATAAGCATAGAAAGTGAGTGCCTTAATGAACTTGCGTGGCGTGGCGTGGCGTGGCGTGGCAGCTCTAAGCGAATCAACGGCACAGAAAAATGTCAAATAACAACTCAAATAAATAACAGATAAGAGACATGAGCGGCACTGGGAAACAAAGAACATTGTTGGAGGCTGCATTGATGGCGTGGCCGTTGTTGTTGTTGTTGTTGCTGATTTTATTTTGCCATCCACGATTCAGGGAGGCAGTGATGTGAGCCGAGCTGTAAATAAGAAAAACGATAAAGCCACTTACCCAATTTCTCGCCGCACAGAACACAGTCAAAGGACTGCGTCAATATCAAGACCAGTAGTGCGAGTCCTAGACTCTGGCATCTGGTCTGGGTCTGTATTTGGGTCTGCGTCCAGGTTCGGGTTCGGGTTCGGGTTCTGCTCCGCCTCTTACTGGGACGTGGCTCCATCTCGAAACCTTCGCCAATGGGCGGGGCTACGGCCAGTTAGGGAAACGAAGACAAAGTATTTCTCTATTAAGTTAGATGTTCTTTGACAGTCCTTCGCACAATTCGGTTTTGGTTCTCGCAGTGGCAACCTTCATCTGCAATTAGAGTTGATTCGCGTCGTTCTGCGCTTTGGGCTTTCATACACTGCCCACACTTTAAATGGAATTCCTTCCGCTTCGATTGGCAATCTCAGTCAAAAGCTGCATCAGGGCATATGGTAATAGTCACTATGGTTCGCCGCCTCCTCCTTTCCGCTCTCTCACTACAAATTGTTGAGGAAATATCGCATTGACATAGGGAAGATAATTCGTATGTTGATTCCTTATCCGGCCCTAGATTATTCTTCAACTCAATTGAGCAGCTCATCAGAGTCGGAGGAAAAATATGTAACTGACCCGATTTCTAAATTTAGTGCACTTTAATATGGTTTGGTAGTCATTTTATATCTGCAAAAAATAAGAATAAAATGCATAATCAAAATGTTGCTTATTAAAACTAACCGACAGTTAGTCGACTACATTATTTAACAATTTTATCTAAGTAAATCCACCAAATGTGGCACAATTTAAAGTGTGCGATGTATTGAATAAAATTGGTTTTAAATTCGCTTCCAAGGCTCAACACAATAAATTGATCGAAAACTAAAAGGTATAAAACAAATTCTGCGTAATCAAAATTAAAAATGAATCTTACCTTATATTTGTTGACAGTGCATTCTTTGAATAACAATCAATAAATATATTTATACCTTTATAGAGGGTTTTACGATTACAATTAAATATGATCATGATCGTCGCAAACTATTAAGGAAGGCATCTCCGACCCTATAAGTGATATATATTTTGTATGAGCACAACTAGCCTAGCCATGTCCATTTAACCGATATGTCGGCCCTCATTCTATATACCCATTTTTTCAAATTCCGGAATAAAATTTAGATGTCAGCAGATTAACTCTAGTCTACAAGATAAATATTCTTTCGTGTTTACCATTATGCTTCGAAGGCAACTTATGTTTTCATCGAGTTTTCTGTTTCTTTAAGTTCAGTTTAAGAATCAACAAAGTCCTTCCATTATAAGAAATGGAGTTTAACAAAACATTACTCACCGTACTTGTGTTTATTGGGTAATCCAATTGGAATCCAGATTGTTGTCTATAAATGCACGCCATTCAATCAAAGTCAAACTAAGCTCGTGTTAGTTGCGCTTATATGATGGCAATTTGGCTTATTATTTTGTCGCTTTCATGCGTTCATATCACTGTCACAATGTCGCCTTGAAAAGGATGATTTCGAAATAACACAAAACACTTCTTATACAACTTTGTCAGGCAGGCAGCTTGGCCTTGTCAGAAATATTTAAAATCTTGCTTCTAAATATGATACACAGATACTATCAATCAAATATTTATAGATACACATTTATACTGAATTATGCTTATTTGTCAGTTGCGTAGATTTTGCTTCTGTTAGCTTGGTTAAATCGAATTCTAACAGTATCGCAACGCCTTTATTATGGTAGTTCCGTTCACAACATATTTCACTCTTGGGAGGATATTAATTTGCTGAGTCGGGAATTTGTAGCAATTCAAATTTGCTTCAGGGCCGATCTGTCGTCTTGACCCCCTTCAATCGCAATTTATGAGAAAATTATGGCAAAACGATTTCCACAATTTTATCCACATGTATATTCACAATGGGAGACAAACAAGACCATTTCGTGCACAAGCTACATTAAAGACAACAACTTAAGTTGAGTCATAATAACAACACTTTAACTTTCCACAAAATTGTTAGCCATATTCTGAACATATTTGGATTCTTTAAGTTTTTAGATATTATACGCACATTCACTTTTTATATTGTTACTTTAGTTTTTTCTAACGCTGATAATTTTTGATTTTTTTTCCTTCTTTTTACAACATTTAGCATTTGATTTAAATATTAAAAGAATTTGAAAAGTAAATTCGTACGCTAATTCAATTGAACTTAACGGGCACGGAATCAGCTAACTAGAATCAAGTTAAGCTCGGCGTCATCGAATGCTGCGTAAAGTTCGCGGCAAATGTACGGAATAGCCAAACTCGGCGGGGACTTTGATGGCTTGCGTCCGATACTCTGAGATTTGCTCTGACTTTGGTGCGAAACGAGGCAGGACTGACTAACAGCTCTTGGCATGGAAACGGGCCAAGTACTTGAGCGGAACACGAGCAAAGATAAGGATGCTTGCCGACTGCCCCTGCAGAGATGCGAGATGCTGCTGCTCCCAATTTAAGAGAACTGCAAACCATCCACGAGAGCTTTGAAATTTGCAGATCTTGACATATAGTCGAACTGCTCGCACAGCATTCGTATGGTTTACTGCGGGTGCGAGTGGTTGAAACAGCTTCGCCCTGTGAGAGCACATCTGGCTGCAAAAGCTTTCTGTGCTGCAGCTTGTGGCACAGTTTGACTTCAGCATTAGTATTGTCCTGCAGTCTGGAATAAACAATGAGGGAATGCCCAGTGTTACCTTTGTGTAGGCAAAACAAACAATATTTAGCTGGATATTTCTTACAAATTATAATATGTCAGTCAACATAGAGTCATATAAGTAGAGCAACACACAATGGAGCACAAATATGTATACTTGAAGCTATTTCAAATTCTGGCAATTGCATAGTTTACATATTCACAACTTCATCTTACAATGACTGAAAACATATGCCTTAGCTTGGATAGACAATTTGAATTAAAAATGCGAGTCACAATAATCCCATTAGCTGCCACCAACTATGTGATTAGGCACAGAATATATGTGGGAAAAGTTTTAAATGCTACAGCATCCACAACTCATCACACACCTAGTCCTTATAAGGCCTAAAGCCAGGCAACGATATCATTATAATTCTGAGACGAGATGCTGATTGAGTCTTAAAGTGATTTAAGTCATTAGGCGTCTAAAGTTTTATTGGTCACGAGCGTGCAGCGAGTGTAACTTTTGCGGGACAACTTTGGGTTTTACGTTTGCCTGAACCTTGTTTATCTATACGTATCTATTTGCTTAATGCTCGTTTAACAGCATAAATGTCGTTGCCGATGCGTTGCTCGAGCTCGGTGTGGGTAAATCTCTAATAAGTTTAACTGCCCAGAAGTTTCCTGGAGCACACACTTGCGTCCCCATGCTGCGCCTGGATTTGTATTGAAGCCACAACGGTAATGTCTTTATGAGAGAATATCGTATTTCATGAGAATTTCGTCGGAGCACGCAACGTTAGCAAGCAGCAATGAGCAAAATATATCTCATTCTTGTGACTTGCCATAGGCAGAGCGAGAGAGAGAGAGAGAGAGAGAGAGAGAGAGACCACATTAAAACATGTGTTTATTTGGCTATTAAATTTGGAAATTATGTGCAATACACAAAAACAAACATGAATTGATTAAGCAATATGAAAGCAAATTTTGATTGTGGTTGCAACATTTTAAAAACCAATGAGTATTATGAATATGTATTTTGAATTGATTCAAATGTTGCATATGTTCACGTGTTTCCCATGCTGTGACCAAAACAAACTGTCATATTCCGAAAATCAACAAAAAACACATTCGTTTTGATTGCGGGCCTCTCCGTTGCTGGTTGTTTGTCGAGAGGCGTAATGAAATTCATCGTACACGCCTGGGATTAGTATTAAACTTTAAATTGTGGAGGTTGGCCATTGATGAAAGCTGAGGAAAACCTATTAAATAGTTTCTAAACAAAATACGGGCAACCCAAGCCCCGAAAAGTTTCAGTCCTTCGGAGGCTTTGGCCCTGCGCGTGTTGTCACCTAATAAGACGCGGAGGAAACTTTGCGATATTTTGTGATTGTTTCCCGTTAAATAAAAATACCGTCGACGATATTTTGTGGCTGTTTCGCTTCTGGTTTACTCTATTAATCCCCAGTTGGCATTTAACCAAATGTTTGCTTATTTATTTTTATTTTTTTACTTGTACTTGTGTACTTTCGCTTGTTTGCATTTAGTATGAAGCGCGCCATTTACAAAATTGAATTTTTTTTTAAATGGGGGAGGACTGTATATGGTACGGTACGTCCCTTGAAGTCGATGTCTGTCTGCGTTTACCAAACAACTTATTTCCTAAGGAACTTAATGTATTAAACAAAACTCAACATTTCTTGTGCGTGGTAAAGCTGAAGCTACAGCCATTCTGCAAAATACAACAAATATGGAATCTTAATGGTGTAGCAAACTTTTAAAGTCAATAGAAGCTGCTCTTAAACGACCAAAATGTTTTTTAGAGTTTAGAGACGGAATATAATTGAATTTTAACTTTCGTAATGTGTAAAATATTTCCAATTAGGTTTTCAGGTAAAAGTGTGATTGCTTTCAAAGTCAATGTTTATCAAAAATGCGTCAGTAAGCATATCAAATGTAATCGAGCTACAAATTATATTAGTTGATAGATTTTTACCACTCAAATGGTATTGGTTGCAAATAATTGCGTGTTAATCTGTTTGTATTGTTGTTTGCATTAGGGGGATTTCGGGGGAATTTGTAACAATAGCATTGAAACAGCTGTTGAGCAGCACAGCTGGTGGTCGTTAACTTGTCAAGTTTTCGCCTGCTCATTGAAGAGTCATCGTGGCAAAGGATCGGCAGCCTTGGTAATTGAATTTGCACGGCTTATAGGCATTTGGCCAAACAATGCCGCCATATGTATAGACCGATGGTGCTCCCGAATGCCAGCCATTGACAACGACATACCTACGCTTCCGTATTCGCATTCGCATTCGCATTCGCATTCACACTCATTTTGTAAATGTAAATGAGTGTTCAATTGTCTCTGGCAATCATCAACAAGGGACGCAGGACAGGAACGGGCGCGATAACTACCGCTGCCATTGAGTAATTGTCAGTCTTATTTTGCTTTGTCATTTTAACGAAGTCTGAGCATCTTTAGGAGTCCCGGCATCTAAATGAGCGGAAAACCGTTGTTGTGTACCATAATTTCCCTTTGTGTACTTAAATTCAGGCAAATTAATAAAACAAATTGTGGCTAAGCAGACATGCTTACAATGTATTATATAAGCACTGGTCTTAAGCTACTCTTAAGTGAAAGAGATATGAGAATGATGGCGCCAATGATGACTTCCCAGAAATACGCTCTAATTGTTAAAAAAGATTTAGCTGAAAATATATATTTTTACGCATTATTTAATTGTGCTTTTTTATTTATTTTGTTTCTACGTCTTGACGCTAAAAATACCCGTCCGTAAAAAAAACATCTTTTGGCTTTAATATCTTTGTGTACGCCTTACAATAGAATAAAGAGGTGGAGGAGGTGCTCTTCGCTATAAAAACACTGCGTAAAACACACTTGCTATCTTTTTTTAGTTTTACGGCACGGAAGTCCAAATAAACGTCCTGTGGGAACTCCCAGCGATAAGCTTTAATAATATTGTAAAATGGTTAAAAAAGATTTGCTTGTTAGTCGCTGTGCTTAAAAAACAACCACAATGCTGCACCTTTTCCTGTCCAATAATGCGGCAGCTTGGTCGCTGGTCAACATTGGGCTTGGGTGGGTCAAGTAAAGACCCCGTAGCCATGATAGATATGGAGCAGTGTGCAGACCAAGTCAAGCCAAGCCCATGATGCATATAGAAGAGCTCATGTGTGCACACATTACCATACTTTTGTGGGCCTTTGGTTGTTGTTTCTTTTGGAATTGTCTAGACAGGCGAATCATGGGGGCAAGTGTCCTTCCGCATATATGCGGACACCAGACATCGTACATCGATGCCTGTGCTGGCACGCAAACAAAGACAATGATGGTTATCCTTTGAGCTCACTGTTGCAGTTTCTGCCCGGTGCAGTTACTCATTTCCTTAATAATCGTCACCCGGAGCAGACCTTGTTGCGCAGCTGCTCTTCTTAGCCAGTGTTTTGTTTTACAGTTAAGTGATTCCTACTGTGCAACACAGTGATTTCAGTAATGTATTTTAACACACTGTGGATTATCGCTGGAGCTATAACAGTGCACACCTTTAGAAGTCAAATAAGCCCTCATAATGAAGGTTAGATTTCCACATTTTATTGCATTTATTTAAGAAAAATACAAACAACAGCAAAGTTTACTAGTTCAATCAGAGAGTGTGGCAAAAACACAAACAGTATTTTAATCAAGTGAAATTGTCAGTTATGTTGAGTTATTATATGTGTACGTAAAATTGTTTCAATACAGTTGATAAAATGAAATTTATGTGTAATATAGAATTAAAAGCAATTCATTACCGGTAGTCATTACCGGCAAGTTATTTTCGCTGGTAAATCGAAAAAAACAAAGAACAAAAACTGAATTCAATTTGATTTACTGATCCACTTTCATAGTCGCAAAATGGGCGGAAAACTGCTGAATGATTTGTTTTTCATTCGGTGCCAAAATCATTCTCAACTGCTACTGCAAAATCATCATGGCCATTTTAATGTCTTTCACAAATTTTAATATTTGTGGCTTATAGTTTAATATGCAGCAAAAGTTCATAATATATTTACATGTAATTTGGTGGCGAACTTCGCTTTCGTTGTAAGTCAACGCAGCCGGGGGCACCCTGTGCAAGTTTGTGGAAGTTAAAATATTTGCAAAAGCTTCGAAAAGCTTTCGCAGATTCAGAAGCCTTTGGGTTGTAGTCCAAGGAGCATGTGCTTTTGAAATTGACACTCTACTGCCATAGAAAATCAGGTTAATCTGATTTTGCCCACAATTGGCAACTTATTTATACGTGCTCTATTGAGAAAACATTGAATATGCAAATCATGAAGCTCTTATTAAAAAATATATACACAAATAGCCTAATTAAACCGTAATATAGAAACTTAGAAGTAATATTGAAGTTTAATATAATTGTTTATTATTGTCTTAAAACTATTTCGGTTGACAAAATAAGCAAAAAAAAAAAAAAATGTTAAAGGCAGCCAAACGTAATTACTGTACTGCATTCTGATATGAAAGTCATACTGAAAATGCACATTATATATTCCGGAGCGCATTAAAACAATGACGAAATATTCGACACGACAAATTTGTCACATCCTCTGTTGCTGCAACATCAAACAACGACCACAACCGCCGCCATTGTCAAAGCCGCAAGTATTTAGATAATTTAACATGTACATATATCTCTTGTACACAGACTCAACTACGTATGGTTGCATAAACAAATACACAAATATGTGTGTGCGTCCCGACTCATCGTGCTATTCCCCCAGATTTGAGATAGTTCGCTTCATATTCTATGCGCGCTTCATTTTCAAATTATTCAAACTCAGCAGGCAAACAAGACGAGGGCGCCTAAGTGTCATAAAAACAAATACTCCAGGCAGCTCCAGACAATGCCGGAGGAAATGAAGCCAGGCGACCGTCAATGACAATCTACTTACAAGTCACATAAAATCAATCAGAGTTGCAGTAGCGAAGCGCAGCAGTTGCATATGGATATATGTATGTATAAATGTGTGCATGTGTGTATAATTCGGGGTGCCACTCATAAGGAATGCTTGCAGCAATTAGTGACGCACGAGTAGAGTAAACAGATGTTAATTTCGTAGTTTGGCGTAAATCAGCACCATAAACAGATACATGTATATATATATATATATATTGCGCAGACACTTAACTTGGAAGTAGTGCATATAGCAAATAAAATAAATCTGAGAAAGCAACAAAATTCAATTCACGTCGATTTTGAATGTTCTTTGCAAGTATCCAAAGGTCCGCACATTGAAAGCATTATGCTTGCCACATCTTATGATTTTAGTTGTGCAAACAAATTATCTTGTTGACTTGCCAAATAAATATTTAATCGGCTTATTTAATTGGGTTCGGCTTAAATTCAAAAATATTTGATCAATTTGACACCTCCTTAAATGGATATTAATTAGAAAGAATAATAAAAATAATTATTTCAATCGTTTAGTCGTTTTGGCAAATTTAATGTTTCAGTAGAGAGCACAATCTTCGAGTAATATGCAAATTGTATTAAGCTTATCAAACAGATAAACACACGCACACCCCCCAATTCAAAGGTAGACAAGCAAATGGATTATTATAGCAATCCATGGACATGGTTGAAGTGGCAGAGCATTGACACACTTAATGGGAATCACTTTTCGCAGTTCGAAGAGCGGCACTTTAAGTTGGACAACTTTATCCACAGACTTTCCCTTTTTGCCCCTGCAGACACACTCAACTGAAAAGTTGTTGTTGATGTTGCTGTTGTTGTTCTTGTTGTTGTTGTTATTGTAGTATCGTTGCTGTTGTTGCCTGACGGATGCCATAGAAACAGAGAGGACGAATACGTCTCCATTGATGTAGAACGACTAGTGTGCAGTCTGGTTCGTTGGTTGGTCGAATTGCTGTGATTGTCCCTTTGCGGGTTGTCGGATACTCAACTAAGTAAATTATGCAAATTCTTATGCTTGAAATGCCTACTTGGCAGTTTACATTTGAAATGCCGCCAAGCGCTGAGAAGAACGAAACGAACTAGAAATCGGACACGGACTTTTCGGCAACAAGCAGACAAACAGACAAACAGACAAGCAGACAAGCAGACAAGCAGACATTCAAGGACTACACTCGGATAGGAGGACAGTGACAGGCAGACACTTTTGACTGGCAGCCACACACTGATTGCTCTAAACGATCCAACTAATATATTCAAAAGTTGTCATTTATGCATGCAAACATATTCACATGCACATGAACAGGAGAGCACTTGCCATTTGGGTAAGTTCATTTATGGGTACATTGATAAAAAGTAAACAAGGCCCCAATTTCGTATAGCACTTGACAGATGTTTGATTGTGTTGCAACTAAAATTATATATTACACCAGCAGCAGTAGGAACAGCAACAGCAACAGCAACAGCAACAGCAGCAATAACAATTGTAACAACTTACTCAACATCATACAGTATCATTTTGGGCCTGCATCAATTGTGCCCATTCGCATCCCCCCGGCCACGTCCAGTTGTACAGATACAGTCTCAATGGGATGACAATCTCGGAACAGTCTCTGTTGGCCAACTACATATGAATACAACGAATCTGGCACACCCACTGCCTACAAGTACATGTATGGTTGCATTTCCCATTCTCAATGACATTCCCCAGGCCCAACGTGTCCCATGCTCGGCACTCGCGTCGAGTGTTACCGGCCTCAAAATCCACACAAACTACATTTACAGGCGGCTTATGGGGGTGGTGGTGGGACGAAGGGCGATGGGTACATGTGTGGCAGTTAAATTGAATTGAAAGCTTTGTTATCGCACTGACAGAATTATGATGCGATAATGCTCTTAATGACCTGTTTTCGTTGTCAACTTCGTTTAAAAATAAACTAAAACTGTGAAATTTAATTAAGGTGCCCCACGTCTGGTAAAAGCCGGAAAATCATTTTGGTCAAGCGATAAATTCAATTTAACACCCAGTGTGTTAAAAACAAAAATAGCTCGCAATCAGCTCGCACCCTCAGGCAGGCAGCGCAACACACACCATTTCCCCTCCCGACCACAAAATATTGAACCCATCAGTGGCACTTTCACGTGTGTATTACCACACCAGCCACAGGGGTTGCAAACATTTACATTAGGACACTTTTGTGTCATTTTTTATGGCCTATATCAGATGAAGCGAAATTAAAACCATTAAGAAAAATCAATTTAAACCAACTTTAACATTATAAAATGTTCAGTCATTATCGACAAACAATCTCTCTCAAACCAAACGGCATTCGAATTCGAGTTCGAATTCATTTCGCTTGGCTGTTCATTTGCTTGAACATTGATTCAGCTACCAAGTTGCACCAAACTGAACTTGATCAATACGTAAACAATTTGTAAAGTATTTCCATTATTTTCCAAAAGTTTTGAAAGCACCATAAACTCATAATCAGGCACTTCTGATTACTATCAGCTGCAGCCGCTTGCTTTTATGTGAAAATTATTCCATCCTGTGGCACTAATGACGCGTACCTATAGCTAATACAGTACTCGTGTATACACGTATGTGGCTGTACACTGTACATATGTACATATGTGCCCATGTTCTTATGAGCCATTAGGGCCGCCTTGTGCACAACTGCGCCAAGTGCTCTGCATGACAGGATTGGCTGTAACTCTGTCTGTGTGGTGGCAGACAACGAGTCAAATGAAGAGCAGAAGATGTGCGCCAGGCGACAATGGCTCAAAGTGTTGTGGGTGTGTTATTGGGGCATAACCAGCCGAACACAGCTGTGAAACACAAAGCAACCAAATTCAACGACTATTAGCAACAGCAGGAACAGCAGTAACAGCAGCAACAGCTACGAGGTGTGTAGATAGACCTACGACAAGCCGCAGTCGCAGTCATCGAATTCGCACTATGAGCAAGAGTTTGCAGTGCTTTGCAAGGGGCAAACAAAGAGCGATGACAACGATGTCGGCGTAAACAAAGGCGTGTATGCGTGTGGGTGTGTCTATGTGTGTGTATGTGTCTATGTGTGTGTGTGTGTGTGTCGATGGCCATAGTCAAAGCATGCCAAGCCCATGGCCGTCATTATTGCAAACAAGCAAAGTGAGGAGAGGTCTGAAGGTAACACAATATGTGTCCATGTCCATGACCATGCATGTGCGAATTTGCACAGTTGGCCACAACAGTTGCTGGCTAGTTGACTACTGGACATGAACTTCAATGGCTGTCAATCGAAATGATTATGTGCTCTTTATACGTATGTGCAGGTCCCCATTAATGTAATTACAGTTTTCGACATTAACAATTAACCATTGCGATTTCCACAAAATCAATCGATTTGGTTTTTTTTTTTTTGGTATACAAAATATAAGTAACTTTTTCAAATAACATTTTTATGTGTGCCTTTAGCTGCAGGTCAGTCATTTTGATAAACTTTTTAATCAACTTAATCAAAACACTTAAAAATCGTTATGGAATCACTTCAAAAATTGATGTAATCTTTGTAAAAACATAGTTTCGTATTTAACCCAGCTTGGGGGTGGTATGTCTAGTATAGTATGTCCTATCAAATCAAATCTAAACCAATCTGTTCCACCCAATGAGCGCCACCGCATTTGTTGATGCGACAAAGGAACCGCGCTTAACATCACCATTGCCCCACACGCGTACCACACGAACGCATACACACAAACACACACAAAACACACACACAAAAAACACACCCAAACAGACGAACGCAAACAGAAGACATAGCAAACCAAAGTAGAAAATTGTGCTGTAAGAGACGAGCGGAGTGGCATGTTTGCGCCATGGCGAGAGCAACAGAAAACTAACCGCAGCTGCACGTGTGAGGCAGACGAGACGATGGAGGCGGAAAGTTTGCCGCACGTGGTTCAAGCGGAAAACGGAAGGGAAGCACGCCAACAAGACGCTCCGCGCCGCCTGCCGTTCATCGTAATAACATCAGCGAAGCAAGCGGAACATGTGGAAAAAGTCAGCAGCAAGCCCACAGTATTCACTGAATGTGTGTGGTGTCGCATTGTAGTGAAAGTGTCCCGCACACACGCACACACACGCACATGCTAGTACAGCCACTGCCACACCCGCACATACATACACGAACACAAACACACACGCATACGAATGTTTTTGTGGGTGTCGGTTGTTTCGAAAGAAAAACTACATGACATGTTTCAACGTCAAGCGTTCGCTAAGGGGCCGGCTCTTCCTCAGCCTTATCAACAGGCGGCAGGGCAGATAAAAATGAAGCAAGCGAGAGCAGGAGCGCAGACGGGCACAGAAATCTGAATTAGGCGACAGGCGATGTTTGCGGCGTGTCTCTGGCAGCACACCACTCTCTCCAGGTTCTTTCTTCCACCGTCCTTGTCATGTGGTATTACCCTTCACGTCGATCGCCAGGATTGCGGGCATGTCGCCCCAGGTTATATATATATATATATCTATATATATATATATTTATATTGCATATATAAAAATGCCCTCGTTTGCTTCTTTGTGAGCCGGCTGACGTTGTTGGTGTCGCCCTGCACAACGTAATTTATTTTCGGCGCAATTGCGGAAGAGAAGGCTGTGTCAGCCACGCCGCTCTCATGTTAAACCTATCAGGACATTGGCTGCAGCCAAGCTCATGGTCCTCGCACTCATTGTGGCAGCATGTGAGGGCATTAAGAGCGTTCCACTTGAGTGGATTTGCCGAGATTCGCGATTCACAGCGTGTTAGGTGTTTAAGGTGGATCAAAGAGAAATCGCTTGCGGCGTTTTTTCCGACCTGCCCGCATTCAACAGCAACCTACTAAATCGACTCGAAACGTCAGTCTCGACACATTAATGTTGCCGTCAGCTAAGATCGTAGCACGTCTCTTGATTAATTGCCTAAATACAGTTCTCAATATAATTCAATATAATGGGAAGTTCAATTTAGTAGAAAAGTGCTCCAGGTGTGCCAAAAATAGATAATAAGAGATTTATATGTGAGGGTAGTGAAATAATCCTGTCTGCTAGAGCAGCTGCATTTTGTCTCAGTTTCAGTGGATAAACAGCGAATAATCAACCTTCGTCGTTCTTCTTTTGCCAATAGGCCAACTATAAATCTAATAAAGAAGCTCTTCAAAAATATATGAATTTATGATGACTGATCCAAAAACTGAGCATAGACAGCTTAGCAAGTGCTTATACATAAGAGTTTCAAATTTATCGAGTGCTTACCAATGAGTAGTGTGTATTGAATATGCTATTAGCCATGTGCGTAAGCGAGTCTATGTATGTATGTAAATTGTACAACATTTACCCATACTTTTAGCCATGTCGATTTGTATGTGTTGGGACTTATCGTTAACAATTCATACGGCTCGATACGAACACGAACAATGTTCACTTTGTTTACTTTATTGCTGCAAATTGTTAAAACGTTGAGTAAACATAATTTATTTGTCGAATATGTCACGGTGCAGCAGGTACAATGAGAGCAGCCTCTTTCTCTTTTCCGCACGTTCTGAATTATTTTTTGTTCGGACTTTATGCACAATGGCTGAATATATATTTTTATTTTTGAGACCAATGGGCGCCCGTATCAGCACAAACTTTTTATACACTGAACCCATTCAGAATGAGGCACATCCAGCCAAACCATATTCTCATATTGACTGTGAGAGAAGCTGGCTTAAATACACATCTATGTACATGCACAGATTTGTTTAAAGTCGGTGATTTCAACTAATGTAAAACTAGTGTATATATAACAGCTTGGTTCAGGGTATCTCGTAGTCGAGCTCACTCGAATTTAGCATTTTTACTGGCTTTTTTTTTGGCAGTTGGTGCGAGTTGCTTGCTGGTGTCGGTCATACTCAAACTCAGGCCTGAGACTATCCCAATTTCATGCCGTGATTTTCGCTGTGCAGTATCTTATGACACACCCATAGGTGCAAATGTAGATGAGGCTGTGGCGCTGTCAACTCGGATGCCGACGGCGGGTATCATTATCATTGCCAACGACATTGCATCATTAAGCGAGTTGCTCAACAACCGGAAAGTCAAATGTCCTTGCGACTCAATGGCCCGATCGCAATCGCTTTTCTCAATTTGCTGTAGGCACATTCACACAATCACACTTCCAATATGTACGTAGCAACGTATGTATATTAAACATGCAGCGTTTTGCTGCAGTCACTAAAACAGACAAATGAGTACTACCTGTGATTTGAGCTGGATAAACGATTCGGTATGCACTCGACTATATTTATCACAAGTTTAGGCCATAAGTTCAGATGTAGAGCTGCTGGCTGGCTTATCGAGCAACACTTTTGCTGCCACTTTCGCTGGGCAGCCACAAGGACCACAAAATTGCCGCCTGGCGACTGAACTGTAAATTTATGGCTTGCATTTGTTTTGCACTCTCGATTTGATTAATGTTGTGACAGCTTTACAAGTGTCGCGCCCCGAGCAGTCTGCGAGGCCAAAGTTCGTGTGGGGATTCATCATTTACGCAACGACCGACAGAACAACAGTTGTCTGAATATTGTGTACCATACATATACTATATATATATATACATATACTCATACAAATTGATATACATATACATATACATATACATATACATATGTGGAGAAAGAGTACACTAAAAGCACTTGGCATTATGAGATTGTAGTTTGTAAAGAAACTTTTGCAATACGCTCAATTTAAGTCTAAAGTTAATGGAAATCGAATGACTTATGGGGGAACTACAAACTTACAATTATGTATGAAAATATATCAGAAATCTTTGTCATTTAAACAGTTATTGTGCCATCTCATAGATATGGGCAGATGTAAGAAAATAATTAAGTCTTACTATACTAGAAATACGATCTTTCACACATCTTTCTCACTGTGTAAATCGTTTATTTAGCCGTTTGTCAGTTGGCAAGGGAGGTGTTGCCATGACTTCTTGTCGCGCGTCTGTTGTGCCAGAATGATTGAGGCGTTTATATAATCCGTTTGTCATGGCCTCTGACAAAAGCTAATTGTCGCTAGTGTTGGGTCTTTGTGTGCATGTGTTCATGTGTTCATGTGCCCATGTCCATGCCAAAAGGACTCGCAAATGGTTTTATTGTGACATTTCATTTTTACGCCCTCTGAATTCAGATGGTCTTGATTAATTATCGCCAAACTACCGAGCTGACTCTGACTCTGCTGCGCAAGCAAAGAGTTGACTGCCTGATTTTGTCCTTCGCTGACAGTAGACAGCAAATGTTGTGCCCAATTTGGGTAATTCATGCCAATGCCGACACTTACACTCCCTCACTCACCCAATCTCACACCGACAACGTTACACCATCAGAACATCACGCATTCAAGCTATGCTTGCAACTTATTGTAGCAGGAGCACGAGCTCACGGCTTGTCAGCGATAATCAGTTGGCAACAAAGTTTTAAGCGTGAATTCAACCGCAATTTCCGCATCACCAAGATAAGCGTCGCATCGTCAGCGGCAATGGTTGGCTCACAGATAGCCGAGTGCGGCTGGCTGGAATGTGCAGAATTGAACGTGTGCGGCCCACGTACAATTGTTTACCAAACATAATTTATTCAAAATGGGAATTTAAATAGGTGCCTGGTGTGGAATATTCATTTGCATTTAAACATTTGAAATCATTCGATGCAATTGAGTACGATTGAGTACTCAAATTGTTACATTTCGATTCATTTATCCCACAGTTGCTTTCGATTATAGAGACACATTTGCTTAACTGGGTCACGGTGTGCCATTTGACCTTCCGTCGCATGCATACATAAATATCGAAGTACTTTTGGGGAGCTAACAAATACATTTCATTAAAATTGCACTCAATCTGAGCAAACATATGGTCAAATGAATGGTCAATCGCAATTAAAATCCGACTTCCGGATTTACGGAATCAGTATTGCTGGCCATTCGCATATCCCGAAGAGTGAAATTCCAATCAGAGATAGCACCGCATCGATTTACTCGATGATGCTCATCGAACCAACTACACAAACAAACAGAGCACGGACTCTGCCCTCAGGTTCAACGTATATACATATATAACGTGTGGACATACGTCGAACACCGTACACTGTACGACGTACGCTGTACGCCGCACGAGAATGTTAACCTTTAACCGGTCGATCTGCGTCTGACACTGTCCGTCTGCATGTGGAATTTATTTATCTTGGTTTTATGCAAATGCCCGGGAGCGTCTGATTGTCATGAGAATCTGCTGCTTAGACATGCTTTCATTTCATTTTCTCAAGTCTTCTCGCCTCGACCCGTCTCGTCCGCACTTAACATATTCACTTACATTACACATACACACGCACACACATATATATATATATATATACTTGACGTCGGTGACCTGGTTATGGGTAAGTAGTCCTATCTGGTAAGCAATCATCTTTTAAACAAAGACTAATAACATTCATATTGAGTGGACCGAAGTTGAGAGCCTTAAGACATGTTTGATATTTAATCATCCCTTACATACATGTGTAATTTTTTAATTCTGCCTAATCTTATCCCATAGAATAAGTAACTACTTATTTGGTAAGCCTTTAAACCGAAACACCACACACAGTCAATAGTTTCTGCTTTTAAGCCTATGATACTTATAAACATTAGGTTTTGCTTTCACCTTTTTATTTCTTTTATGAAGTATTAAGAAACACATTAAATTTAATGGTTCTTAAGCAACATTTATCATCAGCATTGTTTGTATAACCATAATGAATGGGAGCAAATATGCATGTATGCAATAGAATTCGACAAACACCTTTTGTTTGCTGCATTTTGACTGCCAGGTTTAGGTGAAGGTAACTTCTGCAAAGCCAATTTAAGCTCTGAAATTGACTAATTATGCATATGACGAACTAAAGGCAAAACAATTGGCGCAAGCATAAAGCAGTCATAAGGACTTTGTGTAGGCCCTCTATTGTTGACAATACATAGTTACATAAATTAGAATCAAATTAGGTCCACCAAAGCAACAATATTCATGTGGCTTGGAAGAGTGACCGTTAACGCATGTGTTGCGCATTTTTGTATAAGAGTTCTCACACTCTTGCCTTTGGCGCTCGCTCTTTCACATTTCTCTGCGTTAGTTTCTAGCAACATGTTGCTAGCAACATTTATTGCTGGCGAGGGCGCTGACATTCGACAACCAAATGTAAACAAACATGTCGCACTAGAAAAATATTGTATTGTTGAAGTACTCATTTATTAAAATCCTCTTATTTGTTAACCTAATTAATGCAACGTTATCTATGCTGTGTGTATTATATCTAAAACTTACCTTTTTATATAAATAAATATATATGTGTATTTGTATTTGTGTATTATATTGTAAAAAAAAAAAATATGAATCTCAGACTCATTGTGATTTTCTAGGTTTCAGATGGCCGCCAACCTTTTACAGTAACAATAAAAACTGTCAGTCGATGAATTTTGGGATTTAGTTACAAATCGTCTCGTCTTATGTTGCTTAATGCTTATCAGTTAGTTGATCTCTCATTTTCACTACTGGATCACAGCAAACTCTTTCAACATGTTGTCGCTGCTTTTGCTGTTGTTATTGTTGCTGTTGCTGAGGGTTAAAAGCACTTTACTCTCGATGCAAAATGAGAGAGAGGCAGAGAGAGAGAGAGAGCGCTCAGCTGGTGTGCTTGCTGCTATTGTCGTCCGCTTCGTGGCGCCTGTTCGGCCGTCGAGCGCGCCAGTCTAACGGGACCAGTGGATACGTAAACATCGACACACGCGCCTGCTGAACTACTCTTTTAATGTGCTCGTAATGGGTGTCCAACACCACCCCCACCGCACTTTGTTCGCTCAGTAAGTGTCGAGTGTAGTCTGGTGCTGCTTCTGCTTCTGCCTCTTCTTATACTTCTGCTGCTGCTGCTGCTGCTGCTGATGTTGGCTGTTGGCGTGACATCAGCATCAGCATCACCATCGCCACAGATGCTGTTGACACGTTCGAAGGCCATCGCCAATGGCTGCCGTCGCGCCGGGGATGCCAAAACTCGTGAATGTTCGGCGTTCTTAGAGCAACGCGTTGCGGTCGCGAATTCGAAAAGTGGAGCGCCAAAATGCCGTAAGAGCCCGTCTCTGTCTCTGTCTCCGTATCCGTATCCGTGCCCACCGCTGCGCCCCGTGTATCCCGTGCTAGAGTCGGCTCAAAATGCTGCCAATAATCGCATTGCGGCAACTGGCACTGCCACTAAAATCGTGTGCGCCTCCTTTGCCGTGTTATTTGTGCAATGCGTATAATATATATGCTACCCGGCCCAGTGGAAATGTGCTAATTATAATATGTTAATGTGTGTACCAGCAACGGCAAAACGAGTGCAACTTGTGAAATTGCCCAAAAACTGCGCGACCGCAGCACGGAGGCGTCCACTCTGACTGACTGAGGCGGCATCACAGCTACTGTAGTTGGCTGAGGCTTGCTGGCTGGTGTCTGGCCTGGTGGCTGCCATGGCGGGGAACGATGTGTAAATATTTGGCACACGCCGAACATCGAGGCATCGAGGCACTGATGCTGCCACCCAGCACCCAGCACCCAGCACCTAGTACCGAGCATTGAGCATCATCATGCCAAAGCCGACCAAACGAAAGCAACAAAAGCAATTATGCAAATATTGCAAAAATAACGGCAACAGAATTGGTCCCTGTTAACGCGCACGAGAGTGTGTGCGTGTGTGTGTGTGTGTTTTTGCGTGTGTTTGAATGTGTGTTAGCCAACTCGAATTGATTAGCATAAGCGGATGCGGCATCGGTCCTGCGTATTTTGCCTCCTTTACCCACGCACTTTAACAAATTTGTTACATATATGCAATTTCATACACACACACACACTTTAGTGTGCAAGTGTGTGTGCCTGTGTGTGTGTGTGTGTGTGCTATTGCGATGTGCACAATTAGCGCCAAAGTCCACAAAATCGACTAATCAAACAAAGGGACGGCAACGGCGGAAAACTCAAATTAAATTGGGGGGAATTTTTCACGCCTCCGTTGACGTCTCGGACGCCGACGACAGCGCCGCTAGCGTCTACGTCGAATTTCGCTTCTTCTTCTTCTTCAGCGTTACCCAGCCCGGCCGCATCATTCGCAAAATACGCGAGTAATCTATTTTCATCGCTCGACTTATTTTAATCTAGATGCGGCCCTCTACACTGTAGCAGATAGCTGATAGCAGATAGCTGGCTAAGTCAATTGGGTAAATGGTTAGCTGGATGGCTCCTCCGGCTGTTTGGCTCTCTGGGTCTATCACTCTCTGGCTCTCTCAATCTCAGTTTCACTGTGCACAGTGCAGCAGGACGAGGACTGCCTGTCGTCTGGCTGTGTCATCAATTCGAGGCTTTGCATTCTTGGTTGCGAAATTAAAAGTAATTTTTAAGGATTTATCACGGATTTGCAGTATCATCGTCGGTATACTGACTGTGCAACTTTTGTATATTTATTTTCCTTTTTTCGGTTCGGTTTTTGGATTGGGATTATAAATTGATATTAATACGCGTAATTTACATTGCTGCCACTTACCAAAGTCCAGTCGCTCTGGCACTGCCTCTCGAGGCACTCTCAGTCATGTCTCTGTCACTGTCACTGTCACAGTATCCAATCCCCAATACAATACTACCCCACTCCCCTCATCCAACCACCCAGCTGCTGTATTTTATCGCAGCCAGCATCAGTTTCGAGTTGCACGCGTAATTAAATTATCGCAGAAGAGGAGAGGGTATCCAGCAGCAAATTTGCGGATAGCTGCTAAACCAAAAATATCTGGCCATCAGTAAAATCTCATCTCCAGTTAATTACGTGCTTAGATTTTTAGCGACTTCAACTTAGTTATAAAATTCAAATCTTTTACCGAACAGAAGACAAGCAATCTGCAGCTAAATGGCAACTTGCAACCAAAAAAAAAATGCAACTGGAATACAAAGTTTGAGGAATAACCTTACGAGTTTTTTTTAACTAGCACTTATCATAGAATGCAGTTAATAATTGCTCAACTGGATTAACGAGCTCGGGGATGCTTCTGATCCGATTTGAGTGACGCAAAGAGATGTGAGAGAAGTTGGCGTGCGGGCAGCCAATATCTCCAAGAGCATTGGAGCTTAAATGTAAATCCTTAGATACCTTTGAGTGATTATGTTGTTTACATAACTGATGTTGTTTATTTAAATGAGTACTCAAATGGAATAATTAAAAAGCGTTCACATCAGGATGCCAGAACACAAAAAGGAATATGTCGAAACATTTCCCCCAAAATGGAAATTATGCTTGATTTATTTTAAATAGGAAATTGAAATTATTTGTTGTTTTTTTTAACTCTGATAATAAACGGTATTTTATTTTATAAAAATTTATAGCATAATGAATACTCATCAGCATAGCGTAAATTGCATTTTAATATTAACCTAATTTAGTGTATCCTTTACATAATTAACCTGCTGAAAATGTCAACATAAAGCTGGCCATATTTTTGTAACTGGTCGAAGGAGATGGAAACGACCTTATAATTTATATGCCTACATTAGGGGCAGCATCAAAGCTTAGTCGATCTAGATAGTTACAATAATTGAAATTTGTATATAACAAGTATCTACTAGTTGGGCATACTGGCGTGTTCCAACATAATCCAGTTTGTTCTTGCAACATGTCGAAAGCCTGTCTGTGGTAGAAAATTCTAGAGCACAGTCGAGTGATTTGATTGACAATTCTGTCACTGATTCTGGGTTTATTGGGTTACGTTCACTTCCTTTTTATGTCAACATAATTTATTATAACAAGCTATTTTATTATTTAAAACTGATGCAGATTTCTTTTTTGTTTGTGTTTTTTTTTTTTTTTTGTCGACATATTATTCAACCTCAGCACAATTACATATGCATATCCGACTTTTATGTACAAGTATTTTGATACCCTGTAATCATAAACGAAAAAAGTAGGGGAATAATGCGTCTTAAGCAAATAAAGAAATTTATATATATACGTGGCACATAAAGGCGAGATTCATTAATCTCTCAGCGTAGTAAGGATTTTCCGACAAAGAAAATGAAATAATATAATATTATATTTAATTCAAATCTCTCTCTACTTCTCCCTCAACTGTACACGGCACAAACACTTGGTAATTTGACTACCAATGTGTTTCTTATTCTTTAATTTTAAATTGATTATCACTTGGCCACAGGCTATATAAACTTTTAAAACTTTTAACACTTTCGCACTTGTATTATTCTACTGTTTTTCCTTCTTTATTATTTTTCTTTCTGAATGAGTAAATATATTCATTATTTTCATATTTTTTGAATTTGTGTATAGCATATACGTTCAGGGTAAAATAGTCAACTTCGATGTCTGGCGGGCATTTATACATTTATCCGGTTTTCACTTGCCTTGCACTTTTGTGCGTTGTTTCTCATTTTGCCTCCTTTATTGTTATTAAACCAAAATAAATTGTTCGATTGTTTGCTCAACGGAGTGTTACTTGTTAAAGGGCTCCAGTGTTCGATGTTCGTCTCGTGTCTCTCGCAAAACAGTTTATTGGCAAAAAGGGCCTAGAAATATGATGTTCCCGTTAGCAGACTCGCACCCGTAGCGGTTCGAAGGGGCATCGAACACATGCTATACTTTCTTTTTGTTTTCGTAAGCATTTTCTTGTCCTTTACCATTTGTATGGCTCCAGTCGTGGCCCTCTCCCTGTCCCGTCCGTCTCTTAACAATCACAATCAGACCCTGCCGTCGCGACGGTTTGTTTGTTTGTTTGCACATTCTTAACTGGCAATCAGGACCAGCCATGCCTTCCAAATTGTGAGCCTACGAACATGTGGGCGGTTGAGTGTATGTGCGTGTATGTGCGTGTGTGTGCTTCTGTGTGATTGTTGTGGAACTTTGTCATTTTGCTAATTTACCATTATTTACTTGTTGTTTGTTTGTAAAGAGCCTCCAGAATATTCTCTGCATAATTGAAGAATATGTCATATACAGATATGCAACATCTTTACGAATTTTCGAATACCCAAGCAGAATAACGTATTAGATAAGGCATGTGGCAACTAATGAGATTGGTTTGCACATTGCAAATCAGTTTCGATATCGCCACAAATAGACTATCTGACCGCAGTTGCTTGCTAGACCGATTTAAGCTGTAATTAAATATAATCAATTCCACTTGACTTTTGTCCGCGACTGCGGATTGGTTGCAGTAATCACCTATTCCTAATATTTTATTAACGCCTCCTGCGGACGGTCTGTGGGTATCCACATCGGCATCTCAGCGGTTTCGTATCAGCTTATTCGTGTAAATTCAGCATGTGTTTGCGTATGTGTGTGTGTACATACACACGAATGTTTGTGTGTGTGTGCGAACTTAACTAGGTCAGGGGATTAACTTTGTTAATAATAAAACACATAATATTGCTCCTACAGCTGCCGTGCACGAAATCCTTACTTAAAGTAGCAGCTGGCTTTAAAATGTTTGTTAAGCGATGCAGAAGAAGGTGGACAGGGGCACACTTATTGGTGGCGTGGGTGTTGTAGTTGAAGTGATAAGCGAGGACGAAAGGGAGAGAGTGGCGCTGGCGGGTTATTTGCGGGTCGCTCTGATTTGGCTCGCAACGCAGAGTTTTTGACTCTGGCGGTCTCTGCTGGCAAGGAATCTCTTGAATTATTTATGACAATTAAGTTGTAATTTCATTTTATTGCCTTCAACAGAGCCAACATTTCACCGTCCGCGTACACTTGCCACTTGCCACATGCCACACCCCGCAATCCCAACATCTTCATATCCCCCACCGCATCCCACACCGCTTACTCGGCCACGGTTCGTATACGAATATGTAGTTCGGCTCCTCCAACTTTCGACTCCACTTGTCTTTCTTTGTTCTTTCGTCATTTGACGCAGCTGCGCAGCATCTCCATGACCATCTCGCATCTCACGCCATTCTTTGGCCATTCAGAGCCCCTTTCATTTTACTTTCGCCAAATGCCATCGTAAAGCGCAAAATGTATGTTTTTGCCCTTCATGCCACGAACCATTTTTTGTTTGGTTTTACTCGTGGTTGTTTTTCTTTCTTTTTCTTTTCATTTTTATTTATTTTTATTTTGCGGCACACGCACTTTATTATATGTTCGCTTGTATTTTCATATAAGTGCTCCAAAAGCATTACCTTTTGCAAAATCCCAGTACAGGTGTTCCCTTGTTGGGCATGAAAAGCATTTGCTGCTCGTGAATTGTTGAGTTATCAGATTAAAGCAAAACATTCAGTAGCACAATAGTACAATAGTTCTCCGTAGTTCAATTACATATGTATGTATCTGAAAATAGTTTAATCCAATTAAAATAACATATTGAACATCAAATGTTTAGCATTTTTTCCGCTTTTTGTTACTGGCCAGCTGCGTGGAAAGTACCTTTGAAGGCTGTGTGGCATGTTTTAATTTCGTTGCACGATATATTAAAGCTGAGCCTCTGATTAAAAATAATGCTGGGCAAGTAATAAAGGACAATGGCAATTGTGGTCACTATGACTTCCTGACTTGACTATGCCCTCATCAAGCATGAGCCTGGGCTGCTAAACCAAATTTAATATGCCGCATATTTAACACAGTACAGATGCTCCGAGATTTGCACGAACCCTGATCAATTATTTACTGAATAAAGACACCATTCTCTGCAACTGCCACAGCCTAAGTCACAGCCTCTGTCACTGCCTGTGCCTCTGTTTCTGTCTCTGCTCCGATGTCTTCGCCTTCGTCATTGCCTAGCCTAGCTTGCTGCTGTGTCGTGGCTGCGTCACGTGGCTGTTTTGTGATTTTTGGTTAGGTAGCTGCTCATGTACTAGACATTATTTAATAACATATTCTAGTTACCAATGAAAGTTGTACGCGACCCGCTAACCAAATTAGTCAGTGTCTTAACTTTGCCATTCGAATTGTGCTGGGGCACAGCGGTGTTTGCCGGGTTCATTGTATGTTCTGTGCGATTTAATAGGCCGACAGCTGGGGTCCCTCAAATGCAGCTGCTGACTTCTTGAGGAGGCGAGAAGCTATTGCAATGTCAAAAGTTTTTGACACGTACAACGACTAAACTTTTCAGCGGTAGCCACGACATAAATAAACACGCCCTTGTCGTTCCACTGGTCGGCGGGATTGGGATCTGTAGAGGGACCGGAACGTGACCAGTAGCCGACCAGCGGTTGCTCACGTGTCCAATTGCCTGGGCCTGTTTCGTCCGATTTGTCCTTTGATGCTGCTGTGCTCGTAAATTTTTCAACAAGTTTTTATTATGGTTGCGTGTCCTTGCAAAAAAACACAGGCTCCCACAACTCACACACACACACACACACACGCAGACGCACGCACACACGCACAGGCACTCGCATATATTGTGCACACGCACAAACACAACCATACTTTCGTTTTCGTGATTGCGTTGGGCTTTTTTATTTTATATTTATTTTATATAATTTAGGAATACGGCTGGAAATAATTTATAGCTCTGGAATTTGCACATTAATCCTGCAAAATGTTGCCAAATTATTGAGCCAATAAATATTTACCTTGCTCACTGCCCAACAGCCCCTTGCAATTCGCTCGCCCTACGCGTCTAGCAAAACTTTTCAATCCCTGTTGGCAGAGTTCTGACGCTAAGCCATAATTTTGATTTAGACCTCTGAAAGCTGCTTGGGATTCCTTAAGCATGCATTTATCTTTTTCGAACATTGGTGTCGACAGCCTACAAGGCAAGGGTTCTACGAAAATTACCATATTCAAGTTCCTCTTTGCCGTGGCTATCAATCACTGCATGTGAATATGAGTTCTGTATTTTGAGGCAATTGGGCCAGTAGAAGATTTATGGGCGCTTTGTACACAATCTATGTATTCAATTTAGAATGCCTGACAATCCCCAACAGAAACTAGATTGTATCTGTTAGGTGAATCTGTTTTAATCTAAATCCGTTCGTCTGCTCCCTTGGGCTGACTCTTCAACAATTTACCCGAAGATGGGTATGTGTCGTTCGAATTTGATTATCCAATTGTACTTGTGCGTTCGGTTTATGGCTGTGCGAAACATTCATTCTTCAATTGACTGAATCTAAATATAAATTTACAGTTTCATCGAACGAATCAAGCAATTTGGAAAATTATTCATCTGTTTGCGACCAAAACCCCTGATGAATTTGGTAGCGGCTGCCTGCCGCTTTATTTTCCTGTTTTGCGGTGGACACGATGTGTTAAAATCGCCATTGATTTTGTTTGGCTATTTGAGCGAGTCGCAAAAACTGGCTGTTTGATATTTGCATGGCAATTCGGTGGGGGGTCGCGGATAAGTTCGCTGACCGACCAATTTCAATATGAATTTAATTTTCCGCTAAATTGAACTGAGCACAAAAGATGAGAAAATTACGAGCGCAACTTTCCGCTTAAATAAATTCAAATAAATAACTGTACGCAACTGAACTTGTTAGTGCCAAGCAACTAACATCCAACCACTATGTATGTAGTAGTGTCCAACCACCCAAAACCCCATCTAAGCCAGACGTCCAACCCTAAGTAAGATTTTTGCTTGCGGCAGCGGATGCTGGCCAAGATGAAAGTTAAAATATTTATATATAAATATGAAAATATATATGTATGTATATATACATATATATATATATATATATTTATATATTAGTTTTTGTATGAAAAAGAAAAACACCGAAAAGCCATAAACCAAAGTTCGGCAGAAAGTTCATCATGATGAGTGGTGGCTGCAACAACCTTTACAAAACCTTCAACAAGCAGTCAGAGCTGAGGCAAAACAACTAAAACGCCTTCGACGGCACGTCAGATATCCCATAGATTCAGATACAGATACAAAGGCAACTCCAGACGAGCACAAACGTCGATGTCGACGTTGACGTTGCCCCTCAACGCTGGCCGCTGCTGCTGTTGCTGTTGCTGCTGCTGTTACTGCTGTTACTGCTACTGCTGCCTTTGCAGCTGCATGCCCCCGAATGGTGTCACTAGTAGGACCATTGGCAGTAGGGGCTTATGGTGTCGGTTATGTGGTGTGTGCGGGTGCGGCAGGACAAGCACTTTCCGCTCAGCTTGCAAAATATGAAGTTTGCTTTTGAAAGTTTGCGGTTTTTGGGTTTCTCGCAGGCGAACAATAACGAAGAAAACGCCGAGAAATACATTAAGCCAACATAAAGAAGCATTTTTTAGCCAAGCACAGCAGCTAAACATATGCAGGTTTGTGTATGTGCTTCTCAAGTGTTTCTCTCTATGCATGTGTTTGTGTGTTTGTGTGTGCATGTGTGTGTGTGTGTTTGTGTGTGTGTTTGTGTGCTTGTGTTTTGTGTGCTTGAAACTGACGTACTTACTCATGGCTCTCAGGATAACAAGGGATTTGTTTGGTCCCTACACGCTTAATACTCAACCCGATACGAAAGTTGCTTCCCCTTTCATTTTGGTTTAGCTTTCATCATTTTGTGTTCATCCGTCAGTCCAGCGGGCAGAACAGGAGCAGCTTTTGGCTCCGGTCTTGTTAAACCAGCCGCCCGAAAGTGTCAGTTAATGAATGTTTTGTCATACTACAACTCGCATCTTTCACCGACTTTACAAAAACCCAAGCTTGCAGCATCCTAAACCGTCCCACATAGCAAATACACCATTCATATATTTGGTTGGTGAGTGTGTGTTTTTTGTAAATTTGGGGCGTTGGGTTGTTTGCATGTATGTTTGTGCTTGTGTCTGTCTGTGTGTGTGTACGTGTGTATATGTATGTAAGCTTCCCATTACTCATCTCGTACGGGTTGCTTTTGCTGGCTAGCCGCACATCAATGTTAGAATTTCATGGATAAATGAACACAATTGATACCTTTTGTGTACTTTTAATCTAGCCAGAATGCCCTCAACTCACTTGTTGTTCCAACCTATGGAAGCCGATAACTATAGAAAACTACACTGGGTGGGAAATCAGAGCGAAAGAGATAGCGCGTGCTTCATATGACATTGACAGCTGGCAAAATAGAAAAAACCATTCTACACACAACATTATTTTGTGTATTTTTCTTCAAACATAAAAATAATAAATTTCCAAAAACGGGCATTCATGTGGCAAATATATTTTCTGCATCAGTACTATATAGTATAAATATTTTTTCAAAAATCCTCTGTAAATGTTGTTCTGATTCAAAATTTGCCCCAGTACATCAGATTTTTCGAGGAATAAACTACTCTCTCTCATATTTCAAATATTGAGCTGTTGGTTGTCTCGTTTGACACAAGGTAAATTTAGACTAATAACAGTAAAATAAGTTATCCCAATTAGCATAAATAAAATATTCGTGTATTAAAGCGTGCAATTGATTTTAAACAACACAATTAGTAATACAGGCTTAAAACATGAACGTGCAATTTGCAATTCAATGAGAGTATAACCCCCTGGGTAATGAAAACAATGTGCCAAAAACAAAGGATATTTTACCGCTAATCCTGCTCTATTCGCAGTTGCTACAGAAAGTTGAATTTGTTTTAGAGTCGCTTTTGGGTATTGTTAAAACAAAAAGCTTACAAATTGTTAACCAATTTAATTAATTGTAATTGGAGCGGCGAATATTAATTTAAAATTAATTTGGAATTCGATAAACAAACTCAAACGAAACAGAAAAAAAACAAAAAAACGGCGCGAAAATGGAAAAAACCCATAATTTAATAATTATTAAGCAAATAAAAAATGTTCAAAGCGAATGTTGTTGGTCCTTTTTTTACATTAAACAATCAAGGTTTAAGTAACAAGTAATGAAATTCTGTTTTAAATCCAGCACTTATAAATTAATAAAATAAATAACAAACAAATAAAATCACAAAAAAAGCAGACGCCAACATCGCGTGTGAAATTAAATTAATTGAATTTCTTGTACAGCATAAAAACTAACAAACCAAACACAATTCAAATCATAAAAAAGTGATATAAAGAAATCAAAATATTTTGCGTAATAATTCCATCTATAAAACAAGTGCAAAATTTAGTGTGATGAAGCGCAAATAAAAAGTATATGAACCAAATTTGATACTGATTCGTACTTTCCACTAAAGCAGATGATAGGATCGATGCGACGATGCCATGAATTCGAAAATGTTTACCAATATGAATATAAATATGAACATGAACATGAATGCGAGTATATTGACCAGTCGTATGAGGCATCACAATCGCCGCCGCTGATGCTAACAATAAATATGAAAATTCAAAAAATGCAAATCACCAAATCCGAGGGCACGCAATAAAATCGACCATAAAGAACATCAAATCAACAGCAGCCGCTAAACAAAGATAACAGTGGCCAACACAGAGACTGAGTCGACGACAGCAACAACAACAACAACAGCAACAGCAACAACAACAACAGCAACAAAACAACAACAACATAAATTCCGGGCGTTGGCAATGGCCCAACCAGAGCCCAATCCCGAACGGCATCTGCAACAGCAGCGCTGGCAATGCCATGCCACACGTCTACCCATGCAGCCCCAATCTGGCAAATGTCGGCACGTGCACTACCAGAGCTCCTGGGGCCGTAGCTGGAGCAGAATCGCCTGGATGTTGACTGTTGTGTGCCTGCTGACGCGGCCCGCCATGCCGGAAGTTATTTATCGAGTTGATCCTTTGGGTAAATGCTTTGTTTTACTTTTTTTACTTTTCGCATTTCAGATACTTGTATAGCCACATCTACATATAGAAATTCGCGCCGGTTTCCGTTTTATCTGCAGCAATAATCGTCCCCTGTTGTTTCTGCCGTCCCACGACTGGGGTCCTGTGACGCTTTTTAGCTAATGCCTGATGCCGAATGCAGGCGCCAACTCCTACTCCAGATTTTTATGCCACAACCAAGAACTGAATTGGCGTTTTTATCCGCCTCGTTGCCCTGTGTAAAATTCGTATTTATGTATTTTTATGTGTACATATATATACATATATTTTTATGTACTTATGTATAAATCATAATTAAGCACAAATACATACTCAAAGTGGCTGTTTCTGGCTTTGTTGGATTTTCCGTTGTCCAGTTTCAGTTCAAGGCAACGAAAATGTTATGTACGGACAAAGTTTCACAAATGATCTGAGAAGCGAGAGCGACCAAATATTTATGTTCGTCATTAATGATTAATAGGGTAGCCAAAACAAACAATCATAAATTAAACCACATTAATTAACTGCCCGTCACAGTAGATACTCGAGAAGAGATGCTGCCAATCCACGTTTCATTGTCATAAATGTTGAATCATGACCATGGACCACTTTTAGACTACTTCTACCAGTACCAATGCCACAACATTGTACAGATTACACCACATACATACATGCATCTTTCGTATACAACATAAAATCCACTTCGGATTTTTGTGTGGTTTCATTTCTATTTGTAGTTGTATATGTATGATATAAATATGTAAATATGCATGTACGATGAAATATTTGAGAAATATAATGAATCTTTCTGAAGGAAATTTCCCATATACATTAGCATTTTCTTAATATATTCGATGGATTTATGGAATGAATTAATCCTTAGATTCGATATGCTTGCAAAAATTAATTGGCATATTTGCCGCAGTACAAAAATAAAAACGATTCTGCTTAAATGATGTGCCACAAGATATCCACTTTGAAAACCAAATGAATTTTTTCATTTGCCACATTTTCAATCTGGCAATTAAATAATTAAATTCGATGAGTGCTAAGCTGCATGCCTTACAAGTGTATGTTCTCTTATACAATTATCAACGTTTGTATAAGAGAATGAGCACAGCTTTCAAGTATCAACATATTTTACGCTCATTTGCACACGTCTATTAACAGGGTTCCAAGTGCAATTAAATATTTTTTCAAACTTTCTTTTCGAGTGCCTAACTGTCTGGGTCATTAATTTCAAGGACATTGTTTTACCAACTTCGTCTAAACTTTCAATTTGCGTGTTGTCAGAAAAGCACCAACAACTCAGCCAACTTCCATTAAACTGTTCGTCACTTGCCATTACTTGTGCGTCTCATGCTAGCCGTAAATATTCAATCGTTGGAGCTGTGCCCCTTGATAATTTTGTCCACGCTCAAAAGGGTATCATGAAAATGTGGCAAAGTAAGGTTAAATTAGGTTAAAGAAATCCTCTCGACCCCATTATGTTCAAATATTCTTTATCAGTATTGGAGTGAATCTCATATATTATATATTTTTGATCAGTATGAAAACGGATTTCAG
The DNA here is from genome assembly GCA_035041535.1 of Drosophila cognata. Taxonomy (NCBI): domain Eukaryota; kingdom Metazoa; phylum Arthropoda; class Insecta; order Diptera; family Drosophilidae; genus Drosophila; species Drosophila cognata. Next base: position 7,492,704 of record JAWNLC010000571.1, on the reverse strand, counting down.
AGGCTATAAGAGGTATAGACTTCAAATTTTGAATATACTATTATGAACAATAATTGAAAGTAAACGAATACCGATAAAAAATAAAATTTTAACGATCTTTGTAAAAACTATGAACGATTAGAAACACCGATCAAACACCGTATATTAATATTTATTTACAGTAAGACTTGGTTTCAGGGTATCTCGAATAGAGCATTGTTACCAGTTTTTTAATTTTTAAATTGATAAAAAGAATACCGAACACAAAAAACACAACACTCTGATACATATGCCTTACTCCGACCCCCCTAATCAAGGAGACATCCGAAGGGCACAGTCCTGGCACCGCGTACTGTTCCTGCTACTGGTGCCTTGGGTCGCGTTGATAACGGAAACTTTCACGGCCTATGCGCCTGTTTCACATTTCCCCCAGTCGTTTTAGATGTGCTTTAATCTCCCATCTTTGCTTGCCTGGTGAACGACAACCTTGGGGGACGGGTGAGCAATGTCGTCCTTGTGCCTTTGTCATATGCGATGCCTTTTAGTGTCTTGCTTGAGCTGTAAAATTTAACTGGAGGCGACAGGATCTTGAGCACTCGCACACGAGTGCCTCAGCAGGCATCCACACCTCGTCGTCCTCACCTCTGAGGAGATGCTTCAACAACTCTCCGACCACATACTTACAATACATGCCGCAAGGTCGTTAATATATTTGTTTTTCTATTTTTTCTACTCTGAACAAGCAATGTCAAAGGATATAGATTCTAAAAGAAATGATGCAGAATGTTTTGGTATTCAACATTCGTATACATAGATATTTATTCAATTTAATGCCGAATTGAGATAGGACTAATGTACTTACTGAACTCGTTAAATATTTTCTAACTTACTTCATACATATTTGAACACATCAGAAAGTCAAGTGCGATTACAGGGTATTCCATAATCGTTTACACCTTTAATCTTCATTTGCATACTCTATAAATAATAACACTTGTTTGTGTGGTCGGCGGGGTGGTCTGCATCTGCTTAACTAAACAGCCGAGTAAATGCTTATCAAAATTATGAAAAGTGAAAGAGTTATTATCATTTTATGTAGCATAAATTTGCATGAAACGTCCACCAGGTGTGCCTGCTGTGCCTGCTGTATCTGATGCCGGGTGCCCCAGCCTAAGGACGCATCGTGGTCGTAAACTGTGGGGAAGACACCGCCTGGTTGTGCGATTTAGGGGGATATAAATGTACACACGTGTTATACTTACTTAGGGCCTGGCTGGTACTACTGCCTAGGGGATGTTGCTATTGTCGTTACCAGCCATCTCCCAAACAGCCTACCTCATCGCAATTACTATTATTAAAATGCTCGAAGAGGTTTTTGCTCCTATTTACTAATGCTGAAAATGAAATATTCACATTTAGCCAGGCAAAGAAATCAGTAAACATTAGTTATAATTGAGATAATTTTGTATACAGCCGCATGACAACAAAAGAATAATATTTACTCAAATTATCATTTGATTACTACTAGTGTAAATCCTTCCATGCATTTTTTTCAATATTTACAACCAGCTATGATTTAATTGCTTCTGTAGCTTTTCATGTGTGCAACTGACTTTTGCAGAAAATTCCAACAATCTATCATGGCGGAATTCACAGCGAAAACTGGCTTTCAATAATACAAAAATAATATGAATATGTTTGTCTATACATGTGTGTACATGTGTAACACACACACATATTGCTCTAGTTCCCATCATTTATGCTCGTAACACACATTCCACCTCACATCCCCCTTTGGCAGCTATTGCAAGGCATTTGTTTTGTAGTGTAAACACTTACTCATGCATACACACATTTTCACACACACACACAGAAACAAACACACGTAAACAATTTGGGTAATGAAGTCAGTGGCTCAGAGGATGCCCCATCACCGTTGTCGCCTCTAAACTGGATAAGAGAAATGTACAATAAACAGAAACAAATGGTACACCATTTTTTCCGCTGCCAAAATGCTACGAAAAAAATGTTGGGGAATAATTTCACATGAAATTGAATGCCTGAGTTTGCTGAGGTGTCAAGTGTCAGTTAAGTTGAAGACTGAACGATTGCACAATGGAAATTCAATTTACTTTCTTATACTTGAAGACTATTTTCCCGTTAGATACCGTGTGAATACCTGCCTCATCAATTCAATGCCGCTTAAAGTTTATTCTAAATACAATTAATTTCGTATTCGACTATTATTTAGCCACAGATAAAGCTAAGAATTGATACGAATTTGCGACATGACATTTCAATTGAGTACCAAAATTCCAATATATATGCTGTGCACAGAAAAATAAAATGGAATTCTATCTTTGGCATGTAGGAGATTGCTTTCCCTTCAGACACTGACAAAGCTATTGATTAAAATAAAGTTAAATACTTATCTTGAACGGGAATTGGACCAAATGTTTGGCATGACAACATTTAATTTTTGCAAAGAGCTGTCCCATAAGCTGGGATGTCTAGATACCTTTGATGCCTATTATCTTATCTTATGGGTTAGACGTAATAATATTGATTTATTATTTAAGTAGAATTCTGGAGCTCAACCACTGTCTATGTGCATTTGCTATGCGTTATACATATATATATATATATATTTATATATGTTTTTCCTTTAGCTTTGTTCTTTGTATCTATACATATATTAATGCATCCCGATTTTGGCGTTGTTTGCTTTCAGCTCTGCTCGCCGCCACCTTGCGGACGTACCAGCGCGCCGGATGCGATTCAGAACAGCTGTCACTCAGCTGTCCACGTGGCACTAGCATTTCCATAGAACTGGCCCAGTACGGACGAGCGGGTGGTAAGTTCCATTGTCACGTTCGAAGAAGAGTGAAGTGGATGTGGAATTCGAATTGGAATTGGAGGTGGATCCGGATATATGGATGTGGAATAAAAGGAGCATGAGGACCAAGGGCATCAAGTGGACTGAACAGCGAATGGTCGCTCTCTTGGACTGAAGCGAATGCCAATATCGCAATTGATTGATTGTTGCCTAAAGTTTGTCCGTTACACGCGTCGATTGTACGCATTGTATTTTACTTGTTTGTGTGTGCACGTGGGTATGTTGTGCCTCCCAGTACCTCCCAGTGTACATGCCAACGCCCACACGAGTAGTAGTGGTGCGCAGTCAAACAAGCAGTCTGACAGACAGACATGCACAATGAAAGCAAATGAGGAGCGAACCGTGCTCCGCATACGCCCATATCAAGTATACTGTCTGTGTGCCCGACCCTACATGGTCAGTGGCGAGCTTGGAGATTTCGGAGATGCTCATAGATTGAAATGGCTGTGGAAGCGTTTGAATTGAACGCTGTTTCTACTTGGCACTCGACCCTGATAACCACTCCATGCCACGTCGCTCCACTCTACACTCTAGTCCACTTCAGTCCACCTCACTTCGCACCACTTCAGCGTACTTCGAAAATCGACGACGACAACGACACGTTCACAAAAAAATTGCCCTCTCGTCTACTTGAACAGATTTATCCGACCACAGCTTGTGTCCGCCAGTCTCGCAAGAGGACCTCACCACGACCGGAAGTGCTGGCGATGCTGTCATCCACAGCGGCACTGAAATTGAAGTCAAACCGCCGGAAACGTGTACCGTAAGCGGATTACAGGTAAGCTGAATCAGTATAATTGCAATTCCATCATCGTCTCACTCATCATCGAAAAGAAGGCTCAGCCATATTGAGAGCACTGCTGAACACCCACACACTCATCTACTTAGCCTCACATATTACATGTTATTCATATATATACATACATACGCATATAGTATATGGCTGAGCCATAGCCTTTTCGACTAGTACAGCGTATCCTTCTACGTATTGCAACGACATCAGCCTGCTCGAACAACTCAGGCAGTACTTTGGCTTACCTTTTTCGACAAAATGTATTTTTTCCATTTTCCGCACGATTCCACAGTCTGCATTTAAAGATGAGGCCATACATACAAACGCGATAAAATAGCTGCCTTTTGGTCAAATACACACTCTCTCACACATTGCTCGCTATAGAAAAGAAGGCAGTTCAAATAAATCAGTGAAGCAGAACGATGCCATAAAAACAGCAATAATTCATAATGAAAATCGATTCGATTCACTTTGGCCACAAGTAAAAGGCATAAATCATTTCAAATTTTTAGTTACTTACCCAGTTAAAACTTAAACCGACCAAATACGGCATTTGTAAATAAACACATATCTACATAGAAATGTATTTATTTATGTATATAGTATTCAATAGTCAAGCGGGTGTAATCTTCGCCATCAAAGCTCTTTGGCTCTCTGACATAAATAGTCCGAAATATATATATATTTTTTATGTGTGTTTTAATGTTTACTGCAATGGCGAATATTAGTATATTGGGATAAATAAAAAACTGCAATCAAAATATCAAGGCTATGCGACGGCGCCTGTCATTATATATGTGTACATATACTATTAAAAATTTGGAATCAAATTGAACTTCAGTTCTAAAATAATTTAGTGCTGTGAAAGTGGTTTGCCCTCACATGTGGATGATTGTATATATATATATGCCGCAATTTGTCACATTTATGAGGTCGTTTGGTATTCGCATTCGGCAATATTGTGTAGCTGTATGGGTGGAACCTGTGTAGTAGTTAATTTTTCATTGAACCATATCCTTCGAAAACGGTTTGTGACGAAGCTTTCCCCATTTTGTTTGATTGAACACATCAATTTAAAGTAAGACGATGACTTCATGTGCGGTATGCGACATGCGGTTGAGTATAACCGCAACTGGTACTCGGCCAGGGACAGGATACTCACGCTTCATTTCCGGTGGCTCCTTAAAGCGGAACTGAATTGCGCCCGGCCGCAAGTTTGACTCTTGACTTATGGGGCTGGGCACATTGCACTAACACCACAGCTACCCCATACTGCAAATTCCCAATGCCAGTTGCGAGTTGCGAGTTGCGAGTGACCCGCAAACCAGTGTGAGAGAGGCAAGTGTATGCTCGAAGGACACCAGAAACGAGGGTAAACAAATTATGACGAGACGAGCTCACAAGCAGCAGTCGTGCGTGCCATACGCATGCAGACGAGTTTCATCTTGGGTTCGTAGTAACCTCAAAATGCAATTACGGTTTGTGTCCTTTTGTGTGTGAGACACAAAGTGCGGTTCAAAAATCTGACTATCTAATAACGAATCAAATTATTTGGCTTCAACTGAACTGAGTTGTAGTCGTGATAACACCTTACCATATTCATTTGGTTTACTCAAATTGCACAAAACAAGTAAGAACTAGATTAAATTTTGTATTAGTTGTGACTTACTTTGTCAAAGAGTGTCAATACAAATGCGAATTAAATAAATTTAATTAACTTCAAATTAAATTGAATGGAATCGAAATCCGGTTAAAGTTGAATCTGTCAACCACTAAGTAGTTTGACGCTTATCTTGACAGGAGGATATTCACAAATTTGAACAAAATTATAATTATTCAGCTATTCAGAGTTGCCCGTATAAATGGCTGGATAACAACTGTTTTTGCGGAGTTCTAAGCACTGACTACAGCTTCCGTATGTGCACAATCTACATATGTAGTCGGACTAGCATATGCAACATTATATATGCAACATCTGAGTGCTGTTTGCCGCTTTTTGCGCCTGTGGAATTGTTAAGGCATATGAAATGCATTCATAGCTTAATCTCGTAGGCAGACAGAGATTTACGACTCTGCAGCTGAGGTGGCGCCATGCCAGTGCCAACCAGCATCCATTGTTGGCAGCCGTTCGTTGTTGTTCCTTTGCCGCCGCCGAATTCAAGGATGCGGCTACATTTGCCATATGCGCTCAACAATCTATCAATAACACCCCCATCGAACCCGCTCACTTATTCTACCAATATGCTATATATGTACATGCGCAGACCTACATATTTACAGCCACTATATCTTACTGTTTGTATCTGCATTTTCTTATAGTACGCCCTGCTACAGACTGTCGTGGATGCCTGCCAAAAGAAGAGGCACTGCAAGTTCGCTGCGAATTCCAAAACGCACACCACTGGGGATCCTTGCTCGGGCATTCGAAAATTCGTCGAGATTGCCTACAAATGCCGTCCATGTAAGTATGCCAGGCCTTTACGAGGTCAGCCAACCGTTACTTTCGTCCGTCCACAAACCCTCGCATGCACTTTAAAAAATATAATCGATGCGGATTGCGCCGAGGCGAGAGTTGGACAGCATTCCAGGTTATCTGCCTCTCGTTTTTGTCCTTGCCGCCGCGTGTACCCTGATATATATTTTATTTGCTCAGCGGCAAAATGAATATTTGCCAGATGCTAAAGAGCCAAACATCAATTTAAGTTCTATAGCAAACAAACAAATTTATTTTCACTAAAACAAATAAGCAATTTATTGAAGCATCGTGCAGATGATTTCAATGCCAATAAAGTACAAATTCTCCGGTTTTGTTTTAAAGTATTTTTTGCACTCTCCAGTTAGTCTTTAAAGTCGAAAATCAGTGACTCTATCTAAAAAGAATAGTAACACGAATCAATCGAGTAATTTCTGTTTTAATATCAAAAACATTTTTTTTAGTTTATTATCCCTTAACTAAGTACAATGTGTAAAGTGCAGGTACTTCAAAGTGATATTGTATAATAATATCGATAGAGCCACTCATAAAAATACTAAAGTGAAATGGCGCCCAGAGTAAAGAGTGTTATCAAAATAATTATCAAAATGCGCAAAAGTAAAATAAATGAGAACTTCAATTAAATAGAATTTCATGGCGATAAGGGTAGTGGCACTGGGCTGAGGTTGGCTTGTGCTGCAAATTCAGCTAGAAGCATAATGAAAAATGCAGCTGCGCTTTTGCATTTGCTTTTTTCAGCATTAAAATAGTTGAATAAACTTTTTGCTGAGTTATTTGCATAGTTTTTCCCTGTGCATTTTTTTTTCGCAGCACTCCTCTCCTGCACACTCTGCTTGGACTGTGCCAATAGTGATTGGGCTAATGGCACTCGATTATTTACGATCCGCTAGACAATTCATGTTTAATCGTAATCACTCGGCAAACTAAAGCCGATAAGCGAACAGATGAACCCAACTAAGAGGAGCCCCTTTCCATTGACGCACTTTGCTTTTGAGGCGTTGGCATTTTTGCCATACAGCTGCATTGGATGACAATCGTTAAACGAGTTCTTAATGCTCTCAGCAGACAGTTCAATTGGGCTGTACTCTGATTCGAGCTGCCGGAGCCGAAAAGATTTCTTCGTTCTATGTAATTCTTTGGTAATTTGCATCCGCCCGTTAGCCATTCCCAGCGCTTTGCAACTTTGCCGGAAATATTTGTTTTTTTTTACAAATTTATTTTTTTTATTTTTTTGTGACAAGTGACGCAGATGTTATCTTGTTAAAAAGCACACAAACAAACCGAAGCAGCGAAACAAACAGGAGCGAGACAAAAGAGCAGCGCAGCATTCAAATTAGAAAAGGGAAATGCACAGCGGGTTGAAAAAGGGCAGTTTGTTTGTACTTGGTCCGCATAGCTCAGTACTTGGCTAGCACGTCTGTCGGGGCAGCCAAGGGGGCACTGCAGGGGACTTGGTGAGGTAATATAATTAAGGAGAGCCGTTTTTTTTTCTAAATTGTCTGTTATCTTTTGCTCATTATGGACACCAGCGACAAGTAATAAAACTGCAAAGTACGAGTGGAAAACGTTGAAAAATGACGGCCTGGTTATGTGCGTGGAAGCGCAAGCAACCCCAATCCCAACTCCGGCGCTCGAGGCGAACATTGCATGGCAGTCACAGCCGAAGCCAGTGCCACAGTCATAGCCACCGCTGGCGAGGACTGAAAGACTGAGTGGTGGAGGTGCTTTCACCGTGCCAGACGGCACATTGTGGTCATAAAAATATGGCAATTTTCAACTTTTCTCACGTCTCTCAATAATAAAACGTGCACTCGCACTCTCAAATGGAGCTTGGAATCACAGCACCCAATAGTACGACCGTGCACGTACCATGTGGGAGTCGCATCCAGGGGCTGGGGTTATGCAGTCAATGCCAAAGGCCCAGGCTGTAAACATGCTATGCAAATATTTACAAAATTTATTAAAGTTCATCTCGGACCGTAGTCTTGCTACACAAATTCTTTTTAGTATTCATCAAATTACGTATATAAGAACATATATATATATATATATATATATCCTATATATATGTATATATTTATATATATGTCTACATGTTTATATACATATCGTACATAGCACTTAAAGGTGGCTGTAAAAGTGCAAAGCAAGAAAAAGAGCGCCAGCAGCACACTTTATAATTGCTTAAGCCTGGACCCTTTCCGGGCCACTTTCAGCAAAGCAAGCAAAAGAACTCGAAAATGTTGAAAATCGTTCTTAACTGTACTTTGACAATTGCAAATCTCAGCTTGGCTGACTTCCAACAGATTGCTTTGTAAGACATATATGTATGTACATCATATGTACAAGCACACACACACACGCATACTTTGTGCAATAGAGCTCAGAAATGCCCTGAGACATCTGTGATACATAGCTAAACAGAGTAATTGGATAATATATTTTACTTTGATTTTCTTTTGGCGCAGTGTCGTAGGACTCATTTATCAAATTAAGTTAACGGCAACATGGCGTATGATTAATTAAACTTACTTATACTTATGAAAGGAAACAATGTAGGGGTAACTGTAAAATAGGTTGACAAATTAATATGCATTGGCAAGTGCTTATTCAAATTTATGCTGACGTTCGAATGGGTAGATGTATAATTTATTCGAATTATTATTTTTTTCGTATGATAATTATTGATTTTCATTAAAAAGAGTGTGAATTGCTGATAAAGTGTGTAGAGAAGCAGATATTTTCATAAATTATATGAAGGACATGAAACGTGTATGACATTTGCAACCCAATGTTTTTGTTAGCTAATTGTAATGTGTGTGCAGTCGCCTAATTTAACTTTATTAATAGTTTTTAATATGAAATGACAACTCAAAAGTTAATGGCAACAAGCGCATTAGTAATTAATTCGATTTAAAAACTCTGCTTTTCAAAAATGTTGCAAAATGTTGTTAATTCATTGTGGGCAACATAGCGTATGAACATATGTAAATATAAATAACAATTAATATACAATAAATCAATCAAATCGACTTCACTGTCAAGTGTCTCGGTAAAAAGATTACAATGAAAATAATCTGACCACTTATGCATATATGTATGTATGTATTTATTTATTTATTCATGCTCTGGTCGTATGGTAATGATACCGCAAATTCCAATCAGCGCAATTAAAGCTTATTTTAATGGATGCATATTTTTTAAACGTACTTTTATTACATGGTTTCAATCATTTTGTGCATGCTGTCATCGGAAACAGATGAATTCCGTAGCAAGTTGGCCTGCGAGAACGACAACATGCCGTTGATGTGCAATCCGTACTCTCGCATTGCCATTTACAGTGCTTCCTTTGGTCACACGGAGCGAGAGAGTGTCCAGTGCAGTGGCCAGGGCGGGCCATCAGGTAGTGTCCAAATCAACCGAGAGGACACCGGTCAACCCAGTAAGCAAGCAAATATACCTATATTATGAAGTGCCTTCCCATCTCAAAGTATACTCGATTTTTCTTTTCAGCCTGCCTTGTCTCCTATGCCACAGAGACTGTGATGCAAATCTGTCATGGACGACGGCGCTGCTCGGTAACAGCGGATGCTGGCACCTTTGGTCGGCCCTGCAAGACTGATGTGCGAATGTATCTGAAAGTCGTATACACATGCAGTAAGTATTATTTTCACTTGGCTTCAAATTGATTTCTGCTGCAATTAATTGAACTTGTTCAATTTCAGTACCCCGCAAGGTGCTCAAAGATCGCTATGAGACAGCTGCCGAGTCGGATGAACCGCAACAAACCGATCTAGACTTGGATCAAGATGAGCTATATGACGAGGATCAGTTCTACAAAGAGTCCGAGGCCATACCGCCGGCCCCAAAGTTACAAGGTGCCAATGTGGGTCGATCCTTTGACTTTGATACCAATGTTGCCGGAGAAGAAGCAACAAGCACACTCCTGCCCCCTCTGCTGTCCCGCAACGATGGCACCCTGGAAGGTAAGCTCTAATCTTGTATATCATTATATACAATTCGTGTAAGCTTGGTAAGTTTATTGTACTGTTGAGTTTCTTAGTGAAGTCGTTAGTCACATGCTTAGAAACTAGCGAAAAATGCACAAATTGATGCTGGGGCACAACAATAGATTTATAATTTGGTGTTGCAGAGTATTGCGTGTTCGGACGAGTTTTTAAAAGAGCATGCTGCGGCGACATGCTCGGTGTCTTTCGCTTACTACAAAGTGCCTCAACTGCGCATTGTACATAAATATTTTAAGAGCACGCCATCCGTCTCCATTAGCCAGCTGTGTGGCTTGCGTTTGAGCCATGTTCGCTGCCCATTCAACCAAACTCTGCGTTTTCGGGTAACGTTATCGTGCATCAGATAATGTATGCCGTCGTCGCAGCGTCTGCTGGCGGTATTTGCCTTTGCCTTTGATGGATGTTAGGTCGTCTCAGAATATTTGGGTCTTAACACAAAACATGCTCGCATGTTGCCATTTTTCGCAGAGCGATTACAGTCATCTATGCGGCTCTTAAACCGCATAAAGGACTCATTCAACCATCAATCGGTAGAAGCAACTACACTGGTCAATGAACAAATTATCACAATGACCGATGCTACTGGAACTGAAGTTAATGTGGAAAATGGCATTGAGCTGGAGACAGAAGGCTCTGATATGGTTGCTAATGCTGATGTTGAGGTCAGTACAGGAACTGATTTAGTGAAGGAAAATTTCTTCTATCGCCGCAAGTGCCAGATGGTTGATGATTGGGGGCCAATTGGTCTGAACTGCACCGAGGAGGACATCGTCACTGAACGTGTCGAAGTGGTTGGTTTCTTGGCAAATTGGCTGAACACCTATCTGTACATCCGAAGTGAGTTGAGATATTCCCGCGTTGTGTTTCCCTTTGGCATGTCGTTCGCACAGTTAAGGCTTTCATGTGTAACTAATCGAACTTTTTGTTCACACACACACACTCATACAGAGATATACAAACACACACTTTCCATGCAACACACAACTTGGGTGAAGACCAGAAGGGCAAGAACAACATGAACTAATACCATCAGCCATGTCACGTTTCGAAGCACTGTAGACGATGTTAAAAGAAAAAAAATCCATCTTCCCGTTTCCACATTTCCATGCCTCAAAAGTAACTCCCGGCTGTCAGCCTCAGCGAATGTCATCAACAGAGCTCGAAGGCGGGTGGAGGTGGGCGTAAAATGTTGACAATGTGGCCACCCACACAAAGTTGCATGTGCTGCACGTTGCATCCTGCTCGTTGCTCACCACATGGTAAACTTTTTGATTTCGTTTTAGTCATAAACAAATTCGCCCGATTAAAACTTTAACTCACAAGGCTGCTGCCACACAAATGCAGACAACCCGTTGACGAGCACACTGTCAGTGAAGATCAACCAACTGTAAAACTCATCATGCTGCTCCGCCAGGCTTAAACTAACTACTTGTTACTTGTTGTTGCCATTAGGAAAATAAGGCATACATTCGCAAAGACCCTGACTTATATGCATTATTTCTTCTTTGACTTACTTTCGCATGCAGAGCACCAGGAGCAGTTCTACCTATATCTAATCATATCGGTGACAGCCGGCGTTCTACTCTGTCTGACGCTTGTCATTGGTCGTCTCACTCTCCAACGACGTGGCGGACGTTTGAAAAGGAGCTCCAGTGTCAGCGGAGTTGCCAAGAACTTTGCAGATACACCAATCGATGGAGCAGCGGGCATTGGAGGGTCAGGTGTCGGTGCAGGTGCTGCTAGCAATTTCCAACAGCTGGCAACAGGTGAAACCCATCTGGCCGACACATTTGGCGACGACATTTCCGACATTGATGTTGACGTGGACTTAACCGCCCCCATGCCATTGCCCAGCCTATCATCAAGGAACGAGGTGAGTTCCAATTAAAACTGTTTATCGAGTCTGTTCTTTGTGTGAGTATGCAGTTTGGAAATGCTGTCCTATTGATGGCTAGTTTAGAATGTTAGAACGCGGTTCTGTCGACTAGTTATGTAGTTATCAGAACAATTATGATGAAATGGCAGCATGCTGTATTTAAGAAAATCACCTTCCAATAGCTGTAATGACTACTGGCCCCTTGTGCCTCAGTCATTATGTGCCAAGCAAGTGGCTCGGCCATTACCTCTAGTCATTACCTTAGGTAAATAAACATTTCTAAATATGGAAATTTCATTGTTCTTGCCCAAGCCGACAATAGACAACGAGGGCGCATCAAAAGCAACGGACTGGTTGTGGTTCTGTTGAAAGGAAATGAGAGGAAACTGGGCGCCAGGGAAGTTCCCTTGCCATTTAACCCATTTTGGACAAACAAAAGCAAGGAGTCCTTAAATCGGCCCGTCGCCAGCCTCGGCTCCTCCACCACCATTGGGAAAATGCTACTAGCCTTGCTCCAAATGCTCGTTGCAACAATTTTTGTATTTCTCGTTGTTTATTTCAAGGGGTTTGAGCATGAGGAAGCGAGCGGCAACAAAAACCCTAGCAGCCTTATACAAGTTTAACTACTACTATATATATATATATATATATATATATATATGTATGTATGTATGTATGTATGTATGTAAGAATGTAAGAGATGGTTTGTTGGGCATTGTTGAAAGGTTGAAATGAAAATTACTGCACCTGTACCGCACAGACAAGCGCCTAAGGTATTGGATGCATGAAAGATGAGGAAAAATAAATACAAAGATGTTTACAGCAAATTCGGGATGCTGAATCTCTTAAGCCCCTGCAGATTATTTTGAGTAGCTTACAGTTTGATTGTGGAATGGAAAAATGATAAATGATGTTGCCTAACTGATTGAAAAGTATTGAATATAAATTTATACGCATATTTCAAATATGGGTAAAGTTCATAAATAAACTCAATACGCCAATGATTGCATCTGTGCACTTTCCAAACTGGTTAATTATTGTAATTGAATGGATCAATAGTATAATTAAAATGCAGCGAAGGAGTTAACGAGTCCTTATGACAGCATATGAGCAAGTCAGATATTTCTCACTCAACGGGGCTGTTGTCATTTCGAATTGTAAGAATAAATGAGCATCAGCTTAACTCTGCTTTACTTTGCTCTGCCTTTTCATATCCTTTGTCGTCACCATCATCCTGAACGTCAACAACTCGGCATCATCTGCATGCGCCGTAAAATGGCATTGCCAACTGTTGGGCTATTTCCAAACAAACAAAAGACCTACATGACATACGCACCGACGCCCAACTGTAACTACGCTGGCTTATCGAGCGCCCAACCCCATCACCCTTCGTCTACAGCAACCAGTATGATGATGGCACCACACTCACAACCCACCATATATACAAGCATGGGCCATCCAGTTGTCAGTGGGGCTATGACTATAGGTAAGTAACGCGCTACTGTTAAACCATATAAGTAAAGTGCACATGAACAATGTTTTTGTAATACATGTAAATTAAATTTAAGAGCTGGTTCGCTTATTAATAGCCCCACCAAAGGTATTAAAATATTGTTCCGACAAGCAGCTGGCTCTGCTTTTTCATGTTACATATTCGTAGCAGATGTAAAAGAAAACAAGAACATGAAAACGATAGCTACCAGTTATATGTATATGTATATTACTATACCCTACCCTCTTGTCGCACCACAGGTCCACATATGCTGGGCCCGTCGGGCTTGAGTGGCATCCCGCCCACTTATTTAAGTGGCACAATAATGGTGCCTGGACATCAGCATACGCATGCTGGCACCTTACGGCGTACTCTAATCCCAACAAGCATGGGCCTAATGAGCTCACCATCACCACCGCCGGCGATATTGGGAACAGGAACCGGCATGCCTATACCGCCCCACTCAATGGCCTCGACTGGCGGCAGTGGGGTATACTACGACAGCACAGTTCCGCGTAGTCTGGCACGTGGATTGTCGACGGAGAGCAGCGGGCAGTATTACTATGGATGACACTCACTTAACCGCAAACCATCAATGCCAATCGCAATTGCGGTGCGACCGCAGCCACACTTGAACTTCAACATGCTCCCGATGTCGGCTACCATGGGTTTGGGATCGCCAACAGTTGCCGAAGCGAATGGTAGTCGTGCGGGTACACCCACCAATGGTAACAAGTCGGATATACCAGCGATCACAGTGACTTCCTCGCCAGGACCAGCATCCATTCTACTGTCAATGAAGCCACCAAACTCTGCCAGTGACACTCGCCAGATAATAACCACGCCCACCTCTGGCAGCGGCTTGCCAATGTCTACGTCTGGGCGCAGCCAGTGCTTCTAGGATCAGTTTCATAGCCCAGCGCATTTTTGCCATTTTCTTTCCGAAACTACCAAATGCCACGAGGCAATGGATGAAGAGCTATTCTACTTGTAAATACTGTAACACTCAAACACACAAAATCGTTTATCTAATCAAGTTAGTAAAATTTCCAATTTGAATTTATGCATATATCTACGGTTAATCATAAAAGGGCTATTTAGAGGCTATCCTGTAACCAAACCCAAATCAAAATACCTTTTTAGGGTATGCAAAGGGTCTCGAGTCGAGAATTTAAAATTGTTTTAATGCATCTAGCAAAATCAACGTACTTAGTATCAATTTTAATGCCACCAACAAAATGTATGATGAAGGTCCTCCCTCAACTACATTGGTATTGGTATTCACTTAATATAATATACAGTTTAAATACCGAACTCATATTTCATGAATTTCTAGATGTAAGTAAGAGCATGGAGTTTAGAAAATATATTTAAAATATGTATGTATATCGCAGTTAGTCGTATCCATTGGGAGCATAACTTGAGAGTTTTATTTGCCTTAAAAACCAACAATGATAACTTATTAAAAATATTGAAAGTTTGTATATCTAAAATACTCAAAGTTACATACATATTAGGAAAACATAAAGATAGATACGAAATCTGTAAGGTCACCAATGCAGTCTTAAATAGTTAAGTTAAGCGCCATAAATGAGAATTATTCACTCATTTCAGTGGAACTACATTCAGTACAAGAGCCAAATACTTTATAAGCATATTTGTTTTTACATATGCGCATGTTGTACTTGTGAATACCCAAACAGAAACAGAAAAAATTGAATTTGGTTCACTACTTTTATAGATTAAAATGGCTGGAAAAAAATCAGTAAGACAGCCTAAGAGGGACAAGTACAATATTTCATATTTGACGGCAGGTTTCAAAGACCCAGTGCTGTTTTTCTAGATATGTACGTGCTTGAATACATTAAGTACACAACAAATACATCAATTATTAAATACCATTCACATATTAAATGTGCTAACTATATACTCGTTCATAGTGAAAGAAAATGAATCATACTTACTACAAGAATAGTTGAAAAACTTTAGAGATTGTTAAACACAAACAGAGAGCCAACCAAATAATCGCAAATTGATGCGTTTTCTGCATTAGCGACTTAGTTGTTTATTCGAATTCAAATACATTTCAGTAATTGTTTATTTCTGAAACAAATATAAGTATGCTGCCAATGCAACAATTTTTTGGTAATAAACTCAAGCGGAGACCAGAACAACTTGAATGGGATTATTCAGTTCCAAAAGAAACCAAATCAAAACCATATGTAAACATTTTGTTATTCATTGTTTATAATTTTTTGGGGTTTAATCATGAAACAGGGTAATAAACGAATATACGTATTATTATAATCGAGCTAATTTATTGTGTTATCGATGTGGTGAGTATTCATACATAAAACATCATTATTATCATTGAAAGTAAACATCGAAATCAAATTACGGAAGTTGTCAATTCCACAGCTGATGAAGGAACAACTGATGCTAACAACCTGTTTGCAAATAGCAATAAACAGCCAAATCAAATAGGAAAACTTAGTGAGCCGAGGTCTACAAAAGTCAAGAAAGTTCGTCTCTCTTATCTACGCTAAAGAAACTTGGCCTTGTGGGATCGGAAACGTCTCCTTCAATGCGTTACAAAACTCACGACTAAATTGTAATTCTACTAGAATTAAGTTGACAAATTCTTACATTTCCGCTATCGTCACTATTAGTACTATTTATACATAAGTTGGTATTTTTTGAAGAATGGTTGCTTACTTACTAATTTACTTAGCAGCATTAATAAAGAACAGAACAAAAGAGAAAATTACTGTGCAGTATGGATATTCTCTGTGGATATGTCCTGTATCCGAACTGCACAGTAATATCCAAGAGTTGGCTTATTTCATTATGGTTGTTGTCTGCAGCCAACTGCAAAGTCTAATGGACTGCAATTGATTACGTCTGTCAATAATGATGAAGCAGCTCTTACAAACAATAAGTAGAGTGAGTGACTGACTGTCTCTCGTTATGAAAATTTATTCACGAGAGTTTCCTTTGTTGGCATCGGCACGACCAGAGTTAAGCGTAATAGCCACAGAGCCACCCAATCGCGCAACCACCCAGCCATCCATTGGCAATAACTTGTTAATGGGCCTGTGTAGCAAGTGGGCACCTCTCGTTAGAATGCTGGAGCAAAACTTCTTCATTTGCACCACTAGCACAGGGCTAATTATGATAAGTGGCTGCAAGTAGTTGTCGCTGACAGCCAGAGCAACTTAGACAACGGTTACCAGCAGTGACCAGCAGTACTCAGTTCCACAAATCAGAAGCAGAAGCTAGGCAGAAGACCTAGGAAGTCTGGCTCCACGTTCGACAACAAAAACAAAACTTTTTCAATTAAAAACGTTAAATAGCCACAAGCACTTTGCAATAAATTTCTACTGCAAATGAGCCGGGCACAATATTACACCTAATGAAATGCCGCAACCAAAGCAGAAAACAATAAGATAATAAAGCGAAATTGAAAATTCTAAAAGTATTTATAAACAAGTCTTTTAATTTTAAATTCTTGCTTTATTTGTTTAAGCTCGAGAATTGGCGTTTCCTAATTTTTCTTTGTTCTCATATATGATATATACATTAGAAACGAGGAAACGTTTACATATGTAGCATTTGCAGTTACACAATGGCAATACACAATATGCACATTGATTTGTGTTTGTTTCAGTGACTGAAGGGCGTACTCCGGTTTTGTGCAGGAATTTAATGAATTCGCTGTTTAAATGCTGGCAAAACCATAAAACAATGTTAAAATGGCCAGCACCAGCAGCATCAGCAACAATAACAGATACATACAACTGAACAAACATTTACAGATATAAACTATATGGCCGTAGATACATTCAGTGGCGTAGAAAGGGCTTCAAACAAACAAGAAAAAAATGTATTTAATATTGCATCGAAAGCGTATTGATTGCATACGGATGTGACTTTGTTTCGCAAGTATTCAATGTTCAATATATGTACCTAATAATTTTTTGTATTATTATATTTTAAAGTTTTTACGAATCAAGTCCCATTGTGTGCATTTAAATATGTTTTATTCGGCTATTTATGCGTTAGCGGCGGCAACTTAACCCATAAATATTTCACATGATCAACTGAATTTTGCCACAAGTAATACAAACGACAAAAAATAATGGCTACGCTCCTGCAAATATGTATGCACATGCATGCATAAAAGTTTATTTACGTAGCATTCCAGTTTAACACAGCACACTGGGTGGTCTTACCCATTGGTCAGCTACCATGATTTCACGAAATGTTTTTCGTTCGTTTCATGAAATCAGTAAGCGAATCGCATAATAAAAACGTTAAAGTACTTGGGTTTTAAGTTGGGTTTTGCAATTCAATACACATTCGCAGATACTCAAATCTAGGTGCATTGTCTAAGTACTAGAACGTTTAGAAAGTTTACATGCACATTATACATGTGGATCCCGAATTTAATGGTCGTAACAATCGTATAATGTGAATATAATTAGTTGCCGAATTATGTTTCCTGTTAAGTGCACAAGATGGTATATTTTGCAAGAGTAAGGTATGTACAACGACCGAAAATATCAGCCAACATTGTCAGTTACACATTAAACATATTTGCAACTTAGACTAGGGACGCACAGTGTTCAACTTGTTCACAAAGAACTATATAATCAGACCAGAATAAATAGTGTAATGTGTGGAATTTAAGCCAATATTAGGTTGACCTTTACCGCTAGGGAAACACATTTAACCACACTCATATACATGTATAAGTAATTTAGTTGGCACTGCCTTGTTTTTAGTCTGCAGCTATGAATGAAAGGCTAGCAAAATTGTGAGTGGCTGGCTGGCCAGCTATTTCATGCACAGCCCAGCAATGGCCATTAAAACTATGCCACGTTGTTTGCAACATGATGAATATAATGCTGAGCGAAAGTACTGATTGACAAATAAGAGAGCAAGAGAGATGATCAAAATAACTTCATTATCATAACAGGAAGGAAGAAACAATTTACGAACTTTAAATTTTCTTTCCGTTACGATAGTTTGATTTAATCAGTCTGCTGAGGGTATAACATCGTTCGGTGTGTTATAATTTATTTAATTTCAAGCATCCTGCACGTTCCCTTAGATATCTACAGCCTTTTTACAAATTGTTTTTAGATTCCCTGCACGTTCCAAGCGACGCTTTTCAGCTTCAGCACCACCACGTTGCATGCTGTGCTGCAATGGCAAATGCGCAAACTCCCCACCTGAGCCAGAATTCATTGGGAAGCCAGCTTTAGCCACACTCACGTCTGCATCCCCCTGCCAGAGTAATTGGTGAAGTCATTGTCCCTGCCCACGCCCACGTCGCGACGTAGCCCGAGAATGGAGGCGAAACACCAAAAACGCTGATTCAGGTCATTGTATGTAAAAATTAATGGAACATTTTCCTGCAACGCGAATTTCATCTTTTCTTTCACGTATTTGTACACGGCAGCTTGTCCGTCTTTCTGTTCAGCTCCTGTTCGCCAATCAGTCCGGGCAGTCATCAGTTTTTGCTTCCAATTTGTGTTAGTTCGCTTGGAAAGTTTCATTTATTTCTTTTAATAGTCAGTTTTACACAAAAACAGTAAAGTCAACTAGATAAAATGTTATATGGAAATATATTAGATATGCATTTCCCCAATTTAACTGTTTAATAACTTTTCCATAAACGTATTAAAATAACGATTTTTTCCATAGTTTTGTCAAAACTGAACATATGGGGACTATGATTTTGGACTTGCCTTAACCTATAGGCTAAAAACACATCGTTCTGATTTCATAATCGATTGTAAATAACAATCAATAAGAACTTGCGTTCTTGTTAAATTATCTGGTAATTACGCTAATTAAACTTGGTATTCTCATACTTTTTGAAAACAAATTAGACAATTTTACAAATTACAGATTTTTGGCATGAACATTAATTTTGAGAAATTTATTGAAAATAATGTGTGCCTCTCGAAAACTGAAATGAGAGCAGTTACGAACAATTTCATATACATATGCAAGCCATTTAAGCCCTCATTAAGTCAGTAAAAGTTCTTCAAATATTTCAACTATTTTACGGCGCCTAAGCACCGGCACCGCAATCGACGCATAGGCAGTGTGTGAGTCGAGGGAGCGGGTGGCTGTGGAAGTTGACGGTGTCCTTATGGAATTTATGCAGGCCGTGATGGCCTTATGCTGAAACTTTCTCCATTGCGTTAGTCATGCCACCACCTCACCAGAGATCGGGTAATGTTGTAATGGGTAAGTGGTTAGAGTGAAGATGGGAATTGCCTGCCGTGTCTGTTGGTAAATGCTCTTTAAGTTATTACAGCCGCAGCTGGCTGACGTCGTTATGCCAATCATTTCAATTCCGGATTCCGGACTGCGTTCTCAGCCACCAAAGATTAAGTGGTTTACGCTACGAACCCTTAAGCCTCAACCTGAATGCTCATTTAAGTTATTGCTAATAACCATATGAAAACATTTCAGTAAAATTTGCGATTTGCAATCGCTAACGACATTGTCAATGGTGGAAAGCCATTAAGCTTGCAGCGAGCTAAATTTCCTTAAGATGCTGAATAGTAATAAACGTTAAAATTAAATTGAAAACTGCACCACACATTCGGCCCTGCATTTGGCGTCTCTGTGATAATGGGAATTTTATTTAAGTGCTTCCCCGAAGCAGAAGCTGACACTCCAAGGGTATAAAAAGAGCATGCCCAAGCCAAGCGAAGCCAAGCCAAACTCGTTTTACATCCGCTACCAACGACGACAACGACCACGACCAATGCGCGCCTGTGCCCTTTAAGCCCCAGCTACTCCAATAGTAAAGGCGCCTTTAAAATTCCATGACCCTAATTTTTTCGGAAGCAACTGCAACATTTGAAAAACTGCAATTAGGCTGTAACATGTCGTTGGAGGGGAGAGGTGTGTGGCATAACGGGTGCGGCGTGTGGCATGTGGCGTTTGGTGATAGGGTGCGTCTGCTTTTGGGTTAAGCACATGTTATGTTACAGTTATATAGTGACGCAGTCACCTTATACTTCGCACACTGCATGGTTAACGAGCAGAGAGCAGTCCGGGGAGACGGACACACACAACGGACTGAAATGAGACTCGGCTTGGTGGCACCAGCTGCATCCAGATGCTGCAATTCAAATACAGGTGCGGGCGGTGCCAGCGTCACCATTTCAACCATCTCCGGCGTTTTGCTTATGTGCGAGTGTCTCTATGTGTGCGCGTGAGTGTGTGCGTGCTTGCTCTACTGGCTACCCGCACATGCAGCGCATGCACGACAAATATAATTGCAACACTTTGTGGGCGGTTTTCAAGTGAGAATTTTTGACACCATTTCAGGCTTAGGACGTCTCTGCTTCTTTAACTTAATTTGCCGCCGTCGGAATTCTTAATTAAAGTCACATTCTTTGTATTTTATGGTTGCATTCAAGTTTTGAAATAACAATGGTTACTGAAAGTGCTTTAATTTGAGTGCTCACTTCGAGTTTTCCATAGTCGAGTTACTGCTCCTTAAACTTTCTCAACATAGTCATAAGAAGGAGCCACTCACTCCTAAATACTAAAACTAACTGACGTATACTCGCTAGGCTTGTGAGCTGTATGTATTGTCGGTATTTATTATTATCATTTGATTCCATAGCTTAACACTATGTAAATGCAATGCAATTTAGGCTGTATATGTAGTCGTCCCGAAGCCATTGGCCAGCATTTGCTGATCGATCCAATCACGAGCGACTCCAACATTAGCGTAGGCAGCTGGCACTGCTTGATTGCATCCAATACCCCAGGCCACAATGCCATTCTGCTGGTATCGATTCTCAGATGGTAATCCAATTGGGCACGCAAGCGGTGCGCCGCCATCGCCTTGACAGGTATCCACATCTAGCTGTCCGCCAGCGCACATGAAACTCCGATCCAAAACGAATCTAGATCCAAGTCTCGTATTACGCAGCTGTGCCTGGCAACTATTGAAGTCAACTACTGGCAACTCCTTTCGTTTCATTATAACACTGAATTTGCCAGCGACGCCAAAGACATCCTTGCCCCAGCCGGTGGAGATGCAGGTGGTCTGCGACTCTGGAGTGGTGCCCTGGTTGGGCAGGCAAACCACGCCGATGTGATCGTTCAATGTGAATTCCTGAGAGAGTATAACGAGTGCATAGTCATTGGCTATGTTCCTGCTATTGAATCGAGGATGTGTTATGATTCGCTGTGCCGTTCGCTCTTGGTATGGTAGACGCTCCCTGGTCGTTTGTGTATCCCATTCACCAGCTCGCACCATGAAACTACCCGGTGCATGAGTTGCTAAACAGTGCACAGCAGTGAGCACCACCTGGGGATGGATGAGTGAGCCGCTGCAAAAGTAACTAAAATTGCCGGTGTGCAACAAGGCTACAGTCCAGGGGAACTCGCCGAAACCGGCTTCATTCTGTGTGGCGCCAGTCAGTTCGAAATCCAGTCCACCAACATTTCGAATTCCACAGCCTCTCGGCTGGTTCGGTCTCTTGTCAAGGGGCGTTGGGTTCAAGACCACATCGCGTGTGCGATTGCCTTCACAGCAAACGTCTATAGATGAGGGACAGATAGGGTCATTCTCGCCGAAGCGAATATCAATCTGTCCAAACCCATCAAACGCCTCGTCTTCAGTGATACTATTCGTCGAGGGATCGCACATGTAGTAGGGCACACAATTGCAAGTTTGCGTCTTCCCACTTATTGATGTGAAGTCAATCACCGGGCTCGAGGGATCTATGGGCACGGGTGTAACCACCTCAGCAAACCCGTTCTGACTTTGCGACTGATTTGGTATGTCTGGACCTGTGTTAAAGATAGCCATAATATTTCGATCCACATTTGAAGCTCCCTGGGGAAGAGCATACACGCATGAGAGTAGAGCCAGACCTAACACAGCCAATTCGAGATGTTTATCCATATTGATCTGCAAAATAAACAAATTAATTAGTAAATTTAATTTAATCAAATTAATTATCTCAAACAACTTAAAAGTTGCCAATTATTTAAAAAAAAGGCCAACAACAAAGACTCGACCTCGCTAATTGCAATATAATGTCTAATATTTGGGAAGTTTCCTACCAGTTTTGCAACAAAATTTTGTAACGATTCTTCTTATGTGATATAAACAATTTGCGAAAACACATGAATTATTTTTGTTCTCACCACAAATTAAACAAAAAAAAAACACAGAAATTGTTAAATCGGGTTTCCACAATCGCTCTTGAAATTTACAACAATAAATATGACTAACCTACTATTAAAAATTCCAAGTGAACAATGACGTCAAATGAAATATGCATACGCGTTCAGGGGGCTTTTCCAAAATAACAACAATTGGCAAAATCTAGAAATTTTAACTAACCTCAGCTTCTGAAGTTGTGAAACCTTGACTTTTGGTCGAAAAGCCGCACTGCGGTTGATTAGCGCTTTTTTAATATTAATCTTTTGTCAATCCAACGTATGCCAGACAAACTTATAAGCCCGTTTTGCTAGCTGCTCCAAACAGCAATGCAAGTGCTGTGAACCAAACCGAATTTCATTTAAGACTGCCGCTCAGAAACGTGGAGCTAATAAGATACGCTGGACGAACTCGTAGAAATGCCCATTGTTGAGCTTTATATTAAAAGCTTCACAGCGTACTGGCAGCTTTCCCTCTCTGACTCTCTCTCTTTTTCTCAACGTAAAGTTGTGTGGCGTTGTGATAAGACAGAGAGATAATCTTGAACTTACGATGACCACTCGCAGAGATCGACTCAAATGAGATTTACAGTACTTACACGTCATAAACACAATCCGGCTTTTGATGATCACCTCATTTAAAAAAAAAAACAAACCTGTTTAAGTGATTTGCATTGCAGACACAGGTTCTCTATTGTATGTCGATCAATATATCAATGCGTTAAGTGCAATTTGCTCACAAACTAAATATACACATAATAATAAATAAAATATATATGTTTACTAAAATAAATAAATCATTTAAAATAAATAAACGACTTATGCCAGTGCAATCACACATAGTTTATTTGTTGTAATTATTAAGTACATTTATATGTGGCAAATATAAGCAAAAACTTGCGCATCAAATTTAAATTGTTGACTTTTAATAAACGACTATTTGTAGCGTAAGAACTGTCAAGTTCAAAACACTCGAATTGATTACTACACTTATCCCGGATAAGAACACACAAATACATTTTTTTGAGCCCAATGTATCTATGTGGGTCTGGATGCTGGCTAAGGCTGGAGGGCTCAAATTTTAGTTTGGGTATTTGCATTCCTAACAACGAGCTTATAAAAAAAATATTTGATTTAACACTGTCGGCCAGAATGTGCACCCTCTGGCCAAATGATGAAATATGCGCACACGAATCACACACTTGCATATTTATGAAAGGTATGAAAAATCGAAAACGATTGATTGCCATTGATTGTGGAAAACCCTTAGGGCATTTCCTGGCCGCAATCAAGCCACTTTTGGAAATTATTAGCAACAATCATTGCCAGTCGCTTGCTCCATGGTCTGGTACAAGTTTAACATTTTTCATTTTTCTTTTTTAAAGACATGCATCATGCGTTAAGCTCAATTGCATACATTACATGCACATTTATAAATATTTAACAAAAAACTTTGAGCATATTTTGAGATACAAAAATGTTTGCAGTTTGTGCATGCAAATTATATTCAAAATGGCAAAAAGAGATCAAAAGTCTCATATTTTATTTACTCGACTAAGAAATGTAAGTATATTTTAGGTTCTTACTTCTTTTGTATATTTGCTGGCGAATGGTCGCCAATTGAATTATTTTTATTATTTACTACTCAATTGATAAATTAAACTATTCGGTTGAACTGAAAACTGTTTTCACCAGAGAAAACACGTTTTAGATATTGTTGTTCAATAAGCACAATAACCTTATCATACTGATAATAGCAAGCCTGAAATAATGGAGTTCATTGTAACTGTTTCATTTTTGTAAATGTGTCTTTTTTATGATTTTGACGAATTTAACTGCTTCTGTGTTCCAGTCATTAATTGCAACATGTGATGGTATATACATATATAAAGATACTAGAGGCAATCACATATGCATGTATGCATTCTATTAGGAAAGTTCAACGATCGGCGTATTAATTTGCATTTTGCCGGTGCTCGCGGCTTGTTCAAGTTCATTAACTTCTTAAAAAAAAAAAATTACAATAACGTAAGCCTATCAAACTATTATGTATGTATAATTGATTGACAAAAAATTAGCTTTTTACCTTTGAGAATTGTTTTCAATAATACACTACAATTGTTGGAAATACTATATAATACTATATAAAAGAAATTTGATTGCGTATTTTTGGGATTGTTGAACTGTGCAATAATTAGTTTACTATACAACAATGAATCTTTCAATTTGTAGGAAAAGCATTTAGTCAATGATATAGTAATTATTTCGTTGAAGAATGGAATTCTTAGATTAATACACTTGCGTACAAAAGTAACTTAAGGAACTCCAACTAAATATTAAAATTAAATTGCACCTCATGAAAATGATTATAAGCATTGTAAATATAGAATTAGAGTTGATAGAGCGCACAAGAATTCTGTATGTGAAAAACGAGAGTAGAAAGGCGACGAGCCCTTGAGCACGTGTGATTTATGCACAGCGCACTCCATTAGCCAAACTATTATACATTTTCGGTGATGTAATGGTTAGGCATTTCAGATAGAAATATTGTGTTTAAGTATTTATAATTTTCATACCGAAACTTACATAAATACATTAAGTCAACTGCAAGTACCATACAATGTATACCGATTCCCACACTCGTGTACTTAAAATGTAAAAGCATTTGACATCAATTGTTTAATTATGGAATTCGTTGACTTTCTTGCCACTTTTATTCCTTTATGGACTTTGTGATATGCCCTTCGTAATTAGTGTATAAAAGCAGCTTATGGCTAAGGTATGGGTTTAATTGGTGTTTGTCTGGCAATTCGTTCGCTTTCTCTCGCTGGATTACATTTCAGAACGAAACGCAAGCTTTAACCATATTGTGATATATCTTAGTGTGCAAGTGAAATCAAGCCTCTCGAAGGACGTTTAATCAATTATCATATTATCCCTGTTATAAATCAAGTGCTTAAAACTCAAAGATATGGCTTCTGACATGTTGGTGAAAAAGAATAAAAAATACTCTAGATCGCTTCCTGATACAGATGGCGATGATATTGTTATTTCTGGAATGGCCGGGAAATTTCCCAATTCCAAAAATATCTCCGAATACGAGTACAATCTTTACAACAAGGTTCGCAATCGCACCAATTTAAATAGTAATACATATGTGAAAATATTTCAATTCAAAAGAGTACAACACAAGTTGGAAATGAAAACAAGTTATGGTTATTACAGCAATCAACAGTTAAAACTTAATTCAAGAATACAAGTGACATTTGTTATATTACGGATTTAACTGTTAAAAACAACGATTTGTGTATTTAATATTTAACTGGAATAAGAATATCTACTTCTTGAACAACTCAAGTGATTTTACAAATTTACAAATATTTCCAAAATTTTCATTAAGTCGTTACCAGACAATATAATATAATATATAAAATTCAAAAATTAAATATTATAATTGACTAAACTTAATGTAACAATCTAAACGACTTTGGTCGGACTTTGGTTGGTGTTTTAAATATTTTAATACGAAAACTTCTTTGGAAAACTACGATTTGTGTTATTACATTTTATTACAATGTTTTCAATTTAATTATATATATTATTAGAGGCGTAAACCGACTGCGAAATACTTTGATACCATATTCCAGCGGAGAACAAGTAGCAAAGAACAGGGTGGGTGTAGCCAAGAAAAACTGTCCAAGTTTGCCTATCAAATTGTGTTATATATAAACTCGTAACCTTTTTTTGAAGTTTGGTAACTGTAGCTCTTAAATTACGGGAGATATGAGGTTCTGTGAATTTTAGAGGCGGGAGTGAGCGTGGCCCAAAATTATTTGTCACGGATTTTTGAAGGTTACTAGCAATATACCTTTCAAATTTGGTGGCTCCAGCTTTCAAATTGTCTGAAATATATGGTCATATAGATGTACACTATCAGTTGCATTGGTTTAGGGAGGCGAAGTGGGCGTGGCAATCCAATTTCTCATAGATCTCTCAGGGAAGTTATCAGTAAAACCTTCAATATTTAGTAAATCTAGCTTACAAATTGTGGAAGATATGCGCATTTCAAATTTCTACGGCCGAGGCTCCTCGGGGCAGCTAAAGTGGGCGTGCCATCGGGAAAAAGAACAGCGCCAACAACCTAACAACTATATTTGGGGACTGTAGCCTTAAAATTGCGGGAGAAATGTGGCTTCATCGATTTGCGAATATCGATTTTTAAGGATTCCCTAGCCACCTTTACACTTTTCCAGTGTTTCAAGTCTCTATATCTAAGGGTGTCGAAAAAATTGCATTCATTTAAACGGACAGACTGTCTGTCTGCATTGTACATTCGGTATCAAAGTATAAGAACTGAAAAGTTATTAATAATATCGATTACATAATTGGGCATTCTGAATCACGCTAAAATTGTTTCATCAGATTGACATGGTTGATGACGATGAGCGTCGCTGGCGTCACTTTAATCCTGAGATACCCAAACGCTCTGGTAAAATCAGCGATCTGGAAAAGTTCGATGCAACATTCTTTGGGGTGCACTTCAAACAAGCGCATACCTTGGATCCGCAAACACGCATTTTGATAGAGACGGCGTACGAGGCTGTCATTGACGCGGGCATCAATCCGAAAAGTCTGCGTGGTACGAAAACTGGGGTCTATATCGGATCTTGTATATCTGAGTCGGAGAAAACCTGGTTCTACGAAAAGGTTTCTTCGGGTGGTTTTGGCATCACCGGCTGCAGTCGAGCAATGCTGGCCAATAGGATTTCGTACACCCTGGGCTTAGAGGGCCCCTCCTTTTTGCTTGACACGGCATGCTCTAGTTCAATGTATGCCTTGGATAATGCATTTAGCGCAATGCGAAATGGTGAAATTGATGCAGCCATCATTGGCGGTTCCAACTTGTTGCTGCATCCCTTTGTGACCCTTCAATTTGCTCGGTAAGCAGCTCTTCGCATGTCATTACTATTGCTTTTGTAAAATTTACATATTCCATGATTCAGACTCGGTGTTTTGGCGCAGGACGGTTACTGTCGCCCATTTGACAAAGATGCAAGCGGATACACACGCTCTGAGACAATTAACTGCCTATTCCTTCAGAGGAAAAGAGATGCTAAACGCGTCTACGCAAGTGTCGTTTATTCGAAAACCAACTGTGATGGATACAAACCGGAGGGTATTACCTATCCATCGGGAAATGTTCAAGAAAAACTACTTTTGGAATTTTACAAGGAAATTGATCTGACACCAAATGATTTGGGTTACCTGGAAGCTCATAGCACTGGGACCGTTGTGGGCGATCCCGAGGAATGCAAGGCGATTGATAATGTGCTCTGTAGCCAGCGCCAGGAGCCACTTCTTGTGGGCTCTGTCAAATCAAATGTTGGACATTCGGAACCTGCCTCTGGCATCTGTTCACTGGTGAAAGCATGCTTTGCTTTCGAAACTGGCCTAATAGCACCCAATATTAATTTTACCGAGGTAAAACCAACAAT
The DNA here is from genome assembly GCA_035041535.1 of Drosophila cognata. Taxonomy (NCBI): domain Eukaryota; kingdom Metazoa; phylum Arthropoda; class Insecta; order Diptera; family Drosophilidae; genus Drosophila; species Drosophila cognata. The sequence goes on along the minus strand of JAWNLC010000571.1, from coordinate 7,464,441 downwards.
AACGGCACTGGCGGAGGGACGTTTAGTCGTGGTTAAGGATGTCACTCCTCTTCCAAAGCCATATATCGGAGTTAATTCATTCGGGTTTGGTGGCGCCAATGCGCACGCCATTCTTAAAGCACATCCGAAGTCAAAGGTAAACTATGGGATACCTGAGGATAATCTGCCCAGGATTGTGACATGGGCTGGCAGAACGGAGGATGCTGTCAATCAGATTTTCAATGCGATTGAGAAGAAACCGTTGGATGCCGAGTTTATTGGTCTGTTGCAGAATATACAAGAGGAAGAAGTAACCGGCATGGTGTTTCGAGGTTATGGCATATTCGGCAATAACGGTACCGAGCCAACAAAATCTTTGGTTAGGGATGTCCAGCACTACACTGGCCTTAAGCGACCCATTGTCTGGGTATTCAGCGGCATGGGTTCGCAGTGGAACGAAATGGGAGCTTCATTGATGATAATTCCACGCTTCCGGCAATCCATTGAAATCTGCCACAACACATTAGTGCCGAAGGGACTCGATCTCATTGATATTCTCACATCAAACGATCCTGCTGTTTACGAGAATATTTTGCACTCTTTTGTCGGCATAGCCGCTGTACAAATTGGTCTGACTGATGTTCTCCGCTCAATAAACTTGGAACCCGATTTGATTATTGGACATTCCGTTGGAGAATTGGGTTGCGCCTACGCAGATGGAGGCCTAACGGCTGAACAAATGATACTAGGGGCTTATTACCGTGGTCGAGTAAGTGTGGATTCAGAGAAAATCAGAGGTGCTATGGCCGCTGTGGGCATTGGCTATAAGGCAATTAAGAACATGCTGCCGGAATCCATTGAAGTAGCATGCCACAATAGTGCCGACTCCTGCACCATCTCGGGACCCATTGATGAAGTTGGTCGGTTTGTCGCAAAATTAAAATCTAATGAGATCTTTGCAAAGGAAGTGCCATGTTCGAATATTGCATATCATTCAAGATATATTGCATGTATGGGGCCCACATTGTTGAACTATATGAAAGAGATAATCCCACAGCCAAAGTCTAGGACAGCCAAGTGGCTGAGTACCAGTGTGCCAAAGAGTGATTGGGAACAAGCTGAAAGTAAATTGTGCTCTGCCGAATACCATACCAATAACCTGCTGCACAGTGTACTCTTCGAGGAGACTTTTTCACAACTACCGAAGAATGCGTTGACTATTGAGATTGCTCCACATGGCTTATTGGGTGCCATCCTAAAGCGATCAATGCCAAATGGTGTTTATATACCACTAACCCATAGAGGAAACAAAAACAATGCCCTCTTCTTCATGACGGCACTTGGCAAGTAAGTAACGTGTTCCTACTTTGAATACAGAGATTAATGAGAATTAATTCATTTGTAATATTTTCATTGCAGATTATATGAAAATGGTGTTATGTTGCCGGTGGCCAATTTATATCCCAAAGTTGAATTCCCTGTATCACGATCAACTCCGAGCATTAGTTCACTCATTCGTTGGGATCACAGTGAAGATTGGTTTGTGACCAAATATGAGAATATGAAGACTAAGGCCAGTGGAGAGCGCATTTTCCCTGTTAACTTAGCCAGTGATAATGAAGATTATATGGTTGGTCACATTATTGATGGTAAAATTCTCATACCCGCTACGTGCTATTTGCAATACGTTTGGGAGACTTTCTCTCTGATGTATCATGGACCGAGTTATATGGATATTCCTGTCGAATTTGAAGAAGTGCAATTCCTTAGAGCCACAAATATGTCAGTTAATGGAGAAGTTGAACTGAATGTTATGATTAACTATGGCACCGGCCACTTTGAGGTAGGCTAAACGCGTTATTTAAATGCAACTTTTGAGTATATAAATATATTGATTTCAGATAACTGAAGCAGGCAGCTTAGTAGTTACTGGCAAAATAAGAGAAATTGAGAAACCACTCGCACCGGAAGTATATCATTTCGAGAAGGAATCGAGGTTCCCGATGGTTGCCAAAAAAGATTTCTACAAGGAACTAAGACTGCGTGGATACCATTACAATGGATCGTTCCGAGCCGTTCGCAGCGCCCGCGCGGATGGTTTATATGGAAAGGTTGAATGGGACTATAACTGGGTAACATTTATGGATGCAATGCTACAAATTCAAATCTTGGGCTCAGATTCGCGCTCCCTCTTGCTCCCAACGAAAATTCGTAAGCTGCGTATAAATGGAATCCATCATCTCAATGTGTTAAACAAAATGGATCCCGAGAACCGAGTCATTGATGTTTACGTGGATCATAAAAATAATCGTATTGTAGCCGGGGGCATTGAACTTATTGGCCTTAATGCCAGTCCCGTTCAAAGGCGCAAGCCCCCCGGCATTCCAGTATTGGAGCAGTACGAGTTTCTGCCCTATTTGCCAGCCCCAGAAGTAACTCTATCAAATGCAGTACGCATTTGCGTACAACTTGCCTTGGAGAACATGCCGATATTGAAGGTAAAACTCGTGGAAGTTGACACCGATGGCAGAGACACCGTTTTGAATAAGTTTATCGATGCCATTGAGGACTTACCTGTTGTTACTGGAGAATACATGTATTTGACCGACAGAAAGATTGACGAAATCCCCAGCATACACATCGAAAATGGAAATGTGGCAAATCTTTCCAATTACCATTTCATTATAGCCGGTGGCATTTGTGGAGATCTCAACGAGGGCGTGATTATGAATGCCGAGAAGGTTCTGGTAGACAACGGCTACCTATTGCTCAGGGAACGACCCACGACAAACATAAGTAATTTAAAACTGCCCGAACAATTCCGGTTGATCACGGTCATTCCAATAGACAGCAATGAGGAAGTCTTCGTCCTTCTCCAGAATATCTCCAAGAAATTGCAATTGCAGCCGACTGTCGTCAAAGTTTCCGATAACGACACGAAGTTTGAGTGGATAAGTCAGGTGCAGTCTGCCATTAGCATGCAGAATCCTGTTGTTGTCTACGCTTTCAATGAGGAGCTGAATGGACTGATTGGATTAGTGAATTGCTTGCGAAAGGAACCCGATGGCAACTTGGTCACCTGTTTCTATATTGATGATCCGAAAGCTCCCGAGTTTAACTTAGCAGATCCATTTTATTCCAGCCAATTTGCACTGGGCCTGGCTTTCAACATATATCGCCATGTAAGTATTAACATATATATATACATATTTATATATATATATATATATATATATATGTATATATATGCATTCTAAAATATTTCATATTAACCCAACTTGTTTAGGGAACTTGGGGAAGTCTCAGGCATCTGAATCTGCCCGTTAATGATGAGGTCAAGCCCAGACTAGATCACATTTATGGAAATGTGATGCAGCGCGGGGATTTGTCGTCATTGCGCTGGTTTGAGGGACCCCTTAATCCCGAGGACTGTATCATCAAGATCGCGTACTCATCGCTCAACTTCAGAGACGTAATGCTGGCAACTGGTCGACTGGCAACTGAATTATACGGCTCTAACCGAATTGATCAAAGTTGTGTGCTTGGCTTTGAATACTCCGGCATCCATATGCAAACCGGTCGACGAATTATGAGCATGGTTGTTAAGGGTGGTGTCGCCTCATACGTGGAGAAACCATCGAAGCTGATTTGGAACATTCCCGATCAGTGGTCGCTGCAGGACGCAGCTACGGTGCCAGTGGTTTACATAACCGTATATTATGCATTCTTTATGGCGACCGACATTCGCAAAGGAAAGAGCATACTTATACACGCTGGAACAGGAGGAATTGGCCTGGCAGCAATTCGAGTTGCATTGGCCTACAATTTGGATGTGTATACCACATGCAGTACTCCACTGAAGAGGCAATTCCTCTTGGACACCTTCCCACAGCTGAAAGGTATGCAAGCTGTTTTACTTATTGGTTTAGTGTTCAAAATTAAAATATTCTTTCTGTTTTAGAATCGCACATTGGCAATTCCCGAGACACGTCCTTTGAGCAAATGATACAGCGTGAAACCGATAGCAAAGGTGTTGACTTCGTGCTGAATTCACTCTCGGAAGACAAGCTACTGGCGTCGGTGCGCTGTCTTGGGCAGTCGGGCCACTTCCTCGAGATTGGCAAATTCGATATGGCCAACGATACCAAGCTCGGCTTGGGCTGTTTCCTCAAAGAGCTCACCTTCCACGCGGTGCTGGCCGATAGTCTGTTGGTGGCATCGGACGATGATATTTGGGTAATTATTTTTTGAACAATTTTGTTACTCTCATTTATAAATAATCTAATGAAATCTCCTTTTACTTGCAGCACTTGAAGAAACTGATTGATTTGGATATTGCCAGTGGCATAATACAACCATTGCCAGTTACAGTGTTTCCGGCTCACGAGATTGAGCAGGCCTTCAGGCATTTGATCGGTGGCAAGCATATTGGCAAGGTCATAATTAAAGTGCGTGAGAACTCGGAAGATGCCGAAACTCTGCCAGTGCGTGTCCAAAGCCAAATCTACTTTAAACCCCATATGACTTATGTCATTCCGGGTGGTTTGGGTGGTTTCGGCTTGGAATTGGCCGATTGGATGTGCCTGCGTGGTGCCCGCAAGCTAGTGCTTAGCTCCAGCCGTGGCATTACCAAGGACTACCAGTCCTATCGAATTGCGTATGTATTTGTTTATTATAATTGGATCAAACCTTAATAATTTTGCTATTGCTCTCTCCAACTTGCAGACTTTGGAAGAATTACGGCTGCGAAGTTGTAGTCAACACCGCAGACATATCAACATTTGAGGGCTGTCGCAATCTCTTGGTGGAGGCTGCTAAACTGGGTCCCATTGGCGGTATTTTCAATCTGGCAGTTGCACTACGAGACGGCATCTTTGCCAATCAAAATATGGAGCAATTTGTGCAAAGCTTTTCGCCAAAGGCTGTTGCCACCAAACATTTGGATGCATTATCTCGCACATTGTGCCCGGAGCTGCAGCACTTCGTGGTATTCTCAAGTGTGTCCTGTGGCCGTGGAAATGCCGGACAAACCAATTATGGCATGGCCAATTCCGTCATGGAGCGCATCATCGAGGGCCGCAGCCGTGATGGTCTGCCAGCAAAGGCCATTCAATGGGGTGCTGTGGGCGAGGTGGGATTAGTCGCAGACATGGCCGAAGATAAAATTGACATGGAAATCGGTGGAACGCTGCAGCAAAGAATCTCATCGTGCCTCCAGGAACTGGACACATTGCTCAGTGCAAGATCGCCCATTGTGGCTAGTATGGTTGTTGCCGAGAAGCGGTCAGGACGTTCAGGAAATGAAAGTATTATCGATACGGTGATGCACATAATGGGTATACGCGACTTGAAGTCTGTCTCGCTGGGCACAACACTATCCGAAATGGGCATGGACTCACTCATGGCCGTTGAAATCAAACAAACGCTGGAACGTGACTTTGAGCTTGTGTTGACTCCTCAGGATTTGCGATCACTCACCTTCCAAAGGCTGCAAGAGTTTATGGAGGCGAGGGAAAAGGATAATACGGATGCGGTGAAAATGGTCTTTGCATCCGAAGGAAAGCTAATGGGTATGGAGCTTTTGCTGCGTAACTTGGGTGATGAAGCCCATTCCGATCAGATAATGTATCCCCTCAAAACGCATGCGACACTGGCAAAGCAAAGTTTTCCACCAAATATCATAATACCTGGTGTAGAAGGAACAGCTGGCCAGGCTTGGTATAATATTGGTGCCAAGTTGAACAGCAGGGCGAATGTATTACAACTCCATCAGTTTGCACAGCTGGAGACTATCAGTGATATTGGTCAACAGACATTGGAGGTAAGTAGATTACAGATTTCGCTTTTCGAATATATATATGAATACATCTTTCAAAATCATCATCATTATCTTTTTGTAGCATGTAAAAGCGCTGCTGAAGCCAACAGATCCATTCTACCTTATTGGCTATTCTTATGGATCGTATGTGGCTCTTCAACTGGCCGCACTGCTGGAGCAATTGGGTTACCGTGGACATATCCTCTTGATAGATGGTGCACCACATTTCCTAACAAAACTTACGAACTTACATCTGGGACAAAATTTCACAGATAACTACCTATATGACTTGCTCTTCTCGAGCACTGTCAATCAAATATTCCCCGATGAAACTAAGGAGAGCATATCTGCCGTTTTCCACAAGCTCGACACTCTCAAGGAGAAAATGGATTTGTTCATGGACTACGTGGACAAACAGAATATCTACAGTAAAGACTACTCCCAAGTAATGGTCCTGGCCATGTTCCGAAGGGTAAAAATGGCAGCGAGATTCGATCTGAACAGCATAAGGGACTTGAAGTCTCCCATTACGTTAGTCCGTCCGGCAGAGGTGTCCCTGCAGGATATTGAAGAAGATTATTGTGTTTCCCAGCTAACTTCTGGTAAAGTGACTCTAAAGGTCATCGAGGGCAATCACACAACCATGTTGGATAATCCAGTGCTACCTCAGATTATTAACGACTTTGATCCTGGACTCTTGGATGATAAGAACTTTGAAGAGTATATAAGAGATGGTAAGCCAGTCGCCGTGGCCTAATATTCCCATTAAATAGTGTTTCTACTTTTACTTTTTTAACTTTATCGCTTTACCACTTGCAAATTTTCTCACTGTAATAAAAATACAATACAAAAAAAATTGTTTTTTCACAAAATTCAATCTTGTATGTCATTTCTGAAACAGTTGGTTCAGTTGTTTAAACATCGATTCGGGTGAATGATTTGAAATTTACGAACGCACTTAACTGATTAGCAAGTAACTCAGACCGTATATTTATTTTACGAAGACAAGTCGTTGAACTTTGTCACCTGAAGGTTGTAGTCGTCAAACTGTCTTTTGTAGGGTATTCTCTAGAATATAATATTACTTCTTTAAATACAACGTAACATTAATTTCAAAAAGTATAGAGATTTAAAAAACATAACATTAACATTTTTTTTGCATGCAATCGTAGGTAACGGGGCTCTGCAGAATACACAAACATCTATATGAGATTATATTTTCGACCATTACTTGGGTGTTACTTATGCGATCTTGATGAAATTTTGGTAGTTGATCAATAATATGCATATGCATGTTATGTATTAATTAAAAGATTCCATCATTAAAATTGTAACATTAATTGCTATCGGTAATCGAAATGTATCGGTATTCCTGAAACGGTGGCAGTTATTGATCAAATAAAGCAAACTTGATCTGCACCTGATATTCGAGAACTTATATTTCACATATAAAGTCTCTAGCTATTATAGTCTCTGAGATCTGCATGTTCATATAGATGGACGGATAGACGGACATAGCTATACCGACCCTGCAAAACCATTATACCCATTTTACCCATTTTTAATGCGCTCAGTGTAAAAAAAATTACGAAAAAAGTGTGTCTGTATAATAACGGCATTGATCGCAATGCAGCTCTTACACAAACAAACGAAGAACGAATTTGAGACAAACTACTGAAGACAGTGACTGAAGCGACGATTGCGAGCAGCGCTCTGGCCTTTTTAGTAGTAGCGAAAAATTCGATAAAAGCAGCGATGTTGGAAGACGAACCAAAGTAAGCATCGCAAAAACTAACGGCGAACGAAGCAGAACAGCGAAAAACGGAGTTCCAAGGTCGGCGAAACGAATATAGAGGCACAGCGCATTAACCGTTACTTTATTTTGCGTACTCATCCGTAATTTTTGATGCGACGAATTTTGCGTTGGATTTGGTTAACGATTTTAATATTTTTGACAAGTTTGAAGTTCTAATCGACGCAACCAAGCACGGCAAGTAATTGGACTCAAAGTTTATGCATAAGTACGCGCAAGGTGAATTTGTTCAAATTACGAAATTCGAAATTGTCCAATTCTTTATTAATAAATTGTTTAAACACTGCCCCTCGTTGGGCGCCAAAATGTTTGATGCATAAAGCGTTTTTTATGCATACAGGAAAATTCAGAATCTGGGCGGTGCTTATACTATTTAATAAATGACTTTGTTTTTGACCGAAAACGAATCGTGTGCTTCGAACTTGCTCGAATTTACAACTCAGACTTTTCGATAACGAAACTATCGATATTTACTAACATTACAATGTTGTGTTTACATTAGCGAATAAGATTTAACAGATTTATGTAAAGTAGCGATAAAGTGATAAATTTACAGCTGATCAGATGAATATCAGTTGCATTTAAATTAGTTTGGCCAAACACTTAATATTTTTTTTTATGGGCTCTAAATATTATATTTTTTAAGTGCTTTTAATTTTTTTTTTGCGATGATGAAAACACAATCAGAATTATTACTACTTATTCGAATAACAAAACACATTATTGGTTTAAAAATTTGAGCGAAGGTTAAAAAATTACAAAATGTTACCAACTTTTATCAGTCAATTTGCACTGAGTAATATACTGTAATTAAAAAAAAAATGTCAAAAAATTATATGTAAGACGAGTTAAATCAACACAAATTAGAATCTATATTTAGAAGAAACTTAAATGTGGCTCACTCATGCTTATCGGGGATTTTTTAGCGCCGGCCAGATCGGAGAACTCAGCCACCCCATCAGGCGCAACATGTTGTGTTCGTGTTTTAATCATTTATTATTACATATATTTTTTGTTTATAATAAAACATTGAACGCTGTTTTTAGAGACGGCGTCCGCGACGACCGCCCTTCCTGCGTGTGGAATCCGATGGGATTGGCGTAACATCCTCGATGCGTCCAATTTTCATTGAAGAACGGGCAAGAGCGCGTAGTGCCGATTGAGCGCCGGGTCCTGGTGTCTTTGTCTTGTTGCCACCGGTTGCACGCAATTTGATGTGCAGTGCAGTAATTCCCAGCATTTTGCACTTCTCAGCGACATCCTTGAAAGAGTCGACATTTTAATATTATTATATTTTATAATATATATTATTCAATTTTTTGTATTACCTGAGCAGCCAACATGGCTGCGTAGGGAGAAGCTTCATCGCGATCGGCCTTCACCTTCATGCCGCCGGTTACGCGGACGATGGTTTCGCTGCCGGACAGATCGGTGACATGCACGAAGGTGTCGTTGAAACTGGCATAAATGTGGGCAACACCGAAAACGTTCTCGCCATCACGCACCTGTGGTCCCAGCTGAACCTGCACCTCATCCTTCTGCACTTTAGCCTTGCGGGGGGCCATTTTGTTTCAGCAACTAGAGAAAACCGAAACTGAAAAAAACCCAACTAGTATGTCAAGATATTCAGCACAAAAAATTGTTGTACACTGTTAAACAAGCAAAACGAAACAAAATGATTTCACAACATCGGAAACGTTTCTGCATAATTTAAATTTCAAATTAAATTTCTTGATAGAAAATTATATGTAGCAGTAGCTGTTGCCTTTTATTACATTTATTACAAAAGTAATCGTATTTTATACATAAAATTACAAAAGAAAGTCGCGAAACGAACCAATTGCTTGAGCCGGATATCAGAAAAGAAATTGACTTTATAAGGATGCAAGAACTTGTCGATATGTGCAAAATATCGATATTTCGAATACAATTATGATTTCAACATCATTGCTTTCATCGATGTATCGTGACATGTGCGGCAAATAAATAAATTTTTATATCAATTTTGCCAAAGACTTAATCTTCATTTTTTAAAATTGTTGTTACTCCCTGGCAGATCGGCCTAGTCCAAACCAACAGAACAGGATATAAACTATGTTCGTTAATGCATATATTTTTTAATTATTTTTGTATTTTGGCACAGCTCTTTGGAGATTGGTAGAATTCAATATTTCATCAGTTAATCTATAATTTTTAGATTCACGCAATCCATTGCTTACAATCTGATTTAAAGCTTCGTAGGGGTCGTTTTAATAGGATTTTTTATTTGTAAGAAACTTAGTAGTACCACAAACGAATTGGGGTGTTAATTGTGCGTGCGGAATCCAAGATTTGTAGCGGCTGGGGACCCTACTGGCAGTAGCTCGTGCCGGATGGTGGCAGTGGGCTGCTGCTACCATCCTGGAACTCCTCTAACTCTGAAGTAACAAATTCCAACTGAATGATACAAATCCCCACCAAATGAGCTTATCATTGGGATCCAATACTATTCGGGAAGCGCGACAGCTTCGTTGGCTTTGGCGCTCCTTACGCATCCATCCAATTGGACTTCCTTTTTTATTAAGCAAAGCAATTCATTTCTTATGTGGTAGGTTTTATCAAGTGCTTTTTTTATTGTATACTTTTTCCTCTATTGTATACTTTTCCTAGTATTAAATTTTTTTATATTGCATACTTTTTCTTAATAATACAAATTTTTTTATTTTACGTACTTTTTCATAGCATTAACAATTTTTCTAGTGCATACTTTAAGGCAGCTTAAAATTAATCTATAGCCAACACAACCTAAAAGTGTCAAGTGTGTAAATGTGCTTAAATATGTATATAGGCAGATAAATTTGCTATGGTTGCAATGGATATTTACTTGCGCACAGTGAACGCATGAATAAGAAAAGAAAATCATTGTATACCTTTAAATCCACTACTTTTTCTTCTACTCCATTATCGTAATCGACATTTACATCGCACCAATAGCCTGCGGTGTAAACAACACAACCAAACAAAAATTTCGAGCACCGACCATTACTTCGTCAATAGATAATTGGAGGTTATGCCATCTCGCACATGGCTGATGACGCCGGCGCGTCAATAGATCGACAGATAGGCGGAAATATCCAGAATGTATGAATATCTCACTAACGGTGAAGCGGCCAAGGACAATTGATCATCTCCGGCGATGGGGCGGTAGTGTCCAGATGGTCATGGTCCTTCCCAATTGTCTGAGCATTGCGCGCGATCCGAGCAAATATACTGGTGTTCGCCGCCCGCAACATGCTCTCAATCATTTCAATGTGCGAGAAGAGGAAGTTAATCAACTGCGTCGACGAGGATGTATTGCGTGCGCCAAGTGCATCAATGATGCTATCAAAAAATTCTAGAGATGGCATCAGGATCGAACGGAAGCGTGCATCCTCCGTAGCTATAAAATCAAACCAAACCCTTGTCCACGCTCAACACGTTGACCATGGTGCGTATGAGTTCCAAGCCCGGACTGGGCTTGCCCTTGCCATAGTTCTTGTGCAGCTTGAGTACAAAGTGGAAGGCACAATGTGATATATCCTTGATGGCCTGCTCGGTGCTCTTGCGCTCCACCAGCGATTGCATGAAGAGCGTCAACAGCGATTCGAATTTCTGGCGACACTCGTTTTCATCGGGCAGCTGCTCACCAATGGTCCAGTTTAGCTCTAAGGCAAGTTCCTCCTCCTCCTCCGCGTGGTGTTCGTCGAGGGCTGCTTCCAGTGCTTGCACATCATCGTCATTATCATCATCGTCGTCGTTGTCATCCAGCTGCGCACTTCTGGCCTGACTCTGACGCAACGTTGTGTTGCCCGCCACAATTGAGGTGACTGTCTCATCAATGCCCTTGGGCAATCTGCCTCGTACGCCGGAGAAATTGGACTGATCCAGCCAAAGCATAAAATTCCAGCACTGCTCAAAGCTCAGCTGTATGGAATGGAACATTTCCTTGTTGCGCAAACTCTGCACATCCGATACCGACTTCTTGCCCGAGCTGAGTATGATCCGAGCAATGACTTGCAGAAACATCAGATTGTTCAGGCTTTTGCGCAACGCCGTGGCCTTGAGCACATATGACTTGACACACTGTTGTACACTTTCGCCGATTTAAATGATAGGCATTTTATATTGAAATGTTGTATTTGAATATTTATAATTTTTATTCCGAAATTTATATAATTACATCAAGACAACTGCAAGTACTATACATATGTATATCTAAGCCCGCACTTGTGTACTTAATATGTAAAAGTATTTGACATCACAGAACATGGTGCAATCAATTCTTTAATTATGGAATTCGTTGACTACTTTTATTTTGATTTCGACTTTGTGATTTGCCTTTCGTAGTAAGTGTATAAAAGCAGCTTACGGCTAAGGTATGGGTTTAATTGCTGCTTGTCTGGCAATTCTCTCGGTGGATTACATTTCAGAACGAAACGCAAGCTTTAACCATATTGTGATATATATCTTAGTGTGCAAGTGAAATCAAGCCTCTCGAAGGACTTTTAATCAAATATCATATTATCCCTGTTATAAATCAAGTGCTTAAAACTCAAAGATATGGCTTCTGACATGTTGGTGAAAAAGAATAAAAAATACTCTAGATCGCTTCCTGATACAGATGGCGATGATATTGTTATTTCTGGAATGGCCGGGAAATTTCCCAATTCCAAAAATATCTCCGAATTCGAGTACAATCTTTACAACAAGGTTCGCAATCGCACCAATTTAAATAATAATGCTTATGTGAAAATATTTCAATTCAAAAGAGTACAACACAAGTTGGAAATGAAAACAAGTTATGGTTATTACAGCAATCAACAGTTAAAACTTAATTCAACAATACCAAAATACAACAATACAAATGTCACTTGTTATATTACGGAATTAACTGTTAAAAACAACGATTTGTGTATTTAATATTTAACTGGAATAAGAATATCTACTTCTTGAACAACTCAAGTGATTTTACAAATTTACAAATATTTCCAAAATTTTCATTCGTTACTAGACAATATAATATAATATAATAAAATTAAAAAATTAAATATTATAATTTACTACACTTAATTCAACAATCTAAACGACTTTCGTATTTTAATTTAATACGGAAACATCCCTCGTTTGTGTGTTTTATATTTATGTGGAAATGTGAAATGTGAATTCCTGAAATTGTTTATTTATTACTAAATATTTTCAACTTTAATTTATATATTATTATTATATTACAACGACCATAAATTTAATAAATTAATTTAATTTATAATACGGAAATATCTACAATTTGTATATATCATATACATATATCTGGAGTTATTATATTCCTTGAGCAATACAGCAGATTGTAGTTGTTACAACATTTTTTCAAAATTTTCATTTAACAATCGCAACGAGCGCAAAAAAAATGTGTGTGAGAATAAATTAAATATTTTAATTCAGTAAAAAGTTATTTGCAATTTTTGTTTTGTGCAATGTCCGTCAAGATGTCTGTCTGTTTGTCTGTCCGTCTGAATGAATTCTACTTTTTTCGACACACTTAGAAATACAGACTTGAAACTTGGAACACGTATTGGTCTGTGCCCACGTTAGACAAAGTGTAAAAACTGGAGTCTACTAGATGGCTAGGAAATCGATAAAATCGATATTCACAAATCGATAAAGCCACATATTTTAAGGCTACAGTCTTCAAATATGGTTGATAGGTTGTTGGCGATGTCCTTCTGGTTGGACCACACCCTCTCAAAATATCTTCCGCAATCTAAGAAATATACAGTGGCTCACAGCTTAAAGAAACCAGTGTCAAAGAAAAAAAGGAATTGCCTGCCATATGTTTTACGGATTCAGCTCAGTATTGAATTGTAGCCACACGCAATTCCGTCCGTCCGAGCCAAAAATGATTAATTTGGACTCATCTGCAAATATGACTGTGTTCCAGAACTCCAAATCCTTGTCCAAGTGGGTTTTGGCCACCGTCATCCTAGTCCCTTTGTTTGATGCGCTTATAAAGGACTTTTTCCGTGGTACTCGGGCATTGAAGTCATGTTTGCGCAGGATCATGCGCACAGTTTCCACACAGCACTTTTTCCCCATTTCACCTGTTGAGTCCCCCTGCACCTGTTGAGTCATTTTTGGAGTCGATATCTTTGGATTTTCCCTTATTTTCCTGATGATCCTCCTCTTCGGGTTTGGTGCCATTCAGCCCTTGCCCTCAATCCGATTTGCGTCGACGAAGCGCCGAATGATGTTATAGATGGTTGAGTTGCTCAGATGGACCCTTTCAGCTATTTGGCGATGTGAAAATCCGTTTTTGTAGTGTTCCGGGATGAGTTTCCGTTGTTCAATGGTAGTCCGTTTGTCCATAGTCCTTGTTGGCTTATTGCACCCGAGATGCAGGATATAACTAAACTGACTACGAAAGATTGATCTATATATAAAAATCCGGGTTTGATGGCACACAGGTGTCCACAATGTACCTGATCCAAATAAGTTGTCCCCTAAAAATAGGCTACTTTTTTGCATAATCCTACCTATTAGGTGGGGAAACCTCAGTTTATTAGGGTCATACTTTCATATTGGTGGTTAATATGTGTACCTACCATAGGTCTTTGGATTTTTTGAAAAATAATGAATAATTTGCTTATGGCAGGCAATTACTTTTTTTTTCTTTGACACTGGTTTCTTTGAGTTGTGAGCCACTGTAGTTACGAAAGGAAGATTAGAAGCAACCTTCTCTATAATTTTCTCACCACACCACTCCCGCTCCCAAAATTTACAAAAGCCCATTTAAGAGCTACAGTTACCAAACTTCGTGGAAAGCTTACTAGCTTATATCTACCGCAATATTAAAGGCAAACTTGGACAGTATTTCTTGACTACACCCGCCCTGTTCTTTGATACCTGTTATAAGCTGACATTACGTATGGTTCAACGTTGAGTTGTCGGTAATTTCGATCACATAATTGGCCATTCTGAATCACGCTAAAATTGTTTCATCAGATTGACATGGTTGATGACGATGAGCGTCGCTGGCGTCACTTTAATCCTGAGATACCCAAACGCTCTGGTAAAATCAGCGATCTGGAAAAGTTCGATGCAACATTCTTTGGGGTGCACTTCAAACAAGCGCATACCTTGGATCCGCAAACACGCATTTTGATAGAGACGGCGTACGAGGCTGTCATTGACGCGGGTATCAATCCGAAAAGTCTGCGTGGTACGAAAACTGGGGTCTATATCGGATCTTGTATATCTGAGTCGGAGAAAACCTGGTTCTACGAAAAGGTTTCTTCGGGTGGTTTTGGCATCACCGGCTGCAGTCGAGCAATGCTGGCCAATAGGATTTCGTACACCCTGGGCTTAGAGGGCCCCTCCTTTTTGCTTGACACGGCATGCTCTAGTTCAATGTATGCCTTGGATAATGCATTTAGCGCAATGCGAAATGGTGAAATTGATGCAGCCATCATTGGCGGTTCCAACTTGTTGCTGCATCCCTTTGTGACCCTTCAATTTGCTCGGTAAGCAGCTCTTCGCATGTCATTACTATTGCTTTTGTAAAATTTACATATTCCATGATTCAGACTCGGTGTTTTGGCGCAGGACGGTTACTGTCGCCCATTTGACAAAGATGCAAGCGGATACACACGCTCTGAGACAATTAACTGCCTATTCCTTCAGAGGAAAAGAGATGCTAAACGCGTCTACGCAAGTGTCGTTTATTCGAAAACCAACTGTGATGGATACAAACCGGAGGGTATTACCTATCCATCGGGAAATGTTCAAGAAAAACTACTTTTAGAATTTTACAGGGAAATTGATCTGACACCAAATGATTTGGGTTACCTGGAAGCTCATAGCACTGGGACCGTTGTGGGCGATCCCGAGGAATGCAAGGCGATTGATAATGTGCTCTGCAGCCAGCGCCAGGAGCCACTTCTTGTGGGCTCTGTCAAATCAAATGTTGGACATTCGGAACCTGCCTCTGGCATCTGTTCACTGGTGAAAGCGTGCTTTGCTTTCGAAACTGGCCTAATAGCACCCAATATTAATTTTACCGAGGTAAAACCAACAATAACGGCACTGGCGGAGGGACGTTTAGTCGTGGTTAAGGATGTCACTCCTCTTCCAAAGCCATATATCGGAGTTAATTCATTCGGGTTTGGTGGCGCCAATGCGCACGCCATTCTTAAAGCACATCCGAAGTCAAAGGTAAACTATGGGATACCTGAGGATAATCTGCCAAGAATTGTGACATGGGCTGGCAGAACGGAGGATGCTGTCAATCAGATTTTCAATGCGATTGAGAAGAAACCGTTGGATGCCGAGTTTATTGGTCTGTTGCAGAATATACAAGAGGAAGAAGTAACCGGCATGGTGTTTCGAGGTTATGGCATATTCGGCAATAACGGTAACGAGCCAACAAAATCATTGGTTAGGGATGTCCAGCACTACACTGGCCTTAAGCGACCCATTGTCTGGGTATTCAGCGGCATGGGTTCGCAGTGGAACGAAATGGGAGCATCACTGATGATAATTCCACGCTTCCGGCAATCCATTGAAATCTGCCACAACACATTAGTGCCGAAGGGACTCGATCTCATTGATATTCTCACATCGAACGATCCTGCAGTTTACGAGAATATTTTGCACTCTTTTGTCGGCATAGCCGCTGTACAAATTGGTCTGACTGATGTTCTCCGCTCAATAAACTTGGAACCCGATTTGATTATTGGACATTCTGTTGGAGAATTGGGTTGCGCCTACGCAGATGGAGGCCTAACGGCTGAACAAATTATACTAGCTGCTTATTATCGTGGTCGAGTCAGTGTGGACTCTGAAAAAATTAAAGGTGCTATGGCCGCTGTGGGTATTGGCTATAAGGCAATTAAGAACATGCTGCCGGAATCCATTGAAGTAGCATGCCACAATAGTGCCGACTCCTGCACCATCTCGGGACCAATTGATGAAGTTGGTCGGTTTGTCGCAAAATTAAAATCTAATGAGATCTTTGCAAAGGAAGTGCCATGTTCGAATATTCCATATCATTCAAGATATATTGCATCTATGGGACCTCAATTTTTAAAATATTTGAAAGAGATAATCCTACAGCCAAAGTCCAGGACAGCCAAGTGGCTGAGTACCAGTGTGCCAAAGAGTGATTGGGAACAAGCTGAAAGTAAATTGTGCTCTGCCGAATACCATACCAATAACCTGCTGCACAGTGTACTCTTCGAGGAGACTTTTTCACAACTACCGAAGAATGCGTTGACTATTGAGATTGCTCCACATGGCTTATTGGGTGCCATCCTAAAGCGATCAATGCCAAATGGTGTTTATATACCACTAACCCATAGAGGAAACAAAAACAATGCCCTCTTCTTCATGACGGCACTTGGCAAGTAAGTAACGTGTTCCTACTTTGAATACAGAGATTAATGTATTAATTTGTAATATTTTCATTGCAGATTATATGAAAATGGTGTTATGTTGCCGGTGGCCAATTTATATCCCAAAGTTGAATTCCCTGTATCACGATCAACTCCGAGCATTAGTTCACTCATTCGTTGGGATCACAGTGAAGATTGGTTTGTCACCAAATATGAGAATATGAAGACGAAGGCCAGTGGAGAGCGCATTTTCCCTGTTAACTTAGCCAGTGATAATGAAGATTATATGGTTGGTCACATTATTGATGGTAAAATTCTCATACCCGCTACGTGCTATTTGCAATACGTTTGGGAGACTTTCTCTCTGATGTATCACGGACCGAGTTATATGGATATTCCTGTCGAATTTGAAGAAGTGCAATTCCTTAGAGCCACAAATATGTCAGTTAATGGAGAAGTTGAACTGAATGTTATGATTAACTATGGCACCGGCCACTTTGAGGTAGGCTAAACGCGTTATTTAAATGCAACTTTTGAGTATATAAATATATTGATTTCAGATAACTGAAGCAGGCAGCTTAGTAGTTACTGGCAAAATAAGAGAAATTGAGAAACCACTCGCACCGGAAGTATATCATTTCGAGAAGGAATCGAGGTTCCCGATGGTTGCCAAAAAAGATTTCTACAAGGAACTAAGACTGCGTGGATACCATTACAATGGATCGTTCCGAGCCGTTCGCAGCGCCCGCGCGGATGGTTTATATGGAAAGGTTGAATGGGACTATAACTGGGTAACATTTATGGATGCAATGCTACAAATTCAAATCTTGGGCTCAGATTCGCGCTCCCTCTTGCTCCCAACGAAAATTCGTAAGCTGCGTATAAATGGAATCCATCATCTCAATGTGTTAAACAAAATGGATCCCGAGAACCGAGTCATTGATGTTTACGTGGATCATAAAAATAATCGTATTGTAGCCGGGGGCATTGAACTTATTGGCCTTAATGCCAGTCCCGTTCAAAGGCGCAAGCCCCCCGGCATTCCAGTATTGGAGCAGTACGAGTTTCTGCCCTATTTGCCAGCACCAGAAGTAACTCTATCAAATGCAGTACGAATTTGCGTACAACTTGCCCTGGAGAACATGCCGATATTGAAGGTAAAACTCGTGGAAGTTGACACCGATGGCAGAGACACCGTTTTGAATAAGTTTATCGATGCTATTGAGGACTTACCTGTTGTTACCGGAGAATACATGTATTTGACCGACAGAAAGATTGACGAAATCCCCAGCATACATATCGAAAATGGAAATGTGGCAAATCTTTCCAATTACCATTTCATTATAGCCGGTGGCATTTGTGGAGATCTCAACGAGGCCGTGATTATGAACGCCGAAAAGGTTCTGGTAGACAACGGCTACCTATTGCTCAGGGAACGACCTACGACGAACATAAGTAATTTAAAACTGCCCGAACAATTCCGGTTGATCACGGTCATTCCAATAGACAACAATGAGGAAGTCTTCGTCCTTCTCCAGAATATCACCAAGAAATTGCAATTGCAGCCGACTGTCGTCAAAGTTTCCGATAACGACACGAAGTTTGAGTGGATAAGTCAGGTGCAGTCTGCCATTAGCATGCAGAATCCTGTTGTTGTCTACGCTTTCAATGAGGAGCTGAATGGACTGATTGGATTAGTGAATTGCTTGCGAAAGGAACCCGATGGCAACTTGGTCACCTGTTTCTATATTGATGATCCGAAAGCT
Organism: Drosophila cognata; assembly: GCA_035041535.1. Lineage (NCBI taxonomy): Eukaryota > Metazoa > Arthropoda > Insecta > Diptera > Drosophilidae > Drosophila > Drosophila cognata. The sequence continues at coordinate 7,445,664 of JAWNLC010000571.1, read as the reverse complement.
CCCGAGTTTAACTTAGCAGATCCATTTTATTCCAGCCAATTTGCACTGGGCCTGGCTTTCAACATATATCGCCATGTAAGTATTAACATATATATATACATATTTATATATATATATATATATATGTATTCTATAATATTTAATATTAACCCAACTTGTTTAGGGAACTTGGGGAAGTCTCAGGCATCTGAATCTGCCCGTTAATGATGAGGTCAAGCCCAGACTAGATCACATTTATGGAAATGTGATGCAGCGCGGGGATTTGTCGTCATTGCGCTGGTTTGAGGGACCCCTTAATCCCGAGGACTGTATCATCAAGATCGCGTACTCATCGATCAACTTCAGAGATGTAATGCTGGCAACTGGTCGACTGGCAACTGAATTATACGGCTCTAACCGAATTGATCAAAGTTGTGTGCTTGGCTTTGAATACTCCGGCATCCATATGCAAACCGGTCGACGAATTATGAGCATGGTTGTTAAGGGTGGTGTCGCCTCATACGTGGAGAAGCCATCGAAGCTGATTTGGAACATTCCCGATCACTGGTCGCTGCAGGACGCAGCTACGGTGCCAGTGGTTTACATAACCGTATATTATGCATTCTTTATGGCAACCGACATTCGCAAAGGAAAGAGCATACTTATACACGCTGGAACAGGAGGAATTGGCCTGGCAGCAATTCGAGTTGCATTGGCCTACAACTTGGATGTGTATACCACATGCAGTACTCCACTGAAGAGGCAATTCCTCTTGGACACCTTCCCACAGCTGAAAGGTATGCAAGCTGTTTTATTTATTGGTTTAGTGTTCAAAATTAAAATATTCTTTCTGTTTTAGAATCGCACATTGGCAATTCCCGAGACACGTCCTTTGAGCAAATGATACAGCGTGAAACCGATAGCAAAGGTGTTGACTTTGTGCTGAATTCACTCTCGGAAGACAAGCTACTGGCGTCGGTGCGCTGTCTTGGGCAGTCGGGCCACTTCCTCGAGATTGGCAAATTCGATATGGCCAACGATACCAAGCTCGGCTTGGGCTGTTTCCTCAAAGAGCTCACCTTCCACGCGGTGCTGGCCGATAGTCTGTTGGTGGCATCGGACGATGATATTTGGGTAATTATTTTTTGAACAATTTTGTTACTCTCATTTAAAAATAATCTAATGAAATCTCCTTTTACTTGCAGCACTTGAAGAAACTGATTGATTTGGATATTGCCAGTGGCATAATACAACCATTGCCAGTTACAGTGTTTCCGGCTCACGAGATTGAGCAGGCCTTCAGGCATTTGATCGGTGGCAAGCATATTGGCAAGGTCATAATTAAAGTGCGTGAGAACTCGGAAGATGCCGAAACTCTGCCAGTGCGTGTCCAAAGCCAAATCTACTTTAAACCCCATATGACTTATGTCATTCCGGGTGGTTTGGGTGGTTTCGGCTTGGAATTGGCCGATTGGATGTGCCTGCGTGGTGCCCGCAAGCTAGTGCTTAGCTCCAGCCGTGGCATTACCAAGGACTACCAGTCCTATCGAATTGCGTATGTATTTGTTTATTATAATTGGATCAAACCTTAATAATTTTGCTATTGCTCTCTCCAACTTGCAGACTTTGGAAGAATTACGGCTGCGAAGTTGTAGTCAACACCGCAGACATATCAACATTTGAGGGCTGTCGCAATCTCTTGGTGGAGGCTGCTAAACTGGGTCCCATTGGCGGTATTTTCAATCTGGCAGTTGCACTACGAGACGGCATCTTTGCCAATCAAAATATGGAGCAATTTGTGCAAAGCTTTTCGCCAAAGGCTGTTGCCACCAAACATTTGGATGCATTATCTCGCACATTGTGCCCGGAGCTGCAGCACTTCGTGGTATTCTCAAGTGTGTCCTGTGGCCGTGGAAATGCCGGACAAACCAATTATGGCATGGCCAATTCCGTCATGGAGCGCATCATCGAGGGCCGCAGCCGTGATGGTCTGCCAGCAAAGGCCATTCAATGGGGTGCTGTGGGCGAGGTGGGATTAGTCGCCGACATGGCCGAAGATAAAATTGACATGGAAATCGGTGGAACGCTGCAGCAAAGAATCTCATCGTGCCTCCAGGAACTAGACACATTGCTCAGTGCAAGATCGCCCATTGTGGCTAGTATGGTTGTTGCCGAGAAGTGCTCAGGACGTTCAGGAAATGAAAGTATTATCGATACGGTGATGCACATAATGGGTATACGCGACTTGAAGTCTGTCTCGCTGGGCACAACACTATCCGAAATGGGCATGGACTCACTCATGGCCGTTGAAATCAAACAAACGCTGGAACGTGACTTTGAGCTTGTGTTGACTCCTCAGGATTTGCGATCACTCACCTTCCAAAGGCTGCAAGAGTTTATGGAGGCGAGGGAAAAGGATAATACGGATGCGGTGAAAATGGTCTTTGCATCCGAAGGAAAGCTAATGGGTATGGAGCTTTTGCTGCGTAACTTGGGTGATGAAGCCCATTCCGATCAGATAATGTATCCCCTCAAAACGCATGCGACACTGGCAAAGCAAAGTTTTCCACCAAATATCATAATACCTGGTGTAGAAGGAACAGCTGGCCAGGCTTGGTATAATATTGGTGCCAAGTTGAACAGCAGGGCGAATGTATTACAACTCCATCAGTTTGCACAGCTGGAGACTATCAGTGATATTGGTCAACAGACATTGGAGGTAAGTAGATTACAGATTTCGCTTTTCGAATATATATATGAATACATCTTTCAAAATCATCATCACTCTCTTTTTTTAGCATGTAAAATCGCTGCTGAAGCCAACAGATCCATTCTACCTTATTGGCTATTCTTATGGATCGTATGTGGCTCTTCAACTGGCCGCACTGCTGGAGCAATTGGGTTACCGTGGACATATCCTCTTGATAGATGGTGCACCACATTTCCTAACAAAACTTACGAACTTACATCTGGGACAAAATTTCACAGATAACTACCTATATGACTTGCTCTTCTCGAGCACTGTCAATCAAATATTCCCCGATGAAACTAAGGAGAGCATATCTGCCGTTTTCCACAAGCTCGACACTCTCAAGGAGAAAATGGATTTGTTCATGGACTACGTGGACAAACAGAATATCTACAGTAAAGACTACTCCCAAGTAATGGTCAAGGCCATGTTCCGAAGGGTAAAAATGGCAGCGAGATTCGATCTGAACAGCATAAGGGACTTGAAGTCTCCCATTACGTTAGTCCGTCCGGCAGAGGTGTCCCTGCAGGATATTGAAGAAGATTATTGTGTTTCAAAGCTAACTTCTGGCAAAGTGACTCTAAAGGTCATCGATGGCAATCACACAACCATGTTGGATAATCCAGTGCTACCTCAGATTATTAACGACTTTGATCCCGTACTCTTGGAGGACAAGAACTTTGAAGAGTATATACGAGATGGTAAGCCTGTAGCCATGGCCAAATGTCACCATTAAATAGTCTTTCTACTTTTACTTTTTTCACTTTATCGCTTTAACACTTGCATCAGATATTCTGACTGTAATTAAATAAAAACATGTTTTCTGACAAAATTCAATGTTGTAAATCATTTCTGAGACAATTGTGAACGATTTGAAAGTTATGACTGCTCGATTAATACTACTTATTCAAATAACAAAACACATTACATATCAGTCGAAAAAAATGTGTAAAAATTAAATGTAAACGTAAACGAGTTTAATCAACACAAATTACAATCCATGTTTAGAATAAACTTAAATGTGGCTGGCTCATGTTTATCGGGGAGTTTTTAGCGCCTGCCGCACCGTCTGTTGGAGCAACTGCATCTTGTGGTAGTTGGCAACGTTACTAAATGTGTTGAGGAGCGTTTCAATCTCCTCGCCGCTGATTAGGGGCACAAAATTGCCAGCACAGGTGCAGAACTCGGCGAGGTTTTCCCGTTTGATTTCGTTGCAGCGCGCACAGCGCAGATCCTGGAGCACATATGACATCACCTTGCGCTGCAGCACATCAATCATGCGCATCTCAATCTCTTCATTGTCGTAGGCCACATAGCACTGGGCGCACAGCCAAACAGGACTGCAAGACAATCAAATAGCATTTATAAATTGATATTTAATTATGAGATTAGGTTGCATCACTCACATGCCATCCTTCAGGGCGCGCTGTTTGTCCCTGCACAGATCCAGGTCGCGACAATGATTGCACGCCTTGCAGATGACCTCGTTGATGATGTGCGTATCACTGGGGTCTGTCCAGTCGGCCATATCAGAGAACTCACCCACCCCCACCAGGCGCAACATATTGCGACGCAGCTCATTGATCTGCTCCGCCAAACCCTTGTCCACGCTCAACACCTTGATCAGGGTGCGTATGAGTTCCAAGCCCGGACTGGGCTTGCCCTTGCCATAGTTCTTGTGCAGCTTGAGCACAAAGTCGAATGCACAATGCGATATATCCTTGATGGCCTGCTCGGTACTCTTGCGCTCCGCCAGCGATTGCATGAAGAGCGTCAGCAGCGATTCGAATTTCTCGCGACACTCGTTTTCATCGGGCAGCTGCTCTCCAATGGTCCAGTTTAGCTCTAAGGCAAGTTCCTCCTCCTCCTCCGCGTGGTGTTCGTCGAGGGCTGCTTCTAGTGCTTGCACATCATCGTCATTATCATCATCGTCGTCGTTGTCATCCAGCTGCGCACTTCTGGCCTGACTCTGACGCAAAGTCGTGCTGCCCGCCACAATTGAGGTGACTGTCTCATCAATGCCCTTGGGCAATCTGCCTCGTACGCCGGAGAAATTGGACTGATCCAGCCAAAGCATAAAATTCCAGCACTGCTCAAAGCTCAGCTGTATGGAATGGAACATTTCCTTGTTGCGCAAACTCTGCACAACATAATCCACATAGCCTAGCGCATCCGATACCGACTTCTTGCCCGAGCTGAGTATGATCCGATTGAAGTCCGCATAGACAATGGAGGCGCCCAGACGCTTGAACTCGGCAATGATGCGCAGAAACATTTTGCGCATCAGATTGTTGAGAGATCTGCGCAACGCCGGATCGTAGAGCAGGGCATTGCTGGAGCGAACCCAGCGATAGAAGTGCACGATTTGGAAATCGGAGAAGATGTTCTGATTGATGGACACCTCACGCAGCCAGCCATTCACCATTGAGCGCATCACGCGAAACGCTGCCGAGCAGAGAGCAGTCTCATCATAGCTGGGCAATGTCGCAGCCGGTACGGTGCCAATCATTTCCTCGAGCGATGCCTGGGGCATCACATCGAACGTTATTGCCGACGAAGCGCCCTCCATTTCCTGGATCTTATTCGATTGGAGCAGTGCAGTCACCGCCAGACTATCCAGGGCCAGTTCGACGCAGACATCCGGATAAAAACCGGCACGATTCTGAACGACCGTTATGCTCTCCTCGAACTCGGCCAGCAGACGACTGTCGTCTGCCTCACGTCCACCCAAATCGGGCCGTGTGCTCGCCGACCACCAGAGCACAAAGTTGTGCTTCTGCAGAAGGCGGGCAAAGAAGAGATCCGCACCAAAGAGCACAGTGTCCGGCGGCATGTTGCCAATGGGCACATGGAAATAACGACACTGATCCAACATCAATTCCAGCACATTGTTCAAATTGAGGAAATGACGCACCACAGCCCGAGCACCCTGACGCTGCCAGTCGAGCCCAGACAGTAGGCTGGCGTCGTCCGAGATGTGGATCTGGGCCTGCGGGAACTCGAGCAGCACGGGCATCGCTGCGCTCAGCTTATGCGCCTCTGTTGCCGTCTGCAGGCAGAGCATAGTGGGTCCCGGCTGCTCCTGCTTGTAGGCGGCAAGTGCACGTTGGATGTGTCGGTAGATCTGCTTCACATCCACCTCGATGAGCAGCTCAAAGCTCAAATCCTCCGGAGGCAATTTCTCCGCCTGTGCCTGCTGCAGACTCTTGATCAGAGCCAATCGCTCCGCCGTGTAGAGCTGCTTCATGTTGGGCATTTGATTGGCACGCACCGTGTCCAAAGCGAAAATCAATGCCTTCTTGCTGGGCAGCAAGAATAGTGCCCACATCTCCTTCTTGGCCGTGGGTATATTGTGCTGATACAGATAGATCTTGCGCAGCTTTGTGCCAGCCTGCTGCAGATATCGGATGTGTGTCTGTGGTCGCTGCTCCAGCTGCTCAATGTTGAAGCTCTCCAGCTCACGTGTGGACAACAGGGCCAGACGACGCGCCTCCTCGCGCTGCACTCCACAAATACAGCCCATGTCCATCAGGGCACGAAACTCCAGAGTCATTTGCGTCTCGTAGATGCCCTCGATGTCGGGGGTGGCCAAATCCGCAAGCATGCCCAGGCAATTGTCACGGAAAAGCTGCTCGGGCACACTGTACCGATACAGATTGAAAACGGGTCGCGAACGCGGCAACACCCGATTCACCTTGCGCCATAGCTGACCCTCCTCGGGTGGCGCCACACTGCGTTGATTCACATAGAAAATCCGCGGTACTGTCACACGGATGCGATGCAGTTCCTCGCCGATTAGCGCCCACACAGTGAATTGGCCCAAATTGTTGACCGGCACCAATTGAAGGATCTGCCACGGTTGATCCAGCAAGGTACGCTGGGCGCGTCGCAGGAAGCCACCCAATGTGGCCGTGACTGAGGTTGCCCTTCTCGCTGCCTGTGCCAAGGCGCCACCCGTTGCTGAGTCATCGCCAGCACGCTGTCGTTTGCTTTGTTGGCGGCAACGTTGACGCTGCTCCTGTTGCCAGGTCCATTTGCGCTTCTGGAAACGCACCCATTCCAGGATCGTCTTCCGGGTTTCGCCTATGGCAGGTGGTGCACCTAGCGCCTGCCGCCAGGTTTTTGGCTGTGGTGATGACTCTACTGCATTACTCTCATTATCTTCGTCATCGAGTTGGACACGTTTGCGTTTGGTCACCATTGGTCTGCCAGAGGTGCCGGCTTCCGAGTCCTGCTTGCCCGCCAAATCCTCCATGTCACCCAATTCCAATTCCAATTGCTTATCCTCGGTGTCCAGTGCGGGTTTGGGTCGTGGCCTGCTGGTGAACATCTCGTTGATGCGTCGCTGCTTCAGCACATCGTTCTTCTCCAGCATCTTCTTGTGCAGCCAATCAGGATGTCGTACTCGCGGCACAGGATTAGCCAAGCCCTGCAACGCAGCCGGTATGGTGATAATCTTCTGAATGGTGCCGCCCAAGCGTTCAATATAATAGTTCCAGTCGAGCACATCTCGTATATCCGCATCGCCCATGGTATTGTCCTTGAGCCAGCGTCGCAAGTGATGACGCCGCACGCTAGGCTCCGATTGGAAAATGGCCAGCGGCACAGCACGCTCCGTCACAGGTGCCCCTTCCGGTTTCTTCGATATGATGTATTTGCAGGCCAGGCCTGCATCCTTGACCATTTGCTCGCCCAAAAACTCGGCCAAACGCTTGGCCGTCGATATGGAGGTGCTCTTCTGAGCGCCATATTCCTCGAGCTTTTTCGACATCGACTTATTCTCGGCAATCAGCTCGAAGAGCTCCGAGTCGGGCAGATTGGAGCCGCGACTATAAAGCACATCCAGCCAATAATCGGCCACTTTGGCCACAGATGCGTAGCACTCCTCCAATGTGCTCCCAGCCAAAAAAGCCTCAAAAACGGAGCTCTGAAAATTCTTGATCAGTTGCAGTTCGCCGCGTCGCTTTACCTCGAAACCCTTCAGCTCGGCCAGGGAGCCATCGAAATTGAAGACCGCATAGCGTTTCTTGAGCTTCTTGCCCTCCTCTTTGGCGGCAGGCAGCACCATGGCCAGATACGGACCGTCCACCTCGAAGAATATCGAATTCTCATCCCGTAAATCGTAGATGGGCGGCTGCCCGGCCGTTTCCGGCTGTCGCAGTTCATGGTACTGATCGTTGGTGAAGTGATCTTTGACCATTGTGTTGAGCACTGCATTCGGATACGAGATGTTAATCTTCTGCTTCGTCGCGTGCGTTGTGTGCACCGTGAACTCCTGGGGAAATGAGCCGGGCAAGATACACCAGATACCATCCGTGTCCAGCTCCAAAGGGCGACCAACACGCTCGATAATCTCACGTGCTTTGGTGATGATATTGGACCCGGTCAAGCAAACAATGCCCGCCATGGGCATGGAATGCCAACGGGCACCGCGACGCATCACATAACCGTAGAAGGAGTTGAGGATGCACTTGTGTGCCAACTGTAACGAATCGTAGAGCACCTCGCGTCCCTTGGCCGCCTTTATCTCCGCAGCATCGCCCGAAGCGATTGCTCCATTAACCGATGCTTTGGCCTTCTTAGTCAGACCCTTGTATTCGTAGCGACGATCGCGAAAGGCGCGCACTGTATCCACATAGAAGCTATTCTCCTTTTGGCAGATGGTCGAGGTGCGTGTCTCCAGCTTGGTGATCTTTGTCTTCTTGTACGCCTTACGGCAGTAGTCGGAGAGACGTTTCTTCTCGTACGCCGCCTGATCCTCCTTTGAGAGCTCGTGGAAGGCACGCGTCGGTCCGCCGGGGAAGAGCGATGGAAACTTTTCCGTTTCCAGCTGCTGCTGTATGCGCTGGAATTCGTTGCGCGAGGCGGGCAACATCTCGCCACGCCACAACCAATCCATGGAACGCTTGCAACGCACGCCTGGCTTATTGAAATCGCAGGCCGCACAATCCATGTCACTGACCATTGCCGACGGTTGCAGGCGATTCGTGAGAATAATGTTCGGGTACATTGCACCCACATCGAGGTGGTAGATGACCGGCTGCTCCAGTCGATTGGGTATGTCGTGGAGTCCCTGCAGTGCCTGTACAATCTCCTGCTTCACCTCAGCCAAATTGCTGACCATCTCAAGGGGTATGCCCTCCTCCACCTCGATGGCATGCTTGAGTACCGCGTCTACCTGCTCCATCAGCTGGCTGACCATATGCGGATCGAGGCGAAAGCGACAGGGTATGTCGGCACGAAAGACACCCGACTCCAGCGCCTCGACATGACCGCCCACATAGGTCTCGGAGTCGAGGACGTGGCCCTCGTTGGAGAGCTTGTTCAACTCGCTCTGGTGTTTGTTGGGGAACACAATATTCGCATGATATGCCTCAACCATGAGCAGCGTTTCGCATAGTGTGCCCGATCCCTTGCGCAATATTTCATCCGGTTCCATGGGGATAATGGTATTCAAAGCGAATATAAAAGGATGAACATATTTCATATAAAGATAATAGGTTGCAACAGCATCGGAAACGGAGTAATTGGACAGCACTTGTGGCTGTTCTACAGCCATACGACACATATCCTCCGGATCTAGTTCGACGGGATCGTAGCGCAACTTGGCCTTGGCCACCGCTTTCAAACCCTGCGAGCCAACGGGCAAATAGGAATCACGCTTCACCCAGCAGAGGCAGTCCATGTGGATCGCTGGTCGACTCAAGTAGACGCCGTCTCGCATCTTGGAGAAGCCAATCTCCTGCTTCATATCCAGATCGTAGACAGCCGCGCGCGTCTCCACAAACGGCCAGTCGAAGAAGTCGCCATTGTACGTGACCACAATGTGCGGACGCACCTCCATGATCTGATCGAAGAATCTTTGCAGCAGCTGCATCTCGTTCTCCTCGTTGAAGATGATGAAGTGACCTTCAAACTCCGGCTTCGGCGTATACTCAAAGTCATGCACATCGGACGAGATAATCTCACGATTCGTTATCAAATAGCCCTGCCCATCGATCATATACGAGATCATCATAATCTGATCCGTTTGCGCATCGGGAAATTTCAGCGGCAGCTTCGTTGTCTCTATATCAAAGGCCAGCACCACCGGCTCCGGCCTGTCCAATATATCCGGCCGACAAGTGATGAGGGGCAACTCGTCGCCGCTGCGACAACGTATATTATACCACTGGCCACAAAATATGCGCAAATCGATGGAGACCCGCACATGATACGGCACATCGTGCTCCCGTATATCCATAATGCAATCCATATAATCCTGCTGTCGCTTGCCGCCATCTTCGGCGGTGCCTGCGGACTGGGCCAGGGAATTGGCCAACATTTGCATGTAGTATGTATTGGATTTCTCGCGTTCCGTGTTGCGACGAACTGCTGCCATCAGTTCGCGACGCACCTTGGTCATGGCCGTCTGATTGAGGAACGAGAGCTTCAGGTAGTGTTGCTGCAGCCCAGCCAAATGATTGGCCAAATCGAGATCCTCCTTGCTGATGTGCTCCAAGCTGGCCAACTGCCCCGAATACTTGCGGCCGAGGAAACGTGCCACTTCCAGCTGCATGTTCGCCTCGGGACGTATCAGCAAATACGGCTTGTAGGCCACAGTGCACTTAAAGCGCGAACCATCCATCTGAATGAAGAACAAATCCAGGGCGGCAACAAGGCGACGATCATCGTCCAGAATCTCATTCTGCAAATGTGCAAGGAGTATTTTTGTTATTGCTTTTCTTCAAGTGACAACTCACCGTGTGCATGTTGATGAGATAGCCTGTGCGGTCCTGGCTATCCTTGACCCTGTCAAAGCCATATTTCGAGTCTATTTTATCATTTTCGCGCGACTGGCGATAACCGGCCTCATTGAAGAAATCGTCGCTGGGTGAATTAGAAACAAAAACCAGACTTCGAATTTCCACTTCAGCTACACTTCAGCTGTACTTACCCCTCGGCACGCGTTTCACTCACGAATTTGCCCGTGTTTTGCTGCACTTTTGCTTTGCCAAAGTCAGCCATTGTTTTATTATTATTTACTTTTCACCTAATGTTTATTTTTTCACACAAAACAGCCGACTTCATTTGGCGCCATTTGTTGCACCTAGCGATGTACTAAGTACTAAAACTATCGACTCATCATTGCGTTCCAAGCGCTGCCTACTTGACGTGAGCAGAGAATTTGCGTAACTTAAGGTTGGCTGCAACCAATTTCAAATTGAACGAAACTGGCTGCTCATTTAACGAAACTCACATTTGAAATTTTAAAAGCCGCAACGTTAAAAGTAAATTTGATTAAAATATTACAAAATACTGTACGTATAAAAACAGTGAGGCAAAAATGCTTTTGCAGACATAATTTGTATTTTAGTAAATTCAAATAAATTATCGTAGTTGATATCTAAAAACTTACATTAAAAAGTAAGAAATTAATTAATAAATTATTTACAACGGCTGTACGAGAAAATCAAATTGTGTTCTCAAATTAAACTAATTTCCGACTGTTGCTGAACCTACACACATGCACATACCTCACACATACATAAATACATATGTATGTGTGAATTGCAGCCTGTTTTGTTCACCGTTCATTTTCCATTATGTGTCTGCTTACATTGTGCATATTTTCAGCGTCAAATCAAATTACACACGCACACAACGAAATTCATTCATAAAAATCCGGCTCACCTACACGCGTAGTAAAAATGCAGTCGCCAAGCAACGCAACAAACACATACATTTCTATATGTGCATGCGCAGAACACACACACACTCACACACCCGCTAAGAGAGCTGCGCGCAAGCGCTCTCCCTTACTCTCTTTCTTTCGCTCTCTCTCTCTCTCAGTGAATGTGGCAACTATCTTTCATTGAATTCGTCCTGCTGCTGCGCCGTGCACTTGTCGCTGGAGAGCAATTAAATGTCTGCCCCTGCGCCAAGTTGACAATCGCTCTGCTATCGCTGCCAGTCAACCATATTTGTTACACGTGTTCGTTATGCAAGGCTGCCACTTGTACATGCAACATGCAACAGGGAGCAGGAGCCGTTAAATCTTATTCGCCTTGATGCACTAATACAAATGTAGTTAAGTACACGCACATACAATCTGTATTGATATATGTGTAACTTATGCGAAACGCGTTGTCAGAATATAAATATATATGTGCATGCATGCATGTGTGTCTCTCTGGCTGTATGTGCGTTTGTGTAAGTGTGTGTGTTAATGTATGTTTGTAAACCTGTTTGCAGCCTTTATGGGAGCGTTTCATAAGCACAGTGGGCATAATTGAACAGTTAATTTGTGGTTTTGTGTCACTGTGCGTCGCTTGCTAAAAATTATTGCTGCACACACACAAATACGCTTACCTACTCAGCTACCTAACAAACACACATACACACTTGTATCGTTCTGACCACGCAGAGTTTTTATTTTATTGTCGTTGTTGTTGTTGCTGCTCGTCTCGTAAAAACACATTGTTTTTGTTGTTTGGGTTATTCTGATTTTCTTTTCGCTCACACTGCATATCATATATGTTTATGTGTGTGTATGTGTGAGTGCTCTTGCTATTTTTCTTTTTACTTGCGGAAAATTGTAATTTTTGTTCTGTTTGTTTATCTCTAATGCGTTCACTTGACACTTATTTTTGTAAATATGCAAATACGAAGAGTGAATATTCTATGTATGTATATATAATTACTTATTATATATTGCGTCTTTTTATGTGATTTAGCGCACACACCCAAACACACATATACTCATCGAAATACAGACTTGCCCACATGAGTAGCGCAAAAAGATACTCTCGCTTTTTTGGCGTTATCAGTTGCCGCACTCTCGAGCTCCACCGCGTTCGTCGCTCTCCTCTCTTCATTCACCACTCTCCGTTCTTCGCTTTAGCGCTCCTTCTTCTTGTGTTCTGCTTTTTGTGCTTCTGATTCAGCAGGCACTTGCTCCGCTCGCTCAATTCCCTCACACATGAGCAGCGCGTCGGCGTCGGCGGTTTGCTGCTGCTGCCGCCGCTGCTGCTGCTGCGCTGCCTGCTTCAGTTTGTTGTCGACTCTCTTTGCGTTTGGACGCGATATGTTGTGTGTGCTGCTTTTCTCTCGCATTGGCTAACGGTTATCTGCTTTGAATATTTAAATGCTGCTTAACTCTATGCGCAAAACAAAGCAAACAACAAACAACAATCGAAAAAAAACACGCACAAGCGTACACAATTTAATTAGCAAGAATTGTATTCGCTGCTCTGCTTCGTTTTGATCGCGAGTGCGCCGTCGTCTGTCTGTCGTCTGTCTATCGTCTGTCGGTTGTTGCCAAAGAAAGAAAGAAACGCAAATCGATAGGCAAATCTTGTGTTCTCAATTGTTGTTATTGTTTTTGTTGTGTCATCGAAATGAGTGCAATACAAAATTGAATAAAAAAAGGGAGAAAATTAATAATAGATTATTGTTGCTGTCTAAAAAAAACTTCAAGTGGCGGTGCAAATATTGAATGAGCCGAAAATAGCAATAGAGCTGCTTCAAAAAAGGCTACAACGCTGAACCTTTTTGCTGTTTGTGTGTGTTAAGAGTCACAATCCGGGGCAGCCAACGATTCAAAAAAAAAATCTGTCTACAAAACCACAAAATCGCTTAAAAGATCGTCTGTGCGTGCGCGTATCTGTGTGTGCAGTCGTATCTGTGTGTATGTGTGTGTGTGTGTGTGTAGTCGTATCTGAGTTTGTGTTTGAGTTTGTGTGGGTCGCGCACTGATCCGTCGTCGTTCGATCTCTGTCGCGTCGCCGTCAGCGTGAGCGTTGCGTCTTATAAGCCGAACTAAAGCCAAGACGCGATCCGTTGCCCGATCCCACTTCTGAGCGGTTTCCTTTCGTGCGCTTTGTTTCAGGCACGTACGTAATCTCTCTCGTTTGCCGGCCATAATCAACCTGCCTGCTGATCCATCCACGCGATATAAACAGAGGGTTACACAGATACCACGACAATAAACAGATACATACACAAAACTGTTCCATACTCTGTGCCAAGGGCGAGAGAAAGATAGAGAGAGAGAGAGAGAGAGAGACAGAGCTGGAATATCAAAAAGCTGTCGGCAGCTCCTGCTTTCTTGGCAATGTTGCCTGATCAAGATTGTGCGCCTAATTTGAAGTTGTAATTAATTTGGATACCCTAATAAAAACCAGAATAAAGACTCTTGTGCCGAAGACATAACGCAAAAGGGAGAGACACAAAACCAAATATACAAACTGCTACCTCGTCTTACATTTGAGGGGCGTTGCACGCGCCTCCATTTTATTGCCCCACCGGTGAGTGAAGTGTTGAAAACAGTAGTTGAAGTATTTTTTTATTCAACTCTAGCTACCAGCTAGAAACCCTTTTGATATGTGCCCACACCTATGCGTGTGTGTGTGGATGTGAGTGTGTTGCCTGTTTTCTTGAATGAATCTAGGAAAAACTGGTTTTTAAAAACTGTTGGCAACTATCACAGCAATTCAGCTTTGTGGCCAGGATTGTTGGCGATCTTTCAGATTGTTGCGTTTGTTGGGTATGGAAGAGGTTGGGGTGGGGGAGGGAGGGGGGAGATTGGCCATTTTATGTAGCTGCCTCTCAACCCTTGAACATCATTGAAATTACTACTGTTACAGTTTCCGGTGTTACCTCTGATTGCATTTCTTTTTTTTTTTTGTTGGTTCCCTGTTCTCACTTTTATGGCCATCGATTCCCATTTCGTTAATGGGAATGTGTTAATGCTTGTGGTTTTGTGTTTTTTAGTTTTGTTTTCTAAAGCGCTACTGTTGGATTGTTGGTTTCTAAATGCGTTCAGAATGTGGATCAATGAACGCGTAAGAACATTTACGATCATTGATAAAATAGAGCAACCCAATGCTGAGAGTCTTGATGAGGGTTAATGATCATTAAATCGAAAGACAAAACAAAAATAAGCAAATTGACAATAATATTAGAGATATACTCATGTTAAGGATAAGATGTGATAACTAAGAAATTGAATCACATGAGCTCCATTTAATTAAATTTCCTTATGCAAATGAATTCAAATATCTTTTCTCACAGAGCGAGTAAGATAGTTATTCATAACAATTGTTGCTACTTCACATAAATGATTGCCCTGCAAACCAAACCGATTTTAAATATAATAAATAATTTTCTAAAAACGCAAAGATGTCTTGGATAAAATCTGATTTATAGCTGCATACCTTAAAATTATTTTCGACGATTTTTGTGCACATAATATTGTTAACTTTGTTCACTGCGCACACACTTACTACCGATTTGACCGATTTCAAAAATACATGTTCCTCACTTACAGTTCACTGCGTCTTGTAGCTGGTTCGTTGCCCCATGCTACGTTTAATGTTGGTGTTCGTTAGTCCTTTCTTTTTCGGGATATCAACCTGCCGCAGACAGACCGAGTTCAAGATCGATACCACAATCATACACACACTCACACACAGATTCAGATAGGGAGTAGGAGTGGGGGCGGACACCGGGACAGACAGTCAACACATGTGCGCAGTCGCAGACAAGCAGAAGATCACTGAAGATCCCTTTTCCAAAAAAAGAACAGCCTCAGCCTCAGCCACAGTAACAGCAACTAAAATATATTCTACCGTTACGTGCACACTGAAAATTGCACCCCTATTGTTGCATGCCACGCTGTCGCCGTCGTCATCGTCTGGGCCTCGGCTTGGGTATGCCTGTGGCTGTGGCTGTGGCTCTGATTCGGAGGCTGTGCAAGGAGTGTGCACCAGATCGAAATATCATATTCGTTTACAATATGTTTCTTGAGCATCTGCTGCCCGTTGTCCCGCACACAGTTGGCCTGATCGTTTTTTTTTTTCTTCTCTTTTATTTTACCAGCTCTCTTTTTATTTTGTCGCTGTGTGCCAGTGTGTGTGTGTGTTGCATCTGTGCCTGGCTGCGCAGGGCTACCAAACCGAAATATTGTCCATGCATATTACTCGCACTTTTCTAGGGAAAACATATGCTCCGATTTAGAATTCTGGCTTCGTAGAAAGTGGCAATCGCTGCCGTTTGGGCTTCTCCTTTTTATCTGAGAGCCTTGGCTGAGCTGTCAGATAACTTCGTTTTGCTCAGATACTGGATTGTGGATTGTGGGCACAATAATTACATAGTTTTTTTTTTGTTTTTCTACTCCTTACGTCATGCACATTTTTCCAATATCTTATTTGAAGTCTCAGCAGTCAAGCAACTTCCACAATTTTTGGTAGATAAGCATAGACTTAATAAAGTGATAGATCACCAACAGATTTTAATCTTATGGCTATTCTGGCTCAATTGTAGAAACAAATGTACTTAATCTATATAAAATAGATGATAGAATATATTTATGAAGACAGAGCTTCATTTCATAAGCTCCAATCTAAATAGCAAGCAAAATCGAAAATACACATACATGTATATATAGCTTGTTCCTGATTCGAAATGCTCAAGTGTCTGCAATTCTGGTTAATTGACTGATAATAAGCTTTGGCTAACAGATTGAAGTGTCTGCTACTTGGCTTACAAGCTGATAATTGTTATCATTTTGAACTGCCACTCGACGAACTTGACAGCATGACGATTCACGAAGCGAACACATTGAATAAAATTGCACATTTCATTTTCACATTATTAAAACCCACAATTCACTTCGAAGTCAAATTATGTCGTAGAAATGTTCAGCGGACACGTAAAATCAATCGGAATATTCGTTTGCTTATTATTTTTGCCACTTTTATGCGTCAATAAATTATTTTCGTTTGTGATTTGTACTGAGCACATACGTAAGTATGCCGAATAAACTTAGATCGAATATATAAAAATATATATATGTATATATATATATGCTATAAATGTTGGCATATAGAAAATCGCACTAAATGCACTACTGCGCTGTCAAATCAATTAGATGCATATGCATATACCATATGTATCATATATATATATATACATATATAAATATACATGTATGTCATATTGTAGTAGATTTTTCTGTTTCTGCATTGATTTTGATTGCACTGAAAATTTAATGCCGTTGTTGACTGCACACTGCGATTTTATTATCCATTTAAATGTTGATTAACTTAAATTCGTTTTTACTGCACTCAATCACACTTGATCTGTGACAGTTTCTCTCTCTGTGTGTGTGTGTGTGTGTGTGTGTGTGTATATGTGTTTGTGTCTCTGTATGGATTTCTGTGCGTGTGGGTGTAATTGGGGTTAGCCAGTTGGCCAGATCTGTATAACTAACGGCCATCAAATCAGCAAATCAAATTAAAAATGATTTCACAACAATTTATGCAGTTAGATCAATGCGAATCTGAATCTCAGCACTTAACATTTATTTATTTCTATGTAAATAGGTCTATGTATATAGATATATATATATATATATGTATATATATAAATATATATATATATATATATATATATGTATGTATATGCAGATAGAAGATAACGAGCGATATAACTGTTTGCCATACAATACAGACGAGACTTCCATGCGACAACGTCATCGTCACGAATCCCAAACCTTATTTGCATAACGTATCTAATTAGGCAGACACTGCCACAATCAGATTCAGATTCGGATTCAGAAACCGCTGCTCCATGCATAACTTAGCTACGCATCAACCTATCCATACATGCATACATATTTGCAATATATATACGTACACTTAGAAAATTATATTTAATTTTATTGTGATTTTGTTAAAGGGTCGATTTTTTCTAAGCATACAGATCGGAGAACTGTGCAACGACTTTTCGTTGCTTATCACAGCTAGAACACATGTAAACATAATTTATGCGTAATTGCTGACTTGAATTTATCTTGGAGTTATATTATTTATAGTTCCATCAGAACAACAGCTAATGTATTTCATATATATGTACTTATATATATATATAAGTACCGACAAGTAACATTAGTGCGGGTCTGGTCAGTTTCTGCTCGTGGATATTAGTGTTTTTCTATTTATTCATTTCTTGTTAAGTGCTAAGTCTCACATCCGTTTGATAATAAATGCAATTGTGGGGTTTTTGTTCTATTTCTTTTGTGTTTTTCGGTAGCTCATTGGAATAGAACATTGTGCTAGGCGATCTCGGTCAGCTTATCAGCGAATTCGGCCTTTGGTAACTTGATAATAACCCTACCGGAAACTATTGTTACGCTTTATATATAATATAATATATATATTTACATATCTTAATTATATTCTGGATGTCGATCAAATTGCTTGGCATGTAACCTGGGACCATCTTTCCATCTTTATGATTTCACAAAAAGATCTGCGTAAAGCTCATACTACACTGCGAAGAAGAATATTTATCGTTCCCCAAAAATCTGTGATCAAAATCAATTTCAAGAAACTAACCCAATTTCTGAGAGAGAGTCTACTTTTTTATGGGGGAATATGCAACATCAAAGCAACTTTAGCAACAAGCCGATTCTGTGAAAGCAACACTTTAACATAAGCGTCATTCCTTGTGGCGTTGGCAAATATTGAAGAACTCCAGCCACAAATATAAATCCATTAGAAATATATATTTAGAAAATCGTACAAATATCAAACCCCTTTAGCTCAAAATAAAAAACGAACTATATGATGGATGCTGTATAAACAAAACCGTCTTTTATATGCAAACCGAAGCGGCTCCTTTTGTTGTGGCCTTGTCGCCGTTGAGCTGCTCAAAATGGGGCGGACAACACTTTGATGTTGGTGTGTCTCGTGTCGCAAGCAATTTTAAAACGCACCGATCGTTGATACTGTGTACACACTGTGTACTTACTTACCAATGTATATAGTATGCCCAGACGCAGGTTGAGTCGCACCAGAGTGTCATAATTTCTAGAGTCAACAACGCATCGCTTGCTCAAATTGAGCAGAAAGGTGCTAACAGCGGCCATAGTTGAAGGAGTGAACGAGGTCTATAAAGCCCATTGTGGCGGCCTCCCTGCTAACTAATAGGTCCAATACAACTCGTAATAACTTGGCCAATTGAGCTATTCGAAGCGCCATTTCAATTCTCATGTGGAGCATGATGATGTGGCAACAATACGTTAATTTGATTGATTATTTATGCGATTATTTTGTTTGTTTTCTTACCATTCTAGATGAGTGCACAATATGGAACTGGCGATTTGTAAGACAGATCTGTCTGCAACCAAATTTATGCTGCCTCCCGCGCTGCCAACTGCAGCGGCAATTGCAACAACAACGGCAACGGCAACTGCAACACACTCTTTCCTCGATAGGGCGGTGAATATCAACGATCTCTTTGCCTTCAACGCGGGACAACATTTATTTAAGACCAACTACAATTCCACCAACTCTATATTAAACAACAGCGGCAACAACAACAACACCAGCAACATGCGGCTCAAAAAGAATCGAAAAGTCACATTTCTATCCAGCCTGGTTGAGGTAAGCTCTTAAAATAATTTTATTAAATTGATCTCATCCAAAGATGTAAAAAAATTCTGTGTTTCGTAAACTTCAAAATCTTACTTATCAAATCTTATTTTTTTTTTTTAACATATTCTTAAATTAATCGTAGATTAATCGTATTGATCAAGAAAATCTGTTAGCTATCGATTGTCTGGAATCTCTTTTCCTCATAAATAAATTTACATCACTCACAGACTTGACTTGCGATCAGTTGTCGTCTTTTTTAGCTTCAACATCTTATATTATGTTTTCCCTGGTTTTCAAACTTTATTTTGGTATATTTGGATAAATCTTAGTAAATTAATGAATAAAATTATTGATATAAGCAATCTAATATCTGTCGATCGTCTGGATTCTCTGGGAATATTTTCGGAATAAATAAGTTTACATCACTTACAGATTCAACTTTCGAATTGTTCACAAATTGTTCATATTGTATACACTTGTAGTCCTGGAGAGCAATCATAGCTAGATTTGACTGTAGATAAGTTGGCTGATCAATCATGTATGCCTCGTCTTCCATGCCAGTTTGGCAGGCTTCACATTTGATCAGCTCCAGCAATGACAGGCTGACGCGATCTTGAGGCAATTTTAATATGCATAGCACGTCGACTGGTTCTAAATTTGGCTGACCAAACAAAACGCAATTATTTTGTATTATGCTTCTGTGTCTTAGCACCCTACAATCAGAAAATTAAAAGACTCAAAGCTATAAATAAAAAAATGATCAGCCACCAAATTGAAGTCTGCATGAATAATTTAAATATGTTTGTTTTCCACTTTATATTTAATATCGATGAACAAGAGTCAAGCATAACTAAACGTAGCGTGAATCAATGTCGTTGAGAGCTGTTTGCCTAAAATCTTGAATCTTTTGTTTATTCGCTATGAAAGTGATAGGTGTGCCACTTCAGAGACCTGCCAGAAATGTGAACAATCAAGAATATACGCAAGTCTTCCGAAAATGGCAGACAATGGCGAGGATACAATACAGTCAATATGTGGCATTTATAAGGCTTCTCCCTGTCGCCTCATTATAACAGACAATAGCTCAGCTTATGATGATACGCTTTTTCGCATAGCCCTCATACACCCGCAAGGGGTATTCGAATTTTTATATCAAGTTTGTCACACATCGTAAGAATGATTTTTAAGATCGCATTTCTTTAAAAGTAAAATTAGTCGATATATCGATTATTGTAGCACGCGGAACTCAGAATCTGCAAGTGCTGAGCGGGTCAAGTTTGGCCGATAATTGCACACGTTTCGCGAATAACGATAAAATATCGATACTGCCACAATTTGAAAGTCAGAGTCTTCGAATACAATCCTGAAATACAATCTTGAACAGCTGGGTTCAGGATATCTCGACGTCGAGCATTCTCAGTTTTTTTTTAAGCTTTGCATGTGAAGGTATTTGGGTATATGCATGTCGTTGGCATAGTTTGCGGTAAACATATCCGTTGGACTGACCACTTTCATCCGGTTGCTCGGTCAACAGCCTGACGAGCCAGAGTCAAAGGACCTGCTTTGAACCTGGACGCATGCGCACTCGTGTGGAAAATGCTGTCAAGTAATTTAATCTATAGTCTGCACAAAAGTCGTGTCTTAAGTTTCGGCTTTATATATATACACACATATTTTTTCGTGTATTTCATTTTTTTTTTTTTTTTTTTGGCTAACCAAAAACGTAACAGAAGCTAAACTTTTTTGAGAAACTGTTGAGACTCTTGAGCGTCGAATCAAATTCCAATTCGAAATTCAAATTGAATTGTCTGTTTGGCGTCAATTGATTACGATATTTATGAAACATTTCGTTTGACTATTTTGACCTCCATTATCATAAACGGCAATAAACGACAGAAACAGCAGCCACAGACACACATCGCAAGTAACCCCTCCCACCACCACTCCCCCCATCACCACTGATCATCGTTTGTGTGTTTATGGATGTGTCTGTGGAAGTCAAATGTACAATTTAATTTATTAGAACGCGTTTGCCATAATCAAGCCCATGGGACAGACTCTGCAATTTGGACAACGGCATCCTCCAACCTCCCCTCGACAGACAATTGGCGGCAATCTATGTCGCAGTGTCTATTGTTTTCATTGTGCCCCCGATTTTTTTAGGGGGCCTCACTCAAATTTACTAACTGGTCAAAAGTGGCCAAACTCAAAATACTACATTTAAGTCTAACTACCCCAATGCTGCGACCATTTGACATCATTCATTATGTGGGTCGGATTTACTAGGGCAACATTAATTATCTGATGCCAGCTCAACTTTGCAAATAAACTATGATTTCAAATCTCAAAAGTTTTAACAAAGTGGGACATGAATTTTAATTATTTGTTATAGGAAGGAGACCCCATTAGGTATATATTATTGATCAGCATCTCTAGCCGAGTGTACAGTATCTTTATGAATTATATATATATCCATATCTGCACTGCAGTCAGTTAATGTGTATATAGATGAGCGGTCGACTGATAATTTCTTGTCATATACACTCAGAGTATGAATGGGACCCAATTTTAGAAAGTGGCCTTACTTTTGGCGCCAGAAACTATATTTCTAAATCGAAAGGTTGTGGCTTTCTAAAAGTTTATGTTTTCCTTTCTTAATTCCAGTGTACATTTATTTATTTTATTTTTTAATATGTTATTTATTAGCAATGCTATTTTAATCATCTCAGTTGTCCATCTATGAAGGAGAAAGAAACTTCACAATCATATAGATCAAAAGATAGACGGAGCAAAATCTTTATATCTTAGTTCGCGTAAAAAAAAAATGAAATAATAATATAAATTTCGCAACCACTAATGACAATGTTTTTTTTATAAATATTTTACAGTCCACAACAAAATATATTAAAGAGGAACCAGTTAGTGACTGCAAGGACTTGCCTGTGTGCAGATTATCGGATATTTCAGATCATGAAGCGTCTCTGGGTAAGTGTTAATCTAAGAATCGCTCGTAAAACAAATTTTAATAAAATCAGATTAAACTTGGGATTTCTATTGGTTGCTTCCAATAAAATGGTTTCTGCTTCGTCTTTCCAAATTCCAATGTACCTAGCAACAATTTCATAGAAGTTAACTATATTTTGATAGGGGAGCTAATGTTGAAGGCATTTGTAGATAACAAACACATTTCTTGGAAATGGAAATAATTAAATAGCAATATGTTGTGGGAATGCTTCGTTTTTTCTTGAACGATTGTATATGAGTCTTGGGCGCTATCGTAGCACACACACACACACACACACACACACACACACACACACACACACACACACACTTGGACTTGTGTGCATCTGTGGGGGTGTATGCATGTGTATGTATCTATACTCAAATCGGGAGAGTCTCTACAGAGACTCTGTGTATGCACATTTATTAAAAATATTATACACACTCACACACACACACATACATACATACATACATACATACATACATACATACATACATACATACATACATACATAGACACTCACGCGCACACTAGTGCCATCATCAGTCGTGTTCAGACTCTTTGGCTGTGTGATTTGTTTTTGCAAGCTTATTATTCGCATTTGCTTTTTGCACGAAGCGATAAAAAATACCAAATACAAATTGTTTGCGATAAGATAAGCCACAGACGCAGTGCCATATAAAAATTGTGATTGTTGTTCGCTGTTGAAAACAATGGGAACGAAAGATATTGTGAATTGCATAGATCGTATAGATCATATAATAAGTGTGTATGTACTTATAATATGATGCATGCATATACATAGTTGGTTGGTATTTGTTAAAAGTCACGTCGTTTATTTCCGGTGTCCATTCAGTGGCACAGGCAACACTCACACACACACACACACACACGCACACACACACACGCACACACAACCAGTCACCGCGCCCCAAAACGCCGGCAAAGTGCCAAGCGAACTTACAGATTCATTCATTCTTTCATTCACTCATTCGCCCCCAAGTCAAGTCATTCAATTCGAACAGCAAAAAAACACTCACACATACTCGCACACACACACATTTGCATTTGGAATACATGAAATAAATATCTTAAATGTGCACTCAGTGTGTGCTCCCTTGCGTTCCTGGTCAACTCAGTGCCTCAGTGCCTCAGTCTCCTGCCTGTTGCTGCTGTCAATCAAGCAATACGTCCGTCACTCACTCTTTCAACATACCTTACGTATACGTTATGTGACAAAGAGTCGTTGTCGTCTTCGTTCACTTGGCATGTGTCTACTATACTCTTGTCCACCACTGTGCGCATGCATGCTGCCACTTATGTCTGATTCTATTGCGCACACACATGTACATCTGTAGTTAAATACTATGTGTTTTTTTTATGTATTAATGAATCTGGTGGCTTTATGGTAATTTGTATGCATCTCTGCTGTGCGAATGCCGATGAAAATCTCTCAGTTTGAGGTACAATGGTGGGAAATTCGTGGAAAGAACAAAGCGTTTACAACACCCCCAATAATAATAAAAAGAGGCTGTATCAAAATAAACTTGAATTTAGCCAGTCTAGTATAGTTTATTCTGTTTATTCTAACTGTGTGCAGCTGTGATCATTTCTTTATTCTTGTATCATCTCCCAATGAAATTTATCTTAAAAGTTGATTAGTTCCCAACAACATTTTTATGTTTCTAATGCCTTTAATATACATAATTCTGCTTAAAGTTCTAAATTCGGTAGACAATCAAGCAATATATATTTGTGAATCGATGCAAAGTGGACTGGTTCGCTGCGAACCTGTTTCCAAAGACTGAGCTCTTCAATATTAACACATTTAATGGGCATTATTGTCAATCGTATTTGTTAACAACTTTAAGCCTTTTTCTAATGAGAACATACATTGTATCTTACAGATACTTAATGAATTTGTGGGCATGCACAGTAAAATTTGAACAATGCATTGGCAGTTCGCATTTAATGTTGTTTATAAAAACAAATCACATATTGAGATATTTTTGTCTTCGCACACACACACATACACGCACTATACGAAACACATACATGCGACTCGCAGATATACAAAAATATGTGTGCCTTATCGCTGGGTAAAAATCAACAAAAAGTAAAACCAAAACAATTTCAATGTCAACGCGACGCAAACGTACGACAAAAGTCAGTGGCCAACTATACCATACACATTTTGTTGTTGTTGTTGTTGTTGTTGTTGTATGGGCCCCAGTCAAAGACGCAGCATCAGCCCGATGTTCCATTCTCATTCCCATTCCCATTCCCTGTTTTCTGTTCCTTACTAATCATGTATGTAGCTGGGCATGAACTTATCTTTTGCCGCTAGAAGATCGGCCATAAAAATGGCAACAAAAAACATGAAAAACGGCGACAACTGCGCAGATGCTGGGCACCCAAATGAAAGGAGCAAAAATAATAATATTAATAAATAAGGGGAAAAAGCAACGGAGCACTTAAATTTAGTTTACAATATATATATATATATATATGGTGCTTACATACATATAAATGTATCCAGCCTGCCCTTATTAAAATTATATACATACGTATATGTATATGTATGTGTTTGCACTAAGTATATTTATTTGCGCGCCCTTAACCAGCGCATATTAATCATAAACTTTGAAGACAAGCAACAACAAAAAAAATGCGCAAGAGCCACACGAAAAAAGTAAAACAAATATAATTTTTTAATATGCGATTCGTATGAAATTGTTACATGCTCCGCGTGTATTGGTACGAAGAGAAGCAGAGAATGGCGAGCAGAGGCCGCGACTGCAGAAGAGAGCGCCACAACTTTCATTCATTTTGGACGCTCGCTCGCTCGCTCGCTGCGCCGCCCGTTTCCATTCATTCATGCTACTCTCGCGGCGCTCTCGACCAAAAAAAAAAATTAAAAAAAAAAAAACACGTTCGTTTTCATTCATACTTACGGTGCGAGTAGAAAAGTTTCTGGTTCTGCGGCGCTGCTGCTGCTGATCGGCTCGCGGCGTTGAAATGCAGTTGATGAATGGGGAATAGGAAGAGCAACAGCAACAGCAACAGCAGAAGCAACATTCGCTCGCTTTGACTTGGGGCTAGCTGGCTGCGTTTTTTTTCTTCTTGTTTTTGTATGGCCATTGAGGGGAATTTTAGTTGTTTTTTTGTAGTTATTTTTTTCGATTTGCTGCTTTGTTGAAGTTCTCTACTTGTGCTCGCCCTGTCTCTCTCTCTCTCTCTTTGTCCGTTCTTCTTTTTGGTTTATAGTGTGTTTTTGTGTGTGTTGTGTGTGTGTGTGTGTAGTTGTTGCTTTGGCTCGATGATGCTTGATGCCTGTTTCCTTCCTTTTTTGCGTGTGCCCCCCAGCAATGTTCCTGCAAACCGGCTTCGTCTTCGGCTTTGGCTTTGACTTTTTCGTCGACGTGGGCGCGTCTCCCAATTCAGCTTGGCCTGCGTTTTGTGTTTGTGTCTTTTGGCTGTATTTATTTTGACTTTAGCTGCCTTTTGGCTCCCTGCCTGGCTTTATTTATTCATAATTTGGACTCCCCAACTGCTGCCTAACGCACATTTGTGGACAGCTGCTGCTGCTGCTGCTGCTTTCAGCCAAACCAAACCAGTTGCTTCGGTTTATTGAGGCTCAGGTTGGGGCTGCTGCTTTGGTTGTGGCTCTCTCAACACTTGCGCCGTTTTTCTTATTTAAGTTTTGTTTTAATTTAAGTTTTTACCTTTCAAACTTCTTGTTCACAGATTTCTTGCTGTTGTTGTCTTTTTTTTTTTTTTTTTGGTTTTTTCGTGGAACTGCTGCGTTAACAATTTTTGCCTTTTTTGCGTTTACAATTTTTCATTCATTCATATAAATGTTTGTTGTTGCGGTTGCCACATGAATGTGTGAATGTATGTATGTCTGTACTTTTTACACATACATGTTCATGTGTATGTATTTGAGTATGTTTGCTTTTTATTACGGCTCGTTCATTCATTCATAAATTCTACTTGAGTTCTTTTGTTATTTACTGCCCATTGTAAAAAATAAAACTATAATCATTCGCAAATTGTAAAATCCTCATCGTTATGGAATTTGAATAAATGCTATGCATTTTTGTATGTTCTAGTTTTGAAGCATTATACATTAATTTGCTTTAGTGGCTGTCGAAAAACCCCAATTGATCACTTACCAATTACTTCAGTAAATGTAGCAAAATTTATTCTAAATTTGCATATTCCATTCCCGCTTAATTACTCTTGAATTTATAGATATATCTATACTTAGAACTTCACTTCAAATGGCTTAAGCACGTACGGGATCTAAAACTATGGAATTTTTATTAAAAATTTTGCTATCTAATCACTGAAGGACTGCGACAAATTTCAATTCATTCATAAAGTCATAAAAAAGAAAATAAACTCTAAACGAAGATAAATTTGTTTATTTGGATATATGCTGATGTTGTCTTTCTTTCATATTTCGTATTTGTAATAATGAAAACGGAAATGAGTAAATTGATGCATCCCCATAATTTGCGTAGCTTTTGCGGCAGCTTCGCAAAAGCCCGGGGCATGGCTAATCAGCACGCACCAAGCGGCCGAGAGGTGATCACTGATTGGGGGCGCTGTTGTTGCTACTTTTAAACTGACCCAGCACAATGGCAGAATGTCACCGGAGCATTGAAGGTGCACAGAGGTAGGTTGAAAGTTGAGGCCTCCAAATCTAGTATCGGATGTTGTTGTTACATATTGACTCAATATAAATTACAGTGGGCAAAATTGAAAACTTGTGTAAACGTCGCACGTGTAAGCGTTGCGCACTCTGCCCTCCCCCAACTACAGCTCACTCCCCATGAAACCATTGACAAGAAACGACCTTCAAGTTGCTGAACTGGTAATTCTTTTCACTTGTGGTACAAAACATAAGAAAACGCGGTACAAATATTTACGGTTTTTTTCTGATAAGCGTCTTATCAGCACTTCAATATTTTAATGCAAGTACCTGCGCACACCTATCGTCACTAATTTAAAATCGCTTGCAGACAAAGAAAAAATAGCATTCTCGTTAGCTATTCACAGTGTTTTTTATTTCTTCAATTTTATTTAAAAAATAATTGCAATAACCTTAATATACACAGAATTATAAATTGATATATTATTCTGCTGGGCAAATTTCAAGTCAGTGTGGTGTGTATCTTCGCTAGATGCGGATATAAAAAACATTGCATACTTTTTGGCCACACACTAATAATGAATGCGTATAATGTATTGCATACTTTGCAGATGGTACCCAAAAAAAAATTCCAAACCAACTTGATATAAGAAGAAGTTTAATATGTATTGATATTTAAATATAAAATAAATGCAAAAGGAAATTCACCCATTGTGAAAATGGGTAAATTTGTAACTGATAAATTTTCAGAACTATAGAAAAATAATTTGTATAATTAATAATAATAAAATGTTTTAATATTATGCGATTATTGTGCTCTAGATCATTCAGTGAACTAAAAGTAATGTTGAATTTTCCTGGAATGAATATACATATTCTTATATTTAAAAATTGTATTTCAAATTAATTTTCATTGCCTGTATTGTATAAAAGCGTGCTTTGATTGATCGAAATCGGCACTTCTTCAAGGTTTAATACTACCAGTATTAGTTGTATGAAATACATTTAAATCCACTACTATTATATTCATTCATTTAAAGCGGAAATACCAATCAAAATGTCATTATGATGATCATTTGTGTTATCTTTTGATAATTAAAATAATTAATGCCCATCTTGAGCAAATTTCAATTAATCAATGGCACCAAATTTGGTGGCCTATTAAAAGCATATTCCATAAGGCAACCGGAATGCTATTAAAACAACTGTGAAATCTCGTCACAAATATGAATCAATTAGCTTGTGCAGCAAAAGGCAAACATGTCCACATTGGCCAGCGAATATGTATCCAGATACGTGGATGTGCCAATCGCCAATCGGCAATTGCCATAAAAGCAGCAACAACAGATTGCGGATAGAAACTCGTTCTTTGGAGCAGCATCAATTGGCCAAGTGATTAAATGCCGGGCGGACGGTCGTCGGGCGCCGTCAGCATGGCCAATTGATAATGCAATGGCCAACGGTCAATTGACAAACGAAAATCTATTCGAAATCGTATGTGGAGCTTGTGTCTACTCCGTATAGATGCCGCGTATCTAAATATCAGTCATGAGGAAATATGAGACACCTGCAACACATTCGCATTATGATTGGGAATCGACTGCACAATTTTCCAGTTGCCTGCACGTCAAGCGCAAACATGTCGGTGTGGAAAGGGGTGGAAGGGGGAAGGGGAACTTTACAGTTTATAGCTTATAGTTTATAGTTTACCTACCAGGAGCTAATGAGCAATTGAAGCGTGTCCGCCTGGGCCCAACGAGTTTGGCTAGCGAACATAGCCCATAAGCCCTTTGGGCCAATTTAACGCTGCTGGCCAGCCGTGGCCCTACCCTTTTGCTCATTTCGCTCTAAGCCCAATTGATAATTTAACGCTTCAATTGGCCCAAAAAAGAAATTAACTTACGTATGTACCTAATTCTTTGGCCCAGTGCGCAGGCGTCGCATCGTCTGTATTTTTTTTTTTTTATTGCTTTTTCCATTATTTTATTGCTCTTATTTGCTTCAGCCTTGTCATAATTTGTAACACATTGTGAGGAGCGATAAAGCTGCCGTGGCAAATGCCTTTTGTTAGTTTTAATTGTCATTGGAATTAAAAGCAATTTTGTCGTGGCACTTTCTTAGGGATGCTTTCTCAACATTGCATTAGGGCGTTTAACACTGTAGAGTCGGATACACTTCCGTGCACTCACAGTACTTAAGTAAGTTTTCATTATGAGCCAAGTGACTGCTCACAGATCTTCAAAGCACAAGATCTTTGAGATTGTTAGCTAATTTACCTCATATTTATTGCTTATCCCTTTTGCAAATCTATATTAATCTGATAATAACAATTTTATTTTAAATCTTTCAAGAATTGTGAACCCTTCTGCAGTCATATTCCAAATATCATTTGGTGATAGAATATTCATATTATTCGATCAATCAATCAATCAATTAATCAATAACTCTTAATAATGTTGTATCTATTTCAAATATTATTTTTAACAATTTTCACAGCATGTTTTACTTATTGTAATTTTACACAACATTTGAAAACACTTTTGGATTTGGTATTTAAATAAATGAAATTCATTTTTAAATTCGTTTAATATTTCTTAGGAATCTGTAAAATATGGCGCTATCTAATCATTGGCCATTTTTTCATTCACTTATCATTTACTTCATAATATCAAAGTATATCTCAATATTGAGATTATAAGATGTAAGACTTAAATAAATCAGAGCTCTCAACACTACTGCATATCTAATCGATATTACAAATGGTCATCGATACCTCACTCGATACTCGGCACTGATACCTCATCGGTTTTTGTTAATCAATCAATCAATCAATCAAAAAATACCGCATTTAAATCCCTTATTTTTATGAATGCTCATTTAGTGAAACATATCTCAATATTGAGTTTTTCAGATGCAAGACTTTAATAAATCCTTAAAGAGTCATTTTCATAATTCACTCTAGTAGTATTTGGCTAATGTAAGTGTAATTTTCCAATTTCCTTGGCATTCACTCTACGCATTCGGCTCATTGTCGGCTTTGCTGGCGCTTTTGTGTCTATGCCAAGTTAAACTGATTTTCTGTTATATGCTCTGAACGAAAACAATCGATAAATTTTCATGTTCGGGTGATGGCTGCCTTAATTGTTGTTGTTGTTGTTGTTGTTGTTGCTGTTTTTGTTGCTAGCTTTGGCTGTTTCTCGTGGAGCAACGAAGCGCCATCGACACAGTGGGTTACCTTTTGCCTCGCCTTTGATGCTTGGCGCAATTTATCAACGCATTTTATTGAGTGTTTTTGTTGCTCGCCTGCATTTTTAATTGTTGCCGCCTGATGCTGACCATAACACCAACCGATTGCCGTGAAAATACAGGCAAATCGTAAGGGAGTATTACTCGCTTGTGACTCTGAGCATAAATTTGTATACATTCCATAGTAGATCGGAAGTTAATTTATGCCATCCATGGTGTGTATATACTTGTACTTGTACTCACCGTATTCTATTGTATCATTTAGTTTTGTTTATTTGAGCCAAAAGATTTGTTGCTGGGCGCATAAATTAGTTTGTCATTGATCGTATTGGCGTCTTGTTGAAAACAATTTTTTGGGGCCCAAGCAATTGTGTCTGTTTCTTTGCCACTTTCATTCTGTTGCTGCCTTGTTTAGGTAGCAGCAAACAGTTCGCTAGCTGGCTGGCTGGCTAGCCACCGGAAAGGTGGTGGTGCAACAAATGCATTGCTTGATGCGAGTTGTGAATCTCAGTGCCATGTCGAGCTGTGCCAACAAACACTTCAGCACGCAAGCTGCAAAATCTCAACTAGGAGCAGGTGAAACTTGCGTCCAGCTCAGAGCTGGACAGACCACTTTTGTGGCAGCTAACTGGTGGCAAACTGGTCTCTCAGTCTCTCTATTAAAAATAGTCTAATGATCAATGTGCACCCTCCTCTCCGCGACCCCACCTGGTATATGCAAATGCTGGGCCAAGAGAGAGGGTGCGGAGGCATCAACGTTAAGTTGTGGAATTGAATGCAATGCAACGAAGACGCACAATTCAAGTGCAGCTTCCAGTTTGATATCTGGCTAGGGCAAAACGCCAGGTGTTATGCTGTAGATGCTCCACATAGCACGCCATCCAACTGGACACCAGTTGATAGTCCAGTTGTGTTGTTGTTGCTGCTGTTGCTGTTGCTGTTGCAATTGCCGCGTTCTGTTCGCCTCGCGTGGGCTTATTATGGAACTCAAATTGCATCTTCATGTGGAATTGTGCTGTGTGCACTGCGAAATAAGTGATTACAGCTGCCCACTATCATTTTTTTTGTTCGGAAATTAAACTGATTTCGTTTGGGGCAACCTAGTGTTTAGAGCTGCCTACGTGCTGCCGCAGGCGCCACTTGACTGAAATCTTATTTAAAAACAATTAATAATGCTTTTGTTGTCTGTATATTTGTTTTTTCTTCTTCATTTTTGTCTTTTCTTTGGGTTTGTGTTTTTTTCTTATCTATGCGCGACCGCACGGCGGTTTTTAAAATGTTTTCCGTCACACTTTTTAAGGCATGATCATCAGAATTCGAGACGGCAACGTCTTCATCTTAATTGTTATCAACTAATGGCCACAAATTTGTCAAATAAACCAAACGGCATCAATTCGAAAAACATCGTTGTAGCCATAAAGCAAACAAAATGCTTTACTCTTAAAGATACATTTCATTTGGGTGTCTTAATTTATGCAACGCCGTTTCCAAATGGTTATAAAATGCCGCCATTGCGACTATAATGGCTAATCGCTTATATTATTGCTTTATGTTAAGTGTGTGAAAGCTATTATTGACCGATGAGTGGATC
Source organism: Drosophila cognata (assembly GCA_035041535.1). Classification (NCBI taxonomy): domain Eukaryota; kingdom Metazoa; phylum Arthropoda; class Insecta; order Diptera; family Drosophilidae; genus Drosophila; species Drosophila cognata. The sequence goes on along the minus strand of JAWNLC010000571.1, from coordinate 7,414,014 downwards.
GGATCAGTGGGAATTACTCAGTTGAATACATTGAAAATGTAAATGCTAAAAAACTTGTCTCAAAAATACACAATTTTCTACAAACTTGTACATTAAATGTAGACGAAAATTTCAGGATTTAAAATGCTTGTGACACATCGAAAGATATTTCATTTATTGCTAACCCCATGATGAAGTCATAAACAATGAACCAAAATCTATATATTATCACGAAAATGAAACGACAAGTTTCAATCAAGCAACAAGTTGATGATAAAGAGCCTTTGTCACAACTATTAGCTTGACTCCAGTCCAGCTCTGACCGGCCACTAATGAATAATTATTGCTAATTGATGTTGATAAAAATGAATTTATGAATGTGTTATGTGTGATGTGTGGTTTGTTGAGGTCTCTAATTGATAGAACTACCAATTAAATTGGCCTCATGAATGAATAAGCAAGTCGATTTGTAACTTGATTGGCAAACTTGACTGCGAACAGAGGCGGAAGTAGCATTAGAGTTATCCATATATATGTATATATATATATATCTGTTAAGTAAACAGTTAGATTTGAAGATGCGGCAGAGAATCACACGATATGCGACTTAAAAAAAGATATTCGAGATAGAGAAGGCCTTATCTAAATATTCATTCATAATTTTCGCTGTGGCTTTATACATATATATATATGTATGTATGTATATATCTGTAGAAGCTATTATCTACGTATCTATGAAGTACAACGCTGAGTTCACAAACAAAAGATATACAACGTAACTGCTTATATGCGAGCTTGTATATAAACATACATGAAGCATATTTAATTTGAGGCAAACTAGCAATGATTAGGAACATCCGGTTTACTAACCGAAAAACCAACCGAACGACCAACAACCAACGAACGAACAGCGAACAGCGAACAACGCAGCATCCACAGTCATTGAACAGTAGCAGCAACGACGACACTCGAGTTGATTCGCTTTTTGGTTCTTATGTCTACGACATCTTCGTCATCATCATCATCGCCTTCGTCACCATAATGATTATGATCATCAATGATGATGGTCGCTGAGTGGGGTGCCACAGCTGAAGCGCCAGGCATTGCCTGCTTGCAACTTGAACATAAAGCAGAGATAATAATGTTGTAGCCGCTGCTGCTGTTGTTGTTGTTGTTGTTGTTGTTGCAGTTGCTGTTGTTGCTGTTATTGCTGTTGCTGTTACAGCTGCTGCTGCTGCTGCTGCTGCTGCTGCTGCTCGGTGTGGATGCTGTGAAGTTTCTGTTTGGAGTTGGAATTGTGTGTAATTTGTTTGCCGGCTACTGCTGCGGCTACTGTATTTTAGATGCTCGGCCCTCTGGACAGGCAGGCCAGGCATCTCCACACGATCGAAGCGTCGTCGTCGTCGTCGTCGTCGTCGTCGTCGCCGTTGTTGTCGTTGCCGTTGTCGTTGTCGCTGTTGTTGTTGTTGTTGTTGTCGTTGTTTGTTGTAGCCGCGCTACTTGAAGTAGCATCGGCAGCTGATACGCGATCAGCATCCCAGTGAGTTTATCTTGCGCTTTTAAAATGCTGCCTCCTTCTCCATGGCACTCGCTTCTCTCATTTGGCAAAGCCGCTTCCTTTCGCTGCCTCATTAAGTTTTAACTTTGCCTATGACTTGAGATTTTTTTAAGTTTCTTTTTCGATTTTTTAGTGCTGTATAATTGATTTACCTTGACAATTTTATGGTTTATTGTTTGTTAAAGTCTCCTTAAATTTTAAATATGTCTTTCGCTGGCTCAAGTGATATTTATGTTGTTTGTTTTTATCACTCCTTGCCCCACAACAGTTTTAATTGCATTTTTTTTTTAGCGCACTTTTCGTTTGCTTGTAGAAAAATGCTCATTAGAATGGCCAGCAATATTTAAGCGTTTTCCTAACATCATTTTTGTATGTTACATTTGCAGAGCACAATTTATGGTTGATTGTAATTTATTTCGCTCATTAGCAGCTCTCCAGTTCATTTCCACTTCTTGCTTTAGACCATTTTCACATGCGAAAACAAATACGCAGGTGACTGACCGCGTTTCTAATCTAAATCGCAATTCAATCCCATGTGCCATTTCTCATTGCATAAATTACTGCATTAATTGTGATGAAAGAACTTGTGAAAATATTAAAGCGCTCTTCCCGAATCAATTAAAAACCGATTAACACAAATTAAAGTTCCAAGAACTGGCTGCTGCTGCCAGCACCTTCGCCTACAGATGTATGCAAATGATGTTCATCGCTTGAAAATAATAAATTGATAATTAATAACTTTGATGGCTTGTAGATAGCATGGGCAAAGGAAAACTATAAAAAAAAGAGACTAAACCAATCCAAAAACTTGTTTGCTACGGAAACATATCCTGTGTGCATTAACTGTTTTACACATGCTTCGGCAACTTCCGCAGATAGAGGGGGCAGCTGAATGAAATGCAACGATTTTCCAGTTTACTTGGCGGTATATATACATATATATATATATATATATATATATATATAGTTTTTTTTTTTTTGCTTCTCGTAGCTTTTATGGCTGCTTCCTTTACGGTTGCGGATGCTCAAATAGGTTGACTTGGGCTGGTCACTTGTTTGCAGTTTTCCAAAGCTGATTTGAATGCCAGATACAATCCCGAGCAGCAGCTTTCGCATTTCATTTGGCGCTGCGAGCTGTTGCCTGTGAGTGAACAGCACCCCACATCATTTATCGCATGGCACGGCACGGCATTGGTTTAGCTCAATATCGGGCTAAATGATCAGCGTCAGCTTGGAGTGCAGCTTTGAAAAGAAAAAGTTGCATGCGTTTTTTTCGTGCAACTCGGAGTTGTCTATTTTTGCAGTGTGTTGTTGTGCTGTTGTGTATTTTTTCTCACATTGACCGGATGAGCAGCTGCTGCTGCTGCTGCTGCTGCTGCTGCTGCTGCGGATCAGGTGAGGATGAATATAATAACATAAACCCCAATATCAAAAACAGCAACACCAACAACAACTTCTAGCAACAAGCATCGGCAGCCGCAACGGCAGCAATCGAACTGACGAAACCAGTTTCATTGAGAAAACGGAAAATCGCTGGGGGCCCGTGTGGTTGGTTGTTGGTTGGGGCCAGTACTGGACACTGGATACCGTGTATACCGGTGACGGAGCCGAGAGAGGCCACTACATGAATTAATCACTTCGTTTGTTGCGGACCGATCGAGCAGGCGGGTGGTTGGTACTAACCCAGCGTGTGCGGATGTGTGCGAGTTTCCAGATCACCCGAGCTGTGTGAATGAATTGCTACTGAGTGGTGTGTGTGCCTGAGTGCGTGTGTGTGTGTGTGTGTGTGTGTGTGTGTGTGTCTGTATGAGTGTGTGGAGCGGGGCTCCCTCATGCCGTGCTATGCACATTTTATGAATGAAATGATCGACAGCTGAATTGCGAAATTGTTAAACAACAACAAATCTCGGCAACAGGCCGAAACAACTTGTATTGTTGTTGATGCTGGCTCGGTTGCTGTTGATGCTGCGTCTGCTGCTGGTCCATTGATCCAACAGGTCGAACATTCGCTGGCGTCGTCAACGTCAACGTTGCGCCGGTGGAAACATAATTTCTCTTAATTATATTGCCGGCGATCTTGTAGAGTTAATGAGTGTTGTCTAAAATTTTGTTATGCTCATGCCATTTTTTATAGACATCTATACTTATATGTGAATATTTATATATATATATATATACATATATGTACATACATGTATATATATAGAGTGATGGGATATCCTACTCCATCATTGAAGCGGCCCGTTGCCAGCTGTCTGTTTATGTTAAGTTTTTATTGTTACACACTGAAATGTTGATTAAATTAACGAACTGATAGATCAGCCCAATTAGCCCCATCAGTTTCGTTACACTTTTCGATTTCTGCACATTTTGTATGATTTATGTCTTCATTGAAATGTATGATGCATTATGATTGAATCTAACTAAATTCCAATGAATTATACATTGTAGAAAATATATATTTTTTTTCAAATTTGTGTCTTATAAATACTGCAAATTTAAGATAAATTATTGATTATTTTGAAAATATATACTGTTTATCTTTTCACACAGTTCATAGCTGCATTTTGTCTGATTTTGGATATTAGAAAATACCTATATCAAATTTCCATTGGGAATACTTTTTATGGACACTTGAAGTTGAAAAATATTTACAATTACAATTTTCAAGATTCGAAAATAAAGTAAGGATGTAACTTTGTAATGGTATAAGCAACTAACACCTTAACACATCCACACTTCCTTTCATGAAGTTTATAGCTGCATTTTTGGAACATCTATTTAGACCCATAAACGAGTGTGTGTTATGTATATGTAATCATAATCTCGATGACTGCACTTCAAACAGTTGCCAAAGTGTCTGTTTGATATCAGACACTCGGTTGCTTTCAGTTTGCCCGTTTCTTCACACCTTATGCATATGCGGTACTCGTTTCTAGGTCCTCAACTGCCACCACCCCCCGCCAAGTTTACCGGCCCAGACGCACTGCAGCCACAACAAGTGCAATGGCAACAAACATGAAAGCAAATGCTTTGATCTATCGACTGCAATAACACCTCATTGTGCGAGCCCCAACCTCTCCCAACCCACCCCTATCCATCCCCGAAACTAGCTCAGAACTTACCAATTGTGGTGGCTGCGTTTTACCACTCATAATTGTATGTTATAATGATTTTGGCTTTTAATATGCGGCACAGGAAGGCGTGCGGGTAGCCAATGAACGAAATATAAAAAATCGTTTTCCGAAACATAAAAATGAGTTTTTGTTAGCTTTCGACTATTTTTGCGCTGTTAGCTTTCCGTTTTTCTTTTTGTCGTTTGATGTTTGTACAACTGCTGGAAGAAAATCGTTTGGAAAATAAACAATGCGCTTTTTCGGATGCGACTTAGCGTGAATTTATTGTGCACCAATTTACTGGTCAAATATATTGCCACATATTGTTACATTTATACGACTTAACTAAATATATATAAATTTTTGGTAAATTTTACCCGAATTTTAGCATAATGTGTACCGTAGTTGGGCATTGTTTGTAAACATGACAAGTTCCGTCGAAAACTGCACGCAAATTCATTGAAACACAAACGCCGCGCAGTCTGTTTGTGTTCTTTAATGTTGTTTTTGTTCTCGTTGTTGTTGTTGTGTTTTGTTGTTGTTGCTTAAACAATATACCCATAAAGATGGGCTGTACAAATATGAAAAACCATAATGTGTTGTCTGTGGCGTTTTTGTATTCTTGTGTTTTCTTCTGCCATTGGAACATACATATTAAAAATGAATTTATTCGAATTTAGCGAGAACTAAAATTTGTACCAAATATTAGACGATTGATCTCAGTTCCGTTCACGTTGCCCCGATTCTCGCTCATTGCCAATGCATTCACGGCACAAAATGTGAGAGTTTTCGTTTGATCATCAATTTTATTACATGAACGGCTTGAGGCTGTGTTGTTTTCACTCGCATACCCTATAATGATGCTGCCAACTCGCATATACGCATACAGATTGTGCCCGCTTTTAATCATTTTTAATCTAATTCAATTTTACAACTGACACACTTTAGAATCAACCCATTTGTAAAATATACATTTATTAAGTTCCATTTTCAAATTCATTAACCAATTGAAGGGTATCTCAAAGTGCTGTCATCGCCAACAAATTAGTCTCAATTGTTCTTGTTTTGGGATTTCCAGTCTTTATAAACACACACACTTTCACACCGACTATCTATCGATTGACTTTGTCTACATAAATTGTGTTTTGTGATGATCGTTTGCTAAATAAACATTTGCTGTTGCTTTTGTTGTATTTGTTATTCCTGTGAGTATGTTGTTCGACAACATTTGTGCCATTTGTCTTTAATATATGGTTACATACTTCCACAATTACAATTACTTACTTTACTTGCTTATTGTACTCATATAATGCAGTGCAGTCTAAGGTAATAACTGGCTTATCTTAAGTTTCATAAACATAGCTTTTCCGGTAAAGCATCTGCTATTCAATGCCAATGTTAAGGCTTCCGAAAGTTTCTTCCAAATGCTAATTGCTCTTAGAGAACTTTAACTTTGGAGTTGATTTAACTCTCCCTAAAGATGTGACATGCAACACAAACTTTTATGACTCTGAGCAAATGCAATTAGACATATTATTCGTACCGCCCACCCTTAATTAATTCACTCTGAATGACGAACTGACTGTCGGAGTGACTGGTGAACTGACTAACAACGCACAATTAAAGCTGCGAACGCAATGCGCACGCGCACAGCTAATTCTGTAGGTTTTTGTCAGATTTCCATAGGCTAATTGAATGAAATTAAAATTGAAAGACAACAATTAAAGCAGCAGCTGGCAGACAAGAAGAATGTCGCTTGGAGATTCTCCCCCTCAAAATTGGAGCTAAATGCCCGGCCATTGTGATTGTGGTTTAGTTTACACACGACAGATATTGCAGGGCGCAGACGGCGCGGTATTTGGACTTGTTTCGATAACAAGTATTATTCACTGACTTACACGTAGTTCTGGGAAATGCTTTTTGCTGTCGCTACACGCAGAAAAAGAAAATCACCCTGAAAACTGGAAAGTTTTTCTTGCTCTTAGAAATAAAATATGTCTATTGAAAATGATAATGAAATTTGCATTCTCGACTGCTATGCTAGAATTTAGCTTAATTTTGGTTTCTTCAATTTAAACTTATTCAATTTATAATCTTATTAGTCTTAATATACTAATGTACTAATGTAACAATATAGATAACAAAAATCTAATGTAAGACTTCTCTGTACACATGTAATCAAACAGCCGCGAAGTTAACCACCGGGAAAATCCCGGGTTTTTAGTAAGATACAACCTTCCGTTTTAGAAATATACTATGAGGGCAATGATTTTTTTGCAGAGTGTAGAGTTATCTCCCCATGTGTTGCACATATACTTGCAACGACCCTAGGATTATAGTTGGGTTCTTCGCAAATGCAAGACGGCTGCCATTTGGCGGAGTGGGCAGACCTTGAGCGGCCTTGTTATCATCTATCGTCGGGACTGGCTACCGTAACTGCCAACCATACACTTGGCCAGCTCGAGCGGCTACCTGGTCGGGCGACTAAGCGGTTGGCTGGCGACTCTTTTCAAATTTGTTTCGCACAGCCTTAGTGGGAGTAGCGCAAAAGGAGTTGAGTAAATAATGAAATGAAATGAAATCAGCGCTTAAAGATTGAGGGGAGACAAGAGCCCCAGCAGCAGCAGCAGCTTGAGAATTTAGCCCAAAAATACCAAAAAAAAAAAAAGGCACAAAAAAAAGGAAACCACGATATATTCGTATTCCCACGACTCTTGGAGCCAGACGCCAACGCGACGAGTCCTTGATCGAGGCATTGAAATGTACGAGTACCTCGGTAAGTGATAGTTGCTCGCAGATTAAATTGTCTGCATTCGCAATGATTCGCACAGTGGCCAGCAAGTCGAGCATACCGCAAGCCGGCATGCAGGGTATTCACCTCATCGACAATTCGCTCAGTTTCTTAAAGAGCCCTTTTCTTTTTGGGGGGATTAGCAGGTAAAAGCTGAAAGGCAGCCTCATTGTGTGCCGCTCACAGGATCCGTAGAGACGACGAGTGTGTGTTTGTAATTCGAGTCGAACCATTCTTTTTTTCGGGTTTTTATTTCATCTTTGCCTAAAACAAATATGAGCATATATATTAAAATACAGATGTATGTAAAAATACTCTCCAGAAAGAATTTCAAGTTCAAGTGCGTGGGAATTTTGTGTTCCGCGAATTTTTACGGTCTGTAGAATATTATAATAGGGATTGATGGTCAATTGTACGTCTATCAATGTATAATATTAAATTTAAATTTCTTGATACCTTCACAACATTTTCTTATTGATTTAATATAAAACTAAATCCTGTGATCATAATTAAATTGATAATGTGTATAGAAAAGGACAATTATCACACGCCTCAGGTGCAGCATTTTTCATTTTTCGTTGGCTGCTACCCTCATCAAAATGGCAATTAATTATATCATTTTTTGAACGATTGTCTTCTACTCCAAATATTCGAAACGTTCATATTGGGCTCGATCGTTTTGCACCCTGTTTGCGGGGCACGCATGAGGCGATCCTCTCTGAATCTTTGCAGCATGCAACATGTGAGAAATAAACACACAATCGCGCACATACATACACGTACGCGCACACACACACACAGGTTCGCCGAGGCGGGCATACACAATTTAAGTGTTGAGTGTGTAATTTTATATTTCCGGTGTAGTAAGTTTCATACGACAACTCAGCTCTTTGCCAGGGCCACATCTTTCACTGCTTTTCTCTGTCTTTTGCTGCTGCTGCTGCTTTTGCTGCTCCTCCTGTTGCTGCTGCTGCTGCTGCTGCTGCACTGTTCTTTGCACTTGCGCGCTGCTTTTGCTGTTTCAGCTGCAAAAGTGCAGCAGCAACAGCCAACAGCCAACAGCCCACAGTCGACAACAGCAACAACTACAAGTATCTGTCCGGTGGTTTGGCGCTGCTTGTCAGGCAAACGACGTCAGCGTTGTCTCACACAATTCCTGCAATTATTTTTATATCGAAAAAAATAAAAAATAAACCGAGAAACACCCCACCCCAGCCACTATCGACTTCAGCCAGAGAGACAGACACCGAGACAGCCTGTCATGCATACATATTTATTTTTACGCCACTATATGCTTTGTCGTAATTTGGATGCACATTATTTGATTTATTCGCTTTCAATATAATTTTTCAAGTTCTTCGCTTTATCCAGAACTGAAGTCGAATGCTTGTTGCTATTGTATTTCTTGTATAACATTAATTAAATTAAACTGCATAAGGCTTTTCGTAGAAATGAAAACGGCAAAAAACGACAAATACTAAACATGTTTTTATAGAATTTTAAATACTCTTTAACTGAAAAATTGCTAAAATTTTTCTAAATTTGTTTATTGTCTTGAAATATTTACATTAGTATTAATAATAGATAACATTAATATTTATATACTCTACTACTGAGTCCACTGATATATTTGTATGTGTAAGGGCGTTCAAATAGTCGCCTATACACATTTAAAATTTATTTTTAATGTTCACAACTTTTCCAAGAACTTGTCACATTTCGCCTCAGTTTGGCTTTGTATTTACATAAAGTTTTTTATGTCGCCCCATTATTGACATAATTTACGATTTAAGCACTAAATACACAACATTCGATTGTCAGCGACTATTCTAGGTTAGACTTATTAAGCTAAAAAGCGCTTGTAATCAACTTCAATCAGAATTGAATCAAATTAGTTGAGAAATCCACAAAGTTGCCTTGTTCAGCCCGAAGCCAAAGTCAGTTCAAGCTGAAGCTGGATTGCAAAGGACATTGAAGATAAAAAGAAGTAACATTATTTGCAATGTGGGCGGGGCAGTGTGTAAAAAATAGACGAAGACGTTGCGGTGGCTGTCAAGGGAAATTGAGTTAAGAGTAGCATTTCAATTATATATGTATAACACTACCTGAATACAGTTTGGAATCAAACTGTATTTAACCAATTTGATTCGTATCGAACACGCACCCAGCCAGGGAAATGGCCAAACTATATTTGCAATTGAATAGAATTGAGCTCTTTGACTTTGGTTTTCTGTGCAAACAGAAGCCCCAACTTCAGCTTCGTCTCCGACCACATGAAGTTGGTAATGAAATATCTAACGACCGGAAGTCAACAGCAAATACTTAATAATGATGTTGCCTTTTCTGAGTTGCGTCGCAGTGTGGTTGGCTGTTTTGTTGTTTGGTTGTTCGCCTTTGGCTGCCATTTGCCGTTGCTAATTTTCTCTGCCTAGAATCAAATTGTGAGTAGTTAGCTGCACGTCCTCCAACCTGTCGGGTGGACACCCATTAAAGATGTGCGAGATAATTTTTTAATTGATATGGCAGTTTAAATAATATGGCAGCAAATTGCATAAATATTAAGTGTTACGACAATAAAATAGTTTAAATAATATATATTATTAGTATATATTTACTTCCAATAGGCGGTTGTTCGGTGAAGAAACCCCCATCGACCCACTTGAGCCTTATTGGTTCATTGCATTTTATCCCCTCCAGCTTTTTGTAGTTTGAACTGGTTGAACATAGTTTACTGCCTTGATTGGATATCGGAGAGTTGCAATATGTCTGCGAGGAAAGGAGAAACAAGGAATTTCAGTCGTGGCAATATCAGAATAAGTGTTATAATTACATTATTTGCTATGTAATTTGTATTTAGTAATATATATTTTCCATCGAAGTTCTCTCTTTGTCTGAACAAAAATACTCTGGTTCAATTTATAGATATCGATATGATCACAAACTTTCACATGCTCCATTAAAAGCTTGAAATTAATCTTTTCCCGTTCTTGGGGGATTTTTTGCTTGTATACTTATAATACACACATACTTACACATATTTAATTCTTCACAATTTTAATCGAGCTCTCTCTATCTTCAAATTAAGCTGAGTGCACTGTTCAAATGCTAAAAAAAAGGCCAATCACGTTTAATGAGTTCCCAATATGCCGTTATGTTCGATAACGATCCCATTGGCGTTATAAAACCGGATGTTAACTTGTTCACACGCGTGCCAAAATACAAACGGCTGAAATGTTCCCACATATGTTTATGCATATTCACATTTCACATTTATCGAAGACAGGTATACATACATATATATGCAAATAAATATGTATATACAGGCTCTGGTTGCATCTGGATCTCAGATTATAGTGGAGCTCCATTCGTGGCCTAATTACAATTATGTTTCGGAAAAGTGATCGGTTCTGGCCTCGATAGTATACCATGTCAGTTGGTCTTATCAACTTGATAAGTTATCGCGAAAAAAAAACCTTACTGAACAATTTTTTGCGAGTGCTCGCACTATTTTCTTTATGGCCACTTTGAAACATATTGCTGCGTCTTCTTGGAAAAATGATAAGCGGCAAAAGCGTAAATTGCGCATTTATATATATATATATATATACGTATATAAAAAAAACTAAAGATTAGCAGGCAAATGCTTAACTGTGAATCAGCGAGAGTCTTACAGACCAAGATGCCTTATGCATAAAGAGAGTTTTATAACGAGATTTGTTAAACATGGAGTACGTGACATTTGTAGTGAAGAGTAAACTTAGCAATTGATTTGTTGCATATAAAATAATAAAATGATTATTATATTTATTGGTGATTCTCGGACTTTAGCCTCGCTAAGAGAAACAAGTAAATTTGCCTTAATAAATTACAAAGTCATTTAAAATCAAGTGCCTCTTGATTATTTTAAGAACTGGTACACTCGAAAATTGAAAATTGAAAGCCAGTTTTAGCCATGTCAAGAGTATGTAAAGATTTGCAAATTCCAAATTCCCTCGTTTTGGTTTTACTTTAAGTTTCCGTTAGACTGCAAATTTCAATCATATTCGGATTAAGTCTTCACATTTTCATTGATCGTGCGGCATGTAATGACTTTATTGACCCAGTTCAGCATCAAGAGCAAACAATGAACACCTCATAAGCATAGCAATTTGTGTGTGTGTGTGAGTGTGTGAGCGAGCGAGTGATCACCAACCGCATCAGATCGCATGCAAGCGAAGGTCCAAGAATTATCGACTAGGAATGTAGCGTAGTCATTAACACCCAAGTTGTTTGTCGTTTTGGTGTGTGTGGCCCACCAAACGGAACTCCATCAAGATTCGTACAGACAAAGCTGGCCTGGGCACATAATGAATTTCAGACACGCACAGACGTTTTGTAATTTCATGTTGTAACTACTTGTGTCTTAAAGAGCTTTTCCCTTTTGGCCAACCAACTGCTGGTCATGAGGTATCAGACATACATAAACATAAATATATATGCAATGTCAAACATTTGTAGGCCTTTGCGATTAGCGACATAGCAATTTGCTCGACACGCAGATGCGCCCACCTCAAAGATAGGCACAAATATATGTGAATTTAGCATTTTAAATGCATATTTATGTGTTGGTGATGTGGCAGGGCTACTTCGAATTCGCCTTTGCCGTTTGACGCCAATAGTATGCGGTTTTGGGATAATGATGACCAAATGATCTGAACGACGTCGCGTCGCTGCTTGCGTCGTCGCCACACGTAATTTCCATTCATTAATAGAGTCGCAGCAAGTCGACGCCGCATTCATCGCTCGTTTGTTTCATTCATAAATTTACCTGGTCGCGTTGTCATAATAGCTTTATCTGGTGGCCTTTTGCCGTTTTTATCTGACGTTTCTAAATTCTCGCGCACTCAGAGATACACACATACACACATTCATACACACGTATATAGCACTTATAATTTGTGCGCGAGTCTCTGCTTTTTGGTCTTTGTCTTGGCTATTGGCTCTCCTGCTTTATCACGTTCACATACACCACGGGACTTGTTGTGTTCGTTCGATAGCGATACGAATGCGAAGCAAAGCGAACGGAAGCAGCGGAAGTGGCGACGCCGACGTCGATCATTGTTGTTTGTGCTGCTGCTGCTGTTGTTGTTGTTGTTGTTGTTATATATATAGTTTTGATGCAAAGAAAACGAGCCGACGACGAGTCGCTTCTGCTTCTTCTTCTCCTTCGTCTTTGTCTTCTCCTTCTCCTTCTCCTTCTTCTACAACTTCTTGTTGCTGTCTCATTGTCTGTTGCTGGAGTTTTCGAGATAGAATGCGCGTGTAAGGCAACATAAGAAATTCATTCATAAATACGCTGCTGTTGTTTTTGTTGTTGTTCGCCTGCTGCACACCAGAAGGAAACTTGAGTAGATTTGCCATATGTGAGTTACACAGGCATTAATAAGTGCCTTCTTTCTTTAGTAAAAAAACAACAACAACAACAACATTGTAGCTGCTACTTTATAGCCGTTGGTCACTTGATCTTGATTATCCAACTTGTTGGAAGTTCTTTTTTTTTACTGCCAGAGAGCCAGTGAGAGAGTTAGAAGGAGAGGGAGAGAGCTTTTGAACTTTGTACACCTGTTACACCCTGTATGCAGTGTCACCTGTTGTTACCAGCCTTTGCCGCATTGCCTGCCTGCTTTTATTTGTTATTTGCTTTGGCTTTCGTTTCGTGCACATTTTTTTCTCAGTGCTAAACAAACAGCTTGTTGTTGTTTTGTTGTTTTACTAGGTGTAGCTGTTGCTCTGCTGTTGTTGCTATTGTTGTTGTCGGCACGATGTGATGGCCGTTTCCGTTCCACACACACACACACACATACACACACGCACGCACGCATGCATATATAAACACAGATACTCTCCCACTTATTACGCTCAAACCGTTTCGTTTGTGAATGAATTCCATTTTGTTTCGCACGCTCTGAGATTTATGAGGCAAGCATTTCAATTCCACTTGTTGCGCACTCATATCTCTCGCTCTCTGGGCGCGCTCTGCGCTTGTATTGGTGTCTCTCTGGCTCGTTTCTTCTCGTTGTTTAGGATACCCAACGGACGAGGCGATCGTTTCGTTTCAGTTTGGCTTCACAAATCCAGCAATCCAATAGATACACAGAGAACCACAGACCAGTTACAAAAATTATTTCAGTGTTGTTTTTTTATTGTGCATTGTGCAACGTAAATTTAACTTAAATAAATTTAAATAAATCTTATCGCACTTTGCTTCTATACGCTGATGTGTTGTGTATGTGTGTGCATACTAAAAAAAAATGAAACAATAATAAAAATTAAAGTGCGCGACTGATAAAACCAACACTCGCTGCCAAGGCAATAATGACAACTTATAAGTTAATAATAGTGTTGTGATGAGTTGTTACTAATTAGCGTGTTCTGCCATCAATTTAAATTATTGTGCGCCGCAAATCACAAACACACAAGACAAACAGACTGCGCCCCAAGTAAACCAAGTAACTCAGCGAACCAACCACTAGATTCATTTGTATCTGCGAGATCAAACGGCGTGTTTGTTAAAGAAAGGGTCGCGACTTTCACTGACATTTCGGGTTAATGTTTGTGGATGCTTTGATTTTCACGCCAATAAATTGAAAGCAATTGAACCCAACAATCGTTGGCTGGCCACCCTTGAGTGAGTGCGTCGTGCATGATTGGAGTCGTCTTAAATTGTTTTGACTTCTGACACCCAAGAGCACAATACTACTTAATCCACCACAACATACTCATTGACCAGTTGAGAAACGCGTTGTAACCCGCAAAATTATGACAAATGAATGGATCGATTGGAATGATAGTCGCATGTTGCCGCCATTGCGCTCAGCGAACTACAATACAAACAACAACAGCAACTACTGCAACAATCACAATAGCAACAGCAACAGCAACAGCAACAATAACTACTGCAATACCAATAATCAAGCATTCCTTAGCAATAATTGTCAATGCTTAACGGGTAAATTTCATTTAAAAGCGCACAAGTTGCAACAGTTGCACACTGGCAATGTCAAGTTACGAGGTAATTAATCAGATATAGATGTATAGGACTAAAGTAAATCCCTTTTAATAAACAGGAGTTAACTCAATGTGCAATAAATAATAATTTTGTATTTAATTTCTTTCGACTAATTTGTAGATGGACCCACAACAATGCCTCCTCTCACACCTGGCACGAATCGCAAGGTGAATGAGGTACTGAAAGCCTCGTTTGCCTCCTGGGAAAAGGAGGTGCAGAACTTTAATATAACCAAAGGTAAGGATAGCAACAGCTTATAGAAAGAAAAAAAAAACTTTCCCAAATGATAAACACAATTCAACTCTCATGCACTTGTCGAAATTTCAATTGGTTGCATTGGCAACGCCAATAAAATAATAATTTACACACAGTCCCATACAAAGACGTGATCATAAATGAATATTAATCGTTTCCCACAGCAATAGACTGTAAATAGAAATGAAATTTGGTTTACAGCGCTCCCACGCACAATAACAACAATAAAAACAACAGCAGCACAAATAAGAATACGAATAATAACAATTAATTAGGCAACCAATGAACGTGTCATTCGAAAAAGTAATTAATTGAATTATGTATTTTATTTGCTTGCTACACTTCTTTGTAGATCCCCGCGAATGGACGGAGGAGCATGTCATCTATTGGCTCAACTGGGCCAAAAATGAGTTCTCCCTGCTCTCCATGGACCTGGTGCCATTCTGCAAAATGACCGGCCGTGAAATGGTCGAGCTGGGCAAAGAGAAATTCTTGGCCATAACGCCGCCATTCACGGGCGATATTCTGTGGGAGCATTTGGATATACTACAAAAAGGTGAGCACGTGACCGGCATTGAACAGCAGACGCTGGCGCCACTCGGACATTAACTCAGTCAGTCTGTCACTCTGTCAAGGCAGTTGGTCATAAACTACAACGCTAAATGACTCCCCCCATACTTACACAAAATTTAAGATTAATTTTATAATTTTTACAGTTTTTATATATATTATAGAATTATAGAATTTTCAGACACTTGCATCAACATTAGTTTGACAGATATAAAATGATAGTGGATTTATTAATAATTTATAAATCAGGTTCTTTGTGAAATTTTGCGTATGCTTTAATTTAATGAAGACCCTTTCAAGAGCAGTAGTAATGCAATACCAAACGAAATTTACCTGTTCATAAGCTAGAATGCAAATTGGCAACTGAGTTGGCGGAAGTCTTCTGACCAGCCGAACAAACGCTAACGAAATCAAGGACTAAAGTTGATTGGGGGGGTTGGTGGGAGAAGTTGTGTGTTTGTTAGACAGTTACTAGTGAACGGGTTCTGTGAACTGTTGCCTGTTGCTTCCTTTCCGGTCTGGGACCGGTCGCAATTTGATTTTGCTGAGGTCTAAAACTCAGACAACAAGCCAGTGTAACAATTTTTAGCAATTTATTGAGTTTACAAAGCGCTGCAAAAAAATAATGCTTTTAGTTTGGGTCGACTCTATTTAATATAATGAAAACATTGTTTAACTAATTGAATTTCCGTTGGCAGATTGTGAAAAGCCAAATGAGGATATTGTGCATGGAAATTCCTATGAATCGACCACCACCGCCTCGGTCTGTGGATCAGACCATCAGGTAGCCAATTACTCAGCAGCAACACCAGCCACGACGCCCGTGTCCAACAACAACAGCAACAACAGCATTGCTAGTCGCCTGTCCATGGAATATGGGACATCAACAGCGAGCAGTGATAAGAGCAACAGCTACCACAACCCAACACCCGCCATGCCACACAGCGGTAAGCAAACACTATCCATAGAATACATATGCAATAAGTACAAATAGCAATCGGATTAGTCGTGTAATTAGTGTTGACTCAATGACAAATGATGTTGGCCATTGCTCATGAAGATCGACCTATTAAGCCATCAAAGTTGTTTATGGCACATCCTCTCATCGAGTTTTTGGCGATACAAGTTTCTTTGTGTCTGGTGGATACATGGATTGGCATATGTTTTGTGCATCCGGCGGACTGTTGATTCGGCAATAATTTGCTTGAAAGGCAATCAAAGCACCTACCATTACGATTACGATTACGATTACGGTCCAGATCAACAATTACGATTATGTATGGCAGCGATATCTGTCTTACCCGTAATGGCCAGATCCAGATCTTTATTAATCGCTAATGCGGAATGCAATCCATTGAGTGTGGAGTGCGAACGTTGTTTTATTTGTATTAGTGTTCATTTGGATTGGCTTTTAATTTATTTATGTGAAATTGAAATTGAAACGGAAATTAAATTTTAAAACAAATAGCTAAATGTGTCTGCGGTGCGCATGGCGCCAGCGTAGGCTGCCGGAGACCGCGACGACAGCATATCTAAATATCTATTTAAATTGTTTACATATATGGCATTCCCCCTCAGCTCAGCACAGCTTGAGATACATTTATTTAATGCGACGCCGTACAAATTGGAGCGACAGCGACGCATCATTAATGCATTGTATCTTTTGCATTGTATCTGCATCTGCATCTGTATCTGTATCGGTATCCGTAGCCGTATCTGTGTGGCTGCGTCTTGTGAGCTACTCTTTGCATTGCTGCCACAGTGTTAACATGATGTAGCATGCGCCACACAAATTTATTAATAATCGTAGCCTCTGCCCACAACAAGCCAAAGCTGCTGTTACAGTTAATGCTGCGACCAATGTCGTCTGCTCTCTCACAATATTATGGCCCAGTCGCTGTTGCTGCTGTTGACATTACTATAAATTAATGAAATTTATGATCTTTGACACATTATGACCATAAAAGTTAAGGAAATTTTCATATTCGAAGCCATAAGTGTGCGATGCTAATTAGATAATCAACAAATTTGACAAAAAAAAACTCAAATTTTTTTAATCTTTAAAACGAGCACAACGAATTGGACAGACGCTACCTTGGGATGTGCTCAATAATAATCAACATCATGTTATAAATTAGTTATAAATTTTAATGCAATTGTGTCTATTTACACAGTTTCAAAGATCGATAAAGTTTAGCTTTTACAGGACTTAACCAATTAACCAATGTGTTAGAGTTCAGTTAGTGAGCAACCAAATTTGGAACAGCTTTAATGTTGAAATCTATTAGTAATTAATTTTATTGCATTGTGGCAAACTTTCACATGCAGCTGTGCAGCTTCTTCTATTTGTGGTGAGTGACAAAAGACCCCAGAGTGATCAGCCAATCCACAATCCAGACCAAAATCTACATTAATGCTTAATCGTAAATCGTCGTCAGTGCTCGGTTCTTTTAGTTTGTGCGGCTCGACGTCTTCAATTTGATTCAATAATTTCTATATTCTAAATGAACTCAGAGCCCCTGTGACAGTGTTTTTGTTTTTGTTCTTTTTTTTCATCTTGCGGATCGGAACGTTGCCTGTTGCCAGTTGCCAGTTGCCCGTTGCCCGTTGCCCGTTGCCCGCATACAAATTATGTGAGTCGGCTTGTCATCGTGCGGTGTTTGGATCTGGTACCCTCCTGCTGGTTTTGTAGGTTGTTTGCTTAATTCGTTTCGATTGTCTTTTTGTCAGTCATTAATTTGCTGCATTTACATATTATTGATGTTTTAGCTAACTTCCAGCAATCCCCCTTGCTACTCTCTCCCTCTCTCTGCTTGCCCATTTGCATACATGAATTTATGTACATGGATCTGTGGAGCTTTGAGATTGTGTGAAAATTGTTGGAATTGCTGGCTATCTTGGCTGGAGTGCATGACTTGTTGACACTTTGACTGGCTCTCAGGGCTCTGTGTCCTTAAGTGCTATGGTAGTTATGCAAATTAACATTGGATATTTATATGTTCCAGGTGTTCGTCTGGCGGATTTGTAGGTACTAGTTTGCAATGCGGCATTAAGAGCGGCTTAATAACCAAACAACCATCAAAACTAAAACAAATTATGATTAATTGTGGCCATTAAAATAGAGTTTATACCTGGCAAAGGTTTTCCAAATTTAACAGTCGAAGAGCCAAGAAACAGTGTCATGAACGCTCGGCTACTAACTTGAATTTATTTTTATGGTCGTTTCTTCTTTGGAGTATGTATGTGTGTGAGTGTCTTTGAGTGTATTCTTTTGTAAAGTTTGTTTTAATTTGAGCTGTCTCTGCCCTCACCTATAACTTCGGTGCTCCATCCACCAAATACAACACCTACAACAAGCAAAAGTCAACGAAGCGCAAAAAAGTTGAAAATGCTTTGAGTTTCGTCATCGGGCAGCGATTTCTGAGCCACATGCCTACATATAATCCATAGTTAACCCTCTTCCACTCCTCCTCCCTGCCGCCATTTGAGTACGTCGAGTGATTTACAACTGTGGTGCATTCTGGAACGCATTACATTTGGGTGTTATGTGGCGATTTGCTTGAGTTCTTCACTTTCAATGCGCGAACTCTCATCTGCTAAAGATTTTCTTCCATCTCTTTTCGATTTTCATGAATCAATTTTATTCAATTTTTTTTTTTTTTTTGCGTCTAACACTTACTCATCATTTGTGCAAACGGCAAGATACAATAACTCACAGATAGCTCACATATGATTATGTCTTTGCGTGTGTGTGTGTGCGAGTGTTTGTGTCTGAGTGTGTTTGTGGACAGCCAGGGTCTTTGAATGTTTTGGTTGAGAGCGCATCTAGGCTAGTGTATCTTAGATATTTGCACGCAAAATTGTTTTTATTATCGCTGGCTTTGCATTGTTCTCTCAGCTACAAGGCGATGAGATGCGTCTTCTTCAAATATGGTCAAACCCATATGCTCTCCAGTTTAATTGGAAGCCCCTTAACACCAATGTTGCAGATGCATGAAAGATAGGCCAGCTACCTTTCAACACCAGTCAAATGGATGCCATGGACTTTTGTTGAGCGTATATTTGCGAAAAATTTGTTCTATTTTCAGTTCTATGTTTTTCTTTTTTCTTCGTTTTGATATTTGTTTTTTGGTTTTTATTTTCTATTTTTTTTTTTGTATATATATTTCTACACAATAAAATGCCTGATGCGTGAAATGTTTGTCCAAGCTTGAAGAGTTGCCATTGTTGCCGTTGTATGGCTGTTGATTCATGTTCATCATCATCATCAGCAACAGCCACAGCAACAACATCATGCTGATGTCGGCATATAACCTCAGCCCAGCCAACCAACCGATCCGACAGACCTGACAGACAGACAGTCCGTCCGTCAGTTGGCCTGGTGAGTGTTCCACTCGCTTTTCAGTCCGCCTGGCCATGCAAGTTGCGTCTTTGCTCGTGCCGCGCGTAGGTTGTTGCCTCACAAAATGACACATTTAATGCATATTTGACTTGTAGATACATTTGAGTGCGCATGCAGACGCCCCTTTCCACCTTCCAGCAACTCCACGCCACGGGGTCAGAGTCAGAACTAACGCCTCTCTGATCGCCATATTGCGTGTCACACACTCACAACAACAACAACAACAACACCACACACACTCACATCTCTTGTAGCTATCGCGAATATAAGTACAAGATTCATAAATGTATTTGTGACATTTGTGGACTCTTAAGTGTGTGCCAAGTGTTTAAGTTTAGTTACAGTTTGTTGATTTTGAAAGCGACAATGGAATTCTTAGCATACGGCACATCGCACAAGTACTTATATATTTACACACACAAATGCATACATATGTACTCATTATTTGGAGGATGGGGTAATGACTATCAATATAAAATAATCAAAATTATTTCAATTCCAGGAATAAAGCATTTCAATAAAATAAACATTTTTCTGAATCTACAAAATGAATCGCTTAAATCAAGAAAGTGAATTTGTATATTTTCATTTCAGAGAATATAAAAAGATTCGAAATCAGAAAATTCGAATCAACTTAGAGCGAAACCTATCAAGAAATTATGTTCTACTACCACTTCATATCCCGAAAAGATTGTCAAAAACAATGAAAACTCAAATGCAATAGCAAGAGGGGAGCACACATTAAAACAGATATCGAATTCCTGTAGATTTGCATACAATGTAATGCTTATAAGGTGTATAACTTGAAGACCCCTCCGCCTATATTAATTACTCTAAATTCAGCCATTAACGCAAGACAATTTTCACCTCCCACAAATTATGTGGCAACGAAGCAGAACACTGGGCCCGGTCAAAAAAACACCATTCGCATTCATCACAATGAGTAGCTAAAGACGGCCAACTAATATTAAAATACGAACCACGCACCATGCCCCAACGGCAACAGCAACAGCAACAGCACATAAAACCCTTAAGTCATAACATCTACGACTAAAAATTATGTTGATTGCAAATTTGTTAAGGTCATAAAATTAAATTTCGTTTTTAATTTTAACGCCATTGTTTTTGAGCAGGGGCAAAGAAAAATAGAGAGAGAGAGAAGAAAGAGAGAGGGAGGAGTGAGAGGGAATGAACTTCTGGTGAATCTAGAAGTTAGTAACTGGCCTAGGCATATTATTAAAGCATTTAGCGGAATTTAATGCGCCCACTTCAGGCCGTGGCAGAAGCTACACTTAGAATGGCATATTAATCATACTCAGAGCAACAATGGTTAGAGCAATCTCGGAGGCCTTCAAGCCAGAAATCACATTGTAGCTAATTAACATAGTCGAAATGGAGTTGGAGAGTTGAAGTTGAAGATTTGTACTGCGCGCCTGCGCGCTTCGTTGGTCAACTATTGGTGTTGTTGCGGTTCTGGTGGTAGTGGTGGTGGTGGTGGTGGTGGTGGTGTTGGTGTTGCTGCTGCTGGTGCGCCAAGCTGTGAAAAGTCAAGTCAACGGTTCGGTTTAATGGTATTTTCAGTTTTTAGCATGGTTCAAAAGACGCACAACTTAGAATTTTTACTTTGCTCGCATTGGGGGAGTTGCAGCCGTGCGGTTTCCCTTTTCTTTTTTTTTTTTTGTTTTTTGGTTTTTGTGGTCTCTCTACTATTGCCAGTTAGTTAGCTACTGCAACGTTGTAGCGTTCTCGGCAGATCTCGTTTAATTTATTACCATATTCAGCGGAATCTGACGCGCGCCAACGGCAACACCACACCAGCAATGGCATTGGATCTAATAGTGCTCGCTGCACCCCCTGCCCCGTAGGTTAGGAGAATTCAAATGGGTTTTAAGGCTGTTCGTTTCGAGTATGGTGGCAATATGTAGTCGCCTACCCGTTTATTCACTATATATATTTCTATATGTACAGATACATTTATATATATTTTTGTATACCCATTGTTGCTGTCGACGCCAGCGACGACGATGACGGGGTCTCCTCGATGTTGGGACTCGAACTGCCTTTTTTCAGCTTTTTTAGTTTTTTCAGTTTTTTTCAGTTTTTTCAGTTTTTTGTGCTCGTTTTATTTCGTTACGTACGTAGATGTAAATTTACGCCATAGAAAAGCGTTACGGTCGAGTTAATTTAAAACAAAGAACATTCAAAAGAACAACATCAGCGGCAACTGTGAGTTGGACTTTTTGTTGTTGTTGTTGTTGTTGTTGTTGTTGTTGTTGTTGTTGTTGTTGTTGTTGTTGTTGTTATTGTTTTTGTTTTGTTTTCGACTCGGGGGAAAAGAATTAAACATTAAATTGTATAATGCGAAAGCCGCTAATAGCAACAGCAACAACAACAGCAACAGCAACAACAACAGAGTCAGTCAATGCAATGAACGAAACGCAGAGACGAATTGCATCGGATAGTGAATACGAATACATTCATAGTTAGATTCGTATGTAACCATAGCTACAACTGAATGAGCAGCTAAAAGTGTTCGTATTCCATGTGAACTGCCCTGAACTTTGATTAGGGTCTGTGATGGAAAGCAAGGCGAAAGTTTTGCCACTCTCATTTACAGAGAATATATCATTTGCTAACACTATGTACTCCGAATATTTGAAATCGAAAATAGTATGTGACGAAATCTTCAGAGAATAAGAAATGTATTATGTTTGTTTAGAAATTATTTCCAAGAAGCCAATATTATTTTTTTGTTGATTTTGTGGGGCATATTTGTCTCTGAGTGCAGTGAACCAAACTACGCGCACTTCAATATATCCAACTCTTCGTTGCCAAGCAATTCGAATCATTGAATCGTGTCCATATTATTATTCGCCAAGTTAAGATCATTCATAATTTATTCAAATTGTTAATCGCTATTAATGATGATATTAATTAATTGCGTAAATGGTATTCAATTACTGCTGGAGTCTTTTAAATGAAATGTTTTTTTTTGCAATTGCATTTCAATATTCAATGATTTATTATCAGTGTCATTATTGTCAAGTTTTTTGTTAACCTGACACCTGAATCATGCCTTTATTGGCCTATATAGATCAAACGTAGTTAATTTAGTTTTTACCGCTATACTCATTTGGCATTGCAAAAACGAATTGAAAACCATATCGAAATCATGCATGATGGAGGCAGGTTACCAATTAATTTGCAATCAACTTTCAAAATTTTGTTTGCTAAGCAACAACAACAAAAGGAAAAACAACAACAACAACAACAGCAACAGCAACAGTAAAAGAGCGACAAGCAAAGCACTTTATGCATCATTGAGAATTAGGCAAACAAAAAACAAACGACAAAATGGAGAAATATTTAGACATGCACACACGCACACAACTTGAGATATCTAAATGTGTCTATATCTATTTGTTGACCAGTTGGTTGTGCCCCAAGTTGGCCAACATACGCCAATTTATAATTATTAACTCTGGCAAACGAACAAATAAATAAAATCAAATTATGTTCGTGAGTGTGTTTAGTGAGGGAAATTGTCTTGGGGCAGAGATTGAGATTGAGATGGAGACTGCGACGGAGAGTGAGACTGGAACTGAAACTGGGGCTGCGACTGCGACAGAGGCTGAGGCTGAGGCTAAGACTGAGGCCCTGTAAAGAACTACGGCAACATCCGCTGGCCGAGTCGATGAATGGGGCACCAAAAGCCGGTTCGTTGCTCGATTCAATGAATGAATGGAAATGAATGAACTGTAACTTGTTTTAGATTTGCGCCTAACTAAACAACGGACAATCTGCCTAGACTCCGACTCCGACTCCCAACTCCGTCTCCACTCTACGGCTGTCCATTTATCTCTTTTTCATATGTATATATATATATATATATATGTATATATATGTATGTGTGTGGCTTTTTTTGTGCAAGAGCTTCGTGTAATTTGGTTTACCTCTTTTTTTAATTTTTGCTTCTGCTGTTGCTTCAAAAGAGTTCACATGAAAGAGACGGCAACGGCGACAAAATGTTGACCGGATGTGAGGCTGCGCTTTTTTTCAGCCATTGCTCCAGTATGTGTGTGTGTGTATGTGTGTGTGTATGTGTGGCTATGTGTGCTTTAATAATTATATTATTAATGCGAATTTCATGTCTAAAGCACTCAAATTCATCCATTTTATTTCATGTTTTTTTTTTCTTTTTCTTTTTTTGCAACCACAATTTGGAACTATTTTGGTGATTTTTTTGAGTGCTACTAATTCGACTCAATTTGCGAACTGAATGAAAAACGTGTTAAAGACAATTTATTTCTATTCTGCTGCTAATAAAAAACTTTGTGCAAAAGTATTGATTTTGAAGATAATTTGTAAATCGCTTTTTTCCAACTTCACAGTTTAAGCCGCAATTTCCTGGGCAACTGCCAAAAATGTACAATCAGTCTACACAAATATCCGCCAGATTGTGACCCGCCTCCTGAAAACTCGCGCCCATCATTCCGTCAGCATCTTCGCAATTTCCTTGCATATTTCCGCAGTTACAGTTTTCATCACGCTTTTTGGCTTTTCCATTTGAAATGCATTTTTGTTTATTTGCCCGTGCGGCATTTGCAATTTTCATTAACGCAATTCTGTGGCCGCCAGCTAATTGAATTGTGTGAATTTTCCATTTTACTTTGCCTTGTGCATCGCTTCGATTTACGTGAATGATGAAAACGCTTTGATTTTAAGGATTCTTTTTACTTTAGTGGATAACTTTCAATGTATGTTAAAGATACAATATTATATACTATATTAATGATTAGCTAGAGATTTCAGATACAACATTCTACATCTAAAAAGTACACGATACAAAATAATTGAATAATCTAGAATTTGAAATGTCTACACACATCAAACAGATATCATACATGACCTTGCACCTGAAAACTACCCCCTAGCTAATTGTGACCCAACACCCTTGGGAACAGAAAGCAAAACCACTTGTCACTTGACAGACAAACATCAAAATTATATAGAAATGCTACAACACAAAAACTTGCAGGGAAATGCAACTCCAGTGAGGGTGACTGAAGCTGAGGGCTGGCTGACTGACTGACTCTTGTGTGGCTATGTGCCGTTGAGGGTGAGCGCCCCCAGCTAAATTCCAGCAGTTGCGTGGGCAAGTGCAGTATTATTTGCTGGTGCTGCTGCCGTTTGTTGCACTTGATGATGGCTATCAGTGAAAACAACCACTGGAAGGTCCTGCGCCGGCATGTCCTGCTCACAATTTGTTGTGTCGGCATTCAAATATGTTATAATTTGTAGCCAGTGGCTGCAAACCAGCACCTGAGCGATTCAATTGCCAGTTCGAGTTGAAGTTTTGTGTTCTGGATAACGTGGGAAAATTCTCATTCCGAAAGCTAATGCAATTTGGGCTGCGGGCTCGTAAATTCAGTGCAAAACTTGTTCTCTTGATTTTTATCAGTTTGCCGCCCTGCTAACTACCTATTTTTATTTTATTTTATTTTGTACTCTTTCTCTCGCTGTCGCTGGCTTTTACATTTAATTTTCACATCGTTATGCGTATTGTTGTTGTCGGCCTGCCTTCGTCTCATTTATTTGTCTACATTTTGTGTTTTTGTTTTTTCTTTTCTTTTTTTTTGGTTTTTTTTCTTTTTTTTTGGGTGGTTTTATTTTTCTCGCTCTCTTTGTTTTAAATGCGTCACAGTGTAAATAAATTTGAATTTTCAGCTTGTTTTAGCTTTTAATTTTGTATTTTTTTTTTTTCGTTTGTCTGGGCCTTTTGCAATTTCAAGTCAGAGTCGAACTCGGACCTATCCCGTCCCGTCGCGTCCCATCCCAGATTTTTTTGTGCTGTCGGCATTTTGTCTTTTGATGTGTGCGCTTGCGCAGCTGATTTGTTTTTGCCTTTGCTGTTAATGTTGTTGATGTTGTTTTCATATTGTTTCATTTTGCAGCTCTTGTTGTTGTTTACTTGTCATGTTTCTCCTGTTTGTCCAGACTCTAGTACGCGTACATATTGCCCAAGTTCTTCACCTCATTTGCATAGATAAGGCATCAAATATGAGCAGTTCGCTTGGGGCTACGTTTCAAAAAAAACTCATTTTGCTAAGGTCCTGCTGAAATTGTTGCAGGACAACATGCTTTAAAGTAACTTAAGTGCATACACTTCAACTTAAGTGCATACTATGAACACCTTATAAAAACCGCTTAATTTGAAACGGAAATTGAATTCTTCAATAAAGTCATTTCGAATAAGCAGATAATTTATTTTTTAAACTTTAATAAATATTTGGCAGTATATGCACCCCATAGAAGTCACTTTGACCACTTGTGCTCCCACGCTACAATATTATCCTTTGGTACGCAATGAGCTGGAACATGAGTAGTCTCGCCCGCGTTGTGTGTTGCACATTTGTCGTGTAATTTATCAAAATTGTGAACATTATAAAATGGTTGTTTTTGAGTTGTGCTACCCCCAGCAGCCGTGGGAAACATTGCGTCGAGTTCTGCGCAGCGAATGAGACCATATCTCAGGTGGGCTATTAAAAAGCCATTGCATATATGCAATTAATGAGCGACAAAATGCAATTATAGCCATACAACCGAATATACACATGCATACATGTGTTCAAATGTGTGTGCATCTCGTTGCCAAAAAAGGAAAAGAAAAAAACGAAGAAAAATAAGGTTTATCATTGGTCATTTCATGCGAAAAGCGTGAAGAACAAGAGACAGAAAACAAGAAGCAGCATGACAAATGAGCAAGGTTGTTGTGGGTCGGAGTGCACAAAAGCCGCAGGATATCTCGGTGAATCACAAAGAACAACAAGCAAATGAGAATACAACATCCGGTAATTTACTTCCTTTAGTTCCGTATCGTTGCCTTGAATGTAGCCCAAAGGTCCCCGCAAAGAACATTCAGCTCAGTTCAGTGCCTTTTGTTAGCATGCAAGTGGTAGAGATTTCAGTTTTATGAATGAACCGAGCCACGCACACAAGTGCTGCCACATAGAAAGGGAAAGATTTTTGGCTGGCTGCATTGAAGGACAATGCGTCGGCGCAAGTAAATTAGGCAAGCCGAACTCAGCGCCAAAGTGGCCGGGCAGGTAGCAGCAACAGGGGCAGATACCGGGCAACGATGCGAGCCTTCGCCTGACATTCTAATATCCTATTCCCATATCGCCAGCCTGCATCTTGCGTGTATGTGTATATATATCAGCGTTTTGTCCAGGCAACCAAACCGTTCTCACAGCGTTCGCAACTCGGAACCAAAACTCGGAAATGTGTGGGCGATTGCGTGCGTGTGCGTGTGTCCATGTGCGTGTGTGTGTGTGTGTGTGTGGCACACAATCTGGCCATGAATTACGTTGGAAAAAAAAAGCGCAAACTCAGGCACACACAACAGTTGTCCAGGCCTCAGCCTGGGGTCGGTGTCTTTCTCGCACTCTCGTACACTCCGCAGGGCACACATGTTGTCCGAATTGGGTTGTTGTTGTTGCAGTTGTTGTTGTTGTTGTTGTCGTAGTCATGGTGATAGTCGGACAGGTGCACAATTTGACGTTCAGCCAGCCGTTGGAGTTGCGTTCGTTGCAGGGTTCAGCTTCATTCGTTTATGCTTTGCGTTGTTGCTGTTGCATTGCGTTGTTGTTGCTGACCGCATGCCACCTTCTGTGCTCAGTGGGAAACGGTATTAAATGAGCCATTTAGCGAGTCACTCAAATTTTAGGACTTACCAACTGTCCATAGTTGACGGTCCGAGCGCAACGGCAACGTCAGCCAAGCCCAAGCAGATCCATAACTAACGAACGAGCTCTGATTGAAGATCAATTGATCAGGTTACTTCCTGCTGCAGTTCCATCTGTTATTAAAGAACAAGTTCTGTAAAATAACTATAGGAAATTATTTGAAGAAGATTATAGTATATGCATACGCCTAATCGGTTAATACCAGCATACAGACCCACAATTAGCTTGTTGAGCTATGTCTATACATTTAGAATCACAAAGTTAGATAATTGAAGTATCGATCGTTAACCACGGTTAAAGCCAAGCATACGATCCTGTGTGAGCACTTTGGTATGCCATGATCACTCGCTGCAACTTTAATGCAGGTCAAAAGCAATGCCACACGACGTGTTCATTGTGGTCAAGATCAATGTCTGCTTCAGTGGCTAGCATTTGAGCCAAGATCAACAGTTGGCAGCAACATTTTTAATCAAGCAAGCACAAGTACCAGCAAATACCAATATCAATAATATTTATAGCCAAGCCTCATTTATGGCCAGATCATTACATTGCGCCTCATCAGAAGCTGAAGATCAATGATGCTGCTGCTGCTGGAAGTTGCTGGAGAGCGTCTCCTTGCTAGAGCTCTCTATCAAAGTATCTGGTTTCATTTCCGCTCTACATGCGCGCCAAGGAGCTGCAAAGATAATACAACTCGCAGCGACTCAGCCTTCTCATTCTCATGCCCATTCCCATCCACATTCTCATGCTCCTGCTGCTGTTGCTCCTCCATTCAGGGCTGTTGTTTGTATTTTGTGTATATGTGTTGTTTACAAGTCTAACAATCAAAGCATATCTTTAGAGCTGCATCTGTTTATTTTGTTGTCAAAATGCAGGTATACAATCCAACTCCAACTCTAGCACTCATTTCGTATGAGATGATGCTCTATATAGTTAAATTGCGGACGCATCTTGGCCAGCGTCAGTTTACGTGGAAAATTGATATTTTTCTTTGCCACCGCTGCACGGAAGCAGCAACAGGTGTGTATGTGTGTGTGGGGCGTTGGGTTGGTTGCAAGTGCAGCTGTAATTATGATTGTATGCGTGTCAAAACATCAACAACAAAAACAACATCTCGAGACTAACAACTACTACTGCTGTGTTTATGATTTCCTTCCGTTTTGCAGACTAACAGTTTATTTATTTATTTAGCTTTGCTTCTAACAGGTTCTGTGTTGAAGTGGATTCTCCACACTCACACTCACACACACGCACACTAAACTCGATCTCGCTCTCTCTTTCACACATTCTATATGTATTATTATGTTGCGCGGTTGTTGATAATTTATATACACATCACGCTGCATTGACATCCGATTTACATTAGTGCCACAAGCCGCATAAGCACGACAGCGAGAACGAGAAAGATAGATAGAGGGGGGGAGAGAGAGAGAGAGTAAGCCAGAAAGAGTAAGAGACACGTGTGGCAAGCAACGGAAGTGCTTACTCAGACACAAAAGCAAGCCCAGACCTTGATTGCACTCCTCAGCAATTGCTGCAGTTTTGCACACGTGTGCCAGGGCACAGATCTAGCTTTAATTTGATATCAATTCAGACCTTTTCAGTTCAGCTCAAGTGTCAGCGAGTGCCCTGCTTCTGCTTCTGCTTCTGCTCCTGCTCTTTCTCCAGCTCCTGCTCCTGGTGCAGCTCCCTATTGGTATCTGAGCTCTCTTTCTCCGCCCTCGGCAGCTGTTGATGCGATTCCTTGTTCTATCCGCTTGGCTATTCGGTAGGCGCTTCCTGTAACTCCCCTGAACCCAGTGCTCTGGGTACCAATACCAATACCAGTCGTTCATCTTTTTTTTGTTCACAACGCGTTATTGCATTAAATTGTAATCCCTTTTAGCACCAGGGTATTTACGCTATTGTGCGAAGGAACAAGTTTTTAATTGAAATTCAACAAGATTTGCCACCGCCTGCTCCTGGGCAACGCCTCAATCCTTTTGGCACACACCACTTCACACACAGCATTCAACATCCAACATTCACTATTCACTTGGTATTCAGTTTGATATTCTGCTTCTCGAAGACGACACACACGGTACGCACATAATTATTATGTTCGGCTCGGTTCGGCTCGTTTTGTCAAATTTTCGATTCAAATTTTCGAACGTGTGCGTTTTGGGCAAGTAGTTAGTAGGATAGGATCCGAGTGTCGTGTCGCCAGTGATTCCGATTGTGATTGGTGCGTTATGTTGCGGTGGTTGCTTTTCGGTGGTTCGGTGGTTCCGTGGCTCCGTGTCTCCTCTTTAGTGCGCACGTGCTTCAACCGGAAACGGCCGTAAGCGAGGCGCATCAACATCATCATCATCTCTCCCTTTCCCACTTGCACTCTAGGGCTATAGTCACAGCTGTCATTGCCTTGCTCAGTTTTGTTGTATGTTTTTTACATTTGTTGTTTTTTTTTTTTTTTTTTTGTGTGTGTATTTCCGCTGATGCTTCCATTGTTCTTTCCACTTTACGCAGCAAATCAAAATATCAAATATAAATATATATTTTTTACATTATTATTTTTTGTTGTTGTTATTTGTCAGTTCTGTTAGGCAGAGGCGCGTGCGCTGCCAGAATTTGTAAGTGGTCAAAAATTAATATGATTTGTTGCATACATAAATCCATTTAGCAGTCCTTTTGTGGTTTGGTTCATTCAAGCCACCGCAAATGGTCAACAGCTGTTAACGTTTTCCAACGCTCAGCATTTTTGAGCCACATACTTATGTTCATGTCGAAGACGTTTCAGAAGCAACTTTTCTGCATTATCAGCATTGTTTTCCTATGTGGATTAACGAACAAGGTGAACATTGAATGTACTTGCAGAATTTTTTCCTGGTAAAACTTGAGCTGCACACCCCTGAGGCCATTGCAGTTTCTTATTTGGTGCCATATTTATCGCTCAAGTAATCAATAAACTCTAAAACTGATAACATGGCCGCGATAAGAATTACTGTATGCAACAACAATTTGATGGCAAACGAGTTGCAAATATTTGAATGCAGTTTATCATAAGGTATTTTTTAATTTGGTTGCATTTGAACGTGTCTTTTCGTCTTTCACGTAACTTGAGCTTAATTTTGTCATTGGCTGTTGCCACTAATGACAACACGTCCCAAATGCCACCATTTTTATTTTTACAGCAATTATACAACCAAAAAAAATCTCTAAGATTTGTTTTTTCCCTTGTAGTTTTTTCATCTTTTTTTTACCAGCAAATTATGGCAGCACGAAAAAAACACGTACGCCTTCAATTTTAATATATAAACAAACAAAAAAATCATAAAGACGGCAACTAATTTGGTATTGTTGAAGACTCGACAGCAGCTTTTCAACGCCACTGGGTTGTTGGCCGGCCCGTTGGTTATGATCTCATACGATCGACGCAGTAGCCAATCCCAACTTTGTCTAATTATGTACGTGTGTGTGTGTGTGTGTGTGTGTGTTTGGGTGTGTATGTGTGCGTATCTATGAGATGCTTTTTATGTGGTCCATCAACAAAAAATCGTTGGCGTCTGTTCGCTGATGAGCTACTGCCCACACACGCACACACTTACACACACTCGCACACAGATACACTTATACTCATAACACTTACAGTTCCAATCCGATTGCTGCTGACCAGTGTCTGGTGGGCTGTGGGTTGTTGCTGATGGCCATTTTGATGGCCTAAAATGGTTAATTTTGTTGCTCTTATGTGTTGGCGTTGCCATATTAATGATCTTTTCGGGCTGACTTGAAGACTATATAATTAACAAATGTTGCAATAGTATATAGCGGCCATATTGCAGCAACAAGTGGTGCCCAATAGTACATAGAAGTTGATCTAAATACAATTTCGATATACTTAGTCACAGAGAAGCAAATCTAGAGTTTTGTTTTGTTATATCTTTTACATACTCTTACTTAACCTAGATCCCGAGAGTATCTGTGAATAAGCGCTGTGCAAGTATGCCTTCCTCTTGATTATTATTATTGCCAATGGCACATTAGGGCGAGTGTATTGGTGTGTGTAAGTGTATGAGTGTATGTGGCTCGTGTGGCTGTAGCCGAGCCGAGCGCACGACGACGAAGCCAGCACACGAGACGCTCCCACACGCACACACAAATGCTCTCGCTCACAGATACACGCGAGTGAGCGCTGCAGATACACACAGAAACACAGACGCACACACTCGCAAACGCAGTGGTCTCGCTACACAGGCAACAACACGACGCACAACTTCAGCTCAACTTCAGTTCTTAAACGGATGTCGAAGGTAGAAGAGCTGCCGTCGCTCGAACGAACGCTCGCAAAGTAAAACGCACGAAGTTGATCAGTGATCAGTGGATACAAGTGAAAAATCGCGTATACGCGAAGAAAACAACCAAACGACTACTAAAAAATACAAGGAAATAGAAAATAGAAAACAGAAAACAGGAAACAAATCGTGCAGCATTTTGCCAAACAGTAGTACATATATTAAAAAAAAAAAAAAAAAACGAGAAATATCAGCAAATGCAATATTAAATATGTACGATATGCGCACTCATTTATCAAGTTTCTTTTGATGTATGTATTTATTCGAGATCGTGTTAGTGTTAGTGTGTATGCAATTTAAAGCATCTGAACTGCGGCGAGAGATTTTTTATACGAATTGCCTTCAATTAAATGCCATTAAATGCGCGAATTGCGAATTGCCTGCAAGTGTTATATTTTTATCTGAATTAAAAACGCGCCGGAATTCGCTGTAAAATATATTTCACAAATTTCAACAACTATCAAGCGAGAGCTATCTGAATTTAAAGGAATTCCACAAAGTGCGATAAGTGCGATGCATTAAAAAATGCTTAAGCAATTGTCCAAAAATATGTACAAGAAATGATCAACAGTAAGAAAAGAATACAAAAACAAAAACTTTACTAAATTCGCAATCTCGAAAATAATAAAAATAAAAAAAAGAAAATAAAAAAAAAACAAACAAACACACACAATCAACGGAACGGCGCTACTTAAGTAACAACTGAATACCAAAAGCAAAACTCAAACCTCAAGTGCTATCGCCCACATGCTAGAGAATCTATGCGTAACAGCATACTTAGGCGTATGATACATGTATTTATGAGAACCCATTCTAGAAGCAGCTCAATTGATTAGAGCCCGCATCCAGCGGCAGGGTCAGTGCAAAAATTAAAAATTCTCGTATATTACCGAAAAGTGAAATCAATTTTAATACAACTGCAAGTACCACCAGCATAAGAGAGCTGAATCCACTTACAATTTATTCACGTTGTGTTCTGTGTGTGACCCAAGCGTTGTCAATTGAGTTGACAGAGTTGACAGTGGACCCCGCAGATTTGATTTTGTATAGAGTATATATAAATATATAGTGGGAGAGTATACGAATAACATTTGTGTGGACCATCCAAAAAGTCAATGACGTGCATTTTTAACATTCAGTTTTTGACAATTGATCAATTGGAAAACGCGAAGAAATGCCGCCCTCTGCTTTCCTAGTTAATGCCACCATAATCAGTGCAGCAAACGCGTCGGATAACGACAAAGCAACAACAGCATTAACGACAGCAGCAGCAACAGCATCAGAACTTCAGCAACAGTTCAGGAACTTGCAGCATTACATAACGAACAGGAGCAACAACAGCAGCATTAACAATAATTGCCAAACGGCACCCAACTACAACTATACAACGGCAGCAACAACGAAAAATATGGTGCTACAAAGTTATGACAACTATTCGAACTATCATTTGCCGCAGCAAACGGTGCATTTGCAGCATCAGCAACATATCTTGCCAGAACAGCAGCAACAGCAGCAACAACATCTTCCTCAGCCGCTGCAGCAGCAACATCATTCGCAGCAACATCCTCAACAGCAGCAGCAGACACACCAGCAACAGCAGCAGCAACAGCAACCACAGCAACATTCACATTACGTTTCACCCACGCAACAGCAGCAACATCGCTTGTCCGGCGGCAGCACTGGCAGCAATACGGCCTCCTCATCCTCCGGCTCCAGTTCCAGCGCATCCTCGAATGCCTCGTCGCACAGCTTTGCAAGCACTGGCAGCGGCATAGGCATTGGCAGCCTGGCGGGTGCCTTAAGCAGCTCCACGGCGGCCTCATTTGGTCTGGGCTATTTTAATGATATGGCGCCCTTTGTGGGCGACTATTCGCCGCCGTCGCATCATGCAACTGGCAATGCCTATTACACGGATTCGGATGTGAACTTCTTTAGCTCAGGTATAGCACAACGCTTGTCAAATATTTGCGGACATCAAATGCCGCACAATTTTAATTACAATTGTGAGGTGTTGGAGTGTAAAAAGTAGCTCAAAGATGTGCGCACAACCCTCGACGCATAATTAAATTGTAATTCGTTTTCAAGTGTTTGTTTGTGTGACGCCCGCAAGCGACCACAGCAGCAGCAGCAGCAACAACTGCCACGCAACAAGTTGAATGAAGGGGGAGGAGATTGAGCTGGTGATAAATGCCTCAACACAGTTGTATGCTTTGTTTGCGCCTGAGTTGACTAGCTATGCGATAGACAGGTAGATATATAAATAGATAGATAGACAAATAGATAGATGGATGGAGGGATGGCTGATAAAATACATAGATGCACTACTTGCAGATACATTTTTGGACTAAGATGCTGCTGCGTCTCTGTATGAGGATAACCGTGGGAGGCACCCAGCTCTTTATTGTAGTGGCTCAGCCAACGGGCAGCGTTTCGTATCTTTGTATCTGCGCAATACCGTCGCTGCGCGAGCGAATGGGAAAACGCGCTAAGCTTTTGCCTCAGCTGCCAGCTAGCGAGCGAGCGAGCGAGATTGCATTAGTTGCGTTGCTCATATTGTAAGAGCGAGCGAGCGAGCCAACGCGCATGTGTGCGTTTATATGTGTGTCTATGTGTACGTGTGCAACAGGTTTTCGTATCCCACAGATACACACATGCAAACAGACACACACAGATACACACACACGCATATGCTGAAACGTGTTAAATTTCGACGTATTTGCAATTAATGTAGCGTGCGCTCACAAGCCACATTAGATTGAGAGAGGGTAGCTCAACTCGTTCGCATATATGTGCATGTATATATGTGTGTGTGTGTGTGTGAGTGTGTGTCTCTATAGCTGTCGATGTATGCGTGTGTATCTGTGTTTTGTATCTATTGCTCCGCTGGGCATCTGTATTGGTGTGCGCTTCGAATTTTGATTGGCTTCCGAAGCAATTGCCCTCGAAATGTGTTCGTGCCAGAGACGCCCCCCAACTATTACTAAAAATATCTTTGCAGCAAATCAAAGGATTTGATGAGATTATCTTGCTTGCAAGATATTTCTAAAATTATAAGTTAATAATCAATAATTGAAAGAGAATCAGAATATTCAATATTTGGACTATTTACGATTTATAAACGATTTATTGCATTTTTAAGCAGAATTAAATGTAAACTTAAATAGCTATTTGTTGTAGCAATGAACTGCAACTGTCAACGTTTTTTTCTTTCTTAATTTTTGATAAGCAACTTTGATCCTTAAGAGCAAATAAGAAAATCATTTGCACAGATGCGATTACTCAGCTAATTCCGATGTGTATTATACATTTCTCACAAATGAACACTCTTTAAACAATGAGTTTTGTTTGTCTGTCTAATTAATCGTGCGGTGTATAATACTTATAAGAGTTATTACATTATGATTTGCGCATATATACACAATAATTATAATTTTGTTCAATTCATACAATTCATACAGCATTCAAATTGTAAGCGAAAAGCTAATCAATTTTGTATATTTATGATTATGCAGGCTACAACAACAACAGCAATGCACATGATCGCACGAACAGCAGCCCGCCACCGCAGCAATCGCAGCAACAGCATGTCAATGGCAACAGGAACAACACAAGCACCGGCAGCAGCAACAATAACAGCAACATGCTGCCGCCTGGCGTGCAGCAGCAGCAAAATGCTTCTGATAACAACAACAGCAGCAGCAGCGGCAGCGCCAGCAACAATAATGCCAACAACAATGTCAATGCGGGCAGCAACAACAACAACAATAATAATAATAACAACAACAATAACAACAACAGCAACAATAATATGAACTACATGACAGCGGCTCTCTACCAACATCATCAGCTGAAAGAGGAGCCGGGCACACAGTCTGGAAACGGCAGCAACGCAGCCTACGCATCGAATGCTCAAAACGATCCAACAGATCTCAGCAGCTATAATCTGCCCGCACATTTGGCCGCAACAGCAGCCGCTGGACACTATAGCGGTGGTGGTGGGGGCAACACGGCAAGTGGGGGCTCTGGTGCAGTAGCTACTGGCAGCGCTGATGACAGCGACTATCATAGCACACTTTCCTCGCAGGAACATCAAAACCAGGCCACCAATGCAGGCAATGGCAGCGGCAACTCCAACACCAATGGCTATATGGATGGCAGTCCCGATTTCTACACTTCATACAATCGGGCACGTTTCCACGAGGCCTTTCCGCCCGAGTTTACGCCATACGATGCTCAGTTCCCAACGATGGGCGCCCAGCCGAACATGGATCAGTGGAACGCGCATGCCCATCAGCATCCGGCATATATGACCACATTGGGTCTGGATAAAACGCTGCTGGGCGGCTACACAACGCAAGGGGGCGTGCCCTGCTTTACGGGCTCTGGTCCAATACAGTTGTGGCAATTCCTGTTGGAGCTGTTGCTGGACAAGACCTGTCAGAGTTTCATCTCATGGACGGGCGATGGTTGGGAGTTCAAGCTAACCGATCCCGATGAGGTAATTTCTGTCATTTGTATTACCTCAAAACTTTACTAAATATGTGATCGTTGCATCTTCCATCCGATAGGTGGCACGTCGCTGGGGCATACGAAAGAACAAACCCAAGATGAACTATGAGAAACTGAGCCGAGGTCTGCGCTATTACTACGACAAGAACATCATACATAAGACGGCGGGCAAGCGCTATGTTTATCGCTTTGTCTGCGATCTGCAAAATCTGGTGGGGTAAGTAATCAACTGCCAAATGCTGGTCAAAGGCACATTTAGCTAACTGAAGTTTCATGCATTTATTACAGACATACGCCAGAGGAGCTGGTTGCCAAGTTCGATCTGAAGATCGAGAAGAAGGACATCGACTAGCAGTTGAGCGGAATAGAAGCTGCTTGATGCGTTGCAGCTGAAGGGAATTGAACTACAGTTCGATAGAAAGGCCACAAATTATAGTACTCAACGGGAAAAAGATACTTTTGAGAATTATTGTTTCCAAGCGTGATGTTAAATTTTAAGCAGCAGCAATACCTGCGATCTTGCTACGAGATTAATGTGTTTGTTAGGGCGTCGTAATCACTTTGTAATTATTATGTAAAAATTAGACTTTTGAATTAATTTGAAATTAATTGAAAATATGTTAGCGATAAGCTTACCCACTATGATATTGACTAAGCCATTAGTGTGTAGCATTGAGTTTCAATGAATCAAGCAAACCAGTTTCAATACGCATTATTAGAATGAAGCTATCATCCGGATTGAATGAAGCGAATTAAATTTTGAAAATTTATGTGCAATGCGATTGTTGTCGAATTAAAGTATGCTACCAATTGTATCCATCGTAAAAGAGGCCATAAGAGATCGAGTGCATGTCCCCAAAGTGATATTAAAAGCTACATTTTTGTTAAATCTTTACTTTTCATTTTGCAAACGGGGTCGCTTTTTTCTAGTTCTAAACCATTTCACAAACACTAAGTTGTATGTGCGTGTACATAGATAATAATACAAACATAAAGCTATAACAATCTAATTAATAACTACAATAATGCATATTAGTAAGTCTATCATATTTATGTGTAACCTGTGCTACTGGTACAACTAAGTTATATACATACATATAAACTAAATAATCCCTACTCCAATCTACATTCATTTTGTGCGCTTCCGCGCGAACCCAAAACTTTAAACGTCAAACGGCACAACAGTTAATACATACATACATGCAAACATACATACACACAAAGCATATACATGCATGCATATGCAGTTATGTTAGAGTCCCCAATAAACTCTACATACATATAGGTGTAATGCAACTCTACATAGGATACTCTTAGTTATGTTTTTAATTACTGGCTGCTTAGAGTTTTCCATGCGTTAAGAACTTACCATTCAACATATGTTTATATTTGTGTATAGCTATAAACTATTTAAGCCTAGATCGTAGCCTGTAGCCACGTATTATGTAGAGCAATTTATACAATAAAAACAAAATCCAAAAATATTATAAAATCAACAATGAAATATCGGCGAAATCATTGAATTCAAACACATCTTAACATTTACAATATCAATTCAAACATTAATTAATTTTGACACAATTGAAGCCTATCAATGGCCAGAAAAACATATTTTCAGTTACGTTTAGGAACAATTGAAAAAAATTCAATTTTAATATTATTCGTCGTTTTGTCGAATCACAAATCGAAATGAAAGTCGGTACAAAAGCGGCGAGAGCATAAAATGCCTGAGAAGCTGCAGTCGGTCCCAACAAATGAGGAACCCGAATTGGTTCAATTGGTTCTTCCATGGTTTTAAACTGCTATCAAAAGGCCGCCCAGAACATGGAAAAGAGTTGCTCAAAGAGATGGACCAGTATGAAAATCGTATCAAACACGAGCAGAAGCAGGCGCGTGTGTCAGTGCTGTTCTAAACTTGATAGAGAGTGTGGGCACCTCGCAGGAAGTGAACTTCCCCATTGTAAGAAACGATGATACCTATGAAATTGGTGGCACCAGAAGTTGCAAGGTTCCGAAGACTGTTAAACTACCTCAATAAAGTAGTGACTGCTCTTAGGCATTGGATTCGCCACGGACGTGGATGAGGCAGAGGTGAAGGCTTTAGCAGCTGTGTAAATCTGCCCTATTGTGGCTCCAAAGGCGGTGTATAAGCAAAACTGCTTCTAGGCACTTATTTTAAATGGCATCTAAACCTGGACCTTGCTGGGAGTTTTACTTTTTTATGACATTTCTGCAACGAAACAAGATTAAGATTTGGATATCAAGAAAAAATATAATAAATTTGTAATATTTAAAGTTATTAACTTTCATATTTTACGTTAGTTATGGTAACAAAAATCGAATAACATAGTTGTCTTTGGAATTTTCAAATCAATCGTATTTATAAGCAACACGATTATCAGAATCAACAACAGAACTGTTTCATTACATTTATTTCTTACTATTTTTTTCAATTTAAATAAAATGCTTCGTGGCGTCAGTAATGCTCTGTTTAGTGGACGTTTTCAAATGTCGCTACAAGTGCAAAAGCGTAATGAACACAAGATGCCCGAGAAACTGCAAAAGGTCGCCACGGACAAGGACCCTGAGCTCTCGGCAATGGTTATGTTCTACTATCATAAGGCCGCTCAGATAATGGAAAAAGAGTTGGTCAAAGAGATGGACCAGCATTCTCACTTGAAGCCAGAAGAGAAGCAGGCTCGCGTGAGTGCCATTTTGAATTTGATAGGAAACGTGAATACTTCGCTGGAAGTGAACTTTCCTATTGCACGAAAGAATGGAACGTATGAGATTATAACTGGCTATCGAGCACATCACGTTCGAAATCGCTTGCCCCTTAAGGGTGGTAAGTACCAGTTGAAAGATGCCTAAGGTTGTCGGTTGATTTATCATTGCACCACGCTCAGGTATTCGCTTCGCAATGGATGTGGATGAGGCAGAGGTTAAGGCATTGGCAGCTATTATGACATTCAAGTGCGCCTGTGTAAGTCTCCCCTTTGGTGGCTCCAAAGGCGGCGTTCGTATCGATCCCTCAAAGTACTCGGCTAGGGAATTACAAACGATTACACGGCGCTACACCATGGAGTTGCTGAAGCGCAACATGATTGGGCCTGGTATTGATGTCCCAGCCCCAGATGTCAACACAAGTCCCCGCGAGATGAGCTGGTTATCTGATCAGTATATGAAGACGTTTGGCTACAAGGACATCAATGCAGCGGCGATTGTCACAGGGAAGCCTGTCCACATCGGCGGCATTAATGGAAGATTCCAGGCCACAGGCCGTGGTGTGTGGAAGTCGGGAGATATATTTTTGCAAGATAAAGGATGGATGGATCTAATTGGATATAAGACTGGTTGGAAAGATAAGAGAGTCATTGTCCAGGGATTTGGCAATGTTGGCTCGTTTGCCGCTAAATTTGTACACGAGGCAGGCGCTAAAGTGATTGGCATCCAGGAGATGGGCTTTTCTCTGAGCAACAAGGATGGTATTGACATTAATGTAAGTAGCAATCGCTAATCAATTGATATACTGTGAAGGAACGCATTATTCACAGGATGTTATTGCATTCAAAGCGGAAAAGAAAACCATCAAGGGGTATTCAAAGGCCAAGGAGTCCAAGGAAACTCTGCTCACTGCGGATTGTGATGTATTGATGCCATGTGCCACTCAGAAAGTGATTACTAGCGACAATGCAAAAGATATCAAAGCTAAGTTGATTCTGGAGGGAGCCAATGGGCCTACGACACCAGCAGCTGAGAAAATTCTGCTAGAGAAGGGCGTCCTGATGGTTCCAGATATTTATTGCAATGCAGGCGGCGTCACCGTGTCCTATTTTGAATATTTAAAGAATATCAATCACGTGTCCTATGGAAAAATGAACTCGAAAATCACTTCACAGCTCATCCATGGAGTCATGAGTTCTATAAATGAGTCGCTTAACCGCTGTGATGAGGGTGAATACGTAAGTTGTGAAATCAGCGATATATATTCTATATATACTACATACTACTCACCAATGTTATTCGTAGCCCGAAATTATGCCGAACGCGCGCCTTCAACAAATTCGAGACTGCACCAGAGAGGCTGACATTGTGGATGCTGCTTTACAAACAGTTATGGAGTCATCTGCCATTGGAATCAAAAGTACAGCCAATAAGTTCGAACTGTGCAACGATCTGCGCACTGCTGCCTATATATATTCCATATTTAAAGTATTCCGTGCCTTAGAGAGCTCTGGCATATCGCAGCAATAGACATTTCTTGTTATACAAAATGTAACATTTTTTCCAAATTTCCGTGTTATTGACAATCTTAAGTCTGTCTAGTGTAATTAGCAACATAATCGTTATTGTATTATAATCATTGATAAGAATAAACTGTGATAGTGGCTTCAACCACAGATTCTTGGTTAGGCATGTGCTCGGGCTGTTAGGTGAGCCTCGTCTTTGCGACCTAAAAGTATGCTGCATTTTTTTCTTAAGGCCAGTTTAGCCAATGCAGAAACCTATATATACGTGTAGTAGGGTGACCAAATATTCATCTTTTTGGCAAAATTTAAGCATTTTAAACTTTATTTAAAAATTTTTAAAACATGTATTGCTCAACAGTCGGGTGAATTAAGATCTATGAAAAGGAATATTTGCTTGCTTTATAGCAATTTTTCCATGGGGATTTTAAGTTATAACTTGGCCATTTATTTAAGACATCCAAATCGCCCATGTAGCGGCAGAAAAAAAGGATTTTCTTATATTCGCTCTGCGAGCATAGTTTGTTCAATTATTTGAGTTTTTGGTTGACCTTGAGCCATTATATTCTTACGAAATTCTGCTAGTATTCTTCGAAAATCTGCTAGTATTTCAAATAACTCAAAAAGCTTAATCTCACATGGATATCCAGGATTGGAGAACAAATTTGGCCTACTTTGTATATATACGTTACTTGTCATTTTAAATTTGGCGGCCAATTGATGCCAACTTCAAGTGGAACCTAGGCAATTTTGACGCCAACATCAAGTTGCACTTCTGCAGTTTGAAGCCAACTTAACGCTTATTGTGTATTACTAATAATAATGTAAACACTTAAAGTTGGCTGCGCTACTGATTCAGGTCTCTCTATGTGTCGTTGCAAATGTTTTAGCCTTGACCTGAACCATTCACAAGAGTAAGGTGGCGCCCTCTACTTGTGGCTTATTATGCTCCACAGGTGCAGTCTGCTCCACACTTAACTAATTTAGTCGCTTACAGAATATGGCTGATATGCTAAAAGTATGCTTTGGGTGTTGTAGCAATTGGCAGTTGACAGACAGCAATTTGGCGCTAAATTCAAATCATTATTTAAAAAGAAAGTTTAACCTTGATTTTAAATATGAAAATATTTACGTTGATGTATTTACCATTGAATACAAAAATTAATATTTCAGTGATGATATGAACATTAAAAAGCAGAAAATAAGATTAATAATATTAATTAGAGTTTTTTCAACGTGTGCCGTATTGTCAAAGAACCTGTATATTACGATAAGAACTCCGCTGATTTCAACAAAGAATATTGAAAAGCAGTTGACCCTGAGAAGCGGTTACAACGGGACTACAACTGATGCAGAAACGGTTGCGCCTTCTAGTTGACTCGTCACCATGCAACTAAATCTCTTGTTCATTAATTTATATGCGAGGCATGCGTCAGTTGATTATGCGGCCAGTATTGGAGTGCATTGTACAATTTAACTACCGGGTCACTTTCAAAATTCTTGTTTGCCCAAGCGATGCCGGGAAGCGGCACATTATTTTTTTGTGCGCATATTTTCATAATTTACGCCAGAGCAAATATTTGTATAGAACAATGTGTTGACACACTTTCCACTCCGATATAATAGATTTAGAAACTAGACAGCTGCACACTGAATGCACAATTTGGAGTCGTATATACATAAATACGATCTATTCGAATTCGAGGCTTACGATGGTTTCTGTTGTTCGAGCTGTGTACTTAGTCAAGTGCAGATGCTGTAGATACATAAAACGCAATAAGGTCACATGGGGCATGATGTGGAATTTGAAAACTGATGCGTTGCCAAACTTGAAAATGTTCGTTAATTGATTAGCAGCGGGTAAATTCAATTAATTACACAATGATGATTAGTGAAAACTTAAGCGTAATTACCTTTGCCATTTATCACTAATCCAAAACAAACAGAAAAAATTTACTCTTTTGATTACATTGCAATGTAATTTGTAGTTGTTATTTTGGCATCATTTGTTGCAAGACTCAATTTGCAATGTCAAAGGTCCGCCCCTTTACTGGAAGACTATGGTCTTAACTAATGTTTTATCCTTGATCTCAACTAGCGTCAAAATTGTCAGTCGCTTGTCGCTTCTCAGTGTCAACAACTCTACCAGTGGTAGTAACTAATTGCACGTGTCCATAGATTAACGACTTGGCAGAGAGGCACAGAGTAAGCGTATCTTGGTCAAGAATACGGAGTCGTTAGCTGTTAGTGCCTGCTATCGTAAATACAAATTGCGGAATAGAAACATCTCAAAAAATAAAAAAAATCTCCATAATTTATGCGTGACTCGTTGTCGACGAGTTCAAAATGATTTTTGCTGCAAGTCGAGTTATTCGCATTGTCTCCAGAAATAAGAAAAATTAAGAGACGAAACCCAAAAGGTTTGACTGCTAGGAGTCTGTCCATGCTGCCTAGTACTCACATCTCCGACTCTTCAACTCTTGCTCCGTCTCCGTCTCCGTCGTCGTCTCGACTCCAGTGGCAGCTGGAAATGTGCGCGACTCGCAGCGATGCGATGTGGGTAAGAAAATGAGCAATTTGACGCTTAAGCGCACCGTTGGCCGGCCACAGACTCAGTTCAACGGCAACAGTCAAACGCGAAGCAC
The DNA here is from genome assembly GCA_035041535.1 of Drosophila cognata. NCBI lineage: Eukaryota > Metazoa > Arthropoda > Insecta > Diptera > Drosophilidae > Drosophila > Drosophila cognata. Next base: position 7,370,821 of record JAWNLC010000571.1, on the reverse strand, counting down.
GAAACAAATTTTTGGTACGCGACGAGACCAAATTGTTGGCATAGCAGAAGCAGAAGTTGAAGAAGAGGAGAAGCGCGCCACGCGCCATTCGAAACGAAAGACTTAGACGACAAACTTGAACTTGTCTAATGTGCAGTGAATTATTTGTGAATTGTTAACAATTACCTTATGTATGTATCAAGCGGGTAGGAAATCGGTAATCGATCATCGATAGTCGGTTTCGCGTTGCCCTGAAATTGACAATTGTCATTGACAATACTGAAATTGTTGCGTATTGCTGTTCGCTGTTCGCCCGTTGACTCATATCGCCCAAAATACTTACTTACCTACTGTGTATCTATGTCAAATTTATTTTGTTTGTCCGTCAGCTGGCACGTTGGCCCACTGTGAAGCTTCAAAACATGAAACACTGTTCGTCAATACTAACAATTCGCCAGTTGCGTCTTCGGGCTTAATCTTTGTCTTTGTCGTGCATAAATATCTTCCCAGCTGGCAAAGTGTTCGCATTAGTTCCGTTATCTGTCTGCCGGCTTATGTAAGGGGTCAAGCGAAATTTGGCGTTTAATTTGCACACATGCATAAATGAAATGCTTCGCTAATTGCCTAAAAACTCATTTCAGTCACGTTAAAATCGGAGCATCGGTTCATATTTAATTCCGTCTTTCTCCCCTGCACGCCCCCGCCCTCTTTCACCGTCTCTCTCTCTCTCTCTCTCCTTCATTGTCGCTTTGCCAATATTCACAACACTCACTCTCACTCAGTTCAGTGTGCATCAGTTTTTCGCAGATTACTTTTCTGCTGCTCCGCTCGCACGTTGTGAGACGCCATCGACTCTTCAACGTGTTTGACTTATTTATTTTTTATTTTTTCGTAAATATTTACCTTGTTTGTTTTGATCGCCGCCGCTTATGTAATGGAACGCATAGCCATATCGGTGGTATTCGGAGCCAGCTCTCGTCGGGCAATCGCATCAGCTCCAGCCAGTGTCCCCAGTGCGTCTCAATCCAGGCGCCTGCTCTCCTCTTTGTAATTCGCTGCCCACTCTTAGATTTGGGTTTTTGTGGTTGGTCTGGCTTTGTTTGCCACCTGCATTCTGCTGTTTATTTCTCGTTTTATTGCTGCCAATCGAAGTTTGGTCCAATAACTGCTGCTCTCTCCTTTTACAAATGACAATTGCCAAATCTGAGCATTCTGTTGTTCGTCCACTCGTCCATTCGCTCGTCAATTTTGCTGTGTTACCAATATAAATGCAACATTGCTTAATGCTTGACTTTAAGCTAATTTCCATACGAATTTCAAGACTACAAATACGTATACAGATGCAAGCATGTATTTATGATTGGCCCATGAACCAATACATTCATACAAATGTGGCACAGCTGACTTAACTCAAGTCTCTCTAACTCTCTCGCCATCATATATGCTGCAACTTGTTCACTCTCTTTATATTTGACTCTCTCTCTCTCACTCTCTGTCTGTTTGGAGTGCAGCCGGACAAACAACTTTCCATGAAAGTGCAAGTGTTTCCTTAGCATTGTTAGCTGGCAAACAGCGGGCCCACAACAATAACGGCAATGTCGTCGCACTTGAGGCCGGCGCTCGGCGCTTGACTAAAGTAGGAAGTGGGTTAGTGGCTTAAGCGTCGTCTACTTACTACCATGTGTTATGCATTGTGCGATGAGGCACTGTTGTCGTCATCGGAGTGGGCGTGGCAGCCGTGAACATTTTTTGCTAATATTACACGAGTATTATCAAGTAAGTTTGAAGCCGCGCCGAATTGATTTCTGTTCAACGGCGCCTCATCGCTGTCTAAGCCTGAACAATAACCGTAAACAAGTTTGTTGCCAAAACAACTTATTGGTTGGAAAATGTTGTCATTAGACAGATATGCCTCAGCATGTTTGAGGAAGTGAAAAAGCCCTTTAGCTGAATGCTAATAAGAAATTAGCACGCTGCTATTGATTAATTTGAACAACTGGATATCGTTGTTTGCTCTCACATAGGTATAGGAATAACCTTCTGTAATGCTTCCGGCTTGCCATAAGCTCTTTTCCTCGGCCTGGTAATTAACCTCTGCTGTCATTGTACTATCCGCGGTGTACGACATCTTACGCATAGCTAATTTAACATACGCCCAGTGAGCACGCAAATATTTAGTCGGTGCTTCATCGATGCTGCCAAATACGCGCAGTGACCTTTACAAACCACACAGACAAAGCAAAATTGAATAATGTCTGTATTAATTTACTAATAGCACCGAGTGCCAGCAACAAAAACGAAAACGAATACGACCTACCGCAACCGGCAAAAGTCAACAAATACGAAAATAATATCAGCCAATTAAATGTAAGACAATGCTGCAAAACAGAGTCAAGTTGATCACTAGGTGTTGCTTAGCTCAGCTTAGTTCAGTTCAGTTCAGTTCAGTTTAGCTCAGCACAGCTGCTGTTGGTGCTGCTGTTGGTGCTATTGGTGCTACTGCTGCTGTTGACATTCGCAGTTTGTCCCTGACCAAGAAGTAGTCTGAGCAGCGATCGGTTCGGTTTTTGTATGCGTTTTGCGTTGGCAAATACATTATCGCTGTAGACAATCGACTAATGCATTATTCGTTTTCATTTGCTCAGTCGTTATCCGGAATCAAGACTAGTTCATCATGTTACGCACAAGAAACGCGTGTCCGCTGCTGCTGCTGCTGCTCGCCGCCCTGCTGCTGCTGTGCAATGAGTCAGCGTCCATTGCAATAGCGCCCTCAACATTTGGCACGGCTATAGCCCGAGCTGGAAAGATTTCCAATACATTAAAGGTAAGTGTGATGCAAAATACTTGTGCTACCACACTAAGTGACTGCTGTGTGAGAGTATGTGCATGTGAGTGTGTGTGTGTATTTAAACAAAGAAGCAACCGCGAAGCGTGCCAGACCCAAATTTGCTTACACTGTGCTTTTTGGCTTTAAATCAAAGCCACTGAGCATAGTCTGCGGCGAGTGACTTTGACATCATGTGGCAAATTTGTTGCCGCTTCAAAAGTAATTCAGCACTTGAGCAGCCGCCGCGGCTGCCTCTTGAGTCACAAGTAGCCGCTATGAACGTCAAGCTATTGTCTTATGCGGCATTTGTGAATTACCACCTTTTGTGACTGCCTCAAAAACACTGGAGACTGCATTTACAGGTGGCTGTTAATGGATTTTATGGACCTGTACACAAGTTATTAGCCACAGCAGCTAACAACGATTCGCTGAAACTTATTCTTAATACGCCATCGCCGTGGTATTTTTATGTACTGTGCTTTATGAGGCGCATAAGCCAGCAAGCAAATATTTTCGAAGATGTTCAATTCGATTTGGCAATGGCTTATGAGAATATGTAGTCAATGTGTGTAAATGGCCACTGAGTGCACGTTTGGCATCTGCTCTTCAATGCTATTGTATATGCACATCACATTGCCAATGCCATTATGTCCATATCCACAGCATACAATACAATCTACAAATATTATTTATTTTTTTTTATGATTAAATATAACTTTGCTAATTTTGTTAAAGTTATAATTGTCTTACTTTCAATAGCATTGCTTTGCGACTCATTAAATTAATTACCTAAAATGACTGATTATAATTATTTAATAGAGTGATCTGCCTAAACGAGATACTGAAACTGTGAACTGCTATAATATAATTATAATTTTTCAATTTTCACTGCCTATTTTAGGTATATCAGTTTAGTATGGGGCAGTATAATCTGTCCACCATGTGTCAAATATTATGTGTGATAATTGAAGATTTGGGTCAGGTGAGCAGAATTTGTAACTACTACTATATTGTATATGTATGTATGTGAGTGTCTAACTACCAATTCTGTGATTCATTTAAGCCAGCAGTTGAACTCTGTTGGCGTCTGTACATATGTTTGTAAATAAATATATAACGCTTGATATAACAATTAAAAATAAGCTAAAACAAGCCAAGAAACAATTAGTATGGCATATCAAAAATTATAATTGTAATTGCATAAATGTATTCGTTAATTACAAGTGCAACATTTCCGCTGCCTCTCAGATAACATTGAAAGATAAATGCTTATCAGCCAAACGCAGCAACAAGTTAACAAGTACATCGGAGAGACAAGCAATGCCAGCGTCTGCACTCGACCATTGCGTGCTGCACATAACTTTAGCAATAAACAAAAACATATATATAAATTAGGAGCACTACACAAAATCGAAAATATACATTAGAAACGATAAAAGCAGGTGTAGCGTAAAACAAAGACTCGCAGCTCTCATTCGGTTAGTTGTGGTGCCGATTCAAAACCCAGTCGACAGTGGCCGCGAGTGCAACAATAACGGACGCAGATGCCGCAAAACTAGCTCGGTCCTAAAGTGTATACCCCCAGTCGGTGCTATGTGCCAATAGCCGCAACTGAACATAAAGACAGCTCGTTTCAATAAATCAAAGTTTAGTGTTTCGCATCGCGACGCGTGCCGCTGCTGCAACTGCAACAGATTTCTGCAGTGCAATTGTCAACGGGTTGTGTTGTTGCACAAAGACAGAGCAGTCCGCCATGGCCTGTCGCCCCAATTTGCCCTTTGTGCTAGCCACTGTGGCTCTTCTGCTGGCAACTGGTCTGATTCTCTCTGCCATTTTTATGCAGCGGTCTCCTGAGCCGAGCAATCAATTGAAATTCGAAAAAATTGCAGGCCCTGAAGAGAATTTCTTCAGCGATGAGGCAGAGGCTGTGTTGCCCATTGATAGGGGATTGCTCGGTGCGGCTGCTGGCGACTTGCAAGATTTAGTTCCCAAAGTATTATTTTTGATTGGCACTACAACAACGACCACAACAACAATGTCGCCATCAGCAGTAACCACAGCAAAATCTTCTTCCGGGTCGCCGTTCGATCTAAACAGAATGCAAATGGGGCATTCTACGACCACAACTGAGGTCTGTTTTCAATAAATTTGCCAAATCGCACAACATTTATGCAATATGTATTGTTGTTATTATTGTTGCTGCCATTGTAACAGCAACTTTCTACATTGCTGCATGGTGCAGCGAATTCGCCAAGCTGAAAATGGCGATCTGCCGGACTGCAGTTATTTTCGTATTTATTTTCATTTTTCGAGCGTATCGTGAAAGCGCCAAAGTGTTGTTGTCTTTGCGATTACATAATATTTACTTTATATAAATGGCATCATTCGGTTGAGTTCCTGTGTACATTTTACGACGAGTTAATCGATTTTATTATCTGTTGCATCTGAAAATAAGTGTTGAAAGCGTTCAAATGCAGTAAGAGCTCAGTGATAACTCACAAGCTATTTAATTAAATTTATTTCTTGGCTTATCTTAGTAAATCTAACAAGGGAGTTGTCAAATCTAATTCGCTTGGCTCACACAAATCGATAATAGCTATTTAATATGCATTAAAGATTTAAAGCTGACCCACTTCTGGTGCGCTTGAACCTTAGCGGCAAATGTGCGCATTTTAATCACTTCATATCACAATATCAACAATGTAGGCAATACGAAAAACAATTATAAACATTATGTATTATGGCCACACAATCAAATTAAGCCAAAGCCAAGCCAAGCCAAATCAATTTAAATAAATTTTAGCCAAAACTGTCTTATGACTTATGGCTACACCTACATTAGCATAATGTTGTACCACAGATACTGATGCATGCCAATGGCTTAAAGAGACCCACGCACCTAGCGGGTCAAGTATTTACACACACACACAAAGACAACAAAAAAGAAATTAGCATTAAATTGTTTACTCGTAAAATGTGAACTTGGAACAATGTGAATTTTTTTGTATTTGGTCCAACTGTGTCATGATTCACTTCAAGATACAGATACTTTTCAGCTGGGGACACACGCCGGCTAATGTGACAGCTGACAGACAGCACACAAAATGTATCAAGACTTACATACATATGAATATATGTATATATGTACATTGTATATACCTACAAATATCTAACTATTAAGCGTTGGCTGCACGTGACTGTTGCCATTGTTGTTGCCAGTTAACTGTTTTGGACTGTTGCCGCCTCTAGCAAAGTTTTTGGTATTTTGTTTTTTTTTATTATGCAAATGGCATTTCAATTAAACGAAATTTGCTTGGCCACAAGGTTGCCCGTTAACATCATTAAAAGTGGGCAGTCTGAACAGAAAACAAAAACACAGAGAAAAGTTGTCAACATTAATGCAACAGCCCTGCAAACAGTGAACTTGAGATCAGCGTTTGCACAAGACGCGCTGGCTTGTTTGCAAATTGCTCTTAATTCAATTTAAAGTACAAGCGACCTTTGTAATTGCAGGAGACGATGGCCTGGAAAACGCTGACCTCGCATCCCAATTCGCTGGTGCAATTGCTGCCCTCGCGTGCAATGCGAGTGGTGCAGGAGGTGGTACGATCTCTACGGGTAAGCCACACATGATCGATCCGCACAGGTGACAGACAACTCGACGACCTTGACGCACAAACGCCAAATGCATGTGTGAATTATGCTCAACTCTTTTAGAGCAAATCAATTCTCAACTTGAACGTCAAGTTCTGACAGTGCCAGTGCCAGATGATTTACTTGTTTGGGCAGTGCACAGCTGCAGCTTGGATGAGGTCAAGTCTCTGCCATCAGAGTTGGCCAGTAAGCATCAAGAACAAAGAAAGAACAGCTTGCAGCATGCAGCACTCGGCGCCACACAAATTCAATTATTTTATTCAGGCAAGAACTGGCTTTTTGGCCATTGGTCAATTGCTCAACAATTGCACCATGACCTACTTGTACACGCCAGCTCTGTTCAAGATTAGTTCGAACTTCATGCAGAACTTGTGCAAGCATAACACACACGCTAAGTATCTCACAGATACTTGGTATTTTCACGCGCCACCGAATTTGGCAAGGTGCAAGCCAACCAAAGCACTTGAGTTGCAATTTCAAATTGATTTTTTCATGTATAATTCAGATATTAGAAGAAGAAGAAGTTCGCACGCTCGGATTTTCGACTTGCACAAAATTTATTTGTTTCTTACACTTTTGCATCTATAGAAGGATCGCGAAATTGTGGCTAGCACCACGTTGGGCAAGGTGCGAGGCCGCTTTCAGAAGTATCGATCCGGTGAAAGAGGGGGCTACTATAGTTTCAAGGGCATGCGATATGGTGCAGCGCCAATTGGAGACAGAAGGTGAGTCCTAAACAAGGTGAGCCCATTGAAAGATATATTCAAATGTGCCTGCAGATTCCGCGCAGCAGAACCGGAGAAGCCATGGTCTGGCGTGAGAGATGCTTCGAGAGAGGGTCAAAGTTGTCCGCACAAGAACATGATACTGGACACCTTCAAGGGCGATGAGGATTGCCTTTATGTAAATGTTTTCACCACTCGCATGCCCAAGGAAGATGAGTGAGCAAATGCGTTTCTGATTTATATAATTAAATAGTTAATCAGTTTTATTTTAAGCCTGCAACCCAAGCTGCCTGTGATGGTGTGGCTGCATGGCGGTGGCTTTTCCTTTGGCTCTGGTAACTCATTTCTTTACGGACCTGACTATTTGGTTGCCGAGGACATAGTGTTGGTTACTATGAACTATCGACTTGGTCCCTTAGGCTTTCTGACGGCCGGACCCGATGCGCCAGGTAATCAGGGACTTAAGGATCAGGTGCTGGCCCTTCAATGGGTGCGCGACAATATAGCCGCCTTTGGCGGTGACTCAGAGCAGGTGACAATCTTTGGAGAATCCGCTGGTGCATCTTCAGTGCAGCTGTTGATGCTCTCGCCACTGGCCAAAGGTCTGTTCCATCGCGCCATCTCGCAGAGTGGTTCTGCCTTAAATCCCTGGTCCATGGCAGCCAGTTCGGGGCATAGAGCAGCGCGACTGGCGGCCAATCTTGGCTATGTGGGTGCTAACGATACTGAGGAAATATTAGACTTTTTGCGTCGAGTGCCAGCAATGAAGCTCGTGGAGGCAGCACCCACCACGCTAACAGCGGAGGATCAGCGGAATAACATTGGCCTGCCATTTGTGCCGGTGGTGGAGGGCTATTGGAATCAAAATTCGCGAGAGGAGCAATTCCTTGAAAAACCTTTTCTCACCCAACACCCAAGCGATATGTACAAGGAGCACAACTTCAACACTGAAATACCCTATATTACGGGTTACAACACCCACGAGGCCATGCTTTTTATAAGAAGTGAGTAGCCGCAATAACTAAGTGAAAGTGATAATGCAAGGTGAACATTTATTTTTGTAGGATTACGCAAGAATCCGCAGCTATTGAATATCATTGAGAATGACTTTGGACGTTTGGTTCCAAAAGATCTGAATGTGACACAAGTCCATGATAGAGTTACGCGCGAAATACGCTCCTTCTATCTGGGTAACAAGCATGTTGGGCTGGAGTCTGTGGATGAAATGATAGCGGTACGAATACAAAATCGGTTGTTTCCATGCATAATTGAATAACTCCATTATTTTCCAGCTGCTAACTGATCTCATGTTCCTGCAAGGCATCCGGCGCACAGCTCGCAATCATGCCAAGTTTGGCAATGCTCCCGTTTACATGTATCGCTTCTCCTTCGATGGCGCTTTAGGCCTCTATAAGCGCATGCTGGGTATTCCCCGGCCAGGTGTTTGCCATGGTGACGAGATGGGCTACCTCTTCAAATTTGGATTCTTCAATTTGAGCCTAGACCCAAGGTCCATGGAAGTGCAAGTCAAGAATCGCATGGTGCGAATGTGGACAAACTTTGCCAAATACGGGTAATAATGCTTCAGACTCCAGATCCGTAAATAGACACTATATTGTTTTTTGGCTTTAGATCGCCCACCCCAAACATTGAGGACCCTTTACTGGGCCCCAAGTGGGCCCCAATCGATGCCGCGAATGTTATGAACAGTCTCAACTATTTGGACATTTCAAACGAACTAAATATGAGAACAAATCCAGAGGCGGAGCGCCAGAGATTCTGGGATGAAATGTATGAACATTACAATGGTGTTGCTATGTAATGCTTCAGGCCATGGTTGACATATTTATGTATAGGCATCACCAGCACATTACTCACCTAAACACACCCACTCACACATACAAAAATATATACACACCCACATAGACACTCACACATTTTTGAAACATTTTGCCATTTTGTGAAAGAGTGAGCAGAAAATAATATTTAATGCTAATTTCATTTTAATATTATCGTAGTTTGTAATAGTTAGTAGCTATATTTTTCTTAGCGTATAGTTTGTACATAAGTGTTGCAGCATTTATACATATTTACACAAACATATAGCCACATCCCAATAATACAAATCCTTAGTATAAGAAATGTACTTTTAGCACACCCAAAGCCAACAAACTTTTCCTTACTTCATATGCAATATCAGGTGTAAATAGTCCGAATTTAATCGAGCATATTCCATATCAAATTTTAATTCTGGGCGTATCAAAGTCAACTTATGTGTTATTCTCGAATAATCCTGAACACGATTTGTATCGCATTTAAAATAAATCACAATATCTGTTAAACAATTTCGATTTATTTGATTTCGATTTGGGGAGAAATATTTTGTTAATAATTTAAGACAAATAAAGTCTGAATTTTGGGCTATTTAATTGTAGCGCCAGAAAGTATGCTATACGATTCTTAAAATATTAAACTTCAGTTTTATAAAATGTTGCATACTTTTTAAACACATTTTTAATACTTCAAATAGTGGCGAAAGATGGCTCTAATAACTGACTTTTAACTTATGGCATTTTAACAACTACTGCTTATGTGCGAATATCGACGAATTTTCTAATATGGAAGATTATTAAGTAGCATTTACAAAGCCTAAGATCATTTTCGGACGGGCTGCGGTTTTTCGAAGATTAATTATTCATCTTAAAAATTAATTTTTTTACCCATTAGCTCTTTTTAATATATCAAATTAATTTAGGGCTGCAAAACATTTTTTCTCTTTTTTTCCAATGAAAAAACTATAATTTCTTGATACATGAATATTTTTTAAATAAATAAAATAAAAAATAAAATAAAATAAAATAAAATAAATTAAATCTCATTTGGACTATAATTAAATGTAAGTAAGCCACAAACGAGATTACCTATATATTAAAAATATATGCAAACGGCGCCATTCAGTGCATTAAAATCAAATTAGCACCCTCGCTCATCGTGTCTAGTTAAAAAAGTAGCGAACGACTGTCAACAAATATGCACATGGCGATTCACACACACGGAACATAGAAACTGATAAATTCAGACATGCAATGCATGCCTCAGCATCAGTACATGGGAGGTATAGGATGAGTGTTTATATCTTGGGGTCGCTCACTGTCAAGCCGCGTAACTAAGCTGATTATTCAATTTTCACAGCTGCTTGGGTGCTCTTCATCAGTGTCAGCCGCTGCTGCCATTCACAATTTAGCGTGACATAGTTGATGTAGTTGTTGATATCATTTGAAGACCATTTACCTCTGCATGTATCATTCGAATTGCGGTGGAATATGACAAGCGCACTGCCGCATAGAAACAGCTGGTGGTGCCAGACGCAACCCGCATAGTTTAGTTTATCCAGAGAAAATATCAGTGATAATACACACAACTTAACACTTCGTGAAATAACAAGAAATTGTGTAACACATAAAACGACCACAAAATGGAAAGCGCCGTATCCGTATATGACAAACAACTCAAGGAGCAGCAGCCCTTGCAGTTCAGTGGCACTTTAGCGAAAGATAAGTAAATGAAAACAATATTGAGGATTGCAGTTTATAGAATAAATAGGACAGGAATGGTCTCCTGGTGCCAATACGAATTCTTCGTTCACGTGGAATACAATAAAAGCAATGCCAAGGTGAGACTGCTTGCCGCTCTCATTTAAATGTCTGACATATCAGCGATAAAAAGTGTCTCATTGATATTCAGCGCGACCAGCAAGCTTACATTAACATTTCATTAGCGTGTATTGTAAGCGTTATATAACTAAAAGGTGTACAGAAGCCATTTGCTTCACTATTCAAAGGAGACACAGATTTTGAGTCAACTGTCGCACAACGATAACATCATAGATCTGGATTACACGGTACAGCATTCGCAATAAATTTACATTGTGTCAGAGCGCTTATCGGCTGTAGAAGTCCGTCAAAATCCATTTCTTCTCAAGTATAGCAAAGTCCTTATGAGAATTGTATGATTAGCTGTCAGACACCTTACCTATTCACTATCTTTAAATTATTATCCAGACGCCTCAATTTAATTGGGAAAGTGTTTAATAAATTTATGATGTGTGACTTTGACTTATTTAACTGGTTCGCTATTCTCTATCTTCCGTCAACCGTGAGATTTATGATATGTAAACGGAACAAAAAAATCTGCCCCAATAATTCTTTTGTAACAAATAATCACGTGAGCTTTTTGCAATCAACGACGCGTAGATAGTCAAAAATTACGTATACGTAGCGAACAGAAGCGAAAAGTGTTAGTGATAAATCTCTTGTTTATTCTGGTATGTCAAGCATCTAGAGTCACTATTATTTCAGAATTGCTGTGTACATGCATAATTAATATTAAGTCTACGCCACCCTTGTAATAAAACATTGAGATGCAAGGTCGTGTCAGCTAATATATTTAATTTCTGTTGTCCATGTATACATCAAATATAGATAAGCAAAACTTATCGCGCTTATCTTCCGCCTCATTTTCAATTTAAAAATCATTTCAATTGAACTTTTCTCGTATCAACACGACAATTTTATCTGCATGTGTGCGTTTGAGTCGCTTTATGTGTCTGTGTCTGTGTCTGTGTCCGTATCTGTATTTGTAGCTGTGTCTGTGAGAGCATCAATCTGCAGCACTGTCTGAGTGGGAACTGACACTGTGCATGTGTGCGTAGCTGAGCTCATTTACAGCAAGTCGCCTTTTGTTCACAATTTTTGTTTAGTTTAATATTTTCTTGCCGTTGCTGTCGCAGTCGTCGTCGTTGTCAGTCGGCCGTCATTTAATCCGTTGGACACACTTACGTAGTGGCTTCTGTAGCTCTGTCATCGCAGTGTCGCTTTGGATTTCCGTGCCTAGCTCAGACTTCGGCTGCTGCTTGTTTCTATGTGCAGTTGGCCCGTGATTTTTCTGCTCATTTCTGGTTCGCAGCGAGCATACAAAACGAAGCCAAATTTAAGCATCTGGCGTACATTATAATACTAAATACATAGTGATAAAATTATTAAAGATGTGCTAAAGTTTTATTTTAGCATGACAAAGAGACGCGTAATGCTCTTTTTAAAGGTGTCAATTTATTGAAACTTGTGCGCGATTAATAAGGTGCTAAAAATATTTAGCCTCAAAAGAGCCGAAAAGAATAGAATCGCTTAAAGGTGTGTTTAAGTGTGTTTTCTTTTTCTAACGGGTTTTACATTTTCAAGTGCCTTAATCGTGTAAAAGTTGTAAAACTAAATTTGGCTTCTTATGAAATAATAAAATAAATTTACCTGAAAAACCTTCTTTTGGATTCGTTTCATAACACAAATTTCAACAATGCTTAAAATACATTATCTAACAAGGCAAACAAATGAATCACCAACAAATTTATACAATAGTACAAATTAAAATTGACGACTTCATAAATTTTACGATTATTTGTGTTGCACTTTAATTTAATTTATATGTATGTATATATAATTAACTACAACAAGTTGATGACAAGCAATGCAAACTATATAGGGCTGGCGATATGCAACTGATAACAGCTTTGTTGTTTTGCTCAAGTTCATGTGCGCATCTTTTGTTTACGAATATAAATCTGTTATGTGCGATCAATTTTTCGCACTTCGACTTCTTGCGTAATTAAGGCAACAAAAGTGGCTGACTGGCAACGTTTCAATGCAAACAAATGTTTTATATACGAGTACCTAGCTTCAATGCCATTTTAAGCGGACTTTTGAACTGCCATTCACAGATGCGTTTCAATTTTACGAGCCACTCCACAGCGACTACAACTTCTACGCCAACAGCGTCGGCGACTGCAAAGTGTAAGGAAAAATTGGTACAGCCGGTCAAGAGACCAGCGACGATCGAAGAGGATCCCGATTCGCTGGACAGTGTGATCAGCAATCCACAGTCGTATCCCATAACGATAGTACCAAATCGTCCGGCAAACATCTATGGTCTTTCCACGAATGGCAAAGCATTCCAGCGACAGCCTAGTTGCAGGTAAGTGGGGTAAGGGAAACGAGTGTGGCAAGAATGTGGCAGGCCATTAGAGTGCTGTTTGCACGCATTTTGGCAAGCATCTAAGTGGCAAAGTCAATAGCAGATTATTGGTTAGTACTTCTCTAATTTCCAAAGTAAACATTGTCAGCTGATCTTGATGTTGGCTTGAGATCAGATGCGCCGACCCGAACTTTAGTGTAATTTTGTGCGCGCACGGGCTTGGATCGGACGTGTCCAAAATGCAGGTGCCTTTGTCCGATGTGCAGGTGCTACAGGATGCTGCCGATGTGGAGACTGTTACCGGCGACAAGGACGAAACGTTTGCGCAGATGAAGGAGTGGAAGCGACACTACATGAGAGGCATCTCCCACACTCCCTCCCAGGCAGGCGTCTACTACGAGGCGCTCAAGGGATCCAGCCACTCGCTGGCCAAGGGGTGGGCTATTCCATCAGTTGTATAACTACACAAATATGTGCATTACATAAAGGTCCAAGTGTTTGGCATTGAACTTGAACTTGCTGGCAGCCAGCGGTCTCCCAATCAAAGCACGGCCAGCTATCATGCTTGTGTGTGTATGTGTGTATCTGACAGACAAGTCTTACATTACAATTTATTTAGCTGATTAGCACTGCGACGTTTATTTGGTTTTAAGTGCTCCGTGTGCTGTTTGTGGTTGTAATTTATACAACCGCCTACGCAGCCGCCTAGCTTGCTGCAGTTTTACATGAGTTACAAGTATTATCTAAATGAGCAGTCGCTCGAATGTGTTCCTACCCATTCAGTGGTTGCGGACGTCGCCGACTCATTAGCCACCCCATTTGAATACTGTCCACTGGCGCATTATTCAACTGTCAAAGCAAAACGCCCCATAAATTACATTGATTTTCATTCCCACTTCTCTCACATTTTTCTCAGTCGTTAAACGATTTCATTCAAGCTATTAGCCCGGCTCTATCACATTCACGATTTATCAATCAATTATGTTCACAGCTTTCCCATTCGTGGGACATTATGAAATCATTTCCGCAGCCTCACACAAGATGCTCCAGTTACTGGGGTTGGACCATCTTCGGTTGCGTTGGCGTTGGCAAACATTATTTTCAACGCAATGGAAGTAATTAACAGCTGACTGAGTGCGGCATTTCCACAAAGAGAAATGAATCATTGTATTGCCGTGCCGCAAGCGCTCTTATTCGTACACATGCCGCACATATGTGTAGTAACTGGTGTGTTAAATTCGATGAGCAGTTATTTATGAAACCGGCACAATGTCAATTAATCGGCCAAGATCAGAGTGCCAACAGGGTTATAGTTAACTTAATTATGACTGCACTAAGTTGAGTGTGGGATGTGGTCATGTGGGAGCTTGGCTTAAATCGTGTAATGACAATTTGTCGCATTTAATAACTGCGATTGATTCAATGCAAATTTAAATTAATTGAGTACACTTATCATGATTGCATATGGTCATTAATACTCTATGTTTGATACTGAAGACGGATCGCATCATGGAACCTGTTCAGATGGTTGCCGTTGACATTGACAAATTTAGTGTGGTGTTAATTAGATGCACTTAATTTCCATATCCAAAAGCTGGCGAATACTAAGTTGTTCAAGTGTTCATTTAGACAACGTTAATTTAGACAATTAGCATATGCATAGTGGGTAACTGATGCAAGTCTGGCCAGCCGATTCAATTGTAGACAGACTATTTGACTTTGGACTGCCGATGGCCTCTAAAAACATCTTCTCTGTATGAATGCAATTTATAATGGGAATAACGAACTTCAGCACCATCAAACTTTTCTCTCTTATTCATACTGGTAGAAATATTGAAAAATAATAAAATAATATAGTCATAACGCTTTGCATCTGCAGGGAATCGCTATTTACTTGTATCACTGAAAAACACCATCTACTGAGATATACCAGTTATAATAAAGTGGAAAATAGTATAACATATTTTCGGGCTGTCTCATTTAATTCGTTGCAATGTAAAAAGTTAAATGCTAGATTTCAAATATTTTTTGCAGATCTCGCAACTTTCGGCCGGGTAGTATGCGACGCGTGAGACGGCGCGCCGTCTTTAAAAATGGTGATTGCAATGTGGTGCAGAAGCATCTGCAGAGGAGGAGGGTGCGCTTCCTGCAGGATATGTACACAACAATGGTGGACTGGCAATGGCGCTGGACACTGCTCGCCTTTGCACTGAGCTTCATACTATCTTGGCTGTTCTTCGCACTGATCTGGTGGCTCATCATGTACACCCATGGCGATCTGGAGGAGTTGCATATGCCGGACAATCAGGGTATGTGAACAATTAGAATCATAAAATCTTATCAAATCTCATCAATGTGAATTTCATGGCATAGAGGATTCTGGCTGGGCTCCATGCGTTTCCGCCATTGACGGTTTCACCTCCTGTTTCCTGTTCTCCATCGAGACTCAGCACACAATCGGCTACGGAGTGCGCACCACCTCGACCGAGTGCCCCGAGGCAATATTCATGATGTGTTTCCAGTCCATATATGGTGTGATGTCATCGGCGTTTATGGCTGGCATTGTGTTTGCCAAAATGACACGCGCTAAGCAGCGTGCCCAGACTCTGCTCTTCTCCAAGAACGCGGTGATCTGCCAACGAGATGGCTGCCTCTCTTTGATGTTCCGCGTAGGCGATATGCGGAAATCACATATTATTGGCGCCGGTGTGCGGGCTCAGCTAATAAGGACGCGCAGTACGAGGGAGGGCGAGGTGATGACGCAGCACTTTACGGAGTTGCAGATAGGCACAGATGAGTCGGGTTCTGATTTGTTCTTCATCTGGCCTATGGTCATTGAGCACAGAATCGACGAGAGCTCACCGCTCTACAATATGAATGCCACAGACATGTTGCAGGACAAGTTCGAGATAGTTGTTATACTAGAGGGTACTGTGGAATCAACCGGCCAGTCCACGCAGGCCAGATCGAGTTACATAAACACGGAGATACTGTGGGGCCATCGCTTCGATCCTGTGGTGCTATACAATAAGGACATGCAGGCCTATGAGATTGACTATGCGCGCTTCAATGAGACAACACAGGTGGACACGCCCCTTTGCAGTGCCCGCGAGCTGAACGAAATCTACAAGATCCAGGAAGGCTTCCGCACACCAGGTACAGAATCATGTCGCAATCTGTGAATTTTCTAATCGTGCGCTCATTGTAACTACAGAGACTACCTTCACCATGCGTCAGCTGTCCACCAATCATTCCGATCAGGCTTCATAAGCATCTGTGTCGTCCAAAGTTTCGTCTTCCTATTTGTTGCTATATACATATAGTTTGTTGTAGTTATAGTTGCCCCCTTTTATTATCAAGCCTGTTCTGTGTTCCCTTCCAAGTAAGTTTGCCCCATTGCTGTTTGAACACGTTGGTTATAATCGACAGTTGCCTTTTTTTTAGCTCCCCTGGCGGTCGTTGGGTCGTGTTGCTCGCCCAATCCCTCAACGTCATCCACGCCCTCCAACAGCTCTGACTATAATTCCTGGTGTGGCACTCAGCAGCAGTCGCGTCGGCATCGCTGTCAGCTGCCGATGTCTTTTCGGAGAGGCTGTTCTATCGACACATAAAACTTACGAGAGTACTTGCTGACTTACTTTTTACGCAAATTAGTTAATAAATGCTTGGGCTTTTAGTTTACACAAATTATACGTTCAGCGGCTTATATAAATGATATATAATTGCCGATTTGCTGTTATTACCCGTTTGCAATTGGCATTCGGCAATCGGAAATTGTATTATGTAGCCGCAGTTATATAGCGCTGGCCAACCCACTCATTAGGTATCATTAATAATCGGACTGTGGCCTTATCAATGCAAAGGTGCCACAAAAAACATCAGAAAAGTGTGCAGCAACCGAAACGAGTTGGTGGTGTTGCAGTCATTGCATATGTAGGCGACAGAATTGATGTGGCCTGGGAATGGCGCTAACGCAAAACATTCATATCCTTTTAATTGAAATTGAATCAATAACTCTTATTTGCGCAAACTAATCAACACTAAATTATAACACTCACAAACAACTCGAATATTTATTATCACATTTGTAACAGCGCCCAGCGAATGGAGTTAATGAAATGTGGGTGTGGGTCGGACATCTGTGTACGCCATGCCGCTGTCACACACTCAAACTTATATTCACACTCACACACACATATATATATATATAAGCGAACACCGTATTCTTGTACTATGCCCAATTTCAGCAACTCTATTACAACTATTACACGGAATATTCAAAACGAAAACAAAATGAACATTGGCTGCCAAAGGCGAGGGGCGGTGACCGTTGATTGCTGTGCGTCCTTAACCCACATTTGGCAGCAGAACACGCCAGAGTCAGTCCAGGCTGAAACGACAACGGAGACCGAAAGAGTGACTGAGAGCTGAGACTGAGCTTTAAGAGTATGTTGAACGACTTGTTAAATGTTTGTCGTGCTTATCAGCGCTCATGTTGAAAAGCGCCAGCCGCAGGCCGCAGGCCATTAGGCGATCAACCTTCAAGCTGCAACTGTATTGGCAGCCGAGGCAGAAGCTGATGCTTAGGCTAAGGCTCATGGGATATGCGCCGCAGTTGGGGACATGTGACAGTCTATAGAGTGATTGTCCACGCTAAATTCGCCCGTTTCTGCCGGTCGGCTACGTGGCCCAGCGTACCTGACTTATTGATAGAAAAATAAAATAAAATTAAAATATTATAGGCGATTGAGTTGATGCAGGCAGCGCACGCTGCATGTGGCACGAGCACAGACACGTTTCAAAGACAAAAGCGCCACACAAAGTGATCTGGCCTCTACCTGTGGCTTTGCCCGCTGCAATTCATATTTCGCCAAAAACAAAATGTATGTGTGTGTGTGTATGTGTGTCTGTATGTATGGTATAAGCTCGGAAAATAATTGTTCATGTCATTCTTAATGTGCCACATACAAATTCGAAAATTTGAAATATTTATGCATGTTATGAATCTTAGAAGCTGAAGAAACCGTGAGCGACATTTTGTTTCCCATGGCTCAGCTAAGTGCCCCGAACACGCCTTAAATTAAAGCTGTCAACAGATTGAGAGTCATAGCACCGTTTCAGACTCACAGTCAGAGTCAGAGTCGATCACTAGCTGGCATTTTATTGTTGCAGGCGAAAATATTCAAGTGGCTTGATATTTAGCCAGCCAAGTGGCGGGCAGCCTAATAAAGACATCAATTGGCCGATGACTCAGGCTCAGGCTGAATAAAGTTCAGGCTTGCGGGTAACTGCTGGCAAGTTCCTGCAAAACAAGCTTAAAATTAACTGCACTCGCACCGCGAAAATGGCAACAGCAACAAAAGGTAGAACATGCTACATAACTCATCCATAATCAACACTGTTTACATAAATTTCAAAAATTATTACACGGCAACAGATGAGAGAAGCAGCAGGCAGAAGCAGTCGAGGGCCGCCGGACGAGCCCGGACTGAGGCGGTGACTGCGACTGGTCCGCAGCTCGTGATGAATGCTTAAATAATGCGCTTAACCCTGTGCGAACATAATTTATGGTGTGCAGATATACATGAGTACCAATACGAGTACGAGTACATGCTTATGGTCCCATGCAACACACGCTGTTTTCATTGTTATTACACGGACATTGCCGTTGACCGACCGCCCTACTCCCAGGTCCCGCTGCTGCCACTTTGCTCAAATTGATTAATTACGGTCATTTTGGCCGCACTATAGCAGCAGCCACAAACGCTGCATAAGTAGCATAAGTGCCTTAAGAACTGGCAACGCAGTTACATCCAAGCTTCAAGTCATTTGCCAGTAAGGACAAAGCCGCTAAAAATGAAATTTTTCAAGCGTAGCGAACGAGCCTCATACTTGAAAGACTTCGAGAGAGAGACTCCAGTCCCAGGTTGCAGTTTCAGCTACTGCTCCAACCGTTGACGCTTTTGCCGCTACATGCAGCAATTGATTTAACTTACTTCCAAAAACCAACTAAGTGATCGAGAGGAAAAGAGAGAGAGAGAGAGAGAGAGACACGGTGAGGGAGAGAGCAGCACACAAAGAAAGAGACATATGGTATGACTATATATTTACGACATAGCACATAGCAACATGTATAATTATTTATATAATAATTGTAAAAAGCCTTTAGGCTTGCTGCATATTCTGCTGGACGTAATAAGCATTTTTATGTTGCATCCACAATCTTCAAAGCGCAAACTTTGCAAAAACGGTTACATGCAATACTGCTTAACTTGCTGTTGTAGTTGACGTTGTCGTCGCCATTGACGGTGTATTTTATGTGGTCGCGTCCAGTTGAGGATGCCTTGCGGCTGATTTGGCTTGCCTGAATAATATTGAAATTAATTAGTTTTGATGGGAATTATTAAGTAATTTTTCTGTTGTCAACAAATGAGGAGCTCTCGTTTAAGCGTTTATAATTTTCGTTTCGCTTCGTTCTGCTGTTTTGATATTCATTAATTAAATTTACTAAATAACATAATAAATTAGCACTGTACTTGGTGCAATGCCTGCTCCAATTAAGGAAATGCCACTCCAAAAAAAAAAATAAAAATTTAATAATAATATAAACAGAACAAGTCAAAAATTTAAAGAAACCCCATCAACTCAGACCGAGACCCCGACCAAATTGCTTTTGGCCAACCGGTTTTATATTTTTCGTTGTTGATAACGCGCTTTAATTTAAGATCTGCATACATTTTTGGGCAGTTGCGTTTTGAAATGGCAGCCAGGCAGTCAGACAGCCCGTCATCCAAAAACCCGCCAAAATCAAAATCACAATCAAGAGCGGCACAGGTCGCTTTTATGACAGATCTCACATTGGAGTGGACGTCCAAACTGTCAGGAATAACACTTGAGCAGTGTGGAGAAGCTGCAGCTTTTATCATTTTTCTTTTTTTTTCTTTATAATTTTTGGATATTATGGATTTGCTTTTTTGGCGGCTTTTGATCTGAAGTGAAGTTAATTTAGCAAACTTCATCTGCCACAAAAGAAATTACACAATAACATATATATATACTATAAAAATTGGCCCTTAGCCAGAGAGGGCAACCATAAGCCCTTATGAACTTAAGATTGATACAGTGTTTCACTTTTTAAGATTTTGTGTAAAGCGAATAACAGCAGCAGATATTTATCAGACTGAACCAATATTTGCTGAAATTTTAGTGGACACACTGCTGGAGAACTTAATTTTATGTCTCTTATGCACAGCCACTCAACCATAATGCTAAACAGATCTTGGTTTTAACATAAATCTGTGATTTATTGCCCTTTGTTCCGTTTAGTTTTACATCTCAATTTTTCTTTGTATTCGATGCAAATCATTAGCAAAGATTTATTAATCGATATAAAATAATAAGACCAGAAACCTTTTCAAATGCAAATCAAGTGACCCCCGCCCAAAGAGTGTATCCGATTGAAATTCCCACTTTTATCTCCAAAAGGCCGTGAACCTTTCACATTTACACATAATTTTTGGAAAGTTTTATGGTTTTGAAAATGATCTCTTATTTCATGGGATAATTTGTATCGAAGCTGTAGCAGTTCTTAAAGGCCATAAGCAATTTGCAAATGACTGCAAATGTTTGTTGTTATTTGATAAATGCGCTGAGACTTTGTCGGCTTAATGATGCATACAAAAATTATGCTGGCAGTCAGAAATCAATAACAGTCGTTGCCCCCTCAAGATGGAGAAAGTAATTATTGCTCGATCAAGTGGCCAAAAAACCATCAGACATTACTATGGCAAACTCTTAGCCGATAAGAGAGACACTGTGGATAACAGGTCGGCATCGGCCTCAGATGAAAGTGTACGGGGCGTGAGTTAGGCTGGGCCTGGGATCCATCCTATATGCGCCTTTGTCTCGCTTGCGCCCATCGTCACATGATTGAAGCCAGTGAATGGCAGAGGCAAATGCAGAAGCAGTCAGCAAATCAACACCAGCCGAGGAAGATGATGGCATTTAAGGGCAGCGTAAGGGACAGGATTCACAAACTGACCTACAGCAGCAGATATTGTCGGGACAAGCTTCAAGTTTTATTGATGCAAATTGCATGCCTTGAGGCTTATAATCAGCTTTCAGCCGAGCAGTGTGCGTGTAATTTGAACAACAACTTGCCCCGGCATCAACTTCAACTCAAACTCCAACCGACTTGATTTCGGTTTCGTTCCACATATTTTGTTCTTTATATCAACATGCACTTCGGAGAAGCGCAGATGGTTGATAGCAAACTGGGTCAAAATTGGATGTGAAATTCACTTAAGTCTGATGATCTGGCAAATATGTTAGGGCAGCTTTACTTCCACTGGCGCCATCTATCGTCACGAAGCACTATTAAGATATTTATCACAGGCCAGACAGGTTGTTGCTGATTTTTCATTATCGCTGCCCATCAATATGATTGGCAGGCGAATATTAACAGGACCCAGAAGGGCACAGCCTTGTGGTCGGCTTTACATGGATGTGGAATGTCCTTGCTATTAAACAAGCCTTAAATAGCTTTAATTAAACCGCACTTCAACTGGACATGCATAACATTGCATAACACCTGCGATGTTTTTGTCTCTATTCAACCGCGTCAGCATTAACCAAATCAGACAGGCAGCAAGGCGCTGCAGAACTCGTCAAGTAGGCGTGTTTGCTACGGCCATAACAACGGCATACCAAGAGGTCATGTCACAAAAATATCCATTAACACATCATAAAAATTTAAAATTAAGAAACCATACAATGCAGCGGCAACCACCACTACTAAAAAAATACATATATTAATAAAAGAAAAAAGAACAACAAGCGGAGTGTAATAAAAAACCGCAATTGCTGGAAAGAAGAGAAAAACGAAATAAAAATAAAACGTCAAGAAATGCCACGATAATCACAGGCAGGCAAAAAGTGAAACCGGTAATTATGTATTATGTATGCACGCCACCAACGCGGCGGATTAAAAAAGCTACTGCTGTGAGGGAAGCCGCTTGCCAGGACAACCGAAGCCCAGCTTGGCGCAAGTGTGGCAGTGAGCCGCATGCGGTACAGTGATTCGGTGAGTGGAGTGGAAAGCTCTTAGTATCGGCCCACGCAGCACGGTCCCTGCTGAGTGAGTAGGAAATATCTTTTTTTTGGCAATTTACGTGCCATGATGCGCGACGCGCAAACTAAAGATTTAAGCGACGAACTTGCAATGATATAAATTTCACTTAATTGCAAAAACAAAGGCAGGCAAACAGACTTAAAGCCTGGCAAGCCAAGACAAGCCAACTACAAAATGCATTAAATCGATAAAAACAGCACAAATAAATGAGTTCAACACGCAAACAAAATTTTAATGCAATCCAAGCCGAAAAATATGCAAAGCACATAAAATTAAGTAAAAAAAAATACAATAGCCTGGCCCCGGCCAGGCCTGCCCAAGAACATTTATCTTTTACTCTCTCGATTCCATTTAAATTGACTAACAGGTTGCAGCCACGGGTCTTCCTGCTGCTTTCCGACTCGTCAGCTGGAAATTTGTCTCCAGCACAGTAGCTTATTTCCAGTTGTTGTCGTTCAAGTTGCTGTTATTATTATTATTGGTAAGCGAAAACTTTTGTATACGAGTGCATTTTATGCGGCCACGCTGTCAAGCTTAATTTCTGCAGTGGCTTTGCGGGCAATGACAGTGAATATGCCTCGTAACTTTTCGACGCTGTAAGTGTTAAAGTCAACAATCGTGAGAAAAGAATTTTATTGTTTTTTTTCTTAGGCATGACGTTGTTGGCTGTGTGTGGGGCTGCACTTTTTGTGGCCACTGAAGGTCATTTTGCCTTGATCACAAGCTGTTGGTTTGCCTGAGTGGCTCCGATCTTATGTGCGCCTTATTTTTGAATTTTGTTTTCGTATCTTTTTGGCTTTTTGGTTTTCTCGACTTTTGCCTTTGTCCATATATTTGCCTCATATGATGCCTGGCAGCGGCTGTTGGCAGGCTTTGCGCCGCTTTTATATTATTTTGATTGCTGTTGTTGTTGTTGCTTTCCGTTTGTGGCTTATGTTAAATTGTCCGCTTCATGTTTCTGTTTAAATGTCAGTTGTAATTTGTTGTATTAACCCATACCACATGAATTATGTTTAGTTCGAATGTAATTGATTTGAATGCAATTTGAATGAATCGAGTGACTTCAATATCAACAATGGCAACAGCAACGGGTGCAGTAGCGTCGTCGGTGTAGCCGGAAAAACAGATTGAAAATAGCTATAAACTTTGACCAAGATTTACCGAATTTATTTCATATTCCCAGACAACAGTACTCAAGCAACGGCAACGAACTAAATATATGATTGCTTTGTTTCTGGCAATTGGCCTTCGCTAAAAGGGTGTTTTGGTAGTTGAGACCAATCAAAGTTCATTGCAATCATTTGATATTCAAATCAACTACATATGTATGTTTTTCGGACCATGAGATGGTCAAAATATCAGCAACTTAAGTTTTGAGGCAGCACATTATTTTAGGGACATATGAATAAATTAAACGTTTTGGTCTGTAACTATCACTTAAAAATTCCATTTATCCACATGTATATGATTTTAATTAACCAGTTCGTGTTATGTCTCTTCATCACAATTGAGTACAAGGCTAGATAGGATATTGTCTTGTCCACTATGGTAAAATCAGAGATCAACTGTTAGGCGGAGTGCACTACAATGTATGAGCAATTAAAGCTGCCAATACTAGTTATTGTTTGTGCAAATTCAAATGCATCTATTCGCTTGCTGTTAGCATCTGCACCTCCACAACCAAATTGTTAGCCACTTGCACGCCATCGATCAGAACTCGTATGTGCACGAGCTGCTAACTGGAGGGGCAACTAAATTAGACGCTTAGCCTACCTAATTGCCAGCGATCTGACCAGGCTAGACTAGTGCAGATAATTGATAAGCCCCGGCTGCAGATGAACAGCTAATGATGGCAATTAACAACAACAGCAGCAGCAGCAGCAGCAGCAGTAGCAACAGCAGCAACAACAACATTTTCAGTTGTCAGCCTTCTTTAAAAATGGTGCAAAAATGTTTATTAAATGTTCATGGCTGACCAGGGGCCAGGCCTAGCCCAGCTCTATGGCCCAGCTGAGTTTTCATTTGTTTGTTGCTTTTTGCGCGCCTAGTCTTTATCTCCACGAATCATTTTTGCTTTGCCATTTTGACAGAGTTTTGAGTCAACAACATGGCGCGCTCGTTGCCGCATGCAAAAGATACAAATCTAAGCTGAATATTATGCAATTGGCAATGCAATCGTGCCACTGCCCCAACGCCAACCAAAACTATCTCATGGATTTGCGCAATTTGTCATCCATCCTGCATGGAGCCGCAATCGCCCAAAGCCACAACCAGACACAAAGTGCGTGCGAGGGCGTGGTTGCTGAACAGTTTTATTGATAACGCTTGCCAGTGTGCTTTGATATTGCATTAAGTTTGTCAATTATTAATGCCTGTTGTCGCCGGGCTGCGTGTAATTTGTGGCAGTTTCTGCTGCCGCTGAAATTCGATACTCTCAAATATTATGTTGGAATGCTCTTGCCCGGCCCCCATTTATGAATGTCTAACTATGCCTTCAATTTGCGGTGGCAGCATCGTCATCATCTGATTTTACATGCCGGCAAACATTTTTATCGCTGATTATGCCCACCCGATAACCCCAATTGACGGTTTGGCAAACTGGTAGCTAATATGCGAGCTGCAGATATAAGTGAACTATAACCACATAAATATATTTCTATAAAGATGTGTAGAGATACATTTAGCTGAGTGTAGTTCCCATCGCTGTGCTGCATTGAACGCATCTGTCAACATTTTGTGTGCAATACTTGTTTTTGGTATCGCAAGTCATTTGTCAAATTACTAAACTGACATTAAAGCTGCTTTTGGTGGGTCGATAAGCACGCCGCCAATTTGACATTTCGCTCCGATGATCGATGCATATCCAAGGAGTGCAAGTTGGTGACATTTTTGTGCCAATTTCGGTCGTTGGGGCATCAGTTAAGCAACAGCAACAACAACAGCAACAGCTACAACTGGCGAGAGCTGTGCGCATTTTTCGCTTTCAGTTTGCATGCGTGGGAGTTGCACGAATTGTGTCGTTAAATAATGCGCCATGTCGGCAAATCCTGCACGAGAAGAGGATGGAGGCGAAGGCGCAGGTAGTACAGAGAGACGGCGACGGGTGCAACTAGCAACTAAACTGGTTAGTTGCTCAGAGCGGAAGCGACAACGATGCCTCCCGTTGCCGATGCCGATGTTGTGCCTGTTGCTATTGCTGATGCCGCAAAAGGCAACTGGCAACTGGAGCAGCGTTTTGGGTGGCCGCCATGCCGGCCTTGCATTTGATATTGCAGCAGCCGCTTTGTTTAATTGATAGACGACCCACGCCGGCGACAAAGCTGCGCCAGCCAAGCGGCACGCGATTTAACTGTTTGCTTATTGCTCGTATTGTTGCTGTTGTTGTTGGTGTTGCTGTTGCCAACTTTGCCTTTGGCCAGGCCGCCAGTGGCACAAAACCCATCGAACTCAAACTGTGAGCACGCGCATGCAACAAACGCGACGGCGTTGACAGATTGATGCCCCCAACAGCAGCATGGGCATCGAGTCTGCCCCACTATCGGATGCCGTTGCCGAGGCCCCCGCTTCATTATTCAAATACTCGTGTGTTTGTGCGGAATTTATCAAAGTCGCTTGCGCAGACAACACGAGGTGAGACGAGACGAGACGAGACGAGATGGGACGTGGCCCGGCACCCACAGACAGGGGAGGCAGCATGTGTGCCATTTGGTTTCAATTCGTGTTGCTGTTGAGCTGTTGCTCTGTCGTCGCGTGGGAGTCAAATGTTGCTTTATTTTTACAAACAAAACTATCTGCAGGTCAGTTAAGAAAAGTCGTCGCATGTCCAACAACTTTCCTTTTGGCTAAGGGCAGCTCTGAAGCTGAATTGCCAACAGCAACTGGGCGCGGCAGAAATTCTCATAAATCTTTGGCCTCAAAATGCAAACCAATCCGAAATATCTGTACTTGGACATAATTACATATGTACATATGCACAGTTGTTCAGTTGTTGGAGTACTGAGTAATTAAAGTAGTTTAACATGTCTTTGGCTGTAAGTTGGCCCGAGCTGGCCAGTTTTTGGAGCTGTCACACAACACACAACATCAACAAGCCTTCATTCATGCACCGCGACAGGCAGCCAGCCAGCCAGTTATCCAGTTAGCGAAGTCAGTCAGTCAGTCAGTCATTCAAAAACCAGCCGAAATGTTGCCATAAATCAACTCATTTGAAATGCATCAACTGCAGCAATCAGAAACAGAAACAAACTTAAAAAAAAAGAAATAAATCCAAATATCGAAGTCAGTTACACAAATATTTTTACACGTTGCTGACGACGACTGCGATTTTCAATTGAAATTGAAAGAGTGACAATGCGCGGGCGGGGCAAAAATACTGCCCAACATATGCAGACACACATACGGACACACCACATACACATGTAACGGGCTGCCTCTGTCCGCTTGTCCGACTGGGCGTGTTGCACAATGTGCGAAAACAGGATCAAAGTCCTGCCTAAACATTTGTCCACGTTTTCAGCGTTTATGTAATCTACATTTTTTTTTATAGCATTTCACAGCGGGCAGCGGGGTTGCTTTGCCAGCGGCCTGTCATGAATATGCGCCAATTAAGCATTTTGTCTGCATGCGGAGAACATGCATCAATCAAATGTCTACAGGATAACTTTGTCACACTGAGTTGGTCAGTCAGTCAAATGGGCTTGCAGACATTTGCGGAGGGTGACTCGACAAATTCTCGCAAAACAATTAATAGATGAGAACATTTACTGCTCAGCGCTCAGTCAATTATTCGAAATATTGACTTTTCCTGAGATAGTCAAGCGGCTGCATCAGCATCAGTTGATTGAGCAACCCTCGCTCGAATGCAAATGCTTGTGTACAGTGTTCAGTCACCGTAAAGCCACTCGAATTTCTTGTTGAATGACAGCTTCGGGTTGACTTTAGGGCGGGGCTGGGTTATTATTAGCATCGCATGGCAATTTCTTAATTGATTTCAGTGATATTCATGTTAATTGAATGTTGAGAATCCGCCCGGATGTAACATGTCGATCGTCGCCTCAAGCAAGTGAAACCCACAGGACCAGTTACTAGTCAGCTGTCAGTCACATACTCAGTCAGTCATTCAGTCAGTTAGTAAGTTGGTTAGTCAGTCAAGCAACTAGTAAGACGTTTGGCCTATGCAATTGTTGCAGTTTCGGCTTTTGTGGACTCCCAATGTGGTTGTAAGTTTCAGATATCAGTAAACAATTAAATGAATTTTTCTCTAGCTATAAATATGAATGTCAAAATGTCAAAATGAAGATCCAACTGGGTAGCGATATTCGTGTGCATTTTGACCCACATGGCAGGCCAGGAACTGCCAGCTATTTTCCACCTAAGGAATATTGTGAGCACCAGCATTTGTTGCATTTGCTGCTTACAGACGATCGGCAATAATGGCAACCACCAAACGCGTCACGTCACTTATGCACAAATGGGAACTGAACCGAACTGAACTAAACAGAACTGATGTTCAGTGAAGTGTGGTGAGGTGTGGTATATGGGGAAGTGGAGGATGAGGTGGTTGTGGTGGTACCTTCCCACAATTTTACTCTGTTCGGCGCACAAAGTCAACAGCATTTTCGTTATAATTTCTATTATTTTCCCTTTTGGCATAATTGCAGACAATTTACTTAACGATCAATAGCGGCAGGAAAACAGACAACAGTCGACGAAAAATTTATTAGCTCCCGCAGCTCTGGCTGGCAGCTCGCGCGCAAGGAGCGGGCTCAGTTGCTACCAACAACCATGTGTTGGCCCCACGCCAGATCCAATACTGATGGTCGACAGCAGCAACAGCAAAAATAGCAGCAGCAGCAGCAGCAGCAGCATCAGTATCAACATCCGTGAGAGTCGCGCATCGTGTTGCAGCCGCTGCCAGTTTCTATCCTTGAGCTAATACGAATAACTTTTTGCTTGCCACAAAACATTTATTTAAAATAGAGCAGCGCTTTTTACCACAGGGAATAGAGCAGTGGCCACCGATGCAGACAGTAGACAAATGCCAGGCCAACAGATGAACGCTGTTCATATTTTAATTACGCGACTTTATCACGTCAGTTCACGTTGGTTGTGGCACGATATGACAGCAGGACGGCAATGAAACAGTTTCAAGAGCCCGATAGAAAACATTCGATTAATTTTGCTGTAGTTTGTATCAGCTTAATGCTGTAATTGGTGCTTAAAGCCTTAAAAGGAAAACATAACTGAATGCTGTTCTGTTTATAAATATAATAATTTGTTTTTACAAAGTTTATTAAACTGTAAATTAAGTTTGACATAAAAGTAAAACTTAAGCTTATCTGTTCGCATCTGGAATGATGTGAAAAAAGATAATATCGGAAGACATTGGATGAGTATTTCTCGATGTTTAACTATCAATATTACGTGGTTTCCAATGTAAATTAAGGCCAAGCTCATCAATCAGTCGAGTTTGTATACTGAAGTTTAAAAATAGCAAAACTCAAATTCGATGTTTTGATTGTAATCATTAACTTTGAGTTATTCTAATTAAGATTCAACCTTTAGTTGCACAAAAAGAAAACAATATGTAATTAAGTATTCATTAAATCAACGCATCCAAATTTTCCACTCCAATACGTGGAGCTTACTAATTTGGCGTAATGTTGTGCAGACAGCCACCCGTTGATTGCCGATAATGTCGGGCTTAATGCACATATAACACACGAGTTGTGGAGGCGCAAAGGCCGGGAGGTGCGACAATCTTAGGGCTATTTACCTGTCAAAGCCCAAAGTGTAAGAACTGCTTTGACTTTTAAGTCATAATAACAAATGAGCAATAAATTTTTGAATTTTCGCCAATAAACAAACGTAATGATTGTGTTGATGATCGTGCTAGCCCGCCTGCCATTTCTCCCGTCGCAATTGTGGTTATTGCAACAAAATAGCCAAGCAGCCATGCCCATTCACTGCTGGACACCCACTGCTGATTATGTTCGTCTGGGGCAACGTCTCTGTATAGGCCATGGTGAAAATCGCTAGTGATCTTCGACCATCTTCGAAGATCAGCGGCGGCTGATCAATGCGGTGGTCAGCAATGTTGTTTATGTGCTGCTGATTATGAGCAGGCGTCACTGCCAAACACATAATCTACGCTGGGGCTGCAACTGCGGCTGCGCCTCTTCTTGCGAATGTTGCAGGCAGGGATACTCGGTTCCGGGACTAGGATCGCGATGATGTTAGTTTTTTGATGTTTCAACAAAGTCGAACTTTGGGGTCATTGCAGCTACGACGCATCGTAAATCATTCATAGAGGCAGCATCAGCAGCAGCAGCGCCGCGTCAGCAGCATCAACAGCAACAACATGAAATTTGTTGCTTTGGCCGCACACAACAAATTGATTTTAGTCACGATACTGTCAATTAGCCAGCCACAGGTCAGCAGCGTTGCGAGCCAGTCTGCGACTCCTATGAGCCGAGGTGTTGATGCCGGCGAACTTTACCGGCTGCCTTGTGACCCGAAGGGGACCCATTCGCCAATCGGCCCGCAGCTGCGCTATAGCCTCGTAGCCCCAACGTTTAGATGCGATTAAGGCTGCAAAATTATTGTTATAGTTGGCTGCCAGAGCTGCCAAAGTTGGCTACTTTATTAAATCAAAGTATTTTCACATGATTATCACGTGAGTCGCATATTCCTCGATGACCTCACACGCTGCCGAAGTTTATGACCAGTTTCTGGCCATTGTTTCGTACATTTTTTTTTCATGTTTTTGGTCTTTAAATTTTTAATATGCACGTCAGGGTAGCTTACAATTTATACTGTTCTTATACCCGCAAGTTATTGCCACAGTTTGGCAGCCTTTCGCCGCTCGATCTAATTGAGTGATTTTCCGAATGCTGTGTGAATGGAAAAAAACTAATTAACTTTTTTGTAATCCACAAGTATTTTAAATTTATTTGCTTAGTTGTTTGGGTGGAAATTGTTGAAATGCTCGGCGATAATTAAAGACAACAGTCTTAGACTCTGAGCTCCTTTTGGGGCTGCAACATTGTCAGGCGTACCTGTTAAGAGATACTTTGAACCTGTTGTACAGTTAGAGTTACAATTTGCAACGGCGAGGCAGTTCCTGGCTTGTTCTCATTGTATATCGATGGCGATGCACTTGAAAATCGTGATTTCACCTTTTCAACATGGCAAGGCAAGGCAAGGCAAGGTAAGGCAGGCAAACTTCAACTGCCAACTGGCAGGCTACAGTAACACCACCACCACCATAAACACCACCACCACCATTAACATCAGCAACAACAACAACAGCAGAAATGTTTCTAAATGGCAAAGTAAACTGATTTACAATCAAAGGCAACGAAGCGCTCAAAGAGTCGCAATGAGGTTTCAGTTGAG
The DNA here is from genome assembly GCA_035041535.1 of Drosophila cognata. Lineage (NCBI taxonomy): Eukaryota > Metazoa > Arthropoda > Insecta > Diptera > Drosophilidae > Drosophila > Drosophila cognata. The sequence goes on along the minus strand of JAWNLC010000571.1, from coordinate 7,340,085 downwards.
TTGAGTTCGGTTCGGTTCGGTTTAGTTCCGTTCAATTCGTTTGTTAGATCCCGTTGGCTTCTTCTCCCTTGGCACTGCCGGTGCCACTGCCATCAGCAGCGCAAAATCAATTGAAGTAATTACGAAATGAAGGCACGAACTAATAAACTTGGTCGTCGTCTTTGGCCCTCGATTTGGTCGTCTTAACGAGCTTGTTGCTTCGCCTCTCGATGGTTTGTTCACTGCTGTTGGGTCTCGCGAATGGCTATTGGTCTGCGGACGACGCCACCGCGCCCAATTTACAGTTAGCTTAAATTAATTAAACGAAATGCACTTAATTAGAAGGCAATTTCCAACGGACTCCATAGACTCCTCATAGACTCCAACATCCGATTCGAACGCAAACTAGAGTTCGTTTTCGAACTTGGATTTCGTTTTGGTTTTGATTTTAGTTTTGGACTCGGCAAGTGCATGACTTATGCTGCCCAACCTCAAAATGAAATCAGGTCAAGCCAGGCCAGACCAGAGACGCCCAAGTCGGCAACAAATTTGCGCTGCTGCAGCACCCGGACAGGCGCAATCGATCGCACGTCAAAAACTGGGGCCAGCATCAGAGAAATATGGTTTTTCATTTAAGTCAGGTCAAGCCGCCCAGAAAGGTGACCCCTGCCGACGCCGCCGCCGACGAAAACGTAAACGAAAACGAAAACAAAATCAAAAAGCGCCATTTGTAAGGGCATCAAGCTTTTTGACCAGGCCATCAACCGTTCGAGGCCCGAGCTGTGGTTCAAAAGCTTGATCGTGGTGATGCTGACAGACAATTTGCTTATAGGGTTTCATTGTTTTCCAACGCGCAAAGATCAAAACAAAAGAGAAAAAAATAATCATAAATACAAGAAATAGGAGAAAAAGATGCGCCACACCCGCGACGCAGTTCAAAATGAAACTACAAACGGACAGCCCAAAATTAAAGCCATTGTTTGGGCATTAGGTCAAGTGCTGACAGCGATGATGTCGATGTTGGCGCGTGTGTAACTTTTTGATGATTTAACGCCGTTTTTTTCGGGTTGGTCTACATGCTCAAACATCTTATAATCTTTTTAAAGTAGTTCTGACTCTTCACATTATGAAGCAGGCAATTGTGATATATCTGGTTATTACTAATTCTACCTTGCATTGTTTGCTTAATGTTTAATTAAATTAGAAATGATAATTTATTTATTTATTTAAAAATTGTAAGTACTTTAAGGATTATAATCTCCTAATTTAAACGAAACATTGCAGACACTTACAATAAACAACGCCTACGAAATGGGTGAAAGTTTGACCAAAAACGTGAGCTCATTTTGACACCCAGTATTTGCACTCGCTTCGCAGTTACAAATGGAGTCCGAAAATCGGTTTCAATTAAAGCCATGCTACTCCAGTCGAAACTGTGCTGAAAATCAAATTAAATGTTACAAGGCGAGCGCTAAAAATTTTGATTATTTGTACAGCTCGAATTAGAAGGAAAGTCGCCAATGCAAGTACAAGTAATCAACCTCATCATCACCTTTTGAGGCTGCAGTCTGGCTCAGTGGCGTGCTGCCAAAGTAGGTTGACCAACCAGCTGACCGTCCGGGTGGCTTTTTTTTTTGCTGACCTAAAGCCACTGCCAGTGCCACATCCACATCCACAAATATTGCCAACCAGCTGCATTTGGCTGTCGTTGGATGCCAGCGAGATGAAAGCATGCCGAGTGGCTTTGAGTAAGTGCTCTCTTGTGACTGAGTGCCAAAGTAATTAGTATTCTAGCGAAAAAATTTGGGCAAGCTCGCAGTTCCGCATAGCTGCTTATTAGGCCTAAATGCCTAGCATGGCCCAAACAAATCGACTTAATTGATTAACAGTCAAAATGTTAGAGTATCAGCTGAAAAATGTTAAACGATTTTCAAATGCACTTGAACATGCTTCATCATCTCTATATGTATAGAGACTATTGGCCGCTTCATCAAAGCAAATAACAAACAAATAAGCTATAAATAAATCAAGCCAAATGGGTTGTTATTGTTGTTGTTGTTGTTGTTGTTGTTGTTGCAGTTGTCGACGGCATCAATCAGAGTTGGAGATGAGATGAAGCTGGTGATGGAGGTGGAGCAAAGTCGGCGAGGCCAAAGGCATTTTACAGTTTCACCGTGTGGTCAAATCATATGAAGATGGATAAAAATAAACAAACAGTCAAGTGAATAAGCCACATAAACAGCTAGCATTCCAAAATTAAGTTAATAATACCAAAAAAGGAAAATGAAAACAAAAACTGATATTCGTTTAAAACAATCATTTTTTCTAAAAAAAAAAAGACACAGTTGATTACCCCCTTCCGCCATCAAGCGGTGCGTAAAAAGAGTATTTTTAATTGAATATTGCTTTATGGTTGGCACATCTTCAGCAGTAACAGCAGTTTCTTCAAATTGGATTGCTTTATATTTATGAGTCCGGATTTTGTTTTTGATCGAGAGTAATTAAAAGCAACACGAGTATAAAGTGTGCCCATGCCCTTGCAGTGAACCTTAATTGAACACCTCAAAATGATGCGCACGTAATTCAGATTTAAAGCGGCAATGAGGCAAAAAGACAATGGCAGTGTCGATTCCTCCTGGCATCCTTGTCGAACTTAATGAGGGCAACTGCTGCATGCAACGCTGCTGCTCACCATTCGTAAAATGTAAGGTTTAACACGCCCCATCAAGTGGCCCGAAGTTTGCACAAGAAATTAAACTCAAACGATGCGAGCAGCTGAAGAAATACCTATAAAGGCGAAATCAAGTCCCATGTCCATGTATCAGTTGTGCATCTACTTGCCCTTAAGTAAAGTACAATACATTGTTGTAACTTCATTTCGTGGCATGGCCCCAAATATCTTCGCATCGCTTCGGTTTGCATTACTTTTGGCGACCGCAACATCAGTAACAGCAACATGCATGCTGCATATTTTGGTTTCGGCCTTGTTGTTGCTCATCGGACTGCTCTTCGGTCTGGGTCAATCCGGGCCTGAGCAGGGGACGGGCCTGTCTGAAATTATTTTCTCTCCCTCGTGTATGTTTCGCTTACGTTTTCTGGTTTGGGTGTTTTTATGTTCTTATAATGCGACTTATCAGATTTTGCGAAGCTACAATGGCCTAAAAGTGGCCGGCTCAGACCGGTGGCAACGGTCCCGAAGGTTACCAAAAGGGGAAAAGCAGGGGCCAACGCCGGCTCTGCTGCGGTTTTAATGCGTGCGACGTCGCCGCTGTCTACGCCGTGTGTTGTGTTAAATTTGGTTTTCCCTTGGCAGCTTTGCAAAAACAAGATTCTCTTCGCAACTCTTGTCCGTCGCCCGCCACGCGCTTGATTTTTAACATGATATTTTTTGATGATTTTCAATAACATTAAATTGAAAATAAAAATAAAATAAAGCTTTATGATATTATTATGTTGACGCCGCTGTGACGATGCCATAAAAAGATCGGGTCTGATTGCTCGCCAAAATTACGTTAACAGTGTATATGCCCGTTAGGATGTAATGGCTATATATGTATGTATGAACGGTTAACATATATTTTAAGCAGAAAAAAAAAAATATTGTACGTACAATTTAATTAAGCCTTTTGATTATTAATTGAGTTGTATAGTCTGTACCTTATAAAAGTGTGGAACCGGCAGAAAGAAGAATCATAATATATATCAACATCCACAGCCAAGACTGTTTAGTTTATTAACTTCATTGATAACTTTATAAAGGTTCGTAAAGGCGATGAAAATGGAAGAAGACTTTTAAAAATTCATATTACAACGCTGCTGCGAAAAAGAGACACATCTTTTTCATAACCGCCAGTATTTATGTTGTATGAATTTCTCAGACGTGATAGAAAAAGTCTGGGGTTCAGGGTATCTTTTAGTCGAGCTCTGTCGACCAGAGAGTTCTCACTTGTTTTGTAATGTATCATCCTACAAGTGAATCATCTACATACATACATATGTGTGAATGCCACCGCTACTCGAATTTTTCTGCCAGATCCAGTCGCCATTAATGATCGTTTATACTCCCAACTTGTTGAACAGCCGCACTTGGGATTTTGCGCTTGTCAAATATTTGCAAATCGCTTTGACATCTGGTTCGACAACTTGTTATCGTTCGTGTGGACCGTCGCCAGGCTCGCACATATTTCGGTTTTAATAAATTGTAGCACAATTTGATATGGCAGCGCCACGCCCGTCCCCCGGCTTCGGTTGCAGTTTCAGATTCAGCTTTGCGTTTAGCTTCAGGTTCGACTCTGGCAGTTATTGCGGCTGCCATAAGCGTAACGCAAAAAGTCTTTGATTAGGCGTGGAAAAATATTGTCGGAAAGCATTTTAATCGTTTTGATTAAAAGCCACCACGCCTAATTAGTTGAAAATTTTTTGCAAACTGGTTCGTCAACGAATGGAAATGGAGTTCCCGGCCCCTGCCTACCTTTTGATTGGCCTGCAGACCTTTCGTCAATAGTCGCGCATGTGCGGGCAGCCAATTTAACAAATAATTCATAGATACATAAATCGCGATAGCGCCACGGCTGCCACATCGTCATGCCTGTCTGCGCATTGCGACTTTGACTGCGGCTCTGACTGGCAGTTGTTGCCACAAATTGTTGCCAATTGTTTGCCAAAACAAATACACAAAATGCTTCAAACGGGCACGCCCATTGTTGTAAATATTTTCGAGTTTTGTATTTTGTTCTAATTAATTTTTCTGCAACGGCTGTGCACTCGCCGAGCATTCAACACATTTCGCGATAAGCATCGATCGAGCTAAGCTAAGCGAATGAACAAACGACATTGGTAAAAATGGTCGATTAGCAGTTAAGTCTATCGGGGGTAACACGTGCTCCACAAAACACCACATGACTGACCGACTTTATGTACAGGCGAACAATAAGTAACTGAAAACATAACAGCCCATAATCGTGCAATAGGAAATGCTCACTAATTGTCTCGTTTAATTAAAGCTATATTATGTTATATGTGTATATCATAATAAATCTAATTTTGAGTATAACCATATTCATGAATTTATGAGCAACCCTCGCAAGTGTCGAGGAATACATAACAAAAACGTGCCTGTGCACCAATGACTTGCGGAGCACGGCAACAGCAAATGCTTTTAAAATTGAAAATGCTGATTGAACTCAAGTTCGTAGCCCAGGTCTTTTCGTTCGACTACTTATTTAGCAAATGCAACAAACGGAGCCACGTACCCGCCGCCACCACCACCGCCGCTGGCGTCGCTCGTTGTTTTTAAGCGTGACACCAAACTGTTGTAGTAATTAATAATAGCGGGCAGCAACAACAAATTATGTTTTTAATAACTGTAAATTTGTAGTTGTAAAAATTTACGATTTAATTGCCGAGCGTTTAAATTTATTATTAGTGCTAAGTTATTACATTATTTTCATACATCGTGCTTTAGCCTGTGCAACTGTGTGTGTGGGTCTGTTTCTGTGAAGTTATGAGTTTATATGTGGTCTCTTTTTCTGAATTCGATCCCAAGATGAGCACGGGGCCACCCAGGCAGCTTTTGATTAAGCAACTATATCGCTACCAACATTAAACTAAAACTCGACATAAACAAAAAAAAAAATATGTATATAAAAATTACCTATGTACAAGGTTTATGGCTGGCAATGCTCCGCCAGTGTGGCTGAAGGAGTCAAGATTATTCACAACAATGTCAGTGTTGCCTCCATCTCCATTTCCATCTACCAACTGTAACTGATCGAACTGCTTTTCAGCTATCATAGGTGCTGCCGCTAATCCGCGTCCCAATCGCCAACTGCTTAGCATTTTTTACTGGCCATTTTGGCTCAATCGTGGTCGTCGTCTTCGAAGACGTCGTCACCATCGTCATCGTCATCGCCATCGTTATTGCCGTTTTGTTTAACTACAATTACTTATTTAATCATAATTTTGTTCGCGTTTCAACAATCATCAATCATCAAATGCAATGCCGACAGCGGCTGGCAGAATTCTGTGACTGGGCCAACTGTCAGGCTGACAGATTGCCCGCTTTCAGCGAGAGCAGTAAACCGGAGAAGGAGCTGGGGCAGCTGAAGCTGGCCAGGCCAAGTGGAATGCGCTGCATGCTTCAGCTATGCGGTAGAACAGCCTCCTCGGCTGGCTGCTCTCGCTGCTTCAGCTGTTTAGCGCAACAAAAAAAATTTAGCGTCAACGGCAGAACGCTACAATTATCTAGTCAGCAGTCAGTCAGTCAATCGGCTCGTTGAACTTGCAACCGGCGCTTCAGCTGTAGCTGTTGCAGTCACCGTCACCGCCACTGCCGCTGTCCCCGCTGCGATCGCACAAATCAATCGATCACGTTTTATAATGCCGCAGCAAACTTGGTTTTGGAAAGAAAAAAATCAAATAAAAATAGAGGAAAAACTGAAGCGCAACTGAATGAACTTTCCAAATGGGCAGCGCGAGGCTCGCGAAATGCTGTCGGCGTCAACTGAGCAGCTGCAGCCGGCGCAGCATCGGCAAGATGGATTGATTGATTGCCTGAAACAGTTAGCAGACATTGTCTAGCTTGGCTTATTGCTATTTATGATCTTGATCTATGGATCGAGGGCAAAAGCACATGCGGCGACGTCGTCATTGTCGGCCAGCCAGTGCACATGCTGATAATCAGCACGAAGCCAATGCCGATCGCCCGATTCCAATGCCGATGCCAAAACCGAAGCTGCAGCTGAAGCTGAAGTTAAAGCTGATAATGATGCCAGTGCTGGCCTTGATTGCGGCTCTGGACGAGGCTGCTGCTTTTATTTTTACAATCATGTTTGAGTGCAGTGTGATGCAGTGCCGAGCAATCAACGCTCAGTATAAGCAGCATGCTACAGTTACCGCCTAGTTTTTGATTGAAAATATTTTCGAAATTGTTACACAAAAACCTTAAAGGGTAACACTGCTCCAACTTGGACCGAACCAGAGCACAGGTTAAAGAGGTGCTTGGTGTTAAGTGTACGATAATCGATTCGACTCGTTGCAGACCAACCAATTTTGGTGTTGGCGTTAAGCGGCTAACCGAAAATTGCCTATTTATGGGCTGAAGCATTTGCAGTTGCTGTGGTTGTTGCTGTTCCATCTGTTTTCGTTCACATTATTGCTGTTGCTGCTAGCTGGCAGGAAATCATATATTTGCATATACACAGAAAGAGTCCATTAAATGTTTGAGCAAACTTAAAAAATCAATAAGTAAGAAAAACCCAAAAAAAAAAATAAATTGCATTGCATCAGCTCGCGTGGGGCATGCAAGCACTGAAATGTACGTAAGCAAAAAAAATAAATAAATAAAAAAAATACAAAAATCACAAACAACTTCAGCTGCTTAACGCAAATCGCGAGTTTTTCAAGTGTTTTAATTATGCATGTGTCAAGAAGCCGGCGTTGTTGAAAGAATTTTTTTGTTAATTTTTAATTTGTGCTGCTCGGCAGCAATCAATGAAAAGTCAATAAAAATCGCCTGACCGACGTTCACACGACAAGTCAGTCGCACACATGAGTCAAAGAGTTATCGTTGCGGCTCAGTTTAACATGAGACTAAGGTGCCGACCAACAACAACGACGTGTTAAGTAGCATTTTATGAGATCATTTGAGATGGCGGTGAATGTGTGCGGCGGCGGAAACGGCAACTGCTGCATGTGCAGGTGCGCCAGACTTTGGTGTAAGTTGACCAAAAAGTCAACTCAATAGCCGGGCAGTTAGCATGCTAATTACACCCCAGCAACATGTCGCCAAGTTGCTGCTGTTGTTGTTGCTGCGGAGCACAGTTGTAGCTCATATATGGACTTACTTATTTGGCGCACTCGCGCTACAAATAATTTTGTCAACGAATGTGCTCAAATCAAGCAAAAGGGAACTCTAAGATCAAATGGTAATTAACTGATTACCGTTAATACATTTAGAAAGGATTCTTAAGTATTCAATTAAGATTCGCTTTATAGCACCAGTCACTGTAGAATTGTGCATTCAACGGATTTAAAATGCAGACGCTAATGATTTATTTAAAGCATAAAGTTAGCATTCAGGCAGCCCGACCCCGACCTTAACTGATTGGCCGTTGGGCAAGCTGGGTGGGCGTCATGGACTGAGCCGCACCCCGCGTGCGTGGCATTGGCAGAGACCCAGCCAACTGACCCAACCCCACTCGTCTATCTTTGGCTGCGTATCTACGCCTCTGGTGTAAAACGAAATCGACATTGAATCCGCTACCACAAAAATTTAGCGGAGTCTGGCTGCGGAGTTGCGGGGATGTTGGCCATTTCCGTTCAATAGCGGCCAACGTGATATCGCACATTTCAATCAATTTACTTATTATTACCCAACGTCGACGTTGATCGGCCCGCTTGCTCTCGGGGCATTCCCGTTAGTATAATAGACCATAAAGGTGCGCTCGAAAAATCGAAATATCAAAACAAAACAAAATTTCACTGCCGCAACCTCAACTAATGTATGCCGAATCTGTGGCCAAAGCGTGAGATGCGACCACATGCAAATTTATGCACAATGCGAGGATCCCAAAGTCCACCAAGCGTTTGCCTGACTGACACTTGTCAACATTTTGGCGCTGCCATTTTGTTCTCGACTAAACTATGCAAATATGGGTCAGGCCCTAAGGCAATGGCAGAGTCATGTCAGCTTCTTGACAACAACAAATGAAGATCAAAGTTGGCTTATTTATTTTATATGCATCACATGAGTCTGCCTGAGTTGCAGTTTGAGTCTGAGTCGAGAAAAGCCGTTACGCCCCTGCAACTGCAACTGCAACATGTAAGCCCAGTCGGGCCGAGCACTTGGCAAACACTTGGTCCCGGAATGGCAACACATTTTTTGCGCCCAAAAGTGTTGGAGGCGTTTTGTTGTCCACTTCGAGACGAGGGGCTGTCGGTTGGTATGCCAGCAGACGTCGTCTTAGGCACACGTCAGACTGTCGCTTCTGTCGATGGCGTGTGTTGCTGCAGTTGCAGTTATTGTTGTTGTTGCTTGTGTTGCCTTTTGGCGCCCGTTGTTGTTGTTGTTTCTGTTGTTGCTGGTGCGGTTGCCATTGTTGTTGATTGTGGCATTTTGATTGATTTCTTTTGACTTTTGGCAGCAGTCGCAAATATTTGGTAATCCCACAATCCAGACAGACTACAAGACGCTTCATCAGCAATTTTAATGCATACGTTAGTATTTAACACCTTGGAATTGGCAATTGCATCGGCCGTTGACTATTTTTGGTATTTTAATGCTAGCTTAGTCAAACTTTCTACAAGACTTGAAATAAAAAAAATTTGCCATGGCTTTATCTGCACGCGTGTGTCTGCGTGTGGTTTATGTGTGTGTGTGCGAGCGTTTGCGAGTGTGAATGAGCATTTTTAAAAAGTTGTTCAAGTAAATTGACCATAAACTTGATTTCTGTGCACATTCGACGACAATTTGTCAAAAATTCTGGCTGGCTTTTACAGCTCGAGTATTAAGGTCAACGTCGGTATTTAATTGAACACCTGGACGACCACGACGATGACGCGGTGGCCATGCCGACCAGGGCGGTCAACGTCTGACAGTGAGTCATACGATTGGTAGCAAGGTAAAGGCAAACCTTTGCAATTCTCGTATTGCAAAGCTTTAATAAATACCTGCATGATTTTGTATGCAAAATAACATTAAAAAAAACGTATGCTATTTACATATGTACATTCAAAAACTGGTACAACTCCTACACAATAATGGTCCACTTTTATTCAACATAACATTTCTATATTTTGATTTTTTCAACTTCAAGGGAACACCATTTGCCATATGGCAGGTGTTAGTTAGTTGTGCGCCTTAGTACCGTTGTGCTTGTTGCCTATATTTAGCATAATTCGGTGCTTTTTTTGTGGTTGCGTCTCAATTCTGTGATTGAAATGACTCCTCGTGAAGTTCGTCGTGATGTTGTGGTAGTTTTCTGACAGTCAATTTGCATTTGGTTTTATATTATATGCCACATAGAGCACAACAAGTTACAAGTTATCCAGCCATACTTTGATGTAGAATGTCAGTAGCTCAACTACAAACACGATCAGTGCTAGAAGTAATCCAGCTCCACACCAACGCCAGGCAAACTCTAAGTCATGCAGATGTAGAATCTGCCACTGGTCGATTTGACTGTAATCCTTGAGGTGCATAAGACCCGCAGTTACCATATCATTGAAACCATGTTTCAACCAATGAAACATTAGGCCTGACTGCTGTGCTTTCATGGTAAGTAAATTCAGAGCTTCTCTATAGATGGATTCCTCGGACACCAAAATACTTTGAGGACTCAATGAAATGCCACATGGATCCTGTGATACGCGAATTTCCTTGTGCATCGCGATACATCATCGCATTTGGCTCAGACAAATCTAGCATGACGCGCAGTGCGTAGCCCCCGAAATGTTTTATCTGGTTAGGAAACAGCTCCTTTTCTCGGCTTAAGCCCGAACTGATAAAGAGTCTCTTCAGCAATCTAAAGTGTGGAAATGCCTTGAAACTGTGTAGAGTTAAAGGATGAGTCGTTTGCTGAATATACAGAGCTACATTGAGCATGCTGCTCTGCATGCAAAATGAAAGAATGTGAGTGGCCAAAGTATGAATTTTAGAGATAAGTATACCATTGCTACTAGTGTTGTTTCCCAGCTCAATGAGCACACGTACACTCCTTAAATGATTTAGAATAGTCGGTAGTGTCATAAGTTCATTCATATTGAAGCTTTCAGCCAGACAGGCAAATAGAAAGATTTCGCTGCTGTGTTGCTCTCTCAGTGAGGAGTTTGGTGTTTGACTGTGCCAAGCCCACTGTGGCTGGTTAGTCAAATTGTGTTGCTGCAACCACAGCCAGTTGCATTCCAACCCACTTGGATTGTAATAGCAGATGCTTCTTCCTTTGATGACCTGCATTACCAACGCGTACAGTTGGTAAAGTCCTGAGTCAAAATTCTTGAAATCATTATTAATCCACATAACGAAGAACTTCTTTTATAAACTTTATCTGAAAGAAGAGAATATATGTATTCAGTTCATAATTGCCTGTGAATAATCCAATCATAAAACCACAAAATAATAATTTTGATATTTAAAAAAAAATAAGTAATTATACATCTATTTCTGCATTGTTTATGTGTGTTAGTGCTTACCAGATAAACATATAAATGTTACCCACCGTCCAGAAAGATAAAACAAAACTTCTACCTAACCAATTAATATTGTCCTTCCGGTAACCCTTAAGAAAAACTTCAGGCACAGATTCGATTTTAAAACATATTTAACTTGAATGCCGCATGCCAAAGTTGATACAGCGTTCTTTATGAGCATAATAAAACTTTATGAGCGTCTCAACTGATCCTGCGTGACAGCTACAACATGGGCATGCCTTGGGTCAAGCAAGAAAAGAGAAAGTTATGTGACCCCTTACTCAAAAAAGATGAAGATAATTTAAAAGTCTGCAAAGAAAATTTACCTTAATTCGTGTGTTTTTTTAACGACCTTCGACGCAGCTATAATTTCTTGCAAATTATGATCGTCAGGCCAGCGAAATAGTGTCAGCACTCTTCAGTGACACCTATTGCACGATTACGTTTCCAAATTGTCTCACATGTCGTGCGGATGGAAGTTTGGCTGGAGCTACCATAACTCCTTCAATATATCCACAGGCAGCCCACGGTCACGGTCACATAATTTATGAATCGTGTTGTGAGAAATTTGTCAACAAATCGTGGCGCCATAAATTGTTTTTCCAATTTCTTTTCTATGAAACTTGTAGGCCAATTGTCTGAAGCAAGATCAAACTTTGGAAATGTATGTGTTCGTTCAATATTCTAAGGATGTGAACAGAATGAGCAATTGATTTTTGAGACAATGAAATCTCTCAATTTTATTGTCAAACAATATGAAAGACCGCTTTATATATGTATATTATTGAGATGATTTTTAGTAAAAGTTCAATCATTTAATATTTTGATAATACTTGAATGTTTAGTAAATTTAAATGGGATTATCGTGAATAGATAGATTGTGGAAATAAATTAGAAAATATAAACAAATAGTTGATACATACAAATACTCAATATCTGGGCAAATATGTTGGCAGAGTAGGTTCTAACAATGTTTCAGCTGTTTGGTCTGCAGCATACAAATTTATACGACTACTATGCCTATTACAGACATACAGTTCTTCGTTTTATGCTAATGAAATGAGCTCAAACAGACAGACTGCATACCAAACAATCCGACATGTAGCTCAACAACAGCAAATCTCTTCAACGGGGACTAGGCCAATATTGGTTAGCGGAGGTTTGCGTGCCTGTCGCCACAGTTTTTACATAATTTGGTTATTTTCTTGTGGTTTCCTTAGATGTACCTAATTTTTGAGGCTGAAATGAGTATTCGTGCCGTTCTTCGTGGCTCACCGGTGGCTTTCTAGCAGGCGATTTGAATAATTTTATTTGCCAGAATTAAAATATTCACTTACAAAAAATGCTACTGTCGACAGTCTGGTCGAATGCGCGGCTAACTCCGACAGGACACAGACAACTGAATGAAAATGAATTTCATCCAACTTGCCACTATTTTAGGATTACACTGGTACATTATCGCTGAACATCGCTCGTCAGAATAAGCAAATTTAATTGTACTTAAATGGTCACAGGGGTAGACTGCTTCTGCGGCAGGCCAGGAGTAATACTCAGTATTTCTACAGCGCCAACTTCTCCTTAATGCTTCGTGTATTAGAACTCGTCAGTGGGCCAAATGCTTGAGGTTTTGAATGGGGCTGCTTAAATTGTGGCGTCAGCATTTTAAAGGACTGACTTGCAAAACTCTATGGACCCAATTAATATGTAATTGTAAAACATTGTCCACAACAATTAGATAAACAACTTGGCAGCGCCGGAGTATGAAAGCAAAAGTTTTGCCTCGAACAAATGTTTTGTGGACCTGACATGTTGCTAGACTGGGCCAAAACAGTTACCGTCGCAGTTGGGCTGCTCACTTGGCCGGTTGGGCTGGTACAAAACAAGCGTGTCGACAATGGTGAAATGTGCAGGCCAAAGTGAAGATGCAGCTGGGTTCGCAGACCCCAAGCTACGACCACGAGACACTTGCATACAATGAATTGTCTGTCTTCGCTTTGTGCTGTCCAGTAGACTTACACTCACACACATGTAGAGACACCCACATGCCTTGTGTGCACTTGCCATGGCTCGGGCTTAAGCTTTGCCCCTGTGCAAGACAGGCAGCAATGTCTATGTCCATGTCATCATCATCATCATCATCGTTGTCGTTGTCGTGGCTGTAGTCTCTTCGGGTGCAGCGTCCGTCTGTCCCGTTGTCTGCCTGGCACTTGTTTTATCGTCATTTTACAAGCATTTTTCATAAATTACAGTTTATTGTTGTTTGATAAACGGCCAACGGTGGGCGCTACTTGTATTTGTATTTTGTGTGTCCAGCAACGACACGCAAATAAAACTCAAATAAGAAATTATTGTAGTTTTTATTGTGTGAACGTCAGCATCGTTGGCGTCGTCTACGGCCGCTTGCTTCATTTGCTTGATAAGTTAAGCGTTGACATCTTTATGTGCGTGTGTGGGCACTAAACAAGCACACAAACCCAGCGTCATCAGCATCATCATTATCAGTATATGGCAGTTGGCATAGCTGACCACAATCGAAAAAGGAGCCACCATAAAAACAATGCGTGTATAATTTTCAGCTTCCTCGAGTTGTGCGTTGATGACAATTAAAGATGCATGATGCGCTTGCTAACGATCATGAAAACTTTTGTGCAGTACCTCCTTAGATGCTGTAACTGTAACGCACTGACTCTGAAATAAAATAAATGGTTGCCTTACAGCCAATAAGGTTAATACAAATGTAAAAAACATAAAAGAATAAAATTAGATATTAACCAGCTTGAAGCACATTATTTAAAGATCAGTAAATATCGAACAAAATACATCTCCATTCTCAATCATGGTCAACAACTTTACTTAATTCTTATCAATGAATACAATTCTTAAGGTAAATAATTACCTAAATATTCCTTACTTTAAAGCGTTAACAAAAAAAAAAACGTATTTAAGCAACGCACCCTCACATAAGGCTTTGCACTGGCACCAAATGGTAAAGAAATCCGAACTTGCCCAGTTTTGTGATTTATAATTTATCTAGTGGCACCTCAGGGCGACGGCGTGCAAATTACCAGTGCAAAAAATTTATGAATTGAGTGAGTTTCGAGTGTGCGGCAACATTTGCATAATTTAATGGTCGCAAATTCCACTTAAACAACTTAATTATAATTCAAAAAGTAAAAAGGCTTATTTGAATGCACTTAAATAAACAATATAAAAAATGGAGAGCACGTCCCTTCGGGCTGCTGCTGATTTATTAGACTGGCTTTTACCAATCGCACCATTTCGGTAACTGAGACTGAGTGCTTTAGCTTTAAAAATAGCAAAATGAGCGAATGACTTATCTGGTCAGGCAATGATCTGGCAAACTGTCGGCCAAATGCAACGCCCGCCGTTTAGTTTAACTACCAACTGTTGCAGGCTAAAACGCGTTCGTCTTTAATGGCCGCTAATCTAGTTAACAGTATTTCAATTATTGACGATTTTGTGCAACTGATAATAAATGCGATAAAACATATTTGTGGCTAGCGCCAATGTTTTGTTGCCAAGCTCGATGCCAGTCGGCGATTACATCAGAGTTAACGGCAAACTCAACGACAACCACGACGGCGACGACGACAACGTCGGGCGGTCGGGCGTATTGCGGTTGCAAATGTCAAAATAATTTGCTTTTGGCTTGGGCTTGTTATCTCGGCTTATTGGCTGCAGGCGTTAATTGATTTAGTGGCCTGCTAGTTGCAAACAAATCGTTAAAGAAAAACATTATAAATGCTCCGATTGGGGCTGATATCATTAGAGGGCCGCCCTTTGATTAACAGAGTTATAATTGGCATTTGAGCAACTTAATTTCAGAGCCATTCCTCCAGCCAATTCAATAAATATCATTAAAATTGCGTATTGAGAAATCGCCATATTGTGACGCCTCAGGGCGACAATGTGCTTCAAACAGTCTTTTTTTTTTTTGTTTTTTTGCAACAAATAAAATTAATGAGATCAGAGCTGAACGCGGACAGGCAAAAGAAAAATAGGGGCAAAAAAAACCACTGCACCGCTAACCCACTGTGGCTTGCAAATGTCAGTAAGGCAACTTTTGATAAATGTGCCAGCCGGTGACGTTTCTATGCCAAACGAAAATGAAAATGTTTATGTAGCCCCTCCCGAAAGGTTACCGTCGCCGTCACCATAGCCATTTTTGCTGCAGTCACAGCCACAGTCACATCATAATGATGCCCTCAATCCGTGCCAGTCAGCGGCAAAGACGGCCGCCGTCCTTAGCCAAGTCGTGCGCCGTCAACAAGGAATATGTCAGAGGCTGAGGCTGAGGCTGAGACCTCAACTCGAGTCTGTTCGGTGGCTCGACGTGTGCCTGTTTAGCAAACATTGTTGGCTGTTCCCCGCCACTTTTTGACGAGAAGTCAAAATGCTGCAAATGTGTTGCTGCTTTATATTTTGTTTTTCCTCTGCTGCTTTCCGACGTGACAGCTTTGGGCCATCAAATTGCAAAGTAATGTTGAAAATTCAGCTCCAACTTGATTGTACAAAAGCGAAACCAAACCAAATCCAAGTCCACATCGCACATGTCAGCGCCTGCGGTGCTTCTGCTGCGCCAAATTTCACAACTCTACCCCAGAACTCGCCATTAATGGACCGTCGACTAGTAGTCAATAAAATTATAAATGACCCTCGTTAAATTGAACTATTTTCACATTTGCTGTTTTTTAAAAAAGGAACTGCGAGCTACTCTTTGCAATGCATCACCGATTCGACTCTGCATCAGTTGCGTCTTTTATAATGAAACGCGTTTAAAACTAATTATTATGTTGAGTGTTGTGTGATTTCATGCAATTGCAATTAAATTAATTGCTATTGGCTACGTCTAGCCAGCCCAAAATTGCACAACTGGCTCACTTGTTGTTGTTTTCATTGCAGGCAACGTAATGAACTTAGTGATTTATGGAGTATTCTGTTTGATCACATACGAAACAGGAACTGAAAGTAAGAAAAAAAAAATTGGTTACATTTTCAATCATCTGTCTTAAAGGATATACATTGTCAGTCTTCTCGATATATTAAACACATTTTTATTAATTCTTGCCGAATCAACAATGCAACGAGATATTCGACATTTGTTACTTCGGGGAAAACACAATAAAAAATTAGTTTAGATAAAATTTAAAAAGAGAAATTTAATTGTGCTATAAGAAAAACTAAACTAAAACTAGTTGCTCCTTGTGGTGAGTTCACGATTAATGCCCCGTGACCGCAATGTTTGTTTTAGGCCAGCTCATAATGCCAACATGATGACAAGCGGCTGAAATGTATATGCCATGTACGATTACGATTACAAGTACCTTCAAGCATTATCTTTGCTATGCAACTTACGTACCTTTGAGTCGCCCGTTTAAATAACATAACCAGGAAGTCTATGACAATTATAAATCATCTTCGCCTTGGCAAATTTACAGCTGTCATGATGAGCACTTCACTTGCCAACTTCAGACAGCAATAAACAGTTGCTCATTACACAAACACCCACCCAAAAATGGGGTATGAGTAAGTCAAGCGTTAAGCTAAATGTGCACCAGCTCAGCACCTCAGCAGCAAAGTAAACACGAACACCAACATGATCATGAACACCAATACACGAATAGCATCAACAACACCAACAGCAATAACAACAGAGCCGGAGACTCCGTGCAGGGCGTTACAAGTGCTATTTGCTTTGGGCAGAGGAAGCTAACTGGATATAATTCCTGGACGCAAACATAAAACACAAAATAAAGATTTGTGCCCGCCCCCCGCAAACCACTGTCAAATTTTTGGACATGCAGCAGCAAAGGTTCGTAGATTAGAAAAGCGTGTGCTTGTAATTTCTTTCGCTCAACTATTTTCACATGTTGCAGCGTCATAAAGCCTGGGTCCAGGTCGTCGTGTCGACTCGCTATTCATGTTGCTGTAGTAGTTGCTGTTTTTGTGGATGCTGCGTCTATTAAAATGCTATTTTGACTGGAGTAGTTTAGTTGAACAACGCGGCAGCATCGTCATCGCTTCAAGTGCGAGTGCTGAAAAGCATTTTTATGTTCTCGTGGCGTCAAGTGCCACTGCCGTCATGCACTGAGCAGTAAAGCGGTAGAAATTTTGCGCACCACACGGCCAAAACCCAAACAAGAACAATGTTGATGATAATAGTAACAACAACAGTCAACAGTCAACAAACAACTGCAACAGCAAAAGCAAGAACAACAACTCCAACTGGCAGACAACTGCGCGGCGTGCAAATAATGCAATTTGTGCAATGCGCCTGCGCAAACGTGGGAGTCAAAACTGTGTTGTCGGAGTCAGAGTTTGCGCCGCCATGGGGCTCACTCACACTGAGAGTCTGACTCAGACTCAGACTAAGACTGCTGCTCAGTTTAGTAGCTTCCCCACTGCGCGAGCAAGTCGCAGCTCCTAACTACTGTCAGTCAGTTAGTCGTCGACGCTGCCGCAGTTACCGTCATTGCCGCTGTGTGGCCGCTGTTGATTGCATTTTTGCGACTGCGACTGTGGCAGCATCACCAACTGCGGATGCGGATGCCACTGCCACAAAACAAATAAGTGCATTTAGTGTTTAACAAATGTTCACTTTTGCGCTGATGGCGCTGTTGATAAGCGCGAGCAAAATGAATTAACAGCAATAAGCCAGAGACAACGATGACGCTGATGATGACAATCGCTGATTCGGGTTGGCACTGGTGATTAACCTACTGGCAATCTCTAGTCGACAGTCGTTTAAGCCATTCGTATTTATTTTTCTAATTAAGAAAATTTTAGAATATGGTTGTTAAATAATAATGACGCACTTAGACATCATCATTATCATATACATTAATAAATTATGGCAAAACGGACGCATTAGGCCTATTCTGTTTGGGACTTTAGATTCTAGCTAAATTAAATGTCTTTATTGAATTAAGTATATATACATACTTAATTTAATGCTAGCTTACCATAATTAAAATGTCAAAATACTAATCAAAAGATTTGATTGGCTGAAATGAGAATACTTAAGGGAATTAGGAACAAACAGCAGATCTTGGCAGCTATTTAACATGAAGGCTCAGCTTGATATCGAGTTACAGGTACATTTTAATGGGTTAATGACAGTGCCAGTTTTGCCATGTTTACCCGCCGGGAGACAGCAATTGAGGTGCATTGTGAACGACGGCCATAAAACCAAAAATATTGCAACGCCCACGTCAGCTCAAAATTTCACCTAGTAAACCCAAACACATTTGAAAAGTTGCAGCAACTGGACAGTCGGCAGTCGACAGCCAAGTGGATGTGGAGCAAGATCCGCTTGCCCAGTCAAACTCGCAGTTAGAGTCGCTGCCGCTGGCAGATAAATGTGCAGCATGCGGCTACATCGCGCGGGTGTTTTAGCCACAGTGAGTTTCATTTAAATTAAATTAGAGCCGCCAACTCTCTAACTGTAACAATGAGTGATGTACGCACTAAAAGCTGACAGGCAAATGGCTAATGGCGATGCCCAATGGAATCCCCGCAATGGCAATGCGTGGGCATAAATTAGCCGGGCCATAGCGATTGCCATTGCCATCTCCATTGCCATGGCCAATGTCCTCGTTAAAGCAGCCAGTTTGCTCTGTCAGGCAATTGTAATTAGCAATGAACCAGCTCCTGCTGCCGTTGTTCATGTTGTTGTTGATAGTCTCTTTGATGCTTGCCTGCTAATGACCGGCATAATCATTATGAATTGAGATTGCAGCAATCGGAATTGCAATAGGAATCAGAATCACAACCGACATCGCTTTGGCAGACTATTGAGGACACCCACACGTCGTGTCACTGCTATTGTGATCTAATTGTCTGTTTGTGTGATCTAGTACGCTCACGTGCCAATGTCAAGTAATTCATCATGACAGTCAGACAGTCGTAGTTCAAGAATCGAAGCCTGTCCGGCTTTAGTTCCGTTTGCATGCAAATTAGAACACGTTGGAAAAACACACACTGCTGACAGCACTGTCAAACGGATTTGGCGCGCACCTGTTTGTTGAACGGCTGCTGTGGTTGCTGCTGCTGCTGCTGGCTAAAAGCCTGACCCCAAACCTGACTTTCACAAGCTACCAGGCGGGATAGGCACTTTCAAGTTCAGAGACAAATGGGTGCGCATTCGATTCGATTTACTTTTAATTTATAATTTGGTAAACCTTTTGAACTCGACTGCATTGAGAAAAATGAAATTGTCGATGGGTCCGACTTGCAATTTGTGGTTGCAATTTCATTTCGAATTCAGTTCCGCATCATTGCCAGACAGCGTGCATAGCGCAGCAAAGCTCAGTACAGCACAGCACAGTATACAGTGAGAAATAAAAGTAAAATACTGCAAATAAAATCAGGTCAAATGGGGCACAATGGGCAGCACGTAGCGAGAGACCATTAGGCCAAATCTGGCTGCCATTTGAGGCACTCCTTTCTAGTCTGCAACCTGGCATTGACCCTGCCTGCATTTAAATCGCCGCTTAATTGACTTTTGTGCTGACATACTCTTTAGCTGCGTATCCCCACAGGCACATTAACAAACATCCAAAATGGCAATCAGACGAAGTCGCAGTTGCAGTCGACGTCGCAGTCAAAGTTTTAGTCTGCGTCAAGTTGTGTGTCGTTGTCAAGGCAACGTGGACAAGACATCAATCATCACTAAATTAAAAAACATTTAAACATTTAAGATTCCTGCATGGGGAAATGTTAGATACTGAAACGTATGCCTCGTCTCATAAATAATGCAGAAGCCAACAACATGCAGCTACGAAATGTCACATTAAACAGGCGATATTAAAGCTGAAAGGCAGATGACACCGAAATCATGTTAGGCGGCACTTGAATGAGTATCAAACGGCAGCTGCCATAAACACACAAACACGCCGTCAACGTGTCGACGATAGCTAAAAGGAGCAGACCAGATCATGCCATGCCAGGCCAGGCCAGGCCAAGCTGGTGTGCAGGAGGTGATACTGATGCCGATGCTGGAGCAGTCGCCGGCATCGACAGTCGTTTTACACTTGTCGCCAGCATTGGCCAAAGTTGGCAATTGCCGCGCCACTTTTATGTGGCCTCCGCCTGGGGAGCTGCTGCAGCGGACGCATCAAAAACGTGGTAGGTGCAAACGCCGCACGTCAATTGCTGCATTATACGGCAGTCTCAGTCTCAGTCCCAGCCACAGTCCCAGTCTCAGTCTCGATTCGAACAGCGATCCCAATCCCAGCCAGCGACCAAACAAGTTGTCATTGGCGCGTTATTTATGACAATGTTCAAGATGTTTCTGTAGCTGTTATTGCCTCCCTTGCCGAGCACGCTCCTCCTGCAGCCCAACAATGTTTATGTTAATGCAAAGTTCGAGACGCTCTCCTTGCGCCCCCCACTCTGACAGCAGTGCTGCATTCAAGTGTCCGTCAATTGGCATCGTTAATAGAGTTCGAGCTCGGACCCCGGCGGCAGGTTCGTGTGCTGCTATTGCTGCTGCTGCTGTTGCTGTTGTTGCCGCAGCTGACCAAAAGCGGCGGGCGTGTGACAATTAAATTGTCAAGCGCAGGCCTTTGACATTGACGCGTGGCAAGTGTCAAAGCTGCTGTTGGTGTTTTTGTTGTTGCTGCTGCTTTTCTGTCTGCAAGCAAAGAGTGAGCAGCAAGCGGGTTTCGGCAGCACTTCTATCGCCCCTTGGCGGAAGGGGCGCTTTTCAATTATGATTTTAATCACAACAGTAAAGTGGTAACGGCAGCGGCAGAGCAGCAGCAACAGCTTTACTTTAGTTTTGTTCGTTTATTGTTTTCAATTTTTTGTTTTGGTCTACAACTTAGTTTCACACCAGAAAATTGGCAATTTTTTTAATGTTCGCTGCTTCACTGATAAATGAGCCTTGATACGACCAGTCCGAATTTGTCGAGAGGCGTTTGAAAGTATACTTGCAAAATTTCGCAGAAAAAAAAGCCTAAAACTTGGATGTGTGATGCTATTAAATTCATATAATTTTATTCAATTTGTTATCAACCAAATGGCCACGGGGCCAAAACTCGCTTAAGCCTATGTTCTCTTAACGCCATGAAGCGTATTTCTTATTCTCTTCAATTCATGTGCTGTGTATTTTGCTCGCACACTTCACGCGTCGCAGTCGCAGTCGCTTTCCAGCGACGTCGCCGAAACCTCTTTTTATTGGTCAAAAGCTGATCGGCAACTGATAGCACAGCTGTGTTGGAAATGAACCGCTAGGTCAGCTAGCAGCCAGCAAGCAGCAGAGCGATTGACTGGAAAATCACCAACAAATTCAACAATGCCAAGTGAGAGAGCAGAGCTAAGCATTGAGCATTGAGCACTGAGCTACAGCTGAACCTGGAGCTTAAGATAGAGAGCGACGCCGATCGGCGATAAACGAAGCAACGAACGACGCTGGCAGAGAGACCAAACGGCGGCCGTAGCCAGCTGAACAGGTTTTTTGCGTTTTAGCGGCTTTTTTGCCGTTGCTCCCAGGTTCGTATGTGAGCTCGGCTCCTCAATCGTATGCCGCAGCCGCTGTCAGAGCCGCTGCGGCAGCCTGTTGCCTGTTTGGCTGTTGTTGTTACTGTTGCTGTAGCTGTTGCTGGACTGTATTACTCGGTCAGTCGGTCTTTGAGAGGTTGTTGCTATTTTCCCACTTTTTTGCTTGGCGATTTTTGTTCGCTGCGCTTCGTTGGTGTTTTGCAACTTGTTGTTATTGTTATTGTTATGGTTGCTGCTGCTGCTGCTGTTGTTGCTGCTGCTGCACCGGCAACAGCAACGGCAATTGCACTCAATTGCTGCCGCGACTGCTGCTGCGCTGCACTAAGCGGTGACTTCGGCAGTGAGCTGGGAGCTCGAGCTGCCTGCAATTTTCATCCTCTTGCAGTTTCTGTGCGACTTTCTTGCGGGACTGTTTAAACTTTTTGCGTTTGCGCGCGTTGCAAAAAAGTTTTCTGAAGTGTTCACGCGTTTTCGCAGTCGCGTGCGCTCGTTTTATTTGCGATTTTCGTGCGTCTTGCATGCGATTTGTGTGCGTCTGTTTTACTGTGGCCGTATGCAAGACTTGGCCAATGAACTGCATTCACAACGCATAGCAAATAATGATTGCAGCTGCATCGAAAGCTTAAAATTTTTAATGTTTAGCCATCTGTGGCTGCTCTAAACCAAATCACTCATAAAAGCAGCCGAACAAGCAACAGTAAAAAGCAATTCAGAGTTGCCATAAAACCAAATTAACACAACACATACATACGAGCATACAAACAAACCCATATGTTACATTTGTGTATGTAAATAAACATGTGCATAGATATGCCCTTCGTCAAGCTGGCAGATGCAGTATATACACACATATCTATATACATATGTATTACATAGTAGTAAAATCAAAAACACAAACTTGTTTCCTTCAACGGCATCGCGCAGCAACAAATATAAAACAAATTAAATTAAATTAATTTTAATTGCCGCCAAAAGAGCACATAAAAAGCGTGCAGTTAAAAGAAAAATATCAGCAAATTAATTATATTGTATATACAAAAACATGAAGCGATAAAAAGTTTACGATTTAAAAATAAAAATAAAATAAGAAAAATATACACATATATAGTATAGGCGCAGCAACAGAAGCTATAACACAACTGTCGCTGTGCTAAACAAAAGACTTAGGCAACGAACTTGCTGCCGATTTCATTGCTCGCTTGCATTATGTGATTGGTATTGAGTGTCGAGAGCTACTACGAGCCGTAAGCTGTTAGCTGTGAGAGTTGCGCCAGATAACGGTGTTTCGGGTGATAGCAGCAAAAGTAAAAACAACCATAACAACGACAACAACAACGACAAAAACAACAACAGCAACAAAACGCAACAAGCAACAAACTAATTGACAAGTCAAATCCTGCCTGCCACAAACAAACAGCTGGCTACCAGCGGCGAGCACTAACAAAACAACTAACAACACAAAAACAAACGCCGGACAGCTCGTCGTCTGCCACACTGGTGGCTTCAACTTTAATCAAATCGCAGCCCCAACGACAATTGCAAAGTGTGCCTCTTAATGTTTCCAAATGCATTTTACTGCCGCGAAAAAAAGCCAAATAAATTTACATAAATATTTCACGTGCTGCTTTTTGCAACTGTTGCATAGACGACGGTCACATCCGTGTTTTAAAGATTGAGATTTGCCGAGCTGGATACTTGCAAGTGTTTTGACTGTGTGCATTCTCTCTGTGTATGTGCTGTGTTTGTCTCTCGGAGAATCTCAATCGGCTAAATGCCTGTGCCAGACAAATCCAAAAAAAATATTTCAAATAATAATAATAAAAAAAAATCCGAAATATTTAATATATTCTGTTATTTTGAATGGAGCAGGAGACTTTGCCTGCGGTAAGTGTAAATGTTTTCTACTCGTCTATAGTTATTATTTTGTCGAATTTGGTTTTATGAGACTTTAATTGCACTTTATGTGCAGCATCAGCAGACTATGTATATGTAAAACATTCATTAAGTTGACTCCAAGCTAAATACTAGCTCGAATCTGAGCTGAACTAAGCCATGGATTTATCAATTAACAGACGGAATGATTTCAATTACAATTAACAGACAAAACAGCTGCCGCATTCGATGATGTTTGTGTTGATAGTGCTGATGCTGTTGTGCCTGCCACCGCTGATGATGGTGCGTTCGGCCATAAAACCGTTAGTTAAAAGTTTGCCACAACAATTAATTGCAGTGATTTGAGAGAAAACATCAGCTACAATCGCTGCAAACGGGCCACTTGGCTTTTAAGACTTCAACTGATGCTTTCGTTGCCATATATTTCCTTATTTTATGTAAAAACCAAAGAGCAGCCGCTGTCCGACCAATATCAACAGCAACAACTACAAAAAGAGTGCGCCATAATTACAAGTTCAGTTGAGCAATTTAAATAAAAACACTTCAACACTTTAACAATAGGCGAATCAGCGCCGCCAGCAGCAGCTGATTGTCTGACTTCGTCTGTCTAATTGTCTGTGTTAGTGGGATAGTTAAAGTCTGGTGATGCAATCTATTGGAAAAACGTTTTAATTGGCGTGTTTGATTGAAATGAAAATTTTAGTAGTTGCTCGCACAGCATGAACAAATGGAAAACATTTTTATGATTTTAACAATATAACAGTTACATACATACATAGAAAAATAATAGGCTATGCAAAAAAAAATGTGTTTTAAATAAATATTATTAGTTGTTATGACAATCATTTTATTCTGATCTTTTGTATTCATAAGGTATTCCGCGTATAAACCTAACTTTTCATTTTACGTAGATTGCTTTTAATGCGCGACCTAAACAATTAAAATACTATAATTAAAGCAAAATCACACAAAAACTTAATCAACAGTAAGGAAATTACATAAAAAGGCAACAGACACTTGCAAATAAATGTGAAAAGAACTATTTAATTCTCACAATAGCGAAACGCAAGTCACGAGATTTCAGGTAGAACTGGGCGTGTGCTAGAGGTTGCACATAAAGCGAATTAAATTAAATTTATTGTCAGCAACAACAGCAACATTACAAGATGCATCAGTAACAGTAAGGCAACTGCAAAAGCGACATTAACCATAACAACAACAAGAAAAGTCGGCAATTGTTTAATTGCAAACTCTGACAAAGAAATTGAGTTCATGAAATGTTGACAGACAGTTTCTTGGTAGCAGCCTCGGTCTGGGTTGTTAATTGTGGGCCGCAGCCTGACTGATGAGTCAACAAGAACTTTTCTTAATAGCCGTTTGGCTGCATTTTTTTGTTTCATCTATAAGTGCTGAAATTGTTACAGTAGCAAGTTTTTCTCGATATACTTTTTTAATTAATTCTTTTTTGTGCTGCCATGATTTATTAACCTTTTTTTGCCACTGCAATTATTGTGACTGATTCCAAGCGGTGTTCGCATGGGCTAGTAACGAGTTGCATTTGATTTGATTTACCTGTAATTGCGCTCATTATGCCGGCTGTTTTTTGTTGTAGTTTTTGCACTGGCTCGCGTCATTACACATGTTGTCTAGGCGGCAGACAGATTGTCTGTCCGTCTGTCCGGATGTGCGCCAGTCATCTGGTGATCGCTTGCACGTCCGTCAGTCGGTCTGTTAGTCTGTTAGTGAGGCTGTCAATCTTGCTGTCTGCCGATTTGGCTACTGTAGCTTAGCAACAAATGCTTTGATTTCCAGCTAAACGCTTTTTGCCCTTTGTTTAAAATATCAATGACGCACTTGGCTGACATTTGCTGGTGCCACTGATGTCATCGCCGTCATCAGCTGCCAATGCAATGCCAGCACTTTAAATGTCACGCACTTCGAAAAATTGTATGCGATGCAGCTTGCGATACGTCACAACTGCTTATTCTAAGCAGCTGCAGCGATACTCAGTTTGTTGCCGAAGTCTTTTGTTTCGTCATACGACGGAATTCCCGGAATATTTCGCTTACACTGCGCCCGCGTCGATTACGGCAACCAAACTAACTGTAATGAGCCATGCGCAAATATTTCGTCTATTACGCAACAACAACAAGCAAACGAAACAAACAACAACAGCGGCCAAAATCGATGAGCTAGGCAGACGCTAGGAGGCGCCAACACAATATGCATACATTTTGGCTCTTTCGATCCTAAGCCAACTTCATGGCACAAATGTGAAGAGTTTTCACTAATTTCGAGTTGCCTGCGAAACAAAACACGCGAATTAAACAACAAAAACTCTAACGACAACAATAACAAAAGCAACAAAGAGCAAACAATCAGCGCTGCTGCATAAATAAAAGTAAATTTAATGACAAGCAAAATATTTCTTGTCATGCCTATCAGATTACAAGATTTCTATATGAACTCGCAGATGACGCGCCTGTATGTCTGCATATAAGTACTAGTGTGAGTTTTTTATGGCTGTGTGTGCTTGTGTATGTGTGTGAGAGTGAGTGTCGTTAAAACATGATTACTGGCGCTCACACAGCCAGACAGTGCGACAGACAGAACCGTTAGTGTCATTTGAATGTGCTTGTTGCTTATATTATGAGTGTTATAATGCCTGGAGGCATCCGAGTCCAGGTCCCATGTGTCGGCGACATTATGGAAGCATTTGATAAAAACCACTTCAAAGAGCTTGCTAAGCAAGTTGCGATCGCCTTGCAGATTTGCAAATTGCAAAACGTAATGAAACATGAAGAGTTTTTCGGTTGAATGCTCACATGAGATCATTTATTAAAACTTCTTGTGATTTGGCCAAATTGCTGAGTATAGATATATTTAGTATGCCGACTACCCATTCATTACAGTTAAAAGTTTTTGGTTCTTCCCATAGTTCAATGAAAAAATAACTAAGCTGAATAAATTGAGAGGGAAATCTCTTGCCGCTTATAAGTCCAATTGCCAATTATAATCAATTTCACACATTACAAAATAAAAATGCCACAAACAACCAAAAAACGACGCATGAAATTGCTAATTGTAGCATTAGCCGTGCGGAAGGGCCCAACCCAATGGGCCTAGGCCTGTGATTGCCTCAAATGAGAGGCCTATTTCAGCGCCGTGGGCTGCTTCAGCACAAATCGACAATTAAAATCGTAGCGAATTCCCAAGCAACAAAGAAAATTTAATTACGCCGCATGTGGCAGCATCGGCGACCCTTGAAATCACAATCGAAAAGGGCAACAGTTTCGGGGCCTTGGTCTGTAATCAAGTGAGAAATTTGTGCGTTTTTAGTCGGCCTAATGAATTTTTCTAGTCATTTGGGGCCAGACATCTTAGCTAGTAACCAGAAAATGGGCGTGATAATTTGTTATTAAAATTTAAATCAAAATCAAAATGGTTATATAGGCTATAATAAAAATCAAATCGTCATAATGATGCCACCACATGTGATTTGAAAGGTGGTCGCAGTAAGCTGGGAAATATGCATAGCATGTAAGAGATAACCTACATTAATAAATCAGTCTATTTATTGTCTGTTTTATAGCTTGCATAATTATCAATGAAAACACTGATAAGATCTGAAAGATTAATAGAAAATTGCTCAGCATGTCAATAATAGTTTGCTAAGCTTACATATTTGCTTGCGTCAGTTGTTTGCGAAATCACTGTGAAAATAGTCGCAAGCCGGCTTCTTTATGCTTATTGGTAGTTTTCGGCTTCATTTTTGCTGTTGTGTTGTTCTATGTTAAGAGGAAATTATTTTGCATTCATAATATGAACAGAGTTTTAAAATTCAGCTATAAATTATTTATGTCGAATACTTACCATAAACGTATATTAATTTAATAATCATCTTCGTAATTTGGTTGCTGGCCAATCGGAATTTTAAGCACGTATTTCCAAGTGCTAGCTGACTCGTGTGAAGCGCAATGCACATAAATCTTCATCTTCTTGTCAGCAGCTTGTTTTTGGTAACATTAATTAATTTGGCTTTGATAGGGTTGCAGCACAGAAAACAAGATGTGGAAAAAAAAGAAGAAAAATGCGAGTAGCTATCTAAATTCATACATACAAATTTCAGCTACAATAGACAAAGGCAATAAAAATCAAATCAAAAATTTGTTTTCTTTTTGTTTGGCTCACGGATTTTTTTGCAACGCTCGATTTGCATATTTCTCGTAGGTGGTTCAATGAACTTGCTGCTACAGCGAAGTGAGTCTGGATCTGTTGGGGGCGTCACATGATGAGGCGGCGGCGCCGCTAGATGGCAACAGTAACACTTCCAGCTCTCGGTTTGAATCGCCTACGCGTAATTTGACAAATTTGCAGGCATTTGCATGAAATTCGAAATACAAGAATAATTCCAATCCGCAAAGAGCAATTATTTGTACCTTAGTTATTCGATTCATACTAAAATATTTAAATTTAAAAATTATCATTAATTTCTTTCTCTGTTTAAAAGACTTGATTAATTTTTAGCACTTACTGTTGCTGTTAAAATTTAATTAAATTTCGCTTTTATAATGATTGTTTTGACAACAGCAGCGGAGTCTTTTGGCTTGCTGACAATTTATATTAAAGCATTTTACGTTGCTAACGAGACATATCGGTGATATTAGATGCCAATTGACTCGCTTTCCTTGACTTTTAATTTCAGTTTAGTTTGAACATGAGCTGCGTGCATTTGTGCAATGTTTTGCAGATAGCAGACATGGGATGCATCGTATCTTCTTCTACAGTTGTAGTTGACCATTGCTTCTGTGTAACCGGGCCTATTGCAGCAGAGGCTGGTCAGACTGGCTAGTTGATAAATAATTTGTGAATGTGTTGTGGTCACTGCTGGGTGTTTGACAAACGGGAAATACTTTGACAGCAGTGACTAATTAGCATACTTCGTTCAGTCATAGTTAGCCGCTTATTAAAATTATTTAAATGCACTTTATCGGCAACCTTCGTTGTAACCTCATAAACTTATTTTTATAAACAAAGTTTCGCTTTATTCAATTCTTGCTACGCACTTGTCCCGAAGTAATCTAAAATGCTAATTAAGCTGCCGGCATTTTTGCTGTACTGTTCTTGTTGCTGTAGCTGCTGTTGTTGTTGTTGTTGTTATTATTAACGCATGCAAAACGTATGTTACGTATACGCACCAGTCGATCAATGTGGTTTTTGAGTCTGAGTTCGAGTTCGGGTCGTGTTTCGTTGCGTTTAGTTGTGCTGCGTGCATTAATTAATAAACGTCGTGATGTCGCTTTTGAAGTGTCTGTCATTATGAGATCAATTAATAGGAAAAAATTCTAGATCAAGGCAAAAATGTACAAAAATGTCGCACACATGGGGCAAGCGTGCGTTGTTGTTATTGATCGAAACGCAGTAGATATTTTATTTTTTGTTGTCCTCTACACAAACATATTTCAAGCACTCTGTATGTGCCAGACGACCCCATGTAACCACACATTTGTATTTCGTTTCCATATGGCCTGACCATTCGCACTTTTTATTTATTTATTATTTTTCATTTATTTTAACTGCGTTACATCGCTTTCGGTTTTATTTTTAATTGACGATTTGACAGTGCTTGACGTCAGTAGAAATCATCAGCTGTCACAAATCAGACGGGAGAAATAAATCATCAAAGCAATTGTGTTTTGCCATCGCATCAAACTCAGTAGTCTAAGCCCAAATCAACAAAAACTCATACTAATGAATTTAAAACTATTTTATTATACTTCTATAAGGAGGAAAAGTCCTGTTTATACCTTAAAAATAAATTCAATTTTATGATAAATATAAAAGAAAAATATAAAAAAAAATTATTTTGTGGATTGTTTTGTAATTGTAAAGTACTAATGACGGACTGTAATACTAACGGACTATTAATATTTCTTGCAGTGTAGTTGATATTTACAATTGAAAAAAACTCATTATTTTATTTGGCTCGTGTTGTTAGTGGTGTTAGTCATTTTGCATGGCTGTTATAATTAATGTTGTTGATACAAAATTCGCTTTTTGCTTCGGTTTCAGTTGCAGTTGGTTTTTCGTGTTACAAAGTTACCGAATGCAAGTTATTTTGTGTTGGTTGTTGCACTTGTTTCTGGACGTTGCAGTTGTTGTTATTGCAGGCGGTTTTATATTACAGAAATATTTGCGCTATTGACAAAAACAGCAAACAACAACTCGATGCCAGCTAAAAACTGTGCTCAAATAAAATTTGCCTTGCAAATGAAGTCGCAACTAAAGCAACTTTATATTTGAACTTGATTTTGGTGGCGGTATCACAAAAGTCATGGGCTCCGCCAAGGGGGCGGTTTGGGTCGGGGACCGGGGTCAGCTCTAAACCTGACGCTGTCCGAATGCAGCTGTGCTCGACTGTTGTGCGTGAGAACCAGCTGGCCATTAACAACACCAACAACAGCATTCATAGTGTTGTTGCTGCTGCCTTATATATATCAAGATTTCAATTTTGCATTTGTGTACTTGAAAATTGACGCCGCACGGCACGCACGCATTTGTTGTTGCTGTTGATGTTGTTATTTTTTGAGTTTGCTGTTGCATTTCA
The DNA here is from genome assembly GCA_035041535.1 of Drosophila cognata. Lineage (NCBI taxonomy): Eukaryota > Metazoa > Arthropoda > Insecta > Diptera > Drosophilidae > Drosophila > Drosophila cognata. Next base: position 7,309,895 of record JAWNLC010000571.1, on the reverse strand, counting down.
GCCTAGCTGGTTAATAAATTTTGAGATACTTATCAATTAGCATACGAATTACATGCCTTGCAATCATAAATAATGCGTAAATTTTGCGCTGTTTGTTTATGAAAATTAAAATTGAAAAATTAAAAAAAAAGCAATTGATGCATTAATGTTGATTTCAAAGACTTTGTGGCTAGCAGGCCGCTGAAGGCATTGTAATTTATATGCACTTCTACACACTTTGACTGTAGGTGCGTGTTTGATTTGTCTTTGATTAGAAGCAACATATAAATAACAAATCATGCAGCACGAAACGGAAAACTATGTAGTTGAATTCAATTGAATTGAATCGAATGACTTAGGCAACGAACTTGATGGCATGATCCAGAAATTGCTGCCCCACCTGGGCAGCTCATTGTTATGCTTAACACTTTTGCGCTATATTTACAAATTGGGCCAATAAAACCAACACCAAAAGACCAGCAGTAGGCAATGCGATAGCCGCACAGATACCACCGCCGACAACAACATCGACATCGACACGGACACCGGCACCGCCACCGACACCAACAGCAAGAGCAACATCTGAATTGAAAGACTATTAAAATCAAGCAAAACGGAAAACGGGCACATAACTAAAATCAACTCACCACTGCTGATGAATTTTTATGCATGTTTATATGGTGGTCATAAAAACAGACTGTCCGCATGACTGCTAGTCTGACTAGAAGTCAATGATTGTTTAATGAAACAACGAACACTCTGTTGTCCAGACATTAAAATAGCCAGCAAATAAATCAAACGCGACTAGCGATCACATGAACAGCTAGCTACACTTGATTATAAGAGATTCGGCTTACAAATCCGCCAGCTTCGTTAGCCGCTAAGTCAACACCAGCAACACAACTCACCTGCTGTGCGTCGGCTACAACCAAAAATCTCAACAACAAAAATGTCAATGGCGCGTTAATCCCTGTGCTATAAATGTATCTGTATCTGTAGCTGCTGCCACCCGATATTCAAATTTCTATGCAAAATGAAAACGTTTGCCAAGGGATTAACGCTTTGCGAGGGATACCCAGATAGATTGGCCGCTGAGAGTGCGTTAAGCTGACGGTGTGAGGCACGCGCTAAACCATTTAGAAATTGTAAACGTTGATAAATCGCTGGAGGGACGGCGAAGCAGTGACATATAAATATCGACAATGACAAAAAAAAAAAACGGTTTAAAGTGCGGGCGCAGACCAAATGAAAGAGACATGAAAACCAAACTCCGCTATTGGTCAGCAACAATCCCCTTGCCCCTTTTTTATTTTGAAACACATTCTCCATCATACGTATGTACATATATCTCCCATTCTCAGCTTGATTGTTTATTAAATACGAGTCATACTCAAGCATATTTTATCTACTGCTCCAGATCTGAAGCTGAAACTGAATCGGAATGGGAATCGGAATCTCGCACCCGATTTTGTGTCTCTGCTGTCAGCCCAGTGACACTTTGGGCCATGATTTATGCGTACTCAATTTTGTTGGCAGGCATTTAACGTGCTGTGCGTAGTATCTCTTATTCGTCGTACACTTTGGAACAATGTGTTGAGGCAATTACGCCCACTGACTGACGCTAATACTGGCTATGTACATACAAACATACTTTTGGGGGGATTTGTCATTTATCGGAATTTCCCATAATTTTGGCATAAACTTGCTGGCTGATTCAAAGAAATGTGTCATAGCTTTTAATACGACGCTAATTAGAAGTCAATAAAACACCAACAAAAAGAGTAACCAGTTGGCGACTCATCAGACAACACAACGACGCCTTTGGTTGCCACTGTCTATCCGTCTCTCTGTCGTTCTGCCCGCTTGTATGTTAGCTGTTAGCTGGCAGCGGTAAGTGCTCCTAATTGGCCCCCGACTCGTCCTAAGCTTTTTTTCGTTAATTTGCGAAACTGACAAACGCTTAGCATCCGTCTATCCTTATCTGGGCGCTATCTTTGCGCTGGTCTCGTGGCTTTTATGATTTTTTAAATGTAAGTCACGCTTTTGGCAATTAAGTGCCCCCAACACCGACGCCAAACACCGAACCGAACCGCATCGACTGTGGCCTGTGGCCGCCCTCGACAGGTGGCAGCAACAGCAGCAGCCTCCTTTCTGGGCGCTGGGGGGTGTTGGCCGTCTGATCGCAGTGTTATTTAGCTGGCTGCTCGATTGGCCGGCTATTTGGTCTTTCTTTGGGTGCTGCAACTACCTGCCAGCTTTCCTGGCTGCCTCTGTGCTACGTTTTGGCGACATGCGCCGCATTTGCAATTATTTTGCGGCTCATTAAACTTTTAAACACGTCGCTCACGTAGTGACGCGTCTGTCAGACGGCTGCCAAGTAGCCAGGCAAAGGCAGCCGCATCCCCTCTCGCCCTCGCATTGACTGCCTGCCTGTGAAAATGTCATAAAAATCTCTGGGGAGTTAGCAGTCGGTTTTGCTGCTGGCTGCTTTGATTTCAGTGGTTGCTTTTTCCCAACGTTTTTAGCTTGCGAAATCACAAAGATTTCTTTTTTTATCGCACAAGTTGCCGTTGCTTTTGTTGCTGTTGTTGTTGTTGTTGTTGTTGTTGTTGGGGCCGTTTGATTGTTGCCAGCTTTTTATTTTATGATTATTATATTTTTTGAAAATTGCCAGCATCTTGCTGCTCGGCCACCCCGTCACAGTCGACACAGTTGACACTCACCGACGCACACACACAAACACATGCTGACAAAAGACTTAGGCAACAAGCTTGGCGCAAATTTTATGTCTTTTTTTGCGTGTTGATATAAATTGCCTGCTGCCGCTGTCAAATGCAATTAGCTGCAGTTTAATTGAAAAGCGGGCAAGCGCCGAATGCCATTGCCAAAAAAATGAAAAACCAAAATTGAAAAATGCTTTTCTGCGCCACATACCGCGGGACATTTCAATTAATTTTACTACTCTGTCGCCACTTTTCTCTTTCCTTTACGCATTGTTCGCCTCTGTGCCACTTTCTGGCCATGACAGGCAACGGCAACGTCAACAGCAACAGGAACGACAAAAACGACAACAAACAACAACAAACAACGACAATGACAACGGCAACGTTTCAATGTCGGCTTGCATTAAAGTGTCGTTCGTTTTCTGGTTCAAGTACGTTTGTCTCAGATAAGTCGCCATCGCCCGAACCGGGCAAACGAGCAGATTCCATTTCATGGTCATTTGCATGGAAATCGCTCAGCTGACGGTGCGGAGTCCATCGGTGTCCCAGCCGTCTGCCCCAGCCCTCTTCTTCCGTTGTCAATAACGATTTTCATCATCAGAGTCATCCAGCCTGGATTGTGAGGCCTGGTTGCGCGCCAGCTCTTTGTATCGTAGCCTCTAGCACATTAAAAGCAAAATGTGAACCAGCTTGCAGTCAACGGCAGCAGTAGCAGCAGCGCCATCTTGCGTGCAGTTTTCTCCAATAGCATATTCGCTACTAATGAAATATATGCGAAAGCCAGAAGATGACCGCTATCAGAAAACAGCTTCGGTTTCATCGTCTCCGCGTTCTTTTATTATTGTAATTTTGTGATGGTATTGCCGCAGTCGGAGACGCAGCGGTCGCAACGGTTTCGTTTTGTCCAAAACTATGCATAATTTATGAGAGTCGTTTGGGTTGCATCGTTTTATTATGCTAATGCCCGGGTAATTTGTACGTTTTGGGCCTGGCTGCTTGGGCTTAGTGTCACTATTAAGCGACTAATTAATTTGTTCGAGACGCTCGTGCGTTTCTTAGAGATCTATGAATTTATTAGCATTAGAGAGCTAAGCATGAAGGTGCCAACAGTTCCATCAATCAATTAGCATGAATCCCCAAGCAGAGAGCAAATCGAGCTCCTTAAAAAATGCAATGATTTTGCAATAGCCAAAGCTAAAATGGCAACAGCAGCATAAATGCAATGCAAAAAGAGAGCAACGAGCTGTAGAAAACAACTACGACAACGACGACGACGACGACGACGACTTGCTCGCGATTACAACAATGTTGGCATGGGGCTGACCACGTCGCCTTGTCTGGTCTGGCAGCGTGTGTGCCCCCGCGAGAGGTCGTCCAGCCTCAGATCCGGCTTTGCGGTCGTTCTGGCTGTCTGTCGAACGATTGGTCGCTTACTCTGTCGGTTTGTCGATCGGTCCGTCAGTCTATCGGAGGCCTTTGAGTTATGAACAAGCGTCGCACGTTGCAAATACTTTAAAGCGCTTAATAATATGCAGTTTGTTATTGTTATTGGCATCGTTGTGGCACATAAAACTTGCAATTGGCATTATTAACGCCATAGGCTCTGGCCATTCAATATTTCGATTTTCAGGCCGCTCCACATCTAACTATTGGATTTTGGTTTTTGACTTGGGCGTGTGTGGGAATGCCGCGATTGCAATATTTTGGCACTACAAATGACGCAGATTGATTATGCTCATAATAGAGTCCGGGCCAGCGCTTTGTGTCTGTTCACACCTGGCCAACACATTACTGAACATTCAAATTAACTGCACTCTAATTAACCAAATATACTATGTGTTCACATTTCGCACGCAAAGCATTTGACGTCGCTGCTCAAATTCGAGACGACGTGCGGGGCAAAGCATTTTTTTTTAATATTTCTTTTTTGTCAATTTGGTTCGCCAACTCATAAGCTAATTAAAAGCAAAGCATTGCTAATAAATACTTTTATATAATGGCTTTATAAAGTGCGTGCTGTGATCCAGCGGGGCGTGACTCGCATAATGAAATATATTGCGCTCTATACATACGATTACGAATACGAATTGTAATATGAATACGATTTACTAGTCAATTGAATGCACCAAAACACTTGCGTGACTTGCTCTGGCTTTTTATGTGGACTTACCTCGTTTACTTTGTAATGCACTTGTTCGGAGAATTGGGCGTAGCCATAATAAGGCATTTGAATAAACTAAAATAAAATTTGAAAATTAATTGTACTTTGGGCTTTAAATGTATTTTATTGCACTTTAAATTTGAGAGGCGTATTTTGAAGTTAAATCGCTAAGTGACTTCTTGCTAAATACTCGTGTATATTTTAGATGACTCCCCCGCCGTCACACTCAGTTTTAAAATCAAAAATCAAAATGGAAATGAGTTGTTATTGCCAGATGATGCCTGTATTCGATTTCCGCGTTGCCAGCCAAGCGTTCACTTTTAACTATGCCGCCGACGCCGATGCCGATGCCGCCGCCAGCTATGGCTGACTTGGCTGACAACGCGGCGTATGCGCATTTTTAATTGCCACAGCATGTTGCAGCGAAGATTGGCAATATTTTCGACTGCTTTTTATCAAAGTGCTCGCGCAACGGCAAATTGATGTTGACATTTCAACCGGCTGTCGCTCGTTGGCGCGTTAATTTGAAATCGCTCACCAAAAATGGTCGCGTTATGAATTATCAATATGGAGCCGCCCCTAGTGACATCGCCCGGTCACAGAATGCGAAACGTTTTTCGCAACGCAGGAAATTGCTTTCATTGATTGCCCAATGGACAGCGGCGGGTGCTCCATATACGGTCTAAATATTTGCTAAATCACACGCGCTCTACAGACTCGCCATTGCACAGAGACACAAGACAATAACGTATCGTAGCGTCGAACTAAGTTATTGTTGTTGTTGTTGTTGTTGTTGTTGCTTTAGCTGGGAGCTTGAAACTTTTGCTCCGGCTGCTCTGGCTATGGCTGTGGTCACGATTTTAACATTTTTGCGCATGCGCAGCGAGCACCCCGAAATTTTCGGCGTTGCCCATTAATTTTCATTGAAAACGTTTTCATATTTTTTGCCATAGTTGTAGCGCTTGCCGTTGTTGCCACATTTTCGTATAGCACAATATTTTCATTGTAGTGTTTTGGCATATATTTATGTGCCGTAAAAAATGCGATCAAGATTGGGCTAGGACTACAAACTGCTGCACACCAGACAAGGCGAGGTTCGCGACTTATTCCGACGCGGAATCGCTGTCATGGCAGCTGTAACTTCAAGTACACCACCAGCACCACCAACAACAACAACAGCCAGCAAGAGCCATGCATACTGCATTGTTGTTCAACTTTGCACTTCAATTGCAGTTGTTGTTTTTGTTGTTGCAGTTGATGTTATTACAGTTTGGGGGCGCAGGCGTAAATTAATGGATTCATCGAACCAAGCCAAGCCAGAGCAAAGCGAAACCAATCCAAGACACCGCAAACCGAATTGAAGTTCAATGTTTGTGTTAACTACTTTGCACTTACACACAAACATACATATCTACTACACACAGGCGACAAGCATGATCACACTTAATTGAATATTCTATTTCATTTATCAATTAGAGAGTTTGCTTTTTAATTGAGGCATGTGGCGCAGGCTAAATGCTGGCCAAATTAGTGGCAAACTAAGGTGACCATATTATTATTGAGATGCCGAAACAAAAAGAACCCACAAATTGGCTTGCCGTTTTCGGGGTGTGGACCTGGGCGAGTCCCGTACAGACTGACGGCCAGTGAGTTCGCAAAACAAATGCTAATTATATGGTTACTGAGTACGTCCGAAGCTCTCATTGATTCTCTATGTTTACTGGGGCCATGGCAAGGTTATGATTTGGACAACACAAGAAGCTAAAGCTGAAGCTCTATCTGGAGCTGGCTGTAGCTAAGCTTCTGTATGAATGTGTGCGTGTATGTGCGTGTGTGTGTCTCTCTCTCTCTCTCTCTCTATCTCCCTTTCTTTGTTGCTCTGTATCTGTGACTGTGTGGCAAAGCAGCCACGCCCATTTAATTGCCACCTAGCATTTGAGTTAACTAACTGTTCATAAATAGTTATGGCATATACGGACAGCGGCTGCGCCCATAAAATTGCCACTGCAGCTCAACTCAGCTCAGACCTGGCCAGGCCAGGCCAGGCCCTGCCTCAGTCCCCATGTCCGAGAACGAGTCAAAGTCATAGTCATAGTCCGAGTCCAAGACCCAAGTCCCAACTAATGCCAACACGGTAGTTTTCTATGTGCCATTGTTAGTGCAGTACATTTATTTTCCCACTCTTGGCTTGGCTTTGTTTTTGCAGTACCAGCGACTGCTGCTCTTATTGCTGTTGCCGTTGCTTAAAAATTTAGTTAATTTAGCGCATTTTTTTAATTTTGGTGCTGTGACTGGCAATGCTACCAATTTGACTTGCAGGCCAGTCATTGATTGCTTTATTAAGCGTTAATTTCAACAACGGCCTTGGGTGAGTTGGCAAACAATGTTGCAAGAAATTTTCTTCCGCATGAAGCCGGACAAGATTTCAAATGGAATTAGCCCGTGCCTAAATGTCATATAATGACTCAGACTAGCAGTTGAATATGCCAGCTATGATTGACTCACCATATGATCAAATATTGTTAGGCCAGATAAAGATCTGGTTAATGGATAACGGGCCTACAATATTTATTTAGAGCTTTTTAAGAACTTTAAGTTCCCATCGCTATTCAAATTACTTTATTGGAGATTGGCTCTAATTAAATTATGCGTTCACTTTTTTTCAGGCTATTCATAATGTGTTTCCCACTTTAATAAATTCGATATGCAAACAAAACCCAGCTTAGGCTCCCTGGCATAAATCACACAGAGACCCCACACTCAGGCCCAGAGAGCCCCACACTGTGAAACGAGTGTTGTTTTATTTTTCTGATTTCTTTGACGGCTTCATTCATGCGTGGTCCCAGCAGCTCATTCGGAGGTGTCGTTGCTTGGATCGCTTATGCAAATAATGCAACGTTTAACACAAAAGCCAAGTACGCCCAACATGTCACACACAGCAGTCAAAGCCAGAGTCAGAGTCAGAGTCAGTCAGAGTCAGTCCGGCAGTCAGTCAGAGGGCGTTCATATTTATACGTCTAATTGCCCGCATCGGGCCGTGAGATTCCATGGGGCATTGAAATGCAAACTGTTTTGGGCCGCTTATTGTTATGCAGAGTGCACACAAATTCAACATTTGGCTCACTTTGCGCGCACTTAACTGCAGCCACTCAAGTGCAGAGCGATCTCTGGCGATCTCTTCAAGAGGCATTAGCATAAATTAAGCCACTTGTTGTTGCCGACCCGACCCGACTCGTTTCAGCCAAACAGCAAATAGCCCCTGAAGCCAATCAGGCGCTAGGCGCTCAGCGCTAGGGTCTTAGCCATCGTTTCAACTCTTCGTCACCTATTCGTCACTGGCAGTTGGCCAATAACTATGAGGCTGCAATAACAACAACAATAACAAAATTGTTAACTACGCATTACGCTAAATGCGCTGGACAATGACAGCTTTGGGAGATGCGTTTGGCGCTTTTTCTTTAATACCAACTTGTTGTATCTATGTGTATTTATGGCCAGTTGAGTGTTTGGTTTTATGAAATCATCAAAACAAAAAGTGAATGGGATTTATGCTGTACTTATCCACCTAATACGTCAATATACTGACAAGCTTGTCGTCCAATGGTATTTAGGTGTAGTCATAGCCTCAGCAATAATGGCCCCAAATGTTTTTGGGTGGTTTATGAGTTACACCTCTCTCAACTCTTATGCGCATTTAATACCATGTCCAGCTGGCAAAGTGGCTTTGCCTCGTTTTTTATGACAAATACACGCATTTACAATCGCATACGAAGTTTTTATCTTATAACAGGCGCATAAGCTTTTAAAAGTGTTGACACGTTTTGGCTTTTCTATAAGAAGCATATCAATAAACGATCGTAAAACTATTATGGCTCAGCAACAGAACTTGGAAAAGGGTGTGGCATTTCCGCTTAAAAGGAACTAACACGCTAACGTGTGAAGATCACTAAAATGATGTGTTAGACTCTAAATCCATTAATTCCCACACAAAGGAGCTGCTGTATAGTTGTATTCTGCTTTGTTGCTGACATAAATGTTTCAGGTGATTTCGCTTGTATATGATTCCAGTCGGTTATTGTCCCATGATTCGCAATGAAATTAAGCCGTCTGTCGCCAAAGTGAAATCGTCTATAATCAATTCAATCAAAAGCAAATTTTTAAATTTTTAATAATTATTAAATGTTTTAGGAACACCCCATTTTTATGGAGCCATAAATAGAACTTAAATTTGTTTAGCGTTTGCTGGACTGATTTGCATGTGTAGAAATAATGTAGTAGCTTTGCATTTATTTCTGCTTTTATTATACGTATGCAGTATTGAATACGAATGGCTTGATTACCCTATAAGCACTATCTTGGCGATAAACTATAAATATGACCTGAATGATACGTTCACAAAATCCAACTAAGAGATCTTTGGAGATCCAATTTAAAGTATTATTTTACAAGTTGTAGTATGTGAATTGTCTATAAGCACCGAACTATGTTGCCGAGCTATGGGGCCGAGACCAACCCAACCCATTGGCAAACCAAAAACGATTTTGCCATTTTGGCAATTGGGTGCAATGCAAGTAACAAAAATGTTGAAATACTTAACAAAATGCGAAAAGAAACGCAACAATAAAAAAATAAATAAATGAACGAGTGTTTTTATAGCTTTTCAATTGATTTTGCTGCTTGGCATGCGTTGCAATAAATAAAACAGCGTACGGCCTATTATACAATATAATAAATCTTAAAGAGTGTGCTGGTACCGAAAACTAGCAAAAAGTGGGCGTGCTGCTCTTGATGTTGTTGTTGTTATTGTCGCTGTTCTGCTGTTTGCTGCACTTTGCACATTAAAATGCCGCACATGCGTGCCAAAGTGTTGCAAACGGCGAGCCGTGCCCAGTCCCCGTTGCAGGATGTGGGCAGCGTGAGTGAGACTGCGAGTTGAGCAATTCATTCAGCGACAAATTTTGGTCCATTGCTAGTGCCGCCAACTAAGCCTCAATCGCAGCCACTGTACACTAAGCAACTTTGCCATCAACCAGTCGGCTTAATTATTGCCCCACCTACCACCCCAGCTGATGAGAACTGAGAAACTCGATGTTGCACGCATAATTAAGATTCGATTTTTATTCATAATAAATTTTGTTTAAATGCATGTTTTCTCGCACATTAAAAGCGCATAAATTATAAATTAACACCCAAGTGCGTAGAGCCGGCTTCCTTCAGCCTGAGAGCAGTTCAGTCACATTCAAACGCACACTCGCACATACACACACACACATACACAAACGCATGCGTGTAGAGACCGGTGGCTGCATTATCACTCATACGCAATGAAGACATTTATATGGCAAAAATCGTTTAGCGCCAGCACCACCGAAGCTTCTTTTTCGTCGTCGGACTGACAAGTTAAAGCTGGAGTTAGCAGACGGGCGGACAGGCCCAAAGACAAATGGACGTGGACAGCTAGTTATGGAGTAGTTTCAATAGCCTGATGCAGAGACATAGTGCGAAGGGGGGTCATCGGTATCAAGCACCCAACTCTTTAGTGACACATTTAATACACATTGTTTCCATTTCTTAATTTCCAACTTATATAATATTGCCATGTAATGCAATGTGTTTATTTTGGTCTTTTGTTAGAGCCCCTACAAGCGCCACCTCTGCGGCTGCTTTTAACTTCTCACGCACTGGGTTGCCAATTTCAGGCCAACCCCAGTCTTCGCTGCAGCCTTCTTCTCAGCTTGCAACTTATCGTCAAGTTTTTTTTTATTTTCTAGCCGCCGCCTTTGGTCGCACGCAATGGGCGTTGCCAGGCACCTGTTGCTCTGGACGCAGTTGTTGTTGTTGTTGTTGTTGCTGTCGCTGCTGTTGTTGCAACTGTTGCTGTTGTCGCTGGCTGAAATCAGAGCAAGGCAAGGCTCATTGGTGCGTGTGTGCGTGTTTGTGTGAGTGTCTTGTGGCTAAGTATGATGACAGCATCTTGGGCAGCGGACTTGTGCGCATTGACTTTTTGCTGTTGAACATGTTAATTTGCTGCGGTGCGTTGCATAAAAAGCAAAACGAGCGGCCAAGCTGCCAAGCAGCCGTTACATGGCAGCCAGTTGCTAGCTGCTCCTTATTTTATGTAATTGGCAACTAAACACTTTCAGCCCCGATCGTCGTCATCATCATCGCTGTTGTTGTGCGTATTTATGTCTAATTAAAATCGCTATGCATGCCGGCCATACCAGAAACTGGGCTCCACTTTACGTATGCTTTTATCTGTGGCTATTTATACATATGTATATATATTTATAGATATACATATGTATGTTTTTTAAGTATGCTCTTTGTGTTAATTATATCGCTTTAATGTTTCGCTTTAAACGTTTTGCAGTTTAGACGGCATTTCCTGCGTGCACATTCTTCCTGCTTGTATAGCAAATAAATCTATGCAAAACTTATTAAAAATCATATGACAAACTGTTGGCGGGGCGTTTAATTATTGGTTCGCCTTAGTGAACCATATCGAGCTCTGCCTATGACTGTTGCTGCTTTGTTGCTGCTGTTGCTGCTGTTGCTGTTATTGTTGCTATTGCTACTATGTTGCCTTTTGTTGCTGCTGTTATAATAAGCCGTCACAATTTGACTTAATACAGGGGCCACAGGGTCGAATGAGTAACATTTAATTGCGTGCTTATAGCTACAGTTAGAGCTCAACAAAGGGGCAACACTTGAAAGAATTTGAACTGAAATTGCTTATTAGGCGGCCATTAGCCACAAATATAAAAACAGTAAAAGCCACATACCAAAAATATTAACCATAATAATAACAATAATAACAATTAAAAACCAATTTTTGAACCAAGTAGCTGCATAATATATAACAACAAGAAACTCGATTATAATCACACATGACTACACAAACATATGTGTGTGTGTGTGTGTGTATGTATGTGTGTATATTCTTATAGTTAGTTTTAAAATTTGCTTAGTCAAGCGGCAATAAGCGGTCCGCTGAATGGGCACAGCTATTTAGCCCACGGCTGTTAAGTGCCACAAGAATGCACAAAATATTTTTGTTATTAATAATTTGGCAAAATAAAACTAGAAACTTTACGCTACAAAATTATAACAAAAACATTTATTATTAATAATAATGAGGTGCAACACTTAAGCAGATGCCAAAACACATTTTGTTTGGGGCTAAAGCTATGCTTGCAATTTTGGACACATTAGCGTCGCGACGCCGCAACAACAACAACAACAGTCACAACTACAAAAATAAAGCTGCAACAGAAAAAAATGTTTTACCACTGCTGCTGCTGCTGCTGTTGCTGCTGCCACTTCTGTTAAGCAACAATTAAGCAATTTTCATAATTACGAACAATGACCAATTTTTTGACACGCTCGCAAATCGCGCAAAATTTTTTAACCAGCGGCAAATAGTGACTCTGTTAGCGTCGACGTCGCTGCTGCTGCTGCTGCTGCTGGAGCTGCAACAGCAGTGTTAAGTATAAACGTAGTTTTGTGCATTGCCAGTTGATGCATGCTTAATCTGAAATTCAAACATTGAATTAAATACAACGAGCAGCAAATGTGTGCATGCGAAATTTCAAGTCTTACGACACTTTGAATACGCTTTTTTTCTTTTGGGTTTATTTCGGTTGGTTGAAAAATTGAACGAGTTTGGTAAAAAACAATCAAATTGGTAATTGGGAAAAAACCCACATATCTATTAAGATGAAATTTTTTGATAGTTGTCATTAACAGCTTACACATAAATCACTTGTCTGACTTATTGTTTGTAAAGTGATTGTGATAATTAACGAAATATTTTAATTTTTAAATATGCATTTTATTGATTTATTTTCTTTTTCGAATTTAATTTTGTTATTTAACTTATCAAGCTTTTAACAAGTATAGGGTATTTGCATATTTAGAGCTCGACTTCCGCCTGGCAATAATCACGTGTTGCATTTGCTCCCTGCTCAGGCACACGGCACTAAATCCGCACCACAATTGACCAGAGGCTGCTATCGACCTGCAGTGGTCGTGCTCCGGTCGTATGGTAGTTGCCGATTGCTTACAATTTCTGCAGCGATTTATATAATCAGCGGCGACACAAAACGTGGCAACATACTACATGTAATTTGCCATTACTAGCTGCTTGCTTTGGGCAATCTAAAATAATTTGCGTTTTGTTTTTCGGCAACAAAAAGTGGCCAAGTAGAGTACCTGATGCTGGGTTGCAGCAGTTATATTTAGTGTTGCAATTGGTAGCACTGGCCAGACTGTCAGAGCGCCAGACGCAGATGCAAATGCAGATGCAGATGCAGATGCAAAGCTGGGCGACATCTGAGACATCCCACCCACAATTAATGTATTAATGTATAATAATTGCAAATTAAAACCAGTGAAACAAAAACCTGAGCGACTCGAATTGCAAAAGCCAAGCACAAAATGCGCCAAGTGTTGCAAATGCAAGCCGAATGCGGTTGGTTTTCGTGATTTTGTTTTTGTTTTTGGTATCGTATTTGTTAAGAGTGGAGTCAAGATATTAAACAATAATTGTAACTGTAAAGTGAGCTTAACGTGAGTGCATCAAAGCATAATTTTCTTGCAACAGCGACAGCGGGCCAGCGCTCTGGCGCAGACTGTAACATTTCATTGAAGAAAAACACGGACCGACAGAGAGACTCTATGACTGACTGACAGACAGACAGACTGACGAACGGACGAACGGATAGAGAAGTCAAGAAACTCAGCTACTAGTACGTTAAGCATACCGCCTTATAATTAGAGCAGAAATTCTGACGTTTCTATTTCAATTTTCCAACAAACGCCACGCAAAACTGCCACGCCAAGTGACGTTTTGATTGAGTGATTGGCAACAAGTCAGAGAGCCACAGCAACAGCTCCACTCTCCGCTCCCTACTCCCCACTACAACTGCCAGACATAGTAGCCAACCAGGCAGCAAGTGTTGCCCACTGTGGTTGCTATTGCTGCGGTTACAAATATCTGCATACCAAGCGTTGGCATGGCAATAACTGAATGAAAATCATTTTTTTCATGTCTGTTTTATTTTTCGTATTTCTTCTTACTTTGCTCCTCTTGTGAAAGAAGGTATAGAGTTACCTCCGGCTGCTTCATGTGCAAGTTACCATTGTCTTGTACTTAAAATCCGGCAGGTAATTTAAGCGCTAGAGAAATTTCAGTGCACACAACAAAGACTAAGTGTGGTTTTGTCCACTTGTAACAACATTTATAATTATCAACACTGTTCGCAAAATGTTGCTAGTAGTAGGTATACGTACAGTTGCTGCTGCTGCTGCTGCTGCTGCTGCTGTCGCTATTATTGAGGCGGCACACCCACTTTTATGCCATACAAGATTCAAGTGGTAATTGCTCCAATTTTAATACATAATACAAATCGAATGAGCAGCAAATCGATTAGCAATCTAACGCGCCCATTGTGTGGTCGGACTTAAACTCAGTCACTGTCGCCGTCGCAGTCGCAATTTCAACCTCAGTCCGGTACACATTCGGGCTATCTGTCTTTGCACGAGCCAGACGCCGAGACGTTTGTCTACCGGATCGATCGGTTTGCGGATACTGCCGTCCATAGCTACTACCCCGACTGTGGCTGCGGCTGCTGCTGCGGTCGCTCAATGTGAAGGTCAGTAGGTGGCGGTCGGCAACTACAACAATCAATTAGACCCCCTGAAACGGTAAAACCAAGTGTAATATGTACAAACTTATTATTAGAGGTTTCACATGACTCAGGACCGAAGAGAAAGGCGTGTTTGCATCGAACTAAATTGTTTTTACTGATTATAAGACAGGGTCGATCTGAATTTGGTCAGCGACAAGCTGCAATACTATGAAAACACAATTGTCAGCCTGCTATGCAGCAAAATACTGAATTTAAAATTTATACATTTATGCTTAGCAGTAATAATTAATAACAAACCATTTATATTTAATTGGTGACTATGGGGTGGAGGGTAAAAAAATGTCAGTTTAAAATCAAGTTTAACAAGAAAAAATATCGTAAACGAAGAATGCATACAATTGCAGTGCATGCCAGAATACATTTTTTAATTGAATTAATACAAAAGTTAACCAATTTAGAGCAGTTGCTTATTAATAAAATTATACTCAAATTATTAAGATCTTAAAGAATATAAATTAAATATAACCATATAAATTAATACGAATATTCAATTTACTCGCCAATTTAGTTTGTCTCAAGCATCGTGGAGAGAGAAAAGTTTGCCATTGTAGCTGGCTTTTTGCCAAGTGGATTCAATTTCAATTGCTGGATTAATGTCGTCTTAGCTAATGGCGTGCCCAAAAGTCAAATGCTTGCAATCAAGTTGTAATTGTAATTGGTAATTGCTTTCTTTTATAATCGAGTATGATGAGGCAGCAGCTGCTGTCTCTGGCTTTGACTCTGACATGGACACACACCTACGCAAGCTGCTTCCAATGATTCGTTTGGGACTGCTCCAATTTGATTTGTTGTGGTTGATCGCTGTGGCAAGCGTTTCAAGCGGCACACAGCTGACCAAAAATGTTTTGACAGTTTGCAGTTATTGTTTGATGTGCTGTCATGTGATGAGTTCATTAAGTGTACAATAATTGAGCGTTAAATGTAAAACTCAAAACTTATGAATGGGCGTGCATTTTGACAGACCAAAACTGAGACCCAGATTGACTGACTGACCGACCGTTTCACGAACTGTCTGACTAACTGACCGACAGACTGACACTGATGGGTAATGCCAGCGCATTAGATGAGTGAAATTGATACAACGAAAGTAGGCAAAACCGTAACCGAAACCGAGACCGAGACCAACAACGAGACCGATACCTATCCCATATCCGAATCTGAAGTCTTTGGGGCTGACCACTTCCTGCTTAGTTTGTAAGTTGCGATTTAAGTGTATTGTATTTTATGCACCGCTATCTAATTAAAACTAAGGCTTGGCTTAAGTATTCTCCAACTGGCCTTGATAAGAACGATCGTTACTTACGTCCCAAAAGCTTTAACAGTGTAGCTGCGACACCGCCGCTGCCGTCGCGGACGACGACCGATGCTGAGGTCGCTCCTTTTTAAGGCCGTTGGCAATTTGAAGTGGAGCGCATTTGTTGTATTGAATTGCCTAGTGAAATTACTGATATTTGATGCTATTAACACAAATCTAAAGTTGCAATGCAAAGTTGCTTTGATGCCGCCACGACTGGGTGTCGCTTATTGTTGTGGTAACAGTGGCCGCTTACAGTAGGTCCGCCACAGACTCTAAGCCCAACATTAGCAACACCAGCGAAACAGCATCTCTGACTTCGGAGTTGATATTGATTTTCATGTTTGTTATGTTGCGGCGCACGCGCGGCACATCGAATCGAGTTGAATCGAATTGAGTCGGGCAAGCAGCCAGATGAAATAGATCCGCTTTAATATCGGTAATTAGGACCACACCTATGCGATACTCAAAGTGATTTTTATTGCAAACAGAGCACCGTCTCGCCTCGTCGGTTTGTTCTGTTTTATAGCTGCCTTTGGCCAAAACTCGACTAGTTTCAATTTGTTGCTATTGTTATTCGTACGAATAGTATTGTTTTGTATCGCTGTTGTGTTTTATTATCTTGGCTATGCATTTACGATTAGATTTTATACAAATACAAGTATCCATGCTGCTTTATTGAACCGCAGCCTCAGTTTTAGTCTCAGTCTCAGTCACTGCCGCAATTACATGAAATTTCAAACTAAGTCTCGGCCGCATATCACACGACGAACTGACCTTAAACTTGCAAGGCGTCTTTGTTATGGCAAATAACAAATTCAAATAAACTATGCAGCGGTCAGTATCTATGTATGTGCAATTAGTTTTTACTATATAAGTCGTAGTTTTTTTTTTCTGTTATTGTATTTATTTTTATTAGGTCTTTTTGTTTTGATTTTGTTTTGTTTTTTGTTTTGTTTCGTTTTTCTTTTTTTGTAGGTTTCGCGTCGTGTGTTGAAAGTTTTTTGATTTCATAGCTTGGCGAGCGAACAGCAGGTGGTCCCCTGTTGCACCGCCGCCAAAAGCTAATTGTGTTTTTCTCACATTTGCAGTTAGGCACCGTTGCTATCGTTATAGCTGGAGCTGTATCTGGTAGATACATAGGAGCACATGTGCTCATATGTGCGCTTAAAACAAACACACAATAAATTGCCTGTGCACAGCATGCGTCCTTAGTGGTACAGTAACACTGTGGTGTTGTGGTGCATTGGTTGTGGCAGTGCGGCAATGAGGCGGTTCTATTTCATTTTGCGCCTGGGCCGCATTTTGCATGTTGTAAATTAAAGCAAGTTAGCTAAATGTGTTTCCTTTTTCACTCTGCGTCCGAGGCTTTCACTAAATAGAGGAATTCGTTAGGATGCCACTATTAAATGGATATAATTGCTTGTTAGCGTCTGTGTATGCCAACATTCATGTACAAATACAGAATGAAAGATTACACATGAAAACAGAACCTTCTCGGCTCTTATCATAGTATTAATTATTAATACTTTGATTTTTAAAAAGACTGGTTAGTTGACTGGGAGTTCAAACAGCTCCGCACTAGATTGCCAATTACCAATATATAACTCCACTCGTATGTTAAACGTTCTGTTGACAAGCAGCCAACTACCTGTGTTATGCTTGCTGTCAGCCTATCCAGGCAGTTATCTTCCATATCTATATCAGAGCTTATCGCATTACGACAGCCATACTTAAAATTCTTAGCTCGACAACCGGTTTGAATCTCTCTGTTGACAAATTCAGCTTCATTAAATTAACATTAAATTTTTAAGTGCCCCAAAATCAGAATGGAGACGCCCTACTACAAATGAAGAAATTCTGCTACGTGTGCGTTTGAGAGCCTCACAGATTTTCACTTTATATGCAAATGCTGCAAAACTTATGAAATCAACATTAATTTGCAACACAACACTGACTGTGCCAACAGGTGCACCACAGCCTCCACAGAATGAGAAGCTCTTCATGGCAAATAACGAAGCGCTCATGCGGATAAACAGTTAGGAAAACCATAGGAGTGCACCATCAGTCATTTTCTTTGCCTTTGCCAGGCAAGTGGATCACATGTGGATCGAGATGACCGAGTTGCTGCAGTCAATGCGTCCGCAACTTCATATCAATTGCCTGTCGGCCGCTAGTTGGTGGCCTATCATTTGCCCCGTGGAGTACGGGCAGAAAATTTAGCATGCAAGGCTACCGCCTCTACATTGTACTTACACAAACACACAGAACACATGCTGCTGTGCGCCGGACACGTGGAGGAATTTTGGTTGTATTCGGGTAGCGGATTTGCTTCCGAGTCAATTGTTTGCCCGGCACAAACAACTAACTGACTAGACGGCGACTTTAACTGCCACTGCGAGTGGAACTGAGACTGCCGCCAAGCAGTCTAGAGGCTGTGGACTGCTGTTGACTTTTTTCAACACTATATTGGTGGCAACTAGCTGTAACGAGCAGCAAAAGTAAACGCTGCTGTCACTCGTATTAGTTTTAAATGCCACATTGGCATTGAGCAAACACTTTGAACTCCGGCCATAAGCTGAAAACAAATACAAATAGTATACGAGGTACATAAGCAAGTCGACATTTACATACACTGTAGAGAATAATATCAATTTAATATAATACGATTTTATGAATACAATTATATTATTAAAAAAAAAAATCAAACAAAATACACTTCTCATTTCTGTTCAGAAATTGGATTGAAAAGGAATATGAAATGAAATCAAATTTTTTTCTCAGAGCAACAAAGTGAACGAAAGAGTCACTGTACTCTATGCAAGGCCAGGAGATGCCCTTCCTCGTTTATTGACTTGGACGGTCTAATGCGTAGTGCAAATATAGCCACTGTTTGGGACCACACACAAACACTGTAAGTGGGGGATTTAACCACCGTTAGACAATCGTGGCCATTGCTTGGCTAATTGCGAAGAAAGCAAACAATGAACGTCAGCTGCTTTTTCACAAAGCGGCAAACGTAAATCGCGCTCTTAAATGATTTTTTGTTGCTAGAAATTCTCAAGCAGTCATGAAGTTTTCACTTTTATGCTTTGGCGCGCGTCTTTCCAACAAGGAAATTATGCAAAATTTATAAAAAAAAAAAGATGAAAACAGCAAGCAAAAATTTGGCCACTCCACCATTTTTGGATAAGTCAAATTGTTTATCCTGCTGCTTTTATGGTCATTGCTTAAGAAAGTTGTAAATTAATAAGCGAAAATAAGTAGTTTTCGCAACTCTTCAATTCACATACACAAACACAAACATACTACACAGGCACTTACACACATAAACACTGGTCAATAACTTTGACAATCACTAAACGCCCATAGCGGCCTTTCAGTCAAATGGCCGAAAATGGCTGCTGTAAATTGCCAATACATTTAATGCAAACTTTTTTTCTAAGGCAACGGCACTTACAAAACAATAAACATTTATTTTACTGTGCGACAGTGATTTGTTGCACTAACAGTTACAACTGTAGCAGCGGCAGCTGACAATTGCTGCTTGAAATTTATGCAGTTGGAGTTGAAGTCGAGAACACTCTGCGGCAAACCCAAGACGACCAACTGGGCGCGACAATGCGATAGTCAATTTTAATTATGTGTCCAAAAATAATGACAACGTCAGGGGTTGCCCAAAAATGGCGCAGCCCGAGCGATTCCAGTTTTTTCTTTCTTTTTTTTTTGTGGCAGCCATCTAGTCAACTAGCCTGTATGGCGTTTGCCGTTTGTCGTTTGTCAGTTGCCTTTAACAGACTGAAACCGAATCTGAATTTGAATCTGACTCTGCAACTAAGACTGTGGAGCTGGATTGATTTTGTTTGTTTTCTTTTTTCGGCCTGCACTTGCCTTGCATTTGCCTGACGCCCGCGCCCAGCCGGCCAATTTGTGTTGTTGCAAAAGGGGCAGCAGCAGGGGCGGGCAGCCATTTTAGCTTGTCGCTACATTTGGGTGGGAGTTGGATTCAACACTTTCGCCAACGCCACAGACGCCGCCACCAATTGGCAATTGGGTTATGGACTGGCGCGGGCATCGCCGCAAATTGCATTGATTTGTGTGGGAATGTGGCGGTAATTTGATTTGATTAATCATAATGCTTGCAGAGATTTCACCTCAGTCCCAGTATCTTGCCTCAGCTTGCCTCCGAAAGCGGCCTGTGCCAATGGGTCGTGCCCAAGCGCTGACTTCATATGTATACACATACTATGTGTGTACGTATGTTGCCAATAATTCACTCAGGCAGCCTAACGGTTTATTAGCATAAATAAAAATAAAATTGATATGTTTGAACTATTTCCTGCAGCAATGCGCGCTACAATTTTCGTACATGACAACCAACAAGCGACTGCAACAAGAACAACCTGTAGCCAAACGAGCTACAACTAATGCCAGGCTGCAACTACAGTCTAACTTAGTGTAACACACACAACACACGGCACAGCACCTTGTTTCCAGCCCATGCGGCAACCGCAACAGCAACAGCAACAGCAACATCTACGACGACGACTCCAACTGCGGAATTGGTAGCCGGGCAACAAAATGTTGCGCTGTCAGCGGCGCATGCAAATGGCGTGGCCAGTCAGGAGATAAGAAACATACAGTGGCCAGAGGGAGGCTGCAAGGGTGTACACCATTTCAAGAAACAACCATCGTGTCTAATGGTTTTATACATACTAACATTTCCCACTTCTGGTTGTTATTGCACTGTCTCTGCCATCGTTGCTGGCATTTAGGATAATGCGCTTGTCCTTGTTCATATTTCCTATATTGCTTTGATGAAAAACACCATTTCATGATTATGAACAATATCTTTTTTGGATGTCCAGATCCGTTAAACAAATGACACTTAACATATTCCTAATAAAATCAGTAAGAAAATAATAATAATGAACAAATTTTTTATAAATTAACGAAAATTAAATGGCGTTTTGAGGCAGAATATTTTTCCCATGAATATCGGTACAGTAAAAAATATAGAAGTTACAGTGTGGACATAGTCGACCATAGTTTACAATCATTGCCCCGCCCAGAAAACAAAAAAAAATCCACGTAAACCGATCGTCTTAGGCGAAGTCTCCAACAGTTGAGTGACATGTTCATTTTAAAAACCCACAGCCCGTGTAAGGAGTGAGACAACATGTAAAAATATACAGCAGAAAATACGATACGACAAAGGCATGTTCGCTAGTCGCACCACGCCCCCAGTTGATACGCAACACTAGACGATTGGGCTATTTCGATAAAGAAATCATTTATGCAAATGTTTTTCGACAGTTTTCAAAACTTGACTGGCAGTGCGTCAACGATTGCTGCTGCGTTGTTCTGTCTCACCAAATTTTTTGAAGTCGTCAATTTTTGATTAAAGCACTTCCACTCCGTGTGATACATATATAAAAATCAGATATCTTATGCATGCCATTTGCATAATCAGCTGAGCTGATCACCATTAAGCACCAACGTCACAGCTACAGCCAAAATCAGACTGAAGTAGGTTAAAATGCAGGCGTTAACTGAGCTAAACGGTACAGGTGGCAGTTGCTACTATATAGCTGTGACTGCTTTTCATATGCTAAAACCGAAACTGTTAATGGCTCAATGAGAGCTCCGTGGGTCTAAGGCTAATAACACGTCCAGCGTTTTAAGCTATTACAGCTTCGGCTTTGGCGTTATCTGACGTGTGTGGCCCGTGCGCGCAAAGCAAACAGTAACTAATATGCAGTTAACCCACAAAAGCCAGTGCAAAAACAACGTGTGCTATTATTAACATTTTTCGAGAAGAAAAAATAGAAAAACAATCAAAGCTAACGGCAGTATATCGCAGCCTGTACAATGAGTCCGGGCCATAAGCCAATTCAAAGTGTAATTGATGATAGAAAAAGAGATCGATCATATTATGCTATCGTATATCAATCACGGCCACGACAAACTGTGGGCACTCACTCACATATTCACTCCCATTCTCGTGATACTCGTATGAGCATTTCAACGGGCCAACACGGCGCATGCGTAACGTGTCGCAACGGAGGCATCGCAGTTAACTAAATGCCCCTAAGCTACAAGAGTCAACATAAATATTAGCGATAGTGGACAGCAGCGTCGGATCGGACATGACAGAGTCTCGTTATATCTTTAACCTGCCCCACAGAGCGAACAGTGCGTATGAGTAATGTCTTGCTTCGACGAAGCTGTAACACTTTAATAAGGCCCGACATTCCATTAAAACTAGTTATTTATAATAATTGGCTTTTCAAAGCTCAATATTTGTTGGTCTCGATTTTTTGGCCAATTGTTGCTGTGGGGGCTCGCTGGATTGTTCTACTTTCCGGACTTGTTTCGCCTCTGGAGCGTGTCGGCAACTGCTTCTAAAATTGATCGAAGATTACACAGCAAAACAGTTGACGCCCTTGCGTGACGTACAAAGGGCGAAATGAGATAAGCACACTTGTATATATTGTTATTCATATACTTATGTGCCTGGCCCACTCTTTGGTCATTCGAATTCGTAAATTAGCCTTGGGGCAAAAGCCATCTAGACCCAATTTCATGCTGTCTGTCTCGCGGCGTGGCAAGCTTTTTATTTGCTTTAAAATTTCTTTATTGCTAGATTAATTTTTTGTGGGCCAGCCAAATATTTTTTGGCTAGCTCATGATTGCGGTAACTCAAAGCTTCCGTTGTTAAGCGTTTTGATTTAAGACCGCTTTCTTAGCGAAGCGCAAGCAAAAAAGATTGGAGCCATATAATGTTTTGTTCAATCTGTTGGCATTGCTTGAGAAGGCGGAAACAACTAAAGCAACACGTTGGATCAGCTTTCTTTTGGCTTAGACTCGCTGTCTGCACGGCGCCAGCAGAAGCATCGTATGATAAATATGCCAATCTATGGAAATCAGAAGCTGGATGGCATTCAACCTGCATAACTAATTCATTTTAATGCGAAATATACGCAAATTGAGGGACGCTGATTCATAATTTACAGATAAACAGCAGCATTTAAATAACTAGACCAAATGCTAGTCGAACAAATCTGTACATCAAATATAGCAAAATTCATTTCGAAAAACGCAAGACCAAGTGTGTTACACAAATGTCGAGCTTGACATCTTAAGCAATAAATCGTATTTGGCTATGTCATTTAATTGTGACCAAAGCACAGCGTGCAGATCGCAATGAGATCTATTCGAATGTGGACGCTCCGACTATATAGAAAAACACCTGTTTTTACTGAAATTGATTTCTCTCTGTTTTTTGTCGGGGCAAATGCGACCTTTATTTCATCGGAGAGCTCCGCAATATCTGCACTTTGCCAACTGCAATTGCGGGAGAGAGCAAAGAACCAGTTGGCCGCGTCTGAGCTCCCAGCCCGGCCTGTCATTGTCGGCCTTGTTGTTGTCGCAGTTGCCAAAGCAAAAACAGCAACAACAGCAACAAAAAAAAAGCCGTTAAAGTTATTTTGCATCATTAGTATGATAAGTGCGCTTGTATTGGTGTTGATTTCTGTGAGCCGGCTGTGAGAATTACAAATGCTCACGTTAGTACACACATATGTATATATATTTATGGGTGTATGTTCGTAAGTACTCGCAGGCGAGCTCACATATATTTCAACATTTAATATCCACCTTGACTTTGATAGGCCATAATGCCATAATGCCGCCACATGCACGCGGCAATCTAAAGCTGAAGCTGGATCTGTTGGCGGCATTGGCCATTGCCTGGCACCGGTGCTGTAAATTATCCGCAGTTAGTGACCCGGCGTGGCTGCATCGGCATATTTTAACCGCTAAATGCATCATTAGGCAATTTGATTTACAACCACAGCCAAAGCAAAGAACACGTGTTCCTCAATGCCTCGATGAGAGTATGGAATATAGTAGTACACCTACTTACTATTTACATTTAAGATGATAGTATATGCAAATGCAATTCAACTTAAATTGATAACATGCGCACATGTATAGGTTACAATTCAAGTCGTTGTGTTCCGAGTGAGGCATACTATTTAATTAAATATGTTCGCCACTAACAGGAAAATGTTATCAAAATGTATGGCCAATTTACAGCGGCAGCTGGACCAACTGGAGTAAATTCGTTTTTGGCCAGCAGCGCTTTTTTCAGTCAAAACAAGATTGCAGCAAGTGGCACGCAATGCGCTGCCGACAGCGTTTACTGGCTACCTGATGCGTATCGAGCGGCATTTTAAATGAAGTGATTAAAATCGAACGCCTGCACAGTTACACATTTTGCCAGGCTCACAGCGCATTTGCTGCCACCCCAACTCTCTTGCCTAAAGCTTCAAAATGTATCTTTTAATTCAATCATTTTTCTCACAGCTACCGCTGGCAAGCGCATGAATCATGTGAATTGAGTTACATGAGATCATATTTCGCATTGCTCAGAAACAGAGATGGAGACAGCAAGAGACAAAGAGAGAGTGAAGGAAAGAGGCAGAAAGAGTGAGAGAGAAAGAGAGAGAGTGTGGATGTGCTTCGCTATGTTGCGCTCGCACCGAATGGGCTGCTGTGATAGTTCATTAGAATAAGCAATCATTCCGAAAATTATATTGCTATAGCGGTCAACAAGCATACAGTGCGTATGGAACACCCACAGCTTGGTAAACACTGACGCGTATCAATTAGAACCAAGCAGACGACAAGTGATCAGACCCAGTGCTGAACCTGAAACTGAAGCTGTCTCTGTAGCTGTAGCTGTAACCGAATAAACATGGCAATGTAGCCATTGGCTGCGTTAGTTATTTATGCGATTGTTTGCCTTTTGAGACACTCGTCGATGGTCGATTGCCGATTGTCATTGATTTATGCCACTAATTGTTATTCATCACGTCGTAGGTGGCCCCAACACTCGCACACTCGTCGCAATCTTGCCTCGCGCCTGCACCTACTCCGAATCCTTCTATCTTCCAGATCAGCAACGTGCTCTAATCGCGTGCACCCGTCGTATAAATCAGCAGCGATCGCTGGCCGAAAATGAAATCAAATATCGAAAACAAGAACAAGCTGCCCAAAAATGCGCCTAATGATTTGTTTGTTTATGCCTTGGTAATGGGCTACCAATTCAGTGTTGACTCGCATCTTGTAGTTCGTTTCATTTTCACGTCATTGGGATTCGTTAGTTTTATGACCGCCTACGCGCAATGTTGCCTTAAATTTGTCTCATGTCAGCATAAATTTGACTTAATTGATTTTAAATTTGAACATTTTTAATAGTTTGAAGCCCAATTTCCGACATATTCAACAGCACATAAACTGAAACGAGAAATATATGTATACTATCTATATATATTTTATATTTTCGCTTAATGGTGCTGCATACCAAATAAGCTCGTATTGAAGCTAGGGTCTCCATCATTTTGATTGAGCATGAATATGCATGCCAAAAATGTTAATGTAAATTAAATTAACGATCCCTAAGCATTTCATATTATTTATTTTCCCAATTTACTGTATTTATGCGGATTTATGTTAATTGGTTCATTTAATTGTTGCCTCATTCTCAATCATGTTAAGTTTGACAAATGCTTTGCACTCAGCAAGAGTCCAAATAAAGACTAATTGGTTGTAACTATCAATAAGCACGGAATATACATTTTCTATATGTAACCTTCTATGCTATTGATATGGTCTTTGATGAACATTGAAACCATAATGATAAGATAATCGAGACAAGAAGACTAATCGAGCATAGATAAGCAATCTGAGAACAATAATTTGAATAAACTAAGAAAAACATAATAGAACTAGTTGAGGCAAGCCAAACCCGAAATAATAATATGGTAAGCAAATTTTTAGTTATGTTATTTCTTGACATTTATTTATGGTCAATTTTTATTTATGTGTTCAAAGCACTGTTCACATTTTGAACAGCAAATTATCGGCCGAATTGCGCCATAAATAAACGAGCTAAAAATTTGAAATTATTAACAACAGAGCGTACAACAACTCTATATAAATAATCAAACAACTTGAGATCACTTTTGGGGCAATTTATAAGACGACAAATGGAGCCGCCATACAGCGAACAGATCGTCGCACGCTTAATGGCGCGAATTATTTACAGATTTTAATGTCGAGCCAATATTCGAAATATCATATCGTTTCGTACCGTATCGACAAACATTGCTGCGCCTTTGTGATTATGTGCTGCAATATTGTTAATACTTTTGCGGTGTGTGATTGCTTTTACTTAAAACAATTCGTAAATGTTTAAATGCCGCATAGTTTTTGGCTCCAAAAGAAGCCGACGCGTCGGTGTGTGGACTCAGATATCACAGACTCAGTCGGTGACTCTACAGTGGCTATCAGTGGCACCCGTTGTTATAGTGTTACTCTTTTTGAGGTGTGTCCCATGCCCGATTCGGCCAGACTTTATGAAAACAAACAAAACAAAAAAATAAAATAATAATAATAATAAATAAAACCATGTGTAGCATTGAATGCGTTCAATATTGAATGTGGAGCAGTTTGATTTGAAAAGCCCAGTAAAGAAAATAACAATGAAATAACAAGCGCGGCCCAAAAAACCAACAATAATTTTTGTTTTTTTTTTTTGAGGTGGCTGCTGGCAGTGGCTACTTAAACAAACAGCGTGCTCGGATAATGAAAAATATAGCGGCATCGAGTTAAATAAAAAAATAAACTTCTTTTTGGAGATATTTTAATCATAATAATAGACAACAGGCAGCAAAGCTGACAAAAGCCTTTGTTCAAATGTCAGAGTTAATAAAAGCGCAAAAATTTATTTTAAACGTTTTTTAATGACGTCGGTTTTATATTTATGACTATGTCTGTGGAAGAGTGTGTGTTTGTTAGTGTGTGCTTATGTGTGTCTGTGTAAGAGTGTGATAATGCTTAACTTGAGCAATTTGAATAAGCCACGCATTTCATGTACCCCCAATGACGACCAACTTTGGCACAGTTACTTGCCCCATGCCAGCCTCTGCCATTGTTTTGACTGTTCTTTTTTTTATTTTGTCGGTTTGGTAGGTTTTTTAAATTGGACGCTGTAATGCCGAAGCCGACGCTAAAGCTGAAGCTGAAGCTGAAGCCGAATTTGAAACCTAAAACCCAAGACCCAAAACCGACACCTACAACATGGCATCACGTACAAATTTCGTATGCACGATTTTGCACTATTTTGATATTTATCCAACACCTGCGCATAAAATGAAGATGGAGATGCACACTGAACACAGATCTGCGTTTGGGTAAGATGAGACTAGGTTGCCATTGAATGATCACGCTGAACATGAAAAGCCTGAAAGCCGTCGACAACGACGTTTATTTGTAACTCTTCTAGACATCATACTATATTCAAATTTCCTGCCAGAATTGACATAGCCAGGCCAGCCAGCTGTGGGCCTGAGAAACTCTACACTCTAGACTCTAGGCTCTAGACTGATGGCCATACACACAGTCTCAGGCTACAGCTGGGAGTCTGGCTTGAAGGCTTATTGGATGCATACAGCACATTACAACAGTTGCATTGATATTTACGACTTGCAGCGAACTGGCAGTCAACATAAAACAGTTTAAAGCATTGCCAAAATAAATATGATGTAATAAATGAGCAACGGCTCACGTTAAGACTTTGAGTTAAGAAGGTGCCTGTCAGCCTTTGCCGTTGCCTAATGACATTTTTGAGGCCTTAAAATATGTGACTACTATTTGCTTATGCATTGAAATAGTTTTGCCACTTGAAACTAAGCAAACGAACTTCCAAAAATAGTAACTCGTAAAACATATTAAGCTAAATGCACAACATTTCCGTTTTAATCAACCACCCGCTACCAAAAAAAATAACTCAATCTACAAAGCGGCACAATGGAAAAAAACAAAAAACAATGAGAAGACTGCGAGTCTGCAAGATGGAAAACGTGAGGATAGGCGAAAACTTAATACTCTTTAATACTTATTAAGTTCAAAATATCTTGCAGACATTCGTTTCACATTAATTTGGTTTTTTAATATGCATTTAGAACTGCAATTTGAGGATATACATACAAATAATTTGATTACTTTTCGTTCTTTGTTGAAGAGTACCCATACAAATTATTTTTAGAAAACTGAATTTCATGGCTCAATGCAACACCAGCTGAAGAACTAATAAACTTGGACTCCACGGACAGCTTAGAAACCACGCTACAATCAAAGCAACCACAACAGCTCAGAAATAAAGGCAAACTATGCTTTATAAGCACTTTGATTGCCTTCAATAAATTGCAAATAATTTCGACCTCATTTCGCTAGGCGTCGTCGTCATTGTTGGTCCGCCACACGGTCACGGACGGCATTCATATGCCACCAGCAACGCCCCCGACACTCGGCCCCCCCCCCCCTGCTGACGTATAATAACTCTGCGTGAAATAATGCTTGAGTTATAGGCAAGTCAAAGCGGTCAAATTTTTTTTAGCATTGGACCACGCACTGACAATTTTTGCGGACCGCAATAAATTTTCACTGCTTTTATTTGTATGTTCAACCACTTTTTAATTAAAATACAATCAAATGTCAAGTTTACTGTTGCTCGGGCGCCAGCTGCATGTTGCAAGCTGGAAGCTGCAAACTGCAAGCTGAAAGCTGCAGGCTGCGTCCAAAGCAAACACTTGTCATCTTGACAGGCCGAACAAAGCTTGACTGACGTGCAGCGAACATACGGTGGGGCAGGCAGATAAACGGGCGAACTCACGCAGTAGGCCTAACGAGGGTCATTCAATGAGTTTACCTGCATTTGCATAGACCCCCACACGCACACTCAATCGCAGACCCAGTCGCAGACTCAGACTCAGACCAGCCACTCCACTTGCAATGTGGGCACATGTTTAGACTTGGACTCAACGGAATGGCTCCAAATGAAACTCGAGCTCCGATATATTTAAGTAAATGCGCGCGTGCGTGGTGGCTAACAATTGAGAAACAGTGTAAGCCTTTGTCTGAGCCAACAATTTTTGAGTTTGGTTTTGTTTTGCTGCTGATGCTGTTGTGTCTGTTTGGCTCTTATGTGTTTGTTGATAATTTTGCGGCGATAAGCGCGACATGTCAGCGTCAGCGTGGCAGTGGCAACGCCAGCTTTAGATTCAAGCACAATATATTTTGTCAGCTCAAATGGTATACATAATAGCCAAGAGATAAGATAGTAATGGCCCCGTTAAGCGGCTCATAAATCATTGGCATGGAAATTGCTTTTCTATGATAGACAACTTGTTAGCGTTGTTAGCTGCCACTTCCGCAAGGCGAAACCTGCAAACTAAGCCATTTTAAGCAGTACTTTTCACTTTCCGCTAAACACTCGACATCCGCCCAAAGAGCAACAGGCAACAGTAACTACAGTAACGACAACAACGACAACAACGTCAAAATCAACAAAAACAACGCCAACGGGAGCAAAATCGTAGCATGGGGAAAAGTTCATTTCAAAAGTAAACAAAACGAATATAAACTTATTTTCATACTTGCCGCCGCTCAGTGTAATGAATGTGCAAGTTTTTTGTGGTATGCGCTTCCTGCGCTAATTTTTATACCGTAGTGCTTAGAAATATGCTGTGAAAATAACAATTTAATGTTCCAAAATGAAATATGTTAAATACATACTTGCGTACATATACTTACGTACATTAACATGTACATAGATGCGAATCAAGATCAATTTTAATCTTCGAATACCCTGCCCATAGCGCCTGTGAATATTTGCTATACTTATAGACAATACATATTTAATTTCTCCAAATTTCCTTTCGTGAAAATAAACCTGTCCATATATAGGGGTTATTCTACAGAAGTTTGTTATTAGACTTATGCTTTATTGTAGCTTTAAAGTTTATGTTTTTCTTCTGTCGCCATCATTTGCAACTCTCTCCGTAAAATGTTCGCTCGATAAAGTTTGAAAGTCTTAATCCGTATATTTTAAGGGCATGAAAACTTCGGCAAATAAAAGTACAATTTCGTCTAATTTATTTTTTTTATTGATATATTTTTGAACGGCATTTTATGTGCGTCGTGCGGCAGCGGTATACAAATTTCTTACACTGTAATATGATTGATTGCCCCGTTGACCTGAAATCGCAGCAAAGAGTAGCACAAGAGCGGCCGAACTAATAGTTACACTTAACAATGAGACAGAGATGACTGGAGAGCAGGAAAGCACCAGAGCAGCTGAGTAGCTAAACAAAATGGGTCAAGCGGGGCGGCAGACCAGCCCAAAAAAAAAATGTTATTCGAGATCGGCGGCTGAGTGGGCGCTGCATGCCACAGATGGACTTGCAAGGGGCAAGTGTTTTCCATCAGGCAGCCAGTTGGTGAAGTTGCAGGGCAGTGGCCATGACGTGGCGCTATTTGGCATTTCGGCAGTCGCACAGTTGACGAAAGCGGCAAGTTAATGAGCTGCCTCCTTTATTATTCTTGTTATTATTACTAGAGTTTTTTTCAATTTCACTTTTCTACATACGAACAAGACAGCTTGTCATGGTTGCTGGCTGCAAGACAAAAGATCTGGCCAACAAAGTCGAGGAGCCGAACCAATGGGGCGCATAGGTAATTAAAAAACCGTTAATATTGGAAACGCTATTCGCTAGGTGTCAAATCAAACATAAGAGGTATTATTAAGAATTCATAAAAGGTGATCAAAATTGAAAAAAGGCTTCGCAGAGAAATGTGAGAAAAGCGCAGCATGTCTCAACGGCTATCTAAATGCGCTGTAAAATGCAAATGAGCGGCTACAGAGTCGACATACATATGTAGATGACCACAGATAGTCAGAGATATGACAACTAATAAGCAAGGTAATAGCAATTCCAAGCTGCAACGCAATGAGCCCCCTTAAATGTAGCGTTAAGTGTGTTCAAAGCTCAACAAACGGCATTAAGTCATAAAACAGATATGGCCAAAACGAAAGAAATCTCAGCTCAATCCCAACATCGAAACGGAAAATTGAGCTCAAATGCTTATTGATTGACGTTGAAATGTTTTAAATGGAGCAAACTCTGAGAGCCAGGTGCAAGTGGATTTTGTTGTTGCTTTTGTTACTGTTGATGTTGTAGCTAATAAGTGGAAGTGAAATGAATTAGTGAACGCTTATGGGGGTCGCGACGTCAAAGGCTTTTAAAAGACCCGCGGTGCCAGTTCCAGTTCCAGATCAATGGACCATTGAAGCATCTCATCGGAACGAGCCAGATGAAAAACGTAAATTTGAAATCATTGACTAAAAGCTTTTGATAAATTATTCGAAAGAGACAGTCAGTTGGCGAGCGAGTGTTGGAGCGAAAAAGAAGCAAGCTACTACAACATCAATGGACGCTAAATTGTATAAAATCGATCAATGGGGCAGCATAATTGTGTGAGAAAATATCATCCATATTGGAAAGTTGAAGAGCAGGGCGTGTCTGCTATTCAGGCCTTTCAAATTCTAGGGGTCAAAAGTTATTTTTGGCCAACTCAAAATTTGCGCAGCCCTTTATGGGATCATTCATAAAAAAAGCTTATCATAAATTGTTTAATTTATGGAGCGTAGCGCAACAAAATGTTGACAGTTTTATAAATGTACACATGTTCATACACATGTATGCTCCTCGATCTATGCAAATCCTCCACAAAAATAGTAACAATAGCATCTCCAAAAATAAACCTTACTTTTATACAACAATAATAACAATAACTCTTGCAAATCAAAGAAAAGCTTACAATGAAAAATGCTACAACCCAAAATGAATTTGGCGCAAACAAAAGACTTTGGCATCGCACAAACATAAAAATAATTGACAAATATATTAAGAGCATAAATCAGAATAGCTAATAGAGCGCGAAGAGCGCACAGCCAACTCTTAGCGCAAAAGCCCCCAAAACAACAACGAGATCAACAATAAAGATCGAAACGTTTTCATTGATTTTTCGCTGTTAGCGTCGTCGACGGCAGCGGCGACCAGAAATAAAACCTAGGCAGCTTTTATTATCATTTACCGCTTGTCCGCCGTACAAAACCCAAAAACGAAAAACCAAAAAAAAAAAAAATAAATAACTTTTACGAGTAGGTCTCGCTCTTCCAGTATTGCCGTCATGCTCTCAGCAGCAGAAACAGCAACGACTTAGACTGTAGACTGCGAAGCTAGCAGCGACTGCTGCTGCGGGCCAGCAACTTCTTGGACTTGCTGGCCCGGGTCCGAGCCCGGCCAGATTTAGTTCAGTTTCAAGTGTTTGTGCGTTGCGTGCGCCACGAAGCGGAGAGCGGAGATTTTTATAGTGTTTCGTTGTCGTTGTTTTCGGCATCGTCGAATCGACTTCCGTAAAGTTCATTTGCCGTCGGCCGCCGACCAGTGCCAAATTTCGATCACGATCGTTGTCGTGGGCGTCGCGATTCCTGTCGCCGAGTTAGGGCGCAAACGCAAACACAAACGTAAACGCAACGGAAACCGAAACCACCAACGGAAGTCGGGCGAGCGATAACGACCGACGATCATTGCAGTATTTTTAATTAACGAGGCTCGACGAGCAAAATTAGTTTTCCAGAATTTTTAATGAGCTGACACGCCGAATGGGAATGAAAAGTGCAAATTTATGAATAGCTGCAAGAATTATGTATTGTATGATAAGTTGCTAATACAAGTATTATGATATGTGTGTGAGTGTGCCCAACAATTGAATGTCGTAAATAATGCCCATAATGGGTTGAGTTGAAGCATTGTGAGAAACTAATGCAAAGTGAGAAGTTACAAACAACAGAGTTGCCTCCCTTATCAATTTCTGAATCTACATTTATATATAAACAAAAAAAAAATCTGCTATCACCTCTATATGGATTTATTAAGCTATACAAATTGGATAAATAATTCCGAACAACTTTAAGCTGGTGAGTGCAAGTTTTTTATTTTCCAAGTTCGTTGCTTAAGTCTTTTGTTTAACGCAGGCAACAACAACAAAGTCTATATATATTGATACATATTGAACACGCGATTCTTCAGCAAAAAAAAAAAAAAAAACCTGCTTGAAATTTTCCATTGATCTAAGTAGTAAAAATATAATGAAAAATATTTTATTCATATATAAAAAACTTTAATACTGATACAAACATCACAAGCCATCAACAAATCCTAAGCATACAATTTGATTTTATCTTGATCATTTTGTATGTTTAAAGACCACCAGCATTTCTGTTTCAATCAATTTGAAATGCTGTTCATCTTTGTTTTAGTTATTTGTTTGTTCACTGAAAGCCTTTGTTCCTATTGTTAGTGGAATCTATAAAAACAGTTTTAGAGCAGCAAATTCAGAGACCGTAAATTATTACATAAGTGTACACAGGCTGCATAGGATAATCGTTTTTCTAATAAATCTGTAATGTGTTCGAATAGCACTACTGTTCGTCTAATAATCAATGAATCATAAAAGTGTCTAATGCACAAAAATTTTACACATTTTAGTTAATCACCACATCAATTTCAAATTCTGTCAAAACTCTACAGCAGGCGCTCATAGGAGAATATATTCACTCGCCAAGATCACGCGCCTGGCTCACAATAATTATACATTAATTTAGCGTATAATTAGCTAATTAGAACTGCGCAGCAAAAGCTGCCAAGCCAAAACTGAAAATCCAAAGTTTTAGTATCTTCCGGCTACACCTTTTGTGCAAAAATGCTTGCGAAAATAGAAAACAGCAGGCATGACTAAGCCCTTGACAAGCCGAAAAAGCAATTAATCAAATCTGCTCGCTTATGTTCGGATCTCAGTAAATAAGTATTAATGGCTTCATAATTAAAAATTGCGAATTGCTAAAAAAAAATATCTCAAATTTGAGTAGGTAAATTTCACTTAAACATCCTTCTCAATCTATATCGCCTTTAAGTTAAGTTAACTTAAGTGTGTCATTAAAACATACAAATTTGAGAGGATATTTTAGGTGTCTATTTTACTGAAATTAACTACATTTTTTAAATTAATTTTTTAGAGAGGCATCTTAATGCTGTGTAATTAAAAGCATATTTTAAGAAAAGGTTA
Organism: Drosophila cognata; assembly: GCA_035041535.1. Lineage (NCBI taxonomy): Eukaryota > Metazoa > Arthropoda > Insecta > Diptera > Drosophilidae > Drosophila > Drosophila cognata. The sequence goes on along the minus strand of JAWNLC010000571.1, from coordinate 7,275,989 downwards.
TTAATAAGATGACAGAATATGGGTTTCAATAATTATTGGTTGTAGAATAAACATGTCAGTTTTCACTCAAGTAAAAATTATAAACTGTTATGCAACTGCCTTAAATGATTTTAATAAATGATCAATCAATCAATTCTCAGCAAATTTAAGACAAAAATAATAATTATCAATACATCCAAAACGAATGGCCAAAATTTTGGCATTGCTGAAACCCCCATTCACAATATATAAAAAAAACCCAAATTTAGTTAATATTGAAACGATCAGCACCGGAAATAATAATAACATAGATATAAAAATATATGGCATAATTTAATTTATTTATGATTATGATTTAATTGAGAATATATGAAATTATGATTATGTATTTACATTGCATAGATTAGTTGTAGAATTGTTAATGACGATCCGCTTTTAAAAAAATTATGACTTTATTATTAAATAACCGGTTATTTTCCAATTTAAGCTTGTCAAATATGATTTGGAAACTACTTTGTCGTTATAATTTTTATTCGAATTGATGTATTAGAATCTTTTAATGATTAACATCTAATTTGCACATTTATCAAGTAAATAGAACGATGTTATCCAATTAAATCAAAAATTCATCACACTTGATGCTTGAATTAAATGCCGATAATTTGCTGCTATGCATTTAGTTTTATGAAATCAAACAGATTAATTTGGCTTTTATGGTTTTTTGGTTTGTTGTAATATTTAATATTTATAATTAATAACTGACGGCTGTCTCGTGCTTTTGTATTCAACAGCAAAAATTAATACGTGCCAAAGCGCCAAAGGCGGTATATGCAAATTTCTGTGTTGGTTCGGTTTCGTTCATAATTTCCTTAGAAAAATGCAGCTGCTCTTAGTGTTGGTATTTGGTGTTGGTAAGTTGTTGTTTTCTCACATAAATTTGCCGCAGGCGCAAAATTTCACTCAAATGAAACCGGAAGCGCGGTCGTCAAGTGGAATGGAGTTAAATTGTTGGTGGGTCGCTTGGTCGGTAGGTCGCTCCGTCGGTTTGCCCGACAGTCAACTGAATGTTTAGTCTATCAGTGCAGAAGCAGCAACACCAGCAAACGAAATTTTAGGCTTTGTATACAATGCACGCATCACATTTTGCACTCAGCTCTTCTTACTTTCGCAGACTTACATCTCCTCATATGTGTTCGTGTGTATGTGTGCGTTTGTGACCTGTGTGTGCTTACTGTCTTTTTTCCACGCTCCTCATGTCAAACACTTAGTCAAAACAGCATTTGTTACGCTGCCAGTGCCAGCCACCAACGCACTGGACAACAACAAATACAACATGACAACAGTAACAACAACAACAACGGCAAGCAAAATAATAACGAGCGTTATCCAAGCATCATCATTATCAACTTTTAACCATCGGTTAATGTTGTGTGCCACTGAAATGATTTAATTTTGACAGACCTTTTTCAAGTTTCTTTCTCGACTTTTATGTGTGGGAGTTTTTGGCTTTTAATTTAAATTTTTGTGTTATTTTTTTTTTATTTGTCTATTTTGGTCATAATTTTTGTCGTCTTGCTGGCACGCATTGTTGCTGCTCCATTGCTGTTGTTGGTGTTGCTGTTGTTGCTGTTGTTGCTACAATTTTATTTGATATGCATTACCAGCTTGGCTTTCGTCTTTGTTTATTTCTTCTTCTACAACTTCTCCTTTTTGGCATTAAGTGCTTGTAAATTGGGTCAGTGGGAAGTTACACTTCAGTCGTCGACGACGTCGACGTCGACGCGTCGCTGTTCTTTTTGTTGTTGCTGCTGCTGTTGGTGGAGTAGCTATAGATGTTTTTGTTGCTGTTGCTGTTGCTTGTAGACAACATCGTCATGTGTCATAAATTATTTGTTGCTCTTGCTCTTGTCAGTCTGAGAACTTTGGCTCCAGCTGCTTTGGCTGTTTGATTTTCGTCGCTTTACCTATTTATTTATATACTTCAAACCACATACTCGCTGATGCACTACAATACATTTTCTTTTTGCTCCAATGTGGCTGCTAACGCTGTTGTTGCCAGTTTGTTGAAATTTTTAAGTGCTATTGTTGCGGTATAATAAATTTCAAGCAGTGTCGCCTCAAAGCATTTATCTGACGCTATCAAGCATTCAATATAATTCTCGTTTAGCTTCCTGACTGATGAACTACTTAAGTAGCACTTAATGTTTTGATTGATAAGTTCCTTGCCCAAGTCATTTGTTTTTCGTTGATAAGGCGAGGTGAAATTTTTAGCGTAAAAATTTTTATATTGTTATTTTGTTGAGAATCGCAAATTTACATTAGAAACTCATAATGCGTATTTTGTCCGCGACTCGGAAACTACTTAACTTCGAATCTTATATTAAAACAATGCCCAAACTTTTTGTACGTTTTCCTGATATTTGAAATGCGCCAAGGTTTAAAGCAGCAACATCCGTTAGAGCCAGTCAGGAAACAATGTGCAACCTGAAGTGCTGTCTGCTGTCTAGACATTCTTCGATTTTTCCTGCCAGCTGCAGCAACATCCAACACTAGCAACTGCCAGCTGCCAACAGCCAACAGCCAACAGCCAACAACAAGAATATGATCAACAGAAAGCGCGATGAGTAGAACAAGTGCAACGATGGTAGCTATACACTGAAGAATATGTACAAACTTACGAGAACATCCATGAAAGCAATGCATTTCAGTGCCATGCTTGATTTTTATTGACACAAGTCGTTAGCAGACTGCTCACTGCATGGCCTGGCACACATTTTGCATATTTTACGAGTTCGTGTCGTTGTCGTTGTGGTTGGTGGTTGTTGGTTGTTGGTTGTGGATTTGGATGTTCCTAAACTATAGCCATTGGCGAAGGCAAGTAGAAGCCTAAACCGTGTCTGAGCTTGTGCAATGGAGGGTTGTGGAGGGGTTTCTTGAAAATCTTTGCATAATTACTGTGGAACGTTTTGATTTGAATTCTTTGTAATGCTGGCAGCTACTAAAGCTTGAAGATTGTTTTATGTGCGCGTTAAGTTGCCAGTGCTCGTCAATGCCTGACCCAGGGGACAGGTGACCCACTTGCTGGCGCAGTGCTGTTGCTGTGCGCTTTATGTAATAAAACCGTGCACACATAAATCAAGAACAGACACATTAATGTGTATATGTATGTAGACATGTCTATGTATCTGTATATATATGTGTATAGATAAATCATAAAGACCCCCTGCCAAATGAGTTTTCACATAAGTACACGTAGATTTCGCTTGTTAACATTATTAATAACTTGTAATTTGCAGTTGTTTCAAAGCCCCCGTTGTTGAAAATCACTCAGAGGGCACCGCAGCAAAAGTACCAAGCTGAGGAGAGAAGAAAAAACTAATTACAAAATTTTTCACATATGTAAACATTCATTCATAATATTAAACCACACAAGCTACCATAATGTAAATGACGAGAAACTAAGAAACCAAAAATTCGAAAACTTACTTTGAAGATCTTCCGCGTAGCTGGCATAGCCGTTGGTTTCTCAGTGTGTTGTTAATTTTTGTTCATTAAGTCAGAAAATGGCCAAGTTTAATGCTTGACTGAGGCACAAAATTAATTAAACATTTATCAAAATTAAAGCCGTATCGCCAGGCACCAAGCCGCGCAGCTTCTAAGACCGATGATGCTTGGGACCTGTTGACACTTCAGTATTTCCGAATACTTACTATATTATGGTTGTCATTGTTTTGAGTTGCTCTTTGTACTAGCAGCAGTTTATTTTGCTTCATTGTCTTTGTGTTTATTGCCTTATTAACTTGGCTAGTCAAAGTGTGCAGTGCACTTTGAAACTGAAACTGAAACTGAAATTGAAACGAATCCCGCATAAAGCTCCAAAAACCAAAACCGAACCAAAAGCGATTCACATTCCAAAAATCTCGGTCATCAAAGACTCCAACTCTGCTGGCAATGGAAGTGGACATCGACATCAGTTTGGCTGTCGCTTTTAAATGAAAAATGCTCAAAACAAAATATAAGAAAAAAGAAGAAACACTCTGTGTCGTTCTTCTTTATGTATAGTGTTTTTGGGGGCCTTCGTTTTTGCCTGGCTGACTGCCTGACTGCCTGAATGCCTGACAGCCTGCGAGATGGAGTTGGACTTGGACATCGGCGGGCATATCGCTGACTTGGCCCAGCACTTGAACTGTACTTGAGTGTTGTAAATATTTTTTAAAGCTGCCTTATTGTGTCAGGCGCTATAGTTGAAACGAATATTAAATGCTCTGTGTCGATTTACCCACCTTTAAAATACGTTAAGTCAGGTGAATGATAAGCAAAGCTTATTAATAGATGATGACGGGTGTTTTGAAGATATCACAAGATGTTCAAGTGAATGTCATGGTGGTCCCAAAAGGTCGTTTTATAACATGTTGCTGTGATAAATTTTTCATATTTAATATCATTCAATGAATATATTTGTAAATAGAGAGATTCCGTCTAATTTTTATTTTGAGAAGTGACAATTTCTATGTGGTAAAGAGCATATCATACAAACATTTTGATTTTAATTTTTACTTATTTACAAGCACTCTTCGTATTGCAGTTGTAGCTGGTCTTAGTGCTGCCAGTCTTTTTGGGGATCTGTTTTTTTTTTATTTTGGCAATTTGGGTTACATTGGCTGCTGTCTGAAAAATTATCTGGCACTTATATTCACGCTTAATTGGCATTTTTTATGAAACCCGAGCGTGCCGAAAACAAAAACAACAACATTGGGAGACATTCGTGCTTCTGGGTTCCCTGTTTCCAGTTTCTCCACTCTACAGTCGCAGGCAATGACACTCGCACTCAAAATCAGAAGAAAAATCAATTTAATGAGCAAAACATGCAATAAATTACATTGGCGCAAGGCGAAAACAATTCTGCAATAAATTTCTTTTGTTCCCTTTTATTCAATTTTTCTTAACAATTTGTAATAAAAATTAGGTCAGGCCTGTAGAGGATTTTAGTTGAAACTGGTAGAAAACGCGTGGTGTCAAGTGATTTTAATTTTATTACTTCAAATATTTATTCGACGTCAATGACGTCAAAAGCGATTTAAATTCGAGACTTGCAAAATGCGAAACCGGTTATTTTATTTTAGATTTGAACCTTTGTTCATTGTTCCGACCCTTTGCTTAGCTGTTCTTAATCTTTTTAATTATTGATTTATTTTTTTCGCAAAACATTTATGCTTTTGTAATATGTCTACTTTGTTTCTATATTTTGTTTCAGTTATACTCCTAAGCAATATGTCAGAGTAAGCTGGATTAGCAACAACAGAGCTCAGCAATAAACTGTAAGTTCATTATTATGCTTCAAGCTCTCATTTAAATTTAAGCTTAGTCCAATTCGTTTCACATCAATTAAAGGCAGATCCACTAAAGTGTCAGAATCAAATTCCGGCTAGGGTTTACGCTATCGAATTGATGGATGAGACTGGCCTTTAAACTGGTTGCCCTGCGTGGGGGTGTCTCTTTTTTTGTTGTTGTTGGCCGTTATCCGCATATAAAATGTTGAATAGATTTCAAATGCAAATCGAATTTAAAAGCGCTACAAGCTCGTATATTTTAATTAGTCTAATGCGAATGGCTGTCTTTTTGCTCTGCTTGTTTTTGTTTTAATTTTTTATTGATTTCTATTTTGATGTCGCAGTGACCACTGTGCCAAAAACCGGTTTCTATACGCATCTCTAACGAATCTTTCGACTGATATTAATGGATGAGTTCAGTCGCCGATCACTGCGTTATCGAGAATTATACACATAGTAAGTTTACGAGTCTAAAAATGCACCAGTGACAAATTGTTGAACCAAAGACCTTTGAAGCCATTTAGCTTAAGTCTCTGACATGATAAATGACTTTTGAATGTTACTTGGATTATGCTATGCGTACATCTGCTAAGAGTGTACGAGTCTCTTCCGTCATGGAATACTCAATGGATGAGTTAAGCAGAAAATAACATGCAGCATTTAGAAAAACAAATCAATGAATGAATACCACACATGATCTTATCTTTGTGGTTTTTAAGTAAGACTCATAAGCTTACGAGCTTAACTAATTCATAGTTAATAATTTAAAATACCATAAAAAAAAACAAGAAGCTTAGAGCACCTGTTACTTTTGAGCACATACCCCAATCGGGTTCGTCTTAGTGCGTTGCCAATGTACAATAAATTTTCGAGAGTGGTACATAAAAATTTGTCTCATAAATTACAATTTGCATGGCTGTTGGCTGTTGGCTGTTGAGTGTCCAACTAAAAATATACTTGGATATAGCATACAGCTTGTGTGTTAAGCATTTCGCAATGGATTTGCAAGAACCAGCGACCGACACGACCCTAATTGCCATTGAGTGTTGTCCCGAACTAACTGCTGTCAAGCATTAATTGTGCGTACAACTCGGCAACTACAACAGCTCAATTTGCATTGCAGCTGGGAAGATGGTACATACATAGCTGCTGAGTGCTGCACCACAGATCACCGTTAGAGAGCGCATTCTAGGCAATTAGCCTGGCAGCCAATTCAATTGGCAGGCTAACAAATTTACGAAATGGAGCGCGCGCATAAATGTCAGCTCCGATTAGGTGTGGGCAATTAAAAGAGCAGGCGAGCGACGGCGAGGACATTGGCTGACAGATTGACAGAGTTGCAGCTTTATTTACAGCTTAATCTGCTTTATAGCCACGACTGCAAGATGAATGACGCTGCAGTTGCCTGTGGCGATAGGTGAGCTGAGATAAAAAGCCGAGGTAGAAAGTATTGTGAGTGACTTTCTTTTTGCCACATGTCAACAGGTTCCACAAAAAAAAAAAAAAAACAAAAAACAGAAAAAAATTCAGCAAAAACGCCAACATAAAAGAAAACACTGAGGTGAGAATTCCAAAGTAGGCTTTACAATCAATACAATAATTTTACATGAAAGGTTTGTAACATAACAATATCGAGAAATTAATCAACGTCATTGACATAGCCTCATAAAAAAAGATAAATTATTGTTTTATTATTATTAATAAAACGCTGAGTTATGTAAACTAAAGATTAGAGAATTTGAGGCACAGCTATATTTATTATTATTCAATCAACTGTAGCTGGTTTGCTTCGTTCTGCCTTTTATGTTTCCCATTTGGTTGTTGACAGCACACAAAGGTTTCTTTCTTTGTCTTTAAGACACAAATTATGCATATTATAACTAAGACATTAAGCCTTAAATATTTGTTAACATTTGTACAAAATGTATTCAAATTCACGTATCGATTTCCATTTGGCACGAGTTCAAAGTTTCATAATTAAAATGCAAGCTGAGCGGGAAATGTTGCGATCCGTTTCAGCTACCGCAAAAGATTATGCAAGGCGCAACATAGTTAAAGATGCAAAACCTAAAACGAAAACAAAAACAATAACCAAAAACTCAGTTTTGTGGATAGCGTAAGCATTGTGGTTGTTGTTTTAAATGTTAGTTAAGCAGCTCAGCCATTGGTCCACTGAATGTTGGCTCATTAGCATGTTTGGCATACGCCCCTTTGCAGCACACGCCTCTATAGGCTTGTGCTTGGTTTTGGCTAACTTCAAATGATAATAGCCAACAGAGCTGAGCTTCAGACAACAACCACAACAACATCAACGCGGGATTGAGTTATCTGGCTGAGATTGTAAGTAAGCATCGAGCTTGTATTTGTAGTCGGGTAGCTTTGGCAATAAATCAAAATTATTATCCACACATTTGACTTTTTAAGGCTACGTATGCTATGCAACCATTTATGGCATACATACACAACTGTTCGGACCTGGGTTCCTGGTAAAATCCGTTAGCGCTAGTGTTGGCTCTGGACAGCCATGGAAACGGCCTTTAAAAGAATGCCACAGTCACTAGCTTAGCCACTGTCGAAGAAACGGTGGCGCTGTATTATCTTGCGAACGCAATCTACAGACTCTTAGCCAGACTCCCGACATCAACTCCACATTTGAATATGACGCACGAGTGCGCCGCATGTCCAACTAGGGTGTGTGCCCGTGTCGGAGTCCGCGTCTATATCCGAGATTGCGACTGGGACTGCAACTGCGAGACTGCCGCCGGCCACATTCGGCTTTGACTTGTAGGGGCAAGCTTGATTTTCGATGTGCGATAAGAAATTTATAGTTTCGGTTTAAAAGACATTAGAGTGTAATATATTTAGAGTTTGGCTCAGCTCAATGTATTGTACCTAAAAGAGGCTCGTTTTGCCGCTTTGCTTTTGTTACTAAGGCTGCCGGTGGGTGTGTAAGCCAGCCACACGAGTACTAAAGATATGCAAATATTTGCATGCCAAGTGCTCGCTTTATAAACGACTTAGGCAGCGAACTCGCTCCGTTGATTTGACTCAACAAGTCATCGGCCTGTCATAAAGTTATGCAAAGTTAGGCAAAGTATATTATATAAAGTACGGCCAAGCGAAGTATTAGCATGTAATTAAAATTGGAATCATATGAAAATGTAATGGAATTATTTAAATTCATTCAAATATGTTTTAATGATGATTTAATTGCAATCCGATAACTTCATGCACACAATTTGTTTGTGTCTAGAAACTTATAATTCGTGCAACAGTTCCATATTTGCGTATTTGGGTTAATAAACTTATTATTGATTATGATTAGCATATTCATATAAAAGCAAACATATGTATGTATGCAAATTTTAATTAGGTTGCGGATTATATATGACTATTATAAAAATTGTTCATCAGAAAAGTTCCCATGCATCCCGTTTGACACGGTAATCTGATAATCTTATTGCTTATTAATGAGATACCAGATTTGTTTGCTGTACTAGTATTTATGTGGTTTTATTTAGTACGTATGCTCATAAGTAGTTTGGCGCAACAGCTCTTGCAAATTCATTTCTATGCAAATTTCTAGTTTCCATTTCGGTTCTCTCGAGTTTCACTTTCAGTTTGCGTTTTTGGGCTTTTGTCACATTTTTAGTGGCGGTGCTTTGTCTGATTCCGTCCCATATGCATCTGTAAGTTTTACTTGAGCTTTTTTCGCTATTTTTTTCCTTTGTCTTCAGCTGAAATTGTGTTTTATATGGCAAAATGCAATTTGTGCAACTTGCAAACGCGACAAACAGCAACAACAAATAGCATCCTTTGGTATATATTGAAAGTGAAGTCTCTTAGCATATTTGTAGTTGTCGCTGTTTTTCTTGTTGTTTTACTCTGTTAAATTTGCATTTTTGTGCTCAGCTGCTTTTTTATGCTTTTCTTCACTTGCTGCTGCAATTGTTGTTTGTGTTTTTGCTGCTGTTGTTGTTTTTTTTTCTTCTATTGCATTAATTTTGGCTTCTTGACGTCGTTGTCGACGTTGTCATCGTCATCGTGGCTTATATGGCTGCTCGGATGCCGTTGCTTGCTGTCTCTTTGGTTATTGGTGTGTCTATAGTTAGGTTTTGGGCTTACACTGTAGGCTCACGTACAGCATTTGTCGTTACCAGACACTGTTGCCACATTCTGCCATTCAGGCGCTTTGTAATTAATGGTTAATTAATTAAAATGAAGTAGCTGACAATCTTAATGATCCGTAATTTGTTATTATGGTAATTTATACAAGCAACAGCTAAGGCAGCCATTGCCCACAGCAACACCAACATCATGTGAGTTTGTTACTGTTGTTGCTGCTGCTGCTGCTCTGCTGTTGTCTTGTAAGACATACCCAAGTACAAATAAAAATTCATTAGCTTCTGAACCATGGCTGAGTTTGACGACAGCAAGAATTGTCTAATTGCAGTCACGAGCAATTTATGTAGTTTGCTTAACCATTATTTATATGCATGCTATGTGTTTAACTAAATGACCAAACAGCTAAATGTATTTGGTATTGGACGCCCACAGATGATATAAACCTAAATGCCAGGCCAGTCCAATAAATTTCTCTTGGCACACAAGTAAAGTAATGTCAGAGTCAGTTTAATATATACGCCAAAAGACTGCCGTCTGGAATCAATCTGTCCCTCCTTCCTGGAAGATGTGCACGACTAGCAGCAACAGAAACAACAACAACATCAAAACAAATAGTCAGCCGCACAAAAAAAAATTTAAAGGAAAAAATTTGCATCTTGACGAATTTAATGATGAGGATGAAAAAGACGCCACAAGCATTTTGATCGACCCACAAGACGAGGCAGCCTCAAGGAGCGCACAGACTACACACGATATTGCTATAGAGGTTTCGGGTATGTGGGAGTGTTGCTGGTACTGCTGCTGCCGTTGCTGTTGTTACTGTGTCTGTTTACTGTTGGGTAGAACGGCAACCGCATCAAATTTATGAAGATGCCATTTGGGTGGCATTGCGGAATGTTTGACGTTGCTGTCGCATGTCAAGTGTTGAGTGTGCGCCGTTTGATGGGCAAGTGAAAATATTTTCATTGCACTTTGACATGACAGCGAACAAATTGCTAAACACATACACAAAAACAGCAAAGCACTCTCACATACACACACACACACATCACGATAGAGCATCACACACCTACAATAGAAACGGTTAAATGGCTTTAATGAATGGCAGCCTTCAAAGAGAATACATGGGATCGTCGTCGAGCGCCCACCCTTTTGTCTGATTTTGAGCTTGAGTCGGAGTCATAGTTGGATTTGGGGTTTGTGCTGATTAGCCAGAATTCCTGACGTGCTGTGCTCTGACCTGCTCTTTTGTTTTGCTGCCAAGTGGCGCCTGCAGCAATCACGTCACAGACACACCACAGCACACAATGAAACAAATTTAAAGTCTTGGCTTATTGTTACTATTTGCTTTGATTGTTGGCCAAACTCACGATTCGGTTTCAATGTCTTTCAGCTCGTTTGCCAAAATCAATAAAGTTATCATGCTTCTTCTGGCAGACGCGACTAAATCTTTTACCTTATTATATTTTATATGTCTGCGTATCTATCAATCTTTATCTATGTATGTATCTCATACTACTGACATTTGAAAGCAGCAAATTAACTTACTGTCTAGGCAGCTGTCAAAACTGTGTCTTGGTGGGTTAACGCCCACCCAAAAAACTCAATTAACATGTCACGTTTGGGCAATGAATGCACTTTTCGTTGCTCATTATTACGTCGCCAGTCAAAAGCAATTGAAAGTAAGACAGCAACAACAGCAACAATAAAAACAACAACGATAACAACTAAAACAACAACAGATCTCAGCAACTTCGTGAGCTACCGTTTTGCAATACCTTAGAATAGCAACAGCAACGACAACAAGAAGGACACCAACAAAAATTAACTTGTTAAAATGCAAATTTTTGACTTGAGGGGTTTCGGCCGCCTTATGGACTTACTGCCGGTTGGCATTGAGACAGCTGCTTTATTGATTTTGATTAATGACTGCCGATTTCTAAAGCCACGAATCAGGGGCTGGGTCTTGAAAAGTTCAACCTAACTGGCTTTAATTAATACATTAATCACAATGCTGCAAGCAAAATAAGGAATAAGCTGCTGCTGTTGGTGCTGTGGCCGCTGTGAAAGCAGTCAGCCTTAGTTTTCACCTGGCCACCAATAAGCAGACTCTCCTGCGAGTGTGGGTAACCAAGATGGACATGTTCTGATACAAGTTTCATAGCAAATTCGAAATTTATCTTGTCATGTTGCGGTGGTGCACGGCACTCCAGCAACATCAACATCACTCACTGCAGCACCCACAAACAAAGCCAACAGTACCGGTAACATAGCATACGTCTGGACTTATTTGGCGGGCAGTCTTTATGCAGATTTTTGTGTCGAATTGTGTGGGTGGCCAAAGCGACACTTTCTACTTTACAAATTGCACATTTGCATTTAATCAACTCAAACAAAAATGTTAGATAGTGTTTTATGATTGGCTGCAATTGATTGCCCTAATATCGGTCACTTGTTTTAATGAACAAATTAATTTTAATTGTTTGCCATCAAAAATAAATGCGAATAACTAAGATGTTGAATCTACCACAGCACTACCTGTTGCAGCAACAGTAGCAGCAGCAACTGTATTGGCAGTTGACAACAGCAGTGGACAACGGGCCAATCAGCAACATCTTCGTTTGTCGCTGCTGTCGCAGTTGCTTTTAAGGCTTTGTCATTAATCAAATGGAATTGAAATGCGCCGCGTGTACATCACACGGCGTTGATGTTGTTGTTGCTCTTCTTGTTGTCTGTGTTTGGCGCTTCCAACATGCAGCGCCCATTTGGAGTTTGCCATTTTTGCGCATTTTAATCATGCTTGTCTCGCCTGAAGTTATTTGGCTTTTTACGTTTTTACGTTTGGTTATGCCAAAGATCTGCGAGCTCTGATAAACCGCCGCCGACGCGTCTACAATCGTCTATGTTTCCACTGCCACTGGCTTTGCCTCTGCAGCAGTCGTAGTCGCAGTCGCAGTCACAGTCACCGTCACCACAGCCGCCGCCGCCAACGTTGGCCAACAAGCGAACAGTGGTCGAAATGATTAATACATCTTGATGCTATTTGGTTTGTAACGCAGGCCAATAAAAACGTTTCTTTTGATTGACAATGCCAACCAAAGTTTGAGATGCTGTCCGCTGATTACTTCATTAGGCGGGCCTCAGTTCGAAAGTTGCCAGTATAGCTGGAAGACCATTTCTTTCAATTATACATTTGCATGCAATTGAAACATAAGCCCGATGCAACTACTGCCAGCTGTGCCCCATCCGCTTATCAACCTGTCCGACAATTGGTCAACAGCTGCAGCAACTGCAGCCGCAGCAGCTTGGTTACACTTATAGCCGTTAAGCGCATTTGGTAGCCTTTCAGTCGGTTGGTGGGCGATAATTATCTGGTAAAATATGATTGACTGGCCTATAGCATGTTTCAGAGCGGTCTCACTTCGCTAACGATGGACATTTGCATTCCCGAAAACATAGAAAACAATAAAAATGGGCACAGTTTCAGCTGCGTTTTTACGATACTATTTATGGGTCGCTATATTATTCAGTTTTCCCACATGCAACAAAATATAGTTTAAAAACATAAATACCATAATGCACATAACGATGTGCAAGGTAATACGTTTTTTCACACTTTAAAATAATAAAAATTATTAATGCCTGTATTTAAGTGCCAGCCGAAATGTTGTACAGATTACCTCATAAAGTGCAAATAATGTATATATGTAAGTCTCTTTTTGAATATATCTTAAAGAAGGAAAGAAACAATCTCGCGCTTTCAGGCCGAAGACTATCTGCTCTGCTGATGATGTAATATGTATATATGTATATAACAAAATTATATTATTCTCTGCAAGGGTATAATAATTGTGAATACCATTTATAACTCGTGGCAAACTGTCGGTTTTCCTCAGAGAAAAGCTTTAGAGCATATTTGGAAGACTAGTTGTCCGGTTAATGATCTGAAAAGAAACCACCATATATGGCCAATATTTAACATAAAGAAACCACTTCTTAAACTTGTGCACATTTATCTCTATTCAGTGTATCAATAAATATTCTATTATCGACAAGTGAACATATAAATCCAAAGATATTTTCACTGATGGCTCCATTTTGGCCAATCGAAGAGCAATTTGATTGCGCTACGTGAGTCAACTTGCTGCTTGTTACGAATTCTCGTAGTTTGTCTGGATCTACAGGTTTTTTACCGCATTGTCTTCTTTATCTTTTCTTTCTTTGGCAATTTCGCTACAATTGTTAAATTATTTTAATTGAATGAGCTGGGGTTGGGGACTGGTTTTCATAGGAGCATGTCTGTAAACGGCATCTGTACGCATTTTGCCATGGCTATTGCCTATTGGTAATTGAAACTTGTTAGTGAAGACATTAAAAAATCGTTTAGCACGGAATTTAGGTTACAAATGCGTGGAAAATCGTGAAAAAATCAACGAAGCCAACAAAAACTCAAAAAAATCCATATGACCAGAAATCGCGACCAAAGCAAAATAAGCAGAAGAGTTGATGCGTGTGATTATAAAAGCAGGCTGCTATGAGCGACGGCCGAAAAGGGTAAGGAGCCGGACAATGTTGAGGAAAATTGTGTAACCACATTATAAAAATTCCTGCACATAAACTAATCTCGGCAACGGCGATGGCTTTTGACTACCGCATTTTATTTTTGTTTTGTTTTTTTTTTTGTTTTCTTTGTCTTTGACGCCCGCTATGATGGGTCGCAAGATGTCGGGATGCTAATCATGCCCGACCATGCACACCAATGAAATTATGCCGAAATCTTCATAGCTTTGTAGTTGTTGCTGATGTGGTGCATACTTCAATAAATTTCCCTGGAGATTTTCCTGAGCAATTTGCATGCCAAACAAAGCCAGACCACAGCACATTATTTTGTACAAGACCTGCGAGCCAAGAGTTAACTGCGCACTATGCGGACTTGTATGTGTAAATAAATATGCCAAAAATTCGTTTAATTAAAAAAAATTATTGGCGCATTTTTATTTATTGCCCATAATCGAAAACCCCCTCTCTCCAATTCAAAGCAACATAAACAAGTTGCTTGAAATCAAAATTTCAACACACCGAACATGAGATACCTCTTGCAGCAGGTTATTTTTATAGCATATTAATGCGTTTGTAATAAACATTTCATTTGAGTTATTTCTTTTATCTTTTGTTTCAATTAATCAGCTTTTAAATAAATAAATAAATTTAAAGAATGACAGCTCGCAAAATAAATCAATCAACAGTTAAATGTTATTTTCAGTAGCTAAATTTGTCGTATACCAGTTTTCCAAATTTGCAATAAAGTTCATGTACCCTTGAAAAAGTTAAGGAAACCTATCATGCTATCATGTTTTTTAAATGAAGCCGCTTCAGGCTGTTTGCATTGGCCAAAATGCGCTAACAATTTCTACGATTACTATTGCAATTGCTATGCATCATAAAGAAATAAACTGCTATCGCAATCTCAGTCTGAGTCCCCATCTCAGTCTGAGTCTCAGTTAGAGTTGCGGCCACATGCATCTTCATCTTGTCTCATGATGCATGTGCTGGGCACATGCACGTACATTATTGGCCGCCAGCGAGTTGTGTCTGGATGTGCTATATGTATGTATGAACAGATGTATGTATGTATTTGCACGTTCCAGACGCGCGGCTGACTGGCAATAAACTTTCTTTTTGTTTAGTCCGCAGCCAAATAACAATAATCGTGGCAAAATTAGTCAATATTTGCGCCCCAAAACGCTCAATCAAAATCTTATTATTTTATTTACTATTTTTTATGAATTTCATATTTTTTATTACCAAACAATTTTTACTTGTTATCCTCCACTCTCTCGCTCTCTGCATACCTCTCACACGTTCTCTTTCAACCATAAAATATGTATAAAGTAATTTTTGAATTTGAACATCATGATTAACTAAACTACCGAGCAGCAGCCAGGAAGGCAGGCAAATGACTACAAATGATTACGCATTTGACCAAAGCCGCAAGTTTTTTGGTGAAATTTAAGAGGCAGCCTTTTGCCTTCTATGGCCGGTCAGATGGAGAAGCGATAAGCCGATGGAAAACACTGAAAACGAGCTCACTTCAAGTGCTTAAAATGCAGACTGGCCGATCGTTTGGTCTCTGGCTTGGCCAATGGCCTGCACTTGTTGTAGTTTCAGTTGTTTTTCCTGCTGTTGTTGTTATTGTTGCCGCAGTTGTTGTTGCTTTCATTCAGGCTCTAATGGGTCGTGTCTTGGTCTGCCGCTGCCGCACTTTAATGTCTTTGGAGATCAGGTGTTGATGCTGCTCCTGCTGCTGCTAATGCTGATGCTGATGCTGCGGTCTCAACTAAGCATTTCAAAGACCTGGCTCCACATTGCAGTTGATTTCTGCGTAGATTGTTGCACTTAAATGTTCCTAGCAACAGCATCTGAAATATTTATACCATGGCATTTTCTCTTCGCATTGCCCTTATCTAAAGTATGCGCTAGAAGAATACACTAAGCTCTTTGCTCTCTCTCTGTGTTGTATGCAAATTTGTTAAGTCATTTCTGTTTGTGGTTCTCACGCTGCCACACCAGAAATGGCGTACATTTTGCCTACTTGCAAGCCCAAATAATAAATATTTAAGAAATTATCAAAATAAGAAACCTATATGCCTAAAAGCATATCAATTGACAATTTGGACATTTAGTACTTGCTGCACGTTTTTGACGGGGCAGGCCGATCACAAGAAACATGTAAACATCAGATCAAAATCAATCTCTGCACGCACACTGTCAATGTGTTTTCAATTGTTGGCTGCATCGTTTACTAGATTCTATCTAAAACTGGCTAAATAGGCCTCTAATCAAAACAGCAATGGCAGCACCCTCCAACTTCATGGGTAGGTAGTCAAAAGTTCGCACTAGTGGCGATATTTTTTTGGCAGCAGCTGGTCGTTGTGCCTGTTCTAAGTGGCCAGCCGGCTTGTTATTCGGTTCGCAGAATCTATGCAAAATAAAACAAAAAAGCGTTAGGCATGGTTTTAGCCAAAGTCCAAGTGCGGCTTCGAGAGATTTACGAGCCGAGCGAGCCAAATGTGTTTACACTTTGTCACCCTTCTGTCAGTTTGATTTATTTGTTTGCAGATAGCCAGCAAAAAACTGAGTAGGCTAAAGTAGCTGACCAAATTAAAATGCAAGTATTGCTGGAATGCATGTCCAAACAAACTGAGCTCCGAGGCGAGGTGAGCCGAGTGCAAGGAATGGACGAATGAATGACTGATTAACTTATGCAGCCAGCTGACAAGTGGCTTAAATAAATTAATGTACTTGTCCCCATCGAGTGCGAGGGAAACTGTTTACTAATCAAAGGCGTGGATAGTGATAAAAATAAATCGGCTTTCAGAGCAAGTTTCGCTTTTTTGCACTACTTTTAGACGAATGACATTTATTTCATCAATTTTGAGAATATATTGAATGTATTTCAAAAACTTAATTAGTAACATAACGATTAATATTGAAATTTTCCTAACAATTTTCTTTTTTATCTAATTATTTTACAGCTAATCAACAAGAATTTGATATATTGCCCAGTACCAAAAATACATTTGCGAACTGGAAATACACGCCCAACAAATGATAGGTACTGAGGACATGTCCACATCGACTGGCATGGATATAAGTGAATCCTTTCGTGCCGAGGATCTCTCCAAGACAGATTTCTTCGATTTTGTTACAGCGCCGGACATGGGCATTGGCATCGGTGTCGGTATGGATGTGGGTGTAGGCGTTAGCCTGCAGCAGCAACACCATCAGCAGCATGCACAACAGCACAGTCACAACCACAGCCAAGGTCATACGCCAACAACGTCACAAACGCCGCAGCAGGCTATTTGCGGCGGCGGTGCGAGAACCACCAGCAGTATGACACACGACGGTGTCGAAGGTGGGGGAGCAGTTATTGTCCCCGTCTGCAATCGTAATGGCAGCTCCAGCAATGGCGGCGATCCCACGTTACAGGGCTACGAGGTGAGCTTCCACAATCTCTACATCTTTCTTTCTTTAAACAAATTTTTTTTACAATTAATGCAATTTATAATTGTTGGGAAATTTTTTATTTTAAATTTACGTTGGAAAGTATTTTCGTTTAACTTATTTAAACTGCGTTAATTTTATATTATTATGTTCACAGTTCTGGCACCAGGACAAGGACAGCAGCCGCCTTGACTCCAGCTCCATATTTGAGGACCTCGATCGATATTGTTGGCAGCAGCAGCCGATCACAGCCAGCGCAACGACAGCAGCCAATGCCGGCA
This sequence comes from Drosophila cognata, assembly GCA_035041535.1. NCBI lineage: Eukaryota > Metazoa > Arthropoda > Insecta > Diptera > Drosophilidae > Drosophila > Drosophila cognata. Next base: position 7,258,267 of record JAWNLC010000571.1, on the reverse strand, counting down.
GTGTTCGATGTAGCAACCAACCAAGTCCCACATCACCGCAGTCGCATTCACATCCACATCAGCAACAACAGCAACACCAACAACAACAGCAACAACCCAATGCCAGCAGCTCTTCGAGTGCAGCGGGCAGCAGCAGTGATACCATCAGCAGCCTGGATACAACTGACGGCCAGATTTACACATTGACAGTATTAAATGGAGGCGAGCCTTGGCTCAAGCGTGCCGAGACTGAGCAACTACCCAGCGCACTAGATTTGGACAGTTTGCTGGGCAGCTTTCCGGGCTACATTAAGTCGGAGTATCCATACGATGACAGCGGTTTCAGTACGGATGGCAAGGATGCAATTGTCAGTGGTGCGGATGCCAATGGCCTCAGCAGTATTTCCCAATCTCAACAGCATGGACAGACGCTACCCTCGCTGGTCACGGCCATTTCCATAGCGGGCGGCGGTGTTAATGAGCTGGGCCAACAGCTGGCTCAGTTCCAGAACAACAACAACGACTGGCACATGGCTGATCACAATGCGGAAGCGGAGCAAAATAGCGCGGAGTCCCTACTCCGCAGTGCCCTTCAAGGTAAAGGCTATGCCAAAGGGCTGCACATGCAGAACGGAATCACTCTACCCGTGGTCAAAGACGATGAGATGAGGAGACTACTCTTTACTCCCGACGATGCCGCGGATGCGCTGGGTTTTGCGGACTCCACGTTGAACACCGCGCAAATGTTCGAGGATGCGCAAGCGATGAGTCATGCGGCTGGAGGCACACACATGTCCTCATCGAATCACGGCCAGCACGGCGGCAATGCCGGTGGCATTATTGTGGATGATATGTTCCTGTCTCTGGAGAATGCCTTCAGTGATGACTTCGAGAAGATAAAGCGCATTGCCAACGAGGTGCAGCAGTACTGCAGTGGCAGCACTGGTACACCCACACCAGGAGACTATACCAGCAGCGATGTGCTTATGCAAATCTCACCCAGCGCCACAACGACAACAGCAACAGCAACAGCAACGACAGCTACACAGCTACAGCCCCTGGCCAATACGCAGCAGCAGCAACAACCACCGCCACCGCAACCTCTCAAGGCCGAAGTGTCAACATCGACAGCATCCAGTGCTGTGGGCACAGGTAGTCGCATTGGTGGCGTTAGCAAGCCCAAAAAACAGTACAAGCGCAGCAACAGCGGCGCCAACAGCAGCGCCAACAGCAACACAAGCAACAACAACAATAATCCTAACGTGGTCAACAACAATAACAGCAACAACAACGGCGGCAACGTTCTAGGCGTGGTCATAGGCAATGGTGGGAGCTCCTCCTCGAGCGGCAGCGCCAGCAGCAGCAGCAATAGTCCGCCCGCCAATTGCAATGCCAGCGGAAGCACGGCAAGCGGAGGTGGCAGCGGTGGAGGTGGAGGTGGACAACGGAAAGAGCGTTCACTGCACTATTGCTCCATTTGCTCGAAGGGGTTCAAGGACAAGTATTCTGTGAATGTGCACATACGCACGCATACGGGCGAGAAACCGTTTGCATGCTCGCTGTGCGGCAAGAGCTTCCGACAGAAGGCACACCTGGCCAAGCACTATCAGACGCACATGACCCAGAAGAACAATGGCAACCTGATCAAAGGCGGCTCCGCCAAGCATCAGCGCGGCATCTCAAATGCAGCTAACTCCGGTGCGAGTCTTGGACAACAACAACGTCTGCTCAGTGCGGTGCCCACTGCTGTGGTGTCGAGTCCCAGTTTAATGAGTGCTGGCGTCGTGCTGAGTGGGCCAAATACACCGCCTGGAGTGTTACCGCCAGCCAATGGTCTGCTTGCGAACCGGTAGTGGGGCAACCTTGGCTTTTATTTGAATAGGCTATGTTCAACAAAAACACAAACCGCAAACTATTTCTTGTTCCTTACTTACAAAAAGAAAAACAAAACAAAAAAATAGGAGATTACTTCTCTAATACTCTTAGGAATGTATTTCCTAGCAAGAGATCATTCCTGATCGAATTAACGTCATTGATGAATTCCTATCTTAGCTTTCTGTGCAATTCCTATTTCACAAACACATCAAGACAAGTCCACATAACTACACACAAACTCACTAAATGCACTTCCAAATAAAATACTCAATTTTTTCTACACTTAATGCTAAAACACACTCAAATTTATTTTAAATGTGCCAAATTTAAAGCAAGTTAAAGTAAAATGCAATTTTAAATATTATTACCTAATTTTAAATGCGAAAAAAAATAGAATACAATTTTAAACGAAGCTAATAAGCAAATTTACGAGTGGTGATATCAAATGAGGCCAAACGCTTCCTTGCAAATACAAAATCGAACTATGAACTCCCACATTATTTCTCTAACTATCATAAATAAATAAATTATATATATATATATGCAATAACTAAAATAGATTTTGTGAAGCGTTTCCTGTAAATTAAAAGTATTTCAATTTAGTTGCTTTGCCCAAATTAGCATAACGTTCGTCATGTCATGTAAATATGACATATTTTAAGAAACAGCCAGTAACCGGAATGATTTTGAACACTTCGCTTAAAATTATGCAAAGTATTTGTAAAAACTATACATTTGCAGACAAAACAAAGCCCTTAAGCTAAATACTCAGCGAGAAACTTTACTTCAGATATTCGAATTTATAAAAAAAAAAACATCAATGTCTCCAATTCAGGGATCTCTTTTATTCACAAGTAATGGGTTCTCAATTTCTTACCAGTAAAATAATACTCACGTTTTCGTTAATCTGAGAAGTGTTCAAGTAATCCAATGCGCCACTACTTACAGATCATAAAATGCTTGATCGCATTGCACTTGCCATTTTTTTTGTATTTCATATAGAAATCGTTAATACTTAGGTACTTTAAAATCAATTTATGTTTTCATAGTACTCATCTTCTGACACTCGCCGCTGTGTGAATCGCAAATTGTATGTACTATAAATAAAAGAGCTATAAATAAGTCTAATCTAAGTAAAACAAATTTAATAACTACGGATAGTTCATGTTAATTTTAATTAAACTGCCAATTATTATGTGATAGTTTTAATACAAGTTTATTTTCTGGTGTTTGGGTTACGTTACATTTATTGTTATACACATCTACTTAATGTGAACTTTGCAATATTTTTTAATTTATTGAATTTAGTTTATGTACATAATAAAGTTATTATAATACATTTGCCTAAGCCCTTGTTTATACACACGCACACTTGAATATAGATATATGTATATATATATATGTGCTTACAATATATATATGTATATATAGATATTTATATATATATATATTACGCATAGTTTTAGGCCCAATGAAATTGTATTTGTAGTTAAATGTTTGTTAGTTATTATTTATGCAAGCTAAACAAAAAAAAAAAATCCAGCTACCCATTAGCAGTTAAGTCTTACATTAAAGATTTAAGTATTGCAAGCACTAAACATCAAAATAAAAAAGAATTACAAGTTTTATTGACAATTAAATGAAATATTTAACTCATGGCCATACCCAAAAGCGAAGACATCAAAGTCTTACACTCATTGTCAGTACCCAAGCATTGGCTTTGTGCTAATTAGTTTTAACGGCGGCCGCCCATTACAGACCCCAGGTTGGACGAGGATCATCAGAGGCATATAATAAGTTTTCTCCAATAAAGGAAGCGCATGAAAGCGCACGCAGCTGTGCATGTCAACAACGGCAACAGCAACAGCAACCACTGCAACGGCTGCAACATTACACTGGCGGCACTTGTCAGTCAAAATCAAAGTGCGCAGCTACTGCTGCATTAACAGCATCATCAGCGAGTTGTGCTGCAGCATTGCGGTGGGGTAGTCAGGTTTGGTGAGGGTAGGGGAGTCAAATGCGTGCCGCATGCGCCAACAGCCTGCAAACATCAGTGCAGATTAGAGAAAACATTTTACTCGAAGCATCTTGGCCAGATCTGGCATCGGGCCACAGCAAACGGCTGCTCCAACGAGTGGCGCAGTGAGCGGCAAGTCATTTGAGATCGAATCATGTCGATTAGGGAATTTCAAGAGGCGCCAGTTACTGGCGCAGGTGGCTCACAATATTCAAGTCGACGTCGCCGTATCCCCAATGAACAAGCATCTTAATTGCATTTGATGAACTTTGAGCCAAAGTCTCCTGCCATTTGAACATGTACACAGCGCTTTTTTGACGGGAGGGTGTAAGCTGAACAACATCTGACAAATTAATATCTATAAGCTATTACTGTAAATATTTGAAACTAAAAATTAAGAAAAGTCAAACATTTTGAATTTACATTTATTATTAGTATTAATAAGCTAAACCATCAACGTAACTTGTAAACAACACAATCGAGCTAATATAATTAGAAATGAATACTGTGCCCAGAGACTTAAAGCGGTATCCTCGTTGCTTAGTGGGTCACTTAACCAACTCATAGAAGGTTGGCTGTATTTTGAAATCATTAAGACTGAATATATATTTGCAAAGTATACTTAAAAAATGACACATCAAATATCTGTATTAGTTCGGCTTGTTTTGAGTTCGATTATGCCTGCGCTGGTTTCGACGACTCAGCCAATTTGTGAACAATTCGAGTAACCAAACCGATGAAGAAAACACCATCATGAAAGCGAATCCATACCAAACGTATTGCAGATCTTGCAACTGCATCGCACGAAACTCTCTGTGTCCACCTAAATCCAGGAACTGCATTTCACCTGCTTCAACCAGCTCCGAAAAGCCTTTTGACGTCCAATAAGAGTACAATCCCATTTCTGTTAGTTCCAGAATGAGTTGTTGTATGGGCTGCCTATATACAGAATTCTCACGGATTGGAAATCCAACTGGTATATTTTTGTAGAAACAGAAATCATCGCGCAATCGAAATAGTGGCTTGCGAAAGAAATGCTGTTGCTCGTTAATGACACCCCACTTGGAGGTCGCCATGGCGTAGCCATTTTTAGTAGTTAACATATTTCGCAGATTCATGGATTTATCATAGCTGCTCTCGATTAGAAACATGCCTTCGTATTTACGAAGTTCCTCCACGGGTCCAATAAGATCATTATACTCAGGTTCCCAAGCGACAACTCTTACATTGGATGCCAAGATATCATCGTAGCTCTGGTAGGGCCGCTCCTTTGGCGTACTGGTCACATAAGCAGAGAAGTACGAGTTGTACCACGCAGTGAGAAGAAAACCCAATATGCATATCTGCATATAAATCGAGCGCACGTGGATCGATGCACAACGAACTTCATTGAAGGACTGTCCCAGAGCTCCCCTCAGGCAATTGTCGTGTAGTAAAAACTCATACAGTTGCACATCATAGCCGTTGATTTTTAGAAACAATGAAAGAGTTATGGAAATTACCACCAAAACAGCGAGAGTCAGTAAAAATGAGTCCAGCTGGAAAACATTCAAATAATACATTGCTGGTGGTACATCTGGTTCGACAGGCAGCATTAAGCACCAATTCGCTTGCTCATAAGGATATGTACGGGTTCGCATGTTCGGTTGAGTGGGGAACATAATTGCCATTGATATGTCCACGGTGCCATTGAGCACAGCTGCAACCAGATCCATAGAAGGAAGTGACACATTCGGTTTAGCTACTCTTGGCTGCCTAAAAGTGCAATTATATCTTTGTTGAAAGACATCAATGAAGTGTCCCAATGTGCCCTTATAAACGATACTACCTTGTTCATTGTAGTAGATTATAATGCGCGGGCTAGGTCCTCCAATTATGATAGGCACACGATACCCGTAAAGATTATTCATACGAACGGGATAGATGGGCAGACTTGTATTATATTTGCGTTGCTCCAATTGAAATGTGGGAAATTGATGATAGCTATAAAAGGTGTTGGTTGTCTAGAATGGAGAATGCATTTAATAAATAGATGATCATTTTATTGTTCTGAGACCTTATCTTACCTGATAGTCCTCGAATATCGCCAACACGTTCAGCATCTGCATTTTCCAGCAATATGTGAACAACTTGTATAGAAACGTCTCATTGGGTTCACTCATTTGCACTATGAATACCACGCGTGATGTTGTCATAAGTCGCAAATTGGCAACCAGTGCCTTTATTAGGATTTCGTTGTCGCTCAGGTCCTTTCCGAGTAAATAAACCACAGACAACACATGATTGCTGTGATTGTCGTACAAGAAATAAGAAACTCGCTCATCAAGTTGCATAACGGGTGTTTCCAGATTATCCATGAGGCTTCTGACGAAGTAGTAATCCCCTAAGTCGGCTATTAATTTTTCTGTAGCATTGGATTTGTGATATTTCATTAACAACAAATAGTTAAAATTATCTTGTTCCTTAATGCTGCTTAAGAGTTGCAGTACAGCCGAACTATGTGCTTCAACTTTTGCCCTTGTAGTACACAGCAGAAGGGACACAATAAACCAAGAACTATGCATGGTGGACACTGACGAATAACTGAATGATATTGATCATTGTCTATGCGTTTTAAGGGATTGCTAATGAATCCCTTGCGACGGAAAATTAAAAAATTAAATTAACGCTTGTAACGAACCGTTTTTTTATGCCGGAATAAAACTCAACCGAGCTGTGTGTTCGTGCAACAAATTTATATTTGATTGCAATGCGATAATGAATAACACGTTAATTTCATATATATTAAAAAATGGTTTTATTTGGTTTTCACTATTTAGTTGTACACTTGCAGTTATTGTCTGCAAATGTAGACGTCGCTTGGATTTTATCAGCAGTTCACCGGGCCCTTGGTCAGCTTTGAAGCGTGCTCCTGTTCGCGAGAGTCTGCTCCGGGCACTCCGCGCACCAGCTAGGCTAGTTATGACCTATCCTTGTCCTGCGTTGTCCTTCGGCCTGGCGTCGAGTCCTTCATAATGAAACCAACACCCAAGAGATTTTGCGTTAATTGAAATGAAAGGCTCTGCGACAGTGGCTTAGTAGAAGGGATGTGCAATAATGGCGTATATAATCCCCAATCACACGAGAAATAGGGAGAAATGCTTTAGAAAGTTATTATGTATATCAGCAGCTTTCAGAAGATTGAACTACTGGAAATCTTAAATTATTAAATAAATATATATCTATACTAAAATATATAACGAAACATAGATTTACTAATATTTCCTTTGTAGGTAGTATATAATACAATACTTTTATTTTACTTGTTGAATTAATTTATAGGGAGATAGGGCGTTGGCGATTATGGGCGTACGTGTGCGCGCATAATAATTTTCTATCGATTCATAAAGGCGGCTGCTAGTAATATAAAAAAAATTAACGGTTTTAACTCAAAACACTTTCCGTAATATCACTTTGGCGATTATAGGCGTGGTCATAACAGTTTCTTATCGTTTCTTAAAAATCCATAATTACTCAAGTACTCACGTAGTATAAACCGAAAGAGATATCCGAAATTAATGAGTTACACCAAAACAGATGCCCTCAGTCCTTGACAGTCCTTCTATGAGGTACTTCGAATCGGATATCAAATTAAAGCTAATATGAGAGATTAATATATACCGCTTTTTTAACAATTCTCCAATAAATGTTTTTATTATGCATATGCGTAATTTAATAGCTTGATGAAATACATAAATTTTAGGCTTTGATAAGGACAAGAACATACAGCAGCTGCTCCTGCTGTGTGCACTATTCTAAGAGATAAATAATTGCATTCCAAATTGCGCAGTACACGACTTGAAGTCGGAAATAGTAGTTAATCAAAAGGAGACAGATCAAGAGCAAACACATCAACAACAAGCACAGAGCATTTATTTTTTTAATTTTTGATGCATTTCACTGAATTTAGAAGATGCATCAGCATTTGGCTTCAACCGTAGCTCGGACTCGACCACGGTCCCAACCCTAGATTCTCGGAACAAAACGGAGATTGTAGATATACAACTTTCTGACAAATTAATATTTATAAGCTTTTTCGGCAAATATGTGTAGCGGAAACTTCAGAAAATACCAAACATTTTGAATTTACATTTAATATAAGTATTAATAAGCTAAATGATATTGCATCATAACATTACACTGCATGCAATTAACTTCAGGTCATATTGATGCAGTAGCCTACAAAATGACACATCAAATATCTGTATTAGTTCGGCTTGTCTTGAGTTCGATTATGCCTGCGCTGGTTTCGACGGCTCAGCCAATTTGTGAACAATTCGAGTAACCAAACCGATGAAGAAAACACCATCATGAAAGCGAATCCATACCAAACGTATTGCAGATCTTGCAACTGCATCGCACGAAACTCTCTGTGTCCACCTAAATCCACGATCTTCAGTTCACCTGCTTCAACCTGCTCCGAATATCCTTTTGACATCCAATGAAAGTATAATCCCGTTGCTGAGAGTTCCAGAATGAGTTGTTGTATGGGCTGCCTATATACAGAATTCTCACGGATTGGAAATCCAAGTGGTATATTTTTGAAGAAACAGAAATCATCGCGCAATCGAAATAGTGGCTTGCGAAAGAAATGCTGTTGCTCGTTAATGACACCCCACTTGGTGGAGGTCATCACATAGCCAAATGTAGTATTTAAGGAATCACGCATACTAATGAATTTGTTAAAGCTGGGCTCAGCATGAAACATCCGTTCATATTTTCGAAATTCTTCCGCGCGTCCGATAAGCTCATCATACTCAGGTCCCCAAGCGACAACTTTTACATTGGATGCCAAGATATCATCGTAGCTCTGGTAGGGCCGCTCCTTTGGCGTACTGGTCACATAAGCAGAGAAGTACGAGTTGTACCAAGCAGTGAGAAGAAAACCCAATATGCATATCTGCATATAAATCGAGCGCACGTGGATCGATGCACAACGAACTTCATTGAAGGACTGTCCCAGAGCTCCCCTCAGGCAATTGTCGTGTAGTAAAAACTCATACAGTTGCACATCATAGCCGTTGATTTTTAGAAACAATGAAAGAGTTATGGAAATTACCACCAAAACAGCGAGAGTCAGTAAAAATGAGTCCAGCTGGAAAACATTCAAATAATACATTGCAGGTGGTACATCTGGTTCGACAGGCAGCATCAAGCACCAATTCATTTGCTCATAAGGATATGTTAAGGTTCGCATGTTCGGCTGAGTGGGGAACGTAATGGCCATTGATATTTCCACGGTGCCATTGAGCACGGCTGCCATCAATTCCGTTGAAGGAACTGACACATTCGGTTTAGCTACTCTTGGCTGCTTAAAAGTGCAATTATATCTTTGTTGAAAGGCATCAATGAAGTGTCCCAATGTGCCCTTATAAACGATACTACCTTGTTTATTGTAGTAGCTTACAAGACGCGGGCTAGTACCACCAATTATTATAGGCACACGATACCCGTAAAGATTATTCAGACGAACGGGATAGATGGGCAGACTTGTATTATATTTGCGTTGCTCCAATTGAAATGTGGGAAATTGATGATAGCTATAAAAGGTGTTGGTTGTCTAGAATGGAGAATGCATTTAATAAATAGATGATCATTTTTTTGTTCTGAGACCTTATCTTACATGATAGTCCTCGAATATCGCCAACACGTTCAGCATCTGCATTTTCCAGCAATATGTGAACAACTTGTATAGAAACGTCTCATTGGGTTCACTCATTTGCACTATGAATACCACGCGTGATGTTGTCATATGTCGCAAGTTGGCAACCAGTGCCTTTATTAGAATTTCGTTGTCGCTCAGGTCCTTTCCGAGTAAATAAACCACAGACAACAAATTTTTGCTGTGATTGTCGTTCAAGAAATAAGAAGCTCGCTCATCAAGTTGCATAACGGGTGTTTCCAGATTATCCATGAGGCTCCTGACGAAGTCGTAATCCCCTAAGTCGGCTATTAAATTTTCTGTAGCATTGGATTTGTGATATTTCATTAACAACAAATAGTTAAAATTATCTTGTTCCTTAATGCTGCTTAAGAGTTGCAGTACAGCCGAACTGTGTGCTTCAACTTTTGCCCTTGTAGTACACAGCAGAAGGGACACAATTAACCAAGAACCATGCATGGTGGACACTGACGAATAACTGAATGACACTGATTATTGTCACTGCGTTTTTAAAGGGTTGCTAATGAATACCCTGCGAAGACAATTAAAAAAATCGAATTAGCGCCTTACAAGCATTGTACAAACAAAAAAGAGCAACACCCAAGAGATTACATGGAAACTATGTATTTGCATCAATTATAGCGAAATGCGCTGAAACAACGGTGTAATAGCACCGCTGTGTAATATCGTCAAAAGTCGCCCCAATGGTTAATTATGTCATATCACCGTAATATGACATGATTTACAAAATTATTATGAATAGCAGAATTTATTTAATTATCCGAAATTATCCGCAATGGAATTGGAATGTGCCAAAAGAAACAAAGGTCTTCGCCATAACTAAATTTGAATCATAAGATTCATAAATCCTCAAGAAGGAGTTTTGTCTTTGAGTTATGGAATATATATGTATATAGCGAACCCAAACGACTCACATATTGGACTTTAGAAAATCCACTACGACATATTTGAAGATATATTTTATTTAATTTGACCGATCACAGATCTGATCCAGCTAAGAATTCAACCGATGTTGGGAGCACCTCACCAACCTGATACTTGTGGCGATTATTGTATTCTTCCCCGATTGCGCACAGATTCCGGTAGGTATCATCACGTTTCTTACACAATTTACCTGGCACGGCATGAATCTTATATATGGGTTTATTTCTCATATTGTCGGTAGCGAAGGTGCAGGCCATGTGAAAGTTGTTGACAAAGCCACTGGCAAATCTCATTGCACTGCAGCCCACATGTGTATTGCGATCCGCCATTAGCAATACAGATAGACGCACAGTTCTATGAAATGGTTGGTTTTTTTTAGAAGAGTAATACATATAGGCACCTATCAGTACTTACGGTCTACGAAAATCGGTTGTCAAATGTAGCAGTAATTGTCTCGTCACAAAGCGTGCATCTTCAAACCAACCGTTTAGCAGCTCATCTGTGATATCAGTAACCTTGTGTGAGTTCAGCTTCCCCGTGTAGCTCAGCCCATCGTAGATACTGCCAATGACCGTAAACTGTGGTGAGGCCATGCAGGGTCTCAAATCGCTTGCACATTTCTTAATATACATTTGAGCAAAGTTCTCCAGCTCTGCAGACCATACCATCCGTGCCATACGTCCGGCAGGCAACAAGGAGCGCGTATAGCCAGTGGCAGCTTTATTACGAAATTTGTTAATTAAATGCAAAATGTGCGTTTTATGGGGAGCTATGGATATCATCTTAGCGCCAGGCATACACGAACTGCTCATATTCTAAATAAGAATCGAAATAAGAATTGCCTTCAATTTTAGTTGATTCATATTAATACATAATACATACTTTTTTATTACCGCATGCTAAATTCCTTAATCCGCAGTGAGGTGTTTTGCAATAGACGCTTTCTACTCCCGAGTCTCTAGCCAGGCAATAAAGAAAAAGCAGCTGCATAATAAATAAGTTCTTAATAATGCTTAAGAACATGTTCATTGAGTTCGCGCTCTACGAGTGTAATACTTGAAAGTCTCATCCAGACTACCCATTTTTATAGTTTCTTTCTTTATGCATTGAATCAGCTGTGTTGCTAAGAGTAACATATGCCAGTCAACAACAGCTGTGAAACCAAGTATTTAAAAAGAACTTGAAAAAAACAATAATTTTTTATGGAAATCATACGACACAAATTATAGGAAAACGAAAAGTATATTATTATATTTTTCACGGAATTTTTAATTCATTGGTTTTGTAAGCTTAAATACAAGAGCAGATATTTGAACACATTTTTCCATTCCGGTATATTGCTCACGTTCAAGTTAAATAAAGTTTGCTGTACAATATTTGGTGCTTACAACAAGATTCCACTTATTTAATTGAAAATTTCATAAGTTTTTGAAATGGAAATATGGATATAATCGTAATGAGCTATCGCAAAGCCACGCTACGGACAAAAACAAAGAAAAACTTAAATGAGGCAAAGATCTCGTTCATGTTTCATGTTTCAAGCTGCCTGACAGATGATCACTCTTAATGATGCTGCCAGCTACAGCAAGAGTAACAACAACAATAATAACAACAGCAACAAGCACTGAAACAACTCTCATTATTTTTCAAGCATTTTTTATTTTGGTTACTACAAGTTTTGGTGCACTTCACTCGATTTGGCAGATGCGTCAGCACTTGACCCGCGCTGGCTCCAGCCCCAGCTGAGACTCGAACTCGGACTCGAGCGCGGACTCCATCTTCGACTGTGTCCCATGCTTGTTAACCGCCAAATTAAGTTGACGTTGACGTAATGCTGTGCCACTCGAGTAGGTCTCACTTTTTTGATGATGAAGTGCAGCATTTGAGGCCGCTGTTGTCGGTCAATTAGCTGCGCATATCACAAAACCAAGCACAACACAAAAAACAGTGGCAGAATGGAAAGCCTACCATCACATCACATGACCATCCAACTTGGACTGTGGGTCATATGGAGTCTTTAATTGGCATCGTTGCATTTACGATGACGATTTGTTGAATGCCACAACAAAGTTCATAAGTGCATTCTCAGTATGTTTTCTTTTCTGTTACTGATGCACATAAATTTATTGTAATTATTTATGCAAGTAATTTTGTTCTTATCATTCCAACAATAAATTTGTAATTACAGCTTTTTAAACAACGGACAGTTATAATTATTCCAGCTTTCATCAGTTCTTATAAGCTCGGAAACTCATCAAGTTAGAAGTGAGTATGAGGATGAGAATTAACAATCTTTATTGAACTACAAATCGATTTATGAAATAAATATAACAAATTAATTTAGATGCTAAATCAAATCATACATGCCATATTCAAATCGGTATTTCACATAAAAATAATAAAGGAGTGGCAACAACTTTTGTTGCCTTAGATCTGTCATAGTCAAGCTCTCTTTTGACTAATGGCCACTCCTGAAAATGAAAACCATTCTCGCAGTACTGCAAAGTATATTTAGTGTGACATATTTCAGTTTGTTAGTAGCTCTAATCTGGTATTTTAGTTGTTCAGTCATTGTCGCTGTTATTGTTAGAGGCTACGACACATGCACGGACCAAACGGTGCACCACTCAGAAGTTGGCACGCAGCTCGGTCCAGAGATAAGTGGCGCAGAAACGCTACAAAACGGTAGCCTTTTTGTAGTAGTCTAACGTACGTGTGCCTGACAACAATGGTATTGTTGTCGGGCTTCAGTTGTTGCCCGCACATTGAAAAGCGAAAGAAATGGTGAAAATAGCAAAAGCCCAAAAGCGGACTGACAAAATGTGTATATATCGGTCTCGCTATACTATGTATGATAAATGGCATAGCTTACAGCAAGTCAAGCACTGGCGATTGTCCAGCACAATGTAAATTTCCGTTGACTATTTTGGAGTGTTTGGCCTTTAAGTAGTCCTTCGGTTTGGCCACATCTTAAACCAAGTCAAGTCCATAAACGCAGCCCATTTTGCTAGGTCGTTGCTGTGGCCGCAGCTGCCCCAGTGCTGCTTTATGAAAGGGTATCATAATTTACCACAAATATGGTCATAATTTTGGGCTTTTACTTTTCGGTTATTCAGCTGTTTCGATGCTAATGAAGCAGCCCCAGCCATGAAACTGAAATCGAAAAAAAAAGGAAGGCAAAAAACGCCAAATCGGTGCTAATTTAATGGGCCGGCCGATGGCCACTTGTTGCTCGTTGGCATCGCATCGCTGTGGCCATTGTTGCCATCGTTTCCTAGCAATCAGCGGAAAAACGTGTCATTCCTAGTATCGGCAGTCTGGCCAGGCCGTGCCACTCTATAATCAACAATAACAACAACAGTGCTTACCAGCGAGCCAACCAGTCGCCTACAATGTGGAGCAATGTGAGCAATCACGTCCGGCTGCATCCTGAGCGGGCTGGCTGCCGAAGCCGCCGGCCTCAACGTTCAGCAACGCTTCAATAAATGTCACTCCTCGAGCTTTGCATCTAAAAATTGATGACAATAATTTGTTGCATTTGGCCGAGGGGGTGTGGCCAGCCAGCCAACTAGCCAGGTAAGACTAGCCTGGTAACCAACAAATTGTCTTCGCAGACAGTTGGCTCTATAGCTGTCCCTGCCAGCGTTGGCGTTCAACTTGGACGCGACGCGACGCGATGCCCGCTGCCGTTTTTCGACACAATTTATACAAAGTGTCGCAGTTTTTGGCGCTTTGCATTTGTTGCTGACAGCGAAGTAAAACCCCCTGCAGCACCGCACTGCAACATGCCACGCCCTAGCGCACAGCCTCTATTGGCGGCTGCACTTTGCAACTAAACAAAAATGAGCCATAAATTTCGTCATTTTGTCGCAAATCGTTTGTATACCCTAACCGCAACAGGGTTAGGTGGGGCCAGTCGCTGATTGCAAAGCGCTATGCGATTTGTTTGCCCAATTCCACGTAAAATCAACACTCAACATATGTACATACATATGTACATATATACATACGTATTTATTTATTTATTTATTTTGTAGCTGTTTTTGCTGAACTCGCTTTGCTTTGATTTCGATTGCACATTTTTCAATTTGATAAATTTATTGAGTTTCTGGCCACACTTTCCTAGCAAAAACAAATCACCTGCGATGCCAGCACTCGCGATAACACAAACGAAATTCAATACAAATTATAATGGATAATGCCATTGCCAGTGCCACTGTGGTTCCCCATGCAAGTAGTTACCTTTATGGCTATCGCCTTGTAAATGGCATCAATTGCGACCTTTTGCCATTCTTTCGGAAACATTTCGCTAATGAAACCGATACCTCAAGTGTCATAGCTTGGACTAGACTCTGCTCCAATCCCAGCTCCTGGTCGGCACACTCTGAAAAAAATTCCCCATACAATTTAAGTCGGTCTACATACAATTTATCTAATATCACAAACAAAAATTATAGTTGAGGCGCCTAAGTACAAGACGAGGAATAGTAGCTCATCCATTTATGCTTTTCAGAAATCCCCTTTTGATGTTTTATAAACATATTTTCCAGAAATTATCTATAACTTAAGAAAATAATAAAACAAACAAAATGATGTAATTTGACAATTTAAAAGCTATTATGTGTATAAATTATAAAAATTGGCTTTACAATATTTTACTTTTTTTTTAAACATAAAATTTTCTAATTTCAATACATATTTTTTTTGTTAGTGCAGCCACTGGACACTGGCCTGTAGCAGACGCACAGCGGCTGGAGTCTGCCACATTTACCACATTCTAAGTCGACTTATGTTAGCCATAAAAATGTTAAGCTCACAGCATTTGCCACATTGGCACCTTTATGCCAAGCCGTAGAAATGGAGCACGCACGTGGCACTCGCTCTAATTTTATGTAGATCCGAACCATCCAGCGAAATCGGATGCCACTTTAAATACGTAGCATAAAACGTCGACTGCCTGTACGAATCGCAGCTGCAGCTCATTAAACGATAACTGAGCAATCATTTTTTGAAGGCTCTCAAGATATTAAAGCTTTGCAGATCCATTAAGTTGGATAGATATATTATATTTTTGTCAGCTGGGCTATTTTTTTTTAATTTGATATTTTAACTTCATATTATACTAAGTTGTCGCTACATACATATATGATGGTAAAAGCGTAGACTAATAATTATAAAACTTAACAGATTGATTGTCCATTTAATTGTTTAATTACAAAACACGCACATCACAAATAAAAAAAAAACAATAATAACAACAAAAATAATAATAATAATAATGATTTGCGAACAGCTCACAAGGTACTCACGTGAGGGCGCAATGGATGAGCTGTTGGATACCAGAAAGACACGTCAAGACAGATCATTCAAAGCTGTACCAATGGGCAATCACCGAACCTCTCTTTGTGCACATACAATAGTCGAGTACTTACGTGGGCGTGCAGCGAATGAATTACAACAACAATAAAAACAAGCACAGCAACGACATAGTGAACATATAAACAACATGCGACGTGCGCTGGCCTGATGCCAATTTCGTGGATACCAAGCTGGGACCCCAAAGCGACCAATGCACAAACAGACATATATATATATATATATATATATATAAAGATATAAATATATATATCTGCTCAGGTACATGTGAACGTGTTTAAACAAATACAATTTGCAATTATATGGCAAGCAAATCAAGTAGAAATCAGCATGCGATTTCCACCTGTGATCGGCGTCATAATTCGTGGCTGTGTTTTTGGTCATAAATCTAACGATTTACAATTATTTCTGCTTTTTTTCGTTTCTTGTGTTTTTGGCCATAGCTAGAGAGATAGATAGAGAGAGAGCGAAACAAAAGTTGAATGCATTTCGTGGCACAGCGGGCAGCTGCAATAGCATGCACATGCAACGTATGCAGCAGAAAACAGAAACAACAACAAAAGGCAACAACAGACAAATGCATGGCCATAATGGCCATTATGGTCATTTCGTTATCAATGCACACGGCCGACAAAAAACAAGGAAGCGCCGATCGGTTACCATGTGCCCGTGCTGATCCAGCACCCGACGTGAGTTGTCATAAATTTCCATAGATTTTGCAATGAAAAACTGCTAAAATTATTTATGATGACGCTAACGAGCGACGACAGGTGACGCTGTCAGCAGCATCTATCCAAGCAACTCAATGCGTTGAACTCTCGCTCGCACACGCACTGATAACGCACTGCGTGGCAGCAAATTGATTTTGTGGCGCCGCCCGTGCTAAAAGCCGCAGGCGTCTCAGATCTCGCTGAAACTCATCCAGCTGGTATCGTCGGATCTTGTCACGCATTATGCAAAAGGCAAGTTAAAATGTATGTTAAGCGTCGACATCAGCGATTTGCATGTCATACATATGATACAAAGCGGCTGCAATATTACATACATACATATATCCATAAATACGTACTTATGCTTGTGACTAGTAATAAATATGTAATTAAAAGTGAAATTATTTGGCCAAGTGGTCCTAACGAGTTAGCAACTTCAACTGCATTTCGTGATTGATGGATGAGTTTGAGTTTGTCATGCAAATTTCAACAGGCCGCCGTTTGCTGCTGCTCGCTGCAAGTTGCACGTTGCACATTGATGATGTTGTCTTGGTCTCTCGAGCAGGCTAACGAGCGGCGCGTGGTCGTCGTCGTCGTTGTTGTTGATGTTGCCGTCGTTTGTCGATGTATTTAGTTTTTCTTTTGCCATATTCTGATATCATAAATATAAAGCTGTTTTTATTAAAAATTGCACACTAGGCAAAGACGGAATCGGGGCTGCTCTATGGCATGTGTGTGGCGTATAAATTGCAGCCCGTTGGAATTTTAATGACAGCCTTTGGAAATTAATCTAACGCGGCTGGCACTTGGCACTGGCGCACTGGGACTGCAACTAGCACTTGGCTTTGGCACTGGGTCCCCCAGCTTTTGCTCTGGGTTCGGCTCGAATCGATCTCCGCATAATATCGCTGTCAAACGAGTTTCAAAAGTGTCGCAGCTGTAGTTATGGGTGTTGTTGTTTATATCGTTGTTGTTGTTGTTGTTGTTGTTGTTGTTTTTGTTGTTATTACTGTTGATTGTTAAGTGATTTGGCGTTTGCTGGGCTATCAGGCCCAGCACATTGGAGATCACATCGATCGCAAAAGAGTTTCTCAACTGTGCCAGCGATGCTTATCAAGGCAGCGCCATAAAAATAAAGATGCCACCGCTGTGGTGCATCAGCGGCTTTCACTGGTACGAATATCTCGCAGGAAAATGCCACGCCAGTTTTTCGCAATTAATCGCATAGAAGAGTCCGATCTAAACACCGCCCCCACCCGACCCAGACGAGTTGCGACTCATTTGCATTTCGACTTAATTAAAACAGTGGGTGGCGGCAGCAAACGTGTTGGTGGTGCGGTGTGGTGCACTGGTCGGTGCAGGCGTAGGCCGCTAGCGGCTTGCGGCAGCAACAGCAGATGCATCGCTTTCTTTGCCAATTTCTCTGTGAGGCAGGTAAATTGAAATTTATGTGGAAATTTCATGGCACATCTGCCGTCTACCACTTTGATACAACGAATTTAGTTGCTCATAATTTAGTTAAGGAAATCTATCGAGGCCAAAACAGTGGCAAGTGGGCGATTCTACATAATTTGTGGTCATGGGAAAAATGAAAAAGAAAAATAAAATGTAAACGTTCAGAACGGGAAGATAATAAAAACAATTAAGATCTAGCAACAATGTAAAAAACACATAAATTGCATGTCTATTAACAAGCATACATCAGAAAAATACAATTATTGAATATCTGCAGCTGAATATATCGGTCTAATTAGCTGTAAGGTAATCTGACAGTGAGTTATGAGGTTTTATAATGAGGTACTCAATATGTAATATTATGTCAAATGAATCGTAATAAATTGACCATCTATAATGAGACAATTGGCATGCTTTCAATATTGAATTTGGCCAGAACGAATCCAGTTGGTAAATTAGTGGAACCAGACGAAACTTCAACGGTTTCTTTTATGCGACAGCCACAAAAGTTGTCAATTGA
The DNA here is from genome assembly GCA_035041535.1 of Drosophila cognata. Classification (NCBI taxonomy): domain Eukaryota; kingdom Metazoa; phylum Arthropoda; class Insecta; order Diptera; family Drosophilidae; genus Drosophila; species Drosophila cognata. The sequence goes on along the minus strand of JAWNLC010000571.1, from coordinate 7,239,689 downwards.
TTTTATGCACTATTTCGATTGACCTCAAGCTGTTGTGGCGATTGTTGTTGGAGTGCTGGAAGCAACGGTAGCTACAAGAGTTGATATCAGAGTCGCAGCCAGTGCAAAATGAAACGAATTAACAATTTGATGTAACTGTGATTTTTGGTGTGCTTTTTGGCCGCAACCGTCGCACACGCCCTCACAACAAAACGAATTCAAAAGAAATGCTTATCGTGCTTCACAGAAACTGAGCAACAACAGCAACAATAACAGCAACAACAAGAAAACATGAAATTGAAAATGCCAAACGCTAAAAGACAACTAGGCGACCAGTCTCCCCAGTCCTCTCCCCTACGAGTACGTTCCGTTCAACAATGTTGCCCATAGTAAAACTGTAACGAAACCCGATTGAACCCGCCATGGGTGGCTCGACTTGCCAGGGCCCAGAGCGGCGAGCGAGACGGCAACATTAGAGCAACAACAACAAAAACAACAACAGTGAACCAGGGACATGGACAATAACATGTACGAAAAATTTCATTGCTGGTGTGCTTTTTGCTCTATGGCAGGCCACGATTCGCCAAGCCAAAGCCAAGCCAAAAACCACTAGCAACAACGCCAGAAATCTCTGCCAAAAAATCGCTGGCGGGCGTTTTGACCATGGCGCATGGAGCAGCTGCGGGCTTTGTGGCCAGGCCCAACTCCGGACATATCCTCAAGAGCAACAATAACAGCAAGAACAACTACAACGACAGCAACGACAAAAGCCCGAAAAAATAATTAATATGCCTCAAAAAAGAAACCGGGCAGCCTTTTATGACAGGCGACAAGGGCAGGGTTCGCGGCAGCATCGATCGGGATGCAGCTGCACTTGGACGCTAGCCGCTGGCAGTGGCAGCAGTTTAACTAACGGCTTCTGTGCTTGTTGTGCTGCCGTTTCCGCATCTCGGTGTCGCCTCAGAATGTGCACGATTTTCCTTCAGATTCAATTTCAAGTGCAGCAGCAGCAGCAGCAGCAGCAGCCGCAACAGCAGCAACAACAGCAGCAATAGCAACATCAGCGCCAAGCGCCGCTATTAAGTCGACAACAACAACAAGCAATAGCCCTAACCAACTAAGCCCCCAGCGCCGTGTGCCTGTTTGCCACTGTCTGCCGCTTCTTGCCGAGATTTCTATCTTTGATCTCTTACTCCACATGCAGCAGCAGCAGCAGCAGCAGCAGCAGCAGCAGCAGCAGCAACAGATGCAGCAGCGGCAGCTTCGAGCTCAGGCACTGCTGTCTGCTTGTTAAATTGCTCATTTAAAGCATAACGAAACGACTGGCTGCTTGGTTGGGTATGGCATAGCCAGGCGCAGCATGTGCCACCGGCTGCACTTCCTAGAACTTCGATCAGGCACTTGTTTTGCTCCACTATTTGCTCCCTATACAAAACTCACTGCAATTTGCCCATTGGCAGTCATGCCATTGGCACTTTTAATTAGCATACAGCGGAAATTAGTTTGCCGACTTTATGTGACATCAAGCAGTGGCAGTGGCCACACCAGATCTCTCCCAATAGATTTGCCTCAATATTGGACTATTTGTCGCGACCAGGCGGCCCCATCAAATGCCATACCCGTAAGCGGCATTCATATAAATTATGATCTATGCAATTTATCGTTGACACTGCGAAAACGCCAGACAACGGCCAGACAATGTAACCAAGAATAAAGAACGAGTGACATAGACAATTATATTTGATAGTTTTATGGCATTTTCTTGTGCGTCCAAGTTTTCTGTTGGTTTGCGCAGTTGACAGGGATTGGTTGGCAATCATATTTGATGCCAAAGCATTCTAATGCTTGAGAGCGAGGGCGATCGATAGGGTTTCAGCATAAATACGAATTTTCTGAATATCAACTTTTAAAATGCATTTGTTTGCATATAAAAACTTTTTAGATATACTCTTAAGAAGAACATCTGTAACGTTTCAATTTGACACTAGATTTTAAATAATTGATTAATTTTTATTGTCGTTTATATTTTTTTAATGTTTTATTTTCCCAGACTTCAAACGGAAGCTTTTATTAAGCAAAAATCAATAATACACCATCTGAAAGTTGCAGCTCGGTGAGTATTTACATACAAGAAAGTTGCAAAGTTGGTTTGGTCGGGAAAACTCCAAATTGATGTCAAAAAACCAAATCATAAATCAGGCAAATTATAGTTATTATTGCATACAATACAAATGAACATATAAAAGATATATGCAACAGACACATATATATAGACCTATAAAGATATGTACACACAACAGCTCGTAGAACACAGCGTCGTTGCCAAATCTTGGTAGGAAAAAGCCATTAATCTTACCGATACTGTAGCCAGCAGCAATCGACGTCGACATTCTGCATCGGTACCGACATCGGTATAGACATCGGTATCAACATCGGCATAGGCATCGGCATCGTCCATGCTTGACTGGACAATCATAATAATCACAGTCACAACGGCTGGCCACTTGCAGCAGCAACAGCAAGAATAACAACAACTGACAACAGGCAACAAAAGCTACTTACTATGTCTATGTCAAACCAATATGCGACTGATAAAAACCTGTGCCGCAAATAATCAGAGATGAAAATACACTTATAATGAAAGGTAGCATGTCAAGCTGGAGTGACTTTAACAATCAATTTAGCTCTTAAGTTAAAAGTCGAAAAGCTAATCGGTAATATAAATATGTTTATAGATATTATATATTTCTCTTAAGCATACCTAAGAATATTGAAAAATATTTCACGGTATTTGCAAATGAAATTAAAGTGTATCCTAACTTCGACTCCTTATGGACCTTTTTCACCTTGTTATTCATTGTTTTTGTTGTGTCTCTGTATATTTCTTTTGCAGCTAGCAAGAAAATTGACAATTGCGCACCTGCTTCATTTTCTTCTTCTCTTAGAAAGCGGCAATGCTGCAAATGCAACAGCAACTGCAGCAGCAACAATGCCACTGCCACTGCCACATCCAGAGCCGCAGCAGCAGCAGCAGCAGCAGTCGCCTGTTTAATGGCACTTAACGGTCAACATGCTTACTGTGTAGCAGTAAACTTTGTGCTTATAGCAAAACTTTCCAAAAAAAAAAAAGTTAACAAAAAAACTGGCGACCACATCTAATATCAAATATACTTACTTAAATATATGCCTATATTTAGCAATGTACCTCAGATTGTGATCATATACCTTGAATCTGAGGCACCTTGTATTTGCATAATCCAAAAATATTTACATATAAAATACCAAGATATATACATATGTCTATTAAATCTTCATGTTTATTTTTATGAATGCTTATTGCGACATTGCCCTAATTGTATGGTAATCGAAAGAGCCCAAAATAAATCTGAGCCGCAGACAACAGTCCAAATGAATTATGAGTAGGATCTAAGGTTCGCCTTGTTGCAACAGCAGCAGCAGCAGCTGCTGTGTGCGGCGTCTTTTGTGTGGTTTTCATTAAAAAGTACTTTTAGGTCAAACCAAATGGCCAACAGTGGCCAATTAAGCGAGCCAAAAAATCAGGCAGACAAACACGGCCAGGAGATCAATATGCTGCTGATGATGAAGTTGTTTTGATAAAGGCCCTGCCTTAGAAAACGTGCTCAATTTATCGAAATCGGTGCAGAGTACCACTATACTATACTATGAGTGCACTTTGCATGGCCTGTTGCCCAAGATAAACATCATAAATGCATTGAAATGTCATTGCCAACTGTTGCTATCTGTTGCCGTCTGTGCTATGAACTACCCAAAAAGAGCCAGCGATGGCGATAATAACGAGAAGTTAAGCTCGGCCGATTGCTCTTGGGCTTGACTTGGGCAGCATCAGCAGGGAGCAGCATCAGTAAACACAGGAGCAGCAATTGCCGTTACTTCTTATGCAATTACGAGTACCTGCAATTGCCGAAGCTTAATTAGAAACACATAGAGGGCAAAAGAACTCTGGACTTGCTGTTCTCTTTGTCAGACTGCATTTGGACTCGTACACAGTCAGTTCAGCAGACTGATGATTATTTATCACCGTCGTGAGTCGTGCGACAATGATGAGACGGCCAATAATGGTGGTTTGCAAGAAGCCTTATGCACAGTGATTCATTTTAAGACAAATTAGAGAAACTGTTCTACTTATGACTAAAATGTAAGGCTTGTTTCTATAAAAAAAAATATCATGAAAACTAGCAGCCCCAAGTCAATCTTATATACCAACAACATGAGCACTTTCAATCACTATTTTACAAATTTAAAAATCGTATGTATTAACTTTTGTGTCGATATCTTAGTTAGAAAGTGAGCTTTGCGTTGGGTTAACACCACTGTGCATCGTTAGCAACATTTTGAATGGCAAGATTTTGATCCTACCTGCCAAAGTGGGCACTAAATCTTCAATGCCTATTGACTACAGAGCAACTCATTCAGGGAACGTCAAGTACACATCATCAGGGCAACTGACGGAGTGTGAGAACACAATTACATCAAATCAGCCGGGTAAAATTAAAAAATTTAAGCTACAGCTCGGTAACAGACCTAATTAAATTTTCTTAAACCAAGCGCACACATTCACATTTTAAATAACTCAGTCGCCACAAAACTCAAACCTTATCAGGTTACTAGATTAAGTCAAACCAACTGGATTCAGTAGCCAATTACAACTAGAGCCATGCAGTTTGCCTCGTTGTGCATTTTGCTGAGTTTGATTTTGGGAGTTTCAGCCTTCAATGAGTGGACAAGAGCCCCATTTGTAAAGGATGGCAAGTCTAGCATATCATTCTGTAAGAAATATTAACATAGCTCATCTCCCCTATGTGAATTGCAGAAATGTGTTTGTTTCGTGTTGACCCAGGTCTATGTCATGGCAAATTTGTGGTGTTCGGCTACGACCCTTTTTCAAAAAAATGCTCCAATTTCATTTACAGTGGCTGTGGTGGAAATCCAAATCGGTTCGCATCGGAATTAGAGTGTCGGCAGGCTTGCAATCCTGTTTCCAATAATGATAAAAATAATTATGACGAAATTGCTCAGGAAGACGTTGAAGAAGATTATCTAGACCATAGAGATTATGCTGACTATGATGGAGGAAACTCAAAAAATTCGGATACGGGTGACTTGGAAAATACCGAAGAAAATAAAAATAGTAAACAAGATGCTAATACTGAAACAGATGATCAAGAAAATAATGAAGATCATGAAGTTGACAATGATGATGGAAAATATGTGGATGTCAGTAAAAAGGAAGGAAAGGAGAAAAATAAAGATAAAATATTCAGAAAGCCGTAAATGAATAGATGTAAAATAAAGTAACGGAAAAGTTGAAAGCGAGAATATAAATAAATGCATATCGCAAGCTCATATTATCATCACTCCAAATCACTTAGAATGTAAAATTAGATTTTATCACAATAAAATATTGTGTCGTTTGTTGCGGAAGTTGTGTTAAGTGTGTAAAGAGCCTCAAGCCAGAACAGAAATAGGAAAAAGAGACAACCACAAGTTGCGTAGCCAATGCAGCGGAACTAAACAATTAACGCCCCAATCTGTGCGATCGAATGCAGACTTTTGATCCAGAATCGTTTCGCACATTCTAATGACTTTATTATGAGCAATGCTGGGCAACAGTAATGTGTTGTTGGTGTTGTTGCTGCTGTTGTTGTTTGCTGCTGCTGCACCCACCAAAAAATGACGTCAGGGGTGTGCCATAGCAGTTGTCGTTGCCGTTGCCGTTGCCGTTGTCGTAGTCGTAGTCGGCTTGCAGCCTTTTAAGTATGCCGTAAGCTGAAATAAACACGAGTACCCGGCCAGGGCAGGCCATGCTGGGCCAAACAGCGACTGTATATCAGTTGACTTTTCTGGCTTTGACAATTATTTATGGTAATAAATAGAACCGCTAGCTTGAAGCTGGGCACAGCTTAGCTGGATGTACAATGTACAATACGGAATGACGGTATCATAAGTACTAAATCTAGCGAGCCCACATAATCCGCCTCTAATTGCCGCACTCTGCGAATGTGTTACAATTTCTATAAAATTTTACGACCCCAACGATTTGTGCATGCAAATGCAAATTTCGATTGGCAATTACCACTCTGCATATTAAAATGTTGCAAACGTCATTGAATGCAACACTGACAATATAAAGCATGCAATTTATTAAGCAAAAAAAAAAAACCAAATATCCGGCGTTCCAGGCGTCCAGTCGTTCAATCGTCCAGGCGTTCATTGTCAGGCTAACAAATGGCCAGTGTCTCATTAATGCCACACAATGGATGCAGCCAGCGGCATCGGCACCGACATCCCGCTGCGTCCAAAATATGCAACATTCATCAATCACACAGCAAACAGCGAGCACTGTTGGCCACAAATGAGAATGAGTTCACGCGCTGCACTTGGGGTCGAATTCAGTGCCAACTGTGGACTGTGGGCTCTAGCTGTGCCTGTGTTTGGTTGGGGTTTGGATTGATTTGCTTGCCGCATTTTCAAGTCAATTACACATATTTGTGGCATTTGTAGCACTCAAATGTGAATACCCATGCGGTGGGTCGCATGTTGTTGTAGGTGTTAGCCGTCTGTCTGCTTCGCTATGTTTCCCAGTACCTCTCGATTTTCGCTATTTCTTTTTTTTGCTTCATTGTGGTTGATGTTTTGTTGTGTTTTGTGTGTGCGCGTGGCATGCCACAACAGAGCCGCATGTGTCCGCCCACAGCAGCGCTGGACAAACAACGCCACAAGTGAGTCACGTTGCAAGTCAAGCGAGCCATAATTCATGTCCAATACTATTGCAAAATAGGTACAACTGTGGCATTTAGAGGGCCATCTAAGGGTTAAGCATCGGCTCTTATCGAACAGCTGTTCTTCAGAAAAGCTTCATACGCCCCCCACAATACTCAAACGATGGCCCAGTACTCAGTTGATAAGAAAGCTTTACTCTCTCAGCTTTGTAGCCCTAAGCGACGCATGTGTAATGAGCGAAGTGGCAGCGACAGAGAGATTGAGCGTGAGAAACAGAGAGAGAGCGAGAGAGAAAGAGAGCATTTTTGGAGAGTGCAAGTGAGAGCGCGCGCGCATTGATAAGCAAACGAAAGCTCATCATTGCCTGCACTCGCAGCACAAATTGAAAACAATACAAGTAACAATACCAGAAACCTTTAGCCATATGTCAAGTGTTGAACTTTAAAATACCGTGTGTTAGGAATGCTTAAAACATATAAATTAACTAATAATTTACAAATACAAATATATAAAGGAATACTAATAATTAATATAAAATATATAATATCAAAAGTTGGCCAGGCCCTTTTAACATATAACGTAAAATTCGACTGAAATTAGTAATATAGAAAACAAAAAAAAAAGTTTAAAATCTGTTAGACAGATTTACATATGTTTATAGCAAAATACAAAATTAAATATGTTATAAATCTTCAATATAATATAATAAACTTCACAAATACTATTAATACATGAATATATTGTAAGCAGGAAAAATATATGTATATCCATCCTAAATTAGAAATGAATGTGTAAATCCCACATTGTACAAATGCATCGCTAAACGTATAGATACACATCAAAGGTATATAGGAACGCATGCATGCATAAGCGCATTTCTCTAGAATGCAGTTGTGTGGCACCAAAGGCGTTCTGCTTGCCACATTCTTTATTCCTGATGACAACTGAATAAAAAGCTTATACTATTTTTACAACTGCCGCTGCCCAGCACTCTCAGCACTTACACCCTCTCTGTCTCGCTCTCTCTCTCTGTTACTCTCCAGCGCTTTCTCTCTCTCTCTCTCTCTCTCTCTCTCTCTGTGTTTCAAAGCTATACGCTCTCTCTTTTTTTTAGAGGGCTCTCTGAATGGCTCCGACTCTTTTGCACATCAAAATACGTAAACAAAACCATACCATCTTGTAAATAAACAGCAACGAAATACATTTATTCATATAGCTCGACTCTCGCTCCGCTCAACTCTGCTCACCTCCGTGGCGCTCTGTGGCTCGCATGAAGCAGCGACTGCGGCAACAGCAGAAGCAAACAATCAAGTGAAAGCGCTGAGCGAAGCATAGCATATCTAAAACTTATTGTATTGTATTGTATCTACAACTTTCATTGGCGCGACGCTGGCATCTCGCAGCAGATACAGATACTACAACGCGTACATTGCACAAGAGCAAAGTGCACGGCGCATGGAGCAACACAGAGCACGGCACGGAGCTTGGAGCACGGAGCACGGAGAGAGCGTGCTGTGTGAAAAATGTAGATGAAATTCTTACGGAACCCATAGAGACCCAGACCCAGACACTGACAGAGTCAGAGTCACCATCAACGCCAGGCTGAGTTGTCGTTGTCGTCGTCGTCGTCGTCAGTGTCGTGAGTTCGCGGTCGAAGCCAAACGCGGGCGTAGCAAACTCATTTCGTAAATGGAAATGTGCTGGAGACGCAGACGGCGCGGCAAGCCAATGAAATGAAATTTATTAAATTAGAGACGACGTGAATATACACACACATGCTCTAGCGAACGGAAGTGAAAAGTGACACATAGCATCTACATATAAACATCGTGTAGACAACGAAATAAACTAATCGCAAAAGGTAGCTAAACAAATTGTTCACTTGGGCATGGTGCACCCAGAAAATGTATCTGTGAAGTAGCCATAAATGTGTGTGTATGTGCGTATGTGTGTGTTGAGTGTGTGTGTGTGTGTTGAGTGTGTGTATATCCGTATAGCAGTCAAGTGCCTGAGTTAGCAAATGTATGTGCGTGCCAGTGTGCGAGTGTGTGTGCGTGTGCGTGTATGGGAAAGTACACGCCTTTTGAATGCAGCAGCAAAAAATGCCAATAACAAATGCACATTGAAACGGTTTGTTTTTCACATTACACACAAGCTGATTTCAATTAATGCAGCAGCTCAAATTTTCGAAATGGTTGCGGAACGCAGGAAATGTGTCCCAGACAAACTCTCGTCTGGCAAATTTGAGACGATTTACCCATATGCAGCACATTATTTGTCTGGCTATTTGCCAACTTTGACTTAGATCCAGTGGGTTGCGTACGGGTCAATATCCTTTGACCCAATTATGTTTGTCACTATAAATTCATAAGCGAGCAGCCAATTGACATGATTATTCTGCTCGTTGTTGTTGTGGTTGTGCCAACTCACTTATAATGGACTTCAATTTCCGTAGGCTTTGTATTTAGCTTTCTTTGCATGGACTTACCGTACGCCCATCCCCTATTCCCCTATCGGCGAACGACACATGGCACGCCTCAGAGTTTGCATGTAAAAAATGTCACAATTGCGTATGGAGTTGTAAGTGGGTGGGTGGAGTACGCCCCGTAAATGGTGGGCGCGGCAGGACCCATGTCAGAATCTGTGCAGGAAAGCTCTCTGGAATCGCATACTCTCAAAAATACTCTCTCTCTCTTACACGGTTCCCGCTCTCTCCCTCTCTATCTCTATCTCTACCTCTATCTCTTTATCATACTCTCGCGCTCGATGCCTCTGCCGATAGGACGTGCCTAACCTACCTTGAGTTGAATTCCACAGTAGCATAATAAAAGTACGAGTGTATGTGTGTATAGTATAGTATGTGTGGGTGGTTGGGGGCTGTTTTGGGGAATGTGTGTTTCTGTGTGTGTGTGTGAGTGGCAGCGCGTGTGTAAGCAGGTGATTATCTGTTGCAGTGTTGTATTTATCTCATTGAAACCGAAGTGACAGACTGGCAGGCAGCATGCTTTCTGTTTCAGGCTCCCCATTGGGCGATATCACAAAATAGACACCCAAATAGACAGTGACAATGGGCAAATTTCACACAAGTTCAACGAAATCAGATACAAATACATATATAAAAATAAATACGTATTCCATCACTGACTTGTTGTTAAAAATTTCCCGATTTCACCATTGTGCCAAAAGAAAAAACGGCAAAAAGAAAAATGCTTATAGAGTTTAAATACTTTACTTTACTTTTGAATAAACAAAGTATGTAAGAAAGCCAAATTTGGTAAATATTTTATAAATATGAACTGGAAAGCAAAATAATAATAATAATAAAAAGCACGTATTTAATACCTTTGAAATTTAAGGAATTTTAATAACTGGACAATAAACAATAAAAAACACGTATTTGACAACGCCAACATTTTATTAACTTTAAGAACGTGAACGTTTTCTCAATAAGTAAAAGGAACATTTTGTATTTTTGCCCATTGTAATCGCTTACAACGTGACGTATCAAAGATACTCAAAGATATTTCAACGCATGAAAAGCACTTCATCAGCCGTGAAGCTGGAGGCAGGCAAGTCACACATGAGTGCTTCGGGGGCTTGAATGTGTGGTGTTTTATTGTACTGTATTACTTTTGCCGTAATGCCAGTCCTTAGACAGGGATTGGCGGGTTGAGGCGCCACTGAATTGAAAGGCGCAAAAAAAGTCATTAGAGCTAAAAGGCTACCCAAGCTAAGAGCCACAAAGCCCACAGCTTTTTAATGAAGTACACTTCACAGTCATAATTCGTTTTCACAAAATCAACTCAGCTCCGTTGACATCTGAAAGTCGTTGATTTCTGAAAGCGATTAAAATGACGTGCAACCACCACTCAAGAAAAACCATTAATGGTCATTAACTTGCAGGCTACGCGCAACACTAACGCACCAAAAATATGGGTAAGGATCAGGAGTTTCTAGAGGCGGCGCGCAATGGCAACATCAGTCACATCGAAAAGGTCCTCTCCCAAAAGGGGAAACGAGCTGGCCCGCTGGCAAGCCTGCGACGCACTGGCGTCAATGTTCAGGACAGCAGCGGCTACTCGGCACTGCATCATGCCTGTCTCAATGGACATGCGGATATTGTGAGACTGCTGCTTGGCCACGAGGCGTCCACCAATCTGCCCGATTCGCGTGGCTCGTCGCCGCTGCACCTGTCCGCTTGGGCCGGAGAAACGGACATCGTGCGGCTACTCCTGACGCAACCCTATCGACCCGCCAACGCCAATCTGCAGACCATTGAGCAGGAGACGCCGCTGCATTGTGCCGCCCAGCATGGACACACTGGCGCCCTGGCTCTGCTGCTATCACACGATGCGGATCCCAACATGAGGAACTCCCGTGGTGAGACACCACTGGATCTGGCTGCCCAGTACGGTCGCCTGCAGGCAGTGCAGATGCTCATTCGTGCGCATCCTGAACTGATTTCACATCTGAGCACAGCGGCGGTGGAGAATGCCGCCGTTCCGTCGCCCTCATCGCCATCGTCACCCATGCGTCACATATTTCCGCACACCTGCCTGCATCTGGCAAGTCGAAATGGCCACAAGAGCGTTGTCGACGTCCTCCTCTCTGCCGGTGTATGTGTGAATCTATTGACGCCCTCGGGCACAGCGCTTCACGAGGCAGCACTGTGTGGCAAGGAGAATGTGGTGCGAACACTGTTACGAGCCGGCATCGACTTGTCTGCCACTGATAATGAGCAACGCACTGCGCTGGACATTTTGCGAGAATTTCCACCACATGTGACTAAGCACATTATTGCAGTGATTAACAGTACGTATGCGCAATCTATTTCATGTTGAGAACAACAATATCTATATTTATTTATTTATCAATAACAACAATATCTATATTTATAACTGACAAATGCTCATTTACATCAATAATAAGTATAACAGTACTCAAATAAATGTTACTATCATATATTTGTGAAGAGCCTTGAGTTGAATAAATATTCCAAATTTGCAACTTATTTTGCCCAAATTATACATAAATTATAAGCAAGTTTCCAGTTAAATGAATTTGCATGTGAATGACATTTTGCGTCTCCCTTTCACCTGTTAAAGGTATAAAATTATCTTTCAAACTTAATTGGGTTGGGCTATAGGCCAGTCATCATTATAAGAATATTGTTTTCATAACTCTAATGGGTTCAGCAATATATTTATATATTTACAAATTTAGTTAAATATTATATATATATATATCTATTACTTTGCCTAGACTTTCGACATCAAATGGACACCGATGAGGTCGACGAGGTTATTTACCGACAGCATGCACCGCAGCCGTCTGGGCGTGGCCAGAGCGCCAAACAGCAACAGCAGCAGCAGCACAACAGCCATAACCACTATCATTTCAACTCGAACAACCACTTGCTTAACCACTCGCACTCCATGCAACAGTCCGGATATAGTAAACAGCGACTAAGTGCCGGCAATGGCGGCCCCTACAATGGCGGCAAATCTTTGGACAGCGCGCTGCAGCCAGAGGAAAGATTCTATCAAGATCTCAACGTCCACTCACCGCTGCACATACAGAAGTGAGTTTCACCCATATATTTTCTTTATTTTTCTTTTACGTTGCGATTTTTCCACAGTGACGTGGGCGGAGGCTTTAGTGTTAGTCCTTCATCATCACTGAGCAGCTTTGAGCCGGCATCCGTTTCGCCGCGTTCTCGCTGCTCCACGGGCGGTGGCACACAGCCGCTGCAAATGAGCACTTTTGCACCAAGCGGACCGCCAAAGAAACCACCGCGACGCAATCTCTCCGTTTCGCCAACGCATGCTGGCCCAGGCCAGCAATTCAGCTATAGTTCACCATCTAGTCAAGGCCAGGGACAGCAGATGCGACGTCGCCCACCAGCCAATGACAGTCCGTATTCGCACCAGAGCCACGGCAGCGTTGGCGGCATGAGTTTCGATGAGACCCAACTACGGGAACGCCAGCGCAGCGATCGACTTTACGCAAGTGCCCGGCAGAGCACCCGATCCGCCGTAGATGGCAGCATGAGCCTCAGTTCTAGCAGTAAGTAAAATGTGATTTTTGTTGTATAATGTATTTTAAAATGTTTTCATTTCTGACCTTAGATGACATGCTAGACCGACAGTGCAGCAGTTCCGAGCTCAATAGTGAGACAAGTGTGCCAAATTCAAGTGGAGAATCCCCAGCTCCAGCTTCCCATTCCACCAACTCCATGAAGCGACCCATTCCAGCGCAACGCAGTGCTTCCACTAAACTGTCTAAGGAGCTGCTCAAGTCCTGTGAGAATGCCACCCTCAAATCGTACAATCCCAATCGAAAACTCAAACGTAATCGAAATAGCTGGTGAGAAAATATTTCATATAATCATAGTTTTTAATGCAAACAAAATTTTAAATCTACACCTTATTATATTATATATATTATTATTATTATTTTTATTTGAATTTATTTGAATAAAATTGGTTTAAATATTTTATATACATATTAGAATCATTAATGAGTAACGAATGCCAACAGCTAAACAATTTTTGAAATATTATATTTATGACACTCTTTGCTGCAGCTCTCTCAATGTAGCAGAAAAGGCCGAAGGTGTTGAGCAAAACTGTGATACCAAGCAGCAAATTCCAAGCAGTCCCACACACTACAAGCAACCACCAACGCCGGATCATCCGCCTCCGAGCTCAAGCCAGGCAGAGCGCACCATCCACGAGCGCATCCGTCCACTGAGCCAGGAGTACAAGCGGCGCTCTGCACTGCTGCAGTTGCAGGCAGCACAGCAGCTAATGATTGAGACGGGTTCATCGCCATCGAAGCTGCTGCCATCACTGGGTACACCGGGATACGATTACGATGATACGGTGACGGTGGTGCCACGCTGCCCTGCACCATCGTCGGGCTCACTGAGCTCCAGCATTTCGTGCTCGGATCACAGTCTCTCTCATTCAACGGACTATGTGGAGGAGTTTGTCAGCGATATGCCCTTTGCCGGGCTACTCAAGGGTGCCACACACCACAACGAGACCAAGACACAGTCGGTGCAGGAGCTGCCCCAACAAACAGCACGTGTGCGACCTCCCATTGCAATGAAGCCCTTGGTGCCGGAGAGAAAGTTCGTGAAGCCTTCAACGACGCCCACCTCACAAAATGTTGTCGAAGTCAAGCTTGAAACAAATGGTAATGCCGAGGCAGAATCTTCCTCTCGTAAGGTCGACAAGACGCCGGTTAGGTCACCTGCAAAATCACCAGCAAAGTCACCCGCCAAGTCCCCTTCGAAGTCTCCAGCTAAATCACCCGGCAGTGGCCATTCGATAGCTCGCAACTCGCTCAATTTATTGAGTCCTTTCAATGCCGAGGAGGCGCGCAAGAAAATTTCAGAAATCATTGAGAACTTTGGCAGTGGCATTCTCAATACGAACATAACGCCCACCCATGACATAGAACTGGACTTTGAGGATCTGGAAGTGCTGCCAGTGCGTCGCGAGCTGGCCGTGAGATTGCGCAATGCCGGACTGTTGCATCTGGAGCGGATTCTCTTTGAGAACGGCTACGATAACTATAAATTTGTGGTAAGCATGAAAGATTAACCCACTGAAATTGATAATTCATAAGCCGCTTGTCAGCGTAATGTGTTCGAAGAGCCAGATATTCCACTGCTGCACATACCCGAACGAGATGCGACGAAGCTGCTGCGCTTTGTAGAGACATTGCCGCAGTCGGAGTTTTTGCCACAGGTGCCATTCAAGACACAGCAGGAGAACAAACAGATGGGCGTGGCAAGCCTACAGCAATGGCTACACAGCATCGCTCTGCCCGAATATCTGGAGTTCTTTAAGTGAGTGTCTGCATTGAGTCAACAATTCCAGTTAAATTTAAGTAATGCCCAACATTAATTATGCAGCAAGCATCTGTACAACACCATCGAAAGCGTCTGTGGCGTTTGGGATGTGGAGCTGCAGACGGTGCTGGAGATTAATAAATTAGGCCACCGCAGACGCATTTTGCAATCATTGGCATACATACGGCAGATGCGCGAATCCAAATCGCTGAAAACACCGCTCGGCGAAAACAGCGAAACCAACAAAATTACATCGAATGGCAACAGGGAGACAACAGCTTCAACCAGTGCCACACAGCCACCCGCACATGTTTTGCCGCATCGCAATTCTATAACGGGCTACCGCAAGAATCGGTATGTTTGATCAACTAGTTACAAATTAAGTTAAATCAATGTGTTTTATTTGACAGTCCGGCACCACAACCGCCCGCACCACCGGCACAGAAGGCATCAGCCCTCACTCCTACACCACTGCAAATACGCGCACCTTCCGAGCTGCTGCTGGGCTTGCCTGTCAATCTGCGCACCACCCAATGGCGCCACTCGGCCCAAACTCTACTCAATGAGCACATTAAATACGAGGTTCAGGTGAGTCTACAGTTTTAAGTCATATGCCTCATGTATATTTAATGATTGGTCATGTTAGTATCTCGGCTCAACGGTTGTGAAAGAATTACGTGGCACAGAGTCCACAAAGAAATCCATACAGAAACTTAAGGCGTCCGCCGGAGAGACGCATGAAGAGATTCACAAACAGGGCGCACCGCTATCACTGGCCATTTGTCATCGTGGCGTGGAATTTATTGATGTGGCAAGCAAGGTGTGTGTTGATTTATTACTAACCCATACCAAATAATACAATTGTCATTAATTGTTGTAGCGAATTATCTGCGAGCATGAGATACAGAACATCAACTGCGCCTGCCAGGACTCCGAGGATCTGCGCCACTTTGCCTACATCACAAAGGAGCAGGATTTGCACTATTGTCATGTGTTCCTTGTGCAAAGCACGGTTAGTAATGTCAACTATCAGAGAAAAATGCTATTCTAAATTTATATACAACAGAACAAATCGTGCTTGATTCCTAAATAAATTTAAAAATCAATTACAAAATCCCCTTACAAGATATTTCTAAAAATTTGAATATTCTTACATCACTACGATATTTTCATACTTCACATAAGTGTGTTTTGGATGTAAATTTCAGCACTTTAATGAAGACGGGTCAAGTGCTCGCTCTCTAAAAATGTTTGAAAATTCTTCAAGAACAAAAGTGTTTCAAAATGAGATCAAACGTTATTAACATACAATCTGTATATAAATATAATTTAAAATCTATTTGCATTTCAGGATCTGGCTAGCGAGATTATCCTAACTCTGGGCCAAGCCTTCGAAGTCGCGTATCAGCTGGCGCTGCGCGATGGGATTGCCACGACGCCAGCGCTACTCCTTGATAATGGCATGCTTCAGGGCGAGTATTGCGGCGGTGGCAGCAAATAGAGTCAGGAGCTGGCCACCGCCCAGGCCCAACAAAATCAGTCTTTGGCTAACAGATCGAATCGCAGTCACAGTCGCAGTCGCAGCCTCTGCGCCAAACTATTTTGCTTAACCAACTACGGTGCGCTGTTTAAGTTATAGATAGTAATCTGGGGGCAACTACTAAATTTTGATACTAGTAATTGCGCTTTTGACATTTAATTGGATTTATTCTTTTTTAAAATGGCCAACAGCAAGAACAACAAAAACCAATACATTGAACAAAAAGACTTTAAACAAAAGGCACAAATTTTTTTAAAGAAAAACACTCAATAAACTCCAGCTTTTTTTCAAGCGGCAATGTTTTGAGTATCATCAACTGAACGCACAACATTCAATACATCAACGTAAATCATTTGAAACGAAAATAATGCATTTAAATCTTTTAAAAATCTATGAAAAAAAAAAGCAATTGCATTTAATTACATAATACTTACTTGCGTATAAAAATGTTTTAGCAAATTTTAGCTATATCTAACCTTAAATCGAATACAAAAAAGTATAAGTCTATTAACATATTATTGGCACTTGAATAAAATTTTATTAATGTTAAAAGCTGTATGAAAACTATTAAAACAGCGAATTGCTTACGAAAGCAGTGAAAATTCATATCCAGCAAACAAAAATACAAATTGGCTATATACAAGCGATAAATATATATATATACATACACTATATATAACTAATCCCATCATTATTAAATGAGACAATGAGTGTTGTTATATAATTTTAAATAAATTCTTATTAACAAAAGTAAATCGAACGCTAAAACGTCAACTCTAATCAAAATAAATACAACGCACAAAGTTATAAGCAAATCTGCTTACAAAATACAAATATAAGAAAATTCAAACTATCAGCGAGTTATACGAAAGAGATAAATATAAAAAAAACAATTGAAAGTATAATATATAGACATATAATATTGATGTATACAAGTCTTTGTATATTGTTTACACAATTTGAAAACTTTTAAGCTAGTCCTTTGGTTGTTATCGGGGCATCTACATACATACATAGGTTTGTTTCATTTAAAATTGATTTGAGGCAAAGCCTTGTTGTTATCATTTGTTTAACATGATATTTTAAGTTAATTATTATTTAAATGCAATTATTCAAAGAAGCTCCCCCCCCCTTTCTCGATGTGTGCAATGCTTTAAATGTTAGCCTGCTTTATGGTACAACAATGTTCATAAGAAGTACCTATCCATAAAAATCCATGTGAAAAATCTACTAATAACAAAAAATAATTGTGCATTTTTCTGTACGCAGTTTTACAAATTTGTTATACCACTTGCACTACAACATATACATAAATACACACAATTCAAAGAACTATATATATATACATACAAACAAACACACATGCATACAAACATACAGGCTAGCGCATAACTAATGAAATTTAATAGCGATCTATGCATAAATAAATATAGTAAACAAAAAATAACATGTTTACCGAATAAAGCTAAATGGAAACCTGTAAACCTGATTTGTCTTCGTCAAATTGCATAAACTAGTTTACCAAACATACTAAGCCCAAAACAAAATACAACAAAAAAAACAAAAAACTTATTAAAATATTGAGCAAATACATGCATACACAGAAATGTGAGTGAGCGAGAGTGTGTGAGAGTGTGTGTGTGTGTGTGTAGATGCAAACATATGTACAACTAACAAACAAACCTTATACAAATCCGTACTAAATAAATGCATAAATATGTATGTAATTAAATGAAGCCACAAGTTGTTTATCTATTTTTAGTATTTATCCTCAAGTCACTTGTGGCCGCCTCGTGTCAATTAAGGCGCACTTTCCCACAGGCCTCTGCCATAAACACCGAACACCAATTCCAACTCGCATCTCCAACTCTATCGCCAGAACGGAGATCATTTACACAAGTTGAATGCGAGCCGGTTTGGCGAAACGTCTTGTTGGTTTTTATAAGGCTAAATGCGTTAAGCATTTGATCATGCGAATATTAATTGGCAAACACCAAAGCGCAGCTCAGGCCCCGACACCGACTACAACTTCGACTCCAACTACAACAACAACTGCAACACTGATGCTGACGCTGTCGTTGACTCTCGACTCTCAACTCTGTGGCACACGCACACGCACTAATGTTGCCAGCAATAAGTTTGCGGCGTGCGTCAAATGCTGCCAAGCAACACACACACGATAGCAATTGCCCCAGGCACAGTAATGGGAATGGGAATCGGAATGGGGAGACTGTTAGTTAGTCGGGCTGCTGCGACTAGCCAGAATGACGACGACGACGACGCTGCTCGGCGCATCCATCGTGTGCTTGATGCCGCCGCCGCTTCATGCCGCCACTTCATGCGCTTAACGGTTTAAATTATTTCGCTAGCGTGCAATTTGTGGCGCAGGGCTTATCACAATTTCATTATTACAAGTATTATTATTACTATTACTATTACTATTGCCATAGTAAATTCACAGTATGTGGGGAACAGCTGCTGCCGCCAGTGATGTGCTGTGCGTTTATTTGTAATTGAAATTGCGTGACTTTATTTTTCTCCTTTTCGCCATTTCCGTAATGTCTGCGCGCTTTTGCATTGCCATTTGCACATTTTGCAGTTTAATTATACACACACACACACACACACACACACACACACAAATACATACGTACATGGTATATACGACAGAGACCTACATACATATGCACGTAAAACTTTGGCGAGCTTTCGTTTTGACAGCGAGAACAGCAGCAATATGTACAGCAGCAACCACAACAACAGCTGCAGCAAAAACAAAACGAAACAAAATGAAAAGCACTAAACAAAAAGCAGACAACTTACTCTCAGATCTGTTCGCCTGTTCCAAATGCGAGCAAGCAGCGCAATGTTTGCCCAGCCCTTGTCAAAACGGAATAACCCAGTCAGTGTGCGAGTGTGCGAGTGTGCAAGTGTGTGTGTGTGTGTGTGTGTACACATTAGCACACGAAGAGCACTTAAGCCAATTTTAAATTGACAAGGCATGGTTGAATGCCATTTTCATTTGCTGTGCGCCTGCTGAAAATTGTACCAAAAAATCGCCGTTCGTCGGTGAAACGCGCATCTGGCGAGTACCCGAAACGCTAGCGATTCACGATTTCGCTCCCACATGCAAGCTCGATGCCAGTTGCGCTCTGTTGAACGAACCGTTTTGCTCAACAAGCAGTTTTCTTTTTAAATCGATTTTTGTTTGGAACTTGTAAAGTAATTAATATTTTTATTATTATGAGCATCAGTTTCAAGTAGAATCTTTAAAAATCGCATTATTCTTATAAGTTGTAGTTTGTGCCTTGGGACAAAACTAGCTTCGTATGTTTCTGAGCCAAAAATTCAGGCAAGCATCTTCACGAATGAACCTGTTGCGATTGCCGCCGTACTTTGAGTAATCAATAAATTGGCAACGTATTTAAGCGGCATTATAATACCATAGCTGACGATGTCCTTTGCATAACCATATTCCGGACGCTCTGTACACATGCCTACAAAAACACAACATACTTAATTGCTTGAAGTGAATTAGCAGTTAATGTTCAATTTAAACTTCCGGTCTCTATGAGCTTCATTCGAAAACATCATTCTCCTTGTGCCAAAAATACAATATATGGTTAAGAGTAGTTTCATTGTGCAAGCAACATCGAATATCAAAGCTTAATTATGATATAGTACTGAAAGTTCGTCATTTTAAATGCGATAACATCAGTTTATGTAAATGTGTGTTGAGCTGTTACTAAATATTATTGCTGATTGACTTGTTAAGTGTAAGAAAAAAAAAGGCAATTGAAATCTAACAAGAATTTTTAAAGCTTTGAGTCATAATTTATTTAAGAATCTGATTTCGTTATAAATATACGTAAGCTATGAGGAGAAAAATATTTTTATCGTCCGGGGCGGAGGGGAGATTCCAGATTCCAGAGCCTCGATTTCTCAGTACAAAAATGATCACAATCGGTTTTGGTAAAGAAATGATTACGATTTCCTCCACAATTCGAATATACAAAAGTTTCGCACTTATTTCTATATTTATTGTAATACCACAGCGTACGTTGTCCCTTGCATCTTCCATAGTCAGGCTTCATAGCACAAATTACTGTTAATGACAAAATTATACACTGGCAAAATAATCGATTATAGAAATTAGAATACAACCTTTGCTAAATTTGTCCAAGTACAATTGACGGTTAATGTATTCAAAATTCATACTATCAGAGAGTTGGCCCATTACGACCACTGTTAGTATCACAACTAGAAATAGAGCAATAAAACGCGACATTCTGTGCAGCGGTTGTCCAATAAAAAATGCTACTGAAGAAATTAAAAGAAACAGAGACCATTTATAGGGACAACAACTGATTGGAAAACACTGCAATCTGTTTTAGGAATAAAAATGTATAATGGAAAAAGCTGTTGTTAAAAAATTTCTAATGAGCAATTCGAAAGCACTTCATAGGCTAAAAGTAACGTGCAGTGCAATTGCTCAATCAGTAATCAGTGGTAAAAAATTATTCGACCGGTTGGCCAGTTAGTTAGCTGCTAGCAAATTTCAATTCGAATTCAATTAAATTTCCCAATAAATTATAAGTGCAAAGGCGCACGCGTTCCTACATACATACTCGTGCAGCGTACGGCTCGAAGCTTGGCTGTGCTGCATACTTAGATGCATAAGACTGTAAACTGTGAACTGGTCCGGCGTTTAAACCGGTACTTAGTACACGATGCGAGATTACGCAACCATCGAACATCACATACCATCACACATACGCCGCGTTGTACGCCACTCGCTCTAGACATACAAATGTAGACAGCGTACAGACATATCTCGATGGCATTTTTATTTTCGTAAAACGAAACGAAAACGAAAACGAAAACATCGGAAAATCGAAATTCTAGATCAAGGCCAATACGCACATATAAATGAATAAACATATACGCATGCATACATGTATCTGTATATATGTTGACATACGCAATGCATGCGTAAAAGAAAAAAATAAGAAACTTCAAACTAGTTTTCCATTGGAGGAGGATGCTTAGTCAAGCCAGTTAGTCAAACGCACATAAACTGGGTCAAAAGGAAGCACTGCCAATGCATGCAATAAATTGCAATTGAAATGAATTTTGTCACTTGGCAATTTGCATTTGTAAGTTACAAGACAAAACACTTAGCAGCACTTACGCGACTGACAGGGCCACAGGCTCCGAGGTCCGGGCGGCAACCCCAATTACACTTCCAAATACATTATCTCAGTTTACGATATTGGCATATGTCATTCAGCAGTTTATTTTGAACAAACGCGAGTTGAAGGTTGAACACATGAATATAAATCTGCATAAAATAGAATACTGTAAATTTGTGTCCGATTTATACAAAAAAAAAATGTAACTAATGCCTGATAAATGGCTCAAAACTGCGATAAAAATTGTACATTCATTTAATAAAATGCGATAATTAAATTTAAAATTAAAAAGTTATGCTGCAAGGCCTGTAATCATTGAAATCCGTTTAATAAAAATATATTAACGAAGTTAAACAGTATTATTTGCAATCAAAGTGCTAGACTTGAACTCGGCTTTGATACTTTGTTTATGCTAAATTGAATTTGCATGGCTTTCGATCGTGGCCGTGGAACCTGTTGGCTAGTTGAGCTATTAACGAAATTATTGCCCATAATTTTATTAATTTAAATGTTACATTTAAATTTGCTGGAAAAACAATTTTCAGACTTTTTGCGATTACGGTTATTAGCTGAAAACACATTAAGGGTCGCCTTGGGGTCCAGTGCAATTGCCGATTATGAATTAATATAGATTGTCTCTAGCCTCGTGGATCGCATCAAGGCCAAGAAAGTAGTTATAGACTGGCCAACTGCCGTTATTCAGTGATTGATGACAAATGAAATGCAAAAGAAAAAATTTGGCAGGCAGTAAACTAATGGTTTTATCTAAAGATTTGACGCTTTTAGCCGGAGCACGCAAATGAACCACATGGAAAATTTTGCAATTATTGCTAATAAATATGTTTATGGCCGCGGCTGCTGATGCCCACTGGCCGATGACTTCTGCTCGAGTGATACGAATCACCATAAATCTAAGTGCGGTATAAATATTTATCGTGATTTTATAATCATGGCTGTCCAAAAATACCAAGAGGAAGACAACCGACTTGCCTTGCATGCTCAACATGCAAGCGACAACAACCACATTTGGCATGCGTGAGAATCGCACGCAGAGCAACTTACCAATGCAATGGCCAATAGTCAATAGCCACAACTGACCACATTTTATTTTATTTTTTTTTCTTATGGCAGGCAAATTTCGTGATTCGAATAGCGCAGATAAAAAAGGTCGCGCAGTCTTAGAAAGTGGGTTAATTAGCAGGCGAAAACAGATTTGTGTCCGTGCATGCATCCGCTTGGGACCGCACAGAGTTCACATTGCACATTGCACATTGCACATTCCACATTGCTCCAATAAAACATAACGCATTGGAATGCCCAAAAGTTGACCTCAATGGCGCTGGTTGCGGTTTCAGTGGCGACTGTCCAACAAAAGAGGATGCTGATGTTGATGCGGATGCGGATGCTGGTTGGGGACGAGGACGAGGACGTTCTGCTCGCGCACACGTCATTGTTAATTGGGCATTCAAATGTCAAGTTCAATTTTGGGCTACATTAGCGTTACCTATAAAAGGGCCGTTCTCTCTGCGGTGCATAAAATGAGATTTATTGTTGCATTTTGCTGCCGGCTGCCTGCTGCATAAATTTTTTGGCCCACTGGGGCTGTGCCTCCGACTGCGACTGGTGGCAATGGTCCACTGATCTTCCGGCCAAACAATTGACCAAGGAGCCGTTGCTCGCCCAGTCGTTTGACTTTTAGCTTTTGAATAATTTGACCAGCTCCACTTTTGTATATATTTTAATATCATTATTATATCAACTTGGGGCTAAAATAAATAATAAAAAAAAAAATAAGGCGAACGCAAATTGCAACTGTGCCTAATGCATTTTATTAATGTTTTTATGACATTGACGCGCTCCTGCCGATTTATTTCTTTATTACCCAAATCGAGCTCAAGCTAAACAGCTTTTTTCTTGATAGAAAAAGAAAAACCTACAATTAGTTCTTTTGAATGGTGCGATTTTTTTTCCATATCTAAGTATCAATTAAATGGCTTAGCTTTGAAATATTTTAAGTGCAGCAAAATGTTTGGCAACGTGTGTTTGCCGTTGTTGCTGTTGCTATTTGATATTTGGTGGCATAATTCAACGATAAGAAAATTAAAAGCCATAAATTTGCAATTAATTTTCAATTTGCGCAAATTGATTAACATCAGCATGCTGTAAGCGCCATACGAAAAATGTTTTGAAATAAATCATTTGCTAGTTTAAAATATTTGATAATGCATTGCTTGTCATGTACACGAAAAAAATGAGTTAGCATTGAAGAAATGCAACTCCTCTGCTCTAATTGGCAATCTTTCTGGGCGGCCCCCTTCAGTTAAGCCAGTTCTGAAATTTAATAGCAACACCCAGTCAAAAGTTTCAGTGGGCGTCGCCTACTCCATGTTCTAACAAGATTTCCTATATAGCATATTTGTGGTGTTGTTAGCTCGAAAAAAATAAATACCTTTTATTTGTGCTCGAATTGCTATAGATAAGCATTTCCCATGATCAAAACATTGCTGTTTAATCATATTTGCTTCAATGAACCCGTCAGCGATATCTACTAAACCAATTCGTCTTGCTAAAGGCTTGAGCAACAGTCAACCGGTAACTGGCACTTGGCACTAGGCAAGCCAAACAAAATGCCCCCAGCTACAACCTACGCAATGTGGCTAATAAATAAGCTGGTGAGTCCCAGCAAACAAAGTGTGAAGGTCTCGATCGGGCCAATCTCTCAGTGGCTGCCTGCGAGCCCAACAAAAAAAAAAGTAACCAATAACATAAGCCGAACTTTTGACCCTGCTGTTGTTGTTGTTGTTGCCAATGAACATTATAAGATGTGATTAATTATGCTGACATTAAATCGGCTAATAGAAATATATCTCGTTGCGTTGAAAATAATGTTGACGTGATTGTAATTGAAGTTGTTGCTGTTTGCCTGTTGTTGTTTGAATGGCTGTTGCCTTTAACCCTGCGGAAAATTGCCTTTTCACCGAGTGCTGTGCAGTTTATTGCAAATTTGTTTGTTTGCGTTCATGATAACCGATGGGGAAAATTTGTGAAAAGCGATTACGAAAACCCATTTTGACAGAGCATATTAATCACATTGATAATTGGCAACTGTTTTACTGTCGCTGTTGCTGATGCTGTTGCTGTTGCTATTGCTGTTGTTGCTGTTGTTTGGCTTTCACGCCAGATAGTTGACTCAACCACTTTCCAGCGCTTTGGGAAAGTTCTGAACGTAAAAGAATTGGTCAACAATTAAACAGAAATGTGCGACCATATACTTACATACATATACACATATATGTAGTATAATTAACTGTTGCTTTAAGTTATTTGCCACGCATCATCAATGTATTTAAATCAATTACAAAGAGCAATTTTGTAGCATCGTTTGCCCGCCACTGTCTCCTCCATAATCAAGGCATGCGTTTGTATTACAGATAGATGACACTGCCCATGGAAACGACGAGATGGTAGTGTTAAGTAAGCGCGAATTAATGTCTTCCCAGAGTCACTTCATCTTGGAAAGTCCTCTCTGCAGCGGTTGCCATTGCTGCTGTAGTTGTTGCAGTTGGTGTTGTTGCTAAATTGCGAGTCAAGACAAGTCAAGAATTTAACAGCCAAAGCGCCGCCTGCCAGCAACTCTGGCGCGTAATTTACGTCGATTTGATGTTTCCAACATAAATTTATAGCGCGCACATTTTTACCAGCGATTTGTTGCCAGCGCCGCCTGCAACATGCTGAATTGATGATGATGCTGTTGCTGCTGGCGTGCTTTGATTTCGCAGAGCAGCAAACACAAAAATGTCGCAATAGCATAATAATGAAAAACCAAGAAAAATCATGTTGGCATGCGGCTGGTCGCACTGTTGCTGGTGTTTGGTGATGTTGCTGTTGCTGCTGCCGCTGTTGAGTTTTCGTAAGCAACATTTTTGCCAACGATTTGGTTTTTATTGACTGAAGAGGCCGCCGCCACATTGAGGAGGTGGCAGACGTGTGGCTTTTGAAGAGGCGCCTGCGTGTATGAAATATGGTGTTGCTTGTACAGTGCTTGCTGCATCTTTGTTACTGTGGCCACGACATGACATGTTCGAGGAGCAGGAAGTCGTTTTGCGTTTGCCACATTTATGAGTTACGCTCTGACTGCGTGTTTCAAGCAACGCCGCAAGCAAGTCGCCACTTATGGCTGCAGTGGCAATTGCTATCGTTTAAGATATTTGCAATTTTTTTTTTTTTGGAGATCATATTAGCAACTGATGTCATTAGTATTAAATTGCCACTGGCCGACAGTGAAATGGTAAGAGACACTCACATTAAAATTAAGAAGTTAGCATTTGCCAACACTTAGCGCCAGGGCCTTGCAACACGCCACTACCGTTGCATCGAAATTACTGCTGGCCCGCGGACAGCACGCCGATCTAATTGCAAATGGAACAGCATGGAAATTGTTTTGCAAACTCGATTTTTAATTTAACAACGAAACGCCCAAGGGCGGAAGCACGTTTAGTTCGAAAGATTGCAGAAGCCATGTTGCTGCTATTACAGTTGTTCCTGCTGCTTATAGTTGCTGGTGCTGGTGCTGTTGGTGGTGGGTGATGTTGATGTTGCCTAGCCCAATTATAAGGCAAGTGCAATTGACAATGCCGCCAAGTGGACGGCATGATTTATGCGGCGAGCCATTTAAAGTCCGTGGCGGTTCCATAAACAAATTGTCGCCATGCGCTCTAAATGGACCTCTGCCTGCCACAGCCATGAAATTGAGCTGTAATTGCATTGCGCTCAGGATACGAAATGTTTCAGCACATTCAATTCGTTTCGAATCGATTCGATTCGATTCGTTTCGAACTTTTTGGCCATCTTGCAATTTATTGCAGCGCATTTCAATTTTCACAATTAAAACACAGCCCGTAGCCAAAGCTCGAGCCACAGCCACATCATTAGTTTTGGGCTAATCAAATATGGTCATTGTCTCACTGAGTGTGAGTGTGTGTGCGTTGTGTGTGTATGTGTGTGTCTGTGTGTGTGTGTGTGTGTGTGTGTGTGTGTGTGTCATGGATATTGCCACATACTGCTTGCAACTTGGTTACGATTTCAAACTCTTAACATTTGCTTTAGTCAACAAGCAGGCTGCATGTTTACCCACCCCGAGGCTGTTTGCTGCTATGCTTGGTTGTTGATAATTTGTAAGCAGCAACTTTGTTGGCTGCTTGTTGCTGTCCAAATACTTTATGCAGCCAATGTGTATCTTAATCATTGTGGCAGCAACATCTACATAGATACTTAAGTCTGAGTGAAAATTTGAAAAAAAAAAAACAAAAACAAAAAACGTTTCGTATGCTGTGTATACAGAAAATACAGAAAACTGGCCGGTACATCTGGTGTAATCAAACAATCAGGATACTCGATTTTGCCCAAATTGGAATAATTTCTGACTGTGATCAGTGATCGGTGATCAGGCTGCCACCCGGCAATGGGTGCAGACAAGACAGACCGCAGCAAAGCGAATATCATTGTCAAATGCGCTTTTAATTGAAGTAGACAGCGTCCGTACATATTGGACAGCCAACTGGACACTCGAACCGGGTGCTCGACCACAGCTGACAAGCGCACATTAGCAATAAAACATCTAATTGGCGTCTCTTAAGCAACAACAACAACAACAACAACAATAGTGGTAGACCAACCCAAGTATAGTCAAGAAATGAAATTTCATTGTACGATTTGTATTTGTTCGGTACTCGAAACGTAATCGAGACTTTTGCTTGTAGATTTGCTATGGCAACTTACTGTTGTGTGGCGTTGTGTGGTTTGTTACAATTTATAGTCTGTGATTTATGCCTGCAACTGAAATTTATTTCATTTTTAATGAGTAATTTACACAAAATTGCATTAATTTGCGCGCCCAAAGCGAAAACACATGCCACAGCGACAGGCAACACGGCACGGCGACAAGTCATGGCAAATTTCTGACATTTCCTTGATTTATATTTCAAATTGAATTGAATTCTCAAAAAATACACATAATAAACGATCTTGACGTTTCAAATCAATGCAATTATTATTATCAATATTATTATCATTATTTTTTTTTTTTTGATTTGGCTGTTAATTTGTCTTTAATTTTCAAAAGCAGTCAATGCAGTCCAAACAGCCATTTGGGCGAAAATGAGAGAAAACAAAATGGTTAGCAACATTGTTGAACAACGTGTTGCCAATTAAGCGCCACATGCAATGTGCGTGTGCTGCCTAGCAATGTTGCAACGATTTCCATATGGGCAGCACATGCTGGCCCCAAAATGGCAGGTGACAAACGCAGATCAAACGACGCCCTGGACTGAAATGGAGATGATTTAGTGTCGCAGCGGACCGTTGACCATAAATGCAACGTTTAAATTAATATGTACGGGAGGCACTAATGAAGCTGCTGACCACTGGACACTGGCCTAAAGCCAATGGCAGACAACGTGACCAACGCGGTGCGACGGTATTTTTGGAATTTTTACAACACCCCGTCCGGTAAAAGGGGGGTCGGAAAGGAGCGGAGCCGGGGTCTGTTCACCGGTCCAGTTGCCATTTTCCATTAGTAATAAAAACAAAAAACACACGAGTCGAAGACGAAGCGAAACGTTGAAGAATAATGCGA
Organism: Drosophila cognata; assembly: GCA_035041535.1. Taxonomy (NCBI): domain Eukaryota; kingdom Metazoa; phylum Arthropoda; class Insecta; order Diptera; family Drosophilidae; genus Drosophila; species Drosophila cognata. The sequence continues at coordinate 7,211,721 of JAWNLC010000571.1, read as the reverse complement.
ATGCGAGTAGTTTTAAATTATGGTAAAAAACACCAAAGCAATGATTTATGGCTGTTGTAAATAAAGAAATTAAAATGCTTTTATGGTCAACAGCCGGGTATGCATCGGCTTCTGTTTTAGCGTGGCCAACTGCTTGTTGCGACTTCAAATAAGAAGCCAAAACTAATTGCCAAAATGTTGATAAGATTATTGTTTGCATGCCGACTGGGCAAAAGTTTGGCAACACTGGCAATACATTGGCAACACCCCTGCTATTGTTGCTACCACCGCCAAAGTGTCCTTAATTAAAATTTCTTGCATGTTAGCAACATTATGCTACAGCAAATTGTTGGCTATTTTAATGTGGCTCTGTAATTGGTTTCTCAAGTCAAAGTCACGTTAAGTCTATTACTAGAAATACATATTGGCAGTATGCACTTGCCAGTTGCATAACTCCATTTGTTGATGTTGTTTTTGTTGCTGTTGTTGGCCAACAAGCAGGTTTAAGCAGTTCAAAACAACCAACACAGGCCAAGCAGCTGTTAAAGCTCAACTGCTTGATTGGAAATAAAGACGCCATTTGTATGTATTTCTAGTGTAATAAATTAACACCAAAAGCTCATCGCAATTGACTGACCCCATGTCCTGCGGGCATGCGACAAACTTATACATATACCCACACACACACATACACATGTGTACGCTGGTGTATAAAAGTGCAACTGTAATTGGCAACGCAACATTGCGTCGCGTCTCGTCGCGTCGCGTCGCGTCACGTTGCATCGTTGCGCACTTGTATTCGCCAACCGGCGCCGTCCGAATTTGGATGGTTTCTGCCACTAAAAGCTTAGAACAAGCTCGTTAAACGTTTTTAGATTGCATTGCGCTATAAATTCTGGCAAAAATGTTATTAATGATGTGTTATGAAAGGCAATCATAAATCGTTTGATTTCATTACAACATTTTGCCAAAGGGGCCGCTGGATTTGCAAGACATTTTGCTTTACATATATAATATACAATATACAATAATTATTGCTGTTCCTCGTTTCTAATAAATACGTGAGTTGGAGGCACACATTTTACATTTCTCAAAATAAGAGTAGCTTTCCCTGGGTGTATCACCATTCCAGTTTGATTGTTATATAGATTTGCCTTATAGATTGCACTCAGAGCAAAAGGAAAAAGCCAGATCCAGGCGCTGTATGAGATGACCCTCAGGTGGAAGCAACTTTTTAAGATCAGGCACGCTAAGATCACACACGAAAGCCGCTAACAAGTGTTGCGTTTTCAGGAACTGGAAGAGGCGAGGCTTCATCGAAAAGTCGCTCGTGCCTGGCCAAAAGTTAACAATTGTACTGGCCGACCTCAATGATCTGCTGCTGCTGAGACTGCAATATGTGTACATATTAAAAGCAAAATCATATTCTGATCTATAACTTAGAGGAACTTATAGCTGCCCACAAAGCATAAGCGGCGCCAGTGAAAACGCCTGCGAATCAAATATGGTTACAGTGAAGTGAAAAAAGCAACCAGGCAATTGCACCTGCTTTAATTGCAGATGCTCCTACCATTTCGGAGATTGCGCTTCATAAACTTGTAGATCGCTAAAACGTTCCTGAGAATCGCATGTGATTTGGAGATAAGTTAAATTACCCAAAGAAATGAGCACTCTGGACCTTCTGCTGTGGCACACCAAATTCCGCAAGAAACCCTGCAAGGCGAACTAAAAGTGTACTTCAGCTTCTCCACTAAGTTGCCCGGGTCAGGAGAGAACGGAAATTTGTTCACTGCCACAAATGATCATGATTTTAGTTCAACATCCAGTAAGCAACTGCTGCAGCATCAGCAGCAGCATCTGATGATGATAAATGTGTCGTTTGCTCTGTGGCAGTTCACATGAAAAACACATTACGCGCCGTCGTTTCTTAATGTTCAATAATGATGGAAAAATCATGACACAAACCTCACAATAATGTTGATAAATCAAAGCAAATATATATATATGTATATACACAGAGATCTATAGATACATATGTACGCTTACAGTTACGGCGCATAGTTATTATACTCTAAACGTGAGCCAATCAATTTGATCATTCAATCTGTCCCATGGAGGAGCATCAACTCTTCTTGGGACACTTTAAACTGCCATAAAAAACAGTACTTTAATAGAACTGTGGGAAATAATTGCGATAGGGCATAGAGTGTTCGGCAAGCTTTTTTTCCATTCTTAGTGTTAACATGACCAGAACCGAAACAGGCAGTAAAGTTATGAACCTGCGACGCTAAATCAGCCATATGCATGAGGCACGTAGCAAAAATACAAAAATGACTAGCAACACGTTGCCAGCCACCGCCGCAGACTTGTTGACGGCAGCTTTTGTCTTGTCTGGCTTATTATACCCAGCGCATTGCAGCAGTGGGGTATATATGTTTGTGTTCAACTAACTAACAAATTAGATTCTAATAATCTATAAAATTAAAAACTTACTTTACTTTGAAGCTATCTATATCAATAAATATAATAAGAAATATATTTTGATTTCTTTAATTATGGAAATTTTATTTAGTTTTTTTTTAGCTAAAAATAAAATAAAATGGAATTTTCTATCTCTTGATTGTTATAAATGTTGGTATAAGCCGATAACACATCCATTGTTAAATACATTTTTACAAGAAAAAGCTTGAAAATCGATGTAATGCAAAAACGTTCAAGTGCGCAACATATGAGGTAGAGGAAGCAGTAAATACAGGGTATAGCCTATTTTGGCAAGCAAATACAGAACAAATATCTGGCTCATTGGTGTTGCTGTCGTTGCTGTTGCGGCTGCTGCTATCCGAGCCATTAAAATATATAGTTAGTGTTATTGCTGTCAATATGAGAGGTTAGCAATGGTTCGTGGCAGACCAAAAAAAAAAAAAACAACAACAGCACATGTCAGATAACTTGGCTTGTTAATAATGTTGCTGCTGGCTGACTGGCCAACTTGGTGATGTGCACTCGTTGCTGATGATATTGATGTTACCATAATCACGATCTAATTTATTTACAAATTTGTGTTGAAATCATACGTTCGCAGTCGTGTTTAAAAAGGTTCTTTATGATTTATGCGCTCGTTGAAATACCAAAATGTGTGCAACAAAATTTCTCACAGTCCTCAAAGATAAGCTGTGTATTTTATTGATTGGCATTGTCCAAAGGAAGCAGCTGATATAACAGCCAGGCGCAGCCAGTCCACATATATTCATTCTTTGAGCCAGGTCCAGGAACCGCTCTTGAAGCGCTAATTTAGATTTATGTTGCAAATCGCAACTTGCCTGATGCGTGATGTTGTTGCCGCCGCAAGACCGTGCCACATCTGCGACTAGCCACCCAGCACCACCACAACAAAAGTTGCAGCATGTGCCCCATTTGTCATGCAGCGATCGTGTGCCGCTTGCCGCAGCTGCGATTTTCTCATTTTAAGTGTTCACAGCCAAACAATCAGGTAAGATGCGGCCAGGAAAAAGCAAAGCAAAAGTTTCTGCATTAATCTCTCTCTCTCTCTCATTGCCGCCCGTAAAATATTGATAAATTGAGTTGATTGTTTGCTTCATAAGATGTCACTGCGGCAACGAGCAGCCACATATAGAGAGAGATTGAACCCAAATAAACATATCAACATGATAAATGTGCGACCTATAAGCAACTGCAGTTATCGGACAGTGTCCGGGGCTACACGCAAAGCGAAGGACAAGCGCATAAATCAGTTGCCTTTTTAATCGCTGATTTCCGCTTTACTGGAAATGAAAACAGAGACGACGGCAACGTACAAACTGGTTTTTTGGGCCTGGCCATGTCAAAGAGAATATCAATTACAGATGCACAAACTTTTGGGGCAGCCCTCGTACAATTTTCTGATCGATCGGAAGGTGCGGCGGCATGCAGTACTAAAATTATAATTGATCAAAAAATATAATCATTACATCCAAATAATTACACACCTCATCTAACTTTCCTATTATGATCACATTTGGATAACTCCAAAAAAAGCATTAAATTTAGATTTGAGTACATATTTATCATTTCTGGTAGCAAAGCGTTATTCAATACAAAAAATCATTGAATTTTAATTAATGTACATTCGAAACATTTCTGGAAGCAAATCATTCTTCTAATTTACACTGCACAAAACTGCCACTCACATTTTAGGCTATACAGTTGAATGTTTACTAAAAATTACATTTGTTTATTAAATCCACACATTTGAATTAACTTGGGTTTTTGTTTTGTTGTTGTTGTATTTAACGCAATCAATGCATACTTGTTGATGTTGTTGTTGTAGTTGTAGTTGTTGTTGCTCGTGTTAAACAGTAAAAACTTAAACTTTTACATAACCTTGGCCTCGGCGATGTCATCCAGAGGCTTGCTGGGTGGGGGAATCTTGTACTCCGTTTCTGGGGTCTCATAGATCTTCTCCTCCTTGGGCTCGACGACGGACACATTGTCGGGCAGCGGCTTCTTGGGGCCAATCTTGTTCTTGGGATCATAGGGCAACATAATCTTGACCTTAATTCCAAGCACACCCTGGCGCAGCAGGACGTGACGTGTGGCCGTCTCGACATAGTCGTTGCATGGATCACCCGAGTGAATCATAAGTCCATCGACGAACTTCATCGACTTGGCGCGCTGACCACGCAGCTTGCCAGAGACAACGACCTCACAGCCCTTGGCGCCCGACTCCATGATGAAGCGCAGCACACCATAACAGGCACGGCGCACAGCCAGACCTCCGGTCAGCTTGTAGCGCAGCGATTCCGCCTGAGCAATGGCGCAAAGACCACGAGTGGCGACCTTCTCAGCGTACAGCTCGATGCGGCCAGTCTCGAAGTTGAAACGTTTCTGCACCATGGCGGTCAGTTCACGGATGCGACGGCCCTTCTCGCCCAGCACTTGTTGCGTCTTGGTGGCCATGATGATAATCTCAGTGCGCGAGGGAGTGACACGCACCTCAACACCGGAGTAGCCATCCTCGGCAAGCTCGCGAGTGAGAAACTCGTTCAACTCCGCCTTGAAGATACCGTCAGAGACGAACTGCAAATGGTGCAACAAAAAAATAACCAATTGTTAGTCATAACATATTTCCCACAGCAACAACAACATATCACTTTTCACAATTGACTCGAGATTGGTGCTCCACGCCAATTGAAGACGCCAGCGATTTGAGGTTAAATTTGGTTTCGCATTGTTTTTTTGAGGCAGCTTCACAGTTTGCTCACACAACTCGGTGCAAAAAATGAGTATATGGTTCGGATGCACTTTTTATACGAATTTGTAGCAATTTTCGATTAATTACCTTACGTTTCTTCGAAATGTTTAGGTTCATGTTCATTTCATACGACTCGCACGGAACGTGGTCAAAAAGAAAGAAAGACAGCGGCCTGCTTTACCGATAACATGGCCGTCGCTTGCACTGCTTTGCCATCTGAGCGAGTTGCTCAAAACTGATATCGATGAATATATTTAATACAATCGTTGCACAAAACACTGCACTAATTTCAGTGATTTCTCTAAAATACCCTTTTCAGGAAATTCTGAATGAAGGACTAGAAGCAACGATCAGTTATCTTAAGAGTTATCTCCAATACAACTTCAATATTTAAATTTTCTACATGAGCGAGTACTTCTATGACTATCGGTTTTTTCAAATCAACTCTATGTTCGAATATTGCACTAAATATGGAAAAGTTTAAAACATATTGTACATTAAGGTATTATCGATTTATTATTATCATCGATAATTTTACAGCTGGGGAACAAAGCAACCAATTGCGTCTCATTATAAAAAAGCGAAAATAAATAACACATCAAACGAATCGCAATTTCCAAAATGTCGGAAATAAAGGCGTTGGAGCACGCCACACTAAAAGTGCCATACGAGATACTGAACAAACGCTTCCGCTCAGCCCAAAAGATAATCGACCGTGAAGTTGATCAAGTAATGAATGTTTCCCGTCAAGTGGAAAAGGCCTTGGACGCCCAGCAGCCTCCAATTCTATCAGACATGACCAAGCTAGTGGCCAACGTTGAGCAGAAATTGCAGGTACTCAAGCGCAAGGCCGACGAGAGCATCAACGATGAGCTGAATGTCACACAAATCTGCAAGCGCAAGCTGGAGCACCTCAAGGGCATAATTCCACGCAGCAATGGTGAAGTTTGCATGGGTTCGGTTGATCAGTGGAAGCGTATTCGACTCGATCGCTTGGTCATCGAGCATCTGTTGCGCATGGGCTACTACGAGACGGCAGAAGAGCTGGCCGCCCGCTCGGATGTACGTCACCTGACCAATCTGGACATCTTTCAAACGTCGCGCGAAGTGGAGGACGATCTGGCTAATCACCGCACTACGAAATGTGTGCTCTGGTGCATTGACAACAAGTCCAAGCTGCGCAAAATCAATTCAACAATTGAGTTCAGCCTGCGTGTGCAGGAATTTGTCGAGCTGGTGCGTCAAAATCAACGCTTTGAGGCTGTCAAGCATTCTCGTCGCTACTTTCCTGCGTACGAGAAGACCCAGTTGAATGAGATCTGTCACGTCATGGCCCTGCTGGCCTATCCGGCTGACACCGATATCGAACATTGCAAAAAATATACAGATCCCAAACGCTGGGAGCAGCTAGTTCTTGACTTTCGTCACGAGAACTATCGCCTCTTCCAGCTGTCGAACACATCAGTCTTCTCAGCAGCCGTTCAGGCTGGGTTATCAGCATTGAAGACGCCACAATGCTACTCGCAGACCTGCCGTAATCTCAACTGTCCCGTCTGTCAGGAGGATCTCAATCGGATTGCGCTCAAGTTGCCATATTCGCACTGTGTGCAGAGTCGACTCATTTGTCGCGTCACCGGCAAGCCGCTCAACGAGCACAATCACCCGATGATGTTGCCAAATGGCCAGATCTATGGTCGGTCCGCTTTGCAGAAGATAACCAAAGAAGACGGCACCATTACTTGCCCGGTTACAAATGTTAAGTTTACCAAACCCAAAATCGACAAAGTATTTATCATGTAAGCTGAGCACGCAATGCCAGCTCTCTAGATGTCGTTTAAATCAAATCCTTCTTATGCAGTAGTCGCTGGAAAACTTTATTATCGCTCAATTATCCTCGGTTCTTAAGCTCTTTTTTGATATTACGATTCCAATTGAATTGCTGTAAAACACTTGCCCAAATATCATTTGTAATGCAGCCGACTCAAAAATTTAATTTTCTTATGCTCTGATAAATAATAAATAGTTGACAATCTCATGGAAACTATTTAGAATCCTTAAGTTTTGTGATTCAATGATAATATATTCCCAAGTTATTTTCAGTTATAATTTTCCAGCTATTACTGTACTATCATTATATTAAGCAAACGACTATATTTTGTATAACTCGTATATATATGTATTTATTAAGTAGCGCTTCTAATTTCAACAAGAACTGCGCATTTGAATTTCGATTACGACTAGTTAGTTCTCTCGTCCAACATTTGCCTGACGTTGCTGCGCCGTCGCACCTCTATTGATTTTTCCTGGCAGCGCAGTCAGTGGCAGCAGCAACAGCAGCAGAGCAGCAGCAGCAGTAACAGTATGTCGATGTTGATTCATGCTGTGTGCAATGCGGACGACGTTATTTAATTCCTCCTAAGTGAAAAAAAAAACACTTCAAATATATCAATATAAATAAAGAAAAATCATATAAATAAGCCAAAAGTAAAGCGTTTTCTTCGCCAATTCCAAATTCATTTTGGATTTGCTTTGCCAATTTCGAGAGCTGTTCTGCTTTTATTGTTGTCGCAGCTCAGCTGATAAAATGCCCAGGGAAAATGTGTGTAAATTAACAACAATTCGGTGAACGCGCATCACGATAAGTAACGCAGCTTCAGCTTCTTGCAAAAACAGCTGCGTATTCTATTCCCGTAATAATATCAAATAACAACAACAACAAACAGATACATATAAACAATAGATACGTTGCAACCCCCACGGCCAAACTTCCACAACACAACCACCACCACCACGTCTATTGACACCACCAGAGAATAAAAAAAAATTAAAAAAAAAAAAAACAATCCCATCTGTAATACAAAACCCGCTCGAGAGCATTTCGCAATATGGCATTGGATTTTGTGGCCACCTACAAAGTGCTCGTGCTGGGTGACTCCAATGTGGGCAAAACATGCATCGTCCACAGATATTGCGATGAGAAATACTACGACACATACATCTCCACCATCGGTAAGCCAAACGAGATGAGTAAGAAATATATGTAAACATTGTGTGCGTGTGAGTGTGTGTGTGTATTTATATTTTCTTCCTTTACGTTCCATTTAGGCATTGACTTCAAACAGAAGCTCATTAACCTAGATGGTGTGCCGATAAAGCTGCAAATCTGGGATACGGCCGGACAGGAACGTTTTCGCACACTAACCACAGCCTACTATCGCGGCGCCATGGGCATTCTGCTCATGTACGATGTGACCAATCTGGAGAGCTACAATAACTTGTCCTATTGGTTGCGCAACATACAGGAGAATGCCTCTCCCGACGTAGTCAAGGTGCTTGCTGGAAACAAATGTGAATGCTCAACGACACAGCGGATGGTGGACAAGGATAGAGGTGAAAAGGTGCGTCAGAGAATTGTAAAATACATATCAAATGTATATCAATATTTGTCCCTGCAATGGTCATTATAAAATTCTACAACATAAATTCTCATTGCTCCAAGTATCTTTGTAATGTTAATGTTAAGTATGAAGCAAAAATTCTGTATTTAAATTGTTTACTAGCAAAAGATAATGACAAAATTTCATATTCTAAAATAAGAACTTATAATTCAAGAATTTAGAATTTCTGAACATGTACGTATATTTAAAATATTTATTTGATTTTATAAATAGAATTTAAATTTGTAATTCAATGTCAATGTCATTTTCAGATTGCCGAAAACTTTGAGATGCCCTTTTTCGAGGTCTCTTGCAAATCCAACATACACATCGAGGATGCATTTTTATCGCTAGCTCGTAAAATACGCGAACAGCGCGAGCGACGAGTAAGTTGAAAAGAAAATCTAATTTAATTTAAAGTGTGTGATTTTTAATTTGCCTTCTATTAATAGGGCGACAATTTCGACAATGACGAAAAGCAGGACAAGAAATCACCGGGTTCCAATGGTCTGGGCACATTTAGTCTGGGCAGTCTATCCGGGGATAACCGTTGCACCTGCTAAGTCCTCGCCAGCAATGCGTTCTTGTCGTCGCTGTAACCTGAATAAGTTGTCCAAAGTTTTGGAAGGCATTGTACAGCTAGCAGCAGCCATTCATGAAGCCAAGTTTGTGCATGTTATTACCAATAACCCAATAATAATAATGATGAGTAACGAAAAAACAAATAAATATTTTAAATGCATCAAAGCAGTCAAAGAGAACAGTCAAGCCTATGTAAAACGTACAGAATGTGCATTTTTAAGATAGTCCAAGAATAGCATACAAATTTTAGCATATTCATGCAGATACATAAATAATAATAGTCGATTATAGTCGCGTCATGATTTCTACATTAACTAACTCGTGTACTCGATAAGCTAAATAAGTCTATATATTAAATATATATATATATATAAATAAATAAATAAATATATATATATATATATATATATATATTGTATAGAAATCGTTTATACATAGCTAAAAAATCTACGCAAAATCTGATTGTAAGCCGCCTGTACCGTTTACAGTTACAATTACAAACTTTTAAAGTAATGCAAATTTAATGTCTCAATGGACTCTGGTTTGCTCTGGATCTGATCAATTAAACATATATACATATATGTATATATATATATATATATATATATACTTGCATACTAATAACAAAAAAAAAGCCCAATTGCTCAATTTTAATGCCATAATCAGCATGATTTATGCATGGCAGTGGCGCGACTGCTGTCAATCACAATCAATCGAACTGTCAATTACCATTGTTGGCCTTATGATTTCCGGCGTCCTATCTGTCTATCTGTGGCGCCTAGCAACCACAATTTGTCCACAACGAAGATACGTAGCAATGTATCTCTTAGAGCGTATATGTAGTTGAATATTTTGCTGCTTTGAGAATCGTCACGATTCAGTTGGATGATATGAAAAAGTTTCGGAACAAAGCGAGCTCCTTGCCAATCTTCAATGGACGCATTACAGATGCAACCACATTGACCACAACATCGCTGCAGCTGCCACTGGTTGCTGTGCAAAATAAGAATCCGCCAGCCTCTCGCAAACTCAGCTCGCGGGCCTTACCCACAGTTTTCACCATTACGGACGGCAACACAGGAGCTACCAATACATCTCTGGCTGAGGCAATGTCCACAAGCCAAATGCCGCAGTCCCCGGATCAACTGTTTCAGCAATTGACGGTGCCTAAGGAGGAGGAGCAGGTGATTCACATTGCCGGCACCGAGCTGGCCAACTATGAAAAAGTGCGCGTAGTCGGTCAAGGTTCCTTTGGGATTGCCATCCTCTACAGGCGCAAATTTGATGGTCATCATATTGTGTTTAAGCAAATCAATTTGAGTGAATTGTCGCCGCCGGGTCGCGATCTGGCCATGAACGAGGTGGAGGTCTTCTCCAAGCTGCATCATCCCAACATAGTCAGCTATCTGGGCAGTTTCATCAAAGATAACACCCTGCTAATTGAAATGGAGTATGCCGATGGCGGCACTCTGGCCCACATCATTGCCGAACGACAGGGCAAACAACCCTTTCCGGAACGCTACATTATTGCGGTCTTTGAGCAAATATCCAGCGCCATTAATTATATGCACTCTGAGAACATTTTACATCGGTACAAAAAATATATATATATATACATATATCCACGTTCAGCGTTAAATTTTGACTTGTGTGATTTTTTCTTAGTGATCTGAAGACAGCGAATGTGTTCCTCAACGGCCGGGGGATTGTCAAAATTGGAGATTTTGGCATATCCAAGATTATGAATGCAAAGATTCACGCACAGACAGTGCTTGGCACACCCTACTACTTCAGTCCAGAGATGGTGAGAGCTATAAGTCATATTCATTTTATATATATTAAATCGTAGAAGAATACAGTGAGATAAAATAGGCTTACAAAATTTACTTACCAAACTAAGGTTTCCCAGAAGAGATTTATATGCAACCTAGTAGAGCAACCTCTCAATCTAAAGGATCAGAGTGTATTATCGTATCGTATTATTTAGTTTGTTCAAATAATTGTTATAATTAGTTTTATTTAATAAGTTTTTGTTTTTATTAACATTTCCAGTGCGAGGGCAAGGAATACGACAATAAAAGCGATATCTGGGCCTTGGGCTGTATTTTGGGTGAATTGTGCTGCTTGAAGAAGACTTTTGCCGCCTCCAATCTGTCGGAGCTAGTGACAAAAATCATGGCTGGTTCTTATACAGCTGTGCCCCTCGGCTACACTTCGGGATTGCGCAGTCTTATGGCCAATCTACTGCAGGTGGATGCACCAAGGCGACCGACTGCATCCGAGGTATTGGTCTATTGGATACCTCTAATATTTCGCAGTCTGGGCAAGAATAAAGGGTGAGTCGTGCACGATAATTGAGACTTTTAACATCATCATGGACTGACTCGGTAGTTACATCTATGAGGATAATGTGAGCAGCAATGGCTCCTTGTCAGCTGCACCAAAATCGCTTCTTGCCAGCCGCAGTAATTTGGCCATGGAGCTGCCCACCGCCCAAACAGAGACCAGGAAGCTGATGAGTGCCGAGACTGTTGCACCACATGAGGTTATCGAGAAGCGGTAAGTTAAATAATTGAATCTCAAGCGACACCACTACTAAAATCATTTGTAGTTCTGTTCTGTACCAGCTTAAATCCTTTGGCAATAGCTTCAGCATGAGTCCCATACAATTGCCGCCAAAGGCTTTCATTGTCTGTGTGGCGATGAGTGAGTCACATTTTGTGGTGATTAACGATGATGGATCAGCATATTCCTGGGGAGAGGGCACTCACGGCCAACTGGGTCTGACCTCGCTGGAGACCTGGAAGCATTATCCCGGTCTGGTGCAGAGTGTACGGAATTATCATATGGTCAGCGCTTGTGCCGGCGATGGCTTCACTGTGTTCCTAACACAGTCTGGCAATCTGCTCAGCTGTGGCAATAATCTCAAGTTTGCTCTCGGCCAGGATGAGCAAAAGGACTATTTTACGCCCAAGCTAATTGTTAAACTAGCAGATGTACGCATCGAGCAGATTACCGCAGGAATGCATCATGTCATGGCGCTGAGTCGCGAAGGTGCCGTCTACGTGTGGGGCACAAGCTCCACGGGGGCTCTGGGCCTGGGAAACTACCAGCAACAGCAGTAAGTAACATGTTTGTAGTTTATAAAAATTCTACATTCTGATATCTGAATATCTAATGGCATCCTCTTCAGAAAACATCCACAAAAGATACTGTTATCGCATGTGAAGAGCAAACCCATGCAGATATTCTGCGGACCAGACACTTCAGCCGTACTCTTTACCAATGGCGAACTGCATGTCTGTGGCAGCAACAATTTCAACAAACTGGGCTTCAATCGTACCGGCAAGATAACGGCTTTTGTGGGTGCCATCTAACTGCAACTTAAGAATATACATCTGATTTGAAATATTGTATTTCAGAAGAAAATACAACTGCCTCATAAGGTGCTAAAGGCTTGTTTCTCGTCCACACATTCGGTATTCCTGATTGAGGGTGGCTATGTCTACACAATGGGCCGCAACAAGGAAGGACAACGTGGCATCCGTCATTGCAATGCTGTGGAGCAGCCCACCCTGGTGGATGCAATACGTTCCCGTTACATTGTGGTTGGAAAACTTGCAGCACTTTCTAAATACAAATCGACTTTCACAGTAATTAACATCCTTTATTTGCAGAAAGCGAATTGCAATGATCAGTGCACCATAGTTGCCTCGGAGGATAATATTATCACTGTGTGGGGCACCCGTAATGGTTTGCCGGAAATTGGGTCTAGCAACAGTGCCTTAGGGCTAGAGGTCTGCAATCCTAATGCTGAAATGGAGCTGAGCAACAATACGGCTGCATTTACCAATTTCCTGGCATCGGTCTACAAATCGGAGTTGATTATGGAACCAGCTGATATATTGGCGTATGACGACTTTTTTAAATATACCTTTTAATAAGCTATATTATTATTATTCATTTTGTCATGTCTCAGGCTGTACTCATCTAAGGAGCAATGTGAACGTGGATACTATGTCCAGGTGAATGATGTATTTCCTCTGGCACACAGCGTATTGGTGATGGTAGAAACCACCACACCACTCATATCCTCCTTTGAGGGCTAACTTCAAGTACTCGTCTTTTATCCCATTTTTGTGTGTTACCTTTTATTAATAAACATAATTGAAAATATTTTGTGACATTTACTGGTAATAACCACGTTTGCGAGACTCCTCCACAATTGTTTGGACAGCTGCAAAGGCTTCACGGGCCGTTGGCTCAATTTCCTTGGCCGACAGGATGAATAGTTCCTCGCTTTCCGGCGGGCCACGAAGCTCAAACGTAAAGGTAATTGGCACCTTTAGCTTGCTGTGAGCCCAATCCTTCGACCCACCGCTGGAGGGATATATAGTCTCAAAAATACTACCACTCTTATAGATGCGTCCAGTGAGGGATTTGATGCGCTCCGCTGCCAGTTGGCCAATCGCCTTGAGATCCGCATAGTTTTCTACGCGCTCTGCCGTGTGACCATAGGGGAACATGATGAGCTGGGAGTAGCTGTGCAGCGATAGATAGGTGCGAATACGTTCCGACTGGGTATGTGTCTCCAGGAAGTGGATAATGCGTTGCGTTTCCACCTCGCTGGCCGCGGACGGTCCAGAGAAATCATATTTACAGGGATTGCCACTGGCGCCCGTGGTGTTCCAGCTGAGTGGGAAATTGCGATTCAGATCGACCCCGCGACAAATGCCAAAGAGATTTCGGTTCTTGCGCCACATGCGATCTCCCGTGAAGCTATAACGATAACCATCCGGATTGACCGTGGGAAATATCAACCAGTTGTGGGCGCGGGCCATGGCCTGCACCGAAGAATCAGTGGAGTGCAGCAGTTGCTCAATAAAATATGTGGCAGTAGCTGGTGCAATCCACTCGCGTGCATGGATGCCACTCTCGATGAACACGGTAGTCTGATTCTTCTCACTAGCAAAAGCAATTTTCACACCCTTGATGGGCAGTCCTTGAGTACTCAATCCCATGTCCAGCATAGTTACCACCTGGGGCTCATCGCGGGCCAGCTTCTCCAACCAGTCGTAGATGTTGTCCAGCTGAAAATAGCGCTTCCAGTCGAACTGATCCGCCGGTGTGCTCTCTGGCGCCACCTCCCTATAGTTGGCGTCTATCAGCTCCTGGAAATTGTAGTTGAGTATACGATGGCTCACATTGTAGCTCTGCAGGAGATCATCGAAGTCGGCCACCCTAGGTGCGGCCACCATAATCGTGAGCTTCTGACCAGCGACACGCGCATGTCCCATAAAACTGCATGAATCACTAGCCTCCTCCAGCGCCTGGAACAGCTGCACATGTTTGGCTGTGGCCAAATCCACATTATATATTCGCGTGTAATCGTAGCGTGCCTGTGCCGCAGGACTCCCCCCCATTGCACATTGATCCGACCTGGTGCAGAAACTGGCAGCTCGAGTGCTTGAGCTGGCCAGAACCAAGTATAGCAGAGACCAGAGCAACAACATCTTCACTCTCGAACAAGCGAAAAACAACATGATTTTGCCTTATCAACATAACCTTTAAGAGCAGCTTTGATTATGCATACATATGTGGAACAGAAGAATGAAAAAGAAAGAATAACAAAACGGACAGTGAGTAAAATACTCCAATTTGCTTCATTTGTATGCTATGGAAAAAAACTTAAAATGTTGGAAATTTAATTTATATAAATTTATTATAAATACAAAAATTATTTAAAGAACACATTTAATTTTTCGGGATGATTTTAGGATATTTTAATATTGTTTTATTTATAAGTCATGAACATTTGTTTTATTTTTTAACGATCAATTTCTGAGCTATTTCATTTGTATAGCGATACCATTCTGACTGTCAAAAATTTGGTCACACTGTCAGCTGCTTTTTAACAATAACAATTCTAATGGAATCACAATTTGAGAATACAGAGTAAGTTGGCTGGAACCATCTCAATTCGGGCAGTTAAAATAATATTTATGACAGCGAAAACTATTGGAACCGCTCCTCGAGAGCTGCCTTCAGCTTTGACGATGAAGACGACATCGATCTGGCAGATGATGGCGCCAGAATTAACTCAGGACCAGCGAACCAGACCGCCCAATGGGACAATAATGCAATATTCAATGACGACACCATTTCAGAGGCCAGTTTCGATAACAGTGCCGCACTGGGAACCTTGAATCATCTCTCCATCAAGGCCATATTGAGCGATGAAGCGCTCAAGTTGGTGTTGCAGGAACAAGCGCTGGACGATCATGTGATGCCCAAGGGCGTTACACCCGAGGAAGAACTGAAGCTGCTGCGACGTCAAATTCAGAGCACGCTGTACAGCCCAAATCTGGAGGCGACGGCACAGAAACTGTTGCACGGCAAAGTCGCGCCCGTGGAATTGTTCAAATCACTAATCGAGAAGCAACAATTGCTGGACACGCTGCTGGCCAATGGCGGCGATGCAGTAATTGGAGTGCTGCTGTTTCTCAAGCGCACGCTGAACACCACCCAGTTTCATAGTATACTACAGCAGCGACCCAAGGCGCTGGAGCATTATCTGAGTTATCTGAGTCAGAGCGGTGACGTAAGCCTCTACATTGAGATGCTGCAGCGTTTTGGACGCCACCAGGAAGCGGCTCTCAGGCAGTTTCAAGCTGCTCTGGGCTGCACGGAGGTCGTCACGCGTAAACAGCAGCTGAAGCGTCTCGTGGATGCTTATGACACCGCCGGCGTGGGCATCATTCCACTCTATGAGCAGGTCTTTCATGCAGCACTCAAACTGCAGTTGGTCAAGGAAAAGGAAACCGTTCCGAGTGGGCTAAGCCAACAGCTTGGCGACCAGCCGACGCCCATTGAACTGCTCTATGTGTTCTGTGCCCAGAATAAGAACTGGAAGGAGCAGGATATGCTCAAGCTTAACTCACCCCAGCGGTTTGCCGCCGATCAGGAAATCTCATCGGCCCAATACGAATGGACTGCGCTCAATGAGCGAGCCCATGCCCAAGCCTATGGCGACTTGGAGTGCATCTTTGTGCGCACATCGACATGGCATCCGCTCAAGTCGAAACAGTTTCACATCAGCTTCGATTTGGCGCTAGCCGTGCAGCGTCTGTTTGAGCTGCAGGCACCGTCAACGGTGCTGCAATTGTTTCTGTCCAAGATGAGCAACAGCCCCGAAAAGTTGGCACTGGCGCAGCGTGTCAAATGCATCAAGGCCGTCATCGATGCTATGGTGAGCATGAAACAGCAACAGGAACTACAACATTTAAAGGAGACGCTGCCCGACAGATCAGAGGAGCAGTTCTATTGTGAAAATGCGCTCAAATCGCTGCAGAGCAAACGCTGGACAACGGACAATATCAAACTGAAGCTTTAGCTAGCGACGCCACAAGACTCTTGTATAAATGTATTGTTTTTATTATTTTGTTATTAATCATATGTATACACATATCATTATTACAATATTACTTTATGTATTAAATAATTGCAAATCACAAGCTGAATATCAATTGAAAATGTTTGCCTACACACATCGGATTATGATTAGGATTAGGTTGTAAGGTGAACCCGCTTAGATCGAATCAATCTGTAAGCATCCCTTGTGTGGGGGTTTGTGTATGTATGTTTGTATGTGTGTTCGATAAACATTTTTATAATATTTTTATTGAGTAAACAAAAAAAGCGTGTAAAGCCAACAGCAAACAAAGTACTACAAAAATTAAATTCTTTAAACAATTTGTTTGCCTTAAATAGTTTCCTTAAATAACATCGCTATAAAAGCTATTCATATAAATATGCGCAGAAAACCGCAAACAACAATTATGTAATTAAGTATAAACACGTCTGGGCGGTTAATAGACAATAATATGTAATATTTACTTATGTGTGTGTGTATGTATGGTGTATGTGTGTGTGTGATGATGTAGTGGACACAGCAAACAACGCCATTAATGATCTTTGGTTTCCTGCTCGAACTCACAACAAATCGTAAAAACATTAAATTACAACCAAAAAATAAAGAAAAAAAAAACAATAAACTTTCAACTTATGCGAGTTGAATGAAGAAATAACTAATAAAATTCAAAGCAAGAACCATAAGTCCTCTGACCGACACCATGGCCCAGGGCCCATTGCTAATTGCTGGCATTGGCATCGTGATCACAGTAGCTGAGCAGTCGCTGGCACAGGATCGTCTTGAACTTGACCGTGAAACTATCGAAAATGGCATCGGTGTCCTGCAGCGCACTCGCCGACGACTGATCGCTATCCGCCGCTGCAATCAGCATCTTGAACTTCTGATTGAGATTCTGTTCAAGAGCCGAATTGTTATTGTTAAAGTAGAATACATATGCCAGCTCCAGCAGATAGTAATCCAGATCAGCCATAAAGTAACGCTCGCATTCGAGCATATCGAATTTGCGCTCCAAAAAGTGCACACACATGTGATAGATAAGATGCTTGAGATCTGAGCGATGCAGGGGCACATAGCCCGTATCCTTGCTGAAGTACTCGAATAGCTTGAGGGTGCGTTGCGCAGTATCGCAGCTCTGCAGGCACAGCTGGAATGCCTCCACAAACCTAAAGTTGAGCATACAAATCCTAATCCGATACTCGTTACGCTGCGCACGAGAGCATTCGCCGATTTTGTCCGGATTGTACAGCCCATGGAAGGCGTACAGGCAGTAGTGTATATAATGGCGCAACGGTTGCAATGCAGCATTCCCATCGGCGCCGTCCGAGCTGGGCGTACAGGTGCTGGCATCGTCTTCATCCCCGAGCAGAGCGACAGCATGGCTCGTGCCGGCCGTCACTGCCTGATTTGGCAACGGCACATAGCTCTGCTCCTCCGGCGAATAGTCCAGATCCAGTGAGCTGTTTGCATCACCCAATTGCGGTGCATTAAATGAGTAGCTAGCATCGTTGTGGCTTAGATTCTCCAGGCTGCTCAGCATATCATCCGAATCTTGGCCAGTGGCCGCCTGCTCAGTGCTTGACTTGTAGTTGAGCGTTGCCGGCGAATAGCGATGCTCAAAGCAAATATTCGCCTGCTGCAAGAAGTGCGGCTGATAAGGCGGCATCACCTTCAAGTAGCGCACTGGCTCCTGATCAAAACGAATGCGTGGTCGTGGCAAATTGATCTCCACAGGCGCCTCAACACACTGTGTCTCAAAACGCATTAGCCGCTTGGTGGTGGGCAGACATACGACGCGCTGCCGCATACGATCCAGGCTGGCGCCCAAATCGCGTCCACACTGTCCGTTCGAGTTGCCACCAAAGGCCTTGACAATGTGATCGGTGGTCATTACAAGTGTGAAATCAGCGCCGCAATCCACATACATAGGCCTCTCGATGCTGTCGATGGGTGAGGGCTTGAGAACGGCACGCCGATCCTTATCTTCGGTTCCCAGCTGATGCTCGAGATTCTTGCCCCAAGTATACAATGTGCACGTCGACGATATCAATGCGAAATGAAACAGTCCGCTGGAGATCTTTAAATGGTAAATGTTGGCAATTGAATAATCACAGAAGTTAGTAGGAATAGGGAGACAGACTTACCTGGAGTATTTGTCCAGCTACCTCGCTGGTGTCTACAAGATGTGGCTGCATATGTTCGGTCGGATCTGGCTCGCTGGAAAGCTGTGCAGCTGAGGCTGATGCTGCTGTTGCTGTCGGCAGTGATTCTGTGTTCGTACTCATTGTAATATTTTCGGTAGCATCCGATTGCACAGCTTCATCTTGGGTGGACTCTTTGGTTGTTTCTGCAGTGGGTTTCGGCACAGCGCCAGCCACAACCGCGGCATACGACGTAGTTGGCTCCACCAACACGCTGTTGTTACTGGCCGCCGGCAGCAATGTTTCCTCCAGCCGCCTGGTCAGCATTTCACGCTGATGATTTTCCTCCAGCTTTTGCTTGGCGTTGGCACGTCGCTTGATTTGATTGGCCAGACGCAGTGCTTGCGGTGAGCTGCCCCAGGTGTACATGCGCTCATCCTCATCTACAACTAGCTGTAAACGCAACAAATGAGTCGCATCTGTAACGAATTTTTTAATTTAGATTTTGCACTTACATTTGTAAAAAATTTCGTGTGTATCAGTCTTAAACTGCAGTCACCAAAATTCAGGCGCAGCGGCAGACTCGACTTTCCCTCTGTCTGTGCCTGATCCGGCTCACCAATGCCCAGCTGGCCAAAATGATTGGAGCCGAACACATAAAGCTCGTTGCAACTGCGATTAGCCTCTGCGTAGTTGTTGCCGTTGTATGTTGCCTGACAAAGCACCAAACTGTGCGCATGACCAAGCGATATTTGCAAAATTTTCTATATACACATACAAAAACCAATAAATGTCTGTTTAATTGTACTATATATACGCACCTTGTATTTAAAGAAACTGACTAGTGTTGGTGTTGCAAGGTTCTCGCAGTTACCATTGCCCAACTGGCCATAGATGCCCCAACTATGAGGAGAACGGATTCGATTATTTTCAAATAAAATTGTATTCCCATTTCTATCTTTTAGCTTACCCCCACATATAGAGCTTGCCATCTGCAACGGCTGCATTGTGATATTGACCCGCCTCCAGCATCGTGACATTCATGCCATCCAAAGCCGTCACCAGCATGGGTTGTAAGGCCATTTGCACGTGTTTTCCAACTCCCAGCTGACAAAGACTGTTGTTGCCCATCGCATACAACTGAGGAATGTTGCAAGTTCAAATAACCACCTAAGGACAGTGCCACAAAGTACTTACGCCATTATTGGTCAGGATGAGCGTATGCTGGCGTCCACACTTGAGCGCATGCACTACCAAATTAAGTTGTGCAAGCAGGTCCAATGATTTCACAGCATGCGCAGGCTCCGGTGGTTCTGTGAGATAGATATAATAATGAACGTTGAGAATAGAAACAGAATGGAGAATAGTATGAAAGGTCACCTGTTGACTTCTGGGCACTGAAGCAGCAGGGCACACCGCTGGAGCCCCAGAAATAGGCGACGCCATCTACCACACAGGCACAATAAGCGCAACCAGCTGAGATCGGCTTAAAGCGTGATGATTCAATGGCAAACTAAAAATCACACAATCATTTTTGTTATTTCTGATTATTATTTACTGATCTTCTGATCTGGCACTTGCCTGATTGTCCTCGTAGTTGATGCGAAAATTCGACAAAGCATTTACAATGGAATCGTGCTTGACGCGCTGAGATTCCATATGTATAAGCACGGCCAAATAGGTTTCGATTAGGCACTTGCAGAACTCAAATATATGTTCATTATTGTCATCATTGATTGAGCTGCCGCTGCTGTGCGAAATAATTGGACGAAGTGCAGGTGCAAACGGATTAAGTTGCATTGAAAGACGCTGAAAAGTTCCAAACATAATTTTGAATTTTCCATTAAAAAATTGAAGTATATCAAATTGTTTACCTGAAGCACACAGGGCCTGATATGCTCCAGCTTATCCTGTATGAACGTAAAGTAGTCCATGGACACAAGCGGCAAATATGTGATGGTCTCCATAAATATGCTTTCGCTAAGATTGTACAAACACACATTGAGCTCGTTGTACCAGCCAAACTCCTGGGCAACAACGCTGACCAGTGCATTAAAGGTGTCCAGACAAACACCACGCACTTTCGCCAATATGATAGCTGCCGAAAAGAGTCCACTCTGACAGAGGACAATGCTCGTCATATTGGTGTGGTATTTGGTATTGGTCACCAAAAAGTTCCTGAAAGTTAATCAAAATATATGTTTATATACGAATGGATATAGAAGTCAAATCAAATTAAACTTACCACAATGGCAAATAATTTTTATCGTTGACAGCCTTCTCGGCCAGCGTTATTAATAGCAAATTGGCCAAATGAAACTGTGATGAGGGTGACATTTGCAGTGCGCTAATTGATTCGTCTACACCGTAGTGATAGTCGCTGCATGAGACTCCACTATTAACCACAACATCCATATCTTTGATATTAATTGGCATGATGTCGCGCACATCCTCTGAATGGCGATAGGTTATATCCGATTGGATGCACTTCAGCAGAGGATGACACAAATAGCGAGATCGCAGCAAATATGATGATTTCAGGGCCATGGCACTCAACTGCATCAGGGCATAGGTGTGTCCATACATTGCCAGCTTGAGAGCAGTTCGTATAGGTTTCACTCGTGCCGCATTATACGTGATCAACGCCTGAGTAATCTTCTTGCGGCGCAACAAATAATCTCCGGCGAACTCAATGCACTGCTCATAAGACAGATCGAACGTGTTGCAAAACTCCCGGCACTGATTCCATTCGCTTATCAGCGCTGCGTCCAAAAACAGCTCAAACGGTTCTTTTCTGCAAAAAAAAAGTACACGCAAAATAGTTAAATTAAATTATTAATTACTAGGTTTACAAAATACGCACTTCAGCTGGATGGTGTAGACATTTTTGTTGGTTATGACATAGCATGGATCATAGTTGATCTTGGGAAACTCTGCCTGCATAATCTCCATTTGGCGCAACGAAAACTCATTACTTATATCGGTTGACTCATAGAACTGCACGTAGTCCATCGGTGTGTGTATGTCCTTGATCTCAAACGCCTTTGCCTTTTCCTCCTTGGTGAGTGTTTCGATATTGTTGTTGCCGAAACAGCGCACTTGTGCCATCTGATGCAAATGAAGGACAGTCTCCTGCTCGAATCGAAATAACGCTAACTGTGCCTGATGATTGAAGCGCTGTGTGCAAGAGTGTCGTAAATAATGAGTATCTAGTTGGAAGTGGATGGGGTGGAGTAGTTCACCACTTACATCATCATCGGTTCGCAATGAGGCCATGGCGCTGCTGATGACGCTTACCGCATTGATGGCATTGGTGGGCATTTCGCTTTGATCGATACTCGAAGCGCTTGTGGTCGTTGCACTCGTTTCATCGCTCTTGTTGCTCGGCTCCGGCTGCTCCAACTTCTCAGTGTCTGCATCTAAGCTCTCTTTCTCAGTGTTCGCCACTAGCGGCTCCTCCAGCGATGATACCGCCGTCGTACTGGCTGAATCGCTGCGGCTGTTTAGATCCACATATTGTATGCCATACAAAATGTTGGAGCTGATGAGTATTTCCACACAATGACTGGGTATTTTGTACAAAAACAACGGCTTCAAATTAATATCGATGCTGTGCACCGTCAGACTGCAACTGTTGCTGTGCAATGCGCTCAGCAGATAAGTGCTACGCAGGTTCTGTATGGTATAAAATGAGCCGTTCGTATTGCCCAACGGTTCTGGCGTAACCGACGGCGAGTCCATTATAGCAAATGTGCCCATATTTGTCTCAGGCATAACTGCAAGTAAATAACAAAAAGTATTTTATAATATCCTAATTAATTTTGAAAATATATAATATGCGTCAGACTGACATGACAATACTGATGCTGAGACGAAGAAATGTCTGATATAAATAAAATATAAAATCTATACAAATGAACAAGCAGCATTTTGGATACTTAGTTGTGTGAAAATTGGGGCAGTACATACATTCATCAATCTTTTGCCGCTGATCCGACAAACGCATTTTGATGGCCTGCAGCTTCTTGGAGCCGAGGCTTTTGAGCGAAGCGAGACGTGCACGTGTCGCCGGCAAGATGCCATCGAAGCTATTGACGGCCAGCTGCTGCTGCTGAAAACGGACTCCGGTGCTTTCGCTGTAGGATGGCGGCGATGGCGGCATTGGCACATTGTTGGCATCACTGGGTGTCGGCGCACGTGGTGGTGGTTCCGAGGCTGTTGCCGACACAGTCGTGGCAAGTGAAACTGTTTGTGTGCTTGGCGCAATCTCATCACTGGCTGGTGGCGCAAATACATCCTCCTCCAGCTGACTACTGTCCGAGGCGGGATCGGAGCTGTTGCTTTGCCGTGCATCGTTCCCGGCGGCGGCGGTTTGATGCTTTGAGTGCACAGACATGACAATTTGCCAGGCGCCCTCGCGTGTGGTGGGTGAGCTATCGCCAGGATACACGTACATGATGGCCTTCTGCTCCAGCAATAACTTGTATTGTTGCTTTAGCGACGATGTAATCTACAGATAGAGTACACAAGATTTCAAAATAAATGCATTTATTTGTGGATAATTGGTTGGAGCTTACCAGCAACATGACTCCATCGAAGGTATTATCCTTGCAGATTGTCAATCGCACCACGGAACCATTCTGAATAGAAGTGCTGGCAATCATTGGACAGTTGGGACTGAGACCCACAAAGCATATGGAGCCATCTGAGTAGCCGATGATGGCACGATTTAAGCCATTATACGTCTTCCACCAAACCACAGACAGCGGATACGGACACGTCTTGGAGGCCATAAATGAGGCAGCCATCACTTGACTGTTACCCGTCGCATCGAAGGCAGCTGCTGCCTGTGGAGCGGACTGCTCGCCAACAGCTTCGGCCGGTGGACTGTTGGCCAACATATGCTC
The DNA here is from genome assembly GCA_035041535.1 of Drosophila cognata. Taxonomy (NCBI): domain Eukaryota; kingdom Metazoa; phylum Arthropoda; class Insecta; order Diptera; family Drosophilidae; genus Drosophila; species Drosophila cognata. Next base: position 7,187,995 of record JAWNLC010000571.1, on the reverse strand, counting down.
GGGCAACTCCTGACCCAAAGGCTCCTCCTCCAAATTGTCAGCCTCCGCCTTGTCGAGCTTAACATGCTGCAGTTGTTCTGCCAATTGTTCGACATGTTCCTGCTGTTCACATGCTCTGTCGTTGCGTACCGTCGAATGATTGGGACATTTCTTTGAGTTGGGGCATTCATGTGGACCCACAAACGGTATTATGTAGGATGTCACCTGTGTGGTGCTGTACAGTGAACAGGCGGCCAAACTGTAGGTTTTGTCGACCAGCGCCAGAGCGGGTACAATATGCAGTGTGTTGTCGAAACCTGTTGATATATATATATAATCACATAGGTGAAGGTAAGAGTACGGTATGGTGAAGAAACAAACTGGGTTCAGTAACACTTGCCATCTCCCCCCTCCCAATCCATGCTCAAAAGCAGCTGAATCAAAACAAAATAAGCTACAGAAAATCAATAATGTTAATCGCGCACGCACACACAAACACCCACACACACATAACACCACTCAGCAGCAGCATCAAAGTAATTTAAGGCTTTACTATGTTGCCACCCAATCCCTTCCAATCCACAATGCCTCATCCACAGGCTTAACTCCCACGCAATGTCGAATAATATACTTACAGAGTACTAGCAGCCAAATGCCAGCAGGATCGAAGCAGACGTCGTGAATGACACGATTGGTGCGTCGGAACCAGGTTATCATCTTGAGTACCTCCTGGCCTCCGCCAGCGCTGATGTAGCGCAGGACAATCTCATTTTCCTCGCTGACCAGGCACAGGAATTGCTTTTCATCGAAAGGTGTGACGGTGACGGCGGATAGCTTACAGCTGAAGTTCGTAATCAGCGGACGAAGCTCAAAAATTTGCAAATCTTTGAGTTCGGCATGCACATGCACCGCCATCACTTGAGTGTTTTTGGTTGCTGGTGGCTGCTCGAACCTGCTTATAGCGTTTCTTTTTTGTTGCACAAATCAAATCTTAATTTTTTTTACAATTGCCATGTTTCCATGGCAAACATTTTGTTATCGCATTTACAAAACTATCGAACAAATGCGATAAGCAGTGAAAGCATTTGCTATCATCGAATTTCATGCTATTGAAAAACTAATAATTAATTTAGACACAAAATTATTCTAAACTGATTTTGTTGCTAAAAATAAAAATAATAAATGATGCTGAATGTTCACACCAAATTCTAAATCATTGTGTAATTAATTAATATTTGAATTGTCATTTATAAATTAATAGTTGGGGTAATATTAAAACTAATCAGATATGAAAGTGTATCGAATTAGCATGGATTTTTCAATTCTTATGGAATGAATTGAAAGAAAGTAATTATAACTTGCTTAAAGAAAAATTTTTCAAAACAGTGTTGAGAAATAAGCAAATGTTATCAAAAGTTTTGACAAGCCGAACTATCGCTATTTTGTAATGCAGCCCTAATCTTAAAAAATAACGGCGCGCATAAAAATTTGGCGTCGCTTCGTTTTACAGATCCTCAATTGGTAGTCGAAAATTGAAAAATATTCGAAGAAATTTGTCATGGAATCGCGTTTGCCAAAGCCTACGGGTCTGAAGAGGCCCACGCCAGCAATAAAGCCAATTTTACCAATTGATCGAATAAAAACCTCCAACAACGGCATCAGTGCAAATACAACAATTCAGCCTCTTTCCAGGGACTTGCAGAACATTCCTCAAGCGATGAGGCGATTTGGTTGTAAGTTTTTAATGCAAAATGCAAACACTGATTGATTAACTACATGTTTATATATACAGCTCGCGCCGCATCTCCAGAGCCGTCGAATGTAATACAGAATCGTATGAAATTGCGACGCAGTCGCTCGGTGAATGATATTAACGAATTGAGGCGAAATAACAAGCGTCCAGCTGCACCCAAAATGCCAAGCATACCTTGCAAACTCAATCGATTTGGCAAAAGTAGCACATCAAGTATGACTCTGACTGCGTGTGCAGCACCATCAGTTGCAGTTACGCGTGAGGCAACTGTGCCTGCCAAACGTGCCCATCAAGGAGCTGCAACAGCAACAACATCGCGGTCATTGCTGCGTTCGACTTCGACGCAGTCCACCAAAGCTAAAGCAGTTTCGGGTGCGAGCGCAGGCGCATCCAGTAGCAGTTCAACAGTTTCTGCATCAAAACGCATTGCTCCTTACGATTTTAAGGCGCGCTTTCACGATTTGCTGGACAAGCACAAAGTGCTTAAGACGAAAAATGAGAAGCTAGTGGAAGACATGACCGAATTGGAATCGCTACCCTCGCAACTGGAGGAAACGCAGAATAAACTCATTGAGGCTCAGACAACGCTAAAGAACACACTGACCGATAAGGAATGCCTGCAGCGACAGGTCAATCAGCAAACCAGTAGAATTGAGACAATTACTTGCACACTAGGTCGAACCAAATGTGAACTAGATCAGCTAAAGACCACACATCAGGTATGTCCAATCGGGTAACTCAATATTCATTCCGTTAAACTAAGCAAATCTATAAAACAGCAAATGAAAATCAAACACGAATCGCTTTCCGCGGAGGTATTGGAGCAGCGCGATCAGATTGTAGTGCTCATCCGCGATAATAAGCAGCTGACTACCGAGAGAGACATATACAAGGAGCAACTCTTCCAATCGAACATGGAACGAAAAGAGTTGCACAACACCGTCATGGATTTGCGTGGCAATATTCGCGTCTTCTGCCGTGTTCGTCCGCCCTTGGATTATGAGTTGTCTCGCTTGTGCTGCAGTTGGACGTATCACGACGAGGCTACCGTGGAGTTGCAGAGCTTGGATAGCCAGGCCAGGAACAAGATGGGTCAACAGATATTTAACTTCGATCAGGTGTTTCATCCAAATTCGCTGCAAGAGGATATTTTCTCTTCGGTCGCACCATTAATTCAATCTGCCTTAGATGGCTACAACATTTGCATATTTGCCTACGGCCAGACGGGCAGCGGCAAGACCTACACGATGGACGGTGTGCCGGATAATGTGGGCGTTATTCCACGTACTGTCGATCTACTGTTTGAATCGATCTCCAACTATCGCAAAACGGGTTGGACATATGAGATTAAGGCGACATTTTTGGAAATCTACAATGAGGTACTTTACGATCTGCTGAGCAACGAGCAAAAGGAAATGGAAATTCGTATGGCCAAAAGTGCGAATAAGAATGACATCTATGTGTCCAATATAACTGAGGAAACTGTCACGGATCCCAATTATTTGCGCCAGCTTATGGACTTGGCAAAAGCGAATCGTGCCACGGCATCCACAGTGGGCAATGAGCGTTCGTCACGTTCGCATGCGGTCACCAAGCTGCAGCTTATCGGCTACCATGCGGAGAAGCAGGAGATGTCGGTGGGCTCCATCAATCTGGTCGATTTGGCTGGCTCAGAGTCGCCAAAGACCAGCGTCCGGATGACCGAAACGAAAAACATTAATCGTTCCCTCTCGGAGCTAACAAATGTTATATTGGCACTACTGCAAAAACAGGATCATATCCCATATCGGAACTCAAAGTTGACGCATTTGTTGATGCCATCGCTTGGCGGCAATTCCAAGACACTCATGTTCATCAACGTGTCGCCGTTCCAAGACTGCTTTCATGAATCGGTCAAATCGCTGCGCTTTGCCGCATCCGTCAATTCTTGCAAAATGGCCAAGGCCAAGAGGAATCGTTACTTGAACAATGCCCCAGCGTCCAGCAACATCAGTTGTTAAAATTAGCCACTGGAAAATCCACATTCAAGATTTCTCTGATGTGTCTGATGTCTGATGTTTTAACATGTATATTCCCTTTTTATAAACTCACAATACGCACCTAAATTCTTGTGTTATCACGTAAATTATAAATGTAAACTAATAAACTTTGAACAAATATGGATAGTTTTTTTTTTTTTAGTTTTTACAATTTGCCTACTGCTTGGCGCACTTCAATCGGAATCTTCTCCACCAGCTCTGTGTGATTATCTCCTGAGCTGGCGAGAACTCCCCTGCGATTCACATGTTCCACATCCGCATTGTATTCATAGTGTTCACCATTGATATTGGTTAGGGTGCCGCCGTTTGCTTCCAGCACCGCCTCCGGTGCACAGGTGTCCCACTTTTTGCAGCCTGGCGTGGCAAATACATAGGCATGTGCCTTGCCCTCCAGCAGCTGGAGCACCTTGAAGCCGGCACCGCCCACCTTAAGCACTTGGCTGGCATTGAACACATCGACGGCCCTTTGATGCAGCGCATTGGAATGTGAGCGTGTGGTAGTGATGATGAATTCTCCTGCTGGCGGCTTCACACTTGTAAATCCTCCAGTGCCCAGACCCTTAAGGCCCCAAATTGTGCGACCCAGTTCACCACTGGATTGCTTATAAAATGGCTGATGAATAATGCCGCCCACAGCCGAGTTCTTGATGGCGATACCAATGAGAACAGTGACATGTTCCACATGGCCTACATGGAATGTGGTATTAATATTGATTTGTGTGTTGACCCATTCATTGAAATACGGCTTACCTTGTGTGTATTCGGCTGTGCCGTCTAAGGGATCCACCCAAATCACAAAATCCTCGGGCTGTGCGTCTTGCCATGCAGTTGGGCATTTCTGCTTCAGGAATGTTTCATCCAGTTCACCGACTAACCAATCAGCACACACATTCAAATCGGAGCCACCCTCCTCGCCAATGATTTGAACGGTGGGAAACTTCTTCGCTAACGAGGCAATGATGCAACGTTGGGCAGAACGATCTGCCTCCGTTTGTGGGTCATCCTTGCCCTTGTCCACAATGCCGAGATCTCCCTGCTTCAGAACGTCGCGTATGATGCCGCCGGCGCGTCTCGCCGTATTGATGGACAACGCCATGACGCGCATAATTAGTGGAGTGCTGCTGGCCATTTTATAGTATTGACTCTTTCTGGATGTGTGGAATGGATAGTTTTTCTATTCTACTTTCTATTCTCTTTGCTTTCGTTAAAATAATACAAATCAGCTGTGGCCATGGCGGCTTAGCTACGTACGCACCTCAATATCTTTGCTAGCAAAATTAGATCAACAAAATGCTAACTTATAAAAATGGATGCGTCGGACATCCAGAAAAGATAAGTATTTGGCAATTGAAACCACCTCTGAAAATTAAAGGGTTACGATTTTCGTATATAAACTTAATAAACAATTATTAGCGACAATTTGGTTTTATAATCTGCATACTGTTCGCCAGCTGTCTGGCCACACAGACCGAGGTCTGGCAACGCTTCGGCGCAGACAACCTTTGGACCAGTCTCTCGCAAAATTAGACAATATCCGCTGCTGGGTCGTTCAAGAGGTAAATCTTACGATTAGTATTAAATTATAAACATTTTTATATTATTGATTATTCTCAAATTAGATAATGGCTCGTGTTTTGGTTGGAGTAAAGCGTGTTATCGACTATGCCGTCAAGGTGAGCATATCACAGAAATAGAGAAAGAATGAAGAATTGCCTGTTGCTTCCTCTTATCACTTGTTGAGCTTTGTTTTGCGTAATACTTATTTTTTTTATTATCAATCAACTAATTTCTTATGTTGTTTCCTTAATTTAGGTGCGCGTTAAGCCCGAGAAAAATGGTGTTGTCACCCAGGGCGTGAAACACTCAATGAACCCCTTCGACGAGATTGCCGTCGAGGAGGCCGTAAAGTTGAAGGAGAAGAAACTAGCCACCGAGGTCATTGCGGTGTCCGTGGGTCCAACTCAATCGCAGGAGGTTATACGCACTGCCCTGGCCATGGGCGCAGATCGCGGGGTTCACGTTGAGGTGTCGGCAGCCGAATATGAGCTGCTGCAGCCGTTGCATGTGTCCAAAATACTTGCCAAGCTGGCACTCGACGAGAAGGCAGATCTGGTGATACTGGGCAAACAGGCCATCGATGATGATGCCAATCAGACAGCTCAGATGACAGCCGCAGTGCTCGACTGGCCACAGGGCACCTTCTGCAACAAGGTCGAGAAGACGGATGCGGGTCTGACCATTGTCCGGGAAGTCGATGGCGGCCTGGAGACGATTAAGACCAAAACACCAGCGGTTCTGAGCGCCGATTTACGCTTAAATACGCCGCGTTATGCCACGTTGCCCAACATTATGAAGGCCAAGAAAAAGCCATTGAAGAAGGTGACACCTAAAGATTTGGGCGTTGATACAACGCCACGCATTGAAATCATCTCCGTTGAGGATCCGCCCGTGCGCCAAGCTGGCGCAGCTGTCGCCGACGTTGACGCTCTCGTTGCCAAGCTAAAGGCTGGCGGTCACGCCTAAGGCCTCAATTCAAAATTTGTGAGCGAAATTCTAAGTTATGCAGTTGAAATTATAAGAAATGTGCATTTATCAAGCCTAGATTAATTGCTTATCTGATCGGCGAGTTTTTCCCCTAGCACTTTAAGTCAAACTAATTGTCTTATTTTGGTATCTGTCGTGTCCAGCCTTAACGAATAAATTGATGTGATTGAAGTTAGCACGAATCTGCCGCAAGGTCAGTCACTGAACGATTCCGTCAATTCCTTTTCAGCATTCGTCGCTCAACTTGACGCACCAAAAATCGACGTCTCTAATTTAGCCATTTTGTTTGTTTTCTTGCTCCAACTTATATGGAATGAGCTAGTCAGAGATTGGAGGTCAGATGAATAGCTTTCAGTTTGTTAAAAACTTTATTTTCATCAAATCAAACTAAGATTCCCTAAAATTATTTCGAGTAAATACGATCGATGGTCGCTCGAACTTACGAACTTTGAACAATTCGATTTTCGTTTTTGAACATTCTCTTCGTTTTCTTCTGTTTTCTTTTATAATTTGAAAATTTCTTCATTTTTTATAATTTGAAAATTTAAAATCGTATATTTTCGAGCCATCTATGCACATATATATAATGTGTGTAATGTATATATGAACATATAGAAAAAATATTATGATTTGCTTATAAAACATACAGAGCTGATATAGAAGTAATCTCATATATATGATTATTATGGACAATGGACTCTTAATAGATATACAGACATGGCAGGAGTTGGCTATTTCATTGGAATAGTTTACAAAATTGTGCAAAATTAGTGCTTGTGAGATTTCATGGTGGTTCTTCATTTTTGTTTTGGCTGTCGCATGTCCGACACTTTAATATATATCACACTGCCCGCAACTGCACCAGCACATAATGGGTTTGTCAGTCCACGTAGCTACTAAACCGCAGGTGAATTAGTTACGTCCAGCAGCCGGAGCCTTTCCCTTATCGCTGAACACCAATATGCGTGTCAGCATTGTGGTAATGCAAGGTATTTGCTTCTGCTGATGCATCTCAGGTGTGTCCGGAGTGCAGGACTCAAAGTCGACGGCGACACGCTGGCAAACGAAAGTGAGCAGAGTTAGCATGTCCAGACGCTTGCCATTGGCGGCCAGCTCGGCGCAGAGGCTTTGCATGAACCAACTGCCACGGGTGGTGTTGCGCCACGAGTAGAAGCCCGGTATGGTCGAGTAGGCAATGAGGAAGTCCGCATGGATGGGTATCTTATAGCTCATTGTGGAGTCGCCATCGGTTTCGGTGCGACCACGCTCCATTGTGACGCCCGTATCCAAGCGATCACCCTGGCAAGCCTGTATGAAGAAGAGCTTGGGTTTACCCGCCAGCGTGGGACAATGATTGGCCGTAAAGTGACTCCAGATATTGTCCAACTTATATTGCGTATCCTTCGAATAGATGTAGCCCATTTCGCCGTGCGAGAGAATGGCCACCAGAATGCAGTCGTTATTCTCGTGATTCTGTGCTGACGCATACTTCACGGTACTTAAGATCTCCTGATAACGATAGTCCTTATATACGGTAACATCGAAGTCCAGCTGCTTCAGCACGCGTGTCAGATTCTCACAGTCCACGTTGGTGCCAGCGCGTGCCTTTAGTGTGGGCACCTCGAAGTGCTCGTGATTGAAAATAAGGGCCATGCCTCGATGCTTGTGCCTCATGTTGTACTCAGCTGCATGTCGGTCGGTCACCATTTTGGCTACATTCTTGTGATAATTGGATGAGGTGCTGTATCCGTTCAAGGCCAGCTGGCCGATGGCGCCAGTGCCGTAGGTGGTCTTGTGATATGTCGAGGTCGATGCACTTGAGGTGGTGGTGGTGGTACTACTGCCAGTGCCCAACGATCCAAAAGCATCGGTTGCGTCGTCCGTGTTGGTGGCCACTTCGACTCTAATACCCACCTGGTCGGTGGACTCGAGATCGTTGTTGCTGTTGCTTCTGTTGTTGTTGGCCGCCATTGTGAAATTTTCGATGAGTCACACAAGGTGTTTGACGATGTCCGGGTAAATTGCAAAAAGCGAAAATTCTTCACTTGTTTTATTTGGGGTTCAGAAATTTGTTAATAATGCGCACGTTGCGAGATCTCGTTGTGGTAACAAAGGAAAGCGACGTAAAACTGCAATGCAGTGGCGTTGCAGTTTGCTAGTTTTCTCTCTTTGTTTGTCTCATGTTATGGTTTTTGCAAGCAACAACTTAACATCGCGCTGCACTGTTATTAACAGCCTGCAGTATTTTTACTTACCGGTAAACTGCTGTTAACAGTTGTTCATTTTTAAAAACATAAAAATATCATGGGTTATTACGAAAATGTGTTTGATTCAACGACTAGGTTTTTGGATACGCCAAACGACGCCAGTACTAAGAGTTATGAGCTGCATATTTTAAATAAATTCATCCAATATGCTTTACAGAGTACATCTATTTTTTGTGATTATGTTAATGTTCTGAGTAGAGATAAGCAGATAAAGGAAATACCGTGACTGGTTCACAGTGACTGGGTAACAGTTTGAAGTCCCAGACAGATACAGATAATAAACATAATTGTAAGTATAAAATATGTGTTCTTGTTTATTGTAAATAGTGTGAGGAATGTATATATATATATATATATATTTTATTTTAAAATTTTTCAATATCGTAATTGCAACCAATTTTTTCCAATAAACGAGCGTCAACCGTAGCTGTGAAGTGCATCAGCTAAATTATTTTTTATCACTTAATAGACTTAGAAATTGATGTGACACGTGGTCATTTCATATGAATCACTGTTGATATTATTTGGAGTTTGTATCGATTTAAAAACAGACTTTGTATGCTTAAGTAACGTTTTTATAAATCACAATGCCCGCAGGTAATGAGTTATTCATCCCACGTAACTACCAAGCACCAGGGAAATTATTTAAGTCCAACAGCCGGAGCCTTTCCCTTATCGCCGAACAGTAATATGCGTGTTAGCATTGTGGTAATGCAAGGTGTTTGCTTCTGCTGATGGAACTTAGGTTTGTCCGGATTGTATGACTCAAAGTCAACGGCGACACGCTGGCAAACTATGGTGAGCAGGGTGAGAATGTCCAGACGTTTGCCATTGACGGCCAGTTGGGCGCAGAGGCTATTTATGAACCAACTGCCATTTCTTGGGTTTCGCCACGCGTAGAAGCCTGGCATGGTCGAGTAGGCAATGAGGAAGTCTGCATGATTTGGTATCTTATAGCTCATTGCGGAGTTGCCATCGGTTTCGATACGCTCCATTGGGACGCCCGCATCCAAGCGATCACCCTGGCAAGCCTGTATGAAGAAGAGTTTGGGTTTACCCGCCAGCGTGGGACAATGATTGGCCGTAAAGTGACTCCAGATATCGTCCAGCTCATATTCCATATCCTTCGCATAGATGTAGCCCATTTCGCCGTGCGAGAGAATGGCCACCAGAATGCAGTCGTTATTCTCGTGATTCTGTGCTGACGCATGCTTCACTGTACTTAAGATCTCCCGATAACGATAGTCCTTATATACGTTAACTTCGAAGTCCAGCTGTTTCAGCACGTCCGTCAGTTTCTCGCAGTCCAGGTTGGTGCCAGTCCGGGTCCCCATGGACTCATCATCGAAGTGCTCGTGATTAAAAATTAGTGCCCTGCCTCGATTCTTGTGCGTCATGTTGTACTCGGCTGCATATCGGTCGGTGACAATTTTCGCCACCGTTTTGTTATAGTCAGATGGGGTGCTGCCCATCTTGGTGGCTACTCTGATTCTAGTCCCAATGTGGTCGGTGGACTCCATATCGTTGTTGCTGCTGCTGCTGTTGTTGCTGCGCTACTATTTGATGCGGAATGGAAAAATACTAAATTTCTTTATCTTTTTGGCATTAGCTAATTTGTAATAGATCGCGCTTTGCGAGAACAAGTGGTGGACGAAATATCGATGAAACATCGATAGCTCGATGTTTTTCAAATTATTTAAACTGCTTTCTCATCACTTAAAACAATACGCGGGAAAAATAATGTTCTTGGAAGTTTTCAATGGAGGTTGTGTTATTTCGTCGTATTTATAAATACGTTTCCTTATGGGGATTGCAATAATGTGAACTCGATTAAGATAGCAAAATATGCAAAATATTCATTGTAGTCAAAATGGGTTATTCGTAATCAAATGTCAAGCCACTCCCTCGGAAATGTTCCTCACTACAGGAATCAAATCGTGTTGATATTTCATCGGTCATGTAATCCCGCCAGTCGCCAATTTTGCCCTTGCGTATAAATTTGATGTTCTGCTGGGGCAGATACTTCTCCAGATTGATGGCTTTATTGCTTTGCATGCTGTCAAATCGCAAATGCTCACAAATGCGTTGCAATTTGGCATCGTCAAGTTGTGCGGAGACGTTCAGGAACTTGGCACAACGCTTAACCACGGCGGGCAAATCGCGGATCATGTCCTCATATTTGATGAACAATACGTTGTCATCGAAGCTGCGTTTCCAGAAGGGCAGCACATGCCTCCAGTAGGAGCCGATGGGCGTATGTCCGCCCAAAAACAGTTCCACAAATTGTTCAAAGTTACCACTGATGCCATGCAGCAGTTTGCAATAATGATAATAAGACACGCACACATCTTTGGGATTGCGTGCTGTGTACACAATCTTGGGCTTCACGGTCTCAAATTGCTCGGGGAGCAGCTGCCAGGATAGATGGGATCGGGCATAGCGTGGACGAGACAAATTTCGCACCTGCTCAACTGTACTTCCATAAGAATTACTGTGAAATGCCAAATATCGATTTAGATCAAATCATAAGAAAAATATATATATATATATATAAAATACGTACGCCACCCACTGATGATGATCGGTGCTAAATAGTGCGGACAGTTCAATCAATGGCGAACGCATACGCAGATCCTGATTGGCAGCCTCATAGTCCAGCTGATGGCCCAGCAACCAGACCATCTCTTGGGCCCATGTCGAGCCGGTGCGTGGATACGACACCATCCACACATCATCCTCGTAGACGGGCAGACTGCGTATTGCATCACCTACTTCGATATATTTGCGTGGAATGATTAGATGATCGGGCAACACTTCCACAAAGCAATCCTGCGCAGGAAATACGGCATTTGTGCGACGCATAATATCCGCATCCAGTTCCCGATATATGAGCTGCATGGCAATTGGCGTTGCTACCGTTGGCCTTCAATCGCTGCAGTCGACTGACTTCCAACTCCCAACTTCAAGTTTAAACTGAGCCCAAACGTGTGGTGAAAGTGACGCCGACGGGAATCCATCTAAGAGTTTGTGCCAAAACCGGCTCAATGCAAACTTTGTTGTTGTAAAGTGCATTAAATATCTACCCTACCAGCGAAACAAGTTAGATTGCTGTAGTCAAGAGAGGTCGACTATATACCCTGTTAAATACCTTATAGATTTATTTTCAAATTTCCGTTTTCCACCCAATGTAAGCATGCTTCGAAATGCACTCATTTTTTATGGCAGGGAGCGGAACTGAAGGGTAAAATAAAAACAAAGGCAGCGCCCAAACTGACCCGAACTGGCTGGCGACAACCGACTGCACATACAGTATGTTAAGAAAGAAACGAAGGCCGATGTATCGATATTCGATAAATTTACACAGTTATCGATTAAATGCAGCAAAAATGATCTGCGCTTGGCATTCGAAAACTTATATTCCAAATTTTAAGTATCTGCCTCTTATAGTCTCGGAGATCAGACGAACTTGGCTAATCCACTCGGTTGTTGAACCTGATCACAAATATGTATACCTTATGGGATCAGAGATTCATTCTTCTGTCCGCCCAAAACCATTATACCCATTTATTCATTGCAAATGGATTCAGGGTATAAAAAGAGTGCTGTATTTTCCCAACATTTTCCTCACTCAAAAAAATAAAGTTTTGCTCAGTTGGCTTTGTTTACGCCCAAGCGGACAAATTTACAATTATTATAATGGCATTTTTCTTATACACAACGGACAAATCGGCGTTAGCAAAGCGTAAACTTGATTGTTTTAGTGAAAACAGAAAGGTGAAAATTGCTTGAAAAGGTTGAGAGTAAATTGCAGACCCTTACAGAAATTAGTTTGAGTAGAACCCAAACCGAATTTATAACGACCCATTTTAAGAGCAGAAAGTATGTGAAGCCTCACATAGTCGCATTATTAACAAACATATATGGGAAGGATTAGATCCATAAGGAACGGATTATGTCATACCTTTGTCTAAACGAAATCGATTTTTGAATGAGTTTCCTTGGTTGTAATACTAAGATCCTTGGGCTTATAAATAGACCATGCAGTTGTAATCACAATCGTTTCCAAATTAAAAGAATTCAGAGTGTATTTTTATTTTATTATTTTAGATTAGATAAAGCGCTCCCTGTCTGGTTGGTATATCCTTGTGAATTTTATTGGAGAAAGTCGTTTAAAAAACAAATTTAAGCTTTGCCTCTAAATCACTCAAGTGCTGAAATTACCAGTTAAATTAAAATTTATTGCGATCCGTAATACTATGTACACATAAAATCTTTAAGTCAATTACAACTAATTCGTCCTAAGAAGCACTCTTAACAGTCATGTTGGCAGTCTCAGTTTAACTACAATTCGTTGTGTACGTATTCCGTGGTCACCTTGGCCTCGCCCTCATGGAACCCATTGCAGTCCACTGGATATTTCACCTGATTTCGATGAATTTTGAAAGAAAAGTAACGGTTACAATTCGAATGTTTCTGGTTAAGCGGATGTGAATGTGACTGTGATTGTGGACTCACCTCGCAATTATATGGCGCATTGATTACACCGAATAGCGTCCAGAATGGTGTACCGGTTTCTGTGCTAATGAAGATCGCTGCACCCATGCTGCCGATCTTAACAATTTTCGGACTAACACCGGCAATGAGACCGCCAGCCGACGAGTTAGTTGATATTTTCTTGGACTGTTGCTGCTGCTGTTGTTGCTGTTGCTGCTCCAAGGCAGCTGCATTTAGCTGGCAGAGCACATAGCGATCACATTGCGGCGACTTCGAGATGTATCTGTAGGCGCGATGGACTTTTAGCACCGGTTCGATAACCTGTTAGATGTTGAATGTTTGTTTGTTGTTTGTCGATTTGTAATGTGGGTTGTTTGGTTGGTTGTTGGGGATGGATGCGTGCGCCATGGAAAACAAAAGAGAAAATTGTAGCGTAATTAATTTAATTTGTGCAATCTGTTGGTTTAGTTAAGTTTTTTTTTCTTATTTTTTTTTTTTAGTTGTAGAGCAGCAAATAGCGTGTTAATTGCTTAGGAATACAATTCTGTTAGCATGCTTACCTCCAGATTGAGCGTGTCCGTTAATCTATCACTGATCTCGGTGGCATTGAACTGCAACAGACCACGTGCTTGCCCCAGTTTCAGTAGCTCCTTGGCATAGCCGACGGCAGGCTTCACATATTGTCGTGAGTCGATTTTCACATTCAAATGATGCTTTGCCACGTGGTTCAATAGGTTGGATATTGTTTCGCTGGGGCGTGCCGGATCGAAATAGGTTTGCTTGGGATAACCTTGAGACTTTAACAGACCATTAAACATGATTTGCGCCGTCTGGAAATATCTGTGGAAAGTGGAAAAAAAAGAAAGAATTTAACAATTGAGTTGATGATTTGTTGTCTGTCTGCCTGGCCATAATGACGCAGCATTGTCAAGTGAAAGGGCTGCTAGAAAGTGGAAGTTATTTGTTGTCGTTGTCTAATAATGATGAGACGTACAAAATGCGAAAAATGTATGTGTATGAATTTATTTATGCATGTATTTATATATTTATGTATGCTTGCTTGCGCTTAAATTGCTTGACCCAAATAGCCCAGACATTCGACTTGTACTTTGCCTTTGGCCCACTTCCTGACCAAACCGGTTCTCCCAACTACATTCTTACGACGCATTCAAAATTAACCGTTCTGCTTGGCCGTAGCATCTTTTTGTTTATTTGTATGCTTTAATCATGCCATCAACTTTGTATCTAAAGCACTCACACACGCACACACCCAAAGCTAAAGCCAAATCCAAAGCCCAAAACCTGAACCCAGGAATTGAGTTGAATTTTTATTTTGGTTGTTTTTTTTTTAACTTCTTGTGGACCAGACAGATTAACAGGCATGTTCTAAAAGCGTCAGCACCAAAAGTGTGTCAAAAGGTAAGCAGCGCAAGAGAGCTTCAAACATGTTCGACGCCAAACAGGTAGCAGCAGTTAACGGTAACTCAACAACAACAACAATAAGTGGCAGTTCTTTGAGCCAATGTTGCTCGCATTTGTATTGCATTTAGACGTAACGCTCAGAATCCGATTCGTATCACAGCCAGGTGCTAAACAGCCTTAAACCGTTAAGAAAGCTCAACGTGATTCACAATTCACGACTTTGCCACAACATGGCTAAGAATTTCAATATATGTAAATAGCTGACACAAACTCACCTTAGATAATTTTCGGGATTGGCTAAATAACTGGTCCAATCGGCCAAATATAATGTGGCCGACTTGATCCATCGACGACGGAAGGATTGATTGTTCAGAGACTCGAATAGTTTGTCATAATCCACTTTACCATCGCGACCCTTGAAGCCCTATAAAATGACAAATATATAGAAAAGTTAAGTGAATCAATTACTTATTTCAATTGAAACTTTAATTTAATATTTTTGCTTTTAGGCTTTCGCAAAAGTTCTTTGGTAAATAAATCTTGGTATTTACCTTCATTATTTTATTAACGCCCGACTTCTCATACAGTGCATCGGCAAGCTCTGAGTTGGAGAAGTGATCCCACAGAACATGAATGTGCTCCAGGAAGGGTGGCAGCACCCAGGCATGACTCTTGTGGCGCTCCTGAGTGCTTTGGCCCTCGGGACCGGCAAATGAGCTGACTGCTTGCATTATCAGCGGCAACAGGTTCATTAAACCATTTTCCGACTCAGGCTCCTCGGGCGATGATCTCTTCTGTTGATGATGATGATGGCTTTGTGCGGCCGGCTTCTCACCACCGCCCTGGGTGTTCATGAAGGCGGAGGCTACCTGTAGAATTGTGTCTAGGCCAATGCCAGATTCGGAGCCGCCACCGTTACCGTTGCTGCTGCTACGTTTTTGTGCAGTGCCCGAATCATCGTCATCGCCTTGTGTGAACATTTCCAGGACATTGCCAATGATGGATGGATCGAAGCCACCGCCACCACCACTGCCGCCACGTGCATTGTTGGCCAGCATACTGCCCAGGCTGGCAAGGATTTGCATAGCACCGCCGCCGCCGCCACCGCCACCAGCGCCTTTTCCATTGGCCTGCATAAAGCTGCCAATGAGGGAGGCGACGCCTGCAAGTCCAGCACCACCACCACCACCTCCTCCGCCGCCAGCAGCAGCAGCACCACCGCCACCGCCATTCTGATTGGACAAAGCCTCCTGTATGAACATGGAGGCCATGTCCAGCAGCGGATTGGATTCATCCTCGCTGGCCAAATGGCCATAGGGCTTGGCGCAGAGCAGCGCCAGCAGAAACAGCGCTCGTTTCATGTACATTTTTGGGCAGGAACTTTCACAATCACACACTTGAAATACTTTTTTTCTTCTATTTTTCTTTGAGCTCGCTTGCTTTGCTATTATTACCTTTGTTGCTGGGCCAATTAAACAACGCAGCAACGAAACGGAGACGACGACGACGACGACGACGACAACAACAATAACAAAAACAGTAACGCGACCGACGCTTCACTGCGCAAAATAAAAACCGCTTGGTAATTGCAAGGCAAAGCGGCAAAATGCGCTGCTGTTCTTTCAACAGAGTGGGATATAAAATAAAGCCGTAGCGCAGCGTGTAAGCACAGCCAGCTCAGCCGAAAACTTTCTTTCTTCTGTGGCTGGGAGACAGTTTGTAACACTTCTTAAGTCGCAAGTCTGTGGGCCAGGCCAACATGTTGCAACGAATTGTGTGTTTGCTCTCCACAAACAACTCAGCTGTGATCGCTTTTTTGCGCTCCTCTCTCTCTGTCTCTCTCGTTGTCTTGCTCTCTTTCTCTCCATCTTTCTTTTGCGCACTCTCTCTCCGTCTTGTCATTCTTTACGCCTGCGCTTTGCGGGATGTCCACGTCAGTTTGCTGCCCGCATACAAATTTAATGTAAAATATGTACCTGTATATATGTATGTGAGTGTGTGTATATGGGTGTATGTGTGTATATGTGTGTGTAAGTGTATTCATGAGAAATACTTTTTCGCTGTTCTATGGCACTCTTGTTGGATTAATTTTTGTTTATATTTTCTACCCACTTTCTTTTTAACACACACACACACACACACACACACACACAAGCACACACTCATGTTGTGTGTCGCTTTGAAATCACTCTTGAGGCATGGGGCATGGTCAACGTCAATGTTTTCCATCATCTTCAGCTTCATTGCTTCTTTGTGCATATTTACAAACTTATTGACGCAGAAAGTTATTATATTACGACAATGCTAACAAGTTTATATAAATATAAATAAAAGATTGTGCCTAAAAAAGTTACTCAGTTGCGGGCATTAACTTGTTTCAACTTGTTTAGCTGATCAGCTATTTAAGCTTGAATACAATTGCAGATTATTATCCAATTTTTGTATTTTATTTTATTTTACAAATCTCACAGCATTAATTTGTAACAAGTTTCGATACGATGTAATTAATCATGTTTATCATTGTGGTTCTTCCGAAAAGTTCAAAGTGTATTTCGCTTTCGTTGTTTGAAGAGGAGTTTCTCTTTAAAAATGTCTTAACTTTATTTTTTCTTTTCTGTTTTTATACTTTTTAATTCAAATTTTTAAACTGAAAATGAATGGTTGGGCCACATTATACATTTCGTCTGGAATTCTCTCCCTTTCTCTCTCTCTCTGGCTTATTCGGATGTGTGTCACGGCCCATTTGTTAAATACTATTCGACAAGAATGGATTAATTCGTGCCAGTTACATAAATTAATTTAAGCTAGGAACAACTTATGCTGACTGGAAACTAGGGGTTAAAAATTTTCGAAACAAATTTTGTGGCCGTGCCTGTTTTAGTCTTGTGTATATCCAATTATTAATGATCTGGAATGTGAAATGTGTATTTCAAGGTATTCAGTTCCGCAGTTCTTACTTACATCGATGCCATCGTTTTCCAGCGCGGAGCACTCTTGTATGTGCCATAGGCGACCCTCCAACAGCCTCAGGCCCATCAAATCGGTTATTATGGTACTGGGCAGAGCACCCAATGCATCCTGCTTGTTAGCCAATATCAGCAGGGGCACCTCGGACATTCGCTCGTCCAGCAGCACATCGCACAGCTCACAGCGTGCCTCGGCCAAACGGAACGCATCGGTGCTGTCAACGACAAAGATCTGTGGAATACTTTTGCTTAGAATTTGAGAAACTGCTGACAAATTTTGGCTAATACCAGGACATTGGCCTCTTGGTAATAGGTATGCCATGTCTGACGCATTCTACATTGACCACTCACGTCCCGCATGCAAACATTTATCTTTTTGAATCTCAAATGCTTTTCGGTTTGATTGGTCGTGGGAGTAATGTGCCTTATCTAGGAAAAGAAAACGCAAATTACTTTCGATAGTCATTTTGTTATTTTTACGGTCTCACGGCTTCCTCAGATTCTGAACCTATACGGGCAGCCAGAGTTGTTTTGCCGGCATTGTTAAGGCCCAAGATTAGCAGGTTAAACACCTGTGTTGGCTTCTTTCGGAATAAGGCGAGGAACGAACTGACCCTTTTGCTTAAACTTGACATTTATTGAAAGTTTTGCTTATTTTTTAGGTGTGAGACTTAAACGTGCTATTACTGAGTTTTGGAAACTGTTTCAGTTTATACTTTTAGATCTGAAATGCTTAGGCTACTTTTATTTTTATTTCACATAACTATGTATTGAATTGTGCACTAATCATTGGTTTCTTTCACAATTTGCATATTTGCATTAATCTCAGTTGCATTAATCTTAGAATTAAAGTTTTATTTTTTCATATTTTTGCACACCCAGTCCATTCCCTCCTTGATGCCCGTACCATCGACAGCTGTGCAGGCTCTGATTTCCCAAGTGCGCTCCTCCAATTGCACCAGACTCAGAGCCTCGGCCACTTCGGAGGCGGTCATCGCATTGGGCAAGTCCTGCTTGTTGGCAAAGACCAGCAGCGGCACTTTTTTCAATCGGTTGTCCATCAGCATCTCAAATAATTCACTGCCCGTCTCCTTAAGACGTGTGCGATCCGTGCAGTCGATGACGTAGATCTTAAATAGCAGAAAGATTTCAATAATTCAATTTTTATGTAAACTTGGAGAAATGTCTGGATTACCAAAACATCTGTATTGGCAAAGTAGTTCTTCCAATATGGTCGAATCTTCCATTGACCGCCAATGTCCCACACGTTCAGCTTGAAGCCATCTGCTGCCACCGATTTAATGTTGAAGCCCGCCGTAGGCGTCACCTGCGGATGATTGCAACGACTATTAGGAAAGCAAAAACGCATCTGTTCCAATATACTCACGGTTTCAATATCCTCAGAGGCAAGTTGTTTGAGAATTGTTGTCTTGCCGGCATTGTCCAAGCCAAGCAGCAAAATACGCGCCTCCTTCTCAGGATTCGGGCGTAGTTTGCGCAACAGCGATAGAAGTCCCTAAAATTGAAAACAAGAAAAATAAAAAAAAGTTTGATTTTAAAATGTTAGCAATTTGCGGGCAAACTTTAAATATCGATACTATTTTGACTGTTGCTTAGCTGGTCACACTTTTTATACTCAGCTGTTGTGCATGCAAAAGTTATCGATACCAGCAGTCGCACAAGTTTCCATGACAACAACAAATAATAAACAAACATTAAATTGGATAATAACAGGCAATTTAATTATTTTAATTACTGTTATAACCCTTGGTAGACAATCAGTTTTACTAGCTGGCAACGTACCATTATTTTTAAATATCAAGTAATTAATATGCAGCACGATCAGTTGAATATTAGCACTAATTTTCGCACTTGAATATGAACACAATTCGAGTTGGAAATTTAGAAACCACCACCAAAGACAACATTACAGGTGCAATGCTAGCTAGCAACTAAACAACGGTCGACCAAACAATAGAGCAACAGCCGCAGGTAGAGGGTACCTGCCACTCAACTCTCGCCACTCACCTGCTCGCTGTGCTCGTCGCTGCGCAACCGCTCTCTGGACAAGCGGAAGATGCGACAGTTTCTATTTACGGGCTTCAATGCATTTGGGCAGCACAATATCAACAGCAACAACACTTGCCGCACTTCCGGTCGCGTTGTTGCCTTAACCGGTTCGTATTGTGAAACAGTTCGAATTTTCTACGCACAACTAAATCCTTGAATTTGCTTCTAGAAATATGCACGCCAGGCGATAGCAATGAGTACCCAGTGATAACTGCTCCAAGCTGGCGCTACACGGCTTATGCTGTGGGCCAAAGACTATGGCTGCGAGGATTGCTCGACTCGCAGCCGGGGGAATGCCTGGAAGTGGATGCAGCTGTTAGAATTAAAGCACTGGCTGCCTGTGACAACCATTGCCTAGTGCTGCTGCAGAATGGCGAGCTCTTCAAACTGGCAGCCAAGCCAAAGGCGCAACTGGTGCACATCAAATTGGAAAATCCTCCAATTGCAGCAGCAGCCACCAAGCGGACTATTTTTGGAGATGCAAAGAGAATTGCTTGTGAGTCGCCAGGTGAAATCACTCATATTGCCTGTGGCTCACACATCAATGTGGCCATCAGTGCTGGGAATGCCATCTACAGCATACCCAGTTGCCTGCACCAGTTTCCGCCGCGTCAGTGGCGAGTGCAGCAGCTGGAATGTGGACATGAGCATGCCATGCTGCTCAACGGCAATGGAGATGTCTACAGCTGGGGCAACGGACTGTGAGTTGAGCACCCTTAAAAATGAGTGTAATTCTGATTATTTCTCTTGCAGACGTGGCCAACTGGGTCACGATGCGTTGGGAGTGCAAGAAACGCCTCGACTCGTGGAAGCACTTGCCGGCCTTAAGGTGAACAAAGAATTTGATTCTCACTCTTTATCTATTGTTTAGTTTGAGTTTTATGTAATCAGTCCATTAACGTTTGTTGTAGATAACACATATTGCCGCTGGTGGTTGGCATAGTGCAGCAATTTCAGCATTTGGCGATCTCTATACGTGGGGCTCCAATTGCAATGGTCAGCTGGGTATGCGCGTCCTGAAACCCGATTGCTTGCTAAAGGAGCCCACGGTTTATCCACTGCCGCAGCTGCATGATTTGCCCGATTGCTGTGGAGCTGCCCAGGATGCGGATGATGATGCTGATGCTCTCTGCTCACCCTTAAGGATATTTGCTGGCTCACGGCATACGTTGCTGGTGCGCAGCTGTGGGCGTGCTTGGGGCAGTGGTTTGTCAGTCCATGGTCAGTTGGGCAAACCGTTTGGGGAACGGACGTATTTGGACAAATTTGAATCCATTTATGATGCACCTGCAAATTGCGATTATAATGTGATTTGTGGCCCTTGGGCCACATTAATTATGTTGTCTAAGTAAATTCATATTTTTATGTCTCAAAACCATTTTGTAATTATCTGTATTTTGATTGATTATTTAAATTTTCGTCTTTGCGTTGAATTATAACTTTTCAGAATATTAACGCGTACATGTGTGCACATGCTAAGGCTTGCTGCTATGGCACTCACTTTGCGCATATAGTCGCTTCGTTCTAGCATTTGGTGTCTTTGCTAATACGTTAGCCAAGTTTCACACCGGGTATAGGTTTGCTTTTAAAAAAGTTAAGAATAAATCTAAATTAAAGATTTAAAGAAAAAAATAAAACGTTTTAATTAGTGCCCACTCTATTTAAAGAAGTTTAGTGAAGACTATTTATAAGATTAAATTGCTTATAAGCTAAAAAATTAAAAAGTCGGTTATATTCCCAGACATAGCATAGACAGGTAATCATGGCGATAATGATCAAAAATATAAAATATTGATTCGGAGATCTCTACTTAAATGTTGACGATTCTGATTTGTGAAGAAATTTTCAATTTCCATGCAAGCTCAGTTTAAAAATAGTCAGTAGTTGACCTGAGCAGCGAACTCAATAAATAAAAATAATAATTAATAATTAATAATAATTGCAAACCTGAGCGGATAATGGCGTAAGTAATTTTTGGGGTTTTAGTGGAATCGAGTTGCTAACCTTTCCATTCCATTCCCCATTTCCCAGAATTTTTGCACTGATGTGGCACATTGGGGTCTCCTTGCTCTATCCTGACATCTATATGAAATGCATTCAGGACACACTGGGCGATGAATACAACATGCTGCGGCTCAAAAGGGATGGCGCATCTGTGGAGTTCAGTTTACCGATCATCGTTTTGATTGAAACAATTCTTGATTTATTGTGATAGGTCTGCCGATGCCATTGGCGAAGTGGTCGCTTACGTCGTCGACGTCGTCGTCATGTAATCAGTAATTTTATTTTTAAAACTGTTATTAAACAATATTTACTTTAGCAAAAGTCAGACATGCAGTGCAATAAACTTTTCAGCACTTGTGGTTCGGATCGACGACTAAATCGCCAACTGACGCACCCACCGACTGACGACGGTTTGGTGGGACTTTCTTTGTTTGAAGTGTGTGCCTGTGTGTGTGTGTGTGTGGTGTGTATGTGTTTGTGTCTATATATTTCTAGGAAAGTATTGCGATAATTTCGTTCTTATTGGAGTAGCTTAGGGGTTTAATGCACACTTATCTTTAGAATTATTATTTTTTATTTATATTAATTTATAAAAATACTCTTAATAAATAAAAACAAACATTCTTATTGCATACATTTATTTGAAGTGAGAAGTGTAGTAGTAACAATTAGTCACAAATTAGTACATTTATATAATTGTCATAAGAATTTTGCTCATGAGTTCTGAAATCTTCTGATTTTATTTTTGTCCCTACACTCAGATAAACTAGTCTTCAATTTTTTAAGCACATTATTTTTGCTTCTTAATTTCATGTTCCATTTTTGTAAAATAAAAAATATGTGTCATTTCCAGGATATTGGACAAATTTTTATTTGAAAATTAAATGCATAAAATCTTAAAGAAAGAAAATATAAATATTAATAAATAAATTAATATTTAGAAAAAATATTTGTAATTTACAAATTATTTGACTTATTTTAACTACATGTTAGGCAAATTTAAACTGCTTATGCAGAATTCTCCCCTTTTTTTTAATTGAAATATTTTAATTTTAAAGCATTTTCATGGTTTTATTTATTTAATTTTAATTTTAGGGCGATTATCTAAATTTAAAGGCAACTCTTGCGAGTGTGTATTAAACCCTTATTTATTTCAATCGTAGTGCTCTCAACGCTCCCTGTTGGCCGATCCATCTCTATCTCCGTGCGTATCTGTCTGCTGTATAGTGAGTTCAACGATTTAATGTTATTTGCCAAATGAAAAAGTAAAAACAAATGTTTATCTTATAACGCACTCCGTGCGTTGCGTTCTAGCAGCCGGACCGGACAGAATGCGGTGCGCAAATAGGCTTTGCTTTTGGGCTTTACTTTTTTATGACAGCGCCATTTTTCAAGCAAACTTTGTTATCAACAAAAAAAAGCGAAAAAAAACGTAGAAGCAAAGAAATTGAAAATATACTAAGGCGGAAAGTGTCATTTTTAGGCCGCAAAACTATTTGCTACCAGCCACTGGCGCTGCAACGCCACAGAGTGTGGGCGAAAGGGGAAAGGCATAAGAAAGGAAAGGGGCCCATGTGTGTGTGGGAGGGGGCTGGGGGCGGTTGAGTTCAAGCGCCTGGCTCAAGGCGAATGCGGTTGAGTTTCCGTTTCTGCAGCTTATCAGGGCCACTTGAAATATCCGACCAGCCCAGCACAAAAAGTGCTAATTGTAGCACTCCCTGTGTTTATCTCTGTATATGTGTGTGCGTGTGTGTGTGTGCATATCTGTGTGTGTGTGTGTGTGTGTGTGTGTAGGTGCATGTGTTTTTCGTTACTCGAAAATTGTAATTCATGCGTGCCCGCAGACGCCAAAGTTTCAACAGAAATCAGTCAATCATAACCAAAAAAGTACAAAAAAAAGAAATGCTTGTTTGCTGCCCCTTCGATAGGCTGCAAGTGCGTGCTGTGCCGCATGCAACGTTGCACATAGCGCCCGAATAGCCTGCCCCTGAGACAAACAATGGCTACTCCTTGGCTACTTGGCTGCTACTCCCGTATGTTGGCTGTGCGCAAAGAAGCAGGGCTCAACACGTTTACCAATACCCCATGCCCCAAAACACTGACCTACCTTGACGACCAGCCTATTTACATTTGGGCGTAGCACATTGACCACTAACCACTGACCACCCCTGACCACCTGCACTTCAACTAATCATCACTTTGGATTTGCGCTAATGACTTGCCGCACACATTCCCCTCCACCCGCCCACCAACATACGTCTCTTTGGAGCTTGTAAACTCACATTACGTGTAAGAAAAAATGGAAAATAAAAACGAAATATGAAACGTGTTCATAAAACGTTTTGGCATCCCAAATGTACATGTGTATGGAGTCGTTGCAGGTCCCCGTAGACGTGCCATAAAAATTATGCATGAATGTATTTGCTTTATTCATACATATACATATGTATGCATGTATTTATTTATGTATGTGTGTAAAGCACTTCCATTCAGATTGCTGCCCAAATAAAAAGTTGCCCTCGACTAGCCCGAAAAAAAATGGAGAAAAATGTGAGAGAGAGGAACGAATTCAGCGTCACATTTTTACGGGTCCATTCATGTGACGACGGAAGTGTCAAGTGGCTGTTGGCAACTCGTCGACGACAACCAGCTCTCATCCTGCGCGTCCTTTTCGTCAACGTAGTCGTCGTCATCGTTGCCGTTGCTGCTCTGCTCTGCTCTGCATCGTCGAAAATGCCGTTATTGTTACCAGTTGTCTACCTTGCCGCCTCCTCTTCCATATATGCATGTTTGAATACATATACACCCCATCACCTATCAGTCCTCGCTCTCTAACACACACACACACACACACACACACACGCACGGCTCCTGTCTACGTGTGCCACGTTGCATTCTGGGCTCTGCGTTGGCGTCTGCCGTTGAGTGGCAAACTTTTTTACGTATCCTCCTATCGTTTCGTACGGCTAAGTATGTTTTTCTTCTCTTTTTTATTTTTTTTCGTATATGTGTATGTTTTTCTTACTCGTACCCTACACCATTTTTATATGCCCTTCATTTAGGTAGCTTTGTTCTTTTTGGTACAGTTGTGTTTGTGGGGTTAAGTGACTGTGCAATGTACGAATAAGCAGTTGAAATACGTTTACACGGCATGCAAATAGTCCCACCGCTCTTCTCAAAGTGGTTTGTCTGCATTATTCGCTATACTTTGAAACAATTGCTATTTAGGCTATTCATGGGTGAAATATAAAAAAAAACATTAGCAAAATTTTATAGAAAATAAAAGCAATATTGGGACTGACAACATTTTATGCAATTTAGATTTATACAAAAAAATTGCTGAAAATTTTAATGATAATATGGAACTTAAACTGAATAAACTCAGCAGTACTTAACAGTAATAAAAGTTAGTCGTATAAACAGGAAGTTAGAAATAGTAGTTATAACTAAGATGTGTTTTACTCAAATTAATTACATTAAATCACTTAAATTAAATAATTACCAAATAGTGAATACTATCAGCAATTCGGGTTGATTTCATAATTATTGTGCAGAATTATTTAAAAAGTAATCTAAAAATAATTAAATAATTATTATTAATAATCGCCTATAAGACATTATTAGTAATAATTATATTGTTAAGTAATAATTTTGTAGAAAAATAATTATTGAGAAGAAAATGTGATCAACTTAAATCTCCAATCTTGCTGCTTAAAATGCCATGACAAGGACGCACATTGCGTTGACAACTTGATTGTCCTGGCCACACAAAAGCAATGCTTAATTGAAGTAAGTCACTTACATAACCAACAACAACGGCAACAACAGCAACAACTAGAACAACAACAACAACAATGATAAAGACAAGATTATATGATTACGCGGCGGCTGGTCCCATGGCCCACGCACACCATGCAACCGACAACAGCTTTCGCTTTCGCTTTTGGGCCAGTGAAACTCGGCCCTTGCCACATCCTCATCCAACAATAGCAACACCATCAACAGCAGCAGCAGTTGTAGAGCCACTTAACAGCAACTGCTGCACATTTGCATTGCGTCTGTCTAATGAAATTCTGTGCTGTTTGGCAGTTGGCAGACTGCGTTGCGACCTTCGCCTTGGTTAGCTGCACTTTTTGGTCAAACAAAACGCCCAAAACCGTTGGCCATTCATGGTCACAGAGCCTTCTGCCCAGGCTGCCCTGGCTGCACGTCTGGTTGCTCGTCTGGCTGCCATGCTGGCGGTTGTTATTTTTGGCGCAAACGTGCCCAGGCCGGCATCGCAACTGTATATGTATATCTATGGCATTGGGGCGATGATGGCAACACGCACACAAACATATAAGCAGACACACACACACACGCACATACACACGCACATACACACATACACACACACAAACAGAGCAAAAGAGTCAGATTCGAAGTCGTTTTGTTGCATCCTCCACGCTGTGGCATTGGCATTGGGTAAATGTGTGGCACCAGGCAGCCGGCAGTCAGCCGGCTTTTCTTGTTGTTGTTGTTGTTATTGTTGTTGTTGTTTTTTTGGCATGCCGTCTGCTGTTTGCTGTTTGGCAAATGGTGCCACGCGGCGTATACGTAACGCGCACACAACTCTATTTTTGTTTGTGCAATTCGGTGATTCATGTTGCCGGCGTTAATGCGCTTATGGGATCATAAGCTATGGGCAGCTGCTGTAATCACTTCCAGGAAAGCTCACACTGCAATCATACGCTGATTCAGCAATCATACTTGCCTGCTAATAATCATAGTTTCTTGTAGCTGCACTTCAGCGAAAAGTGACTTGTCGCAAATTATTCTGAATAAATAATCGAAAGGTTTGGAAAATCTCGATTGAATGTGCAGAACTTCAGGATTTTTCATATAAATTTTATTTATTTTTAATTTATTGTAATCGGAAATGTGAAATAAACTTGATCTGCGTGGGTGACTTCAAATATGAAGTCGCTACTATTCATGGCTATAACGACTCGACAGTTGATCTTGGCCAAGAACGAATCTAGATAGATTCAGGGTATAATTACAACACCTGCTGCAAGAGTATTCAACTGTGAGTGGTATTTAAAATATTTGGAATATTCTGCATAATTAACTAAACGTAATAAGAACTAAAGTTACTTTCAGCACGAGATATGATTTGATGTATTATTTACATATTTTTTGGACAGCATCCCAATTGAATTTTACTTATGCAACTTTTGCTTGTGAACTTTCAACTCATCTGAAATTATTTTTTTATTTTTGTGTCTGCAGTATCCTTTTTAAAAGCACATACACTTTATATTAACTTAGACACATACACACCATTTTTTGCGTTGTCTGCCCAAAAATCCTTAGAGCAAGTTTCCCTTTCCTCAGCCCGTCTGTCCGCCGGTCCAAGTGTCTAGCTGTCTATCCCTCAGTCTATTCGATTGCCCGTAATGTAATATGCGTTTATGGCAAGCTGCTTCCCATGGCTAAGTCCAAATGCCTGCACATTCGATTTATGTACGAGTAGATGCTTCGATACTTTTTGATTCTGTTGCTTGTCCTCTCCCTCTCACACTCTCTGGCGCTCTCCTTCTCACTCTTGCTGTGTGTGTGTATTTCTGCGTTTCGTTCGTTTTATTATTTTGCCTTTTGCTTTTCGCTCGTTTGCATATTAAAATTTCATATGCATTTTTTTGCTTTATTAATATCTAGCAGTTATTTTTGTTGACTGCTGGTGCAACTTGCCTTGGATCTGTTCGATTGCTGGCTGGGTTAGCTGTGTTTCTGCTCCGTTTGCCCCATCAAACTGCACGTCGAAATTAAATTTTAGTTATGCGAGTGTATGTCTGTGTGTGTCTGTGTGTGTGTGTGTGTCTGTTGATGTGCAAAATGAAAGCGAGCTTGGCACTGGAGGTAAACGGGGAACTGCAATCCAGGAACTCGGATCTGACACTTGGATCTTGGTTTCGGCTCAAGCTAAGCGCGATTTATTGAATTATTTAGCGAGCAGCTGCTTAACTCGATTTACTTGACGCCAATGCACACATCAGCCATATCCTAACCGACTGCCAATATATATACATATATGTATATACACTTGTACATGAATGTTCTTCCATATTAACATATGTGTTTGAACGTCTCCTCTTCATGCTCATGGACAGCTCCACTAATTTGTTTTTGCCTTGCCGTGTCGACGTCATTGAAAATTAGACAAATTGAAAGAGTCAAAATGGCAAAGCGACAAAAAATTAAATCGAATATATGCATGTTAAATGCTATATGCCCAGTGTGCAAAAGAAGTGGAGAACCAATACAGTTGCACTATCAATTTGCACAAAGCACACACACACACATGCTCATATATTCACGCATACAAATGCACAAAAGCATGTCATTTAAGTAGCCCCAACACACACACACACGCATTAAGAGATATTCTACGCTCTTTTTGGTTTCTGCCTGCTGCTTCTTTTTGTGCGCTTCGACGCGTCACCAACTCTCTGGGTATGTGTGTGTGTGTGCGTGTGAGTGAGTGTGAGTGTGTGTGTGCCTGCTTATGTGTATATGTTTGTGTGAGTGTGAAGTTTATTCAACTAAACGAGCGGTTCATTGAACTTGGCCGAATGGCGAATATTCGGTTGTCGTAGGTTAGGGCACCCATTGTGCATTCACCAAATGAAGTTGTGGCGAGTTAAGCACACGCATTCACACATACACAAACACACACCTATACACGTTCACTTACTAACACGCTCATACATACACACTCATAAAGAGAATCGCACAAGAGAATGAGTGGCTGACTGACTGACTGACTGACTGACAAACTGTCCGACTTAATAGATGACTAACGAAATGAGTGACGAAAAGTGCAATGGCAAATGCATTTACACACGCAGACACACACACGCACACACACACACCTCCCAATCACACACACATATTCACTCACACACGTACGCACATCAAAAGTGCATAAAAAGCAATAAGTGAGCACTTTATGGCACTGAGGCAAGCGGCACGCAGTTTCGGCAGCCTTACATGTGTCGTCTGGCCACGAAACGTGGCAAGTGGGCAGGGGGAAGGGGGGAGCCGTGCTGGTAATGCACGTATAATAATCCCATTGATAACAGAGTAAAAGCAATCGGCAAATGAAATTTGCAGTTATCAATATGGATTGGTCTTTGAATATGCCATTTATATATATTTGTACTAAAGAACGAAATAATAATAACGTTGTCTGCGGCGCACTGGAATGAGACTAGAACGTGCTGCTGACTCTCAGATTTGTGGAAAGCCATCTAAGACTTTCGACACTATTGAAAGAAAACCTAATGAAAGAAATGCGCACATCTCGAATTTGATTCACAACTGATCTGCCGCATTGATTGTATGGAAAAGCATGAAAAACACATTATCTCCAATTTTGATAAAGAAAAAAATATATTTTATAGATGAAATGTGGAAAAGATAAGTCGATTTGAGAACTGGCCATAATTTCCATTTTAAAAACACTTATATTCATGAGTAAATCTTATTCATAAAACTGAACTGATTTATAAAGATCAGTCAATTAATTCTAGTTATATTCTCTAACTACTTTTACTTATCAAAACAAAAAATGTTCTAGTTAAAGTGAAGAGTTAGTCTGTAAGCTCTGCATACAAGTAAGTCAGAAAGCCTGCTTCTTGTTTCTAACATCTGAACAATATTTCTAAGTTGTATGATTTTTCCACATCATTTTCTTAAATTGTTGTCAACTTATGCATTTTTCAGGCAGACATCAGAAGCGATTTTCAAGTGCATTTTTCAAAATGTTCGAAGTAGTTCGTCTTGCATATTCTTTGAAATCTAACGCTTCGCTGCTTTTCTTTATTGCTTGTGCCCTTCAATTGTCTCCATCTAACACTCAAGTGTTGCCACAAACTTATATACCTATATGTATATGCAATATAAAAAGTGGCAGCCAAGTCAACTTACCACAAAAAAATTGCAAGTCTTCTGTCTGCCCAACGAGCGAACCCACTGATCTGGGATTGGTGGCATCTTGAGGCAGAGCTTTCATAGACGAAATATGAGGCGCAACCGAAATGCAGCAAGCGCTAGGTCGCAAGCAGCAGACCCTCCTGTACTATGTATGTCTCCCCCTCAGTCATCTCTCGGTTTGCATATGGGTAATTTGAGAACATTTGCGCTTTAACTGCAGGCGAAAATAAGAAAAAGTAGCAGCAAAAAAAAAAGTTCGTATGTACTTACATATGAGCAGATGTGTCGCCTTCGCCTGTTATCTTGCTGCGCACATACACATACATTTATTTATACATGTGTAAGTGTGTATGTGGTAGTATTGTATCTGTGTGCTTATGTTCGTGTGGACTTTCAAAGGCCTAAACCGATGCGCCGCTGTTGCAGCTTGTTTTGTTGTAGCTCTTTTTTCTAGCTGACTTTTGTTGTTGTTGTTGTTGTTGACTTTGAGGGCTTCATCATCTGCTTTTGGCCAGTCGCTCGCTTGCTTGGCTTGGCTGCCCGGGCCGCCCGACTGACGGACGGACTATGAACGTTGGACGGCCAACGACAGAAACAGACAGCGACGAGCCATTGGAGTGGCTTAGGTTTTGGAGTATGCTTTGGCCAGCAGCTAGACAAAAGTGACCACGCCAAGGGTAGGAGACAACTACAAGAACAGCAATAACAACAACAACAACAACAACAACTGGCGGCACATTTCAAGTTGACTTTATTTTCAACTGCATCGACTTTGGTGTCCAGCCTTTCGGTTTGCCTAGGACCGAAACTTGATGAATTGGGAATTAATGCCTGTGACAAGCTTTTCTATTATTTGCTTGCTGTCCATGTGGAAGTCAAAAACATGGAGTGTCATAAAAAATCTATAAGAAAAATAGCTTGGCTGTCAATCAGACGATTATCCAGATGTTCTCATACCCTATAATTCAAATGTCCCATAAACAATTTTGAGAGCTCTAACTGAAACAACGCGAGAACGCTATGAATTTGGGGTAGGAATTAACCCAGGAATAAACGGGAGCGGAAGAAGTCTTATTACTTAGCACAGTCAGTATACATACAACAGATTGGCTCAATAGATTTTACTGTTTGACAGCTTGCCAGATTTATTTGCATGCATTTTTAATGATTTAAGAAGCATAAAAATCAGCTCATAATTTTTGCATTTTCAGAATGTTATTTCTTAAATAAAAATATTTGTTTTTGTTCGGCATTATAAAAAAAGAAAGTTATTTACTACTTTGAACTATTATTATTACAGGGTATCATGTTGTCAGTCAGCTGCACTTGCAGCATTCTTTGCTGTTGTGTGCTGGCATTTTGGGTATTTGATATCTTTTGTGGGTCTTTAGTCACACAGAAAATGTGTTGCAGTAGCATTCTCATACTCTGCTCACGCACGCACATACACTTACACACACACACACACAAACAAACACATGCACATACGCGTGTGTATCTTTTGCTACTCCTGCTCTCTGCTCCCTTGAGCGTTGAAAAGTTCATTGCACTTTTTGCGCAGAATTTGTTGCCTAACCAGCCGAAGAACAAACGCACGGACGCACAGACGGACAATATACACTGTTGTTGTTTGTTATTTGTTACTGTGGTTGTTGTTGTTGTTGTTGTTATTCCTCTCCTACTCTTTGGCTTTTGGTTTCGTTGTGTTGTTGCCGTGCGCCTTTTTTCGTGTTTGGCGTCAACATTAGCAGCAGGTGTTTGACATTGCGTCAAAGCTATTGTTGCTGTTGTTGTTATTACTGTTGCTGTTGCTGCTGCTGCTGCTGCTGCTGCTGCTACTGCTGCTTTCGCTTCAGTTGCGACTGGTTGCCTGGCTGACAGCCTGCCACAGGAAGTCACAGAGCATTTGCCAAGTTGTTTTCATTGTTAACAAGCTTTCTGTTGTTGTAGGTCGCAAAATGTGAGCACAAGAGCCTGATGCGAATGAGAATTGTAAATGCGAATGCGAATGAATCGCGTAATACGAAAAGCAAATGCTCAAAATTCATACGCAGACGCATCATCCAATTAGAGTTGGCATTCAAGTTGCTGTGCTAATTAGCCACTAAAAATCATAGCCCAAACCAGTTGTAAACTGATATTCGCACTTCTGATGCTGACGATGCATTTGCAGCCAACGTTCTCTAGAATAGTGTTTTATTTTTGCCGACCGTCTAGAGCCCTCTGAGCTATATCCTCATTAAGGGATTATTAATAAATTAGAGTCCACTGATTGGCTTAGAATAAGAATCAAAGTAAAATTTTCTGAATGTTGGCAGTTCGCTTACCTCAACCCAAAATCAGAACTTATTCCCTATTCAAATACTCCCGACTATTGGCCATAGATATGCTTAGCGGAAAGCTCATTAGCTGCCTGTTGGTGTACTTCAAAGGCCTAATCATAAATTCACGCTCAAATAAATGCACAACTGACCAATGAAGCCAAACAAAGAGCCAGTAACTAAATCAAATAGAACTTCAGTTAAAACTGAAGCGTAAAGTGCTTTACAAGGCAAACAAAAAAAAAAGAAAAAAAATAAAATGAAAAATACGAAACGTTTGGATGGCTATTTTCTAAATAAATATCTCTTTGGCTTGGTAGCCAAGTGCATGACCATTTTGTTACTAATTTCCTAGCTATTTTCTCTAACCATTTGCTGCCGGCTAACAGCTGCAATTGATGGCAAATATTGCGTATACGCCCCGGCCGCACTTATGCAATCGGTTCGCCTGCTGTTTGGCCTGTTTCTTTTTTCCGCAATTTTTCTAAACAGCAAATGGCTGCAGCAAAGTCTGAATTCTAAATATATGTGTTTGTGTGCTGTGCGTGTGTGAGTGAGTGTGCACACGCATAAAAGGATATTGATCTGCCCCTTACCAGAATGGCGACCATTACGCATCAGCCGGGAGGCGAATGCCTGCTGCAAACTTTTTCCTTTTTTTCTGTTTTTTTTTTTTTTTGCCATGAAAAGACCGAGACTTTGGAGGGGTGCTGCAAGAAAGCCAACCGTACAGAAAGGCCTCAAAATTGGCGCGAGCATTTCTGTATAATTTACCCTGTTTGCAATGTACTTAGAATATACTAAAGACTACATTAAATGGATTTCAGTGGTAGAACTTATGCACTTTTCGTTTGCAATGTTGTTTTTGCTCTGTGCGTGAGCAGGCCTAGAGCCTAGAGCCAAGTGCCAAGTTTTTGCTGTTTATAAATTATACATAATTATAAATTTATTATGTTTTTTCCTCGCTTTCCGTAACTTTTGTGGCCTGCAATGCTATACAGTGCTTATTTTAAATTGGATTTAAAAGAAGATTTTTCAAGCTGCCTTTTCAACTGGATAGCCCCAAGTGCTTCTTTTTTTTTTTTTTGGACAGCCTTTAGCCATTTCCTGTCGCCCAAAAACGTAAAGGGAAATTCATTTCCCATGCGCACGACAAAGCCATGTCTGGGCTCTTTGCATTTTCATTCTGGCCAAAACGAAAACTTAGAAAAAAACAACGAAACAAAAACAAAAAGATAAAAAAACACAGGCCTTGCATTGATAATTAAGCAGAGCAGACAAAGACA
The DNA here is from genome assembly GCA_035041535.1 of Drosophila cognata. Lineage (NCBI taxonomy): Eukaryota > Metazoa > Arthropoda > Insecta > Diptera > Drosophilidae > Drosophila > Drosophila cognata. Next base: position 7,154,873 of record JAWNLC010000571.1, on the reverse strand, counting down.
GAGCTCAAGTCAAATGGTCAGGTACAGTTGAGTGTGTGAATCACAATATTTTCGTTTTCACAATTAAAGCTGAAATATGGCAAATTTGATTAATTAGTTCAGCGCAAGTAAAAATTATTGGGATTAATTATTGATAATTTAAGAATTTTGTGAAATACTCAAAAAAATTCGGACTTCAATTTCAAATTAAATTTGTTTTACACTTTTTAGTTAAGTTTCTTTAAGCATTCCATCAAGTGTGTGTAAATTTCGGTGTGCCAATTTAAAAATAATTCGTTGAGCCATTTAGCTTGTAGCGTGTGACGAATTTTCAAATTATTTGTTTTGGTCGCTGGCTATAAATTTGAGCTCTTTTCGTGTTGGCCATTTTGCTGCTTGTGTTTTAGCTTTTGCATATTTGACAAAAGCAGCAGCAACAAAGAAAAATGGAAAAACTGCCTGGTCGCTCACCATCAACATCTAAACGGCCCAACGACAAATTTATGATAATTTACAATGAAAAAAAATTACTCGTACCACTGAGGTTCCCTTTGCCATAGAATGACATTTTAGTACATCGTCTATTATTGCCTCGAAACATGCTCTTTTGTTGTTTGTCGAAACATTCTCATGGCCCGCAGGCGCCACGCCCCTTTCCCTAGCATACTCACCATCGTCCGGCTGGCTGTTTGTTCAAAAATATGACCGCTAGCATATTGCAAATTATATTTAATTAACATTGCATTTGGACTACAGCCTTCCAAGCTCTGTTGTATCCATTTTTTTTTTTTTGTTTTGTTTTCATGTGTTTTTTTTTTTTTTTTTGTTTTCCTTTTTTCCAACGAAATTCAATTGCATTTTTAATTAGGTGGCCATCAGTTTTGCTGTTCGTTTTTTTTTTTTGTCTGATATCGTTTAGCTATTTCGGAATATTCATAGGGCTTGTCGCTATGCATTTGCCATGCAAACGATGGAGTTGCTGAAAATGCCTGCAATTGGCATGCAAAAATGTAATTAATTTCACTTATGATAAAAATGTCAAAAATTAGATCTTGTAAATAGGTTGCTTCAGAAAATATTGCTAAAACGATAATAATAAGAAAAAAATAAGCAAATACGTTTTTAAATGATTTTTTTTTCTTTCAGGACTTTAAACTTTAATTGTCTCCATTATTCACTTACTGAGACAATTTCACACCCACCGTATGCCAAACCACTTTATATATTTTACAGACCAGGGTAACAGACTAACAGCCTCATTAGCACTAGTGCTGGGCAGCAGTCTAATCTCGCTTGGAGCCCCATTTTTTTCTTTGCCTAGTCCCTACATGGACTTCAGATGCCTCCAATAAATTTCGGCTACCATTTGAACAGAGCAAAGGAAAAAGAAATATTGAGAACAAAAATATAAAAAACGCTGGCTGGCAAACTGACAAAAGGCAGCCAGCTTGTTGCATATATTTTAGCCAACTTTTAAAATATGTTGCCATTTGCTGGCCTAGCGGCCGCATGCAACAGGCGACAGCAGCTGCCGCTTAGACGTTGATGGCCATGCCAGTCAGAGGCAATTGAGTGGAGGCAATGTGCAAACAAAAAAAGTGGTTTTCTATATATTTTTCTAAAATCAAAATGTCCAGTTTTTTGTTCATCAACGCCGCTGCTGCTGCCTTGCTGCTTATTGGCCAAAGTTGTCTCTGGGTTTTTTTGCGCTGCCACTTGTGCCTGCAATGTCATTAACTTGGCCAACCGGCCGCCGCCTGCTCCAGCTGCAGCTCCATCTACAGCTCCATGTTTGCTGACTTTGCAACATGTAGCGATTTGAGCATTAATGTTCAGTCAGTTGCGGCTTTTTCTGGCTTAGGTTTTCTGCGGCAACGGGGGCTGCCGCTTCTGCCGCTTCTGCTGCTTCTGCTGCTTTTGCTGCTTCTAATTTTGTCAAAGTGCAAAAAAGTGCGTGCGCAATTATAAAATGCATTTCATTGCTGCCCAGAGATGCAATGACTTTGATTTTGTGTCGCCAAATTGCTGAGCTGCTGCCCGAAAGGAAGAGGTTCATTAAAAGAGTATTTCAGCGCTGATTTTGCCACACATTTTTTGATTGCCCCTAGCTGCAGCAGCAGCAGCAGCAGCAGCATCTTGACTGTGGTCAGTGTACGAATCGATCGAAACATGTTGATGCTGTTGTAATGCGAGCCATGCAACAAAAAGTTGCTCAGCCAGCGATGCTCCTCATCTTCAGGTTCATCATCATCATCATTACCCCTACAGCTACCACCGACTACAGATGGGCTCGCCTTCTCTGATTGCTGTCAGATTTGTGGTTGGACTTCTCCAATTGCTCGCCAAGACATTGAACCTGCCCGCTGTTGCCCTGTGAGTTGGTCAAAAATTTTTGCCGCTTGACTGCGAAAATAACTCAACTGATTGACACTCAGGAAATGTCAGCAATTTGATTGGCTTTTATGCTCAGCCGCCTTTGAGTGTTAGACAAAAAAATTTGCATATTTTAGCCACTGTTACGTTGGCCATTCGGACAATTAGAATTCATAGACATGTGCCAAATACAACAACAACAACAAAATAAACAGCTTTATCGTCTTACATGCCTCGTCGGCTGACAAAGAGGGGTTCATTGACGTGTCCCGCAGAACAGGAATCAAAACGAAATACGCCAAAAATAGCTAAATACTGAAAAACCAGTTACGAAAATATGCACCAAAGCAACAACGCACAACAACAGCCCAAGAAATTTTCATAATTTTTGCATTTTATAGAATATTCGAAAAAAAAACAACCAAGTATGTAAAACGTAAAATTGATAAAGGCTACTTATGACTAGATAATACCCTACATAAAAGTAAGTCGTAAATGATCTGTTACTGAGGACAAATGCTATAAAAGTTATACAATTTTTCTGCGCTGTTGTATATTCCGCATTATTGGATAAATATATTTCTAAATATATTATACAAAAACAGTTTTGATTTCGATTTCTTCTCATTTAACTCATATACCCATGTTGTTTGTGTTAAAGGGCATTAATCGTCTCTAGGTGCATTGGCCGCATTCAAGGCTATCACTTTGCAAAGTGCTTGTTGTTGTCTTCATCATGAGCCGTGTGCTACAAGTTTTAGCCAAGGGCCGAAATATTTACTGCGCTCTTTTTGCTGCGTGTGCATGTGCATGTGTGTGTGTGTGTGTGAGTGTGTGCATTTGTGTGTGTGTGGTCTGCGCTAATTAGCCGCTAGCTTTGGCCAATGAAATCGCATTTGATGCTGGCACACATTCCATTCAATTTCATTGATATAATCACTGCTATTGCCGCCGATGCAAGCTTCATTCATGCCAAGATTCGTCCCTGTTACCGATTACCGTCTACCATCTCCGTCTCCGTCTCCCTCCCCGTCTCCATCTCCCTCTCCGCTCTTTTAGTCTTCTGTCCAGCCCATTGTGTGTCGGTAGCTGAGCGCGAGCATTTGGCTACTTCAGTTGCCAAGTTGCCAGTTTGGGACACACCTTCCACAACGCCACGCTAATCACGAGGAGGCAGTGCCGCCAGCGCGTGGATAAATCAAAATGCAGTCGAGAGACGTGAGGCACACAGGCACAGGCAACGGCACAGGCCAAGGTACCTGCCATTGAAACAGTTGCGCCAAAGTCTGCACATAATCCACGGCACACACCAGAGCCAAAGAAAGTGCCGCGCACATGGGTCTCGAGAGTCTGAGCTGAATGGATGCTTGCCTCTTTGGCTGCCTAACTGGCTGACTGGCTGATCCTCGTGCCTAAGACAAACGAAACGTTGCCTCTTTAGTCATATCTTTCACTTTGATTGTGGGTCTGACGGTGGCTTGTGTGGCTCGTGTTATGCTTTTAGTGTTAGCCCAAGTCGTTTGCCTTGCGGCCGCAACGTGCCGTAGTTGTTGTTATTGTTGCTGTTGTGGTTTTTAGTTGTTTGGTGTGGCCAATTGGCTACTGTTTGTTTACACATGTATGTATAACTCAATCAGCGGCAACATCATTTGGGAAGTTGACCCATAACAAATTGCCAACTTCAGCAGCTCCGCCACACAGTCATGAATCTCAGCTGCATAGCATTCAAGGAATTCGCTAACAGAAACAAAAACTCTAAAAAAAAAATAATAAAAAAAAAAAACACAGCAAAGCAGAGATGCTGGCAGTGTCCATAGTTGCGCGTAAGTTCTAATGAAAACCTAATTACAAAATCAGCCAATACTCTCAAGACTCGCACATAATTAAGGCGCACACTTGGCGTCGTCGTTGTCCCAGTCGCAGACCCAACCCCGGCGGTGCGTCTGCGTCTCTCTCTTCATGAAAAACGCATTTAAAAGCCACATTAATGACGAAGACGACGATGGCAACCACTTTGGTAAAATAGGAAATTGTTGGCTGCTTTCGTTTGAGCGTTTGGCTGCTTTTTTCGTTCATCAGCAGACCAGATCAACGCCAGTCGTTGGAGTCTTTGACTATTCGTCTTCAGCTTTGTGGATGTCGTTGTCGTTGTCGTTGTCCACATCCACACTCACACTCGCATTCACATTGACAACCACACAAAAACGAAGCGACGTCGACTGCGGCAGCGACTGCAAAAGCGTTTTCAGCATTTTTAGTTAATTTACCAGGAAAAACATTTGAAATTCTTAAAAAAGTAGCATCAAGTAGCTTCGTAGACTAGAAAAAGTGGCAAACGAATTGGGGGCTGTAGCACGCCTCTTATACCCTATTCCAAACAAACTACTAGCCAAGATAGCTCAATCACTAATACTTTTTTTAATATTAACAATAAGCCATTCTCAGAAAAGGCAAGTGAATGATTTTTTACATACTTGTATGATACTGATTATGTATTTCAACTGTGGCACTTCTATAATAAGAATAATTAAATAAGTGAAAATAATGTTCAACAAAAGTAATTCTTTAGTTGGTTGACGAACATTCTTAACACTCATCATCATTGGTGAAATGTGATGTGATTTCTTTGCTTGGAGAGCATTCAATTTTCGTTATTGCTTAGATTAGATTTTCCTTGTTTTCCACATTGGTTTAAGTCGCCGCCACCGTCGCGACGCGTTGCTGCAGTTGCATAGACTAAAAATCGCATTCGATCATTTATGGGATTTTATTTGGCGCGTCAGCAAATGTTGCTAAGCAATTTATTTATGACATTTTTTGCTGGCATCGGCCGTTGGCCAACGCTTGCTGCCGCTGTGGCAGATTCGTGCAGCAATTTCTGTGCAGCTCGCTGCGCGGAGGCTGCAAGTTGGACAACGCATTGAAATAGTTACAAAGTCAAAGCCAAGTTCCATATTCATCAGTTGCAACACTCTTCATTCTTGGTGATGTTCATTTTGCTTGTTCTGTGGCTTGCCTTGTAATTTTTCGATGTTGTTTGTCCCCATGTTGTTGTTTTTCTATCGAAACCCAAACTGGATTTAGTCATATACGATTCGCTGACTCTCAGCGGACAAGCGTCGCATTTGCAGTTGGCTGCCACTGTGGCAGTTGCAATTGCAATCGCTGTTGATTTTACCATTGCATTTTAATTAAGTGCATTTTAATGAGGCATCATTGACTGCAGCAGATGCTGCTTCAGTTGTTTTGTTCATTACCACCGAGCACATTTTAAATAGGCTCGACAATTTCCTGGCCCTGGGAAACGCTTTGGCATGCCATCCTTTTGCCAGCGATTAACTAAAAACATTAACTAATCCTTAAGCATATTTAAATAAGTCTCCACATTTAAAAGATTTAAAATTAAAAAAATATATATGTGAAATTGTCAGTCTAATTTGATTCATATTTACGACCCCTCTCAATACTGTCAACCGGCAATATTCGTAATTACAGTTAGAGGAAAGAGCGAAGGGTAGTGGGCGAAAACGAGTACTAGTTGTGCTTGCACTGGCATCCAAGTGGTCATATTACAAGACTGGTTGCATTAGTTTACAGCTAAGAGTTGATGACTTTTATGAAAGTCAATCATAAGTGGAATCAGATGTAGAAAAATATGCAAATTTAATCACAAAATTATTTCAAATATTTATTAATATAATATAGTGAAACTTTTATGTGCTTGGAAAATATTCTGAAGACATAAATTTCCATACTTTCTGTGGATGCCTTTGGGTTTCGTACAAGGTATAACTTGAATTTCCTATGAAGCATTACATTATACACTTATTCAAATTAAGATATTGCAGCGTATTGCCGACTGTGTTAAGCTGAAACATTTTATCTTTCTGTGCCATCCTGTTGAACAACATTTTCCAACGTCCATTTTATTTATTTTTTCATTTTTCAAATTGCGTAATTCTCATTAGTTTTCTGCTTTTGCAGACAAATTAAGAGCTACTGTTGTCCCTCTCAAACCAACACAACTCTATTACTCTCGTTGCCCACTCGGTACCCCATCCCTGGTGGGGACCAGGAAGCACTGCAGTCCGAAGTGCGTATCTGCAGGATACGCATGTAAATAAGCGAACCCTCGCGGGCTGGTGATGTAGTAAATGCATTTCTGTGGTTTTAAATTTTTTCTGCCTATACACATACGTACATCTATGTCTATATGTGTATGTATGTTTTTTTTATATTTTATATGCAAATAATTGTGAATCTCTTTTTTATTCGTATTTTTTGCTAGCTGCGGCAGGTTGTTGTTTGGCTTGGTTTGGTTGGGAATTTTTTATTTTTAATTAAAAGCGGAAGTAAATGCTGGCAGGCCGAGAGCAGGGATGGCTGACTTGTCAAGTGCGTGCGTGAGGTTGATTTCTGTATTTGTGGTGGTGTGTGGGTGAGTGTATGTATTAGGCGTGTGTATATGTTCGTTCCTACATCGGGCACTTTGGCCATATTGTAGTGTTTTGCTAACAATGCAATTTTCAGAGCATTGTTGCTGGTGCTGCTGCTACCGCTTCTGTTACTGCTACTGCTACTGCTACTGCCTATACAAGACTCCCTTTTGACGGACGCACATCAAATCAAATCCTTAGCTGCGGCAGCGGTCGCAATTTCAGACAGTCGCCGTCGCCCGCCTGATGAAATGTCAAACGTGTTCCCGTTCGGAGCATGTAAACACACAGTGTAAAGCACAACGGATACGGATATACTGACTGCCGCTTAGAGATGCGTCCCCCACATGCCAGCCACGCACAAACTAAACCAAACTCAACAACAATGAAAACATGGCAACAATTCAAAACTGAAGAGTTTTTCAAATAACGAAAAAACAGAGGCGGAAAAGGGAAAAGGCTTGCAAAAAAAAAAGGAAAAAAAATGGGAAAAAATCGAGAAAATTAAAACAAAACAGACAGCAAAACGCATCATCGTCGGCATCAGCAGGAGTGGTATCCTCATCAGCCTTTGGCTTTGCCTCTGCACTGTGCCACGCATGAGGAGATTTTGGTTTGGCTTTTGATTGACGAACTTGGCTCGTTGTTGTTGCTGTTGTTGTTGTTGTTGTTGCTGGCCAGCCTGCTGCCTCGTGACTGCTCGACGATCCGCTTTTCACTCAAACTCATCAACGTCAACGACGCATTCAAATCGTTTTGATGGACTGCCGCAGTCCCATTGCCTTTATACAGCCGCCACCCCCAGCTTCCGCACGCAGCGTATCCTGGCACAAAAAAAACCTTTGCACAATATTTGTATTTTACGCAATTTTTACTGGCTGCCATGTCGTTGACTGGTTGCTTGTTTGAATGTTTGCTGCTGCTGCTGCTGCTGCTGCTGCTTGATTTGCGAGCCGATTTGCTACATTGTTCATGTCAGTCAGCGCATTGTTAATAATCATGATATGCGTTCGGAGCACGGTAAGGGATGAGCACTAAGTTCGAATTGATGATGGGCATATGTTTGCCCAGCCATTGTGTTTGGCTGCTGATTGCAAGTTAGGGCGACAATTATTGTGGTATTAGAATTTATTTGAAAGCCATTGCACTAATTAAACGAAATATGCACTTTCTGCATATAATGTATTAGCAATACTTCTGATGCGTCTATCAACACTTAACTAGATGAATACTTTGCTTGTTACTAATTGTAATAAAAGTAAAAACACTTCTATTACGCATATGCCCGTCCTGTTTGAATCTTTTTAACCTCGCACTCGTTTCCAGGACTACAACAAATCGCATAAATCGCTTAAAAATTTCCACTGCAACGCCTTTTCGCAGTTAATTTGCCATAAAATATGCCAGCAACAACAGCCGCCAGCTGATGATGGAAATGAAGCTCGTCTCGTTGTCGCAATTAAATTACCAAGCATCAAGTTGGCTGCTCAGTGTTGAGTCTGGGTAGATACGGGTTGAGGAGAGGGAAGCAGGGCAATGGGGCGCCCATAAACTGTTGCCAAAAAGTTTTAAGCTGCTCTTGAGTCTCCGCAAAACTTGGCTAAGCGAGAACAGAGAGAATCTGTTTTCACACCAAAAACTTTTTGGAAACTTTTTGAGCAGTGGCTCTTGTTTGCTTTTTTTGGTGTATTTCCTCACATAATCTGGCATGTAAATGATATAACCACAAAGTTGAGCATACTTTGAATTTTGAATCTGACACCGAAAACACTTATGGCCACTTGTTGCTTTTGACAACTTGTTGGTTTTGCCAAAATATCTGCAGATTGAGGTTTAATCTTAGACCTCTCAATGTTGTGAATCAAGGCTGTAAATTCAAATGATAAATATGATTGAGTTTTAATTAGTGAATTCTTTGACTTTTATTTGTGTTGACTTCAGTATTCAATGAATAATTAAAAATACATTTATCAATTGAAACTTTCAGATTTGTATGTATTATAATTATTGATCCCTTATTTAAAAACTGTTGGCGACTTTTCTACACATGTTAAGTGTTTATAGGCTTTCATCGCTCTCAAGTTTTAGTCTTATATACAAGTAGGACATAGCAGAATCAGTCTGATCGAACAGACATAAGAAACTTATTACAGATGGAAAGTATCTAGAATTGCTTTAACTCTTTTTATTGTTTGCGTCTTGTCTGCTGGCTGCCGCATTTTAAAACAACCCAAGCAAAACGTGCGCTTTAATAACCCAAGTGCCTTGGAAGCGCTCATCAGTTGCAGTTAAAAACTAAACCGGCAAGCATCTTCTAGAAAAGATTCGCTCAATGAAGTTGCACGCTCTTGTTGTTTTCTTGTTGTTGCTGCTGTGGTGCTGTTTGGTGCCGATGAATGCGGCTCCTGCGACTGAGCCAAGTCTCTACACGCCAGAGGACAATGTCAAAATATTGAACAACGATACATTGGAAATGGAGCTCAACCGTTCGCATGACTGCAAACTTGTGCAGTTCATTAATTATTTCTGCGGCGACTGCAGACGCTTTGCGGCAACATTTAAGCAGCTGGCCTGGAAACTGTATGAATGGCGAAGCGTTCTCTCGATCTTTGTGGTGGACTGTGCACAGGAGAGAAATGTGCAAATTTGTCGCGACTTTGATATTCAGAAAACACCTACACTACGTATTTTTCCACCGGATTTTAAACGCACTGAGAAGCAAGTTGGTTTCGACTTGGACACACTTGTGCCGGATGTTATATTTGCCAAGCTCGCCGAATTTATATCAAAAGTTAAGTACACAATGCCGGGTCAACCAGATTTTGAACCAGTGGATCCCAAGAATTTTATACTACAGACACTGCTGCAAAAACTTGATTGCTTTAATTCGAGTGCTACAAACTTTACAGTTCTGGTCTATCAACCAGAGGGATCAACAATTGGCAGAGATACAATACTGGGTCTACTAATTTGGCCAACGGTCATTGTGCGTATTCTAAGCGATCGACAGCTGTTTGGATACCTTGTCTTGAACCCAACAAACTACTCGTTGGTCCTTATGGACTGTGTTGGAAATACAAAAGCCTTACAGCCATTTAATGATACAAGTGCATCCTATGTTGTCTCCGTGGGTAACTATCTTCATTCCATAGGCTACTCTGCATTGCCGCTACTTCCAACTAACCCCGCGGCGAACATTACCAACCATCTCATTGATGAGGAACAAGCCGCCATTCTTTCAACTGTCCTACAAGGAAGACCTAAAGTTTATCGCGCAGATTTGGAGCAGGCGATTGACAAGATAATTCACATCGAGTTGCCAAAGGTGCGAGTTTTTAAAGGTGATAAAATGATTGCTTTGCGACAATTTCTCAATGTCCTGCGTCTGTTCAGTCCCTTAAATGCCAGCGGCAAATTGTTGTTACAACGCCTCTATGAATTTGTTAATGTCTCCTCCAGTGGCGAGCTGACTGGCATGGCCTTCCAGGCACAGGTGCAAATAGTGGAGGGAATGCATCCAAAGGTATTCAAGGCCAGGCGATATGTGGGCTGCATTGCATCGGGTCCTTTCCTGCGTGGCTTCACCTGCTCGCTGTGGACACTCTTCCACTATTTCACCGTACAGGCAGCCAAGTCTCCCGTTTTGCCAGCAGGTTTTGTTTTAGGCACCATTCATGGTTTCGTCAAGCACTTCTTTGGTTGCAGGGATTGTGTGCAGCATTTTATGGGCATGTCTGAGCGGCGGAGGATTTTCTCAGTGGCTAGCCAAGACGAGGAGATACTTTGGCTTTGGGAGGCACACAACGAGGTGAATCAACGATTGGAAGGCGATATTACCGAGGATCCCAAATTCCCGAAACTACAATTTCCCAGTTGCAATATGTGCGACAATTGTCAAATTAATTCTTCCCATAACAAAACTTGGCAACGGCCTCATGTGTTGTCATTTCTAAAAGACCTTTACGATGGCCGAAACTTGAGCAACTATGGATTACCCACCACCAATGGATACAATTAAAGATTAGTAAAAGCATTTTTACAAAGCAATGGGCATGAATATAATAAATATATTAATAAGAATTGAATAAAATATCTGAAGAAATACATCTATATTTCGATTTCTTATTGGTTGGGTTCATTGGCTTATGCCCTTATTAGTATATTCCTTACAGGAAGTATACGGGCCATATGTTTGTTGTCAATTAGTTTCTCATCTAATTAATGCCTGTATTGTCAATACCCATTGAAAAAGGTAGGAGGAAAACTGTGTATTATGGTGATGAGCAAATGTTGTTATTGTACACTCGAAGAAAGCAGGAGAACAGTATTTCCTCCTAATATTTTGCACAAAGAATAAAATATATGCATCAAACTTGGACAAATGTCATAAAATCTGGTAAAATGGTTATAAATATATGCGTGTATATATTCAAGGATTACAAATACTGTTGTGTATATTGGCTGCTGTCTAATAATAATAATAAAATATAGTATAATTGCCATAATCGTACTAATATTTATCAACTGTTATTGTTAATTGGGTGAAATTGCTAAATTAAGCGTTCAACTCAAATTAAGTAGCGCCCAAAGTGTGGCAATGTAAATCCTCTCCCTACCACGACACTTATATCTGACACACGCACCCACACACACACACACACACATACACACACACACACACATGCACGTTCCAAGTATCATGATAAAGTGGATTTGCAGGGTGAGTGCTGTGCAACACACGTTTAACGGCACATCAATTATTTATAGAATATTTTTGCAAAATATCTACGCACTAATTTGCGTAAAGTAATCGATGTGGTGGAAAAATATTTTAACGCATGCACACATGGGGTGACTTAACGGTAAGTTGCAACGCGTTGTGGCATGGGCACTGGCTGGGCCGGTTGCAGGCTTGGGTGTGGGTCTAGGTTCGAGGTTGAATAGGCGGCGTTGTTTAGTACAACTTGGAATTGGGCATGAGCGAACAAAATGGCCTGTTAGGTATCTAAAAATTACTAGCTACCCCTTCGTGGCGACACCCACAAGATATTCTTGTGCGTAAATTGGTGACCCGACCGCACAACTTTTGCCCAAGCAGGGGACTTCACACGAAAGTATATAATAGAGCTTATGTAAAATATTTAATATGTAAAATATATATATATAAATATAACATGCAGGCAATCGAAAGAAGCGAGTGCTGTTATGGACGGGACTGTATTTATTGATATTTTTCACATACACGCACCCACACACTCACACCGTTGATTCGTGCAAAAAGTGTTGCATAAGCGAGCGGGCAAAATGGCCGCTACATGACTTGAGCGCAACTGTACGCATTTTTGTGCGCCGTACAATTGTACGCAACGTGCCACCAGAAAATTGAAGGTTCTCGTTTTAGCGAAGGCCGTAAATTTAGACACACACGCACAGTTATCTGCAACAGGAAACAGGAAACCAGCGCCCATTTGTTGCAGTGCGGTTTATCTTTTTGTTACGTCCAAAATCTGAGCTGTGCGTAAAATTGCATAAAATATAGTCGAAAAATACGTTACGGGCGTCTTTGGCCCATTTGTTGGTTGCTTCTAATAGCAAACGGATATTGTGGCTTTTGCCACATGAATTCAAAGATAGCCAAGGCTCTGGCACGCCCGGAAGCAAGCTAATTGGGCGCTTCACATAGGGGGGGATAGAAGGTAGAATTTCGTGCTACCATTTGGATTTGCATAACGTAGATTGTAATAATTGCTAGCGGTATACGGAGGCCGAGAGTTTTCACGTGCATCACTTGAGTTGATTTCCATTGCATGCATTAACCAAAAACAATAACCCTTCAAAAGAATAATGCTCAAATTATTGTTTAAGCATTTAAATTAAAATCAAAACAATAAAAGCAACGGCGGGAGCAGTCAGTGCACTGTTATAATTATGTAAAAACAGTCTAAAGATTGACTTGACTTCTATGCACCAGCCCACACTTGCTCACACATGCACACACTTACTTGGTTTGCCACAAGCGCATGCGAAGCAAACATAAATTTGCAGCATAGAGACGAGGGCAGTGATAGAGTGAAAGAGAGTGCAATATAACAACCTAGTAATTATCAATGGCTCAGCGCTGGCAAAGCTTTGCAACATTGTCTGTCTTGACTGCGTCGACCGCGCTTCCCCGCCACAAGTTCCCAGTTTCGGCCCCAGCCTCCACTTGCCCTTAGCCCATCATCCGAAACGAGAACACACGCAAAAAATGTAAAGTGGAGGAAAATTTCGTGGCACTTGCTGATAAAAGGGTGGTGAGTGGTGCGGGTGCGGCTGTAGCTGCCTACGCCTTCTCCTCCCTGCCCCACATATGCAAACCACACCAAACTTCAGCATTTTTCTATGTAGCTACAATTAAAAAAAAATAATAATGAAAAATATTTGTATAAGCATTATAAAAGCCAGGGTTGCACAGTTGGCCATTTCTAAATCTTACAAAAATTACATTTTATTTATATTACACATGAAGAGTTATTTTAAAAACATATTTTATAGCTTTAAATGAAATATATATTTTAATTCATAATATTTAAGTTATTATTAGTAATATTAATGCATAATAAAAATATATTTTTATACGAATTGTAAACATAAAATTGTCGTTGTAGAGATATATAATTTGTGATGTAATTGTATTACCAACAGAAAATACTCCCTAAAATGATTAATTTCGGTTCCTTTCTCCCATCATTAAAAATGCACATTTATATATATCTTTCCAGCTGGTTATTTTTCTTCTTCAGTCTCTTTTCAGCCCTATTAAGACCACTTAACGTTATAGCTAATGTGGGCAAAGCAAAGCTAACGCAATTTGGCAACAATTTTCCCAACAACAACTGCAACAATAATAATAAACTCGACAGCCGGTTGCCTTGCCCCCTGAAACAACAATCCCACAATTTGCGGCAGCGCGTAATTAAAACAATTTAATTTTTGTACAAGTTCGCTGGCTAAACACTCAACGAGCGCCAAAGCCAAAGCCTTTGCCAGAGCCAGAGCCAGAGCCAACCCTGGGACGTGTGCCTTCAAATAATGATTTGCTTAGTTTATGAAGTATATTCTATGCAAGTATATATATATATATATATATAATACATATATATATGTGTGTGTGTGTGTGTGCTACATAAACAGAACATTCAGTTTTTTTTTGTTGCGCACAATTTACTCACTTGGTTGCATTTTAACATATTTTGTTACGTTTTCTGCAGGCCGCGTCGATTGTTGTTGTTATTTTTTCAGTTGGCTGCCGTGCTGCTGCTCTTCTTGGCCTTACCTCAAGTTTAATTTGTTTGAGTTTTCATGCAGCAGCTTCTGTTGTGAATTTCATGTGCATCTGTTCTTCGCTTCTTTCTCTCAAGTCGAAAAATATTTGTGCACGCAAAAAATGTTAATTACTGAAGTTGCAGCGCAAAAAAGCGAACCATCAATGCGACTGGGGCATTAAAATATTTAGGTTGCCTTTTGCTGCCAGCCTGACTTCCCAGGCCGAGGCCTAGACCCCAGACCCCAGACTCCGACTTACACCCTGGCTCAGGCTTAGGTTGAGGCCCTGCCCCGACTACAAGTTGGCCGTTAATGCAACTGCAACTGTAACAAATTGCAATGTCGCACATCTGTCTTGGCTGGCGTTTGGTTTTGCCTAAAAAAACTGAAGAGCAGGCTTTGGCACCGGCACCAAGCCCTTGACGCTGTCGAGCTCATATTTATTTTTGCAGCCGTTTTTTGCCCAGTTAAATGCAAAAATAAAAAAAAAAAATTGTCGTTGTTGTTGCTGCTGCTGCTGCTTCTGCTGCAGCATTGCCAATTACCGGCCGCCGGGAACCCTAGCAATTTGGCCATATCCGGCCCCCTGGCTGCTGTTTGGTCAAGGTAAAATCTGGTTTTTCTTTCACTTGTTAACAATTCTTGTGGCCCGTTGATTTTTCGTTTGCTTTAGATTTTCCTGTTTTTGGCTTGCTATCAATTTTGCCAAAGAGTTGCGTTTTTCCACCATTTATATTTTCGTGCATAGATGTGCAGCTGCTTGCTATCTCGGTTCCAGTTCCACATCTCAAAAACTGCTCCAATATTCATTTTAAAAATCAGGTTATTGTTCAATTTTAGCATTAAGTGATCAATTTTCCTAAATATTTTTAATAAAAATGGTTATTACATTGCAATCAGTGATCAGTCTTTGTCCTGTTCGGAGCCTAGTCAACTTGTAGTCATTAGCACAAAACGTCAGCTGCATTTAGACGGTGATCATAATGTGCGTCTAAATGGTTGTTGTTTGTGTTGTGGCCAATGAATATGGAACTTGACTTTGACTTGAACTGTGTGTTCATGTCCATGTTGCTATTGCATTTGTTTTTGTTGTGCTGTTAGTAAGTGCCTCATCGCGCTTTTGGACGCGTCATGCGGCCAGTTTTTTTTTGTTGCCACAGATTGCCGCACGATCCCAAGTCAGCAAATGTGTCGCTCAGCATTTAAACTACAGTGACAAATGCAACAGTAGCAGAAGCAGCAACATCTACTAAACGATTGCAAAAAAATGTCATAAGAAAATAGCTTGCAAACATTTGCTGACGCGCCAAATAAAATGCCATATGCGATCGAATACAAGATTTTTAGCCAGAGGCTCGTGACAGTCACTGGTAGCAATTCCAAATGTTTTTCCCTGTAAATTAACTAAAAATGCTTAAAATCGCTGGGATGAGTTTGCTTATAGGGCTCATGCATTGCCGTCCTCATGTATGGCATCATCAACGCATTCAACTGCGCCTCAAATGATCTATGTATATGTACTCGTATGTCAATTAGGAGTTCCTTTCTCCCCTCCCCAATACTTTGGGAATATGAAAACTTGTAAGAAAAAAAATAATAAATGCCTTAAGCCGACTCTCGGCCCATGTGAAATTAGTGTAGTTCCCTTATGCTTTTTCAATTTAACATCCTCAGCTTGTGTTTCTCTCTCACACCTCTTCACAAATTGTGGCAACTAAGTTTCAGCTGCGCCCGAAATCCAAACCAACTGGCCTCTAGTTTATTTCAGCAGCTGCTTCTGCAGCAACACCTTTGCTAATACCTGGCATAACAACTTAATTCACCTTGCTGCATGTCTGCTAACGAACAGACAACGCGGCAACAATAACAACAACAACAACTGTGCAATACGAGCCACAAGTTTGCCCATCTGCGCCCCAATCCTTGGGCCTGATGAGCGGCTCCCCAAACCGCAGCGGATGCCATTTTTTCGGACAGCCAGCTCAAATCAAAGCGAGGGCAACAAACTGTATCGAAATGGCAAGTCCATTCGTTGCGCTTCTTATATGCATGCGAAAGAGATGCGACTCGTTGCAAGATCAATAAATTTGGCATTTTAATCGGCTGCTTCAGATATTTATCTTAATTGCAGCAATATACCCAAAGGCATTTGGTGCATTAAACTAACAAATTTTATGACGAGTTTGGGCATAGTACTGGCCGCAGTACAATGGGCAACTAAAAATCTAAATATAAAATTGCACATACATATATGAAAAAAAAAAGAGTACCAAATGAGCTGCAATGAAAGCGAGATCAAGTTCAATGCACATTTGTCCTTGATAATTGAAAACAACGCACACTCACGAGTGCCAACAAAGGGGAGGCCGAAAACAAAAAATACAAATTTCAGAGCAAAACAAAAAATATACAAAAATTATGGCAGTGGATCGGCAGACTTATTGCAGAGGCTGTCAAAGTTGTTCCCTCTCTTTCATGGCACACTCTCGCTCTCTCGCTGAAGAAACCGGCTGGGGCTGCCGAGAATGCTCCCATAATAAACACAAGCACATGCACTAAATGTGCGTAGCGTATGCCGAAAATACGCCGGCCATTAAATCAGCCCAATACCCATTCCCCAAACCCCATTTCCCATTCCCCAATCCCCAATGATGCCCAATCCCCAGCACATGCCCACGCCATGCCAAATGCGATCTCCCAGCCGATCGTACGTGCCTCTTTCTTGCTCTGTTCTCTCTAAAATAAAAAGAAAATAAAAATTTCCGAAAATTTGCAATTGACTGGCTGCAAACGACGGCGTCTCTGCATCGAGCGAGCACAAAAATGTTTATGCATTTTTTCTGGTCACTGACCGTACTCAAGGTTTTTCGTATTCTTCTGCTGTTGCTGCCGCTGTGGCAGCGACTCCTTCGACGCTGCGTAAATTGCATGCGCACAAAAATTGACGAATATGCCAGGCGACGTAAGGCAAGAGCTAAGTCGAACGTTGCAGGGGCATTCTTAAAGGGGAGTGCTGAGCGGAGCATCAGCAGCAGCAGCAGCAGCAGCAGAACCAGCAGCATCAAAATATTCACCCAAAAACAACATACACACAGAAAAATGCTGCGAGCCTTGTGGCAAACTTGTTGTATTCGAGCAAAGAGGCAACTTTGGCTCCCCTATGTGTATATCGGATGCCCGGTTCTGGCTTGGGTTGTGTGCAATTTGGAGACGACGACGATGATATAATTTAGCACGAAAGTGAAGACTGTTTTGCAGCCGGCTCTGCCGTCCCGAATTTGCCAAAACGAAACCGAAATGTGCCGGGGCAAGAATTACTTCTTGATCTGACCGTTGTTGTTGTTGTTGTTGTTGATGTTACTGCTGCGACTGCCGCTGCGGCTGCGGCTGCTGCTGCTGCTGCTGCTGCTGTGGCAAGTGATAAATTGTTTTGCGTGGCATGGTCTTTGCTTTTTGGCGCACTGTCAGTTTGATTGCGGTAGGTTAACAGCGACTGTACCTGGCCGTTTGCTACACACAAACACACACACACACACACACAACTACTTTCCACTACTATTCTACCCTTTTTCTCTACCCTGACCACCCGCAACAGTCGAGGCGCAAAAGCTCTCAAATTACCACGCCAAATGCCAAGTCAGTGACCGATTATGTTACCCAAAGCGTATGGGCGAAAGACAGGCGTCATTATAAAGCGTCGCTGTCGACGTCACTGTCGGCTCCATAAGCTGTTTTCTCTATGCGGCCTGTATGACACCGTCTCCGTAGCCCCATCTCCGTTTCCATCTCCGTTTCCAAATGCGTCTCAGTGCCTGTGCCACTAGGAGACTTGCTGTTTTTCTTACAGCTGCTCCTTCGGCTCGCTTCTATTTGCTTTTGTTATGGCACATTAGTTGCTGTTGTTGTTATTGTTGTTGTTGTTATTGTTGTTGTTGTTGTTGTTATTCTTGATGTTGTGCGTGGCTTTGATGACTCTCTTTCTCCTGGACTGACCGCAAAAAAGGCGCTTCATCAAAGGCCGCGCGATGACTGCGTAGGTTTTTAAGTTTTGATAAATGCGGGGTATACGGAGAAAGAAGCGGTTTGCTGTTATTCTAAGAGGGGGGGTTGGTGGGGTACTCAATGACAATTATTTATTATTTAGCATGCAACAGTTTGTTCTTATATGATTATTAGAGTAATCTACGTACTAAGATCGCATTAAGCACATTGCGAATACGCCATGATGTGCATCAATTATATTTGCATTTATCAAGCATTATTCGGACTTTTAACATTAACTTTTTAAATCGTACAACAGATTTTATGAAATTATAACTTTCACAACTACCTACGTAATTCATTTCCCGAACTACCAAGTCAGTCTCTACTATGTTAGCTCTTACATGTGGTGTTTCCAACTTTGACTTAAAGGTCAAACCATTATCAACAAGTTTTGGCAATGGAAAATTTCGACCCGTTTTTATAAGCACTTGTTGGCAATTCAATTCTAAACATAATACTGTCCAACAGTTAGCGATGTTTGTAGATGGTAAAAATAAGCTAAAACTCCAACAAGGTTTTTTTTTGTTTGTAATTCCTTCAAGTTGGCAGTATATTTAACTGCACGTCAGTTTCGTCACACAATGAAGCCAAACAATTTTAGGGTAAAAAAACCTAAAGAAAAATGTGAGAAATACATCGTTAGTTTGGTATTAGACATGCTGTTATACCAGGAAAAAAAAGAAGATAAAATACCTGACGCTTCAACGTTGACGTAATCGGCTTTAGTCTAGGTTAAGTTACAAGTGGTAGTTAGAAAACTGGCCAGAATTCTATCTCATCCTACTATGAGCTCTGCCCCTTAACCAAATAGCGAATGCCATTGCACATTCAATTACAATTCGTCATTGATTGAAATGGCTTGGAAAATGATTTAATTGCTGAGAGTTCGATTTGAACAGCTCTAATTGAGCATAAGCTTATGTGGCCGGCCCAAAGCAGACCGGGCATGCAAACTACCCAGAGGGCGAATCGACTGAAAAAAATGCGTAGAAAATATGCACGAAACTTATTCGGACACAGCCACAGAGCCACATTGAAATGGAAAAATGGTATGGAATCAAAAATGCAGCTACAATTTGTATAGAATATACACAATTTGATTGGCAGGCCAGTCAATAAACGAGCCACGGGCCCCGAACTAGAGCCGGACCCGGGCAAAGTCTGAAGTGCTTTTGGGTAGGCCTTAATTACGTAATGTGTGCGCCCAGTTATGACCAAAGGAGTACTCCACGTGTATGTATATCTGTGTGTGTGTGTGTGCGTGTGTGTGTGTACTGCAAATGCGTAAAATTTTAATTTCGTTTTGAAAATTTCACTCGAAAAAAGCGAGGCCTGCCACAAAAGTTGTTTGCAGGCGCGACTCGGATGGTTGCCTTTATTGAGGCCAACGACCAGGCACGCACACACTCACACAACTCACACACACACACACGCTCAGAAAGTAGTGTATGAGTGTGTGTGCGTGTGCTGCTTCTTACGCACTTTTTGCATTTTCTAATTTGAAAGCATACACTTACACACAACACACATAAGGAGGAGCACAATTATTGGCCTGTTTGCTGGAAAGGCATATTGATCTGCCCTAACCCTCTAAGTTCTTATTATTATTATTAAACAACCCCATTAAGTGCAGAGCTCACCGTGTGTTTTTGTGCGCTCGCCCCTCTTTTGCAATGCGGTTCAGTTTGGTTATCTACAAAAAAAGGGCAATGAGTGCAAAAAATGAGAAGGAGAGTAGGAAATGCTGCAAAGCCGATTCCAAGCTGGGACCCACAGTGGGTCGTATGGTATGGGATCTTTATTTGGGTTGGTTTTTGTACGCATTGCATTAGGTTTTAGTCGGTGTTTGTTTCGCGAACAGCATTTCCGTAGGGGAGTTTCAAATTGTAACACATATTACGAAATGGACTAGAGGGTGGGGGGTTAGGAATATGAAAAAGGCAGAAAATTAAATGAGCGTGACTAGCTTTCTTGCCGCCCATGCTAATGAGGCCAATAATAAAATGCTTACAAAATCAGATCAAATATTAATCCATTAATAAGCTGCTACTTATATTTTAGGAATTGCAACAGAACAAAGCACAAATATGTGGCATCTATGGCAATTTGAATGCACATTTTCTATAGTTGTTCCCATCAATGACATCGACAATAGATGCCTCCGCGCCACAAAGCATGCAACATAAATAGAAATGGCAAAATGCTGAAATCGCACATTTGGCGCGAATCGAAGCAAGTATATAGATGGTTCCCCACTGAAAGATACCTAGTTCAAAGATCTATGGAATCTTTCCATGTATAAGCCTGTATAAATTAAATTATAATAATTAATAATTAAGTCTTATTGTTGTCATTGACTTGCATTGAATTTCACAGAATTAATACTTCAAAATGCAAATATCTAATATAACAAAAAAATTAAAATTTAAAATTATTATGTTGCAATGGGGTATTCAGACAATACTTTAATGAAATGGAATAAGTTCTAATATGTTGGCGAATTGTCACAAAATAAAAGAAACGAGAATGGAAACTGAAAACAAATGGTGAAAAGCTTAAAATGTTAAGAGTATAATTAAAATACAATAAAGTGTACAATTTTTCACATTATATACGCGTATACTCTGCCATTTTGCAATAAATATAATGTACGTGATTAATGATTGATAGGAAATCAAAATTAAATATCTTCTAAAATTAAAGAAAAAGAATGTGTTTCAAGCCAAAATGATATGTACCGTTTATAATAATATGCTAGAAGAGCATCACACAATCGTTAATAACATGATATATGTATTTATTTTCAGTGTGTGAGTTTATATGGGTGATTATTTTTTAATAACAATTTTAGCTGGAAGGCATAGGCTACGCACTTTGTTTAACAGCATGACACCGAGTAGACACTGACACTCACACCCACATACACACACACTCACACACTCACACACACACTTGCCTTTATACTAAAGGATTTGTTTTGCAGCAGCTTTTGTGATTTGTTGACGCCTTTTTTGTGTTTGTCGCTGGGGTTAAAATAGGTCTTACAGCTGCCATTGCCGCGGGCTGCCAACATACACGCATATCCAGCTATATTATAATACGAAAGTAATTTTGCGCACATTTTTAAGCTGGTGTCAACTGTCGCGCCTTGTAGTAGCATGAGCCCACAAGCCACACATTTCCACATCCCAGCCCGTTGACAACATGTTCGGGGAGTGTGCTTAGGATGGTGCGTTTAATTTGTAAATAATAAATAATGCTATCATTGTCTGGCTGTGCACATCCGCTGGTTCTGGGCTTGGGCGCTGGTAACCTAACCCAGCTAACTGCTTTAATGAGCTAGATACAATTTAACAGCAGCTTCCTGTTTGGTTCCTGTAGCGACGGCTTTTCAAATCAGTTTACTTCCTTGGCCAAGAGCAGACGCATTGACTGAATTAGACCAAAACCGTAAATTTTGTGGGGCCGTCGCTCTGAGAACGGATGCGACCGACTCCAACCCGGCTTGAAAAGAGAGCGGCTCGCTTGCATCAATTGGCGCAAGAAGTTATCAACAGGATGCAGTTGTAGTTGCTTTTATTGTTATTGTAGTTGCGCTGTGATGCTGTGACTGCCACTGCCACTGCTGCTGCTGCTGCTGTTGTTGTTGTTGTTGTTGTTGTTCTTGTTGTCATTTCTGTTTTTGTGCATATCAAATGTCAGGGCACCAAAAAACGCTTATCAAGGCAAGCCATTGGGCCTCTGATTCCCTTCCCCCCTCCCAATGCAATGCATGGTATGTAAATTGCATCTTCAAGATGCAGCCTGCTCGAATTTCGCAATGCATGCGGTCTTTGTTTTTGCATTTACCCTTTGCTTGCATTTCTTTGTACTTGTCGTTGATGTGGCTGCTGCTGCTGCTGCTTCCACTGCAATCGTCTTCCGTCTCTGGCAGCTTTGTTTGTGCTTTACATAAACTGCATTTTTTTGTTGTGAATTATTTATTATTATTATTTTTGTTGAAAAGGGGTTGAATTCGGGTTTGCCTTTTGATAAATAACTCGTTTCAACTGTTAGAATAATGTGGTTAATCTTGTCGCCGTTACCTTTTTATCTTCCACAAATATGGCAATCAAATACTTAAAGAACAAAGGTGTCAACTTTTTAACCCGTTCCTTTTTTTGGGTTGTGCAAATTGCTTAGCGTACTGAAAAAAGTTTCACGATATTTTTCAAAATAAACACATACATGTATATATACATATATATATATGTATATAATATTATAAATAATATAATTATATTCTTTGAATATGGTATAAGAATTATTTGATTTTATATTTGTTAAGCGTTCGTTAAATTAAAGAGCGAATCATTTATTAAAATCGAAATCCATTACAATTACACATATGAATATGCAATTTTATTCATACTCGTATTCGAGTACTTACATCTGCAAGCGTATTAAACCAATTGCATTGCCTTCGCACTCGACGTCGTCGTTGCCGTCGTCGTCATCGTCTCTGCTGAGAGCTCAAAGAGCGCCAAGTTATTATTATGCTTTTTTTTTCGTCCACTTATTACAGGGAACAAGGGTTAACCAATACACGAGTAAGTGACTGTGCCAGCAACTTGCTGTCGTGGTGAGTTTATGCACGCAAGAAACACTCAAGTTTGAGTGAGTCGCTGGCTGAGTGAGTTATTCGCACAGGGGCAACTGGGAGTATGTGTGTGTGTGTGTGCAAGAATGTGTGTGTTTGGCACATTTTTTGAAAAGGCTCGACTGAATCGATGCAATTTCGGTGGTTGCAGGTGGTGCTGTTGTCAGCCCAGCCTAATGACAATTTAATTGTTTCTTCCATTATTATTGGGTAGTATTAGTTTTGGTTTTTCTATGTTTTTATTGGGAACTTTAACCTCCAGCTAGGCCATGAAATTTGCATAAGCCAAATTCGAAATCAACATCATCATGATCAGCATCAGCATCAGTAGCAGCAACAGCAGCAGTGCTCGTCTCACAATCAGTAACTAGTTGCATGCAAAATGCCTGCAACAGGTGTGCAAACCAACAGCAGCTTAGACCCAGTCCCCCACCACATGACCCAAGTCGCTTGGGCGCAATCTGCAACACAAATTCCCTGCAGCAATAAGGTTGCAGCCACTGACTGTGTGTGTGTGTGTGCATCTGCGTGTATTTGTGTGTGTGTGTGTGTGTGTGATTGTGCCTTTGCCTGGCCCTGACTTTTCCCTTACCCCAACAAGTTGCCGTGGCTGAAGTTTTCAGCGCTTTCATGCCTCATATCTTTTAGAATGATAATAGTTCGCCTTCCGTTGGCTGCAGCAGCAAATAATATTTTTTTTCGTTCCGTTGTTGTTGCATTTTGTGTAGTAGCGCCAACCAACAACAGCAGCAGCAAGAAGAGCTCTAGCTATTATAATGCCCGTCTGCTGCCCCATCTGCACCCCTTTCATTGAAATTGACTTGAGCTCGATGGGTTTTTGGCTTTCATTTGGCTTTGGCTGTGGCTCAGCTTGTGTTTTAGTTTAGTAATGTTTTTTACTGCTTTGAATACTCGCATAGATTTGTTTTTATATGTTATTCGCTTTGTTCGCACTCTACTGTTCTTTAATAGTTTTTTGCCGTTTTCTTAATGCTTGCACTGATTTTTCAATTAAATGTTTATGTATCGTCCATTGGCATTCATTTGCCAGCGATAGTTTAATTTTCTCTAACGGTTTGCGTTTTTAATTTACATTTTGCAACAAATGACAATCGCAAATGCCAACGCCTGTTTGCCTGCCCCAGTGGCCTGTAGCAATTTGTGACAGTTATTGTTGGCCAGAGCACAGTTTTGATTGACTTCTAGTTGAACTGTTGACAGATTACTGCCAACTGCTGGTGAGTCGAGTGTCTTTATTATAACCATGATTGGAACTGTGATTAAAACTGTTGTTACCCAATGGAAAAATGGATATGAAGCCAACATTGTTTAAGAGACAAATAATCTAGATTTTGATAGAACACAAACCAAGGAATTCAATAAGTTGAAAAAACTATTTCAAATAGTTTTTGCATGCATTTGCACTGAGTTCATTGGACATTATACATTGCTAATAGTCAAGATTAAAAATAAGAAAAAATCAATAAACATTTCTTATTCCATCAATTGTGATTTTTTCAACTTTTTGAAACCACAGCATAATCAAAGATGACTTTTGAATTTAAAGCTTCCTCTCAACTTCGGCCAGACAATATCAAAGTGCAACAATCAATGCGCCACTTTGCTCACAACGATTTAGCCAAAACGAAGCCAATTTTTCGTTTTTTCAAATTTTTCGCAATTTTTTGTTGCTGTTGCTTTTATTTTTGTTGTTGTTGTTGTGCATTTTGTTCAAGTACGTCAAGTTCGATTGCGTTCTTTACCTTGAAATCTTGTTTTCTATCCGTTGTTAAGTTTTTTGTTGCATTTTGCTATTGCGTTTTCGTTGTTGTTATTATTGTTGCTTTATCGCTTTTTTTTTTACTATTGTTGTTGCAATTGCTGTCGCAGTGCAGCTGCAAAATCTTTTGCACGTTGCCCACCTAAATCGGCCCCCAGCCTCTACAGCTGATATCCCCTGGCCTCCTGCTTAATATTTTATATATGCATTTTCTTTATTTATTGAGCAACAAAAACAAAGTCATCATTGTTTGACTTTGTTGTTGTTGTTGTTGTTTTTATTGTTGCTGTTGTGGGCTTTTCGCATTATTCTAAATACTTAATTTGCATATACTTCTACAGCAGGCATTAATTTGTGTGCTTATAAATTCAATTAAATTGTTTTATCTACTTAGTTTGGTGTCTGATTTGTTGTTCTCGTTTTTGTTATTGCACCTTTAAATAAATTACTTTAATGTTTTATTAATTTTTCTCAGTCGGTGGCGTTAAGTAAAATGCGGAAATTGTTGACGGCTTACAAAAGTACCAATCACATACATCTATAAATAATAAATTAGCAATAATTACAATCGACTCGTGAGTGTTGCACACTCAAATTTCGCCGTACGTCAATGTAAGTAGTGTGTGTATATGTGTGTGTATGTGTGTGTGTTTATCCTCTTTGCATATGGGTCTTCTCGTGTGTGTGTGTGTGTGTGTTTGTTTAAATATGTGTTGTTGTTTGCTTTGCATAAACCTTGACATCAAAACAATCGCACACATGCTGAAATAACGTATACGCCGCGCTGCATATGCGACGGTCTGGCAACGCCGTGCCCATGCCCCATAGCCCAAAATGCAACGCTTCGATGCATTTGAACACGAAAAACCAAAAACCAAAATCAAAAACAAAAAAAACAAATTCTGCCTCAGTCAGTTTTTCTATTGCTATGTAGTTTTGGCTGCGCTTGGCCTCCATTTTGGCGTGCATTCATAACGCAAGTCGAGGTTTTCATTGGTTTCCAATTTTGCTGCTTGCTATTTGAGCTGTCGATGCCGCCTGCGTCGCCGCTTTGTGCCTAAAATTTATAGTTTGTTGTTGCTGGTTTTTTGTTTTTTTTTTGTTTTGTTTTGCTTTTTGCCATTCGTCGCAGCAACCTCGAACTTTAGATTTGTTTGCAGTGTTTATGAGAGCATAACATTTTGTTTATTGTAGTGTAGAGCTCTGAGTACGTGTCTTTTTGTACCTTTAGTCTGTGTGGGCTTACTTACTTACATATCATAACAAAAATAACATAGCCCTGAAATAGAATTTGTATATATATATATATATATGAAAGGACAGAAGTGTAAAAGTACTGCTTACAAGCATACAAACTTAGCACAATTAAATATGTTTACTCATTATAATAGTCATAATGAATTTAAGTCTATGAGCTCAATTTATATATATTTAACGTTTATTCCCAAGATATAAACCGCTAATTGCCTAGCATTAACATTAAGCAATTATGTCATCGAATTTATTAGAAAAAAACAACGAAAATATAGTGATGTAGGACAAAAGTTTTATTAGCAAGTAATTTAACGAGAGAAAGAAAAAAATATGAAAAAACATCGAAACAATCAATTTAAGTTATTAAATTTATATGCTCATAAACACTTGAGATCAAATCAAATAAGACAAATTAGAAAACTCATATTTCCGTCAGCGCAGCTATAGAAATCTATATGAACAACTATAGAAATGTATTGCCAACATTTACTAACTGACCTGTTCCGTCTTTGGGCCATTTAAATCTGCATGTGGCCACGAACAGGAAGCGACGTCGCAGCGTCGCAGTTACAGTAACACACATTTCCCACTGCTGGGCTACTGGCCATCATTTCCATTTAGCTAAGCGGGTGCTGAGGTCGCGTAGCCAGAGGCACCAACAGAGCCAGAGCCAGACCCAGAACCAGAGCTTGAGCTGAAGCCAGAGTCAGAGTCAGAGCCAGGGTCCAATTCAAGTTTTGTGGCGCTGGCGCTGACGTTGGCGCTGGCGTCGACTGTGAAGGCGGTGAGCATTCAACAAGCCGCACTTTACTGGTTTTTATTGCATTTTTACCATTGCACTTGCCCCTGGCTTTGAGTTGTTTAGCTGCCTAGTTAACTTGCTGGCACTCTTAAGCTTTCGGCTTGATTAATCGCCGTTTTACGAATGCTGTCTTGCGCTTGACCCTAATGCATTGATTTCGCAGCTGACAATCTCAGCGTTGCGAACATTATCAAATCGTCTGGTTTTAAGTACCACTTTATGGCCACACAACTGGCCAATGGGCAACTGTGCTTTTTGGGACAAACCAAACCAGACCGGAAGCGACACGCTAACTTCCACTTCCGCTAAGTTTCACACCCACACGCGGGGCACATGGAGTTGCTGCTGCTGCGGCTGTGGCTGCTTCTGTTGTGGCACGGACCTGGTGCAGGAAACGTAGATTTATCGCCGCGAAAGTTAACTGCTCTGCAGCCCAGCGGGCTCCCAACGGGAGCTATCTTGCCTGCCAGCCTGTGACTGCAACGGGGAAATGATTTTCTAGATTTTGTGGTTCACTTGTTGCACGTCCAAGCGATAAAATTCATTTTATTTTTCGTGTCGGCGAATATTCACTTAAATTGATACTTTACTAATATACAGTTTAAAGCTGTATGTGTGCATGTGTGCATGTGTGCATGTGTGTGTGTGTTTGCACTGCCAATTGATTTAAACAAAGCGCAAAAGCTAGACATATAAAATAAAATACCTGATACGTATAATAAATGGCTAGCAACTTACTATAAACTGGAAGTTGCCCGAATAAAAATAATTAAATGACCGCACAAACAACCAGCACCAGACACAACCAGCAACAGCAACAGCAACAGCAACAGCAACAACAACAACAACAACAACTACAGCGGTAGCAGCAGCAAGAACAACAATAAAGCAGCATCAAAATAATGCAACTATTTGCAGTTACAATAACTGGTTCCATTATTTAGATTTTGTTTTTTTCATTTCGTATGTTGTTAGTTTTCTACATGGCTGACTGTTTAGATCTGTTGCATTTTGTTTTTGTTGCCATTTTTGTGCAATAACCTTGAATAATTTGTATTTATATATATATTTTTTTATTTTAATTACAATATTTTCCTAATGTATGAGAGAGAATCCAAATGTCTAATTGGTAACAAATTTATGTAAATATTTTTATGCAAATAGTTACATAGAAAATACCAGATATAAACTGAGGTAATAACCCTTAGACTTAATTAACTGAGTATATTCAACTGAAAAGTCATAGGTAACTGAGATAAGAATTCTAATTTACTTGAAAGCAATATTTATTTTGCAGACAGCTTATTTAAATTAACATAAAACACATAACTACTCGATCATGCTTGTTTTTTATTTTTTAGCAGTAAAATATGCAGCGGCTTGGGCAAAGTTGGTTTCTAATTAGAAGCTGGAATTGCCCATCATCAAATTTAGATAGATAAAACTATGTAAATATTTTGTTTTTTATTTAATTATTATTGTATGCTGCTTAATGCTGTTGAATAGTTATGATGCACTTACAATTTTGACGACGAAACATTAACACATTGGCCATAAAAAATGGCCTTTGCAAATTGCCTGAGTCACCGCACCCGCCTAAATATTTTGTTGTTCTTTAACAAGTATTTGTGACCTTTGTTGACTGGGCCCAGGCAATGATCGGTCTAACTATGCACTCTCAATTATATTGGAGTTTGAATTCTTGTTAATATTGTTATTATTGTTGCCAGTGCTGCCTGTTGCTGCTGCTGCTGCTGCTGCTGCTGCGTGCAACTTGAGCTGCATTAGGAAAGGTCAGTGCCATCGCCACTGACGCTTGTGCCTCAAATGCATCAAAACGCGCTTTTTGTCGGTCTCTGCGTCGCTGCTGTCGTCATCATCGTAGCCGTTGTTGTCGTCTGCAGGGACGAGGGAAAGGAACTGGGTACGAGGGACGCGATCGGGAATGGAAACGGGGCTGGCGCTGGGCTTCGTTTCGCGCTTACTTGCCTTTAATTCTTGCATTGCGTTTCAAGTTGCAGGGCACTCAAACTCAAACCAACACACACACACACACGCATACGCACACCAACATAGAGGCTGTCAGGCAATTGTATATATAGTTTAATG
This sequence comes from Drosophila cognata, assembly GCA_035041535.1. NCBI lineage: Eukaryota > Metazoa > Arthropoda > Insecta > Diptera > Drosophilidae > Drosophila > Drosophila cognata. The sequence continues at coordinate 7,126,152 of JAWNLC010000571.1, read as the reverse complement.
CAGCTGCGGCAACAACTGCAACTGCAGCAGCAGCAGCAGCGGCGGCAGCAGCACAAAAAACGCGCAACTCATTTAAAAATGCCAACGTCCATCAACGAGGATCGCCGAAGATGGCAGAATTTGTTGTCGTTTCGCTTTTTTGTCAAATTGTTTTGCTGAATTTTCTTGAGAACTTTTGCATTGTATTGCATTATATAGCCCCTTTGCTATTATTGCTGTTCTTCTTATTGTTTTTGTTGTTTTTGTTGTGTGGCTAGAGCGAGATGTCCGAGGAAGTGGTCACATGGAGACGACAATGAACTGTTTTGTTTTGTTTGGTTTGGTTTGGTTCGGTTCGGTTTGGCTCAGTTCGGTCTTGTAAGCAGCATTTGTTTGGTAAGCTGCACCATTTCGTTGGTTTTCTCAGTGCTTTGCCAAACAGCAGCATAAGTTCATTACTCATATTTCCGCATTACGTAATCAACAGATAACCAAAAACAAAATCTACAGTTGAATATACAATTAGTTTTACTCTCAACTTTTGTGCTGTCTAGAAGCCATTAAAATATAAATAAATTGTTATTGCACAAATAAGAAAAGTTTACGTCGAAATGTCAAACTCTCTTCACATATAATGTCTGATCTGCCTCGTAATATCTTTTAGATGAATTACAGTAAACATTTGCAACATTTGTGTCAAAGAATTTACTGAAGATAAGTTAATGCCTCAATTAACGGATAACTTTCTTTATGCCGCTTTTCAGAGAAGGGCATGTAAATATCATGGAAACCCTATTTGTACTAACAGAATTTTCATCATAATTTGCACTAATTGAAATGAGAAATGCAAAAAAATGAGAAAAGCAAAAAAAAAAAAAAATATTTAATTTTCATATTTTGTTTCAGCTGTCAGCAGTAGAGATGAATTCAATTTGCTGCAATCAAATGAAGAGTTTTACAGTTTCATTTTTAATTAACTTGACTCCGGCAATTTGTGGTGTCAGCTCTCCGATGCCATGCGAAAGACAACAAAAAATAAGTTTCAGTTTGTCTAGCAGAGATATTTAGTTGAAATATTCACACAATTTAAGCGACAATTTGCTTGTGGCAAGTTGTGCTTGATAATAGTATCACAATGCACCTAAATTGCAGTTAAGTGTCAGGTCCTTTCCAAAAGGGCACACACACAATTTTGTGGTCCTGCGCCACACACATGCTGCCTGATTGTCTGTGCGGGAGTGTATTTGCCACACAGAGCAAGGCAGATTTCCACTTTTGGGCAACACATATACTAGGGGCAGCGCACATACAAACACCGATTCATACATATGTAACCATACTTAGGCACCGCAGCCACCTTTGAGGCACCTGTTGCACAAAGCACCTGCCATGCTAATTTCATTATGTACAATAGGTTGACGACTAACCGCAGGCTGCAACAAAAACAACAAGAACAACATTTGCTACTCTTAATAATGATGTCTAAATCGAAATTTGCATAGTACTTTCATTTTCAGTAAATACACAGGCACACACACACACACACACACACACACATACAAATTAAATGCGTACCGAGATGGGTGAGAGATGCATTTTCCGGGCTGGCTCAGCCAACAATTGAATGTTCCAACATAGGGCAACACATAGAATGTCACATACACAACTACACACCACATGCATCACTAGGTTGCAATGCGTTTGTGTTGTTGCTCATGGCAGCCACCCACCTGTTGTTAGATGCAACCGACTGGATACTGGATTAGAGGCTGCCGCAGTTTCGTGCTGTCGTGTGCATTTTCATTCAAATATGCAACAGCAACAGTAACAACAACAACAACAACAACAACAACAACCATCGCATATAGGCCTTCACACACAAACACTCACACACATATAGACTTAAACACACAAACACAGACAGACAATTTATTTGAGTGGTTTGCAAATTTAGTTCAGGGTCAGTTATGTGGCTCGCTTTTGGCCTGTGCTTAGATGGCCAATTTGGGTTTGTGTTTTTTTGGGTGCATTCTGTTTGAGTGCTTGTGCAAAGTGTTTGGAATTTCGTTTATGATTTATGCACAGCACATACGCCATGTGGTACGCATTATTATCAAGGCAGGTTTAATGATATTTTAAATTATATTTGTATATGGTATCGCATTCAATTAATTATAATAATTGAATGAAGAGTATATATTAATTAAGATTTCATTATTTTCAGGATGCGTTTTTGAATTTTGAACACAACTATTTGTAAACATTGTAAATATAGTGTATTTGCACTCTCTGCATTGCTAGGCATGACAAGAACTTTGGCTTTAGCCAAGTTCGTTCAGGGTGCCTTTGGACAAAAAATATGTTACATGCCGACGAATATTTCTGTTATTTTTTGCCCTGTCTTATATGGTGTTCCATTTCTCATTAGAAAGAGCTTTTGCTACTGGTGCTGTTGATGTTTATGCTGCTGCACCTGCTGGTGCACCCCACACCCCTTCCAGTGCCGATTCAGGTGCTCGTTTAATTGCATGGCATAGCATAGCATTCCCTGTGGCAAAACTTCTCTCTTGACTCCATCTTTCATTCCGTTCACTGCCAAAACAAATTGTGAGAAAAAGGCCAGCAACACAAAAACAGAACACAAAATGTGCGTGCTACATAAATTAAAACCTATGCTTCAGTGGCTCCCCTAGAAAGAGTCAGAGCTCAAATGATGAGTGAGATGGCATGAGCACAAGACTTCACTCAAGTGTTCTTCTCGGCTCTGATCTGATCTGCACTCGTTCTATTCGAGTCGATTCCATATTTTATGTCAAGTCTTCGCTTTTTGCCTCAACATGTTTTGCATTGAATTCGGGTTTAAATTTCTGTTTATTGCCGCTGCCGCTGATGGTGCTGGTGCTGCTGTTGCTGTTGCATCGCATATTCGTCAATTTTTTTGTTGTTGCAAGCCGCTGCAAGTGGCTGCCATCTTGATTATGTTGTAGCTCCCGCTGATGTTGTTGTTGTTGTTGTTGTGGTTATTGCTGTTCTTATTATTATTACTGCTCCCCAGCAGCAACACCAACTGTGACTCCGACAACGACAACAACAGCAATAATGAAGATGATAATGATGAAGATGATGACGATGATTGTAATGGTGATGATGATGGCGTGTTTGCTGTAATTTGCGCTACGTAAAACGTTCAAAAATGCAACAACGAACTGCATCAGCAGCAGCAACAAACACAAACATAAACACAAACACAAAAAAAAAAACGCTCTAAATGAAGGGAATTGAGCGCTGCGATCGTTGACGCTGCCAGCGTCTCAGTTCCTCTGCTGCGGTTGGCGCTGCCAGCGACGTCGCTGCTTCTGCAAAAAGGGCAAAATACGAAAAACCTTGAGGACGGTCAGTAACCGACAACCGCCAGCCCAGAAAAATTTGTATGAGCAGCAAACGAAAATTTTTGTTTAATATACCAAGCCTTAGAGTACATCAACTTTGTAATTAAGAATGACACTATTTATAAGATCAAATATACATATACATAATTTACCCAGAAATTATTGTCTAAACAGTTTCCACAATTTTCCACTTCAAACTATAAAGACAAAGAGCGAAAGTGATTTAATCTTTTTAAAGTAATTCCAGTTAAAAAATATTTATATTATTCAGTTTTTGCTTTTTTTTTCGTTTGTCTATTATTTTGCAGGGCCAGAATTTATTTAATATATTTAAAACATAGTCAACCATACTGCACGAGAAATGCTGCTTGTTTTAGGGTATTGCCGGCATCGACGTGTCAATAACATTTTTTTTTTTGGTCTTGTTTGTACATTTATTTTGGTTGCTCTTTCTGTTGCGTTTTTATTCGCTTTTTCGTTTACTTTTTTCGTACAGTCAAATTGCGCATTTTTGGCTTTGGGGTGGAGCCTTTCCATGCGTTGTGCTGGCAGCGCTTCTGCCTTTTGTTGTTGTTACTGCTTCTGCTTGTGTTTGTGCTGCTGCCCGGTTTTGGGTGAGGTCGTGGTCGTTGCCGGTTTTACTTTTTTTGCGTCATCAGCAACGAGAACTGCACTTGAAAACTCAACTGGCGTGGTTGGTTGGCCGACGTCGGGACCGACATCAACGTCATCATTGTGGACTTAAAGTGGTTTTGGGTGTGCTTCGCTCGCATGCGTGTATCTTTAGCTGTGTGTGCGAATATATCTGGACCCCATGCGGTTAATTTATGCCCGCTTGCAATTTTGGCAGACAGTGAAAAAATATTTTTGGTCTTGTTGCAGCTCGGCTGCAGCCAGTTTCATTTTTAGAACTTTGGCGAACCGGTTTTTTGGACGCGGCTTTCGATTTTATTTGTTGTCGGCGCATTAACTGGTTATTCTCATTTTCGTTATTGCTGTTGTTTTTGTTTTTGTTGTTGTTGTTGTTGTTGTTGTTACGGTTGCTGTTTCTGTTAGTGCTGGCAGTTGTTGCAGTTGATAAATCTCGGCGCGACGTTGTCATAAATTTGCATTGGGCCATGCCATTGGCCCTGACATTTCTAAGGCTTCCTTGCCAGCCAAGTTGTTGTTTTCCAAGCTGAAGTTACCAGCGGCAGCCAATGTAATTAATCACAGCCAAATGCACAGAACGAGCATGTGAAATGACAAACAGACAGACTGACTGACTGACAGACAAGCGGACAGACAGTCAGACAAGAGCAGAAATACAGACAGACAGACAGATGCTGAAGTTGTAGCAATTCATTTTTTGCTAGCCAACTAATCCACAATTCGACATGCATTACATTCATTTTCGCCACACGCAAACACACATACACATAGCGAGGGGGTTTTGGGAGGTATCTGTGTCTGTGGTAAGAATTTGGTTGACTCTATGCCAGGGCATATCATATTTAGTCAAGTCAACTCAAGCCAAGCAACAAACCTAGCAGCCAACCAAGCGAATCAGTCAGACTCAACCAGAGTCCCAGATCTCTCGGTCCCAGTCTCAGCCTCCTTTCCTATCAGAAACTGATTATTTTTAACACAATCATAATCGTCAATGGCAACCCAAGAGCATCTCAGCCAGACTATTATGTCTGTAAGAACCGGCCAACCAGTTACTCTACCATGTTAATTCAACTTCATGTTTTATAATTCATAAAATAAGTCTTTCAAGTCAAATCAAACTTTAGAATTATTCCAAGATATGAGAAATAAAGAAAGTAAATAATAAATTTAGAATGATTTTACTAGAAATAATATTAGACATGCATATATATACATATGTACGTCGATAAGTTACAATTTTAAGCCTTAAATTTGAATTCGTTCATATTAATTGAGAGTATCTAAGCTTTCGTTCATACTTTTCTTATTTTGCCATTGAATTTTTCCTGCCGTTCTCTTTGCGCCATGTAATTTGATTTTCTAAAAAGTTTCCGATTTCTAGTGAATTTTTCGCACAGAGAATCGACAGCTTGGGTTATTGTGGTTAATTTCTTTTAAATTATTTTTGCAGTTGCGTTCATAGGATAGACGCTTATCAAAAAGCAGCGACAGCTGCTGACTGTCATATACAATGTAGAAAGAAAACTGCTTGGTTGTATATGTACATATGTACATATATTAATATCTATATGTGTACATATGTCTGAGTATGAGCGAGCTTAAGTACTCGTTGTCGTATCTTGCACTTTATGCATGACTCAAAATTGAAATTCAAAACGAACTTGACAAAATTAAAAGAAAGAAGCTTCATTCATGCACGCATACACAGACACTGAGTAAACAGCAAGCAACAACAGCGGCAACAACAAAAATAACAGCAACAACATACGCATGACAGGCCAAATGGCTAGTCAGTCAGTCAGTCGGACAGGCAGCCAGACGGACAGTCAACCAGCGCCCTCAATGCACGCTTTATGCAACGACGACGACAACGACAACAACGACGACAACGTCAAAGCAACAGCAACAGCAACAGCAGCAAACGCAGCCAAAAAGTTCATTGAACCTGGCCCAGTGCGAATTCGGTTGTTGTAGGTTAGGGACGACCGACTGACGAACAGACCAGGCGACGAATCGACCGACCAGGGGCTTGGACAGGGGGCATGACGTCGTCGATGCTGACGTTGACGTCAACGCTGACTCTGTGCAAATACAAATACAAATACTCTGCCGCTGCAGCAGTCGCTGCTTTCGCTGCTGCTGTTGTCGCTGCTGCTGCGGCTGCCAAGTGTGACGAAAAATATACAAAACAAAATACAAAAAAAAACAAAAAACAGAAGAAAAAAGTGCAACAACAACATCAACAAAAACAGTAATAACAGCAACAAGAAGCGTATTCAAAATAATAATAAAAATCGGTTGTTGGTTCAGTTCATGGCATACCATATGGAGCAGGAGAACCACCAAATGGAGGAGGGTAAGCAGGAGGAGGAGTGCCTACCAGTGACCGTTGTTGTTGTCTCTGCTTTCGGGTCTCAGTCGTCTGTTGTGTTGGTCATGGACGCCATTTCACATTTGTTATTTTTATTTTTTTTTTTTGTGAATCATTTGCGATAAAGAAATATGCATATTTACAAAAATACTCCTGTATGCACTCTGTATACAATCAATCCGCATGTGTTGGTGTGAACTGCGTAGACATCAAATCATAAACTGCAATATACCTATATATTTATATACTTGTAGCTCTCTGCTGATCTTCTGGTCATCACGAAATATCAGCTTGCAGTGAGTAATGAGGTTTTTGAACTTGACTCATACCGCTCCTCCTCTTTACATGCAGTCGATTGCAAGTGCAAGTATTCGAAGTAGTTATGAATTGTTACTGTTGCTGCAGTCAACCAATATTATGATCCACTATTGGCATCAGGCTGGCCAGCGGACAGCCATTGAAAGCAGGGCAGTAATCGTTTCTGCCTAATTGCTGTCATTTGCTCATATGCGTGCATTTTTCGTCGATGCTTAAACAGTGGGGTTCAAGTAAGAGAAAGAGAGGAAGAGAGAGAGAGAGAGAGAGAGAGAGAGAGAGGGAGAGAGAGAGTGAGACCTGCCAGAGTCATGCTGTCTGATCAGGATGGTTTGGCAGGGGCTTTGCTGCTGGAGTTGATAATTGACTATCTCACAAATCTTTAAAAGGCATTTAAATATCCCATTAAAATCCGTTTTATTTTTAATTTGAGCTGACAACGTTCGAAAACCGGAAATTTTTTGAAAAAGTCAACTGATAATACCATCATAAAACAATCCATAATTTCATATCTTCAGTTTGCGGTCTGTATCGAAGTTTTGAGTTCGTCTGCAATAAAAAATAAATAAATGAGTGATAGCTTTTCTCGATTGTGTGCTCGACCAGAAAAATATGTGCCCCATGACAGGTTTTATTACCTTGGAATTGATTATTAACTGGACTGTCTCAACTTAATATTTATATTAATATTATGGTACACTTAATAATAAGTCTGCTCCAATATTATCGCGAATCTTAAATAATCTTTTAAAGTTTTGTTTCCTGTGTTCATGGCGCAATTTAAGCAAATTGATCAGTAATGGCTTTTAATCATAAGCCAATTAACAGACATACATGGAAGCCCATTAAATGTGCATTTAACTTAAAATACAAACGTGCCACAAGTTCAGCGACCATGCGCACAAACACACACACATTCACTGTAAAAACTGCGTATACGAAATATTAATTGAAACATAAATGGTCGGAAAACACTTTCGCTCTCGGCTTCATTGATATCTAAAACTAAACATCTAAAACTGGCAGCCCCCAAAAACGGCCCCGACTGCCCCGACAACAACAGCAATGTGTGAATTTGCAACACAAATATTGTGTGTGTGTGTGTGTGTGTATAAGCACGTGTTCGTGTGCTCATGTTTCTGTATGTGTGTGTTTGTGTATGTTTTTGTGCATGCCACAGGCGTTTTGGCGTTGCATTCATCTGTTTTGTATTTGGCAGGCAGCCAAATAAAATTTCGAGATATGACCTTACACACAATGTGTTGCCGGCGTGGAGCAACGCAGCAGCAGCCACTAAAGCAGCAATAGCAACAACAACAACAACAACAACATACGGCCTAAACATTTCAACGGTTTCCGCGTGGATGCTGCGTCCATTAGAAATGCATTTGTTGCTGATGTTGTTGCTGTTATTGCTGCTGCTGCTGCAGATGTTGCTCGTTGACATTGACATTGGTTAAACGGCAATTTGTGCGTGTATATTTGGACATGTTTGCGTGCGTGTGCTTGTGCGTGTGTGCGTGTGTGTGTGTGTGTGTGTATGTGTATGTTGTGTGATTGTGTGCTATGCTAATGCAAATCTATTTTTAACACATGTTGAAATCTGTTTCATTGGGCTAAGCTTCAAATGACATAATTTGTGATGCCCCTTGCTGGCTTTTACTGACCTACAATGCAACGTCCACAGGGCAACCTTTGTGGTTGGCTTATCAGGCAAACAGTTAGTTACTTGCATGTTTGTTGTTGCTGTTCCGTTAATTTTTTATTATTATTATTTTTTGCGTATCTTATCAATTGTTGAGTTAATCTATGTGATTCTTACACTTCACTTTCTTGTCGACTTTTCGCAACGAAAATTAAAGCGTAATAGCACAGTGCTCAATGCAATGCAAAAATAAAAGACAAAAACAGAGCAAAAAAGCAAAAACATTTAAAAATATTTATTGTATATATACAATACACAACACACACACACAGTGCACATACATACTTGTGTCCATAGTACATACATTTACAGTGTGCCTGACCAAGGCCAAGCAATTTTGTATTGCACCCGAGTTCCTTGGCCTCAGCAATCTGTATGCTTTTTGTTGTCGCTGTGGTTGTTGTGATTGTTGTTGTTGTTGCTGGTGTTGTTGTTGTTGCTGCTGTTGATTCTTGGTCATTGGCTTTGGCTGCTGCTGCTCCTCAGTTGGGTCTGCTTATTTGTTGATTTCATTTTGGTTTATTTGTTTTGCTTGTTTTCGTTTACTTTTACTTGAAACTGAAAATCACATTTAGCGCACTACAGTTGAAATCATGAGGCTACATTAATTGCGAATGTGGGCGGAAAGAAATTTATTTAGTGCTGCAAATGTTCTACATTTATGAGAGTATTTAAGTAAGTAAATATACAGTAGAATAATATTTTCCATTCAAATTGATTAAGCTGCCAATAATGCGGGTTGAAAGGCTTCTACCAACTTTAAATTTGCTAAGGCTGATTTCAATTTTGGCAGTAATTATATTGGGAAACCGACATTTTTTTGACACTTAATTAATACGAGAATATCAAATACGCATTTAGTTCAATTTCATTTATATTTATAAGACCATTTTTTAATTGTTGATTAATTGTGCATAAAAATTAGATTATTAATCAGATTTCACAAAACAATTGAGACGTTCAATTAACTTGCCGCTATGCTGTAAATAACAATACAATTACTTGCTCAACATTAATTTTAAATGTAGCTTAAGTATCGCCAATTATTACGGGTTAAGTTTGATTCTTATCTAATTGCGCGTTTAATTTTGCTCATTATTTATGGTGGTCGTGGCCAGGTCTGGCGTCCAACAGTTTCCGTATGTCCATATGTCCATGTCCACTTGAGCTGATGCTTCCGCTTGAAGCATACAGTAGTGTTTCCAAATGGTGGCCCAGGCGCAGCTTAGAACGGATGCAATTCACTTCCTGCTTGGGCGCTCATTTGGGCCAATCAAACTCTGGACAACAATCTTTTGCTTAAGGTGCCTGGGAAATGCGTAATTTTGCAATCTAATTGCAAAAATCGTTTCTTAATTATGCATTCAAAAATGTTCTTGTTGACATCAGACGTGCAGAAACTCACCCCATTAGCCCTTGTGTGTGCTGGTGTGTGTGTGTGTGTGTTTGTGTGTGTATGTGTGTGTGTGTCTGCAAGATGCACAAAAATGCATTTATTTCCTGTGCTTTGTGTTCTCTGTTGCAGTGGCGTGTTTTAATTGCACATGAGTGTGCGTGTGTGTATATATTAATTGTGTGTGTGTGTGTGTGTGTGTGTGCGTGTATGTGTATGTGTGTGTTCTTGCCTTGCGCACCCCTTTGACTGTTTACATTTCGACAGGCCGTCGCATTTTAATTTTAGAATATATTTTTGGGTCTGGATTTCACAGCTCAGCTTTCAATGTGCATGCATGCAATGCGTTCCATTATTTCTCTATGTGTATGTGTGTGTGTGTGTGTGTGTGTGTACAAATGTTTGCCTGCTGCATTTTTCATTATGCAAAAAATTGCATACCATTTTTTTGTGCATTCGCTTCGACTTTTTTTCGGTACTTTTTTTTCGAAATGCATTCAACAAAATTGCACGTTTTGCTTCGTGCATCTTTTGTGTGCATTGGAAAAAAATGCATTTGCCATAGGGTGGATTTTTATGGGTTTTGGGTTCTTTTTAACGTTTTTTTTGGGGGTTCTCGTATTTGCTTACGTGGTTTTAATTTTAATTGCTTCTCATCAGATTTTTATTCATATACATATATGTATATATTTTTTTTCTTCCTTTAACATTTTTTTCGGTGCTTACGAGCATGTTGTCGCCGATTTTATCTTTTGTAAATACAGTAATTATGTATGTTCCTCTTTGGCGACATTACCCGTGTGTTTCAAGTGCGTTTTTTTTTTTGCGACACGGAAGTGGTGCGGTTCAACGGCGATAGGACATGAATTACAGACGATAAGGGTTTGGGATTCATTCGTCGTGGTTGTTCCGAATCTGGGCTGGCATATGCAAATTAAATGCACAAAAAACTCTATGTTTTTATGAATCATGTAAACAAAGTTAAAGCCACACATGAACCGGCGCTACAAATAATATCAATTTGTGAAGCGCTCGACATGATTATTAAAATTTACCTTAAGCATTAAAATTCTCTCCCATGTTATTATTATAGTTGGGGAGAAGCAGCACTACGACCTATAAGGTCTAGTGAAATTATGTATATATAAATTCAGTCAATAAGTAACATGTGTCGACAATTGCAAAAACTTTTGGAGAATAAATAATGAAAATTGTTCTGGGTAGCTACGGATTTATTTCGCTGAATCGTAAATGTATACAAATCAATTGTTTAATAGTTATTTAATATGTTCCTTATTACTTTTGCAATGCAATGCCAGCTAGCCCAACTCAAGGCCAGTTTATGCTGAAAGCCTCGATTCAGCTAGTGTCATGTTCCACTCATGTTTACGCCTCAATCACCTTCGCAAATTCAAATGCCAGTTCTTGACTATAGCCAGAACCGAAGGTCAGAGAGTCGCCGTTAACTAATGTAAATGCAATTAAAATCAACAAATATTTCGCTTATTAGAAAAGCATTAAATGCAATTCCACACTGTAAACAAAAACAAAAACAAAAAAAAAAACAAAAAAATGGTTAAACAATTACTATATTTATTATACACGAATTTTCGTTACAAGGCATGCAAAATACAAAAACAAAAAATGTACAACGAAATTTTCGCATTAATTGAGGGACCTTGAAACCAGTCACGACTAAATTCAGACAGAGACCCAACCCCAACCCCAGCCTCAGCCCCAGCCCCGTCAGACTCAAGCTCTGACTTACAGACCCTGTTCCAGCGCCTTCCCCCGTCCCCAGTCTCGCAGTTTCGCTGTCCATAATTCGATGCAGTCGCTGGTGCCGAAAATTCTCAAAAAACATTTTTCGTCTACAATGACATGCAATTGAGTCTCGCTGCAAGTCGAGTCGAATTGCATTGTCCGCCCGCCCCGTCCGACTATGGCGAATTATAATAATTTCAGTTTGCTCTCGCGCGCTCGACATTCGCACAACAGCGGACCAAAACCGTTGCATACTCAAAAAAAAAAAAAAAAGCGAAAAAAAAAAAACAAAAACAAAACAAAAAGTGCATGTGCAACGGGCGCGCGTTGTCAGAGTCGCCAGTTGCATTTCGAGCGGTGAGTGAGCGTCTCCGTCTTCGTCTCCAGCGCTAAACAAAGCGCTGTCTCGTTGTCGTCGTTGTTGTGTTGTCTCGGTCTCGGACTTGTTTTCGCTGCTTAAAACGCAACCGAAAAAGAATTGTTGAAAAATGTACAAAATGGAGAACAAAATGCACAAAATAAATTAACAAACAACAACAAAAAATCAGAAAAAAAAAAACTCAGAGCGAGTTCAGCAGCGTTTGGTTCTGGGAGCGACTGCCAATGAGTGCATTTAGCTAGCTGAGCGCTGAGTGCATTTGTGTGTGTGTGTTTGTGTGTTTGTGTGCGCGCTTGTAAACCAATACAAATGCAAGAAAAGTGCAATTAAAAATACACTGACGTTGGCCTTCCCCGCCAGCGTAGCCTGCTCACTCAGAAGTTCCTCGCTCACTCACTCAGAGCCAACTGCGGCGACACATTTTGCGCTCCGAGTCGGTTCTTGCCACCATTTTCTTTTTTCTTTTTTTATTTCGTTTGTGTTTTTTGCCTCTCTTTTTTTAACCAATTTCGCTTTTAACGTTTTTTGCCGGCTGCCATGAATGAAGCGCACCAATACATTGAGACGGTGCTCGCCGGCAGCTACCTCCCACTTGGCAAGGGTCTCTCAATCTCTCGCTCAGCACTGGCGAGTGCCACTGCAATTTTTTCTACACAAACACAGGCACACTGACTCACACACACACACACAGTCACACAGAGACAGCTGTAAGTTGAGCGTTATGTTCTCAGTCAAGGCAAATGCATGCAGGCAGCGAAACTTTTCTTAGACCTTTACAACGGCAGCATTGTGGCTGACTCTTTGTCGTATGCATGTGTGCAATTGTACTTGTGAGTGTGTGTGTGTGTGTGAGTGTGAGTGTGAGAGTGTGTGGAGAGCAATCTGCCGCTGCACTCATTCTGCCGCCGCTCAGTTTGGGCTCCGGCTCATAGTCATAGTGCCGGGCAGCTCAGCTGGATGGCAGCTTTATTGTCGGTCGTTTCGAACGGTTCGGTACGCTTTTGCCTTAGCTTCGGATTGTCGTTGTAAGCGCAGCGCAGCGCAGCGGCAGCAGCAGCAGCAGCAGTTAGCAGCGACGCTATCGTCGCTGTCGACGTCGACGTCGTCGTCAAGTTAGTCGATTTTGTTGTTTACGTATTAGTAAAGTTGTCTGCGCTTGTTGTTAGTGTCGGTGTTTGTTTGTTGTTGACGTTGGTCGCGGTGCGAAATTTGTATTTATTTTCTGCTGCTGCTACCAACACACTCCAACACACACACACACACACACACACATACACACACACGTATACACTTCATACGCTAGTGCTTGTGTATTAGCGTGCGTACACTCTTCTCTATATGTGCATGTGTACTTGTGTGTGAGTGTGTGTGTGTGTGTGTGTGTGAGTGCATTACATGTGCTTCCTCTTCGACAGCCCAAAGGCTAACAAACAGTTGACGTGCGTTTCTCTTGTGATAACAAAATATTTTATTTCACTCGCGTAGCAAATCAGAGCCTAAAATAAAAATTTACAAAATTTGCTAAATATTTTTTTAACTATGCTGGTGCTAAAAAGTTAATCAAAACACAACTTTATAAATCATCGAACTTTACACAGAAATGTATGCGAACAGTGTAAAAGCTACTTCATATTTGAGCTGCGAACTATAAGTAAGTAATATTTGTTTATTTTTATTTGTGTAAATAATAATATTAAATGGGCTGGCGTGAGGGTAACGCCATATAATTTTGTGTGCTTGTATGCGTGAGTGTGCGTGTGTGAGTGTGTAAGTGAGTGAGTAGTATATGCATATGCCTTGCACAACGAACAATCACGCTCACGCACACATTTGCGATAGTGCTAAAAGGTCAAGAAGAACCATTATAATAAAAACAAACTGTAAATTAATTGAATTCACTTCAACTACACAATTTTTATAATATGTACAATATTTTATTTTTTATTTTTATTGATTTGCTTGAGCTTTATATGGCACGATTCTCTGTCACTCTCTCTTTCTCTCTCCTTTTCACTCTCCCACTACAAATCTCTCTCCCTTTGTCATTTGCACTCAAAACGCAAAGAGTTTGTTTTTTATATACATTATTTCCCCATTTTTTTGCTGCTCTGGTTTTTTGCATGAGCGAGTTGTGAAATTAGTGGGAAGGGGAAGTAACGTCGGCCCCTTCGTGGAAAACTATGGGGTAGGGAGTTGGTTAATAATCTCAGCGGTGACTTAGGATGCACGACTGATGCTTTGTATACATGAAATAGCTACATTAAATTATATCTGTAATATTTTTTTACGATTGCACTCTGTCTTTTTAGAATTATAGTTCATTTCTAACTCATATATGCTTATCACATCTATGTCAACAATTTTTTTTAAGATTATTTCTTAGCCTTCTATAAATTGAGCTTGTATAAACCTTATATAACTTGTATATAAAATGAGTTATATATAAAATATACTAAATGTAATTTAGTGACAAGAATCCATAAAAAAACCTCTTGAGTAAATTGAAATGTCGCAATTTGCTATAATATATTATTTTTTAATCACATATATATCTGCCGCAGTCTTTGAGTTGCTTTTATTCGTCATTCCGTGTGAAATTTATGTAATGAAACCTTTACGTTTATATATATATATATATAAGAGAATGAAAATCCTAGTTTTGGGGGTACTTTTAAATTTGTTACCTAAGCTCAAGCTCTAAGTGCATTGAAGCCAATGGAAATCTACGAAAAAGCTACAAAATATTCCATAAGAGCTGGGAAAATAAATAGGTGATGAAGCCGAACAAATGCACTGGCTTTGGGCGCCAAACGTGCCATATTTGCTTACACACATATACATTAATACGCACGCACACACACACACACACACATTATATATATATATATATGTATATCAACAATGGGCATCAAATGCACAATCATCAATATGGGCAGCTATTGATCGAAATGCTTTTGTTGTTGTTGTTGCTATTGCTACTCTTGAATGCGTCTCAATGCTTAAAAATACAAAATAAAAATTCCCGGAAATCTTTATTTGTAATTTATGCATAAATGTCGCATCAAATTTATTGTTGAGCGCAAAAAAAATTAGAATAATAAAAATTTCTAATTAATGCGCTTCTAATTTCACCACGCTGACAGACGGAAGCATTTTCGAGAAGTGATTTTCTTTGTGCAAATGGCATTTTAATTTCGAATAATTCATTTTGTGAAATTTATGACACTGACACAGCCAGTGGGAGCAAAACAAAACAATGAATCAGCCAGGTGTACGCCCACGCATGGCGATTTTCTTTTTATTTTCCATCCAGCCATTTGTTCTTTATATACAAACAAATTTTTTTAATTTGTCGCCCCAAACGCGTTCCCGTGTCCTTGTAGTCGCTGAGATGTTCATTGTGATTGTTGTTGCTGAGAGTCTTGGGTGGCATTTCCGTAATGGCCTGGACATGTAGTAACGACAAGTTCTCAACTTTAATTGCGGTCATGCCAATTGAAATTTAATTTCATGTAACATTTATGCAATAGCAAATTGATTTGAGCAGCCGCTTGGTAGCCGCTTCTTAGACCATTAGAGCCATTAGTCATGCCATGATGGAAAAACTAGAGCCTCTGGCGTGCTCGCAAATCTACAAGGATTCGCATTAGAGTTTCCGCACTCCCAATAGTTGCTTGCAGAAGCAGTAGTAACAGCAGCAACAACAACAACAACAACTTTTGCAAACATGCAACATACAATCATCTGGATGCCAGTCGTCGCTCTCTGTCTGTTTGTCTGTCTGTCTATTTGAGTGTGTGTATGTATGTGTGTGTGTGTGTGTGTGTGTGTGTGTGTGTGTGCACGCGGCACGTAAGAAAACGAGTTATTGGAACAGGTTCATGACCTTGACCATCAACAACACTACGGCAAGGCAACACTTTTATAATGCCACGGCAATTGTAACGTCTGCGTTGCATATGGCACTCAATGGCAGACAAAGGAAGTTGCAGCCGCGCTGCTGACACTACTTCTGCTGCTGCTGCTGCTGCTGCTGTTGCATTTGCATTGCCATTGTTCAAGTGATTGGATTAGAAGCTTGCCACGACAGCAGCAGCAACGCCGGCACACAGGCAACAAGTCGCACAAGCTAACTACAACTGCGATTGTTATTGTTGCTTATGCAACAACTTGCTGCACATGCAGCACTCGACCAGTTGTCCTATCACTGAGTCAGTGACTCACTAAGCCAAGGCTTTAGTAAACCTTTTACACAGAGTCAGCATTTTAAATATGTACTGCAAACATTGGGCATGATTCATTCTGGCCAGTTTGAAAATTAAACTGCGTCATTATAAATGCTTCATTTTGGATTTTCGAATTAGGCGCACCAATATTTATTTATTCAAATTATTTTCGAAATGCATTCAAAAACTCAACTGCTTCATTTAAATAGCCCGAGCTCCGGCTACAGTCTCAAAGTCGAACCGAAATGCGAACACAAATCCAACTCCATCCCCGCGTCCACTTTCTATTTTTCGTTTTATATTTTTTCATAGAACGGCTAACTACAAAAGCAAAGCGCATAAAATAAACTGTTGCTGCATGGAGTTGGGTGGAATTGGGTGGTTATATCGCATTTTTTCGTATTTTGTTTTTATTTTATTTCTTAATTTTTTTTCTTATATAAAGGGGGATGTTGGAAAGGCAGACCCAAGCTGGAAGCGTTCCAGGTATATAGGAAAATGCAACAGGCAGTTGTTGTTATAGTTGTTCTTACTGCCAGCCCATTTTTTGTGGGTGGTAGTTTGGGCGGTGGTCTGTGTTCTGTGGTGTGTGTGGTGTGTGGTGTGCAGTTGGGCGGCAAAGTTTTCGCTGATATTTTTCTTTTCACAGTGATGGAGCATTGGGTGTGAGTAGGTAGCATTGAGATAAATGGTTTTAATTTAACTTTGGCTATGTCACAGCACTGGCAAACCATGAAGGAAATCGTACTTTGCATAAGAAAGACAATGAATTCTGATTCACGAGGCAAATTTTTGCAACAGGTGCAGTGGGTAGACGTACAGCTAAATTGTTAGCAGAAAACGTGAACAAACAAAAAATGATTATGCTTACAATTATGTAACGCTTTGTATAAGTATCTGCGGCAATGCGGCATATGAGCAACCTTTAAGAAATGGCAATATTATAAATACAATTGCCACAGTTATTGTTAGCCCGCATTTATTGTTGCCGAAATGCAAACTCAATGTATGCCGCCATGTGCACAAACACAATTGAATAAATAGTTGCAAAAACAATGCCATAGTTCCACATTGTCCTTAAGCTTATCAACTTTTGCACAGCAACGAAAAATTCCAAAACACTCGACACACGCAGGCAAAAACTAGTCAAACATCAATAACAATTCACCTGTTGGCCAGTGCAAATACAAAAAAAAAAACATTGGAAAATATGCAAAAATATATTCACAAAATTAAAAAGAAAAATCTACATGTGGTAATAATTGTTTTTAGTTTTTTTTTATTGAATATTTTCATAACAGATATGCGAGTTTTCAATTTATATGCATTTATTGAGTTATTTGTGTTGCTATCTTCGCTGCCAGCAGGATTTTGGCACTACACAAACACTCAGCGGCATTGAAAAGTTTACAATAACAATAAAATACAATACGCACACAGCTTCAATTTGGTTTTGAATATTTAATTATTTTAGATATCCAAATATATTTGCTTAAAAAAAACACATTTTGATTAACATACAACAAATGCTATGCCATATTTGGAACATGACATGTAAGCCTGTAAAAGTTAATGAACAATTAAATAATTAGTTTTTACTAAATTGCAATAATTTCATTTCATTATTAGCTTCACTGTCTCGACGCTGATGTAAATGATTAAATGTCATGTGAGTCTACATATTAAAAACCAAATTATGCACTTAATTGATCGCTTGTTTTTTATTGAACACTTCCAAAAATTGAGAGCTTTAAAATATTTTCAATTAGAACATCTTTCGTTGGATTCCCAAACTTTAATACTGTGTTTAATTAGTTTCGCTTAAAAATTGAATATGGAAAATTTTCTTTTTTTTAATGGGAAATTTTACCGAGTCATCCAGTATAAAAAACAAACTTAGATTGCCGTAAGGCATACGAAATTAAGTATATTTTCCCCATACATAAGTGGATTTCCAGATATAAGGGAAAAAAAATAGTTTTCTCGTTGCCTCCAATATGCAAATGTTAATTGTGGATATTATTAACTGCTCAGCTTAAATTTATCCTTAAAACCCTGCCCACTCGGCTCGCTGAAGAGGGCTCCAGCAGAAACTGTTCTATATGCGACATTTTGCACGGCCGCCGCAGCAATTAAATGCATGGCACTCACTGAACCCCCCCCAACCAACCGCTTACAAATAGTTCCAATTGCGGCTGCATGTTTTTTGACGATACACAGTCTGGCACATACTCACACACACACACACACACGCACACACACACACACACACACACACGCACACACGCTCATAGACATGGACACTTGTATTGACGTTTGGTTGGCGACAATTGATTTTTGTTACGTTTTCGTTTATTTTCATTAGTTGTTGTTGCTGCTATTTTTTTGTGGACATTTTTTTTTAGCAATTTAGTTCGTTTGCTTTCTGGCACTGACGCCAATGTCGTTCGCTGTTATTTAGACAACTGCTGAAAAATATTTTCATGCCCCTTTTGCCATTCCCCCCCCCATTTATTTCCATTCTATTGCTGAGGCGATCGGGCCGGGCCAAACACGCGCTGCACTTTGTTGCCAGTTGTTGTTATTGTTATTCTTGCTTTTCATAATTTGTGTTATATGTAGTTATTGTTGTTGCCGTATCTTTTGTTCTGTATGTGTGCTTTTTCTTGTTGCATTTTTTTCCAAACTGCTCGCGAAGTTTTTCTGGCTGCTTTGTCGGCTTGGGCTTGACTCAATTTCGTCTTATCTAATTTTTGATGTTATTTCTATTTCTTTCTTTTTTTTTTTACAACATTCGAGAAACTTTTCTGTTTCTGTCGTTTTTTCGCTTGCAGTTTTAGTTTGGTATGTATCTCTAGTTTGGTTTTTTTCCTTTTGCATTCTGCCTTTTTGCGTTTTTTGTTTATTTATTTATTTATTTTTTTTTTGTCGAAATCAGGGCAAATTCATCATCATCAACAACATCGTCGTGCCCGTTGCGTTTTTGTGTAACAAAGATAAGGTTTCGCCAGCGAATGAGTGGGTTCTGCTGTTGTTGTTGCTGTAGTTGTGGCTGTAGTGCTCGTTTTTATTCTTTATATAATTTGAAACGGGGGTCGGGGGGCTGGCAGTTTTTTTATTTTTGTTTTTGCGTGTGCCGTGTTAATCATTTCGGTCGAAATTTGATAATTTGAAGGTGACCCCGATTTGTAAGGCGTTGCATGCACTAAAAAGCGCTTGCACATTTTGGCTGCTGATAAGCAGTAGAAGCATCAGCAGCAGACGTAACAGTAGCAGCAACAACTGATGCCACACGGCGTATGCGCGATGTGTCAGCACATAAGCGATAATACTTATGCATATTGCCTGCTTACGTATTTATTAAAAAATGCTGCATTACATTTACGAAATTGCATGCGCCAGGAGAGAAACGAGCAGCCAGCAATTGCCAACACTCATATCTCAGGGCAGTTTTAATAAAACCCAAAACTGACATCATAAAACATAACACGTATGACAGCAGCCGGCATACAGGTCGCATACGTAACATACGCCATGCTGCCACACCCTGCACACCAGCACACCAGCACACCAGCGCACAGTGCACAGTGCACACAGACAAAGCAACAAGTCGTTGTACCCAAATATATAGCGCTGGCAAAACGGAAAAAAGGAACGAGGAAACTAAATAAACGAAAACGAAGCAAAAATACGAAGCAACACCCACAAAAACCCAAACCCAAACCCAAACCCACAACCCTCAAATTCAACAGCAGCCCAAAAACAGCAAAACCAATGCCAAAGTAAAAGCAAAAGCAAATTTCTATTTGGATTTTTTTTTTTCTTTTATTTTTTCTATTTTTGAGTCGAGGGAGTATGTATTGGGTGCATTGCTGCTGCTGCAGCGCTGTCAACCCCTTCTACATTTGCTGTTTGTGCTGCTGCGTTTGTATTGGTGGCTGTTGCTGTGACTGTGGCTGTGGCTGTGGCTGTGGCTGCCTCCTGTTGCGCATTGAGCTCAAAAGAAAAGTTTCGTAACGTTGTTTTCACATTTCCTGCAACGCGTCACGGGCTGGGCTGCCAGTCAGCAGCCACTGCCTGCTGCTGATATAGAAAACGTAGCTGGTCTCGTTGCTGTTGTTGCCAAATTGCACACAAAACATGTCGAAAATGTGCCATATGCCAGCAGCAAATGAAATCGTTGTCTTGCTCCTTCTGGCTGCATGCAACAGTTTTGCCAACACACACGCACACACACACACACACACACCAAAACATAGAGTCAGACAGTTAGTGCTATATATAAACAATGCTGTTAGCTCAATACTGCTCCAACAAATGCAGACAACACATTTCGACATGGCACATTTAGCATCCTTGAGCGGTGTGCAACACCCGCATTCTCATGTCACCTTTCTGTGCTGCAACAAAGCATCCTCGTTGTTGTTGCCTTATTTAATTTAAATTCGTGTTGACTTCGTTTAAGTTATCAACGTACGCAGCAAATGGTTCCATAGAGCTCCGCATTTTGAGTTTGGCTTAGGAAATCGAATTTTTGGCCTTATTGGTACTGGAAGATGTCTTTAGTTCTTATCTCTGTGCTGAGTAAGTCAGTGCCTGAAAAATGCATTAGGGTCAAGAGCAATGGCCGGTGCATAAAAAAGCAAAGGCCCACAGCCAAAATGCATATACGCAAACAAGCACACACAACACACACACATATATATTAACTTGCATGTACGTATGTACAATAAATCAGCCAATGGCCAAACAACCAATAAAACTCAAAGCCAAGAGCAAGTCCAATGGCACAAACAACAACAACAACAATAACAACAACAACAACAACAACTACAGCTGCAACTGCAACGGCTAAACTTGTCTTTTTGGTTGTCGGTTTGTAGGTGAGCTGGGCCATGAACGAGCCGCGATCGACCGCCACGGCAAATGGCGACCTTACAGTCAGCCAGTCAACTAGTCAGCCAGCCAGCCAGTCAACCAGTCGCCCATTCAAGCAGCCACCAACACCAACACCAGCTCAGTCTTAGTTGTGGTCGTGTTTGTCGTGGCTGTTGCAGATCGCAGATCAACGTTAGAAATGGAAATGCGCTTCGCTGCATACAATGGCAACAGCAACAACTGAGCCGAATGTGTGTTACTGTAACTGAGCCAACCAGCCAGGCGGGCTGGCCAGTTAGTTAGCCAGTCAAGTCAGCCCAGCCAGCGGTGGCTTTGGTTTCGTTTTCGATCTTCCTGTCATTGTGTTGGTGTTGCCGTTGCCTGTTGGCGCGTGCTCATGTTGCTTCAGTTTGTTGCATGTTGCTGTTGGTTCACTTGTTGCATGCGCCCCCAGCAACAGGTGAGAGTTGTCATTGTTGTTGACCAGAGTCGTGCGCTGTAAAACGACAACAACAACAACAACAACAACAATTGTAAGTACTAATGGGCAATGATCTTTTATCGGAGGTGCCGCAGGGCCAATGCCGCTTGAAGGTGGCAAATTGTTATTATTGTTGAAACGGAAGAGTTCATCAAGACGAGGCTGCTGCTATTGCTGTTGCAACGGAAGCGAGAACTGCTCATTACAAATTACTTCTGAGTTAGAAAATTTAACATAATTGGAGAAAAAACTTCTCTAAATGAAATTTTTTATTGCACTTGATCAAAATACAGTAATTTATATTGTATTAAGTCTTAAAAGAAGAAAGTATTTAGCAGAGAGTAACTGTTTAAATAATCACTTAATTTTGTATTACTTGGCAAACAAGGAAACAAGCAAATAATAACATTAAATCAGTCGTTCAATAAATCGCAATGAATCATTATAAAGATTTTAGTTGGTTTTTGAGTATATATAGATCAAGAGCTGACAAAGCCACATGAGTAATAAAAAAAATGTAAATAATATGCTACTGTTTTGCAGGTTGCTTAATATATTTGCAACTTGTGCGTCATAATCGATAAATATAAGATTTATTTGATAATTGGTGCGATTCATTTCATGTACTAGGAAAAAATTAGTTTGGTCGCAAATTCATAAAATTATTTATAATAGGCCGATTTGTTGAACGACTTTTGTGTTATTATTCATCCTTGAATTCTTTTGTTTAATATATTTTCAATACTTAGCTAATTGCAGTGCTTGAAATCACTTCATTTATTGCCATCATTAACTAACCGAAATACATCAAACTCAATTAACATGTTTAACTTAATCGAATACCATATAATTAGTACACATTAGTATGTGTGAAAACTAAAGACAACTAAAGGTCGCATCGCATCGGATAAAAAACAAATGAAACAATTTATATACAAATTTCTAGAAAGTGAGCACATAATTAATCAAAATTATGAGAACTGTGTGATCAAATAAATGTAATCGATGATTTCCGCCTTTTGCCAAGAAAACTAAAAACAATTTATCGGCATATAATAGTAAATTTATTAATTCATCAATTACAATAAATGAATACATGATAAATAGTTGCATGGTTGAAAACGGCAGCAACATCAGCAACAGCAACTGCAACGCCAACATATAAATTAAATGCAAATGTGTATTTAGAATAACAAAAAAACTTAACTCGTACAACTCTCATATATTGAGCAGCCAATTGGAACAATGCAAATTGTTGCAAATTGCAACAAAAAAAAAAAAAATAAATAAAAATAAAAACAATTTCAAGGTTTAACATTGGCCACGATTCCAACTCTTATAATTAACAAAAATTTGGCTCGGGCCTTGAACACTTTGTGCACAAATTGCGGCAAACAAAAAAATTGAATTGAGAATTGAAACTGGTTAGCCGAAATGCACTTTGTGCCCAGAATTCTAGTATATAACATCTGACTGATATTAACTGATATTTTGCACACCAACTTGTTTTCAATAGCAAGCACTTAATTCTGTTCTATCTCATACCTTTGAAGCCAATAAATTGCGTTGTCGCTGCCATTTTGTAAATTTTTTATTCTGTTTTTGTGATAGGTTTTGTTTTTTGTTTTTTTGTTTTTTTGCGACTGCACATGCTTGTATATATGTATGTATGTACTCACATATATACACTATATGGCTTACAAGTTTCAAGCTGCAATCTGGCCTTGATATTTTGCAAAAATTTATTTATGAAATCAAATGCAGGCGAGCGAGAAACCGAGAAGCTGAGACAGAGACACATAGCGACAGCCACAGATACTTGTTGCATTCATTATATCTACTATAGAGCGTTCGATTGAATGAGTTGTCTCAGCTTTTCTGTATCTGTAACACGTAGCCATCTGGCTGCAATGCTTCTGACTTGAATCTCTATCTCTATCTGTATCAGTATCAGTATCAGTATCTGTATCGGGCTTGGCACTGCCCTCAGCCGCTATCCCACCCCCTCCCTCCATACAACTGCTGATGAAAAAGTCAGGAAGCGTCGGCACTCAAAATAAGCGTTGAGCTTATGTTGGTGTTTGTGTATGTTCCTCGACTACATTTGGGCTGGCAAATACGCAGCAGCTGAAAAGCTGGAAAAAAAATTTGCAAATTGTGCTTTCTATGTAAATAGCAAGTGGTTGGCCGGCTAAATTATAAAAATATTTAAAATAATACCAAAAAGGCGTTGGGCTGGCGCTGCGAATCGCTCAATCTTTGGCCCAAGGAAGCAAGCAATTGCTGCCCGTTGCCTGTTGTTGCCGACTCGATGCGCTGCCAAGCAACGTCCATCATAATCAACGTCCATCATCAGCTGCTGCCGCGTGCTCCGTTGACACACCCACCAAGAAGCAGTGGCTACTGCATGCAGTCAGGCTAAGCTGCACGCCAACTGCCAATTCCAATTCTTGTTGTTGCTCCCCTTACTTTTGGCATTACCCGCCTCTAGCGATGATGGCAGCAAGTAATTTTTCATCACCACAGTCGGAGAGCCACAGCCCCAACACAGTCTGCACCCATCTTCAAACTGTTGGCTACTAGTTTTTCAAGGGTCCGATGCGGCCAGTTGCCAGTTGCCAGTTGCCTTTGTATTAGCGCCCATGTACTAGTCGCATATCTGATATTAGAATCTCGATTAGTTTTTCCACTGTCTTTATGCGTATGCTTTGAACATGTTGGGAGTATTGTAATTTAGTTTTGGGGGCTGGCCCGGCTGGTTTTAGTGGCCAACAAGTGCTTGAAAAATGGTAGCGAAGTCGGTGTTGTAAGTGGCTTAAAATAAATTTGCAAAGCAGAAGCATTTCATATTTCAACTGAGATTAAATACAAAATATATACGTGCAATTTATAAAAGCTGCAACTTTTTAATTTCAAATGAAAACTACCCAAAATATTTTTATTAAATTTGTAAACTAATGAGCACTCATTGGGGGCATTCGTACACTCATTGCGAAAATCCAACACGTTTTACTATTTACGGCGCTATAATATTAAAAAACAAAATTAATGCAAACGCCAACGACGACGACGACGACAACAGCATTTGAATAAATTAGTGTAATAGACAGATTAAACAACAGCGACAATAACCACAACAAAAAGCTGTACGGTTGTGTGTAACTAGGAAATATCAAAAACTGGTAGTTGCCCGAATAGTAAAAGCCCCATAATTACAATTCAAGCAATAAATAAATATCTATATATTACAGCAACAAAAACAACAACAACAAAAAAAACTACTACAACCTGCTGCTTGGTAAGAATGCAACAAAAAAAACAACAGCAAAAATAAAAAACAAAAAAAAAAAAAACTTAAATATTTTCAGCATATGAAATAATAATAATAAAAAAAAAATGCAACAGGTTTTGAGAGTGTGTGTTTTCGCGCTAACCTTGAAACAAAACTCGTTTAATCATTTCTCAGGCGACTCGAAAATGCTATGGAAAGCAACAACAACAACGACGAGAAGAACAACAACAACAGCAGTCGACATATGAAGCGTTAAATGGCGCATTAAATATTTAATAATTTCAACTGACTTGCATTGGAAAATTTTTGCGATAATCGCATTTAATTTTTTTGTCTCTCTCTCTCTCTCATACTCTTTCTCTCTATCCAATTTGCAGGTACAGTTGCACCAAAGTAATTTCCGCATTAAGCCGTTACACACACACACACACATACAAACATTCACACATACATAGCTATAAAATGTCGGACTGCTCATTTACCAGATGCCAGCAGGAGCGCCGGCTCATCAAGCGCGAGCTAATGAAGTGGTCCAAGGATATGCTGCACATTGTCGGTGAGTGGCCAAAATGATTCTCCTTACGCCCTACGCCCTACGCCCCCCACGTGCAATTTAATTAGAAAAATCGCGCCAAGCCACTCGTTATAAAAGTGAACCTCAATAATTTGCTTGTTGCACGCCCACAATCATGTTTTTTTTTTCGCTTTTCGTTTGGACCAACATTTCCAACGGCGGCTGCGTCATCTTCCAGCAATTTCTTAATGCACACACAGGCAACTTGCATTAGTTTGAGTGTAGGATTTTTATTTCCTAAGCCAGGGACTTGCTGTATATATATGTATGTACGTACATACATGCATGCCACCTAAATTGAGCAATGGGGTAGTGGAGATGGTTTTGGGGTAGGCGATCGTCTCTCATATTAAGGCCGCAGATGGGATTTGCCTTAAACGGTAAATTATATGTGTGGTAGCTAAAAAAGTTCAACATGGAAATTGACTTTAGCCCACCCTAATCAACATAAGTTGGGACAGGGCTCAGCTTACCATATGTTTCAACTGTGAATACATAGGACGAAGGATATACGAAAGTAAAATAAACAAAATGCAAAGCTCTGCCCAAGCGCTCAGGCGTTCAGGCGCCATCATCACAATATACAGAAACAGTTGAACATACACACATACATACATACACATAGTGGATATAGATACCAACACCAACAGCAACGACTTTCAGACTAAAGCAAACACCAAGAAAAATTAACATAAATTGCATTTTTTTTATTTATTTTCTCTTTTTTTTGCTGCTGTGCTTATTGCATTTCTTGCTGGGCACAGCAGCGTCTCTACCGGCCTTCTCCTTCGTCCTTTGGAACACTCTCATTTCGGTTTTTGAGCACGTTTAGCACGTTGCCGGCAAAGTCTCCACTCCCAAGCCCTAACCCTCGACACCCCAAACGACCAGCAGCCACCTGCATTAAAATGTTAAATGCCTTTTGTTGTTGTTGTTGTTGTCGTTGTCGTTGCCATGTATTTTTTCCTCCCTTTTTTTTAAATATTTTTTCTTGTTGCGCCAACCCACTGCCACCCACCGTCAACCAGCTTTGGGGCTCGTCCTTGCCCGCGTCCGTGTCTCGTGCACTCAATTACTTCCTCAATGCGCTCCATAATGCTTATCGTCCTTGTTTCTAGTTGACATTCCCGCACAGCCAGCAACACTTCCAATGCCGTCCTACTACCCCTGCTCCAAGAACCCCAAACCCGTAGCACATTTTTCCAGCGACAATTTTTGTTGCCACTCGACGGGCGGTCGGGCGGCTACGCGGGTGTGCCGGCGAATGGGACTGGGTAGGGTAGTTGCAGGTTTCGGCGTCGCTGTCGCACGAAGCTGCAAAAAATCGTTGTCTGGCTTTCAGCTGGTGCAGCTTTAGGGTTGGCTTTGGCTTGGGTTAGTTTTTAGCTGCATCATTCTATGTGTATGGGTGTGAGTCAGTCTCTCTCTCTGAGTGTGTGTTGCCGTGTGTGTATGTGTGCCCAAAACGAAGTGCTATACGAGATAACGAAGCACACTTAAGCGCACGCACACAACTGGAGGACGAGAACGAGGACGTCGTTGACGACGTATCCCTACGAAATATATTGCACAATATAAAAATGCAGACGACGACTGCCGAATGCGATGGAACTCCTTGTCCCATCCCACAAATAACCAGCGCTCGCCTAACTGCAATCCCACCCCACGCCTGTTGCTGCGCCATAAGCCGAAAAGGCACCTACTACACCCGAATGCTGGCGCCGAAAGGCGAGCCAACGAGGAGCAAGCAATGCCATCGCCAACGCCAACGCCGTTATCAACGTCCTCGTCGGCTACATTGCTGGCGTTGCTGTTTTTGTGGCCGATTTTCGACGGCGTTGGCGTCGCTGTCGCCAGCACCCTGCAGCCATGGTCGCCATCACCAAAATGGGAGTTGAATTTCCAACGAGCAACAAATTTTTTTTTTTTCGCCCAGACAACGACGTTCGGGTTTTTGGTAGATCGAAGAAGATGTCAACAACAAGGCAGTTGGGTGGGCAACAGTTTGTGAACTGAGGTGGGTGGTTCTTGCCTGTTGCATCGGTGGGTTCAAACCGGCTGACTCTGTGTATGGCGTACCGTTGGCAATGGCTCAATCAGTGGTGGCGTTGTATTTGATTGTAATGGGATATGCCACTTGTAGATTCAACACGCAAGAATTCGCTTGTGTGCTGGGGGGCTTCCAAATTAAGAGTTGTGGAAGATATAGTTTTGTACAATGTGTTGCGGTCTAGATTCGATTTGAGAAATAAATGTAATTAATGATTTAGATTGCGACAAACTAAATATATCTTTAAAATATTATAAATTAAATAAAATATTATATAAATAAGTAATTAAAAATAAGTTTTGTTTCTAATTTAATTTTGTTTCAAATTCAGATATTTTAAATAATTAGTTGGTACTGCAAACATTTTTATGAAATTAAAGCATTTTTTTAATAAAATAAAATAATAATAAAAGCAAAAATTTCAACTTCCAACCCATTTTTAGGAGTCCATTAGGAAAGTTAATCCAACCGCCAGGTCCAAAGCCCATGAAAGCATTAAGAAAGCACAACTATTGCTTATATATTAAAAATAAATCCAAAAAGTGAATGGAAAAAAAAAACGGGCAAATGCAACAACAGGAATAACAACAAAATACAAAATGCAAAATACAAAAAAATTGTTTGCAACGTCTAAGCTACTTTCGCATTTGTGCATGTGAGAGAGAAAACAAATGCTCGTTAGAGAGCAGAGCGAAAGTGTCAGAGCATTGTGTTGTGTATGTGTGTGTGTGTGGGTGTGTGGCTGTGGGTGTGGGTGTGGGTGTGTATGTGTGTGTATCAAGAAAAACGAATCAGCAGGTGCTGGGCAATATTGTGGGCCATACTCGACTCACACTAGTGCCAAACACCATTTGGATTCACTTTATATAGTATACTTGTAGTTAGTGCTGCGTCCTCAGTATTCGTATATTGGGCGCAGTGTGAACGCATCTTTCGATTACAGCAACAACTACAACAACGACAACAATAACGACGACAACAACAGCATTGGGTGGGAAATTGGATGGAAATTCGTCCTCGTCCTCGTCCTCGTCCTCGTCCTCGACTTATTCCCATACTATTTCGCATTCTTGTTCTCGTTGTAAGAAGGCATTTTTATGCGCTACGCCTGCAAGGAAGGATGCAACAGGCGACGAGGACGCCAACAGGCAGGGAGGCAGGCAGCAAGCCAGCCAGCCAACAGCTGTGTGCGTGGGCGGGTGAGCGAGCTCGACCGCAGAGTTACCTCATTCTCCTGATACGCCGGCTCCACATGCCAGCCAAATCCTACACAGGACTTTATGCACTACGCAATGTGTACTCTCTACCCACTTTCCAGCCTGTCACAGTGTTCTTTTTTTATACATATATTTTTGCTTTCTTTTTTCCTGCTTCCTTGCAAGCTGCATAGTTGTTGTTTTTGTTGGTGTTGTTGCTGTTGTTGCTGTTGTTGTTGCGCGTAGCATTTTTTCTGACGGTTTTTAGGTTACATTTTTACGAGTTTTACGCTTCCACTATACGAGTATTTCGCGCCGTTGTTGTTGCAAGCGTTGTTGTTCTGTGGCCACGACGAGCACGGTGAGAGTCACGAAGGAACCGCTGCCCGGAATCGGTCTTCGTGCGAGTCGACTGCGCCTGCATCAGCAAAGACGCAACCAAATTCATGCGCTCCTTAGTTAAAATGTATCTGTATATGCGTGTGTGTGTGTGTGTTTCTGTGTTTGTATGGAAGCGCCACAAGTGGGTGGATGGGGATGGGGATGAGGCTGTTGCCAGGCTGGCGGGTTAGTTTCGTGCATGCACTGAAATTGGAAAATAGATTTTTTGGTTGGTTGCCTTTGGCCTTTTTTCTTTTTTCTTTATTTTTTTTTTTTTGCTCTTATATATCGTTTGGCATTTTTTTTCCTTTTTTTTTTTTTTTGAATGCGATGGAGTGAGCCGGATGCAGTGTGCTTCGGTCAAACCTGCCGGCTGACCAGAAAAGGCCAGGCCAGGAAGTCAGCCTGACTTTGGGTGTATGGGTGGTGGTAATGATGGTGATTCGCTGTGGTTTGATGGGGCCTTGTGTGCATTTGCTGTGGCCCAAGGTAAGAGCCAGAACAATGTGCGCCTCAGGAAGCCAGCCAAACGAGGCTGGGACGATGTCCTCAGCGCGAGACGTTGCCGACTTTTCTTTGGCATATTTGTTGCATTCTGTTATTCTTCTATACATATATACACTTTTTTTTCGCACTCTCCGAGTTTCGCATTATTTTTTGGTGTGTGTGTGTGCGTATAGAAAAAATGAAGCGGAAGCACGAAAAAGCTTGCTGTGGATTGGTGGGTTGCGGGTGGCACAGTTAGGCTATTGAGTGTCGTGAGTGTTTTGGGTGTTTGGGTGTTTGGGCGTTTGGGCGTTTGGGTCGTTCGTCGTCTATAGACGACAAGGATCGAGCAATATGGCGCTAAGAACATTGGGCAAAATGCAGTGCAAGGAAAAAAAAATGCACATTCTGTGCGTGTGTAAGGGTGGAGGGCAAGCGTTTTAGCTATGTGTGGGTGAGAGGGTGTGCGAGTGGGTGGATGTGTGTGTGTGTGTGCGAGTTAGTGGGTGAACATGGTACAAACAAACAGCAGAACACACAAAACAAAATGGAGCAAAAAAGGCCACTAAAAAAAATGCAGCACGTTGTATGGGTGGTTGGGCGTTTTGGGTTTGACTTCGTCGTAGACGTCGCTGTCGCCGTTGCCGTTGCCGTTGCTGTTGCTGTTGCCGTCGCTGCCAACGTCGCTGCATTTTATTTTGTGCTGAAAAAGTTTCGTGTGCTCGAAAAAAGTTTCGTCGCTTCGTTGACGTCGTTGTTGGCGTCGTGCGCTTTTGGTAGTTTTTGCAGCAAGGGAAACGAATAGAGGACGCTCGGAGAGGTATGGTGAGGGCTGTGTGTGGGGAGGGGGGTTGGTGGGTAACTAACCCCATTCCTTTTTGTCGTGTGTGTGCTTGTGTGTGTGTGCCTGTGACTGTATGTGTATGCGTGTGTGTGTGAGCAAGGCATTTGACTGGGTTTGAGTTTTGCAGCTACATTTGGCTGCATTCGGTTGGTTGGTTGTGCTCTGTGCCTGGACGTGGCGGGCGGGCCGGTAGTGGTAAGTTGGGCGGGTACGCCTTGTAGTTTGGTGGGTGTCTCCTGACATTTTTGTCGAATTTGCAGTAGTTGTAGTAGTAGTTGACTGCGATGCTGGCGCCGACGGCAACGCCAGCGTCAACGGCGACAGCATAACTATTTTTGTGCTGAGGCGTTTGGTGCGCATTGTGCAACAAGTGAGTTTGGCAGCAGCCACCAACAGGACGACAACTAGTTTTCGGCAGCAACAACCCAAAAACCCAAAAAAAAATAATAAAAATAAATACCAGACACTCGTCATTTTGCCCGTTTGCCAGTTAATTGTGTAAATTTGAATGGGAAACCAAAGTGGCAGCAATTGTGGCCTCAACTGAATCAAATCGTTTCAGCCAAGGAGGCTGAGCCAGCAGCAGCCAGCTACCAGCTGCCTGTTGCCAGTTGCCAGTTGTGTGGCATTGTGGCACGCTTATTCGAGTGTTGATTGAAGCAACAATTGGCGCCAACTGTTGCAGCCAACTGTTTGACGTTTGACTTTCGCCGTGTCGCGTTACGTTCAACAATAGTGTTGTGTGCTTTTGTGCGGCGCACTTCCGCTTTCACCTCAAACAGCCCTTAGTTTGTGTGTGTGTGTGTGTGTGTGTGCGTGTGTGTGTCTCTTTATGTGTACTTCTGTGTAGATGAACATTTAATTAAAGACGTTGTCGCAGCCACATTGCGATAATTTATGTGTAGGCATTTAATTAAAGCGATCACACACTCATTTACATAGACATCAGCAAACTAAGATAGAGACTTCCAGATAATTGTCTGCCGCTTGGCATATGTTGAACTTGATTTTGTACGAGCGTTGTAAATGCTTAATTAAATTGATTAGTTTACTAACTGAATTTTGGCTGCGAATCAATACAGGAAGCATGATGCGCGGGTGAGTGATATTTTCACTTGGAGTAATTGCATTCAAGATTTTTGCCAGTTCAAATATATTCTTACTTAAAGACTTTTATATCGAAAAGAACAAATTTAAATAATTAAGCTATAATTTTAGCAAATAATTACAATTTAATGAACAATAATTTTATGTTCATTTGTTGTAAAATTGTAAATACTTAAAATACTTTAATATGCAACCAAAATTAATAATTTCACTATATGTAAAAAAAAATAAAATATTATTTTCGCAATTAAGATATTAACACTTTCAAACATTTTGTATTTTTTTGGTGAACGAAAAAAAAATTCGGTGACAAATTTAATCTCCAATAAGTTGAATAAGTACATTTAAAAATGTACACAACTGGTAGATGCATTAAAGGTTGAATGTAAAGTGTGCTAAAAGTTAATAACCCATCTTTCATTTTTAATTATTATAAATTAAATTTTAGAATATTTAATTTACCAGTTTTTCGAATACCATAAATACGATGAATTTTATATTCATTTAAGTTATTTCATATTTTGAGTCAGTAATATTTATTCCACATAATTGATGGGTAATAAAAATATTTATTTTAAATATTTGCCATATTCAAATGTTGACATAATGATCTCAAACTGAAAGTAATTCAACGCTTTGCTTATTTTAGCAGCGTTAGCATTTATTTCATATGCTGAAACGTAACAAATTTATATTTAAAATTGGAGTTTCCTACAAAAAAGTAATGTTATTCATTTGAAATTTGCTTAAAATTTAATTTTAAGTCTGCTTGAGTAATAATTTAATAAGTTAATTTTAAACTAATAGTGCCAGAAGTACACAAAATACATACAAATTTCATCTCCATGAAAAAATCGACGTGCAACTGCAGTGTAGCAATTTTCACTTCATTATGTAAGGCCATAAGTTAAAAAGTTTAGGAGTCAAGCTTGCTAAATTCTTATTTTCTTCTATGTAAACTGTATAAACTATCAACAAAATTTACACAACAATTACCTCTAATACCCGTAAGTCAAACAAAAATGGAACACTTTGCAAACTATTAAAGCCAAAAAGTCGAACAGCTCTGCTGACAGATTCCAAAACACGTGCACAAACTGCACGTTTACACTCATAAAATATATTGTGTACAAGGGGCCCAAAACTCGACAACAACAGCAGTTATAACAACAAGAACAACAAGATCGCCCGACTCGCTTTCTCAGCTGCAAAAAGCTGAAAGGCAAATGTGTAACAAGAATTTTATGCTGATATGAAAATTCTTGAAGAAAACTTTTGCAAATAGACAACATAGCGAGCTACACATGTACTACAACACGAGTGAGGCAACAGGCAGGTGGCATGCAGCAGGCTGACTGGCTGGCAGTAGCATGAGGTAAACAACAAAAGCCAACAATGCGCCAAAGGAGCAGCCATATCAGACATTTGTCCTCCCGCAGCGAATGTGCCTGTTATCCCTGCTTACCCCCAACCTGCAGCGATGACGATGACGCTGACGATGGCAACAGCGATGTAGACGTTTGTATTTGACTTTGTAACATCGTTACACAATAACAATAACAACAACGACAACATCAAAAACAATAAGAAACTATTTCACTTGTTGCATAAGTCACCTACATACATACACACACTCACACACACATACACACGCAGTGCGCCCAGCTCCAACAAGTGGCAATGGCGACGCACAAAAGTATGCAAAGACTTGCGAATTCACACATTCTAACAACGCAGACGACAACGGCAACGTCGACGGCGACGTCGACGCCACTGCCAGCGCCGACGGCAAACAGGATGCAGATGCTGGTGCTTGTTGCCTTCGCAGCACTTTCGGCGATTTTCGACGAACACGCTGCCTCGAGCTGCACATACATACAAACATACATATGCTTTCCCATTCCAGCAGCAACAGTTGTCAATTGTCGGCAACTTGTTGTTGTTTGCGGCTGCGAAAGTCATTGGGCTGATCGAGTGGGTGCGAGGGTTTGGGGATTGGGGGAAACGCAACACATGTATATTCCAATCGCAGGTAACAAGCACATGGTGTTAACAAAGAAATCAACGTAGAATTCTTGCCCGAGGCCACACCCAAAAACTCCATTAGCGCCAGTCGCAACTGAAGTACCATCAAAATCATTTCAAGTTGATATTGCTTTCAGCCAGACTTCCTCTTCTGCCTACTGTCTAAAAAATACAAATAAAATATGCGAATCTAGCTAGCACTTTTTTCTGCCCCTATGAAAAAGTTCACAGCATTTTCTTCATCCTTTTTTTGTTGCTTTGTCGCTCGATTTGCTGGCGTTATGTTAGCTAGTTATTGCCTTTGTGTGGACAGTACAAACTGTACTTCCGATTTATCTGTAGCCTGGCAGCATCTTTGTTTCACAGCCGGAGCTCCGAGACGTTGACAGACACAAGAACAACAGCAGCAACAGCAACAGCAACAGCAACAGCAACAACAACAATAATGTGGAAATCGAATCGATAAATATTCAGCACACAGTTTGTAAAAATACATTGAAAATGCATTAGAAGCTGCAATACGGCATGAATTTCAATAGCGGGTGTCTTATTCAGTTTTCTACACGATTTGTTTCGATACGTTATGTTTGGGCTTTTGTTTCAAGATTGCGTTTTGTATTTAAAATTTTCCTTTTTTTTTTCTTCAATTAAAAGCGTGAAAAGTAGCTGCACTAATGCATTAATCGTGTGCTATAAATCTCAAAATGACCAAGTCTCCTGACAGGCAATCAAAGTGCACAATTTCTATACGCTTTCAAGGTTGACAATGCGAAATATAATAAAATCCAGTTACTCGCTGGCAGCGCAGCAATCGAAACGCGCTCGAATCGCAAGCGAGTTGACTCCGTGCGACTCAAGTCAATTGCCATTTGCCGGCCACTAATCAAACGTAACGAAATTACTTACAAGCATAAACATGCCTCAAATCAGACAGGTTCACCTTGAGATCTGACCAAAATGGCGCTGCAACGGTAAAGCCGGCGGCTAACAGCTCAACTTTTGCCACTAACTTGTTGCGCGACATTTACACGGAAGCAAAAAGTCAAAGCAGCACGTGTGTGCGTGTGTATGTGTGTGTGTGAGTGTGTGTGTGTGT
Source organism: Drosophila cognata (assembly GCA_035041535.1). NCBI lineage: Eukaryota > Metazoa > Arthropoda > Insecta > Diptera > Drosophilidae > Drosophila > Drosophila cognata. The sequence continues at coordinate 7,091,570 of JAWNLC010000571.1, read as the reverse complement.
GTGCGTATGACTTCAGCTATGCGCCGTATACGTGATATGCCAAATGTTACGTACGCAGCGACATCTAATCATGGAGATCAAAGCGACAGATTTCGAAAGCTTGCCAGCCAAAATGTTATCTGGGAAAAAGCAAGAGATAGTTAATTTAAGAATGACATCACCAAGCTGTCGAGAATAACTTTTTAGCAAAAGTTTTACTCTATTCAAGAAATGCTTAGAATAAGAAAGATAACATTTTCACTTTGATAAAAAAAAAGCTCAAATACATTTAAGGCGATCAAGAAATGTCCTCCATCCAAAGTCCGGTGCAATTCTAATTTACATATATACAAATTGATTGCTTAAAAAATCTGGAGCCAAATGTAATAAATAAATAATAAGTTTTTTAAGCTTTCTTTGCATAGTATTTGTAGACTTACTCCATCAATTTTCTATAAGTTATTCATATGAAAGACATTATAATTTTTTTTTCTTTTGCCAATGATTAGAATACAATTTAAATTAGTTGGCAAAGTAAACGACTATTATTCGTTGCTAGCAATGAGTTAATTTAATCGCAATGCCATTTTGAAAATATTAGTGCGCATTTTGTCAGGCATATATATAGTAATTGTAGCTTGCAACAGCTCACATGGTTAGTCACATTGTATTGCATTAGTTAAGCTGGCAAGTTGCAACTTAAACCCGATAAGCAGCGTTCAACAAATAACAATATCAAATTCTGAACGAGTGCGGTATGTTTTCCAGAGATTCCAACAAGAAAAAGCAAATAATGCGAAATCGAGCAAAAGTTGATTAAAAACTTATCAGCAAGAAAGAAAAGGAAGCACAAATTGATTTCGTAATTCGATTATGTTTTGCAAATCGAATGTCTCAATAGCGATTCAATGTTGCAATACTAAATACGTTCTCTGCGTCCCCTGCTGATAAGGGAATCAATGCGAGTCTACTTCCACAGTGCAATGTGTGAGTATGTGTGTGTGTGTGTGTGCCTATGTACACATACATTCTTATCGTTCACGCAGTATTTTTTTATTTGAGTACTTATATTTTTTACATTTTTGTTTTATTGTTTATTACAACAATGATAAATCAATGAACATGCAGAGGCACAAATCTAAATCTTGAAGGGTGACAAAATGGCAACTGCGCTGCTTTGTGTGGCTGCATTCGCAACTGTTGCGCTTTGTTGCTATTGCTATTGTTGTTGTTGTTGTTGTTGTTGTTGTTCTTGCTGTTGTTTTTATAGCGGCGAGCAAGGGCTCTTCACACATTCATATGCATGTTTGCAATGCAAGTGGAAGTGAGCGTGCATGTGTGTGTGTGTGTGTATGCATTTATGAGATAATACCTTGAACGTGCGTCAGTCAGGTCGTTGTCGTTGTCGTTTAACTGCCGCCAACGCCGCATAGCACATGTCTGTTCTTGTTCTTGTTGTTGCTGTTGTTATTATTATTATTGTTGCTGTTACTGTTACTGATACTGTTATTGTACTGAGCCGCAGTTAATATCGAAATTGGCACAAGTGAAATTGAAAGTCTGATTTAATATTCGTGATGAACAACTTCAGATTATCTCTGTTTATCACACAACATTTGTCACTTTCAATAACAGACTATCTCCGTTTATCGTACAGCATTAGTTTTCTTTATAAGGAAACAATCGAGAAACTACCTAATTTTTTTTGCACGTATCACAATTTGATAAAGCCAACTGCGCAATTCAGGCTCTCATCAAAAATGAACATGTCAATTTCAGTTTTCAATTTTCATTTATCAGTTGTCGTGAACTGGGCGACCCAAAGTCCAATATAAAGACACAACTTAAACCAAAACAAGACAAAGCCAAAAAAAAAAAAATAGCCGAAAGAGACACTCAAGCTTATTTACATGTTGCATTGCTCAGCGCTTATGAGTGGATTTTACTGAGCAGAGTTCTTGAGTCAGGCGCACGAATTGAGTGACAGAATGGCTGGAGAAACGGGGCAACAACTCACCACGCGTCGTCATTAATGAGCAGGAAATGCAGTTCTTGTATAAGTGTGCGTTGTGGAGAGGTGGTTAAGCGGCACTGGTGAATTCTCGCTGCACGCTCTCATTAATCTGTGTGTGAGTGAGCGAGTTTTGTTGTTGTTATTGGTTAATTTTTGAGCGTATTTTTTTGTTGTGAGAAGCCTGCATATTGCTCAAATTTACACACACTCACATGTGCATACAAATACACACACATATATATATATATATATATTTATATTATATATATATCTATACATATGATTATATTTACATATATATTTGGGACTTAACAAAGGTTGATAAGTGTTCTCTATATATGTATAATAAAGAGTTCAGTGACAAGTTTGATAAATGTAAGAATCATTTGGGAATTCCCTATATATGGTTGCCAGTTCTATTGGGAATTTCTTTATACAATTTAAATATTGATTATATTAAGATTATTAAGCTACTTTATCATTTGGAAACAATTTATTGTTATAAATAATGTAAATGTTAAGCGGAATAATAGTATACAAAAAACCAGCCAAAGCTCAAGTGAAACCCCCACCCGCTTTGCCCAAAAAAAAAAAAGAAAAAAGTTCAGCTAATTGCCATGACAGCGACGCGACAGCGCAGCAGCTGCGATGCATTTTCTTTACAAGTGTTTGTGGATATACAGATTACATATATAAGTATGCATGAGTGTATACGTGTGTGAGTAGCTGCTTATTAGGCAGCTGTGTGCGTGTGCGAAATAAAAAAGCGACACAAAAAATGTGGTGAATACTAAATTTGAGATGATGTGTTTGTGTGTGTGTGTGTGTGCTAGTCTCTCTATCTGTGTGTGTGTTTGCATTGTTCTAGCTAGGTTTATTTTATCAAAGTATTTGTGAGCGAATGGCCAACAAATTTGAGTGATTCTTTTTCTTTTTTTTGCTGCCAGGCCCTCAGTCGCAGCAGTACGTGTGTGTGTGTGTGAGTGTGAGTTAATTGTAAGCTCGTTTCTTATAGCAATTGTCAACAATGTCAGGCCAGGGACAGCTGAGCGCTGAGTTGGACTCCACTTGGGACTGGCCAACTACTCAACTGACTCCGGCACCGGCTATTTTGGCAGCGCTGTGCGGCGCAGTCGGCTGGCTTTTTATCAACGCGCGCTGGCGTCGCAGTCGCAGCCGCAGCTAAGCTTGCAGTTGTCGAGTTGTCGAGAATTGCATTACACTGCACTTGGCGCTCTCATTCGCTCTTGCTCTGTGCTCTCTCTCTCTCGCTCATTCTGGTCGAGTCGGCTTGATGTTCATCATGTCAGTGGCCTTTGAGTGTGTGCGTATGTGCGGGTTTACCCCGTTTGCTATTACTCCTAAAGTTCTCGCGTTTGCGCGCCTTTCCCACTCAATGACTCAACGTGCGCTCTTTCTCTCTGCTCTCTGTCTCTCCCTCGCGCTCTTTCTCTCTCTCTCTCTGTTTCCCCGTCTCCGTCACTCTTTGTCTCTCGCTCTCTTCCTGCTCTGCTGTTTGCCTGCTGTTGAGTTCACTCTCTCTCTCTCTCTCAGCATTCTAGTTGTGGCGTTTTTTATTTTTTTATTTCTGTTTTTTTTTTTGTTTTTTTTGCAAGCATGAATGCGCTTGTATGCAATTTTGACGTCGCTGTCGTCGTCGTCAGCGCTGTCTTCGTGTTGTTGTGATATAATTTTGCAGTCGGCTTCGGCAGTCGCATAAACACAACGCATCCGATATGCAACGGAACGCATTTTCGGACGCGGCCCGAGTCGTTCCGAGGTGTAGCGTCCGACGATCGCGTATATCAATCGTAAAGCATTAAGCGCATTTCACATTTCCATCACTCCAATCACTTGCAAACAAATCCAAAAAAATTCTAAAAACCACAACCAGAAAACTGTCGCCAAAAATTAAAAAAAAGTGTCAAATAATTCCAAATTAATTACACTAATGTTTATATAAAAAAAAAGTAAAAAAAAAAACAAAGGCAATAACTATGAATAAATATGTGGGGTGAAGTGCAGTGTCAGTGAGATAATGTTACATTAGATACCCTCAAACATATATGCACACACACACACACACACATACACATGCATATTAGTCCATTTGATAGCATTTGGCAACATCAACAACAGTGGCAGCTGTGTGACATTGCGTATACGCAGCGTCTGCCCTTTGGGCAATGTACGCACTTGGCTTTCCATTGAGTCGTCGCCCGCACGTTGGTTTTATTTCGGTTGTTCTTGACTAACAAATGACAACAACAGAAACAGCAATAACAATAACAACAACAACAATAGCGAAGCTGCAGTCGCTGCCCGCGTCTGTGTGTGTGTTTGTGTGTGTGTGTGCATGTTTCTGAGAGCGTATGTGTACGTGTGTGTGTGTTTGTGTGTGCGTTTTAACTGCGGTCGCTGGCTGCTGTAGTCGCTGCCGCCGCAGTCGTCATTGCAGTCACCGTCGCAGTCGCCGCTGTCGCTGGCATGCAAAACGCGGAAAACTTTTTTTCGCGCACTCGCAAAATTTTTATAGAATGCATTTTTATTTCGGTCTTTTGGTTGAATAGTTGCACTGCCCCGTGGTGTGCGTGTGCCGCTGTGTGTGAGTGGTGCCACTGTGTGTGCGTGCTTGTGCGCTAATGCATTCATAATAATAATTTTATTTTTAATAAAATTGTATAATTAATATCGCTTACGCAAATGTGACAAAAGTGCTGAACATGCCATTCAAAAAAATTATGTATTAAATAAAAATAAAAACAAATTATAACACAAATAAAAAAATGAAATAAGTGCATACTATAAGATAATAATTTAAGACGTACAAATGTACAAATGTTCTTAAGCAAATTATAAATGAACAAAACTTATTTAGCACTCATGTACATAATAATTTCATTGCCAATTGAATACATCACGCACCGCATCTCATATTCGATATCGCTACATTTTCACTGCACTTCTCTTCCGTTCCAAAGAAAACAAAGCGCAAAAAATTCATTTGTCGTGCCAAATTACTAAGCGAAAAAAAAAGAAAATATTTAAAAAAATAACTACAAATAAAAAAATAGAAATTATCAAAGAAGAAAAAAGTACTTCAGCATACAAATGAACTGCAACAAACTTCAGTAGCAGCTGCCGCACTAAAACAAAACAAACAAAGCAGTCAAAAAAAAAAAAAAACTAAGTAGAAGTAGCAGCAAGTCCTGTAATAAAGCGTGGTTGGGTGGCTGCCAAGCGGGTGGCGAACTTTATGTGCAGGCAAAATGTAACAAATTTTTGTCAGTTTCAATTTTCGTCAGCCAGACAGACAGACAGACGAGACAGACGAGACGCTACCAACTTAACCAGTCGCTCCAGCAACAGCAGCGCCCCAAACCTAAGCAGCTCTACACCATGACAATGGCGAGGTCTCTCCGGGTGCTCAGGCATTTACTTTGCCGTCGGGGTTTACAGTACAGCATAATGAACGGGAATCCAAAAAAAAACAAAAAAAAAAAGATTACTAAAAAAAGAATGAGGAAAAACGTACTCACAAATATATGCTAGAAAAAATGGCAAATTAAATAGCCGAAAAAAATTGCTGGCTGGTCTGCCCGGTTAACAGCGAATTGGCCATGCGCTGCAGCTGCGCAGCAATTGAAATACCATGCTAGACCTTAACCCGTGTGCGCCCCCCCACATAGATGAGATGCTGCAGTCGAGCAGCTGGCCAAAACTGAAAGCAGCGCAGCACTTGATTTTCGCATTTCTTTGGCTTACCTTCCGTTCGTTAGCATTTACTTTATTTTTACGTGATTTTTCTCTTTGTATTTTCCTCCAATTTTTTTTCGCCTATCCTTTTTGCCCAAAACTTAAATTACTATTTACAATGGTTTTTCATTTGTTTTTGTTGTTTTTGTTACCTTTTTTTTCGCTTACGCCTTGCTGCAACTTTGCTGGTGAACATTTTTGTGCAAATTATTCACTGCCCCCGACTTAAATTTGCACCGAAAAACCTACATCCTCCCTAGCTGAGTAGCTTGCTAATTCCATTTGATACTTCGGTTCAGTTTATTGCGTTCTTTTTTCTTATTAAATATATGTATTTTTTTTTTTTTGTAATAGCTTTGGCAGTAGTTTGAGTAAATTTGATAAAATATGAAAAAATGGCTAGCGGCGCCGCATCTTATCAGCAGACCATTGAAAAAATTCTGCTCTGTGGCAGAACGTGAGCACCGAGTCGAACTATTAAACAGAAGTGCACAAAACAGATTAAGGCCAAATGCGCGAATTTACTGGAATTTTTTTCAATTATTGATTAAATATTTCATGAAGATATAAATTGCAGTGATTATGATCGCGATTTTCACCACTTTTCACACGTTTCCCAAAAGCAGTTGCTCATTCATTTTGCTTGCCATTCTAGATAAAAAACAGCAGCAATAACAACAACCACAAATACAACAGCAACAACAAAAACATTTTTGTTATTAAATTTATGTTGAGTTAAATACAAAACATATGCAAAATCGAAATAAAATAGGTAAAAGTGCAATCAATTAAAATAAACGTTAAACTAACAACAACAACAACAACAACAACAACAAAAACTAGAGAGAATAATTAAAAAAGTAACAATTACTTTTGAATTATTTTAAATGCTGCATAAATATAAAATATTATGTTGAAACATATCACCAAATACAACAACAACAACAACAACAACAACAACAAAAATATATAATTATAATAAAAAACAACAATTACAAACGGGCAACTGTCAAAATTCCAATAACTACAAAAAATATCACACAATTGCCGCTGTCTGTAAATTGAACATAAAGAGAAGATACAAATGCAAAAATAATAACAGCAACAACAGCAACAACAACAACAACAACAAAATCGGAAACCGTTTCATTTTTACGGTGCATATTATTTACTTTGTGCGCCACATAACAAAAAAAAAAAAAGAAGGCAAAATACCAACCAACCAGCAGTCCAAAAAATACATAGCATCAAAAAATCTCCAGCAACAACAACAGTAACATTAATAATTGCCTGCATTTGGCCTTTTGTGCGCGCACCGAAAAAAAAAAGAATTTATATTGTATATAGGCACAACATATAAAAAATTATATGCGCATATATACACTATATAAATGTATTGTATGCGCTGCAACAACAACAACAACAACAACAACATCATCGTCAGCAGCAGCAGCAGCAACAGCCGAAGAGGCACAATTACTGCAGAGCGCCCCAACAACTCCGACAACCCAACGCTGAGTTCCGTGCCACGTCCAGTGCGGCTGTAAATTGTTTTTGTTGCGTTTTTCACATCGACTGCGCAGTCAACGTGAGCAGCAGCAACAGCATCGACAGCATCCACATCAATTTGGCTATTGGGCAAAAATAATTTAAGAAAAATATATGTGATGCTATGCACATCAGCAGCTATGAATTATGTACGTATCTCTTGGCCAAAAACATACTTGCAATTTATTTATGAATTCATTTACAATGTGATTTATAGCTAAGCTTGAAATTTGAATACATTTGTTTGTCGCCTTTTGAGATTTTCATATTCATACATTGGCAGGTCGAAATAAGTTCTGTTTTTGTTTACTTCCACCCTTCACTTTGTTTGCAATAAGTGGGCTTTAATTGAATTGTCAATAACCTTGCGCAACTCCTTTCACTTCAGTCACTTTCTGACTGGGTTCTACGATCGCTTATCAATAAATTGTACGAATTTCAGCAATGCCTCAACGACATTGTCCTTCAAAGCAAAAAAAATAAAAAATTATTTATGTTCATTTATATATATGTACATATATGAAAAATGACAACACAATGAAAGCGAAATGTGTAAACAAAGATACACAATGAGAGTGCATATCGGATACACACACATGCGTACTCTTACTTTATGCACATAAAGCGATGATCAGCGTGAACTGCACACAAAAAGATACGCGAGCTTAAGGACACGAGTTGAAGCAACTGCAAAAGTGCATTCGCCCAGCTATACACATACAGATACAGATACAGATACACATTCAGATACAGATACATATATAAATGCCAGCCAGAACTACTTATATGGTATAACAACTGTATGATATATATCGTCAGTTCATTCACAACACCTCAGCGTAATCAATTTGCCAGAGCGGAAGCATCGTCAAATTGCCAGCTTAAGCCACTTATCTAAAAGTGAACAACGCGAAATGCGAATTGCAGTAGCTGAGCAAAAGATAGTTTTAATTCACAATGTGCGCAATCTGCGAATGCTCAACACTCAACACATCAAATGCATCAGATACTCTTACAAGTGTGTGTGTGTCTGTTTGTGTGTGTGTGTGTGTGTGTGTGTGTGTGGAGTGTGCACGTTTCTTATCAGGTGGCCTGACGCAGCCGATTCTGACCCAAATTGCGAAAAAAACGACAACTCTGACAACACAACAGGCCGAGGCGGAGGCCACTCTGGCTCGCCTCGCTGATACGGCAGCTACATGTCAAATCTCGACAAAAAATTAAGCAACAAATTATTGAACAAAAAAAAAAGAAGATATTTCTGAGGCGTTCCTGTCTGATAATCGCGCAAAGAAAACATGAAAATATATACATATACTTCCATACATTTACGTTCAAACTTATATACATACATACATAGGTTTATGTACTACAAGCAGCAAACAAAAAAGAGAAAAAGAAAACGCCCAAAGCGGAAATATTTTGTTCATTCTTATCTGGCGCAAAAATTGATTTTATTTTGTTGCTAAAATTTTCGCAACGAATGAAATTTTTTTTTTATTTTATTGTAATCTTGTTTATATAGCTGTGTTTTATATAATAAATTGAGTATTTTATTTACGAAATTTGTGCAGCTGCAACTGTAACGATCGCTCACAGTCCGCACTATTGTGCTACTTGACGCGCATAGTTCAAATTATCGCAATTTAATTTTCATTATATATATGTATTTCTATATATATGTACATGTATATATATATTAGCCGCAAATACATACGTATAATATTTCCACAAAACCTACGCTGATAACAGCGAGCGCGCAAACAAATTCTATACTTATATTTACAATATGTCATAAATATAATGATTTCTCTATAGTTGATTGTTATTATTGGCATCATATTTTGAATTAGAAGCGCACAAACTGCAAACTGCAAACTGCATTTATATAATACAAATTTCCAATAAAATTATCGGTTTGTTTAATTGTCTATACGAAACCTTTTCTCAGGGTTACTTCTTAGTTTGTTGTGGAACTTCGGTCACAGCTAAATGTAAACACTGTAACCACATATAAAAATATGACTCAAGAAATCTGATGATTTATAATTTGTCATACAATTGATTGGCTTATAATTCTAGGCAATTCATTTATTTATAAACACACGCAGCCGAAAAATCATAATTTTATTTCATTTGAATTTCAGTGCGCATGCAAAGCAGCAACTATTGTGGGCTTATTATTTGAAATTGAAATTGAAATCGAAATCGAAACAAATGTGTCAATAGTAATACTGATCGAATTTCGTTTTGTCAAATGCACTGCAGCTGTTTTCGCCATAAAAAATAGATAGCTCCCAAAGTGTTTACCATTTGGGACAAAAGATAACATGCAACGACAGCAAAATGTGTTAGCTGTAAATAAGTGCAATGCTTGATAAACAAACTAAAACAACAACGTGACACTGTGTGAACATTAAATACATTAAAAACCAATAAAAAAAAATAAAAAAAAAAACCAAAAACAGAGGGCTGCAAATAAAACTGACTACAAAGCGAATTACTAAATGCAAACTGCTCACATGGCTTAAATGCTGGGCTGGCAAATGCATTGGCTATTCGCTGGCAGTGGCCACACACGACGACGACGACGACGACGACTGCTGTAAGTAAATGTAACGTAATTAGCAAACAAGCCCAAATGCCAGACACTAAATGCCAGGTAAAATGTACGGGCCAAAACATCAATGTCTCGGCCGCTTGGTAATCGCTTGCCAATCATTGGACTACCAAACATTTTACAAACGGAAACAGCTGTCTCAGCCATGGCATGCAGATCTATGCCTTAGATGTTGAGGATAAGGGAGCTAGGAGCTAGATCGCTGGGAGCTGCAAGTGCAGCCTGTATGAGAACGTCAAGCAGCTGCCAAAAGGAAGCTGCTACCAAACACTCTGCGCTCTGTACGCTCCAAAATGCAGCCGGCTGCTTGGCTGGTCAAACCCGCAGCAAATTTAATGCTAGCATGTTTTGAGTTTGCCACATGCGCCTTCTGCTGCTACAGTTCTAGCCATAAAAGCAACAGCAACAAAAACAAAATAGTTACAACTGACTGGGCTATGCAGAAAACTTGGCTAACGACTTTTTTCCGTTGGCGCTCTTGACTTTTGCATTGAAAATCGTGCAATTCACCTGCTGCCTGCTGCCTACTACCTGGCAGTAACTACTAACAACAACAGCAGCAACAACAACAATGACGTTGAATGCATCTGCATCTCAGCAGCGCCGCCGTCGCCGTCGGTTGCATGTTAATGTTACAGCTGCACTTGCACTTGCAGCAAATGCCGCGTCGTCGTCATGAATGACGCGGCTTAGACCCATTCCCCCATACCCCATACCCCACCTCCCTCATCCCCCATCTCTCATGCCCCTTTTTAGCCATTGAGTACTGCTCCCTTCCCTGCATCCACATGCAATTATTTTTCTAGGCTGCGGCCGCAAATTGCACGCCTGCATCTCTGCGTCTATGTGGTTGTGTTAGTGTGCACAACTATGTGTGTGTGTATGTGTAAACGGCTGCTTCTTGGCTGCCTTTTTGTTGATTTTACAAGGTGTGGAATGACTTTGGTAGCGCCTGCCGCTTCTGCTGCCTCTGCTGCTGCTGCTGCTGCTGCTGCAACATCGTCAAAACTTTGCGGCTTCATTTTGGCTAAGCCAGGTCCAACTACAAGTTGAGCTGTAGTTGCTGTTGCCATGTTGTTTTTGATGTTGTTGCTGTTGTTCTCGGCTGGCACGTTTATGGTCGCGTTTTAATGTAATTGTTGTTGTATTACAGCAAATTGTGTATGCTTTGATTGTTGCTGTTGTTGCTACGTTAGCTACTTAACTGTTTGTAATTTGCCATTCATGTTGACGGTCCCGAGGTGGCGATTGCCGTTTGTTGTTGTTAGAAATCAGCTCAGTTAATGCCGATCAATTTGTTATGAAGGTGTTGCTGTCGTGTGCCAGTTGTTGGATGGCTTGGATGGATGCTGTGGCTTAAGCACCACCTCGGATTAAATGAAACTGATCATTTGTGCAGGCCCAAAAACAAGTAGCCAACTGCCAATTTACAGGTATTAAACAGTCGGTCAGCAGCAATCACGCCCCCAAGCTTCTCCTCAAGACAGCTACGTTAATATCTCAACATTTTGAGCTGCCGCAGTTTGTCACAATTGCGACTAATTAACGGTATTGTGGCATTAAACGCCATTAAGCCGACGGCTTGAGTGCTGGCGCTGTGAGAAGCATCCACTAATACAAAAGTTATTATGACTTTGATGGAAAGGATGTGCGAAAGGTGCGCGCGCGCAGCAAGCGAATGACTCCAATGACTTAATAAACGACTAAACTAACTTACTAACTAACCAGCTAACCAACTGACTGACTGACTGACTGAGTGACGAGCAAATGACTGATGGCAAATAGAAAATAACGCATGGGGGAGTCGTGGATGTCGTTCTGTCCCTGTTATTAGTTAAATGGCGTATAATGGATGAATAACTCGAAATATGCAGTGGTCGGTAACAAAATAGTCAACAAAACAATAAGTATTAACAATAACAACAACAACAACAATAACAACGAGAACGATAGAAGCAATGGCAAGCCGCGTGCTTTTGTGTTTGGCAAACTGTTAAACTGACTGACGTCTCGGAATAAGAAGAAGACAACGACTGCGACAAGGGCAGGGAGAAGCGAATCAAACGAACCGGACCACACCTTAATAATTACTTAAAAGGAAAATAATTTACGAAATTGCATTCATAGTTCAGCTCTCGCTGCAAGCCTGACTGCAACAAAAGCCAGCCATAACAAACAACAATGCCAGCGAAAATAAAACAAACGACCAAGGCAAAAACAAAATAAAAATAATTTTTGTGCGAAAACAGCAACAACAACAACAAAAAAACCAGAAGAAAGAACGGTTATCTTAAGCACGCCGAAGATTACATACCCTTTTAGGTTGGAGTTAATCCCCTGACATCTAAAGTTTTTTTTAGTTGTATTATATAAATATGCTTCTTATGATATTTGATTCAGATCTGATTCTTAACGGAATATTTCAAAAATATATATTTTACATAATTTGTTCATTGCATCAGAAAGAGTATTATTTATATGAAATTGTCGTCCGATGTTGATGAATAATTTTTTTTTTAAATTTCGGAAACATTTGAATTTATTGCGATTTTTTAGGATATCTTGGAAAAAAATTACTTTCTTACGAGTACAAATCTCTTGACCAATTTTTCTTCTGATAGCGATATAGTGATACAATCCGATCACCCACACGATCGGATTATGGGTACTTAGGCGTCTCTTTCAATGAGTGACAAGCTGGCAAATAAAATTACATTACCCTTTGCAAGGGTATAAATAACAAAACAGAGTAGAAGAAATATAACTCAAACGCAGCGCGTGGCCATTTTGTGGGGCAAGTAGTATACACGAGCATATTGGGTTTCCCGTGGCGCGCATTGGTAAACATTTACCCAGAGCGCCGGCTACCAGCTAGCAGCTAGCAGTTAGCTGCAGACTGCGGACCTACCTGTGGACCTGTTCACTGTAGCGTGGTCGCAGTGTACTCGCTCGCTTTGGCGACTGGCTGGACTGGTGGGACTTTATTGTCATATTCTCGCTAAGCTGACTTGGATGATAAGCTAAGCGACGTTCGGCCATCTCAATAACTCTAATTGCTGACGGTTATCAAATGCTTCGCGTTGTTTAATTACTCGAATTGCCACCCATTTTTGTGAAATGCCATGGAATACGGGACGTATGAGTAATGGGTGAGCTGCTCAAACGATTGCACTTGTAAAGATATTTGTCTCGCTTACCGCAAAAACATTCAAGCAAACAAATGAAATTGGCAACAACGAAAACTTTTGACACATTTACATGGTCGGGCCGGGCGAGGCGAGTTTACAGGTAGGTCGTTGCCAAGTCCAGTCGATACAATCCAATCCAATCGATTCCATGCCGCTTTGCAAGCATTCGCGTAGAAAATGTGCTAAACAAACGCAAATGAATTTGCACATTCAGATTCAAACACCAAGCGACAACAACAATCAAATTGTGCATACAACTATGAGATAGCTTTATAGAAGATAGAAAAAGAGAAAAAAAATCAAATTTAAGGGCATACTTCAGATTGAATTTCACAAAAAAAAATAACAAAAAAAAAAAACACTTGGCGCTTTTGTATCAAGCGAACGATACACAGTTTTAATGGTTTGTTTATTTAAATTGTATTGTTTGTTAAAAACTCTGAAAATGTTATATATTGCCATAGCACAAAGGATATCTATACGATTTATATATATAGATGTATATAAGTAATGATTTATAAGAATATGAAAGCCACAAACGTATTCGATAAAATGGTAAAAAGAATGTTTGACCAACATTAATAGCCTCAACAACGTATCAGTTAATAAATCTTTACTCACTGAATTTAGTTTGACCACCTAAAAAAGAGTTCTCATCTACCTAATACAGATGATGCACTTTTTAATTTATAATATATAATATTATAAAAACTATTTTACTTGCTTAAAAACTTTATAGTGATGGGTTCATAAACACAGGCACATCTTTAGAATCGTTTCAAGTACCCCCGAGTCGTGACAAGTCTTCAACATGACCTATACTTATCTGAAATAGACAACTTTGCAACAGTGCAGCCTGAAGCAACAGCTGCTGCAAGTTTGTGGGAACTCTTAAAAATCGCTGGTCTTACGCACAAAGTTTTCATATTCAAAAAGTTTCCTAATCCTGCTTATTGTTGCAATATATCATTTAATTTTCAGTTGCAATATTGTCTATGTTAAATGTTCTTACTGCTCCTATGCAAACATCTATATTTGCAGCAGCAACAAGCAGGCCAGCCAGAACACAATCCAGGCAGGCAGACATTTATTTGCACGCGCTTTGCAATATCCTGTCTCAGTTGCTTTCATCTTTGCGCAATACTTACGAGTATTCTCAATGGCATTTTGCTAATGGTGAGGAAACTGACAGTCAGCCATTGCAATCCATAAGTTTTTGCCCACTTTCGAGCCACCGTGCACAAATATACGTAGATAGGAATACTGATACAGATATAGATAGACCGGTCAGACAAACAGTTTACTCCGTCACAGACGTCGTGTAACCTTCGACTGCTTGGCAACGGCAACGGCAACAGCAACAGCAACAGCAACAGCAACAATAGCCATTGAAATGCGAGTATAAGTAAGGAATAATAAAAGTAAATATGAGAAATTGCATATATTTTATTTGCGATTTCGATTGTCTGGCCAAGAAAGCCGCGTGCCGTGCCAGACAAAGTGGGGAAGCATTTAACAATTGCTCAATGACAAGCTCAAAGATAAAATTCTTCAAATTCGATAATCATACTCAATCGGCAGCTGTAACTTTTGTGTCAGCTGGCATTTGATAAGTTCCTGCTGCATCATAAAGAAATCAACCATCAAATGTTTATATAAAATTCACGTATTCCATATGCAACCGGTTTTTAGCTATACAAGATTTGCATAATTTCCGTAAATCAAATAAATTCAAATGGGCTATAAGAAAACTACAAAATCAGTAGCTAAGATCCAGAGTATGCGGGAGCGCCCAGATGCAACAACAACAACAACAACAACAAGAACCACAGTCGGCTAACGACAACATTAACAGCAGCCGACAACAACAACTGGTGTTGTCGACGCCAGCGGAGATCAGCTCTGATATTGAGGTGCGCGGCCATTGCCTGGCCCCGCACACACACACACACACACACTCACACACACACACCCTCAAGACGCTAAAAACCATGAACTGGAAAACCTTGAAAATTCAACAGCAATTTATATTGTGTTGCGAATTTATTTTACGCCGTTGCTTGCTAAATCTTTTTGTATCTATTAGATACACATTTGTAATGTTTTTTTTTTTTATTATAAAATGCTGTCAACTTACGTTGAAGTTTTGTACGTTTTTTTTCGAGTGTCTCCTCAAACTAAAATTAAAGCAAATTGTTGCAGTGCATTGCAAATTAATTTGATTTTAAAACGCGTCGACATAGGCCAATTTACACAAAACATGGAAACCATGGTATGAATATAATTGCATCGCTTAATAGAGAAGTGAATTTCATTATACACATATTCTCGCTGGCCCTATCTATTTAGCTGTCTGTCTGCCGATCTGCCTGCCGGCGTATGCGAGTCGGTTGTGCACAATCTGCTGGGCATCTTTGCTGTTTTAGCTGTTTATGCTTTGAGCTTCTTTAATATTTCTTTTTTATTGCCCACTCGCATGTAATTATGTTACAGAGGCCTATACAGAGAGAGACCCATCCGCTGCAACCCCGTCAAGCCACGCATGTTCCAACCGCATTATTACATCTTGCTTTTAACATTATTTTTTTCATTTTTCTCTTTTTTCCATTTTCTCTTGTTTTTTATTTTTCATTTATGTGCTGGCTTCTAGCTGTGCCATAGGTTAGTCAGTTAGTTCTGAGGTTGGTTAGGGGTTACAGGTAGGCTGCTTTTGTTAAATAGGAAATTTGATTTGGTTAAGTGCGTTCATATTTCCCCGCAACTGTCTTCCTCTCTCCCTCCCAAGTGTACGCTTTGACATTACTTCTTATAAATTGAATCATTAGTGCCTAAGTGGCCGTATGTTGAGCCTTGTTTGTAGGCTTTTTTCATTTTGGCTTATTGCATTGGCATAAATAATGAAATGTCTCGACAATTGGCAAGTGCTTGTCAGGCTTTTTATTAATTAGGCATTTGACTTTGATAGTTGCCAACATGATGCGATTGTAGACAACCACCAACTAATTGATTAGAGCACTCCAAACTACATTAACCTATCCAAACGGCTGCTACAGTCAAGTTCTAGCTATTCCTATGCCCCATTTCCCCCATTACCCGTTCCCACAATGCGCCGACACTCCATTTGAGCTGCAAAAGTCAGGCGCCCCCAAAGTGAGACAGCGACGACAACGTGGGCGTTTTTGGCGGCGCCAAATTTGGTATAACTAAATTTACAACAAATTGCAATAATAAATAACATAAAATACAATGCACGCCTTAGTTTAAACTGCACAAAATCAACAACAATTTGTTTCTGTATCGCTGCTTAGCTGGCTGGCTGGCAAAGTGCAACACAATTAACACCCCAAATACATACAAGTTTATATGTTTTTTTTTCGTTAACAGTAAAATTTGTTTGTTTAGCGAATTTTGCCACAGACATCATGCATACGTATACATACATACCCTATACATAGAGAGTTACTGTTGTACAAAGTTTCATGTGCACATAGAGGCTTGTTAATGAAAATAAGCAACAAAGCCAAGCGGTCGCAGACAGATAGACTGACGGACTGACTATCACTCAAGCTGGCAGTCGGGTTGGCTGCATGCAAATGCACAAGCTGCTCAAAAAGCACAAAAAACTAGTTTTGCGAAAAGAATTAGAGAATTTTCAGCATATACGAAAATGCGCAAAATACACTAAATAAGTAGAAACGTCAATAAGCAACAAAAAAAAAACACACACACAAACACACACACACACACTTAACGAACAAACAAACATAGCTAAAGTAGTAGCAATGCGGAGGCTAAAAAACAACTGCAGCAGCGACTTAGTGAAAATCTGTCAAAAGAGGCGCATGTGTAATCAAATAAGCGAAAAGTGTACATAGACAATCATGCCACAGATTGTGGCACAGAATAGGCCCTGTGGCTAGAAGGCCTAGTTGCCCGACATGGGGCGCCATACAGAGGAGTAAAATGTAAATTTCCAAGGCAGTAATTACTTTACTTTATTAAGAAATTAACTTTCCTCAAATTACAGTTACTTTTGGAATTTTACTTGAACTTGCAACTGCAAATTATACCCAAATTGTTAATGCCATATTTTGTTATAGTTGCATTTAAAAGGTACGCTTGCCGCTCGCACACCCAATTGACTTTCATGCATGCCTAAGTTCACAAACGCACACACACACACACACACACACACAGACACGCAACCTCACACACATTGATGTGGCTGCAGCTGTAACCGTAATTCCAAATTACATTCATTGCGCTTTGCACTGCATTCGTTAATTTTCGTACTCATCATATGCATTTGATTTAGTTTTCCATGGAACGCCACGATAAGTTCAAGATCAATGCAAGTCGAATTGCAATTGCGATGCATGACATAATCCAACCAAATATCAGTTGTGCTCTATGCAATATATACTTTTATAGCATCTACAGCACAAGATGCCATAAATATAGCATAACATAAGATACCATAAAAGTCCATTTACATATCTCTTTTTGTATTATTTTGAAGTCTTCTCAATATATACAATAATGTTTGACCACAATTTTCAGTGTGATTTTTAAATCTGACTGGCGATATGTATTTAACCTAGCGTTATCATATAGCCACAATTGAAATCTATCAAATAGAAACCAATTGCAAAATCGATAAAAATAATTGATTAGACAGACACAAACAAAAAATAATTTGTGTTGCTCGAATTGAAGACAATAAAGGCCTAAGTCGAAGGATTAACTAAATAATATATTAAACGAAAAGTTGGAGGGACTATGGCAAATTTAAAACTGGCAATTCATCAAAATTTGAAGTTGTTGTAGTGCTAAGCTTATCTAATCGAGCATTGATGGTTGGTCGAAGTTAGTGTACAATGCGAAAGAGTGCAACTTTTTGAGAACTTTTGTACACGCCAATTAGTCATAAATTGATCGGTGTTAATTTATGGTCACATTTTGTTAAAGTCTCAACGAGGCGACTCAATGAGCTGCAATTTGAATAAATGTTACTCGGTAATTATTATTTGTGCGAGTCGGAAAAGTATATAAATGAAATATTTAGCTAGAAATTTATAAGTCGAATGCGACACGTTGACAAGCCTAGCCCCGCACCCGAACACACCCAGGCCACGCCTACACTGCGACCACCCCAACACCCCAAGTCCCCCTCCCCCGTCCCGCATCGTTTGACGTTTGCGGAATTAAGCACTGAAATTGTAACCAAATATGGCACAACAAGTTCAATTCTAATTCTAATTTACTGAGACGCTTTGTGGAACTGTCCGGTTTTTCTTGCTAGCATTTTACATTTCGTATCAATTGATTCAAGGTTTTGTGTAGCGGCTTTTGATTTGATTTTATTTCTCTTTTTACTTTTTGTAAATTGACAGAGCTGTTTATACAACATGCTTCACAATATACAATATTCACGTATGTGAATCGTGCGCTTTCGTTTAAAGCGACAAGAAATGCATTCTTAAGTAATTGAAAATTCTGGCACACAAAATTCACTTGTGATCGATAGACACTAAATAGAAAACAATAAGTTTAATTTATGTGTTTTTAATTAGTGATCTTTTAATGTCATTAAAGCTTGAAATTGTTTTTCATAGTATTGAATGTAAATTATGTAAGATCTCTATAATATATTGACAGATTTTTACGCCTCAAGCTTATACTTATATCTAGTTGTTTACACATTAAATTTTATTATGATTAGCTACTGATTTCAAAGTGTCTTAAACTCAGGGCATTGTAATTAAAGTCAGTTTAGATTGCAGCTTAAAACTGGTTTATCAACATCGTCAATTGCTATTCGGCTTTACCTAATTTGCTTGTTGGCATAATTTTAGCTACTGTTATTATTTTGAGAAAACAAAACAAAATATTTATTTATTTGAATAGTAAAAATCATACCGAATATGCTTAAGTTCCAATGTGGCCCTTTCAACTGATCCGTATAAAATGCTCAACTCGATTTGATGTTGAGCGACAGAGCCAAAAATGCATACATTTGACAGCTCCCAATTGTCTAGCTCCTTAACTCCATGGTGCATGGTGCTTCCACAAATCACAAGCAATCACAGCAGCAGTCAGTTACTGAAACCCTCGACAAACGAGGAGAGCCACAAAAAAAAAATAAAAAATCAAACAAGCAGCGTAAAAAAATGTAGGCAGATCCGAGGGACTGCCGTTTCAGGATAACACACTCACACACATGCTGCGAGGTGTTGCCGTATTGTGGCAGCTGTGTGTAAATAGCAACCGCGAAAAAATTTGCCTGGTGCCTGTCCGTGCAAGCACAGTTATTATTGTTTTTTTTTTCTTTTGGTGTGTTGCCTCCAATGCAATCAAGTGGACGTTGCATTAAACAAGAAAAAACGCAGTCAACTCTGGTTGCTGGCTGTTTGCGCGTCGCGCCTGTGAAGCTACCACGCCCAGACAGACTGTGGTCCATGTCATGCCAGGCCTAAAAGGATTAAGGCGATCTGCGCGCAATCCGCGCAATTATCCTTTCATTGGATTGGGGCGGGAACGCGCTGTTGCTGCTGCTGCTACTGCTGCTGCTGCTACTGCTGCTGCTGCTGCTGTCCCCCGTCCGCTGTTGGATGCCTGAAGCAATTAGTTGCATCACTCAACACTTTTTGTTGGCGCCATTTTTTTTTTGGACATTTGACTTTTGGTTATGTGTGGCCAGGCTCAACAGCAACAGTGTCTGGTCTGCACTTGGCTTTTGTTGTGCTCATTGTTAACGCTGCGTATACGTAACGCTTGCTCCCCACTCATATGGCAATCATTTTTATGAAGTTTCTGTTTTTGTTGCAGCACTTTTTGGCTAAGAGCTGTGGGTGCTGGTCTGCGTGAGTGTGTGGGTGATGGAAGCGCTACGTGTCCATTTGAAGTGCACACTTAAGTGGCCCTAATTGGTTTCACACTCGCCCATCATCAAATGAAGCTGCCAGTTTTGGGTAACTCAGTTGCTCAGTTTAGGTTTGTGCTGGGCTGTCAAAAACAAGGCACCTACTACTAACTGCCAGTCAACTAACCAAACTGGCTACCAGTCTGTCCATTTGTCCAACGCGCCTCTATGTATATGTGTGTGTGTGTGTGTGTGTGTGTGTGTGTGTGTCTGTCTGTCTGCTTTCCTGCGGCTGCAGCTTCATTCACTCACTGACGACGGCCCCATTCATGTCCGTGTCGAGTGCACAACTGTTGAGTGTGCCAGACTACAACAACAACGGCATCAGCAGCAGCAGCAGCAGCAACAACAACAACTCCTTGACTATGGAGCAAGAAGCGGGGCAGCGAGTGCGGCAAATTTAAATGTGCGCTCATGAAAAATAGTTTACTGCCACTTGTTGGCTTCCCTGAGCGCTGCTGCCAGCATTTAAATTGAAATACCAGCATTTGTTGTTGTTGTTGCGACTGTTGTTGGTGTTGTTGTTTTTGTTGTAAATATGTCATCATTTGCTCGTTGTTCGTGCCATTTGGCGTTTAGTGGCGCAGTGGCATGCGGACTAAGCCAAAAACCCATTCATTGTAAATTCAACTAAATCCATGAATAAAATTTTGATGCCAGCATCGTTTGCCTTCCTTCCGCTGTGTGCTGGAGTTGTTCGGGTTGCTCATCTGTTGCCATGGTTCGGTTTTATTGCAGCACTTTATGCAGCTAACAATCGTCAAATGCGCGTGCTCTCTCGCTCTATCTCTTTCGCTCGCATTTTCTTGCTTCTCGCTCTAACCAAATTGAATTTCCGAATTCAATGAATGAATGAGCGCACGAATTGGTTTAGGTTTTGTTTAGTTATTTAGTCCTCGGCTGTGGCATGCTTTTCATGTTGCATACTTTCAGGCCGCCTGTTGCGTGCAGCTTCACTTTTCACTAAAAACCGAATAGAGACTCTATGTGTGCGTGTGTGTGTTCTATATGCATTTGTCCACATATAGATATATGTATATATAAATGTCTGAACTGCCTGTTGCAGCTACCAATTTAATGTCCTGTCGTGTCACCATTTCGATGCAGATGTTCGTTCATCTATTTGGGTTTTTGCTCTTGGCAATTGTCTACTTTTTTTGCCTTTGTTATTCGCCTTATTGCTTGGGTGCAGTTTGTGCTCCTGCGGAAATTGCATTTCTGTGAATTTTGCATTTCAATAAATTTTCAAGCTGCTCCTGCGTTGCTGTTTTATTTATCTTTTTTTTGTTGGCATTATGGTATGACTCTATTTACGATATTAAAAACGGTTTTGGCCATTGTCGTTTTTAATTTACTTTTCAAGGAAATTTATTTAACTCTCTTGTTGGTTTATGGTGCCGTTAAATTGGGTGCCACTGAGTATCCATACAAAAAAACCATTAAATTGATGATGATATTAAATTTGAATGAAGATAATGTAATATAACCGAACAGGGTATAAGTAAATAAAATATCCGGCAACAATTTTTGAGACCAATGATCTTAAGTAACAAATAAGTAATGTAGCTTTGAATTTATGTTCGCTGAAACTTACCCGGCCAACAATCTGCTATTGGTAAATTAAAATGAACTTCATTTGCCAGTTACAAAAAAGAAACGAATAATTTTCTACACATTTTTGATAAATTTGGCAGATTAGTCAGAACACTTTAAAATAAGCTTTGATAGGAAATTCGCATTAGGCTCAGTTACGTTTAGTTTCCAATTAAAAGCAAATACAAATTAGTAAATCCAAAATATAAACTTTTAGAGCCACATAAACTATATATATTGTAAGGGGCAGCATACAAAAAACAAATATATCAGACATACATACAGTGTGCGTCAGCTTATTTTCAACAGTGTCAAAGAAAAAACGTAATTGCCTGCCATAAAGTAATTATTCATTATTTTTCAAAAATTCCAAAAACCGATGGTAGCTACATGTATTAACCACCAATATGAATGGATGACCCTCATAAACTGAGGTTTCCCCACCTGCTAGGTAGGATTATGTAAAAATGTAGCCTATTTTTAGGTGACAGCTTATTTGGATCAGGTACATTGTGGACACCTGGGAGCCATAGAACCCGGATTTTTTACCTAAAGTAGAGTATTTTCGGAATAAATAGATCAATACTTCGTAATCAGTTTAGTTATATCCTGCATCCCGAGTTCAATAAGCCCACAAGGACTATGGACAAACGGACTACCATTGAACAACGGAAACTCATCCTGGCACACCACAAGAACGGATATTCACATCGCTTCAATAGCTGAAATGGTCAATCTGAGCAACTCAACCATGTATAACATCATCTGGCGCTTCGTCGACGCAAATTGGATTGAGGGCAAGGGCAGAATGGCACCAAACCCGCTTTTCAACGAAGAGGAGGATGGGAGGATCATCAGGAAAATAAGGGCAAATCCCAAGCTATCGACTCCAAAAATGACTCAACAGACGCAGGATGAAATGGGGAAAAAGTGCTGTGTGGAAACTGTACGCCAGATCCTGCGCAAACATGACTTAAATGCCCGAGCACCACGGAAAAAGTCCTTTATAAGCGCACCAAATTAAGGGACTAGGATGACGGTGTCCAAAACCCACTTGGACAAGGATCTGGAGTTTTGGAACACAGTCATATTTGGAGATGAGTCCAAATTCATCATTTTTGGCTCGGACGGACTGAATTCTGTGGGGCTACAATCCAAAACTGAGCTGAATCCCAAACACATATGGCAGGCAATTACGTTTTTTCTTTGACACTGTTGAAAATAAGCTGACGCACACTGTATGTCAAGCTAAGTGCAGTTATTAGGCCTAAATATAACATTATTACATTAAACATTGATGGGATAAGTGTCAGTTAATTATGTAGAATTGGTAATGGCTAATAACCCATCAATCATCAATCCCACACTTGTAGTTAATGCAGGACAGGCCCTCGGTGAACTGCATACAATTGTAGAATAGGTGAGCATAACACACATCAATTACTGCAATTTTAATTTTTGGCCCCGTTCACAGGTAGCCAATTTCGAGCAATTTCCTATTGTAAACGAGTCGAGCACAGAACCCACCAATTGCAGCACAGTCACTTCAAGTGCTGAACAAACATGCAATCAAATGCAATCGAACAACACTCCGAAAAAAAAGCTTTTCAAATTTGGGCGAAATGTGTATGGCCAGCCAATCAAATTGCATGCAGGCCCAAAAGTGCATACGAAAGCGCATTAGAGTGAGACAACGATAGCTCCGAAACATACATTTTCAAAACGAGGGACTCCCACACCATAAGCAACAACAACAACAACAACAGCAGCGGCAACATGTCAGCCGAGCCGATGTCAGACGAGGCGAAGACGAAGCGCACCGAAGAGCAGGGCAATCGAATTTATTTGCTGCTTCTAATTTTCCATATGCCCACAACGGCAACAACGATGACGACGACAATTTCTATGCCAAAGTGACACACAAAAAGTGCTAAGCACAAAAAAAAAATACACTCACACACACACGCACACACAAGTGCATCTGTGTATGTGAGTGCCTGGGTATTGATGTTGTCAGTATGTAAATTGCCAAGTTTTCTACACTTTTTTTAATTTGGGGTAGCTCTTAGTTTAGCAGCCGAAAGGGTGGCTTATTGGGTCCTTGGGGCCGCATAAACTGACAGCATTGGAGGCATCCCATTTGTTTTTGGGTGTGTGTGTGTTTGTGTTTGTGTGTGTGTGTGTGTATGTATGTATTTATCTGCGTATGTCCTTGCATTTTGTGCAATTCATTTACATTTCAACGCTGGCGCTTTGCATTGCTATGCAAGGTGCACAATTCTGCCGAAAGCGTTTTAAATAAACACACAAGCAAACTTGTCAAGTTCCCATACACACACACACAATCACTTATATGAACATGCATACACACACACATTCTTGCATTGACAGGGCCCAGTGCGGCAAGTCGCATGACCTTTTCATTGCACACAACATTTAACAAGCCCCTAAAAACGCACAAGCGAACCACGCGTCGTTCGCAGCTCACCGTTTTCCGCTCCTCGTTTAGTTGCTTTTGTACCGCTCCGTTCTTTTGGCCCGGTGTTTGTTGTAGTTGTTTTTCCTATTTAAACGAAACTCATTTCTTTGCTTCACTTTCGGATTTTCCAAGTTGGCTGTTTTTATTTTGTCGCTCACTCTACTTCTCTCTCTCTCTCTCTCTTTCTAACTCTTTCACTCGCTCCTCTGTACATTCTAACCAATTTGTTGTTGCGGCAGGACATGTGACGCCAAACACAGCCACAACAACATAAGCGACTGAAAGCAGCGAACATTAAAAGGAACATGACTGTGTCCTTTAACTAACTAACTACCGCCTCCGACTCAATCCACCCGCAAATGGAGTTGCAAGTACGTTGACATTCGACATTACTCAAAATGCTATGAGAAATGCAATGGCGTGTGTTCAACCAACAGCAAAAATACACCAAAACTGTTTTTAATGTCAAATTTTTAGTTTAATTATGACATTTTTACATTATATTTTTGAGAAAAGAGCAAATAATTTGAATATTAGCATTTCTTTCAATAGTTGTTCAACCTGAAATTCAACAGATATTTTTATTGTTCTTACGATCAAGTAATTGAGAATTAATTTGCAGCTATAAAATTAAACTGCTTTATCAGCAAATGCTTGCGAGACATTTATCTGTATTTAGACTGTAAAATAAATAATTGAATTAATCTTTTATCGATACACTTTAAGATGATTAATTGACTATAAATGAAATCTTAGGTCAATGAATTTAGTTTAATAATCATTTCAAATATTTCGTGTTAGTGGTATTAGCAAATGGTTTTTCTAGTTACATTTAGTATATGTAGCAGAAACATATCATTGAGAGTTAATATTTTTTGCACGCGTTGCATGTGTCGCCGGTTTCGTATTTAGTGCTTTTGATACTCTATCCATTTGTCACTTCTACGCACGTGCTAAGAATTCGACACTTTTGTGGCAGACGTATATTTGAGTACGCGCCGTGCAGCTGTGTGCGTCATCGTGCTACTTATGCATATACACTCTAATGTCTTGCAAGTCTGATAATCTATATCCGCCACCATTTGACATTTCATTACGGCACGCACTCTAGTTACCAAAACTAAACCAGAAACCAGAGCAAATTCTGTGGAAAGCCAAAGCTAAAACCAAAACAACGTAAGGGCCTTAAAAAATGGCAGTTTGTCATTGTTGTTGTTGTTGTTGTTGTTGTCGGCATGTCAGCGTGGCTAAAAGTTGACGCTGTCCCCTAGGAGGCTTGTTGTGTACCCGCACATTGGGGCACCTGGCACGTTGCATGCCACAAGAATAATGCAAAATGCGGCAGCAGCAACAAGAGACAAGCCATTTTGTATCGATGGGCATTACATTATATATATATATATATATATATATATATATGTATATAATTACTGAAATTTGCTTATGTAACGGGCGTAAATGACATGAAAAAGCCCCAATACCCGAACCACAATGAAATTAAAAGATGAGCAAAAAAAAGTACAAAAAACAATGTGTATTTTTTTTTTTTCCGTGCGTATTACATTTATATATGCCTACTATACAAGCACGAAAAGGTAGCGATTATATATGCATATGATGTATGTACATTTGTATGTACATAAGGGGTTATCTGCGAAAGACACACAGACACGTGCATATATATGAGTATATATGTATATGCGAGTATGAGCCATATAATGTGTACATTAATCGATAATTGCATTTTTTTTCGTGCATTTCTTTAGCCTTTTTTTCATGGGTTGGCCGCTTGTCTCTCATGGCACATGGCATTTCCCTGTGTTCATATGTCTGCGTGCTTGTCTGTATGTGTGTGTGTGTGTGTGTTGGTGTTACGCTTTTTAAATGAGTTTGCGTGTTTAATTGGTTTCTTTTTATTTTAATTTTTTTTTTCTTTTTGCTCTTCCCCAACTTACCTTTACAAAAAAAACTGCATATTAATCATACGACCCGGCCAAAGAACAGCACAAGCAGGCATTTAAGTTTGCGTTTAACTGTGATCAAATGCACTTTCGATTTTGATACGCTGTTAGTTTTAGAGTGCCCGCAAAGCAAACCACCAAACAAACAGCCAGTTAGACAGACGACATATTGACAAACAGAGAGACAGACAGAAAAACTGACAGTCGGGCAGAAGGCAGAAGGCGGTAGACCGGGCAGATGTCTGTCGACCCAGCTGACATGTCGCCTTGAATGGAGACTGTATGTATGTGCATATGTATGTGTGAGTACTATGCCTATCGACACCGTCTAAAACTGACGACATGCTCCTTTCTATGCGCAACTGAAAAATCTATTTAGCATACATTCAGGCGCCTGCTTGGCGAAATCTAAGCACACGACGACGAAGCAGAAACAGCAGCAGCAGCAGCAGCAGTATTGAAATCCCACCTTGCGGCCGACGTCGTCATAATACGCAATGTGTGTCGCTTAACCAACCAGACACACACAACCACACACGCACACACACAGCAATATATATACCCACATGCCTATGGCTAGGCAGACATTTTGTGCGTGCGTGCGTGCATCGCATTGTATGCAACCTCTGCGACAGCGACGCTGGCAGAGAGCAACCCTCGGAATTTTACTTATTTATATATGCAGGTGTGCGTAATGTGTGTGTGTGTGTGTGTGTGTGTGTGCTCGCTGCACTTTAAAGTTGGAGTTTCGTAAGTCCCGCGCGTGCATTCACCTCGTTTTTTTTCGACTTTTTTTTTGTGCGTGCGACGTCAACGGCAACGGCAACAGCAGCAACCCCCGAGGCAACAGCGGCGACGATGACGACAACGACGACGACCCTGTTTATTTGAGCGCCTCAAAAATGCAACGGGTAGAAAGAATAGCAACAACAGCAACAAAAACAACAACAACAACAGCGGCTGCAGCGACTGCAACCGACTGCAGTTGCAATACAGTTTGAACGCTAAAAAGTTTTGAACATGGCGCTCCAATTATGCACTGGAATGAGCAGTAGCTGTAGCAGTAGCAGTAGCAGTATAAAAAGCAGCTGCTGCCGCTGGCGCCTGTGGCACACTTGAGGTGCCAGCTAACGGTAGCCAACGCACGCACCCCATACGCACTGCACGCACTTTTGCGCAATCAGGACACAGCAGCACAGCGGCAAGGCATTCAGTGGCCACAGCTCATAGCTGACTTAGGGGGCGCGAAAATTTTGCCAAGCTTCCGCTTTAAAAATATACGAAAAACACAACAAAAAAAAAATAATAATAATAACAATAAATATAGCAAATGTGTGAGGAGTTTTGTAAATTCAAATGCTGGCAACAAAGCGGCTGCAAATTACTATTACATTGCCACCAAATTCACAGCTATGCAGTTGCTAGTTACCTGGAGTGGCAGCACACTCTGTTCTTCTAACTGCCTCGATATTTAATTCGCATTTCGTGTGAGCTGATGCGTAACCTTTTTTTTTGCCATATAAGCACAAAAGTTTTCGCTTTTGCGGCACGCATGCACGACAACTGGAGTGGCCTCCGTTGCCTTGTGCAACCTATGCATTTTACATTAAATTGCATAACTTTTGTGGCAATTAGACGCGCCATTCGCAAGGAAATGGAGGGAAATACAGTTCTCATATGCAAACATCGAGCTCAAATCTATCAATTTTCCGCTGGCTAACCCAACCCACTTGGCCATATGCCAGGCGTACACCCAATAATAATACGCATACGCAGTGTGTGTATGTATGTGTTTACCGTTCCTTCATTTCCTTTTTTATTTCTTTACAGTTCTTTTCAATTTTTTTTTGCATTTCAATTAAGTAATTTAGTTAGTCTGTACAAATTCCCAAGCTTGAAAATAGAAAAATCGAATAAATACTACCCTACGCAAATAATACAGGAGTTAATATTACAAAATTAACACTTAATAACCTATTTCCCTTATGCATATTTCATGTGGAACGCTCTTGAAGTCTCATATACAATGAATTGCGTTTTTTTGCATTGCTTCGTTTTAGGTCTAGAACGTGTCGCTGAGGAATTCATGGGTCGCAGGAAATGGAAACATTATCAAGATCAACTGACGTTCAACCCATTGAATATCGCCGAGCAACAGCCCATATCTATAACAGAAGACAGCATCTATCAGAAGCCACTGAACCACCGTTTAGCGCAGCCCAACGGCCAACATTTCAACAACAATAACAACGGCGCACTGCAATTTGGAAAAGATTTTGGTAAGTCAATTTCGCACCGACCACAATCATTGCTTCATAGCAGATTAGTCAGGGATTTCCATTTTATCTATTTTTCAATTGAGCTCTGATATATGTCAGTTGATCACCTGAGTCCTTACTCGTAGTAATTGTAGTTTATTTAAGACCTATGTGCGGTCAGTTTATTTAAGTCGCAGTGTCGTTATTTTCATTGTAATACAACTAAAAGATTTGAGACTGAAATAGCCAAAATGTACGACAATCCGGGTATCAGTTCAGTCGATCAGTTTGAAGTGATTAGTTTAATCGAAAGTTGGACTCAATTGTCTTCATGTGCTTATTGCAGAGAAGAACCATACATCACACGATCACGACTCAAGTGAAACATCACGTAGTAGCTCCGGCTCACCATCACCACCGTCAGAACCCAACGATTGGACACCGTTTGATAAGTGCAATTTCTGTGTTAACGGTCGCTTGTTAACGGTGAACGCCAAAGGCGAATTGGTGGTCGAAACAACGGCAACCGCGTCTAGCCTTAATAGTAGCAACAACAACAACAACAACAACAACAACAACGGCACAGCTGAGCAGCAGGTAAGCTATCGCTCTCTCTCGCCCTCTATCTCTTTCTCACTCACTGTCTCTTTCATCCTTACTCTCTATATTTGTTATTCTATATATGACAATAAATTATCATACATTTAACGCAACTTTTCCATGAAGCACGACAGCGACAGCAGCTCAAGCGCATCACTGCACAATAGTAGCAGAAATACCAACAACAACAGCAACATTAACAACAAGCATAGAGCACGCAACGCCCCAAACAACGCCACAACATCGTCATCAGCAAGTACAATAGAACTTCAGAAGCTGCTCACCCAGCAAGCAGCAGAAATGACATCGATGGAATCAATGGCCGCCAAGCTGGCACAGTTCTCAATGATGGCCGATTTCAATCTGATGAGCACGCTGGCCAATCAACAACATGCTAACTCGGTAACACCAACTACCTCTGAAGTATCTGCCGCCGCCGCCAGTCCCGCACTCAAAGATACGCCCAGTCCCAGTGCGGATGCGCCCCTGGATCTAAGCAGCAAACCATCGCCAAATTCATCGATTAGTGGCGATATAAAGACAGCCAGGTAAGTTATACCCAAAACCACATACACACTTAAATAATTCTTATATACAAATAATTACATACATGCATTCACTCACATTTCTGTTGTACATATACTGATTTTTTAATTGATACACATTTAAATCTGTCAGTGCGCAAACGTAAAAAAAGAGAAAAATAATAAAAATACATAAATGAAAAAATACAAATAAAACCGGTTTCAAAATACGAACCTTAAATGCACTGACATATGAGAATTGTGTATAAGATAATTAGTTTTGTATTTAAACAACATTTTGGATTTTTATTTATCAAATTGAAATTCACTAATTTCGTAAATATTTCAAAAGTTCGACTACAATATACTCTGAAGGCAATTCTTTACGTATCCCAAGTCTTAATCACGGTAATACTGCATTTCAAGTTGGAAATCTTTAGTTGAATTATAAACTTAAACCTAAATCGCATGTGGTCATGGGCTTAAATTTGAAAAGCCAAAACTCCTTATGCATTGCTCAGCAAAATAGTTTCCCTCATTCACAACTTATTAATAGTCTGTATGCACACACTTGTGTAGGAAGGCCTGCATGTCAGATAGAACATTTATCAACCCACTAATTAGGGCTGTTGAGATTTGGTTAGACGAACAAACACCATAATAAATTCATGATGCCCAACTTTAACTAAAAAAAAAACAGAGAGAAGAAAAATACAAAAAATATATGGTGTTCTAGCAGACAATACATGAGATAATTGCACTTTGGGCACTGGCCCGCCTCTGACACTGCATTTATTGTAGCATACTTAACAGGGCTGGTCGACTGGGTGGCACTCGGGAAGCTTTATTGTTGTGAGCCTATGTAAAAATCGTGCAATTACACATGCACGTATGTGTGTGTGTGTCGATGTGTGTGTGGATGTATGTGTGCACATAAGTATGTGTGATGTGACTTTGTGTGTGTCTGAGTAGTATGGTATGTGGTTTGAGTTCGGTTTATGAAACGATGCCGAAAATTACACATACGCCCCATAGCACGCAGTCTACACTGCGTTGGCCACGCTTAATTACTGACGCAGGAAGGGGCGAGAACACTGTTGCCGCATAAATTTGCATCAAATTTGAGAGGCCGAAAAAGAGAAGAAAAAAAACACAGAGAATGAAATAAAAGAAGAATGTGGAGAATACAAAATTTATGTATTTCATGCTGCATCTTAACTCCTTTATATTTTACCCGCTATTTTTTTAATTACTCTAAAATGTTCAGAGCCACCTAGCCTATTATTTATGTTTTATGTGTGTATATGTCTGTATGTGTGTGAGTGTGTGCACTTCAGACCACAGAGACAAACGTCAGGGGTGTCGACAACGTGTGCATAATTTTCCAGCACTTCCACAATTTTCGTCATTACTTTTTTTGGTTATTTTTTTGCGGCAACTGTGGCAAAGCCAGCAACGGCTGCTGCTGCTGCTGCTGGTTCTGCTACTGCGGCTGCCACTTGAGCCGCAAAACACAAGTCCTTGTCTATTGTCTAAAGCATGGCCAAGTGTTTGTTAGCAGCAACTGCTGCTGCTGCTCCTAGTACTGCAGCTGCCTTGCATCGTCGTACACCTATTTTAATTGTTGTAATAAAAAGCAACGAAAAATGTGTGAATAAAAACAAAAACAATAGCCGCAAAACAGCAGGAAGCAAGTTGGCAGGAACTGCAGCCGGCTAGAGGATTTAAAAGCCGCAGATCGACAAGTGTTCAATGGCTGTGCCAAACATGTCCAGTGTCCGCTATACGAATGATAGGAGCCACAGCCACATACACAGACATAGATGGAAAATTGCATCTTCATGCCCTCATCCCCAAGGACTCAACCAAACACTTGAAGTACAATAGCTACTGACGCTGCAATTTTTGGCTTTTTTCGAGCGTTTATTATTACGGATTTTTTATATACTGCTGCTGCTGCGGGTGCTGCTTTTGCTGCTGCTGTGGCAGTAGCTGATGAGGCGGCGACATCGCCACTCCAAGTCAAGCGTCGAGATGTCGGCGCTGCAGCAGCGACAACGACGTCGCCGTCGTCGTCGGTACCGGGCGCAGCAGACAGAAAATGAGTGCATCATATCGATCGCTTTTTTGCCCACTGCGTTTTACATTTTTTACGCTTTTATTTTTTTTATGTATTTTTTTTTTTTTTGGTCTTTCTTCTTGCTACTTTTTTCTATGCAATGTGCCAAAGGGGTGCACAAGGGGGGTCAGGCGGCAGAGTGTTGTCGCTGTGTATATATGTATTCATTATTTTTCGTTTACGAAAAATTCTCCGTGCACACCCACACAAACGCCAACACACACACACACACACATAAATGCACCGAAAAAAGATTGCGAGCGTAATAACTGGCATAGACTGATGGCGTTGGCGTCGGCAGTGAGACGCCGGCAGCGGCAGCGACGGCGACGGCAACAGCGGCAGCGACGTCGCTTTCCCCATTTGGCCCCAAAAAATGCTACAACAAAAAACAAAAAAAAGAAGCTTAATGCGTGCACTTGCTATTGTTGCAATCGTTGTTGTAGTTGGTATTGTTGTTGTTGTTGTTGTTGTTGTCGGTGCAGGCCAGCAATTTTTTAACTGTTTTTTCGACGTACGCCGCGTCGCCCCCTTGATTCCCCCTCATTCATTTTTGCCATATTTTTGTCATTTCAATGACCGTTGGGTGGTCGGTCAGGTGGGTCGGCCTGGTTGGCTGCCAGCCTGATTGCCGTTATGTGCAGCTACTATGTGCGTGCGTGAATGAAATGTCGCTTAAATGAGCGAGATAGAAAAAAAAGTATTATAAAAAAGCTGCTGCAGCTGCAACGGCAGCGCCGACGGCAACGTCGACAGCACTGGCCGTAAAAAAATGAGTGCATATCTTCCGAAAAAATGCAACTGCATATGCATGCAAGCGAATGTGTGTGTATGTGTGTGTGTGTGTGTGTGTGTGTGTGTGTGTGTGTGTGTGTGTGTGTGTAGGTGGTTGTTTGCTGCGCACGCATCAAGTGCAGGGGGCAGGCAGTGCGGGAGAAGTGTGGTCGGTGGCGGGAGGGCAGCGTGGTTGGGGCGCCTGCATTGGCAACAAAAACAAACATGCAATTGCATTCATACACAAATAAAAAATACATACTCTCACATTCACACACACACATACACACACATGCAGACGCACACATGCACTTAATGCATTTTTTAACAAAATTGCATTCGGCGTCCTCAGTCACACACAGATACACAAACACACTTTTACAAAGAACGTCATGGAACGGGACACTGTTACCAGCATGCCACGCCTCCTTTCGCCCCTCAACGCCTCTGACAAATTAAGCGGCCACGAGGCACGCAGCAAAATGGATAGATAACAGAACAGAAAGAAAATTAAATTAATTACATGAGTAATTTAGAGTGAACCAAGGAACTACCTGAATTAAGCAAAAAATATATCCGTAACTTTCGAGAAAATACCGCTCTTATACTATACCCTATAAACATCAAACAAACAGACATCAAAGTGTATAACTGACTGATGTATCGACTACCCATACATTTGTCACTATGAATCATTTCATTGATTACATTGAGTAAAAGGTGCTAGAAATATCTTCAACTCTGGAATCTATATACAATTTTACATTTAATAGTTTTACAGATATATAAATATTTATGTCATAAATAAATACCCCTTGTTTTAAGTAGATCACAATCATAAATATCATCGATAAGTTACGCAAATTTGATAGTTAAATAGTCCATGAGCATAATTATTCTCTACCCTTATTTGTATTTTTAAAGCAGCAGAATCTCAATTTGTTTTCCAATATTTCAATCGGTTTCGGGCTTCAGTCCATTTGAATATTTTATCGTTCATTGCATTAAGGCAGATACTCAGCCATAATTATATGTGTATTTAACTTAAACCCTCCCGCACCCGGTAAAACCAAAAATTATTACCAACGCATTGGTTGCATTGCGCATAATATGCATGTAGTGGGAGCAATGGGTGTGAGATGTTGTGTGTGCGTGTGTGTATGTGTTTGTGTGTATGTATATAAGGTTATGTACACAAAAGGTGTGGGATGAACCAACAAAAATGCGATATGCGCATAAAAATGTCAGCAACAACAACAACAAGAACAACAACAACAACAACAAGAACAGCAACAACAGCAACAACAATTGCAGCAGCAGTTGCCGATGCAATTGCAGTAAGCGTCAAAATTACAACAACAACAACAACGACAAAAATGCAACAAAAATAATGCAAAAAATCAACCCTTTTTTTGCGTGGCTGTTGCCGTTGCTGCCACAAATTAAAACAAAATGTCAGAAAAACGAAAAAAGCGAAAATTGCGAGCAAAAAACAGAGAACGACATTAACAAACAACAAACGAAAAAAAAAATGGAAAAACGAAACAAAAAAAAAACGATTGCAGCGCAAATGAATCCTGGCTAGATGCGTGCAACAAAAACAACAGGAACAGCAACAAAATTCATGGCACGACATCGCTGCTAGCGTCGGCGCCAGCAGCGGCTGTTGCAACGGCAAATTGCAATTGAAGTGCAGCCAAAAGGTAAACGACACCAACAAAAATAGCAAAAACATCAAAAATCAAAACGACATTGAAATTACATTTTTCATTTATTTTTCGCAAAACCTTTTTTTAACCATTTTTTTTTTTTTTTGCGCTGCAGTCGCACCTCGGTAGCTGAAAATTGCATTGGGTCGGCTGGATCGCAATTATGAACATTTCCGTATTTTATACTTCGGGAACATTATGTTCATATATATGTAAATTTATATGTATGTACATGAGCGTCAAAAAACTGTCGGTGTTAGTAATGATTGCGCCCCTCACGTTTCGTTTTTGTTTTTCGGTCAGTCATTGCCATTCGCCACCTGCTGTTGCAGCCGCACACTTTTGTTGTCTGCTCAATTTTCAGACATTTTCCAGACGCCCGCTCGCGCGATCTTTAAAAAAAAATATAAACAAAAAGTTGCAACAACAACAACATAAAAAAGCGACAACTTTTCCGTCAACTTTCCTGGGTTGGCCCACAGCCCACAGCGAGGGCAAGAAGCTGTGCGTTTCCGCTGCCTGGCGACAGCCAGTGCAATGTACTGCAATACAGCCGCGGAAAGAGAGCCGCCCAACCACCCAACCACCCATTCATCCTAGCCTTTTCCCACACCACAGTGTTGCCAAAAGGGTCTTGGTCTCAACTCGTCTCGTCCTATCCCGTCCCGCTGCGTCGCGTCTCCTCTCGTCTCGAATCGCGTCTCCCTGCTGGCTGCGCATAAAGAAAAGAAAAATTTCGTACGGCTTTCACTGATGTTGTTGCTACTGCTGATGATGCTGCTGCTGCTGCTGCTACTGCTGCAGTTGTTGTTGTTGCTTTTTGCGTTACACAAAAGTTGCCTTTTGAAACGGGCCACCAAAAGTGCGGTCCATCCCATGCTCCACCTCGGCTTAGTAGAGTGGCTGGAGGCACCACCAAAGCGCCAAGTGGTGCGGCTTGGCTCGAGCTTGGCATTAAGTGAAAAATACTTTTTTTGAAATTCGTCTAATGAACTTCAAAAACATGTTTGTCCCTAGCTTGGCTGGCAGGCTGACATCTTCTTCGTCATTCCCTTCCTCCTCCCTTTGCTACTCGAGCATCACTCAACCCTGGCGTGTCATCTTTTGTCTCTGCAGCAGCCAAAATCAAAAAAGAAGCAAAAAAAAAAAAACAGTCACAAATTTTTCTATGCTATATCCTTGCCATTGCCTTTGACAAGGACAACGTCGCCGTTTCCTGCTCCAGACATTTAAGAAGCGCTCATTGTCAGTACTTTTAAGTGGGTGTGTGTGTGGGTGTGTGAGTGCCCAATGTATGAGTACCGAAAAAAATGTATGTTTGCTGGGCAAAAAGGAAGTGACAGGATGGAAAATAATATTTTGTCTGCATTCGTATTCCGCTTTGAACTGAAGTCAGTCACACAAAGTACCAAAAGAATATGATGCGCTTGCAAAACTTCAAGAGAATGAAACCTGTTTGACTGGTCAATTACCCCAAAGTCAATACCCGATATCATATAAATTGAATTCGGTATATCATATATGTATATCGTGTTAATTACACATTATATAAAAACACTTACGAAAGTCCTTTTGTCCTTTCATAAGAAGTTTGATCTAAATTACATTAACACCAGCTTCAAACAAAACTTGAATAAGTGTTTATTTAAATAGTGAAACTAACTTTAACTTACTATTAAGTAACATTTTTAATATGCATTTTAATCAAAAAATGTCTATCTTCAGTGCAGTGTTATGAGACGAATCGAATTACATTTGAAAACTGTTTTAGTTTTGGCAAAGTAATGGAATGAACGTTTTTGAGCGTGCTATTTTCAAGAGAAGAAATGTTTACAATTTATAAAGACATATTTTAATTAGAAAGCAACTAGGTCTCTAAAATATAAAGAAACTTTTTTATGTATAACGTATATTTGCTAAACATCGTATACAAATAATAAAACGTAAGACACATTCAATAAGTTACTTGAGCACATTTAAAACAAACCCTTTTAAATCAAGTCACAGAAGCAATACTTACACAGTTCTTTCACTGATTATTTGCAGAACTCTGTCTGACTGTGCCACGCCCATTTCAGCAGCAAGACACAACTACAGTCACGAGGATCTGAATAGTGCGCTGCAGGATGTGCTGGTCAATAAACTGGGTACCCGCAAAGCAGCCAAGGACTATCATGTGCCGCGCTCAGCGCTGCGCAACAAGCTGTGCAAAATGTCTTTGGATGCAAAACGACCGAATGCGCAAGCGACGCCAGAGCTGCAGCGCTATCTGGACGAGCAGGACGAGTCCGGGGAGGAGGCTGGAGATGGTGATGGTGACAGCAATGCCTCAACGCCAGCGCTGGGCTTTCAGGAAATTGCCCAACGCATTGTGTCCACCGAGCATCTGCACAAGCTGAGCACCATGTCCGAGCACAATGGCAGCGAACTGGGCGACGATCTCGAGCCCGTTCTGTCGCCAAAGTCGTCGCGGACGCCACAGAGAGACGGCACTCCAACGGATATGCAAGCTGCAGCAGCAGCAGCTGTCGGTGGTGGCACCAATGCCTCCGGACTGCCAATGCCCATCGATCCCAATGTGCTGTTGAATACGCTGTTCCTGGCTGCCGGCTTTGGCGTTATACCCAAGCTGGACGAGACGCAGACGCTGGGTGATCTGCTCAAATCGTTGCTAATGGCCAAAAGTGGCGGCATGATCAATGAGGCGGTGGTTAATGCTGCTGCGTCTGGGCACGACAGCAATGGCAGTGCCTCCCTGCTCGATCAGTGCCGGCTGCAACAGCAACAGCAACAACAGATACAGCATCTAAACGCAGTTGCCGCCTATCGCCGCCATCTACCAAAGTCTGAAACGCCTGAGACGAGCTCCTCGCTGGATGCCAATGAGGCGTGTGAGGATCCCATACTGAAGATTCCGTCCTTCAAGATCAGTGGCGCACCGAGCGTCTCGCCCACGTTGCGCTGCAACAACAGCAGCAGCAGCAACATGAACAACAACAACAACAATAGCAACAATAACAACAACTCAACAACTCACGGCAGCAGCAACCGCAATGGCGGCGGCGATCTTAGTCCACATTCTGCCTCACCAATGCTGGCAGCAGCAGTTGCTGCCGCAGCGGCCAGCAACAGTTACAGGCAAAGCGGCAGCAGCAACAGTGGTAACAATCTGTTGTCGCCATCGCCGACATCAATACAGAAGATGATGGCCAACACCATACAGCGCAAGATCAACGAGCAGAGTAGCCAGGATAGTCTGCGCAACAATGGCAACACCAGCGGCAGCGAGTGCAGCAGCAGTGGAGGCGGTGGTAACAGCAGTGCGAGCAGGAAGCCAAGCATATCGGTGGCCAAAATGATTGGCGGCACAGACACCTCACGCTTTGGCGCCTCACCTAATCTGCTTGCGCAGCAACATCACAGCCATCTGCCACCCGCACATCATGCCCACCAGCAGCAGCACACGCATACGCATCCGCATTCGCATCCACATCAGCATCAGCAGCTCAGTGCCCAGGATGCGGCGGCGTTGGCCGCTGGCAAGGGTACGCGACCGAAGCGTGGTAAGTACCGCAACTACGACAGGGACAGTCTGGTCGAGGCAGTCAAGGCTGTGCAGCGGGGTGAGATGTCTGTGCATCGTGCCGGTAGCTATTATGGTGTGCCACACTCAACGCTGGAGTACAAAGTGAAAGAGCGACATTTGATGCGTCCGCGTAAGCGGGAGCCCAAACCGCAACCGGATCTCGTCGGGCTGACGGGGGCAGCGAATAAGATTAGTTTGACTGCACTCAATAATCTAGACAAACTCAAGTCTGGCAGCAGCAGCATCAATGCCTCCAGCAGCTCCGGCTCTAAGCTAAGCAATGCACTAAAGAGCAGCAGTAGCAGTGCGGCAAGTGCCGCGGCGGCGGCGGCGGCTTCGGTTCCCAATGGCATTAAGCTGCCCATATATGATGCAGCACCGCAACTGTCCTTTCAGCCGAACATGTTCTGGCCACAGACGAATGCCGGCGCCAACTATGCTCTGGACTTCAATCGCAATCCCGAATTTATAAAGTCACATCTGGCCGAGGTGATGCGCAATAATCAACTGGGCGTGGCTAGCAATCATCATGGTCATGGTGGCGGGCATATGAAAAGTGCTCTGGAGTTTGCCGAGAACATGTACGATGGCATCATCCGGAAGACGCTGAAAAATGATGGCGATGTGAACGCTGGAGCTGGCAATGGCAATGCACTGCTGGATCAGCTGCTGGTAAAGAAGACGCCACTGCCGTTCACCAATAATCGCTGCAATGACTACCTCGGTGCCGCCTGTTCCACCTCCGAGAGCGTTAAACGTGCCGGCAGTCCGATGGGCGCCTATACCGATATTAAACGTGAGCGTCTCAGTCCCATGCGCAGTGCGGATAGTGCTAGCAGTGATGACGATCTTGAGCATTCCAACAACAACAACATCAATAACAATAACAGCGACCTGGCGCACAACAAGAACAACAAGAGCAGCAGCAACAACAACGGCAGCAGCAGCAACAATGGAAATGGCCGCAGCCGGATGACATCACGCGACTCGGAAACGGACGCCAGTAGCCTGAAGAGCGATCAATCGCACAGCTCCTCGGCGGCAGCACAACTCGCCAATGCAAGCAGCAACACCAATAAAATGATGGATCTCAATGGCAGCAACAGTGTCAAATTCGAGTCGGAGCTTCAAGCAGCGCAGATCTCGCCCAGCAACTCCATATTGCACGAAAAGCTGGCGAAGATCAAGGCCGAGCAGTCCGAAGTGCATTCGGCCACCACCGAGGAGCAGTTATAGAGCAGGTGGCACATCGGCGACTGTCCGCAGCAGCAACAGCAACAGCAGCAGCAACAGCAACTGGTGGCACCAACATTTGTGTGGCCACCGCTGGCCACACACTACTATAGCTTCTAGGTCGGGCAGTGTTTAACTGATCACCGGGTCAAGTATAGTTGTATTTGTACAGATTGAGTATGTGTCTAAAAATCATATATGAGATGGAGGCAAACCAAATTTTCTAAGTATATGATCTATACCTATATATATGTATATGTATACATTACAAAAGTAAAGAGCCCAATTTGAATTATGCTGAGAGTCGTGGCTCTTATTGTTAGTTAAGATGTAATTAACACAATATACAACATATTTCAAAATGTATGCACACATCTGAAATACACAAGAACAGCAACAAAACAACAACAACAACAACAAAACAAAACATACATAAATTCCCAACGTGTTTATGTATATTTATTGTTTAGTTTTTGACAATCGACAAATAGGCATTCTCTTGTACAAACTTTCTAAATAACAAACAAACAAAAACCAAATAAAAAGAAAACCTTACAAATAAATACCAACAACATCAAGAATATAAGCAACAAACAATTTGTTAAGACCAAACTTAAAAAACAAAAAAAAAAACATTTAATTTGCATTACCTATTCCGTTTTGTAGCCAAAAAGAAAAAAAATCAACAACTAGAAAGTTCTTATATATAAAAATATATTTTTTAAATTAGAAAAATAATAAAACAACAGCCCACAATACAATAAAAATCAGCAAAGCAGTTACAAGCAATGAACAGCGAACCTATGCAGCATCTGCAAGCGAATTATGTCCAAAATACATTAGATAACTTTTCACATTCCAGACTTTTTTACTTCAATCTTTTCAACACTTGACTTCAATACTTCAAATGTGATTCTTGATGGACTTTCGCAATCGCAATGCAGACGCGACATACATAACTACTGAAAAACCCAACTACAATAACTACAGCAATGACCATAACTAGAAATACCAACAACAACAACAATAACAACAGCTACAATATCCGATCAATAACAACAACATACTTAATAGCCAACAAGCAATAATAACAATAACAATACAACACAATACAACAAAACATTCAAAAATGAAATAGCAAAGCAAAATTCAAAAACTAAAAACAAATTATCGTTTAATTCATTTATAAATTAATATCAAATTAATGATTCATTTCAAATTGCATTAACATGAAACAAAAAAAAAAACAAAAAAACAAAGAATTAAAAAAACTTACAACCCAGAAACCTTAACGAAAAAGAAGCATACAAAAAACGGAAATCAATAAACAAAGCTGCCTTCACTTTTACAAATTAAATAAATTGATAAGAGAAACGAGAAACGTTATGTAGAAGCACACAAAATGATAATAACAACAAATTGAAATATACGCAAAACTAAATTTTCAACAACTAAAACTAAAACCACCAAACAAAATGCCCAAGCGACCCCCATAAAATACACAAAACAAACCAAATTAATTACTTAAATACATAATTTGATAATCAAAATTGATATTTGATCTTATCCAGCCACACATATTTAACAAAATTACATAAAAATATATATAGAAAAAAAAGAAGTTACTTTATACATATTGAAATGTATGAAAGCAAAATTTTGGAGTTTCGGTGTTTAAGTCAAATATAAAAATTAATCACGTACATGTGTTTAGGCATTAACGAAAAAAATATTTCAAAAATAAATCAAAATTGGCTATTGAATAATTCGGCGAATATTAAGGAGGCATATAATAAAAATATTTGAAAACTTATATGCTGCCTAATAAAGACACAAAATGAACATAAAATAATTCTATATCTATCTATATATATGTATATAATATTATATATATAATGTATGTGTGTCTTCATCACTACGCGTATACCTCAAACGAAACACATGATCATTTTGAGCAACTATATATATTTAAATGTACTTATACACTCTATACACTCTTTACACAATATACAACAAACAAAAAATGGAACGTCTAACATATTTACACCGTAAAAAAATAATAACCTCTCCTACCAGTACACACTTGTAACACCTTTTGGCCAACATTGAGTCACACACGCCCTTTCGATGTCTCTTGATTTGAGAAACATTTCAAAATTATTGATGGGTTACTAAATGTATGCGTAAATAAAAAATAAATAAAAAAAAAATATATATAAATGTACCTAAACAACATATTTTGTGTGCTAGCTAGTAAGTGTCAGAAAGATATAAACATATAAACGAAAAACAAAATAACAAAATTATATATACAACATATGTATTTTTAAAGTCGGTAAATATGTCGAAATGTTTAGTAAATTGTAATTAAAACGCATAAGACAACAAAAAATTATATTATATTCAAAAAAAATTTGTGGAAAAATGTAAGCAAAACCATTTAAAAGCATTTAAAGTTGAACAAAAAAATACATATTATTTAAGCATGGAAAGTTTAAGGGATATTTATTGGCTAATCTTTAAAAATACATTTGATGTGCATAAATGTTGTGGTTTAGTAAAAAATATCTGTATGAGAAAATCCAAAATTTATATTGAGGCATACTTATAAAAATATACAAACATTTGGTGTATCAAAAAAAAAAAAACATAAGAAACAATTTAAAATTTAGTAAATTATTTGCATCACGGCATGCGAAATGTATGCGTATCAAACCAACAAAAAAAAAATTGTTTATTATACGAGAAGAAAAATCAAAACAAAAAAGTATTTATTGCTAATTTAATTATATTTGAAGTATACATAAATATTTATTATACATACATATATACATATATATTAGACACACTATCTGT
Organism: Drosophila cognata; assembly: GCA_035041535.1. NCBI lineage: Eukaryota > Metazoa > Arthropoda > Insecta > Diptera > Drosophilidae > Drosophila > Drosophila cognata. The sequence goes on along the minus strand of JAWNLC010000571.1, from coordinate 7,049,851 downwards.
GATTAATAATCCAAAATTTTGAAGAAACTTTTTCTGACTAATGTTGGTTAGGCATACATAAAAAACACAATCTTAACGAGAAAAAAAAATGATAACAATGAAAATCTATTATAATATTGAAACATATAGAAAAGCTATAAACAAATTGTAAATGGATCGGATACAAATAATTCACAACAATAACTTAACAGAGCACAAGCAAAACAATAAAGTTTTTGAAGCAAAGGGAATTCTTACTGTAGCCACAAGTTGGTTTTAACAACTGAATATAAGAGCAAAGTATGACAACAGTATGAAAGCCTGATTACTTTTCAAACGGTTAAATTACAAGGCAACAACTACAGCACATCACTAAAAACAGACAGTTCAGAGCATATATAGTTGTACATATATTTTGGAAAATTTTTTACTCAAAACTTACACGAAATGCAGAAAAAACAGTCTATAAACAAAATTATAAAATAAAAACAGCTTTGAAAAAATAAAGTGAAAGCATTTTATAAAACAAAATTATACAAAAGAAAACAAACAAAAAAATTATAAAAAAAAAATATAATAAATTACAATAAAATATATGTAATTGCATTATATTTATTTTGTTTATAAAACGCAAACAAAAAAAAATTATATGTAAAAAGATGATAAACAAAAATCAAACTAAAAATAATGAGAAGTAAAAATAAAGTGCAATTATACGGTTTATATTAAGAAGCAAACGTTAAAAATTTACGAAATTTAGCAAATATTTCGATACATGTTCAGAGCAATTTCAAGGCCGGTTTGCTTAAGCAAACAATTATTTGAAATGTTTATAAACGTTTAACAAACAAAATAAGAAGAAACCAACAAACAAACATGCCAGCCTAGCCACCAGGAATGGGCACGTTGTCTTGTGCTTTTGTGTCTGAGTTACCCGGAAAACATTGCACAAGCCAAACGTACTATGAATCAAATTTAAATAAAAATTTAAAAGAAATACCCAACAATACACAAAAAACAATGGCATTCTAAAGAGTATATACAATAGAAAACTGAAAACTGAAAACTGATAACAACCAAGCCGAATGTAAGGGCCTGAGATACTGAAATGTCAACCTAATGGTAGGTTTAAAAGTCGAGTGTAATGAGTAACAGCTTGAGAATGTTGAATTGTATAGAAGTTTTGCATGCTTACCTCTGGCCGCTGCAGTTCGCATGCCCAAAAGTTGACAACAACAATTTGGCCTTCCGGATATAGCCAAGGCTAGGCAGGTGAGCGTGCAAAAACGCTCAGGTACGTGTTTTATTTTTCGGAGAGAAAAAAGATTGATTACCCATACATTACTTATTCTTTGTTTACTACAAATTAATAGTTAATAATTGTATAAAATTTAAATCGATATACTTACTGATAATTATGTAATTGTTTAAAGACGAGTTTTTAGCATGCTTAAAGAATTGCTCACCTTTGTGTATAAAATATAATTTGTTCAACATGAATCAAAATTTGCTGAATATAAGTGCATATACTTAGAGTTTATTTTCTGTCTCTATAATTTATGTATGTATATCTGAATTAGTGCATATATTATTACAATTATTCTAATTATCTGTACGCGCAGTCTACGCAAAATAGACAAATCAAAATTTTACTTATTATTACCTAAATATATTTTTCTTGTTTATAAATATTATAATTAATACATGCATACATGCATGTTCACATGTATGTGTGTATGTATATTATTACCAGCGTGTAGCAGACTGGCGTGTTGCCACTGTTGTTAGCCTTGATTTGTGTTTTGTATATATTAGACCACATTATAAGCTATTCTCTTTAATCAATTTTTATATTATTACGAACGGGCAACACATTTGACTTATAGTGCAATTGTTTCAAACAAACAAATAAACGACAAACAAATATATGTTAATAACAACTGATATAAGTATGTATATCTAAACAGCAACCATTATTATTTAACAAAGAAAACCTTTAATTGAAAATCAAAAATCAAATATAAGTGCACATAACTTTTATAGACATTACAAATATGCCTAGGTTCTCCAATTATATACACGTAACTAAAGTCAAAGTCAGTTTTAAATTTGTTAAAAAAGAAAAAAAAAAAAAAACTCTAAAGAATTTGCAGTCAAGAACCAAACATCACAGAAATTTATTTTTACTATAAAAGCAGTTATAAAAACGAGGAACCATTAAAACTAATTCAATGTTAAGTTGTGCCAACATATCCAATACAGAACACATTTTTTACGTTTTACTTGAGCGGTAAGCGAACTACAACAAGAAAAAGCAATGAACACGAGCAAACAACAAGAAACAATAGCCCAAAACAGCCCAGCAAAGACAACTAACAACAATAACAACAACAACAACAACAACAACAGAGAAAAACAAACAACAATAGCCCAAAATAATTGAACTAAAAATTGAGAAATATTCAAGAACGATATACGATATCAAAATATTGTATACGAGTACATGTTTGATGTACCACATATTAAATTAATCAGACAACAACAAAACACAAAGCCTGACGTCGATTGTACTTTTCTTTTTTCTACAAGCAATTATCAAACAATTTTATTAAACAATAGTACTACTCTCTTACTACAAACTAAAATAGCCACAGTAATAGAAATAGCCATAGCCACAAACAATTAACTTTAAATCCAACAAGCAAAACGCCACACACACATAGCTCCACAATTACACACACACAAAAACACACATCACCCGCACACACACATAAACCCGAAACAACTGATTTTTAAACAAACTTCAATTTATAGCAATAACCAATACAATAGCCACATAATTAACGATCATAGCCAAGCATACAATAGACAAGCATGAGAAAAAAGAAGCAGAACAAGATCGAAGAGAGTGCTGAGCATATGGCCGCATTACGTATACGCAGCATTGTGCGTTTGTCATAAGTAAATGAAACAATTTTTATTTCAATTATTGACTCAACCACTCACTCCACATAGATACAGTTAAAACAAAAACAACAATAGCCCTAGAAAGAAATACTTATCATATTAACCAATAAAAATACAAAATAAAAACCACAGCAATAGTTCTAAGTAATTGGCAAACAAATAAAAAAAAGGCAAACCATTAACTGAAAACCAATCGTTTGCATCTCAAGCAAAAAGTAATACTCTTCTTCTAGAACTGTTTGTTACAATTTGTATGCTACGATTTTATGCCTTTTAAAACACTAAAACAAAAAAACAAAAAAAAAAACAGTTTCTCGTTTTTAGCAGCATACATTTAGATTATTTTTACTACAACAAAGATGACGCCCTAGATGCGTTTAAACTGATGCAAGTACAATACAAAAAAAAAGTACATTAGAAAGCAAACAACAATACAGTAAACTGAGCAAAAGAATTTTTTTTTTTTTTTGCATTTATAAATTACAGCAAATAATTTTATGAACTTTTTATTGTGCAAAACGAAAAACAAGAATATAAAGAAATTGTTTCACAGCCAATAAGCATAACTACATATAAATGCATTATGATTAGCAATAGCCCATAAGTACAGATAACATATGTATTTAGCATTAAAACCAGGAAACATCAACAACAAAATAGCAAAGATAACAACTTAAGCAAGAATTTCAAGACCCAATTATTTGAATGTCAAATTCCATAGAGATAATTAATACTTTGAAATTGTTTCTTGATTATTTGATTATTTCTTTACAGCGAAAATGTTATATCTATGTATATGAGTGCATATTATTTTTACAAAAGCAAATGGGTAAAACCACTTTATTAAATGAAAACAAATATCAAATGATATGATTTTCGTAAGTAATTCATAACAAGAAAAATGCTTAATTTGGTTAAAAACATACGCAAGAAATATAGGATGGACGGGAAGTTAAATGTAAACTTTTAATTAAATTAAAATTTGTTCAGCGTGCATAATTGTTATATATACACTTATAATTAAGATTAAGTTTATGATTTTCGTTATTTTTATTATTTACTTATTATGTTTTAAACACAAAAAAAAAAAAAAAGATTTATATATTTATATATATCATATATTTACGCTGAAAATGTTTATTAATAAAAACAAATATTTTAGTTAAACAACTGAAGTTTTCATTTTTATTTCGATAGTTGAAAAACACTGACAGAGGCTTTTATTTTATTCTTTCGCCAAAAAAGAGAAACAGCTACATGATTAATTGATATGCTACTCACATATCTACACACATACAAATACTAAAAGTATAATTATTAAATGCCATAGTAATCTATGACTAGTACAGTTATTATATACTAATCAATAGCCCAAAGTAAATATTGACCTGGCGCAAACAATATCCTAACACCGTCAATATTTGCTCCATTTTCACATTTTGCAAAATCAAATAGAAAACCAAACAAAACAAAACAAAAAAATTGGCAACATAAATAAAGGTTAAGGTGAGCCGCATTTGATTAACCATTTCACAAAAAAAAAAAATTTTCTTTATTATTTAAGCTAATTTTTGTCAAAGTTGTTCAATGTTTGATTTAGTTCAACCCACTAAACACTTTGGAAATAAGATACTTATGTACTAGTACAATGTTCTAGACCTGGTTATGAAGGCAAAACTATCATATACGAATAATGCTATCGTAAATCTAAACTCAACAGCTTCAGGGACCAAACAAAAAATTTAATGAATAACTGGTAATCATTTCAAAAGAAAATATATATATGTACATCAAAATTAAAGCAAAAATTTGACTCATATCGCATATTTAAGTATCGCAGATAATGACACCAATATGCCATAATTAAATATTCATTTGTAATCTACAAAATCAAGTCTAAGGAACGTCTAGGGAAACATTTTGAATAAATAATGAAAATCGTTTAAATATGTATGTGAATGAAAATTAAATAAAAATTGTATGTACGTGTGTACATATCAATCCCCTTTGGTAATAATGAAAAAAAAAAAAAAATGTAAGAGACAAAAAAGATTTCATAAACGTCAGACCCGGATAATGAAAAATTATAAATTTAAGCAAATTTGTATACGATATGCAAGTAAACTAAATTATAAAATCATTTCATTAAGAATCTTAAAGTACTAAGAATTTGGCTGGAATTGTATGTTTAACAAAACAGAGGAGTCATAAAATTGCAAAACTAAACACAATTTAGTTAAATAGATAATTATTATTTGGTGTAATTTTGGTGTAAATAAATAAATGAAATATCAAGATACGAATGCTACGTGGATTTTCTACAGCAGTCAAAAATGAAAAAATGAAGAAAAAAAAAACATAAAGTCACACAAATTTAAACAATTAAATTAGCAAAATTTATGTCAACTTAGTAAATGATAAATTCAAATTTATAGTATATATATTTGTGTGTGTGTGCTAAAATTCGATGTACGGAAAAAAACAATTATTATTATTATCATCATCATGGATATTGATTTACAAAAGTTCTTTTGTTATTATTACAAATTTAATGCCAACAAAAATATTAACAACAAACAAAGAAAAAATGGAAACAATGTTGTCAAAATCAATGTAAAAATGGAAAACTAAAATTGGAAAGAAATAAAGATTAGATTTGTGTACATGTATGTGAAAATTAAGAGGTATTTTGACAAAATCAACTAAAAAACAAACATACTTACAAATGAGAAAAACACAACTATTAACTTGTAATGATGTGAACATGGAGCTCTCAGTATTTTGATGAATACTGTCAATAAAAATTTAATAAAATTTAAAAAAAAAAATCGAATCGTCTATATTTCGCTTAGAAAAGATACAAATTTATCTAATAATCTGGGTAGTAGGCTTTGTAGGCGCCCATTTATTTTTAACATTCATCTAGAAAGCAGATGACAGCAAATTCCTTGTGAAAAATTTAAAAAAAAAAATAAAAAATCAAAAATGGCAATGAAACGATTTAAATGTGACCTTAGTCCAGAGCTTACGACGTGCTTAAGACTTGCCGACAGTGTCCGTCCCGATTGTTGTACCATTCGGGAGCGTATACCATACGATGCCCAATGTTTTCTCAGGGATATCTCTAAGGAGCTAAAGAAACTCTACCAACGGCATGAGAAAAGTTTCACCAAGCGAATGCGTATTTTGGAGTTGGCAGTACCCGCGAGGCCCTTGTGCCGATTTTTACCAAAATGTCCTTGTCCCTTCACGAAAACAATTGAAATCATTCCAGCCCAAATGCCCATGCATACCCGCACCGAACAACTCGCTTTGCCAACAGTCCGACGGCTACTCTGTCGTTTAAAGGAGGCCATTCGCATCGGTGATAAAATTGGCGAGGGTATTTTAAATCGCTGGCTACGCAGCAGTTACCTTTCACTGTACAGTCGATTGGCCAACTTGCAGCCGTTAAAGAAGCCGTAAGTTTCCAATTAGAATTATAGTCGTGCTTATGAGCTATTTAATTATTTCGAAGAACTTCCTAACAGAGTAAAAACAAAGAAGCTAACCGATAAAGAAAGGAAGATACGCGATAACTATATCAAGAAACTAGCGAAGCCGAAAGTTCCGATCAAGCCACCAAAACCGGTAAGTCAGCAAGAGATTAGCGTTAGCTGAATCCCTCACTAAATAATAATATAATAATGTCGTACAGACGCGGAAAGCGGGCGAGATAGATGAGCGCCGTCTGAAGAAACTGTCGAGACCCAAGATGTACCTAGAGGACGTTAAGCCAGAATGGGAGGTAACACCCGGTATGCGTAAGTACAAGGCGACGGATCGTGTTATCACCTTGGCCAAGCCAGCAGAACGCCCGGATATGCACACTAATGTGAATCCGGAAAAGGTCTCACCCACTGCTCTGAAGTACAATCGTGAGTAAATTCAATATCAATCAATGTTTTGTACCATCATTAAACTGTCCACAGCGAGCGAGCGCATCAAGGAGATTTCACAGCCGCTGGCAAAGCACGAGGCCAATTTAGGTCCAAGCGATTTGAAGGAAAATCCGTTCTCCATAGCGCCAAACGCTCTCAAATACAAGGCATCGAAGCGTATGAAGGAGCTGGCCGAGCCAAAGGAGTTCGAAAATACTCACATACGCGAGAATCCTTTCGTCATCTCACCAGCGGCACTCAAGGCCAAGGCATCCCCGCGGCTTATAGAATTGTCCAAGCCCAAAGGCTCGGCCTAAACATTATACACGCACTTTACTGTTTTGGTATTACGTATTTTGGTCCCGTCCTATCTCACTTTATAAAATAAAATGTGAAATGTTTTCCAAAAGTCTTCAAGAGTATTGTGTCCTCAACTCTGTTGGGACACCTGAAACTACAATTCTCAAAACAATTCAGATTGGCTTTAATAATTGAGTTATTTTTTATTTTTTCCATTACAGTTCCCGCTACACTTTGAGTTGATTTACATTAAATGATTTTTCTTATTGTTTTTGTTTTGCACTTCCTTGTCATGAATTAAAAGTTGGTGGCAAATTGTATTCGAATTTTGCACAAAAAATAATAATGATGATCACGAAATAATATACAATACGGGCGGGCAATTCGTAAAACAAAATTCTTTTTTGGGATGGGGGGCGAGGTAGTTGCACTAAATTTAAATATTCGCCAGGTATAATACTCAAAGATTACATTGAAATATAGGAGGGAAATCATACTGAAAGATAAAGGCAAACTAAATATGTGAAGCGTATTTAACATTTCAATTTTGGTAGGCAATAACAAGAGAGTATTGTCTAAGTAGGCATAAACCCTGGGCAGCTGTTGCTGTGTCCATTTCAGCAGCTGTATTCGATTCTTTAGCCTAGTGCAGATTGGCAATGACGGCACGCGTAAAGTCCTGCGTGGTGGATTGGCCACCTAAGTCCTTGGTGCGCACCTTGCCGTCCTTGAGCACCTGGTTAATGGCGTTCTGTATAACCTCACTATATGTGGGCAAATTGATGTGGCGTAGCAACTTTGTGCCGCACAATAACATGGCCGTTGGATTAGCAAGATTCTTGCCCACAGCCTGGGCGAAGGTATGACGTGCTCCCTAAAAAAAATCAAAGATCTCGATAGTAAATGGATGCTTAAGCGGAAGATAACAAATTCAAATAATTACCGGCTCAAACACAACTGCATCTGCTGAGTAAGAAGCACCGGCAACGACGCCAGCGCCTCCGACCAAACCAGAGGCCAGATTATCGACAATGGCACCATACAGATTGGGTGTGACCATCACATCAAATTGATTTGGATTGGATACCATTTGCATAGTCGTGTTGTCCACAATCATCTTATCGAACTCAATGCGGGGATACAGCTTGGAAATTTCCTCGCACGATCTCAGAAACAGGCCATCGCCCAGTTTCATGATATTAGCCTTGTGCACCGCTGTGACCTTCTTGCGGTTATTTTTGGTGGCATAATCGAAGGCGAACTTGGCAATACGCATCGACTTCTTGGCAGTGACGATCTTCAAGCACTCGACAATACCAGGCACCGACTCATGCTCCAGCGCAGAGTATTCACCTTCGGTCTGTTCACGAATGATGACCGTATCAATGCCGGTGTGGCGCGTCTTAACACCGGGCAAACTGCGCACATGCACCACGTTCGCATACAAATCCAGATCATTGCGGAGTTTCATGTTAAGCGTTTGAAGTTCACCCTCATTGCTGTAATCAGGTGTGGCCAAAATACCCTGTATAAGTCAGCAGAATACAGAAGTTATTACGTATGTCATTGAAGCAATAAATAATGCTCATTCTTATAAATCATATCAAAGTTGTCTTTACTACTTGATATTTCTATCATTAGACAATATTTTATATCAAATCAGATTATATTTGACCATAAGATAATGAATACTTCTTGTTTACAACTTACCTTAATGCAAACTTTGTTCTTTTGGATGGAAGCCACGACATCCTCAAGCTTGGCGCTCAACACTTGATTGATTTCCGACAAAAAGTACGCTTCAAAATCAACGGGCACATTCGCTGCCTAACAGTATTTGAATTTGCATATATTAACTAAATAATATATGTTGAGAAATGGATAGCTCACCTTGAAAACCTCCTGAAGAGAATAGACCAACTCGGGGCCGACACCATCTCCGGGTATCAGAGTGCAGGTGGTTCTATTAGCATTATAGGCGTTCTAAAATCAGAAGTGTGTCAGTTAAATATTTCCACTCATTTATGTATTTTAAGCTAAATACACACCTCAGCATTGAGTGGTGCTGAGAGATGAAGTTGACGCACTGCAGCTGCCTGCTGTTAACGGAAAAATTCATAATTAATATTTTTTTTGCGAAGATGTTAACCTCAAAAACTTTGCATCTGTGCTGGTTTTGGCCACAAGTCCGACGACAGCGGCTGCTGCACAGAACTTGTGATGCGTTTATGTAAGCACTGTCCAACTTGTCTGGTCTCGCTTACCTGCAATAAACTGCGTCCCAGGGTTCTAGCCAGCATCGACATGTTGGTCCTACGTTAGACTATTGTATTTATTAATAAAAATCAGAGAAACGTTAAGTGTATAAGTTTTTAAAATTTTAATTTTACTTTTGCGAAATTTTAATCGGGAACCAACAGTAACAGCTGACTAGGGTTGTTGTCAACTGATTGAAATGAACATTGTCTCAAGTTCCGATAACAGAGAACAATATTTTTCGTTTGAAATTAAATTTTGATATCGATAGCGATATACTAACACTCAATCTGAGAGTCGATATGTCCAATGTGACCGCCAAAAATAAAATCTACAATAACTTCATTTTTAGATAACAGAATTTTGATTTAAATTTCAATACATAGAATATTTGGAAATAAGTCTGTCAGGTAATATAACAGAAAATTTGAATTGGAAATTTTCCTTTTACAAAGTTTGCTCAATTTTAATTTCAAAATTTAAGACACATTACATGAAACCAAAGAATGAGAGCGGCAGTATCTTTGCTGCGTAACCGCTTTGGATCTGCGCGAATACATGCGAAAGCACTACCATGGAATGAGTTAAGAACCAATGCCTCGGAATCAATTATCCCGCCTGGCCTGTGCGAATTCGACATTCCAAAAGGCCGCTTTATACAGTACATGCAGCCGGGCAATCCAACCAAACGTCTTGGTATGGTATCAGAGAACGGTTCCAAAATGATTGAACTGTCGAGTAGAACCTGTGCATCACCTGATATGGTCGAATTTATACAGCAAAGGTATTGCATGAGTAGTCTGCTCGACAGCATTCAATTTATGGATGTGGACAATGTGAGTCCAGATTTAATATTGCTACCTCCGATACATTCGCCGGGCAAGATTATTGGTGTCGATTGCAATTACTACGACAGCTGTGCGAAGCGACGCGAAAGTCTACCCAAGGAGCCCGTTTTTTTTGTCAAATTTAATACTGCCATCACAGGTGCTCTGGATAATATACGTGCCCATCAAATAGCCAAGGTAACTACCACGAATCCATTATATTATATCTATATATATGTATATATATGGCCAGCGCATTGATTACGGCTGCGAGTTGGCTGTGGTAATTGGCAAGCAATGTCGCCACGTCGCCCGGGAAGCAGCTATGAGCTGTGTTTTTGGTTACATGATTGCTCAGGATATTACCGCACGTGACTGGAATGTGCTGCTCGGCGGGCAGACTTTATTGGGAAAGTCTCTGGATACGTTCTGTCCATTAGGACCGGTCCTTGTACACAAATGCCATGTGCCAGATGTGGATAACTTGTGGATTACGACGATCGTTAATGGTGAGGAGCGCCAAAACGGTAACACAAAAAATATGATCTTCAAAATAGACTACTTAATACATCGACTTTCTCAGTAAGTGTATTACATAGATAAAATTTTGATTTCCCATTTAATGAACATATATCTATAACAGATTCATGACTCTTTGCCCGGGTGATATCATTTTAACCGGAACTCCAGCTGGCGTTGCCGCCTATCGCCGTCCATCAAGTTTTCTTAAGCCCGGCGATCTCGTCGAAAGTGAAATACAAAAATTAGGCAAATTGAGAAATAAAGTTGTAAATCCTTATGCGTAAAAGTACTTTCATTGCCGTTTCAGGCCTCTATATTTGTAATTTGTATAATTGCTTCTAAAACAAAATTTCACAATCAATGCCCTTTTTTTAAGTAAGTTCTCGTGATTGACTCTCATCGGGTAAAATAAAAAACTGTTGAAAACTAAACCGTGGACACAATGGGAGACATCATTTACAAATACATTAAGCCGCTAGCTGCGGCATGAGCCATCAGCGTGTTGGCCGCCTGTTGTGTCTCCAGCATGAGACGAGCCTCCTTCATCCAGTCGCTGGCAACTTCACGAGACGCACCTTGTAGTAGGTTTAAGTATTTCAGCGCTTGGAGGAAATCAGCACGATCCACATGGTACCTGACAACAACAGAAACAAAAATTCCGTCTTGAATGCACAAATTTCACATAATAACCGCTCAGTGTGCGTACCTGGCTCTATTCAATATATCATACGTGTCCAATTTACTATAGTCGAAAGGCTTGTTTTCTAGTTCATCCTTGGAGACGGGACTATCCGGTCGCAAGATGAAAATCGATTGCAGAAATGAAAGGAAATAAATGGGCAGGCTGCCACCATTTTCGGGTACCATCGCCAAACGACGAGCAATGCGCTCCACATTCAAAAAGCGTTCACGCAACGCATCCTCAGGAAACACACCACGCTCCTGGGCCTCTTTGGGCATGTTTTCCAACACCGCGATAACCAGTTCGTCACCCTCTGTGCAAAACGATAACAAACATTATCATTAATTATCATACGATCAAATTATGTTTCAACTCACCAGCAACTTTAGCGATGGCTTTAATCTCATTCTTAAGGGGTCGCAACTTATCCTTGTAGTGCACACCGGGCGTGGCTGTGCGCACCGATGCCCAAAGGGCCTGGCAGGCAGCCCACAATGCCTGCGCCTGGTTGGCCGTGCGCTCGGTTTCAGCCCGCTCTACGAAGGGTTAAACAAAATGTTGGTTAAATAACAGCTAAATGATGCGCAAAGAGAGTATTAAAAGCTCGGGTTATACCTTGAAACTTGTCCTCTATTTCTAATCAAGCAGCATAGGAAAGCAATTTGGGTGTTCATAATATATAAATACTGGCCAGAGTACTAAGTATCTATTTTTATAGCTGGAAAACTATCGGCGCCCTTCAAATGTAGAAATGCTATTCTATTTTAAGTATAGAACGAAGTGGGGCATTTTTATATATTTTTTTAGTTATGAGTAAAATTATTATTATTTGTGTTTAAGCAATTCAATATTATTAAAAAAATCGACTGATAGTTTTCCAGCCACTAGACTTTGTCAACTACATAAAAATGATTTGCAAAGAAAATGTGGCTCACTTACCAGCCAGTGCAGCATCCATGCCGCGCAGCTTGCCCAGCATAGCAGCCAGCTCAAGTTTGTAGTTTGCCTTCTCGGCGGCCAACTTGTCGTCCAGCTCACGCTTGAAGGAGCGCGTCAGTTCCGTTTCCCGCTGCGCCACAACATCCTTGATGTGATCGACGTGAGCTTCGGCCTGCTTTTTCAGCTGCAAGCGCAATTGCTTGTCGGCATCGGCATGGATTTGGAATATCCTTTTCTGATTTTCCACGGCAAGCTTGCGCTTCTCCGCCTCCAAATGAAAGTCGAGTTGGGCGCGCAGTGCTTCGGAGCTATTATCGCCGCGCAATGAATCGATGGCACGCTTCAGACGCAGCTCGCCGTCGGTTTGCAGGCGCTGCAGCTCTTTTTGGTAGGCGACAACATGCGAGTAGGCGTGCAATATGAACAAATCCAGATCCTCTTTGGATAGGCTCAATTTCTTTTCAGAAAGATTGATGCCAGGAAAGATGGACTCGATTTCATCGATGAAATAGTTGCGTGCTTGCTCAACACTGCGCCAATATTTATCGGATACACTCGCCGTATCCTTGTGCCTATACAGATCATCCTTGACTTGGCTAATATGCGACACCATCTTCTTAATTTTGTTGCGCAACTCCTCCACCTGTTCATGGTTTTTCGCTGTGGCCGCTTTGCTCAAGGCAACTTCACAGCGCTCTGCAATCAAAATAGATAGATGGATGGTCAATGGTTCAAAGAAATTATCTCAGATGAAGAGGACTAACCGATCTTCTCCTGTGCTTCACGTGCCGCACGCTCTGCCATCGCAACGGCTGAGTCACGTGCACTCGCCCGATTCTTCAGCGTCGCCCAGTGCGAGTTCTCGCCATTCTCGACAGCCTTGTCCACAACTCGACGCACATCGTCATTGAAACTGTATAATGAGAGGTGTGTGTAAATATCGAAATACTGCTGGAATAGGTTTAATATTATTACAGACCCCTTTAGAATGGCAATTGCTGCGTTGTATTCCTTAATGGCCAGCTGCGCCGACAGCTCTATTGCCTTCTCCAGTTCCACAACCTCCTTTGGCAATGGTTCCACCTTCGGCACCGTTGGTTTTGGTGCCGACGGCGCTACTGAGTCCACTTTGGCGGCAGCTTTCTGTTCACTCTTAGCAACGGGGGCAGTGGTGGCTTTGGTCTTAGCGGCTTCCGATTGTTTGGGTTCCTTGACTTCGATCGGTTTGGCTGCATCCGTGGGTTTCACATCGGGCGCACTCTTGCCGCCGAAGAAGCCTGTCACTGTGCCGGTGACGGAGCTGACCGAGTCGGAAACGCTGTTGAATGTCGATTTCACTTTGTCGAATTGATCGTTCACATTTTTGGTTATACCCTGGAAAGGTGCCTCCTCCTGCAGCGCAACCTTAATGATCGATTCAGCGCCGGGCACATTCTTCTCAACCATTTGACGGAAATCTTTGTTGTATCTGCAAATCGAAGCAAAGAATATACCAGCAGGAAATATATATATGCCAGTGACTTACTTGGAATAGGTAATAACGCCGCCGACTGCAGCCAGTGGTGTCAGCAGGACCACCACTTTGCCAAAGCCAGCTTCTCGCATGTTTGGTGGTGGAGGCAGTCTACCTTTTTGCCAATTTTGTTCTCGTTGTTGTTTTCGACCATTGCCATTGCCGTTGCTTCTGTTATTATTCTTGCTGTTGCTGTACTGCCTGCTGCTCGTTGGAGACAGTGTGCGCTAGAAAGAGACAATCGGAAGGATTCTAATTGGAATTGGGAAGACATTCCCAGTGTCTGACTGGAATTTTGGATCATTTTTTTGCTTATTAACTGCATTTGCTAGATGACATAACACACAAGCAGTCTTCTAGTTTTTTTTTGCACTTGGCATTGTTTGTGGGCGCGTGCGGGGCGAGCGACGTCACCGACACAAAATTGATTTTCACGCGACGATTGCCTCACAAACGTTTTGTATTTATTACCTGCATAGCACTTTTGCACTCGAAAACTGCTAGCCGATACATGATGTAGAGACAGAATTTTGATAATATAACTTGATGTTGCCTGCTGCAGACTTGAACCGGCGGCGAGAATAGTTTTCCTGCCCAATTTCTCTCCAACGACAAATACTGGCTGCTGTTTGCTAGTCGCTTGCCGTCGACGTTATTTGCACGTTTACATATGAATGGCAATCGATTGCTGGCAGCTTCTCCCATTTGTGTAGTAAGTGACTATAGGGTAGATAATTAAAATGTGTACTCGGTATTAAATCAACATAAATTTACAACATTCATTTGAGATAATTTTATAATATTTAGAAATCTATTAGTAAAAATACAAATACATGAAGTTTACAAATATTATTTTTAAAATGTGCGCACACTGTTGCCTTATAATGTGAATGGCAAACTCAGAGCAATGTGTTAATTTGAAACAGCTGATCTTCGTTGTTACGCGACTGAGTAAAGTGGACATAATTTTGATTAAAGGAAAATAATAATTATAATATGCTGCGTAACCTAGTGAACAATGGCAAGCATTAAATACCTATGTAAATATAGAATATTTAAAAATAATAATTTTCGACAGCGCTACGGAGTGTGTGCCGTGTGCAGCCGGCTTTCAGCGTGCAGCAAACTCAACGTGCATTTTTTGGCCATTTGATTGCCGCAACTGCTCCTGCCCAGCGTCAAATAAATTTATTACCCGCCAACAGCCTGACTCCGACACCGAAACTCTTACAGCTACCAGCTTCAGTAGCATTGTCCTCCGCTCGCAGCGTCACCAAATTCTCGCTAATCAAAGGCAAACGCAAGTCCGTCAAGGCGGTGCTGAAGCGATTCAAGCGCCTGGATTGGGGCGCCTGGATCCGGACACACTCAGGTCGGCAGAAGAAACTGTTTAAGAAGTCCGCCGAGTTGCGCCGCCGCCTGCGTCAACACGTCTTCACAAATGCCACACAGAGCTGGCTGCTAGACAAAATGGTCACCAGCTACTGGCGTCGGCCCAAGCACTACATTGATGATCCATATGCTCCTTACCACAAGCGCGACGAGTACTTTGCCACAAAGTCGAAGACGTTCAAAGTATAATTAAATGTAAAATATTTTTGAGTTTATTTAAAAAATAACATGGATAACAGTTTTTGAATGCATTGCTCAGGCAGCAACCACATTGTTGGTCATTGTGCCCAGGCCAACAATCTCCGTCTTGATCACATCGCCGGGGTTCAGATACTCCGGAGGACTGCGATGCATGCCCACGCCCTTGGGTGTGCCCGTCAAGATGATGTCGCCCGGCAGCAAAGTTATTGTCCTGAAAATCAAGATGAAGATAGAATCAAATATGCAATTTACGTGGGATTTGCGACTCACTCCGTCAGCCTATTGATTACATCATCAATTTTGTAGATCATATTGCTCGTATTGCCATTCTGCTTCTCCACACCATTGATCCACGTCTTGAGCGGCAGATCGTAGACATCCTTGATCAGGCTCTTGTGCACCACAGCTGGGCCCAGTGGGCAAAATGTGTCCATTGATTTGCCCAGCAGAAATTGGCCACCATTGCGCTCCTTCTGCCAGTCACGTGCCGAAATGTCCTGGGCAACACTGTAACCAAAGACGTAGTCGAACGCCTTCTCCTTGGCTACATGGCGAGCAACCTTGCCAATAACCACAACCAGTTCCACCTCCCAGTCGAGTTTCTAAAGAGACGAGAAGTGTCTCGTGATCTCTGTGTATTATTTATTTAGCTGAGTCATACCTTGGTGGCCTTATGGGCTATAACATTGTCCTGGGGACCGACCAAAGTATTGTTGTATTTGCTGAAGAACATTGGCTCTTTAGGCGCAGGCTTGTTCTGCTCATCGCAGTGATCCTGATAGTTGAGCCCGATGCAAATGATTTTTCCCGGTTCGCTGAGTGGTGGCAGCAGAGTGACATCATCGTTCAAGGTCAGCTTCGGCTGCTTTTGAGCCTTTTGCGCAAGCTCCTCCAGATTAAGATTCTGCGCTATCAAAGTTTTTAAGTCACTTGGCACACCCTCGACACCGCTCAGCTCAACTACGGACTTATGATCGTCGGACAGGAGTCCGAGACGCTTGGCGAGATCACCCTTACGCAAATATTGAACGAAACGCATTCTTGCAGCCAACATTTAAAACTGATCGATCGGAGAACTGCTTCACTTGAGGCTATTGCGTTATTGACAGTGATGATGTTACGTGACGTAAATACGCGAATAAATGGAGACAAAATCTGACCAACACTGTTCACTGTTTACAGTTTGGCATGCTTTTAATGGAATTTTTCCAGCGGGGCCATCGCGTTAAAGATGGACGCATTTCGTGCGTGACACGCCTTTGCGTCTTTTTCAAATTACAATTTATTTAAAACATGAGGCAATGCAGCAAACAACGGTCAGATCTTTGATAAAATGTACTTCCAAAATATTTGTAAATAAATATCTTAATAATAATAAATTTCGTGTTCAAAATTGCGCAAATTAAAAAAATTACAGATGTTTGATAGAAGGATAAAATGACAACACACTCGAACCGTTGGCCACATAGAATTACGACAAACAACTGAGTATTTTATATTTAAACTGAGCTGCGTGAGTATTATATTAAATAGAGTTCATTATTTTTAAATCAAACACGAAATAATGTGTTAATTGCAGTACTTTAATAGCAACAGTGCAGCTCAAACTGTATAACTTGGTTTTGTCGCTTTCGATAATAACTTAAGACAGATTTTGTACAATGGCCGAAAAGAAGTCCTATTCGCTGCCAGCAGTCACTTTGCTGTTGCCGCCCAGCTTCTCTAATATTTCGAATCTCCAGCGCATATACGCGACGCGCATACGATCCCAAACATTGTCCACAGAATCCATCGCTGGGCGCACATCCAGCAACGCAAATCGGTAATCCTTGTCGACGATGCCGCCATCGTAATAGTCAATCACATAGCGCACATCTTTGCCACAGCGATCCACAATCCAGTCGTGTCTGTCGAAGGGCAGTTCATAGCTGCATATTTTTTTCATATTGAAAAGACCAAAAGGGAATTATAAATTTCGACAGCTGATAAAATATTCAAACAATTAATAATCGTTTAGAAAAAAATAAATGATAATTAAAAAACAATTTACAAATTAATAATCGAAAACATTGTACTTTCTGGATTTGTCGATCGATTACTGTTTAAATAAACTCACCCCAGCCAGCTGCGAAAGCGTGCTCGTGGACTGAAATCCTTGGCCTTGCCGCCAAAGCTCTTGAGACGCGGATTGCCGCACTCCTTGGCGTGGAGCGCCTCCCATTTGAGGACCTCCTGCCAAGCCTGTTCATTGTTAGCGTTGTGAATGCGGATTATGTCGCCCATATCCTTCTGGGTGACATCCTCGTTCTTCCATCGCCAGCCCTTGCGCAACATTGCGTTCCAGAACATTTGTTGACTGGGATATTGCCAGAACTGAGAGCTGCCATCCTCGGTCACCTTGGGTATGGTCGATGTCTGACGTTCTGTGGGCAGTGGAAAGGGTTGATCCGGCGCCGGTTTCTGATTAGCCGGCGGCATCATATTCAGTGGATTGACATCGGTACCGTCATGCTTCACGGGGCACTCGGAGGCCTGCATCTTTGGATGTGGGGGCACAGCAGACGCGGACGACTGATTATCGCCGTGTTTCTGGTGCATGGGACATTCTGGTGGTGGTGCTGCTGTTCCAGAATTTCCCATATATTTGGCATGATCAGCTGGCATAGCTTTAGAAGCCTGCATCTGGACTTTGGAAAGCGCCGAGTTGCCCATTTTTCAACAATTGCTATAAAAAGAAACAAACAAATAAGGATAATCAAAAATTGTGTCACGCGTAAAATTCCGTCAATTGCGTAACTGCTCAAAATTTCCGAGTGTGAGCAATCGCAGGATATTGTCCATGTGCAACTCACTTGTATTTTTGATTCGATTGAGTTACAAAATGATGCGTTGTTAAATTACAAGTATGAAAACTATTTTAATTGATGTTTTTACATTTCATCGTGAGCTGATGTTGCGAGCAAAGAATTCTTCAAATGCAGCGATGTTACGCACAGGGCTGTCACAGCATCTCATAAATTACTAAACTGAATGTGCAAGGCAAAATTATTAACTTTACAGCGAATTCAATAATAATGTACAAATTGAAAAATTAAGCAATCGGCACTTTTCCTTTAGGGAATATTTCCAAATATAAAATTTAAACAATAACTATTCAGAGAGCGTGTCAACTCAGTTTTTAGTGTTGGGTGATGCTGCAACCGTTGATCGTTTACCAACACCAAACGTATAGGCCGAAATTGTTTTTGTCTAAATATTAGATTTTCGCTTTAAAAGTGAGTAAATCAACTGGCAATTTCAACGATTTTACACATTTAGTAAATGTGCAGTACACAATATGGATAAATAAATGCAGTTTGGCTTTTAATGTCGCTTTGCTGGACAATTCTAAATCCAAAATGCATAAGCGCTTGCATAGCTCGTGTGATGTAACAACATTTCCCGACAATAGTCGAGCAAATTGATAATTAATATTTATTTTGATGTTTATTGGTTGTGTGGTGTTTTCTGTGTGATTGCAGCATGACTGCCGTGTTTCGTGTTGGCCTGGTGCGGCTTGCCAGCCGCAGCGCCACTGCGCCCGCCACACTGCTGCAGGCGCAGTCGAATGCTTTGCCTGCCGCCTTCATGCAGAAGTGTAACATCTCCGGGAAGACGATGCGTGGTGGTCCACGCGTACCCAAAGCGGCTCCATATCCGTACAAGACGAAGAAGTACAACTGGCTCAGCGCCGTCTTTGACAAGACCTCCAAGCGCTTCGATGAGAACTCGAAAGTCATTTGCGTTGAGGGTCCGATTGCGGCGGGCAAAACGAAGTTCGCCCAGGAGCTGGCGGCTGAACTCGATATGCAATACTATCCGGCCGTTGACCTAGATCTGATCTACATCAATCCGTATGGCTATGATATGCGCAAACTGGATCCGGAGTTGCCGCCCAGCTGTCGCAGCTATGACGTTCGCGATTTCTGCAAGAATCCCAATCATGATCTGGCTGCTCTGTTCCAAATACGCATGTACATGCTACGCTACTCGCAGTATGTCGATGCTCTCCAGCACATCCTGTCCACCGGACAGGGCGTCGTCCTAGAGCGCAGTCCCTTCTCTGATTTTGTCTTTATGGAGGCCATGTTCCGTCAGGGCTATATTTCACGCGGTGCTCGTTCCGTGTACAACGAACTGCGCCAGAACACCATTGGTGAGCTGCTGAAGCCGCATTTGGTCATCTATCTGGACCAGCCCATCGATGCTGTCCAGCGGCAAATCAAGACGCGCAACTTGGAACACGAAGTCAAATCGAAAGTGTTCAGCGAGGCATATTTGCGGGATTTGGAGGCACTGTACAAGCAGCAGTATCTCAAGGATATCTCGGGACATGCAGAGCTGCTCATTTACGACTGGACAGCCGGTAGCGAAACTGAGGTCGTCGTTGAGGATATCGAACGCATTGATTTCCAGCAGCACGAATCAGATCCTCACAACAAGAAACAGCTCGACTGGCGATTCCCGCTCGAGACCGAGTGGTGCGAGGCGCGCATCAAGTACTGCCACGAGAAGCCCGATCTGATGAACTACTTCAATGTGCCACGTTACGATGTGCCCGAGCTGCTGCGCAGCGCCGACGACAGCAAGGTCTGGCGTGACATCTGGTTCAATGTGAGTTCAACACTTTTAACACTTAATCCAAGACCCAATCTTACCAATCGTATTCGTATTTTATAGGCGCCCGGCATGAAGTTTCGTCCCGGCTACAACGCAGATGTGGGTGACAGCGGCCTGTTGACCAAAAACAAGATGGGCATTAACGAGGTCTTCTAGACGGGCCATTTGTTCGCATTATAATTCAACTGGCAAAATGTGTTAATTATGTAATAAACAATCTAGAAAAATAATGATAATTTTCTTGCTTAGTCTGTTATAATTTTACGAAAAATTAACTTTTGTTAAAAGTTAACATTCGGCCCGTAAAATTTACATGCTAGTCTTTTGATCTTGGGTTTTCTTGAATCCACTTCATATGCGAAAAGTTTTTTAAATAAAAAATACGTTTTACTCATTTTTCACTCTAATAGTTGAAATTATCAAAACCTCGGCAGGTTCACCGTGTTCTTAACTTATATCCATTGCAACTATGATGAATCCAGTTTACACATGTATTTATATTTTACAAAACACAAACGGATAGTTTACCAATTAAGTTTACTTCAAATTTATGTAAGGGAAAATTGAAAACGCTGGGTTCAATGCTATACTTGTAGAATAAGTAATTTGTACAATAATGTAGCGCTGTTGTTTGGGTCTCGCCACCTATGGAACATTAACGCTTAAAGTACGATACGTTGAAACAATTGTTGTTAATCGCTGTCGTAGTCATTTTTGCCACCGCCACCCACAGAGGTGAGGGGGCGTCGGGACTCCTCGTCGGAGCCGTAGACAACATCCTCATCGGAATCATCAATCATTGAAATGGCCGGATTATCCTTGGTTACGGCCAAATCGGCCTGGGCAAAGCGACCATCGGGCGAATACACATACGCCATGGTGTACAGATAGAAATTTAATAGCCCGTAGAAGCACATAAACTGAGCCGAACTCCGGTACGTGGTGTTCAGTGTGGCCACAAAGTTATCCTCCAGTATGCCAAAACCAAAGCGGCAAGTGGTCACTGTTATCGAAATGGACAACACGAACAGCATCAGCAGAGTGAGAAACTTTAACCGTATGTCTGAAAAAGTAAAAAAATTTAATTTATAATGGCACGTTTGGAGGAGTATCAAAAAGGGGGATTCATTGGTCTGTTGAGAATGGCAATCAAGATCAAACTTACAAGTCTACTTTCTGTGATTCATGATTTATATAGATCAGAATCCGTGGGTTTTTAAATATTTGTCAAAATCTGCAGAAACTTACCAAAGTAGGGCATAGAACGGAGTTCTGTGTAGGCACGTAGCAGCAGCAGGCCCAGATAAATCACATACATGCAGCAGGCAATGTAGAAGAACATCTTGAGGCCCTGCAAAGGATTGATGATATGATTAGGATTGGGGAATGCAACGTACGCATTTCATCTGCACTCACATTGTAGTTCTTGGTGTCCACAAAGTGACTGTATGTGGGATCACGCAGCTCGTTGCACTTCTCCCAGGTGGCGAGCACAATGGCGCACAGCCAAATGGGCAGGACGACAATGATCTTGACCAGATAGAAGCTAACGAAGCGTCTCTCATTCTGCCGTAAGCCGTGATAGATGCACAGCCAAAACATGAGCAGGGCGCAAAGGAATGTCGCCTGCAGCACCGCATCCAGCATTCCAGGCAGCCACGAGTTCATCAGGAACACCAGTGGAAAGAACGGATCTGCAGAATGCTCAGATATCAAGTGAACTCATTAACATATAGTAGATTTAATTGATACTCACTATCGTAGAACAGCAGAAGGGGCAACAGCAAGGATATCCATCTCTGCTCAATGGACCAGTCGTAGACAGGATACTTGCGCAGCGTGTGTGCATACCAGCACTATAAAGCACCAAGGAGGATTGTTAATGTGACGTTAACCGAATTTAGAATCGTCAAACTTACTATGACTATAAAGGTGAAGAGCAGAAAGATGAACCGAAACCAGATCTCAATTTGTGTAAACTCCGGACTATATGTTTTGAACTAAAAGAAATCGTGAGTGGGATTAAATTGCACATTAAAACGTTTTACCTTAAGGCTTGAATTAATTTTGAAATCATTTTTAATTCTGAAGATTGTGAAAAAACAAATATAAATAAAAATTTTTTTTTACTGAATAAATCAGTTTTTTTTTTATGATTTTATGCACCTTTAGAAACAGAAATCAACAAATTATTTTGAATAAATACCAAGGTAAAAAGAGGGATTTTATAATCTGGATTATGCTAAATATGATAATAGTTTCTTTACTCACATAGAAGGTAATGGCCCTGATATTGTACTTCTGATGGAACGATTCGAGGCCCATGAAACGCACCGTGATAATGTAGTGGGCATAGTCCAGGAAACCCAGATGCATCACTGTAAACTCCTCGCAATCGTTGCGCACACAGAGCAAGTGCCTCGTCCGATTGTGAGCCGTGCTGGCACCCAGGACACTCAGCGGCTTGTGCTGCTCGTTGATGCCATCGATGGTGACGCTAATCTGGAAACTCTTGTCATAGCGCTCATCTGGAAGGCAAAGAACACATAGCAATAGTCTTTAAATTGAGAAGTGATTCGTACTAACCATCATTGTTGTCGGTGACCAGCTTGGCAATTAGCCACATCTGCTGCGAATAGGTCGTCATCAGGGGGGATTTCATGGCAAAGGGACCGGTGGCCAGCACCGTTTTACTCATCGCCAGCGTTGTATTGGCCAGAATCTGTTGGGCGGTCAGTGCATCTGTTGTGGTTATAGGGGGCCCAGTTAGACCGATGATAATGCCCAAACCGAAGCAGGTGAAGAAGCCGAGGAAGACCATCACAAATTCGCGCTTGTGCATGGAATACATGCGCATGTGGACGGATCGCTCGCAGCGGTCGTGAAAGAAGGCAGGTGAAATGTATTTGTTGAACTCGCTGAATAAATCGCTAAACTGCGACAACGAATTCTTGAGGCGCAGCAGAAGCCCCCCGGATGGTAGATGATAGGCATAGCCCAAGCCCGAGGTGTCCGTCGGTGGCTTGGACATTGTGTTATATTTCTAACTCGGAAGTGTTCGTGTCTGCTGGCTGCTCTTCTTGTTGTTGGTTTATTAATCTTTGGCTTAAAAGTGCGCTTTACGCATTATCCCAATGGCATATAAACTGTAGGTTGGAATTTGCGTCTGTTTGCATCGGCTTAAATTAAGTTTAGTGCAATTGTTTTTGAGTTTTTAATGAACATACACAGTTGCTACGTAGTTTTGCTGGTCTTGTGAAAAAGTATTGATTTTAGCTGGCAATCGCATATGATTTGGGCCCAGTATGGGGGTGGACCCATATTGTACAGTTTGGCAGCCACTGCGCATGCTCCGTTCTTATCAGCAAACAGCAAACGGAATGTAAACAAAGGCAGATTTTATGGATATATGTTGTAGAAAGGAGTAAAGGATTAATCTTGTTGTTGTTGCTTGTCAATTGATTAGACTACATCGTATATGTGCTGCTTAAAAACCTAATACATCAATATGTCTATATTTTGGTGGGTATTCTCAATCCCAATATTTAATCTGGCCATCCCAGCCGGCTGTGACTAGTTTACTGGCCTCATGTGGATGCCACAGGGCACTGATGCAAACGCCCTCGTGCGCCTGCCACTTCTTGTACATTTTCGTCGTCTTCCAGTCCCAAATGTAGCACTTGCCATCGCCATCGCCCGACACCAGGTAACTCATGTCTGGCGAGAAATCCAGCTGGCAGGCATAACCGGAGACCATGTGCCCGGTGAAGGTCTTCTTGCGATTCATCTTGAAGCGATTGAGGGCGGAGAATATAACGATTTTGTTGTCCAGTGACTGGCAGGCCATCCACTTGCCATTGGGTGCCAGGGTAACGGCCGGCATGGAATGCATCGTTGGATCCGCAATGTACTTCATATCGACGGGAATATCCCACTCCCAGATGCGCATCGATTTGTCATCCGAAGTCGTCACAAATCTCCGATTGTCATCCACAAACGTGATGGTGCTAACGGAGCCCAAATGACGATCATATTCCTGCACAATATCTCCGCTGCGAGTGTCCCACTGTGGATGAGATAAAGCTTTGGCAAAAGTCCACAATTTGAACTGGATAATAGTGCAACTTACACAAATGATCTTCTTGTCGGAGGTGCCGGCGACAAAGAGATGCTGCTTGCTGTTATCCGGATGGAACTTGACGCAGAAGGGCATTTTACGTGTGGTGAATCGAGAGACGACATCGCCCGTCTCCGCATCCCACAGTTTTATATAACGATCATAGGAGGCGGAGAGAAAATGGGTTCCCTTATTGTTCCACGCAATATCCTTGATGGCCTGCCGATGGCCAGAAAAGGTGCGCACACAGCGCCGATCGCCATAGACCTCCCACAGCTTGACACGACAATCCATCGAGCCGGAGAGCAGTAGATGCGCCGTCTTGGGAAACCAGCGTATCGAGGAGATGCCCTTGTTGTGACCAGTCCACGTATGTATGTGAGCCTTGGGCAGAAAACACTTTGACGGCGGCGCATTTGAACGCAAATTCACACCCAGATCGTGCGGAGCATGCAAATATGATCGACCCTGATAATCGTAGGCATCCTTGACTGCAATTTAAGTTTATTTTTAAAAAATCTGCAAACAATTTAATATTATTTTATGCTTACTGTGCAAAGTAGATTTTTCCTCCAGTGGCTTATCCTCGGGAATGCGTCCGCGCTTGTGTCGCTTGGAAAGCAGCTCATCCAGCTCGGCGCGTTCCTGTTCATTTGGCTTGGCGACTGTGATCTCATTTTCGAATCTGCCCCATGGCCCTAGGAAACCCTCCACATCCTCGGGATTATCATTTTTATCCTGCTTGCGCAATTTCTTCGGCTTGGGCGCCTCGAAGACCGTTTTCCCATTGTCATCGTAGGCGGACTGGAGATCACCCACATAAGATTGCCCATCGGCTGTGGCATCCACAGTGGGATCCAACGCATATCCGTATGTGTGAAAGGTGCGACGTTGATTCTCAAACTCGAAGGCATTGATGTGCGCCTTCTCCACGTAGCCGGCGAGGGTGTTTCTCGGCGCACGCTGCTGCATCGTCAGGTTGGGATGCTCCGGTCCCTGGACAGGTGCGTACATCTCCTCGTACCGTGGATTGTAGGTGACTTCCTTGAGCGTTGGGTCAAGTGATCGCGAAACGGCTACGGCGCCCATCGGCACTACATCGGGTGCCGCACAAATCGCCAGGGATTTGGACAACGAATGGGTTTTGTCCAGCGGCTGCAGATGCAAAGTTTGTTCCGCATTTGTTTTTTGCTCGTTGTCCGAGGCGTCGGAGTCAGAGGAGCTGGCATAGGATTGCAGTCCCAGCATGCTTATTCGAACATGCGCATAAACTCCGCTAATCGTAAAACAAAGTGTTGCAAATAAAGAATCACAAATGTGTAAAAAATGAAAATGAGAACGTCTATAGAAATTTCCATCAAGTTGGCGTTTGATGCGAAATTACCAATTCGTTGTGACTGGCAAATTAATGGGCATGCCAACTGTCGTCAGTTATGTCACTGAATAGTATCGAATATTTGAACGTTATCGATATTTGCACTCAGCTGTTTGGTATTTGTCGACTTTTCGATGAGAATGTCAACTGTAATTAGTAATGTCTCAACTTTGTTATCGAATATGTGAACGTTATCGATAGTTGCACACACAGCTGTTTATCATTTGTCGCCTTTTCGGTGTGAATGGCAATATCGTGGACTTCAACACGTGCGCGCTTCTTTTACTAAAGATTTTTATACATTTTTGTTTTAAATCTGTTTAAGGACTGCAATAGCTTAAAATGTCAATACGCGAAAAATTGCTGATGCAGAAAATAGTGAAGCGCGAGAAGATGAAGAAGGAACTCTCGCAGAAGAAGGGCAAAGGCAAATATACAGCCCCTCAGCCGGAGCCACCACGAAAAGCAAAGCAAAGCAAAGCGAAGAATCCGAAAAAGCAGCCATCAAAGCGACCTGTTCTGGATGAAGAAAGTGTGTTCATGAATTAATAATAAAGTTTAAATAAAACTAAATATATAATGTGATTAACAGGTGATCTGGATGATGATTTTCAGCAACAACCGCAGCTCAAAACAAATCAGCCGCAAAAGCAAAAGAAAAAGAAGCCAGAAATGCAGGTAGTAAATTCGGATTCAGATTCCGCTGATGATGCAGAAGACTTAAACGAAGAAGAGATGGACAGCGAAGCGGAGGAGGATGATGATGACGATGAGGAGGTCGATAGTGAAGGTTTGTGCACAATTGTGATTATTTGCGTGTGCTCACTTTCATACGGGGCATTAACTAGTCGGGCGTAACCCATTAGACTTCACTTGTTGAATGATGATTTAAAGGCGAATTTGATTTTCACTCGAGCATCGCGTTAATGTTGCTTTGTGCAGAAATGAGATGAATTTAAACTATTAACTGAATCCCAATGTTTATTTCTTTTATTTTTTTTTGAATTTGTATAATTCCTTTTTAATATATTTAATATTTATATTTGCAGATGCAGATTCACCCGAATCAGAGGAAGATGTCGAGAACGATGAACCAGCGCCTGCCAAAAAATCCAAAGTGGAAAAGGGAAAAGCAGAGAAAAAGGCAGGAACAACAAATGGAAATTCGGCAAATGACGATGAAACGATATTTTCGATGGAATCTTCGTTGAAGGCACTGGATCAACGGGATTCGGATGACCGCAGCTTTGCCTCACTGAAGGGCGCCGTTTCGGAGGCCACTTTGCGTGCAATTGCCGAGATGGGCTTCAGCGAAATGACAGAAATTCAGTCGAAATCGTTGACGCCCTTGCTTAAGGGGCGGGATCTGGTGGGCGCTGCCCAAACGGGTTCGGGCAAAACGCTTGCCTTCCTCATTCCCGCCGTGGAGCTGATCAATAAGCTGCGTTTTATGCCACGCAACGGCACCGGTGTCATTATCATCTCGCCCACGCGGGAATTGTCGATGCAGACGTTTGGTGTGCTCAAGGAGCTGATGGCGCATCAACATTACACCTATGGCCTGGTCATGGGCGGTTCCAATCGTCAGGTGGAGAGCGAGAAACTGGGCAAGGGCATCAACATTCTGGTTGCAACGCCAGGACGTCTCTTGGATCATCTGCAGAACTCGCCAGATTTCCTCTACAAGAACTTGCAGTGTCTGATTATTGACGAGGTGGATCGCATACTGGAGATCGGTTTCGAGGAGGAGCTCAAACAAATCATTAATCTGTTACCAAGTGAGAGTTCTCTACGATTTCTTAAGGACACAGAATGAAAATATATTATCACCTTTAATCCTTTAGAACGCCGTCAGACCATGTTATTCTCGGCCACGCAGACGGACCGCATCGATGCACTGTCAAAGCTGGCCCTAAAGAAGGAACCCGTCTATGTGGGTGTGCATGATAATCAGGAGACGGCCACCGTTGATGGATTAGAGCAGGGTTATATTGTGTGCCCATCGGATAAACGTTTGCTGGTCCTCTTCACGTTCCTCAAAAAGAATCGCAAGAAGAAGGTGATGGTCTTCTTCTCTTCGTGTATGTCGGTGAAGTATCATCACGAGCTCTTCAACTACATCGATCTGCCCGTGACTTCCATCCATGGCAAACAGAAGCAAACGAAACGCACAACAACATTCTTCCAATTTTGCAATGCCGAGTCTGGCATTCTGCTCTGCACAGATGTCGCGGCGCGTGGCTTGGATATACCCCAAGTGGATTGGATTGTGCAATACGATCCGCCAGATGATCCACGCGAGTATATACATCGTGTGGGTCGAACGGCCCGCGGCTCGGGCACATCGGGTCATGCGCTGCTCATGCTGCGACCAGAGGAGTTGGGTTTCTTGCGCTACCTAAAAGCTGCCAAAGTGCCACTCAACGAATTCGAGTTCTCGTGGCAAAAGATTGCCGATATACAGCTGCAGGCGAGTGCATTGTTAGCATATATTTAAACCGAGATTTAACAATCCTCTTTCTCCCCCGTGCAGCTGGAGAAATTGATAGCGAAAAACTATTTCCTCAGTCAGTCGGCCAAGGAGGCGTTTAAGTCGTATGTGCGCGCCTACGATTCGCATCAGTTGAAACAGATCTTCAATGTGAACACGCTCGATCTGCAGGCGGTGTCCAAGAGTTTTGGGTTTCTGGTGCCGCCCGTAGTTGACCTCAAGGTTGGCGCGGCCAAGCGAGAACGGCCCGAGAAACGTGTGGGCGGCGGCGGTTTCGGTTATTACAAGCAGATGAACGACAACAGCTCCAAGCAGCGCATCTTCAAGCAGATCAATCGCGATCAGGCCAAGAAATTTACGCGTTAATTCTTTTAGCACTAAGTTTAAGCCATGTACTCTTTATATAAACCACTATATATGTGTTTACATGTAGCAAATGTGTACATAAGTCTCTTCATTTCACAAATTTAGTCCAACTTTTTGGACTCGAATCGTCATCCCATAAGAGGTTCCATCCGCCCACACGGATGTCGGCCTGCCTTATTCGTCTGTTGTTTGCTTCAAATATTTATCGCCGGTTATTTTTCTTCTTTTAAATGAGTATTAAGCGAAGCTTGCCAAAAAAGGGGATATGTGTTTTTTTGTTTTGTTATTCATTTTATTGTTCCAGTTTATTGGCGGTCATGTGATTTGGCAATGCAGTCAAAACTGTAGGCTACAGTTTGAGAAGCGTGCGCTGCCCAAAAACTCAATTCAATTGAGCAATGATCACAGTGACTTATTATTGGCGCCCACTAATAAAGTTTACTGCAAATTGAAACAACATTGAAACGGCCTGTAAACAATTTTCTAATATAACTCGTTTAACCCACGACACCCACAACGATCAGTTTGTGTGTGTCTTTTTTTTTCTTTTGGCTGGGCCAACGCAACAGTCGAAGGCAGGCATCAAGAAATTAATGCGCAGCCTAATCAAACCAGCCAACCATGCTGGATGCCAGCAAATTAATAGTGGCTTATAAGATGTGGGTGGGCGAGCAAAGTGCCGAAAAAATACTCAAACACGCCCACCCGCATTACTAGTTGCAGGCACTTGTTACGACGTATCCAATCAATCCAACGAATCCAACGCTTGTGAATCAAATCAAAGTCGTTGCTAATATTAAACCACATTCATTTTCATTCATGCGTCTCTATTCATGAATGCATGACTGCCGTCATGTGTATAATGAGTCTGTGCATGCGAAAACACATATTTTTCATGAATGGACATTGAAGCGGAGGAAAAGTAAGTTACTCTCTTAAATATATTTCTCTTTTCACAGCTATTTTCCGTACATTTTGGTGAAAACATCCAAGGTAGATTTATACTTTGCCAATCGAAAGCTCAGTTGGCAATAATAACTATGTTTCAAGTTGGTATTTTTACTTTACTTTAAGTATTTTCTCTCAATAGTTGTAAACTTGTTTTTGATCAAGTCACGAGATTTCCTTTTTGTTTCAATATATTCAAATATTCGTCATAACAATTTATTTTTGCTGAAATTGTTTTTCTCTTTCTCGAAACTTACAGCATATAGAAACAAAAATACATTCTGAGTAACAGATGCATTCTTTTAAATAATCATTATATCAATAAAATTCTAACGACTGAGTATACAAATGAATATTTGTAAAAGCATATAGAAGATAAGCTCAGGAAACGTCATCTTCAGTTAGTAAACAATTTCGTCAACAAGCGAAAATAACGCTTCTATAACAAATATACAGATTGTTCTACGAGTTAAGCAGAGTATGTGTATGAGTATGTGTATGAGTATGTGTATGAGTATGTGTACGGGTATGTGTATGAGTATGTGTATGAGTATGTGTGTGAGTATGAATAGATAGTTATTGAATATTCATTCATGTAGAAATACAACCACTACCTGTCCGGAGCTGTGGAGAGGTATGTGTGGGCGTGCGTGAATCTGGTTTTATTTGGCCCAAAGCATTTGTCTTCGCCTACGCAACAGTTGCATGCGTAATGAAAGCTACTGCAACTCGTCTGTTTAATGGCTAACAAGTTGGCTTTTAACCAACAAGCCGCCGCTAATTATACAAATGAGGCCATATACACGAAGTGCAGAATTTGTGTGTCAATTGCATATTGCAAGTGCACAATTTGTCGGCCATCGTCAAAGCCAACATTAATGGCAATAATGTGTCCCTCTCTGGATATTTGCATACAAAATTGGACGTGGATTAATCCAAGATTTGCCGGACTCAAATCGAGTTTAACTGACACCAGTTGCAAAAACGAGAAACGAGGTGGAAAAGTATTAAAAAGTGCTTATTAAAATTAAATCCCAAAGACAAGAGATAATTAGCTTAGCCATTAGTCAATATTATTTTTTAATATTGAATATTATTTATTATGAAAACCGTAAAAATCGTAAAACCTTTAAACATGTTCTTTGTCCTTAATCTATTTTTGTACTCGTTGATTGAAGAGTAAAAATTTCACCCTTTTTCAGTTAGTTTTTATCCATATTTTCCCTTTTTAAATTGTAAAGAATTCCTTTCTTTTAATGTACCTTTTCTGTTGACAATTTTTGTATCACTTGTATTGTGGCAGAATTGTAAATCTCTCTATTGTTGGGTATTTACTTGTTATCACAGCATTTATGGTTTAGGTCTTGCTCTTTGGCTTCCCAATTTGTCGAAATAAATCAATAAGTAGTCCTTCTATGAATTTTAGGGATTTACTGCGATTTAATAAGAGTTTTTTTCGTTCTTTGTCAATATTATGCCTAGACAAAGTAATGAGCCGTTGGTCCTAACTCGGATGGGGTTCCCCTGATGACTCCTTCAATTCATTGCATTAAATTTCAGCAGCACCAGCATAGACCCTAAGTGTGTGGTGGGTGGGTGGTATTTTAAGTGCTAACTTTTTACGTTGTAAAAAACGTATTTACTGCAATTCAAATTACTGTTTTGCAATCGGATCTGAAGCGCTTCCATATTTTGAAAATTGAAAGTGCTACCAAATACACAAAAATTGTGCCCTACAGATTAGCGGCCCACGGCTGAAATGATGTGTTTCTTTATCCAGTGTTTATTGTGTGTAGCTCTTGTGTAGGTGTCAACATCGAAATAGGCTTTACACTGGCTGTAAATCGAGAAACCATAATCATAGTACAATGTCTAAATCTGTGACACATATTCCCCATATATTTCCAATGGTAATAAAATGTATATAATGTGACTTTATAGTTATGCCGGCTTCGGCCCACACACACACACACACCCAGAGTGAAGTTGCTGGTCAGGTCGGTGGGCGCCTGCTTTCCACTGTGGCTGTGATTGAAAACTTTCACGACTCTTTTTTTTTTAGGTGCATGCGGGTGCTGTAAGTGTAAAGCTGTCTTTGCTGGCGATGGCTTTTTGTGGCATACAAGGAAGTCCAAAGCTGAAAACTACACTTAACAAAAAAACGGCAATAATTTGAAAAATCTATATTCTTTTGACGTTGATAACTTCTGTTTTAAATTTGTTGACAATATTTTCAACAATAAACAGATAACTTTTGCAATGTTGCAAAAAATCCTTTATTTTAGGGCATTATATACTATTT
The DNA here is from genome assembly GCA_035041535.1 of Drosophila cognata. NCBI lineage: Eukaryota > Metazoa > Arthropoda > Insecta > Diptera > Drosophilidae > Drosophila > Drosophila cognata. Next base: position 7,018,095 of record JAWNLC010000571.1, on the reverse strand, counting down.
AAGAGTTGAAAAAAATTTGATCTTAAATTTCCAAGAAGAAATTATATTTCTACTTTTGAGAAAATATAACAAAAAGTGGTCAGATACCAAGAGTTACTGGATATTACAAATGAATTTCACAAATTTTAAATAATGATTTCAGGACGACTTTGATTTTAGGTAACTTTTCTATATTCGAGGACATATAAGTTTTCCTGAGTGTAGTACAAATGAAACGCATTTGCAATGGAAAGTAAAAGTTGTTGCTGTCCAGGGCAGCTTATATGGTGCGCAATGTGAATACGAATACGAATGCGAATGCCAATTTTCCCACATACATTTTTGAGTGCCAGTTATTTGAAGGCGAGTTTAACACCAACATTTGGCTTTTGGCCGCACATTTCCATCTCGGTGCACAGTGCCCGGCTACTACGGGCGTAATTTGCATAGGCTTTTGGCCAAATGCCCACATATCTAACACAACAACACACAGTACATATATTTGGTTCTAATCGTATTCGAATTCGCATACGCATTGGTTGCCTTCTAACAATTTCCGTACGTAATTAATGCCTTCGCAGTGGGTTCCATAATTCAAATTGACGCCAACGCGCCAAGTATGCTTAGACAAATGAGTGCAAGGGAGATGGCTTCTGTGAGCAGCGCATGATTGACAGATTTAGTGCTGCCACATAGCCTCAAATATTTTGTGTAAGTATTGATCACATATTTTCTATGCATTAAAAGTGCCAAACTAAATCAAAACTTGCTTTATTCAACAAACATCGATTTGAATACTGTATTATTCATGGAAAAACGTAACTTTTAAGCTAAAAATCTATGATATGCCAAACAGCTGCGCCATAGCTTAAGTATGGCAACGCTGTTAACTGATCTTCAACGCTGTTAAAGCGCTGTTATACTCAAAATGGCATGCTGGCTCTCTTCTTTTCTTTTTCTTTCGTCAGTTCGCTTTGCGATCAGTTTCTTTTTCTCTGTCTTTGCGTGCGGTTCAGTTTTAGAAGTAGGAAGAATCGTTTAAGTAGAGGCGAGATCCGTGCGTTTTCCTTTTACCCGACTCGAATACAAATTTTAAACAAAGCTACAAAAAAAAAAGGAATTCCCAAATAGTTATCAAATGCAGTGTGCAACAAATGCAAATGTATGCAACATTTTGAAACGCTCTCAATGTGAAAACCAAACTGAAAGCAATAAACCCCGCTCAAAAAGGGCAGCAACAACAACAAATAAAACATAATCAGCTACAACAGTAAATTGTGCATATTTATTTCATGCGAATTTTTCAACAACGTTTTGCAATGGCTGCTACAGCTATTTATTTGTTGCACTGAGCAATTTTATTTCAAAAAATATTTGACGTAGTGCTCAAGCAATCCGCATTAATTTCGCTTTAAATAAGAAATATGTTAATTTGCATATTAAAATTAATTTCTTTCTTTTTTGTTGGACTTCTTGGGGCTGCAGCAGCAGCCACACTGAGAGAACCAGAAAGAGAGAGAGCAAATGATCGAACGATCGAATGAGCAGCTATTTTGACATTCTGCTTTCATTCATCTCCGTTGCTCACGATTACGCTCCCAGCCACACACACACATACGTACAAATCAACTGTCGCTGTGTTTGTGTGTGTATATATGGCAAAACGTTGACAGCGACTGCGCCGTCTGTCTGATCTTCCTCTTGCCCCGATCAGAAGCAGCCGCTTGCTGCGCTGAGGAATTTTTTCAGTCTTCATTTTCAATTTGCTCTCTCATTGCTTTTGCTTTTGTTGTTGTGTTTTTCGTTTCGTTTCTTCTCTAAATTTTTTTTTTGGGTGGAGTTGTTTTCAATCGGTTTTTCTGTATTTCGCTCTCGCCTACGATTTTTATTGAGAATTCCGCTCGTAACGAAAACAATATTCTGCTTTCATTTTGCAGTAACTATAAACAATACAAAAACAACAACAAAAATATAGCCTTTTGTGTGTAGCAATTGTGCAATACGTAAAATACAAAAAACAGAATAAATAAACAGTCGAAAAAGTTAAATACGCAACGTAAAAAAGAATCTCAACAACAACAAAAACATTGTGAAACAAAGTAAACAATTGTTAAAGCTTAAAAAAAAAGTAATAATATAAAAAAAAACACACACATACAACATGAGTATATGTGAGAATAAGACCGTTGTGCAACAGCAGTTGCAACAACAAGCGGCCGCTGCCGTTGCGGCTGCCGCCGTCGCTGCTGTTCAGCAGCAGCAGCAGCAACAACAGCAACAACAACAGCAACAGCAGCAACAACAGCCCCCGCAAGTGGTGCCACAGCCGCAGCACATGACGCCCCAACAACAACAGCAGAGCACACAAAGCATCGCCGATTATTTGGCACAATTGCTAAAGGATCGCAAGCAGTTGGCTGCCTTCCCAAATGTTTTTACGCATGTCGAACGCCTGCTGGACGAAGGTAAGTCAAATTACAAATATATAAAAAAATTATATATTTTTTTTCTCAAATTACGACCCTGGCCCCTTGTATTGTGTGTAGGAGGTGCGTGAATCTCTCGCTACCAATAAGCTTTACTTTGTTGCTCTCTTTGCTGATGTTGTTTTTCTTTCTATATTTAAAGTCGCTTCTCTGCTTGATCTTGAGTTCATTCCACCTTGCACAAAGAGAGAGAAAGAGAGAGAGAGAGAGCGAGAAAGCCCAAAGACAGCATGCCAGCGTCGCTGTCGACGTCAGTTGTTTGTTATTTTTAGTTACTTCCTTTTTGTGTGCCACTTCGTCGTTGTCTCTGCCTCTCCCTCTCTCTATTTGAGGAGCAGCGCATAAACTTGCGTTTTGCCTGTTGCCGCTATATTGCTGTTGTTGTTGTTGTTGTTGTTGTTGTTGTTATGTTACTCTCGTCAATTCAAGCTCTGTTTTGTCTTCAACGGTACTCATGTGGTTTTTCGGTTTTTCTTATGTTTTGTTCTTCACAGGATCAATGGCAGTTTAACGATAGTTGTTTAAAACATTGTAAATTTTTTTGTAATACTATTTGATAAATAGATTAAATATTAAATATAGCTTAACATCATTTTTAAATATCCATAAACAGATTAAGTAGGACTCGGAAGCTGATCTAAATGATCAGTTATAATTTGGCTTAAAAATATTTAATGTTGCACAGTTTAGAATATTCGCTCGATGTCTATGCGCCCTTCCAAAATCCGTTCACTGTAAATAACAAAATTTAAATGAGACGCACTCATTTAGTCATATGGCCCGCCTGCCGCCGTCCTGCATCGCCCTCGCTCCTCCTTTTCGCCTGCCCACGCCCGGATACCGCCTTAGCCGAACGCAAACACTTCACAGAAAATTTGAAAAAGAGCCGAAAAATCAACACACAGCGCACAGCAGTCAACAGGGCGTGGGGCGTGGTGCAGGATCAGCAAAGAGAGCTGACTACGACTACCTGGACGCAGCTAACAGTTCACAGCTCGCAGCACGCAGCTCGGAGTCAGACGCGCTCGCTTTGATTCACGTTGTTGTTGTTTACTTAACATCTGTTGGCCATATGCATATAGGCGTGGATCTGTATCTGTGTCTGTGTCGTATGTGACGCCCTGCTGCTGCTGGGGTAATGACAAAATTATGTTGCACAGCTAGAGCTACAGATACGGATACTTAGATACAACAGAGAGCTACGTACATTAACGTAGCTAACTGCAAACTAGTTTTTTGTCTACAAATCGTATTTGCCAAAAGCAAAGCAAAAGCGTTGACAATTTGTAAAACTCGTTCGACCAGCTACAAGAAAAATCTGTGTGAATGTGTGATTTTTTTTTTGTACCTTTTTTTTTTAAGCACCTTTTGCCACCACACACACACCCACCGCAACCGTCGGTGGCGCTTATCAGTAGCTGTGGGCGTTGGAGAGACGGCGAAGGCGGATGGTAGGGTTGAACTATATACTGCACACACATGTTCAGTGTAAATGCAAAGAGCAACGTAGCTCTCTTTTTTCTAAATCTATCTGTAATTTTGAGTCGGAGTCGGGGTCGCAGTAGAGCAGCAGCAGCAGGGTTTGTGGGTTGAGCTGTTGACGGCTTTCGACTGCGCTCAACTTGCTAGAAGTTTTTCTGCCTTTGTTTTTATCGCATTTGCAACTTTCTCTTTTCAATTGCTTTTTTGTTGTGGCGGCATAGTGTCAGCTCTTTACATGCGGGCTGTTGGCCAACTTCCCAGTGTTGAAGAACTCCACGTTCTTAATATTTTATGGCTTTTTTTTATATAGGTTTGTAGCACACAAATGCATTGCATATATGTGCATATTTATGTTCGACGTATAATTAACATTTATAATTAGCTGTGAACCAATTAAAAAAAAAATGATTTGGCAAACTTTAGATCAAAAATAAACTAGAATTCATTCCAATGAGCGAAAAGTGTTTATTGTTAATTGTTTGATTTATGGTGCCATTAAAAGCCATTTTGAATCGTTTGATTTAGATTTTTCCTAAACTGTTTTCTCGTGCCACAGAATTAGCACGATTCCCCAGCACATCGCTACATACTTTGAGCTCATCTCTGTTGCAACCTGTTGAACGTTCATTTGTGTTGCATAAACGTGTATAATGTACTCGTGCCCCCACAACACCGCACAAATACAAATACTAAATACATGCCGACATGAAAAGCATACCGACACTCATACCGTATGAGTATTTTTCACGGTTTTTGTTATTTTCTGTACATTTGCCTCTTTCTCATTTAGAATTTCTTATTTATTTATTTTCCGCTTGTTTTTATTGTCTTTATTCGCCCGTCGCTTTTGGCACTGCTGACATAAATTTCGTTTCTTCTTTTTTTTTTCTTTTGTATTTTTGTTGTGGAGGGTAGTGACTCATGTCTAAAAAAAAAGAAAGAAAGACGAAATAATGAAATTAAGCAGCGAAAAATCAGAAGAAGATATTGTGGATATTATCAACAGCAGCAGCAGCAGCAGCAGCAGCTTTTATTGTATATGTTAGATACATGTGACACATGCCGTCCGAGCACGTTTCTAGCGATGTTTTTTGTTTTTTTTTGTATCTTGATGCATGCTGAGCAATTTGCACAGTTGAAGTGTGCCTAGACTGTGGAAAGACGTCGGCAACGACGACTACGTCAAGAAGACGCTGAGTGCTCGGATTACGGCGTCGCAGTCCAAGCATAACCTCACGTACTTTGTATCTGCGAGATACATATAGTTGAAATGCAAATATATAACACGAGATGATCTTCCGCATGACGTCTGACGATCAACGGCTGGATTTGTATCTCTTGATACTTGCATCTGTAAATGTATCTTCATCTTCATCGTTACCTGATGTACCTGCACCTGTAAAAGTATCTTCATCTTCATTATATGTATTTGTATCTGTATCTGATGTCTACATCAAAGCAGACAGCAACAACGTTTCACCCCTAATCAAATTATTATTTAAAGGTGTATTTATGCCCACGCGTTGGCCGAAATAAACACAGCAACAACAAGAACAACAATTCTAATATCAAAATTTCGTTTATTCCTCTGTTTTGTTGTATCTGTGCTGTGGCACGCAACGCAGCAGCGCGATCTTCTAGATACACAAACTGTTGTGTGTGTATCTTGCGTTGTGCATTTAAAAAATCAAATTACGTTTCGGACTACACCCGCTACGGAATATAGCGCGCAAATGTTTATGTAGTCACCCGGCTATATATAAGAAACTTGTATGCATGTATATGTATATATATATATCGGTGTTTATATGTATATATACTTGGCATTACTCTTGGATACATACACGCAGCAAATTTTCAACGCTCGACATTTATTTATTTTCTTGTTTTTTTTTTTTCATGAAAATTTTGAAATGTGTTTCATTTCGTCTAAATTTAGATGATTGGAAATGGTTTTTCAGCCTGAGTGCGCCCGCCTGTGGAATTTCTGCTCTCTATTTGACCGTTTTTGGGGCGTTGTTTGCTTATAGATTTAGACTTGGCTTTTGTGCGCACAAAGCAAGCAAAACAATCCAAAAATGCATACACACATATATCGGACGCTTCATCGATCGTTCATTTCCAAACCAATATAATTTTAAATTAAAAACCAACAACAACAACAACAACAACAGTGCGCAATGAGCGCTTTTGAATTTCAATTTCATATTAGTGCTCAGGCGCAAGTCCGGCCAGTTCCCAGTTCCCAGTTTCCAACCCGGAGCAATGTTTTTAGTAGCCGAGTTGACGTCGTGCTCATAAATTTGTTGACAATTGTTATGCGGAACGCGTGGGCACAGCTGGCAAACCAAACCCTCTGCAAGGTGGTAGGCCAAGCGAAGGGGGAGGAAACCTATCTACACGTTCCATTGCGTTTTTCAAATTCAATTAAAATCTTTTGTCATGGCAAACCGTTTGCTGTTTTGATTCGTTGCTGTTGTTGTTGTTGTTGTTGCTCATGTTCATGCGTTTTATATGATGTTGGCTAACTCGCAATATGGGCGCTACCCAAAAAAAGAAGCAGCCAAGCGTTAGCCACTATTGGCGCATGTTGACCATGGCCAGGAGCTGGATAACTGCTAACTGCCTGCCTGCTTGCCTGTGTATGCATTATTGACCATTGAATAACTGTGCAGCAAATGAAGCAATTCCTATTTCAATCAAACAATGGAAAAGGGCATTGATCGTCGTTGGTCGAGCGTCGATCGCTAATCGCTGACAGGCGAGAGTTGCAAACTAAACTTTGATTGGTTTTGGATCGATGGTCAGCTAGCATGGAAAGTGGGGGTGGTCAATTGTTGTTAATTATCGTAAATTATAATGCAAAGGGCTATATTAAGTACCTTTGCTGCACTTTTATAACTTGACTATTTATTGATCATAAATCTGAGCTCATAAGGTAAAGTTAAGTAAAGTCAAAATACAATTAGCGAGATCAGAAAGTAAAAATAAAAATGGTATTATAAAAGAAGACCCTTAAAACAGTAGTCAAAATGTCGGCATATCAATTTCACATGAAATTTAGATTTTAATCCCAAATTGAAGTCAATTTATTTATGATGTTTTTTTTATGAGATAAGTTTAAACGTTTTCTAACTGCTGTAAAAAGACGGATGTCTACTAAGAAATCAAATAAATATATGTATATTAAGCAAATATGAACTTAAAGCAAATATGCATATGTGCTGACCAATTTTGCTACAATTTCAAACTGAGAGCTCATACTCAGCAATGTACTTTGAATACAGTCACATTTCTTGTGTGCAAACATTTGTGAACCTTTTAGCCAAATGTTTTTAGGGACTAGGCCATCAATTAGCACGTTTTTGTTTTGTTGTTGTTTCAACCAACCAACCGAGCGGAGTAGAGTTCATACAAATGCGCTCATCTCGACACCCAAACATGATATCGCCCAACGAAGCAGAAATGACTCAGCATATGGCAATCCCAGAGAAACAAAATGCCATGTGTGTGTGTGTGTGTTTGTATCTTCAGCCTTCAATTAGCATTTTCAAGTGCCTTTCCAGCGACTTCAATTTCCCCTTGGCTGCCGTCTAAAATCTTAGATTGCGTCATTTGACATTTGATACAGACACAGGCTGCAACAATTTTGTTAAATAGAACACAAATACAAAACACACAGAAATTTTTGACAAAAATAGCGAAAAATGCTGAACAAAATGCTTGTAATTAAAACATGTTTCGCATGCTCATATTCAACACACACACACACACACAAACATTAATTTTGTTGACTCCCCAATCCCCAGCCTCCATGCTTCCATGTCGTGGCACGCGACCACCAGCAGTAACCGCTTCTCGATTCGGATCTCAACAGCAACAAGCAAAGCATCAGCAGCAACAGCGACAGCCATGTGGCATTAGACAATTGCTTTAATATGCCAGCCAGCAGACAGTTGTTGCCGCACAAATTGAACAATTTGATAACAAAGCGCAATACTTGAGAGTGCGAGAGATGCAAAAGGCAATAAATTTCGCTTTGAAGTTTGTGCCATATGGTCGGTCGTCGGCTCGCAACTTCAACTTCAACTTTAACTCGAACTGCCTGATTGTGTTTGTGTTCTCTATATATGGGCAGGCTGACTGGCTGACTGGCTGGCAGGCAGCCGATGGCACTTGAGGCAAACTGCGGCAAGTGAATCACTTTTATTGTGCAATGCAACGATATCGATTTTCATGGCTGATCAATTGTATTTTTTGAATTGCCAAGCGCCAAAAACTGTGCGTGAGACTGAAAAGTGAAAAACAAAAAACCACGACTGACTCTCGTGTGAAATGCGGGCCGAGCAGAGATAAAGAAAGAGAGGTGCAGAGAGAGAGAGAGAGAAAGAGGGTAATAAAGAGGGAGGGAGACACCCCTAGAACCATTGCAATTTAATTGATAGATCATTATTATAGATACCTATAGAGCTGGGTGGCAGATGAGGGATGTCGGCTGGCTGCTGCCACATTGAAAATAAACTTGAACGAATGTGCCGCAGATGCATAGTAAACATAATGCACAGATGCGTACTTTGTGCAACACACAAACAATTTTAAAGCGCTGCCAAATAGTTTATTTTTATTATTATTTTCCATTATAATAATTGAACAAATCAATGAAATTAAATATGTTTTTTCTGCCAGTCTTTGGTTCCTCAGGAAGAGATTCACATTCAGCTGTGGAGTTTGAATATTGATATATTCGATATATTTGTATTATTAGATCACTCTGTGAACATAGTAGATTATGCGAGGCATATACGGCTAATACTAATGTTAGTAGCGGATAATTAAAATGTGGCATAAACTCAAAATAACGTATACATTATCGACCAACTACCAACAAAATGCTCCTTTCAGCTCTCAGCTTTTGGCTGTCTGCAATTGAGAAATTCAAGCGAATGACGCGTATTTACTTGTGCTGCATGAATGAATGTTGTTGTTGTTGTTGTCGTCGTCGTTGTCAGCGTCGACGTTGTTGTCACGTTGTTTTTCAATGTGTGTGTGTGTGTGTGTGTGTGTTAGCATTTTGGTATTGCTTATGGGGCCGCCAGCCGTTTGAGTTTTGCGCTATTTTCGCATTTCTGCTGCAGTGAATTTCACGCACTTTCTTCTCGTTCAACTGTTTCGATTGAAAGTCTTTGATATTTCCCAAAATTTGGCAACAAATACGTCCCATTGATGCCTTAATTATTGCATTCATCGTCAGCTGTTGCGCTTCAAGCCGTTGTGCGTTTGTGTGTGTTTGTTTGCCTGTTGCATGTTGCTTTTGTCTTTGGCTTATGTTGTTTATATTCATTATGGCACTTTTTTGAATTGACATACAAATTGAATGTCGTGCGGCCACGTTTTATATTTTGTTCATCTTCGTATTTGGGTTAAATGCCAATTTTTTTTTTTTTGTTGCTGTTTTTATGGTCGCTCCAATCTTTAAGTGCGTGGGTGGCAGCAGATTGCCATATGCGGCAACAAATGATTAGCATGCCACATAAACAGTAACAGGATACATTATGCAGTATTGACAACTGTAGCTCAGCTTATAATACTGCGTTTTACATTTAAATATTTTATTTTAAATGTAATTTGAACAAAGAAGAGTAGAATTTATGATAATACTCAGCTAGAATATTTGGTGTAAGTTGAAGACCAGTTAAAATTTAAATTTTACCTAAATATACAAGCCCATTGATCTGTTAGCATTACGTGTAATTGCAAATATAACTTCCGAAATTCAGTAAAATGTATTATTAGAGTTGAGCTTCATGCACTGGGACTTTGTTTGATTTATTTTGCTTCTTTCTGAGCGCCCTCCACCAACCCTGCCCGAATGAATCAATCAATTAATCACCATCATCATCAATCTTGCACGAACTCAAGAATTTTTGTCGGCTTCAGGCTTTCTATGTCTCTTGAGTTGATAACAAGCTCAAAACTGCGTATAAAATTATCTATTATCTTAATGTTAACGTTCGCAGCTACAAACCGCATTCAAAAGCTTAAATACTATTTGATAATTAGAAAAGTAAATACTATTAGAATATCGCTGTGAAAAATCAACTGTTGTCCCCATTTTTGACAGTTTCACGGTTAAAACGAACTTCAGCTTCCATATTATTATGCAAAGCATCAGCAGCAACTATGTACACTTCGCAATGTCTTTTGAATTCCGCTTCACTTTCGGAATAGTCAGCTAGCTTCCCACTCGCTGTGAGAGCTCATTGCATCTCAAGGACATCTTGTGGCTTATCGGATGGAGTGACAGTTGGATGAATGTCATTGGCATAGGCGATGGCCATATAAACGAGTGCACTTGCATTTTCTAAAAAGCCAGTCGGACAGCCAAACAGCTTTCGGTCAGCCCATATAGACGTAGGCATTTCCGGTTTTCCACGCACAAGCCCACACCAAAAAAAAAAAAAAAATGTCTTGTATTTTGTCATACAAAGCGACAACAACAAAGAGACAGCTAAAGGTAGAAACAAGGTGGGAGCGAGAGACAGATCTTTGCTGCCAGTTGGTGCCAGTTGTTGCTGCCTGCCGCCTTTTCTCTAAAAATAAACGAAATATGTGGGCGCCCAAAGGTGTTAAGAACAAGTTGCACAAGGTACCTGCAATATATAAAAATAAATACTAATAAATAGGCGGGCAGGCGGCAATAGTCGACCCTGAGTTACCCAGTGTCTTTATTTATTTGACAATTTCTAAGCTTGAAATGAGCTTTGTAAAATATTATGCATTTAAATCCTGTCATTAACTCAACTGCCGAATTACTTGGCTATAAGTCAATCGTATTTGTTTGGCCAATTTGCATGCCTGCTACTCAAATTCTGAATGTTAAAATAATAACATTTAAAACTTATGTCAAATGCGTTATCAACGTCAAACACCCTTGAGCTTATTGACAAACGCACACACACAATTATGAGTACAATTGGAAAAGCAAAAGCGGCAACTCCTCGACTTTTGTTTGAAAACGAGTTGTTGTGTTGGACACTTCATTTTTGGTTTTGGTCAAGCACATTACGCTACATATATATATATGTGTATAATTATGCAGATACGTAAAGGTGCGCATGGTACTGTACATAAACAAAAACGTATGTATTTGCGTCGTAGTTTTGGTAACAAAAGTTATATAGACGGTGACAGTAGTGGGTAGGTGGACAAGTAAGTGGTAGGCAGTTAAGCCAAGACGGGCTCTGGTAATAATTTATAGCAGCAATAGCAGCGAGAGCTCTTCATGTATTGTCTTTGGCTTTGGATTTGGTTTGCTTTGGTTTGTCGCTGTTTTGCGCCCTGTTGCTGCCACACAAATGTATGTGTGGGCCCTGTACGAAGTGCGTCACGTTGCGTATGTGCGATAAATAACATTAATTATACGCCAAGTAAAAGGCAGCACGATCAAGTGACATGCTGCTGCGTACCAACCAACAAGTAATGCATGGCACATTTAAGTCGCTTAGGACGCCCACAGTTCAAATAAATATACCTTCTCTTTCACATACATATATATATATATATAAAGATATATAAAGATATAGGTATATATGTATTTATATTATTTCGACATCTATGTTGGCAATGAATTTCGTTAGCCTTTTTTGTATGTCGCTGCGATTTGTTCGCTATTAAATTAACATTATATGGCCAAATAGAGACGTTACGGGTATCTTGATATTTTAGCTCATTTTAGTAAAAACATGTGACATAAGCGACAACAGCCACAACAACAGTTGCTTATCGAGGATGTTCCCAACTCAGGCAAATGCAACTTTCACCCAGCTCCAAGCACACATAACATAACCAAGAAAGAAAAAAAACCCATAATTTGTTTGCTTAGGCATTTGAAACCAAAGTACTGTACACAGAGAGGTAAGTGTACTTATGCATATACAACGTATTTTTAATTTCCGCACCATTCTCGCAACATTCTGAAATGAAAACATTGCTAAGGCGTCGACGGAGCACGAGCTTTAGAGTAAATTGGTTTACAGCTTAAGCAAACATTCAAAATCTCATCTACCATAACAATTTTGATACGATATATTTACAAAATTTCAACGCCATATCTTTAAGCTTACAATTTTCAAATATATATTTTGATATGGATCGAGATAGAACTTGAACCAGCATCCAGGCATCGCTGAAACTTAACTAGAAAATCAAAGAACGCTAAGGGTCATGAACCTTGCGGTTCGTTTGACTCTCATCTCCTCTCCCCACAGACACCGTCTCACCGCAGTGTATTCAATTTGGTGCGTGATTTGTGGGATTTGGTCTTCTGCTTTTTAGTTGTTGTTTTTCTCGTTGTTGTTGTTGTTTGGTCGTCGTGGACGGGCAGCGTCTGTTTATGTTCCACACACGTAGCAGGGGCTCCGGAAAAGTCATTCGGCTACTCCAGAAATAAACAAGCGCTCGCTCGCTGGCAGCGTGGCAACAACAGCGTTGCCGTCCCGACGTTTGCTGCTTCTGCTGCTGCTGGGGCCTGACAGAAATTGTATCTTTTGGATTTGTTTAAAAATAGCTAGCGGCCACAAAAAAAAAAAGATAACCTAAAAAAAAAAATTTTGAGAATACTAAAATATATAAACCCTCAATTATTGAATGCTGGTGCAAGCCGCTTTTCGGTTGTAAACAGGCCACAGAGAATGCAGAGTTTGGCCCCCACACGTGTTGATTGAGCTGCTCTGGAATCAAGTATGTGTGAGCAATGAGTCTTTCCAATTGGAAAATCAAAAATGATTCCATTTCTAATTCCATTCTAATTCCACAGCTGCAGTCAATTCTTATGAAAAGTCTTTTTATAAGTTTCCAATGAAATCGACTGATTTTAACTAATTGAATCATACAAATTGAACGCTTTCTATAACTGCAAATTTTTGCAGATACTAAAATTGCTTGCAACTTAAAATAAGCTTAAGCTTTTAGCTCTGTGAACGAAAAAATATTAGTAAATGTATAAATATTCAATATTGAAATGAAATGTCAAAAACAAGATTAATTTTCTGAATTATTATAATTTCTGAAAGTTTTCATTTCTGTCGCTCGCCTTCGCTCTACTGTTATTTATATTGTGGTCCACATATTTATGAATGTTTATAAATTTGAGTGCTGCTAGAACTTTATCTTGTGTATATTTTAAAAACTGGTTATCTAAACTTGACTGAAGATTGCACGAGCTAAATATCTGGGTATTTTTCTTGTGTCTTTTGACCAATTTGAACTTGCCGTTCGTAAATTACAATACGTTTAATTCGAGAACGTAAACGAATATTAAGGAAACGAACCAAAACAAACCGAATCGTTTGTATTTTTAAGTAATCTTATCTTTTCTACCTGTCGTCTCTCTGGCTTCAGGTGAGTGTTTGCCCAAGAGCTTATCAGTAATGCGATAGCGATAAAACGGTAGCTGTTGGCCATTGGTAATGCCGACAACTGTTGAATACTGTTGCACAAAATGCCGTCGGCGCTGCTGGGCCTAAGTAACCTGATTGGCTGAGTACACTAATTGTCTATTAGCTATACTATATATGCTGGTAATTTTTAATTGGCTTAAGCAGCCATCGCTATAAACTGAAAACTGAGCACAGAGCACTTAACAAATTAAACAGCACACCAAGAGCGCATATCAGAGAGGCAAATAGATAGGGAGAGAGAGAGAGAGAGAGAGATAGAGACAGAGAGTGAGAGGGGCGTCTCATCGATAGTGTTTGGCGTTCAGATTAATTAGCTGGGCTATAAAATAAGCTCAGTAACTCAGTGCCTGACTGACCAACTGGCTAACGGCCTGATTGACTCATTGTACGATTCTAAATACGGTGGCCTAAAGCTAACAATTTATGCACTTTAATTTTTTCAATGGAACCCAGTGCTCCCACTCTGTCCCTGTGCCACCGTGCGATCCTCTACTAGCTTCATTGTGTGAATCTTAATTCATTTTGAAGTATTGACATAATACGCAAAACGAGGCGTCGCGACCGTTTTTTATTTATTTTTTTATTATAATTTTTTGGTGTTGTTGGCTCAGTTAGGTTTCAGTCGGTTCGATGGTTTGAGGTGTGGCTTCCTGTCTTTCATCTTGCCTTTGTGTTTAGACTCATTAGGAACACTTTTTGTTTCTCTGCGCGCGCGCGTTCGTCCAAGATTTTCCACAATTTCACAAAATTTAACCATTTAATGCATTTTGGTTAACGTTTTGGGTTTTTCTTGCCGATTTTTTTATTTTTTTATTTCTTGGTGCGTTGGCATTTTGTGCGAAATTGCGCACATGGGAACTGTTTGATTTGCGGCCAATTTTGCTTGGCTCGATGCCTTGCGCCACTTTGCCCACAGCGACAAATACAACAACAACAACAACAACAACAACAACAACAACAACAGTAGCAACATCGGCAAGCAACTACAACAACTGTTAAACTGTATACAACGACATTTGCAACGATTTTTGGCAATGACAAGTTGCGAAAAAAGTTTTTTTTTTTTTGGAAAAATTGGCTTACAATTTACGAACTTGTTTGCAATTTTCAAACAAGTTTCGTTTGTGTGTAATTATGGCCAGTTTTTACCTTTGGCTATAGAAAACATCGATTTGTCATTTCGCTCAGTACTTATTTTCATTATATATATATTATGTGGTGGCTATCTTTAATGAGTGTGTGAATATATTTATCAAATCGAAGTGTATTGCCACAATTTCTACGAGCTATTTTCGTACACATACATTTGAGAGTTCAAAGCTTGCAGGGGAATATCGAAAGGCCAAATTGAATATTTATTTAATGAGACAATTGCTCGTGTGTCATTTTTCTATTTTTAACCTGAGGAATATTCTCAAATTTCGACAGACGCAAAAAAAAAGACTCAAATATTGGTCAAGTACGAGCTGAAATTCCAAGGGTAGAGCTGTAGCATTTCCAAAAAATATATCTTGTTACTTGTTAATTGTTTGCTTTACTGTCGCTGTGACAGTAATTTGTTGTTATTTTAATGTGGTTTTCAATTTTATTGTTGTTGTTGCGGCCAAGGCTTTTTAAACCACGCAAATTGACGCGCCTCCATCTATCGCTGTGGTTGCGGCGTCGGCTCCCGTTGGAGCTGTTGTTATTGTTGTTGTTTTGCTAATCTGAAAGCTTAATGTCAAGTTGCATGGTCTGAGACTGTGTTGCATATGGTTATACAGTTATTTGTTTTTTTTGTGTGCGTGTGAAAAATTGTCGTAATGCTCTTAATGCTATTGCTGCTGTGGTTGTTGTTGCGACTCTGCCACCCACACGCATAGCATGTCGCATTAAAATATCATTTGCATTTTCATTTCAATGTGGTTTTCATGTGTGTGTGTTTTTGTAATGTTATTTACCTTATAGATGCTTTGAGCTCTTCGCGTGCCAGCTGTTGACAGCAACTATCTTTGCTGGCTTTCCATTTTGGCCATTGTTGAAACTGAAAGTTTAACAAATTCACGCCGCGCTGCCTTCTCCATTTCACTTCCTTTCTTCAACGCCCTTAAGACAATAAGCCAGCCAGCGTCAAGATCAAATAAGATTCATGTGTCGCTCGCTGCCTTTTTGGTTTGCAAAGGCATTCTGGCGTGTCGACCACCTTCACTTTATATGTACTTCTGCGTGAGTGTTTGGATACATAGTATTTGAAAAATAATATATGTATCCACATTTGTGTCGCATTATTTTCCCATCAACGTTGACACATTTTCATTTGCTATTTTGTGAGATTTTTGACCCACTGGCGCATATTTTTGTTGCCAGTTGAATCGCAACAGATGCTGTGTGGCATGAGTTTAATATGCCTTTGTTTTGTTGTTCGGCGGGTCATTCGGCAAAAAATAAAGCTGATTGGGTTGCTAAGCAATCTTCTGCTGGTGCTGGGCGTCCCTACAAATTATCTCATTAATATTTTAATGCGTAATTTTTTTTTTTTGACCACCTCTTGTTGTAATATTTTTTTGTGGCTTATTAACTGAAACCGGCTAATAAAGATGACAATAAAATGTGCTAAGAACCGAAACGAAATTAGTCACGATTTTCGAGAGGGGCTATTTGAGTGAGCGACAAAGTACAGCGATGTATAATTGGGCTTGTTGTACAACAACGTGTTTGCTTATTTAATTTGCAGCAAATTTAATTTAATTCAAATACATTTTACTGTCAAATTAACGAGTATCATTTTAATTAAAATACTTTTGCCCCTAAGTGTGTTTCTGTCAGTTTTAATATAATTTTCAATTTATTGAAGCACCAGTGAATGACTAATTTTTATTATTTCAACTTGACGTGTAGTCTAATAATAAATCATATTACTTCATCCATACATATTGATATGCCTCAAAATAGATATTACCATTAAATGAATATCTCTGTACTTATTTGCATGCTCTTTGTAATGAGAAAATTATACAAACTGGCATAATTGCATTGACCTGTCATTGTGTACATCTATTTATTGTACACATATTTGAAATGCGAATTAAATTTATTGGAAACTATGCCATATTTTCTGGCAAACTCTATGGGATTGTTTGGATTACTTTGTTTCTTTTGTTTTTCTTCCGTATTCCGCAAAATGTGCTGCAAAAAGTGAAAACTTGTGTTTGTTCTGTTCAACTCACAAAATATAGATTATTCTGTGTTATTGTACGCTTAGTATGCACATTTTCAGCGTTTATTCAGTTGTTTATACGGCCCAGTGAAAGAAGCCAGACAGCTTGCCAGGTGGGTTTCATTATTGCGATTTTTTCTATTTTTTGATTATGGGCACGTAGCTGTGATTTGTGGCAAGTTTTGTTGGAATATTTAAAGGTATCTATCTACATTGGACAAATGGTGTATTTTATGCTGCATAAATAAACGATTGTTGTGTTTTATCGCATGTGTGTTGTGTTGTGTTGCGAAATACAAAATACTTTGAATTCAATTAAATGTGTATTGCAGCTGATGTGTTCAAGCCGTGAACATTTCGCCTGAAAACCCGCATGTGAATTTATATTTTTGATTCAAATTAACATATGCATATACAACTACAATTCATGGGTAAATAAGCATATATAAGTTTTTATGTGTGTTATGCGCATGGCTTGTAACATTAAAACAATATAGGTTATAATTCGCCAATGGACATTACGAATCACATACGGGCACATACGAAATGTTTATGCAGTTTTTATTGTAATTCGAATTCAGTATACTAAAATATGCTGCACAGTAGCTACTAGTCGGTCAATGTCTGTAGCAAAAGTTTTGCTTGTTATTACTTTTGAGTCAGTATTAATTTTCGTGTTTTTCATTTTTGTTGCTCTTGACTTGCTCTGACCCAAATTTTTGATTGTATTTAAATCCCACATGTTCACAAACATGTACTATGTGTACATGTATATATAACATAGTTGGCCAGAACAATGCTTCTTCTGCGGAAGCATTTATTTTATAACAGGCGAGTATTAGATTACTTTTGTACAACATTTTTTGGAAACGTTTTGTGCAGTAGAGAAAAGCTTCAGTTTCTTAATACAAGCAGCAGCACATGTTGATTTCACTCAACACCAACCACCTGTGTAAGCGGTAGTTTCTGGTCTAGCACTCTTAACTGAATTGAACTTTTGTCTCTTTCATTTAACTAAAAAAAATAAAAGCAAAAGAAATGCGAATGCGCTTGCATATTTTAAAATGCGCTCTTCATAAAACAAGCAATAACTTTTAACGCATATTTTTCTTTGGCAAACGTATGGAATAGTATGTGTTGATTGCCATTATTATGTTAAGCACTTTTATATCTTGAACAAACAAGCTGATATTATTATTGCTGTGGAGCGTGTGAAATAACATGTTAATGACAGCGCTGTGATATGGGAATATTTTATCAAATAAATTCAAGCGTCACATTAAGCAGCCTTTATTTGGCAAGCCGTAAAGTGAGCAAGCACTGACAAAACACATATAACATATTTATTTTATTTTAAACAAATTTATTTTCATATCAATGTGGCTGGCTGACCACAGAATATATATGCAAAATTTAAACAAGTAAATGAACTTATTCTAATGAATATATATGCAAGTATTCACATATATATATATATATCTAAATGCATAAGTATGCGATGTGTTTTGCTTTGAGTAAACTGATTTTTTGCGAATTCTCAAGGCCGGCCAAGGCATTTGTGGAGTTCATGCCAAATGTGCTTGCAGTTGGTTTATTGCCGGAGGCGAACGGCTTAATTGCAATGGCTGTGGAAACCAAACAACCAACATTCAAACCGAGCTTTAAGCGATATTTTTTTTATACTTTTTTTTTTAGGATTTGTCATTGCTGTGACAATTTGTTAAACTCGGCTATTGTCACCCACACGATCAGCTTTTTGGCATTGTTAAGGCCAAAACGCTGACAACACCCACGCCACCGAACCGCCGTCGGAACCCACAGCGAGTCATCTAATTCGTGTCATGAATGCCTTTGCATTCATAAATTAGGTGCCACATACTTACACATTTGATGTAGCGCAGTTGAAACCGAGTCGTGATCCAATGCAAATTACTGCGCCCCACCGAAACAATCAATCAGCTGAGCTCGAGCTTGAGCTTCCCGCATTCGCCAAGATGTTAGCTGAACTGAGCTGAGCTTGTTATTCATTTGGTAAAGGTGTCAACTGGCCTACCTGATTGCCAGCTGCTGCTTATAAGATTGACAAGCTCGGATTAGATATTTGGCGTGAACAAGGTTGTCTGCGGTTGGTTTGGTGGAAGCAGCAAATAACGTGTTTCCACATTATAATCAAATGCACCCAAATCTTTCAGAAACCTCAAATTAAATTTAACTACATATCTAGACATAATCTATATAACTGTATAAGAACGTGCTCTATTTAAAATCAAGCTAATTTCATCTGCAATTTCTAAGTATTTTATCTCTTTGACATTTTACTTAATTAAAGTTTATGTTCATGTGAGCAACGCCTTTGTCATTAGCGCCTAGATAAATTACGTGCAGAAATATTTCAACAGATAAGCAGCCGACATTAAGTGGAAAGTCTTTTGCGAGTCTTTCAAAATGTTGCACACATTTTTAATTTTCCTGGCAGCGGAGAAAAAAAAGCAAGCTATTTTTGCTGCTGGCGAGAAGAAATAAGCGAAACAAACAACAAGACAACAAGACAACATAACATGGCTTGTTCGAGCTGTCCACGCACATCAAGAGTCGGCCAAAGAACTCATTAAGAGGCGGCGCGAGCAAAATCTGAAATATTGACTACAGCATGGAAATTGTCGCAATAAACAAGCACAAATTACGAGGTGACAATTTGTGTTTGCTTCACTGTGTTTCTTGTGCGTTGATTTTAATAGATGTTCAAGACGAAATTAAGGGCAGTTCGGCGAAAAGCTTTTCATTTAGTCGCAGAAGCAATAAAAATGACTTGGGGGCCAAGCAACTGAAAATTCTTTGACCTCAATTGCAATCATGAAATCTGCTCTTCAGATCTTTTTTGAGCATAAATGCAATCATGACAGCTGTCAATTTTAATCGGTCAAATGTCAAGCGGACTAGAGACGTGACTGATGTGCGCCCCACGATGATTGAGGCAGATTAGATGAATAAGCCGTGCCGAATTTGTGGAAAATTGTGGTGCTTTTGCATATGACGAAGCCATAGTTGGCTCGAGGCGGGGCTATTATTATCAACATCATCGAATCGGATTAGTCACTGGCACAACTCTAAATTGATAGAAGCATTTAGATAAATTACAATAATTAAGCCAGCCATATGCGCAGGCGGCTTAATTAATAACTAGCCTGTTTTGTCTATATCTCTTGCTCTCCACATATACATATCTGTATCTACATCTATATCCACTTTGTATTCAGTATTCAGTATTTAGTATATATGTGCTGCGTCAATATTCTATATATAATTAAACCCCATGTCCGTTGCCAGCTGGCCATTTAAGGGCATTCGCCGAGTTGGCGGGCAGGTTGTGCGAGGCTCGTCTATCTATTATGTAGGTGTCGAGCAGCGTTGAGCGCGGCTTTTGCCAATCTAATAATTATCAATGAAAGATCTTTTTTTTTCATTAACAAGTTCTCGGTCTCTTGTGCTTATAAGGCAGTCATTTTTATTTGTGTGTGTGTGTATGAATGTGTAACGCTCATTCATTCAAATGCCGCCTCACTTAATGCAAGTCAAGTTTTAGTCATAATTTACATGTGTATGCTTATGACTTTATCTTAGAAATTCAAATAAACGAACTTCTAAATATGGCACAAGCACCGCTGCCAAATTTGGCGTCAAGAACTTTTTTGCAACAAAGAAGTTGACGTGCTCTTGCATGTGTGGGCACACACACACTATATGATTGTTATTATATATGTATATATATATTTTTTGTAAAATTTTATGGCCAACCCCCGCGCGGCCCATTTAAGTGCCTTTGCTTATTGGGTTTTAAAAAAACTTAAAGCGGTTGAGCTCGTCGCTTTGAAATAACCCCTAAAGTCAACAAGACTTATGAATACTCTCTGACAGGGTCGATTTTCAAGGGATTTGTCACATTTTTGTGATGGTTTTGTGTTTGTTTTTTTGTGCATCTCCCTCATAAAGTTAGGCAAGATGGTTGCCGCCTGCAGCAACAGCATAGGAAGGAGACAACCCGCCTTTTTGACTACTTATATATCTAACACTTTGCGAACATAATTTGACGGCTTTATGCCCCTCTGGGTGCGCGTTTAGTTGCCGTTCACTGGCCGTGCAACATTTTAAATTTAGATTTGTGTATTTTTGCAGCGTTGTTGCGCTTTATGGGCAGCAACGGAGCGTCAATAAATTGTCAAATTTTATGCATTGCGATTTCACATTTGGCAGGGATTTTACATTTGCCAGCCAGCAACGTGCCGGCCACAAGGGACAAGTGTGCCAACAATTTTAAAGGAAGCTGAGTCAAAAGATAATGAGTGACGCTATAAGTTTACCTCAAGGCTGAACAAATTTAAGTTTCAATTGGAAACATCTGTATTTAACTTGCTATACAATATCATATTTCTCAGAAAGGTACCAAAGTTTATCAGTAATTATATTAAATTTCCCACCTTAATTTTCAATTACATTTATTATCCGGAAAATGCGTTTCAGATGCACCAGCTGTTTAATTTGAGCAAACAGATGAATACAATTCTTGGAATAAAATATAAGGGAATGTGAATATGGCATTGCCATATTAAGAACGAACAATTAATACAATAATGTTTGCAAGGCGTGTCGTGCAACTCAGCACAAATTGATGACGTACCCTCCACAAACTGTCTAGATGTGCACAACAGTGGCTGTTTCTTAAGTCATTAGAATGACATGTGCCTAGCACACTCCCATAGATATACCAATTTTCATATATATCACAGCTCCCTATCATTCTGGTGACAAATTATCGGCAGCCATTGTGTGTGAGGCAGCTAGACGGGCACATGCCAAAGGCAAACAATGCAATTCAACAAGCGAAAAAAAAAAAAAACAAAAGAAACCAACAACCAACAACAACAACGAACAACAACCAACAACAACAGCAGCAAAATGTTGATCATATCAATTGTAAAGGCGATGTCAACTGGCACAGCTGGGGGAGAGACAGTTAGTTGCAGTTGTCTCTGTGGTAGCCCAAACGGCAAATGTGTGAATTATGGGCGACAATGAGGCGTATGTGCAATTTGGCATTGCATTTTACATATGTAGATACCACACACAGCGCACAGCTCCTCGCAACCTCCCCTCTCTCCTGCCAGCGATGTAATATGAAAGGCAAAGCATGCCATAATTCGTTTATATATAAACCAAATGATTTCATTAGGTAGGAGAAGCGTTGGGGGGCCTCACGAATAACAAACTTGTCGAGTTTTTTTTTGTTTTTTTTTTTGCATTTGATTAATAAGCGGCATTAATTTAAAGTAAACATTCACATTTAATGGTACATGCTAACACAATTTGTGCCGCCATTAGCCACAGCTATGAGTCAAATGAAATGTAATTTAATACGTGCAGTTAACCAAATGACAAATTGCAATTACGGCCGAGAATTGTGATTTGCGGAGGCGGCACTTGACGACATCATTTTGGATAGATCCAGGATTGCATTATTGTCATCAATATAAGTAATACAATTTCAGTCTACAATTACTTTTATTTTGTGAAACATATTTTTTCTTTTAAGACATATTTTGAAGTTAAAACGAATTCAACATCATTTTTAATGTTTAATATAAGAAGATTTATATTTTATTTATTATAATTATATATTTACGATGAACTGTTGACAAAAGTTCTTGATGGAGGAGCTGTAGACTCAGAAGGGGACCCAATGGATGAAACTAGGTCACATTGCATATAACGCCCCACAATAATAATAATAATAATAATAAATTCACAAGTGTATATTTTTATAATTATTGATATTTATATATTATTCTTTATTAATATTTATTTGTTATGATAATTGTATTCTTACAGAAATTGCACGCGTGCGCGCCTCCCTGTTCCAGATCAATGGCGTTAAGAAGGAGCCGCTAACGCTGCCCGAACCGGAGGGCGCCATGGTTACGCTGAATGAGAAGGTTTATGTGCCAGTGCGTGAGCATCCAGATGTAAGTACATATAGATAGATCGTTATGTATGTTATGTATGTTGTAAATCGTCGATGATCTAATTTATGAATCGAAGCACATTTGAAGCGCTTCCGCTAATTAGAATTGACAGCACGGCCTGCCCAATGAGCCCCAATGAGCAACTGGTACACCGGAAATCGCTTTAAGGTGCGCCCTCTAACAGCCCGCAAAGAATACGAGGCACTGTTTTTGCTGTTGCTGCTGCTGCTGCTGCTGCTGCTGCAACAAATGGGCTGTTAGGCAACACACTTACATATAGATAGTGTAACACACCTTTAGGCAGCTGATGGAATCAGTCGGCTGTTAAGTTGTCGAAAAGACATGGCAAATGCCTCAGACACGGGGCTCGCCTTAAGACTTGCCAAATGCAAAATGCGTACCAGTTGCTGCTGCGCTGCCCCTCGCTCTCAGCGATGCACATACATATACCCGTACATATATTATATGGGTTAGACAAAATCAGTGAAGCGTTTTAGGAAGTCGCTTGACGTTGTCGCCGCCGTTGCGTTGTTGTAGGCGTTTTGTTTTGCCGCTTAGCCAAACGCCATGGCAAATCAGAATTTCATTTAATTTTATGCAATTTCAAATGTTGCTTTTCACTATTATCTTTATTTTTTGTGTTTTTATTTTTCTAGTTTCTAGTTTTTTTTTTTTTTTTTTTTTTGGAAAAGTTTTGGGCGTATTTTGACTTTATTTATGGCTGACAGTATTGTGAACCGAAAACGAAGCAAATTTATTTCATTGCTTGACACAATTAACGTTTAACGTCACTCCCTCTCTCATTTGATGTATACGTAAGGGATTGAGTGCTCCAGTTAAATGCATAAATTTAAATGCATTGGGGCTAAGATGAAAGCATTTGCAGCACAGCTGTTCAAATATTTTGGCTTGGCAAACGGCGCCAGCAATTTGCGGTGACAAGATGTCATTTGTTATATGCTCGCAGCATACAAACATTAATGATCAAAACTCCAATTTAATTTGGTGAAGTTTTTCAACTTTCATTCCATTTAAGTATTTAATTGCCTTGGACCAAGCTATCACTTTCAGCTCTTAATATGCAAATTCACAAGAAGCCAATTAGCTGAGTCAGCTTAGATTTGTGGCTATATCTACGTAGAGAACTGAATCAGGACATATAATATTGCAGCAAGTTTTTAGACAACAACATATTATTTACCTTTAGCAATACTCGATATACGAATTAATTATAAAACAAGCTATCAGATTTGTCATCAACATCATTCAGTTAATTAATAACTACTACTGTATTGCTTGAGTCTTAAATGCTGAGCTAAGTGTTGAAGCAGCTTAGCGGAGAAGCATTATCATAAAGTTTGTATTTATTAAGCCAGCGCATGTCAAATGTTTGACTCCCTCTCCTGTCAAGAGCAAAGCGAAATGAATATGAATGAGCTGCGCCATAAACCAAAAAGAACATAATTTGACTCTGAAATGGAGCACAACCTGAGATGGAACTGCTTTTGATGTTGCTGCTGTTGCTGTTCTTTCGGCTGATTTCCAAATGGAAATTGCCACCGAACAGTTGAGATTTATGACCATAGGGTAAGGTTTTTATGGTTGTTTCTCAACAAATACATCGAGCATGTTTTTATTTAATTATTTTATTTTTATTTAATTTTGTTTGCTTTTGATATTTCAGGTGTTCTGAGTATTTCGTCTATTTTTATTCGTGAGAAAAATGATTCGATTTTCGCTGCTTTTCTTTCTGTGCGCGCGGGCGATTTCAGCGTGCAGATAAATCATTTCATTTAATTGCAATATTTCTAGCTCGATAGCAAACACGAAAAATCGCCGAGCATTTCTGACATTTTCATGCCGTATGGCCAAAGCCAAATGGTTATAAGTAAGACAAATTGCGTTTCAAATCGCCAAGCGTACGCAAGAAAATGCAACCAGTTTGCACAATGTTTATTGTTCACTTATATATATATATCCACATATCCATATATACACATATATATATATATATATGTATCCACCAAATTATGTTTACTGGTGCCTTTTGTGCAGCCTCGTCATTGGCCATTAATATCCCAGACATTATAGACGATTTGACTCTGAATCTGACTCTGACGCAGCAGCAGCAGCATTAGACAAAATGTATAATAGCAGTACATTATTTATACCATATTCAACAGTGTAAATAATGATTTGTCAGCTGGCTGACAACCATGCCATGTAAATAGTCAACAATTTGTCAACACTGGCTATGGAGATATGTGTAGAGCGACATGGAGAGGGAAAATGCATTTCAATGCAACGCATCGCATCGCATGGCTTCCACAAATGCAGCCTTTTAATGCGCTCAATTGTTGCTGGTTGCTGGTTGCTGTTGTTTTTGTTGTTGTTGTTTTCTTTTTTTTGTGGCTGTGTCTAAAACATAAATACAACTTAATTAAAGTCAACATCTGTTGCAGAAACTGACACAACAACAATATCACTTAACAGTTAACTATTAATTACTGTGCAACTATTAACTCGCATAGCTTCATTTAGCTGCCCAGCAGCATTGCCGCAATGTTCATTTCAAAAAATGATTTGTCTCCCTCTCTCATAGTCGTCTATCTATTTGTCTCTTTCAATGGTGCTTGTTGACACATTGTTCATACGCCCCATGGTGTGAGGATCACACATATTGCGCATTTGACCCACTGGGCTGAACTCCCGCGTAATCTATCGATTTTTATTTTTAATTCGTATCAATAGATAAAATTTGAATTTGTTATAATATTGGTTGGATATGACTAATGGGTGTTCAATATACAAATGTAGGTGGAAAAGTAATTCATTCATAGAAAAATTGTAGTTAAACATAGCTATTAACTAAATACCCATATAAAGTTGGATAATTACACAGATGACTTGATTGGTTACACATAAATTAACTAGCTGATGTGATCAAGTAATGTATAATATTATGAATGCACATTAATAGCTAATAGAATCACTTATGTGTCACTTAGATTTAGATAATCAAATTACGAAATTCTCTGAAGGAGTGTTGGTCTTAATTTGCTAGAAACTGAGTACTTTCAATAATATATTATATTAATATTATTATTATATGTATTAGCAATTTTAACACGTTAACACCAGCGTTAACAGCGCGTTAACAGTCTGTTAGAGAGGCCTTCAACACTAACTGCTGGAATACTTATGCTAAATTGTTTTGAGCTACAAAAGCAACAACAACGACAACAACGGAGAACACCTCATTTGTCGCAACATTTTGCACATTTTATGTGTTGTGTGTGTGTGTGTGTCATAAATAAAGTGGCAATTAATCTGAAAGCTGCAGCGAATCGGTCATGAACATAAAATGCTAATTACGTGCAACTCAAATGCTCATTTTGTCTATTGAGTTATTTAATAAGTACAGTAAAAAACGAAAACAACTGCGTTTGACTGTTTGCTTTTTTGTGTAAAATGTCAAACTGTGATTTATTTTTCCGCGAAATAGACACACTTTTTGTGTTTCATTTGCGCGTAACTACAGACACTCACACACACACACACACACACACATAATAAAGAATACAGATGTATATATACACATATGCATATAGTATGTATGCATGAGTATATTGAATGTACAGATCTGCAATCTATTTGATCTGCGCCGACTGTTGCTTAGTTTTGCATTTTTCTACTTAACTGGCGGCTAATATGAAAAGATGTTCTGCTGTGAAAAACAATTTGTAAAATTTTGTGTTCATTGCCACCAGTTATCTTTAAAATAAAATATGTACTGTAATGGTGACGGTAGATAGTATCTGTGCAGCAGCTTAACTTTTATGTCATAAATGTTTGCAATGAAAAATCGTCACGTGTTCATAAGCGGCTTTTTAGCCATTACTCTTATTTGTGGTTGGCATGGTAAACAAATTTTCATTGAATTTCTCATCATCAACTTTTGATATGGGTTCATTTTACTCCCTTTAAAGCCATCCGATTTTCAGACAACCTTTTGTTCGGCTACAGCTGGCTTATCAGTTGCTTCTGCATTTTTGTTGTTGTTCAAAAAAATACAAAAATACAAATTTATGTATGTAAAGTACATGAGCTAGTTTTGCAGTGTGCGAGTGCGTTCTTATCGCTGCTCACAATCTGTAATATAAGGCAGCAGCCCCAACACAAGTAGCTGGTTGTAGCTTCCATTTTACCCTCTCATCTCTTTTTCTCTCTGGCCTCGTCTTTTGTATGTTAACAGCAAATTTTGCTCAAGTGCAGCAGCTGCGTGTAAACAATAACAACAACAACAACAACAACAATAATCAAATTGTTTACTTTTTATCATCGTTGTGGCATTGCGGGTCTGTCTTTAATGGCACGCGTTCCACTTGACTCGCATAATTGCTGAGGCAAACGCTTCAAAATTGAATTCCAATAATGATAAAAAAAATAAACCAACATTTTGAAGTGAAATCATTTATAAATGATTTGGCTACCCATCTTTATTTGTCATCATTAAATATTTATGCGTGCCACAATGTGTGGTCTGGGAATTCCATTTCCGTTGCACACACACACACACACACTCGCCCATACATGCATATATGTTTGGTGACATTTACTATGCTTGGTCTGCTTTTAATTAATATTCTCTGACCACAGATCAATAAATGCAAATAGTGATTTCTCAGTGGCATAAATTGAGATGCGTGTAGAAGCTTTTGTTGTAAAAATGCAGCAGCATCTCTTCATATGGAAACCGCCTAAGGAATTGATTTTTTTTTTGTATCTAAATTTAATTAAAATTCTACGGCTGCCATTATACAGCTAACTGCATGTGGGCATCTGCAAAATTTTTTAATTACCGAGAAACCCAAACGAAACCCAAACACTAACAGATATAGTTGCAGATAGATAAAAATGGAGATCGTTACGTAGATGCCGACAACAAGGAGTGCTGCTGTTGTAGTTGCTGCTGCCTCACATCATCGTTAATAGCCCAACAACAACAACAACAACAACACAATCACATCATCGGTTTTCAATAGAATTTTTCCTATTTTTTTCTCTTACCACCCGCAGCCCGGAAAACAAAAGACAAGCTTATGGGTGGTCGCCTTTGGGCTAGAGTCGAACTAGTTTGCACAGTCATTTACAATATATGGTATACATATAATTCAGGGGAAAAATTGTTTTGATATGTGCCCCATAAATCTACAATTTTATCAGCTAATTTACGAGCAGCGAATTACGCTTGGGGGCGGGCGTGGTTAAAAAAAAAATAAATAAAATGGCAGCAAAATATGATAATTGGTCACCCCATCAATTACAAAACTGTTGGCCAACTGGTCAGCTTCCATCACAGTGCTATCACTGTGACTTGCTATTAGGCATCTCTCTCTGCATCCCCCCCTCCGCCCCAAATTATAAAAATAACAGTTTTGAATGTATTGCAAATGACTTTGACTGTCGCCGCCAGTTGCCGGCTGGCTGCTGCAGTTGGCAATCTATTTGAGTATCTGGCTGATTGGTTTATCGTGCCAAATTCAGGCGTGTCGCCTCAGGTCATATTACGTTTCTGTCCGGCTGTGCACTCGCTATTGTGATTTGCCGGGTAGAAGGGAGGGGGGGAGCCAACAATATAATAATTTTGACTTTGAAAGAATGTTTTGTGCATTGAATGATTTGGTTCATGAGTCAACCTTCTCATTTGTTTGGCATTAATGCGATTTAAATTTTCATCAAATCAACTTTGGCATTAAGATTTTACTTAATTTGCTATGTTATTTAATAATAATTGTTGCTCATTTCCTGTGATTTCTTCGACATATCCATTTCAGTTCAACTTTGTTGGCCGCATTTTGGGACCGCGCGGCATGACTGCCAAACAATTAGAACAAGAGACTGGCTGTAAGATAATGGTACGCGGCAAGGGCTCTATGCGTGACAAGAAGAAGGTAAGTAATGCTCATACATATATAATATAATAAATGTGTATGTATGTGTTTATGTATATGTAAATGAAATTAAACCCATTTTGGC
Organism: Drosophila cognata; assembly: GCA_035041535.1. Classification (NCBI taxonomy): domain Eukaryota; kingdom Metazoa; phylum Arthropoda; class Insecta; order Diptera; family Drosophilidae; genus Drosophila; species Drosophila cognata. Next base: position 6,989,438 of record JAWNLC010000571.1, on the reverse strand, counting down.
AGAAAAACTGCGCAAATCACAAAACCAATTTCAAGCAAACAATCAAGCAACTATTTAATTTCATTAGCACATCAAATACCAATCAGCAGACATCATACCAATGCTCTGCATACTTTGCATTCCATGCTAAGAGCTCCCAAAGAACAACACACACCGACAACACACACACACACCCACAAACACCACTTACATTTAACTAGAACAAAAAAAACTGAACCGCAAACAATTTCGAATCCGCTTTACTAAAAGCTTTTGCGGTAAACTAAGGTGTCGGTTGACATTCGATTGCCCTGTCAACATGAAAATTATTGTCAATTAAATACGGTAATTTAGATTCATATCCAAAAGTTTGCAGTATAATTTTTTGTATTTAAGTAGCTTTGAATTCGTTGTGAATATATTTGACTAGATGAATCGTCACTTCTTAATATATTTCGGGTAATCTCTTGAGATCATTCTAATATATACATAATATGTAGCTGGGTAATCCGATTTAGATAGTTGCTTGACTGTATGTATGACTACACATATGATATATCAAAATCTTGGCACCCCAACACTCATCATGATTTAATTTGGCGTGATGCAAACAAACAAAAACCAGAGCTGTATTGTCGTAAATTGCCAAAAGTGTAGCGGCAATTTGACAGACAGACAAGACATATAAAAATGTTCACTTTTATAGCGTTGCAATATTATGATAATTTAGTAGCCGTGCTACAAAGACCCGACACCCACTCAGGTGCTCTGGAATAACGTCAGCCGTAAATGTCGTGAGTCATTTCATAAGATTTTTGTTTTTGTTGCTTGTGCTTGTGCGAATGACAAGCGTAAGACCAGAGCACAGCCAAAAGTAAATGTTTACTTGCATGCAGACCAGCGAGCAAACAGATAATAATATTGAGAAAAATACGTATATGTTTGTCATAGTTGCCAGAAAGAACCTTAATAGTGCCGTTGGGGGCGGGCCATGCAGTAGGCAGGCAGAGCTATTTACACTAACATGGCTCACTGTCTGGTTGACAGTTCTTAATTTGACAAGTGGTGGTGCAGAATTAGCCAGTTCGGACGCTGACGAGGCATCTTTGAAAGCCAACTAAACTGACAGTTCTTCTCCTGGCTCTTTGAGCTTAATTGATTAGCAAATTCAACGAAATTATATTTAAACGTTATATATATTTTTTTCGTTTGTTTCTTTTATTTTTTTGGGTCAAAAGTTAATGCTTTGACGGCCCACACAGCACTTGACTCACACAGCCTTGGGCCTCCATAAATATTAAGTATTTTCCCATATTTTCATCGAGCGTGTCATCCAAAAGTGCTTTGGGGTTTTTGGCGTGTCCAAAAAAACTCACAGTTAAATCGGAATTTTGAAATTACAAAAATGCATTCCGTGTTGCAGCAGATCGCCCACATTTAATTGTTTGCGGCCATTAGCAAACACGCGCGATGAAATGTCGTCTTGCAACGTGCATTCCTAAGCATTTTGCTGCCCCTTATTTTTATTGCATCGAAATGGCGAAATGAACGATGGAGAAGGGATGGGTGGTGTGAGATGAAAAATGGGGTAGAGCGCAATTTCATTGGCATTCACGTTTCGTTGGCTCTGTTATTACGCACATCACCAATAAAATGTTGCAGCTATGAAATATGTACCCATATTTAAGTACTTGTGTCAGCCATACGTATGCAGAGAAGAAAGTTAAATTATTTAAAGTACACCTTGAATACTGGTAGAATTTACACAGACTTATCCCTTCATTTCTGTCTAACCCTATCTAATAATTTTATACTTAATATCATTCACAGGAGGATGCTAATCGTGGCAAACCAAACTGGGAGCACTTGTCGGATGATCTGCATGTCCTGATCACTGTCGAGGATACCGAAAATCGCGCCAAAGTCAAACTGGCCCAGGCTGTTGCCGAAGTGCAGAAGTTGCTTGTGCCGGTAAGTCATCAATACGTTTTAGCAATAATACACATATATGTATGTTAGTCTGTCAGTCCCTTAAATGCGTTTCTATCCCTACCTTCAATTAAAAATTTTTGTATTAATTAAAAAAAAAAAATATACAAACACAACCAAAAACTCATCACTGCATCAGCGACGAGAGCAGTAAAACGTGCGAGAAAAAGAAATAGCAATTTCGACTCGCATTAAATGCCAATTTGCCAATATCAATATCAATATTAAACAATCACAATTAAACCGAAATGTGTGTGAAAAATGCATTTGCTGTATCTATATATATATATCTATATCTGTTTAAAATATGTAAAATACAAATCGCATTGCTAAAATTGTTAACCTCAATATTAATAATGATTTTCTTTATATTACTTTCATTTCTCTTACCATTCTAATATGCTTAAATGTGTTTTGTTTAATACATTGAACAAAAAATGTACTACTACTACTACACATACAACACACACAACATACACACACAACCACACACATACACACATGCGTGCGCGTACTTGTACTAACAGCAAGCCGAAGGCGAAGATGAACTAAAGAAACGTCAACTTATGGAATTAGCCATTATTAACGGCACTTATAGGGACACAACAGCGAAATCAGTCGCAGGTATGTCTATAAAGCTCTCTACTTATCTAAATTACAATCAATTCATTTTTACTCAATTCATAAACAACACAGAAAAAAAAATATACCAAAATATTTGTCTAAACCAACAGCTAATCCCAGTACTGACTAAAATCACCCGGCTCTGAAAGCAAAAGCAAAAAAAACGAAAGCAATTCAATATCTAATACATCTAACCAATAATGATATAATGAATGTTTTCTTTGAATTTACATGGATTTTCTATACGGACAGCTTTCTCATGCGTTGGTTCTCCTTCTGCTTCTGTTCTGTATCCCGCAGTGTGCGAAGAGGACTGGCGCCGTTTGGTTGCTGCATCGGATAATCGCCTGCTGACGCCGACACTGTCCGGACTGTCCCAGATACGCACATCCGCCAACGCACCACTGGGCGCCCCCTTGATACTTAATCCACGCATGACCGTGCCCACAACAGCGGCCAGTATACTATCCGCCCAGGCAGCGCCGACAGCTGCCTTCGATCAGACTGCACATGGCATGATCTTTGCGCCGTATGGAGACTACGCGAATTATGCAGCACTGGCCGGCAATCCTCTGCTGCAGGATTATACTGATCATAGCGGTGGGTTGTTTGCTAGATAAACTTACTTACATACATAATTCATATATAAACCAAACATAAACATACACACGTACAATCTATAATCTATATAACTACAAACAATGATTTTCGATCAGCTAAATATTGATTCGATTCGATATACTCTTTAACTATATATGCGCCATAACTGTTGACACAAGCAAAACACATGCACACACACGCACACACACACCCCATCTAAATATCGTATCACGTTCTGAAATTACACCAAACAAAAAAACAAACAAGCTAAATATGAGTATGTAATAAGTCAGTTTATGAGGCGAGTCATCGATCAGTTGAGTTCTGGTTAGCCATTTTTTTTTTTTTAACTTTTGTTAGCGTGCCAAGTTACGAGCAATAATACATAGGAACACTACTTACAAACACTTACAACATACATTTCGGGTTTTTCTTTTTGCTAGGTCCCTTAACGGCTAACAAATTCTAATATCTTACTTTGATTATAAAGGAGGTACTTTTCTCAACGTTAAGACACCTGGTTGAAAAAAAAAAACCATTTAAGTTTTACTTATTATATTTGCGACAGCATTTTGATATTGTTCGTAGTATTTTGCATAATAATAACTTAGTTTTGTTATATAATTCAATTTGAAGCTTATTAACCACACATACGCATTTATTTTAGATACCCTTGCAGAGGGCCATAAGAGCATTTTCCTGATAAACTAGTCGAGTCACTTTCCGGGCATTTGTCTGTTTCTCGGTTTTTTAACCTGTATAATTCGTTACCAATCTTTTCTTTCATTAGATCGAACCGGATCTGTATACCCCAAAATTGGCTGGACCGGTTTCGAGTATGTTAGATATTGATGAAAATAAGAAAACTGTACAAATCTGTAAGGGTATTTTTCTCATCGGCATGCCGAAGAAAGCGCTTCTTGTTTTGATTTGATTATTATTTCTGCAGTGCCATAAAGTATGCAACACAAATTTGATTAATACACGCTTTTAACCCTTGACTGGCCTTTTGCACGCTTAATTTTTCTCCATGCCACTCACAGCTAACGATAAATTCTTAACACTCTTACTGTATTGTTTTATAAAAATATATATTTCTTGAATTTTTCTTCGACTTTTTTTTACAAATAATTTTATCTGAATTCTCATATATAAACAAATATTTGCAGTTGGTCGATATTTGCATGCCGGCTCCGTCTTTTGAACTTTTTTTTGTTTGAGTGCACCAAGAATTTATTGAAGTCCATAAATTGTTAGTTTTAGTTCCCGTTAAATGCAGTCTGCCGTTGACAGTGCACAACACAGAACAATTTTAAACATATTTAATTATAGATACATACATAAACAAACATATATATATAGCTATATATTTATTTAGCAACGACAAATGCAAAATGGCACAACAACAACAAAAAAAGAAAAGAAAGAAAATCAGCAACAACAAATACTCAAATACAAAACTGCAGCTTTTAAAAGCAAAACAAATGATAAACAAAAAATACATAATAATAATTATTGCTCGTCAAAGTTTTTGTTAGTTCATAGGTCGCAAACATTTCTACAAACTGGCAATCTGGTCGCAACCGTTTAAAATAAGTGATTTTTAGGCGCTTGGACGCAAATTTCGTGTTTACAATTTTATTTAATTTAATTTCGGGTGTGTTTTGAGCTTTTTTTTTAACCAATTGCAAATTTTCTACTTTTGAACATGAGTATATTCTAGTTGACAACAACAACAATACAGCAGAGACAACAATGACAGCAACTGCCTGGCAAATTTGTTGGTTGTTGTTTGGGAACGATGAGTATTCTACTTACATAAATACAAACATACATACATACATACATATACATACATATTACTTAATGCCTTCAACGTAGTTGTGGAGTTATCTAGCAAGTTATGGTAGTGTATTTACTTTGTCTATGTTTTCTAGTTTTCTATATTTATACACATACTCTACGCTTAGGACACTAAATAACTTGTGTTATTTATTTTATTTTACTATATTTTGGTGTGGGTTGCTGTTCATATTATTTACAGTATATTTTTTTGTTGTGTTTATTCTATTTAAGTGCAATGTTTAGCTGATAGCTAATTAGTTTTGTGAAGCAGTTAAGCGCAGTATTTATGCACAAATGTACCTTACGACAAGTTCATTTGATTTCCGTACCGTTTGATTTTTTTTCCAGCCAGTGCCATTTTTGAGCAATTAGCAAAAGCCTCACTTTTTGTAGCATTTTAAAACGAACAAAATAATAAAATATAATTAATAATAATTAGATGGAGCCTTGAATCGAGTTGGTGCTTAAAACATTTGTAGACCTAAGTTAGTTGAGGTTCAGGCAGCCGTCCAACAATTTCTTGCACAACTAGTCAGCAGAAGCGAACATCAAATGTTTGACAGACAGACCAGACAGACACTGAGACAGACAGCTGGAAGAATGCTAAAGAACTACTACTACACTAAAGTTATGAAAAATGCATACATATATACCATTATACATACATTTAAACAAACGTAGTTGTTTAAATTAAATGTTAGGCTAGTTTGAGCTGCTTAAAGATCACTTATTTCGTCAACGGCATCCTCCAGTACCAATCAATAAGCAATCATATATACGACTCATTCCAAAGAAACAGAATTTAAATGTAAATCAACATGCAATCGCAGTTAATTATTAACATTTTATTTTTTTTAAATATACATATATATATATAATGAAATTGGTAATTAGCGAAAACAGTGTCAGTGTTCCGACAGCAGTAAAAACAATTGTGTATTGTTCACTACAACAAAAGCAAAAGAGCAAGCATAAATATATATTTCTTTTTATTAGCATATAAGTATTGTAGACAATACACATATATGTATATATGTATACACTTATCTATATATGCATATATATGTGTAAACTTATTGCCTTGAAAATATAATCTATAATCCAATATATATATATATACATATATATATATATATATATATTACAACTTTATATGCACATATCTACATGTATCGTATCGTATATTTTAGTAGGCGCCCTTAAGCAGCAACGTCGTTTGGCGGCTAACAGAGAACACCCATATCAGCGTACAACGGTCGGAGTGCCAGCCAAGCCGGCGGGTTTCATTGAGATACAGTAAATGCAACATGCAACGTGAATTTCGTTTCCCTAAGAAACAGATCGTTTACCCAACATCATTTTATTTATCTATCTAAAGAAAATTATTCAATTTTTTTTCAAAATGTTACAAAAAAAAAAAAAAAAAATTAATGAGAACGATGATCGTTATCGTTTAACTTGCATGCACAATTATGTGGATTATTCAATTTAGTTCAATTATGCTAACGATTTTGTATTTATTTGTTTTGCATTCTATATAAAATTAATTTCATTCTATACTTGTTTCAAACTCTTGTACCAATTGCCGCTGCTGTGTATACAATGAAACCCTGCCAGTCCAGTTGGCCAGGCCGGTCTGTGCAGCTCCGTAACTCAGTTAACTCAGTCCAATATATAAATCAAGCGCCTCACAGGTTAGTTGTGTTTCTACTCATCTATAAATTTGTTTTTTATTACTTTTATTTGTTTCACATGAAGTGCAGCTGCAATTTCAAACGCAATAAATGGTGGCTGCATTCCACTTGTGAATTTTGGTTAATTAACCAACACTCACAAAAAAAATAAAAGCAAAGAGAAAATAAAATGAAATGAAAATTGACAATTGAAAAATACATCAACACTGACAGACACATGCTGCAAAATACTAGTGCAATAGAAACAGTAAAGCCGCTTCAAGCTGCTTAATTAAAAAAGTTGTTTTTATATATTGTTTGTTAGTTTATTTTATTTCTTTGTTGACGACGTTGACTTGTGCCTTTAATGTTTTACAAAAACATACAAAAAAAAAAAAAAATTAAAAAATAAAAAAAAAAATAGGTAAGAAATTCGATAATCAATTTCTACTGCAAATCGAAAGCAGACGCAATTTAGTACATTTTGTATTACTTTTTCTTAAGCCATTTAATTATTATTATTATACATTATTATCTATGAATTATGAAATATGAATTTTATATGTGTATTTAGCACTTAAGGCCCTGTTAGTCTGTAACGTTTACCTTGTATATCATATAAATGTATGTTGCAATTGAACCGAAAGTGTACCAGAATAAAGATCAATGACTTTTGTTGAAGTGCAATCCAAACACAGAAAACAAAAACCAACAAACAGCATACCAAGTCTTATGATTAAACTTCAAATGTATGTGCGAATGCGTTGGACATTCGCCATCTTTCAACTTCTTTCAGTCGTTTGAACCTAACGCTTTCTGAATTTAACTAAAACTTCTCCTACGTCTCACATAACTCATTGATCACCTCAGAGAACAAAAAAAAATATAATAAATACATATTATATAATATATAAAAAAAAATGAAAAAAAAAACACTTAACTTTTGTTTGCAACTCTTAATTTAAGAATTTAACGTTAGACCTAAGCTCTGTGTACGCACACACTCGTAGCCAGCGTGGGGCCTGATGTACTACTACTACTACTACCACTACCAATACTACTACTACCAAAAAACCACCACCAAACCACAGCCACTACCACACCTAAGTCGGGGGCGTAACTCTATGCTTAACGTCTGTATCACCCACCACCCAATACTCGTACATAATACACCAACCAACACCCACAAACACTTAGTATTTTAATTTTGATAATAATGCCTTGTGTCGCGTCGAAAAACGTTACAGCATCAAATGAGAAAATATCAAAAAACCACCTACTTACCACGTATACATATATATACATAAAATATCTTGATGTGTATTTAACAGACTTACTCCTTAAGCTTATTGGTTCTGGTATCAGTAATACATATGTTTAATATCTCTCTAGCCTAGTAAGATAAATACTTGTGTAACTTGTTCTATAAAATTGCATTTGCATTTGCTTACAACTCCTGTAATACTTACGCGCACACTATAAAATACAAAACACAACCAAACACACAAACACACACACACACATACACACACACTTACAAACAAAACGAATACATCAATACATCTACAATCCACTCGTATACAGACTTATACAAAAAACAATTACTAAATTGATTCTAATGCCATGCTGAAGAATGTCTGACTTTGATATTAAAATTTAACTCGTGATATGCACAAATAAATTCCCTTTGGCTCATGCTAAAAAAACAAAACAAATACACAATTTGTATGTAAACAAAAACAATGTAAATAACGCTTTACCTTGGCATTTTCGTAAAGTTATTATTTAAACAATTGACAGCCAATGCACTTGCAATTTTATTTATATTTTTTATATTTTCTCTAATCTCGAAATTTGATACTCTATAGCATTTACATATGTATAAAAACCATATAAATATCAAATGATATGTGATGTAATATTATTGCTAATTTTAACTAACCAAAGGCCAAGTTAACTAAACAAAGAAACAAAAGTAAAAACAAAACAAAACCAAAAAAAAAAACAAAAAAAAAAAAAAAAAACGAAATCAAGCAAAACTAGTAATTAAATAATCAAATTTTTACATTTTGTAAATTACTCGAAAAATTCCTGAAATGATTTAAATAACCAATAAATGTTTCTTTAATAACTTATTAAACAGTTTGACATATACAAATCTATAAACATTTAATATACATATATTTAGATTTGCACTATCTACGATTTTTATTACGTATGTGTTTGTAACTTTCAACTCAAATGTTGTATTTACGTACAAACGCTTTTTTTTCTTTTCATTTTATATTTTTTATTGAAATTTATTTTCTTAATTTTTGTGTCAAATTTGCAATATTTTTGAATAGCTTATTTTTTGTGTATATTCGAAACAGAAAAGTTACTAAAAGTCTGTGAGCTATTGAAATCTTGGCCTGCATGTCGTGTGCCCTGCTCATAACTATTTATTGATTGTTCACATTGCATACATAAATTAGTACATACATATATATATATGATATATGCCCGCTTTCATTTAGTAACTTTTTGTGCTCATAAATCGCATATTAAAACTTCAGTGTTACTGCTAGGTATTCAAAATGAAATGAAACAAGAAAAAGCAATAACTAACTTCTAACCTTTTAATAAAACTCAATTTCCATTTCTATGACTCTTTTTTATTTACATGCTAACCTAATAAAAAAACAAAAAACCAAAAAACAAAAAAACCGAAATATAAAATCTAAAAAATCTACCAACAACACATCTCAAATACACATCAAAAATGCATTTCAAAACAACCACAAACTCCACCAAATATCCCTTAAACCAACGCTTGCCGCCTGTCTACCGACTGCGTTACGGTAGAAGACCATGAATTTGGGACACAGCCAGGAAGCAGCAGCAAGAGATTTGCATATGATGTTCAGAGCTCCCAATGCAGTAACAGTCGCACCAGCAGCGTGACTGCAACGCCAACAACAGCCGCCGCAACAGGAGTCGGAGCAGTGTGGCAGTGGCAATAGCCAATAGCATTGTGCAACACGTTGACTGGAATGTGAAAATTATGAATTGATTGTTAATAGTAGCAAGTAAAGCAACCAAACCACCAACACTTGTCACTGACAACTACTAAAATTATATCTCACATACACCACTGTCTCTTACACACACTTACACACACAACGTTTGTGGCCTGTTAACTGTGTGCCTGCAATTCTCATCAATGCATCAAACAGCGAGTGCAACATGAAGAAAATAATGTATTGAATTTTGTGGCCATTTCTGTTGCGTTTTGCCAGCCAGCCAGCCAGCCAGCCAGCAAACGAAAACAAAACAAAACAAACAATTACAATAACAAATCAAACATAGTTTCTAAATTAAATTAATACATAACTTTTACGCACTTTTAAGTTATAGAGCATAGTAAAAAGTTCAGCGAACAAACATTACTTAATTCAAATTCAGCGGCTTGCATACAATTCATATGCTTATCAGTTTCTCTACATATATATGCCGTTAGAGCCATTTGTTTATATTTTTATTTATTTTATTTTACTTTTTTTTTTTTTTGCAAAAGAGCAACAAAAAGGAAAAGAAATAAAAACAACAAAATGAAAACGGAACGAAAGAATATCATATTTTTCAGAATCTCATCCAGAAACTGCTAAACATTTGAATCACATTATATTTTTTCTCCAATGCAAAGATGAATCTTTTTGTAGTTTGTAAGCTTAAACAATTGTTTCAACTGTGTAATAAAACAAAAACGTAGGCATATATACAAACACTCACACACACACACACATCCCCTCACTATGCCGCAATTATTTGTTGTATAATCTGCAAATGTTTTTAGTTTAAAGCAAAATATTCAACATACGGTTATATAAATATTATTTTGTTAAATTGACGAAAATTCTTGTTAATGAAGTATTTCGATTATGATTATGTTATAAACTGTATACACTCAAAAAAAAACCCACAATCACATCTACGCACACACGCACACACACACACACACATCAATATTAGGTACATAGGAATCGCGACGCGTTTTCGTGCAGATTGTGAGTTAACGCAAAAAACGCGTGTGCTAATTAAACGATATTTTTAAAATAACAAAACACAAGTAACAGCCATATTTAGTTAATGAAAAGTAACGAATATCATGCATTAATAATGTACAAGCTAAACATAAATTATTTTAATAATTAATATTAATATTGAGCTCAAGCACAATGTATTATACACAAATTAAATAAAAACCATGAAAAAAAAAACAACAACAAAACAAGTAAAAGATGTTTGAACACACAAATATTTGACAAAATTATCGACCTTAAACTGAAATAAAATTCTTTAATTTAAAATAAATGTCTCAAGTTATAGAACACAGGATTGTGTACAATTTTTATATATATTTTTTTAAATACGAAATCTTAAGAAATAAACTCGCTTATACATTTTTACCAATTAGCAGCTATCTAGCATATCTGTATGCAAATCAAACGAAATGCATATAATAAATACAGTTAATGGAAAATCGAACGAAAATTGCATTTAAATTATGGTACAAAAGAAAAACCGCTACATTATTTTAAATTAAAGAATTTTCCTTAATGCAGCTGAGCTTTACATAAAGCTATAAATAAATTATGCTTACGATAAACCAATTGAAACAAATATGTAGTTAGTGTGCCTTTCAAGCATTGCATATAAGTTAAATGTTAAATTAATTTATAACGGCACAAATCAAAAGAAAAAAAAAAGAAAAGAAAATAAGAAGAAAAATATCGAAATGTCCAAAATGATTGGAGAACAAGCTAAGGAATTAAGCTAATTAACTAGGCAGCAGCCAGTACAGTTTGAAATTATAATAAAAATCATACTCATACCTACAACAAATTCTATAATTAAGTTATCTATTAAATGATGATAACATTTTAAATAATATTTATGTTAGTAACGGCAATCGTGCAATCGTAGCAATGAGCACCGCCAAAATTTTCAAATCTTTTGGTGTGCTGCCTGAAAAATAATACTTTTTGATCATAATTGATTTCGTGTTCAATTTCGAAATTCAATTCAATCGATGATTGTGAGTAACTTAAACAAAAAAAAAACAAACTATACAACATATAAGTGCATAGTAATTAGCTTAAGCACATGGCAAATATTGAATGTTGTATGTATTGTGTTAATGGGAAACATTTATTTCAAACAATATTCGTTCATTCACACACATATCGTAAATAAAATATAATTGCAGATTTATTGAATTCTGACAAGTCTATCCACATATGTTCAAATACAAAATATATACGCAACTGTAAAAAAAAAACAAAACTAAATTATGTACAAGTTTTTGCATAAAATAAATGTTTATAAAAAACCAATAATTAAATGTTTCAATTATCTTGTTCGTATTGCAGCCATGCAAAACAAATGTGCTGTACATGTGCCCCAATACAGCATTGAAAACATGAATAACTGAATACATTCATTATTTAAATCAATCGCAAACAATATAAACAATTGGGGCAGATGTATTGCTTCCATCGTGGCACAGATTTGGGTGCGTTGTACAATTTGATGCCTGCAACAATGAATGTGTATTCGAAGAACAAATCTAAAGCCACAGTTGCTGTTAATTCCGTGCATATCTGCTTTGTCCGATTTTCTCGGAAATAATTCAATAACCGTATTTGTGTAGGTAGAACAAACCAATTACCTTAAAGTTCCAAACCACAGTTACATTCGATAACAGGCGCCTGGCCAATGCTGATGGACTTTGTTAGAAGATTGCATGGGTAGTTCATAAAGTTCGCACTGCGTTTTTACTGTTCAACTTTCTAGATAAGTTGTGCAAATTAAATTACTGGTTAGAATCTAAGGTTATTTTAGGCCTGTTGGTATATCAGTTGATTAAATGTTTAGTTTTCAATTAAAAAGTTTTTCTTTTTAATATGCATTATGCCATGTTAAAGAAACTAACCCAATTTGAATAAGTTGAAGTGCACTTCTAACTTTGTCTTAAGAACGGAAAATCCTTCAATTCTAGATGTGGATATTGGAGTCTCTTCAACGTTGTAAGAAATGCGTGCAGTAGTCGTCAAGGCGCATGTGCAGTAACTAAATGCGATTTAACAGCCCGCTGTTAGGCAGCAATAAAAGCAGTAAACATTGGCGAGACGAGTTCAGTTCTTTGGTAACAGGCGACTTGCAAGGATTAAAAGTGTGCGGGAATCGAAGTCGATTGTGCGATTGAATAACGTTCCTTAGCAACAAGTGAAAATGTGCGAGGTAAAAATATTTCTGTCTGTCTGCTGCTTTTGTGCGCTGCTGGTTGCCATGGTTGATTCACGCAATGAGTCCCAGCAGCTGCCACCGCCATCTTTGACTCATCTGGATAAATGCGGCAGCACCGAAAAGATGGTGGACGAATGCTTCAAGGACTTACCGCCACATCTAATGGAATTTTTACAGAACACCAAGATTGTCATAAGCAAGCAGGACATCATAGCCAAGTGCAAGTAAGTCTCTTCCAGAACACAAGCTAAAGCATGCATTGCAGCTCGTGAGTGCCATCGTTATAAATAAAACACCTGGGCATTAAACGCCAACCAAGAAGTTGTATACATTATTGATTACCCATCCATCAGACATGGCATGAATGCAGACTGGCTTCACCCAAAGGATGCTTAGAGTTCATAATTAATAAGTGTCTGCGTGTCCTCTTTATTGGACTTAAGCACTGAAAAGAAAGTTTTCTGCCCTTTTTCAAAGAGTTGCCTCAATCATCAATTTGTGCTAAATTAAACAACAAAGTGCAAAGTAAACAGAAACTTTTTACTTATATATTTATATAGGTATATATATAGGTACAAATATATATATATATATATATATATATATATATAAATATGAACATTTTCGCATTATTATCCGTTTATGCAAGTTTTGCTGCGTAATTTGATAACCAATTAAAAGTTAAGTCAGTCATTGCGAATCACTGAAAGGCCACAAAATAAATATTGGCCTTGAAATTGATATGGTAGTAGCAAAAAAAATTCATATAGCTTTTCTCCAAATTTAAAAAAGAAATTCTTGTGCATTTTTATTTTTGTCTTTGTGCTTTGTGCTTTATTTACCTATATTCATTTTTTAGTGTTTTTAATCGCGGAATGCGATGCTTTGATGCCTACTCTGCTCGTTGTCTCCAAAACCGAAAGCTTGGTATGTTTAAAAATAATGTGGACGGCGCTCGGAAGTTTTTCAAAAAGTTTTGTGCCGATGAGGATTTTCAACGAGGTAAGAGAGAAGCCAAATGTCTGCTTTGAAAATAAATATGAAACTGATTAAAAATGTATCGCAACAAAATCGCTTTGAACTTGTTAATTAAATTCTTTTGAGACCAACTTCCTAGAATTGCTTCAGTTATACAAAACTTTACTATATATGTTGCTGCTAATTAAAATATGATGAAGTTGCATATCGTGTAGATATTAAATATATACATGCTCATAAACTATTATGCAATCTTAAACAAAAGAAGCAAACAGTTTGCTCATATTAACATATGAATAAGTATTAAAGGGTCATTAAATGTGTCCGCTTATGCGTTAGATAATCGGATTGAACAATGACAAGGGTATTTAAATTTCAAAACAAATATATTATTTTTAGATCTGAGTATTCTACTGTGCTCTAATTATTGCGATTGTCTGCGACAGATTATTGTATTATTATGGTGCGCATCCATTGTAGATTACCTGCGTCACAAGGATTGCTTTACATACATACAGGAAGATTGGATTAGCTGTACGACTGACTTTGAAAACATACTCACAGATGACTTGCATGATAGCACACGCAATGTGAGCGATAAGTTTATGGAATTTTGTTGGTAAGCATCTTTTCAGCTGGGTCGATTTCAATAAATAATTAATTTTTAATAATTTTCTTTGCCAATTGCTTGCAGCGCACGGTATGCATACGAGAACTGCATTTACAATAGCGCACGGTACAAATGCTACAAGCACTCCGCTGAATTTGCACGGGAAACAGCGAAAATGCTATCGGATGAGAAGCACTTCAGCAACTGCCGGCACTTGGAACATATCTGTGCGAATTCTGTGCGCCTTGCCTGGATGCGAAGCAGTTTGCTTCCCTTGGCTCTGGTGCTGGCAGTGCGATTTTTGCGGCATATCGTTAGACCGTAGAATTGCATACCCTTGGTAGGTTGTGTGTTTTGGTTGTCCAGTTGAAAATGCATAGCATTGAGCTTTCCGTGTGGGCGTGTGATTCTCTTTGGGGTGGGTACTGGGTCGGACAGCGACACTTGCTAGACTTTAAGTTGGCTATAATACATTTCTGTGTATATATGTGTATTTAATAAATTTAACTGTAGTTGTGCAATAATCTCCAAAGTGGCATGAGAAGGGCGACCCTTAAATATGTACACAATATTGTGGATGAAAATAAAAAAAAGGTAAGTCGGTCTCGTGTGCAAAAACTTTGAAGTTATAAGTTTTCCAGCTGCTTTTTTCCCACCAATTTTGTTTGGTTTTTGTTTATTTTTGCATACCATTTAAAGTCTGACGGCGAAACTTTTCGCTAAATGTTTGCGCATGCATAACACAAACATCGTATAAAAGTTCATCTCCCAGCAACTAAACTAATTTGTTTTGTCACATTTCTGCTTTCAATACAGATCGATATTTTGTAGCTGACTTGCTTTTAATGCAAGTTAACACAAATTAATTTTGCATTGATTATGACAAAGGCTGCCCTTGTGTCCTACTTTATAGGTGCTCGTACTGCGTTCCACATAATAGTCATTTTGCAAGAGAGCGCCAATTTAAAACGTATTTAACCTTTCCGTTACAGAAATACTGCCTTAGGTCTTTACTTGCATAGAATTGTTTATGAGTTAAGCGCAAATGTAATAAAAGTGCTCTCAACAATTTCAATTTGATCCAATAAGTATGCAATATAATTCAGCGAAATGGCTTTATATGTGGGCCTTATGGTACTCCTTTCACCTATTGCATGGTCTATTTAAATTCGACTTCAAAGGTACTCTTTAATCTGCAACATTGTTTTCCGCGACATAGAAAATCACCAATAATATTGTTGACAAATCATTTGCATGATGATTGAACTGCAAAAGCCAATCAAATATTGATGAAACACGTGTGCTCAACATTTGTCCATTGAAAATCAAATTTTGCGAGTATGAAACTCATTGTTAAAATACTTTCACTACAGCAGATTGGATACTTATATATATCAGACTTTTATCTGTTTGTTTAATTGACATGCAAAAAGGTTAATGGGATTTTAATTAATACATTTAAAGGTAATGTTAATTGAAAATGTAATACAAATACAGAGCCAAAAAATGTACAAATTAATTTTGTCAAATTGTCAAATTGTGTTCTTATTTACCAACGCTTGCTCTTCAAGTCTGAATTTAATTAGATAAAGTCTTGTTGCTGCTTATAATAAGAATAATAAGTTAGGAATGCTTGCAATTAAATATGTTGTTCTATTTTTGGTATGCACGTTTTATTTTGGCGTAATCCAAGTTTAATTGCATTCATATGCGACGCTTATGCATGTCCAACGAAATTCAAATATGCTAAATGAATATTATTTTTCATAAAAACTCAAACGCTTGGCAATGCGTTGCTCGAAATATGAAGACCAGCCAAATTGCACATAGTTGCCGTTAAATTTTTTTATTGAAGTTTGACTTAAAATACAAAAAGTATGTAAATGTCTGAGCATCTTGAAGCTATTTACGAACTTTAACAATCGAAAGCAGCTTATAGAAAAGATTCCATCATTCGCAATAATGCTAAAAAAAAAATATTAGCCGTCTTTCAGTGAAGGTTTCATGAACCTAAAGCAATAAAGTGCAGTTGCACAAAATGAAAAACAAATTGAAGTTCAGTTGAAAGGAAAACCTACCTGTGATCTTAAGAAATGATGATATGATTGGGACGAGCACCAAGAGTCGACTCGAGATAGCCATTTCCCTCACTTGGTTTCTGTGATTATTCGAATTTACATATTTCCCCATATAATAGACACAAATAAATATAAAAATGTGCTTATGGTCACAGGGTATTAAAAATGCATGAAGTTAAATCTTAATTAGAGAGGCTTAATAGCGTTATTCTCAGTATGTCTGAGAGAACGTAGATTAAAATGGTAGACAACAATTAAGCTCAGGGGAAAAGCCCCGCTTTATGTAAGAGTAACAAAACAAAACTGTTGAAATTTGCGTTGGTCGCTATTTTTGTTGTGCTTTTTTTTTTTTTTCTTTACACGAGCACACTTTGCTATTCTTTTCAAGGTCAAGCTTGTTGTCTCGAAAGTTCTAGTTGCAATGCGAATGAGCAATGTGTATACTTCACTTTGAGAGCGTACTTAAAAAAAACATGTTATTTGTTTTACTTTGTTTTTATATGTTTTTTATATGTGTTTTTTGTTTTTGACAACCAAACGGCGATTAGCCGCTTATGATTTGCGTCAGTCCAGTATCATAATCCCTGTAGCCACCGCCACCTCGTCCACCACCTCCGTTATAGCCATTTGGTCCAAAGTTTCCTGAGTATACCGGACGGCCGCCTCCATTACCACCGCCTCCGCCTCCACCTCTGTAATAGTTTCCGCCACCTCCTCCTGCTCCTCTGCCACCGCCATTGCCACCTCCGCCAAGGTTTGAGTATACTCCTGGTGCTTGACCACCGGGCGGATTACCTGCGAATGCCGTTAGTTATTTATTATAATTTTGCATCGAGAGTCTTATTTGCGTTCGAATCTCTTACAGTCATAACATCCGCCGCCAATGTACACAGCCGCCTGTGATATTGCCAATGTGCTCAGCATGAAAACCGCAAAAGCCACACTAAAGTTTCCCATCTTGTTGTTGTTGCTGTTGTTATTGCTTGCCGTTCAGTTTAGTTGTTGGTGTGTTAAGGTGCGAAACGGGTCTGGCTTGTGGCTGCAGCCCGTAGCGACTTTTATACATCGATTGTTCGTTGTGTGATTCTGACTTAGCAATTCCATGATCACCTTCTCGCTCAAACTTGTAAACAGATAGTACTATATGTATATGTATATAAGCGTCGAGCATTAATCAAAGCGGGGAAATGCCCAGTATATACATATATACCCAAGCAAATACCTACTCTGTATGTGATGCGTTCATTGTTAATTTGGATTTACACTACGTCGAGGGGTTGTGTGAATGTTCTGACAGTCACGACATTTGGCTCGAATCGTTTGTTTAAAACAGATATGCAAGCCATTTCATTTTCGCGTGGTTGTGGGAGACTGTCGCTTATCTGGAATTACAATTATCATTCATGTTCAATGAAAGTATTAATTATGTAGATTCACTTTTCAGCAGAATTTTATAGTGTTGTTTGACATTCATTTTTATTTGTAGGAGTCTTGTCGTAAATCAATATGTACTCATTTGGATTATTTTCATGAGTAGTTAATTATATAGCTATCAATGTGTGGGGTTTTCCCAATGTGCACTCTACTAAATGATACACGACCAAATACATACGGTTGAGTCTCTACAATATTTAAATTTCATAATAAATAGCTGGTCATCTAATAGTAAACAGTCAGTAGCGCATTTTAAAGCCGGTGCGTTGTTATCAAGCTTTAAATGCCCACCTATTGAACCGTTAGCGATAACATTTAGTACATATTATATATGCAAATTGTTTTTGATTTACATGGCATATATAAAATCTGTTTAAGCGCTGGAGGCTTTTATAGTTCGCTGCAGCTAAGATGAAGTACTTCACGTGTGCACTGCTCTTGTTCGGATTGTTGCCGACGTTGATCAGCGGTTAGCACTTATAGCGATTACTTTCTGATTAAACCTAATTAAATGCATTGAGTGTGCTCAATTTACAGCTTACCCCAGCACTGTGGTGGTGAATGGCGTCTGTTTGACTTGTGAGTATCTGATGCATTCCTGCCGTCGGTCTTAATGCACAAATGAAACGCCTCAATAGGTCCCAATCGAAACGGGGATCCGGTGTACATAAATGGCCAGGAATACCGCAGCTTTTCAGGTTCGGGTTCCGACGGGAACGTCATTATCAGTCGTCCGGGCTATAATAGCGGACGTGGAACGATTGTAAGGCGAGGCGGTACCACTGTCGTCAACGGCAACTGTGAGATATGCAATGTGGATGTTTAAATGCCGGCTTAATTTTCAGTAAAGTGCTCTAGCAGCGTTTCAGAATGCATAAGTGCTTTCAGGAAACTAACAAGGCCTCTCAATTAGTTTCCAGTGCCTGTAAATTGTAAGCCCAAATAAACACAAGTAAATACAAATACACTCAAGAAAACACATTGAAATATGTAAGTCAATAAAATATTAAAGTCAGATAAACATCCGTTTTGTTCACCATCATACGTCAACAAATACCAACGCAGTTAACCCATCACACATTTCAGTTTTGCCTGCATCCACTTTCACACTTTGTTTGTGTGGCCAAAAAGCGTGTAATAAAGGCGGACAAAGACCATGCCCTTTTCTTTTTCTTTTTTTAACCAGGTGTTGCAATTGAATTGGGTAACTTTGTGTTTGACTTTGCAGAAGTTCGACTGACATCGTTGTTTGAGAACAAATAAAAATGCTGCCGTCTAGAGCAGATGATTGGTCTATACTCTGTTCCCAAAGCAGCGCAAAGTATATTCTTATAAATATGATTCAAAAAGTTGTTGCTCCCTTTCAGCAGTAGTCAATAGTTTTTAAATCAAATGCCGCTTTAATCGATAAAACAATCTCAATAATAATAAAAAACTTAACATCTTTATCTGTAATGCAATTGATTAGTAGTGACAAACATTAAGATAATTTGGGTAAATTTAGTTTTCGCATTAAACAAATTTTATTATTTTCTCAGAAATATACACAATTTGTATATGGATTTATCAAAAATAATAAAACGAAATAAAAGAAAAAATAAAACTATTTACTTTATTTAACTTTGGATACAGGGCATATACAACAAGCTATCAAGTAAATAATACGAATATTGACAAGGTAATAAAATAGGAAAAATACAAACGAAAGGAGCCCATTGATGGAATTGGTTTCATATTTTAGAAGTGTCGCCTCTCAATTGCTTTGTAACAGTAGCAGAGTCAAATTGCTGGAAAATATAATATATTTAAAAATATATTTGTATAAAAATATTATGCATGCAGCTGACCACAAATATGTGTAAATTGCAATTGTTGATGAATTTTAAATTTGAAATTCCTAATCGATTCCTATGAAGTCGATAAAGCTTGGCGTAAATCTGAAATGTTAGTATTTGTATGCTAATTTGGCTGCCAAAAACCCAAATACAGTTTAATTATATTTGTTTTGCTTCTGATATAATTTCCGATTATTACTTATATTCTGCCTGTATTCGAAAGTAACAACAAATTATAAATTAAAATATTTCAGTTTGTGATTTGATTTATACATTTTCTGTGCTTGGGCCAACGCAGCTTGGATGCCGGAATATCGCGTCATGCACAGTTTTCTCTTGTTGGATTTTTTTGTTGGCTGAAAAGCATTTCCTTTATTTAACTTAACTTCCGAATTTAACTGAAGTGTACCCTGATTTGCTGTCCTTACTCTATTTTGTATAAAGTGTGTGTAAGGCTAATGCTAATACAGTCACGATTTTGATATCGTTGCCCTACTGTGAGCTCAATTTAATTGAATAGCAGAACACAGTTGGAGTGAGCATGATTAATTTGTTGTCATTCGGTGATTTCAAGTATCCGTATTGAAGTTGCTTAAAGGGCCCGTGCAAGGTATTCAATAAAACGTCGTTCAATTATATATATATATATTATATATAAATTTCTTTGAACTCTGTGGTTTCTGAAAAATGTTATTTGAATTTCTTACATATCTGTGCTTGATAAAAAATATCATCACACAAATGTTTCCATTGAAAAAAATAATTCTTCGAAATACCATACTGAAAATTGACAAAGTTTTTACTGCTTACTGCTTTAGGACATATGAATAAGTTTTTTTTCACATACATATATCTAAACTAAATTCTGCACATGATTAAGGCCACAAAACCACTCAAATGTACAGGTTTTGCCTGCTTTTATTTTATTATTTATATATAAGTTTTGGACTGCACTCAGGAATAACAAAAATGTACTTAAAACAAACAAACATTTTCATTTTCATTTTCATTCATTTCCCTGCCGGTTTTAGCGTTGGGAATTGTTTGGCTTCTGGTTGGTTACAAACTTTGACAAATGCCTCTCTGTGGTAACTCTGGAGTGGGCACTTGGCTTGGAAGCTATGGTTGCCTTTGGATTTCTTTTTAAGCAAGGCATTTTTAGCTCACTTCATTTACGGCGACATTTGATGTATTTTGCTTTGTGTTTATCTCAGGTTTTTCGGAAAGCGTTAAGCTAAGTCCCGCTTCGGGATCTATTTAAATACATCATTGACATTGGCAAACATAAAAGCCAAACTTGTATTTGAAAAAGTATTTAAAACTCTTTGATTCAATAATCAGAGTGAATATTTTACAATAATGAATTATATTTTGGGTTTGTGAATCCAGGTGCTGTATCGAATGTCTGCTGCAAAGTTGTAATGCTTTTAATTGAGTTTAGATCAATGAGGCAAAAGCTGCTTTAAAATTGATTCAAAATTTCATTAGACCATATGAAAGTCAAGAAATCACTTTAAGTGTCATCGCAACATAAAATATTCAGCTCATTAAATTTTGTTCAACTTGAATGGCTTTTCATCCACCTTATTTTAGCAACGCCAAAGGAATTCGCCTGCTCAAATCACACAAAAGAACAGCCCCTAAGCCCTCCTCACATTGCCTCTGGCCATGTCCTGTTGGTCTTCTCCGAAGTGTAATCACTGCTGCAAGAAAGGACATTCCAACACTTGACGACAAAATTTAGTGACTATAATCTTTCCGCATCATGTTTAAGTGTTTGGTTAATTTGTCAATGCGTGCTAATGATTCATATATCAAAATTTAATCTCAAAGCGAACACTTTTGCGACTTTTGTGAAATCCCTTGTCAACGAATTTAATATTAAGCATTAAATTGCCAAATAAAGGTTATATGTACTTAAAATTAACTTCCATTTATAACGTACAATGCGGGTATGCATAATTCATGTGACTGCACTTGTTGCTTGAATCTGATGTTTAAGCATTAATAATGTGGCTTTAAGTGAGCATCAAATGAGCTGTTCATGGTAAAGTTTATTTTGTTTTCTGTTAAATGTGTAATTACCAAGATAATTGTGGCGACTCCAATACGCAGAATCCAATCAATCTGTGTCAAGAGCAGCAGTATAACTTCATCTCCATGATAATTATATTTATTTAGTTGTGTGCATGTACATGCTGATGGTAGTTGGTATCCTTGCGCTAATATGGCTATTAGACGATGTTGCATATTTTGTCACACAACTGTATTTACACTTTATGACTGTTCACATTTTTAATTAGCTTTTATCATCGTCACTGCGCGGTAGTTACAGACAACAATTATACAGACAGTTGTGATGAGTCCTGTGCGAGTTCTGTGTGGAACCAGTGCCAATGTATTACATATAAATATTTCCCCAATGTCAATGAACAGTGTGTGTGTCATTTTGAGTAGGTGTGTGTGTACGTGTGCTCTGTGTGATGCCAAGTTGCGGGTTTTATTCTGTTGCCAGTGACCTTGCTATTTCCTCTCCATATCACATTGGTAGACTCATTTGTATTACAATTAAGAGCCCAACAGCAATCCGGGGCAGACACACATGATTTCAAAGCAAAAGCAGCCAATTCATAATTGTCAATGTGATTCAGAATCAAATGATGTGAATATAAATCAATTTGTTATGTTGACCATACGAGGGTTTCATTTGATTAATTTACATTTAATGCGATACTGAATATCCTGTCATTGGACTCGAGTTGAACTTCTGTTGTGACAGAGTGAATGAAATAAAAAGATTCAATTGATTTAACAGGTGTGCCCAGTAGATATATGTCTGCACGTGCTTAACTTTATTTTGTGTGTATTATCATGGCGCCAAGTGGCAAAACGTGTAAGCACTTTGGTTGACCAAAATATAGTCCTTGTCTTACAAAATATACTTTACGTCTGTTCAAGACGACGAAGGCTGAACTCATAGACAACCCACCTGTTTCAGGTAGTTGCGAACTGCAGGTCCTTAAGTATTAAAAAACTTAACCTAAAATTGAATTGAAACTTCGTGCTATCAACTACTTATTGAGTGCACGCAACTACCAAGATAACTTTTAGCAAACCAGTTTGCACCACCGTCCGACTTCTGACAGTTCATTTTAAGTTATTACCAGGACCAGCAGGTAAAGTGCAGCATATTTAGTTGGTCGTAACTAGTTTAATGTATGGCATCAGACAGACTTTTGCCCTGCTTTACTTCCTCTGACATTTAACCGCCGGTCAAAGAAATTAAAACGTCAAGCGTTTTACCTCTTTATGGTCGCCAAGTCAGTAATCATGCTCATGTGTGTTGCGTTATACGATACTTACTTACGATATTTATATATTTATTTATAAATCTCTGGCTTACCACTGACATGTGCCACATTACACAAAGCTGTTCAAGCATATGTGAATAGACAAACATATACGTAAGTGTAAGTAGTTATGTATGTGTAGTTACTTACACCCGGAGAAATATATTTGCTTACAAGTTCTTAGTCACAACTGAAAAGATTTTCACGGCTTTGTTACAATACTCGATTTTCGTTGAGCATTTTAAAATTCTATCAGCTTATCATACTTAATACATCAGCTTCAATTCGTCTACTACTGAGTATGAATTTCATCATTTTGGATTATTTTATATGGTATTTCTTCAAGTGTAGGTTAGAATGTTTATTGCTTCAACACTTAAACCCCACCCTCCATTTGTGGTTTGTTGTGGCGCATATGTTGTGCACTGAAGCTCTTTTGATATACATATATGCATATATCATTAATTTGTTAGGGCTATAAAATAAATGGAAACACGACCGTTTGCAATATGTTGATTACGTTTAGAATACTATACAATCTATTTTGCACAGGTGCACAGACAAGCACATAAAAAACGAGCCGTATCGCCAACAATTGTTAGTGTTAGTATGTTAATATTATTAGTGCTCGGAAAGGGACTCACATTCTCCTATGGGATGCTCGAGCAATGTGGACGCACACAAGCCAAGCTCGTTAATGAAGTTTACCAGTTTCCTGCCAGTCTGTGTGAATGTGAAAAGAGTGACCTCGAATATTATGATTTCCCCTGAACTCAAAAAGTTAATCAAAGTGCACTTCCCTGTGTCTGCCAAACACAGTTTTCTGTTGAAATTTGGCATGGCTGACTGAAATGTGTGTATAGAAAACTGATTTTATTTTTGAATTCCACCTAATTAATATCGACATTTGAAAAGGGGCTGCAAAAGACAAACTTTTCCTATTAATATTTAAACAAACATCAAACATCATCATCATAAGCAGTCATTTCAATCAAATTTTCAATTATTTATACATATTTCCTTTGAATTTAATTACTGCGAAGTTATGCAATTGGATATTGATTGTATATTTATATTCAATATATATAATTATATTCAATTGGATTCGTGAAAGCACAACAGATTAACCGTAAATCCTTTGATGTGAGTTAGCTTTTTACTCACAGACAAACACAGTGTCGCGGACAGCCAATATATCCTTCAATTTTAATTTTAATGATGTGCTGTCAAGAGTAAATATTGAAAAGAAGAAGGAGAAGAGTAATTTAATCTGTTATTCGGGGGTTGTTTTTAAACCGTTTGAGAATTTGTATTTGTTTACTGTCAAAACAAGATATGGCTTGATGACAGCCCCACATTAACATAATAACGTGACCCTCTAATCGATAAGCCTGCCAATTCCGATGAAAGCGCACAGTCCCACACACTCAAATGATGGTCGACATTCAATAACAATGCATATATTTGAACACCCCAAAGCATCTGGTTGTTTGCTGGATGTGAAAGGATTGGTTCTCGACTTTGCCTGGCGCTAAGTCTTTAATGTCTTTAATGTCTTTAATGTCTTTAATGTGTGACATGTGTCAATAAACAAGCAATTAGTCTTTCGCACATAATTTCACTTTAAACAGAGCACCCTTGATCCATTTCGAGTTGGAGTGTTTGTGTTTGTGTTGGCAGTGGCGTATGAACACACAATGCCTCATGGCTTCGAGTGTTTTTGTTAGTGATAGGGTATTCTATATTTCGGCATTCGCTATACTCTGCTCAGGGTAGAGCAGGAGCAGGTGGCTTGTGGTTAGCGCGGCTAGTTGAAGGACGCTTATGCCAAACATAGTTTAATAATGGGTTTTTAACAACTTTGTCAGCTAGAGAAAAAGCAAAACTTTGTTTCGATGGGTATTCAGTAAATGAG
Organism: Drosophila cognata; assembly: GCA_035041535.1. Classification (NCBI taxonomy): domain Eukaryota; kingdom Metazoa; phylum Arthropoda; class Insecta; order Diptera; family Drosophilidae; genus Drosophila; species Drosophila cognata. The sequence continues at coordinate 6,964,240 of JAWNLC010000571.1, read as the reverse complement.
CTTTGCAGTTTAATTTTGAATTGAGTGCTCAAAATATAATTGCTACTCATTTCTTGTGCAGAGGAGCATCCTTTTAATTATATCCAATTTTCATCAGTGGTGATACGAAGATGTACAGTATACAAATGTCAATTGAGTGGCAACTTATTAAACCTTCATAAATAATTATATTTCATAATATTGGTCGAATTAGTCGGATATTTATTATTAAATTAGAATAAAATTATATAAATATAAAGTTGACTATTTTTAATGTGCTTTGATTGTGGGTAATCAAGAAAATTATAAGCTGTAAATAATAGAATAAAAAACAGTCAAGCCAGAAACACAATTGGTTAAAATGGAGAATACTTTGCGGCCTTTTCCTACTGAAAACTTTTGCAAGTAAAATAATAATTAATAATTAATAATTAGAATATAAATATAAATATTGAAATTGTAATTATACGTTTGTGGAATTGATTTCAAAAAAGTTTCGATAAACTCAGTTATGCCGCCTAAGTAAGTTTGATTTATGTTATTTAAAGTTTTTTCCTCAACACAATTGAAAGTAAGGAATAGCCGTAATGTATGCATATACTTTTTGAAAGTGTCTTTGCTAAGTTGAGGAGCAGTTTACATAAAACTTGAAACTTCGTTAACTTAGGGTCGATTCACTCACCGTAGGTACTTTCGTTAAGTGTGGAGTGCACTTCGTTGAATTCAGACTCTGGAATCCAGACCAACTTGATTTAGCCAATACACACACCTAGCAGTACGTTTAACAGCGTGAACGCTAGGTGTCGTCAGCACCTGCTCTATTCGCTGCTCTTCAGCGCTAATTTTGTTCATTCTAAATAAAATCAGGTATGAGCGTTTTTTCAGCGGCAGACATATTTTGTTTAGCAAAGCAGACCATTTTATACGTGCCCAACCCACTTGTCTGAGAGTGACCGACCCGCTAAGCCAACTGGCAGAGTTGTTGTCGAGAGTTGGATTTTTACGACGAGCGAGTTGGCGCTTTTGTGTGACACTACAAAGGCTGCAAAACTGCATGCACCGTCAGAGGAATGGCCATGGGTTGTGGGCTGTGGGCAGAGACATTGTCAGAGAGGAGAAGGGATGAAGGGGAGAGGGCCTGTCGCCTTTGATTTGATTAATTGATGCATTAAGCTCATTTACGCATAATTAATTCCACTTAAATGAGAATTTGAATTTGTATTTTGAAAAATCATAAATTTTTTTTACACATTTTCATGCCCCGCTGGCGCATAATCATAAATTCAACTCGTACGACAAATCAGCGGCGGAGACAAAAAAAAAGAAGAAAAGAAAAGAAAAAAATTATTTGCTGGCCTCCGGCGCTGCCAAAGAAGCGGAAGTACAAATTCAACTGCATATGTTTGCTTTTGACATGTGTGTGTGTGTGTGTGTGTGAGATATGGTTGCAGATAGCATGTACAAGAAAAATATGCTGCATACATACACACACACACGCACGCACCTGGGTGTGGCTGCAGCTACGTGATTTCTTGACAAGAAATACCAACACTGAAATAAATGTCGATTTCTTGAAGTTTGCCACAAAAACTAAAGGCAAAGTGGCAGAGGCACAACTTGCCGCATGCTAATGCAAAAAGTTTTTAGCCAAGCCAAGCCTAATTTAGGTCATTTCCTTAAAGTGCAGCAGCAACGGGCAAAGATGACAGACGACACCCCCTTGAGAAAGCATATTTGTCGCTTGTTTTGTGCCAAAAAGCAATTACAGATAAGATCGACTCATTTCAGTTCGGGCGGCTCGCTGACTCTGTTTGCCAACTGTCTTAAGAATTTCGCTTTTCACACTCTAAGCTATGCAGATAGCCATCATTAGGCTGCATTGCATTGAGTTTCGCTTTCCGTTTGTGTTGCACACTGACACACTTTGATCGCAAGTCGCAGATAGCTCTCAAATTTGCGTCATAATTTTCGTCCCTTTTTTTGTACAGCTATTGACCAGAGATCCCTAAGGTTCCAAACAGGAAGTGCAAGGCTCAAGGTGCAGTCGTTGAACTCGAGCAAGCAAACGCATTCATATTAATTAGTTGCTGTACACAGTTATTAAATACAATTATCTTAAACTAAACAAAACTGTTTGTGAATGTCAGCCATGTGCGCTGCTGTGTGACTCAAACGACAGCATCAACTTCTCGTGCACAAATTTTAGCTTTGCGACCACAAAACCCAAAACCAACACCAAACTACTACCAAAAACACCCACTCTTAGACTTCTAGCTCGTTGCCAGCTCTGCTCTGAAGTGCACATTGCATTTCGCTGATGAGGGTAATTAAAAAGTTTCAGATTCAACCAAAAAGTGCAACTGAATTGGATGGGCTTGGTGTGTCGAGGAGGAGGGGAGTTGTGGGGATTGTAATGCATAAATCAGAAATTATCTCAAAATCTAAAATGTGAAAGTAAAGAAAAATCGACATGCATCATGCCAAGCATAAATAATACACATTAACTTGGTTTGCTTGCCAGCTGTCTTATTATTTGATTTTTGGCTAATAGAGCTTTTGCCAACCAGAAACATCAACAACTTTTTCTGTCTGTCAAAAGTTTTATGACAGATTTTTGTGATTATGCGTGCCGAGCTTGGGCTTTAGATATCCGCAAGAAAACTGCTGAAATGTTTTTGTGTGCGTTCAAAGTTGAAATGCAAATTAGATTTTAAATAGTTTTTAGCTTGATTGCGTGGGCTGCATGGATCAAAAACCTAATGGTATACCATTTCAATTTGACTAATTTGAAATGCTTTCTGCGCGTTGCTTTAAGCTCTTCAGCAACCCTTATGACAAACCTCCCCCCATCCCCCATACACCAGCAATTGCAATTGCACCTGCTCCTCCTCCTCTCAGACCAAAGATGTTCGCTCAAGCTACCACAAAGGCAGCTAATTAAGGAAATTGAAATAAATAAAAAATACCCAAAAATAAAAAAAAATAACCTGAAAATAAAGCTTAAAATAAGAATGCAGGGGGAAATGCACTTTTCATGCCAATTTTATAAAAAATTGAGCAACAACAAACAGTATGCAGCATGACGGCTGCTGCCGCCAAAAAGTGCAACTCTTGCAAAAAACGCCTAAAAGCAGGCAACGTGCAACGCAGAAGGCAGCAAAGCAAACGGCAAACGGCAAACGGCAGACTGACCCCACCAACAAAATGATGACAATGACACAAAAAAAATAGAAAGGATTTGCTATAGGTAAGAGCAACCTTTAAGCAGTCGGGGTGCTAGAACAAAGACCAGCAAGCCCCATCTCCTCAGCAGGCCCCCATAGCCAAAAACACCGCATCAACGACAAATTGCAAACAAAATCCACCACAGTTCCCAGCAAACGGTTAACTGCAGTGCAATGCAACGGAAATGTGAATGCACCGTAAAGTGAAGTGAAAATTTGTACTTGAATTTTTCTATTTTCCAAAACTGTTTTAATCGTTCTCTTTTATTTCTACTTTTTTGTTTTTTTTTTTCGGTTTATTGTAATTTTTGAAGGCCCAAAAAAAGACTAAAAGGGAGAAATGGAAATTAAAATGAGAGCTCAGGCTGCAAACAAGGAACAACTCAAACATCATAATTTCTAGCTGCGCCTGAGGCAAGGTGGGGCGTGGCATGTGCATCCGTAGCACCAGCAGCAACGACAACAACAACAACAAGGACAACAACAACAATGCGCGCGCCCACGTACCAACACCAACGCTGAAAGGTGCATCGGTTCGCAAGGTGCTGCCGGATAGGGGGGCAAGTGGCATGGGGCAAACGGAGAATGCTGTCGACTTGTTAGCGTGCCGCTTGTTCATGTTCATCAACAATGCGGCGCTGACGTCGCTGACGCTATCGTCTTGCAGGAAAATTTCATTTCCAGTGAGGGTTGTGCAAATATACAAGCAACAGCATCAACAACAACAACAACAACAACAATTACAACGACAGCTTTCAGCAGGCAACTCCTGGATTTTTCTTTAATTTTTCTCTTTCTGCTTTTTTTTCTGCTACTGCCCAAAAAACAAGCTCAAAAAATTAAAAGAATTTTTGTTAAAAAGCGTTTCAAGTGGGTACTGCGATGTCGTCGTCATCGTCGTAGTCGTCTCTATGTGTGTCTCTCCAGTGGGCGTGTGTACATGCGCATGTGTGTGAGTGTGTGTGTGTGTGTGGTGCAAAACACCTCATGTGTGCCAACAAGCACACGTTGTTGGGTGCAGTGACACGGCGACAGCGACAGAGACCGACAACGTCGCGCATTTTGGCTTTTGACGCTGACGCCGAGTTTGGCGCTTGATTTTTAGCAGCAGCTTTTAATTTTTATTTTCATTTTTAATATGCACATTTTTATTACTGCGATGCGGCAAGAATATGTTAATTCTATTGGAGTGTTTGTGACACGTCAATTTTTCGAAATCCCTTAGCTAATAATCACAAATATCGAGTGCAGCAATTTGATGACAGTTTGCTAGTATTGATTTAAGCATAACAACATTTTTAAATTAGTTTAAGATCAGTTTTGATATTACTTCGAAGTATTCATATTCTTTTAAACATGGAAGTCTCTAACAGGAATCCGATTTATCCTGATGGTGAATCCTTTTCAAGTACAAGTTTAGACCTACCATGGTGTTAGATATTTTGTTTTGGATTATAAATTTCTAACGGTTTTTGTAAAATATTGCAACTAGTTTTGAAATGATTGACAAACAGACTTAAAATCGATGGAAATAATTTGTTCCTTTGCATGACGTAAGCCGATTACTACATATTTGTTGTATAAATTGAATCGAGTTTCAAATGGCAATATAAATGGCAACAGATTCACAACAACATATTTCAAATATACCCTAAGAAACCTTTCTGATTATCTGGGCATAGAGTAGATTATTGACATTACTACAAGATTAAAGACATAGATCAATTAGGTTTGGAGTTGAACCGGAATTTGAAACGCTGACGGTTAAAAGTCAATTATGATGCTTTAGCTTTCGCAAAGGCCTTTAGTTTGCGATTAATCTGTAGCTTAACGCATCTGTATCTTTAGCTATTTGAAATATATACAGAGGTGTCTTACCCATTTGTTAGTCACATACATAGAGTATAAAAATGTGCTACGCTTGTGAAATGAATAGCACTTTGTGTTTTTTATTTAACTTCACTTTATTCCATTTTGTTTTATTTTATTTTATTTTTATGTGGCTTGTACTTGGCTCTTACATGCACAGACATCCGCAGTCGCGTGTGTGTGCCCTTTTTTTAGGCACTGTGGAGCTGCTGCGGTGGTGCCGGTGGTGCTGGTGGTGCTCTTGGTGCTGCTGCTGCTAGCTGGCTTAGCATTTTGCGATGCATAATTAATCTGTGTGGCAGGGATGCAAACGAAACGCGTTTTGACTGCCATCGAGCTGCCCCATACCCCCCAAATCCTTTGACACCCACCTTGGCACTTCAATAAAATTTGCTTTATTTTATTTTTAGTGGAGCTTTTGAAAAAATGTTTTCATGTATCTGATGTAACTTTTGGGCGCCACGGGGAACTTGGCCACACAAAAGACAAAAAGTGCAAAAATGTGACAGGCACGCTTGAGTGCAGCCAAACGCTACCACGCCCCTGCCAGCAAAGCGTACTGTATGTGTTTCTATGTGTGTGTGTGTTCGGGTATTGTTGCTCAAACAACTTGACGTTATCTCAACCCCTGCTAAATACATGCTTCAAAATGGGGGTAATGACTTAAGGCTACCTGCTGGAAGGGGACTTAAGTTGACTGCGCCCGCAAGAGTTTAACGCAGCATCATTTTTTTTTTGGCACTTGCCGAGCATCTTAGAGCATAACAGATGTGGCTCATTATAAACCCTTTTTTCTATTGTTGTTGTATTTTGTGGCTAAGTCGCCAAATCGTTGAGCTACTGCTAAGCCATGCATGGACGGTCGCCTTGGCCATTGTTGCGTGGACTTTTTAATTGGCCAGCTTCCGCAGCTACCAAAAATTCGCATTTAATTATGTGCAAAAAAATAAAAGAGAACGCATTACATTTTTAATTTGAAGCAGCCCAACAACAAAGCACAATAAATACACAAAAAAAAAATGAAGAAAAAACTGCTTAATTTTAGCGAGTGTTTGCTTAGATTATTTCATTAAATTGAGCGGGGCGACAAAAGGCGGGTCGGGCGCTTGGCCTTTGTGCCGAACAATGAAGGCACACAAAAGTGTTGAAACTAAGGAGTCCCGAACTAGACGTCTGCCATAAACGGACAGCAGCAGCTGCTCCTTTGCCTTTGCCATCATCGTCTTTGGCATTCGCCTTTGCTTGCGTAGTGGGAACGTGCACTTAATTAAAGATAAGAATTAACTGCTGATTAGTAGTTCTTCTTTACACTTGACACTCTGTAGTGGCCAGCCAAGCAGCCAACCAGCCAAGCAGCCAACCAGCCAAGCAGCCAGCCAGCCAGACTGTCAGCGAGTCAGTAGCATTGGTCTAAGTCCAAGCACGTAGTCACCATTGAGTCCAAAGCAGGAGCCAAAGCAGAAGCAGCACGACTTGCTGTATTAACGAGTTTTTATTTTTGTTTGCCATTGCTGGCCCCAAAAGTTTGCGCTAAATGTAGCCAAATGATTTATGTACGCCCAGACTCCCACACTCTCTCACACACACACTCCCACATGTTTGCGTAAATTCACCTAATGAATACAGACGCCGCCTAAAATGCTGCAATATTTTTACAACATTTTATAAGGTTTTGTAATTTTGTCGCGCAGTGCGTAACGCAATTAACAAGGAACGATCGCTATGAACGATTCTATGTAAACTAAGTATATTTCTAAGAATGAAGGCCAAGATTTAAGTAGTCGAAATCGATCAAATCAAATCATTATATAAGTAGTTTAAGTAAGAGACATCTATATCATAGAACTGCCATATGCTTATGCTTTTTACATAATGCAACAAATTATTAAAATCGGAATCGATCCTCTTATACTACGAGTATATATATATATTAGATTATATATATTTCTTTGACATCTTTGCTGCATAGAGTATTCAAAATACGGTAATTCACTGTAGAATGTCTCTTTTTAAGTTCCATTCGCGTGGCGTGCTTTTCATACACGTTAATTGATGTGGCTAAATGCGCTTCTAGGCCTTAACTTGTTTTATAATTTAATGTGTCTACGTGTTAATCATAGCCATTAATGAACGACCTGGCGAACTGCCATGTTTCTCGAGAAAGATACAGCTGCAAGTACAGATTCAGATACATATACAGATGCAATCAAAGACACTGTTTGAAGTGGGGTTGGAGTCAGAGACAGACAACCATAAATATCTAAATGTTGGCTGGGCACGTTCGTCTTGTGGCTAGGGGCAAAGTTGGCTGGCACTCAGCTTAAATGCCTCATTTTCCAGTCATTAAATTTTGGTTTGTCCGAGCTGACCAATTTTGGGAGCGCCATACGAATATATATATGTATTTGTATATATGTGTCGATGGTCGAAAACTACAATATGTAGTCAAAATTCACACAGCTTATTATTGAGTCTAAGGCCGCTTGAAATATGTTGACAATGGCGCCAGCAGTTGCCCAACAGCCCAGGCTCTGCCCCCACCAAAATACCCCCCGCCTGAATAAGTAACTTGACTTTAGCCATGATTTTTTTCTGTGTTCAACCCCTCGCGGCATTTGAGTTCTTGACTTGCCTTGCGCTTTTTGCTTATTTTTGAGCACATCAGCAAAACTTTTGCTCTTTGGCTTTAGTTTTTTTCCAGTTTGTAATATTTTGTATGTTTGTTGCTGTTTATTTCCTGAGGGTCGAGGGCGACAAATCAAAGCGTTACAAAGGACACGCAACATTGCAGTGCAGCATTTGACAATTTATTATGTGCTTTTGACTAGTCGCTTGCTGCTGCTGCTGCTGCTGCTTGCTACTTTCTGCTTGCTGCGGAAATGTTAAATATTTGTTATTGCAGTCTAATGCCTTCCTGTTGATCTAAGACAAAAATGTTGTTGGCATTGAAAACTATTAGCCGGCTGCCATAAATCTCTAACGATGGCGATATGAAATCTGTACGCACAATAATGCGGACTACAGCAGTTGTTGAACGCAGCCACCAGCAATTACAAGAACAACACCAAAAGCAACAACAACAACAGCAACAACAAGAAGTACAGTAACACATGCACGCCCAGACTTGCCACAATTATGACAATTTCTGATGCATAACGTTGAATGGGGCCTGTAATGCAATAAACCAGCGGCTGCAACATACTCATTAACACTGACAGTTAAGGGGAATGAGAAAATGAGTGGAGGGAGGGGGGGGGAGGGCTTATAGGCGTTGGTAGTCAGCCTTTGTCGTGCACTAATTGTGTGGCTGTGTGGCCAAAATGTGCATAGCATGCAATGCTCCAATTCAGGTGTGTGTCAGTTGGTCGCCCCAGCACCGCAAAACACTTTGCACAGGCAATTGTCAGTTTGCCCCGTGTTGCGTTGCGCACTTAACAGCTGACAGTGACAAGTAGTGGCCGAGGGGGACATGGGGGCTGGGAGGGGTCCATTTAGTAACTGACAAACGCTTTTGCAGTTGCCTAAGCAACTCTGTCACTTGCGGTTGTAGCCCGAAGCCAGTTGACTGGTTGGTTGGCTGCTGCTGCTGCTGTTGCTGCTCTTGCTGGTCTTGCGGCAGGCAGTTGGCGTTGACTTTTCGGTGTCTCAGCTCATAATGGTTGAAAGCGAAAAACATTGCATTTGCAGCAATAGGCGTGAGTGTGCGCCGGAAATCAATTAGCGCAATAAAATTGCAAATCAAACATCGCAATGTCCTTTGGGAATATGCAATATCAGCAGCCACAGCAGCAGCAGCAATACCAGACGGAGGCGGAGCAACAACAACAACATCCGCTGCTGTCAGCCATTTCCGGAAATAATTATGCGTAAGCAAAATGACAGCGCGAGATTTATGCGACACAACAAAAGCAAATAGACTCACGCCTCTCGCCTCACACCTGATACCCCTAACTATGTATTTACCTGGCTAGCACTTTGGCCTAGTCCTTGTTGATTGTTGCACTTACTCACACTCTGGCCGACTGTGATTTGAATTCCAGGAGTGAAACGCAGCGAGCGCATTACCCATGGCAGCATCAGCTCCACCAGAATCCCTATCTGCATTATGAACGACCACTGATGGGCGCTGCGAGCAACCACAACGGTGCTTATGCCAGCGCCAGCAGCGGCCACTCCGGCTATGGGTAAGTTCAAAATCCAACCCAATCCACCCATTCATTTTGTTGACCAACGCTAATGCAACTTTAAATTAACAGCATGGATCCATCGGTGGAGTATGAGCCGCCACCGTCTGGCAGCTATTCCTCGTATCACCCGAGTGGCGGCAGTGCGCCCGCATATCCGCCGCATCCCCCACATCCGCCACAGCATCCGCCCCAATATCATGCGCCCAAGCCGCCGCCCACCAAGCCAGCACCGAAGAAGAAAAAGAGCAGTGGCTCCGTCATGTCGGCGCTGACGCTGCTCTCGTTCTTCTTTTTCGTAAATATGCTGCAGAATTGCATCAAGGAGCACATCTCTGACATGAACCCCACCGTGATGGTGCTTACGGCGGTGGGCAGTCGCAATCGCTTCAATAAATTAGCTGAAATGAACTCACGCGAACAAACCTCTACAACAACATCAGAGTCACAAGCAGCAGCAGCAGCAGCAGCATCTTGGCAGCAGGCATCATTGGTGCCAGCACCCAGTTCCGCCGTAGTTCCCGTTATTGTTACGCCGTCTGTGACTCTGCATACGCCATATAGCAGTGGATTGGTGACTAATAAGCCAGCCTCGCATGTCCAGTCGTATCAGCCGTCACAGACGCCACATCATCACCATCATCATCACCATCACAATGATGATGATGATGATGGTGATTATTATAATGGGCATCGCGACCCCTCATCGGTCCCTGATTTCTATCCTAATCGCACACACATTGACCACTCGCAGTCCGTGGGCAGCGAGTCGGACTACTATCAGCATCAGTACTACCCCGAAAGGAAGCGACATCATCGTCATCATTACATGGACAGCGGCAGCAACAGCGGACCTGGTTGGGCGTATGGTAACTCGCATTCACAGTCATATTCGCATCCACATCCACATCCACATCCACATCCAAATCCGCATCGACAGTTGTATGCAGCTGGCAACAAACGTTACTCATCTTCAGCTTCGTTGGGCGCTCAGTCGGGCGTGAGCTCTTACACGGATAATGCGCGGTACAGGCATGTCGATGATGATGATGGCTTTGATGATGGTGACTATGAGCAACGCTACAAACATCGACATCATAATGGCGATGAAGCTGATGCGGACGCTGACCGTGGTCCACAGCGACGCACTGCCGATTCCTTCTACACACACAATAATTGAATGCAAAAATATTCAACGCAGAATTGTATACTATAGTTTTCATATTTGTTTTTATGACACTTAAAGGCTTTAAGCTCTTAGCCCATTGCTTACGCATATGTCATGCACTTTACAAATGGCATACAGTTTACAGTATTAAAGGCAGCAAGCAAAACGTTTAAACTAACAGGCTTAAACTGAATTAGTGCTAAACTGAATTTAAAAGATCACAAAAAAGTCTGTAATAAGATGGAACTTTTAATTTAATTTAGATTCAATATGAAATAAATGCAATAAGATAAATTACTTTAATTTTAAACATAATGCAAGAGTTCACTTTTAAAGTAAACATTTTGCAGTTGGCTCCATTAAAATAAGTCCTTCTTTGGTGAAACATTATTCATTCAACTTTCCCATCGATGTATATAAAGTTGTCTGTTAGACAAGCAACCAATAACAAGGTATTTGTCTGGATTTGTGGAAAGATCAACCATTTTATCTGTAGAGCGGCCATAGTTTACCATCCGTCATTTCAAAACAAATGTTTATTTCTCAATTTCAAATCGCTTCGAAATATTCTGAAAGTTTAACTGGGTTGGCACGGATGTAAATATATCTTTTCTTATAATTAAAAGCAAACATTGAACCATGTATGGCACACCGAAGGATAAAGAAAAAAACTGGCAAGTTGAAACATTAATGAAAATAAATGCTAGTTTGCTGCACAACAAATTAAATGTGGCAAGTTCTGTGAACTGGGAGCTTAGACTTTATTTTATTGCCTGACACAACTAAGTTGCAACGTGCGCTGTGTGGCAACCTTACAGACATGGCAACGTTTACCTTTTGCTCTACACCTTCTGCACTTGCCACAGATTGGCTAATGCAAAGCTGTTGCACTTGCAGCGCCTGCTGTAACAACTCCAGGTTATTTATATATTTATGGCTTTTCCGTTGCGAATGGCAAAATAATTATTTCTAATAACAACACACGCCTGAGTGTGTGTGTGTGTGTATGTGAATGTGGGTGTATGAAAAGGACATTGCGCCTTAATTAACACAATTCTGCGCACTTTAAAATGCAGCTCACAATATATGCGGTAAGTAAACAACGCTATCAATTTCAACAACTTTGATTAAACGTCATTTACAGCTGCCGCATGCAGCAGCTGAGATTTGGAATTCGAGTTCTCCACAACGCCGTTGTCGAGATGTCAGTGAGTTGTTTTGTTGTTGTTATTGTTGTTGTTGCTGCTGCTGTTCCTGCTTCATTTGCAATTAAATGCATGATAAAAAGCCAACACACAGAAACTGCAAATGCAACTGCAACTGCAGCTGCCACTGCTACTGGTACCACTGCCACTGCTGCATTTCGGCATCGACGCCACTCGCATCGCCACTTAAAAGCGTAATTTAAAATTCTCTTGGTTGCCATTTGGACCGTGGACGAGCCAGTCCCGCATGCCCCACCCCGTCTTGCCACATCACCTTTCTTTGGTCAGCGTCAGTCATATGCCTGTTGGAAGCTTCGTGCTGCCGACACGCGCCGAGACTCCTGCGTGAGTCCTTACCGCTGCGGTTGCACACGGTGCGTGTGAGTTATGCCTCGACTTCGTGGCAGCCAGCACAAAATGAAGTTAATATAAATTTTGCTTTACAGCGGCGCCCTTCGCTCACTTACACACATTCACACACTCACATCTATCTGTACGTGTGCGACTTATACATTAACATTTATTGTAAAGGGCTGTTCGCCATATATTTGAATAAATTTATGACTTTAAGTGCAAACTGGCAGCTAATGCGTGATTTTTGGAGCACCACACACGTGACTTGCAGAACTATTTGCGTTGCATTCACAGAATATCTGCAATCCGACAGAAAGCGACTGATATCAAACTTGTCAATAAGTCAATGCAATTGAGGATGTTGTGATATGAAACATCAAAAACATTGAAGGCATCTCATGTCAAAAACGAGAATAATGTTTATTGGCAATTTCTGATGTAATAGTCTAAAAATGCTTCACTCTATTTTTTCTCTGCTGCTTTGCATAATGCTTTAAATATTTAAAACTATCAAACACCATCTTAGTTGAAATTCGAATCGTAACCGCATTTTTACCGATTGAAATTCAGAACCGAAATCGATATTAGATCCTAAATTCAAAATCGAAAAAGTATCGAAAAGGAATCGGACATGCTTATAATATCAACATATCATTTTTAATTATTCATAATTATTTTTTATATTAAATATTGAAAATTGTGTAGCTTAATTTGAGCAGCTATTATTATCGTTCGTATTTACAAATTGGAAATAGTAAGCCAAAAGGGAAAATATTAATTGTACGCTGTAGGCTGAAAGCATATCAAATGTCCTGACTCTGTCTCTCCGCCACATTGTTATGCGTATTACACATGCAATAAATTCACTTGAAACACGCATAAATTCAGAGTGAAAGGCATTGTTTTTTTGCGCTTCTACTTCATTAAAAAATAATTAAAAATTGTCCATCGACGTACAATTTTTGCCTGCCTTTGCGCAATTATTTATGTCGACATAAAGCACAAAATTAAATGGTAATAATTTGCTCGTGTCAACTATAAGTGTGCAGTAGATAAATTAAAAATAAAAACTAAGTAAATAAATTTTTGCGTTATCCCATTTTTAAAGTACACTTAAAGTTTTAGTTGAGCGCAGTGCGAAAATAATAATGTGAAATTCTTTTTTTTGCAGTGCGACAGCTGGCCAAACCGAAAATGTACAAAAAGCTATAAGAACTGCCAAAACAACAAAAATAGCGACAGAAACAACATCAACAACATCAACAACAATAACAGCAACAACGACTACAACAACAACCACAACACAAAGCGCAGAAACAACTGTCTCGATTTACGCTCAACGCCTTTACTACAGTTTTATATGGTGAACAATTACGGTAAGTAATTTATTTCTGCTCAACTGAATTAGAAATCTCTTAGCACTAAGCCAATGCCAAAGCATTTGCTGAGACAGTCAGTCCCACAGGGGTTGTCTCATTCTCAATGCGCGTGTGTGTGTGTGGCTGTGTGTCTGTGTGTGTGTGTGGGTGGCTGGGTGTGTGCGTGTCTGTTTATGAAGATACTATAAGATATGCAAGAAAATTAATAGTACTACATTTTTTACAACACGTTTGTCTCGGCTACAGCGGCGCTGCTAGTGCGATAATTCATTGCTTGCTTCTGCTACTGCTTCTTCTTCTGTGTTTTCTGCCTGCCACGCACTTCCTGCCAGACAGCCAGCCAACCTCTGTCCGCTTCTCGACTGCCTCACCTCACCAGTGCAACACTTACTTTCGTTACATTCGTGCTATAATCGGCTTAGTGTACGCTTACGGTTTGCTTTTTGCATTGCCTGCGCATTTGTATGTGCGAGCATACTAGTTCCCCCCTCTCGTCTCTTTCCCCTTTCCCTCACTCTCTCTCTATATATCTCTCTCTCTCTAGCTCTTTCTTTGACCCCTTCCCATTCTGTTTATTTGCGTCAAAGGTGTTAAGTTGTTATTTTATTGCATTTTATTTCATTTAGCTGTGAGCCATTCATGTACTTTCAACGAAGAGCAACGACTTTTATTAGGACTTTCTTTAATAATTTTCTTATTGTAATCAAAAATTATCAAATTATCTTTCTCTAAGATTATTTGGCTGTAAACAAATTAATTAAGTCCATACATCTGATTGTCGATAAAAAACATTCCAACGAACAATTAAAAATTAACATTCTCACCCTTTGAAGATTTGCTTTTGGTTTCCTACTTTGTAGCTGGCCAGGTTTTCACTGTGGAAAACCTACACAGCAGGTTTAATGGCAAAACAAAGTGTAAATATCTTGGCGTCTGAATCTTAAATGCTTTTTATCTAAAAATAAAAATAAAATAAATTATTATATTTTTACTCAGTGATTTACTGTTAGCAGAAGTGTTTTAATTGTCTTACATAAATACATATTTTCAAAAATCGAATTTCTGAACATTATATCAAAAATGTTGCGTACAATATACATATTGTCGTGCAGCTCTCTCAACTTTATTAAACGAGAGTATACAGAAGAATCTCACAAGCCTCAGTTATTAGAACAGCTTTAATATTCTTGAAGTAATCAGTTAGAAACTGTTCTTTCTTTAATTTTAATTTTCTTTTAAATCGAATGTGTCTTGTCTGTGTCAGCACTTTATGAAATATCGTATCAATACATTAAAAGTCGACACCTGCATAATATTTAGATTGCATACTAAGATATAGCAACGCATTAGCGCAATTAGAATAATGTACAAGTTAATAAGAGTTTAAAATGGCAAACCTAGAGCTCAGTTGGTCATCTACACTTGGCTCACAATGTCGGCCTTCTATTCGATTCTGGTTTTGCTGTCGCTGTTACCTTTCCAGTTGGACACTTATTTAATATCAGAAGAGGCTGGACCTTCGCAAATAATCGTTGTCAATGATATAATTGAGAAAGTCCGCAAAGAAAAACCTATAGAGACGTTGTTGGTAATGAATCCACGCCAGGACATCAATTGCCCCTTAAGAGATATCAATCCGATGGAATTACCAACTCTACGTCTGGACGAGGGAACCAGTGTAACCATAAAGGAGCTCTTCAATAGCAAGGCACTCGCTTTAGTTTGTTTATCTGAGTTGCCAGATACCAGACTGCTGAGTGCCCTGGCAGGCAATCTTCATCGGATGAGAGAGATTCCAATTATAATCTTGTTAAATAGTGTGGCGTCAAATCTAACAGAGTACATGCGAATAATTAGTGAAAATACTACGAAGTATAACTTCCTCAACTTAATTGTTATACACTTCACTGTAAGCCGTATCGACGAATCGATTGCAACATATCGATTGCAACCATTTCCGAGTCCAACTTTAGAGCGCATACACCATATAAGTGACGGACAAATATTTTCCAAGATCTGGCTAAATTTTAAGGGGAAAATGGAAATATTTTTAACAGATTTTGCTGTGCCTCACAGTACATTGACAACTGATCCACGTACTGGAGACCAAAAGCTTTATGGGTCCTCCGACAGACTTATCCTAGAGTTTGCAAAAGCACGTAATATTCAGCTACGTCTTACGGGGCCACTGAATAATTGTACACAAATTTGCATTGAAGAGCTTAACTTAACAATAAGTGGCAAAGTTGACTTACTCAGCAGACCGTTTACACATTCGGTGATGGGACTACTCTCAAATGAAGAATATTCATTTTTTTCTGGGTTTACAGATATTTTAATTATAGTTCCATGTGGTCAGGAATTGAGCGTAGGAGATGTCTACACAGGCTTGAGGACCTGTTCCATAATAGTTCTGGGAGCATATCTTATTTTTGCGATAGTTGAAACTTTAATTGTAGCTTCGATTAATTGGATTTTTCGACGTAGACCTTATTTAGTAAGTTCCCCCATAGTTCTAAATATGCGAGCATTTGCAGGGGTTCTGGGATTATCAATGCCTCCGAGAAGAAATAGAACAAGTTTGTCACTGCAACAGATCGTAATCGTTATGAATATATTTAGTTTAGTATTCTCCTGTTTTTTTAATGCCAATTTGAGCACTTTGTTAACAAAGTATCCTCAGAATAAACAGATTCAGAGCTTCAGTGAGCTACGGGATAGTGGATTAAAACTTAAAATTGATAGAAATGCGAAATACAAAATCGAAAGTGCAAAAGCTATTGAATTTTTCAAAAATGTTCTACCCAATTCTGAATATGTGTCGCAAAAGAAATTTCATAAACTATTGTTTACTTTGAATTCCAGCTACGCCTATCAATCAGATACATATGTATGGGCTGTCATAGACAGATATCAGAGGTCTCGTCAACGAAATGTTCTTTGCACATCTAGTGGCCTATACGTGTCTAGAGATATACTAACGGCTTACATATTGGAGAAAAATTCAATTTTTCGACAGGCATTAGATGATTTTATTAATTTAACTTGGAGCTTCGGATTTATCAGTCACTGGATGGAACAGGCAAAGCAAAATATTATTCATATGTATATAGCCAAGAATATTCCACCGAACAATCAAGAATCAACATTGACACCCTTAACTATTGAGGACTTAAAATGGCTATGGAAATTACTCGGTGTATGCTATAGTCTAGCAGGTTTGGTTTTCATCGTAGAAATTTGTGTTGCATATTTGCAAAATAAACGATATAAATGAAAAATCTAGACAAATTTATGAGCCATGCCTAAACATTTATTAATTTATGGCTAAAAATCTATAATATATGAATCACAAATTGGCTTCTATTTAATCAACGATGTCTTGTAATTTCTTATCGCTATGTTGAAATCTAAATGTATGTGTGCTACAATTAATTCATTATCAAATCTTAAAATTGTGACAGAAAAATAAAAAAAAAGTTGTGTGTATTTTTCTGACTTTTATTAAAGGACTTAAGGCGAATGCTTGAAGCAGCAGCAGCTATTCTGTGGTAAGGCAATGTCCTTGCCTGATGTGCTTCATTTGTCATAGATATAGATTTAAATGTGTCAACTGCTGCTGCGACTGCTGCTGCTGTTGGTGCTTGAAAAGCCATAACTCATAGACAAGACACTCGAGTGTTGACCAGTGCAATTTGTTGGTCACATAACTGTCACAGCATGTGGCGTGAATGTGTAGCAAATGTGTTGAAATTGGGCCGCAAATAAACAAGTCACAAACTGTTAGCAATGCGCTCAATTGCAGCAGCCTGTATGTATGCAACATTCACGATTCAATTACAGAGAACGTAAAAACCAAATAAGAAGATGAAGAAGCTGGAGATAATAGTATCAACAGAATCGCACTCAAAATATCTATTAATGCCCATATATATATGTGTATATAGCTAGGGTCTTAAGCTTGCTACAAATATTCAATGTGTGCACACAATTCAGTGCCAAATGGGATTTTGGGCTAACAGTAGCAGCAGCAACAACAACAACAAAAATAGTGCAGAGAGAAGAAGAAAGTGGCAGCAAAACTGCACAGAATCGACTAGACTTTATGTGCATGTTACAGAAAGTGCTGGAAAACAGCAGCCAAGCAGCAGTAGCAGCGGCAGCAGCAGTAGCAGCGGCAGCAGCAGCGGCAGCAGAAGCAGCAGCTACTGCCAACACACGGAAGTGAAAACGTTTCACACTCCAATTGCTCTATTTACCCACCCAGCACCTCAGTTCGTTGCATACCCCCCGTCTCAACATCCTGCAACTCTTTTGGATGTTGCAATTCTTGCAAAAGTTTACGTAGGGGCAGGCGGCACATAAAATAGTTTTAAATAAGAAAGGCGAAGGCAAATAAACAATTCTATTTTTCTTGCTGGCCAGCACAGCGGCGCAAGGGGCGCAACAGTTTCGGGGGGGGGGGGGGGGGGGGGGGGAGTGACAAGAACAGTGTGCAATAAATGTAAAGCTGCTGGGCGCATAAAACTGAAAATTTCCAGTAGCATACTTTTCGGCAACAGCCGCGTGCATTGGCACACTAACACACAGCGCTTTGCTGTGTGTGTGTGTGTGTGTGTGGGTATCGCGGTTTCCGTTTAGTTGGCCGTGTGAACTATTTACATGCACATGCACACACAAACACAAAGCCGCATGCCATTTTTAAAGGCATTTAAAGCTTTTATTTTATACGGTACGAGCAACTGGCATTGTAAATCACACACATCCGCCCCACACACGCCCACACGCCCACACGCACACACACATTTGACCAGTTGATTTAAATTTAAATACGCGGATTGTAATTAAATTGACTTTTCCATTTTTGGCCTTTTGTTGTTCACAGTGGAAAATCAAATGCCAAAAATTATGCAACACATGCGAATGCGCAAACAGCTGTTGACATATTCCGCCATCGGCCATTTTATAGTCCACAAAACAGCAAAAGTGCAGAAATTATGAAAGAGATATATATATATATATATATATTTATAAAGAGTGAGTGAGAGAGAGAGAGAGGGTGAGAAAGAGGTAGTCAGCGTGTGTGGGAGCCAATGCCATTGAGATGTGCATTTTTAACACTTCAGCGCACAAAATGGGCACAGGTAATACAAAATAGCATTGCACGCGTTCAAACTCCAAACAGCTTATGACAACATTTGAATACGATGTCAAACACGTTTTGCACACTGCCAAATTCAATTTCATAACCAATAATGAATTCCTCATATAGCAGAGAACTTTTGCCTGATTTTATGCATTTATTTGCCTATCTTTGGGGCAATGTTTGGGGATTTTTAAGAGAGTTATTTTAGCCACAAAATGTTTTATTATAACGCCGCCGCCATGGCTGTTGTTGAATTTTGCGGTTGCCATCCTCCCACGTACACCAAAACAGTAAAAAAAATATTTAAAAAATGAGAACGCCAGCGACAGGCTGCCATTTGCATTGGTCCATGAATGCTTTGGTTCACTTTGGTTATAGGCATAAATTCTATTATAAATACCATTTAGCGCATGCGAGTTTTGCAACTGTCAGCAATGGAAATTGGAAAAAATGAATATTGAGAAATATATATAAATACATACATATATGTATAATCTTCTGTATATGACTATTGGAGGCCAAAAGCTGTTTGCAATACCAATATTTGTGGTTTCTAGATTGAAAATAGTGCCACATATTTGCTATTGGAATGTGTCTGTGTGGGTGTGTGTCTCTGTTTGTTGTGTGCATCTGACGCATAATCAGATTTGAAAATTAAATTTGTGGTTTTTGATTCTAAGATATGCTGACCATTTATTCAGTGCCAGCCAGCAGTGAATTAGTCCACATGGCTAATGAACAAAGAGCTTAGCTTAGCATAGCGGCTTGTACAAAATGAGTTCAATTTTAAAAGTAAAAGATTTATTCATTTTCTGTTTATTAAACTAAAGTGCACTTAAATATAATCCAAGTTATTTTGAATTGACTGAACGTGGATCATATCTAGTAGATAAAGAAATGCATTTGTCAACAATGCAATTTATGTAAACAGTAAAAGTATCCCATTAAAATGTGTAAAGTAGAAGGAAGCATCTCTGACACCATAAAGTATTTATATACTTGATCAGGATCAACAGCCAATCCTACCTAGCCATATCAGTCTGCCCGTTTGTATATTCTCGCTGACTCCAGAGACTATAAGAACAAGTCTCAAAATTTGAAATATAAGTTCTCGTATACTCCAGATCAAGTTTATATCATTTTTCGACACTTGCCCCTGTTTCGGAAATATAGTTACATACTGATGTCCGATATCAATAAAAGCCATATTTTTTTATTATTAGCAGAAAGTTAACTCAGTGAAAGTGAAAACGAGAGTCAGAAGTTGACACGGTCAGAAGTACAGAGAGCAAAACCCAAGAACAACGTCTACGCAGGAGTCACGAGATCAATCGCAGCACGCTACATAATCAAGGAGCTGCCAGGACGAAGGTGAACGCAGGACATCGTGGTCCTTGAAATTACTGAAAAGTATAAATCCTTGCCACGCTTGGGTTGTAGTAACAGGCGAAATCCGCACATACATACCTAGCGAAACAAGTGAGACTAATCCTGCGGAGACCGAGTGTTACGAGCGAATCCTGGTGAATAACCGGAGTGCCGTACGAAACTCGCTGTCGGGCAAGGGTATGTCTTAACTTGCCTAGCTGGTGCGCGGAGTGCCTGGACCAGACTCTCGTTAGAATCCAAGTGACGTCAACATTTGCAGACAATATGAGCAAGTGTACATCGAAATAAGTAAAAACCAAATAAAACCCTTATTTAATATATAAAAAATTAACGTGTTATTAATTATCGCAACGCAACTAATACAAATTTGTTGCACGAATCCACAACTCGATTGCGTTCAGCTTAGCTTAAATTAACCGAACAAAACGGTTCGTTACAGTATAAATAAGGATTTCTATGTCATCTGAGCTTAAGTTATGTTATCCTATAATAATGTATAATATCCTTCTGGCCAGGGCGACATAATCCATTGCGCTGTGCTTTGAGAAATCCTCGTCAATATCACAAAATCGCCAGAATCTACTACTGATTACACCTAGTTCAGCTTATTGACCTCAACAGACCGGTGAGTATTGCGAGTTGTTTTCAACGGAAATAAATATGTATACTTGATATATTTTTAAGTCATTCATATAAATGGAATCAAATTGAGTACAGCTTTTAGCAATTTGAATTCGCTTAGGTCATATTTAAGCTTAAACTATCGCTTTAATATTTATGCAATTATTGCCATAAAAAGCGCACGAGCAGTCAATCGACTTAAAGTTGTCCTCATCTCTCGGGTCGTAACGACATTCCGCAATTGATGGCACGCTCAATCAGCATAATGAAAAGGACGTGCCTGTCCAATTAACTTGGCTTGCCAACAATAACATGCTTTAATTAAGGTTTAATAAACAGCTCAAGCGCGCGTATTACACACATTACACATCCGACACGTGTGCCTGTTGGTGTGTGCGGTTGTGGGCATTGCAAATTAATCAAATTAGCGTCGTTAGGACTTGGCATAAATCTTGTAATTGGCTTTAGGTACAAAATAAAACAACAAACATAACATCTTTGATTATTTATACAAGCGCATAGGGGATTTTGTGTGAATTTCAAAAAACTTTCAATATGTATTTGGAAATCGGCATCTCTTGTTAAGTTTAATCTACATGATATATTTGTTTGTGTTTTTCGAAATTCTTTTGAGTTTTGGCTAGGCAATACAAAGCATTTTCTCAGAATTGAACTGGTCGTTAAAACACAAATTGTTTATAATTTAGATGCATGTATTTACGGATCGGATGCTGCACCAGCTGTGTGAATTATTTATTTGTTTTTTAAACAGTTAAGCTTTTAAATAACAATTAACAAATACCTTCTAGCACATAATTACTATGCATAGCATATTGAAAATATTCAATACGCAATACAGCATTAAGACTTGCTGCTAGCAAATTATAATATAAATAATAACATTTAATATTTAGAAAATTGGGACTCTCACACAGACTTTTCATTTTGAATAACATTTTTTTTGTTCATATAAATAACTTTAATATTAATTTATGTCAGTAAACTCTGCGTTAATATTGTAGGTGTTATAAGAACACATAAATAACCGCAAACATTTAACTAAATTTAGCAATCCCTTAAGATAGCAATAGTGTACATTAATTCATTTAAAATATATCTTGATGAAACCCCATCACAAATAATCAATACATTCGTCATATTATCAATTGCACTTATCATATGCAGTCAAATGTTGGGGAACTCAATTAGGAAAATGTGAAAATTAATAAGAGTGTAATATGACCAAACTAGAGCTCAGTTAGTCAGTTGTACTCTCCTTAAAATGTTGACATTGTTCTCGGATTCAAGTTGCCTGCTTCTGCTGCTCTTTGCCCAGCTTTATGGACAGATGGACGCCTATCCAACATTATTAGAGATTGGACCTTCGCAAACGGTCCTTGTCAATGATATCATTAAGAAAGTGCACAAGGAAAGGCCCATTGAGACGCTGTTCATCAAGACACGACGTGAGAATATCAATTGCCTTCTAAGCGAAACCAATCCACTTGGATTACCAACTCTACGCCTAGATGAACAAACTGACCTATTTGTAAAAGATGCCTTCAATAGCGAGGCTCTCGCTTTAGTTTGCATATCCGAGTTTGCAGATGCCACGTTGCTGACTGCGTTGGCAAATAACCTTCATGGGATGAGAGAGGCTCGCATCATAATCTGGTTGCACAGTGCACCCTCAGAACTTGATGAACATCTTCGAATAATCAGAGAGAAAGCAAGCACCTATAACTTTGTGAATCTATTGGTTTTGCACTCAACATCGCATGAATACAAAGATTCGATTGCTGTGTATCGTCTACAACCATATCCGATGCCAACTCTTGTACATTTGGCTGATATAAATGACAGAGAGATCTTTCCCAAGATGTGGCACAACTTTAGGGGAAAGACTGCTAGTGTTGCACCAGATCTAATGCCACCTCGGAGTTTATTGGGAAGAGACCCACGCACTGGAGAGCTACAGCTATTTGGTTCCGCTGACGTATTTAACTTAGAGTTTGCAAAGAAATACAATATTAGATTACGATCATTGAATGAAGTGAACAATGCTGGTGAAACTTTAAAATTGATAGAAACTGGCGTGACTGACATACCTTGCCGACCCTTACCAATTAGGTGGAGGCATATGAGAACGGATATAAACTACAATTTTTTTATTGGATGGTCTAACACCTTTCTTCTAGTTCCATGTGGAAAGGAAATGAGCATAGGAGATGTCTTCTCAGGCTTAAGAACATATTCCATAATAGTTTTGGGAGCATATTTAATTTTTGCAGTAGTTGGAAACATAATTATAGCTTCGACTAATTGGATATTTCGACGAAGACCTTATTTAACATATTCCTCCGCAATTCTGAACATGCGAGCATTTGCAGGGGTCCTGGGATTACCAATGCCTCCGAGAAGAAATAGAATAAGTTTGTCACTGCAACAGATCGTAATCGTTATAAATATATTTAGTTTAGTATTCTCCTGTTTTTTTGGTGCCAATTTGAGCACTTTGTTAACAAAAAATCCTCAGAATAGGCAGATTCAAAATTTTGAGGAGTTACGCAACAGTGGATTAAATATTTTGCTTTTTGAACTGCTTAAATTCGATGATGGATTCGATAATGAATTGGTTCAGAAGTTAGGTTCCAATGTTGAATTTGTGTCGAATGAGAAATCTATGAGAATGTTACTCACCCTCAATTCTAGTAATGCTATTCCAACATTTCCGAATATGTGGAAAATCGTCAACAATTATCAGAAGTTTTATAAGCAAAATATTTTTTGTATATCTCGTGGATTATTACTGACAAGTGAGACTCAAATAGTGGTTATTTTAAATAAAAATTCAATGTATAGAGAGGCTTTACGTGAATTTATTTTTTTGACTAAGAGCTTCGGCTTTGACATCTATTGGGAACGTATCGCTGGCCAAAAAATAAGTCAACTCATGACAAGGGCTTTAAATAAAAGAATTTCAACCAATCAAGAATCAACATTGACACCCTTAACTATTGAGGACTTAAAATGGCTATGGAAATTGCTGGGTGTATGCTATAGTTTAGCAGGTTTGGTTTTCATGGTGGAAATTTGTGTGGCATATTGGCAAAAGAAACGAGCTAGGAGTTGCATCATTATAACAATATAATAATATTTAGTGGTATTCAAATCACCATAAAACCAACGATTCAAGCTTTCAATACTATCTAATCAAAATTATATTTGTATTTATTCGCTGTAATTATATGTGCACTTTTGCAAAATAATTCAATATATATTTCGTATATGTATCTTTCTGTCTGAAGACGTCAGTGCTTATATTTAGGTGGAATATTGGATATTATTATGAATTTTATAACACTATGTAGATGAAATGGATTAAAGTTGGTTTAATGATATTGCTGCGAGTGCTGTTGTAAATCAAAACTGAATCTATGAAAAGTCTTTTAGAGAATCAGAACTTTGTGGTCAGAGCTACGTCTTTGGGAAGCACTGGATTCTGAGGGCTGGTAAAGAGATTACCTTATCCGTACAGATTAATTTAAAACGATATAATAAAACAATCATGAAATATTAATGTCAAACAATAATAAATAAAATACGGAGATCACCTGGTGTTTTCTAATGATAAGGTCTTAAAAGAAGACTTAAGAGTATAATATATATAAATATATTATCTGAAATGTGTATTTACAACTTTCTTTAACAAATAACAACAAATTAAAAGGCAGATCACTCGTTCTGTGTTAGGGCGCAGTTAAATGGGAATCATGTCAAGAAACTTATTAGTTGATTATATACACTCTTATGATCAGACAAATATATTTAACCTCAACACTTGAACAACAAATCAAAAATTATGTAATCGGAGAAGTTTGTGCTTCACGGCATAATATGAGCAGCACATAAATCTATGCTCATAATAAATTCCTAAACGAAACAATAAAAAATGTTTTATGATTTGGAGCCATAAAAGTATTTCAACGATTTTGATTACCCCAAGACTTTCATGCTATCATTAAATGGAGTCTATTGTGGTGCATTCGGGTTTCGCCTTTCTGCCTATCGATATGCGATTGTTGCCACCGAATTTCACTTGCACGACAAATTTTCACGTCGCGACGTCGACGGCACACAGCAGCTGGGGCTTTTCAGTCGTGAAAAGATTGTTGCGCCGCTTGGAACGAGCACCGTGCGCCGTTTATTGAGTGGTAAAAATGGATTTAGACGTTCATTCGTTGGTTGCGCATACGCCGCATGCGCCGAGTGTTTTCTGAGCGTTTAACAAGTGTTTCCGTGTCTAGTGACAGTTGTGAAAAATGTGCCCATTGTAAGGGACAGCCCAGATGTGCGGCCCTAAAATGCTAACAGAAATAATAATAATATGTATTATAAAAATAAAATTGTTAAATAAATAACATGTGTTGTATGTAAGAACATGAAAGTTGAAAGTGTGTGCTAATTATTATTGGTAACTAAAACTATCCAACGTTCGTTGCGCTCCCTACAGGTTGATTATTCTCCTTAAATACTTTGCCTAGGGCAATTAATTTGCATTTGTCTGCGCTTCAGTCGAATGCTCGATTAATTTTCTCAACACCTCTGAGGCAATTTAATGCCGCATGTCGCAATAACTTAGATGCTGTCACACGCTTTAATAGTCACAAATGTGTTTCACTAATTTTTCCAAAATTTATGCCAATCAGATGCTGGCCTGCTTTTCACCGGCCCCCATCTTTGCTTTACAAATCAGTTTTCTACGCGTTCATAATTCAGGCAACAATTTTTGATTACCTTTGCGGAATCATCTTCTGTTTATTTAGCTACAAATGATAGGTAAAGCTGCAAAGCGCATCGAAATTGTTTATAAAATCACAAAATGCTAAGCACTAAAAGCTTAACAAAAGTCAAAAGCAAAACATTAACACACACACGCCGCCACACATCAGATCACCTCGTGGAACTCGGAGAACTCATAGAATTCTGACTGACTGGATGGCCGCCTGACTTGGCTATTTGGCTATTTGGCTGGCTGACGGGTCTCGGTTGGGTCTGGCATCAGTCAATGTCAGTTGGCTCGCTGCCAAATCGGCGGGGGCGTACATAGACAAATAAAAGGGAAAGTGTGCGACGACATGGACTGTAGCAGTGTGTGGATGAGGAGTGAAGTGTGAATTTGTAGATGCGCTACAGAGTAACGGCAAAGTTGCTCAACGCGACTAGAAAAATCATTTTTCCAAGCAACTTTCAACTGTTATTTTGTTTTTTATATGTTCTCCATATGTCAAGTACGAGTGTCAAGTGGCAGACCACAATTATGGCAGATGAAAATACTCTGCTGATATTGAAAACATATGTTGAGCAACGAGAAAACATGCCAAATATTTCTCATGCTATATTTCATCTTTTAATAATTATTTTAAATAATTTCTTTTTTTAAACACATTTTTTAAATACTCAAGCTGGTATGGCATTGGCTGAAGTGCAAAATTTATTGCTCCATTAAAATATTGGACTTTTTTTTTGACTTTTGAACTAAATTCTGAAATCTTTTTGGAATTGTGCAACAATTGGCATTGATTTACTGGCTTATTTTGTAAACATATCTTATTTATTCACTACAAATTAAGCTGATGGCAACTGCCGAAGGCTGTAAACTTGAACGTCTTTTAACATGTGGGTCAGTGGTTGCTTGGACTGTGGTTGGATTGCATGAGCCACAGCTGCACATCCATAATTTTTCAATTATATACATATTTGTATATTGTATACATATCATTAGGTATTTTAATCCGAACAGATTGCTTTTTCATTGTTGCAGCATCATATCCGTTTGTCGGCATTGCTTATTTTCAATTTGATGCCAAAAATCTAGGCAAAAAAAATCCCATTCCCCTTTTAACAGTCCCTGTCGTTTACGTGCAATTGGTATTTTTAGCTTTTATCTATTTTCAAAATAAATAAAATTCAATGGAAAAGGCAAATTGCGCAGTAAAGTTGGCGAAAATTCACAGGCCCCATCATCAATTAGGGGCACAATCAAATGCAACGGGTCTGGACACATCTTGTCTGTCTGCTCCTTGTTGTTGTTATTGTTGCCAATATTGTTTTTGTTGTTGTTGTTGCTGCTGTTGTTGTAGTTGTATCTACTTATAACACGCGCACGGTGCCGTTTCGCATCATTTATGGTGACGTCAATGTGTTTCCTCTTGAGTGATGGGCCCTACAAAATACAATTCGTATTCTCGTATCTCTGGCTCTAAGTTTAGCAATATGTTCTCTGTCTCTCTTTGGAGAAACTTTGCCACTTTTATTGCTGCCTATAATTGGCCTGTTTATGTGCAGAGACTTACGCGCCCTGAACTTGAAACTCTTTAATGCCGTGGCCACATTGCAGTTGGATTGGAGTTAGCAATTTCCTTTCGCTGAGAGCATGAATGTTGTATTTTTTTTTCTGGAATTATGATGTTGTATACCAGGGCGCACTGATTAGTTTATTTTTGTCATGTTGCAGCAATTTGAACTTTGGCGGAGTGTTCAAGTGCCCGCTGACTCAGTGCAAGCGATGACACTGGAAAAAATATCAAGCCAAAAATTATCAGCCATTTAGCAGTTTTCTTTTAAGTTATATTAAAAATAGAAATTTTATGGCACTTTAAATCGATTCATGCAAATAGAGACTTAAGTATTAGAGGGGTGGGAATATTATTGTATTACAGTTAATTATTAAACACATTTTCTTTGATAATGTTCAGATATTCAAGTTGCTGGAAAAAGCATAATACTTTCTTGTATGTTGAAGTTAGTAGATCCCAAATTCCCCATCAACACATTGATTTAATGCAAGCAGTCTTCAAATTTATAATAAAAAATTCATCAATATATATCTTTTACTATCAGTGAGATATAGAGATAGGAGAAAGTGCGTAAAGTAATCTTTAATCTTTTTATTATATTATATTAATATTATGTATTAAATAAATTTAAACTTTTCTAAAATATAATCAAATTTGTAGGCACATAGTAGCAGTACTTATACTTCTTTTATTTGTTTAACTACTAAACTGGCCTTTGTGGAGATTTTACTTTTACTTTTTTACTAAATTGAATCGTCTTGAGTTCAACAATTGCGAACACATGAGAAATATGCATAACTAAATGGGCAATGAGCAAAGCTGAAGCTATTGTCGCTGATGTTCTGATGACACATAATGGCTTGCCACACATCAATTAATATTCATAAGCAGACACATACACACACAAACACACACACACATTTACACATGCATTTGAGAAGCGCTAAATCTAAACCGCTGTCCGGCTTACCATCAGCTATATGCCATATATGTATGTATATACATATATATGTAACTATGTGTTTATGTGCCTAGATATGTATCTGAACAATACAATCGCAATTAAAATTAATTATGCCATGTGTCTTTTTGTCAAGTGTAGTTAGCGAGTGTTGCTCATATTTGTCCAGTGTTTGTCATCGCATCGGAGCAATCGCATTTCCAGTTCCAGTTCCAGGCCAGCCGTCAGCCAGAGCGCAGCAATGAGCTCGTCGAAGATTAGTGGCTGTAAGTAAACTAAAAATAATAATGCTAATTAGCTATATACATATATAGCTAAACATGAACACTGTCACCATTTTCAAGTGTTATAGATGCAAACTAATTGTTTACATTGTGTATTTATCAACAGGTTAAATTCGATAATATGTATTAACATTGAAATAAGCAATCAAAACGATTTGTTTATAAACGAAAACAACGAACAGAGCAAAAGTGAAAATCTGTAAAAACATCAAGAACTGACAGCGACAGCAACAGCAGCGATGCATATGCAAATAGATGATATATAAAATTAAATATATACTGTATATGTGTGTGTGTGTGTGTGAGTGTGTGCGTGTGTAAAACATCGAAAAGAAATTTAGAAAAATGTTTAATTTGCTGCGACGCACGCGACAGAGAAAAGCGCATAAAAACAAAAACTACGATGTGAGTGATGATGAGGAGAAGGAGAAGGCGACACCAACAGCAACAGCAACAGCAACAATCTTAAGGAGCGCTCCGAGCAACAGTAACAATGAGAACCGTTGCGTATTCAGCGCCAGAGCGGACAGCGACCAGTGCCAAAGAGATTGTGAGCAAATGAGAGCTGATCGCTTGCCGCGACGCGCTGTCATCGAAGAGTTGGAGGACTTTGGCAGCGACGCAGATGAACCACATGAAGAGTGGCAATGTGTAAATTTAGCAAAAACAGCTGCTGCTGCTCCGAGTGCTCCGACTGTTGCTGCTGATGCTAATGGCCATTCAGCAATCTCTTGGCGGTCGGAGAATTTGTTGAATATAAATAACATGGGCGCAGGCAATGGGGCGACAACGACAGGGAGGACAACGAACACTGTTGTTGGTCCGACGGCGGCTGCTGGGCATCTTTCTGTGGCAGGCAGTCAAAACGAGGCAAACAACGGAGGCGGTCATTGGCTAATTGGCAGCAGCAATAGCAACGGCAGCAATGCTCAACAGCTCAGGCAACAAACACAAAACGCTGGCACGGTAATTAATGTAGAAACGGATAAAAAGGTGACTTATCGCCAGCAATCGAAGCAATCGAACGAACAGAAACGACAATCGCGTCTATCGCTTGGCAATTTAGCTCTGCATTTGAGTGGCAATCGGGAAGGCGGCGAGACGACTGCAACCGCAGAGTCCGAGGAGTCTGTCGTGTCGTCCAAGAAGCGTAAAACACTGCAAAAGAGTCGCGATTTTTTGAGTGAGATTTTCATGGCGCGAGGACGTAATCATCAGCGGAATCAGCAACAGCAGCAGCAGCAGCAGCAGCAACAGCAGCAGCAGCAACAGCATCAGCAACAGCAGCAGCAACAGCGCCAACAGCAACAGCAATTAAAATCGAAAACCGTTAACAACGTTAACGTAATCAGTGTTGGACAGGCGCTGGCAGCGCGACCAGCGGCGCTAGCATCCGCACACCTTGAAACGAACTCCGACCCCGCCGCGACCGCGTCCACAAATAGTTATCAAATGACTATGTCTAATAATAGCGCACAGAGTAAAGAGCGCGAACGTGAACGCGAACGAGAGAGGAGCAATAGCAGCAGTAGCCGCAGCAGCAGTAATTCAGCTGGAGCAATGCGTCAGCAGGAGCAGCATCAGCAGCCAGAGAGCGTGCGAGATGAGCGACGAGAAGATGAGCAGACGAACAACAGAGCAGCAGCAGCGAGTGCCAATTTTATTCAAGCGGCAAACGTCGAACTGAGCACTGTCGCGGCAGATCAGCAAAGCGATGCAACTCTGCAGCGCAACAGCCATCGCAACAACAACAGCAACTCTGGTGACATAACCAACAACATAACAACAGCAACATCAACAACCACAACAACAACAAGCATGGGGCAAACGAGCGCCAAGCCCAACGAGTGCTCGCAATCGGCGCACAGCTCACGAGCCAGCACGCCGCGTGACTTTCGTGAGTCAGTCGTGTGCGAGCCGGAAGAGGAATGTGCACCCATAGCGCCGCCGCGACAACAGAAACAGCAGCAACAAAAGCAACAGCAGCAACAGCAGCAACAGCAGCCACAACAGCAACAGTTGCCCAAAATTACAGTCGTGGACTGCAGCCTTGAGCAGAATCGCAGTCAGAGTCCTGCCGAAGCGGAGATTTTCTACGAGAGCAACGAGTTGAATATTGAGGAACTGAATGAAGCGCATGTGGAGACACTCGAGGATGAGGTGTTTGCTGCGGATATACCCACAACTGTCTATCAGCAGGCAAATGCCGGCATTGGCGGCCGCCCTTGGACACGTTTAACCAATGTCAAGCTGGAGAATGTGCAGGAGGAGGAGGAGGAGAATGAGAATGAGGACGCCGAACCCGAACCGGAAGATGATGAGCTGGATGAGGCATTGGATTTGGATCACGATGAGCTGCACGATTCGCGGCAATCGGCGAGCAGCGAGCGCAGCGCTCTTAAAAGCGATTCCAATTTAAGCAGCAGCTATGCGGATTCCGGCATTGGAATGAGCATGGGAATGGGACAACAGCAACAACAACAAACGATACGCTGCTCATCAACGGTTCCGTTGAACCGATCACCCTTCACCCGTGATGGCAACTCAACGTCAACAGACTGCGACTGCGACGGAGATGAGTTGCTGCTGCTGCAGTGCGACGAACTCGATGATCATCAACAGCATTTCAGTGAGCAGCGTTTGGTGTGCATCGAGAGCATTAGCCTGCCCGATGTTGTTGTCGAGTCAACGTCCGCGTCAACGGCAACAACAGCAGCGGCCACAAATACCAGCAACAGTGCAACTGCCAACAACAACAACAACAACAACAGCAACAACGACGATGGACAACTGAATATCAATATACAAAATGGCGCCTCAGGCAATTCACTGGGCAATGTGCATTTCATACCCATTCACGTTGAGGGAGCTGCCTCGCCGCGCAGTCGCAGCAGCAGTCCCAAGCAGCGCAGTCAGGACGACAGCTGCTTGGGGCGCAACGTCGAAATTGTCGAGGATGGCAGTGTATTGAATAATGCGGCTGCGCAGGAGCGCGACGAGGCGACGCTGGAGCTCAAGTAACGTATACGCCACATATGCCCCGCAATCCAGCAGCTAAACAAAAGCGATGATCTAATGCCTGGTTTTTTTTTTGTGACTCAACTGCTCAACCAGCTTTGGCCTCTTTTGTTTATTGTTCATTGTGTGTGGCGCAACATTTGTGCCATTTCAGTTGCTGCAATAGAAGTTTCGCCTTTGTGCAACGCATTCGCTTAATTAATCAGTTTTCCATGTCATTTTCCTGTAGCCATTCATTTTAATCTGATGTCGTCTCAATTTATCCCTCACTCACTTATACATATATATATGTACATTTTGTGGCATTTTTCCAGCGTAGGCGCCTATTTTTAACAAAAAGAAAACCACATTTTTTTATAGCTTGTTTTTTATCTGCAAATATGTATTGCTCATTAAAATTTTCCTTTTTATTTTCTTCTTTTTTTTGTTGTTGTGCACATGCCAATCATTTTCATACACATGTTCACAAAGAACACGGAATATCGTACATGGCAATCAAGCCTTGAAATTATTATCAACATATGTTAAAGGTGCATAAATATTGACAACTACAAGCTAAAAATTCTTATCAAAAATATTCACATTTTTTACCGTATTTCTGCTTGTTAATTAAAAGTATTTTTTAATTCACTTCGACTGACAAACAATGCATTTTATTTGTATATACACGTCGTATGTATCAAATACCAAATATCACTTGGCCATTGTTTGGCCTTCAAGAATGATGATGGATTGTGACAGCCGGTCGACAAGTGTCTCCGCCCAAACTACATATATATGTACATGTACACATGCAGATACATAAACGAGTATATATATTAATCCGACCACTAATTATTCACAGACGTATTTATATACAATTATTTAACATTTAACAAATAACCCAATTGAACGGCATTAAGTGGCCTGGCAGAAGCATTTCCATTTTGGTCTGTTTCACTATGCACGTAAATCAACTGAAAATAAATTCGCAATCGTCATTTCTTGGCAACATGTTCGTTCGCATTTTTCCCACGCCAGTTTTTCAATAATTTTTGTGTTTTTCATATATATATTTACGTCGTCAAATGTGCCTAGAACACGAACCGACTCTGCTCTAGTTTTTCCGGTTTATTTTAGCTGTATTCTTTTTTTTTTTTTGGGACTGCCACCGGACGCCAAATGCGAAAGTTTCAAAATTAGATGTGTCCGAGGCGCTTTGGTTGCATTTGCACTTGAGCTAACGGAATGGCGCATGGAAATATGGCCAAGTAAACATTATCTTGGCCCATCAATTGCTTAGCAGTTTTCGACTGTTTACACTTTGCTCCGCACAATGGGGCGTATGCGTAATCTCTTTAATGTCCATATAACTTATGTGCGTTGTTTAGTTAACTAAATTCATGAACAACTTGGGCGTAAACAAAACCAAACAAAAATCCACCAAAAAAATCCTTCTTCGCTCAGCAACAAATTTATGCAAAAATAATTGAAATAACTTTGCAAAATACATTTTGTGTATGTGTTGTGTGTGTGTGTGTGTGTGTGTGTGTGTGTGTGTGTGTGTGTGTGTGTGTGTGTGTGTGTGTGTGTGTGTGTGTGTGTGTGTGTGCATCTATTGTGTCATGTGTGTATCTTGTAACTGACAACGCAGAATCGCGTGTCAGAATTTTGATAAATCTGCCGCTGATTGTCGCCAGCCTCGAGTATCTGCAACACTTGCCAAAAGTGCACAGCGTTTCTCAATTTAAAAATAGCCATGCAACAAAATCAAAATGAGTTACATTCAATTAAATCGTATTTTATTTTGCGTTTAAACAAAAACAAATATTATATAAGTGCGCATGTCGCTGACTACGTCGCCAGCAAATTATGGCATGAGGAAGACATTCCCAGCACACTCCTTCAGTTCTGCCGTTTTCTTGCACCTCATTTTCATTTTACGAGTCTTTCGATTCAAGTGCGTCAAACCGTTTATATATATATATATGTATATACAACTATATGTTTACATAGTATTTGTGTGAATGTCTGCTTTCGATAGGTGTGTTGTTTAATTCTAATACGCTATCCCAATTGAAAGTGATTGACAAGCAGCTCATAACAGAAAGTGAACAGATATCTCGCTATATCTTTTTCTTAATCTTCTTCAACATCAAAAGGACGATCGCTCGTCAGTCTGTCTGTCTGTCTGTCCATCTATTTGTGCTCAGAATCACAGCTATATGTGTAAAATATGCAATGTGTGTTCGAGTATACAAAACTCACATCCAAGTCGAGTGTTTTTTTTTTTTTTTAAATATTTTTCGAAATCAATTTAAGTGCAATTTTTTAGTTCTTGCATTTAAACATTGTTGTAGATGTCAAGAGCGAGATCTCAAATGCGATCAGACACTTTTAATATATATCAAAGATCAATTCTGTTTCAAAAATCGATTTTGTAGTTTGCCAAGAAAATGTTAAGAATTACGAGATACAGAAACTCTCAAATTTTGTATATAGACATTTCCAATGTTTGCAAAATGAAATAAATCAAAATCAAGTCTAAATGAAATTTCGAACTTTTGTCACAATCGAAAATTAACTTTTGATAGAGTCTGTCAAACATCGTTAAAATTGGATATCGAAAAATAAAATTTTTATATTACACTTAATTTAATATTTTATCAGATAATTGATCAATCATCCATTTTCCTCAAAGTGGAAATATTATTTTGTTGGGTAAATATGTGCTTATGGTTTCCCAGTTTCCGCCGCTAAGCCTTTGAGACTCGGCATACGGGGTATCTGTCCCACTTGCCACATTTGTCTATTATTTTTGTATATTTATTTATTTATTTATGTTGCAGCTTAGTACAAGAAATCTAGCATAAGACAGCAGTGCGTGTGCTGCTCACGTCTGCTCTCGTCGCTGATTCATTTTGTTTTCTAAAAAGATTTGTTGCCCAATTATACTACATACATATGTATGTATGTGTGTCTACTCAAAAATGTATATAATACTTGTGTCTGTCTCTTAATCTCCAAAGAGCTATGGCCTCACACAATGATTAATAATTAACTGAATTTGTTTTAAATATAAATTACAGAAAAGAGCTCAAGCTGCAAAAGACGCGTTTCAATACACAGATCGAGAATGCGCACAAAAATCTTCAAAGTCTGGAGGCCAAAGTGAGTGATATGCAGATAAAGATACAAAATCTGGAAAAGGAACTATCGGTTAAACAATGGAATGTGGACAGTAAGTGGAGTGTGAAATCAACCCTCAAAAATGTATACTTCACAATCTTTAATTTATATATACAAATTGCAGGACTCCAAGGAGAACTGACGGCGGCACAAAAGGATGATGAGTTTGTGCGCAAAAAGCTGAAACTGCTCGAGGATGAAAAGATAAATCTGCGCCACAAATACAGTGATGATGAGGACGAATTTCGACGCAAATACAGTGAGTTCTCCGAGCTTCTTCTAGCCTGTGCAGCCGAAATGAAAACGACTCTTTTTAGACGGACTGGAGGCGGAGTACACCGAACTAACCGAAAAGTACAAAGAGACACAGAGCTTGGCAAGCCATCTGCACCGTCAGGTGGCAGATGCACAGATTGAGGCGGAGGCGTGGAGCAAAGAGGTGACCAAGATACGCGATGAACTGGAGGAGCAAATACGCATACTCAAGAATGCGCTCGACAATTCGGAGGCGGAGCGAAAAATCTGCGAGGATAAATGGCAGAAGGAGTTTGAAATGCTGCGCACCCACAATCGAGGTGCGTGCAACACACACACACACACACACACATAATAAAAAAAAACACATAATCACATCCCATCCGACCCTTCATCTGTTTTGATTGACAGAACGCGAGGACAACTTGATGATGGACTGCGAGTGGCAGATGCGTCAGATGCAGCGCCAGTGCAAGGACAAACTTGACAAATCCAATTACGAATGCAAACAGGCATCGGCCAAGACCGAGGAACTGGAGCTGGAGCTGCAGTCGCGGCGCAAGGAGGCAGAAAGCTTGCGCATTTGCCAGGCACAGGTGAAGTCCTTGAGCGGCGTTGTCAACGAACAGGAGCGCTCCATACAAACGCTGATGCAGCGCATCGATAATCTGAAAAGTGAACTCGAAACGGCCAACAGCAATCTGGCTACCCAGATCGAGGCTGTGCACAAGATCAAATATCAGTGTGATAAGTATGTGTCTCATTGTTGTTATCATCTATTTTTGGAATGAATTCAAACTGCTCCCAAATACCAATTGCAGCGCCATTTATGATAAGGAGCGTCAAATGATCTATCGCATCGATGAGGTGCGCAACGAAGCTGCCGCCTTTTGGGAGAACAAACTTTAGTAAGTTATCGATAACAAAGACAAAGAGTGAGCGAGAATATATATCAAATAATCTATATATATTTAGCTAAAATTATTTATTTATTTATCATTTAATCATTGAAAAACCAATTAATTAATTTAAATTTAATTTAATTTTTTGTCTTAAAAAATTCATATTTAAATAGCGTAAAATAAGTCGAAAAATGATTGCCAAAATTATGAGAAAAACTCACTCGGACTGGGAAATATTTAAATTTAATTTATTAAACATATTTATTAAATATTTCCCATTTTTAATATTCACAGCACAGAGATGACAAGACTGACAAATGAACTGGAATCCGTTTATGTGGATGAGCGTCGCGATGCTCTCGATAAGCTGCAGGCGGAGCACATTGAGGAGCTGCGTGCGCTGACCAATCGCTACACGGCCAACGAGGAGGAGCTGCGTGCCGAGGTTGTCAACCAATCATCATATATTTGTTAAAGCTCCATTAACACTAATTGAAATTGCAGATCGAGGAGCTGACTGAGAATCTGGAGCTGAAGAAACAGGATTTTCTAACATTGCGCGAACGCTCGGACAATGCGCTGCTGCAGACCCGAATGCATCTGGATCGGGCGGATCGAGAGTATCAGAATGCCATGTGTCGCGAGGAGGATCGTCGCTTGGAGCTGGAGACGAAATACAAAAAAGAGTTTGAGGAAGAGAAACAGCAAATGGAGGAGAAGTTCTGTGAGCGTTTGGGTCACGTCAAGGAGGAGTTTGCCAAGGAGCTGCAGCTGTCCACACAGGAAATGACGGATAAGCATCGCAAGGAGATGGGTAGGCGAAACAAAGATAGAGAGATAGAGAAAGAGAGAGAGGGAGATTTTAAAAGGAACCATTAAACTCACCATTTAATTTGCTTGTAGAAATCCAGAAGGCCAAGCTGCAAACCGAAAGGGAGGAAGCGCTCCAGGAGCTGGTCGAGCGACATCGCGCCAAAATGGCTGCTGCCGAGGAACGAATCAAGTGAGTGGCTCTAAATAATGCCTGCACCCTGTAACTGTACCTGTAACCGTACCTGTTTCCCTAAACTATCGCCAACTGTAGTAGAGCTAATCATATTTATGTAGTGCCTGTCCGTAAGCTCTGATGGAGATATGCCCTTCACATGCAATTCAGTAAATCGCACTAAAACCAAAAGCGTCATTAGCATTTTCATATTAAAAAATGTTTTCCATTTTTATCTTTTTTTGGATTGTTAAAAAATTTCATACTCATCTTTTCATTTCTTAAAATTTTTACAGTTTTAATTTGGTTCATAAATTAAGAAAATTAATTTCTTGCATTTCGATAAACTTGACGCTAATCGACAACTAAAATAGGTCAAAATAACAGAAAATGTTTTAAAAATTTGTCAAATTTAGTTTCAATTTTCAAAAATGTTAAAAAATGATGAAAATTTTATTTGAAAACAAGCAATTAATTCTGAAAATAAGGTTTAACATTTGAAGACAGTATATTTTTCAAATTTAAAGAATTTCGATTTTTGGGATATCTTTCTAATAAGTATAAACCCAAGAACTTAAAAACAGACTAAGTAAAACTTGAAGAATTCTAAGAAAATACCTTTTTTTTCAATTAACTTAGCTTAATGAAAAAATAAGCCAAAAAATGTGTTGAATTTGGGCTATAATGTTGTAATGATAAATCTGGTTCTTAGAAAGACAAATTGAAGCTGTTTAGAAATGAATGTTTTGCTAACATTTTCTGAATTTGCGGGCATGCTTTTATCGGAGTGCAGAGTTGTCCTCTTGTTGTTGCATGCCACCTCATTTCATCCCACTTCATATTGCCTGCATCGATTCATTTCATTTACTTGTCTTTTGTTCTCTTTTCTATATATTATTACGTTCAGCTGCATTGGTTTAGTTGGTTCGAGGACAACGCCTCTAGTTACCACCGCCTTGTGTGTGCTTGCGAAGGGGGCGTGTCCGTATATGCCCACACTATATGTGCTATATCTGACAATGTCGCCACTGATTGCGTTAGCATGTTTAGTGTTCAATATTATCGCTGTGCTCTATATCAAATATCGTCATCTGTTGCGCGATTGACTCAACTATTTACACTAGTCTTAAGTTTTCTCCAAAAATATAGCAATGTGTTAATCAATCAATCAATCAATCAGACAAACAATCAATCAAACAATGCCTGCTCTGCCACCAACTCTACATATTTATACGATATACGAATATAAATGTGTATATATATACATATATATCTACTATACTTACTCTCTCTTTTTCGCTATATACCTACGCAATATCTCTATCTCTCTCTCTCTCTCTTTCAATATATGTATTTGTATGTCTATGCTTGTGTACAACCTCAACCCAACCCTAACACCCCAATCAATCAACAGCGATGTAGAGCTTCGGCATCAGCGCAACCTGAAGGATCTGAAGGCGGCCTACGATGCCGAGAAGGCGGCGCTGGACAAACGCGACATTAGCAATGCCAACGAGATCGAGCAACTGCATCGCAAATGCCGCTGCCTGACCAATCTGTAAGTCAATTACACTCAGCAGACCACAACAAAAAACAGTAGAGAATCTCGCAGTCAAGCCAAGTGCAGTGTCAGAAATACATCCAGCATCGAATTTATTTATCCATTCCAAATACATAATCTAAGACGGCAGAACTTAAGACAGAAATGTTGAACAATTTTTGAAATCAATAGTGCTTGAAGTAAGAGTGAAGTTTTCTTACTCAATTCCTTAAATAAATTCCGATATCATGTTAAAATGCGCTCCTTTATTAGAGCTAAATTTATAGTCAGTTTTTGAAATCATATATAAAATGTATGCTTTTCCACTTGTACTTGACTTTGGAATAGCGTTTTTCTCTGAGTGTATACCATCTATCTACCCCAACTGAGATTGATCTGATCCCAAAATACATCCCTTCGTTGCTTAGCCATGTTGTAAATGTTGTTCGCCAAGCTTTGTGCCAGTTGTTAGTTGCTTTCAACTGATCAAAACTCTCGCATCCACTTACAGTTTCGAGGAGATGAGAATGCGCTATGAGCGTCGCGATCCGCGTGCCGAGGATTTGCGTGAGATTTCGGAGCTGCGGACGCGCTGTGATAGCCAGGAGCGGGATCTGTTTGTGCTCACCGATCGGCTGCGCGACATGCAAAACCAAATGTCGGAGCTGCAGCAGAACGGCGATGGTGCGCCACGCAACAAGCCGCTGAAGAAGCCACCGCCCAAAGCGATAGCCACCAGCTGTGATGTCATCTACGAGGAGAACGAGGAGCGGGAATCGCCCGAGCACGAGTCGAGCTCGACCTCATCTAGCCAGGACGATACCGAGGAGGATGCGGAGCAGGGCGAACAGGAGCCCAGCGATACCGAATCGAATCACACAATTGAAGTCAACGGCAAGTGCAACAAGGATCGCATCAACGAGGACGATGCCCACATGATCTCCACTGTGTGAGCTCACAATTAAGGATCTTCTCCTAGAGATCTACGATCTGGCTGTTTTTCTTTATTTCTGTCGATCGCAATCAGGCTCTAGACAGCGTTCGAGCCGAGTCTGATAGCTGATTAGTGGAGTGCTTTTGCCGCCAAACAAATACCAACTGCTCAGCTGATCTTTTGTCCTGATCCTGCTGTGCTGTCACTTTTATTGCAACACTGATTGAGAGTTTTCAAAACACATGCACAAAACCTAAAAACAAAACTAAACACATAAAAAAATGTAAAACAAATGCAATGTAATTGGTTTCTAAAACCGTCTAAAAACTAAAATAAAAAATAAGAACGAAATAAATGTAAATATTTTTAACAAAGCTTTGAACTGCGTTTTTTTTTACAGTGCGTTTTCAAAACAAACAACTAAAAAAATGTTAAAACAAATGCAATGAATTGGTTTAGAAAACCGCCTAAAACAAAATTAATAAATCAGACGGGAAATTGTTGGAAATATTTTAAACAAAGGATTAAGCTGAATTTTTTTTATTGAGGGTTTGTAAAAAACTAAACACAAAAATTGTAAAGCAAATCGAATGTAATTGGGATAAAACTTAAAAAATAAGAACGAAATAAACGTAAATATTCGAATACAATTGAACTGCATTTTTTTGGTAGAGTTTTCAGAACACAATCAAATCAGCTTAAAAAAAGTAAAGTAATTAACAAAATCAAAGCTGAGATTGATTTCGCTGAGTGTATTCAGCCGAATCCGAGAACACTGCTATACAACCTAGAGCCAGAGCCTCGCTGTTGAAGAGCTGCTTCAGGGATATGTTGGAGTCCTCGTTCCAATCAAATTGATGTCCTTCAGCAGGCTGTCGAGATCCTCTCGCCGTCTCAATGCCTCTTTCCTCGTGCAATTTGCCAAATCATTGACAATATTTATTTGCGATTCTTCTGCTGCGATTCCCTTTAGCAGCTGTTGCAGCACCAGGCCAAGAATATGCGCACTTCAGGCCAACATTGCTGGCCAAGTTTGAATGATTAACTGCACTCAAGAGAATTGCCATTTTACACTTTCATTAAATTAATTGCATTCATTCGCAGCACAATCGCCGTTTGCCGTCTTCTCCTTGTGCAGGTGTCAAAATGTTTATATTTAGATGTGTGCAGATAAATACAGTTAGAAAAAAGTTGTAACAAAAAAAGAAAACGAATTTTTGCTAACTGTTTGTACGAATTCCTAACTCGAATCCTTAAATAAAGACTGAAAATAATATGATGAATATCAGTAAGAAGCCAGCATTTTCGACTCGACTTTATTTCAGTTATCTCAAAATGAAGCTTTTTTAAAGTAGATAAAGCCAAAATTATTTTATCGAGCATAAATATAGCCAAATCAGTCAGTCCATTTGCAATAACCCAATTTAAGATAGTTCAATTTTGAATGTAATTTCTTTTACTCATTTTTACATTTCCTTCTTTAATTCTACCAATCACTTTGCTCCGTTTGCCATGTATCGATAAATATCGATTACCAATAGCGCGAAAGACATGCAAAATGGTATCAAAATTCCATTAAATATTATTGATACGAATAAATTAGAAAACTTTCGTACTCCTGAGTGTGTAAAACTAGTATATTTAAGAGCTGCTTCCAGGGTATATCCTAGTCGAGTTCTTTCGGCTTTTGAAAATAAAATTGTATTTTTTCAAATCATTCGTCAAAAAGCAAGGGAAAAAGTTAAAATGACTGCGAGTTAAATTTAAATTTTCTTAACTTTAGTTTGTCTTTTTTGAAGTAGTTTTTTCTTTATATTTGTTGACCAAATGGAAATGATTAAGACTGAATTTATTTTAATTTCAGCAGACAGTTGTCAATTATATTTAATGAGCATTTAATTATAATTTAATTTAATTATATAAGAATTTTAATTCTCTTAATTCAGTTCAGTTGTTAAGTACAAATTGAAATTAATTTTATTGCACGTGAATGAAAATCACACATTTTGATTAATTGCGCCAAGAGGTGAACAAATTTATCATTCTGAGTTTTAAACATTTAAATCACCTGTGTGAAATATTTCGTTCAGTGTCTTGCATATTTGTGGCTTCGTTGAGTTTTCTCTTAGTTTGAATTCACTGTGTTTCGTTCAGTTTACCAGCGTGCTCAGTTCGCTTGGGTCTTACTCTTCGACTCTCTTTGGTTTTATCCCCTGGTTTTGTTCAGTTTCATGCAGTTCGTTTCGTTGCGTCTCGTTTCATTCCGTTCATGTGTTTGGGTTTCGTTTCACGGCTGTTTCAGGTTTCGTTGCTGTTGCCGAGCAACTCTTGACGAGAGCGGACGTGTGTTTCCTCGCAACGGCAACGAAACTTAAAACAGGCGACAAAATACAAAACTCGCCAACGCCGAAGGATAAAGAAATTATAAATAAATTCATCTCTCTCAATATCAATTCAATACTTTCTGAGAACGGACGTGTTTTTTTGGTTATCGCGTTGCATTTAATAAGAAGTGATAAAAGTCGGGCATCCTTTTAAGTCTTTTGAGATGCATCTTTATTTCGTTCAGCTCGGTTTCAAATTTTGAGTTCAATTAAAAATGTTCAAAATGCAATTGAAGCCAACGACTAATTTAACGGTGCGCGCGTGTGTTAAATGATAATAAAAACAAAAGAAAATAAATGAAGAAGCAAAAGCAGAAGCAGCAGAAGAGGCAACGACAATCAAATAATTATAATATGACAAGCTTGAGAGCTTCCCGTGCAGCATATTAAAAGAAATCGTGATAACACACACACAAACGCATTCACCCAGCATCAGCAGCATAAGCAGAAGAAGTAAAAATAACAGCAGCAAAAGTATTTTGTCTTGTTGTTTTTGTTGTTCTTGTCGTGTGCACGCTGAAAAATCGCCGTTAACATCGTGTGTGTTCCCCACAGCAGCAGCATCTGAGCATCAACAGCAGCAGCAGCATCATCAGAAGAACGCAGCAGCAGCAACAAAAACAAACGAGCAATTTTCGTTGCGTCGACGGCGCTGCTGCCGGCGCTGCCTGCAATTATGTTAGCAACAACGACGTTTTAAATGAAAGGTAGACAGCAACAACAAATCCAACAACAACAACAGCAGCAGCGACGCAGGCAGAAGCTGTTGGCTCTCCTTGCATGCAATTAATGTACACACTTCTTTTTGCATACATAAATAACAGCAACAACAACAGCGTTTACAATTTGTGTGTGTGTTTGCCGGCAGACGCCGCCCCAAAGGTCGTTGCCGCTAAGGTCACACTCGCCAGAGCGAGATAGGGATAGATAGATAGAGTGTGTACGAATTTTTTGGTGCAAGTGTTTTTGCAAGCTTTACGACTTTTGTCGCGCCATCAAACGGTAAATCCTCAATGCGCGCGAGTGTTTCAAAGTTTTTTTGTGTTAAAATCAACAACGACAACAACAACAGCAATCAGCAGTAGCAGCAGCATCAGCAGTAAGCAGAAGGAGAAGCAGCAGGAGAAGAAGAAGCGGCAGCAACAGCATCAGCAGTTGGAGCTACGAAAATCGAATGTAAGTGCCGTTACTTTTATTTCCCTTTTGCCTTTGATGCCCATTCGCATTAGTTGTTGTTGTTATTGTAAATGTTTTGCAGTCCCACCTTCAACGCTGCCTAATGCTATGCCTCTCTCTCTGTTTCTCTCTCCCTCCTAACTGTACGCCTCACTCTCACTCTCTCCTCTCTTGCGCTCGCAGCATTCTTGACAGCGGCGCATTTAAGGATATTCCTAATCCGTTTTATTGATTGCAGCCAGCACAGCTGGAGTGCTCGGCGTGTGTGTGTGTTGTTCGTGTTGTTAGTGCTGCTGGCAATCTGTGTTGCCTTTTTTTTTTGTTTTTTATGTTTTTACTTCTTCTTTAGCCACTACTCATTTGGGGTTGTTGTTGTTGTTGTACGCCTGCTGCGCTGCTCAGTTGCTGACTTTGCTTTTCCGAGTTTTGTCATTCCATGTTATTTTTATCAGCTGCCATCGTTTTGTTGGCTGAATTTGCCGGCTTAAAACGCTGATAAGCCTCGTCTAATACATATCAAGATAGTTATAGTGTACAACACGAGAATTGGCCAATAATTATAGTGTATACAAAAATGAGGTATTTGATCGATTCTGAAGGAGAATTTAATTAAAATCAGTGATTTAAAAGCGGTTAAATTTTAAATATAAGAAGCGAATTTTTATTTAAACTTTCTATTTCTAATTTAGAAAAGTTAGTTTTTGTCAAGGCAAAATTTGAAATTGTAATAAATTCAATGTGTTGTAAATTGTTTAGTGAACAGAAAATAATCAGTTAAATATTTTCAAAACTACGAATTTTATACAAAAAATGTGAATTTGAAATTGCAGGCATCTTGTTCTTTTTTTTTTGATTTGCTGCTGCATAAATATTTTGAGAAAACGAGCTCATATTTCTCGAAAAAAAATGTAAAAAAAAAAACAGAACAACTTGATGAAAAAATTAAGAGAAATATGCGAAGCAGCTGCCCCCGTTGGGCATAACTCAATAATCACATCAAATGTCTCACTAACCGCAACGCCAGTAACATCAGTGGCAACACCTTTTCCAGTGGCACACACTCTGTAGCAGGAGGTGTGTCCTCAATGGACGTGGCATCGAATGGATGCGGCGGCTCCTCCTTGGCTTGTTGGCTTCTTGGTCAAGCTAATGCCGCACAGCTGCGCGCCATTTAAGTCGCTGACAAGTGTTTTGCCGGCATGTCCGGAATGCGTCTGCAACAGCAGCAGCATCTGCGG
This sequence comes from Drosophila cognata, assembly GCA_035041535.1. Lineage (NCBI taxonomy): Eukaryota > Metazoa > Arthropoda > Insecta > Diptera > Drosophilidae > Drosophila > Drosophila cognata. The sequence goes on along the minus strand of JAWNLC010000571.1, from coordinate 6,920,518 downwards.
CAAAAAGTGGCAGCAAACATTGCTACCAATTATGCGATAAGCAGTCGCCTGCCTTTCGGCCAACTCGGGGCGCACTTTAACCATGGCCTACACAAAACAAAAAAACAAAACAACAAAAAGAACTTAAAGTCTCAACAAATACTACTCGCAAGCCAGCGAGCATAAAATTGTGACTGCAACGAAAACAAATAAAAATACTAAACTCAAATATTTAGCAAAATGCTTCAAGCAAAAAATTGATATACTTTGAATACCCTTTCAAATTGTGTGCATGTGCAATGTACCTTTAATTTCGGAATGAATTGCGAAATTTGGGAAATAAGAAAAGTCAAAAATTTGCAGGAAAAATGAATTTTTCTTCCATGGACTGTTTTGAAGCCATATTAAATAAATAAAATAAAATTGGTAAATTAAATAAATACAAACTTCATTTGATTGCGCCATTAAATATTATTTTATTTATTCATTTTGGTATTTTTCAAACCAGAAAAGACTTTCACTTCATTTTCCATAATCATTAAAACAATTAAAATAATTGCAAACAAGTTATATATTTCTAAATATAATAAGATACAGATATAAATATTTTTATGGGCACAATATTTCAGAGCCAGCTGCAAAGAGAATATAAATAAGCGTTAAAAGCGTAAGATTAAAGTAATTGGGCCACATTTGCGAAGAGTATATATACTGGGTGTGTATATGTGTGTGTGTGTGTGTGTGTGTTTTTGTGTGTAAATGTACATTTAAATGTATATAGCAATAATAAAAAAATGTGCCTTGGAAAAACTAACAAAAGACCGCGTGCGCGCTGCCATCAAACGAAACGAAAAGCGTGCAGGCGCGGCATCAACTACAACAGCAGCAACAACAACAACAACAACAAGGAGTAACAACTTGCAACAACAACCGGGAGTAACAAGAGCAAAGGGAATGACCTTATGCATTGCAAAACTGCAACGCAAACAAAGAGCCGCTAATGGGAGGGTGGTAAGGAGGCAGGCAGGAGGCAGGCAGAGGCGCTGAGAGATCAGCTTGGGCCGAGAAACCGGTCGACAGTGCCTCAGCCGACTGGGCTACTGCGGGGCAATTGGGCCAAAAGCATAAAAATCAGTCAAGAGTCGCCTTCGCGCTGCGAACATTAAAAGCGACAAACAAACAAACAGACAGACAAACAGACGTACAGGTCCTGCCTGGCAACCAGGCAGCCAGGGGAGCCAACGGGTTAAGCGCAACTCGCTGCGGCTGCGAAACCCAAAGCGTGCAGCAGCAGCAGAAATCGATTTTCTCGCAAAAAGCTTGGCCAGAGCACAGGGGCAGCGTGGCACAAGGGCCAGCCGAGGCAAGGCAGCCGCAGGGCTTGAAACGCGCGCATTTTTTGGCCTGCTCTTCAACGCGGCCCATATCCCATTTTGAGCCCGAGCTCGCGCAGTAATGGATACGGGTAGTCCACTCTGCTCCACTCCACATCATGGCAGGCCAGGCCTGGCCTGTTCCAATCCACGACCACGTCGACGTTCCTGGTCCAGGTCCAGATGATGCTGCAAGTCAAACTGTCGTCGCTTGGGCGTTGTTTAGTTGTTTTATGCCACGCTGCTGCGCCACGGCCATCAGTAATTGCAATTGCAATTTGGCCAAAGCCACAGCAAACAGCAACAACAACAGCCGTCCAGTTGGCCAAATCAGCCAGCTAGCCAGCTCAGTTGGCCACTTGGCAGATGAGTTTTGTGTGCGCTTAGTAAATCTGCAAATTGCATTCGCTGTTGCCGTTGTTGTTGCTGTTTTTGTACTTCTTGCCCCAAACGGTGACTCGCGAATTGGATTATTTAATTTGCGTTATAAATAAATTTGTTAATGCTATAATTCCCAAGCAATGCTCTCTATCTAAACCCATATCCCTCTCTGCTCCTCCGCCCGTTCCTCCCACTCGTTCGCTCTGTTTATCTCTTGGGGATTTGCTGATTTATCACTAATTGAAATCATCTCAACTGAAGCCAAGCCCTAAGCGGCAACAATAGCAACAACAGTCAGCTCAGCAATCGACTGAACGATACTCTGTTCAAGGCTCAATAATTGCATCAGAGTTTGTAATGGCAATAAGTTAATATAATTTTGGATTAAGATCGGCGATATTAACGGCATATTTGTAGCTAATTATATTATTATTATAATTTATGGCGATCTTTGAACAATAGGAGAAGGAAATGTTGTTTTCTTGGACAGCTTATCTTGTTCTTGTAATCCTCTCCGGATGTTGTCGGCTTTTCGGATGTGCGCAGATTAGATCATAGCTAATGAGCTCCATTCATCTCTTCAAAATGAATTATTTATTCATAGCTAGCGATAAAAATTAATTAGCAACAAAGTATTTTCTTAGTCAAATAAATCATATTCTATGGACATAACCAAGATTTTTTTTCGAAGAATGCTAATAAATATTTTGTATTATTCCTTTTAACTATGGAATAAATTAAATTTGTCGAAACAGCTTTTATAAACAAGAATAAATCAGGTTGTCAAACTATAATCACAAACGGAACCGTCGATTTGCCGATTGTAATTTGGAATTGGAATTGAAAGCAGCACCCAAATTGGAGATTTTTTGAAAACCCACATACAGCAACTGATATTATTATATAAAACCTTACAAAAGTATTTAATGCCATTGAATGATTTACTTCAAGACCTAATTCACTAGCCTAGGTAGAATAATTCCGGAATATGAAATCAAAAATATGTATAATTATAGCAGATAGCAATATATTTGTAGAGCAACAGTGTTAAAAAATCTTTAAAGGATATTTAACGGCAAGAGTTGATTCACTTGCCTTAGTAAGGTGAGATAATAATAGAACCGATGCAAAATCATTTACGAGTAATCACTTTATATACCCAATTTAAGTTTACGAACAGCGGATGTGAAAACAACTAAATTCCGAAAGACTACAACATAATTCGAAAACTCAAACTGAAATGCTGTTGTGCGAGGAGAAAAGGGGGAGGGACGAATGGGAACTAGACAGTCATTTACAGTCAGGGCGGGGCTGAAGTTATAAGCAATATATGGATGTAAATATGTAAAGGAGGCCTAGACACGCAGAGGCGAAATTTGCATGGACGTAGACCGTTCAGCAATTATCGCTGCTACTGCTGGGCACATCAATAGCTGTTGTTGCAAGCAATTATTGTTGTTGTTGTTGCTGCTGTTGCTGTGTTGCTGCTGTTGCTGTGTTGCTTGCAGCCTTTGCCACCTGCTTGTCTGGGAAATCTGTTTGGCCAAAACTGCGTGTGTGTTCCGCTGGCTAAAATGATGCGACTGTCAATTGAGGGGCCGCTAGCTCAGCAACATTTGGGGGGCAGATTCCACTGCTGTTACAGTCTGTCTGGGCTTCTTTTTTCCGTTCAAGTAGTCTACAGCGACACCCGACGAGTTGACGGGTTCTGGAGGATTCCTGCCGTGGCTTGCACTCAACTTTTGCTCTGATTTTTTTTTTTTGCTGCTGCTGCTTCTGCTGCTGCTGCTGCTGCCTTGGCTCATCAGCAAAAACAACAAGTCAACGCTGCAGCATCAATGACAAACAACAACAGCAAGAGCAAGAACAACAAACGACAACTGGAACGACATGATTTTGTTGCAAGGGGCATCCATCCATCCGTCCATCCATCTGTCCGTCCTCCAGACGCATATCATCCATTCAAAGTTTGAGGAGCTGCTGCACTTTTGCCATGTTGTTTCCTTCTTGTTGTGCCCTCAATTTGTTCTTTTCTTGTTGTTATTGCTGTTGATTTTGCTTTAATTATTGTTCCGTTTCGTCTGCCATTTGCAGCACTTTTTATCTGTGTGGGTTTGGATTTCCTTGTGTCTAATTTTGTTTTTTAATTGGTTTCAGTTTTATCTTTTTCAATAGGTGCAATAAATTATTGAAATCGTTCACAATAGGAAGGAAGAAAATTCAAAATTAAAATATGAAAAATATGGAAAACACTTAAGATTAACTAGGAAAACTCTTAATGTTAAGCATATAATAAATAACTAAATTAATAAATTTATTTAAACAAGAAAAAAATGTATGAAATCAAAATTTATTTTATTTTTCTTAGGAAAGAATAATTATTTTTTTTTATCTTAATTTTCTCATAGAAAGTTTAAGGATACATTTTTAAACATGTTTTTTAAACACTATTTAAGAAAAAATACATATAGCAATTTGCACTGTGACCATAAATTACAGGAATTAAAATGTTAACTGGTTTCAGTTCCACATACAGCTCTGTATAATTAAATATTTTTGTATTTCAGTCTTGCTCCTAGTCCTGATTGTTGTCCTTGTTGCTGTTGTTTCGCAATTGCAATTTCATAAATTTCAAACAGCTATTTTCTCGACTTGCATTTCACTTTCTTTTGTACCGAAGGCCCCTCCCAGATAACTAAAAAAAAAATAAAAAATTTCGAAAAGTACTCAAAAGGCAAAAACCAAAACAAAACCGAGAAATATGCGGCATGCAGCATGCAGCATGCAGCCTAGACAAGCTTCACGAGTCGGCTGCAGTGTTCTAGATATTTTTTATTTCGTATATTTTTTTTTTGTGTATTTTTCTATATTTTGTTTTTTAGTCTTTTTAGTGAGACTTAAATTGCATTTTATTTCTGCAACGTTGCAAAACATTTATTTACTTTCATGGTTTGTTGAGTATTTGCCAAGCCACAAGGAGCCGGGGCAAGTTGCAAACTGGCAAACTGGCAAACTGGCAACACAGCAGCAGCATCGCGACGGAGGTAACAACGACGAGCCATGAAAATCGCTGAGAATGGATGACGACGCGTCGTCGCTGAGTTTTCCCATGCTGAAGCTGTTGACTGTTTTTGAACTTGTGTGTATGTGTGTGTGTGTGTGTGTGTGTGTGTGTGTGTGTCTCATCCTTTAACTCAAAAAAACAACTAAGAATCCTTGTGTCGTGAGAGCCCGACTGGCAATTACCCTACCTTTACCTATCCATAAGTCGTACACATCTTAGATAATCAGATAAAAATACTGAATGCGCTTTCACACGTTGTATGTCGGTGTGGCTAGGTGTGTTTTTGTGTGTATGTGTGTGTAAATGCATACAGAAAATGCTGGTGTTTGTTGTTGTCTTATTTGTTAAATACGAAAAAGGATTTTGTTGCATGTTGCTCAAACAAGTCTTATGCAATTTTTACAGTTGCTCAATATTATGTCTAGGTATATACACAAATCCGTTTGGAAATATCTATTTATATAATTGTGGCATTTGTTACTCTCGGTGATCGATTCGATTCGACATAGAGTTCTCTCTGTCTATTACAATCCCTCGACTCGCCTGCAGATCAAGAATATATATTTGGGAATGGACTGATACAACCTTTGTCTCAACTTCATTCTGCCCATTTTCAGGGCATAACAATGAACACAATCATAGAGAAGAAAAACAGGGAAATATTAACGGTACATGCCGACGGAGAATGGGGGATAGGGGAAGGGTGATGCGGAATGGGGGATGGGGGAGGGAGGGTCTTGGCTGACATTTTGACATACGTTGACATTTGTGGGGCTGCTGCTGGTTCTGCTGCAGCTTCTGCTGCTGCTGCTTCTGCTGCTGCTTCTGCTGCTTTCCTTCGCTAAGTAGCAACTGGATTAAGTCCAAAAGCTTTGTCTTTGTCAGTAATAACGAGTGAGCTGAGGCCGCTGCAATTATGCGCTAATTAAATGCTACATAATTTTTCGAATACCGAAGACAGCTAAAAAATGCATAACATGTGTTGCACAGTCCCCAGCCGAGTGGAGAGGTTAACGAATATCAGAATATTGAGGCAGCAAAAGAAGCAGATCAAAACCCAGGCCCAGACCAAGAGCCAGGCAAGACACACAGAGATCGGCGATGGTCATGGAGCTGGGGATGGGGGAGGGGATGGAGACCGCTTTTGTGAGCCGCAGGCGCGGGCACAAGAAACAATTTTCAGAGAGACGGCAAAAGCCATAACCATAACATGTTTTGTTATTAATTATAGTTTACGCAATGCAGGGGACAGGCCGAAGACAACAACAATAACAGTCACTCAGTCTGTCAGTCAGTCGGGCAGACTACCAGGCAGGCAGGCAGGCAGGCAGGAAGCTACATTGCCGTTGACCATGTGCCACTGACTCTGCTGCTGCTGCTGCTGTTGCTGCTGCTTCTGCTGCTGCTGCTGCTGCTGCTGCTGCCTCCTTGCTTGCAACACACAAAAAAAAAAAAAAAATTAAAAAGAGTTCACTTAATTTGACGCACAAATGTCAGTCACAAGATGTTGTTTGTTGGCCAGCACTGCTAGCTGATTCACTGAGGCGCGTCAGTTGCTGTTGTTGTTCGTTGGCTCGTTGCTTTTAGTTTAAAATAACTTAATAACTAATCCATTCGGATGGCAAAGGACGATGATGGCAAGGGTTGTTTGCCCAGGGCCAAAAGGGTTCCAACATCCCATCCAACATGTGGCTTGACAATAAAAATTATCATAATTATATTTAAATTAATATGCATGCGGCTCAAACACGCTGAACCAACACTGCCAACGAGCTACTGCCGGCAAGAGCTACCAATTTCCTCGCTCGACAAATTACAGGAAATGCCTAAACAACACCAGCCAACAACAGCACCTTGAAGAGCACTGAACCCTTGCTCAAGGTATTTTTTCTTGAAGTTATTTTACTTATTCGACAGCAGCATTAATTAGAGAAGACACACAAAATCAGCCAAATTTCACACATTGCGCCCACGCTGAATATAAATGCTCTCCTCAAAGACTTAATCTACTTTTTTGGTATATAATAATGCTAATTCGAATTATTATTCGATAATTCGTATTTTGAGAAGCAATTTAATTATATTAATACTTGGCAAGCATTTCTCAAAAGTAATTATTCAAGTATTTCATTACGCATCTTCATTCACACTTCTGAGAAAAATTCCGTAATTATTTAAAAGCCACAAAAACAATCAAAAACTTTAACTATATTACAACTTTGCTTTTAAGCCTCATTTGCAATGAATCAAGAAAATTGAAGGCCTTAAATAAAACACAACAGGCAAAAATTACAAAACAAAAAAAAAAGAAAAGAAAGAAAAGAAAGAAAAAGAAAACACAATTAACAACTTTCGCACTCAATGAGTAAAACAGTTGTGCACTCTATTTACCTTCAGAAAACGTAACTTTTATGGTTATGTATGTACTCAAGTGTATGTAGCATAAAAGTTATGCAAGTTGATGGATGTGAACCCCTCCACAACACTTGTGCAAAAAAAAAAAAACTTGGAATTTCTTCTTTTCTTTGGTTTGCATTTGACATTTAATCGTCAGTTTTATGACGCCCACGCTGTGCTGTGCTGTGCAGTTGCCGTTGCCGTTGCCTTATGAATATTTTAATTAATTTTTATTGTTGAATATCTCGCTGTCGTTTCTTCCTTTTGCTCTCATTAATTTATGCCAAAATTGTGCATAGGTTTGCGAGTTGTAGTTATAGTTGTTGCGCTGGAATGGGCGCATTTATTTATAATTTATATTGCAATTAAAAGCTAATATTGTCGCATTGTTGTTGTTGTGCGGGTTATATAATTTTTAATTGTAATTTATGCGCATTTTTAATTGCAGCTTCGAAATTCATTCGAACACACATTACGAAATTCCGATGGCTTTGTAGTTTTTTTTTGTTTTTGTTTTTATTTTTATTATTTTGGGTTGGCACGCACATAAATTAAATAATTTAAGTTAATTTCGCATTTCACATACGATCATATTATTATTTAATTATACGTTTTGCATAATTTATGCTAAATTGTGCGGTATTCCGTTGTATTGATTGCCCGCAATAAGTTTGCCATCACTCATCTGGTTTTTAGTATATACCCTGCTTCTGTTTGATGTCTGCCGCAAGGGGTGTGTGTGTGCACAACTTATCGCACATTCTACATTATCTTGATTCAGGATGTGCAGTAAAAATAAGCCTTTATTGTATGCGGACTAAAAGCCAGTTGCATAATAATAACAAAAGTTATTTAACAAATCCTTGAATTGAATTGCTAATTTCGTAGCCTCGTACAGGGTATTTTCGCATCGAGCACTCTGGCACTCTTGCTTGCTGTTCGTCGGAGCCCATCAGACCCAATGATAAATTGAGTTTAAAATGCTCTAAACAAAAGACAACTGAATGATTTAGTTGTTGTTATTGTTTGTTGTTTTTTGTGCTGCTGCTGCTGGCTTCGCTCTTTGGCATAATTAATGCTGGACACATTTTAGTTTTTCGGCGATTGTTGAGACTGACATTTATTTTGTTTTATTTTTGACAAACACATCAATTTACCGTCATATAATTTAGTTATTGTATTCAACTGATTATTAGCCTAAATGTAAGCAACCGGTTTTCGCTTGGCAAGCGTAATAAAATTCGATACAAGTTAATAAAAAATCAATTTAAATAATATATGGCTGGCAATAAGATCGCTGAATACATTTTGTTTGTTTAGTAGACTAAAATTAGGCCTATTTTTAATCCATTTAACTAAATTATTTGTTCGTTTATTTAAGGCCATTGTCATGCCAGAAGCTTTGTTAATTATTTATGAGAACATTTTGCCATTCTTTTGAGCCCCGCTCTTCATTAGGCCAACTCAAATAGCTGGTAGAACAAAGCTCTTGTAGCGATTTAGGGCTTTGTTTACAATTATTATTATTCTAATTTTTTTTTCTCTCTTTTTAATGTTGTAATTATTTAATGCGACCAGAGTTATTATTGTTGTTGACAGTAATAACAATAATAACAATAATAGCAACAACAAAACGCATTATTTTCATAGCTTTGGGCTATTTGGCTTAATTTGTGTTAAGTACATAATGGGTTTAATTGCTGGGTATAGTAAATTGAATGCATTAATGATATGCATATGCATGGCTAAAAAAAAACCCACTGATTTATATGTTGTCGTCTGGGGTGGTGGGGAGCGGGGTAGATTGTTGCTACAGGCCGTATGCAGATTAGAGCGCAGTTAAGCGCTCTAACATTTAAGTCCCGTTGCTGAGTCGAGTTGAGAGTCAAATTAAAATCAAATAAAAGCCAAGAAACAAGCCAAGTGGCATACGTAAATGGCCCGGTCAGCGATTTAGATAGCAATAAAATGCAGCTCGCTCACCTCTGCTGAACTGCACATGCTCCATTACCAATTCAGAAATCTTGACTCGAACAGCAGCAACAGCAGCAGCAGCAACAACAACAACAACAACAACAACAACAACAACAATAACAACAACTGTGGAAAACATGCAGCAGCAACCACGTCGGCAACATTGGAGGAGTCACGAACTGCAACACGGCACAACACAACAGCAACTACAACAGCAGCTAAATTGTAAACATAAACAAAACATTTATGACTATTTACAGTTGATAGCGATGAGGAGGTACCCACAACATATACACACACACACACACACACTGCACACACACAGCACACACTTAGCTAAGACCAAAGAACTCGCTCTCAGTACGTGAGTTGCTGCTGTCGAAGTTCAATGAGTTTTTGGTGTGAAAGGGTCAATAGTGTAAATAATAACAAAAAACTGTGAACAGCACATAACTAAAACAACAACAAATACAAATACAAAAAGAATACAAGAACAACAACAACTACAACAACATCAAACAACAGGAACAGCAGCCAAAATCGTAACTTGTCTATCAGTTATCGAAGTGTGAGTTTGAGTTTGAGTGTTTGAGAGTGCGAGTGTGCGAGTGTGCGAGTGAAAAACCATAAAAATATCACACGCATAAACGTACGTTATTGGAAAAGCATTTGCGATAAGCAATGCAACTAAATAAACAGATACAGATACACATGTATATATATATATACATATATATATAAATATATTTGTATATATATGTATTTGTTCACTTGGAAAAATCAATTGCCCTGAATTTTAGAAATTCCCCTTAGTTTTGATGGCAAGCGTTACACTTATTATTATACAGAAGGGATATATATTTAACCAGAATTTTCTTTTCTTTTTTTTAACATGAGGTTAAAAGTGTTTATGTTGTTCCACTTTTCGAAATATTTGTTAATATTTTAATATTTATAATTGTGGAAAAATTAAAAGTATAATTTTTTCGTATACTTGGAAATTATTGCTTAAAGAACATTTTTCAAATTTTGCGTGCAATTTGAATTGTATTGCGATATTCGATATACATATGCTAGACCACCCTTTTTTTCTGAGTGTATGGAGTTACATGCACAGCGCAGCGCGTTCAATTGCATTGGGTTGGCAGACATTGTCCGCTGTGTCGACTCGTCGACTTTTTATGATGCAATTAAATGTGGTGTTTAATGCATTTGTAAATAATAATAATAAATAAAATGCATTTACTGTGCAGCCATCATGATAATGAAGTTGAAGTTTTTAACTGCACGAGTTGTGCTTGCTTTATTTGCCTACAGGAAATAAAAGTGTCATAAAAACTGTCATGGCTGCCGCTAACATCCCCTTCCCCCCCTGCTGCCGTTTACCCCTCGTTAAAGTGCATATGAATTATGAAGCATGTAGACGAAAGACGGGAGTAAGAGGAGGGTGCTTGTGGGGGGGTCTAACAAAAGGCTTTTTAAACAGCTGCTTAATTTGGGCAATTTCACTTTATGGCCGAGCAGCGTCCATTTTCATTTCCATTCGACATTTGTAATTGAGCATTTTATGGCATTTGCATTTGGTAAAGCTTAGCGCAGTGTTTTGTTGTTATTTTCTTTTATTTAATATTTGTTGTTGTAATTTTTAAGTGCTTGCTAATTGATACAAAAGTGACTCCACTCAGCGAACGTTAATTGGCTTAGTAACATTATTATTAGATAAACTATTGATGGCCAAATAATGAGCAATGCGTTATATAAGGCATTTATGTTATGCCAGCAACGCTTAGAGTATTTTATGATTGTAGATAATGCATAATTATTATGGACTATAATTTCCTCATTTTTGAATAGCTAAAAGTTTACCTGCACTGTGCAGTTTATATGCAATGATAAATATTTCACTATAAGCAGGTGTTTCTCTCTCGGAAAATCAAATATATGCGCAACTTAAGCTTGCAGTTTATCTCGCTTATGATTATCATAAGCAAAGCAAATATATCGAATTTTCAAATTGAGCTGGAATTTGTTTTGCTTGGCTTAGATGCCTTTGCATTTTTGCATATTGCATATCCTTGCAGCTCTGTTTACTTGGCTACCCTTTTTATATTTCTACATATTTTATGAGCCCTATATGAGTGCGCTTGTGTTTGTGCGTGTGCGTGTGTGTGCATGTGAGCTGATTGCATAATGCGTATGCAAATAGGACAACAACAACAATGAGCAGCTGCAAAGGTCGAGAGTGGAGAGTTGTGAGTGCAATTGATTTGCTCGAGACAGCAAAGCCGGGGTTTTCTTTTGATGAATGCCATTGGCTGGGAAAATGGCAGACCCTTTTTTTTCTCCTTTTGTTTGGGTTAAGTGCGCTTTAAACTCGTGATACTCAATCAAATTAACGTTCAAGTTGAGGCAAGTAATTAAATCTAAAACTAACAATTGGCAACGCAAACAAAAAGGGCAAGCCACACACACGCACACACACTCAAGAGCAGCCATTGGAGTAGGAGATGAATTCATAATAGCAACAATTTTCATATTAATTTTCATAATTTTCCAATGTTGACAACAGGGTAAATATAAATACACGCAAGCAAACAAGCCACAAGGCAAAAAGGGGCTAACGTTGACAGCGTCGCAGCGTGTTTAAAAGAAAAAATGAAAAAACAACAACAGCAAGAAAACAACAACAAAAGGCGAACAGTGCAAAGGATACTATACGTGCCAAGTACAATGGGGTGTAGGCAAATGGACACTAGGCACACTGTCCACTGTCCACCATCCACTGACGACTCTCGACTGGGCGCACTGGTCACTTGTTGGTCAGCCAAACGACAACCTGCTGAGTGTCTATGTGCGGCAACTCGCCTAATAACCCCCAGACCAATGACAGCGAGGGCAATTCTAGCTGTATATGTGTGTGTGTGTGTGTCTGTGTGTGTGTATGTGTGTGCTTGGGTGTGGGTGAGTGTTTACCGCCTTGCGGTTAGTTTGAGCTGTTGACTCTGCGGTAAGCACTTTAAATTGATTAAGTTGAACTTGTCTCTAGCGCTAAAATCGCGAACTCTTTGCGGTCGCCCCCCTCTCTCTCTCTCTCCCTCCCTCTCTCTCATATTCGTTTTGTCTCCCTCTGCAGCTAAATATGTACTTAATGCCAAAAGAACTACAGCTGTTTTTTGATTAATTTATGGCTGTACACTTGGCAAAAAAATATGCCCCACAAATTGAAGGCTAAATTTAAAATTTACGTTTATAAATTCATGTTGTATTTTATATATAAATGTAGCAATATAATAATAATATTATTCCGTTATCTTCTTTTCATAAAAGTTAACAAAGCTTAAAATTTTTTCTTTGTAAACTGTTTTTAAATATTAAAATAAATGAAATTATTTTTGACAAACAGTTTCTACTTCAAAGTAATCACTACTTTTTTGCCAGGCAATTTCAATTTGCTGGCAATTTAGTACATAGTTGGCCATAGTTTTTGTGGAGTGTAGCCCGTAGTTTTTCGAGAGCGTGCACTCAAATGACGTGCAAAACGGCTGGCAAAGCAAACTCGTGAGACATTTAAGCACTTGAATGCCAAAAGCTTGAAGTAATTTGCGATGTCTAAAAGACTGCCTCGGTTGCCTGCGTCGGTTCAAGCGTCGACTGTCACTCGCGAAAGTTGGCCAAGTTAAGCGTTGAAATTAAACTTGAGCGCCGAAAAAAATCGCTTTACAAACTTACAAGTCACACAATAAAGCGGCAAAGAGGCTGGTTGTGTGGGTGTTGTAATTCACGTTATGGGCGGGGAGGGGGGGGGAAGGGGGCTTGGTAGCAGCTGTTGTTCAGTTGTCGCCAACAGCACCCAAAATTAATTTCAATATCATGAAACAAGTGAGAAAAACGCTATAAACTTGAGCACAAAGTCTGTCTCAACTTTCAGATACTTTATGCGAAATTCTGCGAAATTTGTGGAGTTTTTCTCTTCCTCTTCTTCTTATACACACACACACACACAAGTGTGTACACACAAATATATCCAGAATCTACTCTCCACATTTTGCCTGGCGTTGAACTTTTCTGTCAGTTGCTCCAATTTAAGTTTTTGCATCTTTCTTGTGGTTCGATTTTATTTACACTTTGCCCAGCCGCATTTTGACATCAGTTGCGAGTCTTTTGCAACAGGCTCAAATTGATGTACCAGCCATAGCAATTTTGTGCAGCGTCATTGGTTGCCTGCCACAAAAGAGACCACAAGGCACAGAAGTTGCAAACTGTAGTGCAATCATGCCAAAAATGCCACACAAAATGGGGGCCTATACTAAAGTTTGGCAGGCACAGCTGGCCAGCTGGTCAGCAGCCTGAAAACTGAAGTAGGTGTAGTAGAAGCTGCCCCAGCTGCCACTGCTGCTGTTTCTGCTGCTGGCCAGTAGACCGCAGATCATGCTACCCAGGCATGTGGCCTGAAATCATATCAAAGTGTCAATGTGCGTGCAAGAGGAGTCTCGATTGTGCACCCTGGCAGTGTCTAATGCCGGCAAACTATCAGTTGGCAGCTTGTGTTGTGGTCAGTGCCTCTGCTTCTTCTTCTTCTTCTTCAGCACGTTGCATTCCACAGATGCACTTTGCATTTTGGCCAGACGAAAAGCATTGCGGTATATTGTCAACGGTGTATCGGTATGTGTGTGTGGGTGTATGAGTGTGTGTGGCAAGGGAGTGAAACAACAAGTAAAGATTGCATTAATCTTTACCAGAACACTTACAGTGAATACTGCCATTGTCAGACTACGCATAGAATTATTCCCAATCGATATGCAAAGGTCTTTAGGGTCTGTTTTTGTATGCAAATATAAATAAATGAAGTAACAGATAAAGATAAAAATGTTTTATCTGCCAGAAATAAATCAAATCATAAATTATGAAGGGTAAGCTTCATGCTTTCAGTGCTAGATTCCTTTAAAATGACTCGTTTAATATTTTCAATATATATTTCGAACTGTTTGCCAAGGATTGAATGCATTTATTTTGTTAGACTTGACAAAGTTTGTGGGTGTAGCCCCCGTATGCATTAAAGTAAGTGCATCTATGTTATCAATTTAACTGTGGATCAACTCCTGCTATTATCCATGTCATCCACTGCATTAAACTCTATAATATATACACACTGCTTAGCGCTGTAGCTGTTGGGTAGCCTACTACTACTACCGCTTTCATCCTTCGCTTGTCCTGATTCCCGCGCTCAGCTGCAATTGCAATTTGTGCACTTTTCGTTTGCCAGTTGAAAATTGTGTCTACACACACACAGACACACAGCTAAACAAACAAACGCAGACAAACACATACACGCACACAATCTCACATATTGTTTCAGCTCGAGCCGCTGCGAAATTGTATCTCTTGTCAGTTTGTGGTGTGGCAAGGCGGCACAGCAAGTATCTGCTAGTCAGCGTCATCAACGAGCTTGAGGTTGTTTTTGTTGCTGTTGTTGCTGTTGTCTCTGCGACGCCTAGCCAAGTGTGTGTGTGTGTGTGTGTATGTACACTTTGGGAAAAACAATGTAGATTAAAGCGGAAGAAATTGAACAACTTTCCTCAAATTTGTAGTATTGTAATTAGGAAATTGATTTATATAATGGAATTTGCAGCCATAATCGCAGCCATATCACATGGTCTTAAAAATGATGACTTTGAAATAGAGTTTCAATTTTGAACTGAAAAAACAGCTCATTGTTATTACTTTTTGTTACCAATACTAGATAGTCTGTAGATTGTTTCTCAGTGTAGTGATTGCTAGCGAACATAGTTGCTTCTCTGTTGAAAAAGTTGCTCATTTTTGCACACTTTATTTTTGGTGCAACGACTGGCAAGTTGCCGGTGCTGCAGTTGTTGTTGTTGCTGTTGTTGCAATTGCTGTTGTTGTCGTTGCTCTTACAACTTGAAACATTGTTTCAGCACTTAAGCGACATCATGCGCCCAACTAGCGAGCGAATGAACCAACAAACCAACCAGCCAGCGAGCGAACGAACGAGCGAGCGAGCGAACGAGTGCAAGATTGGAGAGTCACTTGCTCACCAAATGCGCCCCCCACAGCGGCACAGTGCCACAGCGCCGCTGCTCAAATGCTTAAACATTGTAGTCCTCAGTCCCCATTGCATACACAGACAAAGACAAAACCAATCCGAAATAACCGAAAAACTCAAACTCGATATTACTCGGCTCGGTTCGGTTCGGCTATGGCCACGTTTGTTCACATTGTGTGTGCGAGCCTTTTGTTTGAAGTTTGTCTTCGAATGGAAAACTTTTGTGAAAATTAATTACGAATTCGTGAGGTCAATCGTTTTTCGGTGATAATCGAGTGGGTGCCAAACGTTGCAGGTTGACGGGCCTGGCCACGACGCAGGCAACAGGAGCGGGATAGTGGTGGGATCGGGCGGGGGGCACTCAAGTTGTTTAAATGCGTTTAAGGCAACTTTGGAGCGGAGTTGGCGAGGGAGTGTGGGGAACTGGTTAGTTTGCCATGGCTGGGACTGCATGCTGTGTGCGGTCGGCTTCGCCTCTCCGAACTGCGGCATCCTCGGGGCTTTATGACTGTGCCTGCAATGTTGTCGTTGTCTTCGTCATCGTCATCATCATCATTGCTTTTTGTTTATAATTTGGTAATTTGCAGTTTTGTCGTTGCCAGCATTTGCGGCCAATGTCGTGCCAAAGATTTTATAATTTTTACTTAAATTTTCGGTAGCTACTGCTGCTGCTGCTGCTGCTGTTGTTGTTGTTGCTGCTGCAGCTGTATTTTGCATAATTTTCCATTTAGCTGTTTGGCTTGTTGCGTGCCCCGCCTGCCAGCTGCCAGCTGCTTGCTGCTTGCTGCTTATCGTGAGGAGTAATTAAAGAGGTTATTTCATGATTTGCGGGTTGGGTTCCATTTCTGCTGCTGCAGCTGCTGCTGCTGCTGGTGCTGATGACTGGCCAGCATCATTTTCCAGCTGAGCGTTTCTTTGCGAAGAAGTTGCCTCAAAGCTACCTGCTCGGCCTTTGACGTTGTCAGCAGCAAGTGCCAGCAACATCCTTCGCTATTATCCTTTGCAAGCGCCTGGAGCGCATTTTGCTGCGGTGACTGTCGCCTGTTTGCTTTGCTCCATTGAAACGACATCCTCGACAGCACTAATTTTAACTAAATAGCTCTGATGACTGCCTAAGCTAGCAACCAAAATTCTTGAGGGACCCAGCTTAACCTTTGTTTAACCTTTTTAGCGACCCTTGCCGCCCCCACAACATTGATTTCATATTTTGCATGCCAAGTGGGGGGGGGGGGGGGTGGACTGGTGGGGTTTGGCTAATAACACATAATCCAAAGGCAAACCGTTTTTGTGGGCAATGTCACAAACATATTTGTTTAGGAGCTGCAAAACAGTAAAACAAAAACGTAAAAAAGAAAGTGGAGAGAAAAACGACTAAAACTACAAATATATTTCAAGCGTTCGCTGATCCTTTTTAAAGGCTTGTTTGTATATTTAATATATTCCACGCACATATGGCGTCAAAAATTCAACATGCATGCGACCGACGATTTCGTTAGGTTAGGTTGCCGGGCACCCCCGACACTGCCCGGCAACCCCTTGCCAACAAACACTAAAAAAAAAAATAGAAAATAAAAACAGAAATGCTTTAATTAAATGAAATCTCATGGTTTTTGTGACGCTCGTCCTTTCGGACGCTGAGCATTTTGGTCCGTGCGTTGACTCCTTACACGTTTTACAGTTACACGCACAACTATGCGAGCCTGCTGTGTGTGTGTGTGTGGGTGGGGGGTAAATGAGGGGTGAGATCGAGCGTTTATGCTGGAGGTCTAGCATTCAAAAATTGAAAAACCAAAATTTAAGCTGGACAGCTTTTTGAATTTATGACCAAATGGCACAAACATACACACGCACACACACTCACACACACACACACACACACACTGAGACATAAATAGTCTGGTTTACGCATGGGAATTGATGCAGAGCGTGTGTGGATAGCTGCTATAGGGTGCGTAACTGAAATGGGGGAATTACACACTTATATATATATATATATATACACACATGTATGTGGGTAACACACACATTACACGCAGTCGTAATGCCATGAGAATAAACCATATATTATAATGGAACCTCTCTGTGTAATACGTTGATGAATTGCACAGTTTTGCATGACTAAACGCATGCCAAATGTTTGAATGAGTAAACGAAAAGAGAGTTTTAATTAAAATCAATTTCCTGTAAAAATGTGTTTATTCTTTTGTGATATATAATAACAATAGTATGCAAAACTATGATTTGATTTTTGTAACCTTGCTATAATATATATATATATATATATAGCCGAGTCAATATAGCTTTGTCCGTCTGTCGGTTTGTTTGTATCCAAACTAGTGCCTCAGTTGAGCAGATACTTTGAACATAATTTGGATATATGCTTCTATTTGGTGCAGGCTACTCTAACATATAGCTTTAAGAACAATCGGTCGGCTCTTAAAGTTACAGTGAAATTTAGATGTTGGCAATTTGACTCCGGTGTCCAAGGACATGTAATCTTTGGTGTGCCTAAGATAGCCTTTCTTTCACTTTACCTGACCAATCAAAATCGACCGGAATTAAATAGCCTTCGAATTTCAGGTTTCCTTTATAATCTCTATTTGTTTTATAATCTCCGCTGGCAATCTCAGTTTATTTTGAAACCATTTGAGACATTTTCATTATGGTTTCATTACCATTTCGTTACCTGCGCATAAATATATGGATTCTTCCGCTGTGCCAAACTTGGCTCACAGGTATTTTGCATGGGCTGAGTTTGAGAAAAAAAACCGGGACACCCTTTAAATCCGTAGTCGCCTGTCCGAAGGACATGGCAATCTAGTTCTTACGCCTGCTGTAGTCTACGCACGCATAATGCGACACGTTTCGGGGTTGATTCTAATCCCAAAAGGTACACAGCAACACACACACACACACACACACACACACAGAAAAATACACACACACACGCACACAGAATCGATTGTGGCTAGGTAGGTTTGAGGAATGTCCATTCTATTCATTGTGCTCTGTGTCTCTCTCAGTTTGTGTGAAATGATGTGGCATAAATTGTTTGTGCTACTACCTGTGGCCAGCAGCTGTAAGTAAGTCCAGGGGCACACAAAAGACACAATTATTCATATATGCAACAAGGCTGCAATGCTGCCAAACTTTCCGATTGGCAGTGTGGCAACATCAACATCAGCGGCATCATTTCACTTTGCATTATGTAAAACATTTTCACAGGCGACAAACATTTGCATGATTAACCATAATTGAAAATTGTGAAAGCGCCAAACACTGAAGCCAACTGACAGGCCGACATTGAATGCGGATAGCTATAGCTATAGCTCCAGTAGCTGTGGAGCTGTGGCGACAAGTCTAAGATGCTGCCAGCAGAGACCAATCAGTGGCGTTCCATTCAATTCCATTTATCAACGCATACCAGGCACCCATGGATTTTCAGTGTTTCTCTCTTTCTCTCTCCCCCTGCCTTTCTCTCGCTCTGTTTGCCACCTTTATCCTTATGTTACTTGCGTCAACTACTACACTTCAAGAAAATATTGGGCATATTGATATTTATAAGATTTCTGCATTAAATTAAAAGCTTTTTTGGATATGTGAAAAAAAAGATATATAAATTTTCATGAAAAAATCCTTATTTAAAACTTGATTTTAGATCAAATTAAAAATAATATTTAAATTTAACAGTTTTGTGCGTATTTTTTACTTAAAGCAAATTTATATACACTATTTTTGAAATATGTATTCAAAACGAGTTTTCGTTTTCAGTGTGATTTGCGTTTTTCTCATTGGAGTGCTTGGCTTGGCTTGGCTTTTCCTTTTGGGCTGACTGTCAATGAACGCAGCTTGAATTGGTGGCAACCACACCCCTGCTTGGCATCTGATTTGGTTTGATGTTGGCTTCGTGTTTATTATGGCTACATGATGCTGTCGTAAGCAGGCAGGCAAGTCAGAGCTCAATAGGCTTAGGCATTGTTGTAAAGTTGCCAACTCGCTCAGTAACTGTAATGCAAGGTGCTCATTCATAATTGAAGATGGCAAGTGCGGCCAGGAAGCAGAAGCCGCCGCTGTTCCCTGCATTACTCCTGCTGCTTGTTGGCCTCATTAATGTTGCAGTGGGGAAAAACTCAATTCTAGCCGTGGTAATCATTCAACTAAAACTTTTCCCTGCCTCTCTCTCTCTCTCTCTCTCTTCTCGCTCACTTTCTGATTTTTCTCCCGGCTTTTGCTGCTTTGTTGTTGCCTAATGTGCGGCTTCCTGTTTTTACGGTTTTTGCTTTAATTAGTTGATCGCACGTGATATGGCCGACCTGTTTGACCTGCCTTGCCTTTACCTCTCTCTCCATCTCTCTGTCTATCACTCTCTCTCTCTCTCTCTCTCTCTCTCTCTCTGTGCAGCAAGTACTTAAGCCTTTAATTTGCTTGCCATTGTTGTTAAGATCTGTGTTGTATCGTTACCTGCTTCAGATGTAGCTGCTGCTGCTGCTGCCGCGTCTGCTGCTGTTGGCATTGTTATATTAGCACTTGTCTAGCTTTAAATTGCTTGTAAAGATTATCTTCGGAAAACTCACACTCAATTTGAGCGTCTATTTTAGCATATATAATATAATCGGTGCAAAATCTTAAGTAGCTTACAATGAGCAACGTTCATTCGCTTGGCTTGCCCAGCCTTTTGCCAGAGGGCTGATTGAGGTCGGCTGCAACAACAACATGACAACAACAGCAACAACAGCAGAAGCAACAACTTGGCTACAAGCTACAAATGACCATCTATCCTTGTAAGCCAAAAGATACATAAATTGCAGCCGTGCACGCGGCGAAAGATACAAACACACAGCTACAGATACAAGTATATATAGGTATATATATATATATATACATATATACATATATATATCTGAATAGGTGTATATATATACCATATATGTAGATACACATGCAAAGCGCATTGACAAAATGGCCGTCTGGCTGAGCCCACAAAAGTTGCACAGCTGTTGGCGACAAATCTACAAGCGTTCGAGTGAAATAACAATAATACACTCAATACACACGCACACACACACACACACATACACACACATATATTACATACACAGACACACAAATACATGCACAGTTGTTACTTCCGCTTCATGTCGTTGTCACTCTGTCTGTTGTGGCATCCTTGTTGTTGCTGCTGCTGTTGCTGCTGCTGTTTGTTTGTAATTTGATGCGCGCTTTTAGTTAATTGTGGCAGCAGGACATGAGCATTGCCTATGCACAATAACTAAGCCCATATGTTGAAGACACACACACACACAAACACAGATAACTGCAAATAGTCGCTAGTTAGAGCAGAGGACATGACCGCTTAAGTGACATTTGCCGCAGTTGTTGCACGCCCCCTCAAATCCCCCCGGTCTGGCTACATATGCGACTCATATTTCTTGGTTTTAGATAACTCTGTTTAAGTGCCCAGGCAGCCATGTACTTATTTGTTATGTGTATGTATGTGTGTGTGTGTGCGTGTGTTCGTGTGTGTGTGTGTGTGTTGTTCTGCGTGTGTGCATGTCGTTTGGATTTTTGGCAGTCAAGTGTGCTCCTGTTGTGCAAATATCTGTATATATTTTAGTTAATTAATTTTCCGGTCAAGTGCTGGCCAATTGCCTGTACATCAATCCCATCATCCGCAATATATACATATATAAATATATATATGTATGTATATATATTTAGATTTATCGTCTATGTTGATGCGTACGTAAAGCACAAACATGTGGCTTGTGGCAAGTGGCATCAAATTTTCACCTGCATGCCTCTATTGTAATTCAGTTAAATTTGATTGCCACACAATTGTGCACCATTTCCAACACCCTGCTTTTCATACCAATTTAAAAGCCGAGATTATGTCATAATATTTCCAATTACAGAAATTGCTTTGATTTAATCAACGGGAGAAAAGTTATTTAAATTAAAGTTTTATTTCCTTTAGTTTTCACTGTCAGTATTTATTAATTATAAATCCGGAAATGGCATTTTATGCAAACATAATACATTTTAATCAATATACCTGACATTATTTGAGAATCTACATCTCTTAGATGCAATTTTGCATTTAAGTGCTGTCATATTTATTTTTACTTTAGCAATCTTCAAGTTTTAATTGAAACCGAGTGAAATGTACTCAACAAAGCTCTTTAGTTTTTATTTGTATGTGTTTAACTTGTGGTTGATGATAGTTTCTCACTTTTTCATTGTGACCTAAATCACGCTGTTAAAACTTTCGAGCTAAAACTTGATATGCTTGGCAAAGAACTGATTCATTTACACTCGCTGAGTGATACACCTTTTCAACAAAATACATATTTAATGCGTTTATTTAGAGTTGTTGCAAACATTTGCTGCAATGAATTATAAACTTACTGCTTTTGTGTATATTTTATGTGAATGTATATATAGTTCAGTCAACCCATGTTTTCTCTCTATTGCTCAGCTGAAGCGGCACAAAATCAGGCCAAAATGTTAAGTTTCACTTCCAGCAGGAAGCTCTTATTATTTATTGAAGCACTCCAAAGTTACAAAAGTTTACTAAATTCGCTTGAAAATCTTGTAATTATGCAGGGCATATGCTTACATTTCAGAAACTTTTCCAATACGCAAAACAACAACGAGTACAACAGGCATGTAATAGTAAGCCACCCCAGTTCAGACTGAAATTCAGTGAATTCAATTGGGGTTAAAACTTATTGAGGCACAAAATATTCAACAAGCTGCAACAACATCAACAACAACAACAACTGTAACAGAAATCGGCTTTGGCTTCTCTTCATCAGTCAGTGCGTAAAAAGGAAAATTAATTGAGCACCACTACAAGCCAAGCATACGCATATACGTTTACACACGCACATGCGTACGTATGTCTGGGCTGCGACGCGCTGCATGTCAATCTGCACACTTGCCACAAATGCCATGCAAATTTATGGAATTTCGCTTCATATAATAATGCCGCACAAGTCGGCCAGAGATGTGCTGCAAGTTATTGTTGTTGTTGTTGTTGTTGCTGTTGCTGTTGTTATAGTTGCTCTGTTAACATTCATTTAACTGCCTCCACATGCAGCCCAGTCCAGCCAAGCCACTTGACCACTTGCAACAACATGCTGCAACGTGATATTAGTCATCTTTGGCTAAACGCTATTTGAGTTTTGTATTACAGACTCCCTTTCCCGCCTGTTTTGCTTGAGTTTTTATTGGGCCGCCCGTCGAGTTTGCAACGCAAAGGGAATGGTATGGCCCGGAGATGGTGCAGACAGGAGAGGGAGGGGAGTGGTCCGGGTCGCACACTGATTAGCGTTTTGCATGCGAAATGCATAAATCAGCCAGAGAATTCAACCCACAGCAAGCAGCCCAGTTGCAATTGGCTGTGTCCGCTTGTGGCGATGCTGTTGACATTTTTATTGCCCGAGAAAATAGAATTTTTCTTATATTTTATTATACGAGTATACGCTCTTTATTTCCCCAATCTTCATCTCCTGCTTCTCATTTCGCAGTTGCATTTTGTTTGTGTGCATTGAAAATAAAAAAAAAGGAAAAGATTTTAGCCTGCATAAATTTTGCGTTTTTATCGCAAACTAAATGGCCTCAAATGCTTCGCGGTTGATGTGGGGTTTCAGTTAAATAAAACAAATAATAGTCAATAAATAAAAAGCGATGCGAGTGAGGGCGTTTCGGCTTGCACTTAAGCCAAAACCCATGCAATAAAGCATGGCTCTTAAAACGAATCAGTAAAATAAAAAATTCGAAATGTCAAAGCTCTTGCAGAATGCCAACCGAAAACAATAATTTTTGGATCATACTTTATACTCTAGATTGAAACATTTTTCGTTTCGAAATCCCGATGTCTTAAATCTGTTAATTCAAGTTTTTTGATCTTGTATTTATCTTGAATTTAATGAGAAAATGCTTGCCAAAAAAAAAAATCGATCAGCAAAGATGCCAAGCCTGAAAGTAATAAGGAAAAGACTTTTACTAATTGGGGCCAAAAGCCGCGAAAAAAAGCGAGGAACGAGGAACGCAGGAAAAACAGTTAGGAAAATGTGAAATTATGAGCACGAAAAGAAAATAATAATTTTATATTACAGCGCCACAGACTCTGTCTGCTTCCTGGCTTGCCTTGGCCTGGCTTGGATGCTTTCTTAATAGCCGGCAAGATTCTTGGAAATAATATAAAGCATGCGGCGTTGCAAAAACGAAAACCCTTTCGCAGGCTCTGCCTCGGCCTCACCCACAGCCTGCTCCAAAAGCGCGCAAGCGTTGAGCTGTGAAAAGGCACAACAACAACAACAACAACAACAGCAGAGGCAGCAGCAGCAGCAACAGCCCGCAACAGCTACGACAAGGAGCTGCAGTCAAGTGAAGTGGCGTGTGGCGTTGGCGGCAGCAGCAGCAGCCGCGTCATCATCAGGTTGCTGCTTCTACTGTTGTTGTGGCAAAAATGCGTTCTACTTAATGTTGCATGCATTTATAGCAAATATTTCCCATGCCCAGGCCCACGCCCGCCTTGGCCAGCCCACAATTGCTAATGATGCACCAGCATCAAGTCAAGTGTGCACTGAGCGAAAAACGCATCTATAACAAACAGCGAATGCTTATGCACGGGATGCAGCTGCCCCGACCAAACCTTGCAAAACACACAAAGGGGCTTGTATTAAAATTTGTGTGAAAATTATGTTTCCACTTTCCTTCACAAAAATTGGGGTACGCCCTTGAATTAATCTAAGTCTGGCATGGCATTATCATCGTTGTCTTGCGGACATTTTAAGTGCCAAAAGTAACGAGCTGGAACCAGCGAATGACATTTTTAAAGTTCTTGAAACAAGCAGCTAATATAAGAAAAAGAAGTGGAAATCAGTAGCTTTAATTTCAATTAACAAATTTAACTAAAAGAATATAAGAAAATAAACTTTCTGAAAACTCTGGATATGCTTTAAGTGATGCCCTTTTTTCCTTATACTAAGATTTACGATTTTCTGCAGCACAATAAAAAAAATGCTACATAAAATATGAAACTCGATCTTTGTGCTGGAATTTTTTTTTTTGTAAGTGTACGCGCAGCTGAAAGCTGAAAATTTGCAGTGAGTCTCTGCTGCAGCAGTGTTCTTGGCGCTCTCTCGTCATTAAGCTGCGCCACGTTTACAGTTGCTGCCCGTTGGGTCAGGCTCAGGCTTGGTCTTGGCTCAGTCTCTGGCTGGCTTGTCTTGGTTACTGCATTTCGATTTAACTGCTGATAGCTTTTGAAGTTAGAGTAAAGTTACGTAGAGTACACTGGCGCACACTTATCTATCATTATCATCAGTAACATACACACACATGGCCCCTGTGTGTGTGAGAGTATCTGTGTGTGATGGCAACTTTTCTATAACACTGCAAACTGCAAACACTTATCGTCATCGTCATCTGCAACCGAAGAGAGTCAGTAGTGCGTCCACTCTAATCACTGTATGCATCAGCTTGATGGCATTAGTTGGGATGTTGCTTACTGCTTGCTGCCTGCTGCCTGCTGCTTGCTGCTTGCTGCCTGTGCTATCTGCTCTGCCCCTGTTTCCCGACATTTCCCACCACTTGCCACTTGAGTTGTTGCTATCTCAGCTGATGATGACTACTTGGCCTGGCAGCTGTTGAGTCTTCGGTTTTGCCCAGTTTTTCTATTTATTTTTATTTTTTTTTCTTTCTATTTTTTCGTTACATCTTCCACTTTATGTTTAAGTTTTTGCTAATTTTTTGCTTGAGAGTCTTCTTGAAGCCGTCCTTAATTTTTGTTTAATGCCAGCTTTTGTTGCCAAACGCCTGCGGCCTGTTTTTATTCGTTTTCGTTGTTATAAATTTGCTGGAAAATTGCAATTTTGTGTGCAGTTCGTTTGCTGCGCTCGTCGGCGGCGTTATTAAAATAATTTAATTGCTTATTAAATCATATTCCTTACTCATCTCACTTACTCAACTTCTCTCTCTCTCTCTCTCTCTCTCTCTTACTTTTCGTTTTAGGTAAGTTTGTGGCTGGATTGCGAAATGCGGATCTGGGCCGAGTCTAATTAGTTGACTGCGAACTGAGCGCAACTTTATTAACAGCTGGCATCCGAGCTGAGCTGTCATATTAAATCAAATTTACAATATACCGTTAAATTGCCAGGTACGTTCGAAAATTGCTCAGCCAGTCTGTAAATGTTTGGGCGAAAGGAAGAAAAAAATAGAAATAGAAGTAAACCTGCCTCTGAAGCCTTTAAAGTTAACTGCAACGTGCAACGGCTGCCTGCAGCATCCGATTTTGACACAATTTCACAGTTGGGCGGTCGGCATGAATACAAACAACTAAATATGTAGTAGTAAAAGGAAAATAGTTATACATAGTTATGTATTATGCATCCAAAAGTTCTCAGTCTCTCTCTCTGTTTATACCGCCCACTCTCTCGCTGTCTCTCTCTCGCTCTCTCTCTCTCTCTCTCTCTCAGAGTGTTTCTCCTGCATTTTCACATTTTCACATTTTGTATTTCGCATTTGGCTATTTGTAAACAAATGGCGGCCATCCCTTGCAGGCACATGCCTCAATGCACTTTGCACTGGGACAGAGAGAAAAACTCCATTATTTGTTGTAGTTTTGTTGCCGCCGTTGTGTTTTCTTTTCTTCTTTTTCTCTATGCCCCTTTCAACTTGCAACTGCAACTGGTTTTTTATGCAGGCCCGCACTCTGCAAATCGAAAAAAGGCTTACAGCAAATGTAAAATGTAAACCTGCAAAAAATGGAAAAAAAAATATTGCTTGAATAAACTTTGTTTATTGTTTTTGTTTTTTTTTTTTGTATGAACAGCAGGCTCCTCCAGGGCGAAGGTGGTGCCAAATCCACCGAAAAAATTGCAGTGCAGCATAAACTCTGATTAGTCGATGTTCAAATGGCAAAGTTGGCAAGCGCAGCTTGTCTCAACTTGAGCTACACAGATAAGCACCTTGAAAGTGATTTGGAATAAGATGCACGGATAAGGAGCTTGGCTCAATTCTTACGCTGTTCAAAACTGCTCAGCTAACTTTTTTTAACCCATAAAAAAAATATCAAATATTTTGATTTTGCAAAAATCTTTAAATTGAGTTATTAGTTAAGATAAACTTCGATTCAAAGTTGGTAGCACAACCTGACCAACTTAATCACTATGCCCGCATGGTACAAAGGCAAGCGAAGCTAAAAAATCGTGAATTAGAAACTGCAGCAAAAATATGATGCCAAGGAAACGAGGATGACAATCGTTACTCTGGACCACAATGGACCCCTTCGTGCCACAAACGGCTTGTGGGCTGTATGGAGTTTGGCTGACTGGTGCAACAGTCTGTCTGTTGGCATTGTCTTTGCCAGCCGGCAGCCGGCAGCAGCCAGCCGCCACCGCAGTCGACGCAGTTGCAGTTGCACTTGGCGTTGCTTTTGGTGCAGCCGCCTTTTGACCAAATCCATGTTGCGCTGTGGCAGGCTGCGTGTTGCCTGTATGCACGCTTGTTGCAGCGATATTTATTAAAAGCGGCAAACCAACCAACAACAAACCAAACCAAAAAAAAGAAAAGAATAAAAGCTCTTTAACAAGTTGTGCGCATTGTTGCGCTGCATGTTGTACAATAGTTGTACATGCTATTTGCATACATCCAGTTGACCTGATTCCTACTGTGCAGCTTAGCTTAAAAGTTCTCGTACAACAAAAAGCTTTCGTTTTTATGTTGCATGCTTTTGCATGTGCAACATGCGATTCTTTTTTTTTCTTCTTTTTTTGGCAAGCCCTGCTAAATAGTTATGGGAAATTGAGATTTAAACGAAAATATAATCGAAAAATGCACTTCGTCGACAGCGCCTCAAATTAGCAGCAGCCAACCCAATCAAAGCCAGCGAAGAGACGAGACCTAAACAAACATGGTGGAAAGTGTCAACAATTCGGAATGTGTGTTCAGACTAAGCATTTGTGCAAATATTTTTGATAAACTGATTTGAAGACACGTTTGGGGTGCTGCTAATTTTGTATGACAAAGTAAAGAAACAACAACGAAACAACAACAATATGTAAATAAACAACAACTGCAAATGTTGACACCAAACATGAATTCTCTTCGTTTTTTTTTTGGGTACGCTGCAGAAACTGTAACAACCACCGAATTGTTGAAATTTGTTGTATCTTATTAGCACTCCCTCTTTTGCCTACCACGGACTACCCCTAGCGAAATAAATAGTACGTGCAACTGATTTTCAATACCCAATGTTTGTCTGTGCGTCTTTCTGTCCAGCTGCTGTGGCCGTGTCCAAGCCATCAATACTTGTCTGCGTCGCTAATGCACAAATCCTTTTGCACCCCGCTTTTCTCGTCGACTTCATTTATTTTCTGTTTAACAACATTTAGGGATTTCCATGCATTGTTCGTATTGCTCGATTCCAGTTTTGCACACCCCAAAATTATACAAAAAGGGCAGGGGTGCAGGGGAGAGTGGATGATTAACAATTTATTGTGCGCAGATACCCTTGCCAAATAGTTATTAGCCATTTGTCGCGGCGTTTGTAATGCTGCGGAAACAAATCAAGACATGCTTTTGGACTTTGTTATAATCGCATTATATTTATGACTAGGTATTAGGATGAATATTTTTAAAATTATTTGGGAATATAAAATAGAAGAAATCAAACCTAGAAAATAATATATAACACAATAAATATATTATTATCCTTTTCATTTATTATTATTTTAGTTACGAAATGATATTTTATTTAAATATTTTTAAAAATTATATCAAAGAAGAAGATCCGCTAAAATTGGCGAATAATATTGAAAGGATAATATTTCTCACAAAAATATAAAAGATAATTATATTTTTTCATATTTCGCATTTGCATATCTGTACGAAAGGGTATTTTTTCTTCGACATATTCGAGATTTGTGAAACTTTCGATACTTATTTGGGTGTTGTGCGTCGTTATTGTTTCAGCCCTCGTCAACTAATCCCTTTCAAGTGGGCTGCCAACGCGCAAAGTCCTCTTTAGGCTCGCAATAATAACGCTTTGGCCTTTAATGATTTGTCTTTGGATTAATTTGGCAACCCTACAACTTTTAGATGCCTTATTTATTTGCTCTGTTGCTTAACTGACCACAAGCGAAACTTTTCGGACAGGCCTAAAATATTTTTTAATTTCATTAAAAAAAAAAAGAACCTGAACTTCTTTTTGCAGTTCGATGGAGTTACGTTTCAGCAAATCAAAACTAAAAAAGTCAATTTATAGCACGAGTCCAGTGGGAAGAAAAGTCACAAAGCCAAAGGGCCGGGTTCGGGACCGGGACCGGGACCGTGGTTAGGGCCAGGGGCCGCATCAAGTTGCCAATAAATCCGTAACGAATCCTTTGTCGAAGCGGCAGCAAGAACAGCAACAACAACAAGAGAGAAACGAACGGTAACACGAAAGGATCTACGCTTCAGTGCATTTCTGATGGACGTATCCGAGCGTAGCATATTGATGGCAACTTTTGCGCATTTTACGGATATTGCACAATTCCCTTTTGGCCCATGAGGGACGAAAGCGTTGACTTTTAACATAGACAGAGACACACAGAGAGAAAAAGAAAGAGAGAGAGAGAGAGCGGGAGTGGAAGCGGGAAAGAGAGTAAGAGGGAGCATAAGTAATGTAATATAAAATCAGTAAAAATGATTAATTACACAAGGCGCTGAATAAAAAAACTGGGCGTGAGCCGCTGTTTTTGTTGTTGTTGTTGCTGAAGCACTCTTGCATTTTTTTGTGTGCCGCTTGTTTGATTGTTGCACAGGCAAAACACTTTTAATTGGCTTTTGAGCCATCGACAAAGTTGGCAACGGACATTGTCGGCTAATAAAGATTAATTGTTTTTTAAAAGCAAAAATGTTCGCAACGCAGTGCAAAAAAAAAAATAAAAAATATATAGTAACTGTAGACAGTCAGGATATGCCAGTTTATCTATGTCAGCGCACCACAGCACCACGCACTCAATTGGAAGATTAAATGCTAGCCACCACCAGCCGCTAGTAACCCCCCACCCCCTCTCCCACCATCCACACGTCCAGGCCTGGCCGTTGCAGACACTTCAGTTGGGGCCGCCATCGACGACGACAACGACAACGACGACACTTTAATTTTATGTTTTTACCATTGCCATACAATGTGTTATTGTGTGTTCATATGCGTGTGCGTGTGTGTGTGTGTGGCGGCTACCGTTGCCCTCCAGGCCAGACCAGGCCGCCAGGCCAGACCAAGCCAGGCAACGAGCCATCCGCATTGCGATTCAAATACGCCGCTCATCCATTTTTGCGTATGAATTGCAAAACGCCGCACATATTTCACGTTATTGTTTGCCAGGCTGAAACTGAAACTGCGACCGTGATGGGAATGGGAATCGAGAGGGGAAGGATCGGCAGTGGGTGCCAGCAGCAACAGCAGCAGCAGCAGCAGCAGCAGCAGGAGCAGCAGGTAACGCAGCCTTTACCCTTCAGGCCTGTGTTTGTGGCTATAAGGTTTTGTCTTTCTCTGTGTGTGTGTGTGTGTGTGTGTGTGCATCTGTGTGTGTGGTGCCTCTGCCGTTTCAAGTCGTGCCACACATTTGATATATGTTTTGGTGTCGAGCATGAGTTAACTGTGTCACAGGCATCGTAAATTTTCGCAATGTTGCAGCAAGTAAAAAGAAGGCAGGATGAGGGACAGAGTGGGGGTAAAACTGTCGAAGTCCTCTGCAAGAGTTCAACTGCTTTTGGGGGTCTCGCTCTGAGTGAGTGCATTGAAATTGCTAGAAGTAATCGTTAAATGATGAAGTCGCACACACACACTCACACACATACTTGCAGTTATATGAACTCGTGCTGTCTGCCTGATTCCAAATAATGATATATGGTATTTTGGGGGGGGAGTTCACAGCAACAATTTTTGGGTGGTTGCCTTAAATCAAAATTTTAAGTGAGTTGTGTGGCACGTTGAGATGCGTCTTCATTAGCATTCGCCACGTGTTGATTAATGTGCGTCTAAGTGTACAAGAAATTAACAAATTTTAAAAATGAGAGGGAGTCGGACAAACAGAGAGAGACAGAGAGAGAGAGAGGGAGAGAGAGAGAGAGAGAGAGTGAGAACGATTGTTTTTGAGTTAGGTAAGAAACATATTTAGTAGTAATTAGCTGCAGCAATTGCACTTTTTGAAGTGCCTGCCAACTGTGCGACTGTCAAACCATTGGACATATCAATGCTTATATGTACGTGTGTGTGTGTGTGTGTGTGTGTGTGTGCGCGAGTGTGTGTGTGTATGCGAGTGTGTGTGTGTGTGCATTTGAGTAGCTGGCTGTCATGAAAAATGATACACAAAACTCGCCTGCAGGCTCTCAAGTCAGGCAGGCAGGCAGGCAGGCAATGTACTGTCACAGCGGCAAGAAGCGAGACAGACAGGAATAGGCACAGGAACAGTGAAAGACAGAGAGGGAGTGAGCGAGTGAGAGCGAGAGAGGGAGAGGCAGAGGAGACTGGGTACAGGGGACAGGCAGCTGCCTTGTCAGCCTTATGCCTTTGGGCCCTTTTGTTTTATGCCGACGTTGGCCTTTGTTGTGTCGCCTGTGTCTGCCAATTGAGCCGGGCAGGGGAAGTAATATATATATATATATATAAATATATATATGTATACGCACTGACAAACACAAGTATACAATATATAGAGTATAATTTCGTTTAATATTGTGCATTTTATTTGTGTAATTGTTGTCGTCGTCCTTATCCACGTTCATCCGTCTTTTTGGTACCGGCTTCACTTTCCTTTTTCTGTAGTTTTTTTCTTTGAGGTTGTCAATTTTTCATTTCAACTGAAATTTCATTGTGCCGCGTGCAGAGGATCGGTTTACAGTCAGAGCCGGACAGTCGTGTGGGTATCAACACATTTTGGCTGCCATTACCTTGTCCTGCCACAAATTCTCTCTCTCTCTCTTTCGCTCTCTATGATCAGCGCTGTCATATTGTTGTTCAGGGCAGCGCCACAATTTGACATGACATTCTCAACTTTATATATATACATATATATATATAGGATTTGTTCTTTTTTTTTTCATTTTTATATTTTATCTGATCGTGCGTCGTTTGCAGTCAGTTGGAAAATTTTTATGCCTTTGCGCGAAGATGGTTCGTAATTTTTCATTAATGGCCGGTTTGGAGTTTGTTTTTTATTTTTATGGCATATGCCGCAAGCATAAATTCTAGACGACAGCCGGAGCTCTGGTTGCTGTTGGCGACAACCTAATCAGAATGATGAAATTTCAATTTGATTTTTTTTCCCCTCTCTGTTTGCCTAATGTGTGTGTGTGTGTGTGTGTGTAAGATTTTATGTGAAATTTGAGCTACTCTGCTTTTGTCGAGGCCGAGTGGCCATTGTGTTGATGGGTTTTTAAGTAATGGGGCTGGCATTGATTGGACATGTTCTCCGCGCAGAAGGGCTCTGACAGGTAAATAGATATTAGGAGGGCAAAAGATGTTGTCTGAAAGGTTGTCAAATCATTTGAACTGCGACAAACACAATTTCAAAATCATTAAAAAAATGTATCAAATTTTTTTTGGCAGATCGCTGCGAAAGTCTGCTGATGTGTAATATCTGAATGTATATGAGATAAAGCCAAGCTAAGCTGAGCAGGGCTGAGCTTATTCAAGGCCAACGCCTATTGTAAGCGAGACTCTATTGGACTGGATTCCATTGCCCCCTGCTGTAGCTTTTCAGACCAGCTGCCAGCCCCCTGTGGTGCGTTGTCGGCCGCAACGCATTTCGATATCATTAATCAAGGCCCACTTAAAGCTAAACGCTTACGAATTGTATCGCCTCGCACGATTTCAACGATAACGATTTGTTTATTTTTTTTTGTTTTGTTTTTAGTTTTTAGTTTTTCGATTTTTTGTTATATTTTTTTATTTATTAATACAATGCCGTTTGACTTTACCGTTCCCATAAATTTTCAATACGCATGCGCCTGTGACACAATGCGCACAAAACTTCCGATGAAATCTCAATAAGCCAAATGGCCGATTCCCGCCTATATTCCCCCAGCTCTTCAATTCCATCGGCAGCGCTCCCATTCCCCAGTTCCCCAGTCCCCCCACTCCCCCCGTCCCCGTCTGGCAACACACACACACACGCAAAACGGAATGTAAATTTTGTCGCTTCTCTGGAATTGATTTATATCTGTGGCACTGTCGGGTCCGCTCGACTCGTTGTACTCCACTCTACTTTATTATTCATTGGAAACACAAGTCAACGACGATGATGACGACAATGATGAGGATGATGGCAATGATTATATAGCCGTGTTCTGCAGAGCAAAGTGAAATTAAACAGAAAACCGGCAAAAAAAAAAAGAAAAAAAAAACGCAGCCCAGCTACACTCATAAAACTGAGACAAATTCAAAGCAAATGCTTTGAATTTCAATTAATTGGACTCGCTCGATTCGAACTTCAGAATTGGGGGGCTGGGGTTGAGTTACGATTAAATGTGGGCATTTTCATTTTATGGGTTAATTGCCATTGTGCGGCAATCAGAGCCAATGCCAAAAAAGAGATGCTGTAAAAAATGTTTTATTTGCCTGCCGACTGTGCGCTGTGATTTATGAGTCGCGGCAAATTGAAAAGGGCAACCAGAAGAAGACCCATTGAAAGCTATGAAAGGCAATATATGACACATTGACAAAATGCTAAATACCCAAATTGATGAATGAAAGTTTTCGTTGAGTCACTTAAATACCCTGCACATAAATAACAACAAGACTGGATGGCAACGTTAATGAGTTAAGAGAAAAATAAAGCCAGACAAAGTAGATAGAGTTATAATTGATGTGGAAGCGAAGGAAAAGTTGTAAGACAAATTTGATTTTATTGCAGATTGAATCACAGATAATTAGGGAGCATTAAGACGATAGGTAATCTGTGAAGAATAACTTAACTTATCTGATTATCCATAGTTTGCTATCAATCTGCCATCAAATCAACTCTGTCTTACAATAATAATATTTTTCAAATCTATTTCTAAATTCGATACTGCAGGGTATATGAAATGATGATTTTATTGTAAGTGTTGGCGACAGCGCTGTCTGTGACATGCTTAATTGAATGCCAAATTAATATTTATGGGCAAGTTGTTAGCCAAAGTTTTATTAATGAATGGCCCAAGAGAAGGCAGACAATATACGATGCTGTCTTCATTTAAATGTAACGCTTAAAATATTTAACTTTCAAGTTGAATTGAACGCACAACAAAAAGTCGTGTGATAAATGCTAAAGAATTTAATAAATGCACAGCGGGGTAGAGTTTTGTGTTGTATGTGCAGCACAATGCGACGAACTAATGGACCGGACCAACAATATGTTTTAAATTGCCAACCGTTGGCGATTGACACTGGGCCTGAAAAGTAATAATGCAATTATTTTGAACAGAGACAGTTGGCATTTAAAAGTAAATATAGGCATGTGTATTTTTGATGTCGCTGGTGTGTTTTTGGAGCATGCAACGCCATCAGCATTATTGTCAATGGCTGTAATAATAATAATAATAATAATAATAATAATAATAGTTGGACTCTCATAATAATAAAAATAAAATTGTGAAAATAGCCATAAGCGCTCGGCTGGCTGACTGGCTGTGTTTGGCTGTATGGCCCAGTAAATTGCCCAACGGTCTGCATAAAAATTATAGCTGCATTTAAGTAATTGTTGCAACTGATGACAACGTCGCGTTGCATGCATAGCTGGTGCATCTCCATCGCCATCGCCATCGCCATCGCCATCGGCCATCGGCATCATCATCTCCAGTGGCAAGCGGCGGCAAGTGCCTGTCAGTTGCATTGACAATGAAGCGTTAAAATACGCAAAAAATTGCATGCCGTGGCAGACAGACGGCCAAGAGGTGCTGGGGCAGAGTCGGCACTAGGTTGGGGCAGGCAGTTGATCAACTTCAGCGTAGCGCAGCGACAATTTGGAGTAGCAGCGAACACAACGCAGAGTTGCTGCAACAGTCGAAGCAGAGGTAGAGGCAAGGGCAGGGGCAGGGGCTGAGGCAAGCGAAGCAGACTTTCATAAAACATGCAGCGCGCTCCATGCCAATAAAATTTTATTAAACGCCATAAAAATATTTATGAAACTGGCGCAAAACGTCGTGATTATTTGCCTGTGTGTTGCATTTTAAAATAACGCGAAAATTATGCGAAATATCTCACTGATAATGCGCAAAATAACTGTGCACTTCAGCGGTCCAGATACTATAAAGATAGGTGCCCCCCAATCAAAGTGAATACGTAACGCAAATAACTGTTAACTTTAATGTGCATTTGATTTTTTTGAGTTGAATTGAAAGAGTGAATACATTTTTTAGCTAACTTTGATTGTGTGCATTGCGAATGTGCTGAATTTTCCTTTCAAACTTTTCTATGTTTATAATTTCTGATTTTGAGTTGCAATTGACTATTGAACATCTATTTATAGTTTTCAGATGTATTATCTAATTGCTCTAAAAATGTCATAATACCTTCTCAAGTTGATGTTGTTAAATATAACTTCCAACTGTTAGTAATATCTCTAGGTAATAGTTCTTAAATAAGTTATAATTGAGTAATACCTTTATTGCTTTTAGAGATACTTGAAATTTACGTTCTCTGATATAAAGTAGTTTACGGTTTCTAACGAATTCCTTGACATATTTGAGAGCCGCCGTTTCGCTTGATAAAACTTGATGTTGCTGGTTGCACACACACGTCCTTCCATCACTCTGGTTTTCATTAGCACTAACGCAGCGCTCTGTGGCTCAATTCAATTTCCAGTTGAAAAACCAAAGAGTCGGGCCCACACACACACGCGCACACATGAACACACACGAACACAGACACACACATAGACGCTCACACACTGATAAGCTATCCTACAATTTAGTTGTGCCCCATTTTGGCTGTGATTGCATTGTAGATGCCAAGCATGAAGGTGGAATATGAATGGATGGCTAAATTTCACACACACACACACACTCACACGAATGTCGATGGTGGTAATGGTGGTAATGGTGGTGCACCACTTTGACAGTTGAACGCATTTTCGATGCTTACTTATTTCATTTAACAAACAGGCGCGGGCGCTTTGCCCGCCAGCTGAAATTGCGTGAGTGTTGCACGTGTCGTGCGTTGCGTTGTCAACGGCAGCATAGCCGCGAATTGAATGCCTGAGCACAGCATGTGGCAAGTTGGTTCGCATCGCCATTATTATTATCAGTACGGGGCAACAGGACCAAGTTAACAGACCACGAGCTGAGAGCTGGCAGCAGCAGTAGCCAAAATCATTTCGCCCCCGCTGCAACAGCAGCTGCCTGGTGGTTCAATACTCGCACGCAATTTGAATTGACTAATCCAAAAAGCATATCTGACGTTTGCTCTCGCCTGTTACTAATGACTTGGCACTTTGCGTCGCACAACAGGACATCGAAGGATCCAAACCAAACCAAACCAATCCAATCCAAACCGTTGCGCCACTGAATATGGCGGCAACCTGTGCCCGTGCTTATTTTCAGCTTGGCTGTCAGGCATTTGTCATATTTCTGTCAAATAAGCGCTTTTAATATTGATAGCTGCTGCTGCTGCAACAGTCGACTGTCAACAGGATGTTGGCTTCAGCGCTTCGTTCCCCGGGAGAACTTCAGCTTTTGCCGCCACAGCGCGCTGTGTGCAATCAGGTGTTTTATGTGAGCGGCTTAATGTGAATTTATTGCATTTCATTGGCACTGGGATTCGGTTTGGGATTGGCCATGGGACTCGAATTGGGAACAGGGTACGGGGATGGGCAACTGGAATGGGAACTGTCGGTAATGAGCCTCAAGTAAGAAATATTTATATATATATATACATATATATATATATATGTATATTGGGCAAGACCAATCAATAAAAACGAAACATATGTATATAAGGTTCTTGCCTTGAGCGACAAGAAAAAAGAGTCGAAAATCAATGCCCACATTGCTTGATGAACTCAATGATGATGATGCTCATGGCGATGATGATCATGACGATGATGTGTAGTTACTGTAGGCTGGCTGCCAAATAAATATTATGAGGGCATATCGCACATTTTTCATTGTTTAAACAATGGCGATATTATCGATGGGTTCGCTGTGCGTTCGTTCCGTTGTTGTTGTTGTTGTTGTTGTTGCTGGTGTTGTTGCTGGTGTTGTTTTTATTGTGGCTGTTGTTCCTGTTGATGATGATGATTTATAAGCGGCAGTTAAGTAAACTGTGGCCCCGTTTGTTTGCATAACAAATTGTAGAAACTACAACAACACAAATGTTAAATTATCAGGCATTAAACATTAAGCAGAAAACACGCTTAAAGCACCAAGACAACTCTGAAGCCACCTGCGATCTCGGCCACCCGCTGCTCTTAGCCAGCAACCAGCAACCAAAAACAAAACAAAAAAGCTAAACAAAAAAAAAACCAACAAAAAAAAACCAAAAAAAAAAAATAAAACATGAGAAAAAGAAAACGAACGACAAAAAATAAGAAAAAATAAATGATATAAATTTATAAATTTTTGACTTGACTTTTGCACAGCTTCAGGCCTTGCCAATATATGCACATATATGTATGTATGTGTGTATGTATGTATGTGAATGCCAAAAGGTCGTCAGTGTGCGCGCAGCATGAAACATTTGCTTTGGGAGAGCTCGCTCAGCTCAATGCGCTGGGAAGGCGTTCAAAATTGCAACACTTTGGGTTCGGTTTTTGAGTGCACACCCAGAAAACAATTTTTAGCTGTCCATGCAGTTGCATTCTAATTAAACTACAACTAAGGCAACAACATCAGTCAATTGGATTTGGACGTGACTTCAATTAGATTTAATTGCGCGCAGAATTTGCAAACATTTCCTTTTCACTTTATGCGGTTTATATTGAAATAGATACATTGAATCAGATGAACGCACCATTAATTGGATCTTTTTCTTTCTTATAACAAGTCACGCATTAGATTTAAAATAGTATATTCAACTTTTGAATCCACATAATATTACTGTATCAATATAGATTACATATTTCCCATAGTAAAATTGATAAATAAGCTATTATTAATGATCGTATTAAACGATATGTGAATACGGCTTACGATAATTTGGTTTAATTGCGCGCTTAAGGGTTACAAATGTTCTATTTGAACAGATGACCAATAAATCACATTTCTGTTTATCCCGAGGTCATATTGACCAAATAGTTTAATGCAAATCGAATTCGACAACTTATGGCAGAAATTGGCATTAATATTAGCCAATATTCGATGGCTGCTGCCTGTTGTTGGCCGGCCGCTTAACATCAAGTGCAATTATTTTTGAATGATCAAATTGCTGAGCAATAGTCGTGTTGCTGACAATTTGCCTAGAGAGTCTGCCAACTAAAGTTGTAGATGGAACATGGCTTTTAATTTATTGCACAATTGTGGTTTTAATTAAAGTGAGCCCAATACAAATTGTGGCACGGACACATTCATTATTACTATGTGCTGTCAAAACACTGAGAAGGCCGCCCCTTAGAAGACTTGCTTGACATTTAAGTGGGCTTTTAACTTAATTTATTAAATACTTTCAATTTTTTGTGCGCCACAATCAGTTGCTGGTTGTAAAATTTTAATGTGCCCGTTCATTATCTGTATTCGAAAATCGAATTACCAAAAAGTGACTGCAGCGGCGTTTAGTCTGTCCCACAGTCTGCGCTGCCCAATGAATTCAGCAATTTTAGCGTTCCCACCGTTTCCCCCGCGGTCCGCTGCTCAGACAGTAGTCGCTCGCGATATGTGACCTGCTCGACTTGCAGCTGACGTCGCTCAGTTACTTACGTGCCGGCTTTTGTATTCTGTTTTTTTTTCTTCTTTTTCTTTTTTTAAACACAATTAAAGGCGGCCGAAAGACCAACAGCGAACAGTGGATAAAAACAAAGCAAACAAAACTTGCTCGTTGGCCTTTATTATCTTGATGAGCGGCCAAACTATTTTACGAGCTCGACAACAAGTTAATTAGCCATTGGTATTAATGCGACCAAGGCGGCCCGAACAGTTGGCTGAATCCAAAAAATGCTGCTTTTGTCAAATGTATTTGACTTTTATTTGGCTGTGACTGCCTCCTGCCTGTCCCTCTCCTTCCACCTATTTCCTATCATTAATGAAGACGCCTTGTTCTTGACTTTTTTTTTCGTACTTTTTAATTTGATTTGTTTATTTAATGTTTATTGCTGCCCCAGTTGGCCCGCTTCCTATGCCAAAAAAAAAAAAAGAAAAGAGAAAAAACAACAAAAACGAAACGCTTCGAAAATTGCTCTTCTCCGGTTTTGTGTTTGCTCAGCTAATGACAATAATTAAATGCTCAAGTGCGTTGAGCTCGAGTTATGCATATTAATTAGCCAACGTCCCAAAGCGTGTGAATATTGTTTTTTTGCTGTTTCCGCTGCGCACCTGCACAAAAAAATTAAATAATAAAAAAGAGGCAGACAAGAAAAAACCAGGCACAAAAAAAATGAAGAAAAAAAAAATCAATGTAGCCAAGCAATTGGCGAAGCTGTGCAAACAATTTTAATTAAATGGCAATCGCGCATACGCCGCGTGTGCATACGGCGTGCAGATTGCCGATAAAGCGTACCAAAAGTGCCAGGTGACAGCTGTTTGCCGCACCGCAACGTGTTGCAATAATCTTTACCAGTAACAGCAACAGCAACAGCAACAGCAACAACATCTCGAATTTGCTTACCCGTTTTATTGACGCTCAATTTGATTTGGTCTCGGCTGTCCACCTCTCACAATTGTTTCTTGCACGGAGGCCAAAAGTCAACACGATCAGCGTAGGGTTCGTTGTTGTTGTTCTTGTTGTTGTTTTTTCTTTAATCTCTTTGAATTGCTCAAATGACACCGTTTAAAACAAACGGACGTGCTATAAACAAATTAAACTTGCCACAATACAGGCAACAACAACAAAATATATTTGTAGATATGTATATATATATATGTATATAGTGGAATGGAAACATAATGCGTTGGGACGCCGCCCACGAAAACGTATTTTGAAGGCATTGTGAGTGAAGGCAACAACTGCAACAAGTCAACAATTTATTGTTGTTGCCTGTTTTGTGGTCGCTGTCGATGATGTTGCATTAAATTTGTTGCCCCTGCTGCGCAAAGCTGTTCTGCGTTGGCGTCGAATTTTTGGTGGAAGACGACCAAAACAACAGCAACAATCAAGCTAACTCTAACAAACTTTGACCCAAAAAAAAAAACCTAAATAAATGCATAGGTAATAGGTCGGAAGTGAAAGGGTTTTTATTTATTTTCGGGGCCCTGTGCACTGAGGTGCTTCGTGTTGTTGTCAGCGCTGACAGCGCCACAATTTTGTGGCATTTTGTTGCCATACAATTTGAGCATTTACAGGGGGCGCGCCCAAAATAATGATTACGGTTATAATATGGGTGTTTTTCCAAATGAACAATACAAAGAATGCGAGGAGATATGTATGTTCGGGTTCAATTGCAGTTTGTTCAACAAATTAATTGGTTTCTATTATTTCTTCCTATACATACAGCTACTAATGTTAACATCGATTTTCGTGTGGATGCTATTTTTATGTAATCTATTTTCACTTTTGATATACTTGATTTATTTTCATGCAACTGCATAAATACTCGTAAAGGATTATTACTCACGTTGCTTGCGGAAAAGCAATTCACAAATGAAAAGCAGAGAATTAAATATTTTGAAGAAAAGCCACTTACAATTACACTTTGCAATTAAGCTTTGCCCTTAAATATTGTGCTAGCAGAATTGTTTATAATATGAGCTTAACTTCTTTATGCTCTTCTCGAATACTTAAACAAAATGAACTTACATTTAGACTTTAGTTGGTTTTTGTGTATAAACTCTCAACTCTTGACATTTGGTCGACAGTTTTA
This sequence comes from Drosophila cognata, assembly GCA_035041535.1. Taxonomy (NCBI): domain Eukaryota; kingdom Metazoa; phylum Arthropoda; class Insecta; order Diptera; family Drosophilidae; genus Drosophila; species Drosophila cognata. The sequence continues at coordinate 6,880,303 of JAWNLC010000571.1, read as the reverse complement.
TTGGTGAATAATTGCGTATCACTAAACAATTTGTGCGGCATGTCGACCTGCCATGATTGATCTGTTCAATGCCAATGAAAATAAAACAGCTGCCAGACAAAGAATAAAAAGCCGTGCAGCAGAGAAGCACAGGGAGGGGTAGAGAGGGGGTAGAGAGACAGAGAGAGAGAGAGAGGGAGAGGGAGAGTGAGAGGGAGCAGCTTAATCACAGAGGCAGAAGCAGCAGCGGCACATACACATATAAATTACTTATATGATGACTCCCTCTGCAAGGTGGGGCGTGGCAGGGCGCAGCGTGGCAGGGCGCACCGTGGCGTGGCAAGACAACGTGGATTACGGCAATGATTTTGTTATTTTAGCCTCGCTGCTCACTGCTCACTGCTCGCTGCCAACCGCTAAAATAATCCATTAAAGATAAACTAAAAGCAAACACTAAACTCTTGTGCTAAGCAAAGAAAACCGCAGCGCACCCACACATCGATAATCAATCATTTATCAATAAGCGACGGCACACGCCCAAAACTGCACTCGATGTAGATATTGTTGTAGATGTTGTTGTTGTTGTTGTCGTTCTTGTGGTTGCTGCTGCTGTTGTTCTTGTTCTTGTTGTTCTTGTTGTTGTTGTTGTTGTACTGCTGTTGATTGGTTGCTATAAGCTTTTAGTTTGCGTTTAACGCCTCATAGATTCTCTAAAGCGCACAATCGCCGTGGGGGGAAATGCGACCCACATGGGAGACGTCAGTGTGTCTATGATAAAGTGATATGCAGTGTGTGAGTGTGTGTGTGTGTGCGTGTGTGTGTGTGTGTGTGTGTGTGTGTGTGTGTGTGTGTGCGTGGCACGCATTATTCGCTGTGGTGTGCCCTGCTTTGCTGCCTCAATGACTGATAAGGCACTGTCAGAACATGAATTTTGTGTGTGTTTGTGGCAAATGGAAACCGCATCAGCTGCCATTGGATTAATTAATTTTGTAGAATGTTCTGAATTTGATTTGAATCTGAACAGCAGCTATTGATTTGTGCCAAGAGGGGCAGGTCCAAGTGCATATCCTATGCTAAGAAACTTGTGGGAAATCGCTGAATATGCGGGCACATTTAATTGAAATTTATGCAATTCTATCGTTTTCATGAACACACTAACAATACTAAACATCTTGACTTTTCTTACTATATTTGCAGCACCAACCAACAATGCAAACGGCAGTGGTGGCAACAACAGCAGCAGCAACAGCCGCAGCAGCAGCAGCAGCAGCAACGTTTGCAGAACACACACAAAGCAAGACGGGGCATGTGAAAGTGCAAAAATGTGAAATCAACTTTAATGTGTGTGTGGCACGAGGCATTGAATTTTAACGAGTGCACATTTAAAACAATACGCAAACAGTGTTTAAAAAACAAAAGCAAAAAAAAACAAAAAAAGAACGGGCAAAAGGAAATTGCCAGCAGCTAAGAGCAGCAACAGCAATAATAGCTTAGCACGTGACGCGACGCGTTGCTAATAGACGCTCATTTTGCAACGGTAATTGGTGGCACACACGTCAGCATTTACTGTACACTGAACACTGAGCACTGTTCACCCAGAGTTCACAGTTCTTCAACTTGAGTTCACTCTTGGCCAACGAAGGTGGCAAAATGGCCGTTAGCAACATTGTTTGCGAGTGGCTGCGCGCCCTCGGTCTGGCACAGTATGCGGAAAGTTTTCTGGACAATGGCTACGATGACTTGGAGATATGCAAGCAAGTCGGTGATCCCGATCTGGATGCCATTGGCGTTGACAATCCGGCCCATCGTCATAAGCTGCTGAAGAGTATACGTTCGCTGCGCGAGAAGGGTGCTGCCTCTGTGTACTTTATGTTAAACGATCCGAACTCATTGTCGGGCAGCATGGAGATCCTGTGCGAGACGCCGCCCAGCAATGAACTGGAAATGGTGCTGGCCGAACAGCTGGAGACGGACGGAGTGCGTCTGACAGCGCATCCATATTCAACACCGGTGAGTACTGAATACCCATTTAAAATGAGCATTGTGGGTTTGACTGCCTACCAGCCAGTCTGCCTGTTGATTAGAGCCGGTTGTTGCCGTTGCTGTGGTGGTGGTGGTGGTGGTGGTGGTGCTGCTGTTGTTGTGGTATGGTGTGGTGTGGTGCCACCACCCGTCGAGCCCACCAAGCTGTCAACTGCATTGATTAGACATGGACTGTCAAGCAGCGCCTAGACCTCATCAAGCTAACAGCCTCACACTCTCGACTTGTTGTTGCACAATGCTCAGTTTTCATTAAATGTTGCCACACAGCTCCTGCCCCCTTGGGCTCTGGAAAAGCTATTCAAACTCCATTTCCTGGCAGCTTGTGCTGAGCTTTTTATAATACAGAATCCAATTGCAACCAAAAATGGCAAAAACTTAAAATTGTTTTAAATTGCGCTCAGGTGCGTCCTCAACTCAGCCCAGCTCAGCTCAGTTCTGTTCAGTTCCATTTAGTTTAGTTCAGTTGAGTTTTAGTTTTAGTTTAGCCGAATTCAATTTCTGGCCACCCACAACAAAAGGTATTCCGATGAAAGAGAAGGGGCCCAAAACTATTCAATGTCAGTTTACATACTTAAATTAAAATTCTCCGACAAGCCAAGTGGGCGACACTGCAAAAGGGCACATAGCAAAAGAGAAAGAGACCATGTGAGACCATGTGAGACCAGTGCTCTAATCAAATATGTACGACTAGCAGATACCCTTGTCATCTATTGATACTTTGCTTCTATATCGTTTATTTGAACTTTAATTCATTCAATTATTCTATTTTTATTATTATTATACTTCTCTGCAGTTCCAATTGCTGATCGAATATTTTGTAATATTCGTTCAATCTCTAACGACTTTGATTTTTTTTTTTTAAGTGGGTATCAAAATGTTGAGAGTTAGATTGTAGCGCAGTTGCTGCTGATGCTGCTGCTGCTGCTGCTGTTGCATGGCACCGTTTTCAAATGTCAACCCCGGGTTCTGCACACTTGTCAGTAAAATGGAGCACATTTAAACGGCAGACCCCGATGCTTGCTGCTTGCCGGCGGTCTCTCATTGCCGGCCAACATGTTAGTGGCTGAGCGGAGCGAACGGCTTTTGTATGCAGCTTTTGGTGCTTTGGTGCCGTCTCGAGTGTCATGATGTAGCTCCATTGTTTTACTGTTGCTGGGGCGGGCTTGTAGCCTTTGTGGACTCTCTCAGGTAGAGGACATATCATGTGCCATTATATGTACCAAAAGGCACCGACGCGTCGCTTCGTTTGTTTTTGGCCAGCAATTGTGGAGCCAAAGCTCTCGAAACGTTTTTCAGCAGCATTTAAAAAATGCCTTTTCCTCTGTCTCTGATTCTGGCAGTGTCTGCGTCTCTGCCTTTTGGCTTTGTGTAATTAAAGTAATGCCCAAACAGCAGACAAGTTGCAAAAACAAAAACAAAAACAAAGAAAAAATCAAAAGCAACAAAATTTAAAAAGTGGACACAGTTGATGCGAATCCTATCCGCTGACGGCTGAGTGATTCAGCCTTTTACGAAGGCGGCCCCAGAGTGACTTTAAGCCCAATGTGATTTATTATGCAAAGAGCTCAAATTATAAACTGACCCGCTGCCTGACAGCCAAATATAAATATCCAGCATAACTTTGCACACTGTGTTGTGCAAACTCTCATGGAATTTGCACGTCAATCTGTTGCAAAATGTGATTTATATATGAGACAGGAATCTTATACAACATCCTGCCCCAATAACGTAGCGACTTCAACTTCAACTTCGACTTCGTTGGCGGCGATGCGATGCGCTGCGATGTGATGCCGCACAAATCACGTCATTGAGTTGTTTTCATCAAAAGGGCAAGCATGCAGCCTCTCAGTTCTGGCCAACTGTTCAGTTGTTCAGTTGTTCACTTGCTCAGTTCTTCAATGTAGCAAGTTTTGGTTGCTGATGAGTTCGAGACTGTAGCACAAGTCTCAAGTTGCCAACTCGATGCCTCATTCATTCATTCATTCGCTAGCTGGCTCGCTCGCTCGCTCGTTCGTTCGTTCGCTCGTTTTGTGTATTTTTATCCGAAAACTATCTTGGCTGCCTGACGACTTCTTGCAGTTTTGTATCTGCGTATCGCTCTGGCATACAATTTTTATTTATTACTCATTCAGCTGCAAAATTGTTCCTTAATTGCCCATATCAGCTGAGAAATGAAATTTATTACCTGGCGTGTGTATATCGCCAGTGCCAGTCAGCCAAACAGACAACGTCCTAAACTTTTGCTGCCGCATCATTATCAGCCTCAACCTTAGCCCCAGCCTCGTCTGTGGCAGCCACAGCATCCTTCGACTACGACTCCGACTCTGACCAGCAGCAGCAGCAGCAGCAGCAGCATCGACATCATTAGTTTTGTGCGCCGCGCCGACAACGTTTTGTATATTTACTTAATGTTGCAATGGTCTGTGCACTGTGCGATTGTGTGTAGTATGCGTACACCGAAAGAAAAATCAATAAATGCGTATGGCAAATGTATAATAGAATAGACATGTGATGCGTGGCAACAGCTTTAAGAATGCTTCAATTGGTGGCCCAGAGCGCCACCAGAATACTAAATAGTATCTACGAGTATCTGCTGGATCTTCCCGTTCGAAAGCCTATATAACCAATCAATGAACAACCATTTACGTCAACGACTGTTGAACAATTTGAGACTGATTCCAGAGCTCAATCTCAACGCCAATTATAAATAAATACTATTAATATATTGTTATATGACATAATAATTGTGTGCCTGGGGGCAGATCCAGAGGAATACAAATAATCGAAATATTTTGAATTTTAATTATTAACTTATTAGCTACTCGCTTTAGGTACAATCTTTAAGTCGATAATTATCTATTTTTAATTCATTTCTGGAATTTAAAAATTGATTCTTTTGCTTGGCTTTTTCTTGCTGTGTAGTTTGTGTGTGTTTGTTGGCCATCGTCCAGTCTGGCGATGCCATTTATCTCAGAGTGCGCTTGCGACGTGAAACGTGGACAGCAACCTTCTGTGATTTCTGATTTCTTATGCCAATTTACTCTCGGCCATAGCGGCTCTTGACTCTGGACTCTCGACTCTTGAATCTGCTCCATATTGAGCCCAATCATCATTATAATCATCATCATCATCATCATCATCTCATCATAGTCATCAGCAGCAGCAGTGGCATCGCATGGCCTCTGCCATAGATCAAAAGACAGTTTGCTTTAATAGTTATATATATTTTATTTTTTATTCTTTGTGTGTTCTCTCTCTCTCTCTCTCTCTCTCTCTCTGTCTGATTTGTTGTATTATTTTATTTTATGTGCTTGCAGCCTTGACCAGGTCAAGTTGTTTTTGGGGTCGAACTGTGCTTAGGTTGCCCTCAACTCAACGCAACGCGGCTCAACTCAAGTCAGCTCAACTCAACTGGACTCGACTCGGCTGGATTTTAGTCGTTGCCTTCGGTTCGCCTGACTTCGGCTGAGTTTAAGTTATTTCTGAGCTTGGGCTTTATTGATTTGTCCTCTTTGATCTTCTGCCTGAGCTGTGGCATGATTTCATTTTTATGAACTTGACTTTTGTGCATTTTCCATTTTGATTTCAGTCCGCCTGCCCACAATGTCGGCAAACATCTTATGCTCCTCACTCGTACTTCTTCCTCATCATCGTCATCATCTTGTTGTTCTCCGTTCGTTTTGAGCATTTTCTGCGTAGCGTGGCAAGTAATTGCCGCAATTCAATTTGCTCATGTTGGCTACGTGCAATGTGGCTTTATTATTGTTGTTAGTGCGCTCACAAATTAGCTTTAGCCGAGGGCTTCTTTTAATATCATATTTGTGCACGCAGAAGAAGATTGCTTTGCCAATTCAATGATTTTAATTATTTACAATAATTGCCGAATTGCTGGCAATTTACACAGCATAAATAATATGCGCTTCATAAATTATCTTCTTTTTTTTTCTTTCTTCAAAGTAATATTAAAAGTGACTCAACTGTATTTACTGCTGTCCAATTGATGAGCTCTTTTAATGACACACATATACTTAATTGCCCCCTTGCAGATGCAAAGGGAACTTAATTGTACTGCGATTATTGTGCCAAAAAACTTGTTAACCACTTTCTCTTTTATGTATTTATTATGTACACATACAGAACACATCCTTTTGGCCCGCATGTGGGTAAATATTAAGAGATTGCATCTGCCCTATTATCAGTGCGCCGAATACAACATAATATAAGCAATAAGCACGACATCAAAGCTGGTAATTAAGTGTGCATGGCCGCGAATACTGCCCAGGACCACCAGCGCCATGAAAGTTAATCAAGCATTTAATAGCAAAATGTAAAACTGCGAAAGCATTCATTGCTCATACAATATTAAAGTCTAATTGTACAGAAAGAGCAGTGGAAAAGTGAGCCATGTTCGTTCGCTTTTCGGGTTTGTTTTCAGGCTGATTCACGTTTACGTTCACGTTCATGTCCTTTGTGGCCCTGGTCCAACGGGGCGGATACACGTTTTGTTTTTCTTTTGACTCGCCCCAACGCGAGTGGGCGAGGAACACAGAGAGAGAGAGAGAGCGAAGGGAGAAAAGAGAGGGATAGAGACCCTAAACTAAACGTCGAAGCAACCCTCTTCAGCTGAGCTAACGGCAATCGGCTGCGTGCTTTTTAATTAATTTAATTGCAATTTAATTACGCTTGCTATTTAATTAAACACATTGGCAGCATTGAAGGAGGCGTTCGTGCAAATTGCATGCAAAGTTTTTTTGGTGGCACTCGACATACAGTTTGAGAAATTGGAGTGCTTGTAGTTTGGCAATTGTGGCTTAATTAGACATGCAGTTAAATTGATTTAGCCGTTAGCTACGACTACGTGCGGTTTGGGAAGAGGCACTGGCAACCGCACATTCAATATATAGATACTCGCTGCCAGTTTGCCCATTGATAATTGACGATTAATTTAATAGAATGTCCAAGTTTGGTGTGGCTGCTGCTGCAACTAGCTGCGATTCTCTGACGCTGACTCTGACTCTGACTCTGACACTGACACTGACTGCGAATCTGAGCCTGTGACTCTGACTGGCCTTTAGTTTGTCGGCATGCTCAATTGTGCGAAGTTATTTCACATGCCGCAAAGTGGCACCAAAATGCTGTCGTCGCCTGTCTTCTGCCGGCGCTCTCTTCACCCGTTGGCCAGCTAGTTGGGATTCTAAACAACTTGCCACATGCTTGAAAGTTTGCGCCGCCGTTGCAAGCCGGGCCTTACTTGGAGTTTATCTCATATTTCACATGCCGCCGCAATTACTGCCGCCACGGCGGCTACTTACTGACTGCCAGCTGCACCACTGTTGCACTGTTGCACTGTTGCACCACTGCTGCTGGCTATGTCAACTGCCTACACAAGTAGCCTCTGTGTCCGTTGCCTTGAAATGTTTCATAAATACTGCTATACTCTGGTATACTCTCCGGCCCCGTATGCGGCAGCATTTTGCTTATAAATCAAAAAAAAAAAAAAATAAATAAATAAAGAAAAAAAATGGCCACTGCAACCACGTTGCAAGCTACGTTGACAGCCGCTTATAAATCTTGTCGCGCACTTTGCCAACTTCGAGCAGAACACAGAGTTGCGAGACTCCTTCAGCGTTTTCACTTGTGCGTTTCGTGTAACCAATTACTAAAGACTACGCAAACGAGAGAGAGAGAGAGGGAGAGAAAGAGAAAGAGAGGGAGAGGAAGAGAGAGAGAGGGAGGGGCGGAGCGAGTTGCTATCTCGCTTTCAATTTGTTGCTTACATTTATTTATGTTGCAAAAATTCTCATTGGCAGTTTTCGAGCTAAACAAATCGCGCTCGACTTGACATAACTCGCTGTCAATGTGTCGTCTGCATGTCTCAAAGTTGTTGTTTTTGTTGTTGTTCCTGTCATCGATGTTGTTGCTATTGTTGTTGTTGTTATTGTTGTTGTTGTTGCAGCAATTACACATCTCACAATTGTGCCACGCTAATGATGGGAGTCCCACGTCCAGCAAAGCAAACAAACAAACGCTGACAACTGCCTTTGGGCTTTGTGACATTTTGCCAATTGTACAATTGCGTGGAGTGGCAGTGAAAGGCGGCCTATTCCAAACTACCTATTACAGACTCAATATCTCTTGTCTACCTACCCCCCCAACCTTCAACTCGTCGACTCTTAACAGGCAACTGCAATCGACGTGTCCCCAGTTGGTCTTTTGCCTTTGGGGTGATTGTGCTGTCCGGCGCTGTGATATGCCCGTCGCTGCTAAATGTCAATTAATGTCATCAACTATTTTTGCAACGTTTTCGCTTTTAATTGGCGTCCGCATCTAGAAAACGCCCACTTTCCACTCCCAGCCTTATTATTGTGGGCGTTTTCGCTGCGTTTTGGCTTACTGCTCTTGACTTCTTCCGCAATTTTAGTAGCAGCCATGCCACCACCACAGTAAATGACTTCTTGGACTCTCGTTATTTTTTTTTTGTTTTTCTTTTTTTTCATCATGGCAGGTTCCAGTGAAAGTTGTTTACATTTTCCTTGTGGCAGAATGCTGCTACTGTGGCTGACACATTTTACCAACCATTGAAGCCTTTTCAAATACTGCCGCCTGACCTGGCCTGTGCCAGTTTGCCAGCTAGCCAGCTAGCCAGTTACCTGTGTTAGCTAATTAGAGCATCCAAGAAGAGGACGACATGCATACATCAAACAGTGCACAAGTGCATCAGCAGCTAACGGGATGAGCTGGAGGGAGAATGGTATTTGGGTCTGAGTTTGATTGGAACACAGCTTGTTTGCTGCAATTAACAGGCAGCTGCTGCGATTAGAAACAAGTTCCCACCAAAAAAAAAAGGGTCAGCACATGAATAATCGATTGATGCGTTGCTCTTTGGACGTTGCGAGTTATTTAAAGCTTAAAATCAAGGTAGAAATATTACAAAAATTATTATCACATATATAAGGTAAAGTGACACTGTCAATAAATCACTTGGAAATGAGGAAAACTTCAAATGTTATTAGCAAATTAACACTGCCGATGATTAACATCAAACGTCAAAGCTTTTATAGTGACGCCGTTAATGGGTTGAATATTTTGAAACTATGAAAATATTTATATTTATACACTGATAGAGCGTATTATAATATTGTTGTGACATATTTAACGCATTAAAGGCACCCATAAAATGGTCATATAAAATTATCTAACAAGATAGTAAAAGCAGCTAAGGTAGCAGCTCCGGTAGCAGCTCCGGCATCAGCTAAGCAGAGCACAAGAGCAAATTAAATATTTGATTACTGTAGCAGTAGCACAATCCGTGCATTTCGGCTGCTATTGTTACTCCTATCGCTCATTTCGGTTTTATGCTTTGTTTTATGTTGAGGTGATGCTATTAGAGTGGGCGTAGTTAACATAATGATTTATTCGGCAAAATGGATTATTTAATTGTGAAATAATAAGACCTTAAGGCAACATAGATATGAATGAAGATCATTTCAATAGCACTTTCAACTAAAATATGATTGGAGATCTATGTTATCGATGATGGGTGAACTTGTATTTCTGCATCCATTAATAAAGATATTTTGACACTTTCCTGCAAATATCACTCACCTTCTCCAGAGAGTTTACTGTTTGAGTGAGTTGTGCTGTCAAACTGGATGCAACTGCTGTGCAAGTAACTCTAAACGAGAAACGGGGCCGGCCTGAAGGTAAATGCCCCAAAAAGTTTCGCCTTGTTTGCATTGAGTTGCACTTTGGGCTTTTTATATTTTGGGTCGACTCCATTTTGGGGGTACAGTTGTCATATTTTGCATGCGCTAGACGACAACCGCAACGAGTGTGGTATGTGTTGTGGTGTGTATTTTATTGTTGTGTGGTGATGAGGCAGAAGACGAAGGGGCAGCAACAGAAGACAAAGTTGGCGATGTTGCTGGCTTACACTAAACGAAATAAGCATAAATCTCACTTACCTACAACTTGATTTACTCACTGGCAGCCTCGTGGCCTCATGCCTCATGGGCTCATGAGCTCTGGGCTTCATGCCTCATGCCTCATGGCTCATGGCTCATGCCACATGCGAAACATAGCTCATGCCACGTTACGTTGCGACGTCATAACGAATGTGCGCCTGTCAGCATTTCAACTTTGCGCCATTTATGTTGGTCAACCGCCTGGAGTTGCCGATTTCGACTTGGACTCTCGGGTGTGGGTGCTGTTTTCTTTTTGCATATGCAGACATTTTACCCAGCCAACCTTCCCCTCACACCCTCCCTGCTGTCTATCAGCTCCATCTACAGCTTCAGTCTGTCAGTCTGTCTATCTGGCTGCGGCAACTGTAGGTCTTGGGGGTCTTCAATAATACTGTAGGCGTAGCGTTGTCTCTTTCCTTATATATACATATATATATATATTTTTTTTTTTTTTTGGGTAGGTGTATCCTCATCGCATTTGTGTTTATTTCCTGTTTCGATGGTGGTCCTTACTTCTTATGATTCATTTGGCAATTTCGAGCCTTATGACATTTGATATAAATGCTGAGCGCTTACCTCGAGCCTCAGTTGTTGAGTGATTGAGTTTGCCCGGGCATGCGAACAGGATTTGCATAATGTGTTACTCGCTTTAATGATGGTCTTTGTGGCCTCCAGTCCGCAGTCTAGACTAACAAATGAGCGCGGCTCAATGCTGGCAGGCACCTTTCTCACGACACGCCGCATGGCCATAAACCACGAGAACCGGAGAGTTGCTGCATTGGACAACACTCAGTGCCAGTGGCCGGTGGCCAGTGCTAATCATGGTGCACAGACTTTAGCTTGTTACCACACCTCCATCTCACTAAATACCTGTGGCTATTAGAAGCACACAAATCATCTGACAGACATTGCTCTAAACCAAAAAGTTGTTCAACACACTCAAAAAAACAAAATATGAGAATAATTGCACTTTTCGCAATGGAAGACTCATTTTTCGTCTCTTTTCAGGAATTTGTGTATTTATTTTGAACTTTAGATTTTGAAAATGAAAAGAGATTTATACAAATTTAAAAATATTGTAGAACAATTTGCATGGACAGAAAACAGCTGTAATATTTTTCTCTGAGTGTAGGAATAGGATTTGAAGTTGTAGAAATCGTAAGGCAGCCAACACCTGCAAAATTTATCACCTGGCCACTGTGTAGTCGTAGCAAAAACCAATTTGGAGCACTTTTGTCTACACACGCACACACCCCCACCAACACACACGCACACACACACACACACACACACAGTGATGCACACAAACACAGCCACAAAACGACAACTGGAAATTTAGTTGTTAAAGTCAAACAATTTCAACAATATTTCTGCGCATAAATTGCAGTTGCAGTCGGAGTTGCAGTCGTCGTCGTTGTTACTGCTGGGCCCCCACCCCCCTCCACATTGACATTGTGGCTGCAACAAGAGCAACAACAACAACAATAAAAAACTTTTACAACAGCAGCGTCCTTTGTGACTGTTTTGCGACTGTTGCTCCCCATTTGCGAGTTTCGCTGCTTGTTGCCGTTTTGGGTCATAAATTTCGCCACGGCGACATTTCGGCATTTTTCCAGCATGTTGTACGCCGCTGGAGCAGCTTCCAAGTGAATTATATGGCACATATATACGCACATGTATATATATGTATATATTGGCTTAATATCGGTTTGTAATGCCGCCCTGCGGTGCTTAATTACTTGCAGATAAGACAAGCTAAAACGCCTACAAACCACGCCCCAAACCCAAACTGGTCAGATCCGCAAATGCTGATGATGCATCATCATCAGAGGCAGTGCCAATGAGTGGCAGATAGTTAGGGTGTGGAGTGACAGGGGATGCGTTGGGCCGGGGCGGGCCGGGGCACGATATTCAATGACAAGATTCTGTTTGAATCTAATTACTTGCAAATAAGCACGCATCAGAGTAGGAGTCGCAGTTAGAGAGTACTCACTTGCTGATTCCGATGATGCCTGGCATTACATTTTCATTAGACTGAGTGTTTTGCTTGCTGTAGATTGCAGAAGCTGCTGGTTGCATGAACTGTGCCACTGCCAGGCTTAATTAATTTCCAAGTGCCACGTGTGAGTGTCCAATATCCGTATGCAATCAAAACTGCAACCACAATGTGCTTAAGCGCCAGATGAACGTATCTGCAGCAGAGACCCCAAACGGATGAACACACACTTCCTTATCTCTCTTTCACTCCCTCTCCCCCTCTCTGTCTTTATCCCACTCTGCCTGGCGGCTGGTCAGCGCCTTTGAAGCGCGCTCATCAACGGGTTTTCGCAAGCATATCAGTTTTCATAATTGGCACTGGCAGCACTGACATTCTCGTCTCATCATCAAGCTCTTGCTTGCTGTTGTTGTTGTTGTTGTGCGTTGTGTGTTGTGTGTTGTTGTTGTGCAAACACTTCATGTTCATGCTACCCACTCGAGTGGACATTTGAGCCTTGCTCTTTATGTATATATATGTATATACATATATATATTTAAGCCATTGCCAATGCGCAATGTGTCTGCAGCCGTGTTGCTGTTTCTTTGTGTGTGTATATTTGTGTGTGCTTGTATCTACGTCTGATACTTGTGCATGTGCAGCATCATCACCTCATTTAGATATGCGATATGCAAACCTTTGGCAGGCTTTGCTTTGCAGCTTTGCCTTTGCAGCTTCTTCTTCTGCTGCTGATGCTGCTGCTGCTGCTGCTTCTTGCCTCGCTTGAACTTGACCCTGGGGCTAAGGCTGGCTGGAACATGTACGCGCCTTAAAGTGCCAGCACATCGACTCAGACACTCGGCTGCCTCAGCTGCCCCAGCTGCCTCAGCTGCCCCAGCTGCCTCAGCTGCTATTGCACTGCAAGCAATCCAAATGCGTTGTCCGGCCAACGCATTGCACTCAATGAAATGAATTGGTTGACATTACTTTTTGTTGTTGTCTCTGCTGTTGTGGTTGCTGTTGCTGTTGTTGTTGCTTATGCACTGCATGTTGTTGGCTAGGCTTTGCTGAAATTGTAGACGGAGTCAGCGATATGACGAAGTTGTTGCCAAAAGGTGCGAGAATTGAGACAACAGCTGCAGCTGAGCTGCCTTTAATAGGCATATCTGTCGGATTGTTATGCAAATAATATGGCAAAGGAGCTTTAGGTAGCCAGCAGAATTGAGCCGCAAACGCTTACAAAACAAGTTGAAAATATACACATTGGGCACATCAGCAAGAGAGCGAATCAATTTCAGTATTGTGTTAAGTGCAAATGCCACGGCAGAAAATGGCTAAAGTGATTACCATTTAAGATGACCAAAGGAAAAATAAATAATAAAAATGACAAAGAAATCGCTTACGAATTAATGCTTTTAATGTGGGAATTATAAAGGAGTATATTTAAATAATAAAATAAAATAATGGACTTTTAATTACATTTATTTATAAGTTGACAATAAGTTTAAGTTATTTAAAATAAATATGAAAACGAGGAAATGTTTGTGGCTTTCAATTTAAGCAGTTTGTAGTCGTCTGCAGATTAATATTTATTTCGAATATGTTCGATCGTGTGGTGGCAGTGGTTTGGCAGAGAAGATGCTGCTTGTTTAAATTTATAATATTTTTGATTTCAATTAACAGGCCAGAGGAATTCACAATAACTCATGTTCAGAGTTGTCGCGCAAGCATTTCCAGCTGTGCGACGCTATCAAAGAGTTGTCGCCCTTGCAGCTGTCTGATCTGTAACTGCAAACAATTTATATCAATTTCCCAGGCACCAGTGGGCTGCTCCTCTCTTTTCAATCCACCCCATGTCACACCTCCCCTGCAACTATCTCATTCTGTCTTGCTATCGCTCGCTCTGTCGCTCGTCAAACATTCCCAGCACTCAACGCTTACTAATTTCGCTTGGTGGGGCCACTCCATTTTAGGGGACGCGGGGCGTGCAACTGCAACCAAAGCGAGACAAAATGCATATGAAACTGAACACCCGCTTAACAACAACACCCCTCTCCAACTTTTCGACTCCACTCCGTTCGTTCCCGTTCACATGAGGCCAGCTCCATTTGCGCACAAGTGCGAGTCGCTGCTCAACCCAATTTCATATGCATATTGCGAACTTATGTATGTATTTATGTCGTTTGGGGATTCGCATCCGCAGTATGTTAAAACGAATATAGCGAAATGCGACCCCTTGTATTTCCCGTCCCTCTGGCCAACCCCGCTCAGCCCCGCCCCTCCCATGCACCACGTCGCACTTGTCTTAAATGACATAATTTACGGCATAGCGCAGCGCCCGTTACGCCCACCCAACTGACGTCGCTAAAAATTATAAATAATAATTCCACTTGTACGAAATTACCAACATGCCCCACGCACTCACACACAAACACACACACACATACATATACACACACATGATACAGACAGAGCCAGACACGACTATAACCATTCGTATTCATTGCGCCATTTTCTTGACTGCCTCTGCCAGCCTATTTCTCTACCAACTGTCTGTCTGGCTCTGGTTGCTCTTATTGCCAAATAAATTCGTGCAGCAACAAAAATGAAATGTGTAAAATATGTTGCCCCAACTGTGCAGCAACAGCAGCAGCTAACTCGCAAAACTGTTTCTCAGTCTCAGTTGCAGCCTCATTCCTGGACTTTGGCTTTATGCCTTGGCTGCTGGGCAGTTTGGCTGCTTGCAAGTATTTGGTTTTTTTTTCCAAAATACCCTTGCCAAAGGGTCGCTGCCTCTCGAGTTGTCTTTGGAGTGTATACATATGTGACATAATTAATTATATGTTTACGTAATTAGCACTTGTAGCTGATGTTATAGACACAATTTAGATAAGAACTCGCAGTTTGAAATCTTGGCAATACATATCAGCTAAATGTCTGCAAGGGCATTGAATCTTCGCTAGTTCCAAGAGATAAAACTTCCTGCTTCATTTTTTTTTTATGATTTTCACTTTTTGCCAGCTTGTAGTTGTGAGTGTGTGTGTGTGTGTGTGTGTTGCATAGTTGTTGGGCTACGACGACCCCAGCTCGGCCTTAATTAACTGCTTATGAATCTGCATATGCAGTCGTTGTCGTCGAGCCCCTCCTCAGTACATTTATATGCATATATGTGGTGTAGGTGCTGCTCGATGCGGTGGCGTGGCACTAACAAAAAAAAAAAAAAAAAACAGGATGCTCATTTAAATATATAATGAAGTGCCTGTGTTGCTGCAGTTGTTCCCATTGCTGTGCCAAAAAAAAGCATGAGAGAAAACCGCCAACAAAAAAAAATAAATAAATAAAAGCTGGCTAATCATGCCCAAGCGCCCAGCACATTATTCGCATATGTATATCATCCAGTTGTATCTGGTATGTGTATTTTTGAATATATATATATATATATATATATATGGCACATGTAACAGTTTTTAGTGTAGTTTTCATTTTCAGTTTGGGCCCCGAGCTACATTCGGTGGCGCCTCTTGACCCATTTTAGTCCGCTCTTAAAGAGCGAGATGCGTTGGGTTTGATTAAATGCCTCTTTGCCCAGCGAACTGTGCTCTAAATGTGGCTGTGGGTTTGGGATTGGGTTTTTGGTTTTGGGTTTGCCAGGCACGTCTTTAATTAGAAAATAATTGCAAGAACCAAAACACAAAACACACAAATACAGAGACAGACGAACACACATGGTCTTCATACAAGAGGAGGACAACGGCGCCACAGTCAGCCTCAATTGATGGACATGCTGCTGACTGCTGACTGCTGGCAACATTCAGCGTTCGGCTTTCAGAGTCTCGTTGCAAGCCTTGACACATGCCAAAACAGGCAATGTCCAACTAGTATGAGGCAGCATTTTTCTTCTCGTTTTTTTTTTTTTGATCGTTTTTGCTTTTGGTTGACCAACGCCGCCGTTGCTCTTCGCATTACATGGCAACATTTGCAACACCTTTCAGTCAAGCCAAGTTCTGCCCGGCCCGGCACTGCCCTGCCCTGTCTGTTTGCCATTGTTTGTGGCAGGCACTGTCTTTTCTTTCCATCGACCGCCTACACAGCTTTGCTGATTTTTGCGAAATTTATATTGCTTGAGAGACGGAGACAGTGACGGGGACCCCATGTTGTTATCATGTGACATATGTGCATCAACGCCCCATGTTTGTTTTTGGCCGCGGGGCTGTCAACAACACAGTCAGTCAGTCCCCCTGTTCGGGGCGGAGAGATTTATGCTGACAAGGCGGCGTTTGATTGGCAAATGGCGATGCGTAGACAACACGACGTATGTATGCGTAATTTGGCACACAGTCTTAAACTGTTGCAGCTTCAATGTAATTTCGCCAGCCAAGCGTCAACTTCCGCGTGCGGCTAATTGGCTGAGCATGGCCAAAAAGGTGCTCGCAATTAACCCGCTTACAGCACACAGATCACAGCAGCTCAGTTACTAAGTTAGGCCAAATGCCTTTTGTCCACTTGCACAGCACAGCAAGGCAACACACACACACACACACACACACACACACACACATAACCACATACACACGATAACACACACACACACACATACATATATTTGCCATGCACATCCTTGTGCTTTTGCAATGCAATCGGGTGCTTGAACTCCAGCTGGGCTTTTGTGTTTTTTTTTTTTCGGCAATAAACTAATGAGCGACAGAATGCAAAGAGCCAGACACATAGTTGCTAGTTGCAAGTTGCCGGTTGCGAGTAGCATGTGGCAGGCAGAGGACAGATATTCACACTTGGCACTAACTGTATGTCCAACTACACTCGCAGAAAAATGTGTCGAGATTTGCTTGTATTGAAGCAGAAGCATTTATAAATCGAGCAATCATTTGAGCTTATTAATGAATATTTTATTTATTAACTTAGAAATATATTTTCAAAAAGCAAAAGAAATGAAATTTATTCTGAAATAGAGAAATGCATTTTTTAATATTATAAACGACTTTTTCGCAATTTTAAACATTCAATTTAGAAATAAATTTAAAATAACAACAAAGTTATTAAAATACTTTTTTTTTACCTTTGTTTTATTTTTTATTTATTTTATGTTTCTTAAATAAAAAAGAAAAATATATATTTGGTCTTTAATATACTTTTTTTCATGGCATATTTCTGTTTTCTGAGTGTAGTGTGCCGCTGTGCCTGTCTCTCGACTGGCTTAATTAGAAGCCTAGGTTAGTTAGACACAACTTTGCAACACAGTGGCACCATGCAGTTTGCACTATTAACCCCTTATGCGACTGCTACTCCACACTCGCTCTCTCTCTCTCTCTCTCTCTCTCTCTTTCCATCTCTCTCATCTCCCTGCTTTCTGGGAAGTGTGTGTGCCTGTGTGCATCCTCTGCTTGAAGGAGCTGGCCCGTATCCATTTAGCAATTTAGACGCACACCCACTCACTGCAAATGCCTCTGCATTGCATCGCATAGCGATGAGTTGGGGAAACGAGAGGGGTGAATGGGAGTGAGGGGTGAGGAGTGGAGTGCACCATGCGATACGTCCATCAGTCGTTTGCTCGTTTGCCTGCGCGCTCATTTAATTAACAGTCGCGCGCCACGCCAAGCCAAGTCATTCCAAACCACGCCATGCCACATCAGGCCGAAGTGGAGACCACAGCAAGCTGCATCATCATCATCAGCAGCAGCAGCAGCAGCAGCAGCAAGCAGCAAAGTCCTACGTCCAGGAGGCTGGGCCAAGAAGGCGTGCTGCATCTTTGGGCGGGCGCGGCAAGCAATTTTTTTCATTCCCTTTTTTTTTTTTTTTATTCAACTGCCTTTATTATCTGGCCTCTTTCTGTTCCTTTGTATATACATATATTTGTATGCGCTGTTTTGCTCATCTGCAGCAAACTTGCATGTTTTTTTAATTATGAATTATCGCAGTGCTCTTTGGCTTGCACAGACTATCAGAGCTGACTGACAAACTGGCTGGTTGACTGAGTGACTGGCTCATTCCAGAGCTTGTTGCATTTAAATGACATAATTATGGCGCATAAAGAAACTCCCACACAGCAGCAGCAGCAGCAGCAGGAGCAGCAGCAGCAGCAGCCGCACCAACAACACCGGCGACGGCGGCAGCAGCTCAAAGCCAGCTTCAACTTCAGCGGCAGATTCACTTCCTTTATTTTTTTGTATATCCCACATACCCATTGCTTTAACAATGGGCCGAAAAAATGCATTTGCCCGCTTCACTCTCACGGAGGCAAATTAAAATTTCAGAACTTGTGCAGACAACTTGAAATTGCAGCGAGCACGAACAAATTGTATTTCTATTTATATTGTATAGCAATTTTTGTTTGCACGTCAACCACTTAAGTGAGCTCCCCATCCCCCTCTGCACTCGACAATCCAAAAATAAAATATAAAAGAAATAAATGAAATTTGGACAATTGAAAGCGTATTTGAGCGTTAAGGCCGCATATTACGTGTGCAAATATCAACATTTTATTTCAGTTTTTAGCCAATTTTGTTTTCACGTTTTTTTGTTTTTTGCTTTTTTGTCGGCTTCCACTTGTAAAAATCATTTTCATTATGAGTGGCAGCCACGAAAAAAAAAAAATAAAAGAAAAAAAAAGGAAATATGTTGAAAATCGCAAGCGTTATAACTGAAAGAGAAGGCACAAATTTTCATATCGATTTACAGTCAATGGCCTAAACAAATAAAATGATGAGCGTCAATGAAGCGAGCAGCAAAATGATTGACTCTCTTTGCCCAAAGTGGCGGAGGGAGGCAGCGGGACGCTTTTTGTGGCAAGTGCTGAGTTGGCTGCCAGCTGTGTGTGTTTTGCTGTTCAACAAGTACAGTAGTCTGTGGTTAAGCACAACTCAATTAAAGATAATTGAGCACAACCAGTAGCTAAAATGTGTCATAAAGTCTAGCTCTGAATTAATACAAGTATATTAAATCCAACTATTGAAATGATTTATCTCCTTTGCACATGCAATACAGTTGCATTTAAGCAGAAACTACTCTAAATCAATTAAAATATGTACGATGCGTTTTGTAGTTGCTTTGTATTGCATTTGAGTGCAATTAGAGTTGAAGCATTTGGCTTAATTGAAAATGATTTGGCTTTCGCAATGCAAATGCGGATTTTATCGGACAAAAAAGTTGCGCACAAGAAAAAATAAAAATAATGCGACAAAATGTTCGCTATTTAAAGCAGTGCGACTAAGCTGAACAGTTTCAAGTGTTGTATGTTTAGTGCAGTTAAAATACCACACTTAATCACTAACATATTCTATGCACAGATCTGCATGCATAAACAGGCTTTTTTAATTGCAATTAAATTGCTTTACCTTGGCGATTAACTATGGCGAAAAAAAAAACACGCTAATTAACTATCGATTGGTTTTTATGTTTTGGATTTTGTTGCTGATTCTTGTCAAATACTATGTAACAATTATAATTATTAAAAATGGTTTTGTAATTAAGCATGCATGACCACAAATTTGCATTAAAATCGCTCGCATTATTAGCATCAGTTCTGCTAAAATCCCTTGCTAAATAATGCGGAATATTTTGTAAACTGCTTCATGGAAATGTGGAAATCGCTTGCAGGCTTAGTCCATTTTTTTTTTTTTTTTTTTTTTTGGCTGGCGTACTTAACTCTGTGCTTAAGCGGAAAAATGAATAATTAAAATGGCAAATTAATGCGGTGTTCAATTGGAAAAGTTACCCATGCAATTCAAATAACTCAGCACAACTCTTGAATAATATGTGCTTTAATATGCGATTATTCGCACTTTAAGCAGCGCTTAATTGATAATTAATTTTATTGATTTGCCTAATGCTGCTCCTGTCATTTATGGTGCGTTAATTACTTGTGTTAAGATTTAGCAACAAGATAAATGGTTTGGCCAAACTTGAATACCCATTAACAAAACTAGACAAGGCTCTGCTTGCTCTTGATCGCAATTTGGCCGTAATAAGCGTGGTAAGTTTTTGGCTGCAATCAGTTGATCATCAAACACGAAATCTTTGAGTTTGATTTTGCACATACTTTAACAAAAAAAAAAAAAAAACTATCATAACTTAATCACCATTCACAAACGTTGACTTACGTTTTGTTCAGCATACAGGGTATACTATAGTCGAATTAAAGAGTTAGCCATTTCTTAGCCGTACATTGTTTGGCTGGCTAAGACCATCCATCAATTGGCATTGACAAAAGGCTGTGAGCCGATTATGTTTTGTTATGCATTGGGAGGTTCAGCAGCAGGCCTCCATCTCCACACTGCATACACCTCAATTTGCACACCACATTGCTAATGAGGTTTAACGACGGCAAACCAAAAAGTAGGCAACACTTTGTGTGAATTTTAATTTGCCTACACACGCACACACTACACACTGTGAACACAACAGGGCCAAAACAGTTGACTGCTGCTGTGCAGGCCGTTAACTTGTCTTCAACGCAACACCTACGCGGCTTGATTTATGAGCCACTAACGGCATTCTACAAACACACACAACCACATACACAACTACACACACAAACACAACAACACACACACAACTACACACACACAACTACACACACACACAACTACACGCATACAATCACTATAAGCACGGCCTGTCAAATCTGCAGTGAAATAAAGTTTTCATCCCTGCTGGCATTTTTATATGCCTTGCTATAAACTAACATTTAATGTGCACCAGTAGCACCAGCTCCAACTGCCACACCCCCTTCGGCACACACACACACACACACCTAAGCAAACAGCTTATCTGGAATTCTCATTGTCGTAATGCATAAAAACGCACTAAAATGTTCCCACGCAATTAATTCAGAGTTTGTTGTACTTTTTGTTTACTTAATTGGTAAACATTTTGTTAGACATTTTTATGAGCACCAAGGTGAAGCACTTTCAGTGGCAACGCAACTCCCAAAAGCTCTCTTTCTCTCACTTACACACACACACACACACACATACACATACACAAACATTTAGAAATAGCCCCATTTAATATTCCATTTTTATTGTTAGCTGCCGCCTTTGCCTTTTGTTAATTAAAACACAAAAACACGTGCGCAGCGAATAAAAATTTAACAAAATTTGCTCAAAAAGCGTCACTTGCCTTGCTGCCAATAAAATTACCAACGAAATTTTTGTGTATTTGTTTGTTTGTTTTCTGTTTTGTTTTGATACTGTCCATAAATGCAATGTGAGTTTAATCCTTTTAACGCCGCGTTTTCATTACATTACTGTAAATTTGGTTTACAAAATTGTAAAGGCCGCCTGCATTTTGGCTTTTACTTTTGTTCGTCGAACTGTGGCGGTTGGCTAGAGAAAAAGCAAAAAAGCAAAAAAAAAAAAAAACACATGCGAAAAGGAATCCTTTGTTTGGGCAGAGAAGGGATCGGGAGTTGGTCATAACACATGCATACACACATAGCGGCTGTTTACATCTATGTGGATGTTGTGTTGGTCTTGTTTTTGTTTGTTGCCCGCCTTCAGCATAACTGAAATTGTACGCCATTTTTTTATGTTATGTGTCTGACTTTATTTTCATATTTCTGCTACCCTCTAGATATGTTTTTGTTGTTTTGTTTCTTTTTTTTTGGGCGTTTTCTTTTTTTTTTCCCCATTGCGCTATGTTTGTTTTGCTGTAGGTCGTTATGTAGAAAACAATTTCATGTGCTGTGCCCTTTTGGGTAGCTATTTTCTTCTTGGTAATGTTGTTGTTGGTAATGGCGCAACATTTTGTGGCTGGCAAAAATATGCGTGTGCCTGGCTGCCTGTGTGTACTAGTGTATAAAATATATATCAGCATTAAGGTGATTCAAGCGCCAAAATTTATAAATTACAAATCAAATAAAGAACTTAGCAAAAATCGTTAGTTCTTTAATCATGCTTCAAGTAAAACTTCAGCTTAAAATGGAAAAAAATAGCAATTCAATGTATGTGGATCTACGTCAGCAATTTGCTAAAATGAAACACCCTAATGCAAAATTAAAACACGCAAACAAGAAAAATGTTAATATGCGCTCGCATGCGTCCTTTGACTGTTTGTGTCTCTTGGCCGCATGCGATGCCAAAAATATGTAAAAGCTCGGTTTCCCACCAAGTCGAGAGCGCAGGAATGTTTCGTCACACAGAAGGAACACTCACCATAAGCCCGCTTATCCCAGCATAGGCAGCAACTTATAAGTGAATTGCAAACCGGGCAGCAGCCTTACTGAGTGCAACCGACAGGTAAAACAGCTTTAAGAAAAAAAGAATCGAGTATACGCAGCGTTGCGGCTGGTCATAAAAAATTGAGGTATTCGTTGCTGGGCAACAGCAGCTCATATTTTTGTGAAGTTCCAACAGTAGCACGTGTTGTTGTTGTTGTTGTTATTGGTGTCGTGATGCTGGTATTCTTATTGCTGACGTGCATATTACAGCAAATTGCATCAAAATGAAAGTCGTTGCGGTCCGAGACGCTCTTTAAAGCACTGAAAGCAAAAATTAAAGTTAAATGAGTTTCGATGTTGTTGATGGAGTTGCTGTTGCTGTTGCACTGCCGGTGGTCGCCGCATGTCACGTTGAGTGCGGTTTATGCTGAAATTTAACTTGAATGCAGTCAACCCGCCAGGCGCTGGCAGCTAATGCTGCAACAAAAAAAAAAAAAAACAAGAAGAAGTAACCACATAAAACAATAAAAACAAAATAAAAAGGCAACAAAAATAACAACGAATATCTTGATGCAATTATTCATACATGCACGCACAGTCGAATGCTAAGGCGAAGGTGTGTGCCTGCCGGCAACAACAGCTGGCAACAAAGTGTAGATGCGGAGATGGGCAGAGGGGCAGGTGGCCGGGACTTTGGTTTGCGGGATGCACGCAATTGACTGACAGTTTTCTGGTCGGTTCAGACGTTTTAAATGCGAAATTCATTTGTATTGCTTATAATTGTCTCACCCGACCAAATTGCACTTTTCTTTTTTTTTTCGTGTGGATGGGGCAAAGGAACTTGTTGCCCGTGCAATTTTAATGAAATCGTTGCCAGTCCAGTTCAGTCAGCCCGTCTGGCTGCACGTCTATCCCGTCCGGCGCGGAGTGGAGCGCCTGTGTGGCCGCCTCGAATTGCTGTCAGTAATTATGCTTAATTTTTGGCCTGTTTTTCTTTCGCTGTCTGGCGTCAGTGAAAGGGCATTTGTGGCAGTTGAAACATTTATTTTTATTTGCCGGACTCGAGAATGCGTTGCTTCTTTATACTTGGCAGATCCCCACACCCTACCCCTACTCCCGTTCTGTTCCCCTCCGTTAGCCACTTAGAACGTTAAGAGCTGCTGTTTTGCTTTTGTATTAAGTTGTTTGGCAGCTGCTGCGTTTGCAGTTTAAAATTGAATAATGAACGCCCATTTGCTTTTATGACATTTCGAAAATGATGATTGTGTTTTGTTATTGTGCATTCTCTGTGTGTGTGTGTGTGTAATGCCTTTGTTGTGGCATTATCTTTATAAGGCAAACAAATTGTTGTTATTTGGCCACAACCGCGACTGATTGTGAGAGCCGGACAGACAGGCCGACGAGAAGCCACAGATACAGATACAGATACAGATTCAGATACGGAATATAGCGTACAACATACAGATACACTTCACCACAAGTCATTCAGATGTTGCGCTCGACGCGGTAATTCAATGCGTCGAGAAATCGTATAAATCTTGCACTTTAATTCCCAGGCAGCCGACGCAGATCAAAAGTAACCTAAAGTAAAACAAACTGAAATCGATCATGATTGAAATCGAGCAGAGGCAGAGTCAGAGGTAGATGCAGAGTCAAACACACACACACACACACACACATACACTTAGATTCGCTGGCAACACTCCGAGTGCCTCTTGGCGAGTGTTTTGTGAAACATCAACATTTTGACAGGCACACAAATCCTCTTGAAATGAGATTTATAAAACACTGAGCAGACGCAGCACAAAAAAAGAAAAAAAAAAATCTATAAGAAGAAAAAAGGAAAAGGCAAAAAGAGCAAAGTCATTGTCAGCGTTGCGCTTGGCTGCGAAATCAGAAAAGCAAACAAAACAAAAGGCTCCACATTCTGTGGCAAAGAGCTGCGTCGCAGCTTTAATGTGTAACATGTAGCCAAGTTGCCGGCCCGTCGCGTCGCGTCGCCTCGCATTGTGGCCGAATGCGCTCTTGTCGTATTTATTTTCGTTTTGAAGACATTGTAGTGTCATTTCAGCAGCGACCACAGCATGAAAAGCAAATAACAAATAACAAAAAAAAAAAAAGAAAGAAAAAAACAAAAAGCGAGCAACATGCAACGAGATGCGCCGCCGAAAACCGAAAGCGAATTCGAACTCAAACCCAAAGCGATCTCATCCAATCCGTGTAACAATCCAGCGTGTTGCAGCTTTTAATTAAGCCAAAGAGCAACTGGTTGCCACAGCTTCCATGCCCCAGTTCCCCGCCCTCCTGCTCCATCTGTTTCGTTTCGAGATTTTGTGTTTTTGACTTGGACTTGCAACTAAAAAAAAAGATTGAAAAAAAGAAGAAAAATAATTTATCTGCGCGTAAACCGCATATATGTATCTGTATCTGGCAGCCGTATCTGTATCTTTAGCCGTATCTGTAACTGCAATATGTATCTGCGCGCCTCGTGTTGCTTGATTTCCTTCTTCCCTGTTTTCTCCACTTTTTTTCTGTTAAATTATGTTTTTTTTTTTCTTTTTTTTTTGTTTTTTTTTTTGTGTTGTTTGTTTAAGTCTCTCACGACGCGCTGCTGCTGCTGCGGCGGCGGCGGCTGCCCCGCTGAGCGTCAACACCCCAGCCACTGCCACAGACGCAATCGCAATCGCAGAGTCACGGCTCGTAGAGTACTCCCCGTGCTGCCCACTGACTGACCCCTCCTTCTCCCCTTATTGCCCCCAACAGCCCTACTCCCCTTCCCCCCTCAGCTGCTGCTCGCCGCACAGCATCACGTTCATGCGTGGCCACATTTTTTTGTGCCTGCGTTTTGTTCGTTTTTATGGCAATAATTGCAACTTGATGACTTAATTGCGGATGCAACTTGTTTTCCAACCTCCGAGGCGAACGCCGATGCCGATGCCGATGCTGATGCTGATGCCGCCAAGTTTGGCATATAGCGTGGAAATTGAATTTTTCCACCTGGCGTGGTACGGGCTCACTCTTAAGCAGGATATGCTTTCATTATTATAGATACGGATAGCTAGGCAAGTGCAGGGATGTAATTCTTCTCTCATTGCATAAGCAAATAAAATTTCATTAATTTATGACTGCCAGCGGCGGCGGGGCAGGCGATGCAAGAATCTCAACACAGCCTCAGCCTCAGTCTCAGCATCAGCATCAGCGTTCGCGGACGAAACTCCATTAGTTCGAGTTCAGTTTGGAGTTTGGTGTGTGTGTGTTTTTTTTTTTTTTAAGCTATTTTTATAATCGCAGCAACGTGACATTTATGCGAGTGTTCATGTAAATGATTATTACGTGCCGACTAGGCCCCCCCCGCTCCGCTTCCCCCGTTTCGATGGACTACACTCAAGAGTTGTTTGCAAAGTAGATTTCATGATTTATCGCCAGCTGTGTGTAGTAAAATGTTGTGTCTGTGCCTTTTTCTCTCTGTCAGTGTGTCTGACTGTCGCTCTGTCTGACTGTCCGCCTGTCCGCCTGTCTGCATGTCTGCTTGTCTGGCAGCGCAAAAGTAATTTTATGTTTAATTAAAAAGAATTCTGCGTCAATTGCCTGAGCTGCTTTGATGGACATTTGTGCTATTCACGCTGTTAGCGGCTGTTGTTGTTGCCTTTATTTAATAATAGTTAACATGATTTCTGTAGTTGTGCGTATTGGCTGGCCCCGTGTTGTGGTGTATGCCTGTGCACGACTTTGATGTTCGTTTGGTAATAAGTTGAAAATATGTTTGCGTGGGCAATATTCAAATCAGCTTGACATGAGTTGCAGCTAAAAGCGAGAGAGATTGAATTGCCTCTTGTGGGCAAAGATAGACATGCGATACATTGTACGAGTTAAGAGCAGGGCTCTGCTTTGAAGATCCCAAGTACTTGACAGGCGCTAAGATCATCAGCAATGCCAGGAAAAATTATCATAAGCCCATTTGCCTAAAGCAGGAAATTGCGATTATTAGATCTACATAATTTCGACCAGGGAAATTCAAAAGATTTCGTCAATTTTCACTTATTTGTTAATCAAAAAGTGTTTATAAGTATACAAATTAAATATGTCACATAATGAATAAAATAACCTAAAATATACAAAAATTAAATAAATATTTTTGTAAATTTGATCAAATAGCAACATTTTAATATTCGAAATGTAATCTACAAAGAATGTTCTTATATATCTTAAGTAGTTCTCATAATGCTCGAAATCGTAAATCTATTTTGGTGTATGAATCATTTCATTTAAAATACTTAATTGAAATGTATTGAGTAGCATTAAAATTGATTTTAAATGTGCTCTAACAAACTGTTTTTACTTGATGACTTGCCCACATATTTCAACCCATTTGATTTAATTGTAAACAAATAAACATTTTGCTTTAAAAACGATTTAATTAACATTTCTTTGTTGCCTTCTTTTTACTCGTTTCAGGTAAGTTGCTTCAGCCAAGAATCCAGTTGAACTTCATATCTGCAATAAAATCGAAGCGTTTTGTCTGACGTGGGTTAAATGTAAAAGTAAGTGGCTTGAAATGCTCAAATTCAACTGCAACTGCAACAGGCAGAACCAAACTTCACATTGGACAGCGACAGCAGCAGCAGCAACAACAAGGGGAAAAAAATTGATAAGGCCCGCCCCGCTTCGTATGCAGTTTAAAAACTCATTTAGTGTCCAATCAAGCGGCCATAAAATAAAGTCAATAAATCAAGCATAAAAGTAACAAATGCACAGCCAACACTCAGATAACACACACACTTGCACACACACACACACAGAGATGCAGCGCTGCATTTCAATAAAATTCGATACGTTTTGGGGCATGGGGCAAGCGTAGTTGTGATTCGAGATTCGGGTCCGGGGACCTTATCAAGGTGTGATGATCACTTGCGTGCCAGCGGCGCCTGACTTGCATTTCAGAGACCCAAAGAGTCCCATCGCCTCACCTCCACTCACCTTACCACACCACGCCTCGCTTCGCCTCGCATCGTTTGCTCTGGAGAATCAATAAAAATAAATCGAAATGTCACAGCGCTGCATGTTTTTAATAAGTGTGGGGTCCCGCAGCTCCGAGCTCCGTGCTCCGAGCTCTGAGCTTCGAGCT
This sequence comes from Drosophila cognata, assembly GCA_035041535.1. Classification (NCBI taxonomy): domain Eukaryota; kingdom Metazoa; phylum Arthropoda; class Insecta; order Diptera; family Drosophilidae; genus Drosophila; species Drosophila cognata. Next base: position 6,853,043 of record JAWNLC010000571.1, on the reverse strand, counting down.
CCGAGTCCCATAGCTCGCGAGTATGATACAAAACTGTAAATGACATTGCAGACAGTTCAGTGGAACTGTAGCTCAAGGGCCTGACAAATTTACATACTCGCTTCTAGTATATTAATTTCACGGCATTCGATATTAGACACTAAAGCATATTGAATTACATAATGTTGAGACGAAAAAATCACAAAAAAAAAAAGGAAAAAAATAAAAATCCAACAATCAATTGTATGTGCGCATAAATTTCAACATAAGAAATGTGGCGTTGACTTCTCAGTCGCCGTCGGCGTCGTCGTCGCCGTCGGCGTCGTCGTCGCCGTCGTCGTCGCCGTCGTCGTCGTCGTCGTCTTCTCATTCGGTGCCTCATTGCGGCCAGCCAGCGGGTGGGCAATCCAGACCCAGCGTCCCGTCCAGTCTTGGGGCGCGTCATTTCCAGTTTTGCGGCCTGCCCCAGCCGCCTATCCACAAATTGCTCGTGTTCAGCTTTAAATCGTTTTACGTAGTTTTGAGACAAGTCCACGTAAATGTTCGCCAAATGTGGCGCTGTTTTTAAATCACGCACGCTGCACGCAAGCGTGGAGTCGCCTGCGACGACGATGCGTCGATCGATTGCGCCAGTCACTGGCAATGTTTGAGACCCGCTCCACAAACCCCAAACTACACTCAGCAAAAAGAATATGATAGTTGTACTAAATCAAAGTGGAAACGCTTTGAGCCACGACAATCCCAGATCGCATAACTAAAATTCTTATTTCAAGAAGGAAACCTTGTACGGCACAAGTTAAGTATTACTGTTCTTGATTTAAGTCAATTATGTGCTTAAAAATTGTGTAGATATTTACGAAATTAAGCACTTGATAACTTGGGATAAGATATTTGTTTCTAATTTCAAGTGTTAAGTTCAAGTTTATGAATCAATGCTCAATTCAAGGTCTATATATACATATATATATATATATATATACTGATTATATATCAAGTTCATGGAACAGAGGCAGCAAAAGAGATAAAAATAATAATTGAAAGTTTTAAATTTGATTTAGTTGAGTTAATGATTTAGATCCTCGCTTTTCTTTGAGTGTATGAGTCAGTCAGTCGTTTTGGCCGAGTATGTTAATCTTGGTCCGCATGGCTTCGTCTGCTGCGCGGACTGTTGCAACTGCGACTGTTACTGCTGCTGCTGCTGCTGCTGTTGCTGTTGCTGCTACGGTTGGGGCACTGCTTAAATTTATGCGCTGTTCAAACGGCGCGTAATAAATTTGTTTGCTCTTCAACTGTGCTCGCGCATGTTCATTGAATTTGTTGATGTTGTTCTTGCTGTTGTTGTTGTTGTTGTTGCTGTTGTTGCTGCTGCTTGGCGATGCCCAGTACAAATCCGTATAACCATTTCCCATTTGACTGTTGCCCATTCTCCAGTTGCCCATTGCCCCATGCCTTTTGCCCGTTCCCCCAATTCCCAGTTACCAATTCCACAAGCCGCCAACGGCCACTTCATTTTGTAGCTTTTAACAGCATTTCAGCATTCTTCTGTATTTGTTTATCTAAACGTTTTATTCATTTGTGTGTGCTGTGCACGAGTGCCTGTGTGTGTGTATGTGTGTGGCTTCTGCCTTCGTGTTGTGGCATTCGCCTTATCTCTCGCTCTCCGGGCAATTCGTGCTGCCGTTTCTGGCCGCCTGGCGGTCTAATTGATGCGCAGTGTTCTCCACGCGGTTGCTGCGCATGCGCAACATTCACACTTTGCCTTTCGCTCAAAAACGGGCATGGTAAATGGGGGGGGGGAACACTGGAGTTGCAAGCAGTTGCAAGATGCCAGTTGCCAGTTGCGAGTCGCCAGTTGCCAGTTGCCAGTTGGCAAGATCTCAGTGCGCCATCTCCAGTTGATTGCACATTTTATTTGCGCATTTATTTGCATATTTTCTCACACGGCAGTCGCGCTGCTGTCTTTCACGCTTGCCCCTCCACGCACCGGCTCGCGCTGCCAACGCCCCCGCACCCCGAACAACCCGCCGCAGCCACATTCGCAACTTGTTTATTTGTTTTTTCTTTTCTTTTTTTTTTGTGGCCTGCTCTCTCTGCAATGCAATTCAATTGTCTGCCCGGGAATTTCTTTTGCTTTGGTTTGCTTTGTTGCTGGTGTTGTTGTTGTTGTTGTTCTTTGCGGCAGAAGTTTTGTTTATTGGTTTTACTTTGTTTCTCATGTTTGCCGCCGCCTCTTAATAGTTCATTTAGTTTGCATTTTTATGAAGTCTTTGTGTGGGTTGTGTAATAAATTTAACTCAAGCTTATTTATTTGCCATCTTCAAGACATTTATCACTCAATTTGAAGGCGTAATTGGGCGCAAAGCGACAGGCGAATGTTGCTACAACCCAAGCCAGGAGGAGGCTGCCTCGGTTTTGCTGCTGCTGCAGCCACAGGAGCCACACAGCAGCTTTGGCAGCTGTTGCATATTTTGCATATCGTTATGCAGTTGTTGTTGTTGTTGCCGCAGCAGTTGTCTTCCTCTCCATGGCTCTCGTTTGATTGGCAAGCATCCGACTGCTGATGGACGCCAATGTCGCGCTGCTCAGTTGAGCTCAGCTCACATGTGCGATCTTGTCAGCCGCAATGACCAAAATTGGTAGTCCACAAACAAGGAGAGAGAGAGAGAGAGAGAAGGGGAGCCCAGAGTGTGAGTGAGTGAGTGGGACGATCGAGTGTGTGGGACAGATTTGGCTGATGATCTAAACGGTTCTCATTGTATTGTCGATTGTGTTGTCATTCCTATATTTCACTGAAATTCAGTATGCAAATCTTTTTAAATGGATGTTCAAAGCAAACTATTACCAGACCCAGAAAAAGCCAGACACTTCAACTGATTGAAGCAACATGTTATCCCAAAAAATAATTAAATGAAATTGCAGTAATTTTGCAAAATTGTGATATTTTCAGATGTGTTCAGAAAAATAGATTTTATTTTACTAAATTGCATAGAAATGGGGGTTCAAAAGAAACAATTACCAGAGATAAAAGGAGCCTGCCCAAAAACTAATTGAAGCATTTAACAAAGTTATCGAAAGTAATAAATAAATGAAAATTGATTTTTTTCTTATATTAGCGATATTTTCATATATTTCGTTCGAAATGGAAAAAGAAAAAATTGATTTTATTTTATTAAAATGCATAAAAGCCAAGAATAAAAATAGAAAAATATTTTGCACTATTCAAGTCGATTTTAGCACACCCATAACTGTGAAATGTTTTTGATTACAAAATTTTGCAGCTTTTCCTACTTTTTCTGTTGCCCTGTTATGTTGAGCATAAAATTGCGCATCCAATTCAATTATCTGAATTTAGCATTTCCAACTTCATTTAAAACTTTATCCAGCATTGCACATTGCATTGTTATGCAGTGTTTGGTCATGAAAAGGCAGTTGCCAAAATTAAGAATCCATTCAGCAAGCCAAAAATCAAACTACAAAATGTAATATTTGAATTTTGTTTATCAGCCAACCAACACAGTTACATATATAGGTATTGGTATAGGTATTGGTATATTTGTATGTATGTAGGTGTGTGTGTGTGTATGTGTGTGTGTGTGCTTATGCAGATATTCGAACAGTTTTACCAGTTTTCAATCAGAAAATCCAACAGACTGAACAATGGACGCCATTCTGTTGCTGTAGCTACCTGAATTTCGAATGCTGTTAGCAATCACAGTATTAAACAATAAATAAGCAATTTGTTGAACAAAAGTGGGTGGCAATGCGTGGGGCATGGGCGTGGCTAGCGTCGAGCAACATGTGTAAGCAACGGACTATGCAAAAATGCTGCGCCGCAATGCTACTGCAACACATTTTGTAATTTAATTTCATTATGCTAGAGTCGACTTGTTGTTGATGGATGGACAAGCGAATTCGATGACTGAACAACTGAACTGCTGACTGGTCTGTTGAATGCTGTCGGGAAGGATGCCAGAATGCCACGATGCTTTGGGGCACCACTTGGCATCTGAGCGATCAGCACGTAGACCATCGAGCTGTTATCCTTAATTTTTCTTCTCTTTTTTTGTTGCTCCTGTTGCTGTTGAGTGTATGTGTTGATGTTTTGTGTCCAAAAACTCGCGCGAGTTAAATTGCATTGGTGCCTGGTTCCGTTCCTACCTCTCGCTCTCTGTTTCTCTCCCTAACTTTGCCTGTCTGGGATGCGAGGCATTTGTTGCTGTCTGATTGCCCGCAAAAGGCAGCACAACACACACCAAAGAAAGGAATGAAAAAAAAGAATCGAATTTCCCGTGCGGACTGATTCGATTTGCCGTTGCAATTTCACGCTGTGTTATTGCAAAGTGGCTGCAACTGCCCCACAACTCGAGAGCGAACTCCAGCGCCAAAAGCCGCAGCACCAACTTCCAAAATAGCAATTTCAAACGGCGCACAACAATGCCAACATCAGCAGCAGCAGCAAAAATTTGGGGGAAAAAAAAAAATCAAAAAAACAACAAAAATAGAAGAGGTACCCAAAAATCTCATTTAGTGACGAATTAAGCGCCAAAACAGACAGGCGATTCAGTATGTCAGAGCCCAAACCAACTGCCGGGTCGGGCCCACTTCAGTTGCGGCCCAGGCGCATTGTCAAGTGCAGCCTGCGCCGTTTGCCTGTTGCCCTGGCAACAAATACCCGAGCCGGAGCCGGACGTGGACTCAGACCCAGACCTAGAACCAAACACATACCCGTACACGGGTGAGGCTTAGATGACTATGCACGCTATCTATGGCCGGGCATCGATTGGTTTTTCGCCATTGTTCGTTAGCCCGCTTGGTGTTTTGTAACGGCCTTTAACGCCATTTTGTGAGCGTTCATTCACGCCATGTTGCCCGGCTTTCTCGCATTGTTTGGCGCAATACCCAATAGCCTTTCATTTAGTGCGCTACATTTTGACAGATTGTGTCTGCAAGGGCAAGTGCAATATTAGAGCATGATTTATTTATGCAATTTTTCCCAGTTATCCCCTCTACAACCTCTCCACACAGACACGCACACACACACACACACACACACACACTCATACACCTCTCAATTGGCATTTGTCTATCATTTTGGCAGTGGCTAACAAATTTGCTGTTGTTCATTCCTGTCATTCTGTTTGTGCCCCACCCACCCACTCTTTGGGCATAAAGTACGTGTCGGCACGTCAATTTTGTTTGTTTGTCTGTCAGTCTGTCCGTCTGTCTGCCTCTCTGAGTCCGACTCTATTGGCTCTCAGCTTTGAAATTGTGATATGTTGCACACGGATCGGGTTGCGGCTAATAACTGTGCAGCAGTATGAGTTTATGGCTGGCAATTAGCGGCCAGTCGGCAGGCAGCTTCAAATACGCCTCTATCTAAATTGTTAACAGGTTAAGACTGAAGTGTAGTCAAGTAGTTGAAATATGAATCCGGTTAGAAAAGTGGCAACTTGATGTTTTAATATGCAGCAATTACGAATAGCCGCAAATATATTGAACAAATTGAAGCTTAATAAACTTAACGATAAAAAAATTCTTAACCAACTTCATGTGGTATTGCAAAAATTAAAAATGGAATTATTCAACATAGTAAATTATATTGATTACTTAAAATATTGAAATTTACTCTTGAAGATTTTATATCACAGTTCTGCTATAATTATTTATATGTATTATAACAGATATACAGACGAAATTTTTTTGTTTGTTTTTTTTTTGTTTGTTTTATATATATATCAAAATCTTTTCTCTTGGCAGCTCTTATCAACTGGCAGCAAGCAGAATTCGCAATCTTTTGCATTATAAAATGCGAAATAAATTCCGAATTTTTCTTGAGTTAGTTGAGACTTAGCCGTATTACATTTCTCAAATAGCTATTAGAGCCTTACATCTTGCCATGCCTCATTCATTTTGAAATGCCCCTACATTTGCTCGCTGGTCTCAGCCGCGCCGTCCAACTTATCCTCAAAGCAATCAGCGGCAATCAACACCACGGCCAAAAGCAATAAAATGCATAATCAGCATTTTTATAATTTTTATCGTTGGGGCAGAGGATACACAAAGAAATATTTGAAAAGGCGAGATGCGAAAAGGAACGCAGAAATAAATGAGGCACATTATAAATGCAAAAGTACATGCTAACTACAACAATTATCCTTAATGTTGCCAGCAACTATGGACGCCATTAGTAGCGACCCTCCGCGTTGAACCTCTAACCGCTGTCCAACATTCTGCTGGATGGCTGGATGGAAACTCGCAGTTCGCATCTTCAACGTTGATCACTTCCAAAGAAATTCAAATTAAAATGCTTCCAATGCTATGCAAAATAGTTTCAATTTTGTGCCAGCGCGGAATGCTCATTACTCATCCGGGCATCCAGTCAGCCAGCCAGCTGGTAGATAGGACAAAAAATATGGGGATACAAAGAAAGAGGGCGAGAGATAGGAGGAATGAGATAGTGAGTGGAGAGTGGCGACAATGAAATGACAGCCAGCAAATAAAGACTGTGAATCGTGAGCGAATCGTTGAGGAAATTGCAGTTAATTATCAGGCAACAGTTTGGAATTGAAACGCATGTGCAAGTCTATAAGTCTATTAGTATGTGTATATAAATGTGTGTGTGTGTGTGTTGTTGTTGCTTATTGATTTACGGTAATAAGGTAAGCCATGCTGGTAGCTGTTGTTGTTGCTGCTGCTGCTGCTGCTGCTGTTGCTGCTGTTTAACGGGGTGCCATTAAAAGGACAAACGCATGTTAACAAGGCTTTGCACGCGATCGAACAACCCTCAATTCGAAAGCCGTAATCAGAGCCAGCTGTGGGCATTCCAAATGCACTATTAACAAACACACACAAAAACACACACACACACACACATATATGTGTGTATATAAATAAACACACTCTCAAACCTTGTTGCACACAGTCATTTTTCAATTATGTTATTAAAACAAGACGCAGGAGTTGAATCCGGAGAAAAAAAAGAAAACATTTTCTTGTTTGCGTGTTGAACGCTTTAAGCATTTCCATTTCTTTTTTTCAAACAACTACTCGAGCTCATAAGCGCGGCAGCAAACATGGAAATTCAATTATGAATACTCGGAAGGTTGACGCCCTTTTCATTAATTCGCTTCAAGGCAATTGCGACTTTTGATTTTGGGCCAAATGAAAATCAACGAGTGTAAGCCAAGTCTGTGGCTTAAGGCAATTTGCATGAGCAAATATTGCAAATCTATTCGCAATTCGAGTATATGACTATCATTTGCATTCGGTTACACAGATATACCCAAGCACACACACACCCACACACATACAGTTGCAGAGAGTTACAGACGTCTAATTATGGCGAGGAAAGTTGCAAACAAATTTTACCCCGGCAATGCGGCTGGCAAATAAAAATAAATATTTACATTCCATTTGGCAAAACTCGCTGCTGCTGCTGCTGCTGCTGCTGATGCTGCTGTTGCTGTTGCTGCTGTTGCTGATGTTGTTGTTGCTTGCCAAAGGAAAATTGTGCGTAAAAAGCGTTGGCATATTTGTTAACCTCAAGCAACAGAACCAGAATCGGCGAACCCACCAGACCCGCCAGACCAAAATCGATTACCAACTGATTGACTGTATGTACGGGATGATCGCCGGGGCGGACTCAATGTAATAATGGGTGGAGGAGAAGGTGGAGCAGCAGCAGGAGGAGGAGCCACAACATCATCAGCAGCAGCAGCAGCAGCAGCAGCAGCAGCAGCAGCAGCAGCCTCAGTCGGCGCTCTTTGGTAATTGACTTTTTCGCGTAACCGCAATGTGTTGGTAAACTTGTTGCCATGTCTCTATAAGCACACATACAAATACACATGTGTATCTAACTATCTAGCTATCTTCAAACCCTTGCAGCTCTCCCCCTATTGCTGACTGTGCCATAATGCGCTGCATCAGCAGCAAAAGCAACTCAAATGCAATTTTTACAAAATGCTTGCATAAGCCAAGGCTGCTGCTACTGCTGCTGCTGCTGTTGCTGCTCCACAATGTCGTATTAGAGTTTATCAACTGGCAACGCTATGAAAATTTAGAGCTAGAGCTAGAGCAAGGACAACAACGAGTACGACTTTAACTACAGGATGGAGGGGGAGAGTCGTAGTAGCTGAAGAGCTTGCTGACGACCGGCTGCAATTTTCAATTTCGCGCACACTTTGCACAGATAATAGAAATTTCTTTCTTTGCCGCATCTGCTGCAACGTTTATTGACAGAAATCGCAAACGCATTTGACATAAGTGCCGCCGCCCCCCGCAAACCAACTAGCTAACCACGCAAAAGCAGCGCACAATCCCTGAGGCGCCCAAAGTCTTTTTTTTTTTGCTAGAACATTTAGGTTATGAGTAGCTTAATGGCAACTTTTTTTGTAGACAGTCCAACTGACTGCATCTGTCTCTCTCTCTGTCTGTCCGTTTGCCTGTCTCTGCTTTACGGGTTTATTTTGATGGCTTGTAAGCTGCTTAACAGCTGAAAGCGAATGGAAAATTTCCTATAAGAATTCCAGTAAAAGTACTTTGGCATATTTAAATTTCAATGCGCAATGTAAATCAATGCGAAAGTTTTCAAGTTATTTGAGCGTTAAAATCCTTGTTGTTTTCTAATTCTAAGCCTAAATTATCTGGCCTGGGGGTGTAGTAGAGTTTTGTAATCGAGTTATTATAGTTGAGTCGATAAAGTCAAATCCATATGTGCAATATGATATTTCATATGTTTACTGCTGTACTTGACGACTTGGAAGGGTATTTAGTTTACTGCAAGTCGCATATATCTCTTTCTACTGCTGCTTCAGCTTGTCGTCTTGCTAATCAATTGAGTTTTGCCCCATAGCTGTGAACGGCACATTTTACTGATTAGCTTCTCAGCTGCCGCTGCAATCGGTCTTCTGTCCATCCAGGACAGACAGCGACACCCCGCCAACCCAGGTCCACACTCCACTCCACTCCACCACTCGTAGCGTAGAGTGCTCAACAATGAAATATATTTTTAATCAAGCCAAATCGAATTCAAGGCAATACACCGGTGGCTCATTATTTAGGCAAATGTGCAGCCATTAACTACATGAGGCATGGGGCATGGGGCACAGAGTGGAGCGTTGGCCTGAAGTGTTTTTGGGCCATTTGTATTGAGAAAGGGGCTGGGGACGGCGACGTGGCCCGAAAAGTTGACCCAACACAAAACGTAAATTGACAAATGTGGCCACTTAATGTGCTACAGGGCAAATGTTAAACAATTTTCTGTTATTTCGTATGCCAAAAATACAAAGTAATTAATATGAGAAAATGTCGAGGGAGTTGGCTATATTGCCACAGTGCCACAGTGCCACATTTGCCGCATTGCCACATTGTTCTGTTGATGATGACGCCTGGCACGCATTGAATTTTATTTGATTTTGTAAAAATTTAATTTCAACAAGGAATTCTTGTCAGCGTGTTACAACAAACGGCAACAACATCAACACTAGGTGGCAATTTCTCAATGTTGTGTCGGGAGGTCTTGACTGAAAAATGAAATGAATGAGCCAGAGCTTAAGCGAAGAGTCACTGAGTGACTGACTGACTGACTGACTGACGCGACTTGGCTGACTTCCTACAGTTTGTTAAGGGAATTTTGCATTTTGTTTGAATTATTGCCTTCATTAAGATTGTGTTGTTGATTTTTTTGATGTTGTTGTTTTTGTTGCTCTGCGCTTTCCGTCACAGGCTGCCAGTCGCAACGCTGCGTTGCGAGCGACAGCGTGATTCCCAGCCCTAGACTTGCCTCACACACAGTTCCCACACCCAAAGACATCTTCACGCTGTTTGTTGTTGTTGTTGTTGTTGTTGTGCACACCTAGGCGCCCCGTCCGTTACACATCTTGAGTCGTTGTGACTGCACTTGACAATAAATTTTATTGTAGCTCTACGCACAACATGACAACGACTACGACGATGAAGATGACGATGACGACGTCTGTCTTTGGCGTATTTTTAGCATTAATTGTAAATGGAAAATTGTTCGGGGGAACCGGCGTTTACCATGTGCTGACATGTGAGGCGGCACAGCCTTCAAGCCCGTCCATACCCTACCCTACCCTATCTTACCTATGGTTAATTGTGCGAATTTCATTCATATGGAAAATTTGCCAGACTGTAACCATCTGAAGTCTCGTAATTATGCGATTGGCCACCGAATATGAATATGTATGTAAATTATTGTGCAGTGGTGCACGGATCATTGCCAGTGTTGGCAAATGTTTGACAGGTGGCAAGCAACTCGCTACTCCGCTCTATTTGCGTTGCATAATTAAAATTCTTGCTATTTTTACGCTCATCTTGGCAATTTCACTTTTGCTTCACTCAAATTCTGTCAATAGCCCACGGGGCATGCCCCGGCGATGGCAAACTTTCCAAATTTAACGCTCTGCACAATGGAAATTGGATAATTTTTTTTTCCCCACCAATAGTCGCAGCACAGTAACAACGAGCAGCAGAACAATTACAACTAGTGAATCCACGGGCAGGAGCTGGCCTGAATGGGTGGAAGGTGAACTGAGATGGGCCTGAGTCTGGGTCCGGGTCTGGGTCTGTTCTGTACTGAGCTTAAGCAAACAGGAAGCGCATATTGAACACGCGGCCCTGGTCGGACGAACGGTCCGGCAACGCCGTCAGCGGCACACTGACTCACTCCGGTGCTCAACAATGGCTCTGAATCGCAACCGGGTTTCATTCATTTTGTTGAGCGGTTTCGTGGTTAACAAGCGCTTCCTTATCCTTATTATTTGAATGCCTGCGGCTGCATTTCATCTTACTTACCTTTTTACCAACGAACTTTTTATAGCATTTTCCATGGCATTTTCCTTGCGCGCTGTTGCTTAAATATTTCAACTGCCTCACGTAGTCGTCTCTGCCTGCCTACTAGTTGTGTCTGTCTCGCTGGGTCGCTGCTGTTTGGGCTTTGTGCGCATAATTGGGGTTAACTACGGCCAGGTGCGGAAGCCGCCCAGGTGCAGTTATAACCCCTCCCACCTCCGACCCCCCAGCACCTGTGCCAGCTCCAGCTCGTGCCCAATTCCGGTTAACAGTACGTGGCGAGGAAGACCCGGGAAGCGCCTGGCACGCTGCCGCCCATTGTGCCAAAGTGTGCTGAAAAGGAAAAGTAAAATTTTTGCCGCACTTATAAATTGTTGGCGCTGGACTTCCTTATTTTGCTTTTCAGTTCACTTTTCTTTTTTCTTTTATTTTGTTTAATTCGCTCTTTGCAATTAACGGAATTGAAAGGGAAATTCTAGTGAATCATATATATATATATATATATATATATATTGGGCGTCTTCAGCTTAAACATTTGGTTATATTTTTGTGATATTTTTTATGTTATATTCAAAAGTCAGCAAAAGTTGACACGCAAATTGTGAAATTCAATTTGAGGAAGTTTTTTCTTTTATTTTTGTTGGCAACACCCCAGGGATGGGAAGTGGGGCGGGGCGATGCCAGGCGTGGCTGCGGCCGTGTTGACACGGCAAACACACGCATACACACACACACACACAAATGCGTGTGTTCATGTGTGCCACATCATCTATATGTCTCCGTCTCTCTCTCTCTCTTTTCGGGAGTCTCTCAGGCATTCCGTTTTCCATGGCATTCTGTGGACTCATCATCAATTCAGTTGATAATTATTTTTACGCGACGCAGCGAGTGCATTAAAAATGCAAATGGCAACACTTTGCCACTTTGATGGCGTTGCCAGTGTTGTCACGTTGCTGTTTTATTAATTTATTAAATTAAAAAATGTAAAACAAAACGCAAAAGGCGCAACCTCTCGCAATCGCAATCGCACCTGTAATTGTAAATTTATGAGGCGGTGCGCACGCAAAAAAATAAGTAAACAGTTGAAACAAGTGCAAAGAGGAAAGAGTTCTCGTTCAGCTGGGCGCACTGTCAATCGTGTGCCATGAATTATTAATTATTTGATTTTTCGCACTCACACACAGCAGAGACAAGCAAACCGACAGATAGACAGCCCGTCACACACACACACACACACACACGCACTGTCTGCTGGGCAGTGTTGCATTGCGCCAAATGCCCATCAGATACTTTTGACAGCCGCCATGCAACGCTGAACGACGGTCGGTCGCTTCGATCAATTGGTCTGCACAGCTGTGTGTGGGGCACTCAACACTGCCACACTGCCGCAAGGGAGCGAGGCCTAATAAAATTATTAACCAAAATGCGCAAAGCGTATCTGACGAGCCTGATTGCTAATAAAAGCAAAATTAGCTTAATCTAATTACCTGTCACACACACACATTATTTTGCGTTGCGTTGCGTTGCGTAACGAAATCTAAAAACCTCGACTCTAAATGCGCCTTGAAATAATTCAGCTGCCTCGATTTCTCCATGTTCTTTCTTTTTTTTTTTTGCCAACAGCCCCTGCTTGAGGGGTAGATCTTTACGATGTGCATATACATATATAGTATGCATAGGTAGAGTCTAGCTGGACTGTAGCAACCCTGTGGCCCACACAGACGCCCCTTTTGCTGATTATTATTGTGCGTGCCCAGGGGATTGGATTGGATTGCCTGAATTGAACTGACTGGCAAGCTGCATACATATTTGTAGCATTTGCTCGGTGAATTATTCAGTGCTCAATCGATAAGGCCAATGGCATCTTGTTCTGGGCAAGGATAAATCTCCCGGTCCCAGTAGCCCACAGTGCTGACAGTTTATTTGCCAAATTGCTTGCATGTAATATGAAACTTCACTTCAGTTCACTTCTCTTTTTCCTGGCTAATTTTTAGTTTGCCAATGAGTCACACACACACTCACACACACACACAGAGGAAAATAAAAAGTGTGTGCTAAATCGAAAATCTGAAACACGCGTCACGCATTGCTGCAGCCCGCTTGGCAAGACGGAGCAGGGGAACGAGGGGCCGAAGGGACCATAAGCCGCAATCCAAAATCGAAACCCCAACTAATATGCCATGACTATGACTCACTGATTTTTTAGCCTCTCTCTCTCTCTCTCTTTTGCTCTTTTGCCTGGCTTATCTGCTGCCGAAATCCGGCTTTGGTCCTTGCCAAGCCAAGCCGAGTCCTGTCCTGTCCTGTCCTGCCCGTAGCCACCCCTTTTAGCTCGGTGTGTCATCTGTTCATGTCGAGCATAATTCAAAAATTTTAAATTTGAAAATCTCTTGGCACAGCAGCAGCAGCAGCAACAACAACATTTCTGTTGCATTATAAATCTAATTAGAATATGTGTGCGTCCGCCCCGTATCTGAATATAGTCTCGTATATATATGTACATATATATGTACGACTTTAGCTACCTATTCTCGCTCCTGGCGCTCATTTCATATGCTCAGCGCATCTGGCCGCATCCGCAAACAGAAAATTGCCAATGGCGGCGCCTGTGCGTCTGGGCAATAAATTTGATTTGTTTCAAATTACAGCCAAAAAGCAATGAACAATTTTTATTTCTCAGTTGGTTTTTTTTTTTCTTTGTTCCTTGTGCTTTTCGGGTTTTTCGTTTTGTTGGCTGCATTTTGTTAAGCCGCCAAATCGAATCTTACTTGCGGTTACTCTCTGCGGGCAATTTTCATAATTTACATAAGCAAATCAAATTGTAAATGGAATTTGGGCACTCCAAACTGCTGCTGGTGCTGGTGCTGGTGCTGGTGATGGTGATGCTGGAAGCTCTTTTATGTCACCAGGCAAAGACGAGCTGAAAATGGAACTATGTCGAGAGTCTGGCGTAGATTTGCTAGCAGTTTTTATATTCCACATCCTTGCCACAAATTGTGTCAGCTTTGGCTTTTTGTTGTATTCGGTGTGCTTTGTGCGTCTTTTGTTGTCGATGCGTCAAAGAATTTGGCTCAAGTGATGCTTAAGACGAGCTATGAAATGTGACTCGTTGTGTTTGCAGGGAATTTACATCACATATGTATATGTATGTACACTCAAATGTACTTCGGATCAGCACAGAAATATTAGTATGTGTAGTAAAATGTAGCACGAGTTGCGGAATATTTTGCTCAAGTAGAGATATTTAAATGAGCAAACAGCTGAATTGACAATATAATGTAGACATATGATGCGTATGAAATTACTGTTTTTTATAGTAAGAAGCTAAGAGCATAAGTTGGCCATATATCAAGGGATATTAAGAGCATAGGCCAAGACAACATAAAATCTGATATCCTAAAATTTATTGTTCTTAGCACTCGACTTAGCATATATACATATATAGATATACATATATAAATATTGCTATTTTCCATATAGAAATGAAAGTTTCACACGTTTAACAATGTGAGTCTTAAATTTATAGCTAGAATTATATATTCCAAATTTAAAGTATCCAGCTCTTAGTCTATTATTTCCGCCTATTCTGATCACATCATGATAATAATCCTCTTATCCAATTTCAATGGGTTCATGGTGCAAAAAGCATCAATCCTTTTTCTAGGAACCTATTTTTTGATTATTTATCGAGCCGTGATGGCGAGATAGAATTTTAACAGAGCATAATTAACATAATGCTAATTGACAGTTTAACAGGTTTCAAAAGTCAAATTATCGATAAATTTGTTATGTTAAGCAGATAGAGATGCGCACATTATTCGCGATGATTATATCGTAGATTTAAGTTTTAAGCAATTTCACAAATAATATTGTTTTCAAATAATTCGCCAAAAGCCATTGAAAGTTGTGAAAGCGTTATTTAGTGAAGAGTTGCCTGCTGCAAGCTCTGTTCTATTTGCAAATTACTCAACACTGTTTGCGACTGTCAATTGCGAATCTGTCAATCTGTGAACGTGAAACTCACATTTTTTTTTTGTACAATTTTGGGAAAACTGAAAGAGAAACATAGGAAAACGAGATCCAAGCGAGCAATTGACAAATGTGAAACGGGCCACAAAACATGCATCGGAAAATGCTTTGGATAATTGAATCGACTTAAGGTTAAATAATCATTTGTAAAGCACACTCTCACAGCCACTCACACATATATTTATATATATATATATTTATGTATAATATATATATATATATCTATATATAACACTCACACATATACACACACACAAACAAAGGAAAGGCGTGCAGTTAGCTGTCAAATATTTGCGAATTTTCGAGGAACATTATAAAAGATCACACAAGTCTAGAGCAATTTGGTTAAGCACACGTCCGCGGATTAGATTGTATAGGATTTTGGTTTGTGGAAAATTCAGTATTTGCGTGCGCATTGAACTATATGTCGTTTAATTTGTAATTGCGCCGCACTCGGTAGCAATGTCCACTGCGCTGGCAGCGGCGGCGAGTGCAACCAGCACGTCCACAACTCAACCGCCAGCACCGATCACAACAGCAGTAGCATCAGCACCAGCAACAGCAGCAGCAGCAACAACACCAGCAGCAGCAACAACCCCATCAACAAAAACGGCAACCATGTTGCTGGAGCCCATGCCGCAGTTTGTGGAGCAATCCTATACTGAAAACAGTGAGATGAGCGCAAATGTAAGTTTAACTCAAACATTGTCAATTGATTAAAGACCAAAACGCCAACATCAGCAGCAGCAGCACCTAGAAGAAGATGAGGAAGAGTTGCGGCCAGAGCAGCAGGCGTTGAGTGTGTATACTGACTCGGAAAATAACTCGGAGCTTCCATCGGTTTATCTAGATCCAAACGAGTTTCCGCTGCCTGGCGAGAGCAGGAGAAATAAGAAGCTGCTCCCGAACACTTTTACGGTTGTGTTTCCGCGACCGCCTGGCGGCTACAAGTACTCGATGGGCTTCCTTTATGGCATTGGTAACCATATGGCTGGCGTCACTCTCGATATACCCACGCCCACATCCATAACGCCGCGTACGGTGCGCACATCGCCACCGCCGCCCCTGCCCCGTGCCATGCCGCTGGTGCCACCTTCGCGAAAAGCTTCACCCAACTCGAATTTTGGCGCAGAAGCAGTTGCCGCTGCAGCAACTGCACAAGCGGCAACCGGTGCTGCAAATGCAAATTTCTTGACGCAGCCGCAGCAATTCCTGTGCCCTGGGTATACGGGTCCGCAACGACATTTGTGGCATGCGGAGAATACCGTGTGGCAATTCGATCGCAGTTATCCGTTCAATCAGGCCTTTGGCTCGCAATATGGCATACCAATGATGCCGTTGGGTTTCGATCCTCATTCGCATGGCGCACAGCGATTCATGCTTCCCAACTACAACTATAATAATCCAACAACAGCCATGTCACGTGGCGTCAACTATCGTCGTGGCACTTCAAATCAGGCAACTGTCGCCGAGCAGCAGCAGCCACAACAGCAGTCGGCTAATGCCGAGCAGCTTGTTGCCCCACAGGACGGCCACAACTATGGTCAAGTGGATCGGTTCAATCGTAAACACGAACATTTTGGCCCAGGACGACATGCTCACAATCCGGTGTCCTTTGCCCGCGAATCGCAGACATTCTACAATAGCAACAACAATGGATCACCGGGTGCTCCGGGCACACGCATTCGTCATTCTTTTGATCCACGCACTGGCTTGCAGCCGGTCAGCAATAATAACATGAATCGACGCGGTGGCCATCATAACAACAACAATACCAACAACCACAACGGTTTTGAATCGGTCAGGCAGCCAAAAAGCTCGAGGAGCCAGCAGCTGTTAGCAGCGCCTAGTTCACATTCATCGTATTCGGTATCGGCGTCGCTATCCAAAACGAAATTCGAGCAGCGGGCCGAGAGCAGCTCCAGTGTCTCGCTCCCCACCACCGAGAATCATCAGCCGCGCAGCTATCGCAATCGTGCCCGCTATATGAATCTGAATGCCCAGCAATGTGGTCAGCAATGTGGTCAGCACCCGGCACCGTTTGATAATCGCCTGCCAAGATATTTGAATACGCCACAGCAAGTGCACTACTATAATTGCCCGCAATTGGATAATGCTGTTGGGTATTCCCTGCACTTTGTAGAGGCTGGACAGCTTGCTGCGGTTGGGGAACAAGATGTGCAGGGCATAGCAGCCACCAGCAGCGGCACCTCTGACGGGGAATATGCTGGAAATGCGATTAATGCCGAATTCCTATCGGAAGCAGATGCAAAACGCAATATTTTCCAGAATCGCGATGGCGATTGCGAAACACAATCGTGTGAAAGTATTCCCAGTTCGTCGAGTGATAGCACGGAAAGTGAACAGAGCGATGCCTCATTGAAGTCCACGGTGCGCAAGATAACAATGAGCTGTTTGGCGCTGGCCACCAGTGCCGAGATGCCGAAACTGAAAGGACCCAATCTCATACCTTTCGGGGACATGCGTCATCTGCGTGAATCGGAGTGCATGGGACCCCAAAGGATACGGAATGGATTCAAGTGCTCATCGCACTGCTGTGGCGATATGCTCGTCGAGCCGAAGTCACAGCACTTGCACAGCACCGATGGCGTCGATAATAATTGCGTAGAAGAATTAGGTTTATCCTGCTCAGCCTCCGCGCATTCCAGCAATACGGTTCTAGCCAACTCTAATAAGGTATGCATCAACATAATTTCTATTTGATTCAATTGAGCATCGCTTTCGTGTAGGATGAGGCGTCTGTGGAGGATCAGCCGCTGACCATGCAGAATCGCTACTGGCACGAGTTCTTTGGCTATACGCCGGCGGATCGCTTTCTCACGCGTTGCAAACAGGTCGAGATGAAGCGTCCGCCCTGCTCCCAGTCTGTGCGCCACAAATGGGACCCACTCACGGTGAACATTTGGCAAAAGTTTCGCGAGGCACAGCAAACGCGGGACATATTCAAGACCAAGATGCGCCTCTGGCGCTTCATATACAAGGTGACCATGGTAAGTGGTCAATGATCAGTAATTATACTCTGTTCCCAGAGCGAACATGGCAAATTGGTATTTTAGTACACGTTTCTGCTTCTGTCTGCCGTTCGTCAGTTTCAATTGTTATCAAACTGGGTACAGAGTATTGTTCAGTCGGTCTGTGCCGATTCGTTATTTGTTTGAACTAACTGTTAAACTGGCATTAAATACCCTGGTGCAGGCCGTCTATCCGCGTTATGGAGTCTATTTGGTGGGCTCATCGATATCATATTTTGGCTCCAAGTGCTCCGACATGGATATTTGTATGCTGGCCTGTACCAATGCCAACATGGATACGCGCTCGGAAGCCATTTACCACTTGCAACTGATGCGCGAAATGTTGAATGCCACAGAACAGTTTCAGGACTTCAATCTTATTGAGGCACGTGTGCCCATTCTGCGCTTCACGGATCGGTGTCATAACGTCGAGGTGGACATTAATTTTAACAACTCGGTGGGCATACGGAATACTCATCTGCTGTACTGCTATTCGCAGCTGGAGTGGCGCCTCCGTCCCATTGCGCTGACCATTAAACAGTGGGCGCAGCACCATAATATTAATAATGCCAAGAACATGACCATATCCAGCTACTCCTTGATGCTGATGGTTATACACTTTCTGCAAGCTGGCGTTAATCCACCGGTGTTGCCCTGTCTGCACAAAATGTACCCGGATAAGTTTTGCATATTGCAGCCCAATGATTTTGGCTATGTGAACATGAACGAGATTATGCCTCCATACAAATCGGACAATAGTCAGCCGCTTGGTGAGCTGCTGCTCGGATTTCTGCACTATTACAGCAACTTTGATTATGGCAAGTTTGCAATTTCAATAAGGATTGGCGGCGTGCTGCCCGTTGAGTCCTGCCGCGCCGCAAAGGCGGCCAAGAATGACGTGTACCAGTGGAATCAACTGTGCATTGAAGAGCCTTTCGATCTGACAAATACGGCTCGATCGGTTTACGATGCGGAAATTTTCAAGCGCATTCACGCTATCTTTCTGACCTCGTACTATCGATTGGAGTCCACGCAGAATCTCAACTCCATATTCGCTGGCTACGAGGGACCGGTCATAAAACACCCGGATGAATCCGATAACACATCATCCATGTCGAACAGTGTACAGGCATCGCCCAGGCAAATGGTGGAGTTGACATCCGCAGCACTCTGGACTGACATTCGACGCAATGTGGAGCCTACGATTATGGAGGAGCCAGTGCAACTGCATGGCGATAACGAAGCCAAGCAGAATGCAAATGCCAGCAAATAGACAGATTTGCATCATTTTTAAAGCACAAAAAAATAACAAATGCAAAAATCCCCACCAGCTTTAAGACACCTAAGCAGCTGATGATAGTTTCTTACTCCCGATTAGGAAGTGTATCACATTTAAATGATGGCAGTTAGACATTTAAATTTTACGTTGGACACTTGCCATTTCGATTCCTAACATTTCTAAGACTCCGTCCCAATTGATTTCAGAAGCGAATTAATCCTTAGCAGATGTGGTTGCAAAAAAATCACTTAAACATGTTTCGCACGATAAAATTAGCAAAAAAAAAAACAAAAAAAATCCTAAAAAAAATTATAAAATTTAAAAATGTTAAAAAAAAAATATAAAATCAAAAGGATATGCAAAAAACCTAAAAAAAAAAAAAGGCCGACGGAAAAATAGGAATACAAAATTGAATACAAAAATATATAGCTTACAGTAATTTAGCACCTGTCAAAGTCACGCACATTTCATGCTTTTTACACAAACACGCTTTTTTAGCCAAACACATTTATACTCTCATAAAAAAACCAACAAAATGTAAAAAATGCGCGCTTGTCTAAAGAAAAATATGCGAATAACAGCAGTGATGACTGTGAAACTAATGTGCAACATAGACAGCGCTCAACCAAAAAAATCATAAAATGAAATAAAAAAAATTAAAAAGCATTAAATAATAATAAAAAAAAAGAAGATAAATCTTTAATTGTGTGATGTGCTGTATATAATACTCGATTCTGTCGTTTGAAAAACTTATCAGCACTAAGTGCAATACTTAGCATATTGTTATATTAATAAATTTATAAAAGACCTTTTGAATTGTCGGTGCAAGGAGTTTTTACTATATATACATATATATATTTGTAAATCGTTTTCGTGAGTGGCCGTGTCACGAGATATGTTGAACTCTGGCTGCGAATTATGCAGTCCCCCTAGGACCAAAATTGTCGCACATGCAGCACCAAATCAAATCACAACTGCATATGCAGCCGCACATCTGCTGTTCACATTGCTGTTGCTGCTGGCTGAGGTTGAGTGTGTGGGCGTGGCACTGCCTCCACCCCATTGAACGAAGAACGATTTGTTACATCGAACACATCATCAATAGACCAAAAATGTCAGTGCGTCCAAATTATTACATCAAATGCAATGCTCGTACGGTGGTAGGTATTGAGTAATTGATATAATGTCACAGCTCGGCAGGCAGACGTTGTCGCCCACTTAATGTCGAAATTGTTAACGGGATTAGTGACCAATACCCCATGCGTGGCCTGGCCAAGGGTGAATTCGTGGCCCTGTTGGGGGTGTTAGTTATGTGAACGTGCTCTAATACCATATCCGTTGCATTCGCATTGCAATTCGGTCATTGTTCTCGATGCGAGGCATCATTATCAACATTATCACAGCGTAGCATTTCGTTGCTGTCTGCACAATTGCCGCATTAATTTGAGCATATGTGCACAAATTTTTGGCAATTAAACGAAACAAGTTGGCAGCTGTAATGGCAACGTGCGTCCATCAAGTTTTCATTTGTCGCATTTATCGAGGAAAAGTAATTAATGCGCATCTCCCTGTGGGGACCATTTGCATATTCGCTTTGGCTAGGACAAAAGCATATTCAACACCTAGAAAAATACCATTCAATTGCTAACGTAGAAGAAAATTTGCAAAACAAAGGCCTGGCTATGAATGCCACGTTAATGGAAAATGGGCCTCAGTCTTTATTCATGCATTCAAATTAAAATTTGAGTAAAAATTAATTTGGCAAGCAATTTGCGGCATTTCCCCTTCTTGCAACGGCCGCAGCAGCAGCAGCTGCAGCTGCCATTAAAATTCCTTTTCGACTAGAGTTCTGAGCTCTGATCTTTGCACAAATAATTACTCATTGTCATTGTAATTGGCGTGCGGGCGCTAAACGGATTTAAGGCACAGAACACGAGGCACATAGGCAAAGAGAGAGCGAGAGAGAGAGAGAGAGAGAGAGAGTGTGTGTATGTGTGAGAGAGAGGGGACTATGGTACAGGCCTTTTGACAACTTGTGACATTTTTGCTTTGGCCCCTAACTTGATTATTTGTGAACCGTTCTGAACGATGACTAAGCAGAATAGCAGGGCAGACAGAGAGAGAGAGAGAGAGGAGGGAGAGTAGAGAGAGAGAGAGGGTAATAACGACAATGATGCTGGCCACGTTTTTGTTTTTGGGGCCCCTTTTTCGCCTGCTACTCGATTACTTATTGCTGGGGCACTTTTTCATTATGTGGACTTTCACATGTCCATCCCGTTTTCCGATTTCCAGTTGTATCCCAGTACGCAGATGCTGCTGATCCCCAATGGACATTGGTTTATACATACATATATTGTGCGCACGTACTGGAATTTTCATTTTATGTCATTTCAATTTTGCTGCCTTCAGTTTTTATAGACGCAACAAAAACGAATCGAACGGAAAAAAGGGTTCAATTGAAAGATGCAGCAACAAACGGCAAGCAATTGCTCCTTGTCTCTATCCATTTTAGGGTATGCATGTGTGTGTGCGTGTATGTATATGTGTGTGGATGTGTGTGGATGTGTGTGTGTGTGTGAGCCTTTGGGACTTTGTTGACGTGCCATGAGATTGTTGTTTGTCTGTTTGTTGTTGTCCGTCTTTGTGTTTTTTTTCTCTCTTTTTTTTTTGTATTGCGCTCCCTTTGCTGGCTGGACAAAGTCCAGAGCCCGAACTTGTCCAATCTGGGCCCATTGTGCATTAGTCATGAGCAACAAATTACCTGTGGCATGTGAGAAACTACTGCCCGAAGCGTTGACAGCTCTGTGCCGTCCCCTTGGGTCGCAAAGTGGCCGCTGATCAACTTCAGTTGCTGCGGTGATGCAGTGGTGCAGTGGTGCACTGGTGCAGTGGTGCTGCTAACAAACTTACAACACAACTAATCAAATCACTTCATTTTTTCCCATTTGTTCTTCTAATTGCAGGTAAGCTTACTACAACATTAGTTCCCAACAACAGCCACAATTAACAACACACAGTTTGCGTAAGTGCCTGTCTACAATTTTAATTAGTATTAAATATGTTTCGGGGCCACCATCTGTGCACTTAGCCAAATTCAAAATTGCCTAAAAACTATACATTCAATTTTAATTTGAAAACAATAAATCATTTGGCAAAGCAATGCCAGGCAATGGACTCCTCTTTGCTATGATAAATGTTTGGCTGCATAATTTAGGCATACATATGTAAATGCCTGTGCATGTGCATGTGTGCGAGTGTGTGTTGGAGTGTGTGTGGATGTGGGTGTGCACATTGGCGCACAATTAGAAACACATTAAATATTTAAAACGCTGTCACATGAATTATAAACAATGTTTTCGTCGCTTTAGGTAAACATTTGTGTTTACCTAGCCGATGTCCATGGAAAATCCCTGATTAACGGATTGAACCACTTCATCATAGATGAAACATTTCCGAAAACAAACACAACAAACACGAATTTAATTAAATGTGTAAACAGAACAGCTTAGTTTTGCAAACATTTATCATTTCGTGGATTTTTGCACAGTTTTGTTTTGGGAATTATCTAGAATAATCTATAAACACAAACCGACGACTAATAAAATATTCTTCTATAAATACGTGCAATAATAATAGTAATGTTTTTTGATATACTATCCATTCCACATTAAATATAGCCAATTCGCTCATATTCATTTGGCAAATCGCAAGAGTTTTCATATTTTAGACAAGCAAACTCGATTTTGGCACGAAATTCGTATTAAAATTCATTTTTAATGTCATCTTGTCATCGAGTCCCTGTCAATTAGAGCATTGCCCCCACTTTGATTATCTTCATGATCGCATTGCAATGGTCCGAGTCTGATGACACATCGAAGCTGTTTCGGATTTTTATTGCCCGGCATTTGATATATGTGTGTATGTACATACAAACATTCATTTTATGACTCGCTTTTCGTATTTTCGACTATTTTATTTCCACAACTGTAACTATTTCAGCACTATTCATCTAGTTGGATGTCAGCCCCATTTCCGCCCCTAGCTATTTGCTGGTCTATAACGCCCCAGCAATATCGGCAAAAATCAATCAGCCAGTGTCGCCAGTGTCTATAAAAATGTAAAAAAGCCGAAACTCGAACCTAAAGCTATAATGCTCGCTACACTCTCTTAGGGTATGTGAACATGCCACACAGTACACACACACACACACACACACATACGCACACACAACCCACTTTGCTCGCCAATCAAGCACATTTATTATGCATTTTTCATATGACAATTTTTTTTAGCACTCCAAGTAGACACATTTAAAATCGATCGCATAAAAAGCATCGCATTTCCCATATATCTATATATATGTATGTGTATGTATACATATATATATATATAGAATGTCGTTGCAGCCTTTATGTCTACACATGACTGAAGCTGCTGCATATTTGTGGTTGTGCGTGTGTGTGTGTGTGTGTGCGAGTGCCAGCAAATAAAAAACGCAAATTACCCGCATTTTTTACAAGTATTTTATTGAAAATTGAAATTTATGCGCCTCACCGTGCGCAGCAAGGCGATGATGTCCTGCGGTCCTTGCTCATATACAAGTATATATCCGCTGCTGATCCCTGCCATATCGCTGTCATCTCTGGCAGATACTGCTACTTCACTCAGCGTATCGATAAACGTGGCGCATTTTTTTTATTATTGATTTTCACAGACAACAGAATTCATAAATTTAAATGGCCGCTTCACATGCAACAGAGAGGGGCACTTTAAGCAGCCCAAACGGAGGCATACATCATGCAGTCGCTGCCAAAGCTTTCGTTTGTTTACACGCCCCGATCTATAGCTATATACTTGCCGCTGCAGCTGCACCTGTAGCGAAAAAGGGTTGCAAGTAAAACTTGTATCGCGTATCGCTTACCCACCGAGTCAAGTCACGCCCAATGGCGACATGCACCACGAAGTTGTCCTTTGGCTTTTCACACATTTGCATAAGCGGAGGGACGGCTAAAAGGGAGGCGTGCCACGGCTGCTTATCGCTGCGACACTTGCAGAGCTGCCTCCTGCCCCTACCCCCAAAAGGGTCCGAGGTATTTCCGCTGCCCTTGTTAGAAGCAGAGCGGAGCTCTTAACGATTTCGTGTCATTTTTTGCATTTCCTTGTGCATTGCTTTCAGTTTTTACTGCTTTTCGCTGTTATTTTTTTCTTCTGCTTTCAATGTTTTTTTTAATTCTTTTTTTTTTTGTTTTTTGCGGTTGCCGCCCTCAAGTGTGCGGCCTTATCGCGTGCTCCGTAGTGGCACCTTCAGACAGTGGCAGTAGCAAGCAGCAAGCTGCCAAGTGATTTTGGCCAAGGCAGAATTAAACTCTGTTGCCGCAACTCGCCAAATAAATCACACAAACTAGACAGATAGAGCAAGGCGAAGAAAAAAGAGAGAGACAGCCCGAGTTATAATAAATAAGTAGAATGTGCACTCGCCGAAAAAAGCGGTTCCAAATTGAAGTGCAATTCAAATTTAAAATCCTAAGCAAAATGTTTCCATTTCAAACACAAACAGTTCTTAAATACTCTGTTTTGGCTATAAGTCATTCTTGATTTCCAATTTAAATGATTGACTTTTGACATATCCGCATATATTTGGAAAATGCAATAGTTAAAAAATTTGTAAATTGTAAATTTTCTTTCCTCATCTACGACTCAACAGTGCTCAGAGATTAAAAGTATCTAACTTTTTTGTGAGTGTAGTTTTTTATTTATGCAACTCATAATTTGGAATGTGTACGTGTTAAACATTTCTCACGTGTCTGTCGTTATGCCACGGAACGGACTTTATCTGCAGTACCGCAGCCGTAGAAACTGCCGCAGCAGTTGGTTGCAGCATCGATTGAAGCGGAAAGTGTTTGGCTGGCGTCTTAGGTCATATCGTTTGCATTTTCTTGGCCGATTATGCAACATGATGAATGCGCCCAGGCAGCGCCTGCAATTAGTGGCAGGACACTCGAGTCGCGGCGCATGCATGTCAAGTGTCCGCGCAGCTGAAAAGCTTGCTACGCTTAATGCCAGATAACTTCGACTGCTCCTGCCTCAATTCAAGTTTACAACTGCAATTGGAACGCCTTGTCCAACCCCAGTTCCACCCGCGGCCACGCCCCCTCCCTGACTATAATGCAGTGCGATTAATTTCAACGCCTTTCGCATCGTTCGTAACCCATTTGCATGCGCTGCTCGTGCTTGGAGAGTCGTGACAGGATAATCCCCGGCTCGTTGTCCTTGCTACAGCTCTGCATCTCTTTCTTTTTCTGCTTTCTGTGCGGCCACTGTCTGCAGTTCGTCTTTATTTTGTTGTTATTGTTGGCAGCTGCTGTTTTAAGTAATTTTTTAAGGAAACCAAAGAAATTAAAAAAGCAACACAAGCGCATTTTTTCTGTTGTTGTGTCCGTTGGCAAGGATAAGACTTAAGGGTCCGATGTTACCTGGCAGCCCTTGTGGACGCAGTGCGACGGACATGGACATGGACATGCTGGATGCTAGATGCTGCAGGGCTCGTCGCTGGCAAAAATATTACAAAAAACGTGCCAAACGTTTATTTAAAAGGATTTATGTGCGTTACGTGCTAAATGTGAAATAATAATTTTTCTTATTTTTTCCACTCTTTTTTTTTATTTTTGTACTTTATTTTCTCTTTTTTTGTGTGTGTTATTTTTAATGCCATTTTTAATGCCGTACAATGCAATGCACCCAAAGCCAATGCCTGGGTGTGTGAGAGTGTGTGTGTGTGTGGGGTAAAGAGAGAGAGGAAAGCATTTTGTGGCTGGCATTAACTCAAGTCCTTTGCCATTTTTATTGAGCTGGCCAGCGCGTGAAATTGTTGTGGGCCCGCATTCTCGGGGAGCAAACTCTTTGGCCCAAGCTCTGGCAGAGATTTCTCTGGTCGAGACTTAATTGCATTTGAAGTTGCTGCCAGTTCTGGCCATGTTCTAGCAGGCAACTGTGCGGCTCTTAAGTGCTGCGTCTACAAACTGAAAGGAAAAGTTTTTTTTTTCCCATTTTTGTTATTTCCTTGTGGCCGTAGTTTTGCGGCTGCCATTGCCAATTTATGACTCGTATCTCTCTCTCTCTGCCATACTCTCTACCGCCTACACAGCATTGAAATCGAAAATGCGTAGTTACCAGCTAGGGAATACTGCATATACCTCTGCATACATACAGATATATATACTGACAGACTGAGAGTTGGATAGGCAGACATTAGCTGGCCACAATACAATCCTCGGAACTGCTGCTGCTGCTGCTACAAATTTCCCCAACTGAGTTGGCCGTCTTATTATTATTATTCTTCTTATATTTTGCTTTAGCCGGCTCTCGACTGGTTGCCATTTCTACGTTTGTTTTGCTGCCCGCACGCATATAGCATAATAATTAGGAGGGTGTCCTGCAGACGTCGTGGGCCGTTAATGCGAGTTCGCAGTCAGACAAAGACATCCCAGACACATTGTACAGTTCATTTTGTGGCGAACACAAAGTTTCTTAATTTTTTCCATCTCTTGCCCTAACTCTAACTCTCCCTCTGTCTTTCTCTCTATTTGGACGCTTTGTCCCCAGCTGAGTGAAAAAAGTTTTAATATGATTTGAAGCAGACATTGGCGCCTTCAGCAGAAATAATTAAAGTGCCACCACAGCCGGCACATTAAAGCCAAGTTGCTGCAACAGTGTGTGGCAGTTGCATGAACTTTGCCAAGCATAACTTATGCATGTGCAAATGCAAAACGAAAAGGCATCGACTCGTACAGAACCCTACACTCAAAAAAAAAAAAATGCCTTAACCCAGCATTCCTTAACGATATACAAAGTTCCCACAAATTTCAATTAGGACCGTTCATGAAAACTTCGTTTAAAGAAAGTAATTTCCTGCATTTTGAATTTATTCCAGGATCCTATTTTAAAATAAGTTTTTTTAGAGTGTAGTTTCAACCTGCTTACTGCCGCAAGGCCCACATGTGTGCATGTTTAATGTTTAGTTTTTGCCAGCGTCTTGGCAACTTATCTTTTTCTTTTTTTCATTTTGTGCCAGCTTATTACCTTAAACTTGGCTAGGGTTGTTGACTGCTGCAATTTGTTGGCACAGACGGGCAGGCGACCCCTAAACTGTACACATGTGTAAGTGTGTGTGTGTGTGTGTGTGTATAGTTGTGTATGTGTCTGCGGGGATTTTGTCCTTGGGGTCTGACTCTTAGACATGTACAGAGTCGAGCATAAATTGAAATTCATATTCAAATGTGCGCTTTGGCTCTGTCTTTTTCTCTCTCTCTCTCTCTCTCTCTCTCTCTCTCACCCTCGCTCTCTCCCACTCGCTCTCTTGCACTGGCTGTCTACTTGTGCATTGGGGACGCCGTTGTCTTCTAATTTTCATTAGCCAACAATGGACATTTGATGTCCCCAGCTGATCGGCCCTGCCTGCACACCCTTTGCAGACAAGTGTCGAAAAGCTCTGGCAAGCACTCAAGTGAAAGTAATCCCGAGTCGACGACGCGCCGCCCAGTACAAAAAAAAAGTTCCTTTTTTCTTTTTATGTTTTCTAATTCAATTACCAAAATGTTCAGCAATGCAGTTGAGTAGAGAGATGGAGCCTACAGTTAAATGCATTTGTCAGACAGCAGTCAGGCGGTAAAAGTTCTAAGAACCATTGAAAATAAATGCAAATTGTTACAAAGTATAGATCGCAGGATACTGTTTAGTATTTAGTATGGAAAACATCTGCTTAAGACTACACAAATAACAAACGTACTTTATTTGTGGTGAGGACTATTTTAAGAGGACTGCAAAATCCTTCTCTTTTTCAAACTTTAACCGCTTGTCGTGTTTCGCATTTGGCTCGACTTAGTGCCGCAACGATGCATTCAATAAAACTTCAATTAAATTAAAATAAATCTCAGTATAAAAACGCGTCAGTTTCCAGTTTCCCAGTTTCCAAGTTTGCAGTCCTTCCGCTCGACCACGGCCAGTTGCAGAGCAATCAGCAAAACAGCCTGCGGTCATCATTAAATGTCTAATTTATTTCAAAACAACAACAACTACTACTTCTGCTCAGCAGCAGCAGCAGCAAACTGAGCAAGCGAGAAAATTTTGTTATTATCAACAGGATTTTACATTTCACTTTTTTCCATTTCCCATTTCTCTATCTGTGTCTCTGTCTCTCTCTCACTCTGTCGGCGCATAAAATGTATTTAATAAAAGAGGCACGTTTTCATTTTAAGTGCTGTAAATTTTAATTTAGTTGTTGCTTGCGCACATCTGTGCCGCCAACACCCACTTTGTGGATGGATTGAGGCGTGTGTCATGGGGGTCCATCATCAAAGCCAAAGAACTTTCTATTGAGATCAGCGTGGCGGGTTTTCGCCTTCATTACCAACAACAATAACAGCAATAACAAAATCGGAACTGACTTGTAATGAAGCGCAAAGCATTTGCTTGACATTTTTTCGGTGTTTTCTTAGTATTTTCTTGGGGTATTTTTTTTCTTTTGGTGCTCCCATATCGTGCAATGGAAGTTTCGCTTTAATGAGTTTTATCAGGGCGACAGTTTTGACAAAAATTGACTGCCATTTGTTGGGCCGCGAGCTGTAAACAAAACTTGGCGCTAGCTATCAAACAGAAAATATGTTTTACTTAGTGCTTATTTATGAATATTTATGAATGCGACAAAAGTTTGCTTGCTCCCCAAAATCCCATCCCCCCCTCCCCATCCCTGAGCCGTTGCCTCATTTACTCAACAACAGCCCCTGCTACGTGTTTAGTTTGTTTATTTAAATGCGCCTTCAGCTATGCAATTGTATATTAATTCAGTCGCAACTTGGACGACACGAACTTTAAGAGGAGAATGAGTAGAGCGAGGTGGGGTCTGCTCCTGCGGCCAAAGTTGAGCTGAGACAGCGACAAATGCTAACTGACAAGCCAATTTCGCTATTCCAGGGGTTTACTCTAACAAACTTGTGGGGACCCTTTGTAGCTGGCAAACGGGCAAACTGGCAACTGGCAAACTGGCAAACTGGCAACTGGCAAACTGGCAGCTGACATCAGCAGCCACAACAACTGACACACGTCGTCGACGTCGTCGTCGGTGGCATTATGCAAAACTGGCAAAAAGCCGAATTAAAAATGCAAATTTTTGTGAGCCGTTCGAATGACATTTGGCTTTTTACCTAGCTAAACAGCTCAAACCCCCAAATTTGGCAACGATTGTTACACATAGAACGCTGAAGCCAACTTTAACGATAGTCCATGGTGGCTCTTAATGTTCTCGGGCTTGTGCATATTTATTTTGGTATCGATTATACGCAATAAGTCATAAATAAAAACATTAATGTAAATCATTTAAATTACAAACAAGCCTGCAATTGCTTATAAATAATTTAAGCCAAATCGTAACGGCTAAAATTAATCCCTTAACATACAACCAATTAAATCATTTTTGCCAACAGCAAAAAAAGGGTTAATATAGCAAAATTGTTTTCAGCATTTATTGTTGCTTGTATTTAGTAGTAAAAGAAAACACAATAGCATTAATACGAAAAGATCTTTTATAGTGGCACAAAATACAACATAACAATGATTGAAAGATGTAATAAAGCCATAAGCTACACTGCCAGCATATTTCTAACGTAAATCTGTTGACTGAAGCATTTATAGAAAGTCACTGATATATGCTGACAGACAGATCTTTTTTTCAATAACAACAAGAATGCCATCTTTCTTTATGGCATACGTGTAGAAAACTGATATATATATATATATATATATATATATATTTAATAATACTCCAACTTCGTTTATGAAAGCATTTTGCTTTCTAAGGCTTTTCATGTGTTTCTTGGCTGCTTATTCGTTTGGCCATTATTCGAAGGTGTATTTTTTTGCTGCGGATTTCGTATGAATTTCATCATTGTTGAGGTTTTGGATGGTAAAGAAATTGAAAAATGCCTGTGGCTTGTCGCCATGCTTTGCTCATATTCTAGATATTTTTTGCACTTGATTTTCCCACAGCAACAAAATTGGTACTTTACAGCCGTCTTGTCGCACCGACTGCATGCCCCAATAAGTATGCAACGCTTTGTGTCCCAAGCACATTGTCAAGCTGCGCAGCTCGCATTACGTATACGCCGTGTTGTGCCGTGCTGTGCCGTGCCTCGACTCTTATTTTATTTCACTTTTTTATTGCTTTCGATTTTCATTTCGACAGGACGCACGTGCGCCACTAAGACGAGGATGCTCCACTAAACTTTTAACGTTGGACGGCGTAAATTTCCCTTAAGCATGGTTTTATTATTTATCTGGGCCCGTTTGCTTTTGCGTTCGCTTCGATTGGGTTTGTTTTCGCTCTGCGTGAAATTCAATTTCCCATTTTCCACAGCAATACACACACACAGGCACACACGCACACACACAGGCACACACGCACATACACATGCATATATAAGTGTGTGTATGTGTGTAGATGGCCAACTATGTTGGTGCCTTGTAGCCTGTAGCCGCATGGCGTGTAAATAATCGTGACTCTATTGAGATATCCTGGAAAACCTTTTTGCATGCACCTCGTACATACAAGTGTATTGAAAATCCGAGCATAAAAGAGAGAGGCCAAAACAAATGTAGTTTAATCGCTTTCTGCTTTCTACGCTTTCAGCTGTTATCCTTCGTGTGCCTTTCAATGGCTGCGCTTTATCAGCAGACGCCATCGACGCCGCCGATTTACTTTTCCGTTTTACTCCTGCCAAGGGTGTGTTTCTATGTGTGTGTGTGTGTGTAAGTGGCTTCCTTTGCGGCAAAACTCATGGCAAATATTCTTGATTTTTATTGCGTTCGCTCACAAGTGAAATTGCTTAAAATCTATTTGTAGATTTTATTATTATTTTTGCAACGGCGACAGTTCCTCCTCTTTTTTTCGAGTCTCCTCACAATATTATTGCTGTTATTGTTGTTGTTGTTGTTGCTGCTGCTGTTGTTGTTTTTCTTGGCATGCCATTCGGCTGCAAAACAATTTGTTCCCTTTTTGCTTGGGTACATTTTGCTTTAGAGGCATTTTGCAGTTTGTGTCTTGATTTTACTTATATATATATATATATTTTTTTTTATATCAGTTGTCGCATTCTTTGTGGGTTTATTACTGTCTGCCTGGATGTTTTGTTGTTGTTGTTGTTGTTGTTGCTGTGTTTTGGGTAGCGGATCTATTTAAATTCATTCAGTTTATTTGGCCAGGACATGCTAACATTTCTGCAGTTCGTTCGCATATTTTTGTCCAGCCCGTCTCCGTATTTTGCCATTGTTATACAATATAAATGATTTTTTTTCTTAAGCATTTCTGACATATCTTATGTGCATTATTTCATGTCCTTGTCAGTTTTGATTGCAGCTCTGACATCCATTTATGTAGTTCAACTTTGTTTTTACACTGTGCTTAGCCAGCCGTACAGATTTCAGAGTGCTTTAATTGCAGGGCAATTCAATTTGTTGTTGTTTTCTTGGATCAATTTTTGTGGAAAAAGCAAAAGCAATTCCCGTGCAGCTAAAAAGTAAAATCAACATTAAGAACATGAAATGGCATTGAATAAAAAAAAATAAAACGAAATATAAATCATACGCACCATTTAACAATAAAAGGCATTGGGTATTGCCCTTCCGTCGTCGTTACCCAATACAATGGCCCATAAACGCAACGCTTTCAATATCACTTATAATGCCATGCCACCCACACCCACCACGCCACTCTTCACCCAACCACACAACCACTCATCCTTTTGAGTTTTCCATGCAGCCATTTGCAACGGAAATCAAGGCGCACATGCGAAAGTAAAAATTCAAACATTTTGTGAATACAACAAATATTTATATGTGTGCACATAAAATGGCAATAAGAGAAACAAAAATGAGCGAAATATATTTAAAGCGAAGTTCTGCAACATTTAACATGTTGTCAGCAGGTGAAGCATTTTCACCATTGTAAAAAGTGAAAATGCACAACAAAGCACCAACAACAACAGTGCCACTGCCACTGGAGGTCAGTTGGCATAAAGTAGCCAAAGTCAAAGCTAATGAATGTTGAAAATCAATTACAATGCGCCACGAAGCCAAGGCTGCCACAGAAATAGAAGAGAGAAAGAATATATGTATGTACATGCAAATAAAAGTAAATATGCTAAATGCGAAAGAGAAATATTCATGATGTTGATGATGGTCGTTTGCAGCAGTCGCTGCTGCGGCGATTTCCGTTTGACAATTTCAACCATTAGACGCTGTGATGCGCTCAATTCTCGATTTAAAAGGACCGAGAAGCGAAGTCAAAAGAAATGTATACCAACAAAGAGGAAATAATAGAATTACTGTCGTAAAATTTAACAACTTTCGATTTTCAATTTAATTTTTTTTCGATCTTTACTTTTGCTACGCACCTTTTGCCGTTTTATCTCTGGCGAAGTTAACTGAACTTTAATTGTGTTGCTGTGCATGTGTGTATGTACGTGTGTCTGTGTGTGTGCTACGCCCAGGTATTTAGCTTTGTTTACCTTTATTTAGCTATAAATGGCGGGTTTTGTGCACTTTAACAAATGTTGTTGCATACTTGCAGGCGAACACTTACTAAGAGTAAGTTTAATATAATGATATGTCTTATGATTGCATTTACTTGCCAGTCCCACCCACTCCCCACCCCCCCACCCGCTATGCCACTTA
Source organism: Drosophila cognata (assembly GCA_035041535.1). Classification (NCBI taxonomy): domain Eukaryota; kingdom Metazoa; phylum Arthropoda; class Insecta; order Diptera; family Drosophilidae; genus Drosophila; species Drosophila cognata. The sequence continues at coordinate 6,820,190 of JAWNLC010000571.1, read as the reverse complement.
GCATTCAAGTTGCAGCTGGTCAAACTCACGTTGAGCTGCTGATGGCATTAAAAGAATGCCCGAGTGCAGAGTCAGCAAATTGTGGCATAAGGCGTTGCTAACGAGCAACGAATAGAAGCGGCACCACCTGCCTGATCCTGTCTGGTCCTGCTTTGTCCTGGCTTGCCATGTCTCCTGTAATGTTTTGTCTGTTGTTGTCCGCTTGCTGCTCGCTGCTTGTCGATGGCCAGCGATGGCTTGTCTTGGTCTTGTGCCAGGTGTGTCTGCATTGCGTTGTCTCCTGTTTGCCCATATACACAATTACTGGCTAAGGCGATTTGCAAGGCACAACAATAACAGCAAACAGTAAAAACGTCAGGTGTGGCTACCTGGGCTGCACTCGAGTGCTGTTATTTCATTGTCCGTCGCAATTTCGCTTTGTCCTCTGACCAGCTCGCCGCTTGTTTGACAATGTTTACAGGTGCAAATTTCAAAGTGAATTGCTTTTCTATCGTTTGGAAAAGTGCTGCAGCACGCTGGCGTAACTAAAGGCTTTCATTTCCCACTCAAAGACAAGGACCAAATTAGTTCACATATAGAAACACACACACACACAAGCAGTTGTGGTAAAATCTTTTACGCCGCTGGCACTCAGTGAAATTGCTAGAAAAGCTGAGTTAAGCGGATTTCTTGAACCCTATTTGCCTTTCGTTTTGCCTTTGTGGGCGTGCCTGTTTGTCACACAATACCTGCCATAACTTTAAGTGGCGGCTTATGTGTGCAATGATTGCCACAACCAGGCATTAAGTGTATGTGTGTGTGCTTGTGGAACGGCACGGCAATTGACAGGTCATTGTCTATTTGTGTGTGTGTGCGTATGTGTCTGTGTGTGTGTGTGCCATTTTAATTGAATTCTGTGCTCAGAACATTTATTAACAATAATTGCATTTCGTATGCCAAAACCCCGGCTGTCCACAAGTGTCCAACTCTAATATATCAATAAACTGAACGAGACAGCAAACACAAACGTACACACACACACGCCCACATACGTGTAAAATTTTAAAGAACTACATGAACACACACACACACACACACTTGTTTAAGCAAAAAGTTTTGCAAAAATAATGAAGCATAGCTTTGGGCGGACAAACAAAACGTTGCACGCACGCAAATTGCAAACAAGCGAAGCAAACAAAACACACACAGCAAAAACAACAACAACACCCACCTGACCACAAAAAATAAGCATGCAGAATTCACAGTTTGACCACATACCCAGCCCCATCTTCAGCTGCCGCCTCCTCTCACGCTCCTTGGGCTACTGCAGGCCAGAAATAAGCGCAAAGTCACGCAGCTGTAGAGTTTTGCATAAACTGCTGGCCAAAGTAACAGGCAACCCTCATCGCACGCACACACACAAGCAAAGAGAGACGCAGACAACGTGGCAACTCTACCCACATTTTGGCTGATCAACCAATTCGAGCATTTTTGTTGAATTTTCGTTACTGCCTGGTATCCTCTGCCTGTCTGTCTGTCTGTCTTTCTGTCTGTCTGCTGGCTACTGGGAGCTGGTGCTGGGCGTGACCGAGCGCTTGTTCTACCCAAAGGATTACCTGTACTTGTCCTTGTTCCCTGTCACAAAGTCCAGTTCCTGCCGGGCCCGCCTGATGTCACGCACTTCCATCGAGAGCTCGTTTGCTCATCAGGGCGACAGTTGCACCTACTCCCCGACCCATTCACCTCGTTGCCTGCCCGCCCACCTTTGGGTTCCTTTAGTGCAAATGCAATTGCCTGATGCTTGCTTTGTGCCTGACCAGCAAGTGCAGAGTGAAGCAGCTGCTGCAGATGCAAATGTTGTTGTTGTTGCATCATTTTCACATTTCGAATTGATTTTGTACCTGGACTTTAGAATGCTGCGCTGCACTAAAGTTAACATAAACTTTTGCATACATACATGTATAGCATCAATTGCACCTATTGCTCTTTTATTGATTTGACTTTTGTTAGTGGCTTTTCAGTTATATTTACGCATGCATGCAGCTGAAGCTCCTCTCAGAGTCTTTCAACGCATTCTTTTGACAAAAAGTTTTACGAATACAAGTTTTCTGCACCTCTCTCGGTCTTGGTCTTTTTTTGGTCTCTCGAGAAATAATCAATTTTTGTTTAGCTCTGCACTTAATCAAATTCTGTTTCGATTGTGGCAGTTGTTGCTATTTTGATTACCATTTGCTTTGCAAATTGTAAAATTTGTAACTTGAAGTGCAATAAACAATTAGTATTAATAATATTTTCGTAATTCTCTTCTCTTTGCAGGTAAGCTTTGACCATATTAAGAGAAGTACTTAACAGCCTTGTTACTCAGGTTTGCGTTTTTTTTTTTTTTACAAATAGATATGTGTATGTTGTGAGCGCAAACTTGATGATCTAACTTTCAAGTTGACTTGCCCAGTAATTCACACTAATTCACCCATCAAGCCCCAGAGTACAGCTGAAAATGTCAAGTACAAGTCGAAAGATCATAAATCTTGCCACGAAGCACAACAAAAGTCTACAATACACACAGACACACACCCACACAATCACATAGCACAATACAACCACACCAGCTGCCTTTTGGACGCGTCATAATTTAACAGAGCGGCAATGTGCCGGGACATGCCACAGGATTGCTGTTGTTAATATACTTGTTGTTGTAGGTGTTGTTGCTGCTGGGAGCGAAAAATATAAATGTCCAATTTGCGCAGCGTCTGTGCAACTTTGGCGCCAAATGATTAACTTGATTTATGCGTGCGGCGACAAAACTTTCAGACTTCTACACAATGCCACGCCCACTTGACTACCAGGTGTTGTGCTTGGCCTGGCTTCCTTTTTGGGCCAACACAGTCAACAAAATATGTATATATATATTATATATATATACTTGGCCGCATAAAAAACTCATTCGCACACTCGCAATCATTTACAGCAGCGTGGCGTTAATTTCCTTTATGCCACTAACTTGCTTCCTCTATATTGCCACACTTTAACTCAAGTCCTAACGTGTGCCCCTTAACAAGCTGCTTGTGTTTTGGGTGTGCGCAAAAAAAAAAAGAGGAAAAAAAAAACTACGCATAAGTCGTCTAACAAGAGCCATTAGTTTGCTTTCCGCCAGCGTTCGACAGCTGGCGACTTTCTCAACGGTCGCAGTGGCCTCATTTGTTTTAATGTGTCAATTTGTTGACAATACTACCTCCCTCTCACCCTCTCTCTCTCTCTCTCTCCCTCTCTCTCTGTTACATATATATGTATGTGTTTTTATATGGGGTTGTCCTGGGCCGTTTCGGTTTAAGCCAAGTTAAGCAAATGCACACACACCTGTAATCTGTCATTTTGCGCTTTAATAAACGTTTAATGCCAGCTGCCAGCATCCATTTGGAGGCATTGCCCATTTGTGGCCCACTTTGATTTAACATATTGTTTATAAACTTTGCAACATATTTTTTATGCTTATGTTCGCCTCTTCCGTTATTTTTTATTTATTTTTATTTTTTGTTTTCGTAGTTTGGCGTCTGTTGCTCCTATTTTTTATTTTTATCGCGTCGCCGCTGCTGCTGTTGGCAACAGTTTTATGGCTGGCAAAAAAAAATTGTTGGTGTTTTTGGGCATTTTGACATATTTCACGCTTTGCTTTTATGCTTCCTGTTGGTCGATCCAGGCTCAAGTTTAGGCCTTCTGTTTTTCTTTTCATCTTTATTTCGTTGTTGTTTTTTTTTTTACTCTTTATTTTGTTGTGTCCATAAAATTGTGTTTTGTTTTTTCCACTTGCTCCTTGAATTTATTGCTTTTGATTTAGGCTTTGAACCAACAACCAGCAATAACCACATTTTTATGCATTTATTTATTTATATGTATTTTTTGTGGCTGGCATCTACAAGTGCACATCTTCCTCGTATCGATCAAACAGACAAGTTTGCGCTGATTTGATGTTATTTTCGCCACATTCATTAAATTCCACTTATGGTCATAACTTTAGTCTCGTTTATAGCTCAGCTGGCTCTATATGTGAGATGGCCATTAAATTTTGTATTTTCTTTTATTAGGTGCAAAGTGTTATTTTTCCATTTCCCCAACCTTTTTTAATTCTGTTTGTTAAACTTTGTTAAAACATAAATCTCCAGCTTAACAAGAAGAACATACATTCAGCCGTATTGAAAGTAATAAGAGACAACTTTTATGTCCATTAACTTTGAGCTCGATTTGTTTACTATTTCTCGTTTGATTTAGACAATACTTCATCTGTTACCTATTTCGATGTATTTCACGCAATAGTTTATAATAAATTATTAACTTTTCACATTTTGTTAACGTTTGGCTCCTGATGGGTTTCTTTGCAATTATTTAACCTCTTGTCGTGCATTTAAATGTAAGATATGCTGCAACATATTTTTAATCAAAAACGAACTACAGTGTTGCGCTTATTAAAAAGATGAAGCATGCAATTTATAAGAGCAGCTTGTTGCCTTTGGATGCATTTAGCTGCACGTAAGCTTCATTAAAGTGGTTGCTGTTTTGTGGCGAGCATTACAAAACGCTTCCCACTTTTTGGTAATTTGGGGCTGATGTTAATTGAGTTGCAAATGTCAAAAACGAAACGCTATAAAAACCTAATTGCTGGCCATTGTTGTTAACATAACGTATTTAACGTAACGTGAGCGTAATGCCCGTTACGTTTCACCACACATAACATAAATTGTTGAGCTTTACTGAGTAAAAGGGGGGTCGTCACTTATTGTGTAGTTTACCATGCTCAACACCTGTTGGCATTCATTAAAAAAATGTGAGACTGAGACACTCCGCAATGTGGCTGGCATCCTAGTCTAGTATCGCTACCTACACAAAGACCGACCCAATTTTCAAAATTTCATTGACGCGCCCACATTTGCAGACATGGCTGCTGGCCACACAATTTTTACACCTGCTCTTCTTTTTGGAACGCTTCAGCATCGTAAAAAAAATCGCCAGTGCTCACACTTGAGTCGCACATCGGTTGGGAAAAAGCGGCAACAGCTAACAGCCAACTTACGACCCCTGACAAAGCTCGGTGCCCCCCACTCCCTCCCTCGGTGTTCAAACTGTGAGTTTGCCTCAGTTTGTTTAGTTTTTTGTGGTTATGCAGCGTTTACATTGTCTAAACGTCCGGGCACAGCAAAAACGCGCACGGGATCTCATTTGGCAACAGCCGCAATAGCAGCAGCCACCGTATTTCTCACCCCCACCCGCACCCCCGCCTCCAACCGACATGTGTGGCATACCCTCTCTCTCCGGGCAACTTTTTGTTGCGCACTTTTTTATGGCAATTCGTTGAGCTGCGCAAGCTACTCGCCTCCTTCCCCTGCATAGGTGTTTGTACACCCAAACACAGACACATGCACACACATGTCGAAGAAGAGTGCTGGATGTGTGTGTGTGTGTGTGTGTGTGTGTGTGTGTTTGTGTGTGTGTGTTGTGAGCTTACCCCCCGTTGTACATTTAATGGCGTTGATATGGTTTTATGACCTTTGTGGCCTGTTACACATACGCCCCGAAAATTGCATTGTTCGCCTTTTTCTTTTTGCTGTTGTTCTGTTGTTTACTTTTTATTACATTTATTTTATGTTTTTTTATGATTTTATGCTTTTGTTTCTTATGTTTAATTTTCGTTCTGTGCACCCACCAAGGACCCATAATTTCTAAGTTGATTTTCTTGTTTGCTGCATGCGTGTACCGTTGAGAGATGAGGAGTGGTGGCAATGTGGAATTAAATCGCATTGGTTTGCACTGTGGCAAGCTTACAATGTGTACGTGTGTGTGTGTGTGTGTGTGTGTGTGTGTGTGTGTGTGTTTGTGTGTGCGTGCGTGTGTCGCATACTTGAATACTTCAGTTCACTCGGATATTTAACATTTCAATGGTTTTAATGCAGTTGAGAGAGCTGCACATTTGCACAAAACGCTGTCAACCCCAAAATGGAAAACAGCCAACATCCTGCCCATCCCCATCCGGATGGGGTGTCGGTGTTTCTAAAACAACGCACGCCATTCGCATTCGCATTCACATTCGAGTTTCTCGTTGAAGTGCAAAGCATTTGTAAATAAAAATGCAATTTGATTTCGTTTTGTTGTGCTGTGTTGTGTGCTGTGCAATATTGGGTTTTATTTTGTTTGTCATCGTATTTCAAATGTGACAAATTGAGTGCCCCAAAGCCTGGACAAACAACTCCTGTGTGTTGTGCCTGTGCCTGAGTGTTTGGCTGTCTGTTTGTCTGTCTGTCTGTTTGTCTGTTTGTCTGTGTGTTGCTGCTGTATGTTGATCGAAATTTGTTTGCATTTTTATAAGCATCGTCGGGTTATTGATGCCACTGCACAAAGCTGACCCCTCCAGCTCCCTCCCACCCATCATCACTCACTGAAAAAGGAATAACCGCAAAACGGTAAATACACACACACAGACAGACAGCCAGTCAGACAGACAGACACCGTTCAATAAGAGCGCCGAGTGCGAATTACAATCGAGTTTGGAATTTTAGTCGCTTTTGACACTTGCGAAATTGACGTCATTGGTGGCATGCTACTCCATTAGCATAGCAGCTTAAATGTATAAAATGCAAATGGATAAGTTAATTATTGTTTCACTTCAGAATTCATGAGTAACACGTCGAGTTTTATTTTTGTTAGCTTGATTTTTGAATTTGTATTTAGATTTCAGTTAGCGGCAATGCTCCAAACCCTTTTATTAATAACCGCCAATTGATTGTTATCAGAGGCAGGCGCAGTGACTAATAGCAAACGAATTGGAAGAGTTATTTGACGCGCACAACACTTAGACGAATATATACACATATAGATAGATATATATATATATATATATATATATAGTTTGTATAGTTTGTAGCGTTGTTGATTTATGTGAGCGTGGCTGACAACTTTATATGGAAATTGCGTGACTGCTTAATTGAAATGGGAGCGCACTGCAGTAAAATCAAATAAAAATTAGTGTTTTAGTGATGTAAGTGATATCAGACTCACAGATACCCAGCACAGATAAATCAGCTATTGTTTATTGTATTCGATATATCCTTATATCGTATAACTTGCCTAATTTAGTAATTGGTGGTCAATAGTTAATCGATAAATATAAATGCTCTAATTGTTTAGTTTATACAATTGAATATAAATAATTTAGTCGAACAAATTATAAATTGAAGTATTTTTATCAAGTTTAAATTTGAACAAAATTTGTTAAGTTAAGTTAAGAGAATGGATATTTTTGGCATACCTTATGCACACCATCCAATAAAGAGTATTCAGTAAGGGACAAGAAACAAAAGTGAGGAGCCTGTCAAGGCAGCCATTTAAAGCAGCCCAAAAGTTGACTATAGTAAAGTGGCGCAGACATTTTACGAGCGCATGCAAAGCCCAAAAGGAGAATATGGAAAGTAAGACGGGACGAACTGGGGCCGCCAGCTGAGTGAAGTATGCTCCGAAATTCATGAGCCACGAAAACGCATAAATATCCAACTTTTCGTCGTTTTTGTTTTTGCCAATTCGCTTTAAGGTTTTTTTTTTCCTTTTTGGGCTTTATTTTTGTACGTTTTTGTTTTTTTTTTTTTGAGACACGAATATGGCAAAAAGCATGGTATTAGCTAAGCCAAATAAGCGGGCGGCTGTGTGTGTGTGCTAAGGAGAGAAAGAGGGGCGGACAGCTAAGCAAAAAAAAAAAAGAAAAGAAAAGAGCGCACGGCAGGCAATTTTATGAAAATTATGACAATAATTGTCATTAAATCAAAAATGCTCAGTAATTGTCTCATAAATTTACTATGCAAATTGTGTGGCAAGCAGGCAGGCAGGCAGAAGGAAGGTATGAGCGGGGGGAGGCTGTGTTTCGTGTTGGTCGTCGCAATTTTACGATATCAATAAAAACGTCGACAGTATAAACTTAACTTTGGCTTTTCGACCGTTTGGGCTGGGCATTAAAATTGTATGCATAGCATGCTTCTAGGCGCACGTTCAGTTGTTGTTTGCTTAGAAGCGAGTGGCACAAAACATTTTACGATGTCCCATAAAAGCGACCAGGAACTGGCCTTCATCCAAAGCAGTCGTCAGGTAGCAGCACACAGTTACTGCAAAGGATTAGATAAGCAAACTTGACTAACATTAAACTGAAAGCCAAACCCAAACCCAAAACCAGAACGAAAAACCCCAACTTGACTTTGGATTTTTATGCCTATGCACTTGTAGTTATGTGCGCATTAAGGACTGCGCCACCTGCCAGTTACTCACCTGCCCTTTTAAAGCCCAGCCAACGATTAAAGTGACGCCCATCGCACTTGCTGCCCACAAATTTACACACTGGCACGCAATGGGGCGGTGTTCGCAGGAAACCTCAAAGTGGCTTTTTAATGCACACAGCAGGTTCTGGCCACATCAGGCGAGAGTGCAACAAAAACAACAGCAGCAGCAAACAACAACAACAACAGCAACAGAAATAATATATGCAATTATATAAAAATCAGACAGGACTGTGTAAAAAATTGAAAAAATTGCTTACCTTGCTGTTTGGGTAAGTAAGTGTGGCTGAGTGTGTGTCTGTGTGTGTCTGTGTGTGTCTACGTGTGCGGTCTGTTGTGTTAATTTAATTAAAGCCCGGACGGGCCTGCCTCACTCTCTGTGTGTGTGTATGGACGTTAAAATAAGCTTGTTATGAAGTGCCAAATTGTTGGCCATTTGACTGCACAAAAGATGCTTCAGCAAAAATGACACTCTGCCGGAAATTAACATAATTACAAATGGCTCTGTGCCGCATTCAACATTTTGTTGTAGAGCGTATTCAAGGTCGTATTAAAGTCGCAAAATAAATGCTACACTCGAGTGTAAGCTGTGTGTGTTGACTGTGTTTGTGCTATGTGAGTTAAAATATGGGTAGCTGTTGTTGTCGGCCATTTTGGCATTGATCCCCTGTGTCAAATTTCAAGCGCTCGAGCAACAATGTGTTATTTTCAGGTTGTTGTTGTCGCATCTGATTTCACACTGTGCTTGGGGCTGCTGTTGCTGTGCACAGTGTTCATTAATAATTCAAGAAGAGTCAGCGCTGGAAACCTTTTTTGCCATCAATAGCTAAGTCCTTGCATATCAATAGGCATATCGCAATACATATAAGCATGTGGAGAAGGAGTGTTCTCTGACTGTGTCTGTGGACTTCAACTTATAAGGCGAATCAAGTGCATTAAAGTTGTTGTTTTTTCTTCTTCCATTTTTTTTTTTATATTTTGTTTTGGGAACAAATCTCTCTAAGCATCAGCTGATTTATGTGCTTATTGAAACCTCCACCGTTGAGCAGCTTTATTAATTTACACTTTATGCCTGGCTGACTTGTTTTTGTTGTGATGCCTCTGACAGTTAGATAAATTATTATGTTTTGCTTTTAGCATGATTGAAATGAAATTAAACTGCCTTTGTCAGTGGTGTGGATATCGCAAGTGCGTGTCGTCTAGCAGCTGCCAAGGACATGTGCAGACAACAACAACAACAGTAAAACGAAGATAAACTAGAAAGCAGCGCCTAAGGGGCAGGCTGATGTGGAAGGCGTTGTACGCTGAAATTTCATTTGGAAAATGAAAATTTAGTAAACGGCGCATAAAGTAAAAAAAAAAGGAAAAGCACAGAAAGGGAAAGAGAGTGAGCTAGACAGGCGAGCAAAGTGGGTGATAAACATATTTTTTATACGCATAAGCATACATATACATGTACATATATACACATATCCATATATGTATATCCTTATATACGTTTATATACCTTTTTTTTAACAAATTTTAATCATGTGTGCCCTAGTGTGCCTGACAATTTTTGGCGCGATCCATATGTTATTCACTCTTTGTCATACGCAATATATTTTTTTATTTGTGTTTTCTTTATTGTCAGCCGCATTGCTGCGCGTTTTTTTATTAGGGCTTTTTGTGGAGTGTGTGAGTGTGTGCGTGTGTGCGTGTGTATATGTGTTTGACAGCCGAAACCTTTTAAATCCTTGTTAACTTTTCTAAATGCGCAGGTTTTTGGCGCCCATTCATTGCCATACAAGTACATACATATATGTATACATAAGTATGCTCCATTGCACATGTACTCGCATATATATATTTTTTCCTAATTCAGAACTGCTCGTTGGCGCTTTTTGTCATCAGCAGCTAAGGAGTAAACAAATTGAAAAGCATTCGAGTTCTTTTCATTTCATATTTTGTGGGCTTTCACATAAACGGAAATTATGCTGATTGTTTTGCGTGTAACGATTTTAGAGGCGAAACAAATGTGGAATTTAAATGCAAAATATGCAAGTAAATTCGCATATTGGCTATAAGCGGCTTATGATCCATAAACGGATTTGGCTCAAGGCATCATTCCTCACGACTCTAATCTATGCAAATTAGCAGCTGCTTAAGCACATAACAGCAAATGCACTTACAAACTGTTGAAACTTATTTAATACTAAGACATCTAGCCAGTTTTAATTTACAATTAGTAATATAGAAAGCTTTGGTTCGTTTAATGCTCTTTTGCAATCTGCTTATCTATAGAACAGAACAAGGACAAAGAGTTGAAAACCACATTGCAGGGATTAAGTAACTGTCAGGACACAATGAAATGCAGCTTTGTTTCTGTCTGTTTCTGGTTCACTCTTGTCCCTCAGTTGGCATTTGGCCCTCAAGGCAAATGCAATTGCTGCCATCAAATAAAAGTCTCTCTCTCTCTCTCTCTCTCTCTGTCTGTCTTTCTCTCGCTCCCAATGCGGCATATAAATGAACTCATTATTATAAAACCCATGGACAGTGGAAAAGACAATATTTATGCTGCGTCTTAGCCAAATTTGCAATTTAAAGAATTCTACGAGTATTTTTCATTAATTTCAGCATTTAAATATTTACACAGTGGCACATAATTAATTGTTTGGCGCCTGAAGTGGCTACAAAAATGCGTAAATTATGCGCACGGTCGGGCGACGCAATTCACACTTAAAGCTGACAGCCAAGCGATTTGCCTAGAGATGAGAGGGGGTGTGGGAGAGTGGGAGAGTGGGAGAGCGGGAGGGAAGGGGAGACGGCGGACCATTTGAATGGCCGAAGGTGAAATTTATGCGTCGAAATTAATTTCATGCAAAAACAATTAAGTTAATTTAGCAAAAGGCAACAGCAGCAACAGCAGTAACAGCAGCAGCAGCAGCAGCAGCAGCAGCCAAGCAACCAGCAACAACAGCAGCAACAACAGAAAAGCAGACAGGAAAAGCGCAGCACAGGCAGAAAAATCAGGCAAATGAAATATAATAAACTTTGCAGAAAGGCAGCGAGACAGATGCTGGGGTTGGCTGAAGGGGTGAAGGGCTGAAGGAATGAGCTGCCAAGCTGTAAAAAGGGGGATGGTGCCAAAAAGGGCTTTAAATTTCCATCGCTATGCTAGAGGTCTGCGTTTGCGTGTGTGTGTGTGTGTGTGTGTGTGTGTGTGTGTGTGTGAGTGTGAGGGTGTGCGTGTAATACAAACGCAATTAAAACACACTCAAGAGGCGCAAACAACAGACAACAGTGGCTGCCAACAGAAACAGACTGAAACGACACCGTAAAACATTTAAATGCCGAAAAATAGACAAGCGAACGTAAAGAGCCAGCTGAAAGTCGAGCAGGGGACGGGGGCGGGATGCGAGGGATGTTCTACAAGGGCTGGAATTTCGCTTTCAAATTGCGTTGGCGCGTGAAATATCTGAATGTATGTATGTGTGTGTGTTGGTGTGAGGTTGCGAAAGGATTGCGAATTTCGCCCAGGCAATGTACATTTAAAAGGCTACAATAATAATAAAAAAATAAAAATTTTTAATTTGCTAGAAACAAAAAAGTTAAATGTAAAACGCTTAAAAAGAAATGAAAATGAAAATGAAAAGCAGAAGCGCTGACGAAAGCAACTGGAAGCTGAGAGATAGAGAAAGAGAGTCGGTCGACACCGTTAAACGACTCATTGGGCGCTGTGCTCATTAATCAGGCGAATGTCAAGTCGACCAAGTGCTCAAAATGCTTTTTAATTGCATTTCAAATGACAGCCAAGTGCCTGGACCAGCACTACGGCGCCATCTAGCGTCGGCAACCTGTATTCCAGTTGAGGTGGCCGCATACACAGATAGAGAAAGTAAAGTGTGAATCAAATGTGTAGGATCGGGGAGTTTTTGGCTAGCATTGACATTGGCACAACCCCTAGGCATTGAACAACCCCTGATGGCTTGCCTTCGCTTACCCTTCGTTGCCCCGCATCTGTACGCTCTCGAGCAGGTTCAGCTTGCAACTCACAAGCGTGCAATAAATTTTTCAATGTCATACGTCTCGTGCGCGCAATCTATATAAAACAAGAACAACAACGTCAACAACTACAACAAAGCAATCGCACATGGCAGGCAGACAGGGCAGCACCCGCAACCCGCAAACCGACCAGCCCGCCCCTTAATTCTGCCAATCTGCAGACCGCTAAGCACCCAACAGCAAAACAAACTTCCAATCAGACCCAAGCCAGGCTCCAGCTCTATATCTACAGCTCCTGCCTGCCTGCCTTGACTGCTGACTGCTGCCGACTTTGTGATAAATGTGCTACAGCTTTTTGTCTCTTTACTTCATTTGAAGTTGTTCGTTTGCCTCAGTCTGGTTTGGCTTGGCTTCCCTTAGCGTGGCTTTGGCTTTGGCTTTGGCTCTCAGCCTGGGCAGCAAGGGGGGTAGCCACATGCCAGCCTCACCAAACAATCGAAGTACACTAGAAAAAAAATGTTGAGCATCGTTCTCAAGGTCAAACACGCTTAAAGAAACTTAACTTAACTTAACTTAAATTAAAAATCTTGATAACTGGCTACTTAGCTTAATACCACTACTACTGCCGCTATCTGAATTTTATATCAAAGGAGAACTTCTTGATTTTATTGTTTAATACAGGTTTTCCTGCGCGTGTACGTCTGGTCATCAGCTCCAGCTCTTGCTTAGTTTTTGAAAGTGTTGAAGCAGCACTTTGGCAGCGCATCAACGCCACCAACGAGTTGAGCTCGTACCTCGTCCTTCGTCCCTCGGCATATTTGCCTTTTATCTGCGCTTTGCATGCGGAGAGAAAACTCATCTTTGTCTGCGCTTTGCGTAGTTTTTCTTGCGCGCACAAGTTACATTTTTAATCGCGCCTTTGAGACTTCATTAGTGCGAGCAGCCAACGAACGCAATATGAATGGCTAAAAGCAACAGCAGAGGCAGAAGCAGAAGCAGCAACTGGAACAGAGTCTGGGATTGGTTTAGGGATTTTTGATTCTGGGTTTGGGCAGCTCGTCTGTAACATGTGCGGCTCAAGAGCAGTTGCCATGCTGCTATTACTTGATGTTGTTGTTGTTGTTGTTGTTGTTGTTGCTGCTGTCTGCCAAATGGCGCATGAAGCCGAAGCTGAAGCTAAAGCTACAACATCAACTCGTAGCCAAGTTCTCTTATAGCCGCTGTCTGGCACTTGAGTGCTTCAAGTGTTTTTTATAACTCCTTTTCTGTTCAGGTTTAAATGAAGTGTGTTTGTCTTGAGCTTCAAGTGTGGCGTGTTTTGATTTTTATTTTAACTAGAATACGAGCAACAACAAAAGCAACAACAAAAATAACAGCAACAACAGCAACTGCAAACAACTTTCATCGGCAGTGCGCAGCTCACTAAATGCCACTCGAATAATTTATTGTTGATATTTGCTCACGCACTTGATGCTTGCCGCTCTGCTTGCGTCGCAGTCGCAATCGCAGTCAGCGTGGCAGCTGGCGTCGCAGCCGCTGTTACACCTTTCACTTAGACGCTCTTGAGAACTTCGTCATTGTTGTCGTCACACATGTCGTATGCGTGTTACGTGACTTTTTCCTTGCGCCAAAACATAAAATATGTATAAATTCCAACATGCTTTTCATGCTTTCCATGTACAGCGACTTCAACTTCGACTTCGGCTTTGTCTTGACTGTCATAAAACGCAAGAAAAAATCCAAAAAAAAAAAAAAAGAAAAAAAAACGAGAGACAGAATAAAATCGGAAAATATTCCATGCTGCGGAAGTGCAAGCTACATCAAGATATAATATTTTCATTTCATTTGCAGCTTATTGACAATTGACATGAAAATGTGCTATGCCGTTTTTATGCTTTTGTTATTCGACTTCAAATAAAGTAATAAAAGAAAGAAAAAAATACGTTGAGCAAAATCAGACTACTGAAAAAAGCGAACCAAAAAAATGTATATATGTATATAAAAATATATCCGTGCAACAACAAACAAATGCGCCTGGAAAAATATCTAAAATTATTTAAGCTGCTGACACATAACATTGACATTTGCTTTTTCACTTCTGACTCATTTTTCGCACAAAACGATCAAAAAATGTGTGGAATTTTTGGAATGCATTTCATGTTGCATGCTTCTAGGGGTAAATATTTGAATTTTTGCACGAACCGCATCGAAATATATTTATATAGCCATTGTAATTGTTACCGTTACTATAAAGAGAGGGCAGACTGTGGCACCCACCACCTACAGAAAGTTGGTAACATTTCAACTTTAACTGCATTTGATGGCATAAATAACCATATTGCATGGCACATAATATTACAGATAAATAACCCTAGAAACAAATGGATCAAATTTGTTCTTATTAAATTTGATTTTTTTATTTTTATTTCTGCCACTCTTGTTTTATATTGCAGTGCGCTTTGCTTTGATATCAAATATGCGAGCAATCTGTCTGCATTTTAAATGAAACCCAAGAAGATTTATTGTGTATGTCCACCCCCCGTCCGGCCCTCAAACCGGTCCCCCCGTCCTTTGCGTCGCTAAGGTGTCAAGTTGTGTGCAGCGACGCGTCGACGACTTGCAGCATAAATTATATTTTATTGAAACGGATACTTTGACAGCAAATCTGAGCGCAGACTTTTCAATCAGCGACTGCAAACTGTTGCTGCTACTGCTGCTGCTGCTGCTGCTGCTGCTGCTGCTGTTGCTGCTGTTGCTGTTGCTGGGTCTGTTGAATGTTGTTGTTTGTCCGGTAGCAGTAAATACATAAATCACAAGACGTCCCGAAGCGCTGACTAACTGCCGCACTGACTTGCTGAGCTCCATAATTAATTAGCTTTTAATGCTGCCGTCTGTCGGTCCGTTGTCGGAGATGGGACATCGGAGATGAGACGTCGCTGTCTGTTGGCAGTTTGAGTGCATTTAGTCAAACGGAAAATGATGCTGAGGAATGCCAACTTGAATGCCAAGGAAAATCCTCGAGCGCAGAGTCGTGATTCTGACAAGCCAGACAATCGCATAGACACACACACACACACACACACACACACACTCGTGCACACACATACGCACCCAGTCGGAATTAGAATTGAGAGAGAGGGCAGACATAATGCTTGATCCTTTGTAGACATTTCGTTAAAAGTTAGCTGGAGCAAAGCACTGCCAACAATCAAATCAAAAGCAAACAATGAACAAAAACGTAGGAAAACATAACCAAAGATAAGCGGCTTGCACCGCTCAAGCAAAAAAGATGGCGACAACGGCAACGACAACGCCAACGCTGTAAACGGAAACGCAGACATGGAAAAAAATGACAGCTCCAAAGAAATAAAGAAGGAAAGCAGCAAAGCACGATATAAAGAAAACACAGGCGCACAACCCAATTGGGGGCTTGGCATCAGTGCCAGAGCCATCTCCATCGCCATCGCCATCGCCATTGCCAGTGTGAGTGTGAGTGCCGGCGTGTCCTTGTTGTCCTGTGCTGCTACTGTGGTTGGGCACTGCCTGTTGTCTGCTGCAAATACCGCAACATGTACTCAAGCAGATAATGTTAAATACCACTCGAGGATGTAGCAGCAGCTACAACAACAACAGTCAGAGCCATAGCCAGAGCCAAAAGGAAGCAGCAAATTCATGTAACAACAAAAGACATGAGCGAGAGAATCAGCAACAGCAGCCGTAAAAAGGACACCAACAAAGGACATGACCAGCGAATTGCGAAATGCGAATGCGAAAAACGAAAACGAAAGCTCTGCCCAGTCAGAGAGGCGCACAGACAAAGACTGGGCCCAAAAACTGTTGCAAGGGGAGCCTGCAACTAAAATTGGGGCTGGAGCCGGAAAATTTAAGCGCAACATTAAATAATTTACAAACAAACGGCGCAACGGTCGCCTTAATCGCCGGAAATACGCCACAAAAAAAAAGAAACGAAAACGAAAAAAAAAAATGAAAAAACGAGCAGCGTTAAGAGCCGCAGCAGAGGGACAAAAACAAAAATAAAAACAATGCTTGGGCGATGGTCGACGCATGTGCAACTGGCATCGTGCGCCGTGTTGAAAGGAAAATCAATAAAACGTGCGAGGCGGCGGCTGAGTGCGTCTCTCTCCCACTCCCAATCCCAATCCCACTCTCTCTCTATCTCTATCTCTATATCGCTATCTCTGCTACAGCCAGTGCCACTTTTACTTTTTTGCAATGATGCGACACGGGCAACGGCTGCCAGAACAAGCAGCTTCCGATGCCGACGACGACGCCGCTTTGTCATTTGTTTAGCCTGCAGCTAAACTCGCTTGTCTGTCTGTCTGGTTGTCTGCCCCATCTGGCTGTCTCTCCGCATCGCCTTGCTTCTCTAGTGGATACACATGCAGGACTCGAAATGCCGGCTTAGGTGTGGCCCATGGCAGCTGTTGCCCCTCAAGCAAGGGGTACAAAATGCAACAAACCGAATTCAAATTGTCGACAGCGGCATTTTTTTTTTTTGCATATTTCTAAGGCAGCTAGTCGGACTGTCGTGGCGCTGACAAGCGTTAATCTTGAAATAAAATATGTATTTGTTTTGTCAGGGCAGCAAAATAACCCAAATGGAAAGATTTCTCGAAAACCGAATTCAACCACCAAAATGCGTTGCATACTTTAGAGCGCAAGTCGCGCTCTTGCGGCATTTTGATTATCTTTGACGCAAAGCGACTTTCCATAGACTTTGCATAAATTTTAGGCGAAGCAGACAACATAAAAAAACTTCCACTTTCTGCCAAAATAAATGCAAGTGCTCGTTTGTATATATATGTGTATGTGTGTCTCTGTATGTGTGTGTGTGTGTTTGCATATCTTTTACTTAGCTACACACTTCTAAGCTCTTGCAAATTGACAAAGAACTTCACATTGCCTTGCCTTAAAGCCCAAACTTCTACTCTCTCTCGCTCTCTCTCTCTCTCCCTCTCTCACTCTCTCTCTCTCTTTCTCATTTTGTAGCCTTCGCATTCGCAAGTTGTGTTTGATTTTTTGGGTCTTCTTTTTTGGGCAGGTGCTTGTGCTTCGTTTCTTCGTTTGCCTCGCAGTCAATGTTATTTGCATTTTAACTATGTCTGTGTTTGCCTGCATATGCCAGCTGCTGTTCACATACATACATACATATATATATATATATATATATATATATATATACATGTGTGTGTGCGTGTGAATGTGAACGTATTTCTGCCGCGTGCTAACATTTTGTTTGTATTTCATTAATATTGCAGAGGTGGCGTTGTTTGAAATCAAAACATAAATATTAACATTCATGAATTGAAACTGTGTATCGCCGTGAGCGCATTTTCCTGTACCCATCGCACACCCACACACTTACTCACGCCATATACAACAAACCAATCGTTATCCCCCCCTCTTGCTCACCGACAACTGCCAACAGAGTGCAAAAATGATATAAATGCCGCCGCACAAACCGCAAACCAAACAAATAGCAGACAGACATAGACATACATACGCAGGCACACACTCACACACACACGGGCAACAACAGCAACATTTTTAACAATTTTCTACCAAAATGAAAAAAAAAAACAACAACAAAAACAAAAATGCATAAAAAAAAGGTGAAATTTAAATTATACTGTGGAAACGCAAGGCAAATATTTTCGTCTAGCCGCGGATCACTCAGTTGGACAGCTGCTCGTACATATGACAACCATTCTCTGTTCTCTTGCAACATGCAATTGTTGTCGTGATTTGCTTGTTTTTCATTTAACAACCACAGTTTGTGGCATGCAAAAGTTTTGTTTTATAATTTTAAGCAAATATCAGAGAAAAGATTTGCTGATATCCGTGATCAAACAGCCATCGTTGCGATTTTTCATTAAGTATTTAAGCCGTTTAGACAATTATTTTCAATTTATTGACAAAATATTTAATTGAATTAAATAAGCTTTTTAACCGATCCAATGTATATTCATTTGCTGGTTTTTCTCCAAAAATAATCACAAATATAATCTTATAACAATTATTGCGTCACATTCAACACTGTCTGCTATCCACAGCGGAAACTTATACGAATCAGATATTCGTCAGGGAATAGGAAAATTCTAAAATTAACAAGTTTTAATGAATTTTTCTTATATGTACATCATACTAAAACTTCTTAAAATGTTCTTCTCTTCGTTGCAGGTATGTGAACTCCAAAGCAAACACTTAACGCCCAACTATCCGTTCGATGTTCCATCAATGTATTTCTCTGCACTACAACAACATTCATCGTACTCCTATCATTATATTTTCCGTAGTTTGATTTTGCTTTAATACTAACCTAACACGTTCAATTTGGTATGTATGTATTTGGTATTGTCTATGTGTGTCTTTTTGTATGTCTGTTTTTCTCACTTACTCATCAACTGTCTATGTGTCTGTTTAGCTGTTGTTATATTTGTCTGTGTGTATGTGTATGTGTATGTGTGGTTGTGTGTGTGGCAAATTGTGGTAAATATTTAAACGTTTTCATTATCATTTTGTTTTATGCCATTGCTGACAACACAAATCTGTCAGAGATTTTCGAAACCGCCGAAAACAATTTGTGTGCTTAATTAAAAATTTAAATTACATCAAATATGGGGGGCGTGAAAGTGGGCGTTACCCCTCTTCCTCGCAACCCATAGAAGAGCAATTTGTGCGTATGACAAATTTACGGCAGAATTTGGGGCCCTATGCTGCCAGCCATTACAAGTATGACATGCATTATAACCAAAATCCAGGAGGCCAGGGACGAGTCGTGGCCACATGCTGCCACACTAATTTGTGCATTCCCAAGTTGCAAGTGCGAAAAACAAAACGCCGCCACTCAAGTTGTGCTGGCTTGCAAACTTTGCCCTCGCCCTACTACCTAGTCCCAGTGCCAGTCCTAGACCTAGTCCTAGTCCTCACACTTCTGCTGCTGGTGCTGCTCCTGGTACTGCCTCGTTGTTGAGTGCAGAAATTAATTGCATTAGAAAAGTTGCACAGAGTCGCACATGTGGCAGGCGGCAACTGGCTCGGCAACTCGGTCCGCCAAACTTGCGCTTATTTAAGTTTAGAAATGTCTTTGCAAAAGTTGCCAGCTCTATAGTCTCTCAACCTCTCTCCATCGCCACCACCTCCACCTCCGCACCAACTTCCTCCCCCTTTCACTGTGCTGGCGTCCTGTACAAACGCTTGTCAGCAAACTTAATTTCTGAACTTTTTCGTAGCCAAGGCAAAGCAAATGGCATCCGCTGCCGAACACTCGTCTCCATCTACTACACACCCCTTTCTACAATCGACGGTTACAAAATGCTCGTCACCAACTTGGTCGCTTATTCAACATCGTCCTCTTATGAGGAGAACGGGTCGATGTTTTCGATGATGGTACTAGTGGTGCTGGTGGTGCTTGGTGCATATTTTAAAGCATTGCCACTGCCGCGACACAAAACTTGCCAGACGCACATTTTACATAAATGTTGCACTTAAATGCACATTCTGTCATAATGCGCCAAAGGAATTCCTGACGCAAAAAAAAAAAAAAAGTATCAAAATAAAAAAGAAATCTAAGAAACTTGGAAGCAAATTAAGATTCTTGGCTGCGGCACAAGTCCATAACAATTTTCAATAAATAACACTTTGTTGATTTTCCAGGAAGTGGCACACGAGCGCTCAGTAAAAGAAAATTCGTTGCCAAAAGGAAAAGCAACTGTTGAAATGTTCAATACAAATGTTGTGCATTCGCCTGGAAGCTGTTCATGCCTGTGTGTGTGTGTGTGAGTGTGTGCGAGTGTGCGTGTGTGCTTGTTAGTGCAATTGCTCAAAGACAAATGCAGCTTTTTGTCTCGTTGGCAGCTGGTTGTCAAAGTTATTTTGTATTGAAATTAGACACATTTCCATGCATGCAAAATGCCAAAGGCTGCAATGACTATTTGCCCATTAATATGCCAATGCACAGGCAGGTGAAGCCAAGTGAGAAGTGGCAGGCAGTGAGGCAGACAGACACAGACAGACTGTGAGTTGGGTGCGCGCGCTGCAAAGTATGCTATAGATTTTTAGCTCGAGCGCCTCGCACATCCTGTGCGTGTCCTGTGACAACGACACCGGCGACACTCGTTGACATTGGGGCGACAATGCGTCAAGCTGGCGCACCCCTTTTTTACACACACACCCACCCACCCACTCACCTGCTCCTCGCATGCAGACACACACACACACACACTAATTTGCATATTTATGCAATTATACGCTACCTTTTGTACCCCGTCTATGAGTTTTTTGTTTTGTAGCTCTCAGCTCTCGCGGCTCTCAGCCGCACTCAACCCTTCCTTTTTTGTTGTTGTTGTTTTGGCTGCTTTTGCAAATCAACCCCCACTCACCTCTCGACCTGTGCCTGTGCCTGCACTCAACCTCAACCTCAACAGTTGGTCGCCGTTGGGTCGCACAACACACACAGCACAGCATGTCACTTGTCACGCCAAACACGAACACGTTAAATGTCAACAATGAAGTGACGCAGCAACAGAAACAGCAGCAGCAGCAGCAGTCAACGTTAACGGTAACGGTCATTGTCCTGCGTCCCGCGTCCCGCGTTCTCTGCGCCTATGCAGCGAGACAACAGCAGACGTTTCAGTTCGGCCGCTTCCACTTGCCACTGACATTTGACACTGTCACAGCGTTTAGTGATTTATTTCATGTTGACATGCGTCGTTGTTGTCATGGCAGAGAATATTTCCCCGGCCCAAAACCAGTAAAGGATTAAATAAAAAATTGTGCTTAATGTTAGCTTCTATTTTCATTTGCATTCGCGCATAGCTGCATGCAAATGAAGTTATGAAAATTGCTCAGCAGCCGCCCCATTGCCCGACCACAAAATGCTTGCCACTGCCGCGTGTCGCAAACATCGTAAGGGGTTCGTCTTTCATATACATATATATGTGATATCTTTAACAAACGATCTCTGTTACTCTCTCAATCATGGTGAGCATTATGAAAATTGCATAATTTTGTGCTCTATACGCGAGGAGTGTGCACCCACCCCCAAATGGCACTTCAATTAGAGCTAAGCAAATAAAAGCAAATGTAAATTACCAAATGAGAACAATAACCCCCAACACAAAACTTATCAGTGACACATCTTTTAACAAGCGAAGGACACCGGGCAGGACAAGTGTTGTTTAATATTGTCAAACGACATTAACGCTGGTCTTTCACTGGCTGTCTCCTATACAATTATCAACTCAATGGCCTTTTGTGTGGTTCTAGCCAAGTGCAGTTCTGTGGACTGCAGCAACAGCAACAGGACGTATCCTGGCAGCGCCAGTGCTTGTCGAGCATCATTGAGCATTTTGGCAGTTATTGTTTGGGTTGGCATTAAGGTAGTGATATTGGCTATATGCTCGTTCGATGCTGCCGACAGTTTTATTGAGCAAGCTGCTTGCTTGACTTTAGATATTAAAGTCAATTGCCATGCCATCAATTTGGCTGGCTTGTTCATTTTGGCCGCGTCTGCCTTTGGGGGCCACGTGTTCAGCGCCCCCGCCATTTTCTCAGTCCGCCGTCTGTCTGGCTTGCACCGAAAACTTTCTTTTGACAGGCAGAACAGACAACATCCTTTCGTTCTGTTTGTCTCTGTATGTGTGTGTGTGTGTGTGTGTAACATTTTCTTGTTAGCCGAAAAATGCTGTTGTTGCTGCCTTTGACTGACATGATTATAAGTTGTATGTGTCTTTCGCTATGTTTCTCTACCTACAGCATGTGGCTTGCTTGTCTGCTATCCTCTTGGTCTGTCTGTCTGTCTCTCCATCCGACAGTCCGTCCCTGTCTGGGACTCTGTATCGCTCGGCACGTTAACTCAAACGAAACTAATTTAATGCGCTGCAAAAAGTATTCAAACAATTGCACAAGGCGACGCCCAAGTGAAAGTCGAGCCAAAAAAAAAATCGTGAGCACATCAAACGGCGAATTCCATTTGCTGAGCGTCAGCGAAAAGGAAAAAGTTTCTTCTTAGCTCGTTCTTAACTCAGAGCTCCTCCATTATTTTATTTATTTGTATTTAGGTATATATGTTATACCCTGTAACAGCTCTGACACATCTCTTATAGATACGCTTCTAGGTATGTCGACTATAAATGAGAAAATCATCCCTGACGAAGCTAGATGATACACATGATAAACTATAAGTAAACTATTAATTTAAATGTATCTTTACCATATACTTGTTTCAATATAAAACTGGACTAGCTTCGTTTGTCAAACTAACAGAGTATTTTGCAGTCACATCTATGTTCTCAACATTTTTGTTTTTGCTTTTATGCTTCTCTCTGCTTTTTAAGCAAATTCAATTGTTGGGGCGTGCCTGGGCGTGGCACGGCGCAAAATGTTAACAATTTTATTTATGTTGGCTTTGAACTTGCGCTCATTATTTGAGAATACGCGAGAAACTGCGAGAAAATGCGATAAAAGCGACGCACAAACAAAAATGCGAGTTGTTGCATCTCTTTTCGGTAGAATTTTACATAACCAAATTTCATGTTCAAATATGCCACTATGGCGGGCGGGCAGACCTTAAAGCACATTTCATTTGAAATTAGCTTAAAAAGTTGTGGCCCTGAAGCTATTACTCACACACACACGCACATATACATACCCATACACACACACACACACACATTTGGAAAGACAGAGCCATTAGGCACCTTTCAAAGTGCGCCTGTCAACCCCGTGCCCACTTTTGCGAGGCAGACTATTAGTTTGGCCAATATTTCCTCGCAAAACTAAATACATTTGTGTTAATTTTCCAACACACACTCACGCACACTCACAACCGCATGCGTAATAAAAAGGCTTAGTGGCGGCATTCTTACAGGGCAGCAAAAACCCAACCCCAAAGCTACACCACCCCTTTCAGCACAGACCTTGTGAAATTTGCATATGTGCGGCTGCCATATATGCGACTCATACATCAAACTATTAAAAGCCTCATGGAAAGGCCTCCAGGGCATCGCAGTGAGCAAACCCTTACCCCACACACCCATCCTCCGCAATGCTCCATCCATCCATGCCCACCATGGGCACAAAGAGCATGCTGAGCTGTCCTCTGTTTCGAAGGCATTTATCAAATGTTGCGGGGCTTCAGCTGCCTGGCAAAACAGCAACAGTTTCTCGGGGCCAAAAAGTTGTACAACATTGTTGCGGCCACGCCCACACTAGCTACTTTACCACCGCCTCTGTGTATGCTTTAGTAAAGTTGAAGTGTATTTTGGTTGGTTACGGTAGCTGCAAAAGCAGCCAGCCGAATGCTTCCCATATTCAGGCAGGATCAGCAGCAGGTGCATATTTACATATTTTTATATGTGCAATTTTTTACCCGTATCCTGCGGTCGTCGTGCGGGTTTTTGTCTTTTCATGCGGGCTTTTGCGGCTTAATGATTTGAAGCCAGCGGCCCTGCTTAGATTTTGAGCTGTTCACTAAATTAGTTTCATTAGTTTTTCACCATTCCCTCTCTCTCTCTCGCTCTCTCTCTCTCCGTTTCCGACAAAAGTTGGCAGTGCATTTAGGAAGTTTGAATTGCCTGTGCGAGGGCAGGATCTGTCGAAAATTGTTGAAAAAACTCACGTAAATTCTATGGCTAGACAACATAAACAATATGGTTGGGAGCCATGTGAGCCTTCAGCTCCACCATCATAAATTGCTTTGGTCCAGGTCATTTTTTAATGCCAGCATCAAAGCGTTTGCCATGAGCCATGTCTGAGCTATCTGGCTCTTTGAGGGCAATTAAAATAAATTATGAGGTGCAGATTTACGAAAATTAAGAGATTGTTTTTCTCTCAACACACAAGCACACACACATAGACACAGAGACCGACACACACGTAAACTATAGAATTGCATAATAAGAGCAAAGCGAAAGTAAAGCAAAGCCAAAGATAAAGGATAAGTGAAATCAACTTGCAGGTTAAGCGCCGTTGCTACAAACCCCATCCTGATACCCCCGCTGTGCACCCCCCCCCCCCCGCTCAAATAGCAGCCAGCACGTGTTCACTCTCACATGTGTATGTGTGGGGATGTGTGTGGGGATGTATGTGCTCGTATCTATGCTGTGGCTCATCAGCAGTCAGCACACCTGGCCCCCAAACCACACACTCACACATTTAAACCTGCATATGGGGGTAGAAGGTTTAGGTTTAGGTTGGATTTTTAGTATCGTATCCTTGAGCATCCAGTTGGGAGGCGTACAGGCTCGCAATCAAGAATTCAGGTCATGTGCATGTGAACTCAATTAAGCAGCACATAACTTACAAACCGGATTACAATCATCATCATCAACAACAACGGCAACGAGCGCCTTGAACCTTTTCTCCACCCAACTTCGACTCCTCCCCCAACACCCAAAACACGTACCCCTCCTTAACGTTCGGTCCTGCTGCGCATGCAAAGTAGCAAAGGCAGCAGCAGTGGAAGCAAAAGCAAATGGCTACTGTTGACCAAGCAAAGAAAACTCCAACTGTAACTGTAACTGTTACTCTCGTGCTGAAGTTGACTTTGACTTCAACTCCAACTCCAATTCTAAATTCGAGTTCGACTTCAGCTGCTGTCAAAATGTTGACTTTTCAACGAGCCTCAAAATATGTTACTTATTCGCCGCGTGTTAACCTTTTTTGGCCCTGTTGCCGGGTGCAAAACAATTTGCAACCATAAATTTGCCACAGCAAACAAGGAGCTGTGTCCCTTCTTTACATCGCTCCTCCCCCCCCCCCCCCAAACCGGAGATTCCCAGTCATTTGAGGTAAGGTCAGCAGCTGTCGAAGCGGGAGGGGTGGGTCGGATGGTTGGGGATCTGCCTGACTTATTTTGTATGTATCGCAGGATATGAAAATTTTCACTTGAATAATTAATTGAACAGGCAGTTGGCCACGTCGACCCTTGCCGCATGTCCTTGTTGATTTTGTCTTGTTGCGGTTGGCATTTTGGGGTCTCGCCAGCAACAGCATCCAACATCTCTTCATTTGTCGCCGCTGCCGCTGCTCCACCTGCTCCTGTTGCTCCTGTTGCTGTCGCTGCTGTTTCCTGTTTGCTCTGGTCATGTCTTGCGGTGTACAGCTGCCTTCCATCTTGGCTGCGTTTAATTAAGCAATACATTTCGACCTGGCCCGCCGGAAGTCCATTCTGAAATTGCAAAACATGAGTAAATACGAGACGACTAGCCCAAGAAAAAAGAGCAGATATATAACGTATATTTCTACAGTGGCGGACTTGTCGCATTTTTTATTTTTATTTTTTTGCATTTATAAAATTCACAAGCTTCCTTTTTTATTGTGCGTTTGTGCATTACATTATTCATTTTTTTGTTTTATTTTGATTTTAAGCCGCTTTAAACCGCCGCCGCAACAAGCAAAATAACATTTAAGCCTTTCGTGATAAGCATTTAAATAAATTAAAAACCCCGTTTCCCTCGGGCAGTTGTGGCTTAGGTACACAGAACGACGCAACGCGTTCCCTTTCTGTTACCCTTTCCTTTGTTTCTCTCTATCCCTCTCTCTCTCTCTCTGTGTGTGTCTCGCTCTATCGCTGTCACTCTCGCAATCGCCATCCACAGCCGCATGTCAACAATGCAGCTAACCACACGCGAGCTCTAATGAAAAATAGCAAGAGTACCGCATATAAAAAATAACATGTAAAAATAAAGCGACTTTGTAATACCCTGCATTTTGCTTTCTTGTATATATATTTTTCAATATAATCATACAACTTTGATTATATCTGCATCTTCGATTCAATACCACTCAATTAAATAAATAGTGTGTCAGCATGCAGTAAATGCTATTATTTTGTTATTTTCATTTAATACTTGAATACTTGAATGATATTTATTGCTCTTTTGGTCTACTGAGACGCAATCTCAGCCAGGCTTAACCCCTGCAACCCCTTTGAGTAATGGGTATATCATAAAAGCAACAAAACAAAAAAAAAAAGAATAAAAGAGAACAGGCGACTGCAAAATGAAATGAACGCATAAAGATTTGTCAGCGTTGATAAACAACAAAGCGAGCGACGCGACTTTGCCACCAACGCACCACGCAACCACCACACCACCCAGCCACCCACTAATACAACCAGTCAGCTCTGCCATTTGTTACGACTAAATCGGGTAGCGGGAAGTGGATAGTGGAGAGTGGCAAGCGTTGCAAACCGGCAAATGGCCAAATGTGCAAGTGTTGTGGCTGCTGTTGCTTTGATAAGTATCGACTGGAGCGGAGAACGAGGGCTGAGGGGAGGCGGGAAAAGAACGTGGCATTTGGCCAAACCACAAAATGGTCGCTGGCGCTGCTAAGTATGCTATATTCATTTGCATTGTGGACATTTAATGATGGCTTTGTCTGTCTGCGGCTAAAGCGTTGCAGGTTTATAGCCGCTAAAACAGTACCTACTGTATACGATATTAATATCAAATTTACTGTTTAATTATATTTTAGACTCAAGCGGGCAGACGAAGTGCACTTCTGATGAAGTTCAATAATGCCAAGGGAGCGGTTATAACGAGCATTGCCAATCGTGGCAATCTCAATGCCTTTTCATGTTACAATGGTCGCTCGACTAAAAATAAAACGATTCGGTTTCTGAGGTGATTACAATTACCCTATTCATCGAGCGAGCACTGTACCCGTATTTGTTGCCATAAGGGATAATCACTTTTGCATTCTATAATGCCGGCAGTATATAAAATTAAATTGCAATTGCAAAAAGCGCCAATAGCTTTGATAAGCTGCAATCAACCATGCCCACACCATGCCCAGTCGTGGGAGTTGGGAATTGCAGTTGCCAATCAGAATTGGTATATTAGCATAATAAACGCGAGAGAGTTTCATAAAATTGTATTAATTTGCCACCCCCGACAGCAGCACCCTCAATGTTGGGCCGAGCAGCACTCAACAGCTTAACAGATTTAGCTGTTAGCACAAAAGCGACGCCGTAAATAGCCGACAACAAAAACAACCGCACAATGATAAAAACAACGAAATGAACACTAAAAACTGACAATTGACTATAAAAGTGGACAGGAGGATTGGTGCAAGGCTTATTTCTAGGTCAGACAATTGGCAAGTGCACTAAAAGCCAAACAACTGAAAAACTGTGTGTAAGCGTTGCCAGTCGTCACACACACACACACACACACAAATACACACACACACACAGTGAGGCAGGTATTCGCAGGTGGGCGTGGCATTCTGTCTGTCAACAATGTAGCTAGAGACAACTGACAAGTGAGCACGCCTCACAGATGGCC
Organism: Drosophila cognata; assembly: GCA_035041535.1. Taxonomy (NCBI): domain Eukaryota; kingdom Metazoa; phylum Arthropoda; class Insecta; order Diptera; family Drosophilidae; genus Drosophila; species Drosophila cognata. Next base: position 6,792,610 of record JAWNLC010000571.1, on the reverse strand, counting down.
ACCGAGACACGGGGCAAATAGCACGGCCTGCGTCGACTGACAGGCATGCACTCAGAGAAAAAGAGTGTGCACTTCAATATAAAATTACTTTCAAAAGAGCTCTGCCTTCCCTTTTTAAAAATCTGAGTTGTAATTGCTAAGATATTTGAAAAAGTATTTGTATATTAAGATTACAAAAAATTTAATGAAAAATATATATATTGTTTATGTCTTCTACATGACTTGCTAAGATTTGCCGTATTTGTTTTTCTGAGTGTACATTTCGTTCTCCATCTCTCGCACTCTCTCTCTCTCTCTTTGCACTTTTCGGCGGTCGCCGTGTCGTCTGCTTTTGGGGCTCGAGTGGGTTGGGTTTGGGTAGCGCCTTTGGCTGGCTTCATTAGGAACCAAGCCATGTGCACTTGTCGGCTGTCTGTTGTCGTCTCGCCGTACGTCCGTCCGTCTGTCTGGCTGTCTGAAAAAGTGGCAACTGCCTGCTAACTGCTGCACTTTCTGCTGCAGCTGCACAAACTATTTACGTTGTCGCACACGCCCACTTTTCATTTGGCTTGTGTGTCGGTTGCTGCCTTGGGGCTTTGCTGCTTCTTGTCGGTCTTATTGTTGTTGCTGTTTGTCGGCTTGTCTGTTTTTATGCGCGACTCTCTTAAAAGTTCAATGTACGCGCTTTTGTTTTGCCTACACAGTTTTGTAGGCTAAATGTAGCATTTGTCAGTTGGCATTTGCCAAACAAAAATTTCTTGTCTCGTCTCGGCTTTCAGCAGCCTTTTAGGAAAGCGTCCTATGAAGTCCGAAGCTGCGTAATTTGGCCCAATGCCAGTAAATAAAGTTGGTCTTTGGGTTAACACACACACACACTCAGAGATTACTGAGCTCATCCTTCGTTCCCCAAATTTGCAGTTGATAAAAAATTAAGCATAGTTTTAGGCGGCGCTTTTCCCGAAAGCTGTTGACTTGATGAAGAAAGTTTTATTGGCTAAACTCTGCAGAGCTGGCCGCTCGCCATTGCCTTCATTTGCCTTTTTAATTTTGTACAAATATTTTGGTGGCAGTTTTTCGCTTTTCTTGTCGGTATTTTGTCTTCGAACTTTTATTAAAATGTTGACAGCTTGTTTGGCTGCGCAAAACTTTGTCGCTGACTTTGCAACACTGTAGCAGCTGAAACTGTTGAAGGTCCAGATACATCGAACACTAATTGATGCATAGCTTCTTAGTAGCAACGCCAAGCTGAATCCATTGCTAATTTATAATTTGTCAACTATGCTTGCATTAAAAACGCGATGGTGTTGAAAAATTAATGATGATCGATCACAAACGTTGCTGTGAAATATGTGCAACGGTTATTCGGCTACATATCATAGCACAATTTGTATATTTAAAATATTCTAAGCTTTAAGAAACAACGACTTAAATAACTTCTTACAAATCGTATGTAAAATTCACAGATAGTTTTGTAACATAAGTTTTGAGTATCAATTCAGATCATACACACAATCATACACAATTCCCCTCGAATCAATAAACAAAGCTCTTCATCAGATAATTCCATTGATTGCGTGTCGCATTATAGTTAAATATTTTTCAGCATCTATTATTGTTCATAATTTATGCATTAAGCAAACAACTTGACGGCCCCATTGTCTGCCACATTCTGGGGCGGCTGAGCAAAAGGCAAATGCGCAAAATTGGGTAAATAAAAAGGAAATAAAGAGAAAAGGCAGAATGACAAATACTAAGCATGAACACGAGACAAGGACATGGAGCTTAACTGCTGGCAGGCTGGCTGGCTACCACATTGGTGGTTGCAGGACAGGCAGTCAGCCAAATCTTGCCACATGCTTGCGCATATTAAGTGGCACGTGGTAGTGGCAGCAGCAGCTGGAACATTCACATGGCCATATGTGCGGCATAATGAGGACGTCGCCAAGGCAAGTCGTGCATTCAGTCGCCGGCAACGCTGACAGCAAATCAATTCATATGCCTATCACCCGAACCCACATCCCGCCCACATATCAGCCAGCTGGATGGGGTTGGGTGAGGGTGCAGAGATGAATTCATCAAAACGCTGCCTATTGTTGTGTGTGCGGTTAACTGCAAATATGACTCGAGGGTGCGACCAGGCCATTATATAGAAAACGGACTCTGTCCAGCCAAACCTTAACTCAGATGCCTTTGGGCGCTTTATCATTTAGTCTTTTGCTCTTTAGCTGGCTGACAAATGAAGTCAATTGGATTGTGTGCCGTGTGTCTGGACGGACTCATAGCTTAGGGCCGCATCAAAGAAAATTGTTTTAAGCGTCCAGAGCGAAGAGCTCCGATTAGCATCTGCTTACGTTTGGCCCAAAACGCAGTCAGGCAGCCAGCCAAGCGTTGAGTGGGGTAAAATCTGATAGCCAGCGCGCACACGGCCCTGGACTTAGCAACAATGACAAAGAAGTTGGCGGCTTAACAAGCAAAATCCCACAACCACACCACCGCACCACCACCCATCGCCTTTGCCATTAGCGAGCTGTGCGAAAGTTGCGGCTCGTTCTTAGTTTGTCTGGCAATTGCAGTTTATGGTCAAACTTTGCCCCGGTTCTCTTTTTGTTCTATGCCACGTTTATTACACACTCATTTGTTTTGGGGCACCACCCTCTCCCGCTACTCTTCATCACTGCGCTGTCATATTAAGCAACTTTGGCCATTCCGTTGGCCAGCGAGTGAGCTGAGTGCGTCCGAAGCCCGATAGAAATCTTTTTGTTCATTTTATTTTATGTCTACTTTGCTGCACACTCACACACACATATACACACTGTAGCACGCGCACGCACATTTTTTTGTTGTTGTTGGCAATTTCCTGGCTGCTCATTCGACAGGACTCTGCTGCCTGTCCGAGCGATGCCTCAATTTGACATTGATGTGCCAAATGTGAAAATTCTCTTTCACTACTTTGGCCAGCCGAGAAATGCAAAAAGTACAGCAGTGAAATAAGAAATAAGAAATGGTATTTAACTTGCAGAATGCCGCAGATTTAATACCCTTGCAGACATATAAAATAAACTTGCAGATAGACTTAAAAGTAGTTTCGTTCGCTTCAGCATATTTTCGTTAATCCCTTTCGACCAAACATAAATGAATTTGGTAGCAAATGGCAAATGGACTTTGTCACTTCGACTTAACGCTTCAACATGGCATTTTGTTATTAACTCTTTCAATGCCTAACCCACTGAGTTCTGGAATAACAATAACCAATAAGGCAAGGGTATGCCACAAAAAAAAAAGAAGAAAAACTGAAGAGAACATTGTAACTGGGAAAGCAAAAGGCCGTGTTGAAATGTAATTTGGCCAAAATTGTTGCCGCACTGCATTCGTTTGGCATTTGCTTCGCTTCTGTTGGGTTCTGTTCCGTTCTGTTCTGTTCTGTTTGCTTCTGAGTTCGGTTGTTTGATTGTGTCCGTTACAGGCGAATGAAACCCAATCTGTCTGCCTGCCAGTCATGGCCATCCCATTGATGTTCGCTCCTATTCCCCGTAACAGCCCCAAAAACCAAAACACACGAAACTCGTGCGTTAGTCATTTTGGCACTTTCTCATGCTGTCAGCTCACAGAGTAACGCCTACTTGTCTTCTTCTGTTTTCTTTCGCATTTTTGTGTGACTTGTTATCATTGTTGCTGTTGTTGCTGTTGTTGCTGTTGCTGCTGTTGCTGCTGTTGCTGTTGCTGTTGTGTGGCAGATTAGTATATGGGTTTTATTTTCAGGCTTGTCTTCTCAAGTTCGATTGTGCATTTAATGTCAATTTGGGGAGATGCCTTGGCAAATGTTTTCCAAAAGAGAAGATAAATCATTGAGCAGAGAGGCGCCAAAAGTGGGCGCTTGAGCCAATTACAAGGCGTAATTAGCCATCCTTTTTGCAATGGGAAATTCTAGGAATACCTAAGTGAAGGGTAGTTCATTAGAATTTACACTTGGGACAGCTGCACGAGTTGCGAAATTAAATAGCACAATTGTTGTTCCTGCAATTCGAAGCTTGTATTTTACTTAGCAACTTGTAAAAAATATACAGATCATATTTAAGGAAATTTACTTTTGTTTAAAACAATTGAGCAAGTTTATATAAAAGTCTTAAAAAAATATGAAACCAATTAAATAGTTGAAATTAGTTTGCTTGTTTTGCCAGCTAAAACTTTTCTAATGCAATTAAAAATCTTCACGAGAAATTAAAATTGATTTATAGCTGGTTTTGAATAATTGAAAATGTATTTTCATACAATTTAAATTCCAAAGCAATGTGCCATTCCAAACCTTGTGAGGGGTGTGGTTGGGCTGTGGCTGGGCTGGGCTGGGCTGGGCTGTCTGATGCCCACTGCAAACTCATTTACAATTAAAACAACATTAATTTGCTGCTAATATGACCTCAAGCAGTTCGCCCACAAAATTTAAATTGCCACACAAATGGCAAGAAGCGCACAAATGGCCATGAAATGTAACACAGGCTACCCCAGCCCCTGCAGCCCCCCTGGCCACAGAAATGTAATTAAATTACGCTGAAAAGCAAATGCCCAACTCCGGCTACCCCCTTCCCCGTTCAGAAACAAAAACTTAAAACGCTTAGCCACGCCCAGCGCTTTCATGCTGTGCTAAAAATTCGCATAATTGCGTCAGCAAACGCATAAATTGCCAAAGACAGCAGCCCTGGGGGCGAGCGGCTCACGCAGCATGTGGCATGTAGCATGCGGCATGTTACACGTACAGAATGCGGCCATCCATCGAGCAGTGACAGACAGGCACAGGCTAGACAGTAGACAGCCACAATAGCACCGATCGAGCGGGGCAACAATCAAACGGTGCACTTTGCCTCCGCATATGTCAAATGGCAGCGAACCCTTTTTGGACCTGGTCCTGAGTCGCATCGCAACAGTCGTGGGGCATTGTTGCATTGTGTAGCACGTTGTGTGGAATGAGACGAGAGTGTTGGGCGGTTGTTGCCGTTGCATGCCTGTCACTTGAACATAGCTTGCAATGCATTTAAATTTTTTTTTGCCAACTTTAATTACATTAAGCATGAAATATTATGCTAATTATGACTGATTTCATTCCATTTGTGCTGCATGCCAGACCAGACAAAGGAGTTGCCACACAGCACAAAGAATGCTCCGCGTGCAATATCGTAAAAGACAAATGAATTAAATTTAAATGGCAAAATGAAAGAAACAAAAAAGATAACAAAAACGAGGAGAATTGCAAATTGAAATGTAATGCAGTATCGCCCAAGGCAGTCTGCTGCCAGCTGACGTTGCACGGTTCTCATGCCACGTCGCACGCTTGTGCTTGCTTTGCTCACTGCCCCGAGTTGTCATTTGCTCATTTGACTTCATATTTGGTCTGCTGACTCTTCGCATCAGTATGCGCAATTTTGTATCAAACGTGGCGTATGCGTAATTTTTAATTTGTCCCCCAGACCCACGCGCTTTTTAAATGATTTTTCGCCCATCCACTTTATGTTGAAAATGAGAAATTAAATTATTTGCTGCTAATGTCTAAAAGAACGTTTGTAAGGGTTGTATGCGTTGGTGGTGGTGGTGGTGGGGGTTGGGGGACTGTCTGTCAATGGGGTTGGGCACTTGTTTCACTTGTTTTCAAAGTGCGCTACGGAAATGATACAGCAAAAGAGAAGAGTGAAAAGCAACAGCAGCCAGCACACACACACACACACATATAAGGCACGGGCTAAAGAGCTGAACTGAAAACTAAAACTCATTTCTGCCAAATTAAACTGAAATGTGCCCCAGTAGCAGCAGCAGCAGTAGCAGCAACAAATATGAGTTAAAAGGAAAAACGCCTGGGCACATGTGTCGGCAGCGTTCGCATCTCAAATGTAAAATTAAAAGGCATTTCCGCAAAATTTTAGCGTCATATTGTAAAACATGAGTATTTAATTAGAAAATACTTTCAGGCAGCAACAGGAAAGGCAACAGCAATAGCAACAGCAGTGCGGACCTGAACAGTTTCCGTTCACCCCTTTCCAACCGGAACCCCAAGCCCCCAATGCCCATCCCCATCACATATTGTATAGGGGCGTGCTAATGAATTTCACCAGTGCACAAGTTTGTGCTTTTTAACAACTTAACATAGTCGCATATGTTGTACAAAATACCTTTTTCCTTAGTGTGGCATTAGGCAAGAGGCCAGGAGACGTGAGGACGCAACTCGACGCAACGCGACTCGACTCGACGCGACGCGACTCGACGCGACGCGTCTCGACGCGCAACAGCTGAAAAACTTTGCATGTATGCCGCATATTAACACCGAAAAACTAACGGCTACAACTACAAACATAAACCGTGTCGTCCGTGGCAGAAGGGGGGGTGTGAGTTGTGTGTGGCAAACACAGAAAGTGTGTTGCCTTAAATTGCCGACTATAACAACTAAAACTACAACTACAACGACTTTGACGATAGCTGTGCTAATGGCCACGCATTATTCAAAGTCTCGTTCTCAGATTGTCATTTGGATAAACAGCTACAGTGGGTGGAGTGGGAGGTGGTTTGTGGTGGTGTGCGGTGGGGCGGTGCGGGTGCCTGGGCACTGGGCATGTCAAAACTCATTTGCCGTTAACGAGCAGCTATTGTGCTTATAAAAGGATTATTTACAAATCACTGACTTTCAAAAATTGTCAACTGCAGGGCAAATGCCGGCATCAGAGCTCAGCTCTCGGGCCCCCGTCAAGCAATTTTAGCTGCTGGGCAAATGCTTTGATCTACAATTTATGAAATTAACCCTTAAGTGCTGCTCTGCCCCTGACACATCCATATACACATAGCCATAGACATTTTGAGCATTTTCAGTGAATGAACGCTTCACTTCAACTTGATTTCTTTTAGCTGATTACGCGCTGTCAACGGAAACAGGATGCAGTGCCACTGATTGTTATGACTTCTACTCACTGGAAAATATATAGCAGAAATAGCAGAAAATAGCAATGTGTGTGCTCAAGCGCAAATTGACTTGCATTCCATTTGGCCTCGAGCTGTGCATGCTTAAAGCCATTTAAAGAGACTAAACCAGACTGAAAGATTAAGGGGAAAGAGCTTAAGGAGGGAGGAGTGTTGCTGACTGGCCCTTAATTGATACCTTTGTTTGCATTGCGGTCACTCTAATTGGTGTTTGCATGCGGCTTGAAGCCTTGTGTAAATACGGGCTGACCAGACAGCCAGACAGACGCTATTCCTTCTTTGCAATTTTGCGTACGTTCTGTTTGCTCATTAAACGCTTGCAGGCAACAATGAAGCAACAACAACAATAACAACAGCGAGGCAACAACAACAACAACAACGACCGCAACAAGAGCAATGTCATCAATTAGCAGCTGGCCGCCGCCGTTGAGTGCCAAGTTTGCGCAAAAAATTGACAGGCATGAGCGAATTTTTGTGGCGTTGCTGGCACCTAATGAGCAAAAGTGAGGCTGGCTTACCAATCTACATGACACGCCTTAACGCATTGCATCCCCTCCGCTGGGCTCCAACTGCTTAGTGGCACTTACAAGCGCATGTCAAAAGTTATTAGCCTCAGCTCAAATAATTTGTGTTGTGCCAGAAAGCTGATTACTAAATGCTAAACAAAGTCATTTGGCCAGCTCAAGGGGTCCGACAGCAACAGCAAAAATTCGCAACCAAAAAAGAAAAGTTTTCGCTGCTGTTGCTGCTGCTGTCATTGCCAAATCCTAGCACGAGCATGCGCTTAATATATATGGATATATATATGTGTATATATCTACACTGCTCGATTCGCTGTCAATGTATATCCTGGTGGTGGCAACATATTCTTGCCTCATAAGTAGACAACTTTTGCAGCTGTCCCTGTCGGTACGTGAGGGCGTTAAACTCATACATCACTTTAGCTCTTATATCCTATCTGGCAGCCATTCTAACTAACTGCCGCCCATGTGGCGTGTCTCTGTGTGTAGATGTGTGTGTGCCTGTGTGTCTTGGTCTGCCACATTTTCGCACATTCTTTTGGTGGGATGTGTGTCAAGAGTTGCCAAGCTTCGTTTTTGCTGCTGCTGCTGCTGCTGCTGTTGTCGAACTGTCGAACTGGTGAAAATAAATTTATAACGCATACGTCATGTGAGCCGCGCACAATTTTGCAGTTTATTGCATTTGTCGCTGGCATTGCAAAACTTCAATAAATTATTTTATTGCGACAGTTATTTTGCTTTCTTTTCCTTTTTTCTTTTTATTGTGTTTTCTCTTCTTTTATAAAATCAGTCGAGCAGATCACATATATGTACATATATAACATATATACCCATATAAATTGGTAGCTGGCTGTCATGTCGCATTGCCTTCGCTTTTGCAGCAAATTGCAAATGACTTTATGAATTTTCCGTAATGCGTGATGAACTGACAAGCCGAGTAAACGCCAAAGAGACACACACACACACACATCTATATCTATATATCCGCTTGCATAATAAGGCAACGTCGCTTTGAAATTGATTCACATAAACTTTGAATTGCATAATAAATTTGTGCAGAATGCATAATGAACATTTCGTATATAAATTATGTGTCCATTGAAATGAATACTCGTTTAGAGAAAAGCTCTCTAGCGCTATAACCAAACAATAAAATTCTACTTAAACCCATACCTATAAACGCGTAAGTCAAATTCAAGTGTCCAGCCTTCGAAATCGATCTGGCAACATTGTTAATAAATACACTTTTTTTAATACGACGACTCCTCGGGCCTTGAACTGCCGCATAAGAGCCAGGAAAAAACACTTTGCTAGCCCATCAAAACTTGACACTTTTCCAACAAACGAGCAACCTTAATACAAGAAAAAGTCAAACAATCAAACGGCAATAACAACAACAGTAACAACAACCAACACCTTTAGCGTCTAAAGAGCTCATTGTAAAATTACCCATCGAAGGAAAGGAAAAAAAAGAACAGCCAAGAAAAGGAAAGGACCTCAACGGAGGCAAAAGCTAGAAAATAAAAAAGGCTTTACGCGGGCGCCAAGAGGTAATAAGTAGCAAAAATTACGCTAAACGCAGCAATTTCCTGCTAAATTGCACAATACGCACACATACATAAATACACATATTTAACCCACACAGAAAGAGAGAACTGTGTTCATACCTAGGAACTTGGCCAGGTGGCAGCTAGCGGCATAAAATTCAACTATAAATAAGGCATAAAACACAGTGCCTCAGACATTTTATAATGCGCGGCGTGTCGCATCAATGACTCGAAGTGCGGGTGGCCAAGGTGGGTGGGTGAAACGAATAAGCGTGGCAGCCTGTCAATTTCCGTGCAGCACACGCATAGGGCGCAGCATGAGAATTTTAATGTGTGTCATATTTGATTGATGCCACTGCGCAGAGCAGGGTTTTTTTGCCTGACAACGCTGGCAACAATGTCAAGAGTTCAACATTGCCCCAAGCGCCACTTCCAAGTATCGCGGCCCATCCAAAAGTGGCCCCTGCAGGTATGCAATATAAGAGTGAGTGGGGCCAATTTCAAGTCCTTGGATAAAAATCATTTGCTTGTCATTTCACCTCGCTCTTTCGCACTCTTTTCTTCTTTCTCTTATGTGTACACTCGAAGAAAAACACACACGGCATGCGTATAATTATGATGTCCTTAAAATGCTTAGATATTAATTGAGTTGATATCATTTTTGATATCAAAATTAAAACTGTTCTTCACTTGATCCACTTCGATCTTAAGTTTCTCCAAATTTAGCTGGAATAAGGAAGAATTTTCAATGTGGCCTTAATGTTGGCAATGCTTGAACCTCATTTTAGTTGACTATAATTCACTATTATTTTTCAGAGTGTGTGTTTATTGTGTGCATGTTGCGTAATTTAGCGTTGCTTCTTGCCTAACAATTTTATCGTTCTCTTGTTTTCGGCTGTCTGAGCGGGGGATGTTGTGGGTAGAGGGGGCGAGTGGGGGCGAGTTACGCAATTTAGTGCCACTAGGCAAACTGCCTGCCAAGCTGTAAATATTTGCACACACACCCAAATAGCAGCAGGCAGGGGGTCTTTTTACAGCTGTGCCGACGCTAGAATACACACAAACAGCCGCACACACACAAAAACACACACACATACTCTCGCACGCACACAGACACACGCTTGGGCCAAGTTTTGTGCCATAATTTATGCGAAGACAAACGATGTGCGCTCCTGCAGGCTCTGGCTGGCTCTAAGTGCATTAGGCGTTCGCTTTTAGTGCCCTAAGGGGGCGTCGACTTAATAATTTGCGCGAATTGGCGTCAAGCGGCAAACTAATTTGAGTTAAGCGTATTGTACGAGAAACATACACACACACACACATAAAACACACATACAACACACTGCGTACAAACTGTGATGTTCTCTACAAGCTATGCCTGCAGCTGATAGCAAAACCGTAATCTGTGTAGTTACTAACCCCGTTTGATGATTACTAAAACCCAAATTTAATCAATTATTTAGCTAGCACGCCCTTAGACCACGCCCACGCCCACGCGCACGCCAACATCAATAACATCATTAACCAGCTCATAATAATCGTTTATCGTAAATCGCTAATCGTTAATCGCTAATCGTAATTCCCATCCGCAAAGTGACAATTTGAAGTGCTTGTGCATCAACAACTCCATTCAACTCTTGCACCAAATCGCATTCCTCCATACAAACAAATGTAACTGCCACACCCACCGCCCACCTCCTCACCACGACCCAGTTGGATACGTATACATATGTAACTTTCATTTTGGTGCTGTTTTGCTGTTTGCTTGCAGGATGGACAACGCGGCCATTTAGAGGGTCTTGCATCCGTCTATTGCGAATTGTTAATGGCTCCCTTTGGAGATATTTTAAGTGCTTTAGAAAATGCTAGACAAGCAGCATGGGCGGAGCGCAGTCCGCTCCATCCAGCCGGTGGCAGCAGCGGCGGCGCCAGCGGCAGCGGTGGCAGCGGCCTCAGCGGCAGCGCCGGCGGCAGCGGCCTCGTCAGCGTTATGCAACATCGCCAGCAGCATGGCCATCGCGGCCATTCAATGCACGGCGCCGGCCTGCCCAATAGTCATAGTCAGCCAATTTATGTGCCAGGAAAGTACTCGGTATGTATGACCCCCAACCCCATCCTCCCGCTCAATCAACAACAAACAACAACACAGTCTTGGGCCCATTTGCAGCATAATAAGTAAAAAAGAAAAACGAAAAAAGAAAAAAAAAATTAAAAATATTTACAGAAAAACGAAAAATTTTATTGATGTTGGCGTTGATTTGGCAAACAGAAAAGAACCACAAAAAACAAATAAGAAAAATCCAAATATAATTCTTATAAAATGTATATACTGATAAAATGATTTTTGTAAATATTTGTTGAGTTTGTGTTGTTTTATGTTTTGCTTTTGCTTTCGCCGCATGTTGCACGCTTACACCTCGAATACTATGTATACCTTTAAGAGGCATATTAATTTGATTCTTTAATAATTTACATTTTTTTTGCAGCCCTCCAGCTGCTTGTCCGACAAGGAGGAGGATGAGATCTATGGCTTTGGCTATGGCGTCTTTGCGCCGCGAGTGGCACGCGGCGGCTTGACACAACAGCAGCAGGTGCTGCAACAGCAGACGCTGCAAACGCAGCAGAGCATACAGCAGCAACAGTTGCAACAGCAGCAGCAGCAACAACAACTACCAATTGTGCCAGGCCAACAGGCGGGTGGAGGACAGCCCGGAGTTGGACCACAACAGCATCAGACACTCCCGCCAAATGTAGCGCATCTCAACTTTGTGCAACAAAAGTGAGTAGTGCAGGAACCGAATAATAAATAATCACTGAAAGAGAGCAAAAATATAATTATAATTTTGACTACATTTGAGAACTTTTTTGCCAGACAATTTGATAACCAAGCGATTTTCTTTTATTTTTTTTGTGCTTACAGCTGCCTGAGTCCACGCTCCGCATATTTCTATGAATTTCCACCGACTGCAGGTGAGTTTATACTTAAAGACTTTCAGATTATTATTCCCAGTGCTAATTCAATTCTTGGTCTTTCTTTCGTTCTTGCCACACAGAGGGACGCGAGACAAAGAAACGCACAACGTTGGCGCGACTGTTGAAAGGCTTAAAAACTGTCAATCGAAGGGATCGCAACAATCAACAAAATGGCGCCCAAGCAAGGGTAAGTTTGCTGTACTTGTGTTGTACTTATATAATCTCCGTGCCCCCGCTGCGAACAACTACAAGTGAAACCCATTTTCGAGCTTGACTTTTATGACCGCAAGCAAATTGTTGTCCTTTTGCCTTTCATTTAAATCAACTGCGGTAATTCTTTCAATTTATTTGCGCCAAGTTATTTTTTGCCGCCACATAGCCCTTCGTTCATTTCATAATATTTCGTTGCCCACCACCAACAGCCTCCTGTTTGTCGTCGTTTTATGACTTTCTGTTGTGACTGCTGCTGCGTCTTGACTGCTGCTGTACTTAATCTTGGCCCCGGGGACATGTAAATTTTTATGCGCGCCTCGCGCTCACAACTGAAAAGGTTAAAAAAGTGCTCCCGCTGCTGCTCCCGCTGCTGCTCCCGCTGCTGCTGCTGCTGCTTCAGCTGCTGTTGCTGTCATTGCCTGGCGGCCATGTCTCTATAGCCTCTTCTTTCTTGGCTCGAGCATAATGTTGTACTACTATATAGTACTATGGCAGCATGTAGTCGGGAGTTTATCTGAGCGCTCTCCTTCACAAAGGCTACATTCAGGGGCTGAGCGCCTTTGATTAGAGCCCAGCCACCTTTGGGGAGCCAAAGAGCATCAGCATCAGCACCAGCATCAGTTCGTTCTGTAGACTTTTCCACTATTCTTGGGGGAGTGGGCGGAATGGTGCGGGAGGTGGAGGCACAACAAAAGGGGCTTTGGCAATGAAACTGTGGCCAAAGATAACGCTGCCGTGGCAGGACGTCGTCGTCGCCGCTCATAAATAAGCAAGGACATGCATAAATTTTTCAAAAGCAAGGAGCGCACGAGCGAGCAAAAAAAAAAATAAGAAAAGAATAAATAAAAGAAGCTGCCAGCTGAAAAATAAATAATAAAGCGAATGAGTAAAGAGAAGTGAACGAGCCAAAAAGGCAACATAGGGTGGGGAGCAATGGATAAGGGTTGGGGATGGGCTTGTGCTTGGGATTGGGATTGGGTTGAATCGTGCAGCAGATAAGCGCAGGAAATGACTAAGGATATGCGCCTAAGTAGCAGCATCCTCATCCACACCCCCACTACTCATCCAGCTGCCTTTCAAAATATAATTAAACAGCACTCACCTGGCCGCGTGGCCATGTGTTTTAGCCATTTACTTGTGTACGCCTGGCAACCGCCCAGCTGATTTGCTATTTATGATAAGAAAACAAACACATTAGGCGGCCAGCAACTGAGAGAGGAAGCGAATGAGATGCAGATAGAGTTATGCAGGAATACCTTGAATTGGGTTGAATGGGGCTTTTCATTTAATTTTTTTATTTTTTTGGCTTACACACAACTCTTAACACTTAGGTCGCGACCCTCGTTGCCCCTGCTCGTTATTAATTAAAAATTAAAACCCAGCTGAAAGGTGTGAAATGCAAAATGGCGTCCCGTAATGGCGATAAAGCACGTGAACCCCGCCACACTGATTTATGAATCTCTTTGCTTTGGGTCAACTCTTGGCTAACAGCTTGCAAGACCATTGGCGGTCGTTGTGAATATTTTAAGGGCAACTAGCTTTGTAGCTGGCTTCAAGTTTTGCGCTGAGTTAATAAGCTGGGAGTGCAAAACTTTTGCCTGTGACGCAAAGTTGAAAAATTGAAAATATTTAAATTGAAACGTTTTGTAATTGATTTTGATATACTTTCAACTTGCAGGCGGCCAACGATCGTCTGCGGCACTTTCAGATGATTAACGGCGGCGCCGGGGTGCCGCAGCAGAGTTTCGAGGAGACAATCCATAGGGTGAGTACATGGCGCGTATACGCAATAAATATGTATAGGCTACCCACTTGCTGCACGAGCAACAGCAACTGCAACAGCGACAGCAGCATAAATATTTATGCAGTGTAACGCATTTGCTGCAAGCGGCAACAGCTGCCACAGCAAACAAAATTACTTCAAAATTGTTTACAACATCAGCAACAACAATAAGAAACTTGCACACCTACTTATGCCAAACATCCGCAAACACCCCCCCAAACATAACATGCTGCTGCTGCCGCTGCTGTTGCATTTGCAATGCAATTTCAACACGAAAGCTGTAACCGTTGCTCGCGAGCACGTTTACCTGCAATGGCAGCAGTAGAAACAACAACGGCATAACAGCATAACTGCGGCACAAAGTAGATGCATGCAACATTTAAAAGTTCATTGCCGTCAACATTCATTATTAATGACAGCGCGAGTAGCGAGCACGGCAACCAAAAACAAGCAGCAAAATGCAATCAACGGCGACAACAAACAGACAGGAACAACAGCTGCAACAACAACAGCAGCAACAGCAGCAGCAGCAACAGCAGCACTAGCAGCGCCAGCAACACGACAGCTGCAACAGCAAATCGCTGCATAATGCATACAGCCACGCCCAACGCCCCAACGCCTAGTTGTGCCATTGCACGCATGTCTTTCACACTAGCAAAACTCCTGCACAAGCACCTAAAAGCAAACTTTAAACTTTGCAATGCGTCTTCACGATGTTTCTACGTGTTCTTGCTGAAGTTGTAAACATAGGTCTCGAGTTCAATATGCACGGTTTCCCATAAGCCGCAGACAGCACTCGAGAAATATTATATTATGTTGCATTAATATTAATTGTTATTATTATTTTGTCGCCTCCAGCTAAAAGTACAAGAAGCAATGCGCAAAAAGGAAAAATTTCAACGTGAACACGAAGAGGTATGTACATCAATACACATATAAATAAATTGAAATATTTGCACTGCTTCATCAAATCAATATGTCCTGATTATAAATTGATAGCAAGAAAGCCGCAAGGCAATGCTAAATGAATGTTGTTGCATTGGCAAACAGAATTTGTTGCAAATAAAATAGTAATTGCAGAAGTAATTGAAGCGTGCAAAACGACTATTTAGTTTTTCGAGAACATAAACAGAGCTCGCAAGGCACTTGCAGCGTTTGTTTTGTTTGTGAAAATAAACATCAGCAGCTGTAGAAAATACGAATACGAAATTCAAATCTATGGCATTTACTTAGTAATATTAATCACCCGCCCCCCCTCTGCAGTATTGCCCGTATCATGCATATTTAAATGCTGTAGACTCTCCTAAATGCGCAGCTCCCATTTTAAAAGCTATCAAAATATTTCTTATGAAAAATAGCAATTATTTTTGCTGTGGACTGCTCGGGGCGAGACGTAACGTTTAGCAAAACAAATGTGCAAAAACATGCAAAGCAGACACAGGCAAACATTCATTTACACACACACACACACATACACACACACACACACGCATGTAATCACACTTAAGTACTAACACTCACACAAAGGACAAACAACAACATCCAGCTACAAAAACAATGAAGTGTAACGTGGCAAATGATAAACTTTTTGTCTGTCATAAAAATTATTTTGCAAATTTTCAAAATTTTACACAACACCGGACCGGAGAACAAGGCAGATAGTATACATACATATATATATACATATACATATATATATACATACATATATTTGGTCTAAAGGTACCACACTAATTGCCGAGTACGTGTCGAAAAGTTAACGTATAAACGTATAAGGGTTGAGTTTAAATGAATGGTCGTGCCTGGACTTAGGCAAATGTTTTTTGGCATCGCACAAAGATCCATTTCACCAGTTCACCTAAAATGAGTTTTATTTACCGACATAAATTTGCATGTCAATTGCGTATCCCACTGTTTCTTGAAATAATCAACGTTTGTCAGATGATTTATAGGATAGCTCCTATCTACTTAATGTTAAAGTAGCAACACTTAAAGTTAATCACATTTAAGCGCAGTGGTTGTTATATAAAATAATCGTTTTCAAAACTTATGCGTACTAAAGAAATTAATTTATTTTCATTTTTAAATCATACTTAAAGTGTGCTCAAATTGATCCAAAATGCGAATTCAGAGCATAGATATTGGATATCATGTGCAAAGCTTCAAAGGAACCCAATTTTCTTGCATCGATTGAGTTAGTGCAGCTACAAAGTTCTCATTAGATATTTTCTCTTATTTATGGCTATTTAAAATTGAATCACAACGGACGATTGCAATGGTTGAACACATTTGTACATGCCTATTCGACGAATCGAAACTGTGATATGTACTTCGAATATTCACAGTTAATTATACAAAGCCGAGTTATCAGCTCTGGCAACGATGAGCCAATTTTGCATTTTCCATACTAAGCCCATAGTCTCTGCAATTTTGTTGCCAGCCTGCCTCACAGCCAGCCTGCCGTTGCAGCTGGCCAAACGGAAGTGCATAGTTCTTGAAAATACATCTGTATATATGTATGTAAAATGCGTTGCTGCACGACAATTTGCCTGTTTGCCTGTCGACGACGTGTCCGCCTAAGCAAAGGCAATAATTTTTGTGCATAAATGAAAAGCACACATACACACACATACACACACACACACATACACACACATACACTCGTGAAATGTGTTTGCTGTCATTGTTGTTGCTGCTGCTACTGCTGCTGCTGCTGCTGCTGCTGGTACTCCAGTTGTTGTAGTTGCTGCTTAACTTGTGCAAACAACTTGCTGTTTGTCTAATTGTAATTGCTGTTTTTGTTGCCAGTGCCTCCAACTGAACATCTGGCTCGGCCAGGATGCTGGCTACCCATTTTCCATTTGCGCCATGGGCAACAGCAGCAAGCAAAAAAAAAAAAACACGAAATAAAAAAAGAAAAAAAAAATGTTTCTTGCTTATGAAATATTTATAAACGAGCATGGCGACAATTTCGGACCTGACCAAAAGCAAATGTTTGCTAGCCAATAATTTTGTGTCAGCTATCGGGCAGTCAATTAAGCACGGCTCTGGAGCAATGTGATTAGCCTTAAGCAACATGTTCGCCTCTTGCCACATAAATTTGCAAATTGCTGTGGCACCAGAGTCAATTGTTGTTGCCTCTGCTGCCTGCCGTTGTGGCCATTTAAATGCATTTTTAATGCTGCTGCCCCGAAAAGCTTTTAGCTAATTTTTACACAACTTTCCGCTGGCAACATTTCTGGTGCTGCTATTACTTCTGTTTGCTGCTACTGTTTCTATTTCACTACAGCCTGGCCCTGGCATCCTTTTTGGATCCACATACATACATAGTCTTACATATGGCCCCGGCATGTTCTTAAATTAGTATGCAGCACATATTGCGCTATTATGTTGCAGGACATTCAACCAAGCGGCAAGCAGCAGCAATTTCGTTGTGCTCCTGCACTGAAAATTGTTTTAGTTTTCAAATGGAATTTTGTAATTTTAACGCCTTTGCCCGCTGCAGTAAAAAAAAAAAAAAGCAAGCAGAAGTCAGGCTGACGAATAAGCTGAAACTTCATCGCCTGCCAATGCTGAGTCCCTTTTATTGTGTACAGCAGTCACGTATCCTTAACGCAGACAAAGTGCCTCCAAATATACAAAAAGCTGGTGCCGACTGTGACGACTGTCTCTTTTACAAGTCCCCCGCTCACATTTGATAGTGCTCATGCAGTGCACTCATTTATGCATTTAGCTGATGAGACTGAACTCAATAATAATGCAGTAGTCTTAGCTTGGCCTCAAAACTCAGTAGAGATACGTTTACGTATGCTAACTATTGCATATGCAGCTCTTTAAAGTATATAGAATAATTTTCAATTTATAAGTGAAAAATATCATATATTTCCATTTAATTTTTGCAGATCTTGCGGGACATACGCCAGGGACTGCTGCAAATGAGTCGAGGCGAGGGACGCACGGGTAAGTTGTCTGTTTTCTGGGACAGCTCTAAGCCAGCCAAAAATATTTCAATTAAAAACGAGCAGCTGCAATTACATGGCCAACAAAATTGCCTGTCGTCCCTGGCCCACATAAGTGTTTTATGTGATGGCTTTTTTTTTTTTGTTTTTATTTCTTTCGAGGCTGGGTGCTTTAAAATCTGAGCAGACAAAAATTGTGTGCACTCGAGTTGTTGCTGCGGTAGTAGGCGTGGCACCGTCTGGCGGGCGTCACATGCATAAGCGAGCATAAAATCTTATGTCCGTTTCCGGTTGCTTTTTGCAACAACAGCAACCAAAATTTCAAGTACCAACTGTATGTGTGCAACTTTTTGTGCAGCACATGTGGCAAATGGCATTTCAAGTTTTGTGTGCAACGTTGCGTATAATAATATCATGTAGCCGCTGCACATCATATCGGATGCTTGGCTGCAAAAGTTTAAAGCACCCCGCATGCCACAATTGCAATATTCTAGTATGCTGCAACTCCCTGTCCAACCAACGAACCACCCCTCCTTCCCCCCGATACTAACCCACACGAAAATGGCAAAACGCCTCACAGTCTATCCTTTTGCAGATGATACTTATATGTACGATGAGGCACTAAGAACCGGACCGGGTGGTGCGGGTGGCGGCATTATTGGCCTGGGCGGTGGTGCACACTACGCGGTCAGTGCGCTACATCATCAAGGTCATTGGTACGATGAGCCGCCCTACGAGAGCGACCCCGATGACTTCCTTATGGCAGGACTCAACTGTGGACCAGCTGCTACCATTCAGGTAAGTCTCCCCATAAGTGTGTGACTTTGTGTGTGTCTCCAATTGTAAGCCTTCTAATTTAGCTGCTTGTCTGTGATTTACGAGCGCGGTTTACCAAACACTTGCCCCCACTTATTGGCATGCACTTGCAGCCAACAGCTGAATCTTTGAGCACTAAATGCCGCCAAGCATAAGGACATTTGGCACGGCACTCGCATTCGCAGTCGCATTCACAGTTATCGGCCAATTTTTGCCATTCACAATGTCGCCGGCAATCCAAGTGGTTATTTCTTTCTTCTATTTGATGCACACATTAAAGGGGTAGCATGAATTGTCCTAGGCAGCAGAAGGCAGCTTGTAAATATTTAATAAATATATAGTCCCAATCAACATTACCGATCTAGCATGGCCAACGTAAGTGTTATGTGTACGTAAAGATAAGGAAACTAGAAATGAATTGTAGAGCTGGTTACAGGGTATCTATCTGTCAGGCAGTCTCAACCGAAGCTTTTTTTCTTGATTTATACAGCACATTCGTCTTCGCTGTTAATCCTGGCGCAAAGGCAAGTGCCACGCCTCATTGGCCGCTTGGAGCTGTAACTTTGATTTCTCTGCGGATTCTCCAACCTTCTTGCCTTGCTCACCCTTCACTTTTCCTCTCCCTCTCTATCTATCTGGCATTCTCTTTTTATTTGCTTTATTAAATTATACGCTGAATATATTTTGCTAGCGCATTGATTTCCAACTTCGATTTGTATGTCCTTTGGCATTTTTTCTCTCAACTCCAGACTCAACGACTCTCGAACTGCTACTGCGACTTGAACTTCAACTTACTTTATTTTTATTGACAGTCAAAAAGTGCATAATTCTTGTTGACTTGACTCAACCCGTCGACGACGACGACGACATCGTCTTGAGACTTTCCTCAGGCTTTGCATACACATTTTTTTTATATTTTATTTCCTTACTTTCGACTCTTTGTGAAATTCACAAAAGTTGCGCTTTTGTCGCTGCGCCTTTGGGGATGTGAAAGTGGGTGGCTGGCTGGTTGTGGGTTGTGGGTGTAAAGTGTGTACCCCATTTCAATTTGGCAGAGCGAGCGCTGAAATTTTGTTTTCTTAGTCAATTGAAATCACTCAACAGTGGATTCGATATGCTTGAACCGCCCTTTGTGGCCTTTCAATTTCATTTTTCGCTTTGATGTGGCCAAAAAACAACAAAAACAGCAACAAAACCAAATTTGCTTAGCAAAAAGTTTTTGCGGTTTGCGCAGCACTTTACCCGGCCTGTCCATAAAAATGTGAAGTACACAACTGTCCCTGCTGATATTATTGTTGTTGTTGTTGTTGTTGTTGTTGTTGTTGTTGTTGTTGTATTTGCTCATTGGACCGCATCTGGCTAATTTTAATGGGCCCGAAACCTTAAAAAGTACCAAAATGCAGAGCATTTGAATTCGAGACCAAAAATCTCACTTACTCTCTCTCTCTCTCTCGCTCTCTCTCATTGTTTGCCCTTTGGTGATTGAGGCACTATAGATTTGCAACAAATTCATTATCTATGGCCCCAACTTGCAACTTTGTTGTTGTTGCGATACCACTGACTTCATGAAGTATGCAACAGCAAACCTACACGTTGCAAAACTTTGCAATTTACATGGTGCCACAAATTACAACATGAAACTTGCTGCTGTAATTGAGACGTGTGTATGCGTGTGTGGTTATGTGTGTGTGTGTGTGTGTGTGTATGCGTATGCGTGTGTTTACCGTTGGTTGTTTGTGTATGCGTGTGTATACTGTTGTGTATGTGTCCCAAATGTAAAGCAACAACTTTCCAATTTCCGCTGCGTTCGGATTTAAAATTCCTTGCAAAATAAAACTAAAATGAAAACTCAAAAGCCCCAACAAGAGAAACAACAACAATAACATAAAATCACTGACAATCAACAAAAACAACAGCAACAACAAGCAGCTGAAACAATAATAGCCACAACGGGAAACTCAACGGCAACACGCGGCACATAAACTTTTATAACTTTGTTAATTTTTTATAATTTGTTGTTACTTTTCTTGTTTTTGTTGCTGTGCAACAAATTCTACTTGAGCGCTAATCCGCATGTTTTGCTTACATTTCTCATGCTACATATCTTTCTCTTCTAGGGTGGCCGCGTTCGCTTTTCGAACAACCGCGAGCGCACGGGCGTAATTTCATTAAGATCCGCCGGAGATATTTCACTGCCGCAACGAGGTCCGCCGCGACGAGGGCTTATCGTGCCGCAGCAGCCGCCAAATCCGCCGACAATAATACCGTTAACGCATGCCAGGTAAGTGTGTGTATGTGTGTTTGTATGTGTGCGCTGTTGCCACGGGGCAGTCGAACAGTAGCCCGAATAGTTGGGAAGGGGGGCACGGGGATTTGCGGCAGAGTCCTGCCCTGCTGATTGCCATTATTATTTGCAGTTGAGTTTATGACAGTGGGGGCCAAAGGCAACGCATTAATAATACAAACGCAACAAAGAGGCCAAAGAGAACACAAAAAATGTGTTATATATATGTACATAATATATATATATATATATATATATATCTATATATGTACACACTGAAGTCCTGGAGGGTGAGCAGTTATCTTGTAATATTTGGCAATTGCTGGCACAACTTGGACCCTTTGACCACTTCAAAGTGCTGGTCAAGAAACTCAGTGAAGTACAAAATGTGCCACAAATGTGTGCAGTGTGGCATGAAAAGGCCAAACATTTAGCCCTGTAAACAAGCCAACACTAATAGCTGACCGAATCAAACCCAAAAAGCAAACCCAAACGCAAAAGCCCAAAACCAAATCGCAACAAATCGAATCGAATCGAACCAAAAGCAAAGCAAAGCAATCAACCAGCTCAACTGCTGCTGCTGCTGCTGCTGCTCCTGCTGCTCTCCCCTATGGAATCCTTGAATTTATTTGTCAATGTGAAAAGGTGCGCAAAAGGATTGACCCGAGCAGAAGGGCAAAAAAAAAAAATAAAAAAATATATAAAAAGGTAGCCTCACTTCATTAGTGCTGTTATCAACATTTTGCAGCCACATGAATGAATAAGCCAAACGAAGGAACGAGCCAACGAACGAATGAACGAAGTGAATGACAAACTGGCTCTTTGAATGTCCTGTCTCACTCGACCATCTGTCTGTCCGTCTGCTGGACTGACGGACTGCTTGCAACATATCGTAACGCATTGAAGCGAAAGTCATCAATTTCATATTGTTACGCATGCCACAAAGAATAAAACATTGACTCAGCAGCAGCACCAGCAAAAGTAGATAGGAAGCCTGGGGAGCTCCTTTCGGGCCCGAAACTAATGGGAACACCACCAGGACGAAGTCGTCTGCAATATTGGACCAAAGCAGAGACAGCAACGACGTCGACGACGGCACTTGAATGAAATGGCATTATTGCTACTTCAACGCGGCTCCAGAGCGGTCTACACAACAACACGGCTCGTCAATCAGCCAGGTCCAAACGACAGAACAAATGTGGAGTTTGCCAGTTGCCAGTTGCCAATTGACAGTGGAGCACCGTTTTCCACACGTACGCACCGGGCAACTATACAAAAGACGTGCTGAAATAACTTATACGCCCTGTATACCCGTAGGGCCAAAACAAAAAACTTTCCTTGGCCAAATAAAAGAAACAAAAATAAAAATAAATGAAAAAAAAAAATAACAGAAAATACACATTTACGAAATACAGCCAAAAGTGAAAATCTCAACAGTGTTAAAGTCAAACGGCCAGGCAGGCAGCAGCAACGACAGCAGCAACAAACAAATAAAAAGAATTCGGAGAAAAGGTATAAGATATTTATTTATATCAGCATTTGGTTGTGCGTGGACCCAGGACCTTTGTGCCAAAGTGTTATTATTGCTGTTGTTGTTGTTATTATTGTTGCTGTTGCCCTTGTGTATACATATTTGCTTAGCAGCAAACCAAGTCTGGTTTGAAATCAAAACGGTTATCGAAAGCCTCTTCAAGTGTACACTAGGATACAGGATATGCACATACCCCAGTCAGGCAGCTAGGCAATCGTTAGTCATCCTTGGGTGCTGCTACTCAAGGTGAAGATGAACAAATATTTGGCATATAACTTAAATAGTTTGTTCTTATGCACATATATGAGCAATGAGAAGCCAACTGCTTCAAGTGAATTGAAAGCACAGTTGAAAGCTGCCAAAATGTGTACAGAATGCTGCATTTAATTGGTTGACCAGCTAGGTTTTACATATCTAAAAAAAAAAAACAAATGCACAAGAATGCTAATAAAAATCGATTTAAAAAATTATGAAAATATGCATTCGAGATTGCATCAATTTTCCTACATCCATTTATTTAAGAGGGTATAAAATTGATAAAAATTCTACAGACAACCACTTTGTCCAGACAAAGCCGTGTAAATCCAAATGCATTTGTGGAAGTTTTTTTATTGGAATATGAATTTTTAATAGGGAAGGAACTCAACAAAAAATACCCATGGTTAGCCAAGTTTTAAACCTAAACTTTAGTAGTTAATTCAAAAATACCCATAAGCAACTGGGTAAATACGCATTAAGTGAAATACATTTTACATTCAAGCACATACATATAATTCCATTGTTGTTCCATTGCAGGTCCCATGATCGTGAGAGCGGCGACTATGCGGGCTCCATTTCGGATTTACAAAGTGTTACCTCCAGACTCAGCACAGTTTCGGTGAGTGAGCCAAAACCCATTAGATTCCATGAAGCAGCAAGCAGCCAGCTGCCAGCACCCAGCAGCAAGCCAGCTCATTTAAGTAACTCCTCCTATCAACTTACGAGTACAGACGAGCACCGACAAGCAGACACACGTGTGTGCGTCTCAATGCGTCGTATAAATTGATTAAGTGCACTTAGTGACAAACAAAGTTCGCATTTTGCCAAACGTCCTTTGCGCAGGAACACAGGATGAGCTGAAGAATAACCAAATGCACGTCGGGACCGTGTGCGAACATAAAAACTCGAAAAGCTTTTTAGCCAAAAGTTTTCTCTGTTTTCTGTTAGGCAGTCGCAACGACGCCACTTAAGCCAGCTAAACGATGTCGAAATGCCAAATGAGAACCGACTGTTGGCCAATTCATTGGCCAACTTGACTTGGCTTGTCTGGTTTTTTTTGTTTTTTTTAACGCATTTTACTTCTTACCACCTTTCCCCCTTTAGATTGGCACCAACAATTGCACGGCAAGATACAGGACGCTGAGTGGCGGAATTGGTGAGTCGCCATCGCTGTCACCGAGTCCTTCATCCGATTACGAGGACATTGGCGCCACACGACATACAGCAAAGGCCAAAAAGAATGGGCTGCCCTACAAGGCGAATACGATTTGTCAGAAGGCCATGGTGCATCATGTAAGTTAATTAATCTCTGTTGACGACAACCCGAGCAACTCGTGAGTGTGCCCTGTGCATGTGTGTTTATGTATGTGTGTGTGTGTGTGTATGTGTGTGTGATTGCAATTGCATTTTGGTAACAACAACAACCGACATTGAGATTATTGACTCGTCGGAACTCTGTGAGCTGCAAAATGTAATTAGCTTGGCCATTTACATATGCGCCTGATTGGAATTTGTGACCATTCGCTCTCTCTCTCTCTCTCTCTCTCTTTCTCTCTTGCCATCTATATCTTTCTCTATCTCTCTTTTTGTATGTTCAAGTCACTTGCAGTTTATCTGCGGCCTATGTAGAAAACACTGCTATAAAAAGACCAAAAGGACTCGAAAATACTTTTGCATCATGGCCAACGGGCACCGTTTGAACATGCACTCTAAATGCAAATGCCAGTTAAATGAGTTTTTATGCGCGCCTCAACAATGCCGGACACGCAAAGGGGTGGCAAGGGGAGGCAAGAGATCGCATCCCCATGCCTTCAGGGCAGACAGCAAAAGTGAAAGTTCATTTTCAGTTTCATGTGTTGGGCCTTTGGCCATGATTACTTTTCGCTGCGGCTGAAAATGCACTAAATAACTTTGTGGAGGGAATTTGCGTTGCCTTTTCTAATAAGCTGAAAGTTGCATTATATTTTATGTTACCGAATATGCTGATCTTTCTGACTTGATATTTAAGATTTGGCCTTTGCTATTTTAGCAAATTAATTTCAATTTCTCTCTGATATTTTACTCGATCTCTGAGACGATTTATTTTAACGATCTTTGGGCTCATCGGGTCTTATATGAAAGTTCTTAAAACCATAATCCCTTTTCTCAACAATATGGGTAAACACAACCTTAGCGATATTAGAGGCCGGACTGCCAGTGTTTTTGAGCCAGTCCTTCATCAGGCGCATCTCGGTGCGAGGACCCTCAATGTAACCCTTGACAGACCCTTCTGCAGTATTCATGCACCAGCCCCGTAGCCCCAGATTCTTGGCCTTTATCTCGGCATGGCGACGAAAGTAGACTCCTTGCACCTTGCCAAAAACTTCAAATTCACAGGAGTGAATTGCAACCATTTTTGCTTTCGGGTACCAAAACAAACACAATTTTCTATTCTTATATAAGAACAAAAAATAAAAAATTAATTCAAAGGGATACTTAAATTTTGAAGTATTATTCAAAGCGAACTTGTATCAAATTCATAAAAAAAATATATATATTTATATATATATAAATGCTTTCTGACAACACCTTAGAAGACAAATTTGCTTATACAGAGTATCGCATAATCGGACTCATGACTTAAGGATTTCCACATTTTGATTTTTACATTTGAAAAAGAGTTTTTTTTTCGCGTCTGCAAAGCAAAAATGCAGACAAGTTTGTTGTTTTGCTGGTTGGTTGCAACACAAGTTGCAATCGGCGCCTAGAATTGTTGACTGAGCGAGATATGAGGAAAGTTTTGTTGCAATCGCAAGGCAAGCAGCTTAATACTCACTGTCAAACTCTCAAAAAGCCAATGCCAAAGCCAAACCGGAAGCACTGCAGCCAAATCCAGCCGAAGACCTGAAAAATGCACAGCCACCGCAAAGGGTTTGTCTTCCACAGACTGTAAGTCTATCCATGTGTTTGTGTGCGAGTGTGCATGTGTGTGTCTGTGTGTATGTGTGTGTGTGTGTGGGAATTTGTGTGGCAGCATTAAACTTTTTAATGATTTAACTAACAAAACTTTTGGCTCTATTCTCTATGCTCTGCTCTCACCCCGCTCAACATGCAATTTATTGCACAACATGATGATGACGACGACGACGACGACGATGCTCTAAACAACTTTCACTGCGCTGGTGTTGCAGTCGAGCGAAATGCGTAGCTCGCCAAAGGAAATTGGCGCATTTAATGAGAATGGACGGAACTTTGTTGCCACAAAGGATACATCGAGGGATTTTAGCAATTCCCAAGATAATACCGACCGTGGCAGTATGAGCGATCAGGCGTTTGCATGTTCCGCCAGCTCCGTCGAAAGTTTGCCCAGCGCATCCGGTTCGAGTAAGTATGCTAGCTATCTGTATACATATGCATATACATATATATATATTTGCTTATGTGTAGGTGTGTGTGCGATGTGTGTGTTGTGTGTGCTTACAATTTAGAGCTTTGATTTTGGTTTCTACTTTTGCCTTTGGGTTTTCTTTCGCTCGGGCAGATAGAAGCATTCGCCTCGTTTCTGGTGGTTTGTTTATAAAAATTCCCAGACTGCCAACCAACTTCGCCTCGTCTATTCCCCACCGCTACCAACCCTGCAATCCACCAGCTGCATATTGGTCTATTAACAATTGTAGTTGTTGTTGCGGCTGTTTCTGCAACCGCTGCACAATAACTTGAAATTTTGCAAACTTAATGAATTTTTAATGCACTTGCGCACAGTCAAGTGGCAACTGGCAACTGGCAACTAGCAACTGGCAACTGGCAACGGCCAACCGGCAACTGGCAATGTGGCAAGTGCTTGGGGTATGCGGCCTTGCAGTGCAGCCCAATGTGCAATGTCTGGGGCGTGGTTAAATAACGGCCAGCCGTCGACGCTGCTGCAGCTCAGTTTTTAATGAACAAAAGTTTTCGCTATATGCCCAAAATTCTACTCTAAATAAAAAAAAACCAACTCAAAGCAAAACAAAAACCAAGAGCAGAAGCCGAGGGATTGGGCTAAAAGGTGGATTTACTATGAAGAGGAGCAACTTTGAAAAGTGCAAGAAAAAATACTTTATTTTTATGTGGCTGAGACACAAAGCAAGGATTAGCCAAAGCTTTGGCCAAAAACTTCAAGTGCTTATTTGAATATTTTTTGGGCGGACTGGGCTTTGTGTCTGTCCCTCTCTCCCTCTCACTCCTTTTTGTGTGTGTGTGTGTAGAAATATTTGAAAAGTTTTTAATTAACCAAACGAACTGTGTGTGTGTGTGTGTGCGTAAGTATGTGTGTGTGTATTTTTGATACTGCCAAAAATTCCTTAGCCCTTGGCTAATTGGCTGTGGGCGCATTAATTGGAAAATTTTCTGAGCAAACTTCCATCAGGATTTTGTCGAGACAAATATTTAAACTTGAAACCATCCATTTGGCAGGCACTCAAGCCCTGGTACGTCCTGGCAGCCCCCACAGCTCCATTTCTGCCGAGGATCGCAGCTCGCTGGCGACCATTTGCAAGGCCAAAGCACTTGTCGACAGCCTGCCCAATCCCTACGACAAGGAGGCGCTGAAGTTCAAGGTAAGCGAAAACTTCAACTAATCGACAACAAGTGTGTAATATTTGAAATTCCTCAACTTGTATTAGCGAGCAAGCAAGCACTAAACTTATACAATTATATACTTATTTATACCTATAATTTGAAAACCATTGGCTTATCTCATATTGCAGAAGGGCGAACTCATTGATGTGTTGTCTATGAATGCCTCCGGCATTTGGAAGGGTCGCTGTCATGGACGTGTGGGTCACTTCAAGTTCATCAATGTGGAAGTGCTGCCCGAGCAGCGCATGAAGAACTCGAGCAGTAAAACACTGGCGCCAACCTCGCGGCTGGCAAATACCAACAATGGTAGTGGCAACAGTGGGCCCATTTCTGTGGAGGATCTGCTGATGCGCATTGGCCTCAAGGAGTACACTTCGGTGTTCGTGCTCAACGGGTAAGTGGTGTAGATGAAACAAAACTCTCAACAATTTTTTGTTGGATTGTTTCACCTATCGTTCCATTTGCAGCTACGAGGATCTGGAACTGTTCAAGGAACTCGAGCCGGCCGATCTGGATTACCTGGGCATACTCAGTCAGGAGCATCGGGCCAAACTGTTGACGGCAGTGCAGCTGTTGCATGACATTGAATGTAAGCATTAGAGAACCATCTTAAACCACACCCACAGCTCAACCAAAAATCAATATTTGTCCAACTGTCCCACTTGAACACACTCCACACACGCATACACACACACACACTTAAAACAGCTTCAAATTTCGCCCGTACAGGCTCCGATGTGGACATTGCCGGCTCCAGTTCAGAGAACGATGAGGCGCGCTTGAATAATATCAACAAGAAGCACGGCGCATCTCCGTTCGGGCGACGACACTTCCCCCGGGACTCGGGCTGCTACGAAGGATCACCGCTGCCCAGCTCGCAGACGCCAACGCAGACGGTGAACTCGACCGATGAGTCAAACAGTCTGGACGATGTGGTGTCCAAGTGTTCCAGTGAGATCATGAAACGTGTGGAGAGCGCACGGCGCTGCAAGGATAATCCCTTTAAGGCGACTCTGCCAGCACGTGTCGGGAAGAAGTCCTTTCTTGGCGGCGGCGGGCTTATGGGCGACGATACGCTCACACGTGGCGGACTCAGTGAGAAGTCGAGCGATTCGGGAGTCAGCAGCAGTTCGCTATCGTCGGGTCCGCTGAAGAGCAGCACTTAACATTTGCCAACCATACTCGCCCACGAGCTGCTCCTGGGCGTGGGCATAGGCCAAGTTGCTGCTGCCGCCGCCGCTACCGCAGCGGGTAGTAGCAGCAGCAGTAGCGTAGGCGCCACTTCACCCACTACATCAGTTGCCTCGGGCAGCCTCGTGGGCGGTTTGAATGCCACAGCGCCACTTGGCAACATTTGCCACACACTGCCACACGCCCCCAGCTCAACAGCAAGCAACCCGCTGGGCCTGTCCAGCAATCTGCCACTGAATCGCAATCTGGTGATGTTGCGCAACCATTTGCGCAAAAATACGGGTGGCAGCGCCGCGTCGCAGTTGCTGCACGATGACAAGGATCAATAACGACCCATTTATTACATACAGTTTTTAGTTTAGGTTAAGCTGTATTCGATTTATGAGTTAGGTGTATGTATTTCAATTGCTGTGATTCGATAGTGAAAAAAAGGCCAAGACGCGTCTTTCAGTTCAAATGTATAGTGTATAGGGACAGATAGCTAGCAACAGAGAGAAAGCGAGAGATAGAGTTAGAGTAAAAAAGATAACGATAGACAGAGACAGAGATAGAAAGAGATAGAGAGAAAGAGAGAGAGAGAAAGAGAGAGAGAGAGAGATAAACAGAGATAGAACACACACACACAAAGCAAGAGTCAGTTAGTCAGTCAATCCTTCCTCCGATAATGTTGGCATTTATATAAACTGATATACATATATATACATATATATATATTTATATATAAAAAAGAGATAGAGCTATATACTTAGTAATATAATTGTATTGAATTCGTTTAACTATTTTTAGTTAGCCTATTGTAAAGTACTTTTTTAATTTGCCACTTGCCAATTGTTTTTATTGCTGTGTATTTCGTAACGTGATATTGTCAAACGTCCAACTTGAATTGTCGTTTTTAATTAATTACCACACTTTTACTTAGTGCGCGGTCAGAGCTAAAGGGCCCTCATAAATAACTCAAGTTGATTCCTATATTAAAGCACATCGTGTGCAAGCAATAGACCAATAACATTTTATAACAAGCAACAAAAAAGAACAACAAATTTAAAAATATTTACACAAAAAAGAAAAAAAAAAAAAAAAGAAGAAGAAAACACCAACATGCCAACATAAATTTTAAACAATTTATTATTCTATAAAACTCATTTGCATTGTTTACTCTTAAATGCAAATATTGTAAAACAAAAATCAAATCACACACATACTCACACACACACACACACACACATGATAATCCGTCAAAATTGTAAATTTGCAAACCCAGCTAAAAACATTGTATGCTAAGCAATATAAATTGGAAAACGTAGACTCCATGCAAGCGATATGTACATAATTAGGAATTTTTGTCACTGGAGTGTATATTTATGCCATTTAATAACTAATTATAAATAATAACTTATGCATAAGTACATCAAAATAAACATATATATACATATATATATATTTAAACTATTAGCGACTTGCAAGCTATTTAGCGATAATCAAAAAGAAAGGACAATGAAATTAGTCAGGCAGTGCAGGAGATTTTATTGATTTCAGATTAATCCATTAGTTAAATTAATACAAATATTCAAGAGTATATATATATATATATATAGATATGCATTTATCATAGAGCATATAAATATCGGATACATCTTGACTTAAATGTATATTTGACACAAAACAAATCGAGAAAAATTCCAAAATGCTTTTAGCCATTAATGAGCATCATATAAATACATATATCAATATTCATATAATTAAAATTTAAACATAATCCCAAAAATTTAAATAAAAATTAACAGTTAGTCAAGAAACGAAAATGGAAAAGAAACATTTAAAATAATAGCGCACGTGTTAAAGCCAGAGAGTAAGCATATACGTATGTAGGCATTTTGAATTTTTATTTATCTAAAAAATAATATTTAAGTGTTTCAATTGTAAATTATAATTAAAATTAAATGAAACAAAAATAACATACATTTGCACAAGGGCAGCCTGCAGCTTGTGCTAGCAGTTTTCATTCATCACTGTAAAATTATGTAATTAAAATGAATATGTAAGCAATATTAAAGTTTAACATTACAAACAAAAAATGACATCACACTGCAGTTTCAGGCAAAGCAAAGTTAAAAGTAAATTCTAACATTTCATTAGTACACAAACAAATGCAGCTAGCGAACTTTAAATCTCACGAGCTCCATACATTTTAGAAGAAATTTTCAACAGAAAAAATAATATAAATAAAAAAAAAAAAACAAAAGGAGCGCACAACATGCTGATGAAAGTTTATGCATAAATCAAGTAAAAGTCTTAAATAAAAATGAACATATCTAAAAAGTAATCACCGGAGTTTTTTTTTACTGGTAAAGGTTGATCAACAGGTGCGACAAGTCAGCTTTTCAGGTGATTAATGGACAACAAGATTAAGTAACAAAACGTTTTTCGGAGCTCCGACCAGTGTTGAATAACTCTTGAAAACGTCAATGTATACTAAAGACACTTTTTAAATATTTGTTATTGATTTCTTCAAATGGAAATTTAAAAAAAAATTTGTTCGTGTATCAGCACATATTAAGAGTTCAGCGACTTTTGTTGATTGTCTCAAATTTAACAACGAGTGAATTTGGAATGCTAATCAGAAGCAATCAAAAAATAATTTATAAATAGCAATTCATTTAAGACAATCTTCAAAGTTTGATCAAACAAAAAAGACCGCCTAAACAGTACTTACAGAGGTATAATTTGACTGGCATTGAATAAACGCTCTAGTTCACATCAATTCTGATGACCGTACAGCAGATACGTACAGATACGTACATATGTATGTATGTAAGTATATATATGCATTTAGTATGTATGCACACGAGTATAATGTTATCTCTTGAGGTGTCGAGCCAAACTAAAATGTGAATGTACAAAATTCATAAACCTACGAACCAGGCAGATACATCTCAATGTGAACGACTAGTAATGAAGCTTGCCACTGGGGTCGATGAGGCGAAGCTGCCTCTCGTAATCTGCGCTGATGCTGATTAAATTTACGACAATCGTGAAATAGATCTATCTGTTAAGAGGGGAGGTTGGGTGGATACACGCATAAATAATGCATACTGATGTTTATTCATATAACCGTTACACTTGCAACTTGGAACTAAAATCATTTTTACAACGTGCCACATAGCATAGTATTTCTCTCGTTTGCTTTATTTTTGACGTAATCAGCTGGACCGGGAAATAAATTTGCGCTTAAGTGCCTTAGTAGATTGTTAAATTGCTTTTGTCTTTCTTCCTACAAGTAAGTAAATGAAAATATGAAAATTGATATTATTGCATTTGTACAAACTACATGGACTCTATCTCATTTTCTGCAACATTTTGCGCTTAGTTTCAGTTTCAGTTGCTGCGCGTTCCGAGCCAGAGCCAGAACCAGAACCAACGCGCATAAATAATAAATACAATAATCTAATAAAAACTATCAAAGACAATAGACTATGTGTGGTATATAAATATATATATATACATATTTTTACTATAGACTGCCAAGTAAAAGTAGAAGTGGAGTGGAAATTTTGTAATTGTTGATTGATATGAAAATTAGATACCTGTAATCGTCAAAAATTAAAATTCCCTGGCGTACATCGACCCCAATACATTCTGTGAACACGCATTCACCCCTGGTAGATATCTTATCGCGCTTAAGCCGGAGACTCTAAACTTCTAATTCTTATCATAAAAAAACAGATTTCACAAGTTAAACGCACTTTTCCTAATCCAAACCAAAGTCCAAGTCGAAATTAAAATCTACCAGCTAAAAATCCCATTTCTTGGAAATGCACTTCATCAAATCGACTAGGCTTAAAATTAATGGCTTGAAGTCTATGGAGAACACTTATTATTGAAAAATGGGTCTATTCAAACTTTACACATAATGAAACACCAATTTTGATTAATCTTTAAATACAAAATAAATTAAATTCGAAAATTTCAAATCTGAACCTGCTCAATTAAATATTTAAGCTTCAGCAAGAATGATGCACTTCCTTAAATATATAGCGGTCATGGAGTTTGTTCATCTTTAATCGTGTTGTATATTGTATTTGACATAGTAAACTGAAGACCCTCACTTATCTGTAATTATTTAATAATGCTTTTGCGCTCTGTCTCTGCTGATAAGCCACCTGATACAGAGCAGCAGAGGGCCCAGCTCTTAACGCCGCCATTCACCGTTGCCGACACTCATAACAACACCATCGAGAGTTGCTGACGGTTGCTGAACTGCACGGGCAGACAGCGGGTACTTGAGATTTTCAATTTGCATGCGTAATGCGCATTTCTCACAATCGATCAGTCACTTTTTTCAAATATTATCAAAACATTTTCAACAGATTGAGCAATTTAATTGCTCTAAACAAAATAATCGCCAACAAAATATCGATTTCAAATTAAAGCAGTTACGCCAAAAAAAAAAAAAAACAATTTCGAATCTTATCAACCAAAATACAAAATCACATTTTATGAATTTACTTTAGGGCATTGGTTCGTAAAATTAATTTACTACTCAAAAGAGTGTGAATCGCTTATGAAAGTGGAATATTTCTGTTGATGGTTATTAAATTACCGCATGGAAAAAACAACTACAGTAAACGGTAAGTACAGCATTTGTGTCAAACTAAGTCATTGACAAATATCTTAATTGCAAGAGATAAAGATTGTTGTTCTTTAGTGCCCATTGTCTATAGTGCATTTTAGTTTTAATGATACCCACTTAACACATTCACAATTGCAACAAAGTAAAAATCGTTTTTTTCCAGTTTTATTAACCACAATTAGGAGATAGAAATGAGACCTCAATCATCTATGGCGTTTACAGCTAAATTTATATAGGCACATAAAGATATTTTTCTAGTAAAAATCATAAACTTTAGCACTTTATACACTTTTGTATTATGAACTGCATT
Source organism: Drosophila cognata (assembly GCA_035041535.1). Lineage (NCBI taxonomy): Eukaryota > Metazoa > Arthropoda > Insecta > Diptera > Drosophilidae > Drosophila > Drosophila cognata. The sequence goes on along the minus strand of JAWNLC010000571.1, from coordinate 6,759,065 downwards.
CGTATAATTAAAGCTATAATCATCCCTTATACGGATTATGTAGATAGCAACAGAAGCATCAGCACGCAAAACCAAATACAATACAATGGTAGATAAGCAAGAGGCGGATGTAAATAGTAGGAAATTATCTACGCCAGCGTCGACGAGCGTTCATGAAATGCAAGTAGACGAATCGGAGATAAACGATCCCTTCCAGGCGCTCATGGAGAAAGCGGGCAACCATGGACGCTATCAGATCCTCTACAACTGTGTGTTCGTTGCTGGCCTGGCCTTTGCTGGTGCCATGATTTACATGAATATTATATTGGCCCTCAATATACCCGAGCACTGGTGCACGGTGCCGGGCAAGGAGCACACAAACTACACAATAGAGGAGTGGCGTGATTTGACATTACCCAAGTGAGTTGTTCTTGGCATAAAATCGAACCGTTCTCTAAACATTGCACTTATATAGACAGAAAGACAATCGGGACAAGGAGACGTACAGCAATTGTGAAATGTACGATGCCAACTTTACAGAGCTAACGGATTTCACTGCCTGGAGCAGTAGTAAGAATCAAACTACAGGTGAGTAATGCAAAGAAAACATACATCGGAAAGAAGGAAGACACCCCTTAATAGAAAAGTTGGCATCCTGGCTACGCCCATGTTCACATATGCCTAAGCACATACATACGCATTAGATTGCCTGGCTTTGTGGCAATCGAAGCGTATGGAAAAACTTGGGCGGCAGTCGCTCGTCTGTCTTATAAATTTTTACAACTTTGCACTCTAATACGTTTTATGGTCATTACGATTGCCAGTTTGCCAGCACGGCTGGAGCTACGACCTGACCTGGTACGACAGCTCAATACCCACCGAACAGGACTGGGTCTGTGCCAAGGATTTGTTTGTAACGAATGTGTTCGTTGTTGGCCGCGTGACGGAGGTGGTTGGCTCATTTATATTTGGACAAATGGGCGATTCGTAAGTTGGCTCCAAAACTAAATTATGGCTCTGAGCGCGAGCAATTCGCAATTGTTCAGCGGTAATTGAATTTGTATTTTTGTTTGGACGCAGCTTCGGTCGCAGCGTAGTCTACTATATTAGTGTCGTCTTCTGCTCGGTGGGGCGACTGGGCTCCGTGATGTGTACATCGTCGTACACATGGTTCCTCATCATGTCCGGCATTGTGGGACTCGCAGCCAACAGTCTCTTTCAATCGCCACAAATTATTGGCATGGAAATCTCACGGGAGTAAGTTTGACAGTGCATACGCAAAAAGAAAATGAAAGAAAAAAACTTTTTCCTAACTAACTTTACTTTCGCTTGGGATTGCAATTGTGTTTCGCCAGGGAGGATCGCAGTCGAATTGCCTTCTTTCAGTGCGTGGGCTGGTCGGTGGGCACAACGTTGATGCCTTTACTCTTCTGGTGGCTGCGCCACTGGGAATCCTTTATGTGGCTGACATCGTTGCCAACGGCGATGGTTTTAATTTTCTCCAAGTAAGTCACGCAGTCAATTCAATTGAATGAACGCTCCAATTGTTCTCGTTGCCACTGTCAATACCCATACGCATTCGCATTTGTTTCTATTTGTATACCCTTGCTTAGGCTGTCACAAATTTGTCACGAAATTTGTAACGCACTGAAGGGAAAACATCTCCACTGCGTCAATATATGAACACACCTGATTAGCTATAACAGTTGACTTCCTATAATGATGTTTGTCAGTGTGTGTACACTAGTCTATTCTGAATCCATATTGATTCAAATTTACTTGTTTGAATCTATTGTATTAACAATATTGCTATCTAACTCATTCCTTTCCTGACATCTATTGGCATGTCCTGTCAACACAATGCCGATAATTAATGCGTTACTACAACATCGATTATATATATATATATATATATATATATATGTATATTGTATATTATATACAAATATATACTTGATCAGCATTAACATATGAGTTCCTATAACGATGTCTATAAGTCTGTAGTTGCATATTTCCTTACATTTTATTAACTACGTTAATGATTTTGCAGATAGCTTCACCTGCTTAATTATTCACTTAGCACTTATGAATATTTCCTGATAAAATTCGACTAGTAAATTATACTGATAATTATTCTGTAACTACACTATCTCAAAATTGAGAAAATATTTTTTCTAATGCTTCTACTATTAAAGTAGAAAGTTATCAATATAAATTGACAGAAACTTATTTCAGGCATAATCCACTTTTCAAATTTTGAGAAACAGTTTTGACTTTCATTTAATTAGAGATTCTCCATATCAGACTGCTATGTGGATCAAAAAATGTATTATACGCATCAGTAGTTGATTGGCATCATTGTACATTTTCCGATGGTGGCAAGGGCATTAAATACGTGACTTACCGAAACTATCAATTCTTATTTTTTGTCCCTGCGTTTAGATACACAATCGAATCGCCTCGTTGGTTGATTAGCAAGCGACGCTTCCGCGAAGCGATTGTACAGTTCAAGAAGATTGCGAAAATTAATGGGCGAACATTCGATGTGACCGAGAAAGAGCTGACCGAAATCTATAGTCTGGACAGGCATGAGGTTACATATGGAATGGCATCGCTGTTCGCCGGCTGGCGTCTGGCTCGGAATACCATCATCATGGGCTTTAGCTGGTGGGCAGAAAAGCAGCTAAAAACTGAGAACCCAAAAAACCAATTTGCATTTCTAACTGTATCCAGTTTTGGTTGATTTTCGACATTTTGCAGGTGCGTGGTTGCGGTTTCCTACTTCACGCTGGTCCTCTTCAGTTCGCGGATGGCTGGCAATCCGTTTTTGAACTTTTTGTACCAAAGCATTGTGGAAATGCCCTCCTACGTAGTCGGCAAATACATGGGTGAGTGTGCGAAATGCAAGTAAGCTTTGAATGTAACAAAACTGACCACTGATTGCCAATCATCTGTTCATGTTTTGGTTCCTATTCGAAAAGGCGACAAATATGGCCGTAGGTTTACCAATTCGGTATCCTTTCTCATATCGTTCTTCACCTGCCTGCCTATCATTGTCTACGCATCGGATGATAAATACGAATGGCTAATGATCTATCTGGCCACGTTCATTAAGTTCCTAAATGCGGTCACATTCTTCACGGCCAATCTACAGTGCCTGGAGATCTATCCCACCTGCGTCAGGCAGACGGGACTCGCACTGGGCACGATTCTCTCAAGTGCGATTGGAGTCCTTGCACCGTATCTGGTTTACTTGGGGACGACTGTAAATATTCGAGCACCTTACTATATACTGGGCACCCTGTTTCTGCTGGGCGGAATCGGGGCAATGTTCCTGCCCGAGACGCTGCACAAGAAGCTGCCAGACACCATCGAGGAGGCGAAGAACTTTGGCAGGCACGATGTAAGTAACAGCAGCCGGCTATCCATAAGTCTGCCATCAGCTATCGACAGCATCTAATTTATAATTTAAATTATGCAAAGCAGCCGTAGCCTAATTTCATTTTTCACAAATTTAATTTACAGAAATTCTTCAGTCTGCCAAAAGCGCCGTTGGCGCAGAACATGAAGTCGAAAATGATGCCAAAGTCGGAGCTGGAGCCGGAGCCGGAGCCAGAGTTAACCAAGTTGAATCAGCCATCATATGCGCCTTGAAGCTTGCAATTGATTTGGCTTGGTCCCGTTGTGAAGTTACCATTAAGTACGCCCGAAGTATTAAGAATAAAGTGTTGTTATACTTAAATTTGTGCTCGTTGTCCATGTGAAGGTGTACTTATGTTGGCAACTGTAATAAGCCCCATATAAATCACACGAGCTCCGTCGAGAATGAATGAATGAAATCTCTGCAATGAGTTTATCAGCGCATCTGTCAGATATTTACAAATTACCTGCGATACCATTTGCCGTTGCCCTTGGCGTAAAGGTGGGTGGGTTAGGTAAACGTCTCTCTCTCTCTCTGTGTGTGTGTGTGTGTATGTGTCGGTGTTGCTGATGCTACTGTGGCTAATTTAATAAATTGCTTGGCAGACACACGCGTCGTATGCGTAATGCGCTCCACTCGCCTGATTTATGCCAGTTATGTATCAATTTTTATCACCAGTTGCAAAAATGAGCCTTCTCCCCCAACACCCAAAACCCGCACAGGAGCGAAGAGTTGGCAAAGTGTTAAACTGTAAGCAGACACTAACACCGCCAACAATAACAACGATTGTTGTGAATGAAAAAAATTTGTATGGTAAGATTACGAAATTTTAACACTCTATAGAAACACATTATACGAACTCTGCAAATAACCAGAGCCTTAAGTGGAAGCCATTCACAGTTAAACGTACCTTTTAAATACCGCTAGTTATCTCCTCGCCAAGACATTGCAATATATTGTGGTTATTATAGAAACAGCCTCCACTAATTAGAAAAACTCTTCCACCTTGAACAAAACCTGTAGCAGACACATAGTACAAGACAGCAATTTTCATGCTTTGCACTTATATGTGGTTACAAGTTTCAGACAATGGTAAGTCCCTTGTCGGCGCATGTTACAAGCCATGTTACCAAGTTGCGATACCCTCCAAAGGCACAGCAAGTTTCGACAGCAGCAGCAAAACTTGTTTGCACAAGCAAGCAACGGCAACAGGAACGTGCAACTTTTATGCGGCAAGGTGTTTCGTTTTTCAAGTTATTTATTATGATTTATTTGCCAATGTGGCAGCGTCTGAGACTTAGACTGAGAGTTGAGTTCTAAGCGCTGAGAGACTGAGAGTTGAGACTCAGACGAAGTCGTAGTCATAGTCGTTGTCGGAGTTGAAGGCTTTCGTTGCTAGCCTGCAGCAGCGATAAGTAAATTGTTTATCCTACTTGTGAATAATGGGCTGCGACGCCTCGCCTCGGCCAGCCGGGGCATCCATTCAGCTTGATGATCAGCTTGATGTTCGCAGCGCTCGCAGTAATGGCCATGGCAGTAACAGCAGCTAACATTGTTATGCTTTCATAAACAGCTGAGCGCAATTTTCTGATAAGAAAAGTCCGGGCTGCACTTTTCATGTATGTGTGTATGTGTGTGTGTGTGCGAGTGCGAGTGTGTGAGTGTGGGTGGGTGTTGCTGGCTATTTGTTTCAATTTATCATAAAAGGCAACGCCGGAAGTCAGCCAAGCTGCAGTTGAATGAACGACAAGCGACTCTGTCTTCAGGCAGCTTAGCCTTAAGACGACGATAGGGCAAGTCCTTTCCTCTCTCCCTCTCTCTCTCTCACTCTTCTGCTCTCCGGCTCTCTCTTATACTCTATGGCATTGGATAGGAGGCACTTTAAAGCATCATCAGTGGCTCACTGCATAAACATTATGCGCAATTATCAGTGTCTGTCTGGTTGCCAAATGCCATTTTAAATATGACCCTCATTCTGAAGCGCCAGCGCAGCGGAAATAATGAAAACAAATGCTTCACGCATTTACATTTACAACTACAATTAAAGCAAAGCGAAGCGTGAATTAAATTGAATTATTATTTCTTCTGTGTTGTTTAGTTTTGGTAAGGCGCCCGAATGTATGTTGATTCTTGCGCTGAGTTCTTCATATTTCATTCAATTGGCGAATGAATAAAACTATTTGCAATATTTCATGCAAGCAGCTGCCACATGAACTGAATCCTGTTATGGTTGGGAAGAGTGGGCTGTGCAGCCGCTCGCCTTGCTGCGGGTGCAACAACAATGATTGCGCTTTATTTGCGATAATAAAACACACCATCGCACCCAGGAGGACAACAACAAGGACGCTGGCGACTTTGGTGCGAAATCGAACCGCGAAATTGTAGCAAACTGCGCGTACATTGGCCTCCATGGCAGCGGTAATAGCAAAAGTCAGGAGCCAGGACCCGGGACTCGCACCCGGATGCGAATGGGATCGCGAGCGCCAACAAGCATCCGGTTGCAATGCCGTGGCGAAAAATATGGCAAAGCTGCAAAGAATATTTAAGCTGCGACGTTGCAGCAAATATTAAAGAAAAACATGTGAAAATAAGAATGCGCTGTATGGCGTTGTGGTAAAGGGGGTAGTGGCCCTGGGGGGCGCAGGGGCAGATTGTTCTGGATGCTGGCAGAAGGATTTACTGCATATTTCATGTTCACAACGAACCAATTTTACGCTCTTCAAATCCTATTAGTCAATGGCCCTTTGGGGATGCAACGCCAGCTCTAGTCACGGCAGCTGTTCGACAATGTCTAAAGGGTTGATCGGGGTTGGTTCGGGGTGGTCGGGTTGGGTGGCTTAACTTTGCTGCTATTGCACTCATTGTGATTTACTTGTAGACACATGCACGTATATATATATATCTAAATATATATATATTTATATATATATGTGTATATATAAGTAATACTCAGGCGACTGGCCTAGGTCAGCTTAGTATGCCCAGCATTTCCGCACGATTATGCCCAGTATGAATCTGTGTGTGTGTGTGTATTCGGTGAGTGTATATTTTTGGTTATGGGGCTAAGCCAGTTGCGACCGAGGCCCAAACTGCGAAAGCCCTCATCAATCTCGCTACTTGGAGAGCATGAATTATGAAAAACGTGCAAAATCCAAACGGAAATTAAAATCTATCTCAAAAAAATGTAGTAAATCCTTTTACCCACACACACACACACAAGCACATATCAACTGAGGCGACCCACACACACAAAAACAACAACAAAATGCACAGTTCGTTAAACAAATGCTCGCTGGTTAGGCGCATAAAATCAAAAAAACAAATTACAAAATAAAACACGTTAAGAAGGCTCGACTAGAAGATATCCTGAACTTAAGTCTTTATCTATCAAAGGATATGCAAATCATATATTATATAAGATAAACGGAGGAAGCTAAAAGTTATGCACTTTATGATCTGTTTGAAAAGTAATTAGTAAAGTTAAAAGTACAGATTTTTGATTAGATATATAAAGGCTACCTAAATTGTAGAATAGCCTCTCTGATATTACGTTATGGTCTATGTGCTACTTAAGTGTTTTCCCGACCAGAGGATACCCTGTTTGCACCCAAATACGCACAGCCCTTCCGGCAACAGAGATCATTCTTAAAAATATTGAGCCTAAAATGTATTTTAAATTGTTCTAATATTCCCAGTTTTAGTCTGGACAAATGCTTAAAGAAAATTTAATATATTGTTGCCGAACATATATTTTTGAAAGGCCTCAGCACACATTGTCCAGGCCGTTGTCTCCTGCACAGCTGTCGTTGTAAAACAAACCTTAACTTTTGGTCGCATACAAAAATGTGCTGTCACAGTGATGCGCTCGAGGACCTGGTTTTTTGGGTACGTTATTAATTTAACAGGCTGCCACAGAGCTATCTTTGACAACAACTTGAACTACACCAGCAACGAAATTCAACAAGCCATAAAACATATGAGGGAGCCCATGCATTTTTCATGAGGTGTTGGCTTTTGTGCCCATCACAATCATTGGTTCCCAGCATCAGTCTCGGCTATGCCATTCTTGTGCCTGGCTGAGTCAGCTGCACCTGCTTCAGCTCCTACTCCTGCTCCTCTTTCAGGTGCTGCTGCTGACGTTCTGGATACACTTGAACTTACAATGACATGTTCGAACTCTGCATATTTGCTGTGCATATTTGCAATACATGTGCAGAGCTACATTCCTTTATTCTCTCTTTTTACAAATTGCTTTCATTAGTATTAATGGAGCTCCTGACTGTGAGATGGTGATATTTGTAGACAGTCTGATTATTTTTGTGCATTTCTAAACATTTTCGTATATTTACAAATAACAAAAAATAAAACGCCTAGATAAATATGATAAAGAATTGCAAAATATCTCAAATATATAATTCAAAACACAATTTAAATATCTGAAGTAAGCAATTTGCTCTAAAACCAAAATACTTTTAAGCGATTTGATCTTTTGAACTTAGAGTGAAGCACTGAACTTCACTTGTGTAGCAAACAAAAGCAACAAATATGTGCAAGTGCCATGAGACATGTATCTAAGAAAATGTGGATGAAGCCAAGACAAATTACAAATTCCATCAACTCTAATCAATAAAATTGCAAAAGAGCTTAATGGGCAAAGCCATGTTGCACATCCTATTACAAGTTGAAATTTCTTGCTCGTACAGTTTAAAACACTTTATTTATTTTCATATGTATTTAAATATAATTTTGATTCAATTTGCTGCAAAAGTGCCCCATGTGCTACATGCAAATTTCTCTATCGCCTATGACGTAAACCAACTGACGTACAAACATATAAAATACACGTTTCCTAAATATCTATTCAAAATACGTATTGTATATTTTGTATGTATGTATGTATGTATATATTGTGTACATATGTGTATGCAAGTCATACATATGTTCAATACGCGCTTAAGCTATGTATTTATATTTATTCGCTTACATTCATAAATACGAGTATTTGTTATGCATTTCGCAATCAACTTTTGCGCTAGTGCCACGCATTTCAAATGCATTTTGGCATTTTGCTTAAACACTTAAAAATGTAAATTGAAATGTGTACTATCCATGCATACATACATCGATTTCAGTTTTTGCACTAGTACTAATAATTGTAAATATACATATGCTATAAATATATTGTGAATCTCATCAATATTTATGCGATACCAATAAATATCCATTCGTTTATTATTTTTGCCTTTTTCATTTAACTTTATATTGATCTTCTTGTTAGCCATTTGAAAATTGGTTATGTTGTACTCTTTTAGAGACATTTGAATGGTTTGAGCTAATTTGGAATTCTGTCATTTAGCTTAAGCTGATTGTGACTGTTTTTGCATTTGAGTTAAGCAATATTTCGATTTCGATTCACACAATCGCATGTAAAATTAAAGTACTATTCGTATATTAGTGAATATTCATATTTATGGTCTACTTATTAACAGTTCATTTAAATGGTGTGCTACCCTATAAATCGATCTCACAATTAATTGTTTCTGGCACTTATTGTAGCATATGATAACTGTAAACATGGATTAACATATATGTATGTATATGTAAATTTGATATATTTGTTTGTATACATTATGTGTATTTTAAAATATATGCATTTAAAGAGTTAATTATTCCGTTGCTGCTGCGTATGCTTAATATTTGTCTACTAGAAATTATAAACGAGTCTGCAACAAATTAAAAAGTTATACTTTCTGTATACAAAAAATCGTTTGTGTTGTTGTTGTTGTTATTATTGTAATCATGCTGCTTGCTTTCTTTGTTGTCTGTCTAATTTGGCATATGTATTTAATATACATATATGTATGTATATGTATATGTTATTATGTATTGTATTGTATGATTTAAAATGGCGCACAATTTTACACATGACTGCCTATATTGCCTATATTTAATTTCACCTTTTTTTCACTGTTTGCATTTTGTTTGTCTCTATACTATTTCACTATGGCTGGTTGATTTTTCGAATGAGTTTTCATTGCATTTAATTAAATTTAAATGATAAAACGAGGCAAACGAGGCCCACATGGCGAACCAAGCTTAATTGCACGTTAACAAAAATTAAAAGCAAATAAAAGGACTGCATATAACATGTAAATCGCAATCAAGCTTAAGTTTCGAATAATTGAGCACTTTATACACATCGCTATCCACATATGATTTGCAACAATTGCAACAATAATTTGAAATCTAATTATGGTATTCGAGATATTGGGGTGAAACCGATTTGCAGAACAGCCGCCCAAAATGTGCACAAAATCATTTCGCTCTGGCAAACGATAACGAGACAACAGTTTTGGGCTGCCAACAAAGTACTTTGGCTAATCACTGTGCTAGCTGCCAAAAAGCGGAAACGGAAACGCCGGCACGCAACCCGCATTAAATGGAAATAGTTTTCTAGCGCTCACGTAATCGCTGAATGTTTCAATTTTGGCAGACCCATAAGGCGCCAGCAAACATTTAATAATAAATGCAGTCGACAGAAAACAGGAACTGCCATTTTGTGAGCTTGCAAATTGCGAAGACAACAAAGCGTACGGATGGCAGTTATCGAGCATTTTTTTTTATCTTTTTTTTGGTTTAGATGCCTTTTGGGCAAAAGTGCAAACAAAATTATAAGCGAATTTCAAATGCTTTTGCCCGCTTTGGTCTGCAAAATGCAAATGCAATGCACTTGCTGGCGGGTTGTGCGACGAACAGAGTACGTTCTGGCCAGTGTCAACTTCGTTGCATACTTTCCAGCGCGACATGCAATTAAAATGCAAAAAAGCCAACGGCAGCAAGTGCAGCATGACCGCCATCCGCTCCCACCCACAGCCCCAATAAACCAAAGACCAAAATCGATGAACTCCAAATGCTGAAACGGAAATGCCAGAGCCGGGACCCAGACCCAGACCCAGGCCCAGACCAAGGCACAACCTCAACCAGCTGCAGTTGCTGCGGATTGTCTATGCAGCGTCTGCGGTTGACGCAAGTTTGCTGTGCGTGCGTGTGTGTGTGTGAGTCTGTACGCGTGTGTGTACGTGTGTGTGCATGTGTATGCGGTCGTGTTGATTCAGCGTTAAGCTTGTTGGAATTTTGCGTTTTGTCAACATTCCTTGCCAAGTTGCGCGATGTATTTGCCGAGAGTTATTTGGGTGTCTAAAGCTGATTTTGCTGAAATGCAGCACTCATGAAATATCAAATATGGCGAATATCATTTGCACTGGCATCCTAGAGGAAGTTTTGATTGATTTGTGTAGATGCTTTTACTTAGTTGACTCAAGAGTGTATGCCCAGATAAATGTAATTGAATCTTTAAGCTTAGAAATGATAAAATAACTTTAGATCAACTCGCGTGTGGATTTTGGAGATTTGCATAAATACATTCTGTTGAGTTGCAATTACGATTATTGGATTTCATTTAAACTGTTTATCGGTTAGCACTTATACTGATCAATATCACCTTTACACTGCACTACAAAACTAAGTTATCGCGTAATCGCACTTAAATTCGTATTGCTTCGCTTAACGTGTGTATCACCTGATCCCAACTAATTAGATTACGATTCCTTATGCATACTATATGAACGCATGACTCTTAAATATGTAAATCTTATGCAGCATCTATGCTGATGGCCGTGTCCTAGGGATGCTTCGTATAATTGTTCAATGGCATCTCCGTGGCCAGGCTGTGAGCCACCTCCTTGTTCCGTTCATGTAGTGCAATGTCCATTGGTGCACTCGCTGGTTTCTTTTGGGCCGCCTTCTGAGTCTTCAGCTGAAATCGATTAAAAAAAATTAATTAGATGCAAATAGCAAAGGAGATGAGGCTAATCATTAATAGGTGTGTGTTCACTCAGAGAAAATCAGTGTTTTACAAGCGGAATACAATTTGTATAATTTTGTGATCAACCAATATTGTTACATAAATTAGAATAGATGGAATTGAAAATATTTGTTTTTGGTTTTATTTAAGAACTTCAAGTCTCCAAAAAAGGTGTTCAAATACAAATTTTGATATCTATTCTTGCATTTTATTCCTTAGTTGTTAAATGTTCTGATTTTTCGCATAGTGTATGGGTTATTCTATTTACTCTCTGTATGGTCTTCTCAAAGTCCTGTGGCGGATCCAGTCGTTTCATGGTCCCGCAGCTTTTCAAACGCTCATTGGTCTGTTGAATATAAATATAAATTCATGGAATAAACAAGTACTTTGCCCCATGATTACTTCATTAACTTAAACAGAGCAAGAACTTTACCAAAACCAACCAGACGGACGGCATACAACAAATCGACACCTAACAACAAAACCACAATAAAGGAAAAAAACAACAAAAAAACATATACAAAACATACTCGCATAAAGTGCAAAGTGAAAAAGTGAAATGTCAAATGAAAAGCGCAGGCCAACGAAATATAATGAAAGACCAACAGTGAAATTTCCCTAAAGCAACATTTCCGCAGCAGACCGCATAATGAGAGACCATTGCCGTTGCCGTACCCATAGCCGTAGCCGTAGCCATATTCCAATGCTTAGAATTATACATACGCGTCTGCGTTGACCTCTTCGCTGAGACTGCCCACGGCCGGCAGCTGTTGCCCAGACCCCGGTTCAGGGCACACACACACAAAAAAAGGTAATGAGTGCCAAAGGACAAGCACACAAAACAAGCTAGTAGTGGTGTGGTGTGGTGTGGAGTGGTGCGGTGGTGCGATGGGTCTCAATTGTCGCCAGTGCTTAGCCCAAGTCATTTTCAAAATTGACCACAGCACACAAAGAACTGACTCTGAGTGTCTGTTGCGCTGGGCGACAGCAAATTGCGCTTAAATATTAAATGAACAGCAACAAAAAAGTCACGAAAAGACAACAACAATGATGCCAAAAAGGCAAGCTACACAAATACGGCAAAGAAATGCCGGACAACAACCGTAAAACAAGAAAAGTTATAAACTCGCTCCGGAGCACAAAAAGAGACTAGTGAACAAAAAGAAAAACAACAAACACACACACACTTTTTGGCACGCCTGAAATAATAAAAACAAATGCGACGCTGTTGTTGGATGTCGTTTTGGACTCCTCTCCGAGAGAAAAAAGGACAATCGTGTGTTGGGTGAGAATCACCGGATACCAAACCGCAAAAAGCAAACGCGCAAAAGGTGCAAATGAGTGGGAACAGACCCCTACAAGCGCCACAAACGTGCTGCAACCCGTACAACTCGGACCCGGGCAAGCCACCGACACCCAACGAACTTCGCCCGGGGATTGCATCATACCCGGTTGACACTTGCACCATGCAATCGCCTCGACGAGTTCATATCTCTGCTCAGACGCTGCCAGTCGTTGCTCTGCCATTTGCATCCTGCACATGTCCCTACATACCCCGCACTCCCCTGGCTCATTCCTTATCAATGCTTACTCTTCGCCCTCTTACAATTCTGTTTTGTCATCTCGTGCAACGCCCTTCGCACAAGGCAACGCAATTAACGGTAATTGCCTTTTATCGGCTTAGTCCTGATAACTTTTTTCTTTTTGTTTGCATTCCATTTCCCCCCTCTCTCTCCACTACTCACTCTCTCACTTCTCCTCTGTCCCTTTCAACTTTTCAGCTGCTCTTTTTGTTGTTATTATTTGTAGGTTTACGCGGTTTTTATATTTTAATTTAATTTTATAAGTAGCACTCGGGGGTCCGAGTCGTGCGGGAAGATGCGCTCCTGAGGTCAAAAGTTTATCATTGCCAAAATTAGACATTAAACAAATCGTTGAAAAACTTTTGTTCTTTTTTGGTTGTGGGCAGCAAATGCTTTGAAGTGCATGTCATAAAAATTTCATATGCAAACTTACTTAATGAAAGAAAAAGCAAAATATGTTAATAATATAATACGAAGTTCGTCTAGTAAAAATATGTATTCAAAATGGTATTGGAAAATAATTATGTCGAAAAGCAAATATGAGTAAAGTCAGAGAAGAGTAAAGGCAACGCAGGAAATTAATTACTTTATTGACATTGCATAACTCTTAGTTGCACAACCCATTGGAAACTCACCTTCAGTTGCATTCCCTCGGTTGCGTTCAGCTCGTCTCCGCTCTGCCGCAAGCCTTGCAGGAAGCGCGCAAAGACCGTGCGTCGCTGCTTGTTTTTGTTGCGTCCCTCTAGAAAGATGACAGGAGTAAAAAGCAAAGAAAATCAAACAAATCAAACCAATATTAAAAGCCACAATCAAATAGTCAGTCAGTCAGTCCGTTAAGCGGAGAGACGAACGCTAAGTTGAAGCGCAAACCAATTTCAATTGAGTTAAAAGCCATAAAAAGTCAAACAGCCGACAAAGTGGTAAGCCACAGACAGACTACATATTGCAGCAGCCACGCCTCTTAATTCACCCACTTACCTGTTGCCGAAAAGTCGTAAAAGAAGTTGGTGCGAGCGCCTGGATAACTGTGCTGCATGCCATTTAAATTGAGCGCCGACTTCGAGTCGATGGCATTGCGAGCCATCCGATTGGCCAAATCGTTCTGGGTGTAGCTGTAGATCTCGTTCTCCTCGCGATTCGAGAGGCAGCTCGACGGCTGCGCATGCATAATAAACGAAATGAATTAGAACTCATCCGACGCTGCGGCACGGCCTGATTAGGTTCAGCTCGTAAAAACCGTTCGCCGTAAAAAGTCAATGTGCACTTTGCTTACCAAATACTTGCCCGGCACATAAAGCGGCTGACTGTGGCTGGTGGGCATTACCGAGGAGCCAACCAGTCCACCACCCACGCCACTGCTGCTACTTGGGCCACCGCTGCGTCGCGTCAGCGTATGTCCTGTCGAGATGCGGACATGTCGCTCCTTCCACTTGGATAGGCGCACCTGCTCGATGGCATCCAGCACATCCTCGTATGGCATATTTATCTGTTTGCTATAGTGCGCAGCCAAGCCTTCCAAATACCCCCGCTTACCCTCCTGCGAAAGAAGCGCAAAAGCGAACAGCGTGAGAAAATTAAAAAAAGGGACTAAGTTCCAGAACCAGAGATCAAACATATTTATAATTAAAATATGATAAAAAAAAAAGACTTTTCATTTTAAAAGTTTTAGTAAGTCGTATTTAATATTCAATATTACTAATTATTTATTTATCTTTAATGCATTTTAAGTTTAATTATTTTAATTAGTTTCGGATTCTCATACATAAACTGCAGGAGAATTAAATATTTGCTGCAAAGCATAAAAATTTGGAAAATGCTTGATGAATTGGAATTTATCATTATTTTTAATAAAACTAAATTATATTAATATTTATAAATAAATATTATAGCTGGCACTTTTTAAAAAAATACAAGTTGTGGAATATATAAATTTATTATACAGCATTTGAAATTATAATTAGCAAATTACAACCTTGCATTACAATTTGCAAGCTCTAACTTAAGATTCGTTTGCAATATCCAATATTACACATACATATATTCATTGCGATTATCTCATCGAGCAGGGTCAAATGCTCGGCTTTTTGTGGGCCACAAACACAAGTGTTAATATCTTCCGGTAATTAGTGTAAGGCTGCCACTTAAATCTGTTCTGCTTGACATTCAAAGCGTCCAGTGAAGCAGCAATGCATCCTCTTAAGCCATTCTAACTGTGTGTACATACATGTATGCGTGTGTGCGTGTGTGTGTAACTGTTGTCTGATGATGCTGCTGCTGTGGCTGCAAGGCAAATTCATTTAGAGTTGCATACATGCAAACATTTGTGCTGAAATGCAACTTGTCTGCAACTGTCAGTCAGTCAGTGATACACACAATCACACACACCCCTACAGTTATACACACACACCCACACACACACACATACATGTCTGCCTCATCAGCGCAAAGTGCAATTAGTTGAAGTTGTGCGCATCAACATGCCCCAGACAGAGGAAGCACCCAGAAGCTAACAAGTCTAGCACCTTTTGTAGTCTCGCACGAGCACAGACACCTGTCAGGCCAACACACATACATACATACACACACACACACACATACACATACGCACAAACACAAACATAAATACATATACACGTGTATTTTCAGCTGACTGCATTTCCATTTCATATAATTTTATTGCCACATTTAAGTTGCATTTCAATTTGAGTCCGGAACGTGATATTGCGCATACGTTGCGTTGCTCCGACGTACAAACACTGCACCGAGACTGTTCCCAAAATAACTGTAAATATTTGTCTATGTTCGAGCAGGCAAACAATGTTAAGAGCAATTTCACGCCAGAAAAAAAAAAAAAAACGAAAAGAAATGCACACACACAATTGCTAATTAAAATGCAAGGCAGCGACAGAAGACAGTGTATGTTGTCTGTGTCAAAGTTGCCACACAGAATACACCACGAGAGGCAATCCGTTTCGTGCTTCGTCATCAAACTGCACACTTTGACACTTTGACAAGTTCTGAAAGTGGGTGAGGGGGTTGAAGCGTGCGTGCATAATAAACCCACAGACTAGTGCCGACACTCGGCATGCTCAATAGGTCGACAGTTATGCCCATTTAGACACAGTGGCAGCCACTGCCTTCAAAATGCACCTTTAAATAAAAGCGAAGCTCATTTAGCATTTATTTGCACCACATTTACTACAAATGTAAAACGGCCCTGAACCAGTGACATGTTTTATATGTGTGTGCGTGTGTGTGTGTGTGTGTATTTAAGTGTTTGTGTTCCCATTGCACAAAAGTTGTGCAAAACTGCGCGACAACTATGGATGTAATGCTGAGGTTGCCAACTGAGGCTGCAATTTGCAGCCCAGCTTGGCAAAAAGCAACGCTTGACACGCTTGCAAAACTCATCATCACAGTTGAGATGAGAATGTTACGTTACGTAAATGTCTGGCAAAAGCAAAAAAGGAATATCTTTTCAATACACATATTAATGGAGCAGCGTGGGCAACTGATTACATATGCTCACAACAACAGCACATCTCCTTAAAACCCTTAATATTTTGGATTGATTTTAGAGAAGCAGGTGAATATTACTATTTACAATCAGAATTTTATTACTATTTACAATAAAGCTAATCTTAAATATTATAAGAATTAAAAAAAAGGAATTAAGAAAAGAAACTGCCTTATTTTTAGAAGGAACCAACATGCTTTTTTATAAAAAAGCTTTTCGAATTAAAAAGTGAGTTTCCCTTGGCGCCAGAAGTGTGGAGATTTTCAAATATTCGATTTCCGACTTCCTATTTCTCTACTTATTGTATATCCATAAAATACCTTATATGTTATTCCATACAACTTCAGTGCACTGTGTATTTGTGATATTTTTTGCATGCATGTTGCAACAATGTGGTGTTATGGCGACATTGTTTCCACCAACGCTTTATCGTGCGTGTCTAGTGCCAGCAATTTGGCAATGTTGCATGCTATGCAAAATTTGTGTATTGGCAGATCATTAAATGTTAGCACAGAGTGTGGCTGTGTGGGACGGTGTATGGTGGTGGTGGTTTTGGTGCTCACTCTAGCGACTGTTGCTCCCCAGTGGCGCTTATGGCCCAATTTGTTTAAGACCGCCACCATTTACGAAAAACAGAAAACACTCGCGAAAATAAACAAAATTAACGCAAGGCAAAAACATTTCCCACGGCTAAACCAAACCGACATATTATAAAATAAACTTTTTGAGCGCCAAAGTGTACAACTCAGTGGGCGGCCGGTGGGCGGGAACGCGGCAGACCAACCAGTCTAGAGCCAGACCCAAACAGATCCAACCAGACATGCGGTTGGCCACTTGGCTTAACTAAATTAAAATCGTGTTAATTTCACATTAGAGCGCACACAGCGCATCAGGCGCCGGGTCCCCAAACGGTGACCATTACAAACTAGCGGCGACTGTCACAACAACTACAACAACGACAGCAACAATAACAGCAACAACAAGGTAGCCTACAACAACTTATCCCCCATGGAGAGCACATGCAAATTGCAAGCGTTAAATAAAATAGCCAAGATAAGCCGCTGCCAACTAAATAATGGAGACAATACTCACCGGCGTCGAATAGGGATGGGCAGTGAGTCGAATGCCATCTGCCTCCAGATGGCGTTTCATGACCGCCTCCAGCTCCTTCATCGTCACGGGCGTATCACAGTCCGAGGCGAGTATCTCATTGCTGTTGCTGAGCGCCTTCGGATCATTGATGAGCACATAGACAATGGCAGCGCCCTTCTCCCGCAGGGTTCGCACGCTCTTCAGCAGCTTGCCGCGATGCGAGAGATTATCGACGCCAATGGCATCCAGATCGATTTCACCAATTTGCTTGCAAATCTCCAGCTCATCGTAGCCATTCTCCAAGAAACTTTCGCCATATTGCGCCAGACCAATTGTGCGCAGCCACTCGCAAACGATGTTGTGCTGCGGCATATTCGCGTATCACGTGGCTGCCGAGGGCGTTGCAACATCCAGCGGGGCGAAGGATACCTTGGCCAGTCTCGGCTTAGTGCTGCTGGCGCTTGTGCTGCTGCTGCCGGCCGCCAGTGGCTCCAAATGGTTGCTGCTGCTGGCGGCGCTGCTGCTGCTGCTGCTGGCCGTTGCCTTCATAGCAACGTGAAGCCTGCAACGGATTCAAGCATAACAGAATGAATGAAAAGTGAAAGCGAACTTATGTTTCAACTGTGTGTGTGTGTAACGGTGCGTATGCTTAATAATACGCCTGTCATTTCCGGCGCCCGCAAAAGTATGCAATGGCAATGGACTGGCACAAGACAAGACCAAGGGTTATATGTATTTCAATTTGTGTTAATAGCCATCATTGTTCACAGACTGCGAGACAGACAGATCAGACAGACAGACAGACAGACTGGTCGTCCAGCCAGCCTATAAGCACTTAATGATAATGCTCGGTCATGTACACGAGCCACTAAAACACTTGAATATGTTTGGCCCCGGAAGCCACTTGCATATGAATAAGCCACTTAAAATGACAGATGGACTAAAGACACACGCACACAAAAATATATATAGAGAGGTAGGGGTGCAGATACAATCACAGACTCTCCCTCTCTCTTTCTATTTGTCTCTCTTTCACCCACTTGAACAAAAGACAAAAGGAAGTCTTCCAACTATTTATAATGGCCTGGCAGACAGTTCATCCTGCGCTGGCAAAAATATTTTGCTTGTCGAAAAATGAAATGCAAATGGCTGACTGCCTGCCTGCCACTAGAAATATATGCAGCCATTTCCCAATCCCTTCGCCATCAGCACATTCATCTGGCTTAGCTCAGGTGGGCAGTCGTGCGCAGACCTATAGACGAAATCATCTCCGATTCCACCCCTCAACCCATATAACGAATTTAAACTTAACGTTCTAATGAAAATGTGTTGTGTGGCTACAGTATTTTTGGGTTGCGCTGCTGCAGCTGTCATTAAATGGAGTGGTCCAGTGACATCGTCTGGGCGTTGATTTATTCACACACACACACACACACACACACACACACATACATGCATATACATATTTATAAGATATTTCTCATTTGTTGTTTTTGCCACTTGGGAGAGTACGTTGAGGGACTTGAGGTTGCCATTCCGAATTATTGATCAAAACATACGCTGCTGCCAAATACCAAAATCAACGGCACTTCAAGTGCCACATTTCTATGTCACATGGTGTTACATAAATTTTGTTGTAAGGGGATACACAGAACTTTAGTAATTAAAAGTTGAAACAGATACATATTCTATATATACCTATATTTATTTTTATTATTTCTATCTTAAGTTTCAAGCAATTATAAATATTTAAAACTTACAGTTGCAATTATAACCAATTCCATAGTTAGCCATTTGACAAAAGTTGAACCAGTATAACTTAAATATTAATTAACAAATGTATGCATGTACTTTATATGAACCTCATGATGTTTAGTTTGAAGACTACGTCACTGTTTACATTTGCTACTGTTGGAGCTGCAAACATACATACATATTTACATATTTTGCCATGAACTTTCCTCGCATTGTTAGCATAATAAACACGTAATAAAATGCGAAAGGCAAAATCAGTAAAGTCAATGTTGAAGTGGATGTTTTGCATACGGGACCGTTGCCAGGCAAACTTGATTTCCAAGATGCTGGCCAAAGCAGTTAATGAATCTGCTGCTGCACATACAGATAGTAAACATGCACACCCACACACACAAACATACTCACATTCTGTTATACTTGAGAAGTGCATAAGATTTATCGACCACTCAGGCGAAGAGTGTAATTACTTGCATGATTGTAAAGGCAAAATTTACATACGACTTTGCCTTCCACTCGTAAGATAAGCGTTTTAAATGTTCAATTTCATTGTTTATTAAGTGCCAAATTTGTGTGTGCCTGTGTGTGTGTGTGTGTGTGTGTGTGTGTGTGTGTGTGTGTGTGTGTATATTTGAGGCAATTGTAAAAGGTGTTTTGCTTTCGCACGATTTCCGTTTGTAATTGCTTACTGAGAACATTTTGTTCAATTTCCTGCCAAACTTCATGTTTATGAGATTTTGCTCATTTTAATACATTTTCAATTATTGCATAAATTATATGCAACCTGTGATTAGATCCCCATTGTGATGATTAGATCTGCGAAAATTTCTTGTAAATTCGAGCATGAAATTCCAGCAATCAAATTCATAGTAATTTCTCCACAAAAAAGGACTTAATTGTTTATCAACAGAAAATTTAAATTTTAATTACAAGCACATATAATCTTATTTTCGTTCGCTACATTAATTTGCATAAAAATAAATGGCATGCATAAGCTTTAATAGAAATGTGTACATATCTCTAATGTTTGTCCAGTGCCCATTTTTATGCAAACCAGCCCAAGTAATTAATTTTAATATGAAAGTCAAACATGCGCTCTAACAATTGTCATATAATTTGCCGTCTAGACAGTGGAAATTTAGTATTTTCAATTAACTGCAACTGTGCGGCTGCCTGATGCCTGCCGCCAACCGTCAGTGGCAACAACAATGCACACAAAAAGGCGCACAATGCAGGAGCTGGAGCTGAAAGCTGGAGCTGGCGCTGTAAGTTGGAGTTGGAATTCAAACGGGATTTTCCTGGCTGCCATGTTGACAAAACACACAGCATGCAACCTGCACTCAGGAAAAATGATGTCCTAGAATTGTTAGCACTTTGCCAACTGAACAGCACAGCTTACAATTTCAAAGTCATACAATTTCAAAGTCATACAGTCATATAGTCATACAGTTGTCATTTCTAACTGCATGACAAATTTTTCCATTGTATACAAAAATTAATTATTAAGAAAAAATACAATTTATAATATTTAGAGTCCACTATACAAAGTTTTCAACTTAAAATAATTAATAGATTTTCTATTATATAGAAAAACGAATAATTTTAAATAGTTGTCAATTTCTAATATATAAAAATATAATTTTTACATTTTTCTAATATATATAGAAAACCAATAAAAAAAATACATTGAGAGTCATAATTTCAATTGCAGCGAATTTTAGCTACAAGTGCGGAAACTAATTAGTCGGATGTCTAAGTAATCAAAATCTTAGAAAATAAGCTTACGAAGGAGAAAACCGTTATTATACTATTACAGTAGATACAAAAAATTGGCTTGGCCACAGCAGAAATGAATTTCAGTTTAATCTGGAGATATTTCAGGTTTTCAAGGCGACTTTTAGTCGCTTTCTAAATATCATGGCATATTTTTTGCCGTGTGCGCAAAAAAAATGCACAAAATGAGAAATGAATGGGCGACAAGAGAGGGCTAAATGCAACCGACTCTGGAACGCCCTTGCAGACATCGCTGTTGGCGAACAGGCGCACAGCGAAAAGCAGACGAGTTTGTTTTGAGCTCAAGGTTCGCTGCGTGGAGCAATCGAAACAGCTGGCTTTTGATTGTGACTGTGGTGCCCCGCAACCTCCCATCCGCTCCCCGCTGCTGCATTCCCTGTGCGCCAGTGTCAGTGCACCTGACGCTGCTGCACTTGCCACTTGGTGCTTACTGCCTGGTACTCGGCACTCAGACACAGACACAGACACCGCGCCCAGCCTCTGAGAACGGCTACGCACTTGTGATCGCTTGCTTAAGGGAAGGAAGGGAAGCCGCACAAGCGCTTGGGGTACCATCTTATACACACAGGCCTCCCCATCCCACTGCTTAACAAAGCGTGTGATGTTAACGGATTCGATTTCACTTTGTACTCTTTTTTACCCCGAGTTGCTTTTGACATGTCTTTCATTTTTTTTCGTTGTTGTTGGCGCTGCTTAATTGAAATTGTATTTGCTGCGTTTGTTTGCACATAATTACATGTAACGTGTGTGCATTATAACAGAATTCGAGACTTGTTTCGCTTGTTATGCAAATCCAAGACAACTTGTCAAGTGGTAACCAAAGTACAGACAGGCGGACAGACAGGCAGACAGACAGACAGGCAGACGTTCTGCGGTTTCCGTGCTCTCATAATACACAAATACTCTCTTGCCTCTTGAACAATTTTCACATCCGTTTGCCGCTATTCATGTTTTCAACTACAAAACATGCCAGTAAATGCAGAAGAGTTTCGAAAGCTTTCAAGTCAAGAACTTGCTTAGTTGAAAGGATGCGTTATAGACACAAATGAAGACAAGTTGGTTGAATGAATTAAATGAATTCCCTAGTCGGGTTTATGGTCTAGTTTTCTTTTCTACTCCTGCGTGTTATTCACTGGCTTAAATACGAACTAGATTTCTAAGCACTGATTTTTTTCTATGGCTATAAACTCCAATTAGCTGCAATTTTGTTACACGATCGCTTGAATAGATAAATGCATAAAATATGGATGCATAAAAATAAGCTCAAACATATAATTTAGCATTTGCTTACTCCATTTTTTTTTTTCTTTTAAAGGAATATAAACTGCTGCTCTTTCAAAAATGTGAAAAATTTCCATAGCTTTAGTTATTTTCAACTTGTTTTTCAATTTTAAACACGATTAGCACATTTTACAAAGAATATATATTTAACATATACAAATTTTTAAAGGAACTGCTCAAAAAATGATTCGCATAAGTAACATGTATTTTAAAATGATAGTATTAAACTTAATCTTTACCTTTAACTAAGAATTATTTTTAAATTAACTCTCAACAAAATTCTGCATTAAATAAAACTTATAATTATTTCCCAGAAGTAAATACAGAATATTTTTGAAGTGTTTCAAGTGTATACTTACAGTTTAAGTTAAAAGACAATTGGCTTCGCTAAATAATTCCTATTCTCAACGCAAATCCTGCAGTGCTTCTTAATCCTTGCAATCCTTGGAAAAACGTTCAAGTCAACCTGCTGTTGTTTATTTCGATAATGTAATTGTTAAATGCACCAAGAACGCAACACTTAATTTGTAGGACTTCGTCAAGTTTATGACGCCCATTAAGACGTAATCCGTGAGGCAGCAGCCCACTTGTTGTCCTTGTATCAATTTATGTTGCACAGAATTCCAGAGATGAGCACGCAACATGCAAATCGTAGCCAAACAATGGTACAACGTGCAACAATTATGTCACTTGATTTATGGAGCCGACATTAGAAAAATTGGCGCGCAAATGACCGAAAATACCGGCGGTAAATGGAGGCACCACAAAATGCTGCACAAAGTTGGCAAGTTGGCAAAAAAAAAGCGGGCTTTTCTCGGCTTACACGTCGATTGCGAGGCGAACGCAAAACGAACCAAAATCTGAAAATAAACCAAACGAAAATCGCACGTTCTCAATGCTGCAGCAGCAGCAGTGTACAAAAAACGCAACCAAAGTATGCAAAGCACGCGAACGTACTGGCAGACTTTCAGGCCATGCTGCCACATGCAGCACATGCAACCGAGAGGAGAGAGCTCGGCAAACTTCTCGAGGAAGGAAGGCCGTTGTGAACGTACTCGTTGCCATTGCCGCTGCCGTTGCCGTTAACGTAAGCATTAACGTTAACGTTAACGTCGCCGTCAGCGTCTCTGCCCCCCTATGGCCAACGACCGTGCGGCGGAGCAGAAGCTTTGCAAACGTTGCAAGTGTTTGTTGTAAGCGATACCCACGGACGCAGCCCGCAAGGGAGCAACAGCAGCAGAGCAAAGCAAAGCAGAACATGCAGCAGCAGCGCAGTTGGGGAGGTTTATATATATACATATTTTTTTTGTTTTTGTATTTTGAGGCAGCCACCACCACTGCTGTTACTGCATGTCTAAGTGCAGAAAGTAGGTGAGGCAGCTGCCAGTCAGTGAAACAAGCACAAGCGAGACAGAGACGAACTGTCGAGGAGTGTTTACCTCGGCTTAGAGCTTCTGACGCTCCGTCTGGCTGCCACAGAAGCAGTGGCGGCAGCAGCAGCAGAGGCAGCAGCCGCGTAGGCTCGTCACAAAACATGAATGAGCTGTGAAGCAAATGAAGTGCTACGGCGAGATGCAACCCGCAGCGTGTTTAAATATACCTAAACACAAAAAAACAGTAAAGGAAAATGCTATGAAAGTAAGCATAAAAAAAAGTAAAAAGTGGCGTAAAAATGCAACGCATGCAGCCGACAATGACGACATCGTCTGCAACATTTGCAACAGCAGTGACGACGACGTCAACGCCGACGCAGCGGCAGACCAACGTGCAGCAGCAGCAGCAACAGTGGCAGTAGCAGCAGACGCTGTCAGGCTACCAGGCGGCTATCATGTCAACGCCGGCGTCCTCATTTGTCTGTTTTGTTTCGAACTTTTTTTATTTTAATTTAAATTTTTTCAGATTGATGTTGTTGTTGTTGTTGCAGACAGAGAGGCAGGCGTAACGGCAGTCAGTTTAGTTTTGATTACGCCTGGGCATATTTTGTGCCTCATCATCACCGCGTCGCTGGTGGCGACACATGCGAGTGACTGCAAATAAACGTCAGAAGAGTCCCAGCTTTCCAACTGTTCCCTCAGCAATTATTGTTGTTGCTGCAACTGCTGCTGCTGCTGCTGCTGCTGCTGCTGCTGCTGGTTATATTGTTGCAATAATCAGCATTTGTTGTATGCTGCACCGCCTATGGAACCTTTCGGCATAAGAATGCTTAGGCAGACAGTGCACTTGCTCATCATACAATCATCATGCACAGCGTTTTCCATTGCAAATCCTTTTATAATCACTTAAAACTAATTTAATTAACTATTTTTTTTTGGCTAAATATAAAAATAATATCAATAAATAAAATTAACATATAAATAAATACATTTTTTTTTAATTGCCCCAATTTCCATAAAATATTAACTTTGTTTACATTACTTTCAAACTTCGTATGCTTTTAATATGTAAACAATGTATATTTTTTACGCATTTTATATTTAGCGTATTAAAAAATGTATAGCATTTTTTTAAACAACATCTGTTAAACAAAAATTAATTTTCCTCATACTGCTTCAATTTTAAACAAATATTTGAAAAATTCAAATAATCTGCTTGTGATTTGATCAAAATTAAGTAATTATTATTATTGCTAGTATTTTAATGAACTTTATTTTAATCTATCTAAGCTCAACATATGAAATTGCCAATAAAAACACTAAAATTCTCTCTGGCAATCAGAACAACTCTGTCATATATTGTATAAACTTTAATTTTGTTAGTTTGAAAACGTGACACACCCTTTTCTCATGCAGCGCCTACAATCGTTGTGGGCATTGTTTGGGCATGTGACCAAAAATAAAAGTACAGAAAGAAATTCATAAAACAATGCCAATGGGGACTTGTCCGACTTAAAGTCAAGAGGCAGCAGCCAGACATCGCATGCTTTTAGGCGAATGCATTCTGACGGCCCCAGACGCAAACGTAGCCCAGTTGGGAGGAGAACACAGCACACACATTGCATTTGGGCTACGCTAACAAAGCTGTAGGCGTGGCAATTGGAGCGTATACATAACATGTGCACAAGCACAGTAGCCACATATGTATGCTTTTATCGGACTTGTTTTGATAGTTGACTCGATTCTAAGCCTATTAAAGCGCTTCAGTCGCTCCACAATTGAGCGGCTTAGCACTGAGCGGGTTTCCAAGCAGAAGATCTCACCGTAAATGATAGGCAACAACAAAGATAAGCTTCCTCTCCCTCTTCCTCTCCCTCTTCCTCTCCCCCTTCCTCTCCCTCTTCCACCCATCTCTCTCTCCCCTCTCTGGTTGCTGCTGCTGTTAATAATTAAGACAGCGTCGCGCTCGTTAGGCACATCCTTCTATATAGCTCCGTCTGGCCAACTCTTTTTGCTGTTTCTATCTCTATCTAACTCTGTGAGCCTGCACTCCTCTTTCCAGCACTTTGGCTGTCGCGCCAGCAATTTTCTCAAGAAGCCGCACTTAAATGGCTTCCCGTGCGGGTGCAAACAAAAGCTACCAGGCAGTCACACACATGTCTATATCCAAACGTATGTGTGGGAGTGTGTGTTTGTGTGTCTCAGACAACAACAAAAAAATATGGCTGCAGCAACAAAAAAATCTCAGCTACTGCTACTGCAGCAAGTCGAGTGGCGTCGCCTGGTGGTTGATTTTGTTTTGTTGCTGTTGTTTTTGCTACTTCTACCAACGTGCAAATGAAAAAAATAAAGAGTTGCAATTTGCAGTTGTTGTTGTAGCTTTTGTTGTTGCTGCTGCTGCTGCTGCTGCTGCTGCTGCTGAGCGCAACACATGCGCCATTATGCAATTGATTTTCTTTCTTTTTTTCGTTCTACGTTTTTTGCATTGTTTGGGGCAAAGCTGTTTAAAGTCGCTGTGCATTTTTTCTACTTTTTTTTTTTTTTTTTTTGTGTGGGACTACGAGTTCAGCTGTGGGGCCAAGGGTCATTCAACCCGCTTGAAGGACTAACTGACTAACTAATTTTGCACAGGCAGGCCAGTTACAAAATAATACTGACAACGGCCTAGGTGTGCCTAATTAGTCGAAGCAAACTAAAGCAAATCCTGTGAAAAGCCGTGCAAGAAAACCAAAGCAAAGGTGTCTAAACTGACGCTTCATGTGGAAAATGGCAAAACAAACTGCACGTCCTCCCCAACCGCCGTCCGTCCCCTGTCCGTCTGTGTGCTCAAAAGATAGCGGGCACACATAAATGAATACACACAAACACACACCCACACACACACACAAGCACTTGTGTGCATTTGTGTGGGAGCCGTAGACTGCTGTTGCAACTGCAACATACAACTGCATCTGCATCTGCATTTCTATAGCGTCGTGCTTGCATCACGTGCGCTATCTCATTTGCCGTTGCATGCAATGCGGCGCTGCTTTTAACCCTGAATGCAATACACGAATGCACTGCTGGTTGCAACGCTGCCACAGACAACGTAGAGACACACCCACACCCCTAGTTACACTCGCTGAGACATAGGCAGCTCCTGCTGAGCCATGTCAAAGCAGTCAGATTGCGTATACGCAGCATTGGCCACTTGCATTATTAAGCGCTACTTGAGCGCTGTGATAAGCTGTCGCAAGTGCGTAAGCATATATATACATATTTATATATATGTGTGTGTGTGTATGTGTGTGTGTGTATGTGTGTGTGAGTGTGTTTGTTACGGCTTTTATGTGCCTCGCATTTTCATTGTGAATGTCAAGTGTTGGCAGCAGTTGACTTTGCCAAGATGTTTTGTAAGCCGCAGTCTGCACGTGCGAATCTGGTAACTACAGCGTTTGCTATGTCAAGTGGCACTCAAGAGCATTTTATATGCCGCGTCTTTGATTGACATTAACATTTTGCGTGGCGCACCATGCCGACTTAATGTCCGCAAGGCAATTGAGTACGCTGCTAACAAGAAGAAAGTTTCTTTCAACTACTCAAATAAAAGCCGTAAAACAAGTCATGCTTAAGATGTGCTGACCTTTCGATCTCTAAATCACATTTTAAAAAAATCCGAAAGTTAAGACCGGTTATGCCGATGAAATTCAAATTGTTGATTTATGCACTTTAAAAAAGCTATTGTTGAAAGTCTCTTAACTTTTTGTTAAACTACTCAATGCTCCAGTTCCATAGCTAACTCGAATAATTCACACTCTCATATAATCTTACATAGTAATGCTTAGATTGCTCTTAACTTTAATTTAATTATAAATATAGTGTTAACTTTTTGAAGGCCAAAGCAATTAGATCATTGTTCTGTTATTTATTTGCCATATAGCCCTTAACTAAAAAAAATTGAATAATTCAAACGATATTATAGTTATCTAAAATTATATATATCATAGTTATCAAAAATCAACTCGCATTGCACAGATCAATTTTTGCGGATTTAAGCTGACCGATTTTTAATGCTACGCAAATTTACAAAACTAACTTTTGAATATGTATAAGAAAATGTTTTGTTTGACACTACAAGATTTATTAATATATGGGTACATTAAACTTTGACCTGGTCCAAAAGTTCGCTTAAGGCATTGAAATTTTTAAATACATTATTTTGAAATGTTCAAAAGTTCGCTGTATATAAAGTTAATTTTATTTGCATTAATCAAATACGCTGTCACGCCTTAATTTAAACATAAATTTATATTATATCCAATTCACAACACCAGCTCAGTTAGCTCTATTATACCAAGCCATATATGTTAGCCAAAAACTACAAAATATCATCACCATCAACGCCAATGTATATGTTTAAGACAACAATAATAGAAAGATACCGCCGACGGCAACTACGGAGTCTCACTTTTACTTTTGATGGATCATGGAATTAAGTCAATACGCAAAAGTAACTGTATGTGCAACAATATTTGTTGGTAAGATGGTAAATTAAACAGAAACTACCGCGAAGTGATTAAGAGCGCAAAGGTTAAAATGAGCGGAAAATGTTCACGGCCCTCTCCAAATGATTTATTCGAACGGGCCAAAGCAAAAGTTGGCTCTTTAACGATGACAAAACGACATGAGTGATAGTAAAATTATGCCACGAGAAAACGAACGTTGAAGTGGCAAAAGGCAAAACAGAAAGAAAAAAAACATAAACAAATTATGCACAAAAAAAAATTATGAAACTTTTAAGTAATACAACAAATCAAATAACAACCACAAAAACAAAAACGCAAATGCTGATGCGGTTGCCACAATTACAGCTCAATATAGTCAAACCAGTTTGAGTTCGATGTCGCTGCTACTACTCCGCAGGTGATTCCTCTTCTGAAGAAGTCTAGCCATCTTATCGCACCAGCAACGAGCTCAATCATTTGCCAGACGGCAACGCGTGCACAACACAGAAAACACACAGCTGTAATCGACGAAAGACCATTTATAATCCGATGGCCAACATGTTGCTGCAAGTCTTGACGGTGAGCAGAGCCCTAAATGCCGGTCTATACTGATTTAATAACTTGCTTAATTAATATTTATATTAATTCATCCGTTCACTACAGATGGCACTAATGAGTTGTGTTCAGTCGCAACAGTATCATTATCCGCGTCCCAAAACTCCATTCCAACCGACGCCACATCGTCCATCAACAAAGTATATAGTTCAAACACTTGGACCGCATGGACGCACCTATGAGCTACAAACGCACCGATCGCCAGCAATTTATATGTCACATGAAACACACTTTGTGTCAGGCATACAGCAGCAGCACCAGCAGCAGCAGCACCAGCAGCAGCAGCAGTATCATCATCAAATTCCACATCAGGTGCAGCAACCACAGCAGCAGCAATTCCCCTCCAGTTCGCTGTACAATAATCCACTGCTGGTCAACACCAACACCTACCCACAAGTGTCAGCGGGCTTAGCCGCGCCACCAGCAACCAACGGCTACTACAGTCAGCCACAGCCACAGCTACAGGCGCAGGCACCGGCACCGATTCAGTTGCAGCAGTCAGCTGACAGTTACTATAGCCAACCACAGGCTTCGGCAATTGCACAGCCAACGTCCAACTATGGTCCACCTCAACAGCAGCAGCAACTGCAGCAACATGAACAACGACAGTCACATCAGCGACAGACACACAATAGCAACCCACAGCCATATGCCATTGTCACGTTGCCACACGGCCAACGCGTTCAGGATGCCGGCCATGGTTCCGGTCCACCTCCAGCTGAGGTTAACGGATACCCCGCGGCTCTTTCACGCGTCGGTGACTATAACGCTCAGTCGCCGAACTCAGCACTGGACACCTACGACTACAAACAATCGATACCTGGCGATACGCGCAACTATCAGCGCCATGTGACGAACTGCTTGCCCAATGGACAGTGTCAGCAGCAGAATCTCAATCCTGGCCAAATTGACATTGATCATCAGAAGGTTTTGCAAGCAGCGCGTGCGCAAACGCAACCGGCTAAAGTTGGATGCCAGACGGATAACTATGTGCCGCCAGGTGTCCAGCCAAATGCTCAGGGACAGCTACGTCCAAAGGATAGACGAACCCAAGCACATATCCAGGAACAGGTGGCCAGGTATCCTTATAACTAGATGCATTTCAACATCGAATTTATTAGTAGTAAGTGTTAGATCCATTCTATAAGTATAAAGAAGTATAAAGAGTAAAGTCCAATTCGAAACAACAAAAAGCAAAGCAATTCCTTATTTTGTCTTTTAGATTAACAGAAAATTTTGTGTGTAAAAACTGTTGTTAAAAAATTTGTTGATTTTTATATACCAGCAAATCAACCTTCGCTTAAAACTTATAATGTAACAGATGTTCTCTACATGAAAAATGTATAATTTATTATTTTATTAACTTTTTCATAATTTTGTTATTTAGTTTTTGTTAAAAATTATTATTAATTAATTTATATTAATAATAAATATTTTCATTGGCAAGCCCGAAAGTATGCATTGTTTTATTTACAACTCTCTGGCAACATTTAAGCCAGCATCATTTCCGTTTGAAGTTTGGACTCATTCCAAATTTATTGCGTACTGTGTTGATTCTGGCAACAACATTTATGATCAGTTTCCGAACGCAATAAAAGCCACAACGTTAAAATTTAACAATAACGTTTATAGTATAAACAATTCACAATTTAAATTAAAATACAAAATATGCAAAATTTTTTGAAAAGTATTGAGGAAAGCTAAAAATGCTTGGAATAAGTATTTTATTATTGCTTTCGAATTTTTTTTTTTTCATTAATTTCTTAAATTAGAACTATCACGAATTGTGACTATAGTCACCAATTATCAAGCAAACTAGTAAATTACCCATAATAGCTACTATAGCTATTGGTCATCATTAATTTTCAAGCCTTACATTTGAACCCGGATGACTCTTTTACTTGGAAAGCTCATTTAGCACAAATCAAATTAATTTCTTTGGACAGAAACAAAATTCTTCCATTCTTCATTCCATACTTAATTTGGAAATATTTATCATTAGATTAGTGTTAAACCCAAACAAATCGAAACCTGCTCTCCACGACTGAGCAAAACAATCTTTTGGCTTAGTCATAAGTTTAACATATGACTGAGATATGAGAGATGCCAACAATAAACAACTCCATTTTAGTAACTGGTCATTTGGTATTCAGTTTGAAAGACCAAAACACGTTTCACTCTCTGACGTCAAATGACTCAAATTCCCTAACAGCGGAATGTATGAGCAACAACGTCACTGTGCAACATTGTAGCGCCAACATTGGTAAACAAAGTGTCAATGTACATACAAGAGTCGTCAAGATTACGATATAACTTCCGCTGCTGCTGCTGCTCTGGACAGCTGACTTCCGCTCCTCGGGACACAATCACTTGAACTCTATGGAGATAGTTAGGGAAAAGCTGAAGAGCCAGTCAAGAATTACGCAACATTTATAATTACATTTTTTCTTCACATTGAAATTTGTGTCTATAATTAAAGCCAACAGCCAGACTTGCTAAATGCTAATGACAAGCGCAATTAAACAAATGATTTAAAAAAGTTATATAAAAAAAAAAAAACAGAATTATGGCGCGACATGCGATCAACAAAAAATGCTTTTAGAATCCCATTTCATTCAATTGCGCAACAATTTGTATAATAAATAAATAATTTATTTCAGTGCTTAACAAAACAAACAAAAAACTTAATACCGGGAATACCACGAACTAGAAAGTTGTCCCCGTTTTATGTATTTAGAAATCATTGTATTTCGTATTCTCGGAGGGATTGACGCTATAAAGATCGTAATCAAATTGATCCCATTCCGCAAAATCTGAACCCCTAGGCTTGGTGTTGCCCTTCTTCAGTTTCTGCTGTACTTTCTTATCCCAATTAACGTCCACTGGATATAAATCCTTGCGAACATGTTGCTCCACAGCGTTGACAGGCTGTGGAGCACGTACTAGTGTCCTTGCCAGGAACTGTGACTCATCCATGCCCAGATCGTTTTCGGAACTCATTTGCAGGTCATTGAAATCGGCAAAGTTCTGCAACTGCATCGACTCATCCGGATGATTATCATAATATTCGGGCATGATTAAATTATAGTTGTCAGTCAATGTCATCGGTGGCTGTGGCCGAGATGCATAGGCATATAATGTTTCGCTGCTGGCGCCACGGAGATCGAAGGGTCTCTTCAGCGAGTTTTGACTGTAGCGAGGTAGCGCTTGACTTGTGCTCAGTTGTAGGCCTAAACAGCAGACCAGCAGCAACTAAAAGTAGTTATTAATATATGTTTGATTATATATAGTATATATATAATGCTTACCATATTTTTGTAATTCTTGGCAGCCATTTGATGTATTGAATATTCACTGTGCACTGATATATTTTTTGACAAATTGATTTTGTCTTACTATAATATAATATTCAACTTGCTAATTGGTTAATAAGTATACAAATATTTAATTTACGCTTTTTGAAATGCTTTGGAAATTTTATAAATGTTGTATCACGTCAAGGTACGTTTAAATCGAGCTGCCAAACACGTCTAATGTTCTGAGCGCTGAGTGTTTTTATATTTAAGGCAGACATAAAGTTCGATAACCAAAAAAAAAAGCATTCACTGCGTTTGTTTTTATTTCTTTCTCATTTATTTGTGTTTTTGAGTAAATCCGGTTCGCAAGCACCGATTTCCAACAATAAGCGACCATTTGGCTGCTCTGCCGGAGCGGAGTGACTGACACACGCAGAAGACGGCAGCGCAGGTCAGGTTGCGTCATGCGGCGAGTTGCATGTCAAGTTCATTGCGCACAAATACAAACGAAATGTAAACGCATCTGCGACAAATTTGATAAAGTTGCTTGCATCTTTATGTGGCAGACATTCATTGATCCATGTTTGGCATTTTAACTTTGCCTTTGTTTAACTGTCTTTTTACTCACTGCTTGCAATTATTTTGTTGGCAAATTATTACACACAATTATAAAAGATAATTTAAAAATATTAATTACTCACGATTTGTGTACCACTGACCTTTTCGTTCGTTTTGAGTTATTATATGCGTATATTAAACACACACACAATAAAAATGCAAACCGCAAACAATACACACACAACACACACACACAACACACGCACAACACACGCACAACAACACGCACGGTCATACGAATTGGTACATCACTCAAAAGGTTTTATATTGTGACAATTTAGTCATGTCATTTAATTGCGTTGCTTTTCCTTAATTTATACATGCATTGTATGAATTTATAATATAATGATTTCGAAAACCCAATTAAATTCAAATTGGGAGTATTACGCTTTAAAATTGACCATCTTGATAAGATTTATAATTCAAATGATTGGCCATCGATTGGCCATGATTTTTAATAGTAAGATAAAACGGATTTTGATGAACTTTTAAAATAAAAAAAGTTTTTGAAATACATATTAATTGTTGGATTCAAAAGAATAAAAAACTTTAAAAGGCCAAAGGCATGTTGAATTAAAATAGTTACATTTCAAAATATAGATTAAAATTAATATTTCTTAACAGAAAGCATAAAAATCCTATCACATCTACAAAATGTTTTCAAATAAGGACAATTTCATAAACATCGTAAGCAAAGCAATGACTTTCGACGAGAGATATTAAAAATTTTGCATTTGCTTTTTTTTAGGGCTTCTAGAAACTTTTACATTTTGCAAAACAAAACTAACCCTTCATTCCGAACACCCCGCAACTGATGACTTTATTTACATTCGGGCGACACTCTGCCTGTCTGTATTCCATCCAAAAAAAAAATAATGAATTCCGCAAATAAATTCCCTCAAACGGCGGCGTCATACTCTGAAGCTTATTTTTCACTTACATTACTCGCGTATTTGTTTATTTTATTATTATTTTATTTGTTTGTGTAAATTGTATTTAGCATGAATGTGTGTGAGTTGTATATAAATTGCTGCGCGGATTTGTTGTTTGTGTTTAACAAAACTTTTATTGTTTTCGTTGCTGCAGGGCCACCACCCTCAATTCTGAACATGTTTGAGATCAAAGACATGCTTTTGGAAGTGAATAAAAAATTATTTAAAAATGTTTTGTTGGGAATTTACGCCAGAACAAAAATATATATAAAAAAAATGGTCAGTAGCACCCAAAATAAAACAATGCAACAAAACAAACATGAGGAATTTCAATTTTATTTCTTGTTTATTGTTTTGAAATGTTAATTACAAAATTTCCAATCATTTGGAGATATTCAGCAAAACTCAAAGCTACCTTCAATATTTGTCTGGCTTAAACTATTTGTTAAGCACATGCAACCGAACCGGGCAAAAGCCTCAAAGCAACGTGCTCCAAAACTCAACCACAACATTACATCAGCTTGACGAAGCTGCAACAACGCCCCAGCTGAAAGGCACTTCCTGCGGTTCCTACCCCACCACGCAGTGTTCTGCCCTGCTCCTAAATAAAGCTCGGAAAACCTCAAGTCCCAATCCTAAACGCAATTCAAGCGTCAACCCATGCTGTAAATCATTATCCATTCAATGGTGGTGTACGCAAGCAAATGCAAATCAAATTAGATTTAATATGCAATTCAACCACAACAAACTGTGCACATAATTTGAACGACTCATTCCAGCACGATTTAAACGCAGACTTTGAGCAATGGTCAGCCAGGAGACTAAATGTTTAACCAAAAGCCTCAACATTTGCAATAAGTTTAATTACAAATTGAGATTGTCAGATAGTGCAGTCTTAGTTAATTTATCTTAATGATTATCTTTTAAGCGATTCAATTGAAATTATAAATAGCCCTCAAGCATTGCTCTTAAAATAAATAAGCAAGGCATTTTATTGGTACATGCTACAGAGTAAATATTAATTGCATATTATTAAAATAGATTAAAGCTGTTTGAAAAATAAACTAATGCCATATTATTGCTCAATTTTAATTTATGCCTATTTTTAATTAACTTTCTGTTATTATTATTTGAATAATGTATTCATTGTTCATATGCATCATTAAGTTATCCATCCAGATTTAATGATATGCAAATCGTAAAGTTAAAGCGCGTTCATACGGGGAAATTATCGAGTTGAATAATGAATCAAATGACTTAAATGCTGCTCCTTTTAAGAATATTCACGATTTTATTATAACAATTTTCGCTTGACTAGCGGCAAATAATGAATTATTGGCTCAAGTAAATGAGTAAACCGATTTATTCAGAAAATTTATGAAGTGAATGAAGTAATGTTTTTTCTTGTACAACTGTTGCAACAGCTTGCTGACCCAATTAACAACATCTTCCACTGACAACTTTAAGCTTTTGCAATTATTTAACGTACTTGCAACACGCACACACCACTCAGACACACACACATACACAGGCAGCCATAATATGGGTCATTAGCGCCGAGTTGGCTATTTGAGCCCTATTTGCTGCTGTTGGCCACACCCACTTAATTGCCATTAATTACATTTATTTCATCAATGACTCTTACTTAATCTGCATGCTTGCAGCATGTCGCTGACCTGAAAAGGTGCAGCAACGCACTGTCGATGCATAATTATCTGCAAATATTCACACAAGAAGGGGACTTAATGTCAACGCGACTGACAGCTAACATAATCGCAAATTGTCGAATTAAAATCACTGAACAATATCCAAATCAAAAAATCCAACTCAATATCGAATTCAAAATTCCTATTCAAATTCAAAATTCAATCTAATTCGATTTTGTAGTTTTGTTCTGTGACCTGGTCAGCTAATTGCGAAAATGATTAAGCGATTGTCCATAATTGAAATGCATTCGATTTGTTGTGTGTGTGGGTGTGTGGGTGAGCGTGTGTGAGTATGTGTTTGTGTTTGTTTACGATATGGGACGGCCCGTTGACAGCGATAAATCAGCACGTGTGATGAGTCAAAGGCGAACGCGTACACGGCTCATTAATCAAATATCTAATTACGAGTACATTATTCCAATTTCATACTTCCGAGCACATGTACATGGATAAGAAGTGTGTGCGAGGCGGGGGTGTGGGTGTGGGTGTGGGTGTGGGTGTGGGTGTGTGTACAGGGTGTTAGGCTGCATATGTACTTTGAGGGGGGGAGGGGCACTGTTCATTAGAGAAAGCAAAGGCTTTTAAGGCCATGCGATTTTATTGTTTACCCGCGCGCTAATTGTAAATGCCAATCAGGGCGGATCCCAGACCAGTCACAGGACCATGGCCCGGATCCAGATCCAGATCCACACCCGTACACGTCTACGAAGACAAAGCCAATTCTGTTGAGTCGAGTGGCAGTGGCGTTGTCTCTAAAGTCGCTGCCTGATTGCGCCAATTGGCAAGCGCCCGGGCCACGCACGACTGCCTCATACAAACTTGAAACTAAACAAGAAATTACAGCCATTACCGGCACACCGAATTTTATACACCCTTGAAGATCATAGTTCAGCTGGTGGCAACTAAAATTATTTTAAGAAACTGAAGAATGGTTTCCATCTAAGCTATACGTTGCGATAGCGTAGATGTTTATGAGTTGAGGAACTGAATCTCAAATGACGATTTACAATTAAAAACTAAAGTAAAATCTATTTAAAACTGAGTTTTTGACTGAGGATAGTGAATTTGGTTTAGATATCTTGGGCAGCAACATTTTGGTGTCAGAGATGTGACCTTCAATGAGTTACCCACTTCATATGGTAACTATGATACCTTCGAAAGCAAGAGTATAGCTAGAGACGTAGTCGCATCTGGGGGCAACTGACAACTGGTAACGCACAAAGATAGACAAGGAGTGCGCTGATGTAACGAAACGGTTAATTTAGACGGCAATGACAACGACAACGACAACGACAAGAACAACAACAAGAACAACAAGATGAGCAACAACAACAAACGAAGGCAGTTCAAAAGCTGTCAGCACAAGCTGAGAAACAGGCAGCAGCACAATGAGAACTCGGCTTTGCCATTTGCATAGGGGCGTGTGTGGGTCCAGGATCTGCAATTGAAATTGTCATTGCAAACTGTTGGTAGGGGTCGGGCTATAAGCTTGGGTTACGGGTTAGGGGTTATGGGTTTGGGTGGGGTTGGGGTTGGGGTTAGACTTGCTGTCGGTTTATTGCTGGATTTTGCTACTCTGTTGTCGTATAAAACATTTTTTAGTGTTTGTACTCGGTAGCTGCTGGCAAATGCTTAGAATTTAATTAGCCACGCACCCCGATTATGGTCCATTTTAAGCAACGAGCATGAAATTACAGTTGCCTTCTCAAACACAACAATACGAGCTACAAAACATGGCATGACATGGCATTTTTATTAACCTCTTTGAGGCCTCTTTGAAGTATCAGGCTTAACGGTTTCGTTTAAACCCCTTTCGCCAGACCAAATATCAAAGATATTTTATGTATGCATGGATATTTAATTCACAATTTTATTTTCTTTATGTTTTCAAAATTTTAGCTAAATGAATAAATAATCAAAATACTTCCAAATCTGTAAAAAAAAAAAATGTTTAACAAGGTGCAATGTGCAAGAATAAAAATCGAAATGAAAATTCATTGAATGCATAGAAAATGTATGAAAAATTCATAAATTCATTCATCATTCATCGGTTATAAAAAAAATATACAGAAATCATGTATTAAGTTAAGTTTGAGCTCATAAATGTAAGCCAGATTCATATCTGACAGGATTATGTATAGGATCATGCTAGAAGGTAGAAGGTAGAACAAATCATGTTGCCATGTTGGCTGTTGTCATTGTTTGTAACTGTCGTCTGGCGATTGTGCTTAGCGTTGGCGCAAAACAATGAAAAACACTTCAGCACTTTCAATTTTCAGCTGAAACACTTATATAGACATACATACACACCGCAGCATACTTTTTGCGAATTTTTATTTATTATTTTCTTGCTGACAACGCAGCACAAACACATACAAACAGTGGCAAACAATTTGCAACGTCGCACTCAACATGAAGTGTTGCGGTTTTTTTCTCTATGGCGTGTTTTTATATTTTTAGAAATTGTTTTTAGTTGAATGAGTCGCTTTTGTTTTTCAAGTTGGACAACATGGCTGCAGCTGCAGCAGCAAAACAAGCAGCACCAGCAGAAGCACCAGCAGCAGCAGTTGCAACAACAGATGGAGTTATCTAGAGGCGTGGCATCGTTGATGACAGATAAGACACATATTGTAAAAACTTTCAGATGCTGCACACACACATATGCAACAACTTCAACCCCCACACACACTCTCACAAGGCGACAGCTATCGAGCTGCGCGAATACATGCAACACTTTTTTCTTTATTTTATTTATTTATTTAATCAGGCCGAGCAATTTTTAATTAAAATATACTAACCAGCTGTCGCCATGAGCAGCTTTGCACTGAGCAGCGGCTTCACTTGGTAGCAGGAACAGGGTGTGACCGCCTCTCCCTTCTCCTTGCAGCGGAGTTCGCACGACTCATCCGTCCGTTGAGGTGAGCTAATTAAAATGCATTGTTTGAATGACGGTAACTATACCAACAGCAATAAAAAACTGCCAATATATCTCTAGTCGAGAGTGTTCGACTAGGAGGCCTTATAATCTGTGCATCTTCTCCATAATAACCAAAAATAACATATATAAGAAATTAATACTTTACAGTCTGCTTAATTTATAGAATTCAAATTTTCTGGCTGTCCTACCGTAGAAGAACATACGGCCGTACAGATACACAGACGGACGGACAGACATGCCTAAATCAACTCGGAAAATATACACTTCCTATTCCACTGTCACATAACTTAGATAAATCTTCTTGACATACTTTAATAGGGTGCATGGCAATAAAAGTATTATGCTGATAGTTGTTTTGCTTACGTAGGCTGAAGACTGCTTCCCAAACTTCCACTTGGCACCACAATACCAGCTTCTGGCGGCCAAGTTGCTGTTGATGCTCCAGTTGTTGTTGCTGCTGCTGCCGCTGCAGGCGGCGCCAATGCATTTTTTGGCGCTGTTTGTAAATAATGGATGAACTGATGTTGTTTTTGTTGCATCCGAATTGGCAGCTGAGTGAATTGTTGTTGTTGTTGGTGTTGTTGTTGCTGCTGTTGTTGCTGTTGTTGGTGTTGTTGTTGTTGGTATTGCGTAGACGTTGATTGCTGTTGTTGTTGCTGCCGTGCATTGACGCCATTGAACCCCTGCAATTTTTGAGGTTGTTGACTTGCCAACCTCACAGGCTCTGAGGTTTCATAAACAAAAAAGTTTGTCTGATTTTGTTGTTGCTGTTGTTCTGGCTGTTCCCTCTGAAATGGTAGGCGCTGTGGTTGGAATCGCGTTTGATCCTGCTGCTGTTTTTGCTGCTGCTGTTCTGTTTGCTGTTGTGGTTGCCGCCAATTTGGCATAGTTTGGTCCAACAATTGCTGCAACAATGGCGCCAGTGCACCGCTATCCTTGATATTTTGCAGCTCCGTTGCTTTAGTAATTTGTATTGCATTTACTTGATTTGGCAGCTGTATGACTCCACCATCACGGCCATTAGGACCACCATCGCCAGAACGTCGTATATAGGTTGTGTAAGCAGCGCTGCAAGTAAATAGCTGCTCAATAGATTGACCTGCTTTTTAGATAAGCCTGTAGACGACCTACTTTGTCGCCGGCTGTTCAAGCAACTGTGCCCCGACTCCAAGAGTGTTCCAGCAACATAGTAGATTACTGCTCAGCACAGTTAGCGCCAGTGTTTGCCAATTGAATGGCATATTTGGTGAAGAGAACCTACCACCTTAAAGCCCAGATGCTTACTAAAACCAAACTACAAAAATTATCGAGCTATGAGCTGTACAAACCTGTCACATTAGATCCGATTCTCTAAAAAACTCGTCGATGTTAATAATAAAATAGGTTCTCCAGTAAATTACCATATTTTTTATTTATTTTGTCATTCATTTGAATGAGTATATAACATATTGTTTGTAAATGATTAATAAACACATTTGCTCATAAATATTCATATAATTATTAAGTGCGAACAATCTAATTAGCATATTTTTGAGGAAGGTGGCACAAAAAAATAGCTGCAAGCAAAAACATTAAAGTCATATTGTTTAAAGCGGCTCTTAATTTTGTTAAATAGATTTTAAAACATTTACATTTTGAGTTAACCCAGAGATAGCAATTAATTATTGAATCAATCTTATGCAAATTTTTGTTATATTTTGATGACTTTACTTAAATTAATGTTCCGGTTTTAGAGAAACTCCGTCACAGTTTTTATGTATTAGGCATTTATGCCTCACCTAGTTCTGACACATTTATATATGTATATACAGTTTCCATGAAAATATTATAAATTTTTTAATTAAGTCACCACATTTAAGTAGAATATTGATAGCAGCATTTCAAGTTACGATTTTACGACTTAATATCTTTTGATATCATTTCATGTTCAGAATGAGTAACAAAGGCAAAACGCGTAAAAACCCCCTTTACTGTCAATGCAAAATAAATAAATATTTTGTAAGTCATCAGGTATTTTTAAATATATAATATAATATATAAATATATAACTTTAGCCCTTTAGATAGCATATGTAACAGACATATTGATAATTCACAAATAATGCTTCTGGATTACTGATCTAAATGGTACCACGGCAAAGCTTCTTTAGAAATCATTATCTCTATTGAAACTGTCACTTGGTAATACTTTACAGATAATGCTTGTAATGCGGCATATATGAGTCCTGTGGGTTCAAGGACTGGTCAGCTTTTAGGACGAAGAGACAGCTAACAATCTGTTAAAGGGCAATCGCTGATGGGCATCTTTCACACTTTGAACGCATATCCCTTAGTCATAGTTTGTGTGTTGGGGTGTGTAGCGAATGTTTATCCATCAAATTACATACGTTCTGTCTGTCAAACACACATATACACACACACACAGACACGTATCCAGGGACAACTCAACTCGACCACCAAAGCCATGAAATTTAGTGTTGGCGGCATAATTAGACCATCAATTGCGGAAAACTCATGACTGCCGTGAATGGGCGTTTGTGTGTGACGCATAACCGCAGAGTTACAGTGCCCACAATGACATACACACACACACCCACATACACACACACACACTTACACAAAGATAGGCACACATAGCCATGGGGAATAAAGTAATATAGCCCAAAAGCATAAACTCATCAGCGTCGGAAATGCTGACAACGGGAGCACAATAACAACAACAATAACCACAACAAAACTGGCCAAAAGCTAAAGCGAGTCTGTTAACGCTGGCCCATCGCTTTTTGGCCGACTGTTGCTTACAGCTATAACGTAGGGATAATATCACCGAAAACAACAACCAACAACAACAACTCTCTCGCCATTTTGGAAAGCAAAATGCAAAGCACAAATGCTACTTTTGTCGCTCATAAATATTCACTTGAATATATTTTGGTTTGTTCTTGCCGTTTTTGTTGTTGTTGTTTTTGGCCAGTTGGCTGTGTGGTCGCTTTCATTTTCAGTTTTTGGCCAAAGGCGCAAAAGTGTGAAAATGTCGAGCATTTTTATGACTATTTTTTGTGACTGCTGCCAGCGGACTGTGAAAGTTAAGCACATAAATTACATGGGAATTTCGCACTGGTCCAAAAAGTCGACCAAGAGAGAAAGAGAGAAAGAGAGAGAGAGTGGGAGAGCGGAGAGCGGAGAGCGGAGAGTAGAATGAGAGAGAAATTAAAAGCACATTGCCCGGGAAAAACACTTCCGACGCGTCGTATGTGACGAGTGCTCTTTTTAGTTAAATTACACGCTCTAATCCACAACTTTTGAGTGGGCTGCACAAAAATGAAAACCAAACTCAACACCACCAAATAAAGTCTAACATAAAAGGCGACATTTCGCAAAGGCGCCAGAGGGCCACCAAACAGAAAACCACAGCAGACAAGCAGACAGCGCCAAGGACCTAAGCTGAACAGCAAAAACAACAACAACAACCACAGATACACACATACACACACAAACACACACACACACACGCAAGGAAAACAGCTTAAAGTATGCAGGGCATAATTCATGCTGATGGAACTGTATGCATGCATATAAGTATGAGAAGATGGGAATTTAGAGTCCACTCCGACCACCCACCCCGAGACCGACCACCCGCCAGTCCGTCCGCCTGCCAGCGTCTCTGCCCGGAAAGCCTGAAAATCATATGCATCACGTGATTAAACGCGTCATGCATGAAAATGTAAAATATTGCGCTCGAGAGTGCGAGACATACATCGAGAGAGAGAGAGAACGAGCCAGGGCAGGCGGCCACACGGAGTCAACGACTGACGAGAGAGCGAATAAAACAAAAAAAAAAAACAAAATAGAAAGAGTCAAAAATAAAAAAAATTAGACATTGCACGTCATGTTTACTTGACTTGACGGGCAAAGCCGAAGCAAAAACACAAACAAAAAAAAAAAAAAAAAACAAGGAAAAGCTTGTGGCCAGCAACAACAACAAAATGCCTCAGTTACAAATTTTCCACAATTTTTCTCATTTAAATGGAGAAATTGTTCGCTGACTGCCACTGACTGAGATGAATCTGGGCAGCACGTGCTGAGACGTCAGCCATCATGCCATGAACTTGGCCAAAATAGAAGGGGTTCCATCGCTAACGCCATCAAACTATGCTCAGCAATTTGTGACTTAAATAGTTGCATTTACAAATAAGCATTGAAAATAATAATGTTCCTCGGTAAAGGTCAAAATGACTACAAATAAGAAATATTATGTTTATTAAATAGATTAAAAAGATTATTACACGCAGCTGAGATGCTTGAACGTCGAGTTGGAATATTTATTTAAAATGTATTTTTGATCTTGCAGAGAAAAAAAAAATATAT
Source organism: Drosophila cognata (assembly GCA_035041535.1). Taxonomy (NCBI): domain Eukaryota; kingdom Metazoa; phylum Arthropoda; class Insecta; order Diptera; family Drosophilidae; genus Drosophila; species Drosophila cognata. Next base: position 6,716,453 of record JAWNLC010000571.1, on the reverse strand, counting down.
TTTAGGAAATTATCAGTTATTATGCAGAATTTGGTTTGAGATATGGCAAATTCAACAAAAATTCAAGTTTGCATTTAAGAATTTCATTTAACACACAAATAAATATTTTTGCTTCGACTAATATTTAAAATTGTACAAATATCATAAGTAAGAAAATTTGAAGTATTTTCTGTTTCGCTCAACTGAAATAAAATAATGCATGGCTTTGGGCAATTTAAGCATAATCTGTTTTTAAGTCTAATAAAATTCATTCATTTGAATTATTATTAATTACTACATTTTGCATACTTCGCATAGAGAATTTTAAATTAAAAATACTTAGCAGCTCCCCTTTTTTATGTTTTTATTTTAAATATCAAGTTTACTAATCTAGAGCCTCACTTTAACACGCATACGCCGCACAAGTCACTTAGTGCAATTGCCAGTTGCGCTCTTCCTGCCACACATAATCACATGCTTATATACATATTTAAACATAGTTTTATGGATATATTTATTTGTGCAAGTGTGTGTGTGTGTGTGTGCCTGACGTCACCCCTCGATGAAAACTTTTTGTATGCTGTGTGCAACATTTTTTTTACTGCGTGCAGTGAAATTATGTCAGGCAAGTCAGCTAAAAGTTTAAGTTTAACTACTTTCCCATGAGTTTTTCGTAATGCAGCCGAGGCTAAATAGACAAGTAGAAGAATATTCAAGGAAGATAGTGTAAACCCCAAGGAGATACCCTTCAATCAGCTATGCGGAAGAGTATTTAACAAGAAAAGTTTATAGCCCTAGATTTTATATTATTTTTATTATATCAGTTTAAAAATTGGATTTTGGATTTCGATATTTAGAATATATATTTCGATTAATAGTCGAAAAAGTCGCAATTTAAGGCATTTTAAATATAGAGACTATGCAAAGAAACATCAACATATACATACTCATTAAATGACGAGGATGGAGATATGGTAAAAGAGGGAGAAAGGAAGGTATCTAATATGGTAACTTTCTTCATTTTGTGTATGCACACTTTGTCGCAGTTGCCGTCGGTGCCGTTGCTGCACCTAGCTTTAGTTGATTATTTTCCAGTTTTTGTTCTTGGTCTTCGTCCACATCTACTTTTTTATGGTTGCGCTGCAGCCTAGAAATGTGACAAATTCTAGTGTCTCTCTGGCTTAAATGATAAATGCTGTTGGCCACGCTTAGAGCCTGACACACTTTTAGTTTCTTTTAGCAGAGTTTTTTTTTTATTGGGACGCAGCGCAGTGCGGCTAAAGCCAAGTTATAGTGGACACGTGCCACATGCAACCGAAATAAATAGATGGAAAGAGAGTGGATTAAAGAGGCAGGCAAAGAGAAGAAATGAAAAAAGCTAAACGTCCTGCCTACTTGAAGCTCTTCATTAGCCGCTCCATTGAAATTTAGTAATGCATTTCAACTGACTGTTTCCCACTTAAAGCAAAAAAAATAAATAAATACATTTAATGTGAAAAATAAAATGAAAAAGATACAGAAACAACAAAGCGGAAAAGTTGTGCAACAGCAAATCAGCGAAAGCGCCAACAAACTATTAAAAACTTTACAACAAGAGAGAAAAAGTTGCAGACAGAGCCTAGAACTTGGATATGGACTTGGATTTGGACTTCGGTTTGGGTTTAGATTTGGCTTTGGATTTGGATTTGGCTGCTGCATATCTGACGAATGCCAAAAAGCAAAAGTTTTGCCTTCCGGCTGCAAGTGGACGTCGAAACGCATTTGTATACACAATGTTTGTGCTGATTGCAGCGCTGCAAATAGCTTCTGATTTCACAAATCAAAAGTTTCTTGTGCGCCGCACGTGATTTATGCCTGCAGTCCTTCTCGCTCCAACCGTTTCCCGACAATCCTGCATCTTCAGGCCCGGCAGTCCAGCGCAGACCGGCGACATGCACGAACGCTCGCTTGCGGCACTAAAAACTTGCAACCAACATTGTTTGCTTGGCCGCCTAATGCTCAGCGTACACTAAGAAAAATTATGACCCAGATAAATCAATAATAATCAATAACCAGCAAGTCAACCATTTAATAGAAAAACTAAAACTTACGCAAATTACTTGTATTTAATTTTAATTTGTAATTTAACTTTTTTTTAAATCTTTTCATTTTTCTTCACTATTTTCTGGTATTCAAAAAAAAAATAATTATTTACTTGTTTTTTGAATATTTATTTCTAGATTTCAGGGCGATTTTACTGTTTACTGAGTTGTGCCATCAAAGGTCAATCAGACCAGAGTGGCAAACAAAAAATAAGAAAGAAAGTTTCTAAAATTTCTTCTTTATAAAATTCTTCTTTCCATAAAATTAGAAATTGTTAAATAATTTTGGCGAGTGTAGTTTCTGTTCTTTTTGTTCATTTGGGAGGAAGGTGCGTTAGCATAGCTTTCCACACAAAACTTCTAATGAATACGAGAATGCTCGAAATACTTGCATCTAATTGCCAAACACTTGAAGCTAGCTGTTCTCTGCCAAAAAGTAAACGGAAAGTTTCCTCGTACAGTTGTAATGAAAATAAGATTGCACACCTTATGGCGTTGCAGCTGCTGCAGCCTCAAATGCGTTCGCTAAGCGTCTGTTAGTCATAAATAACATCAAATAATAGCCAAGCCGCAGAGCAGCTAATAAAGTGCCGCAACAAGCCGGAGGGAGTTTATGGCTGGATTGCCAGGGGTGAGGGGTAGGGGGATGGTGAGGGAGGGTGAAGTTTCGCGTGGCAAATGCCAGAAAGTTTTTGTGCTGCGCTGCTTTCGCTTAGAGCAATTAACAAGCAACAATAACAACAGAAAACAACACTAACATGTTATTGCAGGCTTTAGCAGGTGTACACGGACTTACACCGAAAATCTAGGCTAATTAGTTGCACTTAAGCGCAGGAGGGGGATGCTGGACATTTTAGCTGTCACTTAGTTGCCTCCCACATCCCACGTCGCTTGCTGCGTCATTTAGTTTTTTGTCTTGCAGCCACAAATGGTAAACATACTTTTTGGGGCAAGTGTGCCTTATATAGTTGTGAGCAGTGTTGCCAAGTTTTGACTAGTACAACTAGTTTTTAGACTGCAGACCAAATACTAAATACTTAAATACGTTTCTTTAACTTTAAATTATATTCACCAGCCATTTATTTGTAGCTATAAATTATAGAAAATTATTGATGATTGCTTTTCACATTTTACCACGATTAAAGAAACTAAAATTGATTTTCATAATTATTTTAAAAATTTACCAGAGCTGAAAGGTGCGAAACTTTCTATAGAATCCTAAAATTCACAAAAAATGTTGCCAACAATCTTGTGGGTGGTGTAAATTGTCAGCAGACCGCAAAACATGCGAGCAATAAACCAACTTTGTTGCAGACACACACACACGCACATACACACACATACATACACACAGATACGCACACACATACAGGCGGTGAAATATGCTTGGCACGCCCGCCTGTCCCTCTGTCCGTCAGTCGCCTGTCGCATCATCGAAGCGTAAATGAGACATTTGCGACGCTTGTTTAATTAAAATAAATTTTAATTTAATCAAAAGTTGTCGCTACATAAAAACAACAGCAAACAACAGCAAAAAGCAACAACAACAACAGCATCACAAGCAACAACAATAACCACTAACACCGGCTGGCAACTAACATTAAAATTGTTGGCATAGTTTTAGGTTGCTTCTTCGGCACATTCCTGACAGCTGACAGATCCTTTGTCTATCCATTTTATATATATATAGTTTTGTGGCACACGCGTGCCTCAAATAATTATTTAATCGTCGTCTATTGTCTACGTGTCAATTATGCAGTTGTCTCACATTTTGCGTGCCACTTAATTAAATTCCTACAATAACGTTTGACTAATTGTTAGTTGCAAACAAATTATTCTTTATTAGACTTAACTTTTCCGAAATGTAATTACAAAATTTCAAACATAAATGCTTTAACGAGTATTCGTGCCCACTTCCAAAACAATTAGACAAACGTACAGCTGGCTCGCAATACTGATCGAGAATGTATATCAATCTGGCAATGCCTTATTCTCGATTGAACTTTCTCCCTCTCTATCTCTCTCTCTCTCTTCCTTAAATCAAATTTTCCTCTCTTTCTATCTGCCATCTTTACGTTTAATTTTCATTAATTTTAAGCTACTAATATTTAACAATTTTTGGTTTGATTTCGCAACATTAAAACTGCATGACAAATAAATTTATTATTATATATATTAAATATTAGAATTAGTCTATAAGATTTCAATTTAATATTAAATCCACTCTAAACTCTTCAACCTAGGAGGGAGGCTGTTCTTCAGTTGAAATTTGATAGTGTAGATTTTCAAACTTTCTGTTCTGTCGCTAGTTGTTGTGCATGTCAAAACTAATGTTTCTGTGCGCATATTCAAATGCAATAAAAACACAAGTACAATTGTCACATGGATATATACATATACCCATACACATACATATACATATATAGGTATAGATATACATATGTATCTGAGTTCTCTCTGTTCGCAGTGCGGAATGAAGCAATTCAATTAAACTGCTTGCTTAAAAGAAAAGTTTGTAATTTAATTTGGCCCCGTTTCGACACACGACGGGCAGAGTTCGTTTGTTCTGCTCTGTTCTGTTCAGGCATTGTTTACATTTATTTCGTGACAGGGAGCGAACTGCTAGCGAGCTTTTTATTAGATTGTGAAAGCGAAAATATAAAAAGCCAAGCCAGCAGCAGCGGCATCAGCTCACATCTCAGGGCCAATTGGCAAACATATATGCAATTTGAATCGTGTGCGCAACAAATGTTATTACAATTAAAAGGGAATGCAACAGAAACAACATCTGCAGATGGGGTTGCAGCAAGCAAAAAAAAAACTCAGCGGGCCCATGAAAAATGCATTTTGGGTTTAACCGAAAAATAAATAATGCCAACAGCATCATGCCCCAACATGTGGCAACACAATTTTATTTGTGCATGCCAGAGTGCTGAGCCGAAAAGTATGCAACAATAAATTTCAGCACGATGCACGCCTTTCGCCCATTTATGTGTTTTATTTGCCGTCACCAGAAGCGATCCACTAAATAAAAAAAGTAATAAAAAAAACTAAATTGTGGCAAAACTAAAAACACTTTGCCTGCCAATTTTCTATCAATTTCGTCGGGCAAAAGGGACGAGGAGCGGGGAGAGGGGAAATGCAGAGCATTCAAAATATTTGCAATTGGGCTTTTGTATGGCTTAAATGCCTGCCACTTTGATGACTGTGATGCGGTGTGGTGGTGCGGTGTCACTTAACGTTGTTGCTGCAAGCCACAACCACGAAATTGAATACCAAGCGGCGACTTTTTATTGCCCCCAGTATTCTTTTCATTTGTCGCCGAATCAAAGATACTTTCTCGACCAGGCCAATATTGTAGTTGTATAGATTTTATTCGTTAACAGGCTGGTCAACTGTACTGGGCTTAAACTGAACAGCAGAGATTGCAACGCAGAGGGCCACTTGGCGCAGATATGACATTGGCTTGTGATTTGCAGCACCTGCATTTTATTGCTGTCATCTGCAGCGCTGCATCATTGACAGCAATCCAAGTGTAGATTCATTTTTGAATCGTATTTTGCATTTTACGATTGTCGCTTAACTTTCTTGTTGCCCACAATTTATACCCAATATATTTTTTTCTAGGGGGTATATTGTTCTAAGTGCATACCTAACTATACAGATATTTACTATCAAATACAAATCGTACACACATATAATTCCAATTCATACACATATATCTATACATCTGTATCCCAACCAATCCCATCCAAAAGCTTTACTCTCAATAATGTATCCGAACTAAATTCATTTTAAGTTTGTTTGTATATTTAAATTTATATCACATTATATTTTTAAGATCTCTTTAAAGCTAAGTATCTAATAGTCTGGTATAGTTTAAAGGTTTTTTGTGCATGTTGATAAATATCAATTTTGATTTGCTTGACAGCAGAACAAGTTTGCTTTGCTCTGGATGCAACCGGGCGTGGCAAGAAGTGCTGTTGTGTTAAATTGTTGCTGGAAAGCCATAAGAATGCGATAGCTGAAATCGAAGCTGCTGTTGAGTAATATACAAAACTATGATAAAGTTTAACGCATCAATGCAACCGTTTCAAGATGTTTCAGTCTCATGACATTATCAACAAATTTGTAAATACTTTTACACAACACACAAACATTTGTTTACGGGTAAATAATGGTTCTGGTTAGTGGGCATTAAAGCCACAATAAGCAACTTAAAAACAACTGGTTTAAAGATGCTGCAAATAATTTTGGTGATTTCAAATATAATACTTTTTAGTCATTGTTTGTAATAAACATGATATAATAAGAAATGCAAAAGCCACAAGTATCACAAGAGAGAGAGAGATTAGTGACAAAAAGTATCCAAAGCCACAAAACGAAGCACGAATGGCAGATAATATCAAATTTCCAGTAAACAAAAGATGTAAGGAATTAGTGAGATAAAACAGATAAGTATGCCTAATTCAAGAGAGCACGACTAGAAAATACCTTGCAGTTAGTTACGTTATTTCAAATATTTTAAAAGAACTTACTTTTTTTAAATTAAATGCATATATGTAAATAATCGTAGTATCCACTCTGTATACATGTCAATCGAGTATATTTACTGAAAGTAATGACTGAAACATTGATAATTTAATTTTTAAAACTTAGAGCATAATATAATATATGATTTAGAGATTTATCAATATTTTCTTTAATTTCCCTGTCACTTTTTATATCATTCTTTCTCTCTTCCTTCTTTATGTTATATTTTCCAAATTACTAAGCTAGCAACGTTAAAAACTTTTGGTCTGATTAGGTTTTTTCTGGTATACCCCAATCCTTGCAATGAATCTTGGACCATTTTATATATTATTATCCCTAGATATTTTATATTCATTCTTTTTCATCTTAAATTTAATTACTCACTTTTAATTGCTTACAAACAAAATGTGAACGGTTTTTGGTCCATATTCAATAAATAAATATTTAACGACTCTTAACCTAAAACATTAGAATTTGCAGGGCATCTTAGACAGAGTAACTGCCACAACATACCCGCTGCAATAGACCCGCCTCGAGTGCAACGCTCTGCTAGAAACTCAGGGGATGAGCGATCGGATTTAAAGTGCATCACAATGTGACTGATGTAAATTGCGAATAATTAAATGCGATGACTGCAAGTCACAAAGTCAATTGCAGCGAATGAGCATATGAAAGCAAGGCCGGCAAAGCAGCCACAATTGATTGGCAATTGCAGCTGCCGGCGATAGAAAACTGCTTCCTACAAATCAGTTTGCGGCAAGCACACGAAGCTGTCGGATCATCTCCATAGCGAGTGGGAATTGCCATTTTACTAGCCATCTATTTCTATATCTAAGTATCAGTTTTAGTTGGCATGGAGAAGTTCTACTGGCGCAACAAGGTGGCCGTCATCACTGGCGCTTCGACGGGCATTGGAGCGAGCACAGCGATCGCCTTGGCCAATGCCGGCATGGTTGTGGTGGGCCTCGCCAGACGTGCGGATCTCATCGAGGTGAGCAGTCAGTTGGAGTCTTCAAAAGAGTCTTAAGTATTGCTATGGCAGGCACTCAACGCTCAAGTGACTGGCGAGGGTAAGATCTTTGGGCGTCAATGTGATCTCAGCGATGATGAGCAGCTGATCAGAAGCTTTCTCTGGATAGGGGAGCGTTTTCACTGCATTCATGTGCTCATCTGCAATGCGGGCATATTGAAAGCCAACTTTCTAAGTGGTAAAATCGATTAGTAAATAGTAAATAGAAGAGTAGCCCAGTTAACTGGAGTCATTCCTTTAGAATCACCCACCAAGGATATTAAGGAACTGTTCGATTTGAATGTGGTCGCCACGGCAAGCTGTTTAAGGGAGACCCTGAAGCATATGGCGGCCAGCAAGGTGCATTGCCATATTGTGATAATTAACAGGTAAATATAACAATTCAAATTAATGAATTATATGTTCTTTAATTTAATTCATTTCTTTTCAAATACATACCCTTCTATTTTAGTAAAAAAAAAAATTTTTGTGTTGTAAATTTTTTTTTTAAATTATTTTTAACGATGCCGCTTTAGAGGAATTGTTAAAAGTACATTAATTTTACTAAACATTTCATTATTATCAATATTTCCCCATTTTATAGTGTTGAACAAAGCTCAATGTAAATTAACTTAATTTGAATGGCATTGTCAGCCCGTTTGTTGAGCTTGTAAATTACGTTTATATAATTAAGTAGGCCATAATGCTATTGAAATGCCGCAATCTCACAAAACCAATAGACTTGACTAAACAATAAATTTGCTTCCAAATTGGCCTGACTGCATTAGAGCATTAGCACAATTATCGCCCAACCGAGAGGGGAGAGAGAGAGAGGGACAAAGTTTGTTATCATTTTGTAAGTGATGTTTGTGCAGCTAAAATATCAAAACTAGGGCTAGGCTTAAATTGGTGGTCATACATCAGCACAATGCACTCACACAAGTGATTTGCATATACATTTGCTTTATGGCAGCTGCTTACAATGGACAAACAACTGACTGAATGTTGCCTTGAGTGGTAAAATATTTGCCAAAATTATGTGCTTACGTCTGCTCGTGTATGGGGCCCCTAATGAAAGTGCAAATAGTGCGACTGCCAGTGTTGTTTACGGCATACATTTTTCAACATACTCACTTTAGCATCGTTTGCGTGTGCATGTGTGTGCTTGCGTGTGTGTGAGGACAAACCATTTGCACGTTATTTAAATTAAATTAAAAGCCATCGCACAAACAACGCATTTATTGATATTTAAATGTTGAGAACCCCGCAGAGATTCTTGCTCTTGTTGTTGTTGCTTTTGATGTTGTTGATGATGTTGTTGTTGTTGTTGTTGTTGCTGTTGTTTTGTGGTTGTCGTGTGCATTAAAAGCTTTGCATCTGCACGGCCAAAGTGTTTGCGCAAACAGCAACAAGAACTCAATTATTCAACATAATTAAGTATTTTGCATTGAGAAGCATCCCACAATCGCACAAACATACACGCATACACTCACACACACGCACACCCATTTGCGTGTTGTTGATTTCATTAATACCAATGCGCAACGCATTTAAAATCAAAATGTTGCGCATTAATTCGCATCGTTTGATTCGCGCTTTGGCTTTAATTGAAAATTGCATTGATTTCGTTTTAATGCAAATTACTTGTGAAAGCAAACGCACACATGCACACACACACACACTCATACAAGAACAATACGTATATTAAATAATTGCGTATACGCAACGCTCGACCAATTGCCAAATTGAACAATTACTGCAAGCAAATGCAAAACTCTGTAAAGCAATTCAAGCTGAATATTATGTAAATTATTGAATTGAATATACTCAAAGCGAAAGCAGCTCGTTGCAATCAAAAGATGCAGCTCTAGTGTAATTATTAATATCATATGGGAATGCTATCTGCCTATCCATACACAATTACACTGTGCAGCTAGGTTTGAAGTTGAATCTATTTCGAATATCTGAGAGTTGAAAGACAAATATTGGAAATCAATTTAATATTTCTACATTCAACTTTATTTGATTACTTGAAGTTCCAATTTGGTAACATAAAATATTAATATTGAATATTATTATTATTATATACATAAACTGAAAATTGTTCACCTAAATAACAAAATAACAACGAACCATATCCAAATTTTGCGCAGAAAAAAGATTTCACATGAAATAAAATAAATTAGTTAGACAAATTATGTTTCCCCAGAAATATAGTTTTAGTTATTACAATAAAATTTGCAGCTGCCTCAGTTATTTTTCGTATTTTACATTTTGCTCATACACAGTGTAATTTATGAAGGTAAATGTTAGATTTGATGCCGTTTTGCATTTGCGTAGAACAATCTGCACGAATTCAGGTCAAAGACACAACACAAGAAGTATAATTCAAATGAATAATTATTGTCAAATGTTGAGAGACTAACTGGATATTTTTGTGGGGCAGAGCATTGGCATTGTTTGCATACAAATTTGATTATACAATTTTAATGAGCAACGAAAGATGCAGAAAGCAAGCATATCGAGGTGCCCACTGTAATCAAATACAATTCAGCAAATGTGAAAATCAGAAAATGCGAAATGCGAACTGCAGGGCAACAGAAGGTAACTGGCGAGAAGCAACGTTAATTAATGAGAAAAATCATATAATTCGGCTAGCGACGTTAACAAACAATGAACCTGCCACTGAAGATGGCCCAGATGCGTGATGGGGCATTGCCAGGACGTGTGGGCGTGGCAATGGACAATCCATACGGACTTCGCTTAACGTCAATGCAATAATATTAAGACTTCATTAATTAAAAGTGCTAGAGGAAGTGCTCGGAGGATACTTCCACTGCATCGAACCGCTGTTTGCACTTAATGCCCCCCACCCAACTCTTAGCTGGCAACTGCCTCAGACACACTGTCAAATTAAAAGAAGTTTACGCAGTGTTTGCATAAAATGCACAACGACAGTTCAGCGCTACTCTCTGCAGGATGAGGATCTGTCCGCCTGTCTGGCAAGGAGCAGCGCCTGTTTTTCTTCACACGCAGCAAACGCAACGACAGATGTTGACCATCATCTTTTTTCTTGTTTTATTTTTGGCCTCGTTTGCTGTTGTTTTTCGAGTGGGCTTACATTGCGTAGCAACATTGACTGACTTTATTTATTTACCCAACCTCATGCGTACTTTACCCTATACCCCATCTCTACCCTCTTCTCTTCTCTTTTAGCGTACTTGGACATCGCATACCGGAAGTGCCGGTGCCCTTATTCAGCGTTTATCCGGCCACGAAGCATGCAATTACAGCACTTTGCCAGACGGTACGCCAGGAAATACATTTTCTGAAATTAAATATTAAATTAACGGTAAGTTAAATGCAATGCACACATTGCACCCAAGTGTGGGGTTGCTGGTCTGGTTAGGGATCCACACCCCGCGAAATGCAAACAATTGTGACGCGTCTTCCTTTTTTTGTGTATTTGGCCCGCATCGCAGAGCATCTGTCCCGGCCTGGTGGACACCGATTTTCTCAATGTTTACTCACAGGCTGTCGATGAATTGCCCAAACTGCAGGCTGACGATGTGGCCAAGGCAGTTCTCTATGCCCTCGACACACCGGATGGCGTCCAGGTGGAAGATATTATTTTACAGAAGATTCGAACATTTGACTAAAGTCCGTCGAATATCGAAAGCATTTTAAATTTCCAGCAAAAAATATGTTTAACTTGTATTTTCATGTATTCCATTTTGTATCCTACGAAAATAAAGATATATTTACTGCATTTTCCTAAGGATATCTATAAAGTCAGATAATTTAACAAAGTTTTCAATATTATGACAGCATATTTTTAACAGAAAATATGTTAAGCGAAGCAAGAGCAGGTTTAAACAAGCCACTTTTGCGCGCCCTTCAACAGTGCTGTATAGTGCAGCTTGAAAGTTCCGCTGGTTCCGCAGTACGTTCATTGATGAACCGCAGCCAACTTTGCTTGAAATCACATTGTTGATTTTTAAATATGTCGATAAGTAAGCACATAGGTAAATAATGATATATTCAATTTTAGGTAAACCGAAAAAAATGTTCGCCTAATAAATGGTTTATGAGTGATCACAATAAGATTATAACAAACGGAAATAGCATCACCGTTCTGCTACCAAAAAAACCCTGCAAATTCCGTTTTCCAAAGTTAATTGAAGCCCACTGTTAATAACAGCTCGACAAACTGTAAAGTTTTTGAATTTCATGTGGCTATCGAGCTAGATGAACGACAAATGCTCGTTCAGTTTAGTTAGTCGTTCGATTGAACTTATTCCGAACGATTCGATACAACGTGTGCAGAAAAAGTAATAAATAATAATAACTCGCTAATATAATAAACGAAAAGAGTGCTTTTAATGCATATATACACAGTGTTACACACAATGCGCTCCGCTCCACAACCCAACTAGCTGTAAACCGTTAAACTGAGCAGCGTGCAATTCAAATACACAAAAAGGGCCAAACAGAAATGTGTGTGTGTCCACGTAGTGCAAAATCAGATTGTCATGTCTGCTGTTTTTTTTATCGCACATCAAAATTAACACTAACCCCTCCAATATGTGGCGCGTCAAGGGTGCGGCTGGTTGTCAAACTTAACTCAATATGATTGTTTGGGTGGCGCATAGTGTGCCAAGTGAGCAGCTCAGCTCCAAAGTGCAACATTACGAAACTCGACCAAATTTAATGAAAATTATAAAAGTATTATGCGTGTTAACCACGTACACACACACATGCACACAAAAGCCGTACTCACACACACGCGCATGCACATACATAGAAAGAAAGTGTTGTTTGACAAAAAATTAAAAACTGGTTTTTAACCTAATTAAATGCGCTCAAAGAAACTTGACTTCCTTTTAGAATTATTATTCATGTCAAGGCTGTTTGGTCCGTTGACAAAATTGATTATCAATAACAAACAGAGCCGCGCGTCGTGTGAACATTGAACTTGTTACAGAAATTCTTATTTCCTTTTCTCATGGCTGTCTCTATATCTTTCTCTTTGTTTTTTCTTCTGTTTTTCGCTCTCTATATAGCAAAGCACCGCACTCTTTTCCCCCCACACACACACAGACAGACAGACACAGAGACGCAACCAGCCTTTGCTATTTGATATTGACGCCCGCAGGAAATAAAGCACAGCACAAGCCAAGATGTTCATTTGGGATTGGTTTACGGGTGTTCTCGGATACTTAGGTAAAATTGAATTTGACATTGCTCACAATGAGCAGCGCATTTCTTGAGCGTTTGCCAACAATAGCCAAAAGAAGACGCTGAATAACAAGAGAAAATTAAATCTTTTGCGTCTGTTAAGAAACGTTGAATTTTTAATTAATGACGATTTTTAGTCAAGTCGGAACTGACCTCAAAACATTTGGCATTGACTACTGGCAAACGCTGCGAGTCTAGCGATCATTTTTGTTGATTTGTATTGATGATTATTTCATAAATTATGTATTATTCGCTCGTGCAGGTCTATGGAAAAAGTCCGGCAAACTATTGTTCCTTGGCTTGGATAATGCTGGTAAAACCACATTATTGCATATGCTCAAAGATGATAAGCTAGCACAGCATGTGCCAACACTGCATCCAAGTGAGTGAAAGCGATTCAGATTCAGTTAAATCTCTGCTGCATTCATGTTAATTAACATTTTTTACATTAGCATCCGAGGAGCTGTCCATCGGCAATATGCGTTTCACTACATTCGACTTGGGTGGACACACTCAGGGTAAGTGTTGTACTTTTGCTGTAATTTTGATCAATCGGAAAACGCTTAAAATATTAAATATTCTGTGCTCTGTACGATGTGCTCTTATTAATAACATAAATATGTCGCATGCCGAAACGTGATGGTCTCCATCTAAATATAGCGCACAATAGCACAAAGAAAAAAACGAACGCAACAAAATAGCGACAATCAGCGGAAAATATAGTACAGGGGGTCACCCATACAACTTACGACCCATACATATATATATCCCCATACCCATTAATTGCGCCAGCCACTTGCAATGAAAACGCGTTGTAATTTTTGTCATTTATTGCCTTCATTCTTCAGTGTGACAGCAAAACAACATTTGCAGTGGTAATAGATGCAATAATAGTCATATTCAAATATATATTTATTTAATCTATGAAGATAACACAATAATGATGAATGGAAATAAAAGGTTGGAGTCGTAAATATGCAATTTTTTTGATACTTTTTGCAAAGCTAATATAGTCAATTTGTAGCTCAATCAACAATTCAAATTGTTATTTAATTTTGGGTATATCAATCAATTGATAACCACTGTGCATAGAATAAATGCGTTGTGTATTTAGAAGCAACAAGGAAAAACGTAACTGCACAAGATCAACAACAAATTAAAACGCACACTTATGCAAATACATGTATGCGTGTGTACTATAAAATGTAATTATAAGCGTGAGATTGCGCAAAACTGTCAACGTTTGTATATACATTTATTAGTATGTGCATGTATGTAAATATATTATTAGTATGCATAGACATATATATATAAGTATTTGTATTGATAAGCGAGCTCACGTATATCATGATATGCATTAAAAAAAACAGCTCAAGTAGCTTTGTCAGCGTTACGCTCGACTTCCGAGCACAGCGGAGCGGAGCGCACAAGTTTTTGTGTTTTGAGAGAGACACGTTATTGTCATAATATCAAAGTCGCTTCTGATAACAAAGGGACGGCATGCTTGGGCATTAGTAATTTATCATGTAATTTGGCTATTTAGATAAGACGTCATAATCTATTGTTGATTGTTGATAAATAAAGCTAACTGATGCTTATTTGCAGCACGTCGTGTCTGGAAGGATTACTTCCCAGCTGTGGACGCCATCGTCTTCTTGATAGATGCCTGGGATCGCGGTCGCTTCCAGGAGAGCAAAAACGAACTGGATTCACTGCTCACAGATGAGGCGCTCTCCAACTGTCCCGTGCTCATATTGGGCAACAAAATTGATAAGCCCGGTGCGGCCAGCGAGGATGAGCTGAGAAATATGTTTGGACTGTATCAGTTAACAACCGGAAAGGTATGTCACTTCTGACTTTTTGAACAGTTTACCTACATTTAACTAATTGTTGTATTTTTGTAATTACAGGGCAAAGTTGCTCGCTCCGATTTGCCAGGTCGCCCATTGGAATTGTTCATGTGCTCCGTGCTGAAGCGACAGGGTTATGGCGAGGGTTTCCGTTGGTTAGCGCAGTATATTGATTAAGTCATGATTAACACATAACAAACATAATTCAACAACAACAAACCACAACACAGAACTTGGCTAAAACAAATTCAGAATGGACAAACAAAAACAAAACAGAAACCGACAGTAAGCAAAATGAAGCTGAGAGCGCAATTTCCAATTTATACACAATGATAAACAATAAAACATAAATGAAAACAGAACATCAACTGAATTAAATAAAATCAATATTAAAAAAGAGGACACAAAGATAAAAGTGCAAATTCAACGTAGACAACAACAATAAAACGGGAAAACTTAAGGAACGCGTGGGTAAAGCTTTTAAACAATAATTATGTATGAATAATAAATTGTAGCAAATTAAAGGTGATTTTTTAAGGACATGTGCTTGCTTGTGTTCCGTAAATAAATTTTATTATTTAAACATTTTTAATTGTATGTCAAATTTTTTAATTTTGGACTCATGAGCAATTTAATTACTCTTTTTGTTGCTACATTTCCTTTTAAGTTGCATAAGCAGAAAAAAAACAATTTATAAAAACGCAGATTCAAAATAAAAAGAAATTTTTGTATAAGAACAATTTAAAAGCATTTTTAAAGAATGTATACCCAAAGATCGGTCAGAAGCTTAAATAAAGCAATTAAATTTACCAAACTTAGGTTTTATGCCCCTATCCTAATGAAGAATGCTAAATGCGATTTTACAAATATATTGAATTTATTTATGTTGCGAAACTATTAATTATCCTTTGCGGACCAACTTGAAATACGAATCCAAATTAATCAAAGTCGACCAAGCGAGCGTAATTCTCTGCCAGTGATAATTATAATTCTCATATTAATATTTTTACAGCAACATTAATTACTTGTCTATGTAGAAAAATATTACTAAACATGCACAAAATAAGCAGGATCAGGATTTGCGCTAGGTGCGATTACACGGACGCTTCCGTCGCCGCACTCGGCGACAGAACAACAGTTGACGATGGAACAGCCTGAGCAGGAGCAGGCCATTCCGTTTGGCTTGGCGCCGGCATCAGGAACGTGTGGAGCCAGTAGCACCGTCAACGCTGCCACTGCCACTGCCTCCTCCTCCGCCCATGCGTCGCTTTTTCTTCTTCTTGGCGGTGAGGCTCTCCTGGCCGCTGTCCGTATAGGAATCGGCGTCCGCCTCGCTCTCCGACGATGAGGAACTGCTGGACGACGACGATGAGCTGGAATTGCTCGAGCTATCGGAGGCGAAGCCAGTGCTTTCATTAATATTAATACCTTCAGCTATTTGGGCCAACTCGGGACGCTGCTCCCTTAGCACACGCAGCCATTTGCGCGACAATTTGGGACGACCGCGCACAGTCTTGTGCCATACGCATGGAAAGTTGGTAAAGCTGCTAAAATTCTGCGTAATGGCAATGGTATCATCCAAATTGAGCACCACATGCCACCATCCGCCCGGCACAAATACCGTCTCGCCGGCACACTGAAGCACCTCGATAGGTTTGTATTCCTGCGGCCACGATAACAGTTGGGTGCGTGGATAGATGGTGCTGAACCAGGTGATGGCCTCATCGCGTTGTTTCCCGCCCATTGCGCTCGTCACCTTCAGCAGATCCTTGGGCGTGTGCGTGGGAAACAAGCACCAGCGCTTGTGGCCACGTATCAACGTATTCCAAGCACTGGTACCCAACGGATCTATGTGAATACCGGTGCCAGAACGTGCAGGGCCCATTACAAACCAGCGATACGGCGGTCGACGCTCCTCGCCGCAGTACTTGAAGAGATCATCGCGAAAGTATTTGGGCACCGTATAATCCTCGAGCAGCTTGCGCCGACGATGATGCTCGCCGAAGCTGCTATCAAATATGTAGAGCGGACTGTCGTCTCGTGTCCCCTGCATGTACTCCACATAGTATTTCATTTTCATCTTGACGCTATAGCCCTCGTTATCCTCGCCGCACTTGAACTTCTGGTTGCGATATTTCTTGGCCAAGCGTGACATCGTCCACTTCTCCTGGGCCAGCCACCCATCGGCGCAGCCAGTTATTATCACGGGCAAATAGGGACGCTCGAAGCGTTCAATAAATTCATCACATGTTACTGTTGCATTCTCGATCCTCTCCAGGTTGTCCGTAAAGTCCCAGAATGTCTCAAATTTCTCAAAATAGCGCATTGCAACCCATGCGCTCTCCTCGTCCAATTCCGGCCGGGCCTTGCGCTTCACATCGCGTGTACGCTTCCTTGACCGTTTTGGAAATTTAAATTCTTCGCTCATTGTCGGAAAGTCAAATAAATTAAAGGGAATTCGCAATTAAATAAGTTTGTGACTTTCTGCACGTCGTCTAGTGGGAAAATATCGATGAGTTGCAAATGTTACTTCAATTAATCGCTACGCACAGAGTTGTATGTAATTTTATGTTTTTACAACTCGTCGATAATATTTATTTGTTATCAGTGCGGCTTATGGTTTTCATTTTAATAGCATTTTTCATTTTCATATTTTTGGAATATGCACTGCAAATTGACCTAAATAAATTAAAACTCATAATTAATTGACTTGTAACTCTTAATAAATAATTAATAATAAAGTTTGAAGTTTTGAGACTTAATATATTTAAGGAGACAGCGGATTTTCTGCTTAACATTTTCGGCAGATAAACGAAATAATACATATTCTCGTAGATTTAGCAGTCTGCCAATTCTTTTTACAGTCGTTGCCAATGTAAATACTAATCTTGTAAGAATCGAAGCAGTCTTTTTGAATTCTCCCCGACAGGAACAATCACTAATATGCTTATCGATAATTTATTGCGTTATCGGTAACTTCACTCATGTGACGGGAGAGAAAAGAAGGTGTTTGTGTAGAAAAATAATGATAAACCAATTTGGACAGGGTACGTTTTGAAAAATAATTCCTTAAAAATCGTTTACAAACTATATACTCGACTGTTACAGAGCTCTACAAAGTGCCGCATCGCATTTTAGACCATCGTGTATTTGTCAACGGCGAAATCGAATCATTTCTCGACAATTTCGAAGTGAAGCGCAACGATAGCGAAGTCGAGAAACTTTTTCAGGTCACCGAAATTGTGGGTTCGCTCAAGTACGATTTATCCGAGCGCTGTGTGGCATTAGGTAACGAAAAGCTCACCCAACTAGCGAACAGTATTAACGATTTGGTAAGCGGCGTCGAATCACTTCTAGAACAGGCCAAAGTTGAAAGAACTGTAAGTCTATATAATTTACTAATTATAGTAAGCCTTACCAAATACATATAATTTCTATTTTGTAAACAGCCCAGCGCCGAATTGCAGGAAGCTCGACGTGCACGTGAACAACGCAAGGCGGAGTTTGTGAACAACTTGCAGCACGGCTATCAACGTTTGGACAATTCTTTTCAAGAAAAAGAAGAGGAGATCGCTGAACTCTACTCAGATCTGCAGCTGAAGCTAAATATTACCAAATAAACAATAAATAAACCGTCCTCAAAATGCTAAAATCAACAATTGTCGACACTCGAGTGCGTGTGAGACCATCGAAGAAATTGCTGGCATTGCTGGATGCACAAAAAGAACATTTTGAGGAGGTGCCAGCTAATGTGGCCAAGGCTCTCAAAGATGACGGTTACAGTCTGCCCACAAGTACAAAAATATTGAGGGAAAACGAGCTAGTCTATAAGCGACCCACTATTGATACTGAACTGCTGGCGAAACTGACGGCAGATATTCCCGAAGTGCCTCTCACACCACAGGTAGAAGACCTCGCGAACGGGGCGGAAGATGATCAGCAGGAGGCAGATGATCAGCAGGAGCATCCAGTGAAAGGCAACTTTTTATACCTAAACGATATACACTGGCTGCGGGATACATTAGACATGCTGCGTCAGAAGAATAAAACTAATCTATTCCTTTATGAGCTCCTTGAGAGCTGTGAGCTCATCTTGCCGGAGAATGAATTTAAGCCGCGCAATCCTGAGCTGGAGGCACGTTGTGAACGCTTGCGCAATGAGCAGCACAATCGTGAATACCACAAGATGACCAAGAACGTGGATGCGACCCTCAAAAATGTACCCGAGGATAGCATCGCCTATCAATGTAAGTGGCATCATTATTTCAGCTGTCAACTTCTAAATCTTTACTATACTACAGTGAAAAGTCTCAATAAGCAAATCATTGCCGTTGCCCAATTCATCTTCTCGGTGGCAGCTGGATTTACATTTGGTTTCTTCGGTGTCAACTTGATGGTTGGCCCACTTCCCTTCGGGTTTCGCATACTGCTGGGCGTTATTGTGGCGCTGATCATAGCTCTGGCCGAGATGTACTTCCTGGCCAAGAAGCTGCACGAATATGACGAGGTTCTAGATGCACCCAAACGCAAAAAGCCCGAATCACCACATGTGAGCGGAGTGCAGAAACTTAAGCCACATGTGGATTAAAAAGCGTTTGGAAATAATTTGTGTTAAATTTTTGTTTACAATGTTTTGGTTACATAAATTAGTTTTGATTTTAACAGAAGGAAGGCCTTTGCGGCATAATTGTTGCAACAATAAAATACACACAAACACTTCCTATTCGTAATGATTCTGGTTGGGGTTCGGATTGTTCCAGCTGTCATCCAATCCCTCATTGCCGCTGCCACGGCCCAGTAGTGCCATCAAATAGACAAACATGATAAAGGCCAAAATGCCGCTGAGTACCAGAAACCAGGTGCGACGCCAAGGCGGACGCGACGATGGTGCATAGAAGCGACGCGTCCAACGCGAGAAAAGCTCAGCCGGTGTGCGGCGCTGATATTTATTATCATCACGATCCGTGCCACCAATGGGCGACTGGCGTGGCAACAACGGACGCCGACTGCTGGTGCCTAAATAACGGACAATTCTATTACAACAAAAATAAACAGATAAATATCACTGTAACTGTTACCATGCAAATCGCCCGAGCTGGGCGGATTAAATGCGTCCATTAGCAGAACGGAATGTGGACTGGACTGGCTTTCAACGCCTCCATTCGGTTTCATACGTTCACGTTCGCCAGCGGAATGATGATGCACTTTAGTAATATTGCTACCTGCTGCCTGGCTACTAGCAGCTTTCGCCTTCAAGCTATTGTTTTGTTCATCCGTTAGCTGACAAAGCAAAATTAGGTTAAAACAATTTAATGGGAGTATCAGGGGAGTATTTTACCAAAGCAAGCCCCAGTCCGTTGCGGCCCCAGTTCACTTCAGCCAGATAGTTTTTGAGTGCATCGGCCACCGGAGAGACCAGATTCGAGGTGGGAAATATTTCCACGCTGCAACTGGGGCATTGGTGGCCACTGGGCGCTGTGTTGGCAGGCAAACCGGCTTGACGTGCATTCAAGCAGTCCCAGTGGTAAACATCTGGAGTGTGAAAACCAATGTTAACGTGGTGCCTCTTGGTATAGTTCATATACTTCACTTACGATAGCAGACGAGGCGGACGCATTCACCCTGCTCCAGAGTTGTGCCGCACAGCGTACAATTGGATATATAGTCGCTATCACGTAGCCATTGTAGATATGATTGCACTATGCACTAAAAACAAAAACTGATTAATAAACATAAATTTCGGAATTATTTCTCCTACTCACCTTGGGATGGCTCTGGACCATGCAGTGCTCACAGACATTGACTCGATGCTCAAAGCAGAATTGGTTTGTCACCAATCGCTTTGGACACTTGCAAAGACCCATTGTCTTTCTTTGTTTAATTCGCTTTTGCTATTGCAGCAGTCGTTTTTCTCATGAGCGGCACTAATAATTATCGCATATTTCGTGGGAGTATGTATTAATTTCAGTTTTTGTGCTCAGCTTTTGTCGGAATTTTTTGTCGAGACAATCACAATATCGTCAGCCACGTACTTATACTGTTTGCAGCGCATAAGAAAAATTCTTATCGGATTTGCGATTAATCGATAAATCATTTCTGTCGTGAGAAAATCATTTTTCATTTTTTAATTTTATTTTTTAACGTCAATATTTATCTGTAATACGAATTTATAAGCAGCAAGCTGAAACCCCTAGAAAATACAACATTTAATAGCATTTTAATCTAACCAATCATTCATATATTGACAATTAAGAGCGGTTACATCGCCGCAATTAGAGCAATTCTTGATTACAGGACATATGCCACAGGGCATTTGCACCAATCCAGGTGCTGGGAGTGGTAAGTTAACCGCGCGATAAACGTACGTGCCATCAGATTGTAGAATGCGTTCGGCATTGCCATCATAGACGACTGTTTTCAGTATAGTCTCCAAATCATCTTCATCCAGATTGACTTTGCTTATACCCAGGTCTGAAATAAATTTATGCACCTCTTTCACAGTGCAACAGGACATTTGCTTGAAGGCCAAGGGACCATCCCGTTTTTTCTCGCCACCCTCGCGCTTCATCTGCAGAAAGCGCAGGCATTGCTGATTGAGAACATCCACGAACTCGACCTCAAAGTCCTGATCCTGATACCAGGCGCCGCCTGTCACGGACCGATCTGCCTCCATATTGTAAAGCATATAGACTTTCTTTTTGCTAGCCTAATTGCACAAATTGCAGATTGTATCAATTGAAATTTTGTCATGGATTGGATATAATACTTACATTCACGGATTTAACGGCCTTGATGAGCTTCTTTGTTTCCAAGTTCTTGAGGATTTTGTTTAATTGCGTCATGTTTAAATTGGATTTGATGCGTATATCACGTATCCAGATGCCTTTGTTGCCGCCCTCTTCCACAATACTGTAGACGATTTTCTCTTCGTTATCGGCATCCTTGGGCAATGCACTCTTCTTTTGCGGATCCTTGGCACGATAAATCAGTTTCTCTCCCTTCTTCAACACTTCTATGCCGCCCTGCTTCAACAGAACATTGAGACCCTCAACCCGCGAGGCAGCGGGCACATCGGAGAGTGCTTTGGTCAGATCATCATTTGTCGCCCCACCGGGAACTCCCTGTATTACTGCGAGCAGCAACTCAGCAATTTCGGCGGCTGCCATTCTGTGATCTGCAATTTCAAAATTTAAATCAGTTCACAGGCGTAATTCGGACAGTATGGAGCAGCTGTAAAAGTGTGGCGTTCCACTGTTAAGCGACTGACGTAAACACGAGAATGGTTTTGTTTTTAATTGACGGAATGTGCATGTGGCTGCTATATAGTTACATAGTTACATTAGCTTAGCGCATTCTCGATACTAACAATGTCACAAACACACAGCTCAGATGATGAAGCGGATTTCAAGGCCGTTAACACAACAAATCAGCAGCGAATACAGGAAAAAGTAGCAAAGGTATGCCAGAAGCTTACTAAAAAAGAGAACTTAATTATTTGCCCGCTTGTCTACACGGCGTCTGTAAAATGTGTTCAGAAACTGTTAAGTGTGGACTAATTCTGTAAATTGTCTGTTAGCTGAAATCAGCTGTCTTAGCAATATGCAAGCAATTAACAATTTATATTCTCTATAGATTAATTATGCAGATGGAGTCGTCGATGGACGCGAACAAGTCTTTCAGTTGAGCTTTGATCAGGGATATGCCGATGGCTTACGGACTGGCATAGAGATAGCGAAATTCAAGGCATTCTACGATGTATTAAATGACACCGATGTTGATGATAATTTGGCAAGAGAACGACTTGTGTACCAGAAAATGAAAATAGCCGATGCAACAGATAAAACGCACTTTAAATATTTGTTATATCAAAGTGAATCTTTGGGGATTGTTTCCGAAAAACAAAAGTTGTATATAGACGAAAAAATGGAAAACTTGGCCGGAGCACTGCACAAAACTACAAATTTATTCAGATCATAAGCGAAATTATTTAATTATTAACCTGGTGTTTAATGCGTGTTTCTGTGATTAGGAATTACAATATGTGTTAACTGAAAACTTGATTCACTTATAAATAGAGTCCTTCGGGCGTGCCCTCCTTCTTTCGGTACAAGACGCTCTCCTTCGATTTTTTGAAGTCCTCATTGGTGACCTTCATGCGACGCTCGCGGAGCGCCATCAGACCCGCCTCGGTGCAAATAGCCTTAATGTCAGCGCCCGACAGATCATCCTTGGCCATGATCAGCTCATTCAGATTCACATCCTCGGCGAGAGTCATACGCGATGTGTGTATAGTGAAGATGCGTCGCTTTGTCTTCTCATCGGGCAGTGGAAACTCGATTTTACGATCGATACGTCCCGGACGTATTAGCGCCGGATCGAGTGTCTCAATGCGATTCGTTGCCATAATGACTTTGACATCGCCACGCGAATCGAAACCATCCAGCTGATTGAGCAGCTCTAACATAGTGCGCTGAATTTCACGCTCACCACCTGAATTGGAATCGTATCGTTTGGTGCCCACAGCGTCAATCTCGTCGATGAACACAATGGACGGGGCATGCTCCTCAGCCACACGAAACAGCTCTCGCACCAGTTTGGGGCCATCGCCCAAGTACTTCTGTATGAGTTCGGAGCCGACGACACGGAGGAAAGTCGCTGAGGTTTGATTGGCGACGGCCTTGGCGAGAAGGGTCTTCCCTGTGCCGGGAGGACCGTAGAGAATGACACCCTTTGGTGGTTTGATACCCATTTCCTCGTAGTATTCGGGATGCGTTAGGGGAAGCTCAACGGACTCTTTGATCTCCTGGATTTGTGTGTCAAGGCCACCAATATCAGCGTAGGTTTCTTGTGGCGCTTTCTCCAGCTTCATGACCGTGACCATGGGATCTGTGTCGTCGCTGAGAACACCTACCACAGCGTGAACCTTGTGATTTAAGAGCACCGAGCAACCAGGCTCCAGTTGATCCTTGTCGACAAACGACAGAATGCTGACGTAGTGCTCGGAACCGACGGAAGTCGACACAATGGCATGATTGTCATCGATAATCTCCTCCAAGTTGCCCACAGACATAGGTGTGCCACGCAAGTCATCCACCTTGGACCGTTCCTCCTCATTCTTCTCGTCTTGCGGCTTGAGGCGCTCCTGATTGCGTATGAACTCATCCTCCATCATCAGATAATCCTTAATTCGCTCCAATTTGAGCAGCTTTAGGCGACAGCGTGTATGGGGCGTCACTTGAGGTAGCTTCATGGCCGCATCTGGACCCTTTGCGCGTCGCTTCTTTTTGCCAACGCGAGTCGGAATTGGTGGCTCGTATTTCTTCTTTTTGTCTTTGTCATCCTTCTTATCTCCAGCTCCCCCCTGTGCCGATTGGTTTTGGCCCTGTAAAGCACAATCACACAATAATTTTAAAGGTCAAAAAGCACAAGCGTTTGGCTTAGCAATTTACCATTTTGCTATTTTAGTTTGATATTTCCAGACAGGAATGAATTTATTTAGTCGGCAACACAAACAGATTTTTACCAGTCATAACCAACGTGAAGTTGGCTGCGGCTGCTTTGTCAGTGTGTACACATTGAATAGAGTAGGGTTGCTATTTAAATTTTAAAAAAATTAATTGCGGGCTCTCGTAATTTAAATCGAAAATTTTAATTGCAGGTTCTCGTAATTTTAATTTTACATTATTAAAAATATAAAAGTTTTTTCTTAAATTTTTTAATTATTTATTAAAAATATACTTGATGACTTGAGATGATTTTTTTTTAATTTTAGGATACGGGAACTTATTTTGATTAACGACATATTTTCATTATTAAATTTTCAATTGTAATACAACTGTAATTTTTTTTAAAAGATAAAATGTGTCAGGACCTTTCGAAGGGCATTGATTTTTCATTGCCGTAGTTTTAACATGGCATCCCATTTAACATAGCATCATATTACAGAAATGTAATTAAACTCAACATATTCACCATAATGACAAGGACAATGCAAGCAGATAGATCAATGTTAGTTACATTGTAAATAAAAAAATTAGAAAACGTTGACAAACTGCAAACATAACTATTATGGAGACTTGACAAAAATAAAAGGAACTTTAAAAGTGAAGGAAGTCTTGGAAAAACGCTTACATTTATTTACGATCAGCATTCTGTTTGTGTACAGAAAGACACACACATACACACGTAAGTTGTTATTGTTGGTTACACCTGCGCTTCGCCAGCCTGTATTTTTTTCTGTTAGTTGCTTACAGGTGCCAACAGAAGCAGGCTGTGGATTATACGAGCACCAGCAATTAACACAAATTTCATTTCAATCTGTTATTTGTTTGTTCGATTTAAATAATGATATTCGAAATTGTTTATTTATTCGTCGCAATTTTATTAATAGTGATCGGCACTTCGTATATCTTAATAATTGTTAACTGCAAGCGAAAAGCAATTGTCGAAACGACACTTCCAAACGGCGAAAAAGTGAAATGTGAATTCGCTCAAGCACCTAGTCCAAATCCTTGGCCCATAATTGGAAACTTGGATATAATTGGGCGTTTTGCCAATCCATTCAAGGGATTTGAAACCTTGGCCGAGAAATATGGCAACATTTACTCCTTGAGTTTTGGCCACACACGTTGCTTGGTCGTCAATAATTTGGAATTAATGCGCGAGGTTCTCAACAAAAATGGGAAATTTTTTGGTGGCCGCCCGGATTTCCTACGTTATCACAAACTATTTGGTGGCGATCGCAATAATTCTCTGGCCCTGTGCGATTGGTCGCATCTACAACAAAAACGTCGAAATTTAGCCCGTCGGCATTGCTCCCCGCGTGAATCGTCATCATATTTCACAAAAATGTCTTGCATTGGTTGTGATGAGATCGGCATTTTAATGGAGCGACTGCAAAATGTAATTTTGTCTGGTCAACCGATCGATCTAAAGCCTATTTTAAACGCAGCATGTGCAAATATGTTTAGCCAGTATATGTGTTCGATTCGTTTTGACTATGAAGACAGTGAATTTCAACAAATCGTCAAATTTTTCGATGAAATTTTTTGGGAAATTAACCAAGGACATCCATTG
Organism: Drosophila cognata; assembly: GCA_035041535.1. Classification (NCBI taxonomy): domain Eukaryota; kingdom Metazoa; phylum Arthropoda; class Insecta; order Diptera; family Drosophilidae; genus Drosophila; species Drosophila cognata. Next base: position 6,690,687 of record JAWNLC010000571.1, on the reverse strand, counting down.
GATTTCTTACCATGGCTTTCACCGTTCTACAAGAAGCACACAACACGCATCGCATATTGGTCAACAACAATACGCAAATTTATTCTGGAACGAATTATTGATCAACGACAATTGAATATCGATGTGGACGAACCTGACACAGATTTCATGGATGCCCTCTTGAAGAGCTTAATAGAGAACGAGAATATGTGCCGTAATACGATTATATTCATGCTGGAAGACTTTATTGGTGGCCATTCAGCGGTTGGAAATCTAATAATGCTCGCTTTAGCCTATATCGCCAAGGATCCAGTTGTTGCGAGAAATATTCAAAATGAAATTGATGTGATATCAAGTAATGGAGAGCGGCTTGTAAAATTGGAAGACATGGAGGAAATGTCCTATACCATGGCAACAATATACGAAGTTCTGCGCTACTCCTCGTCTCCGATTGTACCTCATGTGGCTTCTGAGGATAGTGTGGTTTCTGGATTTGGTGTAACTAAGGGCACAATTGTGTTCATAAATAATTATGTGCTTAATATGAGCCAAGAATATTGGAGAAATCCTGATCAATTTTGCCCAGAACGATTTTTGGAAGAAAAATGTAAAAATAAGAGAAAAATCTCTGAAGGTTCTGATTCAGGTGTAGACTTTGAACAAGAAAACAAGTTTGTTTCATATTTAAAAAATCAAAACATGAAAACTGATGCAGGCAACAACGAAATTCGTCAACCACTCAAGTTTCAACTGAAAAAAAATCTTCCACATTTTTTACCTTTTAGTATAGGAAAACGTACTTGCATTGGACAGAATTTGGTCCGCGGTTTTGGTTTTATTTTGTTATCGAATATTTTACTGCATTATAACGTAAGCAGTTCCGATTTATCACATATGAATATTAATCCTGCTAGTTTAGCTTTACCTGCCAAATGTTTCGAGCTCGTATTGACAACAAGAAAATAATTTTTAACAACTAAATTTAAGAAGCATAAAATAATTACTTAAGAAAATTATTGCTTCATCTAAAAATATATATATATTTATAAATAAGATTAAGAACATTTGTTTTTTTTAAGAATATAAAAATATATTACATTAAAACTCTTAAGAAAAAAAAAATTAAACATTTTTTGTACTTTTCAAAAAGTAGTATTTGTAATTAAGTTTATGAGCATAGATTAATTTTAATGAAAAAATTTGTGCTTAACATCGATAAAACGGCTTATGTTTTGTATAAATAAATCGATATTTTCTTAGCACTAGCGAACTAGTTTACAACTGAACCGCACGAATCCAACGCATATATTTGATCACCAATACAAACAACTCAAGTTTGTTGTTTGTTGAAAGTAAAAGGCGCGAAATTGTTTAGAATCTATATAAATGGCACAAAATGATAAAAACATTGAGATTCAGTTGCAAGACGTCGATGTTTTAACAGCGGGAGTCGCCGCTGAGATTGTAAATGGCATTCTTGAATTCCTGCTATTCCATCGCAGTCAAATTCCATTCGTATATAAAACATACAAATATTATGTGGAGAAATGGGATGAGACTGATGAAACTGAGAAGACTGATGCATCCTTTGGGCACTATCAATTGCAAAAGCAACGTTCCCTGGCGAAAGAAACCAAGGAAGCCATAAGCAATATGCGAGAAGTGAGTAACACCGCAGTTATGCAAATGGAATAAAAACAACAAAAATATTTTGTAATTTAGCTAATACGAAGTGCGTTCAGAAGTAACAAAGCCGTCAAGAGTTTGCGATTTTTATTTGGCAGCAATACATTTATGCCAACAGAGTCCTACACAATACACATACCACAAACGTCCATATCGAAATATCACAGCGATATTCATAGTATGCCGGAAGGACAAATTAATCGCACACTTCTTCGCTTGCTCACCTGCGAGGATCTCTATGCGCTGTGGTCAAAGGAGCTGAAGGCCACCAATGTGTTTCTCGAATTGGAGCTGCTGACCCATGCGAACAGTGGGAAACAGTGCGAGTCTTGGCAACTCTTTCCCAAGGATGTCATAAGTCAGTTGCCCCGAAGTTGTAAAAATGTACATCTGCATTTGTTGCATGAGCAGCAAAATGCAGAATTGCAATGCTTCAAGGAGATGACCATATACGAAGATATGGCATTTTTAAATCTGGATCCCCCCAAGCCCAGAGAGGACACTGAGCACTTAAGTGGCTGGTGGCAGACCGATGTTATAGTCAAAGGATTTAGGCCACCCAGATTCAACTTGTGGTCCACCTAATACCTTGTATAAATAAAATCTTTCCATAACTAAGTTCGTACCATTGTCAACTAATAAAATGTCTGAAATCTATAATAATCTATAATATTATATATTGAATTTATTACCGGGCTTTCATTTTAATTGGTTCATTGTTTAAAAATGTTTACCCAGCAAGTGCTGTCTATAAAAAAGAATCAACCACTTGTTGAGCTATCGATGACACTTATTCGATTGCATTTGCATTTCGAATTGGTTCACTGAACTGAACGACCACGAACCGCTTCAGCCCTGATGCTTAGTCTTTGTATTTGATTCGCGTCCCGTTTACATATATAATTTCAAAAATTTTGGAACGACAGCAGCAAAAGTCTAGTCATTTGTCGCAGTCGTTGCTTGACGTTGTCGTTGCAGTCATGTCTGAGAAACCGACCGTATTAATTTTGGGCGGTAAGTGTGCACAAATACAAGTCAAAAAACACAAATGCGATAACGCTCCAACTTATCTGGCCTGTATATCTATATATATGTATGTGATGTGCACAGGCTGTGGATTCATTGGACGCAACTTGCTGACTTACTTGCTGAAGAATGAGCTGACGCAGGAAATACGCATTGTTGATAAGACGCCGCCACAGATGGCTTGGCTGAATGAGCAACAAGCCGAGGCATTTGCCAATGATAAAGTCGAGTTTTGCAGCGCAAATCTGATCAATGCCGGTATGTACAAACAAAAAAAATACAACCCACTCACAAGCACACACACAAAGGCTAAAACTGGTTTTTTGTGTGTCCTTTATGTTGTTGCTGCTGGAATTACAGCCTCATGCAAGCTGGCTTATGCACCACACCCAACAACGAACCGCGGCTGGGATGTGGTCATTAATTGTGCTGCTGAGACGCGTGCCAATCAAGACGATGCCGTTTACAAGGAGGGCATCCACAAGCTGAGCATTAACTGTGCTAATGAGGCCGCCAATCAGGAGCAGACCAAACGCTATGTGGAACTCAGCTCGGGCTGTGTGAACAGCAGCGAGAAGACGCCTCTGAAGGAGGACTGCAAACTGGAGCCGTGGACGGGTGTGGCCAAACAAAAGCTACGAGTAGAGAAGGAGCTGGCGCGTATTAACAATCTCAGCTATACGGTGGTGCGATTGCCCATTGTTTACGGCATTGGCGATAAGCGCTACTTAAGTGAGTTGAATTATGCACACCATGTACAAAAACTGATAACTGATAATTTGTGTATGTAAACCACATGCAACCAACAATATCACAGTGCCACGCATTATAATCGCTGCCATTTACAAATACCTTGGGGAGACAATGAAACTACTGTGGAATGATGCCATGCGCCTGAATACGGTGCACATAAGCGATGTATGTGCGGCGATTTGGCAATTAGCACAGAGTCCAAAAACGGCTGGACAGGTCTACAATATTGTGGATGACTCAGCGTCTACGCAGGGGAGCATCAGCGATCTGCTCGTTGATATTTTTCAAATCAATGTGGAATATTTCGGCATTGTTATGTCCAACTTGACCAAGGTATTATTTTCTATGACTCATCACATATTTCGTCGTCACTTAATTCGTTTATTATTCGTCACTTTAAGCTCTATCCAAGCGATACGGTGGGTGAAATTAACGACAAGCACATGGCGCCCTGGGCGGAGATTTGTCAAAACAATGGCATTGATAACACACCCCTGACGCCGTATTTGGACGAGGAGCAGCTGCATCATAAGCACCTCTATCTGGACAATACGAAACTAAAGGACTTTGGCTATGTGCTACAGGAACCGCGAGTCACGCGCACCCTGCTCATGGAAATGATCGATGACTATGTGAAACAGCAGTTGTTTCCCAAGTCCTTGGTGATCTGATTGAGGAGGATATATACAGATATCGGATATTAAAGCACACGGTTAATAAGCACATTTTAATTCATTTAGTAGAAAGTTTTGATATTGAATTCGTATTAAGATCGAGCAATCTTCCAATTTTTATAGCAGGTTTATTGTCCTGCATTTTTAAAGTGTACTTATAGTATTATAGACCCAATATTTTTTTTATACATATATATATATATATATATATATTACGTAGTCTGCATGGATTCCAATCAATTATAAAATGCAAATGTATACGTAATTTTTAACTGAAATTACCCAATTGTGATAATTTTAGTGGCCAATCGACAATTGACAATTAAAAGAAATGCACTTGTATAATGTTTATAATTTATGTGTATATTTGATTACTTTAAAAGTTGCGGCAAACGGAGCGTTTCGTACGGCAGACATACGATACATAATTGATAAAATGCAATTGCTTCACTTTTACGCTCATTAAACTAAAAGAAAACTTACAGAAAATCAACAATAATCATTGTAAAAGCAATTTAAGCTCGCTCTGTTTGTTGTACATCTTAATACAAAACACAGACAAAATGAAGTTGAAAACGTTGAACAAATTGTTTCATTAGCTAAATTAGAGTTTTTTGCCTTAGATCAATTAATTTGCTTTGTGACTTCTTTCCTTGCTTCTTGCTAAAAACGGAGGTGCGCGGATGCATTGAAATTGCTTTGCTTGCTTTGAGTGTGGTTGATTAAGAAACTAGTTAAGTTTTTGTATTGGATTGCGATCCGCTTAGAAGGCCAAACCGGCGTCACGGTATGTGGTGAAGATCTTCTCAATGGAGTTGACATAGGCAGCGGTTCTCAGGTCCAAGCCCAAGTTGTATTTCATGGCTGTCTTCATGATGGCACGCGCCGAACGCTCCATGGTATAATCCAGACCGGAGTGAACGATATCCTTCTCGGAGGCACCAGATATGCGCTTCTGGAACGACTCAGAGGGTGTCACGGGAATGCGACCGCCGACACGTCCAAAGCGACGCTCCAACGACTCTTGGACCGATTCTAAAATGCGACCCAGCCAGGTGGCGAAGCAAGGCGGGAGAGAGAGAGATATGAAAACAGACAAAGCCATTAATTAAATAAGCCACATGCTGGATATAATGGGTTCAATATAAAGCCATCAACATACTACATTTAGAGAGTGTTAGATTAAAGAGCACTGAATGGAAGCACAGTTAAAACATTTTGTTTCGAATTTGGTATATATGTATATAGAAATGTTTTTTGTATGTGTATTTGATTTAAACAGATTCAAGCTCGATCAATGCAAGGATGGAGGGGATAAAAAGCTTACAAACAAAATAAAACCAAAACATAAAATAACATACATTAAAGGATAACTACAAAAACTACAAACAACATGGAACAAAGGGGGGTTTTTTTAGAAAGATTTAAACGGGATAAACGAAAACCAATGCAAGGCGAATTTGTTGTGTTTGTGTGTTCAATTACATGAGTAACAGTAAGAGGCTTCGTTTGGCTTATGGGGGGGATAGATAATAGGAGGTAGAAAAAAAGAGAATTAATAATAATGTACCGTCGTTAATAATTCTTTCAATTGACTGTTGGACTGAGTCTACATTGGTGATAGAGAAACGGAAAAAAAGAAGAAATAGAATATACAACGAATTACTAAGATGGCATTATAATTAAAGTACGGTTGAGTCTTTTTTTTTTTTGATTTTTGATAATTGTCCAATTGTTTGAAATACGAATATTGACGAGCATTTTAATGATTCGAGCCAAATAATTATTAAATAATGTTTTTTATTCGTATTGAAGTAGAAACCAAACCGGAAGAGCAAATGCTTAAGAGCAACCGCTTTTCTGTAAGGGTTTTTCTGTTGCAACTGATAAATAATTATTAAATAATTTTGAAACCATATACCCTTCTTAAGTGAAATGTAAATGATGTGGCATGATTGATAGTACAAGCCAGAGATATATACCGTGTATATATAGATAATGAATATAGATATGTATGTAAATAACTCAAAACTCAAACTTACCGAGCAAATGATAGTTGGACTCGCGTTCATACTTGAAGGTCAGACGACCGTATGAGACGTGGTTCAGGTTCTTGAGCCACTCGAAGAAGGAGACGGTGACACCACCAGCATTGATATACAGATCGGGGATGACCAAAATGTTGCGATCAATCAGTATTTTATCGGCGGCAGGAGTAGTGGGTCCGTTGGCAGCCTCGGCAATGATCTAAAATGGATCAAATCGAACAGTTAAAAAATATTGCCAAAATTGTGGGATAATCTTAAAATATTTCGAATTTATTATAAATGAATTGAACTTAATTGCCCTGGTAAGAAATTAGTTTTTGATTAGTTGCCCTATTTAAATCTTACTGATGGATTAAAATCTGTATATGTTTTGGAAATAATGTTCCATTTGCTTTACTAAGTTATTTTCATAACTTAATTGCTTAATATCCCCATTAGCTAAAAATATTATGTTTGGATCTCGTCTTTTATCTTAACTCCCACTCACTTTGCATTGGATTCTGCCGGCATTCTCGCTGTTGATGACCTTCTCGATGGCAGCTGGAATGAAGATGTCGCATGGCTCAAACATGAGGTTCTCGCCCTCGTATGGCTTGGCATTGGGATAGCCGACAATGGTGCCGTGCTCGTTCTTGTAGTCCTCCAGCAGTTTGGGATCAATGCCCTCTGGGTTGTACAAAGTGCCATCGTGCTCAATCACACCGACACAGGTGGCTCCAGCACGGGTCAGATAGCGGGTGGTGTGCAGACCCACATTACCAAAGCCCTGCACAATGAAAGTCTTGCCGCCCCAGCCGGGAGTGGTGCCTGTTTGTGGAAAGGATGTGATTGTAGCAGCTATTGAATCCATATATAAATGCCATATTAACTCACCAATCATGCTCATGTAGTTGGCCTCATTGATGAAGTTCTCCAGGCCGTGGAAGACGCCGCGTCCAGTGGCCGAAACACGTCCGTGAATGCCGCCCTGGTTGATGGGTTTGCCGGTGACACAGGCATGTGCATTGATGTCCAAATGGCCGATCGTCTTGGCATAAGTATCGGCAATCCAGGACATCTCACGCTCGCCAGTACCCATATCGGGTGCGGGCACATCGACGCCGGGGCCAATGAAACCCTTCTTGGCCAACTCAAGGGTGAAGCGACGCGTGATCTTCTCCAACTCATGCTCGGAGTACTCCTTGGGATTGATCTTCAGACCGGCCTTGGCACCGCCGAAGGGCACATCGACGCAGGCGCACTTGAAGGTCATCAGAGCGGACAGGGCTTTGACTTCATCGCGTGACACATCCAACGAGAAACGGATGCCTGTGTTAAGAAATAAACAACAAAAACAAATTGCATAACTATCAATTAAACACGTTATGTATGCGGCAGGGGAAGGGGCGTGTCTCTGCAGAAGAGCAACCTTGGAAGTACACAGAACACTATATACACGTTTATATTTATTTATATATTTTAGAAAAGTACATTCCTGCTGTGTCTGTCTGTCTGTCTGGGCAGCTCTTCGTTATTTGTGTTTTTATTTTTGGATCAAATCCAATTGCACAAATTGGCTAAAAATATGTAAAAAGTACATCGGGTTTCTTTCGAAAGCAAAAGTTGATTTACAACATCTGCTCTCACGTGAATTCACCTGTCAGAACGAGTGCCAAAGTGGGTCAAAAATACTAAGAAAAAGGTTGTCATCCATTTAAAATTAAAATGTATATCATAGAAATAAAGGGAATCAGTTTTTCCACAAGCTGAATAACTCTTCAAAGCAATTGCTTATTTTTTCTGTGTGCATTAATCCAGCTTGTTCAAAACAAGAGCGAGTGTGCAAGTATTTTTTTTGTTATTTATCTTGTTTGTTTCTGCCGCACTTGTATTTATGTCTTTAGATGGGGTAAATTGTGTGGGCGATTAGATAAGCAAGTTCCTTACTGATAAAGTTTATTTTTTCAAATTTTACGATGCAAGCCATATCAATTCTGATAAATCGTTGTCCATAAATTCATTAAGTTTCCTGAAATGCACCGTATGATAAAAAAAAAATTGTTTTCCTTTTTGTCATGAAAATATGAAATAAAATAATTAAATACAATTGTCTAGCTTAAATCTTGGTGTTTTGCACATGCATCCGGCGAACTTTGATTCGCCAACCAATTTATAATTAATTTACTACATTTCCCAATGCTTATGCATTTCCTAAAAGCTCTGCTCTTCAAGCTATGCAAGTTGCGGGATATTGTATTTCAAGCTTTAATTACCGGCTCTGCTGACTCCAAGATAAAAAGAAACAAACTAAATTCGTCAGTTCTCTCAAGTGTTATTTCTTTTCGTCTCTTATTTGTTTGCGTTCTTCTCTACCAACTCTTTCGTCAAATGTTTCGTTCAAATGTATTAGTGCATTATATATACACTGTACATACATGCACACATCTAAACCAATGTATGTCAGCGCATAACAACAGCGAAAAATATTTTGGCAAAAAGACCTCAAACTCAACTCGACTATGTGTTCTTCGTTCTATTTTCGAGTGTTTTCAATGCTGTTGTTGCCAGCACAACCGGCTTTATCAGCATAAAGAGCAAATTGGGTGTCGTTAGTCCAGTATTTGTTGTTGTTGTTATTGTTAAAAACAAGCAATCGCCTGACTTTTTTTATTTGCCAATATTACGTGTATATTGTGCTGCCCAGCACAGAAATCTATTAATGCGTAGAGGCTAGCTATTAATTTCAAATATATATTATATATATGTATTTATGTATGTATATTTATAAATGTATGCGTTGCTTATACGCGCGATAAGTATTTTGTTTTTTTGGGGGCTCGATCGCATGGGGCGTGTGGAATATATATACACACACACTCACATATATATATTGCCACGGTACGCTTTATATGCATTCAGAATCGAATTGTATTAGTATTGGTATGAGTTGGCAACTGACGGCAATCGGAAATCTCTAGCAAAACTCTTACAAATCTCTACATATACCGGTTGCCCCCATGAAGCAAAGCCAAGCAAAGCAAATGTCAGCTGACTACCGATATTTATTTAATTTTTTTACGGCATCTTTGGTTTCGTTTTTTTTTTGACACATGTACACTCGAAATGGATAAGATATAAGAGTCGAAATAGCACAGAGCAAGTGGACTGTAGTAAAATGCCAAAAAATGAAACACTCACTTTAAAAATATGTTTTTTTTTTTTTTAGAGCATCACGACAAGTGGCTAACAAAAAATTATAAAAAACTTCGCTTGTAAACAAAATCAGGGGCGTAGCTTGCAGTTCTTATCTGTTGCATTTTTGCCACTTGAGCAAGACACGAATGCAAACCAAGTTAAATGTTGACTCAATTTATTTGCATACAAGTTGCAACTTGTGCATGTCAACAAATGTTATAAATATTTACTATATTATTAGCTTTGCTCCCATTATCAATTCGACTTGCGAGTTTCTGTTTGATAAGCTATGTCATCATGCACTGTAATTTTTAAGTGTATTCGTTGTAACAGCTGGAGTGCGATTTAGTTTAAAATCAAAATAGAAAAACGCTTCTGCTTTTGACAATTTTTATAAATAGAATATACATTCCTCAAAAAAAAACAAAACGAATTCGAGAATTAGGAACATTTTTTTTTAGTGTAGTTTGTAGTTCTACAATTATCGCATTTGATGAATGTTTTATTTGTCAACCCAGTACATACACACGCATACATAAATGCATAGACATATACATATATATTCATATACGCGCATGAGAATAAAACGAAACGAATTGTGATAGAGCAGTTCAACGACATAGGGAAATTGGTGTGTAATGAAACTAAGCACTCAATACATTTACAGTTTGCTGCTGCACAGTGTCTCTGGGACTGTCGAGCATGTGACTCACGAATTTCACGCAACGTAAGCATCACGTGAACAGTAAGTAAAACTCGTTAATGAACTCTCTCTCGTTTTTGTTTTCGTCTCTAATTTCATTTAATAGCTTTCTGTGTCTGTGAATAGGACGCAAAATATATTTACCCGAATTCGAGCCATGTCATTACGTCACTTGTGCACAAACAAACATACTTACATACAAAGCAATTAACATTAATTAGAGCAATATTGAAATTGATGAAAAAAGGCTAGCTCAAAATACTTATTTTCAAAATATCTAGCAAAAGGCCGAACCATTCAACAAATGGTTAAAGTCAATTTAGCACCTACAACTATGTTTGGATTTTGCAGTTCTAACTTGAAAAACATCGTATCATATTTAAAGGCATAATTAACAAGCTAGTTTTGGTTAGCAACAGCAAAAAAGTGGCACATGTTTACAGCCGGTTTCGTTCACTATCAAAATCAACAATAAATTCATAAAATTAATTATTATTTTATTTATTCTCCTCAGCACGCGAGTGAGTCGATTATCAAAGACCGCAGTAGCAACAACAACCAGTCAATAAGCAGACAAATAACAAACACAAAAATATATTCAGTTGTTTTTGTCGCTGATACAATGTACAAATTCTTGTTTTTGACAAAACTTTTATTTTCGTCCAACCAAGGTTAGATAAGGATCACTTTTAGTAAACGAAACTTAAAATTCTAGTCGAAATAAACGGTTTTAAATTGCAATGTGGGGCGTTTCAGCTATATTCGACACACTGTGCACTATTTTCTGTGCTGTGCTAGTTCCAATAAGAAAAACAAAACAAAACAAAAAGCGGGCAAAAGAAAAAAACGTGTTATTAAAAATAGAACTCAAGCTACAAAGAAAAACATAAACTAATTTTTTGCCAAAGCGAAAGGTGACAAATTTTTATGATTATTTGGCTAGAATATTGGGCACTTGAAGGGTTTGGAAATCAAATGGCAGCACGTGGAAAATAGTCCAGTGGCTTATGCAATTTTGGTGGGGGCGAGGTTTAACGGAAAGAAATGGCCCAGTCAGAATTCATATGTTGTGGCCCGGGTAGCAGCAGCCAGCCAATGTAAACAAATTGGAGTGTGCGCGCGAGAGAAAGAGACAGACAGTGTGTGAGAGAGAAAGAGCATGAAGCGCGATAAATACGTATTTTGCTAGCAGCTGCAGCAGCGCTGTTACATAATTTGGTGAAGCCAAGAGAAAGAAATGCAAAACTATATTGAAAAATCGATTTTTCGATTTTCTCACGCACAGTTGCCGGTCGAATGCGAAGAATGATGCAGGTAGCAAGAAGATGAAGAATAATAGAGAGAAAAAATATGTGTGTATTTTTTTTGGTTGGTAAATTACCTCCTTTGGTGGGGATCCTGTGTGTGCTGTGCTGTGCACGATAGCCGGTAATCATCTCGTAGTTGCCCGCATCGCGACGGAGGGGGAACGCAATCTCGATAATATGATCGCAGGGTTGCATAAGCATCAGAATACCCTTCACCTTCTGCTTCTTCTCGTCCAGCGACAGTTTGCCCTTCATATCATCGATTAGACGATCTTCGGAGATTTGGCAGCCGCGATGGAAGAAATACTCGACCATGTCAAAGAAACGCGGATCCTTAGCGGTTGGCACATCCTTTAGACGGTCGGGAATCTGATAGTTGCGCGTCTGGAGCACTGCCGTCGGCAGTGCCTTGGCCAATGCCGTCAGCTCCTGCTGACGCATGGCACCCTGGCGGGCCAAACTCTTCAGATGATACATGCCTCTTTCTATATACTACGCACACACAATCAAAAATTTAAAATCTAAAGCTGTTCGGGACTGCTCCTCAACTTGATGGTGCTTCTGCTGGGCTAATGCACAACCACTCGCTTCTCGACGCCGCTCCAAACTGGGCGCATTGGGCCAAGCTCCCACAACTCGAAAGCTTTTGCTCATTCAAAACAGCGCAAAGCGCACTGTGGGCACCTTAAGAACCATAACATTTACATAAATGTTAATAACAGCGCGAACTAAATGCCGTTGTATGGTATTTTGTTTGCGAAGAAAATTTCTTTTTAATTAGTTATTGTTTTATACGTCATATTAGAAGCTACGTAAGAAGAAAGTAAATTGTTCTAGCCTTTTTTAAAACATCAAAGATCATTTGAATTTTAGTTAAGATTGTTATATGGATGTCTCAAATAACGTAAAAAAGCCATTAGATTTATACGTGCTTATTATTAATTTAAACGCCGTTTGCAGAGTGAATAATTCTTACACTGTTATGGTTACGTCTCTAAATTACTATCGATAAGTATTCACAGTCGAAGACCAGCGCTGTAGGTGAGCGGCTGACGCGGGTGGCAACCCTCTTTTACAATATTCATATATTGTGTTTGCAAATCACAATTGCACATATTCGTATTGCCAAAGATTAAAGCGTGCGTCTAACGCAAGTTTAAGGTATAAACAATTTAAGAGGATCGACGAAAACATGTTCCGCAAACATGGATGGCTGCTGGTTCAGACGTTAAGCCGACAAGTTCGCCTCCCAGTTGCATGCCGCACACTGGTAACGACCAATAGATTGGACAAAGGTAAACACAACGTGACATAATGTTTAACAATCAATGGCAACTACAATTATTGCTATTGCAGATGCCTCGGCTAAGGCGGACACGGAGCAGGAGCAGCCGGCAAAGAGTATACTCATCGACAAAGAGAAGAATATCACACTGATAGGCATCAATCGTCCGCAGCAGCGCAATGCAATTGACTCGAGCACCGCTTCCCAGCTATGCGAGGCCTTCTCCGCCTTCGAGGCGGATGACACGTCGCCGGTGGCGGTGCTTTACGGTGTGGGTGGTTCGTTCTGTTCCGGCTTCGACATTCTCGAGATCAGCACCGACGAGAAGGAAGAAATTAGCGTTGATATTCTGATGCGACCCGAGGGCTCCGTTGGCCCAACACGTCGACAGATCAAGAAGCCAGTTGTGTGCGGCATCAACGGCTATTGCATAGCCAATGGCCTGGAATTGGCGCTGATGTGTGATTTGCGCGTAATGGAGGAGTCCGCTGTGCTGGGCTTCTTTAATCGTCGCTTCGGTGTTCCCATGCTGGATGGCGGCACTGTCCGTTTGCCGGCTATGATTGGATTGTCGCGTGCCTTGGATTTAATATTGACGGGACGCCCGGTTGGCTCCCAAGAGGCACACGATATTGGACTGGTTAATCGAATTGTGCCCACTGGCACAGCCCTGGGCCATGCCATGGAGTTAGCCAACTGCTTGGCCAAGTTTCCGCAGCGTGCTTTGAATCATGATCGTAACTCTGTCTACTCGGCCGCCTTTGAGACATCGACGTTCCACCAGGCGGTGCAGAACGAGGTCATGTACACGTCCCGTGAGATCATTGAGGACATGCAGAATGGCATCAAGTGGTTCAATCACAGTAAGTAGTGGATACACCTTTAAATGTTAGCTTCGAATTAAATTTAAATCCGTGTTTGCTTTCCAGCCTTCAAGGCAGACACGACGCACTCGTGGCTGAAGCGAGATCGCTCCATGGCCGATTGGGATGATGAGGATGTTGCAGCTGCCGCTGCTCAGAAGGAAACCAAGAAGCAAGAGGAGGAGGCAGCCATTGTTGAAGCAGAGAAACAGAAACAGGTCGAGAAGGCGGCACTCAAGAAATCAAAGAAAGCCACCGATGAGAAAAGTGAAAAGCCAAGCGAAAAACCCGATTCAACTGAAAAACCCAAAGACAATTGATAGAAGTCTTTAATATGAAATGCTGTGTATATAGAAGAATACATCCAGCCAGTGATGAACTGCTTATTTATTGAAATCCATATGAACATTATTCATTTTGTTAACTTATCTAAAAACATGAAATCGAAAATTGTAAAATGAGTGCTCAATTTGAACGCTAGGTGTCGCCTATATTAAACACTGCGTGTAGATGGAGCTCTTGTTATCAATAGCGAGTTGAGCTCAACTATGAATCACAAACGAAAGCCGACTAAATTCTAATGAGCGACATTTTTTTGCACTTTGTTTCACCATCGAAAATGTTCTTTAGCTTGGAGAGTTGCTGTCCACAGTTCAATAGCAATGTGGTTAATGTAATTCAATTAGATTGCAGTCGTTATTGAGATCTTTTAATGATAGTTGAAGATGACTTTTTTTTAATTACTGCAAGCAATCCATATTACTAATTGAAGTATAGTGTGGCATTCAATAATATATTAAACTCAACTCTCCAAATCTAAAGATAAGCAAAATACAAAAAAAGAGTCGAATTCGCTGTCCGCAAAAGCGACGGCTGAAAAAATACGCCTTTAGGTATTCTGCAATTAACTTAGAAGTAATTGTTTAGAGTGTTTTCTTTTTCGTTTGGTGTTTTTGTTGTTATTGGGAAAACACGTACAAGATCAGTGCTGACAAATAAATGTAATAAGTATGCATTTTGTTCAGTGATAATTGTAATTTCTTTGGTTAAGATAAAATTGAATAACTGCTAGTTAATGGATAATTTTAATAATTTCAATTTTTTGCTTAAGAGCGTTGACTATATCGCGTGTTAGCTTCGATTTCTTTGGTGTCACAAGTGAGTTGGGATAAAAGGTATATAATAGCAGAGGAAATAAAAGTATGAAACAAAATCTAGCTTCTTCAGTCTGGATAAAAAGTTAAAGTGCCTAGAATTCGAACTATCAGAAGATATAATAATAAATTCTGAAAGTTCTTACTTATGAGCGTTGATTGTCTTGAGGGTTTTTTGTTTTTTGCTTATTGGGAATATCTTTATATCCAAATAAACGCTGACTCGCTGAAACTCTGCGTTTGAAATATTCCCAAAAAAATAAACCACGTATGTTTATTTATTATTATGTCTAAAGACGAAAATTGATTGGGATCAGCACAGTTCAAATAGCTAGACAGATAGATAGACAGACAGATTAAACCATCTATGAATGGTTATAATATATAATAATACAAAAATAATAAATAATATGTATGCTCATTGAGCATACGTACGTGTACGTTGATCTACATATATATTTA
This sequence comes from Drosophila cognata, assembly GCA_035041535.1. Classification (NCBI taxonomy): domain Eukaryota; kingdom Metazoa; phylum Arthropoda; class Insecta; order Diptera; family Drosophilidae; genus Drosophila; species Drosophila cognata. The sequence continues at coordinate 6,675,573 of JAWNLC010000571.1, read as the reverse complement.
TTGCTGATAGCGCACTTAAGCGATTTGCAAGAATCAGATGATGTTTTCAAGATCAAACATTTTTGGAATCCATTTATATCAATATATAATCAAAATAATAAAAATTTAATTACAGACTTTAAAAATGGCACCAAATGCAATTAGTTGGCCGCCAGATGCGTTGCCTAGTTGCTGTTTGAGGACGATGCGGACACCGACGATGGAGCCTTAGCTCTGGATATTACACAATTCAAGAACGCCGAGAAAAGCAAATTGAAATGAGTATGGCGTAATATTGTGCTCTTTGCCTACATACATGTGGCTGCATTATACGGCGGATACTTACTTGTTGCGCAGGCCAAATGGGTCGTTTTCTTCTTCGTACTTTATTTCCATACGTACATGAGCAAAATGAATATTCATTTATGCCTCCTATATATGTTTAGCGCTCTTTCCGTATTGTGCCGGCATGATTGGCATTACAGGTGGAGCACATCGTCTGTGGGCCCATCGCTCCTATAAAGCCAAGTGGCCATTACGTGTGATTCAAGTCGCATTCAATTCGATCGCATTCCAGAATGCCGCATTCGATTGGGCCCGGGATCGGCGCGTCCATCACAAGTTCTCCGAAACGGATGCCGATCCGCATAATGCCACGCGTGGATTCTTCTTCTCACACGTCGGTTGGCTGCTCTGCAAAAAGCATCACGATGCGGCAGCCAAAGGCAAGAGCATGGATTTGTCTAATCTGCTAGCCAATCGCGTCTTGATGTTACAGAGAAAGAGAAAGTCCCTTGGCGAGGGCGGGCAAAACTATTATCATGTGTTCCCCTGGGATTACAAGTCAGCGGAATGGGGCAATTATTCACTAAACATGATAAAGGCATTTATTGATTTCGTTGCCAAAATTGGCAGGGCCTATGATCTCAAGTCACTCGTACCGGAGATGTTTGAGCGACGAGTGCGTCGCACCGGTGATGGAAGCCACGTGCTGTGGAGCTGGGGCGACAAGGATCCAACTGCAGAGGATGGACACGCTGTGCTACATGTGTTGGACAATAAGGCCAACTAGTTATCTCAGTTGAAGGTCAATTTTACTCGCTTAAAACGATTATATGCTTATCTACCTTAAAGCAATCATAATACGCAGGTTAAAGTTTTCTAGAGTATGTATTATAAATAAATATATATATTTGTACGTAGAAGAAAAATGATTAACAATTATATCGCAATCGATGGCGCTTTGTTTATGCGTCAAAATCTGCAGGTGCTGCAGGTGCTACTGCTGCTGCTGCTGATAAGCGGGTTAATTTCCGTGCGAAAAGTGTTTTGCAATTGAAATGAAAAGCATGATTAGTTTATGGCTGTATGTTGCCCTGCTCCGCTTCCTGCCGTTTGGCCTTGTCATCCAGGATGTGCAAAACGATGTCAGCCAGAGCCTTTGCATGCACTCCAGCCTCGATGAGTGTGAGACATATTTGCAGTGCCTCACTGGACAGACGCGTATTAATTAGCGAGGAAATGCCATTAACTGCAATGCGAAGCTCTGACGATTTGTTTATGAAACATTCTTCTTCTTTGTCTTTTTTCGACGGCTTCTCAACGGCATCAACTTCGATGATGAAATTATTACGATCTTCATTTGGCTGCTGGACTGCGTCGTTCTCTTGTTGTGACATTTTGTGACGTCAGTGGATAAGCGTTAAAATAAGCAACGATAGGTCATCAGGCCGCAAACATTTATCGATGAATGTTATTATTGTTTCATAGTTTTTGACAACTAATAACTTGGGTGTTGATGAAATTTTGAGTAAAAATAACCTCGATATAATGAAGAATTAAGTCCAAGCATATTGAAGGTTGTTCAAAATACATTAATCAAATATAACAGTATTAAAACATTTAAACATATGTTTTCACATTTCACTAATTATTATCGATGCATATTTTACCCAGTTGGGCTTTATGGGATAGATACCCGATAAATTTTCAACAAAGCCGATATTTGTTTTTTCTATCAAGTAACACACAACCATCACCAGCAAAAACATTTCATAATCTATAATCATTTTCTCGGATTTAGCCGCTAAATTATTATTGTAATAGTTTGTCAAGTAAGTTTTAGTTTTTTTTTATATTCACTCTTGTTAAAAACAAATATTTATCATACATTGAGAAAAACATATGAAGCAAATGTGTGAACGGGTGCAATCCTCTCAGCGCTGATTAAAAAAACAACAGCAAAGGCAAAAGCAATTGCGTTGCTCCTTAGTAATTATTTTTGTTATGATTGATCTGATTAGAACGAATATTGTTTTCACCAAATGATGCGCAGCACAGTCTCAAAGTGACATCACTTTGCATTCAATGACGGAAGGTTACGAATGAAAATTACCCTCGTACGTTGCCTCAATCACGTGTCTTATTTGAAAATGTAACAAACTGTACACGGAAAGTTGAAATTGTTAATACACTTTATAATACCGTTGCGTCAATCGACTATTGACCCTAGAACGATTATAATCAGTATTAATCTGTTTGACTTTAACAGTTCATCTGCCTCAGAATTTTCCACACTGCGCAGTTGTGTTTTTTTCTTCTATATGCAGAATTCGCATTTAATGCAGCTGCACAAACAGCTGACATCGAAAGAATATCGTTTACGATATCTAACCTGATACAGCAACAGCTGGGCATCATATCGCTAACGCTCCTTCCCCAATCAAACAATATTCTATGACTATGACTATGACTTTCCCTCACCCACATCACAACTAGTTAACTGAACATTAATTGGGTTCTTAACATTCAGTACGATAATACAAAATCGAAATCCCTTAATTCCTCACAGTTTTAATCTATCTCTTGTACTTGTTGATTGAATATTGCTCAAAGTGCAAAAGTGCAGGCAAAAGTGGCTGGCTCAAATTGATAATTACTTGGTTATTAATAGATTGTTGTTCTACACTGAACACACGTGAATCGTAAACAAATTGTAATCTTATTAACGATACAAAAGTGCACATTTTGGTAGTATAAGTTCATAGTGCAGGATTCATAAAAATATAATTTCAGTTGATTTGCGCTATTACCAAATTATGCAATTAGTGCATTTGGTTGCATTTGATCAATTACAATTGTAAATGATCCTATTAAAGCTTAATATGCTTAAGCGTTTGCAGTGACAAGCAAACGTTCACGTACTCGATGTCTTCTAAGTATGCCTGAATTAATGTATGCGTGCCAAATGCATGTTTGTATGTACACACACACACATATACATTTATATATAAATATATATACATACGCCAGCCGTAAAAGCAGTAAAAGTTTTGCATTGCTAACAGCGTTGAAAGTTTCGCGAGCGGAAAAAATAAATGTTTAAATATTAACCACACTGAGTAAGTTACTCTCAGTTTAAGTTGAAAGCGCCGAGCTTGCGGACGTGCCGATCGTCGTTGAGCTGTGCAAAATCAGTGACAAACTACAATTTGTATATTATATCCTAAAAGGAATAGCGCGAAAAGCAAAGTTTATTAGCAGCGTTGTCAACCAAACAGGTTAGTAGCAGTTTTCATTGCGACAGGATTTGCAAGTGTTTACGTAAAGCATTAACAAAGCTAAAAAGACTGCCTCAAAAAAAAAATATATATATATATATATATAAATATATGGATATACCTATGCGTGTATTTAATATATTTGGGTTCTCTATTTTTTATTCTTGTTTTGTAGGCTTAGCGAGCCAATAAAAAAATATCTCCTGCAAAGCATCGATCTTCAGAAACATGCCAATAATCAAATTTCAAAGCTTTTTTTGTTATTATAAGTGAAGTTTTGTCTTAAGTTATGAAGGCTGACTTTAACGGTCAAAGCAACGTCTAACACAAGTTGCTTGTTGAAGCCGAAGGTTAAAGACCCAGTCTACACACAGCAAAGTACAGCAGAGCAGAGCAGGTTAGCTTGGGGTTAGCTGAACGACCCTGTACTTAACTGATATGAGTCGAGACTATTCAGTCCATAAAAAATACATTAATACAATGATAACTCATTCTTATTCCGCATGTATGTTAATTTGTATACACATAATAATGTATTCACATTACAAAGGCGTTTGCAACAAATAACAAACTTGACGAAAAGAAAATTAAACTTATTTAAAAAAATATATAGATATATATAAATATAATATAAATATAATCTATATATATATATATATATATATATTATATAATATATATATATAAATATAATATATATATATATATATAATTTAGCTGCCCCGTAAAGGTTATGTAAAGGTCTTCGCCCTAGGAATGCATTCAATATATGTACTTATACACAAAGGCACCTCTGTATGTAAATCCAAATCCCCTTTTACTTCACTGAATCGCAAATGATGTGTATACAATTAAATGGTAAAATGAACTCTTACTTAATGGAACAAATAAAATGTGCCGCTCATGCATTGATTATTTTGGTTTGCATTAATAAACATTCCTGAGTCTAATTAAATTCAACACATTTAGTAGTATTTGTAAAATTTAACAAGAGAACGCGAAAACTATCTTTGCCTATTTGGGCACAATAAAATAATAACGCATCAATGGAAACTGACCGAGACGGCCGACCTGCTTATTTCCGCGTTGAGCGTAGAACGAATCACGCTGTTGCAACGTGACATGCCGGTCAACGCAATGAGCTTTCATTCCACTATTATCTCTCTCTCTCTCGTTGTCTCCCACGCTGAGCGCATTGTCGCCAGCAGGGCTGTTTCTACACACATTTCAAGTTCAATATCAAAAAGCATACGGGTTAACAAATGCGAGGTGGGGCCAATTTAATAAACATGGACAAAGTCGATAAAAGTTTATTGCGCCGGCATAGGCTTTGCCGGTTTTTTCTGCTACATTTTGCGGTGCAACTCTCGCCGCGAGAATAAACAGCTGTTTTTCTGACAGCCAAGAGGCAGACATCGACAGAGAGAACGAGAGAGCTTGTGAACCCTGCGTTCGCTCTCGCTTTGGGCGCCATATTAGAAAAGCTCTTCATCTTTTTCTAAATATTCTTTTAAATTGCATATGTATGTATGTATTTATCTATATGTATGCATGTTGTGTACACATAAACAAATTCATCTGAATTTCATGTTGTTGCCATCTTTCTGCCTCTTTCTCTCAAGCAGCAGCTTGTATATGGCGCAGCATCGTATGATTTTTAGCACAAGCATGGTTCACATTTCAATGTTTTGATATACAATACACTCTTACATACATACAAACGTTTCTTACATTTGTATTCATATATATGTGTGTATAAATTCAGCGAGAGCTTGCACTGCAATTTCCACTCAAGAAACCATGTGTTTATTATCATTATGCCAGTTAAATGACGTGTGTTTTATATGATTTTGTGTAGGAATTTCATCAGATTTATGACTAATTAACAGATTGCGATTAGACCGGCAAATAGCTTTAATAGCTTTAAATAGCATTGATAAAAAATGCTCATGGGTACCGGCAGAATATAAAAATAAAACCCTGACCCTGAATTAAGTTTAATAATCGTTTGATTTATGTCTTCTTTTTCTAATCGGTCTGCACACCTGTAAAAAGCTCTGTTGCCGGCACAGTCAAGAGAAGCTTGCGAAAACAAAAGCTTCTCATCATTTCTGCTTACAGCAGCTGCTCGCTTGGTTGCTTGCTTTTACGCGAATTCTCTACTCAACAGTTTTAAACTTAACCCCCAATTGGCAGGTTGTCGAAGAAGCGCTTGTTTAACGTATAAACGGTAAAGTAGTGATGCCATTGCACAGTTGTATTAACACACTAATACACATACACAGGTAGCAGGGCATTTAGCTTTTGCTATGCAAATCTTAAGCAAAAATTTTATAATTCTTTATGTTCGCTTGCGTGTGTGTGTATTTGTTTGTATTTGTTTGAAAATTACCCACGGCCAGGCACGTACACCACTAACATAATGGCGTGGCCTTCACACTAGGCGCCCAGTGACCCACATGTGTATGTGCACACACACATACGCATACATATTTGGGTGTGAACTGCAGTTAGCTCTCTCTTTTCTTATGAGTGGGGAGATGTTTGAGTGTGTTAGTGTTGGTGTGACTGCTCTGTTGCCGGCACTTTAATTATTGTGTATTAACAGTTATCATTCAGCAAGGACACGTACAGTCTTCACAATAATTTCCAGTTTTTAGTTAATTGCATTCAATTTCAATTTTAAAATATACAATTAATATTGTATACTAAAACCATTTAAATTCAAAACAGAAGAATATACTTAGCGAAAGTGCTAATTTGCCAGTGAACGCTGGGTTAATGTTTTGTTCAGCTTGACTCGCAGGTCAATGGCTACAAGTGGTCGATTAGCAAGTAAAAAAAAAAAAAATATTGATTGTCTGCATGACGACATATTGCAAAATAAACTGTAATTATGGCAAAATTACAATTAAAAAGTTAAGTTAGTTAATTACACGCAGCCAAAAATATAGTTAACTTCGTACCCAAATAAAATACAACAGAGAACGAAATTTTTTTTTTTTTTTCATAAATTTAAGACGCGCCTAAAGCTGGGCGTCAACGCTGGCAGGCCGCCTAGAAGAAAAAGCGTGTCAAGTTCAGCTTAGCCAAATTACTTAGTTAAGTGTCTTGCCTTCCAATTAACTTGAAAGCTAAAAGTGTTTGTTTTTTTTTGCTGTCTTTTTTAAGCAGTTGGGACAACAAAATGCCGCCAAACGCTACCGCTGGAGGTCAGTCGATAACCGACTCGCTGATCTCGTCCGCTGCCGCCGCAGCCGAATCGGAGCAGAATCTAACAAAGCTGCAACAGGACTCGACCGGTGTTCTCTTCGAGTGCGATGCGGAGACCATCGATGGTGGCCTCGTCAAGGACATTGTGTCCATGAAAAAGGCCGACAGGCGTAAACTGAAACTCGTCTGGCGCAACATCATCCTCTTTGGCTATTTGCACTTGGCCGCAGTCTATGGCGCCTGGCTGTTGTTAACCTCGGCCAAATGGCAGACAGTTGTAGTGGGTAAGTGAAGAGTGCCTTTTATTAATTATTGAATTTCATTTCATGTCATTGCGCGTGCCGCGCATTTCAATTGCGAGGTTATCAGCATTGTTTTCAAATTTGATAACATTGAACAAAAAGTCGCGTACTTATAGTCTACCTAGATCAAAATTAGCATAATATTTATGTATATAATTACATATAATTTAAAATATAGATACATGTATTACATAATAATTAAAGTACCTATATTTTAAATTAAATTCTATTACTTATTTACATATATAATACATTTTATTAATTTCTATGGCATAGTTCTCAGTTCTTTCCGATAAATATATCAACTTGATATACCCACATATTAGGAGACTCAATGACATGACTCAACACATGAGTTTCAAATAGTGCTGTCAGCATGATTTATGCACGTACATTATAATATCCGATAACTTAGTAGTATACATTAACACTAGCAAGCCTAGACAATTGAAAACACAAACGGATACAAAATGGATGATTTTCAAGTGCCTCGCAAGGTGAATCGACATGTGCTGAAAGCCATTCAATATATTACCGAATCGGAGGGCGTTGACTATGCACCATTCTCCGATATACAATTGGCAGTGAAGTATTCGATGCGCAACTTGAATCCTGTGCATCGTTTAGATGACTACATCAAGCAATCCTTGCATAACTTGATGTATGTCGGTATACTCACTGCCAACGATGACAATAACGAATCCTATGCCCTTCGTACTATACAGGATCATCCACATAATCTCAGTGATGAAGTGAAAGAAATTATATTGTAGAAATTCGTCGTGTATTAAATCATTAACGTCCACCGATATTAATAATTATATGTATATATTTTATGTACCGTACGCATTTAATTTGACTATAACTTTATACTTGTACAGCTTACGTTCTTTATTTGGTCTCTGGCCTGGGCATCACGGCTGGCGCTCATCGTCTGTGGGCCCATCGTTCCTACAAGGCTAAATGGCCGCTGCGCGTGCTGTTGGTGATCTTCAACACGATCGCCTTCCAGGATGCCGCCTACCATTGGGCCCGTGATCATCGTGTGCATCACAAGTACTCGGAAACGGATGCTGATCCCCATAATGCCACGCGCGGCTTCTTCTTCTCGCACATTGGCTGGCTGCTGTGCAAGAAGCATCCCGAGGTTAAGGCCAAGGGCAAGGGTGTCGACCTATCCGATCTGCGTGCCGATCCCGTCTTGATGTTCCAGAAGAGGTACAATTGTGATTTGAGCCTATCGCGAGATATATAACTAATATTTGCTAAACTAGACACTACATGATTCTGATGCCTCTGGCCTGCTTCATCTTGCCGACTGTGGCGCCCATGTATTTCTGGAATGAGACTTTGATGAATGCCTGGTTTGTGGCCACCATGTTCCGTTGGTGCTTCATTCTGAATGTGACCTGGCTGGTGAATAGTGCTGCCCACAAGTTCGGTGGCCGTCCCTATGACAAGTGAGTGTTGAGCGTTGTTGACACTCATAATTGCATTGGTTATTTAACTGATTTCGATTTCCATATAGATTCATTAATCCATCGGAGAACATTACTGTTGCGGCACTTGCTTTTGGCGAGGGCTGGCATAACTATCATCATGTGTTCCCCTGGGATTATAAGACCGCTGAACTTGGCAATTACTCGCTGAATTTGACCACTGCTTTTATTGACTTCTTTGCCAAGATTGGATGGGCCTACGATCTAAAGAGCGTGTCCTCGGACATCATTAAGAAGCGTGTGAAACGCACCGGCGATGGCACCCACGCCACCTGGGGCTGGGGCGACAAGGATCAGCTGAAGGAGGAGATTGATGATGCACTGATAACACACAAAAAGAGCGAATAAATGATGAACTAAGTTCAAGAGCTATATCCAAGTTGATTTGATGAATTGAAAGAAATTGGAAAGAAAGCAGAAACTGAAAAACTAAACTAAAATACATTAAAAGAAATTTCATTTTACACGCATGCCAATATTCAAAAAGCAGCAAAAATGTTGATGGAAGATGAAAGAGAACCATTTAAATAATTTTAAGAAATGATAATGTTAATGATAAATATCTGTTGTTTATCAATAACTGTGTACCGTCTGTGTTAAACCAGCTCTGGAAATGTTTTGTCGCTCCACATTTTTTTTATTTGCTATTTGTAGACTCGTACCGCGCGCCCTTTGGGATGCGGGCTTATAGGTACGGAGTACCCCAGCAGCAACCGGAATATAATAGCAAATTTATCTTTATACTTATATACATATACATAAATATATATATGTATATACATACATGGAAATCACATTGCATATAACATATACTACATATATTATATACAAATTGTAATTGTGGTTCAATGGAGCCTCCTCCCCACAGTTCCAGCCTTCGGCACAAGCAAAGAGCTTCTTGAGTTCAATGAGTGAAAATGATTATATAACTTTCCAGTTTACTTACGATACTACATACCTGCAACACCTACGAAGAATAGATTTTAGTGTTTATAGTAAACCAAAAAGAAAATAACACAAGCACACACACACACACGCATACACTCAAGAAATCATTATAAATAATTTGTTTACAATGTAATAAGCGATCTATATTAGAAAAAACAAACTAAGAGAATTTAAATGCTCTAAAAAACACTCTTGAAGATCGCAGAAATGTTATCAATAAAATCGAAAAACTCTTCGTTTTAGCTTTTAAATCCAAGACAGCTTTGCCTTTTACTCACCGTTCAGTCGGTACTAGTTCTAAAATTTTTTAAAACATTTTAAGATTTTAACGGCACATAACTGAACAAATACATAAAATAACACAATAAATATTCATAAAAACTAAAATTATTTTTCCAACGATTTGGAATGGATCAGTTCAACGTGCCGAAGAATATCAATCGGCGTGTTTTCAAAGCCATCGCAAAAATACAATCCTCGGGATGCGGTTTTGCGTCCGTCAACAGAATCACTAAGTCCGTTAAGAATCAAATGGGGAACAAGAAATCCAAAAACAATCCCCGTCTGACTGAATTCATAAATGAATCGCTGCATATTATGACCAAACTGGGCTTCCTTAATTGCGTCCGCTCCCAAAAATATGCCATATTTCGCAATCTGAAGTGCGACACATCCAGGAGCAGCCGCTTAAAGTTCAATTCTAAGGGCAAAGAAAGGTCGATCAAACGATTGCAGGACAAAGGGAAACGCAAGTCAGAATCAAAGTCATCTCTTGTGGAGTATGTGCTGAAAATGCCACTCGATGCGTTCGAATCGATTGAGTTGACTAATCCCATGCTGTACGAAAGTGATATGGACTGTTAGAATTTATTTGTACTTGCATGGTTTTAACTTAAAATAAATTGCATTACAAAAATTCAAATCTATTTTAGTTTTCAAACGATCGATAAAACGAAATCGATCGATCGGAGAAAGAACGCAAATGAAAAATAATGTTGCAAAGATAAGAATTTACGTAAATGAGTTTATTTGTAGACAAATTTATTGATAGCACAGTTGCCATAATCATTTGTTCATTAAATATAGTTCCCCATTTATTTCAATGAAATTCACCACATTCAACCGCACTTTAAAAATCGACAAGAAAAATACTAAAGTGTGGAGGTCGGCTGATACACCAAGTAACCTGTGATTTTACCGACAGTAGAAATGATTAGTGCCATTTTGAGTATAACATTATTCTGAATTGCGGATAACATTGTGTATATTTACACTTGGCATTTTCTCTTTTCGGTTTCAATCCACTCTCAAACCTCATCACATACACATTAAATCAGCGCCAAACATTTTGGTGTCTTTCGGTTTTAATTTTTCGTGAAACTTATTTTGCATTGCTTTTTATATAAGTATATTCGGCACAGTGATTAAGCAGGTGTTTTTCAACTATGGTCGTATAAATTAACAAGTTGTTTGTTTTGATTTTTACCCGCGCTCAACATATCTAAATTAACAGTTGCTCTTTACGTTCCGTCTCGTTCCCTTCCGTCTTCTTCTTCCTGTTGTGACGTCAAGTGCGTTGCGTTTGATATGCACAAAAACAAATAAATAAATAAAGACAATCGCTTAAATAGAAACCAAAACCACTAAAAACCCTGCAAAATGGATATGAAATTCGTCATGATAATAATACTCGGCTTTGGATTTATGTTTGTCTTTACGGCATTTCAAACAATGTGTAACATCGAGGTGAGTTCCGAGTCTGTGTCGTGTGTGTGTGTGTGTGTGTGAGTACGTGTATGTATGCGTTGGCGTTGTGTTGACAACCCTCCACTCTTCACATAGGGTTATTTTCGTCCTTGTCCTTGCCAATAGACGTTGTAGTAGCCTTGGCATACGTGTCGTCGTCGTTTGTCAGTCGCTTTTACCACCCACCTTCCCACACACACATACACAGACGCGCGCAAACATATACATACACACACGCCCACCCAATTGCGATACATATCTGCTTACATTTACTTGCATATGCATGTATATGTGTATGTATGAATGCACTATTAGCTACTGTGAACAAAGAAAGCTCTTCACTCAATTACCATTTGAGTAAATTATACTGATTTATGTTTCTGTGTAAACTAGCAGATTGCTTATACTTGTTATTATTGTAATCTCGTTTGGGGACTCACCACCACCATATATTATAACATCATCTAATAACTGCTGCATACGATTACACATTCCATCTAATAACATTTTACTGCACACACCACGCACATTACAGAGATCAATTTGATTAATACAATTGAAGAGCTCAAAAGTCAACTCACATTCCAAGAGAGTCAACTCCCGTTGTCAAAGGGCAGATGTAACTGGCGTGGGGAAATGCTGTCTTTGATAGCAAGCAAACGCCCACCACAATTGATGTACTCTGCACTGAGAAAAAATACAGACAAAAATAGTCAGGAGGAAGAACAAATCAGTTGTTTGTAAATATTAAATTAAATTATTTTTAATACTAAAAAATTGCATACTTATAACGTAGAATTTTATATTCAATATCATTTTTTATTCATCCTTTTAAAGCACGCTAATTTTTCTCTGTTAGAATGAGCTTTAATTTAGTCAGTGTATATACACAGATACCAATCTGTCTGTGTTTGTGTTTGCTTTTCACCTCCTATCATTTCATTTAAAATCAAGAATATGTAAAAAGATTTAATGTTTGTGCAGCACAAAGAAAGCTTATTGACTTTTATGTGTATGTGTGTATGATGAAGGTATTGCTTCATTACTGCGTCAATTCACTTGTCAGTTAGACCGGTTTATTCACGCCCTTATCCGTGCTGAGTTAACTGTTAACGGTGCTCAAATGAAGGTCGTTTCACGCATAAATATAGAACTGAACAGTGCTGCAGCTTGTGAATTATTTGAGTGATTTACACAGGACTTTTTTTCTTATTTATTATTTATTTTAGTGTTCATTATTTTTGTAACTCATACAAATTGTATTTAAATTCAAACTCGAACTTGTTTTGTGTATAAATTGTTGGTGTGTTTTGTTATCAACGCTCAATGAAATTTTGAAAGAGAAAAGTCAAATTTTGAGCTGTTATCAGTGGCACGTTTCTTGGCAACACATTTCACAAAATTCAACTGAGATTAATACATCTGAGTGAGAAACATGCAACTGATAACAGTTCAAAATTATTTTTTATTTTTTTTTAAATTTTAATTGCAAGAGTATTTCAACTTCTGTGTGCTAAAAAAAAAACAACTTTTATTTTCTCTGCATTGCTTTGTTGAAATTTCAGGTTTTTGTTTTTCGTTTAATTGAATATGCTAAGCATTTTATTTATCTCTCGCTCTTTGGAAAGTAATCTAAAACTGACGGAATTTGTTTTTATTATTGAATTGAAGACAAATCATTAATATTCCGTAAAAGTACTTGAAACTCGAAACTTTAATGAACCCTGGAAATGTTTAAGCAAAAACCATTGCGACATAGATTTGGGTGTTTAATTTATTTGCTGTTGTCTCTTCTTCTTTTTTGTAATTTTTTTGGCAGTTACACAAGTATACATAAATTAAATATTGTATTATTATATATATATATCACATAACACGCTAATTTTTAAGTTATGCCACTTTGCCCTCAAGTTATTTTTTTGTTAGACAATTTACTACGCCTTAAATCGAATCGAAGTTAGCTGGAATTTCAAGCTGAGCGTAAAATTTTGTAGCCAAATATAAAACAATCGAGCGAAAAATCGTAGCAATTCAATACATATACTCATACTTTATATCCATGTGTGTGTGTGTGTGTGTTTTAGAGAGCAATTTAGTGTGCAAAAGGCCTTGGCTTGTGGCGTAATCTATCCACGCTAACATGCGCCTAACATTTACTACTGCTGCCTTCTCCATTTCAATAGTCCAGCACGAGTTTCTTATAAGCTGACCTAATTATTAGTTGTAAGTTGCGAGCAAAACAATAGGGAATAATGCATAAAACATTCAGCGGAAATGCCTCAAATATTTTGATTGCTCAAGCGGTTTTATCTTTTATTTGTAAGTATCATGTTAGCAAACAGCGTTCGTACAGCTGTTAAACTAACGCCCCAACTGCTAATCATACGTTCAGCTGTTGAAGATCCGCTTAGTTTGTTTAACCATTGCTGCCCATCAACAAAACATCAGTTAAGTGATTAGCAAAAGTAACAAGAAAACAGTTCCATTTTTCATAATAGTTTTTTGATTAAATCGAATTTTAAAGAAAACTAAACCAGCTTGTTAAATTACCGATATATATATATATATGAGTGCACCACAGCCCAGTGTTCTAAATACAGTTCAAAACTTTTTGCACATGATTGAACAATCAATTACAAATTGTTGCATACAATTTAGATTGCAAACGCATCAAAACTCTTTCAATGTCAATGCAATCGTAAGTTCCACACACTGCACACACACATACATGCTCACTCACATACACGCATACATTCAAGGTCAAGCTGACCAGCTTTTGTATGCATTTGTTTGCACAAACACCGGCATATACAAATGCATATGTACATGAATGTATGTGTGCATGCGAAACAATAAAATGCGACTGTCCCACAAGCTGTACATAAAAACTGTTAGGCGCCAAACTGCATCGTCATTACTCAACCAGAAAGCGGGTACGCCAATAGACGAGCCCACAATGCTCACACCCCCAACACAACTCCCCTCTGTTAAAAGTGGTTGCCAAAAAAAAGAAAAAATACCAATACAAAATAAAACTAGTTTCTGCATTTTTTCCAGTCCTCTATTTCGTATTGTTCGTATTGAGAGTTGTCGCACCAGTTGAATTTTGCGTAACATGTACCACACACACACACACATACACACACACACGCGCACGCATAAATGTGTAAATAACAGATCTTTGCAATAGGTTTCGATATGTTTTGAATTCCGGCTTTCGCGTTTACAGTTATTATACGGCTGACCATTGACTTTCACATTGTTGCATATATTTTATTTGTTTTATTTAGAAGATGATGAAGAAGAAGACTGCATGCATTTCAAGTATTTGCTTAAAACTTAACCCAGTTTTTGTGACTTTTTAACTGCAAATCCTTATTTTTGGATTGCTTATTGAACATATGCTCCACAAACGTCTTTACACTGATTGCAACCCAAGCTGTCTTATCAGTTTATTGTTGTCGTTTCACTCAATGATTTGAATTCATACTTATGATTACTTCAGTGGCACCAATAATGTGAAAATATATTCTTATGGCCCTGATAACAGCTATTAACAATATCGGAAAATCGCTATGAAAAAAATTGTATTTGTTGTTGCTATAAAAATAAATAATCAAAAGTTTGGCTTACATATATTTGATTTTCTGCATACATTTTTAGATGTATGTATTTAAAAAAGGCAAGTTTTTTATCTAAAGCTTCGAGATAGACTTTGTTAAACACGCTATCGGATAAATTGCCTCATTCGCATTATAAACAGTTATTTTCACTTTTACACAATCTTGATTCCACTTGCTGCTCTCCATAGAGATGGTTAGCTGTAAAAAGGGCAGTAATCTTAGTAACCTTAGATAACTGTAATTGTCAATTGTCTGTTGACAACTTGGCTCTTGAATGGGCACAAGGATTAAGCTAAGCCATTTGTAATTAGTGCAAAAAGCAAAGCACTCAATGCAAATCAAATTGCGGTCAGAGTCAAACTGCCTAGATAACGATATCAATTTTTTATTTTTTGTTACAATCCTTAAGCGTGGAAAATTTTGTGCATAAAAACACGTTTCGTCTAAGTTAAGCAATTAATGAATGCGAAATGTGGCTAAAAGGCAGCCACACAAGAATTTTCAACTGCTGTTTTTATGGCTGTCATTGCACTTGAATTTGCAACAGTAAACCCGTTTACAGCTGAGCCAAGAATTGCTTAAATATATATATATGTATATATATATATATATATATATATATATATATGAATATATATATTCGTAAGCGACAAATTGATATATGTATAATATAGAGACAAAATCCGGGCCTAAATGAAAACAACGCCCACTACCACTACCGCATCCGCATAGGAAATGCTTCGGCTAGAAATGGAAGTATTTATACATGTTTATATATATATATATATATATATATATACTATATATATTTGATATATATATGCGTATAAAACTGAAACACGTTCCGTGCGTGGCATTTAAAGCAAATGTTTTGCAAATTTTGATCGTTTTCAAGTCACAAATTAATTTATTGACTTTTTTGACTGGCTTGCTTCAAAATAACTGAATTAAATGTTAATTTTGTTTACTTTTATGCTACACAGAAAACAATATTGGACAGCATTTCGCAGGAGGATGAGAGCTTCAAGGGCGATGGATACACAAGTCTGGCCATACTCTATCTATTTTTCTCGCTCTCCAACTGGCTGGCGCCGTCCTTCATCTCCTTCACAGGACCAAGGGTGGCAATGGTTGCGGGCGCCGCAACTTACACGTACGTTTGGAGAATGATTGAAAAAACAGCCATCAGCAATCAGCAATATTGAAATGATTAATTATTCTTGCAGCGCCTTTATGATTACATTTCTGTTTCCATCCACGTGGCTGTTGTATGTGGCGAGTGCATTGCTCGGACTGGGTGCGTCCATCACCTGGACGGGTCAGGGCACGTATTTGGCGAGGTGCAGCAACTCGGATACGATTTCAAGGAATTCGGGCATCTTTTGGGCCCTGCTGCAATGCAGCATGTTCTTTGGCAATCTCTTCGTGTACTATCAGTTTCAGGACAAGACGCACATCGATAAGGAGACGCGTAATTTGGTCATCGGTGTGCTCACAGTGGTGGCCATTTTGGGCATTGTATTCCTCGCTGCCCTGCGCTTCATGGCCAGCAATGCGGAGCAAGACAACGAACTGGAACAACAGCACACGGGCTGTGGCCAGGCTCTGTATGCCCTGAAATTGGCCGGCAAACTCTTCTGCACCAAGCGAATGCTGCTGCTCAGCTTGGCCTTCTTCTATACAGGTATGGATTGAGGGGCGATATTAATATTTATATAGGCTATATATTCTCGTTCA
This sequence comes from Drosophila cognata, assembly GCA_035041535.1. Lineage (NCBI taxonomy): Eukaryota > Metazoa > Arthropoda > Insecta > Diptera > Drosophilidae > Drosophila > Drosophila cognata. The sequence continues at coordinate 6,658,966 of JAWNLC010000571.1, read as the reverse complement.
TCATTAAGTTTCATGTCAACTCTGTATCTGTCTTATGTAAATTAATATGTTTGATTGAGGAAGTTCCTCGAATCGAGCCACTTTATTATATAGTAACCATAGTTCGTATACTTTAAAGATATCGATATCAATCTGTAGATCGAAAGTTGAATTCTTGTATGAATCTTGTTGGATATACTTCTGGCATATTTTAATAACTTATCAATAGAATAATACATATTTACATTTTTTTTTACAGGACTGGAGCTATCGTTCTTTAGCGGCGTCTTTGGTTCGTCCATTGGATTCACCATGAAGATCGCTGCAACGCCGAAGGAGATTGTTGGCCTCGTCGGGATTTGCATTGGCGTTGGCGAGGTCTTTGGCGGCGGCTTCTTTGGCATACTGGCATCGAAGACGACGCGTTTTGGCCGGGATCCGATTGTCATTGCTGGCTATGTGATGCATATGGTTGCCTATCTGTTGACATTCCTCAATCTGCCGAATAGTGCACCGTTCAAGGATACCACCGATATTTCGTATTTGGATCCACCGAGTCCAGCGATCGCGCTCGTATGTGCCTTCCTTTTGGGCCTGGGCGATGCCTGCTTCAATACTCAGGTGTACTCCATGCTGGGTGGCGAGTTCGTCAATAATCCTGTGGGCGCTTTCGCCCTCTTCAAATTCACCCAATCCGTGGCGGCGGCCATCAGTTTCTTCTACTCCGCGCACTTTGGTCTGTATATCCAGTTGGCCATCCTGGTGATAACGGGCACCATTGGCACCGTTGCCTTCGTCATTGTTGAGTGGAGCTTCAAGCGGGAGCATCGCGAACAAGAGAAATAGGACGAGGAGTACGAGGAGGAGGAGGAGTACGATGATGAGCTCGATTGGAGTGTAGAATATTAATTCGTTGTTTGTATTTAAGGAACTAGGATTACTTACTGAACAGAGATTACTTAGTGCGTATGTATATATATGTATACGTATATGTATATGTATATGTATATGTATATGTATATGTATATGTATATGTATATGTATATATATGTTAAAATGTTTGTTAATTGCTACGCTGCACGTGGCATATTTGTTGAGTTGTACGTGCAACGGCGGCGTCTTCCTATACATGTGCAATAAATAGTTAAATTGTTGTTGAGCGCTTAATGTTTTGCTATATGTGTGAATGTATCTGTATCTGTACATCAATCTGTATCTGTATCTATCGATTTATGTATTTTAATGTTGAGACATCCAAAACACGTATTCGTAATTCTAGTTGTAATTGTTTTTTATATATAAATGTATATGTATTCGTATGTTTATTTATTTTAAGCACAATATGTTTGTCTGTGCTATTGTACATTTTTATTGTCTACAACAAACAAACAAGCAACAAACAAAAAAATGAAGCAAACGATTTTCACATGCAATGCGAGCATAAAATATACACAACGTATTTGAAGATAAAATCAAAAAGACTTTTCTTTGTTAAAAAAAATAAGCGAATAATATTTGAAATAAGGCATCAATTAAAGAAATTGTTTAATAATTTTTTCATTATATACGATTTCTAGAATTGCATTTAAACTCACATTCAAATTTAAATCTTAACGTCGCCGCTACGTGCAACGGTTGTCGCTTTCCAACACAGTCGTTCGTCAAGTTTCGTTTAGTTTATCTATTGGATTCAGTGCGTCGTTCAGCTGGTGTTTCAATTCGTCGTTTCACTGCTGTTGTCGAGCAACACTTGTCGAGAGCGGACGCGTCGGGTTTTTTTTGTTGCGCATATCTGCTTAGTACGCATTGCGGGTGTTTGTTGCCTTAACTAATTGCGAATGAAAGCTACTTGAACGTCGGTCGGTCGCAGCAGCAACAACAACTACCGCAAAACCCATTGAAAAAATTCAATAACAAAATCGTGTGCGAAGAATTTAAGTTGACGCTTGACGCGAGCGTCTGAGTGAGTGTTGTGTGCAAAATGTAATATGGCCAAACAAAGAAGCAGCTAGTTTTTTTTAAATATATTTATATATATATATATATATATATATATATATATTTGTATGGCAGTTATTAAATTAGCATTTCTTTAATAAAGAGTGCGCATATAAAATACCTGAAGCGGCACCGGGTTTAAAAACAGCTGCTCCAATTGCAACGCATAGGTAATTTAAATAATTAGCAATAAATATTTGATTGTATGTGTGCCGAAACCTTGAGAAATTTGTTTGGAATGTGAATCAAAGTGCCAGCATAAAAACAAAAGCCCATTTCCATTCCAACAGCACAGCTGCAGCAGACAGTGACAGAGGCAGCGGCAGTGACAGAAGCAGCAGCGCCTACGCCAGCGACGACGTTGACAACGCCGACGTCACTTTTCATTTTATGTTTGTCGCGTATTCGTATTGTTGTTGTTGTTGTTGTGGTGGGGGTGAGGGAGGGGGAGGAGAAACGAACAAAGCCGATTGTTGTCTCTGTTGCCTCTTCTCCCATGTGTGTCTGTGTGAGTGCGAGTGTTTGTCTCACTGCCTTTGCGTGCGTGTGTGTGTGTGTTTGTTTAACTACTCCTTGGGCGCTTTTGCTTGGTCATTGCTGCTTTTACGATTTTTCCCGTCTCTGCATTTGTTTCTCCTTTCATTCATTTTCTTCAATTTATTGAATGCTCTACGCTTGGGTCAACAAACCAAATGATTGCTACTCAGTGTGTGTATGTGTGTATTTTTCCTTTATGCATGTATTTGTGTCTCTTCTATGTACACATGCATACATTTGTTTAGCCATTGATCGCGTCCGGTGATTTGTTGTTAGTGGAATCAACTTTGGCTGTTCACTTCGCTTTTGCTTCGTTTTTATTGATGTCATTAATATTTGTTTTTGTTTTTGTTTTTTGTTTTTTATGTGAAAGGTCAATCGTGTTTCCACACAGTGTTGCCAATTTGGCGTTTCAATTTCTTAAAAGCATTTGGTCTCTGACAAAAATAAAATATATATTTTATTTAATCGGAACAAGTTTTTTTTGTTTTTATTTTTATCATCGACATTGAGGGCTTTGCCTGCCAACTATTTTCTTGATTGTTTGGTTTTTAAATTCTCTCATAACTGACACACAAGAGAGATTTTTGCCTTCCCTTGTGACCATTAGATAAAACCGGTTCTTTTTTTTATTTACAAACACTTTTTTGCACATTCAAACTTCATTACTTAGTCGACATTTGATTTTTCTTTCCCACCAGAGATATTCATCTTCGCCTGGTTTTCATTGGCGACATGCGCTTTTTTCTTGGCACAGTGTCAAAAGCCCAGAACTTGAGCGAAAAAAGCAAAACACCAAAATAAGCATTTGCTAGTAATGAATGTGTTATTTTTTGTTGTTCTGTGTTGCCGTTGCTTTGGCCGCTTTGGCTCTCACCTTGTGGCCAGCCAGCTAATCAGGGCCAACTCGAGAACTAACAAAAACACTGCCAAACTAAATAAAAAACTTCAAGCTTCAAAGCGCTTCTGTTTTTATTTTTGGTTTTTTTTTTTTGCTTCGTTATCATTTGTGAAAATTTGGAAGAGGAGTCATAGACAGCAGCTCGAGACTGTCCCTTACTGCCTGTATTTATTAGTCCGTTAATTGTGCTTGCAAGATTAGATAAGATGAGCACAGCAACAGCTAAACATCAACTGTAATTATAAACATGCCTCACATCATTCTACGCTTGTGCTAAAATGTTTAAAATAGTCGAAATTGAATATTTCTTATTTTTATGCGAACAAATTTATCAGTAAATTCAATAAATATTTATATGTGTATATAAATATTCAAATATTTTACAATAAATTCAAAAATAAATAATAGATTAATAAATCAAATATTTCCTCTTGCCATAACTTTCCCAAAAGTAAACCGATTTTTTAAACAATGCTATTTGGTTTAGTATTATTGATGTATATGCACTGCGGCCTGCTAGATCTATTGTACCCCCTTCTGAGCCTATAGCTCTCCCATCAACCCAAGTTCTTGTATTTGTTCAAGAATCTCTATGTTGTTAGAGCTCAGAACATGCATCCCTAAGATACTACATCTTTTGCCAGTTAATGCGACACAATCTGCTAGCTCGCTTCTATAAATACCCAGCTTAGATAGGTGACTTGTTAGTCTACAATGTCCTGTCAATAGTGAGCATCCGAAGCCTATTCTTCCCCATGGCAATTACCTGCTTACATCGTTTATGATTGTAGCCCCTCAAAAGACATTTGGCTGATCGGAGGCCTGTTGCCTCTGCCCAGCTCAGCTGTCGCCACTGCCTTTCTTCGTTCCTAAGTTTCAGTCGTATTGTGTGTCTAATTATGCCACAAAACGGTTCTGGTTCTGTTGGCGGCCTCTCTGGCCCCATTCTCTCAACTTAAGCTCTTACTTGTTTTGCATATTACTGTACATTTTCCACACATACATTAATATTTATTGTCTTCATGTTAATTTTAACACCTTAACTTAACTCAGTAAATAATTCTTAATGCAAAATGTTCATTTTACAAGCAAATCACCTCTTTTGAGATACAGCTGAAGAAATGAACAAACAAAAAATTGTTTTAGCTGATTATAATAATAGTTTCTTGATGGTGATGTATTGCATTTCGCTTCAATATATTCGAACTTTGTTCAGTTTATTTTTATATCCATGCCATGTGTATATGTGTATAAAAAGGTTATTTGTGTTTATCTTTTAATGGGTATTTAACATTTTTACGCTATCGATAATTTAATTAATCTCCTGGTTTGCCAATGTTGTTGAGTTGATGAGTGTGTGTTGTTGCAGCGTGTTTTCGTCGGTGTTGCTGTTGCTGTTGTTGTTGCCTTTCGCTGGCGCAGCACCAAAGAAAAGCAAAAACTTAATTCACTTTCAACTTGATTATAAAGTGGCAAGGCCTTTTGCCGACACGCTTATATAAAATGGCAACAGCAACACCATTTCACAGCAAAGTCAACGTTTTCGCTTGTTGTTAGCTCTGGTACAGATCTAGTACATGTGTTCGTACATATGTACTAACAGTGGTGGACATATAATGAGGTGCAGTCTACAATATCGAAGAACTTTACTTTAAATGCTAAATTTTGTATTTCGTATTTGTTAATATACGATTTTCTACTGTTTCTTAAGCTATCTTGATGGAATGATCAATATTAAGTCGAGGTATACACAACATTAAGTCACATTTGAAAGTTATTTCTTTAAAATTATCGTTTTCTTTGTTATATGTAACGATTTGAATCGGAATTCGGTAAATGAAAGAAATCGATCAAACTTGGTCTTAAACAATTATAGTCTTTGAGTTCGGCGCATTGAGACAGCCAGATGGAATTATTGATGGAATTAGTAGTAACTAAATTTGAATTTGATGATTCACAAATTGTATGCATTAAATATATGTTCTTAATTTGATCGATTTATCTTATAAGAGCTTGACAAACAGATCCAAGTTAATCTTTACTATTTAGTTGATAATTTTATTAAGCACTTTTTCGACATTTTTAATGGGTGTCCCCAATTGTGTAGCCACCACTGTAGATACATGTTGTAGATACTTGTTGTACTTAATAGGTAAACGTGCCATTGCTGATTTTCATCTGACAACTCTCACCCTCTCTTTCTCTATATTGCTGTGTCTCTCTATCCCTCTCTCTTTCTCTTTCTGAGTAGCCTGTTTTTTTTAGTTTTTAATTGGTTTTTTGGATTGTAAAGATTTTTGGCATTGGCACCCACACACACACACACACACACACACACATATATATATACACATACAACTCTTCGTCTGTGTGCAGCTTTGTATCTCCAGTATCTTTGCAGTATCTTTATCTTTATCTTTTTCAGTTTCTTTAACGAGCGTGGCGAATGCAAAGCGACGTGCGACTTTCGTTGCGCCTAGTTTGGCACTTTGTGAATTATGCCTAAGGTCAGACTAGTTTTTGGCACTTTCGTACAATAGTAGACAAAAGTATGTGCGAACATATACACACACACACATATATATACATACAACGTATGCAGTAGCAGCAGCAGCAGCAGTTACAATTGTGTTTTGCACTCTGTTCGCCGCATAATTGACGCTAGCGAAGCGTTAAAGCATAGCAGCGCTCTGTTAATTCTCTGTTACAGAACTCCAGCTGGCAGTGCCTATATGTACGCATACATATATATACATATGCAGAGATGTGTGCATGTTAATTTCTGTAAATCTAACGGCTTGGCAATTATGCTGTCATAAATGAGGAGAAGCTGCTACATTAAAACAAGCCAAGCATTCAAGTTTTGCATGTGTGTCAGTGTGTGTGTGTGTGTGTGTAGCTCTTAATGGCATGCAAATGTTATTTTGTTACCAACAACTTTCTCAGACATTAAAATACAGTAAAAACGATGCAGTTAAACCATTAGACTAATGATACAGTCACCACATATATACATATATACATTTACAAAAGTTAGTCGGGTCATTTTCCAATGTCATCAGCATCTCAGCCTCGAGGGCGGGCCAAATCGTCCAAGCGACCAAGAGGAACTGCATCTGATCTAGAATCTTAATATACAAACATATTTCTGATTTCTCTACAACTCTGTGCTTAACAGCGGAACATAAAAAGAATAATCATTTTTTATGTTCCACTAACAAGAATAATCGTTTTTTATGTTCCGCCTCTAAGCATTAACATTAAATTGTTGTAAATAAATCAAAAATACATTTGTATAATTTAAATCTTTTCCAAAATTATAATTATCTATAATTAATAAGAATCACCTCTAGGAAAGAAATTGCATTTTAATTATCATAATAACTTATCATATTATGAGTATCATAATTAACACATATTTATTTTTGTAATAGGGAATAGTATATTATAAATATCTTACCGTCTTCAAACTATATTTGCAACATGTTTAACAGTTTTTTTTTTTTTTTTTTAAATATTCTCAAGTAGTTTCCCATGAGTTTTTCTTGAAACTAACTTTGCATATTCAAAAGGCAGCCACTTAAGCATTCCTCAACGGTGGCCTAATACGATTGCAACAAAGTTGCTTTAAAATGTTAACACTATCTTGATCTATTATGAACGTAGCTGGCGGACAAATGGCTAAAATGGTTGCCAACAGCTGCCGTTGAAACCCAGCAAATGCAAATTGCATACAAGTACCTACTTCATTATCTTAAGATCACAACCTGTGTGTGCCCCTGCCCCCTCCTCCCTTACATACAGTGAGCGACAGCTCGAATAAAGCAGTGTTAAAGAAAAAACGTAATTGCCTGCCATAAGTCTAGGATGACGGTCGCCAAAACCCACTTGGATACATAATTCCGTCCGTCTGAGCCAAAAATGATGAATTTGGACTCATCTCCAAATATGACTGTGTTCCAAAACTCCAGATCCTTGTCCAAGTGGGTTTTGGACACCGTCATCCTAATCCCTTAATTTTGTGCGCTTATAAAGGACTTTTTCCGTGGTGCTCGGGCATTTAAGTCATGTTTGCGCAGAACAATGCGCACAGTTTCCACACAGCACTTTTTCCCCATTTTATCCTGCACCTGTTGAGTCATTTTTGGAGTCGATAGCTTGGGATTTGCCCTTATTTTCCTGATGATCCTCCGATCCTCCTCTTCGGTGAAAAGCGGGTTTGGTGCCATTATGCCCTTGCCCTCAATCTAATTTGCGTCGACGAAGCGCCGAATGATGTTATACATGGTTAAGTTGCTCAGATTGACCATTTCAGCTATTTGGCGATGTGAATATCCGTTCTTGTGGTGTGCCAGGATGAGTTTCCGTTGTTCAATGGTAGTCCGTTTGTCCATAGTCCTTGTGGGCTTATTGAACTCGGGATGCAGGATATAACTAAACTGACTACGAAGTATTGATCTATTTATTCCAAAAATACTCAACTTTAGGTAAAAAATCCGGGTTCTATGGCTCCCAGGTGTCCACAATGTACCTGATCCAAATAAGCTGTCACCTAAAAATAGGCTACATTTTTACATAATCCTACCTAGCAGGTGGGGAAACCTCAGTTTATGAGGGTCATCCATTCATATTGGTGGTTAATAGATGTACCTACCATCGGTTTTTGGAATTTTTGAAAAATAATGAATAATTAGTTTATGGCAGGCAATTATGTTTTTTCTTTAACACTGCTTTATTCGAGCTGTCGCTCACTGTATGCACTTCGAAGCACTTGAGTTTAGGCGTTGCTGCCACCCTTTCGAGCAACTGTTCAAAGCTATTGCCCGCTATCTGTCTGTCTCCTGGTTACAATAAGCATTTCTCGGTGTGTTTGCTCGCCACGGTTTGAGTTTCGATAAAATGCTTGTTTACTTTTCATCAATAAAATGTTTGTGCAATGCCACGGCTACACAATCAACTAGCAACAACAACAACAACCACTTGCAACAACAACAGACACGTTGCAAGCTAAAGAAAATAGACAGGTGTTTTCCGGCTCTGACATACGAAGGCGGCCTGAGTTTACTTGCCGTCAGTTTCGGCATTTTCGCATCAGTCTTATTTCTTCATTCTTAACCACCAACTGCAGTTACTTGGTTACCACACTGTGTGATACCCTGTAAACATTGCAAAAATGTGACAAAGCTTGAATAGATTTGGCAATTAATTTGTTATTCTTTTAATATGAAATGATGATAATAATAAACAGTAACTTCAGTAAAATATTTTACTATTTTCAGTATTATTTATGGTAGATAAATATTAATTATATTGCAAAATTATATATTTAGATATTTTGATTGAAGAAAGATATGACAATTAATTAACGAGAGTCCAGGGAGTGCCTGATAGAGTTAACAATTTTGGAGTATGTAAAGAACTTCTAATCTGCTCAAAGTATATTTGCTAGTCGAGCACACTCAACTCGAGCATTGAACTTGTACCTCATCTGTTTGGCAAGTTTTTCACGGTCGAACGCCAACGTGCCGCAAAGAAAAGAGACGGGCATGCAGACAGCGAGGCAAACAAGCCTTGAAATAAAGACGAACCAGACGCCGTTAACAGACAGAAGAACTTTTGTTAAATAAACATAATACATACAAAAATACAACAAAAAAAATTATTCTTTACACTTTTATTGTTTGCAGACCAGCGACTGATTTTGCAAAGAAATGACAACTACAACGCAGGTGGAGATCAACACAAATGGAAATGGCAACGGCAACGGCAGCGGCAGCTTGGAAAGCAACGCCATGACCACAGTGACGACAACTGCAACCAGTTCCAACCTAAACTCGAGCAACGGCACAGCGAGTCCGAGTCTGGGCAAACTCAATGCGGTGTCCAAGAATCCAAGCAGCGTGGGAGTGGGCGTGGCAAGCACACAACGAGGTATACACAGAGAAAAATAAGTCATGCTTTGTTTAAGAAAAACAACTAATCTTAAATTAAGTAAAAGTACGATTAACATTTCATCATTTAGAATCGCGAATTCCTATTCAGCTGATTGTAGCTATTGTGCTCCATAAGCCTTGATTCTTTGTTGTTCCTCCATTTGGATATAACTTTACTTTCCATATTGCTTAACACTCATAACCGAGGTATGTGTTTTGATGAGAACTTACTAGATTTTTTGTGCTCTGTGGACGCGCTCGAGTGGCTCGAGGCCACGGAATGGCAGCAACGACTTTAGCTAAATGCTGTTAATTTTTGCACCACACTTCTTGTGTCTGAGCCACACACGCGATGTGGTTTAGCTCCCGAAAGAAACAAGATTAATGCATCGCTTAGGCAATGTCTGAGTTTGTCTCGCCAATGACAAAATGCCACACGCAATTTCCGGTAGATGGCAAACAAACACGACAAAGCAGCTACTTAACTCATCAATGAGTTAACAAAATAATTGCGTGTAAACACCCACACAACTGTAACAGTATATATATATATATATATATATATATATACAAATGTCGATGGGAAAGTTTGTAATAATATAGTATAAATGTTGACTGGATTCAAGACGATTTCCGCTAGTGAAACAACACTTTTTAACTCTTTAACTGAACTCAAAAGTGTTAATAAAGTTGTGCAAAAGTCTGTGCAGGTTCAAGGACTTGTTACCTGAAATACCTGTGGCATATATAGAAATGATGGCTGACAAAAATAATTTCTCATACAATCTGTCATTTCGTATTTTTATGTCGCAGATAACTTGTCTGGGCTGTGTTTGAGATGGCTTTCGTTTATGTCAGCCCAACTGGGCCTACCCAAGTTCATCTTTGAACGGGTCTAGCGCATAAAAACTTCAGCTCTTTTGATTTATGGCTTATTTAATTAATTTCAATTTCAAGTCGCTCTTGGTTTCCTATTGCCACACAATGTTTGAGTTCACACATACATTTGTGGCAAAGTCAGCTGGTGACCGCCTCTCTAATTGATTTACATAAAAGATTTCCCATGCCCTTTTGGGATATCTGCTGCTATCTGTGGCAGCCCAATTTGCATATTTTGCACTTTTCTATTTTGATTTTCAGTTACTTTGTCTCGCTGTTTGATTGTTTTCTCTTTTTCAATTTCCTCAACATTGCCGACTGGCATCTTTTCCCTTTCTCTCCTCTTTTTTTTTTTCTTTTTTACTTCCAGTGTATTTCCCAAGTTTTTTTAATGATTGCAAATTGCGTTGCGAAACATTTAAAAAAAATAACTAAAGTTGTGCCCGACGAATTGATTTACCCCTTGTCGCTAATTGGTGTGATTAAGTCGCCCTCCTCCCAGCCCCCCTTGGAGCATCTGCTCTGTCTGCTGCAATTTGGAACGGACTGCATCATTTGGTTGCATGGCGTGCCAACTGCCGACTTTCAGTTCTCCAACTCATCTATTCCGACGTATATATATGTATCTATATACATATATATATATATGTATTTGCTTGTTGTCTAAGTTCACGGTCAGTGATTGATTTAATTTTGGGTGGTGGGACTGTTATGAAATCCATACACGCGATCTGACATTGAAATTGGGTAAGCGATCCGAATGCGATTCGAATTTGGTACAATGTACTAAGTGTTGGCTAATTAAGCATAGAGTACGGATGGGGGCAGGGGGGTGTGGAAGTGGATGAGGGCTTAGACTTTATTTTGTGTTGCCTCCCAGTAATGATGATGTTCATGGGCGGAAGTTTAAAATTGAGTCAATCAATGCCTGCAATTAGCTGCAATGAAAAACTTTTATATATCACTTTCAAGCAATTAGCTGCAAAATAACATTGGGTCTTAATATAATCAATATTCTATGCTATATTCAAGTAGTAAATAACAAAAAAACTGGTTGAGTTACTCGTTCAAATTTATAGTTAGGTATAGTTCAGTGGAATACAAAAACTCTTACATAAAAAAAAACAACGATTTTGTTGTCTTCTAAAAAACCGAACAATTATTATCAAGGCGGAGCTATGTTATATTGAAGTTCCATCTTAATGATTTTGGGTATAAATATGGGTAGTCTAATATTTGCGTGCACATAAAAATTAAAAAATATTTAAATTATTTTTCTATTTAAATTAACAATTCATAAATATACATTTGAATTTCTCATAAGCTCAAACTAAACTAAATTGTATCTGTAACTAGAAAGATCGAGAAGTATAATCGAGACGAGAAATACAATTTGGGTTCCAGAACTCGAACATAATAACTGCACAGAAAGAGAGATCAGCGTCTTTTGAACATATAAAACTGTTCCTTAGTTTTCCGTTTCGATCACATGGCCATGGAACATTTGTACATAATATGTATATACTTAAAACTACATTTATAAATATTTGAAATGAAATTCTAGATGTTTGCTGACAGTTTTCAATTTCCTGTTTCGGAATTGAGCAACTGAAATGAATTTTCAAAGTATGCGACTTGAGTGTGCGGAATAGCTATAAAAATACCAAATTAAGACTGCACTTAAGATACATACATATATGTGTTTGTGTGTGTGTGTGTGTGTGTGAATGTGTCTGTTTCTTGGAAAGTATCGTTTTCAATATGTATGATTAGAGCTAAGTTTGTAAGCCACCACCAACATTACCCATTCCCACAGCATACCATTTATGTACTTCATTCCTCCTGGCTGCTCCTTGTTTTTGCACCACATCCGCTTTTATAGCTTGTTCGCATGCTATTTATAGCACCCTCATGGCCACCCTAAGCCTCCCCCCTCCCCGCACACGCCCCTTGCTGCCCTGCCCTTGCCATGATCACAAACAAACGAACAAAACCAACTACAACAACAAAGAATTCAGCTCTTTTGCTAAATTTAAACGGACTATGCTTAACCCTCTGTGGTTGGGGAGGGGGAGTTATTGGTGGAAGTGGCTTGCGCATGTGCCTGGAATGTGGAATATGGAATGGCATATGGATTCCAGTTGAAGTCGCAACTTTTCGCTATTCAATTATGCATTGGATTGCAATTTAGGGCAACGGATGAGGGGGAGAGAGGGGGGCTTACTCACCGCCCACATGTTGGCGCATAAAATTACCGGTTTGCGATTGGAAACTGTAACTCACCAAATGACGCTACTCACAAAGGCACCAAAGAGAAAATGTTACCACGCTCAAATTCAAATATTTGGTTAGCTGAAACCAAAACAAAACAGAAAACGAGATAAACAAAAACAAGCAAAAGAACAGTTAGCTTAGGCAAGTCGAACTCAGTATGCTCTATATGTGTGAACATACAGAAACTGTGTTACATACTAAATGAATACAGTGTTAAACTTCGCTTGAAAGGGTACCCAAAACAGATAAAAGCGAATATCAATTGCGAGAGCTTTTCGAAACTCGTTTTCAGATTGCGGTTGGCGACATTTTTGTGGGCTCAAAATAACCCAAAGCGCGTTATTCACACAGAGAGGGAGAGAGAGAGAGAGAGCATTTTAAGCCTGGCTAGCTGCCAATTTGGCTCTGAGTCATTTGTGTTTTTGCCGTGCGCAACTGCAGTCGATGATTGACTATTGTTTTGTTTTTTGTTTTTTGGTCAAACAATTCAAACAGGTCACAAAGGAGCTCAATTTAGTTTTAATTGAATTACGCGAAAGCAAATAACTCAAGTCCAACAAATCGAAATGATTTCATTTTTGTTTTTCAGCTGCTGATGTCAGCAAACGCAAGAAACTGAAATCGCGCAGTGTTGCAACAGCAACAGCAACATCGACGACAACAACGGCAGCATCGACAGCGACAACCGCACAACTGGGCAGCAACAATAAAAACAAAAGCAGCAGCAGCAATGGCAGTGTGCGAGATCAGTATTCCAAGGATCATCTAGATGCCTGGCTGGAGAACTGCCTGAGGGATGCAACAAATGCACAACTCTCATCTTCATCCGAATTCCTTGACTTTAATCCAACAGCAACAGCGGCAAACAAAACGCTATTTGCAACGCAAGCAGCGGCAGCAGCACAGCAACAACAGCAGCAACAACAACAGCAGCAGCAACAACAGCAGCAGCAGCAGCAGCAGCAACAACTGCAGCAACAACAACAACAGCAGCAACAACAACAACAGCAACAGCAACAATTTCTCATGCGTTCGCATTCGCAGCCGTATGGCATGGGCGCTGCCACGCCCTTTAGTTTGGGCATACAACGCGTGAGTGATTGCTATTTGAGCCAGAAACTGTTAACTGTTAACGACCAATTGCTAATTGTTTTTTGTAATGTTTTTGTTATTGTAATTGCACAGCACTCACAGCCGCTGAGTTATCGCTATCCAATGCTGTTTCCGCCCCAGCCCCACAATGGTGGCTATGGTTTGGGCTTCGGATTGCCAGCGTTGCACGGCGATGGGGCACAGGATTTTGCTAGCCTGCCGCCGCTGGTCAATATGATGGGCGGCTTTGGCGCCAGTCCAGAACACGATCAGAACTCCACAGATGTCCACGATGGCAGCGGCAGCAATCCAAACATGAGTCGAGGGTAAACTTTTTTACACAATTTATCGAGCAAAACATTACCAAATTGATTTCTCATCTTTACAGCTTTCGCTTTAGTGATCCCTGTCTGCTGAATCCATCGGATAATGATTCCAAGTTGAGTGGCCAGAATACGCCGGAATGTCGCAATGGCAATGGGGGAGCAACGGCAACGGCAACAAATGGCAGCAGCAGCGAATTGGAGCAGCAGAACAAGTTCTTTGCCGCCCTAATGGAGCAGATCAACATATTGCACGAAACGAACTCCAAGATCTGTCGCAACTTGCATGAGTCGAAAGGTGCGTGCCCTGCAAACCTCTATATACACGTTTATATCTGATCTGTACATATATACGTATATCAAAATCCTTATGTAATATCGTAAATCGAATTCTGTATTGTGAAATCTTAAACTTTCCTTCGGCTCTCTTTTGGATCTCGTTGTTTGCAATTATTGTTGTCTTAATTTTACACGCTCTTCTCGATTATGTAATTTATTATCTATCTGTTATTATTATTTGTTGCGTATTTTCTTTTCATCTACTACTATCTTTTACACACACACACACACACTGCACACGTAAATATATATACACACACACACACACACACACATAGTCGAGATCGAAGCTTTGAAGCACGCTCCCAATGGCCAGCTTTGGGCTGGAGGCGGGGGCATGCGGCACCGTAGAGATAGCTTGAGCGGATTAAGCACACAAAGTCAACCATTGGTATTTGGCGGCGGCGGATTCGGTGGCACCCACAGTCCAGCGCCCACCTTTCATTCAGGTATTTATATACATCTATATAGACATGTCCAAGCAAAGCAAAACACTTTATGTCTGATTTATAAGAGATCCACATTTAATCAATGCTCGTGGTTATCTTTTAGGGGCCTACACGCCCGGCATGATGACGGATGTGGTGCGTGAGGTCAAGGAGGCGGCACGTGTACGCGAGGATGCGCTGCTCAATCGGTGAGTGCAACGCGTCTCAAATTCTCTCGGAGCCTAAACTAAACCATATTTATTATACGCAGCGTCAAGTCGATGGTCGAGGAGCGCCAGTGGTCGATGAGCGAGGGAAATGTGCGCATATTGCGCGACATTGACGAGCTAAAGGTAGTCCAGTGTACCATTTGAATATCATCTAGGTGACCATCCCGATAACCATGTTCGTTTTGCAGTCCCATGTGATGCAGTTGCGCGTGGAGCGCAAGGATACGAACAAGCGGCTGTCCCATCTTGAGGCGGAGAACAAATATCTGCGCCAGGCACTGGCCAGTTTGTACAATCAACGGCAGGCGTTTAACGACATTATCTACGAGAATGATCGGGCGCGTGGAGCTCGCAGTGTTAAGGCTCCGTTTCCCTTTCCGAAGGGTGGGGCACGTCGGGCGCACTCCTTGAATCTGCACTATGGAACTGTACACCAGGCGCCGGCGCAGGCCACCCAGCTGCTGGATGAGGACGATGAGGTGGAGCTCGACGCCGAGGATGAGAATGAGGAGCTGGCTCTGAGCGTAGCCAGCAATAAGCGGCTATCGAGTTCCAGCAATGAATCTCGCACCAATGGCCTGACCAAGTCCGCACCACAACAACAGCAGCAACAACAACAGCAGCAACAGCTGCAACAACAGCAACCGCAACCCATTCAAAGTCCGCCAAAATTTGCATTGATTGGGGAACAGGTGGGGACGCCTCCGCCCCTGTTGCCCCGCAAAAAGGAGCATGCGCAGCTGAAGCGCGAGCTCAGCGAAGCGACGAGCGCACGTAAGGAGGCCAATCAGCGTATCATTGCGTGGGTGTAGTCTATGCTCTATATGGTTGTTTTTTACATATATATCTGTTGTATCTGTTGTATATATGCTGTGCTAACTACACTCCAATCTACTCCGCTCCACTCCACTCCACTCAACCTTAATCTGCACCATTTCATTTCGCATGCATGCACACACTTCTTTTCAATAATCACCGCCAGCACTGATAACCAAAGCATTCCGATTTCCATTATTTAAGCGTATCCGGTGACTAAACACAACCAAAATCACTTATAGTACTTTTTTTTTGCATTTCTGCTCTTCTCTTTCTACGCTCTCCTGGTATGTTTTTGTTGTATGGCAATATGAATTTAGACTCGAAAAATTGGTTAGAGACCTAAACGCCCAGGTGGTGGCCGGCCAATCAAATTGGAATTTGGATAACTTTACGGCGAGCGCAGCAGCGGCCAACAAACTCAGCGTCGCCGGCGGACCCATTACGGACTTATAGTTCTAGCTAACCGGCTGCGCCCCCGCATCCGTATCCGCATCCACTTACGCGCCTGGCCACAAGTGTTCAACCACAGAGAAGACGGCCAGTTTGCGTGTCACCCATTTATAGCAGGCACCAAATCCAAATCGGGGCAACAACCGGCAGCAGCGGCGACTGCATACATTTCGTTTCAAAATTATTTATAACTCATTGACATTTGCATAGGAACCACAAACGCAAACACACACACACACCTAAGCCAAAAGATTGTTAAATTTGTATCCCTAAGCCAAAATCGAATATCCCGTATTGAGTATTTTCGAGAATCTGTCCAATCCCTCTGACCGCACAAAACTCCAGTCCACTCTACGTATTGTTACTAAAACAAAGTACATACACATACCTAAATGCGTAAAACTATTATTAACTCTGTAACTAATAGCGAGAATCGAGTACCTACATTTAAACATACATTCATATACAAAAAGCAACTTATATACATACATATATATATAAAAAAGCGAACAAATATCGAAACTAATTTAGAGACACTTGTAATGGTTTTGTTAAGGGATTAAATAACTATATACGTACGTTCATCAATGTTGTTGTGCAGTGTCGTAGAATTAATCACTATTTTTTATTAACTTACATTAAAAACAGATTTAGGTGCCATTTGATATAAACAAAAAATAAACAAATTATACACACATTTCCACTTGTTTTCTTATCAATGATGAAAGCTGTGTTCATGATTGAAATATATGCATTATTAGCATAGTATTACTATATGTATTTTTAAGGCTGGTTTCTCAGTGATTTATTTGGATTGTAGTCTGAAGAGAAAAAGCGAGAGTTCTTCCGATTTAATCATACATATATTATATACATATATATGTGCATTTATTGATAACATTCTCGTCACATATGCACACAATCATACATAGGAATAAAAGTAAAACTAATAAAATGAATTCAATTTGGATGCCGTCATTGCTGCCAGTTCGCGCTTCATGTAATTGACTCCGAGTGCACCAGCTAGTGACGCCCCTGTTTGTTGTCTGTAGCCAAGTTAAATCAAATCTTATAACGCATCTAAAGAGATACACAATATTTAGATAAAAATGCACAAATTGCAATATTTGAAGTGGGATGAGTGTAAATAATTTTGTGCCTGTGTGTGTGTGTATGTGTGTGTGAGAGTGCGTGTGTATTTTTTGAATGCAGGTGCTTAGTACATACATTGTGCCGCCAAATCGCTGCTATCGATGCCCAGCATGGCCAACTCATCCAGCTCCGCCTGTCGTCGCATCTTCTCACTATCCGTGGGCGAAGGTGGCGGTTGCGGTATGTCAGCCACATTGAGGAGTTCATCGGTTTTTTGATTTGATTTGATCTCCTCAATGGAAGCGACTGCTACGACTGGCGAAAAGGGCATGGGTATGTCGTGAGCCGTCATCTGTTTGGGGCTAATAGCGATTTCGGTTCTGACATTGCCATTGCCGTTTGCCATTGGCGGATAGGCGGCAGCACTTTGGGATGCCTCATCTGCACTCATTTGCATTGGTGAATCGAGAGATTTGGTGGCCTCTTCATTGGCAGCCATTGAACTGGAACTGGTCTCCTCGATGGAAACTAAGTGTATGCCCTGTTTGGCCAGATCCTGTAGATTGTGCTCGTCCAGCACCGGCTCATCTTCCACAATTGTGGTTATTGTTTGCGGCACGTTCGCCACTTGCCTGGCAGCATCATCATTGGATGCCTCGTCGCCTGGTCGATTCGCTGGGAATATGATATTGAGCGCATCGGCCAGATCCTGGGGCAGTTCACCATCGCGTGTGGGGGTCGCAGCAACCAATGCCTGCGGCGCCAGATCCGAATCGGCCTCATCAATGCCCGGAGGCAGTACATCCTCCTCACCATTATCCTCGCTGTCCAAATGATCCGTATTGTTGTGGCACTCGCTGCCATCGGCATTTGTACTATCGCCGGGTGGCGGTGGGGGCGGACAATGGGTCATTAAATTGGCAAACTGCACGGGATCGGGCATTAGCTCATCATAGTCCATCATCATGCCGGCATCGGGATGAAAAGGTGGCGCATTGCCAAAGGCATCCTCCATCATGGCCATTTGGATTTGGGCCGCTGTCGGCGCCGTTTGGCGCACTGCAGCAGCCGGCGCCATGCCCATGGATGGCGGCGGTGGTGGTGGTCCCACTGATATACCATCTATGGTGCCGCCATTTGTGTATACGCCGGGATCACTATTGAAGGCAGCAGTTGGCGCCGTTGGCGGATGCTTTTTAAGTACAGGCATCTTGCCAATGAAGGGCAACTTTTTGCCTGTATTGGCCGCTGCGGCAGCGGTACTCGAGCTGCTCTTCGAGGATGACTTCAGCTTGGCGGCCGTCTCCTTTTTGTCCCTTTTGGCATCCGACGGCTTGCGTTCGGGCAGCTGCCGTGGGCGAAACTCGGAATGCTTGATCACCGGCCGTTCGACGCGCTCCTCCGAATGGCTGCGACGCCAGCGGGCATCTCTGGAGCGACTACGTCGACCGGCGCGCATTGGTGAGCGTGAGTTGCGTCTGCGGGCCCGACTTCTTGAGCGAGTGCGTGAACGACGCCGATCACGATCCCGATCCCGGTCCCGTTCCCTTTCTCGATCACGGCCACGATCGTGATCCCGATCTCTGTCACGACGATCACGATCACGATCTCGATCCCGTGGCGAAGGACTGCGTCGCTTGGAAGTGGGACGTCGTGACTTATCATCACCAGCGGCCGCCGTTGAATTTTTGCCATCATCCGTTGAACGGGACGATTTGCCCTTCAGCTTGCCCTTGAGCTGCTCGAGCAACTTCTTCTCGCTCTCGCTTATCACTGGTTGCACCGTGTTCCATTGCTGAAGCATGACATCGTCGCGTTTCTTCTGATCCTCCTTCTCTTTGACATCGTTGCCCGCCGCCGGCGTCCATTTGCCACGCTCAACTGTGGCGAGTGCATCCTTAATGAAAGGCGGTGGCGGCGGCGCAACTTGCGCATCCTGTTTACGCATTGTGACGCGTATCGAGGCGGCATTGATTGGCGCAATTGGTGCAATTGGGGCTGCGACATCCGTTGAGGAGACATGCATCTTTTTTGGTTGCTGCTGCACCTCCTCATCCGCCGCCTCTTCCGTCGACGAGCTGTCCGTCGATGAGGATGTACTGTGAGCAGCATTCGAATCACGTTTGTTTTTCTTGCTATGCTTGCTGCGCTTCTTTTTCTTCTTCTCGCTGCTGTGTTGAAAAATTTATAAGGATAAAAACTGTATTTATCAGAAGTATTCCCGTCTGTCATTTCCATTTAAGATTTAAAACTGACCTCTTCTTCTTGCGCTTCTTTGAGGTTTTGTCTTCATCCTTCTTGGCCTTCTTGAGTTTGGCCTCCTCGCACTCCTTTTGCTCCTGCTGTGCCCGTTCCCTTTTGCTCAGCCACTCGCTGTCATAGTTGGGCTGCTTCTTCAGAAACGACTGCATTTAAATATATACACAAATCTTATGTTAAACACAATTTTAAAGTACTCATATTTTGGTCACTTACAACATATCTGTTGGCGTGCAATCGGGATTTCAGATGCGCTGAGGCACAGTGAAGATCCCCAATCCAAACGCTGCACAATTTACAGTACCAAGCACTGGCGGGCACCAGGAATTGTAGTCCCCGCACTGGGACACGCTTAACGGGAGCCTTGTCATATGTGGGGAAGGGATCATGATCGATGCCCACATGCCAAGGCGTTTCCATTGTCTCCCGGTTCATGTGCTCCTCACCATGTAAATGCTTGAGATAGTCACGTGCCGTCTTTGGAAAGACGCTACAGCTCTCGCACCAATGCTGCTCGGGATCGAAGAACACATAATTGTAGTTTTGAGCTGGGGGCACAGATGGTTTTGTTGGAGCAGCTGCTACAGTCTGTCGCTGTTTGGCTTTCATTGTTTTCATGGCCCGATTCTTGAGACGATTTGTGGGACTACCGTCACCAGTGCCGTTCTCCTCATCACCCTCATCATCCGTTGATGACTCCGATGAACTGCTCGAGGACGAGCTAGAACCGGAGCTGTCCGAGCTATCGCTTGTTGTCGATGTGGACGTAACAGCCAAAGCAGGAGCAACAGTTGGTGGAACTGCTTTGTTAATAGTTGGCTCTGGTTCCTTTGGCGTTAGGTCGAGCTCCTCGTCGGCATCCTCGTCGCCAATGATGCCATTCAACATATCTATGACATTCTCAATTGTATCCACTTTCTTTTTGATTTGCACCTGCATTTTTGAATGTGAAAATAAAGTTAGCAATTGTGTTCGATGGTGGTTTTTATAACGCTGCTCTCTATGAACTCTATTTTGCGGATTTTTATAATGTATAATTATTATAACAAGGCGTAGAAAGCATTTGCAATTGCCATAGAAATTTCAGCTTTTGTTGGGATAATTTAATTGAATTTTGTTATGCAACACAGACCTGCAGACGATCGTTTTCCTCGATGAAATTCTTTGTGGTCGGCGATGGTGGGGCACCACTCGCTGTCAGATCGTTACGTTGCTCCTTCAGCACTTTCATTTCCCTCTTGAGAAGCGACACCTTTTTCACATAGTTGGTGCGTTGCTTTTTGAGCTCGTCCTTCTGATTCTCTGCTTCCTGGGCGACGGCTGGCATATATGATGACAGAGAGAAATGAATTAGTACACATTTTGTGGTTAACTGATTTAAAGTTCAAATTTCATTTACAAAATGCAGTCTCGAGTGCATTTCACGGCTTTGTTACACACACACTGTTGGGCAAAAGAGACCAACGGATGCGTTTGCCGGAACGGATCGGTTCGATTTGGATCAGATCGGATTGGAGCTTATCGGGTCTGACTGCTTTCTGTTCTGCTGTCCTCGTTGGTTTGTTGTTATTGTTGTGCGTGGTTTGTTGGGATAGTTGACGGTGCCGACGTAACTGTGACTGTGCTGACTGTGCGTGCCGTGCCGCTCTCTCCCCCCAAAGATGAGAAGTATTTCCTCTTAGACACAAGCACACGCAAAAACAATCGATTTAAATATTTGAGAAGACCGGGTCCGCGACCGGATCCAGGTCAGCTTAAGCTCTCGCTGCGATTTAATATCTAGATTCTGAGTGTCTTTACAATGCATTTTAAATAGTAGTTCGTTTTTATCGTTGTGTTCAACGAATATTTTGTAGTTTACAATTGGCATAATACAATTTTACATACAAGTTTTTGGTTTTGATTTATGTTTTTTTTTTTCGTTAGGGAGCGCGTAATCATGACAACAATAAAATATAATGTGAGAGGTTTGCATGTGAATTGTCGTAAGTAGCCAAGGCAAAATTCATTTCCACACTTACCGTCTTGTGGCGGCAAACCTGCGCTCTCAAGCGCCGCAGTTCCCTGATCCTCAATGATAGCCGGCGATAGATGTTGCTGCTGCTGCTGCTGTTGTCCCACTGCCTGCTGCTGCTGGGTGACCAGTGTTTCTGGTACAACTGGCGGAGGCACACTGGCCATCGGCTGTGGCAGCCATACTTGTTGTCCGTATTCTACAACAAAATAATTAGATCTTTGAGTATAGCTATGCTAATTGGTTGAGTATTATGCCTTACTTAAACTGATTATGTGCATTTCCACAAAACGATCGAAGCTAACCAACTTTAAAACTTTTAAACTTTATCTGGGAAGCTCACAAGACATCTACTTAAATATTCTCAATTAAAAGAAAAACTAATTGACAATTGGACGACTTGGCTGAGGTTTTTAGACAAGTTTCAGGCGGGCAACGAAGCTGAAATTTGAACACTGACCTCCTATGTATAATATATAAAAGTAAAATAAAAACCTGTTAAAAACATTGGTGATGATTACCGTTAATAAAACGTATGGATCTACATATCTTACATCTATTGCTAATATTATTGAAAATAATATAAAAATATATGTGATCAAAGATTCTGTTACGTCACGTATCTCATATATTTTGTGAGAAAAGTAAGTATTTGAATTTACCATTTACGCCCCATGCGCCGTAGCCCGTGTTGAAGGCGGCCGCCTGCGTTGCTTGTGGCACCTGCATGCCATAGCCGGGTGGGGGTCCCTGGGGCGGGAATGCATTTGGCGGCGCCATGCTGTACTGATGACCATAGACATCGGGTGCACCATACGGTCCTTGGGCGTATATGGGCGCCGGCATGACACCGTAGCCCGAGGTCTGGCCGGGATGCGGCAGCTGTTGCTGGCCCACGTGTGTCGATTGTGCTGGCATGGGTGGTGAGGCCGGCTTCTTCTTGGGTGACCATCGAGACGACGATGGACTTCCGCCACGTCCGCCGCCTCCACGCCTGGGCGGTGAGCCGCCACTGCGAGAACGCGATCTGGATCTGCCATAGCGATCGCGTCGGCCACGACGCGGCGGTGAGCGCCGACGATCGCGATCACGATCGGGTGAGCGTCGGCGATCAAAGCGACGTCTTGGTGGATATCGGCCATATTCCGGAGAATCGTATCGACCGCGTCCTCGAGGCGGCGGTGACGTTGGTGAGCGCGAATGTGAGCGTCTCCGGCGTATTGGTGGCGGTGAATTCGAACGGCGTCGTGATGTTGACCGACGGCGAGATGTCGATTTGGTTTTGCTACTTTTGCGGGACGCTGCGGCGGCGGTTGCCTCCTCATTTTTTTCACTCGCATCATTGCCATCCACACCGGGTGGCCCGTCATCCAGAGAAGTGCCCATTCGCTTGTCGGTGCCTTGAGTCAGCGCAATGTCAGCATCCATTTTGGTGGAGTGGAATGCTTTCCACTAATCACTCGATTGCTTAATGTGCACTTTATGGTTTTTATACGTTTTTACTTTTTTTTCTTCGTCGAATTTGCATGTAGAGCTGCAAAAAGAATGCCGATACTATCGATAGTCTTACCGATTGTGATTCTTAGTCAGTTTCGATTGTTGGTAAATGTATGTTACATATTATTATTAAGGCATTTTAAATAAATATAAGTTATCGTTAGAAGCATCGATACTATGCCAGTGTGCCCCCAATCGTTTAATAATAGTTTGAAAATATGGTGTATATTTTTTTCCCCTAATTAGATTGCTTTTTGTTTACCATGGCGCATTCCGTATTTTAAATATCCGAGTCTTAATTAATGTTAGGCAGCTGAACTCATATTATTAAAAATAAACAATTATTGTTGATGGTTATCGATACCTTGCATATGTACTCGAAAGCTTGTCATATTGAACAGAGAGCGGCAGAATCGCCATATGCAATAATTAAAAAGAGTTAAAGACATGGACCGTACAATAATAGCGCCCTGGAAAGCTGAAGAAAAAGAGCAGAGTGAGAAACTATATAAGAGACTGCAAGGCCTATCTCTGTTGCATCCCATGAACGATGAAATGGTCAAGCTGCTCTCGTGGGACATGTTCCTCAAGCCCAATCAGCCAGCATTTTTTCAAATGATGCACTATCTCTTTCGCATACTGGATCCCGTTGAGTTCAAACGCCGCTTCTTCTGGCCCATTACGGACAAGAAATCGGAAGCGAATTTTCGATCTAGCACTATTGACTACCTAAAGCATTTGAACGAAAAACATAATCTGCATTGGACGAACATTAAATCGTATCTGGTTGTCATGCCGGGTGGCATGAAATTCATCAAATTCCTTTTGGACCTTGTCGGCTTCGTTGTCCAGGAGCTGATCAGGCAACGCGAACACGTCTTGACAGCGGATACGGATCCTATCAACATTCGGAATTGTAGCGCGCAATGGATGTTAAGGAATTGTGACTTCATGAAGGAATTTGCCTCAGCATACATTGAGGAGCTCATGGACAATGCGGCTACACTACGCGCTTGTGCCCAGAAAATCAGGCATAAGCTTACAGAGTTGTCTGCCTTATCAGGCGCGAGCGAGTCGCTCCTTCTGGATGACGCATTTCTGTTGGAATTCGAAGCGCATAACCGCCACAGTTGCGAACAGAAAACACTGCCCATCGCGAGGATAGGGAAGCTAGAGGCACCACTCTGTGACCAAAAGAAGATCATGGATCAGTTTCAAACTAAGCGCGTCGAGCACAAGCAAAACAAACAAGCGGCCGACGAAGCAATCGCTTACATTCAAAAATTGTTTGGCAACGAAACATGCAATTTAACAACAGGTTAGCTGAGTTTGGTAGAAATTCTATCACAATTCTATCACAACAAATTGATTCTTTAATACAGAACCGATGTTCCAAAGCCATATTGTTTTGTTCACCATTTTCACATCAATATTCATACTTTTTCTTGGCCCCAAGACTCAATTGATTCTCCTTTTTTTTTTACTTAAAGGGAACGCTGGCAGAATGAATATGCTTCTTTCTGGTTTCAATAGCATTAGTAAGACAATTGCCGAGCAGTTGGATGCCAACGATCACTACAGTGAATGCAATGAGTTTGTCTCCGCCGATCTGAAGACATTGCGTGGCGAGCTGGAGCAGATTGACAAGCAATTAAGCGAGTTGCAAAAGAATTTGAACGTACGTGCCAAGAGGAACACAAGTATCAGTGGGAATGTTTCACAGACGCAGCACAGTTCGCGATTGGCGGTGCCAAGCACGCCTCTTCGCACACTGGATACATGGCCGCAAGGAACAACAACTGGCGCCGTTGACCATCCTCTGTTCATGAAGTTTGTTTCAACGCCGCCCATTCGACCGGAAATGGCCAGCGGCGTGCGCAATGTACATGTACGTCTGCCTCTCCAGGATGACTTCAATGTCAAGCAGTTTGAGAATAGTTTGCTAGGTAAGACGGCATAACTTCTATTTAATCGCCACTCTTTGGTTCAGCTAACCATTTGCCTATTTTTAGGACCCCGACCCATGGTCGCTCCACCACGTTCAGTGCGCAAGATAAACACCACCATGAATCGGTCTAGAATTGATCCCATGCAATTGCTGCGCACCATCGCGAAAAGCTCGAATACGTCGACCAATACGCAGCTAAATCTCTCCACCATGAGCAGCAAATGGAAGCACATGCAATCCTCGTTTAGCCTTGATGAAGTGACAGTCGGGCTGGCCATCTCGCCCAAGTCCAACACTGCCAGCACGTACTCTCCGTTCACGCCGCTTACCAGTAACGATCGCACACGCATCGAGCGACTGCCTCTGGCCGATGATTCAACCAACAGTTCGCTTTATACCAAGAAGAGCGCTGCCATGATGAAAGTGCTGGATGCCTCACTTAACGTACAGAATCTCAGCACATCACCATCGGGACATCTGGATGCACTGGTGACCGGTCCTTTGCCCGACCAGATAATCTTACCCCGCATGCAGCTCAATGATCAAACAATAAACGTAAATACGTATATAATAATCGCTAATTGTGCCCATTTTCTAACTGATCCATTTTCGCCCCATATGCATCAACAGGATTCAAAGGAGCCGCTGTGCAGCAGCAAGGAGAATGATGTGAATCAATTGAATACACTTCCACCCAAGTTTTGTCTCGATTTAAGCGATTGTGCAGACATTGACGACTTGCAAAACATAAGCGACACTGTGCTCAAGGATATTTCCCTTTAGTTTCCATTAATTCAATGCATATTTTAGTATTTGATATTCTTAAAACTTAGCTACTCAACAATTTGTATTAGGGGTTTTGTTCATGATAATGTTAAAATTCACACAATTTGAGGATGGATGTAATTCATGCTGAATTCAATTTTATTAAATTCCAAAAATATGTTTTCAAACAAAATCAAAATACAATAAATTACAAATGTGCATTTATAGAAAAAAATCAAAAATAAATACCTTATTGTTAGTTTTCTCAATTTAATCATTTCTAAATTACAGTTTACTTCAAAGTCGTTGAGAAAACATTTACATTCATGCAGATATAAGTTAATTATCTGTTGTATTTACTTAATAAGATTATGCATGTTTTGTTTTTTTATTTACACATGCGCTTTTGGTTTGTCTTTAATGTTTGTTATTCATGTCTCAGCGGCTATCACAACACTTATTGAGCACCTCGTTGATCTTCGCTGAGCCACAAAGATTTGTATAAATATGTATATAATACTATATATATCTATACCTGTGAAATTCATTTTTTTTATTATATACATTTGAAGTATATAAAATATGTGGAGCACATGAGTCGATTACATTAAATGTAATGCTTATTGCAGCCGGGCCCAGTGGCAAGTCGCTATCTAATCGAATTGAAGCATGAGCAAAAATCGCGCACAACCTGTGTCCTATGATAATGTCACATGTATGTATGTATCTATATGTATATGTATATATATAAATATGTATGTAAGTATGTCTTTCACATTGCAAACAAACTACTTCTACAGTCATCTTCAGGGAATCTGGATATTGCTTTTGCGCTTTCCTTATTTGCTGCGACGCTGACGCGGTGGCAATTTATTCTTTTTGCCCAAAATCTTCATTAGTTGCTTGGACATGAAGTAGGGCTTCTCGGGTGTGCCATCGTTGCGCTCGCAATCCTCGAGGAAACACAGGAAGAGTGTGTCTACGGCCATCGAGTAGACGCCAAAGAATACGCTGGTAATCAGAAAAGCGGCAATGACCACAACCGTAGTCGGCACAGCTTTGTGGTTCAGCTGTATAACATGCGGATTGTTGGCCAGAAAGTAGTATGTGGCCACGCCGGCGCCACCGGTGAGAAGCAGCTTCGAAAGAAAGAATAGAAAGTCAGTGACCTTGTCCAGTGCGACGACGCGCAGGCAATTGCGCATGAGCAGACTGAACGCATCCTTGGCACTCGTGCAGAAATTCTTGCCGTGTATGGCGCACATAATATACGCGTTTTTATTGAGGAACCTGAGAAAGGACTCCAGCAGCCAGAAAAAGCAACGCATGCAGCACAGAATAGCTCGTGTCACAGCATTGTCGTACTTCTTCAGCTTCCTATCGATGTACTCTAGCACCACGCGAATCATCCGGCAAATGGCCAGTATCAGTGAGCCAAAAGCCAAGGTGCCCAAATGGTAGAAGGCCGTTTGGACAAAAGCGTGCGTCAGTGTAAAATAGGGCACATCTCGCTTTTTAAAGGTCCAGTACCATCGGGCAAAGGTGGCCGCCAACACCATGTCACTGAAAGCGGTTATAAAGAAGGTCAGCCAGAAGAAACCAAACACATCATATGCTATGGCCCAACGGATATACGTGGGATTATCGAGCTTCAGGAAGCTGCATGAGGTGTCAACGCAGGGTCCGCTGCTGGTGCGGCAATAGTCGTGGAATATCTGCGGATCACAGGCGTTGCCAACGGTATAGTTTATAGCGGGACCTTGACAAATGCAATTCTCGTTGTTCAGTTCAAAGGCATTATCCAAGCGGCGCACCATGCGAAACGATAACGTTCCAATGGAGCCCAGATAAAGGCCAACGACAACGGCAAAGCCAATGGTAGCGATGAGCAGCACCCAGGAAAATATGGGAAAGAAGACGGTGCTGATAACCGTGCTGACAGCCTTGCTGCCTTCCTTGATTAGTGAGATGGCAATCTGGATGCGTTTGCGCAGCACAATCACCAGCAGAAAGATTGTCAGAAAGAAGATGCACAATGCAATGGACAAGCATAGCCAAAATGTAGGATTCTGCAGTAGATTCTCGATTTGCTTAAACAGATTCAAGTCGTGCTGCGGCACCGTTGGCGTATTATTCCAATAGGTATACTGTTTAAAGCTGTAGTAGATGCCCACCAATAGACCGATGAGGACGCCAACGATGGAGATCCAGACTATGGGCGCCGCTAGCCATCGCATCAGTGTGATGAACACCAGCGATGCGATTAGGGTGATACATATGGCAACTATCACAACGGTCAGGGAGTTGACCAGATCATCGACAATCTCTTCGCCCAGTCGCTGGACATCTGCTGTGCCATTGTAGAAACGCGTCACCAGATTGCCCACCATCTTAGCCAGTTGGGTATTTGTTTGCATCATCTTCTTCTGGATGACCTCGCCATTGTGCTGCTGCTGGCGACATTGGTCACCCTTATCATCTACCGGCGCTGATTGGGATGGGGAGACAGCCACTCGCGCTTGTGCCTCAGTTTGCATAGTCAATGCCATTGCCGGCATCAACAGCTTATTGGATTGACTGACATTCCCTGGCAGCCGCAGCTGCTCTGAATCTCGACGCGCGCGGGAGCTGGTTGTTCTTCTGCACAGCTGATCAGAGATCTCGAACATGCAGCGATTGAAAATCGATTGACTCTTGATATAGTGGCGGGCACAGCGACCATCTCTTACAGCTTTGTCGATGTCAGCCCTGGAGTGAAGGGCTGCCTTGTCCTTATCCGTTTTGCAGATAAGGGGACTCTTTAGCTGTGCAATGGTCATGCCATTCTTGTTCATAGTCTCCCAATCGAACGTCTCGGTTGGACAATTTTCTACGCAAATCTACAAAAAAAATAGTGATAAGTGTTTAATTAATTATGATTTTTGTTTATACTGGTTTAGCTACCTGCGGCGTTTTACAGCCCGTAATTGGCACCAGCGGATCAATGCATTCTTCCAGATTGAAGAAGAACAAATACTTCTTGTTTAGCACATTGGAATCGATACCGCATTTCTGGTTGAACGTATCTGTCGGCACCATAAGCTTGTCGAGATCGCCATTGTTAATGGCATAACGGGCGATAAATACCCACCCACCCAGGAAGAGCGCAAATAGGATCAGGCAGGGTACATCTGTGCAGCTGCGATTCCGTTGTCGCGGTCCCTGGAAATTGCGATCATAACGCAACGGTTCGCCATATTTACTGTCCACCATCTCCACGTTCTCCGCCATATTAGTCACTTATTCACTGTCTGGAGTCAAATATAGAATTGAGAGGCTGTCATTAGAATGGATTATAAATCATTATTATCACCATCAATAATGAACTTTCGCTCCTATCTACAAGTTTATTTTACATGTTTTTAGTATAGGTACAATTGAAATTAAATTTCTATAATTAAATAATTAAAAAGTGAACTATTAATTTATTATTTTATACGAAAAAATGTGCATTTCACAAAATTTACAAAACGTTCTATTTGCTTTGATGGTTTTTTTTTACAAGCACTACAATTTCTATTACTATATCTAAACATATTTCATTCTATTTTATTTTTGCACATTCGTCATCGGTTCAAATGGAAACCACAACAGATAGCAGCGCACATTATATACTCGTCACATCATCACAATGAGAAACGCACTTTTAATGCTCTTACTTTTTGGTATATATACAATACAAGTATCTATAACAGAAATTATTCCATTTTTGTTTTGCGTAATATGCGTATAAGAGTATTCTTTACTTATTTGTTGTATTTAGCAACCGTATTTCTGGCATCTGGTCGTAAACAGTGTGTATTTAGTTTTTATGGTTTTGCGGCAGAGGTAAACACAGTATCTTCAGAGGTAAGCAAATACGTCACAATAAAACAGTGAAATTGTCATATAATTTGAATAAGTCTTACTTGCCCAGTAAATAAATTATAATAAAACTAAGTTGGTTTACTTATGCGTATGATGCGAATGACTATCATAAGACAATATAATAAAAACATATCAGCTGAAAGATAATTTAAGCAAGAGTATTTCGTTTTCGGTGCACGAAGGAAGCATCTTGTCTTACACGTGTTTATTGTTTGCATAATCATACATACATCTGGGTATTGCCCAATGTTTTTGTAGTGTGTTTATATTCTATGCGTACATAGAAATGTGTATATTGACTTTTGATGCGGCTTCCCTCTGATAATAAACGTGATCAAGCAGCAGCCGGCGGCAACAAGAGCAACAAGAGTGACTAAAACAATTAAAAACAAAAAGATATTGTGCATGTGGACAATAATAGCGAATTAAAAGCAAATTAAATTGAATTAATACGCAACTTGTTGCTCGTTGCACGATTGTATTTAGTTTCGTATTTGTTGTTCGCCTTGCCACTGTTTGACCAAAAATAAATAAAAACCGGTTGGGGGCCCAAATCGGGCGTCGTAGTATTTGTGTGTATGTATAGTCTGTCTGCCCGAATACCGTGTTGTACTATCATTGAAAAATGTTTGTAGTTCGCTTTCCATTGAAAATGAAATTTGTAAATCAAATTTGGATGGCAAGGCGACAGCAACGAAAACAGCGACACTTTCAAGGTCACTTACCGCAACTTGCCTTCAAACACCTGCCACCAGCCGCCAGTTACAATAAAAATAGTAGACCGAAATCAGAAAGCATGAAATTGTATACTTTTGCAGTTGGTATATGAAAAGATATGAGATTTGTTTTATAAATCGAATAAAAATTCGTTCTATTTACAAATTTGATATTAAATTATATTTTTAATTTAATTTTTAACATATTTTTTATTTTTATTTTTTTTTTGTGTCCACTGACTTTATTTTTTGGCATGTCTAGAATAGTTGTTATTTATTTGTTGGTTGGTGAAGATAAGTGTGCATATGATCGACATTTAAATGCAGGGATTTATTCGGATTTGAATCATAAATTATTTCCAACAACATATTTAAAGATTAACTCTTTAATAAGAAAGACGTGGCTTTCAGGCGTTATGTTGTTGATTCCGCATCCAGAATTCAAGCGGCAAAGAATGGGATAAATCTTGTTCCACAACATTGCAAGCAATGAGAAGAAATCTTGAAAACTTTCTTGATAATTCTTATCCACATATATTCAAAGTAATCCTGGGGCTAGTTGTAAAGAAATACATTGAAAACGAAGTGACACACCCAAACCAAAGACGCATGTTTGAAGCCACGTAACGGGAGCGAGTGCTGCTGTTTGATCTTTTACATTTTTTTGGGTGATATCTTATCAGCATCTGAACACTTTATGAATCATGAGAAGCGAGGTGCTGTTTCTTTAATTCGCAAGACACTTATATATATGGAAAGTCAAATAACAATGACACAGTGACTCCCTCCCTCCATCCCCCTGATACGCTTTTGCTATATATAGATATACATTCATATATTGCATCCAACAGCAACGAAAATTATGATTTGTATGAATAACTATCTTGCTTCGCAAGTCTTCGTCACTCGACCCAAGACAAAATAACTTTTTAAGTTTTGTCTTTTTATCTACATTTTTTTGTTGGTATCTTTGTAGTTACAAAAAAAAAGAAGAAATAGCCACAAATGGCAAATAGATAAGACTGCAATTGCCGTTGCTGTTGCTGCTGTGGATCCTTATCGATAAATGTAGCGTTGTCTGTGCGACATATGCGTCTATTTGTTTTAACAAAACAAATGGCAAATACAACGAGGCCACATTAATTGCTAATGGAGCCCATGTGTGCTCTTACATAGTGCATGTGAATATTGCTTACCGTTTCCAAGACCAGAACTGAGTGTGTTTGTATTAAGCTTCTCCTTCCGTTACAATTGAAACAATAAACAAGGCGGACTCTTTTATTGTCGTGGCTACGTATGGTGCCCGACGTACCACATAGCTAGCTATAGTTATAGGAAGATCCAGGTGTGGTGTGTGGATGGTGTCAGTCAACCGCTTTGTTTGCTGTAAATGCGATTCCTGCTCGGCTGCTTCGCTTGTGTGTCTCAGGCGAAAGTCAGTAATCGAATGAAGTGGCTGCCTTTGTGTTTTATTGTGTTTTGTTGGAGTCGCGTTCGTTGCTCTTTGAACGGCGGTCAGTCGATGTCAAGGGGAATGGACGGGTGGGAGCTGCAAGCATAGGGACACAACATAAGTACACAACAACAGCACTGCACAAGGCTCTCGCAGAACTGCTTCCTAAGTGCCAGTTGTAATGCATGGCATACATTCTCACTTTTTTTATTGCCTACTATTTTCTGATAAGGTTTATGAGCCCAATAATTTTATATCTTGCACTTTTTGGTACAAATTGCTATGCATGCAACTTTATTTCTGGAGTACATGCATACGGAAATTCATGCACACAAACACACACGCACGCAAACAACGCATTTGCTCTTAAAACAACTTTATTAACAATTATTTATGAACACTCACTTGGCGTTTTGCGAAGCATTCAGCTACGAAGCACACAATAACACTGAGAGCGCCACCACAGGCAGCTCGCCATCTCCCAGCTGTTGCGAGCAGTGTTGGGCAACGCACAAAACTGACAGTCAAAACAAACATAACTTGATAGTCACACTGAAATGCTTTAGCGCCGGGTCTGCAGCTGCTAGCAAATATATCGTATAAATATTTATAAATATTTTCATTCTCTTAAGTTAAGTTGTGATGATAGCATCCTTCGTCAGATAATTTTGCGGAAAGAAAAAAATAAAATAAAAATAAATTTAAAAAAAACTGATATTCATACGGACACCATAAAAAGGAAAAATATATTTTTAAGGAAACAATACAAATCTCAAGATTATTCTAAATCTTCGCATTAAAGCGTACGGATTGGTAATCAGATGAGAGTATTATAAATTTGCAAATTATACTTGAAGCTGTTCTTAAATAATGCTGACTGCAAACTGATCATTCAAACTCTTCTCGAAAGCTTGCATCAAATAATGCTGCGCAACAGTTTCGAACGCCAAGTGTAAACACGGAGAGCCAGCCGAGAGCGAGACAGCCATATTGCGAATTAGGCAGCCAGTGCTGCAAAGCGTCACAAATAATTAATTGCGGGGTCGGCGGCATGAGTGCAGTGAAAATGTTTAGCGTTGAAGACGGCACAAGATTTGATTAAGAAACAAATTACAAAACTTTTAGTAAATGTGCAAAACCTTTACGCTTAAATTTAATTAAAGCCAATCACAATCGAAATAAGCCATTCGCGTGCATTATCCGTTGTGCATCTGGACCAGTTGGCTTTGTGTTGTTCGCGCCGGCTGGACGCCAAAAAATTACAAATTTATTTTCAATTCACAGCAAAAAAAGAGAAAAAAAAACTAGTGTTAAATGTTCGCAGTGTTGCTGCTGGCCTGCAATTAGCCAAAAGTGAATGAATTCCAAGCAAAAATTAAAGGCATGCAAGTAATGTAAATGCCGATGCCAGTGCATTTGTTTATGTTTTTAGTGCTGGACACATTTTCGTAAAAAGTGAAAACAGGCCAGCAAGGAACTGGTGTGTGGTGGCTCTGTGTGTGTGGTGTACGTGAGCAAAACGCAGCAAGCAGAAAACAGACATCGCTGCTGTGACACAGCCACTGCCATTAGCCATTAGCCAGCAGGAGGTGGGGCCCGACGTCGCTGTCGCCGTTGCCGTCGCAGTCATCGTCGCAGTCATCGTCGCAGTCATCGTCGTCGTCGTCGTTACTGCTGCTGCCTGTTTGCCATTGTTTTTGTTTGGCATAGAAAACACCACGCGGCGTGCCGCGTACCAAAAGGGCGGGAATGCAAAATTAAAAAATACCGTAAACGGTTTGTTTCGTTTTGCAATTGTTGTGTTTTGCGTTTTCTTTCGTTGCTTTTGAGATTTTTGTGCTTGTGGTGTGTTTTTGAATTCAGCTTCACGATTGGGGGGCGGCGGCGGCAATGTCGAAGCTGGGCGAGCACAAGCGTGTGTCCCTTACCACAATCAGCAGCAGCATCCAGCGTAGCATTTTGCATAGCCATGAGTCGGGCTTCTCGCGCTTCGGCGTTGATCTTCCCGATCCGGATGCCGGCGGCCAGTCGAGCAAGAGCAGCCGACCAGCAAATAAAACGGTGCGATTGCAGATGGATATGTTCGATACGGACACCTTCAGATATCCCGAGTTCAACTACTCAAAGCTCTTGCATCTGGAGAAGGTAAGTGCACTCAATGAGCTAGCTAGCAAAGTTTCCTTACTCAATCTGATTCCTTACCTTAGAAAAAGGCTAAAATGCTGAAGGCCAAAAATGGCAACAGTGATCCGTTTGGCGGGAATGATGATGATGTGGCCCGCATTGCCAAGGAGCTGGAGGCCAAGTATGGCAATGCCTATGCCCTGGGCCGTGGCAGGCGCAAAAAGAATGAATTCTGTGACATTGGCACGGGATACGATGAGACCGATTCCTTCATAGACAACACCGAGGCGGTAAGCATAATACCCACACACATACAAACGATCATGATCATGATCAGTTTGATATATTCTCTCGTTCTCTATTAGTATGACGAAATCCTGCCCGAAGAGGTGGAAACATTGCAGGGTGGCTTTTATATAAATTGCGGCGCATTGGTATTCAAGAACTTGAGGAAAAAATCGAGCACAAGGCGTACCGATGCCATCATCAAGATGCCGGAGCGTTCACGCAAACGTGTCGTGTCCAGCAGCTCGGATGATTCGTCCGATGAATCATCGTCGAACTCATCCAGTGAAACGGAGCAGAAGGAAACCGTTAATAATAAGGTTTACAATAATAACAATAACAATGATAATGATGATGATGCTGCGGATGACGGTGATGATGATGATGACGAAGGTGAGGACGATGATGACGAAGATGATGACGATGATGATGATGATTCGGACAGCGACAGTGAGAGCATCGATGACTCAGACAGCGACAGCGAAAGTCTGGACGATGGTGTTAGTGGCTCGTCCACGAATCCCATGAGTTCCAACAACAACAAGTTCAAACAGAGCTCGCAAAAGCGTCCCAAAACCACGACTGAAGCTACCAAGCAAAGGACCAACAGTGTCAACAGCAAAAAGCCAAGCAATAAGCTGAATGTGCCTACATCCTCCTCTTCGAACTCGCCACGTCCGAATGCCATAGATGTTTCGGACACGGAGGAGCGGCAGGCTCAGGTTCAGGCTCAGGCTCAGGCTCAGGCCCAGGCTCAGGCCCAGGCTCATGCAGCCAAGAAGGTGGTGAAGACAACGACAGTCAAGGATATGCTGAAGGCCAAAAGAGATAGCTTCCTCAAATCTCAGGGCCAGCTGGTGAACGGCGAACTCAAGTGCATCGCCACGATGAATCTGGAATCCAGCACCGATAATGGTGACACCGATTCAGCCAGCGAACAAGGCAAATCCGAGAAGCTCACGAAGGGCAAGGACAGGGAGAACGACAGTAGGGAAAGCTAATCCCTTAAACTGATCCGCAAAGACTTATTTACAATTAATATTTGTTTTAGATCTACGCACTGCGGATACCATTTTACCTGCAACACTCGATAAGGATATACTTTGCAGCATCAACAACTTCAAGGAGCTGGTCAGGAGCAAAGACTTGTGCGGCAAAAGGTTCCCCCTCGATAGCAAACTCACTGCCCTTCTGCTCAAGTGAGTTGCAATAAATATATGCAAATGTTTGTCATATTTTATTTAAAATGCACTTTACCAACTCTCATCTAGGATTTACGAGGCGCTGCTGTGCACGGAGCGCAACGAGCGGAACATGGTGTTTGCTCATCTAGAGTATCAGCTGCAGCTGCCCAAGTACTTTATATTGCGCAAGGCGAAGGCCGTCCGTGCTCGCGAGGAGAAGAACAAGACAACTATTGCTTTGGAGCGCCTGCGTAAGGCGGTCGCCGAGGTTATGCCCAAGGCGATAGCCAACTACGAGATCGAGTTGCATAAGTTTGCAGAACTTGCGTAAGATAAAGATCGTATTGCCAAACTCTTACCCATTTCTCAAATATAATTTTATTTTATTTTATTTTTTTTTTTTTGGTTGGTTCACAGTGCTGCGGATGTCAACGCAGAGTCTCCGCCAAAGATGCCGCGGAAAAAGTTCCAGTTTAGCAATGAGCTGCGCGAGCTGCTTTACGAGGTCTACCAGGCACGCTGGACGTCGTATGCTGTGCTGGGCCGACGCAAGGATTCGCTCGAGCAGTTTATCAATGGCTATCTAAAAGACAAAGTATTGGATTTATGGGCTACCGGCTGGATGCGCTACGAGGATCTGCAGCGCGAGATCGAACGGTATAAGAGCGTCAGCAAAAAGCTGAAGGAGAAAGCGAAGAAGACATCGTTAACAAGTGGAGCCAATACAGCAATCGCAGCAATCACAGCCACAACGACAACCACAACAGCAACTGCCAATAATTACCTGAAGCAACTCGATGATCTGACGCCCATCGAACAGAGTGGATCGCGTGCCAATTCCGATACGGATTCTGCTACAAGTGCCTCATCAAATAGCGTTATGCGTAAGCTTTTAGTACCAGCAACGGGCACAGCCCCAACACAACAGAACAATCCGAAGCCGACCGTCAAGCCGCCTAAAATCAATCTCCAAAAACAAGTGGCGGCCACTCTTGCACAGATGTCGCAGGTGCCGCACGTGCCGTATACACAAGGGATCATGGAACCAATGTCACTCCCCGCAGTCAACAATTACCTGAAGCAATTCAACGACCTCAGTGTGACGGCGTTGCAGAGTCGCTCGTGTGCCAATTCCGATACAGATTCCGTTGCAAGTGGCCCAGCGTCGAGCCTCAAGCGCAAACTGGAGAAACCATCCAGCCATCCAGCCAGCATGGGCGTTCCGTCGAAGACGGCCAAAAAGAAGAAACCAGTGCCAGCGGCATCGCAACAGCCAGCGCAGACGATTCAGCTGGATGCGCTGATGTCGCAGCCGTGCACTTCTGCGCAGGCAGCGCAATTGAATGCATTTTCCGCAGCCGCAAGCATGCTGGAACTGGCATCACCCACCAAGGCGACAGATCCCAGCTTTCACACTATGATAACACCAACAACTGCTGTCATGGCTGCCACAGCTGCCAGCGCTCCCGCGGTGGTCTCCTGCAAGAGTTCGGCGCTTAGTCAGCCAATTGGTGCATTACATTCCACGACGAACGTGTTAGGTGCAGGAGCAACGCGGCCGGTGCCCCACATTATCAACCTGGATGATTACAAGAGTCCCAGCGATATACTGCAGACATCTCAGCAGCTGGCTGCAAACAAATGGCAGCCCGTTCATGCAAGTGCACCGACGCAAGCGACGCCGCCGGCACAGCCCGTGCCCGATTCTGTGATGAATTGTGAGAGCAGCAGTGAATCCGATGGCGTGGAGATCGTGGGCGTCTTCCCAGCGGCGGTGACCAAACAGTCAACCATCGTCAAGAGCAAAGCAACATCGGTTATTAGCAAAACGTGCACCGAACCCAATGGGCTCAATAATGGGGTGGGCTTCTTCCTGGACAACAAATACGCCTACAAAAATAATAATACAACCGTAACAAGCAAGACGACTCCAAGCGTAATTCGCTCGATTACATCGCCAGTGACACCGACTGTTCTTGGCTACGATCTCAGTCGCAATCCGCAGATCCTGAAAAAGCTATCGGAATTATCTGCGTTGGAGAAACAAATGAAACTGTCACAGTGCTCGCTCTTTAAGGGTGCCAGTCCGGGTGCGGCAGCTGGAGTGGGACTGGGAGCAGGAGAAGGCACCGGACTCGGAGTCGGAGCGAGCGCCAGCACGGGCACTTCCACTCATCAATGACATACGGTGAATGCCGCACCTGTCATGCCTCAATCGGTGTCGGTGTCGGCATTCTACAATCATGAGCACGCAGTCGCTGCGGCCCTGGTGCTCTCCTCGATGAGCGCATCCGGACGCTATGATGCATACGATGCGCAGTTGGGTATCTTAAACGGCGGCTCCATAACGGCCGCACATGTGGCAAGTGCCTCAACTCAAATAGGAACTGCAACTGGAACGGGAATAGGAAGAACAACAACAACACTGCCACAAGAATTTCTGAAGCCTTCCCCGCCGCCAGCGGTCGTCGCCCTTGATGGGATCAGCGAGAGAGCAGCAGCGGCGGCGACGGCCACGACGGCGACGCCACTGCCCACAAAATTCATATAGTTTCTATTCATAGATTTTGCACACCCCCAAAAGCGATTCCAAGCTGCAGTTGAGGGGTGAACTAGGAAGTTTAGTTTGTAGGTTTCATAAGGATATGCGTTTTAAGATCCGTTTCCATAACAAGATTGGCATTCAAATCGATATGATAACTATGTAAATTTGTATATTGAGCGTCTGTATCACTGCCACGAATTAAGCCTCACTTAATGTAAGAAACGGAGAGAGTATGATCGGTGTCCGTCGGATATGCTGTTCCCTTCCATATTGTTTTCCTTATTGTGTAAAATCGATTTTTGTTCGTTGCTCATTTTGATCATGGAAATCCAAGTCCACCAACTTAAAGTATGAATTTTTGAATGAAAGAAGATTTAGAATCGAGCGAGTTGTATCTAGTTATTTATAGTGAATAAAATTTATTAAATAAAAAGAAAAAATAAGTTACATAATAAAAAAAACTAAACAAAAACGCATAGTCTTCACACTCCATACAATCTCTATACACATGAATATAGAAGCCGTAAATAACACACCCAGATGGGTGTCAAATAATCGCTCAATCATCAATCATCCATCATCGTCTCCTCCTCTCCATCATTGCCTAACCTAATTTGTAGAATTTAACACACATAGACAGGTAAATTGGTTTTCATTTGATCCAGCGCAGCATGGATGTGATCCGATTGGCTGCCATTGCAATGGTGGATTGTTGGGCCACCGCTGGTATCGATATGGACTCGGTCAACTCCGGCTGCGACACACTGACGCTGGGCACCGCCTCCCAATCGAGCCGCAATGAGCCCTCATCTGCAAGCATTAAATATCTTAATAGATCACAACTTGAGTTAGGATTGTGCCAAATAAAAACCTTCAGATTCCGATTCCGTTGCCGTCTCAATGCCAATGAGAAGCGAGTCTACTGACTTGGCGAGCGGTGCATTCGTCACATCCAAATGCCCGAATCTGCCCAGATCGCTGCGATCCAAGTCGAGAATGGCCAGGATGTTCTCGAGCGTGTGCTGCTCGTTGAGGGAGCGCAGTTTCACCTGTTGCGTGTAGGCCAGATACATGATGTTGTTGTTGACGCGGCACACCTTGCGCTGGAACTGCTCCTCGTTGAGCAGCTTGCGACAGAAGTCGCCGTAGGCCAACTTATGCGGCAGCCGCACATTCAAATAAAAGCTGAGCAACTGCGTCAGCTGTGCCGTGTATGTGAGGGCGCCCACAATGCGATACGCCTCCAAACGACTGGGCGTTATCTCATTGGCCGTTGCCTTGGGCACATCGTCCTTGTTATCGGACAGCCAGTCCAGATACGCAGAGTAGTCGCCGTTGGCGGGCAGCGAGGGGCCCACAATGCGATACTGCACCTCACTGATGCCACTGCCATGGAACACCCACTTGCCGCGTATATACGACGTGTTCTTTGCATCCGCCAGAGCTGCAATTGTTTCCGCATCCTCACTGCGCTCTGCGCCCACCTTGCGCTGCTGCTCGTCGCGTAGCACCACCTCCGAGATGGGGAATATATAGGTGACCAGCTGTTGTATATCCCTGCGAGCTGTTTGCTTGATGCTGTCCAAGAGAGTCTGATGCTCCTGGCGCAGCTTATCGATGCGCATCGAACGATCGATCACATAATCCTCGAGCATTTTCACCTTGGTGGGATACTTGGGGAGATTTTCGCTCTTTTTCGCATTCGCCTGGCGCAGCTCATCTCGCTGCTCCCCGAGCATTTGCAGACGCTGCCTCGTGCTGTCGATCAGCTGTTGGAGGAGCTGCAGCTGCTCCCGTTTCGCACGGATCGCAATCATGCGATTCTCATTGGACTTGTGCTGCTGTATCAGATGCTCATAGCGATTGCTGTACGTCTTCAAGCCAGCCTGTAGATTGATGTACTTTTGCTGTTTCTCCGTCAGACTAAAAGAGAGAGATATATTTAACTTATTTTTGCTAAAACTGTTGTTGCTGTTGTTGGATGAGTAACCTTTCGCTTGCTTCGGCCGCACTGTGTGTAATGTTTCCATTTTTAACACAAGTGCGACAATGCAGTCGCCGCTGCTGCTTGCAGCAAAGCGGACAGCGCAGTCCGTTGCAGGCATCGCCTCCAGCTGCAGCAGTTGCCGTTGCAGCAGCAGCGACAGCTGAAGCAGCAGCAGCTGTTAGCTTTACGCGCACATCGCAATTGGGTTGTTTCTTTGTATTAAAATTGATGCCGTCAGAGCAGATTTCAGCATCGTTGTCGTCGTCGTCGTTTGTAGAGGCGCTTGATAATTGAAAGTTGTCTGGTGCTTTGGAGCTTTCATCGGAGCTGGAACTGTTTGCCATTACAGTCAAATCATTGCAATTAATATGCGTTGTCGATTTTCATTTGATAATTGTTTTTGTTATTGATACTTTTTCGCCCCTGTTCAACAAAACAACACAAGAGTGCTGTGTAATAAAACTCGATGGCTGGCAGTGTTGTAAAATTGCTTGCCAAGTACCAGGGCTGCACCAACTATGCTAAGCGCCAATTTCGTTTTTTAAACAAATGCCCACCAAAACAAATAAATATGAATATGTAAATTCGATTTTTCTATACGAAAATAATATAATGTAAAATATGCTATATTTTGGAGCCTAATTTAGTTTAAAATAAAAATGTATGATGCGAATTTATTAACAATTCTTATTTTCCATTTATGACATGATGTAAGTTTTATTTTAAAGCAGAGATTTCTATAACCAAATAAGAATCCATCTAAATGAAAATAGGGAACAAACGTTGCATCCCCAATAATAAATTCACGTTTCGATTTCGTTGCGCTATTTTTAAAATTTGGACACAACACATGCGCATCGGTTTGGATTTGATTTAGGACTGTTCATTACTAATTAAGGTGCAGCCTGTGCCTGCTACGCAAATGTTGATCTAATATCGATTTGTTTTTTGTCTACTTTTTGCCCGCTTTACTGCCGAGCACCTTGAGGGCAGCGGCAGACACATCATGCACTTGGGGAATGGCATTCATTTCCAATGTCTTCGCATAGGGCGTCGGAACATCAACACCACAGCAGCGCCAAACAGGTGCGTCCAATTCAAAGAAGTGCTGATCCTCCATAAAGCGAGCGCAGATTTCCGCACCAACGCCTGTTTATAGAAAACATATGCAATCATTTCAAGGCAATCTGATGGTCAATCTGAGACTTACCATGTTGGGGCCAGCCGTTTTCAACGGTGATCAAATGGTGTGTTTTACGAACTGAAGCGAATATGGTTTCCATGTCCAATGGGCGAATGGAACGCAGGTTGATGACTTCAGCGTCAATGCCTGCAACATAAAAGATAAGCATTAATTTTTATAAAGTTCTGCGTGTTATGGATGACTTGGTTAACTTGCCCTTCTTGGCCAATTCGGCGGCAGCAAGCAGAGACGTTTCCACAGCCTTGGAATGCGCCACAATTGTGATGTCCTTGCCCGCCTTCATGATCTTTGCCTTGCCAATGGGTACCAAGAAATCCACATCTGCCACTTTATCGTCGACGGGGAATGCAACGCCATACATAAGTTCGTTCTCTAGCACCACGACTGGATCGGGATCCCTTATGGCCGACTTGAGCAGACCACGTGCATCTTCCGTGTCGTATGGCGATACCACTTTTAATCCGGGACAATGGGCATACCATGCAGCAAAACATTGCGAATGCTGAGCTGCAACACCAGCAGATGCGCCATTGGGGCCACGGAACACGATGGGCACATTTACGGCTCCTGCAGACATATAAAATGTCTTTGCGGCTGAGTTGATTACCTACAAATTGGATTCAATTTCATATTTTAATGTGCCAGGACTAGACTTGAAAAGTCAATCAAATAATCCTTCAACTATAATTTGCATATGCAATTCAATTATAATTTTTACTTAATCAAGCTTACCGAATTTCGAGCTGGATTATTATTAAATTTAGCAAAGTTCAACTGGATATCAATTCAAGTTTGTTGTTGTCGCACATTTTATTGCATTCACTTTTTTACTTAATGCCTAGTTTCTGCTTAATGATAAATGCAGGCAGGCGACGTCCCTTCCAGTAGCGTGGCAGGGGCACCTCGTTGGCCTGCCGCAGAATCTCGGCGACATGCTGCTCGGCACTGAAGCTCTCCGCCTGCTTGATCTGTGCCATTAGCTGGCCCTGGAATGCCTTCTCCTTGCGCATTTCGCGACGCTGCCGCACCTTGGCCCACTCGAACTTCATCTTGCGGCGCAGCTTCTTCAACTTGTGCTTCTTCATCTTGCGCCGCCGGATGACAATGAGGCGAGCCGCTTCCATTTTATCCGGTCTGCTTCGGTCCAACGGCGGCGCAATTATCTCGCCAATGCGATCTCTGCGGAGCGTGTCATTGATCTCCGTTAGCCAGCTGGAGCGTGGACTTTCGATTATCTTCTGATGATGTTCTAGCAAATCCCCAATGGGCTGTCGCAGGATAAGGGGGCGCAGGAGCAGGTTGTTGGATTTAAGCGTGTTCGCCTGCACATAATTGGATAATATGGGTGGAATTAGACAGCAATCATCAATCTTTTCAATCGGGTAGATCAGCAGCTCAACTTGAAATGACCCATATTATCCCATTACGTCTAAGTGAAGCTGGTTTTGCGACAAACTTGATTTGATATTCAGCTGGACACACATTGTTTAAAGTTGTTCATGAGATAATATGAGTAGTTAAGCTACAGCTTGTGTATGTGTGTGTGTGTGTGCTGATGCATCTATATATATGGAGAGATCTACTCACATGATCGATGGCCTGCATTGAGAAGTTAAAAGTCATGAACTCGCAAATAGGACGCAGACCGGCCATTGCAGCGCCGACTGCAATGCCAGCAAAACCCATTTCTGTGATGGGCGTGTCGATAATACGCTTGTCTCCATACTTCTTCCACAGTCCACGCGACACCTGCAAAAAGGGACACATTTTTAAATATCTGCTAACATTTTCAAACATTTATAGGGTTGGCGTGTAAACAAAGCAGCGTTTATCGATTGTGTGCAATTATTGATGCGCATGCGTTATCGGCTATTCATTTAGTCAAACAACAACACACGTAGTGTGACCTTTCCAATAACACACTTTGCGGAATTGCAATCAGCAGCAGCAACAATTACAACTGTTTACTGGCTGCCCCCTACACCCCCGCCGAGAGCATCAGCTGTCATTTTGCTAACGTTGCGAGCTGTCAGTTGGACGGACTGGCTGGTTTACGTAATCGCCGAGGCAAGTGGCAATGTCAAATGTTGCACTTACCTTGTAGGCACCATCGTATTGGGCGACCTCTTCGCCGAGCAGAAAGACGCGTTCATCGCGTGCCAACTCATCGTCCAGGGCGCTGTTGAGCCCATCTCGGACAGTCATCTGCTTGGCGGCCAGCACTTTGGGGGTCGTGGAAAGTGCACGCTTGGCAGTGCAAGCAGCTTGTGTTAGTCTGGAGCGCAGCATTTTAACTTATTTGTTTCGACGGTTTTAAGTTTCGTATGCTGTTCCTATTGTAAAGATTGTATTTAAAATTTTGTCATTACCTAATAAAACTGAAAACAAATTTTAATACACACTGTCGTCTTTTCGCCCCCAATGAAATGTCAGAATGTTTCGCATGCTTCACAACACTATTTTTACCAACACACACAGCAACCAAATCGAGCAAACTGAGAGTTGCCATCCAGTTCTACTATTGTTGTCAAATTGATTATGTCCAAATGTTTTGCCGCCCTGACTTTGAGTCGCTTTCGCTGCTCGAATTCGAAATTTAATTGTGGAAATCAGTTGAGGCGTCTCATTTATTTATTTTGGAACTAAGCTAATTCGTTGATTTACAGGTTGAGTGACATAACAAAAGTTTGGCTCACTCCGCTGCCGAAGACCTCAGAATGGATTAAACCATGCCAGATGCACTACATTGAAAATGGACGCAGGAAGAGTCGAGATATTTTTAAAATTCTCGATAGTGTTTTGGTAATAGTGCATAATGTTTCACGAGAGAAGCTCATTTATGTGCGTCAATTCAGGCCGGCAGTGTATAACTCCATAATAACTGGTAATAACACTCAAATACCCAAGGGAGAAATTGATTTGCTCAAATTTCCACCTAAATTGGGTTTCACTTTGGAGCCGGTTGCTGGAGTAGTTGACAAG
This sequence comes from Drosophila cognata, assembly GCA_035041535.1. Taxonomy (NCBI): domain Eukaryota; kingdom Metazoa; phylum Arthropoda; class Insecta; order Diptera; family Drosophilidae; genus Drosophila; species Drosophila cognata. Next base: position 6,614,823 of record JAWNLC010000571.1, on the reverse strand, counting down.
GATAAAAGCTTGGCTGACATCGCACGAGAGGAGGTGTGCGAGGAATGTGGCTATGATGTTTCCACTGACAGCCTGGAGTTCGTCATGAAATTCAGGTCCGGTGTTGGAGCTTGCAGCAGCACAACAACAATGTTCTACTGTGAAGTTTGCGATGCCCAAAAAGTGTCCGAAGGCGGGGGCATTGAGGATGAAGTCATACAGGTAGTGGAGCTGTCAATCGATGATGCTAAAGGACTAGTCCAAACAGGCTCAACAATCAATACTGGCATTAGCACTGTGATGGCTACACTCTGGTTTTTGTGCAATAAAATATAAATATAAATATTTGCGATCCAGAGAAAAGTGTATTGTTTTTCTGGCCAGTTGACTCGATCGTAATCGTTAATTAAAATACATAACAGAGATATGACTGATTGCGCTGCTCATGATAATTAAAAGAGCTTCAATTGACACACGCAAGAGTTATTATTTAGTTTTTGATCCAATAAAACATATTTTCAAATGTACTATGTGACCATATATTTGTTAGCTGTCAAATCCCAAATAAAGCATTGGTTGTCAGTTGTGCTCCTCGCAGTCAACAGCTGTAGTTGACAGTCTGATTTGCTAGGAGATGGAAAACATTACGAAAATCTGGGTCGGAAAGCTGCCCGAGGATTCGCCGTACGTGAAGCCATTTCGCATGTATTACGTGCAGAATGGCGTGGAAAAGAACTGGGATCTGTTGAAAGTGCACGACAGCGTCGCAATAGTATTGTACAACACCAGCCGACAGAAACTGGTGCTTGTCCGTCAATTCCGACCGGCCGTCTATCATGGGGTGATAACCAGCGAAAAGGGCACCTTTGACGAGGTCGATCTGGCGGCATTTCCCCCAGCTATTGGCGTGACCTTGGAACTGTGTGCCGGTATTGTGGATAAGTCAAAGAGCTGGGCGGAAATCGCACGCGAAGAGGTGGTCGAGGAATGCGGCTACGATGTGCCCGTGGAGCGCATTGAGCAAGTCATGATCTATAGGTACGTGCTCGCAAATCCCAAACGCACATTTGTTACCATCTGATTTGCAGATCTGGCGTTGGCTCATCGGGTGCCAAGCAAGCCATGTACTATTGCGAGGTGACGGATGACGACAAGACCAACAGCGGCGGCGGCGTCGACGATGAATTGATAGAGGTGGTCGAACTCTCCTTGGACGAAGGCAGGAAGATGGTGCAGCAGGGCGCCGTAAACAACAGTCCTCCCAGCTGCCTAATGGGACTGATGTGGTTCCTTGCCAACAAGGCGCCCAAAGATGCTTAGCCCTCTCCCTCACCTTTGTTTACTCGTCTTATCAAGCTCATTATAATTTGACAACGATAACAATCCGTACACACACTTATACACACACCCAGACACAACTTCAAATGCTTTCCAACACACACACACACACAAAACACAAGTTAAAAAACGTGTAGCGTAGTCAAATTTTCAATGCCTTTCGAGTCTAAACCATAATAAATGCGTGCATGCATATAATTATGTCTTCAGTTTGCCTGTGTGCATCCTAAATCTATAGTATTTATTCTTGTATTATATGTTTGAGAATAAACTGCAGAATACATTCGACGCCAGCAGCAAAACAATAGCTAACAAGTTTTACGTCGAAAATAGTGTAAACAATAAACAAATTTTTTTTTGTTGTCTGTTATCTTATTTGTCATATTTTTAATGAAAACAACAGCTTCGAAAATCATAATGTTATGCGTTTTAAAACTGTTTGTAATGAAACGACAGATGTAGAAATATGTACATTTGAAAATAAACTCAACATGTGTGTAGATGGAAAATTATTTTAATGGATACATATATATACGTAGATGTCATATATAAATATGTATATATATATAAAAAATATTTAAATGTTTTAATATTTTAATATTTTAATCTTTGCTCTGTATATTTATATATACATTTTTTCTTTTTGGTTTTCCGCGCTATAAAAGGCTAGATTTGATGCATATTCTAAAAAGTCAGATATGACGTGAAAAAAAAAGTAGAGTTGACAACGAGTGCCTGCGACATGCAGTCTCTGGCTTGGCATGGAAATCGGTCAAGTGGATGCGCGAATGTGGCAACTCTCCATCCCCACCTCCACCCCCATTTCCATTCCCAGCCCTAGTTGCACCTCCAATTCGATACGGAGTCGGCAGCTGGGCTGAAACTGACAGCGGCAGCCAAGTGCATAAATCGCAAATAAATCAAAAAGCCGCCAGGCGGACACGCGAACGGCTTGCAATCTGCAGCAAAAGGGGGCAGGCAGCTTCTGAAGCGGCATCTAAACAAGTTCCAATCCGATCCGAAGCGAAACGAACCGAGAGCCCACAGCCCGAGAGCCGTGTGCCGTTTTTGGGCTGTCAGGCAACGTGTTGCGCAGCTCAGGTTACTTATTTATACACGGGCCCAGGTATTTTTTTTTTTGGGCTGCCGCTTCAGCATCAGCTTCAGATGCTGCTCCTGCTCCTGTGCCCCACTCTAAGCCCTCGTCAGAAGTTCAGCGGTCACGGCGAGCGGTGGCGTGGAAATTTATTTACTTCAAAGCCATGATTTGGCTATATTTCAACATTCAACGCGGCAATAGAATTTCTTTTTTCTTTTTTCTCTCTCTGCACCTTTACAAAAGTTGATGCGTTGTTTATTTTTGTCTGCTGTTGCTGCTGCTCCTGTTGTTGCAATAATTGTTGTTGTTGAACTGTGTGCGTGCATTCGATTTACGGGTAGATAATCAAGGCCAGTCTGCGGCCTGTGTTCAGCTTGTTGCGTGTTAACCCCATGTAAATTATTGAACGTACCAGCAAAAAAGGTGGAATCAACAGAAATGCGAGTGTTGAAATTATATTTCATTTGCATATGTGTGCGGAAAAACGAGCAGTAGCTGATCCGAGATGAGTCGAAAACGTGAATCTCACTCAGCCAGATCACCCATAATCCAATATGACGGACAGTCTTCGAGCCGGCAGCCAAATGCAAATTTCTTGTAGGAGTCGTCGTTGCTGTCGTTGAATTCTCTTCTTGATCAGTTGTTTTATTTTGGCCTTTAATATTCTGGTATTTCCGTATTTAACGCACTGCTAAAATAAGGCTAAAGGAAACTGTGGTATGAGCCATATTATTATTATTGTAATTAGGTATAAAATATGTTAAACCACATTTTATACAAAACATCTGAGGACTTAAAGGATTCTTCAACTGAAAGACTAATGTGTCTTCTTTATATTTTGAGATAATCAAGTGTTTTAAATTTAATTTTAGCTGGTTTCCACGACGAGTTTATGAGTCTTTTGAGCCTCCACATCCGGTAACACTGTACACAAAATACGCAACACTATTGTGAATGGAGAATCGATGGATACTTTTTATTTATTTTGTGTTCTCCCACAGCGACTATTCGTGCTGTTGCTGTTGTTGTTGGTGCAGCTGTGATATGGCTGTCAATGGCATCAAATCGACTGTCGCCTGTCATTGCTCCTGTTCGTGTCAAGGTCCCCAAGGTGTTGCGTTCGTTGTTGCCCTGGTGCGTTCTCATCATGATGAGCCAACTGATCTTAAATCAACTGGCGACTGATTGGCTTTTACAATTTGTTTGGAATACATTGCGCAAGTCAAGAGTACAAAGCTACAATGAGATCTGCAATTAGTTCATAATCACGTCCCAATTTATGTTGCTAGAGCAATAACAGCAACAGCAACAGCAACAATAACAGCAACAACAATAACACCAACAACAACAACAATGGCAACAGCTATTTCAAATCAAAGCTTCTTTCTATTCCTGACCCCAGACGGCAGACTGTGCCAGTCGCTGAGAACTAAAGCTCAAAAAATGGCGTCGGTCGCTGCTGCTGGTGCTGCTGGAACGGAAAGGGAACGGAACGAAGAAATCGCGATCATGAGTTGCGGAGTGCGCATGCGAAAATTAAGTGCAGCCAGCAACAATCATAACAACAACAGCAACTACAAAGATTACCTGCAAAACAGTTATGGGCGCTGCTGCTGCTTCTGCTGCTGTTGTTGTTGTTGTTGCCGCTGCTGCTGCTGTGGAGCAATAATGAAATTTTTATCGGATTTGATTATAAGTTGGCTCGGACTGGCCACCCCGCTGCCGTAATCTGCCAATAAGAAGAAAAGTAAGGAAGGTTTCAGCTTAGTTTGCTTGGTAGCTGCTTTTGGCTACACTTACAGAAAAAGATGCCATAGCAAATAAATGGAAAAATATCTTAAAAATTATGATCTTTCAATATTTCTGCTTTTTGGTATGCAATTTTAAAACCCTGTTTTTCTACGTCTTCCAAATAGCTATTAACAAATTAATGATAAGAAAGATTTTAACATAGACAACTTTATGCAGTTTACAAATTTATTTTAGGTAATTTAAGCTTACAAAATTAAGTCCCTTTTTTCCAAGTGTAGACATGGTGGTAGCAAGGGGTCGAGGGGTCTGCAATGGCTCCAGCATCTGAACTATGTTGCGGTCCGCTCATTGATTCCGCCTGCCGTCTGTCGTCCGTCGTCCGTCGTGATGCACTTTAATGAAATGAAATCTTATACTATCATGAGCCGCATGAACTGCAAACTGCAAACTGCAAACTGGCAGCGGGCAACTGGCAACTGCAAAACTGGTGGCCAGTAAGCCAGCGCCAGTCGGCCAAATACATAGCCCCTTTGCGGGGCTGCAGCTTGGGCCACTCAAAATGTATAATTATCTGGCGGTTTTATCCGTTTGCCAATATTAAATTTCTCATCACGCCCCAGACACTGAGCCACAGAAGTGAGCACAAAACTAAGTGCGCGATGCGGTTGCGGTGTTGCTCCGGGAGAGTGGCAGCTTCATGGGCACGGGCGCCGTCAAACAATTAATAAAAGGCCAAATGTCTGCAATAAGTTATATACCCATATATATATATATATATATATATATATATACACACACACACACACACATATATATATATATATATATATATAAGATTTAGCGACTTTGGTTTTCCGCTCCTGTTGCTGCAAAAGGAAAAGGCTTCGTCTTTACCGTTTTAAGCGCAGCGATTGAATTTCTTGCACAGACTTTCTAAAATCGATGCCTCCGTTTTGCTGGGTTTAGCTTTGAGGGCTCTGAGGGGCGTTGTCCGCCGCAAGTGGACCCGATCTCTGCTGCACCTTGCGCATTCAACTGTGCAGCAGTCAAACGCAAGGTGTGCCACTATAAAAATATAGAAGGACCAATTTGGTTAAAGCAGCTGCAATTTGACAAAATTTAAACTGTCAATTGTGAGAAATATTGCATAAGACAATAGATAGTAATAAATTAAGTTATACACTTTAACACAAATTGGGCCTTCTTGTCATCATTTAAAACATGCCAATAATCACCTAATACTAGTAACTAGAAGGGAGCTTCCATTACATTCTAAATAATAATAAACAAAACTATGCCTCAACTCAAAAAGTGATTTTGTAATTATTTTTATTATTAAATTGGGGTACCTGCACTGAAACCTATCAGATCTATTGTGCCCGTAATTATTTTTAATACAATAATATATAAAAATGATTTTTACCTTTTTTTGAGTGTAAAACGGGCTTGAAAATAAATAAATTGGTTGACTATTTTAAACGAGGAACAAACTTGATAGTTTGTAAATAAAGTAAGACCAATGATCAGCAAAAACAATTTTAAGTTAAAAAAAAATTAATAATAATATCAATTATCAATTGATTAATGTTTGTCAATATCAAGAAAATTTAATGACAATAATTTAAGCATTTATCACTGGTCAAATTGTATGAATACAATTTTTTTTTATATTTTATTGCTAGTCATGGTTTTGTCTTATTCGAACTGCAATAAATGTCGACTATGGCTTAAGTTCACATTTTTTTAATTTCGAACTCGAAAAATTGATCTCGTTAGCGATAATATCGATTGATATTAAGCCTTTGTCGAAATGTTGCTTTTGCTGCTTTTGCACACGATTTAATTAAAGGCCGTTAGCATCTTTTGGACGTGTTGTTTGCACGTGTTACCATTTTAATTGGCCCCAAAGTGTCAACAAATAATTTGGCCAAATACGTGTAATTGAAATTAAGTCATAAATGGCTAAAAATGCGCCCGACACACATAAAGTCGGCGGCTAAAAATTTCACACTCTTGCCGCCTCTTGATTTATGACATATTCGACCATGGATGGAAACTTGCTGCCATTCCCAGTGACTCGCAAACTGTCAACGTCAACTGCTGCTACACCTGTGATTGATTTTAGAGCTGCATTTGCAAAGCGAGTTTAATTATGCGAGCGCGCTCTCTTTCTCTCTCTCTCTCCGTAAAAGCCAAAACGCCAAGCTTGAGTCTTGTGGCTAAAGAGCAACTCTTGCTGCGCTCTTCGACTTTACAGTTTGTCCGCTCTTAAATGGCCGCTAGACAAATGCTAACACACACATTGTAGTAGATGCTCCGCCTCCTAACTGAAGCCAAGTGAACATTTGAGCGGCGCTTGTTCAACCGAAATCCCCTCGAGCGCTTTGTCTATGTAAATTGCAAGAAAGTGCCAAAAATGGGCGCTTACAAATTTGCACCCTGGCTTAATTAATATTTATGATGTGTTCGTTACACTCAGAAAAACTGCAGAATATAGGGAAAGTGCTTTGTCAGATATTTCGTAAATATCAAATCTTGAGAAAGATATTTAGTGTAGAAGTTCAAGCACGTAATGTAACTTTAATAAAGTTCAAACAAAATAAATTAATATTATGCTTAAGAATTAATTAAGACTTCCTACACTGATTCCTAATTTTGGTTCTATTTACGAAACAAAAACGATCGATATTCTAATAAACTATGATTAATAAATTAACACCTTTTTTTTTTAATTAAAGCTTTTTTTCGCCGAGTGTACTTCTTGAAAATGGCCAAGAGCACTTTTGTGTGCACATTGTGACTCATGTGCTGATCAAAATGTGCTCGCGCTGCATGCTGTGTGTGGTCCAGATACTTAAGACGTCATTTAGTCGTTACTGACGTTGCGACAAGCGTTTAAATAGAGATTTCCGCAGGCTTAACAAGCCAGCCAGACAATTAAAAATCATTTGCATATGGCCCGGCCACGTTGATAATGAAGGCCGGCATTAAAAGTCAAAGAGTTGAGATGGCCCAAACAAGATCCTGATAAGGAACCAATGGCAATCATGTATGGCAATCGACAAAAAAAAGGGGCAGTCGCAGCTGCCACCGGCGACGTTGAAGAAGAGGAAGAAGACGGAGCTGAAGAAGAAGACGACGACCGGCAACAGTTTTGTTGCTTAAGTTGTTGAACTTAACGCGAAATCTTGTTGCCCTGCGCCTGGGAAATTAACAATATCAACAACAATCACAGCAACAACATCAACAAGAACCACACCTGGAAAAATAAAAATAGTAAACAATTAAAAGGAAAACTGAATTCGATGGTTCCAATTGCTACCAAATAAAGTTTCTTACTTACGGTTTATTTTTTAAGGAAAAAACTGAATTTGCGCATCTTAGGACCATTTATGTGGTCAAAAAATTGTTGTTACTTAAAAACATTTTTTAGTGTTTATTGTTTGGTCCCATACATCATTTTTTTCTAATTTTAAACTATTTTTCGCTGCCTTAAGTTTGTTGTTAACTTTAGTTTGTAGGCATATTGACTTGTTTTTTTTTCAAGAAAGTTTTGCACTAGTTAGTTAAAACTTTGCTGTTATTCTTTTGATTCGTTTAGGTAAAGATTTTAAGGATATTTTTTTCGTAGTGTAGCAAATGTCAGCATTTCTTCAGCGCTTTTCTGGCCAGTCCGGGGAATGTTAACAGAACAAGACAATGTCTGTTATTGCCGAAACGGTTGAAACGGTGGAATATCATCAAGCCAAATGGATCGTCTTACATACGTCTTGGAAGGAGTCGAGTTGAGTTTAGTCGAGTTTAATCGAGTTGAGTTGAGTTGAGCACAAGCGAACGATCTTCAGTTATCTGATTTTAATTAAACGGCATCGCATAATAAATTATCTTCATTAGGGCGCCTTGGAGCCCAACTGGAGAGTCCAACTGGCCAACTGACTGACTAAGCCCAATATACATACATGTACATATACTTATATATATATATATATATATATTTGTGTGGATTTCTTCAGTGCCTTGTGCAACCCCTTAACTAGCCCCATATGCCTATAAATCAAATGGCCATAGCCGTTGTCGGGCTGTCGCTTTCAGTGCGTGTGTTCTGCAGCCTCTCTCATGTTCATTAATGAAAAACCGGATCGGCTGTCAAACAGAATCTGCGAATCATTCGACGGCTCTGCGCCATCGTTGACAGTTGGAAAAGCTACGCTGAGCAGGAAAAATCAACACATGCTTAGATAATAATATCACAAAAAAAGAGAAACAAGTTGTCGCGGCAGATATCGACTAGGCGATGCTCTGAAGCCAGGCTCTTAAATGAATCGATTAAAACTCTATCATCGATTTTTTGCACGCTTCTCACAGCTGAACATATTTGCACAAGGTTTGTGTTTCACCTCAGATCTTGATCAAATTATAAGTTGACTTTCATTTCGAATTAGAAGTTTCACATAATATTTAAGATAAAAAATCGATTTACTAAAGATTTGTGCTTGTTTTTCAATCAAATTTAAGTCGATTGTAATGTAAATGTAATGCAAGCAAAAATCGTTTTTTTTTTTTTTGCTTTTGACAACAAAAAGTGGTATTTTAATCTATACTTATTTATATCAATTTATATTATTATTTATATATATATTATTATTTATGTGAAAAGACTTGTGGCCGCAGGTATAATTCTGGTTCTGACAAAGGACTTGGGCTTTTTCACTACAAATCCAGTCGTTCATGTTGAAAAATGGACGATCTTTGATCCACAAATTGACGCAGTGCTCATTGCCACCGGCATTGTCCGGCTGCGTGACAGACCAATTAGTATATGGCAATGGCATTCCGTTATTGATGGACATAAATTTGCCTTCCGTGACTAGATCGTTGCCCGATGTCCAAAGCCAGGCGTTACTATCATAACCATTATTGATCAGATAGTTGGAAACCGATTCCAGCTCCTCGGCTGATTCGATTAAAGCCAAATCTCCGCCAAAACGCCGACATATGTGTGCGCCCTCAAGCCAGGTCACTTTCGTGTGCCATATGAAGTAGGACTTGTCGCCAATCTGAACATAAACTTGTTCCTTGCCCTCCTGACAACTCACTGTAATAATATAATATTGCTCACATCACATCACTTTTGCTGCCCAGCATCGGATTATCAAACTCACCTGATACCGAGCAATAAATGCTGCCTGCCAATGAGATAAGCAAAACCGCGACTAGAACAGTTGCCGATTTCAACATTTTGCTGCTACGGCTGAACGACGACTCATGGATTTTCAAGTAAATTCTGTCTCTTTATAAATGAAATACAGCACTGAATTACGTTTGACAGACTCTCATCGCTATTTATATTATAAAAAAAACCCCCCATTTGTATATATTATATATGTATATATATAGATATACATACATATACACGATTAATGGCGATTACTTCACATCAACTTAATTAACGAAAATAAGCAACAGCTTTGGAATATACAGCTTAAATAAGTGAAAGATATTTAATATATTTAAAGTCACTTAATATAATTTAAGTCAAGCTTACTTGCACACAAACTTCTTACTTTAAGTTTTGCATCTTATTATTATTATTATTATATTTTCTTTTTTACACTTTTTTCTCGGATTTATTTAATATCTGGCGTCCTGAAAAGAAGATGCATATTTAAGTTAAGTATACCAGCCATTTATAGGGTATACTCAAATTAAAAAGAAATGAAGAGTGCATTGCAAGTGGAGCACAAACCGGTTGCAGCCTGGCTTTGCTCAATTGATTGACGAGCTGCGTGCAACAAATGTGCAGACAATGTCACAAACACACGCACATAAAAACACACACACACACACTCACTTGGTTGTTGATGATGCTTCATCAATAATGGTAGCAGAAGGAAGCGCATGTTAAGATGTCCACATCCATGTCCATGTCCATGTTGTGCTCGCTCTTAATGATCTTAAAATTGAATTGCATGAAGTCGAATTAGAATTGAATGCAGTCGCAAAATTTTTCAATTATAATAGGCAGAGACAGAGAGAGTGAGAGGGAGAGAGCGAGAGAGACAGACAGAGGGAAGAGCGCGAAAATATGATTACGAAAAAAACGTACATTTAGCCTTATTATGAATAATCGAGCTCATTAATAAGGCGTTAATCTTTTACAGTGGTGTACATGCAGACACACATATATGAACACACACTCTCACACACACACTAACACACACACATATACCTTTAACCGTTCTCGAGCGGCCGCAATCTCTAATTTATTACTTTTGTAGCATTTTGCTAATGAAGACATAAAAACGGCAATCAAATTAATTTTTTTTTTTCATGGGAACGTAAAATGTAAACGAATCCGTTAGTCATCATCTTTTTTCTGTTTTTTTTTTGAGAAATCAGCCAGTTTTTCGGTTTCCCAAGTGTGGCCTTGTCTGCGTAACTAAAGTGGAACTAAAATGTTTGGCGCCCTCGCTGCGTGCCTGTCCCTCCCCAACACTTAAAAAAATTGAAGCTCTAGAAACTAAAAAATTTACTATCTTTACTTACCTTTTGCCTTCTTGTTTTATTTATGTAGAAACTTTTCTTGCAGTATTAGAGTATTTCAAATCTAACGAGAATTAGAACACAAAACTCCAATCGCAATAGAAAATGTGAAACCCAATCTGAATCTTGTGCTACCGCTCCGCATATTTTTGATTGGAAAAAATAAGTGGAAAACATACAAAAAGTAACGCTCATTTTGTTGCTTGATTAATATCAGATGCGGCCAAAGATCTTTATTTATAAGATTCAACAAAAATTAGTTGCGCTTCGGTCAAAAGAGGTCGAGGTAGATCCCAACCCATTCAAGGCGTATAAATTTATTTGTATTTTAATGTGATGTAGTTAACTATGAAATTAGAAATCTACATAGTTAAATAATTTACAGAATAATGCCATCCATAATTTCAATTGGCAATAATCAAAACAAATCTGCAACCAAAACAGCTCCCGATTTAATGATTTTTGATAGACAAAGGCCAGACCGAAGATTTCTGACTGCAATGGTTAAATTAATTAATTCTGGTCTATGTGTATTATTCTCCATCTGTTGATGATTGTAATATTTATGAATTAGAATTAAATTTAAATAAAAAATGCAACTAAGCAATAAATAATATCGTATTAGAATGAGGCTATAATTTTCGAAATCGTAAAAATTTGCATGTGGATTTAAGTTTCATACTGCTGAAATAATAATGAACTGAAATTATTTGTGTGTAAAGTGTTTAGAGGAAGGCATTATTGTAATGCTAAAATGCCATCAACACAAAAATTAATAATTAGGAAAAACACAAAACGATTGATGAGCAATTTCTAGTTTTATCCACTTATTATACTTATGGGTTGACTACCCGACATTTAAGATGAAAAATCATTTTATTTCGTCTTTGCCTCAGATATAGTTGTAGTAAACGTGAATAACAATTGCATACGATGAATAAAGTCGTGAATTCCAATATCAAATAAAGTCGTGGTGCAACAATAAATAAATTCATAAAAATTATATAATTTTTCATTAGTTATCATCTATCTAAAATAATTGTTTAATATATCAGTTTTGTTAAATTGATCCGGTTTTTAATCTGATCGGGTTTTTAATCGCAAAATTCCCTTAGCAATTTATTTTGCAGAAACAAAGAAAAAAAAAGAAAAGTTTCAGCAAAAAATTGTTGTGCACGAAATGCGAGATGCGAACACGCCCCCATTTGGAGCAGCTTCCTCATTTCACATAAGCCCAACGAATTACCTTTGCTTCTGCTCAAGATTGGGTTCGTATTTAGCGGGCATTGTAATGTTATTGTAATGCAAGCAAAAATCGTTTTTTTTTTTTTTGCTTTTGACAACAAAAAGTGGTATTTTAATCTATACTTATTTATATGAATTTATATACTTCTTATATCTATTTGAAAAGAATTCTGGCAGCAGGTATTATTCTGGTTCTGACAAAGGACTTGGGCTCTTTTACTACAAATCCAGTCGTTCATGTTGAAAAATGGACGCTCGTTGATCCACAACATGACGCAGTGCTCATTGCCACCGGCATTGTCCGGCTGATTGACAGACCAATTAGTATATGGCAATGGCATTCCGTTATTGATGGACATAAATTTGCCTTCCGTGACTTGATCGTGGCCCGATGTCCAAAGCCAGGCGTTACGATCATAACCATTATTGAACAGATAGTTGGAAACCGATTCCAGCTCCTCGGCTGATTCGATTAAAGCCAAATCTCCGCCAAAACGCCGACATATGTGTGCGCCCTCAAGCCAGGTCACTTTCGTGTGCCATATGAAGTAGGACTTGTCGCCAATCTGAACATAAACTTGTCCCTTTCTGTCCGGACAACTCACTGTAATAATATAATATTGCTCACATCACATCACTTTTGCTGACCAGCATCGGATTATCAAACTCACCTGATACCGAGCAATAAATGCTGCCTGCCAATGAGATAAGCAAAACCGCGACTAGAACAGTTCCCGATTTCAACATTTTGCTGCTACGGCTGAACGACGACTCATGGATTTTCAAGTAAATTCTGTCTCTTTATAAATGAAATACAGCACTGAATTACGTTTGACAGACTCTTATCGCTATTTATATTATAAAAAAACTTATAGGTCGCAGTGCTGGTTTTCCTATTTATAATAATAACTGTATATATTATATATGTATATATATAGATATACATACATATACACGATTAATGGCGATTAATTCACATCAACTTAATTAACTAAAATAAGCAATAGCTTTGGAATATACAGCTTAAATAAGTGAAAGATATTTAATATATTTAAAGTCACTTAATATAATTTAAGTCAAGCTTACTTGCACACAAACTTCTTACTTTAAGTTTTGCATCTTATTATTAGTTAAATAACAATTGTATACGATGAATAAAATCGTGAATTCCAATATCAAATAAAGTCGTGGTGCAACAATAAATAAATTCATTAAAATTATATAATTTTTCATTAGTTATCATCTATTTAAAATAATTGTTTAATATGTCAGTTTTGTTAAATTGATCCGGTTTTTAATCTGATCGGGTTTTTAATCGCAAAATTCCCTTAGCAATTTATTTTGCAGAAACAAAGAAAAAAAAAGAAAAGTTTCACCAGCAAAAAATTGTTGTGCACGAGATGCGAGATGCGAACACGCCCCCCATTCGGAGCAGCTTCCTCATTTCACATAAGCCCAACGAATTACCTTTGCTTCTGCTCAAGATTGGGTTCGTATTTAGCGGGCAAAAGCCCAAATTAAATTGTCGAATTAAGCCAACATTTTAACAGCTGGCCAAGAGAAAGAGAGTGTGTAAGAGAGAGAGAGAGAGCGCGAAAGGGAAGTGTAATATTTAAGTATAATTTCAAATTAAAACATACACAATAAAATGTAAATCCGCGCATCAGTTGCCTGAGACGAATGAAATAATAAACGACTGCGGAGTGACTCTAAATGATGTAAAGCCCGCATTTATTGGACTAAAGCCGGGCAATGGCAATTACGCCGTGTCTTTATTTTTGTTTCGAACTCTGTGCTTCGTCTGTTTCTTTTTGTTTTGGGAGCGAGATCAACACGACCACAATTTGTTGTTGCCACAAATTATATGGTAGGGCAGGGATCCAAACTTGCGAATTATGTGCCTTCAAAGCAGGGCTTGGCTTAAGTAAAATATGAATTACGCATGGACGAGTGACGGCTGGCCGGGCAAGAAATTAAGTTAAAAATAAAACTCAAGTTGAAGACCAACTTGAAAGACAACAAAAACATGCAGCTACAACTACTGTAGGTAAACAAAAACAAAACACACACAAACCAAAAAAAAAGGCCGACAGCAACAGCAACAAAAACAATAAAAGCGAACAGAATCAAAAATTTACAAGTCACTCACACAGATTTGTAAATACACATGTCCGCATATACACTGAGCACAATTTTTGTTGATGAAGTATATCAAATTTTTGGTTAACTTGAAGTTAAACTTGATAAGTTGATGACTTCTATTCTCGGGCTTAAATCAAATCGCATTCAATTCCTTTGCTAAAATACTTGAAAGAAATTGATATAGAAGAAAGCTTAGAATAAAGAAAAGCACTAGAGTTTTCTCTCTCTATGGGTATATCTGTAGGTGTGTTTGTGTTTGTGTGCAGGAGCAGGGCTACTCATAAGAAATCAAATTAAACTTCGTACAGATTGCGGCATGTTCAGGCTGAGGCTGCGTTCCAAAGCTTGCAAAGTCCAACAACCGGAGCACAGCAAGCACATAAAACACACACACACGCACACACACACATGCTGCTACACACACTGTGTTAGAGCGAAGATTGTAGCTCGCATAATCCAGGCAGACCAGCACCAAACAAAAATAAATAAAAAGAACTCGATGGGCAACGAAACATTTGTGAGCCGAGCAAATAACACTTTATTTCATTCATTTAACAGGTTTCATTTATGAGCAGCAGCAGCAGCAGCAGCAGCAGCAGCAGCAGTGAGTTCAAGCTTGGCCAGTTCGTCAGTCAGGCAGTCAGTTTGGCAGTTTGCCAGTCTGGCCACAGTCAGAGTCAAAGACGTAGCGAGGCCCAATGGTCAGGCGAACGTTTGGCAGCGTTGAGCGCGGGCCGCAGCTCGAGCTCGCCGTGCCACAGTCTGAGTCGAAGTCGGAGTCAGAGGTGGAGTTAAGCCCAGAGTAGGCAATGTTCCCACGAAACAGGTTGTTGCTGCCGCTGCTGTAGCTGTGACGGTTGCTGTTGCTGTTGCAGCAGTCCTGCAGCCCGTGCAACGCTCAAGTGTTGCGCCTTCGTGCATGGCCGAGAGCTATGGGCCAGGTACTCTACACTTTGGCTTTATACCCCTTACTATGAGTTGCAAAGGGGCATGATGAGTTTGTGCACATGCCACCAACATAAGATTACCTTCTGGCTGAGTTAAGAAGTTGGTAACTTGATGTAAAACTTAATATGATAATGAGTTGATGATTGATGAAAAATCGATTTCAAATCCCAATCTTAAATTTGCCGTCAGAACATATAATAAATATTTTTTAATGTGGTCTAAAAGTAGCCCACAATTTTAAAGAAAGTTCTTAAAAAATAAAATTAAAAATTCAATTAAATAAAGGTAAAAGGCAGTGTTTAAATTAATAATTTTAAATTAAACAAATAACATGAAGAATATTATAAAGCTGACGGAATTAAAATTCATAATGGTCTAACATTTATTGCAAGGATTCGGAAAATGCATAAGAAAACCAATCGGACCAAAAGTAAGCAAAGAAACACGTCAAGCGGTAAATATATAGTTTAATTTGAGATTAAAAAATAAATATTCCATAGAATACTATTTGGAAACATATTGTGCGATCTAAGGAAATTTGTGAGCCGTCTTGTTTTTTGTTTTTCTTGATCGAAAAATTATTTTGTCTGCTACGCGTACAGAGTATCAACCAGTCTGGCAGCCGTTTCAAGAACATTCTTACTTGTTTTACAGCTATGTATGTTGCGCGCTGATGTGGCCAGGGGCAAGGCAAGACACCGGTGTTGCACTGTGCGCACTCTGCGCTACTACTTGCAGCGGCATCGGCAGCAGCAGAAACTCCAAATCAAAATCTGTGCACAATTATGGCCTACACATCTGGACAACATTCTGTGGCTATATATGTGTGTGTGTGATTGTGTGTGTGAGTATATATGTGTGTGTGGTATGCATGCACCTCGTGCTCCTCATAAATATTTAACGAGTTTCATTTGAAGGCACAGTGCTGCCTCTGCCGCTGCCGCTGCCTCTGGCTCAGGCTCTGGCTCTGACTCTGGTTGTGGCCATTGTCTGGGGCAGCTGTCAGCCGCCCGTTGCTGCATTTGGCATTAGACGCCTCATGAGCGGCCAATTAGTGTTGTATTACATTTGCCACTCATTGGCATAAGCCCAGTCGACTGCAACTGAAACAGCAACTGCAACGTTTTGTATCTTAATGGCAACATTTAAATTTGCAACAAAGTTTTTCACAAGAAATCTAAGCTTGATAAATGTGCTGCATGCTTAAGCAAGCGTTAACTCCATTCTTTTAAGTGCTATCATTTACCTCATCGATCAGCTTCAAGTAGTTCATATTTTGCCTAAAGTTTTCAACAGCAAATGATTTACACGATATCTGTATCTGTATCTTTTTATCGCAAGCACAATTTTCATCACTCAAATTTGTGAAATTAATGCTGGATGAATCGACAAATATATATTACAGTGCAATTTAATGCTTTTAAATTGTTATAAATCAACTGATGCTATGGTGTTCGTAAACTAAATTGTGTATGTAAAGTGTACATGGAAAATAGATTTGTCTCTATAAAGCGCACACACAATCCATCATAGACTCAAAGCTATTTGCTGGCATCGACAGAAATATACCCGAACCACAGATGCATTTTAATGTTTTGACATTGGTAATATCTTTTACATTAAGCTTAGATATAAATTAATATTATTGTCTTTGCTTTACAATCTCAATGTATTTTAAACATATTAAGTCTAACACCTCTTCAAAAGTGGATAGCAGAATTGGTGAAGAATGTTCTCTCTCAATGTATTTTAGATAGGTTAATAAAAATACCTCTTCATAAGTCGGAGTATTGGAAAGTAATATTATATAAAAAGCGTATAAATTTGATTTCATTTTACTCCTCTTTGAATCATAATTCATAATATTCAAAATATCCTAACTGCTGTTTACAATCTTCTAACAAGTCATGCTCATTTTTTACACCTTATAGGAAGGGTATTGGAAAAAAAACCTTTTGGGTTTTTGTTAACCGCGGGTTGTCTATCTCATTGCTCGTTTCGTCTGCTATTAATTTATTGTTGTTATTATTGTTGTTGGCAATCAACACGTCTTTTGATGACCTTGCACTATACATTCATCTATATGAAAAATTGAACGGAAATCATTAATAATCGAACAGAAACAGGCCCACAGACAATGGGCCAAAGTCGTTTAGGGCCCGGGCAATTGGGTTTAATGATCGGGAAACTTGTTAATCGTATGTAAAATATGTATAAAATTCAAACTAAACGTTTTTCATCTCCTTTTCTTCCTTCTTCAATTTTAATAAATGATTTAAATATAGCAACGAGCGCTGAATGGGAATCGGGCTCCAGACACTTGACACAGTCGGCGGCATTATCGATGAAGTGCTTAGCCGATGAAAGTTTAAATCAAAATGATGATGTGCCCCTTCGGATCTGAAAATCCGCATCATACACACAACTCTCAAGTATTTGATGGCAACTGTCTGACTGGCTGGCTGTCTGTCTGTCTGTCGATTGCCGGCGCAACTTGGCGCGTCTCTTTGGCGTTTTGTTGACAACAAAATTGCAACTTCAGCTGCCTGTTGTTTGTCGAACTGTCTGTCTGGCTGACTCTTCGGCATTGTTTATAGAGTTTCGTTGCTTAAATTATATGTACACAAAAAAAGGTAGAAAAATGAAAGACAGAAGAAGCAAAAAGAAAAAACCAAATTGTATCGAGAAATGCATATTTATAAGCAGCAAATGCTAAAAGTACGGCTCACGTTTTCATTTGCCCAGCCAGCGAAAACATGCGATGACAAAACGACACGATATCCTTTCAGCATTCGCCTTCAACTACAACTTGCTCGTACTTGTCTTTGTTGTTGTCTGCTGTCCGCTTGCCTGCCCTGCCCTACCATGCCCTGCCCTTGTCGCTGTCCCTGCCTCTGCCCCTGTACCCGGCGATTTGCTTTTGACATGCGCAGACATTTTCACAAGCCCACAAAGCCGAGGAGCATCAAGTGCAGCCCAACCGGCAAAACAGTCTCTTAAAGTTTTTTTGGGGTTCGCCCCATTCCCAGTTCCCATTCCCAGTTCCCGTTCCTGTTCTGAGTTTCGCCAGTCATGTCGCCTTTGCTGTGTTTACCCGCGTGTTATTGTTCCTACTTAATGTCTTTAATATTCATGACCAAGCGAAAGTAAGCGACTTCGCATTGATCGTGTCCAACAAATCGAACCAATCGCAACGTCAATGACATCAAAATGTCGCAACTAAAACGCGTTCGTTTGCCTTTATCCTATGTACCCCACCCGAAATTGATATAATTTATTTCAAGTATTATTACAAGAAATGAGTTTTTTTACTACAAGCAAAACATATTACTACATATTACATGACAAACTAGCTATTTAACAAGGGGCATGAACATAAACTTGAGTTCTGCTTAGTTTGGGATATTTCTTTTGATAATTTGATACACTCTGTAGATCTATAGACACCGCTCAAGCCTTATTCAAACTGTAAAATTTATTTATATCCTCTTAAAATGTAATATATTAAAACATTTTGATCGGAATAAAAGGAAATAGCTTTTGGAAATTTGATAAATTTGATTGTTTAAAATTGATTGTTTATTTTTGTAATATTAATCGGTAAATTTCACACACATCTTCGACAGCATTTTATTTGGAATATTTCCGCTATATAATATAATTTAAGTATTACTAATATATGAAGTATCCATCAAACATAGATATTGTTAACAATGTGAGACATTGCTTCTGACTCTGCTATCCTATCCGCGACTGAACGCATTAGTCAACAGGAACTGACTCCCGCCTCAGGGAGTATGCCATCGCATATAAATGAGCTTATACGTTTGTGCATTTTGTATCTGTGTATCTGAATAATTAGTGACACACTGATGTCCATGGCTGACAGAGTGTATCATCTTTGAGCAGTTAACAAGCTGATTACAAGTTGTGACCAGTCTAATAAAAAAAAGCAACGGCTCAGCTCAGCTGTTGTAAACCCGTCTGTTCGCTTTTTGTTATCGTGTGCGACTATTTTGAATGGCAGGCAGCGACAGCAACTTCCGGTGGATGCGTGGTCGATGTCATTGTTCGCTCGATCAATCGATTCAAACGTTTTGGTAGTTAACGCGTTGTTTCAAAAGCGTTCCAAGAAGTGTGCTCCTCAAGTGTGCAACAGTTGCTCAGCAGCAGCAGCAGAAGCAGCAGCAGCAGCAGGAGAAGCAGCAACAGCAGCAGCAGTCGGTGGTCAGAAACACACCTACCGATTGCTGCCTGTCTAGCCGGCCAGCAAGTAAAGTCGACGACGACGTTGACGTCCATTGGCAACTGCGGCTGTGCGACCTGGCCAAGTCACGACTTCGGCGAAACATAAAAATATCGTCGGCAATAAATAATAACAACGATTTTCCAGACTATCCACAGAGGCCGACAACGGCAACTGTCCAGCCGGAGCAGGCAGCGAGAGGTGGCATAGAAACTTATACTACGCCCGTTGCGCTATTTGCATGGCAACATGGGCGTAGACAGAGGGGTTTTATCGAACAACCCACAATACTTACCCAACTAGCACCTGACCAAATCAAGCATTCTACATTCCAAGCTAGTTAGCAATATCACTTTCCAGTGAATACATTCCTTGATAAAATACAAATTACCAACTTAATTTTTATTTGTTTTAGATTTATATTTTTCACATTTACTCTAATCATATTAGGTAATTAAAACTCAAGTTGCAAGATTCTCATTTTGTGTAAACTTGTTCAACTTCAAAGATGTAAATGGCTTATGTTAAATTAAGTACGTATGTCAATTAATAACTTTCATCTCCTCGCTACGCCCCTGAATGGCATTCAGCATTTCTATTATTTATTACACAATATTGCAGCACACTCACACATATACACACATACGCATATGATATACATGAATATATACTTGGCATTTTATTGGCGCGACTAATTTGCCATAAAGAAAGCGCCAAAATAAAAAAAAAATATATTAATAATAATAGCAATAATAATTTGTTGGCAATTCTTGCAACTAGTTTGTCGCTTTTTATGGATTTTTTTTTTGCGCATTTGAATTATTTCCTCAATAGTGTCTGGAATATGAGCGTGAGAAATTCTCGAATCGGACACATATTTGACATTTAAGACCGCACGCGGATAAACTAAAGAGTTCTGTGCTGTGGAGAGGGACGGGGCG
This sequence comes from Drosophila cognata, assembly GCA_035041535.1. Lineage (NCBI taxonomy): Eukaryota > Metazoa > Arthropoda > Insecta > Diptera > Drosophilidae > Drosophila > Drosophila cognata. The sequence continues at coordinate 6,594,590 of JAWNLC010000571.1, read as the reverse complement.
TGGGTATAAGGAACACCCGCTGTGCTGCATTTGAATGAGGTGTGAATTATTTGAATGGTGGCAGCGTCGGCGTCGGCGGCATTGGGCAGCGCCTTCAGCTCGTATATTCAAATTAAAATCCATTTATGCAAATAGACATTAATACAAATGCGATGAGTTGTTGCCCGGCTTGTTGACCATTTGACAGTTTGTCGTATATCGGCCATAAAATTGCCGTTAAGTTACTGACTTTATTGGCTCTACATATCGAACGCTTAGGTTGCTAGTATATATAAATATATATATGTATATGTAACAGTAACTATGTATTTGTGAAGTTCGATCTAGAAAGCCGGCAACATGAGCTACTTTCATTTAGCCAAGAGCTGATTTCCTCATTTGACATAATTCATGAGCCACTTTGGTCAAACGCCATTTGGACGACATTTGCTGCTTGTTTTCCAGTTTCAACTGTCACATAAATTTCATTAAAACATATCATCTATGAAGCTGCATAATTAATAAATGCGCAAAATTTATTTTTTAGCATTTTTTTCTCTTTGTTTGTTTTATGTTTTTTTTTTTTCGTTGGAAGCTGCGCAAAAGTTATAATCATTTGGCAATATTTGAATTCCTAATGGCGTTTAGTGTCCAATAATGAGGCACATTTATTTTATAATTTCATTAGCCGCTTGTCGCATGTGTGTCGCATGCCCTCTCGCCCCGGTCACCCCGTCCATTTGAGGCAAGTCCATAATTTAGCTTTTGGATTTTATTATAATTGCTTTTTGATTATAATTCGAACAGGGCGCGCTAAAGCGAACGGCTATGGCCAAAAGATTTACGCTCCGACAATTTGCATAAACAGTTTTATTGTTAAATTAATAAAAACTTTTGTCCAACAGAGTCAAAAACAAAAGCGACAAAAATCAAACAACAATTTTTTATTGATCTTTATTACAAATGGTTAATTTTCAAATGCTTTTTATTGTCTGTCGGCTGTGCTGACAAGTGCTACATGTTTTTTGGCTCGTTTTTTTTTTTGTTTTTCCATTTGTTTTTGTGCATAGTTAATGTGATTAAAAATTATGGCAGCGGGTAAAACGGTTTCAGCAAAGTTGTACTTTGAGTTTGTTTATGGGCCTGAAAGTCGCATAAATTCTGTTAGTTTTTTTTTGGTGTTTAGTTGTTTTTTTTTTGGCTATTGAGTGAGGGCGGCTCTGTGGCTTAACCTTAATAACCTTGTTGCATGCTCCACAGACGAGCGACAGCAGCAGCAGCAGCAGCAGCAACAGCAACAATTACAAACGCTTGTCGCTACTTAAGGAGAAACAAATTGACAAATAACATAACCTCACTTAACCCCAGCCGCAACGCCTCTTTGTCTCCAGGGAAGCTGCCCAAAATACCAGTAGCTGTTGTTTCTAGACGAGGCGTGGGGAGTGGGAGGGGGTCGTTTTAATTAGTCGCCTATCTGTGGGGTCTCTGCACGGTGGGCAGCAAGTAGGCTTGGTTTGATTTTCCTTCATTGCAATTTACTATTCACTTTTGCGATTCGCAATTGCCATTTGCATCAATTTTGTCAGATGATGTTTCATTGAACTGTTTTCAGAGTGTTTCGCAATTACACTTAAAAATAACTTAAGAATACACAAAAAAAGTTATATAAAGAAAAAACGATTGTTTTCTACTTATAGTAAACATATCTAAAAGTGCAAACCATTATCTAAAACTACGCATATGTCAAATGTTAAAATAATAATATATAGTAAAAAAATGGTTAAATTAAGAATTCTGTGTACATACATATATGAAAAAACCAAACCTCTGGAAATTAGAGCCTTTTTTTCCAGAAAGACAATTCTTTCATTTTAGAAGTATACTTTCTAAATAATAAGATGAGTTACGCTTCGCGTCAAAAGTATAATGATTTTCCAAAATTCAGTTCAATTTAATTCGGATTGTAGCAAATAAAATAATCTTAGATCATATATTAGGGCCTTAAGCTAATTAATTTTAACTGTTCTGGTTTAATCAATAAAAAATCTCATGGTTATGCTAATAAAAAATCGGTACCATTAATGTACATTAATGAATGACAAACATTTTTCCCCAGTGTGCTTTGTTTATTAAATGAGATGTAAGTTTTTTCACATTAGTAAAAGCGACAATGACAAATCAATTTTTAGTCTTATGAACTAAAATAAGCAAGTCTCTGTATAATTACACAGCTATTGACATATGTATTTATTTAATGAGGACTACATGTAGTATACATATGTAAAAAATTCAAACATTAAGGTTCGGGATGCAAATTAAATTGTGTAAAATTAAAATAATCTTTTAGCTATAAATTTCAAATGAAAAAAAATTTTTTAATGTTTAAATTTTTAAATTATCTTTAATATCGTCACTTTTTATAAAACAATATTTCGTATTTATGATACAAAAATGTGGTCTGATTTTTACTTGATACAAAAAATTGACCATTTATAACCATTGTCTCCCACCAAACATAGCTTGGCAACACACTTGGCTAACTCTGAATGCTACTAGTGAAACTTTTAGCACATTTTTTTTTTTTGAATTTCCATCCACTTTGCATTTAACAGTTAACAGTTTACTTAACTGTTTACCCAGAGCCATTTCAATTTAAGTAAAGTCAAGTTTTTGTCGCTGCGAAAAATTTCTATTTCCAATTGGCAACGTAACAATTTTACTATTGTTTTTTTCCTGTTGTCCAATTGAAAGAGACAGCAATGTGTAAAGTGACTCCGGCCTGGAGCAGCAGCTGCAGCCATGTAATGGCGACAAATGCGCATACGCCCCGATCTCGAAGCCAGGAAAACGTAACCATAAAAAAAGGAGGTTAATTGAGGAGACATCAGCGAGCGGGCGTGATGCGAGCATCGCCCAAGAAGCACGGACACACGGGGAAAAAGTCTCGATTTGATTTGAGCACAACATAAAAGGTCAAAGGGTTAGCACACACACACACACACACACACATAGAGAGAGAGACAGCGCGAGAGCTTGAGACTCTTTAGCGGGCGTGCACTGTAGCCTATGGCCGACATGCTTGCTGCTTGTCAGCGCCAGCAGTGGCAACTTGAACCAACGTCGGGGCCATCTGCTAAAGTCATCAGACAGCCGGTGTGGGGCGTTGGGGGCTGCTGTAAAAGGGGCAGTGAGCTCCTCCCCTGTGCCTATTGCTGGCTTTTGCCAATTGGAAACAATACCGTTTCGCTTGTTTTGCTCGGTTCCGTTTGATTTACAATGCAACAGAGAAAACAACACCAACAACAACAAGCCAAAAGTTTGTCTATTGATTGTCGTCGCTGTTATTGTTGGCCACTTTTCTGGTAGGTGGAGTGGAGCGCCAACATGGACGCCATCATCGCCGCAGTCATGCAAAAAACGAATATATATAAATGTATATATATATATATCTGTATATATATATATATCTGTATATATATGGCGCTGCTCGCACGAAGTAGGCTTCGGCTCAAACAGCAACAACAACAACAACATCAAAAGTGTAACACAAAATACGTGAGTCGATTCCCTACAATGGACCCCCGTCTGTACATCCAACGATCCATTGGGGATCGGTCGCTGTTGCCGATATTATTTTTATGCACCCAAAAAAAAAAACAAAAAAAAACTGAAAAGCGCTTTTCAATTTTATTTTATTTCGCTCGGAACGTGAGCTGGGCGGCGATTTACTTACTCATTTTATGGCAAACTCCAAACGCTCGCTATTTTTATAGCAAGCTGGTAATTCCGGCCGAGTCAAAGCCTTACTCCCATTCTCCAATTGAGCAGAAATAGAAACACATCTCGCACCCCCTCCAAAAAAAAAAATCACCAAACGGGCCCCCAACAAGATCATTGCTCAATCAAAAAGCGTCCACAGTGCGCACGATTGTGCCACTTATTGTGGCCAGTGGATAGATAGATAGATTGGCCTATAACGATGGCTTTTGGGATGGGCCTTTGAATAACAGTTGTTGTTGCTGATGTTGTTGATGTTTTAGTTGTTCGGCCCGGCAAAAGGAAGCTGCAAAGCATTTATTGGCCTGTCTGTCGATCACATTTCAAGCTCAGATTCATTCGATTAAATTTGCTGTTTTAATGAAATCATAAATTGTGCTGCCATTGCGCACCTTTTAGCCAATACCATTGCACTGTAAGCAGCTGCACAGTGGGCTTTTTAGATTAAATCAATTTTTACCACATATTTGAACTACACCGTATCAGTGTGATGGAGATGGTAAGATAGAGTGTGAGAGAAAGAGAGAGAGAGAGAGAGAGAGAGAGAGAGAGAGAGAGCGAGCCAATGTTACATGTTTAAACTTCAAGCTAATCTGTATTGTCAAATATAAATATAAATATATTAAAAAATATGTGTTTTGTTTTTTATTTTATTCGTACTTAATAAACGTTATTAATTGTCGTTGATGACGCCATATATATTATTATTATTGCGACCTAGTTAGATCTATCATGCCCGATAAGATGTGCTTTAAGGATTCCTCCTCATTGCCGGAAAATCGGCCGAATCCGCTAATGACTGCATCTAGTTTAGTTAGGTAACTTCTTAGCTAATAATGTCTCATCAAAATATTAATTTGAAGTATTTTTTTTGTTATATCATATATTTTATTTTATAGAATTATTGTTAAAATTTGTGCAGGTGGGTCTCCCATATAATCAAGCTATATTTCTTCATGCCAACGGGGGCTCCTAGTTCGTACTTTGTCAATTGCTGCATTTCGCATCCTTCACTAATGCTTTGCATTAATATATACACTTATTGGCTATAATGATATATGTTCAAATATTTTAGACCCACTGTTCGCAACATTGTGATATCGTTGACTGCACAAGTCATGGGCCAGCTGATCGCTCTTTGGCCAAACCTATTTGCGGTTTAATCGAATTTACTGTCAGCCGCTGCCATCGCAATTGTGGACCTGTGTTTGCAGTCTTAGAAGCAGTTGTTGTTGTTATTGTTGTTGTTGTTGTTGTAGCTGGACATCATCTCACATGTTGCAATCGGTAGCTGGTATATGGCCAGTTTGGCGGCTGCGTTGTAGTTATTAGGAAAAACCAAATTCGGCATTTTTGTGTGGTTTCATGAACTGAATGTGCATAATTCATTTTGGGGCATGCTGTGTCAGTTTGGGGCACAGATCGACACATTTGTAATACAGCTTGTAACGTTTTTCCGCCTTTTCGTCATTAAATTTTAATTGTGTTTTAATGCACGCCCCTTTTCTGTTTGAGCCTTGTTTTGTTTTGGGTGAACTGGGATCGGATTGATTCCGTTTTTGTTGAAGTTGTTGTTATTGTTGAGGTTGCTGCTGCTGCTGTTGTTGTTGTTGTTGTTGTTATTTCATGTGCGCAGCGAGTGCGTTGAGTGCCAACTGTTTGCGCAAACAACACAAACGATGCGCTGTTTGCACGGTCAACATCTTAGCCTTTGTTTTCCTTTGCAATTTGTGGCAGCCTGCAAGAGGCAGTCAAAGATCTTGGGACTCGCACTGGGTGCTAGCCGATTGGAGTCTTACTTCTAATTAGAAATTCTTTACGCTTCGTTCTGTGCGAGCTGCCCGCAGCTGCCCATGGACAACAACTCACCCAGTGGAGCCTCGGTTACACTTAGAATAAATTTGTGCAACAGAATTAAAGAAAAACCGGTGCGGAAAAGAAGGAATTCACTTTAAATTTTTCAAATTAATATTTGAGTTTTTTTTTATTAAAGTAATTTAAACATTTATTAAAGAAATATGAATTTGTTTTTAGAAAGATTCGCTTTCTGAAAGAGGTGATTTTTCCAATTCTAGGCCATTTTGTTTTTCTGAGTGCAGCCTCTTCCAATGCCAATGATTTTTAGCATTTAAGCGTTAAAAAATGTTTACCCAGCGACGGTGTCGGCGACAGCATGTAAATAGAAAACACACCAAACTGTCGAAAGGCAACGACACAAAGAAGCGTGAAAAATGTTTTTAGTTACGTTTTGTTTAACACACAATAACACACAAGCACATACACACACACACACACACGCACAGAAGAACACATATACACGCTTAAATTCCATCAAACGCAACACAAATATGAGTTTTATAAGCCATGAAATTATAATTTGACTCTCGAGTGGTAAGTGGCCAACTGCATATTTGCTCAACACATTAGGCCAACTTGCTCGCAAGCCAGGCAAACTCGCAATGACAACGAGGGAGAGGCGTGCGAACCACGCGGCGTCAACTGTTTCGCCTAACCTTAAGCGACCGCAACAAATCGGCCAGAAGGCAACAAAAATGAGGAACAAGAATGTTACAGTCGAGGGTGTTAGACTTGTAAATACCCTTTACCCTTTAAAGGAAGCACACATTTTATATACAACACATTCTGTTGGATTCTAAAAAAGTTTTGGCGACCCTTATGTAGATTTTGGAAGTTAAGTGAATAGGCGCGAAATTTAACTTGGGACACCTTAGGGCAGTCATGGGCACTAAAAGGTTAAGATGGCATTTAAGTATTTGTCATTTCGAGTTCTTAAGGGTAGCGAAATGAAATTGAGGATGTTTATTAATATTTTTTTATTATTATTATTACAGTGCATTTCAAATATGAAATTTGAGATTCATAAAGTTAGGCATAAGTTAGGATAAGCAAACGGAGAGACAACTATTGATGGACTTGGCTCTTGATCCTGATCAGAAATATGTATACTGTAGTCGACAGTTACACAACTTCATGAAACTGTTTTCTTCCACTTGTAAAGGCTATAGGGCATCCCTATTAAAAGAAAAAAAAAAAAGGCAGCAGAAACGTTTTGTTTCTAATTAAAATCGCCACAGAAAGTGTCAAGCCCTTAGTGGTCGACACATTTTGTGGGTCGACTCTTTTGGCTGGAACAGAGTGTTGGCATGAGTGCTGCTGGCTCTGTGGCTTGGTCTCTCTAATCTGAGTTGTCATCGTGTGGCAGCTTTCTGTTCAGTGGCCAGGCGAAAAGGCTTCCACGAAAATGTGCGACAGACTGCTGACTAATGAGCCGCCAAACCGCGGGAAAAATGACAAATTTTCAGCGCAGCCGCAGCCGCAGCCGGAGCAGCCGAAGCAGCAGCTGGCAACGATTTGTAGACCCGTTTAATATTTAAAACAAAAGACTGAGGCAACAAACGTGGCCGCAATCATTTACAAGCGACAACACATAACAGAAACGGCAACAGCAACGGCAAAAAGAGGCACGAAAAAGTAACATTTTGCAGCGCATGTTACTGCCATTTTTAACACTTAAATGAGGCAGATATCACCATGGCTCGACATCAGACAGAGAGTTGAGCTCGAACTTCAGCACTGAGCACAAAATGCAAATGAGTCCCGTCATGCCACAATTGCATTCGAAATCCGAAATCCAATAGCAAAACAAATGGGCTGCAGTTACTGCCAGTGTGGCAGTCTGTGCGAATGTTCTGCAAACAACTTTAACTAATTTAATTGATGATTCCCCATTGTCAGACGTCGCGACGTGGCCAAAGGTGTCATCGGTGTCGTGGTTCTCTGCCTCTGAGTTTGCCTTTAGCTATGCCTGTGCTTGTGCCCGTCCCTGTGTCTGTGTCTGTGCCTGTGAACATGTCAACGCCGTGTTCATTAATGTCACAAGACCACAACGAGTCAAATAAATTGAGGCTGCGTCGCTGGCGACGAGACGTTTAATTAGCTTCTCTGGTAAGAGCAGCGCTGTCTAGCGCCAATTTTAACTTCCGCATGGGCCACCACCAAAAAATAATAAATATCCTTGTATAAATCTTAAACTGGCAACGCAATTCGATTGGTCGATAAATGCAATAAATCCAGCAGACGTTGAACTTCAGCTCGCAGCTCGAACTGGATGTGGAGGCCTTGGAGCAAGCGTCTCCTGTTTCACTACACTTAGCAAAATCAAATAGAAATTGCCTTTTTCTCAAACTGTGCATTTTTAAAACGCATTCATTTTTCTCTCCAAAAACTAGGCAGATCATTTCAAAATTTCAAGCGTGTTATAAATGTAAAAGTATTAAATTCTAAAATAAATACTGATTTGTATAGAATGTTTTTTTTTTGGAGCTGTTTACGAAATTCTAGGACATGCATATTTTGTTGAGTGTGCTGTGGCCTCCGAGTTCTGCTGCTGACCGGCAATCATGCGTTAATTTAGTTGCATGTGAAGATTAATTAATTTTCAGCGTTTTTACGGCGAGCGGCTGCTGTGTTGCTGTTGCAGGCTAACAGCGGGTGTCATCAGGGCTGCGAAATTGCAGTTTATGGCTGCCATTGCCAATACCATTTGGCCATTGCCACAGCCAATTGCTCGAACTCGAAAGTAAGCACAGCAACGCGTTGGCTTTTCACTTGCAACGAGCGATCATCGTTAGCTGGAAATTTAAGCCTCGTCATTGGTTGCATTCAAACAAACTGCCGCTTTACGGCCTGGCTATGAAACTATTTTGTTTAATGCTCATAAAACACAAAACATTCATGTTGTAGCCATATATTTGACATACGTTCAATTAAATGTTACACGAGGCTTTGATACTCGACACTAACATTAAATAGTTCCACGTTGTGAAATACTTTTCAAAAGTTAGTCTCAATAGTTTAGTTCCCAAGGTTAGCCAATCATTCAATTCAATTTTACTTTAAAGGTATTATAACTATAATTTTAAGTTTGATATTGTTTCCATTAGCTATGGTTTTCGATTATTTAATACAAGGAAATGCCCACAAGAGTTCGATAAATTAGTGAAAACTGAACCGTTTTTTAAGATTCCAGTTTTAAACTGCATATAAATTAAATTAGAAACTTAATTATTGGTTGACATTTATTTAAAAATTCATTCCTGAAAAATCCCCCAAGTGGATGTCAATTTATTATTCTATGTTATCTAAATAAGTTTTCTATTTTCGAATGCGAAAAATTCGAACTGTTTATTAATTGAAATAAATTAAAAATGTCTTCCACTAATCATTTGACAATTCAATTAATCAAAAGTATTACGAATATTTCAGTTATCATTACTAACATTACAAATGCAAAAAAAAAAGAGAAAAAACTGATCACAATTGCTGTTGCAACATGTGATAACAATGTTGCCTATGTGCAACAATGGTCCACAAAGTAAACCCGGAGTGCTAAGGATTTCTGCTTGTTCGTCTGTTTCTACTTATGTTATATCATCAATTTAATGTTTTGCAAATCAAGGAATCAAAGTGTAATTATTTTATTACATGGCTACATTTGCATAGAGCAGCATTGGTTGGACCCTGCAACTGGCTAGATTCTATTTCTCAGCAACGCAATTTCAAAGTACCCAACGAGAATCCAGACATTTACACGCACGCTGTGATCCGAATGCTGAAAACTGGGATCTGGAAGCTGGGAGCTGGGAGCTGGGAGCTGAGTGCTGCTGTTGGCTGTTGAGGCCAATCGAACCTCTTCAAAATCGCATGTTTGCAACTGCAATCGAGCTAAATGGCAAAATGTTACCCATACGTCTATATGTCTATATGTGTGTGATTGTCTGCTAAGTTTGCTAGTCTGTTTTGTCTGATTGTCTATGTGTGCCTGCTGCTCCTGTCCGTTGGACCATCCATTCAATCGGGCAACGCTGCCTGGCATTGTATTTATGGCTATTCATTTCGTGATCTACTGATTTCGCATGTGTTGCACGGGAATTCCAGCAAAAAATAAACTCAACTGTCTGTGGCTGAGAATGTTGCTATTGCTGTTGCTGTTGCTGTGGCTGTTGCTGTTGCTGTTTCTGCTGTGGCTAAATCTGAACTTGTAGCCTTTGCCTCGCATCACCTGGCCATGGCCACGTACTGTGCTGTGAGGCTAGCGAAATCAGTGAGGCGAAATGTATATACACAGCTACAGATACAAGTCGCATGCAGATACAAATACTTATACATATACATATACATACATCCATATGTATGGCGTATAATGAAATCAAATAGAAATCATTAAGGCCGAAAAATACACATAGTAAATCTCATAAAGAATTTGTAGCAATTTCCTGTTCGATGATTTTTAATAGCGTCAACGCCAAAAACATGGGAAACAGATGAACAGAAACCTTTTGCTAAACTCCAAAATCAAGTCCGAGTCAGAGACAGAGTTGAAGTCGTACAGACTGAAGACTAAAATCTAAAGACTGGAGACTGAGTCATGTTGCCGCCCAGTGGCTGGAAACTGGGATCGTGTGCACAGTTCATCATGGAAACATAAAAATTCACTGCGTTCATAAAAATCTTCGTTTCATGCTGATGAGGAGAGCTCCAGTTTCAAACGCGACTGACGCAGCAGCAGCAGAAGCAGCAACAACAACAACAGCAAAACAAAATCGAAATCGGTAAATAAAAAAAGTAAAAAAAAAATAAAGCAATGCAAACAACACGTGAGAAAATCTCACCCGAAAAAAGGCCAACTCGGACGCTCGACTCTGGCTCGAAGTGAAGACTCTTTTTTCAGGTTCCGGGCTCTGGGCTCTGGGCTCTGGTCTCTACCGTTTTCAGCCTCGGCAAAGAACTTGAACGATTTTTATTTCTTGTTCAGCGACAACGATGGCGACTAGGGCGACGATATATGTATAGCCAGATTTTTTTTTGTTGTAGTCCGATGGCTTTTTGTGTTTTTTTTTTTTACTTTTTTATTTATATTCTCATCACAACTGATTGCGTTGCGCTCGATGCGATTAGTGTTAAAAGGTATTAAAGCGGCAAATGCACAACACACACGCAAACACACACATACACAAACACACACGACAGTGAATTGACAAAGGGCAGAGGGAGGGTAACGGAGAAGAGACAAACAAAGGTTACTGCTAAAGGCAACAAAACGTTACAGTTGCTCCGACTGCCACTGTCCCACTGTGCCCCGCTTTTTTGTCGCCCATTGTCGCTCAATTTGACACTGCGACTGCGGCATCATCTCACCAATCTCGCCTTCCCCTTCCCGTATCCACTCCCCAAGCCGCCCCTCGCGCAATCGCTTAAGTCGCGGCCAGTGTCTGGAGTAAATTTGTTGTCATTTGATATGCGAGTCATGAGGATTATTAGGTTCAGAGACAAAAAATAAAATAACAGCCAGGCGACCAAGCTATGGGACGAGGGTTGTTTAAAAGTTGTTGATGATGTTTTCTAACATGTGTGTCCATATTCCTTAATATTATATTCTTTCATCTTCATATAATGTGGATGTATAAAAACTGTGCAACTATCAAATACCAAAATAAACTAAGCTTAAAATTGTAGAAGATTATGTAAGAAAATTAACAGAAAATTTTGAATTATTTACAAATGTAATTATAAACTATTATTAGCTACAAATGTTTGTTAATTATGATTGTGATTAATTTATATTATAAACGCTGCTATTTTTAATAATAGTAATACTAATAATAGTAATAGTAATATTATAAGCTAGACCATTTCATATATAACAACTCAATCTCTTTCCCAAGTGTTACACTTTCCCACAGAACTTCTGGAGACCGCCTCGTTGGGCTGTCCGAAAAGAGAGACATTTGCCTGTGTCATCGTGCGGCGTGTGTGCGTGCGTAGAGCCAGCAATCCGTGCCTCAACGCATAGCATGCTATGCCAGCCCCGTTCAATTCCGATTCCAAGTCCAAGTCCAACTCCAATCCCAATCCTCATCATCATCATCATCATCGTCATCAACAACGGCAAACAAACGATGGTCGTTGTCAGCGTCAACGCGCTGTCATTATTGTCGTCTTTATGGTTTTATACATTTTTAATTTGGAGCAAACTGTCGTTGAGCTGGGCTTTATATATTTATTTTGTTGCGTTTCGTTTTGTGTGCCTCTCTCTCGCCTTGATATTTTGGCATTTTCTTTCAGCTTTGCTGGTGTTCAAATTGCTTTTAATTTGAGTTAGAACGTAGGTCTTTAAGCCAGCATAAATCGGTGTTGGAATTCTTTTATGTATTTATATTGATATTTATTTTACCATATAATTTACACACACACTCTCACACAGCCACGCACACTTCATTTGGTTGGCGTTCACGCACTTCATTAAGGCTTTGTTTGCCAAAGGTGTCGATTGGGTGCCCGTCGTGAATGCTGTTTGTCCAGCTATGGCCTGCATAGTGCTCAGAATGCGCTCTCTCTCTCTCTCAATGGCCATATTTGTCATCGTAAATATGTTGTGGCAAACAAAAGACTTAGGCAACGAACTTGTCGCAAAGTTATGCATAGACAAACACAACTTAAATTTGACACCTCATTCTCAATGGCTGACTGTAATTTCTCAATAAAGAACCAAAAAAAAAAAAGCATTCAAGGAGCTGTTATTGCTGCTGCGTGGGCAGCAATCATCTTGTTCTTGCTCACTGTGACCAAGTCCAAGTTGCCGGATTTGACCGGCTGCTTTCAACCATGGCCAGTCATTAAGCAGACCACCGCCGAGACTATAACCACGAGAGAGCGATAGAGGGAGAGAGAAACAGCGACAGGGAACATGCAATGTACATGCGCTGAACGTGGATAGATTAGATCAATACCAAAATACAAGTGCCACCGTCTGGCAAAAGAAGCCCAACACAGCCCACAGAGCGCAGCCAGCCCTTCGATGGCACTGGCGATCATGTTGATCATGGCGATGGTGACGGTGGTTGTGGTGGGGATGGATACGATTGTCGATGTGTCGCTGCGATAGGCATTTAAATCTCTACTCTGAGTAATATGCTGTTTGTGTTGTGTGTTGATTTTGCACTCGAATGTGAAACGTAACGCAGCTCAAGTGGAGCGTAGCGTAAAGTGCTTAAATGTTTCTTCGACCATTGTTGTTGTCCCTGACCAGGGACAGGGCTAAAGCCACTACAAACAGTAGGCACACTGGACACACTGGGCCTGTCAGTCAAGCCAAGTCAGTCCAGTCAGCCCGGCCAGTCAGTCAGCCAGTCAGTTAGCCGGCGGCGGCGTTTTGGCTTCGTCTTCTTTATCATTTTGATGAAATCGGCCTGGGAATGCGTTGCACTTGTAATTTAGGCACACACACATACACACACACACACACACACACGGCTCCTCCTGACTCCTACAACGTCATCGGGCTGCTTTGCATGCGCCTCAGTTTGAGTGAATTATGTGGCCACTATGACTGACATCAGCTCGGCAAAAATGGCCCGTAATGAAGTGTATTTGCTGTGCATTTTTAATCATTTTTCTTGACCAGGCCGAAACGCTTGGTCAACTATATAAAACCGGCTGGCACCCATACAACACAAATTTGCAATTAAAATTGAAATGAAAATAATACACAATTAAAGACACGACTTGGCGGGCTGCTTAGAGCCACAGACTTTGGTTTCGTTTTCAACAGTTTTATTTTGTATGTCTTTTTAGTGGTAGCAAGTAGTTAAAAATGCGGCTGCTCCACTTTTTTTCGTCGCGTACTCGACATGCATGTTACAAAAAAAAAAAATGAGATACAAAAAGCAAATGTTTAAAAATGGAAATTGGTTTAGACAAAAACAAGTTGAAATGTTTACAACGCTTGCACAGTTGCGGCTGCTGGTTTTATTTGCCAGTGTTATGGAAATAAACTAGTACACAGTTTATAGGCGTCGGTTGCGCACATTTACCAAGCCAATAAACTTAACACTCTGATATACATACGAACATAAAGCACAAACTGACCAGATGTCTTAAAAGAGCTGCCAAGAATGACGACGGCTCAAGGTAATAATTGACCATGTTGCTTGGATATATTTGCCAATTATTTAAATTAAATAATATTGCTATGCAGAAGGTCAGCTGAATTCAGTGTGCGCAGATTAAAAAATGTTTAATTTGTAAAAACTTTAAATTTTGTGCGAGCTTGGAGTAAGTCTCAGGCAAAAACGGAAAAAACTGATCTAGGAAGAAAATGAAATAGTGTTGACCGCAAATGTGTTCAGGCAACAACATTTTTTTATTTACGTATTCATGTGTGCGTGTGTATATAAACGAACTCTATGCTGGAGTCAACAGTTTGACATTTATATTAACACTGACTACTAAGCTGGTATTTTTGTTTACTAAGTTTAGAAAATGCTGTCATCAAAAGCGGGATTGAACAAACTGATTCTTTAAAACACATTTCATACACTCATCCAAAAGTCCAAAATTTTGTTAACATCAACATACTTTTTGGCGCTAGGAGTAACTCACCTTATTATTTAGAAAGTAAAACCTAGAGTCTTTCGCTTCTAAATTCCAAAGTGGATGTTTTTTAAAATTAGGGAAATATATGTCTAATTTACATCTCATTTTTTTCGATAGTCCACTTTTTTCTGTGCATGGAATACAGCAAAATTTCGTGACACAATTAATATGTGAGTGGAACATCGCGAGCCGCCCTCGTAATTTAAGCTAAGTAGTAAATGCTTAAATGCGTACATGTTACGAATACTGTCTTGTTTCAACAGATTCCACCCCCCCCCCCCCATTCGCTTCCAACCTCACCTAACGAACTGATATGTATTTTTTTTTGGTACACCCGCGATTTTGTTGTTTTCTCATTTCGCCTTCATTTACAAAATCTGTGCGTGCGCATTTTTTCACGCCACGCAAAACGTAAATTTATTTTATTTACCCTTTATATGAGGCTCATTTTTCTTCTACTTAGGCGACAGACAGACAGACAGACAGTCAGACAGCCAAAGAAGAAGATAAAGAGAAACTTAAGGCAGCTTAAAGGCCTGAAAAACTGTTTTCTTATTTGACACATTTTGCATTTTAAATATTTACAATTGCCGCAAAGTGTTTGCCGCGCTTATTTGTTGTGTAAATACAGAGAGAGAAAAAAAAACCAGCCAAAACACAAATGAGACGAGACTTCATAATTGGAATTGAGCAGCCTTTTGTGGATGCTGTGCACGTGTGCATTGAGTGTATCGATTGTTGCAGATGCCACAGATTTGTCATAAGTGCCGCACAAAAGGTGGCACGATGACAAGCATCGTCTGGGGTAGACAAACAGACAAATTTATTGGCCAAAATCGCGTGCGTGTTTTGAACGTGTTGCTGATTTGTTTGGCAGCATGTTTGCAGCGTTGCGTTGCACTTTGCCAGTTGCGCAGTCTTGTTTCAATTCCTGTTTTTGGATTTGTGTATCAATTAGTCATAACTTACGAAGCTCAATAATCAATGCGATGGAGGCAACGAACTCAAATGTTCAGATTTCTGCACTTGTTGCACCAAATGTGATGTAGCACCACAGTGTGTGTGTGTGTGTGTGAGTGCATGGCAAACATATTTGCCACAAGCGCTAATGATGCATTGTGCTGCATGTGTTTGGCTGTTGTTTTTGTTGCGGCTGCTTGCAAAAAACGACTTAAGCGTTTAACACGATCTTCAATTTGCGGCGCAAAATACAATGCGAACGAGGAGGAATGAGGGAGTGCGAGGGTAAATGGTAGTGTAGCCAACATATAACACAACCAAGAAGTAACAGGCACACAAAAACAACAGGTACACATGTGTTTCTCAGTCGGAGTGCACGACCTGGAGATACCCTGTTCCTGTTAAATAACTTCTGTGTTCATTGGGCGTTACCAAGCAAATTTGTGAATATACTTTATCTCAAGGTAACAACTCTACAAATCATCGCAAATAAAATCACTGGGTGATCTATAAACTTATAACCATTTAGAAAAAAATAATATTTGTCTGAAATATTTATAATAATCAGGAAGGGTGGCCACACAATAAACAGTTTTGCGTATACATAAATACATATGCTTAAACAATATGCATCTGATTAGATAGACTCGGATGTTGGTGCTGATCAAGAATATGTGCAAGTGAAAACTATATAACTGTGCCATATATTTACAGCACTTCGTTAAACTCTTGGTTGGCTACTTTGAATGCCTACAGGGTATAAAAAGGCCAGACAAAAGTCGTGCGACGATCGGCATCGGGTGGAGTCGCGCCAGCAATTGCCTCAGCCATATACATATGCAATATATGTACAATATGTATATGTATATCTTTATATATACATATGATAGCAGTTACGAATCGATGCAGCAGCCAAATAGTCATGTGTGCGCCATGCTGTGTCGTAATCGCAAAGTTCGTTGCTTAAGTCTTTCGTTTTGCTTGCCACTAAATATATCATCGATGCGCCCCCGCCACCGCACTCTCTCTCACTCTCTCCCTCTCTTTCCATCTCTGTTTCCCCCTCTCAGTTTCTGCTGAGATTGCGACTTAAAAATATGTTGAGTTAAGCTAAACGACGCAGCAGCAGCAGCAACAGCAGCAGCAGCAACAAAAAGTGGAAGGCATGGAAAGAATCGCATGTATACGCCCATCAATGCTGCCACCGCAGTGGCAGGTTGAAATGTTGCTCCCCGAAGGGAGTCCACTCCGCGGACGGCACTGGGCACGAAAGCGAAAATCAGCAACATTCAGAGGCGCAGCCTAAGCTAAAGCTACAGCATTTGCCTGGACTCGGAAGACTCGGCACCCTTTGCGGCATTGAAATCGGATCTCGTACTTTCTGCTGTTCTACACGCATACAACAAACAACGACAACAACAACAACAACAATAAAATGCAGGTGCTTATGCTGCAGTTTGTTGCTACCGCTACCCGCTTCCCGTTCCATCCCTCTGTCCTTGCTGCTGCCACTTTGTGTGCCTGTTGTTGTACAAAATTAACTACAAACAGCAGTACAAAATATTTTAATTAAAAATTCCTAATCGTGTGCGAAGCATTTTTTATCTGATTTTTGTGGCTGCCGTTGCTGATCCCTATGCCTGCTTGCTAACTTTACCAATTGCAACGCCAACCACGACGCCACCACCACCTCCACCGCCACCAAGACTAACAAGTGGCCATACTCAAGTCTGCCTGTGTTTGGCTAAGGTATACCCTGTGGTTTTATCTTTTGTATGTATTTTTTCATCACAAACTCGATTGCAAAAATATTTTAAAATAATTTTGAAGTGCAGTTTTCGAGCTATTCTTTAAAAACATAACAAATAACAATATGAACAAATTTTAATATATCTAAGCTAAGTTTACAAATGAATGAAAAATGCTTAAATTTTTCAAATTAAATTGATTCTTTTCAATGTGAACAAAATTGTATGAAGAACAAATTTGGAAATTGGTTGGATAGTTATGAATAATACTTTATATATAAGCATATTGTTTTAAGCTTCTTACCTTATGTGGTAGCTGATCTTTTCGCACTCTCGCACAAGCCATATTATGCCTTAAACTATGGTTTTATTTCAAGGGTATAAAAATGTATTAATAAGAAAACGGCAAAAGGATTGCGTGTGTGAGGGAACGCTGGCTGGGTTCGATCTCCACGTTGGTTGTGGTCTCTCCTCGCATTCGAGTCTGGCCCGTCTCAGACGTATAATAAATTGCATTTGCCTACCAGCAGATGCAGATATGAGGCAGGCAGTAGGCAGGCAGCGTGCAGCAGGCAGTCGGCGTTGCAGTTGCATGCAAAGTGGCAAACGGCTCGACCAGATATATATATTTTTTTTTTCCGCATCTAGATACTTTTGGCAGTAATGTGCGAAAATTTCATTGGGTGTCGAAAAGTTAAGTAGTGCTCGCTGTCGCTGTCGCTGTCTCCCTCCGGCTTAAGAGTGTGGCTCATCTGCAAACCTCATTCGTGCTGCTGTTTTCCGTTTAATGTGAGAACCAAACATTTGGCTTTTGAGCTTTCAATTTGTATTAAGTTGTTAGCCATTTATTCCGTTTGCATAAACGTCCATTGGCCCCAGAGCAAAGAGTGTACTGAAGTGGTTTGTCGTTGTGGTTGTATCTGTGTCCGTGGTTTCCCGATTACCCGGTTTTACTTGATGTGCATTGTCAGGCACAACTATTTGATGGCAAAATTGTTGTAAATTGCTGCGTTCGAAAAGCGACTCTTATCAATTTCAGTTGGCTAATTGGTTTCAAATTTATGGACCTGTAATTGATATTTATGTTTGTAATCTTTTACGATGATGCTGCCGGATCCCAATGCTGACGTTGCTGCTGCTGCTGCTGTAGTTGCTGGATGCCAAACAGTTAGCTGACAGCGGATAGAACTGCACCACAGTTGAAACGAAGACATGCCTGCGTAATTGGTTGCCTATTTCGCTATAAATCGTTGTCCAAAGCATGCGACAGATAGACAGACATACGCACTACAGCCACATCCAGCAGCTAGGAACTTACTTGCTAGTAAGTTTCTGAGTAAATATAAAAATACCTAAAATACACAAGATATTTGTATAAATTATGTGCAATCGGTAATTATGATTGTTATGACATTTGAGGAGTAATTTGTTCCAAAATCAAATCTAAAGCAATCTTAGCAGGCGCCTTAACAACCTTTTTTAGGTCAAAAGTGATCGTATTGAACCTAACCAGTTAATTGGCCCAATATTATTTTAATGGCCACACCCAATTGTGTTATCTTATATAGATAAATCATACTTTTTCTATTGACCACCAGTATAAAATAACTTGTAAGTGCAAAGTTAGCTATAGTTTACAATTTATAATTAATGCCAAAACTGCAAAGTCTTCTGGGAATTAAGTGCATGCTTAGCATTCTTCTATCTGCATAGCTAGAATTAGCATGCAAGCAAAAAATCAAATATAATAAAAACCAAAACCAAAAAAAAAAACAAACACATTTCGAATCGCATCGATTTTTGTTGTTGTTGTTGTTGGTGTGTGTGAAACGCAACGAATAACGAAACGAAAACAAAGAACGCGCTAATTAAAAATGCTAAAGTTTTAAGCTTCCAGCCAAACCAAAAATTCCAGCCTCCTTTTCAGCTGTCCATTTCGGCCAGCGACTGATGCGCTGCAGCAATTTCAGTACAAGCTGATCTTCAGTTCATTTTTTTTTCCTGGTCGGTTTTGTTTTGTTTTTATTTGTTGTTGTTCTTGTTTTTTTTCGGCTCTTATTGTAGTAGTAAAAAAAAAAAAAGCCAAGCTCGGCTGTCGATTCTGGTGTTCTGCTGCTGCTGGCTGTCAGTTGAGGTTCACCGGACATGGACGACGACAACGACGACGATGAGTCCGTGGCGGGAGTAGAAGTCGGGCAGTCAGTAAGCAAGGCTACAACAACGCCCAAAACCTAAAGCCCAGAGCGAACCATTCATCTTTTGCCGTTCGAAGGCCTTCGAAACTGGTCTGACAGTCATTTGTTGCCCCATGGTGGAGAGTATTCGGGTTAGCGTGTTGCTTATCCACTAAAATTTCCAATGAAATGCTGAAAATGCTGCCAACTGCAGGACTCGACATGCATGGGTTTATAGTTATTTTAATTAGTTAAAATTCTAAAGACACTCACACACAAAGCAGAGAGCAGAGAAACCCAATTTGGGGGACCACCAAAGACACAAAAACACAACTAAAACATAATTCTTAACTTCTAACGATCATCATCAACAATCAACAATCAAGAAAAGAAACAATTTTCTATGTTTGATCTTTGAATTCGATTAAAACCTAATGAAGCCAAATAAGCTTGAAAATCCAATAAATGATGTGATTACGCATTTTATCAAACTACATTTGCCATATAAGGATTACGATTATGATCTTTACGTTTGAGCATTTAATTCAATTTCCAAAGCTAAATTAAACTGTCGACTTAAGCCGCACAGAAATAAACGACACTCATCCGGACAGTGACAACTGTGTATGCGTATGTCAGAATCACCAACCACCGAAACCACCACCACCACCACCACCACAAAACAGAAACCAAGTGCGGTTCATCAACAACGCATCAAAAAAAAAAAAAAACTTGCCACAATTTTTATTGTTTTGTTTAATTGCAAACAAGTGGGCGTTGGGTAGTAGTAGTTTTTTGGTAGGGTGATGATGCACTTGAAAAATGGTAACAAAAAAAAAAAAGAAAAGGAAAACAAAATGGAATGGGAAAAATGATAAATGATTATGCGCACTTAACCCCTTGTCGTCCCGCACAGCTGTTGGGTTTTCCGTAGTCGATGCGTAACATTTTTGAAATCAAAGTCGAGCCGCTGTCATTTTGTTGTTGTTGTTGTTTTTTTTATCGTTGGTGGTGCCTGGCGGTGGGGTTGGCCTGGGCGCACTTACAGCCACGAAAATGTAATAAAAACGTGCGTCTTCCATGTGCATCATGTAAATCATGTCAAGCGACGAGTGGCGCAAAATATTTTGTAGCCACTCCAAATGAGAAGTAGACAACAGCAGCATCAGCCACCGCTCACAAATGAGCATCCTGGCGAAACACAGGCGGCTGCTGATCGCAATCAGGCAAAGGTAGCCAATGCCAAAGCCAAATCCACATCCATAGTTAAAGCCCCATCCACATCCATAGGCACAGCCAAGTTCCAGGTTCCAGGCTTCAGGTTCGGGACAGGGCGTCTTTGGCGTGAACGTGCAAACATGTTGCACATGAGAGAAGCTGCCGCTAAAGTACTTGTACTTGTCATATTGTTATGGATTTATGGCAACACGAACAGCGCCATAAAAATGACATATGCACGTGTGCATTGGAGCACTTTTTGTATTTTTGGGGTGTTTGTGGGCCTAAAGACAACTGAACATATCACGCATACAAGTACACTCTGCAAAAATTTTCGGAGTCTGCAACAGAATTTTATGAACCACTCGTTAAAGTCGATGAATATAGTTCATGCTTATGAAAAATAAAAATGATTATAATTGAATTCAATTGGAAAAAACAATCCTAAAGAAATGAGTTTATTTGCATACAATAAAAACAATATTTCCAAAAAGTATAAGACAAAAATTCTCTATTAATATTTGGAAAAACTGTCTTTCCAACAATCTTAAAAAATATACGAGTTATTCCAATTAAATAGATTAGATCGTAAAATGATTACTCCGTTTGCTACTGCTATAGATTTGACTGCTCGACATTTGTATCAATAGATACTATAGTTTTTCTGAGTGTAGTTGTACAAACTTGCACATATTCATAATGCTCGTACTCTTACTCGGTTGCAGTTGCACATGTTCACGCTTGCCAAGTTGCATCAGCGATTGGCAACACGAGCACGCGCAGATAAATCCAACTCCCTTCCAGAGTCGGTTTCGATTACAATGCATCGGCGCAGTCCACAACAACAACACAGAAACCACACTGTAGAGTCCAACCCCCCTTTGCGGACGGGACCTATCGCTAATTAATCGCCTTTGTTCGTGTTATAATTTGCTGCGTATGAAACATGTTTGCCTTACTGATTTGCCATTACATTCGTATATAGGCTTTAGGGGCGGTTCTACTGTCGTGGTTGTTGGGGGAGGGAGTTAAATGAGGCGTACACTGATCGTCCTGATGAACTTGCCTGTGTCCGATATGATAGCTCTCCGTGTCGCCTTTTGTATTGCCTCAAACATGTGCCACATTCACAGACACATCGCAAGTGCGGGCCAAACAACACTGAGGTGGTGCAAATGCGCGGATCAGGTGGTTTTTTTGATGTATGATATTGTCTACATGAATTTTGTTAGGGTGCATTTTTGAATTAATTTAGTGGTGCCATTAATTTCAAATCAAATGTAAGAATGATTTTTAAGTTTATTTTTAAATAATAAACTTAAATTGAATTAAACTAATTATTTTAATTTAATTGATTTGTAAGTTTTTATCAACTATTTTATACAGGCATAATTTTTCCATCGAAAGCAGCAGAAAATTAATTATTATTTTTATTTTGATTTAAGACTAACAAGAGTGCCAACAAAAAACATTCTTTTTTCAAATTCCAAAAATTTAAATTATGAATTTTGATATACACGCAAACAGCTGTCTAGAGATTGTCAAAAATCTCAAAGATTTGCAATGGCTTTCAATCATTTGTAGATTTTCCAAACAGTTTGTAAATGTCAAAAAACCACACAAAATTCTTAGCGAAATACTAAAATATGGCTCATAAATCTGTAGGACCAACAGAAGGAAATAAAAAGGATCATAAACAACTAACCTCAGGCAATGTTTTTCTTTTACTGGCCCGCTTCTGGACTGTCTTTCCACTTCCCACTTTGCCTACTTGGCTGCCCTCTGGCTTAACCACACAGTTAAACGCCTGCAACTGCCATAGAAGCAATAACAAGCAGCAGAAATATCAGAGGCGAGACTACTAGATATCCTACATTATTATCTGAAATAAAATATTTTGCAAACTTACAAAAGTTGGATTATCCTGCAGTAGAAAACTTAATTATGTGAAAATGTAAATGCATATTTTGGACTTAAGTTTGAACATCATACATTCTTTTGTGTAAATCGATAATTCTGAGCTATCAACTATAAAAAGGTTCATTAGAAACCTTTTTAAAATGTCTCTCAAGCTTTCAGTATATCCACTTTAACAGAGATATAGGGTACACGAACCACTGTAACCGCGAAACACTTGAAAAATCTGTCATAAAATTTGGAGTTGTTGTAAAACCAACAACTGCTGAAAATTGCCAACATATTTGACTGTTTGCCTAATGAGCCCAACCCGCCGGGGGAGGGTGATACGAAAATAAACGCTAAAATGTTGCCACTGTCTGTGTGCTGTTTCTTGGGGGTGGGTGGGTGAGTGACGGTGGTGGTGGTGGTGGTTGTGCTTGAGCTGCTAAAAATATGTAGGGCGCGTTTAATTGTGCGTCGGTCGCATTTTTGTTGATTACTCAATATGTTTGATTTCGGGATTTATGGCGTGTGCTGCCAAATCTTTCGAGTGCCACTTGTACAGCTGTCAACCGCATAGGAAAAACAGTGCATGTGGCCACACAAAAGTAAACAAAATATGTAAAGTAGTTAAACAAAAATGAAAGCTAATTTCAACAAAGAAATGCCATTAAAGCGCGTCCAACGCAAAATAAAAACAAAATTGGCCCAAAAGACACCTGTAGACACCAAGTAGTTGTTGACTGACTCACTCACTGGCTCAGTACGTCCAACTGGCTATTATTGGCTGTAAGCCAAAACACAATGTAAGCCACAGTCAGCAAACAGCAACGGCTACAAGAGCACAACACTAACAACAACAAGCACACAACTCGGTGCAAAAGTAATCCCTGGAGTCGTTGGTCACAACGAGAGCCACCAACGCAAAAGTGGCCGTTGTTGTTGCTGTTGTTGGTCGTCGCCTTTTAGCCAATTTTGATATAACTGAAAGCGTCAATTATACGTGAAATTTATGATGCCGTGTGAAGAATAACACCAACTTGCAACATATTTGGACAGCGTGCTTTTTTTCTTCTCCTCTCTTTGTTGTTGTTGTTGCTGTTTGTTGGTTGTTCGCTGTACAATTGTCGCTCTGGGATTTCGTAGATATGCTGTTGATAATGGGCATTGTGGTGCAGTTTTCTCACTGCCAAAGATGACAAAAGGAACCAATGCTGCAGCGGCTGCCAGCGTTTCAAGTTGTTCGTACGCCCACCGCAGATGCGGCAAACTACACTCAGCGAAAAGAGTAGTTTTTTTTTTCAATTTCAACTACAATATGTTTCTATATAACAGCATTTAATAAAAATTATCCTTTATATCAGCATTGGTATAATAAATTAAATAAATAAACTAAAATAAGAAATAAAAGTATTTGAGAGTTTTAAGGATTCAACATTATTAAAATTAATACAAACGTATTAAATAAATCTAACTAAGATTTACAAATTTTCGGAATTCAAAAATATGTTTTTTCAACTTTCCACAAACAACGATTTTTAAGTATATTTGAGTAACATATTCTGTGCAATTTCTTCGAGTGTAGCAACTGGCAAGTTAGGAGCTAACATCTTGGTGAATCGTATGGCTAGAGAAGACATTTTGGGCACACACCAAGTCAATTTGTTTTATCTATTGTCGAACAAGAGTCATGTCACAACGGCACAATGAGATTTAGTGTGTGTTGTTGTTGTTGGTAGTTGTTGCAGTGGCTATAGTTGAAGCAACAATGGTGCTGTACAGCAAATCAGCGACATGATTCGATATTTAGATATGCGCGCTAAGAAATATGAGCCGCTAACAACACATAGCAACAACAACAATAGCAATAACAACACAAAGATGCTGCCGCGTTGCTGTGCCTTTTGGCTGGCATGTAATTGCCAAGTTTGTTACTTAAGTCTTTTGTTTTGCGGACATCGATAGGCAAAGAGTATTGCATTCAAATTTGATTTATACACACTCACATTGCATATAATTGGGCAAAAAGGCAACAGTGTCTCTCCCTCTGTGTGTGTGTGTGTATATGTGTGGCAGCAGCAGCAATGGTAATAATTGGCTGTCTGAATTGAGCAGCTCAAAAATAATTAAATCATATTTGATTGTGAAAAGCTCTCTCCCGCTCCCGCTCTCTCTCTCTCTCTCTTTCTCTCTCCCTATCTCTCTCTCTCTCTCTCTTGCTCCATTGTAATTGCAGGTGTTAACTGTGCGCCTGCAGCAATGCAACCATTGCTACTGTTGCTGTTACTGTTGTTGTTGTCAACAAGGCGCGCGCTGGCCACGATCTGGCCATAAAACGCTAATGAAACGTCTGAACGACGCAATTGCAGACGCGTCTGCTGCGGCATTTTAACTAGATCTAGAGCACCACAGCAACAACAAGAAGCTGAAGCGCTTATAAACATAATTAAGTTGAAATCATAAAAAAGCGCCTCAAGACAAACATACGCATGCGTCGTGTGTAGGCAGCAGCATCAGCAGCAGCACCAGCCGCCGATCGGGCCGACTGCCAACAGCCGACAGCAGTCGAACGAACGGCACTTCGGAACGGGGCAACTCCATTAACAACAAGTCGTAGGCTGCAGGCGATCGACCAATCAGCGACTGGCTAAAGAGTGCCCAAGTGAAGAGAGGGAGAGTGCGAGCCACCGTGTTAAACCGGTTCAAAATGCTAAGAGCGAGCATTCGTGAGAGAGGCGCGATTGAATGTGCCCAGCGGCAATGCCCAGTCGAATCGGTAGTTCCCAATCAGTCGCAACTTGACGCCTGAAGCGCACGCAAGCAGCAAGCGGAAGTCTTACGACGATCACGATATTCGAATTCGAATGCGAACTCGAACTCGAACTATTGCCGGTTCGTAGTGACTCGATCTCGTTCTCGCTCTCGCACTCTCGCGCGCTCTCCCTCTCTCTCAATCTGTCGCGTAAGTTGCTCCGCCCCGTGTGGTGGTCGTTGTGGTGGCAGGCTGCAGGGTAAAAAGCGCCGCAGGACTCGATTTTAATGTGGGCAACACGCGGTGCTTAGTCGAATGCTGTGCTTCGAGCAGTGAAGAGCAAAACGGTAAACGGTTAAAATGCCAATTGGATTATGTGCGATATCAGTGTGTGAGAGTGTGTGTATGCGTGTGTGTGCGTGTGTAAATACAAACAACAACAATAATTATGATAATCAATGAAAATTGTGATTGTGATTGGGATGTGAAAGTGTTAAATGTGTTACAATTAAATTGAATTGCTTGCTGATTACAACAAATGATGGCAAAGCAGAAAGCCCAATAAGTAATCATCATAATAACAATAGCAACAACAAATACTACAACAACAACGACAACAACAGCACAATCGACAGCTGCTCATATTGTGAATGTGTAATTTATATGATGATTTATTTGTTGTTTTTTTCCATCTGTCGATTTAACTTAACATAAATCAAAAATACTTCGAAAATCTACGAAAATCTTTGACACAGCGTGAGATTCTCTCCGGCGATCCGGCAATGCGTGTGATGCAAAATAACGGAAATAGCGCTCAATTACTCGTACACACACATATATATATATATATATGTATGTGTATATATATATACACTCATACACACTTCGACCACATATTACAATAAATTTGTTAATAAAAGCGCTAAAGTAAAAGTGCAAACAATGCGAATGCGAATGTGAATGTGAATGTGAATGCGATTGTGAATCTTGTGCCACGTCATATACACACACACAAACACACACACACATAAAGAGAGAATCCACAATAGTCCAGTGCGGTTTCATTGATAACGCAGACTCAACCACACACACAAGAAAACAACAAAACGAAATGGAATTGAAACACACATCGAGTGAAAGAAAGCAAAGCAAATAGCAGCACAATAAATACATATGTATTTGTTTAAATAGCGCATAATGCACGATAACAACAACAACAACAACACCAACAACAGCAATTCAGTGATAATGGCTCGAGAGAGAGATCAACAGAGATCGAGGGCAATGCTTACATATACTACGAGTAGCACATCAGCATAATGGGAGAGAGAGATAGAGATGGGGAGTGAATGAGAAGTGCAGGAGAAACAGCGCGAGAGCTTTTTATACTTAATTAAATACTAAATGCTTTGACAGGCTCTGCTTGCAAAACGATTTGATAATAAAGCAGGCAGCGGTATTTGCTGCGACAATCAGCTGATGTATGCTGCCACAAAATAGACGAGCGAACACTGCAATAACGAGTCAGAGAATTTAGTTACATCTATTGGGTGGAAAAATTATACATTTTGTTTTTATTTTCGTTTCGTTATAGTTTTTTTTAATCATATATCCAAATTTAATTATTTAAATTCCAAATTGATTCTGCTCCATGAGCCAAAAATATTTCAAAATTCGAGCATAGTTAAAAATATTGTCATTAAATATAATTTTTTTTTGATTATGCAAAAAAGTCGCCCAAGGTGTTGAAGTTCCACTAATTGGCATTCATAGTTGAAATAATATGAAATGTTTCAGTTGTCATATTGCATTTCCCTCTCACTTCTCATTTCTCATTTCTCATTGCAACTTCAATTGCGCCAATTGTCAAGTGCACCCTTTGGTCCACTTCCGGTTGTGACTGCAACCGCTCTCACACATACACGCAGACAGTTTGCCACAGTTTGCTGCAGCAGCCAAGCCAAGCATATATAAATATGTGCACAAATTTGACTCAAAGTCAACGACTTCCGTTGAGAGTGGTGGGAGTGGGGGAGAGGAGAGATAGAGGAAGCGAAGCAAATTACCTAATTAAATGGACAATTAACACCCGATCAACAAAATATTCCACAATGAACACAAGGAAAATGGCACAGGCCAACATAAGACAGCCACAACAAATGTAGAGTAAATGGCAGGGAGAGAAGGGAAGGGGTAGGGTAGGTAGCATGAATAATGTGGGCAAGAGGGAAAATATCTGTAAATTAATATGCGCACAAGATGCAAATTGCTTGTGGCCAAAGACACGGCAGCAACAGAAGCAGCAGTAGAAGCAACTTGCGCACTGCAACAGATGCAGCAGCAACAGCAGCAGCGTTAAATTAACATAAATTGAATTGCATTTGCATTTGCTGCACGTTGCGCCGCTTTGCGGTTGTTGCTGCGGTTGACTGCAGGCACTTGTTGCAGCAACAACAGCAGCAACAGTAACAAATGCGTGTCAATTAGCGTTGATGATGCGTGCTTAAAGGCAATGAGAAATGGATTTTACAGACACTTGTCTCAGTGTGTTTCGATTCCATTTTGTTTGACAATTACTTCAACAACAACAACCGCAACAACAATAACAAAAATACCCCACAGCAATATCAATATCAGCAACAACGGCATATCAAGTGGAAGTGTAAAACGAATGAGAAATAAATAACAAACAAATAATATATATACATATATATATATATATATATATATGTATGTACAAAGCACAACAATAGTAATAATAGCAACTGTAATAAGCAATAATAAAAGTGCGTGGCAACAACATTAATAACAAAAAAACCAAACATCAGAAACAACAACAACGACAACAACAAAAATGCCCTGACAATACAAGTAGAATCAAACAAATAGTTAACTGGGCATAGGCTAATTAATGGCCACTTTGTGTGCGTTACTTGTGCCCAAAAGTTGTGGGTAAATCAACAACAACAACTACAGCTACAGCAAAAAGAACAACAACAACAGCAACAACAACAATTGCCAGCAGCAGGAACTAAACTGCGGACCAGCATCGTCTACAGCAAACACGTTGAAAAGCGCGCACAGAATGTACAAAATGTTTAGAAAACATTTTCGCCGAAAATCAACAAAAGGCAATACAACAGCAACAGCAACAGCAACAGGAACAGCAGCAACGACAGCAACAGCAACAACAGCGACAGCAACAGCAACAACAACCACCACAACAGACAGCCTGAGAATGTCTGCAACGAGGCAAAGGCAACGACAACGGCTGCGATCGCTGATCGACGATTGTCGATCATTAAAGTCTGCCTGCAACTTAATTGCTTTAATTTTAATATTGTTAGTCCATAAGGTAAGCAAAACTCAAACTCAAATTCAAACTGAAAGCCAACCCAGAGAATTCACCAGTTCAGTTCACATGCAAAAAAAGAGGTAGAAGAAGAGGTAGGAATACCAATCTTTAGTCTAAATATGCGGGTGTTTGCTGGCTTCACTCTTATTGTTGTTGATTTTGTTGCTTACCCGTTAGCCAAATACGAGTTGATTAAACTTTTGTGAAGTTTTGGCCCAAGGCAACAACCGACACATATCTAGATATATGTAAAAGTTGCTGGTGTGTGGATCGTTGGACCGATGAGGGTGCCCCAATTTGTAGAATTGCACAAATTGAATTGAGGAGCAACAACTTAGATTTGAAGGAAATAAAATATGATAATATATTATTTCAAAAGTTATTTCAGTTAGTTTTTAGTTTCTATTAGTCAATTTTTTATTCAGCATCTAAAAAACAAACAAATGAAATAAAACGGAATCAAAGATGTTAGAATTGGCTTTTTTAAAGAATCGCAGTGTTTGGAGTTGGTCACCATCTTGAATCATTGGCATATCCACACACATACTTAAGAACTTTATATTTTTAGTCAAAGTATGAAAATGTATTTGCATCTTTCAACAAAAAAAAACCCATTTGCATAATTTATTTAGGCATTTGCCACTTTTCATAAAATTTTGGAAGTTTCACAAGCTAAATTCCTGGCCACATTCCTTAGGTTTCTAACTTTCTATTTTGCCAATCAATTTATTAAAATTACTTTATTCTCCATAAAATATAATTTAGAAACAGTGTTAATTTGACACAATATGTATCAAGTTGAAACCCCTTTTAAGGTTTCTAAAAACGTTTTTGGTTGCAATTAATTTTACTACAGTCATAAAGCCATAAAGTTGAATAGAGCTCTAACTTCCAATTTGTGAACGTTTTGAGGAACATATATATACTTTAATTCTCCTACTGGTCGAAACTACTGATCATGCGAATCTGGAATAGGTATTACACTATCTTTATATACTTCATTGACTCATTTACAATATGGGAAAACTATTTAAACGACTGCAAAGTATCAATCAAGGCATCGTTTGGTCCACCAAACAAATATTATTATAACCTTGCCGCTGGCTGAGCTGTGGGAACCCAAAAGTTGGTAACAGCAGTCACAGCAACAGCAACAGCAACAACAACAGCAACAACAACAGCAGCAACAACAACAGCAGCAACGGTAGTTGGGGCGTAGACATCATAAAGTGTTATACAAAGTGCCTAAGCATGTATTGAGATGCCAGCGGATGCCTGCGAGGCAATTAAACAGCAACAACAACGGTCAAAGATACATAAAATTAATCGCTGTGCCTGCGATCAAGAATATATAAACACAAACAACAATTTGATTAATACGACGAACGAGCAGGCAAACGAGGTATTAGAATATGCCCAAGCCTAAAAACCCAACGCTGCGGCTATCAAATTGATTACACACATTTATCTGAGTCCCGCGGCAACAGCAACAACAACAACAGGAACAGCAGCAGCAGCAGCAGCAACAACATCAGCAACAGAAGTTGAGTGCATTGATTTCGGTTAAGGCTGGCGATAAAAGTCGACCGGCAAATGAGAAATGACTGCCTAAATGGGCATTCCACTTGGTTTGGGCTTAGAGACCCATTGCAACTATTTAGTTGTTAATTAAGCAAATAAAACTTAAATATTTTTGTGGCCACAGCAGATTTATGGTGCGCTTCCAAGAAGCGCATGATCTGATTGAAACTGACTGCTTCAGTGATTACTGGTGACTCGGCTCAATGCCGAGTGTCATTGGATTTAACCCAGTTAACTGGGCCGGGAACTATATCGCTGCCCAACATGCGTAAAAAGCTAAATCCCCTCATAAGGCCTGACATTTATTGATCATAAGCTGCGTATTAAATTGGCAGCAACAACAGCAGCAACAGCAGCAGCAACATCAGCAGCAGAAGCAGCATCATTTAAAGCGGCGGCAACAACTGAAACTCATATTCATAAAGTTTTTGATTTTTTTTTTGCCTTTTCGAAAGTCAACGAAATGAGTTGGCGAAACTCACGCGGTTCGCAATGGGCTCCCACGATCGTTTTGTTTGTTGTTGTTGTTCTTGTTGTTGCTGTTTGTTGTTATTGCTGTTTGTTGTTGTTGTTTCTGTTTGTTGTTGCTGTTTGCTGCTTGCTGTTGTTGGCATTTATCGCAGGGCATTAAGCACCAACAAAACGTTCCGAACTGCAATTGTCGCTCATTAGGGCAAAACTTATTATTGCAACTGGCGCCAGTTGATGAAAATATAATTACGCTTAATGTAATTTCACATAAATATGCATTTAGCTTTACTGAAAGCGTTTCAACATGCTTTTCATATTTAACACAAGGTTTAACTTTGAACAAGCCATTATTCAATACAAAACAAAAAATAAAAATGTTAAACAAATAAGTGGCAAATGCTCGAAATTATTATTGTAATAAAATCTTAATTGTTGATTGTTTGGTAAGCTATGTCGTCAGGAAATTGATAAAATCGAAAATTGCAAATCGCAGATCTCTCACAATTTTAAATCAAATCAAACTTGAAAGGTGGATTAATTAAAAGAAAACTAAATATGTTCTTTGCTGGCTTCAGATTAAATGTTTTTTTTATTTCGATTTACTCCGACATTTGGAATCCCATCGGATTTCAGAACGTCCGATGTTCATTTGAAACCTATTCCAATTTGATGTAAAATGTGCAATTGCAAATAACTTTTTTTTTTGAGGTTTACAATATAGTTTCTAAACAAAATGGCATTTCGTCAAAATGTGTAAACAATTTATTTAAGCAGTTGGTTCTGTTTCCTTTGGCGCCGCAAAACTAATCGAAGCAGCCCGTAAATTGTTTGGGGCATTTCATGGGCATTATCTAATCGAATTGATTACGTCAAAGTTTGTCTGGAATATTAGCGCTTGATTGCGAGAATCTCAAACAGAGGCAGCAGCATCAGAGGCAGCTGCACTTGTTCGTCGACTCGGCGACTCGTCGACGTCGGGGATCTCATGAATGAAAAGCGGGGACCCGAAAGAAATGTGATAAATAAATAGTAAGCAGGCACACAATCAATGTATGTATGCTGGCAAACCGGTTCGTGAGACGCGTCTGATCAAGAATCCAATCAACTTGCCGCTGGGGCACTGACCAAATGTGCAGCACAACGCTGCGGCAAACAAAAGGCACAAACAGAACTCGAACTCGAACTTCAACTCAAACTGGAACTCAACCGAATCACGTCAGGAGTGAGGCAAGTGGCAAGCACTGACTGCATTGATTGATCTATGGCATGATCAACGATGCACGCGGCTCGAAGACAACTTTAACTTGAATATCAGATATATATAAAGGTATCTTTGGCACATCGAAGTTGGCATACACTTCAGCTGATGAAAAATGTGATTGCTCCTATGGCAGTTACATATTAAATTGATGATACTTTTTGCCAAAGGATTGGTTTTTTTTTTTTCATTTTTTGACTTTCATTTGATAGTTGACTTGTAGCTACACAATATAGTCAACCGATCCGAATGAGACTGGATTATTAATACTTCTTAATTAAATTCTTTATGGGTTCGGAGATGTCTTCTTCAACTTGACGACAAACTTGAAGCACCCTTAGCAAAACCAAGTAACAACCGCCACGACAACTTCAACTCACAATGTTAAAATTCTTAGTTTTTTTTTGTCGCTGTTGTTGCTGAGTCTTTTGTTGGCGTTGCACAGGTGCAGTTGGCCAAGAAGTGCGTCTGCAAAACTGGCAACTGCCGTTAGTCAGGTTCGCGGGCTGGTCCACAGCCTGCTTCAGGCTGCGGCAGTCAGCGACAGGCTTAAGGCTAAATTGCAATTTATTTCTAATAAACTTATCAACGCTGCCAGCTACCAAACGGCGGCCCAACGACCAAAAGCCAACCAACAACTACCACTAAAAACAGCCGACTTTGACAATAAATTTAGTGAAATATGAAACCATTAAAGTTGCTAGCCAACTAAAAGTTTTCATTAGCATATTTTCTGCAACAGTCGCCTGGCTTTTAAGCTGGACTTGTAATGAACCCTAAACTACAAAGTTGATGACCACGGGGCTGGAAGAGTGGTTCAGGAGGTGTGGTGGACTGCACTTGGAGCTAATTTATGTGCAGCCATTATAGAGAAATAGTTTAACTTTATGTGCAATTTCTCTCTCTCTCTGTCTCTCTCTCTCTCTCTCTCGATCTAATGTGTTATTAATTTTATGGCAAATTCGCCTAACGATAGGATCTTTTTTTCTGATTTGCTTGGCAAGTGGCAACTCCAGCTGGTTTTTGGCCAACAAAGGCATTCTAAATTATACAAGCAGTTGGATATCTCGTTTGATTAAGTGAGCTGAACCATAAATCGAACAATCTTCTTTCGCTCTGTGTGTGTGTGTGTGTGTGTGTCTGTGTACAGTTAAAATGCTTTTGTGTGTTTTTTTTTTTTTTGAAAATAATTCTCATTATTTTCATGTTTCATTTGCCGCTAGATTTATCAAGACAGCAGCCCAGTCTCAGACTCCAACTCCAGGTCCAATCTCCGACTGGCGCTCCTTTCATTTGCCTACGAAATCCCACAGCAACAACAACAACAAACACTAACAAATAAATTCATCCATTTTGAATTTCTTTCTCGTGTTTTTTAATTAAAACCTCTACCGTAGCCCAATCAGAGCGCCCTAGGTGGCTTATTAGTTTTTACAACAAGCGAACGAACTCTGCGAACCAAGATTGAACGGCGGTGTTGAGCATATTATTT
Organism: Drosophila cognata; assembly: GCA_035041535.1. NCBI lineage: Eukaryota > Metazoa > Arthropoda > Insecta > Diptera > Drosophilidae > Drosophila > Drosophila cognata. The sequence continues at coordinate 6,561,471 of JAWNLC010000571.1, read as the reverse complement.
GATATTGGTACGCTTAAGAATTCCGGGCAGCAGCGGGAGATGGGGAGAATTGGTTATTTTTTTTTTTGTACGCTTTTTCTGCTTATGGCTTCGTTATGGGCCATGATTGATTTGAACGATTCGAAATTTGTGTTTACATGTTTTTTTTTTTTTTTGTTTTTATTGTATGTTGTTTTGTTATGTTTTGGTTGCGGCTTATTGCTGATGATGTACCTTTCGATTTTTACAGATATCCGCAGCTGGTAACTTCGAGCTGGAAATATTAGAAATCTCAAATACCAATAGCCATCTACTAAGCGGCTACTGCTGCGGTGTACCACCAGAACTACGAGCCACCAAGACGACGGGTAAGTTACGCCTATCTCTAAAATAAACACACATATATATGTATATATATATGTATATATTCATATAATTACATATCAAGTCTTTGCTTAACTGACACACATCCGAATTTGACACACATTTCGTGGAATAATAATAATTCATTTATCGCTCACAAGTTTCATTGTGCTCAAGGTCATTATATATTAACGATTGTTTATCAGAAAGACTTGGGGTTATCACTTCAGAGAAGAAAGCTGAAATTTGCGAGCATAGTACCAGTTCTCAGTATTATTTTTTAAGATATAACACTTTATCATCAGTCATGTTTTAACCAAGAAATATGACTTTAAAAAATGGGAAATGTTAAAATATTAAATATAAAATGCAAGAAGGGGGATTTTGGTAGACAGACCAAATAAATATGTATAAATTATTATTTTTAAAAAGGGGCCTAAAAGTGCACATAAATTTCGAGACGTCTACTTTAAATATAGTTATGCATAATATGATTAAAAAGTAAATTTGAGGCAAGTTTTTAACTGTAAATTGGGGCAAATGAAAGCCACGCAAAGATGTAAGAAGCAAAATAGAGAAGAAATAATCATAAATTATGATTAAGCCACAATATATTAACAATAACAAAATCAATTCCATGCGGACTCAAATATTTGCATTAATCTTAATGCTTAAGTGCTCTTACCAATTTTTCAACATTATCAAACAAATTTTTCAATTCGTTTCACATTTTGAATGTCTTTCTTTCTTTGTTTTCTCATTTTTTTTTTTTTTTTTTTGTATATTTTGCAGGCTGCTCACCGTGCACAACGGCATTCCGGCTGTGTTTGAAGGAGTATCAGACAACTGAACAAGGCGCCAGCATATCGACGGGCTGCTCGTTTGGCAACTCCACAACGAAGATACTCGGCGGCTCCAGCTTTGTGCTCAGCGATCCGGGTGTGGGTGCCATTGTCTTACCCTTCACATTTCGTTGGACGGTAAGTTGTTCTTCCCATTGTTGCTGTTGTGGTTAACCAAACGAAACGAAACGAAACGAAACCAAAAACCCCTCTGCCCCCCTCTCTCTGGCAGAAGCCCATGCTACTCCCAAGACTAACACTAATAATAATGAAAACGCACACTTTTGGCACGAGCTGACGGCTCATTGATAACAAACTTAACTCGTCGACTCGTCGACTGTTCCGCATGGAGCTCCACTGTGGCTGATGTGGCTGACGACGGCGTCATCGTGGAATTTCTATGCGATAAACACGCTTGCTGCCGGCAACAATTCGCCGCAAGTGCAGCCGTGATAAGCACTGGAGCAGTAGCTGCTTAGTAGTCTATTGCTCTTGCGATCTATCTAGAGACGGTTTCCGGTTAAAAACTCAAAAAAAAACAATAACAAAATTCCACCGAAAAAACAATGTAAAAAATAAAACCAAAAGTTTACTATCGGAGATTGGCATTCTTAAAGATACTCTGTATTCGATTTCGTGAAATTAAGAGCAGCTAGCCGAATAGGGAAATACTTTTGATCTGTACGCTTATTCATGTCGATTTTTTAATTAGTTATCGATAAATAGAAGGACAGCTATCCGAATAGTCATAGAAAAAGGAAGCAAGAGTGCTTTAGTTAAGAGTGTAATTCCGGAGGAAGATATCCTGTATTCAATTTTGGAGAGCGAAGGATAGCTAGCCGAAAAGGAAAATATTATTGACGTGATGCTTGTATCTCTTACTTAATTCGATAAATTTTGATATTCCTAGTTGTGAATGAGTTACTGACAAATGCAAGCGGAGCTATCCGAATATGCATACTCCATAGAGATCATACCTAGTTCTTATTTACTTCGCTTCTTAAGTTTGCCGACATCTTAAGTTTTGAATGAGTTATTGATAAACGAAACTAAAGCTTATGGCAAATACAAATCTGCCTTGCACGTTTTAGTTGTGTAGTTTCTATAGTCTCTGAGATCAGACATACAAACGTGTTATCTCCTACTGCATGTTGTCCACATGCATACCCATTTCTAATATGTGCAGGGTATACAAAACAACAAACAACTTGGCCAGCACCAGAATATAAGTTGTTCCTCTCGGCGGCTCATAGATCTGCCTGAGACTGAATATAATTGTTGACTCATGATGCGTCGTCCTAAGCCTTTGGAAAATACTATATATATATATACAGTGTGCGTCAGCTTATTTTCAACAGTGTCAAAGAAAAAACGTAATTGCCTGCCATAAAGTAATTATACATTATTTTTCAAAAATTCCAAAGACCGATGGTAGGTACATTTATTACCCACCAATATGAATGGATGACCCAAATAAACTGAGGTTTCCCCACCTGCTAGGTAGGATTATGTAAAAATGTAGCCTATTTTTAGGTGACAGCTTATTTGGATCAGGTACATTGTGGACACCTGGGAGCCATAGAACCCGGATTTTTTACCTAAAGTTGAGTATTTTCGGAATAAATAGATCAATACTTCGTAGTCAGTTTAGTTATATCCTGCATCCCGAGTTCAATAAGCCCACAAGGACTATGGACAAACGGACTACCATTGAACAACGGAAACTCATCCTGGAACACCACAAGAACGGATATTCACATCGCCAAATAGCTGAAATGGTCAATCTGAGCAACTCAACCACGTATAACATCATTCGGCGCTTCGTCGACGCAAATTGGATTGAGGGCAAGGGCATAATGGCACCAAACCCGCTTTTCACCGAAGAGGAGGATCGGAGGATCATTAGGAAAATAAGGGCAAATCCCAAGCTATCGACTCCAAAAATGACTCAACAGGTGCAGGATAAAATGGGGAAAAAGTGCTGTGTGGAAACTGTGCGCATTGTTCTGCTCAAACATGACTTAAATGCCCGAGCACCACGGAAAAAGTCCTTTATAAGCGCACCAAATTAAGGGACTAGGATGACGGTGTCCAAAACCCACTTGGACAAGGATCTGGAGTTTTGGAACACAGTCATATTTGGAGATGAGTCCAAATTCATAATTTTTGGCTCGGACGGACGGAATTATGTGTCCAAGTGGGTTTTGGCGACCGTCATCCTAGACTTATGGCAGGCAATTACGTTTTTTCTTTAACACTGTTGAAAATAAGCTGACGCACACTGTATATATATATATACTTGCACAAGTATATGGGGAAAATAAATCACGGCTGGCTGCCACTGGAAAAAAAGCCGCTTACTCGTTGCGGTAGCCGAATATAAAAAGCAATTAAAAATTATGTTTTATTTTTCATTTTTAGTGGTAAGCCTCTTTCGGTTGCCTCGGCTCACCCTCGTCTCAAGCAGTTTCTGGGGCCTGGGCATTAATTAAGTGCGCATAATGCGGGCTTATGACTGCTAAAACGTGGCATATTTCGACTGTTCACGTTCCGTCGCGCTATAAAGCATAGCCACAGCTGCTGCTGATTCTGATTTTGATTCTGCTGTTGCTGCTGCCTCATGCAAGCCAGTAAATGTAACTTGGTCTGGGCGTAGTTGCCAGTTGAATTTAACTCTTGTTTTTTTTTTTTGGTGTTTGTTAGTTAAGGTTTTTTTTCTTGTAGTCGTTTTTTTTTTCTCTCTCAAAACGGTAATGTACAAGCACCAAACTAACTTGGTTAACAATTACACGCCTTCGTCGACACTGCCAACTAATTCTCTGCTGATGGCCATAAGCCAGACGTTGACAGCGTTGCCGATGGTGACGCTGACGCTAACAGCGACTGCGACTGCGACGTCGGCATGCGCATGTGCCGTCGTTTACATTAAGCGACTGACTCGCCATAGTTGCTTATGGCCAAGTCTGGGAAGCCGGCGCGCATGCGTCAGAAAGCCGACTCTGCACTTAGAGAAAAGTTATTTTGGAATCTCACGAAAGAAGGTCTAAAGTTATGTCATCCAAAAGCATCATGTTCCTTAATAATCATGAATCATTCGGAATTTAAACGCCAATCGCTTGACCAATCCTTGACTTATAATTGAAAAATATTGTCAACAAGTCTAAAAACTCTAATTTATAACTTACCAATTCAAATTCCGGATTCAAACTCATGTGTGCAAGTTTACAATAGACGTTTTGACATCTAATCAGGTTCACAGTTTGTTCACATGTTTAGCATTTCAATATTTGAAAAAGTCAAAATTCTCTAATTTGTAAGAATTAAGATGTCAGAACTTAAAATCTTCATTCAAACTTCATTCATGTGATTTTATTTGAAGTGGTTAACAAGATTCGAATTTTAGCAGATGTTAAGCAGTTTTGCATTTTGGAATTGTGAAATTACCAATTTGCTTGCAACGAACGTTTTCTGTTTATAATTTTTTCGAGTGTTAGTGTTCTGGGTTCGTGTTGGAGTCGGAGTCCGAGTTCGAGTCTGAGTCTGAATCTAAGTCTGCGGCGGGCGCAGTTTCGTGGTCGTGGCCTGAAGTGCGGACAACCTGTTTCGTGGGAACATTACCTTGTCGCGCTTGTCGCTCGCTCGCTTGGCCCGATGGCGATACGTTACGTTACGCTTCGCTATGGTTTCGCTTTAATCTTGCCCTGACTGCCTGCCTGCAACTCTCACACATGTACTCGTATATGAGCGAGTGTGTGTCTGTGTGTGTGTGTGTGTGTGTGCCTTATGCATGCCACCAAATGAAACCTGGCAAATGTTTGAACTGGCGTCGGCATTGGCAAATTCTGCATACGAACGAGGCAATATTTGCTCCATCTCAAGAAGCCTTTCACAAAATCACGAAATCTTCAAAAATCAAGCTGCCGATATATAAGCGAGTTGTTACTTTTGTTGTTGTTGTTGTTGTCTCTGCTTGTTGCTGCTGATGCGTCGCAATTGTCCCACTTTTTATTGAATGACTTTTTTTTCCCCCAACTTCTGCGGCTTCGACTGAGTTGATTGAGTGAATGGCACGTTAAAACTTATAAACATGACTTATGAAATACTTCAAACACTTAAAACAAGTTGAAGCATCAGCAACAACAACAACAACCACAGCAGCAACATCATCATCAGCAGCAGCATCTTCAATGTAACTGTCAAACACAAAATCCAACAGGGCCCATCGAACAATTCAAGAAACATACAAAAAAATAATAACCAAATATGAATTTCACTTGACAATATTTTCAACTCTTTTGGTGGAGTGCGCGTGCGCAATCATCCACAAAATTCTCAAGTGGAATTTGTTGCTCTTGCTCTACTTTTATACAAATACATATACATATACATATGTAGATATATATATGTGTATATGTGTGCTTAGGCCAGATGAATGGCATTCCCATAGTTGCATAGATTCCATTTTCAGCTGAACTGCCCTCACATGAAGCCATATTTGGAGTTGCCTCCTTAATAATACAAATAAAAAATGGAGAAGATGTATAAATGTTCGAAAGCTTTCGCTTATAGCACGCAAATGGTTCACTGCCATTGATAAAACTCGGATGAAAGTGGGCAGGTTATTTGTCCAACACATTGGTTGTTGTTGTTGTTGTTGTTTCTGGTGCAGATGTGCCGAATGGATGCCAAGTATGGTCAAGTTCTTGACAGTTTGTAAACAATTCAGTGGCCAATTGAAAGCTCAACGATGGTGTCTTGATTGCTACTTGATTTTAGCCAGTATTCAAATGATCTGATCAGAGCTAAAGATCCAGCTATTTATAGATATTATTTTTATATTATTATTTATATTTCTTTTGAATTTCTTGAGTACAACATTAATCTTTAATCACTCGTAACATATGATGATGAATTGATCAAATTAACAATAGATTGTAAAATGGCATCATAAACATTTCGATTCATCAGCTTGCTTATTAAAAATATATTTATTATATATTTATATTTAATTATGCACTAAATATAATGGAAGTGTATATCTTTTACTTGTTCATATCAAAGCTTTTCCGTTTTCGATAATTGGAGCACGAACAGGAGTTAATAACAACCGATTTAAATAGAAGTCAAATTGTAGATCACGACACTTAGAATATTCTCGATAGGATGATGAGTTAATTATCTACTAAGGGCAACTATGTACATATCCATGGTTCCTATCATCATTTATTTTTAATTGCTTTTTTATATTTACATCACTTCTAAATGCTATTTGATTCCCTCTTTAGCACACTTTGCGATATAGTGGCAGTTGCTCTCAATGGCGCGTGTCTGTGGTCTGAACATGAATATTGAAATCCGAAACCAATTCAACGCCATTTTCAATTAAAAAACTTCCGCTGTCATCGAGGCAAGTCAAGATTTTTAGCATGCGCCCGCCCGGAAGAGCGAAGAGCGTTGAGAGAACTCAAATTATGACAGCGGGAAATTGAATGGAAATTCGAGCAGTGGGCAGCAACAAAAACAACAACTACAACAACAACAACAAAAAATAACAATTGCTGAATGGATTTGATAAACTGTGTCAAGTTGCAAGAAGCGGCCAGAGTTGAACTGTTTGTAATTAGGCAATGTCTGCTTTGGACTGATTTAGTGTTGCGTCGCCAGGCCAATTACTTGGGAACAAGCCAACAAGCCGGCAGCCCAGCAGATCTGCAATTCACCTCTTCGCTGCCCCTCTTCCTGCAAATTGCTAAATGAGCATTTCCTGGCATCCAGCGGCGCAGACGACAACGTCGTCGTCGCCGAAGTCGTAGTGGACGTTTAATTGCTTTTTGTGCCACGAGAAATCTTCTGCTCAGTTGGCAATTACAACAAGAACAACAACAACGACAACAACATCAACAACAAAAACAAAACAGCGAGTCTTCAATTTTTATGCGAGCATTCACAGAACAAAATCTAAAAAAAAAAGAAACAGAAATTTGTTTTGCGCGGCCAATTGCAGCAAATGCTTTGGACTGGAATGGGAATCCACTCCCTGGCAATGTTTAGAAAGTTTTTGATGCTTTGTTTTCGCTTTTGCGTGAAATTAAAGCGTTTGTTTGTGCATTTAGGTTTGTCTTTGTCTTTGTCTTTGTCTTTGTCTTTGTCTTTGTCTCTGTCTGTTGTTGTGTGTTTGCTTGTTTGTTGTTCGTTATTCGCTTTGTGGTCCGTTGTCTTCATTTGCATCACTTGCTGCTAGTGCCGAAAAGCCAACTTCAGATTAAACTGCCCATTAACGTCAACACTGCGACGAGAGACGAATGCCAAAATGTTGCCTCCTACCTCCTGCCATGGGCGTAGCTAGAATCTCAGCTAATGGGGGCTAGTTCGGATGAGTTATGCCAGTTATCTTTAGTTCCAAACTGATTTCAGCTCAATAAGTTGAAATATTCTTATAAAAGTGATATTTGTACCAAGGCTTATCAGTTTCTTCCGATATTATAATGGAATCTTTTAACTATTATTATTATTGTTATTATTTTATATATATTAATATAATTACAGCGTTTTAGGTATGACTCTAGTAGAAATATTGTATTTCAATATATTTTATGTATACATTTTATTTCGCCCTGTTTCGTGTGCCCCTCGTGGCTACGTCCATGCTCTTATCGCCTTCGAACACTCGCTAACCTCTTCTGCTTCTTTTTTTGTTTTTGTTTTTTCTTTTGGTTGCTGCAACGTTCAATTACAGAAGTCGTTTACGCTGATACTCCAGGCGTTGGACATGTACAACACATCCTATCCAGGTAAGTGCGGTGGCAATTGCAAATGCAACATGTTGTTTGTGCCGTTGTTGTTGCTGCAGCTGATCGTGTGTTGTTGAGCGGAGCATTTGGCTTAATTAGCACAGCAAACGCAGCCCATAACAATAAGAGACAACAGCAACAACAACAGCATCAGCAACTGTTGCCAGACAATTGAGCGCAAAATGTTGTCAGCCATGTCTAAAACATTGCCTTTCTCCCTCCACCCCAAAAATCTATCCAAATTCTTGACAACTTTTTGTGTGGAACGCCAACGTTGATGCCACCATCGTTGACTCCGCTGATGCTGCTGCTGTCCAATTGGGATGCAAAACCCACAACAACCACAAAACGACGACGACGACGACGACAATGCCAAAATGCAGATGCGGAAAGGTTAATTGAAGAAACATCATACTCGGGCGTGATACTGCCGTCGCCGGAGTGGAAGACACTGGACCACATCGGTCGCAACGCGCGCATCACCTATCGCGTCCGGGTGCAATGCGCCGTTACCTACTACAACACGACCTGCACGACCTTTTGCCGACCGCGGGACGATCAGTTCGGTCACTACGCTTGCGGCTCGGAGGGTCAGAAGCTCTGCTTGAATGGCTGGCAGGGCGTCAACTGTGAGGAGGCCATTTGCAAGCCCGGCTGTGATCCCATTCACGGCAAGTGTGATCGACCCGGTGAATGCGAGTAAGTACGCTATAATTAACATCATTCCTTACCCAAACCCCCCCGCCTCATCTATCCCCTTAACGATGTGATTATGACACTTTTTTTTTTGTTGCCTCTGCTGCGTGTGTCGTACAACATTGGTGCGCTTAATGGCCTGGCCTGGCCCCTTGGGGCAGATTGCTGGCAATGTTGACCAGGCATCGACAGCGACTCGAACACAGGCACAGTTATAATGGCTCCTATGCTTTTTATAGCACAATTAAGCACATCATAGAGAAATGGAGTTCTTTGGGTGGCTTTCTGCTTTTTGCTGCTTGCCAACAACAACAATCGTAATACTCCCAGCGGATGTGTAAACAGTTGTCAAGCTCAATGCACCACATTCATAGTTAGTTGGGAAAGTTTCTTTCATGTGACACTAGGCATCAACTTTTCGCAATAATGCCATGGGAAACAAATACTAATACGGCCATTAACTTTAAAAATCAGATCAGATCATAAAACAAAAATTCTCAATCTGATGACCAATATCGACTTTGATTTTCTATAATTGATAACAAATATAGACTTGTCGATAACAAGGGCAGCCATCAACTCATTGACATCTTAAATATAATTCAACTTATTGGGAATGCAAAGGGAGAGAAACAATTTGAAATTCCCAACAAGGTATTCGGCCTAGCCGCGGTTTATAATAAAATCTTCTACGCTATCGCTATGAAGTTGTAAGCAGCTGCAATCTGCAATCAACAGCCATCGATGCTGCACTTTCCACAGTGCTATTCACAATTCGCTAGGCAATTCTCTGGTCTTGGTCTCCGATCAGGAGGCACTTAGCTCTTGGCTCTGCTAATCAAACACCCGCACGATGCCCAAATGCTAGACGGCATTGCATTGCTCCAACTTCAACTCCAACTGCGACTCCAACACCGACCGCCAATCGCCAAGTGAATGGTCATGCCCGCTGCCAGAACACAACATGAACGGTTGCCTGCCATGCCAAAGGATGACTATGCGGCAAGAGGAAGGAGGAGGAGCAGCTGAAGCCGCAGGCGGCAACAGCACGAAAAAACGTTTGTGGTTTTGTGGAATTGTTACTGTGGTTGTTATTGTTGTTGTTGTTGTTGCCGTTGTAAATGTTTGAGCGTAACACAGAATACGTGAGCCAGCGGCCATGATTGCATTTCTCAGAGGCAACAACCACAGATTCACCCGTCAGTCAGCAGCACCAACAACTGCATGCCCCTCTGTTGGCCCTGCCCTCCCCTGCTGTATACGCTCGCCTTGGCATTGGGTCCTGGCGCACTGATTCTAAATAGCAATAATTAGCGTGGCCTAGAAACCATCAAATCAAAAAAAAAAAAAAACCAGTCAAATGTTGCAACTATCTTGCTGCAGCAGATTTCTGTCGTTCGTCGTTCGTCGTTCGTCGTTCACAGACTTTTCGCACAGCCTCTTTTAGCCAACAGCAAGAGCAGCAACAACAATTATAAGCAAGAAGAAAAATTACTTTGCTGTTTGCACGTTGCTGGCCCATTTGCGCTCGCCGCGAATGCCGCTTGCAATAGATTCATTTACAGATAACAACAGGCTGCTGTTTTAATGAAATCATAAATTATAGACATCGAACAACGTCACATCGTCTCTCCTGCACCACTAGACTGTACCACTGGGCCTCGAACGTAACGTTCCGTTCCGGCTATCGCCTTGAACGTCATGCCCAGCTTGTAGAGTTAGCACCTCAACTGGCGGCTGGCGGCTGGCAACTGGCGGCTGGCGGCGATAACTCGATGGCCAGGCAATTTAACTTTGATCCCTGCACTTTAGCGTGTTGCGGCGATAAAATCGCAGCATCAACGGCCAAAAACACAAATCCATTCGGTTAACCATAACTATTTTATGCCTCCATCCTGCATTTGTTGTTTGGTTTCAGGCCCAAGGCTAAAGTTCAAAGTGACCCAATTCGCTGATTAGAATACTTTGACATGCGTTCCCATGCAAATTGACACATTGCCTTGCATTTATTGAAATGAAATAAACAAGTACTGTTAGCAAATCTAGCTCTTTATAATGCTAATGCAGCTAAAAAGATTTAGTTTTATATTAAAACTTTTTTATTTGAATTAGATTTTATTCATCAATAAAAAAATTATTTAAATTGAAATCAATTCAAACCTGAACTGTTTCTATCTGATATTAAATTTGGTTTCCCTTTCTACCGGTTGACTTGGCATTACTCAAAAGAAAAATAATTTATACTTGTTTAAATTTGCAAACTTTTATTTCTGTGCTATGTTTTTATTTTTCACAATAAGATTTAAGTTTTAGTTCTGCAGTGAATCACATTCTGATAGGGCATAAAATTAGTTAGGTGCCGATTTGTATGCTAGATTATAGATTAAAAAGTGGATTAACTGCAGTGCTTGCCTTGAAAACTAATCACTTGATTTTCTTTTGCCATAATCATCATAACCAGGTGTCGACCCGGCTGGCGTGGTCCGTTGTGCAACGAGTGTATGGTCTATCCCGGTTGCAAGCATGGTTCCTGCAATGGCAGCGCCTGGAAATGCGTTTGCGATACGAATTGGGGTGGCATATTATGCGATCAAGGTAAGCGACCCGAGTGGAGCCTTGGCAATTACCGGCTAAAGGCAACACCTGGTGGTTGGTGGATGGTGCATGGTGCATGGTGCATGTCGAACGACATCATTATGATAATATCGATGTTGTGTGGCATTTTTGAAAGTATTGCATCGCCTTGGTTTTGTTTCGTTCGCACACAGATTTAAATTACTGTGGCACCCATGAACCCTGCAAGCATGGCGGCACCTGCGAGAACACCGCACCGGATCAGTATCGCTGCACATGCGCCGAAGGATTGTCGGGTGAGCAGTGTGAAATTGTGGAGCATCCATGCGCCACACAGCCCTGCCGCAACGGCGGCACATGCACCCTCAAGGTAAGCGCTCAATTTATAGACATTTTCTAAAATAATTTTTGCCATGCTGCAAGCAAAAGAGCCAACTACAAACTACACAACTACTCGTTGCATTTACTCTACAGCTAACAAATGCAACGCGGCCAACAACTTATCGCGTCATGCGTGGCATGAGCTCCTCCATGGGCAAACCGATAAGCCGACGCAATTCAATACGCAGCCTCGCCGGCTTGCTGCAGGAAGCGCACAATGCTAGTGGTAGCAGTGGAGCCAGTGGCAGCAGCAGTGGAGGCGCCTCCCAACAGCTGCCGCCGCTGTCGGCCGAGTTTACTTGCGGCTGTGCTGCCGGCTGGACGGGATCAACATGTGAAATAAGTGAGTTTTGATTTAATTTTTCGCATTTGCTGCAGCACGCGATTAGCCACAGTCAGAGCTACAATAACAGCAATTTGTTGTTGTTGTTCTTGTTGTTGGTGTTGCTACTCGATCATGCAATTGAGCACAAACGCATTTGACTGTAGCGAAATGAAATGAAACGTAGCACGCACGCAGACCCAAATACTTTTTCCCTCGTCTTGTTGTTAATGTTGTTGGTATTTGGCTTTTTGTGTTGTTGCCACGGTGGTCTGGCAAATTTGATTTTGCATTTCAATTGGAGCACGACCGAAACAACACATTCACCACTCGTTTCAAATCATTTTTGATAGGCAGTGCAATAAGCCATAAGCTAATTAAGTTTGCCGCTCTAATATCAAACGACTTAGGCAACAAACTTGCCGACCATCAATTCAACGCCGTCCAAAATGAAAATTGGCCAGTTTAATTTTCGCCTTGTTTAGCAAAATTGGTATAGAGTCTACTTTGTTGCAAATGTTATGTTGTTGTTATATACAATGTAACAATCTGGCAACTCTTATTTAGTTTATCTTAAGTTTTCCATTGTTCCTTCATTTGTATGTACTCAAAAATGAATGTCATCATTGCATTCAACGCATTTCGTTTTATTGAAAGGCGACCAATATTGGTCGACACAAGAAATATAAAAAATTCCAAATATATATATTTTAAATATAAATTTTAAAAAATTCGTAATTTGAAGCTGAGTAGGAGGATAAAAGTATACCTTGGACTTCATATCATGGGAGAACAATGCTGACCTTATTCATTAAGGCACACAGGCAGGGTCAAGGGTCAGATTAACACAATTTTCGAGCGTTTCGTTTATCGCATTTATCAGCAAACAAACAAATGAGTTGCGTGAGACGAGCCAGCTTCTCTCTGAGGCTGATTTCTGGCAAGTGATAAGCAATGCACGCAGCTACCAATCTGCACGTGAGTTTGGCAGCAGTTCATTGACTCTGGGCTGCGTTTAATGCCACCTGCTGGTGGACAAGGGCCTGGCTTGAGTTAAAGTTGAGCTCGCTCAACAACAAAATCAACACATTTGCACTTGAGTTGCGGCTGCCACTTAACCAATCGCTGACTTACTCACTCTTCTTCCTTTCCCCCTCTCTCTCTCTCGCTCTCTCTCTGTGTCTGTTTGTCTGTCTCTCGTTTAGATATTGATGAGTGCGCTGGAGGTCCCTGCGAGCATGGTGGCACTTGTGTCGATCTAATCGGCGGCTTTCGCTGCGAATGTCCGCCCGAGTGGCACGGCGATGTCTGTCAGGTGGACGTGAACGAATGCGAGGCATCCTATGCGGCATCCCTGCCCGCTGCAACAACGCTGCTGACCACCACCGCCAGCGCCATCATTGGCAGTAATCTGAGCAGCTCTGCAGCACTGTTGGCCGCTTTGACAAGTGCCGTTGCCGCCTCAAATAATGCTGCTGCAAACGGTCCCTGCATCAATGCGCGCGAATGCTTGAATCTGCCTGGATCGTTCTCCTGTTTGTGCCTCGAGGGTTGGGGCGGCGCCACATGTGCCGAGAATTTGGATGATTGTGTGGGCCAGTGCAAGAATGGCGCCAGTTGCATTGATCTGGTCAACGATTATCGGTGCGCCTGCGCCACCGGCTACACGGGCCGCGACTGCGAGACGGACATCGATGAGTGCGCCACTTCGCCGTGTCGCAATGGTGGCGAATGCGTCGACATGGTTGGCAAATTCAATTGCATTTGCCCGCTGGGCTACTCGGGCACCCTGTGCGAGGAGGCCAAGGATCATTGCACGCCATCGCCCTGCCTGCAGGGCCGTTGCCTCAATACGCCCGGCAGCTACTATTGCCACTGTCCGCCGGATCGTGCCGGCAAACACTGCGAGCAGCTACGTCCACTTTGCTCGCAGCCACCCTGCAATGGTGAGCTGACTGCAACTTAATAAAGAGCGCCAAAAATAATCATAAGCCTAATCCACTACTGTCTGTCAACCAACAGAGGGCTGCTTTATCAATGTGACAACGACAACAACAGGAACAGCAGCAAAGGCGACAACAACAACAGCAACAGCGATGACAAAGACTCCGACCAAAATGACGACGATGACAACGCCCAGTGGACAGCCCTGCAGCGGTCATGGCAGCTGCGAGATGAGCGACGTGGGCACCTTCTGCAAATGTCATGTGGGCCACACCGGCACCTTTTGCGAGCACAGTGAGTAATCTACACTCAAACACACACACACTCACACACACAGACAGAAACAGCAATCGAAACAGAAACGGCAAACAGCAAACTCATTAACTTTCTGCAGATCTCAACGAATGCTCGCCGAATCCTTGTCGAAATGCTGGAATCTGCCTCGACGGTGACGGCGACTTTACATGCGAGTGCATGTCCGGCTGGACAGGTGAGTCGATGCAGTCAGTCTTTGCAGTCTTTGCAGTTGCTGCTGGCTGGCTCAAGTGAATGTCAAAACCCGAGCGCAACAAGTGCAGCCAACAACAACTTGCAGCTGAGCATGACGAGACTTGATTGCTCTGTCTATGTTGACAACCTGGGAATAAGCTTTTGGACAGTTGAAATCCAAATGGATAGTACGGATAGATAAAAGACGAAATCTTAATAGATAGATAAATAATAACTGAAATGATGATATATACATTAAATATTAATGACTTGTATATTTAGATAAGAGCTGAAATCGTAATGGAAACGATTGAATTGATATACAAATTATTATATTTATTTTTTATTGAATTTTTTTTTGGACAATCAAGTGAATTTTCAGACAATTTCCAATATCCAAGATAAAATGTTGGAAGCAAATAATGCAATATTAGTGATTTTAAGGTTCCATACCACTTCGCAAAGCTGAAATGCTTTTGGTGAGTGTATAAAAACCTGCTGTAAGCCGACTGCCTCACAGGCGCATTATAAACGCTTTGGGAGCTTTAAATGAGTGCGAGACGAGAGCTGAGCACGTTAAGTGAGCTGAACACACACACACACACACACACACACACACAAGCATACACACAGACACACACCTAGCACACTCAGCACACATTCACACAGTCACTCAAATTGTCGGTCGCATTTATTTGAACATTGAAAGTCGGCAGTCATTACAGCCTCAATTTGTGGCGAATGCGGCAAACTGTGAGCGGTAATAATCTGCGCATTGGTCTCAGTTTGCCACATGTGGCACTTGAGACGTGGGGCAGTGGCGCGTTTCATCTGTGTTCGGGTGTTATGTACATCCAACCAGTCACAAACTTCGCATGATTTATGTTTGTTTTCGATTTGTGCGATTTGCATATTTCACGCATTTCGTTTTTTTGTCACAGATACATGACTAAAAGATACAGATACATTAGTGCAGATAGAGATACAGCTACATCGATCTATGTCAGCTCACTTTTACTTTTCAATTTCAATTAGTTGCAGCCGTCATTTAGCCTTGGCTTGCGCACAGTCAACATCCTGTCGCTGCTTTTAATTTTATTTGATTTTCGCTCAAGTTCGTTCTCTAAGTCTTTTGTTTCTGTGTGCTATGTTGTTGTTTCATTAGGCAAACGTTGTTCGGAACGCGCCACAGTCTGCTATGCGGGTCAGTGCCAGAACGGTGGCACCTGCATGCCCGGAGCACCGGACAAGGCGCTGCAGCCGCACTGCCGCTGTGCACCTGGATGGACGGGCCTCTTCTGCGCGGAGGCCATCGACCAGTGCAGGGGACAGCCTTGCCACAATGGCGGCACCTGTGAGTCGGGCGCCGGCTGGTTTCGCTGTCTGTGCGCTCAAGGCTTCTCGGGACCCGATTGTCGCATCAACGTGAACGAGTGCTCGCCCCAGCCTTGCCAAGGTGGCGCCACCTGCATCGATGGCATTGGCGGCTACTCATGCATCTGTCCCCCAGGACGACATGGTCTGCGCTGTGAGATATGTAAGTAGAGCATTGAATCTCCCTTCCCTTGCTAAAAAGTTTGATTTAGATTTTAGATTTTCGTCCACGTTTTGAAATTTTAATATGTGTATCATTTTAAATTTGTTAAATTCGACGCAGGCAGAAAAACAGTTATTTGATTTTTTTCGGTTAAAAAAGCTCAAACATTTATTCCAGCATGTGAACAATTTTTTCTTTAATTTTACCCCCCGTAGTGAAAATCAATTTTCGATTGTCTCAAATTTGTAACCTTCAAGTGTGTCAAGGCTTTTCTAACTATCGAAACATTGCGCCCTCTCTTAATAGTACTCTCCGATCCGAAGTCAGCCTGCTTGAATGCCAGCAACACCATTTCACCTTATGCCGCCCTGAATCAGAGCCAGAATTGGCTGGACACTGCACTCACCGGACGCAGCGACGAGGATGAGCATTGCAATGCGTGTGTCTGTGAGAATGGCACCTCTCGCTGCACGAATCTCTGGTGTGGCCTGCCCAATTGTTTTAAGCTCGATCCATTGTCCAAATCCTCGAATCTCTCCGGAGTCTGCAAACTGCATGAAGTGTGCGTGCCAGCTTTAGGGGAAACATGCCTAGCGCCACCGTGCAGCGTGCGTGGCGATTGTCGCGCCCTGGAGCCATCGAGGCGTGTGGCACCGCCTCGTCTGCCGGCCAAGGCCAGCTGTTGGCCCAATCAGGCACTCGTGAACGAGAACTGTGCTCGGCTTACCATACTCCTGGATCTGGAACGTGTGGGCAAGGGCGCCACTGTGGAGGGTCTGTGTTCGCTGGTGCGAGTTCTGCTTGCGGCCAGACTGATTAAGCAACCGATTGTGCCGCCAGCGAGTCCAGCACAGGAGCAGGGCATGCTTATGGTGCTGTGCGATCTGAAGACGGGCACAAATGACACCATCGAACTGACAGTGGTAAGTCGAATTAATGTTAAGTATTATAATATTCATAAATTTTTGAATTTAGCATAAGGTTCACAATAAGTTATTTATAGTAGTAAATTCAATAGAGGCCCAACTATTTCTTATAGCATCTCCTCTCCTTACAGTCCTCCAGCCAGCTCAATGATCAGCAACTGCCTGTGGCGGTGGCCTTGTTGGGTGAACTGCTCAGTTCTCGCCAACTGAACGGAATCCAGCGACGCAATGAACTACAGCTGCAGCATGCGAAGCTGGCAGCGCTCACGTCCATACTGGAGGTGAAGCTGGAGACGGCTCGAGTGGCTGATGGCAATAGTCACAGTCTGCTCATTGGCATCCTCTGTGGAATCTTCATCGTGCTAGTGGGCTTCTCCATATTCATAAGCCTTTACTGGAAGCAGCGACTGGCGTATCGCAGCAGCTCGGGCATGAATCTGACACCACCGATCGACGCACTGCGTCACGAGGAGGAGAAGTCCAATAATCTGCAGAACGAGGAGAACCTGCGACGCTATACGAATCCACTCAAAGGCAGCACCACATCGCTGCGTGCCGGCACCGGTATGGAACTGAGCCTGAATCCGGCGCCAGAGCTGGCGGCAACAGCGGCCAGCAGCTCAGCGCTTCATCGCTCCCAGCCTCTGTTCCCGCCCTGCGATTTTGAGCGAGAGCTGGACGTGAGCACGGGACTGAAGCAGGCGCACAAGCGCAGCTCACAGATACTGTTGCACAAGACGCAAAACTCCGATATGAAGAAGAACACTGTCGGCTCACTAGAGAGTCCGCGCAAGGATTTCGGCAAGCGTTCCATCAACTGCAAGTCGCTGCCTCCGGCGGCAAGCGATGATAGCGTCGATGTCCTCACCACCGTGGTGGTCTAAGGAGGGGGGCCATATATAAATGGGCAGCGATCTCAAGACCCAACAGCCCTCGGCTCATTTCTGCTTAAAAGTTCCTGGCATTTAGCATGGCATTTCCGTTTCCGTTTTCAATGACGATGAAGATGATGATGATGATGATGATGATGATGATGATGATGATGCAGCCAGCCATTGCCACAGCACGGGCGCGTTTTCCAAGTGCATTAGTAGAGTATTTAATTAGTGTGTAAGTTAGTTAGCTATGGAGTTAGTTATTTAGTTAAGCTAGCTAGTTGGTTACTTAGTTAGTTAGTTAGTTAGTTGTGGCTGCGTAGTTAGCATTTTGTGTTGCATTCTTTGTTAGTGTAATTTCAAATTCTTCTCTCCATCGCTAAGCAACATCCTACACAGTGTGATATTTAGTAGTATAAACCAGGACGCGCATATACTCGTATATAACCCATATGTATATCCTTTGTGGCCCCATGCACAGGAGCCTGTACATAAATAGCATAGCTCTCTAACTCTCTCGTTGCAGAGAGGTAATGTGTAATTAATCAGTAAGCAACCAGCTCTTAAGTTGTACATACAAATTGTAAAGTTGTAGTTACCGTAATTGTATTTTGTCTTAAAATCAAGAGATAAACTTAAGCCGCAACAGGTAGGACTTAAAAAGAAAAGCATCAACAACAACAACGAACAAAACAAATTTTTTATGTCGTTTGCAATAAAATCAATCGATTGTCGCTAAATTAAATAGCTGTGTATTTAAGTATAAAGTAAAACAAATTAATTCCACATACTGTATGTAATATACTAAACATAGTAATATTTATTTATTATTATTTTTATGTAGCGCCAGTGCACTCTGTAAGCAGTTACTTTTGATCTAGACGCAATAAAGCAATATCAATTATGATAGTAAAACATATTAACAATTGAAATCTATTGAAATTTTGGATTGGAGGTTCTTATGAAGTGCTAGCCACAATTGTAAGTATTTTTGAATTTCCATTCAACTGACCAGCTTTGACAATTTTCAAGTACTCAGGACGCAAAAATTTTAATTGTCCCAAATAAATAAGAAACAAATATATATTTACTTTTTTTTTTTGGTTCTAGAAACGCTTGAAAATATTATTATGCAATAAATTCAATTCAATAATGGATACAAAATTTATTTCAAAGTTATGTTATAAGTGCGACTTTGAACATATTTTTAAATTGTTATCCCAAAAAAGAGATCTGAAAATGATTTGATGAGTTGCGAGATTTCATATATGTATATATGTATATAGCAAACCCTACCTTGATTTCGATATTCACAATTTAAGTATTGTTCGATCTTTGATCGTTTCGATGCCATTTCCTGTGCGTTTTGCCTGGCATAACTGAAATATTCCCAGCAGCGCTTGCAGCGACCGCATTTGAAATATGCGCTAATTGAATGTGAAAACGAATCGCGGGCTGGAACTACAGGACAAGTCAAACGACAAGGCAATGAAACAGCGACGTGGCTTACAGGCCTCCAAGAGGAAAGCGAAATGGTCAGAGAGCAATGCATTTTACGTTGTTTGGTTTCTAATTAAAATACCAAAAAGCCGAAAACAAAACTAAGCTCAATTGCTGATCGAGTCGCAAAACGTGGCGACTTTCGTACCTTGATCGTTGCTCGACTGTGCATGTGCGTGTGTGTGTGCGAGTGTGAGTTGTGTGTGCGTAAATTTCGTGAACAAAACGAAATGGCCGCGTTGTGCGTTGTTAATGAAGCAGAAAATGCCAGGAATTTTCGCTTGATTGTGGCAACGATCGACGAAGCGGCTTCGGCTTTTGGCCAGCTTGCCGGCTTGAGTGTTTTATTTAGTTATTGAACAGCTAAACCGTCGGAGGGAACAGTCAAACACAGCTAACACAGCACTGGGCCGTCCTTTTTTGTATGGACTGAAAGAGAGGAGCGAAAATTTAGCAGCATTTTTGGCGCTTTTGTTGTTGGTTTTTTAATTAACGCGCACTACGTTTTCAACTTTTGAAGGGTCCCCGAGTGCGCATGATGGGCATATAACTCATTGGAATTATGGAAGGAGAAGCAGAGAATTGGCAAAAAGAAGAAGTTGAAACGTCCACCCCAAGTCTCGGGCACCCAGGCATCGAGGCAGCAAGTCAGCCATCGAAACTTGTCTGAGACCAGAACAGAACAGAGCCGAACAGAGCAGAACGTACATAAACTTTATCCGTCTATAATCTAAATATGTTTCGCTGTATAGCGCTGCTTTTGCGTTGTTGTCGTGGCTGTTGCAACAATTTGCTGCAAATTGAAAGCCAATTACGTTGTTTGCAGCATGCCACGGCCAAATGGCGACGATGCCCCAGACGAACGGGCAAACGGGGCAACAGCCTGAAGTTGGCCGCTCGCCTCTCAGCAGACGACATAAATATCAAATACAGGTCCATAAATTTGAAACCAATTAGCCAACTTAAATTGATAATAGTTGCAACAAGCGGCTGCCGCTCCGCTGTTGCTGTTTGCTGCCGTTGGTGATCAGCAGCTCGAATAGCTATCCTAGCATTTGCCTACCAGCTACAGGAAGCCAAAATCCCATGTACACAGAAAAAAAAATGTAACTGAAGCAGCTTAATAAAGTATTTGAATTGGACATGAAAATATGATGTGAATACATGAAATGTAAATTATTTATTCAGTGCTATATAGTTTAATATTCTAGTAAGCAATAAGAAATAGTTAAGCAAACAAAAGTTTGATGATGATCAAGTGAATAAATGAAATTCTCTCTCTCTCTCTCTCAGTACCTCTCTCTGTTTATCTCTGTCTCTCTCGCTTAGTTGATCACAAATAAGGAAAAAAAAACAGGACTGATAAGCGTACTAGACTCTCAAAAATAATTTATTATGTATATATATATATATATATATATATATATACATAATAAATTATTTTTATATTTTATATATATATATATATATATTAATTATTTTTATTGATTTATTTTATTTTTTTTCGGTGTAGACGATTTGGATTGGCCGCTAATGGCAGTGTCATTTGTTGACATACGTCGCTCGTGTTGACTTGGCAATTTTCGTCGCTGTCTAGGCTGTCGTTGTTACTGCTTTTCTTGTTGTTATTCTTGTTGTTGCTGTTGTTGTTGCTGGGGCAATTGTTGTCCATATTCGTAAGGAGCAAACAGCGTCATATGTCTTGTGTGCCCTGCGCTCATGTCGTGCCTGTCGTGTCGTTCTAATCACAATTGCTGCTGCTGGTACTGCTGCCTCCTTTAGCCTCCTTGTGCCTGCTTTGGGATGTGTGCGTTTGCCATGCGGCCTTTTTATGGTGCTTTTATGCAAAACAACTTAATTTCGAGCCTGGCAAGCGTTGGCAACAACAATGCCAGGCAGCGCGTAAAATATGCACTGCCAAAGATTCAGCAAAAACGAAAGACTTGGGCAACGAACTTGCCAAGCAATAGAAATGTTTGCGATTTGCTGTGTCGCTAGTAGCTGTTATAGAAAATTATCTTAAACTGATTTGATATATATTCAAATAGGCGATGTGCGACACATGTTGAATGTTGTTGCATGCAACAATTGCTGTATTTGTAGCGCCAGACACGCAGCCGGTTGCTCTCCAACTCCAATCGCTGTGACTCGCCTTGTTGCTAGTTGCAGCTTTGCTATTGCAGCGGATAACATCGCTTACAGTAAACGTTTAGTTTGTATTTTAATTAAAATATTTTCCATTTCCCTGGCAGACAAAGCTCTTGAGAGTTGGCAGGCCAGGAGCCGGATTGAGATCGAGCCATGTCCGTGTTGTTGGACAGGTGGCATTTATAAACAGTATTAAAAGCTAATTTGGGATGGGAATTGATTGGCATACATAGATCTGACGCTGCAAAGAAAGACAATCACTCGGAAACAAATTTTATGACTTAGCCTAAGCCATGTTTTCTACAGTTAAACGTTTCGCAAAATTAATTGTAATGAACAGGAAAACAAAAAATTGGACATAGTTCAGAGGCAACGCTTTATAAATGTCAGAGGCGACATTAATGTAGCTCATTTATCTAATTAGACAATCGTTTTAAGCCCAAGTCGCTTGGCTTAGCGTCTCACGCCAAATAAATTAATCAGCTAATTGATGGGCATAAATTAAGCGCATGCAAATGAAGCGCGATCTTCGGTTTGGGGCTCGATTCGAGCCATTTGCTTTATTAATGGCCAAACCAAATTAAATTGAGCAAATTGAGTACGGCCAATAATACATTAGGCCATTGGGACCACTCGACCGCCCACTGAGGTCTGTTTTTTGATCTCGACTGGCCACTCTTCAATAAACTCGTATACAACTCAATTAATAACAATTTCTCAGAACAATAATGCAAACTGAGTGTCCGTTTTGGCACCCAAAAAACATTTGATTATCTCTCTCTCCACATGGCAAGTGCACTTTATTCCTGGAAAAATGCTATCGGGTGCTGCCATCGTCGCAGCCGTGTTGCGGAATTAGTTGCACGGAACTGGGAGAGACAAAGGCACATATACACTCCAACAAATTTTGCTACTAAAATGAAAAGCTTGTGCATTTGCACAAAAATTGTCTGCTGGCATGAATTCATACCACATTTTCTCCTTGAATCAATTAGAAAATGTATTTTTGTATACAACTATTCAATTAATTGAAGTGCATAAATATGGGAATGGACTTAATTATTGTCTTTCGAACAGGCTATTTTTAGCTTTAGTTAGTAGTTCAGTTACACATTATTTTATATTGTATTATTAAGTATAACGCAAATATATTTTATGTCATTAATCGCGTCATATCGGTCAGTTAAAATTCTTGTTTTCTGAAAACTGTCCTTTGAACTTAAGCTAAGATAATTTTCAGTTGCATTTGTTTTTTTTCTGTGTGTAAAAGCAGAGATATGAGTACATGCTGTGGCTGCAGTTTTGGCGTGAACTTTGGGAGCGCGCGAGGTCGCATGTTGTTTCAGTTGCTTTAATTGAAAACCGTACAAAATGGAAAATGGACTTTCGGGTAGGAAGGCAGGCGAGCAGGCAGGCTGGCAAAGGTAGGCGGATGCTTGCTGAGAAGCAGCTCCGTAAATTAGCCAACCGACTTTTTTCTAATTTAGCGGCTTAGAGAGCGCATCGAGTACATTTCAGGGCCCCGTGACGCTGGCATTTGGCAATTTATGGCAGGCCAAAGCGGTGTCGAAAATAGTGCCAACAACAGAGGCGAGCAGCCATAAGGATGATGACGATATGAAGCTCTGATGCTGATAGCTTTTTCGCAAGTTACTTTCTAATAATGCAGCAAAGAAAACAGCAACAACAACAACAGCGATGAGCCGCTGATGTGGATGTGGATGCATTGCACACGAAAGTCATAAGCGCAGCCAAGGCAATTAAGTTCGAGCGACAAGTTGCGCTGCTGGATACCAGGATAGTCAACGTGGCCCAAAACAGGTGAAGGAGGAAGCGAAGAAGAAGAAGAAGAAGGAGGAGGAGGAGGCGTTGGGGACTGTTGCAGCTGCGGCAACATGTTTATGGCTCGAAACGGATTGCACGTAATGGGATTTACGCTGAGCGACAGCGATATAGCCGGGCGACAACGTCTCCGTCTATAGATTCAGTTACAGCACCACCAACATCAACAGCAAAAGCAACAGCGCCTGCGCCTGAGCCTGCGCCTGCGCCTCAATAAAGCCGATCGCATTACCAATTAGGCGTGCACACTTGGCTAAACAGCCGCCACCTCGTGGCATGGCAAGTGGGAAATTGAATTAGTTGTCGCTGCATATGCGTGACTTGAAGCGACTCTCTTGACTCGAGACTTGAGACTTGTGGCTGGAGACTTGCGACTGGAGACTGGGTGTCGCTGTACTTTAAACACATTTTTTACACTTTGCCACATTCCTCTGCTGCGCGCATAAATCAAGCCACAAGCTCGCCTGTCAATCGATAGCGTCGTCGTCGTCGTCCACTCTGGGAGCACTTGCTCTCGACCAAAAAGCACAGGCACAGCTGTCTGGCCAGCAGTGTGATACCTTCGCCCCTGTGCGAATTATGGCGCAATGGTCTTAAATCCAGTTTCGATTTCGTTGCTCCTTAAGACACACACACTCATTCGTTGAGAGGCAAATGGTCTAGACTCTAGAGTCTAGACTTTTAAGTGAGAAAAAAAAGACATGGATCATTGTTTATGTAGTCAACGAAAATTGGCAGAAAATTTCACTTAAATTTGACACAATCCATTACAACTAATTAGAAAAGTTGCTATAAATGCTCAATTCGACATATCTCCATTCAATTTCAATGGCCTTCGATTACCAAGCTAAGATCGATGAAATATCGTGTTAGTTAAGACAGAGTTTGACTTTGAGCACATTAAATTAGCCTGGATCAGGTTCAGTTGCACTCAAGTGCATATTTTTATCTTTAGTTTTACCTGGAGGTTGATTAGCTGATTTGCTTACAGATAAGGTGAAGAAATTGGAATTTACGAGCACAAATATGAATTTTGACATATTTACACACACGCACTTGCGACGCTCTAAAAATCACAGTTAATTAACTCTTTAAGCATCCTATTAAAGTATTATGTAAATTTTTAATATTAATAAGATTTACAGCACGAATAATATCATTTCAAAACATATTCATTGGCGCCAAGCCACTAATTCTGACAACTGACAAAAGCTGAGTGCTATCACACTTTATTGTGTAGCAACTTAACCAACACTTAAAAAAATAAGTTGGTCACACCACAAACAGCTGTTTCTGCAAAAGAAAACAATAAATTTTTTGTTGCCGTATATTGACTTTAATTCATTTTTAAGACTGCCAACATTTATATATTCTCGCTAAAAAAAGCATTTAGTTTTGTATTCCAATAGATTGATAACGAAAAGAAAACCAATTTAAGATGTGGAACTTAAAACATACTGCGGCCCATTTATATCGTCAATATGAGCTGATTACTTGCATTAATATGTTTGAGCCATGGGAAAAGAAACTAATAAGTATGAATTGACAGATTGTCAAAACACAATAATTGCAAATACTGTTTTTGTTTTGCAGATGGTTTTGTCTTGATTATGTTTGTACTTTTGATATTCTCAAGCTATGTCTACTTGCCCAGTTATATGGATACGCTGCTGGAAGTGATAACACCAAAAACTTGGTTAAGTCCATCGACAGATTCTTCATATGTGCCCCAAAGAATGAGCAGTTTCTAACACTTTGCTGACTTCAATACTCTTAAAACAACATGCACATCGAAACGAGTGTGCATTCACTTGAGCAATGGGAAGACAGCTAGAATTTAGTGAAAACATTTTGTGATTTACTTTAACTGTATCAAAATTTGTAAATATTTTAATGTGCCAATGTAGAATCTATTTGCCCAGTTGAAGATCTCTTTTCTATATTCCAAGAATATAAATATGGTTTCCACAGTGCGTAGCGCAGAGACGTTGAAAAAGAGGCTTATCAAGCCGCCAAATGAAACTGAAGTGTAAAGTACGCATATATATAGTATATGTATATAGAGCTGACAAATGTGACTCACTCAATAAGTCCAGGGACGTTTTTGACACGCGACGCACATAGCGCTGTGTGGGCAGCTCCACCAGTGCCACATGTATGTCAGAGACGTCCTTCTCGACTTCCTGCTTGCTGCAAACGTGCAAGATATAACGCACATATACGAATGGTTATTAGCAACAATTGTCAATTCTATGCCCTAGCATTCTTTTATTGTATATCATTAAAGCCGACAAAATTTCTACATATAGATTTGGGAAGCATCAACCTTTGCGCCTATATATATTAATCCGTTTCTTTCTAAGCAGATCAATATGTTGAAATGGTCGGACATTTTGAACATATATGGATGGCTAAGAAACTATGTTATAGAGTCGTAACATGAGTGGTTTATAACAGAATAACTTCTTTTGTCGTAACCAAACACATCAATTACGATTGTTATAATAATAACTTCTAGCTTGTCAACATTGGATTCTCTTCACTCACACGATTTTGTGTGTCTGAGATTAGAATATACATATTATATTATTATTTATTGGCAACTTACTCATCTGGTGTGTTGTAGATAATGTTATATTCGGGCTCCTCGCATGAGCTCATGCAGTCACAGGACTTGCGCTCAGCCATCAATCTTTCGTGAATGTGTGTTAAACAGATCAGGCCACGAAAGTCGCAGACGGGGAACGAGTTCTTGCTGGGCACAGCCATAAAGTGGCTGGTGCAATTGCAGTAGAGCAGATGTAGGGCAACCGTGCACTCCACAATGCAACCGGAGTAGCTGTAGAACTCATAGATTCCGATCCGTTGCTCGACATGCTCATGACTGAAGCGGCAACGGCGTTGTTCATTGCTCAGCTCCTCGACATTTTCGTGATTGTACACCTCGATGACATTTAGGATGAGCTCCTTGTTATTACCTAGCAGCACAGTCTCCCGGATCATGCCCTCCGAGAAGTGAAATGGCACATCGATGGGTGCATGCACATTCACCTGAACATCAGCCGTTGCATGGAACTTCAGATGTCCCGCTCCCGTTATGCGATTGTTCTTGTACTGCACTTGTGCTACTTTTGTCGCCTGATGCGAGTTGAAGGAGTAGCAGACGCCGTACTCGGTTAATATGGGCAGAAACTGATCGCAGCAGTCGAATAATTTGTTCAGGTAGCGACACTCCATAATCAGCTCATGACATTTGCTGCGAAACTAAAAATATCTATGTAAGTTTATAGATCAGTTATGAGAACATGGAGTACACTCGGAAAAATATATGTCCTCAATTTTAGAATTATGTCGCTTTATATTCATAGTACATCATGTATAATTTTAATTTTGAGTTAAGAGTGATTTTCTAATATCTGGGGCACTATTTTTTTTGTTGTACTGTTGATGTCCAAAACTACCACATCTTGCAGCAACGTAAAGTTATCCGGACAGTGTAGTTCATGACAATTATCGCAGCTAATGCAAATGCCTCGAAAGAATGCAATTTCGCTGATAAAATCATCGATATGGAAATCGCGTTCTTGTCCAAAGTGCACATCGCTTACTTCCCAAATTTTTTCGGAATTGTATAACTCACAAACGGTAACGGCCGGAAATGAAGTATTCCAATTGAGGCTGCAATTTCACATTAGTTGAACTATAATTTTAATGATCTCAATTACATACTAAATTGTATCCAAGTTAAAAGACACCGAAGAGGAAATGTAACTCTCAATCAGCGATTTGGAGACAGTGCCTATAAACGGTATCGTCATGTAGAACGTGCCCAAAAGGATAAACCTATTTGTGTTTCTTGATTGCTTAATATGCAAATGTATGTTATATAACGTGTCCTTAATTTACCACTTCAGCGCCAACGACAAATTACGTGTCCAGTTCATTGTCCGTAAACTGTTCGCAACCAAAGCCAAAACTTTACTGCTGCGCAGGACGACGCTTTCAGGCATTTTTGGTGGTTGACCATAGAACACAAAGAAAGTTTTTCGTTTAGATAATATCAACTCATTGTTCCAATTTCAAATCAATTTAGTCCTTGCCAGCTAACACTCTTTATTTGTACATGAAGGGATTTGAATTTTGTCATATTGAAGGATACATGTGCGACCTGCAAAGCAGTCTAAGGGAACTTTCTCGATAAAACGTCGATTAAAATCGTCTATATTTGCCATAGGAAAAATAGGTTTGCTGTGCAAGCTGAACTAAATTGATAGTTTGTTAAAGTAAACATCGGCCCGAATCAAAAGTTATTTAACACCTACATATATGTGTAAGACGGTGAGGACTGAAATTGAGTCCTTAGAAAATTAATTGTTGACCCGATGCCACTGCGGGTATCCCCCTGTATAAAACGTATAGCAAGACGAATGTAACACTATTTATCGTCTGAGGTTCTCGCATTCAATTGAAATTGCTGAGATTAATTGCTAAGCTATATTTATGCAATTGATTAAATTAGTCGCTAGGCAAGATACCACATACAAAACAATAAACCGTAATTTGTGGCATACGATGTAGCAATTAAATACAACGTGAACCAAACTGCAAATTCACAAGCAGCGGACATAAATTGAAAGGTGTGTGAGGAGCTGTGTTAGTATTGGGAATCATTCGAGCACAACAATGGTGCACACACAAAAATATTAACAAATATAGGTGAAGCACCTTTTCAAATTGAGTGTAAACAAATAAATTAACACTCTGGCTGGGTAAACACTTAAAACTATACAATTATAGATCGCCCATTGCAGAACTCTGCTTTTAATTTAAATTACGCACTTATTTATTCAAATAAAAATCGGGTCTGAGACGTAAATAAATGTGAGAAGCCCTTAATTATCATTTGATTTGCTCCGATCAGCAGATTGGTTAAGTTAAGTTCTGTGGAATTTTTGAGTGAATCAAACTTCTCATAAGTGAGCTGCACTTAGTAATCGGAATTATTGCGAAATAATCTGGTTGGCGGATGATTCATAATGCCAATCAGGTATCTGGGAAAAGCAACTTAGCATGGTCTCTTATGCATATATGTTTATATAAATAATAATTCCAACAAAAAAATCTGAAACATCAAAATATATTGAAGTTTTTAAAAAATTAGCAAAAGACATTTAAGAAGTGTATGAAAAGTAAGGAAATAAATATGAAAATTGTCCTAAAACAAATATTTATAAATAATTTTAATATTATATATTATAATATTTATTTTCATATCATAAAATTGTATCTACAATCTGAATCCATTAAATATTGTAATCTCGATTATAGAGCCAAACAATTGTGTATATATTTGCATACGTCATTCAGAAAAGTATATGCTAGCAATACATTTTTATTGAGTTTTTATTGATCCATGTTTGCAAAAGCTGTTTTTTTCTGTCAATTCACATGAACATGATATCGATAAAATACTGCTGGCAGAGACTGATTTCCTTGTTATAGGCGAAACTCAAAGAACCACAAGCAAAAGTTAGCCAGATAAAGAATTGTAAGCAATATAAGAACCGGCACTGAAGGAATGACAAATAACATTTTGTTACTTGTGCATTTTTTACCACTTCCAAGCAATAAACTACAAACGTTGAATAGTTAATTTTCGTACTGCAAATAAAATATATTTTTTAAAGACTACGAACTAAAACCATTAATATCTTAATGTGACTATTACAATGGCTTTGGGAACTAAACTAAAGAATAAATAATAGTGAATATTATATATAAGTCCAAAAGTTTCGGGGGACATCAATAAAGATTCTGAGTAATCCATGGCAACACATCTATCACAGAGGCAAATACTCCGGGCTGATTTTGTCGTCCGCCGCAAATCGATCCTCCATGTGACACTACTCCGTACTGCACATAGTGATTACTTCCCTTAAAGGGAAAGCGAAAGAAGAGCGGTCCACCGGAGTCGCCGCCGCAGGTGTGCTTATTGTTTTCTCCTACAGCGCAGATGTGATTCTCGCTAACTGGTGCATTACCGTAGAAGTTGCGGCAAACATCCAGATCCTGTCGCGTGACCAGTGCCTTCAACAGCACAGAAGATTCTGTTCTGTGTTCTGTGCGACCCCAGCCCGAAATGAAAAAGCTCTGATCGTGTGGTATATCCTGAGAGTTGTTATAGATGGGCAGGCAAATGGGCTTAATGTGCGATTTGAACTCAACAGCGCGGTCAAGTTTGATGAGCGCAATGTCATTGTTAATGAAATTATACTTTGGATGCGAACGTATCGACTCAATGCCGAACTCCTCGTACGGTGGCAGGCACACCCTGCGACGCCCGCCCAAAATTTGACAATCCTCTTCTTTGTCCAGATCGTGATCTCCCATTCGCACGCCAATGCTGCATATAAGAAAATTTCAAATAAATAAAAAAAAGGATTTGGATCATTAACAAGTCAGGACTCACAGCTTAGAGGCTTGCGTAACACAGTGAGCGGCTGTCAAGACGAATCGATCGGTGATCAAGGATCCTCCACACAGAAAAGGTCTTCCGGATGTCTCATACTTCAGCAGCACCAGCCAAGGGAATTCGCCAATTCTTGTTTCATCTCCACCAGATAATTTTGTATTTGATTTCTTGCCGCAATCGGTGACCGAGTTTAGTAGCTTCATGCCATTTGGATCGATGCGCTTGAGATCTTCAGATGATTGACGAGTTTCCACCGGGGATTTTGTTTCTTTATCACGTTCGGCATTGCCATTACTCTGGGGCCTGATCACTGCAGCGCTTGGACAGCACAGATAGAATATCTGTAATGAAGTTGATTTGTTTTATAGCATTTATTAGTCTTGCATAATTAGTTATCATTAATTACCGAACTCCGCCCACCATAGCAGGCCATCTGTTTTAACTGATCCACTATAATGCGAGGCACATTGCGTCCGTATGTGGCCCGCAGATCCTTCACGAATTGGCATTGCTGCGACGGCACACAAAATCCGCTCTCTCCAATGGGGGTATAACAACTGTTATCTGTCTCTAAAATAGAGAATAAAAAGCATTTGTTTAAATTATCGACTTGATTATTTTATTGATCAACGCTAAGCTCGCTTAACTGGTTCGAACTGTTCGAAGAATATGAAAATATCTTAAATTACTTGTTTGTTTTGTGAAAACTCAACTGTGACTCAGTTAATACATAGCTATGAAATCGAACAACTTACGAGTCAAAACCAGTGACGGAATGCCCAATAGCACTAGGCCGAAAACGCCCATAAATAGCTGCATCCTGTCCAAGTCTCCAAGAAAGACGTAGAAGTATCTCCGCAAATAAAACCGGTGTTTGATGTACAGATCGGTTGATGATCTTTAGCTCTCAACTCGGATCGCACGCTGAACTGAGAATGAGGCGCAAGTCGTCGTGTGCCGCGCTTTTGTAGCTCAAGTTCGCGTGCGCGGTTTATTAAAATGCATAAATTATAATTTACCCAGAGCCATTACAGATATTGTATATTTCATTATTTTTTTTTTTACATAATCAACGCTGACCAAGAACAGGTTTAAGGCTAGCGTCAGTGCAGCACGTGCGCTGTCCAAGCTAAACCCAGCAGCGATCGTTGTCCGTTTTTACCCATAACAATGTAAACCGCTCGTGTGGATTCGCCATCACACCTGTTAAACTAGATGTGCATACATGCTTCAGTGATCGATTAAGACTGGCTATTAAATTCCAGGAAAGCCCCCATCTTTTGCACAACATTTTTGATTTGGTGCTAGGTAAAAGCGCCACTCGGCGTACTTTTTTTTATTTACATGGATAAATGTGCTAATTGTATATTTATTGTTTTAAGTTCCCCGTTTGATTGTACACGCTGCAGCTTAGCGTGGGTTGCCCGAGACTTCCTTTCACGATGGTTCATGGAATTCCCATCACTGGGGAAACCAAAATTGCGGACAATCTTGGATAATGAAATGTCAATCACATGTACAATTCAAATTAGCTTGTTTGCTTTTCGAAATCCCCGAAAAATGTTATGAAAAGATAAATATGTTCGTTGCTTTTGTTTTCTGTACACTCAGAGAAATAAACTTTTCCAAGTAACATTCGTTGGATTTTCTGGCTAAAATCTAATATTACTTTTGCATTATTCAATTATTGAACCAAGTAAAAATGTACATACATCAAATAAGTGTAAAGTTCTATATTAAAAAACTAATTTCAAATGATTTTGATTTAGATTTAACAATTTGGACCCAACTGAACAAGTTTCTTCAACTCTTGCATTTGAACAGTTGATCCCCGTCCTGTTTTTTCCCAGTGTAGCCATAAGCAATATGAACCAGGTAAGAATACTTATGTTGTATTCTTGATATTTAAATACAAATCTGCTTATGACGATTTAGATAAAGCGATTGAATAAATCGAAATTAACAACTTGAATTCTAACCGCAACATTTTTAATTTCTTGTGCTGTTATTAATAGGGGACCCCAACTTTCCAGTAATGTTACTCACAACTGTAATGCGGAGAAAATTACAAATCAATTATTATAAACAAGCCATTAACCTTTTAGTTAAAGGTTATATTAATTCAAAGTGTTTGCATACGTAGTAAGACAATAATATTGAATTATAAAATGTTATGAAATAGTTACAAAATGTGCATAATTCTGAGCTTTTAATACCCGGATATCATTGAAAATGGATAAAAAGCGTATAATGGTTTTTAGACAATGCAAAAAACAGGTAGAAGGAAGCATCTCCGACTCCATAAAATGAATATGTTCTTCATCAGAATCACAGCCGAGTCTTTATAGCCGATGTACATATGTATATGTCCTTATGTCTGTCCGTCTGTGCATCCGTTTGTATTGAACAGGCGGATCTCAGAGACTATAGGAGATACGGTCTTCAAATTTTCTCGTATACCTCGTGCTTATCAAGTTTATTTAATTATGAGTAGTAGATATGTTTGTGTATATTTGTAAACGTATTTCGCAAGACGGTGATTTCAGTTCGGACTTGTGAATAATTATATATGTGCACCACCATAAAAACTTTGGAATTTATTCTCAAGGGCTGTCGGCGACGTAGAGTACTCTTGTAGAATTTTGACAATGCAAACAAGAAGCTGAATAATATCATATCATTTCTGAAAATTTAAATATGTTAATAACATTAAAGCCGACTTGATGGTCGTGGGCGGAGAGTCTTGACCTTGGTCATTAAAATAGTTAATAACATTAAAATAGTTTAGATACTTTCATATAAAGGCCATATAACGTTTTGGCATAATAAAGAGATCGTGACAATCCCATTATATGAGACTGAACTTAACAAGATTAGGTTTGGAAAAGGCGGCTGTCGACCATAAGATCGTCGCACGTAGGCCAGATTTCGTCCCGTTTCCTTTGTAATTTGAAGTCTCGAAATATGATATTCGAAGGTAAAATTAACTGCTTGAAATAATGTAATTTTTGTGTTGCAAATAGTTGTTAAACTTTTCTCATGCCAACAGTTGAAAGTATTTCAAATACATAAAAGTGCAGTGGGTTATCGAAGACACGAACCCATTTAGCGATCATTGGCAACTTTTACTAGAGACAAGAACAAAACGACAGAAGCTTTGGCTAACTGGTATTTGCGTCAGTGAAGTTGGCCAAAATACTACCCTAAAATTTGATTTTTTTCTTATACTGAGTCTTTGTTAAAGCCAAGACTTATAATATTTTATTTCATCTGCTTAGCAATTTGAATTGTGTTATGAACAACACAGCAATGTACAATGTATCAATTAAAATCACGTTCACCACACAATATTTATTCACAAACGTTTTGAAGCAGATTAGGACCACTCCTAAGATTATTAGACGCTTGACTCCCGTCATTTAAATTACAATAGATGAACGTTGTGTCAGGTTCTACTCAAAGAATGTTGACCAACATCTATTGATATATATGTACATATGTATGTATGTACCATCATAATCAGCAAAAAGAACTCAGCCGGCTGATTGAGTTCGCTGTGCGAGACAAACAAAAAATCGTCGCAATCGCCGCTGCAAAGCTGATAAACCGGTAATCTAACACAGAGCTACAAAGACATTGTTCTCCATTGAATTTATTCAGCTGGGAGAGTGGCAGACCTACTATAATCTCTTGTTCATTGCTCAGCTCCTCGACATTTTCGTGATTGTACACCTCGATGACATTTAGGATGAGCTCCTTGTTATTACCTAGCAGCACAGTCTCCCGGATCATGCCCTCCGAGAAGTGAAATGGCACATCGATGGGTGCATGCACATTCACCTGAACATCAGCCGTTGCATGGAACTTCAGATGTCCCGCTCCCGTTATGCGATTGTTCTTGTACTGCACTTGTGCTACTTTTGTCGCCTGATGCGAGTTGAAGGAGTAACAGACGCCGTACTCGGTTAATATGGGCAGAAACTGATCGCAGCAGTCGAATAATTTGTTCAGGTAGCGACACTCCATAATCAGCTCATGACATTTTTTTCGGAATTGTATAACTCACAAACGGTTACGGCCGGAAATGAAGTATTCCAATTGAGGCTGCAATTTCACATTAGTTGAACTATAATTTTAATGATCTCAATTACATACTAAATTGTATCCAAGTTAAAAGACACCGAAGAGGAAATGTAACTCTCAATCAGCGATTTGGAGACAGTGCCTATAAACGGTATCGTCATGTAGAACGTGCCCAAAAGGATAAACCTATTTGTGTTTCTTGATTGCTTAATATGCAAATGTATGTTATATAACGTGTCCTTAATTTACCACTTCAGCGCCAACGACAAATTACGTGTCCAGTTCATTGTCCGTAAACTGTTCGCAACCAAAGCCAAAACTTTACTGCTGCGCAGGACGACGCTTTCAGGCATTTTTGGTGGTTGACCATAGAACACAAAGAAAGTTTTTCGTTTAGATAATATCAACTCATTGTTCCAATTTCAAATCAATTTAGTCCTTGCCAGCTAACACTCTTTATTTGTACATGAAGGGATTTGAATTTTGTCATATTGAAGGATACATGTGCGACCTGCAAAGCAGTCTAAGGGAACTTTCTCGATAAAACGTCGATTAAAATCGTCTATATTTGCCATAGGAAAAATAGGTTTGCTGTGCAAGCTGAACTAAATTGATAGTTTGTTAAAGTAAACATCGGCCCGAATCAAAAGTTATTTAACACATATACGTGTAAAACGGTGCAGCCTGAAATTGAGTCCTTAGAAAATTAATTGTTGACCCGATGCCACTGCGGGTATCCCCCTGTATAAAACGTATAGCAAGACGAATGTAACACTATTTATCGTCTGAGGTTCTCGCATTCAATTGAAATTGCTGAGATTAATTGCTAAGCTATATTTATGCAATTGATTAAATTAGTCGCTAGGCAAGATACCACATACAAAACAATAAACCGTAATTTGTGGCATACCAAAAGTGTGACTACGATGTAGCAATTAAATACAACGTGAACCAAACTGCAAATTCACAAGCAGCGGACATAAATTGAAAGGTGTGTGAGGAGCTGTGTTAGTATTGGGAATCATTCGAGCACAACAATGGTGCACACACAAAAATATTAACAAATATAGGTGAAGCACCTTTTCAAATTGAGTGTAAACAAATAAATTAACACTCTGGCTGGGTAAACACTTAAAACTATACAATTATAGATCGCCCATTGCAGAACTCTGCTTTTAATTTAAATTACGCACTTATTTATTCAAATAAAAATCGGGTCTGAGACGTAAATAAATGTGAGAAGCCCTTAATTATCATTTGATTTGCTCCGATCAGCAGATTGGTTAAGTTAAGTTCTGTGGAATTTTTGAGTGAATCAAACTTCTCATAAGTGAGCTGCACTTAGTAATCGGAATTATTGCGAAATAATCTGGTTGGCGGATGATTCATAATGCCAATCAGGTATCTGGGAAAAGCAACTTAGCATGGTCTCTTATGCATATATGTTTATATAAATAATAATTCCAACAAAAAAATCTGAAACATCAAAATATATTGAAGTTTTTAAAAAATTAGCAAAAGACATTTAAGAAGTGTATGAAAAGTAAGGAAATAAATATGAAAATTGTCCTAAAACAAATATTTATAAATAATTTTAATATTATATATTATAATATTTATTTTCATATCATAAAATTGTATCTACAATCTGAATCCATTAAATATTGTAATCTCGATTATAGAGCCAAACAATTGTGTATATATTTGCATACGTCATTCAGAAAAGTATATGCTAGCAATACATTTTTATTGAGTTTTTATTGATCCATGTTTGCAAAAGCTGTTTTTTTCTGTCAATTCACATGAACATGATATCGATAAAATACTGCTGGCAGAGACTGATTTCCTTGTTATAGGCGAAACTCAAAGAACCACAAGCAAAAGTTAGCCAGATAAAGAATTGTAAGCAATATAAGAACCGGCACTGAAGGAATGACAAATAACATTTTGTTACTTGTGCATTTTTTACCACTTCCAAGCAATAAACTACAAACGTTGAATAGTTAATTTTCGTACTGCAAATAAAATATATTTTTTAAAGACTACGAACTAAAACCATTAATATCTTAATGTGACTATTACAATGGCCTTGGGAACTAAACTAAAGAATAAATAATAGTGAATATTATATATAAGTCCAAAAGTCAGTTTCGGGGGACATCAATAAAGATTCTGAGTAATCCATGGCAACACATCTATCACAGAGGCAAATACTCCGGGCTGATTTTGTCGTCCGCCGCAAATCGATCCTCCATGTGACACTATTCCGTACTGCACATAGCGAACACTTTCCTTAAAGGGAAAGCGAAAGAAGAGCGGTCCACCGGAGTCGCCGCCGCAGGTGTGCTTATTGATTTCTCCTACAGCGCAGATGTGATTCTTGCTAACTGGTGCATTACCGTAGAAGTTGCGGCAAACATCCAGATCCTGTCGCGTGACCAGTGCCTTCAACAGCACAGAAGATTCTGTTCTGTGTTCTGTGCGACCCCAGCCCGAAATGAAAAAGCTCTGATCGTGTGGTATATCCTGAGAGTTCTTATAGATGGGCAGGCAAATGGGCTTAATGTGCGATTTGAACTCAACAGCGCGGTCAAGTTTGATGAGCGCAATGTCATTGTTAATGAAATTATACTTTGGATGCGAACGTATCGACTCAATGCCGAACTCCTCGTACGGTGGCAGGCACACCCTGCGACGCCCGCCCAAAATTTGACAATCCTCTTCTTTGTCCAGATCGTGATCTCCCATTCGCACGCCAATGCTGCATATAAGAAAATTTCAAATAAATAAAAAAAAGGATTTGGATCATTAACAAGTCAGGACTTACAGCTTAGAGTCTTGCGTAACACAGTGAGCGGCTGTCAAGACGAATCGATCGGTGATCAAGGATCCTCCACATAGAAAAGGTCTTCCGGATGTCTCATACTTCAGCAGCACCAGCCAAGGGAATTCGCCAATTCTTGTTTCTACTCCACCAGATAATTTTGTATTTGATTTCTTGCCGCAATCGGTGACCGAGTTTAGTAGCTTCATGCCATTTGGATCGATGCGCTTGAGATCTTCAGATGATTGACGAGTTTCCACCGGGGATTTTGTTTCTTTATCACGTTCGGCATTGCCATTACTCTGGGGCCTGATCACTGCAGCGCTTGGGCAGCACAGATAGAATATCTGTAATGAAGTTGATTTGTTTTATAGCATTTATTAGTCTTGCATAATTAGTTATCATTAATTACCGATCTCCGTCCACCATAGCAGGCCATCTGTCTTAACTGATCCACTATAATGCGAGGCACATTGCGTCCATATGTGGCCCGCAGATCCTTCACGAATTGGCATTGCTGCGACGGCACACAAAATCCGCTCTCTCCAATGGGGGTATAACAACTGTTATCTGTCTCTAAAATAGAGAATAAAAAGCATTTGTTTAAATTATCGACTTGATTATTTTATTGATCAACGCTAAGCTCGCTTAACTGGTTCGAACTGTTCGAAGAATATGAAAATAACTTCAATTACTTGTTTGTTTTGTGAAAACTCAACTGTGACTCAGTTAATACATAGCTATGAAATCGAACAACTTACGAGTCAAAACCAGTGACGGAATGCCCAATAGCACTAGGCCGAAAACGCCCATAAATAGCTGCATCCTGTCCAAGTCTCCAAGAAAGACGTAGAAGTATCTCCGCAAATAAAACCGGTGTTTGATGTACAGATCGGTTGATGATCTTTAGCTCTCAACTCGGATCGCACGCTGAACTGAGAATGAGGCGCAAGTCGTCGTGTGCCGCGCTTTTGTAGCTCAAGTTCGCGTGCGCGGTTTATTAAAATGCATAAATTATAATTTACCCAGAGCCATTACAGATATTGTATATTTCATTATTTTTTTTTTTACATAATCAACGCTGACCAAGAACAGGTTTAAGGCTAGCGTCAGTGCAGCACGTGCGCTGTCCAAGCTAAACCCAGCAGCGATCGTTGTCCGTTTTTACCCATAACAATGTAAACCGCTCGTGTGGATTCGCCATCACACCTGTTAAACTAGATGTGCATACATGCTTCAGTGATCGATTAAGACTGGCTATTAAATTCCAGGAAAGCCCCCATCTTTTGCACAACATTTTTGATTTGGTGCTAGGTAAAAGCGCCACTCGGCGTACTTTTTTTTATTTACATGGATAAATGTGCTAATTGTATATTTATTGTTTTAAGTTCCCCGTTTGATTGTACACGCTGCAGCTTAGCGTGGGTTGCCCGAGACTTCCTTTCACGATGGTTCATGGAATTCCCATCACTGGGGAAACCAAAATAGCGGACAATCTTGGATAATGAAATGTCAATCACATGTACAATTCAAATTAGCTTGTTTGCTTTTCGAAATCCCCGAAAAATTACGAAAAGATAAATATGTTCGTTGCTTTTGTTTTCTGTACACTCAGAGAAATAAACTTTTCCAAGTAACATTCGTTGGATTTTCTGGCTAAAATCTAACATTACTTTAGCATTATTCAATTATTGAACCAAGTAAAAATGTACATACATCAAATAAGTGTAAAGTTCTATATTAAAAAACTAATTTCAAATGATTTTGATTTAGATTTAACAATTTGGACCCAACTGAACAAGTTTCTTCAACTCTTGCATTTGAACAGTTGATCCCCGTCCTGTTTTTTCCCAGTGTAGCCATAAGCAATATGAACCAGGTAAGAATACTTATGTTGTATTCTTGATATTTAAATACAAATCTGCTTATGACGATTTAGATAAAGCGATTGAATAAATCGAAATTAACAACTTGAATTCTAACCGCAACATTTTTAATTTCTTGTGCTGTTATTAATAGGGGACCCCAACTTTCCAGTAATGTTACTCACAACTGTAATGCGGAGAAAATTACAAATCAATTATTATAAACAAGCCATTAACCTTTTAGTTAAAGGTTATATTAATTCAAAGTGTTTGCATACGTAGTAAGACAATAATATTGAATTATAAAATGTTATGAAATAGTTACAAAATGTGCATAATTCTGAGCTTTTAATACCCGGATATCATTGAAAATGGATAAAAAGCGTATAATGGTTTTTAGACAATGCAAAAAACAGGTAGAAGGAAGCATCTCCGACTCCATAAAATGAATATGTTCTTCATCAGAATCACAGCCGAGTCTTTATAGCCGATGTACATATGTATATGTCCTTATGTCTGTCCGTCTGTGCATCCGTTTGTATTGAACAGGCGGATCTCAGAGACTATAGGAGCTACGGTCTTCCAATTTTCTTGTATACCTCGTGCTTATCAAGTTTATTTAATTATGAGTAGTAGATATGTTTGTATATATTTGTAAACGTTTTTCGCAAGACGGTGATTTCAGTTCGGACTTGTGAATAATTATATATGTGCACCACCATAAAAACTTTGTAATTTATTCTCAAGGGCTGTCGGCGACGTAGAGTACTCTTGTAGAATTTTGACAATGCAAACAAGAAGCTGAATAGTATCATATCATTTCTGAAAATTTAAATATGTTAATAACATTAAAGCCGACTTGATGGTCGTGGGCGGAGAGTCTTGATTAAAATAGTTAATAACATTAAAATAGTTTAGAAACTTTCCTATAAAGGCCATAAAACGTTTTGGCATAATAAAGAGATCGTGACAATCCCATTATATGAGACTGAACTTAACAAGATTAGGTTTGGAAAAGGCGGCTGTCGACCATAAGATCGTCGCACGTAGGCCAGATTTCGTCCCGTTTCCTTTGTAATTTGAAGTCTCGAAATATGATATTCGAAGGTAAAATTAACTGCTTGAAATAATGTAATTTTTGTGTTGCAAATAGTTGTTAAACTTTTCTCATGCCAACAGTTGAAAGTATTTCAAATACATAAAAGTGCAGTGGGTTATCGAAGACACGAACCCATTTAGCGATCATTGGCAACTTTTACTAGAGACAAGAACAAAACGACAGAAGCTTTGGCTAACTGGTATTTGCGTCAGTGAAGTTGGCCAAAATACTACCCTAAAATTTGATTTTTTTCTTATACTGAGTCTTTGTTAAAGCCAAGACTTATAATATTTTATTTCATCTGCTTAGCAATTTGAATTGTGTTATGAACAACACAGCAATGTACAATGTATCAATTAAAATCACGTTCACCACACAATATTTATTCACAAACGTTTTGAAGCAGATTAGGACCACTCCTAAGATTATTAGACGCTTGACTGCCGTCATTTAAATTACAATAGATGAACGTTGTGTCAGGTTCTACTCAAAGAATGTTGACCAACATCTATTGATATATATGTACATATGTATGTATGTACCATCATAATCAGCAAAAAGAACTCAGCCGGCTGATTGAGTTCGCTGTGCGAGACAAACAAAAAATCGTCGCAATCGCCGCTGCAAAGCTGATAAACCGGTAATCTAACACAGAGCTACAAAGACATTGTTCTCCATTGAATTTATTCAGCTGGGAGAGTGGCAGACCCACTATAATCTCTTGGGCTCAAAATGCAATCCACAACCGGCTGCCTACCTCTACCACTACCTACCTGTGTAGCAGCACCTTTCAGCAGCTGGTGGGCAATACAGGTACTTTTCTGGTCTCTCTCTCAGTCTCTCCCAGTATCTCTCTCATTAGTCTACCTGAGTGAGCGCAGCTGAGCGGCTTGAGAAGACCGCTCGAATCGAAGACTCCACGTATAAATGTTTGTCTTGAAAATACCACGTAGGCGCCGTGCCGCTCACGTTATTGTAATTCATTTCACAGTGAGACGCCGTCGCGATCGCAAGTCTCGAGCGGACCGAACATTCAGAAGAC
Source organism: Drosophila cognata (assembly GCA_035041535.1). NCBI lineage: Eukaryota > Metazoa > Arthropoda > Insecta > Diptera > Drosophilidae > Drosophila > Drosophila cognata. The sequence goes on along the minus strand of JAWNLC010000571.1, from coordinate 6,520,877 downwards.
TCATAAATAATTTGAGCAGAGGCAGAGCTTTATCAAAAGCCAGGCCCAAATAAAGCGACTTTTGTCAACAAACACAATTGCGTTGTTGATCGTGTCCACAATATTTGTGTATATATTTATATATATATTATCGCAACGGAATGTTCAAAACGGAAAACACAAAACTCAGAGAATCCCATGACGCCATATTTGTTTTTCAACCCGTGTTCGTCGCAAGTGTGTTCCCAAAACGAGAATAATCTCCAAGGCGGAAACGTAACGATTCTGTGAGAAACGAAATTACAATTCATATACAAAACGAGTGAAAAAACGAAAAATAAATTCTAAAAAAAAGGAAAAATATAGAAAAAAAGTTGTGTGTGAAGCGCGTGTTTTTTGCTGTTTGCTGTTGCCTCTTAGTATGTGTGTGTGTGATGATGCATGTGTATGTGTGTGTTGTTAGTGAATGCAGTGACTGGCAGTGTAAGAAATATCCGCTTACCTAAGCGAACTAAAATTCTCTCGTGACGGCTTAAGAACCACACACTCGAATACAGCTCACAATAAATAAACATACACACACACATTGGCATATACACATGTACTTGTGTGTGTTTGTACGTGGCTAACATATAAAGCAAAACCAGAAAATCCACATTGTTCGGTCTCGGTTCGCGCCTACGTTGCTGTTACGCTACGTAAAGAACGCGACACTCAACGTAAGACGCTTTTGTTTTTCTTCATCTTTTGTTGTTCTTGCTGTTGCTGCTGTTGTTGTTGTTGTTGTTTTAACTGAGAATGGGCGACTCGACGCCCATTTGCCGATGCCGTGTGCTCTATCTGGGCAGCGCCGTGCCGCGTCAGAGCAAGGACGGTCTCCAGGGCATACAGGAGCCGTTGCGCAGCCTCTATCCGTCAGAGGGCGCTGTCGGTGCCAAGGGCATCGATAGCTGGCTGAGCGTTTGGTCCAATGGTATACTGCTCGAGAATGTCGATGAGAATCTGAAGCAGATCACACGCTTCTTTCCGATCGAATCGCTGCACTATTGTGCCGCAGTGCGTCAAGTGTTGATACCGGAGCGGGGCAATGCTCATCCGGAGCCAAAGTTTCTGCCGTTGGACTCACCATTTGCGCGCATGCCGCGTGCCCAGCACCCGCCCATCTTTGCAGCCATATTGCGTCGCACCACGGGAATTAAGGTGCTCGAGTGCCACGTATTCATTTGCAAGCGGGAGGCGGCCGCTAACGCTCTAGTCAGATGCTGTTTCCATGCCTATGCCGATAACTCGTATGCCAGGCAGTTGGAGACGGGCAGCACGGGCGGTGGCGGCGGCAGCAGCGTCTATGGCACCTTGAAGAGCGCCGGCGCCGGCAGCAAATCGAATGGCGACCTCACCAGCGTTGGTCTGGCCAACGGACATGGTAACGGTCACCATCATCATCATCTGGCCGGACAGGGCGGATGGAGATCACGAGCGGGCAGCACCACAACGCTGAATAGCTTGGGACGCACCTCGAATGGACATGTGCTCAATGGCATGAACGGTGGCAGCACGGGCAGCAACGCCGAGGGATACACATCAGTCAAAAATTGTGAGTATCAACGCTTTCAAGTTTGTTGCCTAAGTCTTTCATTCTGATTCCCTGAGAACAGTCAGCATCAGCATTACTGATGCACTCACGAAGATAGGTGCAGGTACAGTTGTCTAAGTACAGCTCGCATGTCATCTAATTAGCTGCATGTGACCGGCACGAAGCGTTCCATCACGGCAGGAAACATTTCCAGTCAAAACGCAAACTACTTTTGTCTACCATCTTAGCAATGATCTCAGCGCCCAGATAGCAGCTCTTTCATTTTGAGCCATCTTTGTATACGCTTGCTAACCGTCTTATCACTTTGACGCGAAATCTTTCAAGCATTGTGATAGAGAAGTTAGTGTTAGTTAGTCCACATTTTGGCACTCAGTTTAAAAATAACTTAAACGATTGTTCGAAAAAAAGAGATTATCTTTTTATAGATTTAGATTTTTAAAATCCAACAAAAAATTTTATATATAATAATTTTTGTTGTTTGCTATATTGATAGATCTTAATTAAGATTATATCACCAAGTTGTGCTTACAGCCATAAAAGCAATTTAAGCAATGTCTGTCAATGATTTTTTTCTTCTATAACTGACAATCTTTTTTGTTGTTGTTGTTGCTGGACTTTTTTTTAGTTACTTAAATGCGCAATTTCAACATAAGAATCAAGTATCTATGGAAACAGCAGCGGAGTTGAAGGTTTATTGTTTATCATTTAGGTAGCTACAAAAGATGAGCAAAAGCACACACAGACATATACATATATATACATATACATATTTATACATATATTTAGATGTATGTACGCATATACTTGCTAGCTAACAATATGTGCAAAGAAAAAAGCATTTCAACACGCCTCAGGCATTGTTGAAAAATAGAAAATGTTGTCAGAGTCGACGAAAGTATTTGGGTGCAGTACAGGTATTTTATTGTTGTTATTGACAATATTTATGCACGTTCCTCGCATGCCGGCTGAGGAGTCGAGTCTGATGACTGACGGAGGGCTCGGCAAGTGGCAGACACGAACGGAACGCGAACAAAACCGTTTACCGATTACTTGGCTGGTGGTGTCTGGTAACAGAGAGACACTGTTCGCTGACGCGCAAAGTTTTAAATACTTTCCACTTATTTAAATTTCGTCGACAGAGCCACACACAAAAATCGCAGCTTAATGGCTTCGTTGTTGGCCTGGTCAATGTCTGCCTTTGAAGTTGAAGTTGTCGCTGCTTCGGCCATACAACAAACTTATGATAATTAGCATGTAAATTGCTAGAGTTGAGGAAAGCAGCAGCAGCAGCAGCAGCAACAAAGCAGCAGCCACGTTGAGTTAACTTCATTTCGAAAAACGATCTGTAGTCATGCCATTCAAATTAGCCGCATTTCGCTTTCGACCTGCCAGCTCCTCCCTGGCCACAAATGTCTGCATGCTTATTAAGTTGAAATGCGGCTCAAAAACTTTGCTACTTGTACTATAATTTTTCTGAAAGAAAGTGGTGGTGGTGGTGCCTAAGCAAACCAGATACCAATTTGGTTGTAATTGTCACTTGTTAATGCATGAAAGTAAATTACTTACTGGCTGCACTCCTGCTGCTACTAAAGTGCCTTTATTGCCTTATCATCGCAACTAAGTATGCAAATCAAGTGACTTGCAAACCGTACTCTCCGGCTAATTAATGAAGTTCGTCCCATTGTACACTCAGAGAAAAAATTCACATACTGAAAAGACGACATAGAAACCGGAAAGAGTAGAGTGTAGAGTGTAATAAAATATTATTTTAAAATGTGTATCGAGTTGTACTTTCTAGCTCAGCATCACTAGCCGAGTCGTTATAGCCATGTTCGTCTGTCATTTTTGAAGCTATCTTCATTAAACTTGTCATATTAAAAGTCTTTTGCTACACGAGGTGCATATATGTCGGAACAGGCCGGATCGAATCACTATATCTGATTGATTCCACAGAATCTCAGCGACCAATTGGTCGAAAGATGAGTTCTTGAACGAAACACTCTCTTAATAAACCACATATCTGAACTAAATCTTCATCAATATGCGTATTATTATGCTCCTAACAAAACATTTTCATTTTTGGACTACTATATCGTATAGCTTTCATAGGAAAAATCGGTCGGTTTTTAAAATCATGTCAAAATATAGTCGAATTCATATGTATCTTTGGCGTATCAAACTGTTCTTTCTAATCATCGACTAATTCCACATTTTGAAAATATATTTATTCAAATTTCTTAAGTGTCTGCTGCTAAGCGAAAATAAATTTTTTTTTTATAAATTTGGGAAATGCTTTGCCTTATTTATTTCTCAAAAACTATCATGCAAACTATATTACTTTTGTGCCTATTTTTTGAAATATTCATACTTTTGAAAATGAGTTTTCTCTAATTCTATGTTCGATTTTTTCTGAGTGTATCTGAATGCTTTTGCATAATTAATTATGTTGCCATCCATTTTGCTGGATTCACACAGCCCATTCTTTGACTCTGCGGCACTCTGCCGGTCTCCGCTGGACAGTAGTTGTCATTCTCAAGTGCAGTTGCTTAGTCTACACACAGATTTCACATACACACATACACATTTACGGGTTGAATAACTTAATAATTGTACGGTTGTGACTCGACAGGAACTGTGGTCGCGTGCAGATTAGCGGACGTCGGCGCCGCCAACGCAAAAGCTTCAGCTTCAGCTGCAGCTTCATTTTGAGTGCCAGTTAGGGGCAAAAATGAGCACATATACATATATATATATATATATATATGTGTGTGTGTTTCGTACATATGTGTTTGCGCCCAGGGAGTACATAAATTGAGATGAACGCGTGAGAAAATTTTGGGTTAGGGCTTATGTTGTTATGACTGTTTTCCATTTGCCAGGTTTTTGGTCTTGCACTTGGTCTTGAGTTGGCTCGTCTTGGTTATTGCCCAGCTCGCCACTTTCTTGTTTCAGTGGATTGTCTTTGAGAGTGGTGGTGGGAAGTTACATACAAATATACATATATATATATATGTGTGTAGAGTTGGCTGGGAAGTGTGAAATTGAGTGGAAGTAGAGCCAGACCCAGAGCGCAACCCGTGACTAAGTGGCGTACGGGGAGGAATTCTTAAAATTTGAGCGTGTGAGCAAGTGAAACTTTATTCAGATATGTGATAAAATCACACACGCGTGTGTTTATTTATATATATATATATGTGTGTGTGTGTGTGTGCGTGTGTGTATGTTTGCATTTGTGTTTGTTTTGTGTGGCCAAGTCGTAGATTTTCTATTAATTAACATTGTTAATTTGTAGACGGTTTCGAGATTATTGTTGCTGCCGCTCATTGTTTCTTCTCTCGATTTGCCACACTTTGAATTGAGGTTGATGTCGCCGTGTCTTGGGTCGGCATCAAGATGAGAAATCTCTGACGTTCTTCTGTCAGCTAGATAATTGCTTTTCTCTCTCTCACACACATGCTCACTCTCTCGAAGTATAATTTTAATTAAATTAACTAATTTCAATTGCGCTTTAATCGCTTAAAAGTGTGCTAAATGAAAAACATTTATTTAATAGCTTATCTCAACTACCAATGCCTTGTTTGTTTGCCAAGTTTGTTAGCGTACGTTGTGGGTCCATTGATAAACAACATGGCCAACAGATTCAAGTCTCTACACTTGAGCATATCCGTTGGCCGCGCCTCAGGTCTGTTGATCCAAGCCATTTGCAGGTGGCTTTGTCGACAGATTTGTGGTTCCATTTAAATGGCAAAAAAAAAAAACGAAAAAAAAACCAAAAAAATAAAAAAAATACCGAAACACGTTGCACATTGTTCAAGACCAGATTCCAGTTTTCAGCTGAAAGACACAATTTGACCTACATAGCGGGGAAAAAGCTCCAAAATCTTGTTTTTTTTGGCTAGACATTATGTAAGTAATTGATGAAAATTCAATTATAAAATCAATTGGAATTATGAAGGCAATTGCTAAAAATGAACTAATAAATGTAAATATATGTATTTGGGGAAACATGGCGATGGTCATTATGCAAATATGCAGCAACAGGATGACCACTTGACCATGACTGAAATATTGAACGGAGGTGGGAGCAGCAGCGGCAGCAGCAATAGAAGAAGAAGAAGAAGTAATAGTAGCAACCGGCTTCAACTTCCGTTGAGGAGCGGTTCAACATTTGCACTGCTATTACGAGCATCATTTGCATCCGCGATGCTAACGATTTGCAGTTGAGGTTGTTGTTGTTGTTGTTGTTGTTGCATCGCTGGCTGGTTGCATTATTATTATGCAAAAGAAGCTGGCGAGAGACTGAGCGTGAAATAGTATATACACGGCTACATAGATAGGGAAAGAGGTGGCGAGGTGAAGGGAGCGGAAAGAGAAAGAGCGAGAGCGATAGAGAGAGACAGAAGCTATGCAGATCTAGCAGAGACTGGCAGGCACATTAACCGAAATCCAGTTGCAGTTGAATGACTTGGGCTCCCTCCATTGCATGTTGCATTTTGCAGTCAATCGGCAAAAATTTCTTGTTGACTTGCAACATTTTTTGTTGCCGTTGTCTGCTGTTGCCATGTTGAATTGCATTTGAGCATGGCTCGATTACGGAAATTTGATTTTGATTATTTTCAATGATTGCAAGTTTTTGTGGCACGAAAAATGCTTCCATCATACTTAAACAAATTCCAGCTTTTGACCCACATTCCCCCTTTCTCTCTCTCGCACACACACACACACACAGATACACACACTTCATTACTTTATCTTTAAATGCTGTTATTTTTGGAATTGCTAGTAATTTTGCTTAATAGAGTTATTATTTCAATGAGTGTCTATAATGAATAAATGTTTACTGTAATTATTAAAATTTAAATTAAACTACTATTGCTATTTTTAACGGTCTTTACTGTTCGCATTAATAATAGAAATTTATTTATTTTATTATAATTATTATTATTGTGCACTTTTCTGTATATGCTTTTTATTTATGATATGCTTAGGCTTTGGGTTTTAGGCACGTTTGGTGACAGATTTCTCAGTGAAATCTTGCAAAAATAACTTTTGAATCTTTATTGTCTTGTCTCTCACGTCGGATGTGCCCGTAGCCATACTTAACTCCAACTCCAGACCCCAATGCATATCAATATTGAGCATACATATAAAATTGCTAGCTATTTATGGTCTCGAAGGTGCTTCCACTACTCATTCGTCTGGCATTCTACAATATAGAGACATACATACAGACATACGTTGGCGTCGTCCCAGTTCAGCTCTAGCTCTGCAGCTGCAGCAGCTGGAGTCAATGGTTGTTAGTGGTTGGTGGTTTGGAGCATTGGGGCAACCATCCGCTGGCAAGCGTGCCAGCGGAAAATGAAATGGCAAAAAACCAACAATACAAAAAAAAAAAAAAAACAGCTAATAAATTCCAAGCCACATTTCGACTCAGTTTTTTTTCTTCTTTGTTTCAGTCGAGGTAAATACAAAAAGGCGCTGTTTTCAGCTTCTGGCACTCCCCTTTCCGCTCGGAATTTTGCATTGGAAAACACTGTTTAAATGCCAACAGCTTGTATTTTTTTCATTTGTTTTTTCCTACTTAAGCCACATTGAATTTGAGCTTCACTTCTGCCTCGATTTGAGGCAAAGCTGTCCGCCTGAGTGACTCATCGACGACTAACGTGGTCCACCAACTGCTGCCCAGCAAAACGGGGAAATACAATTTTCACGCACGCATGCGCCGAGTCGACTCGCCACATTAAGTGAGAGTATTCATTTTACTTTTCGTGAGTGCCGACGAGTGAATTGAAAAATGCACATTTCTTATGACATAAGCAACACAGAAGAGGGGTAAATGGCAGGGAGCAAGAAGCAGGAGGCCATCGTTAGCCACTGGCAACAATTTAACGTAATAATCGCGACCAGCGAAATGCGAAAACAATTTAAAATTATAAATACAACTTCCACGCTCAAAGCAAAATTAGCGTAAATTGCAACTGGAAGTGTAATTACGAGATATATTTTTGCATTTTTTTCCAAAGCATTTAAAATCAAGTCCAAGTGGCCCAGCTCGGCCAATACAGCATTGTTCAGGAATTTGATTGACTTCCGCAAAGCATTTACGCAGATTATGCTTGTAGAGAGGTAAAAGCAACAAATCGATTGTTTAAACACCATTTCAAAGTGAAATCGTGCACTGAGTTTCACCATATTAAATTGAGTGACGCTTCGGATAAGCTGGCGTAGATCAGTAGTAGTATTATACCTTTTATTAATACATTGGCAATTTTTCAATTTTAGTTTATTTTTTTCTTCTTAAATTGCCATTAAACATTTATTTTATATTTTGCAGCAAGAATTATTTTTCGGTTCTTAGTAAAAAAAAATTGAAATTGCGGAAATAAGTGCTTATATATATGTATATATATATATATATATATAAATGTGTTATATTTTTTTCATTTTAAGTTGATTTGTAACCCTCAGAACTGATACATATTTTCAGCTACAACACAAAACCATTAAAATTCACTTTCGAATATCGACGCTGAGCTTGAAACCAAAAATGAAAGTTTGCCAAGAAACAGATCTATAAATAAAATATAAGATAAAAAACAGCAGAAGTTAAATGAGAACTGGCGAAATGGGGCGACCAACTCGTTTGGGCAATAATACGTATAAAAAATGCATTTGACATTTGGCCATGCGAAAAACACGCTAATTAAGCCACACTTGAAACGGCTGAGCGGTTCTCACAACAAAAGTATTTTTTTTTTTGCAGCCTTTGCCGCTTAACATCATAAATTTACATACATTATTTCTTCTAATTTTTTTTTTTTTTGGGTGCTGAGGGTGAATGGGAGCAGCTCTGTTGCCAAAAAAAAAAAAAGAAAAAAATAAAAATGTTCGCTCTCATTTTCTACGTTAGTCAGTCGAACACACGTTAGCCAGCGGCTCGGGGGTCAATAGACTTCAGAGCTAGTCGCCGATTTCTTATGCTTTAAGCAGCGACAAAGCCACAAAGCAGCAGAATAGCAAAAAACGTTGGAACCACACCAAATTATGGCATGGCTAAGAAGCAAAGTTACAAAAACGAATACTGAAGAGACACATAAACAAAAAAAAATGAAAGAAAAACTAGAATGAACAACTAGAATGAACAACACGCCGAATTTTAGATACTCTCATAGCGAAATTTAATTATCAACACAAAAAAAGACCGGCATTTGCCAGTATTTCGATGTGATCGTTTCCAGCAGCAAAACTGCTGAAATAGCAAATGTTTCAAAACTGAGATAAGTCTGCCCTAAGGCGTTAAATACTTACAAACAAAATGATAATACCCATTGTAAGAGTATGCAAAATATAACTGACTCGTCGCTTTGTTGTCGTCTGCCGGACGGGGCTCACACTGCGACTACGACTGCGACTGGGGCTGGGTTGGGCTGGGCTGGTTTCTTGTTTTTTTTTTGTTGTTAAGTTTTGTGTGGGGCAGGAACTGAGGGGAGGTTGCAGGTGTAGCCGCAGCGCTCAAGTTATTAAATTACCGTTATTTATTACAAAACCGTTGCCGTTGCCATTGCTTCCATGGCCCAAAAGCGCTGCAGAATCGCGCCAACCTTCATTGCCAACGGCAACGGCGATGGCGACAAAGGCAATAGTAACGGCTTCGCACATGCTTGTGCCTCTACTATATACATATGTGTACCTGTATCTGTATCTGTTTGAGACTTTTGCATTGCCTAACTGACCACGTCACACTCTTACACACACATTGGTAGCTGTGTGTGCGATGTGCGATGGGAACAGTTAAATAGTCGTCAAAGTCAAATCGATCGAGCACATTCAATTGCCTCACAATCGATTCATTTGAATGCGGCCAACGTCAGCACTTGACGGTCTTGGCCCATTTTTCGACAGTGCTTTTTTTTTGGGATTAGACGCGCTCGGCCAATTTCTAGCCATTTTGGTTAATGTAAATGCCATTTGCCTTTTGCCTTTTGGCTTTGCCCGGCGCCCTCTTCACTTGGCGTGAATCAGCGCTTTAACCAACAGCCAGCCACAATGATAGCCCCTGCTGTAATGTGAGACAAGTGCGGCCATGGATATTGCACCCCACCTATACCCGTCTCCATTCCCGTCCACTTCCCCCACCATTGTCTTTGGGGGACATTAATAGTTTAGCGGACAGCATCCATTGGCCGCGAAGGTCAACTAGCTATCGACTGTAACTTAAGACAGACCTGCATTCCAGTTCACTCGATTGCATGATATCTTATATCTTTTTAACTGGTTCTTAACTTTGTGCTTTTTTCTTGCTCTTGCTATACGTACATAGTTTATATGTTTCTCTGTGTACCTGTCGCATGTAGAAATACATATGCGTATCTAGAGTATAAATTATCATATACGACATTCCTTTTGTTCAATACATATAGAATAAAAAAAAAACAAACAAAATCAACGCTTAAAAATGCATGGAAAATGGAACCTTCAGCTTATAAACAATTTAACAATTTTGAGCCACTATTATGCTTAAATTTTAAAATGAGTTCAACATATTGCTGTCTCAACCATTCTCAAATATTTAGTTGGCTATTTGCTTTTGAAAAATGCAAGACTAAGATTCCTTATTTGTTTATTTTCCTACAGTTTACGGTAGCAGTGCCGATCTGAATGTCACCGTGGATGATGGGGAGGCTTCAGTGTACAATGGCGATGAGAATCACAAGGTTTGGAGCGGCTCACAGGATCAGCTGGATAGCATAGGTGCCGTGGAGAGTCCGTACGAGCTGTTTTCTGGCAACACCTCGACTCTGGGCAGACCGTTGCGAGCGCGCCAGATAAGTACCCCAATTGATGTGCCACCGCCTCCAGTTAAGGAGGAGCGCAAGACGAAGCGGGACAAGAAGTCATCAAAGTCCAGTGGTAGCCAGAGCTTGTCGGGCACACTGATCAGACCAAAGCCCATGCATCCGGCGTCGGCGCTGCATCGTTCACCAGTGCATGCAGGACCAGGACCTGGTCCAGCTAGCGTCATCTATGGTCCGGTGTCGGGACCACATGCTGCACGCCAATATCACACAATTAGTCATCGCGGTTTTCCACCGGGACCGCCGCCACATCATGCGCATCCGCATCAGCTACCACATCAGCATATCCAACAGCATCCACATCAGCAGGCACATCAGCAGGCACATCATCATCACATGATGCAGCTGCATCATGCACAGCATTTGGCTGGCATGCCACCGCTGCAGATACCCATGATGATGCCACAACAATATGCGACGCTGCAGTCATCGCGTTCCACCAGCAAGAAGAAGAAGAAGGACAAAAAGAACGGCGGCAGTGGTGGCGTTCCCGTCGGCATGCCAATTGTGCCGCCCATTTACGCCTACCATCAGCAGCAGCAGCAGCAGCAGCAGCAGCAGCTCGCCATGGGAGGCGTGCCACCGCCCCCAATGGCACAGTCACTGATTGGCGAACCGCGACCCCTGAGCATGTCCAGCCGCAAAATGGCCGCGTCCATGGGCAATGGCTTGGATGATTCGGGCGCCTCGGGTGCGGAATCCCCGTCCCCGGGAGGCACTGGCATCTACCGCCGCAAGGGACACCTGAATGAGCGTGCCTTCAGCTACTCCATACGACAGGAGCATCGCAGTCGCAGTCACGGCTCGCTGGCCAGCCTGCAGTTCAATCCGCCGGACATGAAGAAGGAGCGAGAGATTGCTCAAATGGTCGCCGGACTGGACTTGAACGATGGCGATCGCCGCCAGATGGCCCCAGGTCCGGCGACACTGCAGCGCAAACAGGCGGCCATGTCGAATGGGACAGCAGGTCCTCCAGGCCATCCAGCCCATCCGCATCATGGCCATCCGCAGCATCCGCATGCGATATATGGCCCCCTGGGACCCGCTAGCAGTTTCGGCAAACCACGCAGATAAACAGCTGCATTCCGAAAGGAGAAGCGCAGGCATCCAATTATAGTTCATGCCGATTTGAACTTTATATAGAATTACACAACATTTTAGCGATGCTGGTCAATTTAGAAATGGAATCGAATCAACAATTAAAAAACTTAAAATGCGACCAAGACAGACTCGAACAATAATTGGTTAAACGAAATTAGAAAACGTTATCGATATCGATATATTTAAATCGAGTTGACAATCAATTTACAACAATGAATATGTGTGCCTTATTATGTTTATACTCTAAGTATATATTAAAAACAAAACAAAAAACGAATCAAGTAAATTTGTAACCAGATGTGGGTGTCAAAAGTAAAAGTAATGACAAGAAACAAAACATATAACCGATTTATAATACATTATGTAGAATAATATAATACACTACACTTGACAAAACTACGTATCAAGTTATATAAATTCTAAACAAGAAAAAAAAAAAAAGATTTGACTGTAGAACTGTTGTTTTTCGAGCACAAATGTAAAATATATATATTTTTCGAATGAATGAATAGAATGTCAGAGAGCTAGTGAATACAAGCACTTATGAGTAGACCTACATACGACTACCTATACGAACATATCTTTCATTCTGTCCATATTAGCAACTTAAAGCGCAAATGTAACTGAAATACAAATGTGTCTATAATCGTAATGACATAAATATGTACAATAAATATAAATAAAATGTTAATTAGATTTGTGTATTTATATTTTTATTAAGAGCTAGCTTCAAAATTAAAAGAAAAACGAAATCTAACTTCAAGCAGAGAGTTCAGAAATAATTTTATGATTTCTGTAAAGCTTTTAAGATCTTGTTTGTTCTTACATTTCAAAAGTACTTTATATTTATAGGAACCATATGACTAAAAATTACAATTTAAAATCCATACTTAACATTTCAAGACGACTTCTTTAGAGCAAATCAAATAGTGATTCAAAATGGAAATCATTCTCTAAACGGAGGTTAGCTAAATTCTTATAATAAGTTCCGTAAGGCGAACATAAGCCAAAATCTATTTTTAAAAAAAGTTCGCATGTGACTTTAGCGACAACTAATAGATATTTTGTTGCGTAGGCCTTAGCACACCTTAAAGTCAATTAGCAGGCGCAGCCATAGCAGGAATAAATATGCGTTGCATGTTGCATTCATTTATGTATACATACGTATATACATATGTCAGTCAGCATAAGACTGATTGACACTGCGGTTCGAGGAGGTAACCAAAATGGGACGAGGTAAAACCATGTGACAGACAGGCTTGAACTCCCACAACAGCAACTTAACTGAATATTAGTTGGGGCTTGTGCAGATCTAAAAGTAGACTCGAGTCTCGAGCTGTGCATAAATGAATTTGCATGCAAATTCCATGCATATTTTCACAGAGCTGCAAGTACGGGGTACGAAGGTTGCTGTGTGGCATTTTCAAATGCAAAACACTGATTCAAAAACAAGCGAAAGTATTCGAATTTTGAGTGATGAAGCCGCTGTGAGTGAGTGTCGAGAATTTCGGCAAGACGCTTTAAAGTTGAAAGCTGGCGATTCCGATTTCACTTCCAGTTTTGTGTTTATTTTTTTTTTATTCAGTTTTTGTTTTGTTTTTTGCTTGACGCTACATACTTATAATGCCGAAAGCAAAGATCATCGCAATTCAACTTCAACTTTAACTTCCACTTCGAAAAGGGGCACATGTGAGTCGTACATTAAAAGATACAGATACACATGCACACCCATACAGATACAGATACAGATACAAATACAGACAAAGCGGGCTGCAATTCAGTTGAACAGGTTAATTTTTAAGCAGTTTATAACAAAATACAACAACAACAGCAGCAACAACATAAAAGTCGTAAAAAAGGCGAGTTGCATCAGTCGCCGGGGTTTGTCCTCGTTGCTGGCCACCATAAGTAATTACAGGTAGATGCTTTATGCCTATTACTTACATGCTTACATGCACCCATAGCCATTTACCTTTATGTGCGTATTACCTAATTGCCGGCAGGCGTTAAATGTATACATATATGTATATATATACATATATTTTCCAGCCGCTTGTCGCATATAAATCAATATTGGCAGTTCCAGTTCCCTTACCCAAAAAATTAATGTTTCTCAATGGTCGCTCCGTTGCTGCCGCATTGCGTAAGAGATTTTCAATTAAAAGCCACTCGAAGCCGGCGCTTATGCTGACGAGTTATGCACGGGGCATGTGGCATGTGGACTTGGAGTTGTGGATGTGGATGTGAATGTGGATGATGACTTGTGACAAGGAGCTCTGGTGATCGCACTCGCTGTGTGTCAGCGGCACAGTCGACGTCGTCGTCGTCGTTGTCGTTGTTGGCTTTATGGAAATTCCACATTTATGCAATGTGAAAATGCGGCAAGAAAACGTTTTCCATTTCCAGTTTTACTGGAATACCACAACGCCGACTTGGGCAGCTGGTCAAGCAGGCAAATTGCTGAACACACGTTCCTCCATAAGTTTTCTCATTTATGTATGCATTTATAGTGGGTCTGGTATGGTGTGGTCCAGCCTCTCCAGCCCCATTATGGATGAGCCCACTCCGAGTGGGCCAAGAACACCTTAGAGATTTTAATTACCATATCATGGAATATATTATTAGTTCATCTAGCTAAAACTGTTGTAACCATTAATTTTTGTGTCACTTTAGAATTTCAATAACTCCAGAAAAATCTAATTGCAAGCTTGCATTAATTACTTTTTTAATGGGAAATTTATTCATATTCTTCTGTATTCGACTGTAAATATATAAAAATAATAAATAAGTTTCGTTTAACATCGATCGTTTTGTACTTACAATTGCAATAATTTTCTCTTCCGTACATCAAATAATTATCACTAAATTGAAAGAAAAAAAACATATCTAAAAAAAATAGAACACACATTTAATATAATTTACCACTAAGCCAAATTAAACTAGATTAGATTTAATTATAGCTTAGCTATAAACTCTGCTCTAGATTTTGTTTATTGTAAAAAACCTATCTAGCTATTAAACAAAAAGTAAACTTGTTTTTCTTGTGTTATAAATAATTTCAACGTATCTCACGTTTGTGACACCTGAATGCATGAGCTAAGCGATAAGTTGGAATAAAAAAGCAAACGTGATGCTAACTTTGAGAAAAATGTTTAGAAAATAAAATAAATATTTAAGCAAATACTTGCTTACCAGATTTACTATATGTTAAACCTACGAATATTATCAGCTAATTTTGAATTTAATTCATACATTAAATGTTGTACATGATAATGTACAAACTATATGAGTATAACTGAGTTAGTGTTCATATTTTGTACATTGGATATTAGTCGGGTTTGTTTCCTGAATGAATTTCCTTATTTCTGTGACATGTGTGGTGGCGACACCATCGAGCCATTTAAAAAGCGTATAACTCGATCCGAAGAACAACTCCGATGAATTGCTATCTAAAGAGAGACCTCGAAACACCTGCAAGTCTTAGGTCTCAAGAAAACAACCTCGTCACCACAGTAACAGCAACAGAAACAGCAACAGCACCACTGATAGTGGTGGTGGTGGTGTTGTCCGAAACGGCTAACTGCTCTCCAGCTTGGCCATTAGCCATAGACTCAAATGTGCCGGCTGCGGCCCACAAAATTGTGGTTGCTGCTTCTTGTGGATTTTGTCTTGTTTCTAATGCTTGTGTTGGCCATAGGCCTTTGTTGTTTGTTGCTCACAAATATATTTTGTGTGTGAGTGTGTGTGTGTGTGTGTTTTGTTTTTGCACAGAGTAGTTTTGAGTTTTCAGACTCTCTGGGTCGCAATCATAGCTCTGCGACTGGTTGTATAGAGTATTGACGACCAGAGAGTGTTGTGCATGTGTGTGTTGTGTCCAAGTCTACAAAGCCGCTGCATTGGGCTGCGGCTGAGGCAATGGCTTTGGATTGCGGTTTGTTTATTGATAAACCCGTAGATACTTTTCTCTATAGCTGTTAATTTGGTCTTTTATGTACCTCTGAGAGTGTGTGTGTGCGATTGAGTGTGCGTGTTTGAGTGTGTGTATACTATTCGATTGAATCTTTGGAATGCGGACAATCCGGTCAGCAAATGGAATTCTTTAACACAACCACAGAGACAAAGACAGAGACGGTGGCAGAGACAGAGACACACAGAGCAAAACGGCGACCCAATGCGGTCAATTGGAGGGAGTCAACACTTGACACGCCAGTCTCGAGCAACTTGCTCAACTTGGAACTGCCTGGCCATGCAACTTGGCCATTAGTGAATTGCCTTTGACGGCACACATTTAATTAAAGCCGTCATCAATGAACTCACAAAAGGGCCAAGAGTCGTGTCTTTGCGACGCCTCCAATAACAATAACAATAACAAAAACAACAACAACAACAACAACATTGTAATTGATCTGTTAAGAAATGGTTTGTCGGAGGGTACTTAAGAATGCGGTTTAGAGTTGAAAGACAAATCGAATTGATTTATGTAGATGTATCTAAAATTATGCATCTGCTTGATATATTTTCCTTTGTTGTTTGTGTTGAGGAAAACTAAGCTTTTTGGACCTTGAAAAAATGTCTGAAACTAATTGGAATTTTATAAACATTTCCCTTGATCCGAAAAGTCGACATTTTATTTACATTAACAGAGCGATTGTATTTTGAATGATGGGAATAACAGTATTACAATAAGGGTAAACATTTTCAACAGTATAAGGAAATGCATTTTAAATAACGCCACTCAATCTCAAAATACAAACAATACAATATTACAATACAATACTTATCTTTATTCTCATGTAAATTTCAGAAAAGTGATTCTTAATCGGATTTAATAAAGCTATGTTTATTTAACTGAACGCAATCGCAGATGCTTGAACAGCTGAAGACTATAATATTTGCTCAACATTTGCCACTGCTCAGCACGCAGCGTGTTTAAATGTAATTATCAGCGAAGCTGTGTGGGATTTGTTATGTTGATCCAATCACGTCAATCAACTGTCACATTATGACTACGCTAGGTGAATTGTAAGCTTATTGCTCTTGAGCTTGGTCGTGGAATATTGAAATAGGCAAATGTTCGCTTTATTTTGTTTTTATCAAAGTCAAGTCGAAGGATGCCAAGAAGGAGCACTGCAGGCTATAAAAGCTGTGGCACTTTGTGGTAAATTGGTACTCATTCAACAGTTGGAGAACTGTAAAGATGTGCTATTCTGGCGCCTTTTTGCTGTTCGGGTTTACAGTCTACTTTTTCCTGGTTGTGCCGACCCTATCCCAAGCTGGCAGCGTGGAGTCAGCCAAGGAGGAGCTGCAGCTGGAGCCCAAGTTGGAGCTAGATTCTGGGCACGTGCCAGGACCCTCGCTTATCCATTTCGGCAACAGCAGACGCAATCTGAGATCCATCGGTTTCGGGCACAAGTTTTTCCCAATTACACGCCCCAAGATACCCATCGAATTGGAAATGCTGGTGGAGAACGACGAAGTTGATCGACCGAAACGGCTTGATGACTATGGACACATGCGGTTTGGCAAACGGAATGGAGACGACCAGTTTGATGACTACGGCCACATGCGATTTGGACGATGAAGGCGATTAAATTATGTATCTGGATCTTGGTGTGATATGCTTTTGTAAATAGTACATATTTATGCAGACACAACACTATTTGTATAGGCCTTGTTACAACCGCCAATTATGAAGTAAATAAAAGGTATTTTGCATTCCACAAAACAAAACAAAAATTCGGAATTTTCTGAAGCAAACAAGTTGAAGCTGCTGATTTTGTGGCAACTGAAAACTTATGTAAACGATATTTCTATTGTTTTAATGACTAAACATATTGCATACCTACAGGCTGTGATTTAATATGGGAAAAATAACTGCTTTACCGTTCTTAGAGTCTGCACATGCACTGCTTGCGGCACCATTCAGAATAGCTCTGCAAAAGTTGATTGTAAATATATTTTTTCTTGTACTTTAAAATGTATATGGTGATTTTCCTCTACACATTGTTCTGTCCTTTCATTGTGTATTTTCGTGTCATATAAAAAAAGTAGATGTGGAAAGTGCCTTCTACTTACACAATTTGTACAAGTACACTTAAAACGAATTACAAATGTAAAAACACGGTGTTTCAAATTGATTGTTTCCCTTCGAGGTCAGTTTATATGGGTTTCTGTGTAGGTTGTTAAAGAGGAAATTTCACGCACCAGTGAACAAAAATACCACATACTTTTAGGAACACACATATATGGTCACCTTACAACGTTAATTGGCGGACTGCACTAACCTGTGACACCAATTTGGTTTATGAATTGGATAGATTGTTCAATAGCAAGAAATGCGGCATACTTTCAGGAGCACGCAGTAGTTGAAAAATAGTTCTCTTATTTAAGCTGTTTCCTTTGTTTCCATCTGTCTGGATTATTAATTGAAACACCAAAGTTAGGAACGATATTTGATATATAGATTTTTTTTGAATTACTAGTTTTATATATTTTTGTTGCATTTTTTTTCTCACATCCCTGAAAACCCTTAATGCACATCATTTTTGTTGTGAGTTAAAAAAATATGGGTCATATGTAAAAAAAGGCGAAATAACAATAATACAAACAGTTTATATACTTTTAAATTGTATCTATTATTTTTTATTAATTTAATTGCTAAATTCAATCGGATTGGGAAATATTTTTGTGGCTAGATATAAGTTAAACTAAACATTTGAATTCTGTCCCGAGAGTTCACTCAATGCTTTCTAAGATTAAGTTCGCATTAAGACAAACAAATACGGACTTAAGCTTAAATTTTTATATTCACCTATCAGGCATGCGTTCATTAAACCGAATTGAATTTAGCAAGCTCTTAGCATCAATTATGCTATTCAACTCATGGCGATTGCATTTACCATAAATATTGCTCAGTGACCCAATTAAGAAAAACCTGACAAGATCTTTTGGTCTGGCAACTATTCCTACAAAGAAACCTCAATCGACTGACACACTTACCTCGAGCACAACTGCGACAAAAAAAATGTGTATATATGTATATCAGAAAAGCAGAACAGGAGTCCGCCTATCTTTTGTGGGTCTGCTGCGAAGACCATCACTAGCTTGAAACTGTAGTTGCCAAAGATTCTGACAGGCAACATTCTTAAAGATTGACCCATTTCGAGATGAAGGCGCGTAACGAACCTGTTTCCCATTCAGGTGGCCATGTCTGTCGACTGAGTTACTCTGCCGCAGACGTAAATGAATATTACCAGGCTGGCCACCTTGAGCTGCAAGCGCCTCTATCTAACGGTTCACTCAGATATTGGCCAATTCTACTCTCGCACTGCTCCTGCCCGAGTGTTCCCCCAAATGAGCACACGCCAATTGGGGGCACTACCCACGCGAGTTTTTCCACTTTTCGGCAACAGGAAATTTTCAAATTGGGATCGTTGCTCAAGGTGGACAGGAATAGCCAGAATCTGGCTACGCTGGCGTGCTCTAATTAAATCAAAATAGTTATTTGCAGAGGCACTGTTGGCAAGAAAAAGTCGTCAGTGGGATTGGTAGCCAAATGAACCTTTTTGTGCCCATTTTAGTAAATCGTTCTTATGTGTGTAGCATCGAAAAGCCTTACCCAAATTGCGTATACTTAATTTAAGATCATTTTAAGGCTCTGCATGCAGTAAGTTAATTCAATTATAACATTGACATAAGAAGTACAAATTGTTGTTATTACTGTCTGTATTATGGGTATGAGCCACGAGTTTTAGCTAATCCCCGTCAGCTGTCACCACAGGCACCGCGACAGAGTTGCCTCCAGCACGATTAGATTACGAGTAAGTGACTTGCACATCACCCGAAGACTATGCCACAAACCAATGTCTTCTCTGCTGTACATTCAGCTGAGCTTGGATGCAAAACTCGCTGGCTCTTTGGCCGACTGACGACGCCTTGTCGCCTCGATGGACGCTCTGGACGCTGTAAAATTGCACTCGAGCAGTTAGTCTCGTTATTGGCCTCACGCGCTTCGGTCGCTGAATCGGTTGCAGTTGTATCGCTTTGGAAAATGCGAACTGCCCCCGAATGTGTTTTGCAACGTGTGTTAATCGCCAAGAACTACAAGTGAAGTCCATTATTCTCACAAGCCTTTTGTTTATCACTGTTTCTGCTTATACGATATGATACATTTTGGATGCTATTGGATCTAACGAATGCATATTCGTAAAATGAATATTGGGATGTGATATAAGAATACAAATTAGGTGAGTTCATTTCGAATTGATTCGTTAAATTTATTAATTCGAATTTTATTAATTTTATTGATAAGCGATCATAATTAATATTCATCAAACGGCTTTTTGACTGCTTATTAATGTGACTCGTAATGAATTCAATATATTAACTGCTGCTATATTAAATAATGAACCAATAGGTGGCAAATGTCACAAATTTATTGATTGAATTTGACCCACAATGAAAATGAATCACAATAATTGTATATGTAATAATAGTAATACTAATCAAAATAATTGCGGCTACTCATTTATTGCCCACTTTAGAAATGATCGTGACAAGGCTTGAGTCTTCATTAATTAGGCTTTGTCACTAGACACAAGAACATAATTGTTGTGAGCACATTTTAACTGTACTTTGTCCATATTTGATAGCAGAAAGAACTGCAACACACAAACACAATCATTCAATTAGCGGTATTTCTTACGCTACTGTTCCTCAATCCAATTGTACGTGTATTAAGATCGACAAGCCATTTTCCTGCTGAACGAGTTCAGCTAGCCACTTGCCACTTGCGGCCTCCTGCTGTGTGCTGCAAGCCTCATGCCGCCTTTAGACTGTTCGTTGGCCGCATTTGCTGTTCGCGCTTCTTTCAAGGAGGGATCTTGACTTTTAATGCAATTATTTTCCGATTTTCTCCTCAACACATTGTGGATGCTGTGACTGCTGTAGTCGCTGTAGCTGCGTGACAGGTCTATGGTTTTGAAACTGGAGCATCGATGCGCCGTTTGTGGCAGCTGTTGCAAGTGCAACTTGTGTGTGATCGCTCGCTGGCTTCCAGTTCTAAAGGTAGGTCACAGCCATAACTTCTCGCCTGTGGCAGCTAGAACGCATACCGACACACACTCAAACACACACACTCTATACGAGTTTTGCAGACAAGTCGAGGTATTTCCAATCACCGCTTCACTGCTTAAATTAACTGTATATTTATCGAGCTACTTATAAGAATGTGCTAATAAACCAGGCACAATCGCACTCATCGCACTTCTACTAATATGTATAACACATATAACGGTCACAATTAATTAGCTAAGCAAAAATCCTGCTTTTAGAATGCATTGATCCCTGTGGATCGGTAAAGCAGCTTGAGAACATTTCTATAGATTTACTACCAAATAAATGCACTGATGCAAGATTCATGATACAACTCAAAAACTTAATTCTTAATCAAAACCTGAAATCATCGATAACCAAGAAATGATGACTCATTTGTCTAGTTATAAATTGCAATCAAAATTTATTCCATTCGCAAGCGAATTGCGCCATAAAATACTATTCCAAACAGATAATTTTTAAATTCAAGTAGCTTATATTTATCATAAATATCATAAACCTAAGCTGCGTTCCACAACAATTTTCGCATGTCTTGAGAAATATGATAGTTAACTCGTGCGGGTGCAGAACTTTCCCTGAACCGTGTGATAAACGATCCACACTTCAGATGAATGATGATCGCAGCTAACAGCAACTTGGCCACCGACAACGGCACAAAGAGCAAACACAATAAGAGAACAGTTAGCAGCAATCTGATGGTGTCAATGAGCAACTCCAACTCCGACTCCTATAATTTTCCGCTTTTGCTGGTAGCGAGTGCCGCCTCCAATGGATGAGGAGTGAGTGGGTTGTAGACTAAGTGGATAGACGTGGCCTGCAGTGGGACCACCGACAACATCGGCACCACCACTGACCCACAAAACACGCGCCATTTGAACTCACCTGACCGAAATAAATGAAAGTCGCTTAGCACCCGAAAAGAAAGAAAATTGCTGATTTACAGCCAGATAGAGCTACTGTGATGGAAATACCTAAACAAAATTTCATTCAACGGGCAATTATGGCAATAAAACACGTTAAGGCCAAAATGAATTACCATAAGAATTTTTGTGTCTAGATATTTAGATATCTAGATACCGCTAAGGTTTGCAATTAGATGGACCTTATGGCCAACAGATATGCATATATACCTACATTTACCATATGCCTATGTAGGCTCTTGGCAATTTATGGCGCAGAGTTCATCAGCAGCGCTAAGCGTCACGCTTTTTTGAGCAATTTCTTTGTTGGATTTCATTATCTACGCCGTAATGCTCACCTTATGGGTGCATTGTTCGCCAAACCTTACTAACTATTTAAATTGTGAGTGGATGTACGAGTGTGTGTGTGTGTGTATATGTATGTATGTAGGTTTTAGTAATTTTTCTACATTTTCCACCAATTACCATGTATGTATTGCAAAAAGTATTTGAAATTGACGTCGATTTGCTTGACTTAGAGAAGTTTCATAGACAAAATAACCGAAGCCATCCCAAGCATTTCAGATTCATACTCAGACCAGATGAACTTCTTGAACGAATCAGAATTAGAACTCGCAAATTACACTGACTTGTTAAACACAGATCAAAATTAAAATTGTGTTACAAACTTCAACATTTTGATTTGGCATTGCAATTCAATTGTAAGGTACCTTATATAGACAATTTGAAAGTCCCTGGTCCCTTCATCATCTTCCCATTTAAGTTTCACTATTTTCAAACTGAATAGTCATGAATAGTCTTTCTTTTTTTTTTGGCACAAGCTATAAAAAACAAATTATAAAACTATTTTGGCGATTTGTAAAATAAAAAACACACGAATTTAATTTTTCTTAATATGCGCAACTTTGTCGCTTGAATTGCACGAATGTTTTGTATTGTTATTGTTAAATAGTGGAAACGTGTTTAAAAAAAAAAGAGATGAAGAAGAAGGTGACGAAGAAGAAGAAGATGAAGGAGTAATAGTGAAATGCCGTAACGAGTACAATGCGACAATTGTTGTGGGGCATTTATGTGTCTTTCTGCCGAGACTCGTGACGCAATGTGAATTTCATAGTTTCGGATTTGTCGTCTGAAAATAACCCAAATTTAAGTAGAGTACTTCAAAAGTCAGATCGTGATAAGGCGACTAACTACCATCATCGTTGGGGGCCACAGCGTTTGTCTAATGTTATATTAAACTGAGATCATTATTGCAATTTGATTGCAGTTGTTAGTTTCTGCTGCAGGCATGTTCTCTAGGTACCCCCAAGCCCTTACTATCTTGTCGTAATTATTTCTGTTGCATAATAGCATAGCTAATAGGAAAGTTTCTAAATTTACAAACTTAACACTATATTAAAGCGCCTTAATGCTTCTATCCAGCAGAGCTGGTTGCGTGTCTTGTCAGTCTGATGACAGACAGATGCAACTGGGGATTCGCCCCGCCAAACGTAATTCGATAAAATATTTTAAATACTATATAAAATAAAGCGAAAAACGTTGTCTGTGTCGTATTCCAAGAAATCTGAAATGATGGCACCTCTATTGAATATTTCAAACTGCGCTTGAAGCACATTTCAGATACGCAATGCTAGGCACAAGAGCCAAGCTAAAGGAATCAACCGTATCCAACACAGTCCAAGGGGGGGCCTTTAACATTGGGAATGTGTGTATTTGTATATATATACATGTACTCTTATGTACACTCACACACTTGTGCGTTTGCATCTGAAGATGTGTGTAGCTGTTGCTGTATCTGTATCTTCAAGCATGCTTGCATTCGCCAGAGTATACCCGACCATAGTGTATGACTAATTTTAAAACTGTTGTGCTTGTAACTGCGATTAAATAAAACAAACCCAAAAACAATTAAAGGCAGACAAGCCACACAGAATTAGACAGAGAAAGTGATGATCACAAACACGATATTTGTTAGGCAAATCACATTAGCTGTCATTTAAAACAGTTGAGTACATCACCAAATTGACACCCAGTCGTGAATACATATTTCATGTAGATCTACACATTTAGATACGGTATATACATGGGAATCTCAATAATTAATAGTGAGCAAAATATATAAATATAGAAATAAGTAAATGTAGAGTTAGTATTTAAAATAACTAAAATTAAGTCGTAAAACAAAAAAGAGAAATACAGTTAAAAAGTAGAATTCAATTCTAAGACAAATAAAGAAATACATTAAATCGAGAATCAGTTACTAACCTATATTGATGGGAGAGGTGAATTTATTAAAAGTAAAAGCCATTTGAAAGTTCTACCTGTAAATAAATGCAAACAAATAACCGTTAAAAATGACAGTGTCTTTTGCCCTTCTTGTACAGTAAAACCGAGATACGGGTTTTTTCTATCAGCCATGTTGGCATCTTGTTTACTGTTTCACTCGGCTAATCAAAACGAAAAGAAAAGCGGCATACACCACAAGCATATGTTGTGCACACACATAGCTGCACAGCAGATGAAGCCCTCGGGCCCTCAGTCAACATCAAATGGCCACGTCTCCGTATTCGTCTCCACTGCCATGCGGCATAAAAGTAAGAGTTTATTAAGGCAGTCGCACAATAGTCGGCTATTAGCCATTTGTTTTAGTATGTAGACACAATTTAATTAGTCATAACTTTGTCATTAACTGTTATCTCATGCACAACGGTCATGACAATTTTCAGCTGCATCACAAACCGATCAATTGCAAAACAAAAGCGGCAAATTAAATTATGTAAATACAATTAAAAAATGTACCAGAAAATTATAAGCAAAATAAAATTTAATTTATGTTGTGCTTAAATATGCACATCAAGTATACAAGAATATATGTACACAAATACATAAAGATTCAACTAACGGAAAGTTTTACTATTGTGACTATTTGCTGGTAATGTTTCCATTTTTGAAAGAAACACGTACAAATATTTTTAACATTTATATCGGATTGCAGTTCGAATTGATTATCAAGATAATTTAAGAAGAAAGTTTCGGCAGTATAATAAAGATTTTAGCATATAACAAACGTGAATAAACGAATAAGGATTATTCTACAATTTAATTTGTTACTAATACCTCATCGTATCGTTGTAAAATTCAATATTCCTAAATTATGTTTGATAACTATTCATACAATTTCAGTTTCTAGCTGCTTAACAATATTGTTAATTAATTTCTTAATAAGCCCCCTTAACCACATAATCGCATTGGGCACATGCAATACCTGTGTTCCCCAACAGATGTGCACTTATTATTTGATAGCTTCATTCATTCATATATTCCCATATTCTTCTAAGGTGCACTTCTTCTATGCTACAGTGCACTCAACTAATTTTACAGATTAAGCGCAGAAACAACAACAACAACAACAAAAATAAAAATGAAATGCATTTGATGAGATTGCATAGTCAAGCAAGTCCACAAACGGGTCCCCACAGCAAGCGCAATTATTGTATAAACTTGACCACGGTCATTGATTTCGAAAATGCCGACTCCGACTCCGACTCCGTCACAGATATTTGAGCTTGCGCAAATGGCAAAAACCAAAACTGGGCATGACTCCAAGTCCACTGGTTCATGTCGCCAAACCCAAATCCATAAATTGTTATTGACATTGGACCTGGACTGCAACAGGTGCCTGAACTGAGGGCATTGCTCAAAAATCTTTTGCGTAAATGCCCAACCATTTATCTATGCAAATCGCTGCAGCAATTGTGTTTTGTTTGTTGTTGTTGTTGCCAAAACACGAGCAAGTGTGAATGATGCTAACATTGTTGGGTATATAATGGAGTTACGGCCACATAAAGCACCCATTCAGCATCTGCCAAGTGATTGTTGATGTTGAAAATCCAAGTGGACTGGTTCGTCTTCATCAGCAACAGCACCACCAACAGCAGCAACATTGTAGAGCTGCTGAGGTTGTATCTGCCAGCAATCAGTAGCGCAAATTGTTGCCCCTACATATACTACATATGAAAATACACTCAGAAAAATAGATGCTACGCCATCTTCAGTGATTTGTAATGCTCTTTCGCTCTGCATTGCGAAAGGAAAAAGATGTCAATTGTATCCATAGTTGTAGCAATAGCTGCAAGAACGAGAGCAGAACGAAAGCATAGCGAACGAACTGTGATATTGCAAAGCAATCGCATATTTCTGCTTTGCTCTTTTGCTCCTCGTAGCTGCTACCGGGGCTGCTACCGGGGCTGTCACCCTATCTGCTAATACTATTCAGTTAGGCATTTTTGTTATGACCTATTTTTGTGAATGGCTTTGTAGACTCTTTTAAAGCTATAATTATATTATAATAACTATATTTTATTTTAGCTCGACTAATTTTTACTTACATAAAATATGAGCAACAAAAATTTTAAACACATGTGCATAAATTATAGAAATAACTGAACACAATTAGAAATAAATGTATTTGGCTACCAATTTCTAAGGGAATTATTTTACCAAAAGATCCTTTCTTATTTCTGTACAATACTCTGTTACAACATTAGAAAAAAAACTAGGTCATGTATTTTGCTGAGTGTACATATATTGTGTAGTATGTGGATGAATGTAGAAAGATATGTAAGAGCATACGAAGAGGTGAGCTGAGACGCGCTGCGCTACCCACTTACGCCAGAGATAATATTGTTATTGTTATTGTGCACACACACACACACACACACACACACACATATATACATACACACACACACACACAAAGATAGATTGGAGTTACCACCGCCGTTACGTTTGTTTGGCCACCAAGCTTGGCCATTTCTTTTGGCCACTTCACTTCGTTCAGCGCTCGTAAGCCGGCTCGTTCGAAATGGTCGGCGAAGTTGGCTCAAAGTAAAGTTTTGTGTTTGGTGGCTTTTGTTTTTCTGTTTTTTTGTTTGACGCTCATCGACATTTGAACGTACGCGTTCGCGCAGTCGCTGAGTGGCATCCAACGAGCCCAGATGCCGAGCTCACAGATCCGTATTGGGAGTATTGAGAACTGAGCTTGACCGGGTCTACTGCTGCCGATGTATTTTGTGCGTTGCATTTAATTTAGTGTTTCCAAATGGAGTTCCAATAAGGCAAAAGTAAATGTCAGTGCCAAATGGTTACACGTGTATCTGTGTTTGTTTTTTAGTGAGTAAGTGTGTGTTTTCTGTGTGTGCGTGTGTGTGTGTGATGTGTGCTTGTTTGTGTTTGTGTGGTGCAGACGGCATTTGCTAATTATGGCAAATATCTCTCGCCATAGTGAAAGTATCTAATAGACGCAGCCTAAGACGCGTCACACACTTGAGCGTGTTTGTTTTATATTTGTTATTTGTGTTTTGTATCTGCAACTGCAACTGCAACTGTTGTTGTGCGTTAAGCCGCTCGGCGCAAATTGTTAGCATTTTTCCAGTACAACAATTGCATTTTATGGGGCAATTTATCAGCGAAACAACGAACAACCAAAAACCAGCACTAAATTAAAAACATAATTCGAAAACTTCAACAGCACAAAAGCAACCATTAAACATTTTCATTGGTTTTTCCTATAGGAAAAACGCCACCATCAAACACGATATATATACTATTTATGTACATAGGCCTTAAACAGATTGTAATCTTTTTTTTGGCATTTCTCATTGACTGTGTTTTTAGCTTAGCCAGCAGTTATTAATAATTAATAAGCCAACACAACACGCCAGGCAAACACCTCAGGAGGCGACGTGAATCTTCTTCTTCTCTTCTCGACTCGGGCTATGCAAAGTGTTAAAGCATAAATTTCGTGCAGTGCAAATGGATATATGTATGTCTGTGTGTATGTGTGCTGTTGTGTAATGGCAACAATTATTTCGTTAAAAACTGTGGAAAATTAACATTCAATGTGCATAATTAAAATACATTTGCCGCTAATTGCACACAAATTACAGGCAAACCAAAGGCACAGCACAAAAGGCAAATAAACAAAACCCAAATAGAAAAAAAAACCAATTAATAGGAACTGCAAAACAAAAAGAAAAAAAGAAAAAAAAAAAGAGCTAAAGTGGCATGCAGTTAGTGCCACTGCTTCCTCACTTCAAAGCCTGCAACTGCTGCAGCTGCTGCATTTCGCGTGTGCTTAATATCACCTATTTTCGATCTCGATGATGGTAACCTCCTGCAAGTTGGATTCGCAATCAGTTGTGGCAGTGCCAAAAATGAATTCGGTGCGTATCCGTAAACCTGCCAGCAGTAATAGCAACTCATCCGGATTCCGGCTACTGGACGGCGATCAGCTCGAGAACAATTCGAGTGTCAGTCGAAATTCGATATACAAACTTAAGATCGATCTAATGTTTGACGATTCCAGGTGAGTGCGAGTCGAAAGTATTTTCTCAACTTTGTAAAAACTCAATATCATAGAAATCTAAAATGGACCCACATAAATGGTATTATAAATTATGCAAAAGTAGTTAGTTGTTGTAACTGGGCATATTTCATCGATAAACTGACTACATTTTTTATGGAATGACATTTTTCTCCACATCTTTAGTATATTATTAGTATAATCTGTAGAAATTAAATCTCGTTTTTGCACAGTTCTTAAATTAGCACAAGGTAGTTAAATTTTGACTATGTTTCAAACAACTTTCAACGGAAAGCACTTTCGTTCTCAAAACCTCAGAGAGCACAAAACTCGAGACTGATCGAGTCGAATTTACAAAACACACAAAATCACACACACACACAAAGAAAACAACATTTCATAAATAACCGCCGCATCAGCGCTTATTTTACCGTTTTCCACTTCCATTGGCAACAAATAAACAGTTAGTTTTCAACACACACCGAGCGAGATAGAGCGAGAGAGAGAGAGAGAGTTAGTTGAAGAGACAGAGAGAGAGAGGGAGAGAGAAAGAGAGAGAGAGAGAGATAGGGATGTGTCAACTCAACAAACTCAAGCGGCACTTGCTCTAATGTATATGTAAATATTCATCAATAGCTTTGACACACATTCGTCGCGTGAACTACTTAATTGATTAAAAAAGAAAACGTTGCCGACCGCGCTCCACACTCCAATCAAAAAATAGTCTGGCTTACGCAGAGCTAACAACATCTTCATTCCTCATTTTTCATTCATATTCAAAATAGTTGGACGCGTGAACGTTCTCCCAAAAACAAAAAACAAATAAAAAGAAAAGAAACATTTCCAATTTGATGTCAACTAGCGGTAAAGCGAATGGTTTCTATTGAGAACACTGTGCGCCTCTGCAGCTCTTCGAGATCTGTATATATATAAGTATATATATATATATATATATATCTGCATATTCTCCCGGCCGGATTAGTTGTCAGTGTGCCATTTGTTTAGCATTTGGCCCCTTTTGTGTTTAGTGCTCGCTCACTTCTCTTCCAACAGGATGTTGTTCTGGCCAATCGACGACCAGTTTCCAATTCATAAGCAGCCATTAATTTACATACTATGCATTTAGACAGTACGCATGCTTATAAGATGTGCACACACACACATATATACGTAAATCAACATGCAAATTATTGTTGTTTCCCATAACTTTCACAAATACTTTTTAAAGTTTGTCGCGCATGCGAAAGAACCACTCAAATCTCGTACAAAATAAATAGGCAATTCTAAATGCGATTTGGGGAGCTTACCGCAAAACTCCAAAATATTTACATTTTCATTGCTGTAGAAGCACTTAACAATTAATCAAATTTTGATAAAAAGCCAGTTAATGCAATCTGTGAAAATAATTGTAATTCCATAAATCCAATGACTATCAAATGGGGGAGTTTCTAATGTTTTGATCCGTGTTATTAGAGTTTGCCCATTTCTCACATGGACTACCGGAAAAGTTGATTTGATGAAAGAGATGGGGATTCATTCCAACACTTCTGTCTCTATACAGCCCTTGAGAGAACACTTCAATTGTTCCTTCCTTACAGATATATCGGAACTCTCCGAGTATCTTCTCCCTTGCTACAACCTAATTTAGTTTTCTTGAAAATGCTAGTACCTAGAGCATAGTTTAAGAGTTATATAGTTTTTTAATTTTTAGACATTTATGTAAGATTATTACGAATATTGAATATATTTGATTAAATTACTGTTGTGGGATGTATGCGCGTTATGAGAAAATTCGTTCGAATGCTTAAATGGTTAATAAATTAATTATTCTTTAATGGGTTTCCAGCTTAGACAATTTAAGTCGATGGTTAGTTTGGGCCGCTTGAACTGAGGCAGCTTGAGATGATCGTTGATGGTCTTGGGAGTGACACAGATGGTATTCTGACCCTTCCAGTACTTGATCATCTTCATTGACTGCAGAGTGTAGATGATGTCGTCCTGGGTGATGCCGCTGGCTTCGCTTAGCTCCTTAACTGTGGTCTGCTCTGCAGAGCAACGTTCCCTCATCAGTTCGAGCAGTGTGTAGGCCCAATAGCTGCGATAACTGAGACGCCCCAGATCCGAGAGCGGTTTCTCTGGGCTGCCAATGACGCCCTCCTTGCGCGACAGCACATAGCTGAAGGCAATCAGCAGTTTTCCATAGCCCTTGCGCTGATGCGGTGGCATCACCAGAATGCAAGCGACATTGTTATTATCGAGCGAGGTTCTCTCCTTGGAGAAGTAGCCAACACAGTGACTGCCGTCATTGTCGATCTCGCAGAGTATATAGAATAGGAACGGATCCATGTCAAAGTAGAGCACCTTGTGATCCAGAAACAGCTTGGCCATCAAACAGAGCAGCTGACAATAGAGCGGTTGCTCCCTCCCAATCACCTCATAGATGGCTATGGTGCCTTTGCGATAGATTTCCCGTCCCGGTGGATGTCGTTTCTTGCAATCATACAAATGAAAGCTGTAGCTCTTCTCCAGACGCATATATTTCATACAAAACTCGCACACGTAGAGAACACGCGCCTTGCCGTACTCCCCTGGGAAGGGGCTGAAGTACCAGGCGTCTATCTCGTAGTAGCCAAAGATCAGCTTATCAATATACTTGACTTTTGTTATCTGCTCGTGCTCCTTCTCTAGCTGCACCATGGAGGCTGTCAACTCGGCGTGGCTCTTCTGCACGTGATTGATCTCATCGTTGCGCCGCTTCTGATAGCGCGTCATCTTCTTGTCGCTGTAATCGTAGCCATGATTCTCGCGTGCGGACAAATAGTAATCCTTATTGCCCTGACGCTTGGGACCGCCGGTGGGGCCACTGCTGCTCGCCGTGCTTGTGCTGGGCACCGTAATGCCACCCAAATCGTCTGCGTTGTCGGAGATGCGATGTCTGCCCACCCAGCCATCCAGGCGACGATTGAGGCCCAAATAGTGTACATAATACTCATTCGGCGTGCTGCTGTTATCTGTGATGCGCGATTCAAGCACGTGACCAGCATGAACTGTACCATCATGGCGACGTATATAGTAGACCTTCTCGGGATGCTCACTAATCTCGATCTTCTTTAGCGGCAAATTGCAGTAATCTGCATCTTTTCGATCTGCCGCTGCAGCTGTCTTATTCACCGAGCTGGTCTCATTCTCGACAATATCATCCTCATCCTCATCATATTCGTCATCATCATCATCTTCGTCATCGTCGTCATACTCGTCATCGTCATCGTCCTCGTTATCGTTATCGTCATCATCATCGTCATCATCATCGCCATCGTCATCATCCTCCTCATCGTCATCATCCTCATTATCGTCGTTATCGTTGTCATCACTCTTGACTTCATCCATGCTGCTGCCAGAGATGCGTTCGTATTGTCTCATTGCGAGCGTATTTTCTCCTTGTTCAGGCTGTTGTTGCATCTCTATATCAGTGGCAGATGGATGACGGTTGGTGGGTGACATCAGTTCGACAGTTTCTGGGCCCTCATCGACTGCTTCGGGCCCTTCCATTTGGATCTCTGTCTCATTTTCCGGCTCGTGTTCCAGTTCCACTTCCACTTCGTACTCTGGCTCAGCGTCTACCTCAGTTACTTCCTCAGCATCTTCCTTGGCTTCTTCAGCTTCCTGCTCAGCTCCCAATTCTGCGTCTATTTCTTCCTCGGGTTTGGTCGCCGCCATGATCTCGGCTAGTATTTGATAAGCTCCCTTCTCAACGGAATCAGCATAGTTGATATCCTCGTTGCCGGCAACATCATTGACATCCACCACAGTGTTGGGTGAGTGCTCCCTTTCGATGGCATCGCTTTCGCTGTTATGCGAGATGCTCGAATCGCTTTGCTCGTCGCTGCTCGAACTCTCTTCCTCTTCCTTAAGCTCATCTTCGGACACCGTGATGTGTGCTTCGCCATCAACATGTGACCTCGGCGTCTCTTCGGCTTCAGAAATTGTCTCGCTTTCATTCAATGCACCACTTTCGTCCAATGACTGTTCCACATCTGCTATATTGCCATCGGACTCCTCCGAGATGCCGCTGAAGTCCAGACTGGCATTTTGGTCAACGACCGCCTCTACAACTGATGCCCGCGGCGGATTGCCGCTCATTTCGTATATTGGTTGTTTTCGCGAAAAAGTATAATATGATAGTGATGAGACTATATACATCATCTAATCGATAAGTTGCAAAACTATCGATGACTTTATTACTGCAGTTTTTTGCAGCGAATGTGCATATTAGTTGACTTTCGTAGAAAAAAATTAGTTCGTTTTCGCTTGCTGAAGAGTTTGATAGTTTTATTTTAGTAATTATATTTTTCTTCCAAGCGATATGTTAACTCACGATAGCAATAACGAAAGTAGTGTTGATAAACGTCAAGCATGTATTTGGCGCAATTGTATGTACATACATACATACATACATTCAAATGTACAGGTGCACATTAATAATAATATTTATTAATAAATAAATTATAATAATAATAGTAGTTTAATTATATTAAGATTATTTACAAAAGTATTACAAATTTCATAATTCTGTGTGCAGATCAATGCGCAGCAACCGTCTCGACGATCCGAGGGGATCGCATCGCACGCGTTCCATCATTATGTATGGACGTAGTGAGCTGGCTAGCACCTCGGGCGGTAAGCCGCCATCGCTGAGCAGTTTTCTGCAGGAGACGGGCGAGTCGGCCAAGGTGCTGGCCGAGGCGGCCAAGAACGACGTTCAGCGCATTAGCAATAGCGTACAGGCGCAAATCGAGCAGCTCTTTACCGATGTGGCCAAGGATGCAACGAATAGTTTCGATGTCACCTGCCTGGGCTGTCTGCCACTTAAGGATAAGGTGACCAGTCTACAAGGATTACAAGAGCCACTGCGTCAGCTCTATCTAGCTGAGGTTACGAAAAAGGTGCAAAATTTCTCAAATAATTAAGAGGTTTCCATTTTGCTAAATTTTTTAAAATCGATTCCTACAGAAGCTCAAATCGGGTTCTTTGGATATTTGTGCAGCAGGATTGCGAATCAAAATCAGCGCCATGTCATCTTCGAGCAACGAAGACTTCGACTCCAATATTACACCTTTTCACAACATTGCTGTGTGGTCGGCAGTTAAATTTGTCATATCCGACACAGACGGAGGTGCGGCATTTTTACCACTCATTACCGATCCAGACAATATAGACAAGACTGCATTATTCCAGCCACTGAGGTAAGCAATTAATTTATAGAATGGGGATTGTTTCCTGAGTGTTGATGAGTATTTGCTATTCAAGATTTGTATTTTTCCTAGTTACTTCTTAGTTAAACCATTTTTTATCCATTTCTATTCCCAGTGGCATTGAGCAACTGGCTGTGGAGCAAAGTGAGCACATGCATGCCCCGATCTTTGCTGTTGTGATGCGCTCGGCCAGCGCTCCAAAAATACTGGAATGCCACGGCTTCATTTGCAAGAGCACGGAGGATGCGATTGTCATAGCAGCCACTCTGTATCAGAGCCTGATGGCGCATGTGAGCACCAATTCGCACCGGAGCACAAAGCGACGCACGCCTCGACAGCAGAACGGAGTTAGTTGCATCAGCATTGCGAGCAGCTCGGCGATGACCAACTCCAACTATCTGTCACGATCACAGATAGTGCCCAATGGTCGTCGCAGCTCATTCCGCAGCAGTGCCGGCACCAGCAGCCTGGCCGGCATGAGTCCCAAGCTAATGGGCGTTGGGGCATCGACGCCGTCGCGATCCACGCGCAAGAAGCGCGTCTCGAGCAGCTCGCTCAGCTCCAACAGTAATGTGATCAATGAGGCAGCCGAGATCGAGACCTCGACGGAGGAACGTAAACGCAAATCGCACAAGACGAAACGTGCACCACCCGTGCCGGCTCCAAATGTTCCTGGAATCTACAAGAGTGGTTCCGGGCGAAGCAAAGGCAACAACGTTGTGTGCAGCAATGGACATGTGAATCGTTTGCATCACCAGCACAACGGGCATGTGAAGCGACCCACAACGCCAACGCCCAATGGGCGCAAGATGAGCGACCTTGTGGGTGCCGGTGCAGCTGCAGCAGCTGCTGGAGATGGGGATATATTGACACGTGTGGCAATACCGAGATCGGGGAGCTTTCTCAACACGGGTGGATTAACGCGATACAAGTCGAGAGCGGCACGGCGCACGAATTCTGGCAAACTGGGCGGCGGTGGAGGGTGAGTATTTATACTAACCAGCGGGGCCAGGGTCAGCTCTCGTCTGCGAACTGAAGCTGACGCTGGCCAGGGGGTTGGCCTTAACGTAGTTTGCATCCTGGGTGAGAAGGTTTGGTTTGGTTGATTGGCATCGTTTGAATTGTGCTTCTAGTTCCCCACTTGGTTTCAGTGAACTGTTCAATGAATTTCGACTCCATGAGAATCTCCACTCGCTGGACGATATTCTGTATGCCATAATCGATGCCGATGGCATGTCCTTCAACGATCTGAAGCCCATCTATAAGGAGTTCCTGTTGAAGCTGGCCGTTACTCTCACACAGGACGAGCTCTTTCAGCGATCCAAGAATATAATGCGTCGCCAGAAGAAGAAGAAGCAGAAGCGCAAGACAAGCGGAAATGGGTCACAGGTAACAATTCCACTAGATATTATTAGACCTATCCAGAAATTAGATTATAATTATAATTATAATTTTCCCGCTTTAATTTGAACATTATTTCTTTCATTCATTGAGACTGAGATTTTTCGTTCTATTAACATAAATAGTTTTAAAAATATTTAAAAATTCTTAATCTTAAATATTGTTTGTAAATTCTCGACAATTTTAATAGAAGAAACCGAAGAGCATGTTCTTTGGCACCAAAAGCCTGAAGAAGGTCTTTCAGCTGGGACAATTTCGCTCCTGTCGCGGCAAGTTGGCCAAGCCCGCACGCACCAAGGAGCCAGCGGCAATCCGAGAGGAGCCCAACAAGCGGCGCCTGACGCCGCCCATCGTCATTGGGCCGCCGACTAGCCAAAGCCTTTCGCAGCCGCATCAACGCAATCGGGTGGCAACCAGTGGATCTGATGTATCCGTGGTGCGCAATGAGCATACCTTGCAAGGACTCAATCGGAACAGCAGCAGTGGGTAAGCACACAAATGACTAACCCTCATCAAAAGTAGAATCATATTTGAATGACAACTAATAAAAAAATACGCCACATCGCAATAGGTACGTCTCTTGTTCCGAGTGTAGCTATGACTCGGAATCCTGCACGTGTGCCTCCGCTGATCGCTGCTATTGCAGCCTGCGCACTGAGCATCTCAATCATAAGTTGCGCCAGAAGAATGAGAGAAATATGGCCATGGCCAATTCACGTAAGCCAACTGGCAATACTGGCACTGTTGGTGGCAATCGGCATTCGTTAATATCGTGCAAGTCTGATGAGAAGTGCTATTGCTCCATGGTGGAGGAGGAGCCGAATAGCACACTGGAGCACGACTCGGCCAATACGCACTCGGACACGACGACCTGGTGCGATACGGATAGCTGTGTGAGTGCCAGCAAATGCTATTGCAAACGCTCCCATCTCCGGCAGCGTGCAAATGCAAATGCAAATGCAGCTAATGTTAGCGAGGATTCACTCAATCAGCGACCCAAGTCGCGGGCGGCGCCAAGGAAGGGTAAACCCAGCGAGAAACTGGGCCTGGACTACGAACTGTTTACGATCGGTGGCAATAGCAAGCCAGTGCAGCCCCATGAGGCACTCAGTGTGAAGAAGAGTGTGGAGGCTGCCGCTGTGTTTGCCGACATGAAACTAAGTCAGACGACGGACATCAAGAGTCTCTGTCCACCGAGGATCAATCAGAAGCCAGCGTTGAGGTCCAGCAACGGCAGTTGCCATTCGAATGCTTCGCGCCGATCCCTCTATCGCGCACGCGAATCCTTCAGCAGCGATCGACTTGGCAATGGCAATGTCAATCCCATGGTCATACCCCTATCCCCGCCGATGCACATTAATGGATCTCAGAAATCGTGCAGTGCCGATGATCTGTTGAGCAACATCAAGGCATTGGAGAAGGCCGCCTCCATTCGAAGCAGTGTGAGCAGAAGTCGCATGGCCAGCTATCAATCCATGCGGGCCGTGAGCGCCTCTCTCGAGGATTCACTGGGGTATTTGCCATAGAATTTGAATACAATAAATACTCAAATCCCTTGTTTAGCTGCTAAGTTATCTAAATCATACTCACAGACACTTACATACACACGTACTTATGTAGGGATTATATCTTATTATGAAGACCGCTTATGTTTCCCAAGATAATTGTGGCCTATCAGCTGTAAATAATTATCTTGTGAAACGTAATCATTACTTGATATTATTAGAGTTGTATGCTATTTATAAATATACTTATACGAACTCGTGACATTAATCCTTAAGAAATTCAATTTTAACTAAAAAAAAAAAAAAAATACACAAAAAAAAATTCAACGAACACGTGCAATTCGAATACTATTACAACAACAAATAACATTTAACATATAACAATTTATAATCCTAATTATCAACGCAGTGCAATATTTATTAAGTTTACTGAAATAAATCGAACCTATATGAAAAGTTTTTCAATTATTTTTTAAAGTGAAGTCAACTTATTTTTGTGAATTTATGTGTAGTAAGACTCAATTCATCAAATGTGCCAATTATTGATTATTGATCTTAGCAATCTATTCGATTCTGAAAATTTTTTTAATAAGTTTAATCTTTTGGATAATTGCTTGTATCAAATGTTTGTTTTTGTAGCAAAACTCCCCCAACTTTCTCTGTATCGAAAAATTGACTAATAATGACAATAATGCTTATCAAGATTATATATATATTTTCTATAGACTATGCTTCAAATTTTGTTTTTCTGGCGAACAAAATGTGTCTTATCACAAATTGTTATTAAATAGTTTTTAATAATTTGATTAATTAAGCGAATCAAGCTTATATATACAATTTTCGGGCACGTTTTTTTTCGTTTCGCTTATCAATTTTAGAAATTTGCATTTATTGATTAACTTTCTTAATCATGATGATATTGTCAAATCAATTTAATTATGTTGATATGCAGGTTGTACATACTATATCTAATTTTGGCAGCTTCTTTGATATGGCACGACGTATTGTTGTCAAAAAATATTTTCGATTACGTTAAACACATCGAGGTCAGTGCCAAGTCACCAAGAAAAAAAAAAACAAAACGTGTGCGCTTAGAACAGATGTCGCTTTGGATCTCGTTGCCAGCTCGGGTCAATTTCGACGGGGACTGATAAGATTGCGATAGTATGTATATGTATATATATATATATATATATATATATATACATGTGTGGTGCGTTTGTGTGTGTGTGAGATGACAAGGCAGCTGTTGGTGACTGGAATTAACCAGCAGGAGATTATATGGAAAGTAGTTTCGAATTGAAATTTTATTTCAGTTTGAACTGCTGGCCAGGGCGAATCGTTTTGAAAGATGACAACCTCAGCTGATAGTGTGTTCGTCACTCGGTCGGATGGCATCTCCGCCGAAGGAGTGCGCGATCAATATGCTGATGGTAAAGCAGCCAAGGTCTGGGAGATTTTCATCGGTGATAAGAACTCGCGTACGGACAACTACAAGAACTTCTTGGTCGACTTGTTGCGTCAGAGGGGCTGCAAGCGTATCCTGGATGTGGCATGCGGCACGGGGTAAGACAATCACACGACTATGCCTATATATATAAATATATATATATATATATATATATATACAAAATATATATAGTGTTGACTCAATAATGCTGCTGGAAGAGGGCTTCGAGGTGACTTCCGCTGATGCCTCCGATAAAATGTTGAAATACGCGCTGAAGGAGCGTTGGAATCGTCGCAGGGAGGCTGCCTTTGACAATTGGAGTAAGTTGTAAAATTCTACAAGTGTTTACCCAGGACTGACTTTTAACCCATAGCCATTGAGGAGGCCAATTGGCTAACCCTGTACGATGACATTCGGGAGCATCGTCAGGATGGCTTCGATGCCGTCATTTGCCTCGGCAACTCCTTTGCCCATTTGACCGATAGTTTTGGTGATCAGCGCGAACACAAGCAGGCAATCAAGAACTTTGAGAAATGCTTAAAGCCCGGTGGCATTCTGCTGATAGATCATCGCAATTATGATAACATCCTGGAGACAGGCGCCACACCCGCCAAGAGCATTTACTATAACGTAAGTTTCCCACTACTCATCATTCCCAATTAAAAAGTATTAAACGACACATTCCACTACTGAGTTCATAATATGTGAAATGTGGCCAGTCATCGTCTCATTGATAACTCACTTGAAGTCACTTTAAATAGACAAAAGCTAAGCTCGCACGAGCAAACTGACGGAAACAGCACCATCATCATCAACAACTTTAATCACCCCACTAAATTATTTACACATACAAATACATTTTTTTATTAATTTTATAGACAAGCCATACGGCGGATATCAAAACATCCGTTCTGTTCTATTGCGGCAAGCCGGTTCTGGTTTCCATGGACTATCAGATCGAGGGTAACAAGCTGGCCAGCGAGTTCCGCCTTTCCTATTATCCTCATGAGCTGAAGCGCTTCACGGATATCCTTAGAGAAATCTTTGGCAGCCAGTCCACGCATAAACTCTTTGGTGACTTTAAGGAAATGAATGTCGTGCAGAATCCTGCATTCTATATACATCTGATTGAGAAGCCCACTATCGTTTAAGTTCCATACATTATATGTATTGCCACGCACAATTTTCGCATTTTCACACACACAAATACAAATACAAATTTAGTTCTATTTAGAGGATGTTGTCGATTTGTCATTTTTATTATTATTCACATGATGAGATTTTTGGTATATTGATTAACTATATTAGGATTATGTATCGGCTTATAATGGCGCCAAAGCACAGCGACACCATTAGCGCCTCAATCACAAAGGGTGAATTGGTTTTTATATAGTTCGACATATGCGTATAGATCACAGCCAATCGGCGCAGAATTACCGATGTCATTTCTACAAGTCACAATTGGACACGACATCGACTCCAAAAGGTTCGCTTACAAACTGTTCACAGACAGCGTTGCGAGCAGCTGAAACGCAAAAAATAAAAATAAAAAAAAAGAATTTAAAATCAGACATATACAACACATTAGACATTCAAATTCTCTGAATCGATTTCGATGGAGGTTCAACAAACACATACATATATATATATATATATAAATAGCTATTTTTTCTACAAGTGGATTACGTATTAAGCCCAGTAAAAATGGTATACAATCAAAATAAAAATATCTGGATTGTCCAATGATATTAAACTTAACTACAATAAGATTACAAATTGAGTGAATCCATTCCAGAATTCTTTTTTAACAAATTAGTTAAATCATTGATAACTTTGATACTGAATTTGTCAAAGAAATTAATATTTTATTTATAGAAATTTGTCTTTGTTTTCAAAGGACATTTTTTATGATCAGGTGCAGTTGTTGCTTAATCCAAACAACTACTTTTACCAGTGTAGAATAACACCAGCACTGAATGTCACTTTGTA
Source organism: Drosophila cognata (assembly GCA_035041535.1). Classification (NCBI taxonomy): domain Eukaryota; kingdom Metazoa; phylum Arthropoda; class Insecta; order Diptera; family Drosophilidae; genus Drosophila; species Drosophila cognata. Next base: position 6,481,353 of record JAWNLC010000571.1, on the reverse strand, counting down.
ATTGTAAGTATTTAAAAATGTGCATATGTTAATGATAAATACATATATCAAAAAGAGACCTAACAAAGACAAACAAAAGCGTGCAGCTGAAAGTAGTGCGTATTTATAAACATTCTTGTTTGTAACACTCTAAAGTCGAGACGTTTATTTATGACAAATTTGTTGTTTTTATATTTAACGGTTTCATTATCGTCTATTTTTTTTATTGCAATTTACGTCTAGCTGTGGCTTTGTTTACGACCTCATTTAAATTCACAAAATACGTGCAGCAGAATCAAAATAATAATAAACATCCGCGAAAATATTTAACTTCCAACCAAAACTAAGTCCAAATACATTTAAAGCGGAGGCTATGAATGAATGATGGTTCTGTGAACAAAATCAAATTCCATATATAAATGACATCATTAGTCTATTTTTGTTACTTTTAATTATACAAATATCAAAAGGGAGCACAAATACGATATATGAAGTTAACTTAGGATACATATTTAGGCTTCACTTATACGCCCATAATCTTATTTATACGCTTAACATCAGTCAACTGCCGTTCGATCTCACTGGTCAGCTGAGTCAGGATCTCGGTGATGATGCGATGCTGTTTCTCTGGCAGCTTATAGACATTGGTCGTGGCACTCTCCTGTGACTTGGCAATATGATAGCGCTGTTTACTCAACCCCTTCTTGGCCTTGTCCAAAGAAGCCGCCAAGTTCTTGGTGTCCGTATTGATACGAGCCACTTCCAAAGCAAACTCACGTTCGGCGCGAATGCTGTTGGGTAGCTTGGCATTCGCATCCTGCATCAGCTTCTGGCAGCGTCGCACGAGCACCTCTTGATTATCGCTAATCTCTTCGAAGCGCTCGGCTAGCTTGTGGGCACGCTCACTGATAATCTCTCGCTCGTTCTCCAGACTCTTGATCTCCTCTAGCTGCTGTTTCTTCTGCAGCTTAATGCAATTGATGCGCTTGGCAAACTCGGTGCGCACCAGCTCATGTCGCTTGAGGTATTGGGTACGCAGCACTTCGATCGCCTGATTGAGCAGCTCATAACGCTCGTGGGCGGATTGAGTTGCCAGCTTGTCCGCAAGGATTGGCTGATTTACGCTACGCTGCAGCAGCGCTTTGATGTCATCCGCGAATGATGGAGTTCCACCCTGCTGATTCACTGCCGTATCATCATCTATATGCTGCAGTTGCTCCCGGACTGTAACGAGAAGTTGGGCATCGATGACCAGTTTTAGGCTGATAACTTGTCCGCTGCTCAACAATAGAACAAGTCCGGCGGGCATTTGCAAAAGAGCGATGCCAAGGACTGGATTTGTGTGCTCAGTGGAATCGACTTTGGTGCACAGAATGTATTCGGCACTCGAGGGTGTCGTTAGAATCAGTTGATTGTCCTCTGCCTCGCTGTCCAGAAATCGCTGTAGTTCAGCTATAAAGTTCACAGTTACGATGTGCAATCCAGCATTGTGGTACGCAAAGTAACGCATCTCATTGATGAGATCCCGCTTTAAGTGTATGGGGCAGCTGTAAGCATCGCCAGTCGCTGCTGAGAGGCCCAATTCCAGCTCAACGGTTTCGGTCACGTGTAGTGTCCATTCCGACGGCTCGATGAGCAAGAAATCATCCACTTCGCTGAACGAGAGCTCTGCAGATTCTGCCTCCAGCAGCAAGGCATGATGCAACTTGCCTGTTGACTCCGCAATGATTACAGTTGGCGGCAATGAAGGAATAATCTGCAGAGCACACGATTCCAATCCATAATTGGCGCTTGTCTGCGGTGTTATTGTAATGGGTCCCTGAAGACGTGTTATCGCAGAGTCAATCCCAGCGAGCAACACGTAAATGTTGCCATTCCCACGCAATACAACAATTGGCCACTCGACCTTCTCGTTTTTGGCTTCGGTAGTAGCCGTTGAACTGTTGACCAAGCTGTCATCTCTTTTAGTCTCAGCAGTGGAGCGAGATTTAACAGCGGGTGCAATGTCAAAATCAACCGACATTTCACCGAAATCAGTTAGAGAGCTATTTGCAACTGTTTTCACTGTGTGTGGACCAACCTTCCACACATGACGCAGCTTTTCGTGATTATAAACCCGGATTGTGTTGTTCGAGAGCAGCACAAGAAGCGTCGAATCTGAAACGGAATCTGGATGCCAGCGCAGTTGTCGCACCTCCAGCTGCGGATTGCTCTTGAATAGCTGCGCATCCAGATTATACGTGCGACACGTGATTGAAGGCTTGCCATCCCTGAAATTGCCATCGGGTCCACAGCGACGAGGTACCTCCAAGATGGAGACACCACGCGGTCCACTCAATGCCACCAAGGAGCTCTCATTTGAGGCGATAATACGCTCCACATGCAGGCCGACTGTGTGCGACGGTACCAGTGTTTGATAGCTGACTTTGGGACGCTTCGTCGGTTCCTGTTGCAGTAAAGATGTGCGCCAATTTGTGACCAGCAAGCAGCATTCATTGGAGTCCCATGCGTACAGCAGATCGTCTTTGCAGTCCAGCAGGTTTTGTGTTTGGGGCACAATCGGTAGGCCTTTGCGTATTTTAGCAAACAATTCCGTGTTATTTAGGTCCAAGACATCTGTGAGCGACGACATTGTGACACAATTACCACTAAATACAATTATTTCACAGCCGATTAGCTGCCGGCATATATCGATATATCGTGCTTTGCGATAACATAAAAACTAGTATTGCTACAAATAGTGCTGGGTAATACTGAAATATATCGACTAGGTACGACATTATTTGAAACAATTTTATTCGTTATTTGAGGCCTCTATGTGTTGTCTGCTTAGTGTTGGAATGTAATAATCCTATTTATTGATATATGATTTCCATAGCATAATTCATATATTAACAACGTCATAAACTTTCCAAATTCATGATTTCCCCATTGAACAGTAATATAACAAATTAGATCATATATATACATTACGCCATTAATTAATATAAAATATTTCATAAAATATCAAAGTCTCCGATGTACTTCCAGTCGTGGCACTTTCTTTAGTTTAATGGTTATATCCTCAACAAACACAAGGTCTTCAAATTTAAAGCTGGTTGAAAATCTGTAGTTTCTGATCAATTTAGCCAGGGTCACCTTTATCGAAATTAAAGCATATTTCCAACCTTAAGAAAATATAACGAAATTAAAAATTCGTAAAAGTCCAAGTGGGTATTAAATTTTAATGTACCTATGCAATTTCGTATGCCCTTTGTGAAGGGTATGTAAGCGTAGGGATGCTTATCTTGAAAATAATGGGGCAGAAAATGTTCCGGATTAAAGATTTCCGCATCCTCGCCCCAAATTTTCTTACTGCGATGCAAGTGAAAAATATCAATGGCAATTTGAACTCCCTTCGGAACGACAATTCCGTTGGTAAGAAGCAAGTCCTGAGACGTTTGCCGCGACACGACTGGAACGGGCGGCATCACTCTCATCGACTCATTTATAATCAGATCCAAATATACCATTTCCTGTGTATCTGCATAGGTCACATCAAAGTCCCCGCTTTCCGGAAACAGAGCGACAGTCTCCTCAAATGCCTTCTCCTGATACTGGGGAAACATGGAAAGCAGAATCAATGTGTAGGCTACCGTGTTGGCCGTTGTCTCAAAGGCTCCAAACACAATCAAATTCGATTCATCTTCCACATTTTTCCAGGTGAACATGCCACGCCTCATTAAATCAACAGCTAGGTTTAGAAAAACATTTTTATCTTGCGATTGAGTGCCTTTCTCCGAATCTCTAGCCATTTTCTTTTGAATTATCTGAAAAATACAAAGAGACTTTGAGATTTCTACATAAATGGCATTAATACTGGTATTGTTACCTTTCTGATAAATTCACGTATCTCTGTCTTGGCGACCGAGTAATGTTCGTCCTTGCCAAACAGTTTTCGTGCCGTTTTATTAATCAACCAAGGCGAAAAGCACATATCTGTCATGGTTTCCAAAAGACTATTATCGAATAGCAAAACTCATTTATGTCAAGTTCAAAAGGACTCACCATTGATAATCCTCTAACAGTTTGCTGTTATTTAGGTTCTCGTCTAGCTTTACATCACTGCCCATTGTCGTTTCTGTACTTCAATAAAACAAAAAAAAAAAAACAATTTTTAAGAGTTCTCTGTGTGAGTACAAACTATATCCAATTATTATAATCATAACTCACGAGTTGCTATGCTCAGCGTAAGAAACTGCAGCAGAGGGATTATATCTTTTTCGCCTTCGTTAACTATCATATCCATTTGTTTTAAAAGAAATCGCGTCTCGTTGTTAAACACGGGCAGAAAACTAAGCAGCACCTTGTGTCCGAATGCTGGATTCAGCAACTTCCGATGTACGCTCCAGCGGGGATCTGCACTCAACCAAAAAATTTGATAAGTTAGATTCATGGAAAAAATGAAAGAGAGGCGCAAAAGTCTGTTTGCTCAAAAGAGAAAGTTTTCTGGTGATATGTTTTCAAGATTTCAATAACTTAGCCAGAGTCGTCCGAATTGTAATTTTATCATATATTTTAAAAATTGTAAGTCCCTGGATACGCGTATGCAAGGTCTCTTAAGTGTTTCCACAATGTCAATAAAGTGTGTTATTTATGTAAATATTATGTCTCAATTTAAGTACATTTTTAACACCACCTTAAAACAAATTTATATAAAATTTTGTACAATCTAAATATAAATTTACTCAATGCATATTTTATTAATCGAAAACCATTTTCGGCATGTTGAAAGAAATGTTTGTCTCTTAACTTTTGGTGCTCATAATTATATCCAAGTCTTCTATGATTGATATATATGGACAGCTTATGGAATTTCGGATTTTTTTACGGTTTACTTAATTTTACCACTTTCACTTTGCGTACCTGGCAAACTAAATAATCCCAAGCCGGCGCCATCATCCACAGCCTTATAGATTAAGCCCTTGTTAACGCAATGTGGTGAAGTGAAAATATCCTGTATGACTTGAGGATCGCTGACAATTATGAATGGTATTGGACCCAGCCACGAAAATATAGTTGATCCATGCTTCTCCAAATAGATTCCAAATTCCCGCAGCACATCTAAAAAACAAACACTCTTTATTGTTGCCACTTTAAAATTGATCACTTCAAACGTACTTTCCCTGTGATACAGTTTGTGGGCCATGCCAAGTATTGGATATCCAAGTGGCCCCGGTATCTTTAGCGTTAATATGTAAAATCTGCGACGTGTCCACAAAAAATAGAACCACAAAACGAAGAGCAGCGTAATCCACAATTGCCATGTCAACATAATTAGAGGTGTCAAAATATATCCACTTAGAGCCTTGATTACTGCTTCCGACCGAATTGAACTGATCGAACTGAACGTTTGCAAGCGCGACAATACTATAATTATTAGATTTTGATCGCACCGACTTTTTATACGCCGGATGCGCCTCGAGAGACGTGCGTGAATTGTGTGAGGCGTGCTGCTAAATTTTGACTACAAATTTGAATTTCAGATAATGTACGCATCAATGAACCCCAACAATCATTGTTTTATTTTTTTTTATTATCAAATTTATCGATAGCAACTGCATACAAATAGCCGTAATTTGCTCAAATGGGTAACAGTAACCAGCCAATTAGGCCCATACGTCATCAATTGGCCAATTCTAGTCAGGTGCCAATGTATATTAGCTGACTTGTATAAGCCTATTTTGTGGTCGGTTGTCACATATTTAGTGGACGCCTATCCGCCCAACGATCTTATTGTTGTTTACTAACAACGCGAACATTTCCTCATTTCATTAGATTTTATAAGTTGTGGCTGGCTTTGAAATGCTTGTTAAAAGATGTTATCCAGAAAATGTCGATACATTTTTTGAAGGTTACAAAAGAGGACAGGAAAGTTGTAAAGTAAACTTCTGAATTAATCGAACAATCTGAATAAAGACAAAAGTAATGCAATTATTCTAATTATAATATTCATTGATTTATTTACTTCTTTTTTGTTTTTCTTTTTTTTTGCAATCAAATATTTCTTAGGCTATAGTATACATTTATGAAAAATAAGTATTATAATATTATGTACAACAAGTACACAAGTCTCTCCAACAAAAGGTATATTCATAATTTGTACATTCACATCATCTCCACTCATCTCATGTACAGTAAAGTCAAAATGAACACCTTTCTTTATGCGCTAAATACGTTGATAGCGATATGATAACAGATTAAAATGGCAGAAGTTTCAATGGAAAAGTTTTGTGGAATTTTGAGTTAGTAGACGACAGCGACTTTATCTAGGATCCGGGCCTGTCAGTGAGTGGCTCTGAAAGATTCACATGATAGTTATGGTTAGCTTATGTCATTTATTACAATACACCTTTGGAAGTTCCATGCAGTTTCCAAAAAAACGTATAATGTAAAGTATAAATTAACACAATGTTCGGCAGTAAATTACATATAGCCTACAATTATACTTTAGAATCCATATAGAATACAAATCAAAAATTGTGAGCAATTATTTATTTACAAAAGGTTTTCCGGTGCAACTTAAGAACTACAAAGCATTTAACACTAGATCAGTATTAATTAATCATACAGAAGCATAAGGTGCGTATTAATCGTATTGTGTACGTGATGCGATGAAGATGAAGATGAAGATGGAAATAAGATGGCCCCACAAATGGAATTAGTTGCAGTAAAAAATTATACCAAGATGCCAGTCAAATAATACTATATAGGTTGAAATTACTACTAAATCATATTTAATATAATATCTTCAACCAGAATTTGAGATTGTGAACAACTTTTTTAGATGTACATATATACATATCCAAATATCATTCATAGTAATCCATAGAATGCCAAAGAAATTGTTTATACCATCTACCTAGCTGGTTAATAGATGGAATACTTATAACGGCGTTTCTTAGTATCTTCTAGCGCAGTCTGAGATCTGAAACTGTGCTCAACCAAGGCAGTGTTAGGTGAGATGAGATACGAATTGTGCTTGTTAGTCGAACTACTGGGATGAACGCAAATATCGGAAGAGCAGCAGGCAGTAATACTAGTTGGGCGTTGACCGAGGTCGTTGCTGAATGGGTTTAGAGATTCTGAGTACGAACCATATATTGGGTCAATCGTATCCGCATGTCCATTGGACATAAGGCCATTGCCCCCATTCGCATTCGTGTCGGAACTCATGTGCGGTACACTGGACTTCACAGCTGAAAGATCATTTAAGGGAGTTTTAAAGGGATTCATCTATATATATATAAAAACTGTGGGTCGAAAATCAATGTTCTTTTAGAAGAATTAGTATACAAAAAGTCGATCATATCTGATATATATTAATGTTTATTTAGTACATACCAATTGCTGATCCATTAGTGACCACATGTCCATTAGACAATGATCCATTGGTTCCATTTTCGCCCATGAGAGGTGCACTAGACTTTACGCCTGAAATGGAAAAAAAAAAAAAAAAGCTGTTTACTTATCCTTATAAGAGATATATTGTTCTAAGCTTACCACTCAGCCGGTAATCCCCATCGGATGAGTTTTCAATGTCCCCATTGGGTAAGGCCGGAAGTCCATTCGTATTACTTCTAGTCGAGTCATCTTTAACGCAACGCATGAGGAACAGCAGAGAGGAACCGACAACGGGCGGCAGTCCAGCCAATATCAGTGGCAGGGTATACGAGCCGGTCATGTCGTAAATATAGCCGGCAACAGGTGGACCAATAGTCAAGGGCAGCGAGCACAAGCCAAGCAGGAAGCCAATCGCTTGCGTTGCACCCGAGGGTCCACAAATCTCGTAGGCAATCGGACCCAGCAGCGAAATGAAGCAGCCATCAAACAGGCCCATGACCAAGGCGAATGTCACGAGCAGCGCATATGAACTGGTCAAAGGGAGCAGCAATGTGACCAGACCAATGCAAACAAGCGACAGTTGCTGCAGATACATCCGATTCACTCCCGGCATATCAGCTATGACACCGAAGATTAAGCGACCCACGCCGGACGTAATGCCAATGCACATTACGGGCAAATTAACATCGTGGCCGGGAAATGAGGTCTCCACAAACTTCATCATGTGCACATAGGGCACAAAGTAACCAAAGAGCGCAAGTGGCACACACAAGGCCCAGATGACATAACGCTTTCGCTTCCAGATGTCCACATTGACAATGGACCGTAGAATCACATTGAAGCGCGAACGACCAGACTTCTTTTTAGGCGAGTCCATTGGCAGATGCAGGGGCTTGTAGACAAACGAACAGACTATAATAAATGCCGCCATGAGACTCATCAGCTGTAAGAGAGAAGGGAATTAGCAACTACTAGTCAATCATGTTGAATTTACTCACCCTTAGGGTCGTCTCTAGGCCATAGACTCTCAGCAGTCTATCCAAGCCAGGTGGAAGTATAACCGTAAATACACTGGAACCAGCCGTAACAAAACCGCTCACCTTGCCCAGATAACGCTTAAAGTAGTGGCCCAAAATGGCCAACGTGGGCGTATAGGCCAATGCTCCGCCCAGTCCGAACATAATGCCATATGTAAAATACATGGCGCTTATATTATCAGAGCAAAAGGACGAAAGAAACAAACCCCCCGAAGCGAGTATGCCGCCCAAAAAGGTCGTCAGTCGCAGACCAATCTTGTCGGTAAGAACACCAGCCACGGGCGACAGAAAGAATGTTGTGCCAATGGTCAAGGAGCCAACCAGAGCTGCAAGAGATGAATAAAGTGATTTCTTTGGTTATTATATATTATATAAAAAAAATTAATCAAATTAGTTGTCTACCAATAATAATAATAATAATAATAATTTAATCTGGCTAGGAAAATAGTATTTTTTTCTTTGTTTTTTCTTTGACTTAAAGTCTTTAAGGTGTGGTTTGGTTTAAAGAAATTCGACTTTATATCGAATCTCACGTAATTGCGGTTAATTGCGAAATGAACTGTTTTTTTTTTCATATTCTGCACCGCCAGCAGGCGACAGTTGAAGTTGTGGAACTCATAACTGAAGTCCAATTTAATTTGCACCCATTGCACGATCGGGTGACTTAACTGGGTTAGTATTGGATATGTGCGGTTGAGGTTTCAATAGATTTGATTGGGAAATGCAGTCTATTATATTTATGTTTACTTCCCAAATGAAAATTAATGTCACATTTTAATTTCGATGTATGCATAAAAGATTTTAATAATTTGCCGAACATTTTCCAAGTGCACAATGCACTTTGCCATTCCATCTATTTGTCAGCAATCTATGCGTGGAAAGCCAACACTTTCGCACGTAGCTTTAAAACGTGAATAACACCTAACTGACAGATTTGGGTTACTTCTTTGTCCCATGCATGCGTCAACGACCCATTTTTGATAAGCACCCTGCAAATGAAAGAATGCCGCGATAATTTATAATGTGATAAGTCATCATGTGTAGGAATCAAGACTGTCAACGTTCGGTATCGCTAAATGCAAATGAAGCAGCTGTCATTTATGAAAATTAGCTCAAAAGATCAACAGAAGAACAGAACAATAGATTAATTGCTCATATAGAGTGCTGTAAATGCGAGTTAAATCGACAGAACAGAGGATCGTAAAGCTATAATATTTATTTTATGCAGATACGTATATTTTTCTGTATTTTTGGATTATGCATTATCGTAAAATTAGACTTGAACTACATTCGCTTGAAGGCTATGCAAATCAGGTCCACATTTTGCCAAGCAACCCAATGAAATCAATACCCTCAAAAATATTCTGCCCACACAATCACACACACACACACACCCACCCACCCACCCACACACACTCACACACACACATCGTATCTCGCACATGCAGTTAAACACGCGCCGTCCGGAAATAGTTCTCTTGCAATTTCGGCAGCTTTGGCAACCCGACAACGAGAACAGCCACATTTCAATGTCAATGCCACGCAGCCAAAGCCGGCTCCCGGTCGGCAAAATACCCCAGCCAAAGAGGGAGAGAGAGCGCGCGAGAGCGAGAGAGAGGCGGTGGCAGTTAATAGCATTGTGCACCTCAATACTTGCCTGACTGAACTGAGAATAAAGAGAGAGAGAGAGAGAGAGAGAGGAGGTGCGTGAGTGGCACATATTAGATAATACTTTTCTGAAACATTGCCAAGGGAATATAAAAATAACAAAACACCAAACAGACGCCAGTTACAACAAACATTACATCAACTTTTAAGGGGAATCTTTGAAGATAGCACATAAAAACACACAAGATGTGGCTATAAGGAAATATTTGAAATATTTGTATGTTTGCATAAATTGTCAAATATTTCTCATGCACTTTACAATTTGATGCATGTTGTAATTAAATCATTAAATTAAATCATCATTAAATCAAATAATTGCTAATCAGCAAATCAGCAAGTCACAATTGTTTATCATTGTTTACATCATGTATATCGAAAAAACCAACCAAGTGAAACATCAATACTTTTACATAAAGTGTAAAGCCCTATTCAAATCATGCATGTTTCTAGGCAACTGATTGTGACGTCTTTAATCCATTTGGAAAATCAAAACAACAACTTGTATATATATATGTATATATATATACTCGATCGACTCCCATGAACCCGACGTTTGAACTCTTGATGCAGATTATATTTGTGAATTGAATTAATATTCATTATAATGAGTTTCATTCTCGATTACAATAAAAACAATCTGAAATTGCGATCAGTTTTCTTCTTGATTACACTATAATATGTATGTGATATATTTAAAATACGACTTGCAAATAATACTTTAAAATGCAAAGTTCGTAATACGGTGGATTGGACTCGGATTACGTGAAGCTTTAATCATATTGCGAAACTAATACCATTCAACCGGTCAGTTGAGCTAGAGCTGCTCTAGATGGCGACCCAATGCTGGAGGATCGCTGTCAAGCGTCGGCGCACTTGGTGGGCTTCCAAGAGTCGTTGCCAAAAGCCAGTCGACTAAGTAACTGGGTCAGTGGCATGTGGCATGCGGCCCGAGCGATTGTGCCACTCATTATGTGGCGTCTTTGGACGCGGCTTTTGTATTTTGTCTTTTGCCCCAACGCAACTGGTCTTCTTTTGAAGCATCGTTCACCGCCCACCCCATTCACCAAGCCGCCATACGTGGCGTATGCGCAATGTCAGCGAACCCCAAAGAACAAACCTTGACAAACAAGTTTTAAATCAATTGAACTTTGCTTTGCTTTCACTCACGACGTCATCAGTTGTTTTTTTCTATCAATAGTTGCGATTCACATATTGAGAGCCTCTTCCGGCCTAGACCACTTCACAACAAAAACGTGCGTGTGTATTACACTCGAAAAAAAATATGTTCAAGAATTTGAAAAATAGCCATTGGCATTTTACGCATTTCTAGATTATAGCGCAGAACATTTTTAAAAAATATGTTACTCAAAAAAGAAAAAATTTGCATATAGAGAAGAACTTCTGCTCTCAAGAATCTTATGCGGGAAATTGAGTACTTATATATTTGTAGATTTCAGTGCGATTTTTGTCAGTTTTCGAGCATATTTTTTTTTGGCGGGTGTATGCATTTAGTTGAGTACTCAAAATTATTCAGCTGCAAACTCTCATCGACTCCAGCGACTTGACATCGTCATTGCCGTGTTGAATAACGTTTTGTGATCCAATAAACTTTCAGCAATTTAATTCACTTGACGTCGACATGTTGCTCTTGCACAGCGACTCATATCTGCATGTATGTATGTATGTATACGTATATATATATATATATATATATATATATATGTATATGGGTACTCTTACATGTGCCAAGTTTTATTGAACTCAAGCGGCACAGGAATATATCTGGCGGGATCGTATGTCCGTAACTGTCCAACTCTTAAGTAACAAATTCCATCAACCTTTTTCAATAACTTCACAAATTTCTGAAGCTCTTCATTTCAATTGATAACTTATATATATATATATATATATATATATATGTATAGATTTTTTTGTTTTGAACAGCACTATGAAATATGAAACTGTACATCATATTCAGAAAAACACAAAATTGATAAGCAAAATTCAGCAGAAAACTGTTATCACGCTTGCAAATATTTTGAGTACCTCTAGCAACTAAGTAAGTATGTATGTGACCAAGGCCATATGCCATATTTTGGGCGTAAATCAATGTACAAGTAATTAATATACAGTCGATGGGCAAAACAACTGTTCAATTCCCATAAACTTAATCTGTGCTGTCTTCTGCATAATTGCAATCAATTGAGGATTGTCACGAATTCCGAATCAATTTGCCTTGGGCCCTGCTTTCAAGGGATTAAGTATGTGCGCAAATTGCTGGTGTACACAGAGAGAATAGTGATGTAATAAAATTAAAATATTCGCAAAGCTGATTAAACTTACTTGCTACGAAATATATACTTACAACAGTTTATAGAATTCGAATTATAAAAAGTAATAAAATTTCCAATCAGTTTTCCCAAAATATATGCTTGATTTGTGTAGACAATCAATATTGATTTTTTTCTCTCCGACCCCAGCCAGATACCCAATTGATATCGATAAGCTAAAGACTAAAGGCTTACCCGCTTTGCTGTTGGCATCCGTATCGCCCTGTGCCGTTAGTCGCTCGGTTAGTAGCTTGTGCAGCACGCCGTAGGTGTTGATCAGGCCAAAGATGACGCCGTTGCACAGGAAGGCGCTGATCATCACCAGCCAGGCGCGAGCACCGCCATCCGGCGGCTCCTTGCCGTGTATATCCCGACAGCAGGGCGCCTCGATATGCTCTTGTTTCTTGACGCCATTCTCATGTTTCTTCCCATTTGCGGACTTCTCCTTGTGCACCAGCTGGCCATTGCCATGTCCGTTACTGACAATCTTTGCGTGTCCATTTGAGCGTTCCGCAGCGGTCAATATCCGTCCGTTGGGTTGATTGGCAGCTGCATCGAGCGGCTCGTTCTCGGCCATGGCTTCGTGTGGTTTCTGAAATTTCAAACTAATTACAAGTCGCCTCATTTGACCTTATCTGATATGCGGCTATGTGGTTTACGACCCAAGCACTTGACGTATCTAAACAACACAGTTGTTAAACTGACGCGATCTTAAATGCAATTGTAATTATCATTATAAGTCCCGCAGGTTTTTCAACTGCAATTAAGTCAAATGTAATTTTAAAAACTCGGTGTGGTTCTTGAGCGTGTAGATTTAATCTGAGAGCAAGCTGATGTGTCTATACGTACATAAAATCCGAAAATGTATAACTGCACATTAAAAGCAAATATATATTTTTTTATTTTAATTTTAAACTGCCACTGTGCATAAAGTAAAATTTGACAATTCAAAAAAATAAATTCTTTTTAAAATACACTATTTTAAATTTCTTATTATCCATACAAAGCACTTCTTAAAAAAATAAAATAAAATAATATTCAAAATTTATAGCCATGTTAATTTCTGATATTTTTGCAATAAACACGATCAAAGTCAATGATTATAAACAAATATTACGAAAACTCACAACTTGTATGGGAAATGTTGAGAAATTAATGTTAAAGAACCATTCGAAACGATTTCTTTTATAAATGACACAAACAGTGTTAATTAATAGTGGTTCAGGGGCAAACATAAGCTATACGCTTAACAAAGTGTTTACTTTCTCAATAATAAATAAGTGCGCAGTTCAAGAACACTCAATATCAACATAGCTCAAAATATCTGGTGCAAGTGCATAAATTGTGCAGGCCAAGCACTTATTTAAAGAAGAGGTTTTCTTGGTCATGACCAATGAAATGTAATACACACAACATATAGGCGCACACATGTAAGTTGAATAAATAACCAGATGTAAATATTGTCAGCAAGAATTTGGGTTTTTGCATGTCTACGATAATAATATTTCGACTCGCTTTACTCGAGCTAAATTGATAACATTTTTAGAAAATATCCACAGCCCAGCAACAAAAAAATGCAGCCACTTTAATGTAAATGTTGTAAATCTGTTGATGTTTCTGTTTGCGGCCCGTCTGCAAGCACAGCTATTAAGTTTGAGGTGAGGTGAGACACAGTATCAAATGTGCACGTGTCTCTCTGACGAAGGCGGCGTCCCTACACTACTGTGACGGGGGGGGTCTCAGTCAAGAATCGACGATAGCCTCGCGACGCTTACGCAATGCAAACAACTACATAGAAATATTTCACCTACACGGCAGAGGTTGTGTTTCGCCTAATTGACGTATTTATAAATGCACTATAATTTGTTATACTTTGTTGCGATCCCGTTGGAATATTGCGAGACGCGTATCGACGCCACTGAATAAGTGCAAGACGAAGTCGCTGCGAACTGGGAAGAGATAAAAACACGACCGAACGCTTGCGTTGCCGGCAACGGAATGAAATATAATTCAATTATTTTACACGAACAAAAAAAAACAACTGAAACTGAAAGAAATTTGTCACTCACGAGGCGCCTAATCGGAGCACAAATTGACAACGTGAGACCAGCCGCCTGGGCGTTCGTTCTCTCTGTGGTAAACAAAATAATGTGCAAGTCTGCGGTAACCGTTGGCAACGCAACGGCCACAACGAAGATGGCTACAAAAACAAATAGCTACAAAAGAGAACGACGCATTCCATTGACGGGGCACCCTTAACAATTAAAAGTGATGTATAAACTGAGATGCATCCGTTTTTACTGAAATCACATGACCAATTGGCAGACGGTCAGACTGGCAGACAGGCAGAGCCAGACATCAATGAATGGTTGTGGATTTGGTGCGACCAAAAAAAAAATAATAATTGTCAATTGATTCCAATTCCCAGAATTAGAAACTGAAGTCCAACATAAACTGGCGGCATTTTGTGCCAGTGTAAATTGACCGTATCCGTTTCGTGTCCAAACACATCAAATTAGCAGCAGAATATCTTGTATTCAGCACGCTTGAGTCCGGTGTTAAAGTGCCATCTGAGGAATTATTATTGTTGGCGCCAGCAAGCATACAATGCAAAATATATATGTGGACTTTTATATATTTTGAGACTACATATACAAAATGTTTGAGTATATTTGAATATATATATAGATATTAAACTTACGTGTTAGTGGAAGATTCATTTTTCAATTAATGTATAATACTAGTATGAAATAAGCGTTTCTTATCAGCTGCTCAATTGATGGGCGCTTCAATGGACATTGCTGTGGGCAGCGGCGCCGCACAAATCGGTTGATCCACAATTAGTTTAAAGTTCTTATCGGGCCAATCAAATTCGAGACGTTTTGTCGGCTCCGCCTTTCCATCAAGTTGTGCGTTGCGAAATGCTTCCATCATGCGTGGCACCAGATCGTTGGGTATCAACACCTGAATCCAATAGCCAAGTACCCCAAACGGTTCACTAACGGTAACCGCGGCTCCTGTAACCGTCTCAGCGACGAGGGTTAAGGCCAAGTGCTGGGCCTTAAATGTGAAATGACGACCATGACGTATGCGATCCTGCAAAGAAATAAAAACATAAAGTAAACCATATACCGAAGACTGAAATCATTGAATTACTTTTATGGCCAGTAGAAGATACTTCGCAGCATAGGGCGCCAGTGTGATCTCAATGCCATCGAGCGATATGCAATCGGGCGCCTGAGGCTGATAGTCTAGTGGACAGGATTTGTGTAGGGAGCTGCTGCTCATCGACATGGATTGTGGAAAACTCGGTTCCTCGCGTTTCACCTGGGAGTCTGTAAGTGGTCGATTGTTCTCATCGCTGGCACAGCGTTCGTTCAGGATCTGGAAGTCAATCTCTTGCTTAATCATCTGGGTTGGCTTCTGCTCCCTGAACGTAAATTCCGCATTCACTCCGGCTAAATCGGATCCCTGCTTCTCCAGATCGTCTTGCAGATTGAGCAGCGTCTCCGGAAACAATTCAAATACGCTCATTGTGCGCTGCATATTCGTCACCAGCCAATCACCACCAGTCTGCACATCCTTGACGAGGAAGTTGAGAACACCACGACCATTCCAGCGTGAGGCCTGTTCCAGTTCCTCCTCGGTGACACCGACTATCTGGCAAAAGTCCACAGTGCCGAAGGGTGTGTCAATGCTGCCCAGCTGTGGATCTTGCGCCACCAACAGACTTTGCATCCGCGAGTTTGTCCCACCATCCAAACACTTGCGCCACGGAATATTATCGCCAAAGCACAAACCATTCCCAGTTTGGAAACAATAGCGAGCAATGGATTGTAATAGATTTGCTGGCCAGGTGGGTGGCCTAATGGGTTTATCTGGGCATTCGCGTTGCTGGCGCAGTTCTGCCTCTGTTTTGGCCAATCGAAAAGTCAACTCGAATCCCATGCCAGAGCGGGTAGTGTGTTCCTCCTTCAGATGCACCCGCTGATCGCCATGCAAGTCGCTCAGTCCAAAACTAACATAATGCCAGTGTGGAAGTATTCTCTCTTCGTCCCCCTCTCCCTGACCATTGTTGCTGTACATGCTGATGTAGTCCAGGGGATCGGAGCCACCCAGCCAGTACTTAAGCAGTGTCGTCACCTGCAGTGGATTGGGCTGATCTGGATACACAGATATCAAATGATCAATTAGCGATTTTAGGCCAGGCGGTGGCTTAAGCTCGGGATTCTTTTCGGGAGTTGTTTGCGATGCAGCCATAACAATAAATGTTCGTATTTAACATAAAGCGAAACAATCGATTGCACTATCGATGATATCGATAATCATCGGCCATGTATGTTGCGCGTAATCCAAATCGAAGCAAGCAAAAATCCAGCATAGGCATTCTAAATTAATTCATTTAATTGGCTTTTAAAGGATAAGCAGTTACTTAAAAAAAAGGTTTAAAACAAAATTATATGCAAGTGAAAGCGCACTTTATTAAATTTG
This sequence comes from Drosophila cognata, assembly GCA_035041535.1. Classification (NCBI taxonomy): domain Eukaryota; kingdom Metazoa; phylum Arthropoda; class Insecta; order Diptera; family Drosophilidae; genus Drosophila; species Drosophila cognata. Next base: position 6,464,465 of record JAWNLC010000571.1, on the reverse strand, counting down.
GTATTTTTCTTACCTGGACAGCATATTGGTATTTCACGCAATAAACGACGCGGTCACACTGCACACGACACCGCGATTTACTAAGAAAAATTTGCAAAACTTTTTATAAACGCACAAAATGGAGCCTTATGATGTCGTCGTCAATCAGCCTGTGGTCATCGATAACGTAAGTACCACTTTGCATGGATATTTGAAGATGGACCACTTGCTGCCGCTCCCACAAACACTTGACAAACGACAAGTGACATCACCAAACCAACACACGAATAATAAGCCAAGCTGCCCCGTTCACCGTGCCTCGTCCCTTTGTTCGAAAAACTTTCTCAACCATCATTTCAACTAATGACTAATTGCCAATTGACGGAGTTTATTTCGAAGATCTTGAAAGATTAACAACTGTAATCAGAGTACAATTTCGTTGCGAAAACCATGAGATAATAGATACAAATTGTTAACGTGTATAAGCCTGGGAAGATCTGTTCCAAAAGTGTGCTGCAATTCCTATGCCACCATCAAGTCGCATGCGAGTATTATATTTTTGCGGATAAACAACGGGTTGGCGCTCCCGCATCCAGTTGATGGGTCCCTTTAGCATTTCAATGCTGCGATCCGGCAAAATGCCACATTTGCCATGATGCAGACAGAATCGTGGCGGTCGATGCACCTTCTCAACTGGATCGCGATAATAATCCCTGTGATTCTGACAGTCCAAGTAGAAATGATCGATTTCGCCCAGACTCCGGTAGTTCACACATGAGAGCCCGATGGGTGGTGCAAATTTTAAGATCGGCTTGCGCTCAAAACGTGAACTCCTTGCAACAGCCAACATATCTGCCTGCGGAACAGATCTCGAACCCATTATGTGTAAATTTTATTGTTTCAACAACAACAAAAAAATGTTACTTGTGTGTAAATATAAGTGAATTAATCTGACCTGTAAACGAATACTAAATGCCAAATGAATACTTTTCCAGGGCTCCGGTGTGATCAAAGCCGGCTTTGCTGGCGAGCACATTCCAAAGTGCAGGTTTCCCAATTAGTAAGTATTGCTAATCAATATATTAAACACCCAGTTCCCAGTTAAGTAATTTACGCGAATTTCCCACAGCATTGGCAGACCGAAGCATGTGCGGGTAATGGCTGGCGCCTTGGAGGGCGACATATTTGTCGGTCCCAAGGCGGAGGAGCATCGTGGCCTGCTAAGCATACGTTATCCCATGGAGCACGGCATAGTGACGGACTGGAATGATATGGAGCGCATTTGGAGCTATATATATAGTAAAGTAGGTAGATCGCTAAATTCAACAATCAACAGGTTATCAAATTGCTTTCTTGTGACAGGAACAATTGGCCACCTTTACGGAAGATCATCCTGTTCTGTTGACAGAGGCGCCATTGAATCCCCGTCGTAATCGCGAAAAGGCAGCTGAATTCTTCTTTGAGGGCATCAATGCACCAGCGCTCTTTGTATCCATGCAGGCGGTGCTCAGTCTGTAAGTAAACATAAAAAGTTTATTTTTATTGTCAATATGGTAAAATTCATTTCATTCATAGCCTTTAATAAATTTTCTGTGCATTTTTCTTAATTCATTTAAGATATATTCAAACTACTTCATATTAACTACTGATTTCCTCATTGAATTGGGATAAATACCATTTTAAACTATACTCGAATGCCATAATTGATAGCTCCTTTCAAGTTGTCCATATTTCAACTAATATCTCAAATATTTGAATTTCCATTCAGCTATGCCACTGGTCGCGTAACCGGCGTTGTGCTTGACTCTGGTGACGGTGTGACGCATGCTGTGCCTATTTATGAGGGCTTCGCCATGCCACACAGTATTATGCGTGTGGACATCGCTGGACGGGACGTGACGCGCTACCTGAAAACATTAATACGACGGGAGGGCTTCAATTTCCGTTCGACTGCCGAGTTCGAGATTGTGCGTTCGATCAAGGAGAAGGTGTGCTACTTGGCAACCAATCCGCAAAAGGAGGAGGCTGTGGAGACTGAGAAGTTTGCCTACAAATTGCCCGATGGCAAAACATTTGAGATTGGACAGGCTCGCTTCCGTGCGCCAGAAGTGCTCTTCAGGCCCGATCTGTTGGGCGAGGAGTGCGAGGGAATACATGACGTGCTAATGTATTCCATTGAGAAATCGGATATGGATCTCAGGAAAATGCTCTATCAGAACATTGTGCTGTCGGGTGGTTCAACGCTTTTCAAAGGTTTCGGCGATCGCCTGCTGTCCGAGCTGAGAAAACACTCGGCAAAGGATCTGAAAATCAGGGTAAATGCAAAGTTCATTATCCAAATATATGGTATATTCTAATAATGGTGTCTATCTGAACAGATTGCTGCGCCACAGGAACGCCTATATTCCACATGGATGGGTGGCTCGATTCTGGCATCGCTTGACACATTCAAGAAGATGTGGGTATCGAAGCGGGAGTTCGAGGAGGAGGGCTTGCGTGCCGTGCACCGAAAGACTTTTTAGTTGGTTTATTCAATTAAACGCGTTTGTGTAAAAGGCTTATTAAATTCTGTATCAAATGGAACCATGTGTCAGCTAACATTAAAAATATCCTCAAATTTCGTAACAATTATTGCATGTATGTTGAATATATGCATAAATAGGCGCAAAGTATTTAATTATGCTATTTATTGAATATATATTGCTTTTCACAGCATAGAAAATAAAAATACTAAAATCTACACAACTTTATTGGATTAATTGAATATTAAATTGAATCACTTATGTATTGCTGCTTCCCATACATACATTGTGGGATTAATAGACAGATTTAACGACACACACATGCTCAAACACATTAGTCATACCTAATGCCATATGTATCTGAGCCATTCACTCAATTGTTCAGTTAACTGCTCTCTTTTTCGGTCAGCTGCGCTCTCTTTGGCTCGAATTGGATTCAGTTGGCTTTCGGTTGCTTAATCGTTTGGTTGTGTCTCAAGCGACCAATCTCTATGGCAACGGCCATTCACAAGTATCTACTTTGAAGCCCACAACAATTGTTTGCCACAATTTTTGTGACGGGCAGCGAAAGTCTTGAATTAAATTTTTTAGCTGTTGCTTTTTTTTATTTTTAAAAGCAACGACGTGGAACCGTACTGAAAACTTTACAATGGCTCAGGCGGGAGAGCGGGTGAACGAAAATGAGGTAAGCCAACTTATTCAAAGAGACAAAAAAAAATGCGTATACATACTAACTTTAAACAGCAATGCACAATTCATCTGTTAACCTTGATCTTCTGTAAATTCCTGAGAATTTCGCACATGTCCATGAATAATGCACTTCCCATATTATTTTCAATGTTGCCTTAATTGCCTTAATGATGATGCCTGTTTGCCTTGTGTATGTTTATGTGGATGTGTGTGCGTGTATAGATGTAAATATATGTATTTATGCATTCCTATATGCCCATACATTTGTCTATAATATACAATTCAGATGTACTAAGCGTATGAAATATTCATTCCTGACAGTCGTGTGTCAGCGTATCGATTTTATAATTCACAAAACAATTATAAAAGAGACAAGCGAAACTTTATGGTGATTCATATGGAATGAGTGTGTAAATTTTTGCAGATTTGGTAATTAAGTTAGATGAAGAATTTTGTGGTTTTAACTGTGTGTGTTTCTAACTGCTTACTTGCACTTATACTTACTCAACGTATATCCACAAGTTGTCTTATATTTCTAACACATTTGTATCCTTTTTGAAGCACAGTAGTTTAGTTTATATCTTGCTTATTTATTGCAGGAAACTGTGACGTATGCATGGCAGGTATGAAATTTAGAAAGCATGCAACTATCCAAACTAACTGAAATAAATATAGTAAAAAGAAATATGCGTATATTATTTGATAATGACGAAATAAACTTATATTTTTAAAAGTCAATTCGGGATCATTTTATGGAAGCTTCATAATATAGAATTAATTATATTTTCTGATACAATAAATATATTTTTAAATATTTGATATAGTGCTGGCAGAACTGTAAGCTTCGTACTATTATTGATTATTATTAAATACACCAAATTGCAGCTACAAAATCAACAGTTTAGCTTAAGTAAAATGTTATCTCGCTTATAGCAAAATTCGCACAAATTGATTTATTTATTGTATTATACTCTCAATAAAATTTTTCCAAAAATTGTAATTCGTTGGGACATGTTCACTTTTTTCGCTGAATCGCTGCTTATAACGAATAGTAAACACATCATGAAAATTGAGTTTTAAAATTGCGCATAGTCATTAAAAATAGTTATCAACATTTAAAAATGTCAGGTAAATAAAAACATTTGAATGTTTGATGCTATGCTGCAAACATCCTCGTTCCCAATACGGCAGAACAAAAAAATTGCACTTTTAGCTAATTGGTTTGAGTTGATAGTTGAGTTTATCAGCAAGACACAATATCATGTATCGCACCAATTGCACAGATAAGAAAAGTTACAAATTTCGACTAGAACACAATTGTTATCTCACATTCAATTGAAGACTCGAAGGGAGAGCACTGAAAATGGCATCATCCGTGTGTATATAGTGAAAATATGAAAATTTAATTTTAATTAAATACAATTTCTTCTTTTCTAGATGAAAGCAATGGATGCGAATCGCTATGCGACAAAGAAAACCATTGCGCAGGGCATGCTGGATATAGCGCTGCTAACGGCAAATGCGTCCCAGCTGAAATACATACTACAAGTTGGGGAACAGCATCAGTTCTACAAGTTGATGCTGATTTTGATTAGCTTGTCGATAGTGATGCAGGTAAATACAAGTGAATTTCCGTTTGCTTTTGTTGGGGGCTGTAACGACTATAACGGTTCTTCAATGTTGTCCACACTAGATACTGTCGGGCGTACTTAGCCTGTCACTCAGTTTATTGCGGGATTGCCGACTGCACCAGCCAGAGTTCCATCAATCGGCCAATGTGATCAATCATGTGCGCACCGGTTTCGCCTTTTTCACAACAATGTTGAATCTTTTCATATCGGCATTTGATAGTCGCCTGCCCCCGCCACAGGGCGAACTTTTAAACAATGTGAATTAGAATTATATTTAAGAATTACTTTGAGGCAACATAAAGTTATGAGTAGTGTACCGTTTCCAACTGTTTGTGTGATTGGGGAAATTCGTCGCATTCTTAACTGAAATTTCAATTTTAATTTTACACAGCTATTGGTCGGAATTCTGTTTGTGGTCATCGGCAGTCTGAATATTAACAGGCAACAAGAACAGACGGCGGCAGTAATATTGAACGATATCATTTTGGTGGTCATCTTTGTAATATCGGTGATGAATGTTATAATTTCCGGTTTCGGCATCGAGTATTCATCCCAACCGCTTAGACTCATCAACCAGCACGCTAAAGTACCATAAAAATAGATATACAAATCTATGCCTTATTTAAAAATTGATTTAATAATTAAATAGTTTTAAAAGTAATGATGATTTAAATATTGTAACATTAATAAACAATTTCTGTAGAAAAAAAAGAAAAGCAATAACAAATCTTTTTTTTAATTCATTTAGGTGCTTACAGGTATTATACTAGTTGTTCAAACCCTTGTCAGCATCGAGAAGACGCGGGATCGTGCAATGCTTTTCGCAATCAATCATTTTGCGGATGCTTTCATATTTCTATCTGTATTTTGCGATGTTGTAAAAATGAATTTCGGGTTGGATGCAGCCATACCAGACAAAGTTGTCAATGTTGAAGTTTTCAAACCCTAACTATAAGCTGTATTTTAACATTAAAGAATTCAAAATATGTAAGAGTCTCAAACGATGTACTTTTGTGTTTAAATTCAACTGAAATTGAAAAAATTCAATTGCTTCGCAATATTTTCTTTGTGTGTGAACACTGGTATTTCCCAACAGCTGAAAAGTTATCGATAATCGATAAGCCAACTCGCTCAAGCTGTTTAGCGTCATTAGTTTTTTTTTATATTGGCGGCATTTGTTTGTTGTTCTGAGTGTTAGAGCAAGAAAGACCAATCAATAAATATTATCTAATTATTAATAATTAACTCAGCATGTCCGACGATGATTGTGATATTTTTAATTTACCGGCGAAACAGAATATTGGTAAGTAGTTAATTCATGCAGTTTATGAAATTTATCATAGCTAAAAAAGATTCTGCTCTCAGCTGTGCCAAACAAACTGTTTGTGCCGGAAGAGGATTTTAGCCAAACCGAATATAATTTTATTTATAAGAAACCAGCAAAAGTTTCGAAAACAAAGAGAACAGCACAGAAAGAGACTGTCTGTCAACAAAATCACAAAAAAACGAATGAGGGGAAGTCAGACAAGCTTGAACCTGAGCAGCAGGCACCGGCAACAAGAACATTGTCCACAGCCAATCTTGCAGTGGAACATGCGATGTCACCCGTCTCGAAATTGATCCTTGAAATGGAAGAGAAACAGGTTAACGAAGTCAATCAGCCTGTTGCTCGTCGCACGCGTTCATCAATGGGAGAAGTCGAAGTTTTTGCTTCAGTCTCGCCACCAAAGAGGCGAAACGTTCGGAGCCGAAAGAAGGCACCACCGGCTGCAACGACAACGGATGCTCATATGAGTGTAGGCGAGAGAGCTGCTCGCGCACAGGTTATCGATTCCATTGATATGGTCTCCGCTGTTATGCCACGCGTCGAAGGCATTGTAAGCAGATGTCTATTTTCTATTTATAAGTGTGAAATCATAATGATTTTAATTGATTTGCAGATAAATCTAGACTCGGATGATGACGGTGATCAATTATTGGCCCAGGCAAAAGAGCCTACTCCTGCAAATAATTTTGATGATGATAATCCAATCCTTGATATCAATTTGAATTGGTATTTAACATTACCCAAAAACTACGCAATATATAAATCTACTTTATGAAACGCCTCTCTTTCAGGTTCGGCGAAATTCAATTTTATAAACTGAGACAACATCAAAAGTTTTCGCACATGTTCAAAGAAGTTTCCAAGCGCAACAATGTGCCCATAGACGATATCATTATAAACATGGAAGATATGTTCATCAGTCCAACGGAGTCGCCGCAAAACGTTGGCCTTAAGGTCTATCACATTTTGAGTAAGTATATCAAATTAAAATTGGCCAACATTTATTGCATCATATTTATTTTAGGTGGTCGCGCCATGAAATCGACTAAAAATTTAACTAAACACAAGGAATATACTATGGCTAAGCCAAAGAAATTCCAGTTGAAAGTACAGGGAGATAAGTGGAAAAAACCATTGGTTATTGAATTGAAAAAAACCGACAAATTTAAAATACTCTATATAAAATGTGCTGAAGAAATGGAATGCGATGTTAGCGATTTAAAATTATTGTAAGTTAAAATTTGTTTAAAACTTTCATTACTATACATACACTATACATCTATACATTTTGTGCAGCTTTGATGGTGAATTTCTGGATCCAGATGATACGCCGAAAAATCAAGATATGGATGGTAATGAAATGATTGACTTGCGATCGAAGTGAGACAACTACCCAACGTTTATGTATATTACATTTAAATCGATTTAATTATATTATTATTGTAATTATATCTAGGCTATATTATCTAAGGGCTTATATTAATTAAATGCTGCCGTAACTGCTGTGCAAAAACGTAAACTAAATATAAATGGATATTAGCACTATAATATGTTTTTATTTTATTTATTTATTTTTTGTTTTGTGAAGTACATACGATATTGTGCTAGAGTCAGTAATGTAGAATGTAATTACTGTTGCCTTACATTTGTGTCAAGCCGCGGCTGAAATCACACAGAGCCCTTAAAGCAGCGCATATATCAGCGTCGAACACCCTAAGACTTCTTTACTCATCCCTAATATTTTGTTTATCTAGCATAGAGCATTATATTTTAACACACACACAGCGGCCGGAACAAAACAAAATTATTGTTGATATGCGTCTTAACAGATGATGATGATGCTTTTTGGGGGTGTATTTGGGGTGGCTGGGCTTTGGGAAACGCGCTAACTTCTACTAGCGGCTTTTCTCTCGCACTCTCTCTCTGCCTCTCCCTTGTGCAGTTTCCCTTGGAATTTCACTGCACAAATTCTGACACAGGACCAACTCGTGAGCAGCTTTCGCGCCAGAGAGTAAACGAGAGAGAGTAAAATAAAAAGCACTCTCCAATTTTAGTCAGCTGCCCATTGCTGCTCAACTCCTGTGAACAGAACGAGTTTATCCTTCGTGCTAACTAGTCGCATTTTGTTCGCTTTTGTGCATTATAATGAAAAAATAATAATAATAATATAATATTAAACAGTTGTCAATAATACAAAGGAAGAGAGACGGATAAAAATTGTGTTGCTTGCGTTATATTCGCCAAGGTTTATTTTGTGTATTTTAAGTGCAAAATTAATTCAACAACAAATATCAACAGAGAACATGCAAATAGTCTACAGCTTCCACAAACCATATCCAATTATATCTATATAATATATATATATATATATACATATATATATGTGTACATCATTTTAACAAACTTGGCGCCCAAATACTGTAAGCAAAACAAAATAAATTAACTGAATCCGAAGGATTTTCAACGCGCACAATTTTTTAGGCTTGGTAAAAAGCTTATTTGCTTACACATGTTTTTGTTTTTATTGTTGTTTTGTTGTTCGTTGTTCCGTTGTTCCGTTGTACATATTTGAACTGGATGTTGGTATTGTTTGTCCGTTGGCCCTGGCATTGACAAATGTGTTTATCATGTTGGCTTTGAAAAGTGAACAAATTACTTGACATGCCCCAGACACAGAGTCAAACACAGTCTCCTCATCTGCCTACTAACCGCAGGCTTCACAGTGTCTGTGTGCTTTAATAATTTATGACGATTGTTCGCCATTAATATTTTAACATGTATGTGCCGTTAGGTTGCTGTATACTCATAAGCATGCATATCAAACCGAATTTACTCACAATCAGAGACGCCCCTCGCTGCCCCACACCGATTGATTACCACCTAAAAATAGGACGTGACACCTGCTAAAACAAAAACAAAAAACATCAACATAAGGAAGTTGCCGAGCGCGATTAAGTGCGTAGTTGTTAACACACCCCAGGCAGAAGTCCAAGTCGAGGTCAATTCAATTTTCCCCTTTTTCCCAGTCGGTGTCGGTCCACAGTTAATAGCAACTGAGAAAGCCCACAAGCCAGTTAAGGGATTTCCTCACAAAATAACACTCCGAGGACTGACTTTAATTGCCCCGCCATTGAATTTGTGTCGATTGGCCTTCGACTGTTGAGTGTGGTATGGGGTGGGGGGAGGGGTACGTGCGGGGAGGAAGAGGTGAATAGAACACTGCACATGCACCTGATGGCCTTCAAATTTGAGCTGTGTATCCATTAAGCTCTGTTCGTGCTAAAGCTTTCGCATGCATGCACCTGATGAGCCTATTTTCATTGCTCGCAATGTTCAATCCAATTTGTCAATTAGCATAAAAGCTTTACTCGAAAAATGAGACGTAAATTTACGAGCTATATTCAATAACGGAGTATTAATTATTCAAGAGCTTTCTTAAGAGTTAGCTGGCTTGCGTTTCACAACTTATTTTAACTAGTAAATAATTGCATTCAAACAACAGTAATATTCATAATTAATGGTTACATTCAAACAACAGTAATTTACATTTTAACTAGTAAATAATTGCATTCAAACAACAGTAATGTTCATAATTAATAGTTACATTCAAACAACAGTAATTTACATCGTTCAAAAATTGTCCACTTTACATCATTCTCAAAAAACACGTCACACCAGCAATTTATATGTATTATGTCATTTAAAAATATAAAACCCAATGTTATCCATTAAGCCTGAATAATTATACCAACAATATTTTAAATTGTTTTGATTTTCAACCAAAAGTATGAAAAATACTCAACACATTAAATGGATTTATATTTTCTCAATTTCCGAGTGATTACATCACTTCTCCCATAAGTTCTTCTAGTTGAGTCCAACATTTTCCAGCGAAAATCTGTTGGTAACTACGTGAAACACACACACAAACACACAGACGCATACATACAAGCATACGTTACGGCTTATCAATAAATTTGTCTCGAGAGACTATTTAATTGTCATACTCTATTTTGCCGCATTCTTAAACGTTTTACTTTTTGCTAAATGATTTTTAATTTTTTAAACAATTAATTTACACATGTATATATTTTAATTATAATTACCCAATGTTAATTTTTTTTATTACGAAAAATTTAACTTAGTTACAGGGTAGCTTTAAGCCAATCCTTGATTTTAACTCTTTATTTTATTCCGCCGCGGCAGACCGGAAGTACCATAACAAATGACACTTTGGGGCACAATTTGCGCACGTGTCGCATACACACTACACTCGCACATACACGCACACAGCACGCATATTCACACTCACACTTGCTTCTATGCAGTACTGGCTATTTTTGGCTGCATTGTCTTTTGTGCCTGTTTCCTGAGCCGGCCCTCAATGCCAAACAAACTTTTTTGTATGCAACGAACGCAACAAGCAGAAAAAAACGGAAAGCAAAGCAATACAAAACAAGCTGACGCCATTTTGCCATTAATTCTGGCCACTTTACGGACAGGCCAAAACAAACTTGCGCCGGCTTAAATGGCCACCATGAAAAAAGAGCATAAGCATTTTGTTAAGCCATGTGCAGTGCTGCTGAACTTTTGTACATAACTGTACCTGTAACTTTAGGTGAACTATTTCTATTAAAAGTTGTATTTAGTATATACAAATAAATACATATATACATATATATATATATGTATAAAACATTTACTAGAAATAAACACAAAAATATATGGCCCGTCCTTAACAAATGTTCTTCTTCTTCTTGTTCTTGTTCGTATATACATTGAGGAAGGAATGCATCTTTATGAGTAAATCTTTTTTAATTGAAGTAAACACAAAGATTAAAGTTTATTAGATTTATTAACTTCAATATCGAGTAGAACTGTTTTATTTGGATATGTATTCAAATAGTTGCAGCTAAGATAATAATGGCTTATAAAAATATTATGAAATTTATTTTGAAAAATTTATCTTTAATAAAGATTCCAACTCTATCCATATTCATAACATTTTATTGGTTGTGAAAGCGTATGTATGATTCGACTTATGTATTTAGTGCAGCATTGCGTTGTTTGCTCGATTCATTTGGGCTGTGGTCCTTTGTTGTTTGGCTTTTTGTACGATTTGGTTTGGTAAGCCACATTGTGCGGGGTTGGCCCGGTTAACAGTACGCTGGCAATGCTTTCTGCCAAGTGCTTTATGAGGTTGTGTTTTAACAAACAGCACAAACAATTGCAACGAATGGAGTTTTTTGTATGGAGTGCTGGCGACCGTCGCAATGGAGTGTGAAGTGTGCAGTGCTTCTCGCTCGACTACACTCACAAAAAAACTATGTAAATTGCCCTTGCACTTTGTCAGGATAGATGTGACTAAAATATATAAATACAATTTTTGTATAAGCGTGAAACATGTTTTGCTGATAATATTCCAAAAAAGTTAGAAATTCAATTAACATCAAATATAAAAATATAATTTGAAATCGAAATTGGAAATTATTTCTAAGTCAATAAAAATAAAACCAAATATTTCGGGAAACCAAAATTAAATAAAATAAATTTTTCAAATGATTAATTAGGCGATGTTAAAATATGTTAAACAAATTGATATCGAAAAGTTCGAATATATTTCTGATGCATTTTCATTTATTCAAAAAAGTTGAAAATAAAACTGAAACCAAATATTATACAAAAGTAATATTAAATATTAAAAGTTTGGAAGGTCGCTTATAAAACTTTAAGATGTTGATAACAAAAACTTGGAAATTCTTTCTAATGGATTTGAATTTTCTCATATATATATATTCGATGCGAGTGTATGTCTTGGACTCCGACTGCTGCTTGGTGTTCCATTTAAATGGGCGTGCATTGAACTGTGTGGCGCACCTAGTCGATACTTGGGGCATTACGTATGCGCCTCGTTGGACGCTTTGTGACTTCAGTTTGCAATTATTGTCGGGCTCGCCCCCGTTCACCATTCACCATTCACCATCCTCAATTCAGCATTTTACATTTACGTTTGGCCCCCAAGGCTATCGAATGGAGCACACTGTCATTGCTCTTTTCTTTTTGCTGTTTTATGTGTTGCCAAACAAAGCAGTGTGGAGTGCTCCACAACTAAGACAAGCAATAAGTGCTGGACTACAAATGCAAGTCCTGCCGCCGGGCAAAGGAGTTCCCCCGAGAGTGCTGAGTGCTCTTATTAAAGTTCGTTTTGTTTGCTTTCGAACAATGTTGTCGACGTCGACGTTGACGGCGACGGCGACGTCGCTAAAAGAGCCGGTTCTTTGTGCCAGTCTAAAAAACTTGCCGTCTGCTTTATGCCATAAATGCATACATAAAATATATTATTATAAAAGTTGATGCAACAGCAGGTTCTAATCTAAGCTCACACTCTTGCATCTGCAGCAAAAACTAAACGTGACTTATTGCTCGAGGGCATTTTGCTTTTCTTACATGTTCGCTGCACATATTGAAGTTTGGTCACGAATCGTAAAGATTAGGTATATATATATATACCAAATACGAAAGAAGATTAGTATCACAACTGTCTGATTTGTCTGTATCATGTTATTACTTCAAATTCATTCCAAATATTAAAGAACTCATTTTTTGGATGTATAATTATTATTTTCTGTTAAAGTGAAAAGTATTGCTTTAATTATGAAGTCTATACTGACTTGTTATTCTATATATATATCTTTATTATATATCTATATATGTAATTCCATATAATCTTAGTCTGCCACTCTTTCTCTGATTTCAGCTTCTACAATTAAGAATTGAACATATTGTCTCACATCGTTAACTGGACCAATTTATACAAATAACAACAACAAAAATACAAAATATAAAACCGAATAATCCAAAACTCTACTCACCGACTCGAAGTCTTCTTATACACCCTCGTACTTTACAACGTCATATTCTTTTGAATACACACACACACAACCACACACAACCACACACAACCACACACCCACATCCACACACGCATACATATCGCTTGAAGAACGACAAAAAGAGACGACTCCGTTCGCTTGAGGATTGGAGTAATTCGATTCATTGCCCCCTCCCCACTGGCCAGAAAGTATTTCATTCAAGACGGCGCCGCTAAAGCCAAAAGCCTACAAATTTGGTCAGATGTTATGTTGCGGCTTCTGCTGTGGCAACATGTCGAAACGGGACTACAAAGTGGCCACCACAGATGGCATCGAGCTGGAGCCGTTGGGCGGCGAAAAGAGCGATAAGGAAAAGGACAAGGAAAAGCAAACGAATGGCGTCACCTTTGGTAAGTGACACACTCCTTCCCTCACTCCTTCCCACACTCTTTGCATTGCGATTGCCCCGAGGTGAGAGGGATAAGAGAAAGAGGTGCTTAAGTTGATCAAAGCCTGCAGCACCCGCAACCCGCAATGTGTAAAATGCTTATTTGCACTTGTGCATAATTTGACGCTCCACGCAATTTAAACTCAGCTCCCCCGCAGCATACCCCTCCACTTACTCCTCGTCCTCATCAGGTTGTTTTCTTAATTACGCCGAATGCAACACAAAAGCATTATAAATGCAAGCGAGACAAAATGCCGGCTCCTGGCTGCGTCTGTCTGCGTCTGTCTGCGTCTGTCTGAGCAGTGGCGTTAATTTTGTATCCTGCAGGAAACCGTTAGTCATATGGCTCATACGCCCCGTCGGCAAAGGCTTTAAGCAGGCAGAGCAGCAGACTGAGGCTGAGGCTGAGGCGCCATGCCAGGCGCAAGTAAATAATGAATGTCAGCAGTGTCTCCATTTCGTCCTTGCCTGCTTTTTTGTTGTATTTTTTGTCTTGTTTTTGTGCTTTTTTTATTATAACCACAATTCTCTCATATTTCATATTTTTGTATTTTTCGCTTGGCCTGCGGCGACTTGGCGGCATTTGCAGCATGTTGCTTTCAAAGATGCCCTCGGACCCCTAAGTTCCTTTCCTTCGTTTGACAACCAAGCCATGCGGACCAAGTCGTACATACTGGACGGACATTTACAGTGGCCTGGCACGCCTTCAGTCGTTGGTTCAGATTTCAGACATTTGGAATTCTAAATTTCTGCTTTTGGTTCACTTGTTTCCTCATTTCAAATGCACACTTTTATTTATTTATGGGTGTGTCCGCTTGTGTGTGTGTGTGTGTGTGCTCAGATGGATATAGAAATTGCGCCATGGGGGATATTAATTTTACATTATGTTGCATGTGTTTGAGTAGGCAGTAGGATATTTTTAGAAACGACACCTAATGACACCAAATTACCTGCAAATTTAATCAAACAAAAGCGTGCCCTAATCTGAGAGGCGTTTTACTAAGTTGCAATGACTCAATTCTTTAGTAGCACAGAGAGCAGAATCATATAAATGAGATACTTTAAAGGAATTCTCAGTAATGAATTATTATTGCAGAGCGAGGGATTGAAAGTAAACTAAATTGTTCACGAACTTAGGAAACACTCGCGTTAAAATCTGAAGTTCATAGAATATCAGAATAAGGTAGATAAAATAAACTTGAACGATAAGTGATAGGATAGTGATAGGAAACAATAAAAAGTTGAATGAGTCTCGGGAGATTTGCGACTATGCAACATCATAGTCGAATCCTTAAGTAGAAGTCGAAAAATTGATTTATTTTAACTGAAATTTGCATGGCAAATAAATACCTTAAAAACCAAATGTTGTCAGGCTTGAAAACACCCAACGAGCTTTAGTGGGCGATGCTAAGTTCAACGACTGTTTTCTCAGTGTAGTCGACTGCCAATTGCAGATGCTGTTAAATGCTTTCTGTCTGCGTTGCAACTGCATAAAAGTTATCATGCAAAAGGGAATATTCGGCACGATGCTAACGACATTTGTTAACGGCCAATGGCTTCACTCAGAAGGCTGCATAATTAATTTTAATGATCGATTTCGGTGTCTAGACCAGTGTTGCATGTGGGGCATGCAAACCGTTTGAGTTTGAGCATTAAATGCGAAATGCAACATTTTAATGTGTGAAATGTGGCAACCAAATAAGTAACTGCATTTCGCACAATAAGGCAATTTCTGCGGTTATCTGTTGCAACAAATCTTTGGCTCCTTGTGCACGTTGCACGTTGCACGCTGTTGGCATGAGGCGTCAAGGCGACGCATTAAGTGTGCCACAGGCACAGCGGCAAACCGAGATGGGTTTTTTGCGGTTTCTGCCCGCTCCCCAGCTGCCGCCCCACTGCTTGCCACAAAATCAGTGTCACGGGAGCAGGACGTGCTGTGCTTGTCAGCCTGTCGCAATTAAGAATGCATAAACTGGAGTAAGCACTCAACGCTCAACGCTCAACGCCCACTCAAAGCCAGCTACGAATGTTTACCTTTCAAGCTGGCAACACACACTCATGTAAGGGCATGCAAACGGAGTTGGTGGCAGCAACATCTGAGATGTGGCAGCTGTCGATGTTGAGGATGTTACTGCTGCTGCCACTGCTGCTGATGTTGATAATTGCAGGATGCGCTGATGTTGATTGCATTCTGAAAGGGCTCACACACACACACACACACTCGCACCCACACACACACACACACTCACACTTGAGGCGACTTGACATAAATAAAGAATTCCCGGCGCATCCCGGTTAAAAATAGCTAAAAAAAAAAAAAAAAAAAAAAAATGGGGCTAACAGTAACAATACAAGCAGCGGGTTCGAGAGTGTATGTGTGTGTGTTTGTGTGTGTGTTACAGAGTGAAAGTAAAGACATATATACATTTATATATATAGATATATATGTATATATATATATGTATATATATATGTATAGAAGGGGATAAAATGTGTTTTTGGGTCAGGCCACTTGAAGCATTGCAGGCAGGAAGTCAAAGGAAGGCGATGCAAAATGCCACAGCGCCTACCCATGCAACAAATTATTGTTGCAAAATGGCGCAAGCGAAATAAACACACGCAAACACACACACACACACACACACAAAGAAACACTCGCACACACACACATATGTACAATTAAATGCAAATACAAAGCGCAGAAGTTGAGCCCTCTCCGCAGGCCTCAGTAATTAAATGGAAAATGGAAAATGCGGCTTGCAAAGGCGAGTCTGGCGAGTCTGTCAGTCAGCCGGAAAAACAACAATGACAGCAACCACAGTGGCAGTGGCATAAACAGGGCCAGTGGCGGCTGCAGCGGCACGGGCGTAGTCCTCATCTCAGCTGGGGAGAAACAAACACGTATTTTGCAAAGTGGATCATCCAAAGTTGTTCATGTTTGCCCAAAACTTAAGATAAACTTGATCACAAAAGTTTCGCCTGTATTTTCGACATCCACTTAGAATTTATTTTATTTTATTCAATATGGACTAAATGCTGTCTAAAAACTTTAAATGATTAAATATTAAAAATAATGACAACAAAAAAAAAATAAGAAAATAATTACGAAAATACTTATTTAAACTTTAAGCTTCACAGTAAAAGCAATTTAAGCTTTTACACTGCAAATTTGCCAGCCACAACTAAATTCAGTTTGTTATCAACGAAGGTGTGAAAAGTGTGTGAAAGTTGAATGGCTTGGCAAATAAAATATTCAATCTAACTTTGATCGGATGCTGGGAATGGGTGGGCGGGGTTGCAAGGGCAGCTGCACTCCTTGACCCCACCCGCCCCCTTCACAACGACCATGTGCAGAGGCAACTCTATTTGCGGTCTAGCACAGTATTTGCAGCTCTCGAATGCATTTCCTTTTCACAAAGCCGACCGAAACCAATTGCAATTTCTGCACAATTAGTTGGCAGTTATGTTGGGTTTGGGTTTGGGTTTGGGTTTGGTCGGCTTCCATGGGCTGCAATTCATGACTTGCTCCAATCAAGTTCCCAATCAATTCCCTGCAATTGAGCCTCAGTGCTTGGCTCCTGGAGTGCATTGAGTGCGGCTCCAGCACGCGTTGCCAATTAATTAAATCCTCGAACATTCGACAAATTGAGTTCACAAGTGTGCAAAGAGAATTGCACACAACTCATATTTGCGCTTATTCATGCAGAGGTTGTGTGTGAAGAGCCAACTATAATTATTGGCTTAAATCTATTACCAATTTCAATTAACAATATCCCATTCAGATTCAGGCTTAAGAACTTTTTGTTATTCTTTGAATGAGTTTTTTGCATAGCTTAAATAAATAGCTCATAAATATATAATCATTAAAGTGTCAAAGTTGGCTGATTCTACTTGACATATTTATTATTATGTATATATATATACATATATATATATTTATATATAATAATATATTTATTAAGAGACATTAAATGAGTCATCAAAGCCAGTGAATAAATTCTTCGCAGTTCATTGACTGTCTTCACTTACCTTCTGTGATATTGTCATTAACTGCTGCTTGAACTAATATAGCCCGTTGGCCTACTTAGTATACTTACAAAACTTGGCCAATATAATATGGTTTAATGACTCATTTCTATTTTATTTGACACTCGACGAAAATCAATGAATTCTAATTTTAATGCAATGTTTGATTATTTGCTGTTGTGGTTGTTGCTGTTTCTGCCACTTGTGCCACCCATCTACTTGTAATGAAGTACTGAGATTAACAAGCACTCAATCGAGCAATTACGAGTTTCAAGACTTTGCATCCCCCTCCCACACACACACACACACACACACACACACACACACACACACACACACACCTAGCCCGCTCCACACAGCCCCTTCAACGCTTGGCTGGACTAGTCAAAAGGTTTGCTTTTACGAGCAAGTATTTTTACATACATATATTTAGTGCCTCGAGGCAGCTACAACTGTAGCAGCCACATGACGCAGTTACTGCCACAGCAGCAGCTTAAATTTATTGATTGTTTCATAAACAGCGATTATTTAACCACCACATTTCGATTTCGCACCCAGAGCAACCCGACCCCGCTCGCCACTCTCCACTACAGACACTTGTGGCCATGTACAACAAGGGCCGAAGCCCTTGACGTTGTTTAAGGCCGGGCACAGAGCATACACTGTGCGAAAAACTGCATTCTACAGCTCAACCCATTCAAAAAATCCAAAATCACTTGCAAGTCTTTAAACAGCCATTTGATTTCAAAACTGATACTTTTTTTCTTTCAATCCACTTTTAAAAATTGAATTGAAAATCATTTAAAAAAAAGAATTTTTTCCAGAAAATTTACATATTACAGTTTTTGTACAAAACTGTTCTAAAAATTCGATTTTTTCCCAGTGCACGCACACACACAAGCATAACGATATATGTATTCATGTGCGTGTGTGTGTGTGCTCTTCACAAGTTAATACGCTGCTTTGCGGGGGCTGTAAATTTGCATGCGACAGCAAATACTCAGTAAGTGCTGGACACGCTGAATGGTGGCGACACCGACACCGACGCAATGCGTTAAATAACATTCGCCACGAGCTGGGCGAGTGGAGGGGCACAACAATTGAAAAAAAAACCCTAGAAATTGAATTGTTACTTGGTTAAGACCTTATGTAGTCGAAGCTGGATGAGGAACTGCCTCGTTGGCAATTCACAATTGGCATTTGTGGCTTGTAACTGGGCTGTTTTTGGTTTTTCTAATAAACACCCTGTGCTCCCTGTGCTCAAACTGAGTACTCTGGCAATGTGGGGACGTGACAAAGATTTCATTGAGTTAAGCTCGCTGTCGAGTCTGGCGCATGAAATCCCCAATGCCCAATTCCCAACCGCCCCCTTTATTTCAAATAAGTTTTCGTGACCTGGCGCTGCGCCCAAAAACTTTTGCCTTTTCATCAATCCGTTGTAAACTTTGTTTGTTTTTTTTGGTTTTTCATTTATTTTGTTGGCACTTTGTTTACGCTTAACTTTTTCGAAGCTTGCCTCAGCGAGTAAAGAAAAAAGAGTGGAAAAAGAAAAGCAAATAGGTAAAGAATACGCAGCTATGGCACATTTTATTTGCGGTGACCACCATCCAAATCAAATTAGAACACTCTCCGAAAAAAGGGTGCTATAAGAGCCTTGAGGGGTTAGTCAGAAATAATTGGTGGGCACACTCTGCAAACCTAATGTGGTAGCATACAGGTGGATATTTTTGTACAGATATTGGCATATAGAGCATAGTTACTTACAAACCGTAACTGAGATGCCTAACTAAGTTTTTCATACCCCTGTGGAGAGCATTATAATTTAATTTTCAAGTTCGCAATGCATTGAAGAAGACTTCTTCTAATTGATTAATATGACTATCCGAGTCGATGCTGTAACGCCCGTCGAAAATTATTTATCTCATTGTTTATTGAATTGTTTTTGCTTGAATCCCGTCGGTATTCGTCTATATGGAGAGATTGACAGCATACGTTCGGTCTGTTCTCAATCTCAAACTTGTGTCACATAAATTTGAACACCTTTGCAGAAGCCAAAGTTTATAAGAAATCCTTAGCAATAATTGCTCATAGATACAAATATACATATATATATCGAATGCATTTAGCCAATACTATACATTTTCAGTAATATTTTGATTTTGCTGCCGATGTGAGAGATTGGCAGTTTGCCATTAGAATCTAATGAATATGTCGATGCTTGCCGAATGGCGCCTCAAAGTAGGCAATAAAAAGCAGCTTCAAAGCATCAATGCTAGAATTACGTGCGCTCGTAAATCTGAAGCGGAATGCGCGTCATAGCAACTACAATCACACACACACACACATACATACATGCAAAGCTTATACGTATAAAAGCAGCAGCCATCCCTTAATCAACCAGCAACAGTGGGAAAATGTTTGCCGATTGAACCTTTGACTAACACATGATAAAGAAGCAGCAGCCGAAAACAAGAGCAACAACAACAAGAACTGAATGCATATTTTAAGGTGGCGGGGGAGGGAATGCTTACATGTGGGGTGTTGTTGGGTGGTGCGGTGCGGTGCTTAAGGGTTGTCAGCTTCGATTCGGATGTGCCTGGCAACACCAGAACACTCCACTATTAATGCCGTTTCTGTCGAAGGGAAACCCGGCTAAAAGTGCCACACAGAAATTTCATTTTCATTTTTGCAGGTGAGAGTCGAAAAATTGCGAAGAGACTGAGGCAGAGAGAGAGAGAGAGAGAGAAAGAGGGAGAGTGAGAGTGAGCAAATGTGAGAGAGAGCATGCGCTGCTCAGCTGTGTTTGGCATGGTGTTGGGCGTTGGGTGTTGGGTGGACATTTCATTTGTTTTGCTGTGAGGGGTTGCTGCAAAAATGGTTTTCGCAGCCGGAGACGCTACGGCCACAGAGCCACAACAGCATCCAGTTGGAAAATGTACGCGCAGTCAAACGCATCGGAAAGCGCGTATCAAGCGAAAGCGACGTAGAAAACGAGTGCCTGTGTTGACAAAAAAAAAAAGAAGAACTCCACATATACAAACACACACACACACACACACACTTACACACATACAAATGAGTCGCGTGCTGCCCTTGTCCACTGCCCCCTACCCCCTGTGCGTTGCGATATCGAAAAGAGCATAGAATTTGGCAAAAAAAAAATAAATATATATGTATATATAAAAAGAAAAAACGAAAATCGAAAGGTAAAAGAATAGAAAGTGAACAGCAAACGAATCAATTTATTTCGGCTTTTTGTTAATTGAAGCTAATTAGCTGCTAAAAGCTCTCAAGGAGTTCGGTTTTCAAGTGTCGGAGTTTCGGGCACGTGAAATATTCAACGCAACCTTAAAGTGAATCAAGTGAAAAGTAAATATGAAGCATAAAGTTCGCGTGGTCCAAGCCAAAAGCCAATCAAGTCCAAATGCCAGCCACATATAACTAAATGACTTTTGACTTTTGGTTTAATGGACGCCTCACTTGCATTGATTAATTGTTGATATTTTGACCTTTCCGCCACCAGCAACAAGCCAAAGCAAATGCCTATACAAATGCTCTATACCCTATAAATGGCCCCAGAGTTGGGCGGCCCGAATTCATATTTAGACTGTCCAACAACTAACCAATAAAGTAGCCGCTGCACTCAGCTCACTCTCACAATTCAGTCAAGTGGCAAGCAAAAACGGCAAAACGAAAAAAAAAAGAAAAGGAAACCAGCTGAAGAAAAAAGCCAGTTCGTAAAATACAAAGCAAAAGCAAAGGCAAAAAAAAAAAAAAAACGAATAGGACTGGAAAGCGCACTATTGACATATATACGCGCATTCAGAAAGCACTCAGAAACGCGCTCGTTTTTTGCTCGCTGAAAGAAACGCCGCATAATCAAAGCTAAGACAAAACAGGAAATTCACTTATACACTCGCCGAACTCACACTCGCACACACACACACACACACAGCGGACACATGTGTGTGAGGAAATGCGAGCTGTTGAGCTTTACATTTTCAAAACACAGATTCCCATCGAGAGCGAATGCAGTCTCTCTGGCTCGCTCTTTTTCTCTCTTGTGTGCTCCCTTGCATTCGCTCTCTGCTTACATTCCAGTTGACACTTACTCTCTCATTCGCAATCTCTTTTCCGTGCTCTCTTGCATTACGAGAGAGCGCACGCTGCGTAGGCGCTAAAGTTTTGATGCTGAACAGCAACAACAACAACAACAACGCCTCGATAATGACATGTATGAGAATGTAAACAAATGCAGAACGCGTCTAAATAATACGATTATTAATAATGTATTAACATGCAGTGCTGCTGCTCTGCCACCTTGTGCTCTCAGGTCAGAGAGCAGCCTGCAATGGTTACAAGGCTCTGTTTATATACATATGTATATACATATATATATATATATATATATTCCAACGACATTAGACATTGTTATTGTCAGGCATTAAGTTACGGATTTTAATTGTTTACAAGAGACAGGCAAAAACTGTTTTAATTGTTTACAAGAGGCATTTGCGTGATATGTGAACATGAGTGTAGCCATTAACAGGGCAAATAATAATTAATTGTCATAGGATATGAGATAATATATATATATATATATATATATATAAATAGCTGTAAATAATAAAAAAAAGTTTAGTCTCAAGAAAATCAAATGCATTAAACCAAAAACGTGTTTTCGCAGGTTTTTCTTTATTCTTCTTGCTTGCCGCCCAGCAACCTGTAGAATCTAATCAATTAAGTATCAACAAATTCTTCGAGCTCGTGCCATATAATATCAGCTCTTATCAGCAGATAAGCGAAACTGTGCAATTGATATATGAGTAATATTTTTGCATTAACTTCACACAAAACAGAAATCAATTTTGAAGACTTTAAACCTTCTTTAGTTTTTTACGCAAAACAGAAAGAAATTAAGCATATCATATTTGGTTTATTAACCGTAAGAAGTTCGCTAAGGATGCTCAACTTCAGCGTGAAGTGCTGCTCGAATGCAGACAGAGACACGCACACACACACACACACACACACAAATATACACCCATTGACTGGTGGTATGAAAGCCCACAAAGCATCCACAACAATTTTTGGGGGTTGCATTTTTGGGCGTTGAAAGCGCTTTTCACTAATTCAATGCGACATTGAAATTGCGAGCAGCGAAAAACTGCAGACGCAGACATGAAAATGGGAATGGAAATGGAAAAATGACTAGACGAAATGCCGGCTAGGGAGCAGCGGCAATGTCGAGACCGGAAGGGCGGCAGCTTTTGGCGCCTGGTCCAAAAAAAAGAAACACAAAAAAAAAAAAATCAACCATCCGCTTGAGGGACAGTTTGTGCTCTCATCTTTTTTGCTTTCTTTATGCTTTTGCCGAAGAAGTGGGGGAGGCGTAAATTACGATTATTTGTACATCATATTATCAAGTCGTCGCTTCGATGCGAGAGAGAGACAGAGAGAGAGAGAGAGAGGGAGACGGAGTTTTTCGGCTCAGTCAATTTTCATTTATTTACCTACTACGGCAAAATGTAAGAATCCAGACTGTTTGGGCTAACAAATTGAAAGTTGGCTTCATAAATGTGGCTAGTGCATAAAATATGTATAAGGGCGCACACGTGGCTAGGTTGGAAGCGTGGACCGGAGAAAAGGGTTCAAAATTGTCCAGCAATCAGTTTGTGGGGCACATCAAATTCTGATTTCATTTCTAAATACCCAATTATATGAAAATAGCTGAGCATTTACTCGACCCACGGTGCGGCATATGTTGCGTATTAGCCGTGTACATATATATAACTGAAAAAACGCGGCGTTTTAGCAACGCAGTCAAGTTAACGTATTGGCCGGAAGACAAAGAGATATCGGCCCCGTTAAGATTTCGGTCGTTGGCGGTGGTCGAAAAGGTTCGAAAATTTGGCGGCGCGAGCGTATCGAAATGACAAATGATCCGGATTTAGATGATTGTGCATTTCTATCAGGTAAATCAACTTAGGTTTCCAGCTAACAAATCCCAATCAAATAAAAAATGCTCAAGTAAACTTAAGCAATGTTTTTCAATTTCTCGTAAAGTTCAAATCATGCCTTAATATAAATAATCTTAATAATAACACTTAGTACTCAACAGAAATTCTTATATCAATATATTATAGCTTAAAATAAGTGCAAAAAGTTCTTTACCATAATATATTAATTCTGCAACTTCTTCAAACTGAGTTTAATTGATATCCGAACTTGGCGCAGGAAAATCTTCACTTATTCAAAAAAATGTTTAGTGGTCCAAATATGAATCCTGATCTAGGATTTTGAATTTATTTAAGTATAATTGAATTACTAAATATGAATATATTTCCAAGGATTTCGAATTAATTTAAGTACCAAAAGTATTATTCATTTTTTGCGAGTGCATCTCAATTACAGCTGCGAGACAAGTACAAACAATTGACATTGAAATATTTACATAATTTAAAATGACTTTTTTCTCACTCCCTTTCTCAATCTCTCTGTCTCTCGCTCTCTCTTCCTGTTCTACCGCATGACTCACTCCTATCGGTGACTTTAATTACATTTGCCAGGTGGCGAATCGAGCGGTGGTCGCCAGACGCGAACAGGAGTCGCTGTCTGCTCGCAGAGACGCGCCCTCCTCGTTGCCGGCATCGTCCTTGGCTCCCTGCTGCTGACGGCCATCATCATTGCCTACGCTGGACCGCAAAATGGTAAGTTGCACTGTGTCTATTTGCATTTCGGTTGCAATTCTTTGCTTTTCCATTTTTTCGCTGCTTTTCTTTTGTTGTTGTTTCAATTCATAGCCACCACAATAAGGCAACTGGGGAGTCGTTTGTTTTTTATGTTACTCACAGTTCTTCTTCCTGTTGACGGATATGTTCCGTAGCTCACAGCACTGGGTAACAGATGTGACATGCCTTTGCATGGGCACTTTTGAATATGCTCCTTGCCTGTGCTTAAAGCATTCACAAAAAACAAAAATCACACCGGATATTTTAAAAAAATCGCCTTACTATTGACGTCAAGGATGGCTCACTTTATTATTCAGATAGTATATATCTAAAACGAGAGATTGTGTTCGAAAAACCACAGTTTGTTTTTCCTATATCGAAAATGATTAAATATTGACGTAGCTTAACACTTATACAAATTAAATGATTATCCTGAAGAACATTTAAAATTATTTCGAGGGATTTCCGCTAACTTTTGTATACACAATACACCCAAAGAACTAACAAGTTGATCAATTATTGTTCTCTGCAGGCCATATGCACTTGTTGCTCACATTCTTACATATATTTAGGAGTTTATTTATATTAAATTGAAAAGTCTTGTTTTAATGAAGTGAAAATGCTTTTATTACTTGCTGCAAGCAACTGCATAATAACCATATTCAAATCACATATAATCGCATTAAGTTGATGAAGGTTACACTTACACTCGGACACAGACAAGCTGGCCTCGCATATCCCATGCTCTATGCTCTGCTACTTGGCCCCTTCTGTTGTAATATGCTTTTAATAGTATTACCACAAACCAAATACCATTATAATAGTCTGCCATACCAGCTTACCAGCTGGCTAGCTAGCTGGCTGGCTGGCTGACTGGGTGGGGGCGTGCCTTTGTGGCAAGTTGCATGTTGCAAGACGTGCTGGGCATCTGACTCACATCAATAAGGTTGGATGGGTTGGGGATCGGGGCTGGTGCATATTTCATTGCAGAATGTGTGCAGAGTACAAACATGCACATAAACTTTGTGTTGCATACTTAATGGGGCTAGATGCGCCGAAGGCTAATTGCGTTATGCAGACGTGTGTGTGTGTGTGTGTAGAAAAGGAACATTGTGTGGCCAGACCACATAGAACTGGTGTGGCAATTTAATGTCTTTTGCTCACATTAATTGATTGCCTCTAAACAGCTTGCAACACGCAAAAAAAGGACACGCTCCTTGATGCGCAGCCATTCACAATTGCTACACAAATATCCATAAACATCTATTTTTCGTATTATCGATTTAATATATACTTACTCTTAAGTCTACGCTATATATATATATATATATAAATAAATATGTATACATAATTTGTTTACCGTTTTTCTTTTTTTTTATATATTGTTGTTTCTTTGTTTTTTTCTGTACAACAAAAATATTATAAACATATTTTATGAACAAATTTCTCTTAACTGCTTGTTTGATTGGTAAAAATGTGAGTAACAAATTTTCCAACCCACTTCTTCTAACCGGTAAATAACACTCCAAAATCTACATATATATACTATATATATTTACAATACTATCTGTCGGCATGTTGCTGTCAATCATTTGTTGTACTCGTATAATACCCTTTCTAAATATTCCATTCCCCTAGTGCATTTGATTTTCAATTCAATAATCTTTTATTTATTTATCTATGTCTCTCTACCTCTCTCTCTTTCTCTCTCTCGATGTTCTAATGCACCACATACCAAATTCAAATAGTTCTTGCAGCTATCATCATTTGCTTGTTTTGTGTGTAGTGCTTTGATTTTTAACAACTTTTGACTTTACTTATTGGATCGAGGAAATCGGTAATCCATTTTTTTGAATTTTCGATAGCAAATCTCTATGGAAGCATATATGCATTTAAGCATTCAAATGAGAACACAAACTAAAACACAAAACTATTTTAAGAATGTTTTTGAAATACTTGTAGAGTTATTCAAGTTTGAATTAGATTTATTAATGAAGCATTACTCTTCACTAATATCATTGAATTCATGAAACAATCTATGCACAAAAAATGATAATGACAAAGTAATTAGCTCAAATCGTAAACTAGATGCCAATCATTCATATTCCTTTCAGATTTAGTTAGTTTATAAATTAATCATTTCATCGGATATAGTCTTAAATTGCTTAAAAACGTCTCCAAAATACTTCAACCAATTCTCATTAAATTAATTTTTTAAACTTGACTACAAAAACGAAATATAGCTTAATTATTGGAACTAATAGATAATGTATATATATATATATATAATAGATAGTTAGTCACATTCAAAATCTTCTTTCAATTCATGACTAGTTTAAGTCTTTCTCATACTTTTTAGAGTTGTATTTCTCTTTGTTCTCAATTGTTTTGTTTTTTTTCTGTGTGATTTTACCCTTTAGATATGCTAGCGAACCTAGACAAACCCCCACAGTCAAACCCACTCCACAGTCTAGCGATTGTATGCCAGCATTTTATAATTTCCTACCCTTTGAAAGATAAAATAAAAATTTTTGAGCTTTTCCCCTAGCGTTACTACCTGTTACCATCCCTTTTAAGTTTTGTTCTCTTTGTTAATCGTGTAAAACGCAGTTGATTAACAAAGCAGCATCAATGTGCTTAGACACAAACTCCCCCCAGAGCCCCCACAACAAGAGCCCCAACCCAATCCGTATTTCAACGTTGCATTTGTGTGTTTGACCTTTGCAGACTGTTCGTGTGCGGCAAAAACGTCGACTGACTATGAAACGGATGAAGAGAACAACACACAGCCCTTCAATCCGATTGCAACGAACGGGGAGGCCTTTCCCTGGCTGGAGAAGACGCTACCGAGCAGTGCGAGACCCATGCGCTACATGGTGACAATACACCCCAATCTAACAACGCTGGACGTGAAAGGTAAGGCATCGCATCAAATACCCATCAAATCCCATCACAATTCCCAAGTGCAGCGGCTAATGCAATTTTCCGGTAGGTCAAGTAACCATCGATCTGTACATCGAGAAGGAAACCAACTTTATTGTGTTGCACATTCAGGATCTGAATGTGACGGAAAAGGTGAGTTTTTTTTATTTGCCCAATTAATGGACTCTTAGCTAATTGAATTGCTTTGCACAGGCGCTGGTTACGCCCGGTCCCAAGGGCTATGCCTTGAAGATAGTCAAAGTATTGGAATTTCCGCCACGCCAGCAATTGTACATTGAGGTTAAGGAGAAGCTGAAGAAGAAATCCAATTATACGTTGAATTTGCGCTGGTATTCCAAATTGAATCCCGAACCGGAAGGTTTCTATGTGGATCAGTACGAGAGCTTCAATGGCAGGGAACGGTAAGATTTGTTCAACTCTGATTAAAAGCATTGCACACCCAAAATAATAATCCTTCACCCCTTGCAGCCTGCTGGCCGCCACAGTCTTTCGGCCGAATGGTGCTCGACGTGCTTTTCCCTGTTTCGATGAGCCACACATTCGTGCCCCCTTTCGTGTCTCCGTGTTTCGTGATCGCTTCCACATAGGTCTTTCCAATTCCATTGTGCACACCACTGAGGATGTGGGCTTTTATATGGGCACTGGACTGGTAAGAAATTTTGTGCCTTAATCTTAAAAATAAATTTTTTTTTCAAATTTATTAATTTCAAAAGTTAGCTAAATTAAAGACGCATTTTTTAACAGTGTACTAATTTGTTTTCTATTCGTTTTTTTTAGCTACGCGATGACTTTATTGAGACACCACCACTGCCCGCCGATGCCGTTGCCTGGGTGGTTAGCGATTTCCAGCGGGAATCGCTTCAGCCCTCTGCTGCATACGTACCCACAACAATGGCGCCATCCACCGGTGGCAGTGGCAAGAAGACTTCCCAGCTTAGCAATTACAGCCAAATGAAGAGCAAGAATCCCCCGGTGCGGAATATCACTGCCCTGACGCACTCGCTCAATGTGAATCTGACGCCCTTCCAGAATGTCAGCGCCACGACGACAACAGTACTGCCCCTAATTATCAATGGCAATGGGAAACCCTCCAATCTCACCTCGTTATCACAGTCGACCGGCTCCTCGATAAAGAGAGCACCCTCGTATACCTTCTATGCGCCCAGAGATTTACTGCAACGCTCCTCGTTTATACTGCACACATCGCGGGATGTTTTGGAATATCTACAGAATTGGCTGGACATCAGTTATCCGTTGACCAAGGTGGATTTTGTGGCGCTGCCTTCGCTGGATCGCAATATGATATCCTCTTTGGGTTTGGTCACACTGAAGACATCTTTCCTCACCGATCCCAATTCGATTACCTCAGAGCAGTATCAGTTTAGTGCTCTTCGCATTGCCGAGGCAATGGTGCGTCAGTTCTTTGGTGGCATCACCTCGAGGAAGGTGCTTAAGGACGTCTGGCTGTGGGAGGGTCTCATTCAGTATCTGGGCATCCATGCACTGGCTCCCCTTCAGAACAGTTGGCCACTGCGTGAGATGTATTTGCTGAAGATGGCAACGGCTGCACTGGATATCGATGCCATTCAGGGCTGGGATAGCATAATGAACGGCACCCGGCACGATGGCAACAACGAGGAGTTCTTTGTGCAGAAAACCGCTGCCATTTTCTCCATGTTGCACACGGCCATTGGGGAGGATCGCTTTCGGGGCTGTTTGGGCACGTTCCTCAAGCTGAATCGTTTCAAGACCGCCGAGCCAACGGATCTGTGGACCATATGCACCAAGAAGGCGAATGGCTCGAAGAATATCAAGGACATGATGACACTGTGGACACATCAACCGGGCTTTCCACTGCTCACCGTTACCAAATTGGGCAACAGCATTTCCATATCGCAGCGACCCTTTAAGCCCGCTGAGTTTCTGGCCATACACGATGACTCATACGATGGCAACAACTACAACAAGACAACGGTGAATGCCACCGATATGCCCAGCACTGTGGCGCCCACACAACCCAGCAAGCACAAGAACGTGCCACATCTCAAGTGGATATTCCCCGTCACATATGTGACGGACATCAATAATGTCAGCGAAACCCTCTGGATGCAGAATGTCGATGGTGAGTGGCAGGCACAACAAACTCGAATCACATCATCTCACATTCTCTGCGACAACTTTGTCCATTTCAGTAACCTTCAATGTGCCGGAGAATGTGAAGTGGATCAAAGTGAATGCCATACAGAATGGCTATTATCGCGTTGTCTACAACGATGACAACTGGGCTGGTCTCATCGAGGAGCTCTCCATTAATCCCAAACGTTTCAGCAGCGAGGTCTGTACACAATTTAAACAACTCCTTTTTATAAATGCTTGATCAATCCGAGTGCTCCTTGCAGGATCGTCTTGGTCTGCTATCGGATGCATTTACCCTGTGCCACGCGAATCTGTTGCCCTGCGAGATCACAATGAACATGATTCAATATTTGCCAAGTGAGACGCATTATGGTCCCATGGCGTTGGCTGTGCGTCATTTGGAGAAGTGGCGCCGCATCCTCAAGTATTCCGAGTGTTTCCTCATGCTCAGCGAGTTTATCAAAATGAAAATATCCACGGTTATGGAAAAGGTTGGTTGGATCGATGAGGGCGATGTGGCAACCAGGTGAGTCGAAATATAAATGCATATTCAAGGCAAATAGTGTTTACATCTTTCACACTCCTTAATAGACTCATGCGTCCGGAGGTGCTGTTATCTTCGGTGCTGTGGGAGGACATTGACAGCATCACCAAGGCTAAGAATATGTTGAATCAATATTTGTACTACAACGGATCCGGCATATCGCCCAATTTGCGAGAGGTAAGCCGCATTATCTAGTTGCGTGAATTTCCCTTTTCAAAATAACATTGCTTTTCAGGTGGTCTACACGGGTTCCATATTATCCGGTGAGTACATCTATTGGCAGCATTGCTGGGAACGCTTTGTGACGCTGCAGCGCACGTCGGAGACATTTGTGGAGCGGATGCAACTGCTGCGGGCTTTGGGACGGACCAAGGATGCCTGGCTGCAGAATCGCCTGCTCTCGCATGTCACCATGCTGCCCACCGAGGAGGTGGTGCAGGTGCTCAAGGCCATTGCGGGCACGCCCACCGGCGGGGCGATGGCCTGCCGCTTCCTGCAGGCCAAATGGTTTGAGCTGGAGAAGCGCCTGGGACCGGGCACCATTAGCTTTGCCAAAGTGATATCGGCCATAACGCAGTATGGCGCCACGAAATTCGATTACGATGAGGTAAGACAAAGATTCAAGCCACAAACAACGAGGGAGAACATTGCAGTCGGGCTTAACCGACTGCGAAATACTCTGATACCAATGTAATACCCAGATTCTTTTTAAGCAGTCTTTTGATAGGTGTTACTAGCAATTTACCTTTCAAATTTGGTGACCCTAGCTTTTAAACTGCATAAGCTAATCAGTTTTATCGATTTACATGTACAGACTTATCGATTTTTTGTGTCGATAACTGAGATTCACCGCTCAAAATCTGTGGAATTGATAGATATTTCAGATTCTTCGAGGCGGGTGGACATCGCCAAGAATCTGCCACCAATGTTTGGTGACTGTAGCTTTAAAATTCTGTGTTATGTAGTCTTATCGATTTAAAATTATCGATTGTTATCGATTTCCTTTTAGCACAAACAAGTATATGTTCCAGGTTTCAAGTTTATAATCAGGGTATCAGAGTATATAAACAACAAAACCTCTTTTAAAATCGAAATCTATAATCAAGTGAATATTATAATTCCCTAGCTGAAATCCTTGGTGCACCGTTTCGGGCGTGGCCAGGGCATGTCTGTGCTGAACATGACGCTGAGCAGTGTTGCCTCAAATGTGGAATGGGTGGCAAGATCACAGACAGCGCTGTACAAATGGGTGGAAAGTAATTTGCATTCGCATCGATAGAGGATTTCATTTCGAAACAAACAAACAAACAAACAACAAATTTATCTATTCGATTTTAGTTAATTATGTTCTGTGGTCTTGGGAGTGCATACAACTCCCAACTCATTTGTAATTATGTTCCTTGCAAACAAACAAAAAAAAAAACACATACAAAATAATCATAACGCGTATTTCTAGTTTCTGGAGTTATAAGCATTAACGAGTAATTACTATAAAGAAATAATAATAACCATATCATTGCCATACCATACCGTAAACTTGCCATTTTGCGATTACCCATTCGAATGGGTCTTGAGATCTCCATTAGAGTATGTTGTGTATGTTGTGTTTTTGGTTGATTCTTCCTACTTGAGATTTAGTTACAAACACACACACACACACACACGAAAATTCAACTGTAAATTAAGAAGGAAAAAAAGAAGAAGAAAAACACAAGAAATCTCCAAAATACTTATACACATAAATATATATATATATATTTATAAATATATATATATATGTATAGGAAACAGCAATCTTACTGATGCCATTTTTCTATAATCTACAACTGAACATAAGGATATTTATCTATACTGTATATGTATGTATATTTTACAAAAAAAAAACAAAAAAAAACAAAAAGAAAAACAAGAAGCATATTT
Source organism: Drosophila cognata (assembly GCA_035041535.1). Lineage (NCBI taxonomy): Eukaryota > Metazoa > Arthropoda > Insecta > Diptera > Drosophilidae > Drosophila > Drosophila cognata. The sequence goes on along the minus strand of JAWNLC010000571.1, from coordinate 6,432,696 downwards.
AGAGCCAAGTAATATAGAAATTAAGGCAAACAGATTAACATATTTTTTCAAAACAAACTCAAACAAAAACATAAATATATATATAATAACAAAAAAACACGGAAAAAGAAGAAGAAGAAGCAGAAGCAGAAAAAAACTATATAAATCCATAAACATACAAATTATGATAAATGTATAGCATATAGTATATTAGTTGGGTAAGTCTCGTTTATTAATCAGTATGCTGTGTGTGTATGTGTAAATGTATATGTGCGCATTGATATATCACAGAATTCTTCCTTATTCAACAAACAAAACAAAAACAAAAACAAATACAAGGCCATTATAATGGACACAAACGATATTATATAGCTCCCTCAAAAGAGATACATACTACATGAATATTGTACATACACTAAAGCATTGTAGAGCATCAGCATTCTGCTAAAACTCAGACACTTTTTATTTATGCACATAATATTATTATTAATAATTCCAAGCATATCTCCACTTTATCTAAATTATTGCTATTCTTTTGCTTCGACTTCAGTTTAGTGCCTCTAAATAGTGTTCGCTAGAGTTTAACGCACCCCAAAAAAAATGTAATTTCTATAAATCTCATTTTGTGTACAGAAAAATTACAGATTTTAATGTATATTTTGTATATTTAAATTTTAATTTTCACTTTATTAAGTTGTTCAAAAATAAAAGATGTATATTTAAAATGGCTACTTTTGAATATCATCATTTCTGTACAAAAAATTCGAGATTTTAATGTATATTTTGTATATTTAAATTTAAATATTTTAATAGATCAATTTTCGGTTATTAAGTTCAATTAAAATAATAGGTGTATATTTCAACTGGTTAGATTAAAACTCGATCCAAAAATTAGATCACTTTCCAATTTATTAGATTGATTTGAAAATTTGATGAAATACCATTTTAAAAGTAGAAACGCTTCAGCTTAAACGACAATCCCAAATATATATTTGTATATGGAGTAATTTTTTTATAAATGCAGAAATTTCAGCGTTTTTTTAACATTGCTAGAAACTTACCCAAAAACTCATTTAAATAAAAATTGTCATTAAATACTGATCAAAAAATTAACTTACAAACTTGTTTATTGTTTGGTGAACCTTTTTTTTATCAATTAAATATGTTTACCGCGGGTTCCAGAAAAACGTACTTTTGTTTTTAGAATAATCCAATTTGTAGTTTAAAAAATAAGACCCCGATCTTTAGATCTAAATTCTAGAACAAGTTTTTTGTATTGAATCTAATTTGAATAAGACCAGTCTCGTTGGGGACTTTCAAGCATGGGCCTTATGAAATCTGAGCAGCAGCTGTGGCTTTCGACTGATACATCTTGACTTATTGCTCTGTTCCAGTTTGAAGAGCTTGCTATTCAGGGTATACAGTAGCGCTGATAACCGCCTGCTCGATTACAAAGTATATACATTTAGTACACATAAATATTTGCATGTGTGCAAAGTTTATCAGTGCCGTGCCGTGTCTGGGGATCGTAAGTTGTCTTGATTCTTGACGTAATCTGAAGCTGATCTCTCTATCTCCCTATATCTCTCTCTCTCTCTCTCTCTCTCACACACTCTCTTTATCTCATTCTCTAGATTTATTGGTGAATATTTTTCTTTTAATTTGGTATGCAAATATTTTGGCATTTATTGATTTGGACTTGTTTGCTTTGCGTATTTTTTATGTTGTTTATCTTTGCGAAATATTAAGACTAACTCAAAGATACTTTTACACGTACAATCTGCTCAGATAGGCGTATTTACATACACACATAAATTTGATATGTGAATAGCAGCAAATAGAACCGCACAACAAAATCAAACAACAAAAAAAAACAAATGCAACAAACTTAAGCAACAAGTTTTGGAGCGATTTTACTGTTTTCGAGAAATGTATAAAACGTAAATAAAACGGAATACCGAATACAAACATACACTAAAAGTCAAGATTTAGAAAGTTTTACAAAATCATCTACATTGTCAAAAAATAACAATTTTTGAGAAACATAATAATGTTGAAAAGCCTTTCCTCGATTGAAACAAATTGTGGGTTCGATGTAAATATATATTTATTATTTATTAATCATATGATTTAATTATCTTCATATCTTAATCATATGGCCTCTCCCATACCCTACATCTAATTGTATACTTGCGCATATCCGTCCACATATGTATGTATTTGTTCACAATTCAGATTGATTTATATAAGTCCCCGATAAGTTAACCCACTTAGTTTGCTAAATGAAAATTTCTAGTTAATCTTATTAGATGAAATTTATTTGCGATTCGATCTAAGCCTAACCTAATATGAATATTTTGTATTGTATTACTTTTTATAAGCAAATTGTGTAGAAGAATCGTAGATGGAAAGCAGGCAAAGCAACTTTAAAGACGTAAATCTAATTGTATGAAAATATATATATATATATATATTTATGTATATTAAGTCAAATGGGAATACATATAAATAAAATGATAACTAATATGTAACAACAACAAAAAAAAAGAGCAAAAATGTGTATTTTATTTAATATTAAAAATTAATTCCAGTTGGGTAAGTCGAATTTATTTACAACTACGAAATAACCTTGGATGAAAACACAATCGAATACCAATAAGTCAAAATATTGATAGGTGAAAATAATAAGAGTATGCATTGCTCACTTATACCTAAAATTCTAGCTACAACTGTTGCTATATCTTGTAGTTAAGAACATAACTTATAGATCAAGATTTAAAACTATTTGTTGCTAGAAACATGAGATAAGATAGACTGATCTCCTTAAGACAAGATAAAAACTTTAAGTTCCTTATCTGTTGTTATAATTACAGGGTATCTAGGCTGTCTGTCTATTTTAATCGCTACCTTTATCTTTGTTACTTTGTTAAAATATCTGACAGAATCGGGAAAATTATGACAAACTGCTCAATTAATGCTATCCCTTACCAACAAACACACTTTCGAACGCACTCTCTCTCCATCTCGCTCTCTAATCAAGAATATCAGCAGAGAGAGCACTTGTTTATTATATCGTTGTTGTTGTTGTTTATTTTTATAGTGGCTGCTAATGTTGCGTGTCGTAGTTTGTTTTGTTGGCCCGATGGAAGCTCGCGTCAACCGACCGGCCGACCCGAGCGACGACCAACTGTCCGAACCGATTAGCGGCATTCGCCTTGGCACTCGTCCCAATCAGCTCTCAGTATATTGTGAACCGTACTGTAAAACGCCAACAATCTGTTCTGCCGCTCTGCTGCTCTCTTAAGCTTTTTATTCATGCACGCGCACCTGTGGAATGTCGTTGTTTTGAATAACGTGTAAAGCTCCTCTACAAACAAAATCAAAGTGTAAACAACAGCCAAATTGACAAAACTGACATATCAAACCCCAAAAGGGAAGTGAACAAAATCTTCATATGTATGTATTGTTGTTATTATGTGCACATAATAAAAAAATAAAGAATATATAAAAAAATACGAATAAAATAAAAAATACCAATAAAATAAAAAATTAGCTAGACCAAAAATAGCTACGTTAAAGTTAAGTGCGATGTCCACGGGGGAATTCACCACTCTACTCTACTCCCCCTTCTCTCTGTCTGTATCTCTACAATGCTGAACAATCAGCAAAATTAAGCGCGCCTTTTTCTTAGTGTGTGTGTGTGTGTGTGTGTGTGTGTGTGTGTGTGTGTGGTGTGCATATGTGTTTCTATGTGCACTGGAAAAATTAAGCATCAAGATTGATTGCCCAGTGATCGCAATATTAATGCCAATTTGTACACACACATATATATATATATTTATATAATCTATGTGTGTGTTGAAATTGAGTTGTGCAAATAGTTTTCTCTTTGCATATTGAGCAGAGACACTGCCTCTGTTAACATGCATGCTCACATAGAATAGAAAATTGAATTTGTATAAATTACCGGCATGTGGTCATCGTGTGTGTTGTACACACTTTGGAGCAGCACCCTTAACATCCACTGAGAACGTCAACAAGCGCAGCAGCAGTAGCATGCCAACCATCAGATACCCTGTAACAAGTTGCCGGGTCAATTAATACATCAAATACAGTAAATAAGATTGTGCTAAGACAGCTGAAGTTTACTCGACTCCAAGTGCTTATCTTCAACTTTTAACTATCTGTATTCTTCGAATTTTCTGCGCGTGGCAAAAACAATATAAATAATATCTTGATGAAAAAACATGAATTTTATGTATGTACGTCATAAAATTAATATTTAGCTTAATCAGTAATGTAGCTTGTAATTTGCAATACTAAAATATTTATTAACCAGGAAATCTATACTTAAATTTGTATATTGCCCTGCTAGAAATTTGATACAACTACCTGTTTATCACACAATTGCACAACTCATGCTGCCCACCCCTTTCACCCATTTACAGGGTACAAGCTAAAAATAAACAAATGTTTTCAATTGTTGTTCTTTTCGAATTTTGCGTAGCAATATCTATTATGAATCTTGCATGTGTATTCGCATCGAATATGCTAAATAACACTATTTAATAGGTGATTGTCTGTGCTCTCAAGCATAGCTTACAACGCCTACCAGTTTGATATATATATATATATAGTATATCCATATATAGTATATCCATATAATAATTAGCAATCTTCAATAGCAAATACATCGTTAGCTAATGTTATTAACGCGATCATTTACAATGTATACTAAACTCGTCGACTGTACGAAGTTCCATAAAAAAAGGGGTTTTTCTAGAAAAATTCCATAAGCCTCGATGTGTACTTAAATCTGTAATAGCCTATGTCAACATGGAAACAACGTTTTTTACCTTGTGCGAGTTGAATAAATTAAACAAAATGGTGAACTTTAGCTGCTTACACATGTTTATCTCTGTATTTCTCGGGATTTAGCTTAAATAAAGAAACGTCTCAAATATTGAAAAAACTAATAAGAAAAAATATAAAAAACTGGTTTCTGTCCGCGACGAAGTTAATTTGCATTGTTGACAATGCTCTTGACTTTTAGCTCCGCACATGCTTAGTATGCGAAATTGTTAGATTTTGGGCGAATTTCATTATATGCGTATCGCCCGAAATAATCAGAAAGCTCGCCAAAAGCCTTTCCCAGCATTAGATAAATCGTTAATTTGAAGTTATGCGTTTCAGTTGCGCGGCATCTCTTTCGAAATGAGAGATTGCTGCAAAAAAGAGCCTAGCCTAACATAGTAAAACTAATTGCAATATTAAACGAGTTTAACAAAGCTAAGTTATAAAAAGTACCTATTAAAAGGTAGACCAATTTGACTAGTTTTCAAAATAGGGAGCTTTAAGCTACCTCAGACAAGTTATGGCAAAGCTGATAAGACTGGTTATCCCCAAAAAAAAAGCACCAATTGCTGAAATCTGCCATTTCTATTTTCATAATTAATTATAATTAACGAATAAATCAATGCTGAGCATGCCACTCAAATGATAATTAGGATAAATATTATGAAAACAAGAAAGCTTTTTTAAATAATAAAATTTAAATATTACAGCATAGAGAGCATAAAGATAAATAGATAACATTCCTGATTATTACTGTTAAGTAATATGATAAGAATGTTTCAGGTGAATCAGTGCAACTTTCAATAAAAACAAAAAATGGTGAGTAAGAATTGTGGCTTTGTTTCATTTCGATCTAGCATAGTTCTTAAAATGGAAAGCAATTTAATTTATAAATATACATATATATATATATATATATATATATATATATATATATATATATATATATATATGTATAGGTGCATTTGTTCGGGCTGCCTTGTCTAATCAACAAATTTATAACTATCGCCATGCCACTTATCGATATTCTGACTTAATAACGATCTTATCGCTCACATTTGCTTATAAAATGATTGTGGTGCAAATGGTTTTACTGAGGGTTACTCGGTTTATATTGTAATTGCGAAATATTCCCAATTGTTGTGACCTAAAACCATCGAAAATTGGATAAATGAGAATATTGAAGTTGTGGCAAAAAAAAAAAAAAAAAAACAATCAGAAGGCAGGAGGAAGCATGAGGAATATAAATTCCCAAAGGCCGTTTCTCTATTATCGATTAAAATCGATTTCTGATAGCAATAAAAGCGAACATTTGAATATGTGTCTTGAGTTAAAGATTAGTGGTATTTCTTAGTCGAGCTCCCTCGACTTGAGCATTATAATTTTGTCACGTGCCCGTATCATATCTTATTGTGTATACTATAATGTTCCTCAGCCTGATAACCTGTGAAGTTTAATTAAAAATCATGTTTGTAAACACTTCAGGTGTAAGTACACCCCTTGTAAAAAGATTGTGTATCACACCCACAAAAATGTTCAACAAGCCCAGAGAATATGGTAATCGTTCCACGGCTTTTGCCTGCGTGTGTTTATTAAATTATACTCTAGGTAAACAGTTCCAAATCAATTAAAAATTCAGCTATCTTGATTTCATTAATAAGAAGTAAGAAGCTATATACTTTTGTAGGACTTGCCTCGGTTCTTTGTTAAAAAAACAATTCAATACAATTTTTCGGAGTGTACGTATGTATGTATGTAACATAGATATATCAAAAGATAACCGAACACGCTTAGAGAAATCTACATAATTATAATAAATATATTATATATACAGTGTGCGTCAGCTTATTTTCAACAGTGTCAAAGAAAAAACGTAATTGCCTGCCATATGTGTTTGGGATTCTGCTCAGTATTGGATTGTAGCCACACATAATTCCGTCCGTCCGAGCCAAAAATGTTGAATTTGGACTCATCTTCAAATATGACTGTGTTCCAGAACTCCAGATCCTTGTCCAAGTGAGTTTTGGCGACCGTCATCCTAGTCCCTTAATTTGGTGCGCTTATAAAGGACTTTTTCCGTGGTGCTCGGGCATTTAAGTCATGTTTGCGCAGAACAATGCGCACAGTTTCCACACAGCACTTTTTCCCCATTTTATCCTGCACCTGTTGAGACATTTTTGGAGTCGATAGCTTGGGATTTGCCCTTATTTTCCTGATGATCCTCCGATCCTCCTCTTCGGTGAAAAGCGGGTTTGGTGCCATTATGCCCTTGCCCTCAATCTAATTTGCGTCGACGAAGCGCCGAATGATGTTATACATGGTTAAGTTGCTCAGATTGACCATTTCAGCTATTTGGCGATGTGAATATCCGTTCTTGTGGTGTGCCAGGATGAGTTTCCGTTGTTCAATGGTAGTCCGTTTGTCCATAGTCCTTGTGGGCTTATTGAACTCGGGATGCAGGATATAACTAAACTGACTACGAAGTATTGATCTATTTATTCCGAAAATACTCAACTTTAGGTAAAAAATCCGGGTTCTATGGCTCCCAGGTGTCCACAATGTACCTGATCCAAATAAGCTGTCACCTAAAAATAGGCTACATTTTTACATAATCCTACCTAGCAGGTGGGGAAACCTCAGTTTATGAGGGTCATCCATTCATATTGGTGGTTAATACATGTACCTACCATCGGTCTTTGGAATTTTTGAAAAATAATGTATAATTAGTTTATGGCAGGCAATTACGTTTTTTCTTTGACACTGTTGAAAATAAGCTGACGCACACTGTATATATATGTGTGTGTGTGTGTGTGTGTGTGTGTGTGTGTGTGTGCGTACGTTTATATGGCTGATAGGCAGGTCTGCGGTAGGAGTCGCTTAGACGACGTGGAAGTAGGCGTAAAGTGATGACCCCCCGCTAAAAAAAATAGTACGCATGGCCAATAACGGTACACATACAACTGCGCACTTACAATTGGGCTCACAATTGTAATTACGTTGGATTTTTACTTAACTATGATTGGTTTTTTATCCGATAAAAAGAAATTCGAATTTTGTCACAAGACAAATTTAAAACAAACTGAAATATAAAGTGTATTTATTGCTATTGTCCAGAAATGTATTATTCAAACTTGATGTTAAACATAATGTACCTATTATTATGACCACTAGTGTAAATATTGTTTTCGTGGAAACGTTTTTTATTTAAATTTGGCAAGTCATAAACGATATTCAAATACAAGCACACATACGTGTATTTGTATGTATATATGTGCATGTGTGCGTGTATTCGATATAATTGCAATGTTGATTTCAAATTTGTATTTGCAGAGCTTGGTTGACTCATAACGGTAGAAGATAATCTAAACGTGCATCATGATCGAATTGGAGGATTTGCCCCGAATGCAATCTCTATCGCCTGCGAGGGATTTCGAGACTCCCGATCCAAGTATGACCCAATTAAATCCGAAGAAGGTGCTCAAAGCGATGCCGAAACTGCTGATAAGGCCAACTGTGGCAAGCACGCCGGCTAAATTGCCAACAACATCAGCAAAATCAACAACATCGAAAACATTAACAATATCAAAAACATTAGCAACACCAACAACACCAACAACAACAACAACAATAATGCCTATAGAACCAACAACCCCAAAAAGCTCTGTGGAAATGCCAAAAATTGATCGAAATATGTTCTACTGTGGGTTTAATTTCAATACGCTGGTAAGATAATTTAATTCTTTTATTACTTACATTTATTTAGTTTAATTAAAATATATTGAAATTGCGGGCACAGGTTAATTTCAGTAATTAACAGTGGTCGGTTTTCAGCAGCAGTTTGCTAAAATTCGTCACGCATGTAAAAGCTTCGAAAGCTCAGTTTAATATTTCACCACTTCTATCAGCTTTGTGCGCAGCGCATTTAGTTTTAATATGTAGCGGCTAAGTTTTTTTTCCACTTAGTTTTCACCTCCATCCCGTTGTCTATTCAACATATGGTAAAGAAGCTTGCAAGCAATAAATGCCAGCTAACAGATCACTTGAGTAAAAACAGCAAGCTAGCAGCTCAATTGAGCACTAACATTGCCATTTTGAGTAAAAGTTCAGTGCGATAACAATCGAATGTTACATCGCTAACGCAAGGCTAACAGAACTGTGCTTTTATAGCATAATTGCTATAAATCGTATTTGTTGTTTTAAAAGCGCGGCGAGCAGTCGTCTGCCAGACGTTCTCCGAGTTGTGAACAAATTGTGAAAATAAGAAAACCGTGCGAGAAATAAAAGCGTTTCTATTATCGCATTTACTCTATGTGTAAGCTAACGAATACGCACCGCAAAGAGAAAGTCGCAATAATAAACGAATGAAGCCACGTAAAAAGTGCAAAAAAAGAACAACTGCATGTGTGTGTGTGTGTGCACACCGATGTGTGTGTGTATTTAACCGGAGAAGCATTTTATGAATAGTTACCTCGTGTTTTCTGTTTTCTTTATAAAATTGACATGTTTGCAATAAGGCCTAATCTAAATAAATGTGCAAGCTCATTGTGATGTGGTGTGGTGAACAACAATAGCAACAACAGGCTAGCAACAGAGCCGCAAACGCTACTCAATTCAGCAATATGCGCTATCTCTCTATCTCTCTTATTCACTCACACTTGCATGTCTCATTGCGCTCAGCTGACATGTTGCAAGCTGCATAAAATCGTCGTTTGTTAAACATTTGTGATGCAAAGTTCAAGCGCGCAAATTATACAAATATGGTTCTGGAAGTTTCTTATTTTTTTTTTCACAAAGCGACAAAAACTACGCAATTTTTATAAAATTTGCATGAACTGCTTGTTTGTGTGTCGCTCTTCTTCTTCAGCTTTGGCTGTTGCTGCTGTTGCTCTTACTGGACGTCTCTGTTCTTGTTGTTTTTGCCTTGGTATGCATATGTCATATGTTGAGTAGTGGGCTTGTGTGCATGTGTATGTGTGAGTTTAATTATTTTGCATGAGTTAATTGATGTCATGCATTTAAACATACATGCCTGTGTTTTTGTGTGTGTGTGTTTGTTTGTGTTGAGAATGAAGAAATTGACAAAAAAAAAAAAGCAGTGTGAGTCACAGAAACTGGCCAAGAGGCAAAAGCAAGCAGAAAGCGGCGATAAAAGCAAACAATGAGATAAACGTCGAGGTGCAAGGCATAAAGCATAACAAGCATTGCCATTCCGAAATAGACTAAACGAAATAAGAAAAATAACAGCAAAAAGAAAACAATAAATAAAAAACGTTTTTTAACAAATGACGATTTCACCACAGAAGAAGAAAACACGCACACAAACACGCACACAGAAAGTGCCTAAGAAGTGTGTGTTGGACAGTTAATATTGACGCATGAAATTACAATAAAATTCACACACATATGCATATGCAATTGCATACCTGTCTGTGTGTGTGAGTGAGGCATTTTATCTTTGTTTCGTGCGCAAATGAGAGCAGAAAGAGCCGCCATTGGAAAGTGATAGAAGTAAAGTCCATTGGCCAAGTTCAAGGACGTTGTGCAAAAAATAACAATTCGTGCAAACACAATCAATTTTTATAATTATAATTCTTAGTATTAAAAAAAACGGAATACGTTTTTGCAGCTAATAACAAATGTTGATTTATTAAACATACAAATAAAACAAACAAAATACCGAAAAGAAAAGTGCACAATAATTTTTGAAGCAGCCGCGTGCAATTTGAAAATTGAAAGCAGAGCAACAGACAACGAGAGAAAGAAATAACAGAAACATCCAACGTCGGCAGCGATGTCAGCGTCAACGGCGTGCGCTGTCGTTGAATGCAAACGGTAAAATATCATTCACCCAACAGCATTTTGCAGCAGCAGTAACAACAATAATAACGCACAACATTTACTGCGTCGCAGTTTTTACCGTTGAAGAAGAGAAAGAAGAAGAGGCAGCCAAAGTAGCAGCAGCAACAGCGCTTCTTGTAGCCAGAAAGGTGAGTGCACTGTCAAAATATACATGCATACACATGCTCATACATACCATCCCTACACTCATGCACACATGCATGCATCTCATTCTCGCCCATTACCAACGCTCGTTGAAAGCTTATTGTGTGTGTAGTGCACATTTTGTACTTGTTCCATAAGATTTGTTAGCGCTAACGTCGAACATTGTTTTATTTTACTTGGAACAAAGACTGTTTAAATCTGTTTTGAGCTCTAAAAATTTTTGTGGCATCTCTTCGACTCTCGTTGAACTTGCCTTTCTATTTTTTTTTCTTTTTTATTGTGTGTGCCTCGTGCTTGTCTACCTTCCATTCCCCAACCCCCCAAATTCATATCATTTTTATGAGGGACCTTGAACAAGTTCAAGTTCACGCAGCCTGTCTATCGCTATCTCTGTCTGTCGCATGCTTCACATATTTTCGGGCAACAGTCAGCCTTGTGGGCGGGAGTGGAGAATGGAAATTTGGCTCACCTCAGAAATTAAGTTTTAAACTAAAATCGGAAGGAAAAGAAAGTACAAGCATAAATCTGTTTTAATAATATTTATATTTTAAATAATATTTATTCATGAAAGTTTTACCAGACACAAGACATGCACAGACATGCATTTTCCTTTGTTTGACATTTTGCTTTCTTTCTGATTTAGATGCAGACAAAGTTGAATTTTTATCGGCATACGCATGACGATAGATGATATATATAGTATATTGATGTTGTACACTGTTTGTCATAGTCTGTCCTTAAAGATAGAGACTTGAAACTTGCAACATATACTGATCTGTGCACGCGGCAAAGTGTAATAATTGGAATTCTAAGTTCACTAGGCTAGGAAATCGATAAAATCGATAGGTGCAAATCGATAAAGTCACTTATCTCCCAAAATTTTAAGGCAGCAGTCACCAAATTTAGTTGGTTGATTGTTGGCGATGTACTTCAATGATCGGCATATGCCACGCCCACCCTCACTGCTATTTCTTCCGCAGTTCTTGAGTTAGAGCCGTCAAATTTGATAGGCATATTCTGGTAGCCGTCTTTAACAAACGATAACACAAAATGTATGGCAACCCCCACACCTGCGCCCATAATTCCAGAAATTGTAAATCGATAAACATACAACAACAATTTTATTTCGGCCACAACCACTTCCGCCCCCAAAAGTTCACAGAAGCCTATATATATATATATCGAAATTTGAACCGAATTTCCTTGTTACCTGTTATCAGCTGGTATTACTTAGGGTATCAAAGTATTTCGCAGTCGGTTATGCCCGACTACAACGTTCGCTCTTATTTTTTTCTTAGATAATTAATATTTGGTATAGCAACAAAAGCCAATCTACTCAACGTCGATTGTTATTATTATTATCACGGAAACATTTAGTGTTTGTTGTATTAATCTACGCATTTGCATGTGTATTTCCTGATGCATTTCCTAGACGAGGTCTTTCACACACATGACCACCACACACACACACCCATACACACACACACACATGGATCTCCTATAACTAATAAAGTAATTAATATTTAACCTTTACCATCCATCTCTCTATCTAGCTGCTTGCAGAGAATAACAGATACGAGGACGACACTCATACGAAGCAACAACAAAAGTGACCATCGTTTATTGTTGTGTTGTGCGAGGAGAATTGCGATTTAAACAAATACGTGAATTTGTGAATTTGCGCAGCATATAGAGAAAACTTGAGTCACATATATAAACAATCACATATGTGCGGCATATATGGTCTCAAGTGAAGCAGAAATCGTTGTCGCAAGGAAACGTTATTGAACTGAACGCACGGACGGACGGCGCAGCCAGCAGAGGAGCTGGAGGCGGGGGGCTTGTTGTGCTGGCCGGGCGTGTGGAGGCGGAGGCGGAGGTGGTGGGGTCAACAACAATAACAACAACAAAAGCAAAAACAACAACAATTAACTGAGACCAACAACTGTCCACCCACAATCTTGAACTGTCAACACAACACTCACCAAAATGATCTCAAGCAAGAAAACGTATGCGATGAAAATGTTGCAACTGGCGCTGGCCTTGAGTCTGTTGCATGTGGACACGGACTATACGCGCATAATACGCCTGCGTCGCTGGGATGCCCAACTGGAGCTGCCCCATGGCGTCGGCTGGGAATTGGAAATGTTGCGCACCGTGCCCATGATTGAGACCCAACAGCCGTATGGCAATCGGAAGGGACTAACGTTGCCGCCACCGCTCCTGGATGATCTGCTGGGCTACGATGACGCACTGCAGCATCTGGTGGATGCAGCGGGCGGCGCATCGAGTGCCAAGGAATACAAGTTGCCAACGGGCCGCTTCAATGCCAGCACCTTTGTCATGAATCTACACAATACGACTGGGAATAGCAGCGTTCAAACTGCTGCCTTGCAGGATTTGCAGAGTAGTCCGGGCAGTGGTGCCACCGGTTCTTCGACGGCTGGGGCCGCTGTGGCTGCCGCCGCCTCGACGGGCAATGTGGCGGGTGCAGCAGCAGCAGCTGCGGCACTCGGAGAAATCCACATTGATACCACGAGTCATCATTATAATAGTAATAATAGCAATGCGCTGGGTGTTGGCTCGCCGGAACTGGACATATTTCTATCGCCCGATCTGCTGCAGGATCAGCGTTCGATTTGGGAACAGAACCTCGCCGATTTGCATGATTATGGGGATCTGCCGTTCAGCAGTCCCTATGCTCATCTGCCGCTCAAGGATGGCCAGAACAATAACACACAGCAGCTGGACCTTAGCCTGGCTGCCTTCCTGCACGGCTTCGCAGGCAATGCCCTGCCACATCCCTCATCAAGTGCGCCCAATGCCCTCAACGATAGCACGCCGCATCCCAGCAACTCGGGCAGTTTGACTGTTCAACAATTCGGACCGGATGCGGATGAGGACGATGAGGAGGATCTGCTGCTGAGCCAGCTCTTTGGCGAGAATAACTCGGATATCGAAACAGCAGTGAATGCCTGCGAAGTGGAAGGACTCACCAGCGACGAACCCTTCGGCATCATTAACGAAGTCGAAGTCGTCGAGGAGGTAACCCATTTATTTTTCCAACAACTTTTGACTAGAGATGGGGAATATTCCAATGAGGAATATCTTTGGTCCCATTTCGAAGCTGTCTCGATTTAAATTTTTATGTATATATATATTATATATATAAATTCTTGATCAAATTACCGTATCAATTTACTATATCTTATAGCTCCCATAGGAAAAGCATGAAAAAACGTGTTTCTTAAAAAAAATATTGAAAGCAAATTTACCAAATAAGCATATTAATTTGCTTTTTACATCTGAACCAAAAGCAATGGAGATCAGATTATTAGTTCTTATAGCTCCTATAGCACCAAAAAAAAAAAACATTTTTGTTTATTAAGATATCCCAACCAAACTTCGTACTACTATATCTTACAGAAAGAGTTACAATCGGTCAAAGGTTGAGTTCTTGGAAATAAAAACCTTTATTTTTTAACAAATTATCCTACCAAACTCAGAATACTATATCATATATAGCTTGCTTATGAGCAATAGATTGATTTTTTCAAATTTGTATATCGGCAATTTAATTCCGTTCCATTTTTTTTTTTTATTATGTATTTATACTTACTTCAAATATCGGTTCCTTCTTGTTATTTCTAAAACTGAACTGTAACTGGGGAAAGAGAACTATATTTTTAATTATATTCCCATATAGTCCCGATTTATCAACAAACACACACACATATAAACACCTTTGTGTAAGGTATGTGCTTGCAACATTTAAATAGTGTCAGCTACTTGCAACTTTGACTTGCTAATGAAGCGTTTGCCCTTTTGCTTGACCTGTTCAACAGGCGCACATTTTGATTATAGTCTTTAGTTTGTAATTCTCCATTAGACTAGACTTTCGACTATTTGGTGGATTAGCTGGCTTTGGCTTTAGTTTAATTTAACGTTGAATTCTTCTCTGCTATTTTGGAGATTAAGTTCTACTTCTGTAAATATAGCCATGAAGCAGATTTATGTTAAGTAATTGTAAAGTTGACATCTTATATCTAGGGTCAAAAGTTCACTTAAATGTTGATTAAAGATGAAATTCTCAAGTTCAATTCAAATCTCAAAAGTTCACATTTTAAATATATTTTTCAATTCGTCAAATTTGATAAGGGGATGATTTGCAGTGGCGATTCCCAATTCAATTAGGCTTGGGGCAATTAGTTGAGCATTTTTTGCTTGCTAGCTGGCAGCTCATTATGAAGTCAAATATCTCTCTGTTTCCAATACCAGCTTGGACTAATGCCACTTTCTAAACAAAAATATTCGACGAGCTTTCCGTTTTAATCGGGTCATTTCAAAATCGATGCAAAAAAGTGTCTCTTCTTCGTTTTCATTTTTGTTTTAGTGTTTGTATTTCTGGACGGGGATTTTAACTCAAAATTGCATTTATGAATAAATTGTTTTAAAATAATCGTTGTGCATAATGCAAAAATAAATTATAACTTTTTAACTTTTGCTTAAATGTTCATAAATTGCGTGGAAAACACACACGCTTTTGTACTTATACCCTGTAAGAGGAGGTTGAATGGGGTTGCTAAATTTGAATTTATGTTGAAATTTTCATTTTCTAATAGCTAGATTTTTTAATGCTGCAAATCAGGCAAAATGTATGTGTTTTTTGCAGTGTATTTAATTATTTTATTTTAAACATCAAACAGCATTCAACTAAATTGGTTTATTTATTTTTGAAAATTGGATTTGTAATTTTTTAAAATTGCAAATCATTAAAAAAAATATGTATATATTTTTTGCAGTGTACAAAAAAGGTTGCATTCGTATTTGAATTGTGGTTAAGAATCGAACAATGAATGACTTCAGCTAATTTATTTTATTTATATTTGCAAATGGCGATTAAAATACTTTTGAATTGTTTATACTCGTACGTACATAAATGCAATCATTGTATGGGGTGACTAATTTTTTTTCAACTTGTTGGTTTTGCGTATTTTTATTTTTGTTGTTGTCATTTTGTAGATCATGTCACGAAACGTTTTCCATTTTTGCCGCTGATGCGACAAATGTGCATTTAAACATATGCAATATGTATAGTATATAGTGTACAGATATTTGTATATGCATTTTGTATTAATAGATATGCTTCTACATCAAATGGGTCAATTAGCTGACATTTTTTTTTTGTTTTTGTTGAGTTGTTGCTTGTTTTTTTGTTTTCGTTTCCATTCTCCGCTCACTTTTCCGAATTGCATTGCGTGTTTGGCTTTGATTTTTGTCCTTCCATGTCCGACAGTTTTATGGATCATTTATATACAATTGTATGTATGTAATTATATATATATATGTGTGTGTGTGTTCATCTTTTTACCTTGGAGCTTGTGTTAGTTTAAAACAAATGTATTTTCTTTTGAAATGTATTTTTGAAATCGTAAAATTTACAAAGATCAACTCAAATTATTTAGCATATTTGAA
Source organism: Drosophila cognata (assembly GCA_035041535.1). NCBI lineage: Eukaryota > Metazoa > Arthropoda > Insecta > Diptera > Drosophilidae > Drosophila > Drosophila cognata. Next base: position 6,416,385 of record JAWNLC010000571.1, on the reverse strand, counting down.
ATCAAGTGGTTTTTAACAGTTTGCATATATGAGAAAATGGGACAGCACAGAAAATATGAAATTCTCTTCTAATTAGATACACAGCACTGTGTCAGCTTTAATGATTTTCATTATGAGATCGTTAATCAACTCCAGATTATTTTCTCTTTCTCTCTTTCACACATTTCGGGCACCTGTAACGCGTAGTCTAGCATATGTGTGTGTGTGTTAGCATATGTGTGTGTGTGTTAGCATATGTGTGTGTGTGTTGATTGTGCTTGAGATGAGGTCACACACTTACGCACACACATACACGCATACATGTTGCCGCTGTTCAGGTTGTTGTTGTTTTAGATGTCGTCTACCTTATGTTGCTGCTCTCGCAAAGCTTTGCTAATTGTAAGCGTATCTTAAACAAAAAAAAACCAAATACAAACACACACACAGCCATGCACACAAGCACACACAGACGCAAAATGCGTCTCGTTTTTTTTACTTTACCTTCTGTTTGACATTTTCGCATATATTGACAGCTTTATTTTTGTGTTGCTGTTCTTATTTTTGGGGTCTCTTTCGACAGAATAAATAAACTTGGGAAAAGAGAAAAAACAAATCACATCAGCGCAAAGGTTTCGTTGAACTTCGTTTTTTTTACACCAATTTTTTTTTTTTTTAAATAAAAGCAACAATTTGAAAGCTCTGCTTCTGAATCAGTCATGCACAGTACATATATGCATTTAACTGCTGATTATTTTTAGGCGCGTGATTAATTTCTCAATATTTTTTTTACAAAGCTCAACATTTCTTTATTTTTCGTTTTTTTGCTGTTTGTTGTTCAGTCGCGCCCCTTTTCGATCTTGTGTGTTGGTCAGCGCTGATTTTTTGATAGCGTAACAAAATAACGCAAACAGCTGTTTTACCGGCATTTTTACCCACCACTCTATAAGTTTTTCTTCATATTCAGCGCTCTCCTCTCGCTCGGATGTTCTCTTAACTCAGCTCATGCTCTTCACCACACCAACAGTGCAACTGCAAGATGTTCGCAACATTTGTTGCCTATAGTTTCACCACCACGCAACATGCTGTCTACGAAAGCACTTAGTCGGGACACCAACCGCACTTTTTTTAAACTCGCATGCTGTTGAGCTTTTTGCTATTGAAAGAGCTTTTATTTGCTGTAACTTATGGAAGCATAGAATAACCAGATACTCTGTTTTTGAAAAGACAAGCTTGAAACTTGAGTATAATAAAATTAATTGAATTTCAAATTGTGCTTATCATTGTATATATGTGAAAAACATGCTTATCAGTTACTAGACGCTTATAGTTGAATACGTTCACAAGCTGGGCACATAACAAGAACTTTATCAATTAAAATAATCAAATTTTTTATGGAGCTCTCCGCTAATCAGCCGTAAACCAGACAACGAAAATAGAAAACAACAAAAAAACACAAAAAACAACGTCAATAAGTCGAATTGAAATTTCAGTCTGCTTGTTGCCGATTGCAAGTGTAAAACACAATTTGAAAACGTTGCGCTAAAACAATTGAATAAAAATAATAAAAACCGGGAAGCAAAATTAATATTTTGGGAATATAGACATAAAGAGAAGAGGATAAAAATCTAAAATGTGTCTCAACGAGGAGTACAAATATATGCACATCTATTTGGCGGTTGGTGTTTAAACAATTAAAACTTTCTATTCACATGGCTGGGTGCTGAATCGAAAAAAAAAGAAACGTTAGCAAATTGAAAAATCATTTGATTGTAATTACGTTGCATTTCCACCTAATTACCAAGTGCAAATGCGCAAAAAGTGCAAAAAATATCAACGATTATAAAATAACATGCCAAAGGGGAGAGCAAAAAACAAAAAAAAACGAAAAACCCCCTGACTTTTTTTCTCACAGTGCTCAATGGTTAATTTCCATAATTAAATACCGTTAATTACGGACTACTGTGCATAAACTTACCATTAAGGTGCTGCCCCCTGTCGGCGAACAGCAGCTAACTAAGCGACGCTCATCTATCCAACTACTGATAATGTGTGTCGAGTGCATGTGCGTGTGTGTGTGCGATAGGAAAAGTTCAGATGTCAAATCGATTGATGGGCGGGCGTCGTAGCTGCATGTGTGTGAGTGCTCTGAGCTTTAAGTGCACATGTTAGTAATGAAAGCACAATCGAATGCAAGCCAAAGCCGAATGATGACACAAATGAACGGTTATTAAAGTTTGGGGCGTTTTTTGCTAGCTAACCGCAAGGTGAGGGAGAGCAATTGAGAGAGCGAGATAGTTGCAGGATACTTGTGCAATATGTGTTTGCTCAAACAGATACACTTGCCCACTTGAGTTTGGCTGCTTTGTTGGTGGGCAAAAAAAAAAGAAGAAGATAGAAACTGACAGACTGACTGCCTGCTTGCCTGCCTGGTTGACTGACTGAAGGCTTGACGAGCACATGATTAATATGCGCCACACTTGCAGTTTGTCTGTGCCTGCATCTATATATATGTGTGTGTCTGTGTGTGTGTGAAGTGATCTGGCTTCATTTCGTTTAGTTTCGTTTCGTTTAGTTTTCGTTTCGTTTCGTTCGTGCGGCTGTCAGTTCAGGTGTCATCAGAAATCTTTGCCGAGGCTTTATTAATGACGTTTGGCAACCTTTTTTTCATTTTCTTCATTTTTAGCTGAGCCTTTCCTTTCTCGCCTTCTTCCTTTGTTGCACTTTCTACCAACTGTTGCCGCCGCTTTGCTTTCACTTGGCGACTTTTGATTTGCCGCCAAGAAGCCTAGAATTTAAGGGCCGAGGATCAAAAATGCATTTATCTTGCCATCGAGTCGGAGCTCGTTTTTTTTATTTATTTTTTGTGGTCACTTTAATAGCCCACTAATTGTTGCAACAAAATGCGGCAAGTGTCAATATTTTGATGCCCCCACCCCCCCAACAATAAAGAAAAACATTGATTGATTAACCACAGCTAAACAAAACTTGCCAACTCTCTCAAAAAAAAGAAGAAAAACAAGAAAAGAGTTGCCAGCATTTGTTGTTTTTTCTTCTACTGTTGTCATCTTAACGATCCCCCAGTCTGCCTTATCAATGATGATTACCCCTACTATAATTACACATGAATATGTATGTCAACTTATGAGTACACTCGGAAAAACTCCATATACATTATTTCAAGAGCGTTGATTGAAGTTGATAAGTCCAATGTTAAACAAAGATTGATTTTCAGTTATTTAAATGTATTTGAATTGAAATTTTAAGACCAAAATTTTAATGTTTCGCAAACCAATCGTATTTGTACGTATTAAAACCAATTTTCTGAGTGTACTAGAGTTAAGAGAGCAATACACGTGGGTCGCATTACATTGTACATTTTAATCTTAATCATAAGTTCAACATTAATATTTACGGCATTTATGGTGCTATTGTCGTTCAAGTTCCATCAAATCCCAATGAATAGTCTCATGATTATTTTATTATTATTATGTATTCGTATACATATATATATATATACATATGTGTGTACCCCACAGCGATTAGCTTTGATCTCTAAAAAAAATATGTTTTATCAGTTTGAAGTCGCTTATCGCTAGACTGCTTTATGGTGAAATAGTTTTTGCAACAAAGTAACAAGCTGAAATATCAAGCAGAGAGTTATCAGCATTATTTGTACGACGGCAAAGAAGTCAATTTCAGCTCTCTTCTATCGTGAATACTGCTGAGATCTAGCTCTGGATCCTTATCTTCAAGGTTTCATGTCTATTTGTCTGGCATTGATTCATGTTCTGATTGTTGCAGCGAAAGTTGATTCTTGCTCAATATAGTCTTCAATTTATTAATAGATTTGCTAAAGTCACGTAGTTGTTTCAAGTGCCTGTGGCTTTGATAAGGCGACAGGTATTTGGCAATGATAAATGTGCGTTGTCTTCCGCGGATACAAAACATCTTTTCAATCAAACAGTCGCCAAATTAAATGTGACATAAATATCTAAGGTTGATTGGGCTCTGTATTAGCAAGTCGATCTCAATGGATATCGGAGCTGGAGACTCCAAATTTGGAATATGACTACTTGTACCCTAAATGCTGGTCAAGTATAATTCATTTTATTCTGCTTCAGAAAAGTATCTAGTATATTATTTTGATTTGTATATTAAAATTAAAGCACAGTCGAAAAAGTTTCAACTTGGCGTGTGACACGTGATCTAAAAGCGATTTAGTCTTTCGACTGATGTGAAATATACCCTAGGAGTAAGGCCTCAGTTCGGTATGCCCTGTGACTGTTACTCCATATCGTCAGTTAAAAGTTATGTATTTTTTATCCCATGTATACTTCCCTACAATTACTACACTGAATACCCTATATAGGCCCATCAATTTAGTGTATACCCTGTGATTGCTGAGGTATTAGCAGCAACATACATATCGTATGACAGTTGAAAGATATTTATTTTTTAAATATTAAAAAACATATCAGCGATTTACTTCTTAGCTATTGCTATGCATACCCTATATATACCCCTAAATTTAGTGTATACCCTGTAACTGCTATTAGCAGCTACTCCATGCCTGCCGTACTCGTAGAAGAGCCCATCGACAATAGACTCTAATAAGCAGCAGTAGCTAGCTGCAGGGCTGCTTGATTTCCTTTTTGTAATCAAATGAAACCCCCTCTCCTCAGCTCACGACATCCCACCCCATACACTGCTGTTTGCTTCTTCTCTTTCACTCTCTCTCTCTCTCTCCCTCGCTAGCTCTGCCTCTCTCTGTCGCTCGTTTAATTGCTCATTTTTACTGAACATGCGCAAGGCGCAGCATGTGCACCGCATCCAAAAAGGGCACCAATCCCGCACACACACACACACATACACACATACACATGCATATATATATGTGTGTTTGTATATAGCAACTCTCTCAGCCTAACCAAGAGGGGTGCTGCAGTCGCGTCTCTGGCAGCGTCGCTGTCAGCGTTGCGCGGCAGCAATTGATTGGGCTCACCAAGCAGCAGAAGCAGCAGCAGCAGCGTCGACGGCGGCCCTTTTTTTCTTCTCTTTTTTTGTGGACCGGGTAAAGACCAATGATGCCGCCGCCATCCAAACTTGGATATATGCTGACTAATCCAGGAGATAGGCGTGGTTCCACACACACATACACACACACACACACACACGCACTCACACACACACACACACACACACGCACACACACACACTACATGCACAGTCGATGATTGATTGCTTTTTGTTTCACGAACGCGCAGAAAAGTTCAAGAAAGCCTCACAAACAATTTCATTAAAAAGAAAATGTTCCCGTTCACTGAGAGAGTAATGGCAGGGGAAAGGGAACAAAAAAAAAAAATAAAATGAAAATAAAATGTCGCATGGAAAATTAAAAAGAAGAAGAAATAAGTAGAATAGAAGTAGGAATACGAATACGACTACGACTACGAATACGAATAGATATTGAAACATTTTAATTAAGCCATCAATGCAGCATTCTTGTCAGAATATTTCTTCTTATTTATTTCTTTTTTTGTTTTTTTTTTTTTACTTGTGTTGTGTCATTGTCATTGTTCGATCTGTCGAACGTTTAACATTTCAGCAAGTTGCTCACTAATGTGTACACCATTATCCTGTGATTATCTCTCACTCTCTGCACACAAATGACTCTCTGACTCTACCTGCTCAACATTTCCGCGTTGCACTTTGTGCTGGGCTTAAGACGCCCAGTTTTCTGCTTCAGCGGTAGTTGACTGTAGAAAGGATTAAAATGGCAAGTCTGGTTACGGCCAGCGTTAATAATGCATCATTAACGCTTTAATTTGAGGCCCAAATGCCAGACCGCATGATTTTGCAAAAAAAAATATATATTTTGAAATATTTCACCCATAAATACATATAGAGTTGAAGTTCTCGTCCCAGTCCCACTTATAAATTGAGCGGCATTTGCGTTTGGCAACAAGATTCTTTATAAATTACATTTTTTCCACTTTTTTTTTGCAGCTTTTGATTTGTAGTTTTACTGCTGCAGTTAGACACATGCCCCCAAATGGTTTATTTTATTTCTATTACTTTGAGACTACTTTCGCTCTTCTCTGTTTCACTCTTAAATATGGAGCACTCTGCATGCCATAAAGCTGATAAGCTTGGCAAAAGAGTGAAAAAAAAGAGCGTCAAGCTGATAAGCGATGAAATTTAAGGCACACTTTCAGTTTCTACAATAACAAAATTATTCAAAAAGAGCATTTCGAGTTTAGTTTTTTTGCCAAAACTGATAACTACCCATAGATAAATGCCTGCACACTTCGGTGGAAAGTGTGGCCGCGACGTTCTTTTTATCAGTCGCCCAGCGACTTATCAGCAATAAAAATTTAAAAATTTATAATAAGAGCAAATAAGCAGAGTGTTTTTTTTTTTATGGATTTCAACACTCATTCGCAGTTTCGCACTTAAAATCAGTCTCTCTTTAGAAACGGACGCATTTGGACGGAGGTTTAAGAGTACAAGAAATCTAATTTTTAACATTTGAAAAAAAACAAAAACAAAAACAAAGTGTAAAAACATTATCAGAAATCAGTGAATCATTAACGAAAACATAATCAATAATATAAGTGTGCAATATGATGGTTCTTATCCATGGAATATCTCTTGTAAATAATAATGTTATTCATATCAAAGTTGAAAAAAACAAAGATTGTGCCCGCAATTTACCAAAAACAAATACGCCGAATTTGTATAATAATAATAATAATAATAATTTGTTGTTTTGTTTTATAGGAAAGCGAAATCGCTGAAGTACTTTACAAGCAGGATGTCGATTTGGGCTTTAGTCTCGATCAGGAGCAGATTATCAATGCCTCCTTTGCCAGCGGCAACAGTGCCGTCAAGCAGAGTGCTCTGTCCGAGGACGAGGCTAAAAAGGACCAAGCCGAGGAAGCCGCTAAGAATGCCGACAATAATGACGACACCGAGAAACTAAAGGCTTTGGTTGATCTACAGGAAGTTGAGGCAAGTAACTGTGAGCAAAAAGCTTGATCGAAATACTTATCGATAAATGGGAAGTTCGTGTTTTTACTTTAATTGCAACTCTTAGTTTATTTATGAACTTATCGAACACCAGCAAAGCGAATGCTTTCGTTGAAGGTTACTCATTACATTTTTCGACTTTCGACTAGTAAAAACTAGATAATATTGTTAAATTTGGAAATAATCGAAAGGGGCAAAGTTGCAAAAGCGATTGTCAATTTTTTTTTTTTGATTAGACTATGTTATCCATGAATTCATAATTAATCTGAAATAACACTTACAGAACACGCTTGATGATAAGAAGCCGTCGCATGACCTGGACGAGATTTCGAATGAATGGAATGGCATTCCCTTCACTATTGATAATGAAACTGGTAAGTCGCACATTAGCTTTTCACGATTTCCATTTCACCAGAGGTGTGATATTTTTTACGATTTGAGAAACTTATAGACGATTCTTATCTTATCCGAGATACATAAAATTGGACTTATATCTTTATGCTGTTACATTTCGCATGTTGAAGCTGCAGATAAGTGGCAACAATGTATTACAATTGAACAACTTTTATGAATTTCTTAATACGTTTTTGCGTCAGACTGATTTATCATTGTTCTTAAAATATCTAAGATTTGCTGCCGCAGCCTGTCAAAATGGCTGCCAACAGCCGTTACTCTCTTAAGAGCAACCTAAATGGATTATCCTGCAGTAATAGCCATATAGTGGGGAGGTAGTCAGTTCTGGGGTGATGGCGGGCGGGTTTTGGGGGTGGTAACGCGTGTGTTTTTGGGACGTTTTTATAAATGAATGTAGGCATTTTGAGTTGACAGCCACGAAAATTAAAAGAAAAATGGGCTTTGCTACACTGTTGCGCAAATAATGTTGCATATGCATACAGAAAATTATCTGGAGTTGTAAAAATGTTGAAATCTTAAAAGTTGTTCACAATAATGTGACAATTTTTGCCATAAGCTTAAGCTTCCATGGAATTCCCCTTTTCAATTATTAATAATTGTTTATTTTAAGTATTTTCATGTTTACTTAGTTTTGTGGACAAATAAAAAAAATCGATTCCTAAGTCACCAAAACGTGCTTTCAGATTTCTAATTAGTAAAGTATTCTGAAATCAAGAATAAAAATATCTCGAATGGGTTTCACAAATAAACAGAACATTTTTGTAATATGCTTAAGCATTTTTGAGTGCAATATTTCGAGGAAGTCCGCTAATAAATTATTAATAATTGTTATTTAAAATATTTACATATTGAAAGTTGAGTTGAAAAAGTTGAAAGTTGTTCTTAAATATTTAAATTTAAAGTTGTGTTTTCACTAAAAATGCTCATGAGTGAGAACAGAGTATTGAGCAGTCTATAAATACCCTTTTGCTACATTTCTACTTGTTATATTTTGTTTTGCTCGCTCTCCACCTTCACATGCTCCATTTGTCTGATATCGATAAAGCCGCTGCTGCTGCTGCTGCTGCTGCTGCTGTTGGCTGTTGGCTGTTGGCTGTTGGCTGTTTGGGGCGGCTTTTGTTGCTGGCTCTGGTGCTGCTGGGGCTGCTGGGGCTGCTAATCTGCTTGGCACCGCGCCCAATTTCATATCGAAGCGGCTGCTTTTCAAACAAACTTTGACACGCACACGAACTTTTATTATTAACAGCCCAAGACGCGGGCCTGCGGAACTCGAGCTGGGACTGGGACTGGGACTGGGATTGGGATTGAAATTGTAACTGAAACTGGGTGCTGGCTGCGGCGGTGGCAGTGGCAGTGGCACAGCCAGTGGCAGTAAAAGTAGCTGCCGCCCGTCGCATGCAACATTTTTCTTTTGAAAAATGAACGAAACGTGATTCGCCAAAAAATAACCGCCCAGCTACAATAAATATATATACAGCTTTAACTGTGTGTGTGTGTGTGTATATATATATATACTAATGCCAGGGTGTGCGTGTGTTTGTACAAGATGTATTTCAACTTTGGCCTATAAGCTGTATATAAGGCCCTAGAGGGCTAAAAACCACCCAAGCCATCCCCACATTTTTCCTGTTATAGATCAGGCTTATCGTATGAACCCCTCGCACGCTTCTCCTGCTCCTATACACAGCCTGGCAGCCATTTTGTAGGATGGCCTAAGCCACCACCAGCAGCAGCAGCACCACCACCACCACCACCAGCAGCAGCAGCAGCATCTGCAAAGATAAGCTGCTAGTCGTAGGTAAAACGTGGCCCGTATTTGTATTTCATATGATTTATATATGAGTTAGCTATTCATTGGCATTTATGTGCTGTCTGTTGTTAATGCAGCCTTGCAGCGGGTATTTTAGACTTATCGCGCAGTTTGTAACACACTGAAGGAGTCAACGTCAGCATCAAAATCTTGATGATATTTAGTCAGAATTCGAATTCAGTCTGGAAGTGTATCTTTAAGTTTTATGCAAAGCTAGATAACAGACAAACATCTCTGTTCCCATAGAGCATATATATTCTTGATCAGGATCAACAGCCAAGTCGATCTAGCTGCTTCCGTCTGACTGCTGTTAGAATAAGTCCATCTCAAAGACCATAAGCGCTAGAGACTTCAAATTTGGAATATAAGACGCGCAGATTAAGTTTATTTTATTTTATCGATAGCTGCCATCGCTAATATCGATTAATATCAATTTTCGATAGCAACAAAAGCACATTTTTATATATATATAGCCTTCTAATTTCTATATTGCATATAATGAAAATCCATTGATGGGCTTAGGGTAACTGCAAGTCGAGCACTCTCGACTAGAGCATTGCTACTTGTTCCCTCTGGTTATTAATAATATTTTTATTCATTTGTGCAGCTCGTATTTAACTGGGCATTTATTAAAAATCCATTGATGCGCGCCAGCGTCGAGGCCGGGAGAGACGGGCCGGGCCGGGCCGGGCCGCTATGTATCCCTGAGATTAATATCGCATTCGAGACACGCATTCACACGCTTTTGTTCCAATGCGTATCCAAATTCCCCATGGAATAAACGAATACGTATCCGTATCTATACATTTCTCGAAGCGACCCTTTGGCCGAAAGCCGCCGATATGCGGCATTATCTATTGTTTGGGCATTGCTTTGGGCCTGGCTACTACTAAAATGAAAGTCATTTTTGTATCTTTAATTTTGTTTCACTTCAATTACACCCATAACTATTGAATGCTCAGGCATGCACACACATTTGAGCGAAGCTACATATATTTTATAGTTATAGTTAGGTTTTCTGCTGATGCTGCCTGTTCCTTGGATCACGTAGCGAGATCATTTACTACAGGTATCTCTATTTTTCTCACAGCAAAAGTCAGCAACTTTTCATGCATTTTACACTTGGATTTGATGTCACCTTTACGTTTTTGGACCGAATCCTGTCGCTAATGAAGCTGTTGTCGGTAGTTGTAGTATAGCCATTGTCCTGGCACATAACGCCCTGTCATTGGCCATATGTCTTGACGAGATCCATTGCCATAATTAAGTTGCTAGCATGGCACGGCATCTTCAATTTACCAGATTTTGTCTCGCCTTTTGTATTTTGCGCTGCTGTCGTAATCAATGCTGTTTGTTTTTCTTCAGTTTTTTTCTCTTCCCATTTTTATAGTACAGTTCTTGTATAAATCTGATTACATTGATTCAGTTGGAATTCAACCAGTTTGTCTGATTATTACTATTATTATTTATTTTCATTTATTGTTTGGCTTAGAATAATACAGTTGACAACATTTTGGAGCATGACTTGACAGTGTCCGAAATGAGCAACAGCCAGCAACCAGTCAATAAAAAACAAAAATGCTCTTATTCTCAATTATGTTATAGATCTTTCGCTTATATATACACACACACATACATATGTACATATAGATAGCCATAAATATGGTAGCTTAAGTTCCATTATGCAATCAGTTTTGGCTGCCAAGCTACGCAAGTTTATTGACCACGGCTCAAATGTGTCTCCAAATGGCTAACGGCCATTCACCACAAATGTTCTTCAAAGGTCTGACGACATTTTACAACACTAAACAGTACAGTTGCAACAAAAGCGATTTATATTAAATATGCCTTTTTCTTTTGTCGCAACTGTACTGCAGTGTTGCAAAATGTCGTAATTAGTTATTGCTATAAGGAACTGAAGCAGCTTATGCAATAATTTATTAATATTTCACTTTGTTTTTCCTGAGTAACTTCTTTCATTATTCATTGCACATTTTTCTTCTTTATCTCAGCCATATATACAAATTATTTTAATAATTGTTCTAATTTCGTATTATTAATATTCCGCATATTTGTCATAAACTAATTACAATTTCACATACAATTTGAATTTCTATTGCCCATATTTGCAGTCGTTCTCTGTCTCTTTCTAGTTCTATATTCACTTCTAGCTCACAGTGCAGACAAGTTCCACTTATGGTAACCTCGCCCACATCTAAAAAAAAAAAAAAAAAAAAACTAGAATTAAAGTTGAAAATTATTATTATAAAACAGCTGGCGGCGACGGCGCACCTATTTGAGGATGCGTCTGGTGCCCCCCACCATTCCCTGTCGCCCGTCTCGCTGCCGCGCTGCCTTATTGCAATGCAACATTCAGAAACACAGTGTGTGTGTGTGTGTGTGTGCTGCGCTTCCCTGCTGGCTATATTCATACGTCGTCTGTCCCTCTGTCTGTCTGTCTGGCTGTCTGCATAGAAATTGTTCAAAAATTCTACTTGGTCAGCATTACGTTACAAATTTACAAAAATTTTACATGCCGACCAAAACAACAACAGCCAACAATCAGACACACAGACAGTCCAAAAGAGAGTGAGGGCGGGGGAGGGAGGAGGGCCTGTGGGAGAGAGTAACTGTAGACCGGTCGGACGCACACATTTTGCTGCATAATCGTATCGCTTTCAAGTGCTTCATGGGTCTAGAGTTGAGAAGTTGCACTAACAAGATGAGCGGGCGACTCATTGCCAAAACTAGTTGAGAATTGCATAATTTCATTAATAACATAATTAGCCAATTGACCCAAAGTGTTTTGGGGCTATTGGGCTTAAAAACGAGTCTCTATATATATATATATATATATATATGTTAATTATTCAGATATGGGTTAATTTCACTCATTCATAAAGTTCATTCATCATGCCAACTCATGTAAAGTGAAGTGAAGTAAAGTAAAGCTTACGCTTCTTCGTCTTCTTCTTCTCTGTGTACTGATTGTGTGTTGTTTAGTGTATTTTCAGCAATTTCATTGTTGACACTATCGTTCGTTTGGTTGGTTCGTTGCCAGATCTGTCCTGTCATAATTGTTGCGTTCGAAATCTTTGTTATGCTCGCAACCCAAACTGCAAGTTCATGTCGTAAACCAACACTTGCAGTCGGCTAGTCGGTAGTCAGTACACACAGACAGTGTGCGAAAGTGAAAAGTCAGTGCACGAACAGTGTTGGCCAGCCACTTAAATATTCAAGTGCAATCGCAATAAGTAGCCACAATGTTTTATGTTGTGTGCAACATCTCTTTCACCGGAAGCGACCTCCATTCGACAGCTATCTCTCTCTCTCTCTCTCTCCCACTATCACTCTCTATCTCTCTATCTCTTTCTGTTATAGACATCTTGCTTTAGTCAATGGCGGCGCAAGCTCTTTGAGCATCAAGCGGGCCACCAAACAATTTAAACTAATTAAGTTGTAATGGCGCACTCGAAAAACGCTCGCAACGACGATCCAAACGATATTCGAGCTTGTCTCGTTCAATATCATCATGTGGTGTGTAGTTGTTGTGTGTGTATGCTGTGTGTGTGTTGTGTGTATCGCCATCCTAAGTTTGAACGAGATGCGAGTCTCTCGAGCATTGCTGATGATGCTGCTAATTTTTTTTTTTTTTAACAGCTATACGCGCCTTTTTTTTAGTTTTTTTTTTTTTTTTTAAGTTTACCAAATCCAAACAAGAGTAGTTGGTCATTATTATCATTATTATTATTGCCAGCTGCTCGCTCTTGTCTATTAGTTCAGTGGCCCACTAATGCATATATTGCCTGCTCTTTTTTTCTTTATTTCCTTTTTGGTTGAAACATTAAAAAACAACAACAACAACAACAACAGGCGCCCATTTGATTGCGTTAATTGTGTTAATTTTTGTCCAAATAAATTTGTGGTTTTTTTTTATTGCGGTTTAATGTTGAGTACGGTTTTTTTTTTTGGGTCAGTTTGTTGGGTTCACTAATTGGCTGGGTGTGATCAGGCGGTTTTTGAATATGCATTTTTACATCTATTTTTTGTAGTATCTCCCGATTTAAGCACATTTCTACAACTATTCAAAAAACTTTATGAAAATCCTTTGAAAACCAAAAGGAAAACCCAAAGAAAAAAAATCCATTTCAGTAAATTTTACTTTTGAATCAAAAATATACATTTTGACCCATTTCAACTAACAGATTTAGCTCAGCTGAAATCAAGTAAAACATTTCAGCCAAGTTTACTCTTCAATCAAGCATTTATATTTTCGTCTAACGCAACTAAGAGATTTAGCTCAAAGCTGAATATTATATTTTTCTATGCAAAATAAATCCATTGAATATGTGTGCAACGCTGGGCGACTTTGGCCAGGCCAAAATGGACATACTGAGTATATACGAGGATATGGCAACACATGTGCAGCAAGTGCTGGAGGAGCTGCAGGCAATGCCCAGCAGTTGGAAGGAGAATTTGCTCAATGAGCGCGGCGTTCAGGAGCAGCTGTTGAGCTGCATACACCGAATCAAAGCCATTTGCCCCATGTTGCAGCGAAAGCGCATGAAAGTGGCATTCTTTGGACGCACCTCGAATGGCAAGAGTGCCGTTATCAATGCCATGTTGCACAAGAGAATCTTGCCAAGTGCCATGGGACACACGACAAGCTGCTTCTGCCAAGTGGAAGCTAGCAGCGGAGACGAGCCAGCTCATGTGCTGATTGAGAATGGAGATGGGGCCCAGTTGAGCATCGATTGCCTGCGGGATTTGGCCAGTGCACACTCAACTGGCGCACTGAGTGCTCACAGTTTGCTCCATGTGCGCTTTCCCAGCAGCAGTTGTGACTTACTTGCTCACGATGTGGAGCTTCTGGATACGCCGGGTGTGGATGTCACTGCCCAGCTGGATGAGTGCATCGATAGACACTGCCTGAATGCGGATGTGTTTGTGCTTGTGTTGAATGCCGAGTCGACCATGTCGCGGGTGGAGCGACAATTCTTTGAGCTAGTTGCTCAGCAGTTATCACGACCCAATCTCTTCATATTGAACAATCGCTGGGATGTGGCTGCCACATTGGAACCACAGCTGGCGGAGTTGGTGCGTCAACAGCACACACAGCGTTGCCTCCATCTGCTGATCGATGAACTGGGCATTTATGACAACCTGGAATTGGGCATGCGACGCATCTTTCATGTGTCCGCCATGGAAGCGTTGCGCCACAGAGAAAAGCAGGCGTCGCATTTACATGCGCCAGGTGCGCAGCAGCGTTACGAGGAGTTCCTTAGCTTTGAACGTGAGTTTGCCGCATGCATTACGCAAAGCGCATTGAAAACAAAATTCGAGCAGCATTGCGTGGGTGCCATAGAGATGTTGCACAAGTTGCACGATTTGCTGCAACAGCTGGCCGCCAGTTTGGCTCAGTTCGGCGAGCAACAAAGCGCAGCTCAAGTTGAGCTCTGCAAAAAATACGATAGCTGGCAAGTGGAAAGCGTGCAGCAAAAGCAGCAGCTTCAACTGCAAGTGGCACGGCTCAGAGAGGAGACTTCCAAGCTTGCCGCACAATTGTTGCACGAGCAAATCTTGCGTCTGCCAGCTGCTGTGCAACACTTTCAGCTGCCCCTTCCCCCACAACAGCCGCAATATCAACGTTTGCTTGGCATCCATTTAAAACGACTGCTCTTGGAGCCCATCGAGTCGCAACTGCAGCAGAAGTTGCTGCAACGTATGCAGCCCGCAACTTATGATGTGCCACAGCAACTTTATTGCCCCCTCGATTGTCAAACATTAATGTGCGATTTTCAAGCTGATTTACAATTTCGTTTCTCCTGGGGCATGTCGGCCATTTTGAAGCGTTTGCAGGACAAGCTGCCGCTGCCAATGCCTGCGGCGCCGCCAAAGTCATTAAATGGCTTGAGGCAGGAGCAGGTTAAACCTAAAGCTGCCACAGATTGCTGGCTCTTGCATACGGATGGCTCCTTGGGCGCCATGCTGCTGCTCAGTGGAATTGTGGCAAGCTCGCTCGGCTGGCGTTTGCTGCTCGGACTTAGTCTGCTGACTGGCTCCCTTTACGCCTACGAGCTGATTAGTTGGACGCCACAGGCGCAGGAGCGCAGTTACAAGGCACAATATACGTGCCACATGCAGCGTCGCCTGCGCGAAAGTGTGCAACAAACGGCAACTGGTTTTGGCCAACAGGTGCAACAACACCTGACGCACTCAATGCAACAGCTCAACGTGCAAATGGATCAGAGTCGCCAGGAATTAAGCGACGAGTTGACTGGACTCGAAAACCAATTGAAATCGCTTCAAAACTGGCAAATTAAATTAAGGCAACTGCAAACGGGAAGCGATGCATTAACGCAACGTTTGCGGGTCTTTAAGGAGCGTTACCTGGCACAAAATGAATAGAGTTCCACATACAACAAATGAGAGTCGAAAAAACAATTGATAATGGGAACTGCAATTTTATTCACAAATATTTGAGTTGGTTTATGCATTTTTATTATTTCTATATATTTTATGTGTTTATTTCAAATATAAATTTGCATACGAACTTGAAAAATTAATAGTTGATTTTCCTTTTTATGAATTGCTTAAATATGTTCTTTAAATTTTTACCAATTATATCTATGTTCAAGCAATAGATGAAAGAAATTTGCCTCTCTAAACTTTGAATATTTGCTTTGGCAGTTCTTCAACTTAAAATAAACTTTCAGATTTGCGCTACATTTTCTGAATTTGCATTGGCCAATTAAATGTTACCAATTAAAAGTTGCCTTTTGCTCTAATTATAGAAACCGCTTTATCCTGCCGCTGTTTTTTTTTTACTCGCAACTTTAATTACTTGATTAGATCGTGTGTTGTTTTTTTTTCAAGCCCCCCATCCGCTCAACACGAAAAAAAAAAGTTGTAAAGCTGAAAACGCGTCAAATAGAACAGAGCAAAAACCAGTTTTCAAATTGTGTTTTTTTTCTTCCTCTAAAGAAGCGAACAGCGTCCATGTTAGCCAGCCGCAGCAGCAGCAACGGCAGCTAAGCTGGCCAAAAGCAAAAGTAACAAAAATACATAGAGTTAAGCTCCGCCTCTCTACACACACACACACACATACATGCAAACATTTGCTGCTTTGGTGCGCATGAACAAAGGCAGCGTCGCAGCAGCAGCAGCATTGGATTGCTGCTTGCGCACTCACACATGCACAGTGAGAGGAAGTTTATGGAGTTGTCTCGCTTGCACACGTTCACGTTGCGCCTGCGACGATGGCAACGCCATTTCTCTTTTGCTTAAGCGGCGCTGCTGACGTCGACAGCGACTGCGACCGCCATGGCTTGAAGCCGCCGTCAAGGCATTTAGAATCGTATTTGAATTTTTATAAACGCTCGAGAAACGCTCAACGCTTGACGCGCGCGCTTTGCTACCACAAAAAAAGAAGAAACAGAATTTTGGCTCAAAGAAGAAGCAGAAGAATAAGCCACGTTTGTGCTGTGTATTGTGGTATTGTCTAATGGTGGGCTTGCATAAGAAGCCAAAAAAGAAAATAGAAGGACTTTTGAGCACAGAAAGTCAATGGATTTTGCTGTTGGCCAAAGGCAACAAACTGCATATAAACTGTGTCCCACTAAATTCCCATACATATTTATTTGCACACATGCAAATGTGCATAACAATTAATGCAGCTACATAACCGCAACGTGTGTGAAATACAAAAGTGAAAGTCACATCAAAAATAATACACACAAAGTTACTCAAACTGTTAAACAGGGCGCAACTTGCTGCCAACAATAGCGCCTAACAAACCAAAACCAAAAACCGAGCGCTGAAGTGTCCATTGTGCGATTCTAAAAAAGTCAGCGACGACGCGACCAAAAATAACAACAACAAAATCAAACCAAAAAAAAAAAAAATACCAACTTCATTTTCAATATCGAACAATCGAATTGTGCAAAAAGTATAAAGCGGAAACTTGTTGTTATAGTTGCTGCCGTCGTGTTTGTTGTCGTTGATTCTGCAACGACATTACATAATTGTCAAAGATACGTAAAACTAACAACAACAACAACAACAATCCAACAATCAGCGCGTTTATTGCAACAATTTTGTGTTCAATCTGCACAACAAAGGAAAGAAATAGAAAAAAAAAAACCGATTTACACTTTTGACTGCTGTTGCCGCCTTTGTTTGGATTACAACAAATATTTCATATTGCAATATTGCATGAAGAAAAGGTTTGTACACACACACACACACCATTCAAGCGATTCGCCACAAATCTATTGACTTGACCGCATTATTTTGATTCGATTTTGTCAGCTAGTCATCACTTGATTTACAACTTTACTGCCAGTTGTGGCTGCAGCATTTGCTCGTGCGTGGGTTGCGCATAGCTATTGTAGCTGACTGCAACAATTTGAGTTGTCTTCTCTTCTCTGCTAATTCTGAGACATTTGCATTGTTCTCGCGACTTCAATTCATATTGAATTATTGGGCATCAAACTAGCTTTGTCATTAAATGTTTATTTATTTAGACCTTACTCAAATTAAAAAAAAAAAAAATGCACAACTTGCGCTAATTGCACAATTTATTTACCTAATTATTCAAAACTGCAGCGCTTCAATAACATTTTTCTTAAAACTTAAAAAGAAAGTTTTCTTCTCATGTTTTTAAATATTTTTTGTGTTATCTTTTTTAATTGCTGAAAAGAGTCTCCGCTGAAATTGATGTGAGCGCACAAATCTTCAACAATATATAAGCTAAAATCATATAAAACCTAGCAAGTACTTGCATACTTTATAAGGATTTCACGTTTAGAAGTTTAGTTTCCGTCGCGGCAAAAAAAAAATATTTATAATCAAAGTCTTATTGTATATACAAGTTAACTCAGAAACTGTTCACAAGTTAGTTGTTTTCTTCCTAACTGTTTTTTGTTTTGTCTTAGACATATAGCTTAATAATTTGGTTAACTTGTGTGAAGACCAAATAAGTTGACAAGTGCAATAAAAGATGATATAAAAAATAAAATATAAAATTTGCACTCAATATTAATTATTATTACAAGACAGCCAACATATAAAATAAATAGTTAAAATATGTAAGAATATCTGTTGATTTATGATGTTAAAGGTTTATTTTAATAAAATTTAAAATGCTGAATTAAAACTAAGAATTTTGTGATTATCGTTATGATGTATGTATTCATGGTTAAATTGTGCTCTTAACTTTGTCTTATGGATATGAATCAAAGACCACATGAAATGTACTGCTGTTCAGGTCAATCACTTCTGCCCATATATCAGTAGCTGCATTAGCATTTAGTCGAGCATATTAAATAGTTATTTGAGTGAAAGGTTCTATAAAAGTTGACTACAACTTGTATTTAAATTTCTTGTAATGTTTCCATGCATGATTTATTGGCTATACACAACTGCTGTTATCGATGGGTTTCAATGCGGTGAGCTTGTGTTTACCACGTTTAGTTGCTATAGAATCTGATATTGTGATTGGCGGCCCCACACTCAAGTAATACTGACACGCCCGAGCACAAGTGTCTATTGGCTTAGGGGTTCATGGAGTGAAACTTCCTGATAGGTAACTGAAAATACACAATTCGGACGGACAAAAAGTGGGTTCCATCAACGCCTTTCAACCACAAATGACGGATATGTTATTAAGCCCTAAATGCATACAAAAGTCCAACACCTTTTTTGGGCCGGTTGTCGCTTAATTGCTGGTGACAGACGGTAGACACACACACAGAGACACGCACACACACACCATACACACGCACACACACACCATACACACGCACACACACACACAGACGCACATAAAGAAAACACAAATCGAATAATATTTTTATAGACATTTTACAACAATGCGGCCAAGCCAAGCAAAACATGCAGCAGGCAACATATTTGCTAGGAGACATAAAACAAGCCCAAAAGCGATAAGCAAACAGTTAACACACACACCACACACACACACACACACACCGTCAAATTACTAGACGCTGTTGTTTTGCTGAACATTTTATGCCTCTGACAACAAACTGTTACAAAAAAAAAAAAATAAGAAAGGTTGAAAAAAAAAGAACAAATTAAATGCCTGGCCTAAAATAACAGGGCTAAGACCCAGAAACAACATGGCCAACACACACACGCACAGACACACAGCCGTTGTATTAAGCCACAAAATGGTCGCAAACGGGATCGGGCAATCGGACTGTATTTTGTAACCAATCGTAAGAATAACATATAAAACGGGCCAAAAACGAAAAAGAATTGTTCCAGCCATGTTTATTCTAATTTTCTGACCCTACTCAAGTGGGCCCCGAGACCGGGCAAAGGTCGTGAGCGTCGTCACAGCACTTGAGCCCACAAATTTCTTTTCTTCGTCTTGTTCTTCTCATTCTTGTTGTTGTTTTTTTCGTTTCCACCACATTTTTTATCTAGATGTGTTTGCCCACAAGTATTTTTTTTCTTTCTTTTTTTTTGGTCAACTCCTCTGAGCCATATTTATTATTTAGTCTGGTGCTCGAGCTACTACCACTTTTGGTTTACCTTTCCGTGGAATTTTCGGCCGATGTTAAGTAGTAATTTTCTGATAATGTTCCCTTTCCCTGGATCCCCTGCTCTTTTCCACATTTTTTCCCGTTTTGTTTGGCCAAATGCAAATATTTAACTTAAGTCAATATTTGTTTGCTTAGCTCTCGGCTATATATCAATCTATTGTAAGCGATACAGAATTGGTATGTGTGGGTGCGTTTAATGTTTGCTTTTGATTTTGATTTTGATTGTGTTTAACACTCGATTTCGGAGCTGTCAAAACGCATCATAAATTAAGCATTTATTTATTGCCATTTTTTGCTCTTTTTATTTTTCTTGACCATTTTTCAGCTGCTTCCGTCAGAAGATCTTTTTTTTCTTTTCTTTTTTTTTGGTTTACATTTATGATTAATGATTGTTGGCTATTTATCTTTGGGATCTGTTTTATTCCACTGGGAAGTGGCTACTGTTCGTATCCTGCAATGGGTCAATCTCCTGGGAGCTTAACATTTTTTTGATACTCTGGAGAGTTTCACTATTGCATTTTCTAACGATCAAAATATTTTCGTATATTTACGAAAATGGTTCTTTGTTGCAAAAGTATTTCGCTTATTTGGGGATTTGAGTGCAGCCTCTCTAGGGTTCGGTCTTATGCACATTTTGTAGTATTATTCAATTGATTTATGCCAAGATGACTTGACCTTAATGCTTCTTTGTTCTTGCCACCCACAGGTGAATACATACGCTTACCGTTGGATGAGTTGCTCAACGACGTGTTGGAACAATTCCCGCTCGAAGACGACGAGGAGGTAAGTTTTGAAGTCTGAAATAGTCTGGCTTATTCAAAGCTTAAACTAACTTGATTTAATTTCCATGTTGTTACCACTTCAGTTAGTCGACGATTCGGTTGCATCCACATCGCAGGCTGCTGCTGCTGCCGCTTTGAACAGTCAACCGGCGACGCGTATTGTTTCGGAGACTGGTGAAGATTTACCATTTGGATCGGATTCGAATTACAGTGACAAGGATAACGAGGCCAGTTTCTCGGCGAGTGATTTTGAGGATCTGCAGGATTCGGTTGGTTCGAATCTGTTCGATTTAGATGAGGAGGCCAAAAAGGAATTAGATGAAATGTTGCAATCCACAGCACCGCCATACCATCACGCCCCCCATCCCCATGCCCATCACTCGCACCACCATGCTGCCGCCCACCATCATGCCCACCATCAAGCGGTGGTTGCCCATCAGCGGGCGGTGCAGGCAAGCGCCAACTATGCCAGCATGGGCAGCTCCACCGGCAGCGCCTTTCAG
Organism: Drosophila cognata; assembly: GCA_035041535.1. Classification (NCBI taxonomy): domain Eukaryota; kingdom Metazoa; phylum Arthropoda; class Insecta; order Diptera; family Drosophilidae; genus Drosophila; species Drosophila cognata. The sequence goes on along the minus strand of JAWNLC010000571.1, from coordinate 6,395,300 downwards.
CGTCAGCCGCCAACTGCAGCCGGATTCCATCATCAGGTAAGCCCAAACAACTACACTCAAAGAAAAAGTACACAATTCTAATAGATTTACTTTGAAAGTGTTGACAAAAATTCGTTCCTAAATATTTCTAAAAAATATCTATAAACCGTACTTAACCAGAAATAGTTTTTTTCCCCGGATTTTGCATCTTGTTTAATTTTAGGCAATATTTTTGCAAATTCTCAATATTTTTTCTGAGTGCCTGCATCCTAATCCTGGCAAACTGGCGGATGCGCAGCTTTAAGTGCTCGCATCCGTACAAATTTCACATGTTTATATATGTATGATTTATATATATATGTATATATATATACATATATATAAATGACCATTTCAAGGATCATTTGCACGTCGTTTTGGAGTGTTTTTTTTTTTGTATCCATCTTTTTTGCCTTATTCTTTCTGGCTTTTTTCACGTGCTCTCCGTTCTCGAGCACTTGATCTTGGACTCTGATGTTGCTCTCCACATTGTTGTTATTCTTTTTATATTTTTTATTTCGTTAGCTGTTTGTCTGTTTGTACAAAGCTTCAAATCTGGTTGTATACTATATCCAATCCCAATCCCTGCGTCCCCCCCTCATCTGGCTGGCCTCTTCACTCATCCGCTGACTGCCTTCATCCGTTCCGTTTCGTTTCAGCCACATAAGTTCGTCAATCTGTTGCTTGTTGTCTGCTGTTGGCTTTTGTTGTAACTGCCTCATCAAAAAGATTGAGGCGAGCAATGTGGAAACATATATAAAAAAAATTTATATACATATATATTTGTTGTTGCCTCATCTTTGGGTGCTACCTACAGAATTATTGTTGTTGTTGTTGCTGCTGCTGCTGCTCTTCAGCTGCGCTCAAGTCTTGTAAAGATTCTTTTGGGCTGTGCGTCCCTCACGATTTGTGTCTGCGATCAGTGGTGCTTTTTTTTTTGTTGCCTTGTTTGCGTAGCTGTAGCTGCAAGCCAGTCTGATAGCCTCCCCCTCCCCGCTCCCCTGTGCCACACTCTGATACAATTTCGATTCGATGCAAAATGTGAGTCACATTTGTATAATTGAGGCAGCAACTGTACTGCTATATATATAGTCTATATACCATTTAAACTATGCTTGAATTATACATTTTGTGGAGGTTTTTTATAATACATTTTAGTTGAAATACCTATTTGAAATATATCTTGAATTATGAAGTAATTTTGTATATGACTTGTTAGTTTCTATGATCTGAAGAAAGAAATATTAATGTTATATGAATATGAAAAATGATTTCGCTTACTGATTCTGAAACAGTTTAAAAGTTCATCAGGAAGAGAGCAGATTATAATCGCTTGCAGTATGTGTTAGCCATGAACTCCATAAGCTGCTTTGAGCTATTTATTTGGGCTTAAAGCGGCAGCTAACAGCTCATAAAATGTGTGTGGTGGCCTAATCCGAACACAAATCTAGCTAAACAAGTGCAACACGAATCAAACGAGACAAAACGATGAACAAAACACATGTGTTTGTCGTCTGCTTCAATGAGTTGCCGGCCAAATAGTCCGACTGATGTTTGGTTTCGGCCAACGAACGCATGCGCACGCATCTAATGAAGCCAGACAATGAGCGAACTGTTCTATAGATACCTGAGCAACTGTCAGTTAAGAATGGATGCAAGGATACAAAAAGATGCTCAGGCAGAAGCAGTCATGAAGTCAGCGGCAATTACGGTTAAAGTCCTTGCCGCCTGTGCACGCTGTGGTCAGCCACAACACGGATTAAGGACGAGACGAACCGTTTACCTCCTATGCTCCTCTATTCCTATTCCTAGTTAGGTTGCACGTTTGGTTTTTGTGAATGCACAGCAGGTTGTCTGTCTGTCGGCTACTTGTGTTGCACTTGCCACAAAGCCACTTTAATGAGCCATATGATCTGTTTTGCCACTTTCGCAGGAAGCGCTTGCAAATCCGTCATGGAATTTCCATTGCACTCCAATATCTCCCTTTCTCTCTCTCTCTCTATCTCTCTCTCTCTCTCTCTCTCTCTCTCTCTCTGTGCCTGTTGGCCAGAAAGTGTCATTAGGCAAGCTGCGGCGGCTTTATGCGACATATCTCGCTGATAGTCACAATTTTTTCAATCTTGATTATGATTATGTAATAGTAGTATGGGCAAAGTGTCAGCTTCCTGATAACATTTATTTTGCCATTTGTGCAAGCTGCCCCATAGCCAACTCCCCCCCCCCCCATTCCTCCCCCTCCCTTAGCCTCTTTGCTTTTGCTAATTGCAATCACAATACAAAGAAAAAAGACAGAAATAAAAACGTTGGCTTAGCTGCGCGTTCATTAATGTCGCTTTGTTGCAGTTGTTGTTGTTGTTGTTGTTGTTGTTGTTGTTGTTGTTGTCGCCACTTGACTTTTTCCGCGTGGCAAAGTGTTTATTGAATTCGGTGGCACTCTGAAACCCGCTCCCGCCCCCTTCCCCCTGATCGCCACTCTTCTCCCCTCCCAAGTCTTGATTACAGCTCTGGGTCTGGGCTCTTCAACTGCGACTGCAGACGCAGTAGCTCCTGCAATTAAATCTCCATTTAGCAAGCGCGCTCAAAAAAAAAAAGTATCTTTTAATGCCATGCATCAGAGCCCTTGCCCGCCCCCCTCACTGCCCCTCGCTAGCGCCTTAATCGCCGCGCTGAGCTTTAATTATGTGAATTTTAAATATTTACAAAAAGCTTAGCGCAAAAGCGAAAAAAAAACACAAACAGCGCAAAAAACTTTATTAATTATTTTACAGCATCTTTGAGATTTTTTTCCCCTTGTTTTTTTTTTTGTTTTGTTGTTTTGTTTTTTGTTGAGCGCTCTTGAGATTTCTTCTCGTTGTGTATGATTTTAATTCAATTTTGTGGCTGTCGCTGTAGTCATGAGACTCGTTTTGCGCACACATAAATCAAATTAATGACAAAAGGAAAACTAACAGCAACAACAACAACAACAACAACTACGATCGGTATTGGTAAGAGAAGAAGGCAGTGACTCTAGTAAAACTACGCTAAACCGTACACTGAACTTGGCTAGTAATGTCATATATGGAGAAAGTCGCATTGCATTATTAAAGCCATTTATTGCTGCCCATTTAATTATAATAATATTTAATATTGTTGCTTTCTTCAAGAACAAATTCTAGTTCTCAGAGCGATGGGCCAATGAATGTTAAAAATGGGAAAATAGGCTACAATAAAGTTGGCCAAAATGTATGTAAGAGATAGAAGGAGGCATCTCCGACACCTTATAGTATATATATACTATCAATTTTTTAATCGATTTCAAATATATTTGCCAGATCTGAGTTCAGGGTATCCCCTAGTCGTGCTCTCTCTCTCTCTCTCTGTCTCTCAACTAGAGCATTCTCACTCAAAAAAAGAAACTACTTATCAATTAAATCTTTTGACGTACTTCAACATGGCCAATTGGTAAAGTATTTTATCAAGATCGATTAACGTGATGCGTAATTGGCAACGCAATAGTAGGGGTATTCACAACAAGACGCCAAGCAATACAATGGAATTTAATGGGGCTTACTTAAAGTTTCAATATATTGGCGATTTCTGTGTCTGATAAAAATGAAGATATACAAAAATTAGCAATTAATTTTGAACCTTTTTCTTGTGTGGCAAACGAGAACAGTGCAAAATTTGTATATTTGACTAATCCTTATCATATTTATTGGTTTTTCATTTTGTTCATACTTACAGTAATAATCCGCTTAGCTAATTACTGTACTTTAGCTTATGAGTACACTCAAAAGTTTCATAAACTTCTCAGGCAACCAACTTGAAAACGGTACATTCACAATTCTAGTTCTAGCTATAACGGCACAATCAAAAACAAACTCTTAATGAAAGAGTTTGGTAACGCCTTAAGTGTGTTTGTGTGTGTGTGTGTGTGTGTGTTTGAGTGTTTGTGTGTGAGTGTGTGTGTGCATCTGTTTAAGTATGTAGCTACCGTATCTAAGCCGCTGTAGTTTGATTTGCTTTGCGTGTGAAACGCGAGACAAACAATGGCCAGTGGCTGGCCAAGCTAACACCAGAAGTTAATGACAACACAGTGACAATTGAAATTACACACACCACACACTCAACACACACAAATACACACACACAGCAGCAGCAGCAGAAGCAATCGTTGTGCACATGCAACTCTGGGCAAAAGTAAACGCCCCGTTTACCTGTCTGTTGTCTGGCTTTGCTGTTTTACCTGTTTGCCTCTCAGGAGCGTGTTGAGGCATATATTAGATTTACAGCCACACACACACATACAGAAAAACACACATGTATACGCATAAGTTTGCTTGTGCAGCTTCTCTCTCTCTCTTTCTCTGTTGCCTGCATTCGCTTTGCATTTGCAGCTCGGCAAATGTATCTGTATCTGCATCTGTATCTGTGCGCTGTCTGTCAGTCAATGTTGTCTCTCAGTTGAAAACAACAACAACAACAACAACAAAAAGCATCACACAACAAGTCAACGTCAACGCGCCAAGGAGTCAAAGTCGCAGTCAACGCTCAACGTTCACCGGTTCAGTTGAGTTTCGGTTCAGTTTCCCGTTCACGTTCCCGCTCGTTTTCTTGTTTCTTGTTTCATTTGGCACCTACTATTTTATACTTGTTGGATATCGGTACGTTTATTGATATTTATCTGCAACTCAATCTCTCAGACTCAATGTCAATGCCGGACCGGGACCGAACATCCTCCGTCGAGTGCATCAGCATCAGCATCAACGTCTCGTTTTGGGGCAATGTTTGACGCCTCGGCTTTTAGCGCTTAATTGCAGCAAATTGTTTCTGAGAATTCCCTCCTCTCTCTCTCTCTCTCTCTCTCTCTCTCTCTCTTTCTCTCTGTGTGCGTGTGCGTTAATGTATGTGCATATATTTTTGTGTTGAGTTGCCTGGCGCCCACGCCTCACAGTATGCAATAATGGTTGCTTGGTGATCGAGATCGAGAGAGAGAGAGAAATCTACTGGAATTAGTTGTACAAATAAATAAACCATAATTAAGAATAACAAAGGCTAAACTAATGAAGTCATACGCTCACAGCACGAACTGTCGATCATATATTGATGCAAGATATACAAGTTAACAGATACCAGATACCAAATGCCAGAAACAGATACAAATACACATTTATTGAGATACGGGCCAAAAACCTTCTTTTTTTCACAGCGGCCGCTCACTGCGGCACTTGTCAAAAATTGAACAGATACGAATTTTTATTTCAATTTCATGTTGATCGATCTTTTGGAGTCCACCAAAATCGCCAGATTGATACATTGTGCACGTTTTTTTTAAACATATATATATATTTTTTTTTTCGTGGCTTACCGACATGGCCCAGACAGCAGTCACCGTTCAAGTCAAGTTTTTACTTGCAGCGCAATTTGAATTTAGTTTTTTATTTTTGTTTATTTTTGTTGTGTGTGTGTGTGTGTGTGTGTGTTTTTTGTTGTACTTATTTCGTGCCTTGTCTGCGGCTTATTGTTGTTTATTTCTAGAGAATTCCGTAAACGGGGCTCTTGCATGATTGATCGCTTATTTATTAGTATATTTCTCAATTCCCAATCGAGAGTCTCTTTGCCTCTTTGTAAACCCTTCCTTGCCTGTTAATACATCAACACACAATTTGGAGATTTTTTTTTTAATTTATCACATATTAATCATATTCACTACACTCGCAACTTTTTTTTTGCAGGGCCGCATGCAGCGCTTGAATCGTAGCGTGTCCATGGATCTGGCCACCTATTTTAGCCCCATACCGAGCATGGGCGTGGTCAGTGGCGTCTCCGATATGCCGCCGTATGCATCCCACTACACCGGCTACTCGTATCAGGGTCCAACTGGAGCTGCTGCTCCAGGAATGCCACCCAGTGCCCAGCAGTATGGACAGGCGGCTGTTGCACCACCATCTTTGCCGCCACCGCCGCCGCCCCATCACAGTCACAGTCACGGTCATCATGCAGCAATGTTGCATGCGAATTCCACTTTGGGCGATCTCTGCTCCAGCCAGCCGCATTATGGCCACAATCTCGGCTCTGCGGTCTCATCCAGCATGCATTTGACCAACGCCAGCCATGAGGCTGATGCAGCTGCCTCTGCTGCTGCCGCCGCTGCTGCAGCAGCTAGTAGCAACTACAAAATGGAACATGAGATGATGTATTATGCGGTAAGTGATCATCGTCATCGGATTTGATTGAAGACAATTTGGTATTTACATGAGTGGTGTTTACGATTTATGATTGCAGAACACCTCGTCGGACATGAATCACACGGATGGCCTAATGAATTCCTTCTTTAACGATGAGGATCTGCACTTGATGGATATGACGGAAAGTAAGTGATGATTAATTCCCCATGCAAACAATCAGTTAATCAATCGATAAGTAATTGCTGATTATAATTATAATTTCGATTAAGATCTTTAGATGGTCAATCGAAAAGTTAACACCTGTTTACCTTATCTATAACCAGTAAACACCTAAAAAGTCAGGCATATATTTGGCAATGACGTCAGCTTTGCATTAAACTTAATCGCTATCAAAATCATTTCGGTTTCAGAGGTGAATCTAATGCATAAATAATATTTCTTTTCGTTTTTTTTAATCTACTAAATAAATTATTTTGTAACTACCAACTTGAAATTTCTCAAATGGCTTTATCCACGTGTCAAATATTATCTAAACTTCTCTGCACATTATTGTTCTCTTTGATTGCAAACTAAAATACTCACAACTCTTTCATTTTTCATTACCAACTTTTAACACGTAGAATTCAAGCTTCGAAAGCTTAAAGCTATCGCCGAAGAGCTTTAAATGCTGTTATCCATTGCCAAATGCGCAAAAGTCTTTTTTTATTATTAAGAAGTGCTATCAGATTCAGTTCTCGGTATCTGTGCTAATCAGATTTCATTAATTATCAACAATTAACTTAATTATTAATTATAGTATTATTATATGAAGAAGACATTTTGATTATGTGTATGCAATCAGCATATCTCTAAATCCACTTGAATTGATTAATAATTATAAAGAGAATAACATTTAATTAATAACTCTTAAAACTGATAGTTTATTGCAAAACTCAGAGTCACCCACATGCGCTGCTGGCTCAACTCGAGAGCTTTTGCTCCAGAACATCACTCAAGTTGCGCGCAGGCAGATACAACAACAACAAAAAAGAGTGCGTAAGCTATGCAACAGAAACAACACAAACACATATAACGAATGAGTGTATAAAGAAATCGCAAGTTTTTTTTACTGTCGCTGCTTTTGTTGTTGGCATATTTGGCTGTTTCGGCTTTGTCTTCTCTACACTGCCTTACCGTATTTTGATTAGCATAAAATTCGTAAAATTAGTTTAAATTTGAGTGAAAACGCTTGCTCAGCAGCGCGAGCTCAATCGTTGCCTCAATCGGCTCGTTCCGTCCGCTCGTGTTCCGCGCTCATTTCAGGCGAAAAAAAAACGGCAATGAGTATGAGAAAAGCAAAGCAACAAGAACGCCGCACGAATCCGAGTCAATCAGTCGAACACGAACAATCGAATACGATAGTGAAGTAAATATGTACAAACGTACATAAAATATAATAAATAAAATACAAAAAATACCAAACAAAAGTTAAAAAAAAAAAGAAAACGATTGCGTGCTAGAAACGTGACATGGAGGGCAACAAATTGAAACTAGTATAATTAACATAAATTACTGAATAATATTTTTGATAAATGAAACGCAGAGCAATATCACACCAAGTTGTATATAAATCTATATATATGTGTATATAGGTAAATTACGAATTTAGAACGTTTGATGACGCGCGAATAACGTATTTGTGTGAAACAAAAAATACGAAAAAAATAACACAAAATTCGAGAAACAAACTTAAAATAATCGAGCACATTAACAACGAACACGAGAAACAGCCCCAAAAACGGCTGCCCAGATCACAAATAAATAGTAGAGCAGAATCAACAGGTGAGAGTGTGAAAATGAGCAGCATAATATTTGATAGTACTGCTAAAGGCGGCGCCCCTCCTTAGTAAGTAAGTGTGTGTGCGGGTGGTGGCCGCCAGCGCAGCAGCGTGTTTTATTTTTATATGCTCAAGCGAAATAAAGAGAAGAAGGGGCATCGAAAACCCGAAAACCCATTTAAATATTTGCCGCGTAACAATTTTTTTCATTAGTCATGCTGCGCAAACAGCTCTGCTGCTGCCGCGGTGGCTATTGCTGCTGCTGCTGCTGATATCAGCAAAGTTACAGTGAGCGGACGATCGATGACAATGGCAATGTTCTTAAAGCGTGTTCTCCCTCTCTCGCGTGCTCTCTCATTTTTGACGCTCTCGTGAGCGATACACTCTCATCCATACATACACACATACTTACATATACTCTCTAATGAGCGCTCAGCAAGTTTTTGTTGCTGCTGCGCTGTTTACTATTTTTAAACTGCTGAGTCATCTGTTCGGAGCAATAACGTTAAAAGCACAATATCACAAAAATACGGTTGCACGATATCATTGAGTCGTTATTCGATGTTTTATTCTAGCGCGCTCAATGTACAAATTTGTATGTATTATGTACACATGTGTTGTGTACTAATTGTCACATGTTCCCCCTCTCCTCTCCCTCTCTCTTTGTATTCGTTGCATTTTTGGCATTCGCCATGACAAAAAAAAAAGGAAAACAATAAGGAATTACGTTATTGGGTTACGTGTTTACGTTCTCGTTGCGCTGTTAGACAAATATAAGTGATGCAAAAGTTTTAACCGACGTTATCTACGTATGTATGTATATATAACTTCCGTTATTAGTTTAATTTCTCTGTTAATTTTGTGTATGACATGTTCCTGGGCGTTGTCTACACATAATGTATACGTGTGCTTATGTATGAATGTATTTATGTATTGCACTCTCTTGTTGTCCACTCACAGATAATTTCGACCTACAATTTTGAATAGTATTTTGCCTAGTCATCAATGTTTATGGGCTTGACCTTGTGCTATGCCGGTAGACGACACGTACTTATGGACTATGTATACTATATATATATATTTATATATAGTATGTAAGTACTTATGACAGGTTAGCTTAATCAGTTCATATTTAGAATAATGAAGCGAGAATTGGTTTTAATTACGCGGCGCAACTCATTGTGATAATGCCCGTGGCAGTGGCAGCGGCAGAGCGGAGCCGTTTTCACATGTCTTATCACTTTGTTGAGCTGATGACATTCTCCGCACGAATTCGTGCGTCACAATTATTTTGCTGACTGCGGAAACCGAAGCTAAGCGACAGACATACAAAAAAGAAGTAAAATTGAATAGATTTGAGATGAATCTTAGTACAGTAACCGCTCCGAAAACGAATTAGTAGTTGGAAAAAATTTTAATTGAATGTTTTAATTCATTAAATGTTAACTTCCACATTATTTTATTTTTTATAAGCAATATTATATTTTAAATGATGGTAATTTAATAAATATTATTTTTATATTTTAAAATTATAATAATTAAAATTATATTAATTGAAATTATAATTATGATTATTTATATATTTTAAAGTTGTAATAATTTCAATTATTATAATTCGCACATTTCCACCCTGAACGGAAGCATTCCACAAAATTTAAAAATATAATAGGCAAAATTTAGAAAATTTTTTGTGTGTACATAATTATAGCATTAAATTAAGATCACATGCTTTAGCGATAAGATAATAATTCAAGAACCAAAAAAAGAATTTAGAACAGAATTCGACCACACGCCGGAGATTAAAGCGCCCTCCACAGCAGCGATCCGATCTCTGGACTGTTGTACGTTCAAATGAACGTGCAACATTTAATGTTGTGTATAATTTGCTAAAAACCATCTTTATGTTTGTGTTATAGACTTTAAATTCCTGTTATTATTCGTACCTTGTCAAATGAGTTCAACAGGTTGTTCTTTAAAATATAAATGCTATATATAAAAGAAAAAAATAAATTTAGAACAGAGCTTTCGCCCGTATATATTTTGCGACGTAGCATGCACATACACATACATATGCATATGCATATACATATACATATACACATACATATACATATACATATACATATACATAGAAATGGAATGGAAAGGAAAACGTTGAAAATATGTTAGACGCTCTGCTCGGGGACAGCCTCTAGTGATAAGTGAACTGCCATTGATAAGCTGATAAGAAATATAAAATGATTGCACACTTTTAATATAAGCGTGTTTGGTTTTTATGTCGCTCGATTCTCCACGAATAATGCTGAATAATCAAACCGATAAGATATTGTTATAGATTTAAGTACAGTGTGCGCGCGCTAAGTCAACTGCAAAATCAGCTGTGAACACTTTGACAATTTTCGTTTATTTTTTTAAATTATGTCATATTTTAAGTTATGTTGTGCTGCTGCTAAACCATTTGTTTCTTGTTTTCGCCTTGCTTACAGGTTTCTGTCGCATGGTGGACAACAGCACAAGCAACAATTCCTCTGTATTGGGTCTGCCCAGCAGTGGACATGTCAGCAACGCAGGCAGCTCAACTTTGAATGGCGGGAGTCATGCGAATCCCAATAGTGTAGCCGCTGTTCCCGGTGCTATTGTTGCGGGTGGTATCACCTCGATGAGTGGTGCAACAGCAGCTGCTGCTGCTGCCGCTGTTGGGGTCGTTGGTGCCACTGGTGGCATGACCAGCGATCTATTGGCCAACGCTGCTGCTGGCGCTCAGGGTGGCGCACAGGATCGTTTGGACGCGTCCAGTGACAGTGCCGTCAGTTCGATGGGATCCGAGCGTGTTCCATCGCTTTCCGACGGGGAGTGGGGCGAGGGCAGCGATTCGGCACAGGACTATCATCAGGCCAAGTACGTCGGACCCTATGATTTTAGTTACAACAACAACAATACCAACACACGCCAACCGCCGGTGGCACAGAAGAAGCATCAATTGTATGGCAAGAGGGATCTGCACAAAAATACGCCAACCGGAGCAACGCAGCAGCCACCAGTGGTGCAGCAACAGCAGCAGCAGCAGCAACAACAGCAGCAGCCGCCGCCGCAGGTGCAACAGTGCATTAAGTATGAATATGAGGCAGGTGCCGCTGCGGCATTCAGCGTTGGTGAGGCAGCCGCCATGGCGCCCGCTCTAGCCAAGGATTATCATCAGACGTATGGAATGAGTGCGGCGAGTGCTTTCACCGCTGAATATGGCATGCCACGCCCAGCGCAGGGTATTGTGAACCTCAATCACACCTATGCGCTGCCCCAAGGAACGGGCGGAGCACTGCCTCAGGGCAGTGGATCGCTGAGCAGACCGCATCCGCGGGACAAGAAGCTCGCTGCAGGCAGCAAACATTCATCGAAATCCGGGGAGGAAAATCTGACCGAGGATGAGCATCTGTCGAGGGATGAGAAGCGGGCACGTTCCCTGAACATACCCATTCCGGTGGGCGATATCATCAATCTGCCGATGGATGAGTTCAACGAGCGTCTCTCCAAATACGATCTGAGCGAGAATCAGTTGTCCCTGATCCGTGACATACGGAGACGTGGCAAGAACAAGGTTGCCGCACAGAATTGCCGCAAGCGCAAGCTAGACCAGATCCTCACGCTCGAGGATGAGGTGAATACGGTGGTGAAGCGCAAGTCGCAATTGAATCACGATCGCGATCATCTCGAGGGCGAACGCAAACGTATCTCCAACAAGTTCTCCATGCTGCATCGCCATGTTTTCCAGGTGAGTCCTCAGATTTGCTGAGTCTCATTCAATTATTTTATTTATATTTTATTTCAATTTGAATTTCAGTATTTGCGCGATCCCGAAGGCAACCCTTGCTCACCAGCTGATTACAGCTTGCAGCAGGCTGCTGATGGTTCCGTTTACTTGCTGCCACGCGACAAGGTCGACAATGGAACGACAGCGACAGCTGCTGCCAGTGCCGTTTCGGGCAGCAGCAGCAGCGTTAATGGCCAGCAACAACAGGCGTCGCAGCAGCAGCAGCAGCAGTCGTCGCTGCACAATCATCAGGGCCATCATCAGGCAGCACAGCCAATGCCGCCATTGCAGCAGCAGCAGCAGCAAGCGGCGCATCATCAACTGTTGCCACAGCAACAGCAGCAACAACAACAACAACAGCAGGCGTCACATCAGCATCAGCATCACAAGGAATGAAAGTATCTGCTGCGAATTGCCGCAACAACGGGTTGGTTGTCGAACTTTCAACAACAACAGCAGCAGCAGCAGCAGCACCAGCAGCAGCAACAACAATTGCAGCGGCAACAGCAGCAGCAGCAGCAACAACAACAATTTCAGCAGCAGCAACAGCAAACGTACGATTATCGTTACGATTTGTACAACAACAGTTATCTATATTACTGAGCCACGTTTGCTGCTGCTTCTGTTTGGTAAATTCTTCATATTTTAAGTTGTTGCTTGTCGCCTGTACGCAATATGTTGCTGGCAACATTTGGTTGCAAACAGTTCTGCTGCAAGAGGCCGTCGTGAATTCCCGCAGTGGAATTTAACTCATTTTTAGCTTAGTGCACAACTCTCTTTCTCGTCTCTCTCTCTCTCTCTCTCTCTCTTTCTCTCTTTCTCTCTTCTGCAACATTTTTATGGTTTTACTTAGTCAACCAAGTTTGTTATTTATTTTTAAATCCTTTTAAACGAATTCCCTCATTTTTTATATAATTCTTAAACGATCCTCTTTTGCACTCCTTTCCCTGAATGATTATGAAACCCACAGCGAACATTTTTATGCCTTGTGATAAATAATTTGTTTAACTTTATGAAATCTATATAATTTTGTTCAAAACCAGCTGCTGACAAGCAACAAATTATTGAAAATAAATTTGTAAAACCCTCTAAAAAAAAAAAAAAAAATTACAAAAAAAAAATCCTTATACGCACACACACACACACATACACTCACACACATATACAAACACACTATCAACGCGTCGTCCAACAGAAATATGATGCTAAAAAACCATTTACATTTAATTAAGATTAGTTTGTAAAATAAACAAAAAATGAGCACATGTATAAATAGCTATTAGACACAAGTTTTGTAAAGGTTGGAAAAAAAAAATATATATATATATATATATATATATGTTGCTGGACATTTTATAGATTCGCTATTAAGACACACACACACACACAAAGTAAACCATACGAAAAACACAACACTTAGCGTATTATCTACTAATACTTTAAGATTAGCTCATAAAAAACAAATAAAAAACGAAACAAAACTGTAAATACATACAAAATAATTAAGACTACTTAGTGTTTATTCACTGTAATCCACTCAAGCACTAGGCCAGAGCTAAATGTAAATTTTACTTAAATCGTAAGGAACAGCAACAACAAAAAGAGGTTAATGAACCCACTCGTTCATACACATTTATTAAGTCCAAAACAAAAGAGAAATATTAATATTTAATATTCTGCAATATCCTATTGTCTAAAAAAATGGTTTATCTACATAGAAACATGAACTTATTTATAAATATTAAATCAGATCAGCTAAAAAAAAAAAGAGAGAAAAAAAAATACGAAAAGGAAACTATTGTTAAATACACATAATGCATATATTACGCATATATCTACATATATGTATATTTAAATTGTTGCAATTAATTTCGCGCATCTCAAAATAATTATCGCAAAATGATGAAAACTAAAACCAAGTGCGCAAAAAACATACAAGCAAAACACAAAAACGCGAAATTATTTGTTGTAAATTGTACTAAATATTTACCTACTATGTCTATAAATATTTACACAAGAAAAAAACACACACACTTACATACGTAATGAAATACATTTACATATAATATTAACATAAATTTATATAAAGTAAAAGTACTTATGTTCTGAATATTTCAAGCATTTCTTTCATTTAGCGACGCGTCACGTCCACTAGAAACATTTTAGAAACGCATCGCCAGAGTAGAGCAGCTGATAAGGATTATCTAAGAGTTCCTTAATCGAGATTACAAATCGTTATACTATAATGCAAGCAACTTAATTGAATACTTTTTGACAAACAAACAAATGAAGGAAATATTTGAAGTCCGAACATAAATAAATCTAGTACATACTTGTATAAATGTTTCTATATTCGTGTATTTTTATTTCAACTGAGAAACGTGTATGCTTGACAAACGATAAAATTTTCCTCAAAAAAAAAAAAAAAAAAAACTAAATAAAAAGAGAGAAACTTAAAAAAGAAACGTAAAGTCCAATGTTTTGTTAATTATGGTTATTCACTTCGTGTACTTTTTGTTAAACATCATTATTTAAGGCCTTTTTATACAAATATGTAGCAGACCTTTAGGCCAAAAACAAAATCACCGCTTGGAAGCTGTTCGCGAAAATCAAAAATTGTTTAGCATATTTACAGGCTGATCATTAAATTCCATGCTGCGAATTGTGATAAAGTAAAGCATACTTTTAGGCTGGGTCAAAACGCTATGACAATTAATTTTTTCAGAAAAGTATCTCCAACTCGGCCGTATTTTTATTGGACATGGTGGGTACGGATCTATGCAATAGCATTCCAGGATAAGTGGACATCTGAGAACCAAACTCTTGTAAAATTTCAGTCGCTGATGATGATTTGGATGTCCTTTGACTGGCTTGTATCCCTCATTAGCATGAGTAGCTTGACAATTCAGGATACGCAAGCATACTGCCGAGATATGACCACTCTTGTATATACAGAAATATACGTTTTTCTTGGTTGTTTGTAAAAGGACCATCTGCATGCGAAATAACATCCGGATAGTCCTACCTAATTGAGTAAATTTTGGTGAATATGTGAAATATGTGACCTTTATAAATCCTTAAGGAAAAGGACGAGTTATAGCTAAATCCCATCTCCTGTGTACAAAAATAGAATCACAATCCAAAATATAATGAAAAATTACATTTCTTTCAGATGTATGTTTAAATATATATTCTCGGTCTTTAATGTTTACAATCTTTATGACACTTATATGTTAATAAAATACATAAAACAAACATTCACATGCTCATTCCACTTATTGTCCACACATTATATTTGTAACAATTGAAGCTCATTTTTGTTTTCAGCCAGTGTTTGTGGCATATTTTAAAATTTTGAGTACCTATAAATTTTTACTTTACATAATTAATCAAAGCCGTAATTCAGATGTTGAACAATCATCGTTTAAGATAGTTAAAAATTCATGTAACATTGTGTTTGCACTAAATATCATTTATGAGCTCAACACATGTCTAGAGTTAACGAGGAATTTGATGCATTTTGTTTTCAATATTTTTGCAATTGCATATCGTTCTTGGTTTTAATATCAATTTTTTAATGTTCATAATGTATAATAAATTCATTAAAACTAACACTAACGAATCCAACTAGAAACAATCCAAGGGATTAGGAATAAATCGATATTGGTATTTGGGGTGACTGGATACAGGCGTCTAGGGTTCAGTTTCACAGCTAATCACAGAGCTGCGTTTTGAGGCGCCCTCTGCTTTGTTTAAACTTATTCTAATTAGAATTCTACGAGACTACACTACGAATACAACATCAGATCGGGGGCCGACAAGAAAAACAAACTCATTTGGCCTGGCAAAAAAAATATAAATATAATTATCAGCACATGGAATCGATGGGCAGCTGATCCTGTTTAATGCTCAATCTTCGAGGATTCGATTTTGGGCGGGAGCTGCCATTGCCACCGGTGCTGGGAACTATTGCGTTGCTCCCGCTGCCAGAGCCAACGTTGAGGGTGCTGTTGCTGTAGTTGCTGCTATTTATGGAATTACCGGAGTTGGTTCTCTCATTAATACTTGTTAGGTTGGGTATGCTGGGCGCCGTTGTCGTTATAGAGATATGATGGCCGCCCATCGTGAACAGCGCGCCTGGCTTGCCATGATTGTGGCTGTGATTGTTGTTGTTGTGATTGTGGTTGTTGTTGTTCAGCGGCTCCAGCTCAGGGGCCAGCACACCGTTTGGTATGGAATGCGAGCGTACTTGCAGACGGCCCGAGTCCAGCGATTCATCGCTCGCCGGATCCAAGTGATCCACAGAAACCGCCGATGTTATGCGCTGCAGCATGCTGGCCGCCGAAAGCGTACGATTCGCAAACGGAACTGTGCATCAGAGAATATAAAAATATTAATGCTTTTTTCTTGGAGAATTTAGCTGACATTGTCTTACCTATGCCGCTTTTGACACTCCTCGTGCACTCGGACTTGAGATCGTCGAGCTGTTTGGCGCTACAGAGCGGCGTGTCGACGTCGTAGGTATTGTTGAAGAGGGTGTAGTCCACCTCGTACTCGCCCGTCTCCTTGCGAAAGGACACCACGTTGACGAAGCGATGGCCCCACAGAATCTCCGAGGGCAAATAGCTGCTTCTCGCCTGCGTCGTCATGCCAGTGGACTCTATGACACCCTCTAGAAACGCAAACCAAATGGGGCATATTAGTCGTAGATCATCTCTAAGAAGTGATTAGCTACTTACCCAGCATGACAACGACCTCGAAGCGCTCCTTGAGCATATCGGAGGCGGAGAGCATGAAGAGCGGACTATTCCTATCGATCTTGTGCACAATTGTTGTCGGCCAGATGAACATGAGACGATCCTCGCCACCATCAGCGCCCACGTGCAGCTCCTGCTGATAGAAGGGCAGCACCTCGCCTTCCTTGGTCACCTTCTTCCTGATGACCTGGGCCCGAACATGCGCCTCAATGATGTGCGATTTGCGCATATCTCCCACACGGAACATCAGACAGGGTGTTCCATCGCGATGACAGATGACCGCATTTCTCGAGAAGAGCAGCGTTTGGGCGCGCTTCTTGGGCCGGGAGAGCTTGGCAAACACAATGCCCACCATGAAGGCCTGGATGAAGACACCCGTGATGCACTGTATGCACATGGTGAATATCGCCTCGGGGCATTCGTCTGTCACATAACGATTTCCATAGCCAATCGTTGTCTGTGTCTCCACCGAGTAGAGGAACGCTGACATGATGCCTTTCACCTCCGTCACACACACCGTGTGGGTCATGTTCTCAGTCAGTTGGGGTTGTGTATTCTGCAGATTTAAATACTCCAGATCGTTGTGCGCATACGCTATCGTCCACCAGATAAACCCAAAGAATGCCCACGAGATGACGAAGCTGGCGGCAAACACGAGCAACGTCCAGCGCCACTGTGCGTCCACAAGGGTGGTGAAAATGTCCTGAAATAGCACCTTGTTAGTACGTGTTAGGCTAGACAAATTAGTTGGCTCTCAATACAGATCGGGTTCTTAAAATACATCGCTAAAGATACATTACAAGCAAGCTGAATGCCAACATGCAAATTAGAGCCAAGCAGATGAAGATAATCTGATGAATCGTATTATGCTGTAGATATTCAAGATAATCCACAGTTTTGAAAATCAACCAATAACTGTTAAAAGTTAGCTCTTCATTGTGCCGAGCTCAAGGTTAAATGTTTATTGAATAAAAAGACTTTTGCAAAGAGTTCATTTTGCCAGCTAAAACTTCTGAGTTATTTGGCTCAAATTTGTCGATAACTCAAACGAAATTGAGTAATGACGGGTTTAGCTAAATGGAGCGGGCATTTCTAAAATTAAATGTTGCATGCCTTGCATAAGCGGCACATGTTGCCGCATATGCAGAGATGAGTCTCTGTTTTTTGCGAGTCGTATGAGGGTATAAATATATATAGCTGCTTACCTGCAGATAGCGACGGCGCCTCTTTGCCACGTTGCCTTGCACCACGTTGCACTCGCCATGCTTGAAGACGACACGTTTCCGCACACGACGCGAGCTGAACCGCGTCTGCCGATACCTACTCGAAGAGAGCGAAGCGCGAGTGGAAGAGAGAACCAAAGTAAAGAGAGTCAATTATTTTATAGAGTTTAGAAACGAACAAAAATAAGAAAGAAACAAACACTCTCATCAATAAGAAGTGTGCTTAGACTTAGAGTATTGCTAATTTTAAGTAGACCTATCAGTTCTTCCCTAACTTATTCAAACATTTCAGATTCATGTTCTTTGTTTAGAATTTTGTCTCTTTATGCAAACATATTCTTATCAATAATAACTGATAACCTGCTTACAATGTGCATTATATGCACTCAAATTCTTCTATCATCTGATTTTTTTACCATCATACTTTAATTTCACTATAGGGAAAAATGGCAAACAAGAGCTGTAATTTATATTTAATAATCTCACCTAACCTTGAAATATGTATTTCTTGCTGAAGCCTGCCGTAAATAAAAGCTTCGCATGAAATTCGTACAACTATATGGGAATAAATAGAAAAAAAGATAAGCTTTCAAAGTTGGCGCTATGCGTAGACTTAGAAAACTAACTGAAGTAATAAAGGAGGAAGCTTATAAATATATATAAAATGGCTTAAAAACAGATGGCTTTCTTTTGTAGAGCAAAGGCGGATTTTTCATATTCATTATGATAAAACAGAAATTGTTGCAAAACAGAAAACACGGATATCAACATTAATATGTACATATTGCCAGTTGTTATTTGCATTTCATTATTAAGCAACAAAAGAGCGAGGGGTTCAAGAGCAAATGTTATCTTTTACTATGTAAATTACCAGATCAAAGTCTGAATTGAAATGCTGGTGAAGCACAAAACAAACACAAAGCCGACAAGAAAGAGCATTAAGAGTCGCAATTTGTCAAATCGAGTCGAACGAACATTAAAAGAAGCACTCCGAAAATTACTTAGGCACTTGTCTGACTAACATCACTTTGTAAAATAATATAAAACTGATAATAATAATAAGCAATATTAATTCGGCGTTTTCTGCGCTTTGTCCTGCACTGAGCAACTTAATACAAAATGCTAGCTTTTAAGCTCGCACAATCACGGATCAAGAGTCAAAATGGCACTGCGAGGAAGATTTAATTTGCAGGCCGGTTAAAGTCACGCTCACCAACTTTACTGTAATCACAATGTGTAACGCGAACTGACAAAAGTAATGTCACATATATTTTAAAACAACAACAGCTAATATTTTGTTTTTGTTATTGCAGTTTAATTTTTCTTCGCCATTCCATTGTGTATCCACGCATTATCAGCGTGCCACGCTCTGTTCCCTTTAGTCTGCCATTCCGCCGACATATGCAAAAGTCCCCACTCAAAGCTCACACTCTTGCACTCTTGAGTTAGAACACAAAGCTTGCTCAATCACACGCATAAGAGATGCGCTCTCAAAAGGCAAGCCGACATTCGATCAGTGGTACTATCTCTTTCACGCTTGCACTTTCGTTGACTGCAAGAATAATGCTCAAGACAGTTCTACTTACCACTAAATCAGCAATATAATTAAGCTCTTATAATTTATAAGAAACGGCCTTAAGCAGCTGCTATTTCCCCTATTTGGTGTTTGAGAGCGATGCAAAAAAGGATTCGTAGAAATTCTCATCAAATTTGAAGAAAAAAAAGTAATCGCAAGAAAAAAAACCGGTTGGTAAAGAATCGCTTTTTTTTATACTGGCAACTGCTGCTTCGTTTTACTTATCGAAACGATAAATTGTGTGACTAAACTGACAGTGTTCCCGTAGATCATTATGCGGTTGTCAACTGGAAATCGAACAAGTTCAATGGAATTCCACAGAGACATTGAGAGAGTTTATAAGCAACGTATACAAGGTTAAAGAGTTGAATGAAACAAATGCTAAATAACAAAGAACTAAGTTAACAATGATTGCGAATAAAACTGGCTTCCGTTTAAAATTGTCTGCCCAACATTTATGACGTGAAACTAATAATTTTTATTAAACAAGCTAGTAGTTGCTTCAGTCAGATAAGTAAAGTTTGTTAATAGCTAGCAATTAAAAGTTCTTGGCGGCCAGATAAAAACAGTAACAATGGCAATAACAAAAGAGAAAAACAATACAATGAAATATAAAACTGACCTTAGACAGTGTGCGTAAGTTGCGGCTAATCGCTAAAATGCACTCTTCAAAAGTTATTGACCGATAGCCAACAAATTATAAATTAGCCTGCAGTAAAAAGTTTTCTGACCACATAATGTTGGCCGAGGTCGTGATTTTCTACCGAGACGAACACACAAAATCAGACGATTGACGTCATTTTCAGCCATTGGCCAAAATTGTTTTCACTTTAACACTAGAAATGTGCCCATATTGAGTGTAATATATATATATGTATATATATTAACTGAATGCTTAAGGGATGCTTATATAAATAGTACTCAATGCAGCCAACTTAACTGAAAGTGCAGTCATAACAAGACTTGAAATATGTTACAAATACTCGATTAGAAGAAAATCTCATTTGCTACAAACTGAACTTCTGCATAAGATATATAGATAATTTTATGACTTTAGTAGTAATCGTACTATAAATATATATTATAATATTATAATATATTAAATTATATTGTTTTAATATTTCATCATATGTTGGAAATATGAATTTTCACAAGCGACCGCACTGTTTAATGCTGTGCCAAAAATTCAAATGGCAAATGTCGTCCAAGAAAAAAATATATACAATAAAATGCAATAATATGCAACGAATAATTGTAAATATCTTTATAATATATGGATATAGTTGTCATATGCAAATTTGCTACCCTTTCAGGTGGGTTGCATGATAATGTTTGTGTGGAAAAGCAGATGTTTTCCAGTGATACGATGATGCGTGTTCATATATATTTATAGCCATAGTCAGTAAACAGTTTTGCATGCAAATATTTATGACGGCATTCAATTAAATTAAAAAAAAAACATGTTAATTAAATGTACATAGCACCGATCCAACCAGATATATAGTAGATATAAGCATATATAACTAACTTATACAATGCTCACAACCTGAACACTTGTTTAAAGACAATTTACTTTGACATGTGGCTGCCCATCGATTGGCAATTCTTAGAAATCGATATGCGATAACAATTACCTCAGCAGCTCCTCGCGCCAGGACTGTTCACTGGAATGCGTTGCCCGATAAACGATCATCGATAAACGACTGAAACTTCGTCGTAACTCCGACATCTAAAAACCTATCTCTTTATACTTGAATCACTGTAAACACTTCAGCCACAAAATTTCTGTACAATTAAGGAATACTCGTCGAGTGCAAATACTGTTGTAGTTATTTGTTGTTGTCGTTGTTGACATGCAAAAACGATGATTATTTTGGGGGGTTTTCTTTCAACTCAAATGAAATGTATTTTTTGTATATTGTTCTAGCTTGTCATTGTGATAAAAATAAAACAGAGACAATGCTTCTGCCACAGGCGACAACGAGCCGAGTAGCCCCAGCCCAAGAGCTCATCTAACTTATTACTGATCATTTTTGCTGAAACACACACACTTTTTATCACACTGTTAACTATTATCAGGGCTTAATAGTCTCCGCAACTCGCCACGACTGTGTGTTCAGCTTGGTCAAGCTGCAATCTAAGGGGCTATTTCTGTTTTGTGTTTATTCGAATGCGAACCGAGCGATCGAGCAACATTTTACCAACTGCCAGGCAGAAAGACAGGAAAATTGAAAATCGTCGTCGTAGTCGTCGCTCCCAAGCAAATACAAATTTATACTAGGTGGGTACTACGACCCGCACTCCCACCCCTTAGCCCACATACATATAATATAATGTGTGTATATATCCACATCAGATATCGCACACACACACACACACACTCACTCACTCACGCAGGCAAATAAGTAGCATTCAACACTCAGTATAGAAGAGAAAACATTTCGTCGTTGTTGCCACCTAATTACACATAAGACATGTTTGTCTATCGATCGGCCTAATAGTCGCGTCTATATCTAATTTACAGTTATCAGCAATGAGTTGGCCAGCCGTAGAGAAGTGTATTGGTGATATCTTTATTTATGCATACGAATTTTCCAAATTTCCAATAGCCAAATCATTAATTTTTTGTTTTAATGTTTCATATAAAACTGAAACGCGTTTAGCAAAATAATCGAAAATTTTACTTTTTATAAGGCAGCAAAAGAAAATAACTAAAATAACATAATTATAATGTCCAAGAATTAAAAATGTTATTAGAAATTATTATATATAATTATTGAACTTTTATTAAGTTCATTTTCTTAAATTTATTGCATTTATTATTTTCATTATATATATTTTTTTGGGTGGATTCGTAAGATTGTATATATATAATTAAGCTAGGGTTGAAAGCTTCAAGTCAAAGCTTAGCGGATATAGTAAACTTATCTTAGGAAGTGAGGGTATGTTTATGGGTCTACATGCCTAAATATATGTTATATATTTGCCAACTCTCTCTCAAATGAGCCGTGAACTTGTCCCACGACGATGCTCATTTCAAAACGTAAATTTACCTAAATAATCATAAAAACATATGTATGTATATATGTATTTATGTATAGCCAAATGCGTATACTAGAAATGTGCAAAAGTTTTGGTATGCTTTTGTCAAATTTATTTTGAAACGCAGAAGAATTGCCATACATGCCTAAGGCACATGCATTTGGAATATATGTATGGATGTATTATATATATATGTATATATATATGTATATATATATGTATATTAATATTTGTATATCATGTGTTCCGCTTTACACTCGAACCGGTTTATGCCGGCCGCCATCTATGGTATTTTTGGATGGCCACCCAGTTGCCACATCCATCATAAAAGAGGCCAGTTCTTTGTGTCCTGATCGATCTATATACAATGAACAATTTATATACTATTTTTTTATATATTCTTATAGCTGAAGGACTGAAGTTGAATAAACTTGTGTGTGGGAAAGTTTACACATGCGATCAGTCTTTTGATCTCACAGTGATCATTAGCCATTAATATCATGCATATTTATACACTAAGAAAAACGATAGACTTGATTAGTTTTGGTACTTGAATTAAATCAAATCAAATCGAAAATCCTAAACCCAATTTCTATGGAATTGGGTTGGGAATACAGGGTTTTTCTTTCCGAGTTTTTAGTTTTATTAATTTGAACTTCTATCAAAAAAGCCGCTGAACTGCTTTGGGCAGGGTCCATGTGTTCTTCCCCAATCGGCAGTCACTCTTTTAGTGAATATCTAATCAAATGAATTGTAAAACCATAACAAAATTAGTTGCGGCAAACACAATTGGAGCAATAAAGAACCGCAACGAAAGTATACCGGTATTAGGGAAGACTCAAGTGTCATAATGGAATTAATAATTTTACAGCGAAATTACTCATGTTAAAATACAAGAAGTCTTAACTTTTATCACAAAATCGGTGACGTCAAGGAAGTGACGCATCTGGCACAATATTTAGTAGCCAAGTGTTGATTACAATGTGAGGCACGTCAAAATAAAAAATTAACTATGATTAGGTCTAAAATGTGACCAACCTGTAGTAGCCGCATTTTAACTCATTTTTTTGTGAACTCTTGGAAAACATAGATTATGAGACTTGGCCATGTGATGTCTGTAATAATCAGCATGTGTATGAGCAACAGTTCAAAGAACTCACTTCTAGTTTAGTAGACAGTCAGCTGAACTGGTTTAAATTTTATTTATAACACTGTGTCGGAAAGTGCTCAAAAAATATGATTACAAATATGTATAAACAATTCACAAACACAAACAGCATATAAGTATATGTGGTATCTATATAATATTATCTAATTTGCCTTTTGATTCAGTAAAATATTTTACTAGCTTGAGCTCAATCGCCATTCATTCAATCATTTTCATAATTAAGAAAAATATATGAATTTAAAATAATTACGATTATAACTTTCCTATAACTGTGGAATTCCATTTTAATTGATAACTAAAAGATATATATATATACATATATATATATATTTGTATATTGTATAATAGTCAAATAAATGGGTCATTTCATTTCCTGCTGCCGTTAATAGCATTTTTTTTAATCAAGTTTTATCTTTGTCAAGCGCTCAGTTCTAAAATTAAATGCTGATTTTTTTGGCCATGCCAAAAACTTGCCAGCCAAAAAGGGAAAACAAATACCTAATAAATCTTGCATATAATTAGCCAACTTATTTGCCAGTCGATTAACGGCTCTGACTTCGACTTCGATGTCCAATTTGAACTTGTCTCCGGTTTCCACACACACACACACAGTGTGAACTGGAAAATGGTAAAAAAAAGGCGACTCAATTGCTAAATACGGTTAAAACATAACGGACTGAATAAAAGTCAAGGTGTATGGGAGAAGTCTGCGTGTGTACATATGGAATTAACATTGTTAAAACTTTCCTCATGAACGCGAAACGCGAATAACTCGATTAACAAAAGAGGACTTGAACAAATAAGCAAAGTATGTGTCAGTATTTATTGTGTCTCCATCTGTGGCATACGCCACGCCCAATAAGCGTGTCGCCCGAGCGGCATTTTTAAAGAGTCGCAGTTAATGCAAAAATATGCCCGGAGACTGGGACCAGGGTGGAAAGCTTCTCCTGCCAGGTGCTAATAAATCCGATGTAGATGATGATTTTTTTTGATGGGGAGACCTGTTTGGAGGGGGGAGGTGGATGCTTATCAACGGCAATGATTTGGTCATGACCGGCTTTTTTTTCTTTCACTTATTTTTTATCTGTTTCACATGTCGCAGTCTCGCGCATGCTTGTAAATAAAACTGAATTAAGCCGGGCAAATAGCTGCGAGTGCAAGTATGAATAAGTGTGCTCATTTGTTGGGGCATGTGACAGGGCCTCGGCTCGTCAGTTTGTTGAAACACTAAAGACAGCATCTACTACTACTACTACTACCACTACCACTAAAACGATCACCAACATGCGCTGCTTGTTAAGCTAATGACTACACGCTTTCTACACCATCAAAAGCTGGTAGCGCAACAAAATTAAAACACAAAAAAAGTGGTACAGTCTGCACACAAAGTTCAAACAACTTGTAACACTCGAAAAGGAAAAATAATAACAACAACAACAACTGTAATATCACTTTATAATAGATTTGCAATTTACATTCAAGTGCAACATGTGGAAAATTGCGCTGTTTAAAATGAATAACTGTAAGTTGAAAGTATTTACAAACCAAAAAAATTGCACTCCATTGTTGTTGCATGCGAAATAACGGCTAAAGACACGTGAAACAGGTACAGTGAACTCAAAAGCTTGATTTATCAGTTTGTCATTTGTTGCCTCTCACATGGCTTTTTTTTACATTAAACAGGTGACAACAATCTACAGACTTGTATGATAATATGTGTGCATATATAGCAAATAGCCGAGTGCTGCCTTAATTTTAATTATTTTTTCATTATATTAACAAATGCCTCTTTCGAAAGAAAATATCCAAATACACCTTAATTATCAGCTTTGCTATGCAAATATTAACTATTTGTTTAGTCATTAATACAAATGCTGACAGCAATTTTATATAGCCATGGACTTAGATATGAAAAGTTGAGTAAACATAAAAGTGTGCAGCTGTCCTAGATTACCTTTAAGCCACACTAATTGGTAGCCAAAGTGAGCCGAGTGGCTTTTGTTATCGGCCTCTAATTTATTTATAAAGGTAAGTAAGTACAGGCATTTAAATTCCACACAAGCGGCATGAAAAGCGTCCCGTCCGTCATTCACCCGCACACCACCAAGCTCTCCCAACGACCTCCGCGACCAAACTGTTTTACGATCAATGCGCGCGACCCAGCCGAATGCCAAAATCTTCCTGAGGCCATCACACTCTCAGAGAGCGGGAGAGACAAAGAGCGAGAGCGAATGTGTGTACAAGAGTTGGCGCGGGTGCAAGAACGAGAGCAAGTGCATGGAGTACAGCATGCTGAGCGACCGGCGCAGGCAGCTGAAAAAAAGCAAAAAAGCATGCGCTCTCTTCGAAACCAACAACAGCTGCAGCAGTATAAGAGTGATGCTGCCAATGCTACTGCCGATGTTTTTTGTTGCCATGCAATGTTTTTGGCTGCGCGTATTCTCATAACACCAACATAAGTATTATAAATGATTGTAAACTGTACACAACTGGAGACAAGTTCAATGTGCAATGTGAAAGATGACAACAAGTTATGCTGCTTCACATATCAAACAATGCATTTGAAAACCTGTACTAATACTTATAAATAATTACGTATAAGATAAATGAACTCTTTGAACAGCTGTGGGTGTTTGTGTTGGGAACTTACTCGTACATAGCATCGACAAGATCGCGTTCCCAGGTCATAAGACGCTTCATGTTGCCCAAAGAGAAATGCGTGTAAGTTTGAAGAAGCTTTTGAATTCAATGCACACGCGTCCGTTATACAACACGGTTTGTTTGTGTTTAGTTTTGTCTTTTTAGTTTTTTGAGGTCGGCGACAAAATGCGGCGTCGCTGATGCGATAGCAACTAAAATGTAACGGACAGCAGCAGCAGCACAAACAAATGCAAAATATGTTTGTATCTGTGTGTTTGTGTGCTTTTGCTGACAAGTGACAGCTCCTCCTCGGTCGAGCGATTAGCAAAAAAAATAATACACACAAAAAACTGTTCTCTGGCTCTCCGCTCCTGTTACAACCTTGACGCCGATGCGATAGCTGAGAATCTATTACGATTATAAAAATTGATGTTTGTGTTTGGAAACAAAAGATTCGAGAACTTTTTTTATTTTTTTATTTTTTGAATAATACTGTTAACCGCTGGATGACGTTATCGCTGGCTGATCTGAATAAGGGCTGTGGGAATTTACGAAGCGGATGTTTCGTTGTTGTTATATTGCTTATTGAGGCTGTTGTTTTGTTGTTGGTGTTGTTGTTGTTTGGGAACTCTCTCTTTGGTCACAGCGAATACGCGTTGCGGCTTTTAAACTTTTCGCTCTTATCAGAAATGCGTTCTTTTTGTTGTTGGAAAGGCGAATATGGTTTTTATTTTGAAATAAACAAAAACGCGCATTATTATTTTCACAGCGTTTGTTCCGGCCGGCGTCGTGCGGAACTATTTACGGTTTTTCGTTAACGTTAATTTTATTTGCTTTATAAAATTTTTTTGAACAGTTGCGTTTTCCGTTTTGTAATTAGTTTAGCGGCGTCGCATTTACAACTGACAACGTTGCATGTCCGATGAGTTAAAATAACTTTACAACGCCTCTGCCGATCGTGCATCGAACTAAGAGCGCGTGAGAGCATACAACACGTAGAAGAGCAGATGTAAAGAGTGTGATTGAATAGTGCAAAAGAGAGCGCGCGAAGCAGCAGCAGCAGCCACAGAAGCCTCGTCGTCGTCAAATCAAAGCGCAGGTGGAATCACTTTCTGCGAAGACGGTTGAAATGAAACTGAAATGCTCAGTTGACGGCATTGTTGCTTTTTATTTCAATTTCAAGTATATAAAGTAGAAGAGCCGATAGCAGCAGACACTGCTGCGCTGCCTTAACATGCTGCCAAACACATTCAAACACTAGCACAGCTACAACAACGGCAACAGCAGAATGTGTTAAGAAATATGCGTAGTCGGCCGAATATGAAAGCTCAATGAAATACAACAGCTGATAACCAATATGTTATTGTTGTTGTTTTTCAATACAAAGCAAAAGTAAGTTAACAACAATAACAAACAAACGGTGCGAAGTCGACGTTGACGCGATTCCACAAACAAAAAAAATGAACTGAAAATTTCCATTTTCGGCAGTAGCTTTCAGAGAAGAATCCAGACGCGCTTAAATCAAGGCAATTATCGCATTCCCTGTCGCGGAGTCACAGTCGACGTCGACGTTGACGTTATTTGAGCTTACGTCGCGTATACGTAATATTCATGCTTGCAAATATGCACAGTAAACAGTGTGCAAAAATGTAAATTTAAAAAGCTATGCAACTGTTAACGGCCTCTGTTGTAGCAATTAATTTCGTTGCTGTTGTTTTTATTGTTATTGTTGCAACAAAGAGTTGAAGCCATGGCTAAATGACCGCAAGCTTTACCCAACTGTTGAGGGAGGCGTGGCTAATTAGGAGGGGGGCGTAGTTTAACATTATTGTCAATTGCGATGTTTACAATCGGCCTCACTATGTGTCTAGAATGCATATATGTATATATTTTCTCACAGCACGAACGATTTTTAATAAATAAATCAGACATTCTATAAAATATATGTGTATCTAGACAGTGTGCGCAGTTGAAAAATTCTCACGTCGCAGTCGAAATTTTGCAGTTGATATTGTTGTATTTTTTTCAAATTTATAGCTAGCTTTCTATCTGATTGTTTTTAATTTGCAGTTATCAGCAGCAAGCAAAAAAAAAAATACAAATTAAATAAAAATATAAGTATAAATACTCGACCAATATTTGCACAAGTTATACAAGGGTGCGACTATAGTACAAAGTATTGTAATCACATGACATACCCATAACATTTGATTACAATAAGAATCTATATTGCCGGCTAAAACTTACGACTTGACATAATCATTTAAAAATACCCTTAACACCATTAAGTACATGAAAAACAATCGCAGATAGAATTCAAAAACTGAATCATTGGGAACAATGGAGAACAATAAGATTTTATTGAAATTTTATGTTATCACAAATGAGTTAAAAGAACAGCAAAAACAAAAAGAAAAAACACAAGATGAATAAATCACGATAAAAACAAATTAAGAGCATATATATTTTTGATAAAATGATTCATTGCTAAGAAAACACGCTGTAGGGCAATTGTGTTATCGCATTTGCAGCTTCAGTTTCAAGTTAATTGAAATGTCGAAAACGTTTTGTTAAGCAAAATAATATATTCTTAGAAAACCCATTAATCATAAACCACTTGGCCATAATTAATTTGAGCAATTGCAGATAGGGCAATTGAACCCGGATTTCAAAACAAAATTTAATAGAATATTAATCATACGGCACGTATCACAACAAAAAATTCATTGACAAAGAAAGCAATCAAATAGAGCAGAATTTGTATGTCTGTCGAAAAATTGATAGGCAATTGGCAACATAAATATATTAATGCTTATTTTGGGGCACTCATATTTGGCTGCAACTACAAGCTTAACCATTTAGTTGTATAGTCTATATTTAGCACCATTGTTAGGGTATACAGCATAATGGCTGCCCCGGCAACAGCTGTTTGCCAGTTGACAGCCACTTGAGGAAATCCCCTTGGCACTTGGCCAAATAAAGCTGAGGCCGAGATATGTGTGTGTGTATGTGGCTCGGTGTGGGCGTTTAAAATGTTTTTAATTTACTGATACTTATAAGAAAACAAAGGCAAAAAACAAAATTAAAAAAAAAAAACAAATTAATAAATTATGCGCAATAAGTGTTGCCAGCTTCTATTTGTTGATAGTCTGCTGGTGTTTTTAGCGAAAAGTTGACTTACTTATGCAAATTAATGCCAGGGTGCCAAAGAGTTGTTGACTATCAGCTTATCATGCATAAGCAAGTGTAACTGAAAACTGTCTGCAGCCATCAGAAGTTACAATTACGCTAAACTCAAAAGATGATAAAGGCAAACAGGCAAAAATAAATACATATATGTAAGAATGATCTAGTTTGACTACAGCAAAACCAACAACAATTGAATAAGAATGCTCTACACAAAGAGAGCTCCACTAGCAAATACCCTGAACATAAATCTTTATCTATCATAAGGTATGTATATGTATAAATATATGCATATATACATGTGTACATATATGTATTTATAAGAATTTGGCATATATAAAAAAACGATTTTCTTTCATGTTACTAAACCGATCTTGATTACATTTCTAGAGATGATCAATATAATGTCAAGGTATATTCATAACCAGTTAAAATTGGTATATCTATAAAATTCAGATTTTTTTGGCTAACGATGATGTTAGCGCCTTCATATAAGCAGACATGACTAGATTGACTCAACTATTCATGCTGATCAAGAATATAGATACTATATGGCGTCTGAGATGCTTTCTTATGCCTATCACATTGTTTGGCTCAACATCATCATACCCATTTTACACATTTTCAACTGGATTTTGGATATGATAAGCCACATTATTTGCATATGAATGTCAGGGGCGTTCAAGTTGCCGAGCATTCAAAGTGCTCGGTATTCTTTGCTGGTCGTTGCTAAGCTAAATCAAATTAAAGCTGCACTCAGTCGAATAGAGAAAAAGCTCAGTTACATGCCTAGCGGAAATCATATTTAATTGTCCACCCACCGACGGCCATAAATCAAATATAATTTAATTTTGTCATTCATCCAATCAACTGAAAGTTTTATCTTTTGTCGCGTGTCGCATTTTCAGCATTGCTGACGCTGACGCAGAACCTGACAATGACGCCGACTGACAAAGACAGCTGGAATCAGGGCAGAATCAGAGGGCGCTTTTGCTACCCGATTACATTATCACACATGGCATTCTAGCCCCTAATATATATTCGAATATAGAACACTAAATAAAAAAGCGCAAATGCTACCCATATGCAAATCAGATAAGTCGTCGCTATCAATTCCATATGCAGAAAGGTGTGTATCGCACTTTCTCTCTCTGTCTCTTTCTCTCTCGCTCTCTTTATTTAGTATCTCTTAGTTTCTTACCAGCTAGAGCTGTTGCAGAAGTTTGAGAGCCTTCGAACAATTATAGAAATGCGTTTGGCAAATGTTTGCAGACACTGTGAACAATGATTTCTCTGATCTTTGGCAAAAAGCCCTGGCCTCATTTCAGTGTATACATGTCGGATGGGCAATATTCATTCCCCATATATATATATATATATATATATATATATATTAACTCTCAACACTACACCCTGTAAACCGTTGAAACTACACGGGTCAATTGCGTTATCAAAAAAGTATGCTATATTAAAGGACAAGTAAATGCAAAATGACTTTGAACTTTCATAAAAACAGCGATAAAAAAATAAATTAACTGGAATTAACAAAAAACCTTCTGAAGTCTTTAGAAAAATGGTTTGACAGTTTCTGGAAATTTATGTTGCTGTTATCATTTTTTTTTTTTGAGTTGTTGAAGTTTTGGTTTGCTTTGGTTTTAACCAGTTCAAACCGGAACAGGAAATTTTATTTTAGACAAGTTACCAATACGATTTATAGAACTTTGAATAAATACCGCAATGTTTATACATACTAGAATCTGAATCAGAACCTAAATTCGATTCGGTTTGACAACCTGTGCTTATTAATGTCTTTACACAGTTTTGGTTTGCTTTGGTTTTAACCAGTTCAAACCGGAACAGGAAATATTATTTTAGACAGGTTACCAATACGATTTATAGAACTTTGAATAAATACCGGAATGTTTATACATACTAGAATCTGAATCGGAACCTAATGTATTTACACAGACTCATTATTTTCCCTATTGCGATTTAAGGAGCACCTTTGATATATACCAGTTATATGTATTTGAATAAAGACTCACCTAGTTAATGGTCCCGGCGACTCGCTGACCGCTTTGATGGATCTCCTCAGTTGCCTGTGGCATGAGCCCAAGAAGGATTCCTTGCGGGAGAGGAGAGTGCCACTGTTGCTGGATTCGCCGCCAGCACTATTCATTCCCGATCCGTAGGTGGGGCTCCGATTGTACGATTGCTCCATGTTGGCACTCGTCTCGGTGCTTGGATCTACGCTCGAGCTGCCCGCAATCGTTGTAACAGTTTTGGTTGGCGCCTCACCGCTGAGATGTTCCGCATTGAGTGGTTCTGACTCCTTGGAGTCCTTGGTGAGGTTCGCTTGAGCAATCACAGCCTGCTTGCTTTTGTCTTCGCCGATGAGCAGTTTGGTCCAGGCACTTTCGCCACCCACTGCTTCCGAGTTATCCATAATCATTCTTTTTGGCATTATTATACAATAATTCTGGATTCCTCCGCCGGGTTTACTTTGGTTCTGCTTTTTGTTTTTGTTTTTGTTGGGCATTCGTTATAATGGAAAATTGTGGGACGCACTTTTCGCCTTTAGTTTAGGGACAGTGGACACAATCATCGAGACGATTTTGGTTGGAGTTCTGTAATCCAAAATGAAACCAGTTGAGGACTTGTGTTTACTTATTTAAAAGGTCAACAAAATTTGTTTTTAACAACAAGTTAAAGCCAAAAAGCTCGTTATTATTAATTTATTGTATTGCATCATTAATTTGCTAATTCATTAATTTGTTGCGCTTGTTTATATGATGAGCTGATTTTGAATTATGAGAAGAATTATTTATAGCCTGACTTCGGTGCTTTTTTTTAAATTAGTGAACATATTTTAGAAATGAAATTATAATTTATGCTCAGCTTTCATATTTGTTGATTGGTAAACACTGAATATAAATATATATAACTATTTTTTTTTTTTTTGGCTAAAATCAAGCTGTTCACGGCTATTGTTCGTATTAATAGCGAACGCCGCTGTATTAATTATTAATTTTAGACATTTTTCACACACATATTGCTGACCAAGTTTTCACTATATTTATTTTTTGATGCCGGGGATTTGTGTTTGTTTATAAATAATGCTCGTAAAATACATTTAATTTCCAAAAAATAGAATTTTTGTTAAGTGGAATTCTTTCATAAATTCTTATATACCATAAAGCTAAAATATGCATATATATATTAATTATTTATTTGTTTATTTTTTTGGATTGCTTACTTTTTACCGTATAATAATCAGCCGAAAATATATAAAAACGAGATTTCACTTTGCAAACAATTTAAATGCTCAATTATGCTGGCGTTAATTAAATAATTTGTGTAATTTTCTGTTATTATAATTATAATTGTTGTTTTTAGCACTTGTTAAAAGATAACCGTTAATCGCGAAGCGCGCGACAAATCGCGACACGATTCCAAAATGCGCGATGGCAGCGAACGAAATAAAATTGACTTACTAGGAGCGCAACGAGATGAAGACTGCTCTGCTCGTGTTTGTTTTGAATGCTGATGTGGATGTCGATAGCGCTGGCTGTGAATGCGAATAACGCAGACACACTGGACTGCTGAGCACACGCACGCGCTTTGGCCACACTGCGAATCGGAGTGTGAGTATGGTGAATTCGACGGGTAAACTGTAAGGGGAGAACACGTGTTTTTTTTTTTTTTGGCTTTGCTTCTTGCTCCGTAGCGTATGAGCAGCGATTGCGAATTAACTTGGTGCTCGAGTGCTCGTTGCCAGTTTTATTATCCAAATGTGAGCAGCAGGCAGTAGCAGCAGCAGCAGCCGCAGCAGCAGAAGCAGCGACAGTAACAGCGACAATAATTGTGACTCGACGCGATGCGACCGGTAACGGTAACGTGATGTATCACACACTTTTATCGAGTTGGCAACCGAGGCGTCTGCGTCGGCGTTGCGTCGGTGTTCGACATCGGCATATTCGTTTTTGTCTCGGCTTTGGCTTCGGCATTTTGCTGTTGTGTTGTTCGTTGTGTACTTTTGGCTTTTGTTGTTTGCTCGCGAGCGCTAAGAATAGGAAATCTGTCACAATGCCGCCAACGATGCTGAGCAACTGGCAGTCAAACACATCAATAGCTCCCAGTATATATAGTCCATCAATAGTGATGCTGAGATTTTTGTGATCATCGAAAAGCTCACAAAGAGAACCGATTGCGCTGCAAAAGCTCCTCTTGCAGGTGCAACTCCTTTTTGCTGTCCGCAAAGTAGGCAATGAATATTTTTGTAGCGACTCGAAGCTCTTCATTTGTGCAGTGTGCAACAGTTTTGACGGCCATTCGTCCAATATGACACAACAATTACACTAGGTAATCAATCAAAACGGCAACGCCATAAATTGATCAATGTGCAAACTCCCCTTACGATTTAAGCCACAATAATAATTATTTATTGCTGACGCGCTGTAAGTTGATAAAACTTGAGACAGGTGAATGGGAAGTTAAACAGATAGACGGAGATGGTCACATCACAAAAAGTGCTGATAAATTTGTCACGTTGTTAAGCATGCTCTAAATCTTACTCACTTCTCTTAAGAGTAAAATTCACACAACACGTTTTTTCCCTCTATTTAATTTGCATGCTATTTGGTTTGTTTACACGACGCGAAAAAGAGGTATAATAACTATAATAACCTAGATGCAATAAAGGTATGTGTACATGATAGATTTACATATGTGAGCATGTTAAGTACCTATGGGAATAAGATGCCATCAATAGTTTTGCATTTTGCATTCTATATTCTATTCTGGCCACAGACAATTTCAATACTCATCGTCAATCAATTATCGCAAAACAATTTGTTTGTAGAACAAACAAGTTGAATGTTAGCGAATTGCTGGGTATATCGAGAGGCGGAGCCATCGATCTCAGTTACTGCACTGCGCCTAAGTAATTGTTTCCTTGGAACATCTGAATGCAAACACAATTAGTGTAATGTGCAAGGTGTCACATGTTTCGTAAACAACTTGACAAAAGACAACAATGACAGCCGTAGGTCTGTGATTCACTACACTTACATTTACAAGCGAATACTAAGTGAAAACAACAAAAAAAAAAAGCGATTAAATTATTACATCAATTTGCATACATTGCACACAAATTCACCCGCTGATTTCCAAATACATTCATAATGTATTCGATTCTTAGAACATGTTTTTGAAATATCAATCAGGTAACTGCATCAATGCAAACACATGGAAATTGAACACTTCGCATTCCTATATCTATTTTAATGACTCTGTTTACTTGATCACAAGTGGACTGTGAGGTATTCTATAATTTTGCATTTTGATCAATGTTTTTGAGTTTAATACAATTATTGTTCCAATCGAATTTCATTTGAAATTGTGTTTTATTGCCTTACGAAAATAAGTTTCGTGAGCAAACAAATAAATATGAATAGTACAAGTGTATCTATAGACATGTTATTGGCATCCAAATGCATTCACTGACTGACGTCAATTGCTCATTATTCACTCATATACACACATACATATATATACAAACATATCCAAAAACTAATTTTGTTTTTAACAACTGATATTTTTTTTTTCAACAGTTGGCTTATAATAATTGTTTGTATACTAAATAAAATGCTAAATCATTGCACAAAAGAAATTAAAATTTCATAATTTATTTAAATGAACATTTCGCTTCAAGTAATTAGTGTTTTTCTTTTTATTTGT
This sequence comes from Drosophila cognata, assembly GCA_035041535.1. Taxonomy (NCBI): domain Eukaryota; kingdom Metazoa; phylum Arthropoda; class Insecta; order Diptera; family Drosophilidae; genus Drosophila; species Drosophila cognata. The sequence continues at coordinate 6,360,156 of JAWNLC010000571.1, read as the reverse complement.
GTTTTTTTTATACATATTTATTTTATTTAGTATATGATGTGAGGTCTTTTGTTTTATTCCACAGCTGTAAGATCAAGAATCTCTAACTATTTCGACCAATAAATTATTTTCCACCCATTTGTTGTAATTACATTAAGTAAGAGTGTTGCAGTCGTGAGTGCATGACTTGTAAATATAAATATTATATTTATAAATTCGCACTTACATTTGTGTGCTCGAAAATGTCACCTTCTGCAATCTTTACAAGCCATTTGCACAACATCATGATACACTTATTAACCATTTTAAATGGTTGCAGGGTATAAGCCACATACGACTGAAAATATGTAAAATTTAACCAAGTTAAAAGTCTTTGGAGAGGTGAGAGTCTAAAAGAGAGTGTTAATTGCCTTAACAATTGTAAATGATATAAAATCTTTTAATATAATTACAGGTTGACACACAAGTCCGCTAATGATTTATTTATTTATGCTCAGCAAAGTTATAGACACATTATCGTGAGCGTCTTCTCAAAAACTGGCAATTAAAAGTTTCAAATCAGCTTTGCCAAAGTAGAAAAACATAAGAAAAAATTGGAAATGCTCCACTCGAGTGGGAAGCTCATTGCGAATTATTTAAGTGTACAAGTACGTCAAGTAGATTACATGTGTATGAGCTTACACTTAAAAAAATCACTCTGAATTTTAATAACTCACCTTATTAATCTTAAATGGAAGGTTGTGTCTGTCCAACAAACATTTTCCTTACCTTACAAATATATATCATTTCAATAGATAAAATTCCAACAAATATTTCAGTTATATTAGTTTTAGTCATATATATCATTTCAATAGAAAAGATTTCATCTCCAACAAACAAGATAAGAGCTTGCATTTCTACTTATTATAAATATTTTTTACCATAAAATAACTCTCTTAAATCTGAAAATAGAAAAGAGTCTTTATATTATTGTGGCATATTTCTTGGTATATTGAGAAATATTCCAGTGTTTAGAGCGATTTTCTTAAATTCTGTGCGATTGTTTTTCTGAGTGTACCCAAGTAAATTGCTGACTTACTTGCTTATCCAAGGAAATCATTAGCATGAGCGCATTATGCTATTCCAAAAATAATTTCGATTCAAATGCGCAACGTGGAAATACGAGACGAGTGTGCAGACACGTGCTTAAGCTATAGACGTATATGTAACCATGAAACACACAAACACACACACACACACGTACACACACACCCACACACACAGAGACATTACTTTACACAGGCATTACTTTAAGCATTGCATAAGACGCTGCATATCTTGCTCGACCCACTTGTGGCATGCTAAGTTTAGCATTTTGATCCAGCTTTAGTGTGATTCTAGATGCCGCACGGAGTCCTTGAAATGAAATTGCGGCACAGGCACGCAACAGGCGTCAGGAAACAGTATTGCCGCATTACAGGTGACAGCCGTTGAAGTTCCTTGAGCATTTGTTGCATGCCCCGCATAAGCCACAGAGATTTCCAGCCGACCCTGGTCCACTTTCTGAATCCTATCTAACTGCCAATTGTGAAGTCTTTGTACGGCTTTGTTGACCTCCATTTGTTTTGAGGCTATCGACCACTCGACCAAAGGCTGCACTTTGTCAATAACTTTGCAATTTAACTGGGGCAAATTAATTCATTTGTATGTCAGTGGTGGCAGGTTGAGCCAAGGATTCGCACCTCCTTGCCTCTTAATCAACGGCTGCAGGTATTTATTATTTATAGAAGGTAATTGCATCAATGCTGTAAACTGCTGCATTAGCATTATGATGACGTCAATGAATACAAATTTGATATTATTAATTTATTTGCTAACATTTCAATATTGATGTAAACTTTGGCGATTCTCTGGCTCGTGTTAAACTTAGAATAATATTAAGCCAGTATTTGAAATATTATTATATTTTAATCAGTAATATTCTGGGCAAACATGATTTGAACTCGAAGCACATAGAAAACCCCAACATGACAAAGATCCTCGCATTAGGTCAAGAATTGGGGTTCTATTGGCTCTTATGGGGTCACCATATAACTTTTATATTAATAATATACACTAATAATACTCACAGGATATTGTTTTTATTTGAATAATGCTTTTTTAGTTTAATAATTATGGCGCTTGGCACGTTCTGCATGCAAATAGTACAGCAATTTATTCGATTCGAAGTAATAAGGATTTTCTGCAGCACTCAAATCCGGATCATACTCAGCTCCATTAGATGGTTCGACTGCTGCATCGCTGAATCTGGCATCTATAAGGTGGTCGTTGTTGTTGCTCTCAGAAATTAGCTTTCTACGTTTCGCTGGGGGCTCAAATTCCGATGATGAAAAATTATAATCCATTCGTTTGCTTTTTCCAAGAAAGATAAAAGAATTTGTCTCCATATTGCAGATTTTTTTTAGAAAATAGGTAACATGATGATTGTTTTAATTTTCTCGGAAAAGAAATAGTATTTTTAGATTGACAAAGTAGAGAAGTGAAGAACAGCAAGCTAGATCTATTTATTTTTTTTTCCTTTAAGCTGATGGAATTTAAGAAGTAAAATAAAAACACAAAACACAAAACACAAAAGTGTTCGTCATTTATGGAAGTTAATTTCCACTAATTTTCAAATCCAAAAATCGACAATCTCCTTCAAAAAAATCATTATAGTTATATAATGATGGGTTTAATAGCTTCTTCTGCGAACAGCAAAGCCCGACAAAATCTGCCCATAAATTCAAACTCGTGCCTGTCATATCTATATAATACCTCATGTCCCATGACATTTGTTGATTTGCGTGTGTGTGTGTGTGTGTGTGTGTGTGTGTCTGTATGTGCGCATGTACGTGTGTGTCTGTTACTCATTTATAAATATTTGTGGCAAATGCAGGCGAAATTTACGAACGTTACAGTTATCTTGAGACAGCACAGCACAACTCTATATACGAGAAGACTTGCTATTTATCTTCTGATAAAAGCATTGAAAAATTATTTAAATTAAGTGTGCAAGCTGAGCTGAACAGAAACTAATTGTGCTCATTTTAAGCTAGACAAAGTCTGAGATAGAATTTATAACGCTCTGCTTGACTCTACTTGGAGCCTTCTCAAGAAATTTGCCAGTTATCTCTGCAAAGACAATTAAACATTATGTATATTATTATTTAGCTAATATAACTATGTCCAAACGGGTTCTAACTTACAGACTAATACATCTACTGGGTTCAACATGGTTGAAGGTTTCATTTAGTAGACAGTCTGCAAACAGATACAAAAAAAAAAACCAGAAAACAATTGCTTCAATTCAATGGGCAGACTGACTCTATCTTGAAACCTAGATAGCCCTATTTAATAAGCAACAACTGCAAACGGTAAATTGTTGCATACTTGAACAAATATGTGTTCATTCAACTCCAGACAGTTTTATCAGTTAGCTGAAGCTACTACTTTATTTACCCCGCAGTACATGAGCAAATTTTGGTGGGGAGCGTTACTTTTGACCCCGGCACTTGGCAACAGCAGCCTCAACAAGCCGCATGCCTCAAGTCCAATGTTGAATGTAGTCGTTTATTCTCGGAACCGTATCCATCATTATCGTCGCTCAGAATAGATTTGTGCGGCTGGTGACCATCAAAATCGAAAACATTCGTTTTGACTGTCAGCAATTTGAACGCCCCCATCAGCTGTGCAGCAAGGAAGGTCAATCTGTGCAGAGGTCAATAATTTCGTAGTTTGTGGCATTCATATATCATGGGTCAAAGTTGAGCGGCTTCCGAATTGCCAATCAAATCCTGACCAGCCTCAATGTTGGGAATGTTAAAGCTTTTTAATGTCCTGCGTGCATTCACCTTAACGTTAGAGGTCATTGATATGTGTGGCATATGTCTGTGAACTCGCTTCTTGCGAGAATGTTGCAAGTAACAATGAATCCAAATACTCATATAAAAAATCGGGCCGAAAACTTTTGTTATTTTTCGGTTTTTCTTAAAATAAATATACGACAAACATTTCTAAAAATTGTAGACAACTTTTTAAATGTCCTTCAGAAACGCAATTTTTCCGTTTTTTTGAGAAATCTATTTCAATTTATATAAAATAAAATATATTTATTTTTTCCAACTAAGAATAATTTAAGTGATATTGCTTGACTATTAGATACCCTGTATATTCAGAGAAAAATGCTCTATTATTACAATTCATATTTTCAAATTTAGTTTCAATTTAGATAATTTCCATCGTTTAGTTTAACCAATTTAAATATGGTAAATACTCGAGAGAATGGGAAAATAAATTGTAAGCTTCAATTCGATTTGTATAAAATGGAACAATGCCAGAAGAAGAAGAAGTAGAAAAGAGCAAGGGTCAAGTTCAAGTTAAACACACTCAGCAATTGTACTAGCAACTGTAGTTGGTTGCACGCGCTGTCGCCAAAGCACTTAGGAGCATAATAAAACTTGATCCACTTTCAATGGTCTATATATATGTATATATATATATACGTATATAAATACATATATATTCTTAAGGCAAAGCCCCAAGAGTCACGCTGTGGACAGGAAGCTGGGCACTCAATGCCAATTTGAAATCGAAGCGTGCCAAGCAAACCAATTACCATAATGCTGCTCCACACGGCTCATAAAACCAGCCAAGTCACCCACAAGCCAATTCACCGTCTCGACAGACATTCATTAGAACTAAATAAGAAAAGCCATAAATATATATAGATATATATAGATATACACAATAGCTTGTGGAAGTAACGATTTGCAAATGGTTGTATAAATAACTAATACTTAATAACAACATACTTAAATGCTAAGTCGAATCCCAACGAGGGCTAAGCAAATAGTTTGTGAATATTTCTAAAATGAGATATATATTAGGTATATTTGGATAATGCTGCATTCTCTCCTGGATGCTTCCTAAACAAACTATGAATCTTGCATTGTGAAAGTGTTTTCCTGAATTATATTGCTTTATTTGAATATATAACTTGACCTAAATCTTCAACATATGGTTGCGATTTTAAAAATAGCTTTCAAATGTGAGACATTAAATATTTTATTTGCATTACTATAAGAAAAAAAACAGTTCTACAATTCCACACTTCATAAATATCTGTGCAATGGCGAATATTTGATACACATTTTAAGTTAATTGGCGTACATTTTTCATGCTCATTGCCTGAGAGTCAAAAAACAAAAAATAAGTTTGGAAACACCCTCTGGTTTCTATGATATTATACAACCACTGATGCTTCAGAACACTTGACATTGGCAACAGAAAGCTGAAAAGACAAAAATAAACAATTGTCGCTGGGAATTGGCTTTATGCAGACAAATTGCTACAAACAGATGTAGTTTGTATTATTATATATATATATATATATATATATCTGGGCTATGAATTTGAGATTAATGAGCAATTGGAGACGCAGTTCTCAGGTTGTCAAGAAAACTAAAAGATTCCATTTTCAACCTGAGTTATACTTGTACTTGGCATGATTACATTTAAACATTTAATCGGCTGCAGCTGTTTGCAATTGTTTTCTGGACATAGGCCAAATTCAAGTAGACCAAATACAGAAGGAGCTCGACATTAGGTCAATATGCGTTCCAGTTGTTTTGCTTCTCAATATATTTACAAATAGTGTGTACAAAAATTTAATTGTTTTCTAAATAAACATAAGCGTATTTGCGTTTTAGATTTATTTTATTTTAGTTTATGTATTTTTTATTATCGTTAGAGAAGCATGCTACAAGTTTAGTTACATATATAAACTATAAATAATTGAATGGATTCCGGATGTCACTTTGCTTTGCCATCAAAAACAAACATTTTGATTTATTTGTTTGTCTGTGAAAATAAAATGCGTTTTATTTAATTTGCGATTAATTTTGAGAAAATACAATTTAAACACATTTGATTTTGTATTTTATTTTATAAAATCATTCATGAAATTATAAATATTCTTTCTGAATAAAAAGTTTAATTGCCTTTACAAAAGGTAAGACCAGAAATTCGAAATATATAATAAAATTTGAAAATATACTTCTCGTGTTTGAGTTTTTTAGTTATGAGTAAGAATGTGGGGTCTGTAAACTTATTAGCCGATCCTTGAAGAGATATGTGCCCAAGTGTCAAGACCCTAATTCTCATTGATACTTGTCAAGAACATATACACTTTATGGGATCATAGATCATAGCTTTTGCGTGTAACTTTTAACTTATTTATATTTTATGGGATCATAGATCATTTTCTATTCTATATCCATATATGGAAATTCCACAATATTGTTATACCAATATGGTACATTAGCAAAACTTTAAATTAGTCGAGTGAACGTGTAGAAAATTCGATTTATTTTTAAATAAAAAACATATTTAATACCTGTTACAGATAAACCCAATCGCATTTAGCCTTAATCATGAATCATGCATATATATTAACAATACATAGAGTCTTGAGTATGTCTTTCTTTGCGTTTGGAAGTTGATAAACATATAATATGAGCAATAAAAGTGAATCATAAACTCAATTTTGGCAAATAAGTCGATAATTTATAATCGAATCAAATTATAATCGAAAACGTCCAAATCAATTTGTTCAAATAAAGCGATGACGATACGTAATTAAAGACGGACGCCTGCCAAAACTCAATTGTGAAACACTTCAGAGGTCGCATGACAAAAAACGAAATCAACAAAATGAATAAATGACAACCGGGGAAACACCCAGCCAAGAAGCTAACTCAGTCAGCTGACTGAATACAGCTCGCTGCTAATCGTGGCTCGCAAATTTCTGGCCAAATCGTCGATCTCTCCAATCTCGAGTGGGTTCATGATAATCACAACAATGATTTGCAACCCACACACTTGGGACGATATTGTGAAAATGTTAACTGTCCGTCCGGCTGGCAACTTCCTTATCCTGTGACTGTTGTTTTCATTTATTAATCACTGCAAATATTCGGACACCCATCCATCCATCCACCAATCCAGCAATCCACCCATCAACCACACCAACATTATCTTATCTAGCGAACTGAATAATTGTCTTTTGTCATCAACTCTCTTCAAACTGGCGTTTGTTACCTGAACTTCTTAAGACGAATTCAAGTCTATTAACAAACCGTACAAAGTCCAAACGAGAGTGCCGGACTATATGATACCCACTGATGTCATAACTAGACTTTTTAGCTTCCATTCTTGATTTCATTAATCAAAGGTGTTAAGATCTTCTTTTTATTGATCTGTGATCTTCTGAATCATTAACGAATACAAACATAAAACTATCTTATTACCCTGAATCCTTTAAAAAAGGGTGTAATGGTTTTTCCTCCAGAGGAAAAAAAGTATTGTCGCGTGGCGATAAGTTCCAAGAAACTTGTTTTACGAGCTTGATTATTTTTGCATATAGACCAATAAATCTAAATGTACTTTATCTGACTTAACAACAACTGTACACAAGTAAGAACGGCTATCACGGGCACTTCGAAGATTACATACCATTTCAACGTGTCGAAATCTAACTTTCAGTATAAATCTAAAAAATCAAGCGAAGTATAATTTAATGCATTTCAATTGCGATTGTTTTGGACGCGTTGATCATTCCAACATTCAAAAACCAAAACATATTTTTGGCCAACTCACCTCAGAAAAAATGTTTCTAAAACCGAAAATTGTGTCTTTCTAAACTAGAGTTCGTTTCTGATTTTCAAAATACAGTTTCCTAAAATTTGATAAACAATTTCTAAACTTATTTGTTCTTTTTTTTATTATTATTTCTTTTTCTATTTACACAGAACTCCTTTGTTGTTGATTATATTATATACGTACAAAACATTCGTATTTTAACATTTCACATGTACAAAAATATATTATAAATTCATAAAACTTAATTTCAAAACACTGGACATCGTACGGCGCTTCGAGTTGCCATATTTCATTACTATTTTCTGAATTTCAGAAAGAGTATATTTATACTTGCTGATCAAGAGTATATATACTTTATAACAACGCCTCCCGCAATGAGTTACAAGCTTCACAACAAAATTATAATACCCTCTGCAGGTGAATTAAAATCTTATATTAGCTCAAACGATATTTAGTCAATGTTATTGGTGTTTTTTTTTTTTGTTTTGTTTATACTGTTTATTCTTGAGAACTTTTTGGAACATATTCAAGTCATTTTTATACGACTGTTGGATTAATTTCGCGAAATATTCAACGATGTTTTCGATTGATTAAATAATTCAGAAATAAACAATACAATGTGTAAGCACCATGATGCCAGTTTTAATAATGTGTAAGTTTTCTCAAACGATGTTTTTGATAGTCGTAAATTTGTCGCTTAGTCAGAAAATCAGTCCCATGACATTCCCATAAATTGCACTTGGGCCATAAATAACATGGTTAAAATGTTATAATGCGTTCCGCATGGAATTATCAAAGAAGTTGTCAAAGTGACGACTCCTGTCAACACTACGGCCGTGATATTAACGTTTGTCCCTGCCAACGGTTGATTGCTGTATTAAATGCTGTCAATATTTGACGCCTGCCCAAGGAATGGTTCTTTAGATAGTAACTGGGACCCAACAAAAGCGTTTTACGGATCTATCACACTCAGAACAAAGAGTTCAGTTTGAAGAGTTAGCTTATGACGAAGAAAAACGACTGGAAAGAGAATATTTTAAGATACATTTAATTTATTGAATGTTGAAAAGAATGCAGCATTATCAATTATGAGCGACCGTGAGATACCCCTTAAAAATTGTACACTGTCTACGTAAAAATATATTTAAACATTTGAATGTTGGAATGAATGCCAAAAGTATGTACGATACAAATTTGACTATTTTGTAATGATTGGAGAAATTTGCTTATAATTTATTATCCAAAGTGATATTTTAAATATTATTTTAAGTTAAAAATAAGATTGACTATTAAGTTTATCCCAATGAAAAAAATATTATAATATATTCAATAATATATGCACAGATATATAATTATTATGCAATTTTAACTTACATTGATGATGATTCCATTAGCGATCACTAAATGCGGCAGAAATTATGAATTGGACTGCTTTGAATACATTGTGTTTTTTTTTTTTTTCATTTATGACAACACATGTTACGGAACTTTATGCACAAAACGCGCAACAGGAACCAGAACAAAAAGCAAACAAGCAAATTTCATGTTTATTTGCATTTTGCTTAGCTAAGTTGTCAAAAAAAAAAACGATTTTTTTTCCTAATTTAATATGTATATTGCAAATCGGTGCCAAAGTAATAATGTTAAGCGAACGAGTGCAACAGGAAAACTGAATAAATGTACACAAACAAATAGTCAACAGGAAAAGCAACAGGTCCCCCAGTTTTCCAATGAAGCGCATGTGCAGTGAGTGAGAGAGAACATCAACTTTGCAAAATATATGCATTAGCATTATGGAAAACAATGGCGAATATTAGCAAATGTGTCCATTAAAATACTAAACTCATTTAATTCTGCTTAAGCTCATATCAAAAACAATAAATATTCAATTTTAAAATTCAAACTTGGCGTTGCCAGTTAACCTAAGCTGTTATGCTGCCAGATAGTCACAAGCAGTATCTAATAAAAAATATTCCATTTTAAAATTCAAACTTGGCGCTTAAATTCATATGCAGCGCGTTGCCAATTAAACTTAAGCTGCTGCCAGATAGTCACAAACAGTAGCTAAGTGGCAGCGCTGTCACAAGTGCGCACAATGAGGCGAGCATCTAGCGTAAACTTAGCGCGAATTTGCAATCAAGTATGCGTTGAATGTATATTTTCATTTTAACAAGCATTCCTTTTACAATTGCCAATTGCTTTCGAAATATTGAAAAGAAATATAACATTTATATTGAAAATGTCGTTTGGTTGGGCATTCAACAGCGAAAACGGCTATCTGGAAGGACTTGTACGCGGCTTTAAGAATGGAATGCTAAAGCAAGCCGAGTACATAAATCTAACACAATGCGTAACGCTGGAGGATCTAGTTCTCAACATACAAAGCACCGATTATGGAGTATTGATAAGCAATGAAACACAAATTGATGTGGCACTAATTGAGTCGCATCTGCGGGAGAAACTAATGACGCAATATAATTACATACGTGCCAATTCGACGGAACCATTGACCACCTTTCTGGACTATATCCGATATGAGCACATGATCGATAATGTCGCACTACTGATGGCGGGTCTGCACAATCAGCGACCGATGAAGCAACTTCTGCCCATGTGCCATCCGTTGGGTCTGTTCGATCAACTGGAAGCCATCGAGGTGGCCAGCAATATTGATGAGCTTTTTAATGCCGTACTGATCGATACACCGCTCTCGAAATTCATAACTGGTAAATTCGACAAGGATATCAATCAAATCGATGTCGAGATTGTGCGCAGTGTCCTCTTCAAGGCCTATCTGGAGGACTTTTATCAGTTCTGCTATAAGCTTGGCGGCACTACGGCGAATGTGATGTGCGATCTATTGAGCTTCCGCGCGGATAGTCGCTGCATCACAATTACCGTCAATTCTCTAGATACACCAATGGAAGGCCCCCAACGGGAAGTTCTATTTCCCACCTGTGGCAAACTGTGTCCCATTACACGATCGGTGCTAGCGAATGCCACAGATTTCGAACAAGTGAATTCCATCGTCTGCAAGGAGATGAACTATGCCACCGTGTTTAAAGACATTGAGAGGGATACGGATAATATAATGACTTTGGATGATCATTTGCTCATACTCGAGGCCAAAAACCATGTTAAGTCGTATATGCAGCAATTTCACTTTGGCTGCTTTTACTCCTACATCAAGTTGAAGGAGCTCGAGTGCCGCAATATCATCTGGATTGCCGAATGCATCTCGCAATGTCAAACTGATAAAGTTAATGCCTATATACCCATACCGCTATCCTGATTTGTTTTACTATCTCATTCGATCTATTTATTGTATATCCTTATTTAATTAAATAAACAAAAACTCACAAAAAAAAAAAACAAAATTAAATCAGTTTGTATCAAGTCTTTCAACTAAATATTTTGTAGCTGCGTCGGCAGATAATGTTCATACATATTATATTTAGAAAGTCTCAAGAAGATAGTAAAGCTGGAAAATCCAAGCTGCTTAAAGCCGAAATAAATGTATTGGGAATCATGTTCGGGCGAATTTTAATTATTAGCTTTGTTTTTATAACTAACGTTAAATTTGAGATTTAATTTCGTTGCTAGGTGATGCAATTTTTGGAGTGCTTCTTATTTTCCTAACTCAAGCCCAAAGGTTCTAGCGTGAAATCAGCTGAGTCGCGAAACGAACGCTGAAACGATTTCAGCAGCAGGTTCTGTGTTTTCTTTCTTTTTTGCAAAACTCAGTTTCAATTCGCGATTCTAGCTGGCTAGTTGTGTGAAGATATAGCAACAACGTAACCGAATGAATCATCTTCGTTTGTTGTCGTGAATTTTTAACAATATGTATGTACATATATCAATTTTTCACTTTGCTCTCCAAGAGTGTGTGTGTGCATATGTGTGTGAGTGAGTGCGTGAGTGTGTTCAACTTTTCTTTTTTTTTTTGTATCAACAAAAACTATTTGTTTAAACAAAAACTATTTGATATGGAGCAGTAATAGGTCTGGCTGACTGTAAATGATACGGCTATATGCATATAAAAACATATACAAATTACCGTTTGATATAATTACATATATACACATACATGTGCACGACAGTCTGCGAGAAAAGCAATGCTTTTCCGCATTTTTCCGCGAGTTCAAATTTCCTGTTCTTGCATTTAAGCTCCTCATCCGCTCCCTTCCTCTGTGGGATGCCAGAGCAAAAGAAACGAAAAGCATTCTTTTTGGTTACTTTTTTCCTCTCAATACTTGTAAATCTCGTTTGCTATGCGACTTTTAAGTTTAGCCAACGCTCATTTTCTGTTCGTGTTCTTGGAATTGGAAAAATTACAAAATCAAAAAACCCCCCAATTGAGTGAATTAAAATATATAATACTATGCATACTTAAACTATTGTTACCAAAACATATATTATTGAAATCGAAGAAACACAAATAAGATTAGGAATTGCCAATCATAATAATCAATTTGGATAGATGCAATAGTTATTTTTCCCCATACCTATGACAGAATTCCAATAGACGCTGCCCGCCAATCTCACGAATCACAATCTCAATACAACAACAAACAAACCATTCCATTCCATAACCATTATTTGTGCCTTTCCGAAATATAACGACGAAGTATTGTATTATATATACATATGTATATATATATATGTGTGTGTGTGTGTGCAGCGACATATACACGAACGGCTTATGTATGTTCGGTTTATATAGTTGGTTTTTGTAGGCTTTCGTTGCTTTTGAATTTTTGAGTTTCGCAGTATTGAAATCGTGGTGGTGGTTGTTGGTTGAAATTCTGTTCTGCTTCCTCTTCATCTTGCTGAGAGTGCTCTCGCACGCTCGCTCTTTCGCTTGCTGCCGTTTAAGCGTATGTAAGTGTATATGTGTGTGAGCGTTTGTTTTGTTGTTCAGCAAGGTGTGTGTTGAAAAATAGTTAAGTTAAATTATTATTAAAAAATCCCGTGAGAGCAAAATTGAAAATTTACGCAACGGTTTCATTTGTACAATTTCGAGTCGTCGTTGTTATTGCATTGAATCCGTGTTGTTTTGTGGAATGGCCATAATTTTTTATAGTTGTTAAATGTAATTAACATTTTTCTTATATTCTCTTTTTTCTTCAAAAATATTCTCAACATAATAAGCGTAAATTTGTGCCTTGCATTTGTGTGTGTTTTATATACACGTGTGTGCGTGCGTATGTGTTTGTGAGAGAGAGAGAGAGCGAGTGCTAAGCGCGCTCTTGTTTTTCGTGCGCTAGTTGCGCTCTCAATTCATATCTTTTCCATATTACAGTGGGGCACAGGAAATATTGAATTAAATGGCTTTTATCAGTGCGGATACAATTTATAATTTTAACTAGGTAATAAATAATATAGATTTGCATTTATGGGGCGTAAACGATAACTGTCACATTTTATTAAAGGTATTTGCATTGAAATTAAATTCAACCGGCTTTTAATTAGCGTGTGCCCACTGTAAGCTCTCAATCTCATGTGAGTTTTAGGACAGCATTGAATTGCTGGAAAATTACTCAGCTTTCAGTGATTTCGAGTTTCGAATGCAGTAGAGTATGGCGTCTTCTTCTTCCCAGCTAGTCTTCCTTTTCCCAATCCTCAACCAATGCCACATTTCAAATTGAATCACAACACAAAAAAGAGGTTTTTATTTTATTATTCCAAGCGCTGTGTTTCAGTTCGCGGCTTCTTCGAATATCATTACGCATCTGGCGGAAATTCTTGTTTATGTATATATATATTTGTACATATTTACGTGCATAAATACTTAAGTATGCGCATGTAGTATTAACGTAGTTACGAACATTACACTAACACTTCAGTTCGAAAGAAAAGTGACGAAATCTTTGTACCCAAAGTGAACCAAGTGCCTCGTAATCGTATTTGGCATGTTTATTAACATTTTAAAATCGTTTACTCACTATCTCTAAATTTAGTTCGGCGCTACACACACACACATATATATATATAGAGATTTTTGAGTGTGTGTGTGTGTAACAGTTTGTGTGTGTGTGTACGTTTATTCTTTTTACCTTCCCCATTGCCGCTTATACATATTTCGTATTGAAATTTGTAATCAAAATCGATAAAAATATATATTTATTTGCCTACTTAGATTTCGTATGTATTTGTAAGCTGAGAACATATTGCATTTGTATTTGTATACATAAATGAAAATATGTATGTATATATGTATTTATAAAAGATTTTGAAGTGTTATTCTCCTCATTCTTTGTTAGATAGACAGACCCATATCTATGTACAAAAATAGCGAAAACAACGAAACGATGAGGGTGACGGATTTATTCGATTCGATTTATTTATTTAAGTGGTTTCGAAATCTGGTTTAGTTTGATTTTCTACTAATTCTAACCAGTTGGGAAGCTTAATATCAGTTTTTAATGATTTCAGAAATATTAAAATTGCGTTTTAAGTTAGTAAATACAGTTCAACTTCGTTAAGTTGAATTTATCCAAATCAATTTTTCTTTAATTCAATCTACTCATAGCTGCAGACTTTTTAATTAAAATTTCTAATATAAAAAAGAACAAAGTTTAAATAAGTTTATTTATCATATTTTTTAGATTATTTACGTAACTACTCGAAAATAAAGGCAAATAATAAAAGACAGATCGATGTTGATGCCGCGCTATTCCGATCCGGACAACCATAAGGACAGTAGCTTTACTGTTAAGCACGGCCACGCCTCCACAACCGTGGCCGCCCACACGAAAATGCGCCTGTTGAGCAAAGTGGAGCACAACATGCGCCAGCAACAGCAACAGAATCAACAGACTCCCGGTCAAAATCAGAGCATCAGCAAGATTATCCACACAGCCGCCACGGGCAATGGATTGGTTGGCGATGTAGACGAACTCCTAACGCCCATGCGGATTAAGGCACATGCATCGTCGCCAGCAATATCGAGTGTGGGAAGTGGCCTCGGCTCCGGCGATAGCGGCAGCAAGGAGTTACATTCACGACCGGAACGCAACCTGTGGAGTCGCCTTGAGATGCTTGAGATGCTCAACATAATGCAGCAGATGAACGCCCTGGAGCAGCTGAACGATCGCAATGTGAAGAGCGAACAGGTCTTCCGCCAGATCGAGCAGGTGATGCGCAGCAAGGGCTACGTGAAGAAGTCCAGCATACAGATCTGGACCAAGTGGAAGTTCCTCAAGTCTACATATAACACAACAACCCGTCAAGGCAACGGCATACCAAAAGTTGTCCCTGAGGAAGTATATCGGGTGCTCTGTCGCATGCTCCGCGAGAATGCCAGCGCCAATGGCAGCGGCAGTGGCATCAGCAGCGAATGCGGCAACTCCATGGACAGTTCAAATGCTGAGATGGCCAAGACATTGCCCAACAGCGACGATAGCAAAGATGAGCTGGGCGTTGAGCATCCCATATTCGGTTTTTGTTTGGGACTGATCAAGCCGGAACCCTTGGATACAGGTCAGTGCAGCAGAAATCTTATATATTCGTTATACAATTTATGAGATTCAAATCTCTCACTTTTTGTCATTCTTATAGGCTATGAGACGACGATGAACAATGCCAGCAACGCCTCCGAGCAAGAGACAGAATCCGTGGACTTTGTACAGAACGGGGATCGCACCCAGGACGCGACACAATCTCCACTGGAGCACACGCCCTTCATGGTATCGGTTAAGAATGAGCCAGAAATGGATCTGGGCATGGATGGGACCAACACACCGCCGCCCACGGCGCCCACCTCGCCCTCGCCACCGCCACCACCAACAACACCGGCCGCCCAACTGGAGAACGAGAACAAGTGCCAGGTGTACCCAGTGAAGTCGTCGACAACATCGCTGCGCGTTGCTGCCTTTGCCAATGATGGGCCAAAAATTACGACATCGACGCCCACGCCCACTCATGGCGTCCTGCAGATCGAGCGTCCGATGCCGGCGCTAAGCAGGAATCCTCTCAATTCGGCTGCTGGTGGCAAGGGGAATCGCTCGATGCCGCTGCAGAGCACCAGTAGCATTAATTTTGTGCATCCCACTAGCAAACTGATGCTGCCCCGCAAACAGCCGCCAGTGCGCTTTCCGCGCGAGATTAGTGTGCAGCCGGCAAGGGTGGGCGCCATGAAAGTGGTACCCATGAGGGAGACGGGTTACTCGCTACGACCGGATCGCATGATACCCGATCTGGAGCAGTCCATATCGCCGCCACAGTCGCCTTCGCCGCCAATGCCCAAATATTCCTTACCCTCGTATGCCTCAACCAGCCGCCAGGCGCAGCAGCAGCAGCACGGCGAAGAGCATCAGCAGCATCCTTTTCGCAAGCGACGTCTCCAGTTCCTGCAGCAACCGCCTGTGCCAGTCAAGCTACAGCGCAGCTCCACACACCATGAGCACAAGCCTCATGGCAATTATCGGAGCTACGAATCGTCTGGCGTTCCGGCGGAGGACCATAAGCATAAACTAGTCGCCGAGGAGGCGCAGCGCCGCAAGCAGCAGCAGGAGGATCTGTTCAAGAAGGAGCTCACCCAGCTGGCGACTGCCATGCGCTCGGCGCAGAAAGACATGCTCGAGGACTTCTTTCGCCAGCAGAAAATATTCGCGCGACGCGAACACGAATTCCAACTGAAGCAGGACTACTTGGTGATGAGTGCGTTGCGGAAGCAAACCGATGTACTGCTGCGCACAGCCAAGGAACTCATGCAGCCTGATGAGGAGGAGGAGGAGGAGACGACGGAACCACAACAACAACAGCAGCAGCAGGAGCGGGATCAGCAACAGCAAACGGAAACAGAGGATAGAGCCAACAATATGTTATTATTGCAGCCGGAAGTTGAGCTACTGGAGGAGCCAGAAAACCAAGAGAATGAGGAGACGGAAGATCTGGATGATGAGCTGGACGAGTTTGAGGAGAATGACACACAGTACAGTGATGATTGTAATCAAAGCGATGCAGCCATGGAGGTGGCCACATCCTTAGCCAGCGAAGATGCCTCAAATCACAGCGGTAGTTTGGACGATGATGCACAAATATGTTAATTTAACCCCTAGTATCAAGTATTATCACAAAAACTATATATATTATTATTGTTATTCCTAATTCCCAAAAAAAAAAACAAAACAGAAAAGTGAATCCAGAAACATTCCAAACACATTCCTTAGTTTTTAAAAAAGAAAGGGTAAAACTTATATAAAAATATACGCCTTTAAATATATATATATATAGATCTGTATATATACACATATTCCTAGAGCAAAGCCCACATTGTTAAAAGACTTGATTATATTTAAGCACTAAGAAAATGTCAAAATACGATTAATTAAAATGTATTTATTGTTCTGGTTGGTAGTCCCCGAATTGTGGATTATCGCGATCGCTTGTGCTATATGCTAGCTATTGGAAGCATCAGAATAAACGCATACACAGTGATATTTAAGCAATGTCAAAATCGATGCAGAAATGGAACCCGTTTAAATATATTAAATGCTTACTTTTTATTAAGCGATTTAAATAACATTAATTTAATAGTCGTTTTGTTTTCTTTCTTTTCTTTTTTGACGTTACGTTCAAAATATAATTATGGCAAGTTGGTTGGGTAAACATTATGAAAGAAATTCAAAATCCTTGGGTTTTCATTTGCTACATAGACCAGGTCAATAACCACTGACATTTTTGAAATTTCGGCTTCCATTTCAGCATGTCACCTTATTAACGCAATAAAAGCTCAAGATTTAAATTTCTTAACAAGAAATGTATTTAGTATTGCAGTATTTTTAAAACAGAATTCATAATTATGAACTAAACGCAAAATGAAAAGAATCGATGCCCTAAACTAGCGAAACAATAAATTGGTTGCTTATTAGCTATATTCTCTCAAAAATTTGTTTAAACTAAATACTACCATATAACTAGATCTAGCTTAAAATGTGTATGTAGGTATATGTGTGTGTGTACGTGTACGTATGTGTGTGTGTGTGTGTGCGTGTGTGTATGTGTGTATTTCACTAAACTATAGTTGTGTTAGTGTTGCACAAAGATTAAACGCCTAAAGCGAAAATTATTATTATTATTATTTAGTTGCTAGTGTTTTATTTTACAATTACGATTAGGCCCCCCACTGAATATATACCCCGACCGATCCCCCAAATATCGACAACCCGACGACAGCAACGATCCACACTGCATGCCCTCATCTCTAGTCGGGCCGATAGATGGGTGTCTTGGGTATATATTCAATTAATATAACATACTCCATCATGGAATTGGAATCACATTGTTGCTTATGCAGGCGCCAGTGTACGCCCAGTTTATGATATAAATGACTATTCTCCCACTCCAACAGCTTGTCCAGTGTCAATTGCGTCTGCAAGGATGGATCAAATGTTATTATTTAACTGATATATAAGTATATATATTATAAATAATATATAAATGAAATCTTACGCGCTTGCTTAGACAGATGACGGGCCAGAGGGAGCAGCCGAGGGTGCAGCAGCAACAAACGCAGCCGCAAAAGAGCCACTTGACATTCAGGGGCAGGGTCTTCTTCAAGATGCCATTGATGCGACCGATGGTTGCTTTATATTCCTCGGGCGCAACGCGCGATAATAAGCCGCAGGGGAATTCTACGTTGAAGCGATTACTAAGGCCAAATCTGAAAAACAAACAAAAAAATAAAAAAAACAAAAAAAAACATTAAAATAAGCATTACAAAATTACAAATGCTGTGACGACATAAAATGTGCGTCATATGCTGCAAGTATTATCAAAAATAGACGAGAAATTGAATTGCACAAAATTCTGTACGCTTTATGGTTATATAAGTCAATAATTGACAGCTGGGCGCCAAATGGAACAAGGTCAAACGCACCAACGCACAATCAAAGTTAACAGAATAATCGCGCCCAAAAATGAATTCAGTTATCACAAGCCTTGAGCTACATTCTCAATTAATGCATATATATATATATATAGATATATATGTACACGTACATATACATGTATTTAGTAAATATTTACACTTACACGGTCATGTTGCCTGCACCGCGAATGATAATCGGCTCCGGGACTGGCATCACTGTCTGATCCTGAAAGTGCTCCAATTCATCCAACTGCTCGTCCTCATAGATGGCATCGAAGTCGGAGAAAGACATCGCGACACGATCTATCCTCGTTTCTGATGATGGGCGGATGGATGGATGGGCAGCGATGACGCTCTCCCGTGCGTCACAGAAGAGAAGAATTAGTAATACTTTCCAACGTTTTTTGCAGAGAGCTCAACACATATTTCATTTGATAATTCGAGTAGATCTCTCTATGCGCGTGTGTTAGATTTAATTTGAAATCTCAGTCTGATTGTTCTGATTGTTATTTGTACTTCACTCTCTGTGGCTCAAAAAATAAAAAGCGCCGCCGTCTTTGTTATTTACTGTTATACTGATGATGCTGCTGCTGTTGCGACTTCTGCTTCCGCCATAAGCGTTGATGTTCGACTGCGCTGATACGAGGAGCTGACGTTGATTTCTTCTTCCTTTATTGCGTTGCATTCAAATGTAAATGCACACACATATGAAATATGTATTATAATTTTAAGCACAAAACAATAACCGAGTAGCTGATATAAGTAAATGTGCGTTTGCGTGTGTGTGTGCGAATCAGCCAGCATTCATTTTCCTGAAGGTTGTGCAACACTGGCGCTTGTCTGCTTTGTTATTGTTGTTGTTGCTGTAGTGGGGGGCCAAAGCAATGTGCATTTATTCGTTTTTGTTAGCTGCGTATTTCGCAATCACCTTTTTTCACCAATTGATTACAATATTTTGAACTTAATGCTTGTGCGTTGCTTTAACAACGATTTATTTCGATTTATTATTTTGAAAACAACTTTATATGACTTAGCACAGTTTATTTGGGCTTCCAATGCGTTTTGTAATAATGAAAATAGCTTCTATTCTTGAGTTTTGTGTTTGTTACAAGACGAACGACGACCAGCTGGCAGCTGTTTGCGTTGCAGGGTTGCCCAATCGTCGCAAAAAAGTGAAGTCACTTTCAAACATGCGAATGACCAGCGGGTTAATATTGATTTATTAATTAGCTACATTTATAAATAATTAAATGTGTGTATATATATATATATATATATATATATATATATGTAAATAGCACTTACAAGCGTATACTATGCTCTAACTAATAATGTAAAAAATATTGTGCACAAATTCGACAGATTAGCAAACACCAATTAATTTGCAGCATTTCAACACAAGCTATTAATGTATGAATGACAAGGCATATATTTTGTTGAGTGGGTCCCTCTGCATCTCCGGTTTTCACTTCTTTTTCGAGGCACTCGGACTGGTCGATTGGAAGACCGACGAGGCTGACATCAGATTTTCAATGTATTGCCCCAGCACTTGATTCTCAGAACGCAATTTCAGATTCTCATTTTTTACTGAGTCAACGCGTTGTGAGAGATCGTCTAATGTGTTTTGCAACTCCAACACTTGGCTAATCAAACGCGATTTCTCCTGTATGTCATCCGGGCCGACGTCAATCGTGTCCAGCGAATTATGTGAGGAGTCTGGCGTTGAGCTGTGATTGGTGAACGAAGAGCGCAGCGAATCCATGGAGCGACCATTTGCAATGTTATGCGCTGTTGACGGCTCATCATCATTGATAATAACTGCAAGGCAATCAATTAACTTTTATTTGTACCCACAGCCGGACGCGCCCAACTCTTCCACATCCACAACCCAAATAACAAAAATACTCACCCTGTGGATCCTCATCAATTGCCATTATGTTGTCATCGTTGTTAATTATGGACATCGTCAAAAAGAGTGCTTAAGCTCTGAACGTTATAAATTAACTTTAGTTATTTATTTTATTAAAAGATATTTCATGAAAAACTAAACTACCACTTTTTAGTTACAAAAATGCGTTGGTTAACACTATCTTCTCGAAACTTCTCAACACTCACTTTCATTAGGATTTAAAAGAAGAAGAACAGTGATGGTTTACGTTAGATTATTATTTAATTATTTATTATTATTTATTTTTTAGTTCTATCATTATTTTGCAGGAAAGCGAAAAAAAAATTAATTTTATTCAACATATTTATTTAACATTTTTTAATAAATTCATGTCATTGGATATAGTGATTAATAAGTAGTAATACTACTCTTGCTGCTGCTGTTTTTTAGCGAAATCTTTAACTGCAAATCTCGCAGAAAGTGAAAAGATAGCTATTGTAAGCCTTAAAAAGTTATATCAATTAAAGTGTAGTTAGAAAATTAGGTGAAAATCATTCGCCTGAATTTTTGAGGTTTTAAAAATAACCGACTTGAGTAAGTTGTTGTTGCTAGAGTTGCCACCTGAACAGCATTCGATCGACGAATTAAAATACACACGCATGCTTTTTGCCATTATAATTTTTAACGTTGCACTGCAAACATAAACTTCAGTACGTAATTCTCAAAGTAACACACAAATTATGGTTAATATAACCCAAGTGCTGATAAAGTGTTAAAAGTTCATTGAAAAGACAATTGTATTTGGCCTATCACTCGCTATGGTGTGGAACAACAGTTAGCATATACGCCGAGCACAGAAGGTTGGATAAAATTTCGTCTATAGCAAAAAAATAAAAACATTTATAGAGGTAACGCTTGTCTATTTGCCAGAATTCAAAAGTTGCCAATATTGATACTATTTATTTAATCCACTTGTTTTTAGTTGTTTTGTGAAACCAGCCAGCCACAAAAAAAAACCAGCGGTAAAGAAGCAACAGCTTCTGTTATAGATTACTGAATTTTGAAAGCGAAAATATAAAAGGTAGGCTTTTTGGGTAAGTTTCACATCATCTAACTGTTAAACTAAACACCAAATTAGAGTAATTATGATTTTGGCATAGTAAGCAAAAGACCAGATAAGGTATGCGTACATGTATGTACATATATGACATTGACTGTATTCACACATATGCATATATCTCCATACGTAACAGCTCGAACATCAATGATTTTCAACAATTTCCATTAAGGATGCGTGTTACGTGAGAAAACTCCCTGCACATGGACTTAAAATTTATTTTTAAATGTTGCCTAAGCAAATGTAAATTTCCATGCAGCATACCTAAAAATGATATCAATATTCAATATGGGCGCTGCCAACTTTGCCTAAAATATGAGTTGCAAAACGGGCGCGCAAACTAATTGCGTGGATTTTCATATTAGCATCATTTATTTAGCAAAAAAACTACATAATTTTTAAAATATACTGGTTACATTATATTTAAAAGAATGTCTCTCAATTTCAGAGCAAAGCAATCGTCAATAAAACCAAAACGATTTTTAAATATTGCAATTGTGCGGAACTGCCGTCTTTGGTAAAAACGGGACGGCAATCCTAAAAAAAACATAAAATAAAAATACCAATATTTCTAATAAACTTAGCGCGTGATAACATTTAATATTGCAATAATCAACAGTTATATCTCAAAATATCAATGATAAATGTGAAATGTTTAAAAAGCTTGCAAGCACAACAGTGAAATAAAACGGATAAAAAGTGTACGAACTCAACAATCAAAAAATACCAATTACTGGGCAAAGGTGCTGTTGGTGATTGGATAAAATGCCAAAACTTGTGCGGCAACGTACGAATTCTATTGCCTGCAGTTGAGAAGAGTGTGGAAAAAGACGCCATTTGAGTTGACTTCAAATATAAATTAGTGTGTTTTTTTTCAAAATTGCCAAAAACAGTGCCTGTGCTAAGGCCCAATATATATTGCTAAGTGCAACAAAATATGTTGCCCGCCAAGACAGGCGTTGCGGCAACAAAGCGGGAAGTGCCATTGACAATGTTGCCAATAAAACTGGGAAACGTTGCCGTCTCTGGCACAGCAGCACAAATCAAAGTCGCTGAGGAGAAGCGTTATTTACCCATTGCCTCCATGCCCACCAAGCCGTGTAATACTCTAAACATAAAAACTTACAACACTATTAACAAAAACAATAATAATAATAATAGTAATAAACAGATTAATAACAACAACAACAGCAACAACAATAACAATACGACAACAACTGCTATGAAAACCAAACTGACTCCAATAAATTTTGTAAAACATCCGATGAAAGCAAATGCGGCAACAGTCGCACAAGCTCATTATAAATTGGTTCCCTCGAATGCCTCATCCAAAGGCAATGCCAACTCGTCACTGCTATCCATATTGACGCCCAAAACACTTATCAAGCCCAACAACAACAATACTCAATCTCAGCCTGTGGTTATACGTCCAGTTCCCGCAATGCCAACAATTCCCGTACAACAGCAGCAACAGCAGCAGCAACAACAACAACAAAAAGGGACCGTTTACATTCACAATAATGTAAATAGTGCGGGACCGGGAGGAAAACAGCAAACAACAAATGTTATAACTCTTGTGGCAGCGAAATCGGGTAAGTTCAGTTACTTAAATTAAGTATGAATTATATAACAATATAAAGGTTGATTTTTTGGTTTTTTGTTTTTGGAGTTTCGATCGCGCACACATATTATCTACAAGTGCACATGTATAAGTGTGTTTTATATTCGATTTCGGTGTGGCTTTCAATCCATTTTATTATTTTTTTTTTTTGTTCAGCCGCCACAAGTCGCTCTGCTCATTTAGTTGTTTGTTGTCAGTCAGTCAGAGTCAGTGTGTTCGTGTGTGTGTGTGTGCGTAGTCTTCTATTATTATTACTATTACTATTATTATTATTTGATTTGCTCTCGGTTGTTGTTGTAATTTAACGTGTTTACCTAACTGCTGCTGTTCATTTACATTTGTAAATTGGTTGCTTGACGAAAATAAGTCTCATGTGGCTATTTTAAGAATTATATAGTTCACGCTTTTTCGTTTTTATTATTTATTGTTGTCGCTGTTGATGTTGTTGTTGTTGTTGAGTTTCATGAAATCGATTGACAAATTTCTTGAAAAGAAATTGCATTTTCAACCTGATGTTAGGTTTTTCAAAATGTTGAAAAATGTCACACTGGTAAATACAACCAAAAACAAAAGGCAGTTCATATTTGTTGTTTATCAACGTCATGTATATGCAAAAATTTGAGTCGCGGGCGGGCGTGTAAAAAATACTACGACAACGATGATCAGGTTTTTGCATTTGCAGCTGCCTTAAAACGAAAAAAAAAGAAGAAAATTATATGCACAACAGAAGGTGCAACACACATAATGCTGTATTACGTTTGGATTTGTAGATCGGAGCATAGTCTATGAAATATTTGTGGCGAGCATTTTACGCTTAAACTGCATTTGTGACTCATAATTAAACACGACATAAGAAAAAATACAACAATAACAGCACCATAATATTCTTTTTATCAGAGTTTAAACATGCATACATATGTACGGTGTGTGCATGATTGTGTTCACACCTAAATACATTTTCACTATATATTTAATTTAATTGTCTCTCTCTCACTATCTCTCTCTGTTGTATGCTTTTGCAGTAACTGATCCTGGAACGCCACAGCTCTCATTGAAATCCCGTGCGCCCGTAATTTTGAGCAAAGAAACCGTGGAGAAATTGCGCTTAAAGTTTGGTCAGGTGCAGGCGAAGGCCAACGCTGGTGCGCTCATCCTTACCAAGCCACTAAAGAGCAAAAGCAACAACAAGAGCAACTGCAACAACAACAACAACAGCGACAACAACAACAGCTTGATTTCTAAGCCGGCACCGGAGATAAAAGTCAATCAGGCGGTGCCAAAGATCAGCACAATTGCTGCTTCCAAGCCCACGCTACTGACCATGCCCACACCGGTGACCGCACCCACACCTGTGACGGCGCCCACGCACTTGACCACGTCCACGACTGTGATGCCCATACTGATGCCGAAGCCCAAGCACATGCCGACTCCCATGCCCAAGTTGACGCCCATTTCGATGCCTGCGTCCAGCAATGCCATACCCAATCCGTTACCGACTTCCATGCCGACGCCCATGGTGTCCATGTCGACGCCTCTGCCCATGCTCGTCCCGACGCATCTGCCCGTGGCGACGCCTATGCCAAGTCGAAATGTTGATCTGCCCGAGATCCAAATCAGTCCGCTGCCAGCAGCGGCGCTCAATGGTGCCAAATTAACGAAATCACCACAAACGACAAGTGGGGTTGCAAAGATGCCAGCACTGCAGCAGATACCAAGCAAAACCACAACAAGAACAGCAACAAGTTTTAACCAACAAGGTTCACCCAAACTGCAGCGCTCCAAATCGCTGGCTGGGTCTGAGCAGAATCCAGAAATCGTCAGCTTGCAAAACGATGCCACAGAGCGCCGTCGTTCGGTGGCCATTATGGCTAAGGAAGTGGATGTGGTGATTGAGCAGCCAATAGCCATCGAAACCATAACCATAGACGACGATGACAGCGACGAGGAAAGGGAAAGGGAGGTGAAACAAAAGCAAAAGCAGCAGGAGCAGCAGCAACAACAGAATCAGGATCAGCAGGGGCCAAAAGAACAGCAAGAACAAAGACAAGCATCTAGAAAAAATTCAACGGCTAGTCGGAGCAGCGTGCACAGCACCATAAAAACCATTAGTAGCAGCAGCAGCAGCAGCAGCAGCGACAGCAGGAGCAGCGATGTGGAAATGATCATTGTGCCTGAAAGTCAACCCGAATCTTCGAAGCAGACGGAGGAAGTCAAGCAACAGCAGCAACAACAACAACAGCAACAACAACAGCAGCAACAAGAGCAGGAACAAGAGCAACCACAACCGTTGACTAACTCAAACAAGTTGAGCATTGTAAGAGCAGAAACGCTGTCATTATCGAAGGAGGACTTTGAGAAATCGCTACTTTGCGATGAGCAGATGGCAAACAGTTCACCATCTCCCATGTCCACCACCAGCAACATTTCGACCAGCTCAAGCAGCTTGCAACTAGAGCTTATCACAAAGGAGATGAAGTCAGGGATGAACACACTTAAGAGAAATATGGTGCAGAACTTTGACATGTTGGAGTGGAGGGATCAACATCATCGCAGCACGCTACTGAACTCCAACTTGCGCTTCGATCTCAATCGCTTCAGCGTGCTGCAACTGTCGGAACGCTGTGAGCCACGTCACGGACCAGCCAGTTATTTTGACCGTGCGCTCTCCGATCGTGCGAATCGACGGACCAACACCAGCTCTGATCCATTGCTCTATTTGTGCTCGCGATGCAATTGCCATGGACCCACATCCGATTTTTTATCAAAGCGTGAGTAAAGTCTTCTTAATATGCAAACTGATACCAAAATGTAATCTTTGTTTTATAATCTTTTGCAGACTTTTGCTCACTGTATTGTGTGCATCGAGCTAATAAGCGACGCCACTCAAACGCGTCCAGCAATCGGCACGAAAGCAAACACAGTCGCATGGAGGAATCATCTGCATCGTCATCAGCGAAACTAACCAATGGCAAAATGGAATGCCAAAAGAAGAAGCGGGAAAAGGAGCTGAAGTCACCGGTTGAGAAGCGCTTCCGCTGGTCCGAATATCTCAAAATGAAGGGCAGCGGCAGTGCGGCACCCATTCATCTCTTCCCCAATCCATTTCCGACCAGTCCCAATTGCTTTGAGCTCGGTATGAAACTGGAGGCAATCGATCCGGAGAACTGTTCGCTCTTCTGCGTCTGCACCATTGTCGAGGTGCGTGGCTATCGATTGAAGCTCCATTTTGATGGCTACTCGACCATGTACGACTTTTGGGTCAATGCCGATTCGATGGACATCTTTCCGCCCGGCTGGTGTCAGCGCACCTCGCGTATTCTCCAATCACCTAAGGGCTACTACCCGGATCGTTTCACATGGTATCGCTATCTGGTCACGACAAATGCAAAGGCCGCACCATGTACGCTCTTCACTCATCTAAATGAACCGATGCATGCGCTAATCAATGACTTTCGGATTGGCATGCATCTGGAGGCGGAAGATCTAAATGATACGGGCAAGATTTGTGTGGCGACCATTGCGGATGTATTGGATGAGCGCATACGTGTCCATTTCGATGGCTGGGACGATTGCTATGATTTCTGGGTGCATGTCAACTCGCCCTATATACATCCATGTGGCTGGCATGAGGGTCGCCAGCAGCTGATTGTGCCACCCGATTATCAAAGCATTAACTTCAACTGGACGGATTACATTGATGAGGAGGGCGGCATTGCGGCGCCCGTGGATCTGTTTAAATCGCGCAAACCCATGGAGTTCCAGGCGCACATGAAACTGGAGGTAGTCGATCAACGCAATCCGTACCTGATCCGCCCGGCGACAGTGGTCACCCGGAAGGGTTATCGCGTCCAATTGCATTTGGACTGCTGGCCAACGGAATACTATTTCTGGCTGGAGGATGATAGTCCCGATCTGCATCCCATTGGCTGGTGTGAGACCACCACGCATGAGCTCGAATCTCCGCCGGGCTTCAAGCCCAAGCGTCCTCGCGCCATGCGCTGCGAGGTGCGAGGATGTCGTGGGTATGGCAATGCCAAACGTTTCAGTCTCAATGTGCACGACAAGCACGACTGTTGTCCCTATGCGCCGGAGAACTGGCGCCAGTGGCGGTCGAAGACAGTGAAGCCACCACGCGTACTTCCCGAGCATGTAATTCAAGCCAAATCACAACACCAGCAGCTAACCAATTCGTTACACAGGCGGAAATCACAGCTTAAATCTCGTGTCAGCTTAGATGTCGAGCCCGATGTCAAGTGTGTGAAAGATGAGAAAGAAAAGCCAGCGCCCATTGAGAACAAGACGGAGCTCAGGGAACTGACGCCCAAGCCCACAGAGAGTGAAGTTGATCTCCGCTGCCTGGAAGTAGCCAAATCCATTGTGACGGAATATGGACCACAAGTTGTGCGTAATTATCGCCTGTGGCAGGCAAACAGCGGCTTTGACATGTCGCAAGTGAAGAGTAATCCTCTACACTGGACCAACTGGGATGTATTTGAGTTTGTCGAGCTTGCCCTCAATTCCACCAGTATTGCACAGAAGCTATTCGACGCGGATATAGATGGAAAAGCTTTGCTTCTGATCGGACGCAGAGATCTAGAAAAGTGCTTCCAGCTGAAGGTCGGCCCGGCTGTTAGGCTCTTCACACTCATAGTCAATCTACGCATTGCGGTCGTCAGCAAGTTTAAGACGCTGTACATAGAACGATTCCCTCATCCGGCCAAAGTAAGTCAACCAACATTGAACGGTAAACTGGAACGGCCCGAATCCCAGTCTGGAAAAAGTACGTCGGCATCGTCAAGAGGATCTGAACAAATGGATGCTGAAGATGACAGCCACGAAGAGCAGGAGGAAGAAGATGAGGAAGATGGCGAGGACGAGAACGAAGAAGAGGAAGAGGGCGATGACGAAGAAGAGGAAGATGGGGTGGACGAAGTGAAGGAAGAGGAAGACGATGATGATGACGAAGAGCTGGATGCAGAAGACGAAGAGTCAGAGCAGGAGCAGTGCCCGAAACGAGAGCTAACCGACGAGGAGGACGTTGTGCTTGACAACGATGATTTTCTCAGTGTTAAGCCA
Organism: Drosophila cognata; assembly: GCA_035041535.1. Lineage (NCBI taxonomy): Eukaryota > Metazoa > Arthropoda > Insecta > Diptera > Drosophilidae > Drosophila > Drosophila cognata. The sequence continues at coordinate 6,331,925 of JAWNLC010000571.1, read as the reverse complement.
AGTATAGTTCATAGTAAAGATAGGATAGACGCGGATGTCGTCATGACGAGTCCCTCCCAAGATCTGCTGCCCGCCACTGAAGCAGTAGCAAACATATCGTAGGGCATCCTAATGTGCTTCAAAGCAAAGCTAGTGTATTTATTAATTTCTTTAATCACAAATTTATCATACTATGGAAATTCAATTTAATTAGTTGACCTATTTGTAAAAGATTTGTTGCGTTGGCTCGTTTCTCTCAATGGATATCGTTTAAACAATTTACTACAATATTAAGTATTATTTTAAGTCAATGGATATATATATATATATGATACAAGTTCTGAGTTTAATTAATAAAAGAAAATAATTACAATCTGTACACGTTTCATTTTATTCTAATCTATATATACTTAAATAAACATGTAAACAATGTGAGACACAGTCCAATTCACCCCACTTGCTTGAACCAGAGGGAAATCAAGTGTAAATACACCAAGGATAAATTTACATTCAAATAAATTTCAGCTTATTTTAAAATAATTTTATGTTATTTTGGAAAAATCTCTAATCACAGACCAACTATTTATATATAATACTTATAATTTATTTAAAAAATTTACCCTAGATGTATGTGATTACAAGGTTCAACGAAATGTGCAAAACTGTGTAGTTTTCATCGAGTTTGTTCAAAAATCAACTATTATGTCTGATTAGAAAAACTAATCAGAGCAGGTTTGCATTTAGGGTTTCGATGCTTGCGACTTTGATTTCTTAGTGTTATTCATATTAGATTTTGAAATTTGCTCGAGTTTAGCTTCATTCAAAGGCTTTCATAATGCTTCATGTAACTTCATGCACTTCTGCACCTTTTGGTTCTGTTGGTTTCGTTGGTTCAGCCCGTGTCGCTTATAACCAAGATGCCATCCGCTTCGAACATTACGTTGTCACATTGATACGTCACCTCGACAAACTTTTGAAAGCAAGACATATATTCATAGCACAATTCATTGTGACACTGATATTTCTTCAAGGACAACAGCAACTCCTTGTCCAGTATAACGCCCTCTGTTTTCAAATTAAAATTAGCGTATTTAGCTCCTTAACGGAGAACTTCATTAAGTTATTGTCATTGAGCAACTGCCCCGCAACAGGCACAATTTTCTGCAAGATAATGAAAAACTTAGCTCAAACGCATCTCCAAGCAAAGCTGAACGAGTTAATTAGCTAGCAAGGAAAATCCACCCACAAGTCTGTTATTATAATCCTATATCCATTAAACGGCTTCTTTTTCTCTAAGAGAAATTTGAAAATTCATATTAGACACAAAAATCCATGTAGTATCCAGTTCAAAGAAAGGTTTTCAAAACATCATTATTTCGTTTGTTTTTAAAAACCGTGCTAAGAACAATTCTTGTAGTATATTATGCCAAATGCAGAGAATTTGGAACTTTCCTCGGATGGGGCATATGCCTAGTTGGTACCGGAGTAACAGTAAATGAACGTCAACCAAGCAGGGGCGTCTCGAGTACTTTCGCAATGGTATCGATACCGATAGCGAGGTGCATGTGCCCAGAATTTCCGATACTGACGATGCCCTTTAGATGCAAAGTGTGTTATAAGATTATTATTTTTCAAAATAAGCATTGGAATGGTGTGTTGCAAATCAATGGTGCTTCGCCATAAAGTGTTGATATCTTTTTGGAATTTATTTACATTTTCGAGGTGACATCTTCCAGGTGGATTTACTTATAATTGGAGATATATTCGTATTGTGATGTGCCTACAATTTGCCCGATCTTTTGATAAGTTTCTCTCAGAAGCTAAAGGATAAATTGACTGGCCAATCGAGAGCATATTTCCGGCCTTCAATTTGGGATTTCGTCATAACATTTTCGATCTGGAAAATTTCTGCTTAACATTAAGTTTATTTACTATAGAAATCAGTATGCACTCATCTTTTTTGTGTTATTGCTGAAAATTTTGGAAAATACAACAGATCTGATAAGCCAACTTTGGCTGGCGGCAGAGGTAGAATATTTTTAAAACTCACTAAATAGCTTAACAAAACATTTAATTTTTACTAGGCGTTTCCAACAGATGAGCTAATTGAAGTACTAAAGCAATATTAGACTGCAAATAATTTAACATTTACCAACCCGCAACAATTTTCCCATTTTACTAAGATCGTCAAATATTTTCCCGGCGTTATTTTCGACGCCGAGGGACTTGTACACAAAAATTTACTTTGAGCGCACTGTAAAAATTAGTCGATTATTTCTATCCACACAAGACTCAAGTGTGCGTTAACATAGCTATGTCAACTTACAGACGGCTACATTGCATCTGTAAACAAAATGCGAATTGGGATATTTATTTGTAAAATCTTATCGGTGCATTTCGTGCAGCCCTAACGTATCGCAATATAACCATAAACTCAATAAACAAAAAAAGTTCTAAAATGTTATCGATGAATCATGACTTAGAAAAAAATTATATGTCATTTAGGGAATTTATAATTTTTTTTTCTCAAAAATTCAATAAAAGTACAATTTGTAAACTTAGCAGTTGCTGAAGCATAAATTTAATTTTTTTAATAATGACTTGACAAATAATTATGGGATTATGTAATTGAATTTTTTCTCTCTTTATATGAGCTTGACCCGCATTATATATATTGCGATTTATCGAAAAAAGCAACGATATTAACCCAAACAGTCAAAAAAGCAATAAATTATCGAATTGAAACTATCGATATATTCAGCCATCCCTTTGTGGACCTCAACTTGTGGTTTCTGTACAGCATTTTTCCGGGTGTTACAGTGTAACAGTGCTTAAAAAATATAAATTGCATATTGCATATAAAGTAAACAATACTCAAATTGAGGAAGAGTGCAATAAAACGTGGAAAGAGTTTCTCGCTCATTACAGCAATGAAAGGCAGTTAATGGTTCGCTACTTGGATTTTCGTTGCCGACGTCGGTTCTCCTTATATACAGATATAGTAAACGGCGCAATCGCCAGAACGCGACTATACTTCCCACTGTGCAGCAGACATAAAGTAATTGCAATTTTGTAAACGCATTAAATTGTTTGGAATTGTGCGGGGGGAATTTAAACTGAACTGAATTAAATTTTTTTTTTTTTTTTGGGGCGCATGTTTTGTTTTCTTGTGCACTGTACACCACCACATAAGTTGCTTGTGTTGTGTATGTATGTCTGTGTTGGTGACTTTTTGTACACATTTTAGGCGGTGTGGTGTGAGGCCCTCGCACAGTGCTCGATAATTATCGTTGCTGTTGCATGCCTATCGATAGGCATTGGGGATGAAATGCGCGCGAAACACAGCAATGGGGCCTAACGAAAATACATACACATAAAATACATTAAATTAAACTATGTATGCAATTAATGCAAAATGTCTAAATTGCTTTATTCACTTGCAGTTAATGTTTCGGCCTGTGACCTGTGTTTAAAAGTTTGCACGAGATTCAGTCGATCAACTCAACTAACATGGAGGAAATATCCAGTTTAGATTCCTTTGGCGCCGATTCAAGTGCCAGGCCAGAATCAGAATCCTCGAAAATGGATGAGGATAACTCAAGGGAGAAGGTGGCAACAACGCCAGCACTGCAGGATACACCAGCATCGCCAACAGCCGAAGAGGATGCGCCCGCTGAAAATGTCAGAACCGAGGCCGACTTGGCCGATAAACCAACTGCAACTGCTGCAGCGGTCGATGATGAGGATTTTGAGCAGATATCAGAGGGTTCGTTAGACATGGACGAGGAAGCTCAATCATTGGAGGAGAAAACCGATGCGGCAGCAAATAATGAGGGGCAGGAGCAGCCACTGCCAAAAGACAGTGACAACCAACAAGATGCAGATGACGCTCCAGCCAACACGAGCACAGATGACGTGCCCGACGCGGATGAAGAGCCAGATGCAGCTGAAGAGGAGCAGGAGCATTGCAATATCGATACCAGTGCCGATGATGTTGATGCGCTGCATCAGCGAGATGCATTCGAAAATTTAAAGTGTGCCGATGAAGTCGCCGGTGAAGGCAGTGATGCCGTCGATGGTGCTCCCACCTCCTTGGAAGCAATGGATGTAGACGATGGCGATGCTGAAACCGAACCGGCGCATGATAAAAATATGGCAGATGATCCTGATCCCGCAGGCGATGTTGAGGATGTGGAGATGCGCTCAGAAGGTGCCGATTCGCCACATGCTGCTTCTGCTGCTGATGCTGCTGTTGGTGATGATGAGGAAGAAGCTGGCGATAAAACTGTTGATGGCGGCAATGCTGCTGATTTTGACACACCATTCGAGGGCAGAGACGAGGTGGATAGAATAGATGAACAGGATCAGGATCAGGATCACGATGCAGTTGCATCCAATGAGCATGCGGATGATGATGCAGATAATGCCGATGCAGAAGAATCGGGTGAAGTCGATCAACTGGAAGAAGAAGCTACTGAAGCAGAGCAGCTGGAAGAAGCTGCTGAAGCCGAGCATGGAGATGGTGAGCACAACTTAAGTCCACCCAAATCTATATCTATAACAGTTTTTTTACTTTCTAATGTAGACACCGTTGAGAACGTCCTGGAGCCGGAGGAGTCGGATGTTTGCCTTATACCCGACGACCAGGAAACGGAGGTCACCGAGGCCGAAAAGGAATTGGCTCGCGAAAATGCCGAAAAGGCTGCAGAAGAGGAAGAAGCCGCTGAACAAACGCAATCGGCATCTAAATCCCCCGTCTCCGAGGCGGACGCTGCAACAGAAATACAAAACGATAAGGATGAGGATGTGGCTGACGTCGGCGTACCTTCGGAGGATGCTTCAGGAGTAGAAAATGGTAATTCGATTCTTATTTATGTATATGCATTTTATGGATACAGCTAAGCTTTACTCTCCTTACCAATAACAATTGCCAATATTAATATTATTAAAATATTTTCGAAAATATAATTAAAAGGCGCAATAATAATATATATATATTTTCCATTATCAAGTGAATACGACGCTGAACGACGAGGACACCCCTGAAGCGGATGCGCCCGAGGCCGACGAGCCGAATCAAGAGGAATCATCCAGTACAGCAGCTGGCGAAGCAGGTGCCGCAGCCAAGATAATCATCAGCTGGATTGTGGGCATCACGGAGAAGTGCCAGCAATGCGACAGTGAGAAAAGTTGCGGTTATCGCTACAAAAACAACGAAATGGATACGGAAAATGCTGGTGAAAATGCCGAGGAGGAATCAGAAGCAGCAACAGCATCAGCAGTGGGCACCCATGAGTATTTGTGCGATCAGACCTGCTGTGATGCATTTCTGGCTGCTCATCCGGGCAAATACTTTTTGCGGCGCAAGAAGTTCCTCGTCGAGGAGGTCAGCCAGGAAACCGCAATACCAACAGCTGCTGATGACGAGGCGGCAACAGCAACGCCAGCTGATGGAGGAGGAGAAGGTTGTGCAGAAGTGCCGGAAACTGCGGCGACGACAGTCAAAGAGGAGATTTGCCTGCAGTGCAAGGAGCTGAAGAATTGCAAATATTTCATCAGACAAGAACAGGATACATTTTACATATGCAACGATGACTGCTTCAATCTGTTGAATGCTGAGGAGCCCGACAAATACAAACTGAAGCGTCATTCGATAAGGGTGCGAAATATTGGAGCCACCACGATACGCTCGCCAAGCAAGAAACCCGAAACGAATGTGGTGGCCCGGACAAATGCCGAAGCGGAGGCAGCCCGTCTCGATCGTTTGGAGAGCTTTAGAAGGCTGTGCGCGGACTGTCGGCTGGAGGTCAATGGGAATGACAAGCAGCTCATTTGGGAGACAATGGACTTCTGCAACCAGGTGTGCTTGGGCAGCTATCAGCGTTCGTTTGGCGGCAGTTGTGAGACCTGCAAACAGGATGTCAGCTCCACAGCACTGGGCAAATACTGTGTGCGATTTGGCTTCGAGGTGCGTCAGTTTTGTTGCGCCGCCTGCCTGAACACGTACAAGAAGGGCCTGAAGACGTGCTCGTGCTGCCAGAAGGATATCAGCAGCGGGCAGGAAGGCTTCCTTGCGCCCGTCGGCGACAAGGATCAGTTCAAAGACTTTTGCTCGCAGGTCTGCCTGCGACGCTACGACAATATGTGCAATCCCAAGAAGAAGCTGCGCACCGACATATGCGGCGTTTGTAACAACGAGAAACCGGTGCGTGTTGAGATGCTGCTCGAGGAGAAGGAGCACTATTTCTGCTCGAACCCGTGCTTCTCGGCCTTCAAGTTTGTGAGCAATGTGAATGCCGATCCGTGTGCGATGTGTTGTAAATACTTTGAACGAAAGACCACCGATGCGTTCACGATCTACAATAATGATCAGGCGACGCCAAAGATGTTCTGCTCGCGCATCTGCATCAATGTGTATATCATTGTGAATCGCCATATTGTCTCATGCCAGTGGTGCAAGGTGAAGAAGTACAATTTCGATATGATCTATAAGCCGCATGGCAATCAGGAGACACTCACCTGCTCCATCAATTGTCTGACCATTCACGGTGTCAGCTGTAACATATCAGCACGTGCCGTCACGAAGTGCGACAATTGCAGCAATACAAGCACAGCGCAATATCATCTAACCATGTCGGATGCATCGATGCGCAATTTTTGTACATATCAGTGTGTGATGCAGTTCCAAAATCAATTCGCCCGCACCCCACTCACCCTGGACAGTGATTTGCCATCGACATCCGTGAGCAAGGCGCAACAGCAGCAGCAGTCCAACTCACAGTCACGTGGATCCAACAAAAATGCAGCACCTTTCCCAACTGGACTGCCCAAGCGCGTCAAATTGAAGTTGTCTCAGCAGACTGTAAGTTTTCAATTGTCATCTGGCATCGGATTTCGATAGGTGGCATTTAGCGATAACTAGTGGTAGACAACACATAACAGGACATTGGCATTGCCAGACTGTCTGGAATTAGTTTGAAGTAGATGAGCTTCTGCTTAAAAGTGTTTTGCTGCATAAAGTTTTTGTAAAACAATTCTGTGCAAATCCCACGCTAAGTCTAAACAATGGTTGTAAGATTAAATTAGACTTAGATTAGAAGTTCATCTTTGCATCTAAGCATCAGAATTTGTAATAATTTTTTTTGCTTAAATAGGAATCCATTAACTTGATTTTTGCTTGCAGATCACAAGTGTTGGCAAGAAATCTGCGGGAGGCACCGTTGTCCCTGTCATTTCGACCGTACAATCGCTGGCCAGTGGCGAGACCGAGGCGCGTATTGGAAGCGTAACTGTGCGGCGCAAACGTGGTCGCAAACCGGATTCACCGCCACCGCTGACGGTGAGCATTGCGCCGTCCTCTGTAGCGCAAAGTGGCGATGTCCGTGGCCGTGGACGACCACGCAAGCATGTCGACTATAGCGTGGCACGCTCCCCATCACCGCCAATGGGCACGCTACAGGCGAGACGCCCATTGGGACCGACTGGTGATTTTCCCGCGGCCTTAACGGAGACAAAGATAATCACTGTGCCGCCGTATCCGAAATCGGTGCGCAACGTGAACATCAGTTGTAAACCGATGATGGTGACAGCTGGTGCACAGTGTACGCCGTCTGTGCGGGATTGTGCGACGCAGACGGAGAAGGATTACTCGAACAAAGTGTTGATACCCGTACCTGTGCCGATCTTTGTGCCGCAGCCCATGTACATGTATTCGGCGCCATTTCCTGTGCCCGTGCCCATTCCGCTGCCGATACCGGTGCCGATCTTTATACCGACGACAAGAAACACCGCCTCTGGCATACTGAAGGAGATTAAGAAGATACAGGATAAAATGCCCGAAGATCCACTGGAGGCCGAATTGCTGATGATGGCCGAAATGGTTGCGGAGGAGAAGCACGAGTCTGACTCCGATTCCGACAATGAAATTAAACCCGATCCGGGTCTGGTCAATCTGCAGTACCAGAACAACCTGGAGCAACAGCAACAACAACAGCAGCAACAACAACAAGTGGTGGACGACAGCACCGCCAGCCATAATCCCTACGGCGATGATATGTTACAAATCGCACTCAAAATGGCCACCGGCGACTATGACAATCACCATCAGAGCTCAACGGTTGATCTGGAGTCATCAATGACGGCCAATACGATAACGAGTCAGTCCCCAATGGGTCACGATATGGGCCAAATGGCCGTCCATCATCTGGATCAGCATCATCACATGATGGATGCGGCGCAACGGTAAGTGTGGAATCAATTTACAAGCAAATGCATTTTGTAAAATGATTCCTTTTCAGTTCCCCGCGTGGTGGTCGCAAGCGAGGCGGTGCCAATATTGGTGGAAGTGTCCTGGATTCTCCATCACGCAACAGTCGATCGCCTGTGAAGCGACAGCGTGGCAGCGAAATGGATCATTCGGCGCTGCAGCAACAGTCGCAGCAGGCCCAGCAACCGCAGGAGAAGCCCGATGCGCAAATGTTCCTCAAGTATACGTTCGGTGTAAACGCCTGGAAGCAGTGGGTGATGACCAAGAATGCGGACATCGAGAAGAGTTCGCTGCGGCGGCGACCCTTCAAAACCGAACTACTCCAAATGACCGCCGACGAACTAAACTATTCGCTCTGCCTGTTTGTCAAGGAGGTGCGCAAGCCCAATGGCACAGAATATGCGCCAGATACAATATATTATCTTGTACTGGGTAAGTGAATATATATCTGCTTGTCTAAGATTTGATGTTAATTCCAAATTTTTACAGGCATTCAGCAATATCTGTATGTGAATGGACGGATTGACAACATATTCTATGATCCGTATTACGAACGTTTTACGGAGTGCCTCGATGAGGTGGCGCGCAAGTTTTCCGTTCTCTACAATGATTCGCGTAAGCTTCCAACCACTAAATGCGCCAATTACTCTCAACTGATTATTCTCTTTGTTGCCCACATATAGAATACATTGTCACACGCGTGGAGGAAGAGCATTTGTGGGAGTGTAAACAACTTGGCGCCCATTCGCCTCACGTGCTGCTCAGCACGCTTATGTTCTTCAATACCAAGCATTTTAATCTAACTGTGAGTACAATCTACCATGCCAATAAGGAGGTTTTAAATTTATGTTGTGTTCAACTAATTTCAGACCGTTGAGGAGCATATGCAGTTATCGTTCTCTCATATTATGAAGCATTGGAAACGCTCATCGCAGAATTCCAAGGCACCCGGCACACGCAATGTCCTCTTACGTTTCTATCCACCGCAGGCGGGTCTGGGTAAGCAAATATATGAATTATAATATGCTCAAGTTGAAATGCTCTAACTTATTATATAATGATGCAGATGCCAATCCGCGTAAGAAAAAGGTCTACGAGCAGCAAGAGAACGAGGAGAATCCTCTGCGCTGTCCTGTGCGCCTCTACGAATTCTATCTATCCAAATGGTATGTCAATATAATATCCATTTAATTTATATGTATGATTGTATTGATTCAATGTTTTCATTTGCAGTCCGGAGAGTGTTAAGACGCGAAACGACGTTTTCTATTTACAACCGGAAAGATCCTGTGTACCCGATTCACCAGTTTGGTATTCAACGCAAGCGCTTAGCCAGGATGCCCTGCAGCGAATGCTGCATCGCGTTAAGATGGTCAAAGAAATCAATATAGCGCTATTAACAACTTAATATTTAGTTAGGCATGCAAATAATACGCACATATATTTTTAATATGATCCGGGCTCACTTTAACATCTATAACAAATTTTGGTGCTTAGCACAAAATCGTTTTCGGGCAAAACCACCAAAACAATCAACAACAATACCAGGCCAACTAAGCGTGGCCTCTGATCGATTCCCAACTGCTTAAAACCATATATAGTTGGGTTTTATAAGTAATTTTACAAGGCATACTATATATATATAAACAACAAAAACAACAAATAATAATACCTTAAATTGTTTTACGAATTCTATAATTTGCGTGCACCGAGAGGAGCGCAACGTAAGGCTCTGTATAGATTATGATTTAAAATTTAACTACATTGCAACATCGATTGACCTTAAAACACTGAATAATTGGCATATAGATTCACACATTTGATTAGTTTTAGAAACGTAAGTCCACCACGATGACGATTCACTGTAGTCATTTAGAATGTTAAGCCTAAGCTGGTAAGGAATGTGCTAACAAAAACAAACACGATCCCCGAGGCTGCGGAGATTGTGCGATGGGAGGAGTCAGCGGGTCGTTTTTTTTAGGCACGCGTTGTAAATGTACATTGGACCTATAATCTAAACATTTAAAGAATACTACCATGCAGCTGCAGTGTACATAGAACATAAACATTAACAATTCGCCATTGTCGCGCTGTTGTTCTAAGTGTTTTAATTGTAAAATGCTGTACTCCTTAATTAACAACGTAATTTTAAATATACAATACAATAATATATATATATATATATTTTTAAAGACTGCAGATATTGCGGTAACTTTTTTTATTGATGGCAAAAGGGTTAAATACATATCTCTGTCAGGTGTGTCAAATGTATATAACGATGAAGCCAAGGAAACAGGATCAACTTTTGTCCGTCTGTCTTTTCATTTAATTAATTAATTTTATTATCTTAATCGTAAATCTGCACTTCTGGCTTATTCGTGTTGTGTGCTGTGTTTCCTTATATTGGTTTTCAGTTTTATTGACAATAATATGCAGCAGAGTTATTAATCCATACATTAACATTACAAATGTTTTTTTTATTGAAACACCGGCTCAACTAGAAGCGGGCAAAACATTCATAGTTGCAACTAAATTTAGATACATTTTTATATGCCCAATCGGACCTAGATTGTTTCCCGTCGTATGACATCGGTTTTGGTCGTGTGTGTTGTGTATTTTGGGAGATGCTAGTAGCGTGTTCAAGGCGCACAATGTGAGGCATTTCGTTTTGTCTTTTATTTGTTTATGTTTTATTCATTTTGTGTATTTTTTATATGATGAATTTGCAGAATTTTGCTCTTTTGTTGTCCGTCAATCAGTCGATTACCATTCAGCATCGCCGTTCGATTTTTGAAACACATAATCCTTGCCGCGCATATTCATAATGCCATCCTTGAGATAAAATTTCCATTTGTTGCGCGAGCGTGTGATCTGCAATAAATGTATATATATATATACAATATATATGAATTAGCATACATTTTGAGAAGGAGTCGAATTGTCACTTACTTTATCATACTGGCAAACAATAACGTTATCCGTCTCAAATACTTCAGACGAGTCCTCATCGGTAACATCATCTTCGCTGTTGAGCGGCTCCTCTTCGGCAGCATCCTCATGCTCCGCATCCTCGTCATCGTCTCTGTCCAAGTCATCGTCGTCATCATTGTCTATATTATCATCACTCTCCTCGCTTTCTTCCTCTTCGGATGAATCTAAGGCACCATCTAATTGCTTGGCAATCCCCAAATTTTCTAATTATAATAATAATGAGAATAATTGAGTTGCATTTTAGATGGGGTGGAGTTGTCTTACTCTGGTGATTCGCATTGCTTAGTGCCGCATTCACATGCTGCTGCAGCACGGAGGAGGCTAATGTGGTGGGCAGTGACATGATGGATGAGATCAGGTGAGCCGTTAGTATTTGGGTCAGCTGATTCTCCTGCAGGGCCGATGCCGGCACTTGTATGGTGAGCACACGAGATTCCGAGTTTGTTGAGCCAGGTGGCGAAGGTAGCGTTATCTGCAAAGGATTTGCATCCATTAATCTCAATCTGAGCGAATCGCTTGTGTTTTCAATTTACTCACATTAACAGGCATAATACGATTGGGATCCAATTGAGCAACAATTGGTATGGGTGTCTGGCCACCGGCATTACCACCAGCCGCTGCCTGTTGCCTCTGCACCATGCTTGCACCGGATGTGGGATGCAACGGCGGTGGATTCTGCGAAGTGACCTCCTGCTTAATGGCACCAACACTGTTCTTAATGCCACTGCCAGCAGCTCCAATCGTTGGCGGTTTCCCTGCGACCGAAGGCGATGCCAGCTTATTGCTGTCTGTGCTTGAGTTGAGCCCCCCTCCGACGGCTCCCCCAACGGCACCGCTGCTCTGTTGGGAGGCAGCCGCAGCGGCGGCGGCCTTTTTGGCCTTGGCATTGGCAGCCTGAAAAATTCGACAAGCAGTTAGTAAAGATATGTGAACAGCTGAAGATAAGTACTGTGGTCGCTCAAAAATTACTTATTATAATAATTGATTAGAATTTGAAATTATTCTAATTTTAGCAAGTTTTATTTAGCAAAAACAATGAAATGAAATATTGAAATTTCAAATTAAAATTCAATAAATCAATTCATATTAAAAAAATTTTAATGTATAGAAAAAGTTGCAAACAAAATGCATTAAAACTCACGTTTGGAGTTTCATATAAAAAAAGTGAACTTAAATGTCGTTTTAATTCTATTCCAGAGAAGTTTCCAACTCAATTAAAAGTTTGCTCAAAAATTTACTCATTCTATGACTCTCATTAAAAATAGCGATTCGTGACTCTGAATAATTATAGCTTTCGAGTTATCTTTGTATTTGTAATTTTACCTTGGAGTTCTGCAGAATTTATGTGCATATAGATGTGGGTTTGAATTTTTGGTGTTTTGATGTTGTTGTGCGGGTGTGTTGTGATGATTGCAGTTACATATACATATACATCCGAAAATGTATATTTTTTAAAAGCAGCAGTCGGTGTTGAGTTTGAAATGGCGGTGCGCACGAGCGATTGTTGATTGTTGTAATTGTAGATTGCAGCGAGCAGAGCAGAGAAGAGAGACAGATAAAGAGAGAAGAGCAACAAATTTGTTATTGGCTTTGAGAGGTGTAAAAAGTCAAGTACTACAAACAATCAAATCAAATATATACACGACGAATACAAACAAAGACACATTACACTATGTGTAATGGACACAGACACATTCGCTGCACATCGGTCAAGTCAGTGTAATGGCCTTGGCAACGATAACATCCCGTTGCTTACCTTTGGATTATTGGCTACAATTGGCGGCGGATGGTGGCCACCCTCGCCCGGCTCCGGGTTCAGTTCGACCGCTTTGCTTGCTAACAGCCTATTACGCCAAATCTGTTTCATCTCCTGCAGCACCTGCTCATCGACGCCCTCATCCAAAAAGGCATCGCGCACATTTGTGATAACGTCCTCAATAACAGCATGATAGACTTTTAGCTAAACAAGGGGCAAGATTATGTTTGTTATTATAATATTAAGTTCGTGTGATAATTATAAATATTTGTTATCAATTTGTAGATTAAAGTTGCTCAACAAATTGTGTTCTCATATCAACAACTGTTAACTGTAGGCATACAAAAATAGGGTATTAAATTTTCGACATGTTTTCTCTTTTCGACCTCAACTTGCACATCTTCCGTCTTAAAGTCATGCAGCAAACTCAAATTCTAAGCACACACAAAAAGTAGATTGCAAGATTGGCAAATGAACGCAATGCAACCAAACAAATAAGTGTGTGTGTTTGTGACTGCATGTATTTTAATTCGAATGCTATTTTTGATCAACTCAACCAAAAGCATTCGCACATTTCTTCATCATTTCTATAATTAAAATTTGCAAAAGGTTATCAAAGTCTAAGATAAGAATTCGATGGTGATAATAAAACTGTAACTATTTGTTACGCTATTTTGAATTCTTGCGTATTACTGTTAAGCGAAAACATCTGATCAAACACACACACACATAAAGCTATAGGCATCCTTTGGCGATACGAACTGACTCACACACTCACATACACACACAGAGTGCCGCCGCCGCCAACACAGGCTGAAGGCAACTTTATGGTGGAGGGGGAAACTTTCACTTTTAAGGGCATCAGTAATTTTCTTTCCATATGTCAAACACCTACACAATTATCTATGAATAATTTGACAATTTTCTGGATGCGTTTTCTCAACGTTGGGTGTTCTTCTGTGTTTAGAGGTTTTTTTTTATTGCTTTTGTTAAAGATACAATAGATGAGAGGTGTTTTAGCATTAAATGTGACTTACCACAGATGTTTGGCATAGAGCCATTTGTACTTTTTTCTCCGCCAGCTTGAGGCCGGTCCTGTTTGTTTGCTATTTGCCAAACTGCACACGGCAAATAGACGTGCAAATTATTATATATTACAATTAAGAAAAGAAAAAAAATGCTTCACGTCTGACACACTCAGATGTGACAGAGATACGAAGCAAAAATACGACTTAGCAGCAGTGCGACCTAGTGCTGGGGGAAACATCGATGTTATATCGATATATCGCTGGTACACTTCACATTTACTTCAAGCATCGATGCTTTCTGCCATGTTGAGCAAACCAGGGCTGAAAAAGTGAGCAAAAATAAGAATTCGCTAAAAATTTATTTTAAAATTAATAAAATTGAAGGGCTTTCAAATTAATTTCAATTAAGTAATATTAGTTTATCACTTTCATTTGAAATCTCATCTTGCTTGCTTTTGTTAGAAAGAACACAAATATATTTAAATAACATTCCTTTATACAATTTGTTTTACGATTTTAAAAATTAAAGCTAATCATATTCATCACAATTCTGACGTTCGCTATTAAATTCCAACTCGTCCTCCTCCTCGTCGTCATCATCATCAGCTTCCCTTGCGCCAGGCTTATAATCCAAATCAGAGCCACCCTCTTCATGAAAGGGATCCTCCTCCTCATCGTCAGATGTGAGATCAGCATCGATATTGGAACTTTGTGCTTGGGCGCGTCGCTCACGTAAACGATTGCTGATGTTCTGGGCGGAATTAACTAATGTGTCCTTTAGCTGCTGTTGGGTGCATCTTATACTGCAAACATCTTACTTACAATCGGGCGGATGGGAATACTGCTGGAAGTGCATCGGATTGCGGCGATAGCACGAGTTCCCAAATGGACAGCTTGGCGTGCCCAGTGGAGGCATTGGATAACTTGGTCGCCGATAATCTGAGTCACCCGGGTGTGCCTCCGAATTTCGATGTGCTGGATTTTGTCTAAAATTAGTTAAATGTTGTACTTAGTTTTACATGATTAATGAGTGATTTAATTGATTACCTGTAGCAACGTATGCCGAAACGGCAAGTCGGCCGCAAGGTGCTCGAGGAGACTGAGCAATCAGCAGGTGAAGCCGGAGACTGATTACTGTTGGTGGGTTCCGTTTTTATAAGTTTTGGTTCCGTTTTTACAGCTGCTGCACTTGTGTTAGTGCCGGAACTGGAGCTAGCCGCAATGACGTCATTGTCAGCGTTTGTGGCTGGTTCGGTTTTTATGGCAACTGGAATGTTGTTACTGCTGCTGGGTTCTGTTTCAATGGAAGGCTCTACAACCGCTGGTTCCAGACTCCCTGTTTCCTGCTCCGGTGGTTCCTCTTTCACAACAACATTATTGTTGCTTGTTGTTGCCTGATTGTCCTCAGATTTTCGTCGTTTGTTTGTTTCACTGGTTTCCACATTTACTTCCACCTCCTCATCCTCCTCTTCATAACGTAATTTTCGTTTACCAGACGTCACATTTTCCAAATCATTCTCCTTGGCATTTGTCTCCAGATGCTCTGCTTCATCGGCACTCATTTCAGTTAAGTTAAAACAAATCAAAAGCGAAATCAAAAACAAAGTGACTATGGTAAGTGTATTTCACAATGAAAAATAGACGCGTTCTTCAAAGTTATCGATGTGGCTTCGATGGGGCAATAATCGAGGATTTATTTTTATCGGTAGGCGCTAATTTGCGATTTTTAAAATTTTTTTTATTGATAAATGTGAGATTAACACAATTGCCAACACTAATGAAAACTAATAAAAATCGAGCAATATTTACATTTTCACATTTACTTTTAATGTTAAATAATTCAAATATTTAACAACATTCTCTTATACAAATTGGCACCCGTCGCGTAAGAAAATGTAAAATATACTTAATTTAGTTTCAATAAAATTAAACTTCGAACAAGTAATAATTCTTTGTACTTAAGGCTGATTGTGAATTTTATTTAAATTATACATTTCGAAGTATTATATATTCGGTGTCAGTCGTCAGAGGTTGTTCTGTCTAGCGAAGCAGCTTCCAAGAGAACCTGCATTAGTTTATCCTTGGTTAATTCCGATGTTTTCTCCGACAATTTGCGAAGTCGATCAGCAACAAAATCGCCAAATATTTGAGCTGAATCTTTCAGGTTTCTGACAGCAACCGTAACAGCATTGCTGATAATTTCTTCATCCATATTAATTTGGCTCTCGGACTTGACCATTTGATCGTCCGAAAGGGTGGAACCATTGGAGAACAATACCTGCTCTGGTTCGTATAACGCCAGACCCTGTATAATGGCCTCGTAATCTGGACCACTGCTGTTTCTATTCTCCGTTTTAATCATATTTGTCGTGTCCGTGGAATCGGAATTGGTTTTTGGTCGTTTCATTCTTGGCGCTTTCGGCTTGTACTTGTACTCAGTACTGTGGTCCGCAAAGCCAGGGTCATCTTCCTCATTGCTCTGTATGGTTGACATAACGTTAAACTGACTGCGCATCTCAAAATTGACTTACCGAATCATTTCTTCTGGATTCAACTGAAGCTTTCATTTTCTTATGCTTTTTTGTCAGTGCATGGGCGCGCAAGTCGCACATTTTTGTGTTTACTCCGCATTTGCAGAAGCGACAATGCGCTCTGTATGAGTCCTCCGGATCACGGCGTAGCCATGCTCTGAATTCAGGCATGTGTAACCACACTTCTCGCAGTTTTTGTTTATATTTTGTCATTTGATTGTGACCAAATATAATTGCCCAAGACTAACTAGAATAACTATAATAGAGATGGGAATAACAAGCCGCTTAGTGGCGTCGATAGTAGTCGATCTATACGTTTTACAACACTTACTTCTCAGCCCTCAGCACAGTTTTAAGATCGAACATTTCACTCACGATATTGCAAGCAAATTTAAAAAATTTATTTAATTCTTTCTTTCATTTACAACTTTCTGCACTTGGATTTATTGCCGATAACCATATGATATATTCTATGTATATTCTATGTATTCTACGTAGCGAAAATCGAACAGCTGTTCGCATCCACACAGGTTAACAGTGAGTTAACAGTGAATTTTAGTTTTGCCGTCTCTAAACGGGTCGTAAAAAATCTGCTGTGAAAAAGTTTTCTAGAGGTTTTGCAGCGGTTTTGTTGTATCGAGTTTTTCATGAACATAATTTTTTTTGGTCTGAATACAGGCATTTATTAATAATTAATATAAAACCGCTTTAAAGAAGAAAAGTAATGCAAACCAATTGATTGCAGATTGTAAAAAAGCAGAATGAATTTAACAGCCGCTAAATATTTCAAACATCGGCAAGCCGATGACGAGTAGTAGAGGCATTAACTCTCCAAAAGAATTATCGATAACAAACTTTTTTCTAACTGAAAATTAAACTGTTTCAAGTAAACAACTAAGGCACCAAGACAAAAAATTTTCTTTGAAAGTAGTTAATTTATGATATATATGAATACGCCCATGAAGTGTACATTTCAATAAAAAGCGTTGTATTTATTTATAAGATTACAAAGAAAGCTTGCATATAAATTACGGTAATTATGGAAACACAAGAGCTGTTCTTAAAAGACATTTAAAATAAATAAGTTCTACATTAAAATTTATTTATTTATTTTTATAGTTAAATACTTAAAAACTGTAACTATATTTAGAGATTATATAAATCTAATTGTTCATATTTATTGTGTGTGTTTTTTAATTAATAACGCTTCGAATTTTCGGCATACATCTAAAGCTCAAGCGACTGAAATTGTTTGTTTTGTATATGATAAATTGCTGTTACGTGGCTTACATTAAATACCAACGGTTGATATTCTTAAAAAAATTAGTTTACAAAATTATTGACTACTTCAATATAGTATATATGTATTATTTTTGTGCGCTTTTCAATCAGTCGAGCAATAGCAATAGCCTACTTTGGATTCGATTCGAAATTGAGTTAACATCATCAATTGACCCAGAAAAAAACACGTTTTAGTTATATTACTTTTCTTTTCTTCCTTTTTCTACCACAGATGGATTTGTGATATTTAAATATTTAAATTCAATCCATTATTAAAAACTATGCAATTCGTTATGTTCGTTTTTGTAAAAATTGCTATAAAAACTAGTTTCGTTTCGATTCTTCTCATTTTACACAATATTGTATTTATATAAAAGTATAAAAGCTTGGAAAAGTTCATAGAAGATACACACTATTTGCATTATCTCAACTCAATTCAAACGATTTCTGAATTTTGATCTTTCATTGTGCGCGAATTTTCGTTGCTCTTACAAACAAAAGAAGACTAGAAGCAACAATTATACACAAAAAAATAATAATGTTTTAAAATATATAAAGTGACTAAAATTCTATAAAAGCGCATTGAAGAAAAAGTTGTATTGCTAACCAAAAAGAAACGGTTATTTTTCCATAGCTTTTCCGTCGCGGCTTCGTAAAGTCATTAATTGTGCAAATGATTTTTTGAATTAGGATTTGAGTCTCTCCTGAAAGCGGTTGCATTATTTTTCGACACAAGAAACGACTTTACAAGGCTCGTCGTACGCTGCTGTGGATTGTTGAAGGGATGTGGTTTGGGGGGCGGTAAGTAATTAATTTTTTTTAGTGAGCGCGTTCTAAATTAATTGCACCTATACTATGTATACAGTACAATATCACTGGTTGCTTCGTCACGTAACCTAATCCGAAACAAAATTGTAATTCAAATTGGAAAAAAGTGTGTTAAAACTTAAAGTTACTGTTACGATTTCTGATCTGATATTATTAGTGGGTTGCATATATTTTCACCAGTTTTTGGCACCTTTCGTATTGTTTTCTGTTCTATTTCTGTTACCGGAGTCTATTTTCTATTTATTTGTTGTTATTGTTGTTCCTTTCGAAAAACGTGAGGAATGCAGCTCTGTGGGTGCAATTTTGGGATTCATCTGTTTTTTTTTTTTACTTTTCTTTTCTTTTCTGTGATTGTTTGTCTGCAGTGCTTAAAAATTAGTTAAAATTATATTTAGTGTGCATGGCTGGTGGTTCATCTTTTACGGCCAGACGCCACAGCAGCCATCACCTGCTGCATTGTTGGCTCCGGAACGCATTGTTGTGGATCGCACTTCATCTTGCCATCGCCACCGCAACTGAAATTAGTAAGGAAATATATTTAAGATCAAAAGAATATCATCATGTAAATTCAATCAGATTTAGAGTTTTAAAAACGAAATCTTTGGTATCAACTTACGTGCAGCTGATGCAGGGACCACTTGTGGATTCGATGGGTTCGCCCACCTTGTACGAACGGCCGTTAATGAGACAGCCGGTATGTTGCACAGCATCGCCGTGGGAGTAGTTCAGGAAGTGTGGTGGCAGTGTGGTGCTTGTGGTTGTTGTACTTGTCGTTATGTTGAGCACAGCGGCCATTGAGACGGGACATTCGTATCGTGGACAACAGAAGCCAGAAATAGGCTCTTCGTGGCAGCCAGAAATTGGTGGTGGACAAGATTGCTGCAAGCAGATGATGTCGCTTCTGAAGCAGAAGCAGAAGTCACAAGGATCGTCACGTGGTATTTGCTGGGCAGACACATAGATCTTGCCCGCATAGCGACAGGTGCCTGGTCCAAAGACCTCCTCCTCGTCGTATTCGTCCTCGGGATAGGATGGATACTGTGGTGGTTGGCCATAACTTGGCGGTGTGATGGGTTCCAGATGTGGACTCGTTGCTGTTGTTGTTGTGAGCGGCGATTCGGTTGTTGTTGTTTCCGGGCTCTCTTTTGTTGGTGTAGCCTCCGTTTCACCCACACCCAGTTTGCTATCGATAACGGGCGCCTTGGTGGTGCTGGTAAAGTGCGATGCGAACAATGGATGCACTGTAATACTGGCAATATCGGGTTGCTCTGTGGCGGGTTCCTCGCTGGCAATCTCTGTGGATGCTTCATCCTGCTTGGTTGTTGTTTGTGGTATCTCAGAGACAACAGCTGGTACTTCGGGCTCTTCTGGCTCGGGTTTCTTTTGAGCGGGCTCAGTAACTGTCTGCCCGTCATCCTTGGATTCATCACTTCCCTCGTCTCCCTTGTGTGGAACCTGAGGAGTGTGCTCCTCCTCCGACTCTGTAGACTCCTCACCCTCCTCGGTCGAATCTAAGCTAGGTTTAACATCGGATGGCTTGGCGGTAGGTACCTCTGAATCTGGTACTTCAGTGGACTTAACTGGGGTCTCCTTCTCCAGGTCTGGCTTGCCAGTTTGTTCGTCCTCGTCCAATGGTGCCTGAGTGACAGTTTCATCTGTTGTTGCCACTGGCGCTGGCGGCTTCAGTTTAGCACCAGTAGTTTGATCAGTGGTGTCTTCATCCAGAGCAGCACTTGGCTCTGTCGTTTCCTCACCCACATCATCTGTGTCAGATGGTTTCTTGCTAACTTCGCTGGTTGCTTCAATGTCATGAGCAATAGGAGTAACTGTAACGGTAGTCTTGTCAGCATCTTCAGCAGAAGTTGTGGCAGTTTCGGTATCATCAATTGGGGCTTTTCCGTCGCCAGTTTGTGACATGCCATCATCCATTGGCTTGGTATCCACATCTTCAGCACCAGGAACAATAATTGGAGTGACTGTTGTATCAGCTGAAGTTTGAGTCTTAGGTGTGGTCGGGATTGGTGATTCTTGATCTGCGTCAGATTCAGGTGTTGTGGCAATAGTATCGTCAACAGCACCTTGCTCTGTGACACCAGTATCTTCTGTTTTATCGCTAACTGGGCGTATTGTGGCACTTCCAGTGTCCTCATCTTGAGCAACTCCCGCAGGCGTAGAACTGATATCGATCTTGTCATCAGCAGTAGGAGTAGTAATTTCAGCCTTAATGGGAGTGGTAGTTGATGTGGTTGGCTGTTCAGCTTCTTCCTCAGTGGGAGCAGCTGTGGATGCTGTCTGTTCCTGATCTGGTTCCTCAGATGGACGCTCTGTTGTGGCATCAAACTCTTCACCTTCCAGACCAACCCTTGAAGGAGCAGCTGTAGAAGACGGTTTCTCTGATGGCTTAACGCTTTCGTCGGGAGCTGCTGTGGATTCATAGCTATCTTCTGGCTTCTGCTTATCTGATGGTTCTTCTTCAGTGCCTTCTCCAGATGGTGGAACAGTTGTTGCGTCAGATTTGTCTTCACTTTCGTCAGCAGGAGCTGCTGTCGGGACCACATCACTGGGTATATGTGCGCCATCATCATCCGTAGATGGAACAATAGTTGTGATGTCAACTTGGTCATCAGAAGAAACAGGTTTCTTGGTTTCCTTTTGTGGTGGAGGTGTAGGCAGTGGTGGCATCTTCTTATCATCAGTTGCCTCTGGCTGAACAGTTGTTGCTCTCTGAATGTCTTCCTCTTCAGAGGTAGGGGGCTGCTTTTCATCAGATGGTTTCGAAACGTCTTCTTCCGAAGATGGCGGAACTGTGGTGTTTTTGTCAAAGCCTTCAGGCTCAACATCAGTTGGAATCTTTGTCGCTGTTTCGGTGGCCAATTCGATGGGTGTCTTTTCAGTTGATGGGGTGAGTTTATCTGTCGGCTGTTCACCAGATTCCGTAGATACATCTTCCAATGGCGCATCTGTTGATTGTACAGACGCTCCAGTATCAACGGGTTCCACTTTGTCAGTCGGTTTCTGTTCCTCCTTATCGATGGAGCTAGGAGCAATGGTTGTAGCATCATAATTATCCTCTGGAGTTTCATCCTCATCTCCTGTGGATGGGGTTGATGCAGTTTCATCGGTTGGCTTCTCTTCCTCTTTGTCTGCAATGCTAGGAGCAATGGTGGCACCAAGCTTACTGTCCTCATCAGCACCCAAAGGTGTGGAAGTGGCATCTTCAATAGCTGACTTCTTAGTGTCGTCTTGAGCTGAGGGAACTGCAGTTGTGGCAGCCAGATCCTCGTCAACTGTGGCCTCAGGAGTTTGTGGTTGCTCAGTAGCTTGCACAATCTGTGTAACATGCTCAGGTTGGTCCGAAGTAGACTTATCTGTTGAAGATATTGGTTCTTCTTCAGTTGGTACAGCATCTGTAGAAGTATCAATTTTATCTTCTTGATCCTTCTTATCGGAAGGTGTAGATGTCGAAATTGAGGGCACTTCTGTTTCCTTATCAATGTCGGCCTCTGTGGATGAGGGAATTGAGGGCACAATTTCGTCCTCTGGCTTGCTAGTATCATCAGAAACAGGAGCAACAGTAGCAACAGGCACTTCATCAATCTTGTCTTCTGGAGTCTTCTCGTGTGTTGGGCTAATAGTAGAAGGAACAATGTTATCTTGTGTGACCGCGGTAGATGGTTCCTCAGTATCGTCCTTGTCAGAAACGATCGGAGAAACAGTAACAGCTGGCTCAATTTCATTCTCGGCCGATGTGGGAATTGTAGTTTCATCATAGGCTGGTTTCTTCTCATCGGAGGCCACAGTTGTTGCTGGTTCGGCTCCGGAGATATCCACAGGAAGTTTGGGAACCTTCGATATATCATCATCGGTTGTTGGACGCACAGTTGTTGCAGACACATCCTCATCCTTTTCTGAGCTGGTTTCCTTGTCTTCATCATGGGCCACAGGAGAAGCAGTTGATTCATCTTGATCCTTGCTGATTCCGGGAGTAGATGTGGATACTTCATCAGATGTTTCTTTGTCCTCCTCAGTAGCTGGAGCCTTGGATGCC
Source organism: Drosophila cognata (assembly GCA_035041535.1). Taxonomy (NCBI): domain Eukaryota; kingdom Metazoa; phylum Arthropoda; class Insecta; order Diptera; family Drosophilidae; genus Drosophila; species Drosophila cognata. The sequence continues at coordinate 6,309,217 of JAWNLC010000571.1, read as the reverse complement.
GTGTCTAATTCAGAAGCTGGTTTCTTTTCAATATCAGCCTCGGTGCTTGTTTCATCATCTGAAGGTTTCGTGACATCCTTCTCTGGTTCTGTGGACTTTTCAGTGGTTGGAACGAACAATTTCTTTGTGTCTTGGTCCTCCTCGGCATCAGGGCGCAGGGTAGTATCAGCACTGATATCTTCAGTAGAGTCAGAAGGCTTCTCATCAGAAGGCTTTTCATCGGAAGGCTGTTCCTCAGAAGGCTTCTCATCAGAAGGCGTTTCATCAGTGGGCTTCTCGTCCGTAGGCTTCTCATCGGAAGGCGTTTCATCAGTAGGCTTTTCATCAGAAGATGGAGCCACAGTTGTGACCTTATCCACAACATCCGCTTCAACTGGCTTCTTATCAAGATCTTCGACATGCGACTCAGTGGATGAGGGCTCTTCATCAGATTCGGTAGATGTTTCATCAGAAGCAGGAGTAGTAGTGGAAATCTTATCTTCTGGTGTTCCAATCTTTTCGTCAACGGGCTTCTCATCCTTAGTTGGTTTCTCTTCATCCTCGGAAACAGGGGCGACTGTCGTGGCATCCGATGTTCCATCTGTCTGTTTTTGTTCGTCATCTGAGATCGGTGCGGGTGTTGTGATTGGTTCCTGAGCAGGTTGCTTGCTAGTTTCCTCAGATATTGGCAATTCAGTTGGCTTATTATCATACTCTTCAGATGTAGTTGGCTCTTTATCAACGGGCTTCTGTGCATCGATTTTGATCTCAGGAGCAGCGGTAACAGGCACGATGTCGTCCTTATCTTCTTCGGATGGACGATCTTCGGTTGGTTTCTTGGTCTCTTTGGGTGTTGTGTCCTCCTCCTCGGGCCTTGTTGTAGTTACTGAAGATGTGTCGTCATCGGACTTAATGTGAGACATTGGCTGCTCAGTAATGCCAGAAGGCATAATGACATCCTTTGGTATTTGTTCAGTGCTAGTCGAATCGATTCTGTCATCGATTTCAACAGGCGTTTCACTTGCGTCTGGCTTGACAGTTGACGACTTGTCCTCTGAAGTCGTATCAGCGGGCTGTTCAGTCGAGGAGTCACCTTCACAAATGTAAGTTGGACAGCAACCGTCAAGGACGTCAGTAAGCAGGACACACTTCTCGCGTTCCTCGGGAATTCTGCACTTAAATTGCGTGCAGGAGACAATGCTGCTGATACACCTGCAGGATACGTCGCAGGGTGCTGTTGCTGGCACGCTGGTGTCGTTGGCATAGGTGTTTCCTTCGACCAGGCAGTCACCTTCTCCAGGTATAACTGCTGGCAGCTGCATGTCTGGCATCTCGGCATCAGTAGTCTCCTCCTCTGCACTGGGAGCCAATGTAGGAGTAATGTGCTTCTGGGTGTCAAGAGGAGTGACCTTGGCTGGCTCTGGAGTCTCCTCTTCAGATGTGGATGCAGTGATATCTTCGGCACTTGTCTCAGTGATATCTTCGGCAGTTGTATGGGGAATTTCCGTGCTGATATCAACTTTTTCGGTGGAGTCAGATTCCACGGTGGCAGGTGGCAGATAAACATCTGTTGGCTTATCGGTTGAGGCCTCATCTCCTTCGTGTGGTTTGGCTGTACTTTGATCCACATCAGGCGTAATATCAGACTTGGCCGGTGCTCCTTGAGTAGTTGTCTCTTCGTCCTTATGCTTATCGGCGCCAGCAGTGGTTTCCTTGTCAGTTGAAGCCACGATGTCTGATTCTGCTTCAGTAGATGTGTCTTCGTCAGTCTTTTCAGTTGATGTTGCTTTGGGAGTGGTCGACTCCTCTGCATCCTTTTTGGGTTGCTCTGCCTCATCATCTGAAGTCGGGAGCACAGTGGTTGCCTCCTCTTCCTCCTCTTCATCAGACACCGTCGAACTTGTGGTGCTCTGTACTGCTGGTTTCTCCTCTTCGAAAGTGCTCTCCGTACTATCCTGGGCACTGACGCCTTCAGTGGTGGAGGAAGCAATGTGTGAGTGTGCGGTTGTTGTCGGGACATCTTCATCCTTGCTGGCATCCTTGTCGGTTGTTTGTACAGCTTCTTCTGTCTGCTCATCCACAGTTTTGGGAGTGGTAGACTTAGTAATCTCAACGCTAGTCTCATCTTCCTTAGCAGAAGTTGTAGCCTTGACCGTATCGTCTTCATCAGATGTTGTGCTCGGGGTAGGCTTGACAATATCCTTGTCTTCCTCACCGCTAACTTCACTGGAAGGACTCGTAGTTTGGTCAACATCCTCATCCCCACCAATTGCTGCAGCAGGAGTTGTAACCGTTTCAGAATCTTTAACGGGCTCTTCACCAGCGGGAGTTGTAGCCTTAACGATTTCATCATCAGCAGTGACATCCTTGGCAGGAGTGGTCTCCTTGTCCACGGCAGCACTGACATCTCCTGCAGGAGTTGTGGCTTTGACAACATCTTCGCCCTCACTAATGTCTTCAGCGGAGGTAGTCGCCTCGTCTTCCTTCTCATCACTAACTGCACCAGCAGGAGTTGTTGGCTTAACCAAATCTTCATCGCTACTAATATCTTCAGCAGCAGTTGTAGCCTTGTCGACCTTGTCATCACTAACTGCTCCAGCAGGAGTTGTGTCCTCATCACCACTAATATCTTCAGCAGGAGTTGTAGGCTGGTCGACCTTCTCATCACTAACTGCTCCAGCCGGAGTTGTAGCCTTGACCAAATCTTCATCATCACTAATATCTTCAGCGGAAGGTGTCGCTTTGTCGGCCTTCTCATCAGTAACTGCACCAGCAGGAGTTGTTGCCTTAGGAACATCTTCATCACCAGTAACATCTTCAGAAGGAGTTGTATCCTTGTCGACCTTCTCATCAGTAACTGCACCAGCAGGAGTTGTTGCCTTAGGAACATCTTCATCACTACTAATATCTTCAGTAGGAGTTGTAACCTTGTCGACCTTCTCTTCACTAACTGCTCCAGCTGGAGTTGTAGCCTTGACCAAATCTTCATCACCAGAAATGTCTTCAGCGGAAGTGGTCGCCTCGTCTTCCTTCTCATGACTAAGTGCTTGAGCAGGAGTTGTAGCCTTGACCAAATCTTCATCACCACTAATGTCTTCAGCAGGAGTTGTAGCCTTTTCGATCTTCTCATCAGTAACTGCTACAGCAGGAGTTGTTGCCTTAGGAACATCTTCATCACCAGTAACATCTTCAGAAGGAGTTGTATCCTTGTCGACCTTCTCATCAGTAACTGCACCAGCAGGAGTTGTTGCCTTAGGAACATCTTCATCACTACTAATATCTTCAGTAGGAGTTGTAACCTTGTCGACCTTCTCATCACTAACTGCTCCAGATGGAGTTGTAGCCTTGACCAAATCTTCATCACCAGAAATGTCTTCAGCGGAAGTGGTCGCCTCGTCTTCCTTCTCATGACTAAGTGCTTGAGCAGGAGTTGTAGCCTTGACCAAATCTTCATCATCACTAATGTCTTCAGCGGAAGCTGTCGCTTTGTCGGCGTTCTCATCAGTAACTGCACCAGAAGGAGTTGTTGCCTTAGGAACATCTTCATCATCGCTAATATCTTCAGAAGGAGTTGTATCCTTGTCGGCCTTCTCATCAGTGACTGCACCAGCAGGAGTTGTTGTCTTGGCAACATCTTCATCACCACTAATATCTTCAGCAGGAGTTGTAGGCTGGTCGACCTTCCCATCACTAACTGCTCCAGCAGGAGTTGTGGCCTTGACCACATCTTCATCACTAGTAATGTCTTCAGCGGAAGTTGTCGCTTCGTCCTCCTTCTCGTGACTAAGTGCTCCAGCTGGAGTTGTGGCCTTGGCAATATCTTCGTCACCACTAATGTCTTCACCAGGAGTTGCATCCTTGTCGACATTCTCATCAGTGACTGTTCCAGCTGGAGTTGTTGCCTTGACCAAGTCTTCGTCACCACTGATGTCTTCAGCAGGAGTTGTAGGCTGCTCGACCTTCTCATCAGTGACTGCTCCAGCAGGAGTTGTTGCCTTGACCAAGTCTTCATCACCACTGATGTCTTCAGCAGAAGTTGTAGGCTGGTCAACCTTCTCATCACTAACTGCTCCAGCTGGGGTTGTTGCCTTGACAATATCCTTATCACCGATAATATCTTCAGCGGAAGTTGTTGCCTTATCTTCCTCCTCTTCACTGGCGGTTCCAGCTGGAGTTGTGTCCTTGACAACATCATCAGTGTCATCGCTAACATCGCTAGCAGCTGTTGAAGGTTTGCTGGTATCCTTTTCAGGACTTTCATCTTCGGTAGGCTTATCAGTGTCCTCTGCAACGCTTTCTTCTCCGGCAGGAGTTGTTGCCTTGACCATGTCCTCCGTACCACTGACTTCCTTGGCTGGAGTTGTAGTATCTTTTTCACCGATGACATCCTCGTCAGTAGGAGGTGTACCCGTGGAAGAATCTTCCTTATCACTAATATCTGCAGAGGAAGTTGTACCCTTAGCAACATCATCTTCATCGCTAACATCCTCGGCGGGAGTTGTACCCTTGGCAACATCCTCCTTGCCGGTAACTTCACCAGCAGGTGTTGTAGCACTGACAATCTCTTCGTCATCTTCCTCACTGGTTGCCTTAGCAGGCGTGGGTGTAGAATCTTCATCTTCTCCGCTACCTTCTTCTGCACCGCTTCCTTCCTTGGTGGGCTCGGCTGGCTTGGCAGCTTCCTGTGTGCTTGGAGTTGTGGCCTTAACAATATCCTCCTCTCCGCTGCCTTCCTCAGCAGAGCTCGTCGTGGACGACTCAACGGGAATATCAATTCTAGGATCAGTAGCAGTAGTAGATGAGGCAGGTTCTTTTTCCTTAACCTTATCGTCATGCTCTGGTGCAAGGCTGGTGCCCTCTTGATCGACTTCACCGCTGCCAACCTCTTCAATTGGACTTTCAGTGGCAGGAACCTTATCCAGATCATCGATATGCTCCTGCAGTGCAACATCCTCTTTGGGTATTTCCCCGTGAATATCCTTGACTGGTGTTGCTGTGGTAATATCGTCCTCATCGCGGCTAATAGCCTTGGTGGTGATCTCAATGATTTCGGTGGTCGCACTTTCATCTTCGCAGATATAATTGCTGGGACAACATTCGCCCTCAGCGGCTGGCATTGCACGGCAGGACTTGCCACTGGCAGTAGTCATTGGCATTTCACATTCCTGGACGGCACAGACAATATCGCCACGCATGCAATAACAATGCTCGCAAGCATTCTTGCCCTCAATGGAAGCACCATCTGCATAGTTATCGCCATTGTGAATACAATCCGTCGAAACAGATGGAGACATGGTTGTGGGCAGAATAAAGCCAGTCGTTGGGCGAACAGTGGTCGTTGTTGTCGACAGATCCTCCAGTTCAAGAACATCATTCTCATGATCTAAATTAAGGAATAATTTATGTTATAGCTGTGACTGTTAGAACGACAATCTGCAACTGGACTTACCGCAACTGTAGCGCACTGGACAACAGGAACCTTTGTTGTAGATGGGTGTGCAGCCATCGACATGGAGGGTGCACTCCTGCATAACGCATTTGGTCTGGTTGTTAATGCAATAGCACAGCTCGCAGGGCTTGTTGGGATTCGAGGGCACCTGTGCACCTTCTGGGTAGAATTTCTCTTCAATGCTGCAACCGAACTTCTCGGGTATGCTCAGCTCGGTGCCTGGCTCGGGTGTATGATAAGGCACGTCGACAGGAACTACAAAATGGCAAGCAGAGCACGTATAGGATAGGCATAGAATTATTACTATTAGAGCTTACCCTCTGGACAGGTAATGATGGGACAGCATTGATCCTCGCGCTTCTCCACAATGCAATCGTGACCAATGGGCTTGGTGAACGGGCAGACCCGCAGATAGCACATAAGCATGCGATTGTGGCAGGTGCAGTTGAGACACGGCTCATTGGTCATGATGCGGTCACCCTCATTGTAATGTGCATAGTTGTAGTAGCAGCCTTCTGCAATAAGTCAAATGAAAGAAAGTCGCAATTCATTACAAACCCAATCTACCGTCTAACTACTTATTTATATATACAACTAGAGCAGCCCTGAGAGCGATTCCCGCCAAAACAATGAGCACTTTTCTTCAACTGGTGGTTCCCTAGTCATCAGTTATGCATTCAAGCCAAGTTTTTGTGTGCTACTATGTCGTTTCGGCCATAAATTAAGCCTAGCGCCATCAACTGTCATAATACGTGTGCAGCTATAGATATCTTTTATGGCTCATCAGAGTCGTTAAACCGACAAGTCAAATGCCGGACAACATTTAACACACACACACGTCTGACTACTGGTTACATTTTTTCTTTATCTTTTTTTCTACCTAATTTACTGACGTCCACCCGCAATAAATTTGAAATCACATTATTAACACGTTAAGCGCGACTTGCAGCAGCTATACCCAATTCAGTCTCCGCGTCGGTCTACAACATTGACTGCTTGAGTTGTTAGCCTCTCTGACTTTGAGTCGTTTGGCTAGACACAACATTTTTGATTGAGATCTTTGGTGTCGCTGGTGTCTGCTTCTGCTGCTCACGTTTTTAACATAAACCTCGTAAAATAGTGTTTATTTCTTTATATTTCATTCCCCGTGTAAGTCTGAAAAGGGGTATGAATAAGGTAAGGATTGGGTTTGCGACAAGTGGAAGCACGCGTGTCCCAAATTATAAGATGGTTTTTTTTTTTTATCGATGGAGATTTAAAATCAGCATATGTAAACTTAAATATGTATTGGATAGGTAAAATAATTAAAAATGTATTTGCTAATACCTTGCTAAAAGTTATTGCAAAAGCTATTTCCCATCTCGTCCCTCTCCCATCTAAATATATATGGGATACTATTAATCTCTTTACAGGGCATCAACAAGTGGACCAGTTCACTTCTACATAAACCCGTGCGTCTTTTCACAGCTCAGCTAACAGCCTAATAAGGTGCGTTCACACCGTCGCCCCTCTTCCCTGTGGTCAATCATTAAATGACAGCTTTGGATCAGGTATTGGTCAGATCTCTTATAGAAACGATAAGTCGCTTTAGGGCGATTGATTGTTAATTGAGCCCATTACTGAGGATCAATTAATGTTAAATGATTTAATCCCATATAGTGATTAAATTATAAGTTACAGCTAAATTCGTGCCAAATGAATTTAATTCGCTATTTAAAGTGTTTGATGGATATTTTAAAATTCCGCTGTTTTTGTCTCTCACTTACCCGGGTACTGTTGAACTTCCGTGTATTCCTGTAGTGGGGCTGTAAATAGGTTAAGATAGAAGAAACAAATTGTTATTATATAATTAAGAAATAATAGAGAGATAGTTTTCTGCTCTCTTATGATAGAATTCTTATGATGGCCATATCCGTTAGTTGTCATGACTACTATAAATTAATTTATACATTACACAAAGGGAGAAAGAAAGAGAGATAGAGAGAGATAGAGAAAGAGAGAGAGAGAGAGAGAGAGAGGCAAGGAGAGAGACCTCTAATTGTGACTGCATGCAATTGGAATTAGACGAAGAACGTGGCTTGCAAACTTGCGTAGGCCGTGTGTTGGAGGCATTGGAGCCGCTGCTGATAGGCCCCAGTTGGTTTTGATAACAGGGCCACGGCGAGGAACGTCGATGGTCCGCATGCAACACAAATAGACAATAAAGTGGCAGCAAATTGCTGCAACAACAACAACAACAGCAATAACAAGAACAACAACTATCAAATGTAGCAAGCTAGTGGTCGGCTTTGTGTGCGTGCAACTTGTTATTACCACATAATCAAAATTCAGCAGCAGAACAGCAAATACAACGGCAGCAGCAAGAATATTGTGGCACGTAGTTCGTCTCTTGGGGCATGGGGAGGATCTTTTTTTTTGTCTGTGTATGTGTGTGTTCCACGATGGCACAAACAAATTGTTTAAGCTGACAGCAAGGCGCGCGGTCACTTGTTGCTTGTTGCTGGTTGCTGCCGGCAGCACGACAGCAACATGCAACATGAGGCAAAAGCAGCGAAACAGATTTGACAAATTGCTTTTCGTTATGAATGGTTTTTGTTTGCTGTGCTTTGATTAGCTGCGCCTAGTTGAAGGGTTGACAATTTAGCACATATATCAAGTGGTTGGTGCAACAAAAATTTCTAGGATGCAAGCGTTCCATCGTAACTCATAAATTAATTGTAATTTGTCGTGTACACTCAGCGAAAAGCCCAATTCCAAACGTGGGCCACTTAGACCAGGCCGAAATAACAATGTGAGTTCCTAACGGCAAACATGATGATATTGCCGGAAGCATCTAAGCTCGACGAGCAGCAGCAGCAACAACAACTAAATCCAAGTAGCAATTTCAATATCCAGACAGGAGTTTGTTCTTGCTGAGGCTCTTGCAACGTTTCACTCATTCAAACTAACGGATGTAAATTACATTTTATGCGGTAAGAACAACAACAGCCACGACCGAGAACCTGGCAACGCATAAAAATTCACACATTAACTGTTAAGGATTGGCTCAGACAGGGCGAGAGGGCGGCAAAAAGCAGAACGAGGAGGGAGGAAAGAATTTGGCCGGACTTGCAATGGGAGTCAATCATGCAGCCGGTTCGCCAGCAAGCAAACCAGCAAGAGGAGCTGAGGACCCCGCCCCACCATTCAACCCAGTTGGCCCACCTTATGCCAAACTTATGCAACAATCTTGCGCCGATGCAAGTGCAACAACTAAAACTCGAGTTGGAAGAGACGAGCAAGACTATGAGGATACCGTGTACCCAAGTCTGCACTAAATCGTTAAAAATTCAGCGAATAAAATTATTTTCGGAAAATTGTACATTCAAAATGAATCATAAGAATAGTCTCCGAAATCTTACAGATATAATTAATATGCGATGATGAAGAATAGATATACTTTATTAGCTGGGAAACTGTCTGTTACATTTCATTTGCAGCAGGGCATTATACCCCAGTGCAAACAATTTCTAAATGGGTACAAGCCACATAAATAGATGTTTGGAAGCAGGAGTGATGGGGGGAGGAGCCCACGAAGATGATGACCAAGACGCATGAGTTGTCGTTTGGCTGCTGATGCTACACATCAAACATGGTCGTGTCGGTCCAACAAACAGAAGTCAGTCAGTCAGTTACTCAGTCAAGTCAGTTGTTGTTGCTGTTGTTTTTATTGTTGCTGGTGTTGATTTGGCTGCAGCTTTGCAGCTTACTGCTTACAGCCACATATTCACATGGCAGTTGTGCTTCGGGCCAAAGCCAAAGTTGTTGGCGGCGTTGGTTGCTATTGCATTTGCTGCTGCAACTGCTGCTGCTGCTGTTGCTGCTGCTGGTGCTGCTGTCGCAAAGAGTCGTGCATTTTGTTTATTCTAGGAAAGCGCGGCGATCCCGACGTGGCCATGGCTGGATGGCTGCTGCAAGTTGAATGACCCGGTCGCGCATGTGTGCAAAAATGTGTACACAAACCATAAAATACAAGACACTACTAGCCAGGCTTTACTTACATAAGTAGGCCTAGGCTTCAACTCGCGTTTCTTTTGCGACTCTTTGTGGACTCTGTCTCCACGTCTCTGGCATTGACCATGGCTATGGCAAAAACGGGGCACGCCTTTTGCTGGTTACGCTTTATTATTTAGTGGTGCTGTAGGTGGACGTTGCATGATGCAACAACAGCAACAAGCAGCAACAACAGCAACAACATCAGCAACAACAGAAACATGTGAAAAGTGGAAGTTTCGCTAAATATTTGTTTGATAGCAATCGATGCGCTTTTTCAATTCTTCTCTACTACCTACAGTACAGTAAGAAAATTATCTTGGAATGACCTCAAAAAATTATTATTTTCCTATCAAAATAATCCACCTTGTTACAATAGCAATTTACTTGAGATGAGTACAACAGTTTTTAGTACAAGCTCCGAAAGTCATTTAATGAGTGATAATCAATATTTGAACCTGCAGACTTGATTGATTTTCTCTCTGTGTATACCAAACACTCCCTCTATCTTTTCCTTACTCTTGCACTCTGCTTCTTGCGTGCGTGCGTGTGTATGTCTGTGTGTGTGTATGTGTGCGATGCGGAAACCCAGCTAGTGAAATATTTGCCATGCCACAAATATTTCAAAGATTACGAGAAAAACACAAATCTTCCTTCGGCAGTGGCTTCTGCTGCTGCTGCCATTTTGGTGTGCCGCTATTTTACCGCTATTTGGCAACAGCTGCACACCCATAGCAACCGCAGTGGCCAAGATATATGGCTAGTTGATAAGGCCAAAAAGCCAAGAAACGCATTTTCAATGGCTCTTCTTGCCATATGGGTGACAATGGCGAGTCTCTTGGCTAACATCCATTTGATATAGATGCACGTAATTAGAGCCAGGTCGAAGTGCTCCCATGTCCATGGCTAACAAGAAACGAACAATGCGCCGCTGGCGACCCTTGGGCTGATCCTGGCTGCGCATGCAATAAATCCAACAATAATTGCACAAGGCCCCAACTCGACGCGGTTTCAGTTCAATTATGCAATGGGAGGCCGGAAAACAGAAATTATGCCAGGCCAAAACCAGCATCAGCAACTGTTGCATGCAAATGTTGTTGTTGTTGTGGAAAAAAAAAAATAAACAATTTCCATTTTCTATGGCCTTGATCACATAATTTCCATAATGCCGGCTCCGATCAATATGGAGTGAGCGACAAGCTAACAACCCTCTCTCTCTCTCTCGCTCTCCCTGTCGCACTCTATCTGGTTGCATGCATCAGCGTTGAAATAGGAGGCGCCCTAACAATGAGCCCAACAGAGGCAGGCAACAGGCAGCAACAACAGCAGCAGCCGCCGCGTACAGCAAATGAATTTGCGAGTAATTTAACATGATTATGTCGGAGACAAGGTAGCAATGTAGACGTCGGACAGCAACAGCTCCTTGGAGCTGCTGCAGCCAAATTGGACGCAGTTGCTGCCTCTCAACTTAGGTTCTCTTTGGCGTGACGCTGTGTTTTATTGCCAGTGCAGAGCCATAGACATGATTCGTTCTAAGTAAATTATGCCCGCTGGTCATGACGACGAGGATGAGTATGCCATGAAATTGCTGCCTGTTTGCCATCATGTCGATGATGATGATGCTGCCTGCTTTGCCTGCTATGCATATGAAACAATTACCAAGGCCTGGCCAGAGAGGTCTAGGTCTAGGCGGGTCTTGGCATAGGCAATATGCATAATCCTGTCTGCTTGCCTGCTGTCTACATATATGAGAGCATTGTAATTGCTCTACGCCTCAGGAGCAGATCATGCACTTGCAAAAAATATATAATTTTTCAATTTCATAGAAACCATATATTAATATATGCTAATGACCTCGAAAAAGTAGAAAAACTAGCATACAATCAACTAAATATTGAATTGATTTAAGCAATTGAAAACTTCCAAAATAATAGAAATCTATTTGCTGGCCAAGCATAGTGTTGTCCTGAAGATTGCAAAACTCAATATTCGATATAAGCCAAAAATCTCTAGAGATTTCTGTGACATTCCTAACAATGTACTTTTTAGCTGGGAGGATGGCAACCTAATAATTTGTACATGATATTCTAAACATTACTTTTTTTCTGAGTGTATGCATAAGTGATCCCTCGATGGGTTGTTGTTGTACTGCAGGCAATGTCATTAGACAGTCAGTCAGGTTGTTGGGTTGTCTGGTTTGGGTGCAGTGCAACTTTTGCTTTTTGTTTTAACCATCGACTGCAAATCGGACTGTTTTAATAGATAATAATGAGTCTGATGGCTTCTTCTTTAAACGTCTGAATGCGCGTCTCCGCAGCAAAGCTTGGCCTTGAGGCGCTATAATTAAGCAGTTAAGGGCGTGAAGGAAGCTTTGCATAGTTTCCCACACTGGTCAACTAGTTGATCCTAGTCAGGGGTCTATGCCTTGTTTTTGTCTTCCTTTCGCTTATGTGTCGTGTGCTTGATTTGTTTTGATTGCGCTGCGTGGCTTTAATGAGCCCCATAACTCCTAGCCATCAATCTGCGTGCCTGCCTGCCTGCCTGCTTGCCTGCCTGCCTGCCTGCCTGCCTGTCAGTCGTATACGCTTATGTGCCCCACGGTTACTAAAAAGCGAATCCCAGATTCAACCCACCGGCTGCTGGATATATCATAATTTTTGTTGTTTGTGCAATTTTCGAAAAGAAAAAAAAAAAAAATGCTGAAGAAAAAAGAAGAAATTCTTACGATCCGTTACGAATGCGGCAGGCAAACAAATCGCTGCATGATTCTTCCTGCTGCTCGGCATTCAATTATTACACCGCAAGCTGTTATTGATAACAGCGCATTGATTACTGCAATTGCAGTTGTTGCAGTTTTAGTTTGCCAAAATAACAGGCAAGATGCTATATAATCAGCGCTGCCTGACAAGACTCTCCAGCAACTGTGGCAACTGGCAATCAATGCTTGCAACTAGTTTATTTTCAGCTGCGCATGCGTAACTGTTTATTAATTTGAGCTTGAATTTTCTCGTCTAACTGTCGAAATTTTCTTTCGAGCGCGTGTCCGTGTTGACAAGCCAGAAGATTGATGATAATGTCCCCTATAAGTTCTCACGTTTGGCCCCACCGTTTCAATTAGTTACGTCTGTGTATAATTATGTGTGTGTGTGTGTGTGTGTGTGTGTGTGTGTGTGTGTGTGTGGAGTTGCTGCCTCATTTCATAGGAGATTCACGTGGCATTTTTAAACCCGCTAATTGCTTGCCCCCTGGACAGCTGGCGATTTGTATCTACTCCCACGACAGAACCTCCAAGACATTTAGCCTAATGATAGGCGAATGCAGATAATGCCTGACTGTAAGGAATGTAAATACACTTAGAGAATGATTGTGTTGGAATTCTTAATGTACTGCACTTAATATTGCACTTATTATTTCTAAATAATTCGAAAGAGAAACTCTTGGACACTACTAGAATTTTGGATGTTGACAATTTCTGTAATTGGTTTGAGTAGAAAATTACTTTATTTTTTTTGCCTGTGCATATAAAGTAAAGTAGATACATAAAATATTTGTTGCGTGCTTGCAGAACTAGAAGAAGCTGATTCAAGCATAAGAAATTCAATGTTGGCAAACGCACAAAGCGAGGAACAAAAGATCAGCAAAGCGATAATTATACAATGTATTAGTTCGTACCCCTCTCTTTGTCATTCTCCACTTCTCTCTGCCTCTCAGTTAGTAGTTAGTAGTTAGTAGCCATTGCTAAGTGACTTAACATGACCTGGAGACGGGAGACTACAGACTGGAGACTCGTAGGCTTGCCATGCGTAAAGGTGCCAGGCTGCGAGTTGATTGAACCCGCTGCTTGGCCAGCCAGAGAGTTGTGGCTAAAGTTACACAATTGAAAAGCTGTGGGAAGTCATTGCACCATGTGATAAAGATCTATGTGTAAAGAGCACTATTTACTTTCCAGCAGCCTTAGAGACATGGCTAATTACCATTCTCTCACTGCAAGACTTTCCTCTATAATAGTCTTAATAGTGTCAAAATGTATTCTAACACGCAGACCAAAGACCAGCAACATGTTTCACTTCAAGTTAACGTTCAGCCAACCGCAAACACCTTAACTGACCAGATCTACACTCAGGAAAACGTATTAGCCCAGCCTTTGGAAAACTGCATCACAATTAACATAATCTTTTAAGAAAGACTTGTGCATCAAATATCAAGTAAAGAGAGGAAAGAGTTCTCTGTCATTCAGAAACAGACTTAATTAAATTGAGATATAGCGCATTTTTCTCTGAGTGTACGTTCCGGTCTAGAGCATGCAGCTCCTGTCGTTGCCTTAACATCTTCTTCCTGTTAGAGAACAATTTGTTTTGAGTGATGGCGCCAGACAGGAACGCCTAATTGGCAGTCACTTGGCCATTGACTCGTTGTGGCTTTAAAAGTTCTTCTTCTATGTTCTTATTTACAGATTTTTTTGTTTGGCTTAAGTGTCCAAATTGTGGGTTATCAAAATATATAATTAACATGACCAAATCTCAAACCAAATTAGGTCAAATCTCATCTAATTGATATTTATATGAATAAAGACAGCAAATGTTTGTTAATTAGCATTTCAAACACGTTTTTCGAGCAACGTGTTGTACTTATACAAAAAATTAGCATATTCACGCCAAGAGCTTGCATAAAATGCCAAAAAAAAAAAAATATATAAAAATAACAAACGTAACTGAAATAGACACAAACTTGGCCGACAACAGGTTCAAGTTCAATGACATCAAACAATAACAAAAAAAAAAGAAAAAAGGCAGACGGAGAGGAAACAACACAACATACATAACATGAGCTATGGTTATGGCATAGTTTAACTGCACCATATACATATACTTCTCAGTGAATCTCGGGTCTATCATCATGTGAAATCGGAGAATTGTTACTTCATAGCTCTGCCAGCGTTTTGCTCTACTAAACAAAGATTTTGATTTGCATTTTCAGAGTTGGCTTTCTTTGGAACTGCAACTGCAGCAGCAGCAGCAGCAGCAGCAGCAGTAGTTGGCAACAGAATTACAGCAATCAGTTTGGGCCATTATCATTGTCAAGGCACAGCCAAGACGAAAAGGCGTTAATGGCCAAATTGTGTGCACTTGGAGAAAAATTGTGTCCCACTCATCTTCGCTCTCAAATCTCTTTCCACAGCAGTACTTCATAAGTATAATTCTGATTTCATATAGAAAAAAAGCAAAAATACTCGATTCAAGTATAAAATAAATTAAGCCGAGTGAAAACGTTAACTTTAACCATCAGAGCGTTTGCCTTAGATTTTTTATCTATTTCTTTGAGTGTAGTTTTCTGCTTACCGTTACAAATACAAATTGCTGGCAGTTAACCACAAACGCCACTCGCTAACTGATTATTTATTTTAATGAAATTACCCCCACTGCCCCCCGCTCACCAATCACGACCTTGTCACAGGAAGTTGAGCAGTTTCGAGCTGATAAAAATCGTATCGAGCTGAATGCGCTTCCGCCAGCTTCTCAACTCGAAAACTCTGAAGAAGTTAGCCGAGTTGATTCATTGCCCGGTTTCACACGCCAGACGTTATTAACAATTCTCACTGTTAAGTTAATTGAAATCAAGTGCAGTCAGACCCTTTTGGCCTGCTGGAAAATCTGGTCAATGGCCTCAGGCCAATGGCTCGCGTGGGTTAGATCAAAACAAATTAAGTGCCATAAGAAATATAAATGTGTTTTTTTTTTTGGTTTTGTTTTTGCTTTTTTTTTATGTTTTACGATCATAAGTCTGCGCTCTGTCATGGTCAATTTATCATAAACAGTTTGAAGTCAGCGGAGAGTTAAACATTCTTTTCTTATTTTTATTTTGACAAATTGATGTACGACATTCGGGGCGTCTTTTGTGGGCCCCGAAACAAAAGTCAATGTGGCTCTTAGATATTTATGGTCAAAAGGCTGGAGCTTAGGCGGATTCTAATTGTGTCGCAGCCGCTTGAAAGTTGGCCAGCAGCATATGTGTATTTTTTTTTTTTTTTGGCTAACAAACATAAAATCTGCATGGTCTCATCCTGTTGCCAATAAGACAGCATCGTGTGGGCCAGCTTAACCCGCGAGTTCGTGATCTCTAACTCCGCGTACTTGTTGCTCAAGTGGCTATGAAATTCCACAGCTACGCAGCCAACACACACACACACTCAGTCACAGCTTCTTCTTGAACGGCGTCCAAATCGGTCAATGGTCAGCCGTTTGTTGGCCCGTTGTTTGCCACGCAAATAAGCCAAGTTCGACTACAAAGTATGTGGCTATTGGTATGTGGCTATGATGCTACAGGTACTCGTAAGTAGGTACAGTCATAGCTATAAGTATATGCACAGG
Organism: Drosophila cognata; assembly: GCA_035041535.1. Lineage (NCBI taxonomy): Eukaryota > Metazoa > Arthropoda > Insecta > Diptera > Drosophilidae > Drosophila > Drosophila cognata. The sequence continues at coordinate 6,293,389 of JAWNLC010000571.1, read as the reverse complement.
TAGACGACGATGACGACGACGTCGACGACGACGCTGTCAACGTGTTTGCATACGAAATATTTACGATCGCAGCCAGCCACGCCTACACTCAGCAAAACAGGAAAAGAGGCTACAAACAAAAATGTTTTCCATAAAGGAAACATTTACAATTTTTATTTGTTTTAATGAAAGTTCGACTGAAGCTATTTTTACTCATTTTGAAAATCAAAAAATAATATTGAGCAACATAATTTGTTTTTTAAGTATTCCTTGATTCAAAATATGCATTTGCCATCGAGCGCATAGTTTACTTTTTTAGTTTGTTTTCTTTTAGTGTATTGGCACCCTGAACTGAGTGCCGCATACCGTTGTGGGATTGCGGCTATCAAACCGTTGATAAGCCGTGGCAGCTTCACTTGACATTGAACCTGGCCAAAATGTTAATTATATGCGCGTGGCTAAGCTGCTGACGGGCCAGCATCAAATCTTGATTAAAGCCGCATCAGTTGCTGAGGCTGCTGGGCTCTTTCTGGTTGCTGATATCATCATCATCATTGAGCCGATACAAAGCGAGCCGAGCCGAGCTGAGCTGAGCTGAGATGAGCCAGTGAACAAGCCAGCGAGCAGTCATGCAATTAATACTTGAGCATAATGATGTTTTTGCTTTAGACCAGAAGTGCGAGTCCAGAAGGTTCTGGTCAAGTGGTCGATAGTTGTTGTTTTGGTACTGGCTGAGAAAGATGGCCAGCTAATACAAGCTAATTAAGCGAGGCAAGTGGCAATAAAAACCAAAAAATGCCATTTGACTTCCGCAAACTCACGATTTTAGTTAGCCATTAACAAGCGATTTATATGCGCAATAAACCAAAAATATGAAGTTTCAGCTCAAAAAATCACTACCTACCTACTGCCTAATGCCTTTGTAATTGGCTATAAATTAAGCAATCAGTTAAGCATCATCATAACTTTTTTATGTATCTATATACATATGTATATGAAATATGTTGCTCATATATACAAGTTTATTTGCCCAGTTATTGGCCTGGCTTAAAAAGAGAGTCTTCAATTAGTCGCAGACCCGGATTCAAGTCTCAAGTTCGTTCAAGACTGTGACTTATCAGTTTTGCCATGCCACAAAAGTATAGTCATTTACAAGAGCTGGAGCAGAAGTACTTTCATTGGTGTCAATTGCCCAGCCCCCATAACAACACCAGCAGCAGCTGCAGAAGAATCAGCAAACTGAAGAATCGTCAAGCAGATGCCAATAAACAGAAAACAAAAATAAAAACACGAATCACACCTGTGTGAAAAAAACAAGGCAAGATCGATTGAATGTCAATTGTCGAAGATTTGATACTCTTGCAATAAAAATAAATATATAAACTTGTATTGTGATCATGAGCAAATAAAATTTTTATGAAAAGACGAATATAATTTGAGTAACTTTTGAGTTTCTCCAACATAAAAAGTTGTTAAAACACAAATTTAAATTAAAGTGTTTCAAATCAATTTGAATTCAATTACAAAGTTATAGTGCTCTCAAAGGGTGAATAAGTATAAGGAACTCTGGTTCGAAATTGATTGATGAAAACGCCCCACGAAATCCAGGGAGGAGAGAGAGAGAGGAAGGGAGAGATGGAAGACAGCGCGACTTGAAATTTTGCCGTCTGCTTTTTTGTGTTGCTTATAAAATAATGATAATGTGTTGCGGCTACCGAAGTCTACTGACAGAAGACGACGACAGCAAACAAGCAGCGAACAGCGAAGAGCGACTGGTCGATTAACTTGGCCAAGAGTTGGAGTTGTGGCTGGAGTCGAGCAACCAATCGACCGACAACCTGAGTAAAAGCAATCGGCCAACAGCTATATCGACCTTGAGCTTGAATTAAAACTTGAACTTGGTAGCATGAAAATTGCATAACTTGGCCAACTGAATGCGTTTGGGACCTAAATACATAACGGTAAAAGGCTACACACGATAAAGAAACCAAACTTGAGCTTAAAACAATTGACAATCAACAAGTTGGCAATTGGCATTTAGCTTTGAGCATTTATCATTTTATGTTATGACGCAAAATGACACTTGTTGTGAAGTATTCGAACATGTTTTGGACTTTTGCGCACATCATATATTAATCATGGCTATATCTAGCACTCGACGTCGCTATTATTGATTTATTGGATACTGGTACTGATGTCGGCAGCTAAATGAGGTACAAATGTATCTCACAGATACAAGTTAAGAGTGTGTTGAGTCATCGCATCGCTGCTCCGAGTTATGTACTGTTGTGTTCTTCTTGTAATAGGAACAATTCAATTACTCACAGCTCGCTGTGAAATTCCTGTCCATGCCAAGAACTTGGTAGTCTACCAGTCTCAAAGAGAGCTGTAAAGTTTCTGTAAGTTCATCAAACTCGAGGGCTTGAATTCATTTTGTTTGCTTGTTAGTGTAACAGTGTTGTGCGTGTGTATGTGTGTGTGAGTGTGTGTGTGTGTGAGTGTGTGTGTGTATGTTTTACATACAATAAGTAGGTGAGAAAAGAGCCATAGATTTGGTTCTAATCAGTTAGCAGACTCCCCAAACTCTTAACCGTTCTCTTTCTGCCATTCACGAAATCTGTTTTTCGTTTCGGATTTTTCTTTCCTTTTCTTTCCTCATTTTATTTTTGGACAGTTTTCTATAACGACTCTGGCATGTGTTAATGAAAATTCCAAGAAGTCAAATGCATGAATCGAACATTTCCAGCACTGCTAAATGTGGGTCAACAAGACTGTCCCGCTGTCCGACTGGCTGACTGACTTGACGAACTTGGTCTATTGTCGTCCATCGTTTGGCCATCGTTTTCGACTAGTCAAAATCCGTCAGCAGCTGCAGTTGCACTACACTGTTTATTGAAAAAATGACCATTAAAGAATGTTTGGGATTTCGCTTTGTATACCCTTTGCCAGAGAGCATTCAAATTTTCAAATTTTTATTTGACGCTGTTAAAGCCGCACCCCAAGGGTGTACATATCATGCTTAAACGATATTAGTAGTTAAAAGTTATATTCGACTTTTATGTACTATCAGTCGGTTTTGTGAATCAATCATGAAACTTAGATGTGAGAGTATGTAAGTGTCAGTGTGCGGAGGGAAGCTGTTTTTTCTTATTTGGTTATGGGTTAAGGTTTTAGTTTCGGCTCTTGGTTCTTGGCGCTCGTTTGTTGTGTTTGCATGTGATTAACTACGTCGAGCTGCTGACCGATATTCTGCAGTCATGAGAAATGGTATTTCTGTTTCTTCCCCGTTTATTTATTTTTATTTAGTTTTTTTTTTGGGTTTATTTGCCATAAACTTGTGTTTAAGCAAGACGTTAAATTTGTATGCACATCGACCATTTAATAGCTGCACCTTCTAGCGTTTTCCTCGTTGGGAAGAATGTGAAAGTTAACACCTCGTTTCAGAGCAGATGCATCTCTGAAAATGGGAAATGTGCTGTCCACCCATTTTGTCAAGCACACGACTTTATTTATAGCAAGGGTCAGCATTTATTTTAGTATCTGTCGACGGTAGCTTTAAATGTGAGTGTGTATCGACAACACCCTTCTCTGAATGTCAATGGCATTTTGTGCCTCAATTTCAATTTCAATTTAAATGGAAACGCATGACTCAATTGAATTTTTGGACACCCCAACAGCGCATTTCGCATGCCAAGTAATTGAATATATTTTGTACTGTTTTTGCAGGCCTTTGATTGGATGACCCCGGTGACCACCCCTGACCCCGGACAAGAGTCGTTGCAGCAACTGTTTGCAGCTGATGGCAATTTGTCACAGTTCGGCTTTAATGAGTGCAACGCACTACACTCACAAAATTTAAGTGTATCAAATAATAAGCCAGATTGTTCTTATATTGAAATATGACTATTTTTTCAAGGTTTTAAATTTCCAAATTATTAAGATTTTTGGGATGGTCATTTAGGGGTATTTCGACTTTCAATAAATTTATTAAATTTCAGTAGATAACAGCAACAACACAAATATTACATCTGGTATTTGCATTCAATGGTAATTTTATAATTTTTTTTCGAAGTGTACTCCAAAATATCGACAAGTGTGTCTGAGCCACGAATGTGTGCAAATTTATGGCCTGCATAATCAGAGCAGACAGGACAGCGCATATGTGAGCATCCTATGACCAATGGAGGGGAGGCGTTTGGGGCGTTTTGTGGTTGGGCACTTAGATACTTAGTAGAGCCTAACTGTAATTTATGTTGACATAATAAACCACTTACCGGCTTGCGTTAACGCTGGCAGCAACATCAGCAGCATGGCCAGAAGAGACACCAGCTCCTCGAGTCCCAGCGGACTCGAACGTTTTCTTGTCATGACTTTGCTTGTGTGTGTAACTGCAACAAAGAGAGAAAGGGAGAGAGAGAGGGGGGCATCTTTAGTATTGTTTACTCATATATATGTATATATGTATGTATATATAGAGGCGATTGATCCATTAGACCGCCTGACACCACGAACGTTTAACCCTTAACAATGACAAACAATCAAATCGAGCCACAATATGTTCCTTAAACGACGGCACTTCATTAAAAAAGCATGACAGGACACATGTCCTTACATCCTTATATTTATATATATATTTTTTTTTTTGTTCAAATTTTTCAAAAGCCTCGACAAAAGCAATTTACGTGCACAAACAGCAGAAAAGGAAGGAATGTTCTCGAGTGGTTTGGGTGACTGTTGACTGTTGTGTGAGCCACCACCACCACCATCACCACCACCAGAACCACCGCCAACCCCCACTACCAGCACCACCACCATTATTCTCTCGGTCCGAATCGAGTCGGCACCCCTCGAACAAGGGAATGAGAGAGCAAACCTGACTGGCTGTTTTTCTGCAATTGTTTGCGGAAATCACTTGTTTGCTGATTTGACAGATGTGCAATTTTCCCTGACATGGCTCGCAGGCTCCCCACCTTGCCCAAAAGTACCAAATATTCTCCGCCACCAAACTACCTTTTCGAAAGGTCCAAAATGTGGTTATATTTAGTTCTTGCGTTGTTCTGCTTTTCTGCTCTCTGATTGAAAATGTCAGAAACACGCCCAAAAAAGAAAATACGAAGAAAATCTTGCTCAAGTTTTTTTCCTCCCCCTCTCTTACAAGCGACCGGTATAATTAGCTGGGGCATATCACGGCCTATCGGTTGACAAACTGTATCCCGTATATACTTGTACTTATGAGCACATAATGCCATAAAGCACAGCAACAACAACAACAATAATATACACCAGCAAAGTGTCCGTCTACGTCGACGTCTACGTTTCATATTTTCATTTATTAGCCAAGTTTTTTATTTGCTTTTATGCGCCTTTAATCAAGTCCCTGGAGATGCAACACGTGAGTGCGATACCATATTTCCATCAATGGGGCGGGGGAAGTTGTTTTCGAGGGTGGAGTTTTGCGGAGTTGATAGAAAGTGGGGGGATGGCTGGGCTGTAAGTGGGCGTGCATGCGTAAGTTATACAATTTCATAAAAAGCTATAAAAATAACAAGCCATCATGCACAATGGGATAAGTGTGGCGAGTTCTCGCTTAGATTTAAGGTAATTTCCTCATAAATATTACCAAAAATGGTACGTTAAGATAGCTTCTTAAACGAACACAAAAATCTCTTTCAACCAATTTCTAACCAATTTCCAAAATCTTCTTGACTTCATTTTTAATATTTCGTAAGGTAATTCTCAAAATAAAAACAAGAATTGAAATTTAAATAAGTAATATTTAGCTTTTACCAGATTTCTACCCATTGTCATTGCATATGGACTTATCGATAAATTGGAGACTTGCAGCAGCTCTGTCACCTAGTCTGTTCTTTCTGGGGGGTCACAATGACTGCTCGTCGATGTGGTGTGGATCCTGCTCTTCTTTTGAAATCTGAGTGGTTTCTCTTACACAGCCGCATCTTTTGGGGACTAGGCGGCGGTGTCGTTTGCTCGCTAACGAAATAAGCAAATAAAATGAGCTAACGCCGGAGGGCAGAGCTAGTACGGGTCTCATCATAAATGCGCGAAATGTGCTCATTAAAATGCAGGCTTCCCCTGTGGGGAGAAGAGCGTCAGCGCTGAAGTCGAAGTAGAAGTCGAAGTCGGAGTTTGCAGTCAGAATCTCAGACACAGTCACAGTCACAGTCACAGTCCCGAGAGCCACAAATTGCATTTGCTGCGTGCTGTGGCAATCGACAATATCGCATGCAGCAGCAAAACATGTAAGTAAGCTAACAAGGCAATGCCGACGATTGAATACCCTTGCAGACAGGAATCCAGCTACGTCTTCTCAGTATATCTTGGCAAACAACTTGCTTTTCAAGCAAACCCGATTTATTTTATCCGTCTAACTTGAACATATATCAAATATTGTCAACACTTCAAACCACAATTAAAATACCCTCTAGCTAGATGCTAAATACCCTCTAACGAGAGCCCGGCTAAATCAACTTGAATGATTGCTCCACAGAGATGTTGCAGCCGCAACTTTAGCTTTTGATGACGAGTTGACATGACGAGTGACTATAACCATAATGATAATCTCACACAAGCCAAATAATAATTATCATAATGATGATGATGATGAAGATGATGATGATGGTGGTGAAGCCGAAGCATCAAAGTCAGCCTGACTGACAACGGAAGCGACACAAACTGGCTATTAGTTGTTGGCCAAAATGGCACTTGTTCTAAAGCTATAAGACACGAACACAAAACCACAGGCAACATGTGCCCCTGTGCCGACTGGCAACTTGTTGCGGTAATTATTCTACCATTTGTTGTTGTTATTGTTGTTGTTGGCTAAATGGTAAACAATTTCAGGCAGCATTCAACAGTATTTGGGTTAAGACCAAATAAAGGGGTGGTCAGAAGACAGCCAGCCAGCTGGCCAAGTGTGTGACACAAATTCAATTTGTGAATGAAGCAGCCAAAAGTCAGCAAGAAGAAGGAAAAACAAAACAAAAAAAAAAAAACTTTTACCCATTGCCAATTGCCCAAAAGAAGGCACACGCGTGAGAGTGAGTAAGAAGAGGGGCGGGCAAAAGAAATATCGGTCATGGGAAATTTGCAAGGCAGGCTTTGAGACTAGGGCCAAATGGCAATATATCATCATCAGCTGCAGCAGCAGCAGCGGCAGCAACAGCAACAGCAGCGGAAAGCAGTCTTCTGCTCTTGACCAACAATGGGTCGCCGTTGATATGCGTTATGAAAAATGCATGCAGGAGGCTCCAAGTTCCAGCCATGGACCTCGCCAGGAGGGTTCAAGGCAAAAAGGTTATTTTAGTAGAGTTTGTCTCTCCATTGTGGTTTTTGAACGGAGTACAACCAAAAGCTGGTAAAATTAGTTTAAGCAGTCAAATGTGTAAGCAAGCTCCAAAACGTTATTATTTGCCATAGTCAAATTTGGCCAAGCTCTAGGGAGCTGCTTCTGGCTACGCCCATGGCTCCGACTGCGAGTCCAACCTCATGCGTGAAGCAAATGCAAATGTTTGCGCAGCCGTCTCCCGAGCATGGTGGGCACAAAATAAAAACCAACAACAACAAAAAATAAATAAATAAATGAAAAAGAACTTCTGGGATGGTGCGCACAAAGGGTAAGCACTGGACAGCCGACTGTTTAAGGTTGAAAAATTACACAGAGGCTCGAGCGACTCCATTGTGATTGTGCTGCGATATTGTGAGCATGCGTGGCCAGTGTTGCCGTGCGGCTCACTACTAATATAAATGTATATTGCATAGAAGAATGCTAAGAAATAAAATTTACATTTTGCAATGGAGGGTGGGAAAATTTTCACATGCGCAACATTTTGACAGCTGCAAAAGGGAAAAGAAGAGAAAGACTGGGAGAGGGAGCGAGAGCGGGCGACGGTGGGAACTTGACTTCGTTAGCATATGTATCAGAAGGTGTCTCACGTCAGAGACAGTGAGAGAGACTGAGACTGAGACTGCGACAGAGACAGAGGCAGAGACAGAGAACTAGCTGTCTGATTGTCTGCTGTTGTCTGCCTGTCTGCCTGTCTTCTGTTGTCTGACTGTCTGCCTGTCTGCCTGTCGACAGTTGCATCTGAAGATTTGTACCATGACCCACAAATATACTTTGGCGCACGCATCTCTAACGACTCGCGACCCAGCCAGCGACGAGCAGATCGATGCCAGCTTCTGCCAGAAAGCGCTGGCTGCCTCTGTTTTTGTGGATGACGGTTTTTGGCTTTGTTGAATGGCAATTTGCAAGCTGCAGCAACTGTGCTGTGGAGCTATGCTTGCTTTAATTGGATTCTTCTGTGTGGATTCTGGTATCAAATTGACATTTAGCACACAAGAAGCGAACCCGATCTCTGTCCATACCGATCAGCAGCAGCTGGCTGACCTAACCTCATGCGTTCAACAGTGAGAACAAGAAAAACAGAGTTTAGAACACTGCAAAAAAAATCTGGAAGTTTTAACATAAAATCTTTCTAACATTCATCAAGTTTGTTTTAAGAAGAATTTAACCAAAAATCATAGATCAAGTATTAAAAATCTTAAAACAAGTGTTTGCTTGAATTGCTAGAAATAAGTGCAAGTTACTTAATGCAAGTACAAAATTGAAATCTGTTCTTTTAAAAATTTGATTTTTTCTAACTTTGCTAAAAGTAAAAAATATTTTAAATGTTGCTCAAATTTTGATGCAAGCTGTAAATGTAGTTGGATAAAGAACTATTTGTTTTAAAATATATCAAATTCTCAGATTAATCTTGATAGATTTTAAGGATCGAAATTGAGATTTGTTTTCGCCTGTGTATGGGAGATGAGACAGAGACAGAGGCAGAGAGGGCCAGAGAGAGGGGGCCACAATCGACATGGTGATGGTATCCGCATCTTTGTTGCTGATTGCAATTGCTGGCTTATCGCATTACACTTTGATTGCTGCTGCTGCTGCTGCTGTTGTTGTTGTTGTTGTTGTTTGGCGTTAATTTGGTTTTGCGTCTTGGACAGCCATTTAACGGTGCAAATTGCATTGCATTTTTGTTGCTGTCGTTGTTGTTGTACTTTTCTCCTGCCGCCAATTTGGCCAACTTGCTGCCTTGTTGACCACGTCAAAGTCAATCGTCATAAATCCACAAATTGGCCCCAGGGCCCTAACACCTCAGCCAAGTGTGTATGTGTCTGAGTCTCTATTTGCCAACAAGCGCGCATTGTTTTGGCCAATTGTTGCCCAAATTGCTTGTGGCTTGAACTTTGCAGTACTTTTGCTAGAAAAGGCCACAGGAATGTTTTCGCAATCGATTTAAACATATTAAAATTCTATATGCACACTGAAGGAAAACCAATCAAGAAATCTGAACTTGGATTTGTGGAAAGCATTTCTTTACAGTTATGTTTGCACATATGACTTTTCACGTCGAAAAAATAAATACGTTTCTTTCTCTATAAGTCAAATTTTCTCTCTTTTCTTTAATGCAATTTGGAATTCGTTTTAAACTTAATTAAAGTTTACAAATTTTTAGAACTTTTGGAAATAATCTAGTTTTAAGAATGTTGAATGTGACTTATTCTCAATGTACATGATTTGAATCAATTCTTGTACTCAATATAAGATTTGTACTTGATGAAAGCTAATTTCGCTTCTCTATATACGATCTTAATACTTCAATCGAAATCTATTTGCCAAGATTTAGAATCTCATTTATTAGGAATCGTATTTAATATTTTATGAAATCCCTTTTAAAAATATTTCTAAATATTTTAGAGAGCTCAGACGAAGTTCGCCAAAAATGTTGTATTTTAAATTTAGTAATTCTTTTTTTTTTTACTGTGCATATAGTAAAAGGGAATTGGAAGTCTTGTGCGCACTGAATGTCACTTAAGCGTTAGTCCAATGAACTAACTTGAACTATTGCACAGTCGAACACGGTTCATGTGAAGCTGAAGTTGGCCTTACAAATGATCGACCTTGCAGCAGCAGAGGCATCAGCAGCAGCAGCAGCCGCAGCAGACGCAGCAACCAATAGCAGCAACAATCTGCCAATTGAGGCGAAGGAGTTGCTTGCTTTTGGGGCTGTGTGCAGAAAATTAATAAAGCTTTTTGGCCGCCGCTGTGCACGATCCACAAATATAACGGTCTCTAGTGGCAAAGACAGGCCAGGCCAGGCCCGGCCGGGCCGGGCAAACAGGCAAACAACAAGCAAACAAACAATCGCGCCAAATGTAAACTATGCCTCAGACAGAGTCCAAGTCAAAGAGGAATACGAAGTCGCAGTCGAAGTCTTTGGTCTTGGCCAAGTCTTTTGGCCAAGTCGCTCATTGCAGGTCTGAGTCACTTGTCAGCAGCGACGATGGCGACAATGCGGAAGCTGTTGCTGCTGCTGCTGTTCAAGATGCCTGGCACGACGAGCAGCGTGCCCAGTGCCGCCAACGCCAAACAACCAACAAACAACAACAACAACAACCAACAAACAACAACCAATAGCAACAGCAACAACCACCAGCAACTCCAACTGCAGCTCGTTGGCAATTTGCCATTTTGGCTTTGCCAACACTTGAACTGGATTAGTTGGCTGCCTGCTTTGATTTGTGACAAATCTTGATGCAAGCTACCGTGTGCGGCTGCTCGCCTGCAGCATGCAACAACTGCCACACCATATATGTGGACGTGCAACTGCTGCCACTGCTGCTGGTGTTGGGTCAGCTAGCAGATCGTGCGCTGATTTTGTGTTAGCATAATTTTTTTTTTTTAATGTATTTTTCGCTTTTTTTGTTGCCACCAATTTCTCTTTTTCTTGGGGTCAAGTTTGTTGCTAGGCAGAAGCGTTCTGATTTCACTCGTTGCAGCAGCCATAAAACTAGAAAACTGCAGCTGCACTCACTTAATTTAAGTGTGCGCTTTTTATTTTTTGTCGCCTGACTAATGACCTCAAGTTGAGCTTTTTATTTTTTAATTAGAAGCCATAAAACATTATGAAGCAGCTGCTCGCAATTGCCAGCTTGACCCGGGTCAAGTATGGCTATAAGTTTTGGCACACGAAACCTTATTCTGCAAATAATAATAATCTGTGAAATGAGCTGAAAGCTAATCGAATTAAAAATCAACCGTTTTCCATTTTCAGAGCTTGACGAAAACTTTTTGCCAGCTTCAGTCTGTCAGCAAAAACATGTATATATATATATATATAATATATATAAAATAAGTTAAGGGGTCACGACGGGCACTTATTGGCTCTACGTGTTTGTAAATATGAAACCCACTGTTTTGAGATAACAACAACAGTAACATAAAAGCAACAATAACAATAGCAGCAACAACAAGTGCGACACTGTGTGGCCCAAAAAATTCAACAACGCTTTTTGGCTATTGTTTCTGATGACGCCCACACGTGTCACTTGTCACTCGTCAATGTTATTCAACATTCAAAATAAATCCATTTGCGAATTTTGAGCAATAAAAATCGAAATAGATAGAAGCAGTCAGAATTTAAAGTCGGTTTTTGGCCACGATGTGCAAACTGGTTCTAATTATGCCTGGCAACAAACCGTCCTCTTTTTCTCTGGCTCTTTGACGCAATACTTGTTGCCCAGAAGCCTCGAAAAAAACACTAACAGAAAACAGTTAGTCAAATTGTTAATGATTTTTGGCTACGTGATTTGCGAGTACAATTTATGAAAAGTGGATCATTGCGAGCGTTTTTGGCGCGATTTTTTTGTTTTTGTATAAAACATTCGATTCTCATTAATATGATTACTCATGACTATGTAATTTGCAGTCGTATAAAATAAGTGAAGTGTATTTGCGTTTTTGGCTTTTGTCTGGTGTCGATGGGGATGCTACGGGCAGGCTAAATGTGGAAATGCCCGGATACGTGAACCGTGGATGTTATTTTGAGGCTTGTGATGTCATTGGTTCAATCTGCAAGTCAGCAGCCAGATGATGAGAACTGAACTGACTCACTGATTGGCCAGTTAAGCTATACACATATGTATGTACCTTTCATAGAGATGTAAAATCACAAAACGAATCAATTGAAGAAGTACTTTTGTTGCTGTTGTTGTTGTTGTTGTTGTTGCATTTTATCAATTTTTGTTTGTAGTCCCTACTCAGACGCCGTTCGGTTCGGAGAATTCACTTGACTTGCGCCAAGTCTAATGCCTGGCAACCAGGAAATGCCAATCAATGCAGAAATATGCGTTGATATAGAGAAGCCCCAGCACAGAGAGACAGACAGTTAGAGATAGAGATAGAGAGAGAGAGAGAGAGAGAGAGAGGAGAGAGAGAGAGAGAGAAAAAACACAAGAGTTACGAGCTACGAGGTACGACGAGAGTCGCAACAGTCGAAGCAAAACAAATAAATTAAAAATTGCATTAAAATGTTGAAAAAATGAAAAACGTTGCCTTTTTCAGCTGATTTCAGAATGCAGAGTGCAGGCCGGGTACGGGCAGGCAAGGGTACCCGGTCCTAGTCGACTAGTCGACTCCTAGCCGGTCCAGTATAGCGGATAGCTATGTGGCTGGGCTGGGTTCAAAGCAGCGCCTGTCAACTTCAAATCGCACGTTTTTCTACGCGCTACACGTCGACGACGACGACGACGACGACGTCGTCTGTGTCTCTGGGCTCTCTACCATGGTAGTTCTCTGGGTTCTCTTTTTGCGCGGCTCTGGGACGGACATAACAAAATGTGCTAAAATATGCACAAACAGCTAAGGAACGCGACGATGCGAATCGAATACAGTGTTGACCAGAATTTATAAGGCAAACAAAATAGCCAAGATAAGCTGAAAAGTTTTAGAAGATAGTCTGTGAAAAGACACAATTGGTTTTTATGAGCGTAACAATTTTTATTGTGTTTATTAACAAAGAAAAAGCAATCAAAATAATGTAGCATTCGCATCTGAAAGACTTCAACTGGGGTAGCAATAATTATTGCTCATTATCTTATGATATCTATTTGATATAGTCATCCTAACTGATCAGTCCGAAAAACACGTCTGTGCAAACTAAAGTCTTATGTGGAACACATTTCGAAAATTTGGCTTCTTTGGCAGTGACTTGGCCGTTTACCTGTAAATGTAAATGAACATTACATTTTTTATGATCCTATTGCTAGAGTACATATATTTTTTTTTTTAAAGTCAAAAGTCGTGTGAAAGAACAGAACAGAACTTATATCAATGTAAGCAAACTTTACTTTAAAGTGCTTGACATATTTGTGCCTAGTTCATTAAAAAGACGAACTGACCACAATAAACATATTTGGACTCCTTAAAAAGCTATAGCTGGCTATTAAATAGCCAAAATGACAGCACTGTCAGCTAAGGTTGCTGGCAGGCTGGCAGGCTGGCAGTCGCATAAAACTCTGGGCACACTCACACCCTCAGGTTAGATGCAGCCGCTCAGCATATGAGTGAGTGTTTTAAATCATGCTGCCTGCCAAAGTCATGATTCATATACCGTTAGCTGGTCATTTGCACACAAACAAAATGCCGAAAAGGAAAAATCCGGCCAAAGGCAGCTCCAGTCAGCTAGTCAGGCGAGTTCGCGCGCGCTCTCTCTCTCTCTCTCTCGCTGTATTTCTCTCTCGCTCCACTTGAGAATTAACTCAAAAGATCGACGCCAAAAACGGCGCCTAGAGGCATAAGATCGACAAGTTCGTCAGATACTCTACCTATTCGCCTACACGATCCTGGGCAGTTATTTACAACAAATTGCTAAAAGTGCAGGTGTTTACCTCGAGCTAAATAAACGTATATTAATCAAGCGGGAAAAATGTTTACAGTGAGGGAAATAGCCCGCATAATTGTCCACTTAAGCGTGGAACTATTTTCATTTCTACAGCTTGGAAATTTGTACACGTTTCACGTATATAATTAAAACGATGCGCCATCATTAAGAGATGAACGTGAGATTTGGCCCGGCCAAGAAAGTATCTCAAATATAAATTTGCTCTTGTTTTTTTCTTAACTGTTTGGGCAGTTTTCACTTTTATTTGGCCAGGCCCGAAAACTGTGTGGAACAAGTTTATTTGTTTTGTCATGTAATTCAAATGAAAGTGTTCTCTAAACACTATCATAAATTTGTAAAAAAAAGAAGCCTTTAGCCGTAAAAAAAGGAAAGTGTTTAGTTTTCTTGTACGCTTCTCTGACATGCGGAGTAGGCTACTCCAAAAGGGTTCTTGACTTAGTACCTTTTTTTCTTTAGGAAATAGCCGCTCGTTCATTGCACTTTTAACTGGGGGTTAAACATTAAAAATGCTTCCAAGAATATAACTTTTTTTTTTTTGTGGTATAAATTTAAAAAATGAAATTGAATTTCATGGCTGTCATCTTTTTTCTGGTTGGTTAGTGGCTATTAAAAAGAATTCAACTAGTTTTTCGTAAGGCCTATTAAATTTGTCGGGTTCTTAGAACTCACGAGCATAGTAGTGCCATTACCTGGCTTTTTCCGCATTGTCAGCCAGGCAAGTGTGTGTGTGTGTGTGGCCGGTGAGTCTAATTAAAGAGCATATCCGTAAGGCGCCCACAGCTGCCTGACCGACTCAGCTGCCTCATCATCTTGCTGATGAACTATCTCAGAACTTTTTTTTTTCACATAGTTAGTCATTAAAAAATAGGTGTTGAAGCGCTTTGAAGCGTGTCTCAAATTTGGGATTTATGAAGTGTAGTCATAAAGTTAAAATCCATGTCCGAAACCATTCACAAAAGACTGATAAAAAAGATACTAAACATGTCCAGCTGGAGAAAAGATAGATTGATTGATGAACGCTGGATATGATATCAAATATATGCAATATGAGATATTTTCATAAAAAGCATTCCATATTTGGGCAAAGACATATTTAGTAAAGACATAGAGAATATTTTGTGATACCAAAATACTTTAGCAATAAAAAAAAAATCATCTTACCAAATAACCTTTAAGGCATTAAACCGCCAAACCTAATATTGAGACACATCCCCCTTGGCTCTGCGGCATATTAACATGAGTGATGGATGAAGTGTCAGGATTTTGGTTGGAGGTGGATCAGAACATGCCAGAATTGAGGCAGGAGTGAATTGAGGATGAAGCCTAATAAACTTATTTTCAAGTGGAGTGGTATTTTTTCTTTTTTTTTTGTTGGGGGTTGGCAATTTGGCTATATTAAAATGGAATTTATTTTCGTCATTTTTAATGTAATTTATTAGCGTCAGCAAATTGGCTGCAAATTGATTTTCAGCGCTGCCAACAGCCTCAATAAATAATTGTCATATAAAATGTATGTCTGACATTTCGAATATTGAAGTTGACTAAATAAATACTCCACATTATAGAGTATACATACAATGTCACACACTATCCGTGACATTTTAAATATTGTATTTAATTTGGTATTTCATTGTGAAATGTGTCTGCACACAAAAAAAACAACATCTGCCTGTCCAATTGTAAATGGCAGCACATTTATTTTATATGTTGAGTTCATTGTTTATTAACGTATCGTCTGTCTCCACAGATGACTGTGGTTTTAATTGAATGCTCAAAGCGGTGATGGCTGAGGGGATTGGAGGGGTTCAGAGAGACAGAGAGAGAGAGAGAGAGAGAGAGTGAGGGATAGAGAGACACTTGAGGGCAATGGAGTCAAGTATGCAAACAATGGAAAAGCGGCAAGCATCGGAATTTGCCACAAGCATAAGGATGTGGCAGCAGGATAGCACACACAAACACACACACACACACACATATAAAGCGAACGTGGCTGATGACACGGACTTCAATAATGAGTGCCACATTGTTGTTGTTGTTGTTGTTGTTGTTGTTATTTAGGGGGGCGTCTGAGCATGAAAGCAGTCAACGCCACTCTTTGTTGGCTACATAAAAAAGAAATGTGTGCACGCAAAAAAAAAAGTTTAATTTTAATTTTTCCAAATGTAAGCCAGTCTTGCAGAACCAAACGAGCAGAATTCTAAACATGCGATTCTTGAGTTTCGTAGTGCGTTTTTCTCCAAGTGTGTGAGTTCTTGTTCTCGGTTGTGGGGCACTCGAACTGAGGCACGCACCTACCTGAAACCGCTCTTTGGCTGACTTCAAGGCAACTTGCAATTGGCAACTGCCGCTGCTGATGCTGCTACTGCTCCTGTTTCTGTCGCTGCTGCATAAATTAGAGGCTGGCTAAAAGCCACGCCCCTTAAACTATGCTCGCTGTGCTTGGCTGCATTTCAGTTACCTTTTTGCGACTCAATTTGACTTGAGCTTATTGTTTGCGCTGTTAAATTATTTATTTATGCAAATTGAAGCAGTTAAATCGCAGCAGCAGTTGCAATTTCGTTGCCAACCAATTTATAGCTGCATACTTTTATGGGCAGCGCCAAAGTTGTGATGTCTCAATTGGTCTGCGAATGCAATTTTTTGTTACCAAACTGATTTACATACCTGCAAAAGGAGAGCAGAAGAAACATTGGGTATTAGTTGGCGCAAAGTGATTAAGAATGCTCACAGCCTTACTGGCTTAAATGCTTATTGTTAAGTGTTTTGTTTGTTGATGTTGTTTTTGTGCTCGGTCATTAGTTGACAACAAGCCGACAGCCAAAAGCGCGTTAGATCTGTAGCACGAACTGTAATCTAACAGAAATGAAATGTAAATCATGCCGACAAACCAAAAACAAAAAAAAAGTACCAAAAAACACAAAAACAACAACAACCGAAAAAAAACGACACCTTACAGAGTAGAAAACAAGAGTCAAGTCCACGAATTTGGGTCAGCAACAACAAAACAACAAACAAAATATTCAAGTTAAACGTGTGCCACAAAAGTAACAACAATAACAACAACAACAACTACAACAAACAAAACAGCTTCAGCAGCAAGTACGTCATATAGGGTATGCATACTGTTTAATTGAACTGATTGACATTAAATACACATACGTATTCCCATTCGCTCCACTTGCTGCTGACTAATTGCCAGAGGGGAATTTTTGTTTATTCCCAAAGCTGATTTATCTTTTGAGTTCCGCTAAATTAAAATATTTAAATAAACGATGAAGCGCATTCTTAACTTATGAGTTTAAGCTAAAAACATAAAGGGCCCAAAGAGGTCAAACAGAAGTAAGGCCAAATTCTGATTGGCCAGTTTCTATATTTCTATATAGAAATCACTTTCTTTCTGTGAAGATTATACCAAAAAAAAAAAATTGAAAAGCCAATTTGCCAATTTAAATGCTAACTGAAAAGATCCGATAAACTTAAGTGTGCATTGAAATGACAACAATCTTAAATGCTCAAACGTGCCACAAATTCTTTTAATCACATGTGGCAAGCATTGGTTTCTGAATGAATTCGATTACGATCTTTCAAAAAAAAAAATTGACTGTCAAAATTCAACTTGAACTGTTGCTTTGATGTCGATGCTACTTAAAATAAATTAAAAATATAGCTTCTTGTGTTTAGAAAGCTTGAACTAAAAAATATTCAGCCTCCAGCTAATAAATAATAGCAATAAATCAGCAAAACGTTTTCAAAAATGTTCCCACATATATAAACTTTAGATCTATGCAACATATAAACGCTGTGTGGGATAAGATAAGATAAAATGCTTGCTAAGCCAATAAATCTTGGCAATCAATCTGCTAAACAGATCTTAAAAAAATTGTGACTGGAAGTTCCAAAGAGAAAGTATTTTTTTTTTTTTTTAAATGCGGCATTTAGGATTTTGTGTCTACAGGTTGTAACCAAAGACAAAATTGATTCAATGAGTTTGGGCGACGCATCCAGCTTTCATTAACTGGGCCCTAACACAGTGCTGGCAAGAAGTAACGGTTCTTTCTTGTTTTTTTTTTATTGCTACTCTGCTTGCTTATTTACTTTAGGGAATATATGTATGTAGATACAAAAGAAATTAATTTCATTCAAGAAACTTTGAAAGCTAAACATATTCGAAAACAACAGCAGCTCATTGCCAATGCCAATGCCACATTGGCCACAAGCTTACAACTTCCCTCCGCCCTCCGCCCCATAGTCACAGTCACAGTCAAAGTTTTTTTTTATTTTTATTTGATAGGGAACCTGAGCTTACTGATTTCTTTTGGCTATTCAGCTCATGAAGTTTTTGGCCAACGGCTTTATCGACGACGATGGCTCTCGTCGACTTTTCGCATATTTTTCTCACAAAAGAATTTCTCGTTTTTTTTTTTCGGTAAAGATACGATCGATTCGCGTTTGAAATGGCCAAGCGATTTTGATTTTGGCCAGCGGGCAATTGCAGCAGCAGCAGCAGCAACAGCAGCAGCAGCAGCAGCAGCAACTGAGGCGATTGAATTAATTTATGGGCATTTTGGATATCCAAAAGGTATTCATTCCATTTCTATTTGGCATATTTTTTTTTCTGTTTAAATGTTTTACCTATTTCTCTTTTCTGTGGATCGCCGTTGGCTTAATTGTTGGGCACATAACTGTTTTGGGGTTTCGACACAATTCGCGCACGCATTAGTTGTGACAGCTAATAAGCAGCAAATAATTGGCCAAATTTATATGAGAAATTACAATAAGCAACAGCAACAAAATAGTAGCAAAATGCAGTCAACAGGGTCTGCTGGAAGTTGACACCTTGACCGCATTGGACTCATTGAATTGCAACCAATTGGCTGTGACTCTGGCCTTTTGGTCATTATGAGCGCACATTTCGGGTATTATTTATATACAGATATAAATACATATATTTTCTGAATTTTAAGTGGCATGCCGAATGGCCGAAAAGGCGTTGGCCATAACGGCATATTCAACTAAAATCCTTGCGGGCCATAAAGTACAAATTGTTGTAAGCTAATGGCCTGCCTATTAACACATTTTTGTGGGCTGCAGATAACTGGCATTACGTATACGACAAATGGCCCAAAAGTGCAAGCTGCACGCTGAAAGCCGCAAGTTGCAACTGGGCAACTGGTAATTGTGTCGGCATTTGTAAACGTGGCCCATTAGCGAGAAGGCAGACTGCGCACTTTTTCTTTCTATCGCCCAGACACTTTCTTTGGCTATTGAACTTAAAAGCATCTGCAGCAGTGGCAGCAACAGCAGCAACAGCAGCAGCAGCAGCAATAGAAGAAGAAGCAGCTACAAACCAGATCGAAACGCTGCCGAAACCAAAAACAAACAACGAGGCGACAACAATTTGGGTTAGAGAAATTTTCGCGCCCCGCGACACACATACGGCCAAGTTCTTGTGGCAGGCAGGCAGTCAGGCATTCAGGTAGTAAAATACCTGATAGTTCTGTGCCGCACGCTTTAACCTTGGCGCTTGGGCGTAATGTGCGGCAAGTGTCGCTTTATGGCTAACTCGTAATGTGCTTAGATGCGCTTACTTTCTTTAAACAACAACAACAACAATCATAGACAACAACTAGAATGGCCAACAACAACATTTGCCAATGCTGCACATAAACCGATTTACTCAATTATTGCTGCAAAAATCACACACACGCAAAAAGCAAAACTTTGGCTTTTGTGTGTTGCCTCAAGTGCTGCCGATAAACAAATAGTGGAACAACAAAAAAAAAATATTAAAAAAAATATCTATATAAATATAGATATGTCTATACATATGTGTCTACAGTAGCAGCCAAGGTAATTTGGCCAAAAGCGTACACAATAGCCAAGCAGCGGCCGTCATCGTTTAATTTGCAAGCTGTTATCGCCCAGAGACAATTGATTTATGGGCTGCTTGAACATACATTTGGTTAATTGGTATTAGCCGAGCGATACAATCGACATTTGTTATAGCCAAATGTATGAAGAAGTAACAGTATTTTTCTACAAATAATTTTCTTGAAACGCTGCGTTTGTGATGCCAAACCAAGATAGCGAAAATGGAATCATTTGCATTATTATTATTATTATCTGCATGTTGTTCTTGCAGCTGGAAATATAGATCGTGTATCTTGAAAATTACCATTTCAAACTAGATAGCTAAACTATTAGCTCCAGAATTTCCTACTGCAGCAGCAGCAGCAGCAGTAGCAGCAGCAGCAGCAGCAGCAGCAGTAGCCGCAGCCACATTTTACTCAATTAGCGCAGCATATGATTTGCATAATTTAATTATGGCATCATCTAACGGCAAAAATAGCGACCAAGCCCTATCGAGGCTATAATTATATAATTTGTCAGGTTCTCAGTCTCAGGCTCCTTTTGGTTAGCTGATGTCAGCGAAATGTTGCCCTCATCATAACTTAAAATAGTCGTAGACAATTAACAATTTTAAAGTCTGTTTTTATTTCATCTTCGACTTTTTTTTTTTTTTGGCTAGGTAAAGCACCAGGAGGGTGAGTTCTTTTGCTGCTTCGCAGTTGCTTTTGTGTCTTTCTTTCTAACTAAAAAAAGACGTCGAAAATTAAAATAAATTAACATAACGTTAAAGAACCTACCAGCACGAGGGAAAAAAAAAACCAACATCATAATTTTTATAATGTTTCGTTCTTTTCGTCGTGGCCTCGACTGCAATCGCGTTTAATTGTTATGATAATTTTGCGCAAAAAAAAAGAGCGGCTGAAAAGGAAACTGAACCACAAAAGAAAGGCACTGAATCAAGACACTAACTCAGCCTTGGCACGCAAAATAATAGGCGAGAAGCAGCATAAGACAAAGCAGCAGAAATAGAAGCATTTGAAAAGGTATTGCCAGAGATGCTGAAAGTATCTATAGAAAGTGCTTGAAATTGCCACATTGATATCAGTTCATCAGACAGTTACCCCGCACGTGTTTCTTGGCCAACACATTAAGCACACGCAGTCTGCGAGCGTTTCTCTCTGCGCTCTCCGATAAACATCACAGCTTGATAGGAAATGCGTTTGCTTGAACCACAAAGACCGCAGAGCTAATTTGCTACACTTAATGAAATGTACTTCTTAAAAGATATTCTTTCTTCATTGATTTTAGACCTTAACCACTAAATATAAAAGCTAAATGTTGTAAAAAAAAGAAAGTTCTAAATGCAACTTTTTAATTTGTGCAAAACATTCCTGAAATAACCATTTAATACTCTAATTAGGAATTGTTGATAAAAAAGTAAGTAAAAAACAGAACAAAAAATCACAAAAGGAATTTGCTAGATTTGAATTGCCACAAAAAATCGCAGGCATACTAAAAACGTTTAATTAAAACTGTTGCAGCAGCTGTGCGGCAAAAACTGCTGAGCAACTGCAAAAGGGGGAATGAAGAGAGTGGGGTGGGTAGTAACTGAAACATTCTTTGCCATTTGCCAACGTGGTTTTTTGTGGGCTCATCAATAAATCTGTAAAGCTTTTGGCGTTGCAGACAACTCCACTTTCAGATCGCAATCCACAAATGTTGTCTATAAATCAAACACACTTTTCATGCGAAAGGGACAGTTTTTTTTTTTTGGCCAAAAGTGCAGTGGCAACAGAAAAACGAAGGAAATGACCAAAACACCTGCTGCTAACTCTAACCCTGAATCTGGGTAGCTTTGTGGCTGGCCAGCTGCCAATGAAAATCTCTCTCTCTATCTCTCTCTATCTGGCCAAAAACCAAATAACATCCAAAGTCATTTTGATTTCGGGGCAAAAAAACGAATACCAAAAAAAATTAAATAAAGGATGCCAGGATGCCAGGATGCCATATTGCGGCAATTTTTATTGGCCTAGCAGCAGCTTGAAAAACTTGCCAACGATAAATATAACGTTTTTGGTTTGCACTCTATTTTCGTTTTGGTCTGCCATAGTTTTGTGCATTATTTATGGCCAACTAAAAGCTTTTACATGGCGCACAATTTTTAGTTTTTACGAGCCTGACAAAAGAGTCCTTAAGCATTTAGGTGTGGGGCATAAATTCTAATTAGAATCGCGCTGCAACCTTGCTGGCCAAGAGCAGGCCAAGAGCTGGCCAAGAGCAGGCAACCAAGTGACCGTTAAATGGGCTTTCATAATTTAAATAGTTCAGCAAACGAACGAAAAACCATTTTCCACAAAAATGGCAGGTGGGCAAGGGGGATGGAGTAGACGTTACGCTGTGCAACGGCTCGCGGCGCCACGGCAATTGTGAGTGTGTGTGTATGCGAATGAATGAGCGAGTATATGAATGAATGTTTGCAATTTGCGGCAACAGCTGCAGTCAACGTCGGTTTTTATGAATGAATAACTTTTTTGCCGTTTAACTTGACTTGGCCGTTTTAACGCCTGGCTTGGCTTTTGCCTTAATTTTCCACAATAGATTTTAATTAATTGCCAACGTAATTGAAATTGTAATAAACTATGAACGAAATACCCATTTAGTTAGGTTTCGATTGAGATTCGCTTCAATGAAATCCCCAGCAATGGAAATAACCCTAATTGGCTTTTGCATCAACTTAGAAGCAGCCCACAGCCGACAGCCCTTCGAACAAACTAGTTGAGGGAACTAGTTTGTTTTTTCAAAAAGTTATGCAACATTTGCACATGTGCTTATCAGTGCAACAAAGTGATCAAGCAAAAACTATATAAAACATTTACAACATTTTAAATGCGCTTATTAAATAAGCCGAAGTTCTACTCGATTAATTATTTTTTAGTCGTTTATTTTTTTTATTACAAATCTTGCAAAATTACACTTTTCATTTATCAAAGTTTACACATTTGCTATAGCATATTCAATATTTATTTAAATAAAATAGAATATATATATATATTATTTGCAGTAATGAAATTAATTTATTTCAACTTTATAGGTTGTATCTAATTTTATATTTTGAGTTATAGTTCTGAAAATTAATTACCAAAATTTGTAAAATGTAAAATTTTGTATAATTTATCAAACAACTTTTTTTATTTAAGTATTTTTAAATTTACGATTTTAATTTTATATTCTTTGCATAATTGCTCAAAATGTTAATTTTTTCATCTAAAATCTTTAAAATACAAAAATAAAATTTATTTTATTTTCAAACTTAAAAAAAGGTTTCACGTTAATTTAAAATACATTTTTCAATGTCTACGAAATTTATTTGAAAAAATCTAAATTCGGTTTTTTGTTTGGATCACAGATTTATTATATTTATACACTTATTAATATTAATTCATTATTTATTTATCATTTATATTGTAAGATTGAAATGCTTAGAAAGGATATTGAGAACTCACCTTTTTCACACAAGAACAGCTCGTCAAATATTTTCGAAAAGAATTCGTTTAAAAATTCTTTTTCAACACTATGACACTTGTACAGCAGTTTTATCTTCTTGATTAATTTTTGTTAATATTTTTAAGATTAGTTTTGCACTTTTTTTGCACAGTTTTAGATCCTTATTGCTTTTGCACGCTGCTCAACATTTCGCGCACGAATTAACAGTTTTTATTAGTTTTTTTTTTTTTAACTTTTCCTTTATTGAAAATCACTTTATTTCGTTTGTTTTAATTTTTTTTTTCAAGCTTTTAAAATAATCCACTGTGTCAAAAAAAGTTCGTTTGCTTCTTGGATAAAATTGTCTCTTGAGATATTCTGGACAATTTTAAATGAAGCTGGCTGCAGACGACAAAAACGAGACAAAACTCGGGTTCTATGTTGCTCGTTTTTGGTTGCTGGCTGCTTTGGTTTGCTGGTCGCTGGTCGCTGGTTGCTGATGTTGGTTGCTAGTTGCTGGTTGCTGTGGGGGCACCACCAAGGTACAACCGCTTCATAAAATTCAAAGAGACTCGGACCCAATAGCTTCTCAGCGCTTATTTATATAGCCTACGTCGAGCGGCTTTTGGTGAAAATCAAACGAAACGAACGAACCAACATCGGCGACAGCAGCAACAACCACAGCAGCAGCAGCCGTCGCAGCAGCAGCAGCAGCAGTAACTGCGACTGCGACGCCAGCAGCAGCAGAGACAGCAACGTCGAACAGCAACAGCGACTGCGACAAGCGAACATGCCAAGTGAAGCCAGGCCGGGGCAAACCAAATGCTGCTGGCAGAGAGAGCGCCAGACTCGCGCCAAAGCGCTCTAAGAGAGCGCAAAAGAACTTCACACACATACACAGACACACAAGTCAGAAGCATTAACACGACAGCGAAGACTCCGACAGAGATGTTGACGTCGACGTTAGCAGCGACACGTGAACGCAAACACACAACTCACACACACACACACGCACGCACATATGTATATATACGCACACACTGGCACACAGTCAGACAGCAGCAAACACACTCAAATGCTCAGTGACGGCAACAAAGTTGCTCATCATTTG
This sequence comes from Drosophila cognata, assembly GCA_035041535.1. NCBI lineage: Eukaryota > Metazoa > Arthropoda > Insecta > Diptera > Drosophilidae > Drosophila > Drosophila cognata. Next base: position 6,269,212 of record JAWNLC010000571.1, on the reverse strand, counting down.
GATCTCGCAAAGTTGACGCCGACGCCAACGCTAGCGCACAGTGGACAATAATAAAAGATTATTAAATTAGTAAATCACAGCTGAGGCTTGACAAAAATGTTATGCAAATTCGAAAATTCAATATTCTTACTTGAGGACTTACATAGACTATAAAATAGAAAATACATTAATATTTTTGGACGATTTCTATGAACAAATGTATTAGGCTCAAAACTTCTACATATAAAATATACAATTTTTTGTATATATTCTTTGAATTGTCAAATTCTTAAGGAAAAAACTAATTCTATATAATAATTAGATTATTGTTTCTCAAAACCATAAAATGACTTTATTTTAACTTCAAAAGAAATTGTTATTGTTTGAATATTATTCTGGGTGCATTTGTGGTAGAAGATAAAGAAACATTAAATGTTTCCTATTCTGCTTTATTTTAAAATTGAAAATTATTTTTAGAGCTTGAGTCTGCATCTCTTTTGGGACACACTGTGCTAGGTCGCTGCAAGTGCGCTCGTCGCCGACTGCGCTGTGGTCAATGAATAAGCACTGGCGTTTTCAATGCATCGCAAGAATTCCCCACGCTTAAGCACAGCAATTTCGCAGAAGCAATGGCAATAGCAAGTTGGCAGCCCCCTAGCATGACGCGAGCAGCGCAGCGGCAGCGACGCAACGGCGCGGCGACGAAGAGCACAAGCCGGCTTTGCCTGAGACAGAGACACACAGACGGAGACTGAGGCTGCGACTGAGACGCAGCGCGTTGTAACTTTGGCCATGCTCTTTGGCCAATGTTCGTGTTCTTGGCAGCGGCAGCGGTGGTTATGGCAGTGGCGGTGGCAAGTTCTTGGCCATGGCCAAGACGAAGAAGAATTTGCGCTGCTGCGGCGACGACTTTTGCTACTCGTGATGATGTTGATTGATATGGTGATGATGATTATGGCTAAGATGCGGCTTGCGCTATGGCTGCTGCCGCTGCTGCTGCTGCTGCCAAGATGCCGACTGCAATTGCGTTGCCTTAGCTGCAAGTCAGTCAGTCAGTTGGCCATCAAGCGGCGCTTTGCGGTTTTTTCAATATTTTTTTTTAGTTGCAAGCCAACTCAAAATACATGTGTATAGTTTTTCTTTCTTTCAGTTTTTGTTTACAGGTGTTTCTAATTAAGCAGCACTCGTTTTGGACAAATATGGAAGAAGAGACGCGGAACCGGTTATTGTTTTTGGCTTTTTATTCTTCGTGTGGAGCCCACGTACTGCCAAAATTTGTGGGGTGTACTATTGTCTGTCATGATGATTATTGACCTTTGCAGCTAGCTAGGCCTAAAAATGCCGACTTTTTGTATTTGGTTGTTTAATTGCTTGCGAAATTCTTTTTAGCCGCCTTTTGTTTGATTTAATTAATTATTTAATTACGCTTTGAAGTTGGCGAATTATTGTCGGCTTTTTGTTAGTTCTGCACTTGCCTTTTGGCTGCACTGAGCGAAAAAGTGCTGTACTAAATATAAATGGAATGGAATAATTAAAGTTTAGATTTTTTGAAATATTATTAGGAAAACACAATCTTAATTTAAGCATTTTTAACCTAAAATAATAATACTTAAATTAATTCGTGACTTAAGCTTATTTACTTTGAATTTCAGAGGACATTCAGATGATTCAGGACCAAATGGCCAATGCCAAGTAGTCAAGTTATTTTTTCATATATAAAGAAAGCAACTGTTTTGAATTAAGAACAATGTTCTGAGTTAATAATATAGTTGGGGTAAGAAAGTTCTTTAAAAAAAAACTTTTGTATTTGAATGTTCGAAATCGTCAAAGTTTGTATGTGTCTTTAGTATTTTGAGTGCTCGATTGTTATTTCTCCGAGTGTGACTTTTGACTTTGAGAAGAAGTCGCGCGCGCGCTCTCCACAACTCACACTCGAAACACTTTGCAACTGCGGCGACGGCGTGGCAGCAACAAAGCAACTTTCAACTTTGCAACCAGCCACAGAGAAAAGTACGCGACTTACGGCTAGCACCAATAATAACAGCAAGAAATGCTTGGCTCCACAACTGTCTAAGAAGAACCACGTCCGTTACACGACGCGCACGCTTCGCTAATGAACTGAACATTTCCGCTTTGCCGGCATCCTTTGGCTGCTGGCCTCATCTCTTATCCTTTGGTGGATGCTGCTCTCGCATTGCGCCGGCGCGCTTCAAACATTTGAGCGTGAAAATTGTCGCAGTCTGCTCAGCAAAAACACAAAGCGAAAAACACACTCACACTCACACTCACACCCACCCGCAACTGTTTTGAGCATCCCAATTCCAATTCCAAATCCAATCCCACTTCCTCGTTCCCCGTTCCTAGTCGCCCCTCCCCCCACCCACCCCCTCTTCCAACCAACCTATTGCGAATTCTAGTGATTGCCGGCTACGTGTTGCCGGCATTTGTCGCTTGTCGTTCCTGTTTTGTGTGTGTTGTGTTCGATGTTCAGTGTACACAGCACCAAAAATTGAACGCACTTAAATTAGGCTCAAATTAGCACGAAGCAAGCATTAGCAAGTCTGGCGATTTAATTGACATCAACTCGATTAAAATCTTTGTTTTGGTTTTTCTATTTTTTATTTATTATTTCTTATTTAGTATTTCTTATTTATTGTTTATTATTTATTGTTTATTGTTTATTATTATAACTCATTAAAGTTGATCTCTCCGAACCCATAAGGTATTTATGCATTCTTGAACAGAATCGGTTGCCGAGTCGAAATAGTCGACTGTCTACCAGTTTCCATGTGAGTTAATCCCTTAGTTTTTGGGCTATATTAATGAAAATTGTAAATTGGCATTTTTACTGCTATGTCGTAACTGGATCAGATCACTATATCATATATTTTCCATAGCAATAATCGTTCCAATGATAAACTCTTGAGTGAACGAATTTTTTGCTTGCCAAGTTATCAGGACTAAACTCATCAGACTTTGTCTTGGACGCAACCACAGCAAATATATAAAATAGTCATATATTATGAACTGTATTTTTCTCTCTGTGTATATTTGTGTTTTGTTCTGTTCTGTTTGTTCTGGTCTCCTTGTCGTGCCAAATATATATATATATATACATATATATATATATTTTTTTTTGGCATTTCGCTTTATACGTGCAAATTTAATGGCAACAATTGGTGCGAAATGCCGGACATGCAAAAGAGTGCGCAGTGAATGAACGACATCAACAACAGCAAAAGCGACAGCCACCAAGCGGAGGAGCAGGAGCAGGAGCAGGAGCAGGAGCAGGAGCAGAAGCAGGAACAAGAGCAGTAGCAGGAACAAGAGCTGTAGCAGGTGGAATGTGGCTCAGCTGGCACACACAGTTGTTGGGTGGCTTTGTGTATTGTTTGCCTTGGTTAGTGCATTTGTTGTAGTTTCTGTGTGTTTTATGATTTTCTTTCTCCTTTTTTTTTGGTTGAAGTTCAATCGAATTGCAGAGCTTCTGCCTGCTGCTGAATCGGTCGCCAATTGTTGAGCACAATTCGAAGGTGAGCAAAAGCACTCAATAGCTGAAGTGGCCAATTTCAACATGGCTTATTGATTAACTATGCAGTTGGCAGTAACGAACCAATAGAAGTTTTTCCGCTGCGATGAAATATCTCTGATTTTTATTATCTTTGCTAACAGAAGTGCTATCGAATCGCAGACAGATCGAATTGCAGACTTCCACACTAACTGAGAAAAACTATTTCGATTTACAGCCAAAAATGCATTTTGATATTAATATGTTCCACAGATTAACTCTACACCTGCATTTTAATGCATTCATAAAAGTTACATTTTTTTTATCACTTTTTAGAAGTCTTCTGCGGTGTTTAAAATTCATAATTAAATTTTTATTAACTTATCGAATTGAAACGTTAATGGAAACCTAACATTTTAACTGCTGGCGTTCGATTCTGATTGAGAACTATTGGTGGCATTACTTTCTATCGTTTAAGCCAGCAGTATAACTAACTGTTCATTTTATACCAACCATTTGCCAAGGACTATGGCTGTAGATATATTTTTATTGACCAATTCAGAAACGAGAGATGCCAAATTGCCAAATCTCTTGCACAGTTATTGCAGCTGATTGAATACTCAAATTTTGCACACCGACTAACCTCTGTATGGCCATTAGCATCATTATCAACATCAACATCAACATCACAATCATCATCATCGTCGTCATCATCATGGCCATCTATTGCTAGCCAACTGGCCAACTAACTAGACAAGCAACTGACCAAGAGTCGCCTCGCGTTGAGTTTAACTGCAAAATGTCAAGCGGCAAAAAAATGTTTCTACAAGCGCTCGTCGAGTGATTTTCATTGTGTGATGTGACAGGTGTCACCGCGTGTCCACGACGCGACTGTGGGTGGACGTGAAAAACGTGGAAACGAGGAAAACGTGGCAACGAGGAAACGAGGATGCGCACACAGGAACGGAACAGGGACAATAGCACAGCTGAGAGATAGCGACAGCGACAGCAACAGCGGCAGTAGCATCAGCATCTGTGGCGTGTGGCAATGTCAGGCAATGTGCGGCAGAGTCAAGCATCATGACCAATTAGCCTTGTTAGTGAGATAAACTATGGGCTGAGCTTCAGCTATAACGCTAACGGTATCTGGCAGGTAGCTCTCTCTCTCTCTCTCTCTTTATCACTATCTCTACCTATCTCTCTCTGTTTTATGTTCTCTCAGGCAGCAGAGATGCACTTGGATATTTTGTATACAAAGTAAGCACAAATATTGTCAAAATGGAAAATCAGAGGTCATCAAATGCAATTCTTATTTTACGTAGAAGTAACTTAAGCCAAGTCTATCTGAAGCAACATAACAGTTAATTCTTAAATCTAGAACTGTATTACTTTAAAATAAAATTTAAATTTTCTTGAACCAAGCACTAAATTTCTTCTTAAATCTTAAATTTATTTTGAGCACAAAAATTGTTAATAAAATTAGTCTTATCCATTTGCCTTACGCATTTTAACTTCTATTTGATTGAGTACTTGAACCTTTACGAATTAATTGTATAGCTGCTTTTCTCCCAGTGTAGTGCCTGACAATGACAGTCAACGCACGCCTGAGTTCAATTGATTTAACATGAAAGTGTAGCTTTGTAAATTGATTTTCTTGTGAAAACTCTCAACATTTTGGCATACAACCAGAAGAGTCGCCAACGACAACGACAACGACAACAACAACAACAACAACAACGACAACAACGACAACAACAGCATCGACAACAAAGCAGTCATCAAAGTTTAATGCTGTTGCCAAGTGGCCAGGATTGGATGCAGGATGTGTGTATCTATACATCTATATATACATATGTATCTCTATCTGTATATTTTATTTTGACCGTTACGAATTGCTTAGCTACATATCTTTGTTAGTTGTTCATGTTCTTGCTTGCAAAAAGTATCTGTATCTGCTGTATCTGCTGTATATTTGCAGCGTTGTCTATTTGCCAACTTTCTTGCTTTTGCAACCCTCAAAAAAGACAACAAACCAAAAAAACAACCAAAAACTGCGAGGGTGATGACTGATGATGCCCGGGCAGACAATCGCGTCCTTCTACCCCAACTCCAAACCCCCTCACCCCCTGGCCACTTTGTCCCTTCGTCGTTTCAACTGCAACTTTTTCGTGCAATTTGCCGAAAAAAGTTGGTTTTTTGTTGTCTACTTTGCAGTCGCTTTAAAAGTTCATTTGCACGAGAGCAGACCCCGCAGCCCAGCCCCCTCCCCCCCTCCCCCGCCGTCCTGGCCACCCGTTTTAAACGCCTGCAAATTAAATAATAGGCTTATGGTGGCTTACTGTCGCAGTTGCTGCTGCTGCTGCTGTTGCTGCTGTTGTTCTTGTTGTTTGTTAAAGTACGCTTAGCATGCCATAAAGGCAAATATTTTCTGTAATATTTATTGCCAGGCCATTCATGCGCCTTTAATGTGCCCCAGACAAGCGCCACAGCCCGTGCATAACAAATGGCCATCTATTCTCTTTCATTCTAGGCTCTCGCTTGGCCACAACACGCAGCACAAACCATCTAACAGAGGCCTACGACGACTGCATTGCAAATGAGTCAAGATTGCTGGTTGTAGCTGAAAACCCACTGGGAACCATGTGAAAATGCAATTAGCCAACAATGACCAAAGACGGGACTCTAATTGTGCTCCAGCCGTGCAAGGAACTCTTTCTTTTTTAATGTGTGTAATTACATAATTTACTTTTAATTCAATTACATTTTACTTATTAATACATGTCTGCCAATAGTTCATTTATTTTTCTTGGAATCTGATCAGATTGAATTGATCAGTTTTAGTCACGAATGTCAATTTTCGAAATGACTTTCTGGTTTCCTTTTTGCTTGTGTGTATTTTGCCAAGTATGAAGTAATTATGTAAATTCTCTATCTGAACATGAAATGAAGACATTTCTAACATTGCATTTTGATTAGATATATTTAAATTAATGGAGGCGAGGCATTCATTGCCAGGCAACATTGTTGTAATAGAAGCCAAGTCAAGCCAAACTATAAAATGAAACGCTCCTCGATTCGCGACCGCGGAACGTGCATACTGTTACAGTAATAGTACAGTTACAACGACAAGTCGATAAGCCAGTGCAACAATATTGTCATTCATTAATCATTTTGCTTATGTTTTGTGGAAAAGCGTTTTTCTAGCAGCAGCCGCAGTTTTTCATTTAGTTTGCTTTTGACGACGATAAAGTCGCTTTTTGTAATAAAACTTGCATATTTCTCACACGTTCGGGCGCCGGGGCAACTTTGGTTTTGGCGCCTCGAATGTGCTACGAATTAGCAAAACAGATCGGATAAGCATAACAAACAACAACAGCAACAACAACAACAGCAACAACAACTGCAGCAACAGCCACAAGAAACTGCAAAAACATAAGAAAAAATGTGCTGCAATGCGAAGTGCATATCAAATAGGCGCCCAGTCAGTTTTTTAATGAATGGCTGAGCCCTGGAATAGAGATATAGTACATATATATACATATATATATATATATATATAGATACACATCTAGGGTTTAAGGACTTGTATACAGAATTCGATGTTTGATATTGTTCAAGGTATTTAAAGTGTTTCCTTAGGCTTAGTCTGACTAGTTTATCATGTATCCCTCTGGAAATGGGTATCAGCATCACTAACTATATAGTCATGTTCAGCAATCCGTCCGTCTGTCTGTCTGTTCTCTGCAAAGTAATCCCTCAGTCTATCTTGGGCGTGCCTAAGATAGCCGTTCTCCCTTGTTGGTTGAGTAAATCATGCCAATGTCAAACAAGGATTAGTCGAATCTGTACTACGTCATTTTCTGTCTCTGTGCGGCTGTTGGACATATGCAACACACATACATAGTTCAACACATACTCATGCATGTTGCAACTTAGCAGTTTTCTGCCACTCATACATATGGATGGCCATATATCATTTGGACTATGCAAAGCTGGCGCCTGTTTTGCATTTGTCAAAAATCAGCATTTGCTTCTGGGCTGCACTGGATTTATGTTTTGAAAAGTCGTTAAAATGGCACCACGCCCCGACATTAAATTAGCTAAATCAGCAACATCAGCATTTAATTGCCCAACATTTTATGTACGAGCTGTTTAACAAATTCGAACAGACCCGTTTATGGACTTGGCGTTAGTTTATGACCCACATAAATCCCAAAATCTAGAAACAGCAGCAGCAAAACCCCGCCAACCAAAATTAGCATCTTTGATTTGAGAATATATGTTGGCAGTGTTTGACCCAATTAGTCGGAGTGAGTAACTCATAAAACCGACGGCCGATGTTGCCCACTGATAAGCGTTCCCTTAAACAGCATCTGCTTTCTCTTCAAAACAGAAAAAAAAGCCGTCACTTGGGATACTTATGTACTTCTAACATGTATTCCGAATTGGAACACACTCTTCTTCATCATCTTCTTCTTCTTCTTCCAACTGGACAGCAACATAATTGCACTCATGTATTTAAGTTTGTGTAACTAGCATACCCTGTATTACAAACAGCACTGGGATTTGGTAGACCTTTTGCTTTGCGATCCTTGAGACGTAATAGGTTCAAAAGGCTGTTTTGTGAATGAACTCTCAAAAATACATCTCCTTGGCTACCTCCGTTTCAGAAGCTCTTCTGGATTCTGAAGTTGAAGTTTTTAGACTTTTAATGAGGCTCATTTTTGCATATACAGACGCGGTCAAAATAATAGTACTGCTTCTACACAAAATGAAAATTCTTAAAATATATATACCCTCCTTCATAGTCCCTGCTACTTATTTACTACTAGCTTCAGCATTGATTGCTTGTGTTTAAATCTAATTTTCATAATTTTTAACTACATTGTAAGTATTTTATATATAGATATATATTTATGCATATACATATACATATATAATTATTTTGACCGCAGCTGTGTGTATACTTATATATCTTCTTAGTTTTAAGATGGCTTAACTCATGTTCCAGTCATTAATTTTCCATACTAGAGTATCTTGCCGTGTCATACTTTCGCCTACGCATTATTTGTACTAGTTCCTAGTAGTTAATTTTGTTTGTTTGTCTATTTGCCCTGCGTCCCAGTCGCAGTATCTATAAAAATATATAAATATATCTATCTATATATATATATATATATATATATATATATATGTTGTAATAAGATTGCTTTATTGTTTGCCATTTGTTGGGGCGGCTTGAGGGGGATGACAAGTAGAACAATCAGAGCTAAAGCTGCGGAAATCGCTAGAATAAATACAAAAAGACAACAACGCATAGAGACGACAAAAGAATCTAGAATCAAATCAAGATATCAAGTTGGAAACAACAAAAAAAAAAACATCCATGTTGTTAGTCCATTTTTGTTGATAATCTTAAATAAAGTTCTCACGCTGTTTACACGGCTCGTTGACTCTTTTTGGTCAGATGCAGGCAAAACGATACCAACAAGGTGTTAAGCCACCAAAAAGTGCCAAATAATAATTGCAAAAACCAAAATTAATAATCCCAAACAGCAAAAAAATGAAAAAGAAAAGAAAAAACACTCCAAGGCACGTACAAGCGGCCGACTGTGTAAGGGGAGCCACAACAACAACAACAACAACAACAAAAACCGTAATAACCATAAAAGCAGTCAAAACAGTAACAATAATTATTGGTAGCAATGATTGGGGGTCGAATGCAAATTGCAACATACGACAAGGCATGTTTATGGCCAGAGACAAAAGCCATTTGTGGGTGGGTGGATTATAATTCAAGTTTGAATGCATTTCAGGGTCAAGTTTGTCGGCCCAAAAAGCGCAACGGTAAAAAACGATTTTGTTTTTGTTTTTTTTTCTTGAATGGTTAATGATTAATGATTAATGATTGTCGCGTGTTTCGGCACTGAACATACATTTTTATGAGCATGTCAATTTTTTCGCCAACAGCCTTTCGTTTTTTGACCAAACCCAAAGCGTTTCGTATACAAAATATTATAAGCCATTGTTTAACAATTTAACACATTTTGTCTATATTTCTTTTCAACAATTTTCATAATTTTTATTGGCATCTACGAATAGTGAGCGCTTGAAAAACCCCCTTTCCCCGCAGTGGCAGTGGGTTCAACTGCTAATTCAACCTGTCTATTTGCACAGCAATTAGAATCCATTTGGGCAGCTCTTTGTCTAATTTTGGCAACTCTTAAGCAGCACTTGCATTTGCGCATGAATTTTAATTTTATGCAAACATTCTTCAATAGGCAAAAACAATGAGAGATAAAACAAAACTTTTTCTATAATTAAGACAAAATGCCACTCGCAATTGCCGTGACATTTTGGCAGCAAATACAAAAATTTAACCAATTTGCATACTTGAATCTGCTCAAGGCCGGAACGCATTTGCATTTGCATTCAGCAGGATTTATTTGCGCTATACCTGTACAGTTAATTAAATTGACATTCATATTTCAAGCACCTAAATGTTGCTCGTCAGTGTAAATAGACTCTTTAACAATTGCACAAATATCAATTACATCTGCGCTGCTCATGTCGAAGCCAACGTAGACTCAACAAATATCGGAAATTTGGAGAACAAAATTTAACTGAGTTGTGTGTAAACTGGACATTTCCGGGATGTATTTATACGAACTGATAAATGCGCTGCATATGATTTTTGACAGACGTAAATGATTTAAGAAATAAAGTTTTATTTCTTAATTTTACCATTAATACAGAGAACAAAATATTTTGCATATATATATAAAGTCTCAAAAGTTCTCAACGTCTAATAAGAAACATAAATCAAATCTGAGCTGAAAAATCTGAATTAAGTTAAATTCAAAACAAAAAATAAGTATTCCAAACTCCTCTACACTGAAAAAAGAAAAGAAAAAACTGATAGGCGACAGAAAGTGTAAGAAAGTTATAAATGACCCCAAGTGAAATAGATATATTTATTTGCGGTATTTGGGGGTAAGTTATATTTTGTCAGCAAGACAAGCGGTAGACAATGCCCAGCCAGACATTATGTTTATCGCTTTTAAAGTGTCTCGGTGCGAAAAGTTCCTCACATAGATAGCGACCATAAATAAAGAGGTCAGTCAGTTTGAAACTGTTGCAAGTTGTTAGCCCAAACCACAATGCCCCATACAACAACGCAGCGGAGCAGGGCAGAGGCGATATGAGCACGTCTGGGCGCAACCAGAAAGCAAACTCAAACAGCAACAATAATCATCGCACTGCGCAACAGCAAAATCGCAAAAGCGACAATGCCAACAAATAAATTCAAACAATGTGCCGAACGAAATGTAAAGCATAAATATTTGCAAAAGGGCCCAAAGCAAGCACAGGAGATAGAGAGAGAGAGAGACGACTGTGTGGCAGGATGAAGGGGCAGGGGTTGAGAGTCAGGCAGCTGAGCTCCTGCCGCGACAGTCACGTTTCAATACGCGCAGAACGCACACAACTCTCAGATTGCCCATACGCCATGTTTGCCATACATATTTACGCATAAAGCACGCACAGATGTGAAGTTGGATTTGTGTGGCAAACGAATCAGGCATCCCAAATGGTAACGATAGCACCAGCAGCAGCAGCACCAGCAGCATCCAACAAGCATCAACATCATCATCAAGACTGCAAGCAGCCTGCCATCCAGCGACGCAAGAGAAGAGAGAGGCAGCAGCATGTAGAGATAGAGAGAGAGAGAGAGAGAAGGAAACACACAACGTTTTTCATGTCAGCGCAGGCGGGAATTGAATTTCGCGCCAAATGACTGCCGGCTATTTTTCAGCTGCTTCATTTTTCGGGGCCAAGCCATGCGGCACTCATGGGCGTAGTCACAAAGTGTATCGTATCTCCAAATGCTTACGCAGTATTATTTAAGAAGTCAAATTATTTTTTTAAGGAAAGAAATTCCCCTTATTTTATACATATTTTGTATATACAAGCATACATTTAAGAAATGTATCCTATGCATGCATCGTCAAAACTATGATGATTTTCGACATGAGTTTTTAATGGTGTTTAATGTTACGCCCAGGTTTATATCTATATTCCTGCCGAATACGAAAACCCATCAAATATATACAATAATTTTCGAAGATTCTACCAAAATCATAATTCGTAATAACTAGATAGTAATAAATCTCCAAAAACAACTTATGAGCATACGTAAAGTAAAAATTCTTTCCAAATTACAAACTATATTAATCCAAATCGGCATTAAAGTGAGAATTCTTTTAATCGTGGCTGTAATTAAAAATTAAATTTTACGTTCGTTTCTTATGGCTTCTGAGTTTGTTTTCACGTTTTAATGATGTACTTTACTGGCTACGTCCATGTGTGCAGCCTCTATTTCATATGACTCTCCTTCTCTCTCCCTCTTTCAATTTGTCTCTTTCTTTCTCTCTGTTTCTGTCTGTCTGGCGAGACAATCTGTCTGCCACAGTGTCTGACTATCTGTCTGTGTAACTTACATTTAATGCTTAAATTTTTGGCTTTTTCATCGTTCACAGTCTGACGCTCCTCAAAAGACAGGAAAGAGCGAGACACAGCACAGTGAGACAGAGAGAGAGTGTGTGTGTGTGAGAGAGAGAGAGAGACGGAGCATACTTCAGTACACTTGGCCCGAGCCCATTAACAATTTTTGGGTCTCCTCTGGCGCAGCATCTCTCGAGTGCAACTCGCTGCCAGTGACAGCTTTTGTTAGCAACACTTTTTGGGCATGGCTTTAACTTGACTTGTGGCTGGCTGGCTGAACTTGTGATGCATTCTCAAGCTCTCTTTTGGGCGCAACTTTAATTGAAATTTCTACTGCGGCGTCGACAAGTTGATTTTCCACTTGCGGACTTTTCCACAGCATAACGAATTGGACATTAAATGCTACCGTTGGCCAAATTGCCAACAACAGCAGCGGCAGCAGAAAAACATCTTGTGGCAATTGGCGTTAACAAGCGCATTAGATTCGCTGGCCAAGTTAGTAGTCAGGCACTGGACAGGCAGTCGCAAGTCAGCTAGTCGCTCGTCGGCAGTCAGTCAGCGGCCAATTTGGCAAGGCTGTTCGGGGAATTGGCCCGAACGGTGGCTAAAAGAAGTCTTAACAACTGCCATTGCAAATTACATTGCATTTGCTTTTGGTTCACAATTGCGCATACGACGCGTTGCCAAAGCGGTGTCTAAAAAGAAATACACAAGAAGGAGTCCAGCGGTGAGTGGATGCCTCACTAGCAGACACCCTGTATTTATTTTCCTATTAGTGCACATAGTTCAAATATAAACATCTTCTGCACCAAAACTTCAGAATCGATAATAATCGATACATCCTTTCTTGAGCTCCTCACATAATATCTGACATCGGAGAGGATCTCAAGAATAAATTTAATGCAATTTTAGATGCATTCTGCTGCCTGACAACCTTCCATTTGTTGTTTGTTTACTTGTTTACAGGGTACACAAAAAACTGCTTTCAATAGAACACTCCACCGCTCAACTGTGCAACTGCTTTCATCTGTTGCAACAACAACAATTACAACAACAATAACAACAACAACGACAAAAAGCAGTACTGTAAAAACTGCGCTTCAACACGCACAGCAGCAGCTTCCAACTCGTCCTGCCAGCTACCCAACCCATCCCTTCAACCCACCCGCCCATCCATCCATCCGTGCCACTCCCGCCACCTCACACCAAGCACTGGCCAAGTGTGTTGCGTGTGCGACTTTGACTTTGAGTCAACACAGCTCACCGCATCTGGCGTCGCCAGCACCTTGCCTCAACTCGTTGCAACTCGGTTTGTAGTTTGCAAATTGTAACTAGATACAATTTGTAGCGCAGTTCTTGTGTGCGTGGCTTTGTTTGCCGCTGCCGACGTCGCCGTTGCGTTGACTTATTGCAGGAAGGAAAAACGCTGCCGGGCAACTCAATGCAACTCAGACGTCGTCGTTGTTGCAGTCTCCCTCATTTATTTTGATACCCTTCTGCTGGACACTACTATAATTTTATCGTGCCGTTTGGTAACACACTGAAGTTGATATCTCAGTTAACCATACTTTGTGCATTCTTGCTCAGCACAGGTCGATATCCTTCCTTACATCCATCATCCATCTGCTTAACTAGATGAACTCCCTCTCTTTATCTGTATCAATACTTAATGAATCCTGCATTATAGATATCAAGGCATTACATATATGATGAACTTTTCTGTTTACCAACCTTCACTCTTTAAGTAATATACCCACAACCGGAACCAAAAGTCGTTTCGGTTTGGAGCCCTGGTTCTGGATCAATAGCTTTCTGGTTTATCAAACTATTTTATCGATCTACATATTCTGTAAAATATATCTCCCTTGCTAATAATTACTTGAGTTTTTTAATTGAATAAAATAATTGCGCAAGCGTATGATATATTCGACTTAAGTAGGACAGATTTTGTTTCTTGTTTGTGAATGTTGTTGTTCTTGTTGCTGGTGTTGCTGTGGCTTGTTTGTTGCAATTGTTGTTGTTGTTGCTGGTTGCACCCAAAGTGCGTACTCTCATATGTCTGCGTGGCTTTTGGCCGATTCTGGTTGTGGTTCTTTCCTGTGGCAATAGCCACGCTCGAATGCCGCCATCCGCTGTGATTTGTTGCATTTCTAATGCGCCAGTGTTTCACTCTGCTCATGTTGCACTGTTGCAATGCTGCACTTGCTTAGGGTTCTTGCCACGGCCGACAGCAGCCGCATTCATTTTCGTCGGGGGAATTTATGCTCGTACGCTGTTTTGGTTTTCAATTTTTCTTACAATTTTTTCTGTATTTCTTTTTTTCAATTTTCCTATTTTTTTGTTGTTGTTAGATGAATGCGTGCGTTTTCAATTACCCTCGAGCAGTTGTTAGCCATGCTGCTGAAAAAAGGGCAACTGAGAGTCAAGCGATTTGCTTGGGAAAATGCTATAGACACTGATGAGTTATCTATAGTGGTAAACTAGCCTCAGGATTCAAATGAATGCGGTTGGTTAGCGTACAAAGCGTAAATAAATTGAAATGTGTACAAAATTTAATTAATGCAAGTGGTGTTAGAAAAATTGCATTTCCCTAACATCTGGGATGTGCCATGTGAGATAGGGCTTACTGGCCAGAGAGTGAGAATAGCATACATCAAAGATATTCGATCTTTGGTAATCTAAATTAAAAGATAATAAATAAGCAAATCTGCATAACCATGCTCTTAACGACTGAAAAAGAGGTTTAGGAAACTAATTTAATACGCCGAACAAACTAAATACTTAATTAAGACTATTCATAGAGCTATATAAATTTGAGTATTAGCATTGATAATTTTCGGTATCAAAGAATCAGAAATATAAAAACAACACATTTAGTAAATTTAGAAAGTGCTAAAAACTGTTGAGAAATATAAGATATGACATCAGACCTATTGAAATTAGATTAATGGAAAGGAATTAGTTCCAATTTGTCAAACCAAATTCTGTATTTTGGTTCTATTTTAGGTAGAGGTTACGAATTAGTTCCAAAATAGTTCGATATTAATGGAAACCGCTATGTATCCATATAGACTAACAAAATCGGTAACTACAACAAAATGTATTTTCTCGGTACGGTTACCGGTTCTGAAGTTGCGTCTTCGTCGACAAACTCATGCGCAAAAAGTTGGTCCAAGGTCAAATTACAGAAAAAAATTGTATTTTATTAAAAAGCCTATGAGAAAACAATGAAATAACTCAATCTTAATTTATACTAATATTATCTTGAATTCATACTTTTATCTACCAGTTTTTGATACACGTTAAAAACTTAACTTCTTTACTGTAAATATTCAATGTTAATTAACATTGAATAAATTATAAACACTAGTTGTCAGTTAATACTATTAAAATTTAAGCTCAGCTATCAGTCATAAATAATTAATGAGCTTACACTTGGCTAAAAACATGTCAAGCTAATATTTCACTAGTCAACATTCTTTTCGAGCATGTTTAATATCTAGCGAAAATAACCAATTAGCCCACACGATTGCCTTCCAATTAACAATTCAATTAACTTGATAGCACAACACACAACACACACACACAACACACACACACACACACACGCACACAACAATAACATCATCGTTGCCATGGAGCGCGCTTCATTAGTAAATTCCCTAGTAAATTGCAGTTGACCCGCTTCAAAAAATAAAAAGAAAGAGCGCCAAGAATGGAATGCAGCAAAATAAATACCACTCCCTCCCTCTGTCGTGTTGCTGCCACCAATTGGCAGCGGGAAACAAGCGAGGCCAACCCCTAAAAATGGCAGACAGGACGAGGCGAGAAAGCTTTTCTTTGCATTGGCATTAAGTGTGGATTACTTAAATGCTTTTTAATTGAAACTTTTCCTAATTTCACTTTGGGGGATCAAGTGCAACCAGCGCTAAAGGCTACGCAAACACACTCAGTTGGGGCAGCAACCAGCAACCAGACGCAGCTTTAGCATCAACCAACACGCTCTGTCGCCTCACACAATGGGGAAGTTTTTGCGTGTCTGGCCAAAATGCTAGGGCACTAACTAAAACAACTACAACAAAATGGAAGAATGTTCTTGTCAAGAGAGTACTCGACTGGGTGATACCCTGTAAAAAGAACAGCAATTTTAGTGTGTCTTCGAATTTGTATGCAATGCTAATTTGAAAGGAGCATATTAGCTCATTGGTGGACTCGTTTCCCTTGAGGTTTTCCTACTCCTGCACTAAACGATACATTTGCGGCGCCATCCATCCCATGGATTAGATGAACATAGCTGCCTGCCATTCTTGCTTGGATAGGAAACTTACTCCAGAGCAAGTTTAGTGCGGAGACCTAATAATTATTATAATAGGTTTATTGATAGATTTATTTTTATATTTTTTTACCCATTTTAGAATATTATTTTTTCTGTATTTATTAAAGTTCGCAGCTGTTGACCTTTGTTAACATTTGATTGTTTTTTTTTTGCTTTAAAAAAAAAATAATAAAATTTAAAATATTTTTCTAACATTCAATAAACAAATACATAATAATAAATTTAATTGTTTGTACACAATTGTAAACAAGATATTAAAAATTATGCTTTTTGCTGTTTTTATGGCTTGGCAGAGTGTATTTTAATGTCCAAGCCCATAAAGCATATGTATTCTTGATTAGCATATGATATAGCCATGTCAGACCGCCTGCCTATTTCTATGCGAACTTGTGCCTCAGGTTTAAAGCTATCTTGATGAAACTTTCAATACATCCGTCTCTTTGCTGGAGACAGTATATCTATCGGAGCCGAATTTTTGTTTACCAAGTTTGCTCGACATTTTTGGTCTAAAAGTCATCAACATCGGACTACTATATCATATAGTTCTCATAGGCTAACCGATATGCCAGAATGCGCTATCTTCGGCGCACCTGAGAAAGCCTTTCTAACTTTTTGAAAACTTATCAACTTTGGTTCTCTATTCGCATTGACTTGCCTTGTACAACAATTTAAATAAAACGTGTTTTAAATTTCCGCTTCCTAAGTTAAAACCTTACATTTGAATCTCTGACGCTCTCTAGCTCTTATATCCTCTTAAGGTTGGACAGTTCTATATAGACTCAGCTCATTTTCCTGATCAAGAACGTATATTTCTTCTACAAAGTTTCAGTGAAATCGAGTGCAGCATTTTCCATACACATCTTCATGATACCCTTTTCAACCATTTTCGTAATGGGTAATGCAGGCTGCAACAAAAAAAGTGAAAGTAGTAAAAACTAACCAAGTGGCAGGCAGGCACATCATCAATTTCAATGTCGCACGAGCAGCGCCAACTGGCAACCGTCTATCCAAGCAGCTACGTCTTGGCGTCCACTTCTCACTCCTCTCTCCCCATTTCTCCCATCCCGCTCGCCTACTTCTATAAACGTTTTTTCTTCTTTTCCTTTTCTAACGGCGACATTGTTGTTGTCTGGTTTGGTTTCGACTGTTTGCCTGCTGGGCTGCTCGACTCGGATTTGGTAAAAGCATTTAATGCTGCAGTGCATTAAGCTCTGTTCCAGCCCCCATCCCCCTCTTCTTCCTCTCTGCCCCTCTTCCGGCACTGTCTGTCTGGGTAGCTGGGCGTGTTTATCAACTGTCATTGCTCTTCGCTGCTGGCTGTGTTATCATTGCAGTCTATTTGCTTAGCTTTGCTGCAGCTTTGAAATTTCAATTTAACGCTTGATATTTGCCAGCACATCCCCGTCTTCCTCCACCCCTGTCCTCGTTATCCAGCAAAAGCAAATAAGTTTGTATATAATGTATGCATAACCGTAATTTTTAGCTCCAATAGCTGTTCATCAGATGTAAAAAAAAGATCAAGAGAGAACACTTATTTTAACACACCGAAATATGATATACCCTTGCTGCAGGTAGTGCTACTACTTAAGTAAATATCTTAACTATTTGGAGTATTATAAGTCTCGGAACTTCTGCATTTGATTACGACTAACCTTTCAACGGATTTATCTTACGGTTGATATTAGAATGATCTCACGGGTGCTATAGTGTTTGCATTTAACCGATCATAAGATTCAGATTATCCAGATATTCTAAATCTAGAACTTAGCTTACTTACTGACATTTAGAGTGTAAGCCTAAATGTTGGTGTGGTGTGTTCTTTGTAGTTTAATTCTGAATAGATATTAGTATTAATCGAAGGAGAGTGATTGACAAGTGTTAAAGAGGTGCAACTGGAGAAATTCTGGGGAGTGGTCAATGTGCCGGGGATTTGAAAACTTTAGGTAGCTAAAGTACTTTTTTGTTAGCACGTGTCGCATGATATGCATAAATTAAAGTAACCATCTGCGAGAGTATATCATAAAGTAGAGCCTGCTGTCTTTTAGCATCCACTCGCCAAAGTGTCCGTCAGCGACGAACGACAGTCGACAGTCGACAGACGACAGCCGACGGACAAAATGCCGTTCGGTCCGCTGTCATTAGCTTATCGGGGAAGTTCCATCTGAAGTGCAGAGAACGGGACAAATAAAATTCGGCAGAGATGCGAAAGTGCAACGACTTTTTGGGCAGAGTTACGCGTAAGTCACCAATAAGATAGGGAGAGCAAAAGAGAGAGAGAGAGAGAGAGAGAGACAGATCTGAGGGAGATAGAGGAGCATTGCAAGTGCTTTGTAGAACGCTTCCTTTTTGTTTGCTCATTCGTCCGTTGCTCCATTCGTCTTTGGCGGTTTACTCAATTTTGCGCATCAGTTGTAATTCATACTTTCGTGTTCTTAACTCTTCCACGAAATACGGCGGCACAAGTTGAAATTAACATGTTGCTGTTGTTGTTGTTGTTGTGCTTGTTGTTGGTGCTGCTGTTGTTGTCGGCAAACGATTTAGGATTTAAGAACCGTTTTTTTTGGTCTCTTTCACCACACTTCACTTGTTGTGTACACCTCTCTCTCCACATCTCTCACCCTCTCGCTCTTTCGCTGCCCAATTCGGTTTAATTAGCATGAGAAGTGCCCGCCACAGCTGCTTAAACACGATGTCCGCATTGGATTGGAGGAGAACAACAAGAGGAAGAAAGAGAAGTAGAAGAAGCAGAAGAAATGACTGCTGCAAATGATGCTCGCTTTTGGCTTTGGTTTTCAACTTGGAGTTGTCTGCTTGGCTTGACTGGCGTCGCTTCCGTTGGCTGCGCACGCGCAATTAGCCAAAAGACGCAGACGCCGTTCTTAGGTACTTGACCGATAGTCTGTTTAATGAACTCCATGTGTTTTGTCAGTAGTAGAAAGAAAGAAACTGCTGTTGCTGTTGCTGCTGCTATTGCTGCTGCTATTGCTGCTGCTATTGCTGCTGCTGTTGCTGTTGCTGTTGCTGCTGCTGCTGCTGTTGCTGTTGCTGTTGCTGCTGCCATGGGCGCATAGTTAGAAGATCTTAGTTCTGGGGGAAGTGGGGTATCACATTCCTTGGCCAGAACATAATGGTTCAACACCCATGGCAGCTGCTGCTTTTCGGCGTATTGCTAAATGCTGAAATGCGAAAAATTCCTGCATGCATTAGATCGCATTACGAGCCGACCACAGCACATAGAGAACCAGTCAGTGCCAGTTGGCTAGTTTGCCCAGTTTGCCCAGTTGGAAGCCCAATAAAGCTGGCCTCGGGTTGCGTTGCAGCAGCAGCAGCAACAGTTGCAGTTGCCCTGCAGTTGGCTATCTATATATAGCAAATGCCAACTAAAAATAGCAGCGTCTTAAATGATTTCTGCTCATTAGAGCGTGCGTGTTGCCGACTTGTTCTTTGGACTTCAACGTGGACCTGGACGTGGAACTGGACGTGGACTGGAAACTGGGGAGTCTTGGGAGTTGCTGTTGTTGTGCGCTGCTGCTGTGGTACTTGGCACACTAGCCACAAGCCAAACAAAAAGTGACAACCACTAAAACAAAAGCGCAGCCGCATTTTCTACATGACGCGGCGAATGCCAGGAACATAATAAAATCATGTAATGGACTGCGCATGAAAAACAATGCAAAAACCGGCGTTGACAATATGGTGAAGGGATGGGGGGATATATTGCGTCCCTTGTTGTTACTATTTTGCAGCATAATGTAATAAAAATAGCATGCCAATGCCGAGAGTCCAACCACGATGATGATGATGATCAGGCTCGATCGATAGTCGACTCTCGCAGACGACTGCAAAACAAAAGACTTTGGACACAAACTCACGCAGGCAGCCAGCACCCAACAACAAACAGCAAAGAACAACAACAACAACAACAACGACGACGATGGCGGCCTGCTAAGAATTTCAAGTATCGTGTGTTGAATGCATGCCATGCATAGTCAGTGCCTCTACACTGAAAAGCAAACCTGATCTAGAACTTGAATTTACAAAATCAGCTAAAGATTAAAGTCGCTACGAAAAGTTCATTGAAACTGAGAAGATTTTTTTAAGCCTTTACGAAATTTACAATGTGCGTTTTCTAAAATTTTGAAAATGTTTCATTTTAATCAAAAAATTTAAAGAAATTTCTAAGAAATGTGTATTTATGGAAAAATATTAGATTTTTTTAAAAAAATTAATATTTTTAATAACATATTTGTAAAAATTATAAATTTCAAATCCCTTTTTATTTCTGTTTGCCCTGTAAATGACCGCAGTTATAATGTGTAAGTGCAAGAAATAAGCTCATTATAATTTCTTGAAAACGTTAATAATTTGAATCAGAAAAATATCGAAGTTCGTGTGTGGAAATTTTAACCAATGAATTTAGAAATTATGCTGCTGACCCTTTAAACAATCATCCATGAAATGTTAATAGTGGTTTTCAGGTATTCTCTGAAATACATTAAGCTGCTGTCAATTTCAGGCAATTTTCTTCTCTGTGTGTAGTTAGTGTCACTACTTAAACACCCTTCGCACTCCCCCCAAACATCCCGGCTTAGAGCGACCGCCTTTAGGGCCAGCATTGAAAACGAAAACGGTTTGTGCTGCATGAACACGACAAAAATCATGGCTCAGACTTGGACTCGCAGTCAGATACAGATTCCAACTGAGACTCAGACTCAGTTTCAGCCTCAGACTCCAACTGCAACTCAGACTGGAAGTCGAACTCGATCGCGGGGCACATGTGCTGGCCATTAGGCTGCCTAGATACAAAGATACACGCGCCAGATACAGATGCACCAATGTAAAAACCACATATGAATGTACATCTGTGTGTGTCTGGAGCATATGGGTTTTGTTTATGAGTACTGCGCTTAAGTGACACAAAACGGCGGCCAAATGATGTGCAGATACTGTAGTTGGCCAGTTCTATAAATAACCCTGTCAGCCAAGCCGAGTCATTATGAACACAGCATCTAATTAAAACCATAAAGATAACACAAGTTGATGTCACAGGTCCAAAATACCATTCGACAACGCAAACAATTTCAGCTATTTAACTGACAGATAAGTTTCGCTGTCATCAGCGCGGCCAAACTTTAGAGAAATGTAGACTACCAGATGGAAAAATGAGTTAAAACCACTCCTTAGAATAGACACAGATAATAATGAAAGTTTTAATTGTGCGTTTCTTAGATCACATCTAAGACATTAAGCAAAATGTGATTGGTTTCTTTATTTAAAAGTTATCTTGTAGCAAACTTCAATTTAAGATTACACTTTGCAAATTCCTTTACTAATATGAGTTTAAATAATGCCAATAATATGGTAAAAAGGGAACTTTGTAATTTTGGATTCAATTTTTAGATCACAGCTCCGGTCTTAATAATGTTCTTTTTAATGCCCATTTTTAATTTAATAATGGTTATATTTTATGAACAATCTATCAGGGGACGATCAATGACATGATGGATTCTACTCTAATTTTATATCTTACTTAACTTATTGCTGACACTACACTTAAATCTACAGTGAGCGACAGCTCGATTAAAGCAGTGTTAAAGAAAAAACATAATTGCCTGCCATAAACTAATTATTCATTATTTTTCAAAAATTCCAAAAACCGATGGTAGGTACATGTATTAACCACCAATATGAATGGATGACCCTCATAAACTGAGGTTTCCCCACCTGCTAGGTAGGATTATGTAAAAATTTAGCCTATTTTTAGGTGACAGCTTATTTGGATCAAGTACATTGTGGACACCTGGGAGCCATAGAACCCGGATTTTTTACCTAAAGTTGAGTATTTTCGGAATAAATAGATCAATAATACGTAGTCAGTTTAGTTATATCCTGCATCCCGAGTTCAATAAGCCCACAAGGACTATGGACAAACGGACTACCATTGAACAACGGAAACTCATCCTGACACACCACAAGAACGGATATTCACATCGCTTCAATAGCTGAAATGGTCAATCTGAGCAACTCAACCATGTATAACATCATTCGGCGCTTCGTCGACGCAAATTGGATTGAGGGCAAGGGCAGAATGGCACCAAACCCGCTTTTCAACGAAGAGGAGGATGGGAGGATCATCAGGAAAATAAGGGCAAATCCCAAGCTATCGACTCCAAAAATGACTCAACAGACGCAGGATGAAATGGGGAAAAAGTGCTGTGCGGAAACTGTATGCCAGATCCTGCGCAAACATGACTTAAATGCCCGAGCACCACGGAAAAAGTCCTTTATAAGCGCACCAAATTAAGGGACTAGGATGACGGTGTCCAAAACCCACTTGGACAAGGATCTGGAGTTTTGGAACACAGTCATATTTGGAGATGAGTCCAAATTCATCATTTTTGGCTCGGACGGACGGAATTATGTGTCCAAGTGGGTTTTGGCGACCGTCATCCTAGACTTATGGCAGGCAATTACGTTTTTTCTTTAACACTGCTTTATTCGAGCTGTCGCTCACTGTATATAGAAGGTCCAAAACATGATATCTTTTTTAGGCGACTAGATTTCATAAGAAAGATCAGCTTAATGCAGTTCAGTTCCAATGAGTTGAAGGTTCAAAATAAAAACTCCATTAATATGACGTTCAACTCGAAGTGATAAGAATTTGATCCATAAACAGCATATACTAAGTTTCTCTCTTTTTTTATCTGAAAACATTGCCAAGTCTTCTTCTTTTAAATTATAACTCTAATATATGTCAAAGATCAACATTATTTCTTCGAGTATATGTTTATCTGGGCTTAAGTCTTTAATTATATATAGGAAAGTTTCTACTTTTACAAGTGTTAAGATTAGCTCTGATAGCTGTGAAAAGATCAACATTAATTAATGTTTATCAAATAAAGGCGTACTAAATCAGTCAGAGAAAATAAATGTTTGGCAAGTATCTTGATAAGTTCAGCAATGCTGCCTGTCAAAGATGAACATTAATCCACGGTTGGAATGGCTTTGGAACGAAGATGTGCTAATTTCGTGTGGGATAACAGCCGGAGCCTAAAGTATAATAAGTTTGATAAGTGATCATTGCCTCTGTGATCTCTGTAAAAGATCAGCATTAATCCTTTGCTGATAAATCCAACAATTAAAACACTTTTTCAAATCGCTGTAGAAAAAAAATGTGAAATGTGATAAAATTACTGATCACCGTGACGAGACAAATCACCGTTTTGATGCAGCCCTAGTCTGATACGCCGTAAAACCAGCTGAATAAGTCCAAGAACTCTTCCATTAGTCATCATCAAGACGAGAATTTCTTTGGGGCTTTTTGCAACGCACCCATGAGCTGGCCGACATTTATCTTGATTATTGGCCCGGTATGGCATGGATGCTTGCCTTATGCTTGTTGTTGCTTAATGCTGTTGCTGTGTGCTGCAGGTTAAACATTCTGATCGGCGACATATAATTCATGCAACACAAGGCAAGCGAGTTCTCGGTTGCCAACCGCTGCTGCCTGGGGAGAAAGTGTGATTCACCTTTCTTGTCCACTGGTAGGCATAAATACATATCTCACATCTTTCGGAGCCATGCAAAGTATATTTTTATGTTTTAACACTTGTCGGAAGTTCAAGCGAGTTCATCGCTGGCCGTGATTTTATCTCATTCGCTCATGTGTAGCAAATGCCAATTTAGAAAGTAAAAACAAATGATCAACCGAAAATGGTAAAAAAACGCTTCTTGGCCAAAATGGCTGCAGCACTTTCATTCATCAGCTTTATAACTGTAATAAAGTGAAGGCTGGCCAAAATAAAAACTGAAAAAAGCAAATCTACCTGTCTTACAACCAACCAATGTCGACATCGGGTTCAAGGTTTTACCAACCCCCAGAAAAAATGTAAAAAAGAAATGATCATCAGCTAATTCTTTCGGCATCTTCTTGGACGTTCCTTTTCCGCGTTTTGTCGCCGTATCTTTGAAGGGTTCATTGCACCCATCTCCAGATGTTTGGAATAAATGCTAAACCTGTTACTAACTAAGACCTACACTCAGAAAAAAATGGCTTACAATTGGAAAAATTGAATCATACAATCGATCGTGAAAATGCCGATTTTTGAAAAATTCCTCGGTAGACTTTTCTCACATTTCAAACATATATATTTTAAGTTAAGCGAGTTGCATTTTTTGCAAACAGAAATTGAATCGAAAGTTAAGAATATTTTAACCCAAAAAAGGTTTAAATGCGTAAATAATTATTCATTTATAATATTACCCTCAAGTCAAAAATGATTTTGGTTTCTTGTTTATTTATCTTGGGCAAATTTTATTTTGAGTGTGAACCCGAAACAGGCACTAAAATTAGAATTGGCTTTTTAGTTACATTGGTCGCGCATCATTAACATTTTTTTACTTCATTATTCTGCCTTGATGATTAATGGGCCCAAATCTTAAAGACATTGGTATTTTGCCACAATGTCTGCCGTCTGGAGCACGCACGGCCCGAAAGTTACGGCATAAGCAAATGAAGCGCCTAAATCAACAAACATATGGCCAAAAGAAACTTTCTCTGAACTACGATTTACTTTCTGTTTCACAAAACTTTACAGCCAGTCCGAATTTGATTTTAGAACTTGCACTTTTCCACTGCAATTTGCATTTCCATTCACTTTCGCTGCGGTAAAAAAAAGATTTAAATTTTCTTATAATTCAACTGCTTTGTAAATTTGCCGAGTTTACGATTTTATTTCATTTTTTTTGCAAAGCGACAAACTTTGACGAACCGGTGTCATCAAAACTACAAACATTTTGATATGCCATTTACAAAGATATTGTATGCGAAATGCAAATGACTTTCACTTCACTTTCATTAATTCATTAGTCGAGGCATTCATTCTGATTCTAATACCTTCGAAAGCCAATCGGTGAAAGGGCTTCTTCTAAACACTTTTTGCCGCTTTGAAATTTTTTGTTTTTTATTGAAAGTCGTATGTGTGTGCTCTGCTCTGTGTGTGTTTGGTGTGTGCGGATATTCTTTGCACGCGCAATTATTCTTCAGCCTTATGCAAAACTCGTTTTGGTACCGACAATTAATTTTCGAAATATGAAACCAAACATCGCATAACGTTGATTACGACTTGTTTGCGTGCAATTTGCATAACTGCTAAACAAAAAAAAAATTTAAGAAAAAAAAAAAAATAATAGATATAGACTCAACAGCTTGGCAAAAATCATTATCTTCAGAGTGAAGAGCACTTGCAATTATATATTATATACTATATATTTTCAGTGCCGCCCCTTTTTGCAGCGCTTTGACAATGGCATTCAATCAAAATAATAATAATGGTATGCACATCAGCCGAAGAACATTCTTCACAATTTGATATCATTTATTTTGTCTATGTTTCTCCATCTCTTTTGCTTCCTCTCCCTGTCTCTCTCTCTCTATCGCTGGCAACCGCTAATTAGACTTGTTTGCAAATTCTTGTTGCGGCACCTGAGTAGAAAGTCGAGCCTGGTCAAATGGCATCTGTGTGCTAAAATTGACACCTTTACGCTGCGCTTAGCAAGCAGCTCATCAAAGTGTTGCTGATGACTTGCCAGAATCGCGCATCAAATGCGTTTGTAGTCGTCGCTTTGCAGCTTTCAGTTTGCGCGTAGAACGCTGCAAGCTGCAAGTTGCATGTTGCCCAACTCAATGCACTCAGACAATTTTTCGTATTATTTCCAGATTTATGCAGAAGGTTTCTCAAGACTTTGTATGCTTGATTATTTACATATACGGAAAAAAATTATAATGTCATAGAAAATGTCATAAGAAAAAAACATTTTTAATTGGCCATTCTTCACAATTCCAAAAAATATGTTCTTAATTTATATTTTTAGAATTCTGAAACACTTGCTTAAAATACAAAATAAAATCAGCTGCATAAACCTATATTATTAGTCTATATGGCAATAACGAACTTGAACCCGAAAAAAATGTTATAACCAATATGTTATAACCAATTCATAATCTGATATAAGCCGATTCGGTTTGCCCACTTAATCTGTATACTCCCCCAAACCTGAAGTTAAAATATTCTATTTTAAAAAAATCATACTTGTAATTCAAAAATTATTACGCTGGCTTATTAAAAGTATGCTGATTTTAATGTTTCTTTTTCACATATTTTTTAAAGTGCATCCAAATACAATCGTTTGCTTTGTGGTTCTTGGTGTTGGTTCTAATCGATTTCTCTAACAAACATTAGGCTGGAAAACAAGCGACTCTCACTAAAGGCAACAACAAAAACACCATGCAAGCAACTACAACAACAACAACAGAAAGTGGCAAGTTCAAGCCGTCGTCACTCGAAATTCCAAAACATTTGCGCCTTTTTCTTACAGCTTTCAAGTGGGTGCAGCTTACACTCATAACACTAAACACAACTAATTACGCAAAAAGATTAGACTAGAAGATACCCTAAAAAAGTGTTCTTATATTTTTTGGTTAATATGTGTAGTAGCTGCCACCTAACATGAGCTTTAAAATGAACTTAAGTTTAAACTCTACTCTTAGGCAGATATCAAAATTTGACTTTGATTATGCGACATTATTTGGAGGGATGGATGAGCATTCGCATAAAGTTTACGATTTTTATTTTATTATTTAGCTTAAATATTATATTTTACATTTATGGAATATGTCTAGAATTGTTGTTTCATTTCAGAAAATTTCCGTATGCATTGTAATCCAGTTCTTTTAATAATATCAACAAAAGTTCTCGTAATATGAATCATCGTATTTGTAATGCACGAAAAGTTCCCCGATGCATTCTGGAATCATTTTGTGTTCGGGGTTAAACCATACTTTGCTGACGTACAGGGTATACGATGCGTGCATTTTTATTAATCATACCTTCTAGGAATTTACAACATTTTTATTGAGGCTAACCAAAATCTTAAGTCTTCTTCTTTATATTGTTGGGGGCAGTTTGTTTATGTGCTAAAGTTAATAACAAACAGGTTCGTCTTCTTAGCACTTGTTGCTGCTGTTGTTGTTGTTGTTGTTGTAGTTATTTGCCAAATTTAAATAACAACATTATAGCTTGTTGCTGTTGCTGTTGTTGTCATTGCTGTTTGCCATGCAATTTGGGTCATTTGAGTCATATGCGTGAAATGCAACCAAATTGCATTTTACCAACAATTCTTTCTCTCCCATTTCAAACGCTGCTCGAACGCAGACCCAAGACAGAGAGATTTGGTGGCTGGCCATCACCTCATCAACATAAACAGGAAATAAAGGCTATATATCAAATTGCGGCTATACCAAAATAAAAATAAAAAAAGAAGTAATATTTGCAGCTTGTTTCTGTCGATGTAGCATGGGCGCTCAGCACTCAGAATTGAGCATTTCTCAGCGTTCTGCGTTCTCGGTTATCAGATATGCCACACCAGGCTGGATTTATAATGAATTTATGTGGCAACAACTGTAATTGCCACAAACGCAGCAATAAAAGCAACAACAACTGCAGCAACAACAAAAGCAGCAGCACGGCCAGAAAAGTATGTTAACATACTTGATGACTTGATATAAACAAATTTATATCTGTATCCTTCCGGCTTAAGCCCGCTGAACACAAAACTACATCAAATGCTAAGCTAATATAATATAGTAAAGAAAAAATAAGTGATAAATTTTATTTTATACAGAGAATACAGAGCAACATCTCAAGATGTTGTGAACCACTATTCCCGAATTCGAGAACACGAGTACAGATCAATGAAGCGAAGCAACAATTGGTATTTTCTTCTTAATTTGCATCAGTAATGAAAATTCTTGCTTATAGAATTAAAATTTTAGTTCGGATTTTAAATACGCATTATAATAAGAATCATGATATGGAATACCTTTAAGAGTGCTTATAAGTTTGTCTAAATTGGGACAGTTAAGTGTCATCGTCATCGTGTTCTTATCCCGTGTTCATTTCAAAGATGGAGATTTACTTCGTGTGTTTCTCTCAGTGTGCAGCTTGTTATCAACAACTAAAATGACATTGCTAGGCAGACCGCTTAAATTACGGGCACACAGCGCCAAACTTAAAGTGCAGTTAACCAGGGTCGATCGTTGCAGCGGAGCTGGACGCGGATTTGCATGGATGGCAGACCGTACCGGTGCAGAGTGCGACATTGACACTGAGGATTTAAATTGTGGCGCTCGCGTATCGAATTGGAACTGAACCCAGCCAGAGCCGAGTTTAAGAGCCGGTAAGACAAGTTTTAAGCGCATTGCATCAGAGTTAGCCAATATGATGTAATGCACAAGTTGCACAGCTGATCGGTGCGAGAGGGGACGCGAGTGGAGTGTCGTCAAAAACACATTAATGCAAAATATTCAAATAAATATAAAAAAGAAGACGTTCAGAATTAAATTATACATAAACAGAGGAACACGTTGTGGCCTGGGCTAAGAGAGCGCTAGCTGCATAATATTTCATTTTAACAAATGCAACATGCGGCTAAAAATAGCTGGAGATAGCTAAGCTAGCAGCTCAAATGTTGCGGCACTGGTTGCCAACATGTTGCCAGCAACACATGCAACAGACCCGTTGTTGCCTCGTTGCTGTTTCGCTTTGTTGTTTTGCTGCAAGTTGACCATCATCGTGCCACAGATTGTGGCGGAAGTATTAGCCAAGTGCAGGACGCATGCGGCCCAAAGCTATGTGCAATTATCCCAATACAAGATAATTAAATATGTACTCACGGTTAGAGGACTACCAAGAGATACCCTATACACACTTTAAGCTAAGAGTGAAATAGATCAAGATGATACTCTGTGATCACAAGATTACCCTGCACACTTGCACCAGCAAATCATTTTTTCATAGCTTTTCTATTTATTATCAATCAAAAGGCAATTAAATAAATGGAATAGGTAAATAAAGGAACATTTCCAACTAACTTTCTATCTAGCAATCTATCTTACTATCTATCTAACTTTCTGTCTAAATATCATTTCTGTCTCTGAGCCCAGCAAGATTTATTAATCATTTACCCTTCGTCTGTTACAAGACACATGCCCAACATGATCATACCCTTTGACCAATACTGTCACAATTGCAGGTCATAAGCACCGTGTGCACTTTAGATAACAAATAATCGGATTCACATAGTTGAAGATTAGTCGTACGCTGGCTGAATGTACTATAGAATCATATCTATAAATAGAGAGATGCGCCAGGTAATATTATCCATTGATTATGGTTGATTCATTCATGAAGCGCAGCTCAATACCCAATACCAGCTACTTAATTGACAGACAACGAACAAAAGGTTCTCTGAACCCGAATCTCGCAATAACTCGGATAACACATCCGGAATGGTGCAGAGTAATTAATGATTGAGAAAAATATACACAAAAGAATGGGGAAAACTGGCAGAAGCGTGATTCAATTGGTGTCCAAATTGCGAATATGCCAATTTCGCCAAAGTTAATTGAATTTGGTGTTTTTTCTTTGCAAATTTATGCGCATTCAAATTGTTTCATTTGATTTTGTTGGCCAGGAAGATCAGCGGATCGGACCGCCTGCGGGTAAATTCAACGCCACCAATTGACATACAAAACGGGCCCAAAAGCAGCCAAAAGCTGCCTAAGCGCCACTTGAACGGCCAGTTTCAACAGCAGCTGTTGTCGATGTTGGTGTTGCTGTTGTGTTGTTGTTGCTGTTGTTGTTGTTGTTGTTGTTGTTTTTCTTGATGTCGCTTGTTGCTTGTTACTTGCGACCGTAGTCTAAGACCCACAACCCAAACACAAACACTTGTCGGCGCTATCGTGAAGTGAAGAGTGCCGAATGGAACGGGTCGCTCGCCTTTGTACCGCGTCGCGTGCACTCTGGAAATGGGTCAAACGCCAAATGCTTTTGGCCAACTACAATAACGATAATGTTTCAATTGTTGGTGCTGCCGAGCAGACATGGTCGTGGCCAATGGGGAATAACACATACACAATGCTAAGCATATCATCAAAATATACAAAACTAGGAATTCATTCGGATTGATCAATTAAGCAAAGTTCTTTGCTCCACAAAAAGTGGTTTGCCAAATAGATATATAAAAATTATTTGAATCCCTGGATCAATAGAAAGAGATAATAGGTGTTTAATGAAGTTGAGCAACATTGCAGGGGTTAGATGTATCTAACACCCTTCTGGCTGCGCCCATGCACAATACAGTAAGCGATTTGTTTTTTATCTTGCTGATGGAAATCTTTATTTATCAGGCATTGGCACGTTGCGTGTTTTTCGCCAATCGCCCAGTTGCACAATCAATTTAATCCCCAATCTCTTTGCATTAACTTCTTTTATTTTTGGCAACTGTTCGTTAGCAAATTGAAGATAAGCCCAAGCTCAAATTTGCCTTTATTGTTAACACACACGGTCACACCTGCAATCGCATTCGAAATCGCTAACAGAGAGCTTAGCTCTCATTTCAATGCAGTAGAGTCATCGTCATCGTCATCGTCATCAGCACTCACCGTCGGCGATAGTCACCGAAAAGTCAACAACGTCATTTGCCGCATTTCGCAATCACATCTTAACGATCTCAACTTGACAGTAAGCTGTTAATTGGTTAAATTACCGTTCGTAACAGATGCTCTAAACCAATTTGGCATAGGTTCTTAGCTTAGCTAATTGGCGTAAGTGTCAGGAAGTGCAAAATTATTCTATGCCCAAGTATCGAAGAGTAATTGACTGTTAAGCAGTTATGTAAATTAATGTAATACTCAACATAAATAAGTAAATATTAATAAGAAGGATGTGTCATTCATCAGAAATCAAAGAAGTAAATTAAATGGAATGACTTTACCCAAAATGAAAGAAATTGGAGAGTTCGAGTCGGGCGTAACTGACTGTCAAATACTCTAAGAACCGTAATCTAAAATCTGATATTGAGGTGCCAAAGAAGTATTGAAAAAAAAAAAATTAAATGGAAAAACCAACTTAAAAGACAAAAGACAATCTGACGAAATTGCTAAATATAGTTTAGTGTGCAGAATAAATTTCATTACCATTTTGGCGAAGGCCAGCTCCAGCCAAAGAAGCTAAAAAATACAAAATTAACTAAATAAATAACAATAATAGCAACGTGCTCATATTCAAACTTAATTATGTATTTAAATACATCTTAGCATAAGTCTTGATTAATTCTCTTCATCTGCGAGAGATACCTTATACGATAAAAAAAATGACAGCCAAGTTTTGATAAGATTTTCATATAAAATCTTTCAACTGATTGAAAAAGTTCTAGCACATTGATTTGGGTTAACTATTGATTGGCATTCAATTTGCGAATATTTGCAAGAGTTCTTACTTTTCATTTTAGTTTTCTTTAGTTCGATTTCGGTGTCATAGTGCCAGATCAAATCGATCTATGCAATAATATCATTCAACATTCGACACAGTCACAAAACGACCTTCAGCAGCAGAGCGTCAAGGGAAAGCTATTGGAAATGATCGCTTTCGAACGCGTAGCGATATTTTGAGTCAACACACATAGGTGGCTATAAGCCTATAAGCCTTTTAGCTTTGCAATTGTTCAAAGCGCTTGCGCCCAATTCTAACTGACAAAACGGAGCAAAAAAAGAAAGGCTTTTGAATTTTTTTTGGCGATGAACGCAAAAAAAAGCTTTCACGCACGCCAAACAAAAGGCAGCCGGCAACATAAACTCGTGCGCTGGCTGTCTGTCTCTCTGGCTCTTTTGACTGACTAATTTATCTCAATCGTTTAATATTTAAATGAAAAACTCAATCCAAGATGTGCGGATCCATTTAGCACTGCGCAGCTCAAGCAGACACAAATCAAATGTAAAAAAAAAACAAATATCGAGTATCGTCCATGAGATACCCTGCACGCCACGCTATTCTTAATATGTGTCATATAATTTTTAACAGGTAAAGGGTATCACCAGTTGAATTAATACAAGAGGGAATTCAAAATATTGCTTTTACCGGCATAATAATCCTCTCTTAGCTGCGTCTTTTGTTGGGCATAGCATTATTTTCGATTACTGACTTTGATTATATCGCTCTCTCCCCTTTACAATCCTTCTCTTATTCTTCATTGTCAAGCACACTCGATTAATAAACAATTGGAATATTTTTTAAAATTTTTTTCTATTTAAATATTAAATATTTCCTTCTGCCTGTGGCATACATTTGCACAATTTATAACACCCCTTTTAGCCATTTGAAATATTTGCAGGGTATGCTAAACTATTGCAAAATTGTATATTTTTTTGAAAAATGTCGGGCGATTAGCATCAAACTGGCACTTGATACAGAGAGACACCGCAACTCAAATTCAACAGTCATTTAATTCGTGCGTCGTTATCAATGTTCGGCAATATGTTGTGCATATGTTTACGGCTTGTTTTCGAGCCCGCGCATAAGGTATGAATTAATTAATATCAAAACGCTCAACACGCAGTTCGTTAACCTAAGAAATTCGGGTGTTGATATTATTGTTGTTGATGACATATTCCGGTGCCTTATAATATTTGTTTGCTGTTGTTGTTAGTTATAAAGTCAATTTTTACTGCCACTTATCGCGATGTTAACTGCTCAAAATAAGTTCGAAAGATTTGCGCGTCAAAACAAAAGACTTAGAACACGAACTTGCCGGCAACTGTTTTGTATTTTCCGAGTTTACTGCTAACTCAACGGCAAAACTTACACAAAAATCGTTAAAAAATTTAAGTCAATGTAAGTGTTGCATTTAAAAAAAGTCTAAGACTAGAATGTTAAGTTTACATAGATAAAAATAAATAGATAAATTAAAATCAACAATCAAGTTTATCAAGTTATCCCGAAAATACAGACATTAAAAAATAATTTGCAAATCTTGATTAAGCACTATTCCGTTGTAGACTACGAAATCTTAAAGTATGCTCTTTTGTTTGATGTAAAGAATGTGTTTTAAAAAATGAGAATGAATGTGAGAAGTAAGAAGCAGATTTGATTAATTCTAGAATAAACGAACCCAATTAAAAACAACAATTTTATATTAAGATTTTTGAGCCAAGCTGTCAAGTAGAAAAAAGAAGTTCGATGCTTGACCAGATTCGGATATCGCTTTTGCAAAAATCTCAATTTTTTCTCAGTGTACCTGTACAAATCACTGCTTTTTAATAGCGAGTGGCGACCGGCGACAATAGCTATTAAGTGTTGGCAAAAATCTGCTTAAGGTCGTTAGCCCTTTGCCATTTATCGTGGCTTAATCGACGCGGTCAGCACCCAAACTTTGCTAAACTTTCTGCCCGGATAAGCATCTTGATAACGGTACTCTATCTGTCTCTCTTTCTCTCTCCCTCTCTCTCTCTCTCTCTCTCTGTCTCTTTTGCGAGTTTCGCGTCTGGTCATCGCTCAAGTCAACGACTTGGGGCGTGTCGATCCACAAATGTCGAGCTTGAGCTACACTAATAGATTTGTTCGCTGTGCACACCAACTGTTTGGAATGCAAATTCATTTCGTAATCTTTATATAAATAGTAGCTCTCGGTTGGGGGGAAAATACCATAATAACGTAACACGCAGAAGCTGCTGATTCACGCAAAATTCTAGTCATACTGATTCCTCATCAACTAGTTATCTATGCAAATCTCCCGTCAAGGTGGTCACAAAAAATATATTTAAAAAAAGAACAGCAAATAATTTTACATAATAACAATTAGACACAAATTTTGTAAAACAAAGAAATATCTACAAAGTATTTTGTGGTTAAACTGACAGCCAATGAGCCAGAAACAAAAGTTCTGCAATTTTAAGAAATGAATTTTGTTTGTTTCATGCTTATTTCTGAGTATGTGTGTTTTTTTTTTGTCGGCTTACATGGAATTCATTAATTTCTTTGATTTCAATATTTTGTCATCAATCAGAAATAACTTTCAACGCACGCCAATTTTAGAACTCAATGAGCAGCAAACAGCATTCTTGTTGTTGTGATTGTTGGGGGATTATGTTTATTAGTGGTATTGTTTCTATTTCTCGCTAATGACGCAAAATGCTCCGCGAAACTTCATTAATTGTTTTATAAATATGCAAAATTAATTAATTTAAAATACCATTAATTACGCTTTAATAACTCACTTGTAAAACAAAGAAAGGTATTGGTATTATTTTAGACAGTTCTTTGTGGAAAGTGGCATTAGAAAGGAACTGCAACTGATTATCATTTAATGGTCTTAATCAATTAATTGTCTTTATGCATGCAGATGGTAACTTAAGTATCGAAAAAGAGAGAAAAAAAAAAAAACAATTTCAAGACGAGTTCTGCAGAAAAGAACTGCGCACAAAAAGGCACAAATAACTGATGTCATGTCTGATGATAAGTGATGCTTTCGGAAATAAAACAAGAAGCTAAAGAATATGCCGGTTTTATTATTATAGTTTGTCCTTGAGTGGAGTGGCTGGAGCTAGAGCTAGCTAGAGATTTAAAAACGCTTCAAGACTTCAAGGATATGGTTGATTTTTATTCTGGTTGCAATAAAAATGTTTTATAACAATCGAAACTGTATGCAATTAACTATATATAGAAAAGCGGATTTTTCTTCTGCCTTGCGTCCGACAAAACAAAAACAATAAAACTCTACGCTTTTAATTACTTTGAAATGGCCAGTCACGCCCACCTCACTAGATGGCAATTCGTCTACGTCCGACTCAAAACTGGCCTCCGGCTGTGGAGTGTTGAATTCCATTAAGGCTCTTGCCTCTCTCTTCCTCTCGTCTCTCTGCCTCTCTCTATCTGTGTGATGCGCTTTAGGGTTTAACTGGCCACGACACGCATCATTTTATGCGACTTAACGTTAATTAAGTTGCCAGGTGTTACCAACTGCCCCAGAGCCATTTACCAGTTCCAAACTTCCACATCCCATTCCAAGTTACATTTCTTGGCTGAAATGCAGTCAGTGCCCGAAATGTTGGCCTAGTTACATGGTCAGAACAACAAAGGCAGTGACGCCAACGCTTCGATGGCCAAACAAACGTGCCTGTCATCTCAAATACTCCCATGAGGATAAGCAATCTTTGTCTCATCTGCTGTGAAATTTTGCAAAACAGATTCGCAACAATTTTGCAAACACTACCGAAACAATGAACTCAAACGCATTTTATTTTTTTTTTCATTTTTTTGGCTGAGCAGCGTGGGTCAAACGCAAGAAAAACCCACTTCAAAAACGCCCAAGATACTTATGTATATGTATCTACACTCGGCAAAATCAAACACTTATGGATATAACGTAAGGTCTATGAGATCCAAAATAAAAAAGAAAAGCTTTTCACAATAGTTTTTCATCGATTTGTATTATTTTATATGCTGAAAAAGAGTTTATTAAAGTAAATATAAAAGGCAAAGCAGATTTTGGAAACTATAAGAAAAGCAATTGACATTTTTTTCTTATTTTTTGTATTAAGCAAACATTTTTCAGCGCGATCTTTAAAATTCTTTGCCTTGAGTTTTGCTAAGTGTATACATATGCTCTGCTCTGTGTGTGTGCGCATGTGTGTGTGTGTTGGCTAACGCGTACGCTTAGCCGCGTTCTAATTAGCCATGCTAGGCACAGTTTGGTATTTGCTTTGTGCACAAGCAAAAATGTCAGCTGTGTGTTGCGAGCCCCTCCTCCCCGTTGCCCTTTTCCAGCGCCTTCTTGCCACCGGCGCTGCCGACATACAAATTAGAGCAAATAACAAATTGCCCGGCGCATGGTAACAAAAGTGCCGTTACAATTGCTAGAGAACGTTTTTAAATAAGCATCAGCAAAACTTAACCGAGAATGTGTTCGATTTTTTTACGAGTGCGCTTCACTAGGTGAAAAGTGAATGGCAGCCCAATCGAATTTTTTCCCGTATTTCTATTATTTCTCTTCTGTAAAGCGTGAGCAAAATTCGAAAATTAAAAAAATTCAAATATATATATATATGAAATGATAAATACAATGCAGAGGCGCATGGCTTCAATTTAAATTATTGTACGATTATTATGAAATTATGAAAATGAATGCAATTGGCCTTGACAGCCAAACAGACAAATATGTTAACTTGGCTGCGTGCGTACAAATCATGTCAATAGAAAAGTCATTAATAAAGCCCGCGAATATATGTGTGAATGAATGGGGTATAGAGGCGTGAGTTGTTGTTGTTGTTGTTACGGCTGTGGCTGCCCCACCAATTGCGTGGGTGCCCCCCAAAAGAAACATGGCTTGTCCGACGTGTTAGCCAATTAGCAGCTGTCAAATGTTGTTGACTCTTTGAGGCGACGACAATTGGACCCTGACTGACTGAGGAAGAAGAGTTTTGGATCATCTCAAGCTCAGTTTGACAGCTGTACTTGAAATGGGTTTCGAATCAAAACACTTGCAGAAAAATTATGTTCTATGCAGGGCATGCAATTTCTAACGGACTGTTCTTAAGTTATCCACATTAATTCTCTCTAGAAAATGCTCAACTTCAGCTAGTTATATAGTGTTGCATAAGCAGGAAGCATCAATTATGATTGAAGTGCAAAAAAATCATTTCAAGCACTCTTCTACTTAGGATGAGTGTACAACTTTCTGTTTCTTAGATTTTGAAGCTTTAATTCGTGATTTAATTTCATTTATGGATGACTTATGGAAATTTAAATTATTAAATCAAATGCAAACAACTCATTGCAATTATTTTTATAACTTAAGATAACTTGAGTACTTCCAAAAACTAAATTTTAGAATTGATGAAATAAATAAATAGTCTTAGCTAATTTATTTGAAAACATTTTACATTTGGCAATTTAGGGAAACCAACAAAAAAAAAATTTAGGTGTTTGTGACCTTGGCTTTTTAACAATGTTTTTACACAATTTCCATATTATTTTTCTGAGTGAAGTTTTTGGAAAGCATTTCGAATAATAATTTGGCGATTATGACGCTGCCACACAAGATACATCAGTTGATGTCGATGTTAAAGAGCTGAGCTAAGTGCAACAGCGCCTGCATATTTTTTTGTGGTTTTTTGTTTGTTTGTTTGATCGCCTTAGCTTTTAATGAGACAACGGCAGGCATATCATTTGTGTGGCATTCAAAGGAGATCAGCGTTTGCAAGAGCTTGAAGAACTCCAAAGACACACACAGACACAACATACACACACACACACACATAAAGAGGGATCCATTAAGCGGTTGGCATTTGATGCGGCCGTTGAACCTTGAAATAGACCTTAACGAAAGAGAAAAACACACAGAGAACACACGACATGCCATGCATGGGGCAGAAAACTGACAAAAAAAAAAAAACTAAACATTAGAAAAAGTCGATGTGAGACAAACGAAAATAAGTTACAAATGGAAAACTGGTTTGCTTTGGATTTGGCGAACTTAGAACCCTAAATCATCAACAAAACAACTCTTACTCACATTAATAACACAATAACAACAACAACAACGACAAAAACAACTAAACACAGAAATTATAAAAGAATACATCAAAAATTGCGCGGGTTAAGTCTATGAGGAGACCTGAGTGCGCTATAAACAAAATAGCGGGAATTATTGTGTAATTAAATAAACAAAAAAAATGATAATAACCTTCAAGCTAAAGGTGAATGAAATATGGTAATAAATTAGATATATAAAAAATAAATTTTAATATCTGTAAGAACAAGCGTTATAAACTTTATTTGCATATGAAAAACAACTAAGTAACTGGGAAAAACTAATAAAAAAAAAATAGATGAAAAAGTCATTAACTTTAAATTTTAATGTAATTTTAAATGTTGCTACGACTTAGGTTGATATAAATAAATCGCAGCTCCAACTACAACGACCTTAAGGCAATACCAATCAAATCGATCCTATGAAACTATGATGCCCCGCTGCGAGCACCCCACACTTGACAACTTAATGCCACTCGAAAATCGTGTAATCATCCGAGGGAATCACTAAAGCGGATTCTAATGGCGTCTGGCAAACGGAAATATCGCAAAGCGCCTTAAACCTCCGCATTGGGGTTGGCCAAGTTAAGAGCAAAACTTCACAAGTTGGCTTGCATGGGCAACACTAATCCAATCTTGAAATAGCTTGCATACATTTTTAAGCCATCAAGTAAAATTCTAAGGCCGCTTGATGCCAAAGCAGATTTCCTAGATTACCAATAATCGCATATACAAAATATTATTTTGACTAATTGTCTTTGTGTATTATTTGCACGTGTGTGTGCTTGTCTATCTCTCTATGTGTGTGGAATGAAGTCGTGCGCAAGTCTAGCGCTGATTATGATACTATACAGCTGATGCTAATGCTGAGACAGAGGCTGAAGCTGAAGCTGGAGATCAGCAGCCTTGAAGCGTTTTGCAGCAAAATATATCGTCAAATTCAATTAAACTTAAATACTTGTCGAATCAACTTGCCTCTAAAAACTATTTTCGTGTTTTTTTTTTTTCTTTCGTGTTGTTGTTGTTGTTAACGTTTTAAACACACTTACCCCGTATTTGTTTTGCATTGAGCCAGGTTTATTTAACTACGTTCGACCGGCCGACCGTCGAATTCAAAGTTGAAGTCCAACGCTGATCATCATCTTTGCTTTTGGCTTTTGTGTGGTTTGTCTGCCAAACGGCTAATTGCTTCCTTGAAGCCCAAAAAAATCTCTGTGTAATAACGATCAATATTATGCTGCACTTTGAAAAAATATACTGATGCTCTAGAATTATGGAAAAACCCCAGAAACTTTTATTAACCATGAAATGCATGGAATTATTTTTTATTTTTCCTAACATAAATAATTTATTAATATACGCAATAAGTTTCTTGCAAATATACATATATGTATTTGATATTTAATATTTAATTTGAAATGCAATAATATAAAATATAAACTTATATTTACAGCTAAGCACATTCTAAGTAGTTTTTAACCTGAGCAAACCAATTGCATGAGCAGTATTCAAGCATAACGTGGTAAGGAAATATAAATTTAATTTTAATTAAATTAAATTCTTTTGACCAATACCAAAAACTAATTTTCTGAAAAATAAGCTCAGCTGCTGTAAAAAATAATCATCTAAATTCTAAGGCATATTTTTTCCAAGTGTGGTGCTTCAACTATTGATGGGTAGTTGGTTGTATATTTTATTCAATTTTTTTTTCTTTTTTTTTGTATATTGTTGAGCGGAAGTCGGAAGTGCATTTCATCCAGCTGGTGACTGCTCCTTAGCCTCACACATACGTGACATGTAAAACCGAAGCCAGCTACTTGATGATGACTGCGGCTGATGAATGCTGTCGGCGCACGCGCAGCGCCTGGGGGAAAATGCGATTAACGCGACTCAGTTGGCCAAATGGGCGACAAATTATGCCAAAATGAAAGGAGGCGTGACGCTTTTGGTATTTATGCTCAATTTCGTGTGAGCCAACAGTTGTAATTGTAAAACAGTAGTGCTGCCACACGTTCAAGCATGTCCACCCGCACCCCCCATCCCACCCATAACATTTTTGTGTGTCGTAGGTGTTAGTTGATTTATTCGCGCGTTTTACTGGCGTTTCTAATGCGACAATTACAGCCGGCAGTCGCCAACTGCCAGATTCATAGCACCACTTGGCTGATTTATGGCGCCCCCAAGTAATTCACGAAGCTATTTAGGCATTTGGCACACACTCACACACACTTACACACACACATACAAAAAAGACGCCCTAAATAGGTTAAAGTTTTTGATTAGAACGTACACTCGGCACAAAATTGCTTTTGAAATTTGAATACTTTAAACTTCAAATCCAAAAGTAATATTTGCTTTTGAGTAATAATTAATTATTTAATTAAATAATTTTTGGAAAGTAGAAGATCTTAATTGTCAATTCAAAGACTATTTATTTACTTCTACTAATACTACTTTCTTTTTTTATTAATCTATAAGAAATTTTAAATTTTCAAAATTAAAAAAAAAATATTTAAGAATTCTATACATTCTATAATCCCTTTTGTTTTAGAAATTCAGTTTACTAAATTCCAGAATGCCAATTTTTATCTGAGTGTAGATCTGTTAGAACTTTTGAGTACTCTGGAGCAGCGTCGCTTGCGGCTGGTTTGTTGAGTAAATATGTCAAACTTGAAGTTTTGGATAACCCTTGGCGCATTTTGAGTAATTGGGCGTAAACTTGGCCAAAAGCTACTGGTGATCTCTCTCTCTCTCTCTCTGTCTCAGCCTGTAAGTCTATCTGTCTGTCTTTGTGGCAGCAACCTGAGGCATTTGATTAATTTGGCTTGTCGAAACTGATGCAAATTTATATGTGTGTGCGTTCTGTGTGTTTGGCTAGCGGCATAGTAGAGCCGGAGTTTGTTTGCTTTACGGTTCAGTTTCATTCATGGTATATGAAGAACTGTAGTGTTATGTAAACACTCATGACTTATAGCTGCGAATTCGCACAGCATTTGTACAAATGCAAAATCTAAAACAATATATGCAAATTTCGAGGAACGAACCCAGCAACCAAATACTCAGTGAAAAACACAGTCTTTAAAATATATTTACAGTTAAAGGCGGAATCGTTGAGTGTTTTTTTTTCTCAGTTTTTTTTTTTTTTTTTGGGGTTTTTTGTTATTTAATTTTTGCATTGGGTTGGGAAAGTGCCCCAAAGCCGGGGCACAAAGTTCAGTGAACCCCTCTCTCATCTCGGACGCTCATATCGAATGATGTTTAGCGGCAGCTGGTGGGTCTCATTAAGGAAACATAATTCTAATTCTAATTCTGAGTCTGCGACTGGCTCCGTTTGTCGGGAGTGTCTCTCTTACTTTTAATTATAATTCTCAGTGCCGAGAAAAGTGAACTCCGGCCTCCGTCTAGTTGTGGCATAAACTGACCAGCTGCACTCAGAGAAATGTGTTTGTTTTAAAGATCAATTCAAATAGCGATTGAGTTTGGTTTTCACAGTTTCTCAAATAATTCAATTCGATTTGATAGTGTAAATAGGTATTACTTTCAAAATGAAGTATTCATTTTGCAATGACTGAACAGCAGTTTGTCAAAATGGAACTTAAGTCGGAGCTGTAAAATTACTTATTACAAGTATTTTTTTTACTTCAAATAAGTATTATTTTCTACTTGATTAAGCTAACCACCTTACCACAATAAACAATAATAAAATATTAGTTTAAGCAACGCAGATCTTACGTTAAGAATTGAAATTAAAACAATCAAATTCAACTGAGCCCAAAAAAAAAGTGGTACGCTTAGGAATGTTGGGAATGTAAATTTCGTGTTGTTTGCGTTGACAGCGTTTTGTTGTTTCCTCCGGGCATACAATTAATGTATGTTTGTTTTTTTTCTGAGTGTGGATCGGCTGTTAGATCCGGCCTGTTGCGTTCGTCGCGGTCTTTTTATCTAATCATCAGCATGCGATCGCCAGAAAGATCGTCCAACTGGCCACTGGCCACTGTCCGCGGCTATAAATGTTATGAATAAGCGCGTTTAGTTTGAAGGCAAAGAGCTGCTCCCCAGCGGAGAAGCGTTTATAGTGTTATTCAACCAACATAAAGTGCTTTGGCAGTTAAGTTGGCAGAGTTTTATTCTATTCTATGCTGTTGACTAGTAGCTCGCTTTGTTCCCAGTTCTGCACGCATAATGGCTGAGGGTTCATATATAAATCATTGATGGTTGCTGTTAAGACTAAGTTGGCCATAGTTTTGGTGACTCGTTGGTTAGTTAGACGCACTCTTTCAAGTTTGATGCTTAATGGATTTTTTTTTTTTTTTTTTTTGAATTCATTAGCACCGAAATAAAGCTTTTATTTCTGCGTATTTCCATAATTTGCAAATTTTTTACCTGATCGCAAGTTGTTTGAAATTAAAAAACGGAAATTTATATTTATTTTCTATTTTTATGCGATAAATTTTGCAATACCGCAGAGATTGCTAAATAATTTGAAGTTGCCATTTCGCAGCGATTTATCGAGTTGTAGCCCGATGACCGTTGAGCACTTAAGTCAAAGAATGGGCATTTCCTGTTTAGTTGTTCTCTTGATCATCAACATCATTAAAAGTGAGTAAAAACAGCATCAAAAATAGCTGAACAGAAAAGAGCTTACACTTTTATGAGTCCTGGCCATATAAATACACACAAACAAACACACATATATCATTTGGGCTTTTTGC
Organism: Drosophila cognata; assembly: GCA_035041535.1. Classification (NCBI taxonomy): domain Eukaryota; kingdom Metazoa; phylum Arthropoda; class Insecta; order Diptera; family Drosophilidae; genus Drosophila; species Drosophila cognata. Next base: position 6,226,750 of record JAWNLC010000571.1, on the reverse strand, counting down.
CAATTCCTAGATGGACATTATATGCGTTTCGAGCTTACGAGAAGAAGATCCATTGCCGGTGGCTGCATTTTGAAAGAGGTTTTCTTTTTTTTTGTTTGTCTGGTTCATTCCCACAATTTGATTGCATCAATAAAAAAAGATTCAACGTTCATGGCACTGGCCCGTTCATTGCTTTTAATGAGCAGTGGAAAATTCTTGATTTTAGAACACACACACTCACAGACACACGGGAAGGATTGACAATGAAAATGAGGTACAAACTAGTTGTAGGATAGTATCCCGATGCGAAGGTAGAAGTGGTTTTATTTATAGCAGCACCTAAGTGTTGCCATTAAAAAAAAAGATCGAACGTTGACTGTCTTTGGTAAGAAGCCATTGCCAATTAATTTGCAACAGGCTTTATCCAAAGGCTGTCTGGATGCCTTGATGAGAGGCGCCAAAGCGCCAACACCCCATCCTATATATTCCATATAGCATATAGCATATGGCATATGCCATATAGCATATGCCATACAGCTTATGTGGCAACTATGCTATATGGCTTTTACCGTCGCACCGCATTCCAGTCAGATTTATCGGTCCCCATATGCGTCCTCCTCCCAATCGGGCCTTGCTAATTAATAATAATAAAAAAAATACGTACGTCCAGCAGGAAGCAGCCGCTGTTGGCCCCGCAGTTTGGACCCTGGCTTGGGCTTTGGGCCATGTCGATAGTCTGTCTGTACGTTTATTTTTAGACAATAAACTGAACGATGCGGCAGTGCAGCCAACAATTAAGCGACTCAGCGACCAGCTACTAACTACACTCAGAAAATTTTCATTTTGCACATAAACTGGAACGAATAAAAAATGCTCTAAATACCAGAAGTAAATCTCAATTTATATGCTATATCATCACTGTTATCATCAACATAAAGTTGACGATAAATTTTAAAAATCGATAGCAATATGATATTTTAGCTTGATATTTCTATCTATCCCCCATCTAATTTATGGCTTGCATCAATTTGCAGTTGTTCTGGATACTGAGGATTCCTCAAATTAACCAATCATATTTCATATCCACCGATTATAAAGTAATATATATATATATATAAATATATATATTTTGGCATAGAAAATGTTTTGATTATCTAAATTCACTATTGGAGTTAATTCTATGTGATTGTATTTTCTGAGTGTAATAACTAAAAACTAGCAGCGAGCAATGAGCAAGTAGCAACACTGAATAACCATTGGCTAATGGTAATGAGCTGCAGGCTATTTACATTTTGGCCGTGGCCTTGCTGCAGCCGCTTTGCGGTTTTGTCCGCCCCCTTTGGCTGCTGCTTGTGGCAAATTGATTGGCCAGCATCAATCTGTTGGCTTAATGCTGCTGATGCCGCTGCTGCTGCTGTTGCGGCTACGTCTTGATTTGTGTATTTAGCTTGGCCTGGACCTAACGGGCTATGGACGAGACTGGACGTAGAGTGTTAGGTGCAGGGAATGCGGAGGGACAGGTAGTTTTTGTGCACACAACACCCAAAAAGCGCCGTTGAATGGCCTTCAACGTCCTTGACTATGCATTTAGCTATCGGATCGGGTCTGTAATTATATATTTATTTGTTTATTATTATTGAGCCTCAATATTATTGTTGCTTTTGTTGTTTGTTATTGCTCACGTTTTTGTTGAGGCCCACAAAAATATTGTAATTTATGTGAATAATGCCGATGCGAATCTTTGTGAGACTCTCATCAGTCGTCTACGTCTACGCTGTTCCGTTCGATGTTTATAACTATTAGTAAACAATTTGTATTGTCTGATTGTTAATCATTGCTAACGTCATCGATTTATTTATAAACAATATTATTAACGCTCCAATACATCAATATTTTCCACTTTAATATGTATGTAGAAATGCGTTTTTATGCTAATGTAGTCGCTCTCATCTAAATGGGCCACAAGGACAGCTAATTGAACTCAAGTACCCAGACACAGAACTGGACAAGAGCAAACAATGAACTAAAGTAGCTTCAGGCAAACAAACCCCAGAAATCTAAGCAAAATAAACTATAGATAAACACAATAGTCGTTGTAGAAGGTAGTTTAAGGCAATAATAATATGTTCGTATATAATAAAGAAGTCTGATGCTGCTTATTGGATGCCAAAATGTAGGTTTACCTGATCCAAACTTTTAAATAGCAATTGAAAGAATTGCTAATATCAGCTTACAAATATGTTATGGCTAATAGATCTCTTAAAAATGTTTACGGCTGGTCTTTACAAGTATGTTTTATATTGCTATCGTAAATAGATTTGTATCGAATCTCGCAAAAAGGGAGTAATAGGTGTATGTTGCACGACATCTCTAAGATCGGCAGATTCATACAATCTGAATCGACTTGGCTGTTGATACTGATCAAGAATATATATATCTTAGTCGCCCTCAATCCCTTGACATGTTAAATACCCTTTTCACTTCTTTAATGAGTTCAGAGTATAAATCACTTTTTAGCTTTGTATAATAAATCTGATAGAGAGACGATTCTTTTGCACGAATATATAAACAATATGTTGACAGAGACATCCTCATTTTAGCGAAATCACAGTATCTACAGAAATATACAAGCTCTTTTTGTGAGCTGGATTCAAAGTAGCGAGTGAGATGGAGACAAACGAAATCAAAAAGTCATCATCACGCTATATGTATGTAGTTGCCCCGGGAACCCAGTTTTGAAGAGGGATCTGGGGCCAGTGTGCACGTGTGATTGTGCCTAATGAGAATTCAATCGATGCAGAAAGTAGCAAAACAGCCAAACACCAAAATAGCAGACTCGGCATAAATAGTACTTTGAAAGACATTACAGACAGATTCAACGTTCGATTAGCAACCAAAAAATTGGCAAAAAAAAAAAATCTAAAATAATAAAAACGAAAAATATTAAAAATAAGCAAAAAAAAAAAAATAGAAAAATAGAATAAAAATTATTTGAAGAACTGCGGGGCACTCGAGAAGCAAACAGTAGAAGAAGCATGCTCAGCCACATGAAATTAGAAAGAAGTGCGCCAAATGAAATGGGGTCAATAGGAAATGAAAAGTGAAATTTCAGTTAAAGTTGAAAAAAAGCGATTGGCTTTTGTTATGCACTACACACGAGCAGATATCGGCAAAAGGAACTGGCAATTTAAATATCATTAATTTTTGGGTTAAGCCTTTGTGGCAAGCACTTGAAAATTGCCACCGTGTAATCAGTCTTTGACAGCAACAGCAACCAATAAGAACAATTGCTGCAGCCTCCAGACATATACTCGGCAAAGATCTAATGACCAAGTTGAAAACCACTGAGTCGTGTAAAGAAATTGAACAGCTATAGTAATATAGCCCTTGTGTTTATGCTTGACATGCTGAAGCTATGATTATTTTGTAGACACACTTTCAGAAAGCCGATTTTAATATCATCCAATTGGATGAATTGCAAAGAAAGTTTCATTTCTAACATAACAATTTTTGGAAAGTTCTATTGAATGGCATAAATATCAAAATTAACTGATTGACAGATTAACTGGCTAATTATCTGTTTCAGTGTTCAACCAGAAAGGACAAACAAATGTTAAATATAAATTCAAACAGAAGTTTCACTCAGATAATAAGTGCAATAATAAGCGAAGATGCCGTAGATCTTAAATATATAATATATTTTAAAATAATGGTTTTTTGCAGTGCACGCTTCACTTCAACTTTAGCTCAAGGATAAACATTGCCTTATATGTATATTGGGTAGTTAGATGACAATTGTTCGGCAAGGCTAATTGTTGAAACTCTGACTAATTTTCAACATATTTTGAAAAGCAATAAAATTTTAATAACTATTAATTATGCATGTTTTGTGTAAATTGTAGAAAAATGCTTGTCAAATACTTTACGATATAATCAATTAGCACGATTTATGTTGCACTGGTGGCAAGTTCGTTGTTAGACGCCCAAGTACTTGTACTAGCCTCCAGCTGTGACTCATCTGCGAAGCGTTATTCACCGCATCCATAAGGTAAACACAGAGTTCGTGCTAAACGAGACCTTCTGCATTCGAACTTGCCACTCAGTCAGAGATGAATACAAGAACATGGAAGAAGAGGAAACGAGTAAGATTCGCCAATTTAAGGAAGCCGTAGCTTAAATACACTTTCATAGCCATAGCAACAATCATTGATTATTCCAATATATATGTATATATATAGTGATCCACTCTGACTGCTTGCTGCAAATAATCAGAAATACTCCAAGATTCATCGATATGGATAGATGCATTAATCGACTTTTGATATTATTATTTGATATTTGAATTGATTTTTTTTCGCATACAAGGTGAGTTCCTTAATACGCCCTACGAAAGGGTATTTAAAATAGAACCCTTGAGGGAAAACACGCTTGTAGTAAAACATGCAGTAAATTAAAAAGGGTGCGTAGAAAAGCAATGTGGATAAATGTTACACGAGCTTTGTTGTTCTTTAGCCATTAAATTCATTAAACAAAAAATGAATAAAACTAAAAATAACGAGCTAATAAAAGCGCCACAGCAACAGGTGTGAATATGTGAGTGTGAGTGTGTGTATTGCATGAGTGTTTTTGTGAGTGTTTCGCTGAAAGGGTCTGGCAAATTAAATTTGTAGCGGCTGATGACGCGACGACATATGTACATCCATTTGCTATCAATGAACAATGAGTATTAATTTTCATAAATAATCACATTAAAAATATTACTTATAAGATTAGTGATCGTCGCTGCTGTTGTTGGAGTTGTGGTTTTAGCATTATCAAGACAGAGGCTTGAGTCATCTTTAACATGGTTAAAAACGTATTATTGGAAGACGGAAATGAATGCCAAGGGAAGAAAACAAAAACAATAACGAAATTGTATACAAATACGCAAATAATAATAAATATAGATATACACACATATATATATATATATATATACATATATATATAGAAAAAGTTTTGCATTGAGATAAACAGCTACCAAAGAATAAATTAAATTTACGTATGAAGAGCCAAGCCAGACACCAGGCAGAAGATTCTTTCCTCATCTTAGGTGAGCTGTGTTTAAATTTAAACACTGAGCTCAGCTATTCTTCCACATCTGTGGCATACGCCAGAATTATACGAATCTAACGTTATCAGCAGTCGTAACTGTGTGGTCTAGGGACTGCTTACTTTCCATGCAAAGGTCTGGTCTGGTCTAAACTGGTCTCAAGTCAATGCCAAATTATTTTGTTCTTATACCCATTAAAAATGTGTTTCAAGGGAATTGTTTGTAGCAGACACAAGGGCAGAATTCTCTATCCATTTCTTTTTCAATATCTAAAGATTAGTTTTGAAAAGGAAAAATCATATTACTTTACTTTTATTGATTGAATACAAACTTTAAAAAAATGTAACCAGAGATTCAAATGGGCAGGAATTTAGATTCCACTTCCGCATGTGGTTCCACTTCGGTATCTTGATTTTTCTGATTGTAAAATACTTTCATTAGAACAAAAATCCAAAGAAATAATATATAATATAAATGTTGTGGTTGCGATACGGTTTCTTCGAGGCTACTAATAAAGGTTCCAGCTACTGTTTCTTTGCAACAAATTTGAATTTCGGTAACGATTCCCTTATTGAAGGGTACATTTTCCTCCCCAAACATCTGAATTTCTCTATTAACGTGAAATCTTTATTCAGTAGAGTTCTCCCCGTAATTGTTTTAGAGATGGGCAAATAAACATGACAGTAACTACGAATCTTTTATAGGGAATCTCCTAGTCGATCACTCTTGAATAGATCACTCTTACTTATTTTGTTTTTATTTGTTTGTTTTTTTTTGTGCATATTTTTGTTTTTACGTTTTCAACAACCAAAATTGTTAGCAAACAAAACGAATTTGCGACGCGACCAAAAGATGATAAATGATGAGCAGTTGTGCAGTTTCTCAAAAATAGTTGTGTTTAACGTATGTTTTAATGTTTTAATAAACCTTAACTAATTAAACACTCACACACTCACACACACACAAACACACACTCACACACGCATAGAGATTAGACACAGATAATTATTTAGTACACATTTCGCGTGTTTTCACATCATATCGTATAATCAAATTTATTAAATTTGTGGTTTAGATAAAAAAAATAAATATTTAAGAAATAATGCATCAAAGTTTTGGCACTCTGAGGTTTTTGAACTTATCGAAGGACGGAAACAACAAATTGAAAAAAACACTGATGAATCTTTAATTATATTTATAGATATGTCTTAATCTACATACTTAGAGCTCAGGGTGAATCTTCAGCAAATTTGTTCAACTAAATTAAAAATTAAAGATATTAATATTTTCAGTTGTGTTCACTAAGGAACATTGGGTGCTTCTGATGAATGTGAAACACAATCACCAGCAAACCATATTTATTTCATCATTACTATACAGAAAGCATCCTTTGAAATAGTTTTGACATGCCATAGGCAAAAGTGGGAAGGCAACTCTGGACGAATAGTGTCCAGTGTTGTGTTGGTGATGGTAAGAAACCTTATTGACAACACAACGCTGGTACAAACAGCGAGCGCATTAATTAAAGATATTAATAAAATACAACAATTAAGATTATTGGCATAAAAATCAAATTGCCCTGAAAACCAGAAATAATTTTTCTAAATTTATGAAATTATTTTCTTAAGCGTTTCTAACAACTAATCGAACTTGTATTTTAAAATATGGATTTAGCCAGATTAGTGAAGACAAGTTTGTAAATTCGGATTCATATTTTTTTGCTGAGTGTACGCCTAATGCGCCGTTAGGTTATTCAGGCAGGGCGAGTTATTTTTAAATAGATTGCCGATCGTAAACAAATTCAAATATGTGGACAGAAATGTGGCGAGTAGTCCAAAGATCAGCACAGCCATGGTGCAGGATACATCGCATTCCAGACGATGCAGGAGACGCATAAAACGTAACCAGAAGCCACGTGGTGTCTGTGACTTGGATTCGACCAGAAGTGGCTCCATTTCCAGCTCGATGGGGTCATAGTTTAAGTCCAATGGCACACTGCCGTAGCTCGCTTCAGCCGCAATGCGTTGATGGACTCGCTCCATGCGCCGAATCCGGCGATACAGCAGAGGAGGCAGTATGAAGACCAGCGGACCCGTTATGGTGCCACCAACCACATCCATGAGTGCATCGAAGCTGGGCACAAACTCCGCCACAAGCACCTCCATAGCCAGTATACTGGAACGAATCAGTATGCGCTTGCAGGAGAGAGCTGCAAAATTAGCATAAATTAGATAAAGAAGAAAATATATTTTATTTTAGCTATTTTTATATGCAGCTCGAATTGTGCTTTGACCATGACTCACACTCGGGTAACTTGAAGTAGTTCTCGATCTGCAGAAACATCGCTGAGCTAGCCACCGTCACCGAGAAGCAAAGCTGCAGGGACATCAGTATGAGCATCACATAGAAGGGCACGCTGGTGGGTAGAGATTGGAGCAGATTGCTGTGAATCATGGAACCAAACTTGTACGCGGCTATAACCGCACCAATGATGGCCACGCTGCAAGTGACTAAACCGTTCCAAATAAACAACAAATAATAAACAAAAACAATTTCAATCTTCACTTACTGGCAATTCCACTCAGGGCTGCCCAGGACACTTGTGACTTGCGCTTCATATCAATTTGGAGCGTGAGCAGCACAGGATGTATATCGAACTGAAAGGCCAAGATACTATAGCTGCTTAGGACCGTCAGAAAACCAGGTAGTTCTGGTAAAGAAATGAATTATAAATATAATTATTTTCGATATAAATCTTCAAAGAAATAATTGCTAAAAACTATTTAAAATCGTTTCTCACGCCAGGTAGTTTTGTAAAAATAAAATGATATATAAATATAAATAGTTTAAAATAAATACATAATTATTGGGGGATTTTCAAACGATCCGTGTCCAATAAATAAATTGACGTATTAAAAAATCAGCTTCATTAGTTGCACTTAACAGTTTTCCATATATCTTAAATGTTTCACACTTGCTTGTTTTCTAAACTCACGCTTCTAAATAAAATAATTCAAAATTATGCTTGGCAATTTATAACAGGCAGCTGAGCAGTGCTCATCAATAGATTAGTGACAGGTTTCGATACAGCGTAAACAGCTCTAAAATAATAACTCAAAGAGCCCTCGACATTATGATCTGTATCAAGATTCATCCACACTACAAAGACAAGTTTTGCTTAAAAATTGATTGACTGAAAGGTAATCGAACAAATCAATTATATTTGATTTCTTCTTTAAGCATACGCAAAAAATTAAAAAAATATATATTAAGAAATATCGTCTATAATCTATACACTGCTTCATAGAACGAATTTTATGCTATAAATATAATTAACACCTTTCTAAAAGTATTTCCCATGTATTGTTCAATTTTGTCGAGTTAATTGGATTGTAGGTTTATATATTCTTAGGGAGTACGCACCCAGTGAAACTCCTTGAAAGGGCTGTCCAATTGCAGGCGCATCCAAAAGACAATACCAAAGTAGCGCCACAAATATAATAAGACCACAAACAGCAATAATCGCCAATCCGCTGAAAAAACACAAGAAATAAATGTAGAGAAAGCTCGACTGGGAGATACCCTGCACACAGAATTACAGAGATGGCTTTGGTAGAAAAATCAATGTTTCTTATTCACTTTTAATGAAACTTTTACAGTACTTTAGATTTAGCGTATATTATAAATATCAAAAATCGTTTTGATTTGCTTGTGGCATATAATATATAATATATATATACTCCAAACTTGTCTCAAGCTGTTCAAGTCTCTGAAATCGGCTTATCCAAATGTTTCCTGGTGCCTCTGCAAACTCTCTGTTTGAGTACAGAGAATAATATTGCTTACCGCATATGCTTGGGACTTGCCAGCCACATGAGTGGACAGATGACAATGCCCACAATGATGGCCCAATAGCAATAGGAGAAATTATAATGACCCGCACTCATGCGCAGGACAACAGCTTCCAGATTCTCGGCAGCCATGACAATGCTTGGCACTGCCATGGCAAAGATGCTCAAGTCCAGCAGCACCGATACCAACAAGCTGACGTAGGGACCGAAAGCGAGCTCAGCGAGTGCCGCATACGGATAGTTTCTCTTCTGCTGTATCGAAGGATCCAAGAACTCGGCCATCGTCCAGCACTGTGAGAGCAGAAAGGAGGTGTACACCTGCAGGAAGAGGATGGACAACACGAGCAGCACACCAAAGTAGCCCATGCGAATAAGTAGGGCGGGCAGCGTTAGAAATGGAAAGATGCCAAACAAATCCACCACATAGAGGATGGCAATGAATAGGGACAGGCTCTGTGGCTCATCCTCGTAGGCACGAAAATGGGGCAGGGCACTGAACCGGGAGCGTCTCAAAAATGGCAACTGATCGTGCTGGTGCGAAGGTGCCAGCCGGATGGGCGACCGACGCTTGGGCAACGCAAAGGATGGGGCACGTGAGGGGCGTGGCGCGGGCTTAACATGCGAGCGTCGAAAGAAGAACATGCCACGAACTAAACGCAACGATGGAAAACTCGCAACTGATGTTGCCCCTAAGACCAGACATCAGCAAAGAGTGTCGCACAGTTTTTTGTCATCGGATATGCCAAGTGGGCGCAGCAACAACAAACACCAGCAAGGGAAGCCCTTCTGCGGCAATGTCAATGCACGTTGCAATAGCTGCCAGAACGCAGTGTTGCAAGTTCAATGCCTTCAAACTGCTGGACTGACCCAAAAGTAGCCAAGGAATGCAGTTATGTTAGATTCCCAGCAGGTTTCATCTGCAGCTCAAGTGATTAATTACACTTATTGATTTGTAATGATAAAAAATCTAACAGAGAAATTACAATTTTTGATTCTCATTCATTGCCAGCTAATCTGAGAAAAAAAAAAAAACAACTGAAATTATAGATGCGCTTACAACTACACTTCAAACCAAATTTTCTATTCTTGTAAAATGTACTTAAGTCAAAATTTTCCGTTGCTTGAACTAGTTTTAGTCTTCATAGCTTTAAGAGCAAATTATATACAATTTAGTCTACCAATATCGAGTTCCACATAATATGATTAATATGGTAATTGGGAAAAGTGGTTGCTGCAATATCTTATAACAGTTAGCTCTCGCCAAGAGCTATAGCTCACTCATCGGAGAGCGCAAGGCACAATCAATCTATCAATGAGTAATAGTAAACAAAATCAGCTACAAATAGTACTAAAATGCAGTCCAAACATATTCCAGAAACCATCCAGAAATTTAGCTAATTAGTAACATTTATTTAAATATATAAATATGCACATATATTCGATATCTACAGCAACATAAAGCTAGTCCATTGTCTTGATAAATCCTGTATTTGTTTAAGTGTGCCGCTTGAGCCTTTCTTTAGATCTGCTGCACTTGCGCAATCTTCTGTTTCTTGGGCTGAGTCTGCTGGAAATATTTCAAGATAATTAATCGTTTTTTATATATTTTTATTAGGTTCATTGTACCTCCAACGAGTCACTGCTGCTATTGTTCCTATCGGCCACTGTTATCACCTGAATCGCTTGGCCAGGTCCAGAGCGACCTAGGAGCAGTTTGGTGGCGACTCGGGGAGTCTCGCCGCAACAAAAGACGCGTGCCGACTGTTGCCTCGAGGGACTATCCGATTCATCCATGTTCTGGTGATCCGACTGCTGTATGGCATTCTTGTTGTTGTCCATGTAGGCGTGATTGAAATTCAAATGATTTGGATGCACTGCATCCGTTATATACTTACTACAATCCATCATTAATGATGTAGGCATGTCAGTACAACAATAACAAATTATAGCAAAATTTTGTTTAGATTATTTGAATGAGTTATAAGCTCTTGGAGAAATTAGGTGCGATCTTTTGTGATGATACGTACACTGGAAAAAACTATACATAGCAAGGTTGATATCTATTTACTAGGGACCGCAACTTGAAGAGTTATTGATTTTATAAAACAATTAAGTGTTATGATTTTTTAAATTCCAATCAAAACTTAAAATTTGTCAGACTTCTATTTATTTTACATTTAATAAGTCTTTTTAAAATAAAAATCTTCTTAGATAGATAGAAGGACTAAATATTAATTTTAATGTAGCTTATCAAAAAGACATTTATTTTATATTCTAATGAATTATTATGCTATATAACAATTTAAATTATATATGACTGATACAATAAATGTGTGTGTATGACTTTACAAAGTAATTTTAGAAAACTATGATAACAAAAATATAATAAACATTATTTACAGCTTTAAAAAAAAAACACAAAGTAATTATAATAATTTCCGGATTTTTATAAAAGTTAGAAATAAAAAATACAGCCCATTGCCGTTGCGGTCCCTGGTGCATGGTAATTTGTGATTAATAGATTTGGTTATTCACAACTTAAAACATTTCTCTAAATGAATTTGTCTGCTTTTATTTATTTTTTGTTTTTTTTTCTTTTGCACACTCACACTCCATGAACAGGCGCCAGTGCAAGTGAAGATCTTGATTATGATTGTGGTTGTGATGCTGCTCCTGCGTCGGTTCTGTGGTTCTAGTTATGGTTGTTGGTGCTTCATCTAAATGGTGCAAAGTGCATGGGGGACAGCGTCAAGCGTTGTCCTCGGACGCCGTTTTGTCTCTTCATTAATATTATGTGGATCATTGCAAAACAAGAGAGATATATACAAATTTTGGTTTGTTGCAAGCGGTGTTCTGGTGTGGAGTGTGTGGCTGTGTCTGAATGCAGATGGCTTGATGCAGATGCAGTTGCAGTTGCAGCATCAGTGTACGTATCAAGTTGCGAAGGTGCATTTCACATACAAATGATAAATGATGAAATGTCTGATTCAACGATTACCACTTACGATTTCACATTGTACAGGCCCTGACGATTAATATAACTGAGCACCAATTCATCCAAAAGATACTTGACCGATTCCCCCCGATTGAGAAGCCGACGCACCAGCGACGAACTCACTTCATTGGGCACCCAGTTCGTGATGAGCGTAATGTTGCACTAAAAAATTAAGGTTTCTCAGTAAGATCTGGTCGAGAGTGTAGGAGAGAGGAGATGGTCTGTACTCAGGCCACACCATATACATAAACAGAGGTAATCATTATGATGAGCAAGTTGGAGAAGTTAGCTTATTGCATACATCAGATGCATAGGAATACTTTCGCCCACTCACCTGATGTTTAGTTAGAATATCCGATTCGAAAATAAATTTCTCGGGATTAGAGCCACAGCGCGATATGACAACCAGGCCATAATTAGCCACAATATTTTCAATCTAATCAGGAAATCTCAATTAGTACGTATTTATCAGAAGTATATTAAAATATAAGTTACATCATCATTTGACCACAGTCCGGGTACTGCAAACGACTCCAATAAATCCGCACCGCAGAGCAACTTAAGTTTGATGGGATCGCGACGTTCCGTGAGATTTTTTGGGAGCCAACCTGGCAGCACGCCATGCTGCTCCTCATCGCCCGGTGAGTTGATGAAGTTATTGAGATAGTTCTGATGATGCTGCAGCACGGATTGGGTGCGCGACCATCGCGACTGGTGAACCTCCCAGTCGGATAGCCGAATCCAATTGGAACTCTGCACTGCCAGCTTAATCATTGCACAGCGATCCAGGGAGGGCGCCAATCCCTTCTTGCCATAGGAGTCGTGAGTGGGTGAGATTATGCCGCCCACGACCTTGTGGCTGCCACGAATCTCAAAGTAATCTCGCGCTATCTCTGTTTAACACAGGCGAGCAAGGCGAGAAAATTCAATGTCAATGTCATTTATCGATTAATTTAATCAGCGCAGCACAATAAATGAAAATAAACAAAACAAAACAAACTCACCGAACAGACGCATATGCATCGGCGTTGGTGGACTGAAGCTGCCACATGCTATCAATGCTATGCGTGGCAACATGCCGGTTTTTTCTTCAATTATCCCGGACATTTGTCAAATACACTTAAATTGGCAACAGCCAGCGTAATTTTCTCTTAATAATAAAATAACTTTGACTTTGTTACCATCTGTTTTGTGCCGCACGACAATCGCACGAATTCGCCGTCAAAATCGATAACGATATTCGATTTCAGGGTGCTGCCAACCGCAGCCAAATTGTATGCGTATACCCGATATGTTTCAGAACTAATCGTGTATGCCTGCAATCGACTACAAAAATTAAATATGGCGTCGTCGTGCTGAACTGCCTCTGGCTCTGGGCTCTTTGACGAAAATTTTTTGTAATAACATTTATCATATTTATTCGTATACGTTGTGAGCTGACAATCGTTTGAACGGGCGCGTGCTCTTTTTGCTATACGAAACAACGCGCCGCCATAATCATATAGCATTTTAAGTTAATCGAAGACGCAAGTGCCGAGTGCAAAAACCACGGAGAGCGAGAGAGAGAGAGAGAGGAAACGAGACGTCGACAAAAATGAAAATGCATTTGTGAATTTTTGTTCGCCCCAACACACTTGACTCAACATACAAGCACACACACACAGACAGACAGACACACGCACGCACAACTCAGCCCAACGAAGGATAGAAGAGAAAACACGCGGACAGAAGGCCTTGGATACGAAGAGCAGCCAGCAGCCAAAAGTCAGCAGCTGAAGGCAGGCAGAACAAAAAGAAGCAACAAACAACCAACAATGGCGCTTGTGACAGTGCAACGGTCGCCCAGTGTAACGGGCTCTTGCTCGAATTCGGTGAGTTTGTACTCCTCTCTTTCACACATCATACATACCTATATGCATATGTGTATGTGTGTGAGCGTGCAGGAAGTGGGAGGTGAGTTTGCCCCATTTCTATAGCGTAAGGTGCAATTTTCCAGCTGAAGCCAGCTACGCATCTGTTTGCATGTATGCGTGCATGTGTATATGTATATATGTTGGCGGTGGTCCAGTTTTGTTGCTCTCTCTCTCCCTCTCTCGCTCACTCGCACGTGAGTTTTGCTTTGTTTTGGTTACGCGTTGTTAATGGAGCTGATTTCTGATAGTGGCGTGGTGGTGTTGGTGGTGGGAGTTTTAAGTGGGTGGTGTTTGGCCACCGCCTATGAACGCTTCCTGTGCGTGTTCCTCGTTTGGCCAGTGATCCTTTTGTTTTTCTATACTCAGGCATATGCCCAATTTTAGTTAAATTACGAATATCATGCAACAAAAAAAGCGTTCCAGCCCCCTCTCCCCACCCTTCCCTCTTTGCTCAACTCTCTTGTGTTCGTCTGTTAGTGTTTGTTGTGGGCGTTTTGTCAGCGTCATCATCATCATCATCATCAGTCGCGCCACGATTCGCACATCTGTTTATATTGTTCATATTGGTGTTATTTATATACCCTGTAAACATTCATAATAATAAAGTTGTATTTAATTATAGAAAACAAAGTAGAAGAAATCTCCGATCGAATTTCTTTGGATTGTTATCAACTCACCTCCCCTTTCCCGTGCATTCCAAAAATGCGTATCGATATGCAACTCTTTTTATCAGTGTTGCCAGCATTTGAAAGCAATAATAAAGCAGAATTATCGTTGATAAACAACACGGCTACTATCAGATCCGATACCGATTTCCGGTTATGATTACCCCCGGCTAGAACAAAATTTTACCATTCACATAATTGATTATCAATTCTATAACGATCGAGCAATATAAACGAGAAGTGGAATGGAAAGAAGTAGAAGCAACACAGTAGTTGTCTGAAGTGTGTAGCAAATAGTTAAAAGATAACTCAATCTGAGTAAAGGGTATTCACAAAACGAGCAGACTCGTTTAGAGCACTCTGGTTTTTCTCTGTTTGCTGGTTGTTGATTTTCTTGTTATTTATTGTTGTAATTCAAGCAAATCCGAGCAGACGTCGGCTCGCCATATCGCCCCTTTACTACTCTCCCCGCCTCTCCTTTTCTTGCTTCACGCTTCTGCTCTCTGCTCACCTCACTGCTCTCCCATTTCCAATAAATTGAAATATTTTTGCATTGCCTTATTTGTAGTTTTGTCAACGACGAAGACGACGCTCTGTGATTTTTCTTGCTGGTTCCGTTATGCGGCGCCGCCGTCGTCGTCGTTGTCATCATCGTCATTCTCGTCCCTCCCCCAAAAATAGTTCTCAAGACCTTGGGGAGCTCGGGGCACTCTCCTTGTAATTTTTACTCATCAGACAATAATCGTTGCGAGGCGCAATTATTTGTATTACACTTGTAGCTGATATTATAATTTTGTTGGAAATTGAAGGAGACACCTTCGACCTCCTTATGTCATATGTATATGATATATGATTATCATCAACAGTTTAGTAAATAAGCTCCACATCTATTTACCCAATTATGTGAACTGAGTTCGCTTAAAGTGTATTTTACGTGCATTAATCAGCCTGATCGTATGGCCATATCGAATAGCTGTCATATGAACTATCAGTAAAAAGATTAATGCTTGTCACAAAATCGTTTTGGTTTTTTCCAAGATTTCAATTTGAGCCAAACTCTTCACACTCCAGTTGCGAGTGCTGTTTTAATATTAACAGTGGCAATTATCAACATTCGACTACTGCATTAAACAAACAATAATATTATGATTTGAACAAGTCAATTTATTGTTTTTAGAGGGAACGTAAACTTCGTCTTATCACAGATAGCTCAACTTTCTTGTTATTGTAAACATTTCGAATCAACTATGTGTTGTAGGAGGCGGCGGCTCTATCGCCCACTCTCTCGTTTTCTCACTGTCTTTCTCCTTCGCTGGGTCGCTCTCTTTTTTTTATATAGTTACAAAGCAATTCATCATCAAGTTGGTTTGGTTACGAATTTCACTTAACTCCCAAAATGTCACAATCTGATATAATATTTTATATACAGCGACGGGTGAGTTGTGAATCACCTTTAAGGCGCTCGCAGCACATACGAAAGAAAGAAAAGCAAAGAAATTAAATGAGAGTTAAGTAAACAGGGAAATAACCCAAATTATTGTATATTATGTTCTGCTTTACAGGATGGTGAAGCCGAGGACGACGAGGGTAATAGCAATCATAAAGGCGAACGGAGCGAATGTTATTTTGCTGGCAAGGGCACTGCGTTGGTGTTGGCCCTGGAAGACAAACCGTTGCATGCGGAGCGACGCCTTAGCACAGACTCCACACGCTCCACAAACAGCACGCAGAGCAACAACTCCGACATTCAACTGCATTTGCAATCAATGTTCTATTTGCTGCATCGCGAAGACACCTTAAAAATGGTATGATCGATGACCTATACTTATGATGTCCTTTTTACATTTTTAATTTTCATTCCAGGCTGTCAAACTGGAGTCGCAGCGTTCGAATAGGACGCGCTACCTTGTGATTGTGTCCCGTAGTTGTTGCCGGACGGCGGCCAGCAACAGCGAGCGACGCACCAAAATCATGCGTCACAATTCGGTTAAGTCGACGAAGACGACGTCGACGGCGGCAAGCGGCACACACGCTCAGCAGCTGGCTGGTGGTACACCTGTTGCGCAACGGCAGCTATCCGTGGATAGCCATCGAACGCAGCAGGCGGCTCAAGAGGAAACGGCAAAGCGTCTGTCGTCGCTCAATGCGAATCGTCAAAGCCCAAAATGTGATGTGGATGGTAGTGGACGAAGGGAGGGGGATGTAGGTGGAGGTGTAGGAGGAGGCACGGTTGGAGCCGGTGACAGCAACAAGAATACCTCGGGCATGGAGGAATCCTGCCTGCTGGGCATCGATTGCAACGAGCGAACGACCCTTGGTCTTGTTGTGCCCATACTCGCGGACACAACAATTCACTTGGATGGCGACGGGTGAGTCCCACAAATCAATCACCTCGAATCTTAAATCAAATCATTGTATTTTCCGTTTTTTCAGCGGCTTCAGTGTCGCTGTCTACGAAAAGACCCACATATTTAAGCCCGTATCGGTGCAAGCGATGTGGTAAGACTGACTCCCTACATAAATTCCTCTACTTTGATTAACGTGTATCGATTTTCATGCTATTTTTGTTAGGTCGGCGCTGCAAACGCTGCACAAAGTGTCTCGAAAGGCTCGTGAAAATAATTTCTATCCCAGCGGCCCGTCGCATGATTGGTTAACCAGCTACGAAAGTCGCATTGAGTCAGATCAGTCGTGTTTGAACGAATGGAATGCCATGGATGCGCTCGAGAGTCGTCGCCCGCCCTCACCAGATGCCATAAGAAACAAGTAGGATAACCTTAACCCTTGTGACAGCTATCGTTTTTAACATAAGAGCTTGCTCGCTTATTTAGTTATTACAGTTGGCAAATATAAGTCCCTTAAATAAGTTCATCCCCAATGTCTGCCATTCCCAATTTGTTCCAACTTCAGCTAGTTTTCCTTAAGCCTAACTTATTGCTTAAATGCTTTGTTAAAGATATCTATAAATATCCGTGTTATTTACATGAAATACTACTAGCTTCATTATTAATCACTTAATCAAAAACCATTTTAGAGCTTCCGGAACGTTTGTTTCCTTTCCTCTTTGTAATAAATTAATTATATATATTTATAATTAATTATAATATAGAACATAGTCATGAATTATGTTTTATTTTTATTTGCAGGCCAACCGCTAAGGAGGAAACTGAAAGTGTCATTAAAATGAAGCTCAAAGCGATCATGATGTCGGTGGATTTGGATGAAGTGACCTCCAAGTATATACGCGGTCGTCTGGAAGATCTCTTAGATATGGATTTGGGCGAATACAAATCGTTTATTGATGCCGAAATGTTGCTGATTCTAGGTCAAATGGATGCGCCGACCAAAATCTTTGAGCACGTCTACTTGGGCTCGGAATGGAATGCGAGCAATCTGGAGGAGTTACAAAAGAATGGGTATGTGTGGCGATTTAAGGAGTAAAGATCACGCTTAACTAATATGTATAATATATATATGTTTATTGATCCCTTGTAGTGTTCGACACATTTTGAATGTGACTCGCGAGATTGACAACTTTTTTCCGGGCACCTTTGAGTACTTTAATGTGCGCGTCTACGACGATGAGAAGACCAATCTGCTCAAGTATTGGGACGACACATTTCGGTATATATCGCGGGCCAAGGCCGAGGGTTCCAAGGTGCTGGTGCACTGCAAGATGGGTGTAAGTCGTTCCGCTTCTGTGGTCATTGCGTATGCGATGAAGGCATACAAATGGGAGTTCCAGCGTGCGCTGCAGCATGTCAAGGAACGCCGAAGTTGCATTAAGCCCAACAAGAACTTTCTCAATCAGTTGGAAACGTATAGCGGCATGCTGGATGCGATGAAGAACAAGGAGAAACTGCAGCGCAGCAAGAGTGAGACAAATTTAAAGAGCACAAAGGATGCACGTCTGCTCCCCGGGAGCGAACCAACGCCACTAATCCAGGCGCTCAATCACAACAAGTCCAAATTGAGTAGTAGTGGGAAAAGTGCCGCGGAGCAACAGGACAGCGGCAGTAATCGTGGCCAGTATCGACGGAGCAGCGCACAAAAGCAACGGCGATTGATGCGACGCTCGAGCAGCACTTCACCGAAGACCCAAAGCGCCGTCGAGGTAACGAAGCAACAAAGTCAATCCATGGAGAACCTGACACCGGAGCGCAGTGTGGCCGAGGAGCCGAAGAATATGCGCTTTCCGGGCAGCAATGGTGAAAACTATAGCGTCACCCAGAATCAGGTGCTGCACATACAGAAGCACACGCCGCTCTCGGTGCGGACGCGTGTCCATGATCTCGAGGCGCATCAGGAGCCACCGCGACGCAGTCTGCAATTGGTGCAGGCGGCCACACAGGCGCCGGCGCAAGGCACCGTTTGGACATCGCAGTCCAAGCTGATTACCCAAACAGCCTTTACGCCGACGACGCGACGGGACTCCAGTTCATCAGAAGTGTTTGCCACAGACCCAACGACGACGGCACCGAAGACAACAGCAAAGGTTGAGGAGCGAGAGAAGCGACAGCGTCGCAAAACGCAATCGTGGACGGAATCGTTTGGACCGAGCGGTGGCATTATACTCGACGCACTGCCTCAGCAACACGCGCACCTAGCGCCGAGTGCTGTTCTGCGAACTCGAGTTCCTGGACAACAGCGGGAGTTGCCGTCACGTCACGCCAGCTGGGGATCGGGCGACAATCGGAGCAGTCTGCCAATGCGCACCAGTTCCTGCAGCTACTACGATAGCAATCGCAATACGACAGCCATTTTCGAGGGTGAAATCCAGGATCTGAAGCGGAGCAGCAGCGGCATCACATCTACAACAATGGCTAGCAATTGCAATCCAGGCGAATCACAATTGGGCACCGTCAAGCGCACCAAACAAAAGCTCGAGGAGAATACGACACTCAAGAAACGCTGCCAGGATTCGAACGACGAGCTAAACGTCAATGATGCTAATGCGGATGGTGATAATCAGGATGCGACGACGGCGGCGGTGGCGACAATTGAGAAAAAGTGTGCCAATCTATATCGGAGCGCTTCGTCCGCTGGCAATGCGGCGCGCCAACGTCAACCGTTGCGCTGCAACAGTGAGGAACTGATGCACACCAGCGACATTGAGAACAAGAACACTTCAACGGATCTGATGTTGGTGTTACGCACACAGAGTCAGGCTGTCGCCGAGGATCAGCGCATATCGGGCCATGTGCAAATACTCAAGCAGAACTTTGAAGCCAAAGCTGGTATGGTGGTTGGCGGCGTGTTGTCGGGTTTGGGAGGAGCGGGCAACGGAGTGGGACAGGGAGCAACTACAGCTACAATTGGAACTGGAACTGCAACTGTTGCAACAGCAGCAGCGCCAGTGCAGAAGAAGGCGACGCATCAATCGCTGCCCTCATCACCCGTTGCTCAGCATGCGGATCATGTGTTGGTGGACAACAGCAACAGCGGCAGCAATGCTGCAGCGACGACAAAATCCTCATCCAGCAATTCATCCGCATCCGACTCGAGCGTAAGCGAAACCTCTTGTGATCGTAATGTAAAAGGTCTAGTGCATAAATATCAAACCACTTCCTGTAGTAACAATCCCGCAACAATAACAACAACAACCACACTGCCGCCGCCGTCGTCGTCGTCAACACCGCCCACCAAGAATACAACAACAGCAACAGCAACAACCACCAATATCAATAACAGCAACAACACCACCACAATTAGCGTCACTAGCTTCCGTCAGCGACCTCATTCCTATTATGATCGTTCGTTGTCGAACAGAGCACACGATTATAGCGAGAATCGTCCGCCGCCCGCACCCGCCCGTCACTCCAATTTAAACCAGCTCCAGCTCCATCATCAGCATCAACAGCAGCAGCAGCAACAACAACAACAAGCTGAGCAAGTGCAGCATCGTCGATTGGCGCAGCATGGCAAAACTCATCCACTCACTAGGCTAAGTTTACCAAAGCAAAGCTTCAACACCGCTGCATACAATACCATGTAAAGGAAATGCTCTTTCTATCTTTACTTACTACACCAAACACACATACAACACAACACATACACACAAACACACATACACACGCTCATAATACAGTCGAACTTCTCGTAGCTCGAATTTTTCTTGTAACTTCAAACCAAATTTTGTAAAAAAAAATTTTCTTGATAATGCGAATTGGAAATCTCTATAAAAACCAATTTCTCCATAACTCCAACGAAAATTGGTTACATTTAATTTATAGGTATAATTTTTAAATGAAAATTGAATTTTAATTACTTCCGAATACCAAAAACAATCAAATTTTTCGACTGATAATATGTATAATTTATGGTGTTCTATAAGTCGAATTTGCTGTAAACTGTATAAAATTTGATTTCAATATTGTTTAGAGACAAAATTAGAATGAATTTTGTTTTCATATTGAGAACTCTATCTCTCAAATTTTTCTGTAGCTCGATCAAAAATAGTGCTCATTTTAAATTGTAATTAGTCTTAGAAAAGGCTACTTTTGATCACAAGTTTGTCTCTGTTTACTAAATACTATATATAGACCGATAGTACTAATTTGTCAGTAAATGTCAGCAAAAGTTTAAAATTCAAATTTTTAATGAAAATTTTAATTGTGTTTTCACAGAATGATTTTCGAATAGGAGATTTCTGAATACCAAAAGATTGTTCAAACAATAATAGTCTTCCCCTTTTAAGCGATTTTATTACATCTACACTTAATGGTGTACTATGAATCGAATTTTGTATGGATGTTCGTGTTAGAGAGGTTTGACTGTAGTAACTTAAGCAATCCTATAAGGGAAAACAATATTATTTTGCTTTTCAGCTCGCCACTTGCCTATTATTCTGTATTTATTATATTTTTATGTAATATTTTTATTTTCACGCTTCTATTCTTCATTGTTTATGTCTCTGTCTACCTCTGTCCCTCTCCTACTCCCCCTCCCTCTCCTTCTCCAGAGCATGCTCACTGCAACTATAAAGTTTTGTACAAGCTTTCATTAAATGTTTGTTTTGTTGTTGTTCTTCTTCAGTTTGTCTGTGAAGCGTTAATTTCGGAGATCTTATCCACAATTATTATGAACCCAAGACCACCCCCTACTCCTCCCCCATTAAGGCAACCAATCTCTTAATGTTTTGTAAAAAGTGCCGTCAGGGACTAAAAAGAAAAATGAAAACAAAAACAAAAAATAACTATGAAAATGAAACTGTATTTTGTATTTTTAAATTACTTGTAAACTATATACATATATTTATTTTATATTATGCAAGAACTGCCTACGAATAAATGATTTATTGTACATACATATATATATAAATATACATATATATACATATACATATATATCCATTCATATATATATGTGTGCTCGTGCATTTGTGTGATTGTGTGTGTGATTATATGTGATGTTTGTTTTTGTGATTGTGTTTACCACCTGTCGCCTACCCGTTGGCTGGTTTATTCGTTTCGTCTGTCTGCCTGGGTGTGTGTATGTGTGTGCGTGCGAGTGTGTGTTTGTCGTCCAATGAACTTTGCCATCGCAGCTATTTTTTACGACCAAGTTTGTATTTTGCAGCCTTTACCGCATGATAGCCACATTTCGCTACTCCTGGGCGGATTACAAGAAGTGAGCCAATCAACCAACCGAAAACCCCAATTTGACGCCACAACCCACCTTTTATACATATATATTTTATATACATATATATATGTCATGTATTTTTATAATTTACTAATCACGCAACATATTTAATTAACTAATTTATATAAAATGTTATTGAGAGTAAAAATGCGAGATCAATATTTACATTTTACATATATTTTGATGGTTGTCAAGTGTTCCGACCAATATAGTCATTATTTACCCAGCTGTATGATTATTATATATCGGTATTTGGGCTATATTTATAACACTGGACAAATATTTTCTCTACAAGCAGAATATATGTTGGATTCGAGTCGGAACACTATATCATTTATATAGGTGTTATTGACACTATCGGACGGAAGACACTTTCTTTCATAGCCAATCTGCCTGAAAAACAAAAGCTTGGTTTTTTTTAGATATTTATCGAATAGGGTATATAATACACGGCGTTCCCCAAACAGTTCTTGTTTTATTGCCAAAGCTGAGTCACTATAGGATGTGTGTGCGTGTGTGAGTGTAAGCAGTGTAAACACAGCTGTGCAGGTGAGGCAGCCATAAAAAGCCAACTTTCAATTTAATCAACAGGCCCCTGGATGGAAATGATATTTTTATCAACTGAGTGTCAGCACCTTCTGCCACTGGCCAAAACAGAAATGCTGGGAGCACAACATTTTCAATTATCACAAAAGTACTTTTAGTTTTTAGTTAAATGTAAAAAGCGCACATTTGTGGGGCAATTATTTTCATAACCGGTATTTTTATTCAAAGTCCAGCAAGCATTAAAATGCAGGCAAAAATAACTAAAAAGTTGACTTGAGTTGAAATTTAACATTGTTCTAATAAAATCAAATTATCACAAAACAATGAGACACTAAATAATGTAGGGTTGAAAAACGGATTCAAATTTGAGCGCCTACCTTGCCTTTTGCTTTTTGATATTTTCGTAAATAAAGTTGGCAGCGCCAGCAATTGCCGAACGTATATATATTATATATGCAGCACTCAGTGTGACATATATCTGTTTGCCAAAGTTGGTCACACCGCAACCTTGTTCACACGCACACGCACACCAATGCGCTCTTGACTGGCACAGTTTCTTTATTTTGTGCAAAGAAAAAAAAAGAATTATTTCAATTGCCGCTAGAGTCCAGTAAACGCAAATTGATTGTGAACTCGGGGAAAGTGCAAACGGCTGTCCAATCAGGTGCGATGCGAACAGTAGCTGCCAGCGACTAATTAAACATTGATTTGCAATTGGAGTTGTTGTCATACCCCTGCCCCCCCCTGCGCTCCTACGTGGCGTTTGCGAAACCAATTCCGAACCCGAATCTGAATCAGCAGCAGCAGCAACAGCCGAATCTGCATCGAGGTCGTCGTCGGAGGCAGGCGAGTGCTAACAAATTTCTAACATACATCAATTACACAAGTTGGGCACAAAAACGGCTCCACTCAATTGCTAGCATGGCGGAAGCGGAGAAGGGCGGAGGAGGCGGTGGGGCTGGTGGAGATCCCGAAATGAAGGGCTGGCTGCTGAAGTGGACGAACTACATTAAGGGCTATCAGCGTCGCTGGTTTGTCCTGTCCAAGGGAGTGCTCAGCTACTATCGCAATCAGACGGAAATAAATCACACGTGCAGGGGCACGATATCGTTGCATGGTGCACTCATTCACACGGTAGACTCGTGCACCTTTGTCATCTCGAATGGTGGCACCCAGACGTTTCACATCAAGGCCTCCAATGAGGTGGAACGTCAGTCGTGGGTCACTGCGCTGGAGCTGGCCAAAGTGCGGGCGATTCGAGCTATTGAAAGCGAGGAGGAGGAGGCGGAGGAGACGGCACAGGTGGTGCCCAGTCAGGAGATAAATACTGTGGTGCGGGATCTCACCGAGCGACTGGAGAACATGCGCACCTGCTATGATTTAATCACCAAACACGGCGCTGCACTGCAGCGTGCTTTAAACGATCTGGAGTCCAATGAGGAGGAGCCACTTGCCAGTCGCACAAAGATTGTGAATGAGCGTGCAACGCTCTTTCGAATCACCTCCAATGCCATGATCAATGCGGGCAATGATTATCTGCGCTCTGCGGAATCACAGGGTCACAAGTGGTCCAAGATGTTGCATCACGAACGAGAGCAGCGCCAACGGCTCGAGGAGATCATCGAACAGATGGCCAAACAGCAATCCCAAATGGAACAGGCTGCTGTAATGGTGCGCCGCACTAAGCCAACTCCGGGTACAGCCATGTCCATCAATTCTGTTCCACCCGGCACGAATCTAACCTCGGATGAAGAGACGGAATTCTTTGACGCCGAAGAATTTGGCTATACAGGCCGAGCGGGTGAATCACCCACGGATGGCACATTTATCTTGAAGCTGAACAACCGTCGCAGCAGCTCCGAGGATCACGTTGGCAGCTCCTCCGAAAGCGATGAGCAGAAGCGCACCACAAAAACGGTGCAACAAGTGTGCTTCGTTAGCGAGCAGCGTGTCGTCTCCGGTGAGGATGAAGATGACGATAAACCAAAAGACAAATACAAAGACGTTGTGGATCGTGCCTCGACTTCAGAATACGCAGATCTGCCCAGCGACAGCAGCGCCGTGAACACCGCTAAAAGTAGCTCCAAGGGCAGCGGCCGAAGCAGTGCCAAGAGCAGTGTTAGGAGCAGCAAGCACAGTTTGCCGGTCGGGAATCCGGTGAGGACTCGTCGCACCCGTGTCCCAGATAAGCCCAATCATCCGCTTAGCCTGTGGTCCATCATGAAAAACTGCATTGGCAAGGATCTGTCCAAAATACCCATGCCAGTCAACTTTAACGAGCCGCTCTCCATGCTCCAACGTCTCGTCGAGGATTATGAGTATGCCGACATACTAGACATTGCTGCCTCGTGCAACGATGAGTGCGAGCAGTTGGCCTATCTGGCTGCCTTTACGGTCTCCGCCTATGCGACGACATCGAATCGCACAGGCAAACCATTTAATCCATTGCTGGGTGAGACCTTCGAGTGCGATCGCACAGATGACCTCGGCTGGCGCTGCCTCGCCGAGCAGGTGTCCCATCATCCGCCCGTTGCGGCCCTGCACTGTGAGGGCAAAGAGTGGCTGTGCTGGCAAGAGTTCTCCATGACAAGCAAGTTCCGCGGCAAATACTTGCAGGTAAGCATTGTGTCGCATTAATAATGTAAGATAAGATTTAAAGTTGGCTCTAGCAGTTTTTAGCCAATGCACACAAATTACTCAACTGACTTTCGTTCGCTTTGAACAGGTAAATCCGCTTGGCGGTGCCTACGTTTTGTTTCCCAAGACTGGACATCGGTATTCGTGGCACAAGGTGACGACCACAGTGAACAACATAATTGTGGGCAAGCTCTGGGTGGATCAACATGGACAAACGGAGATTGTGGGCAGCAATGCGGCTTATGGCAACAAGTGCATCTTGAACTACATACCCTACTCCTACTTCAGTCGCGAGGTGCAAAGAAGTGTGAAGGGCGTCGTCTACAATCGGGATGGTGAGGCCAAGTGGGTAGTGCGTGGCACCTGGGACGATAAAATCGAGATAGCGCCCGTGATGCGATCCGGTCACACGGCTGATGGACCAACGTACACAACTGGCGAATTTCGAATCGCATGGAAGCGTCGACCGCTTCCGCCAGATGCGGATAAATATTATAACTTCACCACACTTGCCTGTCAGCTGAACGAGCCGGATGAGGGCGTGGCGCCCACTGATTCGCGCATGCGACCCGATCAGCGACTGATGGAGGAGGGCGCCTGGGACGAGAGCAATGTGGAGAAGCTGCGCCTCGAAGAGAAGCAGCGAACGAAGAGAAGAGCGAAGGAAGCGGAGGCCGAAAAGGCGGCAGCCGAAGGAAGACCCTATCCAGCATATGAGCCCATGTGGTTCGAGCGAAAGAAGGAGCAGGATAGCGAGGACTTTGTGCACGTCTTCAAGAATACATATTGGGATGCCAAGTCGGCCCAGGACTGGAGCGGCTGTCCTGTCATCTACTAGAGATAGATAGAAAGAAAGAAAAAGATACAGAGAGAGAGAGAGATCTATGCACTATATGATAACTATAAACGATAAACGATTTCAATATGCAATATGCCTCGAAATCCCACTCTCACCCCGAAGTCAAGCATAAATATATCTCTAACTGAACTATGAACTAATCGACCTAATAGCATTCTTCAACTACTTAGTGCGTATATATATATATCTTTATATATATATTTATATATATATATATAGGTATATACAGAAGTAATTACTGTAACTTAGCTGCAAATGTTAGAGCTGAAAATGTTTTTATGGCGAGTTCAATCTGATGTTTAATTATCAAATTTTTGTTTTTTTCGTTCGGTTGTTAATTTAATCTTTGCTTTTATCAAATAGTTATGGCACATAGAGCTTACCATCCAGCAACACAATGCATACATATATATACATATATATATACATGTATATATATATATATATATATTAATACGTACATCTATCTAATCTATATACATATGTCTACATGTGCAAGTGAGAAGCGATCCAAGTTTTCACTCTAAACAAACGAAGCAAGAAGAAGACACAACACGAATTTTCCTTTGTTGTGTATATATTAAAACAAATCAAAACAAAAAGAAAAAAGAATCTATGCAACGCAACGAGAATATGTTAAATATTTTATAAATTTATGCAATTTATTATTAAAGTATTATATTAAATAAAGCAACAAAATTGTGTGGTTACCAATTGCACTGAAATCATTTTATTTTCAATGGATTTGTTTTTAATTTTTGAGAACATTTTCATATGCATATTGAAATCGTAACTGAATTAAAAATTAATTTCATTTTTTAAATATAAACCCAAATCAGGAATATTGGAAACTAAATTTCAAAGAATTAGATGTAAAGCTAACGCCTTAAGTAATAAATCATTGCCATTTACTTGAACAAAAGCAGAGTTAATTGCTGATTACTAATCTAGTTGCTAACTGCTAATCCGACACGCTATTGCCCATCCAAAAGTCCACTGTTATCTTCAAGATTGACGTCACAAAAGCAAACCGAACGGTTAACGACTATAACAACCCTGCACATTCCTAACTACTTTAGTTCATACATGAACCCCTGTAACTCAAGAAGGCATAAACATTGCGCAGGACCGTTATAAAAAAAAAACGATAGACGATATCGAGCAGCAAAGCAACATTGAGCAGTAATAACAAAAAAAAAATCATTATACATACTGGCAGACTATTGAAAATTGTGCATTGGCGTTGCCATTTTTCTGTGTCTTTTGCTGGTCAGCAAAAAGCCCTCTTAAGACCTAGATCCGGAAAAAGACAAACCAGCAGTGCATCCTTTTCTCAACTTCTTCCTTGCCAAAACGGATGCAAACGCAACTTTTAAAAAGGACCCAAATGTCCCCGCATTGGGTGTCAAAGGAGTCTTCGTTATAATTGTGCTTGGCAGTTTGCAAAGGAATTGAAACATGTCTGACGGTGCCAGGCAGCGCCTGGAATCGGACTCTTCCATCGAGATAAGTTTCAACAAATTGAGCTTATCGCAGAAGATGCGAAAAACAAAAAGCGTCAAAGCTGTGCCAACAGCTGCTGGCAATGAATCCAATCATCAGGATTCGCACAGACCTCGACGCTCACGTGTCCCAGATAAACCCAATTATCCTATTAATCTGTGGTCACTGATGAAGAACTGCATTGGCAAGGATCTGTCCAAGATACCCATGCCAGTTAACTTTAACGAGCCGATTTCCATGCTGCAGCGCCTGGTCGAGGATTATGAGTACTCCGAAATACTGGACACAGCAGCCGCCTGCACAGATGAGTGCGAACAGCTAGCTTACCTAGCTGCCTTCACAGTCTCTGCCTATGCAACGGCAGCGAGTCGGATCAATAAACCATTTAATCCACTTTTGGGGGAGACCTACGAGTGCGATCGCACTGATGATCTCGGCTGGCGCTGTCTGGCCGAGCAGGTGTCTCATCATCCACCCGTCTCTGCACTACACTGCGAAAGCAGGGAATGGATCACCTGGCAAGAGTTCTCCATGACGAGCAAATTTCGTGGCAAGTCCTTGCAGGTAAATATATAAATTTCTTGATTTGCAAACATTATTCAGCTGGCTTTGTTTTTGATCAGGTGAATCCAGTTGGTGGTGCCTACGTTTTATTTACCAAGAGTGGAAATCGCTATTCGTGGCGCAAAGTGACGACCACAGTGAACAACATAATTGTGGGCAAACTGTGTGTGGATCTCGAAGGAGAGACCGAAATAGTTGGCAGCAATGGCAACAAGTGCACCCTGAAATACACACCTTACTCTTACTTCAGCCGTAAGGCTCAGCGCAGTGTTAAGGGATTCATCTACAATCGCAATAACGAGGCCAAGTGGGTGGTGCGTGGCACATGGGATGACAAAATCGAGATTGCGCCCGTGCTGCGCGGCTCAGCGGATGGAGAGTCCTATACGACTGGCGACTCAAGGATCGCATGGAAGCATCGACCAGGTCCGCCGAATGCAGATAAGTTTTATAATTTCACCACACTTGCCTGTCAGCTGAACGAGCCGGAGGAAGGTGTGGCGCCCACTGATTCGCGCCTCCGACCCGATCAGCGACTGATGGAGGAGGGCGCCTGGGACGAGAGCAATGTGGAGAAGCTACGCCTGGAGGAGATGCAGCGAGCGAGGCGACGAGCTTTTGAAGCAGAGGCCGAATTGGCGGCAGCCGAAGGAAGACCCTATCCAGCATATGAGCCCATGTGGTTCGAGCGAAAGAAGGAGCAAGATAGCGAGGACTTTGTGCACGTCTTCAAGAATACATATTGGGATGCCAAGGCGGCCCAGGACTGGAGCGGCTGTCCAGTCATCTACTAGATAGATCTGCACTATATATATGCTTACTATATGCTTCAATATCACGCTCTCACCGCGAAGACGTTCGCAGTCAAGCTCCTACAACTATTTATTGCATATATACAATGAAGAAGGTAAAGCACGCCTCTAATGGAATTTCCCACAGATCTTTGAAAATGAGTTTGAGGTTAGTCAGAAACGAAAAAATGCCTCATATAAAATTTACCACCAAATTTCCACCTTGTAGGGTGGATTTTCTGAAATAGGATAACATTTTCGTTGAGTTTTCACTAAGAAAACTATTTTGAAGAATGAAAATGAGTTTGAGGGCAAAAATGAAATTTCATAAAACAGTTTTCAACATATTTTTCGGTTTTGGGAGCGCATTTCCCAAAATCGCTGGAGCACAGTAGTGTTATGTAGAGCTTTGAAAATTATCTTTAAGTTAATCGGAGCAAAGATAAGTTTTGGCCCACGTAATCTTGACCACCAATTTTTGAACCAATGGGATTAATGTTCCATTAAATTATGTATGTAGTCGTATTTTCCGACTTTGGGGGGATTTTCCAAAAAAAAAAAAAAATTATTATGTAGAGCTTTGCTTTAAAATAGACGACGATGCAACCTTTACCACCAATCTTTCCACCCAGTGGGTTGAATTTTTCACATCGATCGAATGAAAAACAAAAACAATTTGTACTCAACAGTTTTCCATTATATTCCCCACTATGTGGGTTGCATTTTCCAAAACCCAACGGCTTAAAATAAAGCTTTAGTCCATATATTAGCTTTGTAGATACAGTTTAGGTTGTTTTACTTATAAATAAAGAACAACAACAACAACAACAAGACGAACAAAACAAGTTTTCCGAAAATTGTTTTTCCCTTGTTGGGTATTCGAAAATTACAAAAAGAATAAACTATATGATATGTATGTATGTATGTATTTATAAACAGCGCATGGTGAATATGTTAAATGCAAAAAATATAAATAAAACAAACAAATATATGGTTACCAATTACGCTACAGTGTTCGCTCTTTGAGTATAACTTTTATAGATTATAATTTTCTGGAATTTAAAATACTCTCTTTAAATCAATAATTTTCCTTGTTGCTGTTCTCATCTGAGTATAGGAATCTTTATATAGCAAACTAAGTAATATAGCGCATAACTCAATAGGGATCGCTCTCAAAGTATAACTTTTTAGAAATTATAATTTCCGGAGCTTAGTCTAAATATAATTTTGTTATATTTCTGTTGAAAAAATCATTCAATTTAAAATAAGTTTTACACTAAGAATCAAACTTTCAGAAAATATAATTGTCAAAAAGCATGAGTAATCAAATTGACTATATGATCATTATTTTTACAATATTGTTTGTTGAGTGATTTGATGCTTTAAGACAAAATATTATATTTTCACAAATTCGTATATTAAGCTTTTAAGCAATTCTAAAAATAGAAATTTCGAAACCCCTGGTGAAATTTGCCTATCTATCAAAATCTTTAATTAAAAAATGGTGCACTGTGAAAAAAATACTTAATAGTTTTGCAAAATAAGTCAAAATATCCTCCGATCATAGAAAATTTATATTTTACAATCGAGATGAAAACATTTGATTATGGCAAGGTTCATCTTTAACTTTGCACCAAAACAAATATTTATCAATTTACAACATTTTTGTTATTATTATTTGTTGTTAATACGAATTAGAGATCATTTATCAAATTTATTTATCATTTATCATCAAATAAATGAGAGAGAATAAGTAATAAGCAATTATTATTCGTTTTTTAAGTACGTTTTGTTTATTTGCTTCTTAACACTAAACAAAAAGTATTTTCTTTGACCGTATTTAATTGGATTATTCAAAACATTAAATCACCATTTGGTATTTTACAAACATTAATTTTTTATAATTTCGTAAGATTGTAAGAAGCAAAGCCAGTTTCAGTCTAGCTAGAGCAGTCACTGTAGTATATTAATTAATCTATCGTTAATCCCTCGCGATAAACGCAATGCCAGCAAAGTAAAGAAACTCGCAGCTCGGCAGCACATTTTGCGATAATAATAATTCCCAATCTACTGACTCACAACGGTCCGAAATTGAGGCGGCGAGCGCTGCTTGTGTATGTTAAATACTGTCATACCTTATCTCTGCTAAATGAATTACGGCAACAACAACGAGAACAATAGCAACAACAACAACAACAACATTGGCAGATAAGAGATAATATGCGCTGCAAAAACGACGTTGTCGATTTAATTGTATTTGGTTATTGGCAAGGAATTGAGAAATGTCTGTCGAAGCGAGCGCACACACTACAGCCAGGCAGCGCCTGGAATCGCAATCCTCCTCAAACAACGAGAACAACGACAACAACAACAACAATGGCAACAACAACAATAGCAGCAGATCATCGCAAAAAATGCGAAAACGTGGGCGGGGGGGAAAGGAGAACGTGAAAAATCACGCGACTGTCGAAAGCGAAATGATGATGGGCTGGCTACAAAAATGGACAAACTATGTCAAGGGCTATCAGCGTCGCTGGTTTGTGCTCTCTTCGAATGGTGTGCTCAACTACTATCTGGATAAATCTGAGGTCAACAATAATCAGGCATCTCGAGGCGCCATTTCTGTGAAAGCAGCTCACATTGAACACGTGGACTCTTGTACCTTTATCATTTCTAATGGCACCAAGCAGAATTTTCGCATCCGGGCTGAGACTGAAGCAGAGCGACAAAAGTGGATTGCAGCACTCGAGCGGGCAAAGGGCGAAGTTACTCAAAGTGTTGTGAAAGCAGCTCCAGCTGTCGAAGCCAAGCAAGAGGTGGTTGGAACCAGGTGTCGGAGGACGCGTGTCCCCGATAAGGCCAACTATCCGCTCAATCTGTGGTCACTGATGAAGAACTGCATTGGCAAGGATCTGTCCAGAATACCCATGCCAGTTAACTTTAATGAGCCGATCTCCATGCTGCAGCGCCTGGTCGAAGATTATGAGTACTCCAAATTACTGGACACTGCAGCCGCCTGCACGGATGAGTGCGAACAGCTAGCTTACCTAGCTGCCTTCACAATCTCCGCCAATGCAACGGCAGCGAGTCGGATTAATAAACCATTTAATCCACTTCTGGGGGAGACCTACGAGTGCGATCGCACCGATGATCTCGGCTGGCGTTGCTTAGCCGAGCAGGTGTCGCATCATCCGCCCGTTGCTGCGGTCCACTGTGAAGGCAAGGAATGGATCACCTGGCAAGAGTTCTCCATGACGAGCAAGTTTCGTGGCAGTTATCTGCAGGTGAGTGGAGAATAACCTTAACAGAATTGTTGATTCACATACATTGTTCGCTTCCATCCCAGGTTAATCCCATTGGTGGCGCTTATGTGACATATCCTAGTAGCGGACGTCGCTATTCCTGGCACCGGGTGACGACCACTGTGTACAACATTATTATAGGCAAACTATGGGTTGATTTGGAGGGTCAGATGGAGATCCTTGGCAGCAATGCAGCTCAAGGCTACAAATGCGTCCTGAACTACATACCCTATTCGTACTTTGGTCGAGAGGGACAGCGTAGTGTCAAGGGAGTCGTCTACAATCGCAATAACGAGGCCAAGTGGGTGGTGCGTGGCACCTGGGATGACAAAATCGAGATTGCGCCCGTGCTCCAGACCAGTGGCACTCCCAAAAGTCCCAGCTATACCACCGGCGACTACAAGGTCGCCTGGCAGCGTCGTCCAGAAGCACCAGACGCAGCCAAGTACTACAACTTTCCACAGTTCGCGTGTCAGCTAAACGAACCGGAGGAGGGTGTGGCACCCACTGACTCACGGCTGCGAACCGATCAGCGTCTAATGGAGAACGGTGATTGGGACAAGAGCAATGAGGAGAAGCTGCGGCTGGAAGAGAAGCAGCGGTCGGTGCGGAAACAGCGTGAGATCGAAGAGAAACATGCTGCCGCCAAGGGACAATCTTATCCGGATTATGAGCCCAGGTGGTTTAAGCGTCAGCAAATAGATGGTACCAAGGAATTCATGCATATGTCCACGGGTACTTATTGGAAGGCCAAAGCGGCCCAAGACTGGAGCGGCTGTCCGAATATATACTGAACTGAAACAGCTGCCAATGAATTCGATCAAATACAACCAAGTCATTTTTAATCAGGTATTTGTGCTTTAAACAAAGAATTCAATTGAGTTCATTGTTCCTTCCGCCAAAAGAAAACATGCAACGAATCAGGTGATGAGGCATGCAATGAGAAATGTTATAAATTTACGCAAGCTATTCTAAAAGTATTATATATATATATAATTATATATATATATATATATGTATATTGTTAAATAAAGAAACAAATGTTGGGTTGAAGTGCCAGCAAATTACTTGGAGAGTCATTCCACACTGTGAAAACAATAAAGTTATCACAGCAGGGCGGGGGGTGTATTGGCAAAGGCGGGGAGCAGTCTGTTTTCTTTTTGTTTTGGCTCTTTTGTTAGCCATGCGTATAATATACAGTTATTAGCCCGGTTAATAGAGGTTCGATTGTATTTTAAATGATATTCTTGACTTCAAACCATTTAATAACGAAATTCTTGAAACACTGCAATAAATCGCAGTAGTATATGAGCAATTTTTTAGGCATTTTAAAAATTCTTATTCTATATCTATCCAATTTTTAAATATTTTGAATTTCCCTATTTTTGCAGTTGTAGAAGTAAATATTTTTGTATACAAATTATATTTGAAAATTAACGTTTACATAATCATACATGTATTTTAGATGTTTTGGTTTTGTCGCAGTGTATATAAGAATGGGTATATCAGGTGGTATCACCTTCCAGAGTTAAGACCTGTTCCCTTCTATTGACTCAATTAATTCAATTGATCCACGCCACAAAACAATTTATTAATGCCAAGGCGTTATCTAAAATACAAACTACCTAAAAGTCACATTAGATAAGAGCCGTTGCCGGACACAAATTAATTGTTCTCGGTGGTCTGAGAGGGTGTGAATATGTCCAGCGATTTAAGTAGTGCCTCCACCGAGGGATCACGGCCCTGGAAGCGACGGAATACCTCTGCCGTGGGCACCGAACCGCCCAGGCTGAGAAACGTTTGCTTATAGCGTTTACCCACTGTGGCATAATGATCATCCGAACGCTGCTCTGCAAAGCTGCTCGCGATGTCGGCGGCTAGCAGCTTGGAATACAAATGACTAAAATGTGCCGCTGCCCAATCGCCAGCGAATATGTCGGTCATGGAGCAGGGATGTGCGTCCTTCTTGTCCAGTGCCATGCACTGATACACTGGCCAAATTTTGCGCACCACATCCAACCAAAAGGCGCTCGATCGATGCAGCTCCATATCGAGATCGGCCAAGTAGATCTCCTGGCAGAGATTATAGCCAGCCAGTTGTGTTTTTAGCAGACGCATCTTTTGGGCCTGCTCTACATTAATGATCTCATCATTAGCATAGTGCCCGGAGAGGGTCTGTAGCACAGCAGCATCGTCGAGGAAATTGCTCATCACATAACCAGACACCTGCGAGGCATCCCACTCAATGTTTGAGAGACCGGCCAAATCGCTGTACCCCGCCTGGGTGAGCAGATGCTGTAGTGCCGTTCCAAACGTTTTGAATACCATTTGCAAATCGTCATAGCCCAAAAGCGTGGGCTTCTCCGGCGTCGGCTCCGTAAAGTTGAAGATGAGCGCACAGAGTGGACTCTGGCCAGCGGATTTATTGCTGTTTCTAATGCCCACCATCCAGCCGTTATTCCGTCCAAACTTGTGCTCCTTGGAGTAACAGTCAACATAAAATCCACCCACAGGCGTTGAACTATTGGGGGCATCGCCATCGTACACATTAAAGAACTTGACAGCTGGATGCCACACTTCCGTTTTGGGCTGTTCCACAATGCGTATATTGAATAATTTCTCGCTGAGCGCAAACAATCCGGAGAGCACGCGGTGAAGTGGGAAGAACTCGCGTAATTTATTCTCCAGCAGCTGCTGCTCGGCAACTAGCTGTTTGCGTGCCCAATAGGTAACATCGTATGCCTCCAGCTTATGATCCGAGCCACTAGCGCTGGCAAACTTTTGTAATTCCTCCAGCTGCACGCTTTGGGCGGGACCGGCGAATTTCAGTAGCTTGGCAAAGATTTGTTTTAGGTTATCGACGCTGCCAATCATTTTGGTTTGCATCGACATATCCGCATAGTTGGCATAACCCAGCAGATTGGCCTGCCGCTTGCGCAGACCGCGTATCTTTTCCAGATGTGTGCTGTTCTCTAGCGCTTTGTCCTGCTGCTGGGAGGCCTTCACCGCATTGGCGCGCCACACATTCCAACGCTGCATCCGATCCGGACAGTATTTGAGGAAACCATCGACAACCGGCGGCTGGAGTGTGATCTTCCAGGGGCCTTCCAGCGGCTGTTGAGGATCACGTGCCGTCGCTTCCAACAACGTCGACGGAAAGTCGCGCACTAGCTGGAAATCATTTACCACATGCGCGAACGCATGCACAGCCATGTTGACCTTGTTCTTAAAGTTACCTCGCTCGCGACCCAAATGGGTTAGTAATTCCT
The DNA here is from genome assembly GCA_035041535.1 of Drosophila cognata. Taxonomy (NCBI): domain Eukaryota; kingdom Metazoa; phylum Arthropoda; class Insecta; order Diptera; family Drosophilidae; genus Drosophila; species Drosophila cognata. Next base: position 6,191,140 of record JAWNLC010000571.1, on the reverse strand, counting down.
TGAGCCCATCCTGGGCCTCTGGCTTGAGCGCTAATCCATTAAGCTTGCCTTCGAGCAAGAACTTCTGACTTAATCGCTGCTCCGACTCGCCAACATCGTTGTCCACCTGCTCGAGAAGGGATTTGTAGACCGTTCTATTGCAGAACTTGGCGGCACGTGCATTGCGCGCCCTTTCATGTATATTCATATAGGATTTTGTTGGTATAAGCGTGCTGTTGCCGAGATACAGAGCCTTCGCCACGCCCCATGTGGTCTCCAAGGGTGCAGTTACTGTATCCAGTTCGCTATAAATTTCAGAACTCTTCAGTTGCTTCCCACTTTTAATATGCTGCTCCAGCGCTTTGACGGATTTCTCCACGGCGGCCGCTTGCTGCCCGATGGCGCCCAGGCACATCTCAATGGTGATGTCACTGAACGCGGGCAACCCATTTGGCGTCAGCAAACCCTCGCCCATCTGACCCTCTTCACCGATTTCCGGCACACTGCAAGCGGCAAAAATGTGTTCATAGAATTTCATTATCGGAATCTCAACACTTACAGCACAATATAGCCCGGCCGGCAGGTTGTGGTATGTAGGCAACGCTGCGCGGCATTTGCGATCTTCGCCTGGCGATGTCGTAGTATGTTCAACATCTCTTAAATATACGAATATACAACTAGTTATTTACAATTATGAAAATGCAGGCGGCCACAATTTTTTTCGAGGGCCAGCGTTTACACAACACTTCAACAGCTGTTTTCGCCTTACACTTTTTTTGCATAAGGCCGAGTGATTGTTATCGATATATCGAGAATGTCGAACGCCGAAATGAGTTAATGAGCGGGTGAATCAAATAACCTTTTAATAAATAAATAATCTTTGTAGTTATCAATGTATACTATTGTATATTTCTGAACATACATGCAAAATTAAAAATAAAGTAACTAATAGTACATAAAGTAATTCAAAGTAAACAGTTCAAAATCTATTATATGTCACATGTGGATAACTTTAAACTAACATTCCAAATTATTCAGATTGCTGGAAATTTCTTTCTCAACCAACTCCAGCTTTTCATCCTCCGACTGCAAGCGAAATTTAAGGGCATATTGCTTAAGCCCATTTATAGGCGGCGTCGTCCCGTTACTGGTCAAATGCCGGAATTTGAACTGCACCCAATTGCGGTAGTTTATCAAGGACAAAGGTACTTGCACAATGATCCCAAGCATGGAGCCACTAACTTTGGATGATTCCAAATCCACCAGCTTTGATAGCTTTAAAAACGCAATTTCAAAGCTCTGTTTTACGTCCAGTGCAGCAAAAGAGCTGCGTCCAATGTCATTGGTGGGCGTTATTGGATCCTCAATGGTCAGCACCGATAGCCAATTGTACTCGCCGAGTGTCGCCTGGAGAACGCACTTCTCAACGCTGCCGTGCACTGAAATCCCATATTTAAAGTAATCAAATTTGCGTCCATAAAAGTCTAGGAATTTGAGCAGCAACCTTCCCATCTTGTTGTCATTCTTGAAGGACTGCTGCTGCAGGAAACTGATGCACATGAGTGTGATGGCGTACGAGGAAATCCCTCCGGTGCTGTACACCTCATTTAGTCCTTGCAGCATGAGGAATTGCTTAAGAATGATGACCAGCTTGGGAAGCTCCGGAAACTGTTCAATATACTGTTGAATCAACTCGGCCGCTTTAGCGCCTGTTGTCGTATTAAATGAGATATCAAATTTAATTTGCGATATTTGCTCAGTAAACTTGACAACTGGCACGGCGGCCTTATTCAGCACAAGGACATCCGTGGCTATGCCTCTCGCTATTAGCGCCGCTTTTAGCTCCATCAGCGGATCACAACCATGGCAATAAAACTGATTAACAGCAAGATCAATATCCGAAATGGGCAGATTTAAGCCCGTGCGAAATGAGCCAAAAACTTGAATGGTCGCTTCCGGCCAAAGTCCGAGCATCAAGTTCTCAATGCGCTCCACGGCCTCCAGGCGCATCATGTACTCCGTCTGTGTGCAGACGATATAATTATAGAAATGCTCGATCTCCAGATTAAGTGCTGCTATTCCGCTGCCATATTCAAAATTACTCAAGAACCAAGGCTGAGCTTCGCCTTGACTCATTTTCTCTTTTAAAATTGTAAACAAACCACAGGTAATTGTTATCTTTTCACACACTTCACTTTCTTCACTTCTTATTTTATGGAAATATTGAAGTAAGTCGAATAGCACAAAAATGAACAAGACAAATGACAAACAAGCACCGTTATATAGAGTTGCCACCCAACTCATTTATATACTAAGTAAATCACGGCTTCGCCCGGGCGTAATGTTCTTCCACTAATTGGATTAATATTCTATAATACACATATATACTTCTAAGTTAAAAGATGTTAGCCATCAAGACGTAAACAATAACAAGAAACATCTTAGCCTCTATACCATTGTAGGCCGGAGTTTATCCACAAGCATTTATTATGGTTGGAAAGGCATGAGCAGACATGGCCTTATATATGTACCTTAAGGGGTAATAGATGCTTCAATGCTATCCACAATCCTACATAGACAGAATCTTGAATATAATATTCATACAGCTTAAAACAAATTTTCAATCGAAGTTTAACTGCGTAGCGTAAGCCCTTTCCTCCAGTATATTATATTTGGGCACTTTGCACTCATTAGAACTATTAAAATAATGTGAACTCAGATTGCTTTTAAAATGACCTTGTAATTTATTACTGTATATGCGAGTAAAAAAAATAGTATACAGCAATATACACACACAAAGAAAAACACAACTTCAAAAACGAGACACGTATTTAGACACTATATATATTAACTGGTCCCTACTAAACATTAACAAATTGAACTATATGCTTTTGCGGATTCGATTAACAGCTAGAAGAAATTTCGAAATATTCGCACCACAGCCTGCACCCAACGGGGAACGCTCCTCTGGACGATCTCACGCTCCGCCGTTGTTGACATATCATAAAGGCGATCCGCCTCGTCCTGGAGACGTTGACTTAGATTCTTGTTTGCTGTGACCAGACACACTTGCGTCTCGAGGTCTCGATTTACGGAACGCTCCCCAAAGTTAGAGGAACCGATTAGCGTCAAATTTGGCAGTCGGGCATCGGGTAAATAATACCACAGACCCTTGGCATGATATGTCCAGCCGGGTTTCTCATACTCGAAGAAGTTCACTCGATGATTTTGCTTGCGTCGCACCAAACTCTCATAGAAGCTCTTAGCAATTAGGGAGTATGCAGCGGGAATACCGCCGGCGGGTCCTTTTGCACCTTGAAATCCATTGGCCTACAAGGAAATTAAGATAATATACATTAATATTATTAATATTAAGTAACTGTTAGGTGTGGATATGGATTTAGGTACTAGAACGAAATATAAAACTAAATTGCAAAATACATTTAAATTATTAAATGAATTACAATTAATTTAATTTTAAAAACAATTAACAAAATTACACATGGACAGACAGATTAGCCATCTTGATTACAAGATGTAATTAAAATCCATATTAATCTTTGCAGCACCTACATTCGGATGGGCCATAAGAATGCTGCACTGGGCCAGACACTTGTGCGTGATGGTGTCCATGTAATCCTGCGTCAGATTGAAGTAGCCCGTAGCAAGTTTGAGTCTTGAGCCAGCGATGCAGTTGGAGAGCATCTTCTTCGTGATCACGCTGTCATGATGGATGCCTATTTGACCCATCTCCAGAAGCGGAAAAACCCACGTGTCCGCCTTCATGCTCTGCTCGGCTCTGAGATTCAACTGTTGCGTATATGCGTCCTGTACAAAATTTGTTATGCGCTCCTTGGCCAGCTTGATGAACTGTTCTTTGGTGCCCTCGTAGGGTAGGATACGCCAATTGCGATGAAGTCCCTCCGTCGCATCAGGGCTCACAGCCAAACTGAACTCCTGCACGCGCTCAATGAACTGCGCGTAGAAATCTGCCAGCGGTTTGTCCTCGATGAGTATGTAGCGATCCTGGCGATTGGTGAAGTAATCATTTGACAAATTGGCGCCCGATATGATTACCGCATCGTCAAACAGATAAACCTTCATGTGCTGTAGTCCCAAAAGCTCGTTCCAACGCGGTGGGGCCAATCTCTTAGTCATGCCCCGCAGATCTGGTGTGTGATACAAGGAGAATTGCACCTGTTCGCCAAATTCACGGACGAGGGGCAGCAGCATCGTCTTAGAATTAGCGTCGCCACGTGTGCCGCGATTGAAATCGAGAAGAACATTCAGGCGCAGCGCTGATTCCGCCTGTAAACTGTGACGCAACGTCTGCACAAAGCTGTTCTCCAGCTGACCGTTGCCCAGATACAGACTGGCCAGCACAATGCGTTTCTTTGCCTGTCCGATTCGCTGAATCAGCGTTTGATAGAAATGCTGCGGCTCATGAATCACCTGAATCTGTTCGCCACGCAGTGGAAAACAGGGTGCCAGATTGTGTAACCAGGAGAGACTTTCTAGGCCGGGCGCGCCAGCAAACCCACTTGTAAACAGCTGTTGCGGCGCCTGTTGCAGGCAACTGAGTAGATCGCTCTGAGTGGCGGGACACAGTTCTTGGGTAAAGAAACGGCGCAGGTACATCATTTTTGTTTGGTTTACTTATGCTTATCAGGCTTGACCAGCTCCTTGGGCAGTTGTGAGGGTAGCTGCGAAGCTACTTTCATTCATTGGTTGGGTTTTGACTATTTGAATAATAAACTTGGAACTGGTTTTACGAAATCATTATCAAAATTACGTTTACGTGCTTTTGCAGTGATATAGATATGGGTAAGTATATCGGTATTACTAGTGGATATCGATATATGTAGGAACATTGCAGGGTTGATGCAAATGAAACGAGCTTTTATTCAAAAATACCTTTAACATTCTTTTTATTTAATGCAATGAGTTATGATAAATATCACGGTGGACGATAAAGAAATTCTGCTGGCAAATCTGACTGTTTTATTTAAAGTCAAAAAAATTCAGTAAAAAATTAATTCTCAAAGCATAAAAAATTTTTCCAAATCAGCTAGGCCCTAATTGCTAAGGTCAAGTTCTTATCTTTAACTGCCATGTACAACAGTTCAAATTTAGACAACAGATTACGTAGTCGCAGTTCTAACACATGAGTCATTGAAAATGATTAAATTTTATTTGCTTCATAATAACTGCGAAAAGATAACAGAAAAAGAAGATGACGCAATATCTGACTTTGAATTTATTGAAGCTACAAAAATATTTAAAAATGTTGTATTATCGGTCAATTATACCATAATCAATTTGCAAGTACATTCTTTTATATTCTTGTTGTAGGCTATCATATTGTATCAGATGTCAAACATCTCTCTTGTCATAGCAATCGATAGTTATCAGCACTGATTTGGCATAGTTCTGCTGGAAATATCGATGATTTCAAAACGTATTTATCAATTTTTGTTTTTTGTTTTTGACACACACCACTAGCACAGCCAGCGCAGCGCAACAACAACAACTACTAGCACGGAGAGTAGAAGAATCAAAAGCAAAGAAAACCCAACGAAAATCAACTGCGAAAATTTTAGTGCCTTGGTGCGCCACGAGTTTCCACCAAAAAACACACACAGCACGTACGTTTAATAAATGTTGCTGCATAAATGGCAAGCAAATAGTTGATGTGTGTTTGTGTGTGTGCAGCAAATATCAAAGCGACTTACAGTTACTCGAAAAATAGTGCAACGCAACCAACTTCGAGAGCAAGAGCAAGCGAGAAAGAGAACTGTAACTCAGTTTTGCTTTGTAATATTTTTTTTACTTTGCTGACATTTCTTGCTTTTAAAATTAATTGGAAAATTTCAAGTCATGTCCTGGACAGAGAAAGTGGACCCCGAACTGATCTTCACCAAGCAAGAGCGAATTGGCAAAGGCTCCTTCGGGGAGGTCTTCAAAGGCATCGATAATCGGACGCAGCAGGTGGTGGCCATAAAGATCATTGATTTGGAGGAGGCCGAAGATGAAATCGATGATATACAGCAAGAGATAATGGTGCTATCCCAATGCGATTCACCATATGTGACGAAATACTATGGCTCCTTCTTGAAGGGCACCAAGCTATGGATCATTATGGAATATCTTGGCGGTGGCTCCGCCTTGGATCTGATGAAGGCCGGTTCGTTTGAGGAGATGCACATTGGGATCATATTGAGGGAGGTGTTAAAGGGTCTCGACTATTTGCACTCGGAGCGCAAACTGCATCGGGACATTAAGGCGGCCAATGTACTCCTCAGCGAACTGGGCGATGTTAAGCTGGCGGATTTTGGTGTTGCCGGTCAATTGACGAATACAACATCCAAGCGCAACACCTTTGTGGGTACACCATTCTGGATGGCACCGGAAGTGATTAAGCAGTCTCAATATGATTCCAAGGCGGACATCTGGTCGCTGGGCATAACGGCAATTGAGCTAGCCAAGGGAGAACCACCCAATTCAGAGCTGCATCCGATGCGTGTTCTCTTCCTCATACCCAAGAACAATCCGCCACAGCTTACGGGCAATTATACGAAGTCGTTTAAGGACTTTGTCGAAGCGTGTCTGAATAAGGATCCAGAGAATAGACCCACAGCCAAGGAGCTGCTCAAATATCCGTTCATCAAGAAGGCCAAAAAAAATGCCTACTTGATTGATCTAATCGATCGCTTCAAGAAATGGAAACTCTCCAAGGGCGATGAGAGTGAAACTGAATCGGAGAACTCCGATTCTGATTCGGATGCCAAACAGGGCGGCGGTGGCGGCAGCGGCAGCAGTGCCGACGAACCCTGGATCATGACCGTCAAGGGATTGCACATCAATAGTGCTCCCAGGGCCGGTGTGAACAGCTTCCAGCTGCAGGAGCACGAGCTGACCATGCAGAAACTAATGGCAACCACGCATTCACCAGCGGGCAATCCCGCCAGCACCGCATCCTCGAGCAACAGTATTGGAGCAGGAGCTGCAGCAGCAGCGGCAGCGGCAGCAACAACGCCTGGCAATGACTCCCCCGCGCCCAACAATAATAACAATAACAACAGCAACAACAGTAACTTGAGCAGCAAAGCAACAACAACCACAATGCTTAATGCAACACCAACAGGCAGCTCCGGGGGCGGCGGTGGCGTTGTAGGAGGAGGCGGTGGAGGTGGAGGAGCCGGAGTTAAGCAATTGCAGGTGAGCAGCTCGACATCGGCCAATGAGTTGCTGCAACAGAAACGTGCCAACTCCAAACCAGAGTTGCGTCAATCGCGTCCCGTTGCCACGCTGGATCAGGTCGAAGAGCGACGCGCCTCTTTAGGCATGCCACTGAATATGGAGCAGCAACATCAGCATCAGCAGCAACATCAACAGCAGCAGCGTCGCAGCAACAATCGTGATTCATTCCATGCAACAGGCAGCAGCAGCAGCAACAGCCACCAACAACAGCAGCAGCAACAACAACACAACAACGATTTATCCAATCATGGCAAGCAGCTGACCAACGATCCTCGCCAGCGACTGTCGCATCATCATCATCAGCATCAGCACAGCACGAATAGCGCTTGCTTGAACAATTTGCTCTTCCCAGTGCTGAGCGATATACAGCGCAAGTACAACAATAGCAGCAAGAATTTGCAGGGTGTCCACGGTGTCGGTGTGGGCAGTGATATTGGCGATCTGAAGTCCGTCTTTGAGCTGGCCGAACGTTCCACGCCCGGCGTCAGTGATCTGTTTATGAAGGAGCTCATCCATATGCTTGTGCCGGGCTATTCGGAGACGCGCATTAATAATATCATGGATCGCGCCATACGCAATCGCAAATAGGCAACCAAAATTCCAAACAAAAAAATCTAAATATATATATATACTATACTATACGTGTTAACGAAATGAAAAAACAAAACCCCTGACAAACAACACACGACAGCAACAGCAACACCAACAACAACCTACATATTCCGACATAGTGGCCAATGGAGCAAGCAGCGTTAGACTTATGAAAACATAAAAACAAAAAAATCGAAAGTTTATCTATATATACATATATATATATATATATATATATATATAGAGTTGTATATGTATGTACACATCAAACTGAGCCATGTGGCAAATGTTTTATTCAAACAGTTATTTAGGCATACAAATATGTATTCGTTTGTTTATCTGCAATATTAATATTATTAATATAATGTAAAACATATGCAACTTTAAAATAAAAAATAAAAACAAATGCATAAGGTAATTGGAATTTCAATTATGCGCCAGGTCGATACGTAAGTGCGATAAGCTGGGGTGGTCGGTCGATCCTGCATAGAAAAAGAATTAACTAATCATATATAATATTTGAAGTATTATTTATTTATTTATTTGATAATATTAATACATACTATTAAATTATTTTGTTTTTTGAAGCAAGTCTGGCTTACATATTTAATCAAATTTGCGATTACCAATTAACTGCGGAAAGGGTCACGGCCGACGATAAGTTGTGTTTCGATAAATACAAAAATGGTGGGACCAGAAATGAAATGTGCCATCGATCTGGCAGCACTTTTCGAAAAGGAAGCGACAAAGCAAGCAAACCACAGAAGAACAAACTGGCCGCTTACAATTGATTAAATTATCAGCGAAAATGTCGCACATATTGGTCGATGTGGAACAATTGGAAACGCTGGCGTACGAGCGCTCAAAAATTTGGTCAAATTTTCTCAAGGTAAGCTCAACATAAACATTAATTCGCTACTGTAAATTCCGACGCATTCAATTCTCTTCGCAGCGTTGCGAGCAAAATGACGAAGGCGAAGAAATTGAAGTGCATGCGATTGATCGGCTATTTAGAGACGAAGACGAGGAAGAAAATTTCGTTGGCGTCGATGAGGCCGAAGAGGAGATTGTGGAGGAAGACGTCAACAACACGACGGCATGCATGAGTAAAGCCGAACTAACGCTAATGCTCTGCAGCGGCGATAACAAGGAGATCTTCAATCAAACGTTGCCCATTGTCGAGGAGCATGTGCGCAAGTGGAAGGAGGCTGGACTGGATCGCATTCTGAACACATTCGATGCCCAGAAGATCGAACAGCATGTGGGTGATTGGCTGAGGCATCATAATAGCGCCTATGGTGACAAGACGCTGCTGCAGATGGCGTCGCCGAAGAAGCGCCATAAGGCGCACACTGGACATTACTGCCCGTCGAGCGGCAGTGAAACGGAATCAATGCATTCGGTGGACACAGCTCGATATATACGCGCCAGTCGTAAGCGTACCGTGTCCGCAACGGCGAGCAAGTGCAGCAGCAGCCGCAGTCCCATGACCACCATCAAAATGTATCGCACGTTGCCGAGGAAACGGGATGAGTTGCGGGCCAAGTATGGCTGTGATGAGGAACAGGAGCATCGCCGCCACATGCAGGCGATCCTTCACCGTCGTGACAGACGCAAGCGCGAACGGGAGTTAATTTATCACACGAGTCCACGGCATTATCCATATGCCAAGGCAGCCAGTAGTTCGAATGGGCAGCCGAGTCGGCGCAAACAGTTGCACAAGCGTCGAGACAGTTCGCCATTGTTTCCCTCATCCACATCGTGCTCCTCCTCCAGCGATAATGAGCGTGCCTCTGGTCGTTGCAGTTGCAGTGCGTGCGCTAGGCCCGCCTTCTCCAAAACGACGGTCTATCCCTATTGCTCACATCGCAACTATCAGAGTCACCGCAGTCGCACTCACCACCATCATCATGGACATCATCATGGAGGTGTGGAGGTAAGCACGCGATCCACGCACAGCATGATGCATTTCAAGCACAGCGTTCGCAAGCTGCAACGTCAGCATGATTGCGAGGAGGATATGCGTCCTCGTCTGCTGGAAACTGATTGCAACTGCTGCAAAAAGGATCGAGTCTGTCACAGCTACACGGAGGAGTGGCTCGTTGAGAATCGTAGCAGTCCAGATGCCGTGCTTCCGCTCGAAACACCCAAAAGCAGCGTGAGTCGTGAACAGATTCCACAGCCAAAAATGGAATTCATAAAAGTGAAATTCGATGTGGATGAAGATGACACGGAGGAGTTGCCAACAACAAGCCGAAAGCAACTGACAGAGAAAACTAAATCGCTGTCCACCATTTCCAAAGTGGAAACTACATTTGGGAAAGCGCCAGCGAAATCCATTCTGAAATCGACTCCAGCTAAAATCCCAAATAATTTGAGCAGTCACGAAAACACTGAAATCTCCACGGCGGCACCTATTAAATCAGATAAAACTCTGGCTCAGATTAAGAAGACCGTTACCAAACCCGATATAACCAAAGTGCCAAAGCAATCAAAGGAAACTTTTGCCAAACCCAATCCACCTAGATGTCTTAGGAGGCAGGCGGCCAGTAAAGTGCAAAACAGCACAGAAAAAAACTCAACGGAAAGATCCGGAGGGAAATCCCGGAATGATAACAAAACGAAAAAGAAAACCACAACAAAAACAAAGAGCAACGACAGAGAGGATGACGTCGAGAAGAAGATAGAGGACGAAGAGGAGGGGGAGGATGATGAGGATTATGAGAGTCTGAAACTAGCGCAGGCGCTCTCCAAGAAATCTTATTATGCGGAGCGTAAGAAACAGAAGGAAGAGGCAGCAAAGAATCTCGCTAAAGCGGCACCCCAGCAGCTTCCCGAGCAGTCGACGATCTTTAACAATCAGAGTGTTGCCTGTAATTCGACGGCGCTGTCCAACGACGCCGCCAGAGCCAAACAGATACAAAAATCTGTGGCAGCGAGCAGTTCCCCTCCTCTGATTGATTTATGCACTTCAAAGTCGAGTAACTGCATCAATCTGTCCGACAGTGAGGGCGACTGCACTGTGGTCACATCGACAACTGGCTGCGAGGTAGCTCGAAGTTCACTTGCAGCTGCAGCTTCAGCGACAGGTACACCTCCTGCTACAATAGCACAGACTCCGGCGGAGCCAGCACCAATGCAACGTCCCAAGCTAACTAAAAAGGGCTTTCTACTTTATGCACCCGGATCAGATCAGTCACAGAGCCTGCAGAGCTTTAGCTCGAATTCGAGCGTGGGCAACTTTACGCTCACCGAGCAAGCTCTTAATCCCATCATTGGGCAGCGGCGGGCGCTCAAGTTCCTCAAATATCACATGGGTAATCGCAGCTTTGAGAGCCACTATTCGGTTTACTATCGTCCGCCGGCAAAGTTGACCGCCCTCTTGCAGACCGATGCCAAATTGGATTTGCAGTCTTCCAGTTCCAGTGGCAGCGATGATGACTTCTTCGACCGTGTCCAGCGCTATGGAGAAGTTTATACGGTGCTCGAGAAGTGCAGCGAGTAGAATTACAAGCAAATGGAAAAGACGATCTTTATCATTTATGATTTAATTACTTAAGGTTCTCCTTATTCTCAGCATATCCATCGAATAATTCCAATAGTATTTAACAATTTAATTTCTTTATATGTGTATATTCAAGTTTTCGCATTTTACCCGTACAAAATGTTTATTATATTTAAATTGATCGAATATTCAATTATTTTAATAAGACATTGAGTAAAATACTACATCATAAATTTGATTTCTTCAAAATATAAAACGGGCAATTGCCCATCCAGCAAATTCGAAATGTCCTCTTCAAATTCAAAGTCAATTATTCATTTTAAATTAACCACACATTTTAAATTTATATTAATATATACGTGTCTTGATATGAAAGATGAGAAAGTTTGTTATATAACATTTTCTAAAAGTTTATATGTTAATATTAAAAGCAACTTATTTTAAAATCGATTGAATCGAAACACGCTAAATATTTTAGAATATACTATAAAATTAAGTTTTTGTAAATGAAATGAAATTATTTGACTATATGAGAACCGAATTGTACTTTTCCAGCTGTGTGCCAGGAGATGGTTTACTTAGGGGCACTAACGCAGCGCTTGCAAGTGCCCGGCTAGCTCAGTCGGTAGAGCATGAGACTCTTAATCTCAGGGTCGTGGGTTCGAGCCCCACGTTGGGCGAAAGTAAATTTTTTGTATTTTTCGTTTTTCTTCAACCAAAACATTTTTTTTTTGGAAATATTATAAAACAAAAATCTATAGGAAAAAAAATTATAAAAAAGAAAAAAAAATCCTCAACAGGTTCTACCGAGATTTGAACTCGGATCGCTGGATTCAAAGTCCAGAGTGCTAACCATTACACCATAGAACCGTGCTGACAGGGCTGAGTATAGTAAAATAAATCGCTTTGCCGCATTATGGTTGAAATAAATAAAACGAAAATGCAAAATCATTTCTGAATATACTTTATTTTTGACATATCCTACTAAAGGAAATACTTAGAAATTTTGGAATTCTCACAGAAAATATTGGAAAGAAAAACTGCAAAAAGAAGGTAGCAGTTATTTTACTAGTAAGGTTCTACCGAGATTTGAACTCGGATCGCTGGATTCAAAGTCCAGAGTGCTAACCATTACACCATAGAACCTCGTTAGGAAATCTTTGCCAAAACATACTTTTCTTACTATCGGCATATGTATAGTGCTGTAAAATGCATTTTGGTGGGTATTTCGTTTGGTACTTATAAATGGCACAAGCAGTTTGCGGTATTTTTTAACTTTAAAAAGCGGATGAATAAAATTTTAAATTGAACTGTAATAAAAACATAAAACGAACAGACTGCTTAGATTCTTAACTCTACGCATAAATGTTGAAATTGGAATATCTGATGACGTTGTTAAGCAGCCAAAAAAAGAGGAAAACAAACTTTGTTAAATCAATAACAGCTGAGAAACATTTATCAAATACAATTCTACATCTATTTTTATTTTGTTTTCGGAATAATATTCAATATGGAAAAGAAAACATTATTGGAGAAATACCAAATACCCGTTGGGCATCTGGACTTTGATTACGTGAATAAATGTGAAAATGCACGTGAAATGGAGAAAATATTGTCGATTTTGCGTTCCGGCGAAGAAGGATTTTATCCGGATTTGACGCGCTGTGCCGAAGAGAAATTAAAGAAGCTAAAACCAAACAGCAAACTGTTTTGCTACGAGGAGCCAATACGTAAAAGCGAAGTGCTGGATAAGCAAGAACTAAAACCCATTTATGTAAGTATAGACAAAAATACAACTTGGAATCAAATTTATAATTTCATAACTAATTTAAGATCGAATTTTGTGAATTTATCAGTTTCGCTAAATCTGAGACTTTAAATAAAAAGGTATTATTGTTTAGTGTACAAATTTGAATTGACATATTTTTTATACAGGACTGGACAGAACACATTAAGCACAAGGATCACGCGCTGAGTGCTTTAAAGGACGATTCAACACATCTGCCGCCCATACGGAAGCCAGCCAAAATAGAGATAGACAAGGAGGAAGATAAAGGTAAAACAACAAAAAACGCTGAATCTGCTCCCAAAACAGGCGTAAGCGCGAAGAAGGAGACAAATCAAACAAGAATCAAGTCGACGGATTACAACAAATGGGATAAATATGATCCAGATGAGGAGATACTGCGTATGGATCTCGAGGAGGAGCGCACCAAGGAGCAGGTCGAAGTGAAGGCCAAGAAGCTTGAGACTGCAGCAAAATCGAAAACCGAGCACAGCGCCAAACTGGCCGTCGATAAGCAGCGTCTGGAAGAGCAGCTCAAGAAACTAAGTCAATTCGAGCGGGAGCAATATGCCGAGAGGTGAGTAGAACTCCACTGAGAAAAACAACAGCATGTATGAGGCATAAATATGACTGATTTAAGATGCAATAGTTTGAAAAGCGAATATAGCGTCAAAAAACTTTAAAGAAGTAGTTACTTTTAGAGTGAGTCACAGTTAATTTTCCATTTTTATTTTAAAAAAGTTTCTTAATTTTAGATTTTGCAATAAGCAAATAGCAATTCATAAAGTCAAACTCCAGATTTTATTTTTATTATGCATTTTAAAATCTTAGCAAAACACAAAATAATCAAAAATAACCATAGAACAGAAAATATTGGAAAAAATGAGAATTAGAACTGATTTTATGAACTTAAGCTAATAATAATTAAGGTTCGGACTGCCGGCGTCTTGTAGTGGTCGCTGTTGTCCGATTGGTGGAGGTGTCTGGTGTCCTGATGGTCCTCTGCTTCCTTGGTCTTTGTAATAATAGTTCTTGACTTCTATATTATATAGACTGGTATTCCTTACAGGTATCGCCTGCGTGGCAATGAGTACTTTAAAGTCAAGGATTATGATCAAGCCATAACTGAATATACACTCGCTATAGTGTACGATCCGGAGCAGGCTGCACGCGCCTACAACAATCGGGCCATAGCACGTAAATATATTTATTATAGCCACTGTGAGTCGCATTCCATTCTTCACTTTATTTTATGTTTCTTGTGGCGCAACAAAACAGAGTTGAAGCAACATAAATATGTGGCAGCTATGGAGGATTGTGAAACTTGTCTACGTTTTGAGCCGGATAATGTGAAGGCAATTTTACGTCTGGCGGATGCCAACTACGGCTACGGAAGACGTCGGGAGGTTTGAGTATACCCATTTTTATATTCTTGCACAGTGTATTATAATTATGGTATAAATTGTGTAATCCATTAATGTCCGTCTGTTTTGAACTTATATATAGCTCATATAGCTCCCATTGTGGGATTTTAATCCGATTTTGCAAGGAATAAGTTTTTAATACTTAAAATTTCTTTGCCAGTCTTATGGATTATATCAACGTGTCCTGAATCTGGATTCCAACAATGCAAGCGCTCAAAAGATGCTCAAGCAATTGAATTACGAGCTGGGAGAGGTGGCTCCGTCGAATGCCACTCGCTTGATCATTGAAGAGATGGAGGACAAGGACCAGAAGGACCAGAAGGAGAAGGATCAAAAAGTGCAACCCAAGCCCAAAGCAAAGCCACAGCCAAAGGTCGTGCAGGCCAAGAAGGAATATGATTTGGCCGAGTTGGTCAAGCCGAATCGTGTGGTTAAGAGCAAAATAGCTAGTGCCGCTGAGGCTCTCGGCAAATTGAAGGGAAGCAATCACAATCCCAATTCAAATTCGATTCCCGGCCAGAAACAGCAACAGATGCCGCTGCCACTGATGATGCAACAGGGAATGCCCACATCACAGCCAGAGTTGCGTCTTCCGCTGACAGCAGGCAACAACAAATCTGGCAGCAGCAAAAACAAACTGCTGATACAGGAATTATAAAATATAATATTTAATAAATGCATGCAATGATTGTGTTTATTAAATTTGATGGAGGCGCTACTAAAAGCATTATATGCATATTTCATCTGAAATAATCACTTGTTCAGCAGATGCTTAATAAAACGTCCCACAATCAGGAATGGACGTTCCTCGAACTCGTGCTTTTCATCCATTGTGATAGTCACCTGTACAAGAGATAATAATAAATACAGCCAGTCGAGTCGGTGTGGATAGATAAATAGATAGATAAGACTCACCTGATCACCATTTAGGCGATTAACTAACGTTACACAAATATCACCGGCCTTGACTCCAGCCAGGTGCGTTAATGAGGCCATCATTGTTGCCTCCATTTCGATATTTCGTATACCCTTCTCATAAGCAGTCCGCAGAAATTTCATTTTCTGCTCATCAGTGTATTGGCACACAGCGCCATCGGTGCGACCCTGACCTGTGCATGAAAAGGTGATTTTGAAAAATCGATTACGTATTGAGAAGTTTTGAATCGAGCCAGAATCGAGTTTCCAACTTAATATGTAGTATTTATGTGGAAATCAAACCAAGACTGCGAAGACCCTTTGCTAAGATTATTGAAAACATTTCTTTGCCACAGCCACATTCACTCTGCATTCATACATTGAATACCAGTTCAAAATTCAACAATCAACTACTGATTTGAAGTATAGCGCCTTTTGCGTCATACTTGCCTTCATAGAAACAGTCGGTGGCCATCGTGTTCGCCTTAATGGTTTCGAAGCCATCATCCGGTTGGGTGCCATATGTTAGAATGTCCTCGCTGAGTTGTTCGTGGAAACTAGCTGGTCGCACAACACGCTCTCCCAGAATCGGCTACGAATACAGAAATGACAACATTGAATAGGGGGAATAACTACATGCTCTAGAATCAGCAGATACACTTAGAAAAATGCTCAATTCAAGTACAACCTGTGTCGAATTTCTAATGTAAGGAAGAATTTGTTCTTGAATTGTTTTTAACTTAATATAAATAAATGAATAAATGAATAAATAAATAAATAAATAAATTAATATAAATAAAAATAATAAATATGAATTTTTTTAAAAATATAAATCAATATTAATTTTGTAACATGAGTATGAACAAAAAATGTTTTAATCAAGTAAAAACTAATTAAAATATTAATTTTTACTTTTAATTATGGTTGAAGATGATTTAGTTGTCTTTTAAGATGGGATCAGAAATTAAGAAAATAAATTAAGAATAAGATATATCAAGTTATATCTAGCTAGAGAACATTTCGTTTCTGGCCAAATCTTTCCTTTGTTTGTGTGTGTGCTTCATTTGAGTGTAAAACTATATATCTGTTTTCTGAGTGTAGATATTTTTTGGAACACTTACGATCTCATATTCGTTTCTCAAGTAGCCGTTGTAGGCATCCTTGGTCACAACAACAGTGCCGGGCTTAACTCCCAGTCCACCACATGTGCCAATGCGCAGGAATATGGGATCCTGGCACTTGGCGTACCTCACCAGCTTCAGCAGCTCGTGGAGGACCACGGAGTACGTTGAGGAACCGACACCATGGCTGGCACACAGTACAGGTCCAACCTTGTAGAGGGCATAGCGATGTCCTGCCTCACATAAATCGATTGGATCGCCTTCGCCATTTATACCCAACTTGAGACGCAGATATTTGGCCAGTTCCAGCATCCGTCTACCAGTGCCGCCCATGCAGATGACCTGATTCGAGATGGCGCAAGAGAATCAATTCCTGTTTATTTGAAAACATTTATTCATTCCACAGCAATGAGAATAACGCACCTGGACATCTCCAAACTGTTTTTGTATATCCTTATTGTCCTTGGTGTTTGTCACATTGATATTCAGATGGTATAGAAAATCGGAGGACATCTCATCGAGATTGGGATTATTTAGTTTAACGCATTTGCTAAAACACATTAATTATATTATCTGAGAGTTTTTAGAGTGAAAAATTGTGTATCAAAGAATGTAATTAATTAGCAAGCCCTGAGTTTTACTCACCTATTCGACATTTTTGAGAATTAGGTTCTTATAAATGCTGCAAAAGTAAAAATTAAATAATGAATTAATTAGTTATTTTAAGCACAATTTAAATATCTTAGGTCAAGAACAAATTATTAGATGGACACCGTCCTGTCCGAATATTGTACTTGATTCACAAATTCCATTTTTTTTTTCCTAGCGTATTTGTATATTTGTATATATGCCCTTATCAGATATTGTTAGTATTTCCGGACGCCTTACACAGCAAACTTCGATTAGCATTCATTTCGACATAAATCTGCCTCAAATATGACAAACAGACATTATTACAATTGTATTATAAAAGTTTATTAAACCACACTATTCCTAATAAAATATAATACAAATTTAAATTGGACAAATATTTATATTTATATAAATAATTGTCAATCAGAAGAACAAAATAAGTATAATTTAATGGTTTCATCAAAATGGTATTTCATTTCAATTTGCTTGAACACATTTTTTTTTCAACATTGAATTATGTGTCTGTACATACATATGTACATATATATATATTTATTAATTAATAAATAAAGAAAAAATCACACGTTGCAAACTTATTAATCGCAAAGTTATTAATCTTATCTGTATAGCTGAATCCACACGCATATAAATATACATATATACAAATTATTTATATTTTGTAAAAAGTAGTATTTGCGAAACTACATATATATTTGTTATCTGCCGGTCTTTATTAACTGTATATTTATACTTTTATTTTTGGCCTCTGCCGATCTGTTGCGCCCACGACGAGCGCTCGCGATAAACTGAGGAATTGTTCAGCAACGCGTCAACTTCTTGAGTGCCCCACATTACTCTACATATAGTATATTTGTATGAATGCAGCTTCTGTAAACACAGCACGAACTAATAACAGCCGATAATAAGTAGCAACGAAGAGGGTGGGTTTGGTCAACATATACAGGTCTTTGCGCGAGTGGGCGTGGCCGAATGGGATGAGTTTCGTAGTAAGCTTTTATAAGTGTGTCTCTTATTTGACGGAAGATAAATATCTTTCAATTTTTGTGACTCTAGATTTATATATAGCTAGATATATGGATTTATCGATTTAACTAACTGATGTATCGGTTTTTAAATATTGATCTCTTAGGGGAGTTGCCAGTAACATGCGTTCAAAAATAAATTATTGTATTTGTTGGTATTGAAGTTGTCTAGATGAAACTTGGAACATATCACAAGCTAGCATTGCAACTATCGGTTGAAAGATAGCTTAACCATTGCTCATTTATCTGCCAAACTATGACAACTCTGTTAATATTGAAGTTATTGTAGATATAGATGATATATAAATATCTGACTAAGATAAGGATAGCTTAAGCAAACTCACTACGATTGCTGATCAGTTCCTAACAACTCGGCAATGAAATCATGAACACCGATTAATATATCATATATATAGTATCCTAGACACAATAGATGTATCATATTTAGTAGTATCCCTAACAACAATAGATTTGCCTAGTTCTTCAAGGGTATGTTAACTTCGTGCCTGCTTTCTGTTCTTTATTCTTTCGAGTTTCGCTTGGCGATGTGCACGCCAAAGACCTTGGGAACGTGCGTTGCACGCGTATCGAGTTTGAGATGGTATAAAATATCTGGATTGAGGCGGATTCATGTTGCACAAGCTTGACACTATTGCACGTAGCACTTCAACACTTTAAACTTTGTTCCAAGTATCAAACTTCTATCTCTAAGGGTGTCGTTGCGTTCATACAAACGGACGGACAGACAGCACGAGAGTCGTTGCACAAAACGAATACAACCAAAGTATAGAAATGCATTTAGTAATCGCGTTATTCTTGCTATATGCGATCAGCGCACGTGCCATAAATATATATATATTCTTTGTTTTGTATATATATGTATATTGCATGAGTCAATCCAGATTATTTGTTTATTTGTTGCTCGACGCATTGACTATGCAGGCAGACAGACGGATGGACGGACGGATATGGCGGAACCAGTTTTGCCGTTGATGCTGATCATAAGATTTATACGACCTGCAGGCCAAATGATTCCTTCTGCCTGTTATATGCTATTGCACATCTTCATAATACCCTCTGCGCCTCTTTTAACTTAAATAATTAACCAAATTCTAGATCTTACCATATATTTTTATAAAAATTAGACGTTACTTGTAGAATTTATTGAATAATTTCTACAATTTTAATTTATTTATTCATTTTTTTTTTCAAAGAAACATGTGCATGTCGAAACCAAAGTTAATAGTCACAGTTAGAGATCTCACTAACGTCCCCGCCATAGAGCACCTTGTGTATATAGCGAGCAATTAGTTTTTGAGGCCTTAGCTCCCAATCCTCAAGCCGTTCGCGAGAAGCTTCAATCTGATCACCTTCCAAGCGATTTAGGATCGCCACACAAACGACGGCGGCAGGAATGCAAGCCTGATGCGTGAGTGCTGCAAATGCGGTGCTCTCCATTTCCATGTTGACCACACCAGAATTTGAGATGTGCTTGAGGAATTGCATCTTCTGATCGGGATTATAATCGCAGAAGGCGCCATCCATTCTGGACTGACTCTCGTAGAACTCATTGCAGCACATTGTCTTGCCAGTAACGGTCTCATAGCAATCCTCGCCAGGCTCCGTCAACGATTTCAGCTCTCTGATCAAATCCTTATTTAATACGGTCGGTCGCAGCTGGGGCTGATTGTGAACAACTACCTCGTATGCGGCACGCAATTGGCCATCCAAAGCCTCCGATGTGATGACCACTGTTCCCGGCTCAATGCCAATCCCACCACATGTGCCCATGCGAAAGAACACCGGCTTCTGGCATTTGGCATAATGCATTATCTTGAACAGCTCGTGCAGGACAATGCTGATCGAAGGATTACCGATACCATGACTGGCACAGAGCACTGGTCCCACCTTGAACAGGGCATACCGATGTGCCTCTGCCGCGATATTCGTCAGCTTTACAGCTTTGTTCATCTTCAGTCCGATCTCCATCATAATGAATGCGGCGAACTGTTCCATGCGCGACTCCGTTCCGCCCATGCACACAAACTGATAAATACAATAAAAAACGATCAACTTCTTCATTGGAATAAGATTTGTTAGATTTCGAGCAGAGGTTATATGTAACTCCTTGATAGAGACAAGCTTCTATCTCATAAATATATATTTAAGATGAGTTTAGTCAATACAAACATGTCCAACTATGCGAAACTATGAAACTTGGAACATATCATAAGCTAGCATTGCAACTATCGGTTGAAAGATAGCTTAACCATTGCTCATCTATCTGCCAAACTATGACAATTCTGTTAATATTGAAGTTATTGTAGATATAGATGATATATAAATATCTGACTAAGATAAGGATAAGGATAGCTTAAGCAAACTCACTACGATTGCTGATCAGAGTCTAACAACTCGGCAATGAAATCATGAACACCGATTAATATATCATATATATAGTATCATATTTGTAGTATCCCTAACAAGGGTATGTTAACTTCGTGCCTGCTTTCTGTTCTTTCTTGTTTCGACTTACGCGCACATCGCCAAAGACCTTGGGAAAGTCCGTTGCACGCGTATCGAGGTTGAGATGATATAAAATATCTGGATTGAGGCACTCGAGGTACGGATTCATGTTGCACAAGTTTGACTTCGGCTCTTGTGGATCCTCCGCATTGCAGCCTGCCTTGATGTGCTTGATGAGCTCATCAATGCGTTTGTTTTGCGACTTAATCATTTCTATATATATATATACATATATATATATTACTGATGGCCAGATCTGTAAGTTGACTCACCCTTTAGCTCGCAGACGTCCTTCTCTAGATCTTTGCCTGCCATACTTGCGATTGTTTTGTTTTAATACAAATTTCAATTGAATGCTGGAAATTTGGAAAAGTTTTCGATATCAAATTAAATTTTGAATGAACTTACTCAGAAGCATTTCAATATATCAACTTCTATATCAATATATCAGTGAACAACTGAATGAAAAGAAAAAAAAAATCAATGTTAATCATAATGTAATAATAATGGATAAAATAAACTTTTCTGAAGTAAATGTTAGTGTATAATCAATGAAACACTTCGTATGCCCAAAAGTCAACCATCTGTAACACCAATAGTCGAATACCCAAAATTGAAATAATACCAAAATCGTTGTTTAAATACATTTTGCTTTTAATATATACCAATTATTTTCATAAATTTATTCGTAATTTGCATTCAAACCGTTTCTATACTCTGACACCTATTCTGAAGGGAAGGTGAGCTCCTATAAAGATCGGCGTATATTGATAAGTTGCCAAACTTGGAAACCTATATTTGTATTTCGTTTGATATTTGTTGATATTCCACAATTTTAGAGCGAGAGCCACAATATCTATCAGCTGGCATCAGAGTATTCCGCAGTCGGTTACGTCCGATTGCGACGCCTAACGCTTGGCTTGTGCCTCTAAATTGCAAATGCATTCAGCTAGATTTGATTTCTTGTTATATAGAATTGAATAAGAGTAACTGTTGTATAAATTTAAGATCAGCAACATTATAACAAATGTTTAGGAATTAATATAATAATTTATGAAATCTTATATTATGCTCAGAATTACATACATATTTTTTGGTTTGCCTCATTTAGAATATATGCAAAATAACAATTAACAATATTTTCGGTATTTTTTTTCGTTGACTTTTTTTTTTTGTTGGTTTTTTGTTTTATTATTGAAGTGCAATCAACAACAATTTGAATAGTTTGCTGGCATATTGAAACACAGCGTTATTTAAATATTTAGTTGTGGTAAATAAGCTAATGAGGAGTTGAATATACATCTAGTACATACACTGGCCGAAAATAGGCTAAACAACTTAAAGCGAGAATTAAACTAAGGAATGTTGTTGAACTAATTGTATACATAAAGAGTTGGTTGGTTTGGGGGTAGGGTAAGAGGGTAAGGTAACTTGATGTTATATCTGATATACATATAAATATAGATTAACTACTCATGGGCCTGAGACTCCTGCTGGACCAGCTTCAAGCGACGCGGCGACTTTATCGATCCCTGATGCCCGAAGAACGACTTGAGCTGTCCATTCTGGGAGAGCACCTTGCGTATATATCGCGCGACGAGGATCTGTGGACGCTGTTGCCACTCGTGCATCACCTCCTTGGGTGCATTCACCTGATCCCCATTTAAGCGATTAAGCAGCGCCACACAAACAACGGCGGCTTTGATTCCAGCATGATGAGTCAGCGCCGCAAAAATGGTGCTCTCCATTTCGATATTGACGACGCCGTTGTCCCGCAGCTTCTCCAGATACGCCATCTTGTCGTTTTCGCTAAACTCACAAAAGGCGCCATCCAAACGCCCCTGGCCCTCATAGAAATCATTTGTGCACAGTGTCTTCCCAATAATGGTGTCATACGGATCATCGGGACTTGCCAACGATTTCAGTTCGCGTGCCAACTTCTTATCCAACTTGGCTGGCCGATGGATCGTCTCCCCAAGAATTGTCTGTTGGCAACAAAACAAGTCAACATTAAAACATTAAAAACAAAACATCAGATTATCAGATACCCTGTACTGCACTCACTTATATACGATTTATGTCTATACACAAAGACAAAGCTAACTTGGTACGAGAACCTTTACTCAACCTATACCATAATTTTAAACGTTGCTGGAAATCTAAAAATTCGAAACTCTCATTTCTAAATCTAAAGAGAGTTTTGCGAACAAAATTAAGTACGTTTGTTGGTTCCGAGCCGGATACAGGTTCTGATTCCGAATTTAATTCATCAATTTCCTGTTAGCACTTTCGGTTTCAATTTAATTTCCTGTTCGGAACCGGTTAACCGGTTAACTTTTACAATTTGATTTCAGATTATTAACAAATGTCTAATTTCGATTTCTATTTATTTTTTATATTTATTTACAAAAATTTTGTTATCATTTTCGGTTCCCTGTTCGAAAATCAGGAAATGTGTAATTCTGTTTCCAGTTTTCCGTCTTGTTGCCAATCGGTTAACTGTTCTGGTTACGGTTTGATTTGATTCGCTATCAGTTAATCAAGGAATGCCTAATGCCTAATTTCTAATTCTAATTTCGTTTGTGGTTCTGAATTTCAAATGGTTAATTTCTCTTGATGAATGGACCAATCTGCCGAAATCTTTATCTTGAATCTAAATAGCGTTTTTTCTCTGAACATAAATTCTTATTTCAAGCTAACTAGCTCTATCAACGAAAGAAAAACAATTATTCAAAATGCACTTACAAACTCATGCGAGTTGCGCAGCTGTCCATCGAGAGCCTCCTCGGTGATGATGACTGTGCCGCCTTCGACGTCGATGCCGCCACAGGTGCCAATGCGTATGAAGATGGGATCAATGCATTTGGCATGATACATCAGCTTGATCATCTCGTGCATCAGTATGCTAACCGAGGGCGTTCCCATGCCGTGACTAACGGAAAGCACTGGACCAACTTTGTACATGGAATAGCGGTACGAGTAAGCGCTTATATCCTGCAGCTGGGTGCCAGCGGGCAGTTTATAACCGATATCTTCCATAATGAAGTGTGCAAAGTTCTCCATGCGCTTTGGTGTCCCGCCCATGCAAACGAACTGGTTGGCGTTATGAATGGGAGTTGATAAAGCCGATGATAAGAATCCATTAATAAAATGTCAAGAGATGATAAGAATACATTAGAAATACATGAGCTTGATCTTGATTATAATCTAATCAAGGGCAATTAAGCCTTTATTGAAATCATTGCATATTCATCTAGAAACAAGAATGAGAATGAGAAAAACTAGTTTTTAAACTCTCTCTGACGCAATTCACTGGTCCGGTTTATATGTTTTAATTTGGAATGGAATTTTAATATGTCTGACCAATAACTGATTCCCTGATTAAAACATTTTAAAATAAGAATTCAACAAAAATTAAGAAAATTTCAGGAATAACAATTATTAAAAGTTGCAAATTAGAAACGATATTCTGAAATTCAAACTAGTTACGAATATATTTAAACGATCAACAAGAATAGAGATTATAATAATTGATTGATTGATTCCTATTGAAAATTCACCTTAACATCGCCAAACATTTCCTGCAGATCATGACTCTCGCTGCCCAGCTCCAGATGATATAGAATATCCTGATCCATTAGCTCGATATTCGAGTTGCGCAATCGGACGGTGCCATCCGAGTAACTGCAAATAGTAAATAAACATAATTTAATTATAGTATTTCTTACAAAAGTGTATCAATTACAATCTATGCACATCCATCAAAATATTTAATATAATAAACATCAAAATGAACAATTTTCTAATCGAAAAATATGAGGAGAAAAATATATATTTATTGAGCAATGAAATACCGATAAGAAAAATTGTTCCGGGAAATGCAATGCGTTCATGCCCAGTTTACACAAGTTCAAGTGCGCGCTGTGTATATTTGTACATAAAAAAAAAATGAGTATACTTCAGAAAGAAGAGAATTCTCATTGGAAGCAGGAAGCTTTAAAAGATTCCACCTAGGAATATGGAAAATGGGTGAAAATTTGCCTTATGCGCAACTATTAATTGTTGCTCCAA
This sequence comes from Drosophila cognata, assembly GCA_035041535.1. Taxonomy (NCBI): domain Eukaryota; kingdom Metazoa; phylum Arthropoda; class Insecta; order Diptera; family Drosophilidae; genus Drosophila; species Drosophila cognata. Next base: position 6,166,286 of record JAWNLC010000571.1, on the reverse strand, counting down.
CACAACATAATCTTGGAATCTCGAACAAAAAACAGAAGCCATCGAAACGAATCGATGTACGATTGTTTTCATAATCATTCTAAAATTGAAGTTGTACTGGAATTGGCAGCACAACGATTTTGATATAAGTGGATTGCCAAAATTTAACCTTGAACGCGAAGCCCTTGCGAAATTGATATGAAGCCAATGCGACCCCCCACACAGGCTAAGCCCCAAAAATTGTCAGCGTCATTCGATTAACTTTATCAGCTGCGTCAAAACAAACAAAAACAAACAACAAAAAGATGCAAACAGGCTGAAAAAACCACATACTGTGTCTCAATGCTTAATTGTAGCAGTGTCAAGTAAAAATTTAATTGAATTTTAAAAAGACCGATAGTAGGTACATAAGTTAAGAAGAAATATTCCTAATCACCAATATACCCAAACTCACTGCAAATACACCACATTCGGATCTTGCGCCGCGTCAGCATATTTCATCAACGACAGCGTGAGACCCAAATGGGCCACCCGACACCTCCACCGATGGGACAGTAGCGACAAAGCTACAGGGGCACAGCTACAACGCCAAGATGTCAGCAGAATGCAGCAAACCGATATTTTATTATAACAAATAATATTGTACAAAGTCAGTCCTAATAAAGCACTAAAACTAAACAATTCTGTTTTTTTTTTACAAAAACATTTAAGAAAACGTTTAAAAATGAATATATGACCCCAATAAACCCGGATTTTTTAACTCAAGTTGAATATTTTCGGTATAACTAGACAAATCCTTCGTAGTCAGTTTAGTTAGTTAGCCAAACGGACTACCTTTGAACAATAGAAACGGTTAAGAAAAGTTGTTAAGACTAAAGGATATCATACTAACTATTAACATCCTTATTTAGGCTTTAATACGCCAAATATGTTCGAGTTTGATGACTTTTTCAAATAAACATTGACATGTATTTTGAATATGTTTACAGTTTTCGTCTAATTTTAACTAATTAATTAATATTTTAATAAAAACTAAAGTTTCTTTTGCAAACGTTATATACTATGAAACAAATTGGCATTTAAACGTTTTGCGTTTGTTGCCTTGTTTCAAGTTTATAGCACTTTAAATTTTGTACTTGACACTGATCCAAATAAGCATTGAGACACTGTGCATCTTATTTAAATTATATTATATTAGGTATAGTATACGTAAATATTTGGACAGGATTGACCTTGACAGCGCAAGTCTAAGATTGATTAGATTTTGATTGAACATCCGAACTAAATGTACTACGTACGAGCCAACCATAAACTGGGCGCGACGTGTCAGGTTTATCAGAAAAAACAAAATTCATTGAAATCATGCAGTGAATGAAATCTGAGCATTTGTGGACAATCAAATCGATTGCATACAAAAGTGGGTGTTATAACAAGAGGTGCGCGGGTCTGGATCCAGATCCGGTTCTGCCTATGTGATTGACACACCCACCGTTATAAAAGAGCTGTAAAAATGTGTACGACGCAGTGTGACTATTGTGTGGTACAAGTTTATTTTTGCAATCTCTATTTTACTTATATATACTGCGTGGGAATCAGGTAGGTTGAAATTGTGGAAACGAATGTTGCAGACATTAGAGGAAATAAATTACACATATATATATACTAATATATATATATATAATCATATGACCATTTTCTTCAAAGAACTAGAGGCATTAAAAGAATTGACATAAGAGCGAATTGATCAAGATCATTTCAACGAGTATATCACAAAGCAAGGCAATTGAGTAAAGGGTATTTGCTAGTCGATTAGTGCACTCTTTTTATATTATCACTTTTTCCTCTCTTGTTATCTCTTGTTTTTATTTTGCTTTGGTTGTTTCACCGAGCAAAATACATTTTGCGTCAGATGCCAACTCAGTCCGCCAAAACGCAACAAAAAAAAAAACAACCCCCGGCATTTTGCAGCTGTTCTTAAAGGTATTTTGTTTGTAGACCGGTTTCGCAAGGCAATATGAATTCTTACCGCGTCATGGCATCGCCATCGTCCTGCTGCTTGTCTTGTGGGTGACGTGATGTTATTGTGGGTGGCATGATGTCAGATTGTTATACAGATGTCCTTGAACTCTATCCTAATAGTTGAAACATTGTCTTTTTCTTGACTTTCAAAAAACCCCGTAAAAAAACACAACCACAAGAAACGATTTGTACACGCCAATGAACAGCGAGAAACTAAAAAATTTCTTGCGTCGCAGACGACTCTTATATAGGCAGGCGGCAACACACAACTAAACACAAACATATGCATGCATGCCTACCGTTGCGGTTGCCTGACCGTTTATATAAATACTGGCATTGGTTAACAGCATGTTAGCAGCACTGTTAAACGAGACGCTGTATAAAGCACAGATAAGAACCATTATGAGGAGTTCAAATGTCACGCTAGAATATAACACATTATCAAATTGCGTGTTATACTGTAAAACTTTTTTTATGGAGGATAGTAAAATTTTCTCGTAAAGTATGTAACGCCTTGATGGGCATAGCAACTATTTGCTGTGCAAGGGTATGTTTTATTCAGTATGCAGAACTTAGCTATTTCGATATTGTTTTGTATACACAGCAAACGTGTTCTACTCTTTTACAAGGCTAACTGATTAGAAAAAATATCTGTCTGTTGTCTGCTGCAAACTCACTCGTGTCTCACACGTAATTGATTGCAGTTTAAACTAGCTCTCAGCACAACTTATACACACATACATGTATGTATAACGGTTTTGCGTAATTGAACCGTGCAATGCACTTGTCATTTCACAAATAAAGTTTTGCTTTAATTTTCGCTTGTTGCGCTTACTACAAAATACAGGGTGATACAGAGCGATACGGGTTGTTTGTTGATTAGTTCCATTCCCAAACATATAAATAAACATTTATCTAATAATAAACATATATCTCGCATGCAAATTAAATGAATTCGAAGCGTATTTTAACCGGTCGAATTTCAAATTTAATTAGCACATTTAACTTTAATATTTGGCAAAGGCTTTTCGTATTAATTTAACATTTGCACACACATACATACACGCATACACACATAGTGTGCAACTATTTATCGTGAAGTTTTTCATTAAGTTTCGGCCATATTGAATATTCAATATTTTCGCTTTTCCTATGTAGTCACAGTTACTGTAATTGTCAAGAAAGCTAGATTGTATGTAACAGCGATTTCATTCAAAGCAATCTGCAAATGTACGTCATCAGCTGTACATGTACATAGCCATAACAGTCATAATAAAGCATATTTACATGTACATATGTATGTAGTTTTTAGCAAAGTGTGCGAAATAAGTTTACGTGTTGACAACAACAGTCGTACAAAAGAAATAAAAAATAAATAAACAACTTGTATCGCGAGCCAAATCTACAAAAACACATAAAAAAAATAAATAGTTTTTGGGCTTTAGCTTACGACAGCAGCAAGTACAGTAACAAGAAAAAAGGGGTATCGACTTAAGCACAGCCATACACCAATAAATAAGAAGAGAAATTTAAGGCGAGAGCGATAATGAGAGAGGGAGAGTGAGAGAGAGAGAGAGAGAGAGAGAGAGAGAGAGGGAGTTGCTGCTATGGCTATCTGTTTATATGTATGTATGAGTACCGCGACCACATTTATCAGTTTTCTGCGAAATTTCATATTGTGTTTTGCTGCAATAACTGTGCGATTGAGTTATCATTATTGAGTTGTGAAGAAATTCCAATTAGTATTTTCCAGTAAAATCCTCTCATAACTATAAGATTCATATTTAGGTCAAAGCATAAAATACATATAGATATACGTGTATATGTGTATACATGTATGTGTAGCAATGTTAGCTGCACGCTTTAATCGAAAAGCAGCTTTTGCACTTGACTATTTGTACACAACTCGTTTTTACTCTTACAGCAAAGCCCTACTCCCAGTTCCCCCTTTTTTACCCATTGCCCCTTCAAATGCTACAAGTTATTGTCTTTTTAATGGCATTTGAGCACTCGACGGTGCCCTTTGAAGACATTGAGTACTACATGCACTGAGAGAAAAAACTGCATTAAATTCAAGTGCAGTGTGCTACGAAAATCTATCGGTTTGATTGTGAAATTTGACGAAATTCTTTCACGAATCGCTCTTGGGTATTATTAAGTAAGTGTGAATCAAACTGCATGTGAAAAATTTGGCTAATGTTTAAAAAGTAGGAAGAAACATAATCTGAAAACTGTATACACAACTTGGGTATCTAAAATAAATACAATGGAGTTAAGTTCTGAATTTATATATTTTGAGTAAAAACAAACGCTAACTGAAATTTTTCGATCGCAAAAACTTTTTAAAATAGGAATTTCGCTCGTTGGTCTAAATTTTTATAGTCTTGCCTGATTTTCATATTATTTATATAATCTTTACGTTTAAAATATATCTGTTTTTTTTTAAGTGCATTTATCTGTAAGTGGAGTGTAATTTGTTTACAAGTTGTTACCAGATACTAGCCCTCAATGTTCGTGTCCTTGAATTGTTTGCTACAAGTTCTACCACAAACACACTCACCCACGCACACGCACACACACTTACACACATACATATGCATAAGTATATAAGTATACAATAGATGTGCGTAATGCATTTTCCCATTTCCTGACTCGCTTCGTTTGCCAGCTGGCAGTTAGAATAAAAATCGAATTTATCATGACATGTATAAGAAGAAAATCCTTCGCCAGATGAGTTGAAATTTCAACTTCCATTGAATTTTTTTTATCTATTTTTTTGTTAGTTTCTATTGAATATCATAAATCACATGCTAAGCTCTGTATTACATTTAATAAATGATATAACTTGCAGGGCATAACTTTAGCCTTTAATACCCACAAATTTGATATATGAGAGGTATTCAACAGGCAGTAGAGCGAATCTTTGGCTACTTTATAAAGTAGAGAGTACGAGGTTTTCAAAGTTAAGTTCAACTAATATTGATTTGGTTCATATACAAAATCATTTTCCATAAATTTAATAATATGCATTAATCTCTACTGCAAATCGAAATTTTAAATATAATCTTTTTTTTCAACCTGAATAAAGGGGCTTAGCTTTTGAATATCGACTTAGTATTCATAAAGTTATGGCAGTCGGAAATTTGGAACATTCACTTTGTCGTCGCAGCCGTTTCCGTTACCGTTAGGCTAGTCATCAATCCCCGATCAATCAGTCAATCATTCATTCAGACAGGATAGTCCGTATCTATTTATAATCTAAATTGCATTGAGTGCAGTCAAATTGGAAATTCCCTTCCATAAGTGAGTTAACCGCTAAGGTTGAAGGTCATGTCTGTCAGTCAATTTCAACTGAGGGTAAAAGTAGCCAAAGGAACAATATAAAACGTAAAGCAAGAATGGCTATTTCAGGAACGGCAAAGATTTAATACCCTTCCAGAAGGTAGTCAAACTGTCCACATCTAAATTTATCTAGAAATTAAAAAAAAAGACAAAATGTGGGAACAAAGAGTTTAGATGTCTTGGGTGGTATATATAATTGTGTATATCTTTTGAAACAAAAAATAACTTATCTTCTTCTTATCGTTACTACGGCAGCTATAGAATTTTCGACCCAGAGTACTCCGGCATATGATTTTTTAACAAAAAGACAGATTCAAAATTAAGGGCCTATTTTGCATACAATTAATTATTCAGACAGAAATGGCTATATCGAGTCGACTAGTGATGCTGCTCAATAGTATATATACTTGATGGGTTGGGAGATGTTTCCTTCTCTGCGTCAAAAGTTCATACCCTCTGCAAGGGTATAAAGTGAAATAAGCAAAATGACACAGCAAGTTGTGATACTTTAGATTAAAGTCAATGCCTTGCCGCCAGGAGGCAAGAGTCAGAATGCCCACTGTCCTGTCCCTAATTCTGTCAACCGAGTTTGCATTACTGACGCGTGACTGCAGACAAATTGAAAACAATATTTCAAAAGACAGACCCAAAGTCGAACGTGAACGAATTTTGAATAGAATGCCCCCAAAGCCAATCAATAATGTTCACAATGTGGTTTGTGGCCTAGGCTGGCAGACATGTGTTCTATGCATACCCTGTAGACAATAGCAGTGGGTTATATTAAATTGCTTGTCTTAAATCTGTACCATTCATTTATATAAGTTTATTTCACATTTAAAAAATAAATTTATATAGATTTTTTTTATTGAATTAATTAAATTTTGTATTTTGATATAGTCAACTTACAATTGTTGCTATAAATATCAGAATTGCTCTTATACAATTTCAATCAAATATAAATTACATTTTGTGTTGGTTAATGGGTATTTTGTAGTCGTGCGCATGGCTTTGCTAAAACTGGCGCTACTCTGCGTATGAGCAATATGAACATAATTACGTTCACACATAAATATGGGCTGCGTGGGTTTGATATTATTATCAGCATTTGTTAGACACTTCCCACGCCAGTTCCCCATCCCCAAACCCACCACTCACTTCCAATCACAGACAGCAATGGGATCGGGGTATACTTCGTGGCACATGTTTAATTATAGGCTTCGCCGCATTTTAGACGACCTTGTCAGTTGTTGAACAAAATCTAATCTAATCGATTCCCTGTGTTTTGGCCCAAATTAACATAACTTGATTATGCAAACTGATTTTGGCGAGTTTTTATTGTTGGCCGCCGAAAAGTATGCTACACATGTAAAACTATTAATGATTTTCCGAGTACACTATTCAATTAATAGAGTTTCGAATCTAAATCAGAAGATAGAAAATGCTGGAGAGTAAAATTTTTAGAATTTTCTATTATTTCGTTGCTAAAAATCTTTGAGATGCTCGAAGGACATTTTCTTGTGCCTTATTCTTGTATTTTAGCTGTGTTCTTGATTCTTGTTTGAAAGTTTGACGCTATGAATTACAAGCAGCAAAAACTTTAGCTGCAGTTTTGGCCACCCACGGCTAAAAGTCAACACCGCAAAGTTCAGAGTGCAAATTACTTGCCCACACCGAACAAACTCATGTTAGCTTCACATCTTTGAAAATTAACTAGACAAAAGTTCGTGACATGCAATTTAATTTGATTGTGTGAAAGTTATAGGGATAAGGATAGGTTTTTAATACCCTTCTTTAGGGTATTTTAACTTGCATGTAAAAAGTCGCTCGCATTGAAACCAAATTTTTCAATAATTCATGTCCAAAATTATATGTATTTATGATTAGCATCAAAAGTCGAATGGATCTAGCCATAGTCTAGTCTAGATTTAGTCTGCTTGTCCGTATATATGACCCCTGATCTCAGAGGCTACCGATTTGTTAGATAAGTTATAACATTCGCATATAAATCATATTTAATTTGATCGATAACTTCTACTGCTTAACCAATGTCGATAAAAATTGATTAATTAAAGCTATAAGTAAGAAATTTTAAATTTGTGAGATAAGTTATACCGAAGGCATATTAATTATATTTAATTTTATCGATAACTTCCTTCGATCGATAACTTTTCGCTTGTTCGTTTGAATAGGTAAAGATTTGGATTTTTGGGTCGATCTCTCTCGACCATAGCATTTTTACTTGTTTAAGGGTAGGTTACTTAGGTCCGATTCTTGATTCTTGTTCTTCTACTCACTCATCGATTTCCTCCTCGGACAGCGAGTGGCTGTTGGCCGTTAGCAGCGACATCTTGCACTAGACGCTATAATTAAAAAAAAGAATGTTGAACTTTATTTTTGCTTTGCACAAGCTTATAAAAAAAATAACTAAAAAAAAACATGAGCAATTATTTGCATACAAAGTTTGCTGCTGGCCTAATGAGCTTTGCTGAGGTCAGGGGAAAAGGTGTAGAAATGCACACAAAGCGTTTTGACAGCTTTTAATTAAAAAGCTACGATGCAAAATGTCAGTTGCCATTACAGCATGGACAGCCAGCTGTACGTTGTGTGAGTACACTCAGCGAAAACAGCAGTTGATTGATTGATGACTACTTCGCATTTTAAAAGAGTTGTATTTTAAAAACAAGAATTGGCTTTCTTGAAGTAAGAATTTGAATACTTTTTTATATCTTTATATCAATAATTGATTAAATTGAACTATTTGAGATATTTAGAGCTAGAGCGATTAATTTAAGCAGAAAAATTCTTAAATTTTGTTTGTTAAATTCTGACTCGATTGCGACTGTCCTTTAAACAGCAAATTTTGCTGAGTGTGTGTTTTTTATTTGTCTGTGTGTTTGTGTTTTGGTTTTATGAGTGGCAGACAGACAGACGTATGACCGCACAGGACTCGAGTCCTTGGAAAATATTCCACAGCTGCGGCCGCCAGTTGCTCGCGGCTTGCGACCATCCAAAAATGTCAAAATTCCTGAGATGATTTATTATTTGGACGCATTTCGTATAAAGTCGCTGGGCAAACAAAATGTTGGTTGATTGAGCACGTTTAGTGAAAACGGAAGCGACCAGCCTCAAAAAATGTTGAAATTTACTGGAAGCTTATTTACCCTGTGAAGAGCCTTGCATAGTAAAGTATATTTCGCATTAAAGGAGACGTGTTCCGGCCCCATGAAGTCCATATATTAAATAGTTTCCATCGGAAGGATTGATCGAAAGATGATTTCCTGTATGAATAACTTAATTGTTAAACAAGTTATTCTAACCAAATTCCTTATCATAACATTTGAACAACAAATCATGAAGATCTGCTGACAGTTTGACTACCGTTTGCAAGAGTATAATATCTTCGGCATTTCGAGCATAATAGTCAGTTTGTAGGGCATCAATTGAGTCGCAAAACTTTGACAGAAACATTTTAAAACTTTTTGTTGTTGGTTGCTCTTGTTGATTTTTTGAAGCAAAAATTCACGGCTTCAACTAAATGTGACCAAAGCCAACCAAACCGGAAATTGTGTGTTGTTGACTGGTGATTTTCTGGTTCAAAACATCTGTTTACTTAGTTTGTTGTACGGTTGAAATTAATATTTACTTAAGCGCTTTAAAATCTGATAATATTTTATGAAGCCCATGGGCAATATTTGAGCCACTTAAGCGCCGACTGCTTTTCCTAAAGGAATTTAAAATAAAAAAAACATTGCCTACTTTTTTACGTTTTGTAATTTAAGATTTAAATTGTGCGCAATGTTTAGTAAATCATTCTGTTAAACAAATTGATTTATATTTTCAAAATTAAGAATTTTAATCTCAAGTTGGCAATAATTTTTTGAATTTATATATATTTCTGGCACATTAATTTACCTACTTAATTTTCTTAATCTTAATCTTAATTTTTGACAAATTTTGACAATTTGTATTAATTTTCAAATGCACATCATATTTCTTATCACATTTAGCCAGCAGCTGCGCTTTTCACGCATAGTGAAAGAAAAAATGTGTAGACGAGTTTTCTGTTGTGCAGGCTGTGCTTGTGACCCAATAAACGCTAAAAACCTTGAAAACGTTTGCTGAACCGTCCAATGAACAATTGCAGAGTCATCGAAAAATGTAAATTTCCAACCGTTTCAACTGTTTTGCCATTTCCACCCCAACTACATCCCTCCCCTCACCAAATGGGGGTTGAGAACTTTTTCAATTAGTCTTTTGCTATGTAAAACTTAGTTGTTGTCAGCCAGAAAATGAGATATGTTTAATTTTAGAAAAAGAGGAGAAGAAAATGCACAACACACTTAGCGGAGCTCACGTTGTGCAAAGGATATAACAACCTATTGATTTTGTGACCTGCAAATAAAATAATACGAGCAATACTGTTGTTTGTCGGAGACACCAGTGTTAAGTCAATAAAGCTACCCAATGAATAATAAACGAGCAACAGAAAGTGTACTTTGGTGTACTTACATAAAAGGTAAGAGTTTGCTACCTTTGCGGCAGTCGAATGAAGTAGGAAAAACGCGCGCAAAACGCGAATTGATTTGACTTTTAGCTGACGTCCTCACAGTCCTTCTCTTTAACAATTTGCGCTTTTGCTGCTGCTGCTGCTGCTTTGTTTATCTGCTGGTCTGCTGCGACTCACGCGTAAATAGAACGGTAATGTATTAAGCACGAGCTTTCTCTCTTTCTATCTTTTTGTGTGTCTCTCCCATTCGCCTGGACGCTCTCACTGCTGTAAACACGCACACTAGCACACTCTACGACCAGGCGTTGACGTCTGCAGCGGCGCGAAGTTCAACGTTGACTGACTGAGAGAGCGGGCAAGCGAAAACTCAAATACTGCTTGCTGCTGCCGCTGTCGCAGTCGCAGTCGACGTCGCTGTTCGCAACTCAACTTAACTCAACTTTCCACAGGAAGCTCATTGTCATGAAATTCACTCAAACGGCGACTAAAGCCAAATAGTGTTGCCAGCTTGTGAAGGGAAAAAAATGCTAATTCGAGAACAATTAAATTGCTACAGTTTTTTTCAACGAAGTGATAAATTTTATTGTTATTAATTTATTATAATTATATATACACTTTAATTCTGTCTTTATATTATAAATAATTTCAATCACTCTGACTTTTTAAAAAGTAGCTTGCATTTAAAAAGCTAAAATGCCAGCACTATTACCACATAATTGGCCGCGGTGAGTCAATGGAATTGTTTAAAACTATTACAGCGCAACAACAAAATTTAATTATAAATTGTGAAACAAAGATGAGCCGAACAATTACCACACAAAAAAAAAACCAAAATAAATTAATTTATAGATTCGCTCAAGTTTCGCTCACACGCGGGTCACATGACAAAGACTTAAAGGGGTGGGCGGAGGAAAATAGGACAGTTGAAACGCAACAGCTGCGCTCTCTTTGCTCTCGTTTCGTCCTTAGTGTTGCGTCGTGTGCTTAATTATGGTTTTCCTTCAGGGCGGTTTATTAATGCTGTTTACCGTTAATGCTTTGAGCGTTGCCTTAAAGCGCTAAATGTGCCGCTTATTGAATTACGTCGCAGCATTAACGTCCAGCTTGAAGCCAGCAAGGCGTATACGTAATTTTCAGCAGCACTCGTTGCTCTTACGCCACGTGATTTCAATTAAAATATTTCCTTTTTATTTGTGTGGTTTCTTTCACTTAGATTAAAATAACAAACAACAAGAATGCTGAAAAATTCTCGAATTTTCTACCTTTGATACAAATGAAAAAAATTAGTTTTATTTGTAAACAACCATTTTCGTCAATATATTATTGCTGACGAGCAGTGTAATAAAATTTAGCTGGCAACAAGAATCTGATTCAGGGAATAAAGCAGCCAAAATTTGTGTACACATTTGGGTTTCCATCAGCGCAATCACGCGAATCATATTTGAATATTCCTATCTGAATATATAGCGATTGCTTCCATTATAAATAAAGGTTAGTAAATTACTAATTTCAGATAAAATTGATTGATTTTTGTTTAGTTTTTATATTATATATATATAATATTTATATTTTGAAATCCGCACATAATCAATGAGTTTGCTGCGAATGTCTTTTGTTCATTTTTTTTGTTGAGCAAGTGTTTCATTTAATATTTCATCGTTCGACCTGTCATCTGAGTGCGTACTGCAAATGGTTCTCACATCCTTGCTTCACTCCTGGCCATTCGCAATTGCAGAGATTGTCATCTTCATCAAACATAGAGGAAACCATTTCGACTTTGTGTTATTATGTTATTTTATATGCAAACTGTTTATTCAAATTGATGTAAATGGGAAAATACAATACGCAACAAAGCTAATTGGCAATTTTTTCGGTTATCCAGGGAATAAAGCTGCCAACATTTGTATAAACAGCTGGGTATGCATTATTGCACTGAGCCAATCCATAGCTGGCTATGCCAAACTGAACAAAGCGTTGGCTACCATTATATTCAGCCGGATACGATAGTGGACCACCATAATCGGGAGTGCACGAATCATAAGCGCAGATTTGACTCGATTTGATCTCTCTTCTGTAGGTACTTTGGCAGTTTGCACGATTCTCTTTATTGACAGTCGCTTCCCTAGGCTCATCGGTCTGTGAGTTTCCGGTTTGGCCCCAGCCAGTTACATAGAATTTCTTCATTTCTTCGGGCTGTTCCTGAAGTGTTCTATTCAGTGGCAAACAGATGGGCTTAATGCTTTCTGTGGCAAGTAAATAAATCGGTTAAGTTCTTCGAATGAAGGCAGAAACTTACAATTTAACTTACGACTGTTGCCAACGTCTCTCGATAGCTTAATTAATGCAATATCATTTTCAGCAAAGCTCTTTGTGTAACCTTCATGCACAAAAATTTGATCAAAGAGAACATCGTCAACAAGTGGGGCACATTTCTGATTATTGGCAAAACAGTCTGTTCGGGTGGATATTTTGTGCTCCCCCAAACGCACTAGTACTCTATGATGAAAATAAAACTTTGGAAACTCACAACATGGAAGCCAATCAGGTATTACTTACAGCTCTCGTTTACTTAAACAATGCGCAGCAGTTAGAACAAATCCTGTTGATTATATTCGAATGAAGCTCAATGGCGGAATTTAGATGGATGTGTCAACTCACGATTTGTTATAAGTGTGCCGCCGCAGTTAAAGTCTTCGGCGCCATTTTTTCTGATCTTCAGAAGTGCCAGCCAGGGTCTTGACATTAATTTAATCTCATTTCCTGCATTCGCCTGAGCATTTGAATCAAAATGTCCGCAGTCCTGTTCCGACAGTATTCTCAGTCCTTCCTCGTTTTGGCAGCACACATACGATGCCAAGCAAAGAACGAGGATCAATGCTCCGATTATACTCATTGCAAATGAGGGTACAAAACCGAACTTGTTGAAAATCTCACTCGACTGGGTATTATATAGCATTCTACATATTGTGTGCAAATATGCACATCTCTTTTGCTTATCAAGGGTTGCTGAGGAAATGATATGAATTATCATGGTTGAACCCGTCATATCAGGACATCCCCAGGGCCAACTGAAACAAGTTCAATGAACAATGCCATTTCCCTACTGAAATGATAATAAAATGGTCGAACTACAAAGAACGGCATCTTTCAAAAATCGAACTGAACCAGAATAAGAAAATTATTCTTAATATATTAAACGGCTTTATTCAAGTTTTCTCATGGTCGACTTTTCAGAGAACTATTTTTGTTTAATATATAATTATTGTTGCTGGGCGTATAAAACGGAAAATATTTTGGTGTCTATTGACGAAATATGTCGAATTTAAATCTTGGTTATTATTTATATTATTATAGTTGATAGAGTTTGAGTTACCATTTAGCATTTCCATTTCCATTCAAAACAGCTTCGAGAAACTAAGTAAAACTCTTATCGTAATAAATCTGAAATAGATAATGCACAAATTTCCCTACATCTTATTTATATATTTATTTAATTTATCAACTAAGTAATTATCCCAGTGCACTTATAAAAAATGCACACATTGCTTATAGATCATTTATAAAAAAAAATAATTTTTTTTTCATATTAGGCAATTCAGTTATAAGTAAAATTTTGTCGCTTTGTTTGCAATATGCAAATATTTTGCATGATCTTTATTTGTTGGCAGGTTTATGCATAGCAAACATTTCTCGCAGCTATCAAATGTTAATAATAATTTTTTACGTTGGCGTAATTTCGCAAATCTGAGTCTTAATTCTACGGAAGTTCGCATTAAAACCCAAACATGTGGCGCTTCAGTTTATTTCGAGCTTTCGACCTTATCGCAACTGTTGTCTGTGCCGTGAGCTTAATTAACAGTATGACTTTGATCTGACATTGACATTCAAATTTGTTGCCTAGACACTCAGTTTTTTTTTATGGCTTAATTTTTCTGATTTTCTGTACAACAGAAAAAAGTAGAATACGCCGCTCGCCACGCTTCATGGGCTGCCAGACAGATGGACGGATATTTTGTGGCAGTAAATACGAATTACGAGGCATTTAAATACATACATACACATACATACATATACTTATACATACATATGTTTACATTTATGCACAAGTATGTATGACGAGAGCGGAACTTAAAAGAGAAGCAAGTTGTATGTTTGGAGAGCAGAATACCTGCAGATCTGAATCCAACTCACTAAAGTGACCGATTACTCCTATAGAAATTAACTGATATAGTAGCTGGGTATTGAAACAGTTAAGAATGTTCTAGCCGAGAGAGCTCGACTAAGAAATACCCGGAACACAAGTCTTTAGAATCTTAACTTTAGATCGTCAAATCTTATAATTATAATTGTGTATATATACATTATGAGATCCGAGACGTCTTCTTCCATCTGTTATAGAGTTCTGTTATAGAGTGCAGTTGTACTAAAACTTATCTTTCATCTGGTTAATATTTAAAGTAGCTATAAGAAATAGTAATCTTATCATCACTTTGCCAAAAATTATCCAGTTTTGACTTCTAGATTAATTCTACACTTAAAGTTGGAAACGCGATTCTGGCTCAAATTAATATATATAGCCTCAAAAAATGTGCTTTAAAAATTCAAAAACAAAACTTTCTCAAATGTTTCCCGCTTTAAACCCGGGCAGAAGCAGAGTGATTTATATTAAATTTATGAAAAATTCTTATTTGGCCGCCCTTTTACGAAAAGCTGGGTAAGCCCTTTTTTCGTGTAGTATTGCGGCAGCTAATGGATTTTCTTTTCCTTTTCTTCTTCTTCTGCTTCATCCCTGGATATTAATAATTCAGCACAAGTGGAAAACAGGCAGGAATTTTGATGGAGACAATAAACGGAATGTGTCCTTGCATAACAGCGGCAAATATGTTTTATTTATATATGTATGTATGCCTCCATTCGCTCAACTTATTCAGTATGCAGCTAACAATAGCGTCGAGTGTCTTTCGATTTAAATCGATAATACTAAAAAGCACTGTTGAGCGATCAACTAGTCGCAGCTGGCATCAATCATGGAGCGCATACATTCTATTTTAGTTCGACAATTCACATTCGAGACACACCTGTCCACAAAAGGACACATTATACAAATATGTATATATAAAGTTGTCTAAATATAAAACATTCACTGAGAATCTGACAGATGGACGTGGGTATATAGACGCGGCTGGTGATGCTGATCAAAATCTCCTTCATGGAAAGAGGTCTTTGAGGAGTGCAATGAGTGTTTTTCTTACACTGGTTTAAGTTTTACTGGTTGTAGAAACTGGTCGAAAACCCATTTCCCCCTTTAGTTGAAAAATGAATTTTTATCTTTAAGTTTGCGCTTTGTATTCGTATCTAAAGTTGTAGCTGTAGTTGTGTGTGGCATGTCCACTGCTTTAACATGCCATATCAAGAACTTTTGGCAGCTGACGGAAAATGTTGTTGTTGTCGTCCCTCCCCCAGTTCCGTTTGCAGGAGCCCAAATACCGAATTCCGTCAGCCACAGCCACAACCGGACGCGTCTTGGGCCACCACACCCAGAACTGTAGGACAAACTCCTGCCAGACAAGCCACCCCAAGTATTGGCCACCTGACTCTGCGCAATCGTTATATAATCCAAATAGCTCCCAGCTCGGCCCACTAAAAGGCTCGCTCAGCGCACTCTCAAACTCAATCTCACACTCTCTCTGTCTCTCTCTTTGTGAATCTCACCTCAACTCATTCTCTTTGTCGCGCTCTCGGAGAAAGCATTTCCAGTGCATTGAACTTGGCCCTGTTCGAGCTGTCGCTGGTTGAGTTGTTGCCCAATAGTTTGAGTGAAAAGCATTGTTCCTTCTTACCAAACATTTTGTTGAGTCTGCTGTCGGAAAATATTATTTACACGTCTCCTCCCCAGGGTCTTGTCAAACAAAGTGCGTGCGTTAATCTTCCTGCGGAGGCAAGGAGCAAGCACTGGTGGCATCCTTGCGCTGTGCACCGTGGGTCTGCTTTACATAATGGATTTGTCTAACTAAGTCGCCAGCCAGCCAAGGAGCAGCCAAGTGCTGCTTTGTTACAACATGTTCATCAAGCGTAATTAGAGAGCTGCTTAAAGCCTACTTATGCGTAAATCTCTAAAACACTCTAAAACAATGGCTGTCAAATGGATTGAAGACATTAGATTAATCTTTCGGCTGGAAACTGAGTTTTTTAGCAGTGCAGTTATGCAATTGAGTTAAAATTTTACACATTAAGCTGTTGGGTAACAGATCAAGCAGTGATTTATCTTTTTCACTCAGATCTTAAAGCGATAAAGTATTTATAGTTTTAATAGCAAAAGCAGTCACTTTCAGCAAATAGCAATAGCAAGAGCGAAAATGCTTGATGCTGCCTGTGGTTGTAGCAATAGAAGAAAAATCGAGAGCAAACTCAGCCCCAAAAAATGATAAACGACTGAAAAATCCATACAAATTTGTATAAAATGTAACAAATTTACTTAACCCTGATAGGCACTGAACCGTATTGTGGCATAGGAAGACGCACAATACGGCTACAAATCAGGGACGAAGAAAGGCAGAGGCGAGAACGGAGCTGGGCAGAGGCACCAGGACTGCGACAAGCCAGAAGTCATTTATTTGGCTATAATCAAAATCGATTTAAGCAAGTAATATCCATGGGGAAGAATACTCACCGTTTTATTGACAGGACACTGTAAACTGAGAAGTCACCTAACCAAATTAGATATTTATAGTAGCGACGCATGCAGGTTTTGTCGAATCAGGGCGGAATTCCCAATGCACATCCTAGCAGAATGCGTCGCCTTAATAAGGAAAAGATGCAGCACCCTAGGGAAGCATGTCTTGAAACCCAAGAACATAGAAACCCTTAACCCAACAAAGATCCTAGCATTCGTGCAGGAGCTGGGGTTGATGGAAGAGCTGTAGGCTCAGAAGGGGGCACAATTGGCCTTATATGTAGGTCGCAGTGCTGTTTCCCCAATTATAATAATAATAACAAATTTAATTATAAGTTTGTTCCAAATTGATTGACTCATTGAAGTGCTGATTATTGTATTTATAAAAATTGATTGACTCATTGCTGATTATTCTATTCATAAAAATTGATTGACTCATTGAAGTGCTGATTATTGTATTTATAAAAATTGGTGGATTGTGCTCCGACAGATTGTAAATAACTTAAATACATATATAATAATTGGAGAATGCTATTTCTGGCAGTACTCAAGTACATACCTACCCTTATTTACATTTGCATTCCAAAATACACATAACTTTCAATTAATTGTAACAAATTCGTACAGTAATATATACAGTGAGAGAAAGCAATTACGTTTTTTCTTTGACACTGTTTACTTTGAGCTGTCTCTCACTGTATATATATTCTATATAGGTTGAATTCAGTTGAATAAAATCAACCTTGTTCTGATTTGTTGACTGTGCTCTATAAAAAGTGCAGAACCCACCGATAATACAATTTCTGGCAGCACTCAAGAACTTAACTAACTTTGTTTTTCAGTTTTCAATAACTTTGTTTCCTTGGCTGTGTGCCACCACAGTGGCAACTCCTTGACGGCCACGAATAACGATGTGAAGCATGTCTCATTTTGTTCTTTCTGTAAGCTGAAACTGTGAGCTAAGGATGCGGATGCAGCCAGACAGCTGTGCTCGTTAGTGGCTATAATTAAGCTAAAGGGAAATGAAACTCGAGAACTTATTTAGTTTTTAAAGATCATATTTACTTCAATCACAGCACAGAATACAGAGAATTTTTATTTCAGGGTTTCCTTGTGGCCTTGGAAAGGAAATATGAAATTGAAACGCAAGAGAAAAGCTATTGGTTATATTCAGTGTGTGGGTGTGGGTGTGTGTGTGTGTGTGTGTGAGTGAGGAAAACGAGAAAAGACTTGCGTGGGTGCAAGCGCTAGAAGCAGACAGCGGGTAGCAGCTGAAGGCGCTGCTGTGTAAATTGGAAAATGTATTGATAACTGCAGAGAAAGAGAGAGAGGTGGGAAAGGGATAGCAGAGGCAGAGGCAGAGGCAGCGGAAAAAGCAGAAATAAACCTCGAATGGTGTTGTTGTTTCTTTGGAAGGTGTTTGTGATATTATTTTCAAACTTATCAATTATTTGTTGACATGTATTTTTATAGGTTTGCTTTTACTGCTAATTTAAAAGTTTTTTTTTGTTCTTTTTTTGCTTTTTAACACACATCTAACACCTATATATATATATATATTACTTTTTAGATTGAATTATGTTTGCATATATATATATATATATATATATGTATATATATATATATATCGATCGCATGTATATGTATATAAGTTTTTTGTTTATGTATATGTTTAAAACACAGTTGCCAGTTTGCTAGTTACATTTGACTTGGTTCTACGCTTAAGATCAGGTTCGAAATGATTTTTTCTTTTCTTTTTTTTTTTTGTTGTTTTTTTGTTTTTTTGTAGTGGTACAGCAGTTTTTGCGTTGAGTTGATTGTTGCCAGTTGCTAATAAAACATAAGTTTGTATATTTCTAAACTGCTACTTACAAATAATACATAAATTGTACAAACAATTACACAAAGAAATTTATACAATAACTGAACCCCATTAACTAAAAATAATCTCAATTTGTGAATTGGAACTTAATCTCGATTTAGTCGCACAGCTAAAAACTAAGAACTGAATAAGCAAGCATTTATATATGTATAAATCTATATATTAGTAGCATATGCGAATATTGAAGAATGCATTTCGACTTCCACTCAATTCAGTTCTTGCTAGGAAGATTTGTGTAAAAATTATAAATCAGCCTTCGTCCCATTGACTAAAAGTGTTGCCTGCGCCTTGGCTCTCTTTGATCATCCTGCGGCAGCTCCACAAAACAATGTGTCCTTTATCTTCAGTACTGATAGTTGTGTGGAAAGACGGCGCGAGCGGGCAGATAGCAAGGATCGTGCTGATTGCGATAGCGACGCGCAAAGAAAACGGCCAAAACCTGTTGACAATTAAATAAAAAACACTCATTAGAAAAATATGCAAATAACACTAAAATACCCCATAAAAAATAAATATTAAAGCATAATCAAATTTATTACATGAATATATATCTATATATACGTATATATATATCTCACCAGTTGCTCTCTTAGCCATGTTTAAATGCTCTAAAGAGTGTTTTTAGTTTCAGAGGTCGCCCGAGGACTTTGATTTGTTAGTTAGTGAATTCGAATGAATATTCCTCAAGAATACATTCGATTTATATGTATGCATATGTGTGTGTTTTTTTGGGTGTATATGTATGCGTGTGTGTGTGTGTGTGGGGTGTGTTAAAATTTTCAGTTCGAAAAACACTTGATTGCTTGCGTTTTGTTAAAAAGGAGTAAACACACTGCTACATATCTTGTATATAAATGTATTGTATATAGATAGATATATATATATATATATATATATTTCTAAAGTTGTAAATGTATGTATGGCCTAATGCATTTACGTACTGCTTTGGTTTGCCTGCCTACACTCGTATATATGCCGAGTACAGTGATCACTCGCTACGTAAATCTTAAATAAAAAAAACATTTTTTGGAAATTAAAAGTAATTAATTAAAAAAATCTGATTTTCAATTATTTATTTCCAATTTAAATAATGTGGTCTAAGCTTGGAAATTGGAAAATTATAATTTTAAATACAATTTTTTTTTTTAACTCAAAAAAAAAAACAATACTTTTTTTAAAAAAGGATTTTCATAAATCAAAATAATTCATAAGCCGAAGCGTTTCAGTTAGCGAGTGTACACTGTACTTATGGCTGTGTATGCAAGCACCTAATGTGTATATAAGTATATATGTATGGATGCTCGTATAAATATATATATTATGTATAATGTATATAGATGTATTTGTGTATCAGTGTGTGTGTGTAGTGTGTGTCTGTGTGATGATAGCAGCTAACCACAAAAGGTTGATCTAATAGACCCACGATTGTTACATGAATATGAAATTTACACATTGACATTAAACTTTTTTGTTCTTTTTAATTTTTGGATTTTTTCTTCTTTTTTTTTGTGGGGGGATTTTGGGGGAGAGTTTTGGTTAGCAACTTAGAGGAAGGCGCTGGGCAAGCCGCGCGGATCCTTTTGATTGCGATAGCGCACTGTTAGCCAGACACCAACGAACTGAGATTGCAGCATGTTAAATATGAGAAGAGGACAAGAGGATTAAAAAAAATCCATACGATATGCGAGATAAGAGATTAGAGATAACAAATAGCAAGGGAACTCACCTCAGTGAAGCTGAAGAAGATGCCCAGACCACCGCATAGCTTAAAGGCATAATTAATCTTATCCTCTAGCAGAGGGCCACAGGGACCACAATGACATAACGGATCCTTGGAATCGGCACAACACTCCCGATTAATCAGATCGCAGCTGGGCTCCTCATCGTTGACATTGGTTATGGTGGCGGTGGTGGTGATTGGGGTGGCTGGTGTGGTGGTGGCATTGAAGCCACAGCAAAGGAAACTATCCTGCACCTGTTTGCGCAACTTTGGCGGCACCGTCTTCCAGCCCTGCTCGGCAAACTGTTGCTGCTGCGCGGCATTCACAGCCAGGCAGGAGCTGGCAATCGAGAACTGAATGAGGAACAGCATGAACAGAATGATCATGTACTGAGATCATCAATTTGAGGCATTTAAAGAGTTAAGTAGCAAACCAATAATAATCGAAAAAATTATGATATAAATATATTGCTGACCAATGTGTTTGTGATTTAACATAATATTTCTAAAGAGGTTATTTTGAATTTAACCATACAGTTAGCTGGCTAATTGTTAAATGTGGTAGTTTGCCATGAGTTTTACTTGAAAAACTTGACTTGAAAAGAAGGAAAAGCTTGGATTTATGATATAGTAGTTATTGATTGTTATTGTTAGTGAAGGAAACTATATTAAAATATTTGAATTGATTTTTTTTGCTTCAATCATATAAGTTCTTAATTAGTTAGTTTTCAAGAGGAAATGAAAGCGAAAGTTTGGAACTATGATATTATTGATGATAGTTCTTGTTTGAATTCATAAAATAATTTTAAAATTCGAAATTGCTCAGTTTTTAAGAGGAGGCTATAAATGAAGATCTTTTTACACAAATCAATTTTCAGAATATCATTGCTACATAAAAATAAAATTCAATAAACATTGGAAATTTCATAGAAATAGATTTAGAGCTGAGATAAAAGTGATTGATGGAAATACACTCAAAAATGTGTTTTTACGTATCACATATCCAATAAAAAGTCAGTCGAAATTGAAAAATGAATATGCTATTAATATAAGCTGACATAATTGTAGCACCAATATTGTGCTATCAGTTCATGTTGTACGGTAGCAGCTGATAACCTTCCAGCTGACGCAACTGCGAAACGAGCGGAAGTCGATGGCAAAGCGCTCCGAGAGCCAAGCCAAGTGTTGTACGTACAAAGTCATTTGATTTATGCCAAGAGTGCTGCGTCATTATGAAGCCCACCTCAAGCAGCACTAATACACATGCATGCATAATGCATGTCCCGTCAGAGGGGGGCATGGGGATAAGGAAGAGGGTATTTTAGAATGGCATTCGACATGCGTTGACCTTGTGCAGTTGTGCGTGTAGTGCTGCATAACGGTGCAAGCATGCATGCACATTGTTGTACTTGTAATTGTAGTTATAGTGTTGTGTAAAAAGGATACAAAGAAGAGCATCACTTGATGATGCTTGACAGCGCCAGCGAGGCCCAGCATGGATATGCAGATGAGTATCACGCCGCAGGCAAGGATGCCGCCAACAATTGGCAGATTTGTAACGACCGACGCAGCCCGAGCATAGACACCAACGCCAATCAGCAAGAAACCAATCATCTACAAGAACGGAGAAAGAAACAAAGAGGGGAAAAAATATTAGACGCAGCGCACTTTAAATACCCTGACTCAAATAAGTTTATGTTGAATATTTTATATAAAAATTATTTATATATATTATATACATTTATATATATATTATTTATTTTTATATATTATTAATGTAACTTCGAAAATCGAAACAAAAACTTTAGTCTTTTACTTTCCGACATAATGAAAACATCCTCAACGAGGGTATATATGAAATATAGAGACAGAAACGAGGACAACTGTTTACTCTATAAATAGCAGACATACAACATTAACCGTTGCACGAATTTCACAAAGTAGACACAACAACAAATTTCAAACTGTTTTTTCCTCGTTGTTGTTGTTTCTGTATTGTATATACGCAATTTTTGCAGTTTACTTTTTTTGTTGCTGTTTGCTTACCACATATAAAATGTTTAGCGCAATTAGCGCATTCTTCGAGCAGGTAAAACCACCACACATTTTGCTGATTGCGTTTAGCTGTCGCTTCTTAGTTATGGTTTAATATGTTTATTTCTTAAATTGTACGAACTTTAGCTTATTATTTGATACTTGTATGGCGTAGGTTTCCCTTTCACTGTAATACACATTCGAAATGTGCTAAAAATTGCGTTGTGTCTACACGCAAAACATGCTAAGAAAATAAATACCATTTGCTACGAGAGGGAAAAGGCTGAAGAACCAACATTTATTTGCTGATATGGCAACTCTTGAATGTGTATCTATTGTGACCCAACACTGACTGGTATAAGAATAAAATATGCTTTACTATATTTATGTAAGAAAATAAAACTTTAATTTTGATATAATTGAATAATTTGTGTAATGGAATTGCAGCAATTTATTTTAGAAAAGTAGTTTTTAAAGAAGTTTGACAACACTGAATTTGGGTTGTTGCATTTGCTAATTCGTAGCCGATAACCAAACCCATGTACTGTACAGTTTTCAAATTTAGAAAATTGTGAATATATAAGTGATTATTTTTTCACAAGTGTAAAGAATTATTTAATGAAATGCAATGGAAAAATTGTCAATTGGCAGTAGATTTAAACACGATGTGTTTTAACATGTACGATCGTGTCGTGTCGTGACACAGCAAATGCACATCAAGAACAGCCAAACGACAACAAAACGAACAAGTGCCGTTAATTGCATTTTTCTACCAAGCCAAAAATTCCGCGCGTTGAAACAAAAAAAAAAGCTAACAAAAAAAGAGGCAAAGGCAAACAACTTCATTGCGTGTCATGGCAAGTTATTGGCCTAGGACCTCCGAGCAGGCAATATTTGGCAGCAACAGCGAACGTACATAAATTTATGGGCAAACGATAAGCGCCGGCCAAAAACCATTTGCTATTTTGCTGCCCAAAATTGGACAAGGAACGTGCGCCGCTCTCCCCTCTCGCTCACTCTCTATTCTCTCAATCTATGTCCTTCCTCTCTCTTCCTCACTCTCCTCGTCCGCATTTGCTTGTGTCGCCTTGCGCTTTAAGTAAAATTTAGTAGCTGTCAAAGCCATCAGCTGGTGCCGGGCAACACCTACAGTAGCGGCACGCAACTAAGCACACCACTTCATACATACCTACATACATACATACTTACATAAATACATGCATACTTGTATACATTCATTTATTAGCACAATAGAGTTGAGCGCGTGACTTCAATTTGCTCGTGACCCAACTACACATTTTGGCGATCGTGAAAATAAACGATTTACAATGAAGAGAATATATTTAATAAAATGCTATAAATAAAAATCGATAATTTTTTTTTTGTATATTTCTTTATTTTTGGTATATCTCAATAAGTTAACACAGGAGTGCAGCAAGAGTGATCCTTCACTTATCCAACTGGGTCATTGCGTTGTAGATATCTGCGTCGAAATCTATCTTATCGCCATCAATTTCGAACACCTCTTTGGCACGTAGGAGATGGGTGGAAATTGGAATACCAATTACCTCTACCCAGTCGCCCTTAGCCGCTCGTAGTTCACTTTGCAGACGGATGCGTAGCTTGTATTTATCCGTGCTGTTGGCCAGCAGCGTCCTACCGGCAACAGTTTCCACTCGCACCATGATGCTGACGTTTTTGCCGGCAAACTGCTTCAGCATGCTGCCATTTATAAGGGTACGTCCCGAATTCATATTCCTGAACTCCGTTTCACTCTTCCAAAATTGTAAATTTGCGAATGACCTGCAGCAAGCGAGCTTACGGTAAACACAAACAATAAAAGCGCGCGTAAGCAAAACTATGTCAGCTTTGACATATATCGATGATATATCGATAATTATAAGTGTACTATCGAAATTGGACACGAAAGTTAAGTTTTTCATATGCGAGTTGCATTTTAAGAGCTCACTATAAAAATCGTATTTGAACAAAAAAAAGGTCACACTTGATGATTTACTTTGTTCATCCATCTAATTTGTTGCCAAAGAAGGACGCCAAAGAGCTGGTAATTGATCCAATGAAACATATTTCTAGAATATATATGTTGTATATTAAATTTAATGTTAGATATTTAATCAAAAGTGTATGCAAGTTTAGGTATTTGCCAGCAATTGAAGCCTAGTAAAACTTTTCCTATTAATATCCAATATTGTCGAATCTTTTATTAGACTTCAACTTCAAGGTTCTTCGTTATCATTGTTCTCGCTTCAGAGACTTGTTTTAATGGGTAATCTAACAGCTTTGTAGGACATTAAATATTCCGATATTTTAATATACAATACAATTTTTATCCAATGTACAAGCCCCATTTTATTACAAGTACAAAAGCCATAAGAAAACTCTTTAACAAATGCTCAGATAACAAAGAAAGAGAAAAAATTAAACTCAAGAACTTTCAATTCTAATAATAATGGCTTAGAGCAGCTGATAATATATAACGTTTGTCCTTCGACATCGACATAGTAGTTATGGAGAACTGTTACTCAAATTTTGAAATGTCACATATTTTTCGTTGCACAACACTAAAACATACACCGCGAACTTGCTGTGTATATTTTTTTTTTTATTCTAGTATCAAAATCTCATTTTCCAACAAGGATGTACAAACCAACCTCACTTTTATAATGCTGCGGAGTTTTGGGAAAGTGTATGCAATATTCGGTGTGATGATGTTAAATTTTCTCTCTTCATTTCACCTGTTAAAAGTGTTTGCTTTCGACAGATGGCTCGTGTTGTGCTGGCAAAACTTCGACACGCGCTCATCCTTAATACAAAAGCACACACCCAACACACTCACACACACACACACACAAAATACACACACACCTCGAGTTGAGATCAGGTGAAGCATCTCTTCATCTGTAAGCCAAGTCGCCTTCGACTTTGCGTGCAAATGGCGAATATGCTGAGTCTGACTTTGGCCTATGGCTTTATAAGGCAGTTCTGATGTTGATGTTGCTGTTGTTGCAGTTATTGTTGTTGTTGTTGTTGTTGTTGATGTTGCTGTTGCTGTTGCTGTTGCTGTCGCTTGTCATTTGCTTTTAGCCTCGGCTCATTGGCAGCTTTATTGGCCTTGGCATGCGTGTGTGGTCCCAGCCGCATACCAATCGAAAATATGAATACAAATGTGTACCCGTTATTCATATGCTTGTGGCACACAGCTCGTAAATATGAATCGCATGCTGCAAGTGCCTAAGTGCCTCAACAACAAGACGAGAGCTCGTTAGTCTTTCCGTTCGTTTTGTGTCGTTCGTTGTGTGAAAAATGGCTAAACTGCTTCTAACTGTCCCTAAGAAGAGATGGCCAAAAACAGAACAAAAATAAAAAAGAAAAAAAACACGTGAAATTAGACTGCAACGATGCACGTCCGCCGATAGAACTGATCGTGCAACAACAACAACAATAGCAGCAAAAGCAACAGCAACAGCAACGTCGCCCAAACTAATTAACATATTCAAATATTAGTCGCATTGTTTGCTGGCCACATTTCTTCTCTCTCTTCTCGCTTCTGCTTGCCTCTCTCTCGGTGCAGTTCTGTGTTTATTGAAAAACCATTTTACGGTTTCATGCTTGGCAGTCATTGCGCCTGGTTTAGTACCCAACTTGCCGGTACTGTCCCACCCCGCCTCGCCCCTGAACCCAGCCACGCCCACAGCATCTTCGTTTTCCATACGCCATACCCTGTAAAATGGTTTCAGCAGCGGCTATCACAAATTTGTCAGCAAATTTTCTTTGGCAGCAAGCAAACTTGCTTTAATATTTTTTTTTTATTTTAGTATTTTTGTTGTTCTTTGTAAAACACACTTTTAACAATCTAATATAATTTAATTTATATATATCCAATATGTTTTAAGTCCATTGAAAATGTCATCGAATCGAAATAAAAATCGAATATTTATTTGCAATCGAAATAAAAGTAATAATAAATTGTATAAAATGAATATAAAAATGCATTTAATTGTGCAACAAAATATATTTGAATGTTCATTACGATCATATTGGCTTGTTTTGCATATCTGAAGATATGGCTGCTCTACTACAGAGTATCTGTTGGCTAGGCATGCTCGAGTGGACCACTACAACTTGTTGGCTTTTGTTAGTGTGTTGCCTTTGGCGCTATTTTTATCGCATTTTAAATGGCTATTTGTAGTTGTTGTTCCACCAGGAAGTGGCATAAATTCGCAGTGCATAATGGCCGTGAATAAATTATTTTTCCATCCAGGTTGAGGCTCCTGCACGGGCTCCACGCGCCCCGTTTTTATGATGGTGATAAGACCGGGGCCAAAAAAAAATAAAACAAAAAAAATGCAGTCGCGCCTCCTTCATCTTGCAGCAATGCGTTGTTGTTCAATGAAATGAAAAACACGCAGCCAAAAAAAGAACAATGCACTGGTTACGTAATCACTTACTGCGATTGTTGTCCTGAACCCCATAAACCCCAAACCCAGACGCAAAGCTGGAACCTCATCTTTGGTCTTCTAGCCAGCGGCCATCCTTCTGCAGCCATAAAGTCAAGCCCACAGTAAAGGAAGATCTTCTTCGTCTACTTCCCCTGCTCCCAGCCAGGCTTAAATTGAATACGCAAAGGCAGGCAGTGAAAAGCCTGCACAAAGGTCGCACAGTTGCCAAGATCGTTCAGCGGAAGTAACTCTGCCCAGGGTTACGCAACCACAAGATACTCTTCAGACTCTTCTCTCTGCTCTTCTCCATCCTCATTTCCTCAACGCCAAACGCACTCAATTAATCACTTTAACTGTAAAACGGTTTCCGCTTCAATTCTGAGTAGGAAATACTTACAAGCTTCACATTATAAAATATTTTTAATAGATTTGTTTTCGATTGAAATTCAAAACCAGAACAGTCAGCAAAATTTGATGAAATCAAACCAGAGCCGAAACTTTTACGCGATTAAAACTCGGATCCAGAATCGAAAGTGGAACGAAAACTGAATCGATTTGTTTCCTTTGTTTTTGATGGTTGGAAATTAATGATTGATTGATTGATTGGAGAGTGTTGCATGGTTTGAGCAAGTTTAAATGGTGTTGAAGCTTAACAAGGTCTTTGCTTGAGATTGAATTAAACATGTCCATGACAGATTCAATGTTCACTTTTACATGTATTATTGTATTCTACACTGAGCAGAATTAACTACCATAATTTGATTATTAGCTAATAATTCTAAAAATTGCAAAGACAAGAATCAAATCAATCAAAACGACAATCAAGTGAACAACAAAAGGGTTTTTCTTACAAATTGATTTATTTATCGAACAATCGAACTATTCATTTGTGCCACAAATCGGTGCAGTTACAGCAACCGTTTTAGGATTAACAAATGTGGCAATACAATAACCATCACCGAGGGACCAAGAGGCATTTGCTTATGTTGTCTTTTATTAACCGCCTACCAACAAAATTAAGGATGTTCCCACACATGGTTATCCTGTGAATTAAGACTTCAAATACACAGTTCGCTCCCTAATCTTTGAACAACGGCAATTTGAGGCGATTGCTTCTTGGCCTAAGCGTACCAATTGGTAACACAAGCAAACAAGCTTAAGCAATTTGGAGTGCTCTGGATGCGAGAGCTCGACTAGGAGATACCCTGTTCCTAAGTATAAGATTTTGCCAGTAATTACGGATCATCATAAATATTATAAATATGAAGATATATATAGAAATCAAATAGAAAACCAGTATCGGTATGAACTTTATCTAGTGCTGGTATACAATTTTATGGCTTATACAAAGAGACAAATGGATATGGCTAGAACCACTTGGCTTTTAATGAATTGATACACTTTGCGGGGTCGTAGGTGCATCCATCTCCATAGCTTCATTAAACACTTTTTAACCAATTTTTAATGGATTCTGGGTATAAAAACTTAAGCATTTTACAATTTCTAATGGCTTTGCGCCAAGAGCAGGCTACTGCAACAGTTTTGTCTGTCTAGCTGGTTGAGTTTAACTGAATTTGTTTGAGTCTGGTTTGGCCCTGTCTGGTCAATGTCCTTCTGGCTGGTTGGCTGGTTGGCTGTCTGGTTGGTGGGCCTTGCATGCGCACGACGCGTCAACAGATGTTATCCCCAAGTGGAGGCAAGTGACCTCAGGTAGGGCCATAAATTCTCACAGCGTTTGGTTGCAGCACCAAATGTTCCAATTTGTATTTGTTGTTTGTTGCTGTTGCTCTTAGTTGTTGTTAGCCGGGGTCTGCATTTTATTTAATTTGGCCTGCCCAATTGGGCAATGGTGCAATTAGAGACAAATGTTTTTCGCGTTGCATTCCTTGGCGGCTATTTAAACCTCTTGTACCAGGCAATTAGTTTCGGGCCCAGCCCCAAAAAAAAAAAAATCAGGCGAAAGTTATCAGGATGCGGGATGCGGTTGGTGGAGGAAGTTGAAGCGATTTCCCACACGTTTGTTTGCTTAATTAGGTGAAAACTGGCTAACAGCTGTCGCCAAAACGGTTGTGGCTGCCTCTGCTCTTGGCCATGGCTAAAAAGGCTGCCGCCTTGCCGTCTTTTGCTAATGAGCAGGACAAGCTGGCGAAAAGAAAAGTAAGCAGGCAAAAATGGAAATCGTTTCGCGTTGCGAAGTGCCACAAAATTCCAGCTACTATCGCTTGTAATAATACTCTATCGTCATGGGGTATCGAAATAATTTTAAGCAGTTTGTTTTGAATTCTATTAGGTTCCAAACTTACATTTTTGTTATGCTAAAAAATAAAGTTTCACAAATTGATTGGCGTTTAACATTATTAACTTAAATTGAATAAGTGAGGTTAAGTTGCGCAATTCAATTAAAGGAACTACATTTAAAAGAAACATTATTTAAAGCCACAACTTTAAAAACGTACTTTCATAGTTCTTAAGTCATTTGATTTGTTTTTTAAAATCAATAAAATCGATCAATCGAATCTATAAAGTTGGATTTGTGATCATTCTCTAACTACAGCCGTGCGTAGCTCCTCAAATGCCAGAAACTTTTTATCTTGTATAAAAATCCAACTTAAAAAAATAAAGAATGTAAAAAATATAGGTAATTAATGTTTAATATAAAAAATAATAATAATAATAATAATGAATATAAAAAATGTGTAATTAAGTAACGACAGCTCCAAATGCAACCATATCTATATAATATAGTAATTTAATCTACAACACAATAAAAATATAAAAATATTAATAATTAATAATAATTAATAAATAATGCAAATAAAACTACTTTTTGCTAGGGTTTTTTTTTTACTTTTATTTTTTTTCAGCGTGATACCATCATGGAAAATTATTGCTGTCGAGCAAAGGCAAATATTGGAATAATTTTTGCTGCTCTTTAAATTCGCTCTGTGGGAGTGTCGATATATATGTATCTATGTCAAGATTAGGCATATAAGGTGCGGTGTGCCGAATGTGCAGATTTCGCTCTTGGTCTTTTTTTCATTGTTTGTTTGTTTGTTTTTTTTTTGGTTTTTGCATTTGGCATTTGACATTGCCCATCGTCATGGCAAGTGCATAATTTTTCAATCAATGCGAGCAGCTGTAAGCAAACAGCAGAGAGCTGAGAAAAAAAATACAAAACAAACAACAAAAGCCCCACAAACAAGCTGCAAAAGCAACAGGCGGCCAACGAGGCCGGGCCGAAAAAATCGTGATGTGGCCAACATGGCTAAAAGAGCTGGCGGATGCTCTCAGGAAGCGAACGCGCTCGCCGGCAACAAAATCAGCTCTGTCAAAAGCATTTAAATGCAAATGCAAATGGCCATAAAGCGTGAGGGTGTTCAATGCGAGCTTTATGCAGCGATGTGGGCCAAAAAGCGAGCAAGACGTTTGTCAATGCAGCCCATCCGGCCCAGTCAGCTCAGAGTGTCAAAAGAAGTGTGTGGGTGTTACTACACTGGCAGAAATATATGCATATATATATTATATATACACATGTTGTCAGAAGCGAATGTCTAAATCCTTATAGCGAAACACTTATTTCAAGCTGCTTTTTTTTTAAACCTAAAAGTTTGTAAATGTTAAACTGTCATTGAGCGAAGAGCTTAAAAGAGTTGCTTCCAAATGAATCCTGATATAATCTTAAATATAAATATAATCAGCTTCAATTTGGTATTTAAGTTCTTAAATTTAGATCTAAAACGCGTTCAACTTCTTTCACAATAAAATTGAGAAGTGGCAAGACAACAAACCTCTTTCAAGGCTTTGCAGCTTAGAATATTCAAACTCAAACTTGGAATATATTTTTGGCTTATGATTTTGGCACCTTTTCTTACTTTTGATACTTATTGAATTTGGATTGTTTTTATTTCTCTTTGTAAAAACGAATTTGATCAGGGTGTCAAACCGAATTAGTCAGGATAGTCCCCAATAATATCAGTTTCTTAAAGAAATGTTAAATTGAGGTTTCGATTCTGAAATTCAATTGGTTAAGTTTCGGTTCTGTTTCTGAATTTCAAACTTAAAGCGTATGCAAATATATGCCGGCTGTAGTTTAGAACAATCGATTGTTGGTTTCTGCAAGTGTAGCAAGTCGAAATGCTATTGTATTTAGAAAGTGGGATCCTTGGGCAGCAGTGGAGCTGTGAAACGACAGGCCAACAGGCCACAAGCAATAGCGCTAATTAAAAGACATTGCTAAATGACAAAGACCTAATGGTCAGGTATTTGCATAGCTGTCAACGTTAATGCCCACACTTGGTCGGAGCGTCGTGCAGCCGGTCTGCATCCTATACACAGTTGCCACATGCGGCGCTCACACAACTGAGACACGATACTTGGTGGCTTCTCCTGCAGGCTGCAGACCAAATACGCACATAGAGCTGACCATATAAATTGTCAACGTGATGTAGTTGATGGCTTTTTAATAGGGGCGTGTATTATTCAGCAGGCCAACGCACATTGCACGACTTGCCCCCTCTTTCTCCCTATTCGAGCCTCTGCTCATCTTGCCAAGTCGCAGATCTTCTGGCGATGACTTCATTCAGCGGCACGCGTCTTTGTTTCATGCTCTTGATTAATGGTTGGATGACGCCTCCTCTCGGTATTCTAAAAGGTGGCCTGCCTGCGTTTGCCACTCTGCATCTTTGATCAGACGTTCTCGCAGTTCGCCAGTTTGCCATGTGTAAATGGCGTGCGTAGCTGAAGCGTTAAAGAGATCATAAAACGCCTCGCTTAACTCTTTGCTATGCTTCATAATTTGATTAACACTTCTGCCAGCTGGTTCAACTTCAGAGCCGTATCACATACACACCAAGATAATATGGTTATGTCTTTGCGAAATTAGTTCTCTAATTGTTCAAGTACAAGAGTAGAGAAGCAGTAAGTTAATTGATATTCGTCGAGAGTCAACAAATTCCTGGCTTAAATAAAGTTCTTTCAAGAACATTTTATACTGGCCTGAAATGTGTAAAATCTTTTTACTTCTTCAAAAATTAAGTAAAGAACAACAAAATAAGTCTAATAATACTTAAAGCGAGTTTGAAATGCTTTCGTCAAGTATACAAAATACAATTCTTGATTTCAAAGTTGCATTTTTTACTAGAAGAACTCTTTGTACACGGTTTTAAATAAATTACCATAATCAGATTAACGGTGGGAAACACTTCCTTCTTTGCTGTGGAACACCATTAGACATGGGGAGACTTCATTAAATGGACAGAATGGACAAACACAAAAACAAAAGATAAAAAAAAAATGCTTGAACGATTTCCTAGACCCTCAACCCTCAAGTTTCTCAAAATTGATTGATACCAATATAATTATCCAGCGAACCTAATCCATTTAAACGAGCCCCAACTTTAACCAACTTAAAACAATCTAATCAATCAATCAAGCAATCATTAATTACCATCCTTCGAAACATAATGACAGCTAATTAAATTTTAATGTCATATTAGAGAAAAGGCTTTAGTCTGTTTCGGTTATGATTTCTTGATAGTTTGCTTAAGTGTAGTTTGCTCAATGCTCACACAGCCGTTAAACGATTATAATTTGTTGGGGTTTTTAGCATTTCACTTAACCTTCAAACACGAAATGCGCTTGTCATCTATCATTGGCCTTGACAAACACTACTTGGGGCAATAGGGGCTTCGAGCTGCTTGAAGGTGATTGACTGCTGTATTGTAGGGTCGCTACTGTCCACACTGTGTCAATCCATCAGCAGAAATGGCTGTGGCTGTGGCTGTGGCTCTGGCTGTCTCTCGCAGCAACAGCTACATGTGGCTACAAATTTATTAACCAGCAATTTGTCAGCCAGTTCGACCCACAGAATCTTAATTAGCAAGATGCGCGCCTCAGAGTACATCGAATGATTGCGTAAGATAGGAATAAAAAAAAACACATACATATATCATTAGGAGTGCTCTGTGCACATCCGTTGCTGGCCAATGAGTGAACAAATTGTGTTGGAAAACTGAAATGGAAAACTTTAAATACCGGCTGTCTATATGTGATGTATAGAAAATCTTTGTTGTTCACCCCAAGTCCATTCTTCGGCGTGCCCAAGATGGCCATTATTTCTTGTCTTCACTTTTTTACAGTCTAATAATACATAAATAAATAACCTGAAGCAAAAGCTATGAATTCTAATTATCGCTGCTGCCGGCGGCGATGTTTGCTGCTGCTGCTGGTGGCGGACTCAAGTTGATAATCAATAATGATCCAAGCAAAGCAGTCACAATTGCAGTTTGGTTAAGCTGATAACTGAGTTTTAGTGATCCGTTGTGGTCGGTTGCAACATATAAATTGTCGGCAGGAAAAGTAAGAAAATGTTTAAAGGGAAATCTACGATAAAATACACAGGTATCTTGGTATCTGGTAACTTTGAATCCATCTAACACTTTTCCAACATTTGCCACCCATTTATTTCAAGAAAATAAACAATTGATATTTATAGATGTATATAGAGTTTATTATTATGTGTAGAGTTTATTGCATTTACTTAATCAGTACAATTTGTTTAGAAAAATATATATGTATGTATAAATATTGTTCTCATTAAAACTTAAGATCCTTAAACTTTAGCCTTTATGCTGATTGTGTTTATATATTGCTGTTGTCATTTTTGATCCCCTTACTAAGCACCTCTCCTAAAATTTAGCACCTCTCTGCGTTTCGGCAATAAATTAGCAAATAGCGTTAGCAATAAATAAATTAGAAATAAATAGTTAGGTTGAGTACAATAAATATAGATTGATTCGAGAAAATAAAAATGTGAAACGCAGTCCGAGTGCAAAAGAATTTGGCACAAACATTTTGATACAAAATTATTTGGCAAATCTGCAAAATGGGAATTGTTATTGTTTTTTTTGTTGTTTATTTTTTTTTTGTTTTTGGACTGCGTTTCATATTATAAAGTAGCTCGAAGCAACAATAAATAATACAAACTTCAATAAATAAAATATAGTAGATAAAAGTTATAAATGCACTTCACATTGCCTCAGCTATAGACTTAGATTTTAGATACTCCTTGGAGATTTATTTCACTACACGCGACAAAAAAATTAGCCTAATTTTTGCTAAAAAATTGTTCGAGAAAAAAAAGAACTAAAAAAGTCTAAAAAAATTTGCTAAAACTTGATTTTTGCTTGCTTCAGTTTTGGCTATAAATGCAATGCGCAGTTTTAAAATGCTGGAAAATGTGTAGACGGATTTCCACAAGCATTTAAAAGCGCGCATTTAAATTGTTTATCAAATTCCAATTGCGTATACGATTAATGTGTAAACTAAGCTAAAACTTAAGCTAAATGTGTTTCTTTTACGTAAAATTAAACTAAGAATTTTTCAAATGATTTTCATTGCATTCCGCTGCTTTTCGCTGCGCATACATACATATATAAATATATATTCATATATGTGCTAATTCAAGTCTCATCGAATCTTTTGAAGCTTTCGAGGCATATTGCGTTTGTTCCCAGCTAAATTGTGAGAGCTATCCGATACCCTCTCTAGTACTGCTGACCATAGCGTCCATTGATGCCGCTGTCATAAAGTTTGCTCAGCGTATCCTTGGCGCTGCTAACATGCGACGCTCCGGCCGGGGGTGGTGGGCCATAGAGGATTGTGGGTGCACCGTATGTAATAGTGGGCGTGGGATCCTGCTGGTAAAGATAGCGCTCCTTCTTGGTGCGTCGCTGCACAGTCTTCCAAATGCCAAAGATGCTCAGCTGGGCGAGCAAAAACAGGGAGCCGGCAAAAATCAGACCTGGAAATAAAGAGAGAGTTCGAGAATTTAGTATTGAACACCTTTTGAGGCCAATGTCAAACCAGAATGGCGTTTATAACTTTAAATGTAGTATTCAACTAGAGGTCAAACCACGATGAAGAAGCCCTGGTTTTTCGGATCACTTTTGACAAAGTTATGGCTCTAGTAAGTTTTGATATATTCCCCATTTACACCTATCATAAACTGTATCTGATATTTTTTACGGATAAACGATAGAGAAGGCAAATTATCAAGAGGACGACTTGGAGATTCCCTCTATTCATATCTCTAGCGAACGTTTCATAATCGAGTCTGCATCTGCCAATTTTTTAATGGACAACCGATAAGAACTGGATTAACGGCATGCCTAAGAAAACAGGAAAAAATCGTGTTGAGAAATAATGAACCAGAAAGAGTGCAAGTAGCAAGTAGCAAGCAAGGAAGCGACTTAGTTATCAAAGAAAACAAAAGTGTACAGACACTTGACCCAGTTGGGATACCAAAAAGTGCTGCCGGCTGCTGATGCTGCTGCTGCTGCTGCTGTTGCTGCTGCTACTGCTGCTGCCGCTGTTGCTGCTGCTGTTGCTGTTGCTGCTGCTGCTGCTGCTGCTGCTGCTACTGCTGCT
This sequence comes from Drosophila cognata, assembly GCA_035041535.1. Classification (NCBI taxonomy): domain Eukaryota; kingdom Metazoa; phylum Arthropoda; class Insecta; order Diptera; family Drosophilidae; genus Drosophila; species Drosophila cognata. The sequence continues at coordinate 6,131,243 of JAWNLC010000571.1, read as the reverse complement.
GGGCAAAACGAAACCAACGACCGACCAAGTGACCAACTTTGACAGCGGCAAGTTGAAGATCAACAAAAACAATGAGAAATAAAGCAGCGACAATTTAGTGCATGAGTTGCATATTTTTTTTTCCAGTTCTTTATTTTTTATTTCGGCTGAGCTTCACTTTTCATGCAGCTCTCCTACACGAAATGCGGTTTCGGTTTGTGTTTTGGTTTTGGTTGTTGGGGTTCTCAAAAGTGCAACATGCCACATAAATAAGATCAGAGACCGGAGATGGTAGATTGGACCAAGAGGAAATTCGAAATGCCAATGCCGATGGAGGAATGGGTAGAAATCGAGGTGAAAGTGCCGCCAAACTGAAATGTGGCTTGTATGCGTTTTGTCGTCCAGTTCACGAAATTCTGAAAATGATTACGATGATCATCATGATGACGACGACGACGACGACGATGATGATGATGATGATGATGATGACATTACTGATGACTATCACAGATTACGCGGGTACATATGCATGTTGTTTTGGTTGCAGTTGTTGTATTTTTTGTTGTTGTACATCAAATGCCCATAAAAAGTAAGCGCCGACAACAAACACAAACAAAACCAACCAAAAAGCAACTAACTCAACATACAAGCGATGTTTGTTGTTGTTGTTGTTATTGCTGTTACTGTTGTTGTTGTTGTTGTTGTTGTTGTTGTCGTGGTCGTCATCGTTGTCGTGGTCTGTTGGCAATGACTTTTAACGAGTTTCAATAACAAAGCGCACGCACTTGAGGCTTTTTATTTATGTGCTTGCTTTACCTTTATATCTGTTTATCTATCTCTCTCTCTCTCTCTCTATCTTCCTGAACTCGCTCTCTTTCTGTCGTGCGTACATAACAACAATAAAAAAAAGCATACATGAAATTATTACAATTACGATAAACGGTAAGTCAGAGAGTCGGTGAGTGCAGAGCTCTGGGGCAAACTACAAAGAGCAATCAAATGGTAAACAATTTGAAAATATATAACCCAAAAAACATCGTCAGAACAATGAGCAACAAACAACAGCAATTATTGTTGTTTGGGTTTTTGTTTTGGAACTTTAACACTATGGGAACCAGTGCAACAAATCGGATGTGCAATGTGCAACACGAAGATAGGTAGATGAAAGCGAAGAAAAACTGATTGAAGAACCTGATGTTGCACATCTTACTTATTAAGTTGTGGAAAGTGAGAAGTAGACCGCTAATCAGGAAAAGGGATATTAAATGAAAGTGTGGAAAGTTGATCGAGTTTTTCTCAAACCAATGTTTAAAGCAGTTAATGTGCATATTTAACATAGTTTGACCCATTTAATTAGTTTTACTTACAGAGCACTCAGCTGATATATTATTAATATGTGTAAGATATTGTGTAAATGTGATCTGGAAACAGGCTATTCTAAAAGGGGAACCCATTCAGTTTCCGAGTGATGCAAAAAGCTAAACGTGTGCAAGGTAAAGATTCGGATATTTTGCTAAAAAAAAAAAGAGCTTTGATGTAATTGTGAACCATTCAAAATGATGATGGATCAATCAAATCAGATTATTATGAAGGAACAGAATTCAGCACATCATGTTCACCATCCGGCTATCAAAATACGTAATTACATGAACTGAGAATCATCTTCGCAAATTGTCGAGCATTATCCAAACACAAGACTAGACATTATCCAACACAATCTTAATGATAATTGATATAATCATAAGCAACAAAATGTGGTCTACTGTGAGTTGAACCGTTTTAAGAAATGATGACTTTGATATATAATTATGTTAATAGGCGGAGATAACAGTCGAAAACGCTTTAGAATTGAGCCATTGACGAAGGCATAATTCAAATAAATTTGTATAAATTATGTAGAGCTGGCCGCTAGATTGATTGCCACACGCATTCAATATTATGTCGGCGCTCCCTCGCTCTATCTCTCTCTCTCTCTCTTTCTCTCTCTTTCTCTCTCTCTCTCTCGCTCTTGGTGCAATGTGTGTGTGTGGCAAATGAGCTTAAGCGTTGAAGAGAAAACCGTTGCTCTAATTGCGGCCAATGAGTTCGGACGCGCTTTGCTTTTGCGGCTACAGCAGCGTAATTGCAACAGAAATTGATGTGGCTGCTGTTGCTGCTGCTGCTGGTGCTGCTGCTGCGGCAGCTGCTTTAGGTCCATCTGGAAGCTGTGGCAGCTGCTGGACCTGCTGCCGTCTAACAAGCTGTAAATTTAACGCTTCAACGCTGCATTTGTTATTAATGCGCCATGTCCAAAGCCAGGCATGGCAATTGCTCTACAAAAAGCTCCGCAATGACAACAACAACGGACTGCGTACACTCAGAGAAAAACGCGGCTCTAGCTACAAGTGCACGCATGTTAATGCTCCCATTGCTTCTCAAGTAATCCAGTTATGAATTTGTTAACATCAATTTTATATTTGGGAATTTTCGTATAACAAAAGGAAACTTTTTGATGTATTCATTTTGTTTGACCTTGGCAACACTCCAGCTTGAAATGAGTTCAAATATTCGCAAATATTTTGACAAGTGTAGGCCAAGTAGGAGGGGGACGTGCGCAACTTGCCAACTAACTGTGCAAACTTTTTCACGCCGCACGAAAATGAGGCGTGCAGTAATGCAGGCTGGCAGCAAGAGGCAAGCAGCGAGAGCCATCTCATCTCATCACATCCTGGTCCGGCCAGCTGTGGCTACAGTCACATTACATTGAACCAGTGACCTGGTCGTGCGCCGGCGAACGTCAGCATTTGCATCTGCCCCATCTGCCTCATAATTTGCAACTGCATTTGGCAGTTGGAGCGGAACACGCTCTGGACATGAGGCAACAACACAGAAATAATCCAATTTATTTCACATGCAAGCCCTCAGCGCTGCAGTGGCAATGATGAAAAATTGATTCATTATCAAAATTAGCGAGCAACCAACAATGGCCAAAACAAGCCGTTGGCTCACGACGCAGCAGGCAACTGTGGTGAGCTGTGGCAGGCAGCAGCCGAGGCAGTCAAAACTCTGCCATCTGGATGCAGTTGCGAACGCAGCTTCTCAATTCGCAAGCCACCCGCTGGTGCGAGCAGCACGACGTCCAACACCATACACTCAGAAAAAAATATGGTGTCACCTCTTTCACAGCTCGCTTTTTGTTTATCAAGGAGCGAAACCAAGAAATTTAGTTGCTTATAGCTCAAACCTGGGGCTTTAACAATTGATCAAAACGTGACCTCAGCGCTGGAACATTGCCTCGAACCTTACAAATTGGTTCGAACCGTGAACCGAAACGCTGGCAAATAATATTAAGAAACGTGCTGCCTAAAAATAATAAAAATATTTCTAGGATCGTCAAATCAAAATAGGAAATTAAATTCTTTGATTTTGAAACTATTTAATTCTGCTCAAAGCAATTGAAATTTAAGTTTGATTTTTCTCTCAGTGTACCACCACGCCTTGTCTATGCAAATCAACATAGAAGCTTAGGCTTGCTGTGCTTGCTTTTGATTTGCTCGTGATTGGCCATTTTCACAAGAGGAAACACAAAATAAAAACCAACCAAACGGAAAAAAAAAAAAATAGATGGAAACTTACCATAGCCATTAAGACAAGTGAGCTTGTCCTGGGCGACGCCCGCGAAGGCCTTCTCATGGGGATCCATTGGATGCTGCGGCTGGCTGCCATCTTCGGCCTGGAAGCCGAACTTATCGGTGATTTGTATGGACTGTACGAGCAGTATGTTATCATCAGCGGAAGCTGGACCAACATCTCGACGGTGACGTGTTGTGCTGACCATGAACTCGCCTATGTTAATATGATGGCAATTAGTAAACATTATGAGCTGCAGCTGCGCCGTCTCTGCTTGGTCTACTTACCCCCATCGGTGCCATTAATAATAGATCGCTTCCTGCGGCCATAGGAGACCAGAGATTTGAGTTCGCCACTGGCGCCATCCTCGCTATCGCATATGACTGGCTCACAGCGTGGAATGCAGGGAGTGACCAGTGCTCGGAACTGAACCACCTCGCTGGATGGAAACTTGAATGCATCGAATTGAGAGAGCAATACCTTGCGATTGTGCGAAAGCTTCTGTATGGTGCCCATGATGTATTGATCTGTGGGGCAGCCATTAGCATCGATCAGCGTTATCTCGGCACTGTCCGAACCATCCATGGCAACCAATTCACGCACAAAGATCTCGTACGGGCTGTTCTGTTCAACGATCTCGAAACGGAGAGCCAGCGGATCACCGACCTCGGCAATTCGCTTCATATCGCTGCCATCACGTGAGGTGATCTTCATTATGACATTCGGTGAATCGATGGTAATTTCCTCGCTAAGGGACGACTCGATCTCGCCGGTGACGCCCAGATCGACATCATTCAAAACCGTCTTGTTGGTCAAATCATACTGACAGCTCACAGCCAGCCCAAGATCCGAAGAGGTGACTATCATATCATGATGCTGGATGACAATATCATTCATATAGCGACCATAGGCACTCTGTCGTACATTGCACTCGAGATCATTGTAGCCCATGCGGAAATCAAATTCCAGCGAATTGTTCACATTAACGGCACAAGATTTGGGTGCTCCCTTTGCATATACTTTGCCATCGAAGAGCTTGGAGGTGCGTATCTTGGTGATCATCTCACCGGAACGGCACTCGATTGACACATTATAACAAGCGGACAACTCGTAGGTGGCCGCCTCGGGCACATCGAGATAGGGATCCATCACATCCGTCAATGTGGCGCGACTGTGATGCGACAGGCGGCAGACCATGTCGCCAGTGTCATTGTAGTCATACGAGTGGCACCTGTCAGAGTCAAAGAGACGCAGAGTGAGGCACATTGCGTGATAAGAATTCATTCATTATGGGTTAGTAAAATGCGGAAGCTTTTCTCTGATACTCTTGCAGAGTGTTTGACTTCAAATATATCCATACTCTAGTCTGCAAGGGTATCTAAACTTCGTCGATAGCTTAGCGAGTTGTACGTGCTTGCTTACCTGTAAGGCGAGTTCAGGCACAGATCGCGACATTCATCAATGGTGTTAATATCCTGATAAACGGAATCCACTGTCTTCAGTATTTTACCAGAGATGCGCTTGAATTCACACAGTTTGCTCGGCTCCTCAGCGCAATTATTCTCCAGATAGTCGGCGCCCTCATAGGCCTCCACACTGCCGGCAGCCGAGAGGGTTATGCGATCCATATCAGACAGCTCACACAGACCCGAGTGCCGATAAAAGTTCGCCGAGCTGCGCAAGTCGAGAGTTATGAGCGGCAGAGAGTTGTACGCATTCAGTGAGGAAGTAGAATTTGAAGTTTGAAGTTGTAATTTGGTAAGAGTGAGGGGAGACAAAGATAGAAAGACAGTTGTAGATATTTAAGATGCATATAGATATATAAGAATATATATATTTGTGTTGAGTACAGTGTGTAGGATTAGGGTAGTTGCATAGAAGATAGCTGCTCAAAACAGCTCTAAGCGAAATTAGTTACTTAAAATATATTTTAATATATTATAAATGATTGGGAAATTTTCAATTTTCTCTCTTCTAAAATTTAACTAGATATCTAAATCTTTCTATGTTGGATTCTGAAATCTCTTACGCTGAGAACTTTCCAATCTCAAGTTGACAAAGATGGAATTGGGCCTGTATAGAATCTTTCCCATCGTTTTACTTGCTTTTGTTTCAGGCCACTTTTCGTGGGCGATCTCAGATTACTTGTTTTTTTCCTTATTACGCTTTCAGGCTTTCCAGACTTTTCTCTCGCTATAATCTCTGCAGCTCTAATCTTCGTGTTGGCTTATGATATTATACGTGCAGCTGTCTAACGCTGTCGTATTTTATCTCTGAGCAATCTCAACCTGTGCGACAGCTACCTCTTCTGTTCCCTGCTCGTTATCACAAATCAAATCGGTGTGTGTGCTATTAAGTTTTACAGTTCATCACACTTATGGAGTATGAACCAGTTTTAGAGTGGCAGTTTAGCATACTATTAATAACATGATAGAATATTATGTTACCATAACTGGATCAACTTGTTAACATGTTGTGCAATCGTATGCATCTTCAGGTGTTACTTACCGGCAAGTAAACTCCGTTTCACCCAGGCAAAGTTCCAGGCAGTCGCGACGCGAGAGAACCGTCTGACTAGATTTGACATGTTCGGGCAGGCGGTAACCTTGAACGCGATCTACGCACCAGGCCTTGGAGCAAGGACGGACGCCCAAACACGATTTCTGTGCGTAGATTGTGAAAACCGGAAATTGTGAGCGCGAAAGTGAACCTGCGGAGCCAAATAAAATATATTGAAATCGAAACACACATTAAACGGTGTTAGTAGTAAAATAGTGTGAGCTGCAAGTGGTGCTCGTTCAAGTGGTGCGTGTGGTGCGTTTTACGCACACGCCCCTTCACTGTAAAGTAACAGGCGTTGAGAAAATGGCAGCAGCAGCAGCCGCAACGCAACGCAAAATTGCAACGACAACAACGACAACTGCAACTGCAACAGGCAACAGCAGCAACGGCGACACGGCTGGCTTGGAAATTATGCGTTAGCTTTGCCAAAAGCCAGTTTGCAGAATAGGCAAAATCTAGTTTGCCTGGGCCCAAAGCCAACTTGGAGCCGTCTCCGCCTCAGTCTGCCCGACTGTCTTGCCTGCCTGTCTGCCTGCCAAATCATGCGTAAAAGCAAAAGGCGTGTTGCTACTTTTTTTTTTTTGGTTGTTATATTGCCACTGCCTGTGATTTATGCGGCTGGGTGTCGTGGCCACCGTGAACTAGAACTCAGTAATTGAATGAATGAGCCGGCCAGGCAAAATTATTGAACTTTCTTTGGCACACAAAACAAGCAGCTGCATAAAACAACAGCAGCATCATCATCAGCAGCAGCAGCAGCAGCAACTGTTGAGATTCTCACACTTTCTAACTCACCTGGCAATTTATCGGCGGTCGTCTTGAACAGCACACACAAGCCGGTTTCATAGTTGACAGAGCTGCAGGACTCGTTGCTCTGACAAGCCTCCAAGCAGTCCGTAAGCATCAGTGTGCCAGGCAGTGTGTCCAACATTTTTGAGGGCGCCGACAACACGTAACTGTAAAAACAAACCAAAAAAACGATAAACAAGATTCGACAATGTTTAACACAGGAAGCGCCGGAAACTCAGCAAATCGCTGATTAAACCAGTCCATGTCAGTTCAAAATTAATGTTGCACCGAAGTCCATAAAAATGTTTTCTATTTAACAGCATCTTAAGCTCTGAACTAGTTTATTTTCAAGATTGGTTGAGGCAACACAAATCGATTAGTTGTGCGCCCAATATTTGTTTCAGCTCCAACAAACATCTTAATATGTAGTTAAAAGCCCATTTATTTTAATTTTCATACTGTAAACATTAATTTGAATTAATTACTTTATGTATTCAGCTAATCGGAATTGATTAGTCAGCAAGCCAACGAGGCGAGACGAATAAGGAAAATGAAAGTGACCCTTAATAGCATTAACCAAATATAACGTTATGGTGGCTCCCCACACATAAACACAGTTGCACACCCAGACTCACTGACTCACAGACTCACAAGCAGATAACTGGCTTATGAGTAAGCGGCAACAGAACAAAAGACTGAGGCAACAAACTTGCTGTCGGCATGCCGCCGGCGCAATGAAAGAAAGCTCATAAGCTGCTGCTGTCGGCGCACAAGCTCGCGGGCTGCCTGACATCAAAACAAACTATGCGATTAGACAAGCCTCGTTTCGCCCACATGGCACGCCCACCTACCACCACTGCCACCGCCCCCGACCAAACTCAGCACATTTGCATGTTGGTGGTTAACCGTTAAGACTGAATTCTATGCAAATTGGCTAATTGGCAAATATGCTAGACTTGACTACAGTTCATTACGGTTCATTTTCGTTTTATTAACTTGGACTCGAATTGTATGCTTACACTCAAAACAAAACTGGAGACTTTTGCAATCGATGAATGTGCAAGGTTGAGAACATTACACTTGATCTTTAGAATTTTAAGAACCAGTTAACAGTGATTGAAGTATTCGACTCTTTCGGCATACGTGTGCTTTGTTTTTCTAAGTGTAAATTCGTGAAAGTGTAACAGATGTAAATGTCTCAATTGCATATGCCTCAAAGTAAGGCTCAGCGCTTATTTATTTAATGGATTTACGAAACTTACCCCGTAATTATCTCAAAGCCAATCATATCTGGATCGCACTCCTCCTCCGTTTCGGTGGCCTTGTCTGTCTTCGGCTCCGGCTGCGGATCGTTTTGTGGCAACAGCGGCTTGGGCAGCTCAGCGTTGCTAATCGCGCTGCTGCTGCTACTGCTGCCCGTGGTCAGTTGTGGTGCGATTTCAGCGCTCTGCTCGCTGATGATGGTTGTCGTTGAGCTGCTGCCGCTGCTTGCTGTTGTTGGTGTCGGTGTTGCTGTAGCTGCTGCGGCTGCTGGCGCTGGCGTTATGTTGGTGCGTGGCAGTGTCTGCTTGGCGGGCTTCACAGGACGCTTCGTTTTGCGAGCGGCGTTGGCGTCACTCGCAATTAGGCAGAGCAACAGCAGAAAAGTGCAGCGACGTAGAAACATTATGCCTGCAAGTAAAATAAGCAAAAGAAAAGAATTGGAATCGACTTGTGGCTGAGGTTGAGCTTTAGCTAAATGCTAATGTGTCTGACTAATTTCGTGTTGCGCGTAATTTAAGTAATTCCTGTTGTGCAATTTATTAGTTGCATATTTAGTCAGCAGTCAGCTATGCAACGAAAACGGCACTTTTATTCTCTTGTTTTGTCTCTGTTTGTAGATGTTGTCGTTGCTGTGGTTGTTGTTGTACATGTTTTGTGTGTGGTGTGCATTAATTGCTTTGCTTGTAAGGTCTATCAGAGTTTAATTAAAGCAACAGCAGGCTAGCTGTGTTTGCCTTGCTTGTTATTGCTGCAGCCACAGCAACAACAACAATAAAAAGAAAGGTTTAAGGCCGCCGCCGCAGCAGCTGCCGCCAACAAGCTGAAATGTGTGAAATGTGTTGACGCCTGGGAAAGGTAAAACTCGAATGCTTCTTTTTCTAGACTGCAATGAGCGTAATGAAACATGCTGACAGCCACATACAGGCGTGTAGGCGTTTTTGAAATGAATATCACGCTGGGAGACAACAGTTTCACCAGCTCTCTGAATTCAAATCATTTTTTACGATAGTACATAAAAGCACAGAAGTGGTTTGCCAAACGCTCAAAAAGCGATTGCATTTTATGGAAGTTTTACATCCCAAGTTGCATTTATTGAACTGTCAGAATCAGAAACTATTCCAGTTTTGCTTAAGATTTACTCAGTTTTCATTGCTTTGTTGCAAAAAAAAAAAACCGGATATTTAAATATTTGTTGCACACAAAGTGTGCAATTAATTGGGTTGAGATTTGGTTGAGGAAAGGCAAACAAGTTTTTGAAAATTTTCCTCTTTAGTTGTAAATTCTGTCAACTTTCCCATGGCAACGAATTATGCAATGCGGGCAAATTACAAGAGTTTTTTTTATGGCTATGAATCTTAACGAATTGAAAGGGAAAAGCGAGCGTTTGCTCTGATTGCTTGTCACATTAAAACGTAAAATATGGTTGTAAAATTTTTGAAATGTGTTCACCTTTATGGCCAACATCTTAAAGGCCAATTGTGTGTGCGAATATAAGACAAACAAAAAAAAACCGCATACAAAATTGCAAGGCGTTGCCAGCGGCATCAGGCGCAACACCTGTGAGATAATCTCTGCTCATTATTCGCAAACAGCCAAATGAGCAGCGTTTGCTTGGTGTTTTTTTTTTTTATTATTATTTTTTAATAAGGGGGTGGCGTGGGAAAGATTTGCACAGATTATGATTGTGGTTGTGTTACATAATTAATTACGGGGGCTACACATTTTTTGCGCCATCTGGCGGCTGGGCATGCAAAATGCAACAAGTGCGCAGCCTGCCGTGTGCTCGTACATAAATTATAGAAAAAACGAGCGAGCGAGTACCGTTAAGCTAATAACAGGCCTTAAGCTTAAACTGAAACATAAAATAGGAAACAACACAGAAAAAAAAAGAATTGAAAAACACGAAAAAATGAGAAAAGCTATGAAAAGAATTAGATAGGGAGAAAAGTGCGGGCTCAGCTGGCACCCGGTTCATTACGGGAACACTCACTTCCACTTGCAATTAGTTCTATGAATGAATTTATGCTAATTATAGGCCGCCAGCCAGGCAAACGGCCCCATCGACCGACACGCTTTTAATAGCCCCACTAGCTGTATAGAAATATATTCATACACATTTTTCGGGCAACGAAAAGTTTTTCATTGTTGTTGTGCGCGGCCTTAAGATCACCTGCTAACCCACAAATATAATGAGCCATTGACCGAACCGAGAGAAAAATGAAAAAAATAAAAAACGGGAAAAAGAGAAAAACTTAAAAAAAAAATACTAATAATAATAATAAAAGAATGAAATGAACGGTACACACGCATTGCAGCGTGTGTGTGGCATGCGGTTAGAATCGAATCTTGCGGTTGAGTCTAGAATTTCCATGCCACTGAGCTTATCAAAGACCGGCACCCCGAAATGAAAGAAAACATTTTAATTAGCATTAAAAGTAATTTTGGGGCTTAGCTACTTTGTTGGACACTGGACTTTGAGTTTTTTTTGATATTTTTTTTTTATCTTTTCGGTTTTCGTTGATGTTTTCCATAGATATGTCTATCAATTTCACTAATTGAACGTTAGCAAGACGGTCGCCTTGGGAGTCGATGGATTCTCTCAACGGCGCATCTATCAATCATGCTTGTAAACTGGTCTTTCCTTGTTTTTTATTTTTGTCTTTTTATGTTTTATTTGGGGGGTGGGGACCACAATTCTGTGAACGTCGATTGCCCCCTGAGCTATGAGAGGTTCTGGTTCTGCACACTTCAACTAGGGCAAACTAAGCTAATGCCATAAGCTAATCATAAGTGAAGGGCTGCTTGATTCTGTTGCCATTACATTGTACCTAATGAGTTTTTCTATTTTCCGCCTCAATCAATGATCATTTGATTCGCACAAACAAAAGACTCAGGCAGCGAACTTGATGTTTGATTGATATTTTAGCTAGGCTAGTGCAATTGTACTACTGTGAATGGGGTAGATGGACTTTTGGTGCGGCCATTAGCCCATTTTTTGTTGTTGATTTTGCCAAGTTCAGGCACGAAACCTACATTAAATTGAAATCCAATTGGAAGCAAGGCGAGTTGGCTTATCAACTTAAATTGGCTTCTGACCATTAAAGCAAATGGCATGGGCAACAAACTTTTGCGTGTTCATGTCGAGTTAATCAGGAAAGCGCTTTAATTACAAAACGCACAGACATAAACACACAACCATACAATCGCACACAAACACACAAGCACACACACACACACACACTAATTGTTTTTGCATGTCAAACTGTCGAAGAGAATGCGATTGTGTTTGTTATCATGAATGCAGAATCCGAAACATGTTCAAGTTCTTTAGCCATATTTGCGAGAGTTTTTCTGTTGCTTTGTGAATGACATTATCTATAAGCTTAAACAGTGCCATTTGCATTGCTAAATGGATGGACCCGTTCTGCATCTTTCACTCTCTGCCCGCATAGTAATCTCGCGGCACATTGTTCAAATTCTTTTGCATGTCAAACTGGCTACCGTTAACTTAAAGCTGGTTGCAGTTGTTGGCCTATGTATTTATGCGCGCTGCATACATTGTTAGTTATGCAACAAACAACAACAACAGCAACAGCAACAGCAACAGCTAACAGCTGGAGTCCACTTATGCAGCATGACAACTGCAACATTGTTGACGACAACAACAGATACAACAGCCAAGATGGAGGACAATCATTGGCGGGCATCAATGGCAGGCCTACATTTCAATGTCAGCCAAGTGCCCAGCGCTACCAATCAAGTTGTTAACCATGCTAAGCAATAAATTGCAACAGCAACAGCAACAGCAACTGCAACAGCAACAATTGTTATGAACTTAACTTTAAATAACAATCAGCCAAGTGCCGTTAAATGAATGCGACAATTGTGTAGCCAACCGAAGCTGAAGCCAAAAGAAAACTCGAACTCAAACTCAAACTCAGCCCAGCATATTAATTTACCAGACTCTGAAATATTTGCATAATAAACGCCAACGCCTTGGCCATGGTCATGATCGTGGTGCACAAGCTCAAGTCGCCGGCTAAAGCGCATTCTCATTGCCCGGCAATAAGTTTTGGCGTCAAGTGAATTGGTAACACGGCCCGTTGAGCATTTTTGCGTACACCTCGTACATTTCCAAATAAACTAATGGCCGGGCCAACAGTGTTAATTTATCACTGGCCAAGAGCCGGACATGAACGTGAACTGTGTGCACTGTGCTCCACACTTTTCAACGGTACTTGCCAACAACAACAAACGGCAACAATGCAACCGCAACTGAACTGCACTCCATTTGCTGCCGGCTAAAGTCAACCCCTTCACCCACGTGCCCCTCCACCTCTTTCATTCACAATCAAATTGATATTTGCTGCTATATTTAGTTTATGATAATGCCGCCGACTTGAATGCCGCTTGACTTCGTACTCTGCTCGAAACTAGGCTCTGCTAATATGCTGCTTCCTTCTTGCTTGCTGCAGGTTTGAATTGTGCATTTTTCACCGCTTCGTATTTATTATCCATGAAACCTTCTCTCGGTCTCTTGCCACAATATCTTATATTGTGCTGCATTTTTATTTGTGCTTAGCGCAAAAAAAAAGCAGAAAAAAATGTATTCAGTCTGCCGTTAGTTTTCTTTATAGCTATACTTTACTTGCCTGATTTTTTATGGCGCAAAAGTCATTTAACATTTGGCATTCATTTAATGTAAATTTAAGCAATTTTAACCACTTGCGGGCATTGCGTCCAAATCAATTCAATATGCATATAAATTAATACTTTTAACTGTCTGTACACAATTTTGGTATATATCTTCCAACAAAATTGAGTAGAATTTTCCAGCATTTTGTTTTAAGTTTGTTCGATAATTGAATTAGGATTTTAATCCATTTTGTGTGATCGCACAGATAGAGGGGCTGAGATTATGATTGTGATTATGATTATTATGAGTACAGAACTTTATATTATTATATACAAAAACGATTATCATAACCAGATTCTATCTTTACTAATCTAAAATGTGTTTTTACAGAGCCCCTCTTATTTGTACACAGCCAATTGACAAGTTTAATTAGTGTTATGTCATATTTTAATGATATCTAATAAAAGTCTGCACAATCAGCTTATTAAGTATAAAAAAGGAATACCATAAGAAAATTAGTTATTGTAACATCTAATTTTTTTTTTTCCCTAGACAGAAAATGTAGAATATACATGGGCAATTGACAAGTTTAATTATTACTGTGTTTGCCATTTATAATAACTTATGATCATTTATCCAATGACACACAAATGCTGAGTAGCTGGTGGCTGATGGCTGCTGGCTGCTGGCTGCTGGCTCGAGTCGCATGCCCATAAACATGTCACTTAGAAAACCATAAAAAGACACAAAGCTACAACTTAATCTTCATCAGTTCATCATAGACGCAGACACAGACACAGACACAGACGCAGACGAAGTTGAAGTTGAAGTTGAAGACAAAGACACGTCCATACGCAGGCAATTAACACTTGACATTCTTTTCACTTTTTCAGTCAGATAATGTTGTTGGCTGTTGGTGTTTTGTGTGATATGCTTTAGGCAACATAAAATCCAACACTAATCGCGCCATAAAAACACATTTTATTTGAGGTACGTGACAAAGAACTTTATGACAACTGTGTTCTGTTTCTTTGGTTTAGGGCTCTGCGGCATTCTTTTTTTTTTTGTCAGCGTGTGCCAAGTGCCGCAAACACTATTTTCGCTTTCTTTGAGCTTTGAGGCCCTGGGGCATGGGGTCGCGCGGTCGCCTCTTAAGAAAGTTGCAGCCTAGTTCTTTTTGTGTGCCTCACAAGTTCTGTAGGAAAAAAATGAGCTGACACTTTCATTGGTTTGTCTGCCTCTCTGCCTTTCCGTCGATTGGCATCAAATTCTACTTAAGTGCTAATGCGAGCCAATAACAAAACGTTTAAAAAATCTAGAAAACTAGCTCAAATCCATATGCATTATGCATATTTAGAAAGCTGGCAAATTAAATGAACGAGAATTAACTGCTGGCAAAATAGTGTGTTTCCACACACACACACACTCATATATACACACTTTTCTTAACTGTATGCCATTTATAATCATTGTCGCTGCGAGCTTAGCACGTGTCGTATAATTGGCTTAGCGGCTCTAAAATTCTTGGCCTAAAAGTAAAAATGCATAAGGCTGAAAAAAAAGCTGACAGCCACACATAAATCCACAAAAATCTAAAACCAAAAAAAGAGATAAAAAAATGTTAAGAAAAAATAAATAAAAGGAAACGGTTCGGCCAGTAAATTGAAAAGCGCACGCCAAAGCCGCATCATCATCAGTTGCAACAACTGGCTCCGGTTTCTGGAAATGATGCTGTGTTTAAATCAGGTCAGAGCGGCAAAGTTGCAGTCATAAATGTTTTTACCAGAATGTCGACGAAACGGGTGGCAACTCCCACAGTCGAAAGATTTATGTCTAACTGTAGCATGTGCATAGCCAATATACTGAGCGAAAACATTGAGAAACTTGTACCGGAAAACCACCAACTGTTTCACGTTACGTACAGTTGAAGTAATTTTCAAATTGTTAAATTCTTCGAACAAGTGCCGATATATATAAAATAAATCGAAGCCAGCTTGAAGCTACAATTAAGCTTCTTAAATTGAAAATCATGACTTTATTTTTATTTGAAGTATCATTTGAAGCAGCTACAATCAAAAATGTTGAAATATAAGCACTTGTTTTAAGTACAAAAATTCTTGTTTTGAGTTCTTCAGTCGAGCTTATTTTGTTTTTAAGTACTTTTCCTCATTTAAGTATTTTCATTCTTATTATAATTGAGGTACCTGCGCTGCGACCTATTGTGCCTCTTTCTGAGCCTATAGCTTCTCCATCAATCCCATTATTTACGTATAATGTTTATTCAAATTTTGGACTAGACTCACTAGCTTGCCATTGGAATTTTCTCCGAGTGTACAAGTGTGTGTGAGTGTGCGTTGGAAACGCAAAGTGCATTTTGAAGCACAGTTCTTTTGGGGGCGGCCCACCAGCTGGGGCTTTTACTGCCGCTGTTGCTGACCTCGTTTCCTCAAACTGTTATAAATTGCGTGAAAATGCATTACGCAAGTACAAAAGGCTGTGAATTGTGTTAAGAGCAGCATCAGCATCAGCCCCACCAGCCCACCCCCTCCCGCATTCAACCAAAGAACAACAATGCAGCCTGGCTGACTGCTCCACATATTGTTGGCTAATTTATGCAAGGCCAATGCTTCGGTGCAGATTGCGGCTGCAATTTTTGCTACTGTTGCAGCGTTGCACGTAACTGTCAACATGGCGCAAACTAACTGTAAATTGCTGGCTGTATGTACCACCCACCCAACGATAGCGCAGCTAATTGCCTAACGCTTGGCATTTAAGCAAATTTCGTGCGCAATATTCATGGGCAATGGAGTTGAGCCGCATACCGAGCTGACTAATAAATTTGTTAGCACAAATGACGGCCTGCCTACTTTCCTGGCCCCTAACTATTAGAATGTGCCATTAACCCATTTACAACTGGCAGAGCCTAGCAGATGCACTCACCATCTTGCCAAACAGCGCACAAAATAAACAAACATGCGACAAAACTTTCAAACTGCATACAACTTGTCGTCTTTTTTTTTGGCCTTAACCGCTGGACGCCCAACAAAAAAAATGGTTAAAACCGATTGACAGAAGTCCAGTGAGGCAAGGCCATAATTCAATTGTCGACAACTATCAGTGCTTGTCGTTTCAGAACAAAATTGCTTTCAAGTTTGCATTTACGGTAAACTATGTGTTAAGAGAAAATCCATTTACATGCAAATAACGTCAAAAATTGTTTAGTTATTGAGTTGAAATTTGATGTGCGTTTAGCTAAGCAAACTAGTTGAAAATTCTGAAAATTTCATGACGATCAAACAATGATATACATATATATATAAGAAGATGTGACAAATGGGATTTATTTAGAATGATAAATAGGGTTTTTTTTTAGGAGACAAATTTAGCAGAAACTGGAAACGTTAATCGGACTATTTTGATTTCACGATATCTGCAATAACTATATATATAGTTTTCATAAATTCAAAAATTTTCATCGGGATCGCATGATATATACAACATTCATGTGTGGCAAAAACAGGACAGTTATATGTATATATATGCACCTGCTGCTAACCGTAAATATTTATCTTGGCGCTTATTTGCATATGTTTACAAACTGTAAATAGATGAAAGAATGTGTGTAAATACTTGCACTGTGTACAGCTGGCATATCAAGCAGTGAAGTAATCTTGACTAAAGCACACTCACTTCACTCTTGGCCAGCACTTCAGCCAGAAGCCTCTGGATGAGTGCAAACACTTTTCCACAACGTGCTTCAAATGTGCCCTTCGGAGCAAGTGTTTGAGCTTGGTATCAATTAAAATAAAAACTTTTGTCCATTGACAAAATATTTTCTACTTGCCGTTTGCGCATTTGTGGCATTTGATGGGTTAAGCGGTCATTCGCCAGGCTCAAACAAGAAGAGCAACAAGTTTTTTATTCTTTTTTCTTAAATTCTTTTTTTTTCAGCTGTGTTGTCCACTTGGCTGCACAAACATGAAGATTGGTCTCGCCGCGAACAGGTAAAACGCCAGACAACAACAACGACAACAACAACAACAACAACGGCCGCAAAGAGCAACAGCAATGCAGTGCAATAACAACAAAAGCAATTGCATTTGTTTGTTAGCCAGTTGCATTGACTGATTGATAGACTGAGTGCTGAGTGTTCGCTGCTATTCTCTCTTGGTTTCAGCCTTATGATTTTGCCTTTGCCGACGCCGTTGCGCTAATTTGTTGGCATTGGCAACGCCGTGCAGGAAACGGCAGACAAAAGACGCCGACGTGAATGCCAGATTCCATGCAATCTCTGTTGATTTATTAGCCATCATTATATACATACAACACACATACACACGTTCGTGGGCAATCAAAATCAATATCTCAAATGCAGCTTTGCGCTTGCCATTTTTTTCATGTTTATTCTTTTCGCACTTCCGGCTCAGGTGTTTGCGGAACAGGCTAGGTGAAAAGTAGCAAAGAAACAAAAAAAGAAGCAATTTGGTCAACTGGAACAACGGCAACACTTTGGCCAAAAATGGTCAGTAGCCCATTATATAATTTGCAGCAAACTTGGCCGAGATTTATGGGTAGCTGGCAGGCCAGTCTGGCAGTCAGCAACAGTTGCCCATTCTTGGATGCGTCTTTTAAAATGCAATAAATATTAGAATCACTCCTCTGCGTGCTGTTTATTGTTGGCACACGAGAAGCAGCACCACCGAGTACCACCAAGCACCACCGAGCACCACCATTGAAGGCCGCACACAAGTGGGACACAAGCCAACGGCTTTGCAGGCGCATGCAATCTTTGCTAAGAGGCTGCTACTTCAGATTGTTTTCCCATTTCTGTTGATATCCATTGCACAATTACGCCTTGCCTTATATATACACATACACAATATACATATTGTTCACATACACACATATATATATACATATATGTATATGTGTATATATGTATATGTATATTACACGCTAATTTATTCGGTGTTTTATCTGCGAAGTGTGTGAAAAGAGCAAACCAAAAGCAGGACTTGATCCAGTTGAGTTTAACAGACTGCCAACTACTCTATGAAATACTCTACGAAATTTAATGATATATAAATGATTTATCTTGCCATTGTTACGCAAATTTTGAAGATATATAGTTTAAATTGTATAACAAAAAAAGAAAGTGTTGTAAAATTGCTGTAACCCGCAGAAATAGGTTTTTTTTATTATACTTTCTTTTCAAAATCGGAAAAGTCTCCATATTTTTGCGACCTTATTAGACCAACTAATTTTTTATTTGTATTTTTTGTAGTCATTTTATAGCTTTGTTTATTTATTGAGTATAAAAAGAGAAGCGATTACTTTAGTGTGTAACGGCGGATGCTTTACCCAGTTCTCGTTTATAGATTGGGCATCTGTTTCGTATCTGTGAGCGGCCCACGCCAAATTACTTGCTGTTTAGCTAAACACTGTGCTCAGCGTCCAGTTAGCACGCCTTGGCTTGCTCTGCACAAGTTGGCTTAAATAAAAAATGGAAAAACTGGGTCGATGATATGCAGCCGGGCTTAAAGCCGGCTTGGAATGTTGCACAGTGAAGCAGTAGTAGAAGCCGAAACCGAAGTCGAAGTCGAAGCCGAAGCAGCCGGCGCACATTTCCTGTGTGTGTGAATAAAGAAGTTTGCCAAAACGGATTTCACTTTGTTTGCATTTAATAAACATTATCGATGGCCCATAGATTGGCCAAGAAAAACGTTGTGAACCTGAGCTTGAATTACCACCGGTCGCCTTCGATCTTCTCAGATCTCAATTTGCATTTAGGATTAGCTGGTGTGTCTAAGCTAGTGTTTATAGTTTGGCCAGACTTTCCTTATGTCTATGGGTCAGCACGCCTATGTTTCTAAATTTTCGCTCGGAAAATTGTGCAGTAATTTTAGGAGAACAATAAAAATAACTACTGATCATAAAAATCAATAATGAATCATATTTTCGGGCTTCGGTTGAGGTGGTAGCTGCAGCCGTTAAATTAAATGCGATTATGACTGTAAGTCAATTATGGTTGGGTTCGCCTCTGCAAAGTGTTTAGTGTTGAGAATTTCTGTTAACAGCTAAGCGTTAAATTGTTGGGCATACATCAAATAAAAGGCTTCAGGTGCACAGGCATCTACTGTAAAATTGTTTGTTTTGGCAATATAAACATTAATTGCCGTAACTGCTGGGTAGAGTGAGCACTTGTCGATTGTAAAATTGCCATTATCGAATCTCAAAAATGTGTTTCACTCAGAGATAACGTATTTAGTTAAGGCAACCCTGCAGCTAAATGCTTAAGGTATGTAAGCATGATCATAAAGTATTTTGCACTTAACTGAAATCTCTTTCAATATAATATAACAATTTTTACTACTGCCATTTGTAGGCCAATCTTCATCACAATCTCATACTTGAGGTGAGCTGTTATCGCTTATAAAATCGCCGATCGTCTTGAGGATGCAGGCAGCTGTTAGTCTTGTCGAAGCTGCATCTAAATGCTTTATGGCAGCACATGTTTATAAAATAGTATTTTGAACTTAACATAACCTTTTATTGCTATCTTTGCTTTCCTTTGCTTACCTGAATGCAATTGTTGTCGTTGGCCAAATAAACGTTTTCCTCAAGTCTCTATGCTTCCCCACCACGAACTCGTCTGACAAAGAATTCGTTTATATCTGATATGTGTGTGTGTGTGTGTGATCTGTAATGCAAACAAATAAAAATTGTATAAATATTAGCTTCAAGCCAGAGCAATACATATCTACGTACTGAGCCAGAAACCCACTTAAAAGGTTTTCAGCTGCACGAAATACAGAAAAACAGGGAATAATGTGGGAGAAGGGGAGGGGAAGGGGGGGGGGTGGGAGGTCTGCTGCTGATGCTGCTGCTGATGCTGCTGCTGATGCTGCAGCAGATGCTGCTTCTGATGCTGTTATCAATGGCCTGACTGAAGATAGGCATCTCTGTAGTTCAGCAATTGAGTTTAGTGTGACAACGTTTAACGTGAAAACGAGAACAAAATAAATAATTTTACCACAAACACACAGATAGCAAGAGCAGAGCAACGAACAAAAAACAATTCAAGCAATGAGATGCAGCGATAATTTCATTATAAGAGAGAAAACTTAAGGCAATTGCAATGCTGGAAAATATCCGTCATGACGACAACTGAGAAGAAGACGACGACGAAGACGATGACGACGACGACGACGACGACGACGTTCTTTCTTTTGGTGCGCTTATCTCGACTCGAATCATCAGCAGGTGACATTGAAGTAATTTACTTGCTGCTGTTGTTGCTTGGATGCTGTTGCTGTTGTTGCAGTTGTTGCAGTTGTTGCAGTTGTTGCACATCTCTCTCGTCTCGTCGCTACCCACACAATTTATTTGCAACTATTTAAACGAAGCAGCAGCAGCTGAAAACCCGCTTTTTTCTAAAGATTCGTGCCGGACAAAAAAGGCCCGACGATAGCGTATTATTAGCTCCCTGTGGCAGAGAGCCAAGTCAGACACAATGTCAGTCAGAGCAAGAGCACTTCTTTTGCTTTATTATTGGCTGTGCAATGTCGCTTCAATGTGGCTGCTGCTGCTGTTGCTTTTGTTGCAGTTGCAGTTGCTGCTGTTGCCGCTGTTGTATTTCGCATTCCATGCTAGCGAAAGTTGACCTAGTCGACGGTGTCGCTAGGCCTTCGGTTTGGGGCATAACTCAGCTCAGCAAATTTGCTTATAAATAACGAAATTAAATATGGCCAGTAGCATCCACAACAACAACTACAACAACAAAAACCACAACAACTGCGTTTGCCAATTTCCTTAATGTGGCTACCAATTTCAACACATCTGCCTCTAAAAACCGCTAGGACTCTCTGCAATACACTTCACCAATTTCACTCGCCGTTTTTTCATCGAGCTAAATAACTTCTCAAATGTATACAATTAAAGATGCAACGCACGCGCCCGCCAGCAATTCGAGTGTCTCCCATGATTTCAGTGTTTTCTCAACTATTTTATTTTATTTGTATTTTTTATTTCGTTTTTGGGCAACTTTCTTTTGTGCGCTTCCAAATGCAAATTGACCAAAAATTGAGTGTCGGGCATTCTAACAAGCTGTTTGCAAGACAAGATTTTTGCACTTTTGCTTTTCGAACACAAACTGACCAGTTTACATTGAGTGCTAAGTGTTTTTATTTTGAATACCCTGTAAGCGTTGCGAATGGGGAAGTTGAGGTACATGGTTAGTTGAGACACGCTGAAAACTGATTTTTTTTTTTGGTGACCAACTATATGATTTGTTCACATACATTTCATGTTAAGCATGCTGATTAATTTTAATCTTATATCAACCGGATAAGTGTTCTCTACTGTTGCTGTTTACAGAGCATCCTCAAGTTCATCACTTCCATGCAGACTGTATCCACTTGTGAAAAACAACGGACAAAGTTGCAGCAGCGGAAGCCGAAGACATTGAACTGTAACACTTTCTATTAAGGTCAACGAAGTAATAATGAAAACCATAGTAGAAGTCTACTTAAAAATGCCATTGAATGGGCGTAGAATGAGGCAAAAGCGTCAAGGGAAAAACACAAACACAACAAGCAACAACAACCTGTGTGCGTTGTGGCCCAAAGACATAAAGGCGGCCAAGTGCCAACATGCATGGGTACCAACAAAAAAGCAGACCACAATACACAAGGCGAAGGCGCTGAAAGCAGTCGTCGCACGTTACCAACTTGCCACAGCAACGAGCTGAATTCCAAAGCAGCAGCAGCAGCAGCAGAAGCATACGAAGCATCATCAACTAACGGCTCCAAGCACTGCGCCAAAAATCGGAGCTTATTAATGTGTTCAGGGGGTCAGCTGGGAAAAATATTTTTTTTTTATCTTATTTAATGGAACGCGTTGATGTCAAAATGTTAACAACGCTTAAATGCAGCGGTCACAAGTTGGGATGGTGGAGGGTTGGGTAGTAAAACTTTGACTTGGTCTTTGGCTGGCGCTTTCACGCCGCGGCATCGAATTTTTGTCACGACTCTGGCGCACTTAACGTTTATTGGATTATTGTCATTATAACAAGAAGCGCAAAAAAAAAACGACTGAAAAATGTGTAATTTTTTGAAAGCGAAATTTTATTGCCAACGGCAGAGGTAAAATCTTTTTGTGTCGAGGTGCTGCCCCTTTTTTTTTTTTTAGGAATATGAGTCAAGGGTGAAGCTTAACTAGCGGCTACCAGTAATAAAATTAACAGCTATAGAGATCAATAATGTTTTGATGGGGAATTAATGCAGGTTTAATGCAAATTTGCAAACTTGAAACACCTGCCATAAAAATGCTATAAATGGAATTAATAATATGGGCAGAAATTTGTTTGAGGTAGAAGAATATGATATAAAATGCATTTATATTTTCAGATCAAGGCGATCTAGATTTATAACCTTTTATCGTAGAAAAATATATATGTTTTTGATTACTGCCTTACTACTTAACTTTAAGTTAAACAAGTTAAGTTGATACTTAAGAAATTTCTTTTGCATTTGGTAAAAATTTAAAAAAGTAATGAAATAAATGTTCAAGACCAGGCCAAGTTTCTTTGGAGCTGTGCATAGTGGCTATCTTCAAATTGAACACACTTAATTAACTGTTTGTTTAAGCCATTCAACATATTTGGCCTTAAGAGCCGTTAACAGCTCCTAGTCAATTTGCATAAGCATCGTTGAATTAGCTTTTACTTTTCTTGTGTCCTTTTTATTGGCATTATCATGCAATGTATATGCGCCCAGCTGCCAAATGTCAAAGTTGAAACAAATACAAGCGACGGGGCATCATTATTACCATTAATCATCACACTCTTTTGCCCCCTTCCCCACTGACCATCCGAATAAGCATGGCTATTGCCACGTCTGGAACCCAAAGCGTTTCGGCTGTATGCATTTCATTGGCAATTTTTCGCGCATTTAATCGGCGACAATCACAAATCTTTTCGGGGGGCATTTCTGTTGGTTTATTTATGGCCAAAAGCCGTAGACACTCGACATACAAGCGAAAGTCAAATTCTTCTGCGGCTGTTTCTTGGTAATTTCTTTGTTTGGCGGCAGTGGCTTCTGCTCATAAGCAACAAAATTGTCGTGATGCTGTTTTGCTGACATTTGATGTCATTGGTGTTTTGTTGGGGGTTGGGCGTATGGCAGCGTGCAAAAATCCTGTGTGCCCGGGGAAAAGTTCAGCTGTGCAAAAGTTCAATGATATTTGAAAAGTGAAACTCTTTGAAAGCAGCATCTGCACCCAGATATGAACTTTTGTGGTATCCGTACTCGATTTGGCCGCCAGCTGTGCAGATGTGTTGCTGCATGTTGCAAAAGACTTTTATTTTTCAATTAATATTCAATTTAATTGCCACACTCCTAGACAAAACGAAGAAAGCCAAAGAAACGAAACCAAAAAAATATATACATATATATATATATATATATATATGTATACACTTTCACAGAGCCGCAAATTATTTCGGGCAGCACTTCTGGATGAATTAGCCAAACTGCATGTCAAGTTAAGCAAGTGAAGCTGCAAACTCCCAGCCACACAACGAAAGCGAAGCCAGCCTGCCTGCCAGCCGGCCAGCCAGCAAACCAATCAAGTGGCAAACAAGCAGCTTGCCACAGTTCAGTCTCACTCTCAACTTCTTAGTATCTCAGCTTCTTTCCAGTCAACAAACTCCTTGAGCGACAGCTGAAATGTGGGTTGGTTTCACGGCCGGACCATCTGATTGGCCTTAAGCGAAAGGCAACGAACCCAAGTGACCTCATTGGACCGGAGCCGGGGATACAGGCAATTTGCAAATTTTACTCATGATTCATTCAAGATACACAGCAAATCCTTTTATGCCCAATATATCAAAATAACAATTTTTTAAATTGTTACAATTAATAATAAGCTTTTCTTGAGTAAAAGTAAAAAGTTCTCTTTTATGGAGATTATATAAAACCTTTCATGATTTGGTTAGCCGGTTTCTACGGCTTATATAAAAACGTTTGATTAATTTATTTTATTTTATTTTGAACTTCCGCACTTTTTGATATTTTTTCACATTTGGCTTTCTTTTGCAGCTTGCAGACCTACCTGTCGAATTATTGCCTTTCAACTTGTATTTTGGATTTTTTTGCGCATATAAATTAAGTATAATCTTACATTTCCGTCCGCAAAACGACAACAAATAATTATCTCACTACACTGCTACTTAGCCGTAGATTATACGCAAAATAACTGGCCCCGGGCCATTGAGCCAAATATGCATTAACCCATTTGGCGACATTAAATTCAAAAAGATTCTCTCAAACATCGAGACAGTTAGGCTTTCGCGACCACAACTTTGTTGACAGACTTTTGCTAATTGCTGATGGCCAACCAAACGACCGCTATTTCAAACTGACCCAAAAGTTGATAAACGAAACAGAAATTTGGCGCATGTCGCAAAACGGTAAGAAAACGAGATTTTCCAAAACTGCACCACATCTGAGAAGTGAAATGTTCTAGCAAAGGCAATTAAAAATCGATTGGCAATTTCGAAAGAGTCTCTTCTGTTTATGTTTCTTCAAACTGTTTTTTTTTTTTTTGTTTTGCCGGCAATCAATTTGTCTTTGATAAACTAAAACGGAAGCGGTTGTGTTTGTTTCTTCTGTTTTCTGTTCGCCACATAATTTGATCAATCATGACAATTGCCATCAGAGCGTACGCTTCACAATTTTGCGGCTCTTACTCAGAATCCATGCCGATTTCTTTAACGTCAACTTGATTAGCCCGCCGATTGTCATTATGGGCATTATTAGTCCGTTTGCGGCAGCTCAGCAGTAGCCGCAAAAGTAAATTATAGAATGGTAGAGTTATTTTTAATTATTAATAAAAAGTGGTTAAGAAAAACTAGAAAGAAAAGCAAAGCTTTGGCACGCCAAAACTGATTATTCCTTGTCGATGGCCAAAAAGAACAAGGCTACGACAAGTAAAAGTCAGGCAAGCAGTTAGCTCAAATTATGTAGGAAGCCATCCGCCAAATGTCAAATTATTTAATATCTGAGCTGAATGCGGTGGGTCCGCTCTAATATGAAAGAGTGTACATGCATTTGGGTGTGTGCTTCTTTGTATGCTTGAACATTTGAAATTGCATTGTTGACTGACAGCTACAGCCTTAAACGCTGCCCAAGAGGCGTGCCACAGTCTACAGCAGCTGCAACAGTTGATGGTGGTGGTGGTGCTGCTGTTGATGGAACAGTTCCTGTTCCTGTAATTGCAATGAAACCTACACTGGCATTGAGCCTCTCTGCACGTTAATCAACGCTAACTGCAACAAACAAGCTGGATAAACAAACGTAAATTGTTTTCACTGCAGCCTTCTCATTTTTTTAGCAGTGAGCTGGGCAAATATTAAATGCGCATGACAAATTACTAAGTCTAACCCAAACAACTGCAGAGCCTGAGCCTTCTCTCAAAGAGCGTGTTGCAGATTTGCCCATTTGGGGCAATTAATGCGCACGCTTCGTCTAATCAACAGAAACTGGCAAGCTAAATTAATAGCTGCCAAGCAGGCAACCAACCAAGGAAGTCAGCAACAAAGTTACATACACTCAGAGAAATATTGAAGTACTAATATTGAAGTATAATGCTTTTATGTTCAAAGTGCACGTACAATGTGGTAATTAAGTATAAGTTGAAGTGGCTTTCCAAATCGACCATAAGCAAGAATAAATATTTGTGATTCAAGTACTTCAATAACTGAAATTATTTGTGTAAGTTGATTTTGATTTTTTTTTAGCATGACATCAGCATTTTTAAACTTGATTTGAGAAATAGATAGAAAAATATTTTATATCTAATAACGCAACTATTTAATAAGTGAGACAAACTTTTAGCTTATGGGATTGTCGGTATTTTCAAAATACAACTTTTCTGGAAATATGAGTTTCATTCGCTGCTCTAGGGCATTCGACCTTGACTACCTAGTTTTTTTCTTTGCTTTTTGCTGAGTGTACCCACCCGGCAGATAAGATTACCCATCGGTTTTGTATTGTAACTGTCATGTCATCATGACGATGATGCGGCTCCAACTCCCGATGCTCGGCTCTCAACTGCATCACAGCAAAGTGCAATTATGTGAGCAAATTTAAATAGCACAGCAGGTTGTTGTTGCTGTTGTTGCTGGTTTTGCTGACGCTGTTGCTGTCGCTGTGGTGGCATCTGCATGACAGTGGCAGGTAATCGTAATGGTAATGGTAGTGGTAATGGCAACCCATCCTGGCCAAAGACACAGTAGCTGCTACAATCTGACATTCAATGCATCATTTCGGCTGGTGGTCTTTGGCCATCTCTTTGCACGAGTCATGGCCCTAGCATTTTGACACACTTTGTTGCAGATTTCGCACCACATTAAAAAATTATCATTGGCTTAGTTTATTTAATTGCTCGCTTGAGCGAAGTGTTTTGTTTTAATTATGGTACCCTGCGAAATGTCGAGATAATATTTAAGTGAGCAAATAAATGGCATTTAAGTGCAGCTGCTCATGTGGAATTTATCTTAAGCCCTTTAACGATTGGCTTCACTTAAGTGCAACTGTTAGGAACTCACATTGTTTGCAAAGGCTGATTAAGATTCCAGTAAAGCTTCAAAAGAATAGTTGTGAAGAAATCTTGGCAAGATATAACTAGTCCAACCACATTCAACAATGACTTTAAAAAAATATAAGTTTGATATACAAATATATATGGTGCTTATATGATATATGCGTATATACGAATATCGGATCCTTGTAAATAAATATATTATTTATTTATTTTCTTTGAATTTTCTTTTAAAACATTCGAAAATATTTAGTAAAGATTTTCAAGACTGCAGCAGTGGATACTCCATGGCCTGAGCCATCCTTTAATAAATTTTAAGAGACTTCTTAAAATCAAAGAATAAATTGAGATTTGTCATCTTGACATAGATTTGACGCAAGAAAAATTGCTCAAGATATTATTCAAAAGGATTATAGTTAAATATATTACATAATTATAGCCTTCGTATGTTTTCACACTCACTTGATATGTGCAGTTTTGTCAAAGTCACCAATGCCAAGAATATCCTTCAGATACTTGTAAAATAATTCTTATAAATTTTGTAAATTTATTTATAAGAAACGCGGCACTGTTTTGTTTATTAATTTCGATATTTGTCACTTAGCACTTGGAGTTAGGATTTGTTACAGTTGCACTTCAAAAGTTAAGACGCACTTCCTGGCAAACATATATGTGCGTATATATTTTGCGCGTATTATTTTCTATTGCTTGGTGGATTTTTTTCTTTTTTTTTTTTTTGGGTTTTGCGAGTCGAGTTGCGCTGCGAACTTGACCGTCGAGAGTTGACCGAATAACTAAGGTAGACGTCGAGCTAATCGGTCGTTATATAAGTTTGAAGACTTCTGATGCAGTTGCTGCTGCTGTAAATGTTTCTGCTGCTGTTGCTGCTGTTGTTGCTCCGGCTGGCCGTGTGCTCGCCTTGACAATGGCAATCGTTGTGAGCTGCTGCTGAGCGGCGAGCGTTGCTTTTGGCCGCAGCGAAAGAAAGCCGCAAAGCAAACCAAACAAAAGAAAGCCAAAGAAATGAGCGCGCAGACGCAAAGCGCTCAAAACTCACTTTGTGTTTGAGTTGCATTTTGCTTTTGCCTTTGCTTTTTGTCTTTGTGTCTTTGGTTTGAGTGGAGGGAAAACGTTGACTTTGCCATTGCGGTTGCGGTTGCGTCGCTTTTCACTCGAGCCCACAAAGCTGTTTGCGTGTCGCTCTCTTCTGCGCTTGCTCTCGCGCTGCACGCTTGCGAGCACTCTCTCTTTTTTACCATATGCCTGATTTCATTCATAATTTTCGTAGCCCATCTACTGAAGTGATTACAAAATCCACTTTGGGAAAAGTTCAAAACGGGCGCATGACGTTCGAAATCATTAATTAAATTGAAACCAGCGCAAGTCTGTCTAGAAGTTTTTGCTAAGGAAAATCAATTTCTCAAGATACTACTTACTTGAGTTATTGGTACATGAAAATTATAATTATGCATCGTTTTTGTTTTGTTTTTTGCACATATTCTTGAGTTGTGGTCAGTAAGAAAAAGGCGTCGTGCGTTTTCTGCTCCACAAAATTGTTGAAACTGACGCAGCGCTGTTTAAATGAATTAGGAGCCCAAAACGAAGTCAGTTTGAAGTGAAAGGTAACGGTAGAATATTGCATATACCTATCTATGCATTCATATTTAAATTAACTGCCGGGTACTTGGCTGAGTGAGATGTGAGATGTCTATGCGGAAGAAAGTTGATATAGATACCTACTATGTTGTGATTCCTGTATGTGAAAACGAAAGTTCAATTCTGTGGGCAAACAGTTTATAGGCACAATTCAATTAACACATTTGCATATACGGCTCATAAATTCAACGATTATGCGATCGAATGCAACGAATTCTGGTATGTCAACAAACATCAAGAAAAATGCGGCCCATCATCTATGACTTGAAATGTATCAATTTGAATTTGATGCGAGATCTTCTGTTGCGGCGACCATTCGCTTTCAATGAATGACAGCTGCGACAATGGCCCCCGCATACTGATGAGTTTGGCTGCTCATCACGATCTGGAGAAAGCAGCAGCAGCAGCAGCGGCAGCGGCAGCAGCGGCGTCTAAGGCGAGAATTGCTCAATGAAAATAGTGAAATGCCGCGCAAGGAAGTGCAAATATCATATGATATGAACAGTAAATGGCGAACGGAAATACAAAAGCATTAATAATCTACATTGACAAGCATTTCCTAGTATATTGTGAATTCTTCTATTTTGGTATTTGTATATTTTTTTTTTTTTTATTTATTTATTTATTTTTTTTTTTTGGAAAGGCAATTTGCATTTCACTGCCAATGACAAAGAGAGAAGAAAAGGCAGCTATTTTCAGCGGCAACGATTTTGTTGATGAGCTGCGCAGATTTGACAAACGATTTGACTGAACAGCAGGTGCAATATTTGCCAAAATAGTAGTCGTAGAAGTGGTAGTGGTAGAATTCGTAGCTCACTTTCGTTTCGGGGTGAAAATTAAAAACGCGAAGCTTTCTGTTAGCAGCTGCGAATTGCATGTCGTTGAATTCGAGTTCGTTGCCTAAGTCATTTGTTTTTCCTTGCTCGCTTTTCGACAAACTAATTAGTCCAAAATTTGTTTTTAATTGCAACGCATATGCTCTGCTTTTGCTTTAGCCAAGCAAAAATTCTCCGAAAAGCTTCGCTCTTTGGAATGGATGAGAATTGTCGACAGTTAATGTCCCTTCACCCTACATGCCCCCACTCGTTGCTCCAGCTGGCTGGCTGGCTGGCTGGCCTGACTGTTTTGGATTGGTTTGGGTCGTGGACCGCAAGCCTCGTTGAGCGTCGTGTTTCCATGCCTTCTTGCTTCTTCTTCTTCTTCTTCTTCTGCTTCAGTATCGACTCTGTGAATTCTAAAAGCATCCGTTAAGTTTGCTTTTGCCTGCCTGATTAAGTTGCCAAAAACATACAAAGTCAGACGGGCACGCAAAGTTTCTGGCAATGCTAGCTGTATACCCTGTGTTATTTTTCTCATATTTATATGCTATCCTTAAGATCGATCTCATATATTAATATATATATTAATATATACACTTTGATATATACCTCCAAGGGCATGATTTGTTTTTAGTTACCGGTGTTTACTTCAAAATAACTACACAGAACACATAATCAAAATAAATATAATAATATTTGATTTTTTTGTCATTACATAACAAATAATCCCATAATTAAGAAAATGTTTACGTTTGCCACCTTATTTCAAACTTAGATTATTTATTGATTATATTTACAGAATTTTTCGATTATCATTTTTATTAATAATTATATTTGCCAGTTTTTCAACAAACTTGCAAAATTGAATTGAGTTGACCCTGATGTACCCTTGCACAAACTGAATATACCCACGTAGTCTTGATTGTAGAGCATAAAAAAAAAAACAGCTAACGTTGTCCCATTGTAACTGGCTTGTTGTTAACAAGGGGCCCCTGCCCAAGACGTGTTCCAGGTCCAGCACCGTTGCCAGCGCCAAATTGGGCGTAATATTATGCCCAGCCTGGGTGAAATATGAGCTGAGAAAATTTTATTTCTGCTTTGTTTTCTGTGTGCCAAGCATTGAATTTTAAATGTATGCACTGCGAACCCTGAGAGCCATTCCCGCTAAGTGTTATGGCCAAGTTTGTAGGAATAGCATTTTAGGTTCTTATTTTTAACACGCTCACGCTTTGTTTACATAATCGTTAAATCTAAACCAACTGCTGCAGGGCGATATCGTTTCAAACCTTAATTCCAGTTTAAGGTTTAATCTTCGAAAAATAACAGTTAACAGTAACAGTTAACGCAAGAGAAATTAATTTGCAACCTAAAGCTTAAAATCTTAATAAAACAATCTTAAACTGTAATTAATATCTACAATCAAGTTGAGATGTAGAATGACAGCGAACTTTACTCAAGTCCAAATATTTTTTTTTCGCTCAGTTAACTTTTGAAGCGGTTTTTTCAGTAATCAATAATATGCTTGAATTTGGCTAGATTCTTCTTTCTATGTAATAACATTTTTTTCTGTTATCTATAACACTTCCAGATCACAACAAGCTTGCAAAATTGGAGAATTCGTCTTGTCGGCAACATTTCAAAGCATGTACATATCATGAACGGTTTTTGTTAGCAATTTTTGTGAAAGATCATTGAGGCTTGATTAACCATTGTTGCCGATCGCACTTATTTTGAGAGGCATGAAATCGTTTTGTATGTATAGATTCTTATATGTGTATCAAATATGTATGCTATATGCTGCATTGTGTGCCGATCAAAGCATCCAACAATAATTGAGAGCATTTATAATTGTTGAAACATTTAGCACATATTTTGTCGGCAATGGCATCTACCCATAATAAAAAGGGTCGGCAATAATTTGTTGTTGTTGTAGTTGTATTCATAATTGAAGATCAAATCTCTGTTCATAAATTGTTTGGTGTGTGGAAATTCCATTTGAATGCTGTGCCAATGGCCAACGCCTCTTGCCAAATAAGTTCAACGCCCCCCTCTGGGCTAAGCGTAAACAGAAACACCGACAATTGCATACCCTTCTAGCTAGAGAATCAATTATATTTTCGTAAACCTACTTAGTGATATATGGATATAACTCTAGGCTATTGATGCTGATCAGGAATGAGTATATATATATGTGTTCGATGAAGACTCCTTTAATGCATTATGCACTTCATGAAAATTGTATAATACCCTGTACAAGGGTATGGGAGCGGTGCCCTTTGGGCTCTCTCTGCATTTCAGAGATGAAACGTTGCGTTAATTAAAGCTGATTACTGGCTATAATTTGTTTGTGTCTTCTGGGCCTCGGCGCGGGCCCTTTAAGTGGTGCTGCTGCATTTCTCGCCGTGGGTTGTGCTGCTGCAAAATTTTTTTATTTGTCGTAGCCCCAGCAATGAAATCCAATATGCATGTAAGTGTGATGGAGTGGGTCGGGAATATTGGGCTCTTTGGTATTTTTCTGGATAAATGTGCGTGTGACCCGGAAACAGCGGGTTGGCCCGTTTCTCGAGTGAAATTTTGTCGATATAAATGATGCAATTTGGTTAACGGGGCAGGGCCGCTTAATTGTCTACTTATGGAATGTGTACAGCCAGATTCTTAGCCGCGGGGCAATTGTGGTTTCTGAGCAGCATTAAATTAGAAATTCTTTTGAGATGCTGCCCTTTCGGTCGGCCTAACTATCGGCGCGCTTACATCTCTTAGACCTTGGCAGTCAGCTAAAACCATAAATACTCATAAAAGAAATTTTTGCGGCCAAAAGATGTCACAGCAGCATACAGCAGCCGCAGCAGCCGTAGCAGCCGTAGCAGCATTCTAAGCTCGCGGTGAAAGTCGTTTTGCCAATGACAAGAACTTTTGTGCTCAATAATGCGACAAATGGCAACTGCTTCGGCAGTCCATCTACTGATCAGTATCATCATCATCATCATCATGATGATGCTCATCATCAGCATCGTCATCATCTGTAAAATCATCATTGTGATAATAATCATTATTTTTATTGAGCATCGCACGTGTAACTAAGTACAATGTGGCATGCCGTCGTCGCCGCGTAGCTTAACACAGAAATAATAATAGCAATAGACATTAATAATAGTTACAATAGTTACTACAATGGTACTTGAAAAGAAAAAACCAAGAATGCTTATAAAACTAAAATACTTTTGTGCGCTCTCCTTATGCCCTCGCCGTGGGCATTTGTACTTTGTCACGCTATGTGTAAAGAATTTCCACGAAGGCCGCTCTTCACTAGTTAAGACTGAAGAATGTAAATTGTGCAAGTTTGTTGCCTAAGATATTTATTTTTTATTATTATTTTATTATCACTATTTTGAGTCGTAGCATTATCTCAATTGGAACGTAAGTGTTATTTTAATTATAAAAATATGTTTGATTGAATCAATTTTATTAAAAAAAAAGCAGATAGTTTCTGAGTATTTTCTCTTCGGCTGAGCACAACACACACCTTTTCCATGTTCTGAGCTAAGTAACGAAATTGTGCTTTTTTGTCTACTCTGCTGTAGCTTTCAGCACGCTATTTACAAAGATCTACGGCCTCATAAGCAGTACGTACAGTTCATCTTAAAAAATACACGCGATATTTGAGCTATTTTTGACACCAGGCTCTTTAGGCTATACAAATTATTCTATTAATCATATACGAATTCCGCAAACGCAGCAGTGCTAAAAATAAGTTCTGAATGTGAGTCGGAGTCCGAGAATTGGCTGTCAACTTAAATTTGGGCTCCTAATCACGTTTATTCAGATGCTTAGCACACAATTTTCTATGCAACTCAAGTGACGCACGAAATTAGCCCAGAATCGAAAAGAAGAAGGTAACTCGCAACATTTTGTGGTTCAGTTTTTGTGAACGGATCGTCACGTTTTCGCCACCTGAAGATTGCTGGATTAGACTGGCGGTTGGCGGCTGGCAAAGTGCCCGCTGACTTTTTGATACATTTACGCTAATTAGGTGACACAATTCTCACCTAATGTGCTCTGATAAGCCCGGTGGAATGCAGCGAGCTGCTGCTGTTGCTATTGAGCTGAGCTGCATGTGGCAGGCAACAAATTGTTTGTATGTTGGCTGCCAAGAATTGAGTTTGTGTGAAACGGCTCTGCAC
The DNA here is from genome assembly GCA_035041535.1 of Drosophila cognata. Lineage (NCBI taxonomy): Eukaryota > Metazoa > Arthropoda > Insecta > Diptera > Drosophilidae > Drosophila > Drosophila cognata. The sequence goes on along the minus strand of JAWNLC010000571.1, from coordinate 6,098,148 downwards.
TGCTCATTTAAATTTTACAAGCATCTGACTTGGCCATTTTTGGTAAGTCGGTTTTTAGTAGCCTGCCTGCTCCCGAAAACAATGGGCACTCGTATATCATGATAATCATAAAAAGCCAAACAGCTTGTTGGCTCTCCCCATATATGTGTGTTGCCACTGCTTGTGGCACTGCAACCACCTCTGAATACCACTGGACACAAGCGACTACTAAACATATGTGTATTAAAAGCGCCGCACTCCACACGGCCAGGAGTGCCTAGCCATAATTTGTTATCATATTAAAGCGCAACAGGAAGAGTGCACGAAAGAAGTCCACAGGCACAGTTATGCACACAAGAAAAAGCATTGCAAATATTTTATCTTATCTTATTTAATGGATAAATTCAGTAGTCAGCAGAACTGCATACGAAACGTACTTCAAATAAAAAAGTTGTTATCAAATCAAGATCATAAAAACATTTTTTTAATAAGTTAAGGGAATGACTGGATATGAGCTGGTTATTTTTTGTCTAACGAAAGATTTGTCATAGGAAAAGAATTTCAAAATTAAATTTTATTATGCTATGGTAACTTTTGTAATAGTAGTTAATTAATTAAGCACAACAAATAATTTTTTTTAATATACGTGTTTCAAGGTAATAGAGTGCAACACTTTTTTTTCACTGTGTAGGAATTGCCGCTTGCACAACACACCGCACAAAGGCGGAAGTTGTGCAAAGTATCGAGTATTTGTGCATAATCGGCAACGATTCATATAAAGTTTATGGCAGCATTGGTTTCGTTGTTGTTTTTGGCATTCTGGGCGATATTTGGCTAACAGCTCGTTAGTGAGTTCGACACCTTGTAGGGGTATGGCGATTGCGCCCTTTCGCCAATTATTGTGCAATCAATATTGCATAATCTGAGCTGTGCAGCAGTAACATACATGACTTAAGCTAAAGTGCAGCAGTGCAACAGTGCAACGCCCCGGCTAACGGCAGTCACACTTGTGGCACATAAATCAAGAAAACACGGTAAAAACTAAAGCATAAATCGGATAGATCGCTGCTGCGTGCCATGCAAATGTCGTGTGTGGCTTCTGGGCATGGTTAAAATGGAAGACAGAGTGCCATTTATATTTTCGAACTTCTCGACAGTCATACACTCAGCGCAAAAATATGGATAATGTTGGTTGTTGGCAGTAAAGTACGAGTGGAGCACAATCGTTGCCAAAGTTGTCTCCTATTTGTTATATATTGTGTGTTGGTAAAGTCAATAAAGATTAATGCTTAGTTTGCATTACTTAAAAATGAATTCTGTCTGAAATTTGAACTACTAAGCGATCGGAATTCTATTCTGCTTTGAAAGCGCCTTTATTCTCTGAGTGTAATCAAAGTCAATGGCAGTCATAGTCAAGGTCAGTTGTTTGTGGCTCGCATGCATCAAATCAACGGGCAACAATCAACAACAGGCGATGCAAAAACTAACTGCAAGGTGCCTCGCCCCAGACGTGTTAGCAAGTCCACATCAGATGCATGCTGTAACATTGGCAATTGAATGCTTCTCACCTCGAAATGGAGCAGAAGGCACACGGTTCTATCGTTTTTCAAATTACGAACACATCTCCAGCAACAACAACAAGAGCAACTGCATACGAAAACTGGAATTACAAAATTGATCGCCTGTGATTAGCAGCGATTAAGATTAGAAGCTGGAGCCAAACATAGACTCCTTTACTAGACTCGCACCAGACCCGCGGTGTTTTGTCAGTTATGTGCAAAGTGGCCAAGAGCCGCTAACATTTTTCAATTAAAAGCCAAGTATGAAATTTTATGTATTCGAAAATTCCCAGTGAGCGACTTAAAGATACTCAGCACTAAAACCAATTCAGTGAAACACAGTTTCAAATAAATAATAATAAACAGACTTAAGGTCAAATTTAACTAAAGTGGCTCATTGGGGTAGTTTCTTTCTCCTGCACTCAACTGGCATAAATCTAGGTGAAGGTCAGGTTAATACTAAAAAATAGAGAGCACAAGTTTTATTGAAGGAGTTGATGGTAAATATTTATTGATAGGAAAATGCTGAGGCTGTTTTGTAGACTAAAATGTTGACCATAAGCGTTTGTGTATTCAAGATTTTCTCCTATAAAAACCATATTTTACAGCATCTGCAAAATCTGGCATAAAAAACAAATAAAGCTAACTGCGATAATTTCAAAAATATCAATAAAATGATTGCTTTGAAAATCGGGCAAAAAATATAAATTTTATATATATGTATATATCAAAATTAGAATGCTTTCGCAAAGATAATAACGATAAATTGATAAATCGTAAACATTTAAATCCTTTCTTTCTTTTTAAATTTGAAGCATTAAGCTTTGCCAATATTTGCATTTACCCCATAACAGGAAAATGGCCAAACACAAACAGCTAACAGGTTGGCAGAGACCCGCAGCTGCATCTAGATTAGATGTTGCATTTCAGCTTTTGCGTTGATCAGCCATCAAGGAGATTATCATAATCTAGAGTCTAACGTGTGGTTATAATAACAGTGTGTATATATCCATGAGTTGTAAGTGGATGTTTTCTGTAGGCTTGTCATTAAACTTTCACATCCGAATCTATCTGATTCATCTCGACGCACGGGCTTGTTGTTTGGTCAATGATTAAAAAGATTTCACGCTGCAGCGAATGCGGCTTGCCCTTGCCTTTGTCCCTATAGCTGCTGGATATCTGTGAAATTATTAAAAAGTGATGAGCACACACATACACACATACATACACACTCACACATACACATACACATACACACACTAATGTACACGTGTTCGGACATTTCTCACGTCAGTCAAAAGAAAGTAAACAAAATATAATACCTTTAAAATTTATTTACGTTTATTAAGCGCCGGCGTGTCATGGCACGCGGCAACTGCACAGACCATGCCAAAAGGGTATTGGCCATGCTAGGGCTACACTGAAAAAAAGGAAATAACTTTGCTATCAAATACAGAACAAAATGTTGTCCAAATGTAGCTAAAATTAAAAATGCCTAATCACAGAACGAAATTCATGATTACTTAAGGTCAGTTATTAAGTTTTTCTTCTCAGGTGTTAAAAATCAAGAGTTTTTCTGCAAGTGTACCAGAGTCTAAACTGTGTCCGTGTATACATATATAGAGTTCGGCACTCGGTTGACATTGTTTTCTTTGTTTGAATTTGTGCACTTTCTTTGTCAATGGCTAAAACAAAACTAAACGAACTGCCAGCTGCAATTAGCCCGACTCTGCTTTGGCCATAAAAGATTGAAGTCGTTGGCTTGTACACGCAATTTGGCTTAAATACCTAGGCTCGTCCATTTGGCTCGTTCAAGCAATGAAACTAAACTTGATTTTGTAGAAAATGTATATTTGTGATGCATATTATTTTTTAGGTTATTTTTATTATCTTGCTGTTTTTGAGCATTACATTTATTATTGTTAACAATTACTCTTCGTTTTTATTTTCAACTCTCAGTTATGTAAGACAACAAAATTGCCTTGTGTTGTGCAACTGCCAAAAGTATTTTAAACGCGTTGATTGTAAACACTATTCAAACAGTTAATTCGATACCATTTTTGGGAAATTACGTTTTTTTTTCTTTAGATTTCAATTGAATGTTGGTTTAATTTCATTTAAACGCTTTGAACAATTCCGTGGCATTAATCAAATCTGTGATTTGTGGCACAGCTAAAACAATATCGCTGAATCATTTTTTAGCGCATTTTTGTGGGTTTTAAGTAGGCACTTAAAAGTCAATTCGTATTCAAACTAAGTATTGTTGATACTTGACGCTGTGTTGGCGGCATAATAAGTTATATTTATGGCTTTTTTATGAATCTTTAGCTGTTATTTTAGAATTAATTTTTGACATCGGGATTTGTTTATGGATCTTTTTAAGCTGTCATTTTGGAAATATTAAGCAGCTAATTAACATTTGAATAGATATAACGAACTTTGGCAGGTACTTTTTAATGTTTGCGCATATTCTTCTGTTACAAACTGTGCTTCATGTTATTCAATATTTGTTCGTGGTAAACTTAAATCAATTCTCTTACAAATTGTACCATTTGTTTGTATATCTTTTTAATTCTCTCACGTACCCAAAAACATTTGTATATATACAAATCATGTACTTATGGAATTGTTTTTAATGCGTCTGTAAATTATGTGACAATACAACTTGACAGCTGTCAAATGTAAACAAAAAAAGATGCAAGATGCAACTGCAAGAGTTCTGAAGCATCATTGTTCGAATCATCGTTAGGGTCTCAAGTGGTCAGTAATGGAGTAGAAAAAGTGAAAATGTTTTACACATGTAATACAGAAAACAACAACAACAGCATCAATAACCGGAAATTGAATTTAAGTAGAATGCTGAGTGCACAATTTAAATGAAGCCGTAAAATATCTGTCATCTGATGAGAATGTTGACTCGCATTTTTGGGCACCCTAAAACTACATTCAGATAATTATGTGTGAATTAAATCGCGTGTGATCTCATCAGATTGGCAGCTCCGGAAAAAAAAAAACTGAATCTAAAGCTAAACGTCATGAATAATGAATGAAATTGGTTTGGGGTAATAAAGAAGATTTTGACAACGTTTGGGCTAATGCCAAAGAAAACAGCAAGTGCAAGGTGTGAATGAAAGTGAATGAAATGAAAGTTATCAGCTCACATTCGAAATGAGCCAATTTTCGAAACTTGATATCGTATAATATATCAACATATCCATCAAGGGATCAGCTGAAAATTCGCTTAGAATTGTAATTATAATTCTTTCGTATAAGCTAATTGCTCTTTTGCTTTCTGTTCATTTGATTTTAATTTGTTTTCAGCTTGGATATTTTCGAAAATCATTGTTCATCAGTTCAAGCTACCGAAGATGAGTCAGCGTATTTTGGGAACACGTCTTAAATGCGATTTCTTCACGTTTCGATAGCACAATAATTTTCAAATTTGTTGACACTCGATGCGAAATTAAAGTAGCGTAGAACTAAAGCAAAGCCTAAGCCACAAATTGTAACTAATTTGATGTTGCTGCTGCTGCTGCTGCTGCCGCTGCTGCTGCTGTTTGTTTTTATTGGGGGCTTTCTTTTCAGTTTGGTGGGCTACTGCCAAATAAAAATGACAAGTGCTTAAGTTTCTCTTTCGTGTGCCAAAAGCAATGCGAATTGAAGTTTGTCGGCTGCCCAAAAGCGGCATTTGAAAGTGCTACTTATAATTTTTGCGCTGTTTTTCAAGGTTAGTGCAGCCGGTCTTCTAAAAATATGTGACACTTTTCCACAGACGTTCTCACAACTCAGTTAAGTTATTTATTGCTTTTTTAAGGATGTAAGTATTCGTTTACTGGAATTTTAGATTCAAGGCCAAAACAGATTTCTGTACAGTATCTAAGTGCTATGCTTGCCGGTCTGGGATTTGAATGTACAATTTCTATGTCCAGTTGTTCAACAACATATTTGCGATGGTCAACTTTGTCTGACAATGACAAATCTTTTTTTTGCAGTTATCAGAGACTTTTTTTTTTAAGGGTACACGTTCTTGACCATCCTTGTCAGTGCGGATTTAGCTAACCAGTAATTATTCCTTGAACGGGATAGAGACACTTCACACACACTCAACGCAACTATTTCATAAGCATTTAGCCATTTGATAACCAGTCTATGGATATACAAGTAGTTGCTACCGTTTGACGTTGCATCAACGCCATCTAACCGCGGTAATTAACACATGTTGTCGCGCAATCAATTGCACACTCATGGACACAGATATGGACATGTGCATGGACATGGATATGGCGGTGACTGAGTTGGATATCTTCTGTGAATTGCGGCTGCCCCTCCCGCCCAACGGACCAGCCGTCTGCGGCACTCTCAACTTGTTCATTAGCGCAATGTCCAACAACATTTAACTCAAAGTTTATAGGGATGTCAGAAGGGGAGGAAAGTGGGAATGAGCGATTGGCGGCGGATAAGCAACAAACAGGTGACATACGCTCCAAGCAAAAAAATAATTTACTTCGATATCATACACTCAGAAAAATAGGTTATTTTCAATTTGACTACATGGAAATGGAACTCTTAACATTTTGTTGTTAATTTTTGATTGTTGAAAATCGATAATCGGAAGACAAATATCTGAATCAATTCGAATTTGAATTTTCGAAATTATAGCTTAACTAGTTTTGCTTAAATCTGTTTTTTTTTTAATCTGATTACATTTCATCTAAAAGTGATATTCGAATCGATTCAAGCTTAATCTTAATTAAAATCTTAATTATCTTATCTCAACTTAATTCGACACAGTCATAAACTGAGAAAGTTTTGTTCTGCAAACATGCATTCTGGTTTCTACGATGTTACAAATAGTGTATTATTTTTTCTTCGAGTGCATTTACTGTTATACCTATGCATATTTATACTGGCCAGTTCCAACCCAAGGCTTAATTAACTTATGATACGCTATGTTTATGTTCCAAGCTAACCATTTGAATGACCAAAACCTTTAGCCAGATGACAAACTCCTGGGAATTTTTGCAATGGATTCTGGGTCGCTTTGGAGCAATGACAACAAGATCGTCGGCGTTTTTTCCTAGAAACGCCCGTGTTGGACATGAAGGCTGCATGCCGCGTTCTTGACGTGTTTGGCCGAGTGCCGTTTGTGGCAGATGCATGCAACTCCAGAAATGGTCTAATGAGTAAATTAATTGCCAGACGAAAGCGTCATATTGAAGACGGGTTTCATTGCTTTGCACTAATTCACAATAAAAACTCAATTAACCATCGATGAACCGATAAGAAGATGCGCTATCTGACAAATTCACCCGCCTCTTAACTCTGAAATGCAATGAAAGTCGGAGATAAAGAGATATTTGCCTCGATATTTTCTTTATTTACTTCACATTTCACTTTCATTTCACACAATGTTTACCAGATGATTCGGCCTTAAGTCGAACTAATGATGGCATTCCAGTCACATTCAGGTCATTCACTGAACTCTTCAATTAGTCACTCGCTCATTCATAATTTGGCCGTTCTGTTCACTTTGGAATTAATTATATATATTTATGATTATAGTTTTCCTACTCTTTCTCTTTGTGTACTAAATTATAATTAAATTTTGCAAAAAATGTAAATATTTAGTCATTTCATTTAAGAGTGATTAATTGGTCACAACTCTTTTCTCTTTTGATAAATTGAAAAAATTCATTTAGTATAAATAAATAAACATTTTTATTTGATATAATTTCCTACTACTAGTTAACTTATATGTTCTGTATACAAAATTCGGAACAACTTCTTTTTATGAGATCCAATTTTCCGACACATTAAAAGTCATAAATTTCGCCATGGTCGTAAAACGTGTAAGCGTGTCTCGAAACCGCAACTAAATTAAGACATTTGCTCGAGTCTGCTCAGATGCGAATCAATAATGAAATGGCCATGCAAAAATTCTAGACACAACAAACGGTTAAAAGCCGCCTCGGGGAATGCCGCCGCACGCCGCAACGGTAAATTTGAGGTGCTAAAGCCCAGACTCAGACTAAGATGGAGACTGGGACGTCGACTTCAACTTCAACTTCAACTCATGACTGCAGATACTCGACTTTAGATTAGAATGAATCATTTCCAAGCATCCTAATTGAGTTGACTGCGGCTGCCAGCTGAAAGCCAGCTAAAAAGGCCAAAATATTAGCACAGCCGACTTCACCAAGGTGTGAGACTATTTAGCCAGGCTATGACAGAGTCCGAGTCAGGGTCTGAAGTAGCGGCGATTAGTATGGCAGCTGGAAGCTGGGCGCGGCAGAGAAGGGCAGCGAGGATGACAGAGGTTCATTTATCAAGTAGACAAAGGCAAGCTGGGCAAGTTAACCGTTCTCCGACTGACTACTGACTAACTGACTGACTGACTGACTAACGGAATCCTCGACTCCAGGGCTGCCTCCTTCACTTTAGTTACTCATTTAATGTTTGAGAGCTGATCTCTGCAACAATCCAACTGTTATTTGAAAGAGTTTTTCTCGCACATCTTCTGCTTTAGGAGAAATGTAGTTCTCTGGGTCAATGCGGGCACCTTAGCTAATCAGAGCCGCAACAGATAGGCACACGCTACCCCTTCACTCTCTAAATACAGCAGTCTGCCATTCGCATTGTCAATAATAAGTAACATTTTTGCGCTTTCACAAAATACAAGCGAATATTTCAAAAGGCATTCTACGCACTAAACCAAATGAAAGGCGAAGAATCTTGAAGAATTTCGGGGCTTAAAGAGAATATGTGCTGCGATAAATGAATTCGATTTGTTTGCCAGAGAGAACTCTGTGCCATGATCAGCGAGTGACAGAAAAGCTAAAGAACCAATAGTACATACGTACATAGTTAAGTATGTATGTTTATTAGTGGATATTCTTATTTACTTGAGAGAGAGAAGATAAAGAATTTTCGAGTTTAACCTCACGTTTTGGGTACCATAAAACACAATGAAGCGTTGCAAGTTTGAGTTTGCGAGTCGGTTTGGGTAGGTTAACAAATGTTGCTGTTCTATTGTTCAATGACCATGGCTGGGTTGAAATTTCGGCTGCTTTTATGTTTATGCATGAATTCCAACATGAAAATGCATGAAAAACAAGGAAGAAGAAAAATCGGCGCCCATAAATCAATTTGGCGAAAATGCATCCTCAGGTATCCGGTATCCAAACCAGCCACGCAGTCATGGCCAACTGATTGAGCTGTCGCGTATTTGGGTGAGATCGCCCAGTGTCCAATATGTGCCCAACATTCCTCCCCTCTCCCCGTTTCCCGTTGCAGACTCTTCAGTTGCATGCCATTTGGTTTGTCATTTGAATTTCGAGCCTGCTTTTACATTGGTTGGCTATCCATTTTGGTAGCAAATCTTCCTTTTTGGCGCAGAGTTAAAAGAAAATTTCCATAGTTCGCCAGTTGGAATCTAAGCCTGAGTCTGCATCTCTGTCACCTAATGCTGCGACTTATATGGTGCAAGATCGCTACCATATTGTCAGATTTACAGGTACAGCCCGCCCACAGATATCTTTTTTGAAAAGGAAGTAGGTCACATTAGAGATCAGCACTTGGTTCAAATGATTGTATCCATATCTTATTCATGGTCTTTAGTCTACACAAAGGCTTGCAGTACTCTCTAAAGAGAGATGCCCAAAACATAATAACTCCTGTTCTATTACAAATTTTATTACACTGAATAAGCTGAAAATTGCGACTGTTAAATAGACTTTGAGCCTATTTGCGTTATTAAATATATGGCTACTTAAGTTAAGTATTCTCTTTTTATTGAATAATATATTTTAATCAATTAAATTGGAATATGGAGTTCATATAGTTGGACAGTTGGAAATGCCTATAACGCATTGCCTAGTTGTAGTGATCGCATTACACAAAGATCATTTGAAATAATTTATTGAATTTTTTTCTTAGATTCATTTATTATCCACATGAAATCTATTGTCGAAGCTCAGCTAGTTTCACATTAAACACAATTGGGTTAATGAAAAGAGACTGTAATCTATGTCTAATTAAACGTTCCATTAGAGCTATTTGCGTATTAGACGAAAATTGGGTTTCTGGTGCACCAAATTCAATGGTCCATGGCTATTAATAGCCGTCGAGCGCAAACAAAAGACTCAAGCAGCGAACCTGCCTCAGTCTGTCTCAGTGTGTGTGTGTGTGTGTCTGTGTGTGTGTGTGTGTGTGTGAATTTATGCATACAGATTATAATATTTTGCCAAGCAGCTCTGTGCGCACAGTTAGCTCTGACCGCAGGCAACTATACGTTCAATAATTCAAATCGAAAAAGTAGCCAGCAAATTTTTTAGTCCACAAACGCCCACAAATAAAAAGATAAAAAAAAAAACCAAAAAATAAATAAAAGATGCCTCTAACAGAATAGCGGTTAAATCCACAAGACAGTCCGGTTTAGTCCTGGTTGATTTTGTGCAGTTCTCTTGTTTATTTTGCTTTTACCAATTTGTCTTGCAATTAGTCAAAATTATTGTGCAATGTTGTTTATGCAACATGCGGCAAGTGACACTCTTGTCAATACAAAATTCATTTGCATAACTGTATGAACATTGCCACTCACGATTCTACCCCAATGCCAACACAGTAGTTTCCAGCAGCTTGCTTAAATTGTTATTGCTGTTGTTGCTGTTGCTGCTGCTGTTGCTGCTTGTGTTGCCTACGCCAATTTCTCTAGTGCAACTCATCTTCGCACACGCTGAGGATGCAGCACTTCATGACTTGGCATATTATTTTTTGCGCAGGTTTGCCAAGTGCAGGGAACATTACGGCTATGTTATGCAGCTTGTGGACAATCACAATACTTATCCAAGTAATTAGAAATTCAAGCGATGGAATTTGTTTAAACTATTAAATATTTGAGCTTGTGATACTACAGCTAATGTACACTATATAATAAATCTTAGATAGTTGTAATTTTTCACTCGATATTTTCTTAAACAGATTATTTATTAAGAATGCAGTTAAAAATAAAATCCACTTATTTTATTTTCTACAGAACTGTTCATTTCATAACGTAGGGATTAGGTTCATTCAGAATAGAAGTGTATTCACATTTCGGTTAGCCTATAGCCTGCGATCTTTGTGTCAATAGTCAGCTGTGAAAATCAACAACTAATGCATTTGCATTGATGCAATTGATGTCTCGTTGTCTGGTTGTGTGCATGCATCATGGTTAACTCACAGATGTGCAGATAAATAGTTGAAAGGGGTCGTCAGATGCCCCTCTTGAGTACTTGGCAGTTGACAGCATGTATTCCAATTAGTTTATCATAAATCATATAAAATAGAAAAATCATGTGGCTTTTCTTTGCTAGCGGCCCGTGCTGCGCTTTTCTTTTCAACACAAAATAATTTGAACAAGTTAACAGTTTGTAGTTGCTGTTGCTGTTGCTGGAGAAAAAAATGTGCAACTGAACCTGCCATGAGCAACATTAACAAAACAAATCATATTGGTGGCGAGTTCAATGCTGGCACATTGGGGCATGAAAGTGAGAGTTCAAACAAAAGAGTCCAATCTAACCGCCAGCTATGAAATGCTGCAGAAAACTTTGAGTGCGTATCGATTTGAATATGAATGCAGCTGGTTAGAGAGCTAGTAGTAAACATTTAAGACTTTCAACTTGAGAGTTGGCATAACTTTCATTTGTACGTTTAGCATAAGGCTTTGTTCCCATACTACTCAAATTAGAAGCTTTCAATGGGATACAGTATCAAGTGTCTTTTTTTGCCATTGCATAACTTATGAATCGTGATCCAAATAAAAGGGCTAACTTTGGCCAACTTTCATTTTTCATATTTTGGTTAATATTCACGAGCAGAAGTCACTGAAGGTCAACAGCTACATGGCTAACAAGTTTTGAGCTGAAGTTGTCGAGCAAGTTGACGACAACCTACTCTAATATTCTCATTTTATGCGTAAGCATTTCAGAACTTTTTAGTGACAAACTAGAATTTAGTTGCGGTTAAAAAATTGAAAGTTGGAAAGTGTTTTTTTTTTTTGTTAATTTTTCCCACACGTGCAGTTTAATTATGAAAATGAAAGCTGATAGCAGACGATCATTAGTGTCATCGGTTCGGCTTGTGTTCTTTCTACACTCAGAAAAACTAGATAGAATTTTTGTACACAAATCAAATTGAATATGTTAGCTTTGACAACGAAACTCGGACTTTATATATATATATTTAAGGGACAAGACGTTAGAAATAGCAGCATGTTTTCCTCTAAGTGTACGCATAGTTCTTCGAAAATGAGCGAATTAATTGATTTTGATTCTCTATCACCTAACTGTAAACATGACAAATGTATGTCATTCCCTAATTTAGTCATTTATGCAACTCATTTTTTATGAGACTCACTTCCGTTTGGGGACCTCGAGCACACAGACTCTTTTAAGTAGGCCTTCAATGCCTCAAGCAGCATTCAACAAATTGTTATTGATTCTCATCTGACTGAACGACCGCCTTTCAAATTGATGGCCAAGTCCACGTGTAGAGAGGGAGGTAGCAAGAGTATGAAGCGGCTGTCGTACTTTATGTGCTACCCGCTAAAGATCTATTGATCGATTGTCAACATCATCAAATACATATTTCAAGTCTTATCGCTGAACAACGGCAACGGCGGCATCTCGTCTCGTCAACAACAACAATGACGACAACAACGACAGCAACTTCATTGCCCAGATGGACAGTAAAGATCGACTCAATGCCATCTGTAGCCGAGCTGCCTGACTTTAAACGATCGCCTCTCCCAGCTCGTCCTACTCTCCAAATTTATGGCACAAATTTTATGGGCTCACTAAAACTGGGCACCCCAGACAAGAAGACGAAGCACTTTGCCACCTCAACCAGAGAGTTTCTGCTTTTGGCAGCTCGACTAGCGTTACGAATTGTCCCCAAGCAACTGCACACGGTTGTTATATTCCCCTATTTGTGTTTTGCTAATGCAAAATCCAAAAATATGAGTTAAACACACAATCTCAATTCCAAAAAGTGTTCTTCAAAATTCGAATGAATATGTGAAGTGTGAAGACAACAAACTTAACTCAAGGTTGTTTATTCTAGAACAAATGATCTCCATCCAAGAATATATTCTTGGCTTATGATTTTTGCCGCTCGATTCATGCAATACTAATTACTGTGACTTTTGTATGTTTTTCCCCTATTCGAAGAAGTTTAGCGACCACCCCGTGTGGGTTTCTAATGAGGAGACAAAAGCCCGCATCGAAGTTTTAGCAAAGCGGCGGCAAACATGAAAACGAACTTTTTTTTTATTTTTGTTTAAATTAAGACTCGTGTAAGGCGATTAGGAATTCTTGAACTGAAATTCTGCACAAATGCCAAAAAAATGACTGCCTAGTACTTTATGCTGGGTGATTATTATTTTTTAATTATCTTTTTGTAAAGCGTAAAGTCAATGGAACCTAATTTAAATTGAATTCCATACTGTACTTGCTTAGCCGCACACGTGTTGAATGAAATTCAATTATTTAAGGAACTGCTGTGTATTGGAGTTAACTAAGCTGGAATCTAAGCTAATTAAATGAATGCCTGACATGGCATAAATTATTATGTTTTACGATTAAAAGATTAAAAGAAATATTAAATTACCAGCTCCTCGTTGGTAACAATACTATTAACAGATCCAATTCGAAATGATACAAAACATGATAAAAACTCTTCGCTAATTAGTTTTCTGCTTTTCGCAACTGTTTTTATAATTAGCGGTCCATTTAACTATAACATTTTCATTACGCATGCAACTTTATTATTATGCACCCAAGTACGAAAATATATATGCTCTATATTTCAACTACAATTTATTGGCGAAATCTTGCGACTTACGGCAACGAACTGAGCTTTAAATGGATGACTACCGTTAGCGAAGTTTTTGCTAATAAAATTTATTGCTCAGTAGTATGACTTGTCACCGATTCAATTAGCATATTGCAAGTTCTAATTGGACAAACGGCAATTCATATACATGTATTACTGAACCAGAGACGAGTTCTTTTAGTGGGCACTTGAGCACATTTGCTACTTAGCCGTAGAACTGATTCGAGTGTCTTAAACCAATTGAAAAGGCCTTAATTGCCAGGCTGGTTGTAGTTAGTTGTCAGATAGCCAAAAGTCAATGAATTAAATTGTTGGCCAAGTTGCTGGCTATTAAAGCCTTGCCATTTTTTTTTTATTTTTTTTTGGTTTTTTTTCATAAAAATACCGCTATCTGTGTGTGTGAGTGGGGGGAAACCGACAGTAAATCTTTAAATAGCTGACACTTTGGTCTGCCCCCTGACATTTGTTTTGTCGTTAAGCCACCACTTGGGTGGTCCCAGCGACTGAAAATATTCTTAAGCCCTTGCCTGGCAATTACCAAAATCCGCTTACAAAAAAACACGAAGCAAGCAAATCGCATTAAATTCTTTGCTTCTGCAAAAATAAAAAATAAACAAAATGAAAAAGGTACACAAATTGCTAAATCATTGTTAGCCCTTTTCAGACGTTGGCCATGCCCAATGCGATTTGCATGTCTGTTTTTGCCTTGCCCCGCCCACCACTAACCGTTCCAAATAATGTTGTCTTTGCCAAAATCTCCGCCGGAAGAAAATTTTTATTTCGGTTTTCTCAACTTGCATAAATTTGCCAACGTTTTATCGAAAGTGTGCATCTTAAGGCAGTTGCAAATGGTTCGTCCACAACTTGAAGTACACCAAACATAAAACACAAAACACTTAACTAAGCCGCCAATGTTGAGCTGCAAACATTTCTTTTTGGCTGCCGCCCATTTAAATGCTCAGCAATAAAAACAACAGCAAAAACAACGGGAGAACTTGCCTTGCTGTCTGTCTTTCAGTCTGTCTGCTGTTTTGGAATTGTGCCAGTAGTGTTAGTCAACGTTTGGGGCATCTAACAGGAGCAACAGGATCAAGTCTTGTTAGTGCTCTCCATCATTTGTTGCATGTTGCTTGTTCCCCGTTGTTGCCAGTTGCTGTTTAGACGATGTCTCAGCACTGATAGCCAACGACGCTTGCCGGGATTCGGGATTTGGGATACTCGATGCTAGCTGTTAGCTGCTCGATTCTCTGGTTGGGTCATGCTTCATCGGCTTTGGTATTCCAGTCAACTAGTCAGCCAGCTCCCAACGGGGCACAAAGTTCACGACACTTTTCCGACTTCTTCTCTGTCTCCTTCTCTGAGGTAACTTTGATGTAAATTCTGCTTGTATGATGTTCTAAGTTGTGAGCCAGAGATGCAAGATAAGCAAATTTGTGTAAGCTGATTGTGAGCATTCTTTTTGTACACATCATTAATCTGGTAGGAAATGGGCGAACAAAGAACACCTTTCTTATATTTAATTGTTTTGTGCGTTGCAATTAAAACCGAATTTAAAAGAAAATTCATTGCTGCCTTGCTTTGCCTTGCCATTGATTTGAATCGAAATAGTTTCAATTTCTGTTAGCCACATATCATTTGGATAGATTTATCATAAATCATTCGACAGTAAAGAGAACTAAACCCTACTCAAATGGAAAAGAAAAGCAAAAGTTCTCGTCCATAATTAAAATCTTTCACTGGGGGTCATTGTAGGCCAAAGCAATTTGAGCTGTGGCCGTTTCGCACAAGCTTTATGATTATTTGCATGAATCCAAACTGGCAGTCAGTGAGCTGGAACTTAAGGGGAAACCCTCTTCAGCTTGCTTCAGCTTGCCCGGATCGAAAGTTGGGGGAAACAAAGTGACATTCCAGGGTGTTAATGATACCTGATACTCTCGACTCTTGACTCTTTCGATATGCAGCTCGTGCCGCACAAATTCTTTCGAACTGTGAACGATTAGGCGATTATGGGCTATTAGCGGTTTCACTTTTAAAAACAGAAGAAAGAGACTTCGAATTGAACGGATTTATTTGCGGAATAATATCGATTTGTGGAACTTTCAGTTCCCTGTTCACAGTTAATGGTAATAGATTTAAATGTATGCGATGACAGTCACCACATTTGACCAGTTTCAAATGGATGCGATTAACATGCAAAGTGATGCATCCTCGATGCTGATGTGGTTCATCTTTCATCTGGTCAAAATCGTGACATGAATGTGAGGAATGGGAACATCGCAGCCAAGGATGTTGCCACTGAACAACAGAGACCTTGAATGTGTGTCGCTGTTGGATTTTGATTTTGATTTAGCTGAGAGCCGCTTTTGTTTGACACTCGACATGAATGCCAATGCGAATGCGAAGAGAGTTCAACTCTGGACAGAGAGAGATAGAGATTCTACTGCTTGCAGACATTCTCCTTTTCGATTGCCATTATTTCATTAAATTCATGTGATTATAATCACTTTCGAGTTGCGAGTTGCGACTAGTGAGTTGCAAGAGTTCGCTGCAAAGTGAAAACGCACTCTCGATGGTACGTGAGACAGAGTTGAATGAGTAGACGACCAGATGACCAGATGACCACAATCACATGAGCTGACTGACTGACTGACCTCTGAGAACATGTGGAACATACAGATTTATTGGCGAACAATGAAATAATATGGGAAAGGCCCTGGGGCAGAGAATCGAGCGAACAGCAGTTGCCAACTGGCAGCGAACTTGCAGCGACGCAAATAAATAAAATGAAAATTGCAATAAATTTCACTCTTGTGTGAAGAAGAGAGGCTCTAATCAGAGACTCTAGACTCATGGCAAGGGCAACTGGAAAATGGCAACTGGCAACTGGCAACTGGCAAATGGCAACTGGCAAACAGGCAATAGGCATTTGAAAACGTTGCCAAAATGCAACCTGAGCCACATGCAACATGAAAGTGGAAGCGAAGTGGAAACAGAAACCGACTACTGACTCAGTAAGTGTGGGGCAACTGAAAAGCCGAAGTGGCAATGGCCTGGGAATTGGGCTAATTGATGTTTAGTTGCACTTTTACCCAAAAACCGTTTACACAACTGCCAATTGCCAACCAACTGCAGCAAATGAGACTTCTGCAGATCCATATCCAAGGGCTCGAATACGAGGAAGAGGAACACACTAGCACTAGTACACAACATGGCTATAAATTGGATCGAGTGTATCCTCGGCTTCTCGGTTTCTGACCTCCCTCGTTACCCGTCAGCGACACGGATGCATCTTAATTAACTCAACTGGGATTGAGATCAGGCTTAAAGGCGGGAAACGTGTTTTAATTGAATTCAATTAATTATTGACACATTTCTCGTTGCAAGGAATTCCGAAGCGAGTTCTCTCCTCTTTTTCTCTCAATCTCTCTTAGTTTCTCCTCCCTCGCAGATAAGCGAAAACGTGAGCAAACTTTGTTGTGGAGTAAATTTAGTAGTTTGGACAACCCCCAGATGCGATGCATATGGAAATGCACTTTCTAAGGCGGCAGCTGTTCCTCCAATGAAAGCTTTGCTAATATTATGGAAATTGGAATTTTAACCCAATCTCTGGGAATATATTCACCAACTGACATACTGATTTCAATTCCCTCCTTCAGTATGAGCCGCATTCTAATTTCTAATTGTATTAGTAGGTGGCTGAATAGAAGTAGTGAAATATACAATTGACGTTTGTTCTGTCTTCTATTTAACGGAAATAGAAGTGTTTGTCTGTTTCATTGAAATACGCATTCGCATCTGCTGACAGGTGCCATGGACATTTGTTACCCTACTCAATAGCAGACAGTAAAGAAGCTGTCGAGGAGACGAGAGGAGGGTAAGTCGGAGTAGGATTTGGAGTGCGAGTAGGACATTGGAACGTTGACAAAGTCGCGCAAACATTTCAAACATCTGCTGCTGACTGTTGGCGTTGAAAGGAGAAGATTGAGCCAATAGCAACAGCAACAGCAACGGCAACAGCAACACAAACAGCTTCAACTCAAACACAGCTCAAACGGTTTACTTTTCTCACCCAACCACGACTCTCTAGTCGACCAGAGACATCCACAGCAAGTTGGCCAACAATCGATTGGAATGCTAGTTGCGGGTGTCGTTCGAACCGAAGTTGAAGCTAAAGCTGAAGCTGAAGCTGCTCTTGGCTTTACCTTTGGCCAAGAGCTGTGACAAAAGTGCAACAAGTGCCGCCCACTCCTCCCCTCCAGCACCACCCGCATCGCCCCAATGGTGTCATTTGAATATCAACATTTGTCATCGTGTGTCGTGTCGCATTCCGCGAGCCGTCGCCAGTTGCAGTTGCAGTTGTAGTTGCAGTTGCGGGCCCCGAAATGTGCCCAAAAATAAACAAAATCCAATTAAAGTCAAGTGGAACATGGGCAACAGTAACCAGCAACAGCAACAGCAAAAGCAATAGTTGCTGTTGTCATTCTAGTTGCTGTTGTTGTTTCGAGTTTTAATTGAGCATCTCTCAAGTAGGTAAGAAATGCAAATGCAAACTCAGACCTGGCTACTTAGAAGGATATTTGCATTGGCTCAAATGGCAACTACTTTGTGGAGCAATTTCCAACACTTTCCCTTGCCAGAAATACGAGACGAGAAAAGAAGAAAAGCAGATCAGAGCAATACAATAAAATTCGGGCTTGTAATTGAAACGCAGTGTGGCCAAATGGTAACAAAACAACGTTGGCAGCTTTGTCTCTTGGCTCTAATGGGCGTTGGCAGAGATCTGTGAACAGGACAACAGCACTCAACAGCTCAAGATCTCAACAGCAGCAGCAGCAACAGCAACAGCAACACGACAACAACAATGCTTGTAGGCGATGACAGGCCAAGAAATTGGAAATTGGAAACCATAGTGACTAAGAGAATGGGCTAGGAAGGGGGAGGAGTACGCACAAGGGGCCAAGTTGGGAGATCTGCGACATCGTTGCGAAAAGTAGGTGAGGCAGCATCTAACGAACTGGATAACTACAGACTATCCAAGTGCTGGACGGTATCAATGAAAGCCAATCGGACACGGGCGTCGCGTTGGCAGCCAGAGGAAAATGCCTGCTAGGCAGCCAGTGGGAGGCAAACATCTCACGCACTCCTTAACGGGCAGGAGTGAGAAGTGAGAGAGGGGGAGGGACAGAAGGAGAAGGACAGATCTGGAGCTGCCTACCAGAGGAGGCTTATAAGGCAAGGCGATCCGCAACCAACACAATGTGCCTCGATTTGTAAGCGATTTGGTTAGCGCAAATTTACTGCTGAATGTGGATGTGAATGTTTTTAGGATTTCCCCCTCCTATTAAATCCATCTAGGTGGTCCGCAGGAGCGTGTCGAAATGCGTTATACACGAACTTGACCGGTATAGGAGTGTCCGCACTTAAGGTACTTAAATGCTGTTGCCTTCTTGATGAGTGGGCAATTAGGAGTTATTAAAGTGAAGCCAAAACAGATTTATACAGCTTGGAGTTAAGACTCTTCCTTTACTCATTTCTCTCTGGCAGCCCATTTATCACATGTATGAGCATTATAATGCCCCATCTAACAATGCCTGTGAAACAGATGGCAATTATTGCCATTTAAGACAGAGAGAAAGGAACACGAGGTGGAGGAAGCATTCTCACTGACAATGGTCACGCGCATGAGAAGTGAACGACTTAACCTTGTTTGGCATTTTGCAGGCAGATAAGAACGGCATGAGATGAACACTGATCATTGATGATAGATCAGAAGAAGGACATAAAATCAGCAAAAAGTCAAAGTCGATAAATACCACAAGCATGAGTAATTAGTTGATAAAGATGAGGCTAACGGGAGGTATTAATGAAGAGCTGCAACCTAGTTCAGAACGTTGCGTTGTCGTGAGGGTAACGGAGATGCTGATGAAGAGCACGACGGTGCCTTATTGGCGCAAAGAGTGCCACCGAATATTCCCTGGATCGTGATGAGTGTCCCGCTTGTCATTTGAGCCACGAAGGCAACACAAACAACAACAACAACAACAACAACTATCTTATCTGAAATGCCGTTTAAAATGAAGCGAAATCACAAAGTTTTCCAGTCCCACACGAAGAAACGGAAATCAGAATAAGAAACAGAATCATAAATGAAATCTGAATTTAATTCGCAATTATTCTGACCCCTCCGTAACTCGCAACTCGAAGCTCGCAACTCGTTCGCGGTTGTTTGTCTCTGCTGAGAAAAACTGAGATCCCATCTACAACCGCAAAATGAATATAAATACAAAGAATTGCCCCCCTCCCTTCTCAACTCGTCGTCTTAGATGCTCGAGAGATGACCCAAATTCTGCATAATTGTTTCTCCGATGCAGTTTCTTGGTCCACTTTGCCTCTTTCCCACCAGCAGAACCACCTGAAGCTGATGCTGAAGCACGAGACCAAACATATCGCACTGCGATACTGCAAATTCGCCCCAAAAGCGAGAAAGTTCATTAAGATCCGCCCCATCACTCCTTGCGGATCATTTGCGTGGCGTCGGCGTCGCGTTGGAGTTGCCTGCAAGTTATCCTGACACCCAGTCTAGTCCAGTCCGGCCCCGTCCCGTCCCGTCCATTTGCTGTGGTGGACGCACAAGTGGCACTTGACCATCCGACACTGAGCTTGCGTGTGTTTCATGTTTCTTGGCTCGATTCCGTTTTGGATCTCGGGCCTCGGCCTTCTCCACTTGAGACTCCAGTTGAATCGAGTTGAGGCTGGGCAGTGCGAGACGAGGCGGGGCGAGGCGAGCCGTTAGGCGTTATGTGGACGTTGATATTATAACTGCAATTAGTCGACATGGTCTCGAGTGCTATCACTGGCATCTGCAGTATCCACAATCCTCACATCTTGGTACTCCCCCGCCTAACTCACAGATGAGTGTCGCAGTGAGAGTTAGACTCGATTTGATTTTCTTGGATTCTGCACACACTCTCGCATGTCTCGAGTGTCAGATGATTGGACACAAAACATTGAATTTGCAGAGTGACTCCGGAGACAAGGAAACTTTCGATTGGACTCAAGATATGCAGAAATCTACGGGTCAACAGCATTCAAACTGAACGGGAAACTCAGCTGGGATGGATGCCATTGAACCCACCTAAGTTAACAAGCAAACAAACTTCGTTGTCAAAATGCGAACTCTTAATCTTAATCGAAGTATGCTTGCTAAAAATATCGTAAAGAAGAGGGGAACTCTATAAAACAGTTAGATGCCGATTGGTTGGCTTCATAACAATTTCCTGTCAATCAGAGCAACAACTGAGACGATTGCCAAGCCCAATCCGAGACCCTCCAGGCCAGCCTCCTCTGTCTTTGAAGTCTCCTCTGCGCTTGGAGTGTGACCGAGTCAAAGCACGCAATTAATTAGTGGCCCTGGCCAAGAAGGGGCATTCTGTCCAGCAGTCTGTTTGTCTGTCTGTCTGCTGCTGAAGCGAGGAGAAGCGAAGCCAACTAACCCAACGAGCTCATCAAGCCACCTACGCTTACGGTACTTCCATCCGAGACTTGGAGACTAAGACTAAGACTACAACTTGGACGACTGCAAATTAAATGGACTGTGCAGCGTCTCGGAATAATGATAGACCTGAAGAGGAGAGGAGAGGAGAGTAGATTGTGGCCAGCTGCCAGTCTCGCCGCGGGGCTGCCACACTTTTGACGTCTTTTTGGAAATGCTTCGCAATTTATCATCACTCGATTTGTTCTACTTGTTCTATTCTTCAGTTCGTCAACTGAGAGAGTTGGCTCAGAAGTGGAGAGACAAAGATAAATATGTCAATTTGCTGTCCTGGAGAATGAAAATGGGTCAGTTTGGGTTTGCTTTTAATTAATTTGGATTAAAATGTTAGAGCAAATGGCAAGGGAGCTGTTGGGGCTGCCTGATATGCCAAAGAAGGCGTTGGCGGTTTACCGTTTGCTGGACTCACCTGAGCGAACCGCTTGAGACTGTGGGTCTCTGGTTCTGTGGTTCTGTGCTTTCCGCACCGGACCAAAGGCCAGGCGAATTTTGATATTGAAATTGCTACCTTGGTACAGCAACAACAACAGCAACAACAACAACATCAACAACAACGACAACACCAACAAATACAAATACAACAAACACTGAGGAAAGCTTCTGCCCGAGGCGAGGCCTTGATAACATCAGCTGAAGTGCTTGAATGTCAGGGTGGGGTGTAGGTTGAGAGGAGGGTGGAGGGAGGAGCTTGGGAATTCCAGCTCCCAGAACAACGGAACGGAACCGATCCGAACTGAACCAAACAGAACAAAGACAACAATTCCATTTGGTAAACGTTTGCTTTGAACAGCGCCAAAAAGAAGAGGGCGGGAAAATGCAACGCCAAGAAAAGCGCACACAAAAAATAAGGAAAAACAAAATTAAATGGAATGAAAAATAATCTACAGTTTGCGCTGGGCTTGAGTTAGTTTGTGCTTGACTTTGGCCAAATGTAACTACAATTTAAATGCTAATCTGGCATCTGTTGGCGTTTGGCGGTTGGCGGTTGGCGGACAAAGCGCAAACAACTCCGCCCCGACAACGCTTCGAAAATGCTCCAAGTGAGGGTGGAGACTGTGTAAACAAATGGGCAGAGGGGTAGAGGGGGAGATGGGTGATATGGGAAAGAAGAGCAGCATGTTTGCTCATTAGTTGTGCGAGTGTGCTGCTAGAGAAATGTCCAACCCGGCTTGTTGGTCTTTTATTTATTGTGTAATTGTGGCTCCTGTCCAACCTCTGCTCAGACTGTGATCGCTCTGCTGTTGGGTTGTCTAATTAATGTTCACGCCTGTAAATAGCCGACTTTATTTGTGGCGGATGCCTGCTCTGAATTCGGAATGCTTCGTAAGCCTACACCAAAAGATTCGGTGCAAAAATGTTGCAACAGTTCCGTTTGCCAGACGATGCTCATAAGTTCAACGGAACAAAGTACCGCTATGAGGCAACCTCGCCTTCGTCATCGTCTTCGTCTTCGCCGCTCCCCTTGGAAAAAACCGCGTCAGCTCAGTTGGGGGACATGGTAAGTGGAATTGGAAGCAAAATCAAAACCAAAAGAATATTTGTAAGCTGCCAATTATTATGAAATGAGCAGACAGCAACAGCAACAGCAACAACGGCGACGATAACAACAACAACAATAACAGAAACAGCGACATTCGAGCTTGGACCAGAAAAGTCTCAGACCTGGTCAGAATCCCCTCTGAAATCGAAAAGCGCGTCACGCCGAAATCCGCTGGCTCGTTACCATTTGGAGGTTTGAGCGCCGGCAATCGGAAGAATAGACTCTGTCTCTTAGTTTCCTAACATCCCGTCCCAACCCTCCTCTTCCTACTGTCCCTGGTTGCTCACAGTTAGCTCACAGTCCAGTTGTTGTTGGGGCCGCCTCGCGTGCTGCCAAACCGCCAATTACCGAACATCAAAAA
Organism: Drosophila cognata; assembly: GCA_035041535.1. Taxonomy (NCBI): domain Eukaryota; kingdom Metazoa; phylum Arthropoda; class Insecta; order Diptera; family Drosophilidae; genus Drosophila; species Drosophila cognata. The sequence continues at coordinate 6,075,286 of JAWNLC010000571.1, read as the reverse complement.
GCAGTTTCCCTCAGTTACTCTTGGCCGCTTTGCCTGCCTAATAATTTGCTCTCTGACTTTGTGTGGCTTTGTTTGTACATTTTGGATATCTCTCCTCCCCCAGCCCCTCCACGCGCTATCCCATTTCGTACCCTTTCCGACCAGACAAAAACCACCACGCTGGACACCCAAAAAGGTGTTCGAAATGTTAAGAATCTTTTGCCGAATCACGCAATGTTTCCAGCTCTGAGTTCTAAGTTCTGAGCCCTGAGCCCTGAGCCCTGAGTTCTGAGTGAAGGAAATGAAAATGCAAATGCCAAACGCCGAATTCTCTCTCTTTGAGATCATTCGTGGCTCACGCTTTGATACATTTTCGGGCAAGTGCCACGCCCACAAGTAGAACAGAGCTTGGAACTGAAATTAAATTAATTATATTGAGTATAATAAATAAAGAGAGTGAGTTACACAACACGCTCCCCTCTTTGACATTGTAATCACGTCAGACAGTGGCCTATTTCGGAGGTGTTGGGTATTCTTATTCTTCTTCTTCTTGCTCTTCTCCTCCTAGTCACCGAGTCAAGAGAACAACAAAGCGTGACAAACAAACTACTGCAACACGTTTCGGGTTGTTGAATCAACCAAATTAGAAGTGAAACTCTGTAATAACAATAATATTATGTGACACGATACCAAAACATTCTTGTGTATAACATAATATTCAAGTGTATGAAGACAGTCTTTAGAGATAAATGATCGATTCCATAATAAATGATTATTGTCATCATGTCACATTTGTAGTGATAATGATCAGTAAATGAACAGAGGACATTCTTAGCAATCAATACTTGTATTACGATAAACAGTTTTGATTCTCAACCCACTGATCCATAAAAACGAACTGACTGACTGTAAATCAATATTGAAATCGTTTTCCATTCTCTCGTTAGATCCCCAACATTGAGACTCATTAAAGAGGTTGGTTCTCAATTGGCATCTCTTCTTCATCGTATATGACGAAAGTCCTTTTATGATCGTCTTCCTTTGATGAGCTCCGCTTTGCGTAGGCTTCTCCACTTCCAATTTGCAATGGCAAACACGTTCCCAAACCTTGCAGAAGCTTTCATCTCTCATCGCTCATCGCTCATCTCGTCTCATCTCATCTTTCACGCCTGTGGTGCATCTGCCGCTGCGATCTTAGAGAGCGGCTTGCTTGCTAATGTGCGAAGCTAACTCGAGAATCGCGTGGGCCGTTGAGTGTTGATGCAACAGTGTTGTTGCAACAAGTCGCTGATTATCTCTCGTGGCTCAACAGTTGATTGGAGCAGGCTCGAAATTCGCTTTATACACATAACTACTACTCCAAATTATGCCGCTATTCCCATTGTGCCGCATGACGTCGTCGAATTCGAAAACATTTCTAAAACCTTTGCAGGAGAGTCGGAGTCGCTTTTGCTGGTGCAAATTAGTGGCGCTGAATGGGAATGAACTAGTCTTTAGTATTCGGAGCATCCTGTTTGGATCGGGGCGATCGACGGGGGCTCCATTTTATTGCTGCCTTGATTTATGCAACATTTTCCGCAATAAAAATGCCATCGTCTTGAAGAATTATTACATCATCACGTAATAGGCCTCGTCTCCAGCCTCCAGCCTCCATCTCAGCTTCAGCTTCAGCATCAGCCTCAACCTGAACCTTTGCATCGGCGCCACGCCCGTCTTTGGTCTGTTAGTAGTTGGCAGTTGGCAGTTGGCAGTTGGTGGTGCCAAATTACCCTCTATGCAGTTTTCTGCAGCGATCCTCAGTGGAATCTTTCGCGCTGTCATAAATCAGTCGCAAGCCTCAAGTTGCCTCAAGTTGCAAGTTGCCGAGGCATTAAATACTCGTACTCTCCTCTTAAATTGCAGGGCACGAACACCTGGCAGAGAGACAGTGCACAAGTGTGTGCAACAACAAGAGGAACAGCAACAACAAAGCGACTATTAAGTGTCGTGTCATCCTCAGTGATCCATCATAGCATGGAAGATATCTTCTCCGTCCTCCACTTCTTCTTCTTCTTGTCCGTCTTCACTTCAGTGTGTGGAACGAAGAACGGATGGAAAAATGAACTTGGCACGTGTCCATCATCTCAAATAGAAGTCGAAGAAGTTCTGCAATGGGGGAGGTGTTAATGTGTGGAGAATCCAACGAAATGTTGTAATAACTAGCCAAATTAGGCATTGGAAGGCGCGGGAGATTGCCCAGTTCCAGTCATAACCAGCGACATTCCTGTTTACTGTGTTGCAGTTGCCCGACTGCTTCAAATGGCCCATTGTCCCAGCAGATAGAAATGAACCCAATGCGGAAGTCGAAGCTGACGCTGAGCAGAACCAGATGCAGAGGCTGCAGCAGATACACACTCCCCAAATGCCCATTTCATATAATTTCTATTATTTCTGGCAGCTTTGGCAACTTGTGCTACCAGGTGACAGTTACAATGCAGAAACAATATACAACAACTGCTAATGCCAAGCCAGCTACGATCCCACTTCGATCGTCACTGATCGCCACCGACTAAGAATTGTACTCAGACTCAGACTCAGACTCAGACTTGGATTCGAGAAATGTTCTCCAGGCATGCACTAAAATAAACTGTGGGATGTGGGATGTGGTCTGTGTTTGGGGACATTGGCACCGACTAGGAGCTGGCACTGTCGCAGCCATAATCGCCGAAATGATCATCATAATCGTGATCGTTTTCGGGTTTTGGCTTTGGGCTTTGGTCTTTGGGCTTTGGTCAGTCTTTGTGGTCCGTCCGAGGTTGTTGTCTTGTCCTCAGGGAGCCATTTTTGGCATGCGTTCGGCAGCGAACACTTCCTGTGGGAACTACTCGAGAACTTGTTCCATTCTAAATGTTTTCCTCCAGCAGTTGCCATGTTGCACGTCATGTTGCCTGACCATTTTATGGCTGCTCTCCATGAAGGCTGCACCCACAAGGAGTCCAAGGAGCTCCCCTCGCCTCGCCCTGCTCTGCTATGCCCTGCCCTGCTCAGCCTCGCTTTAACTATTACCAATTACCATTTTGATCGCTAAAGAGTATCTTCATACATACTTCATCTCATATACCATTTGAGCATAAATCAATTAGTGAAGTGCAATAGTTTTCCAACTTATTCGCTTTGTCTTCTGTGTTCTTCTTTTGCTGCATGTTGAACGCGAGGCGAACATAAATTGCAGAAGCTAATACCTCTTTTGTGTTGCAGCAAATTGGAGCAGATTCTTGATTAGGCTCAAATTGATACAAAATCGAAGGGAAGAACGTGTTAACACCTGAACAACTTTTCTTTAACTAGGGCGATTAGTTCTCTCTCTGAAATACCTCGGGATTACTATCTTTTCACCTCGATTTATCAGTTGGCTCATAAGCAATTTAAGATGAAGCAGCTCATTAGGATTTGTGTGGGATTCAAGGTCGCATTTGGCTGGAACGGGACAGAGCTGCATATAAATGGAGCAACACATGACCAGACCAGTAACAGGTGTTGCCACTATTGACAGTTGCTTGATTGCTTTGTGTAGCATGAGGCAAGCCTTAAGCCTGCTCGCCAAGAGACCAAAGCAAAAGACTTCTCCAACTGGCGGCAGCATTATTTGCTTCCACGCCCCCTTTCTCGAGGAAGAAGACAACTGCATTTTGGGCTCAGGTTGTGGTTAAAGCAGAGGAATCGTCGCGTTGTCGACCGAGAGAACTGGAAACGCCCAAAGCAAACACTGCTTGATTTATCCCTGACCCTCCCCCATAGCCTGTCCTACCAGCTGGGTCTCTGCTGGCAAATATAAAATACAAAGAGAAAGAGATGGGATGGAATGGAGATTGCATCATCATATCAGATTCTGCCAGAATGCAGTGGCATCAATTTGCGAATGTGTGTCCGGCATCAAATGATGAGGGAAGATGAGTGAACTAATCAGGATGAGTGCCAATTTGCATGTTTTGATGCAGTTATGAATGAAAGGTGCACCCTAGAAGGAGAGAGAGAAGCTTTCTACTTTGTCCACTTAAGGAACGAGCAACCCAATCGATTTCATATGACACCTCTGCGTACCCATAACTCATAAGGTTCCTATCAAACCGGACTGACTATAAACAAGAAGAGCCACAACAAAAAACAACAGCAATTAGAAGAGGAGGCAGAAGCTGGAGATGGCCGTTGGCTGGTGATTGAGTTGCAGCTCAGGTGGCTCCGCTCCACTCCCCGATCCCCGATCCTAATTGAAGGCGAGACGCTCTTCTGGCGATCCTCCAACGGACCAGCGGGCATATAACAAACAGGAAAATTCATATTACGAAAAAACTGCATCGTTTAAGTGTCATTATTGGGACCAGAATCTCAACAAGTCGCTGCCGTTGTCGTGTCTTCAAATGAACATACAGCTAAAGCTGCAGTTGAAGCTTGCGATGGGGTTGCAGATGGTTGGAGATGGAGATGGAGCTGGAGATGGAGATGGAGATGACTACTTTCACCGCTCAGCTCAGAATTCTTTTCTGCGAGCGTGGTAACAGCCAGACATCGGTCAACCTGCCATCTTCTCTCCTTCTTCCCCTCGAACAGCTTCAATATCCGTTGGCCACAGCCAACACCTCCGCATCGTCTCTCCTCGTTCCTCTTTCCACTGAGGTGGGGCCATCGATCAGCTTTAGCCTGAGCTTCAGCTTCAGCTGCTACGCGAGTGCACCTTACTGGTATTTTGGTCTGTGGCCTTTCTTATCTGCTTATTGCTCATTGCTCATTGCTCATTGCTCATGTGTTGTTGCCAGGTTGGACTCTGTTGTTTTTACACCTTGCTCATTTGTTGTTGTCAGTTGGGCATATTTCTGCAGAGCCCGCCTCGAACAGATCGAGAATTGCAAACTGAGTGTTGTCGCTAGGCACAGTCGTCTTAGGTGTCTTTGGTTAAGGGCGTTAACTGGGTTAAGCGCTCGTTGACAGTTTAATGTTGACAGCAGGGAAGTCAAGAATACACCACAAGGCAGGCGTTGACGACGGAGAGTCAGTCAGTGGCACACACCAAACACGCCAAACACACCAAACGAGAAACTTATTAAGAGTGAAAATTCTCGTTGCCTTCTAGTAGAATGAGTTTTTGTTTCTGCATGGAAAGCTGAATCGAAGAAGTGCCATAGCTGCAATTAGTTATGTGGCCCTGGCTTTGGAGGGGCAGAGTAGTGGGGAGCCCCATCGAAAAGTGAAATAAAACAAATGAAATGCGGTGCAATCAAGAGAAAGGTTGCTACAGTTCTAGATCCAGTTGAAGTAATCAAGTTCGTCGCCTCAGTCTTTCGATTTTATTTCCCTCTTTTTGGATGTGGGTCGAGTCTGCGCTGCACTTTCAACTCAGCTGGCGCCTCTGATGGCAACTTTCATTCACATGTGCGATTCTTATCAGCAATTAGGCGTCGATTCACAGTCCGAGATTCCCTTCGGATATGCCCCAAAATTCGAAAACGCATCCATTGAGGGTAAATATTCTTTTGCGAATTCTCAGTATTCCTTTCTCCCGTTGCATTCCAAGCGAAAGTATCGAGCACATATCGAGTGTCGCCTGTTGTCTGTCGTGTGTCGTGTGTCGTGTGTCGATCCACATCTAATGAACAACAACAGCAACAATCCACAAATGGAGCCTGAAGTGAGGCAAACAGACAAACAAACAAACAGACGGACAAACTCGATCAATTTACAAACAACAATGCAACAATGAACGAGAGTTTGACTCGAGGCGATTGATTGCCGGAAATATAAAGAGTCGACAACCTGCAATAACTCCTCCCTCCATCAGACTCCCCTCTTCCTCACTCCGACATCTCCTGACCGACCTTCTCTTACGAATTTCGATCAGCAAGAAAGCAACGAAGAATGTGCGAAAATCGAAAATCGAAAGGAAATTTGCATGTCACTCAATTTGGTCAAATCAGATCGAGAACAGAGCGACACAAATCTGTCTGAGGAGAGTTTCTAGGCTATGTTTGCTCTACAAATGAACTCATAGATGATGTTCTTTCTCTTCTTGTTATTGGAGTCACTTTCAACGCTGAGCGCGACACAATTCCCGAGCTCTGGATTGGCAACCAATATTTGAATATCGATGTGACACCAAAAGCAAAAGCTTGCTATATTTGTTTGCCTATTAAAATGGCTTAATGACTTCCTCATAACGGTTGAAAACCACACAGATAAGATAAGAAAGAGCATCTAGCTATTCACTTGACCCAAGAATGACCTGGGAACTGAGAACTGTGATTCTTTAAACTATCTCCGACATAATATTTCTGAGCGGACAGATTTAATTAATTCTTGGGAACAGCACAATTTTTGGTAGCGATCGGCTTTATAGATTACAATTAGAGCGAATCTTTTGCAAAAACAAGCACAATTACTCAATCACGAATGAACAAGAAGAAGAGGTTGCCTTGTGTCTGGCTGGGTTTTTATTGCTTAATCAATCTGCAGCACAGAACAGAACAGAACAAAACTCATCCCAGAAATCAACAGCAATCAGAAGCGAAACAGAAACAGAACTCGATGAATTTTCATTCACACGGCAAGCGAAACGGATGGCGATTGCCGACTTCCTGCTGCCAAAACGCTTTTCCGAAAGACTAAATTTATATAATTGCTTTATCAGATTCATCGCTTATTGTTGAACAAATTGTATAATTCAGTTGAGGCGTCAATTATGTGGCACAAAAGCGACAAAAGCTGATGACGTCGTCGATTTATCGCCACAGAATCGAAGCGGCCATTCGAACAGTTGTTTGTTGTTTGCCCGATTGGAAGTAACAGTAACTATATAGTAACTGAATGCAATGCAATTGCAAGTGTAACTGAAATGCATGAGAAATTGGGTGGAAAAAGTGCGACGAGTGCAGTTCGCTGTGCTTTCGTTGAGAGTCTTCGATAATATTTAATTGCATCATCAGCCTGTGTGTATGTACGATGGTGAGTTTTGTGTGTAAGGTGTGTGTGTGTGTGGTGTGTGTGTAAGTCTGCTTAGAGTGACAGTGAACAGTTTCAATCAGATTTGACGCATGTGCAACTAACTGACTTGGCGCTTTCGTTGAGCCATAAGATTTGTTTGGCTGTCAGTTGCGTAAGTTGCATGAAGATGACTTCAGCTTCCCACTCCTCTGCTCCCCATCTCCCCTTTCAGCCGCTCCTACTTAGCCTCCTTCCATGCGACAATCGGTGGCCCCATTCAGAGTTTTGCTTAGCTCCGATTTGTTATCTCGCATTTAATTAGGCGTGCGTTTGGGTTAATGATCATCACAGTTGTTGTTGTTGTTGCAGTTGTGGTTACAGCTTTGGTCATTAGAAAGCTGCAATGTTCTTTTATAGCTGACCGATAAAGAGAGAGTGAAGAGCGTCTATTTTGATCAGTTCTTTTAAAAGTGAAGAGCATCTCTTTAATGAGCTCTTTTGCTGTCTCTTTGTTCGATTAATACACCTGCCTTCTGCCAGACTTCAAATTCAACGATTACGCATTGCATTTCTCAAAAGCAAGAGATGAAGATTCTTGGAATCGCATTTGAAAATCAGTTAGCTCGATTTGCTATAATTGCATTTTATTGCAAACAGAGAAGGAAAGCTGTCCATTAGAAATGTGCAGAACTATCTTGCAGATAGATCAAAGAGCAAGATCTAAGAGCATCTAAGAGAGTAATTTAAGAGTAAATTTCAGAGAGTGCGGCGACGACGTTGATTGCAGCTGTCGTGTCACTGCCAAGTTTTTTTGACGGCCTTCGCCTCTAGAACGTTTGGTCGTTGACGAACCGAAGACGTGGCTGCTAACGTTGGATTCAGAAGCTTTTGCATTTTTCATTTTTCCATTCGACCATGGAACAGTTACAAATTTTCATAAAGCTGAAATTTGCTTTGGCTATGGCTAAATGGAATACGTATTTGCATTAATAAATGCAACTATGTCGACGCCCAAGCCAGCGGAAAATGTGACAGCGACTTCCGCCTGCCGCACTTGGCAATGCGGTTGATCGCTGCTTGAAAATGTTTCAAACATTTTTAGCCAACAACAACAACAACAGCAGCAACAACCTGGCTAACATTGCCGGCAACAAATTTGCGCTAAATCAAACAAACTAAACAGCATGTGGCCGCTTAATCAGAAGAATTCCAGAGTTTTCCATTTCTGGTTGCCTTGGGGGGTTTCCTAAGTTATTTGGTTGTGAGTGCAAATAAAGATAAATCGCTCAAGAAATGTATTACGGAGTTTGCGACGGCATGCCGACTTCAATTTCTTAAATATCTGAAAGCCTTAAGTAAATTACATTTTTAGATTAACTTATGCAATTTACTCCAATTACGTAACTATTTATGCAAAGAATGAAAATACGTAAAATAATCTTTAAAAATTATGATTAATAAGAATAAGAATATTTGATGGGAGTCTAATTGTGATGTGTACTACGCAAAATCCTTCAGTTTAATTTTAGTGTGTAATCTTGCTCAGAAAAATAAGGTTGAAGCTATCTCATTTATAGAGCTTATAATAATAATATATATAAATAAATAATTTCTTAAATTATTAGTATAATTCTTCTAGCGTGGTGTCGAATTTACGTATATATTATGTTGATACCAATGTTGTTATATTGTAACCCATAATTAAAGAAAATCTGAATCATAATCTTAACAAATCTGGTGTCTGAGTTACATGCGCCACATGCCCATTCAATTATTGGCTTAACAGTTTAAGTAATCGATAACGGAAATGATACGTATATCTGGTTATTTTATATATGTTATAATTCCACCGATAATTTGTCGGCATTAGTATAAATCGCTGCACAAAGGAACATTTAATTGATTTAAGGATATGTAGCTTCAGAGCTTGTCTGCTGGTTGTTATAAATTCATAATCTAGAACACCAAAAATGTTGTTCACAGAGAACCATTTATTTACAGTTTAAGCAATCAAATAAAATCAAATAAGTGCTTTAAAATAGCTTCATAAGCGATGACATTCAATTAAAAATCCGTTTATTAAAGATGATCTACATATGTAATCCGAAAATTTTGCGCGCTACTCTCGCAATTCGTCTCGAACGTATGGAATTGGTTATAGCCATTCACTTGACGATAGCCTACAGCAGCAACAGCAGCAGCAGCAGTCACATCGGCATCTTTGGCTCCCTCCTTGGTTGTTTGGTTGTTTGGTTGTTTGGCTGTTTGTCCGTTTGGTTTTGTTGGCTGCAAAATCATAATCATGTCAGCAAATTGGACTGACATGGAACGTACGTGCGTCAAATAGACGATGAGTAGGATCTGACCAGACAGGCAGCAGGCAACCGGCAACAACAAGGCGGGATTGAAGATCAGCCCCATAACAAAAATGGTCAGTGTTTGGGCTGTGATTCTAGTTGCTGTTGTTGTTGTTGTTTATTGTTGCTGTTGTTATTATATAGAGAAAGCTGCAGAATGCATTCGGCATTCGACTCTGTTGTCGACTTTGGCCATGGGTGAACGTCTTGTGTTGCGAATCCAGAATCGCAATGTCATCTTCCAGTTCGACAACGGATGCTAAGTAAAAACCGTTGGCATTTCGTGCGATAAAACTGCGTAACTTTGGGAAAACTGTTGTCATCTAAACACACACACAAACACAAAAACACCAGAACATATTTTTTTTAAACAAATGCGCAGAATTCTAAGACAATTAAGTTTTGCCCATTTCTTTGCCGCACACGCTGACAAAACAGAATGACAAATTTCATTTCATCAGCAAAATAATTTCTCAGTGTCGTCGAGAGCTGCGCTGACCAGCAGCGATTTAGGTTATCTGTATTTCGGGCTTGGGTCAGGCAACGGTTATGAAACAATTGCCGGCATTTAGCTGGAAGATAGACATATACTAGCATATAACTTATCAGCGAGAGTTTAGTTTGCCAGACTTTTTCGGCTTAATGGATTCCGTTAGTTATGACAGCCAGCAGCGAAAATCTTTTGTATAGGTGTCATCGCTGTCGCAATCGCATAAACTGCCTTTAAATTTAAAAGGCAGGCAACCAAAATATTGCAATTGAATTGCCGACCAAAAACCTTTTGTATGCATTTTATCAGCCTGCGGTTGCCATTGATACTCTAACCGTGGCTGGAAAGTTTCCTTTTTTAGTTTTTGTTATTGTTTAGCATTTGCACGGTAACCTTTGGCAAAACAGTATTTACATCTTTTAGCTTTGTACCTCTGCCTAATGGGAGCTAGTCTTTTATCTTTTTTGTATAGATTTGTTAATGAAATTCGATATGGGGTCTTGCATCAAATTTCTTCAACAAAGCTAAAAAGGGTATGTGCCTCAGTAAATCTATATAGTTTCTATTTATATGGAAAGTGCATTGCAGAATATTTTGATTGACAAAGCATTTAGAAGGCTGAGAGAAAATCTGCTAAAATATCGAATAAAAAAAACTGCTTTGCATATCGGATAGCCAAGTAACCCAAGTAGCTATAAATATGTTCTCAGATTTATTAAAATTTTAGCTTGTAGCTTGTATTATTTGTACAGTTATTAAGCTGCTGTTGAAATATTGATTTCAAGTTCATTGCGCAAGTCTTTTGAATTGCGTTATCGAGTGAAAAAATGCTGTGGCATTGTTAATGTCAGTTGGGTCATCGCCAAATGCATAGCCAATAATACATTAACCGCTCTGAAAATAAAAAGATATTTAAAGCTGATATATGGCAGGCAGTTGGAGCTGACAAAATGGGGAGTCAGGCCATAAATATGCCCATAGACAGGAGCCGCAAAATTCCGCCGTTTCCAAAGTGATTTTCTCGCACTCAATTTCAATGGTCCCGGCCGCCAACTTGATAAATAAGCACTGTGCACATGCCATTTGTTTATTTGCCTAAATAAATCGCCAATCGAATACGAATTCGGATTCAAATGGTTGCAACAACAATACGGAAAAAAGCGTACCAAAATCTACCGCCTGCAAACCAATTGAAAATCGCCTCACAATCAAATAGACATTCGGTGCGACCCGCAATTTATTGTGGCTGGAATCTGCGACTGCGACGGCGACTGCGAATCCCATGCCTGAGATTTAAGCGGGACTTAGTTTATTGGCCCACTAAAGCGACTGACCCACAACATTAAATTGTAATTTGAGTGGGCAAACATTTTAACTGCATTTCTTTGGCCAGCAGCCTGTTAGTGTTGTTATTGTTGTTGCTGCCGATGTTGTTCACGTGCTCGTATGTCAGCCTCAAGTTAGGCCAAGTAAACTGGGATAATTAGAATGCCATTTGCATCTGTAGCTGCGACTTTTGACGCCCCAGTGCGGAATGCTTGACCAAATTGTGCCGCTATTAGCAGTTATACAGCGAATTCAAAACTACACTTGCGGAAAAAGCATAGTACATTTTCCAATGATAACTGTTTGTTTTAATTCTATTGAATCGACGTCTGACTTGGGAGAAAAATCAAAATGCTTTCACATGAAAACAAACGAACTCAACTTATCGCGAAACTGCCTTCATTTGAATATTTTCTAATGTAGGATTTTCAGTTTATTCCGGATTTCAGTACAAAGCTCATAGCTTTTTTCAAAGTGCATATGCATGCATGAAATTGGAACTGCTGTTGGAGTTACTGGTTGCTGTTTTGTGGTTACAGCTGTTGGCCGTGTCATTGACCATTTGCAGTGCATGGAAATCGATTTGCGAGCAAACAATTGCATAATCGATGATTATGAGCTCACATGGGCAGCACAGCACATACAGCATACAGCATACAGAAAACGTCAGACGTCAGAGAGAGAACATATTCTAAGGCCGATTAACCATTAGGCACCCAAATGGCGCACAGCTGCTCGAACTCTAACTGCAACTTGGACTCCGAGTAGCATCTCAAATGCTGAGCATTTCAATTCGATTAGCGCGAAAATCAATCTGGTCGTAAGCGCATGTGGCAAACTTAACAGGCAGCTGCTGAGCTGTTGAGAACAGCTGGGGCTGCTCTGTGATTTAACGCATATTACACGTAATGCATTTTCCATGCTGCTTTCAGAAGAACCGCAAAAGCCACTCGATGCTAACTAACAACAATTTCTCAACTACCGACATTTGCAGATCACATGAGCGAACGATCCAATCAGTTTTTCTTTTTATACTCTTGTGGAGGTTATTCTAATTTTGTTTTCACGTTTGCAACGCATTAGAGGAGACGTCTCCGATCCCATTAAGTATATATATTTTTGATCAACAACACTAGCCGAGTTGAAATATCCAAAAGGTGTTGGGCTGTCTGTCTGAATTTTGATTTTGATTGAACTTGGTATCGGACTAATATATCATACAGCTGCCATAGAAACAGTCGGTTAAAAAATAAAAATATTTTTTACCGGGACTTCTTGACCAAATGCATGCCACTAAACTTTTCACACTTTGCGAAGTATAATAAGTATTATCGGACAGCTACTACAAAATTATCAAAAAATAATAATTCAATTTTAATTCTGTTCTGCAAAGGGTATACAGTATTCGGCTGGCCTAAGATATCCGTTGTTCCTCGTTCTAAGTTAATTTGGGCCTTGGCTTTTGTGCGTGCGCATACAAAGTGGCGTTATTGTGATTTGTTATCAACTGCTGCACAGGTTTTCCAATTAGACAGTTGCTTCGTTGCTGCTGTGATGAGTTTTGCGTGAGAAATGGTAAATGCGAAATGAGAAATTCGAGGTTTGCAAATGTGCATTCGAGAATAGATGACTTCCGTCAGTTTGGAGCAAATCAATTGACAGCATGCACGGTTTGCACGGTTTGCACGGTAGCAAACTTCAATGGCAAAGTCGCAACATGCCGCAACGTGTAATTCATGAAAATTATGAAAAAAAATAACCACCCAGATTGGTCCCCAAGGGCCGCCAAACAGAGCACAGTTGAGCCCCGCATAGAGCATTGATGACATTGGCCTCTGCCGAACATTGTCAAGCCAAGCACTTTATTTGCAGCGCGTTTGACATAAACATTTGCCCAGCGGACATCTGAATGGCCACGGCATCTCTTTCGGCTCCTTATAAGCGCCGCACGACACGCCAAGGAACAGAGCTGAACTGCTCCGCTTACCCCACTCCTCAACTCCCCACAATTGCTTCAACGAGCGTTAGCAATTTTTGAGATACGCATTGCAGAATTTATGTTATGCGTGCCACAGTCGGAGGCCGTTTCTATGGTCGTGCCAATGTCAAAACTCAAACACAAACACAAACCCCAACCCAATGAAAAACAACAGTGACTTTCGCTGAGAGGCTCCTTTGGTACTAACATGGCTCCTCTGGAGGCCTCGGTCAGCAATGAGGCTTTGTCTAAATTTGGACGGTCATGTCGGGTGACAGCTTTTGACTTGGCAAGCTTTTAAATGTTTCTTGTTGCATGTGGCAAGTGGCGCAGAGTTCAAAGCATCAGATTCAGAGATAATGTACAGCATTTCCTTTCAAATTTCTGACTGAACGTCGAACGTCGTTAAAAGTCGTTGTCAAGCAAACAGTCAAACAAAAAATAATTATGAACAAATATTCAAGTAAATTTTCATTTTTCATAAGTATTTAAAACTGAGAGCAATAGTTAAAGAAGAGAAAGATATACGGAAAGCGATACTGTGGAGTGAGGTTCAAGGATGTGGATTTTATATATGTATATATATAAACTGAAAAAGGTTAGGTTAATCCGCTTGTCGGCAGATGGGGAAGTATCTTAGCTGCCGATCCACTTGAGTCTCAATTTTGTTTATTTTCATTTTTACGGACTCTATCAATATAATTAATCTGCGATATTTCATGAGGTCATCGAAATAAGTACTCTGCATGTAAGACATCTGAAACTTCCTGTTCTGAAAATAATAAATTCTGTATATACATATAACTCTACGCAACAATATCGCATGAGACAGGAATACAAAAAAAAGCCCAATTTCGACTTAGCTTGCTATATAGATTGGACTATGATATAGATAGCTTCTTTTTGTATAAATTTCTAAATTTATGTAGTAGAGCTTCGCGATTAATTACTAAATAATATGATGGATCTAGCAGACATTATTCTCAAATGGAAATTTAATCTTTGAGTTCGAATGGAATTCGCTCTCCGCTCTGCATCATTAATAACTGCAGCGCCTTCAAGCTTCACATCAATTCCAACCTTAACTTAGCTGGTTGCCCTGGGAGTAGCCAGTTTAAGTCTTACACATTACCGCATCATATTTCAAATCACCTAGCTTAGTAATGATAGCTTTCAAGACCGCATCTCAAGGCTATAAGATTTCTGATCAAAGGCGGCGTATGCAAATAATCTTTGTAAGAAATTGCCATTTATCGCTGATCTATAAATATTTGCACTTAAGGCAGCTGCAAATATTTGCCTAGAGCCAAAGGCTAAGTTCTTTCATTGATAAGTAGGTGAAATCAAGGTAAAATAAAGTTGTTTAACTGCAATTTGTAGTCCACATTTTACAGCCTCAATTAGTTTGTCACTTTTACTTGGCCAGCTTTGAAGTGAATTTGGTTTTTAGTTCAGTTTCACTCTCTCGTGCCAATTTTCCACCTGGTAAGTGTTTGCGCCCTATGCTCTTGATTGATTTGTAGCAACGTTGATTAGGCCAAAACCAACAATCAGAGACCACTTGAGGTCTTGGCCTTGTTAAAATCAGACAGTCGATTGAATTGACAGCTAAATTGGAACAACAAAAAAGTAAAAAAGTAAAAGCCAAATGCAAATGTGTTTAATTTCTAATACGTTTATTTACTTTTATAGACGTTTTTCGTTTTATAGCATCTGAAGTTTGTCTCGTGTTACATTGCGTTACTAGGCCTAAGGTGTTGTGTATAAGATTATGTTAAGTTTAAAGTTTATTTAGACAGTCAAACCTCTTAAATGAGACAGACAGCAGACAGACGCACTTCGGTTTCAGTTACAATCGCCTGCTCAGTTGAGAGGTTTGAATGGTTCTTCGCACTACGACTAAGGAGCTTTTTCGAGTCTTAAGCTGATAGTATTTGTCGACATATTCAGAGTAGTCTTAAGCAGTAAGTCTTATAGAGTTTTTAGCATATGTATGTATGTATATGAGCATAAATATTAAGCTACAGTTCTTAATGCCCTACCAAAATGTGTGTGTGTGTGTGTGTTGTGTGTGTGTGTGTGTGTACTTGTGTGTTTGTGTGTGTATGTGTGTTCAGTCATTGCCACACATTCTCCATTGGCCAATTGGGAAGAAGGGGTGATGGTGGTGGTGGTGGTGTAGAGAAGTCCAGCTCTACGTTGCGCGCAATGACTTTGAAGATGCCACAACTGCCACAACGCCGCTTGCCACATTTGGAGGACCCATTTCGTTCGTACAGCTACTAACTAGATTATGAGCGTTGCTAAGTTTTTTTCTGTTTTTCTTTCTGGTTTTTTTTTTTTATTTTTCGTTTTTTCTTTTTACTTCGTTCAGCTAAGAGAATTTCATGCTAGTTTCCGCAAAACACACATCCAGCCGCCAGTTTATCGCTTGTGTAACGCGCGCTTTTGCATGTTGTCCCAAACGGCAATCACCGTCAGTTGCAGCAGCAAGAACAGCGCCCCGGCAATTATGAAGCCTGCAAATATAGTTGTAAAACGCAAAATAGAAATAGACAGACAGAGGGGGATAGAGTGAGATGAGGTTACATTTATGGGCTTATTTAATTAGCTGGGCAGCCAACCAGTTAGTGCGGCTTTGCCTTTCTGCTTAGATCTCTCGACGGCACGCGATTAGCGTCATAAATTTTGGCGCATTTAAGCTGACTGCAGATTAGGTGTGCATACACTCAAAAAAATATTCGTTCACTATAATTTTGAAGAAAAAT
The DNA here is from genome assembly GCA_035041535.1 of Drosophila cognata. Classification (NCBI taxonomy): domain Eukaryota; kingdom Metazoa; phylum Arthropoda; class Insecta; order Diptera; family Drosophilidae; genus Drosophila; species Drosophila cognata. The sequence goes on along the minus strand of JAWNLC010000571.1, from coordinate 6,059,437 downwards.
CAATTTGCTTCTCAATTTACTTTACGCATCTTATTTTGCAAACTAACCGATTACATTTGACTGCTTATTAAGAATTTCTTCAAATATATCCTTTTCGGTTGTGTGAAGTTAAGAAATATAAAAAAAAATCTGTTTCAATTTCTAGTTATTTTTCTAAAGCACATGCCTTTTATTTGAGTGTACGAGTATAGTGGCTACCCAAAAAAGAACTTACCATAACCGTTTATGCAAGTGTCCGTTTTGTTGGCCAATTCCAATTGCAACTTGGCCAGTCCATCGTTGAGACCATCAGCATCAGAGTTCTGCGCATCGGCGCCATTGAAGGCAAACTTATCGGTGATTTGTATGGACTGCACCAGCAAAATGTTCTCATCGGTCGCCTGATGACTCACATCACGTTTTTGGCGTTCCAACTTAACAGCCAGCTCAACTGTAGAAAGGTAGCAACAGAGGATAACAAGTGATGAAACAATGTAAGTCTCGATTGTGTGGGAGCCAATTGGCCAAAGTGATGATGATATCTAAAGCGGTGACTCTAACTCAAACTGTATGTTAACAAAAGTTATTCAACTCTCTCTTGAAGTTCCCACTCATGTCATCTTTATAAATTGTTAAGCTACAAAAATTTCAATATCTATTTTCACAAATTATACAATTTTTATGTTCTCTTGGAGTTAGCATTAGAAGGGTTACCAGCTATCATGAACATGAAGAAAAAAAAAGCTAAAACAAAATATTCCTTGTCAAACATCTGCGAATTCGAAGCGAATCTTCTACACTTCTTGCTAAAGACCTACCTATTATCAGTTACTTAAGCTAGAGGAAAAATGTTATGTAGTTAAATTCCCATTACTTGATAGCCACGAGCCTTCACACTATAAGGGCCCAAAAGTCACAGTGATAAATCATTAGACAGTGATTGTGATGATCAGCACTAGCAGTAGTCGTACTACCAAAATGCAAACGTTTTACTTACCGCCATCGGTGCCATTGAAGACGGAACGCTTGCGACGGCCATAGGATAGGAGAGACTTGAGCTCACCGTTCTCATCGTTGTCGCAGATAACCGGTTCGCAGCGCGGTATGCAGGGCGTGACCAGGGCGCGGAATTGCACCAGCTCCGAGGAGGGGAATTTGAAGGCGTCGAATTGTGAGAGCAGCACCTTGCGATTGCTGGCCATCTTTTGCATAGCGCTCATAATATATTGATCCGTGGGACAGCCGTTGGCATCGATCAGAGTAATCTCGGCACTATCTGTGCCGTCCATGGCAACCAGTTCCCGCACAAAGATCTCATACGGACTGTTTGCATCGACGATCTCGAATCGCAGCGCCAGCGGATCACCGACCTCAGCAATCCGCTTCATATCGCTGCCATCGCGTGCGGTGATCTTCATTATAACATTCGGTGAGTCCACAATTATTTCCTCGCTCAAAGTCGACTCAATTTCGCCAGTGACGCCCAGATCGACATTATTCACAACTGTCTTGTTAGTCAAATCATACTGGCAGCTAACGGCAAGTCCCAGATCGGAGGAGGTGACAATCATATCGTGATGTTGGATGACAATATCATTCATATAACGACCGTAGGCACTCTGGCGCACATTGCACTCAAGATCATTATAACGCATCCGCAAATCAAACTCCAACGAGTTGTTGACATTCACTGCACAAGATTTGGGTGCTCCCTTTGCATACACTTTGCCATCGAAGAGTTTGGAGGTGCGTATCTTGGTGATCATCTCACCGGAACGACAATCGATGGAGACATTGTAGCAGGCAGACTGCTCATAGGTGGCCGCCTCCTCGATGTTCAGATAGGGCTCAGAGAGATCACTCAATGTGGCGCGACTGTGATGGGAGAGACGGCAGACATGCTCACCGGTTTCATTATAGTCGTAAGAGTGACAGCGGAAGGGGGCGGTTAAGCAGAGGTCACGGCAATCGTCAATGCTCTGGACGTTCTGGTGCACAGAGTCGACGGTCTTTAAAATGCGTCCCGCGATGCGCTTGAACTCGCACAGTTTGCTTGGCTCCTCGGCGCAGTTATTTTCCAAATATTCGGCGCCATCGTATGCCAAAATGTTTGCCTCCTCCGACAGCGTAATGCGATCCATGTCCGACAGTTCACATAGGCCAGAGTGCGCATAAAAGTTGGCCGAACTGCAAACAGGCAACAGCCAAAGAATAAGAAAAAGAAAACGCGAAGAAGACGACGCAGATGAACGAGCTGCGAAATGGGCAAGCTGGCAGAGCTGGGAGAACTGGGAGAGCTGGAATTCTTATAACGGGACAAGCACTTACCGGCAGGTGAACTCCGTTTCGCCCAGACACAGCTCGATGCAGTCGCGTCGCGTGGCCACACTTTGGCTTGACTTGGCATGCTCGGGTAGACGGTAGCCCTGGACACGATCGATGCACCAGGCCTTCGAGCAGGGACGCACACCGAAGCACGATTTCTGTGCGTAGACCGTGAAAACGGGATACTGCGAGCGCGAAAGTGAACCTGCATTAAAGTAGAAGGCGTTGCCAACAAATAATAAAAACAAAAATAAAAAAGAGAGAAAAAATGTACAAATAAATGAAAACCACACACAAAGAAGACGCAGACAGAAGAAAAGAAGTATTACAAACCTGGCAGCTGATCGGCAGTGCTGCGGAACGTAACGCAAAGACCCGTCTCGTAGTTAACCGCATTGCAAGATTCATTGGCCTGGCAGGCCTCCAAGCAGTCGGTCAGCATCAGTGTGCCAGGCAGCGTCTCCAATTGCCTCGATGGCGCCGATAGCACGTACCTGTCGGCCATTTCGGGTTAGCACAAAATACACCACATTAATTTTACAACTGGTTTTTTTTTGTTGTTGTTTTTTTTTTAGTTTTTTGTTGGTTGACATTAAAGGAACTCGAAACAATAAATTGCCAGTCAAGGTGGAGTCTCGCCAATTCTACAGGCTGTCCCCGCTGTGCGAATAGGCGTGCCTTTAATTAATGTTCCTGTGCTACGCCTAATTGACACTAAACAAGTTACAGTTGTGATTTACTGTTGGGATTTTCATGCGCGCATTTCTAACATTTTCACAAGCCTTTTTGTTCTTTGCAATAAATAAAGAGTTTCCGATCAAAATGTGCTACATTGATGAATATATAATTATTAATAATTGTAATTAATTATAAATGCTGGCTAAATGTTATGGATTCTTTGCAATGTCTTTATTTTAAAGTATTTATTTATTATTAAATATTATTAAATATTTTCTTGTCCTTCGATCAACATCAGCAGCAAAATCTTTGCTGTACAATTTGTCAGCTATTTAAACATTGTATTAGAGTCATGTTAAAATTCATCATCTTTAGATTTTTTATAAGTTTAAAAAACACTATCATGTTTTATAACTGTTTTTATTTTTATTAATGATCAACTTTATCAATCAGCTGGAATTTACAGCTTTTGCCCAAATGGCTTGTGCGGCATATTCTTTGAAGATCTTGTAAAGTGAAAACACTTTTGTTTTTGGAGAATTGACAAGCCACATTTTTAAATCCTACATATTTTTTATAACAAATGAATATGAGTAAATCAATTACTCAATGCGTCTTCATCATTTGCATCATTGGATTTATGATTCTAATATCTGCACAATTTATATATGTCAAAGTTGGAATTTTCTATCGTCTTCTGCACAATTTATATATGTCTAAGTTGGAATTTTCAATCGACTACGATTCATGTCATCAATTCAAATTCTTGCTGACTCCTCAAGCATGTTGACGCTGTGCAAGCAGGTGTCTGCTTTATTAATGACTCTAGGCGACTTTAGCAATGTTCCTGCTCCACAACTATTTGCCACAAATAAAGCGATATATACATATATACTATAGTATATATGTACAGGTCTAGTGTCTAGCGTAAGAGCTGATCACTTACCCAGTTATAAGCTCAAAGCCAATCATATCCGGCTCGCACTCATCGTCGATCTGGCTGGTGCCCAGAGGAGCAGCGGTTGCGTTGCTGAGATCATCGATTTTGCTCTCGCCATTGACAGGTGTTGCTCCAGGTTCCGCTAGAGCAGCTTCCGCTGGCGATGCCGATGCCGGCTGCTGCTGCTGCTGCTGCTGTTGTTGTTCGCTCGCATGTGGTGTCAACGGTTTTGGTAGCTCGCTTCCGCTCAAAGAGTCTGCGGCAGCAAGTGTTGCGGCTGCTGCAATTGTCGGCGTTGCGTTGTTGCGCGGAAATGTCTTCAACGGTTTTGCCGGCCGCTTGGGCAGCTTGCGGGCTGAGGCGACGTTATCCACTAGCAGTAGTCCGACCAGTAGCACCAGATATAGCATTGTTGTTGTTGATGTTGTTTTTGTTGTTGTTGTTGCTGCTGTTGCCTTCGTCATCATGGTGACTCGACCGTTTCGCTTTGTTGTTGTCAATGACCGTAGCTGCATTTTTTATTGCTGATGTTGTTGCTAGCTGTAAGATGGCAAAAATGATTTGGTAACTTGGTTCTTTTTGTTTTTTAATCAGCATTGCAGTTTTTCTACAGTTCTGCATGCTTATCTAATGATTAATTGCCAGCTACAGTTATAGTTAAACCTTAATAATGGGTCTAATGGATTTAATAGGCAGCTCCAGGCTTTGAGATCCAGGTTCAGTTACACTCCCAGCCCAACAGAGCAACGCCCACTGGCACGAAGTGCCAGTGATTAATTGTGCAGAAATTACGAAAACACAGAGCTCGCCTGATGCAAAATCAATTTTCTTGCTGATGAGACGCACGCACACCCAAGACCATTCAAAAACCGCCACTTAGCAACAACAGCAACGGCACTCCGAAGCTTGCATACCCTTTGCAGAACAAAGTCCAACAGCTCACAACTAAATTTAAACATTAGTTAAAATCTAATTATTTTATATTCAGCTTTTGCACATATTTTAAAAGCATAAAAACACTCGTGTCTAGAGAGTTATGCCTGAATACCTTGGCAATCAAACAATACTAAACTAATTCAAGGTCTCAGCTATTGATACTGATCTGGAATACGTATATGTATAAACGTGTATACTCTTCATCAATTCAAGAAGAAGTCATAATATCCTCTGCAAGGTTTTAATAAGACCTTAAGGTAAACGCACACGAAAGTTGAGGTAGTTCAGGTCTTGGGATAATTCTGAGAAGAAAATACTGATTGGTATCCCAACTGCACATGTATGATCATGAGATCAAAACTTTCCTGGCATTTTTTAGTTAGTGGCTTTTGCGGTTTTTAACGACGCACGGCTTTGGAGAAACGGAAAATGCATTACGTGTAATATCCGTTAAATCATAGAGTAGCAATTCAACAGCTGCCTGACGACCAGATTGATTTTCGTCCTCATCGAATTGAAATGGACAACATTTGAGAAACTACTCAGAGTCCAAGTTGTTATTAGGGGTTAATGGTTTCGTGTGTGACGTCCAGTCATCGATTATGCAATTGTTTCCTCGCAAATCGATTTCCATGCATTTTAAATGGTCAATGACACGGCCAACAATTCTAACCACAAAACAGCAACTAGTAACTCAAACAGCAATTCCAATTTTACTTAAGGACGCATCCTAATTCCTTATTTCCTGTCCCATTAACAATCAATTTCTAAGTCACAAAGGTGGTTTAGGCTTATTCAAGAGTATCATTCTTAAAATTTTCAGTATAAAACAGTAAGAACTATTTTCAACGTGTACTTGTTTTGAAAATTCCGATTTTCGCAATAAATCTGTAAACCACATTGTGGTGTCAAAAGTTGTAGCTTTAGATACCAAAACTGCATTCTAATTAAGTCGAACTCCAACTCGATCCTGACATATATTCACATGAACAAGTAGGCTAGCAAAAAGAAAAGGAAAAAAAAAGAAACTGGAGGCCAAAATATGTTTACCCACTCAAATTACAATTGAACGTTGTGGGTCAGTCGCTTTAGTGGGCCAATAAACTAAGTCCACAACTCGATGTAGAAGACTAACGTAGTAATCGCGGTCAGTTTCCAGGCACATAAATTTCCATTTGGCATTGCTGCTGAAGACTGTGGCAGTTGCAGCTTCTGCTGCTTGAGAGGACACTGACAGCATTTGAATTCAAGTTCGTTTGCAGATTTATTTATGTATTTACATGTATGTGGTGGTGTGTACATTTATTTGTCGGCGGGAATGGGGCAAAATCAATTTTGAAGCCAAACTTGTTTCGATTGGATGTCTTCCTGACAGCTTGTTGAGGCTCTTATTTTATAAAATACCTATTACCAGGCAAATGTATAGCCATTATGAGTACCATTCGTGAGGGGATAAAATTTATTTCTATAAGGCTAATACGCTGAATCAGCATCGGTAGCAATTCCGACTAATCTAAAAGAGTAGAGTGTCAGGTGTCCAAGCTGACACCAATACCAACTTGTCTCACAGTGAACGGCAGACAGAAGCTCATGTTGCTTGTTGATTAAAATTGCAAGTAATCAAAAAATATTCTTATTTTCCACTGAAGCAAAAACTATGCCAGGCTGCTGCACGCGCGGAGTCGGCAGGAAATCACACTCAGAGTAAATCGCTGTTCCTAATTTAACTACACTGAACACAGAATGTAATATCATTACATTATTGACTGTGCTTAAACAAGTAATAATTATTCTTGATTGCAAAATCAACCAGAATTCCTGTGAAAAATTGAAAATATTCACAGCCAAGTATTTTTGTGCTTGAATTGTGTACAGCTTTCTGGTTCAGTTTGAAATTTATTAATTTTCGTATTACACAAATTGTTCATGAATAAACAATTTAAATTTAATGCCTAATATTTGAGACCTTGATAGCGTTGCACTTGAGTACAACCTGCTTAACTTTTTCTGCGAGTGCAGCAATGAATGAATGACATAACTGCCGAGTCGCGAGTCGGGCGTCGGAGGCAAGCGCGATCCCGGCCTCTTATCTCAATTGAGGCGCGAGTCATTGTAACTGTAAGCAATGTACAAGCCATGCCATGCCAGTCGGGCAAGCACGAATAGTTGTGGCTTTAGGTATGCCGCCTGCTTGTGGCCTGGCTATCTTCATTCCACATTGACTGCCTGGCTTGCACGGGCAATTTGAGAGTGCGCCCGCAGGCCATTCGCACAGGAGCTGCCTGCTGACCCACATTGTCAGCTATGCCAAAGTTATTTTTATTGAAATTTAAGCAATTTGAGCCAATTTCGACATGAAATATCTATAAATATATAGATGTGTGTGTGTGTGTGTGTGTGCGGGCATTTTACTATGCGACAAATGCACACTTAATAGCCCAATGGATTAACCAGTGAAATTGTGCACATACCAAACACAAAAGACTTATGCGACAAACGTGTTCAAGCTCACGAAAAAAGGCAACATATTTTGGACTATCGACTTAGCTTCTAATTTGACAAGCTAAACCTAACGGCAAACAAGGTGCACCATTTGAAACCGATAGAAAAATGTAATCTATAAAATGAAAACATGATTTTTCAGATCACGCTTCGTTTTGAACTGTGAACGAATTTGGATAGTGAAAAATCTACAAAGAAAGAAAAAAAAACTTGAGCTGCTTTTAGCATAATAATGAAATGGAGGATAGTTTGGAATTTATATGGTAATAGTCATAAGATGCAGAAATAATGTCCACTTATTACAGTTTGTAGTCTATTGATGGGGTGCACGTAGCAAACAAATTTGTCAGTAAGAAGATAAAGACTGAAGTGAGAAACGTTTAATATATTCAAATTGGAAGACTGCTTTTCAAACAGACTTAACAAAACACTTTAAACCGCAGGAAACGCTTTTCTTTGTCTGCTCAACTGCAGCGAAAGTTGTTGTATAGATTCTCAAAAAGATTTAAACTGTTGTTTAGCCAGCTAGATTATCGCGCTGTGTGCGGCTAATTGTCTTCAATTGTATCATAACCGTTGCTTGACCCGACCAACCCAGCCCAACTGACCCAAATCAGCAAATGGTCAGCAATCCCAAATGGAATGCGCAATGAATAATTTTTTTCATTCTTGTTGACTGCGTGTGCGGCTGACAACCGGCAAAAGTTAATTGCCTCTGAAATTCTGCGCATTTGGGAAATGTTTCGTCAGCAGTGTCTCGGATAGATGACAAAAAAGATTTTCCGTTTAGTTTTTCGCTCACACGATTTTGCTAACGGTTCACATTGACTCGTTTCAACTGGAGGATGACTTGGCTTCTTGTTATTTGACTGACTGTCTACTGGACGGACGGACTCACAGACGGACTGACTGTCTGCCTGGCGCGACATGCAGGCGAAATTCTGCTCTATTCGCCTTGACATTTACCCAAGGCTTTCTCTAATGGCTGGTCGATTGACCATTTTCGTTTAATTGATGGACATGTGGACACATCCTGTTGAGCTCTTCTCGGTTCAAAGCATTGACACCTTGTCATCTGTAGATGGCACGAATATAATACCAAATTTTGCAGAGGCACAGTATCGAACTGAATGTTGACTTTGTTAAACAGATTTTGTTTCAGATTTGATTACCTTTGTTTTGATTAGTTTAATTTAATCGTTTACTTGCTCTATTTGCACTTAAGCAAATATATATATATATTTTTTTTTAACTTGTTGATTTAAATACACAATGCACGCGAGCAGGACACACACAAAAATTGTTTTTCGTTTCCAAATTTGTATTTTGAGTAACGCAAATTTCAGAAATTATTTGACCGATGGACCGTCTGCACTCTAGAAAGTGGAGCGCCTAACTGCCGCGCATACAACACGTCAATAGGTTCTTATGTGAGCGGCTTCTCTACGCAGAATTATAGATGCTGGGAAAAATGGAATTGAAATGCTCTCCAAAGTTCGTTAGCTTCTATGACTCGGGGACGACCGCGACTGCGACTGCCAGTTCGAGCACCTTGACACTGAATGTTCGCTTCGAAGGCCGCGGAAAACTTTACAAGTTGGTAGCCAGCAACAGCAACAGCAGCAGCAGCTACAACTAACTAACGTTTTGTGGCTGCTCTCTCTGCAGACACGCAAACCGGTAAAAACCACCGGCCAGAAAGCTAATGGTACGCGCTCTTCACTAACGTCTCTCTCTCTCTATCTCTCTCTCTTCTTCAGCTGTGCTCTTTGCTGCCACTTTCTTCGAAGCTGCAAAGCTTTTCTCTCGCTTTGTCTCTTTCTCTCAATGCCTAACATTGTAACGGACAACCTGTCGGAAGCAATAAAATGCAATTATAGCAGGCGAGCTCAATGATTTTCTAATGCGGTTCCATTGCACACAGCTTCAACTTTAGCTTCATCTTCATCTTTAGCTAGAGAACTGCGATGCATATTCGTCGAATTTGAAGTCTGGAGGCAGGCAGGTGTGCACTGATCGAACAAAGAGACAGCAAAAGAGCTCATCTCTTTCGCTCTATCTCTTTATCAGCCAGCTATAAAAGAACATTGCAGCTTTCTAATGACCAAAGCTGTAACCACAACTGCAACAACAACAACAACTGTGATGATCATTAACCCAAACGCACGCCTAATTAAATGCGAGATAACAAATCGGAGCTAAGCAAAACTCTGAATGGGGCCACCGATTGTCGCATGGAAGGAGGCTAAGTAGGAGCGGCTGAAAGGGGAGATGGGGAGCAGAGGAGTGGGAAGCTGAAGTCATCTTCATGCAACTTACGCAACTGACAGCCAAACAAATCTTATGGCTCAACGAAAGCGCCAAGTCAGTTAGTTGCACATGCGTCAAATCTGATTGAAACTGTTCACTGTCACTCTAAGCAGACTTACACACACACCACACACACACCTTACACACAAAACTCACCATCGTACATACACACAGGCTGATGATGCAATTAAATATTATCGAAGACTCTCAACGAAAGCACAGCGAACTGCACTCGTCGCACTTTTTCCACCCAATTTCTCATGCATTTCAGTTACACTTGCAATTGCATTGCATTCAGTTACTATATAGTTACTGTTACTTCCAATCGGGCAAACAACAAACAACTGTTCGAATGGCCGCTTCGATTCTGTGGCGATAAATCGACGACGTCATCAGCTTTTGTCGCTTTTGTGCCACATAATTGACGCCTCAACTGAATTATACAATTTGTTCAACAATAAGCGATGAATCTGATAAAGCAATTATATAAATTTAGTCTTTCGGAAAAGCGTTTTGGCAGCAGGAAGTCGGCAATCGCCATCCGTTTCGCTTGCCGTGTGAATGAAAATTCATCGAGTTCTATTTCTGTTTCGCTTCTGATTTCTGTTGATTTCTGGGATGAGTTTTGTTCTGTGCTGTTCTGTGCTGCAGATTGATTAAGCAATAAAAACCCAGCCAGACACAAGGCAACCTCTTCTTCTTGTTCATTCGTGATTGAGTAATTGTGCTTGTTTTTGCAAAAGATTCGCTCTAATTGTAATCTATAAAGCCGATCGCTACCAAAAATTGTGCTGTTCCCAAGAATTAATTAAATCTGTCTGCTCAGAAATATTATGTCGGAGATAGTTTAAAGAATCACAGTTCTCAGTTCCCAGGTCATTCTTGGGTCAAGTGAATAGCTAGATGCTCTTTCTTATCTTATCTGTGAGGTTTTCAACCGTTATGAGGAAGTCATTAAGCCATTTTAATAGGCAAACAAATATAGCAAGCTTTTGCTTTTGGTGTCACATCGATATTCAAATATTGGTTGCCAATCCAGAGCTCGGGAATTGTGTCGCGCTCAGCGTTGAAAGTGACTCCAATAACAAGAAGAGAAAGAACATCATCGATGAGTTCATTTGTAGTGCAAACATAGCCTAGAAACTCTCCTCAGACAGATTTGTGTCGCTCTGTTCTCGATCTGATTTGACCAAATTGAGTGACATGCAAATTTCCTTTCGATTTTCGATTTTCGCACATTCTTCGTTGCTTTCTTGCTGATCGAAATTCGTAAGAGAAGGTCGGTCAGGAGATGTCGGAGTGAGGAAGGGGGGAGTCTGATGGAGGGAGGAGTTATTGCAGGTTGTCGACTCTTTATATTTCCGGCAATCAATCGCCTCTAGTCAAACTCTCGTTCATTGTTGCATTGTTGTTTGTAAATTGATCGAGTTTGTCCGTCTGTTTGTTTGTTTGTCTGTTTGCCTCACTTCAGGCTCCATTTGTGGATTGTTGCTGTTGTTGTTCATTAGATGTGGATCGACACACGACACACGACACACGACAGACAACAGGCGACACTCGATATGTGCTCGATACTTTCGCTTGGAATGCAATGGGAGAAAGGAATACTGAGAATTCGCAAAAGAATATTTACCCTCAATGGATGCGTTTTCGGATTTTGGGGCATATCCGAAGGGAATCTCGGACTGTGAATCGACGCCTAATTGCTGATAAGAATCGCACATGTGAATGAAAGTTGCCATCAGAGGCGCCAGCTGAGTTGAAAGTGCAGCGCAGACTCGACCCACATCCAAAAAGAGGGAAATAAAATCGAAAGACTGAGGCGACGAACTTGATTACTTCAACTGGATCTAGAACTGTATCAACCTTTCTCTTGATTGCACCGCATTTCATTTGTTTTATTTCACTTTTCGATGGGGCTCCCCACTACTCTGCCCCACCAAAGCCAGGGCCACATAACTAATTGCAGCTATGGCACTTCTTCGATTCAGCTTTCCATGCAGAAACAAAAACTCATTCTACTAGAAGGCAACGAGAATTTTCACTCTTAATAAGTTTCTCGTTTGGTGTGTTTGGCGTGTTTGGTGTGTGCCACTGACTGACTGACTCTCCGTCGTCAACGCCTGCCTTGTGGTGTATTCTTGACTTCCCTGCTGTCAACATTAAACTGTCAACGAGCGCTTAACCCAGTTAACGCCCTTAACCAAAGACACCTAAGACGACTGTGCCTAGCGACAACACTCAGTTTGCAATTCTCGATCTGTTCGAGGCGGGCTCTGCAGAAATATGCCCAACTGACAACAACAAATGAGCAAGGTGTAAAAACAACAGAGTCCAACCTGGCAACAACACATGAGCAATGAGCAATGAGCAATGAGCAATAAGCAGATAAGAAAGGCCACAGACCAAAATACCAGTAAGGTGCACTCGCGTAGCAGCTGAAGCTGAAGCTCAGGCTAAAGCTGATCGATGGCCCCACCTCAGTGGAAAGAGGAACGAGGAGAGACGATGCGGAGGTGTTGGCTGTGGCCAACGGATATTGAAGCTGTTCGAGGGGAAGAAGGGGAGAAGATGGCAGGTTGACCGATGTCTGGCTGTTACCACGCTCGCAGAAAAGAATTCTGAGCTGAGCGGTGAAAGTAGTCATCTCCATCTCCAGCTCCATCTCCATCTCCAACCATCTGCAACCCCATCGCAAGCTTCAACTGCAGCTTTAGCTGTATGTTCATTTGAAGACACGACAACGGCAGCGACTTGTTGAGATTCTGGTCCCAATAATGACACTTAAACGATGCAGTTTTTTCGTAATATGAATTTTCCTGTTTGTTATATGCCCGCTGGTCCGTTGGAGGATCGCCAGAAGAGCGTCTCGCCTTCAATTAGGATCGGGGATCGGGGAGTGGAGCGGAGCCACCTGAGCTGCAACTCAATCACCAGCCAACGGCCATCTCCAGCTTCTGCCTCCTCTTCTAATTGCTGTTGTTTTTTGTTGTGGCTCTTCTTGTTTATAGTCAGTCCGGTTTGATAGGAACCTTATGAGTTATGGGTACGCAGAGGTGTCATATGAAATCGATTGGGTTGCTCGTTCCTTAAGTGGACAAAGTAGAAAGCTTCTCTCTCTCCTTCTAGGGTGCACCTTTCATTCATAACTGCATCAAAACATGCAAATTGGCACTCATCCTCATTAGTTCACTCATCTTCCCGGTCATCATTTGATGCCAGACACACATTCGCAAATTGATGCCACTGCATTCTGGCAGAATCTGATATGATGATGCAATCTCCATTCCATACCATCTCTTTTTCTTTGTATTTTATATTTGCCAGCAGATACCCAGCTGGTGGGAGAGGCTATGGGGGAGGGTCAGGGATAAATCAAGCAGTGTTTGCTTTGGGCGTTTCCAGTTCTCTCGGTCGACAACGCGACGATTCCTCTGCTTTAACCACAACCTGAGCCCAAAATGCAGTTGTCTTCTTCCTCGAGAAAGGGGGCGTGGAAGCAAATAATGCTGCCGCCAGTTGGAGAAGTCTTTTGCTTTGGTCTCTTGGCGAGCAGGCTTAAGGCTTGCCTCATGCTACACAAAGCAATCAAGCAACTGTCAATAGTGGCAACACCTGTTACTGGTCTGGTCATGTGTTGCTCCATTTATATGCAGCTCTGTCCCGTTCCAGCCAAATGCGACCTTGAATCCCACACAAACCCTAATGAGCTGCTTCATCTTAAATTGCTTATGAGCCAACTGATAAATCGAGGTGAAAGATAGTAATCCCGAGGTATTTCAGAGAGAGAACTAATCGCCCTAGTTAAAGAAAAGTTGTTCAGGTGTTAACACGTTCTTCCCTTCGATTTTGTATCAATTTGAGCCTAATCAAGAATCTGCTCCAATTTGCTGCAACACAAAAGAGGTATTAGCTTCTGCAATTTATGTTCGCCTCGCGTTCAACATGCAGCAAAAGAAGAACACAGAAGACAAAGCGAATAAGTTGGAAAACTATTGCACTTCACTAATTGATTTATGCTCAAATGGTATATGAGATGAAGTATGTATGAAGATACTCTTTAGCGATCAAAATGGTAATTGGTAATAGTTAAAGCGAGGCTGAGCAGGGCAGGGCATGGCAGGGCAGGGCGAGGCGAGGGGAGCTCCTTGGACTCCTTGTGGGTGCAGCCTTCATGGAGAGCAGCCATAAAATAGTCAGGCAACATGACGTGCAACATGGCAACTGCTGGAGGAAAACATTTAGAATGGAACAAGTTCTCGAGTAGTTCCCACAGGAAGTGTTCGCTGCCGAACGCATGCCAAAAATGGCTCCCTGAGGACAAGACAACAACCTCGGACGGACCACAAAGACTGACCAAAGCCCAAAGACCAAAGCCCAAAGCCAAAACCCGAAAACGATCACGATTATGATGATCATTTCGGCGATTATGGCTGCGACAGTGCCAGCTCCTAGTCGGTGCCAATGTCCCCAAACACAGACCACATCCCACATCCCACAGTTTATTTTAGTGCATGCCTGGAGAACATTTCTCGAATCCAAGTCTGAGTCTGAGTCTGAGTCTGAGTACAATTCTTAGTCGGTGGCGATCAGTGACGATCGAAGTGGGATCGTAGCTGGCTTGGCATTAGCAGTTGTTGTATATTGTTTCTGCATTGTAACTGTCACCTGGTAGCACAAGTTGCCAAAGCTGCCAGAAATAATAGAAATTATATGAAATGGGCATTTGGGGAGTGTGTATCTGCTGCAGCCTCTGCATCTGCTTCTGCTCAGCGTCAGCTTCGACTTCCGCATTGGGTTCATTTCTATCTGCTGGGACAATGGGCCATTTGAAGCAGTCGGGCAACTGCCACACAGTAAACAGGAATGTCGCTGGTTATGACTGGAACTGGGCAATCTCCCGCGCCTTCCAATGCCTAATTTGGCTAGTTATTACAACATTTCGTTGGATTCTCCACACATTAACACCTCCCCCATTGCAGAACTTCTTCGACTTCTATTTGAGATGATGGACACGTGCCAAGTTCATTTTTCCATCCGTTCTTCGTTCCACACTGAAGTGAAGACGGACAAGAAGAAGAAGAAGTGGAGGAAGGAGAAGATATCTTCCATGCTATGATGGATCACTGAGGATGACACGACACTTAATAGTCGCTTTGTTGTTGCTGTTCCTCTTGTTGTTGCACACACTTGTGCACTGTCTCTCTGCCAGGTGTTCGTGCCCTGCAATTTAAGAGGAGAGTACGAGTATTTAATGCCTCGGCAACTTGCAACTTGAGGCAACTTGAGGCTTGCGACTGATTTATGACAGCGCGAAAGATTCCACTGAGGATCGCTGCAGAAAACTGCATAGAGGGTAATTTGGCACCACCAACTGCCAACTGCCAACTGCCAACTACTAACAGACCAAAGACGGGCGTGGCGCCGATGCAAAGGTTCAGGTTGAGGCTGATGCTGAAGCTGAAGCTGAGATGGAGGCTGGAGGCTGGAGACGAGGCCTATTACGTGATGATGTAATAATTCTTCAAGACGATGGCATTTTTATTGCGGAAAATGTTGCATAAATCAAGGCAGCAATAAAATGGAGCCCCCGTCGATCGCCCCGATCCAAACAGGATGCTCCGAATACTAAAGACTAGTTCATTCCCATTCAGCGCCACTAATTTGCACCAGCAAAAGCGACTCCGACTCTCCTGCAAAGGTTTTAGAAATGTTTTCGAATTCGACGACGTCATGCGGCACAATGGGAATAGCGGCATAATTTGGAGTAGTAGTTATGTGTATAAAGCGAATTTCGAGCCTGCTCCAATCAACTGTTGAGCCACGAGAGATAATCAGCGACTTGTTGCAACAACACTGTTGCATCAACACTCAACGGCCCACGCGATTCTCGAGTTAGCTTCGCACATTAGCAAGCAAGCCGCTCTCTAAGATCGCAGCGGCAGATGCACCACAGGCGTGAAAGATGAGATGAGACGAGATGAGCGATGAGCGATGAGAGATGAAAGCTTCTGCAAGGTTTGAGAACGTGTTTGCCATTGCAAATTGGAAGTGGAGGAGCCTACGCAAAGCGGAGCTCATCAAAGGAAGACGATCATAAAAGGACTTTCCTCACATACGATGAAGAAGAGATGCCAATTGAGAACCAACCTCATTAATGAGTCTCTCAATGGTGGGGATCTAACGAGAGAATGGAAAACGATTTCAATATTGATTTACAGTCAGTCAGTTCGTTTTTATGGATCAGTGGGTTGAGAATCAAAACTGTTTATCGTAATACAAGTATTGATTGCTAAGAATGTTCTCTGTTCATTTACTGATCATTATCACTACAAATGTGACATGATGACAATAATCATTTATTATGGAATCGATCATTTATCTCTAAAGACTGTCTTCATACACTTGAATATTATGTTATACACAAGAATGTTTTGGTATCGTGTCACATAATATTATTGTTATTACAGAGTTTCACTTCTAATTTGGTTGATTCAACAACCCGAAACGTGTTGCAGTAGTTTGTTTGTCACGCTTTGTTGTTCTCTTGACTCGGTGACTAGGAGGAGAAGAGCAAGAAGAAGAAGAATAAGAATACCCAACACCTCCGAAATAGGCCACTGACTGACGTGATTACAATGTCAAAGAGGGGAGCGTGTTGTGTAACTCACTCTCTTTATTTATTATACTCAATATAATTAATTTAATTTCAGTTCCAAGTTCTGTTCTACTTGTGGGCGTGGCACTTGCCCGAAAATGTATCAAAGCGTGAGCCACGAATGATCTCAAAGAGAGAGAATTCGGCGTTTGGCATTTGCATTTTCATTTCCTTCACTCAGAACTCAGGGCTCAGGGCTCAGAACTTAGAACTCAGAGCTGGAAACATTGCGTGATTCGGCAAAAGATTCTTAACATTTCGAACACCTTTTTGGGTGTCCAGCGTGGTGGTTTTTGTCTGGTCGGAAAGGGTACGAAATGGGATAGCGCGTGGAGGGGCTGGGGGAGGAGAGATATCCAAAATGTACAAACAAAGCCACACAAAGTCAGAGAGCAAATTATTAGGCAGGCAAAGCGGCCAAGAGTAACTGAGGGAAACTGCTTTTTGATGTTCGGTAATTGGCGGTTTGGCAGCACGCGAGGCGGCCCCAACAACAACTGGACTGTGAGCTAACTGTGAGCAACCAGGTACAGTAGGAAGGGGAGGGTTGGGACGGGATGCTAGGAAACTAAGAGACAGAGTCTATTCTTCCGATTGCCGGCGCTCAAACCTCCAAATGGTAACGAGCCAGCGGATTTCGGCGTGACGCGCTTTTCGATTTCAGAGGGGATTCTGACCAGGTCTGAGACTTTTCTGGTCCAAGCTCGAATGTCGCTGTTTCTGTTATTGTTGTTGTTGTTATCGTCGCCGTTGTTGCTGTTGCTGTCTGCTCATTTCATAATAATTGGCAGCTTACAAATGTTCTTTTTTTGATTTTGCTTCCATTTCCACTTACAATGTCCCCCAACTGAGCTAACGCGGTTTTTTCCAAGGGGAGCGGCGAAGACGAAGACGATGACGAAGGCGAGGTTGCCTCATAGCGGTACTTTGTTCCGTTGAACTTATGAGCATCGTCTGGCAAACGGAACTGTTGCAACATTTTTGCACCGAATCTTTTGGTGTAGGCTTACGAAGCATTCCGAATTCAGAGCAGGCATCCGCCACAAATAAAGTCGGCTATTTACAGGCGTGAACATTAATTAGACAACCCAACAGCAGAGCGATCACAGTCTCAGCAGAGGTTGGACAGGAGCCACAATTACACAATAAATAAAAGACCAACAAGCCGGGTTGGACATTTCTCTAGCAGCACACTCGCACAACTAATGAGCAAACATGCTGCTCTTCTTTCCCATATCACCCATCTCCCCCTCTACCCCTCTGCCCATTTGTTTACACAGTCTCCACCCTCACTTGGAGCATTTTCGAAGCGTTGTCGGGGCGGAGTTGTTTGCGCTTTGTCCGCCAACCGCCAACCGCCAAACGCCAACAGATGCCAGATTAGCATTTAAATTGTAGTTACATTTGGCCAAAGTCAAGCACAAACTAACTCAAGCCCAGCGCAAACTGTAGATTATTTTTCATTCCATTTAATTTTGTTTTTCCTTATTTTTTGTGTGCGCTTTTCTTGGCGTTGCATTTTCCCGCCCTCTTCTTTTTGGCGCTGTTCAAAGCAAACGTTTACCAAATGGAATTGTTGTCTTTGTTCTGTTTGGTTCAGTTCGGATCGGTTCCGTTCCGTTGTTCTGGGAGCTGGAATTCCCAAGCTCCTCCCTCCACCCTCCTCTCAACCTACACCCCACCCTGACATTCAAGCACTTCAGCTGATGTTATCAAGGCCTCGCCTCGGGCAGAAGCTTTCCTCAGTGTTTGTTGTATTTGTATTTGTTGGTGTTGTCGTTGTTGTTGATGTTGTTGTTGTTGTTGCTGTTGTTGTTGCTGTACCAAGGTAGCAATTTCAATATCAAAATTCGCCTGGCCTTTGGTCCGGTGCGGAAAGCACAGAACCACAGAACCAGAGACCCACAGTCTCAAGCGGTTCGCTCAGGTGAGTCCAGCAAACGGTAAACCGCCAACGCCTTCTTTGGCATATCAGGCAGCCCCAACAGCTCCCTTGCCATTTGCTCTAACATTTTAATCCAAATTAATTAAAAGCAAACCCAAACTGACCCATTTTCATTCTCCAGGACAGCAAATTGACATATTTATCTTTGTCTCTCCACTTCTGAGCCAAATCTCTCAGTTGACGAACTGAAGAATAGAACAAGTAGAACAAATCGAGTGATGATAAATTGCGAAGCATTTCCAAAAAGACGTCAAAAGTGTGGCAGCCCCGCGGCGAGACTGGCAGCTGGCCACAATCTCCTCTCCTCTCCTCTCCTCTTCAGGTCTATCATTATTCCGAGACGCTGCACAGTCCATTTAATTTGCAGTCGTCCAAGTTGTAGTCTTAGTCTTAGTCTCCAAGTCTCGGATGGAAGTACCGTAAGCGTAGGTGGCTTGATGAGCTCGTTGGGTTAGTTGGCTTCGCTTCTCCTCGCTTCAGCAGCAGATAGACAGACAAACAGACTGCTGGACAGAATGCCCCTTCTTGGCCAGGGCCACTAATTAATTGCGTGCTTTGACTCGGTCACACTCCAAGCGCAGAGGAGACTTCAAAGACAGAGGAGGCTGGCCTGGAGGGTCTCGGATTGGGCTTGGCAATCGTCTCAGTTGTTGCTCTGATTGACAGGAAATTGTTATGAAGCCAACCAATCGGCATCTAACTGTTTTATAGAGTTCCCCTCTTCTTTACGATATTTTTAGCCAGCATACTTCGATTAAGATTAAGAGTTCGCATTTTGACAACGAAGTTTGTTTGCTTGTTAACTTAGGTGGGTTCAATGGCATCCATCCCAGCTGAGTTTCCCGTTCAGTTTGAATGCTGTTGACCCGTAGATTGCTGCATATCTTGAGTCCAATCGAAAGTTTCCTTGTCTCCGAAGTCACTCTGCAAATGCAATGTTTTGTGTCCAATCATCTGACACTCGAGACATGCGAGAGTGTGTGCAGAATCCAAGAAAATCAAATCGAGTCTAACTCTCACTGCGACACTCATCTGTGAGTTAGGCGGGGGAGTACCAAGATGTGAGGATTGTGGATACTGCAGATGCCAGTGATAGCACTCGAGACCATGTCGACTAATTGCAGTTATAATATCAACGTCCACATAACGCCTAACGCCTCGCCTCGCCCCGCCTCGTCTCGCACTGCCTAGCCTCAACTCGATTCAACTGGAGTCTCAAGTGGAGAAGGCCGAGGCCCGAGATCCAAAACGGAATCGAGCCAAGAAACATGAAACACACGCAAGCTCAGTGTCGGATGGTCAAGTGCCACTTGTGCGTCCACCAGAGCAAATGGACGGGACGGGACGGGGCCGGACTGGACTAGACTGGGTGTCAGGATAACTTGCAGGCAACTCCAACGCGACGCCGACGCCACGCAAATGATCCGCAAGGAGTGATGGGGCGGATCTTAATGAACTTTCTCGCTTTTGGGGCGAATTTGCAGTATCGCAGTGCGATATGTTTGGTCTCGTGCTTCAGCATCAGCTTCAGGTGGTTCTGCTGGTGGGAAAGACGCAAAGTGGACCAAGAAACTGCATCGGAGAAACAATTATGCAGAATTTGGGTCATCTCTCGAGCATCTAAGACGACGAGTTGAGAAGGGAGGGGGGCAATTCTTTGTATTTATATTCATTTTGCGGTTGTAGATGGGATCTCAGTTTTTCTCAGCAGAGACAAACCACCGCGAACGAGTTGCGAGCTTCGAGTTGCGAGTTACGGAGGGGTCAGAATAATTGCGAATTAAATTCAGATTTCATTTATGATTCTGTTTCTTATTCTGATTTCCGTTTCTTCGTGTGGGACTGGAAAACTTTGTGATTTCGCTTCATTTTAAACGGCATTTCAGATAAGATAGTTGTTGTTGTTATTGTTGTTGTTGTTTGTGTTGCCTTCGTGGCTCTGGAAATGGGCAACAAATGACAAGCGGGACACTCATCACGATCTAGGGAATATACGGTGGCACTCTTTGCGCCAATAAGGCACCGTCGTGCTCCTCATCAGCATCTCCGTTACTCTCACGACAACGCAACGTTCTGAACCAGGTTGCAGCTCTTCATTAATACCTCCCCTTAGCCTCATCTTTATCAACTAATTACTCATGCTTGTGGTATTTATCGACTTTGACTCTTTGCTGATTTTATGTCCCTCTTCTGATCTATCATCAATGATCAGTGATCATCTCATGCCGTTCTTATCTGCCTGCAAAATGCCAAACAAGGTTAAGTCGTTCACTTCTCATGCGCGTGACCATTGTCAGTGAGGATGCTTCCTCCACCTCGTGTTCCTTTCTCTCTGTCTTAAATGGCAATAATTGCCATCTGTTTCACAGGCATTGTTAGATGGGGCATTATAATGCTCATGCATATGCTAAATGGGCTGCCAGACAGAAATGAATAAAGGAAGAGTCTTAACTCCAAGCTGTAGAAATCTGTGTTGGCTTCAGTTTAATAACTCCTAATTGCCCACTCATCAGGAGAAGAAGGCATCAGCAGATCTTTCTTTTTTTGATTTAAGTACCTCAAGTGGGAACACTCCTATACCGGTCAACTTCGTGTATAACGCATTTCGAAACGCTCCTGTGGACCACCTAGCTGGATTAGATTAGAGGGGGGAATCCTAAAAACAGTCACATCCACATTCAGCCGTAAATTTGCGCTAACCAAATCGCTTACAAATCGAGGCACATTGTGTTGGTTGCGGATCGCCTTGCCTTATAAGCCTCCTCTGGTAGGCAGCTCCAGATCTGTCCTTCTCCTTCTGTCCCTCCCCCTCTCTCACCACTCACTCCTCCCCGTTAAGGAGTGCGTGAGCTGTTTGCCTCCCACTGGCTACCTAGCATGCATTCTCCTTTGGGTGCCAATGCGACGCCCGTGTCCGATTGGCTTTCATTGATACCGTCCAGCACTTGGATAGTCTGTAGTTATCCAGTTCGTTAGATGCTGCCTCACCTACTTTTCGCAACGATGTCGCAGATCTCCCAACTTGGCCCCTTGTGCGTACTCCTCCCCCTTCCTAGCCCATTCTCTTAGTCACTGTGGTTTCCAATTTCCAATTTCTTGGCCTGTCATCGCCTACAAGCATTGTTGTTGTCGTGTTGCTGTTGCTGTTGCTGCTGCTGCTGTTGAGATCTTGAGCTGTTGAGTGCTGTTGTCCTGTTCGCAGATATCTGCCAACGCCCATTAGAGCCAAGAGACAAAGCTGCCAACGTTGTTTTGTTACCATTTGGCCACACTGCGTTTCAATTACAAGCCCGAATTTTATTGTATTGCTCTGATCTGTTTTTCTTTTTTTCTCGTCTCGTATTTCTGGCAAGGGAAAGTGTTGGAAATTGCTCCACAAAGTAGTTGCCATTTGAGTCCAAAGCAAATATCCCTCTAAGTAGCCAAATCTGAGTGTGGGCCAAACACACATTTGCATTTCTTACTTACTCGAGAGATGCTCAATTAAAACTCGAAAGAACAACAGCAACTGGAATGACAACAGCAACTGTTGCTTTTGCTGTTGCTGTTGCTGTTACTGTTGCCCATGTTCCACTTGACTTTAATTGGATTTTGTTTATTTTTGGGCACATTTCGGGGCCCGCAACTGCAACTACAACTGCAACTGCAACTGGCGACGGCTCGCGGAATGCGACACGACACACGATGACAAATGTTGATATTCAAATGACACCATTGGGGCGATGCGGGTGGTGCTGGAGGGGAGGAGTGGGCGGCACTTGTTGCACTTTTGTCACAGCTCTTGGCCAAAGGTAAAGCCAAGAGCAGCTTCAGCTTCAGCTTTAGCTTCAACTTCGGTTCGAACGACACCCGCAACTAGCATTCCAATCGATTGTTGGCCAACTTGCTGTGGATGTCTCTGGTCGACTAGAGAGTCGTGGTTGGGTGAGAAAAGTAAACCGTTTGAGCTGTGTTTGAGTTGAAGCTGTTTGTGTTGCTGTTGCCGTTGCTGTTGCTGTTGCTATTGGCTCAATCTTCTCCTTTCAACGCCAACAGTCAGCAGCAGATGTTTGAAATGTTTGCGCGACTTTGTCAACGTTCCAATGTCCTACTCGCACTCCAACTCCTACTCCGACTTACCCTCCTCTCGTCTCCTCGACAGCTTCTTTACTGTCTGCTATTGAGTAGGGTAACAAATGTCCATGGCACCTGTCAGCAGATGCGAATGCGTATTTCAATGAAACAGACAAACACTTCTATTTCCGTTAAATAGAAGACAGAACAAACATCAATTGTATATTTCACTACTTCTATTCAGCCACCTACTAATACAATTAGAAATTAGAATGCGGCTCATACTGAAGGAGGGAATGGAAATCAGTATGTCAGTTGGTGAATATATTCCCAGAGATTGGGTTAAAATTCCAATTTCCATAATATTAGCAAAGCTTTCATTGGAGGAACAGCTGCCGCCATAGAAAGTGCATTTCCATATGCATCGCATCTGGGGGTTGTCCAAACTACTAAATTTACTCCACAACAAAGTTTGCTCACGTTTTCGCTTATCTGCGAGGGAGGAGAAACTAAGAGAGATAGAGAGAAAAAGAGGAGAGAACTCGCTTCGGAATTCCTTGCAACGAGAAATGTGTCAATAATTAATTGAATTCAATTAAAACACGTTTCCCGCCTTTAAGCCTGATCTCAATCCCAGTTGAGTTAATTAAGATGCATCCGTGTCGCTGACGGGTAACGAGGGAGGTCAGAAACCGAGAAGCCGAGGATACACTCGATCCAATTTATAGCCATGTTGTATACTAGTGCTAGTGTGTTCCTCTTCCTCGTATTCGAGCCCTTGGATATGGATCTGCAGAAGTCTCATTTGCTGCAGTTGGTTGGCAATTGGCAGTTGTGTAAACGGTTTTTGGGTAAAAGTGCAACTAAACATCAATTAGCCCAATTCCCAGGCCATTGCCACTTCGGCTTTTCAGTTGCCCCACACTTACTGAGTCAGTAGTCGGTTTCTGTTTCCACTTCGCTTCCACTTTCATGTTGCATGTGGCTCAGGTTGCATTTTGGCAACGTTTTCAGATGCCTATTGCCTGTTTGCCAGTTGCCATTTGCCAGTTGCCAGTTGCCATTTTCCAGTTGCCCTTGCCATGAGTCTAGAGTCTCTGATTAGAGCCTCTCTTCTTCACACAAGAGTGAAATTTATTGCAATTTTCATTTTATTTATTTGCGTCGCTGCAAGTTCGCTGCCAGTTGGCAACTGCTGTTCGCTCGATTCTCTGTCCCAGGGCCTTTCCCATATTATTTCATTGTTCGCCAATAAATATGTTCCACATGTTCTCAGTGGTCAGTCAGCCAGTCAGCCAGTCAGCTCATGTGATTGTGGTCATCTGGTCATCTGGTCGTCTACTCATTCAACTCAGTCTCACGTACCATCGAGAGTGCGTTTTCACTTTGCAGCGAACTCTTGCAACTCACTAGTCGCAACTCGCAACTCGAAAGTGATTATAATCACATGAATTTAATGAAATAATGGCAATCGAAAAGGAGAATGTCTGCAAGCAGTAGAATCTCTATCTCTCTCTGTCCAGAGTTGAACTCTCTTCGCATTCGCATTGGCATTCATGTCGAGTGTCAAACAAAAGCGGCTCTCAGCTAAATCAAAATCAAAATCCAGCAGCGACACACATTCAAGGTCTCTGTTGTTCAGTGGCAACATCCTTGGCTGCGATGTTCCCATTCCTCACATTCATGTCACGATTTTGACCAGATGAAAGATGAACCACATCAGCATCGAGGATGCATCACTTTGCATGTTAATCGCATCCATTTGAAACTGGTCAAATGTGGTGACTGCCATCGCATACATTTAAATCTATTACCATTAACTGTGAACAGGGAACTGAAAGTTCCACAAATCGATATTATTCCGCAAATAAATCCGTTCAATTCGAAGTCTCTTTCTTCTGTTTTTAAAAGTGAAACCGGTAATAGCCCATAATCGCATAATCGTTCACAGTTCGAAAGAATTTGTGCGGCACGAGCTGCATATCGAAAGAGTCAAGAGTCGAGAGTATCAGGTATCATTAACACCCTGGAATGTCACTTTGTTTCCCCCAACTTTCGATCCGGGCAAGCTGAAGCAAGCTGAAGAGGGTTTCCCCTTAAGTTCCAGCTCACTGACTGCCAGTCAAGATTCATGCAAATAATCATAAAGCTTGTGCGAAACGGGCACAGCTCAAATTGCTTTGGCCTACAATGACCCCCAGTGAAAGATTTTAATTATGGACGAGAACTTTTGCTTTTCTTTTCCATTTGAGTAGGGTTTAGTTCTCTTTACTGTCGAATGATTTATGATAAATCTAGCCAAATGATATGTGGCTAACAGAAATTGAAACTATTTCGATTCAAATCAATGGCAAGGCAAAGCAAGGCAGCAATGAATTTTCTTTTAAATTCGGTTTTAATTGCAACGCACAAAACAATTAAATATAAGAAAGGTGTTCTTTGTTCGCCCATTTCCTACCAGATTAATGATGTGTACAAAAAGAATGCTCACAATCAGCTTACACAAATTTGCTTATCTTGCATCTCTGGCTCACAACTTAGAACATCATTGAAGTAGAATTTACATCAAAGTTACCTCAGAGAAGGAGACAGAGAAGAAGTCAGAAAAGTGTCGTGAACTTTGTGCCCCGTTGGGAGCTGGCTGACTAGTTGACTGGTTGCCCAATAGTATGAATACCTACGCCGATGCAGCATGACCCAACCACAGAATCGAGCAGCTAACAGCTAGCATCGAGTATCCCAAATCCCGAATCCCGGCAAGCGTCGTTGGCTATCAGTGCCAAGACATCGTCTAAGCAGCAACTGGCAAACAACGGGGAACAAGCAACATGCAACAAATGATGGAGAGCACTAACAAGTCTTGATCCTGCTGCTCCTGTTAGATGCCCCAAACGCTGACTAACACTACTGGCACAATTCCAAAACAACAGACAGACTGCTGATCTTATACCCTGAAAGAGAGTATTATAAATGTGTAGTAAGGTAAATTCAGACTGTATCAGAAATAGAAGAGCAGCCGATATGGAAATGTCGATGTGTTAAGCCGCTGATAAATCAGACAATAGATGGGTCAAAAAGGGCCGTATCGGATTACAATCATATAGTTGTGTAGTATTGTATAGTTGCAAGTGGATTCCACTATGTAAGGGTATGCAAAGTTCGGCAATCCATGGATAGCTACTTATTCTGGCTTTTATTGCTGTTGTCTTCATTGTTGAGCATTTTGTCAGCGACATGTTAAGGTTTAAATAGACATGCAAGTTCGTGGGAGAGGCGAATGAGGTGCGGGAGCAGAAGATGGAGGAGGCAAAGGAGGAGAAGGAGTATTCTATAGTACCAAATTTGCCATAGATCTGACGTGGGTTAAGCGTGAGCTCGTCTCTACAAACCATTTACAACTGGCGTAAGATGCACACTTTTGATAGCATTTTGGGGAAATTTATGCATGAAATGCCGTGAAACGCGAAGGTCCAGCAGCTGCTGGCAGGGATGGAGAATTGAAGGGGAGAACAACATGTACAGCACGAGCTGCCTGTCTTGTGTCTTCTGGTTTACATTATTTGCGGGTGTCATGCATGTGGAAGAGAAGGAGAGAGACTCTGAGCGACTTGTCATAAATAAATGGCAAAAGATGAAAGTAGGTTAAGGGCACAATCAGGTGAGGCGAGTGCACTGCGAACGACTCGTAACTCAATTGAATTGTACTCCTCGCGACTATGTAAATCGGACATAATCAACTTTTCAATTTGGCATGCAATCTGCGCACATTTCTCAGGCACATTTTCATTTCGACGTGCAGACATACATAACTCTTCTGCCCAAATCCCTGACAGCCCCCCTTGCTCTCTATCCCTCTTTTGAGGCTGGTTTGCACATGCACATATGTGATTTATGCTTGGCGGCAGTATCATATTGGCCATATCATATTACCAACTCCTACAAGTCGGCGGCAATGTATCTTCTTGCTTATGACTGACATCCTTTTCGCTTTTTTCGCTGCATTGTTTTTGTGCCGCAAATGCGGTCAATTGGCCAGTCTCTCTATCTCTTTCTATCTATCTGCACACATGTGCACCGTTAGCATAGACTTGGCCTAAACCTGAGCCAAGTGCTGGCCGGGCTCATTGGCATTTTATGCTTGCATTGTTCGATGCGGCAGATTTCGGCTTTTATTTGTTCATTATTGGATGCCAGTATATACGGACGTCGCTTTTAAATGAGTTATTGAGCAAATGGATGCACCGAGTACAAACAACAGGCATACGCTTGTTTACCTACATTCATATTACCACTACTCGAATACTCGTACTCGATGCGATACATTACGATCCAACAGCAATATAACTCTATGGCTACTTGCTACTGCCCCCAAATCGCGGCCAAAGCCGTTTTCTGGCAGCAGCCAAAACCGTTGTTCTTTCAGCTGTGCCAGTTAACTTTAACTAACTAATCGGACCGACAATGTCAATAATAGTCATACCATCCTACACAATGGCCCCAGCTTGTACAACATGACCAATTTGAAGCTGCTTTCAATTAACGGATCCAAAACATATAAATCAAGCAGCAATAGTTATATGAATAGTGATGCCAGAGATTAAATACCCTTGCAAACAAAAGATAGTGCGGCACACATAAATTAGGGAATTGGACGCTAATCCGATGCAATATGTGTAATTCATTAACAGAATAAAAACTATGTAATCAATATAGCCGAATCCCTATAGCAATTTGCGTCTGCTTGCCAGTAATTCTACACAAAGTATACCCACAATGTTAAAATATGTCTGTCCTTTTGCTAAAGGTTATATGTCGGAGCCGGCTAGATCGTATTTCTATATCATTCAGCTGGCATTGGAATGATCGGTCCAAAGGGGAGTTCAATAATTTCGAGTGAAAAAGTTTAAAATATAAATTCGGATCTTAGTTCAAAACACATACTAGAGCAGTGTGGCTAAGCTGATCGCTGACTTTAGGCAAATCTGATTAAAGTCGGTAATTAATCCATCCAGGCTACAATAGTCTCCATTCTGCTGTCGTCGAATCATTGTCCCAATATCCATAGCATTATTGATTTTCGTTCAGTGCAAATTGGTACAATAATATTTTCTTCATTTAAAATTTACTACAGAAGGAAACTTGAATTTTTTGATCAAGAATAATTGGCCTGAATTCTTGAATTCATTCCACTGTTTCTGCCTAATAAATTTCTAATACGATTGTGTTTCAGGTCAGTTGTAAGGTAATCCTATTAACACCTCTTCAATAAAAAATAGCAAGTGAATTTGCGTTGGAGCATCAAAAGTTAATTTGCAATTTAAATGATCATTAGAAAATTGCTGAACCTAACGGGCTGCAAAAGATGCTTAAATATTTTAGGTACCATATCAGATCCAATCAACATTGGATTTACTTTAGCAGGGATTAAAGCCAGAATCACGAAGAAGTCTTAATGGCAAAGTGATAAAAAAAAAAAACCAGAAGTTCTCGCGTTGTCCACTTGAAAAGACACTTAAGAGATAATAAATGTTGAGACAGCTTAACGATATTTAAATGCAATTACCGCAACTAAAGGTCAATGGCTGTAGAATTTATTGAATTCCAAGAAATAATTATACTCGCATTCACGTTATGCATACATTTGATTCCTCAGGTGTGTCCATGATGATGAATGAGTTTTAAATAGTTTACATAATTACAGTAATTAAAGGGCCCCTGGGAGAATAAAATTAATAATCAAATCAACATAGAACAAAACAAACATGATTAACTAATGTGCTAACTAAAGCAGAGAAAAGAAAAAAAGAAAATTATTAGCTACGTTTGCTGCTGCGCTGCAGTTTTCTGTGAATGGAATAAATGAATAAATTCTTATGCGAATGAAGCTCACTCAAATAAATAACAGTTAGCAGCTAATGATCATAACAGATCCACAAGTCCGTCACACGTTAAATGATTGCTAACAGGGTGATAAACAGATAGGAGTGTAGCGAGACCCGTTTGATAAAAGTTGAGAGATTTGTGTGTTTATCACACACGCCTTATTCTATTAAGTATGAATGGCCCCTATTAGCACCCCGCTGCTACTTTCTAGACAACTTTCAATTATAAACTTTCAGTTTTTCACATAAGGCAGTCCCATTCTGACAGGTTGCTAAAGACACGGCACTTTTGTCGCCTCATTAACTCGTTTACAAATGTCGTCTGAGAACGGATGGGCGTTAGAAGTGACCTTTAGGCCAGGCCACATAAGCTGCTTGTTAGTCAGCTTAAAGCGAAACATCTTACTCGACTGCGTTTCAGTCTATGGCCATGACAACTCACATAAATTATGCTAAGCCGCTAATAATTAGTCACTTACGCTAAAATCCAAGTGAAATATTTAAATGGGACATACTTAGAGAAATCACTAAGATGGTTTAAGCACTAATAAAAATAGCCAGTAAACATACTCAATCTGCAATAAATATTGAATATAGGGGAATCATATTTGATGCTTTTGAATTGCATTTTGGATGTTTCATGGTTATTGCTGTGAAAGGCAGGTTATAAAATAGCTTTGTATTTTTAGTTGTATATAATTAGTTATTTATATTTCCAAGATTTTCTATTACAGTAAACCGCATCAGATTCGGCAATAAAAGTTAAGTTCTATTTACACGCTTGAATCGCTGGAGCCTTGTGGGAATTTGCTAATGTCGAGCAATTTATCTGGACCACTACTACCTGTTTGAAAATTCCTGCTTAAGTGCAAACAAAAACAGCACTAATAGACAGCCTAGATTTATGGATTGGGCCTGAACATCGATGACTGCACTTGTATAAATTAGCCTACTTTTTGGGCCCCCACCCACCTGTCTAGACGCCAATTTTTTGCATAATTTCACCAATGACCGTGGAACGACTTACCAACTTGCCACTAACACCCACTGTTGTACGCTGCCAGTCAAGTGCAACAACACTACAACTGCTCTTGTTTCATACGAACTTCCACTTCAACTGCCAACTGCTGCAGCATATGCAACATAGACAAGAGCCGTTAGACGCCCACGGGTGCATGCACGTCGGGGCTGGCTGTTACGATGCAGCCGCTATAATAAATAATATGTAACAAAATCGATACCGCCAGCTTTTTGAGTTATGAAGTCGATTTGGTGGCGCGTGCGCAGCAGCAACTAAAACGGTTTATAGTCGCTACACTGGCAAAAAAGAGGTCGAATATTCCAGACCACACAATAAATTGCTAAATGTATGTATAATTTAAAAACTTTTTATTTTAAATTTAAAACAGTTCCTATAGCTGTATGTATGTATCTTTAATCAAATACTTGATTATTTAAAGTAAGGAATTTAATTCTTACTTGAAGCAGTCAAGTGCTTAAATAAATACTGATATTACTTATACTTATACTCTATAAGTATTCCAGTTTTTCTGTAAGTGTGGCTTAGATTACTGTTTTCTACTTGTAGTACCTGTGTGGCTTAGTTAATTTCCGCCATAGCCCAGGGCGCAGCAATTTGCATATTAATGTGGGTCAGAGCTGCGCAACTGGTAATTGCGCAGAGGTCCTCAAATTAATCTAATTCTCTGCTCTTGAATTGGATAATATATTTTGTGACTTTCCCACACTGTTCGAGGTTCACGACGACCAATGAAAGTGAAGCGGACGCTTGTCAGTTCGATTTTGTTTTTATTTTCTGGGTGGCGGCTTCACAATTTTCACATGATTCTTTCAATGACTGTGCACACACAGAGCGAAACATAAATCATTTGTTTGTTTAGATTTAAATCGATTCATCTGCCAACGAATCGACTCTCACTTTCTGGCGGCCCCATCCAAACCCGATGATGCCCCACCAACCCAACCCGCAGCATTCCATTTATCCCCACACTGCTCTGCGTCGGCTTTCAGCGGCTTTGAATGCATCGTTATTAATAGGCATCGATATGCATAGACACTCGAAGTGCATGTACTTATTCAGTGCCCGTTTGAGGCCTTAGACTATTGCCGGTTGTACTCTTAATACACTTTTATTCATATACATATGTATGTGCATCCACATATTGGTGCACTTTTCCATGCCCCATTTGCCAGTTTCCGCTGCAGAGCGAATCGTAGCAAGCATTTCTTTTACGATATGCGTACTAAATAAGACAAGAAAATTAATTTAAAATTATTTATTTTTTCCTGTATCTACGCGAAATATTTATTTAGAAATATAATTAGAAATTTAATTTATTTCCCTAATCATTTCAGGTTAGCAATTGTTCATGGAAGGTGCATTGAATATTTTATGAATTTAATTTATTTAACTTTGATTTATTTAGATTCGGGATTTATTAAGAAAATATGTATAAATATATGTAAATTAATTGATAAAATTAATAATTAAAATGATCTACAATTAAAATAATAAATGCTCTTTCTTATTAGCAAAACTTAGCTTTCACAAAGGAGTCAGCATTTTTTGTAATTATTTTAATTGAACCAAGGACAAGCATGTTTTTTCCAGGAAGTGGATGCTGGTGTTCTTTCACATGCTGCAAAAATGAGTAGAAAAAGAGAGAGGAGAGTTCTTAGTCTAAGCAAATGGCGCTGCTCGTTATTAATCGATTATGCAACCGAAATTATACCTGAACACTTAAAGAGAAGCATCCGCTGCCAGTTGAAATTGTTGTTGTACACAGGAATACATAATGATTTACATGCGTAAACCGTTCACTGAAACAGGTGCTACCAGATACGGATTTTGTTTTCTAACGATCTTAAGCGGTTGTCATTTATGCACATGCCTTAAACTGCAGATAAAGCTGCTCATATAAATTTGACGTACAATTAATTTGTAATCAATTTTAACTAAAATCTTAACACAGTAATTAAATTAACTGCATGTTTCAAAGTCATAAGCTAACATTATGAGCCCAAGGCTTGGAAGATGTTGGAGTACAACGAGTAGTTCATAATCATTGACATGTTTGGAGTGGAGTGCAGCTCTTTATATATTTTTTTTTGTTGTAAATTGATTGAAAATCATTCCGGGTGGAGGCCCCCAATCGCAGCAAATCAAACAATTTCGCTTTCATTGTTGTACGCAGATCAATTTGTACGATTTGTACAATATAATTTACGATATTAAGTTTTCATTAATGCAATTACCGCACGTTAAATAAAAGGCGCTGCGGTTACGTGCAACGTGACCAGAGATCGAGCAAACATTACATCAGCTACATGCTACAAGCTACAACCTCCGCTCATCATCGCAGTGCATCAAAAGCATCAAAGAAAGCGACCGCCAGGGATTAGACATGGCTCCAGGTCCATTGCAACAACCACTGCATATTGCCCCACTCATGGCACACATTTGAGTTTATTCACTGCACTTAAGTGTAATAAAATTTGTAATAGAATAGAATAAGAATCAACTCAACGAAATCATTTCATTTTTTTGCTATTGAGCAACGTTCTATGCACTTAAAGAAAAACGCTATATCGATTTGAGCTTAGATTTATTTCAACCTGATATTAGATATCATGAACTTCAGTTCTTGGCATCGGATTTGTGACCCCGTTTGAATTTTCAACATCATTCGTTTCAAGTTTGTTTCAGTGTAGAGAGTACTGCCAGCATTTAACTGGACTTCGATACCATTAATAAGATATGAATACAATCATTTGGAGTTGCTTCCGCTGGCTAATGCACAATTGCTGTCCCTGTCCATAGGCTGATCTCTAAACTGACCTACTTGCTTTGCGCTGCAGTTATTCAAAATGAAATCTGTGGGCGGTCTGTGCCTCAAGAATGACAAACATCTGTTAATATGGTAGCTGTCTTGCGCCATATAAGTCGCAGCACAAGGTGACAGAGAAACAGAGTCCAACTTGGATTTCAACTGGGGAACTATGGAAATTTTCCTTTTAACTGTCCAAAACGGAAGATTTGCTACCAAAATAGTTGGCCAGTTGGCCTGGCCAGCAAAGGTAAAAACAGGCACGAAATTCAAATGACAAACCAAATGGCATGCAACTTTAGAGTCTGCAACGGGAAACGGGGAGAGGGGAGGAATGTTAAGCACATATTGGACACTGGGCGATCTCACCCAAATACGCGACAGCTCAATCAGTTGGCCATGACTGCGTGGCTGGTTTGGATACCGGATATCTGAGGATGCATTTTGGCCAAATTGATTTATGGGCGCCGATTTTTCTTCTTCCTTGTTTTTCATGCATTTTCATGTTGGAATTCATGCATAAACATAAAAGCAGCCGAAATTTCAACCCAGCCATGGTCATTGAACAATAGAACAGCAACATTTGTTAACCTACCCAAACCGACTCGCAAACTCAAACTTGCAACGCTTCATTGTGTTTTATGGTACCCAAAACGTGAGGTTAAACTCGAAAATTCTTTATCTTCTCTCTCTCAAGTAAATAAGAATATCCACTAATAAACATACATACTTAACTATGTACGTATGTACTATTGGTTCTTTAGCTTTTCTGTCACTCGCTGATCATGGCACAGAGTTCTCTCTGGCAAACAAATCGAATTCATTTATCGCAGCACATATTCTCTTTAAGCCCCGAAATTCTTCAAGATTCTTCACCTTTCATTTAGTTTAGTGCGTAGAATGCCTTTTGAAATATTCGCTCGTATTTTGTGAAAGCGCAAAAATATAACTTATTATTGACAATGCGAACGACAGAAAATGGAGGGGACAGCGCGTGACTCTCGTCTCGTCTTTGATTAGTTAAGGTTCTCGCATTGACCCAGAGAACTACATTTCTCCTCAAGCAGAAGAAGTGCGCTAAAGACTCTTTCGAAAAGTACTCTCGGAGTTTGACTGCTGTACAGGCCAGCTCTGCAGCATTAAATGAGTAATTAAAGCGAAGGAGGCAGCCCTGGAGTCGAGGAGCCCGTTAGTTAGTCAGTCAGTCAGTCGGAGAACGGTTAACTTGCCCAGAGAGACGAGTTACGTGCAGCTCGCTTTTGTCTACTTGATAAATGAACCTCTGTCATACTCCGTACTAATCGCCGCTACTTCAGACCCTGACTCGGACTCTGTCATAGCCTGGCTAAATAGTCTCACACCTTGGTGAAGGCGGCTGTGCTAATATTTTGGCCTTTTTAGCTGGCTTTCAGCTGGCAGCCGCAGTCAACTCAATTAGGATGCTTGGAAATGATTCATTCTAATCTAAAGTAGAGTATCTGCAGTCATGAATTGAAGTTGAAGTTGAAGTCGAAGTCGACGTCCCAGTCTCCATCTTAGTCTGAGTCTGGGCTTTAGCACCTCAAATTTACCGTTGCGGCGTGCGGCGGCATTCCCCGAGGCGGCTTTTAACCGTTTGTTGTGTCTAGAATTTTGCATGGCCATTTCATTATTGATTCGCATCTGAGCAGACTCGAGCAAATGTCTTAATTTAGTTGCGGTTTCGAGACACGTTTACACATTTAACGCTGGCACAAAAAATTTATGGGTTTTTTAAGTGCCTGCATTTAGAACTTTAGAGGAAAACATAATTTTGGATCTATATACCAGCTACAGTTACGGATTTGACATATTTGGATAGTGAGAGTTATCCCGTATACACAAATGTATTGTCATATTTGTATTCGTTTGTGTCTAATTAGTGAGTTCACGTGATCTACCTGTATGTGAATGCCATCATTAAGCTGACCCCGAGTTGGGGTCAGCTGTGTGGTTGAGAGATGAAAGTGAAAAGATGAAATGTAGCAAAACGATGATGCACTTTCATTTCACTCCTAATGAGATCCACAGATTTGTCAGATGCCGGGGGCAATTACCTGGTACTCGTTTGGTTGTTGAAAGAGTCTCTCATAGAAGTGGGGCTTCAACCTGTCATCGTCGGTTGTTGATTGAGCTTTTATTGCAAATTAGTGCAGACTGTTTGCCATACCTGGTCATATGTTCAGCTTGAAATGGCCATCGTTAGGAGTATATATTGAGCTTAATTGCTGCTCCAGAATCTGGTTTAGATTCCAAGGATTCCATCAACTGCTCATCGCATCAAAACTGCTAGCTTGTCTTCTTTCCATCACTTGCCACATACTCTGTCAAACTCCAAATGCGGTTAATGAGATTTCGAACTAAATCTCTGATTTATGCTTAATTGCCTGACAACTTCAGCGTGCCTTCTCCATATTGCATGTAGCACTACTTGACTCTGATGCACTTTCAACTCTACTCCCAACATGATTTTGTGGCACGCCTCACGACACTCACTTTTAAAAGCCTATTATCTAAAATGCGGGTCTGCAGCAGGTGTAGGTGTTAGTGTTTACATGGAGAGAAAAATGTCGAACTCAAATTAAGTCTAAATGACCTCAAATCAAATATTAACTTGCCAAACTAAGTAGAAAACAGACAATGAAGAATATATTCACATAATTATTTATTTTATACAAATATTAATAATTTATATTAATTAAAAAAGATTTTTAAACACTTTAATAAAGCTCTGTATTTGTCTTGACACAACTGAAAAGTAAACTTGGTTCATCAACTTAAATATCTAGGCAGAGAGAAAAGAATTTTCATTCTGGAATAGAAAATATATTATTAATGGAGGTCTACAAATATCATATAAAGAATGTGCTCTTCCAAATGAGAGCAAAAATGATAAGTAAGATTAAACTTGCATCAAAACTATGTATTCTTCACTTATTTCTCTCAGTGTGTTTGTGTGTTTGCAGTGGGTGTTTTGTGTGAATACCATCGCCTTGTGACCCAATAAAAAGCCCATTAGTTGACCTCATATGTGCGCGTCTCAAGCTGGCGTGCTTTTTCTCAAAAAACTGGCACAAAGGTCGCCTACTCAGGTGCGATTCCATCTACCTGGTTGCTCATGCCGCAGTCCCCAGAACCGAAGCACCGTTTATGTGTTGATTAATTTGTAAGACGTTGTGAGTCGAATCGAACGCCCACTTTAGACAGCTCGTTTGTGTTGTTCTTGCTCAGCTACCTGATTTTAATTGCGGATGAGCCTCACAATTCTCGGTGAGAAATTTCAAACGATAATGTTATGCGGAATGAGACTTCATCACATTGTCTTTGTATTCATATGTATATTGCTTTCTGATTAATTTTTATCTCTGTCTTGATTATTATTGTGTATTCAATATGCTTATCGCTCCAGATACCGTTACACATTGTGTTCGAGAGTGAAAGGATTGATGGCATCAGCTACCGATGTGGAACCTACGCGTTAAGCCACAAAAACAGTGAGTTGATAAGAAACTCGACTTTTAGAGACAAAGTTGTTCGTTGTTTTTGTTTTTACATTAATGCGGCTTTCGCTGTTGGGCGGCTCGAAATGAAAGTGTCACATCATGTCACGAAGACGCCCAAAAATAACCTTGAAACGACAAAGAAACACAGAAGAACTATAAACATCGTCGCGCCGCAGATTAGGTACCCTTTCAAAAAATCGAACAACTTTTCATTTAACTTGTTCCAATTGCAGGCATATTATTCATTAGCACGGATACAGCTGATATTAACTACAGCTGGCAGATGATTATAACCCTAGATTCGGCAAGATAGCTCTAGTATTTATTCGAATGTGTTACACACTTCATAGAATTATTATAACACTCTTGGCGAGGGTATGAAGAGAAGACACAACGCCCAAAAGTTGTGGAACACGCACATTAAATGAAAAGCACTCGAAAGAATTAGAAGTACGCACATTAAGAACATGAGAAGAGAAATTCGTCAACATTTCAACATTTGTGACAATTTATCACGGCACCAAGTGATACTCTTGCTGGGAGCTTAAGGGCTAAGCCAAAAACCTGCTGATTCACCTCCATTTGCATAGTAAACAAATGAAAAGTAAAAGGTCCACAACTTGAGATTAAAGTGACAGCCTTCTAGATAATAAACTAATAGTGGTTTCTTAAGTGTGATTGAACCTATGCTAATATGTTGTCATTCACATAAAAACGCTTTCATTTTTCAGACTGGCCAGCGAAATTTTTTGCTTTGAAAGTAGTGCCCAGCTTTGTGACACATGCGTCGAGCGAGCAATCGCGAAATTTGAGCAAATCTCAGCCACGAATCTGATTGACCTTAATGATTTCAGGCTAATGATTTTCGCATGTCCATGAAAAGGTAGCAATAAAATACAAAAGCTTAAGCAAAATGTGTGCGTAATGTTTTTTTGAAAGTAAAAACAATCGGCACAATCATGTACAATATATTACACTCGGAAAACTCTTAGGCAGTTCAAGTTATAAGTTATTCTTGACTTTAAAATTGATTAAAATAAGATTTAATATTCTTGCATTAGATTAATGATCTTTATTCTTAGATTGAGCTTAGAACTTGAGTACTTCAAACAAGAACTAATTTTCTTACATCGTTCATAACTTAATCCAACGGTCTGAAATTTAGCAATTTTCAGATAACAAAACACAAAACTAAAGAAATTAATTCTCGATGTATAATTTTCAAACTTGACATCATTTGTACTTGATTTGATCGCAACTTGTCTAATTTTTGCCGAGTGTGTTGCAACAACTGCTGTTATTTTGACCACTTGTGGCGGTTGAGCTTGGCATATCAAGCAACTGGGGGCCGTCGTAGAGTTGATCCGCTGACAGGAGCCCCTGTTCGGAGTGCATTTATTTTCATTTTCGTTTGGCATTCGGTTAACCTGCTGGCAGGCTCAGCATGTGTGCGGACTGTAAATTGTGCTGTCTTGGCAAAGCAAACAGCCGGCATATTTATTTCCATTTGCATGACCGGGCTTTTCGTTTGGAAATCATAACCCGGCCACGTTCAAGCCACGTTCAAGCCTTGGCCATGGCCAAATTCGGAGTTTTTCGCATATAATATTTATTTATGCATGCACATGCTCAAGCGGCTCTTGTCCGGCAAATAGTTTTACAAGAAAATTTGCCTGGCATAAATTTAGGCAGCTGACCTACTTGGGTATACATTCAATACGAAAGACGTAGGCAACGAACTTGGATTGGTTTTTCTCTGGTTTCGCAAAAAAAGAGGATGGAAGACAAAAACTTGACGTAGGTGCTTAATTAAGAGCTTATATAGCTTAGCTCCCGTTTTGCTTGTGCCCATTGAAAGAGTGAATGTACTCAAGGCGCCTTTCAACAATTTCATTTTATGAACTGTCCATTAGTATGATACAAAATCTCTTGTGTACATGTCATCTGCGTGTAAAAATATGCTTGTTGCGAGAAAGGCTTATTCATATTTTGCGGAGTTTCGTTGTTCCACTTACATGATTGAGGGGCAAACATTCATTCATTTTTACGAGACCGAAATGCATTCAAGTATGTGCGACCCGTTGAATGTACGTTCCTTAAATTGTTGAGTGCCACTTGACGGGTAGTCAAATAGCTATGAAATTTTAAACTAATAAAACTCAAGTCGTGAACGTTTACTTAAAGTTATGTAGTAATAAAAATAATACCTAATACTCGATATGTGTTACAGGTCAGTGAGAACTAAAACTGGTACAACTATTTTCGGTGCTTAAGTTCAACATGAAAGTTGGCTATGAGAACTTGGAGTAATTATATAGAAGGGTGTAATTAATCCGAATTCTATAATTTCGAAATTCAGTAGAGAAATGAGAACACACAAAATATGCGTTTTTCTTAGTCATTAAACACATTAAAAATATGATCAAAGCTTCTGTGAAAAATTTGCGATAACTTTCTCAATCTTTAGAACTTTTGCCTAAAATTGGTCATTCTTTTTTTAATTTATTAGACCCACATCGAAGAAGTATTTAATTCATTCGTGTAAAAAATTGATTACAAGGTATAATAAAGACACGTAAGTGCGAGGTTCATAATTTTGTGTACATTTATTTTATAATATTTTTCAATAGAAACCTTTTACTTTTACTGCTGCTACTGTTTGCCTCATTATTTCGATCACTTTGAGTTGAGTTGAGTTCTTTCAGCTCTGGTTTGATTTGTGATGTGACAAGATCGTCAGCTTTTCAGTAATTATGCACTCGGAAATTTCTCAACAATTTCAAAAGAAACTTAACTGTAAATAAAGGCGTGTCGCCTACGATTTGCTGACATGTGAAACCGAAGTCAACAATTTGAAATTTGTCATGTATTTTCTTATTCAAGTAATTTTTCAAATTAGAGCAACTAACTTGTTGATCCAGCAGCAGCAGCAGCAGCAGCAGCATTAACCACACGATTTCTGCAGTTGGTAATTATATTGACCTCGAACCACCCACACGTCTTGCATTATGTTACTTTAATTTGGTTAAATTGGTAGCAATCGCTGCTAGACTTAAATAACCTGAAAACAAATTACAGCCGCTGTTTTAAACTGACCATCGCAAAATTTTTTGTAATGAGCACTTAACCCCAAAAAAAGAGGTTCTACCAATATTACATAAGCTAAAAAGATCGAGGCTCCAGTTGACTGGCTGGCTGCTGTTGTTGTTGTTGTTCCTGTTGTTCTGGCTGTTAGCTGGTGAAAGGTGGATATGCCATAAGGGTCAGACAAATATGAGCGCACGAGCAATGTTTGGATTATTATTATTATTATTATTATTTGGAAATTAGTGCATTTTGTGAGGTAAGGGTATTTTTTGTTTTATTTAGTCTGTGAACTGGCCTCCCAGCTTGCAGTTCATTCGAGTCGTGTTTGGTAAACCGAGTTATGTCACTAATTTGCTGACGTTGTCGTGCCTCTTGTTGCTGCTGCTGTTGTTGTTGTTGTTGTTGCTGCTTTTGTTGTTGTCGTCGCCAGCGAGTCGTGGAGTTGTGCGACATATTTGCTCAGTGAGAGACAGTCCCTGGAGTATTCCTGTGGGTATTGCATATGGGCAAAAATTAATGCCAAATGGCTTGTTAAACGAACGAACAACAAGAGCAACAACGAGAGACTGGCTGGCAACCAACAACAACATCATCACTAAATGATGATTACTGCATGTTGTGCACTCTGAGCAAAGTTATTTAGCTCACTGCTTAGGCGACGTAATAAACTGCAGGTACTTATTGATTTTTACTGTTACAGCAAGTTCCTGTTAACATGAAAGTCGTGTGAACAACAGGCAAAGAAACAAACAGTCAGGCCAGTTAGACAAACAAAGTCCAGTAAAAGGCACAAGCTCCACCACCAGCAGCAGCAGCCAACTGCCAGCTAAAAAAAAAAGAAAAAAAAAAACAAGAAAGTATTTGGCAAGAAATGGGATGAACGATTTATAATGAGAAATAAATCTACTGGAAGAAAGCTTCAACAACTAAACAACTATTCGAGCATGAGAAATTCAAAAAAGGAATTCACTCATGATCAAAACATTTTTTATTCTCTCTGTATCCTTCACCCACAAATCGATATTAATACGCCTGATTATATTAAAGCTTTGTCTTCGCAAGATCAATCTGGTAGACATACACTTTTGCAGATACAAGAATTATATATATTTATAGTTATAAAGAGCTACAAATCTAGTTGGCAGTAAAGATCTAGGCCATGTTGTTGTCTAGGCTGAATGGTAAAAAGCATTTTTAACCGATTGATATAATAAATCAAATAATACATATTAATTATGTTGGATAATAGCCAAGCACTTTCCAATGGCTTTCAATATATATTATGTGTTCAAATACGTTTAATTTTTTTTAAGTAACCACTTTTTTGTTTATCAAGACATCTCAACCAAACTTACCAGCTACGAAACATAGCTGTGAGCAGGTGGAGTGTGTGGCACTTCTTTCTTGTTATACATTAAGATGCCATCTGCACAATAAGTTTTTATTATGCCAGCTGCTTTGGTAATAAATGTTAGCTGGCGATTTAAATTTCGCATCGGCATCGATACGCAAAGTCAAGTCAGTTCGTAGCGAAATGTGGCAGAGGGTGCAGATAGTTTGCAGAAAACTGGCCACCAGCTGATGCGAACAGTTAGCTACTCCTGCTGTGTCGCCTCCGCCAGGAGCGAAGCAGAACTTGCGATCGGCCGGCCATATAATTGACGGAAGCTGTCGTCGAATACTCTCCAGTGGCGCTCTACGGTGGCCCAATTCAATACGTTTTTATATGGTAAGTCATAATATTTTACTATGATGGAACCATCAAATTGCAATTACTAAACAGGCTAAGGATTGCAGCAGAGAGCGGAGCATTAAATTTGAAATGTGAAATGGGTGCAATTGCCATAAATGAATATGCTAATTTAAGTGGCAAGTTGGTGTAGGCTGTCGGTTAGAGGGCCTAGGGGAGATTCAACTTACTTAGCTGCATTCTTAGCAAGAGAGCCAATTAATCGCTATCAAAATCGTAGCTTTCCACGAACTGCCAATTATTACACAATGCCAGGCGTCAAGTTGCTTTGGCACCACAACGCCAACAACAACAACAACAACAACATGGTTGCACCACATGTATGAGTTGGGTGCATTGCTCTCGTTTTGCATTTCTGCCATCACTTCGGTTGAATCTCCTCTTGCTTTGACCATTTTGCCATGCAAATTGGTAACGCTGTCGCTGTCAAGTTGATTTGTCATCTTTCAACTTTGACAGCACGTGAGCTGCATGTAATTGCCAGATGCCACAGATGCCAAATGCCAGTTTGCTAGTTTGCCAGTCACCAGTTACCAATACCAATCCCTGTTGTCAATTGCCAATTGCTAAGGGCCGACGACAGTAGCCGTTGACAGACATTGGCAGTCGGAGCAAATTGGCGGCACATGTTGCACTGGCAGCATTGTTGCAGCAACAATGCTGATGGTATTGCTGCGCGAGCCATCGCTTGTTTATTGCCTCACAATTAACTTTTATTTTTTGGACAAAGTGGGCATGTCGCATTCGAATTGTTTTATAATTTTTTGTTGATTTATTAGCAAGACGAATGCGATGTTACACTTTAATTGCCCAGTTAACCGTACAACGCAGAAAACAAAACTAAATCAAGTAAGAAGACATCTCTTTGACTGAACTTAACATACCCTTAAATATCGTAGTCAAACTGCTCATAATCAAATTTATTATATAACCATATAATATCTTCCGACGATTGCGATTTGAACAAATAAAATTCTCTCCTTTATTATTTTTGTTTTTAATTTTATTTAATATTTTTTATACAGGTTATTAACTTTATTTAATGGCGGTTTTGTTTTATTACTATTTAGTCTATGCTAGCGATATATTTTAGTATATTTCACATAAATACTTGGTCCTCAAAATCCATTACATGGCTTCTTAGCGTAGAAATCGAATTATTCGTGGTTTAGCATAATTTATGTGGAAAGCTTAGCCTTTAGATCTGGTATTTACAAGTTTGCTTTTCTTAAGGAGAAGGTAATGTTGAGTTGATGATATGTATATTCCTTAATGCGGTGCGTTGCAGATGTCGTGACCAAATTATCATACCTTCTGCAAGGGCAAAAGCACTTGAAATGTGACTAAAGCGAGTACTCCGCACTGACTGCTAGTTGTTTATTGTGGCCAATTTAATTGGTATGATATTCGCAGTGGGTTGAAGGATAGAACTAGGAGAGAACTAGAACACAGCAGAAACAACAACAACAACAAAAGATACGAAAACGTGGTGGCATTTAAAACTTTAACGATTTCACACTAATGGCCCCACGATAAGAGACAGAAGGCAGAACTGAAGCACACCACTCACTGCAGAGTCTCAAGGGCGCACCCGTGCCTAAGTGCCTACGCAAAAAAAATAAAAATAAAATAATAATAATAAAAAAATAGAACCATGGTCCGAACGTCTAACGAACTACTATCACAGACAAGACTCAAAGCAGAAGAACAAGAGGCAAGAGCCATGATCTTGATAATTGCCAAAA
This sequence comes from Drosophila cognata, assembly GCA_035041535.1. Classification (NCBI taxonomy): domain Eukaryota; kingdom Metazoa; phylum Arthropoda; class Insecta; order Diptera; family Drosophilidae; genus Drosophila; species Drosophila cognata. The sequence continues at coordinate 6,017,278 of JAWNLC010000571.1, read as the reverse complement.
ACGTTTGCGCTGTGCGGTCTGCTGTTGAGCCCTGTCCCTCCCAGCCCTGCCCAAATGCCACACCCACCCAGATCACCCAAAGCAGGCCACAACCACAAACATGACTTTTAAGGGCCTTACATGTCGATTGCAACGATTGCCCCATTGCATTGCAGATGTGTGGCCAAAGGAAAACGACTCGCAACAAATCGTGTGACGAAGCTGTAAATGCTTCAACTACAACTCAACAAACTACTCCTATTCGACTCCCAAACGCCAGAATTTAATTTTCTGTTTCTTTTTTAGCATTGAACAGCACAAATATTTCGTGTGACTAGTTTAAGGTACGTTTACAAATCAGTTAATATCAATAAACGAAAACATTGAATTGCAGGATGCGAAAATCTACTATAATTAATGTGTTTATCGACAAAATTGTGAGTCTCTTTTATTTTGAGAAGTTATGAATAGTTGCCAGCTTTGTGATTATCTTATTCTTTAATTTAACGAGCATTTCTAGTTGAAGAATTTGCCAGAGAGATCTTTTTAATTTGATAATCAATTAAATAATCAATTCCAGCGTTTGTCAATACTATATAATAAGTGCTGGTCACGAGAGATTGCCAAGCGATTCCCAGGCAAATTGTTGGTTTCCCTATGGGCCTGAACCACTGCCTGCTTTGACCACTTCTTCCGCATGTGTGAGCAGGCATCCAACAAACAACATCACAGTGAGCAGTTAATGTGAGTTGATTTCTAGCTATGTATTGGCTTCCTGGGTTATGACTTTTGTGGCTGACAGGCCCGGCGACGATCATCGGCAGCAAGCTGGCTGACGAATAATGCCCAAGAATTAGTTGTGGAAAAATTAACACCACTCAGGCAAACGGCATTGACCACAAGGCTGATTGTGGAAAACTTGGCTGCTTGGCAACTGAAAACAATTTGCGCAAACCGAGCGACGAGAGTTGAGAGCTGCCTTGTTGGCCCACTCTTCAGATTGGTGGGCCAGCAGGTGGCCAAGTCCAAGTGCATTGACTGCCTCCTCAGCAGCCTCCTCACTATGGTATAATCACAATTGGAATTGGACTCTCGACTTCTCATCTCCGTCTTAAACTTATTCGTTTGCTACTACCACTACTACTACACACATAGAGATTGATTTGTTTTGCAGTTCCGTTCTGAGGCCTCGCAATTTACCCATTTGGCATTTTGTATTTACTGTTAGCTGCCGTAGCTCATCTCAAATTGATTTCTAATACGGCTGCTGTCACCTTTGACACGTTTTGTAACGGGTCTGTTTGCTGGCTTTATAACCTGATTGATTTTTTATCCACTGCCTGCCTGCCTGCCTGCCTTACTGACATTTAAAAATTTATAATTTTTGTATTTTCATTTATTGTCGACCTCCATCGATGTTTGGGACAAAACTTTGTGTTCTTTAATTTTAATTAATTTCATTTCATTTAAAAGTCTATGATAAAACCTAACCTAACAAAAAATATGTTTGGCTCGACTCCATCTCTGTAATCAAAAATGCACTTGTCAATTTATATTTAGCTCTTTTACCATAAAATAGGAATATGGCGTAGTCGGCAGCATCGGAATGTAATATTAATCATATCTACATCCTAACTTGTGTACTAAAAACCTAACGGATTCCTCTCAGTTAAATAGAAACGTAAATGAGTTAAAAGGTTTAGATGCAATAAAATATGGTTGTCTGGATGTTGATAATGTGTTAGTCGCACGCCACAGTAGATAGTGCCATTAAGAGGTTCGAATGACAGATAGATGAAAATAATAGTAAATTATAAACACGTCATTTCACAATTTCTAATTACTTATCACAAAAGTCTCTCTTTAGCAATTTCACAAAAATTTTTCCATTCCAAGACCAATTGAGTTAGTGTGCTAAAACCCATTTCAATCTGTTAAATGATTAGTCGACAAAAATATCCACTCAAATACAGCTGCATAATTGTCGGCGATATGCAGAAATAATATAGAAAATAAGACAACTATAGACGCAACGGAGCAATTACAAAACTAATTTGCCACATAGCTGAAATCTAGACGATGGCTTTAATAAATGTGCACATGCCAGATTGTTGTTGTTCTTATTGTTATTGATATTGTTGCTGTTGTTGCTGCAGAACGCATGCGATTGTTGATTTTAGCCAGTGTATTTTTGTTATTCTGACAGCTGAGGAGCAACCATAAAAACATTTATAAGCCTCATTATGATGACCAGAATTTCTTGTCATTCACTCAGAGTGACTTTCACAGCGTGTTCTGAGTTTGTGTGTGTGCGTGTGTGTGTGTGTGGGGGGTGGGGAGGGGTCTGATAGAGCATCAATGTTGTTTTGGTATGGCCTGTACTATTGTTGCCATAATTTAATGTTGATTTTTGGTTGTTAGAAGTGGGCTATGACGCGTTTCTCACTCGCGGCCACTTTGAAGTCAATCCATCCAAGCAACTAACTCGCTGCTGCTGCTGTTGTTGTTGCTGCGACAAGTGCGTTTTGTCAAGTTCGTGTCTTAAGTCTTTTGTTTCGACGCACCACCTTTTGTATACCCTTGTTGGGTACATTATTATTTTGCGAAGTAATATCAAAAGCATTATGTGCACATAGCTAAATTCCGTCTCTGCATCTTTCTAACAAACTGCGTGTACTCTGTGAGAATCGAAGCTTTCTTGTTGAAACTTCAGATATATTCCTAGTTTTCCTGCAAACAAAACATAATATCAAAAGCTGAAACAATCAATCCAAAGATGAATTTTTTAATGCTTGCCAAGATATGGTATTGACAAAAATTGGGGAAAATCAAGCAAATTTATCCTATAGCTACCGAAGGGTATGTGAACTTCGGCATGCTAAGTTAAATATTCTATTCTGGTTTTTCTTTTTAGTTTTTAAGCATTGTTTTTGGTATTTCTTCAGCTTTTAGCCACAAATCGGTAAAATGCAATGGCTGCAAATAGTTGACCCACATAGTGCGAACAGCCCTAAATGCCAAAAGAAAACACTAGCTGGACTCATTGGCCGACTGTCTGACTGTCTGTTTGTCCGAGCGCTTGACTGACAGCCATCACACTTGAAACGAACCCAAAACACAGCGCAGCGGATTCTCTTTTGTTGCCGCTGCTGGAAACGATTTCATTTTCTCGTTTCATTTTCATTTCTGTTTGTTTGTTGGCGGTAAGAAGTCTTTAAGCCGAAATGCATCTAACGGTTCTCACACTCTTTAGCGTCACTTGCAATCCATTTAATTCGTTTCCATTTAGGTGACAAATTGCAAGCGCCCTTGGGTTCAAGAGTATCTCTCTCTCTCTCTCTCTCTGTAGCTGCTGTCCGCTCATACATATTTACCAGCCCAGGCAGGCAATCGCAGTCCTTGGCCGCAATCTAGAGTGCAATCTAACGCACGCTGCCAGCATTATGTAATAAATTGCTCTGCTCGTCCGGCTGGCCATGAAAATTGAATTGTTTGTTGTTGCTTTTGATGCTGGTACACTGAAAATAGGAAATGTTAAGATTGCTTGATGTTTGATGTCCTCTTCTTATAATTTAAATATGTTTTTCGCTATATGTTTTTCCCACTTCGGGAACTTAAAACATATTTGAAAGAAATTGTTAGGAATAATTATAAAAAGACGATCTTGATTAGTAGTAAGATTGTAAGAAGATATTTCTTTCAGATATAACTTTCAGATAACAGATATTATCTTAAAATTAAACTAAATCTAGGAATATCTCTCCTTAATTACTAAGAATCATGATTGACTTATGAAGAATACTCAAAAGCAAGTTTAAGTTAATATTTTATAATCAAAAACGTGTAATTATTTGGCGATTGTAATTGAACGTATCTTCGTAGTTTCCCTGAGTGTATAGATGCTGGTGGCTCACGAAGGCGAAGCGCTTTCGGCACGCCCACATTACGTTGGCCAGGCTCATTAGCGAATATCGTGGGATTGTACCGTTTTTGTTGTTTTTGCCTACTCAGCTCCGATGAATGCTGCGATTCGACGAGGACTCCGACGAGGACTAGAACTCATTGCACTTCTGCACGCAAAATAAATGAGCGAACATTAAATTAAATGATTGCGAATATTAGAAAATATTGGCATGCCAAATGCTGCGAAGACTTGGACATGGGCGTAGCAGGAGTACCCAACCGGAGTAACAAGCCCCTTAGGCACTTGGTGAGCAAGCCTACATTTCAAACAAGCTGCAACTCTCGAGGCAATGTTTACTTCGACGAATTAAACTTGAACAACCCTCTTATCCGACTTATAAATGTGACAAATGTAGTAAAGCACAATATTAGAGAGCATCATTTGTAAATTATTTTGTTTCAATTTGATTTCTAATTATTTTTATTGCACTATTGGAACTTTTCCAGTGTTTATACATTTTGAAAAACTATATAAAAATGTTTTGGTTTTGGTTTAACTGTATTGTGAGTTAATATTCTTTTTTAAAATTCATTTGCATATATTAAATATCTTTTTTGGTAAGCAGCCTCTGCCCCCTCAGTTGACTCCCCCTGGCTACGCCTATTGCTTGAGGCAACATTGGCATCCACGTCCGCGCAGCTGGTATTTGGTCTTTGCTATTTGCTAAAAATAATAATAAATGATCATTTGGCCTTGGTGGCGTCCATGTCGTTATGTCTCATTAGCACTTTGCCGGCTGCATTTACTTAGGTGCGCAAATTAAAATAAAGAGCAGCGCCACACTTGATGGAAAGCCTGAGTTCAGCTTGAGGCCCAGCACTCTGCTCCCAGTTGCCAGTTGGCAGTTGCCACATAAACTCGTTTCGGAGTCGCAAAGACAAAAGCGTTGAGTGCTTTTCATTTGAGTGGTTTGATTTTGTCTTTTGTGTTACTTTTTGTGTCTTTGCTTTCTTAGCCGGGAAGTTGATGCATGACCAACAAAGGAAGCAGCAAAAAAGGCAAACTGCGCCAAATTCTAGCAGCAATTTAGTGAATTCGAAGTGGACAGCGAGTTGTTTTTTAATGAAAGTGCTGCAACGAAAGATGCGCTTTTGGAGACGCCTTCACTTTTTTTCAGTTTTGGTTTCTGGCCAGCCAGCCATCCCCAAATTATACAGGCAGCTGTTACGGCTGGCAATCAGCATACGATTTTTAAACGCTTCAGCATTTCACTGCCTGCCAACGTGGATGTTGCCATCGTATTCTCAGTTTTTGGTTGCTCTGCGCTTTCGTGTCAACACATTTTATGTGCCAAGCGAAACCGGCCAGAAACTGCAACAGCAACAACAACAGACACAACACCCGGTCTGATAATCAAACGTATAACTGGCAATTCGGCAAGTGGCTCTGGCAGGCCATCATTCATTCATTCACTCACTCGCTCCAGCTTGGAGCGTGGATCCAGACGTTCATTGGGGTCAATCTTGCAGTCTTCCCAACATGTTGTCCATTGTCTAAACTCAATTTTGGCCGGGCCATTGACTGCCAGCCGCAAAATTTCACTTTCCATACGCCGCCACACACTAGACAAAATTTTAATTCCCAGTGATGCTCATTTAAAGTAATGTCTCAATTCACTTTAAATAAGGTTAACATCATTTTACAATATTTAATAAAATGTAAAAATTATTAGTTTATTTTAAAACCACAAGAAATTTTTTTTTTAATATTATACGGGTAAAAATCTATTTATACAAATAATGAAAAAAATATTTTGTATTCATTTCAATATTATCTTTTTCGCAATAGCTAAACCAATTTAATTTAATTCTCCAAAATAAAAAGCTTTCTTTTTCCAGCTATGCATCGATATAAATATATATGTCAATATATATAAATAAATGAATAAATTAGTAGCTAGAATATGAACCCATATATAACATATTTTTCACAGTGTACATACATACCAATATGTACATACAGGTTACCATATAGAATATGCTAAATGCCTGCCCACGACCTGCTGAACTTTGCCAAATGAAAAGAGTCACGTCGGATATGGGTCACGGCGCAGGTAGTACAAAAACAACAACAACAACAACAATAACAGCAGCCAGAGCAGACCGTTCCCATATTTGATTGTCAGACATGGGCTACCGTTTTGGCCAATGTCGCTGTCGAGGTTGCTGTAGCGGGTTGCTGTTGATCTTGTCCCATTGTCCGTGCTCTCTCATCGTCGTCGTCGGCGTCGTCGTAGCCATTGTCAATGTTGGCTGTCAGTTTTGTCAGGCGGGCTGACAGGCCTACAAGCGAGCCAACTTGGCCTAACTACTACAACACTGGCCACAACTCTTGTGCTAAAATCAAAGTCCGCAATTGCACGAGCCGCATACAAGATCAGCTTTTTGGATCCGCAAAGATTGCTCCAGGCTGAAAGGCACAAATTCAACAACAACAACAACAACAAAAGGAACAAGTCAAAACCTGTGCCAAATTTATGTTCCACACGCCATTAATCACGGCCCACAGAGTGTTGGCATGTGCCGAGCTGTGGTCAGCAAAGCAATCTGAATTTCACAAATCATAACCGCAAAAGGTTTTTGGCAAATGCCACTGACACATATATCTATCTGTCAGCAGCTGCTTCTGGCCCCGACTCGGACCCAGAGCCAGACCCATTTGTGTTCGTCATTTGGGAAGTGACTGCAAATTAACCTTAATAGATTGCATTTGACGGCGGCCGAACATTGTGGGAGCCGTGTGCGTCTATAAATCGGAGCAGACACCGAATTTCGGTAACTCAACGTAATAGCATTCATTATGTCTGAGCTGAGCTTGGTTCTGCTGTTGGCTCTGGTGCACTGTAATAATTCAAACATTATCATTAGCCCGTTTTCTGGTTTTCGGTTTTCGTATTTGTCTACCCTTGCCAGTAAGAATTATGATTCATAAAGACTGTAACGAAATGCTTCTCGTTTGTCAAGTTTTTCAGCCTTTATCCAGCAGGTGGATTTCGTTCTGGTAGTGTATGAAAACTTCGGCTTGGTAGTGTTAGCTGTTCTTTATTATTTTTGTATCTGAAAAGTGAATCCGTTTATTTGCTGACGTCTGGCTCTTGATTCCATCGATTGACCTGCTGCTTTGAAAAATCTTGACACACAAGTTCACTTTCTATTTATTGACTTAGCCGGAGTTGGAACGGCGGCTTCTTTGGTGCCACGCTGCACAAATCACATCGATTTAATAAACAATAATCGAATGGCATGGAAAAATGCTCTTTGCGGGTTAGTCACTTCTACAAGGTGTTTATGGCAAATCGTGACAAAATGCTTTGACTGGGCCACTGACTAGCAGAAAACCTTGCAATGAATGAGCCGGTCAAACAGCAAACGACCTGTGATTGAACAACATCTGCCTTTTGATATTTCGGCAAATGGATATTGGCCAAAAGAGTTTCTCAACTGGGTTGGGCAGCGAAAGAAAGCAACTAGCTAAATGGCTCCAAACAAAAGGCCTAATGCAGCTAGGTATAGAAATCAAATAAAGTAGGCCGGTATGCTCTAGATGAGAGTGATTAAGACCAGCAGATACCCTGCACAAGGGTAACAAGAATAGAATCAAGTTTCAACCTGGTTAAGGATAAGCCCGTTTTCTCTTTGAATTGAATAATCATGTGCAGGTGATAGGAATCAGCTACCAGAGCAGCTGTCAGCGATCTCTATCTGTGTTATTTGTTTGAACTGCTGACTGAAACTAGATCAGTTAAGATACTATGTTATGCTAGATGTTTACACCAAGGCTTTAAATGTTTTCACCGCTGCCACCGAGTGCTATCTTCACTTTTTATCAAAGCACACAATAACAACAATAACAACAATAACAATAGCAACAACAGACAATATTGTGAAAGGCTGCCCCATTCTATAACAGCTATACGTTCCGGTTTTTTTTTGTTTTGTATTTTTTTATTTTGTGTACATTGTCCGTTTGTTTGATGCCTTAAAAGAATATACAACACACACACACACAAACACACACACATTAATCCATTGGTATATGTATTTACATATGTAAGTAATTTGCTTAAATTTGTATTTTGGCTGCGACAAGTTACCGTAAATGTGCGTCGACTTGTTGTCAAATAAAACCAAAAGGCAACGAAAAAAGTGGAAAAAAACGTCAGAAAAGATTTACAAATTTATGCTAAAAGTTCGCTGTTAGTTGTAGCATTTATATGGGCAATTGGCCAAAATGTTGGCCAACTTGAACACATTTGCGTGCTTTATCTCTGTCACCCGGTTTACTGCTCCTCCCCATCTCCTCCTGCTTCGTCCTCTTCACCATCTTCTTGTTGGCCACATCAAAGAGACTTCAGTCCCATTTGACTTGCAGTTATGCAGTTACTATTGCCAAATTTGGTCAATTTCACTTGTTCACAGTTCGCAAATTTATGCCGTCTTGGGTACACTTCAAGCAGCATGAGCTTCAGCAGCTAGGTAAGCAAATTAAATATGCATGGATTGTACTACGTTTACTTTCTACGCTTATTTGCATATTAACCAGAGATATTCGAACGAGTAGCTCAGCGGCCCATAACTTATTTAATATTAATACATTTGCAAAAGTATTGTGTGGATTTTCATATCCCAATATCCTGGCACATTATTCACCTGGAGTTTCGTGTATAGAAAATCTGGCAAAGATATTAGAATTATATATTACATAATTTAAAACTAAATCAAGGAAACATTTAAGCCACAAATGCAAAAATGCATTTCAAGCAACTTGCCCCCCTTTTTACATTGCTTAACCGCATTTTATTGGAAATTTTCATATCCTAGCTAATCACCTAACTGTACGTCATCGTTGTCGCCTCCCATCGATATTTGCCTGATTGCTGTTACTTGCCACTTAGCATGACCCTCCAGCACGATCTCTAACTTAATTATAATACACGAGCAGAGACGAGAATACAAACATTCACACACCCAGTGAACGCCCCAATATGCCAAGAGGCAAGAGTCTATGAGTCTGTAATCGTATAACTCATATGCTAATTGGATGGTACCCAGTAAGTGGTACTCACTGTACACAGATAGATGCAGATACAGATCTTATCTTAAGGGGGCTACCCACTAATTGTTGGTCAATGGTCGACTCTTTCATTTTACTGGGTTAACAGGTGATGCGGAAATTACTTACTTATTTTCCGGTGTCACGCCCCCCAAATAGGCAGTGATTAAGAATAAAGCTTTTTATGAAGCGCATAATTAGCATAAAATTATTAAACTAATTGCTGCATGTGAAGCACTCTAAATGACTAAATAAGCTCTTACACTGTGGGAAATGCAACTGATCCCCAATTTAAACAATCTTTCATTAGTTGCGGCTGCTGTTTTTATCTCATTACTGAGAGACTCTACACTCTCTGTTGACCTCTAGGCGAGATTTGGCTAATTTGGACAACAACAACAACAGTCCATAAATAATGCAACTGCAGCAAATGGAAGACGAGCCAACGGCTCTTTGAACCGCCGCATCGTTTTTCTCACATTTGTCAAAACACTTCGGACACATTTGGACGGCTGATATGGTTGGCAACAGGAACAAGCCCCGACTTGAGTTTGAGAGGGTATTATAAGTACAGTTAGAAGCCTGACAAGTGCCTAGCATATTACATTTAATTGTTTCCTATAAACATCTGGCAATTAATGATCTCTCATTTATTTCCCAGTTTTCTTCTTTCGTTTTTTGTATATTTAATACCAAGCTTTACTCATTGATGTGAATAATAGCTTTAATTAAAATGTCTGTACTTAAATTTTACTACCTGGCAATAGATGACCCTTGACTTATTCCCAGGTTTTTTTTTTAAATTTATTTATTTCGTATTTAACACTAATTAACCGTTCTATACAGCTAATTAACTTAAAGCTTTACTCAATTGTGTGACTAATAATTGTAATGTCCTTCAAAAATCGTGTTTGTTTAAACTTTACTTTTTTCGTTTTTAACTTAAATCTTAAATGTTTTATTTAATTTTGTACTACAAATAGTGATAAATTGAAGTGAATTAGTGTATTTGCTGCTTCGGTTAGTTCGCTTATAGGTGACATTTTATCTAGGCCCAGACGCAGTTGCAGTTGCAATTGCAGTTGCAGTTCGGCCATTTGGCTGGCGGCAGACACATAAATATCCTTTACGGCAGCAGACTCAGACATTGAGCTTAGCTTCAACTCTTCATCGTCTCAACTTTTGATAGTTTGTTCTTTCTGTTCGCCTGTTAATTTGCACATAGTTCGGCAATTTCACAGATTTATCATTTTTATAGTCTGCTGCAAAAGCAAAAATTTATGAATATGCCACTAGCGTTTGCCGCGCAAGCCAAAAAAAAACCAGTTGCAAGCCTCGACTCTGCAAATTTATGGCCCGTTGCAAATCAGCATCTTGCCTGTGGCAGCTGGCAGCTTTTAGCCAAACTTCTACGCATGTTACCGTTGGCCAAGTTCTATACAGCTCGTGTATCATACCCAGCTTAAAACCAACTTTGGGTTTTAATGGGGATTTGTTAAGTGAGCTGGGAGTGCCCAATTGTATCCAATTCGTCTTATTTAGGCGAGTTATTTATCTATCAAAACTTGTCAATTTAAATTATGCTATTATTTTTAACGAGAACACATAAAGTGCACATATTCTTCATCCTGTCAATATGTATCTAGTTCAGTTTCAAAACTATCTTTATAAAACTTTCCAGGCAGTCGGACCTTGTCGGATTGGATCATTATATCATTGGGCAACATGTCAACATTTCTGCTTTTCAGCATTATTTTTGTTGCTTAAATTATATTTAAATCGAATTATTTGGCTCATTTCCAAAATATTAATTTTCAGTGCGCATATTAATTTTCAATGCATTTCATGATTATTATTGAGTAATAAAGATTTAACAATTTATATTTATTTTTTATATATTAATTAATAATTAAATAATTAAGGGAAAACATTTGATTATAAAAATGTATAAAAATTATTTTTCAGTTTCTTTGACCTAAAAAAATAGAAATAATATTTGTCAGTTTTAATTAAGAGTAACACATGTGATAACCCAGTTCAGATCTTTTTCTTTTTTTCATCAAGTTTGTCAATCAAGATCTCATCTTTTGATGGACCACTCCAACTGGCAACTGAGGCCATATTAAATATGTACACTTACTCGTCTTATCGCCATCGAAATATGAAAAGCTGATGCTAAACACATAGCGAGAATCAGGCCTCCAAAGACTATATTCTTTGTTTATACTTGTTATATATGCGCACAAAAAATTATTGCCAAAAATGTTAAGAAATTGGTTATACTTTTGGCGCCAACGGTAACCTATCTTATAATTCAGAAAGTGTAAAGCCGAAAGTTATGTCTTTCTAAAGCTGACGTATCGGCAAATCGCCGAATTCAAACAAATACGTTCGAAGAGAAATGCTACTGTCCATTCAAATGATAATGACAGAAAAGATCTCGCAAAAACAGCCACTTAACGTAGCAGCCATTCAAATTCATATTTTCAATTTGATTTAATGAAATGCGAAACTATTTAGCGGTTTTATTTCTCATTATAGTTTGGTTATTCAGAGTTGGTAAATAAAATACATTTTAATACAAGTATTCAACATTCAACAGATTGTTGCTATTGCAGCTATGTGATATGGTGACTCGACCCGACCTGCTGGGTGTGCTTCAGCAAAAACACAGACATATGCCAAGCTTAATGAAGATAGCTTCAAGATAGACAGATTAGAATTACAGACGAGCTATAACAACTCGATGATGCTTATCAAGAATCTAAATACCCTATAAATAGATTACTTGGCTGTTATAGAATAGTCTCTTTGCTAAAGAGCTTTACAAACATTGCTGCCAATAAATTGCCAGCTAACATTTTATTATTGCAATTATTTTTTAATATTTATTTAGGGCAAAAGTGTGAAATCATTACTAATTTAATACATTAGTCCTGCAATAAGGAAGTCGAAATTATGTAAGTTATACAACATGAATTTTGTTGGCCTTAGTTTAGAATCGGAGCGTTTAATTGCCTGGGATAGTGTTTTGTGCAAACTTTTAGCATATCGCGTGCTTGAGTGTCATCGCCATCAGTTTCACTTAGGCAGCTGGCAGGGCAAATAAATTGCTGGCCGTGCTGTGCTGGGTGACTGAGATTGAGATCGCTTTTGCCTGTTATGAGTCAATCAGACAGACGCGTGCTGCCTGGTAACATTGTCACCATCACCTGTGGACCACAGACCGAACAGGGACTATAGATTTTAGACACAGCTATGGGTTTTTGCCTCGAGGCGCGTAGGCAAACAACAAGCGCAGATTGTTTGCCACAGATTGCATCATGAAATTTAACTGCATCGGTATTTACAAGTTGTGCGCTCCAAGCATTTTTGCATAAATTGGCAGTAGGCAGCAGGCAGCAGACAGTAGGCAGCAGGTTAAACAGCGAATGCTGCTCTTGGCCACGTTAACATATAAGGAACCGCTCTCCATTCAACTGTCCGTTTGACCGAAAATGTTTATGAGTTTTGACGATGCACAGGCGGGCCCTATCTTTCCCCCTCCCCCTTCCTCATAATTTCCTATGAGCTATACCCAGAGACACCATGAAATTCCAAAAATGTAATACGAAAATCGGCAGACATCAAAGAGCATTACGTTTTCGCCTTTTTCGTTGTGGGCAGCCAAAGTTTCATATCTGCAGACACTTTCTTCACGAGTGGCGCTACCTTTTTAAAGGCCTTGTGTTCCTTATCGCTTAGTAGATTGAAAATGACGCTCTCCGAGCTGGCAATTGTGCAGCCGATGTGTCGCAGTCGCTCCAGCGCCAAATCCCGATCCTGATTGAGCCGAGATGCGCAACAATCGGCAACCAGCCAAACATCCACTTTATTGTTGATCAAATCGAATGCAGTTTGCTCCACGCACACATGCGTCTGTGTAAGAGTGAAAGATTTGTGAGAAAATGCTGTTAATCTATATAAGTAGAGAACGGCTCGATTTGAACTTGCCTCGGTACCGAAAAGCACTGCTGTCTTGGGCTTATCACCAAAGATATCCTTCATCTTCTTTTCGATGGGTGGCAAAAACATGCTAAATTGTGTTTTTGGTAAAATACAACAGGCATGATTCACATCCAGTTCGCAAACTGTGCTGCCCAGTTTTTCCGGATATTGCTCTGTGACCACCAGTGGCACATTAAATATTTTGCCAGCCTCTATCTACGGATATAATTGTCATTTACTTTAAGATTTAATTATCACTGATTCCTGAAAAACCTACCAATTTCTTGGAATTATTTATAACGGCGTCAAGCAATGGTATCGCCGGCCTAAACTTTTCCTGTATGTCGCACAACATAAATAAGGTTTTAGACGGTTTTAGACGGTACAGGCGATGTGTTATTTTTGGCCCCATAATTATTCAAAAGTATTTAGGCTTTACAATTTTGAATTTCAAATTTGAATACTCCCGCAAAGCTGTCGCCCTCTATTGGCATTCATAAGCACTTTTCTGTACAGCTTGAATGTTGTGCCACATATTGTTATCGACATCACTGTAAACAATCAATGCTAAAAAACGCGCTCTGTTAATGCACTGTTACGTGTTAAAAAAAATTCATTCAACTGAACGCTGTGATTTTTTCAAAGCACAAGTTTTGTGCTTAATTAATTGGACTTTTCGATCGTTTTAGTAACGCGTTAAGCTTTAATTAACAACTCGAAAAGAAAAGTTAGAATAAATACCTACCACTTGCTGCCTAAACGAATTTATTGATAATTTAAGTAAGAAGTTACTGCCAAATACTACAATCGATAAAACGTCAAATACGTAAACATAACAGTGAGTACAAACAGCAACAACTACCAGAAAAAGAAAAGCCGGCGTGTTTTATAACATTTTGGCAATTATTTTAAGTAAGAAGCGGTGTCTATCGACAATCAGATGTTTTTGCCCTCCATAAACTTAACATGCCTGTGATAAGTGGTCACACTGTGCTTTAACATTTTTTATTTAGTTTGTTTACCTTTTTTGTGTTTACATTTTTTTTTTGGTAGCTATTTCAATTTCTGTGAGGTGAATTGAAAGTGATTGACATACAATTTCAAAATTATATAAACTAGGTAAGTGAAAATCATTGTTTAAATTTATGGGTGCGTAAGCTGCAGCTGTTGTCATTGCGTCTGCCGGTTGCCATCAATGTTATAACCAACCAACCACCAGTGGCGTGCCGCTAATATTTACAGTTACATTTATGTTATTGTGTGTGTATGTGCAATAATTTTGTTTAAACTGCAATTTGGCAATGCACCTTGTTACAAGTTCTTCGCTGACAGTTACAGCGAGCGCAAATAATTGCAAGCGGATAAATTACACTTCTCTGAGAATTCTCAAGGCATTACGATTGGATTTTATTTTTACACACACATAACTACATGATATACATATATATATTTATGTTTGAAGATAAGCGTCGTCGCCGCTTTCCATTTTGCTGTTCGGCTGTCATATAAAATCACAAATAGCAATACTCGACAAAATGCTGACAGCTACAGCCACGCCAACGTCTACGTCAACGTCAGCTTCAACATCATCGTTGGCATCGTTGCTTGCCTTTATCAATTTGCAGCGGATCCACGCAAGCTTTGTGACAAGTTGAATTAATCGTTTAGCCATCTAGACACAGTGCGAGAAAATATCTCACTCTCTTTTTCTCAATTTACCTATTATATGCAGATTAATCTCTTCTGCAAACACTTTTTATACCCTGCAATTTCTAATCCAAGTCAAGGTGTGAATTAGATGAAACAATTCGCTTAAATTAGATTTCTGTGTTTGTATGTGTGTATTTTATATGAATTTAATTAGCTCTTTTAAATGGACTTTATACAAGGACTAAACGTTCGTAAGGAAAAAGATGTTTTCTTAGAGAGTGACTGGTCTGATTGGGTTTATTTCTATGTTTATAATATTTTCATATAAATTTTAATTGAATGATTGATTTTTCTTTTATATCAATTATATAGTAGCTTAAATTTGCATTGTAAATTTGTCTTTTTGCGTACTGTTTACACATGATCTAAGTAAATTGATGTTGCAAGCCAACAGATATCCTACAAGGAAATATCTGATGTGATTATTTTTGTACACATTTTCAACAATATTGTAATTTGCATTTTACCCATTTCCATACCCAAAAAGAGGGTATCTGCTAGTCTAGCATTTCCTCTCCCTTAGAGCACTCTCACTTGTTTTAATTTGGTCGCGGTCCATTCGCAGTTGAAACGTTTCAGTTGCAAAGGGAAGCATTTGGCTGTCGGACGTCGCCAAACAGCAATTGCAAAAATTGCCCCGAGCTTGAGAGCAATTTTCGACAGTTTGACGTTTTATTTGTTTAATATTGACCAATTGATTAATACATATATTCGATTTGGGCACTGGCCATAATTTGGGACAGCCGCAAATATTGGATGTCCGACACGAAATCGACGCCCACCAAATTTTGAATTGGTTTGTTTTGGCCAATTACAATTTCTTAACATCTCTAACCAATTTCACGTACATTTCACTTACAGTAAGTCGCATAGTACAAATTTGCAAAACTAATAAAAAAAAAAGATGAGCCTACAATCGATCAAATATAAGCGAGGGAGTCTCGAGATCTTGGATCAGCTCCTGTTGCCCGTCGTCTCCAAGTATTTACCGGTGCGCGGCGTCGAGGATGGCTGGAAGGTCATCAATAAAATGCAGGTAAGCAGCAAAAACCGACCAATCAATCAAAATCAATTAGCCCTTCAGAAATCTCATTTAAATTCCTTTCCACAATTCACAAATCATTCAAAAATGTTCTTGTCTAATTTAGAGGCGTTCGCTAAAAATAACGTCATTAAAATTTCGCTATACATATTTAAATCAAATTTAATAGTGTAAAATGTTTGCCAAGAACTATGCCTTATGCACTATATCAAAACAAACAAATAATTGTTGGCACGTTGTTTATTTTAACCATTTAAGTGGACTGTCCTCTACTTATTACAGATAATTCTATGCACTTTATTGTTGTGCAAAAGCGTGCAACAGGCATACCTGAAATAATTAATGTATTCTTCATCAGCATTTGTCTCAGAGACTATAAGTGGCAGATTCTTCGAATTTTAAACATAGCTGTTCGTATACCATATGCAAATCAAGTTAATTACATTTCATCGATCATTCCCACCATTTATAATGACAATAAAATACAAAATTTTAAAGATACAATTTTTAGTTTGAGGTATAAAAATACCTTGACATAATATTGATCATCGGCACCAATTTCATCAAGATCAGGGAAGAAAATTATTTCTTTTTGTTTGCTGCAGTTAGTTTTCAAAGTAAGCAAACATCGAAAAATGTTTTTTTTTTTTAAAATTAAAAACCAAATTCCTGATGCAAAATATGTTTATTAAACTCACAAAAAAGCAAAAGTAAATGATCATATATACATATAGCTTCAATGGGAGAGTGTTTTTGTTTGGAAGAAGTTATTAGTTGGCTAAGACAAGAAGAATGTTAGCCTTCAAGCGTATTTAATCTTCGGCACAGTGCAGATAAGTCACATTTCCAGCTGCTGAGCAAATAGAATCGGCGAACGGCAGAGATAATTTCCAAGCTGTTTACAATAATGTCTATTGCTGCTTCCACAGCCTGCTTCATTGCCTCTGCTTCCACTGCTGCGATTGCCTCAGCTTGTGCAAAGAGCAGCACGCATGCGGCTCATCACGTGGTCTGCGAGCCATTATATAATCTTACTATAAAGTGTTTATGGCCAGATAAGAGCGTTGACACAGCAGCATCATCAGCAGCAGCAGAGTATTATATACTCAGAAAAACTAAGAAATATTGTACTCAATTCAAGTACACATTTTTCAACTATGCTATATTTGAATCTCTTGGAGTCAAATATTTAAAAGCTTGAAATGATTTCAAAGTTAAGTAATCAATTTATATTTTAGGTATCAGAAATTTCTCAAATGTGGACTCTATATATTTTTAGTTTATACATTATATGAGAAATCTAAAGACCAATGAGATAGGAATTCTACACTGATTGTTATTGTATTAATACTGTCGTTTTTCTCTGAGTGTACATGTACATTTGCACTTGATCATTAATTTGCGGTTTGTTTACTTTTTTGCAGGTGCGAGGGGCGCCGGCGATTGCCATTGTCGGCTGTCTTTCGCTGGCTGTTGAGATCTATCCGGAGGAGTTTGAGACAAAGAAATCCCTCCGCCAGGAAATTGAAGGCAAACTGAACTATTTGGTATCCGCTCGGCCCACGGCTGTGAACATGAAAATCTCTGCGGATGAGCTGATCACGCTCGCCAATGAGCTAAGCAAAAACGATGACGTCACGGTGGCCAACATGAAGCATAGGTAACAGAACATTTTGTTGCTAGGGTGGATAAAACAAAAAAATCACATGGCGCAGCCATTATCCCAATATTATTCAAGATTCCTGGACGCCACTGAGGCAATGCTGGACAAAGATATTGCCGATAATCGGGCTATAGGATCAAATGGGGCCAAGGCCATACTGGAGCGCGTGGCCGAGGCAACTGGTTCACCCGGCTCGGCGAGTCCTGTACGTGTCCTGACCCATTGCAATACGGGATCCCTGGCAACTGCTGGTTACGGCACAGCGCTGGGCGTAGTGCGGCACCTCAGCGAACTGGGCAAGCTTGGTAAGTGGTCATTATCAATGATCGGTTGAGAGCAACTATTTAACTACTCTTTTCTCTTTGCCTTTTCCAGAGCACGTGTACTGCACCGAGACACGGCCGTATAATCAGGGCGCACGCTTAACCGCCTTCGAGCTGGTGCACGAGAAGCTACCCGCCACTCTGGTGCTGGACAGCATGGTAGCGGCGCTGTTTCGTGTCAAGAATGTGGCAGCTGTCGTCGTCGGTGCAGATCGGGTAAGTTCAACTAATGCTGGGCAGACCAGCAGACTGCTGTAGTAGATGGAATCCCCATTCAACTGCCTCTTCCATTCTTGCAGGTTGCTGCCAATGGTGATACGGCCAATAAAATTGGCACCTATCAAATAGCCGTGGTGGCCAAGCATCATGGTGTTCCTTTCTATGTGGCAGCACCGCTGACATCGATTGATCTGCAGATACCCAGTGGAGAGCACATTATCATCGAGGTGCGACCCGATAAGGAGATGACTCATGTCGGCGAGCATCGGATTGCGGCGCCGGGCATCAATTGCTGGAATCCCGCTTTTGACGTAACGCCCGCATCTCTCATCACTGGCATTATAACGGAGCACGGCGTATTTAAGCCGGCAACCCTAAAAGATGAGATTGCCAAGCTGCTTGAGTTATAACAGCTGCAGCGAAAACGGCTTTTCCTCTAGTTTTTGCTGCTTTTGTTGATGTTCTTAATAATTGCGTTGAATGAATGCACTCCAGTTGTCAAAGGCACCACACACACACTTACACACACACACATATATACGAACACGCAGGGGCAATCGGGTAGCTGGCTTTTGTACATGTGAGTCGGCTGTGAATGAAAAAAACAAAAAAAAGAAATACAATGCACATTATTAGCACAACAATACAAAAAGGCTGCTAAAGCTTGGCCAGATGTTTTTATTTGTGTAATCTGGCGGAGTCTTTCAATGCTTTGTCGTCAAGTGCGTACACCTGACGGAGTCGGCAGGATCGAACCACTATATCATGAAGCTATCTATCATTGGAATAACCTTTCGCAAGATAAGTATAAAAAATCTTTTTTGTTTACCAAGATTTTCGGAACAAACTGAAGAATGAAAAAATAATAACATTTAGATTTAAACGCAGAAGTCAAAAATATATTATTAATTAAATGTAAACAGTTCAACTACGTTCCCCAAAGAGTATGCAATCTTCGGTGTTCCGCAGCCAATTGTGCTCCTTTGTTTGTTTTGATGTTGTTGTTGTCTTTTGTTTAAATTTAGCTTTAAAGCCGCGGGCTCACATCGAGTGCTTCACTAGCCACCAAAATGGAGTTCACTTTGCTGCTGCTGTTAATTTTTTCCCTCTTTGCGGGCCTGGGCCACAGTAATCTATATGAGAACAAGAACTTTAGCAATATGCGGGTGCAATTGGCCAGCTCACAACAGACATCATCCCATCGACCACCCAGACGTGTGGGTCGCGTTGAGGTTAGCTTTGACAATGGCACCACGTGGGGCACCCTTTGCAGCACCCGCTGGACATTGAAGGAGGGCAATGTTGTGTGCAAGCAGCTCGGATACGGATATGCATCCATGGCCGGGCCCAGCACCGTGCATGGCAACAGTCAGGTCAATCGCTGGGCCATGGTTGGCACCCTGTGTCGCGGTACAGAATCAAAACTTTCCGAATGTCAACGAGAGCCAACCTATCCGAAGGTTTGCAATGCCGCCAATCGTAATGTGAGCACTGTGGAATGTGTTGAAAAATCTGCAGATCTTGAGCTTGGCGTAGCTGATATTGAGATAAGCGCATATCTGGCGGAAGTGCCTATGACGCGGCTCACCTGCGCCATGGAGGAGAATTGTGTCTCAAAGGATGCGTATGTGGTACGACAAACAAATCCGAGCGCAATACGCAAATTGCTCCGCTTCTCTGTGAAGGCCTCCAACGTGGGCAATGCGGATGTGAGTCCCTATGCAAACTACAGAGACTGGGAGTGGCATCAATGCCACATGCATTATCACAGCATGAACGTATTTGCCACGTTCGATGTGCTCAATCAGCGCTTCCAGAAGGTCGCCCAGGGTCACAAGGCATCCTTTTGCCTGATGGACAGCGAGTGCAATGTGGGCGTGCTGCCCAGGCATACCTGTGGCAATTTTACCCAGGGTACGTTTTTGATTTTAATCCACCTGATCATCTCACATTCAAACTGATTCTTTACTTTTTTTGCTAGGCATAAGTCCTGGCTGCGCGGATGTTTATAGTCATGTCCTAGATTGCCAGTGGGTCGATGTTACCACCGTGCCCATCAACAAACAGTATATCCTCCAAGTCGCTCTAAATCCTGAGTTTATGTTGGGTGAGATGTCCTTTGAGAATAATGGCGCCGAATGTGACCTGTTTTATACGGGCAACGTCACAACCACCCGAGTTAGCAATTGTAGAAGAAAACCCTTGTAGCCTTAAGTGCTAAATATTTGCGGAATAAATTCGGCTCAAATATATTCGAAAATAAATTTGAAATATAATTTAATTCTTATTTATTAGCTGTATAAAATGTGGTTAGCTTTCAGCAAGTAGAGATTCCAAAGGGAATTTAAAGCATGTCCTTGCGATCCCAGCGAACTATATGCTTTAGAAATATTCTAAAACATGTCCGAAATTGAAATCTCTGTGTAGTTTCTCGGTTAAATCCTTATGGATTTTCAAAGCACACAAATATTTGATCTTGCGGGTCTAACTTGTGTTTGGCTTATAGATCCATTTAACCATGATCGACGGAGTTGGTCCTCGTGATCCTAATGCACCAAAAATGAGCAAGGATATGGCCGAGTTAGAGGTATTTTCCAGAAAGATTTAGGAATAGGCTTTGGCCAATCCTAAAAGTATGCTTCAAACCTTTGCATTTGATTTTATTAGTCGTTCGCAAAGAATTTAAATTTTTTTTAAGGGAAATAAGAAACACATTCGTCAATTGTTGTAGTTAAATACGTTTATTGTTTTTTTAATGTTTATGTTTTGTTTTGTTTGTTGTTTTTTTGTTTTGTTTTGTTTTGCAGTTTTAGTTTTGCATTTATTTGCTCTTATACAGTAGACTTTTATGTATTTATATCTGGTATTTCATCACTATTATAATGATCTATAAATATGCCTTTAATTACTATAGATAAATATTTCGGCGCTTGCTTTGTTTCTTTGTTTTCATTTTTGTTTTGTGCTAAAATTCAATTATGCTTTTTCGAGCTGTGGCGTTTCATTTTTTTGTTTTTTTTTTTTTTGTTGCATTTTTTTTGTTTTTATTTGCTATTGTGCTTTTTCATTTGTTATATGCGTGTTTATTTGTTGCCATTGTATACCCTAACAATTAGCTACTAGCTGTGCCAAAAATCGATTGAATTGTAACTAAATGTCATTGTCTCCTAAATGGGGTGGCGAACTTATGATCTTTTTCCATTTGTAATGAGTGTGTAACATAATAAATTCTCGAAATTTTTGTAATTGTTTGTTATGTTTGCTAATTCCAAAAGTGCCTACACTACACATTTATACACAGAACACTTAATCACTAGCTGACGTCTCAGTTAGCAATTATCTGGCATTATTTGCAGTATGCAAATACATACACATACACATACACACATATGTATGTACTGCATGACAAAACAAAATATCAGTAATCACGTTGTCAAAAATTCCTAATGAACAAATCGCAGTCAACTTAAACTTAGGCAACAGAATTGTAGAATTGAAGAGGGAAAAGTGTGCGGCAACAAAAAGAAGTAAGAGAAAAAAAAAAAGAAATTTACATTGATATATGTATGTATGCATACATTTACATAGATAGTGTATATAGTTGTATATACTTATATGTACGTATGTATGTTAAGTATTTCAATAAAAATGCATTAAAGTTGTTTCGAGTATTTATGTCATTTGCTTAACTGCCTTAAACATGCTAACTAAAAAAACACTTACGTCCCCTCCCGTCCCGTCACGTCCCGCCCCTCCCCTACCCTCCCGAACCCAGCCCCTGCAAAGAGACGTTGAGCACAAAAACTACTTTACAAATATTACATTTTTTACTCTGGCATTGCCTCTAGATTGCCGTCTATATAGAAATGTATGTGTATGTGTGTATGTGTGTGTGTGTGTGCGTATGTGTGTGTGTGTGTGTGTGTGTGTTTAGTTGTATGCATGTGTATGTATATTAATTATAAGTAGTATACATATTTGAATAGCATATGCATTTTAAGTAACATTAGTTTTAGGTGCTATGACAAACTGACGGCCAATTTGGCTTGCGGCATTTAATTTATTTTATTTTACTATAGGTTTCCATTTTTTTTGTTTATTTATTTTATTTTTTTTGTTTAGTATTCGCTTTTTTAACTGTTGAATTTGACCATATATAAACCTACTCGTATAATAAGTAAGTATATATGTATGTATATATAGTTTGATATATGGTATATGGTATATCATTTAAGTAACGACCTAATGTGCGCTCTCTCTTTTTTCTCTCAGTGTGTTTATGTTATGTTTTTGTGTGAGTCTTTTTTTTTTTGTTTAGTTTTTTGTTTTTTGTTTTTTGTTTTTTTTTTGGAAAACATTTATAAATATAAATTATTTGCTGTATTTATATTGTAGTTTTTAGAAAATTTCTTGCATTCAATTTGTTCAACTCAATTTTTTGCATTAGAAAATTGATGTAAAAAATACACTTACACATGTGTGTATGTATATGCATATGTATGTAAGTAATTATTTCGAAAATGCAGCTCCTCTCCGCCTCTTCGTCATGCATGATGTTGTTGTTCGTGAATTGCATTGAGTTTCAGTTGTGCATCATTTACAAATGCCGCAAATCGGGCGGCTTAACTGTGCGCTTCTCTGGTTCGCAATTTGTGCTATTTACGTTAGTTAGACGTTGCTTTGGGCTTTTACTAATCTATGCTATCAGCTCTCAACTGTTGTCGATGACACGCTGTGACTAGTGGTTAGCAGGTGCTCAGGAATGGGTATTGGCTGTGTGCGAGCCGGCTGCTTCTTCTGTGAATGACAAAATAAAAGAACGACTTATCAGATACCTTAAATAGAAATATTATGATAATAAATAGAAAATGATTTTATTATGCTGACGCTGCTTAACAATGTTTTTTTATTTTTTTTTTTCTACTACTGTATACTGTCTGTTATCATCGCTTGAATTTTTGTTTGCATTTTTATTTTTAACTCGGTTTATTTTTCTGAGAGTGATGCAGCACATTTCAAATGAATTTTAACGTAGATCTCAGATTAGGAACTCTCAGATAAATAGGGTCATAAGCTTGTTGCCAGTTGCTATCTGTTGGATTCAAACCAGTCATCCAGTCATTTTAATGTTCAATGTTTCAATCATAAAATATTTCTTAACTACCTCTCTAAAATTTGTCAACAAGAATTAAAGTCTTCAAATAATTGCAAAGCAAATTTCAATTTTTGGTTAGCAAACCTTTTTAATTATCAATTTTTTCTTGCAAACTTTAAAATGTCTATAAGAATTAAAGCTTGTACGGAAAATTGATAGCGAATTATATTTAAAACCTAAGTGATTCAATTTTCGAGACTATCAAATTGCAAATTGCGTTTTTAATTAAAATATTCTGATTTCGCTTTTCGGTGCTCTCTGCAGAATATTGTTATCGATGTGCGTATCAATTCCACTTTAACATTTTTAATGAAGTGAAAATGTTTTTCTTTGTTTATTTTTTGGCTTTTCCATTTTCGCAAATTGAAGAACGACTTTAAATTAGTATTTGGATGTTTTTCGCTTGACATACCTTGCGCCTGAAAGGAAAACAGCCGGCCTTGTCTGGTTCCGGTTGGGCATTGATCAACAAATCGGGCGTTGGGCACTCCTCGGGTCCGAAGACGTTCAGCTCGCGAAAACATTCTGTTTCCATCATTTCACTTTGCCATGAAATCGATACGGAGCCCGTATTGAATTTCGTATAAAAATTCGTATCGGATTCGTCGATATTGACGCCCTTAACGGTCGAGAACTGTTCAATATCGAGCACATCTTTGGCGTAAACGGCGTGCGGCTGTTGTTCGTAGAATAAAACGTTACAATAGTGATCAGTAGTGACTATATAGGAATGGCTTACGTCTGGCACAAATGGTGGCTCTAGCATGCCGGCTTCTAAGCGTCGCCAGTTCAGCTGTGTGGAGTGGAAAAATGGATGGGCCATCACATCCTGGGCACCCTTGCGTCCATTGCGGCAACCCAAACGTTGCTTTATCGATTTAGCTAACAGCTGTTGGCACATTGATTTGGCTTCATCATTAAACTTGCTCGAATACTTTTCGGCATCCTCCTGACAAATTTATAGAAAACAATATATTATTGTTGGAATATATTTGTAGGCTTTTGCAATACGCTTATACGCACCTTGACACGCCTGTCCACCTCCTCCCGCTTCACCTTCTCCTTGCGCATGCGAAATGGCGCTTGTCCTTCGATCATCTCATAGAGCAGGCAACCAAAGCTAAACCAATCCGGCGAGAAAGCGTATTTGTCATTATCGATCACCTCCGGCGCCATGTAGCCTAGGCGAATAGAGGACGAATAATAAGTTTAGTTGGAATTCTTAATCCGTTCTTGTCTGCACATTTAAGCAGTGGCTTGAGTTACTCACCCACAGTGCCGACACGTCCACGAACCATTTCACCCTCAGGTATCTCCACAGCCAGACCCAAGTCGGAGATGCGCACATGTCCATGATCGTCTAGCAGTATATTCTCCGGCTTGCAGTCCCTGTAGACAATGCCCTGTTTGTGCAGATGCTGCAGTCCGCAGCCCACCTCGGCGGCATAGAAACGAGCCCGTTCCAGCTCAAAGCCCGGCTCGCCGCCCATGTTGTAAATGTGAAATTTCAAATCGCCGCCTGCGGCAAATAAATACAATAGATAAATACAAATAGATTACGTCCGAGGGCCACTGGCAATGCTGCTAATTAAAAGAGAAGCAGGCAAATGGACATTGGTTCTTTGTATGCAAATTCAATTAGGCGCTGAATGACAGCTCGGACTAAGAATTGGATTGAGAATTGAGTGATAAGCAAAATGAATGCGATGAATGCTGAAATTTAATTAAAATGAAAAACTGTCCAGCCAAAGAAAGTCAGGAAATTCAAACTGTAGGTTGCCGAAGACTAAATACCCTTCTAGACTGAAAGAACTATGTTCAATATAATGTTGATGGAAGTACCATCTACGAAAAACTGTTTAAAAGCAAATAGTTTGTAAAAGATCTCTATGACAGCCATGTGATACTGATGACATACTGACTTATGCCAATCTTAAGCTAAATATCATAAAAGCTCGGCGGCAAGCGAGGACAGTAGCAGATGCTGACCAGGGCTATTATCTTATGTACATTTAAATGCTTTAAGCATTTCGTAATTTAATTATAATATAATTATTTCTACAAGGGTATAAGCAAAAAAGGCTGATGATTGACTTTCATCCAATCAGAATCCCAATGCCAATGGCCATCAGATTCACATTACATTCGTTATCTGTTTAATGAATGCAGCCGAATGGAAATTGATGTGCGCTTATTAGGTTTAATGATTGCCGGACAGCGTATAAATATTCTGCAAGTATGTATATGTCAGTGTGTGTGTGCATTTGTATGTGTGTGTGGGTGTGTTTGTGTGTGCGAGAGAGTGTTCATTTCTGTAGAACCAATTAGCGCGCCTGTAGATTAAAAGGTAGCGCAACAGCGAGTGGTATCCTGCGAATCGAACGTTTTGCATTGTTTTTTGCTCTCCATTTTTTTTTTTTTTTGTATTCATAACAGGACAGGAGAGGCATGGGATAGGAACTGCGAACGGTATATAATACACACCATTCATTATGGTTAGGACCAGGCAGAGGGCGTCCTTTGTCTCGTACGCGTAGGCCAGGTTGACAACGAAGGGTGAGTTGATTTTCTGCAGTATCTGCTTCTCGATGAGCACCATGGACTCGCCCTTGCGCTTTTTTATGCGCTTTTTCTCCAGCTTTTTGCACGCATACATTTTGCCAGTGGCGCGCACCTGCAATTACAAAACAAACCAAAAAAATGATATAAAAACAAGTGAGAACATTGCAGTCACAAAATAGCCGACTCTCTTATACTTTAATAACAGTGTGTAATAATTGATGATAAGCAGCTCTCTTGCCAAGGGGCCGTTTGTCTGCATTTGTGGCTGAGTTCGCTCGCCCTTTAAAAAAGCTTATTAGGAAACTATGATCCAAGTTTGTTGTTCGTTTTAGTTCGATTAAAACTTGAGCTGTGTTAAGCACAACATACAAAGAACAAGAAAAAAAATATTAAGAAACAACAGAAAAATAACTTTTATCATACCTAATAAAAATCTAAATTTTAGTTTGAGAAAAAATTGAATGAGGGTTTCTTTTTAACTATACTTGAAAGAAGCTACCAGTAATCAAATATCAATAAAGTTGAGGGAATCTATATAATTAACGTTAACGTTTCATCAAGTAAAACTTCTAGCTACAAACAGACAAACAGACCAACAATTATTTGTACCTTGATGTCTTTCAAGTGTTTTGTTCTGTAATTTCTTTGGCAAAGTTAGGCGAACAACAATTGAAACCATGACTGAGACTGAGACTGAGACTCAGACAGAGACTGAGACAAAAGCGTGTGACTGTACAACCAATGTTGTATTGATTTGTCAGGCCTTAACTAGTTTTAGGTCTCCTGAACAAACCGATTTGCTTAAAGCAAATATACCTCAAACTGCATCAGGGTACAAGAAAGAGAAAATACAATGAAAAATGGGAGGGACAAATGAGAATTTGTGTGTGTCTGTGTGTGTGTGTGTGTGTAGAGCAGTGGGCATGTTATCCAATAGCCAACTTACCTGACACGCGCACACCTCACCGAATCCGCCCTTGCCAAGGACACGGTACATGCGAAAAGTTTTGTATGTAATTGGCTGCGCCTCGAGCCACTTCCACTGCAAGTAGCTGCAAGGATTGAGGTAGATTGGATATTAATTAAGTGATTGGATTACATTAACGACTGGCACGCACCGATGAAAGTACATGGAATTCTCGAACTCGCGAAAGGGTTCGCCGGCGAGGAAGGCCTTTACTGCTTTCACACAATGGACAAAGAGATCCTTGCCGCCGCTGTTCAGATTTCGGCGTACTTGTGCAATGAGATCATCGTTGAGAACGTCGAGGACGAGCTCATCGGAGCCCGAACCGCAGCCCGATCCAGAGCCCACGCCTTTGTCCGCATCCTGACTGCCCTCGCACTCGACACCCTCATCGCCATCGTTCTCCGCGCTGCCATCGACGGCTCCGACACCATTCAGCGTTGAATCCTCGCCATTGTGATTGTGTGTGTCCTGCTGCAGCTTCTTGTGATTGCTGCGGCTGTTGATGTTGTTGCAGTTGTTGGCGGTGGTATTGTTGCAATGTTCAGTCTCAGCTGTTTCAGTTGGATTGGCATTGCTGCTATTATGCAGCAGTTCCTCCCGCGTCTCCATATCCAGTTCATCTCCATCCTCGAAATTGGACAGCAGCGGCTCAATATCCAAGAAGCGTCGCCCAATGTCATGACCCATGAATATCCGATTCACAATATACTCGATCTCATATCTGCAAACATTGCACATATATTATCATATATCATACTTGAGCTCTGCTCCTTCTTCACTTACTTCACCACCTGTTCCAGGAAGGTAATGTAGCGAAAGTAAACGGGTCGCTTGTTCTCGCAAAACTGACGAAACAACTCACGACCAATGGGCTGCATATCTATCACGTAGCCATAGCTTATGTCTGCAATGGTTAACGATAAGACGATAAATGATAAACGATAACAATATTATCGATAACTCATTGAAGGTGACTTTATAAGCTTACCTAATTTGTCTTTCAGGTGGATGCACTGCGATATGTGTGGAAATTGTAATATTTTGCGCCATTTTTTACTTTTTCCCTTGTTGCTGTCCGAACCACCTGAAATATTCAAAACATATAAAAATTATGAAAATATTTGCTAAATTATTTACAAATTAAAAAGAGTGTCTCAAGATTTAAAATGTACAAAAAATCAATTTCTGAACCTTTCAACATTATTATATTATTATATGCAGTAGCGAAGTATGCAGGTTTTGTGTAAATGAGCAGGAATCCTCAATACACATCCTAGCAGAATGCGTCGCCATGATTAGAAAGAGAAGCAGCATCCTAGGGAAGCATGTCCTGAGTCCAAAGGACATAGAAACCCTCAACCCAACAAAGATTCTGACATTCGTGCAGGACCTGGGGTTGATGGAAGAGCTGTAGGCTCAGAAAGGGGGCACAATATATCTTATAGGTCGCAGTGCTGGTTCTCCCCATTTATAATAATAATTATATTATTGATTGTTCATTGATTGTCCCCTTTGTATTGCTGCCGAAATTTATAAAATTCTATAAATTAGCATTCATTGAAATCTTGGCAAATAAATTCTTAGCATTAAATGCCGTTTCAAGGCAAAATTAGAAAGATTTGAATGCCAAATGTTTTATTTGTGGCCTGATTGGCACTATTTATATTTATCTGGCTATCAAATTTAACGTGTATATTTATAAATATAATTAGGCAAACCAATTTCGGCCGTTCTATTCTTGGAACTGGGCTTATTTTGTATTCACCTATTCGCAGATTCAATGTTGTTTGTAGTTGTTGGCAAAGGTGACATAAAACGCAACTGGTTGTTCATTGGACAACGACACTTTAATTAACATATTTGTTACACAATGAAGCACAGAAATAGCCAATAAAAGCAATTTATGCGAATAATAATACCACATTATTAAGTAATCAAGGCGAGAGTAAAGTCGCAGAGACACGCGCCCGATTTGCAAGCAGATAACTGCTGAAATTTACTTTGCCGGTCAGTTGTCAGCTCTCAGTTATCAGCTCAGAATTAGCATGCTGTGGAACTTGACAGTTGACACCAGGTGAATGGATGCGAACGGGGCTCACGACGTCAAATGGGCATACTGCACTGGGCGTCTTGCATGTGAGTGGGCGTGGCAAGTTGCCATCAGTCCCTCGATAATTTAAAGGGTCTTTGAATTTCGCCTTAAAGCATATTTTGACTTGAAAGTGCCAGTTAAGTGAGCTGACTGCAAGTGAATGAATAAGTAAATTCAGTCTTTCAAATGTCAAATGTCGCACACAGTCGAAAAAAGGGAAGTTTAAACTTGAATCAAGTACAAACGTTGTCCAAATAAATGCCTACGTGAAACACTCTAGATTGATTAAACGAAACTCTTTGTCAAAATACACGTACTTGTCGGGTTAAGTCAAATGCTATTCTTCAATCATGCACTTCTTAAACCAAATTCTTGACAATACAACTAAATCAACTTGAGCCAAACACTTAAGTCTAAAAATAAAACCGAGAATGTTTTCAAGTACACAAAACTCGTCTGATATGAACTCTGTATTTTAAGAATTTTGCTCTATTTATGTAGCATTAAACTCAGAATGTTTTCAACGAAGTTACATGACAAATTGAAGAACGAATCGAAGTGGAACTTTGGCGAACAAAACGTCAGATATTCTATTGTATCTATTGAACTTGAGTGCTCGAGTTGAGATGATTTAATATGGTTGCAAAAGAGACCACACAAAAGATACATTTGCAATGGCTAAATCACTAAATCAATGGCCAGCACTCGTTCGCTGGCCTGTCGATAATAGTAGAGCCATAAAATGTAACAACAAAATGATGTGGATAGCAGAAAAAGGATGCTCACACAGTCAAAATCAATGGCAGCAGAAGCAGTAGCAGCAGGGCATCGATGTCAAAAGCAGTCAAATCGAACTCAGTGCGTGTGTGTTTGAAATTGGCAACAATATCGTGTGTGTGTGTGTGCGTGTGTGTGTGTGTGTGTGTGTGCGTGTGTGTGTGTGTGTGTGTGTGCGTGTGTGTGTGTGTGAATGGGTTTGTAAGAAGGCCAAGCTAAAAACGAAACCGATCAAAAAGCCAATCGAACAGCATTTCATTTATGAGCACTGAAAAGTATGCTACGCATCCATGTGTATCACTCACTACACATGCATCTATCCATGCTCTCAACATGCTGTCCACTTTTTCCCAGTTTCGAGTGATTCAAATGTGGGCGTGGCTTTTACCATAAAACCCATATAACTCATCACAGAACACTTAATCAGATATGTGAAACTGACGATTGCTCGAATTCGACGCATTGCCAACAGTTGATTGAACAACTTGACTGCAATTCGAGATGAGCAGCGAATTATGTGTGATGTTTTACCTGGATTATTTCGAAACGCGCTTCTCTTTAACGTTTATCGTTTGTTCTTTCAAAGCATAAACTAGCACGTATAATAAAAGTAGTATTCCATTCAGAAATCTTTGCACAAATGCAGCTAAAAATTCAAATAAAATCAGCAAACATTTTAAGCTTTTACTACTGAAAGATTCTTCTGATAGTTCATGTATCGGACAGACGCATAAAATCTATATTCATTTGCTTGACTTGCAGAAACAAGAATTTAAACAAAAATTTCATTTCTAAATAAAAGTAATCCGGAAATAATTTGTATTTTGCTGGTTGCCTTTTTCTTCTTCTTCTTTATTTCCCTATTGATTTCTCGGGAATATTTCGTGACAGAAAGCACAAATTGCACAGCAAATTCGTATCGCTTCTGGTCGCAGAGAAACATATCCACACAAACACACAGATATACACAGACTCACAAACACACACAGTCTCACAAACACACACAGACTCACACACACACACACTCACACACATAAGTAGACACAAGCTCACACACATGAATGAATAAGCATTTGGTATTGGTCTTAGTTAACGAGCGCCAGCTCGCAAACTTTTTGGCGCTTTAAAGTTGCCAGCTAAAACTTTGCCAGCTAAGCTGGGGCGTATTGGGAGAAAGGGGGCGTGGCCCGACTGCCTGCTGTGCGTGCGCATTTAATTTAGTGCCAGTGCAATTATGTAAAATCAACTTGAGAAACTTGTACGGGCGAGCTGGTCAGGACAGATGGCAACAAAAGCCAAGAGATCAGAGGGCAATCAAGGGGGGGTGGTGGGCAGAGGCAGATTGGAATGGGGGGCGTGGGAAGTTGGCCAATTCTGTTGCGTTGAGTCTTGATTTGGCTTTTCACTTGGCCCAGCGACTGAAATGAAATGTTTTGGCCAAAAAGAAAAACTTTGCGCTAAGCTTGCAACATAGTCAGAAGGATAAGTGGCTGATAAACTTAAGTAAAGCCTTGGGAGACACTTTAAGGATGCGGAGGATGTGGTCGATGTACGAGTACGACGAGTGTGTGGGGGTGTGTATGTAGCACCCAGAAAGTTTTACAAATAACAATTAACAGACAGAGAGCTAAGAACTAAAGTAAATACAAAATGACACGAGAGCGCTGCAATTGGGAATAGAAATGTTGTAGATATAGACAAAAGCAAGGGAATGAATGATTTATAAGGCTAAAAGGAATGCCTGTCACTTAGGCAGGAAGCAATTTGCAGAAGAAATTTAGAGTTTAGAGAAGGGGCGAAATCAAGCTCTTTAATATGTCTATGTGGCAAGCGGAACGGCACATTGTGAGCTATTTATCTGTTGGCTGCGTTGCATTTGCCACTTGCCGCTTGGCAATTGCTACTTGCCGCTTGGCAATTGCTGCTTGCCACTCTCGACAGTCAGGAGCTGGAGAACAAAGTTTCAGACAGCTGCTCTAACGACAACACTGACAAGTGCCGACAAATGACAAAAAACATGGAGAGTGAAGTAAGCAGATTAAGCGTCGAGAGTGCTCGACTTGAAGATAGCCTGTTTGCAGCAAATTTGAATTATTCTCATAAATATGTTATTTGCATAAGAATTATATCTTGTAGAGCTACTCTAGAAAGATATTCCAAGTGAATAACGATTGAATTCAAAACTGAAATTGATTTAAAAAGAAAAGAAATAAAGAATGCAGAATCTGAAGTATTAATTGATCTCAATATATAATTACTGTCTCTAGCTCGAAGCATCGTTGGTATCTATAAAATATACGTTAAAGTCAACAGACGATGCTTGTCAAGTCTGTATACACTAAATAGTATAGAAAATCCTTTTTTTCTTGTCTAATGGAAAACTACATTATTTTATGCTCAACAGCCATTTAAAAAAATGCAACAAAAAACGCGAACATTTGCAAGGGTTTATTTATTTGTTTGTTTTTTGCATTATTATATATAATGGAAAGAAGCAACAGCTTCAGATTTCAATGCTGCTCTGTCAACACAATAATAAGCAAAAAGTAAAAATGTTGAACAACATTTTGACAACAACAATAAATCGTGGCTTTCTTTTGTGTGGTGGCAAATAAATGCTAAAAGTGAAAATCGAATGTGTCTATGTGTGTGTGTGTGTGTGAGTGTAATAAATGTAAGTGGCTATAAAAAAAGTATTAATGAAGACGCAAGACTAATTTGTGTTTGATGGCTTCTATAATTAAAAGTCAATGAATGGGAAAAATGGCGTTTGCTTCCTGTTGACACCACCACCACCTGGGCGGCACTAAACCACTAAAACAGCAACACTGCCACAGTGCCAGTAGCTGTCTGCATGTCAACTGGCAGCAAATGCAATTTGTCAGCACCGTTGTCGTCGCCAGGCAGCTGCAATGGCCGCAACGCCAGCGGCTAATTGACTAGTCGCACTGGCGGCGACAAAAACTAAACTAAGGAATACAATAACAATCAAAAACACAAACATGCACACATACACTGCGAAAAAAGGTATGGTACTTGCCTCTCGGATCAAGTTAGCACGTTATCACAATCCACTCGTAGAGCACAGAACGAAATGCTTATTGCAAAGAACAAATTTTCGTAATCCAGCGAAAACACATTAAAAATTCGATGCACGTTTTTTCATCAAGTGTATGCAACGACAGGACCAAGGACTGTCAGGAGGAGCACATTTTATTTATAGCTCAACAAGCTGGCACTAGATTAGCGAGCAGTTGAGCAATTGAGTGAGTCGCATAGATCATGAGGTTGTGACCAGAGCTTTAAGAGTTTCCAAATTTATCGATAAGCATTAAAACTTTGGCCAAACAACTTTGGCCACTCGACCACTCTGGCAATTCGATCAATTTCTCTTGTGCCGAGCGCCAAGAAGTATGTGACATAATTTATAAGTGTCCAATTGTTGCCAACTCAACTCGGCCAGCGCCTTTTTGTATAATTTTATATCATTTTTCAGTACGATGAGCAGCTTCGCAGCGCTCCACTGAGCCCAACGAGACAGAGAGAGAAAGACAGAATGAGAGAGAGAGAGAGATAGAGAGAGAGAGGGCAGTAGTTGTCTGCAATTATTTATGGGCGGCTCGTTATTCAGTCAGAGACAAGACGCGCACTGAGGTTAAATGCGCGTTAATAAGCAGCTGGCCCACAGGCCACTGACAGTCTCCAATTGTCTCTGTGGCGGTGGCTGCTAGTTGATGCCACTTCAAAATGAACTTCACGTGGCGTATACGCAATGCGCAAAATAGTCTGACAGAGTGAGTTCAAGGCTACCTTTGCCATTTTTCAATTAAGTGTGCATAACACTGAAATGACGCACAACAGAGGAAGATTAGAGAGATTCTGATCTTAGCACTAATGGCAGATAAAATAACGCATTTCTCTCTCAATATTTAGCAATTACTAAATAAATCTGAATATCTGAATTGTGCTTATTCTCTTTCCCATCTACTCACTCTTTTCCTGCATTATTAACGTTCTTTATGTGAAAACTTGTGCTTCTGTTACTCTGTAAATATTCCGCTGTTTTCTTTACCATAACCATAAAAAAAAGAACAGCAAACGGCTTTCATTAATTAATCATAACAACGAGCACAAGTTGGTAAACTTCCATAGAAATTTCAAAACTGAAAAGCAAAAGCAAATAAACAGGGGAGGCAACCGCTGCTGCGGATTTCTGGTTACGTAGCGGATTGCTTGATTGGTTGGCGGAGGCGAACGGGTAGACTGTGACAGACGTCACAGAGTCCATTTACCTACAGCGAATTGTACATTAAATTAATTATTACTGTTAAAAATCCATAAAAAAAAATCAATAAAAAACCGCTGATCATCGAAAACTATTTGAAATAAGTTGATTGTGCAGTCGATAAACGTTTTGGGGTGGGGAACGAGTTCGCAGTGGGTGGTCCGAACAGCCACGCCCCCCCTGCCCCTATCAATATTTATAGTGCCCCTTAACTGAACGTGTTGCAGACGTGCGTGTAAATAGCTATCAAATGTCATGACTTTTGATAATAGCAATTTAAATATTCATTTTGCTCCGCCCGAATTACATAATCAACGTTTAACACATTGCACATACGCCGCATTAGGTAGAACGTGTATACGACGTACACAGAGAAAAATCACAAAGTAACAAATGCATATACATAGCTCGAGTTCCTTTTTTTTTTTTTGGCTAGAATGAATCGGCTTGAAGCAACTGTTACATCTTAAGACTTTTCTTTCTGGAATCAATATTTGCTTTTCATGAATGCCCTTCATTTTGTACAGTGGACATATGTTTCGCTTCTTATTGAAAGCAATTAATGGACAGCAAAGGTCATTAAATGCAATTTATTACAGCAATAGAATGGAACCAGCTGCCGGAAATGTAAATAAAACAATGAAGATGCGCCGCAGTTGACCGGCATTAAATTAATTATACTTAAGTTATTAACGCATATTTAAGTTTGAAGGCCAATAAAGTTGTGCACATAAAACAAATGCAGAATTTGAGCAGCAGCCAGCTACAACAACAACAACAACGAGAGCCACAAGCTGCCAGCTTTCAACAACAATTTCAAATTCAATTGCTGAGTTTCGCTCTTCATTAAAATTCCATGCGTTGGCCCGGAATCTATAAAAATCGCATAACAAAATTCCCAATGGCTCTTCAAAATTAAGGAACAATTCTCTAAGCGGGTGTGATAGGCTGAAAGATGGCTTGGCTAATGAGAGCACATAGTATAAAAAAGTGAAAAACTTTTGCTCATGCGAGAGTTAAGCTCAACTTTAAATACATGTCATATAATAAATCGAATTATAAACTCCAAACACTACAGACAGAAGTGAAGAGTTCTGCGATATCAACCCCATTTCATGAATAACGAATATGGAGGGTATCAAAACTTACGCATGTTCGTCTTTAGAAATCATCCCCACTTATCCCCGAACACACGAACACATTTCGCACACTTCGGTTCAGTTGGTATGCAAATTATTTGGGGCCACTTCACTCAGCGAAGAGCAATAGTTAAATTAGTCGGGTCTGGCCATAAAACAGCGGGATGTTTGCTGTAGCCGTTATAAAGCATTTTATTGCCAACTTGCCGGGCATGATTATTAATTCGTTTCAATTCTTCTGGCTGCTGAGCCTCGTGGCCTCTTTAAACGTTGTTTGATATTGTTTTTTCAAGCTCCATTTGACAGCGAGACACAATAATGGTGTCTAGTGTCGGTTTCATAATGACGGCACGGCACACAGCCAAAACAACCCAAGAACTAATGAATGAAAAGTTAAACTCTGGCTAATGGCACAGAAAAAGAGAAAGAGAAAGAGAGAGAGAGAGACACAGAGAGTAAGAGAGAATGTGTCGACTAACTAATAGCTCAGACATGTCCCAAGCAAACTTTAAATTATTAAATATACGTCCATTGAAATGAAAGTGACACAAACACAATTAGTAGCTAGTTGTGTAGACACAGATATTTAAATAGAGAATTTCGTGCTCAAAACAAGTGCAAACATTGTCAAAGTCTTTCGAAGGTCGATTAGTCTAGACCTGAGATAAAATTCTCACTTCAAGTAAGTTTTCTTTTAATCACGAAATGTGATTATAGGACTGATTCCTGACATTCTACAATAGAATTGCAGTGTAAGCAGCTCACAGCTTATTTAGTATAGAAGTACTTTTCAGTTGATGCACAAAAGACAGCCACTTTGGTTCTTCAGCAAATCATAACAATAATATTTTCCACATTGCTACATGGTTGGTGTGCTACGTACAGCTGCATTTGCACCTGCATAAAATTGTATTTTCACATTGTGCATTGTTGCAAGAGTGCTGTGGCATTGTAAGGAGTTGTAAGCTGCTTATAAAATTTTTCAACATTTGTAAGTTTATGGTTTTTGTTTTTTTTTTTGTATTTTTTATCTTTTGCTACTCGCGCAACAATAAATGTGCGAAGATTGGCTGAAAGTAAACCTCGTTTGGGGTTTCTTTATATGCTGCACTGGTTGTCGTAAAAACCACAATAAACTAAACGTAAACAACGCTGCGTATGCGTAATGGCTCCCATGTGAGTTACCTGCGAGAATATGGCTCATGAGCAGAGATCGCCCCATTGTTTAACGACACAGCTCTGAATCCAGAGTCGAGAGTTAAAGACAATGGCCAGCCACATACGTGCATACATACATTGATATGTACAATATATGTACTTGGGGTCAACTTAAGAAGACTGCCAAGAGCCAAGAGCAGCACTTTGAACACGCTTTACAAGTTCTGAGATGCTGTACACTCAGAGAAAAACGCCACATAATTCAAATACAACCGCATTTTAACTTAGCATTTTAATAATATTCTTTCTTATTTCTACATTGGACAATCCTCTCAACTCCAAGCTTTTACTTGCCTTCTGAACAACAAAAAATAATAAAATAAAATATTTAACTTATCTCGAAACAATGTTGCACTTAATAAATATCGATATTTCATTAAAAATCAAACTTGACAGAAGAATTACGTTCTGTGTTTACGAATTTATAACTTTGTATCAATTTTCCGCAATGTTAGTTGACGTGCTCATTGGAAGTATCTAAAAAACTTATAAAAAGCAACCCAACCACGTCTTGTGAGCAGTGAAGCGCGTATGTGTGTGGCAAGTGTGTTGCTTGCGGCCCGAGCAAGTTTTATGCCATGTGACGCTTTTAATTAAACAAGCCACACGCACTGTGTGCGAGTCCATACTAAATAGATATTGACACAACTGACATGGCAATTGGACGGGGGGGTCGGAGGCCGGGCAAACAGGGCTGTAAACATGCCATACACACGCAGAAGAAAAGACGCCTGCACCTGAAGCCAACAACCATGTGTAAACAACTAGGAATATATATAATATATATGAATAGGCCTAAGGGCACTGTTGCAGTTGGGATTTATGCCTAATCTAGCACTTGGGCCAAGAAGCGATTACTCCTCTGCACTTTTGAAACATTTATTATTTAAATGGCATAATGAATACAACAAACAGTCTCTAATTGCGTGTGAATATCTGATATGCAGCATGAAAAACATTTTCAGATTATTTTACACAATATTTGGACTTTGTGCAACGGCTGAAGAAAACTTTTGGTGTCATGTTTAGTTTGTATTTTAGAAGAACAATTTATCAAACTCTTGAGTATTTGAGTACTCTTATCTTTTAGGCACATTAAGTTGACCTTTTACTCATTTGAACTTGAAATCTTTATCTTCACTAAAAGCATTTTAATCATGTTTTGTGAAACCTGTCTGCTTATTAGGATATTTCTGTCCTTTCTGCTTTCAAGTTGTATTTATTTTAATTACGCACGTGAATTTCATCTTTGCTTATCTTCTGCTGTTTAGTAGTTAAGTAGTTTCCTTATCTTTATAATGATTATTTACTGTATTTTATCTGTTTCTCCCTTAGTTTACTTTTTCACTTCCTGCCGCAACTCACGTAAACTTTGTGTATTTTCTCCAGACTTTCCATTAACCCGGCCAATCCTTAACCCCTCGAATGCCCTCACCCTCTCCCTCACCCTCAGCTAACATCACTTTCAAGTTTTGAATTTATTCAATTAGTATTATAAGCGCAATACTTTTACACCACCCACTTAACTACCACCTCATCAGACCTGAAAATGCCACACCACCATCCACCGCCCTGGGCCCCGCCCCTATTCAGCGTTATTGCAACATTCAAGTGCATTTCGCGCTATAATGTTGCGCTCTCGCTTTTGCGGTTGTTGTTATAATAAAAACTACACGAGGGGGAAAAAAGTGAACGCTACTCATTTTCCACTCAGAAAAATTGTCGCTGCATTTTTGAGTGGGCCGACGACGACGATGTCGACTTGAGATTTAGCGGCTTGTGTGTGCGAGTGTATTTCCAACAGTGATGGCCATTTAATTAGACACTGTCATTTTTATAATTGCGACTTATGAAGATGTCACGCAAATAATGTTTGTAGATGAAAAGCATAAGAAGCAGTTTCATTATTATTATTACGTTTTTTTTTAATCTGACCCTAGTTTTATGGCTAACACAGTGTGCAACTGTATTTGACATAGCTTAAGTAAGCAGCAGCCATGCTGGAAAATCGCTGCGCTTTTCGTGCGGCGGCTGACACTTTATTTGAAAGTGTTTGATGTGAACTTTTGCTTACACTTTAGTTGAAATCTTAAAATTAATATTTTTTTCGCATACTTATTTGCTGTTGGCCGTTGCAAATAACGTTTTCGAATTGGATTTCGGAATTGCAATTATTGCTGTTCGAATCGGCCTCGCTCTACAGCTGCTCCTTCTTCTCCTTCAATTCATTGCTTTCAATTTTGCTGCTGCTGGCAACATTTTTGTAGTGTGTCTATTTTTTTTTTCCCCGGTCTCAAGTTTTCCAATTTCCTCCCAAATAGCAAATAGTTTCATAAATTGCATTGTGCCGCGACAGCGCACAGATTCTGCCAGCTGCAGTTGCCAAAACTTTTCAAGTAAATCAGGTGTAGCCCTGTGTGTGTGTGTGACTGTGTGTGTGTTTGTGTGTGTATATCTGTGTGCGAGTGTACATTTGATGACATTTGCAGCGCAATTACAGCAACTAAGTATTTACTCAATGCTACAGCAGCTGGCCTGCAGATAAGCATCGTTAGTAAAGAAACAAGAAGTTGACAGAAATAAGCGCAAGCAAGAAGGACCAAGAAATAAAGGATACAATTCCTAACAAGAACTATACCAACGACACTGTACTCTGTATTATAGTTGTTCACAAATATTTTTACTATTTGATAATTATAAAAGAAAACTGAGTTGTTTATTTAACTTTCTCATTGTTCTGAGGCTTTGTAATATTTTAAATGTTTTCTTTTAAACTGGCATTAAATTTTGCAATGGATTTTAAAGCCGCTTTGTAAATTCCTTTTGTTAAGATTTTAATCCAAATAGCTGAAGAAATATTTGCAAGCAGAGCAATCACAATCAATCAAGTTTCTATGGTCACCAAGCTATGGCATTTCTTAATTCGCTCTTTAGTCTCTCTCTCTCCCTCTCTCTCTTTCTCTCTCTCTCTCTCTCTCTTTTCTCTTTTTTTTCTTGTTTATGCTTTGCTTACTCTTTTTCTGTATGCTGTTTTGCAGCTGCTTCCCACAAATGTTTTTCCCATCTTCATTTTGATTGCGGAAACGGATATTATGGCCGACGCGCCCACCTTGTCCACTTTTTTCTCGTTTATATTTGTTACCCCAGTTACCCCGACTCATAGACAAAATACAATCAACTGTTTGAAATCTAAGCAGAACTAAGAAATGTTGTGTGTTGTATTATATGTAAAAGCTCTTCGAATTTTGCACAATTTTCCGATTACTACTTAAAGCAAGAAAATCAGTACTTATTCAAAGTATAGTAAATGTTTGAAAGTAAATACTGATTTAAGAACTGGTATACGTAACAATATCGATTTTGAATATATAAATATTTGAAATTATTCACAACGAAATCCATTATTATACTACACTAAAATATGAATCAGCTTTGGTTAACTTTATGCCTTAGTGCAGGGTATCTGATTGTCAGGTCATTTGAGATGTATTTATTTTTCACATTATTAAGTGCTCCCAGCTTGGACTCTTGCTACAGATTGCTCAGTGCACTAATAATAATAATCGACGCTGCTGTTTATTGGCTCAATTACGTGAACTACTTTTCATACCGTTAAATTTGTTGGGGTAAATATTGATTTTATTATGGCTGGCAACTGGCCAAGTATCTTAAGACCCCTCGATGTGGTTTTATATTTACCCTCATACTTAATGTAATACAAAGTATAAGACTTCATCCAAAACCACGCATACATTGAGGCGCACCGCACCAGCAACAGAATCATAACACATATCTGACAGCAAACATAATGTGTGGAAATTTGAAAGAAAAAGAAAAGAAAAGAAAAAACCCCCTCTGGAAAAGGATGTGAAGGCGTGAATATGAAATATGATTACACAAGTTGCCTGTCAAGTATGAGAGTAAAAACCGAAAAGTCGACGACGACGCTCATCAAATTTAAAGCCGAGCCACAAAATGTTAAGAAGGGAAAACAATAGAAACGAATAAGAATGCCTGAATGCTGAATACCCTGCAGAGAGTACAATATTAGACAAGCTTGAGTGAAATGCAAAACACCATTTCATAGCATCAAATTTGGCTATTCATTCAAGACCAATACAGTCGAAATCAATAATGTGCGACGCCTTCACTCTATTGTTGCTGCTTTGCAATTTTATTAATCATACGACACGTGTGACGGCGAAACAATTCAATTTAATTTCCGTACTGCCAAATTGTTGCCATGGACCCCTTGCTTAACGTTAAACTTTTGTTAACTGGGCCTTTAAGAGTGGAATGCTGTAACTAGGCACCAGTTGCCCCTCAAAAGCCTCAGCCGTTCATAGAATTTCAGCATCAACGGAACGCACATCAAAGGCTATTGTCTTCAAAGAACTTTGCATGACTTTACTTACGATTCCTTAAGCCCTGAAAAATGGCAGAACGACCGTTTAAAATATTAAGTAAGAGCAAGAAGTTCGAATATACTTAGAGCTCGATTGAAAGTTACCGTGTTGATTGGTAGAAACATATTGAAATTGAAATGTATTAAAACATTTTCAAACTCCACTAAAATACTATTTTTTTAAGATATAAAAATTGACTAGATCAAGTTGGAAACAACTTAAGTTATGTACAGAAGCTGCAATACATTTTATTTATTAAACCATTTTCCATCGGTAATAAATATTTTTTATGATCAAACCAAACTTTTAATTTTGTTTTTAGCTGCTTCAAAATGTTGGCCCAACTTTATTACACCCTTTCGAAAAAACTTTTTAATGGTTACGTTGGTGCAACAACATCCACAACATCCACAACAACAACAACATTTGGAACACACACAACATATTGTTTGAATGCCGAAAAGTTTGAATTGCAAATTACATCAAAGACATTGCACGTTCCTCTCGTCAATACACAAGAATTTTTTTTTTTTTTTTTTGGATTTATTAAAATGCAATTTCTTGCGGCCAACAGTACAAGTGGAAAATTTCAAAACCAAAAGGAAAAACAAATACAGAAAAATACTTTGGCACATGGCGCGTGTCTCGAATTTCAACTTTTCCGCTCAACTTTAGCAGTTTGTACATAATTTAAATAATTTTGCCAAGTGCTGACAGTTTGAACGTGCACAGCACAGTGTTGTGATTTGAAATGCTAGCATTTTGGAATGGCCAAACACAGTTGGCTAGCTGACTAGCTGCACTCAACGAAAAACTGCTAGCTGCTGTTATAAATGCCACTTCAATCGGTTGGGAAACTCCCACGCTTTGATCTTATAATTTTATGTACCATTTGTTCCTATTCTCAAGATCCGTATTTTTGTAAATCATACAGAGGTATAAAATGTCTTCAGTCATAAGCAATATTAACTTATTACAAGCAATTTGGAAATTTGATTAATATTTTCACGTTCGTACTTAACTAATATGACTAACTTTGGATTTGGTTACAAAAATCATTCATTATTATATATTCTGGGATTTTTGATCGTATAATTTGGTTGACAGTTCTGAAATTTTTTCACAAGTGTGCTAGCTATTTGGCCGGAGCAAAAACCAAAACTGGCAGCTGGGAAGCCTTTTGCCAAGTTGCATTGCATCTGTCAAAGCATTTGACAAAATGTTGCTTATTTCGATGTCAGCAACTGCATTTCTGAAATTCTCAAATGAGTATTTACCCTGTGGCTAGATGTTGTTGTGTGCGTCTCGTTACTTTCACATTTGATTTATAAACACGGACACAAATGTTGAGGAATTAATATTCCCACGCTTGGCATTTTTGCGGCTAGTGTTGGTCAAACTAGTTTGCCATTTAATTGCAATTGACTTCTAGTTTTGCAGTATTTGTTTGTTTGTACATCATTCAGTTGCCCAGCGAAATGTTATATGCATGCAAAATTGCCAAACTTTATTTAATATTGGCTCAAACTTTTCTAATTAATTAATTATATTTTGTTTAGTCGCTACGAAGTAATAAAAACAAATTAAATAATTTTACGTGTAATGGGGTTTACTAAATAAATAAATTAAGTTTGAATAATTAAAAAGATGAAAGTTTAAAACTGCACTTATCGGAGGTCATAATAGCTACCGGAGATGTGTATGTTTCAGTTAGTTAGTTAGTTGCTAGTTATTTGTATTTAGAAATGTCTGCAAATGAGAGCAACTAGAGTTGACTATCAACTGCTACTAAATCACCATCACCAAATAATGCTTATCGCAAATGCGGAAGCCATCCATTCAATCATAATAATGGTTTATGAGCTACGAGCAAAAATCACGACTCAATTAATAAAATAGCTACAAAATAATGAAGCGCCAATTACTGACTGGCGATAATTATCGATTGTAATCAACTAGTAACAAACACGCCATCGATAATTATTGAGTATAATCTAAAAAAAGGAAAAAATCAATATCTAATCGCTTATAGCATATTTATATATACTATCACAAACCATCCAATCAATAATTGTGATTATAATCAAAAAAATTAAATTCGACTAGATAAAAATGACACAATCGATAGAAATTAATGTGAAATCAGCTGTAACTTATTTCTAATATGCCTTAGACTAATAATAATCGGAGACAAAGGGCATAATATATTAATGGGTTAAATATATATCCTGTTGGCATTTTCATTATGTTGTTTTATGTATTTATTAACTCGAATTCAGGTGCATAAAATTCTAATAAATTGTGACAAGCCCTACGCGGGACAACAGCAATGGACAGGTGCCAGACAGTTAGTTGGTTGAAAGATAAAATATAATACGGCTAGCAGCTGGTCAAAATAAATAAATAACCAATTATTTTCAATAAGCGTCAATTTGGCAATGGTCATTCACACATTTAAATGGGCGCA
This sequence comes from Drosophila cognata, assembly GCA_035041535.1. Classification (NCBI taxonomy): domain Eukaryota; kingdom Metazoa; phylum Arthropoda; class Insecta; order Diptera; family Drosophilidae; genus Drosophila; species Drosophila cognata. The sequence goes on along the minus strand of JAWNLC010000571.1, from coordinate 5,974,268 downwards.
AAAAAAAACGAAACGAAGTTCAAATAGATTTTTATGGGCATGCACATAATATGTTTGTATGTGCTGGTTGGTAAACAAATGTCTCGCTATTGGGTGCAAAACAAATCAATTAAGCTGCACAGTTCTCGTTGTTGTCGTTAAGTTGACGGCATATGCGAAATTGTTATAAATTGCTGTTGCTACTGTTGCTGTTGTTGTTGCTGTTGTTGTTGCTGTTGTTGTTGTTGGGGCTGCTGTTGCTGTTTAGACATTCCATTGAATTATTTATGAATGAATTTTATTAGTTGCCCTCATTGGCGACTCATCAGCGTCCGCACTGTGGCAACCTGAAGTGACTTGACATTAATTGCAACGCCGGGCGCCGCCAGCCAGCCAACTTGTTGTTAGTCAATTAAATGCGCTACATTCTGTTCAACATTTGATTTAATTTAGGCGAACAAGCCAACTCAACCAGCTGACTTACGAACCAAATGACTAACGAACTGGCCGACTGCAAGCTGGCCAATTGACTAGACTTTGACAACTGTACGCACACTTAGAGAAAAGTTAACCTATTTGCATCGCATTTGAAGCGTTTCAAGTAAAATTCATGCTACTGTACGCACACTTAGAGAAAAGTTCTCTTCATAGCAAACCATTTCTATCGTCACGTCTCATTCTTACTTCCTAAGTTTCTGGTTTATGTTACTACGTGTCTATACTATGCTCTCTTCTATTCAATTAATTTTTTTTCGAGTGTATAGATTGTAAGTAGATAAATAGTTATATATGCGCTGGTGAGCAGGTTCTTTCTCGCCACATGCCGCATTCTCACGAATTTGTGGCTTGCGTTGTTTTGGCCTCATTTGACAGCCGTACAACATTATCGATGTTAACGGGTTACTGTTTGCCACTAACTGTTTACTGCTCGCCTTTTGACTGGTTCGGCCTGCTGCCTGTTGCTGCTGCATTTGCATTCGTTATCATAAGCAAACATTTGCTGCGGATTTTTGCAAGCCACTTGATTGATGGCGCTCGTTTGCCACTTGTGCCGTGCAACTGGTATTGGTTGCCACTTGTATCGTGCAACTGGAATTTGTTGCAAGCTGTGTGCGATTGCAGAGTTTCTCGACTTTCGTCTCGCCATACAAAACTAATTAAAATGACTTCTAAGATGAATCAACACTTTAAAAATTTAGAAACTAGTTTCTCTGTTTGCTTTGACTTTGTGAATGTTGAAAATGTGAATTTTTAGTTGAAAATGTAGAAAGAGACATCCATAAGGCATATAATTATTCCAAATCAATCTAATTTTTTATTATTAAATATCATATTTATAAAAATGTATCACTGAACGTGGCGTGGCATCCACTAGTCGAGCATTACCCTCACATTCACTCTCACTACATTTCATCTGCAATCATTTGAAATTGCTGTTTGAAAATGCTTTACTATTGATTGGAATTATTCATGCATAGAACTATAGAAAACTACAAAAAAGCAATGCAGCTTTCAATAAATTTGTTTTAATTGCAATTCAAAACTGGGAATAAGCGACTAACCTTGACCTCAACTATAACAAATAATCCTTTGCCGTTTTAACAAATGATTTATTTTCCGTAATCTGCAAACGAATCGTTAAGGCCAGGCAATATGTAAGCCCCTAAGCAAAGGCATTTTTAATATTAGAAAAAAGTGGGTAATTTTGCAAGCAGTGCGTACGACTGATAACAGATAAGAGGCAGCCAGTAGCCAGTTTTGTGGCTCTGTTGCCAGGGGCAAAGTGTTGTGCTTTAAAATTGAAAGAGCGAAAGACGCTTATCAACCTGTGACCGGCAAATGTGCTCTTTGACATTCGTTGTCGCCTTGTTCCTGAGCTTATTTACGTTCACATTATGGGCTATATTTAGCATAATGTGCCAAAGAGCAAGCCAAATCGCTGACTGGCAATCTGACAATGCGACCAGTGCTCTCTGTCTGCCTGTCTCTCTCTCTCTCTCTCTCTGTCTGTCTGTCTGTCTGATTTTCTGACGTCTGCTGTCAAATGACAGTGCAGAATGCATTGACAGCTGCCTTCCAAATACGTCACAACGCTATCAATGCTCGGCAAAGGCGCTTATGCATCAATTGAGCAACTGCCAGCATAAGTATGTACACTGAGAGAAAAGCTTGGTGTTAGAGTTATGTTTGATAGAGCTAGCAATTCAAGCAATCCCTTTTTAATATGACAACTGATTTTAGACCAAAAAATAAGCAAGTGCGAAATATTTAATATGGCTGATGAAATGATATTCGAAATAAGATAAAAATTCGCGACCATATTTACAAATATCTTATCATATTTAAAACGTGTGATTTTTCTCGCTGTGCTGCTGTTTGCCAATCACATAAGTTGGTTTATCCTCCTCTTTTTTACATACCAACTCACATACAAAAGCTTATATACATTAAACCACAGAATGGCATTAGCGTCGTGCCTGGCGTAATTATGATTAAAGTCGAATAATCTTTTTCTGCCTGGGCATACGTATACGTAATGTGCAATCACTCATATGCCACCGTTGTGCCTGGTCAAGCATACTATCGAAATGTTGAATTATAATTGAAATGCGCATCCTCCTTAAATACGATATATGCCACACGGCATTACCAGAGAGCCCGCAACAAGACCAATTAGCCTTTGCGATGTAAACATGTCAAAACCAAAAAATAAAACTGAAAAAGCAGCTGTCTCTGGCACGCCGAATATTATATGCACTTGCAGAACGTTGGCAAAATGGCCACATCTACATTTGGTTATTTATACAAGAGGGCTACGGATGCCATACTCGAGTTTGAATCGAGTTTCTTTGTTTTCAAAAAACTTTTTGCGTTTGCACACTTCTCAGAAAAAGTAAAATCCTCTGTGTAAGGGGTGTAAACAAAAATGAAAATTAATTGGCAACTGAATTACATATACGACTACTGTCTTTCAACATGCGCTCTGCTTGATGCAGCGCCGAGCAAATAGCAATAACAACAAAGCAAATACAACCATATGGCAGGAGCGTGTAGTTCAGAGTTCAAGTCGAGCGCACCGCACAACTTGCGCACATATGGCGATGACAGCAGCTTTCGCGCTAAAGCAACCAACTGAACTGAACGATTGAGCCCAAGTGGGATGTGGCAAGACTGCGAGTTGCCTCCGACAAACTCTTCATTCCCCCCTAACAATCAGCTAGAGCGTAGGTTGCATCCCGCTGTGGCATGTTAACATTTTATGTTTGATTGCATGTTCACTGCATTTGGTTGTGCAAATGCCACAATGACATTGCTATGGGCCAGAGAGGGAGGGAGGGAGGGAGAGCGCAGGGCAACAGCAGAGAAAGATTAATGCATTGAGAGCTAAAACAAATTATTTTTCCACATTTGATAGCCATTAGGGAAATGCAAAAAATATGATGTGCACTCTGGGCAAAGCTAATGCAAATTTGATAATAAATTATTGCAATTATGAATATTTAAATTTAAAAAAAAAAATGTATATTTATATTTTGTTTTGTTTTGCTTGATAAAAGCTTGAGATAAACATAAATAATAAATTCTAAACAGCATTTTAGCATATTGAAGACAGTGCGACTAAGAGATACTCTGGGATGTTGATTGTAGATTCCATAATATGAAAATACGTTTTAGGTATTTGAATTAAATTTTTGCAGTTGTTTAATAATTAATCAGGGAATTATTTAATATTATATTCTATATATCGATTGGAAGGCTATATCTTAAGTATACTTTACTCTGAGATCGACTTATTCATACAGACGAACAATCGAACATGACTTGATCGACTCGGCTTTCGATGATGTTCAGGAATATATGTATTTATATTTATTTGTGGTCAACGATGTCACTTTCTGTGTGTCACATACTTTTTACAATTTCAATAGACAATTTACCCAGTTTTAATGGGCAATGCGGCAACTTTTTTATGTCAAAGAACTATTCAAAATGTCCCATTGTGTTCATGGCTGCTGTTGTTGTTTATGTCTTAGTTTTAGTTACTGCACTTGCAGTTGCGATTGCAGCATTTGCTGCTGTATTTGAACTTATATATATATATGTATATATATTTTGATATATAAGGCATCAGTGTGGCCACATGGGACCAACTGGGAGAGCCAAGCAATCAATCGTATTCGACTATATCCGAGTCGAGCCAAACCAACATGCCATACAAATCATCGATGGCCGCCAAAGCGTTGACGTCGTTGCATTGAAATTGTTGAAATTGCAATTCAAGAATTTAATTGAAAATTGCATTTGCAAAGAGAGACAGAGAGAGGGAGAGGGAGAGTGAGAGAGAGAGAGACAGAGGTGGCTTTGTCACACTGTTATGTTTGTTATCAATAAATAAAATCAATTTAAAACAGATTCTATTTATTTATTCTTCGTTTGGGTCCATTGAGTCCCACTTGACAGCAGCAAACACTTCATACTTGCATTCAGCTTACTTCTATTGTGCTCATGCTTATGAAGCAGAAATGCAATTTCAATTGCTAAATTGCAAACGCCGACGAGTGAATATAAAAGACATACATACATTTAGAGAAACATGTTATTTTAAGTTAAAGTAAGATATGAATAAATATTCTTACATATAAATAGAAAGTAAAAGTTAATAAATATAAATTTGTATGTTACATAAATAAGCAAAAAAATGCTCGACTAAAGTACAACAAATATTTGGTTTTGAAACTTTAATTCCTGATTTAAGCTTAATTAGTTGAATATAATATAAAAGTATATAAGAATATAATATAAAAAAGAATATAAAATCAGCATTGATTGAGCAACTTGAGCAGTTTGAATATCAAATAAATATCGAACTTATGTTAATCACATTTCGACTAGATTTTTGAGTAAAATTCTTGAATTCTTCTGAGTGTACCAATATAAGCCTGCCAGCGCATTTTATAATTGAATTTTAGGCTGCACAACAACATAAACCCAAAGCGAGCCGCTTTCGTGTTAGTTTTGCCGTTGACATTTATTTATTTGCCCTGGGGAATGGTAGATGCCGAAGCAACTGGCGAAGTTGTTGACAACATTTGAAATAGCTGACACCAAAAAAAAAAAGAAAAAAAAAGAAGTGCAAAATGCGTCTTGCCAAATGCTGCTTGCTGTTGCACACACATGTGGAATGTGTGCTGTCAAAAATTGAATTGAAATTGATATGCGTAACGCGCATGCGATATGCACACATGTCATAAACCTGAAATGTTGTCATTTATATTGCAAAATTGCGCATACGCCACGCCACGTTGCCGCACAGTGTTACCAAAACACGCGTCCACAAAACAATACAACATGCAAATACAAAATTCCTAGATACATATCTCAAATTGATGCTTATTTTCGGGGTCCAGTGTGCCGCATGGAATAACTCAATTTCATTTCATCAGCAAAATTGTTTAGAGCACATCACTTACATTTTCATGACTTGGGCACGAGCATAAAATATGCCAAGTTTTCACTTTGTATACTCTTCGTCGCGGGTAATTGCGTTGAATAGTGCGTAACGCATTGAAGGAACTGTTTACGAACCTACAGAGTATAAAAGTATTCTTGAACAGCATCACTGTTCCAGTCGATGTTGAAATTTGTGTGTATACATCAATGTACCTCGATGTATACTTGAATATATTTTTAATTTCGCTGCAGGCTGTATCGATTCGTAACTCGGTTCCGGTTCTGGTACGTGAAGTGTATAGGTTCCGGTAAAGACTATGAAATGGTTCCAAATGATTTTAAATTAAAAAATAATATTGGCTGGTGTAAGTTGTTTTAAAAAAAATATTCTGAATTTCTGCTCTTCATTTCAATCGGTAAAGTAGCGGCTAAACAGTCGATTTTCCATTTTGGCTTAATAGCTAAGTTTAGTCATAGGAAAGGGTATATGATCCTCGTTGTGCCTCAGATAGATGTCATTCACTTGCCTGTAATTTTTTTATGCTTCCGCATAAAACACGTCGAAACCGGATGAACTGAAGAGAAGTGCTTTCGCATATTTATGAACACACACACACACACACACATACACACACAGACACACATACACACACATACATATATGCATGAGCATGCTCCTCTGTATATGAGCTGCAAACTATGGGCGTTACTTTTATTTAACGGCGGCATCTAAACTCCAGCCACTGCCTCGTTGTTTAAGTGCTCGTAAAAACACCCCAAAAGCCGGCAGCACCTTCTGCCCATCAATCATATATAAAGGAGCAGGAACAGTTTCCTGTTGAGAGTTACCATCGAAGATATCTGCTGTTTAACCAAGACAAATACATTTCTTAAGCTGCCTCATTGCGTATACGACTCATTTCATAACCTGCTCATTGTCAGGCTTTAATCTTATCGTCAAATAAATAATACACATAATAAAAAAAAACAATTAAATTTTGAAAACAATCAATAAATTGAAGTTTATGGATCGTGCTGCGCCAAATGGTGCATAATGTGATTTAGTTATCAGTCGCAGCAGCAATCACAGCAAACAACAGCAAACTGCAACATTTCTATTTATTTATTTATGTGCCACATATATTTGTTATTGTTGTGGCCAGCTCATGTGCAATTATTCATATTAATTTTTTATCACTTATTACACAATACTGAAATATAGAAAACCAACGAGTTTGCGAATTTTAACTGGCAAAACCATATGCACGCAGCTGAACTTGTTTTAGTGGTTTCAAAGAATTTTATTTATATTTGCAGTGGTTTAGTGCGTTCCACGAATTAATAAATGTACAAAGTGTTAAAGTATCAAAATGTCAAGTGTGGTTTTTGAGTTTCTTAGGAAACTAACTACCATAAAGTTCCAGCGAAAATCGAGTTTCCAGAATTCAGTGAAGTTATATATAACAGTAGAAATTTTGGATTATTTCCTTGTTAAGCAACAATTCAGTTCTTAATAATAATATATAAATATAATTCTCTGAATTTTAGCTTAACTATTATTAAACTGGTTAAAATCACAAATATTTTTCAGTCAGTATAATTTGAGGGCATTATAGAATTAGAGTAAAATCGATTTCAGTTTATGTCAATATTTTAAGCCAGTTATTTTTGATTAGAATCAATGCTGAGAAAGCGCTTTTAATTGAAATACAATTAATTTTACAATTATTTATTTCAATGGACCAAATGTTCGCAAATATGATAATCACATTAAATTAAGCCATTGAGTTGCTTACAATATCGGTCGAGTCGAAATAAATATTAATAAATAATTTAAATGGGAGATTTTTACAATGAAAATTTGCTTCCTCTCTCAGTTTCCACTTAAAATATGCAATATTATTCTTTGCCCACTTGTAAGTGACATGATACGCGCAATTTACATTAATGTCGCCGTCCAAAAATGTACTTTAATTTACGAGCAATGCGTTTAATTGACAAACAGACAATCAAGCGGGAACTCAATCCAACACGACACTCGAATATAATGTCGAATAAAGCGACGGACATCAATTGACTCGACATGAAATCAAACAATAAGCAAAAATGCAACGTCAGAAGTTCAAGTGTCGGAATTACGAACAAACAAACAGAAAAAAAAGAAACACTAATTAAATTCAATAAGTAATTTTCAAGATAATGTTAAAGCACAAATTCTGATCACATCTAACCTACATATACATGTATACAAAAGTTACAAAACTTGTTTCATAGTTTTTTTTTCCGCCAGGCCGAGGCAGTTGAAGCACGCTAGTTAGTATTCATAATTTGCAGATTACGAATACGCCGGAGACCGCTGATTAAATATGCCGATTAAATATTCATTTGCTGACGCAGCCAGCGCGTCACATAGCGCATATTTTTAGTATGTTTATTATAATTTTGTGGTGTTGTCCAAAATGTATTAGTATTTATTATTTGCCTACGTCAACAAAAACAGTAAAACACAACAACAAAGTGCTTGTCGCAAGTCGCAAGTCACAAAGAAGCAAGTCTCAAGTAGCAGTAGCATCAGCTACATCTGCTGAGAGGCTACCGGTTTCTGACGCCACTGTCTTGAAAGGAACAAATATAAGCAAATGATAATCGCATCGCACAAGTTAAATAAACGAACTTTAAATGCTCTCAACAAATTGTTATTTGTTGCAAAATACATATGTATTAATATGTTTATACTAATTTTTTAATTATTATTTAATTACACCTTTTCAATTAAGAATATCAAAGTCTTTGTATATTTAAATTTGATCTTAAAATTGATAAACCAAAAAGATTAATCATAAAAATAGTCTGATCGATTTTGGTGTGCATTTCTTAAGAAATTTCACATTTTATTTAATAGTAATAAAAGCTGATTTCATTTACTTTTCCGTACCAACTTTGGGCATCATAACTACACTATCGACAGCTAAGACAGCGCAAATTAAATCCATATTCGATGGCTATAAAAAAATATAACGCTAAGCTTCTAATTGACGTCAAAATAGACTGGCTTTGAGTTCGAGTGAATTTGTATTTCCTGGGCGCGCAACACGATAACAGATTCGCGCCTCTTATAAATAACATCCAGTGTTAATGAATGAAGGGCACAATGAAATTCTGCGCGTCAGCGGAAATGCTGAACGATACCATATTACTTCAGGCTTGGCTGCCTTTCGATTGTGTGTAAAGCTGATTTTATTGGCTGCATTTTGCATATAATTAGAATGGCTTCTGATGACATTTGGTGGCAATCAACGAGTCTGCGATTTGCAAACAACAATAACAACAACAAGTGCTTTGATTGCAATTACGCATGCGGATGCGAAAGGGGCAGTGGCAATTGCATTTGTAATTGCAGATGGGGGCAGCATGTGGCAAAAGCAGTTGCTACTGCTGCTACTGCTGCTGCTGCTGCTACTGCTGCTGCTGCTACTGCTGCTGCTGCTACTGCTGCTGCTACTGCAAATTACACAGCTGTGCAATTGTGGCTGCTACGTGTGGCGACTGCAGATAAGCACAAACCAATCGCAATGAGGGCCACCCACTTGCAAGTGAAGCCCACACACACACACTAAGCAAAAGAAATGGGAAAAACAATCTTGGATCACCCTCTCAGCCAGAGTGCCTAGAGTTAACACTGGGTTAATAATTAATTTGTTGACCTTCTATTCAATAAATAAATAAAACTATAATTCTCTTCAGCCAGGTACAAAACGTACCAAAAGTGTAAAGTGCTTCAAAATATCGAGTCAAGCACATATCCACAAAATGGGTCGATCAATTCCGTTGTCGTTTCTAAGACTGCATTCTTGGTTTGAGATTGAACCTATTCAATTAAGATTTGTATACCTAAAATGAATAATTCTTAAATTTAGATTCACATATGAATTTTTTTTACTTGTTGTACTTTTACTTCACTGCTTTGGGCTTGTATTTATGTAATTAATACCAATATTTAATGATTTTTATCTAGGCAAAGTCAACAATAAAGCATACTCGAAATTCGATCCTGGAACTTTTCTCTGAGGGCATGATAGCGTGTTGCCTTCGTTATATGGATATATATACATAAATATATATTATATGGTTAGGATTTGTTGTGGAACGCAACTTGTTGATAAGAATACTCCAAATGCTAACTGAAATATTAAACTTTAGTCAGACTGACGCCTTTGACTGACGGACTGTTACAAGTAATTAGCGTGTTGAAAATGTGCGACCAACTAGAACAGGCTCAACAAACACACACACAGACACACACAACCAACAACACACACACACACACCTCTGCTTATGTGGCATTTGTATTGCGTGCGATAATTAACAACTGGTTTATACATTTTTTGCTCTCAATATATGTATTTTTTTTTATTTAGCTGCTTAGCATATAACATAACTAAAGCCTTGTTAGCCTGATAAAGAGTACAATGCCAACAACAACATACTAACTCTCACACACACATACACACATACACACGCACACCCACTTAAAAATGAATTGGCGTGTATTGTAGTAGGCAGCAGTTGCCAACAGTTGCCGACGCGAGTTGTTGACTTGACCAGCGGTCATTGAACCAAAACTCGACGGCTCCGGGCTCCGGGGGACACACACAACTCAAGTGGGCTAATACAGCAAACGTGGATGCCTCAACAGAGGCGCAACAGACCAAACCAACGGCTGCAAAGTGCTACTGCAAGCGAGTATGCCAAACAGGATGCACTTACCCCCCACTTGTGCGCCTAAGTGCTTTGGCTAAATATTTACATTAAATTAAAATAGGTCCCATTAAATCAGACGGCTCTGTAATATATTAAATTGCAAGTGCAAATTACTAAGTGATTCCTAAAATTAACTAAATATATACTTCAATTAGCAACAAATTAGCCAAAGTTAAATTTTTATTGTATATATATATAATTATATATTTATAAATAAATAGAAACAAATAATTCTTGGCTTGATTAACAAAGTGATTTGGCTACAAAGATTGTCAACCTTAGCCTCAATGCATTGCAACTGCCAGCTTTTCGCTTGCACGACGACTTCTTAGTTTCGTACTGCATTTTATTGGCAACAAATTTCAATTTTTATTTAACAGCAGCAACGATCAAATTACATTTTCCACTTCTTTCTAACCTCGAACGAGATTCAGTTCGCATTTGCATTCACAGTTTCCTTGCCAGATATAATCAGCATTATGGCAACGCATTAAGGCAAAATTTATGTCATTGCAGGCGAAAACTTTTATTTCTCACTCAACCTTATCTGGGGCCGCTCCTTCGCCTTATAACTGCGTCCATTTTAATGTGTCATTTCCTGATGCAAAACTTTAAAAAAAAAAAAAATCCAGCATAAATTGAAATACAAACATCATTTCTACACAAATACAAAAATGCACAAAAGCGATAGCTTTGAAAGATTGGTGGGACACAGAATGGGAATGGAATGCATTGAAATGCTTTCAAAAGCGAATTCCATTTTGAGGCGTGGTCAGTCAGTGATTAGCCTCAAATTCTTGATAACTTTTAGCCTAGCGAATTGAAATGCGCTGAGCTGAGCATGAAAAGCCACAGCTTTGCTGATAAGTCGGGCATGTGATGTATGTGGCAGGTACACTCAAAGAAATACGCTGTTTGCAATATACTTACAATCGTTCGTGAATATTTTTTTGGGATATCATTTTGTATTTGTTATAATATTTGTTACAATAAATAAGATGGAAACATTTTAAGGGCAAGCACAAAACTAGCTTATTTTTCTGAGTGTATGTAGTTTGTACACACAGAATTGAAAGCTGCAAGCTTAGGCCTGCCTGTCTGCCTGCGCTGCTTTGTATGGTTTCAATGGAACATAGAAGCGAGTTCAATTTTAGCTTTGACCAAATGCCATATGGTCATAGCAGTCCTGTTTGTAAAGTCCTGCAATTGAATCGTTTATCATATTAAATTAAGCTCATTGAGTAGCTCTGAGAGTATGACGGCATGAAAGGCAATATCCCTGTTCGCGTTTTCATTAATTTTCAATTCATTACAACAGCGTAAGCATTAGACCGAAGTGTGGGTACTCCCTCCTGTTACGTAATGAGTCTGATGGAATGCCTCTGGTTTAATTGACTTTTTCGACTGACTTCGATTGAATTTAAAGTGCTCGAAGTCGTTGGATTTTTGACAATTTAATTGACTAGAATTATGAGAGTGAATGTATTCAATAAAATCTATGGCCAAATTAATATCGGTATGTAAATATGACAGTTATTTTTGATTGACTCATTGATTGGTCATGGTTGACGTACTTTTCAAAATGAGACCCGCAATTGGTTGGATATTTCAGAAAAACATAAAAACAGTTTTATTGTTTTTTGACCGGTAAAGATAAATTCAGCATAAAGAAGAAAGGCGAAAAGTGTAACTTTGGTATACTTTAGTTATATACCAAATATATAACGAAAGGAGTTATCTATAAAAGTGAAATACTAAAATACCCTAACTATTATAGTCTCTGAGATCGGTGAGCTTATACAGACTGACAAGGGTACAGACCGACGGACATTGCTAAATGGGCTGATGATGAATTATAATATATATACTTTATGGGTTCGGAGGAGCTTCCCTCTGACTAAACAGGCCGCTTCTTGCACAACTTAATTTACCCATTTTCAATGGGTTCAGCATAAACATCGCATTTCACACAGGGATTCAAATTTTACACTTTTACATTTTAAACAAACACAAGCAACTTTGCCATCAAACATTTTGTCTTCCTTTTTTTCATGTCTTTTTTGTTTTGGGTTCGTTTTCGCTACGACAAATATGCATTAGGGCACAACTGTGTTCGGCTATGCTTTCAGAATTAAAAAGTAAAGGTTTGCAGTAACATTTGTGTAGTCGCAACTTTTCCAAGTCAATGCCAAAAAAAGAAAAAAAAAATTAAATCAAATGGAAAAGTTAGTGGGCAAAAGGATTTTTTTTTTCTTCGAACTTCGCTTTTGCTGCTGCTATCAAATACAAATAAAAAACTCACTTTTTGGCTCGTTAAATCTATTGCAAATATATATATATAAATTTTCCCGCTCTCTTCTGCTCGTTCGCCTCTACTATTTACAAACTGTTCTCAAATATTACTTTACTGCAAGAAATTGAAATTTTGTGCACGTTTCTGTCATTTAAATCTGTTGAGCGGGTGAGCGTCGTGCAAAAGTATCTGATGGATACATTTTGTCGGGCGCTCAATTCGCTTCGGTATTTTAACCTAAAAGTGAACAGAAAAATTATATATCTGATTGGGCACAAGCGAGTGATAAGCACAGCACATATTGTTGCTGTTGTTGCTATTATAATTTAAGCGATTCCTTCACGTGTGCAGTCAGTCATTAGAAGTCATCATGCATGCAATCTGTAGATACATTACACAACCATAAAATCAACATATATTCTTAAGCGTACACCCAACCACACCACATACATGAACGCACACACACAGCTGTTATTGGGTATAAATGAAGGTCACCTTCAGGCAGTTGAAATATTCAAAGAAATGCTCTGCATAATTCAACAATAACTTTCTGCGTGAATGCTGGGGTTGACTGTCTGTCTGTCTGACTGTCTGCCGTGCTACATAAGACGCCCTCGACAATGACACTGAACTTGACTATGATGATGAGTAACATGGACATGGTCCTGGACATGGTCCTGGACATGGTCCTGCACTTGAAGTGTGACCTCGACGTAACAGAATTATCGAGTATAGAATATAGAATACAGAGCCAAATAGAGCACTTAAAGCTGTAACATGAAGCAAGAAAATGAATAAGTTGCTGGAGCGCAAACATTTAACGCTTCATTAACTTTAGATAAAACGCAATGCCAGGCGCCAAACAACGACAACAACCAGGACTTGGTACACAAAACTGTCCAGCGACCAGAACTTGGTAGGGGTATGCACCTAGAAAAACAAATGGCATACTCAATGCGAGTACAACTGGCAGGGAGGAGTTTCAGCATTAGAAAACCATAAATCATTCTGCATTTCACAATCGACAATTCATTTTCCATAATGGAAAACCCAGCACAAAATTACAAGCAATTTAGACATATTAGCACATGTTTTAAGACAGAAAATGTATAAGAATTTGCTTAATTTAATTCGCAACAAATAAATTCAACGAATTAAACATTTCGTTTGATGTTTTCTCTCATTTTTCAGAGTGTAACTTTTGGCATGGTGTACAATTAACACCCACCCTTGATGGGAGTGAGGGAGAGTAACAAAAATCGATGCGGCTCAGTTCTTGCCGACAAGACAAGGTGACAACACGAAGGAAGCACTTCAGCACGCGCTCCTCCAATCCAAGGATTTGATGCCTAAGAGCTCTCGTATTTTTTCGTAGATAGTTTTTTTTTGTTTTGGGCGGAGTTGGGTGTGTTTTTTTTTGTAGGTTGGATTTTGGACTCACCTTCTCTCGCTTTCAAGTAGACCGTATTGGCCACAATATTCTCTAATTCCATTAGTTCCAGGTTGGCGGTTTTTTAATGAATCCTTTGGCGCTCTCAAAAAATAAGACACACACACACCTCGTATGCCTGTCGGCTTTTTTTTTTTGTGGATGAAAACAGTTGACTTTGCTTTCGAGCACAAACGCAACCGAGTTCAGTTATTGATGAACCTGAAGCTGAGTCTGACGCTAAGCTAACGATAAAACCTTTGCGTATTTTTGGCTGCCCTTTTTTTCTTCAAGCTTGCAGGTCTATGGCAAGCTGGCTAATTTGTTGCCGTCGTCTAAGATCCAGCGTTGCGGTACTTGGCCAAGTTACGCACACAGGCTTCATTTAGTTTCCAAGGTTGGGTTTGGGGCCAACAGAACGGAATTTACGTGTCTTTGATGTTTGTCAGTGTCTTGCAGCGTTTGATTGGATCTGTTGGATTTCTTCTTTTTCACTGTCCTTCCACTTTTCTTATCAGGCTTGGCTAAAGGTTGACGCTATTATCTGTAATGATATATGCGATAGAAAGATACAAGTATTAATAAACTGACTTGGGCATGAATTAAGAAGAAAATGTATACAAATAATATGCGTGCTCATAAATTATCTCATTAAGAGCAAGCATGGATTTAAATTTATAGTTGATTTGCCATACTTATAAATGCTCAACAAATTTTATATGACAAACAAATCGATTACAGTTCAGATATTATTTTGTAATATATTGAAATCGACATAATTATAAAATGTAGAATATTTTGAAATTAATCCCGGTGTTGATTTGATTTAATGTGCAGCTCTTTAAAGTCGCACTCAACATGCGCATCTTTTATTAAGTTTCGCCATGCATTCCCCAAGGTGTTGCAGGATTCAACAGAAAAAAGACCGCATGGCGACCACAACGAAGCCTGCCGGCGACAAGGCATTTGCTTATGTACAAGTACATATATATATTCATATACGTATATAAAATAACATGAATACATATTGCTCTACTGCTCTAAAATTTCACTTGAATGGTTGCGCCTCTTGCGTCCCCTGGCGGCTGTTGCACGTTGTGAATACGTGTACTTGTTGTCACCTGTTTCTCTTTCTGTTTCTGTCACTGACAAAGGAGCTGCGTACATTTGTATCAGCCAAAGTGCACTTAGAGTGTGTATCTGTGTGTGTGTGTGTGTGTGTGTGTGTTTTGAGACCTGGTTAGCAGCAATAGCAAAAGCAACTCCAAGGGCGGCGCTCTTTGGCTCGAAAAAAGCCGCAACATATTTTGTCCAAACGACGCGAAGTTTTTGTTGCTGCTGTCGTTGAGGTGTCGGCAATGTTGCGGTCGACATTTATTAATCATGGAAATGGAAATGGCAGAGAAGCGGAGAAGTGGAGAAGCAGAACAGCAGAACACCAACTTGGCAGCAGCTGTAACCAGAGATGGAGCACGCAGATAGACAGCTGAACAGAGTAGGAGAGGTGGGCGGTGTGGGGACACGGGTAAGCTAGGGGCGTGGCGTACGTGAGGTTATGCCTTAGCTCAAGTGGTGCGTCACGAATAACTAATAGCGATATAATTGAATGACACAAGTTTCCTATAAGCCTCGCCAGCCCAGACTGATGGCAGGATATGGTATGGTGGTGTGAGTTGTCCTGGTGGTGGCATCATCATCATCCACTTGTTTATATACGAGACACATTCATGTACTATCCACAATAAAAGTTCTTAATAAATCTAGTACTTTGTACAGTCAGAGATGAATCAACTGGAATCAAGCAATTAAGTTGCATTTCCACTAAAGTTTTTCTCCCAGTGCGCATAATTAGTAATTTATATTTGACATTGCTTTCTCAGCTAGTTCGGGGAATTAAATTTAAACGCTTTCAGCTATTTTCACTTATCAACTTGCCCGTGCGTCATGCTTCAACATTTTATTGAGTGATCTATCCCGTCGCCTTTCTTGCCTAATGTAGGCAGTTTTTAATTAAAAATGAACTCATGGCTATGCAGCAATTTGAATGCTTTATAGAAACCTATGTACAGACATATATATATATCAATATATGTATATATATCTATATATACATTAATAATAATAATGGGCAACAGAAGCGCACCATGTGCCCTGACTGAGCTGGAGATGGATTTGGAACTGAAAGCAGGCGTACATCAGTCAAAGCATAAAACTGTGGTCATGTCTGGACCATGTGAGTGTGTTTACATTCAAAACAAATTTCCGAGCACAGACAAATTTTTGCAATCAAGCAGGCAAATTAATTGTTTTTCAAATGCGTTGCCAAACAAATAAACCTATGGACAAATAAGCATCGGGCATAATCGACTATTAAATGCGCTGCAAATGCGTGCAACTTGAACGGAGTTCAAAATAATAATAGAAAAAACCAATCCAAGAAAAATGAAAAACAAATCTGATTAGATTAAAGTCACGTACTCAAAGTATGTTCGAGCTGAAAAGCACATTTAAAATCGATCAGTTTTGCCAGTGCAATAAAAAAATGTTTTCATTTAGTATGAATCAGATGAAGAAGTGAATTTTGTTCATATGTTTCAACTTTAAGCCATGCAAAAAGCGTTTAAGCTGTTAGCTTGACGACAAAAACTCAAATTTCAAATATAGTTTTAATGTAGAATATCCTGCATCGATTAAAAAAAGCCTTTGTTAAGTTTGACAAACACATAACCAAGCAGAGATTAGCTTAAATAGACAGCAATTAGTTAAGTTGACTTATCTCCATAAGTTTAGGACTGAATGAACATTTTTCAGAAGCACTCAGGTGAAAATCTTATCTTAAATTTGAAAGGAAATGACTGCGCTGTAAAGTGCTTATCAACGGCTACGCAAGTGTTTAAGTGCCGCCATTCTGCAGCATTCACACTTGGTTGTGTTTTGTGATTTTTTTTTTTATTGACGGCAAGGAAAGGCAAGGCAGCAGCACAGTGATGCATTAAATGAATATGCCCATTCAATTTATTTGAAAAGGTAAAGCACATAATGTGCGTGTAGTGCCTCCTAAAAATACAGAATGAGGCGCAGATTCTGAGGAGGCCAAAACAAACTCAAACGAACACATGAGCTCTGCCTTCCGGCCCAGTGATGTGTGTGCCGCTGTATGTGTATTAGTGTGTTTGTGTGTATGTGTGTTAGTGTGTGTGTGTGTGTGTGTGTATGTGTGTATGTGTGTTAGTGTGTGTGTATGTGAGTGTGTGTACAAATGCGCTAAAAGCCACTTTATTGAACATTTGCGCCATTAGGACTGGCAACGGGACGCAGCAGGTACCGTGACGATGACGTTATAAAAACTCAAATGACTTTGTCAGTCAGTCACTCGTCGTGGCACACACACTAACACTAACACACTAACACACACACACAGACACGCACACACCCCCACACGCATGTACATGTGCGGGGCAGCCATTATGAAAATTTTATGAAATGGCGTAAATGTGCATAAAGCTCATAACAAAATTAAGCAGCAGCAAAAACAACAACACCAACAATAGGAACAACTACAAAACGAGACGATGAACAAAATCCGATGGCCGACATTGCCTTGACATTTTTCCGAGTGTGTCTGGAGGGCGTTTAATACTGCGATGCTCATTGGGAATGCTGTTGACGACGTTGTTGTAACAACAACCCGGTTGCAAGCAGGAAGCATACATAAAGTATAGCAAACATTTTTAGAATTATACTTAAGGAGTATGTTACCCTTCTCAAGTACTGATATCGAAAGCTAAATAAAAAACTATGAATATTAAAATATTTGGCATAACTTAATAAAAATAATAACCACAAAGCATAAAATTAAAATGTATTCATTTATTTTATGTGCCAGTCGACTAAAGCTTGCTTAGAACTCGCTCACTTTTGAGTTTCAAGAACTAAATATTAATTGGTAGCCATGAAAAAAAAAACAGGGCATTTGCAAGTCACGCACACTTTTGGACCATCATTAGTGTGTTTCTGTCAGAACAAATAGGTTATATCAGGGCTCACTGAATTTATTTAGTTATGTTCTATTTGGTTGTGACTTTGCCGCTAAGCCCATGCTCC
Organism: Drosophila cognata; assembly: GCA_035041535.1. Taxonomy (NCBI): domain Eukaryota; kingdom Metazoa; phylum Arthropoda; class Insecta; order Diptera; family Drosophilidae; genus Drosophila; species Drosophila cognata. The sequence continues at coordinate 5,956,251 of JAWNLC010000571.1, read as the reverse complement.
TTCAGATGCTAAGCTGCCTTAAGCAAGCAGCTATTGACTTATTAATTAAGCTGCAGCCGGGAAATATGGGGTAAACAAAGCCTGTTAACGTATTTGGCCAGCCCTTATCACATTTCTGACAGCCCCTGTCGGCCACGGGCTCAGATCCCAAAAGCCCAGCCAGATAGACAATTTTAATGCTGTCAATTTGAATGCCAGGCGCGGCTTTCGGGTCAGCGGAACGCTGTCTGAATAGCTAAGTGGGCTTAAAAAAGAAATACCTTCCGTTAGAATGTATATATATATATATATATATATATATTATATATATGTGTGCGTGTGTGCCCAGTTATTAAAACAATTTGAGCTTCGAACTGAGAGCAGTTTTCTGCACTGAGAAACTCCAATCAAGAAGACCCAAACGGATATCCGCTGCTCCCGCTTTAGTTATGAACATGTCTTCCCCTTCTTGGCGCTGCCTCCTGCCTTTCCGCCTAACCGCCTGTCAGCCTGCATCTTGTTAGGTGTCCAAAAAGAGAATCGCCCAGAATGCTGGTCAGAGAACTTAGTGCAGGCAGGCTTCCGCAAAAGGCTTTTATTTCTATTTTTTTCCCATTTTGTGGATTTCATATATTTTTATGCTACGCAATGTTGCTTGCTATTTTTGTTTTGTATACCCTACCCCACAGGGCATTCTAGACTCTGTGAGTCTATTTGAAATGTGTATTTTCTATACACATAAATGACCCAGTCGATAATGCCATGTGATGACTTTTTGCACGAAAACTTACCCGTGGGAGAACCAAGCCATATACTAACTACAACTATATATATATATATATATATATATATATATAGCTCCCATAGCTATAGACATTTAGCGGTGAGTGTATGTAATCTTCGGCGTGCCCATGAAAGATGTCCTTGTTAGTTTTTATTTCGAGACCTGGCCCCCTTTATTTTTTCGTTCTGAAAGCGCAATTTATTTCCGTTAAACTTGGACGTGTGTGTGTGTGTGTGTGTGTGTGTGTGTGTGTGTGTGTGTGTGTGTGTGTGTGTGTGTGTGTGTGTGTGTGTGTGTGTGTGTGTGTGTGTGTGTGTGTGTGTGTGTGTGTGTGTGTGTGTGTGTGTGTGTGTGTGTGTGTGTGTGTGTGTGTGAGAGTCTGTGGGTGGCTGCATGAGTGTGAGTATGTGTGCGTGTGGTGGTTGGGAACTCAAAGGATCAACTTTCGCCCACACCCCGCAGCAAAGGCAATGCATGTGTCTGCCATGCATTTTGTGTGGACGCCCTTAAAATTGTTTTCACTTTAATTTGCAGTCGTTGCAATATTTAATCAGCTCTTATTATATCATCCTTGTAAAAGGTACATTAGAATTGTGCTGAATGCAGCAGGTCCTGCAGAATATATTCGCATATATTTTCTGTCTGCAAACAAAAATGCATATGCAAGGGAATGCATCTCTTGCTTATACCCTGTAGCCGCAGCTATATAGACTATATTAAGTACACACAATTCACGACTTTTAAATAGGTTTCTTTCTTTCATATCTTGCATACTAAGGCAACTCTCTTAAATCCAATTGTGAAAACAATTCAGCAGACTTCACAATCAATTTCATGGCTACACAGTGTCTGTTGGTTGGGCATGCTCCACTGTGAGCATTGCCAGCTTGTTGCTGTTCCAGTCAATGAATTAAAAGCATTTTATTATGCGCACACAGCAAAGATTACAAAGTTTGCGATAAGTTGAAAATTTATCAGTGCAATTGCTTGCAATTTACTCGATTAACTTTTCGAGAGCGAAAATACTTTATATACATTCATATACATTCATATACATATATATATATATATATAATACGCAATAAGTGGTCTGGTCTTTTCATTGGAATCATAATTGTTGAATGGCCACTCTGGCAGCCAAGAGGTTTGTTAAACTCAAAGATGGATTGTAAAGCAAAGTAAAAGTATTTATATCAGCTAAAACTGATGATTTTTTCTTTAATCTTTTTAAGTTTGGTTTCCTTAAATGAGACAACAAATGATTTTCAGGTTTTAATATTATTAATCATGTGATTGATTATCATTGTCATTCAGCCAATCCAGTGATTCAGCCAATTAGTCAGTGAGTTCATATTTTTGTCCCTTATTCAGCAAATCAATCAGACGAGCCGTAGGTCGTTCAGTGAATCGCATGAACATTCATTCAGTCAATCAGTCAATCAGTCAATCACTTAGTCCCTTATTCAGTCAATCAGTTATTCCGTCAATCAATTAGTGAATCCCTCTGTCAGCACAATTAGTTAGATTGATGTAGTAATTATTTGCTTTATCATAGAGAAAATATGCGATGGATTATAATTTGTGTTATATTTTGAGTGAGTCTTAATGAATTCCATGCCTATACATCATTGTGGCAAACATTTGTATTTATCACATCATTCAAGCAAACAAGCAACGAATATTATAATATACTTGGCTCAGTTACAATCCGTTGCTAATACCACTTGAATACGATACTGTTGAGAGCATGTTGGTTAAGAGTAAGGCATAGTAGATGTGAAAAACGTCAGCTGTCACACACACAAACACACAGAGAGGCACACATAGATAGGTACTGACACAAACGTTAGTTAACCGCAAAAGACGTGTAGATGACGCTTAGGTAAGATGCCAGACCATGAGAGAGACGGAAATAAGAGATAAGTAAAGCCCCATAAATGCGATAGGCGTTAGTGGTTAGTTTTCGGTCATGTGATTGACTTATGATAATCGGAATTTGTAGCAACCTCTGCCTGAAAGCATTATCGTTATCAACGTCATTAACATTCGGTCCACTCAGTCCACTTAGGCCCACATTCCAATGTAATATTTAACAGATACTCGACAGCTTAACATTTGCAGTCCACTTAGGCCCACATTGGCATGTAATATTTAACAGATACTAGTTTAGCTATGCCTGAAAGCACGTGTCAAACGCAGTCCAACTGAATGTCAATTATGCCTCTTGTATATGGCAAAGTTCTCCTTGAGTACATTTCCAATGCGTGTTTCCAATTTGAGCTCTTGCCCGCTTGTTGAGTTTATTGTCTGCTTAAAATCAGAGCAGCTGCAGCGACGAGTATGGTAAATATGCCCCAGGACATGTTGTGTCCTCGCGCACAGTTCTTGTTTTTGTTAGCGTTGTCTCAGCCAGTCAGCGCCACTCATCCTGGCAATCAATAAGCCCACAAAACAACCAGGCCAAAACTGACCCAGTTTGCCGCAAGGACAATGGCCAGCTCCTGGCTGCAACAGTCAGGCGAGAGTAGTTTCATTTTTCTTACTATATATATATATATTCATGCACTCGAAAGGGTGAACAAAAAAAGAGTATTTTTTGTGTTAGGCGAGAGTAGATTCGCTGTAGTATTTAAGTTTTAGCCAACTCTGGCTGTTGTCCAATTTTGGCAGCTAAATTAAATGTTTTGAACTTGGGGTATGTAATTGTACAGCTAAATAGATTTTGTTGTTAAAGTCACAGTTTAGTTAATATTGTAAAGACTTATTGTCAACTACAAAATTCCTTGTTAAGTGCTGATTTTACACTGGTAGCAAAGTATGGCACAGTCGAGAAATGCCAAATAAGATTTTATTTTTACTTTTTATATATCTGCAGGGCTTTTTGTCAAGCAGCCAAGAAACAGTTGGCGGCATGCATCAAGTCATGATGCTGCATAATCTATAAAACGACAGAATAAGAATGCAACGATTCTCGACACTGGCATTTGACGTATGATGACAATAAGCCAAACAAATGCTGGCAAACTTCAGAATCTCGCCTTGGTCAAAAGCTGTTGCATGCTTTCTAGCGCATTGAGGCATCTGATTTCCAGTGTATCCTGTGTAATGTTTCCTGATGTTTGCGCCACAACATATATTTTGGCATATGTTTTCACAGTGTGTGTTTATAAATAATTTGCATTCACATATACCAACAGAGGGAGAGAGATACAGATCGAGAGAGAGAGAGAGGGAGAGAGTGATGTGTAGAGTGTGAATGTTGTCCGGTTTCGTCTGTGTTTGTTAAAAGCATCGTTTCATATTCATATTCATGCCTTTTTGGATCTAGATTTAGACAAAGCGTTGAGAACGGTCTCGGCTCTCAGTTCTCGGGTTTAATTTATTCGTTTCATGGATAGCATTTCAATTAAAGCATGTTCTGTTTGCATTTAAATTGTTCTGCTCAAATATGTAAAACTCAAGTCGACCACATTTCACTTTTACTGTATTTGTATTTAATAAAACTTGTGCAAACATCAAAGCCCACAGCTGTGGCAGCAACAGCATGGGACTTCACTCCATTGCAAGTAACTTTGTATACAGCACAAATTCGATGCCATCAATTTCTCAATATTTGTCTATGAAAAAGCTGCGCACAAAAGTTATGATTTATGCTTGTGGGTCAAAGCTGTCAACATGCAAACTGAAATATATAAAACAAACATATTGTTACCACACAGAAATACACACATAGGCTCACACACACACACATACAAACAGAAAGCAAAAAGTAGGCATGGACATGTGAACGAGATACCCCGTGACTTATTGTTTATATATTAATAATTATTAAAATTAATAACAATAATATCAACTATGATTAGGAAAATAAATAAACTTGCAATCAGATATTTATTTATGAGAAATTCAATTGAGTTTTGAAAGAGCTTTCAAATTTCAATCCTTAAGCTAGCATTTGTGCAGGAATTTAAAAAAAAAAAACCCTTTTAAGCGGACACATTTGGCAAGCCAAAACATTTCCAACTCGATTATCTTTTTACAAACTTTAATTACAAACCGCTAGCCACAGGCCAAAAGGTCATTTACCAAAACTTTTTAAACAAAAGATAAGATTTCGATGCTTATATTTTAAAGACTACTTTAAATGGATAAAAATTTTACATACAAGAAGCGAAACACAAAAAAAAAATAGAAGGAAAAACGTAGCAGTTCAAGCTGACGAAATTTTGACCCGGAAGACGCTTCGAGAACACAGAAAAAAGCACGTAGACGAGCAGGGGGAGTAAAAAAAAAAAATAGCTCGCATCATTTCAACTAAACGTCAAATTTTTAAGAAAAAAAAAAAACGAGAATAAAAAAACGAATTTTCCATTTAAATTTTAATAAGCAGCATGTTTTTTTTTTTGTTGTTGTTGCTGGCTGCCTGCCTTTGATCAGGAACGGAACAGCAGCGCGTAATAAAGCACATAGCTTAAAAGTCTATCAAAAAGCATTCGGAGCCATATAAATGGCATTAAATCGACGTGCACTTGCCGTGGGCCAAGTAAACACACAGGACTCATGCGAGCAAAAAAATAACATAAAGAATTTATTCTACAGCTCAAGAAAAAAATAATGCGAAAACGAAATAAAAACTGCCGATTTTTCAATGAGCTGCCAAATATTGGAGAATTTTTTATTTCGAGTTATAGACGAATACATACATAGTGTGTGGCATGAACAATTCCCATTGGAATTGGTTGTTGTTGTTGTTACTTAATTTATCGCTTTATTAATAATTAATGTGTGTTTACGGCTAGTTATTTATTGCGGAGCAGACTGTATATTAAATACATATAACAACGTGAACATGCACAAACTCAGCACACTGGCATTAAGCAAAAAAAATTGACTCCATTCAAAAATTTATGGGGTATTTTTTTTATTTTTTTTATTATTTTTATTTTTTTTTATTCCCAGCGGTGCTCATACTTAAGTGAATTACACAAAATTTGAGGCACTTGGGACACACTTTTAAAATTGCGACAGGGTGGCGCCCAACACCTTGCGTTAAACATAAATAATGCCGTAGATAACAGGCCAGAGCACGCAAAAAGATAAAACGGGCAGAGAGATAGATAGAGAGAGAGAGAAATGTGGGAGATGGATAGGGAGAGACTGCTGAACCCTGGGGAATGTGACGCCTAGCATGCGAAACATTTGAAGGGCATGAAGCGTAAATGATTTACAAAATAAAGGCCAGCTACGTATACACTCAGAAAAAAACAAAACAATTGCGAATTTGGAACACAATTGATTTATTCCTCTCATTGCGAAAAAGTTAAGTTCTTATACGCAGCACTTGCTTACTTTAAGTAAGTTGTTAATTTCATCCCTCATACAATTTGGTTGCATAATCTTAGACAAAAGTAAATTAACTTAATGAACATATTTTACTTATTTTAATCACATATCGTTACTTGAAGTCTGATTTAGTTTTAATTTGAAACATCAAAGTTTTAAAATCATTCCTGATAAATAGCGTGAATCAAGCATTTTAATTCTTAAGCCAGTTATTTATTTCAAGTACAAAATGCCTGCATGCGATTTCTTGATTTCGAAGATTGGTTCTTAATTATGGCACATGAAAGATCGCTTTTTAAATCAAGAATGCTTCAACTTTAGGGTTTCTCCCTGTGTAAGAGCTTAAGCAATTGGTTGTTAAATATTTAAGTCTAAATTCATTGCAAATACAGCGACCGGCTAAAGATGTTTTAGGCTTTTTCTCCAAGGCGATAGACTTACTTTATGACTGGCCCCATAAAGTAGTATTAATGTTGAGAATATTACGATTACCTTTGCCATTTTGAATCGAGTTCCATAATGAACTCAACTGTAAAATTGGCACCGCTCGCTCCGTCAACAATCAACGCTGTAGATGATTGTGGAGTCGGTGGCGTGGGTGGTTGGATGTTTCGAGCACCACCCGTCAAAAATGTCTGCGGTTGAGAAGTGGGCAATGCAAAGTGGTGCCGTTGCTGACTGGCCGCACGGCTCTCTGCAAATAAATAGGCAAATACAGACAATGAAACATTTATTCAGACCGCAGGCGCAGCTCTCGACATCATCCACGTCCACGTCCACGTCCTCATCCGCATCCCCATCCTCATCCTCGCCTTTTTCGACATCCTGGCAGCCACAAAGTTATTCAATCTATTTGATGCCAGTCGTGCGTATAGACGACACCCATCCTTTCGCCTTCTCGGCCCGTTTCGACTGTGCTGTTGAAATGCTGCAGTCTGTTTGCTTTAATTGTCGACTGGCCGGCTAAAGGATGAAAGGATTGCATGCTGCTAACACTAACTGCTGACTGCCGACTGCCGACTGATGGCTACTGGACAGCTTTAACCACCAAAACTCTTGGCTCGATGCTGATTAGCCTGTCAGCTCAGACAAATTGCCTTTAGCACTCCGTAACCAAAGTCGACACCATTGGAATCAAATTCAATTAACACACTCAGCGCAATACAATGTTCCTAATTCAAATTAATTCAATCGCAAGAGAAGACTAAGAAAATATCTCATTCTTAAATACAAACAAATCATTATGTAAATGATCGTTAATGTTGCACAAATCAGTACAGAAATGCTTAAGTCAAGCAGAAAATACTATTACAAGCATTTTTGTACTCAAAAGTTGTGTCCAAATTTCCAATAACTGACTTAAGAGCTCCACTTCATTCCAAGTTATGTCGGGATTGATTTAAGAGCATACTTTAAATTTGTGTCAAACGTCATTTCAGAACTCAACTTTATTATATGGTTATGAAAGAATTGATTTAAGAACGTGACAACTAACATCCCCAAAGTTATCAAGTTGCTGCTCAAATAAATATCTGAACAACTGTTGTAAAATGTGAATAATCTGACTTAGTTTTTACTGCAACGGATTTACATATAGCAATTTCGGGATTATATAAAATAATCGATAAAGTATAATGCCCTTCCAGGAATGTTCGTTTTGAGAGCACTACTCAATATTTATGTCAGCTCAAAGCACACTATAAGCGAAATATTATTGGTGTTGATTATATGAATCCAAGTTCATTTTTGATACCATGACAAATACAAATAGAAATCCAAGTATGAACATAAATCCAAATACAAATACAAATACAAATACAAATACAAATGTAATGCCATCAATAAAATGCGGAATAGCTAGCTGCGTTGCTGAAGCTGCCACGTTTTGGCCACTTATGACACCTCCACTCCGCCTTAGACGCCCACTAAAAATGTTGCCATATTCTCAGCAAAAGAGACATTAATGTTCTGTCTAGTTGTTGCCACACAATACTTTGTTTGCTTGCTGGCGGCCAAATTTACGCTTCATTGAGCCAGGAGATTTCATTAATAAAAAAATGGAAAATAGGCAAAGACCAGGCAGAGAGACCAGGCAGAGACCAGGCAGAGACCAGGCAGAGACCAGGCAGAGACATTCAGACAGATAGACGCTGTCGACCAGGCCAACTTTGGCAATGGCAAGCGGATTTAACTATTCATGAGCGCACACACAACGACGCTAAATGTTGTACAACAACAAGTACAACAACGTTGCCTCCTTTTCTGGTATATACACGTATTTACATTTAAATACATGCACAAGTGAGATCTTTGAGTTAAAGCGGCAGCTTTTACTTATACAAAGCATTTCGAGTGCTTCGCCTGTCATAACAAATAGCACGTGCATAATTTCCACAACAACAACAATAAAACCAAAAACATGTTTTTAAGGTGCGAGTGAGTTGGATAAAAATGGTATTGTAAACAAGTGCCATGTTGAACTCCACCTTCTATAAAGACTGAGATCCGCCAAACTGATAGGCAGGCAACAAATTGTATTTCGCATATTTGTGCGGAGTGCGGCCAGGAATAACTAATATGTGTAGTTAACATAAGTTATGTTCAGTTCGTGCTAATACATAAATTAAGTTTAATAACTCTAGGTCGGCATGCTGTTTTTAGCATATTCCTGAGAAGAGGTTAGAGATTAAATACTATCTGTAACAAGCGCATAACCGGTGTCTGGGCAGACACCATAGAGATACTCGGATATTGCGTGAGGCGTACAACAGATTTACTTTGCTTTATAGTCTTTGGTCTAGTCTCTGTTCAGATCTGTATCTGAATAAGAATTCATGAATTCATTTGGTGTCTATAGTTCTCTTTAGCCACCAGTGGTATTTCCATGTAAATTTCATAATTGGTAACGAAACCCCAACAAAATAAACAATATTAATCATGATAGTCATTTAGAAAAATTTAACCTCCAATTCTTTTCTACAGTTTCCTTAAAATATCAAATTGCAACACAGACAGCAGAACAGTTTCAGGCGCATGCCATTTATAATCATAAATACGTATAATATAATGCATATATATAAATATATATGTATATGTATATATGCCAGCTGGCAGACATTGAAATCGTTTAACAGCCTCAACCCACGCTTTGGCATTCCATGAGCGCAGCGCATATGAGAATTGGAAAAACATGTAACAGCAATGGCAAATGCCAGATACAAATAGAAGCTGACAGAGAGACAGACGAATTCGACAGACGGACAGACATTGGGGGAAAGCGGAAACATGTTTGAACGTACCTCCCACATCCATGCTACATATCCTTGTTCCATTCGCTTTCCGCCTACAGGTTTTGCTCAATGGAGTATTAGAGTTTGATGGTATGTGTGTGTATGTGTATGTGTATTTGAGTGTGTGTGTATGTGTGTGTGTATTTGAGTGTGTCTGTATCTGTGGCGGTCATTCGATTGTAAGCTGTGCAGAATGCCTCGGAAATGAATGGGAGGTAGGCATAAAAGCCTAACAAAAATCTCTCCTCCTAGTTATGAGTACACTCAGCGAAAATCAGTGTTACATATGCAAATCCAATAGGAGTAGAGTTTCTAACGATTTATTTCTCAAATTACAAAGTATTTGTGCTGGTTCGAGAAATAACAGCTTCGTGCTCTGCTTGACTTGGCGGCAAACATTCCCCTCATTTTCGCGAGTGTATTTACATATTCTAATTTTTTGGCAGCCGAAACGAATAAAAAAAAATGTTTTAAGCTGTGGGCGACATTTTAATTGAAATGTACAGGGCATGTGGCTGTAATCAACAGAACAAAGCAAAAACTAAAACAAGAAAAAGAAACAGAAAAGAAATACACGAAAGATAAAACAAAATGAGGAGAACGCGAAGAAGAAGACGTAGTCGTAGTAAAAGCATTGACTTTGCTTCTCGTGGCAAGCTGCAGGCGAAGCACAGACAATTTGGCAGTTGTATGACATGATGAAAACAATTCCAAGATGCTACCAACGCCCAGAGATGCTTATTACGCAGAGCGCTGTTGGCCAGGCAATCACAATAAAGACCCAGAGAGAATGAGAAAATGAGAGAGAGAGATACAGAGAGAGAGAGCGAGAGAGAGAGGGAGAGAGAGAGAGAGGGAGAGAGAGAGAGAGAATAAATGGCGAGTCTGGCAAATATTTTCACTATGTTATGTAGATAAGTGCTTAGGGTTCGGTTCTCTTTTGCTTGCCAGCCAGCCTTCGTCGCCGTGGTAGCAGTATATAAAACCGGCATGACTATAAACCCTTTTTCAGACAATTTAAGCCAAACAGCGTGAGGATTTACTTGGCTGGCTTGGCCGTTGATGCCATCGTCGTCGTCGTCATCATTGGTTGCTGGCCTCTTGCAACTCTCGAAGCTTTACGATTGAACTGGATTTAATTTGGTAAAATTGTGCGGGCACTTAAATGGCCAACAACTTGAGATGACTTTTCAGTGGAGCACAGCGTGTGGATATATCTTTTATCTTACATACAACATGATTTCATGCAGATTGCGTAAGCACCACAAAGAAAAGTTTCACTTTTCTGTTTCATTCACCCCTAAGCAAAATAAATAATTAAAAACCACTCCCTTAGGTTATTTATTAGTCTAAATTTTAACGTTAAAAAAAAAACCTTCCACAACAATAATTTTAATTTTCCACTATGCTCGGTGCTGTGTGTGTGTGTGCTCCCCGGTGTGTCGTAACTTTGTTGTAAACTCAACAAAACTCAATTACGCGACTTTTAGTTGCTACTACTACTTAGCTTCCGTCTCTGTGTGCGTGTGTGTGTGTGTGTGTGTGTGTGTGCACCAAATAGCGAGATACATTTCCATATTTAAACTACACGCTAAACTAAAAGTGAAAGTTAACTGACCATAGCAAAATTAGAACAAACTTTTCAACCATATATCACCTTAATTGTTGCTATTCCTTTTTGTGGGTTAATCGTAAACGATTTACGGGATGTGTCCATCTAACACAAACATAATACTAATTATTCATTCCACTTCTTTGAAATTGTCGCCTTTGACGTTGCATTGTTTTTATTCATTCTTGTGCAACATTGTTTTATTGTTTGTAATTTGGGTATAATCGCCAAATATGGAGGTAATTAAATTTTAATAGTTCAGACGAATATCGGAAATATGATGCTAGAAAAATGGCCAGGGGTGTGGCGGTTCAGAATCACTCAGAAAAAACCCCGTAAAACGATTTGTATTATTAAGCAGACCTTAGTTCAAATAAAATTCTATTTACTGAATATTTTATTGCAGCGCAAAGGAGTTAATTTCAAAATATCTTCACAGGGAATTAAGTGAGTTTAACGACATATTAATAGCCGCACTTTTCATAGCTATTCATGTAGAAATAACCATTAAATCGATTTGTTCATTTCCTTCATTTAGCGTTAAGACCAGAAGCATTTAAATGGCCATTTTGTAAGGTTGCTGGTTTTTAATTGCATGTTGCATAACTGTTGGTCAGTTAATGGCCACTATAGATACGCATTTTGTTATTTTGCCAGAGGGGTTCCAGTTCAGTGACGCCACTCATTTGCGACGGGGCGGCGACGGGTAAGTGAGAAAGTGTTGCATTATTATTGGGGAAAGCATAGAGTTGGCAATGTCATAATTGGGCCATGGCTAGAAGCAGCAGTTGCATAAATTGCGCTCAGCGTTGACAACATTAATGGGACGCCCACTATTGATGACCAGAATTTTGTATGCAACGAGCACAAGAATAAATCGTGCTCCCCATTCGAGTATAATCCTTGATGTTGCACACATTATGTGTTGCCTACATCGCTGGGGCGTCCCTATGTCTGCAACGCTTACGAGACAAGAAAAATAACAACCGACAAGGATATTTTTATTAGTTTTAGTTTTATTGCCATTGCTGGCTTGCATTCCATGGCTTGTTTGCTTGGCTGCTGTGCATAAGAGCACATCTCCTATGCACATACATAAATCGCTTTCAACTTGGATGCATGGTCATATTCCAGCTATTCACCAGAACAAAATACTATAATAAATGTAACTCGCTTTCGTTTAAATGCATTTTTGCTTTTGACACATGCAATATTTACTTTAATTTATTCACGCATAAATTGTGGTTACTCCTTTGTACAAATACAGAAAATCCATAAAGTTCTGGTTCATATTTGAATTTGCCATTTTTGGCTTTATTTGCAAAACTGAAATTTGAATGGAGACAAATTTGCATATGAAACTAAAACACGCATATGAAAGGTTATAAAAACAAAATCAAATCAAAATCTAATATAAAATGCAGAAATTCCACACATAAACAAAAAAAAAAGCTATCCTGAGTTTGCTGAATATTTTATATACTCGCAGAAACAACTTCAGAAATAAATTATGCTATAACTTTTCAAATATGCATATAATATAATTAAAAAATATATAGCTTAATTGCATAATAATGATAAAAAGTTAAATAAAGTTGATATAAAACAAAAATACTTATTCAAAAATAATGAATAAAACATTTATTACTTTTTCCTCAATCACAACTTTTTTGCGAATTTCTACTAAAACAAATATTTACTTTTGAAGCAGCACTTTATGAAATTAAAAAAAAAATGGTTAATGGATTAGAAATTTGAAAGCCAGTTCTATGCAAGCTTTGTAAGTGAAATTTAGTGATTATATAATTCACATTTTATTATGCCAAACTGCAACACTTTGAATACTTTACGGACAGTTAAAGGCTATGTGAAGTAGCAGACTTTCAGTTGCAGAAAGTAGTGATATTAGAGTTAGAGCCCCTTGCCAATTTAATCAACTTGGCAAATGACAGAGGGTTAGTTACTCCAATGGGTTAGTAGTGTAGTAGCTGTAACAGTAGCAGTATTATCTCATTTGAGCTGCTGTAGTTTGTTCATTTATTTGCAGTTGGCTTTGTCAACACGATAATTATATGCAATTAAGGAGGACAACAAAGTTGGCTGCATCTGCAGAGGAATGAGCCAACACGAATGCACATTAAAAGCAGCTGCACGTAGCCCAAATTGATGAGGAAAATAGAGCAACAGCAGCAGGAGAAAGGCCAACCAGAAATTTGCCATTTAGATGCATCTATGTGGTAGCTGCCCGACTCTCTGACTGTGTCTTCTCTTGGCCCGTTTCGGGTCTGGTCTACCTTTGCGTAGATAAGGCAGAAGCTGCACACGTATGTTTGACTGCTAATCAGCATACGAGCAGACAGCAAGTTGACTCTGCTGCGTGTCAGCGCAACATTCATGTATTTTGGACTAGAGAAGGAAGCTTGAAAACAACGAATCCAAAAAAAAACTATGTTTTTATACTAGGTAACATCTAAGAAACATTTAAGAATGACTCACTGATTGGTGCATTAATTTAATAGAGATTTTTGTTTTGCTATAATATGGAAAGATATTCAATAATTAATAGATAAACATTGCCACATGTGGGAAAATGTTCACGTTCGCGATGTGGAAAAACAAAATCGACACGCAAACATTTCTAGTCTGGAGCTGTGCAATTTACTGTGGCATTAATTCAGTGTGCGTTGCAGCAAAAAATTAAAAACAAAAAAAAGAAGAAAGAATAGAATCTCACATAAAATTTAATTTAAGCGCTGCCAGCACGACACAAAATCTTTGCAACTAAAGGCTGCTTGACTCCTCGGCTGCTCGGATGCAGGTCTGGGAACTGAAACCAAATAAATTGCAGTGAAATGCAGCACGCAAGTAGCGTTATATTTATGCAGCAGGAAGCACTGTTCCCAGCAACTGCAACGGCAACGGGATCGAGACAGAGACCGGTTCTTTGCTTTCAGTTTGTGGAGTTTGCGTTTTGGGGCAGGCGGCTGGCAGCCGAGATGCTTGGCTGCATCTCAATGGCATAAAACACACCACCTACACCAAGCATCCCTTCGCAATGGAGCACATGTGGCGTCCCTTTTGCCAGCACCTCTAGTCGCGCCCTCAGCTCGAAATAAGGGAAGAAATCTTGCAAATGAACAAAAATATGCAGCAAAAAAATATATAAGAGCAAACAACATTGGAAAACAAAAACGGTTGAGCAAAATTCTTTTGTATGCAGCACAAAAGAAGCGACATCGGCAAAAGAGAACCAAATATGTGGGGGAGAAAATGGCAAGCTACTTTGGCCAAGTTCCGCAGAGCCCGAGTTGCATTTGAACACTGGCAGACAACACTTAATCGAAGTCGATTCTCGACGAAAATCAAAAATCTCGTACATCTGGTACATAGGTTAGGTTAGGTAAGAAGACTGTTGGCCACTTACGTTCGAATTGGTCGGTTGGTCGGTGCTTCCCTGACACGGAGTGGAACGAACGAGATCAGAAGGGAACGCAATTTTTATTGGTCCCATATTTGATACTTAAAAGGTGTTCAATTTCAGATCCGAATTTATTGACCTGTTAACAATTTTTCGCCAACAATTAAATTGATTATTCCAGTTGCGTGCTTACCAACAGCAATTTTTTCTCAGTGTGCATCATATTTCTATATTTTTTTTTGGGTAATATGCAGTGTTTAGATGAAATGAGAACACGACGCCATCGCTTGCAGTGCGGTTCAAATAGAAAAGAAAAAAAGAAGTCATTGGCCTTCTTCTTCTTCTTCTTTTCATTGGTGCGCTCTTTGTGCTTTTGGTTTCTTTTGGTTTTTAGAGCCTGGCGCACCCATCAGAAATCGACATCGACATTGGCATTGCCCATTAGGGCTGATTGCTTGGCGCGCAGACATCAATCAAGGGAAGTCTGCCTCGATGGCATGCCCGACGAGGAGGTTATATAAGAAATGCAAATGTGTCGATTGAAAAAAGCACACATCATATGATAATCATGTGATAATTTGTATTCTATTTTAACTTGGGTGTGTGTGACTCAGCGATTGAAATGTCCAATTAGAAACAGCGCAACTACAAAGTCGATTCGCAACTTGAATTGCAAAGTGCAATAAAACTGCCGGCCAATTTGCATGGTGTGAAAATTATCATCGCACGACATACAGCCAGTCAAAAGCAATTGGGTCACTTTGAATAAGGCATTTCTATTATGTACTTATTATCACCAGCGGAGCTTATTGTTAAGATTACGTACAACGTGGGTGCGAACACTAAAGCAGTGGGAATTATTTCACGGTCGAGTAGTTACTGAACACAATTGTTGCTCTGTGCATCAGTAAATCAGTCAAGCAAAACCAATTTTTATTTATGATTGATGTCATTACATAGATGTATACATTTAATATACAAGTTTAACTATAGCGATGTGGATATCAATATAAAATTCAATTATTTTTAGTTCACTACGCAACGAAAAATATTTAAATAATATTATACATATTTAACTAATATTTTTATGCAGATACTGTTTGTGTTTTGGACACCCCCAACTACACTTTTATTTAACTCCAAAAACTATTTTTTTTATTTAAATAATAATAAATTATAATGAAATATGATTACAAAAGCTTAAAATAACCATGACATGACCGCAAAATATGAAATGCTGGTTAACAACACAGTTTACTGAGTCACATTTAAATATTAACATTGCTGCGGTTATAGTGAAAATAATTAAACATGTGTATATTTAATGGAAATTCCAGCTCATTATCGAATTATAAAATAATACAAATAGCGATGGCATGGCATGCTGCACAGGCATTGTCGGCGGCTCCTCTGTTGTTGTCGCAATCCACACGCCGCTCCGCCATTAGAATAACTTACTCAATACAATTTAATGCTTAATGCAAGAAGAAGCACAATTACTCTAAACATTTGACGCGCCCGTTGAATGAAGCATGCCACAGTGGAATGCGCCGCTGTGTGTGCTGTCTGATTGCGAATGAATGGAAGCGCTCAGCACGGATAGACGAAGAGAGCTCTTGCGCGTCGCAACCCAACTCAAAGGGGGCAACAATAACAATAAACATATACAACATTCCGATGCCATATTGCGCCAATCGAATCCAACTGAATTACACACAATGCGCCTCATTCTCAACGCAACAAAGTACAATCTTGAGTTACATTTTTTTTTTTGGCCACAACATGAAATGATTATTCGGAAAATTCAATAGTGTTTTTGTTTCGTTTTCACATACAGTTTTTTTACCATGCACTCATTCAAAATGGTTGAAACAAATGTTATAATATTGTGAAAATGTTTCGTATTGTTTACTACGTTTTTGTTTGATTGTTTTTTTTTCTTATTTTTATTACAATTTTTAATAATATTTATTATTATTTCTTTTTAATTTGAAATCTCGTCATAGTTTAAATCAGGCAACCTAAGGTTAAGTTTATCAAACTCAATTTTATTCGGGATACTGATTTCATAGCACAACTAATAGCACAACTCATTTCAAATAAACATTACATTCCGAAATATGGAATATTAATTTTTGTATTAAAGCGATAAATGCAGATAACACACACAAATTAAGGAAAAAAAAGCTGCCACCATTCCACTTAGCAGAAATAATTGTGCATATTTGACAAGGGCTGTCAGAAAACAAAAAATACATATAATGAAATGAACACCTTTTGGCTCATGTCAAATCCATCAAATCAAATGTGCTGCTGGAAAGTGTCCATTCAATAAGTGTCTAGGCATGGAGTATTAAGCAAACAGCAGCAACAGCAGCAGCAGCAGCAACAACAACAACAACAACAACAATAATAATAATATTAATAAGACGGGCCCGCATTGCGCCAAGGCTGGCCCGCATTTGACCCAGCCCGAAAGCTATACGAATTGCCTAGCCTGGCCTGGCCTGGCCTGGGTCTGGGTCTGGGTCTGAGTAAGGCCACCTGTATCAATACAACAAGTATTTATTTATAATATGCACACACACACACACACACACATATATATATGTATATTGGTGTGTCTGTCAAACCTCATTTAAATACTATGACGATGTTTTATTGACACTGTGTGTATGTTTTAATTTGGCTTTTGCCTTTCACTGCGCTCCGGTTTTGCACCGTAGCACCTGCTATAAATAAGAGCGAATCGCTTTGACGTCACTGTGACGTCATTTGCGCATATATATATGTATATATAGACGGCAAAAACAAGGCACATTAACTAAATCATTGTATTAAAAAAAAAAAACAAAAAATGTGTCTAAGCGTTGTCAATAACTGGTTTTCCATGCGATTGTTTATTTATTTTCGGCATGTCTTATTAGAAAAAATGCTTTACACAATGATTTCTATTTGGGGCCTTTTAATTGTTACAATTGCATTTTCTGGCTATTATTTACAATTCTTACAACACTGCGCAAATATTTTCATATGTATAAAAGTCGCTTGTTTTGTGGTGTTTCTATTTTCATTTCAATATTGTAGATTTGGCATGACCAAAATATTTTTATTAACTTGCCAGCGCTATTTGTGTGTTTACATCTCATGTGCAATGCATTATGTGCCACACTCTCACAGTCACCCTCCTCTCCTCAGTCACCCAGTTGCTTTTTTAATACCCTTGCATAGAGGGCAGTATAAATAGATCAGTATAGATCGCAGATTGCAGATGACAACTTCATAAGGCATCAGCATACTTAGTCGAGTCTGTCCATCTGTCTAACCATCCACGTGAACGCAGTCAGTGTGAGAGCTCTATCCAAGCCAAGTGTGGACCTCAACACTGCTGTACATATTGAGGTCATTAATTATATTTCACTTTCTACTCATGATAATCCACTTACCAGACTTCTTGCTATAGGCTCACTGAGACAAATGAGGCTGAATCGTTGTTTTGTGAAACAGCTCCCGTTGTGAACTGTCAAAAGTACAAATTATTTATCGAATTTTCAACCTCCCCGCATCAGCTTGGCGGAGTCGGGCAGAGAGTTTTGAGTAATAAGTTCCGTCGTGTGCTTCCAGATATTGTTTTGCATTTCTCGTCCACTTCTTTGCTGCCATATTACAAAGCAGCTATTGTTAACAATTTTCGGATTTATTGCGGCTCTTTTATGTTTTGCCAATCCTTGCAATAAATATTGTTCCATTTCAAGTCTATTTTTTTATTTATTTTTGAAATTTAAGTTTATTTATTTACTTTGAATTATGCGTCAATTAATTTGTAAATTCATTTACAATTTTTATTTTAAAAATTAATAAATTATATTCAACAGTCAAATCAAATCGAATCTGTGGATTATGTCTAGTTATAGCTGATCGTTAGATTGCACATCGATTATTTTGCAGAGGGTATGTAGAGTTCGGCATGCCGATGAGGCATGTTGCGGTTGCTGTTGTCGCAATCAGCAACTGGCTTATTACTTGATTTAGTTTTATTTCGGTTGCCATTTGCATTAATTACGCCGGCCATTTTAATTGAATTTCCAACACAAAAGTGCTGTCGCAATTTTGAAATGTTCATTATACTGGTGGCGGTGGTTTTTATTATTATTTTGATTCGTGATTCGTTTTATTTGCGTCGGTATTTCTTGATTTCTTTCGCTTCACGTTTTTTCTTTTTCTTTATATATATATATATTTTTTTTTTGCGTATATTCGCATTATTACTACTACTATTATTATTATTTACCGCTTTGTGGCACAAGGCTAACAATTGCGTTAAATGAACACTGCTCGTGGCTGTTTGTTGTTTTTGTTGCAGTTTTATGAATGGTTGTTGGTCAAGTCTCTTTTTTTTTAGGCCGTGTAATGCATAAGCAAATACACAAATAACGGTACAAACTAAAACAAACACTGCTAATTCAAATGTCATAACACTCGATATCTATCGATATATGGTATGCACAGTGCAACAGTGGCAACAAAACTAGCAAAACTATTATTCATTTCGAGCTTAAAACTCACTTTTCAGATTTTAAAAAATTATCGATAATGAAAAACTCCATTTAAAAAAAAAGAGGCTAGCGAAATTTGTACATCCAAAAAACTTTTTCTGGTTAGTGAACGAAATGTTGTTCGATGTTCGCACAGTTTTAAAACGAACTTTTGTCGCAGTTGTTTGAGTTTTGCTTTCATGATTTATGTATTGGAAAATGCTCTTAATTGCCGATTTACCGATTGCAAAAAAATTTTCCACATTGCATATGCCAATGAATTGAAATCGAGCTGCTTTATTCAGATAAAAACATTTTAGTATAACTTTAAAAGCATTTTTTGTAACTTTGATAAAAAGTTTTTTTTTTTTCATTATAAAAACAATATTTGGCAAGTAATTTTTTTTTTAAAGCAAAAAAATAGAGTAGCTCTTCCAATTTGTACTGTTTACAAGTATAGTTTTGTATTTTCATTCTTAATAATTGTGTTAATCAGTTTATTTTTTTATATACTCTTATATATATATATAAATTTATACATATAGACAGACATGGAAAAAGCAAATTGGCTCGCACGTCCGACTCGAGTAAATTTGCATTACAAATGTTATTTGCAAATAGCAACGCAAAGTGAGGCGCAACAAATTTTTACTTTGCATGTGCCCGCTAACGAAGTTATCAATCGATTGCAATTGCAATTGCAATCACAAACGCCAAATGAATAAATTACATACATTCATTTCATTTCATTCAATATATATGTATATAGTTCTATTTAGTTACACAAATATGAATATGAATTTGTGTCCCTTGTGTGTCCAATTGTCCAAATATTCAATTGAGCACGTAGTCGTAGTCGTAGCCAGGCATTTAAATTGGATTATTCCTTCAGCTTATTCAGCAATTTCTATAAAGAAGAATTGCTCACATAAGGGTTAAGCCTAACTGCTCCATTTCCTAAATACAAATTTGGATGTGTTTGATTTTACTATGCAGACAAGTAAAATTATGCAAAACCAATACTAGTTGATATTCTGAGAAGACAATCTGTCGATGTTACATTATATTACATCATTTGAAAGATATGATGACAAATTTCAAGTTATCCAATGTAGATCCAAATAAATCTAATCTTGAAAATAAATATATGTCAAAACTATTACAAGTGAAAAACTTTAAGATGCAGACTTGATCTACTGGACAAATCATGAACAAAATAAGCTACGCATCAGAGCAGCTAAGTTTTGGCAATATAGACTATGATTTCCGATTTTTCATTTGCAAAATTAAGAAATCAAACAATGTACGCAAATTTTTTAATTTATTTGGAATATTAATGTATACAAAATCTGACGGCATAGATGGGCACATAATGTTTTATACCTTGAACTTATTTAAAATGTATGTGTATTCATGAGCTGAGATCAGGGTATTCCCAAGTCGATCTCTCTCGAGTGGAGCATTCCAGTTAGCTTTTGTCGTAAATTTTGTAAAATTTAAATACCAGGTAAATAGTTGTATATATAGTGTTGAAGCTAGTATTTAACTTGCAATTGACATTTAGCCGAAGCATTAAATTCTGACCTTCATAGAGACGATCAAAAATGCATTTATATATTTTAAATGAATATTATGACGCAGCACTTTTGAGCACCAAGTTGAGATGTGTGCGGGCTGAGCCCAGTCCGCCTCATTCTCGGTCCCGACCCCGACCACGACCCAGAGCCCTTGGCCAGGCCAGACCAGACCAGGCCTGGTCGTTAAGCAAATTTAACTGACAGGCAAAAGGCAGCAACGCGACGATCCGAGGCCACCAGCTAAACTAACAGACAGAGCCTGACCACAGCCGGCGATGATGACGATTAACAGACAAGGACACAACTATGGACGACATTAAGCTCTTTACCGAGAGAGAGAGACAGAGAGAGAGATAGCTGACGTCCGTACTCTATGCAATATGCAGAGTGAAATGCTTTATTTACCTTATGCACAAAATAAAAGCAACTCAAAATTGAAAGGGGGTGGAAAAATGAACAAAAAAAAAATATGCAAAGAAAAAAATAACCACAAAAAAAAAAATGAGAGTCAATATTTGCACAAAGTCTTGCAGCCGCCGTTGTCAAGGGCTGTTGTTTTGGCTTTTTGTAAATTGCCCACAGGACTCAGGCAGACAAACATAAAATATTTCAAATGTTCAGTCGCATAGAAAAAAAAAAACTGTATGTATATATATATAATGCATGTTTGTTATGTGTGTCTACATACCTGACATTCTACAATAAATTGAGGACTTTCGCAGAGCTGGCATTTCCACTAAAGTACTTCACTTCTACCATATGAAAACATTCAATTTCAGTAATAATAGAGAAAAGTCTCAGAAGTCGTTACAAGAGCATTCCTGCCGTCATTTACTCATATTCCGGTAAGTTATTTTTACGGCATTGTGTTCGTTTGCTTAATGCAAATGTTCAATCATTTTGAGATGTCCTAATTTGATGTACGACAACAGTGCCAAAAGTTGTCAGACAGTCGTCCATAAAAAACAAAAGGGAAGGGAACGTAAGGTAAGGAAAATAGCAAATGGAATGTTTGCTTTTTGTGTTCGACAGGTACAGGTACAGGTAGAGGAGGAGGAGGAGGAGGTGAGGCGAACAGCTTCGATCGATTGACAAAAATTTATGGCCTCATAAAGATTTCAAGCGAAACTCATAATGACAAAGTGCCCAACCGTCAGCTGATGTCGCCGGCAATTGTGCAAGACCTGCAAGACCTGCACTTAACGGCAGTCGAGCAGTCGAGCAGTTTCTCAGTTTCTCAGTTTTCGCGTCTCCAACGCAATATACAATGAGTGACAAACGTGGGAGAACAACTTTCAACTTTTCGCCCGTTTCCATAAAGTTGCCAAGTGCGATTGTAAAAGTAGCTGCAAATATCAGAGAATACAATTAAGCATGCTCGACTGGGAGATATACTGAGCCCGAATCTTAGATATTCATGCTTTTAAAGGTGCTCAACATAATGTTAAGTTGTATTTTATACAACTAGATCTGTCAAATTGTGACTTTTAATCGATCGCGAATCGATTTTTATCTATATCTCGGAATCTGTGAATGTTATCGATAAAATGTAACAAGCTTCAACTAAATTCATTTAAAACGTCGAAAATGCTCACTTCGTCCCTTTACATACATTTACACAAATTCAATAAACCGTTTTTTTTCTCACAATTTTCAATGAGTTAGGGTATAAAAATTGAAGAGCTAAAAGTTAGCTTTAGCATTTGCGACCCTTTCCCGAGCAATGCATGATGAAAGTTCTTCACATATGCATATACGTTATGTAGGTTTTACTGTTTGAAAACTGTCAAGTGTTGCAGCCGGTAAAACTTTGTTTTATGTTAAACTGAAGCTGATTTTGAAAAAAAGGTATATTAGTTTTCTGAAATGTACATTATTTTATTTGGATTAAAATAACGTTAAAAATCATATAGAATAAATATATACGAAGACATAATATAATGCAGGGGTTGTATTTTATTAGAAGCGCTAAAAATATTTTTATTGACAATCATAAAAAAATTATATAGAGTATATAATTATATATATATATATAAATGTATATGATTTTCTTTTGTTTTCTTGAAAAATTTATACACCACAAATATTCGCCCGCAATTTAGATGGAACTGCTCGGCAATTACCTTAGTCAAAGTTGTGCACAAAACCAACAAATGCAGTTTTTGTGTTGTTTTTCCTCTTGTAATAAAAAGAAAAAACAAACAAATGTGTTCAAAGGGGTTAAGGGCTTGAAGGAGTGCGCAAAATGTCAGCATTGTAACAAAAGGCAAAAGTTTATGGGAAAACAAATGTTAAGCAAAACAAAACAAAAACAAAGCCAGCAAAAAACAGCTAGAAAAGGCAGCAGAAAGTTAAACACTTCAAATATTTGTGCAAGTGTCTGCCTCTGCCCAACTCTCGCTCTCTTTCTCTCTCTCTCTCTCTTCCTATATTTCTCTCTCACATTTTTGGTGCTTGACTTGGTGTCAGACGCGTTAGTTTTTTCGGCCTTCTTGTAGAATATTCTGAAAATTTAATCGCTGAATTTGGCTTTTTGGGCTGAGTGTGGCAAAAGAGCGACAGCCGTCTGCTTTTCCCACATCGGGATTTTCTTATGCAGCAAGCGCCAAAGAGCAATTAAGGGCAACAGCACCACCAACAGCACCACCAACACACACACACACACCCACCCTAACATAGATACCTTAACATTAAATTCAATTTATTTAATCTGAAGCAAACACCTTAATAAACGTCAACGCCATTTCAACTCACTTGCTCGAAATAGAAGAAGACTTCACGCTCTACGTTTCCTTGAGGAACTCTCTCTGAAGTCACTTAATACTCTTCTTTGGTAGCAATCCAATTACCCAACAACAGTCCTACGGTTCTTATCCTGTCTTACCAAGAACTTAATGCAATCCAATCAATTAATCAGATATTTCAACACTCAACAGCAGCCAATCAAGGAATTTATGTTAACTCTCAAAATTAGCGCTAATCAATTTTAATGTCTTACATAAAATCAAATAATCTCTACAAAAATAAAAAATCAGAAAAACTTTATTACTTAAATCCTTCTTACTATGATATTATTACGAATAAAAAAGATACATGATTTACCCAATCAAACTTTGTTTTTATTATAAAAAAAAAACTTACCTCGAGCTCTTAAATGAACAAGTTTCATGTATCTGCAAGTAAAGAAAATGTGTTGCCAATTAAGAAAACTGCAAAATGAAGAAACAATTAAAACGTACAAAACTATGACGAATGCACAATCAAAATAGTGACTATCTGGAAACATTAAATTCTGTGCTGCCTGCTTGGACCGCCTTTGGCCATTTTGCCACCAAAACATATTGAAAAAAATAAATAAAAATCCTTTATGGCAACGACTCACATAACCATGTGCAGTCAAGCCAAAGAAGACCACCCAGAATTCAGCTTAAACGACGAATTCTTGGTAACCAAAGCGGCAAGCACAATGAGGGAGCCAGGTCTCTTCCGCTCTCCTCTTCTCAGCCCCCTCTCACAATATTCTCATTCTCTTCGGCTTCGCTGCGCATTATTGTTAATGAATTCTCCACGTTAGCTGGGTGCTTCAACTGGGCCCAAAGCTACAGCCAAAGGCGTTTCATGAGCCAGTTTCGCCGGCCAGCCTCACGGCGGCCTGTCGCAATTTTTTACCCTTGCTCAGAGTATTCAGATTGTGTCATCAAACGTGTAACACATTCTCAAGAAGATAGCTTTATGTTTGTTTGTTAAACTCTTTTTATAATTTTAAAATGCACAGCATTAACTGGATGTACACTGAGTATCTCTGCCTGAATACGAATGCCGGCGGGATTCGAAATACAAAGCCTGCTCAATATATATTTTAATCATATTTATGATCCATCTTTGATTTCTGAAGTAGTTTTTCTTCAACGTAGACGGATTTCGACAAAGTTTCTTATTTGTTGAATATATTCGAAAGCACAATCGTTTTTTACATTTAATTTTCAAATTTAAATCTGCAAGGGTATTAAGACTTCGGTGTTAGCAAGATAGCTGTTCTTTTTCCTTTATTTTTCGCATAAAATGAGTGTAGATTATTTGTTGTTGAGTTTTTGCTTTATTTTTTAAAATTTGTTTGCTGTTGCCAGGTCCGCGACTTGGTGTCAAGGTGTTGGCCACATGGCGTTGCATTGCCAACATTCTGGGGTGGGGTTCAATGCACAAATGATTGCTTTTTAAGCACGCTAAGAGGCTGGATTCAAAACCGTTATACTCTCCAACCCCCTCCGGAGAATATAAAGGTCAGTTGATGATTTAACTTTTGGCGATCCTTTTTAGCCGAAAAACCACAAAAAAGTTTCAATGACACTTTGAATAATTTTAGGGACAGCATTTGCTGATGGATAATGATTTATTTGGGGATTGAAGGATTGTTCATCGCATATGGATAAGATTTGCTTGATGACACTAAAACAGTGAAAATCAATTACGGGTGAAGCGCAGAGCCATAAAATGGGTGCAAAGTTTAAAGGTATTGTTGTGTCAAAGTGGCAATAACACTTAACCGAAGCAATGCCAAATGAGACGAAGGTTTGTCTTTAATCAAAATTGAGTGAAAGCAAATTACTGAAAAAAAAAATGTAAAGACAAACAACGGACAACAAACTCCATTCTGGCAGCCTAAGCCGACAAAGGGATGAAAAAAAATGAGGGGATTAAAAATTGAAAACACGTTTTTCGTACCCTTTTTAGTGTATGCAATAAAATAAATAAATAATGTGTACAAATTTCGAATTATTATTGGCAAAATAATATTTAAATTGATGCTCCAAAACTTTTTTAAAGGTTCTTAAATATTTGAAATACTTAAAAGTATTTCTAGTTGTATTCAATTATATTCCAATAATGGAATTCCACAAGCTAAATTTATTTGATGTTTTTTTATTTATTTTATTTAGAATCGAATTGTTTTATTTGTATTATTTTGCGCTATTTATTCATTTTTTGTTCATTACTCTTTCTTTCGAATTATGCATTTTCTTTGTATACATTAAAGATCACAAACAATTTTTAAACATAATTACCATAAATGCTTTACACATTTGTTGCTGATCGGAAACATAGATACAGTTAAGTTACAAACACAAAATGTAAACATATGCTTATTTATGCAAGTAATTTAATTTCTCTATATACAGTGAGCGACAGCTCGAATAAAGCAGTGTTAAAGAAAAAACGCAATTGCCTGCCATAAGTCTAGGATGACGGTCGCCAAAACCCACTTGGACACATAATTCCGTCCGTCCGAGCCAAAAATGATGAATTTGGACTCATCTCCAAATATGACTGTGTTCCAAAACTCCAGATCCTTGTCCAAGTGGGTTTTGGACACCGTCATCCTAGTCCCTTAATTTGGTGCGCTTATAAAGGACTTTTTCCGTGGTGCTCGGGCATTTAAGTCATGTTTGCGCAGAACAATGCGCACAGTTTCCACACAGCACTTTTTCCCCATTTCATCCTGCGTCTGTTGAGTCATTTTTGGAGTCGATAGCTTGGGATTTGCCCTTATTTTCCTGATGATCCTCCCATCCTCCTCTTCGTTGAAAAGCGGGTTTGGTGCCATTCTGCCCTTGCCCTCAATCCGATTTGCGTCGACGAAGCGCCGAATGATGTTATACATGGTTAAGTTGCTCAGATTGACCATTTCAGCTATTTGGCGATGTGAATATCCGTTCTTGTGGTGTGCCAGGATGAGTTTCCGTTGTTGAATGGTATTCCGTTTGTCCATAGTCCTTGTGGGCTTATTGAACTCGGGATGCAGGATATAACTAAACTGACTACGAAGTATTGATCTATTTATTCCGAAAATACTCAACTTTAGGTAAAAAATCCGGGTTCTATGGCTCCCAGGTGTCCACAATGTACCTGATCCAAATAAGCTGTCACCTAAAAATAGGCTACATTTTTACATAATCCTACCTAGCAGGTGGGGAAACCTCAGTTTATGAGGGTCATCCATTCATATTGGTGGTTAATACATGTACCTACCATCGGTTTTTGGAATTTTTGAAAAATAATGAATAATTAGTTTATGGCAGGCAATTATGTTTTTTCTTTAACACTGCTTTATTCGAGCTGTCGCTCACTGTATATACACATGTATAGCACAAATAAAACTTTAAATACCAATAATGTTAAATCATCCTCGCATCAACATACGACTGACTCGTAACCATATTCTTCAATATATGCAAATATATATATCTATAGATTTTTTTATGTGCGCTCTTGAATCTTTTACGAGGTAGCACATAAAACGTTATGTTTTCAAATATGCGCAATAAATAAGAGCAAGCAGAAAACGGCAGGCCGTCGATTAAATACCCTTTTGAAAGACCGATTTTTATCATGCTTTTGTGCCAATGTTAATGGTATTCAAATAAAAATATAACTGTGGTTTTCACCGATTGTTCCTATGATAAAAAAATATATATAAATACTTTACGACATGGCAGACGATTCAGTCACTGCGTTGCAAACTTTACGACAAAATAATAATGTCCTCTACAAGGGAATGTAAACAGGACCGTAAGCCAAACCAAAAGCCAGAACACATCCTAAGAAAGCAAACGGCACCAAACTTGAACGACTGACTGACAGCCAGACTGAGACGGAAAAGTTTATCAAGGTCATTAGAGTGGTTTGCTCTCCCTCCCCCAACTCAGCTTATTATTCTTTCTTATCAAAATGAGGACCAGGTAGAATCCAATGTAGTTAGACTTCAGTTGGTTTCGCGAATGCAAATTAAGTGAAAGATTAAAAGCAGTTGAAGAAAACACAAAAGAATAAAAACTGAAAATGTTTTCCGAAAATGCAAATTAAATGCAAATATTATAATTGTTTGCAAGAAATGTTTATGAACTGGAATTGCATGAAACAAAGTTACCTTTGTAAAATAACTAAGATGCCTTCAACTTTTGTAAAAGTTGAGCCCATATTACTCCAAATTATATGCAAATATTATACTTGTTGGGTGGCAAATTTGAAGATGTGAATATGCAAAGGCAACAAAGTTGAACAGTATCTTAGAAGCCTTACCCCTTCGTTGATGGCATTTTAATTTCATCACTAATTATATGCAAATATTATAATTGTTGGGCAGAAGTTTTGAATTTGTGAATATGCAAAAACCCAGACGCCTTTTAATGAACATGTTTTCATGTTGTAGAGCGTAAATTTTAATATTTTATCACATGAATGAATTCATAAATTAAAAGTTATATTTAAAAATATTACAAAACACATTTATGCCACATTTATGCCACATATCTTTGCATTGGCAAACCAAATAAAAATGCCTCTTCTTCATATCTGTTTTTGATGAATGCCCTTCGCCAAGAGTCATCGTTTGGAAACGTATTAGAATCAACTTGTGCACTTCCCATCCAGAAAGTTTTCTCACATTTCTGTTCAAGTTTATTTTTTATTTTTTGCCACACACTCGAAACTATAATTGAATTTGAGTTATGAAAGAACTTGTTTTGTGAAAATGACAAGCAGCACTTCAACCAAAAAAAAAAAGAAGTCAAATCCAATCACATACATAATATATATGTCGATATGTAGTTTGTACAGCACAAGCGTAATAAGATCAATTGTTCAGGGGTTGCAGTCAGGTTCAAAAAGCAAGGATTAATTCAATTCAAGAATCACAATGCGACAAGCAAGGGAAACACACACACACACACATATACACACACACAGAACATAATGGAAAACCAGCTAAGGCCAAAACTATAAAATCAATCGTGGCATAAATGTTCATATAAAGGGTTTCAGGTAGCTGCGCTCGTAAATTCATTCAAGAGTTAAGAACACATCAAAACCATAAGAATTAATAAAAATGCGCCATGCACTGGGAGAAAGAAAGCATGTGAAAGCAGAATAAAACTTACAGAAATTTCACAGTTGCAGACTACAATCATTTTCCATATGGACAAAAATTCTTTTAACAAGATTTTAGTTTTAAAATTCACAATTTTTTCATTTTACAAAAAAAAATCACAGTTATAGGTTTTGTGTCTATATCATTTTCGTTAAGTGTAACGTTTTAGGTGCGTCGCCCACTAACAAAAAATACGATGGGCGTAAAGTGTATAAGCCATTGCTTTTTTTGGGGTTTTCCCCGCACAAATGAGTTAAGCTGATTTTCATGCGATTTTTGTGGCCGGCTAATGGACTCGGTTCGCTTAGCAACGGGAACGAAATAGAAGAACGGGGCCACGCCCACTGCTGTGCTATGTGGGCGGTTGCGGCAATTAATATCAATTCCATTTTCGGCCATTAACATGACCCAAAACATATTGGCTAACAAGTGTCAAAGTCGCGCCAAATTAGAGCGCAAAGCCAAGGGCTAAGGAGTGTGGAGAGCAGTGAGAGAAGTGGCAAAGTGGGCCGACGATTGAAATTGGAATTACTAACGGGACTTGGTGGGATCAGGGTCGGGTTCGGGGTTGGGGTTGGGGTCGGGATTGGTATTCGAACTTCAAACACTCTAGTTGGTAGTCGCAGTCGCGCCTCATGACGCGTGCAAAACGTTGAGCAGCGTGTGGCCAATCCCCAATTGCCCAAGTTGGGAATGGGTTCGCTGTTCTGTTCTTGGGGCGCGTCGTTGTCCTTGTTGATGATAATAATATTCCATTCGATTCGATTCGAGTTTTATTTGCTTTGGGGTTTGGTCGCTGTTAGTACTGCTCCCACTCCTGATCCCACCGCCTGCCGCAGCTCTTCTTGTCCTGCTCATTGATGGTTTATTGTCTTTGCAGTCTGACAATATACACATTATGTTTTCCCACTTTTA
Organism: Drosophila cognata; assembly: GCA_035041535.1. Classification (NCBI taxonomy): domain Eukaryota; kingdom Metazoa; phylum Arthropoda; class Insecta; order Diptera; family Drosophilidae; genus Drosophila; species Drosophila cognata. Next base: position 5,926,874 of record JAWNLC010000571.1, on the reverse strand, counting down.
TTCTTCTTCCATATATCCTGTAGGCATTCAAAGTTGGTAGATGGTATTTTACCCTAAAGGTATCTACATGAAAGTCCAATAACACGTACGTTTTGGTTAACAATATGTTTTTCTTATTCGATCTTATGATAACATAACTTGGTATAATACATATCAGTTATAAGGTTGTACAAATACCATTACATTTTTATTGTAATCTGAAATCGAAAATTGTATCGAAAATCGAGTCGTTTCGTTAGTAGTTTTCAATAATAAATTAAATAAATTTGATTTGCGTACGATACATGAATACGGATCAACAATATATATACTTTATGGAGACAGACATTCTTCCTTCTGGCTTCCACAAATGCAATTTTAATTTACACTTTTCGCAAGTAAATTACTGATTACGGGGTATCTCCTAGTCACAAATATTTCCATTTTTATTAACTTTTTTTTTGTGACGCATAACGAACAACACTTGAATGCTCTTTATGTACACACACACAGCAAAATATGCTCTAAGTGGAAGGGGTCGCGCTGCTAATGGCAATACCGATGGGCATATGACGAAGGACTCAGCGTCAGGACAACAGGACACCCGGACACACCACATGTGGCCTACGGATCGCTGGACATTTAATAATGCTATTTGAAATTGAAAACGGAACATCGACGGCTGCCTCAACTGCTGCTGCTGTTGGTGCCTTAGCAGCTGCCTCAACTGTTGCTGCTGCTATTACTGCTGCTGCTGCTGCTATTGATGAGTGATGGAAGCGGAAGCGACTGACGCTATCAGCTATCAGCGAATGTTAAGCGCTATCCCTAATTATGCACCCCGGGCCGGGCTGGGACGGGCCCAAAGTCGTGGCTATCGACAATCGGCAATCAGTGTCACTTACAATGACACACAACAAAAACAACAACAGCAAACCGTCAGCAATAACAAATGCTTAGTTGAAGATAACAAAATAACGCAGACGCAACAGCATAAAAATGTATAAATAAATAAATATTGAGCACTTTGCGCGAGTTGTTCAAACGATTACTCAAACTCGGAGCGTAAGATATGTTTAATCTGATATTTGCATACATGTGAAGACTTCAGTTTTTTGTGTCATTGAGCCACTTGAGACAAAACAGATTACATTTTTTTTAGTTATTCAAACGGTTACTCAAATTTGGATTATTATTTTTCTTAATCTGAATAATTCATAAATACATACGTCTGTAATGTATGTATGGGATTACAGTCTCAATTGCAGACGCAGTAGATTAAATAAATTAATGTTTATGTGAGTAAAACTAATCTGGCAACTATTTAGAAAATAATCCATAAATCAACTCAGAAACTATTTTGAATAATGCTCTAGGCGATACACTGATTTCAAGTCCTTAGCTACGATTTTGTTTCTTGATTCTCAACCGATGTCGATATAATTTTTGCATATGATCAATATGTCTACCGATTTTATTGACTTGATATTAACTTGATCAGAGTAAGGTAAACAAGAATTTCAAATCACTGATATCAAACAGACGCACATAGCTATAGCTCAATCGATTCAGCATTTGATGCTGATCATGAATATACACACTTAATGGTTTGGAAATTCTGCCATCTGCCTTTTACATCAATTTGCATAACCCCACTTAAAAATGTTCAGAAGATTAAACGTATAAAACTGTTTTTGGCTTACTTAGAACGCATTAGCACTCTTTTCTTTTTGGGGAGTTTCTCTTCAAGAAAATAGTCCCATAAATATATTCTGCATTGAATAGCGCCTGTCTACTTATAGCAAAAGGGAAAATAATAATAATAATAATATATATATAAAATCCGCATAGTAAACTTTATCGATTAACACCCAGCCAACATGTTAAGCAACAGACAGAAACAATGACAAAAGCTGAAAAACAAACAAGCGGAGACAACGGCCGGAAGTGCGCATAGCATAATGAGTGTCTGTTTTTTCTTTTTTATTTATTTATTCTTCATGTATATATATATATATATATATACATTTATTTTTTTTTTTGGATTGGAGGGGCAGCGAGGTCCAGAAGGAGGTTGAAAAGGCCTTACAGATAACATGGACAACAACAACAACAACAAGAGCAGTGATAAGAAAAAGCTTAAAGATTTTACTCTTGCTGAAGCTGTTTGTGTGTGTGCGTGTGTGTGTGTGTGTTTGCTGTGTGCGAGTGAGACAGTAAGCAAGTGAATGAAGCACTCAATGCATGTGCAACAGCAGCAGCAACATTAACATCATTAAAGGGGCATCGATTAAGTTAATGAAATTGCAGCAACAACGTCGCGAGTCATCAGTGGCAAAGTGACAAAGTGTAAATTACGGTAAATACTTGGAAGCACTTATGCCGCCGATTAATGAGGTGTGTCAATTAAACAAACATCGCACAGCCAACAAAGTTTGAATACCCTTACCAAATGCAGTTCAGTTCAACTGCTTGTATTTTAAGGAACAGCTCTTTGAGGTTAATATACGAATAACGAGATCAAATAAAAAATGCTCACCAAAAAAATATTATTTTTGTTCTTCCAAATTCCAAAATTGTTTAAAAACCACAAAGAATAAACAAATATGAATATATATGTTGTAGTAATGTATTTTCTTTTTGTTTAGCAAAAGAACTTATTAAATATGTGTTTGTTCCCTGGTCAAAATACTTTCTTGATTTGGGTATCGGAGTTGTCTCCCTCTATAAGGCAGCTGCTAGTTTAATTTCTTCAACTAATTCCTACAAACTTTTTTCAAATTTGTATTTCCACTTGCAAGTGAACATGAAGCATTCTTCTTCTCATTTTAAGATTCTTTTCATTTTAAGCATAAAATAAAAACAAAATTAAAATAAAAATTCGTGGTAAAAAATATTTCAACTTACCTCGTATAATTTTGTCTCTTTTCGTTTTTCGTCTAAACTTGGTTTTTAGTATGTGTTTTTTTGGAATTCTTGGTTTCTATTTGTGCAACAATCAGAATATTATTTGACTGATAAGAAAGGTATTGCGCTTGTGATAACACCGAATCAGACAATAGAACTTGTAGCAGAAGCAATTGAGAATTGCGGCAGACGCGACGATGACAACGCCTTGTGAAGCAATTTTCCGGCTTTTCACACACGCGACGCTGGCAGCGACGTTGACGTTGACGTCGACGTCGACGTCGTCTTCGGCTTCGGATTCAGGCGGCACGCTTTCTCGGCAAGTTTTGATTTAGCTTTTTGCCTATTTTTTGTATAATTTTTTTTTTTTTCGGTTTGCTTTTGGCTTTTTTGCGGCTGCTTCTTTGTTGTTGTTGCTGTTGTTATTGTTGCTGCTGCCCCGACACCAATACTTTTTTATGATTTTTTGTTTTTCTTTTTAATTTGACCGCATTTGTCGATTTTGGTTTTTCTTCTTTTTGTTGTTGTTTTCGTTGTTGTTGCTGCTGCTGCGGCTCGGCTCTCTTTGCGTTTTGCTTTTGGCCAACAAAACGCACACTTACAAGAACACACACAATCAACTTGCGCGCAGCAAAACACACTCACACAATCACACACAACACACACAGTTAAACACACACTGAAAGCACAAGCGAGAGCACGGCGGCGATCGAACACACACACTCACAGAGAAAATGCCAAAAATTTTTATAAGCACTTGATTTAATTGGCTGGCAGAAGACACGCACGTTCAATATGCATCTATTTGCGGCAACACACGCGTATCTCAAATTAACAATTGCTTTACTTCAATAATTTATACGTCCGCGCTTGGCAAAAAGAGGTATACACCCACGTCCGTTCGTAACACAAATGCTGTTAATTAACAGTCAGCGTATGCTAACATCGTGTAAGATTACAGCGCTATCGAGAGCATAGCAGCTCTGTTGCATTTCGATAAATTTTTCAAGTGTTTGAATTCTACTGTTAATTAACATTAGCTTATCACTCAAATTGGCATGTTAGCAGTTATCGATGTGACGTCACAAGTGAATGCAATATTTGGATTATTAGTTTATTTTATTAAAATGTGTGCATTATAAATTATTAAATAACTTTGAAACTTACTAAGGATTTTTGTTAAATGTTTGCACACAATTGCATTTATTAATTATTATTAACGAATTGCGTGTGAAGGTTACACGTGGTTCGTTGCAGCTGAAGATAACCGGCATATTTTTTTGGGTAACTTGCACGTTTTTCTACTATGATTTTTACCCGAAAAGCATTGAAATTACTCAATCATCGACTGCAATGCAATCGCCGATGCCTGCAGAGCAGCGCTCGCGGAGATGCACCCACTGTGGAGGTGCAGTTCAGCAATGGGTAAGTCAAAACTGAATTGCATTCAATGCGAACATTTCATAATGGATATTCTGCAACTTTCAGTCGCAACATGACCCTCAGCTCTGGCAAACTGGCGCGCTTTGCCAATGGAACGGCTGTTTGCCAGATGGGTGACACTGCTGTGATGGTCACAGCGGTGGCCAAGGCGAAGGCGACTCCAGGCCAGAATTTCATGCCGCTGGTTGTGGACTATCGGCAGAAGAACGCCGCCTCGGGTCGCATACCAATGAATTTTATGCGCCGTGAATTGGGTCCATCGGAGCGAGAGATTCTGTCGGCTCGTCTGATTGATCGCTCGCTGCGGCCACTCTTCGCCAAGGAATATCGGAATGAGACGCAGCTGGTGTGCAATATGCTCGCCATGGATGCCGTTCACTCGCCAGACATTCTGGCAATCAATGCCGCCTCGATGGCGCTCTCTGTGAGCGATATACCCTGGCATGGACCCATTGGCGCCGTGCGGTGAGCAGCTTCCACTTGAATAAATCAAATTTCTAGCCTCAACCCCTGCTTGCAGCGTTGGCCTATGCGATGGCGAGGTGCTCATCAATCCAACACGCCGTGAGCTGCAATCCTCGCAACTGGATTTGGTCGTCTCGGCAACGAAACAAAATCTGGTGGTGATGTTGGAGGGCAAGGGCAACGTTGTCCTCATGCAGGATCTGCTCAAGGCCATCAAGCAGGGAACGCGTGAGGCGCAGTTCATCATACACGAAATTGAACGCCTGCAAAAATCGTATGGCCGACAAAAAAGGGATGTGGATGCGTTGCCCGAATCTGAGCCGGAACTTGTGCAGGCTGTGAAAAGCATGTGTGAGATGCGATTGCGTGAGATCTTTCAGGATGCACAGCACGACAAGATCTCACGCGACACCGCCGTCAACGAGGTGCGTGCGAATGTCCTGGACAAAGTGTGGTCCTCCTATCCAGACACAGATCCCTCCATAATTGGAGAGGAGTTCAACAAGGCGTGTCGCAGCATATTTCGGGAGCTAATCTTCGAGAGCAATCTTCGCTGCGATGGCCGAGACTATGATAGTCTCAGGAATATCAACTGCCAGGTGGATATGTATAAACCGCTGCATGGATCGGCGCTGTTCCAGCGTGGTCAGACGCAGGTCTTTTGCACGGTCAGCTTGGATTCGCAGGAGAGCGCCATGAAGCTGGACACGTTGGCGGCGCTGGAAAGCGGCGGCCTAAAGGCCAAAAACTTTATGCTGCACTACGAGTTCCCGCCGTATGCCACTGGAGAAGTGGGTCGCATTGGGCCACTGGGCCGCCGAGAGTTGGGTCACGGAGCGCTTGCCGAGCGAGGGCTATTTCCCACGTTGCCACACGATTATCCGTTCACGGTTCGCTTGACTTCCGAAGTGCTGGAGTCGAATGGCTCCAGCAGCATGGCCAGCATTTGTGGTGGCTCCTTGGCGCTGATGGATGCAGGTGTGCCCATTATAGCGCCGGCTGCCGGCGTAGCCATTGGCCTTGTCACCAAGTACGAGAATGGGGATACCAAGCACCTGCAGGATTATCGCATTCTCACGGACATTCTCGGCATTGAGGATTATATGGGTGATATGGACATGAAGGTGGCGGGTACACGAAAAGGTTTCACTGCCATCCAAGCGGATCTCAAAATACCAGGCATACCGCTCAAGGTCGTCATGGAGTCGCTGCAAAAGGCCACCGATGCCAAGGCCAAAATATTGGACATCATGGCCGATACCATCAGGGAGCCACGGTAAGTTCGATAGACTTTCTATCAGATGTAGCATGGATTAATGTTGATCGGCTTGTGTTTCCCCACAGCAAATACCGCAAGGATTGCTGGCCCGTCAGCGAAACTCTGAGCGTAGAGCCGCATCAGCGCGCCAATCTTATCGGGCCAAGTGGTCTGCACTTGAAGCACATCTATCTGGAGACGGGCACCACTCTAACCGCTGCCGATGACAATAGTTTCACAATCTTTGCACCCTCGCAAGCGGCACTGGACGAGGCCAAGGAGCTCATCGATGGCTATATGCAGAAGGAGCGTGTGCCACATCTGGAATTCGGTGGCATCTATACGGCGAAGATAACCGAGCTGCGGGATACGGGCGTTATGGTGATACTGTATCCGAGTATGCCGCCAGCGCTGCTGCACAATTCGCAGTTAGATCAGCGCAAGATTGCGCATCCGTCGGCGCTTGGATTGGAGGTGGGCCAGGAGCTACAAGTGAAGTATTTTGGACGTGATCCCGTCTCCGGTTTCATGCGTCTCTCACGCAAAGTGCTGCAGGGCCCGCCACTGGGAATTGCGCGCAGTCTGAACAAAGCGGAAGACACTTCCTGATTGATCCAACGATGAAGTGGAGCAGTTGTGCAGTTGTACAGTTAACAGTTTATTTTGTTGTTATGCAACTATATTTTAGGTTCTAAATTTTTGTGTATATACATTAAATGGGAGAAAACAAGCTAATTATGATATACCATGTAAAATAGTTATCTTAAAAAAATACATTTTATGTAAAGTTTGTGACAAAATAGCCTAATTAATTGGGGGCAACCATTTAGGATTAGCATTTAGAACGCTGCAACAAATTCAACTATATGTTTTTTATAATTCTAACAGATTTCTGCTTGCGTACGGCGATTAATTAATTTCGACTTTTAATTGTAAATTATTGTAACCAATTGTTTAGAATTAATTGAGTCAATTTTTGAAAAACTGCTTGGCACGTTTTGAAAAAAATATTCGAAAGTCTCATCAATTTTTTTTATCTTTTTGGTAAGTGCAGATCTAGGATAAAATATTGTGTTGCATTAATTGAAGGCAACAAAGGCTTAAACTAAGTTCGTAGGCGCTTTGAGCAGACTTCATTCAGTTCGATGCAGTTGCTCCACAATTGAAATTCAAATGATGACACGATAATAGGAATCGGAGATGCTGTAAATGGCCAAAATGGGTGTTTTGGTCTCGCTCAGATAATCGACAATCTCCTCGTGTATTTCGGATATATACCGTTTGTGTTTTGGAAATCTGCCAGAAGAAACAATATTTTGGTTCGAGTCAAGTGCTGTTGGAATTGAGAATTTTGCTCACCTTTCGATCACAAAATTAATTTCGGGTTCAGTCTCTTTTTTGCGCAACACTCGCGGATTGATGGCACCAACAATGGCATTGACAACTGCCGGCGGCATCTCCACCACCAGCACCACAAATGATTCCTTCTTGCTAAACTGGGCCAGCGTTGAGCTCATCTGCTGTGCCACCTGATTCTCCAGCCGCCGCTTATAGTTCGCCGTCATCTTGTCGTGGGTGTGGAATGTCACCTGAACATCGGGCAGCTGGCTATAGTTGTTTTTGATGTTCACATTGGAGGCGGATAGGCTGAGACCGTTGTTGCCTGGTCCACTGCTCATGTTGGACAACTGACTGCTGTAATCTCCGCCAGAGCCGACCACACCTCCGCTGATCGCCTCACTGCGCTGCATCTTCTGGATGAAATCGACCAGTTCGGCACGGGTTAAATGCCGCTCCTGGAATCGATCCCGCACACGTAACGAGCCATTCTCGGCGACAAGTATCACATGCAATGCACCCAGTCGGGCCAAATCCTGCGCTTCGTCGCCACCACCACTGGCAGTCTCCACAATTCCGCAACGAATGCCAGCGGACCAGAGCAGTCGCATGATGTAGGTGACGTCCTTGAGTGGTGGTCGTGTGCCACACACACAGATGCCAATGTCGATGGCCCGACAATCCTTGGCATACTCCATGCCCACAGCAGCCACCAGTTTGTCCAGCGAGAACGAGAGTCCAGCACCGCTGAGCACTCCACGTGTCGGCAGCGCGGCATTAAAACTCTGCGCCTGCTTCTGGAACTCGTGCAGCATCGCATCATAACGCTCGCCCATCGCCAGCACCGATGGATGCCCCGAGCGATTCGGTTTCAGATCGGCGGTCATTTGCCACACGATGCCACCAGTGCTGGCTCGATCAAAGCTGATGGGCAGACCAGCCCAAATGTGAATGGGGCACTAAAAACAAAATCGAAAGATGCTGATTATGCTGCAGATGATATGGACAAAGCTGACTTACCGTCACTCCCAGACTGTAGGCCAATCCCACAACCGTTTCCAGTTCGCGCAAAGCGCTGCATGCCAGGGAAGCCGCCTCACCCTTGCCACGCATCAGAGACTTCAGGGCGGATTCATCTACGCTGCTCCTGGAGCCGGTGAGCAGAAAGTTGGCAAGCAACATATCCATCAAATTCTGTGCGGAGCTGCGTGACTTCTCCACAATGGACGTAATGCTGGATAGGAACTGAAAGCGTGAAATGCGTCCCTCAATGAAGTCCATGTAGCCCTCGAAGAGTGCTCCATATTGGGATCGCGGCACATTACTGTACATGAGAATGGAGCGCAACAGATTGGTGTGATTCATGCGTATGGCGATGTTCCGCTCCCGCAAACTGGGCAGCTCGCTGGCAATCTCAAAAGCCAGCGACAGCAGTTCGGCGTCCACCAGTTGACTGCTGGTACCCGGCGTGATGATGTCGAAGCAGCATTCGTAATTCTGCTTCGGATGAAAGTTGAAGACGCGCTCCTCGCGATAGACGCGATCGACGCAATAGCGTCGTATTAGATTCACGCCGTTCATGGTGACATGTCGGGCGAACTGGGTGCGCAGATCGCAGGGCAGCAGCACCACGCTGCCCGAATGCGTCATCAGATGGACGGCATTGCTGTTGGCGTTGATGTTGCGTGCCGATAGCGGCGACAACAGTGGCGAATCCACCTCGATGGCGCCATGCCTGCGGAACACATTCACCACCTTCGCCTTGACGAACTCAATCAGTGGATTGAGCGAAACAATGTCATCGATGACTATCGCCGAGTTCCAGGACTTCATGGAACGACTACTGCTCAGATGATAGGTGTGCTCCAGCACCTCGTCGCTCTCCTGTTGCAGACAGCGTGCCACCAGATTCTTGTACGCCTTGCTCTGCGGATTAGCCAGCGCATGCCGCAGCATCTCCTGCAGCTCATTGGCCTCCAGTTCGGCTGGCGGCACCAAGTCCGAGACAAGCAGCTCCTCGGCGGTGGGTCGTTGAGCAGGATCATGGCTGAGCAGCCAGCGCAGCATCTGGGCATTAATAGATATTTATAATTATGATGTTATATATATATATATAGATAGACAGATTCCAATGCTAACCTTCACTGTCTTCTCGTATTTGGTATCCTGGAGCATGCTCTCTGGGATGACAATGGATGCATTCCTCAATTGCATTATGGTCTGCGCACGTTCCATGCTCGTATCAAAGGGCGGCTGGCACATCTCAAACAATATGATGCCCAGGGTGTACATATCCACCTTCTGATTGTACACCGACTTGGAGGCATTGCCCGTCAGCTCCGGGGCCACATAGAGCGTTGTGCCCACTTTTCCCGTGCCGGTGCCATCCTCAGTGCTTGTTACATGTTGTGCCACTGATTGCGTTGGGTATTCCGCTAAATTACATCAAAGTCAGCTGATGGTTGAAGCATGAATCCTTTCACTTACCATGCGCCTGCAGAGCCAAAAAACTGGTGGTTGCCAGACCAAAATCACCAATTTTGATTTGATCATGCGAGTCCAAGAAAATGTTGACCGGCTTCAGATCGCGATGGATGATGCCCTGCTGATGGATGTGTGAGAGGCCCTCGGCAATCTCACGAAACAAGCGCCACAATCGATCTGTGTTCTCAAACAGATTGTCATCAATAGCAGTGCTGCCGAATAGCAATGGAATTGAGCGAATCTGCTAAAGCGTCTGCCTGGGATTAAAACTCACCGCATGGTGCACTTCTCACAGAACTCCATTTGAATGTACATCACTTGCATCTGTGGACGCGGCGAGTTGATTTTACGTTGCGACGAATCCTCCTTATGCTGCTCGTCGTCATCATCATCATCGTAAACGGCCGCTTTGCCGTTCGAGTCAACAAACTCAATGCCATCCGAGTCGGAGTCGTCCACTCCGTTGTTCCTAGCATAGAAGATACAAAAAACGTTACAGATTATAACATGGCCAAGTTCTTCGCTCTTATTGCTATTTACATGTAACCATTCCACATGCTGGACGAACTCTCCGTCTCCTCCTCGTGAACGGCGAGGCCCAATTGTGGTGACTTTGCCGGTTTATTGCTCAGCTCCTGGCTCTGTGACCAATCGCCGCCGAGGACTTTGTCCATTTCAGCGGCATCCGCATCACTGACACTCTCGATCCAACTGTTGAAATACCGCACAACATTCTCATGATTCAGACGGGAGAGCAGCTCCACCTCGCGCGTCATCTTCTTGTACAGCTGGCGACTGCGACCCGGCAGGGGAATACGCTTGATGGCATACTCGCGATTATCGAGAATATTGCGCACCTTGAGCACATCGCCAAAGGCGCCTTTGCCCAGATACATGAGCACCTCGAATTCGGTGCGCAGCCGGGATTGACTCAGCGCCGGTGTGGGTATTTGAAAGGGAACAACGGCACGTTGAACCAACATGGCTTGATCCGATGGCGGCACTAAGGAGCTGCGATGATGCGTCTGCTGCACCGTCAAATTCTGCTGTTGCCCGTTGTCATAGAGGCGCAGGAACGGATGCTCCAGCAGCTCCGATGCAGACAAAGTGCGATCAGAATTGCATCTGAATTGGCGGAAAAAATGATGGCTGGATAAGAATTAAAATAGCACCGTTACTCACTTGTCGATAAAGTCGTGCATTTCATAGCTATTAGTGGGCATCAGAGCCTCGACGAGGGCGCCCAACGCTGGCAAATCGCCACGAATGCTGCTGCACTGGCCATCGCCGCCAATCAGCTCCAGCAGACTGGGAACCAGCGAGAAATCCGTGCACCGAATATTACCCGCATTGTCCATGAAAACGGTGCTGTCCAACAGATGGCTATGCGCGACTCCCTTGTTGTGCAGAAAGACCAAAGCCTCCAGGACGCCGCGGGCAACCATGCGAGCACCGTCCATGCACCAGCCCAGCGATGAGGAGATGCTAAAGACGCTGGTGCCGAGCAGAAAGTCCTGCACCAGGTAAATAAGTAATCCCTCCTTGCGTTTAATGCACAGTACGCACTCGTACTGAATTAGATTCTTGTGCTGCAGCTGGGCCAGTGTCGCCACCTGTTTCTCAATGGATGCGACCAGATCCTCGACGCGATGATTGCCCGCACACTTGGACTCGACGCTCCAATGACAGATGCCATTGCCACTGCAGGGCTGCTCCAGCTGCGGATACTTGATGCTCCACTCGGTTAAATAGAGCAACTGGCCGCTGTGCATATCGACGCCAGAGTACGCAATGCAACCGCGCTGCGAATGTCCTGCAGCAATTAAAGGAGGATGATTAAGATATTGAAGATCTTCTTCACATTTAAAGAGTATTCGTGTTTTGTTTACCTAAACAGCAGCCACGCTGAATTTGCCTGCCCATTTTGTGGAAGTAGAGGATTTCGGTGTTTCGATGATCGAGACACTTGTTGGGATACGTATGCCCTCGATAGTAGGGCGACGAGTTCTCTGAGCTCTCCGATGAGCTCGGATGTCGATTATTCGATTCGCTCATGCTTCGCCTGGGTTCGCCGCGTCGCTTTGCCTCCGTTTTGAACATCTCCTTGCGACGCTCCACCTCGTCGATTAATGTCTGACGCTCCAGTGTTTCCTTCTCCTTTTGCATGTGCAGGAGCTCCTGTTCGCGCTTCTGTTTCGCCTGCAACATCTCATCGTAGAAGGAGCCTTTGGGCGGCTTGTTGTGCTGCAGCAGAAATGCTTGCACCGTTTGGGCCAACTCGTAAATCATGACTTCGCCACGCAGCTCCTGGGATTGAGCCTGCAGCTGAGCAAGCAGCGCCTCCAATAGCTGATCCGACATGCCCTTCGACTCCTCCAGCACGATTTTAGGTGCACTGCAAAAAAAAAACACATATTTAACACATAAATTTAAAGCTCTGCACGACCATTTAAAATTTTCATCAATTTTAATAAATATGATATAAATTTTAGCATGCATCAATCTATAACTCAAATCATGATTAAAAAGCCCTGATAACAATCGGTTCCTTATACCCCTCTCCACCAATTTTCAGTTATCACTTACAGCTTTGGGTATTTGGAGGGGCAGGTGACGTGCAGTTTGGTGCAGACATAGGCCTGAGTCTGTCCATTGGCCGAGTCTCGCAGCGGGGTGAGGAGAATGCGAATGTCTGTTGGTTTCCATATGGCTGCAGTGCTCTGCGGTCGCAGATCCTCGACATCAACACCGAATATGGACTGTGAACAGAGCCGGCATTTATTTAATCACCCAAAGATAACAGAAAATGTGAACTTACCTTAATAACTTCCAGTTCCTGTGTTTGTCTGTCGCGAAATGATTCCTTCGCAGCCATTAAGCTATAAATTTTTTCATTAAATCTCAATAAAAACGCTCAAAAAGCCTGCGATAAAATTGTTCAAGTGCGAGTGTGTGTGCGAATATGTATGGGTATGCGTCTGTGTGTTGTGTGATTTGTTATGAATACTGCGACCGGTGTGTTTTTTCTGCACTGGCAGCTGTTTTATCGCTGGCAGCGTTCTTCATCACTTTGATGATTGCCTTTGGATAAAGTTTGTTCCACATCAAATACTATTAACACTGACAGCTGTCTGATTGCGCAAAATTTGCAACTTGTTGCTCTTTTCATTAAATTTTTTCACTTGCGTTTGTCGTGCGTAGTTTAGAAGTCGTATAACACTTAACATAACATGCCGTCGCTGTATTCACAGTAACATTCACTGTTAGAGAAAATAACAATATTTTGGTATTTTAAGGTATTTTTTAAATTGTGAACAGTGTTGCACATTTTGAAACAGTGTCTTTGTTCATGTTGTGTCTGTTTAATGTTTGTCTGTTTAATATAATATTATCTGCTTAACAAACTAAAAAAAAACAATATGAAACGCCATAATAATAATTATGGCGGCAAGGCGAGGCATGCCATCATGCGCATCGGGTTCGCTTATGTACCGTCGGCGCATATAGTGATGTCTGACTTTCGTTTAAGATACAAATAACAACAAATACTTCATGCATTTAAATCAATTCTTCACTTTTATGTATTTTTTATGCTGGGTATACCATGTGCACGCACCACTAACACCATCTGGGTTGCTTTATTGGCTAAAACAAAAGAAATCGCAGTATACTTTTAAGCGCACCGTTATCTTGTAGGTTCCTGTATAGGATAGCATGTACACGCACCAATAAAGAGGAACTTACACACGCTGGCAGTGTTGCCATACAATACAGACTCCATGCCACAATACACAATTCATCGACAACATTTGCTCCTTTGAACGACTACCAAGTTTATTTATTGAACTGTTTATTCAGCTACACAAGAAACATACAAAATCTGGGCACATAATGGGAAAACAACTGCTATGCTATATGTAAAACTTAACATCAACTTTCTACATTCATATTTATGTCTACTAATTGTTAAGGCTAGCTAAAAGTTCGGTGCTAAATTTCGGTTTAATTTTGTTTTAATTTAGGCTGTCCTAAAGCTCGTAGGCCCGGTCGCCGTTCTGTGATTGTTAAATAAGTGTGTCCTCGTCCTGCCCCTCGAAGACCATCAGGAGCGAGTGCTGCGAGGGCGAACGGCCCAAAGTGAGTCCGCCTAGCGAACCGTCTGGCGAAAGCAGGCCCGTCTGCAGACTGTTGTTATCCCGATAGCCGGATGTGGACGACGTCTGTGAGACCGAGTCCCAGGATATTTCGCCAAGTGCCTTCGGCTGATGCTCCTCCTGGGAGAGTGATGTTACCTGCATGTGGGCAACATTGAGATGGAATTGACTAAAATGCGACCGTTCAACTTACAATGCTGGGCGGTTCCATGGGCGTCAGACGACTGCGCTTCAGTCGAAAAGTCTTGCGACTGGCCGCCTTGGAGCGTTGCAGGCGCGACCGTGTGTGATCACCGGAACTGTCCTCGGCAGGGCTCTCCGGTGAGAGGGGCGTTGTTGAGGTCTCGCCCGACGAGTGCCGAAACTCCACCGATGACACAAAGCGCAGCTTTGGCGGCTGTGCCTTGAAAGGTGCCTGCTGCAACGATTGCGAGTGCGACAGCTGTGAGGCGATGCCCGGTGGCAAGGCCGATGCTATGTTCATGCCATGCCCCGAGCCACTGGGTCCGCTGCCTGGCGTCGGTCCCACCAGAGTGGGCGCTGACCCCGCTGCTCCCTCGCCGCTGTGACTTTCGCTGGTCGTGGTGTGCGGATCGCGACCCGTCGAGCTGCTCGACAAGGATTCGCGCGGTGGATGCAACGTCTGCTGCGAGAGCGTATCGCTCGGTGTACATATGCCACCCGAGCCGCTGCGCGAATCAATGGGCACCGCGGAGACGTGCGAGTGTGTGGCCTGTCCCGTTGTGGTGCCCGTGAAAATGGAGATCAGCGACGGTCTCTGCTGCGATTTGTGTACATCGGCGGCACTGGTTGCTGCCGGCGTATCGCTCTTCTTCTGCTCCGAACTCTCGCGATCTGTGGAAACTGAAACTGTGCCTAGAGACAAGTCGCTGCTTAGATTCGCTCATAGCATACCATAACGCTTGTCCTCCAGCTCGTCCCGCAAGTCGCGCAGCTCGCGAGCCAGCTCCAGCAGCAGCGCCCCCTTCGACTTGAGTCCACCCTGGGGCGGAGTTCCGCGCAGCCGCTCCCTTATGATGAACTGCATGTGCCGCTCGTGATCGCCAATTGGCGGCTGCGATATCTGTGCACAAATCAAACATTAATATTCCAATAAACTTCCTTATCCATAATAACAATTTTAAGCTTTGCATATAAAAATACACTCGAAAAAAATCGCTCTAAAATTTCGCCATTTTGTTTTTCTAAGAATCAGGTTTACTCTTTTCATAATTTCATGGAAATTTTTTTAAAAATTTCGAAATTAAGTATCTAATTTTCAAAATTTAAAAAAAAATCTTCTGAATTTTTGGAAAGTAATTTTTTTCTAAATATAACGGTTTTTATTTCTACTTATTTTTAATTTAATTCTCAATTTTGTTCCTATATATAGAAATGATTTTGAAAAATTCAAATATTTATCTAGTTTTCAGGACGATTTTCATTTTAGCGAGATTTCCTACATTTCAGTGCGATTTTTCCGAGTGTACTTTCTTAATGTATAAATTGAATATATTGAAAAAAGCTTTGCATATAAAAATAGATTCCGATTCCGATTCCGATTAAAACCTTTTCTTGCATATGAAAATGAATTGAAACAAATCTGAATTAAATATGTAAAATATTAAAAATTGCGATTCTAATTAGTAAAAATTCGAGTTTCAGCATGGTTGGCTTTAGAGGGTGAACACTGTACGTGTGTGTGTGAGCATACCTTATGCAAAATGAAGGGGAGCAGGACAATGTAGAGGGGCGTACGATGGGTGACCACGAATTCCATGAAGCTCCACAGATCGGGAGCAGCCTCGTTGCGTCTGCCCAGGTCGCGCATGACGCGGACAATGCGCGGCCAATCGCTGGACAGGCGATTCTCGAAGCAGATGCAGACGATGCGCAGGGCGAGGAATGCAGCCTGATACAGGGAGCCGGAGATGCGGGCCGGGCGCTTGGCATCGCGACTGCCGGTGAAGGTGAGGGAGCCGGCGCGCAGATCGCCAGTGACTCGATTGATTTGGGAGACCACCTGGCCGGTGCGGCCAGCTGGCGGACTCATGGCGTTGAGCACAGCGTTCAGCAGGAAGGTGACGTCTGTCATCTTGAGCTCACCGACATCGGAGACACCGCGCCCGGAGCAGACCTTCAAGCACAGTGGCATGATCAGATGCATTAGAAATCCTTCGGCCTTTTCCTGCGTGGCAAACTCGGCGCTGCCGCCACAGATCTGGACGAGTGAGAAACAGTCGACGGGACTGACCACCTGGAGGGCAACCAGACGCACCACGGCCGAGCAGAAAAAGGCCGGCGGATTCTGAGACATGAGCGCTGCACCTGCACTGGACACGCCCTCCGGTATCCCGCTGCCCGGCTCATTAACAATCAGATTCTGCACCGTTGAGATTAGCGTCTTCATCTGCTGCCAGTGCAGCACATACGGATGCCTGATGATCGTCTCGTGTATACCCTTTAGCAGCCCGGCTGCCGCCTCCCAATCCGTATTGCGACGAATCGATGGCTTCTTCGAGATCTTCAGGAACACTTTATCGATGCGACGCAGCACAGTGACAAGTGCATTCCTCAGTGTATCATTTGACCACTCGGCCCGTGGCAGCACCGATTGCATATAGCGCTGCAAGCCCCGGCAGGCCATCGACTCTGGATCGTAGGGTGACACCTTGAGCAGCGAGTGAGCGATATCCGCCAAGCGGATGTGACACTTGGCGTCCAGCACCTCGGTGGGTTTGCTATCGTTGGCCGGCAGCTTCTTTGCCAGCTCACCCAACCGTGTGGTGGACTTGGTTAGGAAATCCGCCACGACGGAGAGTAGCACATCTCGCGGCCGTCGATACTCGGTGCGTATCATCTCCGAATCCTCGGCGGAGTCCATCATGTTTTTGGTGCGCGGATCTGTTGCGTACTTTGTGTGCGACTCCTCCTCAAAGTCCATGCCCGGGGAACAGGGCGGTCCGCGACTGCAGTTGCGCTGCGAGGAGCCCTTGTGTTCCGGACTGTTACGATAGGGTCCGTTGTAGCTCTTGGCCAGGCCCTCGCAGTTATGCACCATGGTCCGTATGGCCACAGCCAACTGGAGTATAATGTCGCGCTCCGATTTACCCTGCAGCGGAATATAGCTGGGCGACTGAATCTGTTGCAGATAGCAGGGCAATATGGCCTCCAGGATGATCTAACGAAGATGTGTTGTAAGAGAAGGATCTAAAGAGGAGAAGCATCTTCAATACTCACCAGCATTTGATAGCCACGTGTGCTCTCCGCCGAATAGGAGACGACCATCACACACAAGGTGATGCAGTCGAGCACGGTGACATCGTCGTCTTCATCGTGATAACAGAAATCAATGGCCTTCAGTGGCTTCGGCTCCTTGACCAGCTCGGCAATGTTGAGGGGATCTGGTGAGGGATCCTCGAGACTGAGCAACAGATTGAAAAGACAGCTCGATTGCACCTTGTGCGCCTCGCCATAGGTGCCATCCTCGTCAGTGTCGAGAATGGCCGACACCGATCCAAACATCTGTAGAATGAAGGGCTTCCGATTGAGCAGATAGAACTGCTTGACGGCATATTCGATGGTGGTGGTTATCAGCTTGTTGGTCTGATGCAGCGAGTAGACCTGCAGCAACGTGGGCATAATCATAAAGTAGCCATTTGTGGAGAAGATGTTCTTGAAGTTGAATGCGGCATTGATGAATGTGGCCATCACATAGCGCATAATGCACGAATCCTCCGCATGCAGTATGGACGCACCGGACAGCACATTGAGGAACAGTTGTATGTCCGCCGAGTAGGCAAAATTTCCGGCCATTGCCTCAAACATGCGGGCAATTAGACGCACCCACATAAACTTGTGCAGCACATCCAAGCCGAGCAGCACTTTGCCATACTCGCCCCCATGATGCAGATCCAGGTCCACTTCGAGTGCCTTTCGGGGGAACGAGGGCAACTTCATCAGCTCCTCGTGCAGGAAGACAACACGTTGCACCACCATGTCCACATTCTTTAGAATCGCCCACGTCAGATGCACCTTGCCGATTTCGACAAACTTCTTGGTCAACTCCTGCTTTTGGAGCGCCAGAAATGATTCCTCCGGACGCATGAGCATTAAACGCACCTCCGGATACTGGGATCGCTTGAAGAAATACAAGTCCCTTATATACCAGTTGGGATTTAGTATTTTGCCTGGAATGAATTGAAATTTTAAAAGAACTCCAGAATGAGAACATCGACGCCCCTCTCGCCATGCCCCCTCTACTCACTGCTCTTATAGTCCACCAGGCAGTAGTGGGTGATGCTCTTCTCATCGATGGGATAATAGTCCAGTGCCTCCTTCAGCAGCTGACAGAATAAAGTGTCCTCCTGCACTGGAAATTGTGAGGGTATATTGTAGTCGTCATCCGCTGGGCCATGCACCACGATCTTCTTCGCGGCGGGCACATTAGCTGTGAGCAGAATGGATGCATCGCACTGCTCCTTGCGCAGTATCTGCTTCAGATCCTTGAACATGATGCCGTGCACCGAGTGCACCACCATCCACAGCACCGACAAAGCTGAACCCACAAGCTGAAAACAAGCAGAGATTAGCAGCCACCATTTAAGTGCTGGTGCTCGAGCTTACCTCCTGCTTGAGCTCGTTGGAGGAGCGCACATAGAACATAATGTAGCCAATGATGGAGTTGTACAGAGCAAAGGCTGCTTGTTGCGGCAGGCGTGGCACAAAGCGGATCAGATGTCGCAGCAACTTGAACATCTGATCCTGGCGATCGCGAGTCAGCCGCTCGAACACATAGCGCAGGAACAATGCCGACTCCTCGACCAGGCACACCCAGATCACCTGATAGGCCACCTCATACACCGCATTACCGTCCGAGCCAATAGCTGCATCATCCAAACAGCCCACAATCTGCATGACCGAGGAGCACAGCACCGAGGGGAACAGCGAGTGGGCGTGATGCAGATGCGAGGAGGTGCGCGTGCCATCGAGATCCTCCTCGATCTCGTGATCCTCGTGCTCCATGCCCGGCTCATGGGAGGCCTGCTGACTAATTGGTATCATTGTGATCAGGAAACTGTGTCGCTCCGCACGCTGCTTGTCCCGCTGCTGTCGCAGAGCGTTGCGTATCGCCTCCGTTTGCTGCATCTTGCGACTCTTTGTGGCAGTCACCAAAGAACGCTGTGTGTAAAATAAAGATAAGAAAGTTAAAGAAAGCTCTTTCCCCTTCCTATCCTTAGAATCCCTAGATCCCTGCAAAGTCTAAATAATATGCTTAAGCAATAAAATAAATGATCAGACGACAGATAACCTCACGTACATGTCGGTCCTGGTTGAGTGTCATGTCCATATCCTTTGTCTGCTGCACTGGCATCCAGGGCGGATCCACAACGGGCAGACTCTCGATGCCAATTTTGGGTGAGGGCAGTGTAAACTCAATGCCGCCCGGGGGCACCTTGAAGGTGGCATCATGTGCATTGTCCTCCATGCGTGGCCAGACATGGAAGCGACATTTCCAGAGCACCAGATACCGCTGAATCGCCCCAATGCGTATATCAGGATTCTTGTGCTTCAGCGCCCGTTGCATAATGTCAAAGGCGAAGTTCTGCGCCTTCACGGAGCCCATCAGGAAGACGGCGGCACTGGAGGTGGCCGTGTCATGATTTGTTTCCAGAAGCAGTTCCCAGGCGGCGGGCATGGCCTCGATGACCAGCTCCTCGCTGAGCACCACTGCACCCTTTAGCATTGTGGCCAGTGGAAAGTGGAACAGATTACGTATGTGAATGCGAATGAACTTTAATATTGGTGGCTCCTCCTGCAGCTTCTTTTCCTTCTCCTGGCGAAAGGCTCGCGCTAGCTTCTCAGCCATCTCAATGTCCGGATCATCACTAATGCTGCTTAAACGGAGACCATACTGGAGATGAGATTCCAAGAGCGAAGCCAAAGCGCGCTGACAACTTACCGATCCTTGCGGGACAGGCTGTCCTTACGCTTGGACGGAGAAGTTTGTGTTGAACTCTGCTCCGATACTTTGCGTGTCGAACGGGCTCGTGCTGATGGCTTAACGTTACTTATTACCGTAGGCTCCACCGTGGGATGATCTGCATCAAAAGTGAAACCAAACTCCTCGCCATAAATCTGTGAAAAACAATTCGTTTTTTTTGTATAGTTTAATGAGATTTAGATATGCAGAAAATAATCATTTTATCGCCCTTCAAATTAGAAATATTTTCTTATTTGTTTTAAATAATTTCCAAATAAATGAAAAGAAATTGCTTAAAATTAGAATTCTTTACTTTGCGCGTTGCTTTGATAAGCCGTGTGCAGGAGCGCATGTGACGCTTGTAGCAGAAGGGATGACAGTAACCCTTGTGGGTGCAGTAGTAGTTGTAGCTGGTGATCAAGTCGATGACTGCCTTTAGCCACGGCATGTTCTTGGCCGTATCGTCGTTCTCATTGGAGTCTGTGGGCGATTCCGGCTGCTGATCATCGCTGAGTATGCCCGGCGATTCCTCGCCCCCGCTAACCATACCCTGCTCCGATGTATCGCTGCGGTCCGACAGAGAGGAGACCTTGCGTCTCGACTGCATATTGACTGTTTGTGGCAAGTATACAATGTTAAATGGTATTGAACTTTACACATGCAACTGATCGACATACAATCTGTTTCGATCTCCTTGCTGTCCTTGGTGTTGCGACGCAGCTTCAGGGAGCGCCGCTTGAAGGAACCACCCGTTGTGGTTGCTGTGCCACGTCGCAACAAAAATGGTCGCACCGCCGACGCGGTGGGGCGTCGAGCTACTGTTGCACAAAAAGTAAATAAGATTAAAAATACAATAATAGCTGCGAATTTTTAATTCTTTCCCAGGCTCTCGAAATAACCGTTAGTCAGCACAAATAATATATATATATATATATCGATTTCGGTCAATAAGCATTGCTTACCCTCCTCGCCCTCCTTGGTTAGAGTGGTGTTGCTGCTGTTCTCGGACTCGTTGTCCGGCTCGTGCAGCACAAAGGATATCTTGCGCTCCGTTTGGCCAGCGCCATCGTTGCCCGCTGCTATCGACTGCAGGCTCTGTGCCGAGGTCTGCGAGTGACCCATGGAACTGAGCGCCATGGACCAGCGGCGATTGGCCTCGCGATACACCTTCTCCCAGGGTGCGGGCCTGTCCCTGTGCAACATCTTGGACGTCTTGGGCAGCGTGATGTAGGTGTCCCGCAGAAAGGCGGTGATCTCGAAGAGCAGCACGCAAGCGATCAGTTTCAAGGCATGTGGACAGTCATTGCCATGCGGATTGACAGAGGTCTCGTCCAGGAAGTCCTCCTCCTCATCCTGCTGCAGCAGTTCGCGCTGCTTCTCCGGATCGGTGAGGCTCGCGTTGAGCGCCTCGTACTGTAGTCGTTCGGTAAACAAGATCTCCTCGAGACGCGCCCCCACCATCTCTGCCCACTGATGGAACATTTTGCCAGCAGCCCGGAGTAGGATGTGGGTGCGCCGGGCGCTCGACTGGCTGACCTGTTGCCGCATCTGGGCGGGATTGATGTTGGCGCCCGAGGCACGATAGCCGCCCACGTTCTGCTTCATCCAAATGGGCCACTGCCCCTTGTTGCACAGGTGCACAAAGTGAGCGCACTCCAGCAGAAAAGTCGCCCGCGTGACCAGCGGTGCTTGTGGCTGAAATTTGAGTAAAAGTTTTAAAGTTCGAGGATTTAAGAAATAAAATGAAGGTTCATCAATTATTTCAAGGATTTGCGAAGCCCGGAAAACCATAATCAAACCAAAGAACTCAATATTTTCCATAAAAACTTTCTGTTAAAGCCAAGACAAAATGAAATATATTTAAACTTGAAAATTCTAAATATGGTTTTAAGTCAAACTTTGCTCTTTTTATAAATTCTTCAATTCATTCTTCCTTGCTTACTGTACACTTACCAAATCCAAGACGGCTGCGACCAGCTGTGGATCGGGAAACGAGCCAGGTGCACAAGTCTCCAATAGAAAAGAGAGTCGGAGCATTCCGATGCGAACCGGTTCAATGGGCACCAATTTGCGCTCCTTGAGTATGACCACCTCGGACTCGCGTGGACCGTCGCACATGTCGGAGGAGCTGCGTCGACTGTAGTCCGCTGTCTCTTCGATGCCGCCCACCTTCTTCTTGCCCTTCACAATGCCACCGAAACGGTTCAGCCGTCGTTCGACGCGTCGCTTGGCGCGCTGAATGGAACGGCCGATGCCATCGCTGGAGCGACCCCTTTGGATCTTCAGCGAGGCGTGCCGCATGAATGTGGACGATATCTCTGGATTTAGTGAGCCTATCTCCAAATCAATCGACGACGCCTCTTTGGGCGTGCCGCGGAACCAGCGCACCAAGCCGCTGAGCCGTCCCAGCGAATTGCGTTCCGAGCTGGACGTGGAATCGGAGAGCAGCGCCCGCTCGCTGTGCCGCGGTGTCAACGTTGGCCTCACCCCCGTGGTGCGACGCCTAAAATTGCTCAACGGCGATTGACTCGTCTTGTAGTGCTCCTCGCATGGCTCCGTCTCCAGCAGGCTCTGTGCAAATCAAATGAGGCGGATCAGTGATTTATTTAATGGCTGGCAACAAGACTCACCACGGCGCAGGCGGAGGATGTGCTCCGTTTCTTTAAAAGCAGCCGGCGCTGCGAGCTTTTGTCATCATTTTGCACCACATGCGGCACATCTGCCTGTGGTATGTGCCTGAAGCCGAAATTTATAAATGATTAAATTTCAATTTAAATAATTATTTGAAATTTTTAACTTAAAAAGGACAAAAAGTTAAAAAGTTTGGTCATTTGCTCACCTGATCACTCTGGTGGTCTGTGCCGTTGGACCCTTCTTGTGTGGACGCGGTGTCACTGCCAAAATGCCGCTGAGTGCCACCAGGCGAAAGGGTCCGCCGTGGGCGCCCTTCACGTAGGTGACCAGCTGTCGAATGTCCCCATAGAGTGCGACATTCTCTGGCGATTTGAGATCCTTGCTGGCCTCAACGAATCGACTGACGAGCTGCTTGAAGACGGCGCCAACCACTTGACCCTCGGCGCCACCGCTCATGCCGCCACTAAAATTGGTGGAATACCCGCCCTGACCTGGTACACCGCCAAGATCGGTGTTAACAT
Source organism: Drosophila cognata (assembly GCA_035041535.1). Taxonomy (NCBI): domain Eukaryota; kingdom Metazoa; phylum Arthropoda; class Insecta; order Diptera; family Drosophilidae; genus Drosophila; species Drosophila cognata. The sequence goes on along the minus strand of JAWNLC010000571.1, from coordinate 5,903,708 downwards.
TTTTATATCCACTCTGACGTTTATGAGCTATTTGCATCATCATACATACATATACATATATATATATACAACGTACGAGTAATTGTTGGTGGTGGTGGATCAGAGGCAAGAGGGGGTTAAACTCAAAAGCATTAGCAAAAATCGTCGCATGCAACAAGAAGAAACCGTAGAAAAACCACACACCGAATAATTAGCAAAATGAAGACTTCAAAAGAGCATTTCACTTCGGTACACCGAATATTAAATACCCTTGCAATTGACAAGTTCTTTGCGCTGACAAATGTTTACCAAACAAATCTCGATGTACAGAATATTATTAAAGAAAATTTAAATTTTTCGACAGATAGCTGGCTTAAAATTAATTTTAAAATATGATTTTACTTAAATGAAATACATAAATCATTTCTGAAATAAAAGATATATTAAAAAAAAAAGATTTATATTCGGATATCATTTGCTGATTGCGCAAACCGGAAATGCTTTTATTGCATATTTCAAACAAAATCGGATACATTTAGATATATTTATATTGACTAACCAAAACTATATTTGGCTTCCAATGGTGTAAAACTTTTCAAATCTCTGCAAGGGCATAATGAAACGAATGAATAAGGAATTTGCTGGTAAATGAAAATATTTGCAATCGGGAATAATTGGTGCATTATCGAAATTTTGCTCTCAACATACAAACTTGATCAACAAACGGAATTGGTGTCACTTACTCAAGGGCGACAACAGTGAACTGGGATCCACGCAGAAGGCCAGAAACGCGTGGAAGTAATCGATGAGCTCCGGTAGTGGTGAGGTCTTTACCATCTCCTGCAGGTAGCGCTTGGTGCGCTGACCAGCCTGTCGCAGCATCCTAGACAAAATCTTCTGGCATTGATTGCGTAGAAAATCGGCGGGCGGTCCTCGAACACCTAAAATGGTAATATGTTTAGCAATAAAGGTATTGCTGATGGTGAAGGTAGTGCAGCTACAACCATGGTACCAAGTAGATGAATGAGATAAGAGGTGAGCATATAATTGGGGATCTAACATGAATCAGCTTTAACTTGGTGTCATAGCTGCTCCTCTAAACCCTGCACAGCAGTCGCAGTAAAGCAGCCATGGACCATGCCAGATTTGCGATTATTTTTATAACATCAGATTGAAATTGAACTCACCATCGTTGCAGCCATGCGGGCAGCCGAGGACCTGGAGAGCACGTCGTGTTATGCCCATGGATATTTCGTGGGCGTGCTCGCCCAGCTTCAGCACGCCCATCTCGATGAGCAGCTCGCAGATGTTGAGGCCCGCCTCGAGCACACGCAGCGAGCAGAGCTGAGATGGATCTCGCTTAAAGACGCTACTCACGGCCAGCAGAACAATCTCATAATCAATGCCGCCATCGCGTGTTATGTAGAAGGAGGAGCCCGGCGCCTCCGATTCATCGACGCCTGTGTAGTCAATGTGCGAATCCGTATGCGAACGCAGCATGGGTCCACGGTAGCGTGTGGTGGAGCTGCCACCACCAGCACTACCATTGCCACCCGCACCGGCCATACTGCCTCCATTACTAAGTGCATCCAATTGCGAATCAATGGAACCCTTCGAAAGAATCATATCATCAGTAAAAGCAGATAACCTGCGAATCGACTGCCAACTCACCTGTCGCTTCAGGTAGTCCGGCGAGGGTGTAGGCGTGTGCTCTGTTACGGTAATAATTGGATTGCGCGGATAGAACGCGGAACGCGGACACGTGGCCAGTGGTGGCCTAACGGCTGCCTTGGGTGGCTCAACATATCTGTAAGATCTGGCATTTTGAAGAAGATATGCGAAAGGCGTTTGTGCATGGCATTAGTCAAAACGGCGTGCGATGAACTCAACGGCAAAAGCAAATACTTTAGGGAATTTGGAATAGTTCAAAACTAAAATGAGCCCGTTTTTTCAAGCTCATTGTAAATATAATTTGCTGTCGCAATTTACTTTATTTATTTACATGTCAGGAGTTATCCATTTATCTTCCAGGACAACAGCCCTGAACTTTACAACAAGTCATGAGAGAACGGGTTTTCTGCATTTACAAACACTTGATTAGGATAGCTAGTATGGAAAAGTATTCAAGGGGTAGGTGATCAGGCAAACTTTAAAGTGGAAATTCAGTAACCATAGATAGGATAAATATAGTAATAGCATAGACAGAGTAGAAAGTTAACTTTGTGGATGAGTAGGCGTATAGACATTGAGACCAGGTTGTAGACCAAAACTCACCCGCTATCAAGCAGACAGCTGGTTGTTTAGTTCATAAAAGACAGTAAGTAATACATAAGGTATACACAGATATATAAATTTATATAGTTAAAACAATTGAGTTAAGAGTAGTCTTTGGTATTCATGTGTAAAGTAGAATTTTGTGTGACTAATGTGTGACCTAATTCAGAGTTGGTGGGATTTGGTATGTAGATTTGGGAGATTTGGTTACCTTAAGCTGGGCATAGACTTTCCTTTGATGAGATTACTGGAGGGCTCTCTGGTGATCATTGAAGCTGATCGTGATAGTTTCTTCTCACCCGTATCGAGGCTGCGATGGTATTCCTAGCCAAGAAGCAAATCAATGAGAATAGTTAGTTGCCAGTAATTTCCATCAGCTTGTTAGCTAACAATTAACTTTAGTAACAACACATGGAAAGGGTTCGACATAATATTTGATAATTAAGAGGGGTGCTAGGCCTTCAAGAGCATGATCAAACGAACGCGTGCTAACTGTATTTGTCAGGTATTACTAATAAGTTAGTGATAGCTTTCATAGCTTACTGCATGTTGCAGTGGAATCTTGCCATTGGCAGAGTTTGCATCGAGCCCTACTTTTTCCAGGTTCTTCTCCGATTTGGAGAACATTTTCGTCTCCACAAATGCCCTCAGATCAGCCATCTTGACACGTTTCTTCTTCTCGCTGCCACGTCGCTCCGAATTGCTAGGATTGCTCTGAGTTTCCTCTGCAAACATTCAGAAGTAATTAAGAGTTTGGATGCGACAGGGAAATCAGCGAACTAATATGCTTACCAACTTGTGTTGTAGTCTGGGTTGCCGCTGCCTCGGGTATTTCAATGTAGTCCTTGACCACGGAACTGCCCGGACTATCGCGACTATTGCTGCCCGGTCCCTGGTACAGGGAGATCTCAATTTGTGGTATGGGCAGCGAGTTGGAACGTTTTCGCGGTTGATTTAATGTTATTGCTGCCTCATCGCCAATTTCGGTGAGTCTGCAAGGCAAAGCAAAGCTGTATCAACTGTCCATTGAATTTTGTATAGATGTCACACCTGTTGTAGAGGTACTGCAGGCTCCAGAAGACGCCCTCCTCCTGCCAGTGCGAGATGAACAGGCAACGCATTACGGACACATCCAGAAAGGTGGCAGCTGAAACATCAGCTTTGGCACTCTCCGAATTGACCGTGTCCGACTCCTTCTCCATGGAGGCGCTGCGTTTCTCCTTCATGGAGGCGCCACGTGTCAATTCCTGCTGGTCGAACTCAAACTTGGTCGAGGGCGCCTTATCCTTCTCGCGTGAATTCATCGACTGATGGCTTCCCCGTCGACTCTGCGACTGTTGCTGCTGTTGCAGCAAACTGGCATCGGCCTGGAAACAATCATGTTGATTTAGCTCAAGTTGTGCTAGTTGTTAGAGTCTACTGCCTACCGTGAAGAAGGAGTTATCCATGAGTTGCGGTGCTGAGGGTAGCCTAAAGATTACGACACGTTCATCTTCAATGCTGGAGGCTTCTTCGGGTATGGTCTCGGGAAAGAACTCCTTGGGCGAGGACACCCAGGAACCCTGAGAAAGTAGTAAATGTAGTAGTAGTAGTAGAATAGCAACTCTCTGTTCCCAAATCGTTAAATCTGAGAATATGGGAACTTCAAAGGTAAGCATAAAACTAAAGTCTTTGGCTCTTTGTATTATTTTCAAGAAGAACTCTAATCGGAAATGCAGCAAACTAGTTTTGTGGAATCATCAAGTATAACCTTACCTCATCATCCTGCTGGCCATAGTCGGTGATGCCGCTTTGAGGCGAGTCCGCCTTGGGTGAGACGGCATCGGGGCCCAGCGAGTGCTTGCGACCCTGAAACACATCCGTCGAACCTTTTGGAGTGGGTGCACAGAGCAAATTGCGGGCCTTGGGCTTAACGGGTGCTGTGAAACAGGGTGCACCTGGTGCCCGATTGTCCCACATGCCCTGCCACAGTTTAATGCCATTCTCAAGGCGAAAGTTTTGAAAGTCCGATTCTTTCAGATGATGTATTATGGGCGCAAACAAGTACACAAAGAGCTGTAAGCAGAGGAGATTATCTTAAGTGCAATCACCTCAAAAGGAAAGCATTTCAGACTTACCGTTATAGTTGGCACGGAGAACAAATACTGATCCAAAACCTTGGGCTTGGGATCGGCGGCATCCCCCAAGCCCAGATCATCGACACCCTCATCATCGGCGCATTCCTCGGCGGCATACAGTAATATCCATTGCATAGTGTACAACAATTTTGTCTCAACGGGTCCTATCGCCTGCATGTCCTTCACGCGGCCTGAAACCAATGCAATAAAATGCATAAATTTCATTATTTTCTCTGCAGATTATAATTTGAGCGCTAATGCAACTAAAATTGCTGCAATTGACATTAAGAGTTCAAAATTGACACCCATAATCGATGATAGTCAATATTGAAAACTTACAGTACAGTAGAGCTGCGCAGGCGTGCATGACATGTGGTAGGGCACCCTGTAGGAGGCGCCAGCGGGGAATGGCGCCCAGTGCCTTAGTCAATGGTGGCGACAGCCCAAACTGAATGTTCTGCACCAACACCTTTTCAAAGGACTTCAAGAAGAACAAATTAAAATTATTGAATGAAATGAGAATATAGAAATTGTATTGCTTACCTTGCAGGCTTCTTTCGATTCCTTTGATTCGTGTGGGCAATTAAAGAGAGAATATACACATCAAGATTAACTTAATATAAGTGAGATGACTTGCTCAACTTCAACTCAAATTGGCTACAATACAGCAACAAAAGTAGGGTTTTTGAAATATCTACAAACATATTAGCAGCTGGAAGTATAATTAAAACTGAGCTCGGGGCATGCAAACACAACAAATGCCACAAATTAGTCGACATACTTAATGTACTATAATTTGCATGATTTGAATAATGATTTGTTAGTATTGATGTAGTAGAAAATACACAGAACATTTATAACTTACATGGTGTCCCGGTGCGTGTTGACAAAACTACATTCAGATTCAGATTCAGACAAATTGCGAGAGATTTTACAATGTTAATTTGTACAGTTTGTTTGGTTGTTTTTCGTTTGTTATTGTTTTTATCGTTAATATTTAAAGCATTATATATTGTCAATAGTGGTTGGAGGTGTGTGTGTATGTGTGTTGTGTTGTGTTAGTAAATTGTGGAAAAGAAATCAAAAATCGAATGCAAAATGAATTAAGTAAACATCAAACATCAAATTGAAATATATGTATTTAGATCGAGTTTATTATCGAATTTCGAGAGCAGAATTTGAATATGAAATGATAACAAACTTAGAATTCACATATAGATACGTCATAGTTCATATGGTAGTTCCAAATTGGTTGTGCCAATCGTACAGATAGTTATACACAGTCCATCCTTACAAAAACAAACACGCATAGCGAATTTACAGCACATTTTCATTATCGTTTTCAAATGACCGCTTTCTTGAATTAAATACCCTTACAGGAAGGAGCCATTATCGTTTTGTGTATGTGTGCAAATCGGACAACTATATCATATAGCATATATAGGTTTTTAAATATTGGCAATAATCGAAAATCATCAAATATTATCATTGCCAGAGAAAGTCCGACCTTGTCTGGCTAAAATCGGAATATGAATTATAATTTATATATTAAGTAGAGCATTAGTTATACTTTTAACCTATATCTTTTATATATATATGTATATATATATATAGGAATTTTTTGCGTATTCAAAGCAAAAGCATTTTATTCTTTACATCATACATGTGCAAGAGTATTTAAGCTTCGACAAGCCGAAGATATTTTTTCTCCCTTATTTTAAATTTGTTTTATTTGTATTTTTTTGCTGTCATAGGCTGCACTTTCACTTCAAGATTTATGTTAGCCCATAAATTGGCCAAGTCTCAAGTTGGCTCAGATATTCAGATATATATCTTTTGTTAAACTTGTTTGGCTGGCACACTTACCATGCAACTGGCCTCATGCAGTTTGCCGAGTCGCGGTCTGATGAATGGCGCTATTTGACGCCACAGGAATGTTTGCACGGACACCGGCAAGCCCAGATCCTGGAGGCCATCGTCTTGGTCAATGTCAAAGTCATCGTTGTTATTGTTCGGCGTCGAGCTGTTGTTGTTCGCCTGCAGATTGTTGTTGTTCGTCGCATTGGTCACCATGGTGGCCAACAGCTGGAAAACAAGGACACACACACACACACACATGTATAAGACTCAATGACATGCAACTGTTGAGCGATTCATTCATAAAAAAAAAAACATGGACGACATTAGCATGCCAGCCGCAGCAACAAGTATTTGCGTGCGCAGTCTCAGCAACGGAATCCTTGCCCCAACCACGCTGCTGCTCCCACTACACTCTTCTGCATAGGTCAGTGCCAAAGCAAAACAATAACAAAACAAAATCTCGCAGCAGTTGTGTGCTCTGAGTGCTCATTTGTGTCCTTGCTGCTCCTTGGAACGTTCGGCTGCGCAGAACGCAGACTCCGCAGCTTCGCTGCTTATGGTTATAGATACAAAATTGTGGCTTTTGGGTATACATGCAAATTTTCGGGGGCAAAGGAAAATTTTCACAGCCTGGCACACTTATATAACCACATTTGTAATCTATGTGGAATTTACTTTTTCTTTGCCACATCAATTGTCGCAAACATTTAACACGCACTCAAAATCAAGCGTTTGTCTTTGCCATGTTTATCGCCTGCAATTCGTTTGAATTGCGACCGCACCCAGTCGACAAACAGGACACAGTAGCAAAAAGGGTTTGGACTGCGGACAATATGCCAGCTATCCTGTGAATTATGGCACAACATAAACGTTGACTAATTGCGCGCTGTATTTAATTTCGTTTGATTTTTATTAGTTCAATTAGCACACACATATTTTTTCAGCCATTGCTTTTACTTTTTCTTTGTGGTGCCTGGATTTTTTTTGGTATTTTTTTTTTTTTGTTCGTACCTTGATTTGCGCGTTGCCAGTTTCGATAACGTTTACGGCTGGAGCGTTCGGATGCAACTGGGACAAAGCGTCGCAGTCGTTAACTGACGACGCTATTCTCATCGTCATCGTTATCCTTCTCGTGCTCCTCGTCGTTGCCAGTGGGCCAGGAGTGCGTATACCCACACACACACGCACACATACCAATGCATATATGTGTATACACATTCGCGTTAAGTATACGCACAGCCACCCCCAAAAAGTGCTTATGCTGATACAGGGTGCCCGGTCAGTAGATGCAACATCGCATCAGCTTCAATTCAGCGCACACACCCTGTACATTTAGCGCACTTGTCAATGATAACACAAGTGGCGTTTTGTCTTTGTGAGGGTTGAAAATTGCGTATACGTCACGTTGTCGGTTGTCGGTGTGTGTGTAAGCTGCTTGAACATCGCTTTATCCGACTCTCCGGGCTTCTGTTCATTAAAGCTACCATTGTGTTTGTGTTGTTTTGCCCAATGACAACAGAGAAACTTATGTGCTGGCTAACGAAATAACTGCTAAATTATACTAAATGTCGACACCATCCCAGATGCACTTCAGTAAGTCTGAGTTAAGCAAATTGTATTGTACTAGGCAATCGGAGTAGATTCAGATAAATATTTGTTTAGTGCTTTGTTTTTCATTCAATAAAGTTCAAATTTTATATAAGTTAATCATAACTATAGATTAAAGATATGTTATACTATACGATACAATCCTAATCAATGATATATTGCTTAACTACATTTTGTATAAGAACAATTTAGAAATCCGAATATTGCTCATACATTTTCGACATTAGATATGTGTCAAATTGTACAAATACTATAAAAAGCAAGTTTTTTTTACTTGTAAAAAACATATATGTATAATCATCATCCTCGCGGAATTAAAAAATTGTATATAATATATTTAAATTTAAATTTAAATATAAATTAATATTACTCAACTCGCACACAATATTTCGGTTTGTTCTCCATTTCATTATCAATGAACTGCGCATTTTGAACTGCGCATATTTTGGGCCACTTATCAGCTGCTCAGATAACAGCTGATTTTATTTAAGCCGGCCCAAATAACATGCATCAATTGCCCCTGCCTCCCCCAACTCCTGCCCCACCCACTCTGAGAAGGCAACAGGTTGTGGCTTGTATGAGGCTGCGCAGCAAAAGGCCGCAACGAAGCTTGGCAAGAGATGAGATGAGATATTTTGAGATGAGATGAGAGTCGTTGAGAATTGAACACGACTAGACTTAAACAGCTGAGCGGAAAAGTGGGTCAAAGAAGGTCCCGTTTCGGATGTCAAGGACAAGGACTGCAGTCAGAAATGTTCCGCCCGCCCGTTGTCCAATTCAATAGAAATTGTGGTAATTATCTAACTGGAATTTATGCCTTTTAAGTTGCCAAGTGATATATATACATGTATAAGAAGAAGCTACATCTATTGGCGTATATACATATATATATTGATGCATGTGGGTATATAGTGGGAATGGCCCCACATGAATATCTGCGCTGTAGATGAATGCTCTGAATACATTTGGTGTATCTGTGTCATAGTTTTTATAAATAGCACACATTCAAAAAATTTGTTGTAGACGCAAATACAATTGGATGCCAGAGGCGACTACATAGAGCTATGGCTAGTAATACGCCTTCTATGTAGATGAGAGCGACAGACAAACTATATTGTGAGCGAGTGTGCGAGCGAGAGATCAACACAGGAATAGCTTCCTTCGTAAAAGCATAAAAGAAAAATCAAGAAATTATAAAAAGAAAAATAAATAAATTCGAATTACGCATTTTTAAATCAATTCAGGTGTTTTTTTTTTTTTTTTTGGTTTTGAGAATCGGGCATAAAAAACCCGGCAGCCAAAATATTTTGAATGATAACATGCGAAGCTTTCAAAACTCGCAATAAAATGCGCTCAGTTTGGCAAAGAGACGGATCAGGGTCGCAATGTATTTAAATATACAACTATATGCATATACAGAGTGAAAATAAATATGTATATAAATAAATGATGTTTGTATGGTGGTTGCAAGCATAAAAACAATAAGACCCAACAATGTTCAAATATTATCTGCAAAATCATGTGAAACATCATCAAATGATATTCAACACTATGCGGCTGAGAATGCCACAAGTGATTATTGTTTTGCAAGCACAAAAAAATAGAAAAAAACGAATATTTATATATATATCTTAAAAATAGACCAACTAGAGAGCCCAACAAAAAAAAGAGAGATCATATCGACAGAGAGAGAGCGAGAGCCAGAGAAAGACAGAGAGAGAGAGAGCCCTGCCATTTGAAAATGTTGCCCAGATGAAAGTAAATTCTTGGCCAGCATATGTTTCTATGTGCATATATATATATGCATACATATATATATCTATATGTATCTGAACAGCCTTGCGAGCATTTTCATGATGTTCTCATGTGTATCTGTGTGCGTTTGCTGCCTGTGTGTGAGTTGGTCAAAATCGCTGCTGGGTATCACCTCAGAATTACCTTGCCGTACTGCCACTGACGAATAGCGTTCAGTCGAGACCGAGCTCATCCGCGATACAGTTGCTTTTCGCATTCAATAGACAAAATGGTGAGTGCCGTCGCCCATTGGTTTGATGGGGGAAAAATAAACTCTTGTGTTCCTAATGAGTTTTCCTTGCCACGAGCAAGTCTTTAAATGTGCCTAAAAAAAAAAACTAGATTTTATTTAAAGAATTCCACAAACTATTACTTTCTTTCGACAGGCTGATGTTCCAAAGCGTGAAGTTGAAAGTAAGTTGAGCCACATCCACCACACACACACAAAAAGAAAAGGATTATAATTCTAACCTCAAAAATTAAATCAATCAAAATCAATCCAAATATCTGCTGTCCGAGGACTACAAAGCTCCATTAATCAAACATAACAAAACGTCATTGCCATGAAAAAGGTCAAATTATCATTGTGAATGTATCTAAAAAAAAAGTGATTACATAATGTGCGCGTGTGTTATACATACATATACAAAAAAAAGAAAGAAAAAACTCGACATATAAGTAGAATCCATCTGATTGATGCTGTGCAGAAATGCGTGGGTACAACCCACAAAATATACTGCAAATGTCAAATATGTATTTCGTAATCACCAAATACACATACATAGTATATATGTGAACGAAGTGTGTATACATACATATATGGGATTAGCGGAAAGTTTTCAAATGAACCAAAATATGCGATATTCGAACGCAAGAAAATGATTCGACCCATAATCTAGTGTGAAGATTGTGAGGAAATCATCATCGAAAACTACGCTCACAATGGAAAATTTGTGTATATATGTATGTAGATCGTAGTATATGGGAAGAGCGCACGATCTAATTTTGGCCAAGTTATTTCTTCGAATTTATTTTCGTTGAAACGCACGGCCAAAGAGCAGATGCGTGTGTGTGTGTGTGTGTGTGTGTGTGTGTGTGTGTTGCATAGACGAAGGCGTTCGGGTGTCGGATTACGTATACGTATATGTATGTTCTTCGTGTTGGCAACGCTCCCACGCACGTACACACACGCACACACACAGACAGACACACATGCACACACATACGTAACTAATGCGCCGCCATGTCAAGATTTTCGTGATGACCAAAAATGTGCGTACCCTAAATTTCAGGGTTATTGAATTTGTCCTCATTTCAAAGAGTTTTCGAGTAATTTTTTTTTTTTTTAAATAAATAATAATGAAATAAAATAATAATTGAATCCCATAAAAGTAATCAAGAATAAAATTGAGAAATTGCAACAATTACTAATTGGAAAATAATTGTGTTTATGCAGATGTCGAATTCGTTTTCGAAGTTATGGGCTCCCCCGGTGAGGGCATTGATGCCGTCGATCTAGGAGATGCTCTGCGCGCTCTGAACTTGAACCCCACCTTGGCGCTGATCGAGAAAATGGGCGGCACCAAGAAGCGCAACGAGAAGAAGATCAAGCTGGACGAATTCCTGCCCATCTACTCGCAAGTGAAGAAGGAGAAGGAGCAGGGCTGCTATGAGGATTTCATTGAGTGCTTGAAACTGTACGACAAGGAGGAGAACGGTCAAATGCTGCTCGCTGAATTGCAGCACGCCCTGCTGTCCCTTGGTAAGTGCACAGACCCACAGATCACTCCTAATCCCTCAACTAATCGATGTTTGTCTTAATCAACAGGTGAGTGCCTGGATGATGAGCAAGTGGAGAATCTGTTCGCCGACTGCCTGGATCCCGAGGATGATGAGGGCATGATCCCATACTCTCGTAAGTATAAACTGATGACTTAATTGTGCCCCGCGGGCTAATTCAAGTGCAATGCCATTTATTTTTGTATATTCGTGATATGTCATAATGTGATTTGTATTCTTTACATGCACCCACTTGTCTACGCACATATGTATTTGTTACCCAATCAATCAATCAAACAATCAATCAATCTGCACCCTGCACATTACTCCTCCACCACACAATGCAATCTGTAAATGTGTTCGTTCTTTTGTGTGAACCGAACCGAACCACACACCATCCTGCACCATGCACCACTCTGTCGTGTTTTTGTGATGTGGTTTGAACTTGTAGAGTTCATCCAGCGCTTGATGAGCGATCCCGTCGTCTTCGACTAAACAGTAAGTTGTCCTCTCGTCTATATCTGTCCGGCTGTCTTTCTTATCACATCATTAATATATGCTAATAATAATCTTTTATCTTTCTTCTCACAGCATTCCTTGCAAGAATGTGTGACAGACCAGATGCGCTATAAATAAAATACCATCAAGAACAACAACAACAACAACAACACCAAACAACAAATTTATAGCAAACAGCCATTCTCCATAGATGTTATATTCATCGCTAACTCTCTCTATCTCTCTCTCGTATATTATTTTAATTAAATTTTACTTCTGCTACTACAACTGCAAAAATTGAACTTCAAGATAATATTATTTTTTAAAAAATAAAAAAAAATTTAAATTATAAAAAAATAACGAAAAAAAAACTGAAAAAACTAAGTTTCGTGCTAATTATTTTGTTGTTCATGAATTTTTTAAGTTACGATTATTTTGTGTTTTCTGGTTACATACATACATGCAAACCAATAATTATGATTATTCATTTGAAAAGACGCAAATAAACCAAGTAGCAAAAGCAATTCAACTGTTGCAACTACAACGGGATATATATGTATGTATATATATATATCAAAATAGGTATACATATGTCCTTAGTCGGATAATGATTTTAAGTCTTTCATATATAAGCAATACAGCAATATTTTATACGAGATCTTTGTGGCTGTCAGCTTATGAGACTCTTAAATCATTGAAAAAATAATTTGATAATGAAAATATAGATTCTATAATATCATTACCAAGCTGGGGGCTTAGGTGCATGATTTACAGTTTGATTGATTTGTCATCAAATACAAATTATCAAAAATGTTTTCCGAATGAACATTCTAAGTTAATCTGGGAAACGCAACAAACTACAATACTTTGAAATTTCGAATCAAAATAAAATGTGCTTTTGGCAAACAACATGTTAACCCATAAAATTTGTTTATAAAAATAGCTCAGGTGACTACATTTGATTTGCTCATTTCATGCCAAAACTAGAAAAGTAAATGACATTTTTTGTTGTTTGGCAATATCATTTCTAAAGCTGAAATGTATCAGAGCTGAACGCACTTTATTTATTTATACAATATTCAATTTTACGTCTTTGCTGAATGTGGTTTATTTCAAATTGTTTTTCATAAAACAAAACATACTTTTCAAAAATAATATCTTAATATTAGTATTAATACAGCCCTGTGGAGAAAAACAGCAACCCGAACTCAGCAACAGATGGCGCACATGCAGCAAAGCTTCAGTGAAAAAAGCTCTTTCTACGTTACCCCTGCGAGTGTACTAAAAAGCATAAACGCAGCTTGCGCGTCTGCCGAGTGTACGTTAATTAGGAATTTCAACGAACTGAAAATCAGTTGAAATTGAGATAACAAACCCAAAAGATACTTGGCGCTCCGCTAACGCTTCAAATTTGCATTGTTAAACCAAAAATTTAATAGAAAAAAATAAAAATAAAATAAAAAATCAGCTTTGCCTTCTTAGCTGAGTGCAGGTGAAGAAAAAGTGCAAAAGCGAAAAATTGTCAGCATTATTATTATTAAATATATAGTACATATTATTTGGCCGATTTACAGTGCGTTGCTCTCTCTCTTGCTCTCTATCTCTCTCTATCTCTCGAACGGCAAATGCATTAGAAAAGCAACTAAGAAGCATTCCAAAAAAATAATCGGTGAAAAGTGCAAAAGGAAAAAAAATAAATACCTCAAAGATACATATATTATATAGTATATTGTGGAGTACACACGACGAGCAAAAGTTAAAACGCACATAAAAGTCCTGGTCTGAGTGCAGTACTCACACACACACACACACAAGCACACACACACACACACAGGGGCACTTTCAATATGGCGGATGTCATGGAGAAAAGCTCTGTGCTGGAAGCTGCTGCTCTGCCAGCAGCAATTTCTGATACGCGCCCCATGCACCCAGTGCAGGCGCAACTGCAACAGGAAGTGCCGCAACAACAACAACAACAACAGCCGCAGCAGCAGCCGCCGCAACAGCAGCTACAACAACAACAACAACAACAGAAAACGGAGCCGGTACCAGCGGCACGCGCTGGACAGGAGCAAAAAGGTGAGGGTTGATGACTTTACCATTAGGCAAACGAAATGGGCTTACTTTGGGGCAAATCAATTAGTTAAAACTTTGACTGCATTCAAAATATTGCCATCCTTATATACAAGAGGAAAATAGGCAAGCCTACACTCGAAAAAAAATTATTCGCTTAAAGTCAAATAGCATGAAAGGCAGGCATTTTCTTTTAATAGTTGCTAATTCTACGGAATAAAAAAATAAATATATTTATACCAAAATAATCATGAATCTCTAATTTTTAAATATTTGTGGAAAATATTTTTTAATTTTGGAAAACTTTCATTTCACTTTGATGTCTCATATTAGACGATTTAGTCTTTCTCTTTGAAATATTTTAGCTGCTTCAATTTCATTAAATGTCCAGGAATTCAGAAATATTATTTCTGAATTTTAGAAGCTATTCTTTAAATTAATTTAAAATTATTACCTCTGTTTTTTTTCTGAGTGTACTTGTTGTGTGAAATTGTAGTTGTCATGTCAAATCTTTTTAGGCAAAAGTTGTATTTTTTTATGAGCAACATTTCTTTGCAGTGCATATATCTATGGCTCAATTAGCTAAAGTGTGGCAAACAGGCACACCCAAGGAATTTGATGGTTATGTCTGTCGAACATGCAGCACCATCAACAGTAACTCACGTCATTCTGCGGCTTGCGACTTATGCAAATAGATTTACGCTTTATGTTTGTTGCTGTTTGCACAACCGTCGAACGGGGACTAAAAGAGTTCTTTGCGCTTATCATGACCGTCTGAAGAGCCGTACTCGACCATTTAAGCCAGCGCTAAAGGATGTGGAGCTATTGTCTCGCAGGAAAACCGACCTTCAAGCCAGTCGCTTGCTGTAATGCCCAGTTTCCATGTCACACATGCATTGTTATCAGTTATTAGCAACTTGAGCCTATGCTGCTGCCTATGCACCTCTTTGCAGCCCCCTCACACGTTCCCCAATAGTGCTGCTGTTTGTGGTCGCTCTGCATACGACCTCGATTCAATTAAGCTAAATACATCTTGGCGATGGTATCTTAACTTTGTCACTCAGCTAGTCACATGTGTTTATCTTCGACTAAATCTCATAAAAATGTCAGTTTATCAGTCTAAATATAATCTGCCTTTAAGTGAATGGTAGTCAACTACTGGCAGTCTGAGACATATAAAACTACTGAAAATAAGAGACTATAACCAATTTTACCAAAAATTTACTCTCTTTGGGGACACTTGAAAAGCATAGATACATAGATGTTTGGAAAAGTGGGGAAATATAGAATAATGACTCATGGGTGCCATATTTTTCACATATTTTTATTGACTTCCCTAATGAGTTGACAAAAATAAACGCTTCTAAATATAAATGTTGGCCAAAAGTTTGTCATTTCTTTGATGAGTTGACATTAAAATCGTTCTTAATTGCAAAGAATTTATTTACTTTATATATTTTCAAATTTTGCTATAAATTAGCCAGAGTTAGAGTATTTTTGCTTCGTTTTGACACAAATTGCGATTTCAAATGTTGCTTTGTTCCACACACAGATGCACACAGATACACACAGATACAGCTATACAGTTATACAGATACTCATAGTCGTACACCCCTGCCGTTGATTAAATCAAATGCTTAACTCAAGTGCAAACCGGCTCGGTTAAATAATCACAACAACAACAACAACAGCAACAGAAATTTGTTTTTGTTTTTTTTTGTGCTGTCTTACCTTAGTGCTAAATGACACAAACTAACAACAAACCGAAAAAATAAAAACAATAATAAAACTAAAAATATATTGTTTGATTGCTATCAGTGATCTCTCTCTCTCTCTCTCTCTCTGTCGTCCACTCATTCGCTCATTCTGTCATTCTCTCAGCTGGCTTGCTTTGCTGTCATTCCCATGAAGTCATCAGCAGAGTCGACGTCAGCTTCACCTACTTCTGCTCAACTGTTAGTCCCGAGCAGAGACTTGATAATATTGCTAGTATGTGGCAGATAGTTCATATTTATTATATGCCCACTCTGATAACAGGTGTTTCATGTAGCTAAACTGTTTAACCACATGGGTTAGATAAGTGCACTCGGACAAACCATCGAGAATTTGTACACAAATCAAATACAATTGATGACCAAAGTCGTAATTCAGAAAACAAATCTCAAATTTTATGAAAGAAAGACTATTTTTCAGAATAAGTTATGTGCGATTATTGCTATTTCAAAATTCCACATCACTTGTACTTAAATTGTGAACATGCAGTTTTTCTGAGTGTACTGGTCACTTTTCTCGTATTGTCAGTTTCTTTTTTTTATTGTAAATGAAAAGTATTTGAAGTATTTCGCCAAGAGCATTGAAATTTGTATTGAATTCGCTTAAATCGTGTTGTACAAAAACGGTTGGACGGTAAGGCTGCACAAAAATAATTTAGTTTTTTAAAATGTGCTGGACTTCAGAAAAGTTTCCCAAAAACCCGAGTAATCTTTTGATTATGTACTAAATACCTAAACAAAAGAAAATGCCTAATTGACAATAACAAAATTTAACATTAGTTTCCGTTTGGAGACATTTGCAAAATTCGACACCTATTTTCACTCGATGGATATATACACACATTAACAAATTAATAGTTGAGATATTTATTTTTTAATTTCTATACATTTCTTAACAATTTAACGTGCGCTTCTTCAGAATTTTCCAGAATTTTCCATATGTACATATTTACGCAAACAGCGCGACCTTCATCCAGAGGGCGGGGTACCGTCTTGCTCTAGAAGGAGAATAGGCACATATATACACGGGTATACGCGAAAAACGGGGGTCTTCATAAACAGCATGCTTACCTTTGGCATAATAATAATTATAAAAAGAAATTTAAAGTTTCCAACAACTTTAGAAAAATGTTCCACTCCATTTTAAAGATGGAAGACGCAAAATTAGAATTTAACGATGTCTTGAATCCCATTCCCGAGGATTGGGCAGAAAAACTAATATTCAAGATAATGACAATTTAGATTTCCTTCTTATGCAAAAGAAACCATTATAACTTCCAAAGGAATACAAAAAATTCTTATGTTTGTCACAATTTGAAATTTTGAGCTGAACAAAATGAGTTGCTGACCAGATGAGAACTGGGGGCAAACTGAAATATATTTGTTTTTCCATTACTGGCTGGAAAATCTGAATCGAAAGCCTACTTGGATTATAGAAAAACAGAAATCCAAAGCATAATTTATTTGAGGCAACTATTTTAGTAGAACCTACCGTTTTAGTAGTTTAAGCTGCAGTGAAGGGTATCAGGAAGTTCTGCATAAGCAAATAAATCCTTTCTGTGTACAGCTGTGACGCAACTGCTCATTTATATAGCTCTCTGGTGGTTAAACTGTTAATCTGGTGGTGAGAGAGCTCTTGCACTTTATAAATAGATCACATTGACAATACTTCTGTCACCTAGTCTCTCGTTGTATTTGCTTTTGAATTGACACAAGCTGCGCAAAAATTTCCCATTTTCATTTTCATTTACATTTGCCTGCTTGCCATTGCAATTGATTTTCCTCCACCTCTTCTCGACGCTTCTTTCGCTTTTGTCGCTTTAATGGGGGCGTGCTAGATAATTCTTTTTTTTAAGAAATGTAAAAAAAATAGCAGAAGCACGAACGACTCTGCTAATTGTTACGATTTCCGCTACATTTCAGATATTTCAAAAGAAAACGCAATACCAAATATTTAGCGCCATATGCGTTGCTGTTAGCTGCTGCCACGCCCAGTTGCAAGCAACTGAAGCACGAAAATCAATCAAAGATTTGTTTTACTATTTCCTGGCCAAGCGTGGACCCTTATATGGAATTAATGATTAATTCGATTAGTGCTAAGGCGACTAATTGATTTATTCGATTGTGCTGTTGGCTTGCCAGCAAACAAATGGAAAAGTGGATTTCCTATGAAAACTCAATGTGTAAGCTTAATTCCATTTTGGTATGGAAATAATCAAAATAGATGCCAAGATCCAAACTTAGAGCATATTGATTGCTGTAAATAATAGCTAATAAATATAGTAAGTGAATCAAATTCAAATTTGTCGCTGAGCCCTTTTTGTACTTATATATTTATTACGAATTTTTTGATGTAAAATGATAGTAGTGAAAGTATTAGCTAGATGAAACAGCAAATATTATAAATTATAATTTATTAATTTACACAATTATGACTAAGCATAATATGTCGCCTAGGCCTGCGACTTGAATCAGAAACAAAAACCTACATTTTACAAGAAAATGTGTAGAGAGGAGTATGTTTCAGTAATTTCTTGTAACAGTGTATTGCAACTAGAAAAGTGTGCCGAATCTGACAAGAGCATGAAAACTGTGACAATTCACAGTGTACTTGTGTGTGTGTGGGTGTGTGTGAAATGACCCTTGATGACAGACCATAATTTGCATGCAAGCATGCGCTGATTCAATTGAGAGTGCCCCCCAATGTTTTTTGAAAAGACTGAGGAGATTACAAATGCATTGCACTTGATTCTCGTAGATGCGATGCAACAAGGTGCAACAATTAATATGGGGAAAGGCGCGCCGTGTTCATTTATCAAGTGCTGTGATTACTGAGTGCTGAGTGTGCGTGTGTAACGAATGCTAATTTGAGTGTGTGTTATTCTGTGGACTGCGGTATGCCGCATAGTTGCGCTTTATTAATTAATTAAATTTGATTTGGGAACCTGGCATTTAAATGTTTGATCAATAAAATGCAACTTGGCGATTAATAAAGACGTCAAATGTGCGCAATTACACTCAAAGAAAACAATAATAACGAAATGTTTGTAGCTGTACTTTAAATTATATCTAACATCTGTGAAAATACTTTCTGTAGTTTCTAGAAATCCTAAATTCTGCTCCTATCTTGAGCAACAAATTGAAAAATGTTTCTGAAAATCACTTGAATTATTTAATGAATTCTTTATATATTTAAATTAATCTTCCAATCTATGTCATAAATCGACTTTAAGGATTTGAAATATAGTTGGAAAAACTTAACTAATTTGAGCATTATTTTTTATTTTTTATATCTAATCAAATTTAAATTTAATTTCTTATTTGTAGATGCTGAAAGTTTCTTAATATATAAAATTATTTTTTCAAGTGAAAATGTTGCAAAAGTTTATTTTAGATTTTTGCTAGTGCAGTATTGGGGGGGGGGGGGTTGGGGGGTGGTTGCATGTATCTGGGTGTTGGCTTAATTGTTTTCAGCTAACAACAAAGTGTCGCTTGTCACGCAAATTTCGAAGCAGCCCCTTTCTCATATGAAGAGCTGCACACAACCAACCCCTAAAAGCGACACCCAGTTGACAGTTCATTAAACTCGGTCAAACAGTTTGGAAATTGCATTGATTTCATTTTGGATTTAATGGCATCACTTTCGCTCGGAGCAGATTTAACGTGAGATCTTGGATCGTGGTTGGATGTTTGTGAGATTGTGGATCGCGTATTTCTGCTGGTTACCCAATGTTGCTTGCCTCATTTGGCAGCCGTCGCATAATTTGTTGTTCTTGTTGTTGGCTTGGCCATATTGGTGGACGAATGTCGCCACATTTGGTGACGCTGCGTGCGTGCCGCAGTTGCCACATTTTGTGGCAATCAATAACCGAAGTGCGTCAAAAACTACAAATGTTAAAGTTAGCCACCAGCAACCAGCAACAGCGCTATAAATACAATTAGACCATAAAGTCAAAGGTTGATTGATTGCCAATCCATTATTCTTTATCTTTATATTCTTCCTGCACAGACAAATTTATCTGATTACATATCTATTATATACATACATATCTATTTGTGAATTACGGCAATCATTTTGAAAAATTTAATTATTTATTTAAATTATGGACAGTTGGTTAAATTGAGTTTTGTATTTAATTTTTGGTGCAGAAAATTTTCTTTTTAGAGTGGAAAATTTGTAGAATTTCAAAATGTACATAAATTAAAGATAACATTTTTCGCACCCGTAAACAGAAAGCAAATGCATAAAATTATGAAGTTTCTTAAGCATATTTGAAGAGAATCAATGATTTGATGTATATCGAATGTATGCTGATGTATAATACTTTTCCTCATATCTGAGGTCTATTTTTTTTTGAGTGCAATGATTCATCTTTTCATCTTTTGCGACGTAGGCTTAAAGGGCTGTTAGCTGAATGCATGCGCAGTTTCACAAAAGCTTTCATAAATACATATGTACCAACATATATGTATATACCATGTATATGTATATGTATGTATGTGGAGAACACTCAGTAGGTGCCTCTCATCTTTAGAGATTCCTCAAGTGTCATTTGTGCGAGAATGTAGAATAAACTGTTTGAAAATAATCAATGAGACTGAAACAAGCGCAGTATAGTGAAAGGAAAATTAATATACACATGTATGTATAATATTGTATATAGGTATTTATGTACGTGTGTGTAGCCACATTTTATATAAATGTGACCAAAGGGAAGCCAACAAAAATGCCGATAGATACTGAATACGCAACCCCCTTTGGCAGCACCCAAAAAAAAAGAAAAAACAACAACAAGCAAAACAAATGCTCAAAAGAGAGGCAGAAAACACACATTTGCTGTCGGTTTTAACAGTAGTCAAAAGGAGCAGCAGCAGCGGCAGCAGCAGCGGACCAGCGGCGCAGCGGCAGAGCCACCCCCGGTGTATACGTGGGTGGTCTGCTTATGTTGTTATTGCTTTAACCATCATCAGTTATCTGTTGTTGTTGTGTTTGTTTCCGTTTTTGTGTGTACAGCTTGTATTACCCCTCTTTCGTGAAGCTTTTAGTACCAGCAGCTGAGCTTTTGGCACTATTTTATTTAGACAACAACCCAAATGCTACTATGCAATATAGTACGTTTTCTTTACGCAGCGTGGCGCTTTTCCATTTTGTATGCTAACGGAAAATCTTACTTATTTCGTTTCAGGTATGAATAATACAAATTCAAAAATTGGTATTTTTTATTGAAATGGCTTTAATAAAGTGGTATGTAAAAAATATATGAAATCAATAGTACAACAATTATTCTTAATTAATTTTAATATTTAAAAAATAAATTTTACTAAGGATACAGAAATAAAATTTAGAATTTAAAAAAAATTTCTATAATTCTATATCGAAAGTCGACTTACAAATTATAATTTAACTGAAGAAATAAAGTTAAGTTAAGTTAAAACACACATCTACAATGTATTTGGGATATTTCAAAATATGCAACATCGACATATCAAAGTCAAAGGCATAAAAACAATTAGACAACAAAAAAACAGTTTTGTTAGTGAGCTCAACCCTTAATTAAGTTTAGTGCATGTGTGTAATAAATTCCATTTGTTCGGTATGGCAAGAAGGTGAACTCGCAGACATAATAACCTTGACAATCGAACTAAGCAACTAAGCGATAACAAAGCCAAACTAAATAGTCAGACATTAAGTTAACGCAACATGCAATAGACACCCCAATCTAACTGGCATAACCTCGCCAGCCCCACCAGCCCCACTCAACCCCCACGCAGCATGGAGTGTCTTGTCTTTACTTTATATGTATACATATGTATAAAGATAGAAGAAGCACGACATAAAATTGGGGCTTTGCGTGCAGCTCGAATCTAAATATCTATATATATCTGTATAGACAACAATTAGCTGCAAATCAAGGAACCTATGACAATAACACCTGAATTCACCGTACAATAATAAAAATTCTCGACTCACGTTCACAACAATAAATATACGATGCGTGGCGTGGCAATCGGTGCCGGTGGACGAGCGCACTTCGTCGATTCATGTGCCAGCGAGGGCTGCTTGGGAAGTTAATCCTGACAAGCTACACTCAGAAGATTGTAAAAATAAAATAAATAAATGATGTCGTTGCTTCAGCACTGGTAGTTACTTAACGAACTCCCCTCGCTAGATGCACAACATTTCTAAATATATTAAACATCATGTTGCCCCTAATAAAGAACCGAGCCCGTCGCATATTGCACGGAGGCGCGTCTAATGCGCTCCTTGTGCTCATAAAATTAATCAAGTCAAATGAGATTTGCATACAAAAAAAAAAAAAAACCAAAAAAAAAAAGAAATAAACAAATCCAAAATTCCAACCAGAATGGGTACAGGCAAAGGAACCCTACCTTGCCACATTGCCACATTCATTGTTGGCGTGTTGAATTTGCATTTGGCTCCGGCGCCCAACTAATAAGTTTGTATGTCAATAGAATACGGGAGGAGTAGACGGCCGAAGACCCAGTTGCCGAATCGGCCGGTGAGCGAGCCACGAACTGCGCAAGGACATTTGGGACCAGCTAAAACAAGAAGAAGAAGCAGAAGCAAGAAAAAAAAAACAATGGGTTTACGAGGCAAACGCAGCGCAGCCAGCCGTCGAAAGTTAGGCGACTTGGCATTCGGTCGGTTGGTTCACATTCATATCAAAACAAATTCTAAGTATTGTAATTCGAAATTTTTCAAAGGCAAATAAAAGCAGTCGAGTTTTAACACTCGCGCCACACAGAACAAAAGCGGGCGCGCTTAGCCAAATAAAAAGGACGAACTCATATCAGAGCCAGCAGTATATATATATATATGTATATATAGGAGCTAGTGTAATAACTGTATGCATATGTGTGTTGGGGATTTGTGGGGCGTGCAAGTGGAAAAGAAGTGCTGCGTATCCTTGCGGTGAGAGCGCAAAGTGCAAAGTGCATTAGCCTGTGGCAAAGCACTCTTGGCCAAGTTATTGCCCTCTGGCCAGGAAAATCGATAAAAATTGCAGGCAACGATTTGTGGCTGATATTGTTGTTGTTGCATTTTTTTTTTTTGTTGCTGTCTGTGCTGCTTGCTTTATGGGCAACTGCAGACAGCCAGCTGCAACAATTGATGATAAGAGCGTGTGGCATGTGGCATATGGCATGTGGCATGCGGCTTTTGTTTGTGTGCCTATTGTAGTGTGTGTGATAAAATCACAACTGCATTGCCTGGCCACAAAAAACTTTGCCAACAGAAATCAATTGGCCAAAGTTTGTTAACATTTTTGCATTTTGCGAGTGCGAGAAAATTCTAATTGAAAACGCAAGGGTGACGCGAAGGTGTCTTTGTGCCCAAACCCCTTTTCTTTGTGCACTTGGAGAAAAACTGATTTCGACTCAGATTTAGACAGTTTTGTACTTTAAATCAAATCATTCTTGATATAAAAGTCAATCGTTAACATTGCTTAAATTGGAAAAAATCATGGAATTAAATTCAAACGAAAAATTTATCGAAATTCACTTCACAACTATTTGTTCTTAGAATAAGAGTAAAACTTTCCATATCTTAGCATCATATTATAATAGGTACAAGAAAATTTGTACTTAAAATAAATTTAAAGCTCTCAATATCTTAATCGAAGAACTTGAATAGCTTAGTCAAGCTGATTTATATATATACAATGATGAATATAAATTAATTAAATAACTTATTTCAAGTAATCAAATTCTTGATGTTAGACATATTTCAGAAAAGGAGCAGTTTTACAGTTAAAAATACTTGAAAAAGAAATTTCACTTTAAATTTTCAAGCTTGACAAACTGTGTTCTTGATTGGAATAGAAAATGCACAATCATTTTTCTGAGTGTGTGTTTGTGTGGCAAGCAAATGCGCAGCCATTGCGAGGGCATCGAGAATATGACTTTACAGTGTTTGCCCCCACAAATTGTTGTTGATAATCAATTTGGCCACAAGTCCTCTATTTGACTGTTACAGTTACAGTTGACATGAAAAACGTTAACGTGGAACGTGGCACGTTGAACGTTGAATCGTTGAATCGTTGAATGCTTTGCACTCATTTTTACCGCTGGAATTTCTGCAGCAAAAAACAAATCAGTTTGGGCCACACTAATTGGCGGTTGGTTTTTGGGGGTTGCAGCTCCATATTGGGCCCGGAAGCCCGCGAGGCGCCTCGCCAAGTTGTTGCCGCACTCAGTTGTGACTTTGCACGTGCTAAGGCCACAGCTCCGTTTAGTTCGACTAACTACTTAGTATATAGTTTTAAAGTGCTGCGAACATTTTCAGTGTGCATTTTTATCGATTCGCCAAAAACCAATTTAAATATAAAAGTTTATTTTTTCGCGTTTGCCCAAAGTTAATTGCCAGGTAGTGCCGAGAACCCGTTCAAAAAACCAAAACCAAAACCCAAACCAAAATCGAAACCCAAAACCAAACCAAATCCAAACACATTGATATGAGTGATATTGATGCGGTGAGTTAAGTTCTTTATATTTCCACTCGTACTTGCTACCAAGTTGCTTTTGTAATTGCAATAAAAAAGCTGCACGCCAAAAAGCACCAAAATCTGCGAATTTATGCAAAGCAAACCATTTAAGAGACAATTTGTCATCGTTCAATTTAACACAATTTGCATAAGTGGAGCCTGTTCTGGGTTTCAATTTCGCTCTCATTTCACTGGAATTTCAATTTAGTTGTTTATTTCACAGTTTAGCTTGAGTAATTTCTTGTTAAATATATATTTGCAGTTCTTAAGCGAACAAGTTCGCATAGAGCTCAAATTAGAAACATTTTTTTAACCCTGATTTCAGATTTAAATCGATCAGTAAAAAAAGATATTATTCGTAAATATTGTTAGACAAATAAAAAAGATATTGTAGAAAAATTAATTGATGCATATGCATAAAGAAACTTCAAAATTTCGCCAAGTATTTCTTCAATTTTTCAAATCCGCTTTAAGATCAACTGAACATATTTCAAAATATTGCAAGTAAAAGAAAACTTTGACAGTTTTCCAAAACATTTTATTTAAGTTCTCAAAAGAAAATAACTGGAAGTTATTATTGGAAAAGCGTATTTAATCCCAATTTTAATATCAATTAATTAAAATTTAATAGCCATCAGAAAAATGAAAGTTAAATTGAAATCAAAATCGTAGTGAATATGATATTCAGAATGGTGTTCGATAGTTCGATTTACATGATTATTATTTCAACATATTACAGTTTTGACCTTGGAAATCGGTTGCAAGTAGCATGCTAGACATGTCGAAACAATTTCTGTGGCAACCAACCAGTCAGACAATGAATACAACGAACAAACACCGTGAGCTGAACTGAAACTAACCAAATTCGGAAACCCTTTGGCAAAACAAAATCAAACAACAATTTGGCCATTGGCGCATTGAGAATTCGGGTTGATTCAGTTTAGTTGGCCCAGTCTGGTCTGGCCTGGCCTGGTCTGGTCTGGTCTGGTCTTAGAACTGTCGAACTTTTGTTGAATCAATAAGCGACAGCAACGATTTGGGTCATATTGCAAGCAGCGAGTAAAATTTATGACAAATATCCCAAATGGTAACCCAAAACCAAACCAAATATCCGAAATAAACCAAAACAATAAAACAAAACTGTAAACAAATGCTGAAGTAGAAGCCATCAAATTTGAGAGCTCCACTCGATACCCGACAATACATATTGTATATTTTGGTGGTGTTCTATCTGTATTTATATAGACATATATACACTGGGAGAAACACAAGTATCTATCTGAGATTGACATTGCAAAAATCTACTTTTTGCACAATTTCAAGTATGATTTTGGTTGTTGTAAAATGTCCAGTATTGATTTTATTAGTAATAGTAATTAAAAAGTTAGTCAAGGGAAAATCCTTTTGAGTTCTTGATTCAAATCAATATTTAGTTTAGTTTTCAATACTGAAATTCTTAAAATCATATTAATTTTAGTATATGCGTAATTGAAAAACTTACCTTGTGGACAATTTCAAAGTTTGTATAAATAGGAATCTTTTTGGGGAACAATGAAAATAAATATATATACAAACAAAAACCAATTACTTCATTCAAGTCAGCTAGAACTTGGCATAATTTATCCTACTTATTAGGTGCGATCTCAAGAAGCTGATCGCAATAAAAAGATATATTCAAATTGGTAAAACTGATAAATATTTAGAAAACAAAAATGTAACAAAGAGAATCAAAAATTTTAAACAATTATTTTGTGATTCTTAATCTGAAATCCGAACTTTTAGAATTTTTAATTGTTTCTAGTAATTTCATATTTTATTTTATATATTATGTTCCATATAGGATTTTCATTGGGATTGTATGTAAATCGTTCAAGTTTTAGCTTCCTAGCATTCTCTCAGTGTATGCACAGACACATGTGCACACCCACAGCACAACACAAGCTGTACACAACAAACGGCACCCACACTTAGCACACATGCAGGCACGTATGCAAATGATGTGGTAATGGCCGCCAGGCGCCTTTTCCTGCTCCTCCTCCATCTGCTGTTGGTTGAGTGTGTTGCTGGGCTGATAGGTATTGGATTACCCGACACTTGCACATTTCTGCACCGACACCGCAGGCGTTAGGTTCAGGTTCAGGACGCACCGTTCGATTCCAAAATGTACGCCACCAAGGAGCAAGTAAATCCAAATCCAACACCAACTTCAAGCTACTCTGCTAAGGAGCAGCCAAAGCAGCCGTCCAATGCCGACTACGCCCAGCGTTCTTATGTGGAGACGCCAGGCTCCGAACGATTCACACAGCCGAATCAGCTGCCCAATCCTGACGCCATCCAGCGCTCCTATGTGGAGCCACAGACAGAACGCTTCATGCAGCCGCGCCAGCAGCCCAATCCCGAGTACTCCCAGGCAAATGTGAACTACACAGAGCCAGAACGCTTCAGCCAGCAGCAAGTGCGACCAAAGACCAGACTCCAAGTGGAGCAGCAGCCCCAGCAGCCGCAGCAATCCCAGCAGCTCCAGCAGCCGCAGCAATCCCAGCAGCCGCAGCAACCGCAGCAACAGCAGCAGCCCCTGCAGTCCCAGCAGCAGCCCCTGCAGTCCCAGCAGCAGCAGCAGCCTCTGCAGCCCCAGCAGCTACCTATCAAGGAACGCACCGCTAAAGAACGCACCTTGAACACCACCTATAACAGCACCACCAATAGCAACAGCAACAGCACCGACTATGTGCTCAGAGAGCGACCCAATCCCAAATTTATTTTACCCTCGCAGATGCGCCCAGCTCTGGGTCCGCCACCCCAGCCTCGCCCACCCTTTGCCGGCGCCCGTCCAATGGTTGGTGTAGGGCCACGCCCACCAATGCCACCCAACATGGCGATCAGGGGTGGAATGCCGCCGCCCCTACGTCCAACAGACAGCAAGAACAACTTGCACATGGGTCCACCGCCGGGCCCCAATATGCGACCAGGAATGCCGCCCCTGCAGCCCCAGCGTCTGCCCAATCCGGCTGGACCACTTAGCCCACCCGGACAGGGACCACCGCGGCCGCAAGGTGGTTTCCCCTGGACAGGTGTTGCACCAGGAGCACCAGGTTTACCGCCAGGTGCTCGTCCGCCCCAGAATATGACGCGACCGCCGCCGCCGACTTTTGCTCGTCCGATGCCTGGACAACCGCTGCAGGTGCCCTATCGTCCGCCCTACAATCCGCAGCAAATGCAACAACATCCTCAACAACAACAGCAACAACAACAGCAGCCACTACAACAGCCACACCAACAACAACAACAACAACAGCTACGCCCACCATCAGCTAGCAGCGTACACAATGAAGACGATGATGATGTCATCATAGGTCAGGCCCTCACTCCCCTGAAGACGTTCGGCTTGAAGGGAGATCCGATGGGTTCGCCACTGCTAGAGGAAACGGAGCCACCATTTGAGACCACCAACATATCGCCAAAAGATGCACCACTCAAATCGCAGAGTGGTCACAGTAAGAATTTGGTTTCTATCCTGACGAACAGGGTATTATAATTTTCTTATAAGGGACGGAGTCGACAGAGTCTATCCTACAGTGAAGCTATAGCTGTGGACAATATATATGTAGGAATCGGTAAAATCAGAGAATATACTCGAGAATTTAGCTCTTGAACAACTTTTATCTTTACAAATATCACAAGTGACGACCCTATTAACACCTGGACAGTGTATTAAACTGTCGGTTGAGAGATGAGTTCTTTTATGATTACCTTTTTTGATTTCCAATATAGTTCAGCTCAAACTCACTGATGAAGTTTTATCAAACATCAGTTTCAAAATTACTAATCAAATTTATACATGACTCCAAAAGGCAAAGAGTATATCGGCAGTCGGCGTGCCGAATAAAACTTCTTTTTATTGTTGATTAATGAAGCCATTTCAATGCTGATAAAAATGTTGTAGGGAAGTTTGATTTAAGACAACATAATTAATGAATTACATTTGTTTGTTTATTGTTGCAGAAGGTGACAATGACAGCGGCGTGGATGAGTCCACTCAGGAGAAGGTGAGTCTCCAGCTCCAACCAACAATAGCTAACTGGTTGAGTTGTGTTCAATTTTTGGCTCGCTGCTCTTAATTGAGAGGAAATTAAATGGCAGCAAATTAATTTAATTTCGTTGACCGCCAACTGTGTCGCCACATTTCGATATGTTTGCTGTGCTGTGTTCACAAATCATAAATATCTGTAAATGGCAGTCGGTTAGTTAGTTTGCCCGCCTTCACATCGAGCTCTCCACGCTCCATTAGACAACTTATGTGGACAGCTGAGTCGCTGCTCCACAGCTCGACGAGCTCATATAGCTCACATAGATTTATAGCTCATTGTGTGCAGCTCGTGTGCAGACGTTAAAAGTTCAGACCAAGTTGTGGCTTTGCAGACGTCAGTTGGCGCATCGGAATAAACCAAAAGATACCTCAATTCCCTACTATATATCGTACATATACATACAAATTTGTACATATGTGTGTGCGTGTGTTATCGCTGTGTGTCTAGGTCCACAAGTTTACAGGTGCGCAGTGTCGAAATCGACACAATCCCAAAACACAGTCAAACGTTACTATAACGAACAGCTCGCTTACAAAAATTTACACATAAAAATAACATTTTCGAATCAAAATCAGTTAAGAAATCTGATTATATGTTTAGTATAAACCCGCAGATGTTTTGCAGTTTCTATCACCGATCGTTTATCGATCGATAAAAACAGAAACAACAAATTCGCAAGTAGAAATCGGTCAAATCGAAGCATATATCTTTAAACTCTAACAAAAACAAGCACTTGAGTGTTGACATCTATACTTATACTTATACTTATCTATACTTATCAAAATCACTAGTGAAATGCCAAGAAATAAGTAACATTTAAACGGTTTGTCAAATTAAGGTGACATAGGAACTATCAGTTGAGATATGAGTTCCTTTATGAACATTTTGATTGATTTCAAAGATATCTTTATAGAAGTGAAGAGACAATCGGTCACTTTTTAATGTTATTCTTATTATACAACATTTTTTTCTCTTCTCAAAAAAATTAGTTCTTATTTTTTCAAGAAGCTGTACCCTTCTGTGTATAAATATGGTAAAGTTAGGTAGGAACGAGAATTCTGACCTTATTTCCATTATTCTATTTCCAATCACATTTCCAAGATGCGATTACAATTAATGTCAAAGTGCTCTCAACTCCTCCCCCTTCAACACAAGTCCACAAGAAATCAAAGTAGTTGTCGGATTTTGGGTATGAGTCTACACAAATAACATGTTAATTTGTGATGATTTGCATTATTCCGTATTCAATCGTAGTGCCTACGAGTTCATTGTAGCTAAGTACGACTGTACTGACAAATTGCCGAATGTAATGCGATTTATTTGCCATGGCGGCCTCCCTTTAGATAAGTGCCGCCAGAGCCAAACACGGAATAGTTTAGGTTGGAGTTAAGCTAAGTTTTTATTCTTTTTTTGGGGGGGCCGTGGACTCTATAAATATATGTAAATAAATATCCAAAAAGCGACACGAAGTTTCGGAGGCCGCGACAATCGATAAAACAAAGCATAAACTATGTGAAGGCTTCGTGTCGAGAACGACAACGACAACGACAACGAAAGCCGTAAAGACGACGCACCTGGCACCAGGCAGGATATTCAGTCAGATAGACAGAAGGTCCTCTCTGTGCGGAGCCAGAGTCATAAATGGCATAACGTTGACAGGCAGCGGAATAATATTCCTATTTATTGTCGGTCGTAAAGTGGTCAATTAAATCAAAGGCAAACATGCATTTGGTTGTAATAGCAGATGCCAGCTATCTCATTGTAAATAGGGTCATCCTATTCTAGAATCTAGAATTTAATGTAGAACTCATTTTTATGCTTGAATTGAAGGATCGCAACGGACCGAATTCGCCGAGTTCGCCGGTGAAGACGCCCACATCGAGCTCATCGAAGCAAGACAAGTCGGGCACATCGCGCCCACCGAGTGCCACGCCCTCAAATAAATCAACATCGAAGTCGCGCAGCGCCTCCAAGAATCGCTTGCTGCTCAAGACACCCGAACCCGAGCCGGCCAAGAAACGTAAATACTACAAACAAAAAAAAAACCAGAAGATAAGGCTTCCATTTATCCCACTTTTCCCCTCAGTTCCAATGAACAAGGTACAGGTTGGACATGCACCTTCGCCCAATTTGAAGGCGGTACGCTCCAAAATTGGATCGCTGGATAATGCCACCTATAAGCCAGGTGGCGGTCACGTCAAGATCGAGTCCAAGAAGATTGAAATTAAGGGTGCAGCGCCACGCATCGAGGCCAAGAATGACAAGTATATGCCCAAGGGCGGTGAGAAAAAGGTAAGTTTTATGTTGACTAAGACTTGGGGTATCTCTACAGATAGATGTACATATATCTATACACTCTGGGAAGAACGTTATTCGAAATTCAACCACAAACCGGTTCCAGTCGTTTCTTTTTTTTTTAATTCATTTTTCTACATTGAAAAAATCTATTCATGTAAAAATGAATTCTTAAAATCATTTTTGTATTTGAAATAAGTACAAAACTTTCAAGTTCTTAATTGAAGAACTTAACTTTTTGGATGAAGCTGATTTGGTTTAAATTCAAGATGAAATCAATCAGAAATCAGATAAACATTTTTTGATTTTGGAAATATTGTTTTGAAATGAAAAAAATCGTTGCTTATTCTGAAAGTGTTTTACACACAGAAATTGTAGAATCAAGAGATTAAATTATAAGTATCCTTTATATCTATACAAAATTCTTCACACATTTTCTCTGAGTGCACCTACATACATCTGTATATCTCTGTTTATCATCTATTCATCTTTCAACAGAAATTTCTTTCAATCTTTTTGGTTGTTGTTGAGAGACTTACTTGTACAAACAAATGAACAAACAAAATCGCATAAAAGTATTCGTTAGCAATTCAATTTCACGGTCGACTTGCGATTCAAGATATACATAGTCATAAATAAGTACGTATGTATGTGTCTACACATACATATACATGTATTTAATTTTCTTACTGCAATCTCTGGTATCTAGCTGTAGTAGGAAAAATGCAATTACACACTTAGCAGCATAATTTGATGGCCTTATGTATATGCATACATACATGTATTACATAATATATGATATCTATAACTAGATCTCTAGATGGGCGCGTCGTCTGACATTGAAATAGCAACTGTTGCAAGTCTTGACTTTTAATCGTTTTACCGTAACTTGTATCTATTTGCAATTAAAACCCACCACGAACACCACTACAAATCACCATTTGCAAAACCAACCAATTTGTAGATAGTTACAACAAAGTTGCAGTGGAATGCGAAATCGAAAATTGGCTCGCTCCAGAATGCGGCACACAAGCCCGGCGGTGGCGATAAAAAGATCGAGTGCCTCAAAATGGATTTCAATAACAAGGCCAAGCCGAAGGTCGGCTCCAAGGACAATGTGAAGTATCAGCCCGGTGGCGGCGACATCAAGGTAAACCCTCATTTCAACAAATCTAGTTTCCATTTACCATATTCCTTCTTTTTTTTTGATTTGAGTTTGACCCAGGACATACATACATACATATACGAGTGCCATTGAATACTTTTACTCTCACTATAATACACTCAGAAAAAAATATGCTCTACAATTTTGATAGTCGCTTTAATTGGAACATTGTCCAAGAATGAATTTTAAATTAAAACTTTTGCTATCATTTCGAAATTTAACTATACAATTGTTCCTAGCAAGAGTGACTGACTAGGAGATATCCTGTAACCAGTCATAATCTGCATACAAATGTATTCCAATTGTGTGTTCTTGCTGAAAGTCAACTCAACTTAACTTTAGAAATGATTCCTAGAGTCCCAAACATATTTCTGTAATTTTAGAGCAATTTTTTTAGTGTATATTTCCTTTTGAGTGTACTATCAAAAGTTAAGCATTTTTTAAGGTTTTTTTTATTGTTTTTTTTTTTTTTTTTTATAGTGTTACTCTATTTCTGTGGCAACGCATGTGGTTGCTCTACTACAGATAGTATAAGTTTCCACTTTGATCTTAACTTTGGCATGGGCATGTGTCGCTCCAGTTCCGACTCAAACTGCATGACTGCTGCAATGTTCTTTTAGTTCTTCTTAAATGGCATGCACTCAACTTATAGCTTTAAGGTGTTCGATGTACCATGGGCGTAGCCAGAATCCTAGCTAAAGGGGTGAAGGCGAAAGTACATCATCAAAACGTAGAGAACTCAAAAAAAAAAAACCTTACAAACAAGGCTGCAAACCGGCTTTGAATCCGAACCATTTTGAACATAGAGTTCCCTTTCCGTATTCTAAGCAAATCCGTGAACCACATCAGCTGTAAATAGATTTCCAAATCATGAAACGAACCAGGCAAAAAGGTGAGGTAATTGCTCTGCTCTCTGCTGGCTACGCCCATGTTCGATAAACTCTCACGTCTCTTCAGACAACTAATACTATCAAAACAAAAAAAAAAACAAAGAAAAATAATTCACAAAATTTGCAGAGGTACTCAAATAGATTCCCTAACAACATAGTCTATGGCGAGGGCTCGAAAATAGTCAGTCACCACATGATGAATATGATATCATATAACAGGCGGCTGGATGAAAATTTGTATAACCAAGACGATTAGTTGGGTTAGAGGTACGTTGGATAGGTAACGCTAAAAACCTACAGTCGCTGCACTTAAACAAAGGTGTTAATAAAAATCAATCATCTTATTGACAGGACCTCATTGTACCTAAAATTGTTTTGGGTTAGCAAGTATCCATTCTAAATAGCTATTTTATGTATTTGGAGAGTTGCTGACTTCGGCTTGTCGAAGTTCAGAAACCGTTTCCAAAAATAAGTCAAAACTATTATCTGGCAACTGTTTAACTTGTTCTCAAAAATGTATAATTTTGATTTTGAATTTAATTTTAACTGAAACTAAACAAATTTATGGATTGTGTATTTTGTTTTAACCATCAAATATTTGCCCTTAACAAATGTTTTACCAAAACAAAAAAAAAGGATAACAACACAAAGGATGTAAGTAGTCTTCATAAATTTTCCGTACATGTATATTATATTGTTAATGTGCTTCTGTAAGAGTAAAGATCGTTGTATTCAGTTTTCTGGTATTTTTGAGCACTTAACCTCACTTTTTGGAATGTAGTTGAAATACTTAAAAAAAGCACCAAATATGTAGAATGTTTCTATTGTAAATATGTGGCATATATGTTTTGTCAATCTTTTTAATTTTAGCTGTATGTGTTGTGTAAAAAGAAAATTCTAAATTGCAGTTATATCAAGGATTGGACTTATGATTGATCGTATTATCGTGTGTTCATAATCCACCAGCCCAAATACAAAATTCCTTATACATAAAAAAAAAAAAAACAAAATCAATCGAAAATATAATCGAAAGGTTGCTAATCAATTTTCTGTGCGTTGCCGGTGCTGCTACTTTTCAGATACAATCGCAAAAAATAGAAATTAAGGCACAAAGCAAAGTTGGCTCTTTGGATAATGTAAAGCACAAGCCCGGTGGCGGTGAAAAGAAGATTTTCGATGATAAGGATTATTTGAAAAATGTTGATCACTCTGTTGCACTGACAACACCACCAACACAGGTAAACTACGTCTACCTAAGCGAAATGTAGAACTGCTTAAACCAATACCAAAACCAAAATCATAATAACAGTAGATTTCCATTTAAGCCTAATTTATTAAATTTGATTTCATTTACAAGTATACGAAAGGAACATGCCATTCATTCATACATACATACATATGTCATACATCATCTGAAAAAATAATATATCCCATTTTGTGTTTACTTCAAGAAATTCATTTTTTTATTGTAATTATAATTGTTGATTTCATTTCATTATTAACGTGTATTTTATATGGCATACATATTAATATCTGAAGAGCACCGCACCCAAAAAAAACAACAACAACAGCACACATAATGGCTTACAAACCACCCAATAAACAGCTCGAACTAACTGGTTTTCACTTTCAAATAAATTAACCCAAAATGGCAACTCATGTTGCCCGACAAAAGACAACGAAAATAACATCGAAATCGAAATATTAAAAAAAAAATACTTGAGTCAAAGTATTTTACGGCACT
The DNA here is from genome assembly GCA_035041535.1 of Drosophila cognata. NCBI lineage: Eukaryota > Metazoa > Arthropoda > Insecta > Diptera > Drosophilidae > Drosophila > Drosophila cognata. The sequence continues at coordinate 5,869,268 of JAWNLC010000571.1, read as the reverse complement.
TCCAAGTTTTATACATATTTTATAGCGGGTGTTTATTTTTCTTAGTATTCACATTATTTTCTGATTTGATTTTGATTGATTTGAGTACTTACAACATTTTGTTACATTTAAAAATGAATTTCTTTCAAACTCAAACTGAGATAAATTGGCTACAAAATCGAATATCGAATCTAAAAATTCCTACAACAAAAAAAAAAGCGTGCTTCATATTCATACTTACAAATTGAAACAATACTCTCGTATCCGACACACTCGGCACACTCGGTGTGTTAACCATTTTACACACATTCACTTCTCTTTCTTTCTCTCTTTCTCGCCCTCTCTCGCTCTGTTAACTCGCGATCCATCTGGAATTTGTAGTTTGCGGCGCAGGGTCGCTTGGTTGCCACCATACACCTAGAATTCGGTCTTTGTAACTCTGACTGTGTGTGTAACGATATATTTGACTCGCTTTTTAAGTGAATACCCGAAAATCAAAAATTACTCCAAATTTAACCTAACAATTACGAAAACCAAACAAAAATCTACCCAACTGTACCTAGAATTTAAATCAGATCAATACTGAAACTGACACAAGTTTACAAATCTCGAATGAGTTTGCAAGAGTTTCTATTTTAAATGATGTATACAGACCAGACCACAACAACCTACAACAACAAAATAACAACACAGAATAACAACAACAATTGTTAATTTCGGCTAGCTGAAATTATTTGATACTCCTTCCGCAAATCACCATTTGTGGCTGGCTATATTGGAAGGCGTATGAATTTGTGAGGAGTTGGTCAAAATCACACTCAAGATGTTAGCCAAACTTTTGTTAAATTCCTTTTAGTATTTTAAAATAAGCAAATGCAAATGCCAATTGAGTATTATTTATGGCAAAATGTCAAAACTTTTATACTATGTAGAATAGTACAAATTTTGAATAATATTGGTGTGGAAACTAGCAATACAAATGCTCAATCTATATGTATTAACGATGATTGTGAAAGTCTGCCCGGCATTTAAACCATATATGTAGTATGTGCAAAATGCTTTGCTCTCTCATATATACATACATATATAACACACACGAACCTAAAATACGAATTTTTTTTGGGTTTGGCTTGAACTCATCCACATAAGAATAATCATAATTAATTTTATAATCATTTTGTGTATTTTAAATTATTTTTCTCTTTTTTTGTTCTGTTTGAATTTATTATAGGAATATGTGTATACATTTTATTAGTCATAGTCAAGTCATACGAATGTGAAGATCGTTGAACTAAGTGCATTAAATTCGAAATACTGTATACTCGTACTTACTACAAACACACACACACACAACAAATGTTACGTCCATTATTGCCTCGACTCGACTATAAATGTACTATATAATTAAACGATGCGATTTTATACTATACTTTCGAAATAGTACTACTCTCTCACAATGATGTCCCGTAAGTTTTGCGTGCGAGTTGAAAACTGTGTGCGTTGCGTTTCTCATTTAACAGTGCTGTGATAGTCTAACCGTACCAAAAACCGAACCGAACCGTACCGTACCAAAAAAAAAAAAAAAACCAAACAAAACAAAAAATGGAATGGAAAATATCCATATGAAAACTGATTCGATCAATCCATATAGAGTCCCGGTTTCATATGAAAATTTTGCTTGCTGTGCTCGTTCGTTTCGCATCCCTTCAGTTTTACGCCTTTTTCTTAATTTAATATATTGTATAATTTCTCTGTTTGATTTTTTATTTTGCCATAATTAAATGCAATTATATTTGTATCTTGAACGCAGAGTCCACAACCATCCATGACGGCTTCAACAAGCGGCGCTGATGAAAATTTAAATCAACAAAGTTAAATCCAGTCCAAAGTTGCATGTTGAGCTGAAGTTTTCCTTTTATTTTTCTTGATGCAAATTGCAGAAACAACAAAAACAACAATTTGAAACAAAGCTTATTTGAAATGTAATTTTAAGCAAAAAGTTACACGAAATGAAAAAAAAACAAAAAACAAAAAACATACGCAATAATTACCATACACAATACGAGTATTTTACTCACAAATTTGATAATTGAATTGTGCAAGCACACACACACACACACACAGACACAGACACAAAACTCACACACACACAGATACACACTCCGATGCAGCATATTATAAATGAAAAAAAAAGTATATGATTAGTTGATATATGTGCACTATTTATCAATCAGATACCAAGGCAAATGCATAACTATATAAATATATATACACATACAATATGCAAATTTCATATACTACAAATATATAAAAAACCAAAAAAAATTAACAAAATACAAAAAAAAAAGTATCTAATGAATTAAGAAAATTATACAAAGCATATACCGTTAGATGATTGCATATATATGTATTATCTGTGTGCTTTACGTGTAGTTAAATGTGTTGAACAATTCGTAAATTCAAACTATAAACTTAACATATATCGGATACGATTTGAAATTCATCCACAAATTTAGATACTTTTACTTTTGCCCCCAAAAAATATCGATAACTAGAAATGAACCGATTGAGCATTCTATATATTATTATTATATAAAATATATATATATATATATATTTTATAATTTGTACGTGTATCCATAATAATTAGGTAAAATGCATCATTCTCACAATTTATTTACACCCTCCTGTTACAAAATGTAAGAAACCAAATGCAATTTTTTCAAGCGTAATAAAAAAAATCTTTTTTCATTTACCAAAAACTTCTTGGCGTTTGTTGCACTTAGTTTCTCTCTCAACTCAGACAGCTAATTTGGATGCATTTATGAGTAACTATATTGGTAGCAAGCAAATGCCACGCCCACGTCGCAAAAGCCACACAAGCGCACAAAATATCAACCACATTTGGAACCACATTGGTAAAAATAGACAAAAACAGAGATCTGTGAACAAAAATTTGATATAGCTAAAAACGCAAATTGTAAGTCAATTTAATCTATAAATTTCCAATTACTTAATTGAACTTTCACAATCAGATACAGATATCCATTAGGTTTATTTAATGTTGCTACTATAATAACCTTCTATTTGCTTGCCCCTCTACAGTATTGGAAGGCGCCGCGCATACAACGTGCCACAACGTTGACCTCATCGATGTCCTTGCCAGCGGAATGTTTGGTGCTATCCGTATCGATGCCATCACTGAACTCCGAGCCGAAGCGTCCGAAGAGCGCCGGTGCCAAAAAGAAGCCTGGCCAGGCGATGCATCCGAAGCCCTTCCGTTTGTATTGAATGAGAGAAAGAGAGAGAGGCTGATGTCCTTTCGATCCCACTAGTCGCAACACCACGCTGCACAAACGATGCACCGAAAAGATCTCCTATACTACATATACATATATCTATATATACGGAATTGTTAACGAGTTGAAATCGAGGCACGAGGCACTTGAACCCCAAAACCGAAATTGTTAAATTGTTTATGACAAAAAATGATAAAACGTGGCATTTAAATAAATACAAAAAAAAAAATTTAATAACTAGCAATGTTGAGCACACAAATCGAACAGTTTTTTTGATTTTATTAATTACAGCATGTATGTATATATATTTCTTGATTTTTCATAAGTAATCTGTTTCGGCTGCTGCTGCTCAATCCCGAAAGGATCAAGGATCGCGAGCCCTTCATCGTTTACATTTGACATTTACATGAGAGTTTTCGTTAGATTTGTTTCTCTTTATATAATCGATATAAAAAATTGTTTTTGGGTTTGCTATTCGAAGTGTTTACAAAATTGTGTGCATCTTTGTTGTTTGTTTAGTTTTTTTTTTTGTTTTTTTGTTTTGTTTTTTTTTTTTGATTCGAGTCAAGTCACATTTAAATGCAGTTTGCCATTTCCATATCCTTTTTCCATTTCCATATACACTTTTCGCTATACTTAAGCCGTAAAAGTTGTTTATACATTTGCATTATTAAAGTTAGGACAATAAATAAGTTAATATAAAAATAATAAACAACAGTTGTTACAATTCGAAAAGACAATTTCAAATGAGCGTCAGTTAATTAATTGCGATTATTACAAGTAGTTTGAAAAAAAGGTAATGCTAAAGTTTCGTATAAATGTGTTGTTTGCATTCATTCGCATTTTTTTCTCTCTCTAAGAGCTCATCGTCCAGTGTTTTTGGTTATTGTTGAAATTAGGAAACGCCTTGGCTACATAATTATAATACATTTAATAAAAAAAAGTTAGGAATTGCTTAAATATTGATTCACTTTAGCACTGATATGCGAAACCAACTATTCCGATTCGTTCCATTTTGTTTATAATTTGCCTGCGTTCTCTTATAATTTGTTGCGGCTGTCTGTTGTTGATTAAAATTAGTGCAATACATTCGATTCAATTGACTAGATTTCAATATGTTTAGCTGCTTTAGAATTATGGATTATCTCCGGTTGCTGCTTCGTGTTAATTACTTTTTAGTTCTAATGGGAGGGAGTCATTGTTTTGTGCCATGCGGTTTTTCAAATGAATTATGCAAATTCTATTTAGACTTAGACAATAAAAAGAAATGATAATGCTCAATGAATCCAAGTTTTCCACGCTGTTGATTTGTTCACGCTTAGGTAGAGATGAGGGCGCTCCATTGGTTAATGTGTTTGTTTGTATGTGTGTGTGTGTGTTTGTGGTTGTGTGTGTGTGTGTGTTTGTATGTCTCTATCTCTGTTTCTGTTTTCTTTACTGCTGCTTCTGAGTAATATTCTCTGTTGCCGGTTAACGCTGCTTATTTACATAACTAAACACTTTCGCTGGCGTCGCTTTAATGGCTCCGGCCTCAGCACCGCTCGGACCGCTTCCTCGAACACCTAATCGAAACACAAATAAGAATCGGATCGTCAGTTTTCGAGTTGTTTATGGTGGGTGCGTCATCGCCGCCACCACTTACCTGCTTAAGGCCGCGCTGCGTCAAGGCGGAGCACTCCATATATTTCACAGCGCGTATTTTGTTCGCCAACTTCTGACCTTGCTCGCGCTTAAGCGGCGTCAAGCCCTGTTCGGCCAGGCCGCTCAATGTCTCTCGATCGTCACGCAAATCGATTTTGGTGCCTAAGAAAAAATAAGCAGCACAGTTGAGATTCGAGAATCGAAAGCTTTACTTTGAGCAGTGCCACTTACCAACTAGTATTATGGGCGCATCGGGGCAATGATGTTTTATCTCCGGATACCATTTGGAGGTGACATTTTCGAATGACGAGGGACTCGCAACGCTGTAGCATATCAGGAATACATCTGTCTGCGGGTAGGAGAGCGGTCTCAAGCGATCATAATCCTCCTGTCCGGCCGTATCCCACAACCCCAGCGTCACTTGTATTGTGTCCACTTGCATGGGCGCCGAGTAATTATCGAAACTGTGGACAGGAAATACGAATTAAAGATCACAAGATATTGATTTTTGAAAGGGGAAATACTTACACTGTAGGCACATATTCACCGGGAAAACTGTCTGTTGTGTAGGAGATTAGCATGCATGTCTTTCCGACGGTACCGTCACCAACGACGACACATTTTATGGGTCTTCCGGTTGACATCGTCGAGTCGTGACTGTATTTGCTGAATGAGCGAAATGTGAATGTGAATGTGAGTATATGGATGTGTCTTTTTCTTCACAGAAAATGTTGTATCTTTTGTGAATGAATGCGTGCGCATTTAATTCAATTAATTAAGCTGTACTTGAGGCAATAAACTCTCCATAGCTCAACTCTGCACCATCTTATCTGGCGACACAATAAAATAAAATACATATCTGCACTCACACACACACACACACACACTTACAATTTAATTACTTTTAGTGCTGTGGCGAATAAAAGTATATACATATACTTAAGTATATATATATATACATATATATATACACGATCAAAGGCTGGGGACTGACAGTGCCATCAAAAGGTGTGTCCCAACCGCAAGCATAATAAAACGAAAGTTTTACGTTCGCTTCGGGAATTTTTTTATTTTATTTTACGTTTGTGCAAATAATATCTACGAAAATAGATCATGAGACGGCAGAGACTGCGGCACACATAGTAAATAATAATAAGAGAAGATATGTATACGGCATAACAATACCCTTTCTCCTTCGTTTGAGTTAACTAAATAATACTATACATAATACTACAGTCGGAACATCTTTTAAAAAGAGACCGATTTAAATTTGTGGAATCTTTTATTTTCGACAGATCACGGCTATGATGAATTTGAAATATCACATGCCATTGTTTAAATACCCTTTCCCTTAATTATGACGCACATAAATTAAGTATTTCTTTTATATATATATTTTTCAATTGGAAAATTGCGTGTCTAGCTGTCTGATCTCCAGAATGCGGATAGTTTATGTCTGTGCAGATTTTCATAAAAAGCGACAAACATGATATCATAAATGAAAATATTTGTGGTAGCCTCAGCTAGTTGAGAATGAAGAAATGTTGGCTCTATTTGTGACATATTTCATCACAAAATTATAGGACTGAATCTCGCTCTCGCTCTCTCACGTACGCCACGCAAAATGGCAATATAGGCGGCGGCGGCGGCGACGTCGAGAGAGTCCCTCGGGGCGCCAATGGAGCACGTTAAACAGACGGAGACGGAAACTGAGTGCGCCTAAACAAAACAACGATGGGATGGGGTACTGCCCGAGGGAGAGGGGGAGGGCTAGGCTGCAGACAACAGACAAATGCGCCCAAATGTTGGACAGACGCGCAATGTTAAAAATAGATGCAATTAAGTTATAATAATGCAGGCGGGCTTTAACCGTAATTTAGATGCCAACTCAATTACGGTTCAAGTGAAAAAAAATACATTGCGTCGGGCAGAGCGGGGCGGGGCAGGCAGGGCTGGGCGACAGTCTTGCTCTCTTTTTCATTGTTATTGCTGGCTGGACACACACACACGCACACACATTCGTCACTTTCGCTCTGTTGTTGTTCTGTGCTGGACTCTCAGCGGGTGCCGCAAAACCGCAGCCCAGCCTGCAGCTGCCGCATATTTGCAGCAGTCGTGCAGCATTTGTATGTTTGTTGAATGCAAGCAACCAGGTTAATACCGTTTTCTTAACAATCCTTTGTCTCGCGGCGGCAGCGAATGATTTTCAAGTCGCGAATGTTAATCGAGCTGTTTTCCTTTTCTTTCTTCTTATTTTGTACTTTGCTTATATCACTGGATCTCTGTATTTGTGTGTAGCGAACACACACACACAAATGCAATGCGTTTGCACACACACGCGTAGGCCACCGTTTCAGCAATCTTTTGCAGTGTTTTATTTTTACGTTACTAAATAAATAAATGTTTAATTGGCAGCGCTGCGTTTCTTTCGACTCTTGTATTTTCGTTTGATCTGCTTTTTTACACAAACACACACTCGCGCACACATACACACGCCTTCTTTTGACAGCGCGTCACTGACAAGCAGTGTTGCATGGCGCGCCAACGAAATGAGCGATTTCAACGTTGCCCAACACTTACGAGTTGTTATGCTGGCTGAGCTGAAATGAATAAATTGTTTGTTGTCAGAAATTTAAGTAGATTTGGTGCAGTGTTTCAGAGCGGCAGAAAATTATGCTTGAGTGCAACCAAATACAGTGATACGGGCCAAAATGAGGAGCCAACCATACTGGTCGAGAAAGATGCAAACATTACGTTAATCGGCATCAACAGAGAGCAGCAGCGCAACTCAATTGATGCGGCCACAGCTGAGAAACTTGGCGAAGCAATCAATCAATTCGAGACGGATGATTCCTCACCCGTGGGCGTTCTATATGGCGTGGGTGGCTCTTTCTCGGCTGGCTACGATCTGAAAGAGCTGGAAGCGGAGGCCCAACGGGGCAGTCTCAACTTTCTGCTGCGTCATGAGGGTTCGGTGGGTCCAACCAGAAGACACCTACGCAAGCCAATTGTGTGCGGCATCAGTGGTTTCTGTGTGGCCAGTGGCTTGGAACTGGCGCTACTCTGTGACCTGCGCGTCATGGAGGATACGGCAGTGCTGGGGTTCTTCAATCGCCGCCTCGGTGTTCCCATGAGCGATGGTGGCACTGTCCGCTTGGCTGCAGCGGTGGGTTACTCGAATGCCGTGGACATTATAGAGACGGGTCGGCGTGTCTATGCAAGGGAAGCGCTGCGCATTGGACTTGTTAATCGGATTGTGGCCACAGGCACTGCACTGGGTCAAGCCGTTAACTTGGCTTTTTCCATTGCCAAGTTTCCAATGTCCGCGCTGCAACACGATCGCAATGCGCTCCTGGATAATGCCAATGTCTATGCCCGCCCTGGCTTCTATACAGCCGTAAATAACGAGATAATGAATGTTTCTGCGGCCATGGTGGCCGATATGCAGGAGGGAGTCAAGCGATTCAAGACATGTAAGCAGAGATCACTCAAAAATAAGAACTTTAATAAATTGAAATTATAATTGATTGTCATAATTAGACTATTTTTGTATCATCAATGATATTTTCGAGCGATGAATGCTTTTTAAATTGCTTTATCTTTAATAATCACAAACTCTATTTCTGCAGCTGAAATAAAAGGCGCAAAAACTGATTCCTGGCACATCAAGGAGAAATCTATACCCGACTGGGAAAAAGCTGAAATCGAAATAGAGCAACGAAATAAGGATAAGACCAAACTCAATTGAAATACCAATAATATCAATACCATGTAAAATATGTAAATAAGAATGTATTTTTTGATTTATTTATTTTTTGTTTTGTTGCCGTTGTTTGTTTTTTATTCACATACAATATATTTATTTAATTAGTTGCATGCTTAAATCGTTTACGATTCGAGTTTCGAGTTTATTTCAATATTCACAACAATTACAATAACGAAGTTTTCCTTTGAAATTAAGCCTAGCTACAAAAAAGAGAGTAAGAGGAAAAGCACAAAAGTTTGTTGTGTGTTTGTTTTGTGAATGTATGTCTTTTTAACATTCGCAATTAGTTTATAATATAAAAAATATGCTAGTATTAAGTACTTGTAAACACACATTCAATTGTTTTAAATGTTAGGCCAAGCGATTTGCTCATTATGTTTTTTGTTTTTATGTTCTTTCCTTTTTGTTTTTGTGTTAAGCGATTTATGCTGATAATAAGTACATACATATATGTGTATATAGATATATATGTTTTGTCATTATTTAGTTCCTTATCTGCTAAAAATTGATAACGAAAGGAATTGTCGTTTATTGCACGTAAGTCGAGAAAAAACAAACGAAGCTCAATGCAAAAAAGGCTGCTGTTGTACAAACTAGTTTAAAAATCGATTGAAAAAATCGTGACACACATAAGCCACATACATATGTATATATAAATACGTGTACTCGTACATCACTTTAATGCTTAACATTTACAATCGTTTTACTTAATCCATAAAAGTTTGTCATACAAATATTGCACAAAAAATGGATCGGACTGTGAGTTCTTGCACACCAATATCAAATTGCTAAACCTTCAATCAAGTGGTGGTATGAGTTCATATCGGATTATCGATATACATGTTACGGTATTCAGAAACCTAAAGACCACAATACAATACAATACAATAAGTACATACATATTTACAAATGAAAAAGCCAAAGGCGCCTCCACCTTCTTCCGTATAAAAAATATTAATATTGAAGCAATTGCTGTTGCGACATTAGCTTGGCGGCGAGTGGTGCATATGCGCTATAAGATTACTAGCATACATGTACAAATATATGTGTAATACGATACGATAATACAGCAATAACCATATATCCATAATATCCAAATTACTTGAGACGCTGTGTAACATTGGCCAGCGCCACGGCAAATGCCTGTAGCGCCGAGAAGGGATACTGAAAATCCAGGGTATACGCATTGCCATCAATGCGACCAAATTGCATCACCTGCAAGAGTTAAGAAATATTAGTTTTAGCTCATACATCTTCTATAAAGTAGATACAATTGTGCAGAACATCATTACAACTAGACTATTAAGCATATGGAATTTTAGTTTAGCTTTTATAAACTGAATGAGAAGCGTTTATGCAGTTTTGCACTAAAACTTATTATTATTTTAAGTTGATTTAAAAACACAATATAAATTTAAGCTATTGGATATCCTGAGCCAACTTGGTTAACTGAAGCTATATCTAAATTTCCATATAGTAATTTTTAGTTACCTGTTTGCCACGGAATTCAATTTGAAAATTCTTGGCCGACTCCTGGGTGACGCGTCCACCAAAGTCGAGCTGATACACTTGGCTCATCTCGTTCCACATGGGCGCCTTGTTGTGCATGACAAACTCGCGACGCACTGGCGCCGGAATGGCGCAACTGGCGCTGCCATTTGGCTCGATCTTGCCACGCTTAAGCTGCAGAAATAGAGACACAAGTTAGAGGCGCCAATTGACTATTTGGCATATTGTAGGCCAGGTCACCTTCTGGCGCAACTGTGCCTTTTGGAATGTCTCCAGATCGCGATACTGTTTGCCGTTGCCATTGCTGGTGCTGCCCATTTCCTCGCCAGAGCCATTCGTCTGATTGCCCTCATCGTCGGAGCTCTCAATGATGCTCGGCTTCTTGCGCTGGCGCCGATTCAGCAACGGTGAGTTCAAGATGTGCCTTATCGGAGAGTTGCTCTGCTGCCGCTTGTTCTTCTTGCTGGCCGCCGGTGAGGCGGGCGAACTGCGCGGCAAACGCTGCGGCGTCGATGGCGGCGTCAAGCGACCCTCGTCCAAATCACGCAAACGACTGATGATGTTCTCCAACGTGGTCAGAGCCTGCAATGATAGATGAAGCAAGTCATTAGAGTATTAGTTGAGTACGTCCAGCTGCAATTCTTATCCCAGCTCTTACCTGAGTGTGCAGCGATACAGATGCCTTGGCCTCCACCGGAGTGGCTTCCACAGTGCCGCAGGCAACGCTGCCCGTTTCGGAATGTTGTCGTTCCAGAGTGCTCGCATTGCTCGCGACCTGCTGTTGGCTCTGGCTTGGAGTTGGCTCCTTGCGGCGCCAACGCACCTCGGACAGCTGCTTGACAAAGCTGAAACTGTTCTCCTGCTTGCGTGCCAGGATTGGCGTGGAGTTCTCTGTGCTGCTGCCCGTTGCAGCTGCGGCCAGATCCTTGCTACGTCCATAGCCAAAGCGATGTTTGCGCGTGAAGAGCGGACTGTCCGTAAAGCTAGTGATGACATCGAAACGTTTCTTGGGCGTGGGTTTGCTTGGCACAGCGGCAGCTGGTGTCACTGGAGTCGCCTCCTTGGCGGGCTCAACGACAATAGACGACGCAACCGTGGTAATCTCGTCAAGCGCCGAACTGTCAGCTGCAGCCGGCTGACAACGTTTGCAGACGCTGGCGGGATTCATGTTGTTGCGACACTTGAAGCACAGAGTGTTGGCAGCGCTGCTGCAGGCGCTGCTATCGGAGATCTCCTGCAGCTTACGCACCACCTGCTCGTGCTCCTTGCTCGACAATTTCGTTTGCAGCGAGAGCAGATCACAGGAGTCCAGACTCTTCGATTTGCCCGTCTGCTGCAGCTTCTGGCGTCTCGCATCCGTCTGTTGCTGTCGTTTACGATTGCGATTGCGTCGCTTGTCCACCAGTATCAAGCGCTTGTTGGGCGCATCTTTGCGCAGGGCAGAGAGTGCCTCATCCGAGGGTGTTATGGCCACCGAGTCCAGATACCCAACGCTGCAGCTGCGCGTTATGGAATCGGGCAGAGCGGGCGCAATGGAAACCACAGTTGGAGTGCGTTTCATATTTGAGGTGGTGCTAGTGGTGTTGTTGGTGGGTGTCGGCGACTGCGTCTCCTCATCAATGTAGAGCATGTCGCGTCGCTTCGCTGTCGCGCACTTGGCTGCCCTTGCGTCCATGCGCTCCAAGTTGAGATTGAGGTTAAGTGGCACCGGATTCACATGACTATTCGCTGACCTCACCGGCTCCGACATCAACGCATTCTTCACCTGCACCACATTGTTGGCATAGTCCGCATTGCTCGAGTACGACATCAGTGTGGTCTGACCAGCAGCCGGCACAGCCGGTCGCTCGAATATAATGTCCGAGGGTGCAACAGCATTTTTGGGTGACTGCAATGTTGGCACGGATCCGTCGCAGTAAAGCGGCGAGATGGCATGACGTGACTGGCAGCTGGAATTGGAGCTGGAGCGGCTGTAGCTGTTCTTGAAGCTGCTTATGGTCTTGGGCCGTGTGAGGTTTTTGCTGCAGCTGGGTCCGGCATTTGAGCTGGAGGAGGGCGCTTGGTGGAGCAGCACTGTGGTGCTGGCCGTCGCCGCTGCCGCCTCCTGGGATTCGTTGGAGGAGTCATCGTCGTAACTCTCGGCACGTGCCAATGGACTCAGACCCACCGAGGAGGCAGTGCCACCATTTACGCTCAGCGAATGCGAGTTCTTGTGCCGAGCCAGAATGCGATTGGGGCGTGGCGACATGGGCGCAATGGGCGGCGCAGATGCGCTTTCGTTGAGGCGACGTTGTGGCATCATTGGTGGCTTCAGGGCGGCCACCTGAACGGCATCGGGCGCAGCACTAGTGACACTCACATGCGGCACCGCGTCCGGATTGTGTTGATTATGACTGTGATTGTAATTGTTATGCTCCTCTTCGTCCTCGGAAAAGAGATTTGGATTGAAGCTGGGATCGGGTCCGGTTGGAAAATCGTCTCGCAGCTCCGTGATGACCAGCGTCATTTGGCGCGGCTGCAAATGCAGTAGGGACGTCTTATAAGTTACTTGGCCTAAATTGGCTGGGACGGTTTTGGCAAGTCCATGAATCTTGAATTTCGTGCCCCATATATTCGAGGTCACCTCCACCAGTTTGACTTCCTGCTTGAGAGGAGAAGATGTCAAATTCAACGCAGGCAACAAATGGATTTAAGCTACACTCTTACCTCGGGCAGCGTGTCCACATAGGCCAGCTCATCCAGGCTATCCGGATCATTGGCCCCACTGCCACTCGCCGCACGATCTCCATTCTGATTGCGTCGCTTGGGGCGCACACGACGCTTGCGGGGCGTGCGGGGTGAGCCAAAGCGAGAACGCTCCTCGAAATCACTGTCGGAGGAATCAGTGCGTCCGCTGTTGCCCGTCGTCGTCGATTGACTGGAGCCCGAGGAGCTCTTCGCCTCCGCTGCATATTGAAAATACAGCGAATTATCTATAAATAAATAAATTTACGATTGAATTATTTCGATGACCAACAAACTTAATTATGATTATATATTTCGTGATCATGGTATACATTCTTATAAATATTAACATATGTTCAAATGTTCAAACAAATTTTGATTTTTTTCATTCATTTTTCATTTTATTTTTAATACATTGAACAAAATTTCATTTGATTGATTTATTTGAAGAAATTTAACTGAAAATGTTTTCCGAGCAATTTAATTCTTCAAAAATGAATTTGAATTTATGCATTTTGCTAAAAGAACCATTTTGATCTCATAAAAAATAGCATAAAAAATATAAAAAATGTATTTCAATCATTTTTCAGTTGAGTTTTTTTTTCTATGAGCGAAATAAACATAAAAATTTATGATTTCATAATAAAAGCTAAAAAGCTGCCAAAAATAAAAAGCATTTTCTCAAATAATTTTGGACAGATGAATAAATTTAAGATTAATAAAATATTAACTAAAAACGTTAACAGGATTATCCACTCACCATTAACTTGTGGATCAAAGATGACAAATTCCGGTCGGATCTTCGAGGTGCGTTTACCCTTGAGCAGCGGCACCAGACCACCCAGATACTCCAAGTAGAGTGTGTAGCATGTGCCCGAGCTGAGATTGGAGTCATCATCGTGCCGTATCATGGTGCAGTGCAGTCGCGTCGAGCAGAGCGGTGGACGCGACACAAAATCGCGCAGCGATTTCAGATCAGGTACACAGCACTAACCAAGAATTAAGATTAGCTGGAGAATCTTCAAATTGATTGAGCAATAGATACTTACTCGAATGGTTTGAGCAAACAGATTGCCAATGAGCGACTTAATCCTAGAAGGCAACGGCAGCAGCGGCAACAGCAACTCGGAGCCAACGCTCGCCTGGATCTGCAGCCGGCAGAGCAACTGCAACGATGCCACCCGCCTCGATATCCAGGCAATGTGCACCTGGGTGCCGGTGGCAATAAACAGTCGCTTATCGTTGTGGCCCCAAGTGATGGCCGAGACGGTGGCATTGCTGCAGGGTATGTGCGCCTGGTAGAGGCACGTGCCCGACTCCGTATAGAACTTGACCAGATTGTTATAGCAGCTGGCCGTGCCCAGATCATCCAGTTTGCCATCCAGGCCGACACCATTGGAATTACTGGTGCGCAATGTGCCAGCGACTGCGAGCAGCTCCCGCGAGTTGCTCCACTCCATGACCATGCCCAAGGCCCCATTAAGGCAGGTGTTGATATGTGCGGGTGAGACGTCGTCAAACGACTTTAACAAATAGATATATCCATTCTGGAAGCTAACCGCCAGCACAAACGAGCGCTTGGCTACATAATGAATAAATAAATAAAAAAGAGGAAGCGATTGCGTTGATAAAAAAACATCAGTTCATGAGTGCTAAAAATATGTATATATATATATATATATATATATAGTTTATAAACATCAAAAAGATTTTGATAGCTTGCGATTTCATTGAATATACACACATTTATCGAAATAAACAAATTTGCTTGTAGCCAACTGATTAGTTATTTAGATGTTAGATATTTAGAAAGTTGATTTTCTCAACAAAAAGTCAATTTATCAATTTTATTGAGATATTTTTGTATGATTTGCAGAATCATGAGTGTTTCACACTTAAATTATTTTGAAATCAATGCTTATATACAAATTTGTTGAGTATATGTATCACATATGTACATATGTCTCAAACTATATGAATATTTTGGATTTTTCAAAATTCAAATTTGTAGTCAATTCATTATATTGTTGACCAACAAGAAATAAAGTCGTCATCAGCGAAACACTTCTTTAAAAAAATGTAAATATAAAAATTTGTTGCTCTTTGATCGATTCTCAACACGAAATGTATTAAGACCTATTCAAGAAGGTTGTAGTAGAGCATATTTATACAAATTCTTGAGCCTCAAGAAATCGGCTAGTTTTATATATATCTAAACTATTATATATATGCTTACTTACCGGCATTGGTTACACCGGGCTCCGCTTCCTCGCCCTCCTCCATTTTAAATTTCTCGCATGACCAGGCCATGGATGTGATGGGCACATCGTTGGATAATTGCACCTGTGACACCATCGCACCATGGACATCCATTACAATCACCTGGCCCTGAGTGGTGCCAAAGTAAACCTGCTGATCGTCGGGCGTCCAAATGCCGCACGTAATGGTCGACTCTAGATTCAACATCGATGACCAATAACGCTGCCCAGCCACCGAGCCAACGAGGACGAAGCCATCCTGATAGCAGATGAGCGCCATGCGACCATCATGCGACCAGGAGAAATGCGTCACCGGGGTGTTCCTATCATTGATCAGCTCAATGGACCAGCGACCCTCGTATTTGATCCACACAAAAATGATGCCGGAACTGTCGCAGGAGGCGAGCTTCTGATACGGCTCATTCCACTTGACGAGTATAACCTGCAAGTGACAAGGATGTGGCTTAGTCGGTATATCATATGTGGCAAGTGCACAACTTACATCCGATCTGTGTCCTCGCAGATTGTAGTTGGTGCGCAGTGGATAGTCCATGTTCTTGCGGCAATGCGAGGTGGTGAATGTGACGCCCACAATGCCGCGTATGTTGCCCGTGGCCAGCCAGCCCTCCTGGTAGTAGTTCGTGCGGTTCAGCTTCCAGCCTTCATCCTGCAAATGGGCCAATAAAAAGAGAAAGCCACAGCTAAATTGAATATCTTTTTCCACACACACACACACACAGAGAGACACGGTGCTGCCGTGTCAGAATGAGCTTGGCAAGTCGCCTAAGCAGCCGCCAATTGAGACTCAAATGCGGCAAATGCGCCTCTAAAATGGATTATCCCTCCCGGCAATCTTTGGCTGCCTTTGATTGCGGTTTGCTGCCCCACTTTGCTGCACCACACTCAACACACTCAACTGACATTTGTTGGCACTCAATGTGCTGCTCGTTATACCCTTTACACATTAGGTGTGTACAAAGTGATGTGAATTTGCCTATTAGCTCATAGAGTCTGTGGTCCAATAAAGATTGACTCAAATTACTCACTTGGTATGAACGATATTTTAATAAGATAAGAGTACAGTGTAGCTTCTGACTTAACGACTTGACTTAAAACATTATATCCATATGTGAATGCCATATAGATGAAGTTTAACTTTAGCATCGAGTACAGAGTAAGTTGAGCTACTTTAAAAGTAGAAAAGGGTATTTTCTAATCGTGCATTCTTAGAAAATGAAATCTGCATATTTGTGAGTATTATTATTATGCATTACAGGGTATCCGCATTAAAATACTCTACATTTAAATATACATATATAAAACCTTAAATCTAACAGGGTATCTGCAAGTCGAGCACACTCTTACTGGCAATAGCTTAACATGTTTTACTATCTGCCACTTGAGCTGTTTATCTGCAGGATACAGCCTGTGAATTCAGCATATTGCGCCTGGCGCCACCCACACCATCCGCACCACCCGAACCACCCGACACCACGAATTTTTGACCGGCTTTTCAATTGATGATTATTTTTACAAAGTGTGGCCTACATTTTAGCGCTTTGACTTTGCGACTGCGACTGCGACTGCGACTGCGACTGTCAGTCAGGTGATAAGCTGCAAAGTTCATTTTCAATTCAATTTGTTAATCCGGTTGGAAATTAGCCAGGTCAGGCCGGGCCAAACAAACGCTGAGCTAATCCCCGCTAAGCCAAAAAAAGTCCAATATTATTATTTTTAATGGCAAATCCAATTTGCCAGGCATAAATTAAAATGCCAACAACAATTTGTTTTGTAATTTCCGCTTGGCCAGCAGCCGACAGCGCCCATAACATTTTATTGATTTCAGTTTGACCACGCCCACAGATAGACACACACACACGCGCACACACGCCCCTTGCTCATACACACACGCTTTATAATTGCTTTACTAGCCCGTTTTATGCACGCTGCCTTCAAATGCAATTACGTAATGGACATTGGCCATATCTATCTATCCCACTCCATACCCAATCCCCAATCCCCAATCATCAGTCCGCTTGCGTATTGGAATTTTGCGCACCATTTTGTAGCACATTGAAATGCCACAAAAGGCGGCGGGATTGAATGACGGCGCCAATTATAAAGCGCATTTCTTTGTGGAGTGTTATTAACCTTTCATTGGGCCACTTGAATGAAGACATCGCGTGCCCCATCAGCGGTCCACTACGAGAGATATGAGTATGTAAATACATACATACATATATCTGCATTCAATGCCACATATATGAACACTTGAGGCGGCAACAATTGTCAATATTCTCGTCCGAGTAGTTCAGCTTGAATATACCCAGTTAGGCAGCCCTAACTTTGGTATTTATACTAGATGATATTTGGAATATGCAAGTCACTTGGTCAAAACTTAAACTCAAGAAATTAATTGAAGCTTTTTAAGAATTGAGATCACACTCGACTACTACTCGACTACTTTTTAGAAATTAAACAAATTCTTGATAGCAGTGCGAAATACTTTATTTTCTGTAGTTAATCGTATACCAAAGGAAACTGGAAATGTTGTTGGCCTTTGTCTAACTCATATTTATAATCATTTTGTGTAGTATATTTAATGAAATCAAACAAAAGAAACATTTTAATTGAAAAAAGTATTTAATATTTCACTGAATTTTGAAAGTTATTCTATGAAACTGAACAGTTTCATTATAGCCAGCGTCTGTCTCTCTCTAGAAATTAATATCTACAGGGTATGCAAAGCACACTTGAATAAAATACTTGTAGACAACAAACAACAAACAATCAGATATGTGTATATTATTTTATGGACTATGCAATTCAGTAGACATTTTTAATATTTAGTGCTTTTCAATGTTGAATAAGCGAAACTAAAATGCATTTGGGGAATGCGTAGTGAAGCATGTCAATATGGAGAACAACACAAAAAAAAAAACATATAATTCAAAAATTTTATGTTTACAAATTCAGCACGAAATCATTTCAAGCATTGCAATAAATATGAGAAATAAAATGAACATTTTGTTGTTTGTTGATGTTGTTTTTGGCCACAGCAAAAGTGATTTGAATCGATGGAAAAGTTGGCCAATCATTTAATGTGGCCTTAAAGTGTCTTGGCCAGCATGCGGCTGCTTTATTGACAACATTAAATGCAATTTGCGTTAATGTTGCAATTGAATTTCATAAACATGCAGCTGCGGGGCACAGACGCTCGCTCCGGCCAAGACGTCAACGTGCTGTCCTCTACTTGCCACTTGCCACTTGCAACTTGTTAGCCTTGCAAACACAACAGCTGCCACAGCTGCTTGCGTCTGCCTTTGCCTTTGCCTTTGCCTTTGCCATTGCGTTCATCGAAGTGTAATGCGGAAATTGCTCTGATTGTGAATCAGCAAAAACTTCCGTTGTCCTTGTTGGCTACATAATTGGTGCTAGACTTGTTTGTGGCAACATAAAGCTTGCTCAGCTGATTCCCATTTAGATTGTGGCACACAAAGTTTCAATGCAACACAAATCACCCAAATGCTTTTCAATGCAGCTCAACTGCATTGTGTTTGGTTTTCTCTCTTTTTTTTTGTTTTCGTTTGTTTTGGGTGCAGCATGTGGCATGTTGCTGTTGTTGTTCGTGTGGCGACCATAAATTGCGGTTGCACAATATGCTGCAGCATCGATGTTGCTCTTCCTCTCATCGCGCTCCATTTTCAGGCACAAATTTGGATTAATTTAATGCAATTTTTTCATTAAAAAAATACCTGAATTTTTCAATTATGCAGCTCCCGCTTAACCAACACTGCATGTGGCACACACACACACACACACACACACACACACACTGAGAGGCGCCACAACAGTTGATATGCCTGTGCATAAACGTTTGTTGATTTTAATAAGACTCAGCGGCATAATTCCGTAATCAGAGGCACAATAAATCGCCATTTTAATGTACATTAAATAAATAACACAAAAATAAATCAAATAACCAATTCGTTGAACGCGGCGTATACGCAATTAAGTTTTTCAATTTATATTACTGTTATGTTGCTTACATCAGGAATATTAATTAAAATTGAATGTGCTATTAGCGATGTCATTGAAATCCAGTCCATAGAACTGACATCATTAAAATACACTTATACTTTGAGTAAACGCTAATCTACATACCTATACATATGTATGTATGTACAAATCACATCAACATATAAGAGATACTCTACATATGTATTGGCAAAAATTAGACATCTACTCAAAGTATACATATATGTGATATATATATGAATCTCTTGAATCACTATATTTTTGCGTTTAACACCAGGTTATTAAATATTTATGCGATAAGCCCGAGCCATAGAAACTAAAAATATATATATGTATGTACATATATATTCATGTTCCATGCTAATTTGGTTTCTATTTTTGGACAATTGTGCGACAAATTTAAACGCTACGCGCAAAAGGTTGTTGGTCATTTTCCGTTTCTATTTTTGGGGTCGCAAGCGGTCATTTATAAAGCAGGCACTTTGGGTGGGTGTCTCTAGGTTTGATTTTCTTTTTGGATAGGGTGCGTACTGTTGCCCAACGTCACACGTACATATATATATACATATATATATATGTGTATGTATGTATGTATATGAGGTCAAGTACACGCGACGACTTCTACCAAAAAGGCAGCTGAGAAATGGCCGAAAAGCAACAAAATGCCTAAAGTGCGCGCAGAGCGCTAAGAACACTGTTAAAAACAATAAAGCATGTTTTCCTGATAGTAAAGTAAAGTAAAAACTTTGCCTAAGATCAAAATACTTATCTTAGGAACATTTTGGTTGATTTGCTGATTCTCATTTTCAAATACATTAATTTATATATTACTGAACTTTAAACTGAAACTTTCTTGAAGTTAGATTTGAAGAGTGTTCAAATCAATCCTGATATCATACCCAATTACAACTAACTCTACTTGTGGCAAGTATTTAAGATATGCAGTACACTATCAATTCTGATAACCTCTTGAAAAAAAATCAATTAGCAACTAAAAAGTTCTACAAATATTTGAAAGACCAACATGCGTGTGTGTCCGTAACATTTCCAAACAATTTTTAACTCAAGAACTTATTTAAGTAGATTCTTGAAACAACTAAATAGGAAACAAATGTTGCAAATTTGATTTGCAATTGTATCTGAATAGAAAAGTGTTTTCCTCTGAGTGTAAATAGAATTCAAATAAAAAACTGCGCTCCCAAATGCCCTGCAGCTGTCGATCTTTTTCTCTCTGCGCATAAATTCTCTCTTTTTCTCACTCGCTCTCTCTCTCTCTCTCTCTCACTCTCTGTCTGTCTCTCTGTGTGTCGCTATTGCTTGCTGAAAGTGAAATGCTTGCTGATTAGTCAACACTTACTCAGCGTAGGCTCGAGGGAAGATCTCCAAATCAGTTGCCAGCGTTCGTTTGCCGCGGCGCGTTCAAAGTACTTTTATTCATAAAATCGCGCGTGCCACTTCCTGATACAATTAACAAAAAATACTAATTGAAAGATGTCTGCAGCAATCGCATTGCTGCTGTTAATCACGGGTCAAGCACTGCTCTACCAAGGTGGTGTCCAGGCCAAGCGATACCTGGGCATCGGACAGCGCATTCAGGGCGATCAGCTGCTGATGAAGGACGTGCAACATTTTCGTCCTGCCGGCATCGGTGAGCCACCTAGTGTCACTTTCAACTACAACCTTATCGAGCCGCTAACCTACATTGAAATCATCTCGGAAAAAGTAAGTTTTTGTCGTCAAAATCCTCGCTGTGTTTTTGCATATTTCCCAGACCAAAATAGAAACGAATTTTGCTTCGCCTATTTTTTTTTGTTTTCGTCACACGAAAAGTGCCCACAAAAAAAAAACACAAAAAAACAAAAACACAACAAGAATAAAAAAAAAACAAATAGAACACTATATAGATATGTATTTATATATATTTAGTACGCGGCGTCCGTGCGGCACTTGCAACCCAATGTTTGGCCATATCATTTTGTTTGGCCATTAGATGCGCAGATTATTGCGTTGGGATCGAGTTCGTTCATTAGTTGGATACGAATTGGCCACATGTGCGAGCAAATGCGACAAACAAATTAAAAAAAAAAATGAAAATATAGCAACATATGAATATTAACTGGATTTTAGTGTTTTTCGGCTTATATAAACCAATTACTTGTGCCAGATGCTGTGCAATATTAGCTTTAACTGAAGTGGAAACATTTGCATTCCTCAGTTGCCAGACTACACTTAAAATTGTAGGAAAACAAAACAGTTTCAATCGAATTTTGTAAATAATATTTTTAGTTTTAGTAAGAGCAAGGGGCTTTCGTAGGCACGAGGCAGAGATTACATACCCTTGTAGACTGGACTCAAATTGCCGAAAAGTTCATTTAGCATTACATTTAAAAAGTGAACCGATTGTTCCTATGAAAGCTATATATGTCATAGATATAGTAATCCGATGCCGATAGTTTCTAGTCCAAGTATAAAGAGCATAATAAGATAAATAACTACTGATTTTAGCTATAATTCATACAATAACTCGATTGTTCCTATGGGAAGTATGTATATGTTATAGTAGTCCGATTCCAATGATCTTTTTATTCAATTGTGTTTGGTTAAGATTAACTTGTTAAACTATATGATATAGTAGTGTAATCTTAATGATTTTTTGTCCAAATATGAAAAGCATATTTATACGCATTTGGAGAAAGTTTTGCTTGAGTATCTTGGTAAACAAAAAGGTATTTCGTACAAAAACTCCTCTTTTGATCGATTGTACCTAAGGCATCTGCATATAGCAATCCGATCCGACAACCTAGACATATTACATATACAAATTACTCAAGATAGCTTCAAAGATTATTTAAAAATCTATCCGAGAATACCTTCTATCTTCAAAAACATACACAATTCGTTACAATATGGACATACATACCTTATATATACCGTCCTATAGGATATACAGTGTGCGTCAGCTTATTTTCAACAGTGTCAAAGAAAAAACGTAATTGCCTGCCATAAAGTAATTATTCATTATTTTTCAAAAATTCCAAAAACCGATGGTAGCTACATGTATTAACCACCAATATGAATGGATGACCCTCATAAACTGAGGTTTCCCCACCTGCTAGGTAGGATTATGTAAAAATGTAGCCTATTTTTAGGTGACAGCTTATTTGGATCAGGTACATTTGTGGACACCTGGGAGCCATAGAACCCGGATTTTTTACCTAAAGTTGAGTATTTTCGGAATAAATAGATCAATACTTCGTAGTCAGTTTAGTTATATCCTGCAACCCGAGTTCAATAAGCCCACAAGGACTATGGACAAACGGACTACCATTGAACAATGGAAACTCATCCTGGCACAGCACAAGAACGGATATTCACATCGCCAAATAGCTGAAATGGTCAATCTGAGCAACTTAACCACGTATAACATCATTCGGCGCTTCGTCGACGCAAATTAGATTGAGGGCAAGGGCAGAATGGCACCAAACCCGATTTTCACCGAAGAGGAGGATCGGAGGATCATCAGGAAAATAAGGGCAAATCCCAAGCTATCGACTCCAAAAATGACTCAACAGGTGCAGGATAAAATGGGGAAAAAGTGATGTGTGGAAACTGTGCGCATTGTTCTGCGCAAACATGACTTAAATGCCCGAGCACCACGGAAAAAGTCCTTTATAAGCGCACCAAATAAAGGGACTAGGATGACGGTGTCCAAAACCCACTTGGACAAGGATCTGGAGTTTTGGAACACAGTCATATTTGGAGATGAGTCCAAATTCATCATTTTTGGCTCGGACGGACTGAATTATGTGGGGCTACAATCCAAAACTGAGCTGAATCCCAAACACATATGGCAGGCAATTACGTTTTTTCTTTGACACTGTTGAAAATAAGCTGACGCACACTGTATATATATATATGAGTTATAGTACACATGTCAAATCAGTTGACAATTTGGCTATTTGACTTTTTGGCATTGGTTCTGGGAGGAAATTGCACAAATATATGTATATATGTATGTACACCTTTTGAATGTAAATGTCTTTCAATAAGGCAGTACTTGGGCTACTTATGACGCCAGATTTCGCAAGAAATCTGTGCAATATATGAACAATGCCCCAACTAGTATTTATAATGCGATAAAAAGTATATATACATATATATATATTCTTTTCTTTATTTTTTCTTATTGGACGTAAACAGTAGCAAAATTGGTTGCTGGCGATTGATGTGTATGTCAACGAGGCATGGCAAGCATCGTTTGGCATGCTTGATTGAATACCCTGGATGGTCGTCTAATTGAACAGCTTGATAATCAATCATCTCATTTGCAGAACATTTTGGCCGATGTGAAATTCAGCTATACGGATAGCCTAGTTGTGGGCGTGGTCCGTATGTTAGCTAACAATCAGAGTGAGATCGAAGCCATTACTCAGGATCAGTCTATCTCTGTTGTGGTCATCATGGTCTTTGGCTTTAATCAGAGAATGTTGAATGTGAATCCAGCGCTGCTTCTCAATCGGGACACACAGTTCGAGGGCGTACTGAAGCCCTACGATGATGACTACGAGGAGATCGCGGACGAAGTCTATGACAATGCGAAGCGCGATGATCTGCAAGTGGTCATTGATGGGAACGATGATGATGACGAGAGCAGCGAGGCACCCACCTTTCCACCGGACTTTGAGCACAAGGACAAAATCATTGAGATTGGAGAGCGGCAAGAGGGTAACTACATTACTGCTACTCCGTCAGAACTCCAAACAACTCCAAAACGCCTTGTTACAAACTTAACTCATTGAAACTAGTTTAAAAAGGGTAAAAGCCTGTAACAGGCAAAAGGAAGTACCAAGATTTTTTATTCATTATCTTTGTCTGATCATCTGTCTTTCTATAAAAGCTAGAGTCTTAAATTCTGGAACATAAGTTCTCGTATACCAAGTTTAAGTTTTCATTTCACTTTCTCAATAACTTTCTCCTTTTCCCTCTAATAGGTGACGATTTAATCTATGAAACCTTTCAGACATCTTCCGATGAGCCCAAGGACCAGATGAATCGCACCGTTATCTTCTACTACATTGACAGCGATTACATCACCTACATCAAGTTTGTCATATTCGATGTGAGTAGAATGATAATGATGACCGTGAACAAGTTAATTCACAAACTCTTTCGCCACTTATCTGT
Source organism: Drosophila cognata (assembly GCA_035041535.1). Taxonomy (NCBI): domain Eukaryota; kingdom Metazoa; phylum Arthropoda; class Insecta; order Diptera; family Drosophilidae; genus Drosophila; species Drosophila cognata. Next base: position 5,844,870 of record JAWNLC010000571.1, on the reverse strand, counting down.
AGCACTTTTCGAACAAGTTAGCCACCGCCGATGATTATATGGCACCCGTTGCCGAGTACAGTCATTATTCGCCGAGCACCCTGAAAGCGACCATTACGGACTTTAATACCAGCACGCTGTTTGTGCAAATGTTTGTTTATGGCTATCAGGGGCGCGATGTGCCGCCACCAGACTACAAGCCCTTCCTTGGACCAGCCAATCCCGTCGAAATGCCGCGCTCGGCACACTTGACACCGCTGCAGCGAATGCAGCTACTTCTGCTGACAGGACAAACCACGCACTCTCCGCTGAAGGACGAGCTGGATAGCGACGAGGATGCCGAGGAGGATGGTGTAATGCATACGATACGAGCCGAGGACATGGTGCCGAACATACCAAACGCCGGTCTGGATCAGCAGCGTCCGGTGCAGCAGCGACTCTACGCCTCAGTATTGGGTCTAATGCTGTTTGCTGTTGCATAATTCGATGAGAGTTCGTATTTTGGGTATATTAGTTAGAAAAAGCTTTGTGAGTAGTGTTTAGGGGCATATAAACACACATATATATATATATATATATATATATATGTATGTATCATATTCTGTAATCTTTAATCCAAATAAACCAATTGGTTTTGGCCAAGTTAACAGCAGTGTTCACATACCACACCCGCGCTCTCGATGACAAACAAATTGAAAAAGTTGCCACAAAAGTAGGTCATGGCATTCGCTTCACTACCACCCCACTGCCTGAGGCGACTCTCTGTTCTCCACTCCTTCTCGCTCTCACTTGGCAAATTATCTACGTCGATAGCGACTGCGATGTCGACGTCGACTGCGACGACGACGATGGTGGTTGATTTGGCAGCGCAAGCAAAAGGAAAAGGAAAAGTGTAAAAGTCTGCTGACGTATGCACACACACACACACACCACACACCACACACACACACACCACACACACACACCACACACACCACACACACACACACATACAACATAAAGTTCCTTTTCTTTGGACTGCTAAACGGCAGTTGACCAGTTCTGTTGACTGTTTATTTGCCTTCACCTCGCCCTCTTTTGTAATACCCCTCGGCTGCCGGCTGCCTGCTGCCTTTTGCCACTTGCCACTTGCCACTTACATGTAGAAAACTTTCTAAAAACCTCTGCTTTTATTTTTCTGCTTTTATATACAAAATTAACTCAATGTGCTGCTGGTACGTCTGCTGTGAAGGCCGTCATGTCCAGAATGACCAGCAGGCAATCGCAGATGCCTCCACAAAACTATTTCATACCTCCAATCCCCCCATGACGACACCAGCCCCTCAAAAACATATCCAAGTGTGCTGTCCAAACTGTATATTATTCGCTTTGTTTCTAGCCATTTGCAGGCGACCAGAGCAGATATAAAACAAGTACAATTGTGTAGAGTGGGTTTGTCCCGACTCAGTGATACTCTGTGCATAGAGGTCTAAAGCAGCATGGGGCTTTCATTTAGCCAGGATACTTTATTATATATAAAATATAGTTACCACAGAAAAAAGCAAAGTTCGTTTTTAATTATTTGAATATTATTTCGCTAGCTCAAAAGATTAAGAAAAAAAACTTATTACAAGAAGCTGAAACTGGAAGAAAGTACATATTGAATGAAGAAATTTCATTTATCAAGAAAAGTTACTTTGTTGATGCTCCTAATGAAACAAGTAAAAATGTATACAAAAAAATAATCAAGAAAGCAAAAATGAAAACTTTTCAGCTGCAGAAATTGACAAACTTTCTATAGACTAAATATTTTATAGCACTCTGCGAATGGCTTAAGCTGACTCTGCATGAAAGAATGTAGGAAATCCGCTTGCCACAAGATGACCATTAGGGTTGTACCTATTTCCTTGCTACATCCACATGGGTACAAAGGTAATAAAATGCAGGTGATATGCCATGTGACAAAGGCAAAGGAAACACCAAAATTCACAGAGCGCCAGTAAAAATGCAGCAGCAAGGTTGTCCAAAACACAAGCCAGATGAAAGATGAGGCCAGAGCGGGCCAAGCACATGATTATGTCTGCAGGGGGAAGGGAGCCGGGGGCAGCTGTACCTGGGGAGTAACTTATGACCATATTTATGTTTAATTCAAAACAGAAATTTATAAAATTTAACAAATTTGCCGCAGCTCCCAGAAGACCGAAGCGAAAACAGGAAAAAAGCATGATTCGTATGTGCTGGTGGTGGAGTGGCTGTGGCAGGGACAGGAGGCGCCTCTGGCGGCAGCTTGGGCCAAATTGAAAATTTCTTTTTATGCGTGCCGCTTACAGTTTTTATGTTCAGACATATATAATACAGGCATTATGACTGTCTTGTATAAGTGTGTGAGTGTTCGAGGGTGTGTGTGTGTGTGTGTGTAGAGTTGTAGCTCCAAGGCGTGGCATTGGCATTGTAAACAACAACGGATAAGCAGCGCACAAGTGTCATCCATATCCACGCCCTGCCCTCTGCCTGGCAACTGGCTGGCTGCCGCTGGGGCACCAAGCAACCCCCAGCCCCAAAGCACCACCATCCGCTGACAAAGGCGAGCCTTGGCAAATGGTGAACACAAAAAAAAAAAGGAAGAAGAAGAGTAAAAGGGGTGACGTGTGCTTTTGTCAATAACTTAATAACTTAAAATATGGTTTAATGCTCACGTAACAACATTTTGCCACTTGGGCCAAGTGTGAAAAGGCTTGGCACAGCCGCCAACCAACAACCAACAACCTGACAACCTGACAGTCTCGACAGTCTCGACAGTCGACAGTCCACACACACAGCAGACAGCTGAGAACCATGAACCCAGGGCTAAGGGCTCACAACTTGAGCGCTCGCAGGTTTTGAGGATTGAGCATTTCAAGAGAGAGCGAGCGGAGGAGGGGAATGTGGGGGGGCGTGTGTTGAATTCTTTTTTTATACTCTTGCCATAGCAACGATGTCGTATTTTTGTAAAGAGCTTATAGTATATGGACAGCAAATAATATATTTATTACATGAAATAAGTGAGCCTTTTCAAAACTGAAACCATTTTCAAGCAAACTAATCTTTTACTCTTGTTTAATTATCTCAATCGATTTATCTTACAAGTTTAGTCATAATGATGAAAAGCAGTGTATGTTAATAAATGTATATCTTTACTTTGGGGAGGGTAGCCTATAAGTAAAGTATAGTAATCAAATTCTAACATGCGTTTTTCTATTATAATTTGTTTCTCCTAACTTATCATCTTGACATCTGTTCAATTTATTTTATTTTGGGCAGTGATTTAATTTTACAATTTCCAAATACCTGAAAAATGTTTCTTCTAAATATTCATCTTTTTTTTTAATATAATCATGTCTTTCATACATTTTTTTCATACTTTAAAAGTTAATTTATTTTTGGCAGTGATTTAACTAAACAGTTCCCAAATCATTGAGAATGTTTTTAACTTCCACAACCTTGAACACATTTTTATTTTATGTATTATATTATTAAATTAAATAAATATATTTTTCTTACAATTATTTTCATTTACACTTAAGTAAGAGCAATCCAGTTTCGATATGATGCGTCGCATTGCGGCATGTTCATTATCTTTTTGCTCTTTAGCTCGTACTAAAAGCCAAAGGCACGGCGAGACCAACCCATTTGGTTCGTGCTCATGACGACTCGCAGGTGTCTGTGTCTGTGCCTGTGTGTGTGTGTGTGTGCGAGTGTGTGTAATCTGAGTGTGTGCTTGCCTGCTGGCGCTGTGCACGTGCTCACCTTTTTGATCCTTTTCCATGCCAGCCATAAAAGTTGTAATTATCGATTTTTTTTGTTTATTTTCTGCAGCTTTTTGTTAATTTTTTTTGGGTTGCGTCGCTTATTTTATTTGCACATTTGCATTTAAAATAATTGAATACAAGTATTTGGCACACTCGGCACTAGGTAATTGTGGACATGTTTTTGCCATTACCGCAATTTTGTGGTGGCTGGGAGCAAGCGCTTCAGTGCATCCTTTCTTGATCCTGCGAGCTGCATAATTCATAAAATGCTCATTGTCGTTGTCGTCGTCGTCATCGTTGTTGTTGTTGTTGGTCGGCTTTGTGTGTGCAACGAGACGGGGCCAACTCATTAGCGTGACAATGGAAGGGGGTTGGGGAGATGGAGCTGGCTGGGTCATTGGGCTTAAGGGTGGGGCATTTTAAATTGCATATGTCTGTTTCACAGGCTTTGCATTTGCATTTGCATTTTATTAAATTTCAAAAGCTCTTCGCACATTTTGCCAGCACCCCCAACCCCCTTACCTTACCTGGACGACCCTATTCACCTGAGCGCCATTGTTAACGATAGCTAGAAGTGTAGGGTGGAGGGTTGGGCGGAAAAGCTGCGCGCATTGCATATTTATGCACTTAATAACGCATTTTAGCATGCTCAAGTGCAACTCATCTTTTGTTACATACAGAATGAGACAGAAACAGAGCAAAATAAGGGACACAGACATGGATGGATGCTGGGACGTTAGTTGCAAATGGTTTTCACATGTCGCTGCTGCTGCTGCTGCTGCTGCTGCTTTGCATGTTCCTGCCCCAGCGTTGACAAATGGAGCATGAGATACATGTTATGTCAGTTGCCATGCATATTCGTAGCAGCCGTATTATTCGTAGCAGATATGACCCCACAAGTCAACCCGTTCTCCTAAATTCCCAATCTAATCCACATGATGTTATGCCTTGCTGCTTGTCAAAGTGAAAATCTTTTGGACGTGCACGTGGCGGATGCGTAATGCAACATAGAAGGGCTGAACGCTATCTACAATGCACATATGCAGATGCGAACAGTATTAAAGCAATTACCAGAAAAACAACCAGAACACAATGTCTGAAAGTTAAGAAGCTTATGGACATGGAAACAGATGGCAAGCATGAGAAAACCTAAACAATGCATAAGACGGAGCTAAGAGAAAAAGAATACAAATAAAACAAAGCAAGCTTCACATATGCGGCAGATCAAAAGTCAGCAGACGGGAAGTTAAGAATATATATATATATATATATATATATAGGTATATATATATAGGTATATAGATGCAATCTGTTTATAAGCTTCGAGAAACGCTGTCTTAGAGTGCCTAAGGATGCCACACAAAGAAAAAATTTTAATAATATTTATTTATTTGACGCTCTCTGAAAAACGCTTAATGCAGTTCGCATAATATTTGATATTTATTTTGTTTTTTAAGAACAATATTTAGCTTTATTCATCTTTAGTTATCCCTTAAGCTATAGTGTTTTTTTTTTTGTAAGATATGCAAGGGAATCGCAGCACTGTTAAAGCTGTTGCACAGAGAACAATTGATAGTTAAAAGAGATATTTTATTTTTTACTAGATGCAAAACAAACAAATTTCAAGCAGAGAAGGATTGCTTGTTGAACGCTTGAGAAAGTCAGTAGAGAAAAAATGCATAATTTGTTGAGCCACTTGGGAATGTAAGGAAAAGAAAGCACTTTTCTGCCCAGAAAATACTCAATTAATCTAATGGAAAGCAAAGTTCAAAGTGAAAAATTGGCAAAAAGCAAGAGGCAAAAGAAGTAATACAAACAAATTATGGCAACAAATGACACTTGAGCGACGAGAAGCAAACATTATGCAATGGTTAAGATTGGTCACTTACATAATTGATTGATTTGGTGTGTGCTACAATTGAATGCGGCTAGCCACATAGCCGGGCCATGTGTCTATGTGGTGTGTATGCAATGTGGCAAGTGACAAGTGGCAAGTGCCAGGCACAAAAACCGCACACAACAACAATGATAGCCACTGGGCCGAAGCCAAAGCTAACAAACAAAATGCTGGGTAAACCAATCAAGGACACAACTGAAAGCCACAACGTCAGCCAAGTGTAAAGAGCATGAGCAGCTGCGAGCAGACATTAACCAAGATTGAACTAGCCAGCTGAGTGTAAGTGTGTATAAGTGTGTGGGTGTGTGTGTGTGTATTGATGTGTGGATGAGTGTGTGTGGTGACTGGAATATTCACAGAAAAATTACACTTTTTAGAGCTGACCTAATGCAGATTCAATATATGATCAAGCGCTTGGCTTAAATTGCAATGCACCCGTCGAAGGAGATTGAATGCGTGTGTGAGAGAGAGGGAGATAGAGGGAGATAGAGGTATTTATATACCTCAATAGCCACAGGGACTCAAAGCGTGTGCCGATTCTTAATTGAAACTGTCAGCAGCAGGCAAGACGTGACCATAAATCAGGCTGCTGCCTAATCTGGAAACTAAGTCGGCTTTATTTTCGCCTAAACAATTAAAAAGTTTTCAATTAACTCGCAGCAGCAGCAGCGAAATTGGCTCTTGTAATCGGCACCTGTTCAACAAGCCGAACAAAAGCCCTTCGGCGCGTCATGTTTAAATCAGCTTAAGCGTGGCAACCGAAGCTGTGAATGGGTGGACGGGTTGGGGTTGTTCACGTAACACATTTATAATGCCAGAGCTGTGAGCTCTATATGCGTGTGTTTCTATGCGTAGTTGCTTGTGTGTGTGTGTGTGCGTGTGTATACGTGTGTGTATGTGTGTGTGTGTGTGTGTGTACATGCAGCTGAGTTTGGTTACATGGTGTGCAGAACTTTTGTTCAGGGTTGTTAAACGCAAAAAAACTTTTAGCTTTAAAGCAAGCAATAGACATAAAGTCTAACTTTACAGTGAGTGCTCAGCTATTTACATACCCTGTACTAGAGCGGCAGGAAATTATGTACATATAAATACTTGCTAAACTTAACAATAAGTCGTTGTTTGCAAACTGACATCGAAGAAGTTTACGTTCTGATATTGTTACATTGATACCATCGATAAATATCGATAAATGGCATAAGTAAAGAAGTTTAATTTATATTTACATCCATTCCTATCGATAATTCATATTAGCATTAGTTAGTGCTGACTCAGACTCAAATTGTTGTGTAAACCAAATGTTGTACCCCAATTCTTAGACCTCCAGTAGCAACTCTGTTCACTAAATTTATCGAAATCAGTCGGATTTAAGGGAAATAGACAAATTTAACAAACTAGTAATTAAGAAATCTATTTTCGTATAAATGATACATTAAAGAAGAGCAACTGCATTAACTACTATTTCTATTCGTATATCATTCAGTTTTGCAGCTACTCAAACACCCTGTATATATGTTAGCTTACAGGGTAGACGCAGCTCATTACGAATATAATAAACGCAGGCCCGTAACCAAAGGTAACAGCAACAACAGCAGCAGAGTCTGAAACTTGGCATTTTTATGGTCGTTGTGAAATTAAATAAAAACACGCGCAATGAAACAAACATAAATAAAGAGGCAGCCACGCCCCTTGGCCACCTAACCATAGTTGAACAAAAGGGCCGTAAAATATGCGGCTGGGCCCATAAGCAAAACAAAATGGAAATGAAACAAAACGAAATGAAATGAAAATGCCGCCAGCATGAGCAACACAGTCTAGTGCACATAATTAGCAGGAAATGCTGAGAGGGATTGGCTACCACAAACACCCTCCCTCTTCCCATCCCCCCCCCCCCCACTTGCCAAAAGCCCATCCCCTACTCACTGGTCAGTGACCAGTGCTCAGCTGTCATTTGCCGTGCACTCGGATTGAATGGAACTAAGAACTCGATTATTTTTTACGGCACATAATTAAAACAGTGCAAAGCTCAAAGAGACAGCCAGATAGACAGAGAGAGAGAGAGATAAATGCAGAGTGAGTAAGAGCATGGAGAGTTGAACAGTCAACGTAAGCAAAAAGGACTTATTAATGATGCTTAGCGCTCTTGGGTCAGTGCTTTGGTTAATGAAGCTGCAGCTAAGTCGTCAGCTAATACTTAAGCCAAAAGGGAAACAGGAGGCGAGGAGCAACTCTCGACTTATACTTGCAGTAGGTGCGAGGCGAACTTCATCAGGACAGTGTGCCACGTTAATAATGGTAAGCGATGCCAAGCATTTTGGCCTCTCATCTTCAGCTCAGTTGATGATGCTGGCATTTCTTCGGCTTAGTTGCCGCATTTTGCAATTTATTTGCCCTATTAAAAGTTGCCGTCAACTCCAAAATCTACAAATCTGAAGTTATTTAAGTATGGGCAAAAATTGTAGCATACTTTCGAGCGCGCAATAAATATGTAAAATACATTTTGAGCAGACGGCTTGAAAAAGCCTTTCAGCACAGAAAATCCACTCAGAATTCGCTTATGCCTTCAAATTATGAATTTATGAATTTAATGCGAGTGTCGTAATGTGAGATCTGTGCGACTGGGCAACACTCTGTGGCAAGTTCAAAGGAAATTTAAAATTAAGCAGTAACAAAGAACAGCTAAGCCGTCATGCGAATTTATTATGTCATCAGTTTGAAAACACTTAGGAAATTTCTCTCTAAGTATTTCAAAAAATATAAAATTGTTGTCCTGATAATAGATATAAGTCAAAGTCGTTACGCAAGACAAACTCTTTATTAAATTGCAACACAAAGTTGTACTGTTAAATACCACCTCTTCAAATTCCTTGACATGAGAGATTATTTAAATTTTCTTGTTGAAATTTGAATTTCAGTCGTCACAGGCTGCTAAGTCTTGTGTATTGAGCTATAAAAATGGTAACTGGGCCAACGCTGCTAATCGTGGTACAAGTAATAAAAACTTGGCTTGACTTTAAAAAGAATCTAGAATAATAAAAATGTTAAAAATTAAAGTGAGTTGGCAACGAGTAAAACTCTTTTAACGAACAAACAGTGTACGCTGGCAGCATTTGCATTACAATTCAGTATTTGGGCGCTTTCAAGCATTTGCATAATGACCATGAAGGCATCAGGCAATGACAATGGAATTTTATGCAATGCTACATTCGACTGAGTTTGATTTTGATTTTCGGAGAAACCCAACCATTCAAACCCACCCACTCACATGGCATGCTACGCACACATTTAGTTATACACATACACAGATACAGATGCAGATAGAGAGACATGTATGCAATGGTATTGAATTTCATTTTACGATTTCATTTCGGGGCATGTCAGAAACGTAAACGCTGCTTCAGTTTGTTGTGTCAATTTATGTATGTGAAATGCCGCGACAGTTGAGCCACTTGCAACCCCTAAGCAAAGCTAGCCTTGGGGTTGAGGAGCTAGTGATTTGAGTGGGTGGCAGGGTGTGTTCCATGTGTGTGCAGTGTGTTCACTGTTCACTGTGCACTTGACTTCGAGATTGACACTGTCAGTGCCTACAGTTGAGCCTCGTCTATTGTGCCCGGCAATTTGATTGCCTGGCGACAGACCGTCGTTTTATGATCGTCTCTGGCACTTCGCCTTTGATGGCACAGCAAACACACTCACACACACATGCACACACACACCCAGACATATAAAGAGAGAAGCAATCAGTCAGTAGAAGTTCAAGTTGAAATCGCCAACCATGAAAAGTGCCTGTTAAAACATTGTGACAGCCAGGACCAAGTCCAGACATCAAAATACAAAAATATATTTGTGTAACTTTCATATGTACATACATATATAAAAATATTTGAAACTTAACGCGACTTGACGAATACTTTGATGTAATGCATGCGCTGAGGGAATATTTAAAGAGCGTTGAGCAGCGCAAAGCGTTCTGCTGAGATGATTTATATAAAAGCAAAGTCACAACTCCCAACGGCTTCGAGCATTTACTGAATTGAAAGCGTCTGCGTCAACTGATTATCACCAGATAAATAAGAGTAAGTGAATTGAGTGAGATCGACTAAAAGATGCCCTGTAACAATAATTACGCTTACATTACGCTTCAAACACTTTCCACGTCAACTCAAAGACACAATGAACAATATAAAAATCACCTAAGGTGGACCTTGTATTCATTTCTGAAAGTGATACTACCTCTGGCACCCATCTTACAATGCCTGGTTATTCTATATATATACAGTGAGAGACAGCTCAAAGTAAGCAGTGTCAAAGAACACTTTTATTATAACTGTGCTGTACTGAGTTTTCATATCATGATCAAAATCTTTAATTTATTATATAAAATACGATAATCCTATTAAAATATATACATCTATTCAAAAGATCCATACCGAAATTTAAAATCCTTAGCTGTTATAACCTTTCGAAATGTAGTCGAATTACCTAAGTCTCTCTCTGATATGATCTCTCATATTAAAGCCAAATAACCCATATGTGTCTGTAATAATCTACCTTTTCTATATGATAGACCATCAGTTTTTAGACGATGTTTTTCTTTAATGTTTTTCTTTAATTTTCGTAGATGTATATAATTTGTAAGTATTCACATACCTAGTTTCCTAACCATATATAATTCGCAAGATTAAAGCATTTACAGAATTAAACCTGACGATATTTCGAATACGCCGTCTTACAACGTCAACGCGTCTTAATGGTAACAGGGTATAGGCCGTAAATTGCGGCAAAGACATAACGAGAAAATGAAACGAAGCCTGCTTGCACTTGGCAATGGGCAATGGTGATTGGGAATGGAAATGGAATTGGATATGGGAATGGAAATGGGAATGGGAATCCGAATGGGAAGGGGATGTGAACAAGAATCGACACGCGCAAACCATGACACGTGCCTTTAACCACATACAAGACACACACACGAGCTCTTCAATTCACACACCCACACACACACACACACACTCGCCACACACAGACAGAGTCGAGTGTATTGAAAATGAAATTGAAAACTGTTCATTAAATCATTGCTATTGCTCCTATGCATAGGGAAACATTTGCCCAGACGAATGGGTAAACTGAATGACAAACAGATAGCTATATACATATATACATATATATAGAAAGGGGAAGACTAACTAGACGGGTAAAGTTGCTGTTGGTCGTGGCTGTGCAGGTGCACCACTTGAGGCGCCCACTCGACTATATAATTTGGCGGCATAAGACACAGGATACGAGAACCGGATACAGGTTACAGTCACATGAGCCCAGTTCTAGACGCAGACGCACTGAACGTGATTGGATTTTTTTATTCAATATAAAAAGGATTATATAGCATTTGTGTGTGTGTATGTGTGTGTGTGTTGTGCAGGCTCTAAAAGTTCATAATAATTGGAAAAGCTAAGACCTCAGACATGGCATCAAACTTAGTGCCATAGCCCAGTCGCCCCCCTCATAGAAAATCAATTTTAAGCTCGAACAGCGCCGCCAAGCAAACAACAAAACCAAACTGGACGCGTTGGCGCCCTATAAATAGGCATGGGATCCTGGACGCCCACTGAATCCTGCACTTCCTGTGTGGCCATTGTGTGTGCGCATTCATTGCGACAGACAAAATTGGAACCACTTGAGAAATGACTCAAATGAACTCAGGCGTATCAAAAAAAACCAAAAAAAAAAACCGATTGATATGGAAACCGGATCAATAACAAAACGAAAACTGTCAAAAAGTTTGTCGCACGTTTTTCGCTGGCAGCCCAAATACCCTGCTTAAATATTGACAAACAGTTAAGTTTTAAACTGTCATCTTTGCTTAACCAATTTCAAACATTCACCCTTGAGTATCGATTTAAATTCCAGGTAATATATAATATAATAATACTGAAACGTAACCTTTTTCGCATGTTTGATTTTTCGTTTAGTCATGGTGTCAGCAACCACATTTCAGGTTGTACCCTTCTCTACTTGCAATCTACAATTCTGGGAAGCATATTTGTGAACAATTCTGAATCTGTAAGTTAGCATTTTTGAAACACTTATTTGCTTGTTATCCAAATTTCGAGGAAACATATTTGTGAAATAACCTCAAAAGGCAATTTTTCACTCTAGTAGATTTCACTTCAATCTTTGCTCCACAATTCGAAGAAATCTATTTGTAAATAATTTGTAAATCCTTTGTTCCCATATTTGACATTATTTTGAGTGGCAAATTTTAAGCTGTGACGCTTTGAGCATGTTGTAGTTGGCTTTAAAACGAAATTGATGCTTTTAATCCTGTATTTGTATGCACGCCGCTCGCCTTAAAGGTAAAATGCTGTGTGTGCAAAGACTTAACATATCCATTGCCATTAGTGAGATATTTTATACATTGTCACGCTTATATGCTGTTAAAGCTGAAGGACTGACCGCCAGCCAGCCCAGCCCACTCATTCGTCTGCCCAGTTGCCTGGGCACCCTTCACCGCCCACTCGAGCTGAGCTCATCTAATGGCCCTGGGCCGCCGGCACTCGTTAATAGTGGCGGCAGGCGGCAATTTAAAGTGCTCGACAGTTTAATGGACATTGTCGGTATTTATTGTATTAGTATGTTGGATGTAGGATGGCACAAATTAACTGGCAGCAGTTGTCTGCCGACTGGACTAATAGCTTTTGACCGGCATTAAAAGTAAATTGACTTACCTCGGGTATATCATCGGGCACCTTGCCCATCCACGAGAGCGATAGTATTGTGCAGTCGCATTTTGTGTTGATGTTGCGTTCAAAGTGTAAATGCATTTTACAAGTAACAAGCGCCGACGCTTCCGCTTCCGCCACAAGAACAATGGTAGCCAACTACTACTTAGCTGTTGTTGCCACACAGCCTTCTGCGTCTCTGCTGCACTGCTCCGTTTCTATTTCAGATTTACGCCACGCACATGTTGCTAGATAAGAGATGAAGAATGGAGTTTGAGACTTTGGATTAATATCGTTTAGTTGCACAAGCCAATAACTAATTTACAATAAAAGCTAATGCCGTGGAGGCTGCCTTATCAGTTTGCACACAGTCCATATACATGTGTGTGCGTGTGTGTGCGTGCATATGTGTATTGTGTATTGTGGCATATGCTTGCCTTCCATTACGCTCTCTTAAGGGTTGACAAATTGCGGCACGCAGCAAATATAATTTGTAGCGCACACTTTCCAGGACACGTCCGATGTACGTTAATTGGATATTAGTGGTAAGTGAGCGAAGTTGCCCCCAGGCAGCAAAAGAGGCAACAGCCAAAGCAACCAGCTTGCAAGTACATGTCCTATCTACCATTGCGGCAGATAACCCACTTGCACGCATACGCACTCACACACACACGCACACACACGCACATCGACGCACACAATCAGCAACACACTTCAAACAGACAACAAGCTGAAAGTTGCGCACTTTGAAATTATTATTAAAAATCCTAGAAATTGTTGAGAACTTGTTCGCTGCTTTTAATAATTCAAAAAGTTTGTCAACTGAAGTTCTTTTCAGCTTTCCGATTATACCCTGCACTAATTAAAAGCGTGTTTAAGGGTATGCAATATAATTGTACAAATGGGAGCCAAAGACAGATAAGAACTTATAAATATATATGTTTATTTGTATATTTATATAGTACATATAAAATAGCATATTACATTTATTTGCCAAAATAGATTTCGCTAATTTAAGAATGCTAGATTTAAATTATTCGAAATAGAAATTGAGATTAACGATTCGGAACTACTAAAGAAGACAGAATCAATGAAATCGAATCTAGCATTACAGCCAGTACGGAAATTAAGCTGATATAAGCTGAGTACTGGGTAACTCTTAGCCAATTATAACTGTGATATCTCTGTCATAGCACTTAGCACGACAATGTTTCAAAATATGATTGAATAATTGATAAGCTGCTGATGCTGTTGCTGCTGCTGCTGCTGCTGCTGCTGCTGCTGCTGCTGCTGCTGCTGTTGGTGCTGCTGTTGCTGCTGCTGCTGCTGTATCTCTTGTCTGGCTTTTAGTCTTGTTCCGTATGTGTTTGTTTGTGTGTCTAGGCAGTAAGTCAACATCAACATTTGTCTTTGGCAATGACGAGCCACAGGCAACGCATACACTTCAATTACGTTGTGCCCTTTGTCTGATTGAATTTGTCTTATGATATACAATTTTTGATTGCGTATACGCCTGGGGTTGCTGCAGCACACTCCCAAACCCGAACCCCTATCAGACATCATTATTCTGTTGGCAACTAATGCCATTTCGAAATGATGACAGCACCAGTGGGAGAAGGCAGACCACTCTTCTTGTTGTCCTTTTGTTAAAAGGCTGACGGCTTAAATATGAATGAGAGCCAACTGTAGTTTATTTCTCGTTGTTGTCGTTGTTGTTGTTGTTGCCCTTTGAATTAAATTTCAATTACAAGCCAAGAACATTGCCAGTCAAACAGGGCGAGAGCGTCGAACAATCAAAGCCAAAAGCGACGCGAATGCTACGAATGATTGCACATATGCCACGAGCCATATTTCGTACGTGTTATTTTAGCCACTTTTATCCACATGGCAAAAACACAAACACACAGACAGACTGAGATCTACAAACAAGCTACACAGGAAAAAAGATAATGAAATCAATAAGGTTAAAATTTTGGAAAATGTTCTGATTCGAACACAAATTTTCTAAATATACTTTTATGAAGCGCAAAGTAATTAATGAAAGTTTGAGTCATGAATTACTAAAAATTAACTCTCAGCTGATTTGCTACTAATTCTCTGTGTTATTCAGCTATCAAATAGACTTTCGAAACTGAAATATGATTTACAAATATTCTTATGTGTAGCAGGCCATTTTACGCTTCAAATATTCCAGAAGTATTCACTTTGGCACTAAGTACTTGTTATTAAGAAAAATTAAAAAAAATTGTGTTCACTTTCTTTCTGTCTTGTTTTAGTACAAATTTTGTTCAGTGCATAAGCTTAAGGGCAATACACAAAACCATTGTGTGACTGTTTTAATATTGCACAAACTGCTCGCTCTCGCTTTCTCACTATCATTCTCTCTCTCTCTCTCTCTCTCTCATTCTCACTCTCGCCCTCTGCCTCTCTTTCTCTCTCTCTCTCTCTCTGTCTGGCTGTCTATCGCATTGAGCTGCGGTTCAAAAACCATGAAAAGTTAGCAAAATTCATGAGCCCGCCGTCAAACAAACTGTCGAAGTGTCAAGCAGTCGAAAAGTGTTGGTGTTAGACAGTTGCCACTTGTCACGTCACGTTACAATTGTTGCAGATGTGCGCTGTTGCAGCCGCTACATGAAATGTGCATTAAACTAGCTGCAACAACAACAGCATTCATAGTTAGCCTTGTCCTTGGCTGTCCAAAAGAGAGCCAAAAATAGTTGGCGAGGTAAAATATTGGCCGATGCAAAAAAGTAGGCAACATAAAATTTGCGCCGCGACGCTCAGAAGCAGGCAATACTTTTTACCACGGCCTTGCCATTAAAAGTTAATGACGTGGAAGCACTGCGGCACACACACACACACACACACACAGGCACATATACATACACGCACACATATGCACACAAGCACTTAATCTCCCAGATTAAAGGCAAGCAAAGTTTAACATTAGTTTTACTTTCACTCTCGCTTTAGCTGTCTCTTTTTGTTACTCGCTCGCACGTTGCAATTAAACTGCCAAAATAGGATTAGGCATACGCCCCATTGTACGCATGGCAAGCGTTTAAGGCGCTTAAGTTCTTGTTGCTGCTGTTTTTGTTGCTGTTGTTGTTGTTTGCTTATTTTCGTTTTGTTACCTTATGCCAACTGCTTTCTTTCATCGTTTGTTGCTGTTGTAAAACGGCAAGTTAAGCGACTTCGTTGGCGCCTTTCGGCACTCAAACAATTTTTATGCGCAACTCATGTTTATACCCAGTAGCAATTAAGCCGTTACATAAGGTATATGCATAACATGTATGCTTGCCCATCCTTTATTGGCTTCCGCAATTTCTTGCTTAATTTACATACGCCCCCAAAATTATAATCAATAAACTATAAATAGCTGTAAGCAAAACAAAAACATATTAACGCGAGTCATGCGTAAGATTTCTTATAGCAAGAACATAGTAAATATTAACGACAGCTTACTCAGCAAATTACTCAGTCAATGAACATAATCATCTCTCTTTGTTTTTAATGTGCATTTTGAAGAGCAGGCACTAATAAAATTTTACGATTTTGGTTTGTTTTCGAAATGAGTGTTTTAAATTAAAAAGACTTTATTAATTGCCAAAGTGCTTAAGGGCTTTTTGCACTGAGTGATTCTTTCTTTCTACCTTTTTTTGTCCGCCACGCGCATCATCTTTATGACACGCCACACTTTTGTCCATAAAACTCAACGAGATTCAAAGTTGATCGATATTAAAAAAGAAAAACACTTGACAAAAGAACATATTTAATATAAACTTTTGTCAAATAGCTTGCTTTGCATATGAGTTGCTATTTAATGTTTCGTTTTTAGACTCCTTGGTGCATATTAATTGGCGTGCAGCTGCGCTTAATTTTATGGCCTTTGAGTAGTTAGTGTTCGCATGACATGCACTTATTTTTCATTTTTAATAACAAGCTGCCATTGTTGCTAGATATTTGGTTGATGTTGTTATTATAGTTGTTTTTGTTGCTGTTGCTGCTGGTGCGGATGTTGATGTTGATGATGACAACATGTCAAGCGAGGCATGTTGAGTCGTGTCCTTGAGCTGCTTTAAACTAGTTCAGGCTCTGCGTAATGAAAATGCAGCCATGCATAACACAGCAGCACGGGCCAAAGACGCAAAAGGCTAAAACAAAACCAAAAACAACTTACATTTTGTAGACCATTTCGTGTGCGTTGATGTTGTTGCATGGTTGCATGTTACCACAGAATCTAAGATTGCTGCCACCTCGACAAGGATCTAACTTTTGTGCGGTCTCACTCCCACTCTACCTCTCTCTCTTTCTCTCTCCCTCACTCTTTGGTCTCAAGTTGCGCATAATTATCTTAACTTTGGCTGTTGTTTGTTGTTGGCCTGACTCAAAGGAGTTCAAAGCGCAGGCGAATGTGGTAGTTGAAAACGGCCCCAAGTGCTAATTTGCAATCGCTTCAAGTACGTTTACAGTTAGTTCTTGTTTGTACACAGCGAGAATAATATTGAAATTCCAGAAAAACAATATTTGATATATGAACGACTAACGCAGAATTATCTAAAAAAAAATATCTTAAGACAAACCAAGGAAATCTTTAAGTTACTGGCACTTTCCTGTAAGAGATTAAACATCTTGTTAAGCCACTTTCGAGCAGATCTATCTCAGTTAGCAAATCTATGATCAGTGAAAATAGTGAAATTGATTAACACATCCGATTGAACCCCCTTCTAGCCAGTGTCAGTAAAACTAAGGAGTACCCAAATGCGCTAGCAGAATGGTCGAATTCTGGCTTAAATGAGGCTAAAGGTCTTTATTGGTCAA
Source organism: Drosophila cognata (assembly GCA_035041535.1). NCBI lineage: Eukaryota > Metazoa > Arthropoda > Insecta > Diptera > Drosophilidae > Drosophila > Drosophila cognata. Next base: position 5,827,690 of record JAWNLC010000571.1, on the reverse strand, counting down.
CTACAGTCGAACCTTACCTATCCTAAAGTAAATACCAAACACCTAACACCTAATGTATGTATATATAGTGACATATCCAGATCACGCAGATCTCTCATGTCCACACTCACTCCAACAACGCCAACGCCAACGCCATATAAACAATGCCAACGCATGCAACCACGCCAACGCCCGCCTCATAAACATAAACATAAACAGTAGCATACATAACGCCACGCGCAGATCCCTTTTGCAACATCAGCAAATTTCGTCAATAACAAACCCAACTGAAGCCAGCGATCATAACGCCAAACGCCTTCGTCAGCAGATTCTAACATAAGCAATTTTACTTTAAACAAAAACCCTTCAATAAGCCAATCTTGAAATAAGACGCAAATGCGAGCTTTCTTTATCGATTAAGCCAGTAGCATAAGAGAGTTACATTTTGTACACCAAACTGAACAGACGCGTTTTGATGAATAAAGAATTCTATTTTTTTAATCAAATACTGTAATCAGACATTCAATTATATATATATATTTCTTAATATATATCTAATCAAATAGCTCCACTATACACTAAAGTGTATACCCTAAATACGTTCAAAATGGGAACAGATTATAATAAAGTTGTGCAAAAGTAGGTAACAGGCAAAAGGAAGCTTCTCCGACCGCATAAAGTATATATATTTTCTAGATATGGATTAGCTGTTCAAGCTTGTTATTCTTATTGGAGGGTTTCATGCGATGCGACCTTCTTGACATAGTATATAAATAGTCTACTTTTGCAATCGCAATCTTAGCTCATATTTCTGCATTTCAGGAACGCCAATATGTAGTTCATATTTTCTCTTGTTCTGAGCTTTCATTGAAGTTGAAAGTTGCCTTTGGACATTCATTATCCACACGCCAGTGCACAAACAGCAAATCTGCGTTAAACAGCAACAATCGAAAACAACATAAAAACAAAGAAATGCATGCGTTGCATGCACTTAATACATGCACTTGAATTGGTCAATAGCCAAATAGCTCGGCTGGCAAAAAGAAAAATGAATAAAATGAAAACCCCACGAAACCAAGTCCAAAACAGACAGAAAGCAATAAAGTTTTGCATATATGACGAAATAAATGACAGCAAAGAAAAGCAACTCTGACAACAAATACAACAACAAACTGGGGCGGAAGGCGCAGCTGAACTGCGTGGGTTGAGCTGGGGTTGGGTGGGTTTTGTGTTTCGGGTTTGTGTGTTTGTTGGGTAGGTTAAATATGTTGCTGTTGTTGTTGTTGTTGTGCACTGAGCTTTGCGGCACAAGAGAGCGCTGGGAAATACAAAAGCTGCTCCATTGTTTTTGCTGTTTTTGCTGTCTCTTGTTTATTGACTTTGCGCGGGGGTGTGGTATCCTATAATTTGTTTCGGCTTTAACCAAAAACCCCACACCCTTTCCCCTTCCCTGATACGCGCGTCGCAAGCTGGAAAATTGTGCGCCTCAGTGGCGCTAACATCACACACAATAAACACAAATTTGTTGCTGTTGCGTGTACGTTTTTTTTTTTTAATATACCCTGCAATCACTGCCACCATTAAGTGTTTAATAGTTCAATGACATGTTGCTACACGAGAGCCCCTGAACTACTAGATAACCTGTAAATTGCCCAAATAGTTGCAACTAGATATCGATTAGCTCACATTCGTGCAAAGAACGCGAATTTCAACTTTCGTAAAACCGCTCAACACGCGATTTTTATCAAAATGATCAGAAAAAAAATAATATTAATAATAAAATAAAAAATATATATATACATATATAAAATATAGTTTGCAGATCTGATAATTTGTATCGATGATTTGAATATGAGAATTTTAACCATTATAAAAAAGTCAAAAGCGCGATTTTTTCGAATTACATCAAACTTTGGGAATCGCTCAAAACAAAATGTAATTTAAATGCCAATATTATATGGAATAACTGAAAAAATGTTTAAAAAGTCAAGTTCTTATTATATTGCTTGAGTGTATATATAAAATTACATTTTTTCTAATTTGGTCATTTCTAAAAATTATATTTTAATAAATAAGAAAAACTATGAGTTTATTATAATACTAGGAATATTATGATTTCTTTTTTTTCTGAAATGAGTGATTGATTTGAATAGTTATATTTTATCAGTTGTATCTTATCAGCACTTATATACCGACGGACAGACAGATATGCCTATTTCAATTCGGTTTGTTGCGCATATCGAAGATATGTACATATACTTTATAGGTTCAGAGGTTCTGTACTTTAATTTTAAAAATTTTATATAAAACAATTTCATAAGGACAATTAAATTAAGTTATAAAAATAACTATGTTTGAAAGTAAAAAATCCCAGCGATTGATGTGCAAAAGTAGAATTTATTAGATATTGACTATTTATAATGACTTCTTACCTCATTTTTGGACTGTACTTAATTACTAGCATTCAATTTTCATAGGACAACACGCAGTCGATCAATTGTAAATTGCACTTGATTTAGCATAATCTTTGTGCGGCACGTTTCTGAACTAAACAAAAACAAAACACTTTTTTTTTTGCATTACATTATTCACTGGATGTTGTTATTGACGTTTTATGTAAAAATAACCAAAGTGTCCCCAAACAACAACAATTAATACAATATATAAACAAGGTTGTGAAGCGGCTTATTGCCATTGGCGAAAATATTGGCAAAACATTGGCTGCTAACCGTAGAGGCGTCGGCGGAACGTGATGGGGTGGCGTGTGCTGGGATGGGGGCGTATTGCTTTGCCACACATTGCACTTGAACTTGCCACAGAGAAACCGCCAAGCAACTCAAATTATATAATGCACCAAAAAAGAAAACAGAAAAACCGACAACAAACGCAACGAATAAAACAAATGTAACGACCTTGAGTGGCAGGCAGCAGCAAGAACAAAAACAACAAGAGCACAACAAAAATTTAAAAATAATTTCTCAAAGACGGAGAACGCGGAATGAAGCAGATCAAGAGCAAGAAATGGCGGCCATGCGTTGGCGTTGACGTCGCCGTCGCCATCTCTGTCAGCGTCTGCAGCGCCATTGAAATTATGCAAAGTGAGAAATTACCGGACGCAACTCACACACACGCAGATGTTTGCATGCATTTACATGTGTAGGAGTGTGTGTGTATGTGTGTGTGTATGCAAATTAGTGGGTGGTAGCTGCCTACGCTGCCGTTAACTGCAAATTAAATGCGGCTTTTGTGTTTTATGTTTTTCATTCAAGCAGCGCAAGAATTTTACGCATAAACATTGCATCTGCCTTTGTTGGTATTGTTGTTGTTTTTGCTGTGCGTGGCTTTTTATAGACCAGTGTTCGATTACGCATACGAAAAGGTAACGGAATTCCAATGCCAATCGATTTTCATTGTCAATGTTGGCCGGATTAATCGAACTGGCGCTGCTATTATGCGAAAAGTCTTTGTACTTGAAATGTTAGTGTTAGAGTCAACAAATGCTTAGAGAAATAGCAGAAAAAAAAAACGAGAACTTAATTTCAAAACAACAATAAGAGCAACGCTCCCACATCGCCTGTATAGCGATTCGTCTGGGCTACGGGTGGAAATCCACCACCCAAAATAATCTCAAGTGAGCTGCTGCTGCATTGAAACATAAATTCCGCAACTCACCTGCGCATCGACGACGACGGCGACGGCGAGTTTTGCGACTGTTGCGGTTACTGCTCCTTTGGTGCTGTTAGCTTTTAGTCAATATAATTATTATCGTTTTGCAGCAATTAGGTTTTATTTGTTCTTGTGTTTTGGGCAATCGTTGTAGCTAATGTGTGTATTTATTCTATCTTTTTTCACTCACTGATGGCACACACACAAACACACACACACAGAGACAGACAGTACACGCACATGCAGCGGCACTGACGCGAAATACCGTTAGCAATTCGCACAAGGCAACCGTGCACTTCGAGTTCCGAGCATCGACTGTTTTGGGCCCATTACAACAGGAATTTAGGAAGAGTGCTTGACGTTGCTCGTGAACCGTTGAGAGCGCATGCGTTTTGCATTTCGTCGTATTTCTTATCACTGCTGACAAAACTTAAACTGTCAAACTAACGGAATTTGCACGCTGTTTGTTCAATTTTGTTGTAGCTTGTATTGATTTTTTGTTTTTTGGACTCACTCTCTAATGATATGTTTAAAAGGCGGTTGCAGGTGTTTTTTGAGCACGTTCATAATTGGCATTGCATGCACACTAAGTGAACGCATCGTAAAAAATTCTACATTCAGTCAGAAATTACACTAATTACACAAAATCTATTGCAGCCTCTATCTCTGTTAGCTATTTCGCTTGCGTTTATAACGCATGCGAGGGCTGCACTGCATAAATGAACTAGGTGAGTCCCTGATTGGAGAGCAACTAGTTCGATAATATTGGCTCGCATTCATATTTATATTATGTTCTGTGCGCCATTCATAATCAGATCATTCTACAAAATTATTCTCCTTGATGATATGATTTAAATAAGCGCCAATATTAAATTTGTAGGCCAACAGACAATGAACGGACAGCACGTTATAAGTGTAATATCGTTTGCTGACATCTCTTCTTTATATTTAAGAAAATTCAATTTTAATTGAATGAAAATGTAATGTAAATCAATTTATTTATCAACGCCAAATTTGAGTGAATACAAAACGAATCTCGATATTTAAGTTAGTGCTGCTCACACATCGATAGGCATATTGTTGTTAATCGATAGTGCCAGTGTTGAAAGTGTCATAGAATAACATGCATGTCGACTAGCCACCACCACGATGAATGAATCGTCGATAACTGTCGTGCAGCTCTATCGACTAGTACATATATTGTTTTTGCTCAGCGTAGTTTATACAGCAGTGTTTTCCTTTTCATATATACGCCATCAGGTTGTGCAATTTGTGTGTGTTCAATTTGGCGTTGCATCTGCTGCATATGTGTTTTTTGTAGTGCGTTCAGGTTGCTGCAGGCTGCAGCATTTGAAATTTGTGCAATACGCAGTTCACAATGCAAACGCTGCGAAAATCGAAGAAGTCGTATTCGCATTCGCATTCGTGTGTGTGAAAATTCAATAAAAAGTGAGAAAATGTGCTTGGTGGAGCATGCGGGGAAAAAGCCTAAGCTCTCGTCCACAACAACCAACAAACAAAAGCAACAACAACGACAGCAACTTACGTCGTCGTCGTCTTCCTCAACATTCTGCTCAAGTCGCAACGATAACAACAACAGCAACAAAAACAACTTCAACAACACTGGCGTCGTCCTCGATATAAACACGCAACAGCAACAACAACAACAACAGCAGCAACAGCAACATCATTGTGACAGCACAACGACGCCCACATTTAACGCCAAATATAGGCGAAAATGTTTGCTGCTGCTGTCGCTGCTATTGTTCCACGGCTGCTTCAGCGGATTGCATAGCGCCAGTGCCTACAACTGCACCACGAATCCTTGCCAGAACGATGGCCAGTGCTTGGACGGGCAGTGCATCTGTGCCGATGGCTGGCAAGGTCCCGCCTGCCAATTCTGTGGCGGCAAAGTGCGGTAAGTTTTTTACCATGAGTAATCCCATTTTTACCACATTCACCTCTACGCCCACTGTGTCACTCTCTCTCACTCTCTGTCTCTCCTAGTCTCGTCAAATAGGCCAATTTAGTTATCGCTGTCGCAGCATGATTCATGGTTTCAACAACAACAACAGAAATAACCTTTGAAATCAAAGTTTAGTGGTTTTACAGGGGTCATTCGATAATTAATATTGATTGTCAAATCGAAATCTTTCAGGACTTGAATTGAATATTTGTAATTTTAGGAATTTTGTAGATGTTCTGTCTTTAAATCCAAAATTTTAATATATAATTCTTGCTCATAGAACATTAAAAAATATATATATTAACAGTTCTATAATTGATAATTCATAAATACAGCTGGAAGTGTCAGCGTCCAATTATCGAGCGTTCACTGTATTTGCATAGTTATGAAAAGTCGTCTATGAATATCGTTAAATTATTATACTCGTTTAACAATCGTAATTTGTTGTTGTTGTTGTTGGGAAATGGCTTATAGAAATGAGTATTATGTTCGAATTATAATGGTATTAGCGTTTTATGTTTTTTATTGTTCTTTTTCTGTTTTGGAGCGTCCACTGTGTTATTCAATAAGCTCTGCACTCTTTTTCCTCTGTCCGATTTGTGTCAAGCAACGGTTTAGTTTGAGCAGCTGCCCATTCTCGTTAGACAGGTTCCAGTTTCAGTGCTCATTTCTTTTCTTCTCTTTGCTTAACTTTGTTGTTATCTTCTTTCACCTTTCCATTCATTCCGTTCTTTCAGCTTACTTTCTACACGCTCTCGCCCGTTTCTGATGCGACGCTCCTCTTCTCTTCCACCTCATTTCTCATTGCATTTCCAATCAGAGTGCATGATTTAATTACCTGACTTGGCTTTGAACTTCCCACTCTATCCCCCTACCGTTGCCGTTTATTGTCGACAAACTGCAGTTCTTGACAAGTCAACGTTTAGTCTAATCAGAAGTTTTTGCTAGCGAAAACGTTCATCATAAAGCTCATAAGTCGTCATTGTTTATGTTTCTTAATAACGGGTATTTGCTCAGTGCGCACTCGATAAGGGCATTCACTATCTTGACAGTAATGTATTTAGCACGCAAAACCGTTACACTCACACCTACCGCCCGCACCTCAAGCACGCCCAACCACCAAGTGCTTGTTTGCCTGACTGCCTTGAAGCTCTCTGCTCCAAATGAGCAAAATAAAGCAAAGAGTATAAATTTGTCGTTAGAAAACCAGTTCGCTTTGCTTCCGGTCACTATTTAAGCTTCACATGTATATTATATTCAAATTGTTTACAACAAATTAATTTAATGAATAAGAGTTTTGGTTTTGCTTATCAAATAAAAAATATAATTTGAACAAAATCTAGTTTTGAAGTCTTTATTGTGCGGGAAATAAAAAAACAGAGTATAGCTTTGTCTGTAGAAAACTTTTTGGTTTTGGTTCGGTTAGTTATTTAATTATTGAATTGCTTAATCGGATTAATTAAAGCTTTAATTGGGGTTTTAAAAGATGTCTCGTTTTAATTATATATAATTTAAAGAAAAGCCAACTTTCAAGTATTCATTGTGCGACAAAACTAGAATACATCGGCTTAGGCAATTAATATTTGAATTGTCTGTTCACATTTATTATATTCAGATATATTATTTAAAATTCTCAATTTGATTCAGGTCTTAATTGTGCAAATGATTGTTTATTAACTTTATTTAACTGCTTCATTTAGCCAAAGTCAAGTTAATAATATTGTGATCAAGTCAAAACGCTTTTTAGTTATTAAATTGAAAACAGAGTATTGCAAAAGTCGGACACTCTACAACGCTCTGGCAAATGGCACCGTCACAGTTCAACACCAGTTTGCAAGTTGGTCGTTTGCAACCAGCTGGCATTGCTTTTTCTATCTTGTCTCCACATTGACCGATTGTCATTCTTACGATATACGTGCGAGGGAGGCAGAGAGAGAGAGCGTGAGGGAGAAAGAGAAGGAGGAAAAGAGAGAGGTGCTATAAAAAGGCATACATATTTATACAATATATATGTGAAGTTTGATGTTTTACAGCTGATATGGAGTAGACCCATTTTGGCCGGCTTATCAGCAATAGCAAAACGCGTTCGCTTATCACGATTTTCACTTTGGTCAGCCCAGTTAACCCATAATACCCATAATTCCCCATTTCAATGCAGAGTGAGCATCTGAATTGATTCCCAATTCACCTATTATTGGCAAACTGGTCTTGCCATATGAGGATGATCTTGGACAAATAATAAAAGAAAGCGTTGCGAATATTTACTTACATGTTGAGAGTAGTACGACGATGGCGACACTTTTTATTAAAAAACAACTGATAAAAAAGAAACCACTAAACTAAACAAAACATGCTCGAAAACGTGCTGAATTCCTTTAACAACATAATGTCAGCACATCTATCAGTTGCGAATTATAAGCGCACACCATGTGAAGTTTACCTGTGGGCGTCGACTTTTATTCGCTTTTGGCATCATTGTTAGCTCGTCGTTTCTGGCGAGACTCTTCTTTTAGCTAAAACTTATGGTACATTTATTTTTATTGCACTTATATAAAATGTGAAAGCGAGCAGCTTAAGATAATCATAGATATAGTCGACGCAAGTGTTTTATAAAACACTTATGTATGCCATATGTAGTTTTTCTATTGTTTGTGCAGTTTTCACAGAGATACAAGTACTATATCATAAGTGCTAGTTACGGTTTAGGTTTACATCATGCGCCATCATTTACATTTTAAACTATTCTGACCTTGAATCATGCTTACTTTGTTATATAAAATGTATTCCTTAAGCTTAGTTTGCATTGCAGGCTTATAATTTAATTTAAATTTAACTAACATTTTTACCTCTATTCGTTTGTTGATTGTCTTCAACTATTGCCATTTATACAATTTTCACCCATGCTCGAAATTGTGTCTGGATTTTCTGTTGTTAATACCATTATTAACTTTTTAATTAGAGCTATTTCAATGAGTCTAATATCTATGAAGCTCTTCAAACAAATTGGTCAAGCAAACTTGAACACATTTTCCACACAAAGAGAGGCGAAAAGTTTCCACAATAACTGGTTTTAACTGCTTTGTTCACATAAGTGTTGGAATTTTAAGCCGAATGGATGAATAACAAAAAGTTTCATATATGATTTGTAAATTTTCAAATTTCAAATTATTATGTGTCAGTTGAAATTCGAATTTTATATGACAGTTTTTGTTTACAGTTCCAAAAGCACTTGTAAGTTGAGAAGCTGAAGGTTGGTCGAGTGGCAAGGTTTTTCTAGCGAACCCAACATCTTTCTATATGTTTACTCTATGTGTAGTATTTAGTTGCATTTGCGTCGTGTGGCCAATGGCAGTTAATTGTTTTTCAAGTTTATAAATAAACAACTTGTAGTTAGTTGTAATAGTGGTAGTGGTTGTATATCATCAATATCTTAGTTTGGGTGCAAGTGTTGTGGCCAAGTGGCTGGGGGAAAATGAAAAGAAAGCAGTTATTTTTAAACGGATGTGAAACGAAGTGACGGACAGACTAACGAATTGACGGACAGGCTATTATAATAATAATAATAATAACAATAACAAAGGCGGATTGCTTGTGGCAATGAGTTGAAAGTGGAATGACGTTGTGGCATTTGCGGTGCTTCAGCTGGCACTGATGCACATTCCGCTCTGTGCCCCGGCTCGTTGTCCACATGCCCGTTGTCTGTGAGTGTGTGCGTCCATTGAATGAAGCTTGGCAAATTCAATTATCTTGGCAGCTGCACTACGCGCATCTGGCCACAATTTACATATGTAATTGTGAGCCTGAATTGAAGCCAAGTGATGCCACTTCAAATGCTGACGAAATTCAATTTATAACAGCACATTTTCATTCTTTCTTTCTTTTTTGTCTTCTTTTATTCCTATCTAGGATGTACCATCCCATGGGCACGATACATGATGGCTGGGGCAACTATTCGGTGAGCGTAAAGTGCAGTTGGTTAATCGATGCCCATCATCCGCACTGGGGTCGCCGGCACAGTGTGAATCCGTCGCGTGCTGCCAACATACGCATCCATCTGCGCGAATTTGCCACCGAATGCGGCTGGGATCATTTGTATATATACGATGGTGACAGCGTCGATTCACCGCTACTCGCGGTCTTCAGGTGAGCGCACTGCAATTACCACAAATCGCATCTATTAGCTAATCACTCTTTTTATTTACTGTTCGTCTTTACAGCGGCCTCATGTACAGGGGCAACTTTTCGATACGACGCGTGCCACAGGTCATCGCCAGATCGGGCACTGCCCTGCTACATTTCTTCAGCGATGATGCATACAACATGTCTGGCTTCAATCTCACATACAAAATGAATGGCTGTCCAACGGATAGCGATGGTAAGAGTGCATTACAAGTGCATCCATATCAACACGAATAAGTTTGTCTGGGTAACTACTACAACATTTTTGTAGTTGTTTCGCAAAGTTATAGCAGAAATCAAAAAACAGGACTAGTGTATAGCGTGGCTTAGTATTTGCTGACTACCTCTAGAATAACTAGAAATATCCATAGGTTAGAATATAGATTTCAAATAATCGGACTATAAATCTAGTCTACAAATCTTAAACCGAACTAAGACCTATGAGTACGTCTTATATTATAGATTATTAGGTTAATGAATATTGTCAGTCTATAAAAATGTAGCAGTATTTTCACATATATATACCATTTACTACGCTAATGTTATTTAGACGTCTATATTCTATAATACTTAATCATTCATTCGAGAAACGAGGTAGAATTGCAATCGAATTGCATAGTTGAAAGCTGATAGAGCTCTGTGTGCCACTATCAGACTACTCAAGATAAGAAACACATATGTCTCGTGGAGAGAACATCAAACAAATATTGTGTATGAGAAATGAGAAATGAGAAATAAATAAGAGTGTCAATAAATATGTATTTACCTAACAATAATAATTAGGTTTCGTTGGTGATTTTTTGTCGAGTTCATATTAAGTTTTATTGTACGTAAATGGTGCTCTAATTTGTATATATGTGTGTATGGGTGCTTAGATAATAGTATTCTAATTTTATCACAATTAACTTTATATCGCTTTATTTCCATGTGAGATATTTATTTATTTAGTTTATAATGGGAGTAAAGTAAAATCGCACAATGAACCTAACCAATAAAGTTTGTAAATTGATGGCTAAGTTTATAATTGAACGCTTTGGCGCAATTTACAGATGTGGAGTGCTCTGGTCATGGGACGTGCAACGATGGCGACTGCCTCTGCGATCCGATGTACAGAGGAGAGGCATGCAATGTGGCCGCCTGTCCCAATAACTGCACAGAGTCGCGGGGCTATGGCATTTGTAAGAGTGCGCAGGAACGGTAAGTCTTATATATATATATATATATATATATAGACAAATGCCATTTATTTATTAACATTGACATTCTCTAATCTTGTTTAGCTGTGAATGCAATGAGGGTTTTGGCGGCGACGATTGTGGTCAGGTGCGGGCATACGGCGTGTGGAGTACGGTGCATCCGAAGCATTCGGTGGCGCCATCGGGCAGTGCTTCACATGGCGCCGCCGTTTGGCGCGACACACTGCACATAATTGGGGGCGAGGCGTATGGGCGTGGCGAGCTTATGAGCACCTATGACTTCAATGGCAATGTGTGGGAGACAATGCATCCGGAGGATGGCAGCGCCACGCCCGACAAACGCTATGGCGCCTCCACCGTCATGTATGGCGATAAGATATTCATGTATGGCGGCGTCGTCAAATCTAAGGGCATCACCAATGAGCTCTGGGCCTTTGATGTGTCCGCCAAGACGTGGGAGAATATAACCGTAAAGACGGAGGCGTGTAATAGCACCCGCTATACGATGTGTGGTCCGCTGCATGTGGCAGGTCATACGGCGACATTGGTGCCCGGATTTGGGGACAAGAACAACTATCAGTATATGGTGGTGATATTTGGGCATTCGCCACAATACGGCTACCTCAACACGGTGCAGGAGTTTAACTTTGGCACACGCGAGTGGAGAATTGTGCAGACCTACGGCTATGTGGTCAAGGGTGGCTACGGACACAGTGCCGCTTATGATCTGCTCACGGAGAAGCTGTACGTGTACGGTGGAATCGTCTCGGAGAGCGATGCCAGTCAGGTGTTGAGCTCACGTCTCTTTGCCTACGAGCCGGCGACACGCACCTGGACACTATTGTCGTCGGCACCCAGCGCTCGACTCCTGCACACATCGAACTTTGTCAATCCTGGCCTGATGATGGTCTTTGGCGGCAATACACACAATGATACGGCTCAAAGTTATGGTGCCAAGTGCTACAGTCAGGATCTGCTCATCTACGATGTCTATTGCGATTCATGGCACATGCACCAGATGCCCGCACATCTGCAGGCAGATCTGGCACGTTTCGGCCACAGCTCCGTAGTGTTTGAGGATGCCCTGTATATCTATGGTGGCTTCAATGGCCAGCTGCTGAACGATATGCTGCGCTTCGATGCTGGACAGTGTAGCTACTTCACCAAGCAGGAGAAGTGTACGAGCGCCCGGCCGGGTGTCAAGTGCATTTGGGATGTGCAACTGATGCGCTGCATCAACATCATGCGGGTGCAACGCTCGGCGATTTACGGACGGGAGCAGTACGATTATGTGGCGTGTCCATCGAAGAGTCGCATCACAATGACATCGGAGCATCTGCATCATGTACAGCGCTGCCAGGAGCTAAACAATTGTCATTCGTGCGTGTCGACAGCCTTTGGCTGCACCTACTGTGGCAATGGGGTGTGCAGCAAGGAACGTTGCCGTGAGACCACCTCGGTGGCATCCATCTTCTATGCCGACTCCTCGACGACGACACAACACGGCGGACATCCGCAGCCGCCGATAACTGTGACGCCACCGCTGAATGCCAAGCGGCTGGAGAGTTGTCCCGAAGATTACACCGAAGATTTCCTCGTGCAATCCATATGCGAGCAGCAGCACAGCTGTCAGGCGTGCATGTCGAATCCGCACTGCAAATGGGAAGTCGAGCCGAATCGTTGCCGCAGCCACATCTCCGCCTCGGGTGCACCCTTCAATCGCACCAGCCACGACGACAGCCTCTGTCGGCCGGATTGTGCGTCCCAGACGAACTGTCACAATTGCACGGAGGACGAGTGCATCTGGTGTCAGAATGAGCAGCGTTGTGTCGATCGCAATGCCTATACGGCTAGCTTCCCCTACGGCCAGTGTCGCGAGTGGACAACATTCATTTCAAAGTGCCGTTCGGCGCCACCGAATTCGATTAGTGCTGGTGGCACAACAGCGCTATCCAGTGCTCAGTGTGGCTACTACAATAGCTGTCAGCAGTGCTTGGATGATCCGGCGTGCGGCTGGTGCGACAACGGCTCCAACACCGGCCTGGGCAAATGTGTTGTTGGCGGCGCGTTGTCGCCGTACGATCAGAGCGAGTGTGCATTGAAGCACTGGTTCTTCACGTCGTGTCCGCGCTGCAATTGCAACGGGCATTCCTATTGCAATGATCAGCAGCACTGCGAGCAGCCGTGCAACAATCTGACAATTGGTGCACACTGCGAGAAATGCCGCACTGGGTACTGGGGCAATGCGATCAATGGCGGCGAATGCCAGCGTTGCGAGTGCAACAATCAGGGCGACTATTGTCATCCGGATACGGGCAAATGCTATTGCAATACCAAGGGCATTGTCGGTGATCATTGCGAGAAGTGTGACTCACAGAATCATTATATTGGTGATCCGCTGCGTGGCTCCTGCTATTACGAGCTGACCATCGACTATCAGTTCACGTTCAATCTGTCCAAGAAGGAGGATCGCCATTTTACCCAAATCAATTTTCGCAATTCGCCGGGTAAACCCGACATTGATGCCGATTTCACGATCACGTGCAGTGTCCCGGCCAAAATGGACATATCGGTGAAGCGTGCCGGGATGCCGGAACGACTCATTTTGGTGGGCATCAATTGTTCGACGTTCCGACATCGTTTCCCCAAAACCGAATACCAGTTTGGCCAGTCCGATGACAACAGCTCCCTTACCACATTCTATGTGTTTGTGCATGACTTTCAGCCGCCCATTTGGATACAGATCGCCTTCTCGCAGTATCCTAAACTCAATCTGCAGCAGTTCTTCATTACCTTCTCCTCGTGCTTCCTGCTTCTGCTGCTCATCGCCGCCGTCCTGTGGAAGATCAAACAGAAATACGACATGTTCCGACGTCGCCAGCGCTTGTTTGTCGAAATGGAGCAAATGGCGAGCAGACCATTCTCACAGGTACTGTGCTGGCTCCAATCGCGTAGTTGAATCTATTGTTAATCCTTGCATATTACTCTCTAGGTTTTGGTCGACATCGAACCGCGCGAAATGATTGACCTGAGCCTGACGCTGGAAGGCATCAGCAACATGTCCAAGAAACGCAAAAAGGTGAGTGAAAAAATCAAATTCTGGAAGATTTGTAAGTTTCTTATCTATTTATATATTTTACAGGAGTGTCCCAGTCCCATAGCTTTGGAGCCTTGCAATGGCAATCGAGCCGCAGTGCTATCGCTTCTAGTCCGGCTGCCCACGGGTGCGTTATGAATGTGATACAGTGATCTCTCAAAAACTGGGAAACACCCGAAATGTTAACTATTGCATTATTCTTAATTTTGAGAAACATTTTCTTCATAAGTTTGAGTTTTTAAATAATTTGCTTATATACCATTAAAATATCAAACAATTTAAAATATTGTAAACTAATTGCGAAGATTTCCGATTCCCAACTCTGGCAATTAAGGAATCTTTTTGTATACAACATAAAAACTTGTTTTAAGATTTTGGTTTCGGTGGAGTTGTTTGTGAATATGTTTATGTCATACACTTTGAAGATCTATTAAATTAATCATTTTTCTTCTCTATTTAGGTGGCCTTTCGCAAGCGCCTGCCGGTCAATCGGCCGGACTGGCTGTGGCCAGTGCTTTAGTCACGCTTGGCAATCCGCGTCGCCCGTCTATCGACCAGCATCCGAAGGAGCCAAAGTCGAAACGCAAGCAGAGCCAACATCCAGACAGTTGTACATAATAATAATATCCATACACACACACACACATACAAACACACACATACACAAAAACGCATTACACACACACAATAATAATAATAATTAAAAAGATAGTGATTGTACACAATAGATAATAGAACCTTAGCATATTTGCTCCGATTTTATTTATCTATTTAACACACACACACACACACATACACACACAAATACACACACAAATACACACACACACACCACAAGAAATGGCCAGCAGCTAGCAAGTTGATAATCCGCAGTTATTACTACTTTAATGCAATTAGTTTAATACCCTAAAAAGATAGATATGAGAGAGAACGATGCAAATAATAATAATAATATTAATTATAATTATAAACAAAAAATTATTAATAATAACGATAATTTTTAGCAAAAGGACATATTTATATACGAGTTATATATACAATTTGATATAGTTCATAGGTCGTGTAGCGTTGCAAATAGTTGTAAATGTTTTATTTATTATTTATACCGCAAATGTAAACTAATTTTTTAGCAACGACAACAATGTCTAATCATTTTTTTCTATATACATACAGACATACATATATATATATATATATATATATATATATATAGCTTAAGCGTGTTGTTAGAATTTATTTATCCAATTAATAATGTTTTCCTTTTTTTACGATTTTGCTAGGAACAACAAAAGACATTTAATTCATTATTAACAAAACAAAGCAAGCAAAAGGTGATGTTTATAACAGAATTGAGAACAAGAAGAACAAAAATGACGGATGTGGAATATTCTGCAAATACTGTGTTCATTCATAATTGATAGAATTGATAATAATACACATAAAAAAAAAAGTATTTTGTTTCTGTGCAAATATTTACAACAAAGAGCAAAGAACGAACAAGAATTACAAAACAATGGCAGCAACCAATACATGTGTCTGTAAATATATACCATATAAATACAAAAAAAATAATATATATATATATATATATATATATATATATACATAGATATATATACGTACGTAAAATATACAGACTATATACACATATGTATAGTACATATAGAGGAAATCGCGCCCAAAACAAATCAGTTATGTAATTTAGATTATGAAATGCAACAAATTTAATTAACAAACAATTTCAATTGATTAGAACAACAAAAACCAACTCAAACTCAATGCTAAGCGTAAGGTTTCCACTTGGATAACAAATTTGAACAGCAAACAAACAAACAACAACAAACAATGAATGCACTTTGTAACTAGAAACAGAATCAAAAGGCACTTGTCAAACCACTTTTAATATTAAATATATAAATAGAAAACTTGAAAACTCTTCAGATGTTGACAGCTAATTGTAAAGTTCGCCTAACTCACACGATACGTTTTCGAAATCAATTTGTAAAATGGCAGCTGATTAAACAGATTAACTCCCTCCCTCCCTCCCTTCCTTCCTACCTACCTACTCCCCCACCTAGCCCTGCGCCCTCTCCCAAGAAGACATAAGTGAGAAATGTAAAGGAAATAAATGAACAATTTAAATCGAGTCTTGTTTTTTTCTTTCCTACAGCAACACAAATCTAGATAAAAGTCATTAGTATATATATTATATATGTGAACAAATAAAACACTGAGCGAAATGACGTAACACAAAGGGCTTTTATATATATTATGTAAATGCAAATTTTATTTCTTTTGACAACTCGTTAGCATCGTTTTGATATTGACCGACTCGCGTCCAACCACCACGAGTCACATCGAAGCGATGCTGTCATTAAAGACGCTCTCACAGAACTTTCACTTTCACTACAGCAGCTGCGCTGAAGGCGTGGCCCTAAAGAGGCGCTGACTGTGATCCGATGCTGAAGCAAAACAGGCCAAATTGTTGAGATCATCTCGAACTGAAGTGCTTCGGAAGCTGAAGCTGTTGGAAGAGTTTACCAAGACTGGAGAGGAAGTGGAACACAATGTTTATAATAGATTCAATCGATTTTTAGTTGGCAAAGAGAAAATGGGTAATACAATGAGCAAACATCTCCGACATCATACAAATTATTTGCACCTGTCACTTGATCAGTATTAAACCTCGATATAATTAGTCTGTTTCTTTTCCTGGTTTTTATGCAAACTTAAGGATTAAGGCTGTATGCAAAAGTTTATTATTCAAAATTGTATAACAAAAATGGTTTTAAGAAATACAAATTTAAAATGAAAGTTTCAATATATATTCTGTACAGGTGAGATAAATGCGAATACTTACATTTTAAAGGAAGGAAATTAATATTATTTTCTTATTATGGAACAAAATAAATCCCTATCCCTGTCAGATCTGTAGTACCTTATGCATGCTTTCGAAAGCAATATTTCCAATATATGTCCAAATATTTTACGGCTTTATGAAAACTGAGCCGATTTCTTAAACCCTGCTCCTATGGGAAAACGGTATAACAGATATATATAACAGATATGTTATATAATCACTGTAATAATTTCATTAGTATCAGTTAAGAAACGCAGATTTCGTTAGACATTTGACGCATTTTCAGATTCAATAAACTAATACTACTGGAGCTGTCTTGACTTGTGCATTTAAACTTGTTTTTTGTCATGGCTTAACTTGTAGATTAATGGCTCATTGATTGAAATTTAAAAATATAATTTGCCATGATTTAATCATATACATATATAGTTTATCATATGAGCAAAGAGTGCTGTCACTAAACGCCTGCCATTGCGAAGATGCCCAATGTTCACTTTACATTTATACTCTACCTTATGTAAAGTCCGCCCCAAAATTGCGTGCAGTATAATTAAAGCGGCTCTTTCTTCTCCCGCTTTTTGTATTTCTTTTTTTTTTGGCTGTTGAAGACACCGCCATTTTTCTGCGTATTTTTTTGGCTGTTGGAGACACCGCCATTTATCTGCGTATCTTTTTCGTGGGACGGAACTTCAAGCGCTGTACTTATTTTAATGATGCCCGTTCAGGTTTGGGACAGCTCGCTTTTATTAATGAAATTATGAAAGAAAGTCATTGAATTATGACAAAAGCGTACGATGCGAAGCGGAAGCTGCTATTTTACCACAAATCAAATGCTGTTTTGACATGACATCAACCAAAAAAAAAAAATTGACCAAAGTTAACGTTCGGTGATAAATCAATGCCCTTGGCTAAGACTACGTGGCGATATCCGTAACTAGAACTGACGTTGCACTGACTCAGCGGACTCAAGACGTGCCTAGGGGTATACAGGGGCCATCGGGTAAATCGACATAAATCGGTTTTACCCCGTGGCCAAGCTAATTCTGGCCAGCGAAGGCTGTCACGCACTAGATGAAGTAGGGCCAATGCACTAAGCGAAAAAATATTGTACAATGGATAAGTTATAATGACATCAAGTTAAGTTATGAGATTACTAGGAAATCACACTTGACATGAGTCATTCATTTACCAAATATATTTATAAAATTATCAATATGTTTTCGAATCGATGGTTTGAATAACATGCTCTTAAAAAAAACTGTTCACAATTTTGAATATATTTTGCATAATGAATGTAATTCTCTTTTTCCCTTTTTTTTGGGCTTAAAGATTGTTCAAGTCTTACTTTTTGTGCTCTCAATTGTACAATTACAAAAATACTTAAAAATAATTTTTTAAATTAAAACTTAGCCTAATTAATTTAAGTCTGGGTTCAATTGCTGACTTGCTAGTCGAGCACTCTCTTCTCTCTGTGTAGAGTAATGTCATTAACTGAACTTTTTGAGTCGAGGGACAGAACCAACGGGTGGTGCGGTGGTGCGTGCAATTGGAGCATGAATGAATGTGGACGCACCTCAGAGCTCAGTGACTACAAAAATTCCCAAACAGCGAAAAACTGTCCAAAGCAACAGCATTAAACAAATTCAAATGAGTAAATTGTTGCTGGAGGTTTTTCTCAAAATTCGTTTCGTTTGCAACATGTTTGGATCGAACCAGGGCAACCGCCAACCACAACGATGACTCCACTACCAGCACCACTGCTACGCCTTCAACAGCTCAAATGAACAGCGATCGTCGTTGAAGTCGCACGCGAATTTCAAATTGTGCAGCCGCAAAAAAAAAATATATAAGAAAAAATACGTTACGAGAGAGTTTTTTAAGTGACGACGAAGAAATTCAAAGTGAAAACCAAATTTGTGTGTGTGTGTGTGTGTGTGTTTGAGTATTTGTGTCTGCAGTGAAATTGTGAAAATAGCAAATTTGAGGCCCAACATTCAAGCCGTGCACTTGGATTAAAGCACTAAAATCGGCACGGGCGCTTGACTTGTGGATATATATATATATATATATATTTGTTCACTAGACGTAATTTCACTTTTTATTGGATTAGCTGCTGCCAGTGGAGACTCCGTCTGATTGGGCCACTTTAAACAGGTTTGTTGAGCAATGGTCTCCTCTTAGCTCGTAAATTGAAATCGAAACTGCGTTTTTATATTTATGTGAAACATAAACATGTCAAATGAAAAGTTCAACATATTCCATCTATGATCTCTTAATTGACAGCTCAAGGTAAACTATTGGCATTTGGGAGTTCTGAATAAAAAACGCTATGCATATATTATTAACACAAACCCCAGTCAAAAAACAAACAAAAATTAATAAATAAAAAAAATACTAATAAATTCGCATTTGAATTTCGTGATAAATATTTTTGCGCATCTTACGAGGGGCGTACACAAAGTGTGGAAAGTGGATGCATTGCGATTTTGAAATGTGCATGCTAATTGGATTTTCTTCCAAAGTGTATAGCTAAAATGATCTTTTCACCGACTTTTTTTCCTAAAATGTTAGAGTCTTAAAAGCATTTAATTATATTTAGACTTCAATGCAGTAATTTAATTTAAATAGTTGCTAAGCTGAACATTTAAAGTTGACGAAACCAAATTTGATTTCGAAGTTTTTGCGACTTTTCTAAATATATTTATCAATTGACCAGAAGCCAGCTAAAACATACATATATGAACTCATATTTACAATACTGATATACAGATTTCAATTTACTTCAAATTCAATTAATTGTTTTGATTTGGAGAAACATGTTCGTGTTTTTTGGTCTGATCGATGCACGAATCAAATAGTTTCGTGGCTGACATCATAATCCCACATTATTTTGGTCTAATGATCTAATAATAATGATAAACAAACACTGTAAATGGGCGCAGCGTTAAGTACTTTTTAGTTACAAAAATACAATAAAAGACTTTAACTGCGCAAAAAGACCAGCACTGAGCACCGTTAGGCAGACCAAGTGGCAACAAAAATCAAAAATCAAGTCAGAGCTTGGAGCATTTCGCAAGTGAGTGCACACGCAATAATAACTGTAGCAGAAAACTGTGCAGAAAAACCAGCGCTGAAAAAGCTTTGCAAACGAAAAGTGCCGAAAATCAAGATATGAGTCAGCTTTTGTATAGGCTCCGAAAGTGGAACAGCTTAAAAATACACTGCTGTGCTCGGAGCCTAGCAAATAAACTAGAGGGTTTGGACAGCTCAATGAGCTAAAGTGGCATTTCTGTCAGTACTTGTAGTCGATGGGCACTCTGCGATTCTTTTGCCCACGCATGCCAAATGCATGTGTGTGTAAGTAAGCATAACATGACTTTGACATGTGACCCCATTCCACCAATCGTTAAACCTTCACACTCTACTAACTGTCACACGCTTTAAGCCGGGCCAGGCATATCATAGGAGCTAATGTGACAGGGTCAAACCACCCAGCACTGAACTTAACTCGCCTGCTTGCATTTCAATGACAAACAACCAGGTTTTGATTTTTATTTCTTTCTTTTATATTTTGCTTGACTTGTTTTTTGGTCATGGTGAAATCTCCGAATCTCCACCAAAATCATAGTTTTGCCTTCAAGTTCAAGTTAGCAGAGACTTGGCCACTGGCTGCTTTCATTCACACAAGTTGTGAGAAATTTGCTTAGCAGGTGAGCCAAGTGTAAGTAGTTAGCTGACATGCTTTTTGCACAACCACCCCAAAAACAAACCCACAAATAAATGGAAGAAATAATGTCTGCCAAAAAAAAAGTACAGTTTTTACAGTAAAAACATGTTGTTGTTGTTGTTGCTGCAACATTTTTATGCTCGCAACGCTTTTCTCCCAAAAAAAAAAAAAAGAAGAAAAACACAACAAAGCAAACAAAAGACTTAGGCAACAAACTTATAATTTCTAGCACTTGGCGTGTTATGGATTTTATTGGGCGATCAGCTGTTGCCATTGTTGGCCGGCAGCGTGGCTGCGTGGCTATCGTAATTAGAGAAAATGCCAGAAGATTGAGCAGCCGCTGTGTGTGATTAAAGCTGGGCGACGGCGTCGTTTTCAATGGACCGGAAAACGTACGAAAAAAAAAGTGAATTTTATTTCGAACAGTGCTGGCGCAAAAATTGTATACGCCAGCGGCAATTGAAGCTGGTGTCGTTTTGCTGCTTGCCGCCTGCCAAAGTGAAAGCGCAGATTAATCACTCGCCTTCAATGGTAGCAGTGGCAAGCAACAAGCAACAACAACAACCAAAACAATAACAACAACAACAACAAGAGCTGCTAAATGCTATGAGAAGCGCCGAAAAAGTGCAGACAATGGCTGCAGCACCGTGACCCCAGATGTACTTATAACTTCTCTCCCTCTCTTTATCTTTCTCTCTCTCTCTCTCTCTGTGTTTACCGCTTTCTTGCTCTTTTACTCTCACGGAACTCTTCCGCCTATTGCGCAATCAAAGAGCATCTAAATTATGCAGCCAAATGTATTTTTTTTTTTTTTTGGTATTCCACATATTTTGGGTTGAATTCTTTGGCCGCAAACTAACCCAAAAAACAAATATATAAACGTAGACTAGTGAAAGTATTTTGTATGCATATTTGAATTTGAAATTTTTGAGTTTCTCATGTGCCCGGTTTCGGTCTCATAAGCGCAGCGCCGGAGCGTGTGACGTCAAACGTGACAAACCGTCGACGCTGCCCACAAAGCATTATTCACTTACACTCACACACACACGCACACATACACAATAACATACATACTTGGTACTTAACATTAACTCTCTTCTTTTGCAGCTGCTGCTGCCACAAAAAGAAAAAAACAGGAAATCATTTTTGGCAACTTTTTGAATGCCTGCGAATCGACATCATGCCGCATAATTGTGAACAACGCTGGCTGAAATTATTTTCAAGCTGGCTGCTGCTGTTGCTGCTCTCGTTCCTCTTGTTGCAAGCTGCGGAGGCAAAGCGCACAAATGGTATGTAAAATCAATAAAAAATGTGATTTTCAAAGTTAAATGGTGGGAAGAATAAAAAAAAAAAACGCTTTCGCGAATTTGACTTTAAAAAAAACTTTTGGTTTTTTCGGGCTCTCAAACCTAGAGAATTTTTCAAATTACTTAATTACTGCTATAATGTGGATAAAATTTAGCTAATTGAGCGCCAGAAAATGTGAAATTGGTGTTATGATTCGTAAAAACTATTTTTATAAATAAAATCGAAAGCTAACTAGCTTTTAGTAGCACATTTTTTTCATAATAAAAAGCTAATTTACTGCCTGGGGGGAGCAGAAAATAGCTAATTTTGGTTTAATTGAGTGAACAACCAAATTGAAAATTGCGATAGCTATAATGACAAAACATTTTTCACACAATCATAACTTTACAAATTATTATTTGGAATAAATAAATTTATGAATATTTATGTATATAGGGCAGTGAAAATTAATTTATTTTGTAGCTATTTTAGTTTCTATTTCTAGTTATTAAGTTCCGACTTTTGTTTTAACTTTATCATGCCCTTATTTTGTAGCCTTTTTAAAATGTATCTTTTTGAAGTTCGTTAGATTATTTGGTCTTTTCAAAATGAAAACCGCCTTCTTTCAGTCTTATCTCTCTCTTTGAATAAATAAATATAAATTATGCACTTGTTTTCTAGCCTTATTCAAAATGTTTCTATTTTTGAACTTACTTACCTTGGTTCCAAACTTTTTCCTAAATGCAAAATTGCCATCTTTTGGCATTACCTCGATTTTGGGTTTCTTAAAAGTTGGCAACACTGAGTAAAACTTGAAAAGGGGCGCGACCAGCAGGATGTGGCCCTTTTTATGTAGCACACGCGGCAGAGTCAATGACTTCTTCTTGTTTCTGTAGTTTTTTCTTGTTTGTCTTTGTTTTTCTTCTTCTTTTTATTTGGCAAGTCAATGAACCCCGTAGTCGTATGTGGAGCAAGTTAGAGGCTTACCTCTTGCCCGCTCGCAGCTCGTTAAATGGAAATTGCAATGGCCATTGCAAAATGCATGCTGGCAATTAGCGTGTGGAAATTCGTTTGTAGAACTCTGGCGCTAAATATAGCACGCCATCATTAAAAAACGCTTAGCCCGCCCCAAAAGACACCACGGTGCACGAACTTGAAATAGACTGCCCGAAAAACCGTTACTAGCAGAAGCAGCCACAGCAGCAGCAGCAACAACAAAAGGTAACTATGACTGTGTGCCGCAAACAGTGTGTCAGTCGGTCAGGTTTGCCTCTGCTCCCCATACTTAACAACACGTTTGCCCCCGGGCAGGCAATTCTTGTTGTTGTTGTTGTTGTTGTTGTTATTATTCTTCTATGCGGGTTTTGTTTTCGTTTTCGTTACGCTTCGACCGAAAGACTTAAGCGACAAACTTGATTTCGCTCTACCACCGGTTAGAATAAATCAAGTTTCGCATGTGGCTTTCGTTGTTGTTGTTGTTGTTGTTGCTGCTGTTGTTATTATTATTATTATTATTTTCATTTAATTGGTTTTTGTTTTCATTCAAGAAGCGAAATTGGAATAGCGATAGTCATTCGATACGAAATACCCAATCCAAATTGTTGTTTTTGTGGCCGTTGTTGGCCAGCTGATGAATTCGAGGCGCTGCCAAAAACAAAAACAAAAACCAAAAAAAAACCAAAAAACCACACACATAAAACTTTCATTTAATTTCTGGTGAAAAGAGCTCAAAACCCCAAAAAGAAAAAAGGCAAACAGTAATTAACATAGCAGTGAAAATGCAAGCCGGATGTTTGCAGATGACAATAAAACCATATCTCCTTGCAAGATAATCTGATGATATATAGCTAAAGAAGAAGAAAACCGTGTAAACCATGAAGATGATAAAAAGAGTTCGTGTTATTAAGTGAAAAGTGAATTATACTGTCTGAAAGAATGAGACATACACATATATAATGTATACTTTCTGTATAGAGGTACAATTTACTGGATAAGCTTTCGACTCCATCAATAATTAATGATGTCCAACTGAAGGTTATTAAACAACAACAAAAATGTATATAAATGATGGTGAAGAAAAAAGTAAATAAATGTATTTTAAGCTTAAGGTTAGACCACTCTTCACAAGGTTCAATTCAAGAGTTTTTTACTATTTGTATTTTAGTTGAACTCATTAAAATTGGTTATTAAATTGTGAATGCTAATTTGGTTTTTAAAAGAGAGCGCAAAAAACTGCAACTGTGCCTGCATGTGAGTGTCTAGGGTAGAGTGGCGTTACTAATCAAGTTTTCTTTTACTTATCTTTCGCTGTACAAATAATGTAATTATATTTACACATTTGTACAAGAGACATTAAAATTTGTGTGGGAATGGTACTCACTCCCATAAAGTCGCATTAAACTAAGCTGCTTAGTTGGTTTTTTTTGGTGTGAATTACAGTAAATTGAGTTTTGATTGACCTTACGACTATTTGATTACAAATCACATGAGCGCAAATGATTGGTCACACAAGTAATTTGAGTCAAGTGGCAGTCGAAAATTTCCAATTGCAGTTGCGTTGCAGACTGGCTGGCGAACGGGTTGGATTGCAGCCAAAGTGGCAAATGGACAGCGACAAACCAAAACTCATTGAGCGCGTCGTCGCTGCTTGCGAAATGTCCCCCCCCCCTCCCCCTCCTCAAATGCAGCGTTGCGTGCAGGAAGAGGCGGTCGGCGGGTGGGTACAGTATGATGACTCCATTACACAAGCATTGGGCAGGCAATGGACAATTAGTGTGCCTTATGAACGACAAAATAATACAAATCACAAATCCAATAAAGCAAAAGCATCCATGGCTTCAGCGGCGTTAATGGCTCGGGCCATTTCAGTAAATTGCGCATACGCCGCTTTGGCCAAGAGACAAACCCGTCTGCGTATCGCGATCGCCATCCGAATACAAAGCACTCAATGTTGGCCCTGAGACAACGAGCAACTACAACAATTCAAACATGGCAACTGCTGCCATTTTTATACACAATTTTTAATTTCAATTTGCTGTTGCTCATAGATGTTGCCTTTGTTGTTATTGTTGTTTTATCAGTCAATATGAACGCGTCACGTTTGCGAAAAGTGAAACTGATGTCGCTGTTGGGTTTTTTCGTTTTGTTTTTTGTTTTTTTTCTTTTTGCTGCGTGTGTTTCGTGTTAACTGCAGTTGAATAACACGAAAGTATGCCAAACTAGAGTTAAGTACCTCGTCTTCATCCTGGTTAACCTGAAGTTTACACGTTTCGTCTCTAATTTGTGTAGTGCGTTCAAATAAACCAGCTACTCACATTTGACCGACCAGCATCCGCATCTGATAAATTGTCCAGTTAGAGTCTCAGATATTTTGGGAGTGTCTGAAATGTTTTTTTATTTACCAAGTTTTCCAAACCAAACTGATCAGTTATGCGCATAATTGTGCTCAGAATAATTTCACTTTTTGAATTGAATTGATTTCAATTATTAACATCAGTTTCACATATATAAAACTTATATACTTATACAAAAATTAAATTATTATTATTAATTAAAATAAATTATTATTATTATTAAACATTTAGTGTGTCAAAATTTAGATGACTCTGGTAAAAAATTCGTTTTTTCCTTTGGAGAAAACTTTCAAGTGGAATTCAAAATGCAGAGTCAAATTTGTATTTGCTGATTCAAATTTTTTAGACGAAAGATCAATTAATTATACTTATTAATAACTTCGCTCAGATGTGACCTAGTTGACCAATTGGTTTAATTATTGCCAATAATTATATTTTTTGCTTATTTTTCTTGGTGTTGCTAATAGCCAAAACTAATAGAAAATTGTATAAAAAAGTTTTATTTTTTTTAAGAACTTTTTAGAAATTTGTTTTGTATTTACATCTTCATCCATTTCAACTCTAATTTATTAAACTTTCACATTAATGATTTCCTATAATTAGTTAAGACTAAATCTAAGAATTAGTCTTTAGTGGGGAAAGTTAAGCCTTTCGCTAATTGTGAACAATAACCAATAATAAGCCACATTTTCGCCCAATTATAGCCAATTTAACTGCGTGCCAGCATCTGAGACGCGTCGAGTCGCGTCGGGCCAAAGCAGCTGGATTAGGAGCAGCTGCTGGATCTGTGCGGATACCGCGCTGCAGGAAGACTGGCGAATTTGAGAGGATTCAGTGCAGCAATGATCGAGCTGGCCAGGATTGCTGGTGCATCGATGAGTATGGCGTGGAGTTGCCCGGCACTAGGAATGCGAATCGCACTCAAGTGCGGTGCCAGGAACCGGCGCATTGTGCTGCCTCCGCCTGTCGCATGTTCTGCCCCTCTGGATTTGCAAGGGATGCGCAGACGGGTTGCACGGTGTGTCGCTGCCGGGATCCGTGCGATGGTTTCGACTGTCCCAACGGTCAAACCTGCCAGCTGCAGGAGGTGCAATGCAAATCGGAGCCATGTCCACCGTTGCCCACCTGCAAGAAGGCGCGTTCCCTGGCCAATTACTGTCCCGCCGGACTTCCGCTGGCCATTGAGGATAGTGTGAGACCGTTTTTGTGTGGACAGGATTCGGGCAAGCCGCAGTGTCCGCCGTTGTATCGGTGTATGGTTGAGTCGGGCAATGATTATGGCGTCTGCTGTCCCAGCGCCTTGACCTTCAACAAACCGGGAGTCTGTCCAGCACCGGAGCAATCCCATTTCACCAAGAGCACGGGTTACATGTGTGGATCTCCCTGCAGTCACGATCTCGAGTGTGCCAACATAGAGAAATGCTGCTTTACCAAGGGTTGCCAGTTCAACTGTCAGCAGGCAACCAATGTGACAGGATGTCACCAGGCCAAAGCCCTATCCGATATACTGGCCATCAATGAGCGCGAGGGTCGCGGCTATGTGCCCGATTGTAATGGACCTGGTGGCCAGTACTCGCCCAGGCAATGCTCACGGAATGGCCTCGTCTGCTGGTGTGTGGATCCTCGCACCGGCCACAAGATCAAGGAGTCCATGGGCGCCGCAAACAGTGTGAACTGCGATGGTTGGGAGAACATGATCAGTCGCTCCTATGCCCGCAGCTTCCAGATGGAACAGTGCGACACAAATATCTGTGCTGCTGTCTGTGAATACGGATTCAAGGTAAGTCCAAGAGGAGGTTTAAAACCAAAGAGAATCAATTTACTGCCCAACTTAAGCCAATATTTATGTACAGTGTATCAGGTGGACAGATTTTAATTGATGTTCCTCTGCTTCCTTCTTTACCCCTTTAGAATGATCACAATGGCTGTCCCACCTGCGAATGCTCGGAACCGTGTGAGGGTTTCAAGTGTGCCCTTGGTTCACACTGCGAGGTGGCCACCGATCCGTTGTGTGAATCTGGTTCCTCGCTGTGCGCCTCTTGGCCCGTCTGCAAGCCAGATCTGGCCTACTCCAATCCCTGTGACATTGGCACACCACTCTCGGACACAGTCAGCGGCGAGGTTATGTATTGCTTTGAGGAGCGTCAGGCGAGAAGTTTCCAGCCCACCGCCTTCTTTGAGCCCGAGGCGGACTCCAAGCAGGGCCGATCCATGAGTAACCACATCATGTGCCCCGAACAGTACAAGTGCACCAAGCTGCATCGTGAGACGGAGAGCGTCTGCTGTCCGGTGCCGGACCAAAGCACTTCTGGCCAAGATCAGCAAACGACACGACAGCAAACGAGTAAGTGTTCCTTAAGCGCACTTAAACCTCAGCAGCCCGAATATGATTTCCTATTTCCTTGTTCTTTTTGCAGTGTGTGAATATTTGCGTGATTTCTCGGAGCGCATGGAGGGCACCGAGGCGGGCATGCAGTTGGCAATGCCAGCGCCTCGCTGTACCGATGAGGGTGACTATGCCGGACGACAGTGTCAGCTGCGCAAGATTCGCGTGACGCGAGCGGAACAGCGCCAGATCCTCGAGGAGAATACCATACGCCGCATGAGAATGCTATTGGGCACTGCTCAAAGTGTCTCCTCCAAGCGCAGTAGGCGCAATGCGGAACGCCTGAAACTCTACCGGGTGGATGATAGTGCGCTCAGGGTCCAAGTGGCGCCAGCGATGTCCATGGGACGCAGTGCCAAGGTGATTGATATGGGTGCCGAGCGACAGCAGAGTCTGGGCCAGCTATTTGAGACGGATCTGAAGAAGGTTGCGCCAGCGGCAAAGCGGCCCATTGGTGACTCCGACGATCTGGTTGAGATGGAGGTGGAGCAGTGCTGGTGCGTCGATAGCTTTGGCACTAAGATACCCAAATCGAGGGGCTACAATGTCAGCGACGAGAGTTGCCAGCAGTTGCGCGAGGAACTGGACTGTCTGGATCTCACCTGTCGTATGGGTTGCGAATACGGATTTGCACTGGATCCGAATACACGTTGTCCAGCCTGTCAGTGCCGTGATCCCTGTGACGGGGTGACCTGCGGCGACAGCAAGGAATGCCGCATTGTGGATGTTAGCTGCGAGGGCGAATACTGCCCACCAGTTCCTGCCTGTTTGCCACGCAAGCCGGGACAGTGTCCGTATCTGGTGCCACCGGGTCCAACTGATAATCTGGATGCGAACATCTGTGCCTATGAGTGTCGCACGGATGCTCATTGCGATGGCTCGCGACGCTGCTGCTCCAACGGGTGCGGTACGCAGTGCGTCGAGCCACAGCTGAAGACCGCCTGCCAGCATCTTCAGTCGATACAACTGCACCAGAGCTCCGAGCTGGGCATACCCGCTCGCCAGATGACGGTGGCCCAATGTGAGCCGGCTACAGGTAAATGGGAGCAGGTGCAATGCTCCCCAGATGGTCACTGCTGGTGTGTGGATGATCAGGGTCAGCCGTTGACGGGCACAAGGGTCAAGTCACCGGCCACACCCATTTGCCGCGCGAACTCCAGCTACGCCTGTCCCCAGTCGAAGTGTGAGGTGAGCTGTGAGAGCGGCTATCAACTGGATGCCAACGGTTGCGCCACTTGCTCGTGTCGCAACTACTGCGATGAGCTGAGCTGTGCCAGCGACGAGGAATGCCAACTAATTAGTGTGGAGTGCGTGGATAGTCCCTGCCCCAAGATGCCCATCTGTGTGCCGCGGCGTGCATCGGTGTGTGCCGAGGGTAATCCGCTGCAGCAGGGTGATCTCGATGTCAGCTGTGGGCCGCACAATGAGCACGAGGCGTGTCCCACAACGCACACCTGCCAACTGAATCCGGTCAGTAATCGTGGCGTTTGCTGCTCCAAGACACGCGATGTCTGCTTTGAGTCCATGGACAATGTGTGCCTCGCCAGCGCCGTAACGGAGCTGAATTCTACTCGCTATCGCTTCAGTCCCAAGGCCAACAAGTGCGTCCAGGTGGCCATCGATGTCAAGGCGGCGGCCTGCCAGACCAAGAATCTTTTCCACAATGAACTGGCCTGCAACTCCGTCTGTCCAGGTGAGAAAATCTAGAATTGTTTACTTTGATAAATTACCTTATCCTTAAATCCGGTCTTTTCCTTCCAGTGCTGACCCAGTGCGAACGTTTAAAGCTGAAGAACAGCTTGGCTGCCCAGCGCAGTGGACACTCTTCGGTGTGGTTCCAGCCACGCTGTGATCCCATCACCGGCCACTGGAGTCCGGTGCAGTGCCTGGGCAAACAGCCCGCCCTACCAAGTGCACCACGTCCCACTGAGATTGTGAGTCGCGCCTTTGCCAGTCCCACGGCAGTGGCGGTGACGCAGGAAGAGAAGGAGCAGCAGCCGCCCAGTCCGTATGGTGTGTGCTGGTGTGCGGATCGCAAGGGTGCACCACTCAAGGGCACACTGACCCGCGACATTGAGCCCATCTGCAACAGTCGACAGGCGCGCAATCGCAAGAATTACGATATGGGTGATCCGCTGATGGAGCAGCTCATTGGCCAGCTAACACAGCTAAACGATGTGGCCAACGAGGATTTGGATCTGGATGAAGTGGATGCCAAACTGAAGACCACAACAACAGCTGCAACTGTCACGGAGCGAGTTATGGAATTGGCCAACTCGCTGCTGGACTCACAGCTCTCCGTGGAAACCGCACCGATGCAGCTGAACACCACGCGCTGTCGCGCCATGGCGGAAACTGCCACCTTTCCGGTGGACTGTGATGAGGCAGGCGCCTTCCGGCCGCTGCAGTGCAACGGACGGAGCTGTTGGTGTGTCGATGCTGCCGGCAATCAATTGCAGGCGACGCACGTCTTCGGGCAGGGTGACAAGCGATGCGATCATGTGCCCATCGAGGCCGTCTCCATTGAGCTGCACATGACGAACAGGAGCAGCGGAAGCAGTGTACGCAATGTCTACGATGTCATACGGCGCGAACTGCAACAGCTGCTGGGCAATGTCGTCGAGAATCTGCGTGTCCAGGAGAACTTTGATGGATCGGTCATTGTGCGCTTCGAGCTGCACAATGAGGCCAAGGTGGACATGGCCTTTGCCATCGAGACGGCCATCAGTTCGGGTGGCTTCCAACTCGTTGGTGGCCACTTCCGAGCGGATCTGACACGCTCACACTTTGTACATCGCACCGCTGCCCCACCAGTGGCTCAAGCGGCCACCGCTCCGGATGAATCGGTGCAATTGGCCATGTTTGTGATGGCCAGCTGTTCGGCATTCCTCGTCAGCGTTTTTGTGGTCTATGTTATGCTGAAGCGGGGCTGGCACAAGACGCTCCAGAAAAACGCCTACGATTATCCCAAGGGCGTGGCAACGAGCTGTGAGAAGCCCATGGAGTATTCGCTGCCCATCTTCGTGGTGGATGACACACAACCGGAGAGTATTAAGGGTGGCAAAGCGTAGGGGAAACCTGGTTCACTTGTTGTTGTTAAGATTTAAATTATATAAATCAATTTGTAAATAAATTTCGGCCACTCCGTTGCACACCCGAGTGGTGCATGCCCCATTATGCATTTGGTGGCATGCCCGGCACTTATCATATATGTATGTTTGTATGTACTTTCTAGGCTTATAAGACGACTAATTTATGAATAAAGCTTTAAAAACGAACAATCCAATTTGGATTAAGTGTTTTCCAACAGTTTTCACCCGTTTTCCATTGCCTGAGGAGTGAAATTTTTAATCCCCAACTTAGCCAGTTATTGAAAATGCTTTGTTCACTCTTAGTTTTTGGTTTCACTATTGCTACTACGACGAAACTCAACAGAGCAGAAAACTGAAATAAATGCTCTTTGCCTCTGCTCTGCGCTGAAATTTGAAAGAGAAATTTCAAATGCAAGAGCAAACAAATTTCCATAGTGCTCTCTGCTAGCCGATTATGATTGTGTAAGGAAATATTATTGTGTAATTAAATATAAAATTAAATACAAATTAATTAGTAATATCTGCTCCTGAAGCAGCTACGCGCAGCAAAAGGGCAAAGAAAATATGCGATTGCTATAGCAGTAACAAAAGCTCTTTTCGCTCTGCTCTCTTTCCTTGTGCTATGGCTACCACTACAGAGAGCACAATGGTAATTTTGTGCTCTTGCTATTGCTATTGCTCTCGTACATATTGAACATTTTTGGAGCAGAGCAGAACAGAGCAGAGCAGAGCGAAAGAGCATCCATTGCAATCTTCCGCTAGTGGCTCGCAGTTCAGTAGCAGTAGCAATAGCAGAGCAGTCTTTCTATTGCACTTGCTGCTCGAAAGTAATAAATTCCAAAACACTGATTTTACAATTAAAGAAAAACATCCAGGTTGTCAGCAAACAAGTTTGATTTTAATAATTAATAATACGTTACGTACTCATCTGATCTGATTCCAATTATCATTCTCAATGTACAATCATTAATAACGTTCATAAAATTTGGCTTTCACTTCATCAATAAATCAATTAACATCATCATCGATCAGTTTTTCTTTGTATATATGTAGATATTTATATATCCGTATTGTGTATGTATATATATGTATATGTATTTGTATATGTATATGTGTATAGTAGGCTATATGCTAAAACGGCGCCGGATCTCAAAGAGCAGTCTCCAAGCCATACCGTCAATATCTCGAAAAAAGAAATACATCAATTCATATAATATGTAAATTTCTTCAGTATATTCGAGAGAAATGGTTTCAATAGAAAAATGCATTACTCATTGTTACAATTGGAATGTATTTGAAAATGCAATTGCTTATCTGGATGAGAGTAGTATGTTCGATTTGTTTAGAGTTTTAAGAGTTATTACAATTGGCAAAAGTCACGATTATCTCAATATGAATAGCAAAAGAGCAGTGATCGCCAGAAAATGAAACCAGCTTCGATTTCGGATGTGTAAGTTATGCAAATTTCAATAAATCTTTCCTTTATATACAATAAAAAATGTATTCAAAAATACCATAATTATTTTTATGATTACTGTGAACCAAAATCAGAGAATTATGGAAAATTTCACATTTTAAAAGGTATAAAACTAAACATTTTAGATCAATTAAAAACAGATTAAACAGATTTCAATTAATGCAAAATGCACTTTTCTAGCGATCACTGTATAATCGATTATGCTGCATTCTAATGCGATATTTTTGGACTATTTTTCACTTAACAACTAGTTACATGCAATTCAAACATTAATATCTTTAAAATTGTGTGTGTGTGTGTGTGTGTTTGTGTATGTGCGAGTGTGTGTGTGTGTGTATGTGTTTTTGGACATTTAAGAAGCATGCTCGAGAAATGACTCAATATCATATTAGTATAACTTTGTATATCTGTGTATCTGCATATGTATATATATATGTATTATCTTATGTAAGTGTTGAGTATGTGGGTGTGTGCAGTGTGTGCGTGTGTGTGTGTGTGTGTGTGTATGTGTGTATGGGGATGAGTAATAAACAAATGCATCGAAATGGAAGAGCGATGCACACGATTTGGGCACAGTTTATAACCCAAACAATACAAATATTTGGTTACTTGTTTAGTTGCTAAAAAAAAAGTGTTTCAATTTCCATGTATATAAATCTTATAAAATAAATCTTAGCCAAGAATGGCCCAAATGGCCCAAAGTGTACGCGGTGTATAACAAAATGATGAATGAAAATGATGGGCAGCTGTCAGCAAAAAAAATATGGACAGAAATTTGGGACAGCGTTTACTTGGAGGCAGACGCACCACTTGCACCACCACCACCACGGCCAGCATTGTTGTTGTTGTTGTTGTTGTTATTATTATTATTGTTGTTGCGCGCATTTCGCTGAGCATTGCTGAAGCCACCGAAGGGTATCGAGGCTCGCTGGTCCTCCATGCGGCCACTCTGCACTTTCATGATGAGCGAGAAGAAATCTTCGTCGGGCACGGTGGTGCCGCTGCTCCTAGTCGCAGCGGCTGCCACCGGCGCCTGCAGCTGTGGCGCCTCCACATCCATGGTCACGTGTGCACGCGGCAACTCGGAGCGTTGCTCCTCCAAACGTGAGCCCTGACAACGCATCAGCATGTCCAGGAATGCGTCATCAGGTTGTTGAGTGGTTGTCGCACTGCGCGTCAGTGGTGCATGTCCACTGCTCGGCGCCACAGTCGACGACGGCGACTTCAGACCCGGCAAATTGGTGGGGTCCACAAACAGCGAATTTTGCTGCACCAGCGGCTTGCGTGTGGCACCAGTGGCTGCTGCCCCACCAGCTGCACCACTGCTGATCTTAATCGAGCAGCGCTGATCGTCCATGCGCTTGGATTGCGATCGAGAGAGCATCTCGAAGAAATCATCCTCTTTGGCTTTTGTGTGTGCGGCCGATGTCGCCTTGTTCTGCTCCTCCTGCAAACGCTTGCCATCCGGCGTAATCTTGATCAGATCCAGTTGCTCCATGCTCTGGCGACGAACGCGTACCTAAACAAAAATAGTTATTTTAATTAAAATGAATTGATTCAAATATTCAGATTGAAATTTACAATTACTGTGGACAGAAAATTAGACTACAACTTTTGGCTTTCAAAATTGCTTCCCCTTCGTGGATAGCTCTGTCTACTTGGTGTCCAACAGGATCATTCGATATTAGTAAGATTGTTTCATAATAATACAAATAGCTGTGTCACAACAGAAACGCAATTTTTGGCTTCCGGCTCGATATGAGGTGAACTTATCGGAATTTTAGATAAGTCATGTTTTTTTTACCGATTATATTATGAGTCAGGAAAGAAAGAAAAAGATGACAAAGCCGAATCGAATCCAACACTTACCATGCGACTCTGCGAGTTCTCCGAGCTGTCTGATTGATGACCACTGGCCGAGTGATCTGAGGCACTGGAGCGCTCCTCCTCCTGTGTGGGCGAATGCTCTGCCTCCGGCATGCCGAGCAGCTTGCGCAAGTCAGAAATGTTCACACGGGCAGTGCTCTCGCCAACGGGATCGCGCAACTCTTTGGCCAGCTGCAGATGCGACTCGGCGAACTGGAGCGCCTTCTCATTGTTTCCGATCGCTGAGTGGGCATTGCCAAGCGACCAACAGGCACGCGCCTCGCCAATGCGATCGCCCAGCTCCTGGGCAATAGCCAAATGCCGATGATG
Organism: Drosophila cognata; assembly: GCA_035041535.1. Taxonomy (NCBI): domain Eukaryota; kingdom Metazoa; phylum Arthropoda; class Insecta; order Diptera; family Drosophilidae; genus Drosophila; species Drosophila cognata. The sequence goes on along the minus strand of JAWNLC010000571.1, from coordinate 5,793,229 downwards.
ATACTCAATGGCTGTGGTGAACTCGTGCAGCAGCGTATAAGTATTGCCCAGACTGTAGCACGATTGCGCCTCCACCTCACGTTCCCCCAGCTCCATGGCCAGGGCCAGTGTGCGCTTATAATGCTCGGCGGCATCCTCAAACTGGCCGAGGAAAATGTGCGAATTGCCCAAATTGCTATTCGCTCGACGCTCGGCAGCCCGGTCCCCAAACTCACGAGCGATGCGCAAACGCTCCTGATGATGCTCAATCGCTGCCTATGTGGGAAGACGAGTTGGAGAGGATATTAGAGATTTATATAGAGCAAAGCAGATAACAACTGTTGGGAAATTCAAAATTGTTGCAGATTGAGAAAGCCAAGTTAATTATTTTCAAATATTTAAGTCATTTTTGTAGATGTCCCAAATTGCAATGAGCCAGATTTTGACTGGAACGATTTTAGTCTCGATCGTCCAAAACTTGTTTAAAAATGTAGTTAAAAATTAAGGTTTAGACTTGATTACGCTTTGGATAATTTTATTTAAAACAATTTTAGTCAATAAACTCACCTGGAAATCTCCGAGCAAATAGTATGTGTTGCCCAGATTGCCACAGGCACGTCCCTGCGCTCCACGATCTCCCAAATCGCGCATCAGCTGCAGATTCTCCTGATAGAATTCAACTGCTTTGGCCAATGCCTCCTTGACATCGTCGCCAAACTTTCCCGGATTACGTTGGCCAAGATGTTTGCCCTTGGCATGGTAAACATTGCCGAGATTGTAGAGGGCACGTCCCTCGGACAGACGATCGCCCAGTTGGCGAGCAAGTGTCAAATGTCGTTCACAACAAATGGCCGCCTCATCGAAGCGACCCATGACTTTGAGGGTATTGCCCAGATTGCCCGAGGATTTGGCCTCGCCCAGTTTGTCGTTCATCGATTTGGCGAGTGTTAAATCATGCTTGTGATACTGCATCGCTTTGGCATAGTCGCCCAAATAGAAGTAGGCGTTGCCCAGCTGCGAGTAGATGGCGGAAAGGGTGCGCAGATCATCGGTGCCCGCTTGGATGGCTGCCTGAAAGAAGGCAACGCCCGCCCGACAATCGCCCGCTTTGCATAGCCGCTCACCCTCCAGCGCCAGTTCGAGGCACATGCTTGAGCCACCATCGGATCCATGATGCGAATTGGAATCGGGTCCATTGCCAATTCCCATTGTGGACACATTTTCCGCCGATGCGGATAGCGAGGACATCCTTTCTGTTTTTGCTGTTGCTATTCGTCGAGGGCTACTCGTAAAACCGTTTTCAGCTGCGAGGCACGCCGAGAGAGATTTGGCTCAAAATGCGCTACTGCTTTATGCCAAATTACTCCAATTAACCACTTTTTTTTACCGTTTTGCTAATCAATTGGGTTTCGTTAATTTCATTCTGATTCACTTTGCCAGTCGATTAGTTGCTATCGAACATGGTGCTGCCAGCTAGTTCGTGTGAAACGATGTTGCCACATCTATGCAATTTAAATAGTGTATAAGAGTTGCACACTATTGCTAATTATTTGTTATCATGTTAAAAATAATATTTTAATTGCAAGCTCTTACTTATCTTTAATTAATATTTTTAAATTATCTTTTAGAACATATATCGATATTAAAAAGGGCAAACAGCCGCTCTGAAATCTGCGGCGTATTAACCAACACTAGCACAAGACTGAACGTACAGCGACCCGTTTAAAGATGGCGTCACTTTCTACTGTGTCTGTGTGAACAACCGTAAGTTGCCGCTTGACAAAATTGAAATTATTTGGCATAAAATTTAATCACCGGCTGCACTAAATAGTCGCAAAGTGTAAATGAAAGTGCCAGGAATGATTTTCAATTGAAATATTGGCAGGTGTGTACGCCATTGTCAATGCAAATCATAAACGAAAAACAACAAAAAAAAAGTGGTTGAGCAAACGCCAAACGCACTGTGAAAAAATGCGAATGTCGTCGTCGTCGCTGTCGTTGTCGCTGTCGTCGCCGCTTTGAGTGTGTACGTGCGCCGCGTTTTGCACGGCAGCTGCGCTGCTCTAACACAAAAATTAAAGGTGTGAATTTGTATTAATATATATTTCATATTCCGTGTGTTTCGCACCATGTACAACAACATTTAATGAAGCAAAGGAATTTTTTTGCTTGCCAAGCGACGTTGTTAGGATTGTGTTAAAATTAATCATATACAAAATTAAGTAAGAAGCACAATAAGTCAAATAATTGTGCCCTGTGTTCAAATTCTGCCAAGTGGGAGCAGTCAAAAGAGCAAGAGTGAGAAAGAGAGTGCGCGCAGTAGCACACACACACATACACACACATACCCGCATACGCTCAAACTAAAGTTCGGGAGAGCGGAAAACAATCATTTGTGGTGAGTTGTGGTGAATGTTGTTGTTGTTCTTGTTCTTGTTGTTGCCAGGATGGTATTTAAAATATTTTAATTGCCAACCGACCGGCTAAACTTATGCTATAACATTAGCAAAAAATTTATGTTAAACGCTAAATTTAGCTTTTGGCTTTTTAGAACTACCTGTGTGTATTTTTTGTCGTACGTTCTCTTTTGTTTTGTGCCTAAGAAAAATATTCTATACATATTTCAGATGTTATTTCAATTGGAACTCACCACTCCCCACATAGTGGTGAGAACACCACTAGGGAGCTCGCTCAGCATTTGCATGTGTGCGTGTGTGTTTGTGTGTGTCAGTGTTAGTGATTCACAAAAGCAACAACCCCAACAAATTATCTCTACTACACATTTTCGCTACTTTTACTATACAACACTATACAACAACAACAAGAACGAGTGCAGCTGCTCTTCTTTTGCCTCTTCTTCTTTTTCTCCACCTGTCGCCAAACACGGCGCTGTTCTTTCGCAGTGTTACCGTATTGCATGAAAATAAATAAACTCGCGTAGCTGCCGCTTTTTTTTCGTTCTTTCCGTTTCTTCTTTCTTCAGTCCAAGTGCTTTTTCTATTTCTTGTATCTTTGCTTTGGTCCCCGTTTCGTATGTGTGTGTGTGGGGCTCTCGAGCTTTAGGGGAGACAAACACACATACACACGCTCCCATATACATGCATGTAGAAGCAGCAGCAGAGAGCACAAACCGAAAAAAAACGGCTTTCTTTGTGCCGCAGCAGCAGCAGCGATGTCGCGACGTCGTTTTAGTTGCCGTACGTCGTTGTCGTCGTCGGTTGTTGGGTGCACGAAATCCGAAAGAGAATATCAAATATAAAAAGAAGCTAAATAAAAGCTAAACATATTTTGCAAGCAAATCCTACAAAACAGTTTGCAAATCTCTTCTCAAGTGCGCAATTAAATTGTAGTAGTGTAAATCAATTTGTATGTACTGCATAATTACACACAATCACACACACACACATATATACATGCAATAAATGTATATATGCATGTAGAGGGGCAACCGGCAGTCAGTCGCTGCTGCTGGCAACAATTGAAATTCACTTGTGCTTAATATTTTCCTTTTTATTTTTTTCTTTTTTTGTTTTTGTTGTTTTTTGTATTTTTCAAAGTATATTATTTTTAGAATATCGATTTTGTTGGCTGCTCGCAGCAGTCAGAGCAGAGCAGCAGCAGCAGCCACACACTTTTGTATATTTGCTAGTATATATGCCTGTCTATATGCGTGTCTGTGTGCGTGTGCGCTTATGTGTGTGTGTGTCGTCACAGGCTATAAAGAATGTGTTAAGATTATGAGCAGCATAACTCATGTAGACAAAACGTTACCTAACTACCGTGTAAAAAAATATATATATATATATACAGAAAAAAAAATTTGTGTCTACCAATTGAAATCAAAGTCTTTATATTTTTTTTTGAGTTTGCGATCTCTTCTCAAGCAGCTGCTCCTGCTTAAAGTGTTTGTTCACTCTCGCTCGGGTGCGCGCGCTCTCTCTCTCGCTTTCTCTCTCTCGCTCTGTCTTGCTGTCATTGCTTACTAGCACACGTCGTCATTCTTATTGGCATTTTTATTTTTTTGTGTTCGTATTTGATTCTTATATTTCACCTACATTATTACCATATACTCACTAGCACACATGCAAAACGAGCGCATACACACACACATGCACACGCACACTCATAATTTGCTGCTGTGTTTTGCTTTTCGCTTCTCGCCTTTTTGCTTTTAGCATCGCATTCGCTTTAACAAGATCTGTGTGCGACGACGACTGCTGCTGGCTGCTGCTTGCCCTACGCCCACCCGTCACCGGCGCCGTCAACGTCTTTGCCCACGTCGTGTCGCAGTCGTCGCTTGTGTTTTACATGTGTTGTCGCATTTATCCCCTTTCCCTGTCTGCCTGACGTGCCTTACTTTTAAGCGCGCATTGCGAATAAAAACTGAAACATACTCAGAAAATACAGATGCGAACAAAGTGACACTTTTCCGTTAATGATAAAATCGTTTTTTTGCAGTATGTAAATAAGTGATTTCAATAAAAATACCGCTGCGAATCTGAGGTAGGCCAATTATTTATTTATTTACCTATTTCAACGAAGAGCCGCAAAGGAGAACTAGAGAAATAGAGAGCGAACAAACATAACAAAACGGAAGTGGTCGCTTTGCTTTTCTGTGTCTGCCCACCTGCCCATAGAGGGCGCTCCATTTTTGGGCGTTTGTTGTATTTCCGTTCAAATACGAATTGGACAACACACACGACAGGGGCAACAATGAACGGGTTCTAATTGACTGACTGACGGACTGAATGCCGAACCTGCTCCCGTCCAATTAACAAGTTTCGATTGAGCAGTTACTCAAATCAACCCAGCGCTGCCAGATCCGCTGCAAATTAACACAATTGTGTGAAATGTTCGAGTGATATTCAAATACAGTGCTGGCACAAAAAATAGGCCTGTTATCAATTTTCAGCTCTGATTTAGTGTTTTGTCTAATGGAAAATGTTTTCGTATTAATTTAAGGAGTTCAACAGTGCAAAACAATTGTGGAAAAGCCAACAAATCGAGTACGTGATGTTTGAAGTTTATTTTGTTTATATACAAGCGCTCAATAGATGTATGTTATTGAAAAATATCATCAAAAAAATACATCTTTTGATACTATATTTTCTTCCGCATTTACACATGAAATTATATATATATGGATATATATATAAAAATATATATATATTTAAATGCGTGCGTGTGTGTGTGCTAAATTTTACATAAATGCAAAGGCCACATGCGGTTTTCAAATATTTGCAAACAATCCATAATTTATCGATGTCTACCATGTTTTTATTTTTATTATTTATTTTGTTTTTTTTTTCATAATAATTTATTACACACTTGTAGTGTAGACAGACTAAAAAGAGTGAAATGCGAAAGGCAACTAAAATATAAATTGTGACAAATACATGGAACGTGACTTTTATCCACAGGCAATTGCAATTGTTTTTATTGCCTTTTCGCAATCAATTTCGCACAATAGTTTTTACAGTTGTGAAGAGTTGAGACCGGAAAAAACATGTCTACTCCAAATAGAGATGTGAAATATTCGATAGCATTTTAATTTATAGGGATAGATACAAGTTTATTAATGTTGCATAAGTAAGAAAAATTAATTAAAATTATAGCTACGCTAGTTTGGAAAATCAGTCATTTAAATCATAATTCTATACAGTTAAGTCTCGATAGAAAATTTCTTTTAACTGTTCTTGTTATGACCAATTAAATGACAATTAATGTCTTCTATCCTTGGATGGTAAAGTGTTGTCATAAAGACCGCCGTTCCACATTTGGAGCTGAGTGATTTTCTCCTTAAATCTGATGCTTTTATTATCATTTAATTATCAAATTACTGCAGATGACGACCGGTTTTTTGTTGTAATTTTCTCGTTTTCGCTATTTGTTTGCGCCGTTCGTTTCGTTGTTCGGCTGCAGTTTAAAAAGCGTGCCAAAAGCCAATTTGCCAGCACCGAAGGCGTTGCTTGTACGCTTTTGTCTCTGTGGGCGCCTTCCCAACCTTGTATGCATCTCTATCTGGTTTCTTTTGAGATACTCTGCACCTATTCAATAAATGAGTATCTATGTAGTTCCTGACTGCGTGACTGTTTGTTTTATAAAAATAAACTAATAGAGAATATATCTGTAAGGTTATAATTCAGATTTTTCATTTTAATTTCATTATTAACCTTGGTTTTGTTGCAACCATCTAATTAGACTTGACTCGACCAGTTGGAACAAATTCATTCAGCCATATAGTATGTTAATTTTTTAGTTGGTTTGTCAGAAACTCACGCTTTATTAAGAATTAATGATTTATTGGCAGTCTTGGCTAGTTCTTATGTCAAATGTATGCTAATCATTTGATATTAATTTATTATGGTTTATTATTAAAACAAAAAATTAGCTCAAAGTTAGCGACTCAAAAAAGCGACTTTAATTTAGCGTTTAACTGTAACTGGAACTATTACACATCCGCCTAACTTCGTCATTACCACAATTTGTGGCAAAATAGTCAAATGGCATGTTTCTAGAGAAATGCTATAATTATGACTTTCTTAATAACTGAGTATATGAGTACGACAAAAAGTACTAAACACCTTATTAAATTCAAAACGTGGAAAACATTTAGTTCTCGGCATGTGCCCCTAACTGTTTTAATACTCCGTTATCCAAACAAATTTGTGCCAAAATCAAATCCCGGAATTATAGAAAATCAATTTGCTTATGAATCTTAAGAACTGAGAAAAATTAGCAAAAGTTTAGAAAATTTAGAAAATTTCACGAGGTTGTAGTTCTCGCTAACTGCCACTATTTTCATATGCTTCTCTAAAATGAAAACAGAGTATATGCATTTAATATTGTATAGTATTTTATATTGTACATTTTTTATAAAAGTAAAATTTATGTGTAAAATTGAATTTCGACTACTTATGACCTATTCAACTTCTTTCTCACTTATCCAGCTTCATTTTCTCTCACTCTCTCTATTTATATCTATCTTTGTCGAATAAAAGTATTATACGATCCCATGAAATAATCTATGCCAATTTAAGTCAAGAAAAGTCACCGCTTAACCTCTGCTCTTCTTAGAAATAGAGTATCGTTCAGCCGGCTCAGCAGCGCTTTTTATGTGCTTTATTTATTTTTGTTTGGGTTGTTATCGTATTGTTGTTGTTTTGTTGTTTTGTTGCAGCTCGTAATACAGCACTTGTTTTTGTACCTGTCTTGCGCTCCATATAAAAGTAACTCCCTAACTAATTTCGAAGGCGACCCAATTGGCGCGGCAGACTCAGTATCACGTCGTTTCTCGTTTGTTATTGTCATGTTTACATTTATTTCTCCCGCCGCCGCCACTCACTCTTTTTAAAACTTGCTCTATATATGCAAGAGGTTTGTGTGTGTGTGTGTGTATGTGTATGTGTATGTATATATGCCTACTGTAACATACATAATTCTCTCAACTCCATTCAATACCATAAGCAATCGAATCGGTCCCCCCCACCCCCCTCCCCACCCGTTGTGACTACTCTTCAGCAATGTAAACACATTTTATTGTTTGTATGAAGAATAAATTGCATTGAGTTTTTCCCATTTTCCATGGAATTGATATACAATGCAGTGGAATTTCAGTCTGTTTTTTATATTTGGTGCTGCATGGTTAAGTTTCAATAAGCAGAGTTTATTTGTGTTATTTTATGCTCAAATTGCCAACTATTTAGTTGGCAATATAAAACTCTGGCAAAGAAAACAATTCAATTTGTACATTCTTTTGACTTATTGGCCATGGCAGAGATATTTAAAACTAAAAATATTGAATTTATTATAATTGGCAAAATTATACTGAATATTTCTCATATGTTCGCAAGTGCATTTAATATTCGACACTTCGACAAAAAAAAAAATGTGTTATGCGCTGACGTTTTTCTTGAAACATGTACAAAATCAGCTGTCAGACGGACACACATAATTGCCACGGAAAGCCATTAAGCAAACAGCAGCACAGAAACACACTCGTGCAAAAACACAGACACACTGGCTCACACGCACACACATGTGTAAATGAAAATTGCTCGTTTTCGTTTTTCGCTGTTATTAAATGCGGCAATTAATGACGTTTTTCCTTAGCGTATCAGCTCATGATATAATTTTAGATGGGGCCCAAAACATTGGCAACCAAACGAACAAAAAATCGGGGAAATGAATTGGTTTTTTTTTTTCATTCTCTTTTTTTGTGTTCCATTTAGCGTTGAGCGATTTAGCAATTGTACCGTACACAAGTGCAGTAAACTCGTGAGCACATTTATTTTTGAATATTTCTTAAATAAAAATAATAAGTTTATTTTTGGTATTCATAATTTTCAGTTTCTTCGGATGCCAGCTGCATGAAATCATTTGGCCTTGGATTTAAATGATTTTCAGCACTAAATGGTAATGCAACTGTCAAGTGAACTTGATGAAATGTATAATGAAGAACCTAATCGATTCCTAGTTGTAATATATGAGCAATATATCGAGTTAGTGCTTGGCATTTATTTACACAGTCTTAACCTTGCTCGGTCACAGGTTCATAATTATTCTGTTAATTATGTTTAGTGCCTTTTCGGTTTGACTCGGCACTTCTTACGCCCGTCCCCCTTTGGGTGGGCATTGCATTATTATCGTGTTTATCTTATCTGCACTTGCTCGTTTTTTACCTTCGAATTTTATCTGTCGCTCGCTATGCGACATTTTTTTGTGAGGCACTCATTAGCTGGCTGGCCAGCAGCCACGCCCACGCGTCGCTGTTTGTCTGTTTATCATAACTCAAATCGCCTATAAAATACAAAATAGAAAAAAAGCAAAATCAAACAGTAAAAGTGCAAAAATGGGTAGTTTTTGATAAGCGTATACCCCAAGCTCCATGGAAATGTTTTGAAATGTGTCATTTCTGGCCAGTTTCCATTATGGCCAACATATCCTACTTTCACATTGACGTTAACGTTTGAGTGGAAAAATTAGCGCTTGATTTAAATAAAACAGCTGATCAAGAGTCAGCAAATTCAGAAAGTAATACCCCTAAGAGATCGATAAGAAAAAACAAATTGGGTGGCCTCCCAAAAGGGAAACACCTGTTAGTCAGAATCTTATTTAAAATACAATTATAATTTAATTATTTTAAATTTATTTTTTTTATAAAGTATAAAATTTAATGACAATTAAAATGAAATCCTATTTACATTTTTATATTTGTTTCTTATATATTGGGTTATTCTTATAAAAGTGGTTATCGCCTGCCTTTTATTCGATCAGCTGTTTTATGTAAATCAAGCGATTATTTTGCGACTCAAACGATGACGACAACGGGGATCCACAATGGAATAGGCACATGTGAAGAATGTGAATGTAAGACATAGTGGGCATAGTGGAATCAGTTCAATCGATGCATTCATACAGATTGCATATAGACAGAATGATGTGTAAGCGCCTCACCTCAGATGACATGCCCTGCTGCGCTGATAAGGGAATTTATTGTTATTGTACGTTCTACAAAAAAAAAATTATGGAATTGGCTCGTGTTCTAAAACTAATTTAGCATGTTATGTATGGAGAATTTTCTCATTTTATGGTTGTTGTTTGGCGTTTTTAATTAGACGAGCATTCATTTCGACCGTTTGTCTCTGGCAATTTTGACCGCGGTCATGTCTTTGTTTTTAATTATTTAATTAAATTGAAAAAATTTGCCGCTGCTGCTCTTGTTGTTTTGTTTTTTTGTTGGCATTTGTTTTTGTGTCTGGCCCGCTTACAATTTAACGATTTCGTCATTTGCTTGGCAATTGCGGCATTTGGCCCAACCAACTGCTTGTTTTTGCCTAGTTATGTTTTGGATCTCTTATTTAATATTACATGCCACACACAGCACACCACACAACAACTCAACACGCCAGTTGTTGTGTGCCTGTTGCAATTATGATGTGCACAGACATTTTGCTATTGTTATTATGTGCTTTCTCTTTTTTTTTGTCAAGGCCTTGGCTGCTGATAATAATTAGCTACGACTAGATTAGGTAAGCGGTGTAAGTATGAAATGAATACCAGCTTGAAACTCAGTAACTAGAGGATATGTCATGGTACACTTGGATCTGGCGCTGCTCAATATTTAATCATTTAGTCAATCAGTCAGTTGAGGCTAGAATTGCTTTATTTTCATACATTATGTGTTTTATAAGTTTGAAAATATCAGAGTTCAAGAAAGAAGGGGGTTATCTTAGGATATATTAGAAGATTACATGCGCTCTTAGACCGGAGCTTATCTGCGTCCATATTTATACATTTTATTTTATTTGTTTTGGTTCGAAATATAATATTTTTGTACGTCATCGGTTGTGACATGTATGTGCGATTGAGATTGGCTTATACATACATATCACCATTTCTGATAACTACACAAATGTGAAATACTCAGTTTAAAGTCAGACTGCAAACTATTTGTGTAAATAATAATAATAAATGAAACGCATAAATAAAATTTGTTTAAAGTGTATAAAAGTATAATAATTGATTGAGTAGTTGATTGCTTTCTACTTTTTTAATATTAATGAGAAAATGTCATTTAAAGTAGAGCTTAGCTTTAGAGTAGAGTTTAGCTTTCTGTGGAAATGCCCACATATCATTTAAGATTCGGTGTGCCAAAAATAACATTTCATTCTTCTTACATATTATTGTTGAAATTCTGCAAGCTGCAATTGATTTATTCAGCTGAAAACCCTTTGCAACTACGCAATAATTATAACTGCTGTGGGTGGCGTACAACGCACTCACCCCCTCGGCGCCATTGGGGGCAGATACCTTAAAATAGCAAGGCAATCTGCATGTGGCATTTCTATTCTATTTTTATGACGTACACAGCATTATAACTGGGCCTATTGCGTGCGTTTGCGCCGTTATGTTGGCCTGCTGCTGATGCTGCTGTCGTCGTTGTTGTTGTGCCACCCAATGGGGTGCCTATTGTAATTAATATTAGTCAGCAGCGAGTTTTGTGCATCAATTTGTGGTTGTGAGCAGCATATGCAAACACTGAATTGAGCTATCAATATATCAATAAATTGAATCGGTTTGTCATTGAATATCACTCAAGGAACAACGACAAAAAGTTCATTTAAATCAACAACTGGGAAGATAGTGCCCCACAGGATGCTGTCCGTCATGCCACAATTGTTGACTGCTGTTGTCTCCCCTTTCCATATTTCACTCAGAATAGCTAAACTTCATCACAACTACTTTTGGTCAGACCTACTGAAAACTGCAAATAGCACAGAATATTTGAGAACTTTACATTGAATATTATTCATGCAACATGCAGATTGCAACTGGGACATATTCAATTTCCGCCCCGTTTGGGATTTGTTGCTTAGGAAATTGAAGAACTCTATGCTAAATCAACAGCAACACTTACTGGAAATACTTATTAGAGACGATATTCCAGCGGCATTGGTAAGAAATATTTATTATATGGAATCGAATGTCTCACTTTATTGAGTGTCCACTGTCAAATTGTGTACTATGTAGAGTTTAGTTTTCTTTTACTATATTAAAGAATTTTAGATTAAAAGCAAATAACGATTTTAGTTTGTGAATTAAATCTTTTGAAATCCGTTTAACTGCTTATTTGAGGGGCTCAATCATAAGCTTAATGCACTTTGCCATTTTGCCTCCCAGCTAGATTTGACCCAATTTTTCATTAAAAAAATAGGGGAGAAATGTGCTGTTCTTGGCTTGGTGTGCGTTTGAGTGTGTGTATAAAAATGCATGCTTAATGTGCGCGTGTGTCCCATGTCCTGTTTGGAAAAGAAACCAAAACAAATAAAAATTGCAGCCCCCACAAAATGGGTGGGGGGAAAGCAGGCAAGTTCCAGAGCAGCTTTGAATGAAAGAAGAAGAAAACAGCAGCACCACCAAAACTGTCACTCCCACTCATTCCTCGGTCTCTCCCCCTCTCTTTCTCTCTCCCCCTCTCTCTCTTTCTCTCTGTGAATTTTTCTTTCTATCTCAGTCAGTCATCCACTCAGAAAGCTTACAATGTGATATTGTTGTTGTCGCTTGCAACCAGCTGCCTTGAGGCAGCCGTCCACATTATGGAAACTTTCGATTCTTTGGTTGCTGCTGCTGCATTGAGGGTGGCGGGGAGTGTGTTGGTGTTGTTGTTGGTGTTTGTGCAAGAAATCTTATAAAACTTATTGTTCCATTTCCTTTCACTTTATGTAAATTTAACAGCGCATTATTCTTGCACATATATATACATATGCATGGGAGACACACCCCCACACACACACACACACGCAATTACTTGCATTTACATATTACATTCCTCGACTATTTCCCCCCTTTATTTTGCTGCACTTCGCATACACAGCAGCAAGTTGATGGCTGGCTGATTTGATTGATTTCATTACACCCCGCTGTGCTGATATCAATATTGGCTGCTTGCTCTAAACCTTAATGATCCCATGATGCTAAAGTTCAAGGTCAACTCTAAAAATAGCAACAAATACACACTCAACCACACATTTCCATTGTCATGTTGCATGGAGGGAAGGGGGGGGGGGGAGTAGTCGCATTTAGCTAATTAAATTTGAACAACGAAGCCGCTCACGAACCACTTAATTGGGCAACCAGTTAAGTAAGTAAACCAAAAAGCACAGTGGTTGCTTGTTAATTAGTACACTCAAGAGTCGAATAATATGTGCACAAAGTTATTAATTTTTAAACGCACTTAAATATTTAAGTGGTTTGCAAGATTCTATTTTCATTTGTTGGAAAACCAAAGAACAAGTAAGAGTTATTCATTAGAAATCGATTCGATTGGAAATTCAAAATGGTTTCAAAGTACGCTGTTCAGACTTGAAATGAATTTTTACAGCTCATCAATAATATGTTGTACCCTGACATTTGACGTGTTTCAATTGGATGAGTCTGTCTTTATAATGGTATATGTTTTTGCTATCTAAGATCGATTTTTATCGGTTTTCGTTAGTGGGGCAAACAATTATCTGTAAAATTTAAAGTTTCTACTTCTGCAAACAGACGATCTGGACATGATCCTGATCAAGAATATATATATGTTTTGTTTGATCGGAGATGCTTCGTTCGGTTTTTTACAAACTTACCTTGAACTCAGCTGTTAAAAAATCGATATTCGCAAAACGAGGGCAGTTATCGAATGAATTAAGTACATGTTTACAGGGCATAAATATGAAAATTAAAATTTCTACAAAATTTGTATTTTCATTTACGTTTTATTTTCCGACCGTCAACTGTTTTTATTGCACCCACACATGGCTTCTCTACAGTTTGCCCCCTCCCTCTCCACAGGCATGTCCCCTTTCCACAGTCTTCCTCTTCCCGGCGAACACTTTGAATGCATGTTGCTCTTGACGCATTTTCACGTTCTCACACGCGCATTTTCTTTGTGCAATTTACGCGCTGACGGATTGAATGCGGGGGCAGGCGGGAATGGTCGGGACAGGCGTTGCTTGCATCGCCATCGTTGCCAAGTTACTATGAAACGCCCCTGAACTCTTGTCAGGATTTACCAAGTGCCATGTGTGGCATGTTGCATGTGTTTGTCTTTTTGTGTGTTGGGCTACCACATGCGCTAGGGAAACGTGCGCAAAATATTACTGCGTAGTTAACAGTAGCTCTGGCAGACCAACCCACCCCCCCACAAACCCTAGCCCCCTTGCCAGAAAGCCAAGAGCCAATGCCAATTTCTTGAGACATGTTTCAAGTACGTCGCAACTAAGGAGTCTGGGCATGATGAAAAAGTAGTGCGCAATTTGCAGCGAGTTGGGAACTTAACCCTAAAGGCATAGAGAACGAAAAACCTGATCAGTAGCCATAATTAAAGAGTATATTGCAACAGAAATCAGGACTCCATAAGTGTTCCTCTTTACGTCGTCAAAAGGGTTGTCAACCAAATGCGAAGAGCTCTTTAGAATGGAGACAAAATTAAAAAGCTTTTTTTCAACATTTGATAACAAAACGTTGATTTTCCATTGGATTTTTTTTCACTGTCACCAGCAGCAACAACAACAGCGAGTACCTTAATACACAAGGCAACAACAAGAAAATAAAAAACATGGAATGCGCAACAAAAAAAAGCGCAATCAAATCAAATTGAAGCAATGAAAAATATTCATTAAATATTTGCACTGTCGAAGAACCCCAACCCGACCCCACCATCCATGGTCCCACTTCAAGGGAAACTACTGAAAAGAAATAGCAAGAAAATAAAAACGAAACTGAAGAAGCACAACAGCAAAACAGACACTTGAAAATAGGTGTGGACATTAGGTGTGGATAGATAGGGGAGGGTGCTGAATGATAGCCAAAGTTGACAGTTGGCAAAAGTTTTTTAGGCAGTTGCAATATTTATATATCGATTATGCACAGAAAATCAATAGACACGCGCCGAGCACAGCACATAGAGAGAACGAGAACGAGAGAATCTGCTCGGTCGCTATAGATAGCAAGAGACAGACACACAGAGAAATAGATAGACAGAGAGAGAGAAAGAGGAGAAGCGAGATACGCGTAGAGAACGTGGGGTGGGTTGGTGTTGGGCGGTTTAGTCATTAGCGACGCCATCGCAGTCTGTTGATGATGATGACGACGATGACACTGAAACGCTGAACGATGACGGTTTTTCCAAGTGCTAAAAGGAAAATGTTGAAAATGCCTGCCACACACTCGGCAAGCACACAACAACATCATCAACAACAATAACAAACCTGTCTCATTATTTTGTTGGTATTTTGGCTTGGCTAATAAAGTCATAAGGTCAGACGCTCATAGAGAGAAAACAAATGTACAACAAAATGTACGCAATAGACGACCTATTGTTGACCGCGTTCTCTCCCAATGGGCAACCCGAGCAACCAGACGCAAGTCAGTCAAAAAGTCAAACAAGCAACCAACCAGGTTAGTCACCACGGGCACAAATAACTAGAGAGCGTATATAATGATGATGATGGTGATGGTGATGGCGATGGGTATATGTCTGTATGTACATGAATCATATAATATGCTCGAGCTGTGTAAAGAAGCTTAAAGACCTTGAGCATTATTTGCGCTATTCGTCGCACTGCAATTGGTGGTGCAATGGGCTATATAAAATATTAGAAATTATTCCATATAAAATTGATATACATTAATGTTGCTGTTGTGTGATTTATGGAAATTAAATTTATAAATTAGCAATTGGAAATATATATATAATAACTGAAGAACATTTATTTCGAATTTATCGATTCAATAACAATAATCTGAAGAATATATTTTTTTTATTTTCGATTCAAAGTTTTCATAAACCGAATGTTTGTTTGTCTTCCGTTTTTTTATAGTTTTACCCACAGAAATTCAATTGTGTTATAAATCATATTACAGAGTATCTGGGCGATGGGTTAATTGTGTTTGCAGCCAATGTATTGTTGTACTTATTTTGGGCTCGCCCTAAAGCAACATTAATGTGTTTTTTTTTTGTGTTCATTCATTTGTGTTGTTTTTCTCTTTGTACTTGGGGAAATAACATAATAATAGTAGGAAGCGTAATTGCGTTCCCAGTTGTCGATGTCGATGTAGCCGTCCGTCGTCTCTGCCACTGTTAATGCTAACTTCGTTGGTTTCCTTTTCATTTCACTTACATTAAATCTCCGATTGGACTGTGTCCATGTGTGTGTGTGTGTGTGTATGAGTTTGCTGGGTAAATGGCAACACACACACACACACTCACTAGCACCACGCCCATTACATATTAAAATTAATTGAATCAATTTTGTGTAAAGTGCATTTTGCAAGCATTTCGTTGCTTTAAGAACACGAACACACAAGTTTAAAATGTGTATATGTATACATATATATATATATATATATATATGTATATATATATATGTATATATGTATATATGCTATTTAAATCAGAATCCTTTGCAAGACTTGCAGCACAAAATCAGCTGCATCTGAGGGAGGAGAGAAGGGGTTTTTGGGGGGCCGCCGCCTGTGTCTCTGCAGTTCCGGTCAGTACTTGGTAACTTATTTGTTCGACAATGCGACTCAAGCGCCCACATGCCACACACCACATGCCCCTCGACATTTCCATTTGCATTAGCATGTGCAACCTGAACAGCTGCTCTCGGCAGGTAAGAGTCGATCGCATTTTAACTTCACGTCACTCATACGCCCTGCACTCTCACACAACAAGAGCAACTGTGGCTAGCTCTCTATGTGTGTGGGTGGGTGTGTGTGTGTATTTATCTATTGTGTATGTGTTTGTTTGTCTTTGACATGTTTAACATGTTTCCACTAGCTAGCTTGTCGGCTCGTTGGTTTTTTCCTCACATGCATGCCAAATTGCAAATTGTGCTTGGCATAAGCAAAAGATATGTGCTTATATATACATATGTAAATATGCATGTACATCTATCCCCTGTGGTTGAACTAGACGCAACTGAAAAGCATATGCTTGGGTTAACCAACGAATGCATAGGTCATTTAAGATGCAAGGAAATCATTATGTACATATGGCTGTATATATATATCCCAAGCCAATTGAAAAGCCATGTGACTGATGGGATTTTTACTGACTATTTGGGGTAGATGCGATGCTATACGTAGAATATATATCGTTCTCTAAGTTTGAAGGCCTTAATAATTAAATAAATGTTATCTTTTGCTGCAGTTATTACTCTTATTACTTATGATAAACTAGATCTGTTTAGGATTCCTATTTATTTAACAAATCTCAAATCCTAATCCGAGTCACATAATACAATTTGTAGTCTATTGTTTATATATGAATAATCTTAAGATTCTATTATTTGTATAAAATTAATATTTTTTCATTTCAATTCTCAACGAATTTTGCAAAATGTGTTAAATTACACAGAATATACATACCCCAGAAATTTTACATATTATTGTTAAGCCTAATTAAATTTGGGACTCAGCTCTAGTCAAAACGAAAATGTAATTGGATTAGGCAAATTTCATTAAAAAAAAAAATAAATTGAATTGGTAATTCAGTCAGACAGTCAAACGTGACAATTGAAAGTCAACGCTGCAGGCTAAACAATATATAATATATATCTATATATAGTATATATAGTATAGTCACTTGCATATATAAACTCTGATTTGATTTGCAACTGCATGGTGCGAGTTTAGATAGGGAAAAATGCTCGTTTTTAAAACAACTGCCGCTCTAATATCCGTTAATATGAAGAAACATTCTAACACCAGACTAATAAAAAAAAAAAAAAAACAAATTCAATTGTCAAACAGCAAATTGCAAGAGATAATGTTGCCCTCCATTTTTGTGAATTTCGCGTATTTTCTCAATCCATAAACCCGGTTCACATTTGCGGTTACCGAGCGATGCGAAATGCTGTTAGCTGCAAACATCAATCCATCAAAAGCATAATTTACATTTTGGCCAACTGCTGCTGTTGCTACGGCTGCTCGCCAGCTTCAGTCACTTGCAAAAAGTAGAGGAACCACCACAAAAGCACAAAAAAAAAAAATCTCATTTGTGTTTCTGTTCATTTAACAAACCTGAAATCACAGTTGCCTCAATGTCGCCTGTCTTATCTATCTAGCCAGAGATAGATATGGGAAGAGCAGAGAAGCGAGCGGAGCAGCGCAAGCATGCCGATTAGATAAGCTTAAAAAAAAGCATTCAACAAAAGAGAAAATAAATTTTTGTACATGACATTTCATGGCGTTTGGCTCAATGATATCAAACTTTGAGTTATATCTGTTTTTTATACATGGTTACTTTTATGTATTTCCTTTATTTATGACTGTGTGATTTAATGTTACTCTTCTTCTTTTACCTCCATTGCAGTGCATGTGATGCCAAAAATCAAAACGATAAAACCAAAAGAAAAATTACTCTAACAAACCCAACAACAACAAACACACAAAAAAAAAAACATACAAGAGAGAGCAAAGAGCGTGAGAGCAAGAATTATGTGAATATAAAAATATTTGTGAGCGAGCAGTTTATCGACAGCAAATTCTTCTGCAACTCTCTCGAAACGAATTGATGTGCCATTCAGAGCGGAGCAAGAAGAAACCTAGAAGCTATAAGCGAGTATTACAACAACCACAACAAGAACCACAACAACAACAACAACAACAACAATAAGGCGCATATAAGAAATGCAACAATCCCTCCATTAAACAAGAACAACAACAACAACAACAAAAACAGCTGCAAACAAATACGAAACAAAACACACGCCCACTAACACTCACAAAATACACAGGTGAGTGTCTAAATCGATAGCGTGTGGTCTGTGGTCGCTTGAAAATTCAAAATGCCGGCAAAGTATATTGTGCAGAATTTATAATCAGCTTTATCAAATTGATTGAAATGTGGGTGTCGTTTGTCATGCTTAAGAGCATGGTATTTATTAAATTTTCAACGTTGTTGGACCAGCACTAGGCGAGACAGCTCGACAAGCAGATACCCTGAATACAGCTTTAAAATAAATGGTTTGGCTTAACTGATCTATCTTTCGAAAATGTATCAATCTATCGATCAAATGAATTAAACTTGATCTATGCTATAACAGAAGTTACAGTCAAAATTTCACAGGTGTGCAAATCAACTGTCTGCTGATGAAGAATATATATAGACATAATTGACTTGATTCTAACTTTTCTCCCATTTTTAATGGATTCAGGGTATAGAATTTATAGGCATTATTAGGCATAGCTAAGGCGGGGGGTACTTGTCAGTATTGTTAAAATAAATATAATAATTTGCAAACGAATTTCAAGCGATCGCTAATGAAAAACCTTACATGTAAACAACTTATTAATGTAACTCTCACAATTGCAGTGTAACGAATTTAAATCAATAACAATATCCGCAACAACAACACGCAACTAATCGGCAGCACAGTTGCAACGGCAACAACTATTTGGATAGCAAGAAACTACTTCTCAGCGGGCAACGTGTGTTAAATGCCAGGATAAGTCGATATCGCTTCAATACCGCCATCAACATAACGCACCAGCAACAACAACAACAGCAGCAGCAACAACACCAGCAACGTCAACGGCATCAACAAGAACAACAACAACAGAGCAACAAACAGAAGCAACAGCAGCAGCAGCATAAAGAAGAGCGCAGAATACCGTTAGGCAGCAGCAGCATCAGCGCGGTCCGGGCGAATAATTGCAAGACGCCAAATTCAACGGCAAAAGTCGCCAACATAACACATAAAATTTTTGGCTGGCTACGCAAAACGCGCAAAGACAAGAAACCGGTCGCAATCCTCAGCAGCGATTTCGGGGACGAAGACGGCGACGAGGGCGTGGGTGGTGTGGGCGTGTGCGTGGTGGGCACATCTGGTGCAGCAGCCGGTGGGGCGTTGGACGATCAAATTTCTTCATTGGCAAGCGTTGGAATTAAAGCCGGCAAGCTGAATACCACACAGTCAGCCACGGAGACCGCAATCGATTCAAACGAACCCAAATCTGAAAAGATGTCATCGGGCACGTTTGTGGATCGAATCGACCCGTTCGCCAAACGTTCACTCAAAAAGAAGAGTAAAAAAAGTCAAGGTTCCTCGCGCTACAGAAACTCTCAGGATGTTGAGCTGCAGCAATTGCCGCCGCTAAAAGGTGATAAAAAAAACTAATGATTCACTTAATTCCTACAATCTGAAAACTAATTTTGTGTCTTCTCTAATTGAATAGCCGATTGCTCGAGCTTGGAACAGGAGGAGCTGTTTATACGGAAATTACGTCAGTGCTGCGTATCATTTGACTTTATGGATCCTGTTACGGACTTAAAGGGCAAGGAAATCAAACGGGCTGCTCTCAATGATCTATCCACCTATATAACACACGGGCGTGGCGTGCTTACGGAACCAGTCTATCCCGAAATAATACGCATGGTAATTAATTCATTTTGTAATATCACATCATAAATGCAACAACACAGACAGACAATCAAAGGATACAAAGACTTGTGTCACATTAGAAGAAGCAATGTGATTGTGATGATAACACCATCGAAGTCAACATAATTTATCAGATGTCATAAAAAATATTGCAAATATAGTCAAAGAATTATTGAGAAATATCTGTAATTTAAGTAAGAACAGCTGTTAGAGGTAAAACGTAATTTTGTTAAAGTTATTAAATAATTATAATCTAATTTATAGTAACATTTTTATATGCTTAATATTTTGTTTTAGATTTCTTGCAACTTATTTCGCACATTGCCGCCCAGTGAAAATCCCGATTTTGATCCCGAAGAGGATGATCCAACACTGGAGGCCTCCTGGCCCCATTTGCAGCTGGTCTACGAGGTGTTCTTGCGCTTTCTGGAATCCCAAGATTTTCAGGCGACCATTGGCAAACGTGTGATCGATCAAAAGTTCGTGCTGCAGGTACTCAATTTATAAATCTTTCATTTATTTTGCACATTTCTTAAATGCACAATTAATGTTTGCAGCTTTTGGAACTGTTCGATTCGGAGGATCCGCGCGAGCGTGACTTTCTGAAGACGGTGTTGCATCGCATCTATGGCAAATTCTTAGGCTTACGCGCTTTTATACGAAAACAGATCAACAACATATTCTTGAAGTTCATCTATGAGACGGAGCATTTTAATGGCGTTGGCGAGCTGCTCGAGATACTTGGCAGGTAAGCGTTAAAAACTTTTTTCTTTCTTCTTTATTCCTGGCTAAAATTCTCTGTTTGGTTTTATTGCAGCATCATTAACGGATTTGCCTTGCCATTGAAGGCGGAACATAAACAATTTCTGGTTAAGGTTCTGTTGCCTCTGCACAAAGTCAAATGCCTATCGCTTTATCATGCTCAGCTGGCGTATTGCATTGTACAATTCCTAGAGAAGGATCCATTCCTTACCGATCCGGTGGTGCGTGGACTGCTCAAGTTCTGGCCCAAGACCTGCTCCCAAAAGGAGGTCATGTTCTTGGGTGAAATTGAGGAGATCTTGGATGTGATCGATCCGCCGCAGTTTGTCAAGATACAGGAGCCGCTGTTCCGCCAGATTGCCAAATGCGTATCGAGTCCACATTTTCAGGTTGGAAATTATTCGATTTTCTTATTAAATGGGTTTAATTGAATATCAAATCTTTGTTTTAGGTTGCTGAACGTGCACTATATCTGTGGAACAATGAATATGCCATGTCGCTAATTGAGGAAAACAATGCTGTTATAATGCCCATCATGTTCCCGGCGCTCTATCGCATCAGCAAGGAGCATTGGAATCAGACCATCGTTGCACTTGTCTACAATGTATTGAAGACGTTCATGGAAATGAATTCAAAGCTCTTCGATGAGCTGACCTCCAGCTACAAGGCGGAAAGGCAAAAGTGGGTGGCATACTTAAAACTAGTAGTGATAAATATGTTAATTGATTGTTCAATTTCAATCGTGCTTTGCAGGGAAAAGAAGCGTGAGCGCGATCGCGAAGAGCTGTGGAAGAAGCTGCACGAACTCGAATCGAATCGTTCCAGCGGGCGCGCCGCAGGCGGCAGCGCTGCAACAGCGAACAGCAGCGCTTCAGCTGCGGCGGCGTCATCGTCGTCATCCGCAGCGTCACTGCAGCCGTCGAACATAGCTGCCGGCACCGGCGCCATCAACTCTCATCAGCAACAGTCGAATAGCAGCAGCAGCGGCAGCCTTTCCAGTGGCGGCGGCCTCGGCGTCGGTGGTGACAATAATCCTGCGACAGCAAATGCAAAAATCAAATCAGAAAAGGCAGACAACTAAATAGATGCAACGCAATGCGCGCTTGAAACTAACAATAAACAACAACAAAAACAACAACAACAAGAGTTAAATGGAAAATGAACATACATACACAACAAACAAGTTTAAGAACAACACGAACAACAACACATAAAATGTCAGCCGGCTCACGCACACCCAACACAAACCAACACACCACCCACACACGCGCACACACACACACACACACACAAACACGTACACTCAAAACCCAAACACACATCTATATATATATATATATAAAATTAAATCAAATCAAAGAAATGAATAAGAATGAATATTGTTGAGCTGGCGGTAAATAGTTATAAAAACAAAGAGCAACAAAATGCTAACTTAATAAATATGAAAACTAAATTGTATACTCGTTTAACAAGACACCAAAACCCAAGAAGCTGCAGCTGCTGGAGCGGTACAAGAAATGGAGCAGAGCAAGGAGAAGAAGAATAGGCATAGGAGGAGGCGGCGGAGGAGGAGGAGGAAGGGAACGTTGATTTTGAGAATTGAGAATTTGAGAGCGTGGCTAACTAAAATGCTTGAGGAGCGCAGCATAACTGCGACATCAAATTTCTATATAATATAATACAAATTACACACACACACACACAAACACAACACACCCACACACACACACACACACACACATATTATAAATACATATAAATATATACATATATTAAAAGAGGAAGAAAAGAATATTATTAATTAGGTTTAAGTTCAAAACAAGAAGAAGAGTACAGAAAAACAAAAAAAAAAAACAAATTGAATAAAGCGTAAAAGTGTTAGTAGTAAAAAAGAAAAGCAAAAAAAAAAAACTAAAAACGAGAGCCGATTGTTCGATGATTGTTAAGAACACGCATTGACATATTCTTTACAACAAATAACTAGACGTGTTGCTAGCCTATCCTAGCCTAGAACAGCTGCCCCAAACACACACACACATATAAACATAAACCCACACACACACACACACACACTCACACACTCTAGTTAACGTTTTCTATTGATTGCCCCCGCTCCCAATGCACAAGCATTGAAAATGTGTATAATAATACAAAATACTATATGGAATACTATCTGTGTGTATCGAGTTTCGGTAGATTTCCGAAAATGAAGCAGTCTCTGGTATGTGTCCAACTTTCAGCTCCTACTTATAAATAAAACCCACTGATATCTTCATTGTATATATACGTATGCATGTGTATGTGTGCGCATATACATGTGTGTATGTATGTTTATTTAGGGTTATATACGCGTAGACTTATTGAGCGACTTTGCAAAAAACTTTGTTACTTATCTCTAAGTGTTGCACATGCCGTCAAAACTTTCAAAATAAAACAACAAAAAAACTGTTCCAAAAAAAAAAACTATTTCGATAACCGCCCCAATGCCCGCGCAGACCTATAAGCATCTAAATAAATACATATATATATATATACATATATATTATATATATATTAATGTATATATATATATAGTAAATATATATAAGGAACTAGGAACGTTAACTTGGTTCACAAAAATAAATGAAGTAATTTAGCGGCATTCATCACAAGGAGAAGCAAAATATAAATGAATAAAGGGGCAGGAGAAGCGGCTTACAAATACATACATACATACATACATATATATATAAACCACATAAATGCTGATTTATGTAGAAATGCGAAAATAATTATATCTATAAAATCATGGACGTGTATGTATGTGTGCAAACATAGTGTCACTTTAAGTTAAAGATTAAAGTAAATGAGTTGCGCATGCGTAGTAAATAAATATTAAAGAAACAAAAAAAAACAAATTAAAATTAAAAAAAAAAAATATGCATTGTATAAAAAGTTGTAAGCTAAAGAACCGAAGTAAATATATATATACATAAAAGTAAATGTGGTTAGTCTCTAGAAATACCTATTGGAACGTTACGTTAAGGTAGGCACCCTCTCAATCACTCACTTGCCACTCAAAATCACAAACAGTCATCTACTCACACGACATTTCTCACATTTCACAGATATATCAGCGATAATACAATGAATATATATATATACATATATATATATATATATATATTGAGCGGCAGTTCTCTATGAATTTTTTTTGTTATCTCAGCCTTTTGATTTCTCTACACTTGAAGAAAAATGCGCACAACATCTCGAGTAATTCGAATAAGGATCCTTTCGTTGTAAATATGGTATGCATAGAAGCAAAACAAGTATCAAATTATTTGTGCCGCTCCGTTATAACACATACAAATATAATCTCCATCTATCAGTCAAACAATCAATTCGATAAAAAATATAAATAAAACACTCACACTTAGGCGCACTCATACTAAACAAATATCATAATCAACGGAATATTATTATACAAAAAACAAAAATATATAAAAAAAAAACAAATATATATATATATGTATAAAACATATGTATGTTTGTTCATTGAAGTCACGCGCCCATTGCAAACAACAACAACAACAACAGCAGCAAAAGTATCTAAGTATGCATTATCCCAAAAGTTAATATAACAGAACAAAATCATAAAGTTAAAGATACATACCTACACACATACATGCAAATATAAAATTGTGTCTGTGAAACGTAAGTTATTATTATATGCATACATATGAACGATTAAATAATAATAAAAAAAAAAAACAGGAGCGTTAAACAAAAAAGATGAAAAATTATTGAAACACATGAGTTATTATTATAAAATATGTTTGTAAACGTCAAAAAAAATAAATATTCAAAATGAAAAATCGTGTTAATCATCAATAAAAAACAAAAAACATAACTAAAATGTCATCTAGCAAAACAAAAAAAAAAAAAGAAGAAAATTAAAAAAAATTGAAATCGAGTATAATAAAATGAGAAACAGAATCTATGGCCTAAATACTAAGCAAAGTGTGAATGAAATGTTTTGCATCTTTATATTAGAGTGTAATTTAAATGAATAACTCACGAATGAAACAAATGAACAACAAAATGCGATCAACAACCACAAAATGAACAACACATTTAAGGAAAGCAATAGACATGAAATATTCGGCATGTTTCTGGAAGTTGACTGCCATCGTAGAAAACCACAGAATAGAGGAGGAGGAGGAGGAGTACGAGGAGAATCAGGATTCATTTAAGAATCTAGCGCTGTGGCAAAGTGTATTCGATTATAGCGTATGGGGAAGCAATAATGATATGATAACAAAACAAAAAAAGAAAAAACAAAATTCAAAAAAATACTGTGCGTAGTAAATGCCTTCCTATCAACTATCAACTAAAGTAAAGCAGCAACTACTCTAGCTATATTCTTCCCCTAGAGAAAAAGCAAAATCCAAATGAAAATGAAAAAAATAAAGTAAACAAACACTCATCTTGAACACACCCCCCCGCCCCCACCACCCCTCTCTAGTTAATGTTGAAATTCACATAGGAATGCCAATCAAGTGAAAAAAGAAAAAACAAAATAATTTATAGAAACTGTAAAAAACAAAACAAAATATGTTGAAAATGCCTGATAAATGAGAAAAACATATATATATATGTATACATACATATATATATATAAATCTATACATATAAGAAATGTGGTCCTTTTTTATGTTTTTATTTTATTTTATTTTTTTTTGGTTGTGTTTGTGATTTTTTTTTGTTGCACTTTGAGTTAATTTTTAGCCTGCTTTTCAATTTACATTGTAACTTTAACGATAGTTTTATGTATTTATATGTATAAATAAATAATGAAAAACAAAAAACAAAAACAAAAAAGCATGTTGACAAATAGCTGCTTAAAAGCCAGCTAAAAGTATAAGCAAAACTCGTTAAGTACTTTTAGAGACAAAACTGTACTAAAAAAAAAAAAATCATTAAGAAACCAATAAAAAGTAAAGAGTAAAGTCGCATTAATAATAAACAAAGAACATAAAGATTATAAAATAAAGTAAAACAGAATAAGGCGCTTTAACAATATTAAACGTATTGCATAATTATAAAATGTGAAATATTTTCTTATGTTCTAGACTTGTAAAAACAAAACAAAAAAAAAAAAACAAAAACAAATAATGAACCTATGAACAGAAGCAGAACATTAAATAATTCTCGAGTCTTGGTTCGTTGTGCTAGGTTTTCAAATTTATTGTTTTCTTTGGCACACCAAGCGCTATGTTTTAGACATACTACAACTAAACAAAATCTTATGCTGAGTATAAAAAATAAATACCATTACAATTACAATAAAAACAAATGGATTATAAAAATAAAAGAAAATTAATATATATAAAAAATATATATATACTTGCGAGTATACAAAAAAAAAAAACAAATGTTTTTCAGCTAGCAAGCAGTCAAAATCAGGAGTTTGCAATCAACAACACAATAAAAACAAATGATTTAAAAACTTAACGTTTATTTCCATATGCCTTGCCGCCATTTTTCAGCTGTAGCAGTCAGCTCTTGAGAGCGTCAGCAAGCAGTCTAAATTTCAAGCGGTTCGAATGCATTTCAGAAATGCGGAACATGACCGTTCCATTAACAGTTAAATCAAACTACAAGTTTGAATATATAACGCGTATTTAGTGCGTTTTCCGCATTGTGGCAGTCAGCTCTTGAGAGCAATAAAGCTCGGCGAGCTTTTGCTGGCGCTGCGCAACAGCGCCGCCAATTGGACTGCAGTATCAACGTTGGCGCTGCCAAATGCAGTCGACAAACAGCGGCAACGCGAAAATCTGAAATCAATAGTGCAAAATTAAATTTGTTTTATTTCACTGCATTTAACAACCATGAAGTGGGAGAACTATTGTGATTTTGTCGCCGGCTGCGTTGGTGGTGAGTTTCCAATTTGAATCATTGCTTCGAAAATGATGCAATCGAATCACGCCAAAAACTAAAGTTGAGCCACTTGTTGACGCAGTTGTAAACAGCATCCGTCAGCAGCGACGACGACGTCACGGTCAAGTTCATGTGCCGAGCTGCCCCTGATCCGAACGCGTATTTTTGGGCAATAAAATTTGAATTTCTTGGCAACGCCAAGCGGCAACAATGGGGCCTTTTGCTCCTTCTGTTTCTCGTTTAATCAGCATGAATTTATCGCACCACATACATCTGAGTGATATATTTATTTGTTATAATTACATTGTGTGCATAAATACTAGAATATTTGACAGGAATATTTGTCTTTGCTGTGAATATTTTATCGCAAGAAAATCTGTTTTTAAAAGACTTAAAGCATAATTTATTTAATAGGATTCTTTGCAAAAGTTTATTATAATTATTAATATTTCCACAAAATCCTTATTTTTTTTTATACACATTTTAGCAAATGTTTAAAGCACAATTTTGATGCCCGCAAGCATTTTTGATCATTTTTATGGCCAATGAGAAAACACAACTATTATTTTTTTTAATTATATGTTGGTATTTTTAATTAATTTTTTATATAACTTAAATAAGAATTGAGACATTTTCCTTGACCAATTGCCATTTATTCAAAAACACTAATATATTTATTTTAATTGCTATTCTAAATTGAAACATTTTCTTATAGAAAATTAAGAGACATAAAAAATAAAATTCACATTTTTAATATGTTTTTTGTCAAGGTGTACAAATTTTCAGTGCTGCAGTTAACCAATTCTGCTTATTTTCATACTTTTTATGAATATTGTTTTCAATAATTTATTTATTTATTTATGCAGGTGCCACGGGGGTTCTCGTTGCACATCCCCTCGACACCATCAAGACCTGGCAGCAGGCATCCAATACAAATGTGATGACAGCCGTCAAACAAATCTACAGCCGCAACAATGGGGTAAGTATGGGTAGGGAAGGGAATGGAGGGGACGGGGGGAGACGCAGTCAGTTGACAACGCTTTAAAGATCAACGGGTTCTACAGGGGCATGCTCTTTCCCATGATGTCGACGGGTGCCATCAACTCCTTACTCTTCGGCATCTATGGCAACCATTTGCGGCAACTGCGTCGAGTTTGCCACAGCGACTATCAGCGGGAACAGCTCGAGTACCACAACATGTTCATGGCCGGATCTGTGGCGGGATTTGTGCAATCATTCATAGCTTGCCCCATGGAGCTGATCAAAGTGCGACAACAAACGCACTGCTGTAAGTAGATTTGAAACTGAGAATTCAGTTTGCCAAAATTGGAATACAATTTCCTTTCCTTATGTATATGTACAATTATATATATATCTGAAAAATATCCGCAGACTACAACGATTATATCTATGGAAAGAAACGCACAGCTTTTGGCACTTTTAAGCGGATACTGAAAAATGATGGCTTCTCGGGATTATATCGAGGTTTAGTGCCCATGATGTGTCGGTACGTAGATATGATTTATGATGACCACTCCCGATTTCTCTGAGTGTAAAATTGTGCAATTGCAGCGATGTGTTGCCCTATGGCATCTATATGCTCGTCTATCGCCAAGCTGCCACCTATCTGGATAACACGGAATTTGTGAAGCAGCGCAGAAGTCAGGGAAATGCGACCAGTATAAATCTATTTGTGACCACGTTTGCGGGCGCATGGGCGGGCGTCTTATCCTGGGTCTGTGTTATACCCTTCGATGTGGTCAAGACCATCATGCAGGCGGACGAGAATCACAAGTTTCGCGGCATAATGCATTGTGTCCTTGTCAACTATCGAGCATATGGCTGGCGTAGTATTTTTCGTGGCAGCTGGATGCTGCTGGCGCGTGCAATACCCTTCAATGGTGCAGCCTTTTTGGGCTATGAGTATTCGCTGGAGTTGTGCCACAAGTATTGATATGTCAATAAACAAACAAAAGGTTTTATTTTAAGCTGCTTCTTTTTTCAAATATTGTAACGACTCTATGCTGTTAATTAACAGTTGCGCTAAAGATGTCTGGTATTAACAGCTACAGACAAGCAGAGGTGAATTATTGTCAAGAAACATATCAACTTAGGCTTAAATTATGCAATATAAATATCATGTGATTTTGTTATGTGCAAATTAAATATTATTTTAATTATGTTTTTATTGTATTAAGAATTCGATAGATTTGTCTTAAATCTGCTTTTATTAAGCAACGAACTAACGAGTACAATTATGCTAAATTGCTAGAAACTATCAACGGCCTGGCAACGCTGAAGACTGCAGCCAAAGCTGTTAGGTAACATTAGAAACACAGCCCAAAGTTATGCAATAAAATTTGTTTGTAATTATTGTCAGTGAGACGAAAATATTTATAATTTATGATACTCACAGGTCGATAGCATAATAGAAAACTCAAAGCAATATGAAATTCTTTTCCGAATTGCATTTCTCTTTTGTCCAACACATATATGCATAACAGCCATGTAAACGCAAATTGCGTCCGTGAATAGAACACTTAACAGCTGTACAACACTATGCCGAAATACACATAACTGACTAATCGATAAGAATTGTCATATCGATAAAACATGGCGTTAGGGTCGGATTACGAGGTGAGCTGAGCGCAATAATTTACCAAAAAATTTGTTATAAAACTAAGTTAATTAAGTCATAATTAAAGTGCAAACAATTGTTAACATGTAATAAGAACGGTGTATCAAGATATATGTGAAGAAATCCAGTAAAATAAGGTTAAAACTATGTTAGAAGTTTGAGGTGTGTTTTTTAACATTACAGAAGCAGCAACAACAACAACAGTGCTGAGCGGGCGTTTTTTTTTTTAAGAAAAAAATCGAAACTCGTAAGTTACGTACATATGTGTGAGTGTGTGAGTTTGTGTGTGTGTGCGTCTGTGTGTGTGTCAGTTATTGGTTTTTGTTGTTTGCGTTGCGCTGCTGCAAGCCGACGCCCTAAGGCGGCGACGTCAAGTATATTAATTTGTTTATGCTGCTGGGACTGTCAGTGAACAATGACTGGGATGGCAAAGCGGGTGTTGGCATTGCTTGTGTGTGCCTAATCCTATTGGAGAGCTTAGCTGTTTTCCCAATGTTGTTGCTACTGTTGTTGCTGCCTACTTGGCAGTTAGCGCACAGACATGATCAATAAATTGAAGTTTAGCGCAGTGGCTCTGCTAGCAAGCTGTTTTTTCTTTTTCTATTCTTTCGTTTTTGTCATTAACTTCTAATTCGCGGAAACAAGTGACAGTGCGCGCTCTCTCTCTCTCTCTTTTTCTGCTAAACACTCGCTTGCCCTCTCTTAATCCCCCTCTCTTTGCCACTGTTCGCTCTCCCGTAGCTCAGGTGGGCATTCGTGGATTAGACGTCGTGTTTGATCGGTTTAGCATGAAAGCGCTTTACGGTGTGCAGCGTATTCGCCGCATTCACCTGGCCGCCACTTTCGATTACGTTTTTAGCTCGTGCACTTGTTTATTGTTGTTGTTGTTGGTTCATGCGCAAAGCTCAGCTGGTTTCGAGTCAAATCCAGTGCGTCCCCCTCACTTATGCGCGTGCTCTGTCTCTCTCACAGCTTGCATGCATAATTTCGCCTGGAAGCAAAAAAAGCTTTATTTTTATAGACTGGAAATTTTCCGCTTTATTTCTTACATAACCGGTACATTTCCAGTGTCTGTGCTCGGTTCTGTTGGCATGCAATCGAAAAAGACAGCCACGCCTCCCCCTCAACCACATATTCCATCTGCCCTCTCGCCCCACTCTGCCGCAGATTCATGGATACGCAACTTTTAGCATTGGAATACCACGCAAACCAGGCAAAAAAAAGAGACAACTGAATCGAAACAACCCTCTGTGGTCAGAGGCACGTTTTGATTCTCTTCTTTCATTTTACGGAATTGGTGTCATTGGGGCGCGTCATGCCTCTGCTAATTATAAGAAAATGTTGTTGTCCCTTACTTGTTTTATATTTCTCTTCATTTGGGGGACCCTTTGATAATTATCAAAAATGTTGTTGCCTCTCGTTGTTGCTATGACTTAATTACTGCTCAAACAATAATTTGTTGCTTCTGAGCGTGTCCCTTCCGCAGACCATACTTCATTACACTTTGTGCAAATTAATTATGATGGACAAACAGAAGGACGTTCATATTTTGTCTTAATTATTTTAGGTTTTCTTAACGATTATAGAATTTTCCTTGCTTCTAAAAAGCCAACAGATGTCTTAATTGTTTTTTTTTTTACAATTTGTAATTAGCTGGTTCTTAAGCTTTTAGATTACTTCAATTAAAAAATAATCGAATGGATAATGATTCTCGAATATTTCTTGGTCCTTGCTAACCAAAAACAACAATCTTCAATATGTTGGTGCTTGAGCTTTTCGATTACTACAAATAAAAAATATAAAAATTACTCGAATGAGTAACCTTAATTAAAGAAGAAATCAACAATCGAATATTTGCAAATTTACAACTAGATTATTCACTGGAAAGATTGAATTATTCTCAAAGCATTGCATACTTTCAAGCGCCACAAGTTAACGAACGAAGAAACTAAAAGCATTGCAGATATTCCAAAGTTTCAAGCGTCTAGTGTAATTTATGATTTTCACGCACAGAAATCCGTACGAAGAAGAAGCACAGAATTATGTAGATATGTTCGTGGCACGACACGAATCGCTAGCGGCAACACTCCCTTTCACTCCGCCCTCTCCACATGATTTCGTATGCTGAGTCATGCGCCTTCAATTTGAGTCAATTTAGAAAAGCACAGCACAAAATCGAGACAAATACAATCTGATAATTTTGTTTGGTGTCTTTTGGAGCAGTATTTTCTAGTTTTACATAGAACTTGTATACACTTCGGTCAAGGTGATAATGTTATTCAGTTGTGAGTTGAAAGGATAAAGGATAAGGGATAGTAAAAAGCTCGCAAAAATAGATTTGCATATCGTTAAGAGAAAGCCACCCTTAAGCTGTTTGGATGAGTATTTGTTTTTTGTTTTTTCCTTCGAAGCAAACATATTGAAAAGCACAGTCTGAGTAAGGCATGCGTGCTGTAAACATAATGTGGCAATAATGTATGCCACAATTATGCATGCCACAATCTGATATATTAATCCTCTTAGAGATCTAGCGGTAGTGATATAACTTTGAATAAACCAAGCGTATGGAATTGAATATATCTGCACAGGGAAAAATCGACATAATATATTAATCAATTCATGAATTGGATTCGTTTCTTCTTCTTTAAGAATACTTTCTTCATTTGAGACGCCAGATGTTAGATGTGAATTTGAGGTTGAAATTTGTTATATAATTCTGGAACGAATGTTATAAATTTACATTAAGTCATCATCAATGAACATTTTTCAAAGTTGAAATCCTTGGATTAAGTAGAAAATCATTGTTCAAACAACCGATTAATTAACAACATTAATCACAGTTGTTCATTGACTTTTAATTAATTCACCACCAAAACTAATAAACTAAAAACAACAAATTCTGTTTATTATTGCTTAAACTAGGCTGTGTTGTGCAAACTAAATTTAATCATTTATAAGCTCCAAACAAATCCAAGACTGGGGGCTGGTCTAATATCTATAAAATTACTCATATGCTGCTCATATGTCATTTGTCAAATTCCAAATAATCGAATATATGAACTAACCGAAATCTATTTCAATTAGTGCCTTTCTAATGTATGTATGTGTGTGTGTGTGTCTGTCTGTCTTCATTTGGCCGGTGAGATAATTAAAGTGTGACGCCATGAAATATGTCTATAAAAATCTAATCAACTATCTATAAAAACTGAATACAATCGAAGACTCTGACAAATATTCTACTTTTCACATGCATTCGTAAATTATGAGTTATCTTTTTGTCTGTTTGTTGCCAATTTGACAGCATTTTAAGGTCGAGGGGGTACCCCTAAGTGTGTTCACAGGGACTTGCATTTATGAGCTGGCTGCGATTTGCGATATTTGGCACAGTTCCAAGCAGGATTGCATAACTATACTCAGTGTAGATGTGAAAATGAAAACAAGTGCCCATAATAATAATAACATTGTATTTATCTCAGCTGCTTATCGGCAACACTTGTAGATAAGTGTGTGTGTGTGTGTTTGTGTGTGTGTGTCTGTGATTTATTTATTGATGTATTTTTAAACACTCTAAGCTCTAAGTTGCGTATCGGTTGAAGTGCTAATCGATGAAATGAATGACGTTCACAACGCACACCTAGAGTTGGTGCGCAGGCGAATGACGCCAAACCCAATCTAACGTCATCATGTGACCCTGCCACTGGACTAGACTGGATTGCAGTAGAGTTACTGGATAGTTTTGGCGAATTTTCGAAGGCTATTGACATCGTTTTCTATCAGAATTGTACAAGGTAGAATTATCTCCATTTTCTTGTCGATCATTTAAAGACTGGTCTGATATCTGATAAATAAGAGTATCTGCTATTCGATCAGCTGTTTTTGGTTGTCTTTGACTGGCTCAAACGAGTTGGCTGCATATGGTTGCATATCACAGCTGAATAGAACTCGAACTTGGGCACAAACACATATATACACAGAAACACACACACACACACACACACGACCATCATGCAGCACACACACACTCAGTTTGAGTGACACGCATTGTTGCTGGCATTAGACAAGAACAATTACCGCAATTTGAACATTATTCCCTATCTTGTGGGAGTCAATCAGCCAGGCTGAGATTGATGCCAGGCGTTGGGGCGGAAATCAGATGACATAACTGCCAAAACTTTGGCGTGCCGTCAATTCAAATCGATTAATCGTCAAAACAAAAAAGGAGGAGAATACCTTAGACATGCGAAAGATTAAATACATTTGTAGACTGGCATCAAATTGCCGACATTAAAGGTTACAAAACAGCCTTATGTGATATAGAAGGCCGATATGAATAAGCATCAAATGTAAGAACATAACTCTTCAGTTTGGTTGGGATATAGAAGTCCGATCTCAATTATACTTTGTTCACATGTGAAGAGTGATTAAGTAGATTTAAAGCTGAGGTTACAGACAGCTATGGCTACATCAACTCGCCTGGTGATGCTGATCAAGAATATATATAGCTTATCAGATCGAATACATTTGCTTTAATACGTTACAAACTTCACAGCAAAATGAAACTATCCTCTACAATGAAATGCACATTTTGGCCAATTCAAATGGCCTGGCCAAATATTTCATATTGATAGGCTATGAAAAAATCAACAAGCAGAAAGATAGCGAATCGGAGACCGAAATAGAGAGAGGTCAATAGCTATGGCTAAAATTTTCCGCAATGTTGATGGCATAAGCAAAAAAGATAAGAATATTCCACATGTGGTTGAGTTTGGCCTTGTCCAAAAAAGTTAAATGTAAAAACTTTTTAATACTTACTATAGTAATAATACCAAACACACACACACACACACCCAAACACACACACGTTGATAATGTGGACAATTGGGCAGAGAGCAGTTGATGCGACAAGTCCGGGAATGTAGCTCAATTGTGCATAAGACTCGCACTTGGCATCTTTGCAACTGCTACTTAAATTGTCATATTAAATGTTTATTTAATTTAATGCCATCTCCACACACATACACACACACACACACACACACACTCAAACACACACACACACACACACCCATAGACAACAATTGTCGACACTTACAGATACGGCCACAAATATTATATACAACAGCTATGCCTGGCCGCAATTTGTTATAATTTAAATACAATTCAATGCGAGCTGCTGACGTTGTTGACACATCGCATTTCCCTGCCTCAACCAAACCAATTATCCACAGGAAAAATCCGTCGAAAGATGATCGTTTAGTATAGCTCACAATTCTCGATTATTATCAATAATGAATTGCATGCTTTCGCAGAATAGCTTTAGAATAATCTCCAGAGCTATTGAAACAATATTTATTATCAAGGTTCGACACGATTCTGCAATCAGTTGTCAAATACAATGCCTTGTTTAATTTTGTTAATCATTTTTTAGCTTTAACTTATCTATGGCAAATCGTCATCTATATCAGCGTCACTTGAGACTAACTGGTTTGCGCACTTAATTCAATCCAGTTGCGTCAAGAATAGATAAGCATAAGCTATCTAAAAAATCTTTTCAGTGTACGAACCAGAGGCCCTTGAGCCAGTTGCCAGGCAAGATTTTTGAGCAGGATACGCTCAAGGTTTGTTTTCTCCAATTTTAAGCTCCATGTTTTTCTCGGTTTAATGCGTTTTTAATTTGATTTTGAATCCCAGTGTGCGTTCCAATTAGCATATGTAGATTTTGGCTTTGACTGTCAGTCTTTAGGTCATTAAGTGGGGTAACCCACACACGATCATCAGTCGTCGCAATTAATTGGGGTAATTTAGTCGTAGTCGTAGTACCCCATAATTATGTTATAAATATATGACTACCAATAAAATACAAGCATGCATAATTAATCGGACAGTTATGTTATCGAGTAGAATTTGTCA
Organism: Drosophila cognata; assembly: GCA_035041535.1. Classification (NCBI taxonomy): domain Eukaryota; kingdom Metazoa; phylum Arthropoda; class Insecta; order Diptera; family Drosophilidae; genus Drosophila; species Drosophila cognata. Next base: position 5,758,087 of record JAWNLC010000571.1, on the reverse strand, counting down.
TATTCGTCTAGACATGGACGAATCTATATTTTAGATTTATACTCATCTCATATATATATATATCTCATCATATATTGTTAATGTATAGTTAAGTATTACATAAGATTAATAATATATTCTCGAATTTCGCTCGTAGATTGTGGAATCTTTTCGTTTAGCTTCATTGTTATCTTTGCTAATTGGGCACAAACATACGTAAGTGCCCTGGAAACGAGTAAGAGGAGTCTGGTCGCCAGAGCTCGACTTGTAGATACCCTGCACGAGAGATTTCTCCTATCGATCAAATTCGATTTTTTTTCGTGTGTCTGCAAATATATTTATGAAATTTTTTTTTTTTATTTTTGTTGGTTTGCTGATTGTTATCGGAAATCGATTTAAATTGATAATAAGAAAACGGCGATTACTTATTTCACATTTCGACACAGCTAGATCGAGAATATATATATTTTCTTTAGCGAGATGCTTCCCTCTGCTTGCTACATACTTTTGCACATCTTCAGTATACCCCCTTTCCCATGTTCGATGGGTGCAGGGTATGTAAAAACTGGCTATCTGCTTTGGCAGCGCCACATAAAAAACTTAATGAAATATGATAATAAATCTTTTAGATAAGCAACGACATCTTATCAGCAGCATTCAAAGTACTTAAATTTAAGTGTCCAGCTAAAATAAATTCTTTGCACTGCAAAAATTTCAATACAACTGACTAGCACGAGAAGAGACACTTATTGTACCCCAATTATTTTTGCGCTGCAAGATATCTTCTTATCTGGAAGGTGGATACCTTAGGCGCAATTCTTTTATCTATCAGCTAGAAGATAGAATGAAATATGAAAAAATTCCGTTTCCAATCAAGAATATCTAAAAAGAGGCGAAAGAAATTGTTAATCTGGTTTACGACAAATAATTTTGTGCTTCTGTACCATTTTTGGGTAATTTTGCCGAGCGAGCAAATATAATCTCAAATCCAAAAAAAAAATTGCTCTTTCTCTCTGCAATTGGCATCAGTGAGAAACTCTTTTTTTTTTTTGAATCCATAAGTCTTTCTCCCCAAGTACTTTGCCCATCCAAGAACACAGTGGCCACATAGCAGAAGAGAGCACACGCGCTGAGTGCTCGGTGTGTTTATGGGGTCTGTCATACGTATGCACTTATGTATGTGTTAAATTACACACTAGGCACTTTGCTTAGTTTATTGTGTATACATATTTTAATTTTGATTAAAATTTATTGCACCACTCAAAAGCAGCAGCGATATACATACGTAAACCTGTCCGCCGCCCACCAAGAAGACAGGCGCATCTGTGTCCAAAGCCAAAGCCAGCTAGTCAGTCAGTCAGTCTGTCTATCTGTCTGTCTGTCTGTCTGTCAGTTGGTCAATCCGTCTGACTGTCGGCCTGGCCACAGGCATACACGTTTGCTATTCGGCTCGTGGGATATTAAGCTCGAGTCTAACAATTGGTTTTTTCCGGGGGCATTTCATTCAAGCAGATCTGCGAGCGACTTTTCTGCGTTATTGTCAGCGCCGTGTCTTAAGGTTCTTTTTTTTCTTATCCATCTAGCTGGAGGTCTTTTCTACTTTTCTACACAATGAATAGCGCGAATTAAAGCGAGCGCGTCTACACTCGTAAATCTATTGTCATAACGCCTACGAGGAGCTACTAGACTAGACGATCTGTGCACTCTGAGCATGCCACAAATCTAGTGGCATCATAGCATCATAGCATCCAACTGAGCTGCAGGGGCACAACACATTTTAATCAGTGCTCAAGTACAAAATGACCAAGTCCGAGCGCCATAGTTCATTCGCTTCATTGTCGGTTTGTCATATGCACATACTTGACCATATATACTATATCACATATATATATATATATGTACTACATTTTTTATGTAGATATATCAAACATTTATGTTGATTATGCTTCTTACAACTGTCTGTGATTTGTTGCTCTGTCGGTTGCCATGGTCATGAACACAATTAAAAATAAAAAAAAAAAACCCCACACCGACTGACGCTTATGTAATCTCTTCACTGACAATCTGTGTAAATAACTGCCTGCCTCATTCGCCAATAACAACTGTGTCTGCCTTGCCACACATACGATTCTTTCACATATCCTTGCTCGTTATCCTCCGAGGGAAATAAAGTTTCTATTTTTGCGGTAACCGTTTGACATTGACATATTGGTTGATGTACAAGTTCATAAGCAATGTTCAGTGGTCTGCAGCATTAGCTAATTCAATTCCCTTTCCATGCAGCATCCGCAAACGTTTCACATTTGTAGCTGCTGTTGAATTATAAATGCTGAAAACAAGTAAACAAGTTGTAACTTCATTTGAGCATTTTTAGCATATTTATTAAAGTTTTCAGGTAAACAAGCTGTAAGTTTATTTAAGTAATTTAACGTATCTATAAATAGGCAAGTTCAAAACATTCCTAACCATTGCGCCATAGGCTATTGCAATTAACAATGCGGGTACAGTTTTAGCTGTAGGCCGTCAATCTGAATTTCACGCTTTTCACACGGCCACGCTGCGTATACGGAATGTGCGAGAGTTTCATCTTTCGCCGGAGGCGTTGCCAACAATATTGTTAATGCGCTGACATATTTATTTTGCTTAAATGTCATAAGTGCCTTTTAATACTAGAAATATATAACACATCCATAAATATCACATATATTCAAAATTCATCGCCTAGCAAAGGCTGTTTGGCTTTCATGTCGCTTATTGATTTTCCAAATATTTATTTGGCAACACAAAGCCACTAGCTGTCGATTCACATGCCCTACAAACAGATGCTTAAAAGGGGTATGAAAATTTGCAAGTAATGGATAATGGATAAAATGCTTGTGTGAACCCGTGAATGAAAAATATCAATATTTAAGAGGTGTCTAGTCCTATGATTATGTTCTCTGGCTAAAATGGTAATAGAAACATTTCCAACTGCAATTTGGAGTATACATTTTTGACATATGTGTTTTGAATCCCAATCGGATTATCAGAAGTAAAGAACACATTATATATTTGAATCACTACATGAAAAATATGTTCCCATACACGAACTCAATTGTGTGTAGAAGTAATTAAGAGCTGAGTACACAGAGTATCTGTTAGTCGTAGCTACTAATTGTAGGCATTCGTTGCTTGTTTAAATTACATTCGCATTGCTGCCACAATTGGAGACTCGTGCGTTTCATACACGTGCTGCAGGCGTGGCTCGAAAGGACTACACTCGCATTGAGCTGTCGTCAAGTGGGCGAAAAGTTATAGAACAAATGTATTTATAAAGCTGACGCGCCCATCGACAAATGTGTATAAGTATATAACAACAGCAATAACTCTACCACAATGTGAACATGACGAATGGCAATACCATTATTAAAAATATGTATGTATATATATATATATATATGCGTATGCATAAAGATATATAGTAGCTGAATGTAATGCCTTTTTTTGTCAGTTGACCATTTGTCAGCTGAACTCATCGGCCCTCGGACATTGTTGGCCAACTATCGACTCGTTTACATAAGCGAACTTTGCACGCGAGTTAAGTTATTTCAAAGGGTGGGATTTGGTGTTGCGGGTGTGATATGCCTTTTGTTGTAGTTGTTGTTGTTGTCGTTGTTGTTGGCACTCGTTTTGGGGTCACAGCTGCAACATCGTGCCAAAGTTTGTACACCGAACAAGCACACACATACACTCTCACACACACACACTTACACATGGACACTCGTGCTGTTTCGTGTTGTTACATAAGTTGGATATTAGAATAGGCGAAAAGGAGGCGCTGCTCCTCCTCCTCGTGCACAGTTCACTTTATGCTATTACGTGTACTCTCAGCACATTTAGCCCGCAGCGCCGGCAGCGTCGGCCACTTAAAGTCAGTGTGCGCCTATTGTTTGCTTACGCGCTTACAGTGAAAACTGTCCAGAAGCGATACACATCGTTAGACATTGAAATTACCAAATTCAGAACTACAAAAAGGAGAATATATATGTATAATTATTACGATTATGAGCTTAGAGACTATTAGAGCTAGACACTTCAAATTTGGATTATAAGTTCTCATATATATTTTGCTTAGATGCATATGCAACTGAAGACATTATGTATGTTATATGAAACACCCAAGATATAATAGTAATCTCATATTGATCTATTCACTATCCGCAGGCACTGTTTTGAGCAAATTTGGGTGTAAATTTTTTTAAAACTTTATAAATAACTACAAGTATCAGCTGGATTCGTGTAGTCGAGCAAGTAAATTATACAAAATAATAGTATATTCCAGCTGCGTAAACTAACCTTAACCAAACAATGGTTGCTAAATATTTAACTCTTTTAACTCTTTGAATGAAAATATGTTCTTAGATTTTTCCATATCTACATTAAGTATTTCGAATTTTGTCCACCATTCCTTGATAATATCAACGATTTTTTCGCAAAGTCAGTATGTCACATCGTCAAGGACCTTTGGTCGGTTTAATTTCAGCTAAGCAGCTTTTACTGTACACAAATCAACCACCTCAGCCCCCGCTGCTTAAAACCCTGTCAGCAAGTTTCTTTTGCTGCGATTGCGATATCTTTATTGATTTTCTGTTTGGGTTTTGTATTACTTGGATCTGTATGTGTGTGTGTGTCCGTGTGCGAGAGTGCTGCTGACATTTAGTGTAATTAGACTTGCTCGTTTGCTCGTATTTGTATTCGAGCTGAAGTACCCAAAATAGAACTGCACCACTTAAGATAGCTGGCAAGTGAAAGATGTCCTCGCTCAAGAGTCCTCCCCCCATTCCCCAAACCATGTTCATAAAACTTACTGCTGACATTTATATTTTACTTTATGCTCTGACTGACTTTTTTGTTTTTTATTTTTTGTCCTTTTTTTTCTTTTTGGGTAATGGGTGAGTTTGTCCAACTGCTTGACATTCTGATGAATAATTAACATCTCGCTGTGGATGTGTGTGTGTGTGTGTGCCTGCGTGAGCTGACGTCATTGTTGCTGAGACGCTCGATAAGCGATTAAAAGTCGGGACATGACGAATTGTAAAAGTAAATGTCGAAAATGACCAATAGTCGTATTGTACCCGTTTTATCAAAAACGTTTTTGTTTTCATTTTTAGCTGCTTATACAATTCATGCAAATGTCTATGGCTCGAAAATCGTCTGACTGACACACATTCCTGCGCAGCAGTTAACACACACATACACACTCCCTCTCTCTTAGCCTCAGCCTGAGACTCTTGCTCGAGTCTCGATTATATGAGGGCGCTTCTGCTGCTCCAGTTTCGAAGTTCTCGCACCACTGTACACTGTACACTGCCCATTGCCTGCCTCACTTGTCACACTGCCATACATTTCGCGCGAGAGTTCGAAAGCTTATCTAATGCACAAGTGTGTACTATACATATGCAGCCAGCCAGCCAGCCGCGGTAGGAGCGAAACATCTGGTAAACGAAAAGCTCGGAGCGATATATTCGAATTCGGACGAACACGATAGAATTATTTTTTTTTTTGCTTCGTTTGTTTGAACGAAAGCTTAACCACTCGCGGCATGCTGAAAATTTTCAGTCGAGCGTTGTTACCGAACTAGGAAGGTCGGTCTAACTGTAGTAGCTACATTGAGCTCTCGTCTCTCAAACGTCGGGTGGTACAGCCAGTGTGCCAGTACTAGTACAGCTCTACACAGCTCCGCTCTGCCCGCCGCCTCCTCCTGCGTTGCGCTGGTGCTGCTGCCCGCTGCTGCTGCTTACACAATAACTGTGCATCGATAAAGCCGAAGAAGAAGCATACAGGATACAAATATACATAGAAAAGAAGCAAAAAATAGAAAAAACGCAAACTCTTAAGCTGTTCCACAGCTTAACGAGTATAAAAAACGCAACGTGTGTGTGATTTGTTATTGTTGTTCGCAGTTAAAGTGTAAAATATAGTTTAAAGGGGTAGTTTTCTGTGAAATCACACCCCCTCTGATCGCCCCCTCAACATCGAGGCACAGCTAAACGGAAAGAAAATTGTGTAATAGCACTCGAAGTGTAAAAGGTAGACATCAAAAATCAAACAAGACTCTTCTTACTGTGGGTAATATTTCTCATCTTTTTATTATGTTGTCGTTGGTGTTTTACTCTTTAAATGCACCCCTATTAAAACTATATATCTTTATGTATATATATTTATATATATATATATAAAGAAAGGAAAAATTAAAGAGACCAACGACAACGTCCTTGTACAAAATCGATTTTCCAAAACTTCATGCCAGAGCCGTAATGGATACGTATGTGGTGTATATATATATACATATGTAATAGTTAAAGTGTCTTTCAAGAACTGTATAATTAATATTTAACTGATTGATTATGTGACAATGTGTCTGAAATGTCTCTTCTCATTTAACATACACGTTAACAGTAACTTTCATTTGATTTGACATTCAGTTTCCAGTGCTGCTTTTCTGTCTAATCGAATTTTCTATACATAACATAACAGTACTTACAGTGGTCGCGAAAACTTTTGCAAACATTATTTTTGTTGCTTGCAAATTCGCATGAAATGCAAGTCAAAATTTTCTTCTTTTTAAAAGTAACATGCAAAAATTGTAAAATTGCAAGAAAAGAAATGCATCGAAAAATACGGTAATAATTTCCCATTTTAGCGGTCACTGTATGTAATATTTGCATGCATACTAAGTATGTGTGTATTATATACAACATATTTGTCCGTCCGTCTGTTCTTTTTTCTTTCGCTTTATGCACATTAATTTTTTATAGCGCTGACGTACATTTGGTGGCAATGAAATCGTTTAGATTCAATTGCGGCGATTTCATTTTGGAATAGCAGTAATTTCCTGGCCACCCCAAATGGTTGCCTGTGCCTGTGCCTGTGCCCCTCTATATATATATATATATATATATCAATATATATATACAGAATCCCCAAGCATAGGAGCCCAACTGAAAGAGAGCAGCGGGCAATGAGGGGCGTCCAAGTTAGGGTGCTTGACAGAAGGAGGAGAGAGGTGACGACCACCCGTTGTTGGTTATTTCATAATTCTGTACGCGCTGCCAAAGCGTAGCATAGAAACAGAGATGGAATAATCTTGGACAACATCACTCTAATGTATATTCTTTTTACATTTTGTATTTCGCATATCCCTTACACATTATACTCTGTGCTGCGCTGCCTCTCAGTGTGCTCACTATTAGATGGCGCTCATTTTCGAAGTGCCAGCCATTGCATTCGATATCGAAAATCATGCGCCCTCACTATTGCTCTGCACTCTCTCTTTTGGCTCTTGTCGTGTGCCATTATTTAACATCCTTCTACTGCTACTGCTGCTAACTGCAGTTTCTATTCCAGTTGGCTACCACTTCCAATTTCCATGCCGACTCTCTCTGCATTGCTTTTTACTTTTAGCTTTCCATTGGCTTTGGTAGTGCGGTCCACTTGCTGCTTCGCCGCCATGCGCTGGCTGGCTCCTCTGCTCCCTTCCAGGGTCGTCTCTTTTCTCTTCTTCTTCGTCTTTTTTGGTGCCTGCCTGCAGATTGTTGCATAAGCTAAAAATCATTAAATTTTCTTTTCATTTTTTCTCCCTTTTTTTTGTTTTATATTTCTTTATGGCAGTTCTGTTCCTTGTTTTATGTTTTTTTTTATAACTGTTATTAAGTTTTGTCTCTGTAATTTTTTTTTATTATTTGTTATACGTCGTTTTACTGTCTCACTTCGTCATATCGCAGGCGTTATGAGTATTCAGGTGGGTAAAAAGAAAATAATAATATTTACAAAAATAATCAGAAATATGTGTTAAATAGACGGTATTTAACGTACTAATTTAATTATCATTAATTTGCGATCATCATTTGCATATATAATTTAATTTTTAGCTTCCTATTAATGTTAGTATTAGTTTTTTATATTTATTGAATTTACTTATTACGTGCTTAACACAAATGCTAAGATTGTTTTATCTGTCCCCAATACCACCCTACTTTTTATTATATGGGGATTTATTTACGGATAAACCTCTAATCTAATTTAGTCTGATGGGTCTCGCATGTTAAGTGATTAAGACGTTTCAGAGAGAAATGTTGTAGCTCTGTGTAACAACGAAGCAACGAAAATGACCGCAAAAAATGTATGATAATGAACGCTTCAATAATAGACAAACGAGAATCGGTTAAGCAGGGGAAAAAAATGCAAAACACGCGAATAATTAGCGTTTATTTGTTAAAAGTCATGTATTCAGACAGGGACGTGTTTGAACTGGAGATCATTAACATCTGCTTACCAAAAATTCGACGAAAAACAGTAAAACGTGTTCCTCTTCCAGAAGTGACTGATAACTCAGCATGTATTCTCCCCAAAAAATAAAATAAACAGGTCTACCACCCCACATAAAACAATCAAAACAAACTGGAACTGGTTTTTAACTGAATGTCGAAGATCTCAGTTAGAGTTCAAAAGATCGATACGCCTTGCAACTGACAATTTAAATTGATAAGCTCAAAGCACCTGTTTCTGTGTTCTAGTTTTAGACTGGTTGAAACCGGACAGACATAGACATAGACGGACAGAGATATAGAGAAAGAGAGAAGGAGAGAAGCTCAGCTCAGTTGAAATGTGATGTTTTCTGCACTTTCGTTAAGCTGAGATTGAAATGGAAAATTGTTTACAATTGCCGTTGCCATTGTGTGGCTTAATTTGCTCATTTTTTTCTATTTTATTTTCTTTTTGGGCACATACTTTTATGGCATATGCATATGTGTGTGTGTCTGTGTGTGCCTATGTGTGTGTAGTGTGTATTTAGCTAGTGCTTTTTTGCCAGATAGGTTTTTGCATTGATTGAACAATTAGCGGGGCCGAGCTGACTGACTAACTGACTGGGTGACTGCCTGTCAATTTTTTATCTCACTCTCGCCATGCATCCGATAACTGGTGGTTATGTAGTTTGTATGTTGTTGTAAATTGATATTCAAGTTCAAATGCCAAATGCTTTGCGCGACAAAAAGTGCGCGCCAAATGCTCAAACAATAACGTTGGGGAAACCGCTGGACAGCAAACACACAGATATATACACACACACACACACAGAGAAACACATGCATTTGTATCAGATAGCGCTTAATTGGCAGCGTTATGTAAACTTCTCTGTGTCGTCAGCCGGGCCATTGTCGCTTTTTGATTTATATCCCAACCATCCTGAGCCAGTTTGCCCCCAAAGCGTTCTAATTGTTTTCGACCAGCTCTCCTCCAATTCTCCTACAGTTCTCGAATCTCACATGCTGCGTTTTGTCACTACTACTACCATAACAACAACAACAATTTACAACACAATTCGCATTCAACATTTTCAATGGCCGCGTGACGCGTTTCGTTTTCAAATTTCAAATGAATCGAACCATGAACACAACAAATAAATAAATAAATACAACAAAATAAAAGTCACCTTTCAATTGATTTAATTTATTTAGGAAAAAAGAAATTATCGCCAGTCAGACAGCCCTGTGGGAGTTAAAAAAAAAAACAAAACTGTATATCGAATGTGTTAACAATTGATTTGCACTATTTTTAGTCTACTCGTTAAATTGTAAGTTTAAGTTACAGTTAAGCTTTAACACTAACCCATTTTATATTATACCCCTAGATTGTTTAGCATACGTTAATCAGCAAATATATATATACCTGCATATATATATATATATATATATATATATAGAAAGATCTGAAATTTTCTGCAATCTAATCAAACCAGAAGCAAACAAACAAATAAAGGGCCGCAGTTATTAAATGTGCGTAAGCAGAACACATATATATACATATTTAAAAAAAAAGAAAAAATTTGTGTTTTCAAGATTTATTTCATGCCCCACTTTAAAAGTCAAAAGCCCAAAAGACCCCTACGACCCTCCTACCCCCATTTGTACAATCGCTTGAGCAAATAAATAATCAAAGCACAAACAAAAGTCGACGAATTTGCTTTTGCTGCCCATCAAGCGTTGCCGGCGTCCAAGCGATCGCGCCAGGTTGATCCTACCCCCACCCCCACCCCCACCAGCATACTCGTATATACATATATATTTATACAAGTACATATATACTTAATTATCTGTATATATTTTGTATCTCTCTCTGTCTCATCCGCTCGCTCCCTCGTGCGCTCTTTGTTTGTTTAATTACTTGGCATGTCGTTTTATTTTGCATGAGTTTTCAAAACCTATAACAGCGATAAATTTTTTGCGTACAGTGCTCACTCGAAAATTACAACCTTGAGATGTATAAAGTGAAATCTGATTGAAGTTTTTGGAAAATGTTGATTCACCATATATTTTTTTTAAGTATATATAGAAAAACCTATGTAAAATCTTAAAATAATGAATATACTTTAACTAGTACAATTATAAACCTCTTCCAAATTGATAAAAAAAAAGTATATGTTATCGTGTTAACTTTAACAAGTGATCACTGTGCTCAAATATTAATTGTTTGTTTGGTATTTTTTTGGTTTTTGTACTTTCGAGTTACATTTTATGATTCATAATGACCGTTTCGCTGATTAATATTCGCATAGTTATGGAGGCTAATAATCGCAAAAGGCACCAATTCAACCCCATTATTGACGTCAGTGGGAGTCACATAATGTAGTGGTATTATTTATCAGCCTAGTAACTATATCCATCGCCTTCCAATTTCTATTAAAATAGAGGCACATGCGCCCTGTTATCCCTACCTATTTTCAGTTGATCAGCACTGCCAACATAATTCATTGTTCATGTGGGATTGTCCTCGTAGGGGTGTTCTAGTGTTATTTGTATCATGCTAAACTATTTGTATGAGTAGATTATTATTAAGATTCGCTTATGCCATACAGTTTTGTTACATCATCATCATCAGCATATATGTAGTGTGTAATGTTTATTTTATTAGTTAATCATGTGTATCCGAATCAGTCTAGTGTTCTAAGTGATGCATTTAATTATGCTTGTCGTTTTGTTTTTGTTTCGCCATTGTTTGTTACGTTTTGATTTGTATTTCTTCCCGTCGTTCATCATCAATCAACATCATCAATAAATACCAACACCAATACCAACACCAACACCAACACCAATATCAATATCAACAACTACAGCATGGGAGAGCGGACTCTTATCGAGTCGCAACGGTTATTGCAACCGATGACGACAATCGCACAGCCGATGGCCGCTACAAGGTAAATTGCTTCTTTTTTTGTTTTGTATTTTCGTTTTCATTTTAAAAATTTTCGACACACATGTTCATAAATACATACCCACATATATGGCAAATGTGTAAATATATAAAATATACTGTACACAAAAAATCATCGATTTGTTCCACATTCCTGTCGATTCGTTCTTTTATGTTTTCAATTTATACTATTTATTATGTGCTTATGGGTTATTTGCTCTTTTTTCTTAACATTTTCATCACTCTATTTGCGTTTCTTACATACTTACATTTATTATTTATGCATTTATATAATATTTACTCGTAATTTGGGCATGATTCCAACATTATTCTGCCACTTGACATTTAAGCGAAATCATCGAAAGATCGAAAGATCGAAAGATCTTAAATATAGCACAACCAGTGCATTCATATGAGATTTATTCGAATTGAAGTATACTGTAATAAATTAAATGTACTGTATAAATAAATAAATGGAAAATTCTATAGAATATACAAATATAATAGAAAAAAAAGTGTTGATAATTCTCAACAAAGGTCATCGTAATTGCAACCCGGTGGAGTTCACGAGCATTCAAGTAGAACGCGTTTAAGCCAGTTTTGAGCAATTCCAGATAGTTTGAAATATGTGCACTTGTGACGTCACGCTGTGATAAGTACAGCAACAAAAAAAGACAGGCATAAAATATAGCCTATAGAGCATTGCCACAGACCCGAGACTAGACTAACGACAGCTGGCGTGTCTATATCTATATGTCTGGTATATGTATATATATATATATATATACATATATATAGTATAAAATTATTTATAATTATTTCATGTGTGGATTTCTTTGCCAAATTGAAAAGTTTAGTGAGGTCAATGTGTGCATGATAAATAAATATAGGTACTACCCATATATTATATGATCCGTTGTAGATTATTATTTCGGGTTGTTAAACAACTCGTTTCCTACTTAGTGCCTTTTGTAGATAGTAACAATTTTAGATTGTATCAATGGTTTTTTGTCTCCCTCCTTTTATTTTTATTTATTTTTTGTTTTTAAACATTTTCATTCATTTTACGTGACATTCACATTTTGCGCGTTTTGCGCGCGACTAAAATCGCTACATGATGTTTTGCATGCGCGCTGTATTTTTTGTATTCAGCTTAGATTAGCGAGAAGCAAAACAAATATTCTCACGCTCGTTGCTCATTAGCAATTACGAGTATTTAGCTCCTCCTCCACCCACCCCCTACCCATTCGATGGATCACCCCTATAACCGAATGGGGTAATTGGTAAGTTGGGATCGTGTGGCAACTATTATGGTATTGTAGCTGATAACTCTTCTCTATGTAACACTCTCTCTAAAATGGTAAATGGTCTCCTTTACAAAGTGCACCCTATTACAAAGTCCAATCTGGGGCATAACGGTTAATGGCATGGAGTAAATCGATCTTTGTGTTTTCTATTTTTTGGGTTAATTGCCTCTCAAAATACAAAATAAAACGGAAACTAATTTGTATATTTTTTTTCACCCGTCCTTCAACCCCTTTGTAATGCCCACAGTCAAGACGCAAGATGCCGGCCAAAGCAGTCAATAAGAAAGAGAATTTAGATGATCTCAAACAGGAGTTGGATATCGACTTTCATAAAATCTCTCCTGAGGAATTGTATCAGCGCTTTCAGACACATCCCGAAAATGTAAGTGCATCCAACGATGAAAATGAAAAACATCCATCTAGTTAATAGTTGATCTAATATGAATTTATTTGTGTATAGGGTCTGAGTCATGCCAAGGCCAAGGAGAATTTAGAACGAGACGGTCCCAATGCGCTCACACCGCCCAAGCAGACGCCCGAATGGGTGAAGTTCTGCAAGAATCTGTTCGGCGGCTTCGCCATGCTGCTGTGGATCGGTGCTATACTTTGTTTCGTGGCCTATTCGATTCAGGCCACAACCAGCGAGGAACCGGCCGATGATAACTTGTATCTGGGTATTGTACTTTCCGCTGTCGTCATTGTGACAGGCATTTTCTCCTACTACCAGGTGAGATACGATCTTAACGGACTTGAAAGTGGGTTCCTGTAATAATTGTATGATTTGATGCACTTTAATATAGGAATCGAAAAGTTCCAAGATTATGGAATCGTTCAAGAACATGGTGCCCCAGTTTGCCACTGTTATACGTGAGGGCGAGAAACTGACGCTGCGCGCCGAGGATCTGGTCCTGGGCGATGTGGTTGAAGTGAAGTTTGGTGATCGCATACCCGCCGACATACGCATCATTGAGGCGCGCACCTTTAAGGTGGACAACTCATCGCTGACTGGTGAATCGGAGCCACAATCGCGTGGTGCCGAATTCACACACGAGAATCCCCTGGAGACAAAGAATTTGGCCTTCTTTTCGACCAACGCTGTGGAGGGCACTGCCAAGGGTGTTGTCATTAGCTGCGGCGATCATACCGTTATGGGTCGCATTGCTGGCTTGGCATCCGGTCTGGATACCGGCGAGACACCCATTGCCAAGGAAATTCATCATTTCATTCATTTGATTACTGGCGTCGCTGTGTTCCTTGGCGTTACCTTCTTTGTGATTGCCTTCATTTTGGGCTACCACTGGCTGGATGCTGTCATCTTTTTGATTGGCATCATTGTCGCCAACGTGCCCGAGGGTCTGCTGGCCACTGTCACCGTGTGCCTCACCCTGACCGCCAAGCGTATGGCATCGAAGAATTGCTTGGTGAAGAATTTGGAGGCTGTCGAAACCCTGGGCTCCACCTCGACCATCTGCTCCGATAAGACAGGCACACTCACTCAGAACCGAATGACAGTCGCTCATATGTGGTTCGATAACCAAATTATTGAGGCCGACACCACTGAGGATCAGTCGGGTGTTCAATACGATAGAACTAGCCCTGGATTCAAGGCGCTCTCTCGCATTGCCACTCTCTGTAACCGTGCCGAGTTCAAAGGTGGCCAGGACGGTGTGCCCATTCTGAAGAAGGAAGTCAGCGGTGATGCCTCCGAGGCGGCACTGCTTAAATGTATGGAACTTGCTCTCGGCGATGTGATGAACATTCGCAAGCGCAACAAGAAGATTGCCGAAGTGCCATTCAATTCGACCAACAAGTACCAGGTGTCCATTCACGAAGTTGAGGATGCCAACGATCCACGTTTCCTGCTCGTCATGAAGGGTGCTCCCGAGCGTATTCTCGAACGTTGCTCGACCATCTTCATCAACGGCAAGGAGAAGGTACTGGATGAGGAGATGAAGGAGGCATTCAACAATGCCTACATGGAGCTCGGCGGACTTGGCGAGCGTGTGCTCGGTTTCTGTGATTTTATGCTGCCCTCTGACAAATATCCCACTGGCTTCAAGTTTAACACTGATGACATTAACTTCCCCATTGACAATCTGCGCTTCGTCGGACTCATGTCCATGATTGATCCCCCACGTGCCGCTGTGCCCGATGCCGTGGCCAAGTGCCGTTCTGCTGGCATTAAGGTCATCATGGTTACCGGCGATCATCCGATTACTGCCAAGGCCATTGCCAAGTCTGTCGGCATCATCTCTGAGGGCAATGAGACCATTGAGGATATTGCCCAGCGCCTCAACATCCCCATCTCTGAGGTCAATCCCCGCGAAGCCAAGGCCGCCGTTGTCCACGGTGCCGAACTGCGCGATGTATCCTCCGACCAGCTCGACGAGATCCTTCGCTACCACACTGAAATCGTGTTTGCCCGTACCTCACCCCAGCAGAAACTCATCATTGTCGAGGGTTGCCAGCGCATGGGTGCCATTGTGGCTGTCACTGGTGACGGTGTCAACGATTCGCCTGCCCTAAAGAAGGCCGATATTGGTGTTGCTATGGGTATTGCCGGCTCCGATGTGTCCAAGCAGGTGCGTTCTTTTAAACATCTTAATATATATAGATGCCTAATCAATGTTTGATTGCGGTTGCAGGCTGCTGACATGATCCTGTTGGATGATAACTTTGCCTCCATTGTTACTGGTGTTGAGGAGGGTCGTTTGATCTTTGACAATCTGAAGAAGTCCATTGCATACACTCTGACCTCCAACATTCCCGAAATCTCACCCTTCTTGGCCTTCATTCTGTGCGACATACCACTGCCATTGGGTACAGTTACAATTCTGTGCATCGATTTGGGCACTGACATGGTAAGTTTACCCGCCCGCCCAAAACGAGCTAACCACCTAAACTAATCTTAATTAATATATATATATATATATACATATATGTGCCTAAGATATTACTGAGCAAGTTAAATGTAAAAGTTTCAACAAGTCAAGTTAGGTAGCTACTTAAGAATCCATCCCCCCCAAAAACCACCCGCCACATAAATTGCATAACCTCTCCAATTGAATACAATTGATTTGGGGCGAGCAGATACCAGCCATATCGCTGGCCTACGAAGGACCCGAGGCGGACATTATGAAGCGACGTCCACGCAATCCCGAGGTGGACAATCTAGTCAACGAAAGGTAAAATGGAAATGAATTACAATTCGATTAGCTCGCCTGCCCGCTAACTGCCAGTTTTAGGCTACAAATATATGTACAACTCTCTGTTCGTAGTTTAAGTACTCTCCTACCAACGATTGAGCTGCTGGCTCGTAAACTCTGTAATACTCTGTACGAAAATTGTAAATTGTAAAACCGTTTTGCTAATCTTACGCTCCTGCAATAATCCACAACCTAGGTGCCAGCCATATCATTGGCCTACGAACATGCCGAAGCCGATATTATGAAGCGTCCGCCACGTGACCCATTCAACGATAAATTAGTGAACTCAAGGTGCCAATCAAGTCAATTTCTACTACCCAAACACATACACACACACACACACACATACACTCACACTCACACTAACATTAACACACATGTGCACACTTAAAGAAAAACCAAAAAAAAAAAACCAAAATACTAAAACTAAAAAAGCGTTTTAGCTGCAACACATCATAAACTATAACTTATCGATGTCTGTGTATGTGGCTGGATTGTAATTAGCATAAGCGTAAATTAAACTAAAACAAAAAAAAAAACCAATAACAATAACCAACTTGCAGCGCAGCAAAGAACTAAATACAACTAACTAACAAACCGTTCAATTTTATGGTTTACAAAACTTACTCTAAGATTATCATTTACACATTGAACATTTGTCACCCATTTTTGTAGCATACTCTACTCGTCTTGAAGCCATTGAATCTCATTCTTCATCGTGATCGCCCATTCGCCCATTTCATTCACAACTCTGTACAATTCCCGCCTCTTTTTTCACACACTTTATATATATTTTGTGTTTACAGTTTTATTTGTAACAAAAAGTAATTCTCAATTGGCCACACACAACCATACACAAATACCCACGTTCTTCTGCCTTTGTGTAAATTTGCGAACAGTTTCCAAAAAAAAAAACAACAACAACAACAAAAAAACTAAACAAAATATAACCAAGAAAATTTGCCTCTGTTCTAACGCTCTAAATGTTAATTGGTGTGCGTTGTACATGTTTCGTTTACCTCACCGCCAAAATTGTTTTTCACAAGTGTTTTTTTTTAGTTTTCCCACCGCCCCCGCTGAAATATTGGCATTGTTTGTTTAATATATATAATTTATGCGTTTTGTAAAACTAAACCAAAATTTAAACAAAAATCAAACCGAAATTAACATTTGCAAAATTGTTTCACGTACATATTTGGCATTTACACATTATACAATATATTGATTGGTATTAACACTAGTTTCAGCAAATATCCAAATTAACTGCACACAAAATCTGTAGCAAATACAATAGTCACAAACGCATACATAGCATATCAAGAACTCCAAAAAGGAAGTTCTTGAAATTTTTGAAAATTATGCAATTTACGATTTAAGTTTTGTTTTTGTAAATCTTTTAAGTTATTTAAGTTGCGACACAATTCCTCACCCTCAACTCTCAATACTCAAACTCAACTGAACTCATTTTAACAGCTGACTAAGCTAGCTTTAAGTCGCCCAGTTCTTAAGTCTTCGCTTATTCAATTAGTATATAAGTTGCCAATGGTTTTCCTTCCCCTTTAACCAAGCCCTTACCACCCACCCACCACAACCACCCTGCCAGTAGTTTTACAGATTTCGCAGTCGTTCTCTACCGTTTCCGTTTGACACCCTTGCAGAGGAGAGAGAGCGCGATATATATTTCAGAATGAGAGATAGATACCAACTGAATTTGCCATAATTTATCGTATTGATTTTTAATTTATTTTTATTCCACAATCGTTGAACGCGCTCGCACGTTTAGGTGCCAGCGATTTCCTTAGCCTATGAGACGGCTGAGTCTGATATTATGAAACGCCAGCCCAGGAATCCCTTTTGTGATAAGCTGGTCAACGAAAGGTAAAGTTTTTCTTTGTGCTGCCTGCAACAAATAACAACAATAACAACTACAACAAAATCAAACATATGAGAAAATCAAAATCAAATACACCAAAACATACAAAGTACAAAGTAAAAAGTCAAAGTCAATCTGAGGTGCAAATGAACAACAATAAAACTCTTCTTCTTGCAACCACAGCAATTAAGTCAACAACGTTTTTTTTTTTTTGTCATTAATAATGATCTTAAAGGAAATTTACATATTTTGATATTTATCTAAAGTACATTTTCGAAAATGTTTTTCGGTCAAGAACTTTAAAGCAAAGTACGCTTTCTATCTAAAGAAATTTAATTCAGTCATCCTTTTTTGTCTACTATTAAACTAAGAACTAAGAACTTTTCAAATTAGCTTCAAGTATTCTTTAGCCTATAATTGCTTTACATTATTTGGTTGAATGTTTTTAAAGCTGTGCATTTTTTTGTTGTTAATATTTATTTATGTTTAATCAACATTAAATTTGATTCTTTTATGTATTTTTTGTGAAGAGTTTTAGTTTGTTAAATTTTTTTTTTGGAGAATTCTAATTATTTTTGTTACATGTTTTATGTTTTTGCTCTTGAGTACCTTCAAGTTTCAGTTCTAGTTAAATGTCTCTCAAGTTAAGTAACGTAATGTTGGAATTTTTCTAGATTATCATCATTGTTGATCTCGATTTTACATTTTACTATAGCTCAACTAAAAGCAGTATTTAATTTCGATTCTGAAGCACTTTCATGCTGATCTAGTTAAAATAATATTTAATAACTTTTGCTCTTTAGCAGCAGACTTCTTCAATCACTGGGGCTATAGGCTCTACAAATACACTTACAATTTTATTAACTCTACAAAATTTATTTTTCGCGAAGTATCTTACTACTTTTATTTCATTAAATATTTTCTCTTATTTCAAAAGTTTCATTTAACTTTTTTGATGTAATTTGCGCTTCTCATATTATATTCCAATGCAATGATATATAATGCTATATACAACTTAATTCATATGCGCATACTCGTATTCCAATATATACTTAAATATATATACATATATATCTAAAATAGCAACAGTTTATTTATGTAATTTCAATTAATTTTTGCAATTCTTCAATTTATCAAACAATATCAAATCTGAAACACTGAAAATCAAAGTGAAAAAGAAACACAAAGAAAAACTACTCAACTACTTATTCGGGTGATAATTATCTGATGCATCTCTTCTTGGAAAAAATCAGAATCAACGAATTTCGCACCTGAAAAACTGAAAGAAAAAAAACAACCAAACACCTGGAAAATGTCTCACCAGTTCTTCGAAAAACGACCACTTTCGGCTTACATAATTCTCAAATGATTATTCACACAAGCAATTCGAATTTGCTTACTTTTGGTCTCTCTTGCTCTCTTGCTTGAATATGTAATTTTGTGTATCTACTACGGTGCTCCAATTCTTTCTACTTGCCCGCCCTATGATTTCATTGCTTGTAACACTCATTTTTTCTATAAGACCAATTCTCTTAACTTTCGATTATCTATCTCAATTCCATTTTGGAAGGTAAGTCTACGTCAACGTTGTTTCTGCGCCACCCGCCCGCTCGACTAAGCCAGATCTAGAGTGTGTATCCATATATATATATATATACAATTAGTTGCGATCTCAGACAACTTTTGCATAGCGTTATGTTATCTTATTATTATGCTAGTACAGATCTAACTATACTTCTAGCGAGTCTCTAATATACAGTTATGTCATTTTCCCTACACTTAATTATGCTAACTATTATTGTATCTCGAATTTAATGCATTTCTAGCCAGTAGTTGATATGTTCTCAACATACTCATAACCCATTTAAAAGTTTTCTCTCTGATTGTTCGACAACATTGAAAACATCTCTAATCTCTTGATAGGTCGGTCAGTTTATCAATCATCAATCAATCAGTCATTGTTTTGATTTGTAGTGAACCAATCGCGTTAAAAACTGGCGCAAGTTTTCTCTAGTCTTAATCTTACTTATATATATATATATATATATACAAAAAGCAAAAATCTAGTGCAAGTTAAGCTCTAAGCAAACTCTTTACCAACTCAAACGTATTCCTCTTTTTGTACTACCCGAAGTTTTGTTACTTGGGTGCCCGATTTTTGCCACCCAGTGTAGTTTATAGCTTTGTAAGTACACACAAGAGCTAACATACCAAACACAAGATACAAACTTAAACAATAACAATTACCACCAAAGAATAATACCAATTACCAAAGAAATACTAAACTTGATAAGCTCTTGATTGAACACTGTGTAACGCTCTCTTTATCATATACCAAATGCAACTGCCCCCCTATCTCTCTCTGTCTCTCTATCTAAGGACTACTTATTAACTATAACTAATTTATACGAAAACTATCTTAGCAAATATACTTATATATCTATTATTAGTAATTACTATGACAACAAGTATTTATTATCTCATATACATACAATATGCCAGCAAGAGATTATACGTCAAACTTTAACCAAGTTTTTCCTTTTTCGTGTTTTCCCCCACATTTTTTTCTAACTTTTATTATGTCTTTCTTTTGATTATGCTCAAAAAATGACGATACTACTTGCAAATTGCACAATAACAACTAATAAAAACAATTACTAAACTAAAAACACCAACAAAAAAAAAAACCAAAAAAAAAAAAACGAAAAAAAAATCGAAAATAATACCGCAAAGATACCGGCCATTTCACTCGCTTACGAGCAAGCCGAGAGCGATATTATGAAGCGTCAGCCGAGAGATCCGTACCGCGACAACTTGGTAAACCGCAGGTCAGGACAAATCTATTACGATAAGGATATAAAAATACAAAATACAAAAAAAAAAAAAAACTAAGAATTGTTTACTTTTAGTTGTTTAGTTACAAAATTCTAGAAAATGAACAAACATGCAACCACATCTTATTTTCAATTTTCCAATTTGACTTTGGTTTGAGTTGTGTGTGTGTCGCGTACCCTCTTTCTTCCTACCTCCCTTCATCCCCGTCTGTCTCTCTCCAATTGGCCAGCAATCTACATAAATTATTACTGAAACACACACCTAATTTTTAGTGCAACCCAAAACAAAAAATAAGAAACAAAAAATTTGCATTTGTTTGTTCGTTTGCTGATGCATTTTTGTGTTCTGTCTCATTTGGGTTTGTTTTGATCTCTTCTTAAACTATTTCGATACAAGATTTTATATATTTGAAACTTGCAACGGTTTTTGGATTAAATCAAATTTATCATTTCAATTCTTTTTTTTTCTCATTTGAGCTCTTGATGTGGAATGAAAAATGTTTTTACAAATCACCAAAACAAAAATGTGTTTCTGTTTTCCAAATTCTAAAAACATTTCTAAATATCTATTACACAAAAATTGTTCCTTCTGTTAGTTATCCCAAAAAGGCTCCCAACTTATATCTTAACTGTTTTTTGTCTTTTCGTTGTTACCAAAACCAAAATCAATGTGCATCAATGTTTGTGTGTTTTATCGCACATATCTACTACCATTAAATATATGTTTCCAAACCGAAACAATAATCAAGTCGCTTCTAGACCTAGTTCTGGGACATGCTGCGCATTCATAGCCAACGAAAATAATACACACCCACACACAGACACACACACACACACACACACGCACACACACATACATGTACGCTGACAAACAACCAAAGTAAACAAACCGACTAGCGAAAAAAAACATAACCGTAGTTAAACTTAGTACAAAAAAACAAAAAACAAAAAAAACAACCAACCAAACAACAGACTACAACAACAATTACAATAACAACAATAACAAAACGAAGCTTACTGCCGTTACTTTTAGCCCAGTTAGTGCGTTACTTAGTAGTTGAGTTTGTTTGAGTCGATAAGCATAAAACATAAAACCAAAAACGAAATGCTTCAGTTGTGTTTTACTTAGATGATATACAC
The DNA here is from genome assembly GCA_035041535.1 of Drosophila cognata. Taxonomy (NCBI): domain Eukaryota; kingdom Metazoa; phylum Arthropoda; class Insecta; order Diptera; family Drosophilidae; genus Drosophila; species Drosophila cognata. The sequence continues at coordinate 5,736,519 of JAWNLC010000571.1, read as the reverse complement.
TCATATCCGCATATATATAGATAAATATATATATACTATATATCAAATATCAATCGCAAACTGAAATCCCCCAAAGTCTCTGGTACCAAGAAAACAACGTCGCAGTAAGTCTCAAATCGTGGGCTCGGTTCTAAACAACAATGGATATTTTTTCTTATTATTACACATTTTATTTCTAAGTCTATGTATGCATTTTTGAAGATTTTTTAAGTTGTTTTTGTCATTTTTTTTTTTGTTCAAAACTTTTTTAAGCGTAAGTAAATGAAAAATGGTATGAAAACCAGATACAAACAGTTGTGAATAGCTGCATTTGCTTGTACCATTCTGTGTGCTTTTAGTTTTGTATATATACATACCACTGCATGTTTAGATACTAAATTATCTCTTATATATAGATTCTTAGAGTAGCTGCATGTTTCTAATACGCTTCCCACCCCCAAAACTAAGAAGAACTTTGCTTTTCACCACAACTTTACTAATATGCCAAAAACAAAATCAGAAAAATAAAAAAAAAGAACGATTCTTTGCGCTCTCACGCTTATATTAAATGCGCGCTATAGCTAACAAAAAATATAATCGAAAACTAAAAAATTCGCTTAAAACACAATCCACGCTATCTATATGTAAAATTGAACACTCATAAGACTAAAAACATTAAACATTCATTTGCTTAAGAACAACTAAAAAAGAGTGCGCCCATGAGCCTAAAGATAAGACGAAAAAGTCAGATTAAAAAATACAAAAGAAACTGAAATTCAATTAAAATTTGTTCAGGGTTTTTGCATAACAAAATTCTATTAAATTTTTATTTGTACAAGCAACAATTGTACTTATATTTTATATATTAATTCGGAAACATTCTTTCATTTATTTTGTGATAACAAAAACCTTGAGCAAAAACTAAATGCCCAAATAATGCCTAATCTTTAATGCTCTTGGGCAGTCGCCATGCGTTCAATCAGTTCAAAAAAAAAAAAAAAAAAAAAATGAAACATCAACAAAATACCACACAAAAATTAAATCTGAATGCATAGTCTCGAGCACATTTTAACGCATTTTGTTTGCCTTTTCATTTCTCTGCTCAATTTGTTAACGGCTTTACCAAAATTAGATTGATTTCGATGGCCTATGGACAAATTGGCATGATTCAAGCTGCCGCCGGTTTCTTCGTATACTTTGTCATTATGGCTGAGAACGGTTTTCTGCCCATGAAACTGTTTGGCATCCGTAAGATGTGGGACTCCAAGGCCGTTAACGATCTAACTGACTCGTATGGTCAGGAATGGGTAAGTTGTAAAAGCAATTGACAGATTTGGCGATTTATAACGTATCACGTCATGTGTTCTATAGACCTATCGCGATCGCAAGACTTTGGAATACACCTGCCACACTGCCTTCTTCATTTCGATTGTGGTTGTGCAATGGGCCGATTTGATCATCTGTAAGACGCGTCGTAATTCCATCTTCCACCAAGGCATGCGTAACTGGGCCTTGAACTTTGGCTTAGTATTCGAAACGGTTCTCGCCGCCTTCCTCTCATACTGCCCTGGCATGGATAAGGGTCTGCGCATGTACCCACTGAAGTGAGTACTTAATCTGCGATTTATATTATATCGAACTGAACATTGTTCAACTTTCTGCCTACAGACTTGTCTGGTGGTTCCCAGCCATTCCATTTATGTTGGCCATCTTTGTGTATGACGAGACGCGTCGTTTCTACTTGCGTCGCAATCCCGGCGGCTGGTTGGAGCAGGAGACATACTATTAAACACCTAAACACCCACACACACACACACATAGACACACACACTCTCCCAACACCCAACACACATACACATACCCAATACACACACAACCAGCAAAGGCAACAAATAGTAATTGTTTATTTACCACAAAGCCACACAACCACAAAAGTGCAACCACAGCGACCACAGAATTCTGTGTGGCTACAACAACAGCAACAACTGCAGCTGCTCTTGCAACAACAGCAACAATAGCAACAAAGCCACTAAATAGTGCAACCACAGAATATTGTGTGGCTACTGCAGCAACAACAACAACAGCAACAACTGGAGCTGCTCTTGCAACACATAACAACAACAAAAGCTATAGCATAAAACATATTGCGATATGTTTTAAATTTTAATTTAATTATTTAAAGTATAAAAAAAAACAAACAAAAACAAAAATGCAAGCGATAATTATTTTAAACATTTAAGTAAATTTAAATTATAAATTAAAGCTATAAATAAGATTTAAATAAAAATAAAGTAAAAACTTCAACAAAAAACAAAAAAAGAACAACAACAAATTTCGAGAACAAAAAACAACCACACAAACAATAACCTAACAACAAACCAAGTTTTTAGTAAAATTATTTAACAAAAAGCATAAACAACAATATATTTAATAAAAATGCTATAAAAATGGAGAAAACCAAAAATAATAACAACGCAAACAGCGCCAAGAAACAAAAGCAAAGCTAAAGCGCAACTAACATTAATAATATTTACATACCCAACTCACACACACACACACACAGATACATATACACCCACACACACACACACACTCCCACACAAACACACACCTTTAGACACATAACACAACGCATGAAGAGACAAATTATATAAGAAGTTTAGAGAAATTAAAAAATAATAAAAAAAAGAAACGAAAATTTTGACAAAAAAAAACAAAAACAAAAGAAACAAAAGGCAAAAAACAAAAATGGAATAAATTAGCGTAGTTACAAAATAAGCAGAGACGAAGCAAAGATACAACAACAGCAACAAACAACAACAACAAAACAAAAACGAATATTTGGACAAATTTGTGGGGCATCTGAGAAAAAGCGAATGCAGAAATAAGCATAAATAAATGAATAAATAAAATAATAATAATAAAGAGGCAACACAATTAATATAATTGTTTATATATATACACAAATATTATATGGAAAAAAATTTGATTATATAAATGGAGCTATACAATACTTACAACAACCAAAAAAACGATAACGAAACCTACCAACTGGCGGACAGAGCGGCAAAGAGCCACATGGACCGAAAACAGCAGCGTACCCCAAAAACCGGAGAGAGCATTTGCTGCATCTGCTGTGCTGCCGGCAGTCAGTCAGAGAGATAGACAGCAGCTGAGTGAAAGCAGCTAACAATTTGTTATATGACGAGTAAATGTTTATAAAAGCCATAAAACCTAAAATTGAATATTATGCTTTTGTGTGCATTTGAAGCCCAAGCAACACAAATACACTCAGACACCCACACACACACACACACACACACACACACACAAACAAACACCCACTCACTAACTCACTCACACATTTTTGGGCACTTGGGCGTATATACAACACTGCCACGCCCACAAAATGATAATGAATGTTTGTTACGTTTTACACGGCACAGCGTCCCCCAGAAATTGGGCAAGCCCTAGGCAGTACCTAACAGTATTGTGTTCTTTTTTCTATAACTTTCGCTTTATACACACACACACACCCCACACACACCCCACACACACTCACTAGCTGACTAGTGGTTAGAATTGTTGGCATGTAGGTAAAAAAAAAAACAACAAAATTTAATTCAAAACAAATGGCAAACAATTTGCACGTTTTTTAGTAAATGACATTTTTGTGACAACGTTGACAATAGTTGTCATTAAGTCAATCGGTCAGTCGGTCAGTTAGTCAGTCACACCCACAACACAACAAACACACACACACACGCAGAGACATAAATCCGCCGCTGCTTTTCAACTAGTTTCTCGATTTGTTATCTTTTCATTTATGATGAGTTTTAATGATGATCATTGACATTGAAATTAATGATACATTAATGGATTGCATTATGGCATGTTAGTTATGACAAACAAAACAAAATTATTATTAGTTGTTAACAAATTATATTGAATAATAATAATAATAATTATGATAACGATGTTCATCATCATGAATATTGTTGTTGATGTGAAAGTAAAACTAAACTAAAAAAAACAAAAAAAAAAACACAAAAGAACCTAAAGCGAATACAAAAAAAACCAATATAAATTCATAATGTGAACAACAACAAAAAATATTTATAACGAATGCAAAACAATTCTATAAAACCTTTCGACACAATAACGAAAACCTTGACAAATTGTCGAAAAAACAAGCAGAAATGGTAAACAATTTGCATACGATATAATGTCTAACAGAAACAACAACAACAACAAAACAAAAACATGAGAATAAACATTTTTAATTTTTTGTTCTTTCGCCCTCCGCTGTAAATGTATTTGTAGATTTAAACAATGATTAAAATAAAAAACTACATAAATAAAACTTAAAAAAAAAAAAAAAAAAAACAAAAACAATATGTTCGTTTTATTGGGCTGCACAAGAGTTTATTTTGATGATATACAAAGCCATAAAAATTGAGAAGATATATATCTTTAAAGAAGGTTGTATTAAAAGTCTACTGAATCTCCATCGCTAAAATGCTTTTTTTACGTAAAATCGTTTCAGTTTGGACAAAATCTGGAAATTTTAAGCACGGGAAACGCATTAACCATGAATTTTGGAAATGTACACAAAAGAAGTGTATTTTTAAACAAAATGAATTTAGGTTAAGAGTTATTCAACAGCACAAATCATGACCAAATTGGTATTCTCAATCCGACCCAGTTTTGCCAATGTTTTCGGAAGTGAAAGTTTGAAAGTAACAAAAACCATGAATAAGCTGAAATCTCTCTTAACTAAACTACAAAAACTGTTGTTAATAATACAAATTTAAACATACGCTTTATGATTAAAAACACAAAAACATTTTCAATCCAAAAAACTATTGAGTGAAGTCTTTGATTAAAATTAAAATTAATAATAATTAATTAAAAGTATTTTTGGACTTTATGATTAAATGTGGATAAATCATGATTATGAATATGAAAAATGTTTATTACTTAAAGCTTGACTTCCAACTTGTCCATGGTGCCAAAAAGGCTTGTTAGTCAATTATAGGGTATATGAGAAAGTACCTCAGCTTGAGTCGATGAACACACTTCCCATTATTCTTTTCGCCACCATTCTTATGGTTGTATCTGTTCCTGTTACGGATTTTTGTTGCTGCTTTGTTACAAATGGTCTCCACAAGGGGCAACAATTCTTGGGTCTTATTAATTTCCGTTTTGCTTATTTATTTTGATGATATTTTAGGGTGGCTTATGGCCCCGCTCTACGTCAGCAACGCCGATAGCGCGAAAAGTAAACGCGGATAGCGACTTAGACACCTCAAAGAATTTAGGTGTATTCTATTTATTTAGGCGTAACTAACACACAGATTTACACTGGGCTGGAAACTTGTGCATTTTTCTACAACCCAAGTGAAAATGTTTTTAAACATTACTTTTGTTGCTTTGTGTTTTCGAATTTTTGACTAAGCATCGTAAAATTGGCAAAATTAGATCTTTACGAGTAGTTTTACAGCCACAGTTTATTATGTAGAACGTTGTAATAATATTTAAAGGTTATTACCTGCTTGAGTGACATTCAAAGTGGGATATAAACTTTACAGCTAAATTAACATTTTTATTTTCACGTTTTGTTACAAAGATCATTTTAAAAGATGCTAGCTTTATCTCTGAAAAAAACATTTTTAAATTACAAGTTAAATTTTATTAAAAATAACTTCATTCCAGACTATTTTAGATATAAATGTATTGATTAACTTGAAATAATCAGATATTGAAATTGAAATTTTTATTATTTTAATTAGAAATATACAAATTTTATCTGAAAAGTAATTAATAACATATTCATTAATAGATATATTTATGGGATTTTTTACCATAAATGCAATTACAATTTTTTTTTATAAATTTAGAAATATTTTCATGGCGATTTTAAATTTCTAATTCCCATTTCGAACAAATTCGCATATTCCTCAGTTAAGGTAGGGCACACGCTTAAAAAACGAATGAGCAGACCTCTTTTCCAATAGACTTAACACGGGCATCAAAAACTTGCGCGTTCGCTTGTCTAAGAAAGTGTTTGGGGGGTTGTGCGGGGAATTGGCGCTTCTGCCAGCACCGTTTCCCATACCAATTCCCTATCCCTGTCATTATACTAACAAACCCCCAACCACTCGTCGTCGTGCCCTCCCGATGCCTCTCTCTTAGAATGCGCCACTAAGACTGCTGCATTGAGCATTGAGTGTACTGGAGCGGAGAGAGACGTAAAGAGAAAGAGAGAGAGAGAGAGAGAGAGCGCATTCCTGTTATCGCTGCGCGTGTTCCATTTCCCAGAACGTTTCTTATCCTGTGCGCCGCCAGTTCGGCTTGTGTGTTTTGTTATCTATGGTCGCGTTTCAAGCTCATGCGTTTCCAACTCGTTTGGCGACACGAAGCGCAGTTCGAGTGGCTCGGCTTTTGTGTCGACGCGGCCAGTGGGTTACTCGGCCGAAAGTTTCGGGGCAGTCTTTCATTATCCGGCGCACGAGCGTGTTACGCTTTCGCATGCTACGCATCGAACCACGCAGAGCATTATAATAACAATAACAACAACAACAACAACACACATTTAAGCGACAGCAGCAATAACAACAACAAAAGAAAAGCCGTTAGTTGGGCTTCTACTACTATATTTAGTGCCGAACATTGCGAGTGTTTTACGATTTTTGCTACAAAAATAAACACAAAAAATACCCACACACATACACAATGTGACAACAACAAAAGAATGCAGTGATTTATTACAGTAACCAACATCAAAAATAACAAAAACCCGTTAGTCAAATATTTTTGAAATTCTTGAATTATCACATAAATTGCAAAAGTATTTTCGATGCGTTGGACAACAATAAAAGTTGTAACAACTAGAGAAGCAAAAGCAGGTGCAGCCGATGCATAAGGAGCAACTGCATCCACGGACAGCCAAAAACTAGGCTAAATAGCTTCTGCATACTTTTGGGCGCACACAAAAGAGCACAGGACAGCGGCACACAAAAAGAGACACTGGGTAAAGAAGAGCAAAGGGCAACGAGAGGAAGGGGAAAGACTCAGGTCGCCGACATTTGAACCTGCTGACCGGCAGGCCAGTTTACTTGTGTTGTTGTTCTTCTTGCTGTTTGCCACAAAATTGTAATTTCGGTTTTTTTTTTTTGGCAACGTGAGATGAACCAAAATGTGCAATAACAAGCCAACACTAACAACAACACACTGAAACACAACTGCAACAACAAAGCAAAAAGCGCGAGAATACAAAAAAATACATATATATAATAAAAATAGAAGTGAGTGTGTGTCTGTGTGTGTGTGTGTGTGTGAGTGTGGCATAGTGGTGCAGTTCAACAGCCCCCGGGGCAGCAGCAGCAAACCATTTTTGGCCAGAAACTGTGGCTAAAACCGGAGCTCTGCTGCAGCTCGTAAGCGGTCGTCTCGTCACGGCTTCGTGTGTATCGGTGCGGCGCTAGTGTGTGTGTGTGTGTGTGTATCCTGCAGCAGCAACCGCAGCTCTGCAGCAGCAAAAATTGTGTCAGCATCAACTGCAGTAGCAGCAGCAGCAGCAGCAGCAGCAGCAGTAGCATCACCGGCAGCAGCTTCTGCAGCAGGTCGTGTGGCGCCTCAATGCTCACTAGCCGGTAATTTATGCAACTTTCTCCATGCAACTTCCTTCAACTATGTTCGCGTTCGTGTTATTTTTAGAAAGAGAAAAATGTTGCATTTTTTACTTGAATGAAACACAATAGTTGTCAAAATCCGGTAACACCAAATTTGTATTTCAAAGGTCAGCTAATTTTCAAAAGCAATAACTTGTTTTGAGTGTGCGAAGCCGAAACGGGATTTTGGTTTATTATACCAATATTTAAAAAAAAAAACAACAAACGTAATTGAATTACCTATTAATAAATAAATAATATAAAATTTGCACAGATATTAGTCATAGAGTGATATGGATTCCATTGGTAGATGTATGCGATACGGTCTGGTATTACCGGTTCCGGGTAGAGGTTCTTCAAAATGCCAAATTTCGAATTTGCAATTTCTTTATCTGAATTTCATTCTGGTTTGAGATCTCTAATTATGACCATAAATCACCCTTTGCATTAAAGCATCATTTAAATTTAGAAAACGATTTTGTCCATCATAATTTTGTCACTGACGTAGCAATTTTGAAAAGCAGTTTTTAAACTGACTTACCTTAAAAACTCTTAACTCCTTTATAGACTTATGTTAAGCGTCATAAAAAGCTGTCATCATATATACAATTTGTCGGCTACTTAAACTATTTTTAGATGTAAACAGATGGACTCCGCGAGCGAGGTTGTGTAACCTTAGTCGTGCCTATAATAGCAGTTGTTTCTTGTTTAATGTTAACCACGTTTTCATAATTAAAAGTTGTACAAGGTTGCTGAAAAGGACCTTTGAAATTAAATCTAACATTTGCGTTTTACTATCGGCGACTACACATTAACGTCTGGTGAAGTGGCATTGTGGGAGGTGTTCGCGACCTTCTTACTATATCATGTGAAAGTCAGAATTTTCTTGTGAAAAAAAAAGTACGTACACAAATAATATTACGCATACGCCTAGACGGCTTACCTTGACAACGCTGGCCCTATTTAGAGCTGTTGCGGGAGACGCGTGACTATTGCCAGTTATTTGTTGTTGTTGTTGTTGTTGTTAATGTTTTTGTTTTTTGTTTCTTGTTTTGTTGTGCTATCGATTAAGCTTAGTCGATGCTCTCTGCCTCAATTTGTATTTGGCTTTGTGTCTCATGTGTGTGTGTGTGTGTGTGAGGTGCAAGTTTATGTGCATTGTCTCAGGCTGGCCTCTATGGCGTCTAATTGTTGCTCACACCCAGCTGCAAGACAATGCAACGCAAAAGACAACAAAGCAATTGGCTGAATCAGCCAGGAGCAGCCATTTGAGCCGAGCATGTGTCCCGCACTTCACCCACTCTGAAACCAGCAGCTGTTCGCCACTTGAGTTCCGCTTTTGCTTCTTTTGCATATCCGGCAAGCCGTTTACTTTTCATTATTGTTTAATTGTCCTCCATCTCTCTCTATCTATCTCTCTCTCTCTCTCTGTATCCGTCTCTCACCTTCTCTGCTTTCTGCTTTATGCTTTTGTCAAATACGTATATGAGGCAAATTGTGTGTGGTATTCCTTGTCATTCAGCCAGCGACTTTTGCCATTTATTTCATTCAATTTTTCACTTTTGTCCCACACTCGTGTGTGCACTGACGAAAAAGTCAGGTTTGCGTGTAGGCAATGCTCTTAAAATTTAAAATTTATTTACCTCACTTCAGGTTTTTATATATCTTCGATATGAATAGTAAAAGTATTTGAAAGTATTTCATTCACGTTTGTCATTCCAATGCTACTTGACAACATTCGCTTTTTGTTCCTCTCCACATTTTATGTTACGAAATAATCATATTTTCAGATTTTTATGTACCTTGAACCAGCACACAGCACAACACCAGCAATGTTCAAGCTAGTAACTCTATGTATAAAATAACAAAATAAAACAATTTCAATGTATTTCATTTTCATTTTGAAAGTAGACATCTGGCTGCTCCAAGTTGCGAAAAAGTGTTCTCATTTCTCCTAATGAGCTAGAAGTTTCGCAAGTAAATCGCAGTTTTCTTGTAAAACAAATATAAGGAAAAATGTATGTTTAGCGAGACAATTGCATACATACATACATTTTTGATTCATATCATATTCATTCCATACATACTTGGAGTTCTTCCTCGACATGTACGAAGCTGGAGGAGTGGGGTAGGTAATCGGATTTGCAATTTCCTTCATTTCTAGTGCTTTGGTTGAATTTTTAGATACTTAACTATTCAAATGCTTGGCTCATTTTGAATTGTGCGGGGCTCGTTTCAGCTGGTGCTGCAGGACTTATCTAAAGTCACACTTCTTGCCACGTTTTGAATAGCTTAATGAATGGGGATTGAACGGGGGGTGGTGTGCGAATGTCATTTACATTGGTTGCCAACGTTCTATGGAAATTGTCACACAATTGGCCCGGACAATGCCTGAAAGCCATGCGACATTTGCATTGTTTGTTGGGCCAACGGTACGGATCGATGTCGATTATGGCCATTAGCTTGCCATTGAGCCAAGTGTCATGCCAAGCATTAATTTGAACCCAGCAAAACTAAATTTATAAAATATATACAATTTAAAGTCAACAAATTTGATGGCATTAACAAATTAACAATGACGGTCAGCTGTCACAGATAGTGGGGCATATATATATATTATTATATTATTCAACCCACAATGAAATTGAGTTGCTCGGAACCGGTATGTTTTCGAATTTAATTAACCCGAACCCGAAACCGAACCGAAATAAATCAAAGTTTTATTACATACCTTGCTGGTGTTTCTCAAACATATTTTCGCACAGAAAAGACCAAGCTAAAGCTTTGCCCGGTTTTACGATCCGCATTAAGAATTTGACAGCTCTGCAGCCATGTTTGCTAATCATTGCAGCTTAAACGGAAAACTACCCCGAAATGTGTTGGGCAGTGCCTGAAATGAAACTTGCACCTGTAGCTTAGCGTTTTAAAGGCTTTAAGAGAAGTGCCGGGCACTTAAAAGCTTTTCACTTACATATTCATGTGAAATGAGCCGCATCCACACACAGACAAGTGGGCGTAACAGTCAGCATGTTATGGGCATAGCACAACATATGTAGATGCTTGCAACGCTGCCAGTGGGCGACCACAGGGTAACAGATGTAACGTGGGTATTGGCCACACTTGATGCCTTGATGCTAAGATGGCCAATACGAACATAATCAACTGTAGGCGATGCCCAGCCCACGCTTGGGCTGCTTGCGTCACGTCGCAGCTGCCGCAAACTGTTGCCGAAAACTAACCATCGGCAACGAAAACTGAATTCAAGTGCGAATTTTTGCTGCAAGTATTGCGAACTTAATCATAAAACTGACAGAGAGAAATCGCCCACACATATTGCAGCTGCAGCAAATTGCCATCTCTATGCTGTACGTCTGTGCATGTGTGTGTGTGTGTGAGGTCTGAAATTGCGCATACGCCTCGTAAAAATATAGCTGAAAAATCTGTTGGCGATTTGATTAAGGCACTGGAGCCATAAGGTACACAGAATATGATGGCAAAAATACCAGGCTTTACCTTAAGCCAAGCGCCAATTCGTCCAAAAAGGCAAAGCCCAGAAAAATAAAAAATAAGTCAAAATAAAGCTACAATTTGGTTTTTATTCTCTTTTGGTTAGACGAATATGAAATTCGCTGCATAAATAAAGCCAAAACAAACCCACTTTATTGCATGTATATCATAATAAAATATTATTCAAATTTCATATAAAATATTTACAGTCAGAGAGGAAAGGGTGCTAATAAATAATAAATGAAGAGTCCATTTTTAATCATCTTTAAACGTTGACGAGTTTGAATTTAATTCAGTCAAAATCTTTTTTCTGATTCATCCGATTCAACGCGATAAAATGAAGGCACTTGTGCCAAATTTTGTGCGAAAGCCGACATATGTATATTAAAGATTGACCCAATTTTTTTTTAAAAACCCAAGTATGTAGTCAATAAAAAGTCGGAAATGTGTTCTTAAATGTGTGGCACATATTGTGAGTGTAATAAAATAGCCTTAGCAAGGGTATATAAAAGGGACTTGCAATCTTCCGGCGCGCTGATGATTTCTCATAAAATTTTACAGAGCTGGCAATTAAATTGGGGGTGGTGCGGGCGTTGCAACTCGACGCTTGGCCGATGATGAAAGCAGCTGAAAATAAAAATTAAAAGCATGAAAATTCCATAAAGCATGGGACAAAAAATCGCACAAAAATGAGCGACGACAGCGCCAAAGTCGAAGTCGATGAATCGCAGCAGGCGTTGGAGTTGGTGGCGAAGCCAAACAAAAGGCAAAATTCCAAACCGCTCTGATGGCTCCGGTGGCGTGGCGTGAAATGAACAAGCCATGAAGATACGAGTAGGAAGATATAATATCTAAAATCACCAATGGCACGCAGCTAAGCAAACACACAAATTCGCACAAACGCAGAAGCGAGGCCCTGCCTCATGCCTCATGCCTCATGCCGAGGCACCATTATATCAGCACGGAAAACCAAAGTGAAAACCTTTAATTTTCTTGTTTTTGGTGCGTTTGTTTGGCGGTTGGGCCATCTACGAGGTGTATTCGAAAAGTAACCTGATTCTTCATACCGAATACCAAAACTCTCTAGACTTTTTGAGCAGGCTGCCTACGTTTGCTGTGGACTGGAAAATTCATTGACTGTGCGCACAAAAGCAAAAGGGAAATGATAATTTTACGCTTAACAAGCAGACCCTCACACACATCCACACACGAGCAGAAACAGCGCAGCAATCTTGACAGAAATGTGTCTTAAAGACTGTCAGGGTAGAGCCACCTGCCGTTCTCTTTAATTACGGACAAATTTATTTGAAATTTAATCCCACACTTACACTTCCCTCTAGGTTTACAACTCCATTTACCTAAGCTACAATTTGATATGAGAAATTAACTGATGTATCTGAAGTATTTTCACAGACTTACGCGCATTTAATTCAATTTTTGGCAATGAATTGCTCATTTTAATTGGAAAGCACAGAAAATATCAGGTGGAAAATTTGAGAAATTTCGAGTCATGTTAATTGTCATTGAAATGCATATCAACTAAAACAAAATAAATGGTCCGTTGCTGGAAATATATTTGTGCTTTGCATATTGTTTGTTATCAAATATATGTATTGCCAATTGAATGCACACACACATGTGTAGATTTCCAAGAATAGCCCATTTCTACACTGGACAAAGGAATGCAGTCATACATCAAAGCATTTGTTTAGTTGGAATTAATTATGTGCATGTGCCGAAATGTATTGTGTATTGTATGGTGGCGTATGGAATTTCAAATTAAAGTTATGTAAAATCAATTATTGGCTTTGCTCTCCATACATATGTATGTACATATGTTACGTCATCAATTAATTTTTGCCATTGTTCGTGAAAGCAGATAAATTTCCGAAATATTGTCAAGACCATCTTAAAGGATTATGCCGTATGATTGGGAACTGCATAAGCTTTAACATTATTTACATCTTTTATTTTTGGACCCAATTATAACATGAATTTTGTTATTTTAGACTTTAACTCAGATGTGTGGCAACAGCGAATCGAACCAAGCTGAGCACCATTACGGAGCTTTCTTTGTCTGGCAAGATGCTGACTAAGACATCTATTAATATTGATGATGATGATGATAATGATAATGCTGATGATGTGTTGATGTATGTCGTGTTGTACGATTTTTAGATAGATACCATTTGTATCTATCATAAGTGAACCTATCAGCACAAATGACTTGACAGTGAGTACAGTCAAGATCCGCTAAGCAATCATCAGCAGCTCTTCATGTGTCTGTTGGCCAAATATTTGTGCCGTTGATTAGAGCGTCAGCATTATTTGTTCATTGACCATTCTGCTATGATTGATTGATTGATCGAATGATGGACAAGGGCATTTTTTTTCACACCTCCGCACAAACAATTGTGACTTACTGAACGTTCCATCATTTATCATCGAAGTGGAAACGGCTGCACAAGACACACATGATTCAATTTAGGGGTGTAAAGGCTTCAACTCTATCGACGAGGTCGAAATTTGCCGGGCAACAGCAAACAACTCATCGCCGAGTTTTCTCATTTAAAGTTCAGTGTTGGAAAAGTTTGTTACCGCCTAGAATAGAACAAGCCGCAGTTAGAAAATAGTTTGCCTTGGCTTGTAAATAGTTGGCTCCTAACCAGTTTGAGTATGATGATGGCTGATGGCTGACAGCTACCGGCAAGCAAACAGCTCTTAACTATCTTAACAGTGTTTGGCACGTCCAATGTCGCTGACTGTTTTCAGAACTTGCTTCGCCAAGATGGTGATGGGTGATGACCGTGACTAACCAAAAAAAAAAAAATAAAATCAATAGAAACTAGCTGCGCGCATTCTCTTATACCCTATAAACTTGAAAGTTGTTATGACGGGTTTTATTAGAAACTGTAAAGTTATAAATGCAGATCATAATCCTAATCTGACTGTGAGTTGTGGTAATCTTAAGTGAGATTAAGAATAGCGTAACTACTCTCAAGATTTATTGAAGAAACTACTGTCTCTATCTTGTATACATGAAAGTAATTTCGAATGTCTTTCGACTGCCTACAGAGTATCTTCTAGTTGCCCACTCTCGATATTTTATATCATTTTAACTTCCTTCCTGCAGCAAATGGCGACACAAACGACACAAACGTAAATGTGTGTTTATATAGGAATATTGTAAATAAATGCATATACATAAGTACATAAATATAGGTATATAGGTATATATACCTAATATATAAAATATATATAATATATATATCTGTGATTAATGAAGCCCGCATATAAAATATATTTAATATATATATATATATATATAATGAAGCCCGCAGCATTTGCCGTTTGCTTGTTGTCAATAAATAATGGCATATAAATATAACAGAAAACGTTGAATTCGAAACGCAGCACTTTCCCCCTTGGATTTGTTGACATTTTATCGTCGGATGCTTGGAAATCAAATCAATGTCAATGCTGCTGTCGCTGATGGCCATGGTCGAGACATGGCCGGCCCAGAGAAGCCATCCATGGCCGACTGACAAGGGACGTCATCTGATTGCCTTGCGATAAACGTTATCATGTTTGTCTGTCGACCAACTTTATGCGACCATTCCCTTAGGTTATTTGACCTTTTCGGTTAGTGTTTGGTTACCCGACTAATGAACCCCATATGTAATTTTATATAATTAAGAAACTTGTCTTTGGTTAAAATAATTAAGGCACCACGCAAATATTTTGTCAGGCGAAGAAACAAAATTGTCTAAGGAAACAGTTTATGTTGCTGATAAGCACTGTAAATGACGCTAACACAATTTACACCCATATGCTAACACACACACCACCACACACACACAAAAGAGCGCGACTTTCAGCGATGACAATGTGTTGCATACTTTTCAGGCGTCGGCTGCCTAAAGACCTGTTTCCGTATTGGCGCCCCCGAGGCTAAAAACTTACATATTCTATGCACACAGCCCACACACGCACACACACACACACCGCACACACGCATGTAAAGTGTTGCCCAGAGCTTGCCGCATCTTAAAGCAAGGTTTTGTCATCCTTTGTCTGAGGCGAACTATTAAAATTTGTAGCAGCCATTTGCAAGAGCTTAACTCTCAGTTATGTGTGTGCGCTTCTGTGATTGTGTGTGTATCTTAAAATGGTGCAAAGTACAGTTATAAATAAATAAAAGCTCATACACACACAAAATAATAAACAGTTTAGCTCAGACAGCTGAATAAACAGGCGTGAAAATGTAAAAAAAACACCCCTCAGAGATGTGTTGATAAAAAAGAGACAAAGAGGCGAGGAGAGGCGAGGCGAGGTGAGACGAGTACGCATTCAGCTGTCAACAGTGGCGTTATCCATCTAAGCCTGCACATCAAGGCGGCCGACGAAAGACGGAAAGGGGAAAGCAGGAAATGGCTAAGAGTAGGCGGTGAAGCGAGGGGAAACGTGAGAGGCGGTGCGGCGCGGTAAGAAGCGGCATTCCAAATCGACGACTTCCATAACGACCGTCATCAAAGTTGTTGTAGCCCAAAAACAACAACATGGCCAAAAACTGTCGCCAATAAATAAAAGGCAACAGGAAAGTGCGCTGACAGCAGCAACTGTTGCCAGAGCCTCTTCTGTATTAGCCATTTCGGTGTGCTGTCTGAGCAGCCAGAGTACCTAAGCATCCTGTAGCCTGGTAGTTACTAAACCTGTTCTATGGATTCACCTTACAGCACCAAATATTATCTATTGTATAAGCTAAAGTGCTGCAGTCACAGCTGACTGACTATGTAGTATATACATAGTTGTCAAGCATAAGTTTGCCAAAGTATCGATCAGGGATACGAGCTAAGGGGATTAAACAAATCTAATGCTATTATCTAGAATTGAATAGCAGCTGCAAAGCAGATTTTATGTGCCAAGCACAAATACATGTTGAAAAGTCACAACACTCAACTCCTGCACAGATAGAAATCTGTAAATTAAATGTTGGGTTCTGTTATGAGAACTGAGGTAGATTTGAGTTTTCACGAGACCAGCAAAAACTTGATTAAAGTGCGCTATTTTTATGTGTAGTCTCTGCAAATTGTATTTGAACATTTTGCACTTTAAAAATGGAGTGAAAATTAAGTACTTACTTAATATGTATATGTGAACTATATTTTCTTGCTGTGTAGCAGCTGGGCATGAAACAAGGAAGAGGAGCAGAAGCGATTGTAAAAAGCGGACACCAAAATGAAATTTATACTTGTACAAGGATTTTCTGACCAGCTTTTTTATTATATGACTGTTTGTTTGCAAACGTGCGGACAACTGTGACAGCTTTTACTTAAAGCCAATTCATATTGTCTACTTTATTTATACGCACACTCATATATGCACATATGCACACACCCACACACACATACCACCTCACACATACCAACTCGCACACGTAAGCGCTGTCCGTTGCTTGGAAGATTCATCACAATTAGGGTGACTTGCAGTCACTTTGGTCTTGCGGTCAACGTGGCATATGATAAATATTTGAAGCGCTTCCATTTACATTTTTGAACTGAGTGGCCGGACTTTAAAGCATTTGTGGCGCAAGCTAGTTTGCGTTGTCGTACAGTGCCCGTTGCCAAAGTGACGCCTAATCAATTATTTAGCCTAATTGAGCATGCAAAACTTCTGAGGGCCTTCCCTTTATTGCGGTTGACGCTCAAAACCAACCCAAAAAAACACCTAGTGAAAGCTTGTGTGTTAAACAGTAGCTAAACGATTTAATTAAATTAACGAAATATAAACACACACACAGCTGTTAGCTAGTTAATTATTAAGGAGTGCTAGGGGAGTGTAGTGCAGAGCATATTATGAGAGCTATTTAATGCTACTTTTGGCCTGTTTTCCTGTGGCTGCATGTAATAAATTAATACTATAAGGCTTGAGTCGTTTTCATATCTTTTATTATTCATATAACTTAGCAATGAAATATTGCATTAGGACAGACAATTTCATAGGTTAAACACTGCGACCTATTTAGATCTTTTGTGTCCCTTTAAGAATTTTAGTCGGCTTGATGATTTCTATGTCCTACAAGCTTAAGACATGTTTTCCTTTAATATTGCATATTCTACTAGGGTATCCTTTAAGTAAAAAAAAATCTTATTATGATTAATAACTGTGCACGTAAAATACAATTAGCTGTGAACAAACAGCTTGAAAACATAACTTTGGTCAAGTTCATAGCGATTTACGGTCAAGGCAGATCCAGCAGACACCACTAATTAAAATTAAGCAGGTAATAATATTGTGGAATTTTTAAAGATAAATTGCACTCAAAAGAATGATTTTTCCTGCTGGTATAACAGTACAATAAGTACGAGCTTTATAAACCCGAGACAAGGTTTGAAATCCTAGCTAGGGCGCTGAATTTAACGTCATTCATACATAATAAATGTAATATTTACAATACAGAACAAGTAAAAATTCTTTAAAAAGTCTTGCACCCAAAAAAACTAAACTATAACTGATTGGCTACAAACACGTACACATACATACATACATATATACATACATATATACATACATAAATACATACACACTCGCAATCGTAGATAACGGGGCTCTGAAGAATACACACAACATCATATTGACGCTCGCGGCGATTATCATGCCATCTCTTTCTCACACATGCGCTCGCATATTTATATGCATACAAAAATGCTTGCGGCTTCTGATAGAAATGAGATCAATATGAGAATATATTTTTGACCATTACTTGGGTGTTACTTAGCCGATATTTATGAAATTTAACCAGTTGATCAATAATATGCATATGCTTATCATGTATTAATTGGGAGATTCTGTTTTGAAAATTGTAGCATTAATCGCTATCGGAAATCGGAATGTATCGATATTCCTTAAACGGTGGCAGTTATCGATAAAATAAAGCACACCTGATCTGCGCTTGGTATTCGAGAACATATATTCCAAATTTGAAGTCTCTAGCTCTTATAGTCTCTGAGACCCGCGTGATCAAGAATATATATACTCTATGGAGTCGGAGATGCTTCCTTCTGCCTGTCATATATATATATATACATTTGCATAAAACCATTACACCCTTTTTTATTGGGTTAAGGGTATAAAAATATTATATAAAAATAGAACGCCTCTATTTAAGGCAAATTTCCAAATATGTTTTTGCACCATTGTTAGATTAGAGCTGCACCGATCACTTTTAAATTTGACGCAACAAAACAAATTTATAGATAAACTATCTATACTGTCTGTGTATAACTGGTTGATGTGGTCAACTGGAGCGATAAGAACAATGACGCAATTGAACAGGCTTGAGGCATATTTGAGATGTTAATTTTGCAGGCCGGTTATCAACACTTGCTTAACTTAAAATAAGAAGTTTTTATATCAACCATTTACAATCTTAATTGCCTTATCGTATTGGCACAAAATGAATTTACTGCTTTCAAGTACTAAGCGCTTGTCAGAAATTAATCAGACCGTCAAGGTTTTGTGTTGCGTTAGTCTACGTCATTAAGGTATATGTATATATACATATACATACCTATACTGATACAGCAGGTGTCGACCAAGCAGGAGTTCTGGCAGCAACCATTTCTGACAGTGAGCCAAATAGTACGCGAGCTGGTGAATGATTCGGTTGGGTCGGGTTCGTGATCGCTTTGATTCATACTTCACATGAACAAAGGAAACACAGGCAAGCATTGACAATAAATTCCGGCTGCTGTGCTGGATAACTAGGCGGAGGGTCCAAGTCCTTCAAGCAGAACGTTCTCTCTAGGTGAGACCCGCGGTGCAAGTGTGCCCCACTTTCCAAACGGTTGGCCAAGATAAAGAAACTAAAGGCACTTAACAGAGGCCGTGTAACAGCCGACAGTCGAGAGAACAGCTCAACAACCACAGCAGGGAGAGGCAGAGTGAGACCAGCAAGCAAGTCATGAATTATTCACATTAATGCGTACTTTAAACTGAATCGCGACGCTTCTAGGCCATAAATCATTCAGGTGGAACCCAGTTATTGGTGCACGAGTTGCCCAAAGTGCATTCGCAAAACAAACGAAAAATCGGTGCAAATCCCCCAACTCAATAGTGCAGGTGTGTCGCAAGAAATCCGTAAATCGGTAAATCCGTGAATACCTGCCAAACTAAGTGGAGCCAAAATCAAATTGTAGTTGTTGTAGAGCATACCCAGACACAATAGCAGACAGTCGTATCTGAGTAAGTATTCAAGATGTATTCCGAAGCACACAAGCATACATATGTATATTAAATGTTGCATTTGCAGCCGGTGACAGCTTTGGCTAGCAGTTATACATCTCTATAAATACATATGCATACACTGAGAGGAAAAACACAAAAATTTCCATTTACTATAATCAAGTACAAATACATTGTCTAAATTCGTCCAAGGTTTAACGGTGAAGACGAACTGTACTCGAAATTTTGTGTACAAAATAGTAAGAATTCTCTGAGTGTATGTGCAAATATATTTATCTAAAAATATCTTAAGGGTAGGCAAAGAAAGAATACATACATTAGAAAGCATGTTGCACAGTTGGGTGGCAAACAAATAATCAAAATCTAACAGAAAATAGCTTGGCCAACTATTTGACTGGCGCAGGCGACTCTGGTACTTGGGAGACACACATACTGAAATAGCTTTCTACTTACAGACTCACATGCATTGTATGTATTACATCTATGTGGTCATATGTATGTATTTGTGCATGTGTGTGTGTATATTGGCGTCGCGGTCAGAACTAGACAGACTCAACGGTAAAGGCAAAAGACACATATTTCTACACAAGTTCAACCAAATTTCTTCCACGCTACTTTATGTTCTGCGCGCGGCAGAGAGAGAGAGCGAGAGCAAAAGAGAGATTAAGAGAGGGCGAGAGAGAGAGATAAACAAAATGCACGACCAAACAAAAATAAGATAAACGCAACGGGAAGCCAAGAGCAAAATAGAGAGCGGCAGAGAGGCATAAATAGAGATATTTAGCAAAGCAAAATAAGTGAAACGGTGCACAGCTAAAATAACAGCCACTATTTTGACAGACAACACACATAGGTTAATTATTGTGCTGGAATAGGCAAGGCATAACATAAATATGGTGGACAATACCCTACAAATTTTCGATAAGATAACATTGTATTTCGTAGAGTGTAGGATGCAGACATATTATCAGTCGTACAACTCGATAATATTAATACCAAAATAAACCAACAATGTTTTATTCGCTTTATAAGAAAACAAATCAATCGCTTCATCGAGCTTTTAATTTGAAAAGCATCGTGAAAGCTACTAGCGAACTTTTTCGAGACTATTCATCCTCATATTTAGTTAAGCTAAATATAACAAAATATTTTTTTTAATAAAGTTGGCCATCATTTAAAAAGCTCTCTTAATAAACACTTCCAACGAAATCAGTGTAGTGCACTCAAATAATTATGAGCAGTTGGGAGAAAGAGGCTAGAGGCAGTCAGACAGACCGACAGGTGACAGGCAGGCAGGCGGTGGGTTAGCGAATTAGTTGGCTGCCGAACGGGAACGCGAGCAGAGAGCAGATGTGAAATCGGTGCCTCGAGTGATCGGCGGAACAATTAGATCTTAGCAGGGCCCCCAGCCAAGTGATATAGTCAAAGAGCAAACAAATTCCAAAAATTTGAACATCGATTTCGAAATGTTTGCCAAACAGAAGTTAAGCCAAAAAAGTAATCAGTAAACAGGCGCCGTGTGTGTGAGAAACGACGTAAGCACAACGTAAAACCCAACATAACGTAACGTAACGTAAAAGATCTATAAGCTGTCGCATAGCTAATTCTCTTGAACCCCAAACCCTCGTGAGCTGTGCTATATTTAAATATTCGCACAGTGGCAATAAATATTATGTAAAGTGACAAGTTTCTCACATAAATATGTATATAATCCCCTACATAAACGACATAAAAATATATATCACGCAAAATCTAAGGCTCAGTTAAATTATTTTTTCCTTTTGACGACTCTGCAAATGTTTTTGGTCCCGAGAATTCTACGGTCGAAAGAGTTTTAATTAATTTGGCAATCTCTTTTCTAGACGTGAACCAATTTTCAATAACGGTTAAATGCAATTTGCTGCTGGCTGCTCAAATGAAAAACGGGTGGAAAATCTAAGCACTTTCCTTGTGTCTGCCTATCAGTGTGTTGGCGTTTATGTACTCGTGTTGGTGTTGTGTGCATTCATTCTTATGTATGTATGTGTGTGTGTGTTTTTGTTCCCTGGAGCGTCTATTTGTCTATCAGTCTATAAGTCTCCCTGCCCTGACCAGCTGGGTGCCACATTACCCTCCCTGCCCTCTTCCACAATCTCTAGCAGCTCTCGGCACATTTTGCCGTTGTAATTGCTAAATTAATGCAAGCGTCTATGATTATTTTTGCCCCTGGACAATAAATAGTGCTGCAAATAAATTCGCAAAAATAATATATCTTCTATACACACAAAATTGTGTATGTTTTTTTTCATAAAATTTTTGTCTTAACATCATAATTTTTAGAGCCACTACTAAATCTTGTTTTCACTTAAACAAAATTATAAATATATCCCAAAATGTAGACAAGCGCTATTCTTTTGGCGGCAAGGGCAGCTCGATTTGTATTCTTTATATATAAATTATACACATGGACAAGTGCATATTTTTATATACGTTTGAATATGTTCTTTCTTTGCATGCACCATATCATTCGCATAAAACAACTGCAGCAACTCTTAATATAGCCCACTATCTCAACCCACACACTCTTTGCTTTCTCTACCTCTCTCTCTCTCTCTCTCTCTCACTCTCTCTCTCTCTCTATCAGCCTTTCAATCAGTCTCTCTCTACTTTATAGTTCGCGTTCCATCTTGCTGTCTTTTCGCTATGCTTTTGTTCACTTGTTTCACTTGTCAGTCAGTTGTTTTTGTTTTTATGCCTTTGTTGCTATTGCAAGAGCAGTCACCGTTATGCTTCACCCAGTTCCTTATTCTTGTTAACAAATGCACACACACACACACACACATACACATACACATATGCAGGTACTCATACTGTACTCAATTCCCGTTATTGACATTGTCCACGTTATGCATTTTATCGATTATATATTGAATTTATATTTACCGGCTCTTTGAGTTTGTTTATCAAGTATCCAATTATTTCCCCATCATTACATTAAATACAGTTGGGAATACTCATATAATATAAGAATTATTAAAATTGTTTGCAAACTGTGGCCCGGCAATTTTCTTATCTCCCCTCTCGAGTTCAATTTTTTTTTTGGTTTTACTTTGTTGAAAAAAACTTCCGAGAATACCTCAATAACACAATTTGAGTGAGCAATCATTGTTATTATTTGTGTGCATGGCAAAAACATGCATTTCACCTGCAATATTATTGCACAATTTATTTCAGGGACAGACATTCAACATTTATCTTATCGTGATTTATTAAAGACAAGTTTTTTTTTTGCCACTCTCAAGCTGTGGGCAGTGTATCGTATAGTCGTGCATTCTCGCTTTGTAGTTTTATTATATTCTGTTTAACTAGTGCATTTTGTTTATATTTTGTTTCGTTTGCTTGTAGTTTATTTCTTGGGTTGTGTTTAGTTTCTGCTTCGTGTAAATATACAAAACAGCTGAAAGACTGAAAATCTGAAAAACTTCTATGGCAAACGACTTTTAATACCATTTGCACATCTGGCAAATATCATTATTTGCTTAAATGCTTGTGAATCCATGTACGAATTTAAAAAAAAAAAACATATATTTAATTCAATTATTTGGACGACACGGCTAAAATATATAAACTTAAAGGGGCTTTTATAGCTATAGCATCTAATAAATAATATAAAATACCGGATCTTGCAAAAATGCACAGCAGCAGATGTTTACATACTTGTATCAATTAGACTATTATTATTAACAAATGATATGCTTTAGCTAAACTCAACTAATTAACAGTGCAAAGTAACCATGAATTATTTTCTTAACTAATTTAATATCCTTTTTTGGTACTTTCTTTGTGTAGAAACCATCCGCAGGAGCTGTGAGTTGTGCGCCCGAGTTGCCATAAGGTGTTGAACGTGCCGATTGCGATGATGCCGTTTTGTAAAACGATCCGTTCATTATAATACATCGCAACCAGCATATTTGAGCACAATAAAGGTCACAGGTCGCTGACTCGCTCACATCCAATACGAACGCAACAAGATCTCTTCCAGTCCAATCTAGCCAATAAATTCAATAAGCGCTTCCAATATCGAGAGACAAGGGGAATCCTTAAATAACCGCCGCCGTCATGCTACTAATCCGGAAAGCAGTCACCTCCGTCGCCTTCTGTGCGATAATGTTGCTTCTACTTTATGTGAAGTCGGCAACGTTAGCGTTAACATCATCCGTTCAGAATGCTGATGACATTGGATTACAATCCGATGCACTGATCAATAGCACAAGCCCGATATCCAGCAGCGATCGGATGCACAGTCGGAGGGTGCGAGATGTCGAAAATATTTCTGACGATGAAGACGAAGAAAAGGCTGTGAAACTAGGTCCTGAAGAGGAAGGTTTAAAAGTCTGCTCAGAGGGCCTTGTCCTGCCCCTGTGGATGCCACAGAAGAATATCAGTCTTGGCGATCGTGCCATCCGCGGCTTTGTCTACTTTCTGCTATTGATCTATCTATTTGTGGGTGTTTCCATTATATCTGATCGATTCATGGCCTCCATTGAGGCCATTACCTCTATTGAGCGGACGGTGACCATCAAGGGACCCAATGGTGAGAAGCAAATGATAAGTGTCCGCATTTGGAATGAAACTGTGGCGAATCTAACGCTCATGGCTCTTGGATCGAGTGCACCAGAGATTCTGCTCTCCGTGATTGAGATCTATGCGAAGAACTTTGAGAGCGGTGATCTTGGACCGGGAACAATTGTTGGCTCCGCTGCCTATAATCTGTTTGTTATCATTGCCCTCTGCATGGTTCTAATCCCACAAGGAGAGAAGCGGCGCATTCGACATTTGAGAGTGTTTATGGTCACAGCCACCCTATCGATTGTTGCCTATATCTGGCTCTGGGCTATACTCTCCGTTATATCACCCGGCATCGTCGAAGTGTGGGAGGGATTAATTACGCTCATCATGTTCCCAGCCACCGTGTTGTGGGCCTACATTGCGGAGCGTCGCCTGCTCGTCTACAAATATATCGACAAGAACTATCGCATGAATCAACGTGGTACAGTTGTTGCCGGAGAGCACGATGCCGTAGAGCTTGGTCCGGACGATTCAAAGAACAAGAATATGACTGCCTTTCAGACGGAGACGAATGCTTATGATGAGGCGCGCAGGGAGTATATAATGCTGTTATCGGAACTCCGACAAAAATACCCCGATGCCGATCTGGATCAGTTGGAGATGATGGTCCAGGAGCAGATGATCTCGCGTGGCAACAAGTCACGTGCCTTCTATCGCATTCAGGCCACACGAAAGATGATTGGCAGCGGGAATCTAATGCGTAAGATTCAAGAACGTGCTCACAACGACATTAGCCAGGTGAAGTCGCAAATCCACCAGTACAGCGACGACGATGAAGAGCCCACGCGCATTTACTTTGAACCGGGACACTATACGGTCATGGAGAACTGTGGTGAGTTCGAGGTGCGTGTCGTTCGACGTGGAGATATCTCTGGCTACTCGAAGGTCTCGTTTGAGACACAGGATGGCACCGCTTCGGCTGGATCCGATTTTGTGGGCAAGAATGGTGAGCTCACCTTTCCACCAGGCGTCGATGAGCAGCGCTTCAAGATCGAGATCATCGACGATGACATCTTCGAGGAGGATGAATGCTTCTATATACGGCTGTTCAATCCATCCGAAAATGCCCATCTCGTTGTGCCACAGATTGCCACAATCATGATACTCGATGATGACCATGCGGGCATCTTTGCCTTCAGCGAACCCATGAATGAGATCACCGAATCCATTGGCGCCTACGATCTGACCGTTATGCGCTATTCTGGCGCCCGCGGCACCGTCATTGTCCCCTATTGGACGGAGGATGAAACGGCAGTGGGGGGAAAGCATTTCGGAACTGTAAGCGGCGAGCTAGTCTTTGAGAACAATATCTCTGAGTGAGTACCTATACATACCCTATCTATTTAGACCAGAAAATATATTATATATATATATATATTCATTCATTCTTGTATAAATGTATTATATATATAAATATTCAGTGTTCGCTCAAACAGACAAATAGACTACAAAAATAGATACTTTCAGAAATGTCTAGACTCTAAAATTGTTTATTTTTTTTAACACACTTAATGCCTTGAACTTAATATTCGTTTTTTTTTTTTATTTAACCTTCAACCGGGTATTATTGTTTGGTTCCAGAATTCGAACCTATTTTTCATACGCACGCGATATATGTATATATACTTGTCTTGTTTTTTTCGTCTGACTATCTGTCAAAAACTGCGAGTGCACCATTTGATTATATGAAATCATAAGGAATTAGCCCAAACATGTATTTAGCTAAGAGTGGGTCGGACTGAGTTAAAAGATTGATGTCAATATACATATCTTAACCAAATAACAGTTGATTGGATGACTACGTGCCCGCTGCGATAGATCATTCATGGCCAACTAGCTGCTGACTTTTGGCTGCTCATCGGCATTTGAAGGCATGTCACGCAGTGCAAAGCCCAGCGCAGTTCTTGTGTGTGACGAGTGTTTTGGCAGGCCATCAAATTGTTGCTCTGCCAATTCCGGAATTCGGGTTGTAAGCGTGAGAGGCAGACAAACTCGAATCGATTAAAGTCGAAATATAATTTGGGCTTTTAATTGCAGCAGCAGCTGGGAAGGCCCAAACAAGTTTCCAGGCCAAAATGGAATTTGGGATGGAGTTTTGGTAAATTTTAGTTGGCGTTTCTCATTTGTACTGCGCCTGGCACCTGCTTGTGTCGTTTGGCTTATAGATTTCGATAGTGTGAACTCCACACGACACTCACACAGATACACACACAGACACACATTTATAGTTTCATGTGGAGCATTGAGCCGAGTCGATGTCCCTTTCGAGTTTGGCCTGCCAAATGTTGGATTCCAGCTGTGCCATGTACTGTCAAGCTGCGTGCCACATTGCCATATACTTGCCACACACACCCGCTCACACATACACATACACCCACACAAATACATGCGCACATCTGGGGGTCGCAGCCACCATGTGCTTTGTATGTTTGTTAAAGCCAAAGTGCAAAATCTAATTAATTTTGTAAAATTAGTTCGTTTGGCAAATATTTCTCCATCATCAGATCAACTGAGTCACTCAACTTGTTTAGCATATGTTTTGATGGGGGCGTGTATGGAAATCGAAATCATTTAAATAGTTAATTTTCCAGACAGCCAGTATAAGTTAGTTTCGTATAATTTATACGTATATCTAATTAACAAGAATTGTTTTTATAGACTATTTATGCCATTATTTGGGCCATTAAAGACTTAGTTCGTCTACCATTCTTGCAGATTAAAAATATTCAAAGGAAACCATTTATATACATATATCTATCTCTCTATATATAGTTTGAATTCTTAATATGTTTTAGGATGAATTTATGATTGAAGACTTACTTTAATCAACATAATATTCAATCATCATCTACTTACATATAATCAGATTCTCGTTATTAATATATTCCAGTCAGTCTTACTTGAATCCTCATACATAAAAGATTACAATAGATAAATTTCGTATACAATGTGATGGCCATTTACCAAATTAAAGTAACATTTTCTTATACAGCTTTTCAATGTTGCAGGTTTTTGTTGTTTTTTTTTTTGTTTTCCTTTTTACTTTTTACAGTCTGTCTGCCCTTTGTCTTCATCCTTGTCCTTGGCTTTATTTCGCTGATTTGCAGCTTTGCATAAATTGTTTTTAACACGTCTCTGGCATTTTTTGTGTGGCGCCGCAGCTGAATAGCTGTCTGCCCCGGATCATCAGCAGTGCTACTGCCGCATACCTCACAACCCTGCCACGCCCCACCATCTGCCCTGCTCTGTGCTTCTCCTTGGCACATAACATAAATTTTTGTGGTCTTGCATTATTTCATAATAAGCAACAAAGTGGAGCAGACAATTAGATGAGCCAACGCCAGGGGACAACTTCACAAAAATTAAGTGTCAGCGCTGCCATGCGGCAATTTTATGTTAGTTTCTGTTACTCTGTATATGTGTGTGTGTGTGTGTGTGTGCGTGTGCATTTGTGTGTGTGTTCCCAAAATAGTCATAAAGCTGCTGATTGCAGGGCCAAAGCACAGCGCATTTCCATTCCCATTTTCTGTTGAAATAGTTTCCAATGTTTGACAGTGTTAAGTGGTCCGGCCCAAACACTCCATTTGGGCCGTTTATCAATTCGGCATTATGGCAATTATTTACCAAGTTTTAAATGCTTTAATGTTGCCTCGTTCATCGTTTCTAGCTGCACTTAACTCACGTTTCTGCTTTATATCCTGGTAATTCTCTTGACACCATCGCAGAGCATTTGCAGCTACTCAAGTTGACAAGCTTGAATGCCTTGCGGTGCCTTTTGCTCCGAACTCTTTCTTATTTCTTACACTGTTCAACATACAAGAAACGAGGGCGTAATTCAAGGTAATCAAAGTACCTTTTCCAAAATGAGTTCACTTTTAATAATCTTAAGAATAAATTAGGAATAAGGCCAGGCTTTGCACTTTTAAGAAGTTTATTTCAAATTTATAGAAATTTATCTTTACGAACTCAAACTACATTCGGTCCTTGCACAACAATCAGAGTATCTTGAAGTCGTGATAGTTTCGCCACTCTTTACTTGAGTTTTTTCTCAATTTTGCCAGCTGCCAGAGGGTATTTTCTTGTATTCTCAGTATTCCGACAATCATCTTGTGCTCCTTTCGCATCTCTGGGGCATATTTGGCCTGTTGGCGCAAAACGTATACGAAGTGTGTTGCCGACACTGCTTATGAGCTGGCCTTGCTGAGTAAACAATTTATATTTAAATCAAGAGACCACAAATGAATGCATATCAATGCATTTTATATATATATTCAAATGCGTGCACTTTAAAATCGCGCATCAAATTGGAAATTCATTTGGAAAGTTAGCATTTACGTAGAGTCAACATCAACTCTCGGACTAAAATTAAATTACTGATAAAATCTGCTTTGAAGTTTTAGTTGTTGTTGTTGTTGTCGTTGTTGATGGCCTAAACCAGTGCTGGCTATAGCTCAGACTCGGCCTGCCCACAATATAACTTTACGAAACAATTTTTTTTCCGCTCAGAGCTCTTCGTGTTTTTTAATGAAAATCAAATGCTGCTCTGGGCAGCCAAAAAATCTACACTCAACTGTTGTCTGGCCTCTCTCCCTTGCCACCCTGAACCTTAACCAGCACTTGGGGAGTCGGAAATGCGCAACAGAAGCAGCCATGGCGTCAGCTTTCAAAAAAGAAAAGAAAGAACGAAAAAAAGCAGCAGCAGCAGCAGTCTGTAAGGCCATAAAAAATTGTGGTAAAACGTCAGATTTGAAGAACGCAGGGTTGGGCAAAGGGAGTTGGAAGATAGAGGTTCGTGCAAAGTGCCAACACTGTTGCATAAATTTGTATAATCTACGTCAAATGCTGACGATTCGAAGCAGGGAGCCTCGTGATGTGTTTTTTATTGAGTTATAAGATCGCTTTAAATTTCTCCGCTTGCAACATTGTCGAAAAAACCACAATCGAGTGGCAGCCATCCTTTTACTGTAAGTATATTATTACACTTACAAAAATGAACAAGCCACTTTTTTATTAGCGGACTGTAAACTTATGCGAATTCGTTGCACCGATAAATTGTGCACAACGAGTAGCTTTGCGACTATGTTGCACTTAATGAAATTGTCATTATTAAAATGCCTAGCAACTGCAAATGCCTAAAAATAGAAAGACATGCCAGATTGCAACATAAGCTATTAATAAATACTTTGTATATGCTATCTAATCTAATATTAGTTGTAATCTGTTTATTAATATGGGCACATTTTGATTTATAATCAACGCACAGACAAGTAATCAATTCATTGAAATAGTGCACAAGGTTGAATCTTGAAGTGTATTTTGATTTTAAGCTTTGATTGGCATTTTGAAAACAATCTTGACAGTGGGATAAGATATTGAATTGTAATGTGCAGATAGTCGAATTGAAAAATATTGTTTCCATGAATAAAATGTACGTACGTTTATAATGTTGATAGTTAAGTACCGCCTTCAGTTGATAACTACGCATTTGTTGAGAATGGCGTGTTCCTATCTTATGTCCACAATTTTTCAATTTAAAAGTCCCCTGGATTACATTAATATTAATGAACCTATTTTACAATATTGTATATATACACATATTGGTAGAAGTTCTGAACCCAATCTAACCTAAAACTTAAGATAATTTAATTTGTGTATATAATAAATATAAATTTCATTCGATTTATGTGCTCTTGAACCGGATAATTTCACTCAAGCGAAATTAGTTATTATTACAGAATGCATTTGAAAATTGTATTTCGGAGGCATTCTATATAAGTTAACCATAAAAATTGAATTTTCCAATTCACTACTTTGAAGTCTAATATGAGAGTTACTAAAATTTAATACTTAATTTTTTTTAATATTTAAATCCTTGCTACTCGTTTGAACGGATGACAGCTCACAGGTCAATATATGAACACTGAGAGTAGATTTATTTTACAAATTAATTTAACTATTTACTTGATAATATTCATATAGATATAGATAGAAAAAGTAAATTATTACACGGCGTATGTGGAACAGTTTTGATTTCAAATAACACCGGCTCAGTAACAAATTGAAATGTTTTTTATGATCATGCCTAAAAGCAGGCAACAAATTCTGCAAAGCTTAACAAATTTGACAAAATTAATTGCCTACTTTTCAGATAGCCAACTGTTAAAGTAGGCACAGGTAACTAAGTAAATGCGATAAATCGGAATTTATGTGAATGTGAATGCTTGTCGACCATCTGCAACAACATCAACAATAACTACAACGTTTGGCAGACAGGCTTAAGGGAGATTTTCTGCCCATGGTATTTGTTAATTAGCCCAATTTAGGCAGACTAGGTGGCCTTCAAACAAGCCACAAGGTGAGCTGACTTAAGCAATGGTCATTTGGGGAATTTTATTTTGCTTATATTCGTGCCTTAAAGCCTACCGCAGTTGTTGGGGAAAATTCCAAAACGTAGTTCGTGTACAAAGGGGAATACAATTTGCATAAGCCTTCACATCAAATAAGCACCACAAAAGCGCAAATATAGATTTATAAAATAAAAATATTTTAAAATATTTTATTCTTTCCATCCCACATGAGAAGAGATAAAAAAATATTTCATTAAGCACACATAATCTAAAATTGAAATTTATGCAATGTCTTTGAAAATGTAACCACAACGAAACCAGCCGCATGTCTCACAAATCCAAGCCAACTTACAAGTTATCCTCATCAAATCAGTATGTAACCAAAACTCATGTATGTGTGTATGTGAGTATGTGTGTGTGTGTTTGTGGGCTCACATGTATAATGTGTGTTTGTGGCATGTGCGGCTTTTGCCTAACAAGTAGCATTTCCTGCAGCCGCCGGCAATCCGCTTGGGAATGTGCCAACTGCTTAACTAACTGGCTGAACTATAGGTGTATAGAGGACCAGTAGGCTCTGTTGGCTTCCCTTGTATGTAAACAACAAACAGCAACAACAACAACAATATCACCATGATCCGAGTCTCTCAATGCGTTGATTCGGACAGGGAATTTGAGAATTACAGACAAACCACACATAACACACATCATTAGTGAAGTCGTCTACTTCTATTACGTTCCCAAAACTTTCAAAGATTTTGCTGCTACACAAAATTGGTAAATTGTGAAATTCAATTCCAGCTTCAATTAATTTTCATTAAAACATATATTTAAATTTGTATTTTGCAATTATATATGCATATGCATATATCTTGTGGCTGTATGTTAACATTAAGCAAAAACAGCAAAAGGCACTTTTAAAGCTAGGCCTCAGTATAAATTTAAATTGCCAACATAAAATCACATAAATTTGGCGGAGCCCACAGGAAGCGGAAAATGCAAAAGACAACGGATGTTGGGATATGTTTTTATATGGTAAATTTTAACCAACATGAAATTATTATTTCCCTACCACAAATGTTCATAAATTGCCTACATTTTTTATATATACATGTACTTGTATGTATGTGATTTATGAAAATTATGTTTATTAGTAAGTAACTAAGTAACTAGTTTGAAAATTAAAAGGAAATTTAAAATATATTCATTAATTATTATATTTTGCTGTTAGAAATGTGATAGGCATTAAAAGAAGAAAAAATAATAATAAATTAGCCAACATTAAATATACATACATATATAACCCTGATTCAATAGAAATACTCAAATGTTGGAAAATAGAGTACTCGCAATTTGAGCTAAGCTGTCCGGCCGGTTGGTTAGTTAAATTTATATTTTTATTGGGGTCTTTCGCAACTCAATGTTGTATGGCTGTATAAATTACCGGCGGCGACGGCATCAACAGGCTGCTAAATAAATTTGTCCTGTGCTCTGCTGGAGCAACCTTCAAAATGTCAAAAGATTGTTATTGTTGTTATTGTTGTTGTTGTTGCTGCTGTTGTTGCTGTTGTTGCTGTTGTCGTGGTCGTTGTGGCTGTTATTCTTGTGCTTGTTGGCTTGGCTCGTGTTTATCATGATGTCGTTAGGTTGATTGTTGCAGATATTGAAGTGCTCCCAGCGCAGCGGTCGCCAAACTCAGGCTCATCAGCCACTCTAAAGGATGCGGCTGAGATGCGCATCTCTCTCTCGGCGAGCCTTTTAGTTACTCTTGTTGATATTTGCCTTGCTGTTGCCAAGTTGCCTGTTGTTGGCGTCATTATATATGACATGAAGAGCACTCAAAAACAAAACAAAAGAATGTTAGGAGGTGACTTTAGAGGGCGGTCGCCATTATCAACATCAGGGAAATCGGAGACCTTTTAACTGTTGCTCTAACAGCAACCAAAAAGGGTTTTCGTGGGTCGAAGGTGAGGCAGCAAAAGGTGGCAAAAAAGTTTGGAAACTTTAATGAGTACGGCGAAAAATTCAATTTAAAGTCACTTTAAAGCTTGTAGAGTTTCCGCCCAAGCAATCAAATAAATTGCTCCCAATTTGCTTAACAATCGGCTAAGTCGTACACTTGCAAAAAATCAATAACCCAAAATTCATGAGGAAGCATTTTCGGGATAAATTTGCATCTCATATTTTGACTTCTGTTGATTTATTTATTTTATATTTTTCGTTTTAATGATGCCAAGATAAGGATTTGAGTATGCAAAGGAATAAATATTTTACCCGAAATTTTTTCTTTGAGTGTAGGTAACCGTAGTTGGGCCAAAATTTTGAAATGCGAAACGTTAAACAAGAGTCGATTTGTTTTTCAGCATTGTAAATAAAACGAGTTTATTATTTGCACGTTTGTGTGTGTGACATATGTGGCATAGATGTAACTGTGGCAACCGTGACGCATACGCAATAAATCAAACTGTGCCACATAGACCGCTGTGTCTGCGTCTGTCTTTGATTTATGCAGCCATTTGTGTGCACGACGTACAACTCAATAAACTGCGCGCACCGTCGACAAAAAACGCGTCAGTTACACCAACTAAGGATGCGAATGATGAAAAGCCATGACAAAGCAGTCAACCTCAATGTCAAAGAACACCCACAAAACATACACATACACATATGTATTCACCTGTAAATGTGTATGTGTGCCGCCTGCAGCGTCTTTGACAGCTGATTCTGATTATGAGTAATGTTAGCTAGCTGGCAGCTGTCTCCTTTGATCTCGTAAACTACATCGCGTCCTTGTTGCTGCCCTTGCCCTTGCCCTTGCCTCTCCTTGTTGTGGTTGTCGACGTAAGCAGCTCACGTGTCCTGCCACCTCCCCCTCAGCCACGTGCCAAGCAAAACTTTATTATTTGCGCTTTGTGCGTGTGCAATTAAACGGAAGCTGTGGCTCTTGTTAAAAACAAAAAAAAAATGACAGCTGAGGTACAGCAGAGACGACGAGCAAGTACCTTGCCCCAAAGTCCTTAATTAGCCAAACGCATAATGGAAATAGAAAAAATGCTAATTCACTCAGAAAGCTGCTTTTCCATTTTTAACTTTTCCCTAGAAGCAATGCAAATTAATTTGCAGCAGGGCAACAAAGGAAGGAATTACATTGAAGAATCCCATTATTTTTAAATTATTCATTTAAAGCAACCACATTGAGAAAACCCCTTTTCAATTTTCTTTAATAGAATCTGTTGTTGTTTTTCATATTAAACCAATACATTTTTACATATTTTAAAACATTTCTCAAAAGAATAATCAATGGCTTGGAGAATCCAGTGCGAATGGCTTAAGGCAACATTCAGAAAACGATTTATTATATATTTTTTTTTACATTTTTCATTCCTAAGTACAACACTTTTGTGAGTGTACATAAAATGGCAAACTGTCGTCGATTTATTTATTTAGCTATTCACAAGACTTTTGCGAGTTTCTTATGTGAGTGGATAGCTATTCAAAACAAACACACAACACAACACAACACACACACACACAAAGTTCAGCTTTTAAATTATAAAATTTCCAGTCCATTTCATGCACAATTTACCAGCTGTTGCTGCATTTACTTTTCTGTACTTTTCTGTTGGCTGAAACCCATTTGATCTGGCCACACATACTCAATGGCAAATTGTAATTGTGGTGAATGGGGAACGTTTTCTTAAGTGGGCCGACTTTCATATGGCTGACTTGGCTTGAGTTTGCTTTTAATTTATTGTTTACCGTTTCCCACTCACTTTTCTTTGGGCTTTGCAAAATGAAAAAAGAAAAGAAAATGGTCCGAACTGAATTGCAAACTTTGAAACTTTAATGGCATAATGGCAGAAAGCTAATTATTGCCACAAACTTTATGCAATGGAGCAGCTAAATGAGCCAATGAAATCCCTCTCCAGAGGATTGACATTAATGGGTGGTTTGTGCCTCAGCCTTTTTAATGCTCAGCTCATAAAGTGCTCCTGCAATTACTTAAAGTTTGGCAATTACAACTCAATAAGCAGCTCATTATGACCGTGATGACGATGCCAACGGCAATTGGTCGGATCTGACAAATTTCCATAATTTGCCTCAATTAATTTGAGCTTACTTTGAATATGAAATAATTCGCAAGCAACAGCAAATTATCAAATTGAAAATTAATTATGCATACGTAATGTATGTTGCTCTTGATTAAAAAAAAACCACAATCCAGATTTTAAAAAAATAAACACACATGTGCATATTCCACTGTCTAGAAAAAACAACTTTTTACACATGTACATATATATATATAAATTATGCATACGCCATGTGGGTTGCCCTTGGTTGGAAAGCCACAACCGAGTCTTGAGAAAATAAACACATGAAAGCAAAATTTCTTCCTTGCTTCATTAAATATTGAACGAAATCTGTTATTTGTCTCCAGATTATTCTGTTAATTCGCTAAAATGTGATGATAATCTGTCATTTTAACCCCAAAACCCCAACAAAAACTTTCTTTCTTTCACCTTGACTTCCATTTCACTTGATAGATATATATATATATATACAATTCTATATATACATGTTAGGATATGTATATATATATATGCTCGTGCTGGCCCGCATTTTGTTTGATATTTACTTTTTGGTCGATTAACTCCGCTGCCTTGTCGTGTGTGCGATATAATTGTCTGCCTCGATAATTAGTGAATGTTTACGCTCAAGCAAGTATAATTTTCGCAGTTCCCTTTAATGCCCGTAGAATTTTGTGATCCACTGTTAGCAACATAATGTACATACATATGTATATATGTCTAGTCATTTGTGCGATGTGCATTTACCGTTTCTTATCTACTCGTTTGCATCGCTCAACCGTTTACCTGTCTGTCAGCACTGACAGTTTGTGGATAAGGCTGGAGTCGGTAATAATATTGGAAGTGTAAATAAACTCAATGCACGTTGATTTAGGTTCGAATTAAGTCATCAATGATAGCACATTATTCAGTTGTAATTCAAGTTGGTAATCGCTTATAATTAAGTGGTAATAAACAGTGGATAAGACTGCAAACAACTGTGGCAACTTTATCAACAGCTTTTCAGCAAGCATGACCATTTTCCTATTGGTCTTCTGGCTTTGTTCTGTATAAAAAGTTCATTTTTATAGTTAAATTTTTGTAAATTGGTTTGTATTTTTATAAAGTGAATTTATTTTATTCATATGAGCAATTCTTATAAATGCTTCCATTTAGCACATGTATGGGTTTACCCACATATATGTTGGAAAAAACAAACAAACAGACAAATCATCTTGATGAAAACCATTTGGCTGATTCTGTGAAATTGTGCATGTTTATTTAATGCACTTCATTTGAAAATCAACAACTTGTGTTATATATCAAATTTAAAACTAATCATAAAAATTCCATAAAGAAATTGTGCACAGAAAGCTATCGTTTTAACTTTTCAGACAGACGCTGATTGCAATTACAACGAACGCTAATAAAAATTGTGTTAGATAATTGTCTGTAGGAACAAATCATGCTATTTGTCAATCAGTAGACGCAGGTGGGCAAAATTACATCAACTTTTTCAATGAATGTAAAATGAGCTTTGGCAGTAGGTCAATATTTGGCAGATATAGTCCATTGAAAAGTATCGCTGAGTGGCATGTCTGATTGATTTTGAAAAATGAACACAATTACGTGTTCAATTGAATAAATTGTTTTGACTTGAACTTTGACCTTTAAGTGGCAGCGCAATAGCCTTGTAATGGCTGGCAAAACACTTGCTAATGAAAACTTGTAGCTGTGGTTGGCCACTCCCACAGCTCCCTCGTCTCTTGTCCCTTGTCGACTCGTCGAGTGCAAATCACATGTGTTGAACGCAACGCTGGCCAAGTGCTTCAAGTGTCACTTGGTTGGCAGCAGACACACAATTTGCAGATATATCTATGCGTGTTATGGTTGTGTCAGTTGTACATTATTTGATTTGTACATATGTACATATGTATATGTATAAGTGAAATCACAGCGCTGTCTATTTGCAGTGGCAAACAGCTAAGCGAATTCTAGCAGATGGGGCCACCTGTTGTTCGCAGCACAAACATACCAAACGTAGGCCTATCAAAATTCCAAACACTTAACTTGACACTTGAGCCACTTGCAGATTAAACGTTAGCACGTATGCCCACAATCCCATTGCTCTTGACCAATAAAAACGAAACCTCATTTAAGTTAATTAGGTGACAGGTCAAAGTTGCTCCCTCAACTTCCTTCTGGCAAACACCACGACCGAACCAAATATAATTAAATGTTCAGCACTCAATCAGTCAATCGATTGGCGCTGTTATATATATATATATAAATGTCCGATCACATATCCTGTCGAGAGGATTTCCACAGTCAATCACAGTTTGTCTGCAACCAATTTTAATTCACTTTCGGGCAAAACTCACATAATCGAGTTTTTTTTATTGTGTTTTTGTCCATTTTGGCATGAATCGCAAAAGTTTTTTTTTTCTGCCA
The DNA here is from genome assembly GCA_035041535.1 of Drosophila cognata. Classification (NCBI taxonomy): domain Eukaryota; kingdom Metazoa; phylum Arthropoda; class Insecta; order Diptera; family Drosophilidae; genus Drosophila; species Drosophila cognata. The sequence continues at coordinate 5,699,646 of JAWNLC010000571.1, read as the reverse complement.
AAGCCAAATCCGATTCGATTATAAGATATGCGCAGTCAGAGCTTTGGCGTTGAACAAGCAAATCAAATGTTATCTGCGGGTTGTCAACGAATTAATGCTCTTGTAGGGTATAATATAGTAGGTATAATATAGGTATAATATGCTCCATATTTCATATAACATGTACAACATACACTATTCGGATTCTCTAGGTTAGCGAGAGGGTCAGGGTTATATCAAAAACAAATGAGTTAATGTAGAAGTTCGATGTTGATGTTGGCTATAACAACTCAGATTGATATTCTGATCAAAAATGGAACAAAATGCCTCCACCAAAGAGTAGATGCTGCTACTCTGGAAAATTTCAAAATGCCCGCTGCAAGAGTGTAGTGAAAATTGTTTGAAAATAAAGCTGTTCACTGGGGTAGTTTTTGTATGTGTGGTTAGGTTGAAGCAAAAGTTAGCCATTGCATTAGTGGCTTAGTTTTGGCTGGTGGTCAGTTGGCATCCACTCCTGGCGCCAATCTCGTCTGTCGCCGGGGGACTTGTATGTGAGTGCTCATCCCGCATTGCGATGCAAATTGCTATATTTTAGTATAATTTTATTTTAAAGCATTTGCCAACCAGCATAAATGACTTGTGTTGGTTTGTAACTGCGGTGTCTCTCTCTCTCTCTCTCTTGCTCTCTCTCTGTCTCTTTCTCTGGGTGTGGCTGTTTGGAGAGCACGCTTTTCCCCAGGTAGGTCTAATACGAATGTCTGAGCATATTGACATAGAAACCACTGTGCACCACTTTGCATGCGATAAACGGATCAGGTAATTGAGGCATTTAACTGAGGTTGTTGCCATAAAGAGAATGGGTGAATGAGATTAGGAGCAAGAAGGGTTCTCAAGCGGATTAGTAGCGTAAACTAGACTGTATATCGAGATTTTTCCATCGTTCTGCCATTTCATATCAGTTGATTAAAATGTTCATGACGATATTGCTTCAAATCGAATTGAATGTGGTAAACGAACATTTGCATAATACTCAAAAAATGTAATTTGCTTTTACACTGGAATCACTTTTGTGGCTGCCTTTAACTGGTCGTCACACTGAGCATAATACCAGTGTATGTCTGTATGTATGTGGCATTGTTGCAAGCTGCACTTGCAACGCTTTGCAACATTGACTTTGACTTTGTCGCAGTCCCCGAATTGATGGTCACATACATTGTTGTTGGTCTCAAAATCAATAGCCGTTTTAGCATTTCTGCACATCAAATTGTTGTGTGTGTAAGTGGGTGTGTATGTTATTGTGTGTGTGTGTGTGTGTGTGTGTGTGTGTGTGTGTAAGTGTGTGTGTGTATTGTTGTTGCTACTGCTTAATAAAAATAGTCGGTGCGTTAACCAACAAGCGCAATACGGCTGCAGACGTCATTGAAATCAAACGGCGGAAGTGGCAAGAGTGGCAATGTAGCCAAAGGGGCAACGGGTGAAAACGAAATCCGGGGGCAGCGAAATTAGCTTTGAATGTCAAGAATGGAGTGGGGTGCAGAGTGTAAAGAACTGCAAAGGAAAGAAAGAACTACACACGAAAATAAGCGACTGGAAATATTGCAGTTCCTAGAGATAATTTTCAAATATTTTTTAGAGTAATATTTCTAGTAAAATTCTTACTCTTTTTTTTATACCACAAATTTGAGTAAAAAAGTATTTAGTACACATTTGCTCATTTTTTTCTTTCTGTGTACGCTATTGGCAGACATATGAGGGGAAATGAGACTTTCACACACGCACACACACACAAGCAGTCTGCTCGTAGGGGTACGACGGATATAATTTAGTTCCCAATCGAATCGGAAATAGAAACTAGAAAATTGACAAATGCATCGTGTGCTGTATTTGGACCTTAGATTATTACTCATACGCGACGAAGGCCAAACGCCAATCTGAATGTGGAATGAGTCATAACTTTTAATTGTTGCAATTACCCGTCGACTTCATATGCAAAATGCAAAATGTAAAATGTAAAATGTAAAATGCAAATACATAAATAACTAAATACAGCCTGCGACTCGAGGAATAATCAGTCAAAAGTTTAGCATAAAATTGCGCATAAAAATGCAAATTGTTCTCGGTATTTTCTATGGTTGTTTGAGCTTACCTTAACCCAAATGCTGGCCAAAACTTCTACCACACACGCAAGGGAATAGCAAATGCTTGCACCCACCCACACACACACACACACACATATATATACACCGCAAACATGTACACACACCCCATTAGTTTGATGAGTTTAAAATTAGGAATTACTGGCAAGTTTGAGAACAAGTTAGAGCACGGCAGAGTTGAGTGCCTAGTTTCTACTAGAAAACTTGGCTAGAAGAGTTTTGCTCATACACAAAAAAAAAATTCACGAAATTTGCGGTTAAGACCTTACGTAAAATAAGTTCGAAATTTGCTTAAGTCAATATACAGAATTTATAAAATCAAGCAAAATTCATTTAAGCATTATTAGGCCAACTTGTGTCTTTGATTAGGCAGTGTCAAAGTGGTTAAGCTTTACTTATCCTAGCCAATTTATTTTCTGTGTAGTCTCAATGTGAATACTTGGCCAAGAGTACTTTTCGCTTACACGCAAAAGGCAGGCAAAGGTAGCTCAGAACGAAGCTTTGTAGAAATTCGCTTTAATTCAATTTACAATTTGCATTAAGTAAGTCAAGAGGAACAGCAGAAATAAGTACAAAAGGCAAAAACATCTCAAGTGCAATCGCTGGCTACAAACTTAATTGTGATGAGTCTCAGTCACGCATCAGGATTCAGGATTTAGTTGTGCTGCACATGGTTAAACCATCGCCAAGACAGGCGCTGTATGCCATCATATGGGGTATGGTGTTCTGCTCATAGACACCCGTGAACAAATGCGACCAGGGACCCAGGGCATAGACGCCCACATCATCGCCACCATGGCTCTCACTGTCTAGGGGCACACCAGCTGGGAACTCATCGTATCGCGACCCAGTCACGACTGTGGTGGGATCGATGCGTTTCTTTGTCTCAGTGTCAAAGAAATGCTCAGCGCTTGGTCCGTTCGCATAGCTGAGAACCATATGGGGTAATCCATCGTATCCATTGGCAACCGCCTTGCCAAATACATCTCCGCCGCGGTTCTATAAATTAAAAAATAACAAATCAAATAAGAAAGCGTTTCCTGAATAAGGATTAAGGATTAAATCTAAATTTGAGATTATTCCAAAAATTAAAGTAATTTTATAGGAGAGAATTATCAGAATGTGATGCAATAATAGCTCAGCAAATAGTAGTTGCCACATAAGTCTCAACTGTGTGCCCCCAACTTACCCCATAGCCTGCATAGGCAAAGGCGTGGGAGTGATCCGCTGTGACCACGAGCAGGGTATCCTCCTCGTTGGTGATTTCGCGGGCTGCCGCAATCGCCTTGGAGAACTCCACGGTCTCGTCGAGGGCCATGCGGGCATAGTTGTCATGATGCCCATGATCGATGCGGCCGCCCTCGATGAACAAAAAGTAGCCCTGGTCATTTTGGCTCATGTATTCGATGGCCTTGCGTGTCATCTGCTCGAGCGTGGGTTGTGTGGTGCTCTCGTTAGTCTCCAAATGGTAGAGCATATGATTGTCCTGGAAGAGACCCAGAATGCGGTCCGGCTGGGTTACGTCTAAGTCCATCAGATCTTGCTCTGTCTCAACATAAACATTCTTGGTGCTCTCCGCCTTGAATTGATCAATTAAGTTTAAGCCATCTGTACGTCTGCCCCACTCGGCCAAACTCTTGTCCACAAAATTTCTGCGTCCACCGCCAAGGATCAGTTTTAGCTTGCTGCCAACCTCGCCGTTGATCAGCTGATAGGCTATATCATCCACTCCCGATGTGGCACCACAATCAATCGCCACGTCGGCATCGTTCTCCCAGTCACGTTCGGCAGTGTGAGCATAGACGCCGGCTGGGGAGGCATGCGTCACACGGGTGGTGGTCGCCAGACCCGCCCACTTGCCCGCATCTATGGCCCACTTGGCAATCGAGTCCACGTAGTTGCTCTTATCTAATATGACCTTGCAGTCGGCTCTCGGCACGGCGCCATTGACACCAATGGTGCCCTCCTGTGCCTTAACGCCGCACAAATAAGCAGTAGCTGTGCAGGCCGAATCGGGTACACTTAGATCCACGGAGTAGGTCTTGGACAGACCTGTGTATGGGAATAGCTCAAAGGATAGCGATTTCTGCTCGCCACCCAGCAAATTTCGCGCCGACGCAGTGGTTGTCACACCCATGCCATCTCCGAGAAACATGATCACATTTTTGGCCCTGCCTTTGTTCAACTGTGCGCCCAGCTTACTCTTGATAAAGTTGATGCCATGCTCACGCCAATAGGCATTCGTCTCTTCACCATCTTCACGACGTCCCTGCTGCTGCTTGGGCTCCTCCAAATCCGGATGCATTAAGCGATCCTGGCAGTACTCGGCATCCCTTGTGCATTCTGGTGCCGCATAAGAGCTGGCGACAAGCAGAGCGATCACAATCCCCACGTTGGATTGTAGCAACATCTTGCTGAAGACTGTAGCCCGCGTGTGCACTGGTCAATTCAAGTCAAGTAGTTGGCACAACTTCCTAATACAATACGGATAAGATACGGGTGGGCTGGACTAAATGTACTATCGGCAAACCGCATCAAATCTCACACATGGCTAATTCCCCCGCCGACGCTAACGATACGAGTTAAGATTGCCATCCAACGTCAAACAAAATTTATGGATTTATTATTTTTTTAGTCGCATTCACACCATAAAAAACAGCACGTGAAATGTTGTGTGTGCAAAGTAAAGTGGTTGTTTTTCTTTGACCGAGTGGCCTTTTTGTTCAAGGAGAGTCGAAAGGCATGCAAACGCCTAATCGGGGGTACGTAGTCAGAAATCTAGCTGAATCATAGAGTCGGCTACTTGAGTGAATTAACTAGATATACCAATTTACACAGGCAAGCTGCTCTACAACGAACCTCAAGGGAATGGAAAAAAAACCATGGTTTTGTTATTTATTTGTATTTGTTTGAGTGCTTTTTCCTGTGGGAGCTGTTAAGCGATGCCGTCAAAGATTACTGATTTCATGCGTCACACATTTCGTGACAAAATAATAATACCCAATTCAAGTGCATAAGCAAAAGAATTAATTGAAAAAGTTCATAAAACATTGAACACACCTGTAACTAAATCTAATCTTATCAACATTGTCTAAATTCGCTCTCAAACTACGCATTTACTAGTATAGAGAAAATCGAAAATAATCAAATCGAAATAATTTTCATCCACTCGAAATATATCCAAAAAAAAAACTTCTTTAGAAAAATAACAACAAAATTCCTTCTTATAGAAGTTTGACTGTTTATATATGTATGTGGTGCATAATCGCATCTCATTTATGTGAGTCATAAAAACTAGTTGCAATAAGAACAAAATTTGTACCACGCTCGTTGCAGGCTTTAAGTTTTCCACACACACGCAGGCAACAAGTCGCGTAGGGGGTATTTTCCACAGAAAAGTGAAATAAAATGGAAAATAGAAATTGAAACCACATGACGCAAAGCTGATTGCAGGAAAAAGGTGAAAGTTGAATTACTACAAAGAAATGTGAAAGTTGAACTGAATGCCAAAGCAGGTAGCCCAAAATTATTTATGAACATTTTGCCAATCTGACTTAATAAATTCCTTGGAAATTCCATATCGATTCGCTTAGCTAAAAATATAAATGATAATCGGTTAACAAACTAAGTTGAGTTGAGTAGCTGTTGTTGCTCTCAACTTTTGACAAGTCTTATCGAAGTGAAGGAAACCAACAAATTATGCCCCTGGGCCAAAAGCAAACAACTTGTGGCATATAATAAATAGGTTTGCCTTTTGTTTGGCACAATGCCAAATCAAATGAAAACAAAGCAAATTGCCTTCCTCTACCTCTCTCCCTCTCTCTGTCTCCCCTCTCTCATACACCGTTTTGTCATGTTTGAAAGTGTTCTCTCTATCTATTGTTCCCATAATTCAGATTGGTGCAAAGCACTTGTCGGCGCACAGCTGAATAATGTGCATATTTATGAGAGCACTTTGTGCGTATAAGTTGTACATACGTGATTTTTATATGTTATTTTTGTGCGCGCATTGATTTTGTTGTTATTCTTCTTCTAATGGGACATTTCTGGGTGGTGCTGGCTGGCAGTCTTAATGCCGCCTAATGAATTCCTAACGTTGTTTCGAGTGTCGGGATTGCGGCCGTTTAGCCACAAGAAAGTCCATTAATCAATGCGGCTCGTTCAATGGCAAAGTTGAGCCACAAACTAAATCGTGCACTCAGCGAAAATGTAGGTACAAACGGAATACAATTTTTAATTAAATTTGTCTATATTATGTATAAATTAGTCTTTGATTTCAAATTGCCACATCAAAGACATTTCATTTTTGACATCTACATGATACAAAATGCTCAACAATGTTTTTTTGAGTGCAGTTGTAGGCGCTTTTTGGGCAATTATTACGCAGATTAATCTTACGCAATGTGACTGAATAAATTTGATTTAAGCCCCAAGACATTCGCATAGTATTAGAAAAATGCGTAGTCATAAGATTCTAATCATTGTGCCTTAATCCCCTTCCAGGCAAAGTATATCCATACCCATACTGGAGGAGAGCAGCTACCAGAAGGATGTGAAATTCAAGGTGCACATTGGCGAGCCGCAACTGGCGCCAGGTAAGTTTGGCAACACAAGCAACACCAGCAACAACAACAACAACAACAACAACTACACAGACAACATTAAAACTCAATTTAATAGCACCAAAGGCAGACTCCCCTTCCCAAGCCCCTCTATCCCTGACACAAGTCACAAGTCACCTGACACTTGAACTCTGATCTTTACACGTGTCATGCTTCGGTGTGTGTGGGTGTGTGTGTGTCCAAGTGTGTGTGTGTGTGTTACAAAGCAAACTCAATTTCCTGTTAACCAAATTACACGAATTCACTACGCAAGGACCAACACTTGGAGGATTTCACGGGGAGCAGAGCAGCCCCAAAAGTGTGCAAAAATTGGGAATGAATTTCTATTCGGTTTTGTGGTGCCGCTAATAATAAGGTTAATAGTCCAATTTTAACTGTTGCCAAGAAAATAATAACCACACCAAGGTCATCCGCACACACACACACACACCATGATGCCACAACACACGCAAGCGTGAAACACAACAAAAAAAAAAAAACAAAAAAAAAAATAGAAGAAAATAAATAAAAAATCGAAAGAAGAAAGAAGAATTTGGCCAATGCCAATTTGAATGATTGAGGTCTCACAAAACACTTAGTTGTAAACTTTCTCGTATTCGGTTTCCTTGTATACTTTTTGGTCTTTTCATTTATTTGTTCTTTGTGCTTCTAGATTCCGCTCACTACCGTAAGACTTGAAATTAAAATTGTACATTAATTAATTTTATTTGAATTGAAAACGAAAGCGCAACAAAAGCAACACAAAATTCCTTGAGTTTTGATTCCTTAAGTTCTTAACTCGAATTTTGCCCATTTCTTTGACAAAGTGTGGAAATTGCGACCAAAAAGTGCAAATTAGTTGTTTTTACCTTCCCCAACAACCAAACACCCACAAAAAACCCAAAAAAAAAAAAAAAAAAGAAAATTAAACTTCAAACGTCTAATTTTGTTATGTGTTTCCTTTTGTATGTTATATGTGTTTACTTTTTTGTTGCTTTTTGGAACCTTTTATTCTGTTTGTTATTATTCCGGCTGTTGACTAGACAACTGGGATTTGGGTTAAGAAATGCAAATAAATCATTCCAGTCAACTTTTCGCAATCCCAAAAACATAATCTTTATAAATTACAATTAGAGAATGACAAACGTATTTGAATAATTTTTATTTCATATACATATAACACAGCACGACAAAAATCAAAAATCATAAACAAAAAAAAAAAAAAAATGGAAGAACCGTAAATGCATCTGCAATTTGTAAATAATTTGGTCCATCTGTCAGCATTCGATATAGAGCATCCTCCCAAAACATATGCCCCACATATACCAATTTGTTTTGTCCTTTTAGTTGTGGTTCTTTAGATTACACCATCCGCTCCCAAGTTGCCAGCCCCCTCCCGTAACCAGACCGTACTCTAGCACTTTTAATAATATTAGATATTGATTTGGTTTTTAGAATATAATAAATAACTCACAATCATGCATTTAAGTAACTGTTGAACAAAACTAATCAAATTCCTGTATATGTATATGTTAAACACATCAACAAAATATCTACAACAACAACAACAATGCAATTGCAAATTATCCTCACGCAGATGACACAAATAAGGAAACATTTTTCTATCGATTTTTTGGTAGGTAAAAGTAAATTTAAGAACCTAATCTCATCAAACTCTCAAGTGTTTATGTTCAGTTAATTAAAAATAGGAAAGAAAAGAACGAAAAATGCGATGTCTAAAAGTAAATGTCAAGAAATCAGGGGTTTCCCATCACAAAATACCATTCTGATCAGAAAAATAATATTCGTACATTGATTTGAGCACCTCACACATTAGTCGAATACAAACTTCAATAGTTGATACTCTCATTAATGATTGTTATTCGTCTCATCAACAATATACTCGTCTCGTATGCATCTCTAAATATGTATATCTATTATGTACTTTGTGTGTGTGTGTGTATAAGTTACGTATATGTATGTGTGACACGTATTGGCATGAAAAAAAGAGAAATGAGAAAAATAACTTTTGCGCTTTTTCGACGCTACACTTTTCCAAGCAAAAGTTAAGGATCAGCCTGAAAGCAATGTCAAAAAGAAAAAGAAAAACAAAAACAAAAACAAAGAAATCGTTTCGTCTTCAATTGAAATAAAGTTAGCTGCAATAATTGGCCTAAATTGGGCTAAACATATTGTTGGTAACCTTCTATGCTCGGTGGACACATATATAAAAAAAAAACACACCTGTCGTAACACGCGCTTGTGCCCGCTTCTGTTTGTTGTGCCCCGATATCTCTGTCAACACGATATCATCGAATATCATATATATATGAACAAAATCGTTAAACGAATTCGCAACAAACATCGTCAAAAACATCGATTTGTAAGTAATGCACACGACAATTAATTTTGAAACAAATATTTTTGCAGACATTTTGATGTATTTTTATCCTTTGTTTTTTGTGTGTGTGCTGCGTGACATTTTTTTTTTTTTTTTTTTTTTTGCAACTAGGCCAATATTTGTTGTGAACGGCTGACATTTGATTTAGAATACCGTACTCGAAACAAAATGTTATGTTAACTATATCGATGTATTTCTCTTGTTTAATTGTGTGTGTCTTAGAGAACCACCCAACCACCCACCAATTACATAATAACAGGGTAACGTAGGCAAGCTAAAGTAAAAGTACAAATTTTAATACAAAAAAAAAAATAATAAAAAAAAAAAACAAATTGGTGAATGCATTAATTGAACACTAAATTTTTTTAACTGAACATAGCAAAATAATAATCGTAATAATAATGTGAAAAAATTGTATTTCAAAATATCTATATGAAAATCTTGTCTTAATTTTCCCGAAAACCTCCCAAAAAAAAAACAATAAAAAAACAATTTTGTTTGTCACTTGTGTACCTTGCCACTTAATCGCTGTCTAGAAAATCAAACTGGAGATCGTACTCGTGAGTCATCATTCAAATCAGCATTCTACACATTTATCTGTCGTTATTTATATATGCATGCAACTGTCTTTCACTTTCACTTTCAACATCAATCAAACTCTCCTGCTCGCCTGCTTTCTATGATTCACATAATTCATACGACTGAATCCATAAAATTTGACATTTATTTTCAAATTTGAAATTAACGCATTTGCATACTTTGCGTCTGTGCTTTGAATCTGTGCAAATCTGCAAATCTGCCCATCCTCATTTCTAGCTCTTTCCCCGTCTCTGTCTATGTGTAGGTGTGTTCTTTTATTTATTTTTTTTTTAACTTGAAAATAATTTCCGTTTTCTTTCTGTGCTTCACAAAATCCTATGCAAGAAATGCACACAAAAGTTGCAACTTTAGCTCTATGTTTATGTTTATGTCGATGTCTATGTCTATTTCTATGTCGAGTTATATTTGTGTGTAGCTAATATCGAACTCAACCAAGTAAACTGCAAAAGCACAGCCTTTAGGTTGAGACTGGCTTGTTGTGGCAGTCATTGGTATTCTGTCTGTTAACTGTTTTATAATTTTGTCTTCGCCCACCGCCGATGCGCAGATGATGAACTCATAGCCCAAATCAAGGAGGTGGAAGAGAAGCCACTGAATGAGCTGACCGAATTGGAGCGCATTCTGTTGCTGAGCAAGCCCCGATGCGGAGAACTAACTACCACAACCATACGCATTCGCGAGAGCCAGGAATTCAAGGTAAGTATTCAATCAAGGTGTCAGGAATAAAAGATAAAATCATGTATAAACGGATATACCAAAATAAGGTGTGCATTAAGAAACCGATTGTTCCTCTCAGACTTGGAAAAGTTCGAGATGGAGAAACTTGATTGCAGCTTATACGATATACACATATATATATATATATGTATGTGTATATCACAGTTGAGAACGGGTTTATGCAAATTTTCAGCATTATTGCTCGCAAGCCAAGCGATTTCAAATTTTGATAAGAAAAAAATTGCATTACATTTTCATTTGTGATTTTGATCAAAAAAACTAAATATATCCTTTACTGAATCCAACTCAACTGGCGAATGGAATGCCAACAGCTAATAAGCTCGACCGGAAGACAGACACTGACAACTTAACTACACAAACAGACACAGACACACGTCTACACACATTTATATAATGATCCCTGGGCCCATTACCACATTATACATGGTTTAATGGCCAAAGCTGTAGCTGTAACACTCCAAGCCCGAACGGGACCAACAACATTGGTAACCATAAACGACAACATCTGCAGTATGTGGAAAAAGGGGTCTCAGGTGTCAACTTGTTTCCTTGGCAGCCATGTGCTAACAACGCACACCTGTTCAGGTGCAAGGCAAATAAGCACCTAATTGTGCAAGTCTTCAAATGAAATACTTTGTTTCCTGTCTGTCAGTCTCGCTGTCTGCACAGAGGGGCGGGGCGTATACTTGATATGCATAACTGTACCTTTTATGGAAAACGTGCTAACTTTAAATGGCAATTGTATTCCATAGGCTACTGTGGACAAGCTCGTAGCCAGGGCCAATGTATCAGCTGTGCTGGGCACCTCCTCTTGGAAGGAACAATTCAAGGATGCGCTCACAGTTGTGCCAGGTAAGCCGTCATTTAATTGAATTGTCCAATATCCATACGCTTTAAACATTTACAGGTGATGATACTGATATGGATAACGATGATGAGACGGATGAGGATGTTCCCAAATGTTTCGACTATATCAGCCATTTCGTCTGCCTATTCTGGAAGGTGTTATTTGCATTTGTGCCGCCCACAGGTAATTAGAAAAAAATATATATTTATAAGTTTGGAAATGTTCATGAATATTCTTCCACGCTTAGAAATTTTATTATTATTTCTCTTGAACTATTTTATAGTGTTTCATGGAATATTCTTTAAATAATGTAAATTAAATTTCCCAGCACAAAAAATTCATTTATAGTTTCTTAAATATTTTAAACTATTTTTACGTATAACAAACTATACTTTTACCGTTCTTTTTGACAGATATTTGCGGTGGTTATGTCACCTTCGTAGTATCAATATTCGTCATTGGCGCACTCACTGCCCTTATTGGAGATGCAGCCACCTATTTTGGCTGTGTGCTCAATGTCAAGGACTCTGTTACGGCCATTTGCTTTGTGGCCCTTGGCACCAGTATACCAGGTAACCAGTAAATTGAAGTTAGCTTAAAACAGTTGAGATACTGATCAGATTGTTTGTGCCTCAGATACATTTGCCAGCATCATTGCCGCCAAGCAGGACGATACCGCCGATAATTGCATCGGAAATGTGACGGGCAGCAATGCGGTTAACGTGTTCCTGGGCATTGGACTGGCGTGGTCCATTGCATCGATTTATCACATGGCCCATGGCACAACCTTCAATGTGGAGCCGGGCACGTAAGTTCCATCCAGATTATATCGCTTCCGCTTATCCACAAACTGACCAATTGTGTTTATCCCTTAGCATTGGCTTCGCGGTGGCGCTTTTCTGTTGCCAGGCAATCATTGCCGTTTTCGTGATGATGTATCGGAGATTTAACAAAAATATTCGTTGCGAACTTGGTGGACCCGTTCAATCGAAATGGACACATGCGTCGATTTTGATCTTCCTGTGGGTTATGTATCTGCTCATGAGCACACTGGAGGCTTACGATATCATTATGATTTAAGCAGCTTTCCCCAGACCCTGCAGAATATATATCTATAACAAAATAATGAAAACAATAAAAATACACACACACCCACACACACACACACACACACACACATTTTTAATAGCTGTAGCGAAGCTGTAACAATAATCAAATTGCATAAGCGAAAGTTTTATTTATAAACAGATTGAGCTATATTATAATACAATATGTTTAATGCTATATGCTGGATGTGTGAACAAATATTTATGTATGTTAATATGATATATAAATATTGATATAGTTATGTAAATTTTATGTTAATATTAAAAATTATAATGTTTAATTAGTTTATAGATGTGGCTTTTTTTAAAGGAGTTTAATTCAATTATATTATATTGATTAGATAATTAATGCTTATATGTAAATACAAGAAAGGCTGCCAGGGCTCAGCAAACAAGCAACGTGATCATTCATAATTATTACCTAAATACATGCATATATATATATATATATATATATATATCTATATATATATAATGTCATTTACGATATACGATATATACAACATACGATATTTACGATATTTACGATTTGTGTATGTGTTATATCATTCTTAATTGCAATTTAAGTCATTATTATTATTATCATTGTTGTTTGTTATAGCTGTACTTAATATCTATATTAATATATATACATATAACTGATAAACTGTCTCTCCATTAATTGTCACAATCAGCCATTGTTAATTTAATACATGTGTAAGCCCTAGAGAACTGCTATTCTTTAAATATAAAACAACAAAAACCAAAACAACTTTCAGCTCACGAGCAAAATACTTATTAAAAGAGGAACTATAACTAGTCAACCGCACTTTTAGACAAAAACTGGTTCCACTGCAAAACTAAATTTAAACTCTAAAACAACTAAAACAACAACTAAAACTAAAACACAACTCCGACCAATCGAAAAGCGGCACTTTTAGTACGACCATCAAGTGTTATTTACACTGCACTACATGAAATCTACTTACTTGAAAGACTTTCTCTTTACTTTGTCACCTATTGAAATGATAGATAATTAAACATCAGCAAGAAGAATTAAACGATTAAGACATAACACCAAAAGTTTGTTAAACGAATGTATTTTTTGTATAATGTTATTCTATTTTTTAATAAAAAAAAAACATTTTGAATGAATACCAAAATAAAATACCCAATAATCAAAAACTAAATACTTAAACTTAGGATCATAGAATCATACAACAACAACAACAACAACAAAAACCTTGATGGAAAAAATGCGCCAAATCTAGATATATATATGATACCCAATATGATAAATATCGAATATGATTAAGTTATGAAATAGTCGAAAAATGTATTTAATTCAATTACATCTATCAATGTTTGCTGTAAGTTCCGAAAATTAAATTGAATTTTTCAATTATTTCAATTATGTGGTTTTGTTTTCGAAAATTTACCCATTAACAAACCGAAAGAAAAAACGAGAAGAACAAGAAAGATTTTCCTATGAATTCCGTATATTCAGAACATAAAATACAGTTAACAGACGACTCAGTAAAGTCGTTCCAGAATCAGGTTAATTTTGTTGAAGCAAATCAAATAGAGTGTAGAAGTATGGCATAGAACAGTCCAAAAGTAATAATGAAAGCAGATTAAACAAACAATTATGTAGTCTTATCATACATACACTACACATAAGGCATACATTCATACATACATATATATATTTGATTAACTCCAAGGCAAAGGCAAATAAAATCGAGTAAAGTGCTTCCGATATAGAATTTAGGTATGTACTTCTATAGAGTTAGAGCAGCATCGCATCTAATGATGATGATGATGATCGCTGAGCAAGAAAGAGTTCAACAAGCGTATGATATAAACATAACCACTACAGATCTATAATCTAGTATTTTTTATTTTTATAATTTTCTCTAATTTAATAATCTTGTTTTATATTATATACTTCAGTTGATTGGGCATAAGAAATTCTTAATAGCTAAGCAGAGATAATGAATATTTAATATTTATATATATATATATATATTTAGTATAAATAATTAATCATTTTGATGTTTGTTAAGATGTATTTTGGATTCAAACTTTTCATTACATTTTTATATAAAAATAGTATATACATATATTCTAGCTAATACCAATAATATTAAAGACAACCGCACTTTAAATACAGAATAAAATACGCGATAGTTAAAAATACATATAACTAAAAATAAAACCAAACAAAATGCGCCGTTTAAATACAGAAAACCTTTACTACAATTCACAATAAACATTAATAACTATTCATAGTATTAGTACGCACCAGGGTTAAAAAAAAAATAAACGAATACAATGAAAATTTCCATACATAGTCAAAGTCGATGGCCAAATAAAAGAACCCTGGCTAAAGCATCTATATACACACATACTATCCATAATCGTATTTATGCACTTTACATATAATGAACTTGGTGTTTAGCTACAATATTTAAAGTATATAGGTTAATTTTTAGGGAATCCCTCAGCATTATTCAGAAAACCCAAGCCCAAAAGTGTTAAGTACATACTTACTACCTATAAGTATATGTATTTCCAAGCATGTTAACCCCAAACAAAATAAAAATAAAAATGAAAATAAAAATAAAAATAAAGTAATACATATGTCTTCAACTCAAAATTGTGCTTTGTAAGTAGAACGTTGTATTCTTTATCTGCGTCTGTTGGGTGCTTATCTGTGGGGTTTGTCGCTGGAAACTGGGCGACAATTGCCGGGCAACCGCTATTATGCAATCATCGGCAGCTGCAGGGCATCCAGAAAGACAAGTAGGACTGAAACACTCGGCGAAACACGCTTATCTAAAGACAATCGGGGTACACTTTTAACTTTGATTCGTTCATGAGTATTTATGAATAAGTAAAATTCATATTACATAAATAAGAACACACATTCTTGAATCAAGTAGAAAATATTCATAACGTAGCTTAAATTCGCATTTCTTTATAATTTCTATAAAAAATTAAATCAATATTGACTGAAGAATATTATGAAAATATTTTATTTCTAGTTAAGAAGCTCTTCATTCTAGAAATTCTTTAACATATTTCAACCTATCCCAAAACAGTCTTATAATTGAAAATTTGAAAATTCATACTAAGCTCTCATTTTTTTGTGTGTACGATAACACAAATCAGTGGAAAAAGCTGGAGGCGGAAGATGAGCGATTCTGACAACGACAGCGAGAGCAACAACAACAACAAAAACAGTGCAACAATCGAGATAAAGTTGTTTACAGGAATCTGGAAAAATTCAACAAAAAGGCAAACAATAAAAATAAAACAATAAAAACTTGCGACGCACTGAAAGCTAATTTAAGCTGAAACAAAGCGAAAGTCAAACCAGACGCCAGTTTCAATTGTCCACAAGCAGTACAGAAGAGCAGCCGGTCGGCCACTCAGTGGATTGTTTGTAATCCTCGGTCTCAGACAGACAAATCGTGGGAGGAAGAGAATGTCCTGCGATGAGAAAACTGCGCTGCTGGCGACTCGAAAGCAAACGCACCAACAACAGCTGCAGCAAGGACATCATCAAGAGGCGCACATAATTGTCGTGCCGTTGGGCAAGGATCCAAAGGATTATGGGCCCGTTTTCACAACTGCTGAGTAAACGCTTTACTGTCGCATTTCATTAAATAATAACTTCATAACAAAGCTGTCCACCGCCATTTTGTCACACATTTCACATAGCTACTCGTATGGACTGAGTTTGGAAGAGCTGCTGCCATTCGAGCGGGATCCTTGGTGGCAGAAAGTGCGCCGTTTGTGCTTTGGCTGGCTTTTGCTGACATTTACGTTGACCCTTCTATCGTCCTTGTACCTGGCTTATTTCCATGACGATGCCATTCTCTGTCGGCCCAATAAACTGATGATTGCCACCACACTGCCACCTCCACTTGCCCTCGTCAGCAATGTCACCTTACTGCTGGATGTCACTTAAAAGATTGCATTAATCTCTGCCCAAAGTGAAGCTGCATTTTTCAATTATGAATGCTGCAATCGCGCACATTGGATTACATCAGCCGTCGTCATAACTAAGACTCTTTACTTGATTAAGGCTTCCCCGATCACAGCTGGTGACTAACGCGATAAGCAGACTGCACTCGCTTATCGCGAGTTTTGACTTATTTATAAATATTGTAAATATGTAGATCAATTATATAGGTATTTAAAATGCATATACGTTTTAAGATAATGTTTTTTAATTTTAATTATTTGGATACACGGGTTTTTCAACGAGCTACTAATTTCATTAAAGTAAAATGTACAATGTAAATCTGTACCATTTGCTTTGGAAAAAACTGAAGTGTCAAAATTATTATGATTGGCCAGGATCCGCAATGAAACAACTGTGCAGTGGAATGCATTCGTAGATTTCTAAAAAGTATCTGTAAAGTGTATAAATTATTATTAATTGATTTCGGCTTTTTAATTATATAGCTGAAAATAATTTGGGCGAAAAAGTTATTGCATACTTTTGGTCCGCGCTCAATAGCATTGTTTGTTTATCGATGCTGCATACTTTTAGGGATGTGGAATAAATATTTGCGGTTGCTTACAATAAAAGCTGTATCTTGGCCATATCCCTGTACATTTTCAAAGTTCACAGTGCGTTGACATCACAACGACCAACCCCGTCAAGCTACATTCAAAGAAGAAGAAGAGTCAAAATCAAAAAATCGTTGATTTTTCGAAAACTATAAAGTATATTTTCATGTTCTCTGGCCAGTTAGTCAAAATTTTTCAGCTGAAAGCAAGTTCCTGTTTAAAAAAGTCGTGTTTTATTAAATGTTTTTACAACTTTCGTCCATTTTATTGTTTTACTTTAATTATATTTTGTGACTCAAAGGTCATCCGCATAGTCCTTGAAGTGGAAAAGTCACGCGCAATTTTTTATGTCTCATTTTTCCTGACCTACCCCCTTGTGTCATCTTTTTTCCAATTTTGTTCCCCCGAATCCTGGCAATGCTCGAATGCCAATTTTTTCTTGTTAATTGTGTGGTTGAACTATATTTAATCATTTTAAATGCTCTATTATTGTTGGCACATTTCATTTTATCGCTTCCCATTAATTTATCTAATATGCTTACAGTAAAAACGAGAAGGATAAAGTTATGATTTTAACGAGAGTTTGTAAATTCAACTAAAATTCAAATTTCAAATAGTGGCATGTTAGTGAACGATTTGATAGTCGATATTTGGGATGCATGTACTATTTCCAAAACTGAAAATCACCCCAATTTGTATTCTAGTTGCTATGGAAAAATATTTCCAAAGCAAATGCATAATTTGTTGAAGTTCAGTACACAATTTTCATCCACCAGGACAACATCAAAATGGATCCCATGAAGCTTATTGGTCGAGTGTATGTTCAATGGAAATAAATTCTACATTTAACAAAATAAAGATAAATAATGATTTGTACCATGTTTTATAAAGTAAGGAGATGGTGCGCATGGAACACAAATCGCGTAGCAATTATCCCCACGTTTGGACTAAAATTGATGAGAGCGAGAACAACAAGTTCTATCATCAAGACGAGCTGGAGAACCAGCTAAAGCAGAAGCTAAAAATTGAAGGTATGCAAGCTTCAAGATTTAATGTTACAGCTAAATTTCATTTGGTGTTTTAGAAGTGCCCGACAGTAAAGACTCACCCCACTCCATTTCACCCGAAATGCACAAAAACCTTTTGGAAATCTGCCGATGTGGGCGTCCTAAGCGTGGCATCCATTTGGGCAAGTGTCTACAGCGTGCCCTCAATCCGAACATAGCCGAGAAGAATAAGCAGTCAGATGAAACAGAAGCATTAACTCCAATTAGTATGCCACGCACTTCAAGCTGTAAATGAAAATTGTTACCTCCTATTGTATACCCTTTGACTTCTTTGTATTTTCTCGCTTTAGCTAGCATTGGTTGGAGAACCGCTGCATATCGAAAACTAGAGCAGTCTATGCAGTATGCATCTCCAACTCACTCCATGCCCGGCCCGCGGGTAACTGCCGCACCGTACAATTCCATTATTATAGGCTAGCTGTAATTTCCTACTTTTACTAATTACACTGTGCAACAAATTGCAAAATATAATCAGCAGCTAAACCAAAAATAAATATTTTCGATATTGTTTTTTCAGCTGGGTTTTGCGCTTTGCCAAAATAATAGAAAAATAATATATCCAAATGCAACATTTATTTTTAATATAATAATAATAATTGAATATAATAAATTTTCAGCTGCATAGTGTAATCATAATACACTGGTGATTTCCCACCACACTTTTGATCCCCACTTAATCAGTTTAGTTTGTTATCGCAAAAAACAACTTAATAAAATTTCCGAATGATCGAACTGGATTTACCACAAAATCAGCGTTCAAAACCAGTTATATGAAATCATCTGTCTACTTATGTATTAATTATATAAATGTATAGACTTATAGTCGTGCAATAGTTTGTCTTAGTCTTATTGCAACCCCAAAGCCCTTCGCACTTAAATACGGATACATTTTAAAAGATGCATTGCTATATACAATCATTGTTATTTACGGCTTGCGTGATTATTACCAGTGATCTACTCGTGTCGGCCCAAGATGAGTTAATATTCTCAGCGACAACAACAACAGGGCCAAGTGTACCAGTTACGAGTCCAACAGCGCGTCGCAATTGGGTGCTCGTCAACAATATGCCAGTGATGGCAACTGTCTCACCGTTTGTCAATGCACCGCAGCCCACACCAGAGTTCCTCAATTGCTTTGGCAGTTGTCCCACAACTTCAGAGTATAATCCGATCTGTGCCAGCAATCGACAATTATATCGCAACGAACAGAAGTTTAACTGCGCTCGCTTTTGTGGTGCCGGTAAGTTGTGATTGCGATATATCTATATACATATATTTTGTATTGATGACTCAATTTTACTTCTTTAGACATACAAATTGTGCGACGAAGCAGCTGCGAAGGCCTTTTTCCTATGCAACGCGGCTGAAATATATATGTCAAATATATTTATTTTATGATATAAATATGAATTGCTTAAATCTAGCACGACTTCAGTTTTTTGAGGTTTAGAAAAAATCGATATCTTAATTAATAATCAAAAGCGCGCTAGCTGCGAAAGGGAGTCCAATGGATTCCCCCTACACGGCTCAAAGAGTGACTAACAACATACATACTTACTTACCTCTATAATTAAAAAAAAAAAGCTGTGATTGACATGCGCATGCGACATGTCCAAGAATATATATACATAAAGTCAACGGACTTGTCTCCTTATGCCTGTGACGTATGTACACTTATTCTTTGTACCCATCTCACTATTTATTTTCATTAAAAAAAAAAAATGATGATAAGAGCACACATTTTGTCAACACTTTAATTACATAGAAATAAATACGTCCAGCATGTTCTAGTTGGGAATACTCGACCAGAAAGTACCCTGTAACTACAGCATGTTAGCACCGGAGTATACGATTGAGGTCCGAAAAATAACAAATAAATAAAAATAAAATATTTTAATTTTCTATATTTTAAAAAGACTAAATAAAATTCCGGCACTTTTAGACCACGAAATCAAAATTAATAAGAGGGCTTCTTCTTATCAGACATTTATATAGAGAATACAAACATCTTATTATTAAGCCTGATAAGTGACAGAGACTCTCAGCTACTGCGTTTAGTTGTATTTCGAATTTCAAACCGAACACCTCACAAAACTTGCGGAAAGTGCGAAATACGTCGTCAAGATGCTGAAATCTTATCAGTTGGTTCTCGGAATAGGTCAGCTTACTTCTTATCAGCACGTGATATTTCATCTGATATTCCCATATGACATCTTGCATTGATTTTATTGTAGCTCTGGTCTTTGCCTGCTTCAACCTTGAAACCAGTTCTTTTGCACGAAATTTCAACGCTTTTCATCACCGTCAAAATTCGACATATGTGAAGCCAGCAGTCAACTATCAACCTGGACCAGGATTCAATAATACCAGACCCAATTATGGCGCGTACAACAACACCCATTTCATGCAGCCGCTGCACAGTAGTCCGCCGCAGCAAATCCAATACCAGCCACCATTAGCTCCACAGCCAGACTTTGGCTATAGCAATAGCCACATCTTCGCTCCTCAGCCGTTCTATGGCGGCGTTTTTCCAAACGGTACTGCACGTGTCAACCAGACTCAAGCTATTCGGCCAAATGGCACCTATCCCTATATGAATCTGTTTAAATTTTGGTAGATCACCTTTTCTGTCCAAAAAGTAAAGCATTAGTTGAATAAATAACACAAATTGAGTTCATTTTTTCAATCAAAATTTATTCAGCAGATAATCCGTTTGTATGAGCATCTGGATTATCTGGATCATCGTGTTAAGTTTGCTTTCCGGTATTCCAGGAACGTTTAAATATTATTATAAATGTAGAAGTGTGATGATTGCTTCCATTCGTATGGGTTTGTTAAGGGTGCAGTCTACTCATGTTAATACTAGGACGACGAATGCGAATATGTATGTACATTTACATTCAATATATATAGTATGTAGATGCCAGTTGGGCAGATATGGCAGATAATAATGCAGGTATATCAGCCTTGAACGCATGAACTTGTACAAATGATGCACCATGGAGGAATACAGACGATGATCGTTAAGAGAAACAAAATCTTCCGATGAGGCTCCCTCGCCGCTGTCAAAGGATCCCACGCTGCCGTCAAAGGATCCCACGCTGCCGTCAGGATATCCCACGCCGCAGTCAGGATATCCCACGCCGCAGTCAGGATATCCCACGCCGCAGTCAGGATATCCCACGCCGCAGTCGGGATCTCCCACGCCGCAGTCAGGATATCCCACGCCGCTGTCAGGATCTCCCTCGCAGCAGTCTCCGTTGCTACTTCCACGTCGAAGCTTTGGAGTTCCCGCGCAGCTGTCACGACGTCCGATCCCTCGCCGAAGTTATGAGATTCCCCCGCCGCCGTCAAGTGCCTCCCACGACGCCGTCATCGCTATAAGCCCCTTGCCCTGCTTGAAATCCTTGGAATATCTCTAGCGCCCTTGCCTAACCGAAGCCCTAACAAATCCCACGATGAAAACAAGCGAATCCCACGATGAAAATAAGCGAATCCCACGATGAAAACAAGCGAATCCCACGTTGATAACATGCGAATCTCCCTCGCCGCCGTCTCAATTTGGTATCCCAGGATGCCTATAACTCCCTCGCTGCCGTCAACTCTATGTATTCCCACGCTGCTGTCAATTCTTGATAATCCCACGCTGCTGTCAATTCTTGATAATCCCACGCAGCCGTCAATACAGTAGAAAAAGTGATTCAAGTGGTGCCCAAATATTCGAAAGTAGCTCGAGGGAATCTTTTGGAATACTGAAGAAAATTCTAATCGCCAAACACATCAAGACGTCTCAGTAGAAGGTTCGAAATCAATGGCCCCATCTTCGCCAGGTAGTAGTAGAGAAGAAGGTGTAGTGGTAGAAGATAAACAAAACCCGAGCAGATTGAGATCCTATCCTATCGCTTGCCACCAGGCCCATCTCATCATCAAAAGCAGGGAGGAAATGTGTGTTGTAAATTATTGTTGCAAATGCGAAGCGTTGTGTCCCACAACGAGAATGACAAACTAATCCATTAATGTGTGTGTGTTTGATCCTAGCCAGCGTACGAAGAGCAAAACAAGTGGTTCTGGTTGATTGGTTCGTGCGTGCGTGCGAGCGTGTCGATGAAAATGATGTTTTCTTGAATATGTTAGTAGTAAAGTTGTCGTGTCTTGCAGCAGTAGTAGTGGTAGTAGTAGTAGTAGTAGTTCTGCAGATCGGTTGATCTGCCTATATTCTTCCCGACTGGTTGCAAATGCCACAAAAGAAGAACGCTCTCAACTAGTGGTCGTGATGAATTGTGACGTTACTCTAAGCGATCGAGGAGATTCTTTCCGGTTCATGTGCAGATTTTGTTTTTGATAATGAAGCGTCGTAAACCATTACGGATGATTATATGGCCTGAAGAAGATCCTACCAAGGAAGCGCTCCGACATCAGAGAAGTCGAAAAATCGCCGAACATGGAAGTTGGTGGATTCATTGACCAGGCGACCAGAGTGTTTGCTCAGGTGAAGATAGTTGAACGATGGATCATTGTTTCCGCTGCCTGTAGAGGACCAGCAGCGAAAGCCCCAGAAGAAGATCGATACCCAAAGGTCATGGATTTCCCGGCTCAAAGGTGGAGTATTTCTCATTCAAATCGCCCGTTCTCGCTCACGTATCAAAGGGTTGAACATCACACAATGGGGGGGTTCGTCTGTCCCCATGCCTGCCACGTGTCTTAAGCCATACAGATATATGTACATGTCACAGGTTTTACAATAATCAAAATACAATCGAATCTTACAAAATAATACGCCTTGCGCTTACACAATTTTGACATGGTACATTAGAACATGGGTTACAGAGTAGGTGTATTGTAATAATCTACATTCTTGATTGTCTAAGGCCTAAAGGGCCGGAAAGGACTGCCTCTGTACATAACAAACTTAGGTAGAAAAATAACAAACAAAAAACATAAAATGTATACATATAGGAAAAGTAGCGCGTGTCTCATGGATTCCCTTTGAGATCAACTTGACGTGCAGAAACCGACAGATACGTGTCGTAACTGTCCGTCCAGGTCGGCTAGGCTAGGCTGAAAGTGAATGACGAAAGTTACCTGAAAAGCGTTACATAACACCAACAACAACAACATGGATTGGATAACGATGGCAACGAGGGAATTGATCAGCTATCAGAAATCGCTTGCATCTCTCGCGCGCTGTTGGCATGGATTGCCCTGCCTGCCTGCTGTCTGTCTGCTGTCAGCTGCCTCTTGCTGTATATCGTATTGGGTTCCCTTTACGATTTGGATTTAGGACGCTTTGCTTGCTGATATTGTGATGCCAGAAGTTAATCACATGCTTGGCCTGCACGGAGCACGGAGCATGGAGAGCATGGAGAGCATGGAGAGCATGGAGAGCATGGTGTGTGTGCGTGTGTTCGCCTGTCTCAAATGTGTGTTTGTGTGTGTGGTGTTGTGTGTGTGGTGTTGTGTGTGTGTGCGTTGCTGCAGTACCACCTCGCAATTGATTCCCTATTGCGGAATGATGAACGTTGCACCAGGAGTTAAGCGCTCAACTGGCAAAAGTGAAGCATAGGTAGCGTTGCGCTGGACTAGCGGCACTGCTAGCTTCTGCTTCGGCATCGAACACTAATCGCATTTGGTTCCCTTTGCGATGGATTTGATTTAGTTTGGTTTGATTACACACTGTTCTCGATCTGTGCCAAGGCTAAGGAAGTGAGAGGATTTGAGTGGATAATTTTCAAACAGAAATGTGTTAAATCAACTGAATTGATAAAAATATCACCGCTGTGTCATCATCTGCGTAACTGCTGCACAGGATATGGCTTGCTGGCTAGATGGATGGATAGCTGTCTGGCTGGCTGTCTGTCTGATTGGTCGCCGTCTGGGATGCTTGAACACTAATCGCATTTGGTTCCCTTTTGCGATAAACGACGAGCATACTCTATATGTAAAAATACATTCTCTGGTTGCACACACACACAGAAAATCGTCGAGAGTTGAAGAGAGTGGAGTGGAGCGGAGTAGAGTAGTAGTGGTAGTAGTAGCTTGCGACGACGACGCTTGGATGCCCGTAGCGTACTTGCAGGCAGCTGCCCGATAACAACGACAACACATCAGCTCGCCTCTTAGTGCGGATGCTGGTGTTTGTGTGGTGTGGCGGGTCTCGGTCCAAACGCGTTTGTTTCCCTTTAGCGCGGACCGAGCGCATATTTCTATGCGGTGCAATGCATTACGTGCTGGACTGAGCTGAACCAGCCTAGCTTGGCTTGGCTTGGTCTGGCGGCCTGGCCTGGCCTGGCCGAGCTAGGCTTGGTGATGCCACAGATATCTTTGATTGATAAATAGATAGAGAGAGAGAGAGCAGCAACAGCCGAGTTCGTCTCTGTCTGCTCATCATCTGTGATCGATCGTGAGTTAGCTTAGGCCGCCGCCGAGTGGTGCAGGGCTGACCTCTTCATGTGGTGCAAAGCTTAGCAGGCCATATTCATGTTGCCGCAGCAGCTAACGTTTTTCTGGAATGTAAAAACGTTAAGTGTACTTTGCAACGAATGATCACTCGTTGTACTCGCGTATTTGCAATTCAGAGCAGCTGTTGCTGGCAGGTTGTGGTGGTGTTGTTGTTGTTGTGGTGCTGTTGCATTGCTGTAGAAGATTTCACTATCTGTGGATCTGTGGTTATGGATGGACTTGATGTATCGTTCTTGATTCCCTTTAACGATTTTGCAGTGTGACACACGCTTGCTTGCTGATTGCCGCTTGCTTGCTGGGATAGAAGAGAGAACGTTTTCGTGCCCAGATGGGGGACTGGAATACGTGATTCGCAGGCAGTACATAGAGTTATGTCTGAGAGAGAGGCTAAAGAAATGTCTCGCACGATGTCATGTGATCGTCTTCGCATTTATGTTTAGCTGTAAAACAGGTTTAAACAAGTCATGGCGTATTCAGTGTTTGGCTGACCTTAAACGTTTATCGAGTTATTCCACCATTTCTCACAAAATCGATGCGATCAGATCAGATCAATTGCGAGCGATGTTGGCTCAAATTCGGTTCAGGCGGTAACAAGTGTCGTGTTGTTGTTGTTATTGCTTTCAAGTTGGCATTTGATTCCCATTGCCTCAAGAAATTTTGCTACATGTACTCGGGGGTCATTTGTAGTGTCTTGTGAACTGTAATAGATATATTATCCTTAGAGAAGAAAACTGTAAGCTGGGTGGGAATGGAAAGAGGAGTAAAATTCAGTAGAAAAATTCCTTCCTAGGAGAGTTCCAAGTATTGGAGGATTTGATGTCTGCGCCGAGACGTTCTCTAGTTGTCTAGTAAAGCTATTGGCATGCACATTCAACTGCGGTCATTTTAATATAGCTACAAGATACGAAAAGAAATATGTTTTTTGTTCCAGGCATATCGAATAATTTACATGAACATATTTTCGATTGGGGGGACGCCTCTCTCTTAAATGGCGCTTCCTCGCTGCCAATAAATATTTTCCGATCAACGAATTTCCAATATGCGCAGGCACCGCTATAAAAATAGGGGAAAAACGAAGAAAGAAAATATGGCAAAAAGCTCATATAATTTACGTAAGTTTCCTAGGATCCTCAAGAACATTATGCCCATGAAAATAAATCCAGCTCTCGTTACCGATTAGAGTTAATTATTTGGGCAAGCAGCCAGATCTCTTCAATGTATTGTCTTTAACCCATATGTTTGTACGGACACATACTATGTATCTAGAAGAATATAGAATTTCCAAATTGAAGGTAGATATAAAGAGTTACTTTATGCGATGCGATCTCCGTAATTGTTTCTGAATATAGTTTCATTATTGCAGCTCTTTTCAATAGTAGACGACAATTCTGTGCATCATTTACTTGTGCCTTTAGTATCTTTGGTTCATAATAGCAACGTGCCAGTGCTAAAAGACAATATGAAACAAAAACAAACAATTTTGTCCAAAGTTAAGTATTAAGAAATTAAGTTACGCTTTCGTTTTGAGTGAGTTTCTATCTTGACTCGTGTCCCTTTTGCATGTGTTCTGACATTGGTCGAGCTCTCTAAAAGTGCAAAAATATTAAGAGAAAACAGAAGAGTGCTGGATTCGATATCTCGATTCAATCCCACTTGTTTCTTGATCTCTTTCTTGCTGATGCGCGCAGGCACCGCTCAACTGCGTCGCATCGCTAAAAATATAAACAAAAAATCGTCTTTGTCCTAAGCTACAGGTATAACTTTACGTGAGCAGTTCTCTGAGTGCCGTTGACCGATCATCCCATCCGCGTTCCCACCACCACGATTGGGGGGTGTTGTAAGTTAAGAATGTATGCTTCGTGGGCTTCCTTTGGATTATGAGCCAGACGCTCACAGGCACTGTTCAACTGTGATGCATCGCTACAAAAAGATTGAAGCCCACGTATTTATGCAATAAAGAGAATATCAAACTTGTAAGCTTGTTCCTTCAAAACGGGGATGTGCTTTGCTTCGAGTAGACAGACAGTAGATGAATTCCAAGGTGTTGCCTAAAGACCTTCCAAACAGATTTCCTCTAGCAATCTCTAGAAATGTGTGCAGGAACTTTTTCGCTAAAATCATACATAGATGTGTTTTATACGTAAAAAAAAAATATCGAAAATCTGGAGCTCTAAAAAGGAAGCATTCTCTCCGCATTCCTTTTTGGTAGGTAGGATGACTGTAATTCAAGCGTTAATTAACGAGCAAAATTCCAATACGGCTTACGTGCCACCCGCCGAGAGAAATGAAGTAGAGTGAAGGCGACAAAAGGACGTAAACGTAGATGAAGACGACGAAGTTGCTGATCAAGATATTAAGCTGAGAAAAATTCCATAGCGTCGCAGGCACATTCAACTGCGGAATTGTTGCTGCTGCTGTTGTTGATTTCATTCTGCTTTTCTGTTGCTGTAAATCTGTTTTGAAAAAGTAATTGGTTTTTGCGTTCGCAGCTGATATACGAATACCGCGTGTATGCAGAAGAGATGTCTGTGTGGATGGATAGGTTGGTTGGGTGCCGTCAGCAAAA
Organism: Drosophila cognata; assembly: GCA_035041535.1. NCBI lineage: Eukaryota > Metazoa > Arthropoda > Insecta > Diptera > Drosophilidae > Drosophila > Drosophila cognata. Next base: position 5,672,563 of record JAWNLC010000571.1, on the reverse strand, counting down.
CTGCTAACCACATTTTATGTAGAGTAGAGTAGGTAGAGTGATTGTGGTGGTGGTGGTGGTGGTGGTTGGTAGTAGTAGTAGTTGGCACAGGCATTTTTAAAGCGCACACACGTTTGCTGTTGAGCTGAAGCTGCTGCTGCTGCTGCCGCGCGCAATTTCCGCCTTGTCCCCAAATTTATATTTGTCAGCACTGCACTGCATCTGGCATTTCATATTATTTGTTCTTTTTTTTTTTTGATTGAGACTTGGTGGTTTTTGCTGCTGCTGCTGCTGCCGCTGCTAAACTGCTGCTTCGGCGAACTGTGTAGGATATGTCGGCTGGCGTTGCAAACTCGCTGCCTATTTGTGTGGTGTTGCAGAAGACGGACAGACGTGAAGACTCACTCAGTGGATATTATATAAAAACACAAAATTATGATGGCGACGATCGACATTTGTCGCGATTGGATGGTGTGAAGAAGGATAATCGATCATTTCATTCTGTGTTTCGATATCATCATGTTGATGTTTTGTTCTTGATGGATGCTGTTTGTGGCTGCTGTTATTGCTGTTTGCCAAATGTTCCGTTCCTCCTCATCGTTGCCATTAACGTTTCGAGGAGCAGGAAAACTGCAAAACAAAATCTGTTATAGACAAATTTTTAAATACAAGGTGATGTGTGTTGTGATGATTCGAGTAAATAATAAAGGCAACACTGATTCAAAAATTACATTTAGTTTTATTTATGTTAACATACAATTTTCAGTTCTGTTTTGTTTTTTTTTTAATATATTTACAGTGTTTTCTTTTTGAGACTACAACCTAATGATAATGTTAATCTAATCATTTCTTCTACTTTTAATTCTTGAGTTTTTCGATTCAATATGAATCACTGTATTTTTCTTTTCGTTACTGATTAAATATTTCATACACTGACGAAAATAGAAATAGCGGACATGGTTATCCAAGGTTTATCCGCTTATAATATAAAAGCATATAAAAGCAGCCAACAAAGGCAAAATGAATACATATAGAAATGCATGAATGTACACGCGCGAGAATGAGTCACTTGCCAGATATTAGCGTTGTCACTCTCACACCAGCGACCATCTGCGCATGTATGCATACACACACATACAAGATGGCGTCGCTTACGTATATACACACATACACAAATGTATGTACATGCTTTTCGTCATGGTGAAATCTTTTCCAGTATGAAATATTTAATTTGTCTTTCGACAAAAAAAAAATGAACTGTAGCGTTACAACTAGTTAATAATGATAAATTTACAAACCAAGTGTGAATTTGTTCCTGGACCAAAGGCTTCTTTTTTCTGGTAAGCGTTGATAGACAGAGACAGCAGTCAGCGCCATTGACTCACACCACCCGCTTTATATGAAGGCCATTTGCTCATCCTGATCATATATCACACTCTTCACATTTTTCTTTACAATTACGTTTTGCGACTGCAAATGAGAAATTTCTTGCGTAATAAAACTAATTTCACAAACAGATCAAAATAGAAAATGAGAAAAAAAGTTATGCTCAAATATTGAAATGTCAAAATAGAGTTGTCTCTGTCAGACTAACTGTTCACAGCAATTGCGCAGTTGCTTTGTTTATTGCTGTTGTAATTGTTGCTGCTCCCGTTGTTCGTCGCGTTGCCTTTGCTGCTGCTCAAACTGCTTAGAAAATTATCGAGGCACTTCAGTTCGCTTCTCCACAAATTATTTTCAATACTGCGTCGCTCAAATTCAGCCGCCTTCTCCGCATTGCCTTCACATTTATTATACTGATATTTTTCATCCGCATCACTCGCACAATGAGTTTTGCCATGTGGTGTAAATTTGGGTTGTGTGTCGACCCAGCGACTGAATAATCGCTCCTGTTGCTTCCTTCGCAGTTCGTGCTCGGCGTGGAGAAGTGCCGTTGACAAAATGGCGTTGACACGTAGGCTTCCAGAGCCACGCATTTTACGGCGCATTTGCACGCGTTTCATGCGAAAATTACGCACCCAATATGTTAACGTTTTGGGCTGTTCGATGCCGTCAACAGCAGACTCTTCGTAATAAGCAACCATTTTCAAATGTCGCTATATTTAATTACTTTTCTTTTTTCAGTATATACACACACAAACACACCTTTGCTGCTCCTCAAACGTTGACATGCGCGCACACAATCTGGTTGTGTAACAATCCAGACACTGAACTTCGTTAAACTAGCACGTCCACTCTGCGCGACTTTTCAAATGAAAATGGTGAAAAAATCGAGAATGACGCTGTATTTATAGCTGTGCTCGCAGCAGCGAAACGTATTGCTCCCCGACGCGAGCAAATGTAGTACCTGCGTTCATCCCTTTTGTGAACAGCTGCAACCGTCAAGGGTAGCAAAACTGAATTTAAAAGAAACTTGTAAGTAGGTAAGAACCCTATGTACGATAATTCTCGTTTATTGCTACCTGAATGTATGTTTTCAAAGAATAAGTAAATTGCACCCCATAAAATTATTCAGCTGGCAGAATTACTCTCATTTTAAAGACCTGCCAACTCATGTAAAGAGAACTTTCTCGCTTATCGATAGAATTTCGAGCAAGTTCGTGCGGGTTCGTTATTTATTAAGCTGTCTTTCAACTGAATTATTGGTTTATTATTATAAATGGGGAGAACCAGGTCTGCGAGCTATAAGGTCTATTGTGCCCGAATTATTGGTTTAGAGGGCCCAAATTAAAATGCATATGACAATTAAGTAAATCCCTGAAGTGAAACGATTTAAACTACAGTTATGCAAGTTTTTGAAAATTTTCGCTCTGATATTTGGATGTGAAAGGCCAATCGATTGGCTCGCATATCTCATCCATATTCTCAACCAAAATTGCTGTCGTTTTTATGAAAAAAATGCTGAAATCCAGGCACAACATATCGAAAAATCAGAGCCTCAACTATCGATATGTGAAAGTCCCTAGCGCGCCAACAAACAGCCCTGTTATTTGTTTTATTTACACACACGGATATGCTTAATGATGGGAATTCAGGGGGTATTTATTATTCATATATGTAACTACAGTCCTGCATGACTAATCGTTGCGTTTGTATTATTATTATGCATTACCCGCACCAATGACATTGCCTGACTAAAGCCCATCCTGTGCAATTGGGGCTCCCCTTTCGCCTGCGACCAGGGCTGAAAGTCAAATTGAAAGCCCTCCAAATTCGTGCAGTTTACATAGCCATTGTCATCTCCTTGCTGGCGTTCCATAAGATGTGGACGCACCTGCTCAATGTTATCGGAATTGCGACAAATGATGCCCGCCAAACTGCTCTTGTAGATTTCAGCCAGTTGTGCTGTGTGATATATAATTTGTAAAAACTACAGGGTATATTTTTGATCTTGCCCACCTTTTGTAAATTTCTGTGGTCCTATTTTACGCTCATACCAAAATGAATCTCCAAGTTTGAGGCGCATAAATTGATCAGAGACTAAACAGCTGAGCAGCGGCCCGAAGATGGCGCCCTCTAGCGGCGGTTCACTAAGTGCACCCGTATAGAGGTCCACATCCTGTGGGGAACTAAGGTGAGAAAACGATTTGAAATAAATAAATACATAAATATAGCATTAAGAGAATTACTCACGCATATATTTGTCTGATGGACTCCAAGGTTGCGTTGTCGACGGCTTGTGCCATCTGCTCCCAGGTATCCACTGGTGGCAGGCGACAGTGGCGCCTGAAAACCGGATATGCGGGAATACCCTGATCGCGACCTCGTTGAATATTCAATGAAACCAAATCCAGGCCACAAATGGGCAGCCTGTCCTCGTCAGTGCCCTCGAACAACTTCTGGGTGATCTCCAGCGAAAAGAAGCGATCCACACGGAGCACCGGCGTATTCGAGGCAGTCTGCAGGGCGTGATCGATGCCATGGCGTGACCACAGCGAAAACGGATTGAAGAGCATCTTATGCAGCTCAATGGACTCGGGTGTGCTGTGGTCCCCAGACACATTGAACAGACCCGGCAGCAGCGTGTGAGCAAAGCGGAATGCGGCAGCCGCAAAGCAATTAGCAATGCTGGGATTCACCTCTGAATCATATGTGTCCGGTGCATTGGGCTCTCCACGAGCAGGCATCAAACCCTTCGCTTCGCTCAGATTGCGACCCAGGAGCACGGGCAGAAATTCATTGTAGGTAATATGGGCCATTTGGGCGGCGAGTATTCTGCGGGCCTCCTGATAGACACGCTCATCATCCCAGTCGGGATTCATCGCGTTCAATCCACGTGCCAGATAATTGTGATTCCTGGCCCACAGCAGATGCATGGAGGTGAGCAGCAGATTCTCATTGGCCCGATCATCGCCCGACTCGAAACAGTATTTGCCCTGACGTGTCATCTGGACACGATTGCAGCCATCCTCCGGATTCGAGGAGATGGGCAACAGTTCCCTCCCATCATCGGTGAGAAACATGCGCAGCGTGCCATTGATGTAACTCCTCAGCTGGCGCTGCCTCTGCTCCAAATTACCATAGACAACAGAGCCATCTATGAAAGCCGTCGCCTGATTGAACTGCTCACGTGGCCCAAATCTTCCAGTTGGAGCTGGGGCCGAGCGCACAAAATTCATGCAGGTCAGATTGTATTGCTTATAGTACGGATCATCGGCGAGTATCCGGACGGGAAAGCATTCCGGATGCTGTAGTTGCGTCTTGACCACACAGCAATCAATGGATTCGCCCTCCTGCGAGGTGGTCAACGACGTGGCCGTAATATCATGATCCAGGAACTGTCCAAAAACCGCCAGCATCACAGTGAAATTCGAGTCCGTTTCGAAGCTGGAACGATGAATGCTCAACGAGACTTGACGCGCCGGCGGCAATTGACCCACATGACTAATCCGTGGCGCTGCAATGCCATCGGCATAGTCTGGAGCCACCATGCGGCGATAGGGCACCATGGAGGCGCCGTAGGTGCGCGAATGCAGCCTGTTGTTGCAGACACCCGTGCTCCGCCTGAAACGCTCATTGAAATCACAATCCAAACGGATCACGGTGGGATCCAAGAGCACTATGGGCGGACCATGTCCAATATTGCTGCGTCCCGGCTGCTTGCTGTAGTTGAATCTCTGGGCAATGTTAAGCGTCGCATGGTTCTCCACATAGCCACGACGCGCCAATTTGCGTGCCTCTGGATTGGTGCTCAGCGATCGATAGTGCCGGAATTGGGGCGTATCAAGGGCGCTTGGCTGCAATCCCTCTTCGAGTATCTCACGATCACCCAGCGCCTTGATGCCTGCACTCACCGCCTGGGCACCCTCGTTGGGGGTCCAGCATCGCTTGGCGCAGCGCCCAATCCGTCGCCGGCTCATCGGGTATGGGTGTCCTGGTGGCAGCCAGTGTCTGCCACACCGACGCCGCCTCCGTTTCGTTTGTGGCAAAAAAGAAGTTGGGCCCATCTTCATCGCTGCTGCGCACAGTGTAGCCACTGCCGCTTAACCACAACGCCAGGAGCAAGGCGGCAATTACAATCACGCTGTGGTCAAAGAAGTGAAATTAATTTGTGGCTTAGCGATTTATGCGACTATCAAATGACAAACTCCACCAGAGAGATTACTTATGCGCCATGCATATACATTTGGTTTCTTATGCAAGAAACTTAATATACCAAATCCGATGTGGCTACAAAAAGTATATACTCATATACAGTGTGCGTCAGCTTATTTTCAACAGTGTTAAAGAAAAAACGTAATTGCCTGCCATAAGTCTAGGATGACGGTCGCCAAAACCCACTTGGACACATAATTCCGTCCGTCCGAGCCAAAAATTATGAATTTGGACTCATCTCCAAATATGACTGTGTTCCAAAACTCCAGATCCTTGTCCAAGTGGGTTTTGGACACCGTCATCCTAGTCCCTTAATTTGGTGCGCTTATAAAGGACTTTTTCCGTGGTGCTCGGGCATTTAAGTCATGTTTGCGCAGAACAATGCGCACAGTTTCCACACAGCACTTTTTCCCCATTTTATCCTGCACCTGTTGAGTCATTTTTGGAGTCGATAGCTTGGGATTTGCCCTTATTTTCCTAATGATCCTCTGATCCTCCTCTTCGGTGAAAAGCGGGTTTGGTGCCATTATGCCCTTGCCCTCAATCCAATTTGCGTCGACGAAGCGCCGAATGATGTTATACGTGGTTGAGTTGCTCAGATTGACCATTTCAGCTATTTGGCGATGTGAATATCCGTTCTTGTGGTGTTCCAGGATGAGTTTCCGTTGTTCAATGGTAGTCCGTTTGTCCATAGTCCTTGTGGGCTTATTGAACTCGGGATGCAGGATATAACTAAACTGACTACGAAGTATTGATCTATTTATTCCGAAAATACTCAACTTTAGGTAAAAAATCCGGGTTCTATGGCTCCCAGGTGTCCACAATGTACCTGATCCAAATAAGCTGTCACCTAAAAATAGGCTACATTTTTACATAATCCTACCTAGCAGGTGGGGAAACCTCAGTTTATTAGGGTCATCCATTCATATTGGTGGGTAATAAATGTAAATACCATCGGTCTTTGGAATTTTTGAAAAATAATGTATAATTATTTTATGGCAGGCAATTACGTTTTTTCTTTGACACTGTTGAAAATAAGCTGACGCACACTGTATATATATCTATCTATATATATATAAAACTCAGTTCTTTAATTAGCTACTGCTTGGACTCACATAAATGTGATGGTGATGCAGCACTGCAGCTGTTTCATTTTGGAGCGACGGGCACGCGGTGAGACACCGCCCGGAAAGACATAGTCGGGTCCCTGGTAGGGCGGCAGAGCAACGTAGCCGGAGCTGCTGGCGGTCAGCGGCGTTGTTTCGTCCGTCATGATCAAAACGCAACTGATGCAACGCCAGGTCGGACTGCAGCCGCTGGTTAATGCCAGTGACAACACTTGGCGGGCTTCTGCTCCATTCGCCACACTCCAGATACTTTTGTTGGCAGACACAGCAAACAGCGAAAGCCAACTACAAACAGCAACAAAGCAACTTAGCTTATAATATTTTATAATGCGTGCAACAGCAGGCAACAAAGCTGACAACTTTCCGAGACAAAATTCAGTCGTTGGTTGTTAATCTAAGAGTAGCTTTTAATAAGTGTCCACTTTAAATGTTTACAGCTCCATGTGTTCTGTTTTTTTTAACAAATCGCCCACATACTCGTAGGCCAGTTTCAGTAAATATTGAAATGTCTGCTGTTGCGGCAGATCGCCCAGTTCCATGCTCTCCATAAAATCCTCCATGGGCGGCAGGAAGCCGTCGGTATCTTGTCCAATTAGCTGGGAGATTTCAATGATTTTAAAGAACAGCAACTTGTGTATATAATTAACCGCATTGTTGGTATCATAGTCTGTCCAGTTGTCGCGACGAATGGCCGCACACCAGATCTTGTGTCGCAAGTCATATGGCTGATCCACATAGTTGAGCAGCTCCAAGGCCTTGCGGAACTCGACTTCGGTCGCCGAGTCGTTCTCCTCCGCAATGAACAACTGCAACACAAAACCAGTCATATTTTATTGTCAGTGTTGATCGAGATTACTCACATTAATGATTTCCTCCACTTTGAGCACCTTCTGATCGTTGGCATCAAAGCCAAAGCTTTGCAGCACATCGTGAGCTAAATAGGATTGATATTCAATGATCGCCAGTTCGGAATTGATTTTCTCGACTTGCGCCGACAAATCGGCATCAGTCGCCGCCAGGGCAGACAATTTTGAGAGCGATAACATGGATTTTTTGCGTGCCACAAATTCCGTTTCGCCTTGGGCCAGGTCGAAGAGCACTTTGGCGGCGCGCTCGTGATGGCCATTAAATATGAGCTGAATCCAGCCCATCGACGGATGGTCGCGCATGAATTGCGCCAATGCTGGCTGGTTGGACTTGAATCGCTCAAATATCTCACCATGTCGTTTCTGACGCAAATGCCAATTGATAGCAAACTGCGAGAAATCATGTTCCTCGTATTTGCGTGTGAATTCATCCAGTCGCTCATTATCCTGCGTCTCATCGCAGATGAGGACCAGACTCTGAAAGTCCAAATACTTTTCGGCTAGTCGAGATGCACACTCATACTGCTGATCCTTAACTGCAAGGGAAGCCATAAATTAATATGCTTTTGGCTCATAGTTATTAACTACATACTTAGCACTGAGATTAATTCGCTTCGCTGGGTTTCGAACTGTTGCTGTAGCACCTCAAACTTTTCCGTGCCACGCACACTCTCCAGATAGTTCTTGCGTCCCTCCAGCACCATGTCCATCAGTTCAAGTATTTGCTGATAGAGCACATGCTTCAGCTCCGACTCGGCGACGCACTGGGCGCCATATCGCACCGTGATGTCGATGAGACGCACGAGCGAATCGTGGCAACCAGCGCTGCCCACTGTCGCTGTCCAGGGCTGATTCTCGCATGAATTGGGCGGCGGCTTAAAACTATTGGAGTTCTGCTCTCGATGCCTCAGCACCGGTCCCAACGTGCCGAGCACAATGGTATTGATGTCGGCTATAAATTGGGCCACCATTGCTGTGGTGCGATCTTGGGATGCAATCCGATCGTCGGCTATGTCTGCCAATGCCATATAGACGCACTGAAACTTGCACAGCTTCACATAGAATATATCCTGGGCAGTCAGGCTCTCATATGGCTTCTCATCCCAATGGGCGACAGTGAAATCGATGGCCTCATCAATCAGCTTGGGCAATTTAGATTGCAGCGCCCGCAAAGCTGTGGCAGCCACAATCTTTTCACTTATATCGGCCAGAATGTAGGATGTATGCTTGAGCACATTACTGCCACAGGGTATGGCATTCAACTGTAAAAAATAAGAATATTAGATATGTATATATATATATTAAGGATATATGAAAGCGATTACCTTCTCCCAGAGTCCGCTAAAGTGCAGAAAATCAATAAAGTGCTGGAAGGCGATGCCCTTGTCGCGCAGCTGATGGATGATCTGCATTGAGTGGGAGCTCCCCAGCGCATAGCGTTCGCCATCGTACTCCTCAATGGCGGACTGCCAGCGCGGATCCCCGATGGGCAGATCCTCAGCCAAATCCTCTGCAATAGTGATGACAATTCTGAAAATTCAAATGCAATAAATTATTATTATATCTATTTGGTCTTTGAGATTTAATAAAGTAAATATTTAACCTGTCCAGCTTGTAGGCATCCAGAGGAGCACCCTTTGGATCGCTCTCTGAAATGCTATCCATTACATCGGCGAGAACTGTTTTGACCATTTGATTGTTGCGTTTCAGGCGATGCAAGAATGCAGCCTTAAGTTGACCGACACCATTGTTAAAATCTGCATAGACCTCATCCGGATCCAGCTGATACATTGGCAAGCAATTGGAGCTGTCCTGCGACATACTTTGATCCGCCGCATTGAAACCGCCATCAAACGGGAAATACACCTGGCTCAAGTTGCTCAGGTTCATCATATCGAAGGGTTCAAAGTTGCCGGGCGTGATGCCGACGAGGCCATGTGTGCGGCTAAAGAAAAGCGGTATTCTATTGCACATGGCGGCGCTAAGGATGCGATCCTCATGCAAATGGAACTCAACCTTCTCCATTTCATTTTCGCCGGTTGGCAATAAATTTACCAAGCCCAGCGGATAAACCACTTTCGGCGTATACAGATACAAATTCGAGGCGCCGACCATGATGCGCACGCTGAGGCATTCCTGCACCGTTTTGGTACTGTAGAACTTTTGCAGCTTGAGCGGCGTCAAGCAATCTAGTAGCATGCGTTCTGGACCAGCGCTGGCCACCACTACAAAAATCAAACAGTCAAATTAGTCTCTGTTTAGGGAGGAGCTGTAGCTAGTTGTAAGCTTACTTATGGCGTAATTCATCTGTGGCGCATGCCCATGATTGACTGCACCCACTAGCATATAGTGATAGTTATTGGCCACATGATAGTCCATGAAATGCAATTCGACATCGACATTCTCGTTGGGCGTGCGCACATTCCAGAAATTCAAGAGGAGCATCTCACGCATTTTACGCAATAGCTCCACCTCCTCGTAGATTAGCTGCTCGGTGTTGCCATTGTTTGAGAGAACCCAGCGCTGGAGTCCGCGATCTGAGAGTACGGTGACAACACTTTCGCCGTTATTTGTGTTGCTCTCACAGCACATGCCCACCAATAACTACATGAGATGGAGGCAAACATCAATTGGCTGCTGTTAACGCAAAAAGATTTACGCCCGATTCTCACCTGATCCCTATCACCGTTGTTCATACCGATTAGCATGGAGGCCACTCGCTTGCCAAAGCCGCCCAGTAAACTTGTCGCTGGCTTAATGGTCTTGTGGTGCAGCGTATGGCGTCCCTTGGTGAGGCCCACGCGCAGGAATACCAACGTACAGGTCGAGGTGACAGCAAGATAACCCTGCTGCGTGGGCAAACTCAACAGCTGGACAAACTCCTGCCCCGTCAGTATGGACAGATCCACCGAATTGTTATCGTGTGCTATCGATGCCCAGTAGCGCACATCTCCAGTCGCAGACACTGCAATGCAGGAGGCCATCGCTTGACTGTTCTCCGTCTGGAAAACGCTAACCAATTCGCTCTTGTGTCCAATATCGCTGTGAGGCAGCGTCAGCTCGCGACATTGTGCCGACGCCACTCCTCGTTTACTCAACCGGGGCGGTGAGTTTGTCTGGGCAGCACCGCTTTTATTTCTGTACTGCCAGATCAACAATCGACGACCTTGTACAACCTGAAATACAAGGACACAATTAGATGAACCACAAAATATGTGCAGATATTGCTTACCCATGCATAGCCATTTTGTGCAATCTTGGCCGAAACCGTGTTACCCATGGTTCCGGTAAAAGTCAACGCTTCGTTTACGGCAACCGGCAGAGGATTGCCAAAGATCTCGACGACATTGTAATCTGATCTGATGCCCGGTATGGACTGTGATGTGGAGCGTCCCGACAAACTAAGGCGACTAAAGAAGTGTACGCATTTATTATTGGAAATAGTAAACGATTTATTGCCTATCTCACCTATTACTCAGGCCGGTTTTTTTTAAGGATCCTGGCGAGGCGCCGAGATTAGCGTTCCCTCCAAAAAACGATTTGCGTGAGCTGTCTGCCATTGCCGACGTGCTGAGGCGACGCAAGCTTGGCGACTCCCTCGCTTTGTTAAACAGTTGCTTCTGCATGTTTCGATCCATTTTGACTTAAGTTAAACAATTTGAATTATAAACAAAAAAAAATCACATGTACACTGAACAAATTACGCCGGGTAGCGATTGTAGCGAGCTATCGATAATTGCACGTTCTTCGATAACTCACTATCGTAGCAAGCGATAGTTATCAACGATAACAATAGAGGGCGCTTGCAAATTTAAGCCAGTGACGTCAGAATTTAAAAGCCAAACAAATGTAAGTTGGCAAACTATGTGTCAAAAAAGTAAATAAATAGCTTGAGCGCACAATTTAGCATTAATTCTGAATGACTTGATTTAGACTAACAATATGCACTAGTAAATTATTTCTGCAAAAATTTCCCACCATAGCTATTTAAAAGCCAAAATGCCAACACTTATAGAATCCATTTGAACGAACAAGCTAGTTCGTTGGTTCGTTCATTCTTTCATTTTGAGTTTGGTCGTTTCATCAAGCTTATTCCAAATGATTTAGTGCAACTCTAAATTGCATTCTAAAGCGTAAACAATCATCAGAATCTGCAGTCTTTTGCAATTTGTTGCTCTTGATGGCCACCTGGACACAAAACGCACCGACAGGTGTCAGCAAAAGGCGGCGCTGGAATCTCGAAGGTAATCCTAAGCTGTTTTAGCTATTTATAGAGCTCTTTGCTTATGTTTCGAGTGTTTTGCAGACCGCGCATCACTGAACAAATTGAAGGAACACATTGCCGAAGAGGGATGCCCCCAAGTGCAGTATGATTTGGGCAAGAAGCTGCTGGAGAATGCCATCGGTATGTAAATGTCAAGAAGAAAGAATTCATTTGACACCGCTAAACTACACACAGAGCCCAACGTAGCCAATGAGAGCCAGAAGGCCGTGCATTGGCTGGTCAGCGCTGCCCAGCAGGGACACGAGGAAGCACAGCGTTTGCTGCGCAAATGCTACAATGCCGGCAATGGCATTACGGCTGAGAATGCGGATGAGGTGCGCAGCTGTCTGGCCATGACGCCCGGCGAGCGGGCAGCCCGCAAAGCGGCCCGTGAACTCTTCTCCTGCCTATCCAATGGCAATGAGCATATTACGCCCAAGCAGCTGGAGCGAAAGATGCGACGCATTTACAATTTACAACGCAAACGCAGGCGTCGTGGAGCTGGTGGTGCGGATGCGGCCTGCTCCTCATCCAACACGGATGAGGAGAGCAGCGAGTGCGAGAGAGAGGCTCTAGAAGGTGCTGCGACCATTGGGCGGGCGAATGTGGAGCGGCGTCGCTTCATTACCGAGGCACATCTCGTCTCGGCTGCTTCCAATTACAGTGCTGGACGCATGCCGCAAGTTAATGAGACACTGACGCTATCCGTGCCACATCCACAGAGCCTGGATCATGTGCCATGTTTCTATCGCCTGATCTTTCACCCGTTGGTCTTCTTCACGCTGCTCTACCATCGCTTGATCAATTTGGTTGTTGCCTTGCCCGCCATGCTGCCGCTCAGCGTGCGCTGCAGTCTGCTGGTGCTGCTCTCCTGGTGGAGCACCATCGAGGACAGTGAACGCCATATGTTGCCCATCATTGGCTACTATTTGAGTTTGGGTGTCATGCTGTGGGCCACGTGCCGCATGCTGAAGACCAAGCAACAGTTCGTGGACTTTCGCATCTGGTCGGGTTTGTTTCTCCAATACGGGGACCACAACATCGAGGCGGAGATCTCGGAGCAGCGTTTCCTGCGCAACAATATGAAACCGTATTTGTATTACTTTTGTGCCTTCATCTGCAATCTGATTGTCTATCCACTGGTCACCGATGCATGGCTGCCTCACTCGGAGCTGACAATCATCTCGGGTGCCTGCACCTTTATTTCGCTGGGCGTCTTCATGTATTCCTCATCCCAGTTGCTTCCCGATTGGCTGATCGTCGTCTCCTTTGCCGTCAATGTGCTGGCCAAGTATCCGTATGAACTGGATGAGGTTGTGACCACGCACTGGCGCTTCCTGGATCTGCGTGTGCCCACCTTCTCCTCCTTTGTCATTGGCAATGGCATCGAATTCTGCCTGAACTGTCGCACGGCTCTCTACCTGCTGATACCAATCCTGCTCGTGCTGGTGGCCAAGCGTTCCAGCTGGCATGGCGTCTACACCTATCTGATACCACACTGCGTCACGCTCAGCTGGCTGCAGGTGTGCATTGTCACCTCTCAGAGTGCCACTGTCTTTGGAGCGATGCGTGCCGCTTTGGGTTTAGCTGGCATCGTCCTTTTCCTCCCCCTCTTTGGCATTGTGGCACTGCTCGTTCCCGTGTTCGTTGCCATCGATAGCATCGGCTTGACCAGCGAGCATCTGCGCTGGGGCACAACTGCCATCGCTTGCGCCCTGGTGGTGCTCCTCTCCTGCGTCATGGCTGTCAACCGTGCCACCCAGAAGTACATCACCATGTTGCAAGTAAGTTCGAAATATAATAATTGATAATTATTCAATGCTCACTCAAAAATATAAACGATTTTATTTTTTAATTTAAATCTACAAATGCAGCTTACTCAGGAAAATATTTATTGTGATTTTATATCAATAATTGCTGTTAAATTAAAAAAAACAATTATAATTCTAATTATTAATTCTTTTTTTGTATCTAAGAATTGGATTTACTGCGTAATATAATTTTCTGTTGGCAAATTAATTTTTCAATGAAAAATATTTATTTCTTTTTGAAACCATTTAATTGCAATAATATGTAAAATTCTTTGATTATTATTAGTTTTTTTGTTATTCGCACTTGAAACTATTTTAAAAATTGATTAATATTTCACGATTTAGATCTTGTTACTTGGGCAAGTTGGATTTATATTATTTAGAAATATTTTAACAATAATTTAAATACAATTAATGTTTCATTTAAATAAGTGTTTTAGTTTACACGCAATGAAAATCGAAATTTAAACGTTTAAAATATTTCAGCTGCTGTCAGTTGATATTTTTGAGTGAACACTGATGAATAATATTTATTTACACAACTAATTATTATTCCTGCTTCCAGCTGCTTATTGGGCTGACCACGGCCTGTGTGCTGGTCTTTCCCTACATGACGTCCAGTTTTAAGGATACGCCGCGCTTTAATGCCATGCCCACCGTTCTGTCCGGCCCAACTGTGGGCATGCACTCCCTGCCAGATGCGCTGCAATGGGAACGCTTCTACGAGCTGTGCGCGCATCCCGTGCAGGAGCAGCCAAATAAGATTAAAGCCCAACTGCGCTGCTCGCATCTCAATGGGATGTATGTGTCGTGGGAGGGCAGGGTGAAGCATGTGCAGATTGCACGCGTCTCGAATATGCTGGAGGATATCGTGGCCAACTATCTGCCCACGTGGCTGGGCAAACTGTTGCGCTGTGTGCATGGCGAAAACATTGCCCAGCGCTTCAAATGTGATCCGCAGCAGGAGACGCACTGCGTCGAATGGCAGCGTGTGATTAAAACGCTCAGTGCCCAAATGGGACAGTGTACGCTGCAGCGCTGGAATCGCTACGAATACGAGCTACTCGTCCAGGTGGCTGCCTCAGGCAGTCTGCTCGGGCGCTCTGCCGCCTCGGATGTGGTGCTGCGTGCGCATCATGACTTTGGTAACTTTACGCAGCTGCTGCATCGAGGCGATCGCGTTCTATTCTATGGCACATTGCACAACTCGCGCCAGCTGGCGAACAATGTGCGGGAGCACTATGTCCTCGGATCCAGTGCGCCACCTCAAGTGGAGCTAAAGACGATTGAGTGTGTGAACTGCAAATCGCCCGATTTGGGCGCAGTTAGCATTCAGCGGACAGTGTTGACGTCTCCAGTGGATGCACGCATGCAGGATCTGATGCGAGGCATTAAGTATCTCCTAAATGCTCTGCTCAGTCCCTTGATTACATTCAAATAGATGCCTCTAACTTCTCAAAATGACATTACTTAAGAAATACAAATACAAATACAGTTTAATTGTTAAAACTATATTTTTTTTCAATCTGATTGATTTAGCTTAATCGATGAGAACAATTGAATTATTATGGATTTAAGTTTAGCTGCTAAGGGATCCTTGCTGCCTTTTCATAAGTTATCCGTTTGCAAATCCTAATCAAGAAGATCACGCAGCTCCTGCTTATAGAGCTCATCGAAGTTGGAAATGGGATTTGCAGAATCATTGATATGTTCGTTTGGCGATGGTGGTCTTGAAAAGAAATTGATTTTATTCCCGACATCGCTGAACATGCAACTGGCATGCAACTCGCAAGGCTCAGAGCAATCAAATATTTTCGGCGAATTAATCAGCAACTGAACGCCAGCTAACAAAAGTTTGCGATGTGTTCGATCGTCGATGTCCAGCAATATGAGATCACTGTTGATGATTTGCTGACACTTTTCAATGGTAATGTAGCCGTGCTCCAGAAAGCAATGCAGATACTTCTCCATGGTTAAAAGAACAAGCCATTCGCGCACCTTCTTGGAACACATTCTCTCTGCTGAAATGAACGTGCGAAATTTATTTTTGTTGCCAACTGTCAGGTTGCATGCGGCGCGCAATTTAATTTTTCGATAGTTAGTTCCACGATAAAATGAGCTAGTTCCAGTGTTGATAATTGCTCTTTCATTAATAACAAAATTCATTTTAAGAATTATTGGTAAGATAGCAAAACTAGTTAAGCATTTACTATGTTATTAATTAAAAAATAAAATTGACTTAACAAAATGAATTTATTTCATTTGCCATGCAAAGTAATAGATGTTTTTTGTTTCGAAACGTATCGATGATGCGATGTATCGATTGCTTTGCACTAGTGAAAGACGTATTTAAGTGCCGTTGCTCACGATGTTCGAGGCAAAATAGAAACACAGGCCGACTAGTGCGATTATAGGGGCCGTCTGCATAAGTCACAAGTCGTCACTTATCTATTGGATTACAACTGGAAAAGCGAGCGGATATATAAGCAACAGCAGCATGATACCAACAATAACGAAAAACTACCAAAACGTGGTACTCAGTACGGGCAACATCATCAACAACGAACTAGGCCAACGTCAATCCAACGAGGAGCTCTACGACCGCCTGCAAAAAATGCTGCACGATGACCCAAAATCATCGACATCTGACAGCGTTGTGGTCGAAATTGATAAGCTGCATGGGCGCGTGCTGTGCGCGACACAGGAGCTAAACAGCAAACTGACGGAGAATGGACGCAATGAGATTAACATCGGTGCAAAGATATTCCTCAACAAGAACTCCACGGAGAGTGTGAATGAAGCGCTGGAGGCGCTGCTCAACATACTCAATGTGACACATGTGGACAACGTGGTGTTGGCCTATCATCCGAACGTTGCCAGCGCAACGCCATTGGCCATAACAACGCCACGTTCCCCCTGCGCAGAGGCAGCCACCGCTGCTTCCATTAGTGGAGGCGCCCCCAGCAGCAACAGCGTCATCGATTCGGCCAACAGCTGGAGTGCACGTAACGGTGATCAGGGCATATCCGACCTGAAGATACTCTATAAGGGCCTTGAGCAGTATGCGCTCAAACAACAAATCAAACAGCTGGGCATTGCGGATCTGGATGCCAAAGCCCTCGCCGAGATATACAAAACATCGCAGGTGAAGCCAAGTATAGCGCAAGTGAATCTGGCCGCCTGCTGTGTGGTGCCCGTGGAACTGCAGGAATTCTGTCGGGATCACGAGCTGGTTTTGAACACACACAGTGATCCAGAACTGTTGCTGCCCGAGGAACGGTTCTCCTTCCTGGCACCCGGCTACACAATCGATTGGTCACTGCGCTACCAGGTCTATGTCCGTTGTCGTGGTGTCCTCACTGCCAAGGGCTACATTGTTGGTGCCTCGAAGCCGAGCCGAGCCAATAATTGAGCACTCCAATCGCGCTGGCCATCAAAAGCTGAGCTGAATTTTCTAGTGTATAGTTTATGCACATATACATTATACATATATATATATATATATGTATATAGTGGCTGTATATTTTTTGTATGTATGTAGTACTGTACTTATTGTTTGTTATACGAAACCTTAGATGAGAACAGAAAGTCACCCGTAATTAATTATACTACATATATTTAATGTGCGCTCTTTGGAACGATTTGATTGTGAACACTTTTTTTCGAGAGAATATAAACAGTTTCTGAAACAAACTAATTACATTGTTAATGACTATTCGCCAATTCCTATGCCCATTATCGATCGAAACTGAAATGAAAGCCAGTGGTCAACATACATTGTAAGTATAAATAACTGAGGCGGAATTTTGTAACCGGTTTGTGTGCGACAAACAAATCAAGTATACGTCATCTGGTTCATGTACCACATGTAATATATATATATGTATATATATATATATACCAATCAATGAATACTCGCCAAGAGCTAATTCGGTGTAGAAATTAATGAATGTAATGATTTTTTTTAGGTAAGCGTTTAAATTTTCAAAAAAACAAACAAATAACAATTTAACCGTCTACAACTGGTTTTTCGACATGAAGGGTGAGGGGGTGGAGGGAGCCACGACTAAGACTAAGTCGCTAATTATTTTGATTAGGTTTTCAAAAATTTATGTTGAATATAAAAAGATGAACGAATCAAAAATGTTAATTTTAGATTAAATAAGAATGCCACTTTAAATATAAGCTATCAGTGCTAAAAATATCGAGAGAGCACATTAGCATACCAAAAACAAACATGTATTTGTATATGTACATAAAAAAAACAACAACACCTTAGCAATTGTGAGTAATTTAGTTGAATCAATCGCTTCATGGAAAGCAGATTTCCCCAAAAGTCTAGAGTCATGTCTATGCATGTCTGGCACAGTTGGACTCCAGAGAGATTCACGTGGCTGAGCTGATAGTGTTGGCCTGTCACTAATTTAAATTAATAATCGTAATCGCGCGACTTGTTTATTGCAGTGTCTCAACGGGATTAGGCATGCAGCACTTACATTAATTGCAGTTATTTTATATATATTGCCTACTTGATGCTATCTGTGGCAGGAAGTGCAAATGGGAAAACATTTTAAGTGTCTCCGAAAAGGAATACGTAACTTAAAATAATAACCTTTCGAATGATTTTTTGTACCTTAATCAGTAACAAGCACTTGAATTTTATGGCAATGCCATATATATGAACAAGATTGCAGCTCATTTTATCGGTCGCTATAGCTACCCAGAAAAGTACCTAAATATGTACGTATATATTTATGTAAGCAATTTAATTTGTAATTAGGCACAAGTGCTCAACTCATTTGGCCAATCAACTAAAAGGCTTTATGGGCTTTGGAAATTATGCAAATTATTTCTGTCCACTTGTGATGAAATTCAGTTAATTAAAAAATATGCATCAGTACACATACATATGCACGTACGAAATATTATATCCCACACAAAAAAACTGCTTCTAAAAACAAAACGAATATCGAAAAAATCATCGGCAGCAGAATCGCGACTGCGAAGTCGCCGTGACTTGCGTTTCTAGTCATTAGGTGTGAGCGAGATAGGCATATAGCGTGCGACTGAATCAGACAACATAAATACACACTCGTCCATAGTGATCTTCTAGTGTAACTGTGTGGGAGTATTTGTGTTCCAGTGGAGTTCCAGTCGAAGGGTCTGGAAAAAGTTTTGGGCAATTTCGTCACAGCTGTGCGATGAAATCAATGACGCACAATGACAAGTGATAAAGTTCTCAAGGAAATTATTAGATAAAATGCCATGCATGATGCATAGGGTAGTGTGCCTCAAGTGCTATATATATATGTGACATACATATGCTATATATATACATATATAAGTTTGTATGTATTATCAGCTAATTTGTAATATGATAGAAAAGCCTTGAAGTAAATAGTACGCTATCAGTTCGCAGTTGGGTGTGTGATTATGAGCCGCAATTTGCGATTTCGAAACGCATAAGGTGAATTTCACTTCAATCAACTCAAGATTAAATGCCTGTCGGCAACTAAATGAGCGTATGCATACTATTATTAAGTATTGTTATTGATGAATTACATAATAATATTACCACACATTATTATTCATTTGATTTGTGATTAGTGTTGCATAAATAATATTCTTGTGCACTGACAAACAAATGCATATGAGCTGGAATAAGAATATAATAGAAAATCACCGCTAAATTAAAATGAACCTAATATATAAATAAAATGAATTTTTTCCTAACTTATTTTAAAATTCTTTGACTGTCCATACTATACACTGGATGGCAGAAACATTTTAGTTATACTTATATTTGCTTTTCGAAATTTTTAGAAAAGTTAGAGAATTGACAAATTCCTCATGCTTATCTCGAATCTCGGGTCGTTTCTCAAACTATTTCGAGACACAAAGTGTACCTTATGATAAAAATATACCAACCAACTGGGAATTAGACAAACACATATGTTTGCTTTTGAAATGACACCATAACAGTTGTTAAGTCTTTATTTAAATTAATTGAATAAGTATTCATCTTGTTTGCTTCTTCTTTTCATTTGTATTCACATTTCGATCCATATTACATCTTAGCTAAACCATCTGTTTTCAGATATAATTTTAATGGCTGTTTGCGTTTTTTGTTGTTTTGTTATTTTGTTTTTTTGTTGTTGTACATAGTTAACAGACACCAAAAATACACACGGAATCGTTTAGGATTGTATTAGTATAACATGCAGTTAATATGAGTTACACTTGATAAGAACTTTTCTATCTTATACATTAAACGAGAATTTACTACGAGTGTCTGTGTGTGTGTGTGTGTGTGTGTGTGTGTGTGGGAGTTTTTCTTTAGTCTAAAGACATTTTTATCTATACTACTAACAGTTATCATACATTATAGTTACTAAGTGTGTCCATATGTATATATGTGTGAGTGTTTACTCGTGTATGCGACCTTTAACACCTTAATTAAGTAGTACAATTAGATTGCGTCATAAACATATATATCTTCTCACCATATCATTTAGCAAATGCATCAAATAATACTCTGTAAAAGTTGGTCTCTCACCGAAACCAAACACGATCTTCTCTTTTTTTGTTTTTATTTTTTTTGGGGGACGGACGGCGGCTTTTTCGACAATTTAATTTACCGATTGTTTAATGCCTCTCACTAAATAACAATAATAACTAAATACACTAACATAATAATTTAATTCGATGTTTTAGTCAGGTCTGAAATGAGCAGTGGTTGGGAGGCGGAGGAAGGGGCGTGGCTTAAGCTAATTTCTAGCTATGTTCGTTGCCTCAGGGACTTTTTCGGTAGAACCCATAAGAAAAAAGTTTATCAAAATCTTCCTGACATTTTCAAAATGAATAAATATTTACAATTACAAAAACAAAATCAATTTGTACACATTATTTTGTTGTTGTGTTGGTCGTATTATCATCATAAGTAATTCAAGTATTAATATTATTTTTAATTAATGGACTCTTTTTCAATTCAATTAGATATTTGTAATTAACTTTGCCGTCTAATGTAAGTTTTGTTCGTCTATCGTTGTTATGTCCTCTAGCTACAGAGAACATCATTTTGAAAGGGGAAATACTTGACGTTTAGCTTACAGTAAAAATATGATTTGAAGAATTCCAGCTAGTTTACACATACAGTATGTAAGATTACAGGGTATATATGTATATAGTTACGTTATAGACATTTACCACTTTGCACACATGGATAGCAAAGTTGAGTACCCCAATATATGGGTAATTTTGGGAATATAGTGTCAGATTTATGGATCGGGCTGAATAACGCTGATGTATGCGTATAGCTAGGATCAGATTGAACTTACTAGAACAAGCAACGTAATTGTATATCATGAACCAAATTCATTCACATGCTTAGCTCAAATCATTTGTGGACTAGTTTTAGATCAACTTTTGTTTGCAGGGTATTTGCATGTTTTCTACTACAATTTCATTAAATACAACAATGCAATTTCGATTTCTGTGTTTTGCTCTCTGTCAATTTTGTTTTGTTGTCAACAATTAGTTGTGCCAATATATTTTTAAAAAATATTTGCATTCCATTATTCAGTTTCTGTTTACATCTAGAAAACTATGCGAATCGTTACAGCTAAAATATATACCATATAGTATTTGTATAATCCGATTGGAATTGGAAATTGTAATTACATATACATATATATATATATATATATAATAAAGAACACATACATACACACATCGAGAGAGTTACAATTAAGATTTGTATATTGACATTTGTTCAATTCATAATTTATAATAATGTTTGTTCGATTCAACATTAAGATTGGTTTATTAAAAAATCCGTGCGCCTAAAAATGCCACAAAATACAATCAAAACATTTTGTTTGCTAAACTACAAAAATACGTACATATACATCTATAATATATATCGTACAATAAAATACATAAAGTATATTTAATTTATAGTTACATATATGCATTATAATATTGGTGTAATTTGTTGCTCTTATAATTAACCGTCTTCTAAAACAACTAACAACAATTATGTACATATGTATGGGTATATATATGTATGTATGTGTGCCTGTGTGTGTATGTGTGTGTGTGTGTGTGTGTGTTTGTATATAAAGTAAAACTATTCAAAATATAATACCATTTCGATTTCGATTTCATATCATTATCTTTCCATCATATTTTTAACATACATATGTAAGTAATTCAGTCTAATTTGGGGAATTGGTCGTCAAACTTGGCTGGGACCGCGAAGAGTCCCATAAAGCAAGAACCAAATCAAGAAGCCAACAATATGTGTGTGTGTGTGTGCGTGTGTGTAGGGAAGTAACGGAAACTTGTTGATGCAAGAATATTTCATGTACAGTAGTCGCTAGAAAATTATAATTATTGCATATAAATGCTAAATCTGTTTCTAATTGAATTCAAATTTGGAAATTTCTAATTCCGTTTTTTTTTTTGTACAAATTTTCGGGGAAATTTTCGCATTGGAAGCTGATCATTATTTCGTTCAATTTACTACTTTGTGGCAAAGTAGGAAAAAGTATTTTAGAAATTCGAATTGTAACCAAATTAGAATAATTTTTTTAATTGAACATAAATCGAATCTTTCATAAGGAATTTCTTCGTTCGTTGCAATTATTCACAAATTGTGTGGAAATTCAAATTTTCGAGCGACTACTGTACACAATCTTATACTCAAGTTGTAGCTTAAATCAGATGTGATTTGCGATTGGAGTGCTCGATGGCAGCCAGGAGCTCGTGCTTCTGTCGTACATAGAGGCGACCCTTCTTCCAGGGACTCTGCAGCTGGAGCGGCTTAAAGTCGTCGCGCAGACAACGCTCCCGGGCGCCAATGACGGCGACGAGGCAAAAGTTGTCCAGCATGTCGGCGCTGTAGATGGGTCCTTTGCTGCCCTTCAGCACGGCAGCCATGTTCAGTTGCTTCACCACAAGATTGATCACCTCGCGGGCTGTCGTCTTGGGCGTCACGTGCAACTTGAGACTGGTGCCGCTGGCCAAACCCGTGTTGTAAGCGGTATACACTTGAATGATGCCGGCCCCGGTGCCAGTGGCGGTGGCGCTCTGGTCTGCATTGAGGCTGGAACAGCTGGCTGTATCTTCCTCGCTGCTCTGATGCGTCAGACTCTTCGTTGAGGAAGCCTTCGAGGTGCTCGCGACCGGTTCGCTGCCCAATGGCTTCAGCTCCGGCTGGAGAGCCGACAAAGAGCTCTTCAGATAGAGTCCGCCCTCGCGAAGATTTGCACTGGATGCCGCCTTCACCTTGTACTCCGCAGCTGGTTTGAGTGGTTTATGCTCCAGATCGGTGGCAAAGGCACCGCTGCCCGTTCTCAGGGACACACTGGAGCCAGCCAGATACGGCACAGAGCTGGAGCTATGCACGGTGATCATTGGCGTGGGTATCGAGCCAATGTGGGAGACAGTGCGTTTTCGCTGCACCGCCGCTGCCGCCTGTGAATGACGCAGTGCATCCGCCAGCGTATCATCGGAACGGGAGGGTGGCAGGGCGAACACACTACTGCTGCCATCGGAGGCGGAATCAGCGACGGAGTAGAAACTGCGTGCGGTATAAGCGGAGCTGACGGAATCTCCGCTATTCTTGCGGAGCGAGACATCCGAGCAGGTGGAACCGGCGTACTCGCTGCCACCCACGTTAAGCAACTGTTGTTGTTGCTGCTGCTGCTGTTGTTGTTGCTCCTGCTGGTCTTGTTGTTGCGGTAGCTGTTTATCACCTGCATCCAACGGCGTTGGCTGCGCTGAATTTGGAGTCACGGCGCCATGGCCCAGATTCGTTTCTGATTTGGAATGCTCCGGTTTGCCGTGCTTGCCTTTGTCCTCATTGGCACCTGGTCCCGGCCAGCTGCCACGGCCAGATTTACTAAACTTGCTGTCGCGCAGCGGCAGCTGCAGCAGCTGCTGACTGGACTCCTCGTGACGCAGCTGAGCAAACTCGAGAATTTCGCGCATGGGGAGAGCTGGCTGGGCATGCTTATTGCGGGCATAGGCCACCACATCCATGAGCCAGCGGACGCTCTTCCACACCTGCGTCAGGTTCGCGCTCAGATCCTGCAGCGTGGCCAGACGCTCCTTGGCCACCTGCAGCTCACTGCTGGAGAAGGCCTCGCGATGCGAATGCGTCGCCAGCGCCGTGTCCAACTCCAGGATGCAGGAGAGACGCGCATACTTGTGCACAATGGCCGGCTGATAGGTGCGCAGATGAATCATCTCGAAGGCCTGGATGCTCAGGCTGGCGAGATCGTCACGCTGCAGCAGCAACTCCGATTGGCCGGGCACGGCACAGGAGGACTCCACGGATGGGCAGACGATAAGGAAGCTAATGTCGCGACTGTGCTCGATGACCTCCACGTCGTAGAGGCGATGTGTGGCCGCGTCTGTGGACTTAATGCTCATGGCAGCAAGCAGCTTGTGCATCGCCGTACTGAGATCGTATAGGAAGAGCCGTTGCACCTCCGTCGTGGACCTGTTCCCATTGCCATCGCCGGCTGCATTAAAGTCGAGTGGAAGACGCAGTGGATCGGCGGCATAGCGGGCCTGATGTAGCACCTGCCACTCCTCGGCCGTAATGTGACTATTCTCGCGCACCTTGCAGTGGGGCAGCACATTGGGCGTCTTCACCGGCACCACCACCTGGATCTGATCCATCGAGCACTGCATCTTGAGGTAGCCCAAATACAGACCCGGCTCCAGACGCTGCAGCGCCGCCTGCTGATAATGCAATTGATCGCCAATGCTCGAGATGAGCAGCTCGTTGATGTTGCAATCCTCGTGCAGTGTGCCCAGTTTCTTTTGCAGCTTGCTGACGGGCAGCCAGCGAGAGTTGAGTATGGAGACAGCCTTCTGGCTCTTCACCGATTGAATGCAGGTCAACACCACGGTGCCCTGGGCATCCCGCAACGGTTTATAGTACAGCTGGCCGAGATCACTGATGCCCAGCGCCGATTGCATCTGGCAGACAGCCGACAACAGCTTGGTGCGAAAGTGCACCGGCGATGTTAAATTCCTCTCCATATCCGAGCGCAGCGATTTGACATCGTCCCACGTGCAGGCCACCTTCATCAGCCAATAGTAGTCCATGTGCAAAGCACTCGGATACGATTCATCGATCTCGATGACGGGCGGAAAGTCCTCGCTGGTCACCAGCACCTTGTCATCGCAGTGCACAATGCACGAGAAGTAAATGCCGCTGTGCAACAGATGGATATATATTATATACATGTATGTGAATTAAATGGGGATACACTATCTTACCGCCGCAGCGTCTTCTGGAACTTGGAGGTGACCGAGAATAGTTGCTTGATGGTGGTCTTCTTCTTGGGATTGCGTCGCTGCACGCTGCCCGGATCCAGCGTGAGCTCCGAAACATCGGCAGGTCGAGCTAAACGCACAGCGGTAAACAGATTGTCCAGTATACATTGCCGGCCAGAGAAACGATCCTCGCGATTATCCAAGTCACGCCAAGCTAAGCAGAGAATAGCAGAATTTAATTAGAGAAAATCTGTAAGATTGCTCTGGTTGAGAGAGCTAATGGAGACTAGGAGATGCCCTAAACTATATATTAATGAGATTAGTACGAGAATATGTTCTGGAGCATTCACAAAGTCGACTCGGCTTTTGATGCTCTTCAAGAATATATGTAAATACTTTATGGATCAGATATGTTTCACTACGTTTGCTACATACTTTTGCACAGTTTTCAATTTACACTAACAAGCTGAAATAATCGCAGATTATTATCCATGAAAGTGGTCAGACATATTTGTAAAATAAATATTATAATTACTGAAGAAAAATTTATTCCACCGGCAACTTCTGGACAATTGGACGTTAAAATTAATGTGCAACATTTAATTAAATTATCTGTCAAAACGAACCATATTTTTATGTTATGGACGTTAAGCTGCTGTCATTATTGGTTCCTTGACAAATTATGTTAACCTTTCGATTGGTTGATTAATGTTTAAAATATAAATGCAAAACGAAAAAAAAATATATAATTACTAATGAGCCAGTTTTTAAGAACAATGAATGCCACATTATACAGACTTTATAAAATCGGTGTGATTAGGTTATTTATTTGCGATTGTACTTAAAGATCTCGAAATTGCTATTCATTTCTAAGCATCAGCATCATAATTACGCCCTGCAATTCATAATATTATCATAGCTAGCGAGTTTCAGTGAGTCAAAGAGTCAAAATTAAATACTTAAGCTTTGGCTAAAACAACTGGCTTTCCAAATATTTTAGGGCTTCTGCTCTAAACTCTTTTATGCCGCCGCCGCTGATTTTGGTTACTCACTTGAGGGCACTACGCTGGCGGGAACTGAATTACGATAGCCGCCCCAGCCCTTGACATTGCCGCAGGCGGCGCGTAGGAAGTAGCGTCGTCCCTGGGTGAGGCCGGCAATGTGACACTGGGCACCCATTGTGCCATGGAAACTAATCCACTCGAGCAGCTCCCGCTCGCCGACCACATTGTTAAAGTCCGCGCGTGTTGACCATTGAACTGTGCCAAATGAGGAAATGAAAATGTCATCAAAACACATGCTCCACATGCAAGCGCGCAAATCTCGTGGGACCTGTGGTTTACCTTTGAATTTTGTGCCAATGGCGCCCTCAAAGGGTTCGAGTATTTGCAAGTTGATGGAATTGTCGCCGGTGACATCGACCACGACGGAGGCGGGCGCGTCTGGTGGTCGCGCCTGGTCCCAACCAAGGAGCATGCGTCGCAGCCCCTTGACGCGACGCTCCCAGATGCCAATCTGCTTGTCCACCTCGTTGCCCGTGCAACCAGTCACCGATGAGCCCGTATTGCCTGCAACAGAACCGAACAAAAATCCACTTAATAATTTGCCCCAATTAAGACTTAAGTGACTGGCTACACACCAATTATGATGCTGGATATGGAGGGTCGCGAAGTGAAGACGGGCGCACATAGTCCCTCCTGTCCGCTGAGATCGTTGATGCGTGACTCGGCATCTTTGAGCAGGCCATTCAGCTTGGTGCCAATACTATCAACGGAAACTACGGACCACAAATTGACAATGATTAGCAATTATATATATATATATATATATATAGTGTATATATCTAGAGCTGTACAATATGCAAACGCCGCTTACACTGTGATCCCTCCAGGGCGCCATGCTGCAGCAGCATTTTTGTCATGGAGCGATTGTTGCTCAACACGGCCACATCCAGAGCTGAGAGCCCATCCGTATTGATGCTAGGAATAAATTAATAAAAGTTAGAATTAGTATCAAGAATATATATAGAAAATTACTAAAGTGGGCAAGAAGAAATCTGACTGACTGAAATATAGCCTAGCAATTTCTTACTTTATGTTTCAAGGACACAGATCTCTGAGAAATTCGTGGTTAGATTAATGGAACTTCTTAGAATAAAAGTTAAAAGAAACTTCAGCTTCATACTTTTACTTAGATACTCTACAAATTCAAAGCCCGCTTCGGTTTAGCAATATATACAAGGGCCAACTTCTAACTTTACTTAATTCACCTATTGACATCCACATCGGTGGATTCGAGTATGGTGCGTGCCTTGTCCAGATGTCCCTGTTCCACGGCCGAAAACAGAGCTGTGAAAGAGACAAAAGAAACCACTTTTAACATCCAATAATCAAAATTGTAAATAGTTAGGAATAAGTTTTCAATGCTAAAGCGAGCAGCGAGCAGCGCGACGATGGCGACGACGTGTGCCTACCATGAAAGTGGAGATTGCTTTGGGTGAGCTTGTCTAGCTGGGCCTGGGCCAACTTCAGCTGCTTCTTGGACATTTTGCTGACACGCGGATGCTGCGTATTCCCCGGGATCTTGGAGCGCAACTGCACCGGCTGTCGATGCACCGAAAGCACATTGCTCGATCTGTTCTCATCGATGGGTGAATGTCCACGTAGGTCAACCTCCTCTTCGGGTGAATCGTGATCCTCGTGCTCGTCGCGCAGCTTAGCATTCTTGGGCTGTGAGTGGCGCGAGATGCGCAACTGTGAACCGGAATTGTGCTGGGTGTTTGCGGGCACCTGCTGCTTCTGCTGCTGTTGCTGCTGCTGCTGGTGCTGCGACTGTGGCAAGAGGAATTCCATCTCTCGCAGATCGTGGCTGTGGCATGAAATGGCAGTGCGTAGCTTGGCTACAGCCGCATGCTGTGTCAGCTGCTCCGACCACCGAAAGGCGCTGCTTGGCGGCGATAGCAACGCGGCTGGATAGTAACTGGAATAGTTATCCTGATTGTTATTCTCCTGGCAGTTATTCACTCGATCCTTAACGCGCAACTGAACCGGCTCAAAGAACTCACTTTCACGCGTTGCGGTCGGCAAAATGTTGTCTGTGTGCGGGCAGGGTATTCGAGGTGGGTGGAATAGGGGAAAGGGGAATGAGAAATCATATAAATCGAATTAAATAAAAAGCGACAAATGAAATGTGTTTTAATACAAATGAAAAGTTAAATAGATATTATGCATAACTAGGTTATAATATTTACAACAGTAAATAACCAATTAAAGCCCGATGTAAACGATATATATTTATAAATTGTTTTTTGGTTTGTAGTTATATTATGTGGATATGCTGGATAATTGCAAGCAAATGCAATTAATTAAATATTATTCACAAATCCGCTTAAATTTGCCTTTGTTTGCCTATTGCCTTTTGCTTTGTATGTGGAATGACCGAAAGCCAATTAAATTAATTATGCACAACAATTCAGCGATGTGTTATATAAGTAAATGTGTGTGTGAGTGTGTGTATGTGTGTGTGTGTGTGTGTGTGTGTGAGTGTGTGTGTGTGTGTGTGTGTGAGTGTGTGAGTGTGTGTTTGTGTGAGTGTGTTACTTGTGTAATGTGTGCGTGCCATGCACTAAAGCATCGCTAGATTAGATCGCAGCCAGGCAGCGTTGCCGTAACCTAAGCAGCCAACCACCTAACTAACTAAACAATCCACCCAATGACACTCAGAAAAAAGATATATGCATTAGCATTTGGAAAATCGCCATGGAATTAAACTTGATCCAAAAAACTAGAGGTGTTCAAACTTTTTAACTTTAATTTAACTTTAATTTAGTTTAGCCCAAAATAAACGATTTTTTTGAAATGCTATCTGCATGATATATTTTTCTGAGTGCACCCACCCGTAACTGTTAATTATTGCCCCTCTGCCCACAATACATTTAATTAGCTATGAGCGATTTTGGAGGCCAGGTCTTAATTGGCCCACATACATGTACACAAGTACAGTAGACGCATGTGCATGTACACAAGTACAGTAGACACATGTACATGCATGTGGGTAGATGGATGGAGTGGGTGGATGCGTCGGCTACTCCGCTTACCATCGATGGCATAATGACCGCGTGGCTGCAACTTTGTTGTTGCTGCCGCTGCCGCTGCCCTCGCCGTTGCCGACGCTGGCGTCTTTAGCTGGCAGAATTTGGTGAGCTCGTTGAGCGTGTGAAACGATTTCTGGCGTATGAACTGCGCCGGGGAGCGGAGGCAGCTGCCCATCTGCAGCTTCTGCTGCTGCTGCTGCTGTTGCGGCGATGAGGTGGCTGGACTCTGTTTGTTGTTGTTGCTATCATTGCTGCTGCTCTGGTAGCATCTGCAACATCAGATGAACACGTGCGAATAATTTCCAATTTGTGCATTTAAGCTCAAAATAAGCTAGCCACAACTACTATTATTTCAATCTCCTTCCCTGCCCCCAATTACGAATAGATGTGTATATGTGTACATAAATGTTGCAATTATGACTGTAATTTTAGCCATTTGGGTCTTTATTTGGCCATTGGGCCAAGCTGACATTATTGATGTCCTTGATTACCCATGATAGATGGCCATAATCAAATTGCAAGCATTCATTTCAATTAGTTGGAAAAACTCTATGATTTAATTGAGTTCCAGATGCATCCGTGCAAATACACAATTTGATATTCAAATTGAGTGATTTTTGGGAGTTTAGCGAGTAGGCAAAATATAAATGTGCCTTCTTCAATGAGTAACTAACAACAAGTTTGTAAATTTGTAAAATTTGTAAAATATATATAAAAGGGGATAATCTTAATTGTAAATCGAGCGTTTTTCAGTTTTAAGCGTCTCGAAACGAGAGAATACATTATGTTAATTCAAAAGAGCAAAATGTTAACAGGCGTCCCTTTTGATGTCATCAAATTCCAAGGACAGCCCTCGAATTAAAACTTATTCCCAGAATCTCAAGCACTTGAAAACTTGCCTGACTGCCTGCCCGGAGTTCAGTGACCCAGTTTGGGCAAGCAAAAACAAAATAGAAGCACAATAAAAGAAAACAACTAAAAAACTTTCGACGGCAATAATAAAAAAAAGCTAATCAAAATGTTGGAGATTCACAGCACATACAACTGAACACTCGATGGGAAATCCACGCTTATAAGCACTGCACATAATATGAATGGAATGGGAACAAACACCTACGACTGTTTAGATAGGGCATCGGTTTCCTGATGGTCGCCGTTCGCATGCGTGTTGTGCCATAGATGCCTTGGTGGGCGTGGCGTGTGATATCGGCAAGAACTGGATCACAGCTGGTCTTGTTTGGTGACTCACTGCCCAGGGTGCGCTCCAGATCCGAGTCGAGTGTGGCTTGTGGTGCCAGCTGCGGCCGCGGACACAAGCTCTCGGGTATTTGCAACAGCTTGCACGCCTTGCGCGGCAACGTTGCACCCACGGGCAGCGAGGACATCAGCTGCTCAATGCCCAGCTCCTGATTCGCAGCAGATTGTGACTGCTGTTGCATGGTCTGCTTGCGGAGTGGCACAAACTTGCCCTTCACTTTGGTCGTAACGACGGCAACGGCTTCGATTTCATGCCAAAAACGCATCGCTTTCACGGCCTTCGATTTGTCGAACCGTCTGCTGCTGCTGTGGCAGTTGCTGCTGCTGCTGCTGTTGATGTTGCGACTGCGCGAATGCAAATGGGCGCGCAGCTTAAAGGGCGACTGCAGCGGCAGCGCGGGGCTGTGCAGTTTACTCTTGAGGCGCCGCAGCGAGGCACGCACCGAATGCGTGCGACGGAGAGCCGGCAACTCATCCTCCTCGTCATCATCATCATGAGGGCTGTTCTCCGGTTGCTGCTTCTGCTCCTTGAGCTTTGCATATGTGCTCAAAGCTCTGCGTCGCTCCATTTGTCCTTCTTCTCTGTCCTTTTATTGTTTTGGTTTATTGCTTTTTTTATATAATCAAATTCATGTTTTCAAAAATTACACGTTTTGGTTTATTGCAGGATTTTCCGTTGTGCGCGTCACTCTTACAAAATGCAAACTGAGGCGGCATCGGGATGTGATTCCATTCCCAACCACCCGTAGGAGTCGTACACTGCTCTCTTTCTCTCCCTCTCTCTCTCTCTATCTCCATCTCTGCTTGTCTCAATCTCTTACTCTCTTCGTACATAAGCACACTTAGAAAAAAATAAATAATGTTGCATTCACATCATGTAAAATATTCTTAGATCAGAGAACGATATTGTTAATCTCGAAAGATCTTATATTTTAATCTGTTTCCGTATTAGCTTAGTATTTTTAAATGCGATCCCCAAGCATACTCAAACATATTTTAACCGCAGCTTGATCGTTTGCATTATTTTTGTAATATTATCGGTTGATTTCGAAAGCAAGTACAAAATTAGGTATACATTTTAAGACCATGTAGCTGTGAATGTTTGTATTTAGTTTTGTTTCTCTGAGTGTATGAATTATGTATGTACTGTGCTGTACATAAATGTCAGCCAGAGGGTTAACATCAGTTAGGTAGCTCAATACAGTATCCCTCTCTCTCTCTCTCTCTCTCTCTCTCATTTCTCTCCCTCTATATCGCTTCCTCTCCCTCTATATCGCATCCTCTCCCTCTCATTTTCTCTTTTTTTCATCCCTAAATCAGTCACCGCTCAGGAAATGTGTTTCAGGGACTTGATACTCGTTCCGTATGCCCAGATCGTAGTTTTCAAATTTATATTTGGACCAGATCAAGTACTCGAGTACCTGCGTTCGCTGCTTTTCAAAGGAATTCCTGTTTTGGGCAACGTCGTCTGTCTGCGCCTCGAACGCATCAAACAATTACGACGGCATTTCCCAAATCGTAAACCAAACAAATCGGTTGCCTGCCTGCCATCCTGTTAAATTCTTGTTATTGTAGGGGTTGTTGTAGGTGTTGTAGTATGTTTTGTTGTTGGTGTGGTGTTGTCGGTGCTGTAGTATATTTTGTTGTTGGTCTTTGTCGTTGTTCTCAAGTTGTGCGTTGATTTATCGAGCGTGCCGTGCTCTGTCAACAGCTGTGCGGCAGGATTGGGAAACACTCGACACACTGGAATGGCAATTGGGTAATTGGCATTCAAGGTGGATGGTGCAAATTTGAAGTGAGGCTTTCCCAGACGCCTAATTAGACCCGAGGCATAAAAACGATGGCTAATTGGAATTATTTAAATTTATGTTTTCCTTGCAGATGGCGGAATATCGATTACACAGAGTTTGTTTACTTTGTTTGAATCTCTGTTGGCAATTCATTATTTTCATTATTATTATTTCTTATTTACTTTGTGCTGCTTTTTTTTTTAGATATTTATTTATTTTTTCTGTGACGGTATTTGTTGTAGATTTATTAGAAATACTTTGATTTATTTGAGATTGCAACTATTACTTTTTGCACGTGCATTTTACTGTTATTTTGTGAGCGCAATTTATTTATATATATTGCATTGAACGCAACACGGACAATTATTTATTTTATCAATTTCAGTTTATCTAATCTTTACAAATAGCACAGTTTGTCCGGACTGTCTGAATGATTGATGACTGACATGACACTGTCGAAGCCATCCATGCGTCGAAGTTGAAATTTGAACTAAGGCTTTCATTTAGAATGTGTCCGATTTTTGGCAAAACAGACTCCAATTTAAGGCTAAGCAAACTAAGAAATATTTGTTATGCCCTTAAACTAATAAAAATTGATGAAGAGGAAGCAGGTTACAGCAGGATGAACAGGATAAACAGACAAGTCAATCTAGCCATGTCCGTCTGTATTTTTAAATAAAATATCAAAAAAATTCAAAAATAAATTTGCCAATTTAACTGGAACCTGTGCTTAAATCGATTTAATATATGCAGTTACTAGGTACAGGGTATCTTCTAGTCTTGGTTATACTATTGTCTTTGTTTATACTTTGTATACGTATTGTTGTTATCATACAATTCCCGGGGTATATAAAACTTTTAAAAACTCAAAAATTCACACATTGCTGTCTTTTTCCCACAACTTTACCAACTTTACCAACTCCCAAACCGGTTGCCCTGAATACATGGGTTTGTCAAATGAGTCCATTCACTTGCTAATTTTGGACATTGTCTCATCTTCTAGCATGCTTAACTTCAAACTAACTAACTAAATAGTCAGCAACTAATTAATGTAGGTTTAATCAATAATATACCTGCCACAAAGTGATTTGAAGCGTTACGTTTTTCTCAAAATCGACACGCTTTTGTCCGAGGTCAGTGCTGATTGCCATCAGCTCGAATGTGAATTCGAGCTCAAATTGTGGCTGTGACGCATTCGTTTGGATCATTTTGGATCGTTTTGGATCTAATGAGCGGAGCAGAGTCAACAGCTGAATCACGAGTTGCATAGAAACCAACGAAACATGAGATATTTATAAACTGATTATATGAATAATTTACGGTAATTAAGATCTGAAACGACGCAAGCTGACCTTGAAGCTAATTAGTCAGAAAAAAATGGGGAGCCTTAACTGAAATCTAATTTATACATAACCAACCCATAACAACCTCGTCGAAACTCAACAGTTTTTCATTAGAAATATGATTTTGTAAAAGCTTTGCAGGAAAAAAAAGATCTGATATAAGTGGACTTTCCTGGAAATGCAATCTTGATTTTATACTCCTTACGGTTTTTTTTCACTTCATTTTTTATGTGAGATTTGTTATCGTATTAGCGCTTTTATCAGCTTGGCTCATAACTTGTTGTTTTGGGTTCAACGCGAAATATGCTTGAATATTAAAATTGATATCAGGCAAATAAACGCAGTTAATTAGTTAAGCTCGTTTACAGCTCAACCGCTCCACAAAAAGCCATAACTCTCAACTCAGCGTCGACGTCCTGGCACGTTCCTAATAAAGCCTAAACCATTCGACAGATATTATCGCAGTCAACTTGACCCGCACCAAGCACCAAGCACCAAGAGCCAAGAAACTCAAGCTGTACACAAAGCTGTCAATTGCGAGCGTGCAATAAATAAAAATTACTGGTCCATAACGTTTAAGGGTATCAAGTTTTCGTCTAGTCGAGAGATGGCTGTACTGGCTAGATACCCAGCAGACTGCCAAAATATAAATATATATGCAATATATCAACATATCAACTATATTAACTTCTATATATGTATATATTGTATAATAGTCAATTATTTTATAATTTATAAACTGGTTTTTGCTGTCTTCAGATCAAGTGTTTATTTTATATACTCCTAAGTATTATATACATATATATTTAAACCTACTTTTGAATGTGAACGCTCCTCAAAATTTTCCATAAAAAATGATTCAATTGTTGTGAAACATGTAATATACATATATAAAATGCTTGGAATGACAATATAAAGCGTATTTGATTACATTTCTGATTGTATACTCATTTCTCAAATTTTGCTTTATTTAATTTATCTTCTGTCAAATGTGATAAAGTTTTTCATCTTGCAGGGTATGGTGAAAGAAAGGCTTTTCGGGTTTTTGGTAAGTTAGCAATTGCACGATAATAAAATTTATGAAGCAACGCAGCGCTAAATTGTTAGAGCCCCACATAAATCAGAGCAGCGACTCGTCTGCTAGTCAGAGGTCAACTCATGGTGGGGCGTGCCTAACCCTGGAGGGGGTGGTTTTTTGGTGTGCGGGGGTGCGCACAAAAACAACTTAATCCACTTAATAGAGGCGACAACAGACACTGTCAGGCAGCCGCAGTCTGGCGACGATTGCAGGTCCTTGTGCTGGCTGCTCAGGCGTAAGCGCACACACACATAGAAAAAGGGGCACCGCACGGAGACGCCTCCATTTTATCAGAGGGCGTCTCATCTGAAGCTGTCGGGTCGCATTAAGTTATGACGATTTTATCTGACATTTCGTGCTGTCATAATTGTCAAATCTACCACATATTAAAACCCACGGACGAGCGACGACTTCATTTAAATAAATTTGTCGCATCCTCAATAAAATCACACCCAAAATGGCAACAAGTCTGAAAGCACTCTCTCTCAGTTCACTGGCTACGGAGACTCTGTCTCGGACTGCCAGTAAAAAGCATATTTTATGTCTTTTGTAAAATATAAAATCGCATTATGAGTGCGGCTGGGGGTAGCCACCCTCCCTTCCTGCATCCCTCCTCCCTCAACCCCTTCACTCACCCATTGCGTAGCACAGCGGAAACGCCAATTGAATTTAAGTAACCAGACATTATGAATAGCTAAAGATTGTGGAGCATGACGGGGCAAGTTGAAAGGCAAGAAGAGTAGAGTGGGGGGCGGGGAGAGGGGATGCAGTGATAAATCTTTTTCTTTTTGCTTGACCTTTGCCGCACAATCAGTCGCCGTCTTGGTCGTATTTAATGGCATTCTGTTTCTTTCTCTGTTGGTTTATTCGATTCTATTGGTTTACACTGCCAAATCACAGAACTGATGTATTCATATTAATCAGATATGCAAATTACTGATTCGTCACCCCAACCCAAAATGGAAATGCACCAAAGAAAACATTGAAGAAAATTAAACTCGAAAATGGCGTGTTTAAATTGCCAAAGATTAAATACTCTTGCAGTTGTAGTTATCTTAAGCAAACTTGATCTACGAGTCGATGTCTTAAGGATTTGCTATATTTCTACATATAATATAGTATGCTGATGTGCTCGATACATCTTTCAAAACCTCGATTATGAACCGTAAAGATTAATTTTTTACTTATTTATTGAGTGTGGACTAAAAACAGTCAACAATTTTAGGTTTAAATAAATAATAATAAATTTAAGAGATAAATAATATGGTATAAAATTTAAAATGAATATATTTATAAATAGATTAAATGAAAATATAAATAAGTAAATTTTCTAATAATGCTGGGGATTATAAAATAAAAAGAATTGGAAAAGCCAGCAAAAACCCAATCAGATCAAGAAACAACATTAAAAGATTAATAATAAGGAAAGTAAAAAGCTACGAACGGAGAATGAGAAACAAAATATTGGATAGATAGACAAGTCTGTAAAAGATATCTCTGGCTATAGTATAAGGTATAGTCATATTTATGATCCATTCTAACGTCAGAAATGGCTTTATAAATCCAATTCATCACATTGTTAAGCGTGCCGTATATATATACATACATATATCCCAAAACCAACACATATCTGTATATAACTAAGTTCATGACATATTTAAAATATCCCTTGTAAGGGCATCCAAATTGATTGCCGAAATGGCAATAAACGCTTTTGACCGGGTCACTTGGCCATTGTCGGCATTTGCTTCCCATTTAGAACTTCTTTGGAATCGAAACAAACCCAAAACCAATAAGCCAGCGTTAAAAATTATGCAAATCGCGCCCGATTTGCAAAAAGTTACTTTTTTACTTTTTTTAGATTTACTCCATAGCTGAGTGCTGCTGGGTCAAGGCACAAATCTGACTGCCAAACAAGAAGTAGAAAAACGGATTTGGGTTTTTTGTTGTTGACTCTAATTGAAAAGTTGAGGTTCGACGGTTTGTGTGCGTCTGTGTGGGCAGGGTGGGGATGTGGTGCGGTGGCAAACTATTAACTTGGCTATTAGGAGTAGGAAATGTATAGAAGGCTATAAAATGCTCTGATTTCAATTTGCAGGCTTAAAGAAAGATCAGAATATAGCTTCACATATATTTGGTATTTGTTTATTAGTGTATTATTGTATATATTAACTTTGGTAAGCTGGATAGGTCGTTCTTACCGACTTTGCAAGCAGCTTTCTTAGATTCTTAAGCTGATTTATGTGTCACAAAGTCTTAGTCTTTGTGCTGACCTAGTTTTCTATATAGATAGATGTAGAAAATAATAAAAGTTACAATTGAATCCGCAAATAGTTAAAAATGTTACTCAGTAGCGACAAATGTTGCGACAACGTCATGATGCTCTTGTAAATCTCTATTTGGATTAAAGCAACTTATTTGGGTCACAATCGCAGCAACGTATGCGCACGTGAGGGCGGGAGGGTGACGGGGGGATTACAACCCTTTGACCTTTGGGAGCATTAAGTTCAAACATCGCCCAAGTTTCTTTTTACAGCGCTACCATTTGACATATGTATCTACGACTATTTTGCTGTCAATTTGCATGCATGTGTGTTTGGGTGTGTGTGTGTGTGTGTGTAAATATGTGTGTGTAGCTGAAAATCCGGATGTGTGGCCCGCCATGTGGGCGCTACGTGCTAATGGGGTACTTTGAGGCCGCCCGGCAAACGTGACAAACCGAAACTTCAATTCTCGGAACGATTGAAGAGAAAACCGAAAATCACATCAAGAATAGAAGCAAATAAACAATTGAGTGAGTGTTCAACTAAAAGATACCCTGTACTCTGATCTTAATCTAAGTATGTATGTGATTATCAAATATTATACTACACCAAAATATATAGCCTATATAGGTTTTTAAAATATTCGATATCATAAAGACTTAACTAGTTATCTTCATATATGAGGAAAAGTATTCAAAGCTAAACCTGTACATGTACATCTTAAATATACCCTTTTTATACAAATTTTTATAGTTATAGGGTATAACAAAGCATTTCATTTGCATTGTTAAAGCTAAAAGATTTTTGATCGATTCGATGCCCTTATCATTAAGTCGGCTTTGTAAACCGATTTTTTTGAAAACAACCTTTGGCATACACATCGCAATCGAATGAGGTAAGCAAAGACGAGGCCAAAGGTCACTCTGAAAGCGCTCTCTTACAAGATTTGCATGGCTCGGTGTTGGTTTAAAGACAACAAGCAGATTTAAAGTAATCGATACATTCGGCTTTAAGACATTTCAGAAAACAAACGAGCATTTTTTTGAAACCAGACTATGACCAGAAATATATATACTGAGCGGGCTCACAATTCGTTCTAAAATAAACATAATTTCAGTTGTGACAAACGACAACTTTAACAGGTGTTAAACTAGAGGAAAGACTAATATTGAACATTGTTAAGTTCATTAAATTTCGAGAATTTAGTATGTGAAAATATCTAGTTTTGTGCCAACAAAAGAAGTGAAAGTATTTGAAAGTGCAGCGTTGAAATGCCCAGGAAGGACATCGTCTGTTGAGCTCTTATTTAAAAATTCTCTGTGCACAAATGCAAATTTTTCTGAACTGTTCGGTTCGCCTTTGCATATTGAGCAATGCACAATATTCACTTTGCCGGAAAGTTTTTTTTATTGACATGACAACTTAAGCAGGGGCTTAGCTCTTGATGCAAGACTGATATAATTTAAATATTGCAAAGCTTTATAATTTGAAATGTTTGCTTTTCAGTGTTGACACGCATTCTTATAATAATCGATATATGTATTTATAATTAAGCAATTACAAATAATTGGTTGAGGCACAATTTTATCCATGAATGAGCAACATTTTCATAACAATATTAATGACTTTTTCTTGCATTGCATAATAACATTAACAATAATAATCACAAATACATATATACATATATATATATATATATGTGGCAAATGGGTTGCGTTATCGAAATTGAGCGAAACTTTTGATTATCAATTCGAAACTCACAAGCTGCTCAAATAGTGCAAAAGTCGCCCATGCCACGATAAGCAAAAAACAGTAGCAACAAGAAAACAAACCAGAAACTTACTTTAAAACAATTTGCAGGTAATGCCACAACAAATTTACGATGAATTCGCATTTAATCAAACATTTAAAACTTTTTTGTAGACAAAATAAAATTAAACTAAAAGAAACAAACAGTAGCAAAACAAAACTTTGGCTTGTGAGGCGAGCTTAATTGGATGCTTCTAACTGCACTTAAATGCAGGTCAGGTGCAAGTTTGTCGAAGCGTTAAGCTGTACGCCAAAGTTTTCTCACATTTATTTTTCCTAGGAGCTAAACGAAACGTACAAACGGCATGAAAAATAAGACTGCTATGGAAACGGAAGAGTACTCGATTCAAAGATACCATATAAACATATTTGGTATTATATTCCATCTCTATCGAATTACATTTCAATGATATCGATTTGTAATCATTAAAGTTTTTTATTTATATTTTTTTGTAGGGTATAGTTAATACCTTTTAAAAATGTAAATAAATAATGTTTATAAATATTTATTGAGCTTGTGAAAAGAGCTGAATAACGTTTTTGATGACATATATATATATATGTATATATATACATAAAGACCCTTATAAGAGCATTTTCTGTTTTACAGGGCATAAATAAAATATTGTAAATTCGTTTAAGAAGTTTTTGGACGTATTTTGGCAAAGAAGTACATGGAGGGCAGCATTGTAATATTAATGTTCGGACAGGTCAGCCAGAACTAGCTGCGAAGCGTGGCCGGGGGTTGCCAATTTAAATCTGTCAGCGGCAGCCGTAAACAAAAAAGACAGTCTAAGAGGGAACGCATTTCTGAGGCGACTTTCTGGAAATGTGAACAAACTTTTCAAAACAAAAAATAAACAAGAAAGAAAATAACATGCGAAAAAACGTCTTTGCGGTGAAAAAGCTGCAATAGTTCAAGTTTTTCATGGCAATGCATAATTTAGCCACAAAGTTGCACACAATGTACTTATTTTCAATATGTGTGTGTGTTGGTGTGTGTGTTATGCTTTTGCTTACCTGTTCATTGTGAGGTGCACTTAAAATTGCAACACAAACAACTTGGATGAAAACGACGAGGCGGCGACTACAAAACTGCGAAGACAACAACAACAACAAAGAAGAATAACGTAAAAACAAAGTGAGCAACGCGCAAAGCTTTTTAACCCAGCTTGCGGGCGGCGTATCTATGTGTGTGTGAGTGCGAAGGAGATGCAACTATAAAGTCTGCCTTGCGATATGCTGTAATTATGCTGCCTCTGCCTCTGCCTCTGTCGCCGTCGCCATTATAGACACGTGAGTAAATTATTTCCACTCAAGCTGATTTCGCACACAATATGCGAAAGACAAAGGCAAAAGCAAAAGTTCACTTTCGCTGCTGCAGTTGCATATTTGTTGGAGCAGTTGTAGATTGTATTCAAAGGTACTCGTGCAAATAATAACAAGAGTCGGACACGCAATTCAATTACAATTAGATCTGCCTCTGTTTTCTGTAAGTTGCTGTTTTACTGGCACGTAGTATTTAATTAACAGTGCAACGAGCTGCAAATGCCAATAGCAGAGGCACACGCAGAAGCCGAAGCAGCAACAACGGTAGTAAATTTCTTTTGCCTCGCGGCAGTTTGTTGTTATTGTTGTTGTTGTTTTAACGTTTCATTTTTAAACGAAAGCGACTCGTTTAGTTTCTGACACTGAGACAGTTCGCAACATAGACAAGCACATCAATCTTTCGTTAAATTTTTCCGCACTCTCCGTTTGTGGCTCGTTCTGCGCCAACTCTCAGGCGTCGGCGCAGGTAACTTTAGTTGTTGCTCTCTCATTCTCTCTTTCTCTCTTTGAGACACACATGGACACGCACACATGCGCAGCTGCAAACAGGTAGTCGAAGACACTCACACAAACTCAACGAAGCAGAAACACTACGCAAGGCGTCGCGTTTTTTTATTGCCTGTTTTTTCTTTTCTTTTCTTCACAATTTCTGATGCAATTAGCTTAATATAAGCCTTAAGCTTTAACAAATAACTTTTATAAACTTTATTAAACACTGCACAATTTGAATACGCTTTGTTTTTCTTATTTGATTTCGTAACTGTTACCGAAGTCGACGCGCAGCGCGCTGCGCTCTCAACAAAAGTCGCTAGTCAACTGAAATTGAAGTTGTTGCGCTTGCAACGACAGCGTCGGCGACAGCAACGGCATGAGCGACGGCTCAGCCAGAGCGCCAACGTCTTGGACGACTGAGCGAGCGAAATGGCCGTCAATGGTCAGCGCTTCACAGTTAGACTGTGCCGCTCTCAGCAGCGTTGGCGTTGACGCTGGCGCTGGCTGCGCCGTCGCCGTCTCCAATTCGAAGAATTTCTGCAGT
Organism: Drosophila cognata; assembly: GCA_035041535.1. Taxonomy (NCBI): domain Eukaryota; kingdom Metazoa; phylum Arthropoda; class Insecta; order Diptera; family Drosophilidae; genus Drosophila; species Drosophila cognata. The sequence continues at coordinate 5,631,630 of JAWNLC010000571.1, read as the reverse complement.
GATAAATAAATGCCGACGATCGTTTCTTATAAGCTTTTCACATTTGTTGTTTTTTTTGCTATCGCAGCAAAGCTTCGGCTCACAAAGGGCCTTCAAAACATAAAAAAGGCAAGGCGAAACCGTCATTTCCCAGCGGATGTGACTGATAAGGCTAAGAAAAACTAGCTTTAAGTGTCGAAAGAAATTGGATGCTGATGAGGAAAGTTGAGGGCTATTAAAATGTGTGATTTAAGCGATCACAAAAGGAAGTAAAATCAGTTGAAATACTTCTTTATTTATTATTTTGGATGTATTTATTTTTATTCATTTATTATTTATTTATTTATTAATTCTTTATTATATTTATTTATTGAATTTTTATTTTATTCGTTTGCGCGGCCAGTTGAGAAGTGGAATATTTCACTAAAAGGTTTTCAGCCTTATTTAAATAAAATAAATTTTCAATTTGTTGCCCCGTTTCGGTTGAAATGTTGCGAAATATTACTGTTATTATTATTATTGTCTGTGATAATGTTTTATAATCATGCATTATGTTGCAGCTTTATCTGCGCTCTGATTTCATTTAAATTTATTGCAACCCACGCGCACTCTTTCCCTCCTTATCTCTTTTCGCCCCCAGTAAGCCTCTGGGGACTGTGGAGCTGATTGGGGAAATAAAACGTTTTTATGCGGCATCAGGAGTCCAAGCAAAAGTGCGCATTTGAATTTAAATCAGGCCGCCGCAGCTGCAAAAATAAATAAACCAACGAGTCGCCACCGATGGTGATGATGATGATGATGATGATGACGATGAAAGTGCTGCTGCTGCTATTCTCGCTGCTGGCAATAAGATCTTTGCCTTATCAATAAGACAACCGCCGCAACTTAATAGGGGAGCTCAGCCAATCTAGGCAACTTTACTTACTATTAATGATTCTGGTCAGCTTGTTGCGTCGCGTTGACGACGGACTCAGCATGCTTTCCCGGCGACTGCTGCCGGCACTGATGCTCCCATTGCCACCGCCGCCGCTGCCGCTGCTGCCTGAATGAGAATGTGCCGTTAGGTCGCCATAATTGACATTCAGCTGGGCGTGCACCTGAGCCGAGGCGGCCGTTGCTGCTGCGATGCTGCTGCACGTCGAGTACAGGCTGCTCGCCGAGGGACGTTTGCTGAAGGGGGTCGGCGCTGCTGTGGCGGATGTGGCGCCGGGGCAGGGTATGTCCATCGAGGGGCGTGGCAGGTCACTAAACACTATCTCCGCGAAGGAGTCAATGCTCGCCGAGCGCTGTAAAGCGCTGCTGTCTTTGCGTCTGCAAGTGCAAGAGTCAAAGAATACACTTAGAAAAACGCGTGCTTTTTAAATAAATATATTTTTTTTAGCATTAAAAAATCTTTGAAAAGGAATATATTAATTATTATTATATTAATATAATAATTAATTTGAAGAATCGGCTAAATAGTTAAAATGTTAATAAAATTCAATAAATGCAGATTGTCAAATTGTATTTTAATTGCAATAATTTTGACACCATTTTCATTTTGTAAAATTATTGTTATTTCATTGTAAAAAATGACTGTAAATTATTGAGTATTGGAAGACCGTTTTTGTTTAAATAAATAAAATGCTAGCCAACTTTTTAATAAACATTTTGGTAATATAAATATGAATTTCTTTAGTGTAGTAGTTAGAGCAAGTTTCAAAGATCGTGCTGGGCTTGAGTGTGGGGCAGTCACTTTGACTTGTTGCAAGTGAGTTTGTTGCAAACTTGTAAAGTATTGCAATTACTTCAGCTTCACGCTACCCTGGACATTTTAATGACCATTAAGTGTCGCCGTCGTCGCGGTCACTGCCCGGCCTAGTTACCATTAACTTGGCCATTACCATAATGTCGACGCTGTTTTATGGTTTACCGCTGACGAAGAGAAAGCCTTGGGATCTAATTCTATTGCTGCTGCTGCCAGCTGGCGTTAATACCGTGGCTAATATGGTGCTACCTGCTGTTCTAGCTGTTGCTGCCACACTCATTGACATGTTCATTCTGAGCAACACTTTTCTTCTTTCTGTTTGCCCCGCACGCTTCTAACATGGACAACAAGTGTATCAGTGTGTGTGTGTGTGTTCCCAAAAACCAGAGACACAAACTGCAATTCTGTGGCTCTTAATGGATTAATGTTGACTGCTGTGTGTCTGCGGATTATGAAGATGAAGTGGCCAACTGGTCATTGTCCCCAATTGTCCAACAAAAGCAATGCTGCCAAAAATTAATTCTTACTTATTTGCACAAAAAATAATAATTTCGACATGCTCTGATAGACTTTGATAATAATTATTACTTTATTATTTTGATGCAATTATTATTATGATCATTATGTATATATGAAATATAATTGGCAATTTCTTTTCTAAGCTTTTAATAATATTTACAGGACAGTTCTTCGTTCTAGTTGCTTACAATGAACAAATATATATGAGTTATATTCGTAATTTCATTATTTGTGGAAACTTTATTTTTTTCAATGCTTTATAGTTGACTGACAAACCTCAGTTCGCAGTTTTGTTAAATTAATTGACTCGTAATTTATATCAATCTACTTTATTGTGGTGCCACTGACTCCATGCCGCCAGAATGCCTCAGTTAATTATATCAAAATTATAATCAGCTCAACAATAAACCTTCTTTATCACTTGACTTAACTATACTAAATTGACTTAAATCTGCTTTTTGATGGCTAAAACTGTTTCAAACTCCACAGCAACTCCTATTTCTATTCCTCACCTCATTAACTTAACTGGTTTATCAATCTTCTTTAGAAAACTCTGAGTTTAAGCCAAAAGCAAGTGTCTCAAATTGCTCTTCAATATACGTGAGTAATTTTGTGTTGCTAGCAAACAACCGATGTCATCTGTGGCACTCCCTGACATTTCAGTACATTATTCGTATTAAGTTAATAGTATTAACTCTTTCAACATTATGTAAATCGTGCATAATTCAATAAACATCAAGGCAGGTAGAAAACATGCTTTGCTCGCACAGATTCGGCACTAAAATTTCAACATTTGCCTAATGTGGCTGGAAATTTATTCATAATCGTCAAAGCAGCCGCCGCATTTGAGTTTGCAGAGTTTGTGACCTTATGTGAAACTCGTGACCATAGAACATCACTGAACTTAAATTGTCCTTCAAAACATGCACCACATGTCGGATGCGTAACATTTCAATTATAACCACAAAATCCTGTTTGCAATTAGAACTCGGTCTGTAGTCCCCCTCCAGCACTGCATCTCTGCCTAGGTCACGTGCACATTAATCAAGTTAAAGTTTACATGCGTATGTATGGTTGTTGTGTGTGTGTAGTGGGTGTGTGACAACATGCTAATTGCGTTAATTTGAAACTTAAATAAACGAACAAATCTCAACCGCATCCAAGCCAACAACGCAGTCAAATTGAGTGCTTCTGGGATACATAAGGATTACATGGGCTCAGCAGGAGGAGCTGCTGGCAAGGCTTACGATGGCAGTGGAACAAACACTTCGCATTAGAGATGGGTGAGTAGTTTTCCCAAGAAATCGATTAAGATATGTATATCAAAAATAATTTTTGTTTTTAAATATTATTTCAAACGCAAACAAGCAAAAAAAGTTCGTATTGAATATTTTATCTAAGTTCAATATATTTTTTCGATCAGCGATTGCTGTTTAAAATTATTTTTTAAAATGTTAACGAAGATTAATTGACAGCATGCAAATTGTTCACAAAATTCATTTTGGTGGAAAATTTTGCAAAAATTGTATACGTATTCATCGTTTGTTGAGTCCTGACTAGAATGGAATGTATACCATCAAGAGGACGCCGTTCCGCCTTCCCCCCTTTTAATCTGAACTTTACGTAGAAGTGCGGCAGAAAAAACAATTAATGCCAAAATTTGAATTCGGCGAAAGACAGCTCTCCCATGATAAGCTGAGTACAGCCTTGACTCTGATTATTATTTGCTGCTTTTCTTTTAATGATTTCGTTACTCATTTTAAAAACATAGCAACACGAGTTCAAGTTACCTGCACTTCGCCCATGTGCCTCATCACCTGTGATTAGCGTTCATCGTTAATACCTAACACCCTAATCAAATTCAACTTGTTAACATTTTCCCCACTCTCGTGTTGCTGCCATCTCTAGTTTCCTGCGCGCTGCAAAAAAACAATTAATTCAACTCTCAATTAGACACATACATGTTCATGTGGAATAATTTGCCAACAGCTAAATACGCCTAATCAACGCAAATTCAATGAAATTACGACGCTAGCAAGAAGCAAACGAAATTTCGTCTCTCCACAACTCCGGCGTCTGCCTCATCAGGCGCCCCTCCTGTGACGGGTGTGGGGAGTGTGTGAAAAAGTTGTCCTCATCATTGCAATTGTCGTATTTCGCTTTTAGTTTGGTTTAGTTGAGTTGAGTGGAGCGAAAGACTTCGCTTGCCACACACAGCACTTGCTGCACAACACTTGCCACTTTTCATGGCAGCAACTTTCAGTCAGCTGTAGTCATAGTTGTCAACTTGATGCTGTACGCTTGTGTGTGGGTGTGAGTATGTTGTGTGCCTGACAGACAAGCGGAAAAGTCTGCAATGCAGATGCCTTCGTGGCAGGCAGCAAGTTGAGCAGCAGCCAAGTAAATAATAATCATTGTTATTAATTTAGGTGTATGTTTGTCTTTGCATTTTAGTTTACACTACGAGTATGTACCTAACTGCCAACTGACAGTAAGTCAACATGAGTAGCTGCCAACAAAACACAAGTCGAAACTATTTTGGCAGGCAATGTGCGACATTTGATTTTCCTGACAAATAACTTTTGCTTTTGTTGTGCAAGTAGTTGGTGCATATTTTAAAATATCCTCTTAAGTGCATTTTGAAGTTTCAGATGGAATATATAATGCGGAACTAACTTTTCGTACTTGATTTAGATTATACTCAGAATTTTGGAAATTGCGTACCATAAAATATTTATTTTAACTTTTCTATATTATTTCATGTATGATGTATGTATGACTTATAAATTTAAATTGATTCCGTTTTGTTATACATTGCTTATACTCCCCACTTAACACCTGTTTTATTAAAGGGTATTTTCTGAATTCATTTGGTTCATTTGACATTGGGTTAAAATATTAACATGCCACTTCAGTTGACAAGGTTAGCTTCATGTGCCTCCAACTAAGGTGCATGTAAACGAGGCAAACCTTTCTGTGTGATTGTGTGTTAACTTAGTGTGTATGTGTATGTGTGTGTGTGTGTGGTATGTTGAGTGTTTTTCTATGACAGGCTAGACACGCAACTGACTGCTGTTGCCTCATTTGCAAGTTAGCCAAATTCCCATTTCAGCTGACAACCTGCAACTGATTTCCTGAGACTCAATTGTAACCATATTGTGTCACACACTCTCTATAAAGAACAGAGAAACACACTCGCACACACATCGACACTCATTGCTGACATTTTCTTTGCACACTTGAGCGTAAAATTCCCAAGAACAATGTGGCATCCGACTCCTGCCCCGCAAATTCTTACCACAACCACAGCCAGTGTCAACCCCTTGCGATGCTTTTAAAACGATTTTGGCGGCGCTGTCAACTTAGTGTTAGAATTTCGCTGACTAATGCTGGCGACAATAAAGCTCCACGTAGACGCCATGCAAATGAAAAGGGCTTGTCGCATATGCCTTATAAAATGAGCAAGAACTCAGCCCTCTCAATGGGACTTCAATGGGAATTGTTCTTTAATATGGCTCTAATGATTTAAAGTTCAACACGAACGAAGCAAACAATTCAAAGGGACACGTAACATATGGGAAAACATGTTTTAAAAGGTTGTTAAAAATTACGATTATAACTTCAACAAAATATATTATATTCTACAGCACACTTTTGTTGTCGCTTTGTTGCATTAACATCAGCTGCTAAGGTGTATTTTTCATTTGTCAAATTTTACACTCCTGGCAACTGTTCACATTTTATTCCACATCCCAGCCGTATATACTTTATCCGTTTTCTCCATTTTTGTCAACATGTGGCATCATCATCTGGGCCTCATAGGCTCTCACGTCGCTTGTAATCACATGAAGCACATTCAGAGCAGCCGTCGAACCCAGAAGTGAGCTCTTCCCGTTGTGTCCCTTTATTTTCAGTGAAGCCATCGCACTACAGCAACTCATCAACATCAGCAACATCAGCAACAGCGGCAACATCACACGCCTCAACATGACCTGATGGAAAATGATTCAAAAACAAGTAAGATTGATGTTGGGACTGGAACTCAACCAGCAGATACCCTGCGCATGGCAATCAAGTTCTGCTAATTGTTAAATGATTTTGGTGAATCCAATTTTCATGCTTGCGACGGCATATTTGCTATAAAAAATTTCCATTTATTTTACTTTACTACATTTTCCTGCAACAGCTGAATTTGATTTTGATTATTCTTATTGGAATACAGATAGCATATGTTGCAAAATTAAAGCCACCCATTTGACACCTGGGTTTAAGAACAGGGTATTTGAAAATGGCGGCGTTGTCAGCGGCAATGGCGGCAACAAATTGTAACCGACATCGACGACACGAACTGTTAGCTTTTCTGCCCTTTTTTTATATTTTGCTGTACGTAGGGCAATTTATAAAATTTTACAGTACATAACTCTAGCTGCCATTGACAGAGGCAAAAGAGGCGGTGTTACGCCAACACTTTGACTAGCTAATGAGCTTGTTCTACACATAGTGTATGTGTGTGTTTGTGCGTGTGGCACATGACGTATGCGCAATTTTTATTTATGCTTCCCGTTTGCTGAACTGTCAGTCTTTGGCTGCAGCCCGCAACACGCACAAAACTTGATCCACAGCGAAAGAACAAGAACAAGAACAAGCCAAGTTAATCCAAGCCAAGGCGCTAAGGCGCTAAGGAGCTTGTGGCTGTTGCTCCGGCGACTGCGGCAGGACACAGTTTTATTGGCTGGCTGCGTTTGTCCTTCGGCACTTGGAAATACTTTTTGCCAGCGTGGCTCATGAATAATGCATTCACAATTACGCTCGTGAGTGCTGTACAAGTGCACAGTGCAAAACCAGACCAACTAAAATTAAATGCGATTTGACCTCGATTCAAGCATTTGCATTGCTCGCAAACCATTCTTAATATATTAGCGATTATCGCTATATATATATAATTTATAGAAGAAGTTTATATATGCAGAAGTTTGCATAAGTTCGATTGACAGGTGCGATTTCCATTGGAAACATGTTGACTGAAGTACTTATTCAATCCACGAATAACACAATCTTAACGTAATACAAAAATGTGTAAAACCTAAATCGGATTTAATTTTTTATATTTACATATCCCAGCAGTTATTATATTGTTTGTTTTTCTCTCAGTGTCAAGTCGGTGCCAAGTTAAACGAGACGAGCTAAGCCAAAAGAATAAACACTGCCATACTCAACTCTTTATCTTTTGTAGTTGCCAAATTGCTGTTGTGGTTGTTGCTATTCTTATGCCAATTGTAGCTGCTGTTGGTTTATTTATTTTTTTTTTTTGTTTCGTTTATATTTTGCTGATTGTTTAACTTGCAAAGCAAGTTTTGCAAATTTAGCAACGAATGCAGCGCTGCAGACAAAACAACAAAACTCCAATCTAACCAATCTAATGCCAAATGGGGTAAGGCATCCTTAGACTGAGCAGAGCGCACTCTGACCATTGTTTGAAAATATCAAAGTTGAAATTCATAACGCGTTGCAACCGACTACCGATGACGTCAGCGTGCTAAAAATAGAACACAAAACGATTTAAACTAACTAAAAATAAACTGAACTTGGCTTTGCAATCAGAGTTTTATAATTTGAGAATTTGAATTTGAATTCATTCTGGATTTGAGAGTACAAAATATGTGTCTGTTTGCTGCAGTTTCAATTAAAATCTTAGACACTTGGTACTACCACCCACTTCTACTTCTACTTCTCCTTCTACTTCTTCTTCTGTTCCTGCTGCTGGTCAAAAACAGTTAACCGCTTTTAGTTCATTTGGCACTGGCCACAAACTAAATAAACAAGTTGCACAAGCAGAAATATTGGGGACACGTTTCTCAATTCACATTTCAAATGCAATTTCGGTTGCTTACAAAAAATGAATAATTCAGCGGATGATTTCAAGTCCTAAGTGTTTTCTGATCAAGTTAGAAGGGTCCGGCAAGCGTATAATATATTGCCAGACACACAAACTGAGAATTTGTGAGCAGAGCGCTTGAGACAAACTTAAATTTATTTTCACTCAATTTGTTACGATGTGAGGAAATGAAATGCTAACAGCAGAATGCGATTAATGTTTAAATTGCTAACAAAAAAAGGTTATAGAAAATCGCCACAGCAAAAAAAAACTATAAATAATAATTTGTTGAACATAAATTTTACAATTTGTTTCTTAAATCCACCATCCAAAAACCAATTTTGAAACAACCACAAATAAAAGTATATTTTATGTAGTTTATTTCTGAAAATCGGAGTTTATTCATGATTTTAATGGCTTCAATTCTGTTGGAGTGGTACTTAAATCAAGTGTACGAGCCAAAACCATAGAAACTTAAATAAAATTCCTGAAAAATAATCGTTAGATTAACCATTTCAAATACTCTTCAAATTTCGGCTTAACTTTTATGAATCATGATTTTGTTTATGTTTGAAGTTTGCCGAGTTTTTACATGTTAAGCATTTATAATCCCTTAAATGAGCTTTTGGTCTTTGAAGCCGGATTCTTTATAATTTTGATGAATTATTTTATTATTCATCATTTTTTGTTCAGCTCTAGAGTTATGGGTTACATGAGCTTTGTCGTAAAACTGCACCACGAAGCGCAGTTAAATCTACAAGAATTAATGAGGGATGATGGGGACGAGTTTTTATTCTGACAGCAGCAGGAGCAGCTGCCGTGACAGGAGCTCCTGTCCTGCCAAAACGCAAAAAGCCAAATGAAGATAAATGCGGGCACTCGAGTGACGCTGGCACATGTTATCGGACTCTGGAGCCCCCATTCCTACTACGCTGTCTGCCTGGATGCCTGCCTGGCTGCCTGGCTGCATGCCTGTGCCCCTGACTCGTCCTTGCAAATCTCACGTACTCGCATATGTCCGGCAATTAGATAGACACACATGCAACTGTTGGCCGTTGGCTGTGGCAAAGATCAACTCTGCAACTTTTGCGGCAGCAATGAAATTAACTAATTGCCAAAGCGTTGGCTGCCAGTCGAGCTGATAGGGTGAGTGACACAGAGTTGACAAACAGACAGACAAGACATACGCATACACTCAGAGAAAGCTTTCTACATTCAAGTATAATCAATTTCCCACCTTCTTATTTTTACATTTTTAAATTCTAAACCCTCTTAAATATTCCTATGGCGTACAATTTTCAATCCTGATTTTGACATTATTTTGTGTACTTGTTTTGAGTACAAAATGAGTTCATTATTTATTTTGCACAATGTAGATAAACACACATAGATTACATACGCACCTTTCCCAGGACAGACGACGTGGCGCCTCTTCGCCCTGAGGCGCCTCCATATAGACACTGGGTTGTAGATTGGATCTGGCTGTAATGGCGCTTGATTGATGCAGCAATTTGGCCAGGCGCGTGAAGGTCGTCTGTGCTCCCGAGGCGTTGCTGCCGCTGCCACTGCCACTGCCACTGCCACCAGCGTCGGCCATTGCAAAGTCGTGCAGGTGCTGGTGTGGATGCTGATACTCCCTTGACAGCGGCGTCGTTGCCTCCGAGCATGCCGTGGCACGTTTTTTCGCCGCCAGGCGACACGGGTGATAGCCACGCGACGATGGCGACAAGGCGTGCCCGTGCGGTGCGGGTATCCTGCGTCAAATTGTAAATTCAAGTGATTACACAACACAACACATGACACATTGTAGAACACACATGATAACAGACACGCAACTTACTGTCATATGTCACGTAAGGGCAAGCGTGCACTGAGAGAAGTTTTGGGCGGAGCTCCGGCAATTAAACCAAAAGTTACTGCATTAAACTGAAGCGATTCTTAGGGAATGGTTTGAATTACTGTACAGTTTTACGGTTATTATAAATTTGTTGTAAAGTTTGTAATGCATTGTCTCCATGTATATTCTTGATCAACCCCTCAGGTTGTATTTCTCTCAGTGCATGCGACGTGAGCTCAGCTAATGCTCTTGTGAGCAAGTTTGTATGTTTTTTGTGACTTACCTGAGTAGCAGTGAGCCATCCGCATGGCACTCAAAATCGTCGGATAGATGAAACAGTGAGCTGTCTGCAACATGTTGCTGATATTGATGTTGCATTGCAGCTGCATGCGTCGCATGAGCGTGCGGCGAGCTGCCTGACGATTTTCGTCTGTATATCAGCGACGAGTCATCTTTGGGTAAATTCAATGATTTCACCATCAATGTGTTGTTGTTGTTGTTGGTCAGATTGCTGTTGTTGTTGTTGTGACCAGAACCACTGACACCACCACCACCAGCACCACCGCTGCCTCCTCGTGTCAGCAGCGACCACCGATGGCCACTGGCGCTGCCACTGCGGCTTTTACAGCCCAACAGGCGCTCATCTGTGGCGAGAAAGATTTTTAGTGGCATAAGTTTGTCAGTGTATGTTTGTATGTTTGTATGTTTGTGTGGTGTGTTGCACTTTAGCAGCCATTTTCAAATTAAATTTAATTTAAAGTCAAGTTGATAACATGTCAAATGGTCTTAATTAAGTTTGCCAAGGCCAAAAAGGTTTTAATTAGGTCACCCATGAGAGTAGCTCAGCATGCGTCTCTTATTCTGGCATATAACTTGAATTTGTGGGCGCTGTGACCACGCCCACCATGCAAAATATCTATAGTATACATTTCAGCGCGGCAAATATGATATTGATGACAACTCATGTGAGCTGTGCATTTTATGTTATTTTTCAGTGCAGAAATTACACGGAGAATCCATAAATAATAATCACGTTATTCAGTTTATGATGACAGCTACACGTGCACGAGGAATCCGTTATTCAAATTGGTATCTCTAAAATCTGAGTGTATTTGTATTTTTCTCTCTGTTTCCTGATATGTTCAAATGCTGCAGTCGGACAGAGCTCGGACGGAGTGCTGATTGTTTATTTACCCAATTGTTTAAAATCCGTACGGTTTTTTGGCATATCCGGTGAGATATCTCGAATGTTGACAGACAGATTCTATAAAAACGGAACGAATGTCAAGCCGAACAAAAAAAAACCAATGTTTGGCTTATACATATTTAAAGCAGGCTTATGCATAACAACGGCATTGGGAAATCAATTTATCAAGAATGCGATAAAAAACATAAACGAATAAAGTTAAATTAAATGAATATTCCAAATCTATGGAAGTGCGAGTGATACAGCGTTGATTCAAATCTAAAATAGTTTAAAGCATGAAAATAGTTCAATTTTCACTGCTTAATTGCCAGAAGAAAAAGAAAATTAAAGAAAAATAAATTTTGCAACAGTGGCAATGGCAAAGGAATATTTTTATTGCAGAGCTTTAAATTTACACACTGATTGAATTCACTCTTATGATATCAATATAAATACGAGACGAGTGAAAAAAAAGAAGTAAATTGGAAAACTGAACAGATTTAAGTTGAAACAAAATACGACGAAATTTAAAAGTTTGAGTTATTTATAAGTATTTTTAAGTTAAAGTTCAACTTAAATATGAAAATGCATTTTAGTTGAATGTTGGTTTATGTGGCAGATGCCAGGATGTGCCTCAATTTGGGTCGAACGCCTGAAAGCATGTGTGTATAGAATTGCAAGGATGCCCTCGCAATCCAATTATAGTTGGAATGAAGTGCAAATTCCGTTATAATAATACACGCAGCTGGCGGTGTTAGCTGTTTGTGTGGCACGCCCAGTGCCTTAGTTATAAATATATATATATATATATAAATATATATATATATATATATATATATATGTATTTGTATTGTATGTATGTGCATATTGCAGATGTAGATTCATTACGCACCCAAATGAAATGTGTGTTTATCCGTGTGCAGCGAGACGACCGGAAGTCCTGGCACAATGATGGCCGGCAGCGTTCGGGAACGCAACAATGGTGGCGGCAATTTGCGGCTGCCGCTGCGCGATTGTGTCCCGCTGCCCCCCACACCACCGCCTCCACCTGCGCTTTGCTGTGCCCTGCAATGGAAAGAGAGAGAGAGGAAGAGCGAGATTGAGAACGAGATTGAGAGAGAGGGAAATAATAACTTAATGCAATTATTTATTGGAGTCAATTGAGAGCGCCAGCAAGCAAATGCAATTACTTGGCAGATACACTTAAAGAATAGTTTTGTTCCTTAAATTGTAAGTAAGGGTTGCTTATGAATATTTTTTGAATATGTTATCGATCGATCGAAGAAAGATTCTTAAATATAATACCAAGTACTCATTACAAGCCATTTTATCCTTAAGATAAGTCTACAAAAATCCATTTCCTTATTTAAACACTAAAATTATTAAATATCTGAATTGATTTAAGAGCTTAAATACATTTAATAAGAATAAAATGTTTTATTCCATGTAATCAACTTCTTGATTAAATAAATATCTGAAGTGTTTTATGAACGTATTAATCGCCACATTGGAAATCCAAGTATAGGTTTTTGAAAATGAAAATCTTTCCCTGTTCAGCGGTTATACTTGATTTACAATGAATAGTTGCACTCCTAACACTCCTCCACACGCAACTATACCCCTCCAACACCGCAGCCCAGTTGACCTTCCATTTCCGTGAAATTTGATGTGATGTTGGAAGGGGAATGGGGTTGTGGATTATGTGTTGGTTCTGTCAGCTGTGAATTACATTTGATTGTTACCAGCAAAATGATTTTCTTGCGTATCCACAAACATTCACACTCGCACACACTCGCACACACCCACACACACTAGCTGGAGCTGGCACATTTGTATGCATACCAAATGCGCAGCTGTCAGCGACACAAGGCCTCCTGCACCCCTTAAACCCTTTAAACCCTTAATCCCTTAAACCCTCCCCCTTCATCCTCCTATACTTTCACAGTCGTTTCCTGTCACTCCTTTCACAAATTGCTCAACTTGACGTATGATTGAATTTCTGGCACTTGATGCTGCGGGTGCTGCTGCCTCTGTCGCTACCAACTGTGCTGTTTGACAAGTGCCAGCTGACTTATATGATATAGTGCTGGCACGCCTACAACGCCCACTCTCAACAATTACACGCATCCGCTGCAAGCTGCCACCAGCATTTCGCAAAATTCCATTTCATTTTATACTTTGCCACAAAAGGGCAAAATTGAACTGCCAGTTAAAAGCTACAAATTGATGAAATTTAAAAAAATAACTTAACATATCTTTTTTAAATTGTATTACTAAACAATAAAAGATGATTTTGAAATGTACATACATATAAAATAATATTTATTTTTCTGGGAAAATACATTTTTTATTCATATACTCAAAATTCAAAATTCTGCCTACACTTTTAATTTCTCTGTTTTACAATCACAGTCTTAAGGATACACATTTTATTTGATTTTATTATTACTATATATATTTTTCATTTATAGCCAAGTCAATTCTTCACTTTTCTTTCCTTGTATTTTCTTCTTTTCTTCTTTTTTATTGACATGTTTGTAATAAACCTAAAAATGTTTTGAAATGTTCCTTTGAAAGTTGTCCTTGCCAGTAGAATATAGGCAACCAAAAATCTACAGGATTTCAAAGTACAGTCCGCAGATATAAATCACATATATATCCTGCATATGTGTATATCTATTTAATACGTAACCCACAATGAAAATTGGCAGCCCAACATCTCCCAGAGAAGCGAACACGAATTGAGCGCATTATTGATGATAGAACATGACGGGAAGAAACTTTTTTGCCACCCGCTGGGTCCGTGGTAGTTGCACGGCTTAAAGTGGCGCCCCAGTGCGGCATCAAGCTTTATTGCAGTCCCAGTCGCTTGGCCCTTGCCGCACCCACCCTCCCCCCACTTGACATTCTATTTTGGCACTGCACAAAAGTTACAGTCGCACTCATTATACGTATGTACATGTATATATATATTTTTTGTTTTTTGTTGTCAGCTAAGTATTTTATGTGCGTCCTTGTCGTCCTTGCAGCAGCAGCAGTAGCAGCAGCAGCGGAAACAAAAATGCCAAATAACTGCTGCAGCATCACACACTCACACACACACACACATTTGAGCACACACTCGCACACGCAATAAACAATTGTTAGAACTTTGCACAATACCTTTAACGCCAAGCTCGGCTTTTGTTTATAGCCGCATTATTTTGATGAGGGCGTCGGCCAAAAGGGTTCTGCATTCAAGTGCGTTAAGCAACCCAATATCCTCAATAAGGCAGGCTCAAATAGAGGCCACCGCGAACCACCGCCATGCACCCTCCGATCAAGGACAGGCTGTTACTTGGGCACAGCAGGCGGCGCCCCGGATCTGTCAGGAAGTAGGCAGCCAGGTCGTCGTCAGGTCGTCGTCCGCCACGACTTTTTGGTAGGTTGCCCATTTTTGTGCTCTCAAACCCAAACCCCACGCCCTACTTGTCGTTTTGTTGAAGCAGTCGCATAACTCAAAGCGGATCTACATAATTGACTCGCAGCCGTAACCCGCACATTACCGAACAAAAGTTGCAACAACAATAAGGAGCACTTGGCACTTGCCACCATCTTGTGTTATGCAGCAGCAAAGTTAACAATTTCCCTCAAATTACCGTAAATTTCTTTAACAATGACGTGGCATAAAAATGTAAACAAAATGTACATATATATGCTTGGTTATGGAACGATTTTTTATCTTGGCAGACAGACAGACAGAAGATACGTGTGCCTAATTTATAGACTGCGGACACTACCGATTAAATATTACTTATGGCAGAGTACATGGATCTGGAAAAGATAAATTTGAGGTCCTTTGTCTAAGCCAAGTAAAATCTATTCACATAAAAAATCGGAATCTGAATCGGATTAATGTCTCGTGTCCATCTGAATACATTGAAATTTTTAAAAAATGAAATCAAATTTAAAGTAGCATTCACTATTTTTAGTTATGATGCCGTTTACCAGCCCAAGATATACCCAACAGCCTCGAAAATGTATTACCATGACTCATCTTACCACTCTGCCCACTTGTTAATAATCTCGAATCTCTTTTTTATGCGCACATTATTATGTCTGTCGTAATAAATATAAATGTTTGCTAAGGCCTTGCCACATTAAACAAGAAAACACTCAGACGTTTTCATTGGAAAAATATGCAACTAATTTTTCAAAATAAAGAATACTCCAGCCACAAAAAAGTTAAAGTGTCTAACTGGCAAATGTGTGGTGAGAAAAGGTCAAGGACTTCATAAGTGTCACTCACAAGTTGGCATGCTCGGCATTGTGTTGAAAACAAGGATTCACAACTAGCGAGCAACATCGAAAAAGTTTCCAATGTTAGGTCAACGTTTGGGCCGTCTAGTTGAATTTTTGTTCTTTTTCAAAATCACACACGTACACAAATATTTGATGAGCAGACCGCAAACGGAAGAAAAATTGCCAGCTGAAACACGTCTGTCCGAAATTACGTATACGCACTGTGCTCTGCTCTGTAATTTATCGCTTGCCGATGTGTATGCTACACTGTGTGTAAGTGTGTGTGTGTGTGTGTGTGTTTCTCCGTTGTGTAATTGCATTTCGAGCTGTGTTTACATGTGCGTGGATAATTCAAGCAAATGTTGCTCATATAATCATATCAACAGAATGAAAAACTGAACGGCTGCCGCTCGTTTTAACTCTTTGGGAGGCAGTTTTGTTGCTTTGATGCTGCGGCCACGCCCTTTTTCTACATTCCTTGTATTTAGCTCAAGTTTTATAATACAATTAAGTGGGGCGTCACGAAGGGATGGGAAGCCGGCGCAGAGGCGGAGCAAGTGCCGCATTAATGAATTTGCCAACAACAAAAAATCTCACAGAAAACTTTAAGAATTTTAACAAGCGTTGCTTTTTTTTCTGCCTCCATTTTCAGCCCCCGTTTTCTACAATTTTGCCGCGCCTAATTGAGTTTTCTGCTACTATATACAAATTTATGTACACACACTAATATACATTATTCTTTTGACACCCCCACCTCTCTGAGCGGCATAAAAAACATTTTCATTACAGCGATGCAGCGAGGCAAAAGCATTTGTAAAATTTGGACCAAATGTAAAGCAGCACATAACAGGCAGCGAAACGACAACAACAACGCATATAATGAATACAGAGAATAAAGTGGAGGCAGCGAGACAGAAGGAGCGAGAGTGAGAGAGAGAGAGGAAGAGAGAGATACAGTGAAATATTGAGAATGAGGACAGCGCCGGAAAGTGAGCAAATGTTACTCAAGATGTGATTTTTGGAGCGTTCTAAGTTTTTCTACACACTTGCATCTTGGAATTATATAAGTACACTAAGAAAAATCAAATACATATACTGTCAACATTTGGGCAAAGAGCAAAAAATTCTAAATATATGCAGACATTTCTTAAATCAAAGCTAGAAATTTAACTAAAATATTTCGTGAACATAAAATCGGAATTCAATAAAACAAAAATATTGTATTAGGAATTGAAATTTGTCATTGGAAACACAATTTTTAAGTGATAAATTGTTGTTAATGAATATTTCTGCATCTGTTTGCAGAAATAGCCCTTTTCAAATAACAGCAATTGCAGATTTCGAGGTCAGGAAATATTTATACTTACTGAAAAGTCTGCAATAGTGGGTTGTAATAGATATTATGGAAAATAAACCGTCAATAATTCCCTCCCAGCTTTAGCTTAAGACAATGCTTCTTTTTCTGAGTGTACGTTGCACATATGTATGTGAGTCAAGCGTGAGCAATGGCTACGTTGCGTGCCCGTAGCTTGTGCGGCACATAGCTGCTGCATCTGCTGCAGATCCTTCTCTGTATCTTTGTTTTTGCATTTACCACATATGCGCTACTTGGAGCAATTTTGGCAGACTACCTTCAAGTATCACGTGGCTCCCAAAAATTGCCTTAAGCAGCAACCGCAATTCAACTGCCACAAACACACAGAGACACTGAATGCGTGCTGTCAATCGCCTGCAGCAAAGCAATTTCCGTTTATATATATTGCAGGTGGCTTAAGAGCGACCCATAAAAGTAGACAAATCCTGTCCGGAGACAGAATAAAATGTTGGCAATGCAATTTTTGTGTACTTTACTTTGACTATCTCAAAATGCATCAAATAGATGTAGATAAAAGTAGGTAGCATTTTTTTTTATCTATATTGCATTTTAAATTTGAAACGGTGCTGAAGTCTGCAATTCCCCTGGCATTAATTCCATTGTTGAGTCGTTTAAATAGACGAGATGACATTTGGACTGTAGCTCTACGACGTGTACAATCCCAATTGAACGATTTGTACTGTTCATGGCAATTACATATACCAAGCATTAATAAACAAGTAAGAATGCTGCAGTCTAGTGAGTTCGACTATGAGATACCCTGTACCCAGTTGTTAAATATATACTAAATATTCTACTTATACTGTCAAATGTAAGCAGTTTTGATATCTGATATTGATGAAACTTACCTTTAATGACAAAATAAAATAAACTTGTCATGAAAATAATATTTAACTAACTAACTCTTATAGTCTTTAAGATCTGCGAGTTCATACAGAGGAACAGAAGGAAATGGCTATATAGACTCGACTATTGATCCTGATCAAGAACATATATATATATATACTTTGTGGGGACATGCTTCCTTCTGCCTGTTACATACAATTGCTCAAGCTCATTATGGAGTTTTTATTGGTTTCAGGTAATAAAAATCAGATTGTCAAATCGGATCATTATTGTTTCACATAAAAAAAAACTGCTTTCCCCGTAATTTGAACGTCATGGCGCATTATATTTATCTATGCCCTGTCTAAAATGAATTCTGACTGCGCTTAATTTAAGTCATGAAAAGATACGATTACTGTGTATGTACCAAACATCAATATGAGAACCGGGCATGGAACAGCGAACAACGTTGTTCAACTTTTATGTAATGCAAAAGGCAAACTCAAACTTTTGTGAAGCTTAAATGGTTTTTTAATTGCCGTAAATCCTTCATTCTCGACGGCCACCCAGCGAAAGGAGAGAGAAAAACTGAGAAGACGCCACAGCAAATGCGATAAATTCAATATACTTGGATTTGAGCGGCTTAATAAGGGAAATCCTTGGAAAGTCCCAAGTTGCGAAACGGTGGAAATAGGCAAAAGCAAAAGCAAAAGGCGATAAGGCAAATGCAATGATAGCAAAACATAAAATTAACAGTAAATTCTTGCTCAAACTTTCAACTGAGTTGGCAAGTGGACAACGAGAGGTGGTTTAAACATTATTCAACTTACTGTCGCTCCTTGCGCTGTTGCCGCTTCTTCTTGAATGCCTTTTTCACGCGCAGCAGGAGGAATGCGGCACGATCCACGGAGAGGGTGGTGCCGCTCTTCTTGGTGGCCGGCGCAGCTGCGCTGCCAGCGCCAACATCATCCATGGTGTGTGCTGTGGTTTTACTTGTTTTTTCGTTAAATCGTCGTTGTTTGCTTTTGCTGTTGCTGTTGCGGCGACCTTTGTTTGTTGCTGCGTATTTAAATTGAAATGTCAATGGACGCTGGTGTGTTGAGTTTATGCAGCAGCCAGCAGTGCGCTGACGTCACAAGCACAGTCGCTGCCTCTGCCGGCAGCGCTGTTAGCGACATTTGTATGCGCTTTGCGTTGTCTTCGCTGCGGTTATTGTTGTTGTTGTTGTTGTTATTGCTGTTGCTTTTGGCTTTGGCTTTTAACTTGCTTTGGCGTGCTTTTCTTGTTGTTGTTGTTATTGTTGTTGTTGTAGTTATTCCCGTTTTATGCAAGCATTTTATTTGCCACACTTTTTTTTTATTATTTGTACTATCATCAAATTCCGCTGTGCTTTGTCTGGCGTAAAGTAATACGAATATAAGCAAACTCACACAGACATACTTGTGTGCATGTGTATGAAATACACGCACGTGCCCTTGTCACACATATGTACATACATATGTACATATTTCTCACACCTTTTGTCGTGTTCGCTACGCAAATAATATTTAGTCTGCTCGTCGTCGTTAGAGACAAACAATAACAAACCCCAAGCACTCGCACACACACAAATACACACATACACACATACACACACAGACACGCACACACACACACATTCGCATCACACGTCTTACACTTTAATGGCCGCCAGGCGACGCCTGAAATGCTGCCACACTTTTTTTTATTTAACAGTCAGCTTACAGCACTTACAGCTTATACCGTTCTCTCTCTGTCTCTCTCTCCGACTCTCTTGCTCTCTCTTTCGCACACATTGGCACATGTTAATATGCGTTTATGTGATATTGTTTTATTTATGATTTCTTATTGCTGCTTAGCTCGTTGCAAATTTACGATTTTACGCATTAACATAAGCAACTTTTTTTATGAAGCGAGACCAAAACGTTAGCCAGAGCCAGCCCCACTGGAACACAGGAGCACCGTACCCAAGGCCACTTATCATGTGGCGCATTTTATTATGGAAAATACGAAAAATTGAAATTCATGCAGTCGCTTTCCCTACTCACTTACTACTGACAAATTTATGGATTTGCCTCTTATCCACACTTAGAGAATTGTTTTCGCTATGGATGCTATTGTTGTCAAGTATATGGGAACGTGACCAAAACTTTTGCTACGGCATTTCTATTTTGAACAGTTGTACAGTTGACAGACATCCTGTCAACTGTCAGCTCCACACTGACGCCCCGGTATTAACACACCGGCTACGAATTCAGAGACGCGTCGTGCCTTCCTCAGTAGATCAATTACGGATTAGCTGTCAATTTCATTTGTGTGTCAAAAGTAATCCATGCCAAGCTTATATGCCAAATTGAAATACCATCTCCTTGACTGACATCCTCACAATCGCCCCGCTTATGTCCTTTTTTCATTGAAGTGGATTTTGAGAACATTTTAAGCACTCTCCCACAGATACACACTCACGCACACACACTTTCATATGGCTGGGGGTCTGTCTTTCACCTGAGTGGCAGTTGCCTTGATAAAAGATAAGCAATTGCTGCCCAACTAAGCTGCTTTTGCTTCCGTACACTCAGAGAAAAAAATTATACATTTCTAACCACATAAATCAACTAAGAACCTTGTCTAGAAATCAAACAATGTTTTTTTTGTCAACACCAAAACTGAAGACGATTCTTCTTCTGTTAACAAGAACAAGATTACTTGAAGATATTTAATTGTTATTTATTGTATTACTAGAGTACTAATGTAGTAATCTGATATCATCTTAAGACTAAGAACCAAATTCTTTACTCTTATTTGAAGAACATAGTTATAATATTTTATGCTTGAATGAATAATAATGATTTTAAGTTTAACTACATTGTAGAAAGTTTTTTTTTGCTATTCATCCCGTTTTTTAAGGTTATTTTTCTCTGAGTGTAGATAATCAAGAATGGCGACTTAGTTTTCGGTTTTTGGTGAGTTAACTTAATATTGACTTACGGACATTTGCTTCACACAATTGAAAACTATTTACAGCCACAGAACAATGGGGAGGCGGTGGTTGGATTTTCACTAGAGATGACTGCCGAAAGATGAGCGCCCTTGACCAATTTATCGCCTCCCCAGCACGAAATGCAGCATACCCCCACCTTCCTTGGGGACCTTTCCAAAGACAACCCCAGAAATCAAGGAAAGTCTCAACTCGGCACAAAATCCAACTTAATTCTTATCTGGCAATGCGACGAACAGATAGTCTGGTGATAAATGACTGCCTCTATGTGGGTCAGTGGGTGGAAGCCCAAGCGAGTTGGCCAACTGGGGAGCCGGCTGCCTGATAAGGTAAACATTGATGAGCTAGTTAACTGAAATAATTGTTTGCCACTGTCAGCTGTCTTCTGCTTATCCGAGATAAATTAACTTATTTTGTAAATCACTCTGCGTGCGGGTGATGATGATAAGGCATAAAATTGAATAACCAAGCTGGAAAATTCAAGATGCTCAATGGCAAATGAAGTGATGGATTACAATTAGTACTTGGAGCTAAGAATGAAATTAACTGATGACTCTGAAGCAACAAGCGTGAAACTTTTGGAAATCTTTGATACTCAATTTGTACAGTTCATTAACAACAATTTATTAAAATTCTATCTTCGATTTATGTTTATTTGTATTATTTGTGAACTCGAATATGTGCTACAAGCTCCAATGAATCTTTGTATTTCCTTAAAACGGAAGTTTACTGAACAGGAAACTAGATAAGGGAGTTTATTTTCACCTCCTATGTAGCAATACGAATAAATCTCTTCTTGGCTAGGTGAAGGGTGTTAATTATACAATTAAGATTTAAGAAATCTAATGAAAGCCATATTTTAATATGCGTTAAGGACATGAATTAATCCCTTTTTCCCTCCTCATCTTTAAAACTTGTTGTAAACTTAGAAGTTTCGTGATTAATAGTTTTAAATTAAAAAAGTTACGGAATCTGAAATGCTCTTGAATCTACCAAACTACTTAATATACACATTGAACAATTTGCACTTTACAAGAAGTTACCTAAACTTAAAAACTTAAGCCCAATTAATCCATGTATTAAATGAAGAGTATCGAAAGGGGGATGCAAAAAACTTTGCGTATTTCCCATAAAAACTGCAAGTGCAACAGAAGCACTTCAAACTAAACGAAAACTCAACTTGCAACGAACTATTAATTTGAGAAAACTTCTTCTACTCATTACTTGCCGTAATTTGGCTCGTAATAATCAGAAATAAGTATCTGCAAGTATTCAATACCTTTATATACCTTATAGTCCATCGATTTCTTGTATACGTATTTAATGATCAATTATCACACTATTGCAGCTACCTTAGACAAAGGAGTTCATCATAATATCATTTTACAACCAAGTTTTAGTTAGTCGTTGCAATTATGTGGAAATTCTGCGGAAATGACTGAACTATTGAGTGTGTGGCTAATTGGTGGGTTTTGTGGAGTCAAGTCAAATTGAATGGTGTTCTTTGATATTCTCCCATTTAATATACGGCTGGCACCTTGCACAAAGGCATCGCTAAGTGTAATTGACATTTGCTTTATGTAGCTGAAGCGGGTATTGAGTTAATTGAATGCCATGCCAGGCCAAGCCATGTTCTGCCAATCGAAAACCAAGTCAAACAGCCGACGACCGGCTGGCCTGTCATTTTCAGCTCACTGCAGTTCTCTCTCTCCCTCCCTCTCTTTCTGACTGTCTCTCTCACGCGTGCTAGTCATTTCCAGCAGTCACGCCCAACGATAGCCAAAGCACAAGCACAAACGGGGGGAGGGGCTGGACAGGATGGCAGGCGGTCATATAAATTGCGCAAAACGACATTAAAGTCAATCATTTTGGGCTCACAATCAGACCACTCAAGGCGGGAATTGTTTGGTGCCGCCGCCGCAGTTGATTTATTTGCCATTAAACCGAAGTCTGTGGTCAACAGCAAACAATGAAAGGATGCCACAATTAAACAATAATTTTCAGCAGACAAACACAGAGCGAAAAGTGTTGAACTTACACAAAGTAACCAGTATATACACGACAAGAGAACGATTTACTTAAAGTCGGCACAAATTGTATTTTATGCATAAATAAATGGAAAATAAATAAAATTGTTTCTTACAAATATTGCTTAAAGCACATTTTCTTTTATTCTTTAACAATAGAAGCACAAAATTATTTTATATTTTATATTTGATCAAGGCCAATCTGAAAATGTATTAGAATCAAAAACGCACATTGTTAAGACTCGTTTAATCATAACTTGAAGTCGGTTTGATCTGAATGTGTTTTTCAGTATTTTTCATTTTCTTTATTTTATTTTTTTATTTCCTTCATTATACATTTTTAATTTAATTTCAGCCTTTTGATTTTATGTAATTTAATTCGTAACTTTAATTTTAATTTAATTTTAAGACTTTTATAAATAAAAAAATCTTTGCAACGTTTTTAGTCCAAGTTAAGAAAAAAAATGAGGTTTTCTACTCGACATTATTAATTTCTAGTTTATAAAACTGCGAAATTCTCTTTGTGCAATTAGAGTGGAAGAGAAAGAGAGAGAGAGGGAGAGAGAGAGTGAGGGAGAGAGAGAGAGTGAGGGAGAGTGCATGTTAGTTAAACCAGCTAACAAAGGAGCGCACAAAAGTCACACAAGCGAATAAAGCGAATCGTTTGACGGTTTGTCTTTTAGCTGGGGAAAAACTTGTAGTCGCCGAGGCATGAAAATACGTGCTTTTATTAAGGATCAAGGACACTCATATATCTTTATGGACTACTTTAAAGCCCAAACGCGTGCTGTTCAGATTTTGGTTTATTTTTTTGTTTTGCTTTTTTTTTTTGTTGGGGTCAGGTAAATTTTTAGACGATTTTTAGCATCATTTTACTTGTGCCAGCTCGCGCTTAACAAAACAAATTTTTTTGTCATTTCCCACGACAACATAAACAGCGAATAAGAAAAAAATATGCTGCAGGCGGCGGAATCCTGCCATATTGGCCGGCACCCCAAAAAAAAAACAAAAAAAAACGGAAATGAGTGCAAATTTATGCAGAAAGTAATTAAAAGTACCTTTATCCACTCGGCTGTTCGGTGTGTTCCCTGCCCACCTTGTTTCACCAGCTGCTAGTGACTTTTGCAAGCCTCACGGCTTTTCACAAAACAAGGGGGCGTTGTCCGTCCTTTTAGATGCCCTTTTACGATTTGCGGCACCCATAAAAGCAATTTTAATGAAGTTGCAACATAAAAGCTGCACAGTCACCAACACCACCCATTGACATTTGGCCCCAGGATATGCTGCTCAATGATTCTACTAGTTTCTCTCTTCCTCTCCCGCCCTTATTCTGCTAGACTGCTTGCTTGCATATCCAAATAGACCTGAAGCTTAACTAACCCAGTCTAATCAAAATCCGACAGCTATTCGCATTTACTTTCCAGCTCCAAAAAGCACAAACACTTTTATGGCTCAAATACGCCCAGCCTTCTGATCGGGCTTAAAAGCAAACAACGAACGGCCAAAAAAAAAACAGAAGGAAGAAAGTGCACCAATAACACGCCTCAGGGCTTTAGGTACAAAATGGGGACGGGGAAGGGGCAGATGCGGTAGCGGTAACTGTAACGGCCACCCACTTAATTTCAAGACTAATTGTCAACATGCGGCCTCTGGGCACTTGTTAAACACAATGGGCGTGGCTTGCCAGCTTAAGTTGCCAGTAAAATCAACAGGACGAGGTAAATACTTGGCTTATAAAATATATACACAAGTCCGTGAGGACTAAGCCAGATCAAGAAACTATTTTAGTTTTCTCTTGCAAGAGAGCTAAGGCAAACAATTAGTTCAGTAAACAGTTGAGTTTGTTGAAGATTAGCCGACAAATGTAACTGGAGTGAATATTGAGAATGAATTATCTTAGACAAGTCTAACTAATTAAATTTTTATACATATTTTCCTTATTAATTAAATTTTCGTACATATTTTGTAATCTTTGAGCCACTTTTGTAATTAGTTAATAGTTTTTTTTATTGATTTTGCTTAGTAGCATCTCAAATAATTTAGACAAATACGATTTCTGTTAAATTCCAAATATCTTCATTTATTCCGAACTTTAACCACAAGATTTTATTGTGCGATATATTTTAATCTTGGCTCATAAAAGATAATAAAACCATTGGCAACTATCGTAAGCATTGAGATTATCTTTATAGCAACCTTTCCGTGCGTATCCTATTTGTCAACTAATTTTTTAAACTTGATCACCATTTGGTGGTATCTCTATTGTTTGTCCTTTTGTGTGTTTTGAATGGTGGCCTGCACAATTAACACACAGCCCACCGCTTCGGACAAAGTGTCCTTTATCTAGGCAGGCTCTGACAACAAATACCTTGAGCAGGCCAAGTGTTCTCTTGCCACTTATTGCTGTTGTCGTTTTAGCCTGCTGGCTGTGTCTGGCCATATCATGCCCGTTGCCAGTTGCCAGTTGCGAGTTGCCAGTTGGCAGTTGCCAGTTGGTCGTCACCAGACACCAGGACATGCCACGCCGATTAGATGCCAGGGGCAATATCAAGCTACTGTTAAGTAAAATGTATGGCCTTATCCCCGCATGCCCGACCGTATTAATACTTGACTACATATAATGCCAAGTGTCAGGTCCTAGTCAGAGTACCTAGCTCACAATGGCAACCATTTTCAAGTATAAATAGCCCCACAGGCAACAACAACAAAATTAGAAAAGGCAAAAAAGAAATATATACAAAAAAAAAAAAATATATATATATATAACTAAAAACAAAACATGCAAAATGAGGCACCACCAACCACGTAGCAGAAGCAACCACCAGCCTCGCATCGGGTGGCATAAATAATGCGTGAATATGCGACGTGTTAACAACGCCTCGAGACACAACGGGATCCTTCTTCGCTGGGTGATTCTAATCTATCTCTCTCTCTAAGTCTCTCTACTCTCCCTGTCTCTCTCTCTCTCTCTCTTTCCGTGTACTTATAAACTTAACGGCAACTGAGCATTAAGCATTGTGCGAAAGCAGCCAGACGAAAATGTAACAATAACCAAATAGCGAAACTAACTAAACAGCCAAAACGACAAGTTTTTGTTCTGCTCTGCTGGAAGATACCCTATAAAATTTGACAAAATAGTAATTATTGGAGGGGAAAAAATTGCTTGGTTGATGGGCAGAAAAATTTGTAGTGAATAATTGATGAGTTTCTTTATTTTCTTTTGTATTTACTTATTTATTAATAATCTGTGGGATTTAATATTTGCTTGCTTATTTAATTATTTACTAGTTAAACATGTTTGGGTTTCCCCTTTTTATTTTTGGCTATTTGTTTTTCAGCAACATTAAAAATAAAATTTATGAATTAATTATTTATTGACTCCTTATTTGGTTTTCCATATATATACTTTAACCTTTTGAGTGAAAAAGAAAGGATTACAAATAAATCTGAACGTAAGTCAGCTAGAGGCTCATAGTGCAAGGACACACACACACACCCTTACACACAGAGTCGAAGGTATTATGAGTTGCTTTTACAGTCTGGTTCGCAACATTTGTTAAAGTTGAAGCTGCCACGTTTTGTTTTCTTAGCGCCGCCTTTTTTGTGTAGAGTGAGCGTTGTCAGTGGAAATTCTATGCCGCCATTGACTGGCATAGAAAACACGCATACCAACACGATACACACACACGCACACACACAAACACAAGGACAAGAGTAGTCAACTATGTGTGCTAAAGTTTGTTTTGCTAGTTGGCCGTTTGTTTTTGGCTGGCTGACTGTGCCTTGGCCATTTGTCTAATGCCAAATAGCTTTTGGGCACAAGACAATTGAGGCACACACACACACACACACACACGTACATACACACATACATGCACGCATACATAACGCTATCTGTGACAAGGGCAGGCAGAGCGTTATTCAACTAAGCGTTAGCCGAGGGACACAAAAAAAAGGTTATAGAGATTTCATGCCCCAATGCATCGTAGCAGCTTCCAGCTTACAAAGCGCCACAGCAAATAACACACACACACATGAATGCATCACACATCCACACACACACACCCACACACACAGCATTATGATGAAATGGACCAATAAAATTGCGACAGGCAGCTATCAGAGCAAATGGCAAAGCAGCACTAGTTTATGCTATGATATCCTTGAACAATTTTCTAGCTCTCCTCAATTTCAAATTTCAGAAGTGCAACCAAACAACAAACAACAACAGCAACAACAACAACAAATAACAATCAACAATGCCAGCTGCGCTTGTTTATTTATTTTTCATTTCATTTTTCTTTCTTTATTTGGCTCTCGTGGCTTTATTTGCCGCGGTGCCAGGGGCATTATTTACGCTCACTGAAATTTGCAGAGAGCGCTGCTAATCAACGATGAAATTCCATAACTCAACGGATTACAGTTGGTGTGGCTCTAACAATTGAAATAATACACTTTTCCATATGCTGAAGGGTGTATAAATTGTGGATTGTACTAAATTACCGCAGGAAGTTAGACGTGCGAGTTATTTGAGATATCCTGCAGCCAGTTTCACGTAGAATGGATTGAAGAGAAATCCAACAAAAAGTACATGCAGAGGCCAGCCAATTGAATTTCCAACGAACTGTTTTTGATGCCACTTGTACAACAAATTTGTTCCGGAAAAAGCAAATGCGCATTTCCAATGAATTTTCACACAGACATTCGATACGGAACAGAAAATTTGCCAACACAATTTTTCACTAATTTATATCCTTTGACAGATTTCTGGGAAAAAAGAAAATTATATAAATTTTCAATTTCAATCCTTTTGTAGTAGTCTTTATGTGGAAGGTTAAAAATGATTGGCAACTTTTGATCGCTTACAGTAAAGTCAACGTTTAACAACCATCGTCCATTGATATTTGTATTGTAATGCATTTCTGCCATTCACTAATAAAATACAATAATAAAACAATCATTGGACACAAAGAGATGACAATCCTTGAGTTATTTACTGCTATTATTTATTTATTTGCTGAAACTTATAGAAAACAAAGCAAACATAATTAAGGTGTTTACATATTCCACTCATCAATAATACACTTTCCAATCAGTCGAAATGTGCAAAAGTTAATAAATAATTAAACCCGAAGAATGGCAAATGCTTTGCATCTTTGGGTAAAATGTAATTTAGGCGTGAAGAACAGATACAGAAATCCCTTCAATTAGTCTGAGCTAATCCTTTTTTGATTGAGTTCTCACTATGCCTCAAAGATGTAAAAATATGTGTAAATATTGTGAGACTTTGGCATAATTAATATTGTGGATAGACACACAGAAAGCAATGAACTTTGTTAATTGAAAACTAATTGGATCGCCAATCAAGTGTCGACACTCAGCAGCCGGCAGATAATTTGTAAAATGAAAATTGTGAGTAAACACAATTAAAATTTTCATAAATCTAATATTATGAAATACCAAAAATTGCGCAAACTGGCAAAATCAACAATTGTGGATTTGTGGTTGACTTGGTTTTGTCTGTGGTTGGCATTTGCCACAACCGCCCGCAATCCGTTTGAAATCCTCCCATTTGCGTTAGCATAATAATTGGCAATACATTTTGCAGTTAGTCAATTTTGCGTATAAAATTTGATTATTTGAGCATTTCATATCTCAAAATTGACCAATCGATCGATATTGGGCCATAGCTAGAGTAAATGGCAAAAACTTGGCTAACAAATTAATTTGTATATGGCCAAGTCCAGCGCCAAGTTAATGTGAATTTATGCTAAGTGAGTAAGTTTCACTTTAGTGGACTTTGACGTTTGTCAGTTGTGGCCCCGGACAGGCTCGTAAATTTTCATGTTAAAGACCCGTTGAGTTTGAGGCCACCCTTTAGCTCTTATATATATATATACATATATATGTCTGTTTATGAGTTTTTATATTAATATATATCGCACATACGTACGTACTAAATGGCTGCAAATCGCTTCGCGTGTGCGAGCTTTACGAGCACCGGAACGCCACATACTCGTAAATATATCACGGCAACACTCGGCGTATGCGTGTTGATTGGCACTCTGTCCTATGCCCCGT
Source organism: Drosophila cognata (assembly GCA_035041535.1). Lineage (NCBI taxonomy): Eukaryota > Metazoa > Arthropoda > Insecta > Diptera > Drosophilidae > Drosophila > Drosophila cognata. The sequence goes on along the minus strand of JAWNLC010000571.1, from coordinate 5,602,882 downwards.
AGCACAAACACACACATACACACACACATACACACACCACTTGGTATGCATTACGATTCGAATGGTTTTTGAAACGCGCCTCAGAGCACGCAAGACACCAATCGACAAAGTACACAACAGATGCAAATACAACAGGCAACAAATCAAATTGAGACTGTTCGATGCTCAAATACCCTATTATCAATAATTTATTATATTATAATGCATATTATTCGCAGGATATAAATTTAATATGCTAATTCTAAAGGCGGGTCCAAAGCACACTTAAACTGCTTCGAGTAATGATTCCCTTTGTCCATCGTTCAATTTGAGTCTCTGATTCTAACTGAGATGAGACTTTGGGAAATTAAATGTCCAAGTGGAGTAGTTTTAAGGGTATAGTATTGTCTGAAACATGTTTGTTTCTCAGACATATATTCGGCTATTACATATATATACAAATAGTAGAACAATTAATAATTATAATTAATAACTACTAGACCTTTATCTCATAGCCCCTTTTTGGAATAAAGAGCATAAAATTACTTTTCATCAGATTACCTTGAAAGTATATCTTAAGACTTGCTTATTGTTTGGCGACCTCTTTTTATAGTTTAAATATGTCTATACAATACTTTCATATTCCGATATATTTCGAAACTAATCGGGAATCGTCATCAGAAAGAGATTCCGACTGTGAAGCAAGCGAAAGACATATGTAAAAAATCTATTTGAAAACTTTACATAAAAAATGCTTTTATTCGCTATCAATTAATTTTCATACAAATAGCTGAGAAGCCAGAAAATGAGTAAGAAGCCGAAATGCTGTTTATGTTTTCTGGTCAGTTTGGTACATGGATCAGTTTGGATGTGAATATATATATAGTGAGAGAGGGAGAGAGACTGTTAGACAAAGAAGTCGTTGGCTAATCATTAATATTTATTAGTCGGCTTTGTTTTTGTCTCAAGTGCAGTTCAGTCCAGATAGACTCGGATGGAATTGCATAAATGGGGTATATATCAAATGTGTATTTTCCTGTCCATCTCATACGCAATATACCCTTGAGTAGGGTATAGCGACGAATTAGGAAATCCTCCCGAATTCGATGTGTAACAGCGACAGCAAACGATAGAAATATGGGGTGGCAAGATAGAAGAAGCCGCTCTGTAAACATATATTGGAACACAAACCAAATACGCATGAACAAACAAATCCTGGCTAAAAAGTTGAGTGGCGCTCTCGCACGCCTGTTGGGCCATGTTTAGTGAAAATAATAAAACAGACTTGACATTAAGCTATTTGAAGGCAAATAGGCCAAAGGCAAATAATGTAAAAATACTTCAGGGGTCGTTTCAGGACCTTGGCAACCAAACTAAATCACTGACTTCACAGGTAAGACCGCCTCAAGCCACCAACCTCCAACCTCCATCCTCTGCCAAGCTGCGCATTAGATATTTATGTGTATATATTTGAAATTTGATAAATGTTTCTGGCAGCTCATTTGCGGAGTCGAAAATGGCTTCGGATTGCCCAAAAACAAAACAGAAAAACAAATCAAAGACGCAAAATGCTGGAAGATGAATACAAATAAAATGATAACGAAAACAACATAAAGTTAAAAGTAGACAAGCCGGCGAGCACAATAATAAAAGCAAGAAAAAATCAAAGTCCAGAAATTGGCATACACACAAATAACCGAGACTGGCGAAAATAGGGCGCCTCAGAGAGAGAGAAAAGGAGTGGAAGTCAGAGAGAAACAGATAAACAGAAAGAGAGAGAGAGAGAGAGAGAGATGACGAGCGCAACAAAACAATTACGACGAATTTCATTACAAGGACTATTGTCCTTTGTTTCACAGAACAAAGCCGTCTCCGCAAATACAAGGAAAATCACACACTCAGACACACTCTCTCAACAACACACCCACACACACGCATACACGCATACACACTGACGCAGACAAGAAAATTGGGTATAATTGTAATTTAGATGCAGTCTGCGATGAGATCGATATAGCATTTGGCATTAAATTACCCAAAGCCAGTGATGATAGAAACTTTACCACATACGCCCAAATGCTGAAGGCTGTTTGTCAGACATTCGATGGAGGGATGGTGGCAGGGGTGAGTTAGGGGCACACTCAAAAAATGCCGTGCTAAATTCAAGTAGTACTGCAAAATAATTACTTCCGCTAAGTGCTCGAAATTTGAAGTACAAATCAATTTAAGATATTCTTAAATAGTTCAAAATCATTTTTGATTTTCAAGCCAAGCATAAAAGTTAATCAAAGTACAAAAGACCAATTACTAGCATTGTTGTACTTAAAATAAAATAAAAATATTTTTATCTTAAGACGATGGCAGACTTGGATAAGAAAAGTACTTGAACTAAGAACAAGAAATCTTTGTTCAAATAATCATGCTCGTTTAGGAAATATTTAAGTTGATATTTAAGAACTTATCTTAAAATAGTTTCATTTGTGGGAATTTTGGCAAACATACAATGGAAAAATCATATGAATTTCACATGATTTATTTCGCAAATGTGCGAAATATTTTTTTGCTGAGTGTATTAGTGGGCGGAGGTCTGCCAGTTGCCTGGCACTTGGCCGCTGCAGAGACACTCGACTGTTTGGTTGGCCCCGCTATTCGAGTATCATTCATATAGTCATCAGCAGAGCACACACACACATACACACCCACACACACAGACACACAAAAACACACATTGGCAGACATTTTTGTTGTTGTTTGTTTGGCTTGGCTGCGCTTTGCGAATGCAAACATTTTACAAGACCTCAACAACAAGCCACGTTTGCCGTTGCTTATTAAGCTATTTTAAAACACACACACACACTTGCTCGCAGACACACACACACACACACATGGATAGCTTAGAGTTGCTCAAGGTCACACGTAAACGCACGCGAAGGCGCCAAGAAATCGTAGCACACATTTGGGGGCAACATTTTTGACACTTCATTAGTTAACCCCAATGAATATTTCCGTTATTTATAAATAATGACTAGCGTGATAAAAAAAAGTATAGTTAAAGAAAAAGAAATAGCACTGAACGCAATCAGAACTTTTATGATTTGCCTGTGACAGGCACTCAAATGAAAGTTGCTGCAAGTATAAAAAAAACAGTCACAGCCAGGTGCAAAACTTTTCGATACGGAACAAGAAAAATTATGCCATAAAATGCTTTGGGCTACCTTGTTCGATTTGTATCTGTGTGTGTGTGGGTGTATATAGTATAGAAAGTAACGCCACTTTTACATTCATGATTTACGATCCGAGCTAAGTTGCTAGCTAGAATAAACTCCCACAGCTCCCCACAAGTTGTGCGTTGTGGCTTGGTTTTGTTTGATTCGGTTGTTCTGGCAGCTGGTAAGGTTGCCCAGAATGCATCAATCAAGCGTAAATGAAAAAGTTACATTAAGAACTCGACTGAAACTGAAACAGATACAGAAACAGACACAGACACAGACAATGCTAACAGCACTCCAATAAACCCAGAGGATATTATACTAATTGACTGGTGCGCTCCAATAAGCAATACGACCCAAATGCGAAATGGCAATCTACTCTCAATTCTAAGCAAACAACTTCAGTTGTTATCTGCAAGCACTGATTGGAAACAAAAGCCGCATCAATAACTAGACTCGCTTGTGAATTGCAATTAACGGACGAAGTCTGCAATGCAAATAAATCAAAACATGTATATGGAAATCTGGCCAGTAAATTATCATTTTAATTACAAATGCATGCCACTAATTGAGCCATAAAAACACATATCACAGTCTACATACATATATGTATACATATATGTATATATACTATATGGCCAATTGGAAACTGGCAACTGGCTCATAAACACCCATAATTTAAATTTTATGTCAGCTTGTGCAGCTAATAAATGCATCTACATAATTTATCAATCTTTCAGTATAAATAACAATTTCGGTTTTCGTATATTTCGTATAGCAAAAGTCTAAATGGCAAATGATAATGAGTTTTAAAGTAGATACGAGGAAAAAAAACTCATCTATAATTTTCTATCTTTCATAAAATATAAATATTCATATTCTAGCTGATAGCGCCTCAGTCTGCATATTGCCAGGCAATCGTCCAGAGTGTGTGCTGGAGTCTCCTCATCTTCAAGAAAGTGTTTGCAAGCAGCAACCTCCACAATGATAAAACTTTGCTGATTTCTGCACATCCTTCAGAAAACCTCTTACTATCTGAAACGAGTTTTTTAGCTGCATTTCCTAAAACTTAAGTTTAAGTTAAATTAAATTTCATTTAATTGACATTTTAATTGACTGTTTGCTATCAGTTCTCAACGATGACTGACTGACCGATATTTGATACAAATTGAGAGGCGAAGGTTGAGCGAAGGGAAGTAGTCAATACAAAGGAGCAGTGCAAAAACCAACAAATGACATTGTTGCGTACAGTAAACGGTCCCTACTCATGCTCCTTTCTTCCCAATACTTCAGTCATTAAATCTGATTGAGAAAAGTCACAATACTTAGTTATTTATAGATCAGCGTATTAAATTCACAGTAAACGAAATGAAATGAAATGAAAAGCCCTGTAACAGGAGCTAGTTATTGACTAAAGCTGAGAGATGTCCTGTTTTGTGTCCTTTATAACCAATGGTGCATTTATTAAAACTGCTTCAGAAAGTTTACAATATTAGTTATTTTTTAATGAATATGTTCAATTTAGCAGTAACCAAAAAGAGATAAGCCCTAAACGAGGAACTCCTCAAATATGTTTTTTGATTTCAGACAGGCTGCGATTGATTGAGGCAAAAAATGTTCTGCTTGGTGACTTTTTAGCCAAACTTTTAAGTTATTTTTTAATTTGGTGTTTTATTGCCGAAATCAGTATCTTCTCGGGTTATCTAAATATTTAAAGTTTGTTTTTTATTTTGTGATATATATACTAACATACTCATACTAAAAGAGCTGTCTAAACAAGCAAGGCCTTAAGTTAGCTTAAACTTACGTTAAAATTAATGAATCGATCCATGAAAAAAATAACCTGAGCCGATGCAGTTCGGAAAATATCCAATTTCTACCATAACAAATAAACCTGCAAACTCAGACATATCAAATTTAATAATTGAAAGCTGGAAAAAAGCTGAAAATGATCCCCAAAGAGATAAGCATCAGTACTATTTGAAAATGCGAAATCCGACTGTTTATACTGTTTATACAATTACGAGTACCATATTTGCATATACGTATGTAAAGTGCAGAAAGTTAAGCCAAGTGAAATTCGTTTTACGGGACAATGCGATGAGAGCTGTTGGCTTGTGTGACATGTGACAAAAAAATGCAAGGATAATGCTGCAGCATTCAGGAGCATTACACACTAATATGGTTTACTAAATGAATTTGCGTTGGTGTTGCTGGCGTTGTCGATGCTGTCGTCGGCGTTGTTGGTATTCTAGTTGTCCGCAATGCAAAAATTTATTGAGTGCATGTCGTATACGTAATATTACGAGTCAGCATCCGCAGCGAATCGCCTGGCCAAGCCAAACCAAGTAACCTTAGCGCATCTAGCACAACCGACTCTTGGTTGACATAAATGATGTTATTATTATTGTTGCTGTCTTTTTTTTTTTTTTGCTGCTGCCTTACTCCGTCTGTGGTATTTTGAGTGACTCTCACATAATTTCAATGACAGATTCTTGCCACAGAATATTTTTAGTTGCACTTTAAAAATGCTTTTGTTGGCACTGAAGTTGTCTGTGTTGCTTTTGCTTACTACAGAACTGAGTGGAAGAGAGTCACTAAAAATATGTTTATAAAACACACAAACACTGGCTAGCCATGGTTGCTAAGTTTGCTAACTGGTGGGCGTGGCAGCGCCTCATTGTCTCGGCCCAAAAATAAACGCTTGGACCCATGAAGAGACGACTTCATCGTCTTTTCTCGGGTTTACCAATTTAATTAAACGTATAACAGTTGCCACAACAACAGCAGCACAAAAAAAAGAAGAAGAAAATAACGGTTATATACATTTGTATATATTCAGCAAAATGGCAGCTAACAAATTAATCATACGTCATCTTGTCAGCTTTATGACATTTCTGCATAAATCTTCTGTTGCAAAAGTGCAACCGGATGAATGCTGACATCTGGGTTTGTCGGCGGGGGGTTGTGTGTGTGTGTCCTTGTGTTTGTGTGTCCTTGTGTGTGTGTGTGTGTGTTTGCCACCGGCAAAGTGTTTCAAATGTGAGCAATTTGTGTGAAATTAAAAAGCGCCAGCGCAAAACGTGAAACGGGTTTTTGGATTTTTTGTTTTTGCATCTATTGGCAAATTTCACTGTTTAAGCAGTCCTTTTTGGTTCATAATAAAATGGAGGTGAAAGACCAAAAAATAATTGGTGGGAAACCTGCTTATGCAAGCTGAAGCTTATGTACCCCCTAGAACTATATTCTATGGGAGTCTAATCCGGCTGCATACAGACAGAATTCAGATGAACCTTTCCAATTGATGCTAATCATGAATATATAAAACTTATGGAGTAGCAGGCATCTCCTTCAATGCGTTACACACTTCACCGCAAAATCGAATTACCCTTCGCACAAGGGTATAGAAATGCAGTCATCTGCAAAGTGAGAACTCGAAAAATCAACAGACGAATGAATGTAAATAGCTGCTATAGCAAATAGCTCACTTTTTATGTTTATTTTTATGTTGTTTATGGAAAAGTTTAAATTGTGTCAAGTTTTTTTTTTTTATGCCGACGGAATGCAAAAACTTTTTTCGGAGCGAGAAAACAACTGCAAAAAATCGACGAAATTAGGACAAGACAGAATGAGGAAAGATAAAGCAAAAACCAGACATTTTACGACTATATAAATTCTTGTTTGTTTAACTTTGGTTTTTTTCCTTTTGGGGGGGTCTTCTGCGGTTTGTGCAGCTAAGGAAACTGTTTGACGGTTGCCTGGACCCACTGGTCCGACACTTTGGACGACTCGTCCAATGTAATCCATTTCCAGCCGAAGAGCGTTGGGCCTGCGATTTAATCGCATTACTCATAAAAAAGGTACTTAATCGATGGCTTTGCCGCGTGCTATATTGTTTTTTAATTACGCGACTGAGAGAGTCCTTACATTTGCGATAGCTGCTACCAACACTCAGAACACGATGTCGCCATTTATATTAAATATTCCCGCAGCGCTCTTTGACAGTCTGCCAAAAAAAATCTGCTTGAGAATTTTTTATTGTGGTGAAAAAAAGTACTTAAAAAGTAAAACTCATTTATACAAAACTCGACAAACAATTTATTGCTTTATTTTGCTGTAAGGTAAAAACTGCAAAGTTTTATATAATGCAAAAATCACAATGAAATGCAAGTTGTCAAAACGTTCTTTAGGAAGATATAACCAAATTTATAGTATGTAAGTATGGTAAAAAAAACTGTTTTTTATTTTGTAATAAATAATTTTGGAAATAGATTTTAATTATTGTAATTTACAAATGTATTGTGTTCATTTGACTACAAGTGAAGACTGATATAATTCAGAAGACTTCAATTGCATATTGAATCTTCAAAAATGCCTTTAAGGACGAAACTTTATTAAGATTTGTATTGAAACTAGACTGTATAATGCAGCTAATACAAGAGAACACTGGAATTATATAGTTGTATCTCCACAATCCTCCCAGAAATATATATTTAAATATAAATATAGCGAAGCTCGTCTCTATTCTATTAAGCTGCTGCAGAAACAATATATAATAAATTTTGCTACAATCTTAATTTAATTATATTGTTTTTTTTTCTCATAAAAACTGATTTATGGCATTAAATGTGGGGAGAAGAAATTTAGTATTCAAATTTAATCTTGGTAGCGATGAAAATTGTGTTTTAATTAAAAATCAATGTTGTGATTTTAATTGGGCTTCAGTTAATGACCCCACTCAAAAAGCTCCATTTTACAAATGAGCTGGGAAATTAGATTTCCAAGTAGAACTCATAATGTGCGTCCCTTAATTATAGAGTATTTAACCTTGGCTGAGAACCCAAACACAAATAATATGGATGGCTTATTGATTGTTAGTCGAAGCGGAAAAGAGTGGCAGTTTTCAAGTGCCTCAACTTGAACATTATCGAAAGTTTTATGAGCCACTTTGCGAGAGAGAGAGAGAGAGAGAGAAAGAGAGAGAGAGACCACAACTCAAAACCCTTTCATGCTCAACTATTTACACATCAATCGCAAGCCATAAACAGGAGCAGCAGGCGACATAGACTAAAATACGTAAAAAATGTTGACAGTAAAACTTGAAGGATAATCCCACGGCAAATCCATTGCCCAAGAAGCTAACATAAAACTTTGTACGCAAAAGCTAAAGTGAAGTGCGTCTGCCAATTGGACTTGCTGAACTGACGCCAGGGGGAGGAGAAGAAAGGCATGCCGAACAGCTCAAACTAAGAACTAAGAACCAAAGTTGACCCAGAATGGAACTTGGTAGTTCAGTTTGTTTAATTTAGTTTATTGGGGGCCCAGGCGCAAAGTTTGCCTCTCGGCACTTACGGCCTGAATTAAAAGCAATAACCGAAAGGTTTTAGTCAACGCTTTAAGCGCATTCCCCGTGAGAATTGATCTGACATATGTGTGTGCCCACACACACACACACACCCACACACACATCCACACACATATTTACTTATATATGTCAATGTGAATAATGAGCGATAAATTAATTAATGCTCGATAAAGCCATTGTCGCCATTAATTACTTCACACGAGACGACGGAGCTGAACGTTACTTTAATAGTTTCCTCTTGTTGCTCCCGCACACGTTACCACCCCCTGCCCCCACCCAGCCCTCCCCTTTCTCCGCGGTAATTAGCTGCAACGCCAGCAACTGTGGACTGTATCGCGGATTGACGCAGGAATGATTCTGGTTTGATGTGCTGTCTACTTTTATGACAATATTTGTTGCCTAAATAACGACTGAACGAAGTCTGAGTCTGGGCCGTGAATTTAATGTGTTGCAACAGTTAATGATTTTATTGGCACTTGACTTGGCAGCAGCTACTTCCCTCCTACAACTCCTACTACAACCATCCATTAGCCAAGCGTCGAGCGAGAATTTATGAGTCAGTCTCATGAATAATGTCAGTGTCAAGAACAGTAGTCGGGAACAGATGCTAGATGGTGAGAGTGGAGTGGAGTGGAGTGGAGGGGAGTGTGGATGGGGGAGCAATGATCCTCATTCTCAAAGTCAAAGCTGCAAAAATCTGGAATGTGTCTGTAAAAGCAAACCAAATGTTTGTGTGGACCAGCATCACAAATCGTTTATATATATATAAATCTTATTTTAAATGTATTTTCGCTCATCTTAAATGCCATTTCGATTTTGGGGACTTCCGTTTCCGCTTTGGCTAAGCACCACCCACCCACAGTGGTACCACCACCCACATGGTGGTACTCTTTGTCCGTAATGTCCTTGCCCATCGTCGAACACTTCTGCATTACAACACGCACACAAGCACACCAAGCATACATGTCTTCTCACACACACAAACACACACATACGCAGCCAGAAAGGACTCTTGACACGAGACAACGTTTACATTTACATAATTGTATAATGTATACAATTTCTTAATTCGTGGCCTATTAATCTTCACATTTCACTTGCAACTGATTTAAATCAAATGTAATTCGATTTCAAAAATATTCGCAGCAATTGCATACGCTTGCTTGTTTGTTTGCCGCGCGCGTCCAATGGGTTCGAAAGTTCCGCTGTAACTGAAGCAGTTAACGGCGCCTAGTAAATTTATTTATGTTGGACATTGCACAAAAGCTCGCTAAAGGACTTTAAAAGGACGTTGAAGCTCGCACACATTTCAAATTCGAAGAGTCCGCCAATAGTGCTCTGTCGCAAGAGCTGATTGCTATGGAACCCGATTTTATATTCTGTTCACACGAACTAGCTTATAAGTGAAATAAATTAATTACTTTGATATTAAATGTATTCTTCAAGAATATAATGAGTTTTTATTATTACCCTGTTGCTTACTAATTTTGCATTATATTTGCAATTAGCAGCTTGCATTTTAATGTAGAAAATAATAATTTAATGGCCGGTTACCTCGCTGTTAAATGACAGTATTTTCAATGAGAAACAGCTGTTGTGTTAAAAGAAGAAGAGCAGCTGTCGTGCTACAAGAAGAAGAAAAGAAAATAAATATAAATTGTTGGATTTGATTAAAACGGAAGCGTGATTAAAAATATATAATAAAATCACTGTTTTGTGGTATTAAAACACACTTCTTCCCGCATAAGCCATGGCCCACTACAAGGGTGCCGCTAGCGAGGCTGGGCGAGCAGCGCAACTGATGAAAAAGCGCGAAATCCAACAACAAGAAATCGAGTTCCGCAAAAAGAAAATTGAGGAAGAGCTCAAGCTTGACAAGATTGAGAATAAGTTTGCAACACACTACGATGCCGTCGAGCAACAGCTCAAATCGTCGACCATTGGCCTGGTCACCCTGGATGAGATGAAGGCCAAGCAGGAGGACATAGTGCGAGAGCGTGAAAAGAAACTGGCCCAAAAGAAAGACGAGAAGGATCGTGAGAAACAACGCGCTCTGGAAGCCATACAGGCGGAAAAAAACAAACAGAAGCGTCAGATTCAGGCATTATCATTCAATTTAGATGACGAAGAAGATGAGGAGCAGGACGATGGGGATGCCGATAAAGATAAGGAAGAGGAGCACAAGTTCCAGAAACCGCAGCCAGTCAAATGGACCGAATTGCGAACGGATGAGGTGCCCCTAAAGAAGAAGAAAATATGCAAAAATCCCGATGTGGACACATCCTTTCTGCCCGATCGTGAGCGCGAGGAGCAGGAGAATCGTCTGCGCGAGCAACTGCGTCAGGAATGGGTTATGCAGCAGGCAGAGCTAAAGGACGAGGACATCTCAATCACGTTCAGTTACTGGGATGGCTCCGGTCACCGGAGAAATGTGCTCATGAAAAAGGGCAACTCCATCTATCAGTTCCTCCAGAAGTGCCTGGAACTACTGCGCAAGGAGTTCATCGAACTGAAGACCGTTATGGCCGATCAGCTAATGTACGTGAAGGAGGATCTTATACTCCCCCATCACTATTCCTTCTACGATTTTATCGTGACAAAGGCACGCGGCAAATCGGGTCCACTCTTCCAATTCGATGTCCACGATGATGTACGAATGATTAGCGACGCATCCGTTGAGAAGGAGGAATCGCATGCGGGCAAAGTTCTCCTTCGCTCCTGGTATGAACGGAACAAGCACATATTTCCCGCCAGCCGGTGGGAGCCATATGATCCCACAAAGTCCTACGACAAGTACACAATCAAGGATAAAGATAAGGACAAGAGCAAAAAGTAGTTGATTTTCATAAATTTATGCCCAGTTTTTACAAATAAACAAAATTGATCGAAATTTGAAATTGTAATTGCAACTGACGGTTAAATCAATTTATTAGATTATTATTATTAAATACAGCAAAATTGCAGATATAAAGTGAAGTTTCTAAATTGATTTCAATTATTAATTTATATATTGTATTTGAATATTCAGCGATTAAAACTAGTTAATCGAGAATCGAAACTGTTTTGTGGTGCTTTTACAACACTGCTTATTGATGCACCATCTGGCCGCTGTGGCGCAAGCCAATCTTTAAATAACAATGCAGCCATCTCAAAACAAATATTAGGTGTGCGGGCCTCAAAGCGTTTGGACGTGAGCCGTATCAGCAGCAACAACACCGTCGGCGGGTAAGAATCAACTGATAAATGGCAAACGGATTGCGGATGCGAATATTTTGAGTATTCCAATTGCTTTGCCAATACATCTATGATTTGTGGGTGTGTGCAGCCGAAATATAAATATAACGGATATATTTATGCTTGAGTGTGTGGGTGGTGGGCGGTGATAGTGCGAAGTTTTATGTTAAAATAAAATCAAACGCTGCAAATTAAAAGTGGGAGAAAGACAACGTGTAAAAGTGTGAGTGGAATTTGTGTTGCAAACCCGTTTCAAGCGCGCATAAATAGTTTGGTTTTTACTGTTATTTTTATTATTATTATTTGCTATTGCCATCACTTTCACCCGTTCGCCTGTTTTGTGCTTGTGCTGTAATAAATAATTATAAGTATTTATGTGGGCAGTCTGCGGTTTGTTTACCATTCAATTTGGCAAAAAAAAAAACTTTTGTGCATTCTTTGATCACATGCAATTTTTTGTTTTCAATTAATATTTTGCTTAGTTAAGCTGAATATTGCGGGAGTTCAGCAAACTCGATATGATTTTATTTGAGGGTAATTTTGGCAGGGAAAGATATTATTCAACAGGTAGTTGCGACTGCCAACCTGTTGAAATACCTTGTGATTCATTAACTCATTTCTATTTTATTTTTTTTAAGGTTTTTGTTGCAAATTTACCATCAAATAATAAAGCTGCGTCATAAAGTTGCCGCAATTAAGATGAGATATTTTGGCGGCATTGAAGGGTAAGTAAGGTCGATAGTTGCTCTTGATACATGAACCCAGACTCTATATATATACAAATAATATTATACACATATCAAGTGCGCAATTGATTTACAATGCGACAGATTATTGTTGTCATTATTATTCGCACTCGACAATCACCTATCAATGGGATCAACTAAAGCTGGGCTAGTTAGCAGATAAAACTAATTTTTATATACTCTTACAGAGTATTGTGATTGTCTTGTGGTATATGCAACATTAGCTTAAATATAAGTCTCCCTTTAGAAACAGTTATTTAAATAAATTTCAGTTTTGTTAAATTCTATACAACATATTTTTTTAGTAGATTTGATCTGCCAACGCTTTGAAATGATATGGAAATAATCCAAAGGGACATTTGATCTGCCAAAATTATGTTAAGCGTATTTAATCTTCTTCCAAAAAGACGAAATTTTTTTGTTTCTCGTTTAATATATAATTTTGCAGTTTTACTTTTATTTTTATTAATCTCTAAACCTAACTAAGTTGACTTGATAAACTTCACCAGCTTTATTTCCGGAACTTTTTTGTTTTTCGTAATGGTTCGCAGGCCATTCATGAATGGCACCAGCACCTCCGGTATCTCTATTGAGTCATTCACATTCCCATTTCCAGCGCCCTGATAGGACTCAATCAGCGCTATAAGCAGGCGTGGAATCGCAGTTGCGGTGCCATTGATGGTGTGGGCATATGCCAGACTCCCATCGCTGTCACGTCTGTATTGGATTTGGAGTCGCTTGGCCTGGTAGTCTGTGCAGTTGCTGCAACTGGAGATCTCGCCCCACATCTGGCGACCCGGCATCCAGGCTTCAATGTCGTATTTCTGGTACGCTGGGGCTCCAAGCTCGCAGGGCGGCATGTCGAGCAGTCGGAAATTGATGCCCAATTGCTTGAAGAGCGCAATTTCAGTGTTCTTGAATTGCTCGAGGATTTGCTCGGATTGCTCTGGCGTGGCAATCGCAAACATTTCCACTTTGGTGAACTGATGCACCCGATAGATGCCCTTTTCCTCGTGCAGTCCAGAGGTCTCCGCCCGATAGCAACGACTCACGGCTGCCACCTTCACAGGGAGTTCCTGCTCCGCCAGCTGCCGCTGGGCAAAGAAACCAGCGAGCGCCATTTCGGATGTGCCCGACAAACATTCGCCCGTATCCAGTTTATAGACCTGGGTGCGTTCCCCCTCGGTGCGCATGCCACAGGCCTCGATGATCTCCCGGGGCAGTATATCCGGCACGGAGATCAGCTTGAAGCCTTGCTTGGTTATTGATTGCAGTGCATACTGTATTATGGCCTGTTCCATCATGGCCAGTTGACCCGTCAGATAGTAGCTCTTGTGCCCCGTGTAGTTACCCAGGTGATCCATGCGGTAGAGATTGAGAGCACGCGCCAGCTCCGAGAACTCTTTGGCCACGCTCTGTTCGGGCAGCATTCGGTGCTTGTAATTGGCCAACTCCAGCGGCTGATTGTCATAGCCAAGCAGACGGGGATGTGTCGCATTGGGCAGCTGTTCCAGTTGCTCCTCCAGTTGCCGGCGTGTCAGCTGCTCCTGGCCAGTGCCAGTGCTCTGCCCAGTGCTATGCAACGCTTGAACCAGTTTCCGGATAAGCGGCACATTGTTCTTGTGATGGCGCATCTCACAGTTCCGCTCCAGCTCATCTAGTTCCGCACTAGTCAAAGCCGGTTCAGACTCGTCATGTGCCTGTGTTGTTTTCGCTGTTGCTGTTGTTGTTGCCGATGTGATTAGCCGCTGTTTGGGGCTCTGTTGTAGCAACAGCAGCTTGCGTACATTTGTCAGCAGCTTCATTTCAATTAAGTTTATGTTTTTCTATTGTTTTAATTAGCTTGAGATGGCACTCACACATGCTCCACCCACAAATCGACACGCACTTTCCAACATCAATTACCAACAATTAAAATTTTATATTGTGCAATATGAGTCGGTTGTGTGCGGCGATATGGCAACGCCGCATTTCTCACACAGACACCGTGTTGCCAGCTTTGAGCTATTTGTGCTGACGTCACACACGCCTAATGTTTGAATTCTGTCAAGCGCCAAACAGTTTATTATCAAAATAGTAATGGCAGATTTTTATTTATCAGGCATATGCAAACACGTTTAGCTAGTAACACCCGCGGGAGATAACAAGCAACAATTTGTTATTGTTGTTCGTATGCACAGGCATTTATCTCAATTGTGCAGCTTTGGATTGCAGTTCAACAAACTGGCAGCTAGCGTACATAATAAAGGCAATTGAATGTGCACACACACACACACATGCATGCATAGACGGAGGAGTGGGGGCCCTTTGACGAAAGAAAATAGGAAATTTTAAACTTAATTTATGGCATATGATCTTTGTCATAAGAACAATAAATTGGTTTGGCTTTGATTAGCATGTGCCAAAAATTGTATGGGTTCTCCAAGTTTTATGCTGTTGTTTAGCGGTATTCCAAAATTTTGTTTGACCCGGGGAAAGCTAGCACATACGAGATTGTATTGTATGCAAATGTAGATTAAATAAATTTTGCTGTATGTGGTATAAAAATAGCCATAACATGATAAGAGGCGCCGTTTATTGTACCTTTCCTTAAAGTTGATTACTTTTAACGAATGTCACCAAATACAGAATATGGCAGCAGGTCTTCAATTTCAATTAGGCACAATTGAGTTGATTTAATTGAATTACTATTGAGAGAGCGAGAGAGATTGTCCATTCTCGTTGGCCTTAGTTCAGCAATAAATGCCAACCGGATGCATATTAAATTAACGGCCCGCAAAGTTTTCTGACATTTACAGAGTATTTTCATGCATATTGCAGCGGAGCAACGCACTCCAGATTGGTCATCTGCGATGAGAGCGGCGAATCCGTGGGCACCACCAGTGGATTGGGCACAAATCACTGGGGCATCGGCATACCAGAATGTGCACGCCGCATTGTTGATATGGTGGAGCGTTGCAAGGATGAAGCCAACATAGCCAAAGACACACCATTGGCGAGTTTGGGTCTCAGTCTGAGCGGCTGTGAGCAGGTAAGCAGGAATCAGCTGACTTGACTGAAGCATATATAAATTCCATATTCCCACCGCAAACAGGAGGCTACCAATCGCGAGTTGGAGCAGGAGTTGCGCAACACATTCCCAAATCTGGCTGATAGCTATGCCGTCTCCAGCGATACAATGGGCAGCATGTTCACCGCCTCATCCATTGGCGGCATGGTGTTAATCTCGGGCACTGGCTCCAATTGCTTACTGCGCAATCCGGATGGGACCACAGCCAATTGCGGTGGTTGGGGCAATTTTCTGGGGGACGAGGGCAGCGGTATGTTCCGACTTAATGTTAACTAGTAATCAGGCCTTAATCAGCTCATGACTGTATTTTGTGAATTCATTGCAAAGACCTTGGAAAATCCGATTAGGATTCGTTGATAGCGCTTGATGAATAACTAACTTTATTGTTATTCTCTGGCTGTCCCATAAGTAATCGCCTGTTATTTCTTATCTCTCAGCTTGGTACATATCATACCGTGCCGTCAAGGTGGTCTTCGATGACATGGATAACTTTGAGAAGTCACCGGTGCCCATCGAGAAGACCTGGGCTATCATCAAGGAGCACTTTAACATAGAGACACGCTACGATATGCTTTCACATTGCTATGCCAAGTTCGATAAGCCCTTCTTTGCCAATCTCTGCAAGAAATTGGCTGTGAGTGCCGAAAACGGCGACAAGCTGTCCTTGTCGCTCTTCCAGGAGGCTGCTGTCTTTTTGGCACGCATGATTAAAGCGCTGTTGCCCAAGGTGCACAAGGATTTGGTCAAGTCCGGTGAACTGAGTGTCGTCTGCGTTGGCTCCGTGTGGAGCAGTTGGAATTTGATGAAGGACGCTTTCACCAGGGAGATCTCGAAAATGAGCATCGATTACAATCTCAAGCTGGTGTGCATCACCAAGAGTAGCGCGTATGGTGCCTGCTATTTGGGTGCCGACAGTGCCAAATTTAATTTGCCACGCAACTATGCTGATAACTTCACGATCCTCCATGTCCATCCGGTCAGCTGTCCGGCGAACAATGGTGTCTCGAAGAAGGACTCTGGCTGCTAAATGATCAATTTCATCTATTACTCAGGCAGCATTCCAGAATTTACAGTGTATAAAAAACAAACATTTATACAGAGCAAATAGTAAAAATATAAATATAACGGTTGCCAGAAAGAAGCCCATTTTCTAAATTTAAGGGTTTGTTAGAAATACGTATGAAAATTTTATTCGATAAAGTTCATTGTATTAAGTTTGTGTATATGCGTGTGTGTATGTGTGTGTGTGTGTTTATGTGTGTGTGTTTACATACGTATATAATGGCGTATGTATTGTCAATTCGGTTTCACATGCATATTTATTTAGTTTTGGTTATATGCGCGCTGGGTAATTGGCTGTTTCTCTTCTATTATTAATACTTTTCGTTTTTTTTTTTGCCCATCGTCGTTTCAATTCTTTGGCTAATTTGATTCTCGCATTTTTAAGCAAAATTAATAGTTTTGTTTGTGTGTGTGTTTTTTTTATCTATTATAGTAATTAACTCAGCACTGCACATACAATATTTGAAATAGTTTATAAAGAGAATGCAATAGATTCTAGCATGGAATTTAGTGGTAAATCTATAAATATATATATATAGCAATATATATGTACATACACATTGCATAATAGAATATACATAGTGTAAAGGATATATACTTCACAAAAATAATAAACAATTATAATAAAATCGAATGTATTCTCAGGCAGGACACATACACTGTTTTTGTTTCTTTCTAAATCCTGTCGTAAATGCCCGCATATTGTGTGAGTGTGTGTGTGTGTGTGTGTAAATAGAAATTGTAATTCTGGTTAAATATTAACGTTAGTGTCAACTACGATTAGCTTAAATGCAACATGAATGCAACTCAATTGTTCATGCTCTGCCGCAGCTTTTGTGGATCCTGATAGTGTGACGATGAGGATATTACCGATGGATGCTGTGGCGGCGGAAAACAACGCACATGCTCCACATTTGAGCCCTCACCATCGCCGCCCTTCAAATATTTGTTAAGTATTGAGAAAATTTGTGAATTTAATACTTGAAAGCGTCTAATGCGGTCCACCATGCGTTTCAATTGCTGCAATGGATATAATTTTAGAAATGTTTCTTGGTCATATTCCATTTAAATTGACTACTCACAATGCCCTTGACATCTTCATCCTTGCCATCGACGCGCTGCACTCGCAGAATGTGATAGCAAAAGTCGAGGGCCTCGAAGCGACGCTGCTGGCCAAGCAGCACAATCATGACGCAACCGGCCCAGTTAAGACCCTCGCCGAAGAGCTCTTCGATGGTGTACTCTGTGCCGCGCACGGGAATACAGTAGACAAACTGCAGAGCGGACCACAACCGATGAAATTCGGAGCACTCATCCACATGAATGATGCCATTGGCTGGTGGTGGACCACACCAAACGGGATCGTCCAAATAGCTTTTGACGCGATTCAAGATGACCTCAAAGATGCTCAGGCCGCAGCAGAGGCGCTCTCGTGTCAACAGATCTCCCTCGCGTGCTATCATTGCTTGCTGTAGATATCAGAAAATGATATGCTATTATATAGAATATCAACTGATTAAAGGGATATAAGCAGATGTTTACCTTAGCAGTGCCAATTTTCTCCACATTCGACACTATTTGCAAGTTGGCAAACTGAGCCTCAAGACGCTTTTGTTTAGCCTCCGGCTTTTCATTCTCTGCAAGAGAAATATAAAGTTAAAATAAAATTTGATTGAAGATCAATTCAGACGCACCTTTGCAGAATGGCCGGGGAAATATGTTTTGGAAGAGCGCTGCGTGCAGCAGGTCGCAGACCTCCTCCTGCGACAGAGCCTGCTCGATCAACAGGCAAAAGATAATGCAGTTGCCAAACTCTCTAAACGATTGAAATAGTTCCGTTTTTGTATCGGGATATTGCACAATGTCCGTGAGATGCGCCTGATAGTAGCTGAGTACCCCAGGCGAACCGTATTCGCAACGTGGAAGTTTGCAAGATTTGGGCATGGCAATCATAAGCGTTTTGGTGAACTGCAGCAGTGAACCCTGTATCAGAGGCTTTACAATATCCTTGAGTATTATGTCCATGACGACAGCGATGCCCTGATAGCCCAGCAGACGGCACATGGCATGGAAGTGCGGTGAGCCCACAAATCCCGTATACTGCCCATACTGCGTGGTGTAAGCGGCATTCAGCTGCTTTGAGCCCCACAGATAGTAGTGGGACATCTGCGGCGGCTTCTCCCGCTGTATCGGTTGCGTTGACGATAAATTGACCTTGGTGCGTATAAAGCTGCAAGATTTTAAATTAATCAACTAATTAAAATCTTTTTTTATTAAAAAAATCAATTAATAGAATGGCTTACCGATTTGTGGCAGCATTATAGCAATAATTAACAAGAAAATCGTAATTCAATTCGACAAAGACGTGCAATGTGATGCGACCGTAGGGCGCGAGGACATTATGATTAGCTTCCTTAACCATGCCATCAAAATTATCCAAAGCCAAATACTTGGTGAGCATTTTGTGACAAATACGATTAGCCTCCAAAAGACCCTCAAGTTCCTGCAATTATTATTATTAGATTGCAAGTAATGCATCTCAACTTGTGGTTGGGTTTTTGTGGTTTTTATATTATTGCTACTTACCACAATGCCAGTGATGTCATTGCCCTCAAATCGACTGATGGCCAATTCGATGCTTTTGTGCATATTTGCATTAATGCGTTGTGTAATCAGTTTGTTCAGATCAATGGAACGACCTAGAATGCAGAATAGAATATTACATAACACGTCTTTTTCAATTTTGAATGGAAAGTATCTTTACTTACCCAATAACTGAACATGTCGTTGTTTTAGCAGTGTTTCATAGCGATTATTGCGTGGATATGATTGAAAATTGAAGCCCAGAACCTCGCACTCCAGCCGAAAACGCTTATCCAAGAAAATGCTGTTGAAAAAAAGAAAGAAAGCAACTTTAGTTAATGTTTTATTTGGGTAAATGGATGAGCTTACCTGCCCGCCAGCTGTTTGTAGTGGGCAAAAATCTGTTCACTGAGTTTGTAGACAAACTGGTCAAAGCATAAATTGACCTCGGCTTCGACCTCGTCGTAGAGGAATTGCTTGCGGAAGACGGTGAGCGCATAATGCGCTGAATCGTTGTACAAGTCCAACGGATACAAGACAAACCTACACGAGAAAGGAACCCATTAGAATTTTTAATCGATAAGAGGAAATATGGTAAGAACTTACTCCATCATGGAAGGCTCCTTGGTTTGAAGTATGTGATCGGTGAGAATCCAGGGCATTGACATTTCAATGGGGAACTGTATGCGTTTCTCCATGGTGATCAGATCCTTACACTCCTCGTTATGCGTATGACGCACCAAACACTTGTTCACCTTACGTCCCATGGTCATTTCCAGATAGAATTCGCGATACCACAACTGAGAGAGATCGCAGCACTTTTGCAGGGTGTCGCTCAAGTTGAGCAAGTAGCTCCAATAAAATGATGTCTTGTGGAACGTGTCAATCTGCATGAGACAGTTTCCGTCGATGTCCTTGCGCAGAGTACGCTTGCCACCGCTCTTGTCTGCAATCAGAGACTCCAGCATGGTGCGCACCATGTAAAGCTGGGTGGACGAGGGACCAACATTTAGGCGTGGCACATGGATGCGAAATCCGCCATCCGTATCCTTTTTGCCCTTGGACACGGGATCATCGGTGGGCTCATAACCCTTCTGCCAATCAGCGGATGTTTCACGCACCGACATAATGATGCTCCGGATAAGATCCTTCTTATTCTTGAATGCCTTGCGCAGCGGTTCACGTAGCGTAAGCTGCACAAAATCCTGCAGCTCCGAGTATATGTTGCGTCGAATGGCCTCGCACAAAACCGTCTCGATGCGTGCCATAAGCACCTGGAGGCCCTTGATCATCGCAATCACCTCGATCAGAGCGAACTTCTCCTCCGACGTGTAATTGTAACGAGTGGCACGCTCGTATTCCTCAGCCTCCACGGGACAATCCTTGTTTTGATGATGATCCGTGGGATGCAGAAGCTTCCACGAATAGAGCTCCGTGACGACACTGGTCCACTCGGACAGCAACTGGAGGCCGCGCAATGCCAAATCAGCCGTAATGCGATTCTCGGCATCCGACGGATTCTCCTTGACGGTGGTGGTCACCTCGTTGGTGTAGCGCGCCAGTTCGGATATGTATTTGACATGATCCTCGCGTATCTGCGGCAAATGCACCATTAGATCCGCTTGAGGACTGATCGCATTCGAGCTGGACAATGGCCACTTGCTCGAATCGAAGTGCTTGCTGCGCTTTATATAATTAAATGGTGCGATTTGCATGTCGCCAAAGAGCGGCACTACCTCCAGGTTCTTGAAGATCCGATCAATACGATCCAGACGTATCTTCTTCTTCTGGTCCAGTTTGTTAATGTTGCAGCCATCGCTGTCCATGAGAAATAGGCCAAAGCCCATGACTTTGACGAGCATATGCTTCTCCTCGGGCGTTAAATACATCTTGGTCTCGAACATATGGACACAGATGTTGACCACATCCGACAGTAGATCCTCATAGCCAACGATTTTCTCCAGCGTATCCTTGACGGTGTCCCGAATCTTGTTCTGTGTGGCCAAGAACATGGACAGATTCTGTGACTCCTGTAGCGTATGTGAATCGGACATCACTTTAAGGAACTGCGCCGCCCGTCGATAAGTCGAATAATCATTCTTCACGCTCGACTTCATGTTCTTCAGCTCGTCGAGCACGGCAAACATATTGATGAATTTGCCCAGCGTCAAGAGATACGCCTCTGATACGAAATCCTTTCGTTTCTCTGCATGACACAAACGTTTCACTTCTCCCGAGAATGCCTCAATTGCTTTGCGTTGAAAGTACATAAAGTTGAGCAGCTTATTCACCTCGGGCGCCAATACTTCCACAGTTTTCTCATAGATCTCGACTCGATTGGGCTGCTCATTCGACTTGGGCTGTGGAATGGCACGCGAACAGCAGCGCCAGGTGTAAAGCATAACCGCATGCTTTTGGCCCTCATCCAGCAAAACGTTCTGCGAGTTAAAAGGGAAATTCATAAATTACATGTTTCCAATTGGGATATAATACATTTCAGATTCTGATAAGCGGATTGTCATTTTCCAACAGATTTCTTTCGCGGAGCTTGCATATAAAATATTATTAATTTTCTCTGCATTTCTTAAACACCAATAATAGATAATAATTGTTAAATGTTTTGCATACCAGATTTGCATGGGTAGTCGCCTCCTCGATGTATTTGGCAATGCCCGTAACAAAACCATTTCGATCCTCAAAGTTCGTATCGAAATTCGCCTTGTAGATAATTGAACAGGGCTGGGCCTCAATGCAGGGCTGCTCGTCGGGCAGCGGAATCTCGTCGAGCACTTCTACATTGGAGAGGGCGTCGGCTAGCGTTATCTTCTCGGTCATGTTGCTATATTTGTCATCACTCTAAAACTCTGACAACGGAAGTGCAGATAAAATTTGCACTCAAGGCGGGGCTCGGCGCACCGTTTCTCAAAAATCAAGATTTTCTCCGTCACAAATACACAAACACAGTTCTTTTTTTTTGTTGCCAGTCAGAAAGCGACGCATGCATGCAGTGTTGCACAAACAATGTCGGCGACTGTGTGCGAATGGTGAGTCTTAAATTAATATCGACAGCTATCGTCAAAAATCGACATATCGATATATCGATGCGCAACAACTCTATCTCAACGTTCGCGCCGGAATGCCATAACACCTTTTCCAGCACTGCGAGTTGCCGGCGTCGGTCGTATCTTGCGGGCAATTTCTGTTATCCACGTTTTTCTTTCATTGCTGTGCGAAATCAATTAAAAAAATTCAATATGTCGATGTGGTGGGGTAAGTAATAAATTGCTCATATTTAAATGATTAGATGTGCATTTAATAAGCACATGAATTGCCTACAGCAAGCGTCAATTCAATCGTTTTTCCAATTTATTCACCACGTGTTTGCGCCAAAGACGGCGTGAAATGGAATTTTTTATTTCCCCAAATATGTGCAATGTAAAAGTGCGCTAAATGTATTCCGTTTGATTATTGCAGGATTGAATATGAAACCAAACCGGAAATACGCACAAACCACTGTGCATTCTTTTCATCTCACGGGCGCCGCTCTCGATGTGGGCGAATCTGCCAAACTCTATCTGACGGCCAACCAAAACAAGTACATTTTGGCCACTTTGGACGCAAATAAAAATATTCATCAAGTGTCGCTCGATTTGAAGTTCCGCGTCGGCGATGAGATTGCATTCCAAACAACTGGTAAATTAAATTTTGTAAAACATAATTTGCAATATCAATTGACACGCACGAAAACCTTTCAATTTTTTTGTAGGCAATGCAACAGTCTCGTTGATTGGATACATGCGCGTTGCTGGAGATTCTGACGCTGAGGATGAAGAAGTCGCCAAGACATTGCCGAAGGTGCAAAAGGCTGTCGGCAGCAAGGGGGACTCCAAAAATGTCTCTGAATCTGAGGAAGGCAGCGAGGAGGAAGATGACGACATAAAGTTGCTTGCTCAATACGCCTCATTCCGTGATGAGAAGGGTGAGGAAGACGATGATGACGACGATGACTATGACGACGATGAAGACGATGAAGAGGATGACGATGACGACGATGACGATAACGACGACGACGACGACGACGACGACGATGACGATGATGACGATGACGATGAGGAAGATGACTCTGAGGCAGAAGATGTGGCACCTCAGCCAAAAAAAGCCAAACTAAATGAAAACAACAAGAATACAGCCATGGAGCAGAATGGTGTGGCCAAGAAAGAGGACAAGCAGCAGCAACAGCAAAAGTCAAAGAAGGGTAAAAAAGATGCTGGCGCACCTGAGATCAAGAAAGAGCTGCCCAAAGGAAAAGATGCCAAGCAGCAGCAATCTGGCGTTGAGCGTGCCATAACTGGTGGCGTGAAAGTCCAGGACGTGATCACTGGCAGCGGACCCGAGGCCAAACAGGGCAAACGCGTCTCCGTCTATTATATTGGACGATTGAAGTCGAACAACAAGTCATTCGACAGCCTGCAGAAGGGCAATGGCTTCAAGTTCGCATTGGGTGCCGGCGAGGTGATCAAGGGCTGGGATGTGGGCGTTGTTGGCATGAAGGTGGGTGGCAAGCGGCGCATCACTTGCCCCCCGCACATGGCATATGGGACACGCGGCCAGCCGCCCATAATTCCGCCAAACTCGACACTCGTCTTTGACGTGGAACTTAAGACGGTGCACTAATTCCTTTTATTCGTTCTATCCACAATAAGTATATAACTTAAGCAGCAACAAACGAAAAGAAAAAACATCAGAAAAGTTGCACCATTTAGGTTTAAGTCACAACAGTGAGCATTTTTATTTTTTGCATATTGAACGTTGATTTAAAAAATAAAACAAATTTATAAGATACAAACAGTTTTTATTAACTACAACAGTCGGTTAAGCATTTTTCTGAGTTGATTCTGTCCCCGGCTGGCCCACATTGAGCAATGGCTCCGCTGGCAGCCTCCAGTGCTCGAGGACGTACGGTAAACGCTCGCTGGGATCGGTGCTCCAGTGATGGATGCGACACCTGAGCGTTGCCTGTTCCAACTTGTTGATCGTTATCGTGCAACAGAATTCCTTGTTCTCCTTCTTAAGGTCGGGTCCCTCGATACTCTCCTTGGGCAACCGAATGCACTCCTCCTTGCAGTGGAAGCCAGCCTTGCGCAGCGATGCCTTAATGTGCCACGGCTCCAGTACCCAAGGTTCGTCCTTGTTCATAACAACCGCCAGCACAATGGACTCCAGCATGTTCACCGTGCGTTGCGCATACGCTGAACTGTGTTGCACCGCCGACTTTTCGGCTTCCGTCTTGGAATACTTGGCAATGGATTCGGGTGTTTTGTAGGTCGCCAGTCCGGGCAGCAACAATTTGTTGTACACAAAATTTGGCTTCATAGAGACGACATCGCCCTTGTCGCCAACGCCCTCGACAAAGGTCTTGAGCACCACCTCCATGTTGGGGCGCTTCTTGACCAACGTATCTTCTACCAGCTCGTAGATGAAATGCTTAGCACGCATTCGTCGGGGTTTCTCATTAGTCTTGTGTAACAACGGTTCATATTTGCGCTTCAAAACGAACGTGGTCTGTTGGCAATAACTGCTGTTAACTACTTTTGTATGAGCTTCGATATGCGGGTAATACTTACCCGCACTTGCTGCTGCAGGCTGGTTGCGCTTCTCAGCAAATTGAACTGTGTAACGCAAATGTTTTTCAACATTTTGGCCAATGTGTCCCGGTTAGTTCAGTATAATAAGCTATCGTTACCGCGCGTCAATCGATTGTTATCGAGTTAATACCAACATTGACGCAATAAATGGTTCATGCTAGCGCAAAATGCGTTCGCCAACAAAATGTTTGCTGCACATATCGATAAATAGGTGCGCGCTCAAAACAAGTTTTATAAAAATAAGTGCTTTAATAATCAGTTGGTCTAAATGTGTCCGCAATTCTATGCTCTAATCGTGGCTTCAATCCATTCAAGATATGCAGAAACAAGCGTGTAAACTCCCGGCCAGCCAGCAAGGCCACAAGGTGTCAGCCCATAGGACACGATGCCTGCAAGATAATAATTGCTGTTGCCATCATACGTTTCGAGCGTAACTAGTTTTAGGAATGGAACAATTATATACAAATTATAGACTTTACTGATTAGCATGATATTACCCAATGGGCCACCAGAGTCACCGCGGCACGAATCGATGCCATTCTCTCCGCCGGCGCAGATTTGGTTCGAGGTAACTGTGCGATTTAGTTCGCTAAAGAAACTATTATGGCAGGTTGCTGTCGGTACAGATTCAAGTATAGCCTTCTGTTTGATATTGGGTATGATGTTTTTTTCAGTGCGACCCCAGCCAGAGATAACCAATGGCTGGCCAAGGAATATATTATTATGTTGCTCCGTTCGCAGGGGCAGGCAAACTGGCGAAACGGTCTGATTAAAGTTGACCGGAGACTTTAGACGCAGCAGGGCAATGTCGTGCAGTTGATCTTTGCGGCTGCCGGGATACTGGGGATGTGGAATAATCTCAGAGACAGCCACATCCACATGCGGTTCGTTGCAGTCAAGATTGCCATTTCGCTCCATTGTGCAATCCGGATTCGTATTCGTATCCCATTCACCCAAACGCACGCCGGTAAGCCGAAAATTCTGGGGAATGCCAGAGACACAATGTGCCGCAGTCAAGACATATTGATTGTTGATCAGGGTGCCAGCACAGCGGTGGCTGGTGACATCGTCAGCTAGAAAAGACGATCTTAGGGTGATTCATGTGGCAGCTGTGAACGGCCTTTGACACTTACTCCTCGTGTACTCGACGAGTGCCAGCCAGGGGAACTCTTTTTTGGTGGTGTTAACACCGCCCAAAATTCGATTTGCAAAGTTGTCACCACAGTGAGGAGCTTGGGGTAGCAGATTGGAGTGGGTTGAGAGCAAAGTCTGCTCTGGTTGGCTCTGCAGATCTATTGCGGATGTGGGCTGATACTGGCGATTATTTCCACTTCGATTGAGGTCACAGCAAATCTACATGATTAATATTATTGTTATCCACAATTACATCTGCTTATATCCAACTTGTACTTACCTGCACCGGGCCATCTCTATTGCCGCAACGGCTCCTCTGCAAGAGGCTACGCTCAGCAGCTGTGGGTGTCCTTTGGAGCAGCTCAAAGAGATAGTCGCATTCTCGAAGCGGGATGCAGATTCCACTTTGCTCCGCTGCCGTCGTACAGCTACCAAAGATCACTGCAGCAATGACAATAAGATTTCAATAAATTAATCAATATTCATTATTTATTCTTAGATTTGACTAGGTCGAGTTCAACACTGATAACCAGTTGTATTCTTAATGTTGTTTTTGACTTGTTTTCTTTGAACACATCTCTCTGAATCAATTACCAGCTTCTGCTCTCTTTCCCCTCTTCCCAATCACATACCTTGGGCGTAGTTTGGGAATATGCTTTGCAGCAATACTACGATCAGCAGGAATTTCATTTCGATTTATAAATTTAATTATGCTCTCTGATTTTTTCAATTGCGCAGATGTGCGGCCTCCACTGCCAGTTGAAATCACACTGAGAGCGGCTCGAAAATTTCAACGTACATCTCACCTCACCTGCAACTGGAATTGCGATTAAAGCTGGCACTGACAATGAGCTGTACCTGTCTTGGTAGTAAATTTGCACTGCAGACGATGTTCAATATGTTAATTAACATGTCGCGGGAAAATTACTTTATATTAAAGTATCGATACCAAAAATTAATCGACCTTATTAGGCAGAGTTATCGCTGTGTTAACGCAAAATGCTTCTGATATCGATAAGAACTCGCTAGTTTACTATCGAAAAATATGTTTGCGCGCAAGCAAGCAAGTGATCAAAGTATATAATAATTAAACACCAAAATCAATTGTATTACGAGTGGTTTAATATTCATTATGTAGAAATATCTTCATCACATGAGAGTAAGTTGAAGCGAAATTCTATGGTCTAATATTGCTTTCAATCCATTCAATGTATGCAGAGACAAGTGTGTAAACTCCAGGCCAGCCAGCAAGGCCACAGGGTGAGGGACCAAAGGACACGATGCCGGTCAGAAAATAATTGGCGTAGCCATTGATGTTTTCCTCCATAACTAAAATGAAATCCAAAACATTAGTGACAAACGAAAGACAATCGAACAGACCAATTGAACAATTACCTAACGGTCCGCCAGAGTCGCCGTTGCACGAATCTATTCCCTCGACTCCACCAGCGCAGATCTGATTGGGGATAAGTGTGCGTCGGGGGCTATAACGGCGGGCGCAGTCCGACGCAGTCACAGATTCGATTTGTGCTTTCTGCTTGATATTGGATGTCGCGTTTGTCTCGGTGCGACCCCAGCCGGCGACAATCATTTGCCGGCCCAGGAATATATTGTTCTTTTGCTCCGGGCGTATGGGCAGGCAAACCGGCGATATAAAGGCAGTGAAAGTCACCGTATTTTTGAGACGTAACAGTGCAATGTCGTGATGCTGATCCTGATTTCTTACAGGGTATTGGGGATGCGTAATAATCTCAGAGACTGTCACATCCAAATACTGTTCATTGCAATCCCTCCGACCGTTTCTCTCCTGGGTGCAATCCGGATTCGTAGAAGTGTCCCACTCGCCCAGACGCACACCCGACAAGCGCCAACTCGTGGGAATGACACGAGCGCAATGTGCTGCAGTCAGCACATATCGATTGTTGATCAAAGAACCACCACAGTGGTGCCCAATAATATTGTCAGCTAACAAAAAGAAAAACAAATATATATAAATTCACAGCGATCAAGATGCGAGGCGATTTTTGCTTACGTTTAGTGTATGCGATGAGCGCCATCCAAGGGAACTCCTTTTTACCGGTATTCACACCGCCTACAATGCGATCTCCAAAGTTATCACCACAATTGGGAGCTTTAGGTAACAAATTTTCCGAAACTGGTTGCTGGTTGCAGCAAATCTGCAAGAGGAAGAAGCAGAAGAGTCATATTAATGGTATCCATAAAGATGCTTATGTATATACTGGATACTTACCAGCACTTGGCCACTACGATAGCCGCATTGACTGTTCTGCAGTAGAGTGCGTTCAGCGGGGGAAATTGTGCGCTTCTGGACTAACTGGTAGAGATAACCGCATTCCTCGAACCTGATGCAGGTGCCAGTTTGTTGCTGTGGCGTCGTACAACGTCCAAAATTTTCTGTAACAACCATATTAGAATCAATGCAAATAAAAATCAAACAAAGAGAGCCATCGTCATTCTCAGACGAAAAAGTAATAAAATTCTACTCGGATTTCGCTGGATCGAGTTCACTGCTGATAACCTGTTGTCTTGTTATTGATTTTGGTTCTTTTGTTTTTTGTTTTCTTATATTATTCCAAACACTCCAACGATGGATGGCTGATCTTATCTGTGAGCTCACCTTGCGCGTAGCTTTGAAATATGCATTGCAGCAATATCACACCCAGCAGGAGCTTCATGCCGAATTCACTATTGTTATCTACACAGACTTATATATTTGAAACAGGTTGAAATGAAGCGCTCCGACGTGCGCACTTCTCCGGCAGTTGAATTACACTGATCGCGGCTTCAAAAGATCATCTCGATTCTACTCACGAGCTACCGCCAAGCTGCGGTGAATAAGTTTGAGTGGGAAATAACAATTAAACTCAGAGACAGGGACTTAGCAGGCAGTGGTGCGAAAAATTGCCGCTCTCTGCAACTGATTAATGCTTTTTGTATGTATGTGTATGTGTATGTGTGTGTGTGAATGTGTATGTGATAATCAAGAAATATGTATAAGACGATGATTTGGGAGAGGGACATGAAAACTTCTTCGTATTTGCTTTGGCACCCCGTCATTGCCTTTGGCCTCATCAATGCAATTTTCGCTTCAATGGAGCAATGATTTCTCTCCTACTTGAGTCTGACAGGTTTTGGCCCGTTTTAATAGCCTTCCACTCGAAAGTGCTTGCCGCATGCTGCTGCAGCCGACAAGTCGATTGAGCGCAAAACTGAAGTTCATTTCTTGTTTATTCTTTATTTCTTCTTATTTTCTATACACAATATACACGCACAATACCCATTTACTTGCAAGCAAATGTATACTATGCATATCAAAATCGACGTGTTAATTAACTTTCCATGTACTTAATTAATAAATGTAGAAGTTTAGAAATTTTTGAGTATTGCAGTGTGGGAAAATTGCACAGGTACAGTTAAAATTAAATGAAATAAATGTTAAGCGAATAATCGTGTTTAGAAATTTAAATGCCAAATTATTCTAGAGCTCAAAACCTGTTCGGTTCGTTTATAACAAAATTGTGGTTATTTTTATTATATCAATAAACAAATTTCGTGTGAATAACCATTGTTAATGGGTTTCAGGTTCAAAATGCCTTTTTTTATATCGTGAATCTTGATTCAAGAAGTTGTCATTAAAAAATAAAACATTTTTAGCTATTTTAAGCAATTTTAACGTCTCCTTAATATCTACAATCTCAAATCCTGAAAGGGCTCTTCGAAATGATAAGCCGAAAAGTATAGTTTAAGGATATTTATTCGAAGAGAAACGGTCTTAATCTAAGTATGTACCTGTACTATTCTTGGCTTTTTAACGGAAAAGTAAACAGGTTTTTCATTCAATAAGAAGCGCACTTAATCTAAGTACAAATATATTCTTGGTTAAAGATTTTAATATATTTTGGACTGGACAAAGAATTTCTATGATATACAATTACAATTCAAATAATATTCAATGTATTTGATGGTGGCTCTTTCCGTTTGTATAATTGAGATGAACAATTTTGCTGCATGTCAAATTTATTATTTATTTTTGTATGCATTTTTTTCATCTACTTTGGTCCTCTCTTAGGGTAGCATATTTTCGCGTATTCTAACTGAGAATTGTTAATGATTATATAATAACAAAAGGAATTATTCAAACTGGTGACTTACTTTTTGAATTTTATACAAACATACGTTACCAGAAGGATACAAAACGCAATGCAAATCGATATAGTAATATACCCAATGTTCGGTTCAGGATCTTTTCCTTTGTATCTTACAATTCTTGTGTTACCATAAGGTGGAAAGAGAAACCTCAGCATCTTGAATTTCAGTCTATTTAGGTAATTCTCGGGAATGGGTTTCAAATATTCCTCAACTGTAAATTGTTTATTTTTCATTTTTCAAATTCAATGTAATACCCTTTTGATTTCATTGCCTCATTGCCTACTTTGTTTACTGAGCGCCGTCAAAAGCACCCAATTAAATAAAAAATGTAAAATTATTGAAGCCACACCGACAGATCGAAGTCCATTAAATAATAAACTAACTGGTTCACTCTCAAACAAAAAATAGTTTTCTGGTTTTTTGAAATAGTTTCCAAATTACACGAGAAAATATTTCTTAATCTCTTGTGAATCTTGCTTAAATGGAAATTCACATTTACTCATAGGCATGAATAATAAACTGGTACAGATTAGCTAATAGATAGTGTCGCTTAAAGCTGTTAACGGCTGTGCGACTGTCCGACTTTCCGACTGTCCGTCGCTTGTCTGTGGTGGTTTCCCTGATAAATATGCACATGGCAGCAGGTGGGGATTACCTGTGTGCACAGAGGAAAGCCCAAAAACCCAACTACTTAATGCTATTGGCTGACCAGGCGAATTTCAAATGCTCACATTATCGGTTTGAATGGAAATGGGGGTATATGGTGTATACGAGTGAGTGCGTAAGTGAGTGCGCGGGTGTGCGGGTGTGTGAGTGTTCTCATGTGAGTGCAAATGAATGTGAAAAGTAAGATGAATGATTTCAATTTGTTACAAGTGCTTTTAACTTTAGATCCTGGTCAGAAGGCAGCCACGTCCGCATCATCTTGTACTTTCGTATGTGTAAGCATGTCTGCTATTTGAGTGTGTGTGCGTGCGTGTGTTTGTGTGTGTTTGTGTTTGTGTGTGTGTGTTTGTACATTTGTGTGTGAGGGGGGCTTCTGTTTATTTAGTGGCGGTTAGTTTGCTGATTTAATGCGGTTGGCCACTTCAGGAAAGAGTGGACGTCGTCAATTTTACCATTTCATTTGACAATGCATTTCATTAGGGGTAATTCCTATTACATTAAAGTGGAACTTTAGCCAGGCCACATACAGATGGGGTTTGTTTTTGGCTAATAAACACGACTCTTTACACTTGGCTGACATCAGAGTGTGTGCGTTTGTTGTGGTTTTACGTTGGCTCCATTTATGGGGGTGTACCTATTCGGTTTGTATAATTAAAAGCGTTTCGCTGCATTATTCATAAGCTGCAGGGCTTGCACGAACACAGATTCAGACTTCGTAGTTAGTTGGGGATTCGTGACAAATGGTTAACCATTTAAGGTCAAATCATTGTTGTTAAGCCAAGCTTCCCTGTCAATATGTATGTTAATCGGTAGACGAAGATAAAACTCACATTAAGTGACAAGCGGAACTAAACGCATTAAAATGTCAACGATGTCAATTTAGGAATCAATTGTTCAGAAACATTGCTGAACTTTTTTAATTAAACGAAATATGCCCGAGCGGGGGGTGCGAGAGGGAGAGAATGGGAGCGTAAGGAATAGAGAGTTGCGCATTTTCTGTTATTGATTTGTAGTACGTGCGACACCCCTACTCCTACCCCTACCACTACCCAACCCAGCCCGAACCCCTCTTGTTTGCCGACTAGAGGTTGCTTGGCAACCCCACAATCGAATTCTTATCTTTGCCCACTTCGGAACATTGCAGAAAAAATGGAAGACGACGACAGGCAGCCTGGCTGGCAGCCAGGCAGTTCCTTAAATTCCAAACACTTTGGTATTTGATCTCTAAACAATGCGGCCTCCGCATAATGACAGGCAACATGAAATGCCAACGATGAGTTTTACCAAATACCGAATACCAATAAAAGCGCACAACTCCAATGCAATGAATATTTATCCTATGTGTGTGTGTGTGTGTGTGTGTGTGTGTGTGTGGCAAAAACTCTTAAGCGCTCTGTTTATCTTTTCGTTTCCTTCTTGTTGTTTGCATTTTTTCTTTTGATTGAACTGAAATACTTACTTGGTTTGCGTAAAAGGAAGGGGAAGGTTTGCCATCAGAGAATGAGAATGAGAATGAGAGAATGAAAAATTGCCAAAGTTGCATTTAAAAACTCTTTATTGGAAATTAACTCTTTCTATATATTAAAATACAATCCAACAGTAAATACAATACAACATATTAAAATGCAATACAATACAATACCATACAATATAATCCAATGCAATGCAATGCAATACAACGCAGTTGACATACATACATGTATGTATGCATGTATGTGCCTATAAGTAGTTAAGAACGAGGGTCTTAAGTAATGATGATAATCGCATCATCTTTGAAATGCCTGAATATTTATCTTTGTTTTTAAGTATAATAATCGCTAGGATAGTTTTTTAATTATATTATTCTTTTGTTGTTTTTTTTTTGTTTTTGTTTTTTGTTTTTATAGTTTTTATTATTTGTTTCTTTTTTTTAATAACGCTGAAGTTCTTATTTCGTTTTTATAATATATGGTTTTTATTTAGAATTCATTTTGGAACTAGTCTTGGGTTGCATCTTATTCTTGACATTCACGACCATCAGGATAGATCTGTTCTGATCAGGATTTAACTGCCAAAAATCTCGTTTACTATTTTATAAAAGTAAATAACACTTTTTTTTATAATTCGATTGCTTTAAATTTTATTTGTTGTCGATCTGCTTATGGCAAAACTATTGTTCGATTTTTGTTTGTTTATTTAAATGTAATTGTAAATGGCCC
Source organism: Drosophila cognata (assembly GCA_035041535.1). Taxonomy (NCBI): domain Eukaryota; kingdom Metazoa; phylum Arthropoda; class Insecta; order Diptera; family Drosophilidae; genus Drosophila; species Drosophila cognata. The sequence continues at coordinate 5,569,821 of JAWNLC010000571.1, read as the reverse complement.
TATATAACTAATTCTTCTTCTTGGGGTCTTGCCGTCATTTAAAATTAGATTTCGATCAACTATCGTAATATGTATATGTATGTATATTGTATGTATATATTGAATCGCAAATTTATGATTGATTAAGGTATAGAAACTTTAATATTTTTCCTTTTTCATTACATTTTTTTTTTTTTGTTTTTTGTTGATTTTTTCCATATGAATTTGTTGTATATATATTTTTCTTTATTCTTTCATTCATTTACTTGATCATATCAATATATGTATATATGCAAGTATAGTTCATAAAACTTTTAACAATAATTTCAGTCGGTCATTTTGGTATGTAAATTATATATACTTAGACTAAAATTACTTTGCTGCTTTCGATAAAAACTACGTTTGCATTTTCGAAACTTTTGCTTTGCTTTTGTGTATGTTTTTCGTTTTCATTATCATTATTTTCGTTTACTTGTAAAATCATTTAATATATTTTTTTTTTAAATTAAGACACGAAATCGTTTAGGTTTAGATATGATTGCTGTTATTCAAATGATTGATGTAAAATTTCACGTTTTATCCCCCTCAAAAACTTGGGCGATGGTTTAACAGATCTGAATTATGAACTAAGAAAATACTCTATATTCTACGGAATTTGTCGACTGCAGCATCGTAAGCTCGGCAAAGCTGTTATAAAAAGATTGCCATAGTTTTTTTTTTTGCAGTTGTAGCTTTTGAAAAGGATATATCTACTTCGGAGGGCCGAAGTGCTGAAATCTCGCTGTAAATTGTCAAACACTAAGGGGAAGAATCTGCTCTTAGGCTATTTGAAATGCATTTCAATGACAATGATTCTATATAAAGTAAGGTATAAGTTAGTCGATATAAGTGTATATATTCTTGAAAGTATTAAAGATGATCAAAGTACATAGTCATGAAGTGTGTTGAGCAGCTTTTGTTTGTCGGTTTCTTTCAAATTGTTGTTGTTGCTTGTAAGTTTCGAAGAATCTTAACCTAATTTTAGATTTCCACTAGGGTCATATTGGAATTTCAGGTACTTTGAAAATCTTATGAATTATTTTGGCAAGTAACGAAAACACTTTAAATCGTCTACAATCTAAATCGAAAAATCGAAAAGAACAGTGCCCATTGGCACACATTGTATATTGAAAGACGTCTTGGTATGCGGCGAGTTTCGTCTACTCTAAATTGCTTTAAACTAATGTCGTTGTTTATTTCAATTCTCTAGTCGCTATAATCTATAGTTGCTATATTCCTTCATCGTTGTACTTAGTAAGTAAATCAAAGTTTTTTTTTTTGGGCTTTTAATCGAATATATATCAATAACAAATGGTTAAGTTTTTTTGTTTTCTTTTTTTTTGGTTTTATAACAAAATGCGCCTATATTTATTTAAATACTTGAAAACCGTCTAACGAATAAAAATGCTATTGAACAAATTTTGAAATTATAGCATGTAAAATTCTATAACGTTTCTTAATCCCATCTCAAGGAGAGGAGCTCTAATTAAAATTTAGTGCAGCTGCTAATGCGTTCAAAGGGCACATCGTAGGGTTGTACTAATTTCATATATATTTGTATTTAAGTATAATCGCTTCTTGTGTATGTATCGCATGTAAACCTAGATCAGACAAAAAGTTATAGTCACCATAGGAAGTCTGCTAAACCAGAGCTGGCAGATAATGCACGTTAAAGTTCTGAAAATTGCACACACTTTACTTGATTGTTCTTAAACATAGGTAGTCATCCATGTCCATATATTTATTGTGCACACAGACATACTCTTCTCAGGATATACTCGCATTTGGTATATGCTAAGTATGCTGGCATACAGTTTGAAACCGAAACTATCAATGCAGGATCACCTTCTTTAATCGTTTAATCGTTGAATTTGGTTTTGCTTTTGGTTTTGGAGATGCCTTTGGCTTGGTTCAAAACAAGTTTCTCAATGGGCAACTCTTAAAAGCATCACTGAGGCGTTTTTTCAATTTCGCTGAAAGTATAAAACAAGAATAAATCAGTTTATACGCACACAATGCAAGCAGAAAACTTTTTACAACTTAGTAAAATTGCCTACAAAAGTGACATGTAAAAACATAGGAGAAAAAAAGGAAAAATGAAAGAGTAAAATTTGTTTCGAGTTTTTGATTGCTTTTGTTTTGACTTCATCACCCTTCACTAGGAGGACAGGACAAATTTTCCCTAAGGGAGTTTGTTTTTTATGTTCATATATATAATTTTTTGTAGTTTTTTTTGTCAATTTAGCTGTGGCTTTTGCAACTTTGTCGTCTGGCTTTGTTTTAGTGGTGTGATATGAGGTATGGTCACAACATAGACTACCTACCTGGTCCCAGGATAAATATACTTATGACGTGACTTCTAACAACACAATAGAAAAATGCATATCGAAAGGAAATTTAAACACCTGAATATACTTACGTAACACACATCATCTGTCTGGAAAGAGAGCCCAATTAGCTACACATAACTCACCTTTGCGAATACCTGAGTATCTGTGATCTGAGTATCTCAAATGCAAAACGGATGCGTTTTGCATTGGTATACGAGAGTATGTGCTTAGTAATACTTAGTAGAAAACGCAGCACATTCCATTACACAATTTTTAAGAGTAGTAGTAGTAGTATTAATAGTAGTATACTTAGCGGTAGAATAGTTAAGATAGACGATAGACAGCAGTACCTGCGCTTAGTATTGAGATAAGTAGAGTACATAGGTAGTAGGTATGTTAGGTGGGAAGCAGGAAAGTAACAGGAAGGGATACAGTTAGAGAAATAGACATAGACAGATAGACAGATAGACAGATAGAGAGAGAGAGAGAGATAGAGTGAGAGCGAGATAGAGAGACACAGACACACACATATACGGAAGTTATGGAAGTGAGGAAAAACATTTAGACTAACAGTCATGCCAAATCAAGTTCGCTATACGTAGTATCAGACAGAGAGAAAGAGAGAGTCGCAGTGTATTGGCAGTTGTTGTAGATGTGGTACATATATGGGGAAAGAGAGAGAGAGAGAGAGAGAGAGAGATAGAGAAGTAGATCATAACCGTAACGCCTGGTGATTGTCTTGCTTTGCCCAGGAATGGAAGAAAAACCCATTGTATTATTTGTGTTTTCTCATATAAGTATATATTTATACATATATATCATGTTTTTATTATTATTTTTTTTTTCATTTAATTAAATGTTCAAAGTAACAATATAATTAATCAACTATTAACGATTTCCTTATGTTTCTTGCATTTTTGTTTTTTTGTTTTGTTTTTGGTATTCTTTTTTGTTTGTTTGTTGTTTTTGTTGTGTAAAGAACTGCTTTCACATCTAATAATGACTTGAATGGTATAATTTTCAACATTATTCTCGTATTTCGTTTGGTTTTTTTTTTTATGTTGGTTTAAATTCATTTCCCTATTTTGTTACACATATACATATATATATACATATAGCGATATATATACATGTGTATATGTGTAGGTATGTATATATATTTTTAATAATATTCAATAATAATCTGTTTTGATATAAACTTTCTGATATACATATACATACATTATCATAACTATATGTAATATTAAACATCAAAACAAAAAATCATCTGAACCATTTAACATTTTCAACATTTATGATTACGTTAAAATCTTCGTTATGATTGAATAATATGTGTTTTTGTATTTTTTCTTTTTTTGTTTTGTATAATTTTGTATATGTTTCTTGTTGTTGTTTTAAATGTTTATTCTCTTATTTTTTTGTATTTTGTTTAAACAATTCAAGTGAACTTCAATATCATATATATGTATTTGAAAGAACGCAATAGAGATATTTTCTATATAGAATCTAGTCAAACATTCGCTATATGTAGTATGTAGTAAGTAGAAAGCGCTTTACTCATTAGATCTAAGAGCTAAGAATTGGATAGAGCATAAGACTTGGGTTCGGTAAAACTAGTAAAATCTGTTTTTGGGGGAAATAGTAGTTGTAACAGTAGAATAGTAATAGTTGTATATAGTATAATGCTAGGCTCTAGTTGTAGCATTTTGAAGTTTTGCAGTGAAAGGATTTAAGCGTTCTTCAAATAGAATCTATGCGCTTTTCATAGGAGCCACTTTAAGGCATTCAATCGTTCCTCACTTTGTACGGAGCGAGGGGCACTATAGGATTGGATTGCTTTCTTAGATTGACAGAGAGAGGGGGGCTGCGGTAGCCCGAAACTAAGTTAAATAGTTGTTGCTGATACAAGAAGAAACAGTTCAAGATTGGTTCAGTGCTGATTGAAAGGGACATAAGAAAATTTCTCGGTATTTCTGTTTTGTTTTCTGTTTAATATTGTATGTTTAGTATGTTGATTGTTCATTATGATACTGTTGATGTAGTATATTATATCATATAAGCTATAGAGTACTTTCTTTATTCATTTATTTTTTCTCTTTTTTTTTTCTTGTGTATATTCTCTATTTATGGTATGCTATGTAGATTGTACATTAATTTCTTTGGTATTTGTTAGATCTGTACATAACACTTTAAACATTTACAACACCATATTTGTTTGGCTATTTAAATGCACGTGAATCTATATATGAGTAAATGTATGTGTATGTTTGTGTTTATAGATATATATATATATATATAGATATATATATATAGATATATATATATATATATATTGACTGTTAACTTATAGTTGATCATTTACAAAAGAAGAGGAAAATTGTTCACAACGTTAAGAAATAATGGTGTATTATAGAAATTTTGTGTAGTGATTATTTAATTATTATTTTTTGTTGTTGTTTTGGTTCTGTTGTATATTTAAAAAAAAGGATTTCTTTATCATATATATATATATAGTACATATAAGGTTACTTCTGTAGTAGATGTAGGTTGATGTTGTTCTTGTACTTGTTCTGGTTGTTGTTGTTGTTGTTTTTCTTGTGCTGTTGTACTTGTTGTTGTTGTTGTTGTTGTTGTTGTTGATGATGATACGAGTGGTATATCATATAAAACACCGAGAGTACATATGTCTGAAAGAGACCAGCGAGTCGTAGTTGTTGTGAAGATATTGTAGAGTTGTTGTTGTTGATGTTGATGTTGTTGTTGTTTCGTGTTGTTGCAATGTTGATGTATTTTTATTTTCAGATATTTTTATTTTTTAGGCAGAGTAGTAGTAGTAGTAGTAGTAGTAGTAGTAGTGGCGCAGATTAAAGATTCAAAAGAGTGTTTCAAATCAAAAGAAGAGAGAGAGAGAGAGAGAGAGAGACACCAGAGAAAGAGAGAGATATAGAGAATGCAGTGTGATTAAAACATTTATTCATATGTATTTATTTATATATATATATATATATTTATATATTGTATATTGATTAGTAGTTAATATTTAAATGAAAAATTATAATAAACAAGAAGAATTCTAACTTCGGACGAGCCGAGGCACAAAAATGTCCTTTCCAAATGTCCATTCTATGTTTAAATATATGTATAAATAGTATTTGATATTGATATGATTTATTATTGGTTATCTCTATAAGGCATACTACAGGCGGATGTAAAGACGGATCTTTTTTTTTGTTTTTTGTTTTTTTTCTTCTTTTTTTTTTGTACAACTTTGGAAAGGGCATGCCGTGGTAGTACAGTCAGTGGTACACAGAAAAGAGTGATATAGAATTATTGGTAGCACAATACATACGAATACTAAATGCGAGCCGTGTTTTTAGTCGATAAGCAAAACAAACAAAATGCCATCGATTCTGGTGCAATTAAGCACGCACCCATGTACAATTCAATTCAGTATTAAATATATATATATACATATATATATATGTATTGCTTTTCCCATTACTTAACGGCTCGCATCTGTATGTGTGTGTATATATATATAGGTAATTTTGTATTGTATATGTACATTCATGCATACAATGTTGCATTCTGTACCAGAGTAATTGGGTTTTTTTGTATTTATTAATTTGGTGAAACATCGTATTATATATACAATCTGGAGTGGCACTGGTACTGTAAATGTATATATGTTTTGTAGGCAGTATATATATATTTATATATACCTACCCTTTTTACATAGTGGATCAGACAACAGATAAAGATATGTATTTATATATACGTGTATATATATATATATAATGTATTTTGGTATTTTTTTATATATTGTTTGTTAAAGGTTCCGTCTTTAAATCCTTGGCATTGTATGTATTTGTGGCATTACGTATTTTTTTTGTATGTAAGTATATATTTTTGTTTAATTCTGCATGCGACTATATTTGAAGTGTCATGTTCTTTGGGGCAGGTTGGGTTTTTTGCGGGTTGGGGGGTTGGAGGGTTGGAGGGTTTGCTTGCAATTGTGTGCGCTTCTCGGTGACAAAAATGTATGCTAAATGTATCACAGCATTATGCTCTCGAACTGCCTAGCTTTTCTTATGAACTATTGTCCTTTGCTAAATGGCTACATATGCATATGTGTATATAATATATATATCTAAGATTTCTTTTTTTTTATATTTTGTATTTTGATTTTTGTCATACAATATATTGCCTACTGTATAATAGTTTGTTTGTCAACTTAAGCAATAGAAACTCAAACTCAAGTTTTGTAATGTTTAATGTATATAGATTTTAGTTTAGGTAGGTATATAGTAGGTGGTTTACTTACTTTTCAGAAGCATCAATCAGTATGTTCAGTAAGTATCTCAAATAGCTTAGAATGTCTCAATTGTTGTGTGTAGTATGTTTTATTTTTTTTGTATAGGAAAGAAACAAAATGTTACAGCTGTTAAAGAAGAGTTCTCTTGAGTTTAAGAAATAAACGATCGTGAATACTTTTTTGGTTTTTTGTTTTTTTGTTTTTTGTTTTTTTGGAATATTCATTTCGAGTACCAACGACGATTTTAACATTTTCAGCAGTCAATTTTTGCTTTAGCGAATTTTCATGGAAAATTGATTTGAATTGTTTTGGAAATATACCAACAAAAGAAGTTCGAGTAAATCCATTCCTTTCATTTTATACTCGTGTATATTTGTAGGTATGTATGCATGTTATGTATGTTATTAAAGTCCAAAAAAGATTTTCAGCAACGTATTTCGACGGTTCGACATTATTCAGCAACCTCCATTTTGTTTTTGTTTCTGACTCTGTCTCTGTCGCACCATTCGCATTTTTTTTTTTTGTTTAGCTTCGATTTTGACATCGATCTCGAATTTGAATTCGTTTTCGTATTCGAATCGTTATCGTAATTTCGTAATGCTATCAACTAAACAACGGTTATGTATTGTATATTTGGGGCATTGAGTATATTACATTATCATCGAAGCAAAAGTGATTTGAATATTATTAAAGGCGTTTACTATATTTCGTTTATACATAATTTGGTTTATGCTTTAACTACTTTAAAATTCAATAGGATTTCACCGTCCTGTTTTCATACATATATGTATTTATATATATTGATTTTTTTGTTTGTTTTCTTTTTAAATTGCATCATTCATTATCGTTTGGTAGTTATTATTACTATTATAATATTAATGTTATTATTGGTATTATTATTATTATTATTATTATTATTGTTATTATTATTATTATTATTATTATTTTTATGACATAATATAATCCTTAATATGCTTCACAATATCTCAATCTGCGGCGTTTTATAGTTTTGCTCGATTTATTGCTGCCGAATTATGAGTTTGGGTTATATGTATGGTAAATAGATTATTATTTGTTCATGCTTTTCCAATATTATGTAGAACGATTCGAACATAATATTTTTTATAACTTTATATATATCAACAAATTGAAGTTGAAGTGATTTAAATCAATTGCATTTTATAAATGTTTCGTTTTATGTTTTTTTTTTTTTCTTTTTTGTGGATTTTCTCTGTTCTTGTTATTATTATTATTCGAATTACATTTTATTATTTATATATATATATTTTTTTTTTTTATGATGACTGACATATCACTGCATGACACATTTTCCCTCTATTTGAGTTTTTAGCTCATTTACTTGCGTTTCTATTTGATTTTTCAGTTCTGTAAAAAGAAATTGAGTATGGAAACAGCAATAAATAAGCATATTTTGTAGAGTAGACTACAAATGTTATGTATGTTCAACTGGTATGTATATGTATTTTTATGGATGCTCATGTTAACTAACATAACGCTACGCAACGAATTGTCACGTCACGCAACGCAACTTAAGGTAAAGTATTTGAGTGCAACTGTTAACTGTACGTTAGCCATATATATTTGTTCTAAATAAAAATAAGTTACAAGTATTTTTTGCTTTTGATGCGTGGAATCAAAGGGACATCACTTAAAATGCACATCTTGCCAAAATCATAATTCCAAATGTTACAATAATAAATGTTCAATCAATCAAAGTCTGTAAAGTAATGTTAACGTTTTTGGAGTACCCATGTTAATAGCAGTAACAGAACGTATATGTGTAGTTAGAAGAGAGACAAGTGTAGATAAAGTAGATTTAGAGTCATTGTAAATTGTGAGTGGAAACGAGATAGCGATAGTTGAGCAGTGTGATATAGAGATTAAATGATGTGTGTGTTAAAGTCGAGGAGAAATACACATACATAGACAGCATATGCAATATATATATTTTACATAGACGTTCAAGCATTATGTAAAATACATATACCACACATGGATTGAAGAGAAAACAGAGAGTAAACAATTTGCAAGAGGGAAAAAGTTTTGTATATGTGTACGAAAGTTGTTGTTTAGATAATTTTTGCTATGTTTATTTTTGTTATTACATGGTTGACAAACACAGTTAGGAAAGTTCTTCGGCAAGTTTATTTGGAAAATATTATTTTGTTATGCGTGTTTAGTTTTCATATGTAATTGAGCACACAAGCCATTGAAAATAAAGTTGCTTTTAGTTTAGTTTTTATTTAGTTTTTAACGAAATCATACAAAGTTCTATATATTAATTAGTTAGTTAGTGCAATTGGTGAGTTTGATGTTGTAAAACGAAAAACATAAACATTTTTTTTTTTTGTTAAATAATGTAAGTATAATTGAATAATCATTATAACTATTAGCTATCTAGCTACACCTACACCTGAAGTATACAACCCCAAACTATAATCGGAGTCTGAACATTACGAGCATCCCCCTAGCTATTTAATTATGCATTTTGTTTGGGTTTTCTGGTCTCGTGTGAGAGCTGTTTTTGTGGCGAGTGTTACGGAAACATTTAGTATTGTATTCAATCTGGCTAAACGACAATAAATTCGACTCTTTACAGATAGATAGACAGATAGTTTGAGAGAGAGAGACGGAGAGATAGAGAGAGAGATAAGGAGAGAGATAGAGAGCGAGAGAGAAAGAAAGAGAGCAAGAGATAGAGAGACAATGGTGGAACAGATGAATACAAATGCAAAGAGATTGCAATTAGATTACCACACACAAAATGAGTAGATTATACGAATTGTAGCACTTACCTTAGTCTAATACATTATTTAACCTAAATACATTGTGACAATCTTTCAATCGTCCACTAACATCAATCAATCAATTTCAATTTGCAACCCAGTTTTGAATACAACACATAATTTGTATAGTAGATACCATTGAAATAAGAAGAACAAATGAAAATATCTAACTAAAAGATGAGTTAAATGAGGAAAAGTATATGAGAAAATGGAGTGCACACTTGATAGGCGTTAAAAGTTGTTTCATTCGTTGCTTTAACTTGATTTCAGAGTTACGTTATATAGAGTTAGCTTATATACGTGATAGTAGTAGATACGATTAGTTAGAGCTTACATTAAATACGCACAGGAAACATAGTACAGATATATAGAAGTAGTAGTAGTAGTAGTAGAGATAGATAGATGATAGCTTTAGTTAGTAGTTCATAGTTCATAGTTATAGACACGAGCACGAGAAGATTACGGGACAAATAAACACACACACACACACACATATACGCATACACACACACAGAGAGAGATTTTTACGAGTACTACGTTCAAGCGTCGTTGTGTGTATTGCAGTATTTATTTATTTTTAAAGATTGTTTTTATTTGTAGTTGTTATTTGTTTTGTAGTTGTAGTTCTTGTTCTTGTTGTTGTTGTTGTTGACAGCCGCTTGATCAAAACTTAAAAAATATATAAGTAAATATATAACTAAAGAGCTCATACAGTTACACACATATATATATATAGCACTAGACATATGGACAGTCTCGTCCGACTTGGTGAAACAGATAATAGCATAGATTAAAGACCAGTTGAAGATAGTATATACATATACATCCATATAGATAGATAGATAGATAACGTATGTATATATGAGTACGATCAACATACACATACATACAGAATGGTGCAAAATTGAAGTCGAACTCACTTGTAAAATCGTCGAGCTCCTCCTGCTCGGCCTCAGCGGCGAGCTCCTCGGGCGTCTTCTTTTTTCGCATCAGCGGATTGGGCTCTTCCTGTGGCATTGCCTCGACGATTTCCTCCTTTTTCTTGATGTTGTACTGTAAGAGTGTCGCCGGACAAGAGAGCCACATTTATGTTATATATTTTTAGACTGAAAACCGTATGCTGCTCACTCATCATCACTTATCATTTATCATTATTTATAACACTTGAATCACTGGGACATTTGTTGACTTGGTCCTTTGTAACTCAATCTGACTCCGTTAGGGAGTCGCTCGTTAAAAGGACTCCCTACTAGAGTCAATTTGAACTGCAGCAGGAAGTTCGGAAGCACACTTTCAAATAACACCGCACATTGTCGGAGGACAACAAAACAGCAGAAGAGCAGAACAAAACAGATTGCCGCTTACCTTATCGCGTATATCCTGTCTCATCTTTTCGCGCTCCTCCTCCATTTTCCGGTGCTTCTCCTTGCGCCGGTCTTCGGCCTCACGTATGGCCTCCTGGCGCTCTCTCTCCTCCTCCTCTGCCTTTTCCTTATCGTCGCCATCATCGCCGCCATCACCTCCTACAGCGCCTGTGTACAGAAGATTCAAAAGGATTCATAGCTTAACAATGGGCACAAATGCTCTTATCATGTGCGTATTATTTTTGAATAGACTTATCTTTATTTGTATACCCTGAGTATTTACTGTACAGTATACATTAGTTTGGGTCACTTAATTGCTAAAGATTATTCACAGTGCTCGCTCTGAAAGTAGCATTTTCAGTTGTTAAATAGTTGTCTAAAACTGTTATCTAAAAAGTTTACTTTAAAACTGCGAATTATTTAAATGGGGATTTGTTTTTATGTAATCAACATAATATTAAATATTGAATTAGACATTATATTAATAATTGTTGTATAAGATAATATTACTTTACATTTTTATAAATGGAAATATTGATTTAAATATTTTGTAAATATTCATCAATATAATATATTCTACAAGGCAAGTTTCTAAAAGACTTTCTAACAGCACGTTCCAGTTACCGAGCGATCACTGTAGTGTATATGTATTCGAAACAAAATCGGTCATGACCAATTTTAGCTTGACATTTTGACACATAGGCGGCATAGATTATACAGCAAAAAAAAAACATAAAAGACATCGCAAATGGCTGTGACTGAGTCTCACTCTGAGACTGAGCTTGAGGTTGGTAGTGGAAATGTGGGGCTTATCATGTCGGGTTGGTGGCAACGCGATTAGTTGCTGGGAAGCATTGAAAGCGACGCGACGCAACGGTTTAGTCCGCAAAGTCGGCAGTATCGAAAAGTGTTTGCGGATGTGGCATTGTAGCAATTTCCGGTGATTTGCATTTGACGTGACCTTTTGCAACAAAGCTGACCTTTAACTGGCCAAGGACAGTCACAGTCACACTGAAAGTGAAAGCCTAGCAGCTAACTGCAAAATCATTCAGAGTTCAGAGCTCAAAGAGGCTAGATGTATCGTCAAGTGTTTGTCTTGTTGTTGTCGGTTGCATGTGCCACATGTGGCAGCGCGCTCGATGATACAACTCGATTTGGCCAAGAGCTGGAACAGTTGCTAGACAGCACGCGTTCGCCCTGCCAGGACTTTTACGGTTATGTTTGTGCACGCAGTTCAAATGAGGACCAAACGTTGCGACACCAGCGAGATCAACAGCGTTTTCAGCAACTGCTCCGCTCTGCTAATCCTGGCCAGCTGCTGGCCATGGAGCAGCAGCTGTTGAACTTCTATACGTCCTGCCGGATCAGTCGTGGCGTGGCGGCGCTACGAATGTCGCAGCTGTATAAGAGCACTGGCGGTTGGCCAGCTCTCGAGACACGAAGCTCCAATCGGACGCTCAGCTGGTTGGGATTGCTGGGCTACTTTCATGAGATGGGTGCTCCATATTTCTTTGAGAGCACCATTATCATCCAGTCGAATAAGCGACTGGTCACACTTCAGCCGGATACGACACGACGTCACACGGTGACTAAGTTTGAGCAACGCATGGGCGATCTCCTGAAGAGCTTTGGTGTGGAGCAGAGTCGGGCGCATGTCGCCTCGCTGGAGGTGCTCAGCTTGGAGCGCAATCGGCGCGAGATTGTCAAGACGGAGCGCAGCGACGATCAAGTGCAGTATAGCTATGCGAACTTCAAGAGCAGCTCGTTTGGTAATGTCTCCTTGGCTGACTTGGACTGGGATGGCTACTTCAAGCAAATCCTTGGAGGTAAAAGTCTTCGGCCAACGGACGTGATTGTGGTGAAGCAGTTGCCTCGACTGGTCGATTATGTACAGTTGCTGCAGAATACCAACATGCATCGTCTGCTCAATTGGATTTGGATAGATTATCTTATGGGTTCGTATACTTAATAATTGGTCTTCCACATTAAGCATACGCCACGCTAACTGTCGAGTTTTTATGGCATGTTCCCAAAGCGTAAAAACTGTTTATTGATTTTATGCAAAATGGAACGCTTCTTTTTTTTCGTGTCAGATAATGAGTTAATTGGACAATGTGCGGTCGAAAGGAAATTTTTTGAGCAAGAGATTGAAAAATTACTAGGAATAACATTCTATAAAAGTCAAAGACAGTTTTAGAGTCGCAATTTAGAATTCTAATCTTATATTTATACGGATGTAGTTGGAACTTATGAGGCCTTTTTTTAGAGTCTAGTTTCAAAACCTTTTGCTGTTATTGTAAAGGATGATATAAGTAAATTTGTATGCTTAAGCAGCATAAAGAATTTGTAGTTCATATATGAACTCAGGAACTGTTGTGCTGACGAAGGAGAATATTGTGTTTTCAGAAGATTTTTTTGTTTACACAAATTGAACACGATTTTGATAAATTTTCTTGGATAGTTTATGGCTTTTAGGTTTAAGCTGTAAAATTCTGTTATATTAATATATATAATATAGTATTTAAACTAGAACTTGAAGAAGATGTTTGCCAAAAACTTAATCATTTCAAAGACAGTTTTCTATCTAATATCCACGAACATTACTCATACGCCAAGTTGACAATTGCAGATATCGCTGCCTCTGACTGTCAGCAGCTGGCGGAGACCTATGCAGGTGATGTCTATGCGCATCTGCTGCTGCGCTTGAGCGTCGATCGGGAGAGGATGACGGAAATGTACGCAGCGATAGGCAGAGCCTACAAGGAGCAGCTGTCGGGCAGCGTTTGGATTGATGAGATTTCAGAGCATGCCTCGCAGCGTTTTCTCCACCACATCATGCATGTGACCGTAAATGGAGACGAGCGTCTGGATGCTGCCTACCGCGAACTGGACCTGGGCAGAAGGAATTTCTATCGCAATATGGAAAAGTTGCGTCGCTTTCAACACAAACGAACGTCGCCCAGTCCAGAAGAGCTGCAGCTGCGCCAGTATGCTCAAATCTTTGTGACAGTAAATGGCCTGTTGCCCAAATTGAATCTGAGCATGCCCTTGAACTATTTGCTGGTTGGGGAGCATTTTGCACGCAACCTCATTGCCGCCGGCAGCAGTACCCGGACGCCGGGCGCCTGGCGCAGCATAGACTCGGAACGGCAATTTGCCCAGTTCCAGCAGTGCAGCAACTCATCGAATACCAATGAGCTGCTGCTCGCGATCTTTGGCCAGCGGCAGGCGGGCAATTGCTACAGACAATGGCTTGGACAGCAGTCAACTGCTGCTCTCAGGCGACAATTGGCGCCTGCTAGCGGCCAGCGGCTGCAGTTATCCCTGGAGCGTCTGTACTTTATTGGTAGCCTGCTGGTGGATTGTCGTGAGTTGCAGATTGTGGGAGGCATGCAGCTGGATCGGAAGCGGCAATTGCAGCACACACTCTTGCGTAACTCGGCCGTATTCAGTGAGGCATTCAATTGTCGACCAGGCGATGCTCTCTACTCACAGCAGCCGCTCTGCAAGCTTGCGTGACAAAAACACATACACACACACACACACAAACACCACACACACACAGAGAAAGGGGGAAAAACACTACTTGAGAAAGTTAACAATGAAACGTGAGGAAAAAGAAAACTTTTGTGCGCTTCTTTAATGCATAATAAATTGTAAAGCAGACAAGAACTTTTGTACGGATTTTTGGCGCAGACCTTGAACTTTTTACGAATTACTCTTTCCATTTCGCTGCCAGTGGTTATTTTGTTGTTTGGTTAAAAATCGATAATTTTACGCCTCAAGCTCGGTAATCACGTGCCCTGTACGGAAAATGGGGGCCCTTACGGTTTTTGATTGATTTTTGCTTAGTTTGTTTTTCTTTTTCGCTTTTCCGCAGCATATGTTTCAGTTTTTTCTTCTATGCATTTATGTATTGAGTATTGTATTGAGAGGATAGTAAAATAAAGGGAGAAGTTTAGTTTAGTTAGTTTGTTTTTGTGACTTACATTTAGCAGAGAGTGTATCAGTTACAGTTGTAGAAATAGACAGAGAGCGAGAGAGAAAGATATAGACATAGATATATATATATATATAGATATATATTGAGATGAAATCAACCAGAAAAAGGCACACAACATCGAATAGTACGGGAGTACGAAAATACGATTTAGTTGTTAACTAAGGCCATACCAATGAAATTCATAATTTCGTGGCGCTTTTAGGCCAATGCTATCTGTCCGTAGTTGTGGCTTTTGTTGGAAACACGCACACGCTAAAATGCAGCCACTGCTGTTGCGACGATGTCGATACGACTGACCACCGCACCGCTAACGCCTCACACACACACTGACGCTGACGATGGCGAATCGTGCCGATTGCGATTCCGAGTTCGAGTCCAGAGTCGTCGCTTCTGCTGCAACTAACTGACACAGTGAACGGTGCTGTTGCTGCTGTTGCTGCTGCTGCTATTGCTGCCGTTGCTGCTGCTGCTACTGCTACTGCGATTTCTGGTTCGGTTTTTGTTTCGTCTTCGTCGCCAGCTGCAGTGTCTTCGGCTGTCGGTTCGTGTGTTGTTGGTGTGCCATGCATTGGTTGCCATGACGCTTACACTGTAATCGATTGCCAGCAGTAACAGTAAAAAAACGAAGTGCGAACGCGTCCACGAGCGCACACGAACTGAGCACAGCACACAACTGAAACTGAAACTGAACTGAAACTGAACGGAACTGTTGTCTACTTTCAGGCGGAGATGCTGCGAATGCTATCTCTCGTCGCTACTTTGTTTGGTGAGTGAGCGAACTTCAGTCGCTGGAGTGCAAGCCTGGAGTAGGAGTATTGCCAGCAGTCGCCAGCCTTTTTATGCCCAACTCGCTGCAGTCGCTGTTCTCAGTCGCAGTCTCAGTCGCTGTCGCGGCTGTCTCTGCTGCAGTCGCAGTCGCAGTCCCAGTTGCTGGACCGCGTTGTGATTTTGGATGACCTAAGCGCAGGGGTTGACTCTTTTAACTGTTCGCTGTGAGGGAGTCTGCGCAGTTCAAAACTTTAGCGCGCTGATAACAACAGCAGCCGTCTTAGCAGTCTCGCTCTAATTATTTGTTGTCGCACTCGGGCAGCGCTGTCGACGTCGACGCAGCCTCCCAACGGCGCAAACGCACAGCATGAGAAATTCCCATGCGCTGCTCTTGAGCGCTTTTCAACCATCTGCCGAGCGGAATTGGGGTGGTAAGGGTAGTTGGCGGGGCTGCTGCTGACCACATTTTGCTGCTGCCGCTTTTGCTGCATGGTGCTAAAGGCAACGCACATTAAATTGAATTTATAGTCATCAATTTGCTGAATAGCAGCGTGAATTAACTTATTTTTTTTTTAGGGTTTTCGTTCATCGCTTTGATTTGTGTCGACGACCATTTATTGTTTTTCTTAAATCAGTGCCAAAGTATTTTATAATAAAAATTGATTTCACTCACACAAACAAAAATGGTGTCAAATTTTATTTTGCCAAAGAGCCTAAAAGCGGCTCTTCTTTTCCCCGTCCACCAAGTATGCGCAACGAGAGGCAAAGCGCCATTCAACCATCCCCCCAAACCACACCCCTCACTGACTGTTGGAGGCCAGCCATGCGAATGTTGCGCTTTTATGAGAGTTTTGTAATTTGCTTTATGAACTTTATGAACTTCCTTTTATGCCATTTGCCGTTTTCCGTTGTTCTTCCTTTGACTTTTTAGCTTTTCTATATTTGTGGCTGCAACTGATTCTGGGGCACCTTTACCTACATATGGATGTATGTATGTATGTATGTATTTATCTATCTGTATATTGGCAAAGTCAGTTTGGAGTTTGCCTTGGAGCTGAACTCTGGGCAACTCAATTAAAAACTAATCAAGCCTATTGTAATATAATTATCATGACAGCATAATTAACACCGCTTGTGTATGCACCCTTCTCCACTCCCCACACACCACCCCTCTTTTGCACCCTTATCAGCATCTTTTCTCAATTTTCTTCATCAATTTTGTGCTCTTTACTACATTTTTGCCGGCTATTTTGCATATTTCATTTATTTTCTAATGGACAACCCGTTGGCCATCGATGGACCTTTAAGACTCCTCGGAAGCCGTCAATTTGCATGCAGCATTTTCTTGACAGCTCCACCCCTTCCCTTCCCCCTCACACCTCTTTGCCCACGCTTGGCAAATGAAAAAAAAAAATCACTTTGAATCTATCCTGAGTATACAAATTGGTTGTTCTAAGGACTCTTTTTTTCTTGTTCTTTTTTATGTCTTTTATTTTTCTTATTTTGCGTTAAAAGCTTTACTTTTTTGTGTTGCGTGTCTTGGCCATAATGAGGGTACTTAATACCTAGCCCTGCGGCTGGGCGGTGTTATGTAGTTGTGGATGTCTCGATGTATGTGTGTATATGTGTGTATGTGCTCGCTATATATCATCTGTGTGTGGCGAGAAGTTCTTGGCTAAGTGCTGGGCCCCAGTCATAAGTCTGATATACGATCTAAAGACCGGATAAGTAAGTCGCATGCTGCGTTTTATTGCTTCGACTGCTATTTTGAATACCAACACGTCGGGCTTTGGGAGTTGGAGGTTGATGGGGGATGAGGGTAGGGGTTGGGTGGTGACCTCTGCCGTAATTGTCATAGGCTGACTGGGATGTGGATCTGAATGTGGATGACTGGATGACTGGGCTGGTGACATTTATGCGACTTAATACGCGCACGCTGAGGGAATACTACATTAGAGTTCCATTTCCATTTGTATGGTCACACACACACACTCGCACACACACACACACACGCACATACTTATGAGAATATGTATATAAAATGACAAGAAAGCGTCTTCAATTTGTGCGAGTGCCAGAGAGCGCCTCAGTTGCCCATCATCCTTTTCGCTCCTTATGTGCGTAATTTTTTCTGCTTGCTCTTTTTTCTTCTTAATTCTTTTTTCTTTTTTTTTTTGCTGCTATTGCTGTGTGGAGTTGGTAAAAAGGCACGAACGTCAAATTATTTTCTTACTTAATCCGGTTCAAGACCGCTGAGCTTTGTTACAGCCCCCCTACCCCCCACTCCACCAACTCACTTCGTAACTCGGCAGCGGCTGCATCCGCATCTGGGTCAGAGCTGGAGATGACGACGACGAGGACGGCGCTACAAATGACAGGAAGTGGGCGGTCGCCCGGCCGAGCGAGCGCAATCCTTGTGCGTAAGTAGAGATGCTTGGCTTAAGCAGCTGAAAATGCGCGTTGCCTTGCCGGCACTTGCTGCCACAACACCACCCCTGCCAACTTTTCAGCAGGCAGTTCATCATCAGACGCCCCTCGCGCGTTGCAAATGATTTCATTGTCATAGTCGCTAATAGCAACTACCATATTCCCGGCGTAATTACATTTTGACAGCCTCAAAGAGCCCGGAATATTTACTTATGGCCCCCTCACACATATACACACATACACACACACACACACACCGACCCTCTTGACACTTTTGGACGTGTATCTTTAACTCGTATAGCTGTACTTGTATCTGTATCTGTATATTTAACTGTAACTGTAGCTGTGTGAGTGTGCATAAATAAGTAGAACAAGAAAAGAAAAGCAATTTTTTGGGCACATCGAGGACGAGATACACTTGTTGAAGTTGAGAAACACTTGCCGAAGATGAGTTACACTTGCCGAGAAGGACATACACTTGCCACCAGCTCACATATTAATTTCATTATTCAAAATTCGAATCTTTATTTCCGCATCTGTAAACTTGTGTACATTTTGGAAGCATAAAAACACTATAAGTTTGATTGGCTTGGAAAATCTAAAGTTTGTTAATAAATGTTCTCATCTTTAGACCGATAATGTTTAAGGTAGCATTATGATAGGCCGATCTGATATATTTCTACTTAAGTAAATACTGGTAACAGCAATAGTTATAATAGAAATAGTTGCATCAATATATCATTAATTCCGACAATTTTTATAAAGACTACAAATACTTAACAAGAATGCATAGTATACTTTCAGGGGTATGTCTTCCCTAATGCGACACAAGCCTCACAATGAAAATAAAAACACAACCCTCTGCATAGGGTATATTTAGAAATGGGCAAGTGTTAAGCAGTTGTCGGCACTGTGCGTTGTACTTGTGGCAAAGTATGCCTCAGATAATGCTCCTTCCTTTGAGTGAGCTTCCTCAGTTGCTGAGTTGTTCAGTTGTCAGTTGTTCAGTTGCTCAGTTGCTCAGTTGCTCAGTTTGGCTTCTGGGCTCTTCTACATAATGACGCAAGTAAATCTCATTGCCATTTCGCTGGCTGGCTGCACTCAATGCTTTTCTCTAGCACCAGCAATTAGTTGTTAGCCGACAGCACACCCATACAACTACACTCACACGTCGCAGCAGCAGTCCCTATCTACCTACAACATTCCCCCCCCCCCCCCCCCCACCGATCACATCCACAGCTGTTCATGTCAATGTCAGGAATGTGCCTTCATGTCAGCAAGCGCTGGAAATTTGACAAAAATGCTGCCAAGTCTCGCGTTCCCTTTGCCTCTGACAGCTGATAAACTGCATGCAAATATTTTCGGTCGCTACGGAGCAAAAATATTTAAAGAATTTTTAATATGCACCATTTATATGGAACTCCCATCTACCCCTGCCACAGACCCGCACAACCCAGTACATAGCTTCCCATACACACACAAACTCTCTGAGAATTTAATGCGTCATTTTGCGTATAGTTTTGTGGTCTTTGGTGCCCACAGAATTAGTTATGCCACGCGGCACTTAGGACGTGATGAAACGCCAAGATGCGGCTGAATACATTCCGCTTAATAGCAGAGGTTTCTAAATCAAAGTAGGTTTTTAGCTTAAGAGCAATGCGAAAGGTCTTTAAAGAATATTGTTTATAAATTTCATATATACGAAAACAATTCAAATTCATTTGAATTGTATTTGGAAATATTTGATGTCAGTTTATTTAACTTTTAGAAAACCGATTATTCATTAGTGACCAGTGCCACAGGAATAGAAAAATATGAATAAATTTCAACATTAAATTTATAAATAATTATTCCAACTTTAATCTAAATTGTGAGCATATTTTTTAAACTGAATATTGCAATAGTAAACTTAACTTATTTAGGCATAATCTTTCTATATCCCATATCTATTCTATACACCAGACATTGCGGAAAACTTACCTACTTTTTTCATATTGAAGATAAGTTAGGGAAAAATATATTTGTTGTGATAATATGTATAATACCCAAAAAACTGTTTTGAATTTTAGTCTGTTAAAGTAAGAATATTCTTTGAAGAATATCATAGGATGCTACAAATCACATTAGTGGTACTTATAATCACACTAAGACTTCAGCTGACAGACCACTTCAGACTTCAAAGGATAACATCTTTGAGCTGTGAACAACACAGAAATTGTGTAAAGTTCAGAGAGTTCCAATTAATTTTACCATCGTCATTTCCTTACTTGTTTGCATTTTCTGCAAATGAGATTCAAGCTACCAAAAATCATTGCATTAATTAGTGAGTTTTGCGCATGTTAAGTCCTTAGAACCACTGAGGGCAATGTAGGACTTGAAGCTACGCTCTCAACAATTTTAATTGCATCGAAAATTTGTGCAAATTTGGTTTGGATGTGTGCCTTAAGTCAAATTCTTAGATCTGCACTTTAGCTAAAAGTTGCTGACAGAGATTAGAAATGTATTTTTTACTCTACTTTTCTTAAGACCACGTAAAAGTATAAATTAACTTAAGACACTTAATATCTTAATACTTACGAGTTTCTCTTGCGAAACTCTTTCTCAACATTCGTTTAAGCACGCAAAGTGGGCGAGTTTTAGTTTAAGAGTCTGTTCAAGTGTTAATTGAAGAGTTTTGCGAATCTTTAAGTATCGATTGAGAACCAATTTGTCTTGCAAATTGGAGCATAACAATGTGTACGAGCTGGATAATTGAATTTTTACGTTAACCGCATCAAGTTTCCTTTGACGCACATGTGACAATCAATTGAGAATTGGCAAAAGAATGCGACATCTGCATTGGGGATAAGTATGTACGTCAATTGTACACATGTTGTGGACAGCTGTGGCTTGTTTTGGTATCTGTATTTTTGCGTTTGTATCTGTCATGTATGTGGCGCGTTGTCTTGCCTGTTTGTGGCATGTGTCGCATATGTCAGAATCTGTTTGCTCATCAAAATGGGAATTGAGTATACAAAATACTAGAGAATCGAGAATTGAGAGTATGTAGAATAGTTGGGAGTATTTAGATGGGGGCGGGGCAGCTATATGCAAAAGGACCTACACTGGGGTTTTTCAGCATTTGTGTTATTGACAGGCTTAGCCAAACTTAAGTGTCGGGGCCAAAGGGTTCAATTTGGGGATTTCGTAGAATAGAATAGCTTAGTATTTAGTATACATATAGTAGATGGATAGTTAGAGATATATAGAGATAGATAGATAGGTAGTTGTGTTTATATACATAGCAATAATATTTACTTATACTTTACCTCATTGTAAATACGTTGTATATATAGTTGTAGAATTTGTTGTTGTAGTTGTAGTTAGAGAGTAGTTATAGTAGAATAGGTAGTAGAAGATGTAAGTTGTTTTTATTGTAGTTAGTATGGTTCCATATATGGTTGTTGGTAGAGTAGAGTACGAAAGTTGTTGTAGTTTTTTTTTTAAATTGTTGTTGTTGTAGTAATAGTTGTAGTAGTAGTAGTAGTAGTAGTAGTAGTAGTAGTAGTAGTAATAGTAGTAGAAGTAGTTAGTAGTTAGAGAAGAAGTAGAAGTAGAAGTAAAAGTTGATATAGAGAAGCATTTTGATAACAAACAGAAAACCAATAGATCGAAATAAGTAACGCTCAAAAATACGAAACAAAATTTCTAATGCAAAATCAATTGGAAATTGTGGTTAATAGTTTCTTTTTTTATTTTTTATTTGGTTCTTTTTGTAATGGTTAGTAGATAAAAACAAAAACTCAATGCAAACTTTTCACAGTTCTCCAAATTGTTAATTACATTTCAGTATATAGTACAGATTGCGATGAGGATGAAAAAATCAAACATAGCAATGATAAAGTTTTCCCAATTAACGGAAAAATGCTAAAGGGATTTTCTCGCTGCAACAGCTTATGTTCAACTGAAAACTAAAAATTAAATTAAAATACTTCGTTCGCGCAACTTCATTATCAACTTCATCATGAGCAACAAGTAAAATTTATCTCTTAGTTTCTGGTTTTTTTTTTTTTTTTTTTTTTTGCAGTTGAAGCATATTCAAATTGATTTTGGATGGCAGCAAAAGTTTGGTTCGAAATACTTCGTGTATGCATAATTAAGTGAAAGCGCGTTTTTGTGTGCAACTGTGGCAGACTCTTGAATTTGATTTTTGCTTTGGAGAGGGGTTAGGTGCAGCAAGTAAAATAGTAAATAGTAAATAATTATGAAATCGTTGTTGAATTTGAAGTAAGAACTAAAAGGCAATAAAGCCCAATTATATGTATATATATATTTCATATCATATCATATACTGAGTACAATCTGTACACGATTGGGGATGCTGATATCATATGTGGGGTGGCTCTAATTTGGAATTTCGCAAGAATCGAATCAAAAATGCATTTTGTGTGTTCATACAAAAGATTAGGAGTACGATTTGAAATGCAAAGGAACGAGATTATATATATATATATATTATATAGTAACTGTAATTAGGTAAATTTTTTTTTTGTTTTTTTTTTTTGGAGAAATTACCGCCGCCTGCAGCATCTGTTTAGCGTGTGTGGTCGGGGGGAGAGTAAAGGTAAAGTTTTCCATTAATACTCCACTCTTAACGGTATTATATAGAAAGTAGTTTTAGTTAGTTGGTTGATACGCTTTATGGATAATGCGTTAGACGATTCGGGTGAGAATGCGATTATATAAGTGGATAGCTTGGCAGTTAAGTAAATATATATCAGAGAGAGAAATTGAATAAGTTGAAAATGTATTTAGTAAGTAGAGTAAAGAAAGTAGTTAGTAAATAGTTATTCGTGTGTGTGTGTGTGTGTAAGTGTGTGTTTGAAAAGAGACATTCAAGTCGTGTTTTTGGAATGTAAATTGCTGAAGCCCAATGTTTCAATGTTTACAAATACATATGCATGGATAACTCTCTGTACGCAGCTCAAATTTCATTCATTTGTTGTGTGTCTTACAATGTGGGCGTGGGAACCGGTGGCGTGACTGGGCGTGGCATTCATACGTTTACAAAATAAGAAGAATCGTTCAAAAAAAAAAATGAAAAAAACGAGCGGAAAAAAGTAAAATGAAAATGAGATACAACAAAATAACCTTATTTGAGGGTAGGCAGTAAGAAATTGTAACTGTAATAGAAGAAATTGAATTGTGTCTTTTTCTTCTTCTTTCTTTATATAAGTATATCTTATAAGGGCAATGGCAGCTGTGTTCTCATTGTTGCTGGGCGTTAAGGGCGTGAAAATTGTGGGCATTGTTGTTTGTATAGATATACGTGTATATATATATGTGTGTATGTATGTGTGTATGTGTGTGTGTCAGTGTGTGGGTGTCGTGGTCGTGAAGTGCATGAAAATTCTAAGGATTGCTGTGCACTTGGGTATCGTTTCGAGGTGTTTGCTGTGTGTTATGAGCATTTTTTTTTGTTGTATTATCTTTTTTTTTTTGGGGTTTTGTATTCTTGTTATTTTTTGGTGTGTTTGTCAAGCTCTTGTGTGTTTTACAATGAGGTAAAGTTCGGCTGTGAAGGTTGTCGAGTAGGAGGAGCGTACAAATATGTACATTTTTATTTTTATTTTTATTTTTTATTTTCTTTTTCTTTTTCTGTTTTTTTTTTTTTTGTATTTATTTTTTGTAATAGGGGCTTTATATGATTTGTGTGTGCACTTAAGCTTAAAGAGAATACAATACAAGTAGTATATGTTATATAAGAATACGTAGTTACCAAATGGAATATGGATGGGATACTAGCTAATGGGAGTTCGAGTGGGTCACATGGATCAGCCTCGAGCCATAACTAAACGATATGTGATGTATGCATGTCTGTGTATTGTACGTGGATGTGTATGTGAGTGTGGATTAGAAGTTGTTTCAAAAACAAAGTGTTTTGTTAGTGCAACGCTAGGCTTACGAGTAAATTAAATAATATTTGTTTTGGTTTTTTATTGAATTTTAATAGTCAATTTCAATTTTGAACGAGTCTATTTTATGCAGTCGTATAAAAATTTCTAATTATTTTCAAATTGTTTCATTATTCATGCTTTTGCTTTGGCCAATCAACATAATTTCGGTATCTCCATTCAAAACTGAAACACAAGCGCTAAAATTATAACTAAACGGAATTTGTGCCAGATATATAATAATGTTCGTTATATAAGTTGTATATATATATATATCATACATATATTTGCATGTATGCAGCTCGATAAATAAACTTATTTTTAAAAATTGTTAGCTCATTGCGTGAGATTCGTTTGAGATGTAAATGCAACTTACGCACTTAATGGAAATTCTGCTCAGTTTCACAAACAAATCGCTTACCTGAAAAATAGGAAACAAATACAGAGTTTATGATTAGTTATAAGAGTTGCACCTTTCCAATGTATAAATTGATAATTTGTTTGACTTGAATATTGAAATAACTTTCTAGATTATAAGTGAATTGTTCAAGTTGATGTCGAAATGATAAATTATTAATCTACAAAGTTTTAGCTTAAGTTAAGTTTTATTTCTCGGATTTCAGCGGTAAATATTAAAGTATATTTGCCTGGTTGAATTTATAATTTATTACTTCCAATTTAGCTTTCAAGTTTGGAATAAATAAACGAATACGCATTTAATTGAAAAACATTTTGATGGCCGAAATATGAAATATTTAAGCCTACTTGCCAGCTTGAAATTATAATTTGTGGCTTTCTAAATGTTTAATTTAGATTAAGTTCTGCGCGTTATCAAGTTTCGAATAGTTCAACATTAAATGTTTAAGGATAATTGGCAAAGTCGAAATGATAATTTATGGCTTTTACTCTGCGCCGACTGTCTGCACGTTTGGAACATTTATTACCGGACCCCCGACAAGTGCTGCAAATCCATATAACTTATTCCCGCATAAGACAGGCAATAGTAATAAAGGCTAACACGACAGCAGCTCAAATAAATTCAACGATTGTGAGCTCACAGCTCACGACAATGGAAACGCATTAGCTAACTTACCCAACCCCAACCCCAACACCGTTCCCCATGTTCCCCACCATACCCAACATCCCCCCATATGCTATCCCAAGACGCACACATAAGATGCAAGAAATGTGTTTTCTTGCCACCCTTCCACAACTCGTGTTTAACTGAGTTGAAAATGTGTCACAGTTGTGCAAATGTGAAGTTAAATTCCTAAACAATGTTTCCAATGTGTTTTACATAGTTCGGTATTTTTTATATAGTACTTTTTACGACTTAACCATTTGCTTTTTATTTTTATTTCTAACGTATTTTTTTTATATTTTTGTCGCATTTTGATGTCGTACTTTGATTGGCTACTTTGGATGTGAAGTATCTGCAGTTTTGTATTCGAGGTAATTGACAAAGGTATTTGTGTGTGTATTCGATGTGTGCATTATAAGTGGCATATATATATCTATATATATATATAGTATTTCGATGTGGTTTCTCGATTTTTATGGCCCAAATGCTAATAGCATTTTCATGTTTTCGGTCAGTCTATCAATGCCACAGATTTTGATGGCCTAAGGGCCAATGCCAAACTCGAGCCCAAACCGCAGTCGTCAGCCTGACAAGCACTGTGGCAAGTGGCAAGTGACTGTGGCAGGTGGCAGGTGGCAGGTGGCAGGTGGGTGAGTGGGCTGGGCTTTTTGCCTAATGATTGAGCTAGCCGTTGATTCTCTTTCTGGTAAGTGGCTCAAGTCAATGCCGAGTGCTGTAAATTTAGCATCAATCTACACAATTAAGTGTATCAATTTGTTGAGAACCACTTCCCGACGCATTCGTGCAGAATTTTAGCGCTTGATAAGAAAGACTTCAGCTCCTGCTTCAATTTCAGTGAATCTAACCAAAAAGGGAGAGGTCGCTTCTGCTGTTCAGCGCTTGCAAATTGACTGACTGCTGCCTATATATATGGATACGCTTATATACAGACGCCTAGATACATAGATACATAATTTCATAGGCAATGTTGGGGGGGGGGGGGGGGGGGGTTTCGTTGTGTGGCATGTCGCATGCTGCCAGTTGATAAGCGTTTTAAATAAAATATTCTAGCGTACGAAGCAAAGTTTTTGAAAGCATTCAATGATTTTCCAAGCGATTGCACAGCCTGCGATTAAACAATAACAACAACAACAGCTGCTATTCGAGCCAGGGATGGGTGGGATGTTGGTTGTCGGATGGAGGTGGTGATGGAGATGGTGGCTAAAAGCGTTAGCCACTTTCATGTGTGGCAGTTTTCTTGGTTGGCTGTGCAGCAGCTTGAAAATGAATTATGTATGTTTATCGATCGCGCATACCAAAAATACCGTATATCTACTTATGGGTATATCTAGTATATGTATACATACATATATGCATGAGCATAATCATAAGATACTTTGCAAGAGTAAATGTATCTTGAGTGACTTTTACTTACCTTTAACGGCACTTAATTGGTTTCCAACCATCTGTTTCGCTATGAACGCCGCCATTTTGTTTTACTATTTTTTCCCCTTTTTGTTTTTCGGCACTGGCTTTCTGTGTGTGTGTGTGGGTGTGGCAACACTGGCTAGCAAAATGCACTTGCGGTGGCTCTCCCAACTCTCTGCAATGAAGAAAAGCCACATATAAAAATATATATGAATAAAAATAGCAAAGACGAAACTAAAAAGACAGCAAATTAAATTGTGCTCAAAAAGGACAATGCCCAGGAGAAGAGGACCACCCACCCCAATCCCCAATCCCCAACCCCCTTTCCCGCCAGTCCTTTCTTAGCAATACGCATAGTGAACGCCTGTTGGCCAAGTTGGCCTGTCACCTGTGCCGGGGTCTGATACTTTAAGCCGATTAGCTTAAATGCCGCTGCTGCTTGGCCGCCTCGGCGACTGCCCAAAGAAGCATCGAAGTTCTTGACAGGCCGCAGTTTACAGTTCGCAATGTACCCTAACTATCCAACCGCTCGAAAAAAACCATGTTCAAAATGGATGTTTAACTCGAATTGGTTAAATTGGTAGTAAAATTAGTTCGTGTCTACTTTATTATAGCTTAGTAATAAGCTTAGTAAATATGAACAAATATTCTTGACTTAACTTGCTTAACTCACTCAAACGAAATTAGTTGTATTTCGAACTGATAAGAGAATTGATTTGGCTTGCAGTAATCAAGTTCTTGCTTTAACAAAATTGATAAGAGAAAAACTTTTCTGTATCACTCAAACCAATCTAGTTTTATATTGCAATGATTACAGAATTGAAATGACTTAAAGAAAACAAATTTAAAAATGGAATACAAATGCTCAGCTTTTCTCAGAGTGTACAGATAAATATGTGTGTGCGTTCTGTGTGGGGAAACATTTCTGAAATTGCCACGCAGCTGCTGTACTACACATAATCTAATATTATCTAAGGCGCAGGCACAATAATGCCCTAATGAATGTGGGCAAAGGGAACGTATAAAAAAAAATAAAAATAAAGAAGTAGAAAATTTTCAATTTAGTGAATTTAGCGAGGAGTGTTCAGCGGGACTCGGTCCTTGGGCTTATTTCCATTCCCATTTGCATTTTCATCATCTAGTACCAGCGGCTTTATAACCATGTATTAATATTTGCCCAAATTGGGCTAACGAACTTAAGCCGGGGCGTGGCACTGGCACGGGCACAGAGGGGCGTGGCACTGAGACACTGGGCTAGGCACGGGGCATAGGAACTGGGCAAAAAGCTGCAACAAATTAAAACAACACCAGCTAAACGAGCAGCCAAATTAGTTTGACATAAAAAGCATACGCCTGCCAGGCAGGGAGACAGTCGGATATACAGATAGACGGACTGACAGACTGACAGATCGGGCAGGATGTACAGGACGTACAGGACGTACAGCAGTCGGCAGTCAGGACGATAGCCCTCTCTATCTCTCTCTCTCTCACTCCGTCCAGCGTTTCCTGTGGCTGTGCCTGGGCCAGGCTAATGAATTAAGCTGGCGCTGCAAAGAATTTTCAGCTTTTCATGTGCCCTACGGCCACGCGTCAGCAGAATTGTTTATTGGGCGAACACCCCCATAACATCCAACCCTCACTCAAACTCACCTACTCAAACCAAAGAGAAAAACACATTTTCCGTTTACGAAATTCACTTGAGGCATTCCCTGCGCCTGAAAGGTGCGCCAAAGGGATAGATAACTGACTGAATAAGACAACAATTAGATCCTAGCAGATAATTCATTTAAACGTAATTCTTTTATTTAATGTGTTAATTCGTTATGAGTATCGAAAAAAGCCGGAATATAGCTGCGAATCATAAAACCAATTGATGCAAATTTTAAGCATTGCAACTTAAGTTGGCTATGTAAATATTTTTGTGTGTTTTCTTTCTGTTATAATTTTTTAATTTGTGTAGGATTATCTGATTGATTAACTCTTAAAACATTTACATTAAAAGAAATACATTATACAAGATACAGTCTTGAAATTAGTTGTTTGTATAATAATCTCCATAATAATCACAGTCATTTTTCGGATGGAAAACTTATCAAAGAAACTGAGAAACTTATTAAAAAGTTATTATTGTTAAGATTCGTGTATTTTTGTACTGTTTCATTCCATATTCAAAAATCTTATTATCAATCGATTTAAAAATAAGAAAAGTTATGTCTCTTTTGTCATAAAAAGTTGTTAAACTAAATAATGGTGTGGAATATTTTCCACATGTTCTAAAAACATATTCGCAATCGATTTAAAAGAAAAAGAAAAGTTATGTTAGGAACTATGAGGCCTCTTTTGTCAAAAAGTTACTAAACTAAGTATTTAAAAACAACTTTTGTGTGTGGCAAAGTTTAAAAGAACATTTATTTAAAAAAACACTATGCACGAAAGGAAATTTGCATTTCGAGGACTCTTTATAAAAAAAAACTTTGGAAGTTTAGTGCTTGGAAAATACACTTTAATTCCTTGAACGAAAATGCTGCCAACATTGTTGAAACTTTGGCACAGAAAGGGTTTCCTTTGGTACACCTGGCTAAAAGCGCTTCCGCGCCGGACCCTATAATGTATGTAAATAAAAGACGCAAATTTATGGGTTTCGTGTTTAGAATTTGATGGGCCAGCTGCTGTTTCAGCCGTCGCCTCTCAAGGTGTGCCCCACAACGGACACAGCCAGCCAAACCAAAAGGAATTCACATTCCTTTTACCGTTTGCCGTCGCTGGAGCTATCCAATTACGTTTGAAGTTGTTTTTGTGATACCAAAAAAAAAGAAAAAAAAATGTAAAAAAAAGGAGAAAAGCTAAAGCTAAAGCCAATAAACACGCAAATAAGCCAAGTTGAGTTGTGCTCCATTTGACGAGCCTGGGTCGTTTCTATGGGAGCACCTCTGGGGATCATTGTTGGGCCTGGTGTGGGGGACGTGGGGAGGGTGGGTCAGCAAGGTAAATATCAAGTATACGATGCGTAATCCTTTCACACAAAGTCAAACTGTGAAGTAGAGACCTTTGTGGGCTACGCACTACTTGCAAATCGATGCAAATCAAAATCAAAGCATTTCATTATATGAATCTGCATTCCCTCTGGAGAGGATTGAGGGCCGCGCAGAGGGTGGGGGCAGGTGTGGACGGGTTTGTCTGGCCACTTCACGCGTGAAAATGCGCAAAGTTTATGCAAGCATTTGACGTGAATTTGCCGAGTTGCGAGTTAGCGAGAGTTTGGAGCATACTTGTCGCATACTTGTAGATACTTTTTGATACTTTAAGATACTTTCGCATACTTTCGCATAGTCTGGCCAGCTGGGCATGAAACTTACCTGGTTCTTCAGTAAATATTCCGTTGAGATTTGCCGCTGCGAATATGCTCTGTGTGTTCTAGTGTGAGTGTGTATTTTTGTAAGAATGTGTGAGTGTGTTTTATGTGTGTATGTGTGTGTTTTTTTTGTTGTGGCTGCTAACAGTTGTTATTAATGCTGCTTGTAGTCGTTGCTGATGTTGTTGTAGAAGAAGCAAAGTTTTGAAAGTTGTTTGTGTTGTTATTTTTTTTAAAGAAATCCACTAAGAAGAGCGAGCATCAGGCAGATAGAGTTTCTGCAATGTAAATATAGATAAAACAAACAATTAAATTGCTTATATAAGTGCATAAAATAACAGTGGGAGAAAGTTGCAAAAAGTCTGCTTAATTAGCAGAAATAAAAATCGTCGTTTTTTGCAAATGCAAAACTTTTGCGATTAAGTCACTTCGTGAGTATCTTTTAAAACTTGGAAACTTGAACTCTGGAAAATTGTCGACAAACATCATTGCATATAAATGACAATGTTAATCATGACTGATTACATTTTGGCATACAAAAAAAACAGATATTACAATTTGTAATTATGAATGCGAAAGTTTGCAATGTAAGCCTCAACGAATTCATAACAAACATCTTTGCATTATGACTAATTTCGAAATAAATGTATGATATTTATAAACAGAAATCGGCTGTGACGATAATCGTTATTTAATTTATAAATAAGTGTATGGTTTTCATAAATTGAAACAAGTTGAGTCTAAAATCGTAATTCATAATGACTAATTTCCACAAGCGACTAAAACCGCTGGAGAGAACTCATTAAATGTGTAATATATTTGATAACAATCATTCTTAGCTCATTGTTGGCTTAGAAAAGCCATTAGCAAATTAAAATCAACTGTGGTTCCAACTTCCCAACGACCACTGTACAAAGATAGATAAAGAACGGCAAGCGCCAAAGATAACAAATTGATTTTAATGAGTTTGCTTAGTTGGGTTAGCTCAATAACCATTGACCCCGTCGATAACATAAGAACCTATTGACATTGCAACTAATTTAAACATAGTCACAAACACAAACACAAACACACACACACACACATACCTATTGTGTGTGTTGTGTTTTCTTTTATTTTTATATTTTCTTTCTTTTTTGTGTGTTTCGTGTTTTGTTGTTTTTATCGATATTTCTTTATTAGGGTTTCTTTTATGCGAGCGTGCACGTAAGTGCCCATTTCGATTTTGCGGATCGAGGAGGGGTTTGAGGGGGGAGGGGACAGTGGGCCACACACATACGCAGACACACTTTCGTGCGTACAGCTAACAACATTTTTACGTAACACACACAGGCTGCTAACTGATTTAATCATACTTTTAAGAACTTTGACACTTTTTGGGCCACCGATTACATAAAGCCGCCGTCGCCTTTTGCCAACGGCAACGTTCAATTTAACTCGCTTGGCCCTCGCAACAAATTTAATTGTTTATAATTCAATTAGTTTTGTTGTTGATTGTGGTTTGCTACTGCTGCCTCTAATTTTCTTGCAGTGCATTGCAAATGCTGTCTGTGAGTGGCTCTGTCCCTGTGTGTGAGTGTGTGCGCCTTTTGTTTTTTTTTTTTATATTTTATTTTATTTGATTAGAGTGTGAATCCCATGTATATAATATGTATACGCACTCACACACACACACTCATAGGCACACACACACATGTATGTATAAGCGTATGTGATGGTATTTTATTTAATACTTTTGCTTTGTGGGTGCACTTTGCTTTCGCTATAGTATTTTATTCGGCGCTTCTTACTTCATGCTATGTTCGCACTCTTCTGTGTCGCACTGCCGAGTTCCCTACATGGAAAAGTCGGGTCGTTGCGGCGCCGCCGCTGTCGCCCGCTGTAGCAGCTGTATGCGGCTGAGGCGCCAGCGTAGGCGCCAACAGCGGCGTCGCAGCCACAACGGCGCCTAAATTACAACAATAACTCAATGAAAGCACTCAGCTCAGCGCTCAATGCTTGCCAAAGCTTTCGTGCGCCTCATGCAAAAAAATTATTTCCCCGCTCAATGTTTTGAGTGAGTGTGCGGCTAGCTTTGCCGCTCTAACACACTGCCTACATTTCGCAAAAAAAAGAGAGCACATTGAGCAAGGCAAAAGCGCTCAAGGCGCACAGATAACAGCCGCTGGCTACTATACAAATACACATGCAACCATATATATATGTATGTATATATATATATATGAGAGCATACGTGTGCGTGTGTACATAATAGCTTTTGGCTTTTTAACTAATAATATTTTTAGCTGGCTGTCGCTGTTCGTCTACTATTCTATGTCTATTACATAATTTTTATACATGCGGCTCTCTGTCGCTCTCGCGTTTCCTCTCTCTCTCTCTCTCTCACACTCTCTCTCTATCTGTCGTTTTGCACGTTTGCTTGACTTTTTGACTTTGAAATTGAAAAAGCGTTGCCTACTTAGCGGCGCAACGCGCTTGCGCCCCAAAATGAGAGCCACTTCTTTGTGACTAAGTACTACATATGGCCACATTATGCGTTATTGATTTGTTGTTGTGATTCTAGTACGCCCCAAAAAGAAAAAAAAAAAATCCCCAAAAAAAAAACACCACTGATAAGGCTCGAAAACATATGGCATTTATCTGTTAACGAGTTATGTGAGGCGAGGCTTTTGCCTTTTTCCTTTGTTCGCCTGTCACTTGCCATTAACTCACATACATGCAAGCACACACAAGCACACGCACACACACTTACATAGTGGTAGAGTGGTAGACAAAGCGGCAGCCACAACTTTTGTGGCACAAACGGAAGCGCACAGCTTGAAAGTAGGAAATTGCAAAGTTCTTGCCATGTACGTTGGCTGCTTCTTTCAACATTCAGCCTCTGTGCGCCTCTTTGGGCCTCTTTGGTCAGCATTTAGCCATTGACAAGTGCATCAATTGCCTTCAGGGAAGAAGAGGAAGCAGCATGAATAGCAGAGGCAGCAGCAGCAGATAACTAAAATTCGAAGTTTTCTCTTTGGCTTTGGCCAACAAGAAGAATTCTAATTAGTGTGATATAATTCCAGCAATTGCAGGACTTTATTGTTTTGCACTCCATTAATTATAGTTTCTTAACATTTCAGCACTAACTCAAATCGATGGCTGTCAGTTTACAGTGGTTACTCACTATACGAAAAGAGTCACAAATCTACAAAAATTATTCATTCTTCTGCAACTAACTTAATTTTAATGATTAATTTAATTAATTAATTACTCTACTTTATTTGTGATTTAGGTATTTTTTTTGAAATTCTTGATGAATATGAATCTTACAATCCTAAGCTATAATTTGGTGTTGTATAAACAAGACATTGTTGCTCGAAATAGTAGTTATAAAAATAATATAGGATAAAACAAAAAATAAAAACAATTTTTAGTAGATGAAAGTAGAACAAAGCAAAAGTATTTGAGACAGTTCTAAATAGCGAATCACCACTGTACTTGGCTGTGGATGTGTGTGTGTGTGAGTGTGTGGTGAAGTCTTTGGCTCTGCTTTATATACCAATCAATTATATTTTCTTACAGCGCGTTTCTACTTATTCTTTTTATTTGTTGCCATTTTTTGTTGTTGTGCCACAAATTGCTTATTACATCCACAGACAGCCCTTTTCTACCGCCCCGCACCACCCTTCGCCCAGTACCTGGTCTATTTCAGCTTAAGATGAATGTCACGTACTTGGCCACAAGTGAATTGCCTCCGCTGGGTAATGAGTGGGAGGAGATGGCGTAGAGGGGAGGGAAGGGGAGTCGAGTTGAGTGTGGCATCTAACGGAATTGTTACATTGTTTTTAATGCCTCGCATTTCATGGACACGTTTGAGATGTTTGAGAAAAATTGTGCACTTGATTATTGATGGGTCGCTACGGAGTTACGAGCTACGGGCTACAGATTACGAGCTACGGGCTACGGAATACTGCTAATAGCTTTAGCTGCTTACCTACAACCGTTGAAGGCACCGTAAACACTAAAGACAACAAACTTATTTTATATATATGTACGTTTAGATATTTATATGTATATACGCAAATATATATTTTCAACTTTCGTCACTTTTGCTGTGAAATGCTCGCGGCGCAACAACAACACACGAATTCGGCGTACTGGCCACTGGCAATCACAATGTATACATACCGAAAAATAAAAGCATGTTGCGAAACTACAACTACAACAACAACAACAACAAACAACAACCAAAAACTGTTATCCTGTCTGCAATTTGTACCGAAAACATGCAAAGAGCACAAGCCAGCCATAGAGAGAGAGAGCGAGAGTGAGAGAGAGCGAACGAACGCGAGGTGGGTGGGAGTGAGTGGAATGGGCGAGCGACAAAGCTAGCTAGCCGACCCAAACAAAGAAGCGAGAGAGAGTGAGAGAGAGAGAGCGCGCCAAGTCGAGTGGCTCTCAATTTCAGTTTGTCAGTTTTGACAGTTGGCCCCAACAAAGCAGAAAGCTCAAAAGCTTTGCTTGTGCTAGCCAAAAAAAAGCTGATAGTGCAGCGATGCGATGCGAATTTTCAATAAGATAAATGTTAAACTGTAGAGCTGTATAACTGTAATATGAGATGCACATGTGTAAGCCATGAGCGTGGCTGTGTGTGTGTGTCAACTGCCAGGCTATCAGCTGGAAGTTGTTGACTGATTAACAAATAGCTTTATGCGGCTCGGAAACAGGAACCGGCGCTTGCTAATTTTTATATGCCCCTATATGTGTGTGCCTGTCTTTTCCTCTTCCTCTTCTTCTTCTTCTGCTTGTTGTTGATTTTATATATTTTTTATGCTTATGTTCCGCTTGTAAATTTCGTACACACGAACAGGAAGTTTTGGCGCGTACACAAAGCGCTGATAAAACAGACTGACTGTCTGTGTTTACCCAAAAAAAAAAGAAGAAATGTAGGAAAACTTTAACACAATATGGCAGCACCTGCCTCACACACACACACAGTTGTACACACACGCACACCTGCACACACTGGCGTAATTTTGGCGAGAACGCGCGCGCGCTTTGTGCCTATACATATTATAGCTGCTCATGTGTTTGTAGGTGTCTGTGTTGGTGTATGTGCGTGTAAGAGGCGTATAGGTAATTTATATAAATTATTTAATTAAGCCATCTACGTCAGCACGCGGCGCAGAGCCCATTATTTAGATTAAAATCAAACCCATTACGTTTTATGCCACCTGTCTTGTGGGTTTTCCTTCGTTATTCCGTATGCTTCCCTCTTTGCTGTAACCCCCTTATCCCCTCCGGTGATCTGCTGGAATTTGCTTAGACAGTTTTCGCGTCTATTGGTTTTGTTATGATTGTTTTTGGCATTGCCTTTGGCCGCCCTCTTCTCATGGCGGGCCGTCAAGCAAATTGGCCACATTTGGCGCGTGCCAGCCGTTTTCGGCTTTGTTGGATGCTTTAATGACTGCTGGGGACTTACTGCTGACTTGCTTCGACTCCTCTGCTGATTCTGATGCTGATGCGGCATGCGGCAGGCGGCATACACTAGGGATTCTCTCCCCCAGGTACTCAGCGGAATATAAATACATAAATATATTCAATTTAATCACCGATGCTGTAATGCTCTCAACAAAGTTCCTAAATCGATTGCAAATGATGAGGATTACACATAAATAAGTTAAATAGCAATTATATACATATTTCGATTTTCTCAATCAACGTAACCATAATAAGCTATTTAATGAAGACTATGGTAATCAAATTGATCAAATTTAACTGAATTTAAAAATACTAAATCGTTAAATTCTGCTTGTGCTACAATAATTAAGTTCAAGATTTGCATACAAAAATTAACTGGTTTTTCATTGCTTACATATGCTTAAACTTTCAGATACTCTTCTGTAAATCTTAATCCCAAAAGTATGCTACGTTCTATTTTGGGAATGAAGTCGAGAGGAAGCCAGGTACTTTAATTTAGCATATAGACTCTAAGTATGTATGTATATACTGCCACAGGGTGCGTAGTGGAAATTGAAAACACGAAATACTATTGTATTCGCCTTATCATTCAGCGTGACTGGTTTTGATTTGCTTTCATCACGATTATTATATGCCCATTTTCTGCTTGCAAACATTTTTATTGTTTTGGATGTCGAGAATTGTTGGCTTTGAAATCCAATGGCGAAAGCAATGGAGCAATCCCACTTAGGGCGCAAATTGATTTCGTTGATTGCTATAGCAATGAGCACGCTGAATGATAAAGTTAATTTACCCTCACTCCACTGTCAGCTGTGACAGCCAAGAGATGATATTTAATACAGACTGTCCGCTCACATCCCAGATCAGTGGTAGAGAGAGAGATTGAGCGATGGAGTGGAGTGGACAGAGACGGGTTCGCTTGCGGTCGTCAATCAATGTGAATTCAAGAGCAGCCGACGCCACCGAAGATGACAACTAAACTTCACTTCACCCGCAGACAATGTCGCTTTTCAGGCAAAAGCACAAGCCAAACTAGAGCTTGTTGTTGGTTGTGTAAGTGGAGGTGGGGGCGTGGCAGTTGTGGTGCTATAAGGGTGCAGGGTGCGAGTGTGTTTTACACGATGGAGTGGCTTAATTTAAAATGGTTTCATGTTGTGATTTTGACAAATGATAATTTTTTTAGCATGCGTGTGCTCTTCCTGTGTGTATGTGTGTGTGTGTGTGTGGGTGTGTTTGTCAGGCTCTGTGCGATAGCTTTTGTATTTGGCATGTCATCGCAGCTACAAGTACGATAACTGCCCCAACCCCATCTCGCTGGGAGTCTGTAATTTTGTAGTGGTCGATGAGTTGGCACAATGCGTGCGACAGATAAGCGACACAGAGCCCCCCAAGAACCCAGTATCCCTACATGGAGAGAATCAAACAAGTAGGAATACAGCGCACGTTTTTTATTTATAAGTACTAATAGAAATACATATGCTCTTCCCCTCTCACCCTCCAATCTCTAATTTTACAGTTGATCAAAGATAAGTTAGGTTATATTATATATCAATTGGAAGAATCTGTAATGATATTCCTAAATTTGAAGTCTCGAACTCTTATAGTCTCTGATAATCGATTGCTTAGATAGACTCGGCTATTGATCCACATCAAGAAAAGTCGAATATATTATATTTTATATCAGGAATTCTAATATTAAAATTTAATTATCTAAATATATAAGTCTCTTAGTGATAAAAGTATCAAACAACAAATCAAGCAACAGTCACTAAAAAGAAACTCATTAAGTATCATCAGTATAATTAAAAACGTGAAATTTTATGTATTTTGAACTTATCTCAAGTAACTTGTCGTTTAAGATTTTTATGCTAGTTTTGAGAAAGTCAATCGCATCATCGCATCATATCATTTAAAATTAATTTTAGTATGACCCTTTTTGTTTCCGTGTAGACTTCGAAACTTCCCTCTCCACACAAACCGAGCCGCAAACTTGCAGAGTGTGTCAAAGGGTCGTTAAGTAAGTAAGCTGCCACAGACACACAAAGAGACAGAGAGAGAGAGAGAGAGAGAGAGACAGAGAGAAGGGGAAGGGAGAAAAAGATACATATAGATATAATACACAGAAAAGTTTCAGTTTCAGTTTGAGCACATGAATGGAAAAAAAGCTACGTACATCCTGGCACTGTTCCTGCTCCATGCTGCTGCTACCGCTGCTCCTGCTACACAAAATACAGCCTGGCTAT
Organism: Drosophila cognata; assembly: GCA_035041535.1. Lineage (NCBI taxonomy): Eukaryota > Metazoa > Arthropoda > Insecta > Diptera > Drosophilidae > Drosophila > Drosophila cognata. Next base: position 5,532,289 of record JAWNLC010000571.1, on the reverse strand, counting down.
ACAAAAGAGTCATTCTGCAATGGACAGCGACAAGGCAATCAAAAGCCAACAGGCGGCAGGCAGCAATGTTGCAACAATTTATTGATTTAACAAAAAAATAAAACGAGTGTCGCGAGGAGAGGGGAGGGGAGAATCGACAAAACCATTTGCAATATTACTGTTGTTTTTGTTGTCGTTGCTGTTGTTAGCAACGCTGCTGGGGGAAATGGGATTGGGAATAGGAATCAAAGCTCAACCGGCTCAATCGGCTCAGTCGGCATGTGGCCAAAACCAATAAAGCTGGCAAATTGGCCAAATGTGTATATACGGTTAGCAGCATGTCCGAAAATATAAACAACAATCAGCAGCAGCAGAAGGAACAACAACACTTGCACAATAAAATTGCAAACCAATCGCCGGCGATTCGATCGGATTCAACGGACTCTCAGCTGCCCCCCTGGCCAAATTTTGAGGGGCGCATTTTGAAGCAGACGATAAACAGCGTCTGCTTGGACTGGACTCCGTTTGAGGATGCGTCCGTCTACAGCATTGAAAAGTACCACAGACGTCATGGCTGGCAGCAGGTGCTCTGGAGCAGCAGCAGTCCCCAAGTCATTAGCCAGCTAGATGAGAACTTCGGCTATCGACTGCGCATCAAGGCGTTGAAGCAACATAAGGATGCCACCCACTACGAGACGCTGGCCATCTCAACGGATATCATTGTAAAATGTTGATTTCTATAATGACAACATATAAATCAAGGATTTTGTTGAGCGAAATATTCTAACCGGTATCAGTAGAGTTGTAGTTCGTACAGTCAGAAACCAAATATTCCTACAAATTAGAAATCAGCCTTTAATGAAAAAACAACCCATACAAAACAAAGATTTTCTGATTTTTAGAAATAATTTCTAAACGTCGATTTTTATTCCTGAAACGAATTTTTTTAGAGAGAAATTTTCATCCCAATAATGATTGTTGCAGAGAGTAAAGAGCAAATAATTTTTACCGATTTAATCTCAGTTTAGCATCAGAACAATAACTTGTATTCCCTCAGGCATGCACCGAGGCCGCGCTGCCGTCGACAAACTGTTTGCATCGCGCCATTCGGAAATCACAGCAATTTCTGGTGAAGCGCATGCTGCGTCGACGTCCCAGTCTGGTCGACTATCCCGGTCCTAATGGCTATTTACCATTGGCCAATGCCATTATTCAGGGCGAGATGTGCATTATCGATGTGCTACTCTCCGCCGGCTGCAGTGTGCATCTGGGCAATCCACAGAATGGAAGAACACCACTGCATGTGAGTAGAAATCGAGTGGAATGGGTTGATTGGGCTTGGATTGCGATTGAGTTGTATGCACTCATATTGAAACCATCCACGGTGAAATTGCAGCTGGCCTTTTACTGTGGTCATCTGCCCTCGGCCCGCATTCTGCTGAACAAGAAAGCGCTGCTAGAGGCTAGGGATTGCAATGGGATGACTCCCGCGCACTGTGCCGTGGATGCCAATCAATTGGAAATGGTGAAGTTTGCCCTCGAATCGGGCGCCAATGTGGAGGCGAGAGATGCCTGCGAGTGGACGCTGCTGATGCGAGCAGGTGAACTTTAAATAGCAGCCCAAACAAACTGCTTGTTGCTCATAACAACTATATAGTTTTGACTGGGTTTCCATTTACATTTGCGCTGGCAGTGGTCATGGATGCCAGCCTGGAGCTTATCAAGCTTCTGGTTACACACGGAGCCGGCTTGTCGGCTTTGGATGGCCTCGGCAAAAGCTGCAGCGATTTGGCCAAACTTTATCGCCGACAGCAGGCCGGGGATTACTTTGACAAGGTGCACAAGTTTCGACAAGAAAAGGCAGCAGCAGTAGCAGCGGCAGCAGCAGCTGCGGCAGCAGCATCAGCATCAACAGTAAAAGAAGCAAAAACCGTAGAAACTTTAGCAATCGAAACGCAGAAACAACCACAAGCCAGCCGCCAAAAGGATTAAATGCACCGAGCCGACTAATAAGACCGAGTTTCTCTATTAGTGAGTCAGTCTCTTTAAGCAGAGCACTTAGTGCTTACCGCATTCCCAACAAGTATGTGGGCAAGTGTATCCCCAAAGTGACGTATCTATACCACAGACTTATCAAAACTGTAAACTGAAGATACAGCTTTTGATGTGTCTTAATTTTTTATTTATTTTTTTTCGTCTTCTAAGTCATAACGTCATTGTAATCAAGTAATTAAAAACAGTCTGCTAATATTCGCTGAGTTTTTTATTTCCGATGTTCTTATCTTCCACATGATAAACATATCAGAGTTTTTTCATTTCTCTTCTTTAAACAAGAGATATGACATACCTATGACTGCTTTAATTAACAACCACGTAGTTAGTCAGTCGCTTAACACAATTCGAGACGGATCATAATGCGGCATTGTGAAATGAGATGGATGGAGCGAAGAAGTCGTCTAATAATAGCAGCTCTGTTAATTGTTGTTACGATATGGCTTTTGTATCAAACGTACAAGCAGCCGATTGACAGATATAGCAAGGATATAAATGCAAATACGAACTTATTAGAGGATATTCTAAAATCGGACAGATTGCCAACGCCGGGACGCACAATATTCTTCCATGAGACCAAATGCAATCGTCCTGACGCTAACTTCCAGGCAATGAATTTGACGGCAAGGCAAGCCTGTGCCATCGAATCGGCAGCCTTACGTAATCCAAATTTTGATGTGTTTGTCCTCTTTACTTGTCCCTCTTATCGTGCTCCACACGGTGTCGAGAGATCGCTCATCGATGCCATCAAGAGCTATGAGAATGTCCATCTGCGGCAGTTGAACCAGTCGTCTTATGCAGCAGGAACTCCAGTTGGAGATTGGATCCAGAAAGGTGATATTCTTAAGTCACAGTAAGTAGAAATATTTTAATTGTAATTTCTTGTAGAATTTTAACTGAAGTCCCCTCACTCAGCTTTGCAATGGAACACACTTCCGATCTACTCCGTTTGTTAAGTCTCTATCGGTTTGGCGGTATATATCTAGACTTGGATGTAATCGTCCTGCGCAGCCTAGAGAATGTGCCATTGAATTATTTGGGTGCAGAAAACAATGGACTGCTGGGCAATGCTGTCATCAGTCTGGCACACAGTGGCAAAGGGCACGAGATTGCAGAGCTATTTTTGCAAGACTATCAGCAGAAGTACGATAGACATAGGTATATAACTAATGGACCCGAACTTGTAACACGAGTGGTGAAAAAAATATGTGGTATGGGAGTCGTTGAGGCCGAGCAGGCCGGTCGCAAAGCTTGTCAGGGACTTCAGATATTTAATTCAACGGCTTTTTATCCGATACCCTGGACGTTGTGGAGACATTTCACTGAGCCGCAGTATTTGGAGGACACATTGCAAAAGACTAAAGACTCGTATGCGGTTCATTTATGGAATAAATTGTCAATCAGTGTCCTCATTGGATCTAATACAGCTTACGGCAAGTATATGGTAGAGAATTGTCCCAGAGCCTATGCGGCGGCTGTGAAATATATTTAAATGATTCAATTGAATAAACCAATAGATCTTAGTAAATGCTCCTCAAATTTTATTTCGTAGGCATCTAGTTTCTTCATTTGCTTTCGCTTGATATTTTCATTTTTTCCGCTCTTTAATTTTTGATCGGAATCAGACGCTGTCGGAGTATAAATAGTCGATAAGAAATTTAAATAATTTTTCCGGTATTTTAAATTCGTTTCTAAATTTACGAAATACATATTTAAAGCTAGAAGTGCTAGTCCTTAGCAGACCTTATTATACGTATGAAAACAAATAAAAATTTATTTAATTATAAATTATAAATTTTAAATATCTTTCAAGCGGAAATAAAAATTAGAAGTAATTAGATACAGATAGATATAGATAAATAAAAATAAATAAAAAAAAACACTAATCATAACCCAAACCAAGTAGATAAATACACATTCCTTCAACATACACATCGTTACAATCTGATATATGATGACGCCCATCTCCAGTGAGGTAATAAAAAACTGTCCAAATATAATTGGAGTGCGGAAGACTCTTAGCCACGCCAATTGCTGCTGATAATCTTCAATATCCTTCAAAAAAAGCATACTTTTAGGTTAAACAAAATGCTGTTTAAGAAAATGTAGAATCTTAAAGTATATTGCTAGGAGGAACAGTAAAATCTTTGACATAAACTCAACTTTGACAAGGAATTTTATTTAGCATACATTTAAGATGAGCTAAATGGTTTGGACTCTTACTTTTTGAGAAAAATAATTGTAACTCGGCCATATGGTCGCACATATTTTAAAGACACGGTTCGTCAGGATAACAAGAACAAACTCTATTGCTTGGCACATAGAGTTTGAAGGGAAATAAACATGTTGACAATTTTAGTCAAAGGGCAAATAGGAGTATCCTTTGAGTATCCTTCTACCAGCTTATAACACCAATTAGTATGAGCAGTTCCTTATATGGCTCGCAATGAGAATCCTTGTTTAAAATGTAGACGGTGGCATGAATGAAAATTAATAATCCTATCTTTCGCAGTAAGGATGAGATATGACAACTCAAAAATATAATTTTTATGGCAGCAAGCTTTATATCAATTTCTGTCATACATTCAAGACAGAATCTCAAGGACCAGTCTTATCAATCCTTTCTATGTATCTCTTTAGCTACGGTTCTTGTCAACATACACAGGTATGTATGTAAATTCCAAAGCACTAAGATCATGAACACAGAATAAATTCAAGTTTGGCAGATAATCAGTATTTTATACTAGGCACTAGGTGGATACTAGATAGATATATAGATAGACGTATTAGATTCAAATACAATCTCTGGTAGTGTCCGTTCGAAACCCGCACGAGTACGTATTGAAAAAGTCAACATTCTCTTTGAGGCCCAAATAGAAAACGTGTTCAGCCAGCTCCTTGCCAAATTCACAAAAGTTCTGGGCATAAAGTGTAAAGAAGAGCCGCTTGTTGCTCAAGTGATGTTGTCGAAGAATCTCGTTCTCTTGGTCGTAGATCTCGTGGTGCTTGTCGGATGATAGTATCCAGTCGCTGTACTCCTGCCATGTGTTTCGGAAGCTCTTTAAATAGATCACCGCCAGCATTCTGGCCTCACTTAGCACATTGACATACTGAGGCAACTTGAGACACTCCGTCTCCTCCCGAAAACGGATAAAATCTTGCTGACGCTCGGTGATGTTGAACATGGTCATGTAAAGATGGACAGTAAAGGTGGGATAGTAATAAGACATGGGCTTGTGCCGGCTCTGATACAGATACAAGCTCCAATCGAGCATGGTGCGCTGCACTCCGAGCTCATAGGTGGAGTTACGCTTGCGATGCTGCTCCAAATTGCGCAAATTATGGTCATAGCTCTCCCGATAGATCCTTAGGGCGGCATATTCATGATTCAGATCACCCGCATAGAAGTATATACCCGGTGAGGCGAACTTCTCCCTGTAGGTCATCAATTTGTTGCGTATCGATGGCACTTCGTTGCCAAATACCTTTTGAGCCCGCGCCAAGAAACGTTGAATAAGTTTGCGAAAATCTTGCAGCTCATGCGAGCTGGCCTCCACCAGATCCTTGGTGATGATGTAGCCGAACAGCGGCTTGAAATACTCAAATGTCTCGCGATAGCAATCCATCAGAGACTTTCGTGTGTTGCATGATATAAAGAAATCGATGAGCTTCTGTTTCGCCTCAAACTGATCCGGATCGTCTTGTAGCTTGGTCAGCAGCTGGATGATATCGCTAGTTTGCGGCATGTGACCTGTGGAGTGTGTAGACTATAGTTTCAGACACCACTTATTATTCTTTGCAATACCTACCCATTACGGAGAAGAGCGGACGATTTCGACTGCAGACATGATCAAAGTAGCTTTCGCAGGCATATTTCTCAGCATTGATGGAATGCTCCATTCGCCTGGCCAGATTGCCAAGCTCATTGATCCGCAGCTTTGACAAGTTACGCTCGTACGCAACTTGTGCCTCGAGTCCAGGCACAGCCCAGAGGCACAGCACTCCAGCTAGTAGAGCAGTCAACATATTTGTCGTCGATCAATTCTTACTTAATTTAAATTTTTAGCCTTAACTCATGATGCGCCTCAATCGCGCACTGGAATACACTGAGCAGAGGCAGCCTCAGTCGCAGCTCTATCGGGTGGCATCCGCCGTTGCTCAAGCTTTCGACGTATGCCGATAAGAATGCTCAAGTCGTATCAGTGAATTGCTCTCCCGCTGCTCATTTCACTTAATAATACCCTGTAATTATGAAATTGTCTGAATAGGCTTGTGCAAAGTGTAAAATATCCAAGATCTCCACAGATGCGTCGATCTGTCCAAATTTATTTGTTATGTTCTTTCTTCTTCATTAGTTTATTGAAGCTGCGAGAATCTATATCATAATTTACTGGAAAAGCACTACTACAAAATAACTTTAGAACTGACTGAACAGGGCATCAGATAGTCGAGCATTCACACTTGCTGCGTTTTAATTAAGAGTTGTTTTTCGTTTTGTAGCCGCAGCCCAGTTTCAATCTGAAGTGTTCGCTCTGGCCAGCTCATAGACATCGGTGCGTCGCTGCTTATAGATGGGAATCTGGCAACGCACTTCGTCCACCATGTCGAAGTCTGTCAGTGAGCAGAGCAAAGTTAAAGGGCCAGCTGTTGAATAGTTACTCAACACAAACCAACTTACCAATCTGCTCCACCAAGAGCTCACGTCCTTCGCCCGCCTCTCGCTGCACACGTGCCCAGGGATCGACAATCATGGAGTGGCCGTAGGCCACATAGCCGGACATGTTATTACGGGCAGGTGCACAGGTGACCACAAACAGCTGATTGTCTGTCGCACGGGCTCGTTGCAGCAACTCCCAGTGCATGGGACCCTGGCAAATGCAGAAGGCCGACGGATAGACCAACATGGAGCAGCCTAACAAGTAGCAGAAAATAAGTAAGTAATCGAGCTAGTTGAGAGTGAGTGACTTAAACATGCATGGCCTTAACTTAAAATACAGCAAACCAAATTATACTAGAAGTCATCTTTCCCATGTGATATAAATATCTGGAGCAACTTACGGCAACTAAGAGATTTGCTTCAAAGAATATTAAATCAGCCCATTATTCAGGTCAAGGTTTGGATATCAAAGACCTGCTTTGTCTGTAACACACGTTTCCCTAACTTCATCTTCCCTCAGAGGGTATTAAGAGCTTGAGCAACTGAGACTAGGGACGACTTACCCATGTCACTTACCCATGTTGCGATAGATGCGCGCCAGCTCCTCGAATCGCTTGTCGTGGCAGATACCAATGCCGACTTTGTGCGGGCCAATTTGCACCACTGTCAGCTCACTGCCCGCCGTCAAGGCAGCCCCCTCGTCAAATTGTACACCACCGCCCTGTGCGGTCTCAATGTTGACACTGAAAAGATGGATCTGCTCCCCAGCGGCGGGGTCAAGCGACGAGCTACTTAATTATTTTCGAGGCACTTACCTTGCGATGTCTGCCAATTAGCTGGCCACTGGGCGACCATACTGTGCAAGTATTGTAGAGCTTATCCCCCGCATCCCGCTCAATTATGCTGCCCCCGATGATGTAGATGCCCAGCTGTTGAGCTAGTCTTGACAGCTCCTGGCATGTGGGCCCGTCCGGTACACTCTCTGCGTGCTGGGCAAAGTGCTCGATGGCATACGGCCCGTTGAAACTCTCCGGCAAAATGGCTAACTGAAGCTGCGGATTGGCAGCCTTCAGCAGTGTAATGCCCTCCACCGCTTGCCGCACATTCGCTGCCACATCTTCGCCCACGGGCAGCTGCAGCAGACCCAGCGTCAGCTCTGCACAAATGCCAAAAGGGGTTAATTAACGGTACACCGGATTATGTCCAGCGTTAGACTTACTGTTGCTCATTTTGTAACCCAGACGGAGACAGACAGAGAAAGATCGGAGATTGCAGTCGCAGCTTAAGCTTATTACCAACTGACAGCTTTGTTCGGACGTTTTACAATTTTATAGCTCAATTTTCTAGTACATCCACCATCCAATCAGCGAATCGATTCCCTTGCGGTTTATTACTGCCTTCCAATTTTACGATTTTGTTTATTATTATTGTATGCAACTCAATGCCTCATGTTATCAATATAAATAAATATGTAAGTGATACATAGAAATATACTCAGGCGTCCTCACAGATAATTGTTATATGCGGTTTAACCTACACTTGCACTTGAAATCATTTAATAGCCTTGATAAAGAGTATTCGTTAGCAGTGACCAAATTTCTCCTCTTTATTTATCTAAAATAAATTATTTTAAAAACAAGTAAGAATGTCGATAGAGCTCGACTAGAAGATTCAATGTATTTGCTGACAAACCGACTAGGCTACTGATCCTGATCATGAATATATGTACTTGATGGGATCAATGATGCTTTCTGCTGCTTGTTGGGCATAATAATTTCAAAATTTCTATAATAAAATGTAATATTTTACTGCTGTGCTTTGAAGAAAATAGCTCTATTATCTAACATGTTATACATATATATATACATATATATATACACTACATACATAGTCGATTAGCCACGACAAAATTACAAATTATATGCCAAGTAGAGTATAGCAATAAGTATGCTTACATGCTATATGAGAAAACTGAATATGAAATGAAACCACAAACAATATTCCTAGTGAAAAGTGAAATTAATTATTACACTACTCTTGCTGCTGGTTGGGAGATCATTTTACTCAATAGACTGAATAAGTGTTATTAACGACATGGCAGCACGGCAGATCTGAAAAAAATCAATGCAAAGTTGCATTTATAGATGCGCCCACAGTTCATTCGATCAATCAATCAAACAATCAATCAATCAATTACCGCTAGAAAATTGGCCAGTGAAGCTTCATAAAACCCGGCCTTGATGAGCATCTCCCGCTGGGAACGATGCATAATGAAAGCCAGAGAACGCCGCTGCTTGGGTGCTGCCAAATGCCAGTTCGATGTTTGGACAGCAATGCCAACCTGCAGACTCTGAAAAGTATACAAATGGATAAGTAAAGTCCAAATGAAGGCAAGGCTTTGGCCTGCCTCAACTTTGATGATCTCGCCTCCATAGCAGTAGATAAACAGTTGCAACATTATGGAAAATAAAAATGAGAAGTAAACGAGCTGCGCCATTATTGAGTCCATTTGCTACAATAGATAAACAAAAATAAATACTAACCATAACCAAAACTAAACCGAAAAAGAGATACTCTTTAAATACACACCGTTACAATTTGATAGATGATAACGCCAACCAGCAGTGACGTAATGAAGAACTGACCAAACACAATTGGGGTATAGATGACTCTTAGCCGCTTGGACAAATTGAGAATGTGCACATGGTAATCCACAACCTTGACCAGTTGCTGATGCCCCACCTGGTCAAAGGTCAACTCACGAATTTCCTGCTGCAGCGTCTGGAAATGCGCTCGCAGATTTATGGCAAAAGATATAAAAAGACCGTCAACTGCCGAGGCGTAGATGACCACAACAATCGTTACAAACATCGTATAAATAAAGCCAACTTCATAGCCGGGTGTGTCCACATCATTGAAGGGAAATCTGAAAGGCAAAAAAAGGTCGAAAGTACGATAAAGAAAATGCGGAAGTTAAATTAAGGTCAACCTTTTGCATTCCTCTAAAGTTGGTATGAGCACTGAGAGACGCGAAGAATTTAATTCTGAGTTTCACCAGATGACAAATTTAATTTAATTTAATTTATTTAATGACTATTTTCCCGAGAAAAATCGACTACTGCTGAGAATTGATAGACAATTTTAAAGGATATATGTCGCCTGCTCACCAGATGTCTGGCTGAGAATACTACTTGCCAAGGGGCCCGTCAACAGTTGAATTCTGATTATTACCAAAAATGTTCAGACAGAAATAAAAAGATATTTCTACTCATCTCAAGTTACCAAATTAATTCTGATATCATCTATATAAGCTCGGCGAAGAAAAGGAGTTTCGAGAACTATTCTCTCAATTGTCTACACAGTTTCAGGTAGAAATTCGACTCACTGTTTTGGCTCTTTAAGACTAGCTATATAAATAAAGTAGCTGGCAAAAATATGCTTACTTCATTGGCATTGGCAGCTCTCTGGTGTAGACCACGCCACGCCAATTGCTGCTGATAATCTTGACGATGGGTCCCAGCATAAAGTAGAGACCAGTGATGCCGCAGGAAATGCAATAAGCCCGGCCCAGATTTGTGGCCAATTTATTGGCCTGCACCACGTAGGCGTCGTCAGCTCCATCTTCGGCTGACACCTTGTGATGTGCTGTCAAGAGTTGTACGTTCATTTATTTTTTTTCTTGATTAAAAGCGATGGCCAAAAGTGATAGCGCATAAATTAATCGGGATTTACATTTCAAATAGAGTTGCCTGAAGCTGTGCAGCATTTGCCAAAAGTTTTGCTTGTAGGCAAGAAACGTCGAAATCTTGATGACAGTCAGCAAGTTGGTGAAGACGACACTCAGGCCGGCCGTAATCAGCTCCATGTCATCCCGATTATAAATGACATAATAAAGAAGCGGATACACAGCCGATACCACAAAGAGCAGCGACGCAATATGCTTCAGGCTCAAATGTTTAAATCCATCGCCGGAACTCTCCATGTTGTGACCCATCACGCGCAGACAGTTCTCTTGCAATTGGAATAGACGTGACATGACTTGACCAGCCGATTGATGAAGTACTTTATGGGGATTGCTTCTGCAGTTGCGGCCTTATATTAATATCGGCTCGCATTTTAATTGGCGCTTGTTTGTAATTAATTGTACATTGTTGACATTGTTTGCGGTGTCTCTTGACTTATTTACAGCTAATAACTGTGATTGCCAGGACGCTCTTGTTGAAATGTTGACATCATAAATTATCATGGCTGACACTAATTGGCCGACAGCGGCGACTTTGCCCATCCACCCCAGGCGCCCCTCATCCCAGTTGCCTTAAAGCGAAAGCTTTCAAATCAAATTGTCTGTAAAATACAAATTCACTTTTTATATAACTTTTCATAAATGCCTCGCAATGTGCGCAATCAAACCCTAATCAATGTACTCGTCTCTCTCGCAATGCCACAAAAAAAAAACGACGAAAAAAAAACACGCAAAAACTTTTATTTATCTTTCAATCTTATTTTTACGCACTCACTTTTGTGGTTATACCTCTAAGATAGGTATTGCAATTTTGTCATGGATTTGGCCAAGAGCTGAAGCTAAAAACACCATAAAATTTTTTGTATTAAAGAAGTGAATCAGGCTGAAGCTAATAAAGGAAAGTTTTTGTGTCTTAGCCCAACCAAACTTATAGCTTTTGTGTTCCTACGAATATAAAATAAAATTTGGAAACATTTTCGGATCATTTCAAATATGTACCAACGGAAAAACTGATTCAGAACTTGATTATTTACTGCAAGTTACACTTCATATAAAAGTAATCTCAATTTCTGTATTTAGATAAGAGTATTTAACTGTAACTTAACTTAACCTTCATTTAAAGGCACTTTGCCTGATTTTTTTCTACTTTTGGAAAGTGTATTCAATCTTCATCACTCTAAAGATAGCCATTTAATTTTCTTTCCTTTTTTTATACACTTTTTTTTTTTGCTGACCGACAAAGTAAAACAATTTTGTCTTTTGCTAACATTCACCGAAGGTTTTAAGATTTCATCTGGGACGATCTATCCATGACCTCAAACAGCAACCTGAAGACTTAATTAATATGCCGGAGGTGGAGATGAGGCTAATCTCCGACATGCATTAATTATAATTTAAAAAATGAAATAAGCAAAATTGTGATTAATCTTATTATTAAATATTCGTTGATATCTTAAGCTGAGGATGTTTCCAAATTTGAGTAAAGAAAGCAAAAGGTTTTTTTTTAACAACAAATCAAATTTATTAACAAACAATTATGAAGAAATGAGGTATTCTGATTGATACAGTTTAGCTCAACTGCTTAGAAACTGGGTGGCAGGTAAGCATTGCCTGTGTGTCCGGAGACAGCGTGTCCAGAGATACCACCGCCAGAGATACCGCCGCCAGAGATACCGCCGCCAGAGATACCGCCGCCCTGGTGGACGATCCCTTGTCCGGCAGAGGAGCCAAAGCCAGTGCTGCCGGCTGCAGTGCCAGCATCACCGCCACCAAGAGCACCAATGACAGATGTAACGGGAGCGACACCCTCATCGGTGAGCTGGCTGGTGCCGCCCAGAGAGTCGTATTGGGCCTGGATCTGTTGCTGGGCATGTTGGGCCTCCTCCTGGGTCTTGTACTTGATGAAGAAGACCTCGGGCTTGCTGGTGGAGCTGGCCTGTTCGACAACCTCGGCGTGGACATCGGAGCTATCGGTCTTCTTGCTCAGCACATAGATGACGGTCTTATCCTCGTTGACAGCAGGGCTGATCTTGATGGAGGTCTTCTTGTGGGAGCGCTGTGGCGACTTGATGAATACCACATTGTAGTTGCGCTTGGGCACACCGACAGTGATGTGTCGCTCACTGAACTGATCATCAGATTCCTCGGGTGCGGAGTGAATGAAGAAACGCTTGGAGACAATGGGTTGCTGATGTTGCTGCTGATCCACATGCCCCTGCTGCTGATAGTTGTGGCCGACGGACTGAGACTGCTGCTGGATGAAGGCCGGCTGCTGCTGGAACTGTTGCTGTTGTGCCACCGCATGCTGCTGCTGACCACCCTGGAAGAAGGCAGCGCCACTACCGCTGGCTGTGCTGAATCCACCAACAGCCGATGCGCCAGGATTGTTGTAGTTGTAGCCCTGAGGAACAGCTGTCGCCACGGCGGCCAAACACAAAACCTGTGATTGGAGAATGAAAGATTATTAATTAGCCATGGAGTTAGTATTGATAGCTTCTCTCCTCATCCTTACAATGAAACCACGCATTTCTGAACTTGGTTGAGCTTGACTTGAGACTAGTTGGTTTGGGTTACTTGGCTGTTCGCTGTGAACTGTATGACTTTGGTGATCTTCGTCAGGCTTATATACTGGCAGCATTCGACAACTTAATAAGTGAAGTTCAGCAATGATCCACACAGAGAGAGATACGCCACATAGCCAAAACAAAAAAAAAAAATAGTTTTCATTTAAAAAATTGTTTTTTTTATTGTTTTTGTGCTTATTGTTGTTGTTGCATGTTCATTATTTCTGTTTCACTCAGCTTTCGTCTCATATCTTACGTGCTGCGGGGCTGCGCTTTGTCAGTCAGTGAGTCGCCCAGTTGTCCATCAAAATCATCATCGCCTTCGTCATCGTTTTTGCTTTTCAAAAACTCTCATTAAATGCGGCGACTTGCTCGTAGTTGCCTGAAATACATGGCCAATTAGCGTGATTCCCCCTAGCTGGCGAAGCTTTTTTGGCTCTCGGCCTTTTCGGCTACTTTGTTGTACACTCAGCAGAAAAATATGCCCTAGTTTATTTTATTTAACACCATATCAAAATATTACATTTTTAGGTACATATTAACTAAACATTTACAAGTCTTATTACATCTGCACATATTTTGCGAATTCTATTGTCGTACTTATAGATAATATTTTTTAAGTTTCGAAATACATTTCATAAAAGTAAAAACTCCAGTTCCAAAAGAAAAAAGATAGTTAATAAGATTTAAAAAAAAATTCAACAATTCGAACTTTGCTGGCAAATTTATGAACATTTTTCTAAGTGTAACGCTTAATAGTTTGCAACAGGCTAAGCTTCACAAGCAAACCAAGCTCTCCCCCGATCAACCGGCATTATGTGGTTGTTCGGCCCTTTGGGGCATGCATCAACACGCATCGATTAAATATTATTAAAAGAAGAATTACATAAACACCTAATCAATTTTAGTATGAGTTACAACTAAGAAATTGCCTTCACATTTTTCTATGCTTAGACCCATCTCTTAAGCTCCAGTCACATGTATTTTCTGGTTAAATTAATGACCCGTCGATTGTCCGAAAATTTGCATGTGTTGTCCGGGTGCTGTTAGAGCTGATCGCTTCTTCGCTACCAGCTGCAATGATGGCCATTTATCATTGAGGGGCCCATATCCACAATGGCTGTCCAACAACGGTTTGTCCAAGCTGCCTAAGATTAATTTACTTTTGATTATTTCGACAAAAGCCTTTGTCAATACATATTGTGTACGAGACTCTGCGGCAATTGTTGGGCTTAAACGTGACGCCCATCCAGCTATTTGCGGTCGGTGTAATGAGCCGTTTACTTAAGACGAACTTGTGCTAGGAGTGGTGGTGGTACGGGTGGGGGTAAGGCTTGTGGTAACCCAAGATAATGAACATGAAATGCCAGACGCTCTTCATTAACGGGCTCCAAGACCCAAAACCCAAGGGTCGGGGTCTAAGACCACAAGTTGAAGTTGAAATGGTTGCCCAATAGCACAATAACTTTGCTCTTGACATGCTCAACTTCTGCGAAAATCATCAGTTTTTGAGAGACTTGAAATAAGATTAAAAATAATACAATAAAATAAGTAAATACAAATATAAAATTAAGCAATCATTTGTATTGCAGTTGCTGTTAAGCGAAAAGCGTTGAAACCATTTAATCTCTTGCAAAGCTTTTCGGCTTGAGTAAAAGCTTAGTCAGCAACCGTTATTCGATATCAAAACCAAAACGTTGACAATAACAACTTTAAGCTCACGCATTAATTTACCATCGGCTGGTAAATATCTGATATAAATGGAGAAAACCGTTTTTCGTCTTTGATTAATTTGGGTGCAATTCAATTTTTCATATTTATATCGCATTATACAATACTTAGTTTAATTGTTTATAAACTAAATAAAGTTATTTAATTAGTCATCATTTTTAAACACCTTTCGTCAGCATTTTATGCTTTTGATATTTTATAAATGTCTATAAATTTCATGCATAATATTTTAATGATTTAATGTGTCTTTTATATTTAGCTTTTTGTTGGCAATTGCTTAGTATTAGCGCCAATAGCCTTGACCATGTTAATTTCCCATACACGCCATCGTCTCAAAAGTGAAAATGATGGAGTGTGCAGATGTGAAAATAATATAATTTGATCGCACTTATGACTCGGCGGGTGTGTGCATACAAATTAATATTTTATGAAACAATAATACGCTAATATGCCGTTAATAGCGTTGCACAACACTGCGGACAACAACGAAGAGATTACAATATACAAAAGAACGGGGCGTTACATCTGGAAATACTGCTGCCGTTGTAACGCCCACCTCTCGAATTGCTTATATAACAATCAGCGTTGCGTGAAATTAAATATATATAAAAAAAAAATAATATAAAAATATAATTTCCAATTCGAGTTGAGTTGGTTAGCATTTGTTGGATTTTGATTAATCTTGACTCGTATATCAAAATATCATCGTCATCATTCATCTGCCTATCTCCACACAAAAGGTATGACCCAAATTTTCATAGTCACTGATGGACATTGATTGATTTTTATACAACAACAAAATATCTAAATTAATTTATATATGGTTATTAAAAACATACTTCGCAAATGTTAAGAATAAGTGCTCAGCTCGATGGGGTTCCTCAAATTACTTGTATAACATTGAATCAATTTGAAATTATTGAAATGTTCATATTTCAAATTCTGACATAGTCTTAAATTAATCATTTTGTTCATAACTCTTCAACAGTCTTCATTTAGTAGAGGGGGGGAAAAAAAAACATTATCTTAAGGTAAAATAATATCTAAATTGAAAAATTTAATGAATATAATAAAAATTGAAAAAAATAAATAATTGTTATTTTCCTATGTTGAAATCAGGGTTAGTTGTTATCTCCGAGCAGTTAAATAAATAATTGAGTAATAAAGCAACGTTAAACATTAAACAAATTGATAGGAGATGAAAAAGGTTAAATTGAGACCCAGCGAAATTATATTTTTGGCTGTGCGAGTACTTCAAGTATTTTTTTTAGTAGCCCCCACCCCCCCCACTCCCCCCACCCCTTTAATGCTTTTTTTTCTATTCAGCCAAAAATTATATAAAAAACGGATGTATTCGTTGGCTGCTTTGAAAAGCAAACAAATAATGATAATATCACACACACACAGCACATGGCCCCCGGTGCATTATGTAAGCTAACACTATATTATAGCCGTGTATAGTCCAATTAAAATTGCAAGAGATTTGCCAAATTGAACTAGGGGCTTCTATAACTGGGTCAGGCGATTATGACCCTCAAAAGCGATTTATCAAAATGGCCAAAGACTGTGCAATTTGGCGCGTCACTAATGACAATTTTGCGCAGATTTGTGCAAGTTATGTTTAATTATTGAAAAATGCACGCCAATTATAAATACCACCACGATGCGGGTCACAACTCAACTTAACTCAAGATACCCAATATAAAACTCTTCAGTGAAATTGTTGCCCCCAAAACAAAAGATATGTTAATTCACATATGACTTCCGGCGAACTGGTGGCCAGCCAACGTTAAGCCCCAAATAATTGTCTGTGCAGATGACGCAGGCATTTTCTACCTGAGTGTTCGAGTGTGTAAGAGTGCCTCCGTGGAGAGTGTGAGTGTCTGACCACTACAGACATCATCTCAAGGTTGTTCAAAAAGAAATACGAGCCTGAGTGCTCGAAGCGCAAGTGGTCGGCCAGAAGATGCCCTACAAATTGCCCGAACATTTTATTATTATAATATATATTAAATGTACCAATACTTTAAATAATATACCATTCCAAATTAAAGAAGTCTTGAGTCGAGCTCTCTTTTCCCTTATCAGCTTTATATTGTAAATACTCTTTAGCTGCTTAAGATGTATGACAATATCTATATACATATAACTTTTAAGACCTTAAAAATTAGCAGATGTCACTAATCGATATTTATCGATATTTGTGTTCAACAAAGTTGATTGCTTATTGCATATCTCTATGTTCAGCTATGGTTGCTTATAAAAATAAAAACAAAAAACAAAATATACACACTCAAAATAGCTTATGTTTACCTATTTGAAGAGGGTATACAAATAAATCGGGTTTGCGCTTGTAAGCATTGCTTTTGGCCCCCGCTCTTCGTGGGTTTGATGTTTTTGTTTTCAGTTTCAGTTTCATTTGAACTCGGTGTGTCTCCTCATCATCACCATCTTCTTTCGCAGCACCAGCGGCATCATTTCTGCCTTTTCGTGATCGACATATTCAACTCCGCGCTTTATAAGTCTCGCCCGGGCACTGATTAGCATTTAGTTGGTTTCTGTTTGCCAAGCGCACCGGTGCTGCGTGTATCTTGTATATTTTACTAGTCACATTTCGTATTATTAAACGGAAATGCGCGCGTTTATTGTAAGCTGACAGCTGTTGCTACTTTTCTCTTTCGCCAGTTGTGTAATTTATACCCTGTAATTTCTTGTTAGGTTACGTGCCTGTTTGGCTTGGCGTTGGCGGTGCCGCAAGGATATAATTACCAGAACGGTGGCAATCTACAGCTGCCCGGCATTCCACTCATATCTTCTGGTACATCTGGTACATCTAGCTTCCAGCAACAGCCGGCGAGCTACGCTGAGCAGCAAATTGTGCAGCAGGCTCTGCAGGCGCCCAAGCTGCAGCAGATTTTCAACCAACAACCGCAACAACAGATCTTCCAGCGGCCGCAGCAGCAACAGCAGTTCTCCAACTTTGCCTACAATCAACAGCAAACATATAATCATGGCCAAGCTCCAGTTGTCTCCAAGGATATTTATGTGCATGTGCCGCCAGCAGATGAGCCAGAGGAACATTATCCACAGCCCGCTGCGCCAGTTGGGCCACCACGCAAACATTATCGCATTGTGTTCATTAAGGCGCCCACTCCCAGTGCCAGCAAGGCAACGGTACGTGTCCAACAGGCGCCCGTTGAGGAGAAGACCATCATCTATGTGCTGACCAAAAAGCCAGATCCACTTGATCTGCAAGCGGCCATTGAGGAGGCGCCCAAGCCCATCAGCAAACCGGAGGTCTTCTTCATCAAGTACAAGACGCAGGAGGAAGCGGCTCATGCGCAGCGCACCATACAAGGTAAGAGCCCATAAACACATCACGGAACGAATAATATGCATAGTTATGGCCAAGACCTTCGCTTTGCGTATTTGTCAACACGTTTATTACCACTTGAGTTCGAGATTTTGCCCAGCATCTCAGTGATAGAGGCCAACCTGTATGGCTTAGTCAGTCAATCACCGGTTAACCTTTAGGTTTTCTACTTAACAACTCTTAATCTTAAAAGTTAGAATTTGGTGAATTAGTCACCAAATCATTAATACCACTGACAACTAAAAGCAACATCTTGTCTAAGATCTCACTACTCGAAGATTAATACTCGTTTTAAGGGCTCCAATTATTATTTTAGCCTAACTTTTAAACAGTCTTGACTACAATAAATCACACTCAGCTCAGATCTTAAACCACATCCTCGTTCTCTGCTATTGAGAACTGCTTTAAGTATACATATTAATATATCAATGTTAAGCTTTTTGATAAGTTGACATATTTATTAGTATAAATTTATATTTTATTTCTATTCAAATTAACTCAACTTTTAGCTCAATACGATCAGCTTGGTGGCACCACACAGGTCTCCGATGAAGGTATAGCTCCGGTCACATCGGTGATTGGCTCGTTGGACAATCAGCGTGGAATTGGAGCTAGTTTAAATGGAGGCAATGCCAATGGGGGCATAGGTGCCATTGGTGGACTTGGTAGCCTAACGAGCGCCATTTCCAGCAAATATTTGCCCGCCAATTTGCGTGCGTGAAAAGAATCGACTGACTGAAATCGCAAGAATTATTATTGTTGTTTTTTTAGGCATAAGTAAATCAATTATTGTATATATATATATATAGCTAAATAAACATGTTGTTTCTTAACCCACCCGCACGATTTCCCTTTCTACGACCTTCAAACGCATCTTTCACAACTTTTCCAATTAACACTTGAATTTCACAAAGGCGATCACCAAAAAACAAAAACATCAAAAAAAAGATGAAAAACAAAAAACGTGCCTCTGAATTGCCACATCGATTAGCCACATGAGGGAAACCGGTCACATCGATTAGTAATTGATTCGTCTTGCATAATAATATGCATAATACCATTGTGCTGGAGCATGATTATGAATGTAGTCAATAAGTGGATTGCTCAGTTTTTATAGGCATCGCCAAACAATATTATAAAAGAAACACATTTCAATAAATAATATTTCAGTGAAACGGCTTATAATAGCGAAGATATGTAACTGTTTTTTCAACATGACATTTTAGATTTGATGCATATTTGATGAAAATATTCAATAAATTATGTAAAATCTGGTAAGTAAGGTTGGGGCGGATGTCGGCAGAAAAAGAGGAAAGACCTTCTCCTGTCGACAACAAATGGGATCTTTGTGTTCCCATCTTATAAGTAAAGATAACAATGATTAATGTGTAATAATGCAACAGAATAGATCAATTTATATAAACGTTATATATATTTATATTTTTTCAAAAAACCACACTTCTGCTATAAGTTCATAAAAGTTCTCAAAGGGAAGTTTGTTTGGAAGCATTCTTTGATTCGCCAATTTTAGTAAGGCCTAGTTTTTAATGGTTTCTTAAGCTAAAGTTGCGACTGATTGTGGATCGTTTATTTAGTCTTGGCTCGCACATTTCTAATTGAGCAATTAGTAAAGTTCATTTTTGCATGTCTTATAAATTTGAAAAATGAAACATAAAATTCGTTAGTTAGTTAATTAGCAGATAATATGTAAAAGGCAATCACGGTCATTATTTGTCAAAATTTGCTAGCCAGTTTCAGTGATAAATATGAAGATATCCAATATTATTTGTTGAAAATATAAATGCTAAAATAATTTATTAGCTTTTGACTACTAACACGTATTTAAAACTTCAAATGAGTTATGACTAAACACGATATCCAATATTGATTTCAAAATATGTTAAAACTTGGCTCAAAGTTTGAATGCTTCAGTACGCCACCTTATCGGGAACAGTATTTAGTGTTAATAAAAAATGTTACAGATAGATATGCAAAGTCCAAAGATAATTGGAGTATTTATATATAATAGATACGATTTTTTTTTTTGAGGATAACATATTTATTTACTTTGAATTGATTATGGCTTTTACAATAAATTAAGATATACTAAATTATGGGCCAATTCTTGGAACTCAATTGAAGATATGCAACTGCATACTTATTGTAGACCGCTTACTTAGTCTTGGCTGGTACGTAACTCTTCGAGGGCACAACGGCACCAAAATTGGAAGCCGATGATACCGATGAGGTTTGGATGCCTCGGACAATACCTCCGCCCAGACTTCCGCCCAGACCACCTTGAAGTCCTCCATTCAGGCCACCCTGGAAACCTCCGTTCTGTGATCCAAAGGAGCTCTGCTGGATGCCCTGGTTAAAGGATCCCACATTCTGACTGAAACCGTGCGACTGACCCTGCTGCTGAATTTGCTGTGGCACAATGTTGCCCAAGTTGAGGGAGCCACCGTTGTAACTGGTAATGGGAGCAACACCCTCATCCGAGATGTGAGTGGCACCGCCCAAAGCATCATACTGGGCCTGAATCTCCTGCTGAGCGCGCTGAGCCTCCTCCGTCGTCTTATACTTGATGAAGTAGACCTCAGGCTTGTGGACCTTGGGCTCGGTCTGGCTGAGTTGCAGATGCTGATGGATTTCGTTGATGTCGGGCTTCTTGGACAGCACATAGATGACGGTCTTCTCCTCATTGGTAGCCTGGGCGCGCTTAAGAGCAGCAGCGGTGTGCCTCAGATTCTGTGTGGGCGCCTTGATGAACACAATGCGATAATTTTTGCGAATCGGGGTGTTATCCAATTGGGGTGAGGCATTAAGTTCCTCGGTTTCTTCGGGTGCGGAGTGAATGTAGATATCCTTGGTAACAATTGAGGGACGCTGGGGCTGCTGATAAGGCTGGACATATTGCTGCTGGGGCTGAGGCGCAGAAACAAACTGCTGCTGCAGTGGCTGTTGCAGTTGCTGTTGCAGTGGCTGTTGCAGTGGCTGTTGGTAGGCAACGGGTCCCTCAATGCCTACATTCTGAATGGGTTGCGCGTAGTTCTGAATAGGTCCCTGCTGCGGCACATTGTATATTCCACTGGCCGACAACGGTGTCTGAGGGCGCAGATTGCCAGCTGGGATGATCTGCTGATTCTGCTGATACTTGTAGCCCTGTGGAGCAGCTGCGGCGAGCAGAGCGCACGACAAGCACTGCAAGTGGAAAGAAAAATGCATTTTATTAAAGTTCCAGGCTCGGTGCAGGGTTCCGTCTTACCAAAAGAATTGCAAATTGATTCATTTTTGTAAAGCGCTGTTGACTTCTCTCGCAGTTTGAACTCAACTGATGCCCTAACTGCTCGTTGACTATGTTTTTATAAGATAGTCCGGCATGTCATCTCAAGAAACTGGGCGCTGGTATTAAATTATCGAATCTATTGTCGCCATGTATCGGCCTACCTGTGAGTGTTGTTGCCAAATCACGGAACCATATTCGTAAATAATTATGCGTATACCTGCGATCGCATTAGAGATGCATCTCGCTTATATAACGTGGCCAACTTGGTATTCAAATTTTCTTATAATCGCAACGCCGCTACGGAATTAATGCGAAATATCATTTTTTTTAAAGTGACATATCGTTCGATCACATGCTCCCTCAGTTCCAAAAGAAAGTAATTTCATATGCATTTCGTTGAATTCGTAACAGACCGAAAACCAATAACCAAAAACCCGAAGCCCCCCACTCAACACATTTTCTGGCCGCCAAATTAGTAGCTTGTTGAGTAGTCCGGAGCAGTTCCTCAACCGGTTGCGTATTCCCAAATCCCAATGCGCATAAATTAGTTAAACTTAGTAAGATAACGAAGTGATATAAAAAAGGCAAAATGCAAACAAACAATTTTACTGATCCAAAGAAAGCAGTTTATGGATCCATGTTGCTTATGTATTGTGTCTGGCATTTCTGCTGGGTTTGTTTTAATTTTGGTTTTACACAATCTTCAATGACCTTAGCTTTCGAAATATAAACCATAGCTAGCAAAAACCAGAGATCTCGAGAGCTGTCACTGTCATCGTCTTTGCCAAGCGGCATTATCTTAATTATTCTAATTAACTTTGCGATTGTAGTTGCCCAAAGATAAATCAATTACATGATAAAAAATTAATTTTTAAATTATTGCGATTGATACGAATTTATAAGTTATGGGTTTATGGGTTATAAGATCAAATTTAAAATATCCACTCAATTTTCGGATTATTAAACATTTCTAGAATTTTTACTTGTGTTGGATGTTTTTTGCAACAATCCCTTTACTATCCAACCATAAACCACTCATAGAAACGCAACTTTTCGGCTTAAACAAATTAATATTTAGTTATCACCGATTAACACTTGATACAGTCGCGTCCAAAATAGTTGGCACTGTTCCAGCAATTCAAAAACCAATCAACTTTCTTGCATACTTTTGGCTAGCAAAATAAACTCTTTCTATTTTTGTAGAAACTAATTTTATTTGTTAACACTATTTACAGTTAGAGTGTTAGTGTTTTCTTATAGCTAAAACCTTCGGTTGGGTGGCAGGTACGCGCTATTCGGTGATAAGTCGCTTGAGGCAGATCCTGCGCTCTTTGTCGCAAAGTCCAAAACTGGTGCCGAGGAGCCGGCATTGTGGTTGGTGGAGCGACCGGGCAGTGAATCGTATTGAGCTTGGATGACACGTTGTGCATTCTCCGCATCGCTGGGAGTGCGGTATTTGACGAAATGCACCTCGGGCTTGTTGTTGGCCTGCAGCTTCATTTGGTTCAATTTGTTGGCCAAGTCACTCACATCCGCCTGCTTGTTGAGCACATAGATGGCTGTGCGATCGTCGGAGGCAGATGTGGCCAACTGGAGAGCGGCTTGCTCCAAACCGGTGTTCTCCGGGCCCTTGATGAACAGCACACGTAAATTTTTTCTCAGACTATTCGAGAGCTGTTCGTTGACCGGGCCATTGTCGAACTCCTGCTCCGGGGCGCTGTACGAGTAGAACTCCTTGTTGAACTCGTTGGAAGTCAGTATGGGCTCCGACAACTGAGCAGAGCCACTCTGCTCGGTTGCTACAAGACCACCGCTAGCTTGGGGCGTATACTCATACTGTCCATGGGAGACGGCAAACAAGCAAATCATCTGTGAAGAAGTTGATTATATTTCTGGAGAGGATCAAGTTTTTTCGTACTTACCAGAAAAGCGCGCATTTTGTGCTTGGGTTTTGTGTTTTCCACACCGAAAGGCTTTTAGGTTTTTGAGTTATGTGTGCTGTGCAGCGGCTGAGCTGTTTCTGTGTCTTCCAATTGCAGTGTTGTCCGATATTTATATTGAAGATTGAGATACAAGTCGAGTTCGAGATGCATCTCTCAAATGCAGCGCATGCAAATGCGCCTCCATTTCATTATCATTATCTGCATTGGGCAACTCGACGCTATCTGCCTCCATGTTTCAATTAAAATACCAATCGTTTTTTAATTGGATCATATACATATGTAGCTTTACACTTTCGTAAAAGTAAAAAAATAAAACTTACGACTGATTTGATAAGCTGGAAAATGTGTAAATGTATTCAAATTACAATTTTGCTATCCAATTTAGTCACCAAATATGTGGGTTTGTCGCAACTTGGCCTCTGTTGGAATGCCAAGTTGTGTCTGCATTGGATATTTTCTGGATTCAACTAAGAAAAGCTGCCGACAATCGCAGCTTTGATTTGCATTTTGGGAATTTACGAAATATTACTAAATACTTAATACATAGCCCCAATTATTGCCCTGACTTCTTGATTTATTTGACGCAAAAGTTTCATAAAGCTAAACGAAAGGGAAAATTTGTGGAGTAAAATATTCATATTTACAAATAAATTTTCAACTCTTTAAGGAATTTAAAATACTATCTAAAATGAATTATTTTTTGAACAGTAGCCTAAACTATATTTAATTTGCGCCTAAGATTATGCAACATTTTTTGTTGCGCTTGTTTTTCAAAGCCATATCCTAAATCTTCAATCTATGAATTGACTACTGAAGCTAATAAATACAACTATTTGAATTTTTTCAATTATATACGAATTCAAATATAATCAAACTA
The DNA here is from genome assembly GCA_035041535.1 of Drosophila cognata. Lineage (NCBI taxonomy): Eukaryota > Metazoa > Arthropoda > Insecta > Diptera > Drosophilidae > Drosophila > Drosophila cognata. The sequence goes on along the minus strand of JAWNLC010000571.1, from coordinate 5,508,085 downwards.
TACCAAAATGCAACGAAAGTGTGGCAAGTTTACTTGTAGCTATTTTCTAATCATATATACAAGATATATGCAGAGTTTGTAAAAGAAGACATCATTTGACAAACAAGAGGCAGATGCTGATCTGCTGTTCGAATTCAAAATTAATTTGTTGGCTAATTACGGACATCATATCATAATCAGATCTTAAAACTCGTTTTGGGACTCCGACTTTAATTGCCCTGTCTTGCAAACATTGACAAGCAAGAAAACTTGTGTCGATAGAGCGCGCCCACGAGATACCCTGAACTCAGGTATAAAATAATATTATAAATTTATTAAAACACAGCTCTCAGCACTAAAACTAAATATATTTTTAAAGGAAACTGAAGTTAAGTCATCTAACGCTTGTCTGCCTATATGTGTATAATTCGCTCTTCACACATAAATAGAGGAAATTTGTATTTCTAATTCGATCCTAATGAAAATTGTTCAGTTGATCAGCTATGTTGAAAGCCTATTCATTTTAGATTGTGGTATTTATTGCTATTTGAAATGATTCAATATTCATCATTATTAGCGATACGAGAAGAATTATCGATATAATAAAATAAAAAAATTGAAAAAATTGAAGTATCTAACTCTTACAGCCTGTGAGATCCATTCGGTCATACAGACAAACAGACACATATTCTCGGCCAGTGAGCCTGATTAAGAATATATATACCTCATATGACATCCAATTTCACAACTTCATCACACCCTCTTACCCATTTCAAATGAGTTTAGGGTAACACAACAAGTTTCTTTGGAAAGGAACCAGATCGAAGGAAATAGTTGCGAGCCAAATGAAAGGGATTTGTGATTGATGTATTTTTATTGCAGCAATTTAAACCTTTTTTTTAATTCTACGACTAGTAGCCCACATACGACTTTTATTAACATATTCGAAACCAGTTAAAAGTTTTCGCTTTCACACAAAGAGCAGTAAAATGTAGATTTCAATAAGTTTGAATAGAAACAAAATCTTGCCAAATTATAGATTTTATTATTTGATGCATTAATACGCGTGAAACGTTTGCTTTGAAAAAACCATACTTAAATCTGAAAAGCCCGATTCGACACTATTGTAATAATCAGCGCTTGATTTTGAGTCTGGTCTCTCGGCTTATGTTGAATAAATGAATTTGTAAACTCGTTTCGTTTTCAAGTTGTTCAAGTTCATAGTTGCAAATTATATTTTGATTATGAACACAATGATAACTTCTGCTGGCTATAAAAGCAGTCGTCGATTTGGGCTCGCGTGTTAGTTTGGCTGAAAGAATCTGATAAAATGAAGACTGCTTGCGTAAGTTCAAAAACTTTCATAGTTATTAAATGTGGCTAAAAAGAATCACATTTTTGTCATATCCAGTTGATTTTGCTGTTCGCTTTGATGGCCCTCGTTTATTCTGCTCCTGCTCCGGCTCCAGCGCCTGGCAATGATCCCACTGTATCTGTGCTTAGATACAGCAATGACCAAGAACTGGAGTCCATTCAGCGTGCGATTATTGCTCAATATGAGGGTCAATTTGGGGGCACCACGCAGATCCATGCTCCACGCACCGCGACTCTCGTCAATCCTCAAACCCTGGGAATACACATATAAACAACATGTTACAAAAAATAATAATAAATAACAATTAACAATAAATGAAGATAAGCCGAAAAACTCGACTCAGATCGATAGACTTAATTAGAAGCGAGATGCTTCAGTCCCGTTTTGATACTCACTGAGTACACACAAAGAAAAAATGCGCTGCTTTTTGGTGCTGCTATCAATGGCTCTGTTCTGCTTGGCATATGCACAGAGACAACACAGAGAGAGAGAACCCGAAAATCAGGCAATAGTATTTCCCAAGCATCAGGAAATATCTTTTCCAGGATCGGAGAGTGATCAACCTATCCAATTTCCGGACAGCAAAAAGTTTAAGATACGTAACTTTCACTTGCACCGTGATGGTCATCTGCCAACCCCAAAGCCAAAGCGAAGACACTCAATGGAAGTTCATAGACCAGGCCAACCATATCCTCCACCCCCGAATGGTCATCGCAACAAAAAGCACAAACACAAGCGACGACGTCTATGTGAGCGCAGTGAGTTTCTCTCTCTCTCTCTCTCTCTCTCTCTCTCTCTCTCTCTAATTAATCAGCCATATCATTTGTTATACACCCATAGAGTACTCAGAGTATGTTGAACGTATATTTACCAACGATACGGGCGTAGCAGCAGATGCCGATGACGTCGATTTCGATGGGCGCGTTCTCGCCCGACCTGGTGAATACCCACATATGGTACACAACATTTTGAAAGCTGATAAAAAAAAAAAAAACAAGCAGCAAATATTGGTTAGACCTGAAATGAACATGGTACATTTTATTTTTGTTAGGCAGCGCTCGGCTTTCAGACGAATTCAGAGCCAATCAACTACAAATGTGGCGGCAGTCTCATAAGTGAGAATTTTGTACTGACTGCGGCCCATTGCACAGAGGTGGAAGGGTGAGTTTCTTGATTTTCCAGACGAGGAGGCGAGTGTACGAGGTCGAAAGTACATTGTATATATTTTTAGTGAGGTGCCAAAATGGGTGCGCATCGGTGGACTTAATCTAAAAATCGATGAGATAACGGTTAGGCCACAAAATTTTGGAATCGAAAGCATAATCGAGCATCCCGAGTATATCAATGCTTTATACTATAATGATATAGCACTTCTAAAACTGGACAGAAATGTAATGTGAGTATTAACCAAATTGTATGATATTAGAAACGACAAATTTTACTCCATTAAACTTAATTTAAGAAAATATCTATAAAGTTTAGCTAGGCATTGAAATATATAGTTTGTTTGTCAATGTTAAAAAACAGAACTAATAAAAAAAAAGATATCTACAAAAAAAAAAATCAGATTGTTAATGTATTGACAATAAATTTGACGAGCCTAATCTTTAGGCAATTTAAAGTTTCGGGCAGCAAATAATTGAAATTCTTTAAAGCAATCAAACTATTGCTGAAATTTAGGAAATCATCCTTAAATTAGAATCGAGTTCTCATGTTCTGGTTTCTAGAAATAATATCTATTTGCATTATGACGTTTACATTTAAATTCTATTAATATTTCTGTCGAATAATGCGATGCAATAAAATTCCTTTTAGTCTGACAGAGTTTGTTAGACCCATTCGGCTGTGGACCAGTGATGAGATACACACATCGATTGCGTTCGCCATGGGCTATGGATCGACAAGCTTTAGCAAGAGTATGACATATCGCTTGACCCATTTGAATGCAACCATAGTGCCCAACAGTGAGTGCGACGAGGATCTGCCCGACTTCGAAGAGACCCCAAATGGAATTATTTGGAGTCAGATATGCGCACAGGATTTCCTTCAGAATCGCGACACCTGTCAGGGCGACTCTGGTGGTCCGCTTCAGTTAAATTTGCATGGTCGTCGACGTCGTCATATACATTATCATCTTATTGGAATTACCTCCTTTGGCGTCTACTGTCGCAGCAGCTATCCAAGTGTCTATACACGTGTTTCGTCGTATTTGGATTGGATCGAGCAAATCACGTGGGGCTTGCAAGTAGCTGAACCGAACTTTAAGTAAATTAATTATGTATTCAAGCAGGGCTCAACTATCGGCACATACATAGATTGCCTTAATAAATACTATATTGAAATAAAAAATCATTTATTTTAATCCGTTTGGCCTCGATTTTCAAAATCAAATTATTTGAAATTAATTACACACAAGCATTATTGAGTAAAAAAAACTTTTACATTTAATACAAAATTACATTATATTTAATTATTAATTTCTTTGTATTTTGTTAAAGGCAAAAGCGAACGTAAATTTTTGGTCAATTTTGCTGAGTATTCCAACTGAGGGCTTAGACCATGTTGTTAGCATCCAGAATCTGGCTTTTGATGTTCTCATAGGAAGGCAGGGTCTAAGAATGCAATTGAAATAATTCATTAATATAGTATACATTTGAAAAGTAAACCAATTAAGTGTGTTGCAAGTTAATTGCATGGTGAACATTGTGAATGTTTAGTAGGTGCTGAAATACTCACTCCCATAAGCAGTGAAGTGTTTTGTGGTCGAGCATTGAATCAGCCAGCGGCAGCCAGATTAATTAGCCAGGTGATGATTATTTAGTATGGAATGATTATTGAATGAGCAATGCGATCTACTAACCTGCCAGTAGTTGTCCTCCCAGCTGGGGAACATACGCTTGAAGACCCTTGGCTCGTTGCCCTGAGACACACGCACAATGCTGAGAGTATCCATGGTACGAGCAGTGGGCTCTGATTTAATATACCGCTGAGAATGAGAAATATATAAAATTATTAATTGTATATATAAGAATTGCGTATATAATAGTCCGATCGGAAACCCTATTTTATAAGAAAATGTCGCGCTAAATCGGAAAAAGGGATTTGTCAGAGATTTTGCAATTGAAAGAGTTGCATTCCTCCAGAAAGAAAATCATTTAATAATAACTTGTCTCACCTTGGCCATATCCAGAATCTTGCCGTTCTCATCGGCTGTGGCGCCGGAGCCAACCCACATGTAGAGCTCATCGCCGGCATCGAGTAGCATCACATCATCCGTATCGAGATCCTCCTGCTGGTATTCGGCGACCTCCTCGACCTTGGCGCGTCCAGCTCTGGTCAGACGGCAGTGGAAGAGACGTGGCTCGAGCAGTGGTGCTGTCCGATCTTCCAGATTGCGATCGTACTGACCCTCACCGTTCAGCTCATCCCAGAAATCATCGGGCTCGGCACCCTCATCCACAATCTCCATTTCGGAATCCTCCCAGTAGTGGGCAAAGCGCTCCTTGGCCGCCTCCTTCTCGAAGGCGGAGGCACCCAGACCATGCCAGATGTACACCTTGTGTGTCTTGGCCATTGCCAAGGCAAAGGCATCGCCGGAAGCCAAGGAGGAGCTATCTGCGGGCACTTCGCTGGCATGGATATCACTCTCAACAGTGCCGCGAATGCGGAATAGTTGGGATGAGATCGGGAGTGCCGAGTACGATGTCAAGAGTTTACCCTTGAACATCTTGTAGAAGTGACGTGGCTCGTGTCCCTGCATGGTGCGCACTAGGATCGCATTCTGCTCCTCGGCGAGTGCCATGCCCTCCTCGAAGGCGCGCTCCTTGACAGCAGCATTGGCCTTGGCACCTTGCCAAACATAGACAATGACGCCCTTATCTCCGTTGTTGGCCTCATAGTTGTAGCTAAGCACATACGAGCCAAAGCCCAGCAGCGGCATTTGCTCCTCGAAGGGAACTGTGTTGCGCAGAATCTCATCGGAGTCGGGGATGCTTACATATTGGGATATCTCGCCAATGGCGTTTTGGCCATGATCGGGCATGAAACCGATGGCGCGACCGCCGCTCTTCTTCAATTTCTCAACGACGGCATCGATCTCATCAATATCGAGTGATTCATCGGAGCCGATATTCAAGGCGGAGCGGACGAGACGAGTGTGAGACATGCCAACATCGCGCCAGGTGTCGAAGTACTGCTTGAAGGGCGCAGATTCGGCACCCTCGACAACGCGATGGATCTGCGTCCAGGCCGGGTATTTCTTGGTGCGCAGGAACTCCTGCGCCTTGGCCATAGCATCGGATTTCTCTTTCTGTGTGGCACCACGACCCACCCACACAAAGATGCCGGAGCCGGTGTCCAGGATGAAGCAATCGTGAGTATCGAGCATTGCCTGGCGCAGCGGCTTCTGGGCAATAGTGTCCACTTGCAGTTTGCCACTGGCATCGGATACTTTGTAGAGAGTGACAGCGGCGGCATCGGTGCGCTCAAAGGCACCATCCTCATCGGCCGTGGACTCCTCGGGCACCTGATCGGGTGATCCGGAGCCGAGCACATCGAAGAACTGCTGCTTATCCATATCGGTGCTGAACTCATCGATGATCTGCACACGAGCACGTCCATTGTGATCCTGATCCCTAATCTGGTTGGCAGCACTAATCGCCTTCAGTTTCTCCACACGCTTGGCCTGGGCGCCCACATAGACGTAGATATCGTTGCCGGCATCCAGTATGAAGCAGTCACCCTTGTTCATCGATGAGACGGAGAGATTCACCTGGCGGACGCGCACATTGCGCTTGCCCTTGACCTGGAACAGACGCTTCTCGCCCTGGGCATTCGTCTCCACATGTTTGAAACCGCTGCCAACACCACCCTGCTCATAACGCACACCTGAATCGATGGAAATGCTGGATTAAACACATGTTTTAGCTTCGGGCTGGTTTTGTTTACCATTCTTGAAGTAGCCCAGGAAGAGCTGCGACTCGTGATCCTGCACCTCACGATGCTGGACGGGACCGCCATTCAGAATATCATCTAATTGTACAGTCAAAATGGCTGCAGCGCCAGCCTCATCTGTGGAGGTATCGGATCCCAGCCAGAAATGGATATCCCACGAGAGTTCTTTGTTCTTCGGATTCTCTCTGGTCTGCGAATAGAATAATATATAATATATATATATAAATATAAGTACATATGTAGTGTGTAGTATATAATGAGTCTTTAATATATAGTATTGTATGCTTTAATGATATATCAAAATATTCATTATTCATCAATTAAATTTTTTTCAAATACATTCAGCATATAAAAAAATGTAATTTTTGACGTTATAAATTTCCCAGAGATTCTAGGTTTCATTAAAGCTATTTTCACACATAATTTTATCACTTAATTATTTTTTAATATTTCACTAGAAATGCTTTGGAAATTGTATTAGCAATTCTCAGAAATAAATCTGCTGATGCATGCAACTTTCCCGCATATCTGGTTAACCTCGAGTGCCACAATTAGTAATAAATTAATGTTAAAATAAAAACTATGTATTAGAAATTATTCATCAAAATATAATAAACATTATTGATATATATCCAAGTATATATAAATATTATTATTTATTACTTACATTCAAAATAATAAAGGAATCGCCCGTGTAGAATTTGCCATAGTTATTTTTGGGATATGGAACCGGCTCGAAATTCTAGATAAAAAGAAATGAACAAAAAGTATAAGTGTATATATATTTTTTAATATTCTATTTTGAGAGAACCGCACAGTCAAAATATTTATTGATCAAGCCCCAAAAGCAGTTCTCGATAAACAAAGTCAAACAAAAAGATAAAAACGAAAATAAATGTGAAAAGGCTTTGCATCTGCCATTGAAAGCTAATAAATTTAGCTGATGTTTCCGAGCAAATTAACGCCTGCTGGGAACATGCCTCTGTTTACTGTACTATAAACATACACAAGTACAGTAGTGACTCGCTAGAGTAACAAAACATCTGATGAACACATTGCGTGAGTTCAGCGACTAGAAAATATCGTCAGGCACAAGACAACAATTCCTTTATAGCATACAAATGCGAGTACATACATATGTACATACATATGTACATACATATGTATGTGAATACTTTTGTGAGTTTTTCTGACTACATCTGAGTACTTTGCATGCCAAATGCCAACAGCGAGTGCCACATTGGGCGCCGCTGGATGAGCAACGCATTCGTGCGTGGGTGGCGAACTTTCCCCGAGACACTATGAACATGCAGCTACCAATTAGACACATCGTGTACAACTGTACACTGAGAGAAATTCGCTGTTCATTTTAGACACAATCGGAATAGAACTTTCACGCATTATAAGCTATATAAGTGAAGTTTAGTACTTAAAATAAGAGTAAAATTTCTAATTCCAATCAAGTTCTGGATTTAAGAATTATGTGGATAGCACAAATCTTGATCCAAATCTGTATTTCATAGAAGTGTTGCCAAAACAAGTTTCGACAATAGAAGTGTGTTCCCTCAAGACTTAAGACAAAGTAAGTATTTTCTCAGAGTGTACAATTGACAGATAATTAGGGCAAAGTGAAATGTCGAGTATAGTCTTTTGCGGAAAGCATTCGGAACACAATTATACACTTACCTCGATGCGCCAAATCTCCAGGCCGGGAGAGCGGCCGGCATTTGCAAAAGCTGGATTCATGACGCGTCTGGCTGGTTGTTTGCTGTTGCCACCAATGGAGGGCTGAACTGGACCGGTTTGGGAAGGAAACGCGGGACGAGTCTGAAATGTGGCGGCCGAACACAAACTTGTCGAGATTGCGATAAACACCAGACAACTGCAAGCCAAATAATCAGTTTCAATAAATGTGCCTTGTTTTTGTTTGTTTGTGTTTTCAAGTAGCTTCATTAACTGGTAGAGCGGCAATGAAATGTCACGCCTTGTACAGTCTACAGACTACAGACTGAACGGAACTGAACTAAACTGAACCGAACTGTCTCTGCGCTTGACCTTTTTGTCATGTGTCATGAGTCATGACCATAAAAGGTCAATAAAATGTGAGAGACAGCCGAATATTATCACATGTTTAATTATGCTGAGAGCTTTCGCAGCCCGGAAAATGAGTAACACGCAGATAGATGATATATACTTACAAGTTGTACGATGAATAAGTGGTTAATTTAATGAGAATGCGGCGTATGAGTAATTTGTGTATTCTTTTGCACTATTTAGCGTATTTAATTTGGACTTCTGTTGGGAGCTTGCTAGCTGTGCGAACTGCTCGCTTGCATTACCTGCAGATGACTGCCAGATGACTGGCGGCTCCTCGCCTTGCCATTTTGCGGCGCGACGTCAACGACGGCTGCGGCGGTGAAATGAAGGGGGCCGCGGGGGTTGCTAGTATATATGGAACTGAGCAAACAGCGTCGCTTTTGTTTTTTGTTGTGATAGACCGCTTTTTGTGCGTGTGAACAGCTTGTGAACGGATAAATTGCTTCTATTATTATTATTATTGTGTGTTATTCGCCTTTGTTATTGTCTTTGCAACTCAAACAGAGATGATTGCCCGCTGAGAGAGGGCAACTGCCAAAGAGAAAGAAAAACAGACAGAGAGAGAGAGAGAATGAATCAACAAGTCAATAAGAAGTGTATAAATTATTTCATATATTGTGTGTGGATAATATATAATAATTATGGGGAGTAGAATATTTTTTCTATATTTTTAATATATATTTATATATGTATATCAAATAAAATGATTGATAGATAAAATTACAACTGATTTCTATTGAGACTGAGATCTAGTTTAATTATAATAATTAAAAATTAAAAGTACTTCCTCAAATATGCAAATTAGTATGCTAATTAGTATACTTCCCTAAGTATATTTGCTACGATTATTACATACAAATTCCTGTACATGTTACATCAATTTTAAGTCAAAATATGCTAACTCTTTTGCATTATTGAATTGAAATTTAAAAAAAAAAATATATCCGATTAAAAGGGGAACAAGTCGACCACAACTAAACGTGAAACTTTAATTTACTACAATTAAGGTGTTGATGATACTGGGATAGAGATAGTAACACAATATAGGCTTTATTGTATAACAGTCGTTGAAGCTGTAAATTAAAGTGCGTCAGCTACGTTGTTTTATTTTTTATTACTGTTATAATTTATTTTTAAGTTTTTTAAGTAATTCGTTGTGCAGCATGGCGACACGACGCGTCTGATATGATTTCACGTTTAAAGAAATAACGGCGAAGGCAAGCCCTTTTCTTTAAGAGGTTTTTTTCCATCGTTTTTTTGTACTTCAAGTAGGTCGCATACAGTATAAAAAAAAAACTAAATATTTATGATTTATGATAAGCTGGAACATTCACATTGTTGATATGCCACTTTTCGTTCAGTTTCGTTTGTGTGCCATTTTCAAGTTCGACTTGTTATTTAGCTTCAAGTATCGATGTGCACACGACAAGCAATGTGCTTTGAATTTCAAATATCTTTGAATCGACCATATACATAGTACAATAGCCTACGCATAACACTCGACAATACGTCACCTATGTACTTGGATCATTCATCTTAATTATTAGCTGTTCCAGCGAGCAGGAAAAATAATGATGCATACATACAAAAGATAAGAATTGAAGAATTGAAGAATTCTCGTTTAAAATCGCATAAAAACTTGTTAATGCATGAATAAATATTAACTCAAATATATAAATAACGACATAAAAACTGCTTTGTTTTAAATACGTAATTAAGAAACTGTTAAGAAAATTAGTAGTCAACAATATTAGTAGGCAATATCACTTCCTTTTAGCGGAGTACACATGTTGAAGCTAGTTTGTGCGTAAATTAAGTGTGTTGATTTTGAAGGAAGAAAAATTTAATAAACATTTTATAATCATAAAGAGCAGTGTTCTAGGTACCTGTTTGGAAAATATTTGTTTATTATATACATAAGAAGTTCACTCGAAAAAAACTGCAAGAAATTCGAAAAAATTCTATAAACGAAGGAAACATTCCCAAAATCGACTTTAAAAGATTTGTAGAAATGAGAATAATGAAAAAATTTGAAAGCAAATTTTGTCTTTGCTTAAATTAAATGTAAATCCGAGTTAAGTAAGCCGAACTATTCTTTAATAACAAAAATTGATAACAATCCTTAACATATTCTATTTGGAACTTTCAGATTCATTACAGTTTTTCTTTGTGAGAAAGTCAAGGCTAGGCCGCATATATAATTTCAAATTGTCTACTAGTGACAACACTTTTCGTAGACCTTATGTACAGACAGACCTAATAACATAAATAAATATATTATTTCTATATACATTTAACAATTATAAGTAAGTTCGCATGAAGGTTTTAACCCAAGATAAGCTGAGTTCAAAACAAAATGATAAGCAGATTCAATTGAATGGACTGGCACACTATCGATAATACTACATATATTATACAACGTATATACCCCAACAAATTATAAAATTGAGCAATTCAACGATTGGACAAGATGCAATTGCGAGCTTTATAAAAGGTTATCAGTGGGTTTATTAGGCGTTCAATTGGTATCGTTATTTATAATTGCCTTAAACTAAATTCGTTTCAATTGTAAACAGAGAACACTTTTGGCACATGAGTGTACATTATTTACAGCTGCACTATTGACACACACACACACACACACAGTGTGAGAAGAATATGCAAATTATATAAACACTTACGCTGACGTAAATAGCTCTGAACTGACCGCTTCCAGGCTTTGTGAGTGACTGAGACAAGTTGAATTCCAGGTAGCTGTTGGCTACTGATCGCGACAACTCAGCTTGAGACACTGAACGAAACCCGACGATTGTCGCCAGCTTTATAAAAGCCCGCTCAAACTCGACTCAAAATCACTCTCTTTCTCTGTCTGTCTCTCTCTCGCTACTCGACTGAGATGCTCCATGTAGATGAATGATAAGAGTCAGTGCGACTGATAAGCAACAAAAAGTACCTTTGCAAACAAAACGGTAAACAGAATGGTAAACAAATGAATAAAGCATTTGAAAAAGGAAGTGCAAAAGTCATCGATTTACTTATGCATGGAATTTCCAGATTTTATTGTAGATTCTATTATATACAGTGAATGCTAGCAAACTTAAGCTTAAAGCTAAATTTTTCAAAAAATATAAACATATATATATAAATATATAAGAAAATATATTATATTTAAGATTTATTGGAAACACTTTTATTTAGTTAGCTTCTGTTTATAAACATTTTAAAATACATATAAAAAATGATTGTGAAACCTATATAAAAGTGATTAAATTTACAATTTTATAAATTACAATCAGAAACCATAAGGGTTATGAGTAACATTATTTTTTATACATAATGGTTTACACTTACAACTAAAGTTATTAATTATTCACTAACTAGAGTTACCGCTGAAACATTGTTGAGCGATCAATTTATATAAAATGCCCAGCTTTCGTTTAAGCTTTTAGATATTGTCTAAGTCAGTAAAGCAAATCTAGTAATCGGCAGCCGTGTTGGACAGATAGTCGCGTCTGCCAATGTTTGATGCCTGTTTGCTCTGCACCGCCTCGAGCTTGGGGCATTCGGTGATGCGATGGCCCAATCCACCACAATAACTGCAGCCATGTGAATCGCCCAGATCCAGATGCTGATGCTCTGCTTCGGGCGCAAGTTCATCAAGGAAATCGGGCACCTGCTGTTTGGCCTCGAGCAGCAGATGCTTGAGATCGAGCAGCACAGACTGCTCCGTTATCTTGTTGATCATTGTGGTGGCCAGTCCCTTGGTATTGGATCGACCCGTACGACCAATGCGATGCACATAGTTCTCAATATCATCGGGCATATCATAGTTAATCACATGCTGCACATTGGGAAAATCGAGACCCTTGGACGCCACATCTGTGGCCACCAGTACATCCTTTTTGCCCATACGATACGCCTCGACGGCCCGAGAACGTTCCTCCTGATCTTTGCCACCGTGTATGGCCACCGCTTCGACACCTTTGAGAAGGAGATACTCGTGTATGCAGTCCACATCCTGCTTCTTTTCGGCAAAAATCAGTACAGGCGGAGCCGTCTTCTGCAGGCAGTCGAGTAGGTAGACAACCTTTGCCTCTTGCTTCACATACTCCACCTGCTGGATGACATTCATGGAGGCGGCACCGGCACGTCCCACATTGATCGTAACCGGTTTGACAAGTGCCGAGCGGGCAAAATTCTGAATCTTCTTGGGCATTGTGGCGGAGAAGAGAAGCGTCTGTCGCTGACCCTTAAAGAAGGAGAATATGGTGCGCACGTCCTCCTCGAAGCCCATGTCAATCATGCGATCTGCCTCATCCATGCACAAATATCGACACATATCCAATGTCAATATCTTCTTATCGAGCATATCCATAAGTCGACCAGGAGTGGCCACAACAATGTGTACGCCACGTGAGATGACATCGAGGGCCTCACTAACGGGCAGTCCGCCCATGGCGAGGCAGGAGCGTATCTCCGGCATGCCGCACATCTGCAGATGCTTGCTGTAATGCTGGATGATGTCGTACGTTTGCTTGGCCAGTTCCCGCGACGGGCAAACGATGAGGCCATATGGTCCCTCGTTGCGCTCGAAGGGCAAACGGAATTCCTGCTCCAGTGCAAACATCACAATGGGCAGAACAAAGACCAACGTCTTGCCGGAGCCAGTGAAGGCAATTCCAATCAGATCTCGACCAGATAGCACAGTCGGCAATCCTTGCACCTGAATCGGCGTTGGTTTTTTAATGCCCTTCGCAGCGAGGCCATTCATTATGGCCTTGTGGAATTTCATTTCACGGAAACTTTGAATGGGCGGACTGGGATTTTCGCCCTCAACCAGAATTCTCAGCTCTTTGCGTATCTCCTGGCGTTCCTCCTCCGACATGGCCAGAATGTGACGTGGCGGCCTCCACGAGGTCTTAATAGGCTCCTCGTATTGTATGCCCTTGGCCAACTCGGCGACGCCCATCAGCGCCTTTTGCTGTGCAATGCTCTCCATGATCTTCTCCTCCTCGCGCAGCTGTTTCTCCACGGCGCTCAGCTTTTTGGCTTCGGCAATTTTCTTCAGCTCCGTGTGCTGGTCGAGCAGACTAATGTTGTATTTGCGGCCCCAGGTCTCGGCATCCTGTGCGCCTTGTGTGTCGTCATCGTTCTCATTCTCACTGGAGGATTTTGGCTGGGTTTGTTCTGTTGCCAACTGAACAATGCGGCCCAGTTTCATCATGTGCTGCTTCTTGCGCTCCTTGACCGGCACATAGGGCACATAGCTATCCTCCTTCTCCTCGTCATCGGAGGACTTAGATGCGCGCCTGTAGCGCTTAACATTTGTTGCCATGGTTATTGTATTTTGTCAATAATGCCTATTGCTATTGTTTATTTATATTTTTCAGCCAAACGTTTTCGCCCTTTCAGCGTTGCCACTTGGTTGAAATCGATATGAAAGAAGCCGGCCACTAATTGTGATATGTCGACCGACCGACTATCGCGTTGGTGGTGATGGCTTGTAAAATCAAGTACAATGATGATCGCGGAAGCCTACTCAAAATATAATACAAACACCTTTGCGTTAGTATTGATACCTTCTTGTTTCTTTGACAGTCGCATGGTAATGGAAAATGTAATGTATCGTCTTACAATCATCTCTAACAATATATCGACACAGTCGTTCAACCACCTCTAGCTCAAACAATATATCGACTCAGTCATTCAATTGAACTTATTCCGAACTAGTAGACACGATTCTTTTACGTTGTGCAGTGCACTGTGTTTTTTCTACTGCCGTAAATAATAAATTTTCTTTTGTCGAAGCCATGTCGATGTCAAAGACGACCAACACGTACAATCGCCAGAATTGGGAGGATGCCGAATTTCCGATACTCTGCCAGACGTGCCTGGGCGACAATCCATATGTGCGCATGATTAAGGAGCGTTTCGGCAAGGAATGCAAAATTTGCACACGGCCATTTACAATATTTCGCTGGTGTCCTGGCGCAAGGATGCGTTTCAAAAAGACGGAAGTCTGTCAGACATGCGCCCGCCTCAAGAACGTGTGCCAAACGTGCCTGCTCGACCTGGAGTTCGGTCTGCCCATCCAAGTGCGCGACGCTGCCCTCAAAGTGGCCGACAATATGCCCCAAAGTGATGTTAACAAGGAATACTACATTCAGAACATTGATGCCCAGCTTGCCGATGGCGATGGCACCGAGGCTGCTGGCGCCGTTGGTCGGTCGCTGGCGGCCAACGAGATGCTATCGAAATTGGCGCGCACAGCACCGTACTATAAAAGGAATCGTCCGCACATCTGCTCCTTCTGGGTGAAGGGTGAGTGCAAGCGTGGCGAGGAGTGTCCATATCGCCATGACAAGCCCAACGAGCCCGATGATCCGCTGTGCGAGCAGAACATCAAGGATCGGTACTATGGACGCAACGATCCGGTGGCTGAGAAGATCATGAAACGGGCTGCCTCGTTGCCGACGTTGGAGCCGCCCGAGGATCGCAATATAACCACATTGTACGTGGGCAATTTGCCCGAAGACATAACCGAGCCAGAAATACGAGATCAGTTCTATCAATACGGTGAGATACGTTCGATTGCGCTGGTGCCGCGCCAGCAATGCTCCTTTGTGCAGTACACAAAACGCAGCGCTGCCGAATTGGCCGCCGAGCGCACCTTCAACAAACTGGTCATCCATGGCCGCAAGGTCAGCATCAAGTGGGCGCATTCACAGGCGAAGCAGGGAACTGCCGCCAAAACAGATCGACGCTTTGATGTGGCCGGGATTCCGCCGCCCAGCGCCAAGCCGAATGATTATTTCAATCTGCGACAGGAGCAAATCAATGTGATGCCAGCGGGCATGAAACTGCATCAGTTGCCCAGCAATCTGGTGCCCGCGTCCGCCTATCAAATGTACGCTCAACCGACCTATGCAGCACCCTACAGCGGCCTGGGCGCTGCTCCAACGAGCTCGGTGCCAAATGGTACCACTACCTCTGGTGTGAATCTCGATGTGATTCCACCGCCACCCGGTCAAATGGCGTATCCCAGCCAGGATGCCAGTCGCATGGGTGCATTAAAAAAATAGAATAACTTGATTGAAATATGTGATATATAAAAATACAAACATATATATCTCAAATCGCAAATAAATTGTACAATTTTCTATATATTTATATATGTAAGTGCAGACAAGCAATAACAAAAGCGATTTATTCTAAACAACAGATCAATACAATTTTAATAAAATCAAATCGAAGAGAAAAACAAAACTGCTGTGTTTCAAGAAAACAAGAATCAATAATTATAAAATTATATGAATGCAGCAATGTAATCGATTTTTCCTATAAGTATTGACTGCAGTAAACAGACTGATATATGCCAAGAATAACATACCTTAAAAAAATACAAATACTAAATTGGATCAATGCTTTAAGCATTTTGTGACGAACTCAAAATATCCGCTTTTATGGTGATATATTTACAAATATCTGAGGTACACACGAACATATTTTGTGTTGGAAATTGCACTTTATGCCTAAAAATAATTCGCCTAATCACAGACATGATAATGACATGGCGTCGAATACAATATCATTATATACTATCCGGCGTAATAACGGTGCGTTTGCGCTGAATTACGCGCTGAACACGATGAGCCTTTTGCCGTTCAATAAAATGTGCTCGCAGCGCTGCAAAATCAATGCCGCTCTTGTACTCCAGGGAATTGCGCTCATCTCTGAAAAATAAAATAGGGAAATAAATTACAAGTCTTTGAATTTGCAGAGTTGGAGGTGTCTCACTTGGGTAACTGGCCCCAATAGTTGGGCACACATTGCAGGCGATTTCGCAGTGTATTAAATGCCTCCGTTTGCGGCAACAACATGAGAATTCCAAACAAGGCATGAGCCAAATACTGTGCATCAGCGCAATTGTTTGATTTGGACACTAGGGTCAGGCGCAGTGCAGCAAATATGGGCGATTCAATGAGCTGTACCAGCTTATCCAATTCGCCAAGTAATTCAAGAGTGATTTCCACATCAGCGCTAGACGAGGATGAATGAAATCCATTACTACATATTAAGAAAAGGATAAAACTGCAGCGCTTACAATAGGATGACCAATTCGGAGACATGCTGATAGCACTGGGCCAGCAGGCAGAGGGTTAGTGTGGACACTGGACAGTGCACCCAACTCTTGTAGAGGCATTGGAATAGATCAGCGGACTTCTCATTGGATATATCACGCAAGCTGGTGCGCAGTTCAACAAGCTCCGTCGAGGTAACCAGTATAATATTTAGGAGGCGAACAAGAGTCGAGGCGAACTTCAGATTGGGCACCTCCTCCGCAATGATCTCAGCAAAGGTGCGATAGATGTACTCAGCATTCAGCAGAACACAAAGTTTTCTAACGAAGAAGAGAATTTGAATTTAGTAATTAAATATGATGATAATTAGGGACTTTACCTTATAATGAGACTAGCTCTATTCTCTAAAATAAGCTTTTCCTCGCTGAACAGATTCAGCAAGCTCAACAAAAACTTCCGATAATGCGTCTTGTTAAAGTCATCGAGATCTGCAGGATCCAAAGAAATTATAAAATTGGTAAAAGCAGATAAAATATTTAGAAATTGAAGATGTTATTAGATGACTTCAATCTAATATTATGTTTGATAATTTTTCTGATAGAAAGACTATTTTGAGCACTTTCTTACAAACGACTTCAAAAATTAAAAATTATTAGCAATTTAATTCATACCTTTTTTATCCTGCGAGCTTAAAATCTCCGCGAGTACGCATAGACTTTTTAGCACCACCTCATCGGAATTATCGGAGAGCGTTGATAGCAGATTGTTGTTCAGACTGCTGGCGTGGACAGACATCTCGTTGGGGAAATTGATGAACAAATGATGGATCCACTTGAGTACGGCAATCTTTGTGTGCATCGAGTTGTGCGTAAGATACTGGGACAGCACCTCCATTATGGAACGCAAATCAATTTTGGACATATTCTGGGATTTGAGCTCCTTGGATGAGACGAGCTGCATCATCGAGTTATTCACGAACACAGCGCACTCCTTAATGCCTGGTTAAAATGGAAATGAAGTTTAGCCATTAATACTATGTAATTAAGCACTCACTGCGCTTGGACTCCACGTTGTACTCGAGGCATGGCAGAATGGCTGTAAAAATACCACTCGCATGTGGCAGGACATCCGGGCCAAAGATTTGTACAAACTCCCGTATCCAGGAGATGGCAATCGATTTGATCAGCTCGTTGAGCGACTGGGCGTGTGTGATCAATATGTTGATGGTGTCCTCCATTCGCACCGACGACGAATCGTTGCGTATGGACTTTAGAAACTGACTGATTGTTGTCTCGCACATGCGCTGTATCTCCACCGTTTTATCCTCGAGCATGACAAACAGGCCGTCAAGAATTTCGGTCAGATAGTTGACCATATTGATGTCCGGCACCGCATTCAATATCGATATCCACGAGATGACATATTGCCGCGCAAATGGGTCCTTAACGTACATTCGCTCGCGGAGCAACGGTATAAATGCCTCCAGATTGAATGTCTCACAAGATTCCGTGACAATGTCCTGCAGAATAAAAATATAAATTGTTTATACAGTTATAGATCAGGGATTTGAATGGGACGGGTGCAAACCTTTAGCAGACGATCGAGCAGTTCGCTGCCATCCTTCACCATTTGATCGGAGTCGGTAACCAGGCGCGAGAGAGCAGCAAACAATTCGGGAAAGTATGGTATAATCGCCGATCTCGCCACCTTGACCACATTGTATAGTGATTCGCAGGCGAAGTAGCGGACGTGAAAAACCTGATCCGACAGACAGTTCATAATGGGCGTTATCAGCTCATTCACATATTTATCAGAGTCCTAATCAAAAATAAATATAATAAATAGAGAACTCCCACAATTTTAAGTGTACGTGTTTCTATGACTAATGGAAGCTATAGTTTTTTTTCTGCTTACCTTGCCCAACCCCAATCCCGTAGCAGCGAGGCCAATTAACGCACCCTTTCGGCGATTTGGGTCTCGGGATGTGGCATAGTCATTGGAGAGCACCTCGATTAGCTTTCGGATTTGCACAGTATTATTTTTATTATTAAACTCAATGACCATTCTGCAAGCAAATATAAGAAAATAATTATCGGCAACTGTCAATGGAGCTGTAGATGGGCGTATTCACTTCTCAATCTCCTGGGAGGCGACTTTCCGCTTGTCGTAGGCCTTATCGCCCAGCGCCTTGGCACAGGACTCACTTAAGGGCGCATAGGACGGCTCCATTGCAAAATTTTGGTTTAAAATTAGTATTTAGATTGTTTGCTTGTGCCGCGGTGTTGCCACTATGTCAACTAAAGCTGATTGGGCAGTGCTGCCACCTGTTTATAATGGCGAACAATGCACAAGCTAAGAACTATCGAAAACTTGATACCCTGTAGAAAGTTTGGAATGCATATTATAAATCAAAAGACTTACTATTATTGCAAAATGGATTGTAATCAGCAAGTTTAATATTGTTGGAGTTTTTCTTATGATAAGTGCATAAATATGTGCACACCCCCATTTGTTTACAAGAAAATTGGAAATATTTACAAGACTTTGTGAAATGCAAACTTATAGCTAAACATATTGTAAATTTTTAAATGCATATTCTCAGCAATATATTGTTTACTTATCAAATTTACTTAAATGTTACTTAAATATTTTAAATTTTTATACCAAATACTTTCAAGAAACAAAATGAATGATTTGAAATTAAATTTTTATTAACTGGGGACGAATCAACTATAATCGTGATCGAATGCTTGTGTACATAATTTTCTAATCTCTCAATATACATACTACACCTTATGTTTGAATATGTGATAATTGTAAAAACATAATTCAAACGAACATTAAATACATATTCGAAATTCTGTTTTAAATCGAAGCTTTTCCTTTAGCTAATACTCTGGACTTAATGATAAACAAAAAAAAAGAAGAGAAGCAAAAAACGAAGAGAATAAACGCCAGCGTTTGGGCGTGTGGCTATTCAACGATCAGTGGAAACTTCTCCACCTCTGCACACTGCTGATTAAAGCTGGTGATGAACTGCTTCAGCTGAGCCTCATGAACCGCATCCTTGCGAGGTCGCTTCTGCGGCGGCATTGCCTTCCCAGGCGAATCGCAACTCTTTTCCTTGGAGTCCTGCTCGTTGTCCTCGCTATCTGATTCATCACTTTCGATGAACAGGACGTGAACGCGTTGTTTGCGCTTTCGCTTCGGCCGTTCCCGCACATAGGTTCGTCGTGGTTTCTGGAAGATAATTATATGGGGGTTTGTTAGAGTCGATCGGATAGAGATAATTGTGATTTGTGACTTGTGCGAGCTGCTTACTACCGTACAAAGATGAGCTTGAATCTTTGCGGCCCTGTTGGCTCAATCGAAAGCAATAACTTTTTCGATTTATACTTAATTTGGCGCAATGGTTAAACTATGACGTGACAAGCGGGTAAAAAACGCCATTGTGTGTCCAGCGCAAAATGGGAAGGAGTCAACTGGAACTTCACTTGGAACTTACCCTTTCGTCAAATGTTGTGTCTGGTTCGTCTATGTCTTTGAATAACGCTACCGACTCATCTGTACTGGGAAGACGAGGCGCCGGCGTACCAATCATGGTGGAGCAAAACATCTCTTTAATGTTTCGCTGCCTGGCCTGATGTGCCTCCAGATCGTCGTAGTCGCGGCGCATGGGTGCCTTGGAGACTTGTGGCAATTCCTTGTCAGTTGGTCGCAGACCTTCTAGCCGCTGCAGCTTCTCGTGCAGCGTGACATCTTGGTTCTGACCATGCAAGCTGGTAGGTTGCTCGTTATAATCGTCAAGGAAGTCCTCGAAACCAAAGAGATTGGCAGTTTTATGTTGTTGGAGCGGCGCCGGTCGCGAGCTCAAATTTCCTGGACTGCTTTTCTCGATGGAATGCTCGAAATGAACTTGATTTCTGACCGAAGTCGGAGTCTTCGGATCTGGCACATTCTTCTTCCATGAAGGCAGGATAACCACATCCAGTATATTGATGTCCTTTAAGGGACTGCGATGTTGTTGCGTCCGGCGAGGATTCGGCAATTGCACAAAGCTCTCCAAATTTTCGTTCTCTTGGCCCTCGCTTGGTATAATTGAAGTCACGGGAAGCGCAGCGATTCCCTCCTTTGCAGGCGGCACATTTTCACCATTGGAATCATTGGAAGCTAAACTTGCGCTTGGCTCGTTCGCATCCGGTAAGGTAGTCTCCTCAATCGGCTCGGCTTCCGGCTCAGGCTCGAGCGCATCTGGCACATAGACATGCGGGCGACTCCTTATATAGTCACTAGAATACGATGGCAGCTGGGATGTGTTCAAACCAAATGCAAATGTATTTGGCATGCGCAACTCGTCGGGTACACGCCATGGCGAAGGAGAACCAGAACTGGTACAATTATGGGCTGCTGGTGCTGTTCGTCGATCGTTGCTCGACTTATTCAAATTGATTGGTGAAAATTGTGATATTAATGGCGGATTACTTTTTCGATTCATTGGCGTGCTGACAAACTTTTTGGCCATGTCCACCAGATCTCGACGTCTGCTAAGGGATTCCTGTGCATTTTGCTTGTTTTTCGTTTGATTTAGCAGCATTGCGCGCGCAAAAGGGCTATAGGCGCCCTCGGGCAGAGCTCGCTTTTGTGGTTGGATGGCATGCTCCTCTGCTGGCGTCGCAAGATGTACAGGCTCGTTGGGCTCAGTCGCGACATCGTCATCGTCGTCACTGGAATCAATTTGTTGCTCGTAGATGGGCGACAGGGGCTGCTCGATGAAGGGCGGCACATCGACTTCGACATTTTTAACGATTTCCTGTTGATTTTCCCCTATGCTCCGCAAAGAACATTGCTTTCTTCGGCCCATGGGGCGCACTTTTTTCCTGACGGCACGCGCACGATTCTTGCCCTTCCTATTCTTTACACAGGCTTTGCCATCCTTGACCAGTTTTTTGATTATATCGGCAGCGGGATCCTTAACCTCGTTGTCTTCGATTTGCGACTCCGACAGGAACTCATACACATTCCGCGTGACCGAGGAGCGAGTTCGAGACGGGGGCTGGTCTCGGTGAAAAAAGCGAAGCGCACGTGGCTTTGATGCAACAACATCCTCCTGGCCGCCAGCAGTAACGATATCCGAAACACCACCTCGAACTAAAGTATAAAATAAAACTTGTTCAAAAATAATCGTATCTTATATAAAAATAAAAAGCCTGCTTGATTGTCGTAAGCGTTGAATCTTGCATTATTCCGTGTGCAAAACTTATTCATATCGCTTATACAAAATATCAGTCACAGTTTCGAGTTAAAACCTAATCTATATAAAAAAAAAATATACCTTTGGCCTGTTTGGTAGACATTGTGCACATGATGGAATTGCGAGTGGGCTCAAATGACCTAACATCGGCAACATTGTGGCTGGTTATGCTTGCCGCAGCAGCGCTTGGAGCAGCTCCCAATTTTTGACGACTTGGGCGTGTTCTGTTTACAGAATGATTTTGTATATTTGGCACCTTTGGCGCAACAATATTATTTTGTTTTTTGAGGCGCACAACGAACTTTCTGGTGCGAAATGTTTGGGACTCCTTATCGCTAACATTGTTGCCTGTGGCTGGGTTTGGAACACTTTTTAATGATATTCTGCTTGCAACGTGATTTTGTTGATTGTGCACCTTTGGCGCAACTATAATTTCTTGTTGTTTGATGCGTTTAATGCGCACAACACACTTTCTGATGCGAAATGTCGATTGCGATTTAGGCGCAACTATAATTTCTTGTTGTTTGATGCGTTTAATGCGCACAACACACTTTCTGATGCGAAATGTCGATTGCGATTTAGGCGGAATTTTTGTTTTTGTTTCTGCCTCTGCAGTTGCGCAGTTTGCGTCGTCGTTTTGTTTGTTCGCACTGCGTAATGCATTGAGTTTAGACTTTGTCTTTTTCTTTGCTGGCACTTTGCGTGCTTCTGCTTGAGTTGTTTTCAACATTTTGCTTATTAATTCGCATCGAAAGCGTTTGATTTATTTACGTGAATAAGAACACAAATACACAAGCCACACGCAGCAGAAATCTTTCTCCCGCCATTTTTGTTGTGCAGAACCGTAGTGTTGCAGCTGATTATTAATCGGTGCGTTATCGATAAGTCGTGGTACATTTTGCAGCAGCAGCTGATAGGTGATGTGACGATAAATAAAAAAAAAAATTCGACGTTTAATTAATATGTAACATAACAGCTACGCTACGACGTTTAATTAAAATTAAAAAATTTCAAAATTGTGCAGTGTTCGTGCGTGCAAATCAATCGACAGTGCTCTCTGCCACAGTCCAGCAAGGGCAAGTGCACCCATATTTTGTTTTGCTTCCTCAAAAACCAACAAAAAAAAAATAGCCCCAACAACGAGTGAAAGTTTTTCTTGCCTTTGTTTTGTAATTGTAATTGTTTTTTTTCCTTGCGACCACATTTCAATCTATTTTTTGAGTCAATATTCCCACGGTATGAGCGCCACTCATGGCTGACAACAATTTTCGCTCAAGTTTTGTCTCGCGTTATATATATATATATATATATATATATATACATAAATATATATATAAATCGAGTCGTCCCCCTGAATTGGCCTTGTATTATTTGCGCCAGGTACCATCAATAAGGCAGAAGAAGAGACTATGAAAAAAAGAAAGAAAAAAACTAGCGCGAAACTATTTACATCGCAACCCCAACCCTCATATCCATCACCATCACCCCCCTCTCGGCACAATTGCAGCCAGGCAGCGCAGCGCCCGAAGGCTGCCTGTGACGACAGTGGAAAAGAAGAAAGCACAGTTATCTTCGGACCGGGGCGAAGATGAAATACCCTCGTTGTCATTTAGCACGCGACATGCTATAAATTTATTTCCAATAGAAGCAAAATAACGGTGTTTTTTTTAATTAAACATTCTTTTTCGTTTTGTACAATAACTAATAATAATTTTGACCAGTTTTCTAGTTTCAAATTTTCTAATTTTTCTAGCTACACATTTTGATTTGAAATTGGAATACGCTTTTGCGTAGGGTATGCATATTAAAGCGCATTTAAGCGAAAATGTTAATATACTCACATAATGCAAGTCTCTCCACATTCCGTTTGGGGTCAAGGCCACAATTTAAACTCAATTAAATCGCATTGCAAATGCTTTTGATAACTTTCTGATATACAAATCTAATTTATGTATTTGTCTTTTCTGTTTTTTTATTTACTGGCATTAAAAAATGCATAAATAAATACAGTTCAAGTCGAACGTTCTGTGGCAAAAGGCAGAAACAGGAGCAAAGGAAGGGGAAGGAAAGGAAAGCTGAGCCCAGTCGAAAGCAGTCCGAGTGTAGTCCGATCTAGAGCCACTTTGTTGTCGCGCAAAAGATGTGCGATACCAGCGACAAGGCGCAAAAATGGAAATGTGAAATATGCACCTATGAAAACTATCCATCCTCCCTAAAATGCACAATGTGCCAGGCGTCCAAGCCGCTGCTGAACGAGGATATATTTCGGTAAGTTAACGAGCACAAATTGATCTCTCCCAGATCTTACCATCTCTGTATCCATTTGCAGTCTCAGTCCAGCGCAGACCACACACGAAAACTATATTGCGGAGGGAGCGGCAGCTGGTCTGCCCGTCTGCGAGCCAACATCCACATGTTTTGCACGCCAGCAGCAGCAACAGCAACCACAACCACAACCACAGCAGCATCCGCAGCAGCAACAGGCCAGGCAAAGCAACGTAGCTGACAGCGAGAAATGGCCATGTAAGGTGTGCACCTATCTCAATTGGCCACGCAGTCTGCGCTGTGTTCAGTGCTGCACGAAACGTGGCGGTGCGGCAACAGAGTCGTCTACCACAGCTGCGGACAGGGATACCACCGATTGTGTGGATCGGGCTGGTGACGTACTGCAGGCGTTGCGCATCAGTGGTTCCGACACGGAGCTAAATGCACGTGGTGGCTCCATCATTGATGCAGCGGCGGAGAACATTAGCAGCGGGAGGCAGCTGATTGGTGCAGCTGCCTCAAATTCGAATAGACGCAACCTCAGTCCGAGCATGGATCAGCAGATCTGCAGCAATTCCACGCATCTCAATAACTTGGCCAACACATCTCAAAGCCAACAGCCGCAACAGCAGCTACAGCAGCAAAACCAACAACAACAGCAGCAGCTCACCAACCAGCAGCAGCAGCTGCAGCTGCAGCATCAACAGCAACAGCAAAACTCGCAGCAGAAACACTGCTATGTGGCCAAATGGGCGTGCAATGTGAGTGTGCCTAGCCATGTTTGTATATTTGAAGAATTTATTTCTAAATATTAAAGCATAATTACAGAGGTCACCTGAATCACTATACTGTATACTATCTATTGTATAGACTGATTGATTAGACTATTGATTTGGAGTATAGCTAAAATAAAAACTGAGAGCCTTCAATGGCTCTTTTCAACGTTGGCAGAAAGTAAATAGCCTAATATATTATATGCCATACATAAGATTGAGAATTAACTCGCATTTTGATTTTGAGATATCGTATTTAAACTTACTAATTAAAAGATTGATTTCACTTATGGCAAATTAACAAACATTTATCCACAGATTGAGTTGAGAAATATTTCGTATATTTATAGTTTTATTTTTATTTGAGCAACTAATTTGTTTATTTACTTTTCTTATCTTTACAGTCGTGCACCTACGAGAACTGGCCCAAGAGTCTCAAGTGCTCCATGTGTGGCAAGACGCGTGAAATTAGCGGTTCAGGATCGCAGGCAGATTTGCATGCCTGTGCCAGCATATCGGGCAGCAACAAACAGTTGAACCTGCAGGAGGAGCAGCAGCAGCAGCAGAATACTGACACTGTCAGTGTCAACAACTCGTTCAACAAGAAGCATATTTACCAACTAGGTAGACTTTAAGCTCAAAGACAAGTTAGCATTTGGGTATTAATATAAATCATTACACTTATTGCAATCAGGTTCTTCGGAAACCATCAACAACTGTGATACGCTGCAGGAGCGCCAGGAGCGTCGTCAGCGTCAGATCAGGCGGCAGGTCGACTGGCAGTGGCTGAACGCCTGCCTGGGCGTCGTCGAGAATAATTACAGTGCCGTCGAGGCGTATTTGTCGTGCGGCGGCAATCCGGCACGTTCGTTGACCAGCAATGAAATTGCAGCTCTGAATCGTAACTCGGCCTTCGATGTTGGGCATACGCTGATCCATTTGGCAATACGTTTTCATCGCGAGGAAATGTTGCCCATGCTGTTGGCACAGATCTCTGGCTCTGGGCCGGGCATTAAGCGTGTGCCGTCGTATGTGGCGCCCGATCTGGCAGCAGATATCCGTCGTCATTTTTCCAATACGCTACGCATCCGAAAATCCGGCCTGCCCTGCCACTATGTGCAGAAACATGCTACCTTTGCGCTGCCCTCGGAAATCGAGGAGCTGCCGATACCCATACAGGAGCAGCTGTATGATGAGCTCCTCGATCGTGATGCACAGAAACAGCTTGAGATGCCGCCACCGGCCCTGAACTGGTCGCTGGAGATAACCGCACGTCTCAGCTCGCGTCTGCTGGTTCTGTGGAATCGCAGTGCCGGGGATTGCCTGCTCGACTCGGCCATGCAGGCCACCTGGGGTGTTTTCGATCGCGACAACATACTAAGGCGCGCCCTAGCTGACACCTTGCACCAGTGCGGTCATGTGTAAGTGGAATCATTATCATTATAATCTCCAAAAATTTACCTTTTCTCATTGTTATTTTCGTTAGTTTCTTTACGCGCTGGAAGGAATATGAAATGCTGCAGGCGTCCATGCTACACTTTACACTGGAGGAATCACAGTGGGAGGAGGACTGGAGCACGCTGCTATCGTTGGCCAGTCAGCCGGGCTCTTCGCTCGAGCAGCTGCACATATTTGCCCTAGCCCACATCCTACGACGGCCAATCATTGTCTATGGCGTCAAATACGTTAAGAGCTTTCGTGGCGAAGACATTGGCTATGCCCGTTTCGAAGGTGGGTTTCTCATCTTCTGATCTTTTCCGATTTAGATTTTATATTCTAAAATACTGTACGTTTTATAGGCGTCTATTTACCATTATTCTGGGAACAAAACTTTTGTACAAAATCACCCATTGCGCTGGGTTACACTCGGGGACACTTTAGCGCTCTGGTACCTATGGAACCATTCTCTCGCATCGATGGGCGTCGCGACGATGCCGAGGATGTCACCTATCTGCCGCTAATGGACTGCGAGCTTAAGCTCCTACCCATACACTTCCTTTCGCAGTCGGAGGTCAGTTCGAACAACACTTCCCATCTCGAAATCAACTAAGTATTTTACATTCATGCAGGTGGGCAATGAGGAGACTATGATGCGTCAATGGCTGGACGTGTGTGTGACCGAAGGTGGGCTGCTGGTGGCGCAGCAAAAGTTATCGAAACGTCCGCTGCTAGTTGCACAAATGCTAGAAGAGTGGCTGAATCATTACAGACGCATTGCGTAAGTGCAGCTCAATTGAGAGATATATAAAACACACCTTATGTAATTCATATATTTATTATTTTTGTTTTATTGATTTACCATTGCAGACAAGTGATAACAGCGCCGTTTGTGCGTCGACCGCAAATTACTCATTATTCGAGCGATGGCGACTCGGATGAGGAGTAGCGGAGAACACAATAGGGCAAGTCCAAGGTCTTCTCAATGCAATTTCGCTTTGGGTAATGAATTGGAAATGGATTGATTGGTTAAAACAATTTATATATGTATATATATATATATTTTAATATGGTAGCAGGCAACAGTTGAAAACGGTTGATTTGAATGCAATAGCAGCTCCTATGCACTTGCGGTTAGCTAATTGGAAAATATTGATTAAAAAACCAATATATATATTTATATATATAGAGAGAGATATTTATGTATGTACGCATAGTATATACATAGCAGTTAATAAGTTGTAGTTGCAGGCAAAACTAAAGGTTATGCAGCAGAATACTAAAATACATAAATTGATAATACTTATAAATACATACAAACATGCATACATATTTCATATCCTTTTCCACATTAACGTTAGTGGATTTTAGTCAAATTTATTCGCATGCCGTTTGGGGCAGGCAATGAGGCATTGTCAACATTATGGAAATCATAATTCAATATTATGCAGTAGTAGATTAAATTACTTAAAAAAAAAAAAGAAAAACAAAACAAAAACAAAAAAACAAGAATCTTTTAAGTCAATTCATTGCCGTAGTGCGAATGGAAATTGAAGAAACAAAATACAACAAACGAAAACAGAGTAAAGAAAACGCAGTAAATTATATATGTATATGATTCTTATAATTAACTAAGTATGTATGTACTTTTAAACTATGCAAAATCTCGATGTACTATTAAATTTTAAACTTGTGAAAAGCACCTATGTGGGTGGAATATGAATTATGAATTTTATTCTAATTGTAATAGTTTTGTTAGTAATGTTATTATTATTATTATTATTATTATATTATTATTCTAATGTCTAAGAAAGCTTATTGTGCAAATGTACACGCAAAACGCATTAAAAACAAAATAAAACTTATGAGAAAACAAGTTTTTATTCAGAATGCCCGCCTTTCATATCGATAGGTACGTCAATGCAATCGATAGTTTGGTTAGCACATCGCTATTTGTATCTGAGATATTCTCTCAGTGCGTCTCATTTTTAAAGATAGTCGTTTTGTTGCTGCCATCGTCGTCGCTTGTCGGTGCTGTTTGTTGGTGCGCGGGGTTTTTTATTTTGTGCTAGCTTCAAATTGGAATACAAATTTGTCAAGCAGCCGTTGCAAGAAGTTCAAAAATACGCAAAAAAAAATTCACTTTAATTTGTCGCTAATTTTTCGACCACATTTAACCATTTGTGAATGCAGAAAAGCCGAATCCGCATCGAGTTCGCGTCAAACATATACATAAAAAACACACAATATTCCAATTCTGCCACCTACAATTCATATACCCAAAATACACGTGAATTGCGAATGCATACAAGAAAGATACAAATAGAAAAAAATCTGAGCAGAAGAAAAAAAATTTGTTAGTGAAGAAGTGTGTGTGTGTTAGTAAAGTGAAGTGAAGTAAAGGGGAAGGCAGAATAAGTAGTGGTGACCTGTGCGCCTGTAGTTGTTGTCTTTTCTATCCGTGTGTTACCCTCCCCCATTTTGCAGGCGCTTGAGTGAAGAGCATAGCAGTATCTCACGCTATGGGTAAGTCTGATTGTAGTTGTGTTATACACTATGCCGACTCTGTGTGCGTGTGCTTGTGTGCGTGTGTGTTTGTGTGCGGTGAGCGCACGAAATTGCGCAAAGGCAAAAGGCCACGATGAGCGCCAAGTGAAAGAGGGTGGCCCAGCGCCTCTCTCTCTTTCTTTCTTGCGCTCTCTCTCGTTGGCTCTCTCTCTGACTATCTCTGCCCGTCACTCCTGTATGCGTGCTGTGTGTGCTCTCATATTTAGCTGTTCGTTTGAGTGTGTATGCGTGTGTGTACATATATAGTGTTAGTTTGATGGTATTATCGCATTAGTAGCGAATTAAGGCACCGCCATAAGCAAAAAACCAGTGCCTGCAATTGTTGTTGTCGTCGTTACAGTAGTTGTCAGTATGTCCCTATCTGCATATACATGCATTTGCTAATCAATATTGACCAGCTGCTTGTCATCTGAGAAGACAACTCTGTCACACACACACATACACACACGCATGCACACACTCATTTGAACACGCACACATATGATTGGCGGTCGACGTCGTCCACTCCCCATTTTGGTTCTCAGCTGCGATGACGTCAGTATTGTTGTAAGAACAAGTTTTTTTTTACCTTGTCGCGACGACAGCGCCCCAAAAAAAATTGAGCCAGTATCGGAAAGAAACAAACGACGAATCGGAGATTACCCGACCGCATTTAAACGCCAAACTCAAAAATATGCAATTACACACGTTACCGTTAGGGCGTCGGCATTCATTAGACCTGTAAATTTACCGTTCGCTGTTGCGCTGGGAACCAAATGCATCAGCAGCAGTAGTAGCTGAGCATTCCTATGAGTAATTCTAGCCGCTTGCCCTTACAGTGACTCCTCGCTTATTGGAAATATGGGAATCGTTAATTGTATTGCGATTGGAATAGAAAAATTTAGACATTCGCATAGATTATGTAAAAAAATATATGGAAGAAGAAAATTAAATTTTTTAAAGAAAAATACATTATTAAATTTTCTTTAGGTTTCACAAGTGATTCTACCTTTTTAATGAAATTGCACTTCTAATTAATAAAATTAATCAAAATTGATATTCAAACAAAATAAAAGTAAAAATTTGGCAGAATGTATTGAACTACAGTGAAAAAAAAAGAAGGCATACTTGGGTAAACATTCATAAAATGTTTATTTCTTACAATCATTATTTGTGTGGCATCAGAGAGCATTATTTATTTCGAGTTAACACTTTAGTTGCAGTGCCCTTTTTCTGCTGCTGCTTTAGCTGCTGTTGGTGCTGCTTCTTGGCTTCTTTGTTTCTTCAGCAATTGTCAATGATTAATTACACTTGGCTCTTCGTCCGGTTGTTCTCTGTGGCCGTAATTAAGTTCATGCATGTTCGCTCCTCTCCCTTCCACTGAGCACAGCAAAAACACTTGTAGTTGTGTGTGCGTGCTCAAAATGCCTAATTGACTGGGGGCACCCTCTTCAACATATTCCCCTTCCACTCCCCATCCGCGCACCCCACCGCACCTTAAATGGAGACAAGTCCATAATAATAATAATGTGCAGTGCTGCTCATTGTTCGTTCAACGATCTCTACGCAAAAGGCTTAACAATAGCCATAGCAACAAAAACAACAAAAACAGCGACAACCACAACAGCAACATAAACAACAAATACATCTGCTGAACAACATGAATTCATGACGAGCGCATTGACTTCCATTTGGGCCTCGCTTTTGGTTGTGGTTTTTAGTTTTTAGTTTTCGGTTTTTTTTTTTTGGTTTTCAGTTTTTGTTTTTACTAGTTGTGGTTTTTTACTTAGTTTCCTTTTTCGTTTGCATTGCACACACAAATGAAAACGAAAGGGGCAGTCACCACCACCCTCTCCCCACCACCAACACACACACACCCACTTTGGGGGCACTTTTCTCATTTATTTGGTCGTCGTCGTTGATTTGTTCACGTCGCTTTTTGCTTGCTCGCTCGTCGCTTGTCATGCACTCGCCTGCATTTCATTTCCTCCCTGTCCACTCCCGGGGAGACGGGGGATACGGGTATGGGTATGGGTACGGGTTATATAGGTCAGAGCACTTGCCGCCTAGTAGAAAGAAAGCGGCTCCGGCTCTGGGACTGGGACTGGGATGAGAGGAGTCGTCTCGACGTCCGTTGGACTAATTGAATATGCTATTTTTGTAGACAGCAGCGTCATCAGCGTCATCCACTCGAATTCACGTACTTTGCTGCGCTTTTCTTTTCACTTTTCGTCTAATAAGCATACAGGAAACACTTTCAACTTTGGACGCAACGCAAAACAAAATGCCACTTGTGAAGAGTTCATGACTAAAACGTACCCTTAGCCCATACATACATAAAATGATTGATGTTTACGTGGGCCACAAGTCATAAACATTAAATGAGCAAAAATCACAAAAAGTATTTTACACTAATCAGCTTATTAGCTCTTTTGTCGAAAGTTAACGATTACAGGGTACTCTGAACCCGAACATTTTCGTGTTTGTCTATAAATAGGAAATTTCAAATTCAAGCAAATAAATAAATTGCACAAATTTTGTATGTGTTTGTTTGTTAAATGTAGCTTTACGTATATATTTTATGTGCTTGAATAATTCTATATTGTGTAGACAACAATTTAAATTCCTTGAGCTAGATGAAGCATATATACGCATTTGCAATATTCCGTAGAAAATAGCAAAACACTTTTATCAGTTTGTAAATCTTGTTTGAATAAAAAATCACATCTTTATTCTATTTAGATGTTCATATTTTTGCATCCATCGGAAAATGATTATCAATTGAATTTTTCTATGATGAAAATTTGGTACTGTTCGTTTTATTCAGGCTTATCACACCCCAAAATGCGCAAGTTAATTACAGGGTACATCGTTAACCAAAAAAAATATTACGTATTCGCCAGGTTGAGCATAGATAGCATAAAAACACTTCCAAAGCAATTTCAATTTGATGAGTAATTTCGAGAAATATAGATATGTACATGTACTTATATATGTATGTATGTAGGTATATATGTATATATTTGATGCTTGCGCTCTTAACCACACCATAAATTTAAATACTAACACACACAAGCAGCGCCAGTTGAAGTGTGTGTGTGTGGGTTTTGAGTGAGAGATGAATGTTTTCATCATTTTGTTTGTTTGTCTGCAACATCTTCAGACCATGCATACACATCATATATATAATAATATTATTTGGATGCTGTCTCTACTGCCTTGACCTGCATTGTCCTCGACATTATCCTGCTGCAGCCACAGATTGTCAAGGATTTGACGCACATTCAACTGTCAGGGGAAGCAACGAAATACAATAAAGAAAAAAATTATAATGGTTTCCCTCTGTTGTGGTTGACATTGGCCTCTTCAGTGTCAGCGAATAGTTTTTCTTTTTCTGTTTTTCACACACACATTCTCCGTTTCGATTTTCCGATTGGCTTTGCATTTTGGAGGTTAGGAATGTTGACGTTTTGTGGGGCGCGGTTGAAATTAATTAAATATTTAGCCTGCAGTTGACCTCTCGCTAGAGAGAGAGAACCACCACTCAGTATATTTAACCTTGGATTTGCCCCCCTTTTCCCGCTCCATGGAACGAGTTTTTGTATTGTTTTTTTTGTGTGTTTGTTCAAATGCATATTCAAATTCGAATACGTATCTCGAATGTTATTCTTTTGCGTACAAAACCAGTTTGTGAGGTTTTTTTGATTTTTGTTTTATTTCGTGTTTGCCTCAACTCCAATTTACTTGAACTCGCAGACTACTCGGTATTTTAGTGGTTGCTCTTCGACTCTCTGGCGACGACGATGACGACGAGGATGACATCATCCGGTGTGTCGGCACTAAAATCGCTGCCGTAATTATAATAAAATTGTGCGCTGAAAGTTTTTTTTCTTCGCTTATTGTTACACGCTAACTGGAACCGTGTCTGGGTCTGCGTCTGAAGTCGAGGCCTCATCTGTGATTATCTTTCGCATGGAAATGTAAACTGTCTAGAGTTGCATTCATGTAATTAACACAAAAAGTCTAATAGATTGGGGAGGGGTGGAAACCGAGGGGAGGGGCACAACTCAATAATAAACAAAATGCTAAATTCAATAAGCGAAACGTTGAAAAATGTCTGTGATTGCATAATAAACAACGTAGCAGCATGAATAAAAAAAGATTAATTGAAACGAAACACACACGTATACGTAATACACACACACACACACATGTGTGTGCGTGTGTATTTGTGGTGTGTATGTGTTTGTGTGATAACTTCGGCTCTCATTAATTGGACATACGTCACCATTCTAATGCGAGCGTAGTTAACGGTTTTATTGCCTTTTCTCTTCTCTTGCTGCTTATCAATAAATTCTATTTTAGAGGCAAACCGAAAAAAAACATGAAAAACGAAACAGCTGCAAAAAAGCAAACAAAAAAAAAATAAATAAATAAAAGTCAACAGCCAAAAACGAAAAAAGTGTTACAAAAAATGAAAAATAATAAGCATTTCTGATATAATATCTGATTATGTATTTCCAGCGAAATTATACATTGAAAAAAGTTTCGTGTTATTTTTTCGCCTGAAAGTTCTGCCATACATTTAAATATATACATTGTTCGCTCTGCTATTGTTGTTTTTGTTTTTATCTTTTAAATCAATCAGGCTCATTGAGACCGGGGGCTATTTTTTTGGGCCCGGCATAAAGCGGCCTTTTGAAAAGATCAACACATCCGTCATGGCCGGCAATTTGTTTCGTTTCACTCTACAACATGATGTCGACCTGTTTGCCATAGTCCCCCCTATCCCCTGTGGAACCCCCCACAGAGTCCCCTATTCTATTTGGATGGTTCTGTAAAATGGTTTTTGTTGCGCATATTTTGTTTTTTTTTTTGTCATAATACCATTCTATTTATTATGCTAGATTATTTTTTAGTCAGGTGAAAGCGTTGCAAACATTAAAGTAAGATTTGAAGCCACTTTAAAAATTGGGAGGGGTTCTGGCATCGATAATTGGGCTTAAAATACAATACGTACCATTTCTAATCGTTTTGTACGCTATAAAAATAAATATACAGATCATTATCAACAACAAATAGCATACACAAACCTTTTATTATCTCTCTTATCTTGACACTCAGTAACTCGGTTATAACTGTTTTTCAGTTTATAGCGTTTTTAGTTTATATAATTTTGACAATTCAATAGGCTTTAGGACAAAGAACAAATTCTTCTTTGCTATATTATTCAACTTTATTGAAATATCGGAAGTATTTTTAAAACTGAAAACACAGACAGACTCTTTCTGTGTCTAAGTCCCTCTCTTTTTGCATAGACTTTTAAGCAACTCTTAACTTTTATGTCATCTAGTCTGGCTTGTTTCTATATTATTTTCATATTATATACTTTTGAATTTTGATATCTGGGCAATTCTTTCAATATCGGCTAAGCTCTATATTTCTCACACTCGCTTTCTTGACCTTTTTCTCTCCTCCTCTCTCTATCTTTTTCTCTATATTTCTCTCTCTTTTTCTCTCTCTCTCTCTATCACTTATCGATTGTTCTATTTGCCTTACCTGATTTTCTTTTTAGCTCTTATCTTTACACCCTTTACTTACGTCTGTGCCGCATTGTTTGACTTTTATCGTTATATATACCCGTAAAAGTGCTTCTACATATACAAGACAACTGCTGAGCAAGTCAAATAATGAGACATATATAATTACATATAGAACTAACATACTTCACCTTTGTTCTGCCCGTTGTTGCACAGTTGTGCACATATTCTTGATACAGCAAGTAGAGCCATTCGTAGTTATACTTCTACAGAGAGTACATATATATATTTTTTGCAAATGTGTTCCGCCCTTGGCCTTATCAATGATAAGATTAATTGCTTGCCTGTTATGCATGACTCATGCTTGAGATACTAGAGAGTGCCCAGAATTATTAGACGAATATATATATATATATATAAATATAGACCGACTGTCACATAAGATACAAGTACACAAACTTAGATACATGACCATAATACTACAAGATATTTGTGAAATCTGAATACAAAAACACACCACACAACTGGATTATTGAGCTGGGCATTCAAACCGCGCTCAGACGATTACTTACTAGCAAAATGGCACAAGGTTTAAGTATTATGATTATTATCGCATCACATGCATATGACATCAGCAAGCGCCACTGTGGCGTCTACGTAAGCTTCGCTGCGTTTGAATGAATGAATGAATGAATGAATGATTTCCACTACTGAACTGCAAAACAGACCGTCTTTTCAAAAACCAAATTCATTTTGCGCCATTATATTCGATAATTTTGTGCATCGATAAGCCGTATTTGATCGTTTAACCAACACTCAACATTTAACATTTGGTCCCTCTTTCTGTTAAATACAAAAAATCTACTGTGCAAAACAAACAAGAAATGAATTTCGCGGTATTAATCGATAATGTTGCGCATCAATAACGATAAGCCATATTTGATCGATTAACAAACAATCAACACGTATTTAACTAACTTGGTCTCTCTTTTGTTTTGCTTTGTCTATTGGCAGGTAAACAAAAAATCTACTGTGCGAAATGCACCAAGAAATGCTCCGGCGAGGTGCTGCGCGTCGCCGACAACCATTTCCACAAGGCGTGCTTCCAGTGCTGCCAGTGCAAGAAGTCGCTGGCCCAAGGCGGTTTCTTTACAAAGGATGGCTCCTACTATTGCATACCGGACTATCAGCGTCTGTATGGCACGAAGTGCTCCACGTGCCAGCAGTATGTGGAGGGCGAGGTGGTCAGCACCATGGGCAAGACGTATCACCAGAAATGCTTTACGTGCAGCAAATGCCAGCAGCCTTTTAAGTCCGGCAGCAAGGTGACCAACACCGGCAAGGAGGTGCTCTGCGAGCATTGTGTCTCCGGCGGCACAGCACCCGCCTCACCGGCACGCCAAGCGGCCGTCACGTCGCCCGCACCGCCAGCGGAGAGTCCCACACGGGCGACGGCGCATCAGAATGTGACGAGCGGGGTGCTGTCGCATAAGGCGCATCTGAAGGAGGATTACGATCCGAACGATTGCGCCGGCTGCGGCGAGCTGCTGAAGGAGGGCCAGGCGCTGGTCGCCTTGGATCGACAATGGCACGTGTGGTGTTTCCGTTGCAAGGCATGCAATGCGGTCCTCAATGGCGAGTACATGGGCAAGGATGCGGTACCGTATTGCGAGAAGTGCTACCAGAAGAGCTTTGGCGTTAAATGCGCCTACTGCAATCGCTTCATCAGCGGCAAGGTGCTGCAGGCCGGCGACAACCATCACTTCCATCCCACGTGCGCACGCTGCACCAAGTGCGGCGATCCGTTTGGCGATGGCGAGGAAATGTACCTTCAGGGCAGCGCCATTTGGCATCCACGCTGCGGTCCCGGTCCGTCCGAGTCTGGCATTATACTCAATGGCGGCGGTGGTGGTGGTGTTGGTGGCAGACCAGGCACCACATCGGTCACCGGTGGCGCCTCCAATGGCAATTTCACAGACACCGACTGTGACCGCATGAGCTCCAGTGCGCTCAGCGACATGGTATGTGGCCCAGATAAGGCCAGGCAGACACACCTGCTCCTGCTACTAATCTGAATGCTCAACAAACAAGCACACACGCTACGCACCCACACAGACACACACTCATCCACAAACACACATCCACACATAAACACACACACACACTCTAGACACTCAACTTTACCTGCCTCTTTGCACATTGCGCAATTTCTTTTGATTTTTATTATGATTTGTTTTAAGTTTGTTTGTTTTTTTTTTGTTTCTTTTTGTACAACTTATTTTGAGCTTGCCCTTTGAATTTTTATTTCGTTCGTTTTGCAGTACATCCGTTCCAGAACACCGAGTTTAAATGGTTCACTTTATTCCTCTAGCCGCAAGGTTTGTTTTATAATTTCAACTACAGTGGTCGCTCGCTAATTGGAACAGCTACAACTAACAAGTGATCAGAAATTAAAAACGTGCTTAGAAAAGTTTTCTTTTTACTTCTTTGGATTTAACAATTAAGAAATATGCAAATTTTACGTACGTCTCAAGTTGAGTAAGAGTAGGAAATTGACAAAATGTTGGTTTACATTAATCTTGTGATAACTGGCACTTTGAATCTAATAATGAAGCATTCTAATAGTTGAGCGATCACTGTATTATTATTTTTTATTTATTTATGATTTAAACGAAAGCTTAAACTAAACCCAAGTGCACCGCATGCCGTAATCAATGAGCAATGAATTCTATTTGGAATACTAACATTCTGTATATATTTCACAGCACTACCGCACGGTCAGTCCGGGGCTGATCTTGCGCGAATATGGCAGACCGATTGGCGAGGATATATCGCGCATCTATACCTATAGCTATCTGACAGATGCGCCCCACTATCTGCGCAAGCCGATCGATCCCTATGACAAGACGCCATTGTCGCCGCATTTCCATCGGCCCGCCTCCTATGCGACAACGAGCAATGCCGGCTCTGTCGCCGGAAGTCGTCCGCCATCACGGCCGCATTCGCGCACGCGCAGCGCCATGAAGGTGCTGGTGGATGCCATACGATCGGAGACGCCCCGTCCCAAGAGTCCCGGCATGAACAACGAGGAACCCATTGAGCTGTCGCATTATCCGGCGGCAAAGAAGCCGCCACCAGGCGAACAGCCCAAGATCGAAAGAGATGATTTCCCAGCACCGCCCTATCCCTATACGGATCCCGAGCGCCGGCGACGCTACAGCGACACCTATAAGGGTGTCCCAGTCTCCGATGATGACGAGGACATCGAAAATGGCAAGCGAACCAATGGAAAGGTCAAGAATGGCGAGGAGCAGACGTAAGTCCACAGTTATTATTATTAGATATTATTATTTCTAACTGAAACTCTGTTTAAACAGGCGCCTGCATCGTGAGGCTGAGCAGCTGGAGAAGCTGAATTCGGGCATTGGCTCAGTGATTGCCAAGGACCTCAAGGAGCATGCCAAGTACAGAAAATGGAAGCAAAACAATCTGGATCCACGCAATGCATCGCGCACGCCCTCAGCCTCCAAGGAGCCGCTCTACAAGTTGAGGTACTATCCAAATCTATGCAAATCTTCAATAAATCTCCATTTGCTTAAGCTAATTTCCAATCTTGATCAACAGATACGAATCGCCCATTGGCGCATCGCCATCTCGCCATTTGGATCACCAGAAGCCCTTCTATGAGGATGAGATGTTTGATCGATCCACCAGCTATCGCGGCTCCCTGGGCAAATCGCTTGGCAATGCGCCCAGCTACAATGGTAATCATTAATTAATGTGCTTGAGTTAGTTTATAGAAACCTACTCGGAGGAGCGCGTCACGATTATTGCGTTCCGTCAATTTGTATTATATCTAGACCAATTACGTTTATAGCCATACATTCCTATCGCTCGCCGCCCAAGCCCGGATACGGATTCAAAACGAACACCTTGCCGCCATACATACGCAACGGCTACAGCTCCGTAAGTGCTGACTGACACAACCTCTGTTGACTCTGTTGCCTCCCGTCGCCTGTTTGGCGGTCACTTGTCTTGTGGCTAATACTAAATACTACTATTCACACTACCTATATCTCATTAAGTACCTAACACATGTCTTCCCATCTGTTGCTCACTCCAAAAACACTTTTGTCTCTTTCTCTCATCCATTGTTCTGCTGCTGCTGCTGCTGTTGCTAATGCTGCTCCGGCTGCTGGCTGTTGGTTTTTTCTTGGGTCTAACATATTTGTTAACATCTCAACTGGTTGGTCTGCTGATTCTATTTGCTATCCCAACTACGTACTTATTTATATGTGTGTTTGCCTATGCTGTTTGTTGCCACACACACATACACACAACCTAATAACACACGCATCCACACTAACAACTCTACTTTTAACTATCAACATCATACGTCATCCAACATACATCCAACATACATACTACACACATCATACAACTGTCGGCTCAGTGGTGAGCGCATTGCGTCATGTACCCAAACCCGGATACGGCTTGGCCCCACGCTCTCACACATTCAGTTCCACAACATCAGCCGCCGCCACGATGCATGGTGCCACTGTAAGAAATGCTTTGGTTGTTGTTGTCCTTCTTCCTTTTTTTCCCCCTCACTTCTGGAATGCCTTAGCTTAACACTTGTTTTTTAATTAGTCACGTAATTAATTTTTGGTTTTTTTGTTTATCATTTTGGTTTTGGCATGCTTTCCGCTGCCTGCGATTCTTAACTAATTTGATTTGCATTTTCACATCCCAAACAGGACTTTTCTTATGGAGGCCTGGGCGACAAAACGCACAGCACAGATCTGAGCTGCGGCAAATCAGAGGGTAAGCTTCAAATACGTTACCCACACTCCCACACTTCTCTACGTCGATCCTTTTGTTTGCTCTTTTCTCAGCTTCGGTTGACTCAATTACTGAGGGCGATAGGCGCGCTTTGATGGGCGGTGATTTGCCCGCCTCGAGCACATATTCGGGCGCTTTGTCGTACCATTATCCGCAGGCTGGACTCATACGACGCAGCCTACCAAACATGGCGCACTCGATGCTGGTGCACGAACCGGCCAAAATCTATCCGTATCACATATTGCTTATAACGAACTATCGTCTACCATCGGACGTTGATCGCTGCAACCTGGAGGCAAGTGCTGACAGATCTGCGTTCCCAAAAAAATATATCAATTATTAATATTTTTTTTTAATTTTATATTATTTTCTGTGTGCAGCGTCATTTGTCAGACATCGAGTTCGAGCACATTTTGCAGTGCGTCCGATCGGAATTCTACCGGCTGCCCCAGTGGAGACGCAACGAGCTGAAGCGACGCGTGAAGCTCTTTTAAACGGTGCACCGCTCTCATCCACAGCGGCTGCTTGCGACGAAACCAAATTGCAAACAAATACCTATACTTTTGAAGGTTCTTCACTATTAAACAATGGCAGCAATAATAACAAAACAGAAAACAAGAGAAGAAAAAAAAAAAACAGTTGGAAAACTATGCTAATTTCACAGCCAGTTTTTTAAACACGCTTTAAATATATAGTTGAATCAAAAAAAAAAAACTAAAAACAAACAAAACAAGAAAAAAAAGATAATAGCTACATTTGAAGTGTGGACCGCGCCGCGCCACTGGCAGCTCCAGTTTATTTTTTTAAGCATTAGTTGCGCTGATAACTATTTAAATTCTATAAGAAAACCAAAAAAAAACATAAGCTACAAAATAAGCCTCGGCATGCCGAAGCTTAAGTACCCTGGCAGAGAGCTACTACACATAAGCATTTAATAAGTCTGCTATTAAAGTCCGGATATTGTAAGACTCGACTTTAAACTAACTAATCCCAACTGATGAGCCTGTCTATGATAAAGTGACTCTGCAAGGGTAAGGGAATAAAAATGTATACAAATCGTAATTAGTTAAAACACTTTGGCCAGTCAAGGTATTATCTTGCATGAAAGCTTTTTATAAAACCACAGCGGCTAATCCAATGAGAAATGCATCAAAGAATGAGAAATGAATGTACCTACTTACAACAAATTCAACAAGCAACAGAATTAGATGTCTGTTTGTGTGTCTATGTGTGTGTGTGTGCGTTTGTGTGTGTGTGGCATTCAATATGTACATACGCGCTAAACACTTTGCAAGTTTTATTTATTAATATATATATTTTATTTATTTAAATAGAATATGTCAAAGAATAAACAAGATATAATAAAGCAGGACAAACCGAAGCAATACCCAAACTTTATTTTTTATTAAATACAAAATGCCTATTTATTTACCTTGTATATATATATAAGTATATAACTTCGTATTACATAAATATTGCGCTAAATTTCACAGATATCTTTTTTTTGTGTTTTTCCCGAGATTCTCTATGTGGAGGAGTGTGTTGATTATTTGAATGGGCTCGTTTTGCTTTTGGATCGTGTCATCTGTGCGCAGAGCGTATGTTAATTGGGTCTTCATCACCGTCAGACTGCTGCCAATGATTTGCTTGTGATAGATTTGGCGTGTGACAAAGCCGATATCATCGTAGAAGTCACGCTCGTTCTCCTGCCATTCGCATACGGTGCACTCCAGCGAGGCATAGCCGGCATTAACGCAATTCTTCGAGACCAAACTAATCATTGGCTAAATAATCTTCTGAAACGGATAGTTCTTGGCGATGGCAAAGCGATATATCCAGGCTGCATTGTAGACAGCATGATGATTCTTCGCACTTATGGTGGCCACAATTCGACGACGAAACTTATTCTTATAGGTCTCATCGAACGCAGAATTCTCCATAAAGATCTGATAACTAGCCTCGTTTGGTGCACAACGAAAGATGAATGGCACATAGCAATCGGGAACCAAGGATTGGGAGGGCTTCAACTATTTGAATGAAAGAAAATTCATATCATGATTGTGTAAATTCTGGGCAGCAATTGTGCTAGTTATTTACCCTCATCAGCTCCGTTTCCTTAGCATAGAATGAGAAGTAGGTGCTGGTGAAGAGGAAAAACAGACAGCCAGGTATTGTGAGGACACAGGAGAGCAGAGGCACACCCAGAAATATGAAGAATATGGCGCAAGTGATGACAATAAACTGCAGCGTTATCTATCAGGCCGAAGGGCGAAGCTTTCCTTATAATATCACAGATGCACCCACGCTTGTAAATAGATAAGTCACACAGACGGGCTTAGATTTTTGGCTTGCTTACCTCTCGAAAGCAGACCGCAAAGAACGACCTGGATGAGAATGACATGAAGTAGTCCCGCATCAGTTCCTGGCATTTGAGTTCATCATCTTCACGGTAATTGCGTATGACGATAAACGGTTGCATTTGGTTTCACTTAAATTAAAAATTTTAAAGTTCTAAGCCGAAATTAAAACAAAATAAAAACACTAGCAAGCAGTGCGACCAGCATGCGTATCGATGCTGCTCGATACTTAAAGGCTGCCAATCGATACACACAGCAATCGAGAATAATTTAGCCGCATCTTATCGTATTTCAAGTTACAAATTTCACTTGAATTGAAACAAAATAGTAATTTATTCAAATCATTGTTTATTAATGAATAGTTCAACAAACTAATTTGAATAATTTATAACATTGCAATATTGAGGTTAATGCTTGTGCATTATTTCGCTCCTCCCATCCGAGCCTTCGTTTCAGTCACAAGCTTTTCGTTCTCAGCCCAGCCTGGAGTCACCTTCTTAGCATTCTTGTACCATCTAGTAACATTCGGGTATTTGCCAAAATCAAAATCGCCCAGCACAAGTATGGAGATTGTGGACAAAATGGAAATATCAGCTATTGTCTGTCTATTGCCCGCAACATACAGCTGTCCATCGAGGAATGTGTTAAGGAAACCCAATGCCTCCTCCACTTTCTTGAGAAGCTCCGGATTTGCTGGCAATTTCTGTATGAACTGAGGATGGTAATAGTCTACAAAGGACTTGTAGAGAGTACCCAAATCAAATAACAAACGTTGGTTCACAACCGCACGTGCTTTCGGATCCTTGGGATACAAAGCATCGTTCTTGGCATACTTCTCAACCAAATATATTAAAATGGCACGAGGTTCCCACAAAGTGAAGCCATTGTCCACGATCGTTGGAATAGTACACTGTGGATTAATCTTTGCGAATTCAAGTCCCTGATGCTCCAGCGCACCAACATTTATAACAGTTTTGTTAAACTGAATATCCAAAGCCTTGCTGATCATTAGGATCGAACGGCTGTCGACTGTGTAAGGATAATAATATAAATCCATAGTTGATTTCAAGTGTTTCTACTCAATGGTGAAAGTTAACTAACTTCCCATTAAAAATTCACAGATTTATATACGCTTCTGCAAAACTGATAAAATCCTATTTTCGGCGTTATCGCTTTATTTATGGCGGTATATCTTTGCACTGCAATTTATTAATTTGCACTGCATTTTATTAAGAAATTGTGCAAGTTCATGCACTTATTGTTTTTATGAGAACTGCAATCAGTAAGCAGATTATGCTTGTGGAAAATTCTGAAATATATTTTGTTGAATTTATACTGCATTTATTTATAATAGTATGTAAGCATTACATCCAGCTTCAACAAGCACATGCCCGCCCACATTCTTGCATTCGCATATGGTTGTAAATGTTACCGCTGGCTTCTAATCTGTAAATTGTCCAACAATTTATTGGTTGCGCTGAGCCAAAACTTTCGTTAACGCAGCGGTCAGTGAACTTGTACTTGCCGTTAATCTCGTCTGCATTTCGTTTGTCCGTTGTTTTGCAAACAACATACATTCAAACCTACGTGCATATTCGACAGTGCTAATCAGTCGTGACTAGCAATTGAAATGGCTGAGAACGAATCGAATTCAAATGCGGCTCCTCCCTCTGACTTGGACTTTTACAAGGCAAAGGCAGAATCAGTAGCTCGGCAACTCAATGCATTAAATGCGTTTTTATCTGCTGAGCAGCTGATGCATTTCGATGAAGCTGAGTTGCAGGCTAGGCTGGATTTAATCAGCGAAATGCGCTCCAGCTTTGATGCTGCACAATCCAAACTTGAGAAGCTTAATCTTATGGAGCTGGCCACAGACGCAAGGTCGCAATTTGACAAAGTCAGCTGCGAGGTGTTTCCAAGCTTACTCGTGAACTAATCAATTCTCTACATTCTTGCAAAGGAGATGCCGCATGATGGAAAATTTAGAATCTGCCATGGTACCGCACACACCTGGCAAGCAGGTGGGAAAATCGTATGTACAAAACCGCAATACTCTAATCGTTAACACCACTCAATCTTGTGTCTTATGCGAATCTGCTGATCGTCATCTGTTAAAATGTACACGATTTATAAGTTTAGCTCCCACTATTCGCTATAGAGAAGCTAAAAGGCTGCACCTCTGCCTTAACTGCCTTCGCAAAGGGCATAGTCTACAGCAATGCAAATCTGGTCACTGCAAACATTGCCAACAGAAGCACCACTCATTGCTGCATATGGACACAAGTTCTTCTGCACCTCAGCTGCCCGACACAACGCGTTCTCAAGGTGCATCACTTGTTTCCGTATCCACATCGCCACCTAGAGCCCTGAAACAAAATGAGAACGATTACGTGCTGCTCGTAACGGCTATTATACTTGTCAGAAATCGATCTGGCACCTTCGTACCTTGTAGAGCTCTGCTGGATTCAGCATCGCAGCTCAACTTTGTCACCACTCGTCTCATCAACCAGCTTCAGTTGGAACTACGCCTCTCGAATATGTTAGTATCAGGCATAGGCGAATCCTCTCTCTCGCTCAACAAAGCAGCTGACATTGTTGCGCAATCAGCTACTGGCTCATATCAAGGATCATTTTCTGCAGTCGTAACGCAAAAGATAACTGATAATCAGCCTCACTTTGATATAAATACCACCGGATGGAAAATACCAAACAACTGCCACCTCTCTGACCCGCTCTTTTACAAAGGTCAAAGGATCGATATGCTAATTGGCGCTGGCATATTTTTCGACTTGCTTTGCGTCAAATCATTTATCCACGCTTCAGAAGACCAAATTAGGCTGGGTAGTTTCTGGAGGCTGTGCTATCCCCAAAGACTCATCTCCAGCTGCAGCGATCAAGCATTCGGAATCGGAACCGTTGTTCGATTTAGTCAAGCAGTTCTAGGAAATCGACAATTATTGCGGTGCTGCAGACATGCCGTCGGAGGAGGATACTATTTTTGAGCAATTATTTCTCCGCAATTATTCGCGTCTTGAATCAGGCGAGTACACAGTTCGGCTCCCAGCCAAGAATCGCTTCGATGCGCTTGGGGTTTCATACAATCGTGCCCTACGTCGATTCAATGCACTCGAATCGAAACTGGCCAAAAATGCATCTTTAAGGTCGCAGTATGTTGCATTCATGAACGAATACATTGATTTGAAGCACATGTCATTAGCCTCCAAGCAATCTGCTGTACCTCAATACTTTTTGCCTCATCATTGCGTGCAGAAGCTTGATAGTTGCGAGTCGTTTTTGATGGCTCCGCAAAAACCACATCTGGACTCTCTCTAAACGATTTATTGTTTGCAGGACCATCCATACAACCAAAAATATTCACCACATTACTTCGATTTCGATTTTATAAGGTTGCCTTATGCGGGGACATC
Organism: Drosophila cognata; assembly: GCA_035041535.1. Classification (NCBI taxonomy): domain Eukaryota; kingdom Metazoa; phylum Arthropoda; class Insecta; order Diptera; family Drosophilidae; genus Drosophila; species Drosophila cognata. Next base: position 5,463,160 of record JAWNLC010000571.1, on the reverse strand, counting down.
TGCAAGATGTACCGTTGTGCTTGCGACGAAACCAAATTGAATACAAATACCTATACTTTTGAAGGTTCTTCACTATTAAACAATGGCAGCAATAATAACAAAACAGAAAACAAGAGAAGAAAAAAAAACAGTTGGAAAACTATAAGAAAAACAAAAAAAAAAAAAAAGCTACAAAATAAGCCTCGGCATGCCGAAGCTTAAGTACCCTGGCAGAGAGCTACTACACATAAGCATTTAATAAGTCTGCTATTAAAGTCCGGATATTGTAAGACTCGACTTTAAACTAACTAATCCCAACTGATGAGCCTGTCTATGATAAAGTGACGTATGACGTATGCGTATGACGATAAACGGTTGCATTTGGTTTCACTTAAATTAAAAACTTTAAAATTCTAAGCCGAAATTAAAACAAAATAAAAACACTTGCAAGCAGTGCGACCAGCACTGCTGCTCGATACTTAAAGGCTGCCAATCGATAAGCACAGCAATCGAGAATAATTTGGCCGCATCTTATTGTATTTCAAGTTACAAATTTCACTTGAATTGAAACAAAATAGTAATTTATTCAAATCATTGTTTATTAATGAATAGTTCAACAAACTAATTTGAATAATTTATAACATTGCAATATTGAGGTTAATGCTTGTGCATTATTTCGCTCCTCCCATCCGAGCCTTCGTTTCAGTCACAAGCTTTTCGTTCTCAGCCCAGCCTGGAGTCACCTTCTTAGCATTCTCGTACCATCTAGTAACATTCGGGTATTTGCCAAAATCAAAATTGCCCAGCACAAGTATGGAGATTGTGGACAAAATGGAAATATCAGCTATTGTCTGTCTATTGCCCGCAACATACAGCTGTCCATCGAGGAATGTGTTAAGGAAACCCAATGCCTCCTCCACTTTCTTGAGGAGCTCCGGATTTGCTGGCAATTTCTGTATGAACTGAGGATGGTAATAGTCTACAAAGGACTTGTAGAGAGTACCCAAATCAAATAACAAACGTTGGTTCACAACCGCACGTGCTTTCGGATCCTTGGGATACAAAGCATCGTTCTTGGCATACTTCTCAACCAAATATATTAAAATGGCACGAGGTTCCCACAAAGTGAAGCCATTGTCCACGATCGTTGGAATAGTACACTCTGGATTAGTCTTTGCGAATTCAAGTCCCTGATGCTCCAGCGCACCAATATTTATAACAGTTTTGTTAAACTGAATATCCAAAGCCTTGCTGATCATTAGGATCGAACGGCTGTCGACTGAGTAAGGATAATAATATAAATCCATAGTTGATTTCAAGTGTTTCTACTCAATGGTGAAAGTTAACTAACTTCCCATTAAAAATTCACAGATTTATATACGCTTCTGCAAAACTGATAAAATCCTATTTTAGGCGTTATCGCTTTATTTATGGCGGTATAACTTTGCACTGCAATTTATTAATTTGCACTGCATTTTATTAAGAAATTGTGCAATCAGTAAGCAGATTATGCTTGTGGAAAATTCTGAAATATATTTTGTTGAACTTATACTGCATTTATTTATAATAGTAAGTAAGCGTTACATCCAGCTTCAACAAGCACATGCCCGCCCGCCCACATTCTTGCATTCGCATACGCTTCTAATCTGTAAATTGTCCAACAATTTATTGGTTGCGCTGTGCCAAAACTTTCGTTAACGCAGCGGTCAGTGAACTTGTACTTGCCGTTAATCTCGTCTGCATTTCGTTTGTCCGTTGTTTTGCAAACAACATACATTGAAACCTACGTGCATATTCGACAGTGCTAATCAGTCGTGACTAGCAATTGAAATGGCTGAGAACGAATCGAATTCAAATGCGGCTCCTCCCTCTGACTTGGACTTTTACAAGGCAAAGGCAGAATCAGTAGCTCGGCAACTCAATGCATTAAATGCGTTTTTATCTGCTGAGCAGCTGATGCATTTCGATGAAGCTGAGTTGCAGGCTAGGCTGGATTTAATCAGCGAAATGCGCTCCAGCTTTGATGCTGCACAATCCAAACGTGAGAAGCTTAATCTTATGGAGCTGGCCACGGACTCAAGGTCGCAATTTGACCAAGTCAGCTGCGAGGTGTTTCCAAGCTTACTCGTGAACTCATCAATCTGCGTAAGGCCTCGATTCTCCATTCTACAGCAATCCGGAGTAACCCGAACGAGCTAAATGGTAGCTCAAGAGGCGCAGCGCGTCTCTCTAGATTACCGCAATTTGAATTTCCACGTTTCGGCGGTGCATACATCGACTGGCCCGATTTCTTCGCTATGTACAACACTTTCGGCCAAAATGAGGAATTAACTAAAGTGGAGAAGTTTCAGCATCTTCAATCATGCCTGGCAGTACTTGCGTTGGAAGCGATTCGCGCTTTCGAACCAACGGAAGATAATTACGACAAAGCCATGGAATTGTTAATAAATCGTTTTGACAATAAATTGTTTCATTTTCAGGCACACGTACATACGTTCCATATTCAGGCTCTCAGGTGTGGAAAAGGGCTCGGCGATCAGTCTGCGTCAATTGAGTGACAGTATTAATTCACATCTGCGCGCGTTGCACGCAGTGGCATCTGCTGACGACATTGCAGATGGTTTGCTGATTCACCTGATCACATCCAAATTGGATCAAGCCACGCAGGAGAAGTTTGGAGGAAACATTGCCCCTGAAAGGGCTGCCAAAATGGACCGACATGTCTACATTCTTGGAAAGGAGATGCCGCATGAAGGCACCTGGCAAGCAGGTGGGAAAATCGTATGTACAAAACCGCAATACTCTAATCGTTAACACCACTCAATCTTGTGTCTTATGCGAATCTGCTGATCGTCATCTGTTAAAATGTACACGATTTATAAGTTTAGCTCCCACTATTCGCTATAGAGAAGCTAAAAGGCTGCACCTCTGCCTTAACTGCCTTCGCAAAGGGCATAGTCTACAGCAATGCAAATCTGGTCACTGCAAACATTGCCAACAGAAGCACCACTCATTGCTGCATATGGACACAAGTTCTTCTGCATCTCAGCTGTCCGACACAACGCGTTCTCAAGGTGCATCACTTGTTTCCGTATCCACATCGCCACCTAGAGCCCTGAAACAAAATGAGAACGATTACGTGCTGCTCGTAACGGCTATTATACTTGTCAGAAATCGATCTGGCACCTTCGTACCTTGTAGAGCTCTGCTGGATTCAGCATCGCAGCTCAACTTTGTCACCACTCGTCTCATCAACCAGCTTCAGTTGGAACTACGCCTCTCGAATATGTTAGTATCAGGCATAGGCGAATCCTCTCTCTCGCTCAACAAAGCAGCTGACATTGTTGCGCAATCAGCTACTGGCTCATATCAAGGATCATTTTCTGCAGTCGTAACGCAAAAGATAACTGATAATCAGCCTCACTTTGATATAAATACCACCGGATGGAAAATACCAAACAACTGCCACCTCTCTGACCCGCTCTTTTACAAAGGTCAAAGGATCGATATGCTAATTGGCGCTGGCATATTTTTCGACTTGCTTTGCGTCAAATCATTTATCCACGCTTCAGAAGACCAAATTAGGCTGGGTAGTTTCTGGAGGCTGTGCTATCCCCAAAGACTCATCTCCAGCTGCAGCGATCAAGCATTCGGAATCGGAACCGTTGTTCGATTTAGTCAAGCAGTTCTAGGAAATCGACAATTATTGCGGTGCTGCAGACATGCCGTCGGAGGAGGATACTATTTTTGAGCAATTATTTCTCCGCAATTATTCGCGTCTTGAATCAGGCGAGTACACAGCTCGGCTCCCAGCCAAGAATCGCTTCGATGCGCTTGGGGTTTCATACAATCGTGCCCTACGTCGATTCAATGCACTCGAATCGAAACTGGCCAAAAATGCATCTTTAAGGTCGCAGTATGTTGCATTCATGAACGAATACATTGATTTGAAGCACATGTCATTAGCCTCCAATCTGCTGTACCTCAATACTTTTTGCCTCATCATTGCGTGCAGAAGCTTGATAGTTGCGAGTCGTTTTTGATGGCTCCGCAAAAACCACATCTGGACTCTCTCTAAACGATTTATTGTTTGCAGGACCATCCATACAACCAAAAATATTCACCACATTACTTCGATTTCGATTTTATAAGGTTGCCTTATGCGGGGACATCTGCAAGATGTACCGTTGTGCTTGCGACGAAACCAAATTGAATACAAATACCTATACTTTTGAAGGTTCTTCACTATTAAACAATGGCAGCAATAATAACAAAACAGAAAACAAGAGAAGAAAAAAAAACAGTTGGAAAACTATAAGAAAAACAAAAAAAAAAAAAAAGCTACAAAATAAGCCTCGGCATGCCGAAGCTTAAGTACCCTGGCAGAGAGCTACTACACATAAGCATTTAATAAGTCTGCTATTAAAGTCCGGATATTGTAAGACTCGACTTTAAACTAACTAATCCCAACTGATGAGCCTGTCTATGATAAAGTGACGTATGACGTATGCGTATGACGATAAACGGTTGCATTTGGTTTCACTTAAATTAAAAACTTTAAAATTCTAAGCCGAAATTAAAACAAAATAAAAACACTTGCAAGCAGTGCGACCAGCACTGCTGCTCGATACTTAAAGGCTGCCAATCGATAAGCACAGCAATCGAGAATAATTTGGCCGCATCTTATTGTATTTCAAGTTACAAATTTCACTTGAATTGAAACAAAATAGTAATTTATTCAAATCATTGTTTATTAATGAATAGTTCAACAAACTAATTTGAATAATTTATAACATTGCAATATTGAGGTTAATGCTTGTGCATTATTTCGCTCCTCCCATCCGAGCCTTCGTTTCAGTCACAAGCTTTTCGTTCTCAGCCCAGCCTGGAGTCACCTTCTTAGCATTCTCGTACCATCTAGTAACATTCGGGTATTTGCCAAAATCAAAATTGCCCAGCACAAGTATGGAGATTGTGGACAAAATGGAAATATCAGCTATTGTCTGTCTATTGCCCGCAACATACAGCTGTCCATCGAGGAATGTGTTAAGGAAACCCAATGCCTCCTCCACTTTCTTGAGGAGCTCCGGATTTGCTGGCAATTTCTGTATGAACTGAGGATGGTAATAGTCTGCAAAGGACTTGTAGAGAGTACCCAAATCAAATAACAAACGTTGATTCACAACCGCACGTGCTTTCGGATCCTTGGGATACAAAGCATCGTTCTTGGCATACTTCTCAACCAAATATATTAAAATGGCACGAGGTTCCCACAAAGTGAAGCCATTGTCCACGATCGTTGGAATAGTACACTCTGGATTAGTCTTTGCGAATTCAAGTCCCTGATGCTCCAGCGCACCAATATTTATAACAGTTTTGTTAAACTGAATATCCAAAGCCTTGCTGATCATTAGGATCGAACGGCTGTCGACTGAGTAAGGATAATAATATAAATCCATAGTTGATTTCAAGTGTTTCTACTCAATGGTGAAAGTTAACTAACTTCCCATTAAAAATTCACAGATTTATATACGCTTCTGCAAAACTGATAAAATCCTATTTTAGGCGTTATCGCTTATTATGGCGATATAACTTTGCACTGCAATTTATTAAGAAATTGTGCAGGTTCATCGTTACAATGCACTTATTGTTTTTATGAGAACTGCAATCAGTAAGCAGATTATGCTTGGGGAAAATTCTGAAATATATTTTGTTGAATTTATACTGCATTTATTTATAATAGTAAGTAAGCGTTACATCCAGCTTCAACAAGCACATGCCCGCCCGCCCACATTCTTGCATTCGCATACGCTTCTAATCTGTAAATTGTCCAACAATTTATTGGTTGCGCTGTGCCAAAACTTTCGTTAACGCAGCGGTCAGTGAACTTGTACTTGCCGTTAATCTCGTCTGCATTTCGTTTGTCCGTTGTTTTGCAAACAACATACATTCAAACCTACGTGCATATTCGACAGTGCTAATCAGTCGTGACTAGCAATTGAAATGGCTGAGAACGAATCGAATTCAAATGCGGCTCCTCCCTCTGACTTGGACTTTTACAAGGCAAAGGCAGAATCAGTAGCTCGGCAACTCAATGCATTAAATGCGTTTTTATCTGCTGAGCAGCTGATGCATTTCGATGAAGCTGAGTTGCAGGCTAGGCTGGATTTAATCAGCGAAATGCGCTCCAGCTTTGATGCTGCACAATCCAAACGTGAGAAGCTTAATCTTATGGAGCTGGCCACGGACTCAAGGTCGCAATTTGACCAAGTCAGCTGCGAGGTGTTTCCAAGCTTACTCGTGAACTCATCAATCTGCGTAAGGCCTCGATTCTCCATTCTACAGCAATCCGGAGTAACCCGAACGAGCTAAATGGTAGCTCAAGAGGCGCAGCGCGTCTCTCTAGATTACCGCAATTTGAATTTCCACGTTTCGGCGGTGCATACATCGACTGGCCCGATTTCTTCGCTATGTACAACACTTTCGGCCAAAATGAGGAATTAACTAAAGTGGAGAAGTTTCAGCATCTTCAATCATGCCTGGCAGTACTTGCGTTGGAAGCGATTCGCGCTTTCGAACCAACGGAAGATAATTACGACAAAGCCATGGAATTGTTAATAAATCGTTTTGACAATAAATTGTTTCATTTTCAGGCACACGTACATACGTTCCATATTCAGGCTCTCAGGTGTGGAAAAGGGCTCGGCGATCAGTCTGCGTCAATTGAGTGACAGTATTAATTCACATCTGCGCGCGTTGCACGCAGTGGCATCTGCTGACGACATTGCAGATGGTTTGCTGATTCACCTGATCACATCCAAATTGGATCAAGCCACGCAGGAGAAGTTTGGAGGAAACATTGCCCCTGAAAGGGCTGCCAAAATGGACCGACATGTCTACATTCTTGGAAAGGAGATGCCGCATGATGGAAAATTTAGAAGCTGTCATGGTAACGCATACACCTGGCAAGCAGGTGGGAAAATCGTATGTACAAAACCGCAATACTCTAATCGTTAACACCACTCAATCTTGTGTCTTATGCGAATCTGCTGATCGTCATCTGTTAAAATGTACACGATTTATAAGTTTAGCTCCCACTATTCGCTATAGAGAAGCTAAAAGGCTGCACCTCTGCCTTAACTGCCTTCGCAAAGGGCATAGTCTACAGCAATGCAAATCTGGTCACTGCAAACATTGCCAACAGAAGCACCACTCATTGCTGCATATGGACACAAGTTCTTCTGCATCTCAGCTGCCCGACACAACGCGTTCTCAAGGTGCATCACTTGTTTCCGTATCCACATCGCCACCTAGAGCCCTGAAACAAAATGAGAACGATTACGTGCTGCTCGCAACGGCTATTATACTTGTCAGAAATCGATCTGGCACCTTCGTACCTTGTAGAGCTCTGTTGGATTCAGCATCGCAGCTCAACTTTGTCACCACTCGTCTCGTCAACCAGCTTCAGTTGGAACTACGCCTCTCGAATATATTACTGGCAATCAGCTACTGGCTCTTATCAAGGATCATTTTCTGCAGTCATAACGCAAAAGATAACTGATTATCAGCCTCACCTTGATATAAATACCACCGCATCACAAAGGTCAAAGGATCGATATGCTAATTGACGCTGGCATATTTTTCGACTTGCTTTGCGTCAAATCATTTATCTACGCTTCAGAAGACCAAATTAGGCTGGGTAGTTTCTGGAGGCTGTGCTATCCCCAAACACTCATCTCCAGCTGCAGCGATGAAGCATTCGGAATCGGAACCGTTGTTCGATTTAGTCAAGCAGTTCTAGGAAATCGACAATTATTGCGGTGCTGCAGACATGCCGTCGGAGGAGGATACTATTTTTGAGCAATTATTTCTCCGCAATTATTCGCGTCTTGAATCAGGCGAGTACACAGTTCGGCTCCCAGCCAAGAATCGCTTCGATGCGCTTGGGGTTTCATACAATCGTGCCCTACGTCGATTCAATGCACTCGAATCGAAACTGGCCAAAAATGCATCTTTAAGGTCGCAGTATGTTGCATTCATGAACGAATACATTGATTTGAAGCACATGTCATTAGCCTCCAAGCAATCTGCTGTACCTCAATACTTTTTGCCTCATCATTGCGTGCAGAAGCTTGATAGTTGCGAGTCGTTTTTGATGGCTCCGCAAAAACCACATCTGGACTCTCTCTAAACGATTTATTGTTTGCAGGACCATCCATACAACCAAAAATATTCACCACATTACTTCGATTTCGATTTTATAAGGTTGCCTTATGCGGGGACATCTGCAAGATGTACCGTTGTGCTTGCGACGAAACCAAATTGAATACAAATACCTATACTTTTGAAGGTTCTTCACTATTAAACAATGGCAGCAATAATAACAAAACAGAAAACAAGAGAAGAAAAAAAAACAGTTGGAAAACTATAAGAAAAACAAAAAAAAAAATAACCTACAAAATAAGCCTCGGCATGCCGAAGCTTAAGTACCCTGGCAGACAGCTACTACACATAAGCATTTAATAAGTCTGCTATTAAAGTCCGGATATTGTAAGACTCGACTTTAAACTAACTAATCCCAACTGATGAGCCTGTCTATGATAAAGTGACGTATGACGTATGCGTATGACGATAAACGGTTGCATTTGGTTTCACTTAAATTAAAAACTTTAAAATTCTAAGCCGAAATTAAAACAAAATAAAAACACTTGCAAGCAGTGCGACCAGCATGCGTATCGATGCTGCTCGATACTTAAAGGCTGCCAATCGATAAGCACAGCAATCGAGAATAATTTGGCCGCATCTTATTGTATTTCAAGTTACAAATTTCACTTGAATTGAAACAAAATAGTCATTTATTCAAATCATTGTTTATTAATGAATAGTTCAACAAACTAATTTGAATAATTTATAACATTGCAATATTGAGGTTAATGCTTGTGCATTATTTCGCTCCTCCCATCCGAGCCTTCGTTTCAGTCACAAGCTTTTCGTTCTCAGCCCAGCCTGGAGTCACCTTCTTAGCATTCTCGTACCATCTAGTAACATTCGGGTATTTGCCAAAATCAAAATTGCCCAGCACAAGTATGGAGATTGTGGACAAAATGGAAATATCAGCTATTGTCTGTCTATTGCCCGCAACATACAGCTGTCCATCGAGGAATGTGTTAAGGAAACCCAATGCCTCCTCCACTTTCTTGAGGAGCTCCGGATTTGCTGGCAATTTCTGTATGAACTGAGGATGGTAATAGTCTGCAAAGGACTTGTAGAGAGTACCCAAATCAAATAACAAACGTTGATTCACAACCGCACGTGCTTTCGGATCCTTGGGATACAAAGCATCGTTCTTGGCATACTTCTCAACCAAATATATTAAAATGGCACGAGGTTCCCACAAAGTGAAGCCATTGTCCACGATCGTTGGAATAGTACACTCTGGATTAGTCTTTGCGAATTCAAGTCCCTGATGCTCCAGCGCACCAATATTTATAACAGTTTTGTTAAACTGAATACCCAAAGCCTTGCTGATCATTAGGATCGAACGGCTGTCGACTGAGTAAGGATAATAATATAAATCCATAGTTGATTTCAAGTGTTTCTACTCAATGGTGAAAGTTAACTAACTTCCCATTAAAAATTCACAGATTTATATACGCTTCTGCAAAACTGATAAAATCCTATTTTAGGCGTTATCGCTTTATTTATGGCGGTATAACTTTGCACTGCAATTTATTAATTTGCACTGCATTTTATTAAGAAATTGTGCAATCAGTAAGCAGATTATGCTTGTGGAAAATTCTGAAATATATTTTGTTGAACTTATACTGCATTTATTTATAATAGTAAGTAAGCGTTACATCCAGCTTCAGCAAGCACTCATTGATGATGTTTTCTTTGGTTTTTTTTTAGATCCACTGCGAATTGTAATAGGAGAACTGTCAGAGGCAGCAGCAGCCAACAAATAATTAAGCACAACATTGAATAAAAATCTAACGTAGTTTATAACGTCATTTGCTTGCTCATCTCTAATTTTTGTCTTTGCCTTGCACATGGAACTCTATCTAATTTACTCACTCGCGTTCTACCACTTGTCGGTCACGGTTATGCATTGGCATAAAATAGATGCGCGCATCAATAGTCAAAGTTAAGCTAACAAATAAGGCTTATAATATAAATACAAACGCATACGCTAAGTTTAATTTGAAGTAACCAAAACAATAAAAATTGAATCAACACATGAAAGAACACAATGTAAAGTGATCGTGTTTTACATTTAGTAAAATAAGTCACAACCCTCTGAACCCTCTCAAGTTCGAACATAGGTGAACACAAAAAAGTGCCTCCTCTAAACATTTGGTGACCCCGACGTGATGTTTATTTTAATTTTTTTCATGGTGTTGTATCGTTGTTAAAGTGCAAGTGAAAGGTGATAAACTATTGTGTTAATAATCATTCTAGGCATCAAAGACAACAAACGCGCTCGCACACACACACACATGCGCACATTTTCGCTCAATTTATTGGTTGCGCTGTGCCAAAACTTTCGTTAACGCAGCGGTCAGTGAACTTGTACTTGCCGTTAATCTCGTCTGCATTTCGTTTGTCCGTTGTTTTGCAAACAACATACATTCAAACCTACGTGCATATTCGACAGTGCTAATCAGTCGTGACTAGCAATTGAAATGGCTGAGAACGAATCGAATTCAAATGCGGCTCCTCCCTCTGACTTGGACTTTTACAAGGCAAAGGCAGAATCAGTAGCTCGGCAACTCAATGCATTAAATGCGTTTTTATCTGCTGAGCAGCTGATGGCATTTCGATGAAGCTGAGTTGCAGGCTAGGCTGGATTTAATCAGCGAAATGCGCTCCAGCTTTGATGCTGCACAATCCAAACGTGAGAAGCTTAATCTTATGGAGCTGGCCACGGACGCAAGGTCACCTGGCAAGCAGGTGGGAAAATCGTATGTACAAAACCGCAATACTCTAATCGTTAACACCACTCAATCTTGTGTCTTATGCGAATCTGCTGATCGTCATCTGTTAAAATGTACACGATTTATAAGTTTAGCTCCCACTATTCGCTATAGAGAAGCTAAAAGGCTGCACCTCTGCCTTAACTGCCTTCGCAAAGGGCATAGTCTACAGCAATGTAAATCTGGTCACTTCAAACATTACCAACAGAAGCACCACTCATTGTTGCATATGGACACTAGTTCTTCTGCATCTCAGCTGCCCGACACAACGCGTTCTCAAGGTGCATCACTTGTTTCCGTATCCACATCGCCACCTAGAGCCCTGAAACAAAATGAGAACGATTACGTGCTGCTCGCAACGGGCTATTATACTTGTCAGAAATCGATCTGGCACCTTCGTACCTTGTAGAGCTCTGCTGGATTCAGCATCGCAGCTCAACTTTGTCACCACTCGTCTCATCAACCAGCTTCAGTTGGAACTACGCCTCTCGAATATGTTAGTATCAGGCATAGGCGAATCCTCTCTCTCGCTCAACAAAGCAGCTGACATTGTTGCGCAATCAGCTACTGGCTCATATCAAGGATCATTTTCTGCAGTCGTAACGCAAAAGATAACTGATTATCAGCCTCACTTTGATATAAATACCACCGGATGGAAAATACCAAACAACTGCCACCTCTCTGACCACCTCTCTGACCCGCTCTTTTACAAAGGTCAAAGGATCGATATGCTAATTGGCGCTGGCATATTTTTCGACTTGCTTTGCGTCAAATCATTTATCCACGCTTCAGAAGACCAAATTAGGCTGGGTAGTTTCTGGAGGCTGTGCTATCCCCAAACACTCATCTCCAGCTGCAGCAATGAAGCATTCGGAATCGGAACCGTTGTTCGATTTAGTCAAGCAGTTCTGGGAAATCGACAATTATTGCGGTGCTGCAGACATGCCGTCGGAGGAGGATATTATTTGTGAGCAATTATTTCTCCGCAATTATTCGCGTCTTGAATCAGGCGAGTACACAGTTCGGCTCCCAGCCAAGAATCGCTTCGATGCGCTTGGGGATTCATACAATCGTGCCCTACGTCGAAAATGCATCTTTAAGGTCGCAGTATGTTGCATTCATGAACGAATACATTGATTTGAAGCACATGTCATTAGCCTCCAAGCAATCTGCTGTACTTCAATACTTTTTGCCTCATCATTGCGTGCAGAAGCTTGATATTTTAGCAAGTTCATCGAGTAGTACAGCATATCCTCGAGGCCTTGGAAAATAAGCAGTACAGCTCTGCCGTATTCCTGGATATCCAGCAAGCGTTTGATCGCGTATGGCATGATGGCCTGCTTTTTAAGCTTAAGTCCCTACTACCATCGGCGCAGTATTTACTGCTCAGGTCTTACCTGCTTGGCCGTTCTTTTATGGTTGAAGTTAGGGGAGAGCGATCAAACATCCGCCCCATCAGAGCGGGTGTACCGCAGGGTAGTGTCCTCGGACCTGCCCTGTACACTTTGTACACTGCGGACTTGCCGATTCCGGTAGCCGGAAACACGCTGCTTGCCACTTACGCGGATGACACTGTGTTCCTTGCTAACTCCTCCACTGCTTGGAGAGCAGCAGCGGTTACGCAGAGGTTCTTGGATGGTTTTAGTACCTGGGCCAACCGGTGGAACATCTGCGTCAATGAGAACAAGTCTCAGCACTGTACGTTTGCGCTCAGGAGTGGTAACTGTCCAACAGTCCGACTCAACAGCACGGTCATACCTCAGGAGAACCATGTTCGCTACCTGGGTATGTATCTGGACAAGAAACTTACCTGGCGCAAACACATACAGATCACGGCAGCAGCGTGTAGATACAAAAGGGCGAAACTCAACTGGTTGCTTAAGTCATCCAGCAAACTCAGCTTGAGCAACAAGCTGCTGGTGTACAGGAGCATCATCGTGCCCACATGGACATATGGGATTCCATTTTGGGGCACAGCAGCAAAATCGTGGATTAATCCAATCCAAGTCCTGCAGAACAAGGTGCTAAGAGACATCTCTGGTGCTCCACCTTATGTGAGCAATATGACGCTGCACAACGACTTCTGTGTACCAACAGTCATAAGTCAAATAAACCGACATACAAGCCGTTACAATGACCGGTTGCATAACCATGTCAACCCTTTGGCCTGTTCACTAGGGTCAAACACAACCCGCAGACGCTTAAAGCGCCTACACACCAGCGACCTCTGGACAGCTGGCCGTTAATTGTAACTTAATATGCAACAAGTGTCTTATCTAATATTAAATTAATGTTACGTAATTTTGTAATATGCTAAAACCAATTATTTGTTTATGTTATTTAATTTAAATTCCTGCTATTATGTATACTATCTCCAAAACAATATTTTATAACCTTTCAATAGGTTGATCAATATTAAATTAAATTGCTACATTAAAAAAAAAAAAAAGAAGCTTGATAGTTGCGAGTCGTTTTTGATGGCTCCGCAAAAACCACATCTGGACTCTCTCTAAACGATTTATTGTTTGCAGGACCATCCATACAACCAAAAATATTCACCACCATACTTCGATTTCGATTTTATAAGGTTGCCTTATGCGGGGACATCTGCAAGATGTACCGTTGTGCTTGCGACGAAACCAAATTGAATACAAATACCTATACTTTTGAAGGTTCTTCACTATTAAACAATGGCAGCAATAATAACAAAACAGAAAACAAGAGAAGAAAAAAAAACAGTTGGAAAACTATAAGAAAAACAAAAAAAAATAACCTACAAAATAAGCCTCGGCATGCCGAAGCTTAAGTACCCTGGCAGAGAGCTACTACACATAAGCATTTAATAAGTCTGCTATTAAAGTCCGGATATTGTAAGACTCGACTTTAAACTAACTAATCCCAACTGATGAGCCTGTCTATGATAAAGTGACGTATGACGTATGCGTATGACGATAAACGGTTGCATTTGGTTTCACTTAAATTAAAAACTTTAAAATTCTAAGCCGAAATTAAAACAAAATAAAAACACTTGCAAGCAGTGCGACCAGCATGCGTATCGATGCTGCTCGATACTTAAAGGCTGCCAATCGATAAGCACAGCAATCGAGAATAATTTGGCCGCATCTTATTGTATTTCAAGTTACAAATTTCACTTGAATTGAAACAAAATAGTAATTTATTCAAATCATTGTTTATTAATGAATAGTTCAACAAACTAATTTGAATAATTTATAACATTGCAATATTGAGGTTAATGCTTGTGCATTATTTCGCTCCTCCCATCCGAGCCTTCGTTTCAGTCACAAGCTTTTCGTTCTCAGCCCAGCCTGGAGTCACCTTCTTAGCATTCTCGTACCATCTAGTAACATTCGGGTATTTGCCAAAATCAAAATTGCCCAGCACAAGTATGGAGATTGTGGACAAAATGGAAATATCAGCTATTGTCTGTCTATTGCCCGCAACATACAGCTGTCCATCGAGGAATGTGTTAAGGAAACCCAATGCCTCCTCCACTTTCTTGAGGAGCTCCGGATTTGCTGGCAATTTCTGTATGAACTGAGGATGGTAATAGTCTGCAAAGGACTTGTAGAGAGTACCCAAATCAAATAACAAACGTTGATTCACAACCGCACGTGCTTTCGGATCCTTGGGATACAAAGCATCGTTCTTGGCATACTTCTCAACCAAATATATTAAAATGGCACGAGGTTCCCACAAAGTGAAGCCATTGTCCACGATCGTTGGAATAGTACACTCTGGATTAATCTTTGCGAATTCAAGTCCCTGATGCTCCAGCGCACCAATATTTATAACAGTTTTGTTAAACTGAATATCCAAAGCCTTGCTGATCATTAGGATCGAACGGCTGTCGACTGAGTAAGGATAATAATATAAATCCATAGTTGATTTCAAGTGTTTCTACTCAATGGTGAAAGTTAACTAACTTCCCATTAAAAATTCACAGATTTATATACGCTTCTGCAAAACTGATAAAATCCTATTTTAGGCGTTATCGCTTATTATGGCGATATAACTTTGCACTGCAATTTATTAAGAAATTGTGCAAGTTCATCGTTACAATGCACTTATTGTTTTTATGAGAACTGCAATCAGTAAGCAGATTATGCTTGGGGAAAATTCTGAAATATATTTTGTTGAATTTATACTGCATTTATTTATAATAGTAAGTAAGCGTTACATCCAGCTTCAAAAAGCACATGCCCGCCCGCCCACATTCTTGCATTCGCATACGCTTCTAATCTGTAAATTGTCCAACAATTTATTGGTTGCGCTGTGCCAAAACTTTCGTTAACGCAGCGGTCAGTGAACTTGTACTTGCCGTTAATCTCGTCTGCATTTCGTTTGTCCGTTGTTTTGCAAACAACATACATTCAAACCTACGTGCATATTCGACAGTGCTAATCAGTCGTGACTAGCAATTGAAATGGCTGAGAACGAATCGAATTCAAATGCGGCTCCTCCCTCTGACTTGGACTTTTACAAGGCAAAGGCAGAATCAGTAGCTCGGCAACTCAATGCATTAAATGCGTTTTTATCTGCTGAGCAGCTGATGCATTTCGATGAAGCTGAGTTGCAGGCTAGGCTGGATTTAATCAGCGAAATGCGCTCCAGCTTTGATGCTGCACAATCCAAACGTGAGAAGCTTAATCTTATGGAGCTGGCCACGGACTCAAGGTCGCAATTTGACCAAGTCAGCTGCGAGGTGTTTCCAAGCTTACTCGTGAACTCATCAATCTGCGTAAGGCCTCGATTCTCCATTCTACAGCAATCCGGAGTAACCCGAACGAGCTAAATGGTAGCTCAAGAGGCGCAGCGCGTCTCTCTAGATTACCGCAATTTGAATTTCCACGTTTCGGCGGTGCATACATCGACTGGCCCGATTTCTTCGCTATGTACAACACTTTCGGCCAAAATGAGGAATTAACTAAAGTGGAGAAGTTTCAGCATCTTCAATCATGCCTGGCAGTACTTGCGTTGGAAGCGATTCGCGCTTTCGAACCAACGGAAGATAATTACGACAAAGCCATGGAATTGTTAATAAATCGTTTTGACAATAAATTGTTTCATTTTCAGGCACACGTACATACGTTCCATATTCAGGCTCTCAGGTGTGGAAAAGGGCTCGGCGATCAGTCTGCGTCAATTGAGTGACAGTATTAATTCACATCTGCGCGCGTTGCACGCAGTGGCATCTGCTGACGACATTGCAGATGGTTTGCTGATTCACCTGATCACATCCAAATTGGATCAAGCCACGCAGGAGAAGTTTGGAGGAAACATTGCCCCTGAAAGGGCTGCCAAAATGGACCGACATGTCTACATTCTTGGAAAGGAGATGCCGCATGAAGGCACCTGGCAAGCAGGTGGGAAAATCGTATGTACAAAACCGCAATACTCTAATCGTTAACACCACTCAATCTTGTGTCTTATGCGAATCTGCTGATCGTCATCTGTTAAAATGTACACGATTTATAAGTTTAGCTCCCACTATTCGCTATAGAGAAGCTAAAAGGCTGCACCTCTGCCTTAACTGCCTTCGCAAAGGGCATAGTCTACAGCAATGTAAATCTGGTCACTTCAAACATTACCAACAGAAGCACCACTCATTGTTGCATATGGACACAAGTTCTTCTGCATCTCAGCTGCCCGACACAACGCGTTCTCAAGGTGCATCACTTGTTTCCGTATCCACATCGCCACCTAGAGCCCTGAAACAAAATGAGAACGATTACGTGCTGCTCGCAACGGCTATTATACTTGTCAGAAATCGATCTGGCACCTTCGTACCTTGTAGAGCTCTGCTGGATTCAGCATCGCAGCTCAACTTTGTCACCACTCGTCTCATCAACCAGCTTCAGTTGGAACTACGCCTCTCGAATATGTTAGTATCAGGCATAGGCGAATCCTCTCTCTCGCTCAACAAAGCAGCTGACATTGTTGCGCAATCAGCTACTGGCTCATATCAAGGATCATTTTCTGCAGTCGTAACGCAAAAGATAACTGATTATCAGCCTCACCTTGATATAAATACCACCGGATCACAAAGGTCAAAGGATCGATATGCTAATTGACGCTGGCATATTTTTCGACTTGCTTTGCGTCAAATCATTTATCCACGCTTCAGAAGACCAAATTAGGCTGGGTAGTTTCTGGAGGCTGTGCTATCCCCAAACACTCATATCCAGCTGCAGCGATCAAGCATTCGGAATCGGAACCGTTGTTCGATTTAGTCAAGCAGTTCTAGGAAATCGACAATTATTGCGGTGCTGCAGACATGCCGTCGGAGGAGGATACTATTTTTGAGCAATTATTTCTCCGCAATTATTCGCGTCTTGAATCAGGCGAGTACACAGTTCGGCTCCCAGCCAAGAATCGCTTCGATGCGCTTGGGGTTTCATACAATCGTGCCCTACGTCGATTCAATGCACTCGAATCGAAACTGGCCAAAAATGCATCTTTAAGGTCGCAGTATGTTGCATTCATGAACGAATACATTGATTTGAAGCACATGTCATTAGCCTCCAATCTGCTGTACCTCAATACTTTTTGCCTCATCATTGCGTGCAGAAGCTTGATAGTTGCGAGTCGTTTTTGATGGCTCCGCAAAAACCACATCTGGACTCTCTCTAAACGATTTATTGTTTGCAGGACCATCCATACAACCAAAAATATTCACCACATTACTTCGATTTCGATTTTATAAGGTTGCCTTATGCGGGGACATCTGCAAGATGTACCGTTGTGCTTGCGACGAAACCAAATTGAATACAAATACCTATACTTTTGAAGGTTCTTCACTATTAAACAATGGCAGCAATAATAACAAAACAGAAAACAAGAGAAGAAAAAAAAACAGTTGGAAAACTATAAGAAAAACAAAAAAAAAATAACCTACAAAATAAGCCTCGGCATGCCGAAGCTTAAGTACCCTGGCAGAGAGCTACTACACATAAGCATTTAATAAGTCTGCTATTAAAGTCCGGATATTGTAAGACTCGACTTTAAACTAACTAATCCCAACTGATGAGCCTGTCTATGATAAAGTGACGTATGACGTATGCGTATGACGATAAACGGTTGCATTTGGTTTCACTTAAATTAAAAACTTTAAAATTCTAAGCCGAAATTAAAACAAAATAAAAACACTTGCAAGCAGTGCGACCAGCATGCGTATCGATGCTGCTCGATACTTAAAGGCTGCCAATCGATAAACACAGCAATCGAGAATAATTTGGCCGCATCTTATCGTATTTCAAGTTACAAATTTCACTTGAATTGAAACAAAATAGTAATTTATTCAAATCATTGTTTATTAATGAATAGTTCAACAAACTAATTTGAATAATTTATAACATTGCAATATTGAGGTTAATGCTTGTGCATTATTTCGCTCCTCCCATCCGAGCCTTCGTTTCAGTCACAAGCTTTTCGTTCTCAGCCCAGCCTGGAGTCACCTTCTTAGCATTCTCGTACCATCTAGTAACATTCGGGTATTTGCCAAAATCAAAATTGCCCAGCACAAGTATGGAGATTGTGGACAAAATGGAAATATCAGCTATTGTCTGTCTATTGCCCGCAACATACAGCTGTCCATCGAGGAATGTGTTAAGGAAACCCAATGCCTCCTCCACTTTCTTGAGGAGCTCCGGATTTGCTGGCAATTTCTGTATGAACTGAGGATGGTAATAGTCTACAAAGGACTTGTAGAGAGTACCCAAATCAAATAACAAACGTTGATTCACAACCGCACGTGCTTTCGGATCCTTGGGATACAAAGCATCGTTCTTGGCATACTTCTCAACCAAATATATTAAAATGGCACGAGGTTCCCACAAAGTGAAGCCATTGTCCACGATCGTTGGAATAGTACACTCTGGATTAATCTTTGCGAATTCAAGTCCCTGATGCTCCAGCGCACCAATATTTATAACAGTTTTGTTAAACTGAATATCCAAAGCCTTGCTGATCATTAGGATCGAACGGCTGTCGACTGAGTAAGGATAATAATATAAATCCATAGTTGATTTCAAGTGTTTCTACTCAATGGTGAAAGTTAACTAACTTCCCATTAAAAATTCACAGATTTATATACGCTTCTGCAAAACTGATAAAATCCTATTTTAGGCGTTATCGCTTATTATGGCGATATAACTTTGCACTGCAATTTATTAAGAAATTGTGCAAGTTCATCGTTACAATGCACTTATTGTTTTTATGAGAACTGCAATCAGTAAGCAGATTATGCTTGGGGAAAATTCTGAAATATATTTTGTTGAATTTATACTGCATTTATTTATAATAGTAAGTAAGCATTACATCCAGCTTCAACAAGCACATGCCCGCCCGCCCACATTCTTGCATTCGCATACGCTTCTAATCTGTAAATTGTCCAACAATTTATTGGTTGCGCTGTGCCAAAACTTTCGTTAACGCAGCGGTCAGTGAACTTGTACTTGCCGTTAATCTCGTCTGCATTTCGTTTGTCCGTTGTTTTGCAAACAACATACATTCAAACCTACGTGCATATTCGACAGTGCTAATCAGTCGTGACTAGCAATTGAAATGGCTGAGAACGAATCGAATTCAAATGCGGCTCCTCCCTCTGACTTGGACTTTTACAAGGCAAAGGCAGAATCAGTAGCTCGGCAACTCAATGCATTAAATGCGTTTTTATCTGCTGAGCAGCTGATGCATTTCGATGAAGCTGAGTTGCAGGCTAGGCTGGATTTAATCAGCGAAATGCGCTCCAGCTTTGATGCTGCACAATCCAAACGTGAGAAGCTTAATCTTATGGAGCTGGCCACGGACTCAAGGTCGCAATTTGACCAAGTCAGCTGCGAGGTGTTTCCAAGCTTACTCGTGAACTCATCAATCTGCGTAAGGCCTCGATTCTCCATTCTACAGCAATCCGGAGTAACCCGAACGAGCTAAATGGTAGCTCAAGAGGCGCAGCGCGTCTCTCTAGATTACCGCAATTTGAATTTCCACGTTTCGGCGGTGCATACATCGACTGGCCCGATTTCTTCGCTATGTACAACACTTTCGGCCAAAATGAGGAATTAACTAAAGTGGAGAAGTTTCAGCATCTTCAATCATGCCTGGCAGTACTTGCGTTGGAAGCGATTCGCGCTTTCGAACCAACGGAAGATAATTACGACAAAGCCATGGAATTGTTAATAAATCGTTTTGACAATAAATTGTTTCATTTTCAGGCACACGTACATACGTTCCATATTCAGGCTCTCAGGTGTGGAAAAGGGCTCGGCGATCAGTCTGCGTCAATTGAGTGACAGTATTAATTCACATCTGCGCGCGTTGCACGCAGTGGCATCTGCTGACGACATTGCAGATGGTTTGCTGATTCACCTGATCACATCCAAATTGGATCAAGCCACGCAGGAGAAGTTTGGAGGAAACATTGCCCCTGAAAGGGCTGCCAAAATGGACCGACATGTCTACATTCTTGGAAAGGAGATGCCGCATGAAGGCACCTGGCAAGCAGGTGGGAAAATCGTATGTACAAAACCGCAATACTCTAATCGTTAACACCACTCAATCTTGTGTCTTATGCGAATCTGCTGATCGTCATCTGTTAAAATGTACACGATTTATAAGTTTAGCTCCCACTATTCGCTATAGAGAAGCTAAAAGGCTGCACCTCTGCCTTAACTGCCTTCGCAAAGGGCATAGTCTACAGCAATGTAAATCTGGTCACTTCAAACATTACCAACAGAAGCACCACTCATTGTTGCATATGGACACAAGTTCTTCTGCATCTCAGCTGCCCGACACAACGCGTTCTCAAGGTGCATCACTTGTTTCCGTATCCACATCGCCACCTAGAGCCCTGAAACAAAATGAGAACGATTACGTGCTGCTCGTAACGATTACATGCAGCTTCAACAAGCACTCACTGATGATGTTTTCTTTGGTTTTTTTCTTTAGAAGATCGCCTACTGCGAGAACAAGGAGATATGCCACAACTTGTATTCGTATGTGTGGGACAATTGCTACATCAAGTGGCTGTCGATGGCAAAATTTCCGCAGAATATGTCCTCATTCACGGAGGGCAGCTACACGTGTGTATCTCAGATTAAATCGTTTCCCACTTTGATTGACTCGTTTTAATGGTGTTGTTGTCCATTGCAGGGTTGCCCTCCTAGTAATTGGCATCGGCCAGGTATCCAAAAAGATGATCGTCAAGAATGGATATCAGGTCGGCTTCCGTTACGGGAATATCCCCATAAGTGGCCTGAGAAAGAAAGTTTGGGGGGCAACACAGCCCGCCCAAATGAAGAAAGAGATATCAATGGATCGCCCAACGGACGGGGCGAGCAGTCAGCCAACAATCATCGACCTGTCGGAAGACCTGGCGGAGGATGAGGAGTTGGCTGACATGACGCTCGGCCCCGAAGAGGGGGGAGGCGGAGGACGATGATAAGATCATGTCCTCTCAGGAACTGGAGGAGGAACTTCGAGAGGAGTTGGCAGAAGCTGACGTCACGTTGACGGGCAGTGGTGATGGGTGCAGCTCCGGGCCCCACTCACCGTGTAAGCTGGAGCCCCAGGTAAACATCCACCGTGCTAAAGCAGCCTCGGCTGTCCTGGCGAGGATGTTTACCAAACGACATCTTGGGATAGCCCTTGTACAGGAGCCATGGGTGAGCAATGGCATCAAAGGCCTGTTCACGGTCAGCTCAAAGGTAATATGGGATCAAAGACGCCCGACACCCAGAGCATGTATCATGTTGCGGAAAGAGATTAATTTCACTATCCTTTCAGAATTTCTAACGGGGGACTGTGTTCTCATAGCTATACAGGAGAAGGGAAACACAACCCCCTAGTGGTAGTACCGGCATACTTTGCAGGAGATGGAGCCTGTCCACCACCGGAAATCATCAAACTGGTGGAGTACTGCCGAAAGGAGAAGAGGCCAATAATTATCGGATGTGATGATAATGCCAATGCACCACACCATATGGGGCAGCAGTGACACCAACATGAGAGGTGAGTGCCTCACAGATTTTATATGTAGTATCCACACCGACATTTGTAACCAGAGTCAGAGAGGAGGTGTAATGGTCGGTGCCCGAAAGGCTGTGTTTAGTTGATATCGCAGGCCAGCGGGGTCAAATGTAGCAGTATATAGTGCAGCCGGTTTTAAAAGTAGGCAATGATATTTTTTTGCAAGTAACTAATCATTGCAGACTTTACGGCACTTAGCTCTCGCGTTTCAGGATAAAGCTGCGGATAGCGGCTGAAAGAATGCTGAATCCCAGAGCTTTGTTAATCTGCCCTATTGTTTTTCATATATACAACCGCCTGATATCATTATGTAGCGAGATGAATTGAAAAAAAGAGAGACATTTGATATCTAAATATAGAATTATTTAATATACATATGTATTTATTTTTTTTTATTTTTGTTGTTAACTTCTTTTGGTAAATTTCATAAAAAAAATAACGTCGTTATGCATTACAAATAACAGTCACAAAACAAAAAAAAAAAATAAGAAAAAAAAATAATAGTAATAGAAAAAAAGAATTTTTCAATACATATGCGCACTTTCCCTTTTAGGTCATATTGGTTATAAGTTTAGTTGAACATGCAAAAAAAATAAATAGAAAATAAGAGAATGTAATAAACCCAAACCTGAATAAGTATGCAAGCAAATTTAAACAAAGTATGCAATAAGATTTAGAATAAGTATGCAATGAAATTTGAAAAAACGAAGTATGCTATGAAAAAAAAAAAAGATAAGTATGTAATAAAACAATTGGCTAAGAAACTAATGCAATCTGCTAATGTTAATTAGAATTTAAATTTATTTTGGGAAAAAAAAAATGTTTTTTTTATTAAATAAATTTTCAATATTTTTATTGAATTATTATATGAGGCCGAGAGATCCTTCTCTGCCCTGTTAGGAAAGTAGTAGCCTAGCCTTCGGTTATATACCGAGAGCATGGAGTAGAGCTAGGGTAGTCTTCATCCCCAAGGCAGGGAAGAAAGACATAACCAACCCAAAGTCCTTCAGACCCATCAGCTTGGCATCGTTTTTACTGAAAACTCTGGAAAAGCTGGTGGACTATAAAATTAGAAGCACTCTGCTAAAGCAAAGACCACTGCACCCAACACAGCATGCTTTCAGAACAGGCAGGTCCACTGACACTGCACTTTACCAACTGCGGCGCACTCTATATGCGGCGACAGCTAGTAAGGAAGTAGCATTGTGCGCCTTTCTAGACATAAAAGGCGCCTTTGACTTTACATCTCATGAGTCGATTAGAGCTGCCCTCTACAGGAGAGGCCTGGACCCTATCACCAGACTAGCCACGACATCAACGCATGACAGCACTGTAACAGTCTTAACGACCAAAGGCTGTCCCCAAGGGGGAGTACTGTCTCCGCTACTCTGGAGTATGCTAGTAGATGCACTGCTTAACAGACTTGCCACCAGAGGTATCCAATGAGATGATGAAGGACAGATGCAGGTACGGAGCTGGGCAGAGACACCAGGACTCCGACAACAAGAAGTCTCCTAGGTGGCTACAATCGACAACAATTTAAGCAAATAATACCCATGGAAAAGAACAGACTCAGAATACTCACCAGTCTATTGACAGGACATTGTAGACTGAGAAGTCACCTAACCAAAATAGGTATTTACAGTAGCGATGTATGCAGGTTTTGTGGAAATGAGGAGGAATCCTCAATACACATCCCAGCAGAATGCGTCGCCTTGATTATAAATAGAACCAGCATCCTAGAGAAGCATGTCCTGAGTCCAAAGGACATAGAAACTCTCAACCCAACAAAGATCCTGACATTCGTGCAGGACCTGGGGTTGATGGAAGAGCTGTAGGCTCAGAAAGGGGGCACAATAGACCTTATAGGTCGCAGTGCTGGTTCTCCCCATTTATAATAATAACCTTACAACAAATTCAACAAGCAACAGAATTAGATGTCTGTTTGTGTGTCTATGTGTGTGTGTGTGTGTGTGTGTGTGTGTGTGTGTGGGCATTCACGCTAAACACTTTGCAAGTTTTATTTATTAATATATATATTTTATTTATTTAAATAGAATACGTCAAAGAATAAACAAGATATAATAAAGCAGGACAAACCGAAGCCATATCCAAACTTTTTTTTTTTTTAAATACAAAATGCCTATTTATTTACCTTGTGTATAAGTATATAACTTCGTATTCACATTAGAGATCGCGTGACTGGAATGTACCGACGACACACAAACAAACAAACATGCATAAATATTGCGCTAAATTTCACAGATATCTTTTTTGTGTTTTTCCCGAGATTCTCTATGTGGAGGAGTGTGTTGCTTATTTGAAAGGGCTAGTTTTGCTTTTGGATCGTGTCATCTGTGCGCAGAGCGTATGTTAATTGGGTCTTCATCACCGTCAGACTGCTGCCAATGATTTGCTTGTGATAGATTTGGCGTGTGACAAAGCCGATATCATCGTAGAAGTCACGCTCGTTCTCCTGCCATTCGGATATGGTGCACTCCAGCGAAGCATAGCCGGCATTAACGCAATTCTTCGAGACCAAACTAATCATTGGCTCCATAATCTTCTGAAACGGATAGTTCTTGGCGATGGCAAATCGATATATCCAGGCTGCATTGTAGACAGCATGATGATTTTTCGCACTTATGGTGGCCACAATTCGACGACGAAACTTATTCTTATAGGTCTCATCGAACGGAGAATTCTCCATAAAGATCTGATAACTAGCCTCGTTTGGTGCACAACGAAAGATGAAAGGCTCATAGCACTCGGCAACCAAGGATTGGGAGGGCTTCAACTATTTGAATGTAAGAAAATTCGTATCATGATTGTGTAAATTCTGGGCAGCAATTGTGCTAGTTATTTACCCTCATCAGCTCCGTTGCCTTAGCATAGAATGAGAAGTAGGTGCTGGTGAAGAGGAAAAACAGACAGCCAGGTATTGTGAGGACACAGAAGAGCAGAGGCACACCCAGAAATATGAAGAATATGGCCCAAGTGATGACAATAAACTGCAGCGTTATCTATAATGCAGATGCACAACATACACTTGATCAGGCCGAAGGGCGAGGCTTTCTTTCTAATACCACAGATGCACCCACGGTTGTAAATAGATAAGTCACGCAGACGTCGGGCTTAGATTTTTGGCTTGCTTACCTCTCGAAAGCAGACCGCAAAGAACGACCTGGATGAGAATGACATGATGTAGTCCCGCATCAGTTCCTGGCATTTGAGTTCATCATCTTCACGGTAATTGCGTATGACGATGAACGGTTGCATTTGGTTTCACCTAAATTAAAAACTTTAAAATTCTAAGCCGAAATTAAAACAAAATAAAAACACTAGCAAGCAGTGTGACCAGCATGCGTAAATACCATAATATCCAATATATATTTTACATATTTATCGATGCTCCGCGATACTTAAAGGCTTCCAATCTATACACGCAGCAATCGAGAACAATTTGCCCGCATCTTATCGTATTTCAAATTACAAATTTCACTTGAATTGAAACAAAATAGTAATTTATTCAAATCATTGTTTATTAATGAATAGTTCAAAAAACTAATTTGATAAATTCTAACATTGCAATATTGAGCTAAATGCTTGTTCTTTATTTCGCATTGTCCATCAGAGCCTTCGTTTCAGTCACAAGCTTTTCGTTCTCAGCCCAGCCTGGAGTCACCTTCTTAGCATTCTCGTACCATCTAGTAACATTCGGGTATTTGCCAAAATCAAAATTGCCCAGCACAAGTGTGGAGATTGTGGACAAAATGGAAATATCAGCTATTGTCTGTCTATCGCCCGCAACATACAGCTGTCCTTCGAGGAATGTGTTAAGGAAACCCACTGCCTCCTCCACTTTCTTGAAATGCTCCGGATTTGCTGGCAATTTCTGTAGGAACTGCGGATGGTAATAGTCTACAAAGGACTTGTAGAGAGTACCCAAATCAAATAACAAACGTTGATTCACAACCGCACGTGCTTTCGGATCCTTGGGATACAAAGTATCGTCCTTGGCATATTTCTCAACCAAATATATTAAAATGGCACGAGATTCCCACAAAGTGAAGCCATTGTCCACGATCGTTGGAATAGTACGCTGTGGATTAATCTTTACGAATTCAGGTTCCAGCGCAGCAACATTTATAACAGTTTTGTTAAACTGAATATCCAAAGCCTTGCCGATCATTAGGATCCTACGGCTGTCCGCTGCGTAAGGCGAATAATATAAATCCATAGTTGATTTCAAGTGTTTCTACTGAATGGTGAAAGCTAACTAACTTTCCACCAAAAATTCACAGATTTATATACGCTTCTGCAAAACTGATAAAATCCTATTTTTGGCGTTATCGCTATTTGCAACGGTGGCATTTTGCACTGCAATACGATTAAGTAATTGTGAAAGTTCATCGTTACAATCCACGCGTTGTCTTTATGATAGCTGCAATCAGTAAGCAGATAATGCTTTGGGAAAATTATGAAATTTCTTTTGTTTTTTTTTCTTTATCTTTTTAAAACTAATCGGAGTGTAAACATAAATCGCATTTGAGCGAAATTCTTAAATTTTATGAATGGAATTTATTGTTGTTTAATTGATATTGAATAAAGTTTGAATGAATGTATACAAGTACTTCATGCTGTCAAATATATAATATATACCTATTATATTTACTATATAATAAATATACCCA
Source organism: Drosophila cognata (assembly GCA_035041535.1). Taxonomy (NCBI): domain Eukaryota; kingdom Metazoa; phylum Arthropoda; class Insecta; order Diptera; family Drosophilidae; genus Drosophila; species Drosophila cognata. Next base: position 5,436,468 of record JAWNLC010000571.1, on the reverse strand, counting down.
TGAAAGGCCGTTAAGGTCCAATAATTTAGTGATTATTTGATAAATGGAATTTAATGTTATTTAATAGAAATTGAATAAAGTTTGAATGAATGTACACATACTTATATATATACATATTCAAAGGCCGTTAAGGTCCAATAATTTAGTGGTTATATCGAGGCGATAATTTTACTAGGCCCGTCGTTACTAATATGCCCATTTCCATTCATCGATACTTATCGCTTCTGCACTTGTACATTGTTTTTTTTGTTTTTTTTGTTTTTGCATGTGCGAAAATTCGGTCACACTGACAAGAGACAACTTGAGCATTTAGCCGCATTAGCGTTTACGTACAGAAATTATAATCATTTAGTTCGCATTTATCCTGATTCCTGTGAAAATGGAAGACGGCGACATGGGGGAAAAATGTGCCACTTTGGAGCATGCAAGCCAAGATGAGCAACGTAATTTTATTTGTGGCGTCATTGAGGGCTTCTACGGCCGGCCTTGGACAACCGAACAGAGAAAAGATTTGTTTCGCAAACTGAAAAAAATGGGCATGGACTCGTATATGTATGCGCCCAAAGATGACTACAAGCACCGGGCATACTGGCGGGAGCTCTACACGGTCGAAGAGGCCGATCATCTGTCAAGTATTTCAATTTTGATTACAATGCTCTTTCGACTAGGCTTGTAAAATTGAACATATTGCAGGTCTGATTTCATCCGCTAAAGAGGCTGGCATAGTTTTCTACTATGCTCTGTCGCCCGGTCTGGATATGACGTACAGCAGCCAGAAGGAAATTGCAACGCTGAAACGTAAACTGGATCAAGTGTCACAGTTTGGCTGCGAGGCATATGCGCTGCTTTTCGACGACATTGAATCGGAGTTGTCCAAGGCCGACAAGGAGGTGTTCCAGACCTTTGCCAATGCTCATGTCTCCGTAACCAATGAGATTTTCATTCACTTGGGCAGTCCCAAGTTCCTCTTCTGCCCGACGCAGTACTGCAGCACACGTGCTGTGCCAACTGTCGTGGATTCAGAGTACTTGAACACACTGGGCTCCAAGCTGAACAATGTGATTGATATTCTCTGGACGGGCGACAAAGTCATATCGAAGACGATAACCATTGAGTCGATACGGGAAATCACGGAAATACTGCGTCGTCCGCCTGTCATTTGGGATAATCTGCATGCGAATGATTACGATCAGAAGCGTGTATTCCTTGGCCCGTATTCGGGTCGTTCGCCGGAGCTGATACCCCATCTGCGTGGTGTTATGACCAATCCGAATTGTGAGTTCTATGGAAATTTCATTGCTGTACACACGCTCGCCTTCTGGTCACGCTGCAACCTGGACTCGAAAATGAACAGCTCGTTGAGCGCCGATATCAAACTGGAGACTGAAAACGAAGACGATCTGCCCGCAGAGTGTCTGTCCAAGAACGTCTATCATCCACGCCTAGCTCTCAAGTAAGAATCAATTTCAGCATCTTCAACTTTGAAATGAACCCAAATCTTTGCTCATAGAAATGCAATTTCCGAGTGGCTGCCGGAGTTCTTTGTGGAGAAGGAGGCGTGGGGACCGATTACAAAGCCGCAGCCGCAAGTTGAAATGGTTATGCCGATAATTCCGATAATACCGTCACTCAACACGTGCATGAGTCTAACCACGACGACAACAACGTCGACGAATACGCGCACGGTGCCCGAAGTGAACACCACCCAGTTGCAGGCACTGGCAGATGTGTGCAGCACAGTTAGCTCCACAATGGCGCCCATATCCAATCCAGTGATGAACTCTTTGGTTTCCCCGACGAAAGTTGTAACAAACGATGACGTTATAAATCACATACCCACAACTGTTGCATCCAATATTGAGTTGCCAAAGAAGATACCCATTTCCATAATGCCAGTGCCCGTCATGGAGACCAAGAGCGTTGAGGAAACCATCAAGCTCAGCTGCGAGATATTCGACCCGGCCAATAAGGCGGAGCCTCTTAATGAACCCACCAAAATCGATCTAACGCCCACATCTGATGACATTCTCATTGATGAGAAGCGCGAGCAGGTGGCGAACTTAAACGTGGACACGATGTTGGATGAAAACTTGAGTCTCAGTCCATTGAGTGGTGCTGGCATCAATGAACCCATGGAGTGCAGCAGCATTAACTCGCAGATTTCGCCGAAAGACACCATCAAACTAGTGGCCGACGATGTTGTCATGGAAGAATCGGGCAACGATGCGAATGTAATCTATATAAAACCCAGTTAAACCAATTAATACTAATTAAATTCCAATTTCAGAGTATGCATGTTGAAAGTTCATCAGCGTCACCGGAATCCACTGCGGAAATGCACGATGAAGTCGACGATGGGCAACTGGGGGCCAAGTAAGCATTACATCCAACTTCAACAAGCACTCGATGATGTTTTCTTTGGTTTTTTTTTTAGATCCACTTGTAATAAGATAACTTTAGATGATTTGAACCTGCTATGTGATTTATTCTACTTACCCTTTGAACATGGCAGTCGTGGCTTGAAGCTGCTCAACGAGTTCCAATGGCTGAAAGTCAATGCGAATGTGCTGCTCCAGGATCGCAGCAGCGGCAATAGCACCGATGCCAGCAAATCCATTAAGCCGGAGGTGAGCGAGTGGATGCAGCGCAGCGAAATCTTCTCCGAGCTTTGTGGCGGTGTGCAGAAATTGCTGGTGAAGATCGCCTACTGCGAGAACAAGGAGATATGCCACAACTTGTATTCGTATGTGTGGGACATATCGGGTGCACTGTCGCTGCTCAATTGCTACATCAAGTGGCTGTCGATGGCAAAATTTCCGCAGAATATGTCCTCATTCACGGAGGGCAGCTACACGTGTATGTCTCAGATTAAATCGTTTCCCACTTTGATTGACTCGATTTAATGGTGTTGTTGTCCATTGCAGGGTTCAGCAAAGGCTGGAAAGAGGCTTTCATGTCTGGCGAGCAGGAGCCATGGGTGTTTCGCGGTGGCCTCACAGCCGATTTGCAGCGCCTGATGCCCGTTGACTCGGCCAATGATTTGTTCGTTTACAAGTTGCCCGAACAGCCGACGGCAAACTATTACCTAATGAGGCCATATCAGCATCGGGATGAGCAACAAATCAACACAATCTGCACACGCACCTACATGCAGTGGCAGAGTGAACCGGATGGTGATGAAATCCTCCTGCCCGCCCAATTCGCCGACATTGTGTCGGACGCTCTGGTTGGTGGTCACTTGACCCTCCATCCGGAACTCTGTTTGGTGGCCTATGACAAGAGTGACTCGATTGTAGGCTACGCCTGCGCCGCTTTGGATATTAATTTATTTAAACGCAACATGGAATCGTGCTGGCTAACGGAGCTGCGCGAGAAATATCCCAAGACTCTGCTAGATGACAGCTCAAAGTCGTACAAGCTGGTCTCAAGTTTTGTGGAGCGCTTCCACACGCAAGTCGGCGAGGTCGTCTGTCCCACCGAGGTGTACGGCACCTTTCCGGCTGTGATAAGCGCCGCCACGTTGCGGGAGGCGGAACAGCATGACAATGGCATAGCCAAGCGACTCTTGACTGTATTGCTGGCCGCACTGCGCGCCAGTGGCTGTTTTGGGGTGCACGCCTGTGTGCCGCAAGAGGATCGGGAGCAAGTGAATTTCTACACAAAGATTGGCTTCGTTGACATCTATCGCGATGAGGGCAGTAAGTGCATTTATTTGGGGCGACGCTTCTAGCAGGCAGAACAAATGCTGCAGTTCCTCTGAAATGGCTGCTACACAATTGATCACTGCTTTTTCCTTGCTTCGACATCTGGTTTCCTATTCGTGTATATTCGTCTCAATCCATTATTCGTTTTTGATAACTGGCGATTTTTAAATATTTTTTAATATATGTATTATTGTGAAGATCTTTTATACGACTTGTCCCTAGTTGCGACCAATCTCAGTCCTGTTTACACCCAATTAATGTGTATGTCGACTGTGCCCTATTCTCTAGCATTTAACTTAATTGTACGTACATAGTTTTTTCTTTGCCCCACAAACACTGAAGCAAATAAAAAATAAGGAAAACTCGACTTATTAACAAATATTCTATAAACTTTTATTAATTGCCTCGCCGCTTTTTTGTTTGCTGAGATCGTAGAACCAAACTGTGTTCACGCCGTCCTCAATGATGCGTGCGTGTTGCAGCTGCGGCAGGGGGAAGCGGCACGCTATGATTTTGGCATTGTGCGGGCACTCGGCAATTAGTTTGTGCTCCAGATCCTGCATCATTTGCTCCACACCAAAAATTACCACATAATTGTAATCCTTGATGTTGAATTTCCAGAGATCACGGCGAAAGAAGCTCGATTGTTTGCTGACACCATGACGCAGTGCAGCTAGTCGTGAGTAGTAGACCAACCAGGGATTCAACTCCACGCCGTCTGTCTTCAGTTCTCTCACATGCTGGGCCGCCGCTAGATGAGATTACATAAGTTAAAAGTATTACTTTGAACGGGCGTATTTGTAACTTACCCACTACGATGCGTCCGTCGCCGGAGCCAATGTCCAGCAGCTTGCCGCTGGCATTACGGGGCAGGAAATGGAGCACGTTTTGTATTTGTTCCGTTGTTGCCGGCACAAAAGGAAGACAGAATTTCCGAAATGCTGGCGCCACAAATGAGGCACAAACAATTGAGAGGCCAATTCCAATGCCGCCGGTCACACCGATCAACAGTTTGCCACCGGTTGTAATGCCCGATTTCTTCACTGATTTTTGAGCACTTTCATTTAGAATTTCCATTGCGAATTCAAAAATATCTCGATTCTATTCAAATTAAAAACTAAGAACAACAAAACACAGCTGATCGGCACAACATAGGATTGCAGCACATAATTGGTTAACTGCTTTACATTATTTTATTATGCGAGTTGAATTATAATATGAGCAGTGATGGATTGAAACAAATTTATTATTAATAGTAATTTATAACTAATATTCAAAATAAAAAAAGATCAATCGCCTGCGGTCGATTAAAAAAATGTACATGCCTATTATGCAGGGCTGCAAAATATATCGAAACATCGTCAGTTCGACCTAAAGTATCGACCAGTGTTACAGTATTCAGATAAGGTGCAGTGTATCGGAGTATACACTTATATTTGATATGTGGCAACACTTTTTTCAGTCGTAGCTTCCTATTACAATTTTCCACGGGTTTTTCGTGTGTGTTTTGTCGTCCAAAATTAAAATTAAATAGGATTTTAAGTGAATTTTGTGCTGCACTAAAGTGGTTAAACGTTAGGCGGGCTAAGTTTTATGTGCGCCGTGTGTGTGAGTGGGTGCAAGCGTAAAAATGGCGAACGTAAGGGACAGCGACACATCATTGTGGCTGCATAATAAACTGGGCACCTCAAACGATTCGTGGATAAACGGCTCAATATGCTCGCAATTGAACAAAGAGGTTTTGCGCAACATCAAAGAGTGCTTTCCCGATCTGCAGACACAGGTCAAACTGAAATTGTTGCTCAGTTTCCTGCATATTCCCCGACGTATGGTCGAAGAGGTAAATTTACAAATCTAGTTGGTGTAAAATACAACATGAAAAAAAAAGTACACTAGCATGTACACACATACACTCACACCAATACGCACATGCACAGGCGCACACGTACACGGATACAGACACACACGCACGTATGCTACGTTGGTGAATAAATGCCAGGTTTTCTTTAATAATAACCATTGGAAATGCAAACAAATCTGTTAATAAGCGTTTATTGTGAAATGTCAAATGTTTATTCCATTAAACAAAATTACAATTTGATGGTAAATTAAAAGTGTTAAACTGATTTTGTTTTTTGTGCTCGCTGAAGAAATAAGAAATATTTCCCGCCACTTCTGCGCGAACGACTTGTGTGCGTGTGTGTGTGAGTTTAGTGCTGGTGTTTTTTGTACATGTGTGTGTACGCAGCTTGTGGGCGTTAAGCGGGTGGTCAACACAAATCTGTTGAATACACGCACACACACATACGCACATGTGTCGTCATTAGTAGACGCAAATACAAAAAAAAAATAAAAACGGGAATTACATTGTGTATGTTTGTGTGTTTGTGCGTGGACACTGTTAACTGTTAACAGTGCGCTGTTAATGCGCCACATGATGTCAACAATAGACGAAAACCTGTTTTTACTGCGTGCAGGAATGTTTTGATAAATTACAATTACAATTAGGCATGGCACAATCAAAACATTGCTGTAATGCCAGCTGTTAACTAACTGTTAACTGTTAACATTTACAGAAACAACTTAATTCATTAATGTGAAAACTGCATTTGATTTTGGTTTTGCAGTGGAAAAGCGAATTGGAGGAAGTCATCGAGGTGGCTGGTTTGGATTCGGAGCTGTGGGTGTCCATGCTGGCGGAGACAATGAAAACATTTCCGGCAACCAGTTCGCTGAATACAGAAATCTCCGATTACGAGGACACACGGCCCATTTTCACCGATATGGTCAACGATTTGCGCAAATTGGTCACCAAACATTCGGATCTGGGCATGTTGCCCCTCGAGTGTCAGTATCTAAATAAAAACGCTTTGATCTCGGTGGTAAGTAGACATCCCCAACCACAAAATTCAAAGCCAGACACTTCATAGTTTTCCTCTTTATGCAACAGGTTGGCCAACAGCCGGCGGCTGTGAAGCATTTCACGCTGAAGCGCAAACCGAAGAGTGCCCAGCTGCGCACCGAGCTGCTCCACAAGTCGGCGGATGCGCAATCCTCGCTGAAGAAGACATCGGCTCCAACAATACCGTTGCGCTCACGTGGCATGCCACGCAAAATGACGGACACCACGCCGCTTAAGGGCATCCCCTCCCGTATGCCCACCACCGGCTTTCGCTCACCCAATGTGCCCGGCAATGCGCAGCGCCCCAACCTCAGTCGTACGCCCGCCGGCCGCAAGGATGGCGGCATCAAGATACTCGAATTCACAGAGCAGCCGCTGGGCTATGCGGCAGCGAAGAAGCGCAAACGCGAACAGCAGCTAGAGGAACAACAAAAGAAGCAGGAACAAAAGCAACAGGCAGCAGCTGCAGCTGCTGCTGCGGCAGCTGTCTCCACCACCAACAACAGCAACAACAACAGCAGCGGCGACAGTCCGCCCGTAGATGCAGCAGTGGTCAATGCTGCAGGTGGAGAGACGCCGACCACGCCCACACCATCGGCTAACAATAGTTTTGAGATTAAATTGGAGCCACAGCTGAACCAAAGCAGCGGCAGCTTAGAGGAGCAACCGGACGATGACTTTAAGGCACCCGACGAATTGGCCAGCAAATCGATGCAGCCCGAAACACCAGAGACACCGGAATATGCCGCAGCCACGCTACAGTTTACCAATGCTACAGCTGCAACGGCTGCTGCCACGCCCACACGCCAGGTGGCCATTAAGACAGAGACTAAAGCGAAGACACCCAAATCGGTGGCCAAAATGAATAACAACAACAATAATAACAACACCAATAACAATAATAACAACAGTTATCATCAGACGCCGAAACGCATTAAGCAGGAGATTGAGATCAAGAGCGAGGAGATCATTGTTCCGGCGAACATAAAGCTGGAGAAAATCGAGCCCACATCGCAGACGACGCCCATACGCGTCGCACAGTCAGCAACAACACACCAGCAGGCCACATCCACTCCACAGAAGCGCATCATCATCCAACAGCAGCCGGCACAGCGTGCACCGCATTTACTAATCCGCACCGCACCGCAGCAACAGAAGCGTCTCGTCAACAACAGTCCAGCGACTAACAATGCAGTTATGGCAACAACATCCACAGCGACGGCAACGGCCACAACAACTGTGGGCAATACCACCATCAAAATGGAGAAGCTGGATATTAAACCCTTGCTGCGTGTAGCAGCTGCTTCCAGCGGCGCAAGCACCAGCAGCTCTAGCACCAGCAACAACACTACCACCACAACCACCCTATTGACGCCGCAGCAGCTGCGAAATGCGGCCAATCCGTTGGCCAATCTGCCCAACAACATATCCGTTAAGATTACTTCGGCCAAGGCAAAGGCGGCAGCGGCAGCAGCAGCGGGCACCAGCTGCAGCAGTCAGGCAGCGGCAGCACAGCAGCAACAACAACACCAACAACAACAGCAGCAGCAACCCATATTGATAAACAGCTCCACACCAGTCATACTGGCATCGTCACCCAGCACGCAGCGTGCGGTAAGTAGAAACATTGCTGATTATACTCTGAATACTCCAAGTGTTAAACAAGAGGTCCTTTTAATGTATAGCTGTAAATTTAACCTTCTCGTATACAACAAAAAGATAACGCTTCATATTAAGAATTGCTTCCTGGTCGGACATTCTCGACTAGAGCCTTGTTTGCTGGACAATAATTCTATTCTATCGTTTACAGAGAGCGCTCGTTGCAGCTAGTTGTAGCAGCACAGCAAGCGGAACGACGACAACAATACCGTCGCAGGCAATTAAATCGATGCCGCTTAGTCAGCTGAAGACGGCAACGAACAGTGGTCCGGTCATCATCTCGCAGACCATTATACAACCAGCGAAGCGAACCCAACAGCAGCAGCAGCAGTCACAGCCAGGAGCAGCCACATCCAGCGCAGCGGCAGCAGCAGCAGCAACAGCTCAGCAACAGCAACAACAGCAGCAACAACAGCAGCAACAACAACAACAACAACAACAGCAGCAGCAGCAGCAACAACAGTTGATTGCATCCCCGTCACAGCCACAAACTACGCAGTACATTCTGGCTGCACCACAGCCGCAACAGCAACAACAGCAGCCCACGTTGCCAACGCTCACCTCCCTTTCACAAACACGTCCAGCGCCGCAGACAACCACAACGCTTTACCAGACAGCCGCTGGAGGCGGCGTCAATAGCGTTCAGACGCCCACTAAGATACTGCTAAAGACGACGGGCACATCGGGTGTGGTGATGACGCCGCTGCGCCAACATCCACAGGCCAATACAGTGGTGTCCACAAATCCACCGCCACTGGTGGCGACAACAGCAGCTGTTGCTGCCGGCCATCAAACGCTAAACATACAAAATGTGCAGCTGCCCAATCGACCGGTGACCATTCAGCCCGCCTCACAGGCGGCCCAGCAGCAGCATATGCAGGCACAGTTACAGCAACAACATCCCCAACACACGATCGTCGCGAATACAACGGCAACGCAGCAACCAAAGTTGTCGCAGGTGTTGATGCAACCGGGTGGCACCATTGCACCATTGAATGTGTCGCCATCTACGGGCAAAAACAAGACCATCATACTCACCCAGAAGGGCGTCATTTTGCGTAACATTGGCGGCGAGATGTACCAGATACCCATCAGCAATGTGGGCGGCTTGCCGGCGCTCACCACAGGCGCCACGCTGATGACCACAACGGCGGCCGGTCCGCCCAGCCTGGTTAAGACGACGTCGGCGACGAGTATTCAACCCCACACCATACAGCTGCAACAGCCACAGCAGCAGCATCAGCAGGGTGCCCAGGGTGCTGTAAAGCAAATGATGCCCACGCTGATACCAACCAATCCCATTGGCGGACAGCACGTCATCGTTCAGCAACAGACGCCAACGAGTGTAATCGGCAATGTAAGTAGACTTGGGCATTTAGCTATATAATTAGTGGGGTTGAGGATGGGAAGATTGAATGGGAGACCAAGGCACATTTTTCTAGGGTGTGCCGAATATTAAATACCCTTGCAGACATGCGTCACTTGTCTAAATGTCAACAACATTGCATTCGAAATATACCATTTGAATTAGTGGTTAGCAGCTAAAAAAAAAATAAGAGCACTTCTATTACATTTATTTCTTACGAAACAAAAAAATCATTAATTAATTTTTAATATATAGTATACCCTATAAGTTACTAGTGCCACGAATGCCAATTCTTTTCAATATACAATATACAAGTACAAAATTTATATACTAACCACCATCAATCTTTGGAATTCTTGAAAATTAATTTGTAGTTAGTTAGTTATTAGTTGCTAGACGCCGTTCGAATTAATTGCTGAGACACTGTATATATGAATATTTTTTTCCATTTGACTAACGCATTCTTTATAGAAATCGTTTATTTTTTTCTATTTATCATAATTATAGCTAGTATTTAATTTTCTAACTTTTCTAAAAAAAATTTTAAATAAGTTGAAATAGTTGAAAAATACGTGTTTTGTTTTCATTCTCAGTTTTTTTTTTTAATTATCCATCATCAAGTTAAAAAAAGACAACCTTGAAAATATATTTTTTTTTTTTGCAATGGTGTTTATGATATTAAGCATTTATTTACAGAATATATTTCTAATCTAATATTTATATATATATTTAGGCAACAATATCGGAAGCATATTTAAACTTGGAAACTGTTTTGTTTGTTCTAGTAATTGTTTTACTTAATATCATCCTCGAATGTGAACAGCTTTTGATCACACCAATGTACCCAGTCCCCTGAACAGTTACGGTAGCCCTTATCATATAAGTTGTGCGTCTTTCGTAACTCCTCAATCCATACCTGTCAATCAATTTGAGTTGAGTACGCAGCAGGTCATCAAATTGATAAAATATTTGATGGATTTGTACATATCAGTCATTTAGCGAATTCTATCATCTTGAGGCAATGATACCTGTCTGCAAACTGCTCACTTCAATAGTGTCAAGGTTGTGGGATCTTAATTGTGCGTTATATGCTTTAAAGTTTACCCATAATTGAAATAAGTTCATTAAGTGATATAACTTTTTTGTTTTTCAGTCCACACAGCAAACGATAATACGGCCCGTGATAGCGAACGTAACCGGTGGATTGACCTCGTTGCCTCAGGGTCTAACGCTGATACAGCGCCCTGGTCAGCAGCCGCAGCTGGTGCAGGTGCAGGCGGCGCCGAGCAGCACGCAACGGACGATCATAACACAATCGGCTGCGGCGGCGTCGCAACAGCAACCGCGGCAGCAACAGCAACAACAGATACTGGTGCAGCATAAGCCGGCGCTGCAACAGCGTTTGGTCACCTCGACAAGCGCCGCTGGCCAGCAGCTGTTGCAGACGAACAATGCCGCCGCCATTTCACGCACCGTCCAGGTGCAGGTCACCCAGCAACAGCAGACGACGGTGCCGGCGGCACAACAGCAGCAACAGACGCAACAGGCGCCGCAACGTCGAGGACTATCGCTTTCGGTAAGGGTGGTGCTGGTTACTATGTGTTGTAGATACTATATACTAATCATCAATATTATCTCCAGAACGAGCACGTGCACAAGGCGCATGAGATGTTCCGCAAGGCGAACCGTGTCTCGCGACCCGACAAGGCGCTCATACTGGGCTTTATGGCGGGTCTGCGCGAAAATCCGAGACCCAATACAGAAAACGTACTGGTCATCAAACTGGGCGAAACAGAGGTGAGTTATTGAGAGGAGGACAAACGCATAGTTTCCAGTTGTTAATATTTATCTTTTGACAACAGGAAAAAGTGCAACAGGAGGATGGCAATACGGCGCTGTGCCTGGTGGAGTCGCACATCCGCCTGGACTACAACACCGGCGAATGGAAGACATTTCAGAAATACAGGCTGATGGATCAGAGCGCCGCCTCATAGTCCACAAGGGTCATACGCATTGTGCGCAAATAGGTGGCTTCATGAGCAGCGACCTGCTTTGTGTTCTCTGCGTATCCCGCATATGAGTGGCTTCTGGGCTTGTTTGTTCATCGTCGTTGTCTGTTTCTGCATGGTCAGCAATTTGCTATCCGCTAATTAGGCTACGAAATCCCGTTACCTCCCAATCCTCCACCCCACCCCCTATTTCCCGCTTTCAACATGCAAATGCTTGAAATAAATCAACTATAAAACAATTAACATTAATTAGTAGCTGTACAGTTTTTAGAATATATATATATATATATATATATTTATATATATATATGAATGTAGTATATATGCTAGAGCTTACAACGTTTAGTAATCATGCCACGACACACACATTATTCACACACACACAAACACATACACACGCACATGTATGCATGATTAGAAGCACGCTCGACTGGAGACCCATAGATGATATTATGGAGAGGCACCCAGAGAATGGCAATTGCAAATGATCATAGAGACATTCACACACTCAGACACACAGACACACACACACACATATATGTATGTGCACATTTATATGCAGATAGATACATTTATATCTATGCATACTTAGCGTTACGTAATTAGTTTTCAAGTAAAAAATTGTATAATTAATTTAGAAAGAAACATAATAACACTTATTTGGAGCCACTATTAACGCTCATTACTTATATTACAAACAAAAAACCGAAAACAAGCGAAAACACTATAAAAAAAATATGAATGTATGTAAAAAAAAAAAAATTTCAAAAACAAACAAAAACCTATTGGCGAAAACAATTGCAGCAAAAAGTTAATTTAATCTTGAGAAATGTGTAATAGACTCTAGAATAAATCAACCATATTTATGGCTTTAATGTTTACAACGTTTAACTCAATGGAAAAGACAGCGACTATTGCACAAATTATCAACAATTAGCTGCACAAATGATATTATATGCCCTGTTATCGTAGTGGGAGCACTATGGAGAGTTGCACCTTTATAAGGTATGTAATTTCTAGACTGAGATTGTTAACCAGTCAGAGATATATAGTTTAATTTTAGAATTAGGAGATCTATCAAAGAGTTTGACAGCTTCTTAATTGCATCTGGTTTCGAATCGTATTCCCATTTTCGAATACTTTATCGACTTAGATCAGAGTACAGGGTATTACTTAGTCATGCACTGCTGTTTTCAGCTCTCTTACTACTGCTGAACCAAGTGAAATGACAAAATGTTTTCATTAAATTTAATCGTTCTTTTGATTGATTTTGTTTAATTGCATTGAAAGCTTACAACTAGTCAACATAAACTGATGAAATTTCATTATACAATGCCTAAGGTATAATACTAGAGGTTAAATCTACATGCTATTTATTAAATTCGTTACGGATAGATTCAGGGCTGAGAGCAGTCCTTGTGCAGGCCTATTTGCCGCCCACCTCCTTCCAGTGGACGATGGCGCGCTGCTCATCGGGCGCATCCCGGAAGGGTCGGCTGCCATCGGAGCTGACGTATTCATTAATTTGGTAGTTCAGCAGCGTCTTGTAGTGATAGACATCGGCCAGCTGCTGGGTCAGTGGGCTGGTATTGGTGGTAAAGATGCCGGCGAATTTCTTCTCGCGTGCCACTCGGAGCACTTCGTGCTCCATGTAGTGCATGCAGGCAATGTTCTCGCGCGGATTCAGCTCCTCGGCGGTGCCCATCATGAATGAGTGGAGTATTTGATTCACACCCTTCGGCAAATAGTTATCCCTGTAAATTCACACGCGATGTTAGTTAGACGAACCAAATGATCAACATATCTTTGGCGGGGCATTCTTACCGTATAGGACCCTCGCAGAATTCGAGAAATTCAAAGACGATCAGCAGCTTTGATTTGATGTCCACTGCGGGCTCATTGCGCGCATCGAAGTTCAGAGCGGTGCCAATAATACGCTCCGTATTACGATCGTATATCACAAAGCTCAATTCTCGCCCAACCAAAGCTTCCCAAATGTCCTGTGGCAGGGCAAGTGATAATAAGCATAGGTATGCCACAAGGCATTGGTAGGATTTGGATACTTACATTGAGTATATCGCTGTAATCGGTGCGCAGGACACCCGGCTTCAGCCACTGCTCCAAATCGGCCTTATTGTAGAAACTGGACACAATGATGCTGAGAATAAGAAAATCTTGAATTAAGCTATGTGAAAATTTAAAAAAAAAATAAATGCGACTCAGTGCATTGATATAACTAGTTGAAAGTAGTTCAGTATTTTTCAATTTCGATTTTCGAAACTAAAGGAGGCATCAGAAAATTTATAGACCCATATTTGATTCACAATTTCATGTTCCCCTTACTATATACTTACTCAATCACATCCTGACGATGGTCCAGACGCAGTGGCACCGCCTCCATTTTGAGGTGGGGGCACGCATTCAGAGTCTCCTCCTCCAGCTGCACTGAATCACGATTGGTCGCCATCTTTTCGATGATCTCGCCGAGAGTCTGGGCCGCTATGAACTCGGAGATGCCAATGTTGTAGCCTTTCTCACGCAACAGAGTGACGGTGAAGATGGAGTTCAACGAATTGCCGCCCAGCTCATAGAAGTTGCTGTGTGGCGCCAGGCTGGTGCGTGTGGAGCGACCAATGACACCGCCCACCGTCTCGAAGAGGTCACGGGCCGTCAGCTTGAGCTCCTCGGGCACCTGGCTGTAGTCAAAGTCGAGCACAATGCTGGAATCACCTTCGTTGTTGTTGGCCGTTTCGTAGGTCTTGAGCAGCGCCTGGCGATCGACCTTGCCGTTGACCAGCAGCGGTACGTGCTCCAATATGATGACCTGCGGCGTCATGTAGTCAGCCAACTTATCCTTGAGCCGGGCCTCCATCTGCAGTTCGGTCACCATCGGAGAATCGTCGCGTAGCTTGACAAACGCAAGAATGGCCTGATCCACGTGCCCAGCATGATAGCAGAGCACAATGGCCTTCTCCACCAGCGGCAACTCGGCGACATTCTTCTCCACCTCAGACAGATCAACACGGTGTCCGCGAATCTTCACCTGAGAGTCCGTGCGACCCTCGTACATGATGTTGCCATTCTTCAAGGAACCATAGTCGCCAGTGCGATAGAGGCGTGCATATTCTGTGAATGCATCAGGGTTGAGAATTGGTGAAGTGTTTTAATAATGCGGCAGCTTACTCTTCTCGACGGCCAGGGGATTCTCCAAAAAGCGTTCGGGATCACGTCCATTAACATAGCCGGCAGCAAGATTCAAGCCCGAGGCGAACACTTCGCCAATCTCACCGTTCTTGACGGGACGATAATCGTCATCCAATAGATAGATGACAGTATTGAAGACAGGTATGCCTAAAAAATATATTTAAATATAAATTGTATGCTTCAGGATAAAAGAAAAATGATCAGAAACAACAACAGATTGGTGCGATCTTAAGGATGTGTTTTTTCACTAACCTATGGGCACATTGTCGTACATGCTGAGCTGTTTCTTGCTGTCGCAGGCGAAGTAGGTGACATCGCCCATGACCTCTGTGGAGCCGTAGAAATTGTAGAGATGGTGCACGCCCTCATCAAAGTAGTCGAAGAAGCTGCTGGCTAGCGGCACGGCCAGTGGCTCACCTGAACAGACCCAGATCTGTAGATTGTAGAGCAACTTCTCGGCCGCACCGCCGCCCTCCATCTTCAGATACATGAGCAGGGAACGGAGGAGGGTGGGTACGAGCACCAGACGCCTGATCTTGTACTTTTCGAGCAGAGCGACAAGACGCTCTGGATCCTTTGTGACCGCCTTGGGCACCACCAGAATGGCCAAACCGCACATCAGCGGACCCCACAGCTCGGCAATCGAGTCCACAAAGGTGAGCGCTGTCTTGAACACACCCACCTGTTCACTGGATGTGTATGGGAATGTCGCCCATTGCCACTGCAGGCGATTCAAGATATTCTCGTGTGGCAGACGCACACCCTTGGGGACACCGGTGCTGCCCGAGGTATAAAGAACGATGGCGATGTGATCGTTGCCACCGCGCAGCATCTCCTCGTAGAGCAAATTGGCGCCGCTCAACTGCAGCGACTTGGCATACAGTTCGGTTAGCGATAGTGTGGGTGTGCCCTGGAATTTCTGAGAATCGATATCGTCATCGCGCAACACCAGAATCGGTCGTGCCTCGAGCAGAATGTGGTGCACACGATTCGCTGGGAAACTGGGATCAATGGGCAAATAGGCGCCGCCCGCCTTCCAAATTGCCAGCAATGTGGTTACCAGCGCCTCCGAAGGTTGCATGCAAACGGCCACAATAAAGTCACCATCGCTGTTGGGCTGCAAGAAGCGTCCATGCGTCTCCTCCACCAGGAGACGTGCTGCCCGATTCGCATGCTCATTCATCTGGCGATAGCTGCTCTGGCTGGGTGCCAGGCCCTGTCCCTGATAGATAAGCGCCACTTGGTCGGCATGTCGGAACTGCTGCTCCTCGAAGATGCGATGCAGCGCACGCGGCACATTATCCTGCTGCAGGCCCTTGACAATCGATAGCTGCGGCATTGAACCCATCTTGCAGGAAACAATGAAATAAATAAAAACCCAAAGGTTAATCGATTGTTTGGAAACAAATTTCAAAGTAAACTAGTTCTACTTGTAAACATTTAAAATGCAAATATTCGATTAATTGTGACTGCTAGCTATGATTTATTGAGGATAAATTCTACTAAATTTGAGAGCAATTACGTAAATTATAGCATACCCATTAAACTGGTATGTTAATAAATGCATTAAAAAGTTATGCTTATTTCAACAAATTCTCAATCCCATTCCACATCGACGTAAATAATATATAATGTTAATGTTAATGGTTCGAGTGCAGGAGGCGATTAGTTGCGTATCTCGCAGCTAATTCAATGGCTTAATGTGAGTCTATAAAAATTATACATTTATTCATTATGCACTAAACACTGATCTCACAAATGATACTAGCAAATGTTGGCAATTAGTTTTATATCTTATGTTAAAAATGTCTTATTCTGATCTTACTTGAGTACACTAATAATTTATTAAGACAGGCAATTGCTGATAGCATTGATTATAAATAAAATCAATAAAGATAGATAGTTGAAACTGTGAAATCGAATACTCTGGTAAAGGGGCAAACTGTTGGATGTAATTTTATTTAGATTTTTTGATCAAACCATTTTCAAAATATAAATGTGCTTGCAAATTCACGGATGACTTCATTTTTGTCTGGTAAGTCATTTATAAAGTTAATTATTATAATTATGCGATATGCAATTCGCCTTTCAGAACTAATTAGGCGTTTGCAAGTGTGAATGTGAAATAAATAAACAGCTACATTTATGTGCCACATCAGGAAAATATGTTGAAACTATTTATTATTCTTCAAGCTTTAGTCAGCTGTAAGACTAAGTTATTGGTAAGTTGGAGGTTATAAGCTGCACTTATACTTCACTTAAATACTTTGATGTAATTAAAAGTCCAACTGAATGTCGTTGAGCAGACAACTTCTGGTTCTCCAACTCTCCGGTTAACCAACTCAATTGCTCTCCCTCTCTCTCTCTCTCTTTCTGCCTCTGTCTCTTTCTATCTCTATGTGTCGCATTGGTTCCAATGTCAACCGTCAACGCACGCGTCGCCGCTCACATAAAATTGCTAAAAGACATCCGTTAACAGAGTGTGCCACAAAGCCAATTACTTGTCTGCTTCTTGTCCTCAGTCTTGCCTCATTTTAAATTTATATTGAAAACTATGTACATATAACTCTCATTAAAACCGCTTGAATTAACTACCGGTAGTCTTGTGGAGTATTTCATATCAATTAAACATGGTTCCGCCTTAACTTGTGGCGGCTTTCTCGCTTGAACAAATGTTCTATGAATTATACATATGGTTCGAATATCCGAAGTGCGAAGAAAACGCGACCAATTAATAAGCGTTCCGGGTGGCGAAACAAGTTCGTCAACAAAATTGCACAATTTTTTTTTGGGTTTTCTGTTTTATTTCTTTTTACTGAGCTAAGAAATTTTTGGCATAACTTTATAATGGGCTTTGGCCAAAGTCGGTAATCTATTACTGGCTTGGCACACATTTTCGATAGTTTAAGCCAGTGCAGCGGGTAAAGTCCACCTTTATGTATGGATCGTATGTATGCAAACATATACGTAATGTGGCAAAAAGGCAACAACCAAATTCAATGCGCCGAGATTTTCCCAAGCGCGCGCATTACGTATGCGCCGTGTGGGCCCAATTAGCTGGGCATGCTGGCACATACTTGAGCAAATTAAATGAATAATGTTATATGCACACACACACACACACACACACACACATGCTTCAGTGTGTGTGCCTGCATTATAAGCATCTGCATACAATGCCCAATGCGTCGCATCGTATCAAAGAGTCGAGTGTATCTTAATGGTGGCATCTCTGCCCATTGTTATTTTGTTACCGTAGCAGAGCGCATGCATTCTTATGGCCCAGAGTTCTTAGCCTTTTTGTATTAGTTTGTTGCACATGGCTTTTCACATCATCGATTTAATGTACCGCATCGCATCGCTGCTTCTGTTGATGAGGTGAAATCTAAGCCATAAGACTATTAACTATCAAAGCTCGACTCTGTTCCACTCAACTCTGCTCTGTGCTGTTATGTTATGTTCTGTGCTGTGCAGCAATCAAGGCGGCTGTTACTGCCTGGCTCAATTGAAAAGCATTTACAAAATCAAATCGTATATTGTAGCTTTATTGTGGTGCTTATAATTTTCCGCGTCAAGGTTGCATTAGAGTTAGATTGTGTTGCAGCGATTTTTGTGGCTTTTGGAAAATCGTTCCATAATTATCGGTGCGCCATGTAATTTGTAATTTACATAATTGTTAACAACCTTTTTTTTTTTTTTTTTGTTGTAGTTTTCGAGTGTTAAGTGTTTGCTGCCAATGACCAAGCAACTATTTGTAGATCAACAACATTGATTGAGGTCAGTTGGACAGCAATTGTTAAATCTCTGGGTCTGGAATCTGTTTCCGTTTTTATGGTGTGTCTAATTAAATTCGCGATATACACAAAAATATCAGCTGGTATCTGGACTGTCGAATCAACGTGAGACTCAATCCACAATCATAATCAAAATCATATTGTTGTGATTTATGTTTTTGTTGTTGCTACTGTTGATTTGCTTAATTGAGTAAAAAGTGTCCAATTGAAGGCCTGGCAGGGTGCAACATATGACCTAGGTCTGCTTGGGGGGATCTACACATCAAGCACAGGCTTTCAGAATTTCCGATTGTGGGTCAAATTGAATGACAACTCAGAGAGAGAGAGAGAGAACACACTCAACTACTGTGTTTTTCTGCGTAAAAATAGTTAATCCATAGAACTGACAAGTTGACGTCAGTTCTCGAAACTATTATGCAAATATAAAAACAATTAACTATATCCATGTTTCGTATAAGTGAAACATGTTTCTTATAACTAATAACAAAAATCGACAAATGACTTCATTAATAAATTCAACTTCATAATGAAATGAAACATAAAATATAATCACAAATCATTTATTATGTTGGCGAGACTTTAGTTGCTAATTAGTCAAGTGAACATCTGACACAAATTAAATGTCATAACTTAAATATTTATGTTATTAAATATGATTAACGTTGGCTGTTTTCTACGCAGAACTTGGGAGCTTGTGCCAAGTGTTGTTCCAACAAGCAACAAGTCACAACAACAACAACAACAACAACAACAACTAGTTTGGGCTTTCAATTTTTTGTACTAATATTTTGCAACTTTACGAGTCTTTGTCTTGTATTAAATTTTATGATTTTGCTTGCTATTAACTTTTATGACAATTGGGCTATGTCGCTTTAAGCTTAAGGTTTTGTCAGCATTGAGAAAATCGTTAATTAAATTTATCCTTAGGCCGCACCTTGAATTTTATTGGCCTTTTGTATTTGACATAAATTTTGTCAATCGACTTTCACTTCATTTTCGTATATTGTAAAGCATTTCCTTGATTTTTATTCAATGTAAATGTTGTTACATATTTTTGGCATTTGCATTATGCAACAAACAAGTTTCGGTTGGGTAAGTTATGGGTTCTGAAAATAATCATATGCGTAAGTTGATAATATTGCACAACAGGTGCTAAAAATAAATTATCAAAATTAATATCCACAAATCACGCATGGGAAAGTTGATAGTAATTTTTACTATGTGCATTTTTTTCCAGGTGCAATGAAATATAAAACTCTTTGTAAATTATGAATAGTAAGCTAAAATATTTTGCATTATATATCATGAAAAGTTTCTAGCATAGATTAGGTAACCAAAAAGTTTCGTACTGTAATTTTGTTTAAATATTCGGAAAATTAGCCTTATACATAAATATTGCTTTAGAATTGTGATATTTTGAATTTCAGTTGAGAAATTGTTGGTCATTTATTTCAAATTTCATTTCAATTTAAACATTCTGTATACGTACTTCGAATTGTTGAATAATTGTAGGTTTGTAAAATTTAACTTTGAATGTGTTATCCGTTTTTCTTTACTTTTATTATTTTTAATTGTAAGCGCGCTTTCTATTTTCCAACTTAGTTAATCCTTTTGAAAATCTTAAATACTCGTTTGCCTGTATTTTAATTATTTTTTCTTGTATTTCTTTCTCTTTTATGATTTTTCTTTTTTTTTTTTGGGTTTTCCAGCACTTGGCTCACTTCACTTGCGATTCACTGCGCTTTCAAAGGCAACCCGAAAAAATTTACTATGGAACTCGTAAGCGACGCTCACAGACTAATCAGAATCCCAGCATACGACTAACATTTATATACCACAGAATGGGACGTTCATTGGCAGCGACGCCAGCAGCTGCGCCAGCGTTAATCGTTCGCGTCGACGTCGTCGCTTTTGTCCGTCGCAGTTGGCGCAGCTCGAAAAAAAAAAAACTAAAACCAGTTCCTGCTCTTAAAGCACCTGCAACTGCCTTTCGCAGATCGAGTTTATCATAAATTCTTTTTTTTTGTTTTCCTATCGCCTTTTTGGCACTAGTTAGTTAGTTTTACCGAGTTCAGTGACGTAGGAAATGAAATGAAATTCCTGTCAATGACAATCTCTAATTGGCAGTGCTAAACATCACTGTCAACACACACACACACACACATGCACACACACGCACACACACGCACACACACACACACACACACGCACACACAAGTCTGGGTGACTAGCTGTTATTTGTTAGTTGGTGTGGAAATTCCTTGCCAGAATGTTTCATGACGCACCTGCAGCACAAAAAAAAAAAAAAAAGAACCGCAACAAAGCGGCGCTCCAACTGAACTCTTAGCTCTCTGTTCGGAGGAATTGCTCATAGCCGATTACAAATTGTTTGACTTGCAGTCGAACGCTGAATAAAACATAACACTTTACACTGGAATTGCGCGCGAGCGTGTCTGGTCGGGGGGAATTATCATATACGCAACCTACAATTTGTAGATCGTATTTGTATACGTAGATGCTTGTCATTCACTTCCATTCATATATGCATGAGAGAGCGTACATTGTACGCGCTGACAAAAAAAAAGTTTACAAAATCGTATTTCTACACAAGTTGACCTTATAGAAATCGATATATTATTGCTTAATGGTCAATTCGATTCTTGTCACAATCGATCATAAATAATGGCATTTACATATGTATGGCTAAATTTTGTTATCTATATAATGGATGGTTCACACTTATATACATAGTAGTTTCTCACAAGAACCCAGTTAAGATAAATAAGCACTTTGAATTTGCATATATTTTAATTGGATCTAATCCGATTTGAAAAAAAGGTGTTTTGATGAGTGGTAGACTTAAATGATTTGAATATCACTATGCTAAAAAATTTATCGATTTAAAGCCGTTAGCCAGCAAGTCAAATGAAAGTGCAAGTTGAAATAAGTTGGAGCATTTATTGAATTGCTGATTAGGACAACAACAAAGTAATATTTCAGTTATTACACACTTAATGAATGTAAACATAAGCTCAATTGCACTGAACAAAAATACTATTAAAACTATTCATATATGCAATTGCTGGAAATTAATCATTTTAAGTTCAGTTTATTAGTCAATAAAATTGTGGGAATTTTATACAACAATTTGACAATAAAGTATCCGCTTCATTCAATCTTATAACTAAATCACAATTTGTATTTAAAATGGCTATTAAGCCTAATTAGGTGGAAAGACACATAATTACTAAATAAATTTCCAATCGAATTTCAATTCTAGTCACCAGATATCAATGTTAGCTATTAATTAATTGCTATTTGCCAAGCCAAGCAAAACGATATTAACAAATATCAATCTGAAGCCATGTTAACTAATACAAAGAACAAAAAAAAAAATCAGGTTCGTTGACTGACCATAAAAATACGTACACTAGTCTAAACCAGATCGGAATCTCTGGGCTCGTGCGTGGCCTGGCCTAGTCACTTTCAAGAGTTTGTGTGTGTGTGTGTGTTTGTGTGTGTGTGTGTTTGTTTGTCCAAATCAAGTTTCCCAAAGAAAGTATGACGCATTTGCTTGGTTTGAGATTTCTTGTTGTTGTCCACACGAAACAAACCCGATTTAGTGTGATTTCTTTTTGTTTTCATTGGTGCAAATTGGTGACGTAGTAGTCTGATATGATGAGGCACATAAAAATTTGTTTGCAATGCACCGCTTCCGTACTTCCCTGAACAAAAAGTCAACAATAATCCATAATATAAACATAAATATATTCGAATACAGGTAATAAAGTAATTATTTACTTATTTCATTTTACTTTATTTATTTATTTGCAACACACATTTTGATGGTGTTAATTGTACGCCGTATTAGCTGATTATTGTTTTGCACCTGTGCGCGCTTAATCCGCACCAAATTCACATTGTTGATTAGTTCCACATATCGGGCATACGTCATGTTGAACAATGACAACGACAATGACAACAGCATATTTTTTATAGGCACGCTATCAATATGGGATACGGGTATTAGCTTTGTTTTGTATCACAGAAATATTGGCGCCATGACCGTCAGCATTTGCTTCACTTGCTTACTTACTTGCAAGAATCCATAGGAATATTGATATATATTGTATATGTACATATATTACCCGTTTTTTTTTTTTTGACACCCAGTGCGGAAGTGAAGTTGTCGTCAGCTTGTGCTGCGTATTCTGATTCAAGTAATTGCAAAATTGTCTGGTGCAATTAAAAAATAATTAGATTGTCGATCGGCTAATCAAATTGAAATGCTTTAGCTTAATTTGAATTGATTTGAGTTGAGTTATGTGCATCTGGTGGTGCTTATAAATATGTATAAGTGTGGTTGGTTAATGCTTAAAGTAAACTTTTTATTAAAGTTGTCTCTGTGCAAGGCTGTCTCAAATGTAAATTAAGTAATTTAAATCGTCTGTATCGCACAGGATAAATTATATTTATTTAAGCGAATCACACTGTATGGACGTTTCTAATTAACATTTCCTAATGGCTTAATAGTCGCTGCAACTTTCTAAGCTTTGTGTCCTAATTAATACATTTATTATTTGACAAACACCTTTCCTTCCCATAATAATACATTTAATTTCCCTAGTATGTGAGAAATGTAAATAAATGTAAATGAATCGATTCGTTGAAAAAAACATGGCATAATGTTTGAGTTGGTTCAATTGATCAAAGGTTGGTCGATTAATAATCAAAATTAGAAATGCTTATGTTGTTGAATTGAACAAACCTAAACCGATTTATGCTAATAGTTTAGATTTATAATTAAATTAAAAATTTCTTTACATATGAATTTATCTTCTTTTAATAAATGAAATAAAATCTGATCAAATTTTAAAATCGAATTTCTGCATTCTGCGGCTAATCAACTTGAAATGGTAGCTTAATTCGCATTATTGATTGATTACATGTCAAACGCCATAGACTAGCGAAAAATTAAACGTTCACAAGAGTCATCATCATCACCCTGTATTATAAGCGCGCCAAATCAGCTTTTACGCACGTTTTGTTGAAGCCCAGTTGTCACACCCCGCAGCCGCCTTAACCTCTCGCACTTGTCACGCTCAATTAGCGTAACGTTTTTGTTGTGCGCCATTCACAAAAGCCCCGACGAGTGCTTTACGCGCCAAATTGTCAATTGAATAGCCGAAAGCTCTCAGACGCTAGCTAGCGAAATAAAAGCTTTTGGCCATAAGCTTTTTGTTTTTAACCGAACGCACAGTTGGCCGCTAGCCGGCAAATTTTGCTGCGCGTATGAAAATTGTTTGCTAGGAAATTATTGTGATTTTAGTCTTTTGGAAAACTTGTCGTCGAGCGGTTGACTGGATCACTTGAAAACAAGTACAATTTGCAATTGAAACATTGGCGCGCTCTCGGCGGCATCTCGTGCATTTAGTTTAACTGTTCATCAGCGTGTGATTGACAATAGCAAACAGATAAAAGACAGCAGGCAACAGACAACGGTCAGTGGCTGTGACAGCTGCATTGCCGCCTTTCTTTCGGGCCACTTGGCTTTGTCTTAAGCAAGTGCGTGTGTGCTTGTGAGTGTGTGTGCGGGTGTGCGTGTGTGAGTGAGTGCGTGTCTGTTTGTATGATTGTTTTCATCTCATTGCACTTTGTGGCTGGCATTAATGTCATCGTCATTGTTGCTGCTGCTGCTGCTGCTGCTGTTGCACTTAGTAGTTGTTGTCGTGTTAATGTTTCTTAATTACACGCAAAGCATACAAAATATGTTCAACATTATTTCGTTAAGTGTTGCCGTGTAGTTTGACATAAGAAATTAATGCACATGTCACATGCAGTCTAAAAAAAGCCACACGTGACGAAAAAACAAAAACCAAAAACCAAAAAATCGTACACATTTCAATTAGCAACGCATACTACCAAAACATAAGGTAAGTTTTCAATTCAATTTTGTTTGCATTTTCACTGATAAACTAGCATTTTAAATTGATAGGCCTTCAATACCAAAGTAGCATCGAAATTAACTATAAACAAATATCCAAGAAATATAAATAAATATACACTACTAAAAACTCGATTTTATAGCCTTTAGCTAAATATTGTTCAAGCGCACCTCTCTCGGAGGCTGTCACATTTGTTGATACGCAACTCATTAAACTCACGGCTCAACACGGCATTTGCATATATACGTGTTTTAATCACTTTTTCCTGCCCTCCTCATGCCCCCTATATATATATGTATGTATTTATATATATCTATCGGTGTGATTCGTGGCTAACGCGTTTTTAGACTAAAGTGCTTAAGCATTATCATTAATGCTGTGCAGTGATTGTGTTGCTATTGATTTCAAGACATAAACATAAACATTGATAAATTAATGCTGAATGCGGCTCCAAGTGCGATTCCCATTCCCATTCGCGAATCGCTCAGTCATCATCCTCTCTCGACTCGCAGCTTGAAGTAGTTGTTGTGTTAGTTGCCATTTGTTGCACTTGAAAACTCTGGCAGCCTGTTTTTCAAAATCTGCCTCTCCTCGACCACCTTATCAGACCTTGTGACGCACTTCACATTTTTGATACCCTCCTCAGTGGGTGCTATAAGCTTAACATGTACTATGTAACATATTGATAAGATTTATCTATTTTAGATCAATCATGATGAGTTCATGCTGCTTTGTCTTGCTCTTGTAGTTTGTATAAGGAAAATTAACCATTAACTATTGTCGAAATCGCATTTGAACTACAGTTTACTTCAGTCTGTGCTCAACTTATTTCAACGTTTTAGGAATTTTATTGCCCGGGGTGCGCATTGCTGGAAGCCGATAAACGACTCAATTAATTCGAAGCCATTTTCATATACATACACTAATTTAAAGCCAATTTGCAAAGCATTTCAAGAAGTTTTTATAATAAAATTTATTTTTCAACTAAATATGTAGATTAATTTAAATGTAATATGTAATCGTTTCCATCTGGTTTCCAAATTAATTTAACAGCTTTAGCTCAATCGAGTTTTTCGAAGTTGAAACAATATTCAAATGAATTCCGACCTTTCGCTCAGAAGTTTTTGTAATAAAATTTATTTTAACGAACTATTTGTTATAATAAAATGTGTTTTATAACTTCTATGCCATTTGTTTTTCAAGTAAATATATAAATTAATTTGTATATATATTTATATAAGTGTAGTTGTACTTAATATTTTCCTTCTTGTTTTCAAATTAATTCACCTGCTTAAACACCGTCGAACTTTTCGGGGTTAAAATGCATTTCAACATTTAACTCAGAAGTTTTTGTAATAAAATTTATTTTTACGAACTTCCAATTAATAAAACAAATTAATTTGTGTAATAAAAATGTGCAGGCCATAATTAATATTGAATCGACTTCACTGGTTGGCAAATTCATTCAAACCATGTCGAGCATTTCTGGCATATGGGCTCAGTATCGTCGTTATGTCAACCTTGGCATTGACTTGATGACAACTGAAATGTGTGTATTCACTACTAAATATTAATAAGCACGTGTATTTATAAGCCATCATTTTTGTTTGCTTAAGAACAGATCGTCATCGTCATCGGCATTCGCGTAGCAGGCTCATTAAACGGCAGTGCTCAAATGCAACATCTGTTAACGCTTTTCAGGCCTGTGCTTACAACAAACACAGAAACGTGGTCATTTATTGTTTATTAGTCTTTTATTTTTGGCCAGGCCAAAATACTTTTTCGACGTCACTCGTGAATATGCAAACGGAATCAAATGGAAAGGAAAGGCGTACGGCAAATAAAATATGAAAATTTATTGCGTATACGCCGCGGATGCCTTTTTTTTTGGGCATTTGGTTTGGCATGCACTGCAAGTTGATTGGGGCTTTTCTTCTTTTTGACTGTGGTATGTGATGTCTGTCAGAGATATAGACATGAGTCCCAGTTCCACATCAAATGCCTTCATTTATATAAATGCTGATTTATGCGTTGCTCTTTCATGTTTGCGAATTTATCTCTGTTTCGCTTTTTCTGTTTTTTTTTCTTTTGCCACGTCTTATTTTTTATGCCTAGTGATTTGCCTAATTACGCGCTGGAAAAAGAAAGAAAGATGGCAAAGCACAACAAACACAGCGACTTGGTCAAAAAGAGGGGGGATCCGTTTAGTCCATTTGAATTGCCAGACATGTGTGAGACCTTTCGAATATCTGTGTTTCTCTTATGTGCTTTTTTTCGAATTTTTGGATTTTTGTGGCCGATCGCTTGGACGTCGCCTGAATAAGAAATTTTTCGTATCATTGTTTTTGTTTTATATTATTGCTGTTGTTTCATGTGAGTCACGAATTGAAACAAATGTCGAAACAATAAGTCACAACATTTTCATTGTGAAATTCTTTTTTTAAAAAAATTGAACTCAACTGTCACCGGGCTATGCAAATAAAAGGCGAGCCGTGGGTTTTCTTATTGCCCATTAGAGGCGGCATGGGGCGTGGCACTATGTAGGTCCATTGCACTCGTTTGCTTAACCCCAATATAAATACCGCTAGCACTCGTTAAACTTTTGTTTTTCATATTATATTTTTATTTACCTTACATTTAGCTCGACTTTTTTTCAACGTGCTAAATAATTTTTATGGCTCAGTTTTCGATAGAACTTTTCGCGTTGTGTGTTCTTTATAGCTGGCTAAACAAACAATAATAAAGTGATCACCTATATAAATATATATGTGTTTTTTTTATGAGTGCCTGATGACGATACGAGCTGCTGAAAGGCTTTGGAAGTACTTTCGAATTTTCCCAGCCAGCGAGCGCCTAATTTACTGTCAGCGCAATTATCGATCTTTGATGGGAGGGTTGAGGGTTGGCAATGCGTAGTTAGGGGTGTTAATTGTTCGGCACAACTGTTTTTACTTATTTTGGGATTCGTTTCCAATTCGATTGTGCCCAATGCGCAGCGATTGACCCCGAAGGCAATAACAAATTATTATATAATCAACTTTTGGTAGATGCCACTTGGCATTTGTTTACACTCGAATCGGCCGAGACGCCGCCTGACTCAGCGAAGGAGTTCTCCTCTTGCGGCTATCACATCTGTGTGCTCCGATATCTCCGCCAATGCCGCCAGTCAGGCCTCTGTCTGAGTAATTCATTAGACGCGTATTGTGCAGAAAGGGGGCTGCCCGGTTTGGATGGGGGGGTGGGAATTTGCATAATTATGCAATCACTTTTGGCATACTTACACATTAGGCGCAGACGGCTGATAAACAAGCCCACTGCCAAGCCCACACCCGCGGGCACACTGTGGGAATAGACAAAGGCGCAGACACGGACTAGACCCAATTTGATTAGCACGCGCATAGCGAATGAAGGCCAAGTCGCTGGGCGGTCTTTCACCACGCATACCTACAACTACTATCGCACCCGCACCCTCAGAACCGCACTTCTTTATTAGTTCACACACTCAGAAAAAAAACAATATGCCCAGGATATACCCAATTCAAATTACATAAAGTCTTCTACGAAATGTTTTCCTAAAAAACATTAAGAGCGAAAAAATTTACCTTGTTCAACCGGAAGAATTCAGTATATTTAAATCTCTAATTTCTTCGAAACTCTCTTTCTAAGATTAAGTAGTGGAAAAAACAACTTCAGATCAACAACTTTCTTTAATTTCTTAAATTAAAAAATACTTAACAATTTTTGGTATATTTGGATTTGCCAATCCTTCCATTTCTAATTTAATTTTTAAACCTTCAGATATTTCTTTTATTTTATTTTAATCTTTAACATTTTAATGTTAATATAATTGTTTACTTTTAATTTTACATAATTTAAAATTAACTCTGATTTATTTGTAAATTGTTGTTGACTGCTTCTTAATATGATTTCTTGCTGGCTTAAAGTCAAGTGTTTTAAGTGTTTTTTCTTCACATTAAATAAGTAAATGAATAAATATATTTAAGAAGCAAAAGCAACGGCAAAGCCCAACACAATCGGCAGCCGAAGAAAAACTTTTAGCTTATGCATAAAACATTTGCAAATTATAAGTTATGGAAATATTATCTTGAAATTTAGTTTTCCGAAACATAAGAGAAATTTGTATCTCAAAAAAAAAAAAACAAGAATCTCAATTATACGTCACATTTTTTTTTCTGAGTGCACAAAGTGGCAGAGTAGTTCTGCTAAGGTTCTTTCGATGCTCCGGTGTGCAAAGCGACGTGGGCACTTAATCATCGCCGAGCTCCATCGTTTGGGGCGTGTGTGCGAAGGTATTTCTGTGTTTGCCACTTAAGCTTATGCTCTTCTTCTGCTTCTTCCCCTTGTTGTTGTTGTTGTTGCTGCTGGTATTGTTTTTGTTCTTTTTGTTTTTGGCCTTTTGGCTCTTAATTAGAAGTCAAATGTTTGCTGACGGGCAAGGCCGTTCCAACTGTTTTTTACGCAGTGCGGAATATGTTTGTGTGTGTGTGTAGTTGTAAATATGTGTGTGTGTGTGTGTGTGTGGTTTTTATGATAGATCTTATTGGCCATTTGAATGCAGCTAGATGAGTGCTAACAAATGAGTTATTAAGTTTGTGCCCAGACTCGCAATTCGCTACGCAACTCTCGCATCTCCCAACTGATGAATGGCAGCTGGAAATGTGAAGGAATCTGGAACGGGATAAAATCTGACTCTGTCACTGTTCAGTCCATTTGAAATATGACTGCTATTTATCTAGTGAAATCTGTATGATTTGTAACTGCTTTTTGCGACAGTCAGATGGGCGCAGACGCCTTTTGGCATCTGTCTGGCAAACTGTTGCCTAATCTAATCTAATTAAGACTCAACTCTTCAGAATTCATTAAAATTCATTATTTCAACTAATTAAGCTATCTAAATACACCTAATTATGCATATCAGGAGCTGTCTAAGCAATTATGCGCTAGAAATGTTTTCCAAATGTTTTTATTGCCGTAATTAGCAACTATTGTACCTGCTATACATAAATTTATATATATATATATATACATGTACATATATATATATATATGTAAAGCATATTTGCTTATGTTTATTGATATAGGCTCTTAAGTCTGCCATAGCAATCAAAATTCAATCAACAATAAGACAAATAAGGAGCACTGCAAAGTCTTTGAGTGTGATACCAGAATAAACAAACATTTTTAATAATTTCCTGTTGTGGGCATCAAACGTTGGAAATTTCCTTTACTACGCACGTGGGTGGTTGATAATTAACTTTGAGTGTGGTTCAAATTGATGTAAATGGATAAATTATAAATGTTAGATGGGCTATATTCAACAAGGAAGCGAGGTCAAACCAATTAATATCGATTTTATATAAGTGTACCTATTTATATGAATCTTTGATAGAGTTGAATTTGATATGCCTACAAATTTGAAGAGCTGTAAAATCGAAAGTCCTAGATATTCTTGCTTAATCTTGACAAAGTGAAGCACATTGTATCCGCTTTAGGGGATTTTAGGGAGAATGAACAACATATAAATGCGCAAGCAAATATCTGAAAGTAAACACTCAAAAGAGTTTTTCACGCCTTGCTTGTAAAATTGATGCATGGTTATTTGTATAAGGCACTTTTGGATTATAATCCCCGACAGAGCCGACAAGGTCCTCGGTCTCGTCCTGCTTTTCAGCAATCGCTGACAAATGAGCCACAAGCTAAGTAACAACTTTCTTCGTCATTACGTTCAAATTGTTTCTGGAAAATGTGCAGCCTACGCAATCCTTGAGAGAACCGCTTCGCAGCCACTTGTGTCGCACTCTGATGCCAGCTAACGACCACGCCCCCTTCGAGGGGACTCTTTTGTTTGCCAGCTTTTTACGAAATTTTAACTGTAGCCATTTTTGACACACGTTCTGGCTTGCTTTTGTGTGCTTGCTTCCATTTTGCCCCCGCTCCATCCTGGCCTGCGTCGAACGGCCAAAACATTTGCAATTCTAATTGCGAACAGATGCCCGTTTAATTTACAAAAAACATCAAGCTTCCCCATGCTTCCCCACCGAAATGAACGATCCCCCTACCCTGGCGACTGCTCGTAATATTTTTGTGAAATGCCATTTCCTTTTTGGGCATATTAACGCGTTTTTCTGGTTTTTATTTTTGCATTGGTAGCAAAAGCAGGAAGAACACCCAAATATAATTTTGTAATATTTTCTTTATTTGATTAAGTCGAAGCATTCATACACTTTCTCCCACCCAACAATAAGGCCATGCATTGTGCATGTGCTTACGATACGAAGGGGATTTTATTTCGTTTTTATTAAATACATATACATTTACATTTATGAGTTCAACGAAAGAATACTTTAGGTTTTAGATCTTGTCGGATTTATGCATGACAAGTAGCATGATTAAGTCAGTGGCTTATTAAGGCGTGAGCGAAGAGTGAAAGTGACCGGACATGACTGGACTGAGACCTGGCGCTTTTGGACGTGCTCATCTTGATCTTGGGATGGGTATTTAAATATAGCAGCAAAAACAGCAGACGCCTGTGGTATTAGTGACTTGGGCGCATCTTAAAGTTTTATGATGTAATTCGGCTGAGGCATCCATCCACGCGCTTGACTCAGATGAGAATTTGTCAAATATTTCGTGGGAAACACAAAGTGTTTAATTTACTGATAAATATTTTTATTCCATAATAAATAATAGCATTTTCATGAGGTACTTGTGGCAAGTGTGCGTGGTTGACAAAAGGCCATAAAAAATGTAGCTAAATCGCGTTCACATTCACGTTCTCCACCATGTTCACTTGTGTCCTGCGGTCATAACAATGTTGATTTTGCATATTACCTTAGTGGTGCAGGGTGATGCGGCTGGCGGTTCACTGAACTCATAAAACCATATTTGGCCTGCTCCAAAAGTGAGAGCGACCAACTAGTATGCCAATGCAATTAAATTTGCGGCTAATAAAAGGCAACTTGAATGGGTTCCAACATGTCCAATATGTCCATGCTCCATCTTCAACTTGTCTTCGGTTTTTTGCCCGAGACTGAAGCTCAACTTACCGTTCAATTTTCAATCTCCAATTGCACTCAAACTCACACTCTATCAACGCAAAGTCAAGAGTGGCTCTAGCTAAAGTTGGGGGCCAAGTTGTAAGTAACCTATAACTGTCAGCCCTTAACTTTAACTGAAGTCCGCTTTTATACCCTGTAAGAGAAATATTTTCCATTTGTACAGACATCTTAGACTCCAAAAAATATATGTACAAGCTCTTGATCAGCATCAGCAGCTGAGTGACTGACCTGACCTTCCGTCATCGATCTCTAAACTTCCGAACAAGTTTATTTCATTTTACCCCTCACTCCCCGTTTCGCTAAAATTCATTAGAAACAAAATAAAAAAAAAATCCATTGTTAATGTGAAGCCATTGAATTTATAGGTATGCAAAGAGCAGGCACGTGTTGGGAATACTATGAAATTAATTGATTGATATGAGTATAGCTAACAAGACCAATACAGGAAATATATCTTATCTCTTTGGTCTTTGGTACAGGGTATCTGCTCAACATGCTCTCTTGACTGGGGTATACTTATTTGGAATATTTTTCTATATTTTTGTTGTTGCTGTCGCG
This sequence comes from Drosophila cognata, assembly GCA_035041535.1. Lineage (NCBI taxonomy): Eukaryota > Metazoa > Arthropoda > Insecta > Diptera > Drosophilidae > Drosophila > Drosophila cognata. The sequence goes on along the minus strand of JAWNLC010000571.1, from coordinate 5,404,248 downwards.
TAAATTATCAGCAGCAGTAGCAATGGCAGCAGCAAGCGACAGTGGCCCTGACGTCAGCAACACGCACTTGACCACGCCCCATCAGCGCTTAATCAGCGTGCACTTGTCGCCACCCCCGCCTTTGTATCGGTGACAAATTAAATGAAATGACAGGCGAAGTGCAACCGTAGCTTCCCTCCAGGAATGTCCCCTCCAAGATTGCTGTTAACTGCTGCCACTTGCGTTTGCGGTTATCAACTTAACGATGCAATGCTCAATAATGCGAACGGAAGTGCGGCCAGCGCCATTTTTCAATTTGTGCGCGCCGGAAATGACAAAGAAGTCAAGGGCCACAGCCCTCAAATGCATTCGCATACCCCCAACTTAAATACGCGTGTCAAAAGGGGCTGGTGGATGGGGGGTGGGGGGGGGGGTGGTTTGAGAGTGTTGACAAGTCGAAGCTTATTGCATTTCCCACATGAATTGGGGATCAGGGTGTATGCATATAGACTGCGAGTCTGGCTGTGTGGAAAATTTGATAACTTTGAAGGTCAGGCAAATGTGAAAGGCACATTAGTAATGTACATACATACATACATACAGATGCGAACAAGGACAAATCTACACATTATTTATGTATGGGTGCATATGTGGCCAACACGTATTTTCGGATTTTCATATCGAAGCAATTAAAGTGTCTTTAGCGTTGGGTGTTGTACGGGCCAAACGCCCCTTAACTGATGTTGACTTTTTTCTCTCCACTAGCAGAGTATTTTTTTTGTTGTCTGTTTTCAATTTCGACGCAATCGTAAAACAATAGCGAATGCTATCTCTACTATATGGTTGTCTATCTGTGTGTGTTTGTATGCTCATAGCAACAAATAAACAAACATATATGTAGACAGCGACACCAGCTGTCGAGTTTCCGGGCCAACCCGCAGCGATGGTCGCATCTTTCAGCAATGCCTCTTCCCCGCATTCCTGCAGCGGACAGCAGCGATAAAATGCCTGCCTGCGGGGGCACACACAATCACACACACGGAGAGAGGGCCAATGCCTTATCAATGCCAAGCCACGCTAAATACTTACAATGCGACATGGCTACAAGCGAAAGGATACACCATTTCATTTCATTCATCTCTCTTGGCGGCAAACGCGGCGGATGCGCAACTTTAAGTGAACTTGCGCGTTAAAAAGCGCAAAGGCGGGTCGAATTGTCGCTGACTGATAAAGCGAGAGGGCCAAGCACATTAGCTGAACGACCACAAACTGTGCACATATATGAAGATCTGTGTTTGTATACACACACACATACATATGTCTTAATGTGTGTATGAATAGGTGCACGAGATGATTTCACAAAGTAATGTGAACCATTCGGTTTTCTGATAGCTTTATCGAGTAATCAGCTTAAACTCATGGTCAAAAGGGTTGCTGATATTGGCAAACTAAAGAACATATGCAATAACTGAAAGAACAAGCAATAAAAGATGACCTTAAGCAAATCTGGAGTTTAGATACTGCTCAAACACACCTCGCTTGCCACAATAACAATAGCACTGCTTGAGAGTTGAACAAACAGCCAAACAGTGGCAGTAAATGTTACTCTAACGGGCAAACAGAGACACAGAGTTGGCAGGCGGTCGCACTCACTCCTGGGACTGGTCAGAGAATAAGAAGGCTGCATCAGGCACTCCTCTGCTGGGCAGAGAATTCACATAAATAAACGCAAGTGGCAGCAGGAGCTGACTTCGCAGCTGTGAGCAAATATACTTGACTTGCCAACGCATATCCGGGCATCATCATCAAAGGATGCTGCGTTAAGCGTTCGCTGCTGGAATTTGAGGCATGAAAATGTAATTGAAAATAGCAGAGCATAAGGAAAATGACTGTCCCGAATATGAGGACGCATATTTTTGTTGAGTTCATGAATTACAATCAATGTCAAAGCTATAAAGCTACAAGCTCAATCAATAGACAAGAAATCAGTGGGAAGATAGTGCCCCAGGAAAAACTCTGTCAAAGCCCAAAATAGTTTCGAAGGCAGCTAGCAAACTAATTGCCATTCATCGGGCAATTACCAGGACGTTGGCCATGAGCTCTGGCCGTGGGATATGTCAATTTGACGTTTTTATAAAAGCAATTTTCTACCCCATCAGCCGAGAGCAGCAGCACCACCACAACAACAACAACCACTTTGGTGGCAACGATTGAAAAACAAGCTTTTGGTTTTACGGCGCTTTTTTTCTGTTGTTGTTGTTGTTGTTGTAGTTCCACACGAGCGCTGTCCTGGCATGCGAACTAGTTAGATTAATTTAGCCAGAGTCACAAATACAATTACCAAGTCATTTCAATTTATTCAGCGTGTGGCACCCCAAGCAACAGAAAAAAAACTGCAATCGAATAAGTGGAGCCAAAGGGGGAAAAGTACAGATATCACTCAGCTCATTAAAGTCTTGGCTTAAAATCAATTTGCAGCTGTATGTCTTTAATTTATTGTTATATGTATTTTTATATGCTTTATTTTATTTTTCTGTTTCAGTTTTTTTTTTGGTTTTTTTTTAGCCAGCTTTGCGATTTGTCAAAGTGCTATGAAATCCCAGTAACTTGAAACATTATTGAGCGATAAATTGATTAGATATGCGCGTGTGCTTAATATATATACTATATACATTTGTAAGAATGTGTGTGTGTATGTATGTGTGTGTGACAACTTTCTTTAGTTGGCTGCTGCTGGGGCTGATGCTTATTGCTGCCTCAAATTGCCATTTCAATGTTAATTTTATTAGGGTGTCAGCTATAAATTGCCTTCAATCTTAAATACCATAAAAAACGTTACACTCACTAACACACACGCACACACACACACACACACACACACACACACAAAACACTCACCCATATCCATATGCACAATCGACATATTCGCTCTGTATAACCATATATACGATATATATATGGATTTTCTCAAGAAGGCCAAAAGCGCTCAATTTCCATTATCATCAACAGCTTCGAACCTTATTCAAATCTCAGCTAAATTACACGCAAATACTTTGGCAAGCCAGAGTCTCTATGTGTGGGCGAGTTAGAGCCCCACCAAGTCCCCAAGTCGTGATATGGGCAGGCCACAAGTTATCCATCAAAGTGCCGCTAGACACACTCGACATCAACACGCTCGGCATGTAAGCAGTTGGGATTTGCTCGTAACCATAAACCGTTTGAGATTTACATGCAGCCGACCTCAATGCTTGTTTCTGTGGTCGAAACTTTTCTGACTATATACTGAGAAAAACATATCGGAGATAGTTTAATTACTACCACCAAGCACAACTATGGCCTGCTTAGTGTTACTACTTAAAATACATTTTTAAACACTTGAAATTTGGAGCGCAAATAGCCGAATTTGAAATAAGATCAAATTCACTTGACTTTTATAATTTCAATCTAAGAAATTGCATTTCGCGTAGGAAATACAATAGTTTTTCTCGCTGTGTGGAGGCAGCTGTGCTGCCTATGAAACTTAAACTAGAACTGAGTCTTGAGCGTCGGCATGTGTTTTGTGTTTGAGTAGTTATAGTTGTCCATATTGATAGCTATTTGCAACCGCCTCCACCCCCCCCCCCCCCAATCCCCTCAACAACTTCTGCAAACTGCAAACTCACTTCGAGTTGTGAGCGCTTCATTAGTCTTTCTAGTCGACAAAGTTTTTAAACAATTATGCGAAAACAAAATGGCCAATAGCCACACTGGCCAATTTGGCTTTATTGTGTTACACTCTTTGGGCCCTGAGTCATTCTGACCATCCATCTGATGGCCATTGTCAACATCGTCAACATCATTAAAGTCGCATTTTTAAGCCAAATGTGGCACAAACTGCCTTGTTATGTCATTTTGGGTACATTGAACCCAAACCTCCGGACAACAGTTGATGGAAAACAGATCCAGTGCCACAGCTTGTCCAGGACCCAAGACAAACGGAAGCAGCAGCAGCAGCAGAACATAACCAATATGGTGTGCACATAATGAATTTATCAAATTAATCAAAATGACGCTGCAAAGAGAGCATCCCAACAAACGGATGTCCTTGTTACTGTCAGGTTCTCTGAGTCCCTGTCTGTGTTTGCTTGTTTTGTTGTGTATTTGTATTTACTTATTTGTGTTTGTCGGGCTGTGTGCATAATACAATTAAGCATCAGAGGACTTGTGCGAAAATGGAGATTTAATAAAGCCATTTGGCTGATGGTCAGTCTCCAGTGATAATCGCCAGTTAGGCAATAAACGAGACCAGAGCTGTCACCGTATACGGCATTGAAAAATAAAATGTAAGTGTGCAATTTAAAATAAATACTTTTGCCGAAAAACAATACGATTACCAAAAGAAAATTGTCCACAATTTAGCATTATTGACAATAAAAATTTTATGTATAATATTTTATAGATTATATTTTACTTTTAAAACACATAAAAGCAAAGAAGTTAAAGTATTTAAATTGGTACAAAAATAATCAAAAAATGCATATCTTTCACTATTGAGACACTTTTTTTGAAGTCCAATAAACTCTAGTATTTTAAGTTCTGTCTAAGACTAAACATCATTTCTAATCGTCCGTAGGACATGACAACCCTGCAAGTAATTAAAAGCACCGCCAGAGTTGCGACAACCGATGTCGAGTGTGTGTGGATGGAGTATGTTTATGTTTACTTGGCGGGGGGTGGTTGTTGTTAATCGCATTGGTCGGATGTTTTAATGTTATGTAAATGACAGGGCCTAATGAACTTTCCATTCATTATCGTTAGTTAGTTAGTTAGTTAGCCAGTTGACTGTCCTCTCTCCCTCTTTTTCTCTCATGTCTGGTCTTGGTCAATGTCCGGTTAGATCCGGCCACAGCCGGAGGCTGCTACTACTTAAATGCTAATCCCAGACACTTTTCCTACTTCAGACAGGGCGTAATCCAATTGGCTGCTGCTGCTGCTGGCGACGGACACCAACGACAGCAGCAATAATAAGGAGGACAACCACAAAGCCCCACTGATTGATTTGTTTAATGTCGCTGCGGGCAAAGACAGGACCCGGCTGAGGAGTAACTGGAACGGGAGCTGTTAGCGACATCGTAAATTTTAAGAAGCCGTTGGGCAACTTAATTTCATTAGCGCATATTTAAGGGCCGGGCAATTACGACAGCGGCACGTTTACCCCCCGCACCCGTTCCCGCTCCAGCCACCAAACAGCGGGTGGCCCGAAAAACGGTGAATCGCTTCCGCTCGCACTTAATCGCCATCGAGATTCCCCGGGCGATAATGTGCCAAATGTTGCGCATATAATTCCTAACAATTCGGTTGACGACCCTTGACGCAGGACGACGACATTGTTGAGCGGCAGCCTCGGCGTCGCTGGTGCGTCACAAGCTGTGGCCAGGCGCGGGCAGCAGCCGCGGCTGCTACAACTTTTGTTGCTGCTGCTGCCGCTCCTGCTACTCCCAACAACAACAACAACTTTAGAAACTCCGACAACACCTCAAGATGAGGTTGATGCAACAGAGTCGTCGACGCAGCACGCTGGGTTATCCCGTGGCGCTGCTAGTAGCAGCCATGGCGCGTACAACACAACTAATAGTATTCCAGCCTACAACAACGGCGACAACAATAACAACAACAACATTGATTTCAACAGCGACAACACCAACTCCAGCTACAATTCCAATGCGAGCGCCAGCGTCGTCGCCCACGTCGACGAGGATGTGGAGCAGATGCTGCCACAGATTCCATCGTATATACGCACAACCGCCATGTGCTTCTGCATAATCATCATGCTGCTGGGCGTCATCGGCAATGTAATGGTAAGTCATTGAGCCTTATCTCTTTTAATAAGCCGTAGCTCACAAACTCAATTCAGAATTTACACAAATTGTGACTAAAATGTACAAAGTGCAGCTTTAATATTGAGACTAGGTGGTCCAACCCACATAAGGACTCTTGTTGAAGTAAAAGTGGAATCGGAAACTACAAATGTTCGTAAAATTCACAGTGTGGATACAGTCGGAGGAGTAATTTATTTAAAGGGAATACAGTTTACAGTGGTAGCCAAACATGACTTAAGGGAGTCATTTTGTACAGTCTCTGCTCCTTTGCTGACAGACGCCTAATCTAGAGACTAAGCCATGATTAAATAGGCATTGCTTTTGTAAAAATACTTATTTTTTTTAAATAGATTGATTAAAGCTGGGGCTTTCGAACAGCTGAGCTAAGATATAACTCTTATGCCACATATCGATCAGTTACCCTTAATGCTCCTATCTATTTAATTCTCAGGTGCCCATTGTAATAGTCAAAACGAAAGATATGCGCAATTCCACAAACATTTTCCTTACCAATCTCAGCATTGCTGATTTGCTGGTGCTGCTCGTCTGCACGCCCACCGTTCTCGTCGAGGTCAACACACGTCCAGAGACCTGGGTCCTTGGACATGAGATGTGTGAGTATCAATCAGACAGATGTTTGTTTGTTTGTTTGTTTGTTTTTCAGCCAACTTAATTAACATTTCCCGTTTGCTCTGCACTGCAGGCAAGGCTGTGCCATTTGTCGAGCTGACTGTGGCTCATGCCAGTGTTTTAACCATTTTGGCCATCTCATTCGAGCGCTACTATGCCATCTGTGAGCCATTAAAGGCTGGCTATGTCTGCACCAAGGCTCGTGCGATTCTCATCTGTGTACTGGCCTGGGGCATTGCTGCGCTCTTTACGAGGTAAGTCCAACCCCTTATGCCGCACTTCCTCATTAGCTATCTATCTATCTATAAATCTCCTTCTTTGTTTGGGCAGTGCAATGAACTTGTCTGTCTTTTGTCTGTCTTTGTATTTGAAGCACTCGTAAATTAAATTAATATATTGGCATTATTGTTTAAGAATTTTGATTTCTTAGCTACATTTATCTATTATTCTCTTGTGCTTGCTTTGGTGATGGTATTCGCTTTCGCTCTCTCTTCCTCTCCCTCTCTTTCTCTCTCTCTATCTTTCTCTTTGTCGTACTATTATTATTATACAAGGACGATGAGACATTATTCTAATTCCATTTACATTTTGGTCTTGTATTTTTGCATTCAAGCATTAAGTTCGTTTCTCATTAATTATAAGTGTCAATCGAGGCCATTTTTAATGATTTGTATTTTGTTTACCATTTTCACATTCCCTCTGTCCTTTTTGCATACCCTTGCAGAGGTGTTATAATTTTGTCACAACATACATATCTTATGGACGGAGGCATTCATCAGGATGACGACCTTCTATTAATTCCCCAATAACGCAGAAAATGTTCAAAATATTAAAGAAAAATAATGAAAATGATGAAATTTTTGTCTATCGCTTGTAAAGTTCTGTAGTCACTAAGTTATATTAAATATTTAGTCATCATTACCTATATAAATACGCTCCCAATAGTTGACCAAATATTTATTATCATTGAATTTTTACGTTCTATGTGTAGCTACGTAGTAGAAAATTGAAATTGCCCTTTATTTATGGTTAATTTAATTTTCGAAATTTATATGCATTGGAAAACTACGTCGTATTGTTTCCATTAAATCTTAAGTATATCGTAAATTGGGCAAATGTTTCTGCAAGTGTATTACAGCTTCGGCATGCCGAAGAAAAGTTATTCTTTTTTTTGGTGTTTGTTTTTGACCTTTGTTTGGCATCGAATTCTCCATTTACATGCTAAACATTGGCAGTTAGCGTTACGACTACCCCACAACCTATATCTATCTCAATATCGCACTCTCCCTCTCTCTCTCTCTCTCTCTCTCTCTCTGTTCACATTCATTCAGCATCCACTAAGCACGGTATTTGGTTTCTTCTTCATGGTATATTTGGTCGGTTGTCGATTGTAGGCTGACGGTTGTCCAGCAGCCTGCCTCAACTTTTGTCCAGCTGTCATTATCAGCGCACTGTCATCTTTAATAAGCAGCAATGTCCGCTATCATTGGTCATTTTCTTTTCATTGACACATTCTTATTGTGCGTCCTTAGGACGGTCAGCGACCCTTTTTAATTTTATAAATCTTCGTGTGCCCATAACAATGAAATAAACAGAACATTCTACACACAGCTGGGGTTACGTGGAGACGTTGGGTGGGTGGCTGGTAGGCGTTTTCCTTTCGGCACCATTTGGCTATTAATTACGCTACCCAAGACGCTGCCACAAGGCCACATGCAAACGCCCTCCGGCCAGTTAAGAGGCAGTTGGGCATAATTCAGACTCATCCAAGTGGCAACACACTGCGTCTTTGTTGCCCGTTGCCTGTTGCCTTGATCTGTGGCCGCTCACCCATCTGTTACTCGTGTTTACATACTGTACCAAGTCTCAAGTAAAAATGTTTAAAGTATTAAAGTATAAAGACACAATTTAAAGTAACATCATTTCCGATCGTATAAATCTAAAGACTTGAACTTGAAATGGTTATAAATAATATTAAATAAAATCCAAAAACTTCTTATTAAAAACGTAGTATCGCAACTCGATGCAAATGTTAATCTGTTTTAATGCTAATATTTTTGTAACCTTCTTTGCAAAATATGCTCGTTATTTGTCTCTCTATCTGTCTCCTGTCTCCATATGTTTCTCTCTCTCTCTCTCTGTCTGTCTTTTTCTCTGTCTCTAAGCTCGCCTTTTGCATATTCATCAATAGAATATTAGTCCACGTCAGAAACAGCCTTCAACATGATTATGTTTCTTGTTTGCTTTTTCTCTCTTTCCCCCAAAACATGCTCTCTCTCTCTCTCTCTCTCTCTCTCCCACTCTCTTATAGCCCCATTCTGTGGGTGGCAGAGTACAAGCTGGTTGAATATATTGATGGATCATCGGTGCCAGTTTGCCTGACGCAGGCGATTGGCGTATCCACAGTTGGTTTCTTTCTGATGACCATCTCCGTATTCTTCGTGCTGCCATTTCTAATGCTGGTCGTCCTCTATGGCATCATTGCACGCAACCTCATCTCCAACGAGGGCCCCATGCTGCGCGCTCGTCCCACCAAACCGGAGCTAAGTCTGAAGGCTCGAAAGCAGGTGGTCCTCATGCTGGGAGCCGTTGTGCTCTCCTTCTTCGTGTGCCTGTTGCCCTTTCGCGTGCTCACGCTCTGGATAATATTGAGCACGGAGCAAACGTTGCACGACATTGGCCTGGTGCGATATTATAGTCTGCTCTACTTCTGTCGCATAATGCTGTACCTCAACTCGGCCATGAATCCCATACTCTACAATCTGATGTCCACCAAGTTTCGTAAGGGTTTCGCTCGACTCAGCCACGATGCGGGCCGGTGGATTTTAAAGCTGCTCACGCTTGGAGGCAGCAGCCGTAACGCAGCAGCGGGAGCGAGAGACTCTCGCGGACGCAGCGGTACTGGCTCCACGGGCACCGGTACCAACACTAACTCATCCAATGCGACAACTGGCACCAATTCGAGCATTCTGTCACGCTGCTCGAATCGACGTAGCAGCGAGGATATTAGCCGCACACGCTTGAAGATTGAGCTACATCTGCCGTGTGGCAGCGATCTGGAGGCGATGGCCATGCTGCACAACTCCACGATGAGGAACAAGCAGAGGCGTGAGAGCGATAGCAAGCTGCTTGAAAGCAAGAATCAGCTCCGGCCCAAGCAACAAATAAGTTTCGATGAGGCAGCATTGGGCGGAAACCGCAAGGAAGCTGTAAATCTTGCCTGAAGCAAACGAAAGCCGGAAGAGGAGATGGGTTTCGCCATTGGCCAGGCGAAAGTGGTGTCTTATGGGGAAGAGAATGAGCAATCATGAAAAATCGCCTGTAACCCGTTTACACTTTCGCTTCAGTTGGCTTGGAATGCGAACAGTGTCGTTGACTGGCAGCTGATCCTTGGTACAAATTGCGTTTTGAGCGCTTTTTTGTAAGCATAATCGATTCCATTCACCCGTTGACAGTCATTGACAGCGGCAGCTTCTGCTCCTGCTCCAGCAGCAGCGCATTGGACATTTCCGCACAAAAAACAATCAATTTTTCGGGCTATTAAACTCGAATGAATGTGCCAAAGATAAATAACAGCAACGACAGCCAAAGCACTATAACAACTATGACTACCACTACAACTACAACTAAAGCAACAGCTACAAGCAAACCAACAAAAAAATAGTGAGGAGCGGTTGGGGCAGGCGGGTGGCGGGGACGGGGTTACGGGTGGCCATTAAACGGTTGGCGCATGTAAAGCAAGGCTAAAATGGAAATGGCTTAATATGCGTTTGGGCAACCGATTTGGGAGCCCATCAAGACGACGGATAAACATGATTTAGGTGTATTGAAATACATAGTTTCAGTTCGTTTTACTCTTTCCCTTGCCGTTTGTCTGCCATTTTAGGGGTCCATTCCAAAATGGCTGCCATTACATGAGGAGACCGTTCGAAGAAAAAAGTGTTGCCTACTTTGTGGCGGCGCAAATAAAATAAACAATGCACAAGTCGCATGTAAGCAAACACACACACACACACACACACACACATGCATACATATTTATATAAACATATACATATACATATATACTATATACTCCTACACGCATATATGTACTTATCCTGTGTATCCTTAGAGGCGCCGAATTTGTAAGTAAATAAACATTTTTGTATTACAATAGAAGACGTGACTTGAGCAAAAGCGCATAATCGTTTTCTGAATTTCGTAAACAATTGTACATATGTATATTAAAAGCTTTAATCATTTATTAATATAGTTATTGTCCGTTTTTTCCATTTTTTCTAAAAAGTTTCAATTGTGGCAATTTCATGTATGTATATATAATAGAGTAGCAGACGTTGCCGTTTCCGTTTCCGTTGTGGCCCTTTGATTAAGTTGAGTGGTAGTTAAATAAAATTGGCAACTTATGTATGTATTGTAGCTGCTGAATAGTTTTTAAAAATTGCTCTTCTTTTCTTTTTTTTATATTTATGACTTAAACTTTGCAGACGAATAGCAACAAAAGCAATAATAAGTATAATTCACCCATTTCTAAACTTATACCTAAAACTCTTGCAGTCCCATCATTGCCATATCCAGCTATAGCGTGGAGCCTTATGGCGATGGAACAGATGCTCCCAGTTGCACCACGGCAGCCGATGGCTTCTGGCCCATCTTCTATTTTGTGGGCACCATTACACTCTTCTTTTTCCTGCCATTTGGCATATTGGTGCTTCTGTATGCGGCCATTGCCTACAAGCTATTGCGTCCCAATAGTGCATTCCATAGACCCACCTCGCCGCAGCCACAACAGGCGGGAACAACAGCAACTGCAGCAACAACAGCATTAGCAGCAGCAGCAGCTGCAACTACCACAACAACATGTAGCACCAAGGGCAACAGTCATCAGCAGAGCAATGGAATGCGAAAGCATCGCAAGCAGGTGATCTTCATGCTTGTGGCAGTCGTCTCCAGCTTCTTCGTCTGCCTGCTGCCCTTTCGAGCCTTCACACTGTGGGTCATCACTGCCAGCACTGAGGATGTGGAACGTTTGGGCATTGCCGGCTATTACAATCTGTTATATTTCTCGCGTTTCATGCTGTACCTCAACTCGGCCATGAATCCGATACTCTACAACCTGATGTCGTCCAAGTTTCGTAGCGGCTTTTGGCGTCTGCTGCTCAGCTGCTTTGGCCAGCATCCGCATCATCATCATCGCCATCATAATCATCATCTTCACTATCCCACTGTGGCTGGACGCAGTATGCGACAGACAATTCGCCGGCAGGACACCGATCCGGAGGAAGGCGCAACTGTGTTGGGCACAGGGAATACGCAACGGGCACGTCGCACCCTGCGCCGCGAGGCCACCTTTCTAATCAACTCCATATCCACATCGTCGGGCACCGAGCGCAACACCTCCTCCTCCAATTGGCGCAGCAACAGTCTCTCCACATCCATTGGACTGGGCGAGCGGGAGCGTGGAATGCTGGGCGCTGCCATAATTGGCACGACGGCAGCAACTGTGACCACTGCCTGTCTGCAAGAGCGACGCTCGAGCAGAATCTGAGCCACATCCAAAAATTATAAATTAAAAACCAACAAAAAAAAACCAAAAACCAATATGGTATTTAGTTGAATTCTACCAGCACAAATACTGAGTTTGATTCAAGCGAATATATGTATTAGTCCATAGTCATAGTTTATAGATGAAATTTTGTTGTTAAGACTGAAGTACCTCAGAAGAAGTCAATAAACGCTAGAAAAATCCGTTTTTGAAACCAAAGTTATTGTTTAAAATACTGTCATCATAAATTTGTTGGAAAACTTAGTTAATTGTTCTGGGCAAAAATATATGTTCATTAAATTTTTATTAAACGTCTCATCAATTTCCATCAAAATTACACTATTTATGTGCCTAAAACAAATCTTACGCGCTGTCTCATTGACGCTGAATGCAAAACACACAACATTTTTCTCTTTGTTGTTAAATCTAAAATATGTTTTTTTTTACATCATAATTACAAGTGACGAGCATACTCTTTGAAGAAAGTTAATTTGATTTGAAGTATGGTACTAGAATATAGTATATATATATATAAATATATATATAGTATATATAGCGACAGACACAGCAACTTATAGAATTCGGAACGGTTCGGTTTTGGTTCGATGCCAGGCTATAAGAAACACAGTTTTTGTTTGGTTTTTATTTGTGTTTTTGATTTTTGTTTTATGTTTTATGCGTATAAGTATTAATAGTAATCGGTATCGGATTCTGTATCGCTATCGGTATCGTTTCGCGCCGCCGTGGTAAGTAACTCTTAATGTTAGATTAGATTTAGATTAAGTTAATTACTACACCATTGTTTTGCTTTGCACTACTTATATGAACAGAACTATTGAAAACTGAGGGATAGCCAGAGGGTAGGTAGGTAAGTATTACATATCAGTATTCTGTGTGTTCTGCTTTTCTCTCTGTGTGTGTATGCATGTATTATGATTAAATTGTGTGTGAGTGTGTGTGTTTGTGTGTGTTCATATATAAACTTGAACTGGTTTTGCGAGCTGTCGCAACATACAAATTGGTTGTGTCTTCTCTCATACTCTTCAATACGCATCATTATTGTTATTATATAATTATATTTCTGGTTGTTTTTTTATAATTCTGCATTTCTTGATTTATTATTGTTGTGTGTGTGTATTTGTTTGTTGCCTTTTCTTTTTGTTGTTTCGTTTTAATTTATTATATTTAAATTTTGTTTTAATTGTATAATAAAATAATGATTCACAATCAGAGTTATTTAGCAGCAACCAGATCTATTGTTTTCCACTGGGCGTCCCTGATCGATTTTCACTTTGCTAGCGTTATCGGTTGCGCTCGACGGCGGCCCAACACGATTCTTGATCTCCGCCGCCATCGTCATGAATGCCTGTTCCACATTAGTGGCACTCTTCGCCGAAGTTTCAAGGAATGGAATGCCTAACTGATTTGCGTACTCCTGCAATCAAAGAAGGGAGTTTAAATAAAATTCAAGAAATTTTACATTTATGGGATTTGAGTTTATGTTTTATCTTTACGCACCGCAGCTATTGTATGATCGACAACCTTCTTGGTGGTCAAATCGCTCTTGTTGCCCACTAGCAACTTGTTGACATTTTCACATGCATATCGCTCAATTTCCTCGAGCCACTGCTTAACATTGTTGAAGGACTCCTGGTCCGTGCAATCGTAAACGACAATGATGCCATGCGCGCCACGATAGTATGATGAGGTGATGGTACGGAATCGCTCCTGGCCAGCAGTATCCCACTACATAATATACAAATAGACGAATGCGATTAGGAAGCGCGAAATCTTCGAATTTATTGATCAAACTTACAATTTGCAATTTAATCGTTTTGCCATCCAGTTCTATGGTTCTAATTTTCTGCAATAGAACAAATCAGACTTGTTGAGTCTCAGTATTATGGCTAATATGCATATTACTTACAAAGTCCACGCCAATTGTGCTGATATAGCTCTCTGTATATGTGTCATCGGCAAATCGGAGTAGCAAACACGACTTTCCAACGCCAGAGTCGCCGATCAACAGCAGTTTGAAAAGATAATCGCTACAAAGTGAAAAAGAGAGAGAGCGTTACTGGAGGCCTTACAATATATCGGGGGTGTTTAAATAAGCGTCATATTTGCTTATCTTATCGCATACAAATTTGTGACAACAGTCATTTGAGGTAATATTTCCAAGTATAATTTAGAAGTGTAGTCAGCTTAACACCACGCATCAAAGGACCACGTACAATGACAACTCGAATGTGGAACAATTTCAATAGTTAAAATTGTATGAACTATTTAATTTATACTCCACATTTTTGAAATAACATACTATCATGAAATTAGAAATTAAATACTATTATATATATAAAATATATGCGAATCACTAAGAAGTTGAGCACATGTCCACCTCCTAAAACAGTTTCGCATTAATTACATGCTGAAAGGGACACGTTCGCATTTAAAAGTGAATTCAATGTAGAATAAAACATTACACTCAACATAGATGGGATTTTGATTACGTAGCAGAAGCAGCAGCACCAGAGAACATCAACACACAACAACGGCTACATATTCGTAAAGCAGTCAAACAACAACAAAATGTACACGCCAGAGGGGGTAGGAGACGCTGGGCAGCAGGTGACTCATCCGCCCCACGAATCAGCAGCGCAGCGCAACGGAACTGAAACTGAAACTCAAACTGAGACTGCGACTGAGGCCAAAGGCAAGGGCTGACTGAGTAGAATTTAAGCAAACCACAACTAAACAGTTAGATATGAATGATTTTTAGCAATTTAACCAATTCTTAAGTACAAAGTCTCGAGCAATTATTATTAATGTATAGTACATTATTATAGATTTAATTTGTGTTTCTAGTGCGATGCTCTAATTAAAATCGTATGTTTTTTTTTTTTGTTGGTCAATGCCAATGTGCTCTAGTCACAGGGAAATAAATACTCAAAATACTTGTTTAAAGGGAGTGTGGGGCTGGCGAGTTAGTCGTCGTGGACGTCGCAAAAATGACGTCGCAGAAAAGAAAGAAAAAAAGTTAGCAGTGCTGGTTATGGAACGCGAAGGGTGCAAGTTTTCTTTATAAATTTTATTTTGTGTGTCTCAATTACGCGCAATTAATGCATGTGACGACTTACTATTCTGGATTCATAGATGACATTTTTTCTTTAGGCTTTTGCTTTTGTTCAAAGTTGTTTTTTTTCTGCCACGAACAAATAGTCGATTTCGCTGGCTGGGGTATTTAATTGCGTCGTGTTACTTCACTTTATAGCACAAATAGCGCGCACTGTGTACTGTTTATATTTCCAAAAAGTTTTGTTTTTCTATCTTATATTGTATATATTGCAATGATCTTGTGGGAAATTCGATAATTTCCACAAATTCGACAGCCGAGAACGAGAACAATGGCGACTGAAAAAATGACGAAGTGGCATTAGTGTGGTAGAGTGTCGTCAGTTATGAGCAGCAGTGTTGAACAAGGCAACAATCAGGGCTGCAATTTCAATATAAATGCCTTGCTATCTGCATCCGCTGTTTTTGGTGGGCGGTAACCCACCTACAAATATACATACATATGCATGGACAAAAAATCATATCAGCAGTCAACGAGGCTTATTGGAATATCAATTTAATACTTGCATCTGAATATAATCTCTTATTATACATTTATATATTATTTGATTCTAAACACGTCATTAATAACATTTTGAGTTTCCGCTTGCATATGCATATATGAATATAAATAGTAAATAATAATAATAATATTAAATGTGAAAGATTCGATAAGCGGGCAATGGGAATGCATCGTTTAAATGTTGAGGGAAAACTTGAAACTGTCTCTTATCTCCCCTCTCACTTTATTCCAACGAATTCAATGTTAGCAACTGTTTGAGCACTTTCGTCTGTGATGTCTCACGTATCTCGCCAGCCAAGAACATCTCATCGACAACACTGTAGACTTTATAGAAATTAAAAACGAGATCCAGCTCGCACACATTATGGAAGTACTCGTTCAGCACCTCCACAAAATTATGAATGGCTTCCAGATAGCACAAGTTATTGTCATTGACATCCACGCAGATGCAGAAGTAAAGGCCCGCATAGCGTCTATATACAATTTTGAAATTTCGAAACTGGAGTGAGGAAGGAGAGGGAACTATTAGCTTATAACTGTTTTAGGATATTTTGAAGTACCCTTAGTTACCTCAACAAAGTTGGTGTGCTTGGCATCGCGCACTGTGACCACGGCGTGAACTTCTTCGATTAGTTTCTGTTTTTCGTCGTCATCAAAGTTCATATACCATTTGGCCAGGCGAGTTTTGCCTGCTCGATTTTGTATGAGTATGAATCGTATCTGTGGAAGTGTTGCAAAAATTTAATCTCTCTTTTTGCTCAAATGCTAAACGCCTGGCTTACCATTTTACGGTATGTGTGTAGGTAATTACTTGAGTAACTACTCGACTATTTACAATTTTCAGCTATGGACGCAGCGAAAAAAAACTGATTATGAACAAATGTGTATCACTGTTGCCAGGGCTGGCTGCGTCTAGGGAACAGCTGTTGCGGCGACCAGTGTTGCACATTGTCGTATCTACATGTCGGTTGGCAACGCCACACTTGAATCTCTGATTACGACGTTTTCACTTTTTTTTTGTTATATTTGTTTAGGCATTACCTGAAACTAGTCATTAACACCTCAACTGAATTACCAAAAATGTTGACGTCGCGCTTGAATCTCTGGTCGCGCCTTCAGTTGTTGCGCGGCTGCTCCACAACATCAATGGGCCAACGAAAAGAGGCGACAGCCTACGATACGATACACGATCCCCTGCAGGCTCACGCTCTCAAGGAGCAATGCATTTTGGTGGACGACAACGACAAGGTCATTGGTGCTGCTACCAAGGCGGACTGTCATCGGGTGCATCCAGAGACGGGTGCCGTCAAGCTACATCGAGCATTCAGTGTTTTTCTATTCAACACCAAAGGCGAAATGCTCGTTCAACGGCGCTCCGTGCACAAGGTGTGATTGGAAAGTGGAATCCCATTGATTCATTAACAAATCAATTCCCGTTTTCAGATAACATTTCCAGATACGTATACTAACGCCTGCTGCAGCCATCCACTGCACGACATTGAGCAGGAACGACAGGAGCCCAATGCACTGGGCATTCGATTAGCGGCCCAGCGTCGTCTCAACTACGAATTGGGAATACCAACGCATGAGATACAACCGGAGAATTTTAATTATCTAACGCGCATCCATTACGCCAATACTGGGGACGGTGTGTGGGGCGAACATGAAATTGATTATATACTCTTCCTACAAAAGGATGTGTCGCTCAAACCGAATGCGAATGAGGTTAGCGAGGTGAGGTATTTGAAGCGGGAGGAGATCGACGATGCCATATCGAAATTTAGTGCACCGTTGACACCGTGGTTTGCACTCATAATGCGTCATCGGCTCAAACAATGGTGGGACAATTTACATAAACTCCAGCAGTTCGAAGACTTGCAAAACATTCAACGGTTTTGAGAGCCAAACACAATACACATTGTGATTCACGCCTAACAACAAAACCCCAAATCAGACCAAAAAACAAAAAAATATCTGTTGAACCTCAGTATATTGTTTTCGCTTTTTATTTTTATTTAAATTCGCATTATCTATACTCAATGGAAAATAGTAGGTATTTGTTTAGGTGTGGTATGCGGACAAAGTGCACAAAGCAATTTTTCATGCACCTCCGTTTATAGTTGAATCAGTTCAGTACAACGTATACAACAGCATCACATATGTTTTTGTATGTATGTTGATTATTATGTAGATATAACAAAATATATATATACATAGTGTATGTATGTAGTGGGTATGCGTTATTATTCATAGCACAAACTAAATTTCTGTTTTTTATATATATATAAATATATGTAGATCGTTAAATGATCACATCACGTTTACCATAATCATCATTATCAATCTCCTAGAATCAACAAAAATAAATATTTACAAAAAGTTGTACTATAAACTAAGTGAGAGACTTCATAGGTTGGTTGGTATACAACAAAAATAAAAACGGCCGAATCTATAATATAACCCTTAACCTAAAGACAGAAAACATCTTTATGACAGTAGAAAAATAATATAGAGAAAAAAAATAAGACACACAATAAATATATAGCTGCAGCATTTAACAGTCTCGAAGCGCGCACTTCGATGTGTGAAACGGTGAACAAAGCGCAAATTAATTTCACGTTCCCGGCGTCACCGTTTCACTTGGCACCACCTTGGCACCGTTTCCGGGGGGGAAAACCAGCAAACAAAGGTTTTCTGTTTACAAATTACCAAAACAACTTAAAAACTAGATTTTCAAATTTTTCGCACTAATACGTACGAGATGTGGTAGGAGCATTTGTAGTATATAATGTATACGTATTTCTTGCACGAATGCGTCGAAGTTAGGTGTATGTGCGTGTGAGTGTGTTTTCGCAGTGTATGCATGCGAGTGTGTTTGTGTGAGTGTGTGTATGCGTATGTGTGTGTGTATATATGTTTAGGTCAGGGTTAGCACATCCTGAATTCGATTATTAGTAGTTAAGGCACATGGTATGAGTCTATCGTGAATTTCAGGCTCGTTTCAAATTCTCTTTTTTTTTTTTTGGTGCTATGCACCACATTTAGGACAAGCCAAATAGTTTTAGGGCGTTGAAGGCCGTGGCCAAGGCGACCTCGTCGGGCGTTTTCTTCATGAATGCTGCAATCATTTCCACAATTGCTGGCAGGCTGCACGGTTCGTTGCGTTGAAAGGTGCAATATCTGTAATTTAAAAAAGATATACATAAGACTGCAATAAAATGAATCAATTCTATATGGAACCTGTGTAAGTAGAGTAAAGATCGTTCCGTAATGCCACTCTTCACATGCTGCGGCAGTTTGGAAGCTCGCGTATTGGGATACATGAACGGCGCATCCGTTTCGACCAGCAGTCTGTCCAGTGGCAGCGTGCCATTATCCAACAGCCTGCGAACGCCAGTATCTGATTTGTCCTTGCATAAGTAACCCGTCAAGCTGATGTAGAATCTGCGATCCAAGTACTTAACCGCCTCTTCGGCTGTGCCCATAAAACCTCTGATGATCACAGGCGGAAGATTCTCGAATCTGTAAAGACAATCTGATATTAATATCATCCAACATATTATAGTTGCGATAAACGTACGATTCACCACTTACTTGTCGAGTATTTCGAGTACATCATTCTGAGCCGATCGCTCGTGGATCAGCAGAGGTTTGTTCAGGCGAATTGCCAGATGCAATTGCTTTGCAAATATCTGTTTCTGCACATCCGGCTCGGAGAAGTCGCGCTGATAGTCCAGGCCGCATGGACCAACGGCAACGCACTCCTGTGCCTGTGCAATATGCTCGAAGTCGAACCATGTGGACGGCTCCTCCACAATGGACTTCGAGTCGTGCGGATGTATGCCAGCAGTCGAATAGATGATGTCGGGATAAATGCGCGAAAGGCGCAGCGCCTCCTTGCTCGATTTGACCGAAGTGCCGTGCACCATTAATTTTTGAACACCTAAAACAAACGCAAGGTAAAATGAGATGAGAACCATTGAGAAATTACAAGAGAAAGTTACCATAGAAATGAAAAAAGGGTGTGTTCTAGTACCCAGTAATCTGTTTATAATTTCCCCTAAAAATAATTCCATGATTCCATAATCGATTTATAAATCTCCCTACAAAATAATTCCCTGGCTTATATGCTTATAAATCGACTAGTTTTCTATTTCTTAGGCGTGAGATTCAAATTTAGATTTGATGTGTGGTCGTTTAGATCCATTTAAAAATTGTGTGTTGTAAATCGACATTAATCGGTTTGGGAAAGTTTTCGAAACACTCAAATACAGTAGACGCTTAATAATTAAATTCATTTTTGATGCGGTTTGGTGAAGCTTTGGAAATACTGCTATACAGTATATGCTTCATAATTAAAATCAATCAACTAAATTTTTCTTCTTTTAAATTGTATTTGTTCGACTCATTATTATTTTTATTTTTTGATATTCTACTCATTGAAACATTTTAATTTGCACAGGGTATGCCAAAGGCATGTACATTGCATCTATACATGTTGCACTGATGCCACAAATATCAAACATACACATACACACACACACTGGTTGAGGCTGTCGCACACATGTTGCATGCTTATCGCCCGTGTTGCTTGACCTTCTTAATGTGACTGTGTGTGTGCGTCCGTCTCTCTCTGCAGACTGCTGAACACACTCGCCGCGCCCAAGACAGCTGTCATGTCTTATTATTAGTCTTATCGTACTTGTTCTATTCTATTCTTGTTGTTTGTATTTTTGAACATGAACAAACCTGCGTCTCTTGCTCTTTGGACAACGGAATCCAGATCACGGCTATACTTTTTGTTGGTCAAATTTGCGCCGACATCGATGACAATGAGGTTCTCAAAGCAATGCTTCATGTTGTCATCAATGTCCAGTTGCTCCTCCACCTCCTCCTGCCCGGCGAGAGCTGTGGGAGATGTTGCGGCCACAACAACAGGCGCTCCTTGTTTTTGTTGTTCCATCGTATGTATGTGTGTATAGAAGAAGTGTGTGCACGAAAATAGCAATGACGTCGACGGAGAGAAGATGCTTTGTCTTTGTGTAATTTAATTAGGCTTGCGTTAGTCAAACGAACCACAGCGGTTGCGAGAGCCACGGAGAATAACTTGTGCTTTTCGTTGCAATATATATATTAAACAATGACCAATTAAGTAATTAACAGATGGAACGTTACAAATTATTAAAAATAAAAACAATACCCGACACGAACTACGACTGCTGGCAATGAGATATCGATATTAGTCATTCGACAACATCGATATGTTTCGTCTTTCGATTATTGCCCGCGAATACTCGCAAAATTTCTATGTTTTCAACTATCGCATTTGGTATTTCGACGTTCTTTCCGCACTGAATCCGCCAAAGCGATATGCTTCAACATTCTCAACATTGGCATTTTGGACAACAACTCTGCCGAGTTTTTATCACAGATCTCCGTATCGACGACCCCAGGACTGATGCTATAATTCTTCTTCAATATTAATTGGAGATATCATTAATGAAAACATGGAAGTCTTGACAAGGCACAGGGCTTAGATGGTGCATACATATTCAGGCTGTGGCACAATAGGCACACTGTGTCCGGAGATACTATTAATAATAATCGCATGTCCATCATTTACCCGGCGTCGCTGCATGGAGAAAAAAGCCTCTCGGGCCCACCAGGCAATACCCAATACATTGGTATTGAGAATGTCGCGCAGATCGACGCCATCGCCGTTATTCGTTATATAGGTGCAACGCGTAATGCCAGCACTGTTGACCAGAACATCTGCACCACTGAGGGTCTCATCACTCCATGCAAAGGAATCCATTACCTGTTGCTCATCACTTACGTCACACTGACGCCAATGGAATCGTTCAGCCCGATCAGAAGGTAGTGAAGCCTTTAGCTGATATTTTGTTTTTTGCAATCCACATTAAGGCATGTTAACGGCTTTCGCAATATGTTAGATTACATTAATTAATGTTACACTTGAAAAAATGTAAATAAGAAATATGATGACGATCTGCAAGTCAGTCAACAAAGAAATTGAAATGGTAATTTTATCTTTTAATTCAATTATTTAGTACATTTATTTCTGCTAATATGCGTGTATCTTTGGTGTTAGTTGTATTTCATATAAATGTTTATATATTTCTATATAAATGTATTCTATTGATGTTCGTTATATATGCTTATTGTATAGCTTGATAACTTATTGGTTTTTGTTCAATTTAATTTTTTTTTTGTTATACAATAATATTTAACAAAATTATTTTTTTTTAAAATATTTGTTAAATATAAATTTAGTTTTAAAACTTAAAATTCAATTCGATTTATTTGATAAATATTACTTATATATCTCTTTTCAAATCGTTGCATGTATGTATGTTCCTAGTTTATCAAAGTGTTTTAAAAAGCGTTTGCGGATGTCCTTGAAATTAAACTATTTCTGTTAGGCTCATCCAATCATATATGGTATATAATAAATATATATATTATCTGCTATACATTTGGTGAAGCCGTCAATAATAATACAATAAAATAATAATTATAATAATAATTATGATAATAATAATTGAAATATTAATAATTACAACATAAACATATAAAAAATAATAATTGTAATAATATTCAAAGGTATTCCATAAGTTACTAAAATATTTGGTTGTTATTGCATTGCCGCTCTTGTTTGAATTAGTAAATATTTTAATATATCTATGTATATACTGCACGTATATAATATTTAATATATATATATATATATTTATAATATATTATTGATATTGATATTTGCTTTGTATTTTTGTTGTTGTAGTTTTTAGCAATGCACTAGGCGCTGGGGATTTGTTGTAATTTCGTTGAATCTTGGTTTTGTTAAAGCTTGAAGCTGGCCAACTTGAGATGGAATCAATGCTTATTATTTAAACTAAATCCTTGTTTAAAATGTAGCTTTGTAAAAGCGTGCCATAAAACAGCGCCTAATGCCCGCGTGTTTTAACCTTGATGCGAATATACTAATATATATATATATATATATACGTATATATAGTATAATTTGTATATTTGCTTTTGTATACATACAAATGTTCGACTCGTTTACATTTATTACTTGACATTTATAAAATTTTGGCTAACAATAAAATTGCATAGTTTTCGTTATATGTATATGTTGTAGTTCCATAGTTACTCATATTGTAAGTATGTATTTATATATATACATATATATATATATATATGTACATATATATATATGGCTTATTTGCTAGTCATTTATTATTTAAATTGTTATCCTTTAGAGTTGGTGTTGAATAATGTTTCGATTATTGTTTTTATTAGTGATACGTTTTAGTGCGAATGCTCGGACAGCTTGTTCCACCTTCCCCCTCTAATCGTCTTGTTCACTGTAGTTTCATTTTTTCTATAGACTTAAGAGTACTGATCTAAACCAACAAATTAACAAAAAGTACATAATTTCCCCGTAAACATTTCCATGGTCGACTGTTACTGCTTTGTGCGCTTTGCAATGTTTACTTAACAGTTTTCCATAACTGTTAGTTTTGTTAAACCCTATATCTCTAATGTGTGATGTCCTCAATTCGATTTGTGTTCCTTCGATTTGGATATTTGGTTTTATTTGTTATTTTGTGTAAAACTCTAATAAAATTGATTATTGTTTGTTTGATAGATGTTATACAGACGTTGTGTATTACATATATTGCTTATTCCAAAATCAATACAAATATATATTATATACATATGTATATATAAATTGTAAGAATTGTTCATACAAAAATTTAGTAGGTACGTTACTTTAGACCTCGGTGTTTCTCAAATTTGTTTTCTTTGATACTGGACATTCCTGCGCGTTTTTTTTTTGTTTTAATAATATTATTTTTTGTTTAAGGACGCGTTTCACTCTTTTCGCTTTCGTAGAAAATGTTTCAGCTTGGCCCATTAATTTCGAGCTGCTGTTGCTTGTAAAAAGTTGCTTTCCCTCGCTCAACACTCAAGTTAGGTATTCATAGCAAGCTGTGATTCTATATATGTATGTATATATATTGTTTTTTTTAGATATTATAGCAAATGATGAGTACAAACAATCTTAAAATTGCATAACATTACTGAGTGATTATACCATAGTATAGTCAAGATTAGATTTAGTTGTTCACTATTGTACTGCTGTGTTTTCCTGTATGTGTGTGTGTGTGTGTGTGTGTGAGTGTGTAAATATATGTAGCACTATTATAACACGTGTAAATCGTTGAATGACTCGGTTTGATTTCCGTGCATTACGTGTTGTCATCTTGAGTATTTTGGTGCTTAACTAAGCAAATCTAGTTAATATACTCTTGCAGACGATATGAAAATATTGTCAGGATATGTATAATGTCTATACAGCGACATTTCTAATCTCAAAAACTCTAAAAACGCTATTTCATAATCGAGTACTTCCGGGTAAAGACTCCGATGCTATTTCCATTAAAATGTCAAGTTAATTTCATAATCATATAATAGTTTGGAAATATCATATTTGTATTCAAAAGCGATCCAACTAATAAGAATTACAATTGTGTAATCAAGCTCAAAATATCTATGCAACTCTGAATTCGTTTTCATGATTTGATTATCAAACTCATCAATTATTTGAACATTTTTACCATTTGTCCCAGAGATTCAGAAATATATAAAAAATTTGCCATTTGTCTGCAAGGGCATTTATTCTTCGGCACGCCGAAATAAACTTTTCTTTCTTGTATTTTATATGAACTAGTCCTGTTCGCCAGTCGATAACAAGTTGGTCATACCCCCGCATAAGTGATCTTCGAATAACGACGGATATGCGGCACGTTCCGGCCAAGCTCTGAACTTACAGGATTGCCGACTTCTCTCACAGTATCTACCCCCTTCCAGCTGCTCACCCTCCAGTGTTAACAAAACTAACTACTTAGATCTGCTTGTATTTTTGGTGTCGGCAGTTTATATACGAGTATGTATGTATGTATTTATTGTTTGTTTGTAATTAGTTTATATATACTTATGCACTTTTCCACTTTTGCTCGGATTAATCGTACAGCTCCGCATTGCGGCGGGGTGAGGAGCTGGCATAGCTCAGCTGGGAATCGGTTTTCTTTAGTATGGATACATGATGAGTGGGCGCATCGCTGGAGCGATTGTTGATCAGCGAATCCTGCTTGTGGAGCAGGCCACGCCGCTGATCGGCAAACGAGATGACGGAGTCCTGTTTCACCAGCTGATGGCGTCGCGGCTCGGGTCGCTGATCCACAAACGAGATCACCGAATCCTGTTTGACAAACTTCTGTCGCTTGTCGAGCAACGATGCGGGCGTTGCTGTTGGTGCACCTCGTCGCGACTCAATGGAAATGGTATCCTGCTGGGTAACTATGGAGTCTACGGAGCGATCCTGAGCACTCAATGCGGCCACTCGGCGCGCTTCCATGTAGGAGACAATCGAGTCTTGCTTCGATAAGGAAACCTTGCTGCCATTGCTGTCCTGCTGGCAGAGCAGACGTCGTGTGCCGGAGGCGTCGCTGCAGGAGCTCTCCTGCTTAATGAGAAACTGACGCGATCCATGCGAGTCCTGCTTGAGCAGCATGTGCTGCGACAGATTGCTGTCCTGCTTTATCATCATATTAGGGCGACGTAACGAGTTGTGCTCGTAAATGTAGGAGACGGCATTGCCCTTGCGCAGTCCCGGGCTGCTTGGACTCTTGCGGGAGCTGTTTGGATGATAGTGCGAGGACTTCCTAGTGCTGGTGGTCGACGAGGCAATGGCCACGTTGTCATAGTATCTGCAGCAGGAATAAAAGAAATGATAAATAGCAAATGTATAACTATTTGAATTGCTGATTATCAATTTGTTTTGATTTTAAGTTTAAATTAATCACTAGACACCCACCTGAGGCGACCGCAGCAGCTGCGCGATTGGATGATGGCCGAAAAGCCGCGTCGATATTTCTTGTTGACCGAGTAGAGAATGGGATTGATGCAGCTGTTGGAGGAGCCGAGCCATTGGGCCACTGGCATCACTTTCTTGAGTATCTCGAACTCCTCCTGCGATATGTCCGAGCCGAACTTGATACGGGCAAAGATCACGTAGAGCGGAAGCCAGGAGACGACAAACAAAATGACAACTGCCACCAGCATTTTGATGACCTTCACCTTGCTCTTCTGCTGCATACGGTCCATTTGCGCATCCTTGGACATCTCGCCGGGAATGCTGCGCGTGGAGACCTTAATCCAGATGAGCACATAGCATAACGTTATCAACGACATGGGCAGCAGATAGCAGGCAACCAAATTGGCCAGCAGGAAATACAAATTGCCATCGGTGCCCGGTGGCCAGACCTCCTGGCACAAATACTGCGGCTGCGTATAGGTGGAGATGAGCGCATCGGAGAAGACCTCCTCGGCTGGAACCAGATCGAAGAAGAGCAGCCAGGGTATGGTGGTGACCAGTGCGATTACCCATATGCCAATTATCATGATACGTGCACGCCGCTTCGTCATCTGCTTCAATGGCCACCAGATGGCAATGAACCTGCAAGAAGTTCCAACAAAGAATGTTTGAGCAGCTGCTGCTGCTGCTGAGATGTCGCCGCCTCGTCAAATGAGGATAATGGCAATCACGACGATGATGATGGTGACACCGGTTCAAAAAGTCAAACCATGCAAATATCTTAGCTAATTAATTCGCACACGCAGGATGCCCGGCATGATTAAGCCTTTTTCTGCTGACTGTTCGCTTGTCAATCTCCCACACGCCGCCAGTCTATTGAACTTCTCTCAACGCAAAACATGTGCGTCTTTAACTCTGCTTCTCCTAGAAGTGCCCATTTCTTACATGCCACAGCCATAATGAGACGAAATTTGAATAAGAGCAGCACCAACTACCAACAACTACCAATAAGCCAGGGGAAAGATGGAGACGATATGACGACGTTTGCCAAGTTTTCATTTTCGCTTAGTGCCACTGATTATGGCTCTCCGTTCAATATCCTAACCACAAAAAATAACAAGATTCGGTCAGGACCCCCAAATATTGAAAGAGGAAAAAAACAAAACAATTATGGCTAAAGCATCAGCTCAAGTTCATAATCCTGCTCCTGTCTCTGCTCCCGTTTGGAGCCAACATTGTATTATACTTAGCCATTTTGTGTCGTCTGTATGCGGGAGCTTTGCGGATAAAAAGACACAACGGTAATTTCATTATGGGTCGGCAACAAAGTTTTCAAACAGCAGCTGATAGACAAAGCCAATTTCAAACAGTCCAAATGCATATAAATGTATATTTATATACTATATATATATACATATGTATGTACGGGCTGTACACTCACAAGAAAACTGAGACAGAAAATGTTGCGAATTTAGAAAATAATATTGAGCTTTGAAGAAGGCATTCAAAATTTACATATTATTATACTATATTATATATATATATATATATTTATATGTTGCTTCCAAAATAAATGCTTAAAAACTTATATGAATTTTTATATAAATTGTATATGTAAATTCAAACGGATTATTCATCTAGTTGCCAAAACTCGGTTCATTTTGCGTTAAATAATGAAATTTCAAAACTTTTGCCAAGTGCCAAACTTTGCGAAAGCAATTTTAAATTAGTCATTGTTCGAAGATTAGACTTTATTTTTTGGCATTGTAGAGAATACAAATAAACATGCAATAGCAATAAATTGCATTAACATAATTTGTCTACAGGATTTAGTTTGAAGGTCAACTCATAAATCTGGCGGCTCGCAAAATTATGTTTTTCTCCGTATGGTCAAAGAAATGGAGGCTGAGTCACAGTTGATAAGGCCTGACAAATAGCCAACGGAAGCTGACACCTATCATTCCTGAGCGCCATCTGAATATAAACTTTTCTGCCTAATATATTTGCGGAAAGTAATTTACATAAAG
The DNA here is from genome assembly GCA_035041535.1 of Drosophila cognata. Lineage (NCBI taxonomy): Eukaryota > Metazoa > Arthropoda > Insecta > Diptera > Drosophilidae > Drosophila > Drosophila cognata. The sequence goes on along the minus strand of JAWNLC010000571.1, from coordinate 5,376,671 downwards.
AAATGACAACAGTTTAATAATTGGCCCACACAATGCCAGGCTCTGCTTTCAGTTTGGCGCTGCTTTTATGGCCTGTTCATCCATCAAATAAACAAGCAAAGAAGAAGAAGAAGCAAAAGCAGCGTAAATGTGTTGCGGTTACTCATACGCACTGTTGATATTCGGGTAACTTTTGTACGGAGACATTTCCGCAGAAAATGACAGACACAGAAGCCGCACAGTCATTGGCATTAAGACCACAAGTGAGTGGCATTATAGAAAGACACACAAACACACATACACCCTCCACATTCACCGCCATCCGAGTGGTTTATCTGCGGCTCTTGAGATAATATTTATATGGGCGAATGAGGCAGAGGGTGGGCTGTTTGGAGCTGTTTGATGTATATATGCATAAAACTAAGAGCCCTAATTAAATGGCGTTGGCTAAGCAAGTGATAAGCAGCGAGCGAGCAATGCCTACCCGTATATCCAGGACATTCCGGCCTGATTTAAGTTCATGTTTCGGATAATAAATCTTAAATTTGGAATCACTTTACGAGTGCTCGTAAAATAGAATGAATCACGAGAACGACATGGACATGTACACGGGCTTGTGACACTTTGAGGCTTTTTATGCTGGTGACCAAATGATCAAATGATGTAGTCCCTAGCAGACAGCTCCGTGACACACACTCCCCCTCCCCCATATACTCCCCTCGTCGCACTTCACTCTGCTGCTGTTGCTTTCGGCGCTGAATAATGACCAGAACAGCGGCTACAGCCACTGGCGTCTGCTGTCCCTAAGAAATTGATATAAATGAAAGCGCTGAACATAAAGCGTTGAATCTTGTTATTACCCTAACTGCTGTTGTCCTGTGTGTCCTGCTTGGGTTCCACGCACACGCCCACCTCAAAACGTTTTACAGCCACTTGATAAATCAACTGGACGCAGGATTTGTGATTATGGAGGCTTAAGTTGTGATTTTTTTATTTTATGTATTTTTGGTTTTTGTTATTTTGTTTGTGGAACAGGAAACACAAGGCGAGCCTTAGGCAAAGCTTCGAAAAGCAACCCGAGGTCAATAAACATTCTAGAACAACAAAAATGTGCCGCCTAATGCCAAATACGGACAAGGCGAGCTATGAACTTGATCTTGAGACTGGCTGAGTCTGAAACGCCGACTCACCGCCGACTCACCGCCGACTGCAATCAGTAAGTCAGTAAGTCAGTCAGTCAGTTACCAGTTTTCCTCCAGCCGGCTTGCAATGAGCTTCACGGCGTTCACTTTTGCAATTCACTGCATCCCAGCGGTCAGCCAGTTTTTGCGAGCCAACTCCTATAAAAGCCCCACTCGACGCGACATTTGACAACAGTTGCAAATCATTTGCTCAGCACTAAACAAATAAACTCGGAAACGCACCAAAAACACAAATCAACTACAAAATGTTCAAAGTTGTGAGTATTACACAGTGAATGACATCTGCTGTTCAAGCTAATAGTCAAACAACTCCATTTACCAGCTGTTTGTGATCGCCGCCTTTGTCGCTGCTCAGGCCTATGCCTATCCCGGCGTTGTAGGTGTTCCAGTCGTCCACAGTGCCCCCTTGGTTGCTGCGCATCCAGCAGTGGTGCACACACCCATCGTTCATCATGGCGCCCACGCGGTTCATGCGTAAGTGGCCTGACTGCCTCTCAACCGAATTGCACATTAATAATCTTGTTTCCCCTAGCCATGTGGTGCATCATCCCGCACCCGTGAAGGTCGTTCATCCAGTTGTCGCCAAGCCCGTGGTTGCTGTGCACTCTGTGCATGCTGTGAAGCCCATCGTGCCACTGGTCCCTGTGCATCATGCTGCTCCCGCAGTTGTCGTGCATCATTAGAAGCAGCACCTGACACCCGTAACCCGTAACCCTAGACCCATCCCATCCCATCCCAACCCAATCCTGTATCCGAGCCCACAATAAAAGTTCATAGCCACGTAAAACAAACACAAAACGGATATACTCATTTTCGTTGCACTTACCTGTCTAGAGAGACGGCAATTAAGCTGTAAACCGATGCTGCCACGGACACACCCTGTATATAGGGCACAAACTTGCACATCAGCCAGCCAAGCATCCAAGCTAAAAATCAAGGAGGGAATAAATAGAGATACAAAGAGTATTTTAATATACTGCATAAACAATGCAAAAATTATGCTGAGTAACTCTCGGTCATGTCTTTAGTCTTTAGTCTACTAGACTGAATTCTCGACTAGTCGTTGTCGTTGTCGTTGGTTGTCCTGTTTGCGGTCGGTCCTGGTTAGCGTTCAATGCTTTTTGTCCACGTTCACATATATGTCGTCGACATCGCTGTTTGCTGACTGAGATTTATGTGCTGCATATCATTCATAATTTGGTGACAAGTCTCAGATTGCCACCAGTCACAAGAAGCAACCACACGAATCCATCGGGATGCCTCCTTGTTTGCCCGCCCGCAGCTTGCCCAAGCTAATTTGTATTCTCTTTATTATATTTGATGGAAGATGGAAAGCATGATTTGCTGTATATTTATATACTTACATTCTTTACTTTTAACATTGTTTCAGCTACACTGAACAAATAAAAGGGGCAACATGTACATCTTGGTTTTTGCAAAACACAGGACACCAAAAACTATACTTTTTTCTAAGTGTTCAGTTGCAGCTCCATTGCTGTGTTATGAATTCTATGTTACCAGCAGATAACTTAGTCAGACACAAAAGGCTGTAAAAACACATAAGAGCCAAAGGAGAAGGAGACAGGGGCGGGGCCGTGGCCCTTGAATTCTGACTCTTTGGCACACGCAGTCAACAAGGTTGATGACAGTGCAAACAAAATTAGGCGGCATCGCAGATCGAATGGCAATTAAAAGGTACTAATAACTACGATTACCATGATAACAAAAACAAATGAGAAATTACATCGTTAACACCGCGCAATGAGGTCAATGCACTAAACGGCTCCCACAAAATCGCAATAAATCACTCACATGACAGGGTCAGAGACGCATCCTGTGCATTTATTCCTACAACAGATGTGGCTGTGACTCCAGCTTCCTGTCTCGTTCGCCTGTCTTATTTCGTTTTTGCTGTCGCTTTTTATTATGCATACGTACTGCAATGTAAGCGAATTGGCCAATAAAAACTAAATTTAATACGATTCGGCACATAAACATGGAAATATTATTATTATTATTTGGTGGCTTGTGCGTAGATAGACCGAAACTGAACTTTTTTTGGGGCAACACACTCGCCAAAAACCACGTGCGGACACACTTCACTGAATTGGACAGTAGCTTAAATAAATTTTAGATACATGTCTTTTTTTCAGGCTGCAACAGTCAGTGCAACAGTCAGATATCACATAAATTACAAGTTACAAGCTATTCATATTAAGCGTTTTGTGTTCTTTTCAGTTTGATATAGAGTTGGCAAAAAACTTTGTTGACAAAAAGTTGACAATTGAGAGTAAAAGAGACATTAAATTATAGATTAGCCATTCACTTGTTGAAACATATGCTGAAAAACAAATGAATTTAAATTTAATATCTATATGAATTAAGTCGCGCGCAATATTGATGGCATCCTACTGATAATAACAATCAATATTCTCTACTTATCAGCATGGCCTTACTTTATGACCTTCAACCTCGCTGTAAAATGTCACGCTGAAGTCTGTACGATTCCTTCTCAATATGCCCTCACTGAGAGTATTTAAATGATGTGCTGAAATGTGGCACCCATCGAGGAACATAAACATCACTCAGCTAATAGAAAGCAATGTCTTAGAAGCGTTTCATTTGAATGTGAATGAAATCTATTTGTTAAAAATAAAATTGTTTAAGCAATTTTGAAAGCAAACCTTCCAAGACATTCTTGTTAACATATAAAAATATAATTCAATTCACTTTTAAGAACATCACTAAAATGAATTAATTCAAATCTGATTAATATATATCATACATAATGATTTTTTAATAAATTTTAAATTGATTACCAAATTACATATATCGGCTCAAAAGCAAGGAAGTGTATTTCGTATTTGCCATCACGTTGATATCAATGTTTGCATACATTTCAGGCCAAGTCAACGCAAACTTCTCGCTAACTTTTTTTGCCTCGTAGGCGAATTTGATGGGATTTGTTTCTGCATTGTTTGGGTTTCTTTGGCAGAGAAAAGATAGCAGCCTGTGGCATGAGGAGCCCATAGGGGAAGGACATAAACATAATGAAATAATCGGGTGGAACAAATCTGGCGCTGTCGGTGCGTTTGGACGAGGGTTCGATTGAAATAGGCGTAAATAGCTACGGATATTACTTAGAGCATAACACTTTTGGAAAATGCTTTATTGTTATGTTTATCATCTCTGCTGCGTCACGTTCACGCCTGCCACGCAGGCTGTGTGCTAAATTGAATTGAAGATGCCACAACCGCAACACAGAGCAGAGCAATCAGGCGAATCCTAACTAGGAGCTGGAAGATGTAAGTTAAATGCTGCAAGCGGCACGTAGCAGCAAAATTAAAATACAATCGGTAAATAGCCAAGTGAAGAAAAATGACTTCATCAGATAAACACCAGCAGCTGCAGGAATGGGTCGGAAATCGTGCTACGCATACTGCTCAATAAAAATTGAATAATCATAAATATAAGAAATCAGGCAATTTTGAATTCATACGCATTGTGTACTTATGTGTACTATGCTAATTTAGAATACCAAATTCTTATTTCAAGTACGGTTTTTGCAATTCCGAAAATTGTTCCGTGCGACGGACGGAAGCTAATTTTGATTGCTTGCAAAACGACTCTTGTACAGACATGTCTCAAATTGTAGGCTAGATTACGTGGAGATGGAGTTCTCTTTTAATCATCTTAAAATTGAACAACGAATGCTTTTTAATTAAGAACTGAACATTTACTTGACATCTAAAAATATTTGTAATGTTTATTTTGTTCTCGTCTCCACAAATTTCATACACCGAAGTCGATGGCTTACTCTGCTCGAAAAATTTCTTAAAGTAATTGTACTAGAAATTTGAAGAAGTAAAAGCATTTTAGCAATAGCTTTTTCTCTGAGTGCATTTGAAGACAGCAAATCACCTCGCCGTTTAATGAACAAATCGACAATCGTGGCTTTAAAATACGTGAGACGATTTCAAAATGCGAATGCAGTCAAAGATCTTAATGATAACGATTTGGCATTGATAACAAGAATGGCTGCGGAGCTGTAAAATGCCATAAAAATCCAATTAGAAAGTACCGCACAATGAAAAGTGGGGGGGAGGCAGGCAAACCAGGCAAGGAAGGACATGTAACGCCGTGTCTCAAGGTGGCATCGTTCACCCGCTTTGCTCGGCAAATCAATTCGTTTCGCATTTTATTGGTTTTCCAAACACACACATAAATAAAGGCTGAAGTCGCAGTCGAGGAGCCACAGGCCCTGCCCAGGTAAAAACAAACACATCAAGCACACACACACACACATTGAGTAGTTGTCCGTGTGTGTGTTTGTGTGTGTATAACCCTGACTATTAGGTTGTCGAGCAAAATATTTAGGTCAATTCATCCAGCCGCAAAGAGAAAGGTCCTTGAATGCAAAACAACTTTCCATTGCAATTTCTAAGGCTCCGAAGGTGTGTGCTTAGATAATGACAGCACAGCACCTAAAACACCAGCAACTAACTGCATATCCAATCAGTACATATCTATATCTATCTATAACCCGACGTGCAAATATCAAATGTCTCAAAGCATAACTTTGGCTCACAACTTAACTCCACTTAAACGGTTGCCGCTCGTGCGGCAGCTGCAGGCATTTGGCTTAAAAGACCTTTGGGCCATTTTCGTTAACTTGGGGAGAAGCACACAGCATGTTGTCGCCCACAAGTCAAAATGCCAGCATTCAATAATAGCCCAAGGGCTGTCGCTATTTATTATTGTTCTTGCTGCCGTTACTTGGGCCTATGCAGCAACGTCTGGTTCTGGGTCTGGGTCTGGGTCTATATTACTTACCCCAACCTAAGCCAACACATAGAGACACACATGCACACACACACACAGACACACACAGACACACACAGAGACACACTCTTTCACACAGGCAAACACTCGTATAGTGACCCACTAAGGGCTGGCTACCCCGCTGCACCCTGCGCCTATGTTGAATTTGTGAAATTAGGTCAGTTCTGTGTCGATGATCCTTCAGGCCACCCTTAAAGCAACAACACCAATGCGACAGAGAGAGAGAGAGAGAGAGAGAGAAGGAGAGAGAGAGAGCGCCTCTGAGACAGCGCGAGTGCGCACTGATATACCACTCCAACAAAAAACTCACACACTCCAACACACACACACACACACACACACACACACACACACACACACACACACACACCCAAACACACACTGCTGTCTGCTCATTCAGTTTTCCACCTGGACGCTTGATTCGTTTTTCTTGTTTTTTTTTTTTGCCATTCGGTTCATTTCGCTAACCACAAGAAAAACAGCCCCAACCCCCAGCGACCTGGGCACCCCGCTCTGCAAGCTAAGCAACACTTCAGCGCAATTCTTTATACTGTATGTCTTATGTTTGCTCTTTGTATGGCAACAAAAAAAAAAGGACGAAAAAATACAAGAACATTTCTAAGGCACAGCGCATTTAATTGGCAAACGTTGGCGCCACCAGCGAGCCTAAATGCGGCCAGCTGTATTCAGCTGTATGTTGAGGTAGCTGCTACGAGGGCTTGGAAGGGGGTTCGGGTCTAGAACTGGGTCTGACCTGCCCTGACATGTCATGCATTGCAATCAGCGTTTGATTTCTGAAGGATTTTGATCATTTTTTCATGTCGACGCTGGGCGCCCGATTTGGATTTACATGCAATTTCTCAGCCAGGAGCAGGCCCTGTGACAGTAGATTTACCCAGTTGACAGTTCACACAAACAAACACACACACACACACACACACACTGACATACACACGGCAGGTTGTAAGACAGATACTTACAAGGTGATGTAAATTTATTAAAATTAAACCCTCACAATTATGCGTAACCTCGTTTATTGGGGCCAAAAGCCAAAGTGGCCAAGATTACAAAAAGTGGCCTTTCATTAAATGCGAGTATAATGTAATACTTGGACATTTACTTGGATTACCGTCATTGAGACTATTAAAACGGTTGATTAAAGCCCTTTAGTTAATAACAAAAGGAATATAATAATATATTGATTGCTTCTTGCGTCAACAAACATAAAATTATATCACTTAAATCTAAAATATATGAATCAATGCTTGAAGACGAATCCGACGGGATTCGGAGTATATCTCAGTATAAAATATAAGTAGTATAAAAAAATAAATGATAATATTATTTTTAATATATTAATCCGCTATTTTTCTGTCACCTCATTGTCCCGAACTTTGCTATAAAACTTTCATAAAACCCAGACAAACCCATTATGAAAGGAAAATGTTTTTATTACTTATATAAAGTAGTACAATTCGTTCCTTTGACATGCGACAAAATAAATAGCACTCAAACGGATATGGCTAGATGAACTCATCATAGTCGTAGCGACTTCCTTCCTGTTGTGCCCCATTGATATAGTATATACCAAGGTTATAAGAGCAATGCTAATGACACTGGCAAATATAATATGAGAAGCGAACCGAAGATTTCACAATAACACCGCATAAAATTTATGCTAATGCACGATAATATTTCAGAACATTTAGTTGATTTCAGAATTTTAGCACGGCCAGTATTAAAGCAGCTATTAGCATTAAGCTCGATACTCCGAGTCGACAAATTGCGTGCCATATGCAACGTGCCGTTGGCCGGGCCTAATCCAAGTGTCGATTAATTGCCAAACATAAATCCAGCTAATATGCGAAGCTCACAAAACGGAACAAAGAAAAGGAGAACTAAACGCGAGACTTGCTCGACAGGAGTGCTAATGAGCAGTCCATAAATTTGCTGACAAATGCTGCTGAGCCACACAAATCGTACGAATATACATACGTATGTGAGTAACGCTTCAGATAATGGAACAACAGTTAATCGCACGCTTTCTTCATTTATCAATTGCTTATTTTGATTACAACTTTTGGTCCTAAGCATACATTTATTAATTACATGCATTAAAATTGAGAACGATGAAGCCCAACACTTTAATAATGGAGGAGGAGGAATCACTTTAAGAACACATTTTTTACCTTTCTACTGAGTAGAAGAAAAAATGGAATTAATTATCGAAATAAAATGCTCTAATTAGGAAAATAACTTTTCTGAATAATGGCGAACATTTTTAAATTCTTTTTAATTTTCTTCTTTCATTTTGTATACAGACAAATCGCAATGCCTCATTAATCGGAAGTTGGTTTTATGCTAGAAGTTTTTTTCTATGTTTTATGACCACTTTTTTTAGTTAAATATATATTTAGTTGGGTCTAAGTCAATTTCTAAAAACCCAATCAAATACACTTGATGTTGTGTATGATTGGACTCAGGGCAATACTTTAAATTGCCGTAGTAAAATAAATATAAAATGTGGGTCTACTTACGGACAAAGATGTTTCCGATGAGCGTGGCTGGCAGACAGAAGACAATCACCAAAATGTCGGCAATGGCGAGGTTAACGATAAAATAGTTGGTTACGGTGCGCATACGGGGAGCACGTAGTACGACGGCAATCACAAAGCTGTTGCCGATGAGACCGATGAGGAACACCGCAATATAGGCCACACAGTAGACAATGGACATGGCCAGCGAATGACGATAGATCGGATCGAAGCCAAAGTCTACGTTGCCATCCAGTTGCTCCCAGCGTAAATTGCTATCATTGTAGGATTTGGTCGTGGACACAGACGAGATCAGGCTAGTCGTTGCCGGCGACATGCTCAGCAAGCTGGCAAAATAGGTGGATGAGGTGGCATCCGCCAGTGCAATGCCACCGTGCCCCATTGCAACTGCCTGCTGCGTGGAGACTAATGCCAACTGGGAAGATGTCGCCGATGTTGTTGTCGCTGCAATGTTTGACAACAAGGAGCTGGCGGCGGGTGCCACAGTCGCTGTTGCCGTGGTCAAAATTGTGCCCAGAAGTGTGTCCGTAATGGGTCCGTTACTCAATTTAATAGCACTCGATGTGCTCGAAAAGTTACTGCTGCTGCTGCTGCTGCTCTCATTGAAGTTCAAGAGTTTCTGCAAATCGACGAGATTATGCGTGAAATTATTTGCAAGGTTGGCGACATCCTCCATTATTTCATTTTGCTCCGACATGGGCCAAGCCTCGCCAGGATCTGCTGTTGGCGTTGTTTCTCTAACTGTGCCATTGCTGCTGCTGTTGGTGGTTAATCTTGCTGTAGTTGTAGTCAATGTAGTTTTTGCTGTAGTCGTCAGCATGTCGCCAGCCGTATGATTTCGATGTTTGCGCTTGCGAATCTTGCCACTGGAAGCCATCACATATAACGAACAAATCTGGCTGCTTTTAATGGCGTCTGGGTTTCGGTGTCTGAGCAATTTTGATGCTCGTTCGGATTGCTGCTACTTCAGCTGCTTATATTGGGGTCATTCTTACAAAAAGTCTATAAAATTGGCGTCGCTTGGCATTTTGCTGACATTAAAAATAATTCCTATTTGTATTTTTTTGGGTTTCGGAGTTGACGTTTGTTGTTTTTATTTAGTTGTTAGTTGGGGTTCGAGGATATGTTGGTATTATCGTGGCTGTGCCGAATTAAGCAACATTCAATTAACTTGTATGCACAACAATGTGTGTGTGTGTGTGTGTGTGTGTGTGTTTGGGGTAGTTTGTTGTTGCACAATACTGGCAATTTTAGCGCTTCCCAAGGTTGATATGCAGTTCGCAAAATATTTGTAGCTGCATACATACATATATACATATACCTGTTATAGTTGTTGTTATAATTGTAGTTAGTGTTGTGGTTGTTGCTGTTGTTGTTGTTGTTGTTGTTGTCGGCTGTTCGCCAGTTTGGTTCGGTTGTTCGGCGCTTACGGTTGCCTTGGGATGGCATTACGAAAACTCTGCGAGTCCCTCAAGGACTCGTGTGCATATTTTAGATAAGGCCAAACGTTGGGTGCCCTGGACAGCATGGACAGGCGTACCGTTAGTGGCGGTAGCATTGAACGCTAACGCCGAAAACAAGAGGCAGATGTGGAGGCTGGCAAACAGTCGCTGTTCAGCTGGCTCAGGGACAGGGACATGGCCAAACATTCACACATGCGCAGGCGACATCTGTTATTAACTAATTGAATTGCCATTATTCTTTCAATTGTTTCTGTGGGTGTGTGCGTTTGCTTTTCATTTTTCTCCTGTTTTTTTTTTTTTTTTTGCTGCAAGTGCACGTTGAACTCAAAAGAGGTGTGCCAAAAGTACGAAGTGGATTCGACAAGCGAACAAATCTAAACAACGTCCATGCTCAAAAATAATACAAATTCCATTAGGCACAAGTGCCAAAAGCAATAAACACACTTTGACAAGCAGAACAAACTGAGCCGAACAGCCATTTGAAAGAATGTTTTTATTATAATATTGTTTTTTTTCCTATTTTCATTCCTTTTATTTTGGGGGTGTGTGCGCCAACTCTTGGCCCTGACAGACGAACTGGCGACAACAGACCCATTAACCGAAAATCAATGTGACAGAATGGGGAGCAGAATGCTGAGAAAGTGAAGCGTAAAAACGCTACGAATTTAATTGTGCTTGTGTAGCTCTGGCATCCTGCCTGACCGCACTTTCAATGGTCCATTGGGTCACAGCAACAACGACAGCGACAACGACAACAACTGGGATAATTGCAACAACCACAAGCTTTGTTTGACAAATCGCTCACAGGCAATGAGGCCAAGACAAACTAATTAAGTTTCTTGCTGGATTTGGGTTAAAAGTGCATAACACTAAACTATCTTAAACTGCAACTTCACACAACTCCCCCCCCCCCCACACATACACACACACACATACACACCCACACACACACACATATATAAAGAGAGTTCGACTAACACCTACACAACCACAAGTTTGAACACTACGCGTGGTCGTTTCCGTATTGCCGTTCCATGGCTTTTCTTTCTTTTTATTGGTTTGTTGGAGACCGCGAGCTGTGAACGGTTGCGTGTCTGAAGGAGCACTGCTGCAAATGCTGCACAGCCAGTTCGCTTTTGAGGTATACGGCTCGCGCTAACTGGCACACAATCTCACACACACGATAACAGGAGCCGAGTGAACGAACAGTTGCCAGCGACGAATACAAAACGACTGAATGTAGGTCCTTGTTGCCAAACCGCGCCCGCCGCCAGTTGCCAGCACTTGGCTTCGTATCCGCTCAAACGCGCCCGAGAGAGTGGGTGAGTGGACGAGTGGTTGGTGGGTGGTTGGGGGTTCACTCGTCCTTGCCGCCTGTGTACACTGAGCTGAGCAAATTGGGAATGGCTGGTGCCTGAACTGAAACCAAACGGCCCTCAAATGCATTGACAGAGTTATGCTACAAACATTTGTTTTTGTTGTTGTTACTGTTATTTTCTCTGCGTTTTTCAGCTCTTTTTGGTTGTTGTTATTTTCACAGGCTCAACATTGTAGGCTCAAAAATTGAAGGACCACATTTGGCAATATACAAGGTTGAATGTCAGAAAATGTCAGGGAACGTCCTGGCCAGACCCTGAGAGAAGCTACTGCTGCTGCTGCTGGTGTTGCTGCGCCCGATGTGTGGAAAAACACTTTACTTAATCAGGCTTAACAAGCGCCTATGCTTGCCCTTCCCTGCCCTGGCCTGCCCCCCTTCCCATCACTTCCCATCGCTGATTATTGCCTGCCCGTCTCCATCCATTGCCCTCTCGGGTCTCATTTTGTGCCACAATAAAGCATGTTGATGCTCGGAGTCCCATTCTTTGGGCAATACGTTTATTGAGCCATTTGACCATTTCCCCCCAATTTTTTCTTTTCCTTTTTTGGTTAGCACTCGCATTGTGTGCTCTAGTATTGTTGCACTGCCGCAGGAAACGAAAGAAAAGCAACAAGCAATTGCTCTTGTCTATCATCATTGCAGGATACACGTGGGCGCCCACAGCGTATACGCAATTTCCGTTAAAGTTGCCCCATTATTCCTGTTGTTTTCTTTGCTGTATTTCGTTCCTTTTTGCTATTGTTATTGTTTGTGTTGACAATTGCCGCCAGTTTATGCGTTTTTCTCTAATGACTTCCCCAGCCTTATTGTTGCTTGTTTCCTTCTGTTTAGAAATCGGGGGATACAGTTTTTGGGGGCCTCCCGTTTTGAACATGGTTTACGGAACTGTTAAGCTGGGTCGGCAATTTGGGACGCCAACTCCCCAATGTAAGCCCAGGCTTAACCCCAATTGTTTTTAGCATACTTCTTCTTTAAAGTTTAACGGCAGTTTGGCAAGTTTCAGTTCAGTTCAGTTTATTGTTGAACTCGTTAGCATTCGTATGCACTCACTCAACCAGAACTCTCAATTCAATTGAGTCATTCCCACCAACTCACTCAATGAGAGAGTGAGAGTGAGTACGCAAATACCCACCCCGCAGGATGCGTTGAGCACAGGATGCGCGCGCGCTGCGAAACAGCTGGCTTTCCTGCTGTGCCACGCAAAGGTTCAAAAACCTTGTGCTTGGTTATATACACACAAACAACACGATGTTGATTTCTACACTGCGCAAAATTACTAGCGCTTAAATTTACAGCTTGGGGCAAAAGTAATCAAATTTAAAAACTTAAACCATTCGTATTATTTAACTCATATTTTTCTTCCACGACTTGTTATACATATGGGGAAAATTAATTATAATAATAATAATACATTATGCCACAAATATTTGTTGAATTTGTTAAATTGAATTGCGTTGAAATCATGAGCTCGTTCTTCAGGCTCATTTAATTATATTATATATTCAGCATACCGATTAATAAAAAAAAAAAACAACAGAATAATTTGTTTTTGTTAGATATAGATATCTTTATTCATACTTATTTTATTTTTTAACTTACTTTGTGTAATATTTAATTGCAATGTACTTACAATTATGATTCTAAGATGGTCTATAACATTTCAAAATAATCCTACGATTTACCATTGTTTTATATTTCTTCATCATGTCAAAAGAAATTATTTAAAGGTGGTCTTATTATTGGTTTGTTTTCTACAAAAGTTAACCAAATAATATTCTTCCAATAATATTTGGTAGGTAGTCTTCCCAAACCAGTCAGCCCATAAGTTATCATTTCAATAAACAATTCCATTAATGGCTATAGTACCTATCAAATGCCAAATTACACCTGATTTTGAATTGATGTTACAAAATATAACAGTATAACAGAATTTAACCCAGCATTTGGGCAAGGCTGTAGAAATTTCTAGTAGCAGACATCTGGCAAGTCTGTAAGTCAATTCAGCCCATTTATTTGCCACTAACGCACAATAGCGATCTGGCAAGTCTGTGACTCAACTCAGATCCATGTATCTGTCACACTCGCACAATAGCGATATGGCAACACGTTGTTTTTAAAATAAAGCGAGACAAAAATAATGCTTTGTTTTTCGCTGAAACTTGAAGGCTCTTTAGACTATAGAAAATATGTTGTCTGTTGAATTTGGTTTTTAATATGCTATTGAAATAAGTATACTTATTAGTATACAATTTTACAGGAATGCAAGATGATAACTTTTTCCAGCTGAAGAATGGTGACACATTTGATAAACATTTAGTGGAAAATTTATAGAGCGTAAAAAATTCCATGACAAAGGCATCATGGCTGCAATAAACGTATTCAAGCAATGCGTCACGTATGCTGCATAACAGCAGTGTATTCACTCGCACTTTCGGGACACTTCCATAGCAAATAAGGGAGACAAATGGATTTCTCGAAGCATCGAACAGACTGCATCGCCAGCGTATAAATAGAGGCCGCAGCTCGCAATGCATTCACTCGCAAAAAAAAGTGTTCAAGTGAAGTTCTATCGTGAAGTTTTGAAATTATTGGGGAATATATTATTTATTGTCCCAGATATTAGTGCTGCTGTATACATATATATATATATATATTTATATCTTAGATATTGCCATATTGGCAATGGAAAAGTGTAAAACAACTGCTGGAAAGTCGAAGCTGAGGAGTTACAACATGGCACGAAGATTAAAATAATTGCTAGTGTTTCAAGCATTATTCGCTTTGAACAAAGAAAAAGAAATCGCCACGTCGTCGCCATCATCAACGTGGGCACGTCAGGCAAATTTCACAAATGAGGAAATGGCGAAGATCGAGTTGAGTCCCACCTTTGGCTAGAAAGTTGCTTTCTTAGGCAGGCTGAAACTAAAACTGAAGCTGAAGCTGAATCAGATGCAAAACAGATGCCAGATGCCAGATTCCATGGCGAGGCTTAAGGCTAAGGCAGGCGAGGAATAGCGAAAACTCAGTTTCTCCAGGATTTAAGGAGTTTGCATAGCAAGCCAGGCTTGTTCTCTATCTTCTTATACGTAAGCAAAATTTATAAGCATAAGGTGTAGTTTTTAATACTTTCGCAAATGACTCATGCAAAACGTTTCCAGACGTGACGAAAGCGTATTTTTTTTGTCTTGCTTTTGTTGCTTTTCTAATTAAACCAATTCTACTACTATCAAAATTTCCAAATATTGTGTAATTAACTTTTGCAATTTCGGTATTGCGTAATATAGCATCAATGGATGCATTTCGATTATATATGTAAATGTTTCACCCCGATGCCAATGTCTCACCATCTTTGGTCTTCTCGACTTCTGTCTTTTTCTCTCTGCTTGACCTCCCGCGGAAGAGCAGCTGGCCTGCTCTAAAAATAGCCCGCAATACTTATTTGCATGTAAATTGTTCTTACTCGTATGTATACACATATTCCATCTCACTCTTGCCAACGACTGCTGTCGTTAAGCAGCTACAGCAGCTGCGCAGTGAATTTTGACCCTCCTTTTTTCTCTACCTGGGTGTTATCATCTCTTGAATACGCAGTTTCCTTGGAAAATTCAACACAACCCAAAAGTTGTATACATCTGTCTTGCTTATATTGGCAATTTCTCTGCTCCTATCTACATATAGAAACTAGTTTTTAATCTTAATTCATTTATTTATGCCATTTTGATCATTCTTTTTACAACTTAACCAAGCAATATGTATTTCTTTCTCTAAACTTTATAGTTGGGCGTGAAAAGTTGATACGCGAATAGATCGATGGTTAAACTCGGTTGAAAATGGGCAATTACAATAGCCGTTAAATGCTGTTGGGCCCTATTAGCCGAGTTTTAACTGATCTGAGATTGTGTCGCGGCCAACAAAGGGGTACTATCTACTCTCGTTTCTATCTGAATGGTTGATCGTGGAATGAATTATAGGAACCTGTATCGACTTCTCTGCTCTACTAAGCCCTATTCAAAAATGACGCACAATTACATATCTATACGGCCTTCTATTGTGTTTACCTATCATCATCGTACCGGTATCAATACCGATCCGAAACAGAAATATATCACAGTACTCTGACATCGATAGATAAATATTCGTATCTGGATTAGCAACTGAACGGAAAAATCAAATATTTTTTTCTTGTTATATATTCTTTTTGATGTAAACATAAACTTATTGAAAGTACACGTAATGTGTGGTTCTTAAGCTCTTAACTACCAGAAACTGTTTATATGATTTTCTGTTTTTGTACACCTCCAAGATTTAAGAAAACTTGTGTCCATTAATTTGTAAATACTATATACTCTTCCAGTTTATATATACCAATAATAGAAAATGAGAAAAAAAGAATTTAATGAACTCACCGAGAGAAAAAAAGAAGCTACAAACAAAAAAGAATAAAACAAATCGTAAAGTTCCAATAAATTTCGAAACAATTGTTCGCCATATTTTTATTTTAAGCTAAAATTCTAAACAAATTTCAGTCATCATTTTCGACGTACAAATGGAGTAGGAGCCACTGATCTCAATAACCGATAGAGAATTGTTTACATGATCTAAGTATAACCAACATAATGAGATTATACAAATTCTTTCCACGAAATTATATAAACACAATGAGATTGTGCAAATCCCTTTCACGAAACAAAGGGTTAAAATACAGGTATATATATATATAATGATTTTCAGAAACAAACTATAGCCGTAATCCACAAGAACACATCCATTCTCATATTTGAATATGGCGTACCCTAGGGCTAAAGACTGACGAATGTGATGTTGATAATTAAACTCAGTCTTAATAAATAACATCACAAATCAAGCGATTAACTGAGAAACACTGCAAATTTTGTATCAGCGACCTCTTTTTGAGTAACAATCTAAAAATATAAAATGGTACAAACCAATTACACGTTGTCTCTAAAATGACAAAAAAAAAATATTTAAAACAAATTCCAAATTTAACACACTCTTGAAGAACAAAATTAAACTCATAAAAGAAAATAATGCAAAACAGAAATCGGCCTTTAATATCAATTAATAATATATGTCGAACTTAACATAATTACAACACATAAAACGAGTTGAAAATTTCCTCAAAAACATAAAAATAATAAATTGATACAAGCGACAACTGGTTACATATTCAATTAAATTCACGACAAACCGCCTTAATTGACAAATAATAATAAATACTTCCACAAAAACTCATTCACACAAAGTAAGACATCTATGATCATACAAGTAACTTATAACATCAACAAGAAATGCATTGC
Source organism: Drosophila cognata (assembly GCA_035041535.1). NCBI lineage: Eukaryota > Metazoa > Arthropoda > Insecta > Diptera > Drosophilidae > Drosophila > Drosophila cognata. The sequence continues at coordinate 5,359,934 of JAWNLC010000571.1, read as the reverse complement.
TGCTCATTTTTGATCTTCAGATTTTCCATCGATTATCTTTTGGGTTTTCAACCAATGTCACTGTAAAATCGGAAACGTCCTTTATCAACAATTTCGCAAAGAAATAAGTCAAATGTGAATATAGGATTTTGGTAATGAAATAATTGCAACAAAATAGCTTAAAATATAAATCTCCATGACAAGTATACAAAGAACGGAAAATGGTATTCATGTTTATGAAAAACTTTCTTTTCTAAAATTATTTTATGAAATCGACAAAGGTATTGGTGATAAACAAAAACAAAATACGAATTTGGTTATGACATCATTTATTCAATATATCATGTAGTATGAACCGATAACGGTTAGGGTATGGTAAATCCAAAAAGGGGTTTGTGTTTCGTACAACTACCTTACATTCCTAAGGGTAAGTGCTATACAAAAACAACTTTAAATTTGAAATAAGTCTATGACAACTACAAAATTACAATAATGAAAATCTATGAAAACTCTTTGAAACTCCGAAAAAGGTTAGGGAATGGTAGAAAAACGAATATTTTGTGAATGAAAACTCCGTTCTAATGAGAGATTATATTATGAAAGTTAGGTAGGGGTTATTTAAAAACTACGTTATATCTGAAAAGGCCATTTGAAAATACGAATTTTAGTAATAAAATATTTATAATTATAATTTGAATGTCTATGACAACTCTCTGAAACTCCGAAACCGGTTAGGGAATTATGAAAATAATGTTATACATATTTATTAAAACTGCGTTATACTATATTATAAATCTTATAAAAGTTTCTCTACGATAGGTAGTAAACAAAACTTTACAATATGAATTTCTCTGACAACTCCCTGAAACTTCGAAAACTGTTATGGTATAATATCGAATATTGTGTGTATGAAAACTGCGTTACATCAAAAGATTATATTTTAAGAGGTAGGTAAAAGTTATACTAAAGCTCCATCAAATTTGTAAAAAGCTCATATGAATTTTGGTCATGAAGTATTTTTCCTACAATTGGAATGTCTATAACAACTCTCTGAAATTCCGAAAACGGTTAGGGTATGGTTAATCCACAAAAATTGTGTATTTGTTTATTAAAACTGAAACATAAGTTTCTCCAGGATAGGTGATAAATAAAAACTGTATTCAATTTGAAAAGTATGTGTGAAAATATGATTTTGGTTATGACTTGATTAATTACTATAATGATTTCTATGATAACTATGAAACTCCGATAACGGTTAGGGTATGGAATAATATCGAACATTGTGTTTATGAAATAGGCTTTCTATTGAAAGATTATATTCTAAAAGGTGGGTAGGGCTTATACTAAAACTGCATAAAATCTGAAAAAAAAGTTATATTAAAATAACAATTTTGGTCATTAAGTGTTTTTCCTACAATTTGAATATCTATGACAACTCTCTGAAACTCCGAAACCGGTTATGTTGTGATGAAAGTAACGAAAATGGTCCATGTGTTTATTAAAACTGCGTTATACTGTATAATGAATCCTATAAAATGTTCTCTACGATAGGTAGTAAACAAAACTGTATTAAAATTAAAAACTTATGTAAAAGTAGGATTTTGATTATGTCTTATTTATTTTACAATATGACTTTCTCTGACAACTCCCTGAAATTTCGAAAACTATTATGATATTATATCTACTATTGTATGTATGAACTCTGTATTCTATTGAAAGATTATATTATGAAAGGCAGGTAGGATTACACTAAAACTTTATTAAATTAGAAATAGGCTAATTTGCAAAATAATTTTAGATCACAACAAATTCTTCTTACAATTTGAATGTCAATGACAACTCTCTGAAATTTCGAAAACGGTTAGGGTATGGTTAATCCACAAAAAATGTGTATGTGTTTATTAAAACTGAAAAATAATTCAATTTAAAAAGTATTTGTGATAATATGATTTTGGTTATGACTTATTTATCTTACAATAATGATTTCCATGATAACTCTATGAAACTCCGAAAACGGTTAGAGTATGAAATAATATCGAACATTGTGTTTATGAAAACTGCTTTCTATTGAAAAATTATATTCTAAAAGGTAGGTAGGGTTTATACTAAAACTACATCAAATTTGTAAACAGCTTGTATGAAAATAAGAATTTTGGTCATGAAATATTGTTCTTACAATTTGAATCTCTATAACAACTTTTTAAAGCTCCGATACGGGTTATCGAAAAATGTATGTGTTTCAAAGCCTATATTATGGATATAACAGTATCTCCAGGATAGGCGATAAACAACAACTGTATGCAATTTGAAAAGTATGTGTGAAAATATGATTTTGGTTATGACTTATTTATCTTAAAATTTCTATTACAATAAGAATTTCAATGAAAACTCTTTGAAACTCCGAAAAAGGTTAGGGGAATGGTAGAAAAACGAATATTGTGTGAATTAAAATTGTGTTCTAATGAGAGATTATATTATGAAAGTTAGGTATGGTTTATTTAAAAACTACGTCATATCAGAAAAAGGCCATTTGAAAATATGAATTTTAGTAATAAAATATTTATGATTATAATTTGAATGTCTATGACAACGCTCCGAAACTGCGCAAGCGGCGACGGAATTATGAAAATGTTCCATGTGCCTATTAAAACTGCGTTATACTATATTATGAGTCCTATAAAAGCTTCTCTACGATAGGTAGTAAACAAATGAATTCAACTTAAAAAATGATGTGAAAGTATGATTCTGGTAATGACTTATCTTACAATATGAAGTTCTGTGACAACTCTCTGAAACTCCGAAAATGCGTTCTATTGAAAGATTATATTATGAACGGCAGGAAGGGGGTTATACTAATACAACATAAAATTTGAACTAGGCTAATATGAATATAGGATGTTTGGTCATGAAACAATATTCTTACAATTTGAATGTCGATGACAAGTTTATGAAATACCCTAAAAAGTTTATTATACTGTATTATGAGTCCCATAAAAGTTTCTCTAGGATTTACAACCTTTCTTGGAAAAAACTGTATTAAATTTAAAAAACTAATATGAAAATATTATTTTGGTTATGACTTACTTATCTTACAATTTGATTGTCTGTGACAACTCTCTGAAATTTTGAAAACGGCTAAGGTTTGGTAAATCAATAAAAAATGTGTTGAATATGTTTCTTAAAACTGTGTTGTGTTAAGTAATTATCTAATTAAGCTTCCAAAACTTTTCTATAGTGTACATGAAAGACGAAAAAATAATGTGAAGATAGGATTTGGGGTTAAATAATAATAATAATAATATCTTACAATATGAATGTCAACGTCAACTTCCTGAAATATTGAAATGTTTAGGGAATGGTAAATCAACCAAACTTGTTTATTGCTTACAACGTTTAGCATAATTAACAAAACTTATAATTTATAGTAGGAAACTCTTTATTTTTAAAAAAGTCACGAAAATAAACCATAATTTTTTTCTTTTGTCTGCCTAACTTATGTATTCGATTCACATTTGGAAACATGACACTATTATACTCTTCCACTTCATATCAGAATAAAAAGCAAATTCTTTCGTTTAATTTTTTTATGTTTAATTTTTTAGTTTCCTAACCCCGGTTTTAAACTTAATTCTATCTTGAGCACAGCTAAGTTAACTTGAAACATAATGTGTATGCATATGGTAAACACGAATACCTTAAACATTCTCCACTCTTTCAAAATATTACGCTAGGCCGCTGTCATCTTTGCATATGTCTAATATTAACACTGCTTCTCAATTCTCAAATAAACTTACTGCCTTTATGGAATCATCAATTATTGTTCGGGAAATACAACCACTGTGTAAATCACCTGTAAAAGTCCTTCTCAGCCCACTGATAACTTATTTACTCAGACTTATATTATGTCCATCCCCATTTTTGTTCACAACTTGAAAATATAAACACTCATTTACCCACAAGTTATACATATTTTTTCATTATTTTATTTCTACACTGTAACCCACACCTAATTTGAATGTCACTTGTCATACGCATACAACAAGAAAGAAACTCCGGTGAAAAAACTTTGCTTTCGAAAGTACTTTTCTAATATCTCGACTTTTGTGTTTGGTTATTATTGATTATTTAAGTGTTGTTTATATAACTAACGAAACGTTTTGTTTTCTATTAATTTTTCAAATTAAAATTGTGAAAATTATAGGTTCCTCGAAATAGAAAAAAACCTGAAATAGTAGTGTTGGGCTGCACAATGTTTATGGAAATGGTTACTAAATCATATAAAATGAAATAGATATTTATTAAAACATCTTTTTGTTATATTTATTGTGTGTGTCTCTAGGATATGACCAATCTTACAAAAACTGAGATAAGTGTGAAAAAACTAATATGAAAATTGGACTTTGGAATATGAAATAATTGCCTTAAAATATCTGATTAAATAAAACTTAAAAACCGATTTGAATTTGGTTTGAAAATTGTTTGTGTTTATTAAACTGCGTTATACTATATAATGAATCCTATAAAATGTTCTCTACGATAGGAGGTAGTAAAGAAAACTGAATCCAATTTAAAAACTTATGTAAACTATGATTTTGGTTATGACTTATTTATTTTACAATATGAATTTCTCTTATAACACTCTGAAATAGCTAGGTTATGGTATTATATCTAATATTGTGTGTATGATCTCTGTATTCTGTTCAAAGATTATATAATGAAAGGCAGGTAGAGGTTATACTAACACAGCACCAAATTTGAAATGGGCTAATATGAATATAGGATGTTTTTTTCGGGCTTGTTAACGCACTGACCCAGGCAAAACTGCAACCCACCTCCCAACCCAACCGACCGAGGTTACGAAGTTCGCGAATTGATTGAAAGATAGGATAAGACAACTGTTTTAATAGATGAACTGGAGGAAGCACAACTTATTAACGGGAAAAGCGTATTATAATTTGTTCACAAGATTCTAAATGGGTTATGAATAGCATAATTGGAACTACAAGTTTGAAGAACAAGAGGCAGAAAATTCATTGTATTTCTGATCGGAACTCCGAAGAATCAATCTCACTTATAAGCTTTTGTAAAAGAATAACAGCATTGCTTCACCATCAGAAAGAGAAGGAAGATTTATTAATAAAAGTCTACTACCGTAAGACGGTAAACTAATATTAGTATTCCAATGAAGACCCCTGAGGGCAAATAATAGAAATTGTTTTTGTAACTTGGTGACCATATACAAGATCCATATGCCAGAATAGGACGGAGTGAAGTGAAAGTGAAATAGGGATCGTCACATTCTTTTGACCAGCGCTTAATGAAACCCAGGACTTCAAAGGATCGATTAACAGAGGAAGAAATATGCTTGTCGAACTTAAGCTTGGTATCTAAAAGTATTCCCAAATCATTAACACATTCAATGCGTTCCAGTGGCTTGCCATGAAGAAAATATGTATTTAAATAGGACAATCGCCTATAAAAAGACATAAAAATTTGGTCTTACAATATTAATATATTGTGTGTGTGAAAATTGCGTTCTAATGAAAGATTATATTATGAAAGTTAGGTAGGGGTTATACAAAGGTCATATGAAAATACGAATTTTAGTAATAAAATATTTTTCTTACAATTTGAATGTCGACAACTCTGAAATTCCGAAAACGGTTAGGGTATGGTTAACCCACAAAAATTGTATGTGTTTATTAAAACTGTAACATAAGTTTCTCCAGGATAGGTGATAAACAAAAACTGTATTCAATTGAAAAATGTGTGAAATTATGATTTTGGTTATGACTTATTTATCTTACAATAATGATATCCATGATAACTCTATGACACTCCGATAACGGTTAGGGTATGAAATAATATCGAATATTGTGTGTGTGTGTTTGAAAACTGCGTTCTATTAAAAGATTATATTATAAAAGGTAGGTAGGGTTTATACTAAAGCTACATCAAATTTGTAAAAATCTTGTATGAAAATAAGAATTTTGGTCATGAAATATTGTTCTTACAATTTGAATCTCTATAACAATCGGTTAACGAAAAATGTATGTGTTTATTAAAACTGCGCTGTATTCAAAGACTATATTATGGAACATAAAAGTTTCTCTAGGATAGGTGATAAACAAAAGCTGTATGTATAACAATTTCAAAAAGTGGTGTGAATATATGATTTTAGTTATGACATATTTATCTTAAAATTTCTATTACAATAAGAATTTATATGAAAACTCTCTGAAACTCCGAAACCGGTTAGGGAATTATGAAAATAATGTTATACATATTTATTAAAACTGCGTTATACTATATTATAAATCTTATAAAAGTTTCTCTACGATAGGTAGTAAACAAAACTTTACAATATGAATTTCTCTGACAACTCCCTGAAACTTCGAAAACTGTTATGGTATAATATCGAATATTGTGTGTATGAAAACTGCGTTACATCAAAAGATTGTATTCTAAGAGGTAGGTAAAAGTTATACTAAAACTACATCAAATTTGTAAAAAGCTCATATGGAATTTTGGTTATGAAGTATTTTTCTTACGATTTGAATGTCTATGACAACTCTCTGAAATTCCGAAAACGGTTAGGGTATGGTTAACCCACAAAAAATGTGTATGTGTTTCTTAAAACTGAAACATAACAGTACCTCTATGATAGGTGATAAACAAAAACTGTATTCAATTGAAAAATATGTGTGAAATTATGATTTTGGTTATGACTTGATTAATTACTATAATGATTTCTATGATAACTATGAAACTCCGATAACGGTTAGGGTGTGAAATAATATCGAACATTGTGTTTATGAAAACTGCTTTCTATTGAAAGATTATATTCTAAAAGGTAGGTAGGGTTTATACTAAAACTGCATAAAATCTGAAAAAAGTTATATTAAAATAACAATTTTAGTCATGAAATATTTTTCCTACAATTTGAATATCTTTAACAACTCTCTGAAACTCCGAAACCGGTTATGTTGTGATGAAAGTAACGAAAATGTTCCATGTGTTTATTAAAACAGCGTTATACTGTATAATGAATCCTGTAAAAGTTTCTCTACGATAGGTATTAAACAAAACTGAATTCAAATTAAAAACTTATGTAAACTATGATTTTGGTTATGACTTATTTATTTTATAATATGAATTTCTCTGACAAATCCCTGAAACTTCAAAAACTGTTATGGTATTATATCTACTATTGAGTGCATGAACTGTGCATTCTATTGAAAGATTATATTATGAAAGGCAGGTAGGGTTACACTAAAACTTCATGGAATTACAAATAGGCTAATTTGCAAAATAATTTTAGATCACAAATTTTTCTTACATTTTGAATGTCAATGACAACTCTGAAATTCCGAAAACGGTTAGGGTATGGAATAATATCGAATATTGTGTGTGTGTGGAAACTGCGTTCTATTAAAAGATTATATTATAAAAGGTAGGTAGGGTTTATACTAAAGCAACATCAAATTTGTAAAAAACTTGTATGAAAATAAGAATATTGGTCATGAAATATTGTTCTTACAATTTGAATCTCTATAAAAACTTTTTAAATCTCCGATACCGGTTAGGGTATGATGAAAATAACGAAAAATGTATGTGTTTATTAAAACTGCTCTGTATTCAAAGCCTATATTATGGATATAAAAGTTTCTATGTGATAGGCGATAAACAACAACTGTATGCAATTTGAAAAAGAAGTGTGAATATATGATTTTAGTTATGACTTATTTATCTTAAAATTTCTATTACAATAAGAATTTCTATGAAAACTGCGTTCAAACTCCGAAAAAGGATAGGGAATGGTATGAAAATTACGAATATTGTGTGATATGAAAATTGCGTTCATATATGAGAAGATTATATTATGAAACTACGAATCATAGTACTGAAAAGGCCATTCTGAAAATACGAATATTTAGTAACAACTCTCTGAAACTGCGCAAGCGGCGACGGAATTATGAAAATATCGGAGATGTTCCATGTATTTATTAAAACTGCGTTATACTGTATAATGAATCCTATAAAAGTTTTTCTACGATAGGTAGTAAACAAATGAATTCAACTTAAAAAATGATGTGAAATTATGATTTGAAATATGAATTTCTGTGACAAATCTCTAAAACTCCGAAAATGCGTTCTATTGAACGATTATATTATGAATGGCAGGAAGGAATTATACTAATACAACATCAAATTTGAACTAGGCTAATATGAATATGAATGAGTATGTTTGGTCATGAAAAAATATTCTTACAATTGGAATGTCGATGACAAGTTTTTGAAATACCCTAAATTGTTTATTATACTGTATTATGAGTCCCATAAAAGTAACTGTAGGATTTACAACCCATCCTAGAAAAAACTGTATTACATTTAAAAAACTAATATGAAAATATTATTTTGGTTATGACTTACTTATCTTACAATTTGAATGTCTGTGACAACTCTCTGAAATTTTGAAAACTTCCAAGGTTTGGTAAATCAATAAAAAATGTGTTGAATATGTTTCTTAAAACTGTGTTGTGTTAAGTAATTATCTAATTAAGCTTCCAAAACTTTTCTCTAGTATACATGAAAGATGAAAAAATAATGTGAAGATAGAATTTGGGGCTAAGAAATAATAATAATAATAATATCTTACAATATGAATGTCAACGACAACTCCCTGAAATATTGAAATGTTTAGGGAATGGTAAATCAACAAAACTTTTGTTTGTGCTTGTTCAAACTACGATTATCTAAAGACAATATTATGGAGGATAGGTAAAAGTGTCTCTGGGATTGGTTATAGTTTATTGTTTACAACGTTTAGCATAATTAATAAAACTTATAATTTATAGTAGGAAACTCTTTATTTTTGAAAAAGTTGCGAAAATAAACCATAATTTTTTCTTTTGTCTGCCTAACTTATTCGATTCACATTTGGAAACATGAAACTATTATACTCTTCCACTTCATATCAGAATAAAAAGCAAATGTCTTTCGTTTAATTTTTTTATGTTTTATTTTTTAGTTTCCTAACCCCGGTTTTAAACTTAATTCTATCTTGAGCACAGCTAAGTTAACTTGAAACATAATGTGTATGCATATGGTAAACACGAATACCTTAAACATTCTCCACTCTTTCAAAATATTACGCTAGGCCGCTGTCATCTTTGCATATGTCTAATATTAACCCTGCTTCTCAATTCTCTAATAAACTTACTGCCTTTATGGAATCATCAAATATTGTTCGGGAAATACAACCACTGTGTAAATCACCTGTAAAAGTCCTTCTCAGCCCACTGATAACTTATTTACTCAGACTTATATTATGTCCATCCCCATTTTTGTTCACAACTTGAAAATATAAACACTCATTTACCCACAAGTTATACATATTTTTTCATTATTTTATTTCTACACTGTAACCCACACCTAATTTGAATGTCACTTGTCATACACATACAACAAGAAAGAAACTCCGGTGAAAAAACTTCGAATTTTTACCCATTGCTTTCGAAAGTACCTTTATAATGTCTCGACTCTTGCAGTAGTGTAGTGTATAGTAGTGTTGGTTATTAGATATTTATGACAATATGAATTTTTGATATGGATATTTGGCTGTGAAGTACTTGTCTTGCAATATGAATGTCTATGACAAATTCTCTGAAAATCTGACATGGGGTAGGGTATTGTATAATAACGAGAATCGTATATGTGTTTATTAAAACTACATTTATAATTTCTCTGTAGAATAGTTGATATAGAAATCTGCGATAAATTTTATAAAACTAATGTGAAAATAGAATGAAACCATTTCAATAAAAAAAATTGCGCCTATATTCTCAGAAAATGAAATAATTGCGTCTTTATGTATGGTATAGTGAATGAGTACAACTTTTTGAAAATCCGAAAAACAGTTGAGTATTCCACAATATGATAAATCCATTCATTCATTCAAGAATATAGGCGCAATTATTTAATGAAATTGTTTCACTTACATTATTATATATATAATATATAATGTAATATATATAATATATTATAAGTTGTTGCTGAAATAAAACCTTTTCAGTTTCGAGTTATGATTACATATATCTAATTTTGGTTTGCTCTTAAATTAGCACCATGGAAGTATTACATATTTTCATTCACATTTTTATCTCTATCAGAATAATCCCAATTATTTCTTCGCTCAAATTTTCTGCTTAATTAAGTTATACGAAATCATAGTATTCTTCACTCTGCTTGAGAATCCCCAAAAACGCAAATTATATTCTGGTTCCTAAATACAACCGATCTCTATGCATGACTCTATGTAAGCCTCGAATACTCAGTTGCAATCACAAGTAAAAGACGACATGTTCAGGTCAAAATCTAAATTAATGAATTATCATTTGTGACAAATACAACTAAAAATATTTGAAAAGATTGAATGAAAAAAGAAAAATTTGAAAAAATACACAGAAACTTTTAAGTTGACAACTTCTCTACGTACAGCGTTGGTTCCCAATAAAATACTTATGTGATCTGATTTTAATTTGAAAAATAATAATAATTTGAAAGTTACATATAAATTTCTATTTATTGTTTCCTCCTTAGTGTTATTTAGTTCACCTATTCTTAGTACACAAGTATATTTCAACATTGATGCGTTCTTCAAATTTTTGACATTATATCTTTCCTATATACCAAGAAAACATAATCAAGATTGAAAAAAAAATAATTGTGACTGATACAATTTCAAATTCTGTTTTTCCTTTACGAAATTAAGTTGAAACAAAGTATTATTTAACCCTTACTAAATTCTATCATTTTATTTTATTTATACATTTCCGTTGATAAATATTTTCTAAACACTAAATATAAAAAATACTTTTCGTATTTATTAAAATAATTCAACTATATAAAATACACATTTGTTATTTTTGAAATTATTTTCGTTCTTTTCGTATGAAATCATAGTCGACTTACAGAATCGATTGGCATATAGATACACATACGTATTTTTCAATATGTAATTCGATCTATAACTAGCTTCTTTCCCAACTCAATAATGTCGTACGACTAATGAAATGCATCTAATTTTCGGGTGAGGTTTTAGATGCGTTTCTCTCAGAAAAAACTCCAATTGGTATTTAAACTACCCAAAAAAAAAACCTCACCCACCAAATATATGACCAAAGAGATAAAATATTCAATATACCAACAAAACACCCCCCGAAGAAGTCTGGAGCTGGAGCTGATGACCCTTCAACTGAAGAAAGCAAAAAGGATTCTTGGAGAGACTTGCTGTGGCCTTTTGAGCAGTATATGGATCTGCCCTAGAAAATGAATATCATCCAAAGATGCCAATTACAACATTTTCATTATAACTAAATTCGAATATACTGATATTAAAATGATTTTTAAATAAACTTTGTAATCCCACAACGGAATTAAAATGAGTTTTCTTTATTGTATTGCTATTATATTAAGAGGTAAGTCAAAAACGATTTGTAATTATATTTGTAATTAGTTTGTATTTTTATTTATATTTGCTTAAAAAACTGAAACAATTAATTTATGAACATAGGACTCGAAAACATTTAATTATTGACAAAAATTCCAGAAGGTTTTCACACACATCAACTAAATTAATTGCAGTACTAATTTCGGTTTCGGTTTCTGTTTCGGTTTCGGTTTTACATCTTGCACTTTTGCATTAAAATAGACAATTAAAATGATTTATAAAATCGTTTTCTTTTTGAATATAAAAATCACTTATCTCTAAATGCTTAGCGTTCACATTCAAATTGGAGTCCACACGGGCCAAATTGCGCCTGCAATTTGAGTGGGCGTGGCGTGGCATCTTACACAAGATTTTGCAGTTACAGGCCGATAATACACAAAAATTGGATAAAAATTCAAGCATTGCATTTGAACTATTTACAAAAATATGTATATATGTTTTGCATTATTATATTTTAATTTTTTTTATTTTTATGTAGTTTTGAGAAACATCGAATACATTTGTGGAGACCATTTTTTTTTTTTTGGAACATCAATAACACGTTTACACTGTGACAATTAAAAATAAGAAAATAGGATAGAAACAACAAAAAGACGGAAAAGTGGCTGGAATTAGTTGGACCACAATTGTAATTGGGGAACATCGACTCGTAAAGTGTTTTAGCTTAACAATTGCAAAACAAAAAAGCTAAGCGATAAACAAATATAAGAGAGCTTAAATTGTTCGTTTTTCTTTTGAACGGGATGCGCTTAAAACTTGTCCATTCGACAATTTGAATATTATTTCGAGTGTCAATTGATTTTCCGTATGGTTGTTTTGTCTTATATTCTTAAAATGCATTCTCGCTTTAATTGTTAGTGTGTCGTTTGTTTGTTCGTTTGTTTGTTTTGCTTCTTGGTTTTACATATCTCTTTACTAAGTGAAAGCTGACAACAAATTGAAATACTTATTGATAGGTACCACTCAGAAATATGTATGCATATTAGTTATTGCGCTCCGACTGCTGGTGCCATTTAACCATACTATGCCATGTTGCTATTTATTGATTTGTCTTGTCCTTGTCCGGGGAGTGGAGCTCAATTGAGTGCCTTTTTCCATGATATTACGTGAATGCGGGAGGATGGAGGAGGGGGTTTTGGGTGGTAAAGGAAATCGAATGGTTCGAGTTTTTGTTGCCCTCTCTTGTATCGCGTGTGGCGATTTAGTGTAACGCACTCTCCACTAACTACTTATGTATGTTCGCTGCTCTTCAGTTGAAGTTTCTATATATTTGAAATATATATTACGTAGTACTTATAAAGTAACTCTTATATTCAGTTTGCCCACTTTGTATGCTCTTCCAGCGTTTCGCCTAATGTATAGTATGTAGTTATTTTTCACTTGCTCAATACTTTTAGCTAACTAGCAATTAGTTACATATGTATACACCGCGTACAATTTGAAATTTGTGAATCAATTCGCATAACATTTCGCTATTTACATGGATTTTGTTATTTTCATTATTCTTAATACATTTTTTTGTTTGTATTATTTATATTTTTTCGTAAATTTTTTTTTTTTTTTTTTTTGTTGGAAACGCCTTATAAATTTTGACTAGTTATTTATGTATGCACCTTGAAGAGGCTTCGGAATCGTTAGTTACTTTATAAACCGTATTGGTTTTTCATTTTCGTTTAAGGTTGCTTTATTTGTTTTTTTTTTGTTTTTTGTTTTTTTCAATTAGGACAAAAATGTTTTGTGTTAATCGCTATGTAATCGAGGGAAAATGCTAGTTTCTGAAATCCTTTGGATACAATCTTCTATCGTTAATCTTTTATCTTCAATGCCCGCCTGCCTGTTCTTGTTGTTGCGCTTTCATAAGAGCTTTATACAGTTGTTTTGTTTATTCTAGACCTATATCACCGCTTAATTGCCTTAAACACTCTAATTATTTTAGCATTTCTTGCTGATTCATTGTTGTCTTTGTTTGTTTGGTTGGTTGTCGTGTGTCTTTAGAAATTAGTTGATTGATTATGAACGTGAGTGCTGCTACTTATTAAAGTTTTGAAGATCGAATGCTTCAGTTTACTTTATCTTATGCTCGCGCTATGTCTGTAGCTATAATGAATCATACAATATATGTATATATATATATATATATATATATGTGTGTTTATATATATATGTATATATATATCTAAGTCTATATGTATGCATGTATTTATGTATCTTTTGCAAGGTATTAATTATGTATTATGAAACCAATGTGATCCTATGCAAAATGTTATTATTATTAGTATGTATATATATATATGTATATATATATATATATATGTATATATATATGTATATATATATGTACATATATATATATATGTATATATTTATATATATGTATATATTTATATATATGTATGTAGTATGTATAAGTATGCTTATTCTGTACTATTTTGCACTGTACATCTAAATACATGTGTACGCCATGTGGTTGGTTTTTTCATTTGCTTTTTGTACATTTTGAAAACAATACGAAAACTAAATAAATCTTTCACATACACATACGTAGTTGCTAGAAAGTGGTTGTTTTCATTTCATCTTATTTATTAAGTATTTTGTTTTGCGTTTTTCGTTTTTTTGTCGTTTGTGTGTGTACTTTTGTTGTAGGAAACATTTTGGAAATGATATAGAAAAATAAATGCATCGAACACTATTTAGCCATACAGAATAATTAGCTTTTAGCTTCTATTCGTATATGTAGTTGTTATTTGTTGTTTGTCTTTTGCTTAATAATTTTTGTTGCTGCGCTTTTTACTTTTGTTCCTTTTGTTTTGTGTTTTCTTTGTTGCATAATTGTATTACATATAAATAAATAGCATTTTTTTTTTTGCATATGTTTATATTTATTTAAATTTCAGCGCTATATTTAGCAAATAGGCGCGTTTCACTATGCCTAATACAAACAGCGCTTGCTCTAAGGCTTTATTGCAAACCATTTTTTGTTTCTTTTCCATTGAATATTGTTTTCCATTTGAATATAGTATGTCGAGTTTAATGTAAGCACTTCAAATTAAACAAAACAAAAGTGTGCTCATTCAAATAAAAACAATAAACAAATTAGTTATATACAGCAAAACATATTTGAATCGTTAACGCGTTACATATACAATATGCAAATGTACAATAAGTCTTAAATGTGTGTCTTGTATACATGTTCATCATATTGGGAGTTTGGTTGTGGTTTTGCGATTAGTGTGGCATATAGTGTGAAATTGTATAATTTGTGCACTCCCAAAATATTATGTTGCGCAGAAACTCAACTCTGCAGCGTCAGCCACGTCAACATGGTCAACAATAGCAGCCAATTGGCCAAATGAGCTGTGCTGGCACTAGATCCCGTTTCGCCGCATTTACCTGAAGAAAGAAAAACACAAATTGTTATATAAAATGTTTGATAAAGTTTTGTACAATTTAAGTTCGCACCAAAAACGGACAGATTGGCCACCAGATGGTGATCTGGGGGCTTCTGTGTGCCGCGATAGCAGGCATCGCCCACAACCAGCTTAGCTGCGTTGCCCTCCGTTGGTCTGTAGCTAATGCAGACACCGTGCTTGGTTCCCTTGTGCCGTGCTATAATATAGACGGTGCTGTTCTCGTTCCACGACCCATGACACGAGTACTCTGCAAAGAACAATAGAAGCATTAGTCGTAGCTGCATTTGTCGCCAGAGTCGCCACCTGCTCCACTTACCTTCCTCACCATCGACGCTGCACAGTGGGCTCACATCGATAACATTCGGTGCACTGCAGCCAACCCAAAGCTGTCGCTGTGAATTGTAATTGGTCACACAGCCCGGAACGTCGCGACGGCTTCGTGTGGCAATAAAACCCACGCTGGTATCGTTGCTATTGAGAACCAATGCTTGCTGCTGCTGCAGCTGCTGCTGATGTTGTTCCTGCTGTTGTTGTTGCTGTTGTGCTGGGGGTGCATTGCGTCGACTGCGGACGGGCAGGCCGCGTGTGTTGGCATGCCAGGAGCTGCGCTCCATGCGCTCGGCATTGCGAAAGCTTAGTGTGCTGTGACTGTAACATATAAAGAGCACAACTGTAGAAGGACTGTGTGTGTACGTGTGTTGTGTGTTGTGTGTGTATTTGTGTGTTTGTTTCAAAAAGTTCAAACTATACCCCTTGTGGCCAAATGAGCCGGAATCTGAGCCAGCCGAGTCGCTGTGATGATGATGGCCATGTCCAAGATGCGATTTGCCATTGTGATTGCGCTTGTGGCGCGTGACCAGGTAAGGCGGCCCAATTGCTCCTCGCAGATTGTACAGGCCCTCCATGGGGCAAATATGCGGTTCCGGATTACTTGCTGTTATTTAAAGAGAGACCAAGGGAGAGAGAGAGAATTTTAAAAACCATGCACATACTACTGCTGTCTTTGAACAGATGTGCACGGTGCGTGGCTTACCCAGCAGCGTTATGTAGGCCATCTTATTGAAGTCAAAGTGATCCGAGGCACAGGCATCCTCTAGACGAATCGCCGGCTTGCCTGTTTGTATCTCAATGACGTGCGTGTCCCGACGGTAGAACATCATGCACATAAAACCCGATTGGCTGCAAACGGCAAAGCAGGAGTAAGAGTCATGGCTATTCGGTTACGGTTTGATTTCTTATTCTGTTTACTTACCAACCGGTGGTGTAGTGCACCACAGCCATCATTTCGGTTGAGGTCTGTTTGTTTATCTGTTCGCAGAGAGCACGTGTCTCCATATAGCCGTTGGGCTTAATAATGTGCACAGAGCCATCGCTGTAAAAGAAAATTGGAACCGTTTTTATTGGCTGTCGCAGAGACGTCAACCGACGCCATCGGCACACTGTGTGTTGCCACTCACTTGGAATGATAATTGTAGACGGCATTGCCCATAAGTGCATGCCAGTGTCGCGGACCCTTGAACCAGGCCGGAAAATCGCAGCGCTCAGCCGCTGGCGGTTTCCGCAACGACATTATACGCGAACCAACCTGAGAAGGAAAAAACAGAAAAAAAAAAAAGAAATGAAAAAAGGGAGCAGTTAAGTGAAAAGCTCTTGTAATGGGACAGCTTTGTGTATGGGTAGGAGGGGTTGGTTGGGTGGCAGTTTGGGTGTTGAGTGTTTGGTTGCCTTACCTCGGCGCTGTCTAAGCCGTTGCAAGTGGCGTCGCCGGATTGTGCCAGCTTATACTCGGCATCCTTGGAGCTGAGCATGCTGGGGCCACCTGCAAGGGTTATATGGGCTCAGACAATGTTTCAGCTGTTGTTTGTCAGATTGCAGATTGCTTACCCATCAGCGAGGAGATTTTCTCGTAAACAAAACAACGATAACGCTCCTCATTCGAAATGGCATGATGATGCGACACAAGTCCCACCAAATAGCGTGAGTTGCCATCCTTCCAGGTCGCCAGGCAGGTCAATTCCTCAACTGCGAATTGAAGAAAATACGCATTTAGTAGAATTGAGATCAGCATGAGGGTAGGGGCTGTATAGCCGGATTGCTATTCGAATTCAGTTTTTGTCGTTCGCATCCCTAGTTCACTTAGCGTAGATTTGGTGACTTACCCGTACTCTCGGTGCCCTGTACATCGGGGCAGGCCTGAAAACTTAACAGCAGGCGACTCTCCTCGGTGCAGCTCTCGATATTTGAAACTGGTGACTTGCATTCGCCATGTCCACGATTATATGTGAAGATGAATGGACCTGCACAGATTGCAGCATTCAGTTAATTGGAGTTGTGGAATGGAGTTGTCGGAATTGCGGATAAAAACAAACTTACCCTTTAGCGGACACTTGACCGGTTCGGCGCTCTCACGGAACAGCGAATAGAGCAGAGCATCGCCCGGTATTTGATCGCAGAGATTCTGTAAAGTCTCACGGCCCTTGCAAAAGTCTGGGGGACATGATTATTTTAAAAGCACACATAAAAATACAATTAATGCAAATCGCTAAAACAGGTTGTCGCACACAATAAAAAGAGACACACACATAAAAATAGGAAAGTAGTACTTGAAATTGGAAAATTAGGGAGTTGTAAGTAGTTGGGATAAATAGTACAGAATACTCAGTAAATAGTATAGTATAGTTTAGTTTAGTTAGTTAGATAGAAGCAACACATTTAGGTGAGTTTTTTTTTGTATTTTAGGATTAAATGAAAAACAATTCTACAAAGGTCTAAAGGTTTTTTTTTGTTTTTTGTTAAAATTATTTTTGAGCACCGCCCTGGAAGCTGCGAGCCGCCCAAGCGACGTCTGTGAGTCTGCAACGTTGCAACGTCGTCAAGAATGCCATTTAAATTGCACAGATATTTGTTTAATTAAGTGGCCGCTCGTTGATGTTGCGCTGCTGAGAAAATTGCGCAAAATGAATGGCAAAATGGATACTTGAAATCAGCATCATCAGCATCAGCATCAGCTTCAGCATCAGCATCAACATCAGCATCAGCATTCAGCTTCAACAGAAATGTCGCTTGGGTGCTCTTGCTGTGAAGCAGCGCAGCGCAGCTTCGAGTGCGGCACAAATGAGAAACAACAACAATTTCTGTTGAAATGTGTTTAAAATAAGTAAGAAATGAGGCGCATAACGTTTACACAAACTCAAATCAAAAAGACAAGAGTATTTTCTGCTTTATTTTTCTTCTTTCAGCTCAGACAATGCCCAATAATTTTTTCATTGTTTTTTTTTTTTTTGGCTGGGTTGCATTGCTTTGCTGTTGTGTGTGTGTGTATATATATATATTATATAAACTGAAAAGCACAACACTTTGAAAAATATGGAGAGAAAAAAAAAAGAACACATGGTCTTTCTGGCTCTCTCGTGAGAAGACAAACCAAACCAAACCTAAAGGAAAGTAAGAACAACAAGGCAAAGGAAAATTTTGATTGTTAACTTGTTGTGGCCATAAAAGTAGTTTTTCTTTTGTATTTTATTTATTTTTTTTGTTGTTGCTAGGGCAAGCATAAACATAAAAACAAACACAAGTTGAATAATTGTAATCGTAATTGAAAAAGAAAGTGTTTATACTCGTATGCTAAAAATAATTAAGAGTACTTTGATTTGCAATTGGCAAATACAGTCGTTGATATTTGATATTTTTGGTAAAGGGTCCTCTCTTTTTAGCAATTTTGGAGTTTTGTTTTTTTTTTCGCTTTTTTTTTTTTTTTTTTGATTGTAACTTATATCCGTTTCAGTTATATAATAATATATAGATATGGTTAAAAACCAACATACAGGCAATAGTCATAAATATGTATTACAAAATGTTTACAGCTAAATAGGCACAACAAACAATTTGGAGCGTTTGGAATTTGTCTACAGCGATAACTAAAAATAAAAACAAGCACACGCAGAGAGTAGTGTTTGGAAAATACACGAAAATTGGATAAACACAAAAAATCAACAGAATGTTGGTACAAAAGATTTATAAGCCAGAATTAATGCAGGACATATGTGTGTGTCTATATCTCTGTGTGTGTGAGTGTGTGTATGTTTGTGTATTGTGTGTCTGCGAGTGTGTCTGGGACCGGCTCTTGAGTAACGATTGTAATTAAGTAGCAACTACACTTGATGAAAAGCAAATGGTATAACAAGGCGCTGTTTAGGGCGTGGTGGTGTTCCAGGTGTGTGTCTGTGTGTGTGTGTGTGTGATATGTTTATACGGGTTAATGTTGGTGTTGGTGTTGGCAACAACTACTACCGAGAAGCGTAGTATATCATGACAAGGCAAAAATACGACAGCACAGACATAAAAGATAAACTATGTATAATAATTTTGTATGTAGTTGAAATTAATTTCTTTCTTTTTTGTTTTTTGAGTGTGCGATGCACACGTATGTAAATTGGTAAATGTGTGTGTGTAATACTTATAGCTGGACTATAATACTGTAGTAGCCCAAACACAAACACAAACACACGCACAAACAACACTTAGAACGAACGGAATGAAAAATGAGACACACATCTAGTTGTATGTAGTTATTTGGAGTAGTACACACCGAAAAAGGACAATGTAAATTATGAAGAACCGAGAGCAGAAATTGTTGAGTTTCATGTTGAAATTACATTAATTAAATTTAACACACACATTTAGTATTATGTACAAAACCAAAAACCAAAAGAATACACAAAAGAAACAAAATCACAAAACATATTCACAAAAGAAACGTAATAAATTCAAATGAAAAGTACGTAAGAACAGTATCAAACTAACTAAAAGGTACAAACACGGACACACACATATGTTTACTAAAAACGAAACCACAACACGGAGGGGGGAGTTTGGGTTTTGGGTTGGGGTTTGGGTGGGGGGGGGGGGTGTGGTTTGGTGGTTTGGGAAAAGGTGTGAACTCATAGAGCGAATAGAATAGTAGTAGTAGTACAAATAGTAGTAGGATAGTAGTTAAATAGTAGTAGGTTGTTAGGTTAGGTAGAATGTAGTAAGAAGAAAGTACAACATGTAATTGATAAATGAGAGACAATTATACTAGCGGTCACCGGGCAGCCCATCCCAACATTTTATCATCATGTACAATATGTATACAAAATATGTATAAGTATATAATTTGCATCTATTTATTTTCTTTTTCTTTGTCATTTTTTTCGTATTCTTTTTGTCGGTATTTTTCTTTTTTTTTTTTGCTTTTTGTTCTTCTTTAAATTTGTATTTGGCAAGTGCAAAGTCGCACAACACGAGATAGAAAAAAATGTTTTGTTTTCTTTTTTTTTTTTAATTTAGCTGAAATCTTTGAAATTTTGTTCTTCCAAATCGACAAAAACAAAGTGTTGACAGAGAATAACTAAAATTAAATTTTCTGAGAGTATTTGCGTTTTATTATACAAAATGTGTTTGGAGATTTCAGATTTGAAACGTAAAATGAAAAGTTCTTAAGTGACAAATAAAAAAATTCAGGAAATTTTGTGAGGGATAGTTTGGGAGCGGACAAATGAATAATGGATGAAGAAACCCGAAAACGAAACCGTTTTTAAAAAATTGTTTATGCATTTGCAATATGATTTCCAAAGAAGCGGGCCGAGGCAGTCAGATTTAAAAAAAAAAATAAAATATATATATATAAATGTATATATTATGAAATGAAAGATACAACTACATATTTACATTTGTATTTAAATTGACGGCATCAGATCAGATTGATCAGATCGGATAACCACTAGATTTGTTAATGAGAAATGAGAAGTCGTACTAAGATCATGCAAATGGACCCATTCCGGAAATCATATTTAAGCTTCGTTCAGGGCCGAAACTGAGGAAACTTCACTCGCTCATGATTGAAGGAGAACTGTACAAAATTGAGGCGATGATTTCACGTAATGATGATTTCTTTTTTTTTTTGTTGTTAGCAGTGGATTAATTATAAACATTAATAATTTTAATAATCATGTACAAAGAGTTATTTAGGTATTATCCAAAAACAAAAGAGTCAATCGAAGCGCTTCAATTGGTGACAACAAACAACAGTTTTCAAAAATGATTCGAAATCAAAAAAGAAGTATCAACAAACGAACAAACAAACAAACACAATAAATATATCTGTACAAGAGATGGAGGAAGGAGTCTTTATTTACAGCGTGTGTTGTTGTTGTTGTTGTTGTTGTTGTTGTAGTTATTATTTTTATTGTTATTGTTCTTGTTCTTGTGGCTTGTTAGTGGTTGGGTTGTAAGTAGTTGTAATATCCTTGGATAGCTGATTTTCATTATAATACACAATTGATTTATGCGTTTTTCTGCTTCTTTCTTCGATTAGACCCAACAACTAAAATCATAATAAAAATCCAACCAAAAGCATGAAAACCTAACGTAAAACAAATTAAGATGAATGAGGTTGATGGCACGGCACCACTTGTCTATATATATGTATATATATATATATATATTTGTAGGTACATAAACAAAAAATTGACAACGGAGCCGAGAAACAACAAATTAACAAAATAGAAAAAAAAAACGTCAAACGACAACAAAAACGAGCAAAAAAACTAACAAAAAAAAAAGAAGAAGGGAAAAGAAAATGAATGAATGAGCACATAAAATATTGCATAAATAAATGAAATGAATTGAAATGAAATGGCAATGTGAAAATATAGTATATAAATACAACAGCGCCAACAAAAACAACTTTTGCTAACAAACAGAGGGACAAAGTGAGTGGGCGAGCGGGGAGAGAGAGAGACAGAGGGAGCGAGAAAGAGACACGCGAAATTGGTTGACACCCCGGGCGCAAAACAACACGCGACTCACGGCTCCAATTCGACTCCGGGCTTTCCCTAGGTAAATACGGTATATTCTTTTTATACTCATACCACATATATATATATAAAAATACATATATATATATATATAGATATGTATATTTATACATGTATATGGTATGCAAAAACTGTACCGACACACGCAGAGCCATGAGTTCAGTTCAGCTCAGCTCAGCCCCCCCCCAATGAAAATGCCAAAAACTATATAAAATAAAATAAAATTGGCTGTTTCGCTGTTGTTGTCCTGACCTGTTCGCTTTAGTGCGGCCAACAAATTACCCAGTCAACGTACGAAAAGCAGGTTGTGCCAGCCACACACACACACACACACACACACACATTCACACAAATACAGACACTTACACCTCCATTCACACTCGCACTCGCACACACCACACCACACACACACACACACACACACCTCTTGTGTGCGTAAAGTGTTGTTATGGCATAAAAGGCATGGTAAACATTTTTACAGTCATTTGATTAAATTTAAATATCCTTGCACGAAATTCGGCGAAGGCTGCTTTTGCGTGTTCCAAATAAAAAACAAAACCAAAATCAGGCAGGACTACAAATAAATGTAAAAAAAAAAACAACCAAAAAAAAAAAAACATCTAAGACAAAGAAATTAAATTGGAAAAAAAGAAGAGGAAGAAAACCAGGGAAATATAAGCGTCAAAAAATTGCATTGAAAAAAAAAGTGAACGAATTGCTAACGATGGATGAACGCAATGGAAAAAAGTCAAAAATTCAAATACACACATAACACGCTCAGGTAGACAGCGAGTTTAAATGGGTAAAGGAGCCTGAAGAGGGGTGGGGGGAGGCCGGGTGGCAGGGGTTTCGCAGTACGATGGCGCGGTTTTGTGCTTAATTATTTTAATTATTTTTTATGCTGCCTACAATTCTGCACTCATCTCTCCTTCCGTCTCGTTCAAGCGCCGTTGAGAGCGCTGCAGCATAGCAATTAAAATGTGGCCGCGTCGACCCACTTCTACCAACCCACCCACCTCCACTCCCGCTCCACCCACCCCTCTAGAATGTCCTTCAATGAATGCCCGCAGGTCCTGCTGGCATTTTCAACTCTGAGTGGTATTATCATGGAATTGCTGCTATGCAAATAGTGAAAGCCCAACCCAATCGTCTCGCAATCTGCTGCCACGAAAGATGCTGGCTAAATGGGCTCCACGCAAAATATGAAATGCTACCAAAAATTACGCGCGCTAAGCAAAAAGCAAAAAGGCCAAGAACACACATACACGCACACACACATACATAAGTAATAGTGGAGTAGGCGTTGTTTGGGTAGCGCGGTGCTTGGGGCATGATGTCAAGTAGTTTGTGGCAGTGGCAAATGAATACCTATAACTACTAAGTAGTTAACTACAGTTAATGATAAACACGCCTATAGCTGGGGAAGTAAGCTATGTTGCATTGAGCAATAGTTTTGTCTTGCTGATGGTGATGATGATGGGTTTTCTACGTTTTATCGTTATGAATCCATATTCCGTAAATAATTATTATGATGTATTTAGCCTGGCTTCAAATTTCAAATATGGTTCTACAATCAAAGAATTTTTCTGATATTATAATTCTCACAACCTCCCCAAAGAGTAAGAATTTGATAGTGTAGTGAAAACTCGAGATTTAAATAAAAGCTTCCGAAAATTGCTCAATGTACGAAAAGAAGAAGCAAAATTCTGAAAATATTTTTTAATGCTGCGATATTATGCTTGAATTGAGTCTGTGATACTTTTTGTCTGATTTAAGTCAAGGATGTCTAATTTAAGCTCTTGCTTTAAGTTTACTTTCACCCTAAACTCACTACTTATTATGAGACCATCTTTCATCTACTTAATGATGTATTCGACAGTTTTTTTGATCAAAGAATAGAATTTTTTGAAATATTTATTAATGCAGCAAAATAATATTTGATCTGAGTTTGAGAAACTTTTTGACTGATTCAAGTTAATTTAACTTTTTACTTGTTTTGTGTACATTTAGCTGATTACAGGTGAAGTGTGATTTATTTTCATAGTGCCATGTCACTTTTGGATTCGAAACATATCACCTGAAGCTAGCTAAATACATATTTAAGCTTTTACGTTAACCTCACACCCTGTGATCCAAACACTGTCAAAGGTACTCGTAGAAGACCCTTGACAAAGCATTGTTTTCTATGGTTACACACACACTCAATGCTATTATGATAATCAATAATAGATTAAATATATAAGCACTAACCCCCAAAACATGCGCATCACACAACCACAATATCCTTTGATATGGGTCCACCACGACGGTGGAATGAGTGCCAGTGTAAACAATTGAGTGTCAAATTTCAGCACAAACTGAATGGAGCTATTTATTTAGTCATCTACTAAGTCCGGATCTGTTAAATGTGAGTTGCATAATACTTTTTGTGCTTAAAATAATAGTTTGAAATTGTTTGAAAATCCGATTGGCAAGCCTCTGACAGTAATTGAAACAGTTGCCTGTGCAATTAACCTTTGTCTTGGCCAAATTGTGGAAATGTGCCTAAAACCAAATTCAATAATTGCAGATTTAATGTTGGATTAGAGCAATTTAAAGTGTGTACGTGTGTGTTTCTCTCTCTGTGTGTGTGTGTGTGTGTGTGTGTGTCGGTGTGTGTGTGTCTGTGTGCGTGTGGTGGTGTGTTTGATTTTGTAGAGTGTGCTTGTACAGAGTTTTCAATATTGTAAGCTGCTCTTTTAATCAAAACGCACTCATGCCCGTAGGCATACACACACACGCTCACACACATTCGCACACACGCCTGTGTGTGTAATAGTCAGCGAACAAATAATGACATAAACCTAATAATGCCATTGTGCTATTGAAGCGATTGTTTTACGGACTGCTAATCAAAATAAACAGCCGCCCCACGCACCTCCCCTCCCTTGCTCGCTGTCTGTCCTTTGAATTATAAATGAGATCTAAAACTGTTGTTTAATATTTAAACAAAATCAAATCAAAAAAAAAAAGAAGAAGAATAAACTGACTTTCGAGGCAGTCAGTCAGTCAGTTATTCAGTTATATATACATAGATATATATATATATATATATTAAATTGGAGCAAAGCCTTTGAGGGCGGTGGGCGCATAGGTGGGGTGGCGGCTTCATGAGTTGGCGCTTTTGAATCGAGTCACAAGTTGAGTGGAAACGGAGCAGGGTCTGACACGATGGTCTGAGGTCTGTAGCCGGTAGCTGGTGTTAGTGCTGCTTCTGGGGCACCACTTAAACTAATTTGATTTCTATTGAGGCAAACAAATAATAAATAATGAATTTACATTTCCATGCGTGCTCGGTCCCGTAGTCGTCGTCGTCGTTACGCTCCCTCCCGTCCATGTCTAAGCCAAGTCAAGCAGATACTACACACTTGGCCAGAACGGGTACTGGCGCAGTAGCATCTACAGCTGCTGTTGCACTTGCATTATGTGGCAGTGCGATATACTCGCATGCAATTATGGTCTAAGCTATACAATTATACAATTAGTTGGCTATAATTGCATCTAGTGTCTAGAGGGTGACGTGGAGACAAGCGAAAACTTCAGCACACTTGACATGACTAGTAAGCGGATTACAGTAATTAACAACTGAACTAGTTGGGCTTTACATAAATATCAGCCAGAAGCCAGAACAGGACAAGTGGCACTGGCAAAGGAGACCATTGGCAGACCTGCCACTGCCAGCACACTAATGTATATTTGTGCTATTTCCGTAGCACTCTAGACTGCACTCAAAGGGATTGAATAGCTAAAACTATTCACACACAAATTTAACAGACAGACAGACAGTCAGACAGAGAGAAAGATAGGAAAAGAGAGAGAGAGAGAGAGAGATCCACACGCACATACATTCAAATGGGGAACAAAGAATCACTGGGCACGACTAGGAGTTGTCCTATATAATTGCATTCAAACTGCCTTTCCACTTTGCCAAATATCTGGGGTTGTGAATGACTTTTTAGTTGATATAATTTAACTAGGAGAATATTGCACTGAATATGCACTGAATATTTATGCACATCTGTGAAATGATTTTATGTTGATCGAATGCAAATCAAGAACAGTTTTTCAAACTCTTTGAATATGTATGTATCCAGTACCTTCCATGCATGAAACTCAGAAAACAACTTTAGTCAATCAAACGAAATTTTGACTTTTAACAATCTGATCCGAATGCAAATCTCCACTTGTCAACAAACAAAATTATTTTTTAAGTTATTCGCATGAATATTTAACTTTTAACAATATGCGTCAAACTTATGTTTAGAAACTCTTATCCAAAAACTTTTTCTCGCATTTTGTGAGCTGGGGAATATCATTATCACAGTCTAGGCTCTATGTCTATATTAATTCTGTTTTGAAAAGGATATTAAAATTAAGTTTTGGGGCATTTTTATATGCAACACAAACTTATGTTCCGATGATGCTACCCTTCTTTTTATTCAATTTGCCGCATTTTATTGCAGGGTATCAACGTTCACGTCAAGTGCTTAATACACGTAGAACCGGCTTTCCGTTTAGAGATTTTTCCTTTTTAAAATTTAAGCTACGGTTTTTACCGAAACAAAATGAAAAGCGTACATAAATTCAAACATACATTCATACATACACACATACATACATACATACTGGTGTGGTGGAGACTTACACATGACATGGTCATGGTGTAGTAGAGTGTGAGGTTCTGTTTCAGTTTCAGTTTCGGTTTCTGCTTCTCGTTTTACAGTTACAGCATTCGGTATTTTGGTTGGTGCCATTGCGTGAAGACTTATAAATAAATCATGTTCGAGCGACAATTGAAAACAAAGAAAACAAAAAATGAAATGCGTAAATCGGTTAGCGACCAACAGAAAACTCGCTGAACGTGCAAATAATTGGTGAACTGAAGAAAAAAGATTCCTTTGGACCATTATTCTGTATATGATTATTATGTTGTATGCAGTAAGTAAATACATATTTATATTTTCAATATATATTTGCGAGACAATATATATATATTTTTGACAAAGTTTCTGCGTAGCGTTTTGTGAGATGATGGAATGGAATTTACAGTGAGAGAGATCTGTGGAAAACTATGTGAGTGTGAGTGTGTGTGTATGAGTATGTGTGTGGGGGGTGTCTGCGTGTGTGTTTTAGAAGAGCGTGATAAACTGTGGTGTGTTTTTAAGGCTAGATTCAAGTTCTAGGAGGAACCACAGCTGCGCCGCCAGATGACAATGCCTACGCACGCATTAAAGCATAATAAATATTATAAAGGTGCTCTCATTTTGCTCGACTGTCCATAATTTGAAAAACTATTAGAACCGGGTGCTGTGTGTTGTTTGTATTTCGAATTTCGAATTTGCATGAATTTAGATGAGTTTTTATTTACAAATGTGAGTCGAAAAACGACACGGCCCAATGCAATATGGCATTTGGGCCAACAAAATACAAGTTTGCTTAAGGGTTTTACGTATAAAGCTAAATGAACGAGTAAATACCAAATATATATATATATATACACATATGTATTATTATTAATAGTAGTAATAGTAGTTTTCAGGTGCGTTTAATGTTCTGTTATATGTACAATAACTATACAAATTGTATGGCGGCCCTTAAAAACATTTGATTACAACCAACCATATTCAAATGTAAATTTCCATAAGCCCAATCCAATTGGTAGATTTTCTAAGTGTGTGCACTTTTTATTTATATATATATTATCGTTAGCTTTTCACATTTTCCATTTTTATACATACTCGCACACAAGCTCACACACACACACACACACATACAGATAGAAACCGAAACGGAAAAGAGTAAAATCAAAATATATATCGAATATATTTTGTACATATTTGAAATGCTGAATTGAAATCGATTTGTATTCGTGGTTGTTGTTCTTGTTCTTGTTGTTGGTTTTGAATGTTTGCTGTAGTTGTTTATTTATTGCTGTTGCTGTTGTTGTTGTTGTAGTTGTTGTAGTTGTAGTTGGGAATTGTTTAAAAATATTGAAGGAAAAGTAAAAAATATACATATCATATAAATATTGAATAGAGTTTGCAAATATATATAGATATATGTATATGTAAATGTTTTTCGTAAAAAATATATTCAGAACAAACAATTCAATTCGTTAAGAAAATGTTGTTAATATATTTACACAATTTATTTTTAATTTTTTGGTTTTTTTTTTTTTTGTTGTGGGGTTTTTTCTTTAAGTTTTTTAATTATTTACAGATAAATTGAAAACGAAAACGAAATAAAAACGGAAACAAAGCTGAAATGAAGACAAAACACAAGATTTGTTTAACTTAAGTCGGTTATGTTATTTTCTTGAATTCTTTTTGGGGTAGGTTCGGATTCGCGTATTCTTTTTTTTTTGTTTTTGTTATATTTAGTTTGCTTTATCGGCTTTTTCGTTTATGTCAAATCGTTTTAGCTTTTATTGCGTTTAGTTTGGTTTTTTTGTTGTTGTTGTTTTTAGTTGGTTCTGTTGGGACGGGTTAATCTGCTAATCCGCTAATACGTTTGAGAATCGCAACTAAGTAGCTTAATTGGATTGACACTAACGATAAATAGTTGATATATGGATAGCTTTTGTTGTTTAAGTTGTAAATTGTATCGTTTGGATAGATTGCAACGTGTGATAAGTTGAGAAAAATATACAGTTCGTATTGTTTTTTTTTTTTTTGGTTTCTTGTTTATATATATATATACATATATTAATTTATTTTTATTTTTTTATATTTATGTTGTTTGCTTGATTGATTGATTATTGTGAGTTCGAGTTTAAGAGAGAGAGAAAAAGAGAGGACCCTCCTTTTGCCATGAGAAACGTAAACGGGGGAGAATTTTGGTATATATCATTTTCGTATGCAGAGTAATTTGTTTGTTTTGAGACTATTTACAAGTTTTGGTTTGGTTTGGTTTGATATTTATTTTTTCAAAAACTAAACAAAATCATTTGTTGCTTTAAGGCCAACGCAAGAAATAAATACGTTAAATAAACCAAATAAATAAAAAGAAAATAATATATATATATATAAATATATATATATATATATATAATAATTGAATAAATTATATAATATAAAGTTACAAAATCAACGATACTTCTCAAAATACAAAATTAGAGAATCCTTCAGTTTATGTGTTCTTTTTTCTTTTTTTTTTTTCTTTTTCTTCTTTTGTCAGCCCTGTCGAATGCAAAACACTTTTGTATTTTTGTTTTTGTTTACAAAAAAAAAGAAGAAGATTAATAGTAATAATAATATAGGGGTATATAAATAAAACGAAAGTAGTTAATAAATGCGATTAAATGATAAGGTTATGTTAGTCATGTTGGTTAAACTGAGGAGTAGATCGAAATGTTTAAGTGGTGAAATGAACGAAAAAAAAAAAAACAAACAAGAAAAGAAAACTGGTATTTTTAGATAGCGAGTTAAAGAGATAGAGTCTTTGTATTATTTGGTATTTTGCTTAAGTTTAGAAGTAATAAAAAATATAAAGTTAATGCTTACAATCATTCATATCGTCATTGGATCTCATTATGTACTGATCCGATGATGATAGTCTTGAATGCCCGTTCGTATTGGGATGAGCTCCCCCCCTATGATCACTTTGTTTTATAGAGCTACGCATCGCCAGTGCAGATGGATTCGACTGATGCATATACATACTATCACCTTCGCACTCACTTTCTTTATACTGGAGCACATTCTTATGCTTCTCATAGATAACCAGGCAACGATGACATCCTTTCCTAAAAAAGTTTTTGGGTTGCAACGGAAAAGTTTTGTATTTTGTATTTGGTATTTAGGTTTTTTTTTTTGGTTTTTTTTTTTTTTTGTGTATATATGGTATTAGTAAGTTGTATTTTGTTTTGTGGTAATTGGTATTTTGGTATGGGCGTTGGCATATATATGGTTTTTTTTTTCTTTTCTATTATCTGATTTGTATCTGGACTGTACTGTACTGTGTTTGGACTGTATGTATTATGTTGTTGGCTTGTTATCGGTTTTGGCAAAAAGTTTTTTTTCGGTAGACACTTGTATGTAAAAACAATAAGCGTTTAGGTAAAGTTTACTTAAATCGAGGCTGCTTAACTTTAGTTGGAAATTCATGTTCATATATTGTTTGGTATATATATGGGATGAATGAAATGTTTTCGATATTTCGTTATTTAAAATACATATTTATGTAGTAGTAGTAGTAGTAGTGCAAATGAATTAAGAGACGACACCCGACTACATTGTGAACCCAGTGATTTATAGAGTTACTTGATCCCAAAAAACTGAAGCAACATGTAGTATATAGTATATAGGATTCTATTTGTGTGAACCAAAATGGATGCTGATCGGATATATATATATATATATATATATAAAAAATCTATATATGTATATATATTTGTATGTAGTTGTGTATATGTTTTTGTTTTGAAGCCAGCCCAGCTCCAAATTGGCTACTTTTCAATTGAAGCTATATATTTCGTTAGATTGTTGAAACTGAAAATGATTATAACAACGAACTGAAAGGACGTACACTTAATAACTGAGGAGTTAACAAAATATATGTTCTTCAAAAGTGATGTTAAACAATCTGTAATAATTCAATTGAACATTTCAAAATCAAAATAGATGTTTTTTTTTTTTTTTTTTTGTTTTTGTTTTGTTTTTTTTTCAGAGGTTAGGCAATATGTTTGGGGCTTTTGTTAGTTTCCTTGTTGGTAAATTGGTAAATGGCACATACGATCATATGTAGTACGATACTTAAACTGGATTTGTTTTCAATATGTTACAATTAGTATTATTTAGATGAAAATAAATGGAGTACACGACAAAAATTCGTTCAAAAAAATTAGAAAAATTTTCGTTTATATTTATATAAAATAGTTACACAAAAAGAAAAGAAAAACACAAGCAGATGTCAAGGAACAACATCCGATTGGTTTTCTTTCCACAAAAAGTTTCAAAATCAGAATCCAAACAAAAATATATACACATTTCAGCTACAACTGAAAAATCGCATGACTTTGTTGCTTAGGCATAGGATTATTTCTTATATATATATATGTTTAGTTATAGTTATTATGTAATTGGAAACATGGCAAAAACAAAAGTTGAAAACAAAACTTAAGAATTATAGCAGCCAAGAGTTATTGATAACATTTGTTTTACCATAAAAAAAATTCAAAACAAAACCAAATTCTTTCGAATTAATGTACAAAAAGCAAAGGTTTTATATATAAAATATATATATATATATATATATATATATTTATAGTACTAAACAAAAGATGCATAGGAGGTTAAAAAATGTTGCGCGGTGGCACCTTTAAACCTATAAAAAAGTTGTATGATTTAGTTTTACTTTAGAGCATTTACAAGAGTACACAAAAAAAAAATATATATATATATAGAGGAAGGTAAGGTTGATTGGCTAGTTTCTGACTTTGGTACTTTGGCTTGACTCGGGCATTGAAACGAAACTCACACAGAGGCGGCAAGAGAGGCGACAAGTGGTAGGGGGAACGCGGAACGTTGGGAAAAACAAACTCGTTTCATAGGCAAAGTTAAGAGCAGATGTCGAGACGAGAACGCTCTGACGACAGGTTTTTCGAGGCAGTGCCGCTTAGTATATGTAACTACACATTCATATATGTATGTGTTTGTGTAAATGGATATGCATGTATGTATGTATATCTCCATGTCAATGCCTCTGCTCTCTGTGTGAGTCAGTGAGTGAGTGTGTGTGTGAGAACCAAATGGCGCCCAGTTATTGGCCAACGTTGCAGCAGCATTTCACGTTTCCTTCTTAATGGGGTTACTCTGCTGCCCTGCCACGGCTGCCCTGCTACTGCTGCCTGCCTGCGTTTAGCTTGGTTCTTACCTTCGCACAGTTTACAGCAGCAAACAGCAGAAGCAGCAGAAGCAGCAGCAGCAGCAGCAGCAGCAGCCACTTGCTTCTTCAGTTGACAAAACGAAAACTTATTCAATTATAGGCACTTGGAGCAGCACACACTCAAAAGTCAAATGGTTCAAAATTGTTACAAAACATAGACGAGTACAAAAAAAAAAAAAAATGAAAGGAGGGAACAAAGTACAAGCACAAAGTACAAGTACAAGTACACTTCTGACGCCTGTTCTTGTTCTTCTTTATCTGGTTCTCTTTAACATCTTCATCTTGTTGATTAACATGATTTATCTTGCACTCAATCTAATTTTTTTTTTGTGTTGCCAGCCAATGTTGATATCGAGTCGAGTTGTTAGCGTATATATATATATATAATACATACATACATACATATATAATGATGTTATAGGAGACTGTAGTAGGATTATTTGTTGTTGTTCTTATTGTTGTTGTTTTGGGATTGTACTTACTCATCGACAATTAGATATTTGTTACCATCGGAGGCCGCACACCTGCCGCGATAGCTGAACTGTGAGCCCTTGATGTGTATGGATTGCTGATAGCCCGATAGGAACCAGGAGCCCTCCCATCTGGCCGGAAATGTGCAATTTGTGGGCGCTGCAAGCGAAATACATTATTATTAATAAACAAATAATGGCAAGAGTATTAAATTATTAATTTATATACGTTTTAATAGCCAAATAAGTGAACGATATTTGAATTGCACAACAATTGTGTGCTGTGCCCCTCAATGTGACCTCAATTGCGGCCCATTGTTCATTTAACGACGCTAACCAGCACCAGCACCAGCATGAGCATCAGCATCAGCATCAGCATCGGCGACAAGAAGACACACACATAAAAGAGCAGTTCCCAAAATGTTTCAATAATCAACAATCTGGTCGAGCTACCCAAAAAGTAATAAATAAAATAAATGCCGTTGTTCACTTTCTTCGCTTTGCTCTTTTCTAATAATTGTAATGTCAATTTTTATGCCAAGATTTGTGGCTTTTTAATTTATAAATTGTTTCAATTATTATTATTATGATTGTATTTAAGTGCGTGCGCATAAGTGTCAGTTTGTAAGTGCCTGCGTGTGTGTGTTGTTTCTATGTATATATATATATATACCTATATATATATATATATGTGTAAATATTTTTATATATGTGTATGTTTGGCTCTAAGAGACCAAAAATTTACGACCCTCTGCCAGCGCAAGGGCGCATAAATAAGTTGAACAAGGCAGCAGCAGCACACAACCAGAAACGGCTCGTAATAATAATAATGTTGCACACACACACACACACACAAGCACACACAGCTATACACAAATACACGCACACTCATGCTCGATGGCATAAAAACTACCGAAATGGCAATTGTGAATATTAAAAAAAAAAAAAAAAAGTAGAATCAAGCATAAAGAGAGAGAGAGAGAGAATGATAGAGAAAGAGAGTAGAGAAGCCAATGCATAGAAGAAATGCAAAAGAAAACGAATCGTTAGGCTAAAGGCATGCGGCACAAGCATAGCCCAAGCTAAGAGCAGGCAACAACAGGGCTGAACACACACACACACACACACACACACACACACAAAGCGAAAACAATAAGTATATCCAATGCAATACATACAAATATACACACGAAATGGTAAAACCACCCTCGATGTTGGCCAGGCGAGTGTAGCTTTATGCCTGTGTTCTGTGTGTGCACAATTGCCAGGCAGCATTGGGCTTAAGGGTGGTGTGCTGAACGGCACGTAGAGTGGGTAAAGGGGGGCGCTAGCCAGCCGGGGCTAGCGACCGAAACGGCAACGGCAACCGAAACCAAAAACCGAAGCCGAGAGCTACGCATTCAAATATACAAAAGTCGCCCAGGACAAGTAGAGATGAATGTGTGTGTGTGTGTGTCGATTCGTGCACACACACTCATTCATATATATATATATAAATATATATATATATATAAATATGTATGTAAAGCTATAGTACACAGCGATACACATTTTATTTTATTATTCCTTGCCTTTTATTTTACTTTACTTTATTTTGTTTCACTTTTTTATTTTTGTGTTGCTTTTGTCCCGTTGTTTTTTTTTTTTTTTGCTTTTTTTTCATTTACTTTTTGTTGTTTTCCACATTTGTGGCAAACAAAAGGTGCTCCTGCGCAGGATCAGCGAAACGCTGTGAACTCTGAGCCGCATACTGAGCCCCCCTCAACCTTTCTGCTCCCCCCACCCGCTAACCGAAGTCTGCCCTGCGCCCGCTGTTCCATTGTCCAATGACTTGTACATTTGTTCAGCGAGCGAGTTTGTTGCTGTTATTATTATTGTTGTTGTTGTTGTTGCTGCTGTTGTTTCTCTAGCTGTCATAATGTGCGGCCCCATTGGCAACCCCTTCCCTACAATGGGAACGCCCGCCCGCCTACATCCGCATGTGTGCGTGTGTGTGGGTGTGCATAAAGTGTAGCATACTTTACAGGGCCATGCCAAAAATGAAGCGAGCCGCGCGTTGTAATTGTTTCGCCAATTTCAAGTGGCGTGCATAATTCCTCCGACATGATTCAATACATTTGCCTGAGTGCCTGCCACATCAGCAGCAGCAGCAGCGGCAGCAGCAGCAACCACAACAGAACAGCAGCCGCAGCAGCAGTAGCAACGGCAAAGGCAGCTACCCCTGAAATTTAGCTGCAGGACATAAGAACCCGAATAAAACTACACGCTAAAAGGAAATATACCAAAAATATACGCAACGCAAGCAAGCAGACGAAACGACAGACAGACCGACAGACGGACCGACAGAAAGACAGACAAGCGTACAAATACGTATGGACAGTTGAAATGACGGGCTTTACACATACACACATACACATATACACACACACACACTCCTACTTAAATGTTTAAGGATTTATATATATATATTTATTTTTTTATTTTTTTTGGCATGTTTCGTGTGGATTAGAGTGGCTCAGATACGTTGAGGGGCTCCCGTAAGGAGTGGAGTGGGCGCAAAAGAAAACCGGAAAACGAGAAAATGGGAAAAGAAAATATTTAAGTAACTCAAAGAGTTGCATTTGGTATTTTACTCTTATCGAGAACTGACAGTAATCGAGGGCATTAACATCGTATCGTAGCCAAAAGCCTCATCGGACATATTGCCACAAAATAAGTTTTTCGTGCAAATTTTCTTTTAAAAAAACTTTACATTTCAACTACAGGCTGTCTTAAAGGGCTTAAAAATCAGTGCTGTGCTGTGCAAACATCTTTAACAAATAATAGGTTCACAAGACGACCCTATAAGCTTCATATATTTAGGTATTTCCAACTCTGATCTCTCGACTTTGAGATATGCAAGCTTTTCTCACACAGACGGACATGGTTAGATCAACTCGGCGGTGGTACTTTATGGAGTCGGAGATGCTTCCTTTGCCTTACTTGCAGAACTTCATTTTTACCCACTTTTAAGATTATATATATATAAGATATTATATATATCAAAATGTTGAAAATCATCTATGGTAAGTAATCATGTACATTGTACAAATTGTACATTCAAGTATATGACATGATATTGCTAGCAGTAAAGTTTAATTATATCACTTTAAACCAGGGGCATTCAACCGGAACCAGAACCGCAATTTTACCGACTGAAATTCACAACTGGAACCGAAATTGCACCATTTTTGCAAAAACAAGTTGCAGAAACACATATTAACATTTTATATAACGGAAATTGAACCAAACCGAAAATGAGAACCAAATCATAACATTTGGCCGCCACTAGAATACAAATAGGTTTAACATCAGTCTGCATAAGACCACAGAAATCTTTCAAAAATACATGAAAATTTTTGAAATATTTTGATTTTATCAGCAAAAATAATTATTTTTCTTATGCATATCTCATAAATTTCATTTTTATAACAATGGAGATGCCGAAACTGATATTATTAGTCCACATAGGACCACAAATGGAAAATGTTCGAACCAATTCATAGATTTACATTTTGCATAACCGAACCGGAAATGGAACAAAAATACGATTCGGGTTTTACATCCTGCTTTAGAGCAATAAAATAAAGATAATTGTTTTACCTACTACTCATAACTTTTATGACAGTCACTTTTACCAGTTCGACAAACGATTTTTGTTGTTGTTGTTGAAACATGTACGCACTTATCTGGTCAAGTTGTATCTCTCGATCTCTCTGGATGTGTAATGACAGCTTTAACGCGCTAACAGCTCCTTAACCCAATTAAAACGCCCCTGCTTCCTCTCCGCACCCCGCACCACACCTTATGTGCGTGTGTGTGTGTGTGTGTGTGTGTGTGTGTGTTGTGTGTGTGGTGGGTGTGGACACATTAAGTGCTTATGGTGAGAGTTCTAGCGGAGGGCGCTATACTGGACCACCCTTATTGATGACGGGACAATGGCTATGCCACACACTCACACACACACTCGCACACACACACACACACACACACACTGACAAGAGTAGCTCAAAGAGCATGACGCTTCGTTTTAGACTCATTTGCGTTTGCATTTGGAATTTGGACTTTCGTTTCGGTTTTGGGTTAGCAAGTAGAGCAGAAGGGCATCATGGTGAGTGGGTGTGCGGGGGTAGCTGGGAGAGCAGAGGGTTAGCGGTTTTGAGCCAGAGCGCCCCGAAATGCTTTTGTCTAACTTGAGTGAATTATGGTCAGCGGTCGGTGGTCGTCCAGCGGTTACTGACTGTTTCTGTTTGTTTTCGGGCAATTTCCGTACAATTTGCCATTTGTTGTTTGTTGCTGTAGCGGCTGTTGCTGCTGTTGGTGTTGTTGCTAATGCTGTTGTTGTTGCTGCCGTTTTCTTATTGTTTTCGAATAAAAAAAATGGTTTTTGTCTTTTTTTGTTTGGTTGATTTTTGGGTAAATTCGCTCATGTTGAAACAGTTGAAACGCATTATACAAGCACGCAGATCTGTGGTCACAAGACTACTTATGAATTCAATTGAGCACGACCGAGGCGCAGATGGAAATGTGGCGGAGAGGTTCGCGTTAACAGAGAGATAGGGGTTGGGGATGGGACGCAGACAGACACAAGCTGCGGCGGCAGCTGACGCTTTCTGCTCTTTAGTTGTTTTTTTGTTGTCCACTAAAAATTATGCTCAAAATTAAATGAAATCTTGTTTGTCGTTCAAACAACACTTGGCGTGAGGCGTTTGAAGGGAGGAGAGGGGAGGGCAGAGGGATAGGGGGTTGCCCTGCGCACCATCGAGCAATTGGCCATTTTATCTCACAGAACGTTTCACAATTAATACAATTTTAAATGCTTGCGCACTAAACTGAAATGTTGTACACCAAAAATATACGAATACAATCAACAGCAGTTAAGATAACATAATTAAGCTGACTGCTGGAGTGCCGGAGTGCTGGGAGTAAATGAATACGCAGTCTGGCAACTCTGGCTCAACTGAAGAGCTGCGTGTACATAATTTCCATGGGAAATGTTGTAATGTAATTGTGTGATTAAAAAACGAATAATAATAATAATTGGATAAAATGGGTATCTTAGGCAAGCCGAAGATTACATTCCCTAAATGAAACCGACCGATTGTTCCTATGAAAGATATATGATATAGTTAATAGACTTTGTCAAAATGTTAGCAGCATTTTAACTATGTTAAGAAAGCTATATGATACGGTAGTCGGAGCTCAATAATTTATGTTTAAAATATGAGAAGCATAGTAATACGCATACTGGATAAGATTCAGTCGTAAAGCAAAAACAAATTGCTCAAAGAAAAACTCATCTTTCTACCGATTGTTCCTATGGCAGCCGTATCATATAGTAATCTGATCCGGTCGGCTCTGACACATTCATCTTATGCAAGAAGATGGCTAACTGACAAGTTTTATTAAAATAGCTTCAAAACAGAAGCAATAATTTGAACAGAAGCAGACAGACAGACTATCGACTCGGCTGTTGATGCTAATCAAATATATATATATATATATTTATATATATGCATACTTTATTGGTTCGCAAACCACTCCTTCAATGCGTTTTTCCTTCTACAAGGGTCAACAAAACCAATTGGCAATAAGTTCGTGAACAAGTTTTAAGTACACAAAGATTCAATTAAATTTTGATCCATTGTTGAAATTTTTGATTATCTGCCAAATAACAAGAGTTCAACTTAAAGATTGTTGAAAAAGGCCAAGCAAATGCTTAGCCAAGCTAAACTTTAACTTTAATTTGCAGTTACTAATTTACGTAACAAGAAGTGTACATTTTACCCACAGTATGGGGTTTTGAGGGGTTGTGGGGGGGTTGAGGGTTTCGTTCGCGATTCAAATTATAAATTCTTATCATAGCGCTACTTATCGGCATGCGTTACGCGCAGCCTCTGTTCAGCTTGGTCCCTTCACTTACCATCTTGACGACCGCCCCAGCCGCTCACGGACGTGGCCAGCAGCAGCGTCAGCATCAGCGGTCCCAGAAAACTTTTTGTCGACGTCATGCTGCTGTTGCTGTTGCTGATGCTGTTGTTGCTGCCACATCTCGCAGGCATCCTTGTGATTGGCTGCCAACTCCCACTACTTCTTGTTGTTTTCGTCGTGGTCGTCGTCGTCGTTGTTTTCGTTGTCGCATTGGTGTTGGAGGCGTTGTTGGCCAGCTGCTGCCAGAATTTCAGCCACGTAATGCTAGGAAGTTGATACCACTCAAGTCGCTCCATTTGCTGTTGCTCCTGCTCCTGCTGTTGCTCCTGCTCTAGACGTACCAGCGCACTAATATCACCGTTATAGTTAAAGCACCTACATTCATCTTCATCATCATCGTTATCCAGCATCTCAGCTGCGGCTACTTCCACATTTTGCGGCAGCGTTGCGCCAGTTGTGGCCAATGCCGTTGCCGTTGTCGTTGTTTGCGAACTGTTTGTTGTTGTTATTGTTGCTGCACTGTTGCTGCTGATTGGATTTGTTGTGGACAGCGAGACGACGAGTGCGGCAGTCGACGCATGACTTTGTCGTTCGCGTCGCATTCGCTCACGTCGCTGGCGCCGCACAACCGCCAGACATTCCAAGACGTTGTTGCAGCCACCAGCAACCACGGCACCACCTACAACAATTGGCATAACTAATTGCGACTCCTGTCTGAGATCGATGCAGCAGTCGTCGTCGTCGTTGTCGTTGTCGTCCAATGCGGCTAACTGAATATCACGCTGCAGGAATTTACGCGCCACCGACGCATTTCTTATTAAGGATGAGGACATTGTTGCTGCTGCTGCTACTTCTGCTGCTGTCAGCGTCGACGCCGCTGAGGCATGTTTATCATAATTTTTATGTTGGCCGTATTCCCGCCGCTGCCAACAGCAGCTGCTGTGCTGACTCTGACTCTGCTGACTCGGGCTTAGCTCGCTGCTGCTGGCCGCAGGCACATGTCCGCCTGTATAGCAGAAAGGCGGCAAATAGATTAACGACGTGGCTCTGCCTCTCGCCTTGGACGTGGCTCCGTCTGCTGCTAAAGTCCTTTTGCCAGTGCTGCTCTTGTCGTCCTTCGCTCCGTCTGCGCTTGTTGCCTGCTGCATTTGTGGCTGCTGCTGTTGCTGCGTGTTCTGTGTGTGGGGTGACAAAAGACAAGAGTGGAATATTTGATGATTATTATAAATACGAGCAGCATTATAAGGCATAAAGCCATCACACACACACACACACACACACACACACACACACAATCATGGCTGACAGACAGTTAGACAGACAGAGTCACAGTCTGATGCCAAGTAAATATAAGATATAAGGTGGCAATCACTCTGGCGATTGCCGCATTTGAATTTAAAATAAAGCGCCACCGCAGCGCCTTTGTTGCGCCCCCAGCTCATGCATTTACATAATACACTCGGAAAAACAAAAACATGACAAGCAATAATTTACATGTTTAGGAAATTAATATCTTAAAAAACACGTCATTCGAGCGATTTATGTGTACCATCCAAATGACGGCAACTTTTTATAAGGTCATAAAATGAGCACGAAAAACTAAAGTAAAAAATGCTTACTCTTCATCAACTCTCCATCTAGTTTTAGGAAACGCTTCTTAATCAACAACCCTCAAAATAATTTGTGTTTTTTAAGGGATTATAAAAACTAATCCAAACTTTTCTTTTAATCCGAAATACTTTGTAATTTAAAGAAATGAAATTTGTTTCGAGTGTATGTATGAATAGATAAACATATCTGTATATATGCATATATAATCCCACAAAATTCATTGTTCAACAATCCACACGCACAGCCTAAGCACAGCGGACGCAGAGAGGGTGGTGGTGGTGGTGGTGGTGGTAGTGCTGGTGGAGCTGGCGTTGGTTTGGGGAAATAAATACCCAAATGCAGTTGCCACAAGAAGAAGAAAACTTCCTCAGCGGCGCATTAAAAAGCAATAAAAATAAAAATAAATATGTGCTTGGGGAGGAAACCAAACACTCCAATCCAAATAAAATGTCCAATGGCGCGTAAATCAAAAATCACGCGCTATAAATGAGAAAAGAAAACAACAAAAAATTTAGACAAAATTTATAGATTCCGTATACAAATTTCTTGTGTCTGCGGCATTGCGGCATTGCGTTGCCTCTTCCGCTACTTTTCCTTTCCTGCATTTAGCGCCTCTGGGCATTTGGGGCAACAATCAAACAATATCCACAAAAACAACAACAGCAGCAACAACAAAAACCCCACTTGAGAGATTTATTTATTTTTTTTTAGACACGTCGCGCATTGAAACTATTTGAAAAACCTAAAAATTATGTAGGGGCAAAAGAAAAGCTGACAACACAAGGCACATAATTCAAATTGCAAAGACCCAAAACACACAATTTGTGGAAGTTGTGTGCCACACAACACAGCAAAAAGTAATCATGTCCATAATAAGCATTACTCGTGGGTAGGAGAAGATGAGCAGCTATTTCAAGGCGTATAACTATTAAATTAAGTAAACCATTAGCTTGAATTGCGCTTAAAATTTCTATTAGAGCGCAAAGCTTGATTTATTCTATTTCATGGGTAATTCATGGGTACTACGGATTATAATGGTTGTAGCTATAAATACTTTTACTACTTCATTATTAACAACAAAATACTAATAAAGATAATACCTCTATATTAAATATTTGTGTACGCATCGGAATTGTGGTCGATCCCAGCTGGGGTATACAATAATTTAGTTGCAATTTTGAAATTCATTATAAATTGAAAATACCGACAGAGCCACATGGTAATTGTTTTCTTCAATTGCATTATCAGCTGGCGGTGTTATTCTGGTATGTGAGTTATTCGCAGTCAAATGCGTCCGACTGGAATGTTATCACTTAATTTTCATATCAAATTTAAATATAAATTAAAAATACAAATACCTAAAAAAAAAAAAATTGAAATGCAAGATGCAAAACGGCATCCGTTATCAGCTGGTATTGCTGAAACGTTCTCATTTATTTATTTTTCCTTTTTATTATCAATTTCATTATATATTCAAAATAACGAGTTGTATGATACGTAACCGGATGCCGTAAAAAAAAACGAAAAAATCTGGTAAATCTTAAGTATCGCAATTGGAATCAAAATTCGTTTTGAATGAACTATGAACATTTCGAATATGGAATTGTTAAAGAATTATTCAATTCAACCACAATAACAATTACTTCTATTTATGATATATTTAATATTTCGCATATTTCGTGGATTTCTGTGTCAGGAATATCAATCAGAAATAGCCGATATTTAAGAAATTCACTTATGATATAACGAAATGGTTTTTCGTTTTCGGTTATTCTATTAAACTAATTCTTTAAAACTGATGAAAAAATACTTCTCAGCTATTTCAATTGAAATAAAAATAAAAATCGATTTTATGCCCTTCACTCTTGGGCAAATGTGTGTCTAATTAGTGCTAGATCATGTATTTAGCAGCAGAAGAATTATAAATCAGCTAGGGTTCGACAGGGGTACCACATCTACACATCTACACATCTACACACACACACTCACACCCACACAAAAGTATGTGGTGGAGTGTACTTAAAAGAGCAATCGCTTCGAATATCTTTGAGCACATTATGCACACTAATGAGTTTGCGAATGAAAGCCAACCCCCGTCCCTAAGCATTGTATATGTGGCTGACAGAGCCAAAATCAAAAGACCAGAAATACACACCCCCAACCCCTGCCCCTACCCCCACCCCCTATGCTCGCCAACTGCCTGACATTTGGCCAACTTTCGCACGCGAGTAGAAGTGGAAGACATAATGCAATTTTCATGTTGTGTAAGCGCTGCTCTTAGCCCATCATCTATGCTAATTAAGTTAATTAAAAAGTACCAGCAAAGTATTTGCACTTGGCCAACTTCACGTCATAATCAAAGTTGAAGCGCATATCGTATGTAAGCCCAAGTCATGTCAAATGCTCTTAAAAAGCCAAAAAGAAAACCCGATGCTGATGATGTTCCTCCTCCTCCTCCTCCTGCTGCAGATGCCTTTGTGCATGT
This sequence comes from Drosophila cognata, assembly GCA_035041535.1. Taxonomy (NCBI): domain Eukaryota; kingdom Metazoa; phylum Arthropoda; class Insecta; order Diptera; family Drosophilidae; genus Drosophila; species Drosophila cognata. The sequence goes on along the minus strand of JAWNLC010000571.1, from coordinate 5,317,716 downwards.
ACAAAATGAAGATACGGAGTCGAAGCTGTGATGCGGAGTTGGAGATTGTAATGGAGATGGAGCTGTGGATGGAGCTGTAGACGGAGCTAGAGATGTCGCTGCCATTCACACTCTCAAGTATATACATAAAAAAAAAATACAGAACAAGAAAAGAAGAAAAATGTAGAAGCGACCAAGAAACGAGGCCAATTATAAGCTTCATCATTAATTTAAATAAAATTAAATTGGCCACAAAAGAAACGTCGCTCAATGGGCCAAAATGTGGAAGTGGAAAATGGGAAATGAGGCGGACAGCAGCAGGCGGTGGCCAATAAAACATTTAGGCGGAATTATAATTTTCTCCGTCTGTCTGTCTGTTTATCTGTGTGTGTGCTTTCGCTTTATTCATAATTTACGTTTAAAATGTGAAACACCTGACAGCCAAAAAATAAAAACAGAAAAAAAGAAAAAAATAGAAAATGAATTTATGTTTGCATGTTTCACATTAATTTATTTTTCCGAGCGTCGAGCGAGCGCGCGTCTCTGCAGGAAATTGTCAGAGCCCAATCCCCTAACCCAGCTGCACGAAAATGCAGAAAGCGCCGCACAGCAGGCAATGGGCAAAGCCCAAGAAAAGACGCTATCAAGACAACAAAAATATGCACACAGGCCACATTTTGCCATCACGTTTGGACTATAAAACAGTGGAAGAGAGACAGCCGCATAGAGCATAGCCCGACTCCAGCAGTTAGCTGTCTTGGCGGAGTCTAACAGGCAGACTCGGAGTCGCTGATGAGGTTGTTGACGACATGCACAGCGCCGTGGCCTGCACCGAAATGGCAAAGACACACCACACCACACCAAAACCAAATAAAACACGATAAGTAAAAGTGCTCCAGTCGAGAGTGCTCGACTAAGCCATAACCTATACGCGGATTATGAATGTAATCTCAGGAAAAAATCACCCTGCATTTTAGACTTGTTCAGAAAGTATATTTCAAAAACCACAAGTTCTCTTTCATGCGTAAGTTTTTCTTTCTATGGATCTTTCTTACATTCGCTTTTTTGCTGCTTACATTATTAATAAATTATTATAAAAACATTTCAGATTGTTTATTAGAAAAGAAAAGCCAGTAAATTTCATGACATGTTTTTGAAATTTAGAAATTCGTTTGTTCTATAATAAAGGTTGGCATTTATGCTATATTTATACCATTTTCTAATATTCAGAAGTAAATGTCTGAAGTGTTCTAGCTTTCTGGGCGGTGTACATTTTGTTGCGCCTTTCTAAAATTCAACTTGATTATTTTGTTTAGAGTGTACTGTCAAACTTGTTTAGTTTATGCTCCTGATCTAGAATATAGAAACTCAATGCCTATATGTCTGTCTATTCGCCTTTGTGACCCTTTTCTGTTGGTTGTAGAGTATTCGAGCGACTCCTCGTTGTCGCACTGCAAAACTTGTCAAGTAAATGTAAACGAAATGAATGTGGCACGACCACTCATTCCACATTGCACACGCTGTGCCCCATCCTATGCACAGTCCCGCCATCCCAACCCGTTACACTTTGCGTCCTGGCGTCTTGTGGCACTTGTTTTATTTTATTCCCATTTTATTATTATTTTTTCCCGTCCCGAAGATGCAGACGACAAACGACAACGACGAAGACACATAAAAATATTTTTATGCAACATTTTTATGATTTCCGTCTGGCAACGACTGCTACGAAATGCTGCGCTGCGCTGGACCCGTGAACCGACGAAGATGCTAGTGGCTACAATACAAACAGCAGCTTCCATCAGGCTTCGATTCTCGAATGGGAAAAACACCTCCTTTCCACCTGGTTACAATTAAACGACACTTTCTCCCTTCATGCATAGCGGCTTATTTCTCATTACGATTGAAATGTTTCGTTGTTGTTTGCTCTTTGTTTGCCCATCCCAAATGCGAATGGGACTCTTGGCATCGTCTGGGTCTGGGGTTGGAACTGCTCCTCCTGGTGTTGCTGTTGCCGCATGCCTGACAGTCAACAAGGGGGTGTGGGAGGGGGTGTGGGGAGAAGCATCATTTCGCTCCCTTGTCGCACTTCATCAATCATTAATTTCGTTTATTTTTAGTGAAAATAATCACTCTTTGAGCAACATATGCGACCCAACACCATACGAGTTTCGCATGTGTTTTCGCATATGCACCATGACAAAGTGTTGCGAGGTGGTAGGTGGGAGGGGGCACGTTGAAAGATGCGCCGACGTCCAGCTTTAAGCAATTATCAAATGGACTCAGCCGGTACATTTTGGCTTGAAAGTGGGGAGAGCTATCATTTTGACTGTGAAATGACTTTATTGGTTTTGTGGCAAATTGTTGGGATGGTTGTTTTTGTGGGCACAACACTTTATCGAGGGTAGCAAAAGGCACACACACACACATATATATATATATATATATATATATATATATATATGTGTTCATATGTGTCCTGCAGAAGACAAAGCGCCTGGGTTACGCAAGGTTAAGCTGGGATAATAAAGTTTTCGACAAACAGTAAGTGTCGCATAAATTGTACAAGGAGCACGAAATTTTCCAGACAGGTACGATAAAATTATGGTTCAATGGGAAAGTATTCTACTAGACAAAGTAAGGTTAAGACCATGAGGACTATATAGAAATGTATTAAATGTTTCTGAAGGAATATTTTTATATTGGTTTGATTTTATATTTAAATTTATGTATTGACTGCAGAAAGGCTGAGAAAATAAAGAAGAGATAGGCAAATCCAAGATAGAAGTAAAGTAAGATGAATTTACCGAAGTTTGTATTGAAAATTTAATTTATTGAATCTATAAATACTTTAAAAACCAAAAAGTATTCACTTTCAGTATCGCAGACTTAATCTATTATTTTTTTTTAAAGATGATATTCAATTAAATTACCTTATATAGAGAAACATAATTGCCCACTACAAAAGTCAGGAGTTTTACTTTGCCGAAATGAGTCTGCTTTGTCAAAAATAGTAAATCTGTTATCTCAAGACTGTATGACTGTTATGCCCAACCAACTATAATAATGATACATGCATATCAAAATTTGCACAACACAGATAAAATCAACTTTTTTCTTGGGAATTGCGTAGTCTGCTTTCTGTTCATGGAGGTTATCGCCATGAAGTAATCAAAGTATTGTAGTCACAACTTTTCATTCTTAACACCCACACATACACACTCCTAAATTAGTCAACACTCAGAAACAACTGTCGAGCAAGGGGGTGGGCGATGGAGATGGGGTATACAGTATGCCCCAGCGAGTGTAATTCACTTAATACAACGCATTTCCGTTGTGCTGCGGGTTCGGAAATGCTATCGTTATCTGAACAAGAACAAAAAACCCCAATGCAAAGCAACATGATTTTTATCTATCATATATGTACATATATATATATATATACGCTTATATATAACGATATGTCGATAGCATAAATGTGACAGGAGCGAAGTGCAATTGCAGTGCGCGCACCTCATTGAACTTTTCAGACAACACACAATTTGTCCGATAAGCAAAAAAGAAAAGAACAGAAAAAAGAGAAAAGAGAGAAGAAAAAAATAATAGTCTACACGACAAACACGACATGACACGAGGGGCGAGGGCGGAGGCGTGGCGGCACAAGCGGGCGCTCTAATGGCCACCATTAATAATTGAAAAACTGAAACAGTTGAGCAGCATGTGAGTGGAGGGGAGGGGTGGGGATGCCAAAGCATAGGTTGCCAGCCAAGTCAAAAGTGGGTGTGGGGGAGAGTGGGAGTGGGTGACAAAAATCTATAACCAAAAAAAAAGTTATGAATAAGCGAACGAAACGAAAACGAAGCGAAACTGAGGAAGAGGCAGAGGCAACGACAGCGACTGAGGAAACGGCAAATTAGTTTTTTTTATTTAGTTATTAACGCTTTTTTTCTCCCTTAAAATGTATTGCAATTTATAGCAAATCTTAGTAACAAAGGCAAAAGAATTAAAAAAGAGACAAAATGTTAAAGCTGCAAGACAAACCTGTTCTATGTTAGCGTCGCTAGTGTTGCTGTTGTTCTGGTTGTAGCCACTGTTGTTGTTTTTGTTGTAGTACATGTCGAGTAAAATGGGCTGGCGATGCTGCTGCTGCGACGCGGCGACAATGTTGAAGTTGCTTCTGCTGCTTTGTTGTTCTGCTTGTAGTTATTGTAGTTATTGTTGTTGCAGCAGCCTCAGCCGTTTGCAAATTGAAAGAAAATCGCATGCAGCATTGGCAAAAATGTGCAACCCAAAAAAATAAAATAAAGAAAATTCTGTCTTTTCTTTGTTGCTGCTGCTGCTGCGATTTTGTCAGACGAATTTTTGCGCTGCAGTCAAAGAAGAATCGCAATACGCCGCGACTGCTACTGAGACTGAGACTGCGACGGCGACAGAATCATGCGCTACTCTTTGTGCTCACAAAATGTTGTCGAGTTTAGGGGGGAGGCGAGGCAAAATAATATATTGGAGCAAGGTGTTTCCAAACAGCAATGCGGCGAATTCAGAGCGTCGTTTGACTGCGCAAAAGCAGAGCTGAGAGCAGCGCTTTGTCGTCTCTTGTTGTTGTTGTAGTGTGTGTGTGCATCTCCCACCACCACCAACAGCAGCGGCGCAGTGGGCAAAGTTAAGTCTGTCGACTTGTGTATATTTTGTTGGGGCTGCTGCTCTGCTGCCGACTGCTGCTGCCTCTGTGTCAATCGAATTAAACTGAGAGCAAACTGAGTAATTGGGTTTAGATATTTTTCCACACACACTGAGAGAGAGAGTTATCGACGAGACAATGTTAAATTTCTTTCACATCATTTTTTATTAATTTGTTAATTGAGCGACTTGAATTTGTATTTTATAAAATGCAGCAGAGTCACTCTCACTAACACAAACACAAACTCGTACACAGACGCACGCACGCACACACGTACGCGCCAGTGTATACAAAAAATCTGCACACAGTTTTTTCTTTTACTTGATTTGAACTTCGGTTTGGAATTAAACCTTGAACTTAATGTTTTTCTTTCTCGTAGCAGTGATATTTTTTAGAATTTATTCCACACGCACACAGAATTTTCTCACTTTTCTTTTGACAGTGTCTCGCTAGCAGCGGCACAGCCTGTGCGCAGCGAAAACTTCTGCTGCAATACACAAATTTTGTCTTTCTTATTTGCTGCTGCTCGCTGCGCGCAGCAACTGCTCTGCCAGTAGCTGAGAAAATAATAAAATGTCTACGCGACGCGCGAGACGTCCGTACGCTACGATTCTATGAAAAAGAATGAGCGAGTCAGGTAACGGTGTCTAGATATGTACCCAATATATTGACGATACATTACGCGATACTATCGATAACTATGAACTGGTTCCACGGAGCGACTGAAAAAAACGAATTTTAATTTGAGCTGCAAGGATATTTGTGTTTGATTATTTATTATATTATGTTTAATCAATATGAAAATGTTTTTTAATAGTGTTGAGTAAATCTATTAAGTCTTTTCACTTAGTCGCAATCGTTAACCACAGCTACTAATTATGATTTAGAATTTCAAAATGTCGAAAGATATGTGAACCGTTCTGCTTGTTAAATAAAATAAATATTAAAATGACAATCAAAAGAATTATAAGTTTTTGCGTGCAGCCTTAGCCTTAATTGCAGTCACTTAACGCTGTTTACCGTTATGCAGTTACTCATCCCTATTTGTTCATCTTTGTGTGTGTGTGTATTGTGGAATATCACACACACATCGCTTGGAATTTGTAAGACTGAAATTGTGAATCACATTTCTTGTTGTCGCCTTCATTCTTTAGCAAGCGAAGCTTTTGTGTAAACAAAAACCGACACAACGTTTACACAAGAAATTAGCAAAGTGAAGTGTACAATATCACTTTACGACAGCAACAGAAATAACAGTAATAAGAGAGATGCGTTGAATTACAAACCCACACTGGAATCCACTGCCAAAGATTGACTAGCTTCATGGAATTCTTCTACTTATCACTTCAGCTTTGTCATTTAATTTCCAATTGCGCATTAAAATCAGTTGTTTTGTAGAAACATTATTTCTAGAAACTTGAACCCGGCTTTGAGCTTGTCACCTGACATAAATCAGCTCTAGAATTAAAATAAAAATAAAAAACTATTAGATTACGGCTGAGGCAATCTTAAGCTATCTCATTATAAAAATAAACTGTTAGATTAACAGTTGCTGCCCGCTCAAAAATCCAATTAAATCCTCGACCTGCAAGAAATTTTTTTTATTAACTAAAGAAGCGAAAACTTTGGTTTGCAGCTACTGCGCCGAAATGGAAGTGCTTATTTCCGGCGTATGTTTCCTGCTGGGATGCATTGCGATCTGTGGGCCGTGATTATGCTGTTGATTTTTGACGACCAATTCGCCGGTGCTAGAACATGTGATGATGCGGGCAGCGCAGCGCAGATAACGGTTGCGGGCGCAGAGCCAATATGTTTTCGTTCCACGACTGTTGTTGCGAAAATATTCGAAGCCGGCCATTAACAGTTTCGGTTTGCCTTTGGTGCCCTTGACAATCATTATGCCCTGTTTGCGAACCAGCTCTGCAAGAATATGAATAGGCAAATAAAAGCACAATTAGCCAAGCAATCGAACGGGGCATGATTTAAAGTGTTAACTAAAGTATGCATAATAGTTAAGGTTTTCTTTGATTTGCAACAGCATTTATTATTAATGGAGCTGTCATTATGGCTAGAAAAAAGCTAAGCTAAAATCCAACTGGAAACAGTTGTTGTGGAACGTAAATGATAGTTGAATTTGGTGTGGTGTGGATTCCAAATCTCTCATTGATGCGAATGCTTGGCGTATTTAAGTCGATAGACTTCCATGCCGCTCTTCAGTTGATGCGTCGTTGCTCGTACCTTGCAGTTGGCACTGCGATAGCGCGCACATCGCCAATTGATGCTGCTCTTCAATTTCCGATCCATGACAAATTCATGCTCATCAATCAGCAGTTTTCGCTTCTTCTTGCGCGTGCTCGTAAAATTCGCCAACAGCATGCGATCTGCAATTGAGAAATATAAATACAATTAGTGCGAAAAATGTAATAACTAATTATCATAATTATCTAATGAGCACCAGTTCTGATTACATTTTAGTCAGATTTATTTCTATATAATACTATGTGTATCAATATTAAAAAAAAAATAAATAAAAATACTGCTGCTTATATTTCATATTTCCATCATCATATTTCTAGTTTCCATCTTTGGTCAAGTCAAGCTGGAGTTTAATGATCTTCGCTTGGTGCGTCCAGTTTCATCGCGGCTGTGGTTATGCAGGCTTGTCCGCACAATGTGCCCGTTCAGCAAATGAAGCCTGCCGTGACATTTCCTGGCCGTCGTATAAAGACAACATCTCCAATAGGTCTTCTTATTGATGCGCTTCTCGCGCACATAGAAGTAGCCATCGTACTGCAAGATGATGCGACCCTTTTGGCTCATCACATAGGTCAAGTTCACCTCTGAAACCATATTATTAGCGTATTAATATCATATAAAATAATTATAGCATAAATATTAATTATAATTCTATATATTATATAGAATAATTATACGCTTAGCAATATCTGCATATTTCTTCTCCTTTTTGTTTTGCCACATTGGTACAATTTACAATTTATTCTTAGATATAACAGTTTTTTTTTTAGCGATCTCAACTATACAATTGCTATGTCTAATTTGTAATCATCTAGAGTGCATCGTCTGTCAGCTCATGCAGTTCGTGCACCTCCTCTTGGTGCAGCTCGAAGCTGACGGCGCCCTCCTCCATATCGCGCTCCAGTTTTATTTGGGCCGCATCCTGCGCCTGCGCCTGGGCATGGGTCATCACGTGGACCTTGCTCGAACTGTATTTGTTGCGCTTGAGCTCGGCATGCATGTGCTCCGCCTTGTTGATAATGAATTTCGGTGGATTCTCCTTGAGCATGGTGATCCGTGCCGGGCACTTTAATTTCTTGGTGGCCATCGAACTGCAACGCCACAGTATCTTCTTCTTGTTCTCGCTCATGATCAGGAAACGGATGCCGTTGGCCATGATGGCCGGTCGTCCGCGCAGCGATTGCGTGAAAAAGACGAGCACATCTTCCGGATTGGGCACCTCCTCGTTGGCCAGCACAACTGCAAATGGAAATGAACACACAAAAAAATCGTATGAGTAAAAGTGTAAAATTAGTGATATTTAGTTGAGGATTAGCAGTGTGTTCAACTGGGATATGTTCGTAGTTGACTTTAAGTTGTTTAGTTTTTCTTTTTCATTTTATTTACAAGCGCACAAAACGTATGTTTGAAAGTCACTTAATCGATATTGAAGATCTCCGCGTCCACATCGAGGCCAACAACAGCCGGCAACAGACTTGGCACACGGCCAACTCTTGCCGCCGGCAACGTTCTCTGCTGCTGCTGTTGCTTCTCCTTGCGATCCGGCTTGACGTGGCAATGCTGATGGATCTGACGGAAGTCGCCGTAGTCAAACTTGTTCATGCAAATGAGCACCGGGCAGCGGACATGACGATAATACCAGTGGCAGCGCCAGAAGAAGTTCGTTCGATTCTCGTTGTTACGGAAGAACTTGAGGCCATCCAGCCAGAGCAGTTGACCTCCTCGCTTCGACACCGAGAACTCAATCCTCGGCTTGTTGCCTCTGTACTGGCCATGTGTCGAAACTGAAAATGGAAATGGGAAAGTAAAAGAGAATGTATCTAGGATTAGTTGAAGCTGCGTTGGATGTAAAGATTAAGCGAGTCAATTGCAGTTGCTTACATTGAAAAACCACTTGGACATTTGTTTGCTTTAATATACACACGCACACACGCATACACACATAGAGAGATTAACACCCTTAAGAGCTAGCATTTGAAATACATGTAACTAAAAGTTGAAGCTATGTTTGGACTTGAAGCCGCGCAAAGGTGGTGGCGTTAGTGATGGCGATGATCGCGACTTTTGCGGGGAAGGCGACAGTAAGATGACCTCCTGTTCCACGGTATGGTCACTGCTGGCGGCACACAGCTCCAGCGGCTGCTGAGCAAGCGCTTTCACTTTAACCAAGCGCTGCTCACAGCTTTCCACAGCCAGCAACTGCTGCTGACGGCTCTCCAGCAACTGCTGCTGGCGGCTCTCCAGCAATTGCTGCTGGCGGCTCTCCAGCAACTGCTGCTGGCGGCTCTCCTCATCCAGCAATTGCTGCTCCCGGTTGTCCATCTCCAGCAGCTGCTGTTCACGGTTCTCCTCCTCATTCCTTTGCTCGCGGCTCTCTAGGCCTACCGAGTGCTCCTTGACGGCTGTCAGAAACGGTTTGATTTCGATGTCATTGCTCTCCATGTGCTGATGCTGGTGGCACAATCTAAGGATCAGCGTCGACTCATCATGTATGGCAATGGCCGGACAGCGTTCCTTGTAATAGTTGCGACACTTCCAATACTGCAAATGTCCCCGTTTCTTATTCCTAAAGAAGCGGAAACCATTGATGACCAGCAGCTTGCCGCCGTTCTTCTTCGAGTCAGCGAAGTCAATGTGAAATGCTGCAATTGGCAATAAGAGAGAAATACGATTAGTGACATATTACAAGATATATATATATATATATATATATGTATAACAAATAGGTAATAATTTTAATCGAATAGTCAGTTCTGATAATAAGTAAGAAGTCCGCTGCAATTGTAATTTATTTGGGCTCAATTAACTAAACAACGTGTTTTTGCGCTTAAGCCTAAGCTTATTTGAGGGCAACCGGCAAAAGATTCGATTTTGGTTTCCCTTTCTTCACCAGTGCCGCATTGGCCGTCGTCATATTCTCCTCGTTCTTAATGATGGCCACCTGATGGGATATGCTGACGCCACGATGCAAAAACTTGGGCTTGTGATTGTGCTCAAAGTTGCGCTTGATGATCCTCGCATTACCCGCACCATCCAAGGCGGTCACAACGCGTGCCCGGCAAACAGTCACATCCTGCGGCATGGAAATAGATTAGATATTAATGATTATATTTATAAATATAGTTAGTAAGCACCTTGCGTGAGCATATCCAATAAGTGCGCTTGGCGGAGCTACGATTCTTGACAAACTTCTGCTCGTCATGCAGCAGCACGGTGCGTCCTCGCTGACCCGTCCCAAAGACCGCCAGCTCTGAAATGGGTTGCAGCAAACATTTAGCAAAGATTTACAAAAATATATCATTAAAATAGTGCACAGAGTATTGGGCAATTATAACGCTAGCATATCGCTGAATGTTGTACAAATATTTATTGAGATAAGAAAAAAAAAAATTCAATGTTTTTTGGTTATTTTTTGTTTGTCAGGAGTTGTCGTCTCTATTTATGATTATGCACGCCCGATATGGACACATCGGTGGGTTTGTTCTTGTTGGTAATCACGCACACCTTGCAGTTGAGATTCTTGCGGATGCATGACCAGTAAATATGTTCGTTGTACGTGCCACTGCACTTGAAATATTGACCATCGTAGACGAGGACATCACCATCGAATGTCCGCTTGAAGTGCACACGATCCCAATCATCCAGGGTGCGACTGATTGTGCCAGTAGTAAGGCCAGTGACTAATTTGCTGCGCATCTTGACAGGTGCCAGAAAGCTTTCGTTGCCATAGTCGTCCAGATTGTTGAGACTCAATTCGGCAAGCACTGCAAAAAGGGTAGTCAAATTAATATCAATTATGGTAAGCTCAAATTAATAAACATTTGGAAGGAACTAAGCCAAATAATGCACTACAAAAAAAGGTTCTAGTTCTGATTCACAAAAATAGTAAAATTACGTATTTATTTGTTTCAATAAATTTGAATATGTGAATTAAATCCAGTTATAAATAAAATCGTCAGTTGCGGCAGCTAAAATATAAAAAGAACACAAAAATTAAGCGCTAAATCATAAAGAAATTGTGCCAAAACTTACCCGAGTCAATATCATATGAATACCATGTGTTAACTATATATTTAATTAGTAACTAATCTACAGTTGGGTTAGGTTGCCTCATTTTGCTAATAGCCTGCTCTATGGACATAGAACTATGCATGATTGTGTTCACCGCTGAGGGCATAGCGCGCTTGTCCATTGTCCGTGGCATTTGTGATGATTCTGGCGCGGCATTGTTTGCGCCACTTGCTGCACTTCCAGTAGACCTTGTCCTTGTAGGAGGCGTTCCGCAAATACCGCTGCTCGCCACAATGCAACACACAATTCCCCGCCGGCGTTTTAATATACCGTATGTCATCCGTGGCTTTGGCAGTACGCATACGCTTCAGCAGCGCCGGTGCCGAAGCACGCCGTTGCGTACTGATCACCTGGATATGCACTGAAAGACACAAAACATATTTAGATTAGTAGAAAATTAAATGCACGTCGCATAGCTTATTGTATAACAAAATGTTTATGTGCCTGTTTGCAGTTGAGGTATCATTACTTATGGACTCTGAATTGTGCCCATTTTTATTTTATTTTTAAGTTAAGTCTCTTAGCTAACTATTAATTCTAACTTGAACATCATGGCTACTGCAATTGTTGCAGATCTTCGAAGCTTAGATTAAGCGAGCGCAGCTCAAGCGTCAAATCCTCATCCGTTTCGGTCTTAACAAAATTGGCCATTGCCTTGGCCAATGCGGATGTTTTGCCCGTTTTGACCAGCGGATTGACAATGGACATACGCTTCTTGCGATCGGCGTTGTGGCAGGTGTGATGACAGGACTCGAGCACAATTTTGTGCACGCCCTCAATCACATTGGTGACGACACGTGCACTGCACTTGGTGCTGCCCTGCAAGATGGCACGGATTTTAATAGATGTATAGAAATGAACAAATATGGAGCACTCACTTTCTTGGAGCATATCCAGTAGGTTTTCAGGCCACTGCGACGATTACGCACATAGTTGTGCCCGTTGAAGGCCAACAGCTTGCAGCCACGCTGCCCCTTGACAAACGAGAGCAGCGAGTGCTTGATCGCAACACCAGCAACATTTAGATCATCATTTAGTTCACCAAGAGCATTGCAGCAGACATCTGTGAAGGAGTTGTTGATACAAGATAAGCAGTTAGTATTGTGTGGCAAAGACTACTTAAAGTGTAGGCGAGACTTTGGTGGACAGCAGCATTTAGCAGATGCAACATTCGAGTTTTGTCAATGAAATTAACGTTTTATTTAAACGAATTAATGCCTAAGACTAAAAAAAAACACGACTAGTATGGCGGATGATTGTGCTGGCTGCACTTGACGATCACATCATGATCATCGACGGTGACGACGCGCGCCTTGCACTTATGAGCGCCAGCGCGTGCACAGGACCAATATGTCTTGACTCCCGTTGCCTTATTCCTTGTGAAGGTGAACTCGCCGATCTTCAGCTTGCGACTGCCACGGAAGCCCGTTATGTAGGAGTAATAGGACATGGCATCTACGAAAAGTCAAAGAGACAGAGAAACACATTAGTTGAACTGAGATTAAAAATCAATATCAAAATAAAAAGCCTATGTAAATAGTAGTACAAATAGTTCACAAAATGGGGCACATAGCTAACTTGGCTTTTTTTTATTTAAAAAAAAAAAACATTGAGAGAGAGCGTAAAATATTGTATGGATGCTAAAGGTCAAAAGATTTTAAAATGTATATAATTTATAATTTTCACTTCATTTTTTTTTGCTATTTACGTATGTACATTAGGCTTAAGACTAATAACTAATAGTTTAGGCGCTGCCCGTCTCCTCTTTCGGATCGATTCGCAACGGATCGGAAGCACGGGCGGCTGCCTGCGCCTCGGCACGCTCACGCTTCAGCGAACCGTATTTGCGTGCCTTCGAGATGACCTCATGATTGTGCTCACTATTGAGGATGGTGAGCGTGTCCAGCTTCGTTTTTAATCGTGCCCGGCAACGCAACACGGCAAACTGACTGCAGCGCCAATAGGTGACATCCTCGCGCGTGATATGCCGATTGAATGTGTGCTGTTTGAGCATAATCTGCTTGGTGCCATACTTGCTGACAATGAAGAACGGTGCATTGATGTCCGCCGCATTCGAGCCACGCAGCTGACACTCCAGCAGGGCGGCGTCATCGCCCACATCTAAGCTGATCTGATAGGCGAATTTGACTGCAATTAAAGAGAAGAGAATGTGAAACGGTTTCAGCATTAAAATAAACACATTGCCTAACAATTGATCTGTTTGTTTGTTTTCTTTTTTGTGTAAATAAAAGACTGGTCTTTTGATTTTCATTTGGTTTTCATTTAGTCAACTATTTACATGATCTTTTATTATGATATTCTAGTTGCATTTGCAGTGCCTTGCGTGTGCATTGTACTTGGTCAAAGGATCTCAAAGAATATAGAGTGCAGGGCAATTGGTCGTCATACAGTGATAAGTGCGATTTTGATTTGCACTGGTTTTCTTTTACGAGCGTTCCTGAATCAATAGATTCTACATATATTATGCCCGATAAATAAATATCCACAGTATAAGCCTTACAATTAACGTACAAAACACACATGCAATCATTCTTCTTTAATTGTTCGTATATTGTGGCAATAGCATTTCCTTGGTCATCAGTTTGGCGGGCACCGAATTGCCCGTAAATCGTGGCGGATGGTTGTGCGCATTTTTGCCCAATTTGATGCCACCATCAAATTTGGTAATTGCACGTGCTGAACATTTATTCTCATTGATCCTTTTGCCATTGCCATCCGAGCAGATCCAGTTGATGGTCGCCCGAAAGCTGGCCTCCTTCTTGTACATATACCCATTGAAGATTAGATTGTAGCCCTGCTTCTGGTTGCGCACAAAGAAATACTCATATTTGTGGATCCAAACGCTCGTCGGGAGCTCGGCTATAAATTGTCCATGCTGGCCTGCAATTGAACACAAACAGAAGAAAAACACACACAGAAATGTGCAAAATATAAAGTTTGTTTTGGGCTGTGTGCATTCGGCGTTCCTTAATAACAATAACGACAATAGAAAAAAAGACAACATTTTGAGCAACAAACATTTTATTCAGTTTACACATACAAATACATACTTGGGAAATACATATATATGTACATACAAACATACATACATACATATCTCATATATATACTAAACAGTTTACATTGCGGTTGAAATACTTTATGTACATTATAGCATCTTAGTAGTTAGTTGGTTTTTAGGCATGTAGACTTACCATTTGCTGTCGCAAGGTGGAAATTAATTGCACAATTCAAATTAACTGCCATTTTGGGCTGTATATTTTTCTTACAAACATTTTCAGCTCAATTTCCGCACGCACTTGAAACACAACAACGCAAAACGCGCAGCGTCCAACACTCGAGTACAATATTTGCAGCACGAACACTGATCACATTTGCACAAACACCATTCACTAATTTTGCACATTTTATACACATCAGATATAAAGATGGTTTTCATTAAATTCTATTCATATTCACAAACGCTGTTTGTAAAAAAAAAACCCAAGCAAATGCTATCGCGGCGAAAAAAAACTATTAGAACGCAGCGAAATAATAAGATGGCTGCGCACGTAGGTACGGCAACGCCGCCCTACACAATTCCAGTCAAGTGGCAATATTGTACGGCAAAAGTACAGTGCTTCTTCTTAACTTGTGATTTCTATTGCAGCGCATAATATATTTTTAATTTTTTTTTATTTGATTTATTTAATAAATGTGCACCAAATTGTGGCACAAAACGTTTAATATGTGTTTTATTTCATTTTCCTTAAGCTGCCTACATGCTGAGCACATGTTTTAACCAACTACGTGCCTATTTATTCACAGCCTCCAGCTCCGTTTCAAGATCGACAACAGCCACATCAACATTGCACACCGAGTTAATTCCCATACGTAAAAGAGGCCGACCCAGAACGAAGGTGGAGGATGCAGTGCCAAAGCTGAAGCTGCTCGACAAACTCAAGGCAGCAACCAAGAATGTGGCTGCCAGCAAGCCAGCCGTCTATGCCTCGACCACAAAGGGTATGCAAAGCACTTGTTGCATCCTTCATTGATGATTAACAATGGTATTTTTTTATCATATGCACAGGTGGCGTAAAACTGGTGTACGAGGGGCATCTGTTCAAGTTCTCGTTCCGTAAGGCCGAGTTCTCGGTGTTTCAGTGCTGCTTCCGTGAGCACGCCGAGGAATGCAAAGTGCGCGTCGTGTGCGACCAGAAAAATGTTTTCCCCTTCGATGGCGAACATGTTCACTTTATGCAGGCCAGCGACAAGAGCGTCACATCATCACAGTTTATGCCCGGCGAGGGTATTCCCAGCGTTGAGCCCAAAGCCGAATCGAAAGTCGAGATTTTAATTAAAAAGACCGGAGACACGGAGGTTGAGAAGGATGCCGAGGACGAAGGCGAAGTATTTAAAATTTATGAAATTGAAGAAGCCGAAGCTAGTTCAGATGCTGCTGCTGAAGAGGAAAATTCGAGTTCATCGCTCACTCAGGCGGCCGCTGGCGAAACCATTGATCCCAATGATTTTCGCGAGAAGATCAAGCGTCGCCTGCAGAAGGCGCTGCAAAACAAGAAGAAATAACTGCCACTTGGGAGACTTGAGGATCGATGCAGTGCCTCTAAGCACACTACATACTATACATTATAATTGACATAGCAAGCAACAATGCATTATACTACTATACTCTACTTGATAATCACAAGAACATTTTAAAAATTCAACTGCAACTGCAAATTAATCTTTAATTCAATATAAATTGTAATAAACTTTGAGGACAATAAAGCTGAAATTCCATATTAAATACAAAACTAGCACGTAAGCTCCACAATACATGACAAATGCCACACACCCACATCGATAATATGCTTTTTGTCAATCAATTAATGCCCTTAATGCCTTAATCTAACTCGTCTCTTGCAGTTACACAGCACGTTCACAATTGCGGTCCGCAGACATTCCTCATCAGCCGCAAGGGCGGCACTCTGCTGACCATCAATAACTTTGTTTATCGCTCCAATCTCAAGTTCTATGGCAAGAGCAATAATATCCTATATTGGGAATGCGTCCAAAATCGCTCGATGAAGTGTCGCAGTCGTTTGAAGACCATTGGAGATGATCTTTACGTAACGAATGGTTTGTCTTCTATGCTTACAGCTCTTATTTCAAAACATATTTTAATTTGAAATGCATTCTTTTAAGATGTACACAACCATATGGGCGACACGAAACGCATTGAAGCAGCCAAGGCATCTGGCATGTTAATACACAAGAAACTTAGCTCCTTAACGGCCGCTGATCGCCTTCATGGCTGGAATCGTGCTGAAGTCATTTTAGATCAAATTGTTAAGTCTGAGTCGGCGTAGGAGCCTGATTAATAATAATAGTAGATGCTATAGAATAGTACCAAATCTGAGTGCAATTGGTGAATGTACTTTTGAACCTATCACAAATCTTAGCTTACTTAATGCCTTTACAGTTATTGTCAATTAACTATTCACCTTAGTGAATTAATGCAATTGCGCATTTATTTAGAAGTAGCCCTAACAAATTTTAACAATCATAACTTTACTTCGTTCAACTATTCAAAAAAGACATGTTTTTAAGTTAAGTTACCATATGATCAAAAATGTGTTGATATAACGATCTAGTTGCGGTTGTGGGATTTATATCAATATTTCTATCCCTTGGCTGTAAATTTCTTTTTAGGCGAACTCCGCTTGGGCGTTGCATTTTGATGGATATGCGAGGCGCACGAGAAGCGATATTTGATTTCGGTGCCCACCATAAAGGTGAAGACCCGCGCCTTGCATCCCCTCGAATGCTGGGTGCAACGCCATGTGCCGATTTTGCCATTGCCTCGATGGGTTAGGAATTGATGTTGGCCAATTATTAGCTTGGGCTTCTTGTGTGCTGTCAGACTGAACACGGCGCTTCCATCAAAGTCCTTCCTGATAATCAAACCTTTCCTTATGTAGCCATCAATTCTGTCTGCAAGTAAGACAAAAAGACTTGATCAAAACATAAGCTCAAATTGAATTCAGGAGTTTTTCAATGTTTGTATAAAGTGTACTAGTTAAACGATAATTTGCGATTTTGTTATTTGTTGTATGTATATTTTGATTACATCCTTATAGTTTTTCAATAATTTTTAAAATTAATCCTTCTGACAACGCCTTGTTCCAATTGTATTTGTTCCTCGATGATCATCATTCAAGCAATCTTTTTCTTACGACCAAGTCCTATAAGTGAATTTTTACCTGCAACAAAAAATTATTTTTTTTTTTTAAAATAGTAAATATTCAAAAGCATTCGTCGGCATGTTTTAGATCATATTAAATACGTTTGTTAAATTTGTATAATTTAATATGTACCGAAACTTACCAATACTATCATTTGTGATTTGTGTTTATTAGGTACATTTTGCCTTGACTATTTAGAATCAATCTTAGGAAACCTGCAAGTGTTTTTTATGTACTGTCTAAACTATATTTAATTACTTTACCTACCAGTTTAGATATATTGGGATTTCCAGACTGCATTCATCTTCAGCTTGGGTCTATTTGTCTTTAATTCGAAGACAGCAATGTCATCAAATGCACTGCTTTTCTTTATGGTTTTACCTGCAAGAAATCAAATTGTTTACATTAAACCTAGATGAGGATAAAATTTTTGCGAATTTTTATATATTTTACAATAATGTGTACAAATGAAACGTTTAAATGTAGGCTTATTATAGACTTTATTATTTACGTTTGTTATATATATCATCTCTCGTCGAGTGAATTAAATGTATATCTAAAAACTTACGATATTACCTATGACTCTATTTTACATATTCATAAAACGTGATTGTTCGGAGAGTAGACATAATAAAGCTCACGATTGCTCAGTTTTGGTAAGTATGTCTCGATGAATACAACTACAAAACTGGGTCTAGTTTTAATATATATAAAATTTTGTATCAATTCTATTTTCTGCTCGTTTTAATTTCCGAACAATCCCTGCGTGTATAAACTATTTATGGTTAATTGACAATTGTTATAAAATGTATATATAGGTTTTTACAAATTTGCACTTAAGATAGGTACTCTATATTTACAACCGGAACTGGGTGTTTTTAGTAATCCTTGCTAATGTAGACGGCACTGTGGGTCTGACCTATTGTCTGCAGCTGAGGCAATTGGTGAGCTGGATTCTGCTGGCGCTGATGCTGCATCAGAGCCAGCATTTGGGGCGCCTGCACAGCGACCGGCAATGACATGGGCATTGCCAGTGGCATGGGCATGGCCAGGTGGGTTGTTGTCGTCGCAAACGATGCGGCGGGCAGAGACAGTTGCGTTACGCTCGCTGGCTGCTCAATGGCACTGGGCACTGCTGGAATCGTACTCAGTATTTCGGGCTTAGCATTAGTGATGACATTGCTCTTGGCCTGACAGTACAGCTGGCAGAGAGGAAGTAACTCCTTATGGCGTCGCTTGATGTGGCTGAGAAAGTTCCCAGTGGATTTGGTGGTGCCGGAGATGAGGCCGTAGCAACTGGTGCAGGTTGCCTGTATGCCGCCTGGTGTCTTCTGATTAGGTTGTATATTCTTGTAGAACTTACCATCTAGAATTTTTGGCAACGTATTCGGTTTACGCAAGGACATCGAATCGTCGTCGCTATAACAGGCCATGGCCATGGCAGCCACAGCAGAATCGGCATCGCCGGCTATGACACCTGTGTTGAAAGCGGGCTCCGTGTTGATCTCCTGCTTAATCAGCACTGAAAGTCAAAGTTAGAAATTGGAATTAGCAAAGAGCATATATGTGGGCAAACTTAATTGCTAACTTATGTGGTGTATTGTAAACATTGAATTGATTTGCATACATGTAAATAAAATTTATTTACTTATGCTGAGAGATCAGCATATTTACTATTAAGCATTACATAATGACTACAGAGAATATTATTGGAGTTCGGACAGCTCGTCCATGATTTCGACTGTGAATTCCGGTGAGCTGCACTCGTCCGCCCTGAACTCGGGCCCATGGGTGTGTGGGGCGCCGGCAATGCGCAGCGGCACATCGTTCACCTTGGATGTGACCAAAGTAGCGCGACAGCAATGTTTAACGTAGCGTGAGCAACGCCAGAAAACATTTTTCTGACTCTGACGATTCACGACGAATCGAAATCCATTATAGATGAGCATGATTCGTCCTCGTTGCGTTGTTGTATATTGTAGGTTTGAGTTTGTCTTGTCATCGAAAAGCGCCTTGATGGACTGCATCACACCTGAAATATACATAGAAAGAAGAGAAACAAAAATGAATCGTTAAGATGCTGACGTGTGTTGGCAGACAGAATAATCACATAACATTTAACACTACAAGGGACCAAGGGCATATATCCACAAATTTGTCTAAATTTTTTTTTTATTTCGGTTAACAAACGCAACATACAATTTGGCACTTTGGTTTATTATGCTAATGCCTAAATACTGCTGCTGGTGATGGTGCTGACGTTGCCCATATTGGCTTTGATGGTGGCCAGTTTGTGATCGATGAACTCCTGAATTGTTGCTTCCTGCAGCTTGTCACCGTATATGGCAAATACCTGGCAAACATGGACTGCAAGGAGAAAGAAATCTTTGGTTCGAATCGTATGCCTGTATGGCTGCATAAATGCCTAATATATACTTATGATTGCCTGGAATTTCTCTATGTCCGGCTTAGTCTCGCCCAGTGCAATGCGTCTCAGCTGCTCCTTGCCAATGACCAAATCGGCGACACGCGATGTATAAATCGGCGGAATGGGTACAAATGCCTTGGCCAAATCCTCCTTGGACACAAACACTTTACTGCCGGCAAATAGAGGAATCGATGCATTCTTTGGCTCATTGGTCTTTGCAGCTATTTCCGTTTCCTTTTTGATTTCCTTGCCAGTCGTTGTCTTTGAGGTCGCTATAAAAAATACAAAATTGTATTATTAACTGTCAGAACATTGATTAGATTTCTAATTATGAACTACAAGGTAAACGAAAAGAAACACAGTGAATCATTCTTGTTTTAATTAGTTTATTGTACATAGTAGTTTGGTAGTAATTGAAAAGGAGATCCTACATTTGCAAAGCGAGCACGGCGTGGCAAATGCTCCACTCACATAAAGCGGCGTCGGATTAACATACTGGCAACACTCATTGAACAACTACAGCGCGTGCAATATTCAACACACATTTCTAATGCTTTAATATTACTTCAAATCACAATGAACACATTTTAATAATGGGTAAATACAAAAATTAAAAGCTAGCAGAAATTATCAGAGGGACGCAAGAACACAATAAATGCCATCATTCAGAGTTGCATTCGACAGCAATCGTCTGCTAGCAATCTGGCAACGCCAAAAGTCGCCGGAGTTGAACAAAAAAAGATTTTGCTATTTGTGTAAGAATTTATTATTAATTTGATTAACTAATGCTGATGAATTTGTTAAACGAGTACGAATGAAGTGCCGGTGAAACTTGTTTAAGTCCAGCAGTGCATTTGTGGTTCGTTTTTAAGCCGGCGCTAATTGTTGTGCGACAAGTTTACGTTTACGTTCATACATATGTACATTTTATTTGTGTTTGTAAAATAAACCAAAAAGTTTGTGTACAAATTGTGGCATCGCATCTGTGGAATCCTTTTAAATCTTGCAACATTTCTGCAGCATGCATTAAGTGGGCTGCATTGTTGCTGCAGCTTAATTTGCCTAATCAATAATTTCACCGTAGACAAACATTGTGATTGACATTGAATGCAGTTTTCACACATTTGGTCCAACAATCCCATCATAAATCATGCAACTGCTGATTTCATAAATGTAAATTATATCTTTTTAAGCCCTCTTTTGCAACTTAAAAATATTGAAACTAACAGATGTGCGTACAAATGCATTGTATTTCAGCGCGTTGGGTAAATATGTATTCTTTATCAACATGTCTACACCAAAGTGGGGCTGTCTGTTTGACCCCATCTGCAAACCGCAACAAGTTCGGAGTGAAAAAACTGTTCAAGTATTGTTTAAGCAAATTCTAATTAAATGTTTAACTGAATGGTTAAAAAGTTTAGTAATAATCTATCTGATCTGCCTTAACAGCATCTAACGATAAAAGTTTTAGTGTCTAAGATTCATAGCTTTTAAGACAATTAGAAAAACTTATTAAATTAAAAATGTATATGGTAAGAATTTATTTAGTATATGTATATCGTCACTATATATATGGAAACAATAAAAAATTAAATTAAATTGAATGTAATTGATGTTGCGTAGCGACCATTTCAATAATTTTTTTTCAAATGTTAGTTATAGTATGTATATTTTATGTAGTAAAGAAAAACAAATTTCTTTTCTTGCAGCACTGCTTAGCGATTATAAGATCCATTTGCCGTTGCTGACGCGAAAGACAGCGAAAAAGGAGAGTTTCGATCATCTCGATGTGTGCTTCACGCGCAGCAATCGGGGCAACAATCTGTTAACGATCAATGGCAAACCGTTCACATTGAATCGACGCATCAAGGATGCCTGCTACTGGGAGTGCGTCAAGCTGCGCTGCAAGTATATTAAGTGTACGGCTAGGGTGGTCACCAAATCGAATCAGATCTCCGCACTACGCGGCCAACACAATCATCCCTAAGAGATGACCAAAAAAACGTTACAATGTTGACTCGAATAAATATTAAGTTTTAGCTGCAAATATCAAACATGTATCTTATATTCTTCTCATATCCGATTCTTGAGTGTTTGCTGTTTTTTCCATTTTTCTGCAACTAATCTCTTGTACTCTTTGCAGATGGAGACGTTTGGCTGCAGCGCAGTTATAGTATGGTGGCCAATCGTCGAGGCGGTCAGAACCTCCTGTACCGCGGTCACATGTACACTGCTGAACGCAAAAATCTGACCACCATCAACTGGGTGTGCACCAAGAACAGCAATCGGCAGCTGCGTTGCCCTGCACGCTGTGTGACCACCGGCAATCGGAGCATAAAACTGAGCCGACGCGCCCACAATCATGCCAGCAATCTTTTCAGCATGCACAAGCTGAACGCCCGGCGTCAGCGTCGACTCAGATGCAGCCCGTAATACCCAATAGCTGTATATAAATATATATATATTTATATATACATTTTTACGTCTTATACTATATATGTTTTAGTTAATAAGTCGCTTTATCTAGCTGTAACTAACCCGCTCATTCGCTTTACTAATTCATCATGCATCATCTGTTCTTATTTTGTTGCATGCAGCGGCAAGTCTCCGGCATCGTCGTGCTTATAGAGGTAACACCGGCTGTCTGCTTATTGATGGCTTTCGCTTTGTGATTAGCTACCAGCAGCGGCAGCGCTGCTACCTTAAGTGCTCTAGCTTTCGGAGCAGTTGTCGCGCACGCGCCGTACAGAATAAGGTGACGGGGCAGCTGGAGTTACGCAATGGAACACATAATCACAGTCGAGCCCAGCAGAAGTTGCCAGGGCAGCATTACTGTAAAAATTGAGCAAGTACACAAGTCACCCGCACACACACAGTACAAACACACACACCCAAATCCACACACACATATCCATATATGTATAATAAATAGTATTTGTAATGCAAATGATGTCGCCTGCTTTTCACTAATCTCTCATCATAATCCACATTAACCAGTTATCTAAATAACCAATTATTAATTAATATTATTTTATTGTCATCTTTTAGCTGATCCTGTCCAGACGCATTCGATTCTAGCGCAATATGTGCGTTCCAATCGTGGCACCGATCTGGTCTACTACGAGGGCAACACGTACACGCCCAATGAGAAGCTACGCGAGGGACAGAAGTCACGGGACTGGAAGTGCTCTATGTACCACAAGGCCAAGTGTCGCGCCCGGCTCGTGACGCGCCTCACCAATGACGGTGATCTGATCCATGTCACGAGCTGGCAACACACGCATGCCTCAATGTTCATGTTGCAGCAGCCAGACGGCATGGATGTGGATAGGCTGTGCTTGGCTCCAAATCCACTGTGCACCAGCATACGCCAGATTAAAATGGAGCTGCTCAAACAAGAAGCACAACTCTAAACAAAATAACCAAAAATTTTCTCCATGCAAATAAAATTTGATCAATGTGCAGCGTTGATTTATTTTTAAACTTTAATTTCTTTGTTTTGGCAGGCACAACTTGCGCTCTCTGACAACCATCACTAACGTATTTCCTTTCTTTTCAATTTGCAGATATTGAACACTTTCTGACCGTTGATTCGGTGGTCAATGCACAAGGCAAGAAATCCCTGGTCAAACACCCAAAGCTGCGCTTCATTCGCGGCCAGCGGAATTCCGTGCAACTGGTCTATAATCAGTATGCCTATGCGAAGAACAATAAGCATAATGCAACCACCTATTGGAATTGTCGCATTCGACGCTCTGGAAGTGGGTGCAATGCACGACTCTCCACCACAAAGCTGTCAAATGGCAGCTACAAGGTGTGCCTCACTCGCACGGAACACAATCATGCCCCATCCAAGCGCATTTCGCACATGTTGAATCAAATTTCCTGATTTTAGGATTTAGTTTTTAAGCCAACAAATATATGGGGCACTCTGAAGTGCAAAGCATTAAAATGAGTTTCTAATCTTTCCTAGTTATTCGCATGACCCTAAACTGTATTTATGAGCATCTTTACTAATTTCATTTATCTTTTCATATATCTATAAATGTGTGTATTTAGAAAGCAGCATTGCTATTTACTCGGCCACATCACGGGGTCGCATGCAGCTCATCTATGGCGGGCAGCCATTCATTTTTGAGAAAACACTGAAGCTATCGACGGGGGAGGAGAAGCGCTACTGGCGCTGCAATCAGTGGTGGAATCAGAGGTGCCGCTCGCGTGTTTTCACCATCAACGACATCGTCTGTCCACTGAATCGTTTCCACACACACGAGGAGATCGTGCGCCGCAAGAAGCGAGTACGTCGCGTGCCGCCGCCGGAAGCCACCATCAGCATCGTAACCACTGGCAAGATTGTGGAGCAGGCAACGTCTCAACACAATCAACAGCAGCAGGAACAGCACCAACAACAATTGCCCAGCGATACAATACTTACCACCACGCTGACGGATGACTCCGCCGGAACCATCGATGTCAACGAGCTGGGCATGCATTTAAAGTACGAGGAGATTGTGGCCGATGTCACAGGCATAGTGGGGGCCACAGCCACCCACTCGACGCATGCACAACCCCGAATACTTGGTCGCAAGAAGTGAAGGTCCTGGTGGATGGGTATATACGTAGCTTTTAAAATTCTTAATGTCTAACAAATAATAACACATTCAACTTACATAGTATACACAACATATGGAAACATCTATTCAAGTACGCAATTTAAATAAACATAATTTAGGCTTCAACAGCTCAAACAATTTGATTTACTGCACCCACATCGATCCACACAGACTCACGTTTCCCATTCGAGCTTTGGCACCTGGCACCTACTAACCAATTGGTTCCCATTTTCCATTCCCATTGCAGATGCGCTGTTTTTCTTTACCAAGGGCCAGCGGAAATCGATAAAACTGAATTATGGCGGCCACAGCTTTGTGAAATTCATGGAGAATAGTCGCGGCATTAAGTGGATCTGTGCCACACGCTCCACAACCAGATGCCGGGCACGTGTCCGCACCAAGGATAATTCGCTGGAGGTGCTCCATGGACCGCATAATCATCAGAAGATTTGTCGCGAACTTGAACGTGCCAAGCAGCGACGACTAAATGTAACTCTTTCAGATTCCAACACTTAATTTAATGCTTAATACGTATTTTATTCTTGATTTAAAAGTAGTACGCCACAACAGTGATTACAATATAAGAAAGTATTCAATTTTTCAATGCTTCAATCCAAAGTCCGGTGCTAATGCAGCTCCTCGAAGCAGGATTCGCACATCCAATTGCTGCTGGGGCAAGTGTCACAGCAGGTGGTGAGCCGCTCCAGATGGGTTTTACCCTTCTTCAGGCAGTTCACGCACTTGCCCCTCATGCGCGGCACGCCCACAAACACGAAATTATGATGATTGGCCGACGTACGCAGAATGTTCTCCGGATTGCTCAGATTCAGCTTGGCGCGCACAGGTTTCATTTGGGAGACGGCAGCCACGGCATCCGAGTTGAAGATCAGTTTTGTGGGTGCAAAAGTGCGACGTTTCACAACTGCATCCGCGGACAGCTGTATGATCGATGTCCTAGGTATTGGAACGCGTTGTGGATCACGGCGCAGAATCGAGGATGTGGCTGCATTCACGTTGCGTGTTTTATGAATATTCGTGAAAGCTGGAAGAGAATAGTAGAGGAGTATTTAGAGAATATCGGGTATATTTATACATATCACTAATCAAAGTTAAACATCTGGAGAATGGGATAGTTTTGTCAATTCTTTATTTAATGCGGAAATGTTGAATTAAAACTGATTTGGGCAGCCTTTTAAATGTTGTGCAGTTAAGATCCGCCAGATCTGTATAATCCCTAGTCATCACTTGCCGATCTCAGTTTAGCGCACAGCCAGAAGATAGGTAAAGATATAGTTAATTTATCAGCATGCTCGACTCAAGGCTAATTACCATTAATATGATATCTGAACAGATGTTTTACTGTTCAATGTTGCCATAAATCCGGGGCACAAATGTTTTAAGCGGCTTGGGCGCCTCATGATTGTGGTCGCCACGTTGCGCCACTATCGCCTTTTTCTTGGTGGTCAGTGCGGCGGGACAACGTAGTTTCTTGTACAAGGTGCAGCGCCAAAAAGCCACACATCGTGGCACATTCCTTGAGTGGCAACTGTATGTGTGTCCCTGATGCACCAGCTGGCCACGATAATTGTAGTTGAGAACTGCAAAAGAAAGGGATATGAGTGGATTGCAATATTAAGTACATATTTTAAAACTTACAATTTAGACATTTCCAGTTTCTAATTCACAAATTCACTAAATATAATCAAACCTATGAATTAATTACAAAGTGAACGCAATGAAGACGATTACAACATTTACTTATAACATTTAATTATAATTAAGCAGCTACTTTACGGCTGGATAACTTAATTTTTGCTTTTATTAGACTTAATGTGCTTAGAAACTAAATTGCACTGTCACAAAAAACGAGAATGCCAGGTCCGAAAACCTGCTCTAATCTAATCATGTATGAGCATCAGCGAGGTGTGCATCAGCTCGTGTTCCGTTAGCTGTATAGTCGTCCCATCGGAAAGTATATGGTGCTGGTGGTCTTGCGGTTGCACAAACACCTGGTGCTCCTCGACCTCCTGCTTAGGCTGCTCCTGTTGAAAATGGGTAATACTATGGACTCGTCCGAGCTTGGTGCGACCCGTGCTGACAGCAGCCAGACGATTGCGCTGAATGATTTTCTCAATCTTTTCCGTATGAGGCGGATGATTGTGTAGTCCACCGGTTATTCCCTTTAGCTTGCCATTCTCCAGCACGCAACGCGACCGGCAGCGCTGCTCGTGCACTTTTTTGGAGTAGTTGTGACAGCGCCAGTACTCCTTGTTGTTCTTCCGACTGTGACAGTTGTACATGTAGCCATTTAGCACCAGACACGGTGTCGACCAGGGACTCTCAATGAACACTAGATCACTGTCATCTGTGGGTTAGAATTGCAATTGGGATTAGTGAGGAATGTGTACCGTTTACAAGTTTCCTATTATACAATATATGACTTAATAGAAATGTGACTAGTTTAATTGTTGTAGGTTGGTTTTATTAAATACGGTAGACATTGAATACAAGTAAAAAAGTAAATTTTTTAAATTGAAGACTGTTGAACTGCTTAGTAACGATTAGAATAGATTACTTTATTAGATGTCGTTTAAGAAGCGTCTAATGCAGCTTGACCTTGTTTGGCAAGCGAAGAATTGGCTTCAGCTCCACAACCTGATCGATAAGACCGTCATCAGAGGCGTCGACCAGTGCCTGCATTTCAATTTCAGTTGCCTCCGAGGCAGGCACATACAGTTTGCACTCTTTGCCATCCTTGGCAGTCATGATGCTGATGTTGCTGCTGTTAAGGTATTGAGATATCTTTGGATTCGATGTGCTTATCTCGATGTACTCATCGAGCTCCTCCTCCACATTGTAGAGCTGGCGTTCGCCAATGCGACTATCGTGCGACGCATGATTGTGCTGACGACGTGCGTCCAGAAACTCGCCATTTTTGGTGATGACCACCGCCTTGCAGCGCAGCTTTAACACATCCGCACAGCGCCAGGTCGTCTGGCCGTTGGCCTGCGTCAATTTCTTGTTGTAGATGCATCCCTTGTAGACTAGCTGGGCATTCTTCTTCTGGCTGCGTATAAACTTAATGATGCCCGATGCTGCGTTGGACAGCACATAAATACAACAGACGGTGGGGGGTGATAAGAGAATGGAGAAGAAAGTGAGTAAAAGTCTGCCTAGATTTAGCGAGCGAACAAACTACTTATAATTATATTTACTTAGGCTGAGTGAAATAAAACAACGCACATTACACATTGGCTTTTAATATTTTATTGACAAATAGAAACAGGCACAAACCACCACAAAATACTCGACAA
Organism: Drosophila cognata; assembly: GCA_035041535.1. Lineage (NCBI taxonomy): Eukaryota > Metazoa > Arthropoda > Insecta > Diptera > Drosophilidae > Drosophila > Drosophila cognata. The sequence goes on along the minus strand of JAWNLC010000571.1, from coordinate 5,290,132 downwards.
CTACTTACATACATATCTTCACATCGATCTACAAATATATGTGTGTATGTACACATTTCTACAGATGCTTCCACTAGCTCATGTTAATTAACTGCACCACTAGAAACTTGTAAAACAAGTTATTAGTTCTCAGAAAATATATAAATTTACATCTCACAGCTTAATACAGAACACACAAGAAACCCAATCCGTTTCAAATAAAACACTTAGGGGACCACTTAAATCACTTCACAGTAATTTTTTCACTAAATTATTTATTTATATCAACAGTGCACCAATCAATTCGTGTGTAAATGTAAAATTAACATACCAACAAAAAATATGTATGTAGCTTGTTTTCTCAACCCTTACACGACGGCGTTGCCACCTCGAGCAATCACAGGGCTGCATTTGCACATTTCTGAAAATCTCTGGCGGCACCCCAGACATTAAATGAAAATTAACGCAATATGGAACACAAACTTTATTAAAATCATCTAAAAACTAGCATATAATACAATGTAAACGCAGGTACGTACCTGCGCATCGGCGATATATCGTATAATTTGCCATTCAAACTAGTTCATTCGCTTTACGTGCCTAGGGACGTTTCAAAACAGCACTCGCACTCGCCATCCATGTACCATCGATTAACCGTTTCATTTCAGTGCCGCTTTGGATAAATCTACAGAATATTCACTGCTTAGCGCAAACATCGACCTGCAACTGGCACCAGCGGCATGAAAGCTGCTACAACGAATCTGCAATGCAATTCGCACAATATAAACATTCCACATACGAAAGATTCGGCAATTAATGCCGCTGATAGATCCTCCGGCAGCAAGCTTTTATGTTGCCCCAGACGGATCTAACAACATCTATACGCATAACGAACGAATAGAAAAACGAAGCAACCATTAAAAGTTTCACCAATTTTGGGATTGGCAATTTCCGCCCAGGTGGCAACATCACGACAACTGGATATACAAACAATGCCCATATTAAAAACGCCGAAGGTATTTTTTTCCAGACCTAAATTACATTCTGAAAATGTTAAATGAAATGCAAATCTACAAAATATGAAATTATTACTTGTATTATCAGAGTACCTTCAATTTACAGATCCATCGATGAGCTCCAGCGAAAATTCTTCAAGGTCTCTGCTCCAGTGTTCTTTTATTGTTAGTCTCCTCCAGCCCCCTTCAGTTTTTTCATCAAGCGTAATTTTTGTAATCAACACTCTACTTACCCCAATTTTTGACATTAACAAGTACGCGTTAAGAATTCGCGGGAGCAGCCGCCTCAACAAATTTGGAATTTGCTTTTTGGTCAGCCCGCTCCTTAGCCAAATACTCTTTTGCGAATCGAGAATAGAGCAAAGGCTTTTAAAAGTTGTACTTAATTAAACTAAAATGGCTGATAAAGCAACTCTTAAATGTGCATGACAGTTACGAAGAGTATTTGACAATTGAAGCGATATATAGACATATGATATCGCAGCGATAGATAATGAATGAAGCAGCAGCAGATTTAAGGGCTCTTTACAACCAACAAGTGAAGGGGCTTTCGTCAAATTGCGAACTGCGCACAACTTGGCAACCAATTTGATATGTGGGAATTGTTAGCCATTTGAAAAATAATCTATTTTTGGTTGACCCCGTGTGCGAAATTCGCAGTCGACTGCCCATTTTCTTAAGAATAACTATTACTAGCCGATCCATTGGACACGCATTTCGGTTCCCAACGGATCAGAGCAAAAGTAAAATGGAACCAACCTTGAGCCTCTGTGCTGCCTTGATCCCCGCCGGTGTCGACAAACGATGAATCGTTGTAGCTCTGCGCCTGCGACTGTTGCTGCTGTTTGACCACCGCCTTCGATGTGGTGGCTGCAACGTTGGCGCTTGCATTTGTTGCTGGCTGAGCACCGGCGTCTTCATTTTCGGTAAAGTAGCTTTCATCGTAGCGTATCTCGCCATAAGCATCATCCTCAACATAGGACGTATCGCCATCGCCAGCAACATCAGCGTGCTCTTCGCTATAGTCTGGTTCCGATTTCGTTGGAATACCCATGGGGAGATCGATGTATTCAGCTTCTTCTTGTGCCGCCTGCTGCTGCTGCTGCTGACGCACCTGCTGCACTTTTGTGTCGCTGCTCTGCACCACAGTAGTCTGCACGGTTATCTGTTGTGGCACATGTTGCTGTTGTTGAGTGGATGTTGCCGTTGCTGTTCCAGTTTCCGTAGTCGATTCGAGAGGGTCAATTACGTTGCTAGTGTTGGCGGAGCTCGGTGTTGATGCTGTCTTTGAGCGCTTGACGGCACCACTGCTACCCTGGCTGCCACGTTGAGCGCTACGCTTGTTTGTCGACACCAGCGTGGCGGTTGTTGTTGTCGCCGTTTGCAACTGCTGCTGTTGTTGTTGTATGTGTTGCTGCTGCTGTTGTACGATGGTTGCTTGTGGCGAGGCTGTTGTCTGTATGACAATTTGTGTGGTGCCCTTGTCATCGAGACCATCGTCAACGGTTTCGATCTTGTAGCGGGCTGTTGCGCGCTGCTGCTGTTGACGCTGTACACGTTGGGCTGGGAGTTGTTGTTGCTGCTGTTGTTGTACCTGTGGTGCTGCTGGTGGGGGAGGGGGTGTGGGCTCTTGTGGCGGCTGTGGTGGTGGATCATTCTGCAGGAAAGTTGCAATGTTAATTTTTTGTTGCCGTCTCTCGTCGTTAAAGAAAAAAAACACAAAAACAACCACCATTATGCGCGCGCATTACAAATTGCTGGCTAAAGTGAGACAAATATGTAGCACACATCATGGCATCTCTTTCGCACGCACATTGCTGGTGATGGCGTGAGTTGTTTCGAGACACTTCGCTTGGGGTACAGTCAAACCAGCTCTTATACACACTAATTTCGCCGCTGTGTTTGCATGTGTGAGCGCGCGTTGTGTGTGTATTGCGCGCGAAATGCGCTTGGTGTTTGTATTTGTGTTCGTTCGTTCTCTTTTTGTCTCTATTCTACTCACATCTGTCAGCCCCTTGATTTGCAGCGATTCCGCTGTGCTAATGAAAGCTGGTAATGCGTCCTGTTTGACGTTCACCTCGCCACAATACATGAACTGGATCAGGTCCTTCAGTGCTGAATGGCTAACGTTATTTAAAAACACTGCAGAAAAAAATCATTGTATCATTGTATTTCCTGCTCGTCTAGTTTTTCTTTAGTTGTACTTACCAAAGGCGTGGGTATTCGGTTGCATCTGCGTAAACATTTTGCGGAATAAAGGCGAGCAGACGGAGAGCACCAAACGATGCGCCTTCACAATCTGCCCCTCTGCTGCCAGGGATACGTCCACCAGGTCACCACGGATTAGTGACTCGTGAAAGCCAGCGGACAGATTTGTGTTGAAATTGTTCCAACACAAACTGAATTGCTCGTCGTCCGCCATCTTGGACGAGCATACAAATCAATAGAATTTTCTGTATCTGGCCTATGCTTGTGTGCGCTGCGAAAAAAAAAAATAGAAAAATTCAAATTGCTGAAAATTAGTTCAATTTGTTGCAAGACAATGCATTCAAACTAAATGTAGACATTTATTTGTTTACAAATGTCAAAACACATCAAAAATGCAAACGAATACAAAAATGAAAAAAAAAACTGGGAAATTTTCACGCGTGCAAAGCAAGCTATAATGTTGTATGTTTTGATATCTTAATTTGAACAATAGGTCATAAATGTAAAAACGTACCTGTTCAGGAGTATTTTTTATTTTAAAATACTTATTTAATGCACAATTAAAAATAATTACTTTTCTGCGCTTAAGCTGCGCAGACTGCGTCCAACTTTTCCAACGAGTAAGACGAAATAAATGTATACTAGCTAGAGACGAACGATGATTTTATACTGGGTGATGGATAAGTTATCGATTTATCGATATGCGTTAAATAGCAACATACCGGGGTACGATATTATTCATTACACCAACACTGTATTTTGGTTTGAGCAGCATCAGTGTTGGAAAACAATTAAAGATAATTTAAAAATGAACTGTTAAATACTGAATTAATGAATAAATTGGATGTTCGTAAATAAATGTAAGTAAATAACAGCCAAAATAAATCTTGGTTAATGAAACTATTTTGATTTAGTTCTAATTTTACTTGACAACTACCATCTATCTAAATTCTTTTTTACAATATTTTAAATTTTAAAATTGCACAGTTGTAATATTGTTTGAGAGTAATTGATGTTAAATTGCTTAAATTAAAATAAATGGCATACAAAGTTCCCTTAACTATGGGAAATACAGGGACAGTTATAGTTTATTTTAAGTATTATAACACATGTATATTTTTGTTTTGCAAATTTGCTTATAAGTTTAAGACTATTAAATGAATTGAGTGCGTTCATTGACATATTTGAAATGTTTGTTGATTTACTCTATAAACAAGCCTACGCAGTCCAATTTCTTTCTCAAAATTGAGACAAGTGATATTGAGGAAAGTTTTTTCGTAAAACATTATATGAGCACACTCTTGTAAACTTTTGTTTGAGATTTGTTTCCTGAGTGCCACATTAGTGGCAAGTGTGCGAAAATCTGCACTTGAGCCCCACTTGAAAAACGGATCAGAGCTGTAAAAAAATATAAACGCCAATTAGCCGGCACGATTATATGGTAGACAACAACTTAAGGACTTTGCAGTAATAAATATTCTCCATAAACACACGTACTTAAGCTCAAGCAGCGAAATTAAATCTGCATAAAGTGGCTGCGAACAAACAACAGCAACAACAACAGAGAAGATAAATACACACATACAAAAGCAAAGCGGAACTGCTTTTGACTGTGCTGTGCTGTGATTGGCTACTCGTCAGCCATTTTCTTGGCATTCAGTTGCATGCGTGCTTGTGTGTGTTTGTGTTGGTTGTTCTGGCAGCAGTCGGAAAAGATTGCTTGTTCATTCAGTACGAAAAACGCGCTGACAAATTGAGGACACGCTCGAGTGCGCAGCGGAACGGCGCATCGTTTTTTTGAGGTCTGAGCTAAATAAGTTCAATACGGTTGCACAAGGGGTGCGCAACAGCCACAATCCCCCTCGAAACACCCCCTCGAAACACACCACAACAAGCACCTATACATAATCGTTTGTCGCAGTCAAGTGTCGCTCGTCTCGTTGCTCAAGTGTATATTGGCAAATTGTTGTATTTATTTTAATTTAAAGTGCCAACCCATCAAGTGATTCAAGTGATTTCCAATTGTGGCCAAAGTAAAACAACAACAACAAATAATGTTGCAACATCATCAACACCAGACACAATCCGCTGGCTACTATGACTACAATCAGGCGCCTCAGAGCCCCAGCAGCCTGACCAATGCGGATGCTCTCAATACAACACCATTCTCCGTTAAGGATATACTCAACATGGTCAATCAGACGGAGGCATACGAAGGTGCCTATGGACATATGGAAAGGTAAGATGCAACAACTATAAAATAATGCAGATTAAACCTATGAATGGATTATAATATCAAGTCTGAAAGGAAGATTAAAGATTATAAACTTATATACTTACTTATACATATGTAAGCTTATAAATGGATATAGTAATATAATAAGGAAGAAAAAAGAGTTTTGGATTTCAGCTTAGAATAATATGCAGAATCATTGGTTTAATTTTGGCTGGATGATGCAGTACTTTCTTCCAAGTTGGAGATGTATTTGTCCAAATAATAATTTATATACAAAAGAAAATTAATTATAAATATTTGTTGTTCTACTAATATATAAGATTAAAAAAAAAAAATGTTTTATAGATAAATACTATGTACTAAAATGGCAAATTTGAATCACATATGAATCCAAAACTTTTATGTTTTGAATTGTGCGCAGATGATAATATTCAAAATCTTTCCAAATGAGTTCAATCTTCAACATATTATACTAGGCAAAGCATATATTCGACATATTTATATACGTATAGATATATATTCTGTTATTTCCAGTAACTACCTGTCTAAAGCAATCTGTGTTAGACGCACATCTTCGTGGTAGACAGAAATGAGGTGCATCTTCGTTTTTATTTATTTATAATAAGGCTCCATAGGAAATTAATTTCTACCAATTTTCTACAAAAGAATAATATTTTTCTAACCTTCTGCCGAGAGAGTGAGAGCGATAGAGATAGAGCTAGAGCTAAGCAGAAGGAATCCTATCAAAACACATGAGCAGCATGAATTGCAAATAGGACCAAAGGACAAATCATCGTTATTTATACAAGAGGCAAAGACAAAGACAAAGGCAAAGGCGAGGACAGAAGATGCAGACACAAAGTGTTAACAATAAGAAAAACAAAGTCAGAATCGGAATCGAAGTTGAGTTCGTGGTCGGCCAGGCAGTTGGTCAGTCAGTCAGGCAGGCAGGTAGGCAGCAGGCAGGCGGCAGGCGGCGCCGAGCTTGGGCCTGGTCAACATGTGTGATTCGCATGTGTGTCCTTTTCTTTTTTTTTTCTACTTTTTGGACATGCGCAGCGCCTCGCTGAGGGGCGTCGTTAATTGTGATGAGGCATGAAATGATGTCACCAAGGGTGCACCGGACAGCAGGAAGTTGCCATTTGCTGCTGCCTGCCATTTGCAAGCTCTCTTGCTGAGTGATGCAACATGTGCTATCCAGGCCAAAAGTAAAAAAAGGAAATCAAAATAAACTGTGGACGTTTTTCTGCTTTTTCGCAGCGCTGCGGCAGCCACAGCGCTCTATGGCGCCGGTGAGTACCAGCACCATCAATTGCAGCATCAGCAACATCATGAGCAGGAGCAACAACAGCAGCAGCAACATCTTTCGCAACATGAATTGCAACAGCACCATCAACAACAACAACAGCAGCAGCATCAACAACAACTGCAGCATCATCTTGTTGAGCATGAGGAGGATGGTTTGGCCACATCATCTTTGTCGCCGCTGCTGCCGCCGCCGCATGGTCATCACCATCAGTTGTATGCGAGCTATCACCAGGACTATGGCATGCCCACACACATGCTGCAGCATTCGCATCCGCATCCGCATCCACATCCACATCCTCATCAGAGCTATCCGACGGCTTATGCGAATGTTGCCGCGTCGCAGTTCTATGCAGGACCCACAGCTAGTGCCTATCAGAGCCCCGCCGGCTACAACTACAATTACAGTGGTTCGGGGGATGTCTATGCCAGCAGTTCCTCCTCCATTATTGCCACAGTTCCGCCCGTCGCTGTTGCCATCAAAAGCGAATATATACCCACGCCCTATGTCACGCCGTCGCCCACCCTCGATCTGAATAGCTCCGCGGAGGTGGAGGTGCATGCCCCAACGCATAAGCTGAGCGCCAATGGCATCGCGCAGCGGTTGCACGACCCGAGGGGTCTGAACGGAGCGGGGGAGTGCGCCAAAAGAAGTAAGTAATAGCAATAAGCCCATCCTTAAATACTTTAACGATATATAAATTTTCTCCTGCATATTCCTGCGTAAAATCAAGCTTAAATTATTATTCAAAAAATATTTGTTTTCAGTTTTACATTTTTTGAAAATTCTTTTTAAGATCGACTTTCCCAAACATTAAGATTTGAAATGTAATTTCTAAAAGCCCCTTTTCTGTATTCGATCGATACCCATTCCTAATTCCCCCTTCTTTTGCAGAGGAGAGCCACGTGACCTCATCCCGCTCCGAGCTGCGCAAAAATAGCAGTGGAAACAGCAGCGGGAACAACAACAACAACAACAACAACAATAATAATAATGTTTCTGGCAAACCGCGAATGAAACGCAAGCCCCGCGTTCTGTTTTCACAGGCACAGGTCCTTGAGCTGGAGTGCCGCTTTCGCCTGAAAAAGTATCTGACTGGTGCGGAGCGAGAGATCATTGCCCAGAAGCTGAATCTATCTGCTACACAGGTGAAGATCTGGTTCCAGAATCGACGCTACAAATCCAAGCGTGGGGATATTGATGGCGACGGATATGTGAAGCATCTGAAGATGAAGCCGGAACCACTGCAGTCACCAACGTCAACCTCGGCTCTGCCACCGCCGCTGCCCAATCACATGATGTGGCCACCAACTGCGCAGCAGACGCAGCAGTTGCAGCTGCAGTAGCCGCCAGCAATTATTTAAACTCTAACTTATTACAATCTATGTAGATCTGATGTTTCAGCTAACGCAAATGCCTCATAACTCTAGTACCTTCTTGTTGTATATATATATTACTATTGGACAATAAATAAAGTTTAAGCTATAAATTACAAGGTGATACTTTCTTGAGAAGATCGAGACTGGCGATTTCCCTTAAGGGATAACAGATTAACGATGGATAGCAAGAAATCTTGTCTAATGTCACTTATATCGCAGCTTTGAACTCTGTTTTTGTACAAAAGGATCACGTGGATTCAAATTTTGTACCAATTGTTTTGCACTTTATTTATATTTCGTAGGATCAGTTGTTCCATCCTTGCAGCGCCATTGCTTCAACTGAGTGTTTCGATATTTCATTCACTTTAGTTTTGATATGGCTTCTTAGCAGTATACATATGTACATATATATGTTTTCAGCTGAGTCTGCCTGTGTGCCGCGTTTGCCGAGTATCTGCCACCGATCCATTAGGCACCGCATCTGCGTATAATTGTTGTCGATCGCCGCATAAATCAATTTTATCAAAACGAAACGATCAGTTTTATGAATAAATGAAGAAAACACAACAATTTCCGTTTTTATTCTTGAAACGAAATGTTTTCCTTTTCGCTTTTCGCATGGCAAAGGGGTGAAGTGGGGAATGAGGGATGAGGGATGGGAATGGGGATTGGATGGGGATCAGTAGCGTTTGGCGGCTTTGCAGGCCTTACAAAGGTTGCTTTTATGAAACGTTTAAGTGGCAGCAATGCAACTGTAAAATGTTTTCCAACAGCTACAGATACAGATACACACACACACACAGCTAAAGAAACAGATACAGATACAGATACAAATGCAGGGCATCCGAACTCGACATTTATGACAGGCCGCCGCGCATTGGGCTAATATTTCATGTAGTGTGTGGGGGCAAAGTTGCTGTTGCTTTTGCCTCTTGGTGGTACAGTGGTGGACTGGTGGCATATCAATTACTCCACAAACACATGCCACAGGCCAAGACCGCAACCGGAACGGCAACGGGAACGAGAACGAGAACGGAGTACGGAGTACGAGGCAAGTGCAGCTGATCACACTTTTTGTATTCTCTTTTTGTGGTTGGCAGGGGGAGGCCACATTTTGAGTTGGAGCATTTTTGACAGACTGAACTTCTGGATTGGCGGCGGAGTGGGTGAGCGAGTTGAGTTTGGAGTGTTGTGGTGCGTTGTGTTGGGTTAAATGTCAATCAGGGGCAATCACGCGGGGTATTAGATAAAAGATTGCAGGCTGCCACTGAAGAGTGTATTGAAGACCTCCGGTTAGAAGCTTACAGTCGAATCTGACCGAATGAATGAAAACCTTGTCAACTTTTGCCACTGGTGAGATGGGAATATGTTTGGTTCCAACTTAATAACAAAAAGGAAATTAGTAAACAAATAAGATTACAGACTTGTCGGCGAGAGCCTTAAAATTAAATATATGATTCTAATTTTATTGCAAAGGCACACTCAATTGTAAGCATGTGTGGAAGTGCTCTCATTTCTTAAGACCGGCACAGGTAGTGCAGGGTAAAAAAAATCTTGTATGGTTAATAATGTGTCAGAAAATATAATGTACCAATGAAAAGTCTGTGCTATATAAAGTAGCGTTGTTTATTGTTAAAATAAAATAAATTTGATATGTGCGAATATTATTTACAAATTTGAAATATCTTGCTTTTATAGTCTCTGATATACTCCTATTCGTACAGATGGGCAGACAGACAGAAATGTCTATAACGACTCGACTTTTGATACTGATCAAAATATATATACTTAATGGGATCCGAGATGCTCTCATTCGTCTATTACATACTCTTGCACAACATCATTAAAACCTTTTTTTAAAATAAATTTTTAAGGGTTTCGGGGCCTGGCGACTCTACCACTAAAGTCGTTACTATTCATTCAAGGAGCAATGCATATTAATAAATTCAATTCTTTATTTTATCTAATTATGTTTATAGTTTTTCTGACAGTTGGAAATATGTTGTTTCAAAATATAGAAATCTGCTGCTTATGAATTACAAGTTAAATGTCTTACAAAGTAGATGGACTCAAATAGGCGTTGGCAGCACAGTGGCAAACAAAACGCCCCAAAGGACAAAGGACATTGGGCGAAATGCATGTCAAGTGCCTTTAAACGTTGCCTAATGGACCACACTGACCAAAAAAAGAAAGAAGAAAAACAACAAACTAAAATCGAACAAAATAGGCTTTGGATCTGACTGGCTCTACATTAAGGTTTCGTCTTACAATGTCGGCGGCAATATTGCGGCGACGTGTGCTGCATATAGTCTATGGTCCATGGTCTGTGGTCTTTGGTATATAGTCTAGACCGAACCGGGACTCGTTGCAGTTCAAGTGGAAAATTTGTCATTTTCCCATATATCACATTGGATCGGGGACTACGACGACGACGGCGATAAGGCGAGTGATGCAAGGATCGTTGGCTTGTAGCGCCATTTAATTCATGTTGCGTCAAAGGATCAAAGGCGCCACATGCCGGCTGCTTGCAGCTGTGCTCCATCTCCTTCCCACACTCTCAATTTCTCTCTTTGTCTCACTCTGTATTTGTCGCTTTCACTGCTTTCACCGCACTCATTTGCATTTCCTCAATTAAAGACGTGACGCGAGAAGCCGCCAAAGAGAGAGTTAGGTAAGCAAAATTAAGATTTATTAACAACAATAAATAAACAATATGCACTGCGAGAACAACAACAACAACAACAACAACAAATCTTAGAATTGTCAATTGGCGCAGTTTTTAATAGTTTTTCGATTTCCGCGCTTTTCTTCTTTTGCCGCCCGCAAAGCGAGCATTGCGTAATTTTCATTTCTATTTCCATTCAATTTTCCGCCTTCTGCTTTCGCTGTCATTGCGAGTCTTTGCCTTTAATCCCAGCAAGCGCTGTCAAGTGGATACGCAGCCCCCTCCCTGCCTATCACTCTCCCTCTCTCCATCTCTACCTCTAACCATCACTACCCCGCTCAGCTGGAATTAAAGCCTTTGACATTTTATCAAAAAAACAAAAGTAAAGAGCTGAAAAGAAAAAAAAAACAACAACAAAAAACCCATTGAGTTTTTCCCCTCTGTTGCTCATTTCCATTTGATGTGGTCATAAAAATGGCGAGCTCATTTTACATAGTGTATATATCCATATATATACATATGTATATATGTGAATATATTTGTTTCTGTTTTATATCCATCAGTGTGGCTTTTCAAGTGGAAAATTGTGACAATTATATTCAAATTAATTGAGTAATTGCGTTCGAAACTGAAGAAGTGTCGTTTAAAAGCATTTGATTTATGGTCTGTGGAAAACAGCACTCGAGTCTTTCACAAGTCGCCCGCAAGTTGGGGCATTGATTTTGCTTTGAGCTGATGAGCTTCACTTCCTTTCCGCTGGCAATATCCTAAATCACTTCGAGCACCTGTAAACAAAGTCAATTAGAAAACACAGATTATGAGAATTACGTACAAATACAAATAGCACATACTATTACTATTATATTATATATACTCGTATATTATTATTAAAAAACTGTAAAAGTAAAAAATGCTTCTTCAATCGCTTTAAAAAGTTCTCAACAATATGAGTATAATTGTTTTTAAACGGTGTTCCCTAAGAAAATTGTAAATGTCTTTAGGTTGAGTACAATCTAAAAATCATATATTATAACATTATTCCGCATATATCACATGTCTAAATATACATAAGTATATTATTTCGATTTCAAAATCGAAAACCTAACGTAAACTGTAACGGAACGAGTTTGATTTTAATTTACTGTGTACTGCTTGGTTGACAAGCAGTGAAAAGCAGTTCACTGCACAAACTTACATCTATGATGCTCAGTGGACATACTAGTAAGCAGTAAACTGTGGATGTAAGCAATAAACTGTGGATGCAAGCAGTGTACGCATGAATTTCGCAATATTCAAAACAAATCGTTAAAAATTGTAAAAATAAATTCTAACAAAACAAGCAAGCTTATAAAATATTATAACTGGAATGTAATTCTTGTTTTTTTTTTTTGTTAACAATATCCTCCTTAAAGAGTTGCATTTCTGAACTGAATTAAATAGAGAAATAAAAATCGATATTGATTTATCTGTGTTGTTAAATGTGTGTGCTTAAAATAAACATGACAAAGAAAACACTTGCTAAAATCAATCATAAGTCAACTTCAACTGCAATGTGGTTCAGATTACATAGCACCGCACAGAGACAATGAATGTTAATCCAAAGCTAACCAAACAATTGAAGTGCTCTTTGATAAACCATTAAAGCGAATTTAATACCACAAAAAACAAATATTGTGCAGAGGAGAGAAAGGACGACGCCAAGCAAGTGTCGCTTATGGGGTGGTGAGTGCTCGAAATCAAACACGGAATCCAAGTTAATTGAAAATGTCTATTCATCATTCGCATTTTGTTGCCTACAACCATCCCTCTGTAATATAATACCTGTTTGGTGTCGATATTGAATAAACTATTTGGAGATAATCGCATCAGTAGTAGTCACACAACAGCAGCAAAGAATTATTGTTATTGACAAAAGGCAAAAGAACGCGTGGCAAGCATCATTATACTAATTACTCAAGTATTATTAAAATGCATTCAATTGAAAACATATAACGAGCAGCAACTCAACCCTCCTCCTCCTTTTGCATCACTTTGAGCACACTTGAAAATTGGTTACTTGCTTACCGCAAAAAAATAATAGCAACAACAGAGGATCTTGCCACCCGCCGTTGTTGCTGGCTTTGTTGCAATCGCTGCCAACTCCTGACTTCTGCGCCCGAGGCGGCGACGACCCATTCGGCATTAAGAGTCATTGAATTGGCAATAAAAAGATTATATAGCCCGAAGGTGTGAAGTGTACCAGAGAACAGAAGCAGCAGCAGCATCAGCACCAGCAGCAGCCAAGCACCAACAACAGCCACCAACAAGCACAAGAGTGAGAGTGAGAGCGACAGCGAGAGCGAGAGCGAGAGCATCTGTGTCTGCTTTTTTCTCTCAATCAGCATATGGGTAGATATTTCACTCAATCTGGCAAGGCTGGAGAGTGCGAGCGCGCAGCCATTTTGCTGCGACGACCAATAGCAGCGCCAACTGACAGCGGCCATTAGCCAATGACGGGCTTTGGCATTGTTAAAGCACTCAAACACGCTTTTAACCGACATTAGTGGAAAAGAATTACTTCAAAAAGTGTTAAAAAAAACTTCTGCATATTTATTGTTGGATTAATGAAATCTAATTTAAGTGTGAGACAATGATTACATAAGTTCACAGTGATTTTTGTTTAAATATATATAATGTAAATCAAATTTGTAAACAATCATTAAATTTACTTGAAATTGAAAAGTGTGTTTGAGTTTATCTGGTAACCTAAGACAATTCTGCATAAATTGTAAACCAAACAAATATCAGCGTAAACAATGCAATTGACTCTAGGATCGTATTTGACTGTACCCCCAAAAACCCTAATCGATTGCCCAATAGCTGCTGGCACAATATAAACAATAAACAGGATGCACACACTTCCAAAAATAACGCACACTACAGCGTCTTAAACAATGCACACAATTGTAGGATTTTACGATATATAATTTTTATTTTATTTTTTCTGTTTACAGCACTCGCACTCGCATCACTTGAGAGCAACTCAAACGCTCTTTTTTTTTGGGCCAATAGGCATTCGGCCTGCCCACGCCAGGCAGCTCAAAATAGCACACAGAATCCACCACCACCAACACCACTACTAGCAGCAGCAGCAACAGCAGCAAGAGTGCGCACCACTTGAGTGCGGCACTCCGTGAGTGATTCTACGACGGGATCATTGGCGCAGTTATTTAAAGAGCACACGGAGCGCGACAGCCGAGCGCATTCGTGACTCAGCCTCTGAGACGTGAGCAACCCCTGACGCAAAAGTGAACAACAGTTTTTCGAAGTGGTTTCAAACAAACTAAAATATTGTTGAAAAAAGACAAACCAAAAAACGTTAAAACAATAATAATGTTAAATATGGAAAGTGCGAGTGCGGGCGCGGCAATTGCGGGTCTGAGCAAAACTCTGACGACGCCTTTCTCCATCAACGATATATTGACGCGCAATAGACCCGCGATTCCCGCGCGTCGTCTGTCCAGCGTGGATCTGGACGCTGACGCGGAGCTGGCCAGCAAAGGCATGGATCGCAGTGGCTCCAAGTCGCCGCCGCTTTGTTGTCGCGATTTGAGCATCTATAAGTTGGCGCAGTGCAAACTGGGTGCAGAGCATCCGGAGAGTGCCACCAATCGTGGCCAGCCGGCAAGCTATTTGCAGTATTATGCAGCCGCTGCTGCCATGGATAATAACAATCAGGCAGCGGGCTCCTCAACAACGGCTGGCGGCTTGCCCGTTGATTATATGCAACGTAAATTGGGCTACTTTGGCGCCGCATTGTCCGCCGCCGCCGCAGCGGCTCCGCTCGACATGCGACGCTGCACCAGCAACGATTCCGGTAAGTTTGGGCTCTTTGTTCGTGCTAATGGACTTGCCATTGTGCCACTTTTCGCTTTTGTGCTAACTGTTTTTTTTTCTTTTTGCCAAATTTGCAACTTAATTTACAGACTGCGACTCGCCGCCGCCGTTAAGCAGTTCCCCCTCCTCCTGCACAGCGGGTGGCTATGGACGCGGCAATTCGCCGCTCTCCCACGACGATAGTTTGAGTGGGGGCAGCGGCCTTAGCCGCAAGAAACGCTCGCGTGCCGCCTTCAGTCACGCCCAGGTCTTTGAGCTGGAGCGTCGCTTTGCCCAGCAACGCTATTTGTCTGGCCCGGAGCGCAGTGAGATGGCAAAGACGCTACGTCTGACCGAGACACAGGTGAAGATCTGGTTCCAGAACCGACGCTACAAGACCAAACGCAAGCAGATCCAGCAGCACGAGGCGGCACTGCTCAGTGCCACGAAGCGTGTTCCTGTCCAGGTGCTGGTTCGGGAAGATGGCAGCACTGCCTATGCGCACATGGCACCGGGCGCGGCTGCAGCGGGCTACCCGCACGGCCTGGATCCGGCCCTGCTCAACATTTACAGGCATCAGCTGCAATTGGCCTACGGTGGATTGCCGTTGCCTCAGGTGCACTTCCCCTACTTCTATCCGCATCCGAAAGTGCCACAGCCAATTCCACCCCCAAGTCAGCAGAATGGTCTCTCCTCCAGCTTCGTGACTGGTTCGTCGGCATCCTCGTCGCCAACGCGCAATCAGCGCAGTCCCTGCCCAAGTCCCAGCCAGGCTCAGGTGCTCAGCTTGGAGAGTGGCGCAGAAAGCAATCATTCTGGCGGTGAGGATTGTGAGGAGAATGTGGAAATTGATTAGATGCAATACTTGGCGCTACATGGCCTTTGTGATAGCAATGGAAAATGGTTCTTAGTCTTTATTTGTAGCCCATTAATGTTAGGCCAGTCGATGCGAGAGCGAGAGAGAGAAAGAGAGAGAGAGAGAGAGAGAGAAAGAGAGAGAGAGAGAGAGAGAGAGGGAAAGAGATGGTTGGGGTTAGTTTCTGAGTAATAGCTTTAGTAGCTTTAAGTTTTAGCAGTACCCAAATATATGTATGTTAAAATCTCAATTTAAATAAATGATATAATGAAATTAAATAGAAATGTATTTGTTTCAATATTTGGTAAGTGAAACTGGATTATTAAGCTGAAAATAATAAATGGTATCTGGAACAGGAAATGCTACTAACCGAAAATAAAGGAAAGACTTCTTCAACTCCATAAAAATTCTCGGCATACGGAAGTTTGCGTAGCTGGCCAACATTTCAACATAATTTTCATCCATTTAAATCATAATAATGAAACGACTTAATTGACCATAATAGTGATATATAATAATATATCTGAAACTGAAGTCAACCAAATAAAGTCAAATTGAACGTATCCTAAATGTTCTCAAACATAATTAAATTTCAATATCTTTAAAATGTTCATTGTGTGCATTAGTTTGACCTCATTTTGCAACTCAGCTCCGTTTGAGTTTTCAAAGTCTACTTCAGAAATGACAGTCAGATCAGGCAGAAAGTGCCTCAAGATCCGCTCAACTGAAGTGTTCCATGCGTGTGGGCTGAATCTTGCAAAAATATAAATGATAATGATGACGACGACGACGACGTCGCTGGCCACTCAATGTCGGCATAGAAGTGCTTCAATGTGTCATTTCCCAGACGAATGCTGTGTTTCTGACCCACTGACTAACACATACACACACACACACACACACACATGCACATGATACACTCTTAGTTGCAAGGCGCTTTTGCACAA
This sequence comes from Drosophila cognata, assembly GCA_035041535.1. Lineage (NCBI taxonomy): Eukaryota > Metazoa > Arthropoda > Insecta > Diptera > Drosophilidae > Drosophila > Drosophila cognata. Next base: position 5,273,685 of record JAWNLC010000571.1, on the reverse strand, counting down.
GATCAGCAGATATAGGATGGAGTGTAGGAGGGCGACATGTCGATGTCCTTAGGCGCGCAGCTGGTGGCTGACGACGACAAGGATATGGCTCAAGTGCATAGCGTCGACAATTTCGACCATGTTTACAAACAAACAAATTGAAAAACTGACACAAATCAGTCGCTAAGGATTGTCGCCACAATTGCATGATCATTTCCACTTCAGACGGTAGCCTGTCGCCTGCTCAACAAAATTGCTCAAATTACAAATTGTCTTTCGAATTGATCGCTGATTGTTGAACTAATGCCAGCACCCAACCCTCCCACAGCACCCCTTCTCCGATGTCTTCGATTTTGTACTATTTGTGCAAGTGGCACGTGCGACTAGCAACTGTATAAACAAAGATCTACAGATCTACAGTTCTCACTGGTTGTCCAAGTCTGGCCGCATTTTCCAGCTAAAAGCCACAGCTAAAAGTTGACAAATTTGGGACACTAAAATCAATTGACAGTTGTAATTACTTGTGTCAATAGACGGCGTCTCTGCGAGTGCTTCTGTCTAGCTAAATATTTTTGGGACGCCCGACCTCTTGCCATAATACATTTTTCGCGCCACCACAGGAAGTGCTCTAGATAGTCGAGGAAAAATATCATAATATCTTGGCCCATATGCCAAAAGCGAGAAAATACATAAAATACATGCAAAAACAAATACATTCAATGAAAAACAAAATACACCTCAAAAAAAGTGTAGAATTATTAACTAAGAATATAATTTTTAAAAAATATTCTTAACGTTATTAGAAACGGGTAGAAAACTCGTAAATATGAAAGCCGCAATTTGCTTACTTCTCCTCAAAAGCTTAAAAGTTTTGGATTCCCGGTTATAAACTGCAGATTGATATGATTTTCAGCAGACTCTATAAGCGAATACACTTTAAATTTATAACTCTACTACCCATAACTAATATATCAGCCTGAAATATGAGTGTATGTTAGGTAGGTCGACTTGTTGAAGGTTTACGCTGCATGTGGCATAGTTGCACATATTCATTTCTACGGGATATATTATCCCCTCATTTATTTTGTCCTGCTGCCTGCGGCGGCTTCCCTACTAATTTGTAAATACTGAACGTTTTTGAGAGCGTTGATTTGTTTATGCAACCCTTTTTTTTATGACACATGCACATGATGCGTTCGACACAGTCGGCGGCAGCTACTTGAGGACAGTCCTTTTAAAAGGCCGCCTCCGTTGAGCGGTGTCAGCATTTATGCAAATTAGTCACGGTTGCATGTGGCGTATGCGCAATCTTTGAACTGCAATTAGTCGAATGCCGGCCGCTTGTCAACGGACGCCAAATCAGCGGTCAGCAAAAATAAACAACAAATTCGGAGCAATATTTGGTTAAACATTTTTGGGGCCAGCATTCTTAAGCGGCCATTGAGAGTGCATTTAATGGCAAATGCCGTTGCAAACACCAAAAGGCAACAACAACAACAAGGTTGCCAACCAGCAACATAACAGCAACAGCAACAGCGTACGGAATCCGGAACGGACAGATTAAAGTATAAACAAAATGCACTTGCGCCGCCTGAAAATGTTCACTTATTGGAAAATTGTAAAATTGTAAAATGCATTTTCGATTTTCTCCTCATCGTTTTCGTTGCATTATTATTATTTTTTTTTTCTTCTTTCGTTTTAGCCCATTTGCATGCACTTTGCTTTAGCGTTTTTAGCGTTGTTGTCTCATCGTTCATTTAACTCCCCCCCCCCCACCCACCATCTTACCCCTTTGCGCTGCCATCGGACTGTGGGCTGCTTCTGCGTCTGTTGCACACATGTGCGCCAGCCATAAAAGGAGCGTCAGTGTCATGAGTATGCGTATGAGTGTGTGAGTGTGATTGTGAGTGTGAGTGTGAGTATGGTATTGAGGATGAGGCTGAGGCAGAGGCAGAGGCAGAGGCGAGTGCACCGACTGACACTTCGATTTGCAGCTAACGCTGTGTTTGCTGATACTATTGTGTTTGTTGTTGTTGTAGTTGTTGTTGTTGTTGTTGTTGCAGTTGCACGTGTTGTTCTTAGGCGGGCTTGTTTATGTAACAGCCGAACTTCTTGGTAGGAATAACTCTACGACAAATTCATCAAGCTATGCACAATGAGAAGCGCTCATACCCTTAACTGGAGTTGATCGACTTTCGTAAGCTATTCAAATTTATGAACATTTAAATGAACGCTTTTAATATGGTTTATTAGGGTTCGTGTGGCACAGTTATAGATGCTAATTAAATCTTTGTTTCTTCATTAAATGTTTGTTCAAGATTTGAAACAACGAATTTGTATGTTTTGTTAATTATGTTTAAAAGTTTAACAAATACGCCAAATCAAAGAGAAATGTAATATATAAACTATGTTTTACGATTATCACTCAACTTCATTGTAATTCTTCAAAAATTGTAATATTCCAACCGTCATTGCGTCTGTCATGAATTTGAGGAAGTTGTTGCTTGTTTGCCTCCTCGATTTAAATAGCTTGTGAATAACTTTTGGGATTTTGAAGGGTATGTAAGTTTCGGTTTCACTTTGCCTACCAATATTACTTACTTGTTGTGTTATTAAAGTTGTACTCATGGTTTTATGGGATCGACGACCACGGACAAGCAGCCAGGCGGACAAACAGACAGCCGGGCACACAGTCTAGCAGAAGGAGCTGAGATTGGACCAGGGCTAACGACAATGCCTAATTGCCTGCTGGAGGGGAAGGGATGTAAGGGATGGGTAAATGAAAATGTTCTCTTCCCCCCCCCCCCCCCCAAAATGACGCTGTAAACAAAACACGAAAACAAAGTATAGGAAAATTATGCGTTGCGCTATTTATGTTTATTTTGTTTTGAAAATTGTGCGTTTAATTTATAGTTAATTGTTTTTCAGCATTTCATTAACCAACGAAATGGTTGACTGTGTGCGGTCCCGAAATTTCATGGGAACCCAACCCACACACCCCTACACACACACACACACACACACACATTGACACACGACTATGAAATTATACTCGCAGCAATTGTTGTTGATGATGATGCTATTTGCGCAAGTTGTTGAATGGTGGTGCACCCACACACACACACACACACACCTCTTTGTGCCCCGTATCTTGCTGCTCGGGATTTCCATATGCGCCGCCCAGTTGCCCAAAAACTAACGGCACTCGCCCTCGGCCCAACAAAATGGCCACCCACCTCAACCTCAACCGCCGACGGCAGCTGCTGAAATCTTTGCGCAATGTGGCAAGCAGAATCTGCCCCATTTCCCCTCGCCGCTCTCACCCCATTTGCTGGGGCACTCCTTTGCTTATTTGGCTTGAAATAAAAAAGCATTTAAACGATTTTGGTAGCTCCAACGAGTAGAAAAAAAATGAAAACGAAGCAGAAATTGGAATGATAAATGTTTTGGTTTTTGTGATTTTGTTTATTGTTCAAATTTCGCCTAAAAAATTTCAAATTTTACCGCATGTATAAAACGAATCTTTTATAGGCGGCCATTCAAATCGGCAAATGCTCGAGTTCAGGTCCTAGTTGTTGTAGTTGTTGCTGGTGTTGTTGTTGTTGTTTTGTGAGCTGTTTAGATAAAAATTTGTGGTGTAGCACACACATGTGCCATTGGGGCAACTTAATTAGCATTTTTAATGGAGCTGCCGACTCGTAACGCTCGACAATTAAAGACGCTAAGACAAAACCAAAATGATTTCAATGGAAGTGCGCGTGAGATTCGCCCAGCTTCTTGCACAAGATTTGCATTTATTTTTTGGCTTTTTTTTTTATTATTTATGATTTTGGCCTTATCAGTTGCCAGAGCGCTACTAATAGGCCAGCAAAAAACACTTGAAGTTCAGCCCCCTATCAATCGGATTTGATCTGAGCTGCTTGAATCTGTTTTTCCACTGCATATTTGGCAATGTAAAGTGTGTTTTTTTTCCTCCTGCTAAAGAAGAGCTGGGAGAAAATGATGTTGAAAAACACATTCATCGTTTTATTCTAAACACTTGCCATGAATCAGTTTTCTTTGCTAGATGACGCTCATTGTGCTGAGGTGATTTCTGTTTTTGTTCTTTGGTATTCTTAACACACCTTTGGGGCACTTTGGGCGCTGCTTAAACAACTGGCGATCTCCGTTGTTATTTTTATTTATGCATATATTTATTTGGAAAATCATAAAAAAGCGAAGCGCTTAAAGTCTGTTTAAGTGTTCATTGCTTAGAGTAAACAAATGTATATTTGAATACGCTACAGTGAACATCGTACATTGAGGCATGCTTCAGACCCAAAAAATGCACACAGAAAAAAAAATCGGTGATAAAATGCGATTTTTTTCTTTTACCAATTTAATTCGCAGTTGAAATTTCCAGCGCCATTATAATTGGAATTTGCTTGAATTTGGTGTGCAATTTTTGTATTAAGTAAATTAATAAAATTGAATCGATGTGAATCGTCAACGTATGTGGCGTGGCAGCCTCGATGCGTGTGGCAATCGGCCAGTCAGCTGTAAAAATTGTATTCCCTTGAGGAACTGCGGCATTTAAAGCTGATTTAAGCTTCAGTTGATCGTACTTCTAACACAGAAACATAACATATAAATTCTTCGTCAATCTTGCCGGGAAAAGGCGGAGCTACATTTACACACTCATGTGGAAGACGAGCTAATTGGAATCTTAACACAAGAATTAACTCAAATTTTACGGTACGCATAAATCAACTCCATCAGAAGCCTGCTGTCCATTGGCATCGTCATCGTCATCGTACTCATTCCGCTTCCGCTTTTCCTTCCCCTTTCCCTGCTGCTACACATGCTTATTCTTTGTCTTGCTCTTGCATCTTCTTAACGCTTCGTTAGTCCTTTGGCCTTGGCTTGTGAGTGTGTGTGTGTGTGTGTGTGGGTGTGGGTGGCAAGTAAAGAGCGCAAATTACGATTCAAATGAATTCCACCCACATTTTCATAGTGTCATTTTCTTTATATACATTTTTTTCATAATCATTAAATGGGAAATTTCCTCGGTATTTCTTTAACATTTTTTTTTGTTTGCCTTTCACCTCTGCCTCTGCCTGCTAATGGCCACACCCACTGACCTACCCCCCACCACCGCAGAGCAACCATTAGTAGCAATTTTCAATTTCCTTTCTGATGAAGCACATGGCAAGAGAGCAAATTACATGGCACACAGCACAAGATGAGACATTCCCATTTTATTTCTTTACATTCACTTTTCGTGACTTCTTTTTGTTGTTGTTTGGTTCTTGAGCATAGTCCTGGCGCACGTACGCAATTGTCCTGAGTTCTGAGTTATCTGAGTCGATTCGAATAGAAGATTTGCTGGCAATTTTCACGGCGCAAATGAACGGCCATTATGTTGATCTCAAGTGAAAGCAACGTCTGAAGTGAATTTCTAACGAGCCGAATGCGAAAAAGCCGTCCAAAAGTCGACGACCAACTCGCAACTCAGTGCGTTGCAGTGGGTTATCCTTTTGGCCCTGCCTGCGGCTGCAAAGGACATGCTTCAATTGAATAAGAAGAAAATTACACTTAAACGCTGCGGCGTGTTGCCAACTACCTCAGCACCAAGAGTGTAGGTCTGGCACTGGCCACCACCGGTCGACAGCCAGTCAGTGTTATTATGGCCGAGATGGGTCAGCATTTGTTGGCTGCCTTTGATTGGATTGCATTCATCTCAGGTTAGATGGAACTTCGCTGAAAGCTAGCCAAGTAACTTGTTGCCAGCTATCTTACGGTTGCATACTCTCACTTATATCTATAGGATTAAATAGTCTTATCACGAAACGTGTAACTCCTTCGATTACGACTAGAGTAGCCAATCTCAATCTGGCCGACTTATAGGCTTAAACTAAGCTCAGACTGAGAGGTTGGCAGTCTTTGTATGCCAATTTACAAGTCACTCAATTAACTTATTCACTTGAAAAGCCATTCAACAATTAGCTGAACTTCGCCTCACACACAAATGTCAGGAGCAATGATGCCCACACCATGACGCCGTCGCAAAGAGTTGTTGCGAGTTGTTTACAGCGCCAGCCAGAAATTCCAGCCAACGACAAACAAGCCAAAACTGAAGTTTATTTGCTCAAGCCGTTGACAGACAAACAGTTGCCGCCTCGCACACACTCGTACACTCGTACACTCATACACTCATACACTCATACACTCATGGGTGTCTATTCACAACACTCATACGCACTGCGTGCGCCAGCTGCATTAACATATCATTAGCCAAGACTGGTGTGTGTGTGTGTGTCTGTGTGTGTGTGTGTGTGTGTGTGTGTGTGTGTGAGAGTTTGTCCGTATCCGTGTTTTGCATGCATGTGCTTCTGTTTGTCTGTTTATCTGCGCCTTTGTTTACAATAAAGCGTAATCATGTGTTACTAATACCAATAATAAAGGCAATGGGCAATCTAACCCTATGTGGCACATGAACTCTCTCCTCTCTCTCTCTCTCTCTCTTTCTCTCTTTCTCCTGGCATGTGGAATGGGATTTGGATTGGATTTGCTGCCGCTGGCGCTGTCGTCGCACCCACTTCAATGTCAGTTCGTGCATGCATAATGAGCAGCTCCACCAACTTGTCCCCGGGGCGCACTCGCCTCAAGTGCACTTTGCCGTGCCCGTCCGCAGGGGAGGGGTGTTAGTGGATGGAGTATGCCTGTAAGCGTTCCATTGCAGGAAGCAACTGTCTTTTTGTATATGCTACGAAAGTTGGTCAAAACATTTATAGACCCGGCTGAATACTTAATGATTTGGTAAGCCGCTCACTTAGCCAACATTCTGCAATGAGGCAATCAAATGCCGAAGCACGCAAGATCAAGATGTTGAAATCCATTTGAGATCATGATGAATATGATTTTTATTGACTTCAGACGTATTTTTCAGCTAAAGATTTTTTGGCGTTTATTTTTCTTTTTTTTTTTGCTTAATTTCTTAAGAACACTTGGCCTGGCACTCTGGCGCCTTAAGTAGAATTCATCTATGGGTACATACATGTATATGTACATATAAAATGTGAGTATGTATGTGAGTCAGCTACTGATTTGGATTCATTAAATACTTAAGTAGACGACTCAAGTGCCAAAGTTTAAGTGTTGGGGTTATTATTGCAAAAATATACATACATATATGCATATGCATACGTAAGCCAACAGAGAGCCAACAGACAACAGCCATACTTAAACATGTGGCAATGAAATGTCTTCAATATTATTGAGATATGCATTGCATGTGATTGCCATAGCTTCTACCCAAAATATCAAATATGAACACAGGTCAAATAATTCAATTGCCAAAAGTTGGCTACGACTGAAGCAATCTTCAAAAATAAGCCTGCAGATAAAAACTGCATTTGGAGTTGGACAAGAAATTTCTTTTCAAAAATATGTTTTTGCAATTGTAAATATTTAATTGAAAATATAAAAATGTATTTCCAACAATACTTATGCAATTTTATATGCTATTTACTGTTTCTTCTGCTTTTTGGTCTTAGTTCTAGATTTCTTTACGCAGAAGCATAGCAGTAATACGGGCATCAGAATGGACCCCAAAATGACAGCAATTACGTCGAGCGAGTAAAACTGATACCAGGGAAGAGAGACGCCTGCATCTACCATATGAGGTGCCCCACGATGTTCAATGATGTAATCAATCCAGAACATAGCCGTATCCATGGGACTCCGGGGCCGCTGGCGGAATATGCGCGAAGCACTGTTCATGGTGTCTCTGTACTTGGGATTGTTAAGCAGCTCCAGCAGCGAGGAGCGAAGTTGTTCTGTGGTGATTGTGCGATAATCCAAGCCCAAGGCATAGCCAGCAGCCTTGCCCATATTTATATTATAGTGTTGATCACAGCAGACGGGCATGCCCAGCACGGGAACTGCATAGTGCAGCGCCTCCTGCATGCCAAAGAGTCCGCCATGGGCAATGAAGTCCTTGACATTGGGATGTGCCAGAATGTCGCCCTGTGGCATCCACTTCTGGATCATCACATTCGCTGGCAGATTGGGGAAGCTGTCATTTTCAAATTTCCACAATACTCGCTGCTTTAATTTGCTGAATGCATCCAGAAACACTTTCAGCTTCTCGGGCGGCAAATCTGCACTCTGAACCTGTGAACCTGTTCGGAAAATTCAAAAATGGAATTAGTTTTTGATAGAACAGAAATATGAGAGTATAAATAGCAGGAATTCCAATTGATAACTCACCTAGACTGAAGTAAATGGCGCCATGTGTGGCCCCATCTAGAAACGTTTGCAGCTTTTGGGGCAGTGGCTTGGGCGGCAAAATATGCAGTCCGCCCACAGAAATCATATTGACGGATATAGGTCTGGTTGAGTCCAGTGGCATGTAGTTGTTCAACAATATGGCTGAGATGTTGCGATGCAGCTGTTTGACTGTGGGCACCACATCCAGCACATTGGAGAAGTGTTTGCGCAGCACAGCATCGTGTCCGGGAAACAATATAAAGTTGCGTTTTCAACTTTCCGTGCCACAGATGAAAAAATTGAAAAGTCGCTCCGAGAATGTCATTCGATTGGTGTAGGTTAGAAAACTGTGTGGATTATACGACCAGGGTGCGATAATGCCGGCCAATTCCGTAAAGTAATTGGTGTTGCCAAATGTGGAAACGGTGATAACTGGTATTTGATATAGATGACCCAGGATGAGGGCGCCATCATTGTAGAATTGCTCCGCCAAAAGTAGATCGTATTTGCCCACCTTACCCTTGGCATTAATGAGGGCCTTCACTCCAGGCTGTTCGAATGCAAAATCCGTGCTGTGTATGCCCACAACTTGAAGCATCCGAATGAATCTGAGTGTTGTCACATCCGCCATATCCAAAATGGTCTCTCTGTTCGACATCTCCTTCACTATAAATACAATTATGTATAAAAAAAATATTCACAAGAACTTAAAGAAGTTAAAATGATTTAGTTTCACACGAAGGATTGATATAAAAACCAGATACATATATGCTACTACAAGTAATCAAGTTCAAGTAAAAACGCATCTTTGGCAACAAGAATAATGTCATACAGAACCTATCCCGGCGAAGTTGAGGAACATTCTTTGTGGTATGTAAGTACTTACTCTCTGTCCAAAAGCCGTAATGCTCCAGAAGAACTTCTTTGTAATTGGAACCCAAGTTTTCGCTCTCCAATGAAAACGGTGTAATGAAAGTCACCTTAAACAGAGAGTTGACTTATATAATTCTCTTGATCGTAACTAGAAAATTACTTACCTCGTGTCCGTTCTTAACTAGTTGTCTTATAATAGAGTTTGTCATCATAAAATGACTTTTGCAGGGAAAGAAAAACGCAGCCAGAATTCATGCTCCAGTTCCGACGTCTAATTGCTGAAGCGCGACAAGACTTATGAGTAGAAATTTGAGAGCACATCTGGCTTGCTGAGAAAGAGCAAATTGTGAGCTTATCTGCTTCAGAGAGTTGATAGATAGATAGAAGTCCAACACAAGCATGGGGCCAAAACTTGATCCAACTAATTGCCACTACAAGCTCGTATATCCAAAGTGAAAGTAAAACATAGTTTTACGTAATAAATACGCTAATGCATATTTATGATGCCGGTTCACATGAATCCAATGTTAAGTTTCGCTTATCAATTGTTTGTTTAGTCACCATTTTGCTATAGTAATATTATCGGAGGTGATTAAAATCGTTCTTTGAAACAGATCTGAAATGCCATACGTATGTGCGAGAAACTTATAATTGGCTCTCATTTTATGCCGTAAGTGATAACGCAATCACAATATCATTTGAGTAAACGAAATGAGGTCAGGAGCGCAAAAAACGGGTTTGCCTTCTCTGACTTATAGATGGGAACCCGAAATCCAATTAAAGAGTCCATCTGCATAATTAATAAATGTATTCATAGAGACAGCTCAATGGACGACATCTGTGAATGAATAATGGAGAGCGTTGACAAATTGCATTTATTTACTCTGGTCTACCATTGAGGACTTGGACGACTACAAATTAGGTCATCCTCAAAAAAGTCAACAAATAAATATCAGATTTATGCACTTTTTCAGTTTATACAAATGTTTTTTTTTGTGTTATTAAAGTAAATAAATAATGACAAAAAGTATTGAAAAAAGTTTCGCTTTTGTTTAATTCATATTTATGTATATAGAAAAGTGTCAATATTCTGAATATAATCCATCAAATGTAAACTATTTAAATTTGGCAATTTTCGTATAATCTGAATGCGTGGTAAAAACTTATTTCCTTCCAGATTGCTCTGTTCCACATGAACTTATTTTTTTTTTTAAGAACTTTCAGACAAATTGGGCGGAACATTCGGAAATCGTAAATAAATCATAGGCAGTTGTCTAAATCAAATATTTGTTTGCCGTTTGCTGTAAAAATTGCCACCCACACGCCGCGCACTGTGGGCCAAGGGGAGGCGATGGCAGACGATGGGTTGTTCGTGTACTCGTGTACTTTCCCTATAAAAGCGACTACCGAGTAGTATGGTGTGTGTGTGTATGTGTGTATATGTGTGTGTGTATAGCGCACATATTTTAAAAATGCAATAAAACTCAACGCGCCAATTTGTAGGCAATTAAATTTTGTTTTCGTGTAAGAATTTTGATTTGGCGGCGACTCGAATTTGAACTCTGACGTCCGGGTTGCGATACGTCGCATCGATTATCCAATCTGCCATTTTGGTTATTGTTGCAATGTTGATAATGATCAATCATCATCATTATTAGCTTGATGATGATCATGATGCCATTGGGATTATTGTTGTTTACATGTGTCATATTTAGCCAATGTGTGTTTTTATTGTTCTTGTTCTTCATCGAGGCAATGCACATCTCCATGTACACAAATTTGATTTGGCATTTAGCTTGGACTTTATTTATTGCCACATGCCACACTGAAATGATACTTTGTTTATTAACACGAATTGGCCAAATAAATGCAACAGCCGTTTGCGGTAAATCATCAGATTGCGAAGAACCTTGAACAGTCGTCGTCGCCGTTGCCGTCGCCGTCGCCTTACTTTTAGGTGCTTCTCAAGTGGCGCAACCGCTTAATACTACTATGTACTTTGCAGGGGCATTGCACATTTTGTTTTCTAAGCAAAATCGCATCCACTTTGAAACGCGCAATCATTGCAATGATCTCAAACTCAATCTCAACGGCTGCAAAAGGCAGCTATAAATTCCAGACAGTACACTCAGAAAAAAACCAACCGGGTTTGGTGCTCAAACGTTATCGAACTCATACTTTGAAAACCTTAAATCAAAAACGTGCTTTCGTGCTCCCGCTTTTTATTATTCCCCTTCCGAAGTCAATCCTCAAGAAACGCAATTTTTATTCTTATATAATAGAACGTGTTTGGAATTCCCGATTTGTTATGACATCAATTTCGTAATCTTTCCTTGGAAATCTTATCTTAAATTCTTGTAGCATAATCATTTGGATTTCCTGGATTTTTATTAAATCACAATATGAAAATTGATCAGCTTGAAACTGGAATAAAAGATCTTAAACAAAGAAGTTGAACTTCAGCTCTAATTTATGATTTGTAACATAAATAATTGATTTTGAAATCTTCAATGATCTGTGCATATTTAGGAATATTCAAGGAGGTGGCAGCTGCACTTTCTTGAAGACATTGATTTTTCTCAGAGTGTAGGTCGGCGGCTAGGAGCTCCCAAGTGTTCCATCAAATTGAAGCTTTTAAGTCTCCTGATGCTGAAGTGCTCGCGTTCTAATTTTGCATTGGGGCAGGCTGGTCAAATGCGCAATTAGCCGCTATTACATTAATAATACGCGTACTTGTCTATCCCAATACCATAATAATTGAACCTAAAATGGAAAAATCGAAAATCAAATTGAATTTCAAATGAAATGAAAAGCGCACATTGGCCAAAGTGAATCGCCAGCACTTAAGAGCTTAAAAGTAACGAGAACAGCAAACTGAGGCGACTCCTACAACCGCACCGCACCACACTGTTCTCACTCCCTGCCTCTCACATAGATATGCGGCTGACCTTCAGTCGGCGCCGGTGGCACGGTGGCACGGTGGCACGGTGGCAACTGGAAACCGCCGACGTGGCAAGCGTCCGTGAACTGATCATCTAATCATGCGTGTGGCGTTTGTTTATAAATCACGCCTGCGCCTGTTCGGCTACTTGTCGCCCAGACTCCGGTCTCACTTGAGTGTGTCGTCGTCGGCAGGACATGATCAATGTGTGGGAATGATCTCAAGTGCAAGTGGGCAGACAGTTTCAATTCAATTGCTGCAATATTTTGACCAGCTTGTCAAGTGTTGTGGCCCAAGTTAGCGCAATACTCTGACAATAATTATTCCCGCCAATCCTTGTCTAGACAAGGCTTTGTTCTTCGGTGGTCCTCTGCCTGTTTGTTATTTGTTATTTGTTATTTTGATTTGCGCCACAGGACACGGCGGTTGGCCACAATTGCGACACATTAGCATCGACAGTGTTTTGTCGCCCCTGAGTGGCGTGGCGTAGTCTGTCGACTACAACAGCAACTGGATTCACGACCACACATTGGAAGCAAATAACCAAATAACCATACTTCAAATAAGCAATGCGCACACAGCAACAACAAACAACCGCAACAACGACACACACGCAGCACACAACACACACACACACACAACACACCCACACACACAACCACATTTAATGCACTCCATATACAAATCAGTTGGAGCAGCATTCCTCACCCCCAGCCATTGTCAGCCCTATCAGGTGTGTGGTGGCGTTGACTTTGTGGCTCCCCTATTTGGCCCCCCATCCCCTTTTAGAAGGGCAGCAAGCGAAAATTGTTTATGCTACTTTGGGAGCAATAAAAGCGGCGCAAGGCATTCAGGCCATGTGGGTGGTCCGCTATGCTCAGCATATGATCTTGGTGGTGCTGCTGGGTGCTGGGTGGTTATGCAAATGCCAATGAGAGAGAGAAAGAGCAAGAGAGCACGAATGAGAGAGAGAGGGAGAGCGCGAGCGCCGCTTGCTAATCACCGTCAACTCTTCCAAGTCGCTCGTGTGGAATTAATTTAGAGCATTGTGTTTATGCAGAAGGATGTCCGCATTGCCGGGTGTAATCCCTGTGAGAGCTGGGCCATAATTGAAATTGATTTCTGGTGAAAGCAGCCACTTGTAAGTGGCTGTCGGAGTGGCAGCTATATATATATACATATATATATGTATATGTGACTCTGGAGTGGCAGCCGAGTAATTTGACTTAATTGTGTCATTATGTGGTGCTATCTAGAATGAGAGTCAGAGAGAGAGACAGAGAGAGAGAGAGAGAGGGTGGGGCCTGGGAAAAGTAGGACTACTCAAGTCAAGTGTGATTCTGAGGCCATTAGCGCTGATCTTTGAGTTTGTTGACCTTTCGATAAGCTTGGAGTGGCATCTTTTGCTCCCGAAAATCGCTTTATGGGCAACCGCATAATCTTGAATATTTCCCTTTGTTGGTTCTAGGTGGATCTATTTATTTTCACTTGTCAATAAAATCGACATAATCTACATTTTGATTTGTGCATCGCATCAACACGCAATACAAAACAAATCGCAGGCTAAATCATTTCTCATTTGCGTAAATTTGCCAATTTCATATTTACGTCTTCATAATTTGCACTCACTTTTCGCAGTTTTACGATATTATGCGAGATGCGCTATACATTAGCCCCTACTTTTTTTTTTTTGATTGATTTCTATTTTTATGGTCCAGCAGGGCATGTGCCCACAATGCCAACAAAAAAAAGTGTGGCAAGAAGCAAAGACGCCAGCTGCTTATGTGAACTATATTGGCAACGTGGCAATTTAGACAATTAAACTCAGTGTTTCATTTTTATAAAATAGTGAGCAATATATTACGATGTATTAAATAAAAGGCAAGTAAAAACTTTAATTAATTGTATATAATTAAAAAGTGAGACAAAAAAACAATTTTTTGAATTTAAATTTAACGACAAAGCTTTTGGTTTGTGTTTAGGCTGTGCATTTTGTTTAGGTTCGTTGCTCAACTACTTGAACTTTATTTTATGTGTCCATGATTACTAGTAATTTGGTTTCGAACCTCACTACTCATAAACTTAGCGAAGCCATAAACCTTTGCGAGAAGCACTACTTGCGCAAGCAGTTGAAACTGCTTAGTGAACTAGTTCGGAGCTACGACAAATACCAGTATTTAGTTACTAAGTGATGGAACCGGCTTTTAGTCCAGACAACAACCAGACAAACTTTATCCGTATATCCCAGCTTGGAAATCCGGCCTCCATCCAATTGCAAGCTAGACCAATTGAAAAGGCCCCTCTGATTGGAAATAGTCGATTAGTCAAGGAAATATCAATAGGGAAATTCAAAGTAATCCCAATAAGCAAAAGACATTTTTTCAACTTTTGTCGATTTCAATATTTATTTTCGATTGCATGAACTTAAAATGATAAATGTGGCATAAGCTACAATTCAGTTAATACATATGTATTGTGTGGCGAGTTTCTTATTTACTTTATTTATTTACATATGTAAAGATACATAGGTATATATGTATGTATGTATGTGTATATCTATATTTATATATTATAGACACGAATCACAAGCAACTTATGCGAAATTTAATACTACAATTAGGAAAAATCATTAAAAAAAAGAAAATTGTTTTGCGTTTTCATTTTTTGGCAATTTAGAAGTCGCGTGTGTGTGTGTGTGTGTATATGTGTGTGAATTTTCATATCATAATGAAAGCAATTTACAAATTTGTCTAGTCATGTGTTTGTGTGTGTGCGTGCGTGTGTGTGTGTGTGTCGAGAAGAAGTTGGATTCAATTTCATCACTTTGATTAGTGGCCCAATTCCGGCTGTGGATTGTAGAGCAGTTTGCCATCGGAGTAACGCATTAGGGTCATCATCTTCAGCATGCGCAGATCTTCCTTGTCGCGACTGCTGCTGGAGTTGGAGTTGTTACTCTGATTCGATTGGTTTTGGTGCGAGGTCCGGCATCGCGTGGGATCTGCTGACTGGTCGGGTCTTTAAAATACTCAAGTCATTAACATTCTCTAAAAAGCAACTATTCGCTGACAATTTGTTCACGCTCTGCACATCCTTTTTCAGCTCCTCCATGTCCCGCTTAAGTTTGGCCCGACGATTCTGGAACCAGGTGATCACCTGCGAATCATACATATATATATACATATATATAGTCAAATCTGTACTCTATATGTGTTGTATTTATTGTAATACTCACCTGCGCATTGGACAGACCCAAGCCGAGGGCGATCTCATCGCGATCCGCTGGCGACAGATATTTCTGATAGAGAAAACGCTTTTCCAGCTCAAAGATCTGCTGATTTGTGAATGCAGTGCGCGATTTGCGCTTCTTCTTTGGATTTGATCGCGTCGCAAAGATGTTCAGCGTGGAGGGATCTATAAAAAAGAAATCCATAAAAATGTGTGAAATGTCATAAACCATGAATCGATGTGTCTCTCTCCAAAAAAGGTTCGATTTGTGATTAACTATTTATATTTGTGTCTATCTGAGCATTGATGCTCTGGCTTTTACAGCCCTTTGAGCCAACTTTCAATTCAATCAGCACAGTTGAAACAATTTTTAATACACTAATTCCACAGAGCCAACAATCCAATGGAATTCATAATAGACACAAATCGCTGGCCAGCAGTAAAATAATAAAAAATAGAAAAAAAAAAGCGTTGGCATAATCTGAAGCGGCTTTGTTTTACTATAGTCTATATATAGAAATCGCTTGATGTTGGCCCGATCGTCAAGTTTTTATGGGCGTTCACGGTGCCACAGTTTTGGGCTCGATTCCCTCTTCGAGTTCTGTTGTTGTTGTTGTTTTTCTTTTTATTGGCAGCAACGCGTTGAATGATTTCCTTGATGGGAATTTTGTTATTGTTGTTATTGTTGTTGTTGTTGTTGGTGTTTTCTTAAGCGTTTCGATTGGGGATTTGATTTGATTTGGTTTTGATTGCCAGGTATTTGTTTTGTTAGCATGTTTAAAGGTAATACGCCAGCTGATTGATGTTTTTTGAAAGTGTATATTCCGCTGCGGCGGCGGAAATCACATTAGGCATTGTTTATTTTATTTATCGCGCGAGCTTTTTCAATTTTAGTTTGGCTTTCAATGGAATTAATGCATAAATTTCAATAGACATTTGCTCCACAATCAACTCTCAAAGTGGCAACGGAAATGGCTGCCTGGCCAGGAGCCAGGAGCAGGAAGTCTCCTGGCATTGGCAGCTGTGCAATTTAACCCCTGACCAAAACACGACAACGACTTCAATTGTTGTTAAACATGATGGACAATTAACAATTGAGACGCCCATAATGAATACAGCTTGATCCTTGAAGGACGAACAGGCAGCCTGTGCCCTTAGTTCGCAAGGGGTTGGTTTGCTGGCTTGTACCGGCCTGCATTTGACCCAGAGCCATTTTGACACCCTTGTGATGTGTTTATTGTGAAGTTCATTTATCTCCACTCGGCTGCAACACGCCCATTTCTAGTACGGCTGCAGGCAAAGGCAGCGCGCCTATTATTACATGTATCTACCCAAAGAGTATTGCTACCTACTCACAACATTGAATGTGAAGTCATGTTGCATCATTCGACCACTCATAAAGCAGACTGGGGCAGCTACTACTCTTTGAAAATCGTTGAGTTTGTCTGAGAACAAGTGAGTTATAATATAATAATAATAATCTTGATTACACTCACTTATTATAGCCAAGAATTGCATAAATCGTACTTAAGCAAGACGCTGACAGGGTTAAGGGGAGCGAATCACGCTGGGAGCAGACAGAAAAGGAGTAGCCAGCATAGGATCAACAGGATCAAGAGGAGCAGCAGGCAAGCATTATGCATCAAATTAATGAATTATTTTCGATGAATATATGTAAATATTTATCTAACTATTTCATATGAACAACTTTTTAGTTTAGCAATGGAAGCATGCCAATTCTGCGCCGCACATATGTCAGTAAAAGCTATAGTTGAGATCGGACTACTATATCATTTAATCGATCATTCGAATAATGAGTTCGTGTATTTTAACCTTTTTTGTTTAACAAGATATCCTAAGAAGACTTACCCAATGTGGGTATTATTATTTAACCACATTTAAAGACCATATTTTGGAGATCGGACAAATATATTGCGTAGATCAAATATCAGCAAATGATCAACAGATGAGATCATAGTCAAACTGAACAGTTATGCGTGTTGCTATATTCCTAATAGAAAACCATCAACATCCGACTATAAATCATATATCTTTCATTGGAACAATGGGTCGTTCTTCCAAATTTATAGTGCAACTCAGGTGATGGCAGGGTGTGTAACATTCGGTGTGCCTCATTAAGCCGTTCTTTCTTGCGTAGGATAAGTAGCGAGTATGAAGCTAATGTCGTCAGCATAGGTTTTGTAATAATATCATATTTAACTTAACAATTGTCTGCAACTCGCAGGGCTTATGCAGCGCAGCGCAGCGCACATTATTATGTGGCAGCTGTATGGAATTGAAGCGAGTTTGCCAATTAAACTTTGGGCAATGAAGTCCGCCCACTTCAACTGTACGTCGTTCGTTCGTGCAACATGTAAAAAGACGGTCACGCCTCTCATTACAGCGAACGGTGTTTCAAGTTGACCAAAATCGATATGCAATTTTGTGTTTTTTTTTTCATTTGCTTTTTTTATGGGTGTGTGTTTTGGCCATTTGTTGCGCTTTATTAATTATGATAGCGGCACTAGGAGAGGGGGGAGGGGGGGCGGGGTGCTGGTCAAGTCATGCTCTGAGACCCAAACTAGTTGGCACTAACAAGTTACATGCGGACTAACACATTCGAATTGGCCAACTGAATTATGGCCTGCACCCACAAAGCAAGGCGAAGCAGGGGCGGGGCGGAGGAAGAAGTGGCAGAACAAACAATGTCATCAGCATAACTAATCAGAATGACAGCGAAGGCGAATGTGTGGGAGGGGGAGCAAGAGAGGATGTGCGTGTTGAAATACACTGAGAAAAAATAATGAACTTTTATTTCAAAAGCAGCTCAATTTATTTATTTATTTTTGAGAATGTACACTTTGAAAAGTGAGGAAATGCGTGTGCAAATACAGTGAGAAAAATAATGAACTATTATTTGCTTACATTTTTCTTCTTTTTCTTTTCTTTTATTCTTATGTTTGATTTCTTATTGTTAGGATTGGAGTATATAAAAAAACAAGCAGAATTTATATGTGTGACATATAATTGCATTGCTTTTTTTCGCTCAGTGTAGTGAAAACAGGAGTAAAGAGTAGTTGTCGCTTCTGCTGCGGGTGTCTTGGCCAAAATAAGCATAAATTATGCCAGTTGGCCAGCGTTGCTAATTGAGACACAAACACAAAATGACGCATTGTGCGCAGAACAAGGGCTTGGTTCTAGCCACTAAACTGACACGTCCCAAATGCCATTATGTATAGATACAGTACATATACATATACATATGTATTTGACGCTCTTCGTGCCTTATCGCTGCCAGATCAGAGCTGGGCCTAATGGCGTTGGCGGTAATTAGGTAAATTAAGTAGCTGCTGCGCTCACATAAATTGAAGGCAGTAAACCAGTAAACCGCTCGCTGCACTTTGATGGGGCGCATTATAAAGGCCAGATCAGCCAGTGTGGCTAAAAGAAAAGTACACCAAAATATCTGTTGGCTATTGAGCCGCTTAAGTGTCAAAGAGCAATGAAAAGCAGAACAGCGGCAATTATGTTAATTAAGAGGCCACCAAAAACAGAGAGAGAGAGAGAAAGAGAGAGAGAGTGCAAGAAAAACGATTCAATTAAAGCCAACTTGAGATCAATCAGCTATCAGCAGCGATCAGCCCTCGGGTATCGAACGAGCCGAGCCGCATAATAAAGTGCAGCATCTAATCCGGAGCAGAACGAAGAGCAGCAGCAAAAGTAAAAGCCCGAGGAGATTGAGATCTTGAGATCATCAGCACTCCATGGTGTGTGCTACCAAGATGAGTATCGCATCAAAGAAAAGTGTTCGCTGAGCAGCACACACAAGGTGCTGGTTTCACACGCTCATCAAATGCTTGGCCCAGAGAGTTGGTAAGATGAGCTGCTCTACCTAAGGCTGTGAGTTGCACACCAGCCAGGAGACCAGCAGCATGACATGCGGAATGTGTGTGTGTGTTGTGCTGTGGTGTGCGGTGGTGTGCTGTGCTGTGGCAGCGGAAGACTCAATTAGAAGCCGATTGTGGGGATTTATGAGCACAAGGAATTTCACATTTTCGGCTTAGGCTGGCTAAATACCTGCCAATAGCTTTAAAAAAGTTTTGCCGCCGTTTCGAGGCAGCCGAAATTATGACAAAGCGGCGACCTTCGAGCGAAGGAGCAAAAGAGCCGCAGCGACAAAGAGTTTTGCTAAAAGCGTTAATTATACGCCCCAAACCCCTTGGACCCTGGCCCAGTCTTTGGGTCTCCAGATTGCTGGCAGCGTTCGCAGCGTTGCAGTCAAAAAAAAAAAGCAACAAAAACGGGGGACCACAAATTGCGTTGTCCAGAAGCTCGAAAGCGTAATCAAAAACTAATTTTAATCCTGTTTGGGGCCACGCTGATGAGGGATCAGATTAATGCGACGCACTCACTCAGCGTTGCAGCAACCGAAACCGAAACAAAACCGACTCAAAGGCAAATCACTAACAAAATGCAGCCAGGGGCGCAGCTGGGAGGGGGCAACACAGCCAGTTGTCGCCAAGCAATCGGTCAAGTTTCTTCTATTTCTTATTCAAATGTCTAGCAAGGGCTGAGATTGACCCCTCCTGGCCACGTCCATGAACGGAACAGACACAACTGAGACGGGGATCGCCTGAGCATTTTAGCGGTAGGTCCACATTAATTTATTCTAAATGGCTTTTTGAAATGTCCGAAACAACACAAGAAATTTACTTATGACGTTCAAGGAAAGCAAAAGAAGCATAATATAACCACAAAATCCCCAGATAAAGATAGAGTGTGCGAGAGAGAGGGGGGGAGATAGAGAGTGAGAGGGAGAGAAGAGATGATGATTCAGATTCGGCTGGCAGAGCTGGCTGGCTGCATACCTTTTCTCACTTTGGCGTGTCTGCGTGTTGTTAGCAACGAAATTGATGAGTTCGAGCAGGTTATAAAACTCGATACCTTTTGGCTACCTTTGTTATTATTGTTATTGTTGTTGCTGTTGTTGTTGTTGTTGCTGTTGTTGTTGCTACCAAAAGCCGAAATACAATAACACAAATTAATATAAGAAGATGAGACAAATTTAGCCGCCGACAAAAGAGAGTTGCGCTTCAAAAAAAAAATAAATAAAAAAAATATCGAACGCAACGCTCCATAACGAGAAAGTTATAAATTTAGGTATTTTCATCTCGGTCTCTATGGGTTTTAAATGTTCGCGTCGTCTGCTGTAGCTAACTAAGTATATGGGCTCTCATTATCTCACTCAACTCGTGGGGTCTCCAACTGTCATCGTTGGCTGCTTGTTTACACGCTCGTAATGCTCGCATAGGAAAATCGGGTGCGGGGAAGCTGAAGTTGAGGTAAATAGCGCGAACTAGTTGGATACGGTTACCCACTTCTAAATGGAGCAATGTGTTGGCAATATGAAATTATCCACTTAAATATATATACATATATATATAGTATTCATTTGTGCAGCTTCTCTTGGGATAACGACTCTCTTCTCTTTTGAATGTGTGCTATACACATGGCACACAAGTTCAGAATAATCATTCGGCAATAAATCTGCCTTTCAAAATGTTTAAGTTAAACTTATTGCAATCTTATTCATAAACAAAAAACTAAACTAAAATATTAATAATATTTATGTGTAAATTCTTCATTGAAAACTAGAATACAAATTCTGAATTTGGAAATGATACTGCCTTATGATTGCTATTATAATATGGAAAATAAATGCTAAAAGATGAAGTAAGTATTATTTATGATGTTATTAGCTATATATACATAAATAGCTGTGGACAGATACATAAATAACACAAATAAATTATTTAACTAATGAATATGATTAAATTTCCTGCATATATGTAAAAATTCGATTGCCAGCTCATCAAATTTTTGTTGACTTTCTACTCCTTTTTTGGGTATGTATCGGACTGCGTAAATTTCGCTGATGTTGTCCCGCAGCTATGGAGATTGCTGAGTTACATCTTGAAAACATAAACATGCCCAGTAATTTGGTAATTTGCAAGTGCTGGTAATTTGCGATGCGCAAGAACATGTCAATTGGACCGCAGGGCCCGTAATCAACAGTGCGCCTGTTATTAATAGCCACATCCGTGCCGGCTAAATTTCTTCATAATGTCGACAACTTTCTTTAAGTTAGTCGCTGCGAACATGAAAGGGGACACACCAAAAGCATTAATGAGTATATTAACAAACCGTTAGCGGTGCCATCTTCCCGGATGGCCCAGAAAATGTATGTACATTAAAAACGGATGCGAGCGCCAGCAATTGATCAAGCGAGCAGGAATCTCAAGCACTTTCACACACACACACACACACACACACGCACACACACTATATATTTGTGTATTTATTGGTGTGTGTTGTTTTTTTTTTTTATATTTTGATTGATTTTAATGGCTGGCAAATCAATTGCAACTCCGACGCAGCCAAACGAAGCGCCGAAAACGTGGTCATCCTTAATTCAATAATGAACACGTAAAGCTATGCTTAGCCCAAACTATGGGTCGAACGACCACACACTGCTCCTTCACTCCATCTCCATCCCTCCTTGCCACCGATCACCGATCACCGATCTCGCCAATCTCGAAGCCATGTAAAGCTTTAAGAGGGGAAAAAATGCGTCGTCTTCGTCTTTGTGTTCGTTTTCAACTTCGTCGACATCGTCGTCGTGTCGGCCCAGGCACAAAGCGTCGGCGCTCTTTGATCAGAATATATAAAATACTATAGCCACGCCCTTTAAAAGGTAGATTAAACGAGATGGCGCTCGGCCAACGTATACTTAAGTTAACGTTACGTAAAGATCAATGAAGTCAGTCAGACGGTAGATGAACACAACGACGACGACGACGACGACGATGACGACGACGTCCACTTCGATCTCAAGTTGGACTTGCATGGTCTTACATCCCCAGGCGCACTTGGCTGCAGTCGCACGATTTGGTCAGACAATGGATGCAAATTATTATTCTCCAGTTAAAATTCTGCATTATAATATTATGAAAATATATATGACAAACTAAAAGGAAATAGTTTAAACTTTTACTGCAGCTATTCTATTATATTATATTAATTATTCCCATTAATTTATTTATGCAATAATCTATTCTAATAATAATGAAAATAAATTATTCAGTTCATTCAATATTCAAATACGTTTGTTCGTTCCATAGCATTCCGATCTATTATCTATAGTCATAAATTATGCTGCTTCTGATACATTGTTGTGTTGATATATGTTATTACGTCCATTAGTCAATCTCTGAAAACACAATTCGCCAATATTCATTTTATTTATGTATTGGACGTTATTTATCTAAGTTCATAAGAGCAACATATTTATTTTAGTTATTCATTGGAAGTGGAAGTTAATTTATTTGCATATGTATATATGTATATTTAGATACATTCAACCAATAGTTGAAAATGGCTATTTTAAAATTGGTTTTCTCTTCCATTGTGATTAATCACTTTGGTTATTTTGTGCCACAGTGCGAGAATTGCTTGGTCAGAGCGGGAATAATAAAAATTATGTAGCGTTGCAATTTGGTTGCAGACACTGCAGATGCTGGGGCAAAGGCAGAGTGGTAGACTCGAGACTCCAGACTCCAGACTCCAGCCTCCTGCAGTCTTGTGTGTGTGTGTGTGTGTGTGTGTTTGTATTTGTACACTTCCATTGAGTCCATTGGCTGCCGCTGCCACTGCTGTTGCCGTTGCCGTTGCCGTTGACCGTGCTACATCATTTTTATGTTTGCACGGCTTTTAAAAGCCACTGCCACAGCGAGTGGCAAGACGGCAGAATTGTGTTGTTGTTGTTGGTGGCTCAGGGGCATGCATCCTTAAAGGGGGTGACAGCATTCGGCGGCATTGTTAAGTGAAAATCTGTATGTGCAATCGCTAACATCAGCTAACAATGGTCATCATCATTAAAATGCGATCAAAGAGCGGTTCGGCTTAAAGATCGCTCGTTACCAGCCCCCAATCCGCAACCCGTTTCCCAGCAATCGTACGGACTCCAAGCTCAAATCCTGTGCACTGATTAAGTGACCTTCTGCTCATCTGCGCCAAAGTAGGCCAAACGGAGGCTGAACTGGGACGCACCAGTGTTAGTTGGCTTAATGTCTTTATAAGTAGCATGTGCGTACATATATAACTGCTATATACTTATATGAATGCACGTGTGTGAGTGTGTGTGTGTGTGTGTGTGTGCTTATGCCGGTTAGTGGACTTCGATAGTTTAGCAGGAGAAGAAAAAAAAAGTGCTTGTAATCAAAACCGTTTAAAAAACTACACACTAATTGAGTTAGAAGTTCGCTGGTACTTTGAACTGGCCGACAGATGAAAGAGGCCGACGTTTTATTGGTGGCACAACAAAATGCGTTGACAACAGCATAAAGCCAACAACAATGCCCCCAAGCAGCAAGGCAACAACACTAGATCCATAGATGAATGGATCCAACGTAGACGAATCGACGAATCGAAGATGATGATGCTTTGTTAAACAAACCACCGCTAACATGGCCCAGAGACATTGCTCAATAAGTTTGGTAACTTGGTCACTCAGCTGTTGCCTAATGAGCATTAACTTAATTTGTATTACAATAAATAACAGCAACAGCAACACCAACAACAGCCAGCTGAGCAGCCAGAAGAAGCGTTGATATTTTGACAAGCTGTCATAAATTACAAATTAATGAATTTGAGACTTTGGCAGCACGCAATATCTTGCCAGGATCGAGTTTGAGTTATACACATGCGACTCCGCTTATACCCTGTACACATACACAAAATGGGTAGTTGGAGTACTGTGAAATGTATGTAACAGGCAGAAGAAGACATGTCTAACTCCATCCAAGAGCTGAGTCTAGGTCGGTCTGTCTGTTGATAGCTCAGACAGAAAGAAAACCGATAAATGGCGATTTCCGACACCGTATTTTGGAACGAGTCTGGAATGTTAACAGAGGCAGCTGCATCCTTTTTAATATCTGTACTTCCGTATAGCGAGAATATTTATCAAGATCAAAAATATATAACTTATTGGTTTGGATATTTCGCTCATTCCACCCAACTTTTGCATGAAACACATTTTTAGAGTTATTTATTTCTGTATTCACACATTTAACTGTATTTTCTAATATCCTTATTAATATTATTATTTATTATTATAGTATTATATGATTGAGGAGTACATTTCCCACAGTCTGGTTTAGGAACAGACTTGCAGCATGTGTTTTTACTTTTTGTGCAAGTTAAATAAAATGATCAACACATCAAAGTACAGGCTGTGTATAGAGTATCTCAAAGTCGGATACTGTCTTTACTAGAACACTCTCACATTGTGCTCTCTGTTGAGGTAGTACAGCAAGAACAAAGCAGAGTTCAAGCCAAAGGGCCAAGGGGACAGTTCAGGAGGGCAATCAAATCAGAGACAGCAGGTAGCCCAGACTAGAGTTTATGGTTCATAGTGCGATCCATCCAGATCTCAGACTCGATTTTCATCGATGCGCACTTCTTACTCTTGTTGTTGTTGTTGTTATTGGTGTTGTTTTTGTTTTTGTTTTTGTTGCTGGGTTGGGTTCTTCAGGTGGCGGCATTGCCACCGCATTGGCTTGCCTACCTTACACCTCAGGGAGAAGAGGAGCCAAGATCAAAGACCGCTCTGCCGACTTAATAACATAAATTAATCTTCTCATTGTTAAGCAAGAGAGAGAGAGAGAGAGAGAGAGAGAGAGAGAGAGATGAAGAGAGAGAGAGAGAGAGAGAGAGTGAGAGTGTAAGAAGGTGGGGTAGAGAGTGGGAACTGTTGCATGTGCATGCGTGCCGAAAATTACAGAGGAACACGCAATCGCTATGCTAATCTGCAAGTTATCTGCAGTCGGAGCTCTTCAGTGAACTAACCAGATCCAGTTAACGCAGCGCACGAAACATTTAAAAAACGACGGCATTTAATTTAAATTTGAATTTAAGTTAGAATTTCGATTTGGATTTGATTTCATTCATTATTTCGGGCCGTAGATGAGGCGGTGTGAATGAGCGGGTCAGGCGAGGGGCGTGTCTCTCGGATCGTGGAAGCCAGCGACGAGCAAAGCAAATCAGTTGGCAAAGTTAGTTTTTTATTTATTTTTTTTTTTTTTCCAGTTTTTGTTATGCGTGAGATCAAAGTAAACACGCCGCTGGCCAAGAGATGGCGAGGAAACAGGGTTGAGGTAGGCAATCAGACGTGGCAAATATGTAGACGATTTTTTGATCGAACAACGATGATGATGATCATCAACTGAGCAGCTGAGCAACTGATCAACTGAGCAGCAGCAGCAGCAGCAGCAGCAGCAGCAGCAGCGGGCATTATGTATTTGAAATGACTTTCCGGCATTAGTAGAGTGGGAAATGAAACGAGCGCAGCAAATTAGCTAATCAACGCCCATTAGTAGGCAAGGGTATTGGAATTTATGATAAATTTCCGTTAATGCGCCACGCAGCAGCAATAATATGGACTGAGGCACGAGCAGAACTCACAATTCAAAAACAAGTTAATTTTCAGCTTGGTAATCCCCATAGCCCCCCGTGCACCCGTGCACCCGGCTCTGGCAATCGGTTGCGGGTCAGATTCGAGTCCAGGGATCGTTGCTGTGATAAAGCAGCCAACTTTATAACGCACACAGCAGGACGTGTGTGTGTGCGTGTGCGTGTGCTAATAACACATAATTTTCTTGTAAAACAACCGCTGCGCATCGTTATCGTTATCGTTATCATTATTGCGAGTTTTTATGTGCGCCTGCATGTT
Organism: Drosophila cognata; assembly: GCA_035041535.1. Taxonomy (NCBI): domain Eukaryota; kingdom Metazoa; phylum Arthropoda; class Insecta; order Diptera; family Drosophilidae; genus Drosophila; species Drosophila cognata. The sequence continues at coordinate 5,247,628 of JAWNLC010000571.1, read as the reverse complement.
CACTGCCACTTGGCCAAAAGGCGTTGGACGACTGTCTGCTCCCCTGCTCCCCTGCTCCGCCCTCCCTCGACTGCTGAATGTTCAGTTGGAAGTTGCTCAGTTGGCCGGGACAATATTATTTTATTTATGTTTATCGATATTGCCAGCCAGATAAGCAGTCGTAATCGCAAGCGGGCAGCCAATCGATTGTATTACTTATGTAGGTGCGCTCGTAGGTTTCCCTTTTAGTGGGCGCCATAAAATCACCAGTTGCCACAGTTGCCTTCAAGACACTAAAATGTCGGATGAAATGAATACAACGCAAGGAAAGAGGAAGAAAGAAAGGGACGGAGAGAGAGAGAGAGAGAGAGAGAGAGAGAGAGTAGAGAGAAAGGGATAGCGATCACGTTTAATCGAAATAAAATGATATTTAATCAGCTGCTTGGTTAAAATTGTTAAGCTTTCTTCGAAACTATCCTGAACCCAGCTATTGAATATATATATATATGTATACATAATGTACCTTCTCCTACCTAGCAGGTGAGGAAACCTCAGTTTATTAGGGTCATTCATTCATATTGGTGGTTAATACATGTACGTAGCATCGGTCTTTGGAATTTTTGAAAAATAATGTATAATTAGTTTATGGCAGGCAATTACTTTTTTTCTTTGACACTGCTTACTTTGAGCTGTCTCTCACTGTATATATATATATATAATATTAATAAAAAAGCACCGTTTATAGCTTCAGGAAATCGATTTGTATCGATATGTGCGAATCGTGTCGAGATTGTTGATCAAATAAAATAAACTTGTTATGCGCGTGGTAAACGTGAACTTACATGCTGTGTTGATGCTGATCAAGAATCTATATTCCTCCCTCTCTCTGCCTGTTTGTGGAGCGCAATTATACGCTTTTTACTCATTTTGAATGGGCTCATAGTTAAATCGTAATTATATAGACTTTGGGAACGAGTTTGCATAACTGATCCAGAAGCGATGTCACTGACATGGGCTAATATAAGCAGCGTCCATTTGCGTAGCTGTTGCAGTTGCAGTTGCATGTGGAACATGCCAAGAACTAGTTACAGTTATGGACGTTTGTCATGATAGATAAACTGCGCGCGGGCCCATAAATTAAAGTATCAAAATGCGTGTGTCGCACGCAGTCGTGCAACAAGGGGTGCAGAGTTGTATGTGAAGGGGGAGGGAGGGGTTTGTTGAGGACTGTTGAACGAACACACGAACTCCGTGTTGCAGGCGGTGGCCACCACCTGACGACATGTCAGAGCCAATTGTTAAGCCGTTGATATATATTGTGGCAAGCAACTACAGACACTTATATAAGCAGGCACACACACGCACACACACACACGCACATGTACATATATGTAGGTATGTGTGTGAGGTGGGCGTGTCACTGCTTGGGCCTTTGGCGTGTGTAATTGCAATGCTCGTTGAGGCGAGCGAATAAAATATGAAAAACAATAAATTTACAACATTAATATGCAAAAATTTGAGCAACTGTTGTTGTTGTTGTTGTTGTTGTTGTTGTTGTTGCTGTTGTTTTTGTTTTGTTTTTATTGCAGCTGCAAACAACGCACAGATTTATTTAATTGCCAGCGACAAATATGCAAATGTATGTCTGTGTGTGTTTGTGTGTGTGTTGAAAAATGTATGCACACATTTTTGTTGTTTGTCAATGCAGTCAGCGCCGCAAGCGACGTTGCCGTCGCAGTCGGCGTCGCAGTCGCCGTCGACGTTGACGTCGTTGTCGTTGTCGCCAGCGTCGAGCTTATGGAATTTATTTAATTAAATCTACGCCCCGTTGGCTGCCGGCCACGGCTCTGATCTGCCAAATACGCATAAATTGCGTAGTTTATGCGCTTTTGCATTTTCTGCAAGTCAATGCTGCCGCAGGGGCATTGGGGCAGTTGCTGTTGCAATCGCAGTTGCAGTCGCAGACATAGCGGTCGCTTAAGCGGTCATTACGCATACGCAGCGTTTGCCGCGACGCTTTTTGCGGCAGTTGAGTGGCCGCAACTGGCCAACAAATGATGCCTTATGACAATTTCCTCGACGTTTACAAATTTTATCGACTTGTGGCCAGCTGAAGCTGAAGCTGAAGTTGCAGCAGCCCATTTCAATTAACATCAAATTGCGGGCAATATGTTCATCTTTGCCAGTCCTAGTACTAGTACCTAGTTGAACTGGCATGTGGGCAGAATATCCATTAATTATTTATTAGTGTATTAATTGCAACCCAAAATATTTATTCATTTATTAGCAATTCTTTTTATTCGATCTTTACAGGATATCTCATAACTATTTATTAATATCTTAATTGCAAACCGAAACCCACATCATTAATCTGTTTGAACAGAAATTATTTGTATATTAAAGAAACATCTTAATACATAAATTAAAAACCCAAAAAATAACAATTTTTCTAATTTAATATAAATTTTGAATTGTACAAAAATCGCAAAAACTTTCATATCTATATTTGCCCCATTTCTCTCAGCCATTTTAAATTGCCGAATTCTTGCCACGCATTCCGAAATTCTCCGCTTATGAGTAAGCAGAAAGCTTATGTGAAGAATTTAAAAGGAATTCACATAATTTACCGGCTATTCCACACACACACACACACACACTCATACCTCACACTCACACTCACACTTAATTCGATACACGCAGAGAGTCACTTGTTCAGATTTTGTGTGTCATATAACTCAAATCCTTTAGCTCTTTTTATACTGCCAATTGATTTGGTTGTTGTTATACGCCAGACTTGCTGGCAGCGAATATGTATATATATATATACATCTATATATATATAGTTGTTGACAGAGATATGAATACACTCGAATATACTCAAAGTTGCTCTACTGAATGGTATCTGCTTTCGATCGCTTTTGTTGGCCGCCTCTTGTGTATATCTCATGCCAGTCCAGTTCCAGCTGCCTGGCTGGGCCTTAAGTAGCTTGTCCATTGTTAGCCACGATCCCAGCCAATCAGCAGCAAAAACAACAGCAACAACAACATAAGCAACAATGTGGAATACATTGAAAGTGTCGAGGGGCAACAAAAGCGCATAGTTAAGCATAATTTAATAGATACGCGGCCAAGTTTTGCAGTCTTTATATGGTTGACACTATTGTCTAGGCCAAGTTTGTATGTGGCTGTCATAAAGTGATGAATGCATTATTATTATTATTATTGTTATTGTTGTAGCTGCTGCTGTAGCTGTAGCTGTTGCTGCCAGCCTGCGTGTTGCTGTTGTTGCTGCTGCTGCTGCTGCTGCTCTTGTTGTTGTGCATACTTTGTTAGGTCTTTGTTGAAAAGCGTTAATTGAGTGTTGCGAATGTGCAACGGCAATTGAAATTGTTTATGACTTGCAGTTGTTGTTGCCGGTTCGACTAACAATATGCTGCAATCGCCAAAGACTGCACCTTAATGGAATAGCGGCATTATTCACTTTTGAGTTATGCACTTGGCTAATCAGCGGCGACATCTAACTCAGATCCTGCACAAAAGGATCATCAAACTGAAAGTACTTTTACTCAAACTCGCACTTGACAATACACAACACACCAACACACACGCACACTTTAAGCCTCCATTTGGGTCTAATTAGTGCCTGGAGCCGATTAGCTGAGATGCTTTATTAATAATTCTCATTGCGGGAATTGACTGAAGTTTGGAGGCACTTGAGCCAACACAACTGGCGCTACAGGCAGCCACTTGAAGGCGACTTGCATGCAGTCAATATCCATTGAAATTTTCCGATTCGTTTCTTGTATTTAGTGCATTTTAATTGCCGTAATTAGCGAGAGCGAGAGACCCACAGACACTCAAGTGGCTTCTGAAGCGCTCCAGCTGCCGACTGCCTGCTCCGGCTGCTGATGCTGCTCCAACATGGCCGCCAAGGCGGAAGCAGTTGACTGGCTGCCCAGCCATAAAGATACGCCATAAATTAACACCAAACCGATTAGTGAAAAGTGCCGATCCATATCTTTACACATGTTTTGTGTGTATAGTCGTCCGATAAGATGTGAGTCCGAAGTCGCCCAGAATCACTTGGAATATTGGCACATTAAATTCAATTAAGCTGCTGACTTTGATCGACAGCTGCGATAGCAGCCCTGGTTTAGGTCCAGGCCAACATCGGCCACCCTAATGAGCCCGTTTAAGACTTTTAGCTAAATATAATCATTTTTATAGTCTTCGCTAACTGGCATTTCAAATGCTTCTAATACTTGTTGAATGCTTCACAAGACTATTCACTCGATTAGCTGTGATTTGTATAAGACTCGAAAATATTCTTTAATTCGCCTGGTTTTCGACTAATGATGATGAGCAAGTTTCTCTTAAAAGTAGTTTGCTATTTCTAGTGTGTAATTGAAGATTTGTATTGGAATTTGATGTAAATTAATTGGCTTGCCATGTCAACTGGCTGACATGTAAATGGAATGATGAAACAAATGCCAAAAACCCCAACTCAAAATACAAAAAAACAATCCCAGGTTAAGTGCCAATTGGGCAACCCTTGTGCAGTATTTTGAATCTGTGTCTTTTTTTATATATATTTTTATTTTACTTTTTGGTTAGCTGGCCCCTGGCATTTATGTTTAACACTTTAATTGTGATTACAAGCTGCAATCAAACGGCAACAAAACGTATTGGATTCAAGCAAAGAACACCAGCAGCAAGAGGCCGAAATGAAGTTGGCTGGGGAACCAGTGTTTGACTGCCAGTATAAATGACTAACTGACTAAGTGAGTGACATTGGCACTCGAGCCGGCGGCTAGCGCTTCCACTTCCACTTTTTGACTTGGGCCACGGCCAAAACACTGACTCTGGATCTGGCTTTGGCTTATGTGAATGGATGCATGTATAAATAACAACAGTAACAACAAGCGCGTCATGTCGCTGGCTTTATTAAATTACTTGTCAAAAGTGCACACTCACACTCACACACACTCACACACACACACACACATACATTCGGAAACGCACGCGAATCTTGCTGCCTGAGCTGGCTTAAACTGAAACTGGCCAACTCAGGTTTGGGCCGCAAACATGAAACAGCCCGACGACGACGACGACGCCTGCACATAAGCTACTCACACCAGCATATACGGCTAGAGGGCTAGAGGCAGGGGTGAAGGCAGGGACAGAAGTATGGGGTTTAGGGTAAGGGTATACATATCGCATAAGTATAAGTATTCGTTGGCATAACGAGACTTGTCACAATAATTGCGCATCAAACTCAGCGCACAACAAAAAGGGAAATATCAACAAAAACAAAAAGAAGAAGACAAAAAAACGAGAAAAATTGCAACAAAACACAAAATCAATTATTGCCAATGTGAGGTATTTTTCTCATTTTTTTTTTTGTAGCTTTTTGAGTTATATGCAACACGTATACGCGTTGTTGGCAGCGACACCCGCAAATTACTCACCCACTCGGCAAACGGACGGGGATTAATTAATCTTGTCAACGACTGCAAGTCATTTACCTTCAACAGCAACAACAACAACAACAGCAACAACAGCAACAACAGCAACAACAACAGCAACAACAACAGCAACAACAACAACAACAACAGCAATGCAAACGGTGCATTAAAATAGTCAAATTAAATCTGTTCACACTTTAATAAACGATTAAGCAAATACGCAGTGGCAGCTACAGTCTGTGCACCCTCACCCAGCCAAGGGCCTTGCTGTGGGCGGAAGAAGGTGTTAAATGTTTTGTTGACATTGCCAACAACAACAACAACAACAACAACAACAACGACAGCAGCCGCCCCCTTTTGTTGTGCGTTGAGTTTTATGTTGCTGCGCATTTCGGGGAAGAAACATTTTTCACAGCTTCCAATTCCATGATTTTAGCGTGAAGTTTGTCGCTGACTTTAGACTGGTTGTTGTTGTTCCTTGTATTGTTGTTGTTGTTGTTGTTGCTGTTGCTGCTGTTGCTGCTTGTTTCTTTGCGGTGGTTGTTTATTACTGCTGCTGCTGCTGCTGCGTGTTGTTGTTGTTGCGCGTTGTCGGCTCTACATGTAAACAACTTGTGCGTTTTTCCAAATCACTGATTTTCTTTTCAATTTTAGTATTGAATGTTCGAAATTGTTTGGAATTTGTTATGCTTTCATTATGCCATTTGGTTTAGGGTATTTTCAGGGTATTACTAATGTCTTGCGAGGGTTGAATGCGCCCTTCCCACATGTAAGGGTGCAGATTGAGGAGTGCTAAAGTGACTAGTAATAACAATTTGGAAAGTCAAAAGAAGCAAAAGCTAATGATTGAGATGATGATAATAGAGAAGTGTCTCTAAGATAAATGAGCTGTGAAGAATATGTCAAGATAATTCAATAAGCTCTCAGTCTGTAATAAAATGAGTGTTTTGTGTGTATATTATTTGGTATGAGCCAATTATTACTATTTCGTAAGCGATTAAATATATTGAAAGTAAGTAAGAAAAACTTTATGAAAAGCAACAAAATAAGTACAATATATAAAACTTATCCTTGATCCTTTGCAAAATCTGATATTGTATATATCTAATATAAGCTTGGGTTTATCTAACCTAATTTAAAACCAGCCCGTTCGCAATATTTGCTGTCTAACATCGCTTTTGTCTTTTCTTAGACATCAATCTGAATTTGAATAACCATTTTGATAATCGGTATGTGTTTAAAGTTTCATTTAGTACAAAAAACAAAAGAATATTTATATTTACAGCTTGCGGAAGGTCTTCAACTTTACATCACTTATCGCTCATTCAATCGACTAAAAGTCACATTCATATTCATGTTGCCAATTCGTCATGACTTAAATTATTGTATCAAATGGAGCACATGTCGTTTGTTTGAGTTGAACTAATTGCCCGCTGCTCAACATGAAATTTTGCATTATAATGCGCATTCATCTTGCATCAAACGAGAAGCGATCCACTTTCTGTCTTTCTGGATCTAGAACAGAACTGTGGAAGTGTCGACATGCAGTTCGAACCCATCAGCTAAAGCACCTGCCGGCGCAACTAATGGGTCAGAAAACACCTTGTCTGCTTGCCTGCCGGCCTGCCCGCGTGGCTGCCTGTCTGCTGGGACAATTTTGCAGCCACTTCCTTTGGGCTCCTTAATGTCAGAGCTATGAAGCCGTAGCTGTGAATAATTTCCCCATCCGCCAGCCTGAGTCTGTGGGGCCCTCTTTGGCTCGTTTGTTCGGCATCGTTGCTAATGATTTCAATGCATTCATTTATGCTGCCTTTTCAGCATTTATCATCAAAGACTCAATGCAGACCGTACCGTACTTTAGAGCCGTGCCCATGTAAATATGATTGGTCGCACTTTTGCGTGTTCTCGTTTAACAAACATCTTTTTGTATCCTTGCAGTCGTACTTGTTGGCATAATAATCCTACACAGTACAGATATTACTGACTATTTTTGGTGGTGCCATCGCAAGTATCTATGAAAAACTCATAGGCATACCATAAACATTTAGATGCTGTAGATTATAGATATTCTAGATAGTAATTTCTATGGACATCGAACCAGGCTTCGGTGCAAACAATCAATGGAATTTTCATGTAAATATTAAAGTTAAGAGTTGTGAGCAAACAGCCTGTGGTTCACAAGGGTGTGTTAACTTCGTGGTGCCAAAGATTGTCTATCTTTCTGGTGTGGTTTCTATATATACATATATACACGTGTAGCTGCAGTCGGCAGTACCTGTTTGTTAGTGAGGCACTAAGACTTGCGATGGGCTAATTGCTTACACAGAGACGGAAAACTGGTTTCTCTAGGCGCCAAGTGACCCATATATAGAAAACCCTCGCAAAGCACACCGATAACGAGCCCAAGACTCCAGCTAGTCAGTCAATCAATCAGTGAGCTTTTCCCGGTGCGTTTTGGTTGCAACTCCCCATTTGCGTTTGGCTGAACGCATCAATCTAAAAAGAGTTGCGAAATCTCTTCACTCCCTGTCTGTGGCCAGTTGCAATTGCATTGCGGATCTGATCAATTGCCCAATGGCCTAAACGGGTTACTTGGGGCCTTGGCATTATTCTTGTCGTTTTTTTTTTACACGAGAAAAAGCGTTTTTAAATGGCTTTTGGTGTGCGTGGCGCGGGCTTTTGATGTGCCTCTTTCACATGCTGAAAATTCACAGCTCTGGCGGTCTGCCTGGTGATTAATGTTTGGCATAAACGCGAGTGTGAATGCGAATGCGTTTTTAAGAACTTTGACAAGGTCCTGACTTGCCTTGGGCCGCCCATATGTCTGGCAGCGGATCTGACTCTCGACCCCCGATTCTCGACTCTGGAGTCAACTCATTTGTTTTGGCTACCCCTTTTATGTTCTTTGGTAGGGCAACAGTTGGGCCTCCCATATGGCCTCGTCTGATAAAGTTATTGCCAAAATTGTGTGTATGCAATTCGCTCTCTCTCTCTCTCCCCATCCCTCTCTTTCCCTATATCTCTGTCTCTCTCTCTCTCTCTCTCTCTGTCTGTTGGTCGTTTTGTTGTCGATGCTTGATTTTCGCTTGTCTCTGTATACGCTTTTATATGGCCGGCTTGCCGGCTTTGATCTTGACGTGGCGCGGAGGGGTAATGGGCCAAGCTAAGAAAAATGCAACTTGAGCTCAATTAGTGCTCATCAAAAGCGTGCAGGTAACACCTTCAATGCGTTGCTTTTGCACAGCCTTTATATATACATATATATATATATATATATATATATATATAAGTATGCGTGTGTGTGCCTTTTAGCAAGCGAGTCACTTGTTGTTGTTCGGTTGCAATTTGCTCAAAGGGACTGTTGTTGTGGACCACCCGTGTGTGAGTGTGTGGCAGGATGGGCATGGCACGCAGTGAAAGCACAGTCGCTGAATAGTTATAGCTGCTGCTCACAAGAAGTTCATGAAAAAATAAAAAATAAAAAATCAAATCTACTGCCACGCAAATTCGCTTTGTTGGTATTTTGCGAATTTTGAATGGCCAACTAAAAATGCAAATGATTTATGGCCACACAACACGCTAACTCATATTTTTGTTGCCAATTTTACAGCAAGTACATTTTTAGTTAATAAAATAATATTTCGTTTGAGGCGCAACCGGCAATTAGCGAATTTATACGAGCGCCAGCTTGTCAACTTGTTTGCTGGCTATGCTCCAAGCAATTCATTTTTTTTTTTTTTTTTGGTTTTTTATTTGTAATTTTACATGCCATCTCACATAAAAAAACAACCTTCCAACCACAGCTTCAGCTAGCTGTAAGAATTAGTGATGTTTTTCCGCGCCTGCAGTCATTTTATTAATTTGATCGCGGCAATCGCGATTTGCGGTTTTATTTTGTAATTTTTATAGAAGCGTTAACGTATTTTTTTTTTTGTATATATTTTTTTTTTTCTGCCGTTTTAATGTCATTAACAAATTTTTGTTGAAACGTTGCGCTGCTATTAATCATTTGAAAGGAATTGTTTTTTCACTTTATTGGATTTTCTTTTTGTTTGCTTGATTTATGCTTTGAAAACTGCTGTTGATTTTTGCCAGCCACAGTTTTTATTATTCAATGGTTTCATATGCCTTGTGACTCGCTTACCCTTTTCCCGCTGAAGCATTTAAAATGAATGAAATTGCATTTTGAAATCGTTTCGATTATTATGCGCAATTGATTCTGAAGTGTTTCACTGAATTGTTTATAATTATTCTTAGCTATTGCAATTAACTTCAAAGTTCAATAGATAAGCCAAATGTTAGCAAAAAACACGGATATTACTTTGGGCTTAGTGCCATAATTAGTTGAACTCTGGTTTTGATCAATTATTTCAAATAGTATCTAAATTTTGAACACTCTTATGCACTTAGTATCGTTGTAGTCAATCAATCTCTGCACTCGCTAACTGCTTATTAGTGGATTTTATTCAAGCTACAAACAATGTCCATAATAATTAATTATACTGGCCGACCATATATAGTATTATCAGATGTTGAAAGACCAACGGCTCTGATCAAATATTGCAACTGGAATTAAAAATCAAATTGCCACTAATATGTCTGATATATATCTGGCTAATGTCATGTACACATTGGCTTCATGTTTTATGAGCATAACATCGACATGGGCGTGCCACTTGTGGGCTTTTGATAATCATGGCACGCCATTTTGGATGTCACGTTGCCTAGACAGATGTACATATAGATACATATATATATATATATATATATATATATTTGCATCTATATTACACAGGAAAGCAATTTCGCTGTCAACTCAGCCAACTGTCGATTTATTACAAGTATGGAGATATGGATAGATGGATATATGGATAGATGGATGGCTGCATAGATGGTATGCCAGGCAGTTGATGACGTGACTGAAAATTGCATTCTAACAATGTTGGTTAAAATCTAGTTTGCATGGTAGTTAGCAGCTGGCGAAGCCGCTCGACACATTTTTCTGCTCATGCCTTTGTAATTATACAAATTTATGCTAAACATATAATGCATTCGATGATTTTTGGCACCCTCTTGACTTAACATTAAGTATACGTCTAGTTGAACTAATTTGTTTCGTCTGCGCCCGCATGTTGTGTAAAATGTTTACACTGCTATCTGTCAAATCAACTGTCAACTCAAACTGCCAACACAAGATCTTTTTGTTGCTGCTGTTGTTGTTGTTGTTGTTGGTTTTGTTGTTGTGCGTTTTGTGGTTCATGCTTGGCTGGTTTGAGTCTTTGGCTGCCAATGCGGCAGTCTTTTGTCAAGTGGGAAAAGTTTTTCAGTAATTAAATTGTAATTAAGGCTGCATCCGTTTCTGCTCCTCCCTCTCTGTCTCTCTGCCGTCATCTCTATCCGTCTCACTCTGTTATTGCCTCTTTGTGCGTTTGTGCGTTCAATAACTCAACTGTCTGTGCCAACCGCCTTGCCGTTTTGTCAACCAGCTGCAGAAGCAGCCCGTGCCACTAGCTTTCCTCCCAATACCCTCTGCTTTCAGCCATTATTAAGTATTATTCTTTTTGTTCGTTGATCATGTTGCGCTTATAATTGACGAGACCTAACGACAATTTCATTCTACCAAATCGCAACAGCTTTTCAGACTTTTTCACATTTTCTCTTTCCATTTCCACATCTATTGTAATTACATGTATATGTGTATGCATAAAAGGAGTGCTGCATAGTTTTGTCGCAGTGCGCCCGCAATGAGGGTTATTAAGAACTTAAAGTACTCCACCTAATTACTGCCAACTACCCTCAGCCGGAAGTGAGCAAGAATCATTGGTTGCTCTCTCTCTCCCTGGACTCAACTGGCGGCGATCTGCGCTATTGATCAACTTCTTATTAACAAAGATTGTTGCAAAGTGCAACAAAGAAATTGCAAAAACCGGATGACTCCATGGCGGCAGCCTTGGGAAAACAATTTTGCGAAACGTGGCGCTAAAATATCAGATATGCTGACGCAGCTCCCAAAACTGCACTGCATACACTAAAAAAAAAAGCCAAGAACTAAAGTTGCATAATTAGAATAGAGTGTGAAAAATAATAAATATGAATAAAGGACATAAAGGACTAGCGGAGATCGATTGGTAAGCAATTTCAAAAACCTCCAAAACAACCTTATTTCACTTTCTCTTTCCAATTCTTTTTTTTTTTTGATTTTCAATACTAATAGTCAAATAACAATATTATTTAATCCCACTTAAATATTACTACTAATTTGATTGTTTTGGAAATGAACACTTTTTGCGAAATAATTATTTTTTTCGTCGACTTTCACCAAATTTCAATTTTACGACAGAAAAACCAATTTTGGGGTTTCCCCGGATTAAAAAAAAAATACCGTGAATAGTACTTTGATTTGCCTGAGTGTATAGGTATAATAAACATAATCGTAAACAGCATTGTAAGCGTCAGCATCATAATCATAATCAGATTGGTGGCCAGCAGTCAATGCCAGTAGCCGCCGCATAAGTAACTGATTAGATGGGCAGCCAGTTGGCAGTTGCCAGTTGCCGGTTCGAAGATGCCACGAATTGTGGTTGTACGTGCGGCGCGTAAATTCAATTTCAGTAGCCGCGATTTATATATTTTGTAGTTTTTGTTGTTGCTTGGTCTTCTTTATGGAACTCACAACAATTGAGTCAGCGACGAGAGCTGATGGACTGGTCTGGGGTACAGGTCTCTGGGGTGGGGTGCGGGGGGTTTGCGTGGAGCTTAACGAGAAATCAACGCCGCTAAGCAAATTATGCCGAACGATACGCATGCGCCAGATCAGCGTTGATCAGCGTTGATCAGAGATTGAGAAAGGCAACAGCTACATCAAAAGCAACAACGATGGAGGCAATCAAAGAGGAGCCCGAGAAACCGTGTCTGGTAATGGCTAAAATTGATTTAGCCACCTCGAGGCTGCCTGACCTTACTACTGTTTTTACGCTTTAAGCAGAATCTCATCAAGACGTAATGACAACAATTGATCAATCGCTCCAGTCGAGCCAAGTTAATGATGTTGCTGCTGCGGCTGCTCATGCTGTTGTTGACCAACATCAAATCAGTTTAGATTTAAATGTAATTTATTTGCGGTTGCCTACTCGTCTTACTCTACTCCTCTAAGCACACTCACCCTGCTCCTCATCAAAGTTTTTGGTGGATAGCTGGAACAGTGCATCGAGCGGTGTATCTCCGCCAGCTGTTGCTGCTCCCACTGTTGCCACGGCTGCTTTCTGGCTGGGATCACTTGAGGCTGCTGGTTTATTTGTTTTATTGTTTTCATCGTCATGCCCCTCTTTGAGGGGGCAGCAATCGGTGCTGCCATTGCTGCTGCTCGAGCGCTGTGAACGCTCCGAGCTGCCATCCTCGGAGGGTATCGGTATTCGGGCGGGATCCATGCTCATCTGGCGCAACAGCTGCGCCTGAAAGTGCTCCTGCAGTTGTCGCTGATAGTCCCATGCCAAACGCTGCTCATAGCTATGGAGCAGGCCAGGCGGCAGAAACGGATGCAATCCGGCATGCAACAAGGGCGCCTGCGAAACTGTTACGGGCACCTGTAGACGCTCCTGCAGCAGCACAGAGGGAGCTGAAGCTGCAACTGCAACTGGAGTTGGAATTGCAGCTTCAATTGGAGCTTCAGCTGGTGTCGCTGCAGCCTTGCGGTCATTGCCACAGCCCAAAATGTCGGCGATGGAAAAGCTTTTGATGCGTTCACCTGCCCCAAATTGGCTGCACTTGCGAACACTTTGAATTGTCGCCGGACTGCGAAGCATTCGCAAGCGTTTTATGTTCAGCGGCCTCATCGACGGCGGCGGTGGACTCGGCGAGCCCACAGAGATCTCGGATACGGCCGGACTGCTGCAATTGCGCGTTGCAATCATTTCTACGGGACTTGGCGTGCGTTGCGGCATTGTCTAAAATTCAGCGTCTAATTTCACATCAACTAATGCTGGGCGCACATTTTTTTCACATTCGAAAACGCGTCGGCAAAAACGCGAACGGCGAACAAACGAACAACGTGCAACGTTCAACATTCAACATTCAACACAACGTGAACTCGACCGCTTTTGGGCTCTCCTCATAAAAATGGCTTTGTCTGCGTGCGCGAACTCTCCCTCTCTATCTCTCTCTCGCTCTCTCGCTCTCTCTCTCTCTCTTTCTTTCTCTCTCTCTGTCTGTCCGTCTCTCTAGCTTGGCGCTCAACTTGGCGGCTGGCTGCCTTCGACCGGTTTGGAGCGTCAAACGTGTTTGATGACGTCACAGCAGCAGCTGCGCAGTCCGCCTTCTAATTGGAAATATTGCTGCCAAGCAGAGGCCAAGCAGAGGCGTGCTCTGCGTTTCTGTGTGTGTGCTGCAGCCAATCAGCGTACAGCTCTCACTGACTCACTCACTCACTCACTCACTCGCTCACTCATCAGTCCAAACGGGGGGCGCTGTCAACGTCTGCGAACGTCATCAATTTTTTTACAATTTGACATGCGCTTGCTCAGCTCAGCGCGGCTCTCGCGCGTTCACTCGCACGCTCTCTCTCTGTCATGCCTTCTCATTCGCCCTCTTTCCACGCGACTGACTGTGTTAATTATCGTAATTGCTGTTGCTGCTGTCCTCTTTTCTCTCTCGCACACACACACACAACACATACGCGCTCACACTTCATCTTCTTCTTTTACGACTACTCCTGTGGCAGCTGTTTGCCGGCGCACTCAATTGTCATCAATAATGATGTCTAGTTTTCAAGTCTCTTCTTGTACCGTTTTTTTTTGCTTTATCGTTACCCATTTGCTCCGTTCGCTGTTCGCCGTTTTGTCTTTTCGGCTTTGTGAGCGCCTATTTTCGCCGCTGATGTATTCGCTGACTGCGGCAATTTAGCAGAAAAAAACTCTTTAAAATGAGCTTTGGGAAGGTGTCGCCGTCGTTGTCATTGCCCCATTCTCATTCTTATAAACAAGTACACAAACACACACACGCATACATATATTCATTTATATATTTTGCTTGTTTAAATGTGTGTGTTTTGTTTGTTGGCACACATCCGTTTGTGTTGTCGTTTGTTTTTTTTTGTTTTTTGCCAGCTGCCTTTGCCATTGCCTTTGGCTTTGCCTCTGTCTCATTGCCATGCTTGTTGTCCCTTTCGCTTTCCCTTTTGCCCCCTCTGCGCTTGTCTTGCATTGCATTGCATTTAAATTGATTGCAGTAAATCACATTTGCCTTTTGCTCAGCTTGCAGTGTTACGTATACGACATATGCTTCATGTGTATTGGTGTTTCTGTGTCTGTCTGTGTGTGTGTTTGTGTGCTTGTGTCTTTTATTCAATTTTTGCTTCGTTGTTTGTCCTGGTTTTTTGCCGACATATCTCTTGCATGCAAATGTCTATTTAACTGCAATGCTCCCTGCTACCCTCCCCCACAGTGGATTTCAGCTAAGTGAAATGATGCAACTGTTGAACCGGAATCGATAACACATTTTCAGTACTCTTCCGCAAAATGTACTGTTAGCTATGGCACAGAGAATGTGGCAGGATTACCAGATATAGAAACAAACATAAAAGAAAGTTGATGATATTATTTAGACCCAATAATTCTTTCAACTTGGTTTTCTTTTGCCTTCAGAAAAAGCAATGAACTTACTTATAAGCTAAAGATTTGAAAAATATTACTGGTAAATAAATTAATTAGTTCAATTCAGTAAAACATCTGGGAAAAAGTGTTGATTGGTGATTCTATATACATTAATATAGAAACTTATATATATGTATGCTATAAATTTTTATTATTATTATATTATCTTTTTTTATGAATTAGATTATTATTATTAATATTATTATTTTCTTTTTATTACTAGTTTAATTATTATTATTATGTATTTTAATTATTTATTCAAATTATTAGGCATTATTAAAATTATTTTAATTTTAATTCTGAATATTTCAATGTGTAAAAATTTCAAAATCTATTTGTTGATATAATATTTAAGGACATTACTGCAGAGGTAAAAGTGTATAGAAATTGCGACACTTTCACATTTGGGCTTTCGCTTTTGTTGTTATCTTTCAATGCCGTTGCCTGGCATTTGCCGTTAGTTTCTTTCGTTTCGTTTCATTTCATTTAGTTTCATATTGTTTTTATTTCGCTACCAAGATGGCCGTGTGGCTTGATTAATGCCTGCACTTGACTGACTTAAATGCAGTTGTTGTTGTTTTTCTTTTTCTGTTTCTTTTTGTTTTTGTTTTTGTCTGTGTTTTTTTATTTGGTTCAATTTAAGAAAGTTGGCGCATAGCAACGCTTCCGTGTGTATGTAAGTAAATACATCAGCTGTTCTGTGTCTCTCGAGCATATTCAAAATCAATTACAAACTGCCACTTAATTGGGCGCCTCAATAGACGCGACACGCCCTGTCAATCACAATTAGCATGCGCCCCTAGCAAAACCAAAAGCCAATGCGACTCGACTCGAGTCGACTCGACTCGAATTCAGTCGAAAAGGCACTCGACTCTGGGCCAATTCGACGCGCCTCTAATTCTGCAAATTCATAAGCCAAATGCAACAATATCGGTATCCTTTTCATTAGTCAGCACAAGATGGCCGCCATTGTTGTTGTTGTTGTTGTTGTTGCTGTGTTCATTAAAACCTCATAAATAGCTAAAGTGTTTATTGTCACACAGCCAGACAGAGAGACAGACACACTGATATGTATTATTTATACAGCTGGCAAGCCCAAATCCCCAGGGCAGCAACTCCTGAGAGGGCCTCTTCATACGAGTATTTGTATACAATGTCATCGGCTTTTGGTAGTTGTCGGTTATGGTTATGGCTATGGTTTTCTATAGGGCTAGGGGTAGGGGCATCATAGGGAGGAAGTTGCAGCAGCAGCAGCAGCAGCCACGAGTGTCACTTGGTAATAAAGTCATTGCCATTGTCGCTGTTGTCAAATTTGTCACGCCCCTTCGGCGGGTTGGGCTGCCGGCAATGCATTAATGTCGCCTTTTGTATAGCCTCGATTCTACACTGAGCGAAAAGGGCACTTTTAAACTCTCCATGAACAGAGATCGCACAATTTTCTATAGAATGATGACATCATTTTTGATTTCCAAAATGACACAATTTTTAATTATGAAAAAAGAGTACTTAAAATAAACCTATAATCTATCTTTTTATCTACATAAAACGATATTGATCTAAATTTGATATCATGCTAATAATTTAGAAATTTTTTTTATATTTAACATGATTTTATGATTGATTTTAAAACTTGAGTATTAAAGTAAGATTTATTTAGAAATTATTTTGAAACGCGCATCTTTTTTACAATTAATATAATTAGGACAAAAATATTATTCTCTTTTCTTCGTTTATCGAGATGAAAAATGCCGAAATTTGTTTCTCCAAGTGTGCGTCTGTTGATGAAGTTGTGCCATGTAGTTGTCAACATCAACAACAAAGCGTTGCAGGCCCCGAAATGCATGCCAATTAAGAACCGCTTGCAGCTCGATCCTGCCTCAAACTGTGCTCAAAAGACTGTGACGAATGTGCTTATGATGATGATGAGTGCCACAAACGGAATCTTAGCTATTGTCTACACCTGCAGCTGTCAACATTTTTTTTCTTTTTCAAACAATTATGCAGATCTCGACCACAAGCAGCCCGAAGCACATTGTCTGGCAATCAGATATATATATATATATATATATATATATATAGTAATTATTGCAGAATCGTGCAATCAAATTGAGTCTCCAAGTGGAGCAGCAGAAGAAGAAAACCGCAAGAATCAAGCTTAAGTGACAACAACAAACTTGTTGCCACTTGAGTGCAGTTGCTGCCGCTTACCACATTCAAATTATTGTTATAAGGAGCGCAACATTTAGCCAGAAATTTCCGAAAAGTGGCCAGTGGTCAGTGGACAGGGGACAGTCTGGTCAATGGCAATTTGTGTGTCATTGTGATAAATCAAAACATTATCAATAATAAAATCGGTAGCTGTTTGCCCTTTGGGCGCATTTAAAGTGGATTTTATTCGGGTCTTTGTTGTGGTCAGCAGCAAAGAAACGTAAACTGAAAACTAAACACTGCAAAAGACCGAAACCAAAAAAAAAAAATGAAGAGAAAACTTAAGAAATAAATTTCTGAGTGCCGGTTTTTTTTTTGTTTTTTTATGCAAATTGGAGTTTGAAGTTGAATTTCTGATAAAGCTTAATGTCATGTGGCAGTGTGTGGATCAATGTAGAGATCGGGGTAAGAGGGGGACTCTCTTAGTTAAGTGACAGACATTAACACTTTTGCAGTTGGAGCTGTGAAACTTTTGATTTTCACAATTTCTGTGTGGGTTTCTCTCTCTTCTTATCGATGATATAGCGGGATGGCGTCAACGTCAATTCATTGGCATCAAACGAATTAAGTGGCCATAACGACTTTTGGAATGGGACACACCGCAGGCGCGTGAATCACATTCCACACTACCTTTATACATATATGTATATATATACCTGTATACATAAAGTCGGGTGCTTGGGGGCGCGCAACGTGTGTGTTCTGCACGAGAAGAAATTAATTGGCTGGTAGCTGGTAGCTTGAAGCTGGAAGCTGGTTGATGGCTCTCGATATGGATTTTTAATTTTGATTCGGCGGCTTTTGTGTGTGATCTTCAAAGTTGGCCTATAGCTTGAATTTATCAGTTTTAAATGGAGCAGTGCATCTTGAAGATAACAGCAGCTGCTGCTGCTGCTGCTGCTGCATGGATGCTGCACATTATTAGGGTTGAGTGCAGTTTAATCTTTCGAGAGATACACAAATATTGTGATTTATATCCTTGCCTACAGAATAGGGCATATATATTCGTTATTAATGGTATTTGAATGTTTACAGATTTGCTTATCTTTGGTTTATTTACTCTCTCATTCTGTATCAGTTCTCTCCTCCTTATTAACGTTTAACAATTTTTGGCCTGGGTTTTTTTTCTCGGTTTCAAAATCCTCGCAGTAAATTTGGGATTATTTTATCTATTAATAATTAAAGGATATTACTTTATTTAATTTTTTTTTTCAATTTAGAACTTTAATTTATTTAATTTAATTATTTATTTTTAGTTTTATATAATTTAATTTAAAGTGTTCAACTTTCTTAAGTAAATAAAAATAAAAATAATAATAAATAGCCGAAAACCTAATACATATCTATATATTTTTGAGTTAGCTTGGATTTTAAACGAAAGTAGATGGATATATGTAAGTATAGATCTGGAAATAGTGTTTTATGAAAATTGAAAATGAAATTAAATTTGAATTCCAAAGTTTGCATATCCCTTAACCCACAAATTTCTCTCGCTGATAGCTGACAAACATTTGAAAAAATTTGAATATTAAATTGATCATAAGACTGCGATACGTATTACTTCCGAAATCTCTTCCCTTAATAGCTGATAGTCATGTTTGCCTGTCCCTAAAAAAAACATTTTAATTTCGAATTACCCGTTTTTGAACGTTGCTTTTCATAATTTACAACTTCATTAACAATAAGTTCGGATCGAAACGAATCATAAGGTTTCATTCATGAATACGAATCAGTGATGTTGTGTAATGTTCATAGAAATGCGCCGCATCACGATCTGAACTGAAGAATCGGCTGAAACAACTAAATGGATGGATGGATGAATGAAACAAATTGCTTTGAGTGGGCTGCTCGGCTTGCCATTTTCTGCTGTATCATTTCCATTTCCATTTTGGCTCGTTTTTTGTTTTATGCATAGTTATCCTTTTGCCGCACACACACACACACACACACACACACACACACACACACACATACACAAACATACATACACACACACACAGAGAGAGCAGACGCGGCAGGCAGTGGAAGTTCACGAGCGGCATTTTCGGTATTAAAGAGCCCCGAGGTGTCGGCTGTAAGCTAATTGGAAGCATGTTCAAAGGCACCGCCACCAAATTAAGTATGAGTTACCAATTTAGCTTTTATATCTCTATCGCACACACAGACGCACAGAGACACACACACACACACTCTCACACACAAGCGCATTCTCAAACACAGAGGCATTCTCAGAGATGCGGATGCACTGATCGTCGCTTTGGGGGGGCAACAATTCAGTTGGGAGATGCTGCACCATGAGAGAGCAGTTTGTCCGGTCTCTCGACCTCCTTTCTCTCTCTCTCTCTCTCTCTCTCCTTCTCTCAGTCTCTGTCTCTTAACTGGTTTGCAAAAGTTGTAATTGCAGTCCTTTGATTGCAT
Organism: Drosophila cognata; assembly: GCA_035041535.1. Taxonomy (NCBI): domain Eukaryota; kingdom Metazoa; phylum Arthropoda; class Insecta; order Diptera; family Drosophilidae; genus Drosophila; species Drosophila cognata. The sequence goes on along the minus strand of JAWNLC010000571.1, from coordinate 5,227,911 downwards.
TTGTGTGCTAAGCTGAATTGTTTACATTTATCATAATCAGGCACTTGGCCAAAGTTGGCTGCAAGCGCCGCGGGCGCAACTTTTCTTTTGGCAACGGCGCCAGTTAAACCGGCCAACTGGCATTGCCACATTACATTAGCAGACAAGCAGAGAAGCAGGGTCTGCAGGGTCTGCAGGGTCTGCAGCTGAGGCATGATGTAGGTCGACTCAGGGCATCACTTGATCGTGCGAGCTGTGGGGATGGTATTCAGGGTAGCCCAGAGTAATTGCTGACAATGTGACTGAGCAGGAAGTGAGTAAAGAGTTGAATATGCAATGCAATAAAATATGGGTAAAACATGTTCTAATCGAGAGTGCCGCTACCCAAATTTAATTCCTCCAAATTACAAAAATGTTCAATTTCTCAAAATATGCAGATTTTTCATTTTTGAATGTAATTAGTATTCAATTGTTTTTTGGCAATGCATCAAACAAATCTTATTTTCAAATACATTTTTAATTGCATTTTAATTGTTATTGTTTTTTCTTATCTATTTATTAATCGACTCTGCTCGCTTAATTAAGTAAATTTGCTTTCTTATATGTTGCTTATATTGATTATGTATTATATATATATATATGTATATTGCTTATATCGATTCTGTTGCTGATGCTGAGTACCAAATTTTGTGAAAAATTGTATACACTCAGAAAAATCCCCATGAAAACTAAAAAGTCTTTTTTTTGGGTTTTATAAATAATTTCCGAATTTGCGAACATAATTTGTTAAATTAGGAAAGGCTTTTTTTATAAATATTATTAATGCAAGTATTTCTATCGGTTACATTGTAATGCTAATATGAAAAGTTATTCACTTAAACTAAAGAGTGCTCCTCGAACCAAGAGAAAACGACTTGAGGAGAGAAGAAAATGAAAGAGTTGAGCAGGGCAGAGCAACGCAGCGAACTTCTCGTGAGGTGCGTGCATTAGTCACTTTTAGTTGATTCGATTAATGAGTTTCGACATTTACGTATTTCTGGTACAACAACTGTAATACCCCCATGTTTGTGCGTCGTTTGCAGCTCTCGGGTTGTTGTTTTCTATTTGCTTTCACGGATGTGCTAAGAGATTTTCCCATAATTAGAGCCACGGTTTGCCTCGATTTGCCCGGGCAAAATTTCTCAGCTACTAAAAGTAAATGCGACCATTACCGGTCCGTCATTTGTCCCCTTCCCCTTCCCCTTCCCATACCCTATTCAGCTAATTGCCTCTCTCTCCCACGATTATTCACTCTATATCTCGTTCTCTCTTTCGCCTCAACTAACCAATGAGTTGATTTTAATTAAACGGTATCCATTGCAACTTTCGCCCAGCACTTTCAAAACGCATTAATCACGCCCAGTATAGAAGAGAGTCGACAGTAGGCTAAGGGGCTAACGGGCTAAGCGTCTAGGGGGGTAGATGGGCTGGTGGGGCAGTCGGAAAGTCACAAAGTTTCTTTATCTTGGGGCATGCGTCGCATTGTCACACATTTGAAAATGAAAATAAATTGCTTTTAACTAAATGCTAGGGCCCTTGTCCCAACCGAAATCACCATCCCAATTCCAATTCCAATCCCAATCGCAATCCCAATGTCGAATTCGACCCAATCCCTATGGCGATCTCATGCATATGCAATAGGGTTTTCCGCCTATTTTACGAACTGTTAGAGACAATCGAATCGTTCGTTGGCCGCGCGATAAGCGCCAAATTAAACCGATACAAAAAAACTGAGCTGATCTGGAGCTACCACTAGAGGAGCTGAAGCTCTCTACTCAAATCGTTTGGTCGGCATCATTAGCAGCGGAATTGATAGCTTGATTATTCAAATTATTAACAAACGATCGACGGACGGTGGTTAGACTTGTTGGAGTTTTGTTGCTGTTGTTGTTTTTGTTGTTGTTGACCAGGCCAAAAGCGACGATTGATGGCGCGCTTCAGTTTTCGAAAAGTGCTCAGGTGCCGCCAGGTCACAGACAGCGACTCCGAGTCAGAGTGGAAGAGTGGAAGAGTTGACTCGAGTTGAGAGTGAAAAATGTGTGCGCCGGCGGCGGCGTTCAAAGCCTTTGAACTTGCCCGCAAACGGTAGCCAACGTAAGATAAGTCCGTCTGTTCCTTTTCGAAATATTTAAAAACAAGCAATAGCACAGTCAGACAGAGTGATCGACTAACAAATACCCTACACTTCAATATATAAGTAAATACATTTTTTTTTTTAGTTTGTGGCTTTTGTCACCAAGCGTAGCGAAACGATGAATGAAAATGTCTGAATGTCAAAATTTGTTCTTTGTATAATTCAGATTTATTTTAATATTACTTATCCTGAAAATAATAGCTGGAAAAATCCATTTGATTGTAAATGAAATATATAAATAGTTTATGCGAAGCAGATAAAAGTTGGTTTCAAAATGTGCCCTAAATATATTTATGTTATACATGTCGAGTTTTATATCATGGACTTTTGTTATATACCCCTTAACGAGTACACAATTACAGGGTACAATGATTAGTAGAAAATTAATAAATATTGAAATAATTTCAGTGAATTTTTGGTATGCAAATTGGCGCCGTTTGCCGTGTTGCGAGCTGCAAAACGCGCTCGGCTTTAAACACTTGGAGCGCTTGAATTTTTGTATACTTTATGTGTAGGCAACTCGTTTTTTTGTTGTGTTTCTTTGTTTTTGCCAAGTGATTAAATTAATAATTAATTAGTTGAAATTTTGAATAACGGTTGTAAATAATCATTAATAAAAATTAAAAACGATTTCTTTTATTTTATATTTTAAGAGCTGCGAACTCGAGATCGTGCTCAAATCCACATCCAAGCCAACAAAATACGCAGCAACACTGTTCAAGTTTTGTCTACCAGAATTTCAAATTCAACTTCGAGCTGAATGCAAACGATTTGAGAGCGAGAGAGAGAAAGAGAGAGAGAGAGAGAGACAGCAAACCGGCAGCGGTGCGGAGAAATGGTAGCTCTTTCAACTTGATCCCCTAATGACCCGCGACTTTTGCGTTGTTTGCTTAAATATGCTTCAATTTATTGGCAACAGTTTCAGCAAATTTGCATGCCATTAAATGGCTTAAAAAGTGTTTAAAAAAACTGCTTTAATCTAAGCAGGCAGATCGCGTTCATCGGATCTAGATATTTGTTCAAAATAAGCTCACATTTTTGGGGAATAGCATTATTTGAGTATAGATTGATACTGCGTCTAGTACGGGATATCTTTATTTATATATGTATATATATATATTTATATATAATATATTATTTTGAGTATTGTTTGTCCTTCTGCATCGAATACATAGCTCTTAACAAAGTAGAATACTTTCAGCATTTTTGTTTATGTAGATTTGATAAATTTGTATTTATTTGTGCGAAAAATTGAATATGTTAAAAAAGTTAGTTTTGTATCCCATTTTTAAATAATAAATCAATGAAAGCATTTGTTTTTGATTTAATTAAATGATTCATTTATTGAAATTGATTAGTGATTGAATGAATTCGAGACTCTTTGACGAATGCTTTGGTGGCTCTGAGAAGAGCCGATTGGTTTTCATTGTGTTCACTTTTCGTCGAGTAGTTGTAGAGTTCTCTGTGGGATTCTCTACATGTGTCGTAGCTGGTGGGATTATTGGTGCCCTGCTGGAGGGCTGACCGAAAAACGCCTTAGACCGGTTGCATGCCACATTTGTGTCCTGTGTCCATTTGGGGTTTTGTTCGGCTTGGCTTTCTGCGCCTATGCCAGATCCATTCGATATTGTCACATCCGTGTCAAATAAAATCGCTGGAGACTCCAGCTGCTGACTTGGAGTCTCGCACACTTGAAAATCTCTGCTGCAAGTGCGGAGGGGGTTGGTTCGGGGAGGGGGTGCGGTAGTGCCCAGATTTGGCCTCCTCTCGCACTTGGCTCAAAATTAAACAAAATGCACAAATGCAACTCGTCTCGCAGTCGCAGTCGATGATTAATGTCGTCCTCAATACTTTGCTCACTTTCTGTACCATTCATCAGGTTGCAAATGCGCTAAACGCATCCCGCCGCCCACTCATTTGGGTGGCGCACTCAGCGCCTGGGCAGCAGCCTGTGCCTGTGCCTGTGCCTGTGCCTGGGCAGCGGACACTGGCACTCCGACGCCCACCATGCCAGCGGCAGCAGCTGCCGCCGCCAATCCGACCATGTCCGCCTCGTGCATGGGCTTCTTCTTCAGTATGCTCAAATCGTTGACATTCTCCAGGAACGATTTGTGGGCCGAGAAGACCTTGACGCTATCGAAATCCTTTTTTAGCTCCTCGATGTCGCGCTTCTGCTTGGCGCGTCGATTCTGGAACCAGGTGATCACCTGGGCATTGGAGAGACCCAGCGAGGCGGCGATCTCATCACGATCGGCGGGTGACAGATATTTCTGGTAGAGGAAACGCTTCTCCAGCTCGAAGATCTGATGATTTGTGAATGCGGTGCGTGATTTGCGTTTCTTCTTCGGCTGCGGACGATTCGAGAATATGTCCAGATGCGATTTATCTGAAGGAGACAAGAACAGGGCGACAGAAATATGAGATTAAAAACCAAAATTACTCGAAATGTTGCGTTCAAAAAGAATAAAAATAAAAATTAAATACAAAAAACTGGTTCGATTAAGTACTCCAAGTCCAAGTCGAGTGCTAACAAGCGGAATTTGTAAGTCGCATTAGAGATAATTTTTAATTGTTTGGGACGAGTGTTAATTAAAGCGCCTTAAATGATTTAATTGCATGCACTTTTGCAACATGTCTTCCCATATAATTTCGACATGATTAATTGCCCCATGTTGTGGGCGCTATTCACTTCGTGTTGACTTGGCTCCATCCAGACTTCGGCTATATGCGAGTTGCGATCATTTGTCTCGTTTGCTGTCTGATTTATACTTTTTAATTATTGACACCTACAAATCAGTCACAATTGTTCCTATTGTTGTCGGATTAATGAGTAGTTATTGCCGTTATTCAGCTTGCATAATGCTTCCTGGTCTGGAACTGAATCTCAATCTGAATCTGAGTTCGAGTATGACAATCAGATGAGAGCTGCAAGCGCGGCTCATTTCAAAGCTAATTTATAGACACTATTGAATTGCATATGCTACTGTGAAACTATGCCCCCTTTAACCCACCGCACAACAGCTGTTGCTATTCATAAATATGCAGATTTGGTTGTCGACTTTCATATGTTTGCTTGAACCGGTCGGATTGGAGTGCTTCACGCCCATTCCAATTCCGATTGCTTGTCAAACAAACTAACCCAGCATTAAAAACTAATTAAACGCTTCTAGACCCGACTAAATTTGTATATTTCAAATGCAAAACGCATTAATTTAGCCTATTTGTTATCTCGAGCACGTTTTGTAACCAAAAACCCATTAGGCACTTGAGCTGGTGTGTTTTGTGTGTTTTTTTTTTTGTTTTTTCTTTCCTTTTACCTCCCTCTAACACACGAGTTACAACACAACACAAGCACACACAACAAAAGTATGCATATATATTTATTATTTTTGTTATTATCAGAGACTCATTAAGTAATTTCCATGACTTATCTGACTGTTGAAGAGAGAGGGGCGGAGGGAGAGCGAGAGTGAAATGTGCTGGCCACTTGGGTCCTGTCTCAGGGTCTCAGGTGTCCACTTACACTGGAGAAATGTTCGCTTTGCTCAAATTAAGGGGTGGATTTGTTTTGGCTGCATTTGTCAGCGTTGTCGTTGCCTACCCGGAAACCTTTCACTGCCAACAATATGTTCAAATATGTTGTATGGTTGAAATTCGACTACAACTGCTAAATGGCCACGCCACATCTGAATTCTGATTTCTTTCTGAGGAATCTTTGCCTCCTTGCTGCAACAGTTGCAGTCAACAATCTTGTGTTTTAATTTGTCCAAATACCAGGAATTAGACTGGTCGACGACAGTGTGTCTGGCAAGGTCTGGGAGAGAGGTGGACTGTTATTGATGTCCAACTTGTTTATGAGCAACTCAAGGACTATTCAATTCGTTTCAAAAGTATTTTTAATAACTGAAAAATGTGCATTTAATATATATATATACTTTGGATACACATACTAAATGTACTTTTGAAATGCTATCTATTCAATGGTGAACTCTCGCTGCCTGCTCTCCCTCGGAGTGTCAATGATATTAATGTGCAACACTCTCTCAATGATAGTGTGGAGGAGTATATATGATTATAATATTTATTATATATTACATGTTTATCGGCGCGACTTCTTGTTGCTGATTGACTAACGAGGAAGTGCTGTAAATACCATTCATGTTCACAGTTGCGTTGCAGTCATAAATATTTCGATTTTTGGTTGTACAGTTTACGATAAATACACATGCAACAACAACCACAACAGCAACAACAACAACCACTGCAATGGGTCTAAATATGCTTACGACTATCAGCTGCCTCTGAGACTTGTCAGCCATTAGCTGCGAGCAGCAGCAGCAGCAGCAGCAGCAGCAGCAGCAACAGCAGCAATAATTTAACCAAATGGAAACGGCATGTTAATTGTTGTTAAAACTAACAACAGCCATAAAAAAATTTCAAAAACCGTCAAACACTATTAGGTAATGAACATGAGCAAAGTTGGCCGCTGGCTAATTGTTGCTAATCGTTGCAGAATCGACACGAATGCACACAAAATACGAATACAAGTGTTGAGTTGAGTGTGTACGAGTATTTGCTGTCGATAGATGTACTTTGGTATGCTATGGTTATTAAACGATAATTACCATGAAAACACACACACAAATTGTGGGAGTTCCTGGGGGCTAGTTGGGGGTTTGGGGAGAGTTTTGAGGTTGGGGCTTGACACTAAAACGCCCACTTAATGCAGAAAACGAATGTACACATGAACTGTGACTGCGTCGAGTGTGACAGATGCGTTTAGACTCTCGATGATATGGAAAATTGAAGTAATTAACTAAAGGAATATGCTACACACAGCTGCAACACTTGAAAAAACATGTATGTGCTACAATTGAGAAAAACGATCTAAATTCAAAACTGCTTTCAATGGGATTAGAGAAAAGAGAAATACAAAAAAAGTGAACTTATTTGTGTAAAGTAAAATGTGCCAAACATTTCATAGACTTTCTTTTTCAAAATTTATAAATAAATTACAACTAAATTTTCAATGTTGAGTAGCACACACTATTTTTTGAGTGTATCAGCTAATCCCAGACAGTTAAGTATTTATAAAAAGTTGTTTCAACTATTTAATTTGGGTAATTTGTTTTGGGCTTTTGGCACATGCCGCCAATTAATTGAGAATACACACACACACACACACACACATAGACTGAGAATTAATCCAAAAGCCATTTGCATAACAAAAGCGAAAGAGTAGAGATAGAAACACAAATCGAATTCGAATTCGGATTCGAAATCGGAATGAGATTGAGAATGAGAATGATAATGGTATAAACGGAACGATCGTTTATATCAATTAGGCAGCAAAAAATCGAAAATCGAAAATCTAAAAAGCAAACATTTTTTGTGTGCATTCGTTTCAATTGGAAATTGCTACAAAATTAATGGCGTGGAGCTGAATAAGAGGCCCAGAAAAATAAAAACAAAAACAAAAACAAATTCAATTTCCATGTTTCGAGAGCGAACAAATTGAGACATTTGTCAATGAGACATTTATATGCTAATCGATCGAAAGTAATTTGAGTCAATTTGTGTGCACAACTAATTGATATTTGTGATATTTACCTTGTGACTCATCAAAGTCCTTCGTGGTCATCTGGAAGAGGGCATCGAGCGGGGTTCCATTCGCCTTGGCCTTGGCCTCCGCGGCGGCAACAGCAGCCGCATTCGCACTGCCCCCCACCTGCGAGGGACTCGAGGCGGCATTCCCCGAGCCACTGGATGCATGTCGTTCACGTTCCCGCTCGGCTTGGCTTGCGGATTGGGGACTATGGCTGCGACGCATGGCAGCACCAGCGGCAACAGCAGCAGCAGCAGCTGTGTCGCGAGCAATCTCTGGCGAACAACAATCGCTGGCCGCAGAACTGGAGCGATCGGAGCCACTCTCCGAGGGTATGATGTCCATGCCCATGTGACGCAACAGCTGCGCTTGGGCATTGAAGTGCTCCTGCAGCTGGCGATGATAGTCCAGCGCCAGACGCTGCTCGTAGTGCAGCAGTGCCGATGGAATGAACGGACGCACCGGCATCGGGCCGAGCAGATGATCCCACGGACGCACAATCTGTGCACCCGGCAACAGCATCGCCGCCGCAGCAGCCGGATGCATGTCCAGCGGCTCGGAGCGTGGCTGCAACACGCCGCCAACGGGGCGTGCCGCCGGTGGTGCCAGCAGTGTGCCAGCTGGCGGTGGTGAACTGGAAGCACATCGCTGCTTCTCCGAGTGACCCAAAATATCAGCAATCGAGAAGCTCTTGACGCCCTCAATGGCGGACTTTGTAGAGCTGTTGTTGCCAGTGGTTGCAGTAGTTGCAGCAGTTGCTGCTGGGGCAGCTGGTGGACTAGGCGTCTGCTCCCTGGCGTCCGATGAGGAGGAGGACATGCGCAGGCGCTTCAACGGCTGGAAGTAATCCTCGGGCAATGTGCCGACGGCGCTGCGCGTCAATCCGGCGGCGGCGGCGGCTGCAGCAGCGGCTGCGGCAGCAGCATGTTGCTGCATCAGCAACTGCTGTTGCTGGAGGAGATCGATGGTGCCGCTGCGCGAATGATGCAGCTGCTGCTGCTGCTGATGATGATGTTGATGCTGATGCTGAAGATGATGATGCTGGGTGGGCAAAGGGCTTGGAGCACCACCGACGGAGATTTCGGACTCGGCAGGACTGGCCGGACGCATTGTGGGCGGACAGAGCATTTAAGCACTGGCACTAGTTCTAAATCTTTTATGCACACACGCAAACACACACGAAGGACAAGTTCTCGCTTTGCTGTCAGTCAAAGCACTAAACGAAATGCGTTTTTTTCCTCACTTTCTGTCTGCGTCTTGTTAATAAATATGTACAGATATGTATATGTATGTATGTTTATATCAATATTAGTGACGTGCAGCGTGCAACGATAAACGCTAAACGACAACGAAAACGACGCTGATCCAATAGGAGGACCTCTCAACTCGACGTTTCACAGTCAACTGTTCGAAACTAGATTGAAGATTGGTTTGCTAACTAGACACGTCGATATTTCTTCAGTTCTTTTGCTGCCCGCGCCGCTCTCCGCGATGCTCACTTCGCTTCTCTGTCTCTGCTCGTTTGTGTATGTGTGTGTCGTCTCTTTAACATCGTTTGCTCTCTCGTCGTCGTGTCTCGTTTGTCGGTGGTTAAACTCGGCAATCAAATCATAACTGCACAACAAGCGTTGCGCTCTCTGCGCGCTCTCTCTCGCTCTTTCGCTCTCAGTGCCAACCAGTTTGCCTGTTTGCCGAAATGCGTGCGAACGAGTCGGCGTACAATTGTGCGCTCTCTTGCACGTCAGCCAATCGGCTGGCCCGAAAGCGTCGCTAACAAAAAATAGCAATGGTGGCGTATACGTAACGGTAATTATGGCGTTCATCAAGCGCCACGCGCTCGAGCGAGATAGCAACAACTGCCAAGAAGTGCGCGACACGAGACGAGAATAAAAAGCAGAAAAAAATAAAAATAAAACTCCAACACAAACGACCCAGCGACGCTCCTCAGTTTGTAACGAGACTGTATTTAGTATTTCAGCCTCTGCAAAAGTTTTCACAACTTCGGCAGCGATGCCGACAGAGACTTGCCCCTGCCGCTTCCACTCGCTCTGCTGCTTGTGCACCATGGTCTATGCCTTTTAATGACGCATACCATAGACTATCAGCCGTGCCTCCAGAGCAGCGCTGCCAGCAGTCGCAGCAGCAGCAGCAGCAGCAGCGACAGCAATCGGGTATAATTGTCAAACGTTTGCATTAAATTTGTGGCAAGAAAAACGTTTAATTAATGTGAGACGACAGCAAATCTGATTTTGGGGGAAAACTAGATTAACGCATTACATAAATTACACATATTTTAAAATTACATATAAGGAATTTAAAGAAATCAGCAAGGGAATTCTGTATGTTGGATCTAAATGATTTTGCGAAGCAAACGAAACTAATATATCAAATAAATATTAGATTCTTAAAGCTATATACCAATTAATATATCAACTGAAATTTTAACATTTTCCAGACGGTAAAGAGAAGTATTGTTAATAATATAAAAATTAGAAGAATTGGTATATATTGTTATTTATTTCAAAAAAATGTGTTAAAACTTGAGTGTTCTTGTCATATTTATACATTTAATTTGAACTTGCTTAAAAGCAGAAGATGACAATTGAAAATGTTGATTTTTACTTCTGGAGATTCAAATCTTTCAGAGGACACTCAATTCCATATATAATCTTACATAGATTTTTTCAGCACTAATCTGCATATCGAAATTAACAATCTTTGTCAGAAATGTCTAGTTCTTAGCTCAAATTCATGCTCTGTTGTATGCGTTAGCTTCTTCAGTCAATTGTCCAGTTGTCGACACATTTTGTTGGACTTAAACAGATTGCTGACATTTACAGGCCCAGCCGAGCACTTATAATCCTTTTAATTGAAACAAATGCGCATTACTCCAACACCCAAAATGCAGAACAAAAGGCCAAACAGAGCACAAAAGGCGTCAAGGCGTCTGAAAACAATAGGCCAAGAGTCTATTAGCTAAACGCAACCAAAAAATCAAAAGAAAATCGAAACAACAAAAAAAGAAGGAAAATAGAAACCAATTGCCGTCGCTGCAGGATGCTAAATGAAAAAGGAATCGCCGGCGCAAGGGCAGCGACCACCAGCCGGCAGAAGCAGCAGCAGCAGCAGCAGAAGCGCTCGACTTTAGCAGCAGTGGGTCCCGGGAGGAGGAGAGGGACACAGGGTGCGGAGAGAGCACGGCTACCTGGCGGTCAACTACGACCATTGTTGATAAGGACTAATCACACAAATATTTGAGCATTGGGTTTGTGATTGAGTTTCGCCGCGGCGGCCAAAATAAAGCGGCGCGTTTGATTTTTGACTTTAGCGCTTCTGTATTGCCACAGCGCCTTTATTTTATTTGATTCTTTTTTTATAATTCTAATTTCTTATTTGGTTCTTTCTTCTTGGCGGCTATTAGTGTATCTATTAGATACACACATACACACACAGGGAGAGAGAGAGAGAGAGAGATAGAGAGAGAAAGGTACGGCACGCTGCGTGGGAAAACCTGCAGTGTTAATTATGCCGGCAAAGTCCTTGAGCAAAGCCAATTTTCGATCAATCCTTCGCATTGGAAAGTCAATTTACACCTTACACCTGTGCCTGCTGCTGCTGCTGCTGCTTCTTCGTCTACGCCCCGTGTGAATGTGTGTGGCTTCATTCACACGCTGATAAATTGTGGTTCCCGTTGCCGTTCCTGCGGTGAAAGTGGTGGAAAGGGTTCATTAATATTCAAATGTGCAGCAAATGGCGACGATTTCATTGATTTATCGACATTGGGGTTAAAGGGGCATGGGCAACCGGGGCAGCTGCATCACACCACAACAGAGGCAGCTGCGGAAATGCGCTGCTCAAATATTCTCCATAATTAAGCTGATTTAGCTTATCGAGCAATCGCTCTAATTGATTTCCACTTTAGTTTTATCGTTAACTACAAGTAAAATGGCCAAATTATGCGGCACATTGTCAAAGGCAACAGGCGCAACGCCCACAACGGCAATTTTGTTATGAGCTTGTGGCTCCGGGCACCGGTTCATGGCCACAGCAGAAACTTGCCTGTAATTGTCAATTAGCAAGCTTTCAACAGCAGCCGCTGTCACAACAGCACAGCGACTCACAGCTTCCACTTTATTTTATTATTATTTTCTTTTATTTTGAGAGTTTTTCCAGTTTCCACAGTTCTTTTGTGGGAGCAGCAAGCTGCCTATTTGCATATGCCACGGAGTCAGTTGCCATGGCTCACAGCTCGACAAACTTGACAAACCCGACAACTCGACAGCTCGTCAACCCACGCAGCATTGACACATGGCTGTCATTGCCACTTGACTGGCTGTCGGCGCTGATTTTGCTGCCAGATAAGCGAATCGCTGCCGTTTTGGTAGCATATCGAAAATTACCCGACTACATATTATAATTATTATGAATTTATATTAGAATTATGAATTTATACGCTTGTGCTGATGCTCAACGACCGGTTCTGCTTAATCAACATGGGTGTGTTGTTTGATTTGGCCAAGAATTTACTCCATAGTTAATGATTTCGTTCTTGAAAACACTTCAAAATGATTTCCTATGTATTTAAATTTGTGGTTAAGCGAAGATATCTTATGTCAAAATATGTCGTTAAGTCAATATATTTATTAGCTAAGCTAATATTGTTAACATAATAAATATATGCAATTGTTGTTATTTTGTTCATCTCTTTTCGATTTTCATTAATATGTAGATTAATAGCGTTTTTTGGATATATTATTATGTTTCTGTGCGTTTTCAAAAAAGTATTTTCTTTGTACATATATGTATATTTGTGTAGATGTTTATGGTTAGTTTGTTTAGTGACATGTTCTCCTGATAAAGTGGTCCGATTTAGTCTTTTTGGTCTGCGACTAACAGCCGCCAGTTAGTCTGTCGAATAGTTGCATATACATAGATGCCAGAGACTACTTGAATGCGTCTGTGATAATGACATACATTTTTAGCAAACTCTCTTCTTTAGTTGCGGGGGCAAATTTGTTCCCACTGACATAAAAACGTTCAACTTTAAACGTTCAAAGTGGATCTCAGCCACTGTTGTAGAGAAAGTCTGAAACTTCTTCAATGTTTTGGTGCCAGCAAATGATGAAGAAAACTCATCAAAAAAGTAGTTAGACCTAAGCGTAAAGACTGAGACACAGAAATGTGTGGCAGCAGTTTGAGCTCGAGCGAGCATTAAACATTGCCAATTTCACAGTAATCAGCAGCATGGCCAACAGATCTTCGGCCCAAACACAAGAAAGTGCGAGACAGTCAAAAACAAAAACCAAAAAAAAAAAACAGAAGAGAAAAAAAAGTAGCAAATCGAACTAAGCCGTTTACGGCCACCCACATTGAGAGCATCGCTGTCAAAGAGCAGGCAAAGAAAATGTGTTGGCTTTCAGGTCAACATTGGTAGCAGCACTCGGCCACGCTAATCAAGCCCCAGCCCAGGCACAAAACTCCACAATGCGCACCTAAAAGCTAATAGCTGAAAAGTTAAGAGCTCAAAAGCTAAAAGCGAGAAGCAACGACAACAAATCAAACGCTCGCTGCAAATGGAAAGCACGAAAAATGGAAAACAATGAACAAACGAATGCTAATTAAAGCGATACTCAAATTGAAATGTTAAATATTTTGGTAATACCCTGTAAGCGTATATTCATAACCAACCACACTCGACTAGCAGTTAGCATAACTAGAAATTCATTCTTAATGAGTACTTATGTCTGTGAGTTAAAGTATTCCTGCAACATTATGATTCGAGGAATAAGTTTTACTAACAAAAGTTATGCATTAAATCTTCTTCGTCTAACATCAAGTATTACACTCCAGATTATGAAAGTGCATTTGTATTTTGATTATATTATTATTATTATTATATGCAAGGATTTTAATACTGGCAGTGTAAGAGATTTGTCAAAGGAATTGGTCAATTCGTTAAAGAATCGATATCTTCAACTGTTAATATATAATACAAGCTACGCTGATATTATGATCAAAATTTGGTATTTTTTCGGCTTAAGTGTTCCGAATTCATTATATTTTTAATCAATATGTCGGAGCAGATAATATTCCTATAATATTTTTGGTACGTATAATGGTAATTTTGGGAAATATCAAGTTAAGTTAAGTATTTCGACAGAACTTAAAATATATTGGATTGTGAAAAAAATCACTTGATTTATAAATGATGATAACATAGTACTTATCCAAAAATATATTTTTCATACTAACTATTCCATAAATGTATAAAATTATGAAGTACTCAAAAATAGATAAAGAAAGAAAGATATCGAAAATGTGAGTCCTTTTGCTGGACAATTCTAATTTATAGCCGACCACAGTCCGTGGTATCTAGTTTGCCATCAGAAACGATACTTACAGCATCATTCATACTTACGAGTAACTCGAGTGGGTTCTGTAAAGCGATTTGGTGGTGTCAGGCGGCTCAAATCGAGCTGGGACTGGGCATAGCCACATATGGTTCGCGTTGGGTATACGTGATAGATACACCTCGAGGTGGTGGCGGTGGTGGTGGTGTAAATTCTCAGCTATATCAATATTGACCCCTGATCTAGCTACTCACACGCTCCACTCCGCACCGCTCCGCTCTATGCCACTCGATGCTCGATGCTCGATGGCGGCACATTTACATCTCTTGAGAACTTTGTTTAGATACTTTTTCGACTGAATGCCGCATACAAATATTTGTGCGTTGGCCTCTTAATTGAGTTAGTTGAGCTGTTGGCCAGAAGCTGCGCGTGGATGTTGTTCATTTTTGACCGATGTGTGATAATTACTCCAGCATCGGCTGCTGCGGCCCGCTTTGATGGGGCCTCAGAGTCACAGGCGGAGGCGGCTGCGGAGGCTGAAACAGAGGCTGAGCGGCATTTTTCTTTGACGCGAGGCTTGCTTTTGGCCGTGCGCAAACAAACGGTTCACTGCCATTTGGATTGCACTTTTCTTGTTGTTGTTGTTGTAATTGTTGGAGTTGTTGTTGTTTTTTTTTTCGGCGGCTACTTGTTTAAATATTGAGACTTGTGTTTAACGTAATTAATGCAAGTGGCAATTACAGTAGCCATGCCAATCGACCAGAGGAAATAACGTAATTTTTTCTTCTTCTTTTGTTATTATTGTTGTAGTTGTTGGATTTCTCTAGAATAGCGAATGCAATCAACACTTGCATGCAAAACGCACTAGACTAATTATATGGCACTGCATATACTCTTTAAGAGAGCTTCTTATCTTTTTAATGTGCAATAATATATTAATCTAAGGGCAAACAAAGTTTGACTTTAGTTGTTGAATTTAAACATACATTTTAATAGAAAATTGTATTTAACAATATATGTAATATTAATTGCTAACAAATTCCCAAATAGTTAATTGACTTTCTAACTTTAAGTAGATTTTTATAATATATTAATCTATGGCCAAGAAAGTTTGTCAAATTTTAACACGAATTTTGCCAAAAAACTGTAATATAAAGTGAAAATAAATTAAGTTTCTATCTATGAATATGTTATTAATCTAAGTTCGACTTTAAGCTTCGAATTTGAACAGGAATTTTCAAAGAAAATTGTGATTTGAAATGAATCCATAAATATAAATTATTAGATACAAGTTTGAAAATGAATTCGGATGATAATAAAAAGAGTATAAGTTCTACAACTAGCTGTAAGCACTTGTATTATCTCTCATGTTTTTTTTGTGTTTGTTACTAAAGACCCTCATGCACGCATACATACATACGTACAAAGTATCTGGCGAGTTGTAGGGGAGGGTAGCTGGGGCAGCTGGGGCATTGCGCGCACGTATGAATATCAAATCAACTACAATGCAGTTAAAAAGCGCATTTCAAACACCTCGAAGTTTTGCAGTCAGCCGCTTGTTTGGTGGTCCACATCGCCTCGAGTAAGCATTAAGAGCTGCCCAGACACTGGCCCTGGCCCTGGCCCTGGCTCTGGCCCTGGACCCAAAGAAGAGCTCTGAGAGCACATTACTTGATTGCCGCGCGCCGCGCTTCAGATGACGTTGCATTTGCGACGCTACCCCGAGTTGCCGAGGCGCAAGTTGAGGCTGTGGCAGGAAGCGGGGAAATGTTGTTGATTTTTTTCGTTTTCTTTTCATTTCTTTTTTTTTTGCGCATCCATATGTGGAAATAACAATTCCTGTTGCGAGAGCAGAGAACTGGCTTGGACCCATGATGATGAGGTTGAGGCTGAGGCCGAAGCTGCTTGTTGTTCATGAGGAAGCCGATGCAGCAAAGAACTTGCAAGCTGGAATCTATTGCCACACACTGTCCCCGCTTCTACTCTCTGTGTGCTTGTGTGTGTGTGTGTGTGGAGCTGAGCGCCATCTCGTTTAATGCCTTTAAGGCGTGACCATAGTATTTTATAATATGAACTGATCAAAGGATGCCGACACGTTTCAACTTTGCCGGCAGAGCCCAAGAAGACTCCAGTTTTGCACGCTGTTCTCGCGCTCTCTGGCCCGTGCAAAAAAGAAAAAAAAACAAAAACAAAAACAACAGAAAGCAGAAAAAATTCTGACAAAAGCAGGATGGGTCAGAGTGTGTTGGGGAGAGCATTCAGCATCCAACACAACATCAGGCAACATAGCAAACGGCCAAAGCAACACAGCAACTGCAACAATAACAAATTGACCAAATCGATTTGTTGACTTCGCTTTTGTGCGCGAGTTTTTCTCTTTTTGTCTTGTTCTCTGTGTGTGTGACTGTTTTTTTTTTATATTTTCTGTAGTTCTTTTAGCCATAGCTGCGTTTTCCTTAGCGGCATTTTCATTTAGCTTTATTGCTCATTAGCTGCATGAGTGTGAATATGGCGAGTGCCAGTAATACGCACCGTACTCGATCCGACGAAGCGATTACTAACCGGAAATGAAGGCATCTCCAACTTCTCAATTTGGCGCATGCGACATGACTACACAGTTGCTGGGGTTTCCCACTGCCCCACTGTCACCCAGTGAGCGATGCACTCAACTGTAGATGAATTTATGGCATTTTAATATATACAAATTAAATCTTTGCACTCGAGTGGAAAATGGGGCGCGCCAAAACACCGACCGACCAACGAGAGGGTTGCCAAAAGGGGGCTTGGGATTGGGAGTTGGTTGTCTACAATATACAAACAATATGCTCATCGATTAACCGTAGAAGAAGTTAGCATGTCACACTTAATCGAAAACTCATTAGAGCCTCGAGCCTCGAGTATCGAGTGCAATCAGGACACAATCAGGACAATGGGCCCAATTGATTGGCAACACATGCAGCTGGGCGTCGAAAATTTGCTCGCTCCCTCTCTGTCTCTCTGTCGCTCTGTCGCTCTGTCTCTCTCTCTATATACATTTATGAGTCTATTAAAGTCAGAATTCCGTTTCAAGGCTGAGCGCCTCGGTCCCAGTTTATTTGATTGACAGCGCGACCAATGGACAAACTGGCGACTTCAGCAGAAATGTGGCAAATGCATCAGTTATTTATGAGCCCTCAAATGATCAACAGAACGCGAATAGGCCACAAATGGCATACTCATGTGAGATGTGAGATATTCTCCTGTGCCACACTTTGCACACACACACACACACACACACACAGACACATCGAGACAGATATAGCGGAAAATATCGTTGGCTGGCATTCATTAGCCTCGTCTCACGCCCCACTCTTCCCGCTCCCTGGGCAGACTGCCATGGTTTTTGCATTTATTAATTGCTTGACATGTCCATTAATTTAAATCAATGATATCCATATATATTATTTTATCTGCGCTCAACTGCATATAAAAACTTGATGCTTCCCCTGACAAGCCCCCCCGCACCCCTCCTCCCCTCGCCTAACATCTGCCTCATCTCTCTGACAGCAATTAACATAATTTTTCGCAAATTGCAGCTTAAATCTCATCTCCATTTTTTTATTTAGTGGCGTTCAGTCAATTAAATCTCTTCGAAATTAAATGCTCAGCACTAAAATGGTGGACCAGTACAGTAAGCACTGCAATAAAAAGACCATCAAAAAAGTAACATAAGGATTGAACATAAATAATATTTAATGCATCATCAGAACTGATGTCAGAACTGAGTAATTAAGTTGTCAAGTAACTGAGTAGGTAATTAAGAAGAATATATTTACTCAAATCAATGTTTATCTTTATGTAGCAAATAAATATACATTGCTGCTTGGATTGCAACTAATTTAGAATAGGGAAAATAATGCTTAAGTCAGTTTAGATTTTTAGCATCTCGATTTCACAGAAAAACCTTTTTGCTATAATAATTCACATTTTTATCGATTTTAATTGAAAATTATCTGCTTTTCTGAGTGTAGTAGTTTAAATAGTTTAATAAATATAAAAAGCGATTTTTTATAATTTTTGCTTCAGCAATGTTAATGAACGTATGTTCAAGCACAGTGATGACTACTGTACGCAAGAGCAAATAACCTCATATAACATTTGGCATGTGGGATATTCGCAGATAGGCAAAAGTTGATGACTTATTTATGATTTTTTTAATGGCAATGATTTGTTGTTAGTTGTTACAGTCGACAGCTTGATTTGATGCTGTCGCAGATGACAACACCAACAACAACAGCAACAACGACACCAGCTATAAAGCTAATAAACTCTGATTAGTTGCAAGAGCTGTGCCATTGGTCAATTGGTCCATTGGCCCCGGATCGTTGTTGTTGCCACTAATTTCTTGATCGTTATTTGGAATTTATTATGGCCAACATTTTGGGTTTCTCTCGGTGAGTGTGCGGTTGCTACCGTTGGAGCGGTTTCTTTTGAATTTGAGACCAAACAATTAATTAATTTTGTTAGTGGGGCAAGCAAAGTGAAGCGCAGTCGGTGGCATTTATTTCATTGCTCGACTTGATTTTCGTATACATTTATTTTAATTTAATTTATTTTAAGTCTATTCCTCATGCATATTCATTGCCATCGACCCATCGACTGTCGACTGTCGACTGTCGACTATCGATTTATTCATTTACGTAAACATTTTAATTAGCAGCCAAATTGTTGATTTGTGATTAATTTCTCAATGATTAGTTCGTTATTTATTTACCACACACGCCAGGTACGCAGCTCTGCCACAATTTTGCACACATCGATTTTTTGCGGCGCGGTCATCAATCAAGCGATCAATATTCCTCGCCGATCTTCTGCCCAAGTGATATGGCAGAATTTTCACTACTAATCGGAATATATGTTGCCTGTCTGTCAGCCGATTGACTGTACCGGAACAAATTTATAAATTAACATTCGTGTGAGAGCGAGAGAGAGAGAGCGAGAGAGAGAGAGGGAGAGAGAGGGGAGTGTCATTAAAAATGTGCTTTAATTAGCAGCAATCGGAGAATATTTTGGCCTGTGGCTAGTGCAAAACCCCCCCTCTCTTCCGGGAACCTGCTTCAAAAGCGCCGTCGATTTCATATTTCCCCGAATAGTTCATTTGTTAATGAAAATCCCAAAAAAATCACAAACCAAAAAAAAACAACAAAATCCAAAACAACAGCAGCAGATAAAAACCGCCGACACCAAACCGAAGAGGAATCAATGCAAACAAAATTCCAGAACTCCAAGAACACATCCTAACTAGCTACCGTTTAATTTTTATTACGACCCAAAAGCAGAAAGAACAAAAACCTAGTGGAAAAAAAGGCGAGTGTGAAATTGTCGGTGTTTTTACGATATTTGGCTGCCGCTTTGATGGCAGCCTCCTCCTTGCAGCCTTTGACTATTTGATGTTTCTATTCACACACACAGAGAGAGAGTATATGGATAGCGGCCGATACTCGATCCAATGCCAATGTCAATCTATAGATTGCTGTGTCTTTCATTTTATGGCCAGAATTGGCCACTCACACGCCCTAGGGCTTGTCGACTTGTCTGTGCGTCATAAAAAATATTTTCAGGGATCTCACAGATCTCTTCCCCCACAATAATATGCTTGCTCTCTCCGCCTTGCTCCTTTTGTGCTATTTTGACGTTTATAAATATCCCACAATTTGTTTTTCTCTCTCTCTCTCTCCGTCTGACGTAATGCTGATGGACAAAGGTGCCGCGTGTGAGAACACATGTCGCTGCCTGCAACAGACTGTATCTGTATCTCTGAGTTACTCGGCGTATCTCGGCTCTGCAGTTTGATTGCTTTATTTGTTGTTTTAGGCTGACAATGGCCACTCGAGAGGGCGTTGCAAGTGTGTTTTGATTGTTATTGTACATTTATTATTGTTATTCTTAGCCTTCGTTTCTCTTTTTGTTTCCCCACCCGATTTTTTACAGCAATTAGTTTCAAATTTGCCGCGCGTCTTTGGTGGCACTTGTGTCGTTAAGCATGGGAAGTGCATGTCCTGCATGTCCTGCATTTGCTTCAGGATGTGCCTCATTTTGGCTACTAAGCGGCAGCTATTAAGCCACTCAAGTTGATCGCTTGAGGAAGGCAACAGCCGTTGCAATTCAACTTAAAAAATAAATCATAAATTCATTGGTATATCTGAGTGAATATACAATAACTGCATGTGTGTACAAGTACAGTGATCACTTTAAAAACGCATCGGTTCCGGAGTCACTTCTACTTTGCCATTAATTACTGGAAAGCAAATCAAGGACCAACCAAAATTACTCAATCTATTAATCAGATTTCGTTGTTATTTGTATCCTTGGGATCCTATCTTAAGCAGAACAAATGGAGTCATTCTCTTGGTAATTCGCATACCTCAAAACTTCAATTTTCGGAGTTATCACTGTGGCTCGTATGTGTTTAATATCTACTGCGAATTCGCTTGTAGTTATTCATTTAAAATTTGTCTGCTTGGCAGTGATGCGTGGCAAGCTGCCTGCCTGCCTCCTGTTTAGTCCGCAGACGCCACTGCGACGCCCTTTGCGATGGGCCTCCTTTGCTGGTGGCTTTGACAGTTATGCTAATGATATCATGAGTCGGTTCAGTTTCGGTTTCGGTTTCGGGGCGTTGCCATCGCCATGACTGACTTTAATTTGACAGAATTTTGTCATGTCACTTTGTCGCATTTCGCATGCGAAATATGCGCCCAAATAGGGAGCGGGGGGAGAACTGTTGACGGTGTCGGCGGCGTCTTGAAACGCCACACAGTTTGCCACTTCCGCTGAAGAGATCGATCGTATGGGCCCAACTGAAATGTCATGGGAATACGGGTCGCAAGTCGGCAAATATCACATTTGGGTATCTGACAGAGGAAGAGCTTTTTTTGTTTATACACATTTTTCTTCCTTTTGTTGTTGCTCAGATATATGGCATTGGCATGTCATTTGGTTGCAGCGTCAGCTACCTGCCAATTACCTAGCAATCATTCTAGCGAGGCAGCCCAAGCAGCCCAGGCAGCCACCCGGCGACCACCAAGCTAGCCACATCTAACAGCTAAAGCGCACTTTGATCTTTTGCCGCCTGGCCAATGGCCAAGCAATGTGATTAAGCCTGCTTTGCACACAGACACACACACACACGCACACAGATACACACTCTCTCAGAGAGTCGAGAGTTGAAAGCCTCCTCGGCAGCCTGTTTTTCGCTCGTTATTCTCCACTTTGTACGCCTGTCTGCTCATTTATCAAAGCTGAGGCCCCACTTCGTCTGTATTGGTATCTGTATCTGTATCTGTGTGTGTGTGTGTGTGTGTGTGCTTGTTTGTGTGCGTATCTCTGGCTGCGTTAAGCGGCTCATATCCGCGCCTCACCAACTGTCTGATTTTGACTTTGAAGTTCGGCGCAGCTGCGTGATTGGCTGAGCTAACTTGGCTTTAAAGGCGCAACTAAAGTCTTTAACTGGCTTCTACTTGGTCAGCATTCTGGCTTCTTCAATATAAGAACGTATCTTCTCTTTTCTGCTGATGATGCTGCTGCGGCTGCCGCTGTTGGTTCATTAGAAAAATGACGGCTTTGTCTTTTTTACGGCTTACTTTAACGCTTACTTTGAGCCGTTTCTGTTTGCGGCTGCTTCGTCTTCTGCTTCTTGTTGGCTTAACTCATTTGGCCTCGAGGGCTATTTGCGTTTACCCATTAGCCATAATGGCCACATTGCCACCTGTGTTGCTCACGCATACTACACACACACACACACACACACACGCACATACAATTATACACAATCTGCTCGCAAATTGCTGCATACCTTGCGGCGCAGCACATTTCTTGTCATTTTTGTCGATTCGCACATTATTATTATTGATGTTCGCTAATGATTTAGTTAAGCTGCTTTTTTTCAATTTTCGCAACATTTTTCTTTTGTTGCCGTGAGAAAAGTTTTTGGGAAAGTTGTGAAACGCTGCGATTAAGTCAAAAAAGTTAGCCATACTGTGGGAATTAGCAGCAACAGCATCTAGCCAAGTTTCCGCATTGGGTAACGTTTATTTGGCAAATTTAGACTAATCATGGACATAATTTATTGTCACTCAAAGCAAACTGTGCAACGAATTGACCGAACCCCAGGAGCTCCCATCACCCCAGCACCCCCAAGGGTCAAAGCAACAACCCCCACAACAAAAGTCAGTGTCAACAAATCGAAATACATGTGAGTGCGGAAAACTAATGGATTGATTTATGTGCCTCAGCACCTGGAGTGCTGAAATTTATTGTTGCTCCGGCCATAAATCAGGCAAGGCGACACTTTTGCGTGGGCGAAATGCTACATACAGACAGAGTGAAGGAGAGAGAGACAGAGGAAGAGAGAGTGAGAGAGAGAGAGAGAGAGTTAGAGAAAGTTTTGGTGAAATTGAAAAGGGATAAGAATTCGCTACGATAGACAAGCCAAGTTACAGATTTGGGGGACTACATTTTGAGTAATTAATCGCTCCCAGCGGCATTTTTGCTATGCGGCAATAAAAATATGTTTCTCGATTTGTTTGACTTTCGACTTTGGGGTCACCACAGATTCGACATGAGATGGCTTTTCTGTGAGTGTGTATGTGTGGGCGAACGAAAATTAATTGCTGTCATTAACATGAGAATTAGGAGCAGCAGGAGCTAAACACAACAGACAAATACAAGACAGAGTCCAAGTCCAAGTCGTAGTCAGGATGTAAACGAAAAGTAATTTGAGTTTTTATTGCTTCCGCGTGTTGAGAGATTTTTATTTTTGGGGTAGCGCCAAATAATGGAGATTAATATGGGGCGTGAATGGACAGATGCAGATGCCGATGCCGATGCCGATATTGAGATTAGAAGGAAGCGTTTGAGGGTAGTCGGCAATTAACGCTGTGACGCTACATTTTTATTTTGAATATATATTTTTTTTGGTTGTTGCAGTAAAATGTGTAAATTGGCTTTTAAATTTGAACAGCAAATAGTGTGACGCCCTCAGATCGGATCAGATTGGATCAGATCGGATTGCTTTCTCATGAAATGTGAATGCGAGTTTTAGTTTTTAACACAATTATAAATCTGTGTACAAATTTCAATTTGGATGCGTATTAAATCCTAATTGCGGCATGTCTATTGGCCGGGTTTGTTGCTGTTGCAGCTCGGCACCTGTGTGAGTCGGCACTGATCAAAGATTGCCATACAAAAGGATCAGCTCAGCTTGGCTAGGCACGTCTCTCTCTCTCTCTATCTCTCTAACTCTCTGTAGCGCTCATTTACGATTCTTCACGCTCCGTCGTTGTAGGTGTGAAAGGCATTGACCAAAACTAAAGTGCTCTCTCGCCGAGAGTCCATTAGCCACCTACACCGAAGGATGCTAGCAGGTCCTTGCGCTAACTATGTGTGGCTAATGTGTCCCTTTGTGCCTGGCTGTGGATTATCACACGCTTTATAATGAGTTTTCCTAGACCCGCTGGCAAACCTGTGCCAATTCCCTTTTTGTGCGGCGCATTTGCTACGCATCCTTTTCGCTTCAGACAATGCAGCTTCGCACCAATCCTCAATCTCCCTGTTGGCCTATTGCATTTGTTACATTTGTGAAGCGTCATTAACACACGCGCTGACACACACACACACACACACACACACACACACACACAGCAACAGAGTGTAACATTTAACAAAGAGTATATTAAAATAAATCGAATTAAGTGGACTGACATTCAATTTGTGCTCCGGGCCATAATGTGCATTGCCATGCATCAAACTGATTGCCCAAAATTGTTAAGGGTCTTTGGGGTTTTTTTTTTCATTTTTTTTTTGTTCGACTTGATTCGATTTGATTTGATATTTTGAAAAATTGAATTTTAATTTGCCACACAAGTCGACGAGAACAGCGTTGCTAACTTGCCCCAAAGTTCAAGGCGTCCATCGGTGCTTAAAAGGTTTCCACCATTTTCCGATAAGCACGAGAAATCAGTTGTTGAAACCTAAGCATTAATGCTATATGGATCACAGTCTCTCTGTGTGTGTGTGTCAGCGCGTGTGGGCTTCATAGAAATTGAGTTGGAGATTAGCTGAAGCTTAGTTTTTATCTAAATTAATTAGTATTTATAATAAAAGTATTGCGATAGCATTAAGAACAGTTTTGTATTATCAAGCATTCAAATATTTTATGTTCTTGCTTGGTTTCACAAGGTAATTTGACTATCAGTTCGTCGTCAATTTACAAATTCATAAAACAGAATCAATTTCTAATATAATACTTTCGTAGTTTGACCTCAAGTATTACTGAATGTTAAAGCTATAGCTTTTTAGGAACTGAGCCGAGTTGGAAAAGAAAAATAGCTTTTTTTGAACTGAATAGTTAATCCAGGCTTAAGCGCAAAATTACGATTTTAGCTTGAATTTTACAACAACAAAAAATGGAAAGCCAGAAAATGGCTTATTTATTTTATTTTGTTTTTAATATTTTTTATTTTATGTGAACTTGAAATAAGTTGTACCAGAAATCCTGTAAATACCAACAATACGTTTGTTTGCAACTTTCGACCGCAACATCGAACATCAGACATGTTGCAACACCAGCAAAACACTTCACTCCCAACTTATTTCTCTCTCTTCTTCTGTCCATCACTGTATCTGTCTCTCTCTTATTAGCTCTCATTATCTTTCTGTCTCTGGCTCTGGCTGTGGCCGCAGCTTAAGCCCGTGTTGCAGGCGTGTCTTGCACGTCGCTTGCAACCGTGACGTCATAGTGGCCAGCAGCCAATCAGCGTGGCCCATTCAGGCGCCTGCGCTGCGCGTCGGCGCAAAAACGCTCGAAACGAGCCAAAGCAGAGCAGTTGAGGAGGAACATTTAGCCAAATTAATTGCTGGATAATAACTTATGAGCTGACACCGCCCGACTCTGACAGCCGCAGGCAGCACAGACCAAGTCTCTAATTGGTTTTTGCCTTTTTTTTTTGCGTCTTTGTACAGAAAGTCACCAACACCCACATTCACATCCAGACCCGCAACCGTACCCGCCTACAACTCTCCAGGTGGAGAGTCGCGTCCTCGGACTGGCCCCGACGCCATTCTGCTGAATGAGAGCGTCGCTATCTTCCTGCCATCTGCATTTCATTTTATTTGTAATTGGATGTAATTCAATTTGAAAATAATTGTTGCTATAATTTCAGTGTAATTTTCTGTAGGTGTTTTGTCTTTGTCATACAAACCCACATTGGCAGGCGAGTACAGTCAACATGGTTTTCAATGAACATCATCAAAAATTGTTTATCATACACAAGCCAAAGACAATGAAGATCTATCTACAGTATCTACATTTTTATGGAATTTCTTTATCCTTTATTTTTTTATATCATATATATATATTTTTAGCTGATGCACATATTTTTTTATTATTGATTTATATGTTGTTCAACACTGTTTCATATTCAAATTCGGCATTTTCAGTTATGGATAGATATTTTTTTTTGTTTAGCTGAAGACATCATCTTAGCTAGGAAGCACCTTTAATTAAGTGACTTACTCTTGCAAACTATTAAAGATTTTAATAATTTCTGCTTTCTCTGTTCACTTTTCAGAGTCTTCACTGTTTACATGTATATTTTGCTCTTTTGCCAATTGCATTGCGCCTGGACACTCAAATACAAATTAATGAAATTAATTCACATGACAGAGCTCGACTGTTGTGTCATTCAAATGTGATAGAGGCAAAGAGTGGAAGAGAGATAGAGAGCGAGAGAAAGAGAAAGAGAGAGAGAGAGAGAGATTATTAGAGATAGGTATACGTATAATTTGTATGCCCTTACTTTGTATGTAATCGAGCTCTATACATTTACCTAAATTATAATATCATATTATTATCGATAATTGCGCTTTTAGGTTTCAGCTTTTATTACTCGCACTGGCACTCGCACTCACACTCGCACTCACACTCATACTCGTATTCATGTTCATATTCATTTGTGAATGAGGGACGTCAGTCAGCTTTGAAGAGGTTTCAACTGAGGCTGATTGTCTAATTAATAAGCTCTGTCTCTGTCAGTTTGTGTGTCACAAATTAATTACCGCCGCCTTCAACACGAGGCGAGAGACGAAAGCGTCTATTGTTGCCCATTAGGCTTGATGACTTCGGTTTTGGGGCTTTGGGGCCTTAGAAAAAAGCATTCCTCGGCTGGCATTGTCGACAATGTTGTATGCGGCTCACTTCCAGCCAGCCAACCATCCATCCATTTATCATTCAGCATGGCACGAAACAATCATTCTCTATTCATAATTGAAAAAGTAACGATCCACTACTGTTTGGCAGACTGGGCCTGGTCTGTTCATATATGTCCATAACAAACATATTACTAATATGCCCGTGTCTGGGCTCACTAATTGCCACCACTTAATGGCGCAATTTGATTTTCAAATAGCGGTTTGGGCAAGATCATCAATGACAACTTTTGTCAGCAGCTTTTCATTCGAAGCAATGAACATACATATTATATATATATAAATATATATATATATATATATATATTTATATATATATACGACATATATTCGACGGGGTTTGGGAGCAAGTGAAATCAGCTCAACTGACTTGTGGCAAGTGCGAGAGTGTGGTCGAAGAGTTTAACACGAATGATGTTCGCTCCAATTGAGGGTAATTGTGGTGCGGCCACAGCACCACATCAGCAACCGGCTCCACATGGGCCCGAGCCATACGGAGAATGTGGAGTACGTGTCGATAATAATATTTCAGGCTAATTGCGTCTACAATTTCGATCAGCATCGACAGCAACGGTAGCCACAAAAGTGACATGCAGCTGACAGCTGAGTTATTATGAAGGGCTGCGGATCGCTATAAGGCTACTTATATTAAATTTGGGGTTATGCAGCCAACTGCCGAACAGCCGTCGGCCATTTTTATGTTTTTTTGGCCAGAAGTGTGTACAAATATAATGTGAAGCTTTCACTGGCAACGAGTCCCTGAATGAGCAGCTTCGATCAACGATCACCGATCCGCAATCCTTGATCAATGATCACTGATCGGCGAGAGATTCCGCAGCGTTGTTCTTTATCAACAAGACGTTTGGCTCACAAAAAGAGCGCAGTCAGAACGATTTGGCCAACTGACTTTGACTAACTCCAGCCATAGGACAGCTCGGCGAGAAGACGACGCATCGTCGAGACATAATTACCACCTTTAAGAAGATGATGGTGGTTTTTCGCGCGCTTTGATCTGTGCCGCATGCCGCCAACGAGAGTCGAGAGTCGAGAATCGAGAATCGAGAGTCAAGAGATCGCCTCAAATCGCCTTTGGACTCCGCCGTTGAGCTTCGTTGGCGACCACGAGGCGTCTCCGGTCTTCGGTAGTTGCCAGTGCTCAAGCTCAAACTATCTATTGATTTTTAACGCGAGTCTGACGTTAATGGTGCCCCTTTGACTATGCCTGCATAAGATAACTACTAAATACACTAAAAAAAATATATGTGTATATATATTATAATAATTAAATTAAATACAATTTTCAAAATTCATTTTTACTGATAACTAATTGAAAAGCCTTATATATATATATACATATATATATATACATATGTATATATACATTTAATGTTTTATTTAAAATTTTTGTAAAATTCCATAGCTAAAAAAAATAATTGCAAAATTAAGTGCATTTAAATTTCTTTTAGCTAATATAAATAAATGAATGGCAAATATTTTTTGAAGTGTAGCTCTGGGCCAGGCGCTGGCCGGCCGTCTCGTAAGTAATGAGAATGCGAATTGGCTAAGTTGCAAGTTGCAGCGACGATGACGACTCGTCGCGTCATCGGTGGACAACAATGCAGGCCATATAAATAAGTCACGTAAACGGCAACAATGGCCGCAACATAGCACCCTTCATCTGGTTGTTTGTTGCTTGTTTGTTGTTGGTTGTTAGTCGTTGCATGCGACCGTTATTTGACGTATTTTTTTCTTCTTTTTTTCCATTTTCTTTGCTCTCTGTTGCTTCTACAATTTTCGTGTGCGTTACAGCAATTACGCGCATGCGTCATGGCTAGCACCTCGCCACGCCACGTCCCTATCCGTATAGATATATGCTGGCAACTACATAAACATATATAATTACGTACTTTTGCTTTTAAGCTAAAAAGCGGCAATTAAACTTTCCCGCTCTTTTATCTGTTGATTGCATTGCCAGCAAATGCATCGTTTGCGCTCATTAATGAGCCACTTGGGCGGTTCCGGCGGCTCAAAAGCGTTCAGCTGTGTGGGTGGGGTGTGATTTCAGTTTGGGCCAAATTAGTAAGCAGTCTTTTACAACAGATGATGTGTGTGTGTGCCTTAGAAAGCGTTGTTCATTTATAGTTATCGTTCGCATATGGAAACCTGTAGGAAGTACAATTGTATTGTGTAGGAAGTACAATTGTATTGTGGCTATCATTTGAAATCCTCTTTTTATGATTTAAACATAACATTTTTTAACAACAATGGAAATTATCTATGGGAAAAATATTCGAAATGCCCAGAAAAAATGAATTGAGTGCAAAATAAGGCACAGCTAATACGATATTATAATTATGACTATAATTTGTAAGATCTTTGACAATAAAAACTAAAATTTTGACAAGTTTTGGAGCATTAATAATTATAATTTGTCAGATCTGTGACACTTAACTACAACTTTGACTATTTTTAGACCATAATTTTGGTTTAATTGAGAGTTAGCCAAAACACCGCTGAGCAACAATAAGTTTTTCTAGTTTGGATTATACACGAACTGCAGTTCATCTTCAGTCACGGCACGTTCATAAATCACTTGACTTTCTAATTTCAAATTTCACCACACACACACGCATACACAAAATGGAAATTGTAATAAATGTTTGAAGCTTCAAGTTCATTAAGTTGTGCTAATAAAAATAAAGTCACTTGACTGCATTAAATCGGATTGGACACGCGCACTTGTACCACAACTTGAATATATTTTTACGCATACGGCACAGTTGCAAAGACCACCCCCAAAAATTGTCTGCCTGCTTCCGACTTCATTATGCGGCGGTCATAAAAACTGACAGTAAAAACTTAGTTACGCATACCAAACAAAAAGAAGAAGAAGAAAAAAAAGACGGCAGCAACAACGATAACAGTTTCACAGGATAATGAATGCAGGTGCAAATGTGAAGCGGAAATATGTTACGCTTTTTGGGGGTGGCTTGGGTGGTCCACAGACATAAACTTGGATGACGACCTCCTCGACTCTCGCTCTCTCTGATGACTGCGAAGAATTTTCAATTCCGTGAGCAAGTGCTCGCTTGGCCAGTTAGGCCAGTCAGTTGCTGAGGTGTTGGCATATTGTCATAATACCCATGTCGTCCTGCCTTTTATGATATGCCTCCCAGCTGGCAGGGGTGGGCCTTTAATGAACTTTTCCAAGTGAGTGGTCACATTCGTTTCAATTTGTCAATCTCGCCTACCACACCCCCACAATCCACACCCCTGGCCAAGTGTCATGCATTTGGGGGGCACATGACTTTTTGTGCCGGCGGCGTGTTTTAATTCCGCTAAATGACGCGCTGCAATACGGTTATAAAATATGCATGACAGCTCATTTCAATTGCACACACACACACACACACACACACACACACAAACACACACACATACATGAGCAATAAACATTTTTATCATAATCATCATGCGATGAACTTGAGTTGCTGTTGCTGGTTGCTGGTCTTGCACCCTGCAGAGTAATATTATTATGATAATTAGTAACGGTGCAAGTAATATTATTATATGCCAATCAGCATTTTTGCTTAGCCCATTTGCTTAATCTTGCCATCTGGTTATTAATTGAGAATCTAATAACAATATGCAATTGCATTTTCAAGAATGGAAGTATCCTGGATTGATAAGCTCTAAAATGTTCTACTAATTGCTCAATCTGAAATCTGAGATTTAATGGCTTTTATAATAGTTCAGAGCAGAGAATAGTTAATCTGCTCGAGTTCTTCAATCCACTGTTTGTCTTTCATATACATATACATACTTACTAGTTGGTGGTATGTTTAGTTGCGGCCATTTTGTTGCACGCTGCTGGACAGCTGTGGTCTCTTTCTTTTCAAATTGTGGCATGATTGACGCCGCTCAATCGATATTGATCTCTGGGTGGGAGCAGAGAAGAGTGGAGGAGCAGAGTAGAGTGGAGTGGTGCGATCCAATCAGGCGCTGCTGTAGGTCGCTTTGGGGCATTAAGTCGACGCCGCTGCGCCATAATTTAAGCGAATTATCTATGAAATAAAATCACCGTTCGTTTTGTTGCCACGGCGCTCGCAACGAGAATGGAGGGAATCCGAATTGGAATGGGAATGACGCAGCAGTCGAAGCAGTTGAGATTCCCTACCACACGTTTCATTTTGAACTATTTGTAATTAGAAATAATACTCGGAAATTGGAGTGTGGTTCAAATTTGGACAGTTTGTATGTAAAGTCGACACACCTTTAGAATATCTACTCCCCTCTCACTCTCTTCCTGTATATGTATCTCTGCGCATATTTCTCGCCATATCGCGCGACGCCGTTTATAATGTCTCAATATTTCTCAATTACGCGGCACGCATATAATTTGTTGTTATACGCGGCACAATCACTGATCAGCAGCCAGCAGCCAGCAGCGAGCAGATCGGAAGATCGGAAGATCGGCAAATTGGCGAACCAGCAGCTGGTCCAAAGCGGCAGCGGCCTCGGCCTTTGCAATCGTACAAATAACTCCATCGTTGACTCCAATCAACTTTGGGCAGGCAGTCTCCTCAGCGCACACAGAGAAAAAGAGAGAGCGAGAGAGAGAGTGATAATGAGAGAGAGAGAGAGAGATAGAGAGAAAGGCGGCTGTCGAACTGGGAGGTCTCAGTTGCTGTTGTTGGCCAGAGACAGTGTGGCCAGAGGCTTAGGCTCCATCTCCATCAGATCGTGCGCCGAATGCTTCACATTATTAGATGCGGATTACCACTTTGGTGCAAAGATCAAATCACTTTGCTGCAGCGAGCGACGCTGTAGGTACACTTAGGAAAATATTCAATAATAATGTACTTAAATCAAACAGATCGAAAATACTAAGCTGGAAAATAAAATTCATCCTTTAAAAATATTTTTTCAGGTTAGGAAAAACCCTTAATGAAAATTTTGAAAAGTGTGTTCTGAAAACATTTTCAGATATTTATTTTTTTGATATAACTTATATTAAATAACAGATAATTAGTTAATCCATAATTGTATAATAAAGTTTATTCAAGCAGATTTCGATTTTTTCGTTGAGTGTAGCGGGGCCAATCAAAAAGGCAACTCTCAAAAAACACACTTGCTCTTGGCCCCGTCTGGGCAACCTGGCTGTGTGTAACCTGGTCGGGCAACTTGGTGGCGTTAGCTTGAGGTGGCTCCAATCACGTTTTTTCGCGCGCTGCTTGCCTTTTACGATTTGTTTGATCTGCCTCAAATGAATTGCGCAGTTTCAATTTGAATTATGCTGCGGCTGCATTGCAACAGAGCTGCACTCAGAGAGAGAGAGAGAGAGAGAGAGCGAAAGAGACGATCGTTGTTGGCCACATGCTGTGTGAATAATTGCAATTGAAATGTCATTTGTCAAAATAAAATTGAACAGCCTTTCAAGCAGCCGCCGCAACGCATTCATCGTCGCCCCCGATCCTTAGTCAATGTCCCCGTTTACTGGCTCCCATTCCACAGTACAAAGACAATGGTTTGTGCGTGTTCAACACGTGTGCTAATCTCGGCTCAAAACAACCGACAGATCGGCCGACTAAACGCAACAAATCAACCTTCAATCAAGACAATCCTGGGCGTTGCTCCTCCTCGATCCTTGTGCGGCATCATCAAACTGGCATAAATCTTTAATGGAATTCATTCATTACGGACAGCAGGCGGTGGTCGACGCTGCTGCTCGATTTGACCACAATGCAAAAAATAAAAAAAGTACAAAAAAAAAGAAAAAAAATAACGATGGAATTGGCAAAGCCAACAATGGGCCTAGAGTCGCACGTCTTGCCTTTATTCTTGTTGTTCTTGCTGTCCTTGCGGGCATTATAAATTCTCTTTTGTGTTTGAGGGCTTGGCTCTGGGTCGAGGCTACAATTACGTGTGTGTGCGGGATGCAGACGGACGGGATGGACAGACTGACGCTGTGCTGCCGATTTTTGGTTGGGCTCGCATAAAGCGAAGGCGCTAAAGGATAACACCCTCTTAACGCCTACCCAGCACATTGTTTGTGTTGCGGCACAAACACAAAGTGAATTGCTCAAGACAGAGTATTGGCCAATCATTGATTGAATCGAATGAGCACATATTGGCTAACGCAAAGCCGTTCATTGTCAATTTGTAATTCATTACAAAATGGAAATCATAAAGTAAATTACAGAAGATTGAAAAAAAATTGGAAATTTATGAAATTTGGCTTTAAATTTGTAAACATTTTATTTAAAGCGAGCACTCAAAGAACTCAAAGCTTTAAGTTTTTAGTTTAGATAAAAAAAAAAATTAAATTAAATATTTAATATATATATAGTACTAAATACTAAACGCAGTAAAATATATTTTATAATTTTTATATTTTGTTTATTATTTATATAATTTGGTCCCAGCGAAAGCGAAGACAGTTTCAATACTCTTCCACTACTTTTATTTTGACTGACTCATTTGTGAATGATTCAAAGACTCTAAGACAAATAAGATTTTCATAATTTTTGAACCAGATCTTCAGTATTAAACATTTTAAAAAACATATGTCTGAACTACTATTACTACAACTACCGCAGCTGTAGATACTCATACTACAAATATTTTTCAGATAGTATCATTTTCACAGTGCTTATTGTGAAGTGATATTAAAGGTGATCAAATTATATTTAAAAAAAATATATAAAATTGAATGCGAATGTCAACTAGACATAAATTAAAAACTTCAGAGAAAATATTATTAAAAAATTCAAAATTATTATTTTATACATTATTTTTAGTCCTTGGCGCGTAAGTTGGCTGAAAATATCCTATTTTTGTTTGGTTAGCGCAGCCTCTATTTATTTCCCCTGCAACGTGCCTTGGCAGCCTCATCAAATGCTGCCTCGCAGCCCGACTATAATTAAGCCGTTCGCTGGCAAAGGCACAGCAACTCCAGCTCCCATTCTCTCCCTCTCTCTCACACATAAATTCTTTCTTTGTATGTCTATCTCGTTCGCTCTGTGATTTTGAGGCGTGAAATAAATTGATAAATTTGGCTTTATTGGATTCTCCAGCCTCGCATTCCTGCACACATATACATGTACGCATCGTCACAGCAAACAGGCAGATGACTCGCTGCGCTGCTGTAGGTCCTCAGTTCCCCAGCAACGTCTGGCGTCTCAGCAATTAATTTGGGAGCGAGCGTGCGGCTGGGCGGGCGCTGGGCAGACAACAATGCATCCAAGGATTAAATCGATTTTTATGTTGATGCAAAGCCGCAGACGCAGTTTATGCATGATTTCGGTTAGTTTCAAATTATGAATTCGTGTGGCTTGTGTTTTTTTTTGGTTAGTAGTGGTTGGTCTCATGAGTTCTGATGAAAATTACAACGCTTGCGGCTGTCGATCTCCCCCATCCGCAAAACGGTAGCGAGCTGTACCTGCCCCAAACCCCTACCCCATCAGCATTGCCTCTTGGCGGTGGCAACAGTTTAGCGCTTTTGTTGCTGTTTTATTATGGCTCTCAAATGTTGTTTATTGATGGGGCACAACGGCTAAGCGGATCTATATATGTACACAATATACTGGCGAGTATATCTGCATAAATTGTGTTTGTGTGTGGCAGTTGGAGCTTTGAGCTGCCGCGCGAGACTCTTAAAAATCAATAAATTTCCAGACAAATTTTCTGAGCGCGTTCCGCCGAACCAAAAACTCATGTTAAAATGTCATAAACAACTTTGTCATAATTTTGGTAATTAAAATTGGCCGCCCGCAAGCGTTGGCCAGTTTCACCATTAGCTTCTACTATAGGCAGATTGGTCAGATCTCTGGCTGATTTATCGTACCGCTTTGAGGTGTGACTTTGTTGTTCCGTTTTTATGATGCCGACGATGTGGGGGCTACTTACTTCTGTATGAGCCCCTCTCTGTCCAGGTACATTTTAAGGCCTTAATGACGGCTTTTACAGTTAATTGAATTACGAGTATATGAGTTCTTGAAAGCCTTTGAATGAGTAAGATCGCATCAGCTGATGCTTTGTCAACATATACACACACTATTTTCAACTCCAAATATTTCGGCCAGCAAATTCGCCGAAAAAAGTTTGTTTACCATCCAAGACGAACAGTTTTTATTGAAAGCCATGAGAATAAGTTTAACATCGTCTTCAATTAGCAGATCCTTCAACTGGTACCATTTGATTTAATTGCCAATCCGAAATGACACTAATTAATGCCAATCAATGACACGCTGGATCTGATCCACATTTAAATCCAAGTCCAACAACAGTTGCTGGAGCGTTTTGGCCTGAAATCGCTAATCGTTGGGTGCAAAACCACAAGCCATACGGGGAAAAGCAGCAAAGAGACTCATTTGCAGCGGTTAACAAACAACTGTTGGCAGTTGGCAACTGGCCGATACGAGTAGAAAGCGTTTAGAAACGCTTGCCGGATGACGAGTGTAAACAAAAACAATTTAAAAACCATTTGGCAAAACAATTTTCTAATGACGCTCATATGTTGTGCATTTTCGTTGCGGTTTTCAGGCGGCAAATTACTAAAAAAAAAAAAAAACAACAAAATACCAGCAGGCAAAACGGCAATTAGACGACCTTAGAATCCTTTATCAAAACAATAGAAACAGAGCCGCACAAAGGGGTTCCCCCTACCCGTCCCCTGCTCTGTCTATCAGAAAGAAAGGGCACACTAATAGATACTGCAGTGCCTAATAGATACATTTTAGAGCGTGCTCCGAGGCCATCAAATATTTTCGACTCTCGACTCGACGCCTTTGTTGCTGCCATCAAACAAACAATAAAAAATTTATTAAAGAAAGGCAAGACGAAAATTACACAACGAACAAATTAGGAGGAAATAAAAGAAATAAATAAATGAGAGATACAATAGACAATAGGCCAAGGAAAGTGGCCATGTCATATGGCCCAATGGGAATGATGGAAGTCGCAGGAACACCCAGAAGCAAGAACTGGAGTGCTGGAGAACCCAGCCCAGCCCAGTCCAGCCACAGAAATTGAAATATCGCTGCCAATGGGCCCTGAGAGCTGCGGGGTAATGTATCAATTTAGTTCAGCCTCAAGTTTTTGGTTTTTGTGTTTTGGGTTTGTTTGGCTTGATTGGTGCGGTGCGCTTACGGTTCGCAGGCAACGAAATCATTTAGGCAATTGATATAGCAAAGGCAAAGCCAAAGGCAAAGGCAAAGGCCTGCTGTAATATATATGGCCCTTATAGTAGTCTTGTACCACACGCTAACAACGATTATAAACAAATTTCCGCTTTTGACGCGCGCCGCAACTTGGATGAATAGAAACAAGGAGAGACGGGGGGGGACAGAACTGGGCAAAGGGGAAGCTAACGTAGTTTAAGTAATTCCAAAAATGGACTGCTCAAAAACGTATTTGTGCAATTAACGCCAAACAACCAACAACAGCAGGCACAATCAACTTAAATAATGGGCA
Organism: Drosophila cognata; assembly: GCA_035041535.1. Classification (NCBI taxonomy): domain Eukaryota; kingdom Metazoa; phylum Arthropoda; class Insecta; order Diptera; family Drosophilidae; genus Drosophila; species Drosophila cognata. Next base: position 5,192,087 of record JAWNLC010000571.1, on the reverse strand, counting down.
TTTGGAGCGCGTGTACAATTTATTAATTATACGCCATGTTGTGTGCCCCGAGCCAACGCCCAAAATGGCCAACTATTTAGGGAGCGGGGGTGGGCTGGACAAACTGGGCAAACTTGACTGCCATTTTGTTTTATGTAAATGCTAATTGCAATTGCTCGGGCCTTGTGTCAGGAAATATTTCTTGGCAGCGTTTGCTTTAATTAGAATTTAATGTAGGCAACTTTCAGTCGTCAAATTATCCCGATATAATCAGTTGAGTATACATTACATCATCATTAGAGCAGAGCGAAGGCATCGCATAATTAAATTAAATTTGAAATGTGAAATGTGGCATCATTTGGAAGGGCAGCTGGCTCACATGTGAAAGTAGAGAGACTTATTAAATTATTTCATTATTTATTATATTGTATCATGACTCGCATGTAATTTAAGTCACACCGCACACACGTGCCGCACCCAGCGGAAATTCAAAACTCAGCATGTGGCCGCATTAATTGCAAATCAAACAAATTGATTTATTTATTTTCAATATCTCAGAGCGGAACATAAATTGAGCCAATTCATAGCAGCCATCAATCCTCAAGAGCCGCCATTCAAGCCAAAACTCAAAAGTTTTCAACAACAACCGTTTTGGGCCGCCTTAAATGCCAGTTACACATTCAGCTAGCTGCCTGGGCGTGAAAGTGGCAACAACCACCCCGAGACCCGGTCAATGTTGTGTCGTATTTGTCTGGGGGGTGGTCGAGTTTTTCCATTAGTGTCCAGTGAGGCGCGTGATGCGCGTTAACCCTCCCCGCCCGGCCTGTCCCCTTCACGTTTCACGATCCGCCTCCTTTTTGCTGTGTGCATCACACTTTTGACGCCATTACGTACAACATTTTGTTGACAAAACCTGACTTGCATATAAATAACCAACGAAACAAACGTAAATGACTACTCGGGCTTTAGATAAGCCCAGGACACCAGAATAAGCCTGAATCTGGTAAACAACCACAAAGCCAGATATAAAGTTAAACTCATTTTACGGTGTGCGAAATTGTAAATATTTATGCTTTTTCCCCCCTCACGCACAGTGGTTGCGATGCGAACGTGAAGAGTACGAATATAAAATATGTATAATAAAAGTAATTATTTTAAATATCTATAATAATAGCTCAATTTTAATTATATTTATTTGAGGCTCAAACTAAACATTTAAATATCTAATATCTTGAACTTGATAAAGATTAATGTTAATCCCTAAAATGTAGTGTGACTATTAATAAATAATGAATGGTGCTCTGTGGGGCTGATCGTTGAGTGTCCAGACCAGAGCACCACACCGAGTAGAATGCAGTTGGATTGACAAATGTGTGAGGCACTACACCAAAGCCACACTTTTCTCTATCCTGTCTGAATTTGAATTCGTGAATGCTGGTTCTCTCTCTCGCTAAGTTTAAGCTGTTAACCTTTGCGGACTTGGACTTGTGAAAAATTGTGATTCTTCATAACAAAGCTGCTGCTAGAAAATTAAAGAAATAATAATAATAAATAAAATAATTTGTGGGTCGCCCCACCCTGTTGATGAATGCTACTCTCTGCCTCTACCTCTGCTGATGGACTGGCTTCCATTAATAATAATAATAATAATATTTAAGCTTATTAGTTAAGTTACTAGTCACTAATCAATAATTCGTTTTCTATAAGTTAAATGGGAGATATTAATAATAATATGGAGACATTAAATATGGACTATTACAATTTTAAATGTAGTTTCAATCATTTTGTTATAGGCAGCTTTAATCAGATTAGATTTATTCAAGTATATTAGTAGGGAAGAACTGAATTAGACAGCAAACTGTCTTAGTGCACACCTATCTAAACTACGGGTTTAACTATAAGCTATTTTAGCCAGAAGAAGATGCAGTATGTTAAGAAACGTATCCTAAGCATAAAATACAAGTATTTAACCCAACAAAAGTTCTTGAATTCGCAGAACATGAAGCCTAATATTAGATGCCAAATTAAATATTCATTTAGTTTGATTAATTTAAATTATATTTGTTTTTATTATTTGGTATTTAAAATTGAAACTGCCAATAAAATAATGGCCAACTAAAATTTGGTTTTAATTTGTGTTTAGGTTTTCACATTTGTTCCACAGTCCCTACCCCCTATAGACACCCAATGCTGTCGCCATATTTGTTTGTGGCTGTTATTGTTGTCGTTGTCACTGTTGTCGTCGTCGTCGTCGTTGATGTTGAAGTTGCTGTTGCTGTTGTTGTTGTTGGTGTTGTTATTGTTGTTATCCTTACGCATCACAAGACTTAATGCGGATAAATGGTCTGACAATTACGTTTATGTCAACAATAAAAATTAAATTAAATCGTTTTTAAGAATGCCGCTGAAGCGGCTTCCCATTTTCCCACCCCGTGGACAGATGTTACAAATACTTAGATCGAGGTGACACTGGCAACACCAAAACACAGGAAAACCTCACACAAGCCAATCACAAACACAAAAGGGGGCAATATAGGAGCGGGCAGAGAGATGTTACGGAAAAATCAGCAGAATGTGTATGGAGTGTGTGTGTGTGCGAGTGTTTGTGTGTGCGAGTGTGTCATGCCACAATGCAAACTGTCAAACGGAATGTCAGGCAAGTGTCAGCGTTGGCGGCCCGCAGCAACAACTTCAAAGTGCTGGCGGGGTCTGGGATTCGAACTGGGAGTGATCGTTCCTGGGTGTGACACAACATGCGTGACAATTTAATGAGGAGTCGCTGCTAGCGGTGAGCCCTGCATACCCAATGTTTTAATCAAAATTACGCGTAATGGATTTTGATTTTATTAAATGCGACTTAAATGAGTTGGGACACAGTCACTCTCTCTCTTCCCCTGTCTCTCTCTCACTCTCTCACTCTCTCTTTCTCCTGTATACATATAGACATATATATATACATTTGTATTATATTATATACAAGCATATGTATGTGACTGACGCAGACTAATTAAGCAGACGGCACTTTGCTCGCGGCTACGCAACATCTACAACAGCGCCGGGCGTGTTTACATATGCTGTGACGGTGGAGGAGGATGTGGAAGAGGTGGAGGTGGTCGTGGAGGAGGAGAAGGGGAGTGGTGGGGTTAGGGGAAGGTTTGAATTTGCTTGAGATTTGCTTGAGATCCGCTCGGCGCTAATTGCGTTTATATCCTTCAGTTAATGGCACTTAATTAACAACTGTGCCGCAGCATTGAGGCATGCACAGAACACTATTCAGACACTGCAGAGACCCGCTGACTAGATGCAAATTTATTTATGTGCACATTTTTAATCTATTCTGTTTAGTCTGTATAAAATCTGTTCTACCGAATAATTTGTCACATTTATTTCAACATACATTGTATACATTTCTAAAACTAATATATTAATCAAATACTTAGAAACACAGCATTTACTTACATGCATATTTGAAATAACATTTCAAATTCACTCTGACACAATTAAGAGAAAATAGATTGCTGTCTAGAAATGGCTATTATTCAGTTATACATCTAATATATGAAGCAGACATAGCTAAGAAGAAAAATTACATTTATGATAGTATTTGAAAAAAAAAATGCTTTTTTCCCACATGAGGAGATTTATTCTTGCAAGTAATTTGTCAAATTTATTTGAAAATAAATACACAGAATTAAAACCAAATAAATTGCTGCCAAGATATGGCTAGTATGCAGTTATAAAACGAATATATTAAGCATATAATTAAGACGATAATGATAAGATGTAGCTTTTATTTATGTTAATAAAGCGCATTCGTGGAAAGTGGGCGTTTTCGACTAAAGTGAAATTTATGCCAGTTAAATTCAGCAAACAAAAGCCACTCAACAAACTGACAGTCCAATTAGCAGAAATAATAACACACCAGCACACACACACACACACAGACACAGTTATATATATATCTGTGCCGGATGTGATGGAGCACCCAAAAAGAAAAAATATAAATGAAATACATACATATATACATACATATACATATATATATGTATATACAAATGAAAAGAAGCGCTACGGCTAATGCATGTATGAATTTTTAAGTGCCGCCAACGCCAAATGGTCTTCAGTCCGATTCCCAGGCCCCCAGCCAAGCATAAAAACCCAAAGTCCCGGTTTCTATATGTACATATATATGCATATATGTATATGTATTTAATATGAGTTCTTCGACATTTGGCATGCAACGCTGCCAATTCGTAGGAATTATGCGAAACATTAAGTTTTATTAAGCAGACATCAATTGAATTGAATAAAACTCGAATAAATAATGATGGCAAACGACTCCTTTTTTTGGCATCGGGGTACAGTTGGCGCCAAGTTTGATCTGTCATTTACACTTAAACTTCTAGTTACCTCGAATACGAATACTTTTCTTGACGTATATTAATGTTAATTGGTGTCGTTTTGATCGTTTGTGTATCTGTCTGACTGCCTGAATGTTTTTATCTGTTGCCATGACTAAGTTATGACAATTGCTGGCTTTGATTGCTTGGCTTAATTATGGCCACGTTGCTAATGAAACTCATGCCCAGTCCTAGCTGGTAACTAATTGATTTGTGTTCATAATGAATATGGCCAGGCTCTGCTCAATTCAATTCTAAGTCTAAATCAGGGGGGGTTATCACAGCACGGAGCATGTATAACCTTCTGACTAAAAACACTCCAAATTCGTATAATGAACACTTAACTAAATGAAGTTCTTCCTTAAAAAAAACATTTTGGTTATAATCTACATATTATTGAGTGTTATTTTTGGAGAACAGAGTTTTATGTCTAATTCGATGTTCTGATTAATTCGATGCTTTGATGACTTGGTCACGATTTCTCATAATCGCTGGAGACGGGCCCGGCCACCGATTGGAGCAGTAGCTACTAATTGATTTGTGTTTGTCAGGAATGCAGTCAGGCCCCGGTCCAAGTCCGAGCTTGATTTGGACGTGATTTGCGCAATACTAAATACAATGGGTTCAAATGGGTTTTAACTAATTTCGATTAGCAGCTTTTTGTGGCCGATTTGTTTTGCGTGATACTTTTGCGATGTGCAAATTAAAGTCATATATAGAAATGGAATATACTATTGCTACTATTCAAATTAACGAAATCATATATACAAATAAATATGTTTATATATCTACGATCAAGTATGTGATATCGAAATTACTATCAACGAAATGTGTTAATTGGTGAAACCGAAATCGAATTAATCGACGCAGTCACAGGCACACAGATAGTCGCTGACTATGTGATCGGTATCCACTAATTAGTTTAGTCAGCCATTTGGCTAACACTAGAGAGTCGGGCAGCTAATTGATTTATTTTTCTATCTTTTGGTTAGCAAGTCAAATGGCCGATCGCCATTATATCGGGCGTCATCGGCCGAATTGTTGTCTGGCTCCAACTTGGAGTTAACAACAACTTTCCAAGTCCCATGCTCAAACAGTCACATGCAACAAGTCAGATCGGAATGAGCTGCAGCACATAAGGCTCGATTCAAGACTTTGCCCACCTGCTAATTATGCTTGGCTGTAGATACAAAATTAACACTTAAAATTTACACTCATGGCAACTACAACTCGCAATTAAGGCAATTAGGCTGATGGAGAAGCTGAAGATGAGGACTGAGCGCTCATAACGAATGCGAATAAGGCCAAGAAGACTGCAACGGCCAAAAGCTAATGATGCACAATATGGCGGCAGGCGCACATTATATGCTAGCTACACTAACAAAAATATATGCTCGAGAATTCAGAAAATCACTCTCAATGCCTCACATAAAAATAACTTACCTAATGAAATTTCCAGGGTATATTTTATATGTGTATTATAAATTTTATAAAGTATTAAAAATCAGACAAACAGCCCAATTCTGTACATATATTTCTGCGAGTGTAAAGCCAGATTCCCGACAAAGCCGCCTCCAAAGCCACGCTTCAACTTTAAGGCAAATGGCGGTCTGCATCAGCTGGCCAATCAAAGCGGCCAGTTTCCAGTTTAAGACTTGGCAAAGACTCTTTCGTGTGCCGATTTAAATGTTGAACTGGACCGAGTACTGCACTTGGCCAGTATTTATCAAGCTGCATTTGCCGACTATTTGCCAATTATAAGCCGCGATTTGAATAAACACAATGTGAATGTGAACATGAATATGGAGCTGGGGTTTGGGTGCAGGAGCAGTCAGCCATGTGAATCGTCTGACACATTATGTCATTATGTTGTTGCAACGTGTTATTGTTGTAAATGACAAATGCATGAGCCAAAATTGAAGAAAAACAAAACCAACAAATGAAAAAACAAATCAGAAACATCAAAAAGCCGCCGTCAAGCTTATGAATTACAAATAAGGCTCGTAGTTGTGGCTGGGGCACAGGGCGTGGCAATTGCATCTGCATACAAAGGCATGGCAGGGGGAGCGATGGGAAGGGAGTCGTGGTGTGGGGTATGGGGCAATTCTTGGCAATGGCAATTCGTCAGGGACGTCCGTTGTGTCTCGTTGCTGCTTTTGAGCCAAGGCAAACAAAACACATTTAGCCAACTAATGCGCCAATTTAAATGCAGCAATATCAACAAAAGGCCAAACAGAAAAAGACAAACAAACAAAATATTCAACTTAAATGGCAGTTGGTGCCAGCACCATTCGAATTGAAATTGGAACTGGAATCGGAGTTGGGTTCTTGCCTTTGTATGTAATTTGGAAAATGAGATACTTTTGCAACTTGCCAGCGCTATAATTATAATTAATATGAATGCAACACAAATGACAAAAGCAACAACCATGAATAAGCAGGCCACACAACAACAACAACAACAACGACAACAGCAACAACAAGCACATGAATAACAACAACAAGAACCACAATCAGATATTTCTGGCACAATTTCAAAAATGGCGGCAACATTGTCATTAAATTTATCTTCTATTATTCATTAGAATAAACAACATTGTTGCTTGTGGGTGTTGTGTGTTGTGTGGATGGGGTGTTGTTGTGTGCTTATAGCTCTTGAATTAATTGCATTTCACATGCATTTTTCATACGACATTTTCGTATTTTAGATGCAAATTAATTGCGGTTATTATTTATGCGCCATTCGAAATGCCAACAATAATTCTAAACAAATTGACATTTCAACCGCTGATAGTTGTGTTAGCTCAAAACAACTCAATTTGTAAAATGTATTTTACATAATTTAGCTTTTAATTTTAATGGCTATTCATTATTTTAATAGTTGAGTACAAGCTTAGTTACTTTTTGTGCAATCAGCGTATGACCAGCTGATGTGCCATTTGCTCAGTCAATATTGATCATTCTTAATTGTTAAATTATATTTTTATTGTGTCCAATTATGGCACACCTCTTCAAGAGCGCGCCTCTTAACCCTTGATTACATACTAAGCCGAAACAAATATAAACTAAACAAAAAAGGCGACTGAAAACACGCCAAACTAGCACGCAACTTGCTCCAAGAGTGTGTTACAAGCTGCTTAGTGCAAGTAATAAGCGGCTATACCAGATATATTACCACAAAAAAAAAAGAAAAAAGTAGTCAAGTCACAATTACGTGACGTGCAGGCAATGTGGGGGGGGGGGGGGGTCGAGGGGGAGCGGCAAGTGAGGCGATAGTTTAATGACCAACAAACGCCTTCTCATTAAACGCTAAATTACACAGGCGCATGACGAGAATTTCAGAGACATGTGCAATGGCAACAACAAAATATAAATTCACTAAATATTGCTTAACAACAACAATTACAGAGCAGCAGCAGCAGCAGCAACAACAAAATATCGGTTGCATGCAACACTCAACTCTGGCATTTACATAGTGCAACGTTAACGAACACAAACAAACTCTGAGCTGAGCCCCAACTTTGTTAGCTGATTAAAAATAGCGCAGGGCATGCAAATCAGTGTGTGTGTGTGTGTGTGCGTGTGTGTGAGTGTGCTCGTTTGTAGTGATTGTGGCGTACACCAAGAGAAAATTATGGTGGATCTTGATTAAAGTTAGCTTTAAGCGGTCCTTGGCTGCACGGCACGAAGACGCCTCCACTGACCCAGCTAAGCCAAAAAACTGGCCCTTTTTGCAGATGGATGTAAGCATCAATAGAAATAAATCTCATCCAAAAGAAATCACATTTGTCGTATTGAAATACTTTCGAAATTGACGCTTAATTTTGATCCAGAATATTATGTACGAGCAACACATAATTAGTTGTACATTTTTGAAAGATGTGATATGATTTGAGAAAAATAAAACAAAATTTCAATTGAATTCCTTTAATTCTATTAATTCCATTAACACTAAGTTATAGCCTAAGTAATACCATTTTTTATTTTTATTTATGTTTATAAAAGCTTTATAATTTTAAAATTGATTCTTAAAAGAATTAAACAATCTTGAAAAAAAACCAGAAACAAAGATTATCTTTGGCATTTCGCCGAAATTAATCTGCTGACGAAATATTATTTTTTTTCTAAATCATTTTTTTTCCTTTCAAATTTTTTTTTCTTTTTGCTTTTTTTGCTATTTCTATACTGGCCGTAAAGCGAATATGCAGCATTTGCACAGTTATATGTCTGTCTGTGCCTATCTCGCTCTCTTTTGATGCGAATCAGGAATATATATAGATCATGGGGTCGGAGAAGTCTCCTTCACTTTTTTTTAGACAACATTCTAATACCTTCTGCAGGAGTATACAAAAATCTTTGTGTTCATTTCAATATTTGATATTCTGAGCAAAATATTTTTTCTGAGTGTATTTAGTGTAGTAATATAAGCGAGTATTGGGCCGAGGGTGTTGCTGGCAACAAGAAGCAGGACAAGGCGTTGAATCTAAACGAACGACGACGCATGCAACTAGAAATAAAAAGAAGAACAACAAAAATCGAGCTAATAGATGCTTGACGTTTTGACGTTTTGCTGCGCCACCCGACAGGCTCTATTATTAGGCTCCCCTTGGCTAGGGAGTCGTATGGGAGGGGGGGGGGGAGCGGGTGTTGGCCTACTCTATGGGCATGACTGCGACAACATGCAATATGCTGATTTTAGTTTTGCATGTCGGTCGGCGCAGCGACAACAACAGCAACAACAATGGCAACAAGAACAGCAACAGCAACGCCAGCAACAGCAACAGCAACACCAGCAACATCAGCCAAACGAAGCCGTCAACGTCATCCATCAGCCATCCAGGTAATTGCCAGCTAGCCAACAACCAGAGCAATAACAACAACATCAACAATTGCTAGACTGCTTGTAGTTAGCCGAAGTAATATGCTAAATTAATTGGACAGTATGAAGTGCGTGATATTGACTGCTAATTAAGCAAGTTATAACCAAGTTAGTGTCCGCAAAACACGCGCGTTATTTGTACGCGTTTTAAAACGCTCGGAAAACATGCAGCTGCAACAAGGGACGGCGATCAATTGTCCGCCAGCCCAGTTACACCCACTGATAGACGAATAGATCGTGCGTTCATTGAAACGCCGACTAATGCGAGTGACCCCATGACCTTCCTTAGATGAGGCATGCAACCTGCAGTTCAGGTCCAGGTAACACAGTAGCCGTCGTCGCCGAGTTTCCTAGAAGGACCAGGCCCAGGGCCTCAATATAAATTGCATATAATTATGCAACAGCAAAGAGCAACAAAGGCTGGCAACACTTTGAGGCGACACCGAACTTCACACCTTCCTCATCGGGCAGCTCCGAGTTTGTTGTGGCATGCTCTCTTAGCATGCATTCTGTTGTGCCGTGTCCAATTCAAACCAAGTCTTCGAGCACGTCAACCATTAGTGGCCAGGCAAATTTGATGACCAAGTCGCCATTAGAGCGATATCATCTTGGCTGAATATCGCATGGCTACCAGCATTTAATGGAGAGCAGACCAGAGCAGAGCAGAGCAGATGAGAGAGCAAGACAGAACGAGAATGATCCATGTTGTGATGCGGCTGTCGATTAACCATGACAACAGGTGCGGCACGTAGTATGCAAAAGGATTGGGGCCGGCAAAAAGGATAATCGATTTGACGCTCTCATCGCGGCGCCTGCAGCTGCCCCTAATGTGATGTGTGAGTGAGTTTGTGGCTGTCTGTCTCTCTGCCTGACTCCGTCTGTCGCTCTGCCTGCCTCTCTTTGTGGCTATTGCTTTTATAATGAAATTGTGTTGACCAATTTGTTTTAATTTGCTTCCTTTTTATTATTATTATTATTATTTTTTTTTATGTTTATTTTTTTTTGACGCATCCTTTGACTTGGACCTCTGTGTGTGAAAGTGTGAAGTGTTCGTGGGTTGTGGCTGCAAAGAGGCGTGTTTCCGATTTGGGGCCACAGCTGCCAGCCAAACACGAATTAAACTAACTGCCTACTGACACGACCAAACAATTTCCGAACAAAAAAATAAGAAAAGAAAAATCAATGAAACTGCAGGCAAAATAATGAATGCAGCTTTTGGATTGTGGCACGCCTCAACTTGGCTCGCTGGATGGATTGATGGTGGTTGCTTTAGTCTGGCTAATAAATGAAATGTTTTATTGCCCGGCAACAGACAACAACAAACAGAGAAAAACAAAACAAAGACAAAAACAAACAAAACAAATATGGCAGCCACGATAATTGGTCGCCATTTTGAGGCGCATTTCGTTTTAGTTTCTGTTTCTGTTTCTGTTGTTGTTGTTGTATCTTTGACTGTTTCTCTGTTTGTTTATTCCACAGCTAGCGACACGCGCCACTGCACACTTGCAACAACAACAACAACAGCAGCAGCAGCAAGCGCAATATCAACCACAACCAACTGCAACTGTAACTGACAGTTGCTGAAAAGTTGATTACAACTGACGCAGCAGCAACGAACAGCAACACCAACTGCAACAACTGGAGCTCATGTTGCTGATGATGATGTTGCACTCACAGCTGAACCCTTGCATTTGGCAGCTAAACCAGCCCGCACCACAAATCTAGGCTCATCATTTCCGCCTACACTCAAAAAATGGATTGCAAAAAATGCTACGGAATTTGGAACATTGCCTTAAAATGGAAATCACATGAAAAGAAACTATGAAGAAAACAAAATACGATTTTTCGATCATTGAAATAAGTTCAAATCAATTCAGATCTCCAAAAACAGAAATATATTCAATGGAATATATATTTTTGATCAAGTGGAGCAAACTTTCATGCCAGTTTCTACGGACTTAGTAAAAGTTTTGATTTATTAATAGTCAAATTTAAATTTAGGCAAGTGGACTTTTTTGCATGTTATCTTTAAATTAGCAAAGATAATTGCTCTTACTAAATTTCGTTATGCCTTATAGCCAAACTATACTAACCATTAATATAAATAATGGTTGTGCTGTTTTAATCATTATTAAATTTACGAAATCTATTTTATATAAAAATCGCTTGCCCTTAATTCACAATCCCAAAGTCATTAGTGGATTTAGTAAATTTCGCACAAATTTCGATAGAAATGGAAACACTTTAACGGACTTCATAAAAATCAAATTTGGTCAAATTTTCAAAATTGGGGTTGAGTTGAACCCAGATTCCAGGCAAGACCCAAGTTTGCGGCTCAACTCAAACTCAATAGAATTATAATAGAACTAAGTAAAGATTTAAACATGTCTCTAATCGACATACAGATGAGTAAAGCATAACTATATGGATTTGATTAGGTTTTAAACAGAGTTAAATATAAGTATAGAGAATATGTTTTTTTTCTAAGTGTACTTTGGCATGACAATGAGGCCCTTTTAGTGCACTTAATTTTAATAAGTGCTAATGAGTTGCACAATGGGCGAGGAGGCAAGAAAGCGGACCAGCATTAAATGCTTCAGCACTTTGCATAAATGGCTCTTTGTGGTGGCTGCTTCCGCTGACGTTGGCAACATTGTATTGCCAAAAGACGCTCGTTGTGCTCGATAACCGCAAATAACACGTATTGAATGATGGCCAAAAGCCCACTCAGACAATGCGGGTATCGATGGGCTTGCTAGTTCCGTCGATGGTTGTAACCACGAGTTGCAGATCATGACATTTATCTCTAGACCTGTCCGTCAAACAGTTAATCAGTCAGCCAGTCAGTCAGTCTGTCAATGGCACAAACGTGACTCATCTGAACACATCTAGTTTTTAGTTGGCTGCCTGTTTGCATTAGGGGGGCTCATTAGTAAGGCAGTCAATTAATAAGCAAAAATAAATAATTGCAAAATTCATTTGGTAATTAGACATGGCTCATAAAGTTGAATTAGGTAAAAGCCAAAAAGCCCGATGGCCAACATATACAACACAGCCAAATAACATACAAAGTTCTACAACGAACGCATTCAAATGAAATGAAATTGGCTAGAAAGCAAAAAGCAAATTGACTGTATCTCTCACATAGACATTGCAAAGCATATCTGCACATATTTATATATATACATATATATATATATATATATACACACTTATATGCATATGTCTAGGGCCATATTATGTAGGCTTAAATATACGGGCATATAAACAATTCATTTGTCACACTAAATTTGTTTCAATTCATTTGCTCGAAATGACAAATAATGCGATATAATTACATTTGTTGGGTTGCTTTCAGCTGGGGCTTCTGGAGTTGGTTGATTTGTTGTTATTGTTGTTATTGTTGTTGCTGTTGTTGTTGTTGTTATTGTTGTTGTAAGCGCTCATTAGGGAACCCGTGGTGGAGATTTTTTAATGAGATTGTTGCTATTTATGTACGTTTTTCCACAAAAATTGCAGCTGTATGTGTGTGTGCTGTGCTGTGTGTAACTGTAATTATCATTTCCCTTCATCAGCAGCAACGGTGCGTATGAGTGTTCTGCTGCTGCCAGCGTCAATCTCTGCTGCTGCGACGCCAACTGCGTTTACCGTTCCACTTCAATTAACGCACAATTCGCGCATGCAGAGCGAGAGAGCGAGAGCGAGATACAGCGTGTGAGACAGAGAGGGGAATTGCTGCGAATCTTCATTGACATCGCCTAATTTAAAACAATCACATGAAAATCTAAAGCATTGCAACGGCAGTCTTCTGAACGGAGGGGCCTCAGGGCGGTCCATGTAAAACTGGCGGCTATTAATGAGGCTTGACTGCAGCACCCCTCCTTTCCTATTTTTTTTATTTATTTATTAATATTTTTTTGGAACGACAGTTTGCAAATTCAGTGTGCCATATGAGATTATAATCAAAACATTTACGACACATAATTGCTGTTGGCAGGCAGAGAACAGCATGAAACGAAATTTTTAATTATGGTTCTTATGCCCGCGATCATGTCCTTACAGTTCCTTTAGGAGCGCACTCTGTCGATGGATAGTCAAGGTTTTTACGGGGATAAAGCAATTTGAACCTGTTTCGTTTAATCGTTATGTTGACGATGAGTCGTTAATTCGTTGAGTGGAGCATGCTTCGTTAAATTAGAGCAATACATCTTAGCCGAGACACCAACCTACCCACGCCACCTATTGGTAATGGTGTAAGCTATCGCAAAAATTCTGAAGTGCATTTGGTGCACTTTGCACTGCTTGCCTAGCAGTGAGTACTTAACCGTTTCAGCTAATAAAATGTGGCAAATGTTAAATATATGTTAAGTGATTGTGCAGATAAATCTAACTAGTTTGATCTTCTGATTCCTTAAATGACTTACATAACACAATCATTAAATATTTAATGTAATTGAGATTAAGCACAAGCTTAAGGAGAGTTAAGGCTACTAATCCGCTTATCGAGATCGTAAATGTTATCTGAATCTGCAGTTATAATCTTTTTTCATGACGCATTTGTGCCCCTAAAAGTATGTCTCATTTAGTTGAACTTGTGAGCAATTTAGCCAATGCAGCCACCTGATTTGTAGCACTGGTGCGTGCATGCGCTATTCCCAATAGCGATCTCCAATCGGCAACAGCAAAAGGAAAACCTTTTTTGGTACACGAAGTGTCCTTGTACAACTTGTGCAACAATTTAGGTTATTATTGTACCAGAAAGAAAATATAATTAATTATGCATATACATACATATATACGAGTTGTAGCATACATGTATTACAGCACTAGGCTTGACTGGAAGAGACATTATTAAAATTTGATTAATTGGCCATTTACTATCGAATTCATTAAAAATGTTTCTATAACTATTCAAATTCACTTTAAGCATATTTTACATTCATAAATATCTCTTTCGCTTATATTTTGCATCATTGTACGAATATTTTGCAGCTGGTGTTTTGCTGCATAATCAATAATTTTTAATTTAACATCAATCGCACAATCGTTTCTGCTTCGGCGTAATGACCATTATTGTATTTTCAGCATTAACAGGCAATATACCAACAACAACAACAACAACAACAACAAAAAGTCAATTCAATTTTAATGGAGTAGCAATAAAACAGAAAAAGCGAAGAAAATTGATACAGCCATGCGGCAGCCTCAGTTGCCAGTTGGCAGGCGATTCAAAACCTGCCACAGCTATAGCTATAGCCATTCATATAGTCATAGCCATACACGGATCCGAAGCAAAAGCTAAGCGACCAAGCATAGCTGCAGCTACGGCCCGTTACCAAGCCTTGCATCCAAGACGGGCATTACAATTTTGCAATTGAAATAAAATAATTTAAAATCGTTTTCATCAACATCAGCTCAAAAGAGTTTTTTTTTTTTTTTTGTTGCCTGGAAATGATTTTGCGGCAATCAGTCAGCGATGACTTCTTCATAATGATGGCAATGATCATTATGATGATGATGGATGGCTATTTGAAATTGATTCGTGGTGAATGCAAATGTGAATGCGAAGGCGAATACGACTACGAATACGAATAGCATTCATTCTGTGCGATTTGCCATCATTTTCATAGCCAATTGCATGCTTTTGACCGCTGCACTCTACCCATCTACCCCTCTCACTCTCTCTCTCTATCTCTCTCTCTTTCTCATTCTCTCTTATTGTGTCTCTGTATCTGTCTGTCTGGTCTTTCGACGATTTTGTTAATACGAAACGTGCCTGCTTGCCTGATGCGCCGTGTCCAATTATATAGTTCGCTCATTGTAGGGTATGCTAAATCGTACAGAAAGTTTAACATTTGCCTCGCATTCGCATGCTCGAATTAATCTTTTGGTGCGCGTTCTCAGTTCTCGCATTTCTCGCCGTTCTCAGCGTCTTTTCATAATGGTCGTCGCCATCGTTTTACTCGATTTGCGGTTAAATTGTCTGACGAAAGAAAACCAATTTCAATTTCAAACAAAACGTTTTGTGCAAATTACGCAAAGGTTTTACTCTGTACGTGGTCATTGCATCATCAAATCTCAAAGATGGAGGTTGAAAGATCCACAATAAATGGCTAATCGATCTGCAACAAATCATCGGAAGTGTTTTTACTGATTGCCAGTTGCTTAGTTATCTTTTTTCATTTTTTTGTTGTTGTTGTTGTTTTTTTTTTTATTGTTAAAGGTCTTCTCTCTCACTCATCTTTGGATCGATTCACGCAAACCGATCAACGAGAATGATTTATGTGCAAGCTGCATTAAAGAGAGGCCAGCAAAAAGGAAGTGATGGCCATATGGTCTCTCTCTCCCTCCCTCTCTCTCTCTCTCTTTGCTTGAATGACAAATGGATTTCAAATTGTTATAGTCTGTCTCTCATTAGCTCTATAAACAATAACGCCCACCTATCGATTCGATGCTCTCATATCTTTTGATAAATGACACAAACTGTTTTCGATATGTTTTTAATGCCCACAATTTGCTGCATTATCAATTGATAATTTTGTCTATTGTCAACACTCGCACACACACACACACACACTCACAAAAAGGTCAACAGAATATGGGCGCCATTCAAGCGCATCCCTACACTCTAAAAAAATTATTGATCAAAAAGAAAACAAAAATAAATAAAGATAATCAAATTTCAAATATTCTAAAGCAGAGACAACATTTTTTTGGAATCCTAGAATACCTTAAGGTAAGTCTGTTTCTATATATGTAAGTTAAGTAAGATTGATCTTATATTAAAACAGGTTTTAAAAGCATGTCTAGCTTTTTCTTAAATAAATAACTTGATCTCATGTAAAGCAGTTAGTAAAAGTTCTTAACTCAAACCTTGAACATTAATAAAGTTAAATGAAATCAGCTTGAATCAAGACTTTGATTTATTATATTCAGAACTGTAATGTTTTCCACTTCTGATGAGTTCGATGATACCGGGATTTTCGCTGAGTGCATTCAAATTTCCCCCACCACTGGCCACTGGCCAAGTGCCTCTTGCCCCTTGCCCCCCCCACAACATCCGGTGCTGTCTTTGATAAGTTCTTGATGCGCCGCTGACTTGTCTGTCATATTATCATGTTATAGCATGTCAAAAGCGCCAGGCAATTATTATGGCCAGCTTGTTGAGTGTTTTTTGCTATTGCCTGTGTGTATGTGTGTGTTTGTGTGTGTGTGTGGTGTGTGTGTGGTGTGTGTGTGGGCCGGCGCTGCCTTGGCCAATGATTGGCTTTTGAGTTTGGCTTTGACTTCAGATATTTGTAACTTTTATGGATGCTGCCCCTTTGATTAATGTGTGACAGCGTGTGTCGCGAACAAAGCCGCATGAATATTAAACTATGCCTGGGCATTTAAAAGCGACATAAATTAGCCGCCGGCTTAAGCCCCAAATCTAAATACATTAACACAAATCGTTCCTTTCTGTTTGTGTTTGTGTGTTCGTTGGCTCAATGCTGCATTTGGAGCTGTCCCCCAGGGTTGGCGGTCAGTCCGCGTCTCTTATCGATGCTTGTAAATGTCTCAACTATTTGTTAAATGCTAAAGCGACATGGTCATAATGGAAATGACAACTTAACAGCAACGCCAACAACAACAAGCAGCAATGTTAAAAGGCTCGATCAAGTGGCCAACTCTTCTACCTTCTACCGCCCTAACGCCCCTCCACATATCATCGAAGTTGACGCTGTTCTGATAACTGTATTGAGAGTGTCATTAACATTTTGATTGGTTTCGCAGACACGGACGCTCCTCTGAAGTCCAGCAGGACAGGCTCTCATATTATCAGCGCACAAGGCATGCACATCATTTGTTAAATAAAGTAGAGTCACAGCCAGAGTCAGGACTCCGATGAGCAGTTGCACGAGGAGACGAAGTCAGCGGCAGATTTTCAAGCTCTCCATCTATACACGGAGAACAATAACTGAGATAGATTATGTTGAAACATATTTTATTTGAAGATGTAAGTTGTTCCCAAATCAAACATGATATCTTAATTTTACTGCATATATTATCTAGGATCAGGGAAATGCAACGAATAAGTCAAATTATGCTTAAGAATGGAACCAAATTAGATTTCTTCAATGGTTGTCGATTGAGTTAGGGAAGGAAAGTTACCCAATTCAAAACTTTGCGATTCCCATAAATTAAATATATGGATCTGGATGGGGTTTGAGTCTGAAAAGATTGGATTTTTTCTCTCTGTGTACTTGTACAAATGTATAGCACTCGGACTAACTGTGTGCCGGACAACAGGCGATGCTTGTGCGAGGCAATTAATCAAGGCAACGTTGTTGTATTCAAAATGAAAACACCTTTTTCGCAGCAAGAACAGTGACAACAACAACAACAACAGCAACAGCAGCAACAACAACAATCGCAACAAAGTCGTCAATCAGTATCAGTTGACAACGGCAGCCTGGAAGCCATTTACAGAATGTGCCAGCCCCAATTTCGGTTTGAAGGAGAGTGTGGCGGGAAAGGCAGGGGGGGGAGTAGGAGGGACTACATGGCGTATGCGTGATTCGTAATTCTGGACTCGTTATACGCGGATCGTTATTGGTGATTCGTGTGGCGCTTTACGTTTAAAGTGGTGTCTGGCGCTGGCGAAATTAAAAAGCGTCAATTTGTCACACGTGGTCAGGTCTTCTCAACGCAACCCAGCTCTGTCTCCCCCCCCCCCCCCTTGCCAGTCTACATGCTCGTTGTCATTAAGAACTGTTTTGAGGCTGAGTGTGTTTAATTGCCCCTTTTGCAGGCGAAGCCAACGACTTTGCCACTTGGCACACTTTTGTCGCCTGTCTTTTTGTCCTCGTTGTTGTCTGAGTTATTAACTGCGCTTGCAATCCATTAAGTGAGCAATTGGACGACAATACAAAATGCGAGTGGGTGTAATGGAGCGGCACCACTGACAAGCCACTGACAAACTCCCACCTTCCGCCCAAGGGGTGTGAGTGAGGGGCAAAGAGGCAAATACATATACATCAGACTTTGTCACTTGGCCGCCGCTTCTTGTTGCTTGCTTAATGGTTCTTTATGTGCTACTAAAAGCATTCATCCATAAGTCCATAAATTCGTTTTAAATGTCCAAAACTACTCGGACATTTATAGACAAATATTAATATATTTTAATATTACTTTTGATGTAATCTCTTAACCTTTTGCAACCTGTTTGTTAGATAGCAGAAATCCTTAAACATTCAACAATTTTTTTTCATAGAATTCCACACAAAGAAAATCGCAGTGGCCAGAATTGGGCCATTGCACTCAAAGCAAAATCAACCAGGAAATCTGAAATATTTTCTCAGCTTACAAAATGAAGAAAGATGGGTTATCTTAGGCACTCAAAAGGTTAACGTACTTTTAAAGACCTATCTTACTCTGCTAACATAAAAATTATTATTCAAAGTTTGTCACTTAAAACTC
Source organism: Drosophila cognata (assembly GCA_035041535.1). NCBI lineage: Eukaryota > Metazoa > Arthropoda > Insecta > Diptera > Drosophilidae > Drosophila > Drosophila cognata. The sequence goes on along the minus strand of JAWNLC010000571.1, from coordinate 5,173,370 downwards.
ATCTTTCGACTGATTGTTATTATTATTATTAAGTTTCATCTAGATTGCTTATACTCTGAGGGACTAAGACTAACAAATCAGATAATGCTGATGAAGAATATGTATACTTTATACGGTTATAAAAACTCTTCACAACAGAAATGCTCTTCAATCTACATTTATCAACCAATTATCCTGACACTTAGAAGTTGGACGCATAAGGTAATTCGGATTTTTATAAATCAAGCAAATAAATAAATTTATATATTTATAGGAAGAGTTTTCAAATATTATAATGGAACTTGTGTGTGGCTAAGTAAAGTGTGTTTGTTAGTGAAGTAGTTTTTGTGGCTCAAAAAATTGTTGTTGTTGTTGTTGTGGAGCAGCATTGTGTGGGCTGAGACTTGGGATTTGGTGTTGCAGTGTCAACTGATTCATGCAGTGGAAGCCAGTTTCATATGTCAGCTGATGCCTCTGTCACTCTGCCTCTGGTACTGGCTGTACTGGTCCTTTGGCTGGCCTGGCTGCAAGGAGCACCAACACCTTCACATAACTGCCTGGACCTGCTCCTGAAGCATTAAGGACATTTTAAATTAATGATCTGAAATTCATGGCGCCCGTTTCCGTTCCAGTTGCCTAGGTGTTTGGCAGAGTTCGGTCCGCAGGGTACAGGATTTTGTAATTTCAACTAAAATGCATTTCGGATGATGAACGAGATAGTCGGAGCTGCAAACTCTGATTCAGCTCGGAGCCCTCGTCCGTTCCATTGCCATTTTTAATTGTTTTGGGAAAAGGCGGACAGAAAAAATGAAAATCTTCATTTGTTACACGGAAACTTTTTTATTTGTTTGCATTGTCATAGGCACACTTGAAAAATGATGCCGTTGCGCAAAGTGCAAGTCATTTATAATATTGGGCATCATCAACAATTTGTGTGCGTCCGCACAATTCCAGACGGTTAACAATTTTTTCACGCATATGCAAATTCAAAATGAAACGTTACGAACCGTTAATGAGCTAACTGAACAAATATTCTTAAATGCATTTTAATTAGCATTTAAAATGAGTATCAAAAAGCTTTTAAGAAACTGCCCCATATCAATAATACAAACAACAACAAACAATAACAGCAAAAAAACAAATACAAAAAACAGACAACAAAAATCAGTCTGAAAACGATGTATCAAAATATGAGAGGAAAGCCTCGCTCGTTCATTAACAAGCGCGTCAAACTGATAAAGATGAGCAGATGCTATGCCAGAGTGAGAGAGCCAGAAACGTACAGAGAGAGAGAGAGAGGGAGAGGGAGAGAGATCAGTTGAGGGAAGAGGAAAACAGGTCACAATGCTAATTGATTGCAGCAACGTATGTAGCTGCGGCAACGTGGGCTATAAAATTATTGAAGCCACCGCCAGGAGACACACATTTCTCGTCTCGATAAGCAAATTGCGCTCCGAAATGTGACCAGAGCGGCATGAGTCATGCAACACGGCCACGATCAGAGCAGACCAGAGCTGAGCTGAGCAGAGCAGAGCAGAGCAACTGGCTCAGGTAAGAGCAGCATAACTGACCCAAACCGAACTGGCTGTGTCTAATGCACTAGGTTTTGATTTTGGGCTGCCCTCGTGCAGATTAAGCAATTAACTTGGCTAGTTGAGATAAGTGGCTCACACTCTCAACTACTTTCAGCTGAAATTCTCAAAGAGGTGTCGTTTTATGTAGATGATCTCAATATGCTCAGAAATGATATCAATACGCTTAAAGAAATGCTGCACTTACTTCAAATGCAATTGGGTTAAATTCTAGGTTCAAGCAGATTTACTTTCATTTAAAGATGATCTCAGGATTGAATTAACAATTTCATTACATCAAATTATTATTATTATTATTATTATTACGACCCAGTGTCCCCTGATTCTGGTATTTGTGTCAATCTGAAGATTTCTATGTCTTCCTTTAGACATGTTTCCCGAGGATAATTCATCTTCTTTGGGCAAAGGCGATTACTGATTATACTACTGATTATAAGTAGCTTAGCTAGGTGAACTCTTAGTCTACTCTTGTCAGGATAAATAATAAATAAAATAATAAGGGCCTTCCACTCTTGATTTAAGACTGATTTGGGAAATATCTGATGATGTTTTTATAGAGATCAATTATCGTACTTAGCCTTATTTTATGTATTTTGGGATTAGACAAAGAGATATTTATGGCACACCCGAATAGCGCTGTGTGGTAACTGGTATTTCAATATTCTTTATTTTTCTGAGTGTAGACAGGCATTTAGGTGAATGTTTTTCAATCTGAGCGATTGTAATGCATTTCGTTTTGGTCAATTTGCGTATGCAAATCAGAATCGTGTCGTGAGTTCGATTTTATATCTATATATTTTATATTTCAGAGTTATCTTTTTGTAAAGAAATTTATACGTGATCATATTGGATCATTTCTGTGCATTTTTATGGGCTTTTAATGTTATAATTTACTTTCCAAATATTTAACGACAATATATATATATATTTATATATGTTTTTATAAAGTGATTTTGCTTTGTTTGGGCTTTTAGCGGAGGCGTGTGTCATGAATAAATGCGATAGATCTGCATTTTTACGATCGTATCTGATTTAATTAGTTTTATGTCTCAAAATGCCATAAGATAATCGAAATACCTTAACACACTCTACCGCAACAAAGTTGTTATACAAATTAGTGAAATGTGCCAAAAATGTATAAGCACAACTCAGACTTTCAAACAAATTTATGAATCACATATTAAACTCGTACAAGCACCCCAAATCTACATTTCTCCTCGCACTCTCTCTTTCTCTACCTCCCTCTCTCTCTCACCCACTTGAGGCAATAAAAATCATGGCTGCTCCTGTAAACCAGCTAAGTAGGATCCATAAATATTGCAGCTAATCGCACAAGCTCCGAGCGAAAACAACGGAGTTTGTTTGTAATCATACGAAAATTGCCTACAAATGAACTGCTTAACGGCGTGTCGCACATTTGCCGAGCCCCCCAACCACCCCCTCAAGCGCAACACCAATGCCAACCCCCAACCCCAGACGAATCCCAAACTCTAACAACCCCATTGTATTCCATTTAACCCGGACCAAAAAACTGTGCCAAATTTGCGTTCGCAGCGGCCAAATAACAATAGCGACAACAGAACTCAACAGCAAATTTTGTGTATGAAATATAAAATACCCTGTAATCGTGTAGAGTATTTGCTAAGCAGTCAAAATGTATGTTGCTTAAAAGGGATTTACATTTAATTGCTAATTATTTTATGTATTACTACACAAACTATGCAACTAATACTCCCCTTGCAGAACTGTTATACAGGGTATGGAAACAATCGCAGGTTGAAATTGCGCGAGAAGCATATTTAATTTATAAAACGACCAAAATGGCGCTCAGCATATTGTCGATGGGCATATGCCAAGGATTGGGTGCAGGACGAAGACCAGGGGTGAGGAATGGTGGGGAATGGTGGGGATTGGTACTTGTAGCAGCTACTAAGGGTGCCACAAAACCGAAAGCATTACGGCAAGCAAGATGCGTGGAAAAAATCGGTTACTTATTAAAAATGCCCATATAGCATAAAATATTCATAACTGCACATTTATATTCATACGTACATATATATCGTGTGTGTGTGTGTGTATGTGTGTGTGTGTGTGTGTGTGTGTGTGTGTGAGAGTGTGGTTGCATAAAAATCAGTGGTTCGTGAGCAGAGTGAGTGCGAAATTAATTAGGAACACTCTCTTCTGCAGCGATTATTAAGCTCGGCAATAATAAAAATTTAGTGCCACATTTTTATTAGACTGAATTAAATATGAATAAAATATGCATGCAAATGTAGTTCAATTAAAATTAAAGATACTTCTATCTATATCTATATCTATATCTACTTGTATAGGGTTTATAAACTTAAGCGTATTTAGCAATTTTATATCCTTAAATGAAACTACCATACAGAAGGCCTTTGTGAAGCACTAAAATAATACAAATAAACGCAAATAACTATGGTATAGTTAAGTACAGTTATACAGTTAATACAGTTAAGTCGACTACGAGTTGACCTCATATATTATATTAGTTATAATGCCAAATTTCGATGGAAGCAGCTTTGTAACCTCAAATTTAAGCAATTGTGTGAGATCCGTAAAAGAATTCGTTTTCGACTGTAACTTGAGAGTTTATTATCCGATCTCGATGAAATTTGTACAGTCGATCAATAATATGTATACGAATTGACAGGCTCTGGTTGTCAATTGGTGGCTTTCGTCATGTATTGATATACCCATTAAAAATAATCGTAATTGTTGAGAAAATTATGCTCCACTCAAGCTGTTTATGGCTAAACTAGTAATGAATTGCGTTCCAATTGAAATTCTTTGTTAATTTCAACACTTAAAATCAATAATCTCAGCTGTTGACTACACTCTTCTTACCGCTAAGTGGAAATCAGTGCTCTGAGATGCTATCGATGCTCAACAAGTCGACCTTTCGAGGCGGTTCCCCAAAGCTTGCTGACGCCCACATGGCGATTAAATAATTAATGTGTTAATTTATCGCTTAGCAAATTGTGTGGTCAATTCACTAACAAAATCACGCATAGACCCTGCTTTCTGGGTCCCATCGAAATCGATGTCGAGTGTGGACATGCGAAAAGAATTTTGGAAAGCAATCACGATGGCCTGGGGCATTGGCCAGGGCAACCAAAAGAAAGTGCTTTACGTGTTAAGGGAAATCACACAAATGGCAACAAGGAAAATAAATACATGAACGATACACACACATACACTTAGTGTCTCTATACCTGTCGCTGTCGCTGTCGCCGTCACTGTCACTGTCTCTGTCTCTGTTTCAGGCGATTCCGTGGGCATTTGAAAGAGAATCGCCATAAAGGTAAAACTGTCACCAATAATAGTGCACCGCTGGCCACACATAAAATTCGCGCAACGACGGACAGAGACAGCCATAATCAGTATTGGCAATTGAAGTGACATTTGCGCTGTGCCACCACCCACTACCCACCATTTGTATATGAGCCAAATAAAAATGCATATCAAATGAAGCTGGTGAACACTGCAACGAGCAGCGAGAAGACAACCAGAGACACACACAGAGAGAGAGAGAGAGAGAGAGAGAGAGAGGGAGAGAAGAGACGCAAAGTGCGGGGAAGTAGTCGCCATTTGGAGGCACTTGCGCAGAACTTTGCTGCTGAATATTCCATGAAGTTGCCAATAAAGTCAAGTGGCAAGTCCTGCAAATGGAAACCGGAGTTGGGGCAAGCCGTAAGCTTATTTTGTTGTTGCTGCCGCTGCTGCTGTTGACTGCAGTAAGCTGATGCATACTAATTTTGCCAATGCCCCTGCCCCCTCTCCGGTTGTAGTGGCATCTTGGCCTCATTTTGTATTCATACCAAGCACCAATTTCTCGTTGCTGCTATTGTTGTTGTTGCTGTTGTTGCTGTTGTTTTCGCCTGCTATTAACTGAAATAAAAGTAAAAATGCAATAAAAATGTGGCCCGCCTCTTATTTTGCATTAAAATTGCATTGCAATTGCCCAAGTCGAGACCTTTGTTGTTGCTGCTGTTGTTGTTATTATTGCTGCTGCTCTTGCTGTTTTATTATGGCAATTGTTGCTCGTTTCTGTTGCTGTTCAAATGAAATCCAATTAGTTGGTTACAAGGCCTGCGAACAACGTCGATGGCGATGCGTCGTGACTGGCAAAGTCCTTTTGTGTCTGAATCTGAGTTTGCAATTGTGTGTGTGTGTATCTGTGTGGGTCTATGACATTGAATGGAGATGCAGACACTGCGAGAAAAGCGTACACGATCATCACATCTCTTACGAAAGTGAACTGTGCTTTTGGAGTCTCTTGGCCGTCTTTTAGACACAAAAGTTCCTCGAAATGGTTTCAGAAATTTGATTCTTAATTTGTGCAAGTTGAACTTAAAATTCTGATTGTTTCATTTACTTCAGTTTTCAGGCAATCTTTTCCATTCATAAAATATTAACACTTTTTTTGAGTGCTTGGATTTCTGTTTCTGTTTTGCTGGTTTTTTTGGATTTTTTTTGGCATCTTCTTATAAGTTAAAAATGTTTTTTTCTGGCACCAGGTGAAGTGTCTTACATTTTTATATCCTTTATTTTAAATTTGTATTTTGAGTTTTATTTTAATTTTTCAATTTTAGTTTAATTTTTATTTTAAAGAATTTAGTTCATAAATATATTTTCAGTTTTGAACACCTTTTACAAATTGTGGACCGTTTTTAGTAAGTATTAAATAAAAATATCTCAAATTTTCAAATTTTTCTCTTGATTCTTCTAACTCGCTTCTAGTCACAATATTTTTCGCTCAGTGTGGCATGAGTTTGGTTGTGTTGGCTCATGCGCTCAATTGAATATGCAGTAATTGCGCGTTTCATTGTTGGCCATGATTTTGCATGGCTGGTACCAAAAAAGCGTTGCCTAAGTGCAAAATTGAATTTTTGTGATTAATTTTTTGGTTTGCGGCACACGAGAAAAGCTAGACATAATCAAATAGTACCTCGAGTATAAGACGCAGTTCCTCCACTCCATCCCTCTCCCCTTCTCTCTGTGTTGCAGTCTTCATTTCTAATTCAGTTCTCTGGCGATGCGTGTACATGGCACATGCCAACATATCCAAAGCAGCTTCTTAGCTTTTCATTCCAGCAAGGCATGCCACAATCAAGTGGCTGAATTCCTGCTTAGGATGCCACCTGAGCTCAAGACCAAGGCTCGCCAATAAAACTGTCAATTAACCTTTCAGTGAACCCAAAAAAAAAAAAGATGCCAGGCACAAATGCAGCAAAAGATGCGCCTACAAAATAATTTACATTTTTGCATAGACACCGGAGCCAAGGCATTAGCCATGGAAGGGGCTGAGAAGGAGGTTATATCTTATCGCTGACTGCCAGAATGCCAGGCGAGAGATAGTAGAGCGAACATTTCTGCGCTGGCGCTAATAGAGAACTCAAAGCGAACTCAACTGTCAATGGACGGACATTAGGAAAAACCGCAGGAAAGTGGACCACAGGCAAAGACATGTTCACCCGCCGCTGCCCGAACCCGCCCCGTCGCTTTGTGAACTCAAACTGACAAAACGCTGCTATTTCCAATTGTGCTATTAATCTGCCACATTTGCACTTCTCCAGGCCATTCGCTGGCCTGCTCACACACCAACACACACACACTCAGTTGAGCTTTGTCTCGGTCCGGCGGAACTGAGAGATGAGAGGCGTTGCAAGCGGGCCACGCTTGGCTAAACCGAAAATAGAAACAATCAAAATGAAAATACATTCTATTCATGCTCTCGTCTATTCGTAATAAAAACCCCAAAAGCAAAACGTTTTCCATTTAAAATGTCGTCGCAAATGCAAAGCTTCCACTGTTTTGCCCCCCCTTAACAGCATTCTGCCCCCCCGACTGCGCTCCAGCTCTTGGCCAGCAGCAGCAGCCAATGGGAGACGGGCAGCGTTACGCCCACAGCGTCAATTGTTGGCCAGTTGTTAGCCAGTGCTGCCAAGCAGCGTGCAGAGCGAAACCTGTTTCTACGTTGAGCGCAAAAAAAGAGAGCCGTCCCAGCGCATGTGCCATGTGTCAGTGCGAGCGAGAGGGCGAGCGAACGCGTGTGCGTTGTGTGAGCGAGATGGAGCGGCGTCTGGGGCGGGCCAACCAACCAAGAGCAACCACCAAGTACAGCTCAGCTCAGCAGGAGCACAAGCAGCAGCGGGTAGCGCGGGCGGAAGCAGAGGGCTGGCTAACGTTTATTATGGTAGGTTAGGTTCAAACAAGGTGGCAAACAGGCTCGTTAACGTTAACCAAATAGGAAGGAAGCAGCAGCAGCAGCAACAACAGCGGCAGCAGCGGTGACTGAAGCATCGCTGCCGGCGTCAGCGGAACTGGTTTTACTTGTTTCAAATATGTATATACGTATATATTATTTTCTTGCTGCCAGCGGGGTGGCTCCTGCCTTTGGGCTCAACATTATTTGACTAACAAGCTTCGCTGCGGCAGCAACAGCAACAGCAACAGCGGCAGCAAAAGCGGCGGCAGCAGCAGCAGAGAGAGAGAGAGTTGCTGCGACAGAGAGTCGCAAGAGTCCGTCGGCATATTTTTGGTTGCATTGATGAAAAGCGTTTACGCCCGCCAGCACGCGCCCGCTCCCAAGCACAGCATTCTGCAGATCGCATCTCAGTCAAACGGCGTCCGTTCAATTTGTCGAGTCGGTTAACGAATTGTTGTCGTCGCGTCGCGCAACTCAATCAATGAGCCAAGTTAATAATTAAAACTACAACTGCAAACCAAACGAGTTGCCGTCAAGTGTGGTGTGTGTTGCAAGCCAAATTGAAGGGCCTATATTGTTAGAAACAAGACCAAGTGACGAAAGTGTGAATCGTGAAAAGTGCTTTTACTTACGAAAACTGTTCGAATTGGCGCCACTAGCTGTCAACATGTCCAGCCACGAGGAGGATGAACACGAGCACGATCACGAGAATGGCGACGATGTCGAAGAGCAGGAGATACACGTCGATGTCGATTCCGATTCGCGAATGTCCTGCGGCAGCGGCTCAGATGTGGATATGGACGGTGGCAGTTGCTACGATGAATCAGAGACTCCGCTTAGGTAACACACACATATCAACTAAAAGACGATCAACAATTATTGTTGAAAATAAGTTCAAAATCTTGCTCGAACTGTGAAACATGGTGTTCAAATAAGAGAAATTTGAGCAGACATGAAACAATTTTAATCTGGCTAAGACTCTGACCAGTGTTGATCATTATTGTTAGGAAACACAGAGTTGTATGTATTTTCGAGCAGTATAATTAAGGAAAGATTATTGCGGGGCCCAGTCTGAACACACAGAGGAACAAAGTGTCTAGACGCTACCGATAAGGTTAATTAGGGCTAGAGCAAAACTTGTAAAGAAAAAGAATACCATAGCAAATCCTACATCTCTAAAAAGTGGGATGTTTAATAAGATAAGTCCGCCTCTTATACAAAGCAAGAATATTTAAAAAGGGTTTAATTAAAACACCGACGAACAAACAAAGATTAAAATTTGTTTCTTGTTAACGGTTCAAGCTTAGAATAAATATCAAAATCAATATTTTGTTCTTAGTAAGAAAACGTCAACTTATTCATATAAAGCTCTTTTTGTTTCTTAGATTTGGAACAATTTTGATTGCCTATTCATAATTTTACAATCATTGCTGAGTACAAAAGGCGTATATATTCGAATGTCTTCAGCTTTGTCTGGCATAACACACAAAGACCATTTGAATAGCCAAACGGCACGGCAATAGGCTGAGTTTGATCACACAAATGCTTTTCATTCACAACACTCGATCCAATTTGGGTTGTGGCGTGAAGAAACCTCTTAAACACTAATAAATTGCCGCAGCAGCCCAAACGAAACTTCCTGAATTTAAAGACAAGGTACCATATGACAGCTGGGGGAATAGGGTACAGGTAATCGGGGATAGGGGCTTGGAGAATGGGGAAGGGGGAATGGGGAATGGGGCTGGGGCTGGGGACAGTCGACGACGATAAAACGCACATTAGCAAGGCGCCAAAAGCGCGCGCTGATAACAATACCCAAATGGGTCTAAACGAGTTCCGCAACAAAGCCGCAGTTTGTAGGCTCCATGCATATTGGATTAACATTTTAATAGAGGGGGTACTATAAAAATCCTATTAAAAAATAAAGGAATGCGTCCGGAGGCAAAAAGCGAAGACCGAAAGACAGATCATAGGCTGAATACCATATGTTTATTATAAAAAGTTTACTGCAACTTTTAGTTACAGTATTTTTTTTTGTTTTTTTTTGGAAAGTGTACATTAGACGATTTGAAATGAGATTTTTTGTTGCTGCTTATAAAATAAAATGACGATCGTGACTCGAATGTGCGGCTCGATGATTTATAGAATTCAAATCAAATGCCGCGTTTCGCATTTGCATAATTACTTAATTTGCACAAGAGTCGCAGCCGAAATGTTGCGCATACGCCGCGTATTGCGACGGCAACGAAAACATGATTTCTGCGTGTTTCGGGCCAAATACTTTGAGCCTTATCTCTGCTTGCAAATGGCAACAGCAAGAGGAAAAAAAATAAATAATGAAACTATATATGCCGTGGATATGTGTGGGCAACACTGGTCTCGAAACTTAGTTGCCAACATTAATTAATAATTTGTTCTGTCTGCTTATCATGCGACACTTTTTTGTTTTTGTTTGTATTAATGAGACAACACAAGCAACATTTTTAATATCTCGTGTTTTTCTCGTGTTTCTTGTTGTCCAGTGAATCGCTGCAATCGGAACAGACGCGCTCCTCGTCCAGCGAGAATCTGCCCTTCAGCATATCGAGGCTGCTCTCGAAACCCTTCGAGACCAATAACAACAACAATAACAACAACAACAGCCACAGCACACAGCACAACAACAGCAGCCCCAGCAACAACAACAATAACAGCAGCTCCGATAGAAACTCGGTGGAGAAGGAGCTGCAAGCTGAAGCGGATCACGAACTGGCCGCCTATAAGCTGGCCACCAGCATTGCCAACTCGACATATGGCAGCGCCGCTGCCCTGTACTCATATCCGCATCTCTATCCGTCGGCAGCAGCGGCCGCCGCTGGCCATGTGCTGCGAGTGCCACCGCAGCGTACGCCGCTGACCTGGGCGCTGCCACCGTTGCACCATGCGGCGCTTGCCCATCAGGCGGTCAAGGATCGACTTGCAGGTGAGTTGAGTGGGGATTTCATCATCATGCCAAACATTTGCTCCAAACTTTTATGATCTGCTCGAAGGCATTCGCCAACGGTAGCCGAAACAAGCGGCTACTGTTTGGGATTTGCCGGTGGTTTGCAGTAGTCGGGCCCACACTCATGATTACCATGTGGCACGCACATGAATGTGAGTACAAGAGGGCGTCTTATTAAAATCCAAGCTGTGTTTGGCCTGTGTCTTATTTTTGATCATGGGCGTAGCCACGAGGGGAAACATTAAAGAGACATGCAGCCATAAGTCACCGATTAGCGAATATATATCACAACACTTTGATTTTATTTCTCATGGCTCTATTCAGATGGATCCGTTTGCATTCGCATTTAAAATATATTAAGAAAAATTGTTTATTGTTTGGTGGCCTTTTGTTATATTTTAAATATTTTTTCTCCGATTTCTGATCTTATTTATGCATTTTTTATAATTTAAAACATCGAAAATAGAATTTGAAAGTATTTTGTTGTTGCACATTAGTTAGCTATGTGAAATACAAGTCGAGTAATAAAGCATCACATTGTTGGATTTAGCAAAAAACTTGTTATGTATGTGTGTTGGAGCGACCCCCCTAACTGGTATCCTAGCCACGCCCATGTTTGTGGCCCAGGCTAATAAGCTCGATCAGAGAAGTCTTTTAAGCCAACATGCCTGTCGGCATGTCATTCGCGCACCCAGACCTCACACACACACTAACGCACACACACACACACAGACACACACACACACACACAGAGACACACACACAACATCCAAAGTTGTAGCTGTGCGCCCTAAAGTATAAAAACATGTTTGCCTTCAAATGCGCAATCGCAGCTTAAGTTAAAGAAAATAAAAATCCACAAGAAAAACAACAACCAAAAACTTAACGCTGCGCCACCGCCCAGAAGCAAAGCTCAGGCTCAGTGCGTAGAGAGAGAGACTCACATTTGCCGCATTTGCCACATTTGCCACATTTGCATATGGCCGGCTGCAGATCCTGCCTGCTGGCTGCGACTTTTCGTTAATTTGTTTACATTATGAGCTTCAGTTGTAGCTACAAGCGGCAGTTGCAGCGCGAGCCGCATTATTTAATGAGTGCGCGTTGATTTTATTACGCCTCAGCTGCCACCAGGTTTGGGGGGGGGGGGAAGCATTTATTTTTTTTATATTTGTTTTATCAGCTGTCCCTACGCTGTCAGGAGTTGGGGCATCCGAATGCCAATCGATGTGGCTGTAACTCATATTTGGGACCATTTTGGCCATGCAGAAAAGCTGCTTAGCATCGTGGCGATCGTTGCGATTGCTTTTATGGCCAACATCCGCCGCCGCCACCGGAGCCTTTTTAGTTATTTTAATGAGCTGGTTTACATGACTTTTTAATTTCGCGCTGTGCCCCCGAAAAGGAATTAATTACACATTGGGCGGTCGTCGAGCTCAACGCTAAGTCTCGACTCTCTGCTTATTTATCGCTGCATACCACACTTCAATGTGAGGGGGCCTCAACTGACATGGGCAGCTTTTAATTAGCCACTGAGACGGGGAGAGAGTGAGACAGCGAATGAATGAGTGAGTGAAAGAGAGCATAAGCCCTACTAGAACTCAGCCACACTTTTGAGGCAGTCATGCAAAGCAAACCGAGCCATCTTCTGACCAGTTTCGTTTTGTCAACATCTTCGTCAGCGTCTGAGTTGCAGTATGAGAGTGTGCATATGAGTTAATGTTTGTGTGTGTATGTGTGTGTGTGTGTGTGTGTGTGTGTGTGTGAGTCTGTTTTGAGTGTGTGCATTGTGTCGCTTGGCTTGCTGATAAGCTGGCGCCTTGGCTTTTTTCATTAACAAGACAAACGAGCGACTGTGCAACCGTAACACAAACTGACCCTTGCCGTGATCCGATCCCCGCTGCCCACCTCTCCCCGCTGCCATATGATTAATAACCATTGCATGTTAATTGGAATGCTGTTGAGTTTGCTGACAGGCGGCGCAGCAGGCGCCAATTATTATTATATTTTGTTGTTGGTCCGGGTCAAACGCAACCCTTTATGCAATTTGCCAAATAGCCAAAAACTGCAAGTAATAACCACAACTAACTGTTTCGCCTGCTGGAGCAAAGGGTCAAAGTGCAGACACTTGAGTGAAGATATTTGCCGCACATTGCGCATACACCATGTGGGTCGTCGGGGCAGGAACAAACACAGGCTCAGGCTCCGGCACAGTCGAAGTTGAAGTTGAAGTCTCAGTCGCAGTCAGAGTCTCAGACTCAGACCTGTGCTCGGTTTTGGCCACAGGCGCCATCAATAATGCATGCTAAAAGCTTTTAGCATTATTTTACGTATTTTGGGAAGGCAGTTTACTGGCAGCAGTCACAGCATCAGCAACAGTAACAGCAGCAAGAGCAGCAACAGCATCAGAAGCCGCAGCCCACAGACAGGTTGTGAGTATCTTTAAGATACGCAAAGAACAGAGCCAAAACATCATAAATAAGAACAACACATACACACATACACACACACACACACACCCAAGTAGGCAAACAGCAAAGAGGAGGGGCAGCAATGGGGAGCGGTAAAGCGCTGGTAAGCCATAAAATTATGCTTACGCGAATGGATCCCACCACGAATCCTTTAAGGATATAAGTGCTGCACTGCGCAAATCGAGCGCCTGCTTATGTGGTGCGATAAATGGCTTTTTATTGAAATTGATATTGCTTGAAATATTCAAATGGTGGCCAATTCCCACACGGGAATCGCGTTCACGAAATTTACACACTTGAGCCAAATATTTATTTGTGCACACATTTAAAAGGGGTTCCTGGGAAAAGTCGCAATAAAAAACATGATTTGTCAGTTTAACACCAGCCATACATTCTGCCATTGAGGTTTCTGTCGATTGATGAAAATTTCTCCCATTCTGATGTGTTTTTTATGTGGGGGATGAATATCTAGATATAAACCTGTCAAATAAACTATGATCCTTACAGCATAAACATAATAATGATATTGCCTTTGCAGTTACTATGCATTTTCTTATTAGATTGAGCTTTGGAAAAGTAGAGCAAATTATTATTGCAAGGCTTTGGAATCCATAGAAAACATGTATTTTTATAATAACAAATATTCAAAGAGTGTACTAAAATCAAATATTACAAAAATGTCACACAAAAATCAATTGAAACACTTTGGTCACATTTGTCAAACATAATTGATTTGATATAAAATACTAGATATATTTCTAGATAGCATCTGAAGTGCATTTAGCGCTTGTAATATTAAATATACAATTTAAATCCACTATAAATAATAGAAATATACTTTTGTTTTCTCAAAATGTATTCTCAAAATGTTAAGTGTTATTTTCCGAAGTCTTTTAAAATTGTGTCACATTCAGCATTCAGCATTTAAACGGAGACCAATCGCAATATTCACGAAATCTTAGCACTCTAAGCTCTTGGTTAGCCTTAATTGGCGAATGTACATGTCTAAGCTTACCTAGTTTTGGCCATAGAAATTCGCCAAGAAATTCACAGCTAGAGCCAGACTTATCACGTGACCCCAGTGACGATGGTCAAGCCGGTTTACCAGTTGTCACTGAGGACGCTGACCAACGACATCGTTTTAATATTTTTGTTTGGTGACCACTGCGCCAGGCTTATCGCACATAATAAACAACAACACGCATGCCAAAAAGGCAAAAGTAAGTCGACTGGCTGGAATTTTAAAAGGTTCAGCGCCAGCAGAAACATGGACCGTTGCCCACTCAGTGGACAGAGTAGAGGAGAGAGGGAGAAGTGAAGTGTGGTGCAGTTAAGGAGAACAGAGACTGGGTCACATACGCATCCTAGGAACCCGCGACTTTATGACTCAACCTGAACGAATGACTGGAAGACGACGGAACGGCGGCTTTGAATGAAATTGATGTCGCGTGCGTTGTCTACAAGACGATGCGTCTGTGTCTCTATGATAAAGGTTAAAGATCGGGCCTCAGACTGTGGCAATTAGGCGCTTAGCGGACGGAGTCACTGACTCTTTAGGGGCTGGGCTCGACTAAATTGATTTCACAGCGGGGCAGGTAGCAAGGCGGCGCTAACGTCGCTAAGTAGCCGCACACAGGTGCCGCTTGCCGCACCGGAAGCAAATATCGGAAATTGCTTGTTATCTGGCAAATGGAATTTATTGTTTGCTAATTGCTTGGATAGGACACTTACCTAGCCACATATATGTAACCGTACTTAAATTTCTTCTCGTTCTTCAACTGAATTACAGCTGCCTTTCCGATTGCCCGCCGCATTGGACATCCCTATCAGAATCGCACGCCGCCCAAGCGAAAAAAGCCGCGCACATCCTTCACACGCATCCAAGTGGCCGAGCTGGAGAAGCGTTTCCACAAGCAAAAGTATCTGGCATCTGCGGAACGTGCGGCTCTGGCGCGAGGACTCAAAATGACCGATGCACAGGTGAAGACGTGGTTCCAAAATCGTCGCACCAAATGGAGGTAAGTTTCACGTTCCAAACAAAAAAATAATAAAAAAATCAATAAGCTTCTCAAAAGTGCTGACAGCTAGCACCTTTTTCCGCCCCCAACTCCCCATTTACCCGACACTTTAAACTACAAAATGTTCAAATGGCCTTTGTCAAAAACAACAAAAAGAAAAACAAAAAAAAGGAAAAAGCCAAAAATAAAGCGTTCTTTGCGAACTGGGGGTAAAAGGTTTATCCATTATGCATGAGCACATTAAATGAAAAAGAGCAGGCGGCAACGTTCTGGGTCTGGGGGTTGGTAAGCTGTGGGGGTGGATTCATTCTTTTGTGTCTACGGAGGGGATATCCAGCCCTCTGTAGCGTTAACTAATAATGATAGTCATAATCTCAAAATGGCGGACACGAAAGTAATGAAATATTCCAGCAAAGCTTACAAAATGCATGTAGAATGTTCATATTAAAAAACAATTAAGAATGAGCTGCGTTTTTACAGTTACCAACAATGGCAAAATGACAATTAATAAGATTTGATATTTTCAAAATAATTCACATATGGTTTTGTGAATTATTGAACCTTGAAGCGATTATTTACAAATTTATTTACAGATACAATTTCCATAAATGTGCACATAATTGATCTATGATATATCTATATAGTAAGTGGTTCATGTTTATATACAACTTTTACTTAGCTTAAAAGCTACCATCTGTCAATTATCATTTTGATTTATGGCTTATGTATATATATGTATATATAGCCCGCCGTGAATGAACTAGCATTCCCATGTCCATGGCAATTAACGAGTAATTCCAACTTGTACTCGTAGCATTAGTTACCCCACTAACTTCTATAAATATTTACAAAAATATATATATACATATATATATATATATGTATGTCTGACATATAAACATGTCACGCGCTTGTGTGTCTCTAATTTAATGAGGCATTGATGCGTTGAGCACAGTTGCGTGTCTCAAATTGTTTTATACTTTATTACTAGCTTTAGAATTATAACAAAATGTTTCAGTATAAAGCAGTTATACCCCATTATATATATCATTTGCAATTACCATTATAATAAAGCAGTCGAAGAACCTTTTTTTATATATATTTTTTATTTTGTGATAACTGGCACCGTGGCAACTGGCAACATTGTGTCGACTGTGGGCGCATTTAAGACGCGCTAATTGCGCGCTTAGCGGGCCGACAATGCCAGAAACCAGAAACGCAAGACCCAAGATACACCACGCCCCCCTTTTGCCCATTTACCCATTGAGTTGCCCATTGAGTTGAAGTCCTCTTTGCTGTTGGCTCTTGCAGCTTATCAGGCATTTTGGGCCTATTTTAACTCGTAAAAATTAATGATGTAAAACGCAATTTTGTTAACGGCAATGGCCACGGCTCGTTTGTGGCTAAGTGAAATGGCAACGGCGTTATACAAGCCGCTTGATTATATATACCTCGTAAATATTAAACACACTCAGGCACACACATGGGCACATTTCACATAATTGCCTTAATGCAATGCTGAATACTGCGCGCCACGTAATTTAAATAATTAGCACCGTCCAACATGGCGTATGAGTTATGTAGTTGTGTTCAGTGTTCAGTTATGTGTCAATTGCTTGGCCCAAAGATTACTGAATGTGTTTTTTTACTTGTTTTTAATCAAATGTAACCCGTTTGGCCGGCCATGACAACAACAGCAATGTAAAGCTTATAAACGCTTTGATTGCACACAGTAAAAGCAACGACAACATCAATAAATAATTAATAATTAACAACAGCAACAATTTGCCAGTCAGCTGGCTTCAAAGCTGAGCGATTGAATGACGCTTGTTGCCTGTCAATTTGACAATGTGTTTAGCGAAAAATAAATGAAAAAGACGTGGAGAAACAAAGTTACTAAAGACACAAGCCAGACTCAGACACACACACACACACACACACACACATAGAAACACACACTGAGTGAGAGAGAGCACAGAAGAAAGCTTTGTGAGGAGCGAATGAAAAGAAACACACAAAAAAAATTGCTTGTCATTGCTCACTTTTTGGCAAAGGGGGCCTAAACAAATGGCGCTGTCTATTGGATGTCTGGCCTGGCAAGTCCTTTTCGCAGGATTCGCCTTATGAATGCGCATCACAAAAAATGCTTCGACTCTGTAATGAAATATACATCATGAAATATGCCATTAAATTACTAATTCTGAGATAATTTGGAAAAAGAAAAGAAATTTGAATCCATCGAATGAATTTTCGGAATATTTATTTCTCAATTTATTTATTTCTAACAATTTTTTCTCCTAATTTAGAACTGCTCCAGAAAAATAAGACAAACACTTTTTGGTCACAAAACTATGTCTGTTCTTCTAAATATTTTTGAGTACACGATAAATCCATATTCAATCTCAAATCTGAGTTGAGCATATATACAATTAAAATAGGATTAATCAAATAATTCTTACTTATTCTGCCTGTCGATATACATTTCATGTTCCTTCACAAACCTAAGTACAGGACATCTACAAAGTAGTCTTAACTTAATAATGCTATTCTGCCTGCTGTTGCTTGCCACATAGATATATGTGCACATAATTTAATTAACTACCGGCACATAAATCAAGTAGCTTTTAAACCCTTTTTAATTATACGGCCATGCATCAAAAAACTGCTACACACTCGCAAGATTCGGCTGGTTGGTTGGGCAAATCTTAAATTAGAGTACGAAAACTCACACGAAATTAATTGCTTGGCATATGGAAAAGTTTTCATGCTGCTGCTGAAAGCTGTCTAATTAAAAATTTATACACGCACACACTCCCAAAGCAAATGACAAATGAACTGTGCATGTGTGTGTGTGTGTGTGCTTGTGTGTGCTTGTGTGTGTGCGTGCTTGTGTGTGTGAAGTTCTTCTTGGAAAACTTGAACCACAAGGCAAAAATCAATTTGGCAGAGAGCAAAGTTTTGGCCAAAAGAAGCGAATCAAATGAAATTAATTACAGCTGTGTTGGCCATTTGTAAATTAACTTTGAAGATATTTTTGGGCGGCACGTGTCCTGCACGAGGAGTGAGCACGAAATCTTCATCTTAGTGCCAAGTCCCAAAGGAATAAACAAATGCCAGCCAATTAATGGTCTAGCTAAATTGTTTATGTCTCGTAAGATAAGTACCAGAGGTCCTTTTTTTTTGGTTTGTCCAAGGGCCCAAATTGTTTTGGGGCTGCCCCACATTTTGTCGTTGTAATTTGCTGACGTCGTTTTGTGGGCTGTTTGTGTGTGAAATGATTTTAATTACCGGGCCCAGTGAAACCTGTGAGCAGCTGCTAACAGTGCGACAATTGACTTGCCATTAAATTTGTGGCAACATTTATCTAACCTCTATTTCTCCACTTCCACTTCCATTTCCATTTGCACAGCCCCTGCCAGTGCCCCTCTAACGCCCACTTCAGAAGTGTGCAGTCAACCGATTTATGCGTCAAGCTTTAATAAACATTTTAGCCTAATGTCTGGCCATTATTTATCGTGGATAAGAGCAACAGCGAAAACAACAATAATAACAGGCAAACACATTTTCATCGCCCTGGCGCCAAAAGACAAACAGTTAACATTTGTAAAGTGTTTTTCTTGCATTTTCATTTCCACATCCAAAGCTCTCGTGGCTGAAGATAAATTACAATCGTGCCTCATGTTGCTCTCTCTCTCTCACTCTCACTCCCTCTGCCCGCACAAGAGAGCACGGCTTAAATTAAGCCCCCACACACACACACACTCACACACACACACAAACACACTCACTCACACACACACACACACACACTCAGTTACACACTCGTACATTTGTTTACGTGTTCCTGGAGTTTTTAATCAATTTTCGTTGAATTTTTTATGCGGTAGCTGTAAAACAACTCGCAGATAAAGCATCCACAAAAAGCCAGAAAGTAAAAGTGAAAAATACTCCCCATATAATAATTCACTTGAACCAGAGCCAGACAATTGAGTTGTTGTACAGATATCACACAAACAACGAGCACAAGTCTGCTTTTGCTGCCTCCTATGGTCAATAATTTAATTAGAGAGACAGATGCGTACAGTGGGCAAAAAACAATATGAAAATTGTTTGAGAAATAAATAAATAAAGAAAATAAAATAAAAATAAATCAAATATCAATTCCCTATAGCAATCCATCTATCTATACTATAAAAGTATAATTGTCAGAGAACTAAAACAAGAAAATGAAATCTGTACTCCCCATAGAGATCCTTCGTTACAGTTCTTTACAATTTGATAGGACATACCCGTAATAATTTGATCTATTTTCCTGCCCAAATTTACACACAGTGCGACTGAAATGTTGTAAATGAATTTTT
Source organism: Drosophila cognata (assembly GCA_035041535.1). Taxonomy (NCBI): domain Eukaryota; kingdom Metazoa; phylum Arthropoda; class Insecta; order Diptera; family Drosophilidae; genus Drosophila; species Drosophila cognata. The sequence continues at coordinate 5,153,737 of JAWNLC010000571.1, read as the reverse complement.
AATAAGTTCGCATTAAAGTTATGTACTTGTAGTTTGAATGATGACATTGCTGATGAAAGCCGTAATGATGGCATATTAAACTATAATACAATCATGGCATGTGTGGGTCGCACACACACACACACACACACGCACACACACACAGTCGCACACTAACGAGCAGAGCATTTAGGATAGTAATTAAGGGACAAAAGTTTGAGCTCGAGTTGTGTAAGTAGACGTCATCGTATTTAGCTGGCAACCTAAAGAACTTCATTAGATCATGAAATATTCAATATGGCGAGCGATGGCAAAAACAACCCCCCATGCATGTGTGCGTGTCTGTGTGTGTGTGTGTGTGTGAATCTGGGTGTGTGTGTGCGAGTTCATATGGGGGTGGCCACAATTAGAGCATAAATGCTGCGCAAACGCAAAATAAATGGGCAAGTGGAAAATGGAGGGCAACTAGAACGAGGCATGCAGATGGAAGGCAATAACTGCAGCAGGATTGCAACAGCAGCAGCAACAGTGGCAAAAGGACGTGTTGCAATTGCAGTTGAATAATTTATTGGCGCACACACACACGAATTGCCAGTTGCCGTTGTTATTCGGCTTAAATCCCATTTAAGCGCAACATTTAAAATGTAATTTTACGCAAGGAAATTCGAAATTAATTTTCAATAAGCAAAAGCGAAACAATCCCATTCCAGCGTGGCCATAATTGTGTCCAGGGATTGTGGCAATCAGCATACTTGATTTGATTAGTTTTAAATGGTCTTAATAAGCCGCCCACATAATGACTTGATGAGCCAGCCCTCGACACCAACTCCCCCTCCCCCCTTCCCATCTACATCCGCTGTCAGCTATAGCTCAGGCAAATTGCTTTTCAATAATGAATATGCACATTAACCGATGCCATTGAATTGATAAGCCTCATCAAATCTTTTTATACGCTTGACTAGAATACTTTAATTGAATTGTATTTTAGGCTTTATTGAGGAATCTTTGGCAATTCCCTTTGTCCTCTTTTGGGGAATCAAACTACAATACCTGAATTAAGACGTGAGTTTGTGCACTCTGGTCTTCAACCGATCGCATCGCTAAGATAGCTCTTCCTTCCTGCTATAAAGTTAACTATTAACATATCTTAGGGTATCTTACAGTACGAAATGCTGAGCAGCAGGAGGTAGCAATGCATACTTGTTTTAAGATTAAGACGAGGTATGAGTATGCTTCAGTCAGGAGCTTTGACATGCAGGTGAACTGTAGTCTGGCATCTATAGCATCCCTAAGAGAGCTGTTCCTTCTTGACATAAAGTTTGACATAAATATATACTATGACGGGAATATTTTTCAGTCAGGAATTTTAGCAATTTTACTTGTTTTCATTGGAACCATAACTCAATATCGCACTCCCTCTCTCTCTCTCTCTCTCTCTCTCTTTCTCATACTTGCAGACGTCAAACGGCGGAGGAACGCGAGGCGGAGAGACAGGCGGCCAATCGCCTGATGTTATCCCTACAGGCGGAGGCCATTAGCAAAGGATTCGCGCCGCCGGCAGCGCCACTGAACTCTCAGACCGGCGTCAATGGAGCGCCGCTTGCGGCGCTGCACGGTCTGCAGCCTTGGGCGGAGGCATCGCATGCCGCTGGCTGCTAATCGTCTGCATATATATATATAGCATATATATATATATATATATATATATATATATATGGCAGGAGTACATATATGTATGAGTATGAGGTTTATTTGTGATAAAGTTTGCTTTGTATATAGATACGAGATACGAGTAAATTGCAAAAAAAAAAACAAAAAGAAAATCATGTGCACAGTGAGAAAAGAGAGTTCACTGTGAATTAATCGACATGTTATTGCAAGTTGTAAATATTTAGCTTTACTTTTTAGACATACATTATTATAACTACATATATTCAATTAGATTGCTAAGTACTCGATTTAAGTTTAAGTAGTTTCTCTTCGTTTGTAGCGCAGTGTTTCCATTTTGTTTATTGTTCAACACTTGAAGGCAAACAACACAACACAACACAACACAACAACAAAAATGCATCTCAAAATGTCAACTTTAAAATATAAATAATAAATATACAAAATTTGAAATATATGGCTTGTATTGTACGTTAGTCGTAAGTCGAATGGCATTACCTAGTATTATACAATTAAATAATAAACATTAAACATATAACTAACATAAAACAAAATGAATGAAAATAAATACATTACGAAATCAAAGAACACAAAGAAGTATTTTTGATTTATTGGGAATTATGCGGAGGCTAAACATGATTTATCGATAGCAATTGGCCGGATATACCATTTGATGTGATAATGCGTCTTCTTTTGGAAAAAAAAAAACGAAGGGAATCAGCCACATGCTCAATCCAAACAAAAACCAACAACAATTAGTCATTCGAGGACCCCGAACTTCCATATAATATCCAGCGGCCTTTCATTATAAATATATTACGTGTTTTTTGCGCTAAAAGGCAAAACAAACAGACGCCGCCTGAGTCCGACAGCAGGTAGGCCAATCCCCTATATATATTTAGGGACATAGGCTCTTAAAGTGTTGGCCGCTGTCACATTAGCGTCGGCTGACGACTGTGGACTTGAACTCCTACAAGTTGCCGTTGGCTGCTGGTGGTCGGTCGCCTGTGCGGAAGTAAACCATTTTCGGCAACAAGTTGCAAGACGGCGCCCACAAAGTTGCAGACCTTCGAGGTTCGTCCGGTCAGTCCGTCGTCCGTCTGCCTGCCTTTCGGGCACCGATCAAATGCTCTTTTATTGAAACTTCAACAAAGACACCTTTTTAATTTGGCATTTGCCGCTGTTACTCCAGCTACTCCTTTGTGCACACTCACAGAAAAAGATCAAACAAATTATTATTTGAAGAAAGCACTTTTTGTTTATACCTATATAAAGCCAACTTATTTACTTATGGCCTACAACTTTAAGCTTATATTCAATATCAATAGCAGCTAAGTTGAGTATTCGTATCAGTTTAATAGTTTACAAATTTACATTATTAACATATTTAGAAAAATATATTTTAATTATAAAACAAGTTTTTTACTTGATTCGGGACTTGTTCTTTTAATGTAAGTTTACCCATCGACTTTGTCAACATAGTTTAAGAGTTGTTAAAGAATATTCAAAGAAAATAATCTAATTCTATGCCAGTTGTGCTTGAATTTCAAACAATTTCCTTGTTTTTTTTTGAGTGTATGGACTACTTGGAAATTCGCATAAATTGCGTTTAATTGGACAATTTTTGTTTTATACCTTGCCATATTTTTCTGTGTAATGAGGATGCTCCTCCATTTATTCGTTAGCTTACTGTGTGCCACCATTGCATGCAACAAATGCCGACTGGCGAGTGCTGATGGGGATGTGGCTCTAATTGGCTGCCAAGTCTTGTAGCGCTACCAGGTTTGATTGATTATTGAGCAAACTTGCGGACAGGCACTTGGAAGCCGTAGCCGTAACTGAAGCCGTAGCCAGAACACAATCTATTTGTGTCCACTTATTGGAATGACAGGCGCCACAGGTCTGCTTCGGGCATAAAAGTTTTGTAGCCCAAAAATCAGCAAAAAGAAAGGCAAATTGAAAGTGACCAGAGAGGGTGGCTTCATCCGGACTCCACCTTGCAACGAGTGTGTGCGTGTGTGTGCTTGTGTGTGTGAGTGTGAGTGTGTGTGATGGCAGAGTGGATATGAAAAATACAAATGAACAGCTCTGCGGTTGGTCAACAAGACAGCAAGAACTGTGTGGCCGGAGGAGAATTTCGTGTGAAGCCTCTTGGTCGTGTCTGCCATGTCAATTTGGATTATGGATAGATTGAAAGGGATTTAAGTCCGGCCAAGCAACTGGGCGCCGTATACCGGGCACACTCACTCAAAATTTACCAGTCTCGGCACCAAGCAGACCCATTTTCAAATTAGTTTTTCAGCCAACAACAAATTTCTAGCTGCAATTTTCATATTAACAGCATTCATAACAATAACGAAAGAATGGAAAGCTTGGGGAATAGCTGAAAATACACAAAAAAAAAAAAATAATAACCAAAATAAACCAAGTTTTGACAGTCTGCGGCCAGAGTCAGAAATAACTGGCGCAGTTACAGTAGAAGGCACACAGTGACAGCAAATAATTAGCGGCCATCATGGAGACATTTAAATTAAATATGAGTCGCTTTTGGTGTGTGTAGTTGTTATTGTTGCAGTTACAGTTACAGTTGTAGTTCTTTTTGCTAACGGTGGCACGTCTATCCTCTAATTATGGTCGTCGCTGGTTGGCCTGTCAACCTGCCACATGGCAGTCATAAACAAAAATGTCATAAAGAAACCATTTTTAACAACGTACCTAAAAGCCAACAAACTGTGCATGGAGTCGACCAAGGGATACCTCTTACTATTTACACTTTTAGTTTGTATTTCCAAAATCCAGAATCAAAATTACTTCTTTTTCGAAATGAGCCTTTCAATGTCATGTTCGACAGCAAGTCCGAATCTAAATTAATTTGATTGTTTGCTGTTGAAAAGTGCATAATTAAACTTTGCGATGTTTGCATTTATTTCGTTTTTGCCTTTTTCAATCATGATTGACATAAATAAAATAGAAAAGAAAAATCATAAAGACATTTCTCACTTAATTAAAAGGTTTTTGTTCTATAAAAAAGATATCGATAAGCGATAAGTCTATCGATTCAACAACAAATTTACAGGGTATCTATATTGTAGTAACCACGTTTGTCAAAGAGAGGACATACTGTCATTAGTTAGCTTTGTCTGCACATATGTACATATGTACATATGGTATAGTAAATACCTGTAGTCTATTAAAATTAGTACACAAAAGGTCGCGACACAAAATGAGTTTAAAAATGGAGTAAATGGAGTGCGGAGGCATGCATCCCCCGATAGCATGCGCAGCCATTATACCCAAACGGGACAGTTTTTTTTTTCAGTTTTTTTTTTGTGCGGATCTACCACCAGAACCTGGGATCCGGTGCGATGGCGATAACTAACAGCACTTCTAATGACCACACAGCGCCGTTCGGTGAATTAATCATTTGGCTTGTCATTAGGCTCATGCTTACAGTTTGGTGTTTGTGTTTGTGTTTTTTGCTTTTTTATTGTTGTGCTTTTATTGTTCAGTTTCTCATATGGCAGTTAAGTTTGTTGTGGGCAAAGAATATGCTAGTTGAGGCTCACGATGACATGTTGTTTGTCGGTTGTTTGGTGTTGTTGTGCTTACTATTGCTGTTGGCAATTAATTGACTGGCTAAATGATTTGGAAAGGGTTCCCCCCGGCACACATGTGCAATCTGCCAGTCAAAACTAGCAACAAAATAGCACCCATGAGAATATGAATTATCTGAAACAACAATCAAATGCTAAATACTCTTGTAAAAATGCTTAGTTTACACTAAGTGCAACACTAAATAACCAAGCCTTCAAATGCTATTCAATATTATATTTACATTTAATTTTAATTAGTTGGAATTGTAAAATAATGCTTAGGACTGAGTTGAATATTCATAGTATTGAGTGTCTAATTAAAATGTGTGGCATATAAATTAGTATCTGTAATATGAATATCAGTCAGTGTTGGCTGCAGTTCAATATGCACTTATCGATATCAATGGAAATACTTGGATAGTGCATATACAATACGACCGATCGAAAGACTATGGTCTTTAGTATAATTTATAGATTTGTGAAGCGTTTTTTAATCAGCAAATTGTTAGAATTCTATTGTATAATGGCATTTAACACCTGTGTTCTTAATACAGTCAAACGTCTCCGATTCGAACTTCCCTAAGTAATTTTAAGTAACTCAAATCAATTTGAGTGGTAGTAGTGCGAATGATTCTAAACATTCTAGCCTGTACAAGTCAAACACCATTTCTCCTTATATGTAATTTTAACTTTCACTCTTATAGACATTAATCAGCTGATCTATTATTAATATTCATATATGTTTATATGTGTATACTCCATAAGACTATAAAAATCAACTTGAGACAAACTTGTAAAATCTAGTTCGCCTTATTCTGTTGAGCAAACGGATGATTTATATTTGATAATAAAATAAAATAGAACGGAGAACATTAGGCAACGAGATGGAGTAGTGTGTTTCACACCTTCCATGCAACATGAAAATTTAATCATGTTGTTTTCAATTGAGTGCAAAATCACATCAGCAGCATAAAAAGTTAAAAGCCGGGAGTGGAGTGGAAAGTGTAAAGTGCCTGGAGCAGGACGAAGACCGTGCCCAGTGCCAAAATCTCACTCCACTCCAATATAGACAGCAGTCACACAGACAGACAGACAGATAGACGAAGGGACAGACATAGAATATAACTCAATGTGAATTGAGTGGTCAGCCAAGCTGCGAGGGTTGCTTTTTATAGTACCCAGGTTCCCGAGTCCCCACTTTCCCCGAGCCTTGGCCACAAATGTCAACAGCTAGCAGCATTTTTGACCCTGGGTCAAATTCACGTAGCATTTCGAGACCACCGATTTTCTATATATATATGTATTTCTATATACATATGTGTATTTATTGCCAAACACACAAATTTATGACCAGCCAATAAAACGCTGTAAATAAACCAGTAACAGCAACAAATCGCTGACTTTGACGAGCTAGCCAAGGCCAGGTAAATAACATTTCAATTTTATTGCTTCGCTTGGTCCACAAAAGGAAAAGCCCGATCAAATATTAGAAAAGACTGGAAAATTTATGCCGAATTCCATTAGAGTTATGGCGTGAAAATCGACTCGATGCTTTTGCTAAAAAAAAGTGTCAATGCCCCAATTAAAAAGAGAGGGGCAGCAACTAGGGGGTAGGGGCTGCTAAATAATCAAAATACTTTCAAAAGACAAAACACACAAAAGATTCTTGGTGGAAATCTCTAAAGTCTATTTAGGCACCGCCTGTTGAAATATTCAAATTAAGCTGGCAAATTGAGCAAGATTTCCACTTATAAAAGCGAGACTTTCATTTCATTTGTAGCTTTCCTTACTCTCATTCTTCATCACCATCTTCTTGGTTCTCCGTTTCTTATTTGTATTGTGTTATTTGCTCGTTTCTTGATTGCGCTCATTCCCAATTGTCCATTTCATGGACGCGCAGCATTTGCATTTTTTATTTGCTTGAAGAGAAATTGACCTTTTTGGCCAGCTGCTTTTTGGCCTTTGTCTAAACTGCTGGACTGCTCCGGACTTTTGTAAGTGGCCTTCTGGGTAAATTTTGATTTTTGCGTAATTTCATTTTTTTTCTTTCTTTTGTTGTTGTTGCTCGAGCCAAGTCAAAACTCGTAGCTGGGCCATAAATAATGCAGGAGCAAAGTCCGGCAATTGCCTCAATCACATCGAGGCCAAGAATGTTCACGCATTTCCAGAATGAAAGGGGGCAGTAGCAGCGAAACACGGAAATTGAAATGAAACGAAACTCATTTAGATATATCCGTCTAAACCTTCGTAAGTCCACAACTCCAAGAATGCTTCCATTCCATTTGCTTTGCCAAATTTTTCCCAAATGCATATTAAAATACGCAAATCCCACAGATTTTGTGTCCCGTTTGCTGGCCAAATAAATGGCTTGTTGTAAAAATAAACGACAAACGAATGGCCCAAACAATAAAAGAAAGAAAGAAAAAAACCCCAAAAAAAAAAAAAACGACCACGACTTACGACATTTCAAAAGCGAACGTGAAAACGAGGCAGGAACAGGAACAGGAACGGGAACGGGAACGGCAACAGGAGCATGGGCATGTCATGTTCATGTTGACTAATGTTTAACGAGCGCAACTTGTCCTTGTTGATGTTGTTTATGAACCTGCCACTGTTTGTGCCTCCCTGCCCCTTCCTCTGCCTCTATTCAAATCCCTGCGGTGGCCGAGACCGGATCGCGGCGAGAATTGACACGCGTGCCTCCATCCAAGTCCTCCGCTTCGCCAGCATTTCAAATTGATGAAGTTACGCCGAAATAATGGCAAGGAACGATTCTGCCGGAGCAGGAGCAGAAGCTGATGTGTGGAGGGTGGTTTTTGCCACCCCTCAGCTGGTGTCAATTGTGTAATTGCCAAATGTTGTTTTCAAATATTTAATTGAAAGGGTGTTTTACGCATTATCGCTGTTTGCCTGTTTGCCTGTTTGCCTGTTTGCTTGTGCATTGACTGAAGGACTTGCCATTTCGTGGTTACACGCGTATCCTGTTACAAATCCAGTGTCAATGCTGTTTTGCTTGCATGTTTAATATAATTGTTATCCGTTTGTCTATTTGTCGCATGGGCGGGGGGAGTGAAGGTGGAGTGATGTTTGTTGTCGTTTCAGTTGCTGTTTGCTGTGTGCTTTTGCAAGTGTTGAGATTTTCTCAGCAATTGATGCTGATAACATTTGACCCCCGAGTGATCAACAGCAGATGCTACAAATGCGCTTTGAGTTAAGTGTCCTGGGAAAGTTTTCATTTATATATTTGCTAAATTGATATAATATTCGAGAAAAATGGTCCCATTCAGAGCTTTATACACATTTTTCTTGAAATAGTCAAGTTTTCTACAATCAAAATACGAATAATAACTGAAAGTAGCAAATTACATAAATACAATTACATAATAGCACTCTGGCAATTTTATTGAAAGGCATTTTTGGTCAATGCTTTCCAGATGCTAGAACCAATTTCAGTCGCACGTCAGCTGCACAAGGACCTGTCCTTGATAGCTGGTCACTTGAACTCAATGATATCCGCTTGAAAGAGCGTTAAAAGCAGCTTTCAATACAATTTACGTAGCCACATGGCACCTACATACATAGGAGGACTGGCGACACCTACGCTCAATGCACAGAAGAGCACTCAACGCGAATGTCGATGACGAGAGGCGAAAAGAGTCTGGGAAAACACAGGACAGCAGAGCACAGAGCTGAACGAACAGCAATTCCAATTGCATTTTAATGCAATTACAACTCATACTTCATACAAACCCCACCACAACCCTAGCCACTGGGAGTGAGAGAGAGAGTGAGAGAGAGATAGAGACGGTGAAAGAGAGAGGGTGAGGGACAGGGGCAGTCCTTAACTCACTTGACACCCCCGAAGGCCCACTTTACATTGACAATAAACAGCGCAGCGTTTGCGTTGTTGCATTGTTGAAATATGTCCTGCGTCCTTAATTTCACTTTTATTTTTGCCAGCCTCCGCAACGGGAAATGAAATAGTCCTGCGCATCGGCCTGTCGCAGATTAAAAGATATAAATTCATATTCCCCAAGCAACCGAGGCCGTGCGTGCGAAGTGTGTCCGTCTGTGCGAGTGCCAGTGTGTCCTGTACACACAAACACACTCGCACACTCGCACACCCTCCCCGAGGATCGATTAGCTTGTTAGGAATTCAATTGGAAAACTGCGTTTTGTTTTCTTTTGTTTTCCTTTGCATTGCATTTTTTGCGTGCCTATTTCATATATCTTTTTTATGAAGGGATTGCGTGAATGATGAGCTGACCCAGCCTTATGGCAGCCACGTTTGATTTCATATCGGTCACTAGCGGCACACTTGCGCTCAACTACAGCAGTAACAGGTGCACAGGACACAAGGCACTTTTTGGCCTCAACTAACGCTCTCAAACCACTTAAAGTAATTAGCTACAAGGATGCTCGACTACTGCTCCGGCTTGTCAGTGTTCACTTCATCCCCTGGCCAAATTAAATGTCTGCTGTTCTTCATCAAGGCAGGCGGCACAAAAACGTGCCAACAAAACAACATTTTCGCATCTTGGCGCACACAGCATTTGTCATAAATGCGCAATTATATCCAACATCCATGGAACATTATGATTCATTCAATTACTGTATTAATATTGAATGAACGCCCACTACTCAAATATATATATATATGTATGTATATATATAAATGTATATCTGCATATTGGCCCATTTTCATGCTTACAAATGTCTATAAATATTATGTACTGCAGCTTTTCCCGAATTTTCGTCCCTATTGATTTTTTCAACCCGTTTCCATTTAATATTTCCCATAATCGTTCAATTCCATCCCCTTAAATGTTTTGAAGAGCTTTTTTGATTGATGACGCCAATTCGGAATTTCACATTAACTGTAAGCATCCGGGGCTATTACAAAGCGGCATTTAGTAGCAGATTTATCAATTAATATATTCAACAGCTTAAAATGTTTTATTTTAACTTAAAGAAGAACATAAACAAAAAACGCAATTGAAAATATTTGAATAGTAATAGCAATAGTAATATAAATATGTATTCGAATTTAGAATGTTTTTATGTCTGTGTGTATTATTTATTAATATGTATGTATATTCTATACATTTTTTTTATTTCCGTATACTTCCGTAATATAAATGTTTAATTGTAACGGTTATGCAATATAACCGTTCTGCAAGCAAGCCCTCTTGCATCAGACGGGTACACTTCAACCTTAGATGGCGCCACAGTCTTATAAGCGCAAATTACAACCCGCTTAGCCAATACATAAACCAGCCGATTTTGCTTTTAAATTTACATTTTTAAATTCAAATTTTCTTTTTCCTTAATAGTTTTGGCTTGGACCAGACCAACTTTTCAAATATTGAGGCTATCGAAGTTGGTAAAGGTGTTTTATTATATTACCAACTCACACAGAAGCAGAAAAGCTGGCTAAATAGGCAACAGCCTTTACTAAAAATTATTACTTTTGTTATTGGAGATGCCAGATGCAATTCTCTGTCCAGAAATAAGTCTTAATTAAGTTTAAATACAACTTTTATTTCACTGCAATAATAATATAAGTATTAAATAAATCCCTAAATGTTTTTTTCAATATTTTTGTAGCATTTCTTGCTAATAACAGTAACTATCAATTAAATCAGATTTGGATCCATTTAATGTTTGCCATAATCGTTGGGCTCCGCGGAATCAACGCCCGGCGCAGAAGCGGCGAGGGCCTCGAATATCTCATTTGATTGATGATGATTTGAGTTTGGATACAAACTGTTCTCATTATTGTTGTTATTATTGGCACTGGGTCGGGGATGAAGGTTTAGGCCACGAGTTTCCGGGTCCGTCTCGGGTCTATTGGCATTGTAGGCCAATGCGTTGGCAAAGGAGCGATGCAGCATCGCATTGCCTACAAAGTGTTGCAGTTGCACCAGGCAGCTGTGAAAAGAGAGAAAAGTTTCTTAAGCTGCAGTCACTCAACAAAAAATGTTCCAAAGTGTTGTATTTAAATCAAGCTCTAACGATTTTATTTATCCCAATTTTCTTACCGTTCCACCTTAAGATCACTAGGCTTATCCTGAATATCGTACAGATCCAATAGAGCCAGATTATGACCATTTGTCAGGAGAGCTGCTGGCGGTGCCCGTTTGCCATTTGTCCAGCCTCGAGAATACTGAAATGTCTGCCCCATGCAGGCCATGGAGAGGGTGAAGAGAAACAGTGGCAGCAACAGGACACGCAACATGTTTAACGACGACTCTAAAGTTTGTGAGCAAACAACCAAAAGTAAGCACTATTTATGCACACAAAATGCGAAAATTTGTTTATAACAAAAATATTCACACTAAAGAAATGACTCTGGGCAAAACCACACACAACCAGGTCGAAGCAGTGTCTGAGTGTTCATTGCTGCTCACATCGCCTTTTATATGTTCAGGAGCAAAGTGCAATTTCGTTAAAATCACACGGCCATAAACGTAGTTTCAGCCAAAAAGGGGTAACTTTTCCCCTCCCCCCTCACACTCTCACCAACCCTCCTCTTTTGATTTGCCTTCTAGCCCTATAGCACATGCAGATTAACTGAGATTATTAGTTGGCAATTGTTTTCATGCGTGGCCAATGTGGCATTTAGCGCCCACATTGCCACGCCCCCAGCAACCGGCTGGCTGATCAAATTGAATGCATTTGCTGATTGGAAAATTGCCACTTGCCACAAGACTTGCCAAAGAAATCTGCCAAGGCATAAAGCACTGTGGCTGAGTAGTTAAAGTAAAAGGGTTTAGATTTGTATACCCTTGGAAAGTATATTACAATTTTCTCATGCGTTGTGTAACATATATCAGCGTCAACTTCCTAAACCTAAACCTTTCCTACCCACAATGGTTATACATCAACATCTATGGCTAAATCAATTTTGAACTCTCTTTTTATTAACATCGATTCAACATCATTAAATGCAGATGTGCTCAGGTAGTGTCTGGTTTTTCAAGAGTATTTAGGATTCTTTCCAATTTTATTTTCTATTTTTGTTTTGTTTTTTAGTTTCTGCTGAGTATTTCGCCTGAAGCTCTTCGCACAGCAATCAACACTCAAATTCTTTGACTGGCTTACGTATTAGGTTTATATTTAGCAGAAAATCTAAACTTGGCTTTTTGTGCCGTATATAGCAATAAAGTATTTATGTACATATGTACAGAAAGATATATATATATATATACATGGAATTAAAGACTAGTAATCTCAGTGCCGTTGGCAGGATTCGATTGGGCATTCGCTTCGTTATTTTGTGCCAGCTCCACGGCATCTTTTTTCTCGTTGGATTTGCGGCGACGCATCAGGAAATAGCAGAGTCTATAAATATAAGATGGATTAGTTCAAAATAGAGTACGAGTAATAGATAAGGATAGCATACAAATTTCAATTTCAAGACTTACACAAAAACGAGCACATTGGGAATATAAAAGACTTCGCCAAACAGAAAGAAGGCGCCTGGAAAAGTGTCGACGGTGTTCTTATAAATCACACTGAAGATGGGCGGAAAGATGAACTGGCCAATGGGTTCACTGATGCCAAAGATGGAATACATTTTGCCTAAAATAGAAGTGCGTTACTTATGATCACATTTGGGCATGTAATACAGAGACTCACTCAGCTCATCGCCAGCCACAATGCTCGCTCCAATCGTTTTAATGGCGATGACGCGCAGGCTGACAAACATGTCCACCACACTGGCCATATAGAAGGATCTGGTGGTGGTGGAAAAGGCCTGTTGAATGTAAATAAAATATATTTGTAAACTCCCAGATCAGAGATGAAATAACTTACATATAGGGCGCGGGAGAACACAATAGCGAGCGCAGACAAAATGCCAATTGTTGGATCGGAGAATTTGAGCAATTTACTGAGAATGGCGGTGCCAATAAATGTGCCCACCAGAGCCGCACCGCCCGAGATGGTCAAGAAGATGCTAAAGTCGTTGCCATTCCAGTTCAGCTTCTTCAATGTGAAACGATACCAATAATCGTTTTCACCCACGGCGGGTCCCAAGGTCAAAAAGTAGGCCAATATCAATAGGATCAATAGGAGGCGTCCATTATTCTTGCGCTTAATCAACGGAAGTCGGAGGCAGTCCATTACGAGCGTGGGATCGAAGAGTTCCTTCAACAAGGAGCGACGTTCTGGCACTGGGGGTGGCTCCACTTTGGGTGGCTCCAAATGTGGCGTCAGCTGGAAATTTACATTCTTATTGGCCGGCAGCTCATCCAAGTTGGTTGTCTCATAGGCCATATTATCAGCTGCATTTGTTTGGGATCTGGGCGGCTCAGTGCTACTTGGCTCACTGGGAGAATTTGGCTTTGGCTTAATCTCCTTGATGAAAAAGACGATGTAGAGTATGGCAATAATTTGAAAGACAACAGCAGAAGCGAATGATACTGAAATTTCAAAAATTGTTTCAACTCAATGCATTCTGGGTAACCTTTTGTACTTATCGAACTTACTGACATAGCCAAACGTGGTAAAGAGCACTCCACTAATGGCGCCCAGGAAGGGCACACCGGTGACAAACATGGCAAAGATGCCAAAACGAAAGATTCGATCCTCTTCGGGTGTGGCTATCGTTATATAACTGTAGACAGCCATTAGACAGAAGGTTAAGCCACCGCAAAGTGAGGGCACAATGACCTCTAGGTACATGCCAAACTCCATTGGTAGACTATCGAAGAAAATGGCCGAAATCATCAAACCTGCCAGGCGAAGCATTACAGTTTAACAATGTATAAATCTTGAACGCTTCACACTTACAGGTAAACGACAACGCTTCGCCTACGATGGGCAAAATCATGCATGGTTTTCTTTTGTTATATCTATCTGACCAGCCTCCAGCGAATAGCAGCACAATCAGCGGGAATATGGCGGCTGAAAAGGAACAATTTTAGAAAATATTGAGAAAACGATTACTGCTTGAAGTTCACCTAACAATTCTGTGCCAAATCTAATTTGGAATCGGCTCAAGCTCGAAATAGAACATAACAAATATGAATACAATAATAATATACTTATGAGTTGCAGTACTAGCTTCATTATAATTTGAGATCTTATAATACAAAATGATTTTCGTCCATATCCTGGTAGCCGTATAAGCTTTAATGAATGGTCGACTTTTTTCTACATCTTTATTCAATTAACACAAATACCAAATTAGTAAAATACTACACATATCCAACTAGTGGCAATGTACTAGAAATGACTAAGCAATTTAGATTTTTTTTAAATACAAATTTTGCCTCTTGAATACAAATGTTAATGGAATATAATAGCCACAATATGCACAACAGTCATTATATTAATTAAACAGTTGATGTGTCTGAGTTTCAATTAACATTTTATTGACATGAAATCAACTACTTAGCTCTTGAGGCTTGCCAATTTCTAATCACATATTAGTTGCCTTGGCAATGACAGTAACTTAAAGGTTGAAAGATATCCAAAAATAAACACAACACAAAACACAATCTGTGTAACTAACCGGTTTGGACACTAACTTGGCTATGATTTAAGACTAAGCAGAGCTCAAATTAAATCGCCCATAAAACTTGAAGTTATATAATCGAAAAGAATTTAGAGAATTCATCAGAGAAAAGAGGCTAATGATTGCAATTTAATGATCGGGGAATCCACCAATTGCTAATTATGTACCAACATATTTTACTAAATGTTCATGCCTACAAACATTTATTTTAAGACTCGTAATGCGAAACATTTGTTTTTCTTTTTGCGTAGCTATTTGGCATTTATTTTTAATGAAACCTGAAAGTTAATAAATGGGGAATGTGAAGATTCAAAAACTGGTTGCATTTACATATAAAAAAAAAAAAACAAATGTATCTGTATATGTGGACATATATGTATATTAATATTAAGAAATATATGTTTGGATGTGTGTATGTTTATATTACCAATTGGTGCACGTTTTCCCGAAACATCAGCGGATAGTTTTTGCGCTTCTATTTCCGCCTTGCAAACGGTATAATTAAATCCGCTAGAATATATGTCCAAAAGACTCTGCTCCGCTGTAGGTCCCGTTGTTGTATTATCAAAATTGAAATTATCACAATCGATCCCCAATTCGGATTTGTCCAGCATTGTGGTACATGTTATTTTATTGTATCCGAGATTAACGCGACATGCCTTTTCCAGCGGAAAATTCTGCATGGCCACTTGATTGAAAACCGATGCCATAAAGTAGAAAAAGAAAAACGGCTCAACGACCAAATATCGCCGATAGGCCCACAATTTTTGCAAATAATTCAATTTGGGCTCCTCCTGGGCGGCCTCCGACGCCGCCGCCGTAGGTTCAGTTTGATTTGTTTTTGCCATTGCTCGACTTCGAATTCTTTTTAGCTTTATTTTTTATATGTTTTTTTATGGTTGCGCTCTCTTGAGCATCTACTACATGTTAAGCAACCAAGTTCTAACAACAAACTGTCGTCGTGCTGGGATGGCAAGCTAGAACAACAGCTTGAAAATACGCACAATAAACTTGTTTATTAATTTGCTTTATTCTTCTGTTATTGTAGTTGTATTTTTGTTTGATAGATATATATTGAATTTTGTCATTGCGACGATCTCTCATATATTTGCATACCGGAGAGAGAGTGAATCTTTCTCTCTCTCTCAAACATATTCTTTCATTGATAATAAATTGAATGCTGCATTGAATAACAAATACTTGGAACTGCTGTTACGTTCAATGAGAAGTATTTGTGGCTGCGTCAATGTCGGACCGATCGAACCTGTACAATGTGCAATCTCTGTCAAACATGCATAGCTTACAAACTATAATAATTATACCTAGAACGAATTGCAATTTATACAATCGTGTTTATAAAGCCGGCTTTTTGATTTGTTTCTACTCGGTCCAGCGATGAGTGCAATTCTGATTTGTACACACATAGTAGAGTCGCATTTCTTCTTCGGCGCGTCGAGTCTGCGCCTGGAAGAAGACAGCTTCGCGATGCGAGCATTTGGGGCAAGCGTGATCTTCGGTACGCGGCAACGTGGGATCGGATATCACGTCCGGCACTATGTGCGTTAACTCGTCGATTTCGTGCATAATTTTGTTGACATATATGCAATTGGAGTCGGCCTCCTGCTTGTAGTCACAATTGCGGCACGCGTACATTAGAATTTTGTTATCCTTGTCCTCCTTTGGGTATAACATGTTGTTGCATTCCTGACAAAAGCGAATGCCCACGAAACCGGGTCCCTCGGTGTGTGCCGAATCGAACAGGCCAGCCATAGTGTCTAATATTGAATGAACAAATTTATTACCAACTTTCAAAAATATTCTCAACAGTTTACCTGAATCGGCTTCTCAAAATTGTTTACTCAACAATATGAAATGGAAAATAAACACTAGGTTTCGATAATGTCGCTAACAATGCTGTCGATGACAAGATTAGCTTGTGAGTGTTGTTTCATTGTCATCGATAGTTCCTTGGTCTGGTCTGCTGCAGTGACCAGCACTAATGCACAGAATTCAAATGACAGCCCTGGTTGCGATTTATGTTCAACTTTCCAGTAATCAATGTTGATTCAGCCAAACAAATATGAATCTTACTAATTTGGTTTTCAAAATGTAATTAAAAAGGCAACGAGCGTAGTCTCTGGACAAGCTCTACCGAGTTAATGGTTGGTCACACTTATTTCTGAACAGCTGATTGGCTGTGCACGAATCCAGTGAATAGTCAGACGCTAACGCCATTGTATACGTGCCTGCGATCGCGCTGTGAACTGTAAGTGAGATTTATATTAATTTTGTGCATTAAGTAATTATCAAGTACATTTTTGATTTTATCGTCATCCACACGCAATTTTAAAAGCATAATTTTCAGTCAGTGTAGACAATATAGGCTAGCCTTCCAAGTAAATAGGAAGCGCTCGCTAACTCTCTCGCTCTCACTTGGAGTTTTTTCGCATATAACTGTTTCCCTTGCGTCTCGTTTCATTCAGTTCAGATCGGCATCGAGTTCAGACAACGTATGACTTTCATTGGCGCAAGTTTCACATTTAATTAGAGAAACTACGTCTGCAGTGTGAGTGTGTGTAACTTGAATGCGATAAATATAGTATTGAAACCAAGCATTGACTCCGAAAGTTATTTCAAATCGAAGTACTGGACGAACTTCCGTCAAAGCCGGCAACAAAATAATTAAATAGTGAAAAGTATGCAACAATTTCAATTTATATTAGAATTATTTTCAACCCTAAATATATTTTTCACTGCACCGACGCCGAACATCGCAGCAAACTTGTTGCGTTCTTTTTCAATTTCTCGCCCAGTCTGTGAGTACAGTAGGGTGCTCTCGCTCGCACTCGCACAATCAAAGAGTCAGGGACGCCGCCATTTTTATTTTGCGCTCTGCTTCTAGGCGTTGGTGACGTGACGCTTGCTGTGCTGTGATCAATTTAAATAAATCACGAGCCTAAAAGTAGGCTAAATTACGCAACCACACACTGATCCTTGGCATCCTTCTGCCTGCTCCTCCCACTCCTGCTCCATCCACAGATCACTTCCAATGAGCGCGAGAAAGGACGCCTCCGAGGCGAACTCCC
This sequence comes from Drosophila cognata, assembly GCA_035041535.1. NCBI lineage: Eukaryota > Metazoa > Arthropoda > Insecta > Diptera > Drosophilidae > Drosophila > Drosophila cognata. The sequence goes on along the minus strand of JAWNLC010000571.1, from coordinate 5,135,888 downwards.
TCAGCTCCAGCAGCGATGTCGGCGGCGGCAACGTGGTCAAAATCTTGGACGTTGAGAAAATATCATCAGCCAAGGATAAACGTCCTGGCACCCGCATGAAACTGCTCAACGATGTGACAGCGAGTAAAGCAAAAATATCTGCACGCGTCAAGCAAGAGAAACGCACCAGCATCAAAATACTCAACAACGATGATTCAGCAAAGAGTCCCAAAGGCAGCAGCGATAGGCGCTCCAGTGGCAAAACAGCGACTGCAACACCTGTCGTCAAGATCTTAAATGAGAAACGCATTGCGCCGGCCTCGACGCCCGTGGAGACGGCCAAGATTAAGACATCGCCCGGCAAAAAGAAGAAAATGGATCACTATGTGCTGCAGGCCATCAAGAATGAGAACAGCAAATTGGACAATACGACGGCCAGCAGCGTGGAGATCGAGGATGATGAAGATACCATTGATTTTATACTCGCCGATGAAGATGCCGAGTTGGGTGCCGCCAAGGAGAAATACGAAGAGTTCATTGTCACCGGTGTGGAGGAAGACGACGATGATGATGATGATGATGAGGATGAGGGCACCGCTGAGGGCACTGGTGCAACGAATCGCAATGCCGGCAATGACAGTGAACTCAAGGAGATTATGGAGCATGTGTGCGGCAAGTGCTACAAGACATTTCGGCGCGTCAAGAGCCTGATGAAGCACTTAGAATTCTGCCGCTATGACAGTGGGTATCATCTGCGCAAAGCTGACATGCTCGACAATCTGGAGAAGATCGAAAAGGATGCGGTGGTCATGGAGAAGAAGGACATCTGCTTCTGCTGCAGCGAGAGTTACGACACCTTCCACGTAAATTGCCCCATTTTATGTAATTATAATTTATATGTCTAATTTCATCTTCTATTTGATCTTCCAGCTGGGCCACATCAATTGCCCCGATTGCCCCAAGTCATTTAAGACACAGACCAGCTACGAGCGTCACATCTTCATCACTCATTCCGAGTGCAATGATTATCCCTGCTCCATATGCAATGCGAAATTACGCAGCGCCGCCTTACTCGAACTGCACGAGCAGCAGCATCAATTGCGTGGCAAGCCCTTCGCCTGCAAGATCTGTGGCAAGGACTTTACGCGCTCCTACCACTTGAAGCGCCACCAGAAGTATTCGTCGTGCTCGGCCAACGAGAATGATACCATGAGCTGTAAGGTTTGCGATCGCGTCTTCTATCGTCTCGACAATCTGCGCGCCCATCTCAAACAGCACCTGGGTACCCAGGTGGTCAAGAAGCCGGAGTACATGTGTCATGTGTGCAAGAATTGCTTCTACAGTCTGTCGACGCTCAAGTGAGTCACTTTCTTAAATATTTAAAAGTTGGCAATACTAAAGTTTAGAAATATATGTCGCATGCAGAAGGAGAAATTTCAAATTCAATTTTTCTCACTATTTGTCCTAAATTTAAAGGATACTTAATTATATGGGCCCTAAAGAAGTTGAAAAATTATATAATAATCAAGATATATTTAAATCGTCTAGAAACATAGAGAAACATATAGGTAAAGCTAATAATTTTTTAAATAATATTAAGCAAATTATATGGCGGCAGGACAAAAGATTCAATTTCATCAATCAGTAGGATAGCCTAATATAACCTTCAACTTTTTATTTGACCATCTGCAAAATACTAAGTCTCGGTGATTTTGAAAGGTGGTATTAAGTAATCGACCTTATTTACTGAATCCAATTGAAATCCTTAAAGCATACACATACGCACCCACACTGGAGAGAAGCCCTTCGATTGCGATCTTTGCGACAAGAAGTTTTCCGCCTTGGTGGCGCTTAAGAAGCATCGACGCTATCACACCGGCGAGAAACCCTACACCTGTTCAGTGGTAAGTGGTGACTGCTGCAGAGCTATTCCTTTTTCCTTATTCCTTATTCCAAACCCCTTGTATATATTTTATAATTGCAGTGCAGTCAATCTTTTGCCGTCAAGGAGGTGCTCAATCGCCACATGAAACGGCACACGGGCGAGCGTCCACACAAGTGTAATGAGTGCGGCAAGAGCTTCATTCAGGCCACACAGCTCCGCACGCATTCCAAGACGCATCTGCGTCCCTTCCCCTGCTCCAAGTGCACCGAAAAGTTTAAGACAGAGAAACAGTAAGAATTTCACAACCAACAGATAACTATTCCGTTTTTTGTGCCTTAACTGATATGAAACCATGTTTCTCAACCATTCAGACTTGACCGTCACGTTAAGGAGCATTCGCGGCAGAAGCGTCGCTCCTTTCCCTGCTCGAAATGCCCCCGAAGTTTCCGCACTAGCGCGCTACTGCAGGAGCATGTTGATGCTGGCGATCACTCACGTGAGTCACAACTACTTTCTAACTTTTTCACATTTATGTTGACCAACTGGGTTTCGCCATTTTTAGCTGATAAGCAGGTGAGGGCTAAGCGCTCGGCCAAGGCGATTGAGCGCACCGATTGCGCCATCTGCGACAAGAACTTCGACAGCACCGATACGCTGAGGAATCACATTCGCCGCGTGCACGAGTGCGATCCGGATGACATTTTTGGCACGGAGCCACCGCCAGCAAAGCGACGGGCTAAGAAGACCGTCCAAGTTGTGGCACCGATAGAGCGGATCGACGACGACGAAGACGCGGAGGAAGATGAAGGGGAAGATGTGCCGGCTGCCAACACTTCGGCGGGCTCGCTCATCTCCAGCCAAACGGATGGCAATGGGGTTGTGGTGCGCGAGTTTCTGGTGGATGAGGGCGACGGCAGCGCTCAGACAATTGTCCTCGAAAATGAGGTGTACACCATATTGCCCTTGGAGGGTGCCGGTGCTACCGAAGCGACGTCAGCGGAGGGCGACGTTAAGGCCGAATCCAAGGAGAAGCAGAAACAGGCTGTGTCGCCAGTGGTCAAGAAGGAGCAACGGAAATCGTTGGCGGCCAGTTTGGCCGCTGCCATAGCGGATAATCAGGATGAGCCGTTGAGCGAAGATGATTTCAGTGGCGAGGTGCTCACCGAAGACGATATAAAGCTCAAGGAGAACATAGCCAAGCTAATTGATATGCTCGTCGATCCGCAGACACTCAAGAAATACGGCTGGCCAAACAGCAGCGAGGAGTCGGTGCTCTGCAAGGTCATCGAGAACTGTGGCCACGATCTGGACAAGGGCGGCGAGAACTATGCCGAATTGGATTATGGCAGTCGCATGCGTGAATATTGCAAGCTCCTCTTCACGGTGGTCATACACAATGACTCGATAAAATCGCTGCTCAACAATTTTCCCATCGACGATGTCATTGAGTATGTGCTGGGCGATGAGGATCAGGATCTGGAGCAGGACCCGGACATGGAAAAGGACAAGGAGAAGGGCAAAGACATGGAGACTGAGCAATCAGACACGGACACTAGGCAGGATGCCGTTGAAACCGATGCCTAAAAAACAACATTCGTCGACTGTAAATACAAATATAATTATATATATATTTAACGGCTGTATTCACAGTGGGACAATTATAATTATTTTGCACACATTGCCCACTGTGAATGCCCAATTATTAGAAGTTTTTTTTAACACATGTTTCGGTTTCGGTTTGAACACTAAGTGACCTTAGATAATGAATATGATAATGTTTACCACCCATTGAACTGTTATTATACAATTTACACAATCAATTTATATATATATATTTTAATTGATATCTTATTAAATAAACAGATTTACAAATTTATTGTTCCATTAGCATTTTGAGTATGCGCTCGTTGTTCTGCAGAATCTTGTGGCGACTCTCGTCCACCAGCTCCTTGTACTCCACAATGCTGGCCTCGATGGAGAGCAGCTGCTGCTTCATCGGCTCCGTTGAGGATGCGGTGAGACTCCGCTCCCGCTTCAGCTCCGTGGCTGCTTGTGTATACGTGTCCCGCCACATGGTCAACTCCAGCTGCATGGCATCGATGTCCTCGGGTATGAAGTCCATTAGCTTGCCCAGTGGATTCACCGATTTGGTTATCGTCTGTATTATGTCGCGCAGATCGTTCACTTGACGAGCTGAGCTCTGACGCTTGCCCGCCGAATGCGTCTTCGGCTGGGCATCCTCCTTGTCCGGATCGTTGGTCTGTTGAACGAGCTCCTTTTGGGTCTCCAGTATCTGTTGGACCAAACGGCCCTGATGCGCATCGTGGAGATCGAGCTGTGCATCCGCTGTGCCCGCCTCTATGTCATGCGCATTTGCATCCTCAATGACCAGCAGATTCTCGCCATCATCATCGAAATCCCCGAACGTCTCCAGCTTCACATTGACGCCGGACATCTTTAGCTGTTCATGTGGCTGCAACACAATCTCTACATTGCGACGTCGAGGCGCGCCAGGACGTGCAGACGCTGGACGTGCGCTGGGCGGACGCAACGAGGTGCGCGGACGTGTCACGGAGCTGGTGGATTCCTTGGAGTTGTCACGTGTGAAGGTGCCCTCCCGTTCCCTCTTGGATTCGCTGCTGCTGTTGTTGTTGCTGGTGGAGTCGGCAGCTGCTGGACTGGTCGGACTGTGTGCTGCGGAATGTTCCCTGGATTCGTTAGTTGTTCGGGGCAGCTCAATGGCATCCGATTCGGCGGTTGCTGCCTGTCGCTGACTGGCGCTGGAGCGTCGACTCTTGCTGGAGGATTTACGGCTTTCCGGCTCAAAATTGCCTACTGCTGGCGGCTCAGCAGTGGCCACAGCAGGAGCAGCTGTTGTTGGTGGCGGTGAGGGCTGCTTAACGGGCTCCACTGCTGCGGGTTTCTCCTTGGGCGACGGACTCTTCGGGACATTGGATTTCGGTGACGGCGCTGGCGATGGTTGCTTGACAGGCGATGGCTGCTTAATTGGCGCCGCCGGTGCTGGTGACATGGACTTTATTTCACTCTCCGATGAGACTTGTTGCTTTAGTTTGGAGGTCGGCTTTGTGGGTGAAGGACTCTTCTGCTTGGAGCCTTGTTTGATCAGCCTAGGCTTGGATTCTGTCGCCTCCGGCGATGGTTTGTTTCGGCGCTGTGGCTTCTCCTTGTCGATGGGCGTTGTACGCGCCGACAGCTCGGTGGTTTTGCGCAGCTTCTGCTCCTGCGGCGAGATGCGTTTCTCCTTGCGCTGCGTCGTCGTCGGCTCCTTGCCAGTGGGGGATATTTGTTTGCTTGTCGTTTTCGTTGGCTGTGGCTTTGGCTTGCCCTGGCTCTTGGCCTTGTCGGGATCGCTGTCCAGCACCAGCTGCACTGCATCTTGCCATTCGAGACGCTGCTCCACAACGCTGGCCATCGCCTGCAGCAGCTCGTTGGTCAGAATGGGCTCGTGCCCGGCCACAATCTTCGAGGTGCGCACCTTCAGTTCCAGTTTCGTGGTGAGCTCTGTCGACAATTTATATTTAGGTATATATCAATTATATCAATGTGCGCTGTGGCCATGACTCACTTGTGACATCAATCATCTTCTGCAGAAATCGCGTCTTGTCATTTCGATCGCCTATGTTCTCGAACAGCTGCTCCTCCGGCGTATAGAGACCCTCAAAGCAGCCCGTTTCCTTGATGAACTACACTTGGAATGTTTAGTAGGAAACTTAACCAAGTCGGAAAACTAATCGTTACCGCTGTAAAAATGTCCAGCAGATAGCGGAATGGCGGCTTCTTCAGCAACTTCTCCGTCAATGGCGGTTTCTTAAGATATTTGCCCAAGCTCTGCTGGGTTGCCTTTATGGCGGTATCCAATTCCTGGTCTAACATAGTCGGATTCTACTCTAAATGCTTGCAATTTACTACCAACTGGTTTTGCTTGTTTGTTTGGCTCAACTGGTTGCCAGGGCAACCTGTGGCCAAGGTGAACTGCAGCGGCGCATGCGTTGCCCAAAAATTCCATCAGTATGGAAATCAATCATATTTAAAACTTTCTTACTTTATTTTATTCAGAAAATCTTCTCATACAACTTGATTTGCATTTTATTTGGCCTTTGGAAAGGTTCTCGGCTGGATTGTGTGTGGACATGAAGCACGATTGCACAAACATATTAAATTAACAATACTATTGACAGGCAATAACAAATAAATTATAATTATAGACACTTCACTGATTACAGATAACATTTATCAGTTGGCATATTATGTGTGGGGAGGGCCAATTCAAAATTTGCAAACAGTTACGACAAAAAGAGCAGTCATTTTATGTGAATCAAGGTGTGCTGACTAACAACTAAGAGTGTGTGTGTCTGTATGTGTGTGTGTATATGTGTGTCTGTATGTGTGTGTGTGTGTGTTTCTGTGTGAATTAAGATTAATAATTCTCATAGCTAAACTAAGCATTAAACGAGTAATTAAAGCTAGTCATACAAAAAATAATCATAAATGGTGGCATTAATTGGGGTACTTGGAAGGGGGGGGATGTGGGGGAGGGTGGTTTGGGGGTAGTTAAGTAGACTTTGCAAGCAAATTGGCGGCAATTACAAAGGGCTGACAGTTGGACTAACATAACAATAAGATCAAAAACATTCGACAACTGCGTCGTCATCTCATACGTCATAGTATGTAGTATATAGTACAGGTTTTTTAAATAGCGTAGCGCTGCTTAACATATATATGTGTGTATGTTTTGTATATAGTGTATATAGTATATATATATATACATATGTGTGTGTTTAGCTTGATATATGTGTATATATAATTTACATTTAGTGCAGCATTTCGTATTATCCCACGATGTGCAGCAATTACAAACAATTTGTAAAATTAACTTTCTCTCTCGCGGTATACATGTGGTAATTTTTTTTTTCTTTTTTTTTTTTGTTGCACTGTAATTAAAACTAGTTATAATGTCGTAGCGCTTGGTTAATTTGCTCAGTGTATGTGTTCGCAAACAGCTGCTACAACTCAAAGAAATCATCCTGCTGTTTCTCCAGGCGCTTCAGGGAATTTTGCACGCGTCGCGTTTGCGTCGTATTCAGAAGTTGTGCCGTATCCGAATTTCCGCTGCCCGTCGAACTGTGTCGCTGATGCTGCGGCGGACGATTGTTGTTGTTGTTGTTGTTGCTGTTCTTGTAGGAGTTATTCAGCTGATGATTGCGACGCTGCGGAAAGGCATCGGAGCAACCGAAACTGTTGCAAATATCCGCATCACTCTGGCTGCTAACCAAACTGCAGGAAACGAGGAATAAGTTAATTTTTTTTTTATTATATAGTATAATCACTTACTCCTTGGAACGTTCAACATATTTGCGCGACTCGGAAATTGTGTTGTCGATCTTGTTGAGAAAATCATTCATGCACTTGCGATTCTCCTCCTCGGGCGTCATCGCTGCCACAGAGTCCAATGACTTGCTCTGCTTGCTGTTGCAGGCACTGTGATTGTGCATCAGCGCCGGATCCTCGTCGCTGGCACCAACCACCAACAGTTCGCCGGCAATCGAATATGGACGTGGTGCTGTGCCGTGCAACTGACCGGAACGTGTGCTCATCGTTGACGACGATGACGATGACGATGATGACGCTGACGATGATGATGAGCTGTTGGTGTTGCAACTGTTGTTGCTGCTGCTATTGTAGCTGCATTCCGTTTGACTTAAATTGTTTGCATTGTTGAGCGCCTCACGTTGCACATTCGCATCGGGGGTCGTTGGCGGCGATTCGAGTACATCGGCCAGCATATCAGCCCCATTTGCCTGCAAATAGTAGGGCGACGTCTTCTCCACCGGCACCAGCAAAAATTGGCGCAAGAACAAGCTGTCCGAGGCAAACAGGCGATTCGCACGGCGTATTTGTTCCGTCTGTAAATATATATGATATATAATATATAGAAAATTCTCAGTATACATAAAAACAATTCAGAGTATTGTCAATTATTTGCAATTTCATGAGTGGCAACTGATTGATCGATCGCTGCGATGCGATGCCATTTGATTGATTGATCGATGTTTGGAGGCGGTGACACAATCCGTATATGACCAAAGCATTTGATATCGTTGAACAATGATTAATTAGGCGAGGTAATTTCAACAAAATGTAGCTAACTTCAGCTACTTATCTGGGTTTAAGAAGCTGACCAAATGTTGACACAACAACAACAACAACAACAACAATATTAGTGCAGATTCTCAAACCACTCGTGATTCTATATAAATTATATTCAGCAAATGTCGTGGCACATGCAGCACTACTTTCTGTGCGATAAAGGACAGCGAATAAACAATTAGACAAGCGGTCGTTCTGCAGGGTATGCGTCATGTTCCTTCCTTCCCGCCGTAATGCTTAGCACCCAAATTTAACAAATTATATTAAGGCTATCTTATTTACTCAAATCACTGTCAAGACGAACTCGCAGCTACACAGGTGTGGACTTGCTCATAAATATGAAAGAACAAGAAATATATATATATATATATATATATATATATATGCATATATATATATTATATACATATATCTTAGTTGTGTGCATTTTTGCTTAGATAGCTAAATTGTTAAAAATATTCGCAAACATTTATCTCTATAGATAAGTACGTAAACGTGATCAAAACTAACGGATACGGTTTTTTGTAACTACCCAAAAAAATAATATCCCTGTATTTTATATATCAGCATTTCATTAATATTTAGTAGTTTGTGGAAGCCCTTTTATTGAATGATTCGCTTTTTTAAGACTAGCAATAATAAACCAATTTGATTCTGAAAAAATGGGGAAAATTGGGGAATTTGTATTGAAGATTTTTAGATATTTAATATCAGCATTAATATCATTGTTCCCGGAATTTTTTTTTATGATTCTCTTTTCAAAAACTAGCTTTTTGTTGCCATTTTCCAATTTGCATAGTTCCACGTTTTCTTAGAACCATAAATTCATTCCCTACTAATGGGTAATCGTGGGATGTTTTTTAAGATATTTTTATTGTATATACATTTTTTTTTTAGCTATTGTGTATCGGTATTTATTGATAGTTTGTATAATTTGCTTTCTGAAACTTGATTTTCAGATCGTTGAAAAAGTTGTACATTTTCTTAGATTTGTCGTGTGGAATTTTTAATTTGTATAATCTATAAAAGTTTAGCTTGTGATTTATAATTGTAATTGACAAAATTGAACACAATAATTGTTTGAGAGAAGTAATTAAATATGTGCCTGAAGCGTTTGAGCAGTGATTCAACACAAACTAATTTGAAAACGTGATCTGAGTGGAATGTGGAATTGCAGAGTGTTATTAAATCGATAAAGTTGAAAGTGAACCGACATTTCTGATGGCATACGAAGTTTCAAGAATTTGCGTGCCACACGGCAATCTATCTGGTGAGAAAGAAGCCATTGCAAGTTGCATGGAGCACACACTCACATATGTGTAGAGTACACGTGCCCCTGTGGAAGGGTGTGTATGTGTGTGTGGCAACTTCTAGCTCAAATCAATGATGCATGCTTAGAAAAGAATGTACATTTTAGTTTGTGACTTACCGTTGCTCCATATTTGAGGGAAATGCCTTGCAATGTGTCCGTTTTCTCGACGGTGTGTCTTATGAGGATTTCATTGTTGCGCAGATTGTTGCAGCAGGTGCTGCCGTATTTCTTGAGGGTGCGTGAGGAGTCGCGTATCGATTGCTTTTCGTTAAACATGAATTCCGAATCATCCATATCAGGCACGATCTCTTGAAACTGCAATTGTGGATCGAACAAAATGGTGAAAGTGTTAAATATTGCTCTGCTTTTTTTCATTATAGTCACAACAAACAAACAAATAAAACACAAAAAGCTGTGATGGTATTGCCACGCACACATAGATTAAAAAATACAAATAAAACACAAGTACGTGTGTGTATGTATAGAAATTTTGCTATAAATATAATCAGCGGCACTGGCAAATTTCTCTTATTTCCCAATTTCTCACCTGAACTCCCCCCTTGCGGTAATTGCAATCGAGCGAAAAAAAATAAAAATCGAAAAACACCAATACGATTACAACCTTTTAGGAGAACTGAAGGCGCATTTTAATTTCACACTGCATTTGTTTTGTTTAAATTAATTCACTCACTTTTCTGTATTTCTACATCCACAATAATGCGAACATTCGTCTTGTTTTCGTTGAATTTTGTAGCACTGCTGATTTTCAGTTTCGCTAACTACGTGTTTACAAGTTGTTGTTGTTGTTGTGTTACTCAGTGTGACCGTAGCTACGCACAGACACATACCAAATTATGCAATACACGCTAGAGATGGGCGGTTGATTTGCAAATGCAGACACGATAATTGAATTTCCTTTCATTATTTGTGATTTCACTTATATTCATCTCTATCGCGGGCGGACCGAGTTTGATGATGTTATCGATAATTGCAATGCGCGCAGAGTTGCAAGTTTAGCACAGGTGAGCGCGTGTTTGTTTGTTGTCTTTTGTTTCGAAGCGAATGCTAATTTTGCGATTGTTTTTTCTTATTGCTTACGAGGGCGCTTTATAATTTTTTTCACGTGATAAACGTAAATTGCTCTCAATGTATTTGTAAATGTTTTGTTAGACGGTTAAACCTGTTTGGACAAAGCAACAACGCTCTCGACATAGTCTCGACCCACTCAACAAAGACAAAAAAAAACAACGGCCGCAGCTAGCTGCAATATATGTCTGTGTATATATGTATGTAAATTATCAAATCGAATTGCCGGCATGCCTGCTAATTAACATGTTAATTGATATATGCTTATACTAAAGGTAACTCCTTCCAATCTATTTTAATTTCGAATAATAATGCAATAGGGCAGCAATTACTTCCCTGGCTTCGATTGCAACTTAAAAGAACAGCATGCAAAGAAAAAATATACATGCATGTGAGTGTGTGTGAGTTGGGTATTTACATTAACAGCTGTGCATGCTGTTAAGGTCAACAACAGGTTGGCGCCATTGCTGTCAAAGTGTTTTCTGCAATAACAGTGACCGACCAACCACACTTTGTACTCTGTATGCATGTAGTTTGTAAATTTAGATATATATATATATATATGTGTGTGTGAGTGTGTAGAGCGCAGTCTATATACGGCAATAGCTGATATTATGGAGCAACTGATAAGCATTGCTGACAGAATACAAAATACAAGGAAATCAAAATAGACAACAACAAGGCAATTTTTACAATGACTGTTTATGGAAATACCATATGGATTGAGGTGTTAAAAAAAAAAACAATGTAATTTTCATTAAAAAACAATGGCTACTCATTTAATTTCAGAAAGCTTGGTCAAGCTATAAATAACAAATATGGGCACACTGCTATAAGCGCAGCGAGAATTCTCCATTTGTCAGACGTTTCAGTCGTTCCAGAAACTCACCTAATTTTCGCATAGATCTATTAAAAAACATATATACGTATATATACAAAAAACGGTCATTGACATGCACAACGAAATATCACAGAAGCTAGTCACGCGCCGGGTTTCCCTCAATTGACCTGGCTATATATATATAGCTATATATCGTTTCTATAAAGCTCTTGAAATTATCCATTCTCCGCAAAATCGGTCAACTGATCTTTTGATGAGCAACCATAAGGCGACGCTGAAAGAGGGGAGTTTGCGTCAAGACGCTCAAATTCGGACATGTTAATTATTTATTAAATATTTATTATTATTTAATTGTTTATGACGACGACAGACGACGCAAAACCTGTGAAATTACACAGATTTATTGAAGAAGACACGCTAAATGAAAATGTATGGCAGACAATCTAAATTTCACATGTGATTCATTATTTTTTTAACGGGTCTGGGGAATTACAAAAAAAAAACAAAACAAAACAAATAACTGTGCGTTGGCTCAATGGATGCCAAAGAACTTGGTGCGATCTCATCGAAGGTCAAGCACATAATTGCAACACTCTCGACGACGACGAGTTGAAAAGGCCAAAATTAAAGTCGAATAGCAAACAATCATAAATAATCGTATGGCAAAAACCCATAAATTTAATGAAATCGCTTGCAATCGATTTCAATCAATTTTTTACTATTTGTTGTTGTAGTTGTTGTTATGTATGTAAGTGTGTCAAAATTTATGGAAAAAATCGGAAGCGAAGGTTGAATTTAAGTAACAGTTATGCTGCCGCACTATCTTTAGTATTAATTAAAACTAACAAAATAGGAAATTTGAAAATTGATATTTGATTCTAGCAACAAACAAAAACAACCGAAAATTAAACAAAAATCGAACCAAATCGTACGTGACACAAATACTATATGGAAGCTTAATTTCGAATTTATTATGCATGACAAATTTGAGCATGGAACGAAACGTCGAAATTAGCACTGTGCACATACAATTGGTAAGAGATCCGTTGATAACTCCGGTTAGCAAGCCTAATTAACTGATAATGACTTACTCACATAAAACCAAAGAGTGTCATGCATTACTCAGTTAACAATAGAGGTGTTTTGTACTCACACCACACATATATACCCAATTTTAGCTGGTTCTGGTAGATCATATCATGACGAATCGAAAGTTCATTTGCTTCAACATGTTTTGTTTGTTTTTATTATCATGCTTTTGGGGCTTAACACACAAATCACTTTCAGAGCTTCTATACTTATGTGAGCTCAAGCTGTCTCACACACATCGCATCCACTTTATAAGCCACGTTGCACTTGACAAATGCAAAGCCCCCCAGTCCACCAAGTACCAGTATCTTAAGTGGCATTTACACATATATTTTCTGATAAATAAAATGGATGGGTTCTTACTGAATAGTTGCTGCACTAGCAGTATTTGATGCGACGACAAGTATTTATTTAAGTGTACTTGTGTTTATTAAGTTGTTTAACTATCTGTGTGCCTCTCTAATTGAAGGGCAACGTCACAGTGTACAGTAGGCTCTCGAAAGTAGAACTGCAGCTGCAGCTATAAGAGCTATAATGAAAAGCAGCAAAAATCAAGAAAATCAAATGGTTAATCAACCTCAATCTGTTTGTCATCTAAATTATAGGCCGGAGTTTGAAATATTTATTTATATTCTATCTTATGGAATACAGCTCTGGGGCACTGCCAGCTTAGAAGGTCTGCTCAATCCCTTCTATAGTGGATGAAATGAACGTGATCAGCGCCAGATACCTTAACAGCTTATCAAACACTAGCTATCAACACAGCCATAAGAAGACTTCATCCAGTTGATCTTCCCTTTAGATCAAATTATAAATAACTTCCAAATATGTAAAATTATATATATATTTACACGTATTATAAATATATAATTAGCTGCGAATTGTTTCTATTGGAAATAGATGATATAGTGGTACGATCCGTTGGCTTAGAACTATATACTGCCTTCAGCTAAAATATGTGCATTTGTTAAGTTTAATCATGATTGCTTTTAAGCTATACAAATTCAGACAGACGGACATGGTTATATGGACTCGCCTAGTGATGCTATCCAGAATATACATATATACGTTATGGGCTCGGAGACGACTCTATCAACGCGTTGCACTCAGCACGATAAAGTGATAATAACTATCATTTTTGAATATTCAACAGTTAAGATTACATCTAAAATGAAAATTTGTGATTTTTCGAGGCATCACTGTATTGCATGTATGTATGTAGATTCGCATTTAGTTTTCATTACTGGACATCTGCTACGTGCAATATAATAATCAACGTGACATTCAATGATATTTCAAAGGTGATCCGCGAAATACCTTTAGCCAGTGGCATTTGAACGGGCCACAAAATACAAATGTGAAGGGCATTTTCTGGAAGACGAACTCCTCCAATAATAATAATAATATTTGATTCCTTCTTACGCACGTTATCAGCTTTATGTGCTACTTGGCAACAGACACATAGACATTATGTAAATATATATATGTGTATATGTATATAGTCGATATGTATGTAGAGCTTGTTGTATGTTCTCGCATGCAATTAATTGTAAGTCAAATGAGACTTTAAATATTTAAATTAATTATATGCACATGCCCCGTTAGCTGCAGGCATTTACGGATTTATACGTTACGCCTATACAATGTATATATATATATATATATATATATGTATATATCTCCGTAAGTTTTGCATTTAATGACTGCTGCGTTTGAGTTTGGGATGATTGATTATACGGGGTAATTAATGTTGATTCTCATCATTAAATCATTTGACTAGCCATCGAGTGTATATTATTTTGATTTATTCAACTGAGCAGTTGTTGCCGTTGTTGAAGTGGAATTATTTTGTTTTTATTTACGGCTGGGCCAAATAACAAATAAACTACAAGATAAGATTGTGAATGTCTCGATCAAGGCTAGAATCATATTTATAGTCAATATGCGTGTTTATTAGCGGCTTAAAATATGATTGATACTCGCATAAAATAAACAAAAAGTGCTCCAATATCGCAAAATGTCGCTTTAAATGAAAGAAATACACAAATACACAATATGGCATGATACTAAGCCAAGAAGTGTTATCACAGCTAGTCAAATTATATATATGTATATATATATATATGTGTACATAACTGCCTAGAAATATCTAATGGCTTCTTCTTCTTCATTATAATATATATTTTTGTAGTGTGCTAGTTTAGTGTCTGACGTATATACTATAATTGATATTTTGAATGTAACCTGTAGAATATTTTGATGAAATCACACGAACCGGTTTAAATATTAAAATATAGAAAATTGGTACCTAACAGCTATGTCAAATAGAATACGCAAAGCCGAACCGGTTAAGAGCCAAATTGCAACAGGAAACGTTAATGGAGACCAACAAATGGACGATCTTGGCCAAAATGGTGCCGAACAAGCCATATTCATATATGATTATCATAACCACAATGATAACTGAATCAATCTTTTTGGATATCCCGCGATCTCTAAATCATGGCCTCTTCACACCTTTCAATATGCAAATTTCATGTGTATAGGCGTGGCAGATTGTGTGGGCGTGAGGTTGGCAACCAGCTAAAAATAGGGTTACATTATACAAAATTACAGTTGATTGAATTGCTAACGCTGCGTATAATAAATATGTGTGCGAATGTGCGAGCGAGCAGATAGATAAGCAACGATAAGCGAGCAGAACTTTTTGGCCTTTCGAGTTGCCCCCATTGCGACAATTTGCGCAGGGCCAACTAGGCCAACACTATGCGATAATACCACGTACGTTAAGGCCAAAATACCGAAATTTGCATTTTTGATTCAACTAACTTTGAACTTCCAAAGTACAAAATAACAGTACATTCAAGTGGCCAAAAATCGGAAACAATTAGACCAACAAAAATACGTGACACTTCAAATTAAGGCATAAATGGAGCATATGAAATGAAATGTGTTTTGGAAAGCGTAGTTTCAGTTACAAGTTTGAAGCGAAAGAGATGGGGAAAATTCTTTGTGCTGCCAAACTAAAACTTTTAATCAGCCAAGTTAGTTTTTGTGAGCACAATCAATTTCACCACTTATTTGCTGGTGTAAGAAGTTCTACGATCAGAAAGAGAGGGAAAATTTATTACCTGGGAAGCTATTCACAATGGCGTGCCACAGATAACCGTTCTTGCTTGTTTTACTACGGTCTTATGATATCAGCAAAAAAACAAAGGAAAATAGCAATATGTGTCGCAAAAATCAAATTAAACAGTACGCGAGCAGTACAGTAAAACCGAAAAAGGTTACCACAATGGTCCCCAGTTACCAAATGCATTCTTACGGGCCTTTCATTGTTTTATAAAATTAGTAAAAACTCTTGTGGCAGCCACAAAATAAAATGGCTTGTGACAAACCTGGCGTGATGTTATGTTAAATATGAAGTATTTTCTGCTAGCAATTTACTTGCTGCGCCTCATAAATGTTGCATCTTAACTTTAATTAAGCACTAATGCTCTTTGGTCGATCTCTTCGACTACAATTATTTTTTATTTTGTTTTTTATATTATACTCGAAAAGTCTTTTTTCTGCATACTCTATAAGCATTTAGTGGACTTTCCCATTAATGAGTGAAAAATGTGTAAAATGGTTGCAATGATTTTCTGCAAGGACATGTAACGGGCAGAAGGAAACATCTCCGGATAAATAAGGTATATATTTTTCTGGGTTTTCCTTAATCCATGCAATATATGTGAGACCATTTTACATTTAAGTGCACCCAGAAATCGTATACAATTTTAATTTATATGTACACATGTTTAATTAAATTTAATTAATTAAATTACCGATCAAATTTCTTTCATTTTATCGCGATAACTGCCTCGATACATTTCGATTTTCGATAGCAATAAAAGGCATAAGCTTCTGATCAATATATGATATACATAAGCATTTCATTTTCAAATCAGATGAGAAACAACTCAAGATATTGTCCAATACCTTTTGTCCGCATGTATTCAAAGAGTTTGTGACTCTAGCCAAGTAGAATTAACAGCTAAAAATACAAAAACGTTAAAATGGCGGCGTCTACTGAAAAAAACCGGCCCGCGGCTTCTTGCGCTTAATCTGGCAGCTGGGTTTCGGCCAGAGCTGGGACTTGGGCATGGTTTCGATGTTCGTTTCGGTTTTGGGCATTGAACCCGTTGCGAGGAGCAGCAGACAAAGATAGAGACAAAGACCCAGACGCAGACTCGGACCAAGGCTAAGGATATTTATAGATTGTGGCATTGCGGCTATGTAGCATACTTATGTATTTATATAGATATATAGCTATATGTATGTATACATATGTATATATATATACATAAGTTTCGAGTTGTTTTGTGCTTTGGCCTAATTAGCAGCAACAACTGCTGGTAATAACAACAGCTAAAGCAACAAGTAATAAGCGCTGCAAAAGCGTAAACACATAAATGCATTTGGCTTTATTCGCTCGTGCACTCATTTGCAATTCAGACAGAGTCGCACAAGTTGGCCGCATTGCTAACTGGCTGGCTAACTGGCAAACTGGCTAACTGACTGACTGACTTGCTGCTTTTGGCCAGATGTGCGATGGCTGCTTACTCATCGCCTGGTTCGTTGGCCACGAACCGCCACCAAGCTGCACACTTTGGTGGCATTCGCTTACACAATACGAAACAACAAAAAAAAGAAGAAAAATCAACAACAAGAACATGAAAAACACAAAACACAAAATATTTAAGAAAAGTAAAAATAAGCAACAGAAACGCTGCATTCAAAGTGGGTTTTCTTGGGTAATGCGAGACTATTTCGACACGATCATGTTTCATGAGAATTATATTTGTACCCGCATGTTAGTGCGTCCGTCCGTCCGTCTGACTTCGTCGTTGCCTTTGCTTTGAAATCTTTAAATGCGGTTATAGGCACCTCAACCTCAGCAAACCGATACAAAAACAGCTTCAACAGTTTCTGCAGTCGCCGCCAAACTGTGTCTTTAATAGATCTCCGACTCTGACTTTGTCTGCTGACTGCTTTTGTTGCCACACAAAGCAACACACACTCACACACATACACACATGGATACATTCTTTTTATACTCTTGCAGAGGATAGTACAAGTTTCTCATCAATAAGCTAAACAGTCTGACTTTTCTTCTAGCTACTTTGAGAGTCGTTTAAAATTGATTTTTTTCATAATTGGATTTTTGAATTTTTTATTTTTGAATATAGAACTAATGAGAAAGACTATTAGCCAGGAAAAAGAAAAGAATTCAGACATTTTTCTTTAATATTTTCCGCAAAACAGCACAATTCACAAGAGTTATTTATTTTGTTTAGCTTTTCAATGCTTCTCTAACTATGAGTTGCAGTTATCTTATGGAAGATAGTGTTAAGATTTATATTAGTTTGACCGTATATTTTTAATTTTCCATTTGATAATAAAAACTTTTAATAACTTCATAAATAAAACCAAGACCGTTTCTGTAAGTCTTTAAATAATCACGACTGTTATGTTAAGTCTTAAAGAAAAGATTAGATAAAGTTATTGCCTGATCCTATATGTTAAATAAGTTTGACTGATATTTGAAATTATATTTATGGCTCTTTATTATTTTTTTTCCATCAGTATTAACGGCTCCATCAACATATAAGCATGAATGAATTGATAAACTTTTGAAGCACATAGAAGAATTAGTTTTTCTGTCAATAACTTTGGCGTCATCTCTATTATCTCTATTTATTTATTGTTATTCCTTATTAATATTTTGCTTATATCAGTCTTAAATCTACTATGCTGATAACTATCATAAGTCGTTTAATGTTTTATATAAGAAACTATAATATATGTTGGTATGGGTTAGGTAAGTTTGACTGTATATTTTTAATTTTCTTTTTAATCAGTATTAACTGCTTTCCGTCTTAAAGCCCAAGGTGATATCAAAAACAAATGACGCATTTTTGCAAGGGTATTTGAACTTCGACAGTTCTCAGATAAGTCTGCTGTCTTATGCCACTCGTATTGGCTTTAAGCCACCACCAAACCAAGACCTAACGACCGCCTGCTGGCATGACTTCATTATATATATATATATATATATATATATATATATATATATAAATAATTTACTACTTGTGTGTATGTAGTGAAAATGTATTGCAAAAAAGTTTCATTTGATCGATCGATCGTTAAGCGATCTGGTATGTTTGGGTATTTATATTAACCAATTTGATTTCAGCCACATGGTGTTGACTGGAGTTGATCACACCCAAGATGACATTTTGGCCTAACGTAAGCCCCATCGACATTCTCAGTTGAGTTTGTTGCCCACCAAGTTTAAAATAGTTTTTAAAATATCCAAAGATCACAACCCTAACCTTAGACAACCCCAAAAATCGCCAAGTAGCTAAACGCAGTTGAGTACATATGATATTGTATCCGAGAATGAGTAATTTTGTGTATTTATTTGATTTATGGCAAACACTCAGGGATATTAATGTCAGTTGGATTTTCTTTTGTACTTACTTGCGAATGCAATTTCCAGTCCTTGTATGCCTTCACAATATAATCCATTTCCGCGTCTTTTGTTGTTGTTGTTGTTGTTTGTTCTTTATGTTGTTCTTTATGAATGAATCTGCGTGTAAAAACGTAAAAAATTCTAAGTAATTACATAAATAATTCACAACACTCGCACAATTGCATTTTTCGAAATTTTTTTACGAGTACGAATCAACTGTTTTGACTTTGATCACGAACTTTTTGATACATTTCTGAGATATTTCTTCATTTCTTTTACAGATCTTTACTCTTATTTGATAACATATATAATTGTGACTAATGGAAAATTTGATTTGTTGACTAAGTCAATGCCAAAGAAAATAGATTCAAAGAAATCGTTTATTTTGTTTTGTCTTTTGGGTTTTGCACTTGAGCAAATCTCCAGTGTGGATTTTTCAAGCGGTTCGTGCACAAATGTGTCTGTGTGTGTATATGTGTGTGTGTGTGTGTATGCGGGTGTGTGTCTGTGTGTGTGTGGTGTGTGTGAATTTGTTTTCCGTCTGCGACAACGTCAAAGCGACGACAAAAGCGGCGTGTACCGCATTTCGTGATCTTTTGCCGTTGACGTTGTGTTTTATCTACGACAAAAAAAAAATATATATATTATTTATTTATTATTATTATTTTTTTACTTGTGTCGCTTTGTTAAGATTTCTGTGCGAGAGAGAGAGACAATTAGTCGCTTGTGTTTGCCGCAAATACATAATTGTATGCATGTGGCTAGATATACATACATATATATACACATCTATATGCTTATATATAAAATAAATACAATTATTAATTGTTGTATGGAAACAGATGCTGCTGCTTTTTGACGCTTGGCAACACAAAGCCAAAGCTTCGCTTCGAAGCGATTTCTGAGTATGTGTGTGTGTGTGTTTTCTTGTATGCTTGTAGTTGTGTATTTTAATGGTAACCGCTTCTTTTTTCTTATTTTTCTTCTTTTTGGGCAGTCATTGGGCACTCACACAAATAAAACTGGGCAGCAAATACGACGACGACGGTGCGGCGACAACGCGAGAGGGGTGCGGAGTGGGAGGTGTCTCAGATTTTCGCAGCGCGCATACGACTAATACTAAACACTAACAACAACAACAGCAACACAGCCAGTAGGCAACCAGCTTCAAGTAACGCTCGATAACAACTAACTAACTGACTAACTGAGCGAACTCCAGCGAGCAGCTCCAAACCACGATCATCGTCAAAGCTCGCGACGACACACGAAGCAACGCTGTCTCGTATTCGTGCTTTGTGCTCCCACGCTGTGTTCTGGAAACAGAGAGAAAGAGAGCAAGAGAACGAGCACCCATTTCTGCATGCAGTCGAAGAATGGGCTGCCTTATGCGGAGCTTCATGCATGCATACATATGTGTGTGTGTGTGTATATGAAATGTTTATTCAAGTCATATCTGCCTGCAACTGATACACTTACAAACAAACTCATTGTTGTTGATTTTTCATGTAATCAAATAGAGATGAGAAGAAAGCACTTATCGCTATTAGATGCTGATAACAGGAGATGAGAGGAAAATGCTTGTCATAGTCTGTGCTCATTAGCATGCAAGGCAAACACAGTTATAACGCAACTGTTTCACTATTTACATATGCTTAGTGCTGTACAACGTCAATAGGAATCCACCACGTGTAAACATCCCAATGCAACTATTGAATAACAATTCTCATTACGGAATGCATTCTTTGTGCACAAAATGTAATGCACACCTATACTCTTTGTGTAGTGAAAAATAAAATATTTTTTATTTTTGTATATATCTAGAATATCTAGAATATCATTACGAAGTAATAAAATTATTGAGTAAAAATAATGAATCAAATTCGTAATGTAATCTTTTCGCAGTTGGCATACAGCACTCTCTCTCTCTCTCCTTTGTCGTTGATTCCGCAATGAGTAGGTGGAAAGTGGGGGTTTTTGTTACCTGTTGTTTTAGCTTACAAAATAGAAAAAGTCATCATTGTGTTGACAATCAGAGAAAAGATAAGCGATGACTGCTGTCAAACAAGGCAATCCATGTTGCATCTCTTTCAAAATATCGATAACGGCTATCTACCGTTAGTAGATTGTTTACTAACAGTAAATGTTACAAACAAAAAAATATCTATATAACAGGACTGATGTTGCCAAGCACTGATATCGACTATTAGAATTAACCATTCAGTTTTGCAGCTGGCGAGTAAAAGTGAAACCATAATATGACGAGAAGAAGAAGCAGCAGCGCTGTGACGTCATCGTTACGAATTGGAAACTCGAAAGCAGTATCGAGTTATTTATTATTATTATTATTTATTGAATGAATTAAGAATGTGTTAATTACAAAATCACGTACGATTCAAATACTATTGTAAGATTTTAACATTTGTTGGTTTTTTTGCTTGGCTTGTTTTGTTTGAGGATCTCATATTTTTATAACAACTTTGTCAAAGGCAAAGTTGCCCCAAAATAATGCGGCCCACTTGAAGAATATATTATGGCTCAATTATTGAATTGCAACTAATTTGAAAAATAAACACAAACACGTTAACAATTGTCAAAGCCTAATTAAATTTTTGTCCGCAAAAGCTGTGCAAATAGGTGGATGCGACTAATATAAAATGTGTGACAATTGTGAAAAACAAATCTGTTATCATCAGCGAAAGAAGAAATCCAATATAAATAAATAACATATTTATATTTTGGTCCGGCACCAAAATCAATGCATACATTTCGATATCTACATCACAATATAGTGTTCAAAATTTATTATCGTGACATTAAAATTGGTTATCATGATTTCATTTAATTAAAGTCAGGTGTATGATTTAATTAGCAACTTTTTAAATTGCACGCCAAATTAAAACAACTGCCAGTGTGTACACATGGCGAAATTTTAATATGCAATAGAGCAAGCAGCTTGCTGTCGTTAACTTGCCACCTGTGTTCGCTCATCTGGCAGTATTGGCATGGCGATGCCATTTTGTAGTAGTTTGAATTGTTTTTGCTTAGATTTGCTATTTGCATGTAGTCTTTTATATTATTGAGTCCTATATAATATAGCAGAAATTAAGCTGTGCTTAAATTAATTTCGCGGCTAGTATTAAAATTTAAAACAAGTGAAATTTTCAATAAGAAACAATTGAATTCCCCCAGTCCGGCAACACCAGAACCACAGAACATCTTATAAGAATTTGCATACGTCTTATTTGATTTAATGTAATCACTAATTAGACATTTTACTCACCGAGCAAAAGGATTCGTGAACTCGTTTAAAAGAATGCCACTGTCAGCTGACTGCGCTCACCGGCTACGTTTCTTATTGGAATAATGTTCATATCCAAATGCGGTCACACTGGCAGTTAAAACCGCAATTTTGCCCAGGTAAGACGCACTCACGTTTGTCACCTGATTGCTCGGTAAAAAAAAATTTAAAACTCAGTCCCGTTATGCGTGCGTCGTGAAAGTAAAAATTTAAATAAATTTCGATTAGCAACAGAAACAACGTCAACAATCAACAGCAACAATTTGCAGAACGCGTGCTAAAATACGTGAGTGTGTGTGTGAGAGAGAGAGCGAGTGTGTATGTGTTCGTGAACTGTTAAGGAATTCCAATAAGAAATGTCACACAACAAGCGAAGAGTGCGTACAATTGAATACCTAACGCAAATATCGACAGCGACGGCGACGGCGGCAGCGGCGATATCGCTGCCAGCACACCGAGTGGAAGAGAATAAGGAGGAAGAGCCAACTCCAGTCTCAGCTTCAGTTAGTGTTCAGGCCTTGCCACCCGTTCCACCAATCCGATTGCGACGCGAGCAAAATGTGGATGAGGATTTAGCAAGGTGAGCAGCAGTAACTGTAACTCTAACTGTAACTCTGTTATTATGATTGTGGTTTTCCAGCCGGCTTTCGTGGAAAACCAAAAACACACACACACATACATACATTTCCTTATATGTGCAGTGTGTGTGTTGCTCTCTCTCTCTCTCTTTCTATTTCCTCTAACTCACTCTTGTTGGCTTCCCGCATATTTCGCCCGTTTTGATTGTCAAAACGTAAACAACATTTTTCTTATTGTTGTTGTATGAGCAATATTTCTTCTTCTTCTCTTCTGTTTATTACGTACCAATTTTTGTCAGCTAAAAATTGCATGCATGGCAATAAAAAAAAGAATTGTAAATTTAGCTTGAAACTTAACACTCGTTTTTTTTACAAAAAAATAATGTTTACAATGTGGCATTTATCGTGCAAAGCCAAATGAATGTAAACGAGTCGCATATTTTTTTTAGCTTACCTGAAAATTGTCTCTTCAAAGATATTGCTGATAAGAAATACCATTTGTCTGATAAGACAAGGCGCACATACACGCACACACTCACATGTCTTTTCCCCTTGTCTTATTCATGCATGAGACATATTTACATACACACACACGCGTGCATATTTCGCATTTATTTTGATTTTTTCCAATGAAAATTTTCGCATGACTTTTTTGCTCGAAATAAATAAATGTCAAACATAGATTTGGTTTGACGTGTGTATGTGTATGTGTGTGTGTGTTGCCGGCGTGTCGCCTATTTAAAATTTAGTGAAATTAATTTGTGTATTTCTCTCTCACTCTCTCTCTCTCACACTCTGGCACTTGTTGTTCTTCTTCTTCTTAGTCTTCATCTCCATTTCGTATACCAGTTTGGCAAATGGGTGCAGGGGGGGGGGGGGGGGGTGTGTGTGATATTAAAACGCGTTTAATATTTATATGCACATGTGTGCGTGTGTGTATATGTGTGTGTATACTTTTATACGTGCGCTTGCACATTCCGCTTTGTTAACCTCTTTCGTTATGCGTTGATCCAAACTCAACGCAACGCAACCAAATTCAACGCAAGCCAAAACGTCAATTCTGTTTTGAAATCGAATTCGCTTTCTTCTCAAATTCCAGTTGGTCTTCTTCTTCTTCTGAGTCGTCTCTCTGTCTGTACGTATTTGTCTCTCAGTCTGTCATTTGAGATGTTAACGGTTGCCAAAACTAAGTCAGCGAACACATAACAACTCACGTAGCCATTGCCCCTTTTTTATGTTGTTTTTTTGTTTTTGTTTTTCCAAGCACGATCAATCATGGTCATCCCAAATATCTGGCAACGCTTGCACTTGAACTTCAAACTGAATACTTTGACTCTTTCTCTCTCTCTCTCTCTTCCACACGTAGTCCTTTCCATTCCACATGGCCTTGCCAAAAAAAAAAAAAATTCACTTAACACAAACAATTTGCATTTGAAAACATTTCCGCAGTACGAAATCAATGTGGTGCAAATAATAATTTTTGAAATAGATTTCATTGTTTATATTTTCTTGTCCATAAATTTTATGGACCAATTGGACTTGGCGATTATTATGAACCAGATATTGAGTACTTCAATATCCTCACCATTAGAATATTATTATTAGAATATTTTTTTTTATTACTCAAATAAGTCGAAGCGCTAGATTTAGTATATTGTGGGGAGCATTAAATTACAAATTTAAAAAAAATTAAAATACCTTATTCAAGAAGCAGCTCTAAGAAGTTTTGCAAGTTTATCAATTAATATGAATTTGATAATTTGTGAAATTTTTACTGGAGTGAAAAACTCATTTTTTTACATATGTAGTTAAATGCTCGTTTTGTAATCGATTAGCTATCAATTATGTTCGCTAAACATATTAATTAAATTTCTGGCAAAATGTGATAAGACCAAATATGACCGTCATAAAAAAGTGCTTGATTTAATGGCCATAATTTATTGAACATCCGATGTTATTTTGAATATGCATGTGTTTTTATGTAAATATGTATAAATGTGCTAAAAAGGAAATGGTAAGCTGAGGTACATATGATATATCTAAAATATAATAAATAATAGAGGATATATAAGTTAATATACATATGTCCAATTATGTTCTCATATTTAAAATAAAAGTGATATTGCTTGTCGAAAGCTGAACAGCTTCCATACTCAGATAACTCATACGTGCCGAGTGATGGTCAGTATTGATTATTTAAGATTGACGCTTGTCTAACTTTGTTGCCCATTCGGTGTTATTTATACTATATTATACTATTTATACGGTGCGTATGCTTAATTTGCATATTATGTATACGCATCGGTGGACTGAACAGCACAAAGAGTAAACACAACCGCTAATACGCTTGCTTGCCTGCTTGCTTGTACATCATTAAATATCATTACTCAATAAGAATTATAATAATAACAATATATATATAATACTCGCTCGCCGCAAACAAAAATACAACCACAACAAAAACAATCCACAACATTCGTAAAAAGCAATCGCTTGATCTTCCGTCGCTTTGCTTACACTTGTGTTCCACTTGCGTTCTACCAACTAACAACTCTCTCTCGCTCGTTCTCTCTCTCTCATTGTGTCTCTCTCTCTCTTGTGCCACCCACCAGATACTCTCACTCTCTATTTTGCTATCTTTTCTGTGCCTGCCCGTGACTCTCCACACGATCTCTTCGGGATGACTCTTTTTTGCTTTGTGCGCCTTTGCCGATTAGTTTGTCGCCGTTCGCTGTGCGCTGCGGTCACTGCGCGCTTTCGTTTATTTTCGTTTCCCGCAAATGTGTGTGTATATGTGTGCATGCTTATGTATGTGCGATTGTAATACATACACGAATACAAGTAACTGTGTGTGACTCTATGGGGTAAATTATTGTTAAAGTGCTAATAAATTGTGGGTTTGCCGCCGCATTTCAATTCGCACACGACAATGGCCGGCCGCAACAAGTGGTCGCCCCAACATTTGTATTTATTGCCTGCCCAAAACGTTTACCTTGTGAAATTCATCGTCTGATGGATAGATGCATACATGGCAGGCGTGCGAACTGGCAAAAAAAAATATATATGTATATAGAAAATATTAAATACTTGGTGATGCATTAGTTTAGGGCGAGATCAGTGTGATAGCCATCAAGTTGTAGTTGACCAGCAATTAATTAGTTGGCCACACTCGACATCGATTCAAAGTTCTCTTCAGGGTTGCTATTTACAAGTGACTCGCTGTTTGTCTTTTGACTCGATTAATTGTAAATTTATTGTCGTAGTGCTGCACTGCAATAATTAAATTCGTTGCTGTTATTCCCCCGCCATCCAACTAAAGTGAAATCTTATAAATATTTTGTGAAATACCGCAAAAAGGCGCAGAAATCCGAACAGTATTACCATTGAGTTCCGATAGTGGGCGAGACAGTAGCTGCAAAACTGTACACTTTGACTCAAACTGTAGGAATTGTATTGAATGCGAAATGCCGCGAAAAAGGTAAGTAAAAAAGCAAAAGAAAAAGAAAAATGAGATAAAAATTGTTAGCTTCGGTATACCAAAGATTAAATACCTTACTTGGTTATACATATATATATATAATAAAAAACACACTTAAATAGTGCGTTAGACTGATATACTTGTGAAATTAGAAGATTATGTTTTTATTAATTAATAATTATACTCTTTATTATTGTATAATGCAAAAAATGCCTGTAAAAAAAAGTAAATGTTAATAAAATACACTCATTTGGCAAAGATACCCGTGAGAAAAAAGAAGATTAATTATCCCATTAGGTTTATAAAAAGTTCACTTTAATTTTCATACAAATGAGGTGCTTTTTACAATAACCCAGGTATATAAGAAGAAAAAAATACACTTTGAAAACAAATGGGGTTTTTTCCTCCTTGACTGGTTTATCTAAGATCCAGTATATATCCATATACCATATATAAAATAAAGAGTTTCGAACAGGTATTTCGCACTGAATCCAGTCTGAAGGAGTGATGCAATTGAGCGTTGAAATTATGCTACTAGTTTTTGAGTTTTTTTTTTTTTTTTTTGGTCGTCAATCACATGAGTTTTACATATGGCGGGGTATAAATCAGATCCGCGTTCAAATTAAAGCATAATTAAAGGCATTACAATCTGTCTGATGCAGGCGTGCGATAGATAAACCAGATAGATAAGATAACGCCACAGTTCCGCCCACCCACAACTGCTCCCGCATTCGATCCCTATAGTATATATATATATATATATATATATAGTTGCTTGTTTTATCGGCGATTAGCAGGCATTTCTACAGTTGTTGCTTTTACTGTTTGCCAATTAGCGCTGCAATTAAATTAGAACAAATCCAGAGCTGAAACTCATCCACTTCTCTTACTATTCTACTCCCCTGCACCCCTTGCTCAGAGTGGAGTTCCGCGTGAAGCAGTCGTCGTCGTCGCGTCCCATGCCAATGGCAAACATACGCAACGGCACATTGGAGGAGGATCTGCATCCGGACGATGAGCTTGCTGCCAACTATGAATCATTTGGCACCACACCGCCTCGCACCCGTCTCAAGATTAAGAATCGCGACTGGGAACGCAAACAGAAGTACAACATTGCTGAACCGTAAGTTGCCAACCGATTGTTCCATACACTTCAATTTAAGATTAGGGTTTTTGCTAAATAAATAAAAAAAAAATAAAAATAAGACTAATTTTCTCAGAGTTTTTCATATGTGAACAAAACATTGGTATTTTAAGATTTAAGATTTCAAATATGCAAACATATTATTCATTTAATTTAAGTTGAAAATTATGGCGATAAGTTGAATGAGCTCCCTCTGAGCTAATCGACCTCTGAGGCACTTCTACTTTTCGGAAATGAATTTTTTAATAATAGAAATTAATTCTAAAAAATATATAAATCGTCATTGTCGATTTTGGGGAATGACTTTATAATTTTTAAAATGAATTTTCTTATGTCTACAAATTATTTTGAAAACCAAGAAAAATTTGCTAGTATTCAAGAGTATTTTATGGAATTCCCCGTGTATATTCTGCGTGTATATACATACATATATATACCTATATAAACATATACATATATACACATATATATATATATACATATATATCCAGATATATTCATATATACATATCCCCATTCTTTGCCTTCCATTTAGTTCCCCAGCTGCAGCGGATAGCGTGGCGGGTGGCACACCCAAGAAGGGCATGACGAAGATGGCCCGAAATCGTGTCCAGCGCCGCAATACAATGGACTGTGCCCTGCTTAACGAGATGTTCGTCAACGAGGAGAGCAAACGGACGGACAAGCGACTGCAATCGCTGCTCCGGGACTCGGAGCGCGAGATGAAGAACTCGCAGGCAACGGCGACGGCTGTAGCGCCGCCCCGTGGCAGCAGTTTCCATGAGGTGCCACATCCGCTCGAATCGCAGGACAAGATAATGCCGCTTAGCTCGGATGAGCCAATGCGCATTGCCCCCACGGTGGTGGAGAGTTGCAATCGTTATCGTTGCGTATCCTCGCGACCCATTGGCTGCCGTTCGTCGGCACCGCCATTGGCATTTGCGGCGGCGCTGCCCACACTGCGGGTGGATATGAAACCGACGCCTGGTTTGACCAAGCGTAAGGATTTCCACGAGACGTTCGCCAATCTGATCAAGTTGGGCAGCGTCGATAGGCAGGATGGGAAATTGTCGCAGGAGGAGCACACGTGGCAGACAGAGCTGAAGGATCTTATCTGGCTGGAATTGCAGGCGTGGCAAGCTGATCGCACCGTCGAACAGCAGGACAAATATCTGTATGATGCCCGCCATGGTGTCTCCGATCTGCTCGACCAGATCATTAGATACAAGTTTCAGGCACGCTACAAACGCGAGCCCAGCCTTGTGAGCCTCGACAGCGGCATAAATTCGGACGCCAACTCCAATGCCAGCTGTGAGTAGTACCCAAATCGATGTTCACTTTTTTGAATGAACATTCATTAATATTTTCACCCTTGCAGCTCCCTTGCCGAGCAAGTTGTGCCAGGGCTGCATGTCCCTGTACTGCAAGGATTGCATGGAGCGACAGGAGTTGGCGCTGCGCGAAGTCACCGATCTGCTGGCACGCTTGGAGGCCGCCGAGGCCTTGTATCCTTCTTCCCAGGCAATGGGTGCCTTGCATCCCATTTACAAATCCCAGAAATTTGTGGGTCGCATCAAGGCCATGTGCCTGTGGTACAACATTACCAAGCAGAACAGGCTCAAGCTTAGTATTCTGGGCCAAATTCTGGCAAGGTTTGTGCTCACCTCTATTTAAAAGTTGAAGCAAAAAAAAAACCCAATCAGACCAAAAATTGTTAAACTTAAATAGGTTAAATTAGAAGAAGGGACTAAAAATGGTTTCTCTTTGACAGACTGCAGGATGAGAAATTCTCATGGCCGGTGCAGACATCCTACATGGGCTCGGACAGTGGAAACTCGTCGGCGTCCGGTGTAGAGAACGATGACTCTGCTGTCAATTCCATGGACTCGGCGAAGCCACCGAGCGTGGTTAGCAATGGGCAGACAATGCGACGAGGATGCGGCACCATGTCCTGTGCCCGGGTGCAATTCATGTTGAACGACTCCACACACATGCCGGGCGAAACCTCCAGCAGCAATGAGTAAGTGCAGCCACTCGGAACTGAATTGAATTCTCATTTTTTTTGCGTTTCTTCAACACAGATCCACCTCAACGGAGATCAGTCAGCTGTCCAATGAGCTCTCGGCTTGCCACTTGCGCAAGGGTTCGATGCACGACATCAACATCTTTAGCGTGGAGCCGCTGGGCACCTCGAGCAACGATTGCAATGGCGAGCAGAGCTCCGGCCTCTATCGGAAGTTCATTGAAAATGTGCTCAAGTGTCGGGGATTGGCCAAATCCCTCGCCTTCCTCCATCAATTGCACACGGTGGCGCTGTACAAGGCGCACATTGCACTCGAGAAGCCTGGCGCTGAGGATCTGGAGGATTTCGAACTGGACGCAGAGATCAGTGAACAGGATGTGCCACGCATGGATCCACAGATCAGTCGCGAACAGGTCATCGAGTTGCGCACCTATGGCTACTGGAGCGAGGAGGCCCAATCCCTCAATCTGCCCTCGTACATTCCCACATTTGTGTTCCTCAGCGGCATTCCTCTGCAGTTCATGCATGAATTCCTGCGAATGCGCCTCGAAACGCGACCGGTGCGCCCCAATCCCCTCAGCCTCGAGCAGCTGATGAAGGAGTTGCGCGAGGGCCTAACACTGGCGCTAACGCATCGGGAGCGCTATCAGCGACATATAACCACAGCGCTGGCCGAGAACGAAACCGAACTGGGCAGTTATATGACCATCCTCAATCAATACGATGCCACGATTCGCAAAACCTTCGAACTCTATCTGGACTACATTGATCAGTTGGTGTTGGTCGCCGTGCCGGAGACGAATCAGAAATCGGTGCTGGAAAAGGAATGGATGTTCACCAAGCTAATCAGTCCCATGATCAAGGGCATGCACACCTTGGCCGCCCAGAAATTCTGTCGGATTATTAGCAAACTGTTGTGCGGCATTTCCACACGGCTGGTGAAGCGTTCCGAGGAGTTGAACGAACAGGTTGCTAGCACCACACAGAACAATGATAGCGAAGATCTCAAGTGGCAACTGTTGACCATTTGCCGGGAGACCCAATCATTGCTCACCGTCGAGCGGGAGCGTTCCATTAAGGTGCTCTTCTTTGCGAAGACTTTTTGCCGTGACGTGGAGACGACGGATTTCCATCGGGAGCACTATGAGCACGATGTGGCCAATCAGCAGCATGATTTCATCTGTTCGGATGTGAAGGCCGCCTTTAAGTTGCTCCAGCACGATGTGCTTGAGGTGCGCAACAAGCTGACGGACATCATTAAGGGTGTTCAGCTGCGCTGCTGCCTTCGCAATATGTACGATCTGGACGAACAGGATCGGTTGGCGGTCATGTCACGCACTCGGGAAATTCTACATCAGGGCTACAAGTTTGGTTTCGAGTATCACAAGGATGTGATTCGGTTGTTCGAGCAACGTATCATGGATGTCAAGGATAGCAGACACACTGTGGACTTGGCTTTGGGCATCATTTCGTTTGCCCAGATGTGGATGCACTTCGTGATGGAACGGTGCGAACGGGGGCGTGGCATGCGTCCACGCTGGGCCTCGCAGGGGCTCGAATTCCTGATGCTTGCCTGCGATCTGCAGATCACTCAGCATCTGGACGATCCCCAATTCGAGGAGTTGAAACAGCAAATGGATCGCTGCATTTCGCATGTGATCGGCATCACCTCGGAGCCGGAGAAGGTGATACGCAAAAAGGCATCGCCACGTACACGGAAAACCTCCTCGCCGGCGACCAGCCGCAGCCGGACACCCACCCGTACACCCATGTCCGCCGGCGTAGCGGTCAATCCCAATACGCCGCCATTGCAATCGCCACAATACAATAAGCTTCTGCATCCACAGTTCAGCTTGAAGGAGGAGCTGCTCCAGCAGCAGTCCTATAGCTCTGTGGACAGTACGGATTATGTGGAGGCGCCAACCAGTGCCATGAATGGCGAGTTACGCCTCCTGGTACCACAAACGCCGCCCATTTTCTCGGGCAAGACGAGCACACCCTCAACACCGTTGGCCTCTCGCCACGAGCGTGTGCGCGATGCAGTGAATCGCCTCGATCTGGATCTGGAGGAGTGTCTGCGCGAACGCCGGCTCATTGGGCAAGTGAAGGCGCTAAATTCGTGCGACAAGGTGCAGATTAGGGCGCGCAGCGTCAACTTCCGTTGGCATCGGGGCATCAAGATTGGCTGCGGACGCTTCGGCAAGGTGTACACCGCGGTGAACAACAACACCGGCGAACTGATGGCCATGAAGGAGATTGCCGTACAGCCGGGCGAGACGCGTGCCTTGAAGAACGTTGCCGAGGAGCTGAAAATTCTGGAGGGAATCAAGCACAAGAACCTGGTGCGCTATTACGGCATCGAGGTGCATCGCGAGGAGTTGCTCATCTTCATGGAGCTCTGCTCTGAGGGCACCCTTGAATCGCTAGTGGAGTTAACTGGTGGTTTGCCGGAGGCACTCTCCCGCCGCTTCACCGCCCAGCTGCTGTCGGGCGTTGCCGAGCTGCACAAGCACGGCATCGTCCATCGGGACATCAAGACGGCGAACATCTTCCTTGTCGATGGCAGCAATAGCCTCAAACTCGGTGATTTTGGCTCCGCTGTCAAGATTCAGAACCACACCACCGTACCCGGCGAACTGCAGGGCTATGTGGGCACCCAGGCATATATGGCGCCCGAGGTCTTCACCAAGACGAACAGCGATGGCCATGGACGCCTGGCCGATATCTGGTCCGTGGGCTGTGTCGTTGTCGAAATGGCCTCCGGCAAGGTAAGTGATAACCTATAACTGATAACCTCATAAGCTGATAAGCGACTTTTAAATATTTACCACAAGCCTCAAGCGGTAAATTGTTCAAATAGTTTTGATATTACGTGCCTTAGATTGGGTAAAATGACTGCAAATGCTTTCAAACTGTAACTCGCACACGAACGAAAGACTTGATATTGATTCAAGTGTTTTTCAAACTGCAAAAATAGTTTTGCCATTACGTGTCTGTGGCAACACTGAAGCTTTAATTGAAGCTAGCAGCCGGTGGTGTTAACTGCTCACTCTGGTGCAACTCATACATAGCAAGAACAGCAGAGCAAACAATTCCAATGACTGCAATGCCAGCTTCATCTTCGAAGCAGCGACTGCAAATAGCTGGGAAATATTTGCCTTAGATCACAACTCTAAAATTGTAATATCAATTGATTATTGTTGGCACAGAGACTTTTCAATTGCAGTCCTCATTTTGTTTTCAAATAGTTTTAATAGCTTTAAATTATAGCGTTAGTGACGCTAAAGCTGTGCCCCTGAAATTGATCCCTTAACATTAATCACAATTAACTACAGTGCGAGACTCTAAAAGTGTATAATGCTGTAAATGTGAAAGCTTGACTCTACAACTGTAAGATGCAGGAATTTGATTGAGTTGAATTTAAAAAAGCAACTAAAGGAGATATACATATATGCAAGCAATTTAGCGTGGATTAAGAGAGAGTGTGCCGAAACTATTTGAAAACTAACTGAATATTTAGGAAAATATGAGTATAGTAAATTTGTAAACAGTTCTAGAAGAGTACAAAGCAAATTGGCTACAAATATTCCATTGTATTTGTTATCTTTATAGCGACCATGGGCACAGTTTGATTCCAATTTCCAAATCATGTTCAAAGTGGGCATGGGCGAGAAGCCGCAGGCGCCCGAGAGCCTCTCGCAGGAGGGACACGACTTTATCGACAACTGTCTGCAACACGATCCGAAGAATCGTCTCTCAGCCATTGAGCTGCTCGAGCAGAACTTTTGCAAGGTAAGCGCAGAATAAGCCAATATATATATTGCATAAGAATGGATTAATAAACATTTGACTGATTCTCTTGTTGCAGTCTGGCCTGGATGAGGAGTGCAGCAGCGAGCAGCTGCAGGCGCAGATGCGTGGCTCCTTTCGGCGCAACATGACGCAGAGCTAATCCCGATATATATATATATATATATATATATGTATATATATATACACGAGTGTGTGAATTGTATAATAATAATTATATTGTCGAGTTATTGTTGGACAATAAATATCCTATGAGAAATGAACAAGCTTATGCTTTAATCCAATTGTAAATTTATTGACCCTTGCCACGCGTTGCAAACTCAAAATCGATATGAAAATCGATGCGATTCAGTTTATCCAGCATAGTCAAAGACGGTAGTGTCAGTTGGGGGCCCGTATACTGTGCTCTCCATAGGTGGTGCTGGTGGTGTTACACCACCACCGGCTCCAGGTGTGGGATTTGTAACGCCATTGGGTGGTGTTGGTGCGGCAGTCTGTACTGTTGGCACTTGGGCTTGGATCAGAGGCGCAGTGCACAGTAGGATTGCCAGGCACAGGCTCAGCAGCAAATGCAGCACTGCAATCAAGTGAGTTCCATCATTTTAGTTCATATTCCATTGATTTGATATAATTTGTTAGCATTCGTTTAACTTACGTTTCATGTTGAAAATATTTCGTTGACTGTTTGCCCATCGGCTTGATCGTGCGACTTATATGCTGATGACCATGCGACGAATTCGTTTTATTCTCTTTAATTAATTGAATTTATTAATCAAGTCTATCTGCAGTTACCTTATCTCTGTTGCCAAGATTGGATATGCGACTTTTCTTGGAAACAACTAACTAGGTACGTATGTATGCATTTGGCAATGGCACATACTAGTCATGAAGATATTTAGGGGAGTGTAATCACCCATTTAAACCTTAGACCCATTATATATACATATATACACATATATTCATATATATGGGTCAAGACAATTTCCCATGCGATGTATTTATTTTTATTTTTGTGATTTTTTGCATGCATCAACATTGAACCAAATTCAACTTAATCGAGTATACAGCATATATAGATCAGATAATAAATTGGGTTTTGAGTTTTGAGTGATTTAACAGTTGAACGAATACATAAGTACATATATATAGCAACAATGAACACAGCAACATATATATATATATATATATATATATATATATTAACCGTACAATTTTGCGGTTTGCATTTTAACATTTCCATATATAATAATTTCTCTTGTATATAACATAGATTATTTATGTTTGTATGTGTGTATATAGTATATTCAAATAGATGTATAACATAGTTAAGATTCTTGTCATCACTACAAAACAACAACAGATATTCATACAAGTATTATAATTGTAATGTATATAGTATTTGTATATATTCCATTTTCAAATAAGTTTAGGTCTTTAATATTCGTTTGATATGTTTTCTGTTCACTTTTCTTCTTCTTTTTTTTTGGTAAATATGGTATATAAATTTACTGATATGTATTGTTACGTTTCAAGTCTATATACGTACAATGATTTTGAATTTGCTTGACAACAAAACATCAACGTCAACATCAACAAATAATTATTCATATTATATTTAGTTTCTGGCTCACTTTTTATTTGTAACAAGCATATATGTAGTAGTAGGTGTGTATATATATCTATGTGTAATTCTTTTGTGAAACAGCAACAAAAGGACAGTTAACATGTATTCAATATATATGTATATATTTTCTGTATTATTTCCAACATCAATTGCAATAACATGTTATATACTTCAAGGGGCATTTCAAACACAACATTGAACGAAGAGTATTGCCTACTTTTGAGCTGCAAGCTACAGTGGATGCCAAAATTGTCAATTTCAATTCATATTCACTTTAGATAGATAGTTAGTTAATACAGCCAATTAGATGATACTAACACTCAAGTTAAAGCTCTAACACAGCTAAGCTAATCATATAATATTGCATAATTTATCAACACAGAATAAATATATATATATATATACATATATATATATATGTATGTATATTTATTTATTTATTTATTTAACAGCACTAACAGTTGCGCATAAAATTGCTCTAAAACACATTTAATTGACCAGAGTTTCTCTTTGTCATCTACTAAGTAGTTACACGGGTTAAGGGGTTAAAGCAAATGAGTTTCAATAATGCTAACGATTACCAGATTGATCTCAATTCAATGATCGAAATGAGTTGTACAACACTAGAAATTGTCTGATTAACTGATGACGTC
Organism: Drosophila cognata; assembly: GCA_035041535.1. Taxonomy (NCBI): domain Eukaryota; kingdom Metazoa; phylum Arthropoda; class Insecta; order Diptera; family Drosophilidae; genus Drosophila; species Drosophila cognata. Next base: position 5,100,403 of record JAWNLC010000571.1, on the reverse strand, counting down.
GTGTGGACGCTAGTTGACTACACTATGCATTTTTCGCAATTATTCATTCGTATATACCCCCGCAGTGGGTATTATTATATATATTCGGGACCCGATTAAATGGACAGATTTTTGGTTTTTGCCAAGATATGCCGACAAATGTAAGTGGTCGTGACTGTTATCATCTTTTTGTGATCATTATATATATATATGTATGTATATATAATAGACGCCAAGCTGCAAGGGTATTTTTAATTCGGCATGCCGAAGATAAATTTTCGTTCTTGTTGGATGTGTTGTGTTTGTAGTTGTATAGTTAATGCGATTTCGTTCAAGTATCTTTACGGATCAATTGTTGCTAAGGTACATTTACTGATATGTTTAGTTTGTTGCAATTTGCATTTAAGCAACGATTTCCATTTGCAGCATTTAATTCTGCAGCAGATCATGCATGATGTCCAGCGAGTCCTGCAAGGATTTGGCATAGCGTGAGGCGCTTGTGTCCTCGCACGCATAGAATGCCGACACACAGAAGACAATCTGCTCCGGCTGTGGATTATAGGAGCAGCCATAGCCACGTGGTGTCACCGGACCATAGCCCATAAAGCTATCCGTACTGCAGGCGACCTATGAAAATGAAATGATCAAATGACAATTTAGTCCAAAGTGCACAATAAATTGATAGCGAAACTGGTCAAAATTGACAATTAGACAATTAGTGGCTTACATGTGGAGCTGGTGGTGCTGTTTGTATGGTGCTGTGGTGCAAAATATTAAGCAATTAGACAATAATGGTGCAAATAGTGTGTTGCAATGAAATGAAAGTAGTGCGCAGTGCTTGGTGCAAGTTGCTGTGCAGCGCCATCGATAAGTGGACAGCAGCTGATGTTGTTGGATACCTGACTGGTGGAGAGGAGAAAGCATTGCGATATCTTATACGATTCATCGGTGAAGAGCTCGTGCAGCTCGCCGGTAACCTCCACGGATGCCTCGCGCAGCCCCAACAAGGGTATATCGATGCCGCTGCCCAAAATATTCTTAACCATCACCTCAGTTTGGCGAGCGACGGCGCAGCGGAAGAGCTCACGCAGATGGTCCTTCTGTGGAGAGCAGCATGTATCAATTCAAAAACGTGCCCGGGTTACAGTTTTGTGATGCTTGTGGAGAAATACTCACGCTATAAATGCTAAATTTGACTTTGCGAGCATCCTCCTCGTCATCCTCGCGATCGCTCTCCAGCGGTACATTAGCACCCTCGCCCTGACACATCGCCTTGGCCCACTCCAGAGCCTCGGTGCTGGCAGCACGGATGCAATCCACGCGACCCTATCCAACAAAAGAGACAAACTTAGTAAAAATCAGCCAAGGAGAAAGACAGAGAGAGATCGATAAGCTTACGTGCAGAAAGCGTCTGGTGGAAGCACTCTCGTAGGTGGCCACAAGGTGGCCGTAAAGTCTGCAATGCATCAGAATGGTTTCTAATATAAATTTCTATAATATGAATAGCTTAATATAATATCTTCGATATGTACGGTGTAAGCTTATTTTACTTAAAACATTTGAATTAAAATGAGAAAAACCGTTTTTGAAATACAAATTTCGTTTCCAAGACAGATGCTCCTGACTCCTCCACCTCCTCATTTATATATGTTTTTTTTTTTTTTTTTGAGTGTACAATTTAGAATAGAGTTGGAAGACTCACTTGTAGTGGGCCAGTTGCAGGGCGAGCTGTATGTAGACGTCCGGACTGACCTGGCAGGATTTGACAAAGTTCTTGCCATAGCCCTTGTAGCGATACACGTAGAAGTCCAGATTATCGATGGCCTTGTCCACGCTGAGCGCCGCCTCGGCAAATCGTCGCTCCACCTGGGCATTTAGATGCCACTCCAGGCGCTCCGGTGGTGGCAAATGATGCTGCGGCAAGCCGTTATCATCATCCGGATGCTCAACGATGTTTTTGTAGATCTTCTCGAGCAGCTGGACGACTGCGATACCTTCGGAGGTGGAGTGCTCGTAGCACAGGCCCCAGCTTCCATCGGTGCAGATGATGAGCTGTAAATGGGAAGCGGATCAGATTGAAACCACAAACGAGATAGAGACGAAGAGAGAGAGAGAGAGAGAGAAAGAAAGAGTATTTTATTCGAAATTGATTTGCCCACCTGCATGGTCTTGTCGAACCAGCGATTAGCCGAGTTGAATTCACTGCCACCGCCGTGGATCATTTCGTGTGCCATGTTCGTCTCATCCCGCTCGCCAGCTGTGTGCATGGTGGGCGTGGCACCCGTAAAACCACGTGCATTGAAATTGGCGCCCAGCGGTTCATCCAAACAGAGCACTACCAGAGCCGTCTCAATTAGCTCCAGATTGCGCCTATTTTGCTCATCCCACTGCAGAGCCTCACGATCCTGGGCCCATTGGGTACGCGGTTCGGCAGTGAGAAGCCCAACCGGGGCCGGCTTGGCTGGCAGACAGGGTGCATCGCTAAGCACGTAGAGGATCTGGGAGGCGATCTCGCTTTCGGACAGTTTGCCACGATCGCAGGCCTGCAGGACAACGCAGTACATCTGATTACGACAGATGAGCACCACATGGCGATCCTCATCGATGTCCGGGTTGGTCTCGGCACGCTTCGGCAAATACTGTGAGTCGCGCTCGACGCCCGGACGACGACAGGAGCCAAGCAGCCGATAATATTGGGCCATGCACAGCGGCTGATGCTTTTCGCGCGAGGCGGCACGCTCGAGCGGCAGATCGCCGCTGTCCAGCATTTCCTTGTGGGCAAGGATGCCATCGAGCAGCCGGGCGGCAAAGTGGGCCACATCGTGCACGGTCTTAAAGCGGCGCGGCGGAAACACCATGCCCGGATTCGAGTTGATGGGTAAAGGGATGCGCACGTTCATGTACATGTCGTTGAGCCAGTAGTAGTATGCCTATGCCGATATAAGTAAATAATAATAAATAATCATAAATAAATAATAATATTGATTTCAATTTCAATACTTTAAGCGCGTTTCGTGTTTGCCTTTTCCTCAATTTTTTGGGTTTAGTTTTGAAAGCGCAAACATCTAAAAATCAAGCAGTGTCAAGTAGTGTAAAATAAAGTAAGAAGGCTCTAGTCGTGAGTGCTCATCAAAGAGATACACTGAACCCGAGATTTTTCCTATCTTAGGTTATCAAAGTTGTATTTAACTTTTCAAACGTACTAATCTTCTAAATTCAGGATAAGTAGATAAATAGTTAGTGCCAGAGCAAAGTTAGGTTCTTAATTTTATAGTTTATTAATTGAAGTATATTGCTATATAACAAGGTATATACCCCTATCCCCAGTTTAATTCCTGACAAATTATCAAGCTATACTTTTAACATTTTTAACTTAAATTCTTAATGATTTTTGATGTAGTTGGGGAAGACAGCTCATTCTTTTTCTAGTTTGAAAGGTGGAATTTATAGAGTGCCAAGTAGCGGCAATTTATGCTTGAGGAAAATCTCCGAACCCATTGGGTAAGCTTGGCAAAATATGAGCTTATTCGCTGAAGTAAAGGGTTACAGTTCCAACCCAAATACCTTTAGATGTTAGAAGGACACGAATGAAGATGCAAGTTGGTATCTAGTTGGTCGGCACGGGCACTGAAAGTGCTAAGACATGGAAAGCACATTATTATCAAATTGAATAAAAACCCAATTAGCGTTGAACTGCAATGACAAGATCAGGGTGCGTCTGGGCCTGGGTGTGGCGGCGTTCAGTTAGTTAGATATAATTATAAATTTTGTTTTTGTTTTTCTGCTTTTTGTTGAGGGTTGCCCTATTAGGAACACCGTTGTTATCACGTATTCCTCGAAGCGAACTGATAACGCCTCACAGATCGCAGATCGGAGATCATTGATAAGCGTCGAACTTGGGCATACTATAAATAATGCCCATTGGTGCCTAGTCGAAAACAGTACAACAGTTTCATCTAACCTTAACGGATACCCAAATTCATTCCACAACCCAAAGATGAAAGGTGAGTCTTCGGTCTCCACTCTCCTCCTCTCTTTCACTTTCAGTGATGGTTTTTCATTGATGGTTTTCAATTTGCAGTGTTCGCTCTGACTCTGCTCAGCCTGTTTGCTCTGTCCCAGGCACGCTCCGTATACAGGCTGCAGTGCACCCGGGATGAGATTGGCATCCGCTGGCCAAGCTATTTCAGCAACTCCGAGTACTATGTGTGCCAGAGCGTCTTTGGCAGCCAACTGACTGTAGAGTGTCCTGCCGGAGAGATATTCACCTTTGTGCTGCAAAAGTGCACCATTCCAGCTCTGTATGTGCCTTCACCACCCATGCATAAGTTGCCAACTGCAGCGCCGATTACCACTCATTTGGTCGATGACGTACCAGCAATATTTGGCCAGAACAGTCATTTGAATAATGAGCACCAGGGCCACTATGAGCACCATGAGCTGGACAAGGAGCATCAGCAGGTTATCCATGCTATGCCACTTGATCCCACACCACCCACCGATTCAGCAACACCACCCACCCTTGTTATCGCTGACCCACCCAAGCCCGGCAAGAAACCCGCCCCCCCACTGCCCCAGAAGGGCTCTGCCACCAATAAGCCGAACGCTCCAAAACCTGTAAAGGCCGCTGCCAAGAAGCCAGCTGGACCTGCAACACCAGCCAAGACCGCTAAGAAGCCAACACCTGCCAGCAAGACACAGAAGAAACCCACCCCAGCCTAAAATGTACTCTGAGCCTTTTCAGTTCGAAAATCGCCAGCTAAAAAAAATAATGTTTAACAAGCGGAATTTCATTCAAAACTCTAAATAACACCAAATAAATATCTTACTGCAATCGCTCCAAATATTTGTGTCGACCATAGAAAATGTCGTTTCCATAATAACATATGTACGTACATATATATACACACACACACACACACACACACACACACACACCCACCCACTTAAATGTATTTGTGTGCCTGATGTGAATGAGTCAATTAGCTAATTGCCCTTGTCGCCCAATGTCGCAGATATTTCGCCATTTTAATAGATTAATATTTGTAGCTGCCTGCTGGGTTTTCAGCATGACTAGCAGATACCACGTATCAGTATAAATAACTGACTGTAGATTGATATTACTTTTTCATCATTAATATTACGATTAAGGTCGAAAAATTGACAAAATCAATCTTTGCGATTTCATTTTTAATAGCATCGAATTTTTGTTTTGTTTTTATTTTTCTTTTTTAAATTTGAAGAATTTTTGTGATTACAATTTTTTTTATTAGAATTAGGAAAATTTTTTTAAATTTTTCTAACTTATTTGAAAGGTTTTGCATTCATTTGAATAGTGCCATACATGCGTCGAATAAATATTAGGAAACTGAGAAATAATTAATAGTAAATTATTTATTACAAAATTATACAGATATCGCAGATTGCTTCAAAACCAGAACTAAAACGATAAGACTCAAACAGATGTACCTTAAGCTAGATCAAATTTTGTTAATGTTTTCATTGTTTTCGTAAATACATTTCAGATATTTGTATCTTCCAATTAATTCATTCAATAACTGAGTCCAAAATACGATTATATCACAAGCCAGTTAAGATTATATACTTACATACTTATACTTAATATATTGAAAATATTTGTATATTGTGAATTATACACTACAGTACGGCAATGCGATCCTCGCTCATGTTTTTAATTAAAGACCGTTGGAAATTTTGCTCAATTGTTTCCGCTATTGTCGCATGCTCGCAAGACGACATTTTCGCAGTTATCGCATTTGTTAGTTTGTGACGAATCAAGTTCTAAACCGAGGCGAGTCTTATTGGCAGCAAGCTGATGATCGAATTCAACGGAATTTGTTGACATCGTATTTGCTGCAAACAGCATACCAACGCAGTGGCACACACATATTGAAGATGATTGGCAGGTAGCTATGCTAATGGGTGTGATTACACAATAATTACGCAAGTTGACAGTTTTTCGCTTGGTGTTATCAATGTGGGAGTAGTAACGAAATATTACCCAGCGCCATTCAATTCCGATATTGATATCAATTGAATTTTAATTTTTATTTTCGCAGAGGGCCCACAGCTGGTTGGAGGGCTGACTGTGTTAGCTTTTGACAAGCAGACAAATATTAATCTAGACGTGTGAGCTGATTAAAAAATGTTTAACAAGTGCGCACAGTGTTAAGAGCTCAGAGCAATAAAAGGCTTTGCTTCAGGCCATTTGGAACCAGTTACCAACGAGAAGTTCAACCAGCCGAATATGCAAGCCGGTAAGACAGAGTCTGGCAAAAGGATATCGTGTGGAGGATACTTACATTACCACTGAAATTCCTATTCTTTTATTTGTCTACGTTTAGTTCTAATCGTCGTCGCCGCGCTGCTGGCCATAGGTGTCCCCGCAGAGAGCAGTTGCCCCGGGCCATCCTATACGGAGGACATTGTTCCCGTTTGCATGTCGGATAGACGGATCAAACTACCATATTACGCGGATACGACCAGTTATTATAACTGCACAAGTGGCACACCTGTACTGGCACAATGTACAGATGCTTTCAGCTATGTGTACCAGGAATGCACCACATGCGCCCAATATATCCCAGCCCCTGAATGTTCCGCACTTAAATTGAATCTTACGTGCGTTCCCATTTCGGCAACCACCGTTATCTCCACCACTGTAAAGACCACCACCACTCCCGGGCCGTCTACCACTCCTAAGACCACCACTACAAAAACGACCACTGTCAAAACTACCACTACCGCTGGAGAAACTCCGCCTACTCCGCCGGTGGGTTCAACGCCTCCTCCCGGCCAGGGCGGCTCAACCATCACGCCGGGTGGAACCACCATCGCGGTGAACGGACCACCCAGTCCAGCTAATCCCGATGTCCCTCAGCCTTCAACTCCACCTCCAACGGTCGGCACCTTTCCCGCTAGTCCCCCATAAATAAAAATATATATTGATTACAGTGAATAAAGCAATGATTGACTTGCATACGTACATATATACACATAAGAAATATATATGATTAGACTAAAAAAGGGAAAAATAACTTATCGGACTCAAATCTACTTATGTATACTTAATATTTAGTCGCATTAACTCTGAACTTTCTCTATTGTCTAACTTAAATGCAACTGAATGGCTCACCCAGTTATCATCAGCGTCGCGCTTGTCCAGCAGATACTGATGCAGTCGTGGTCCAAGACCCTGCGGCGACGAGAACACCTTGATGATGCCCTTGGTGCGATCCAGTTGTGCCGGCGTCGTGATGGGCTCCAAGGCGAGCACATAGTCTGCCATGGTTTGCTCCAGCGGTGGGACAGGTACTTTCGGCAGAGTCTGCAAGCAGGAGAAAGGGTTCGACTCAAGCGACTTTTGCCAAATTATATTTTCCTTCAACTTTTTACCCTTTGCTCATTTATATGCACGACATTATATCAGTTTGAATACAACAGCAACTACAAGAAATGCTGCCCAGCAACACCAGCACAAAAAAAAAAAAAAAACAAAATACAAAATGTACACCCTAGAGACCCAAAATTTCAAATCACAAAAAAAAAAAAAGAGAAAAGAAGAAAACGAGAGAGAAAATGAAAAAAGGGAATGAAAAAAGGGATTGGCATGAATCTGACATTGGGGCGTGCTGCATTAACTCCCGCTCAACTTGGTCTGCCAGCTATTTGGCTGTTCTCAAGCATTTACTTTTGCATGTCACGGAAAACTTGAATTGAGAGCTCTGCCCTTGAGATTCCCCAGTGGCGCCACACAATTTCCTTTTTTTTTTTTGCTGAATCGAAAGTGTTGTGCAGCATTCGTAATGTGTGGATCGAAGCAAGTAAAATATACTTCAAATCGATTATTTCCAATCGGCTGAGAATCAAGTCATAATTATTTGAAATATGAATAAGAATCGGCTAAAAACAATATGAAAACAATGGATCAAGGTCTCGGCTCTGGTTTCTAAACGACATTTAATAACATATTTCATTTTCTGACATTTTAATAAAATTCAACAAAAGTACAATATATTTGACAAAGTCGTTGGAATTATGAATAAATTTTCAGAGGATTTTGTAATGGATATCAAATAGCTATCAGTGACGACGACTCAGTAAATCGGAATAGCGAACAAGTCTCTATGTGTCCCACAGAATTTGGACACAAATCATTTTTATGCGTATTAATCGAAAAATAAAACTCGCCGCAAATTGAGTCATTCTTCAGTCCGTCAACTATGCTATGCATTTGCTCAGATACAGATCGAGTCATTTGGTACTTTATTTCTTTGGGAATAGTTAAAGTATGCAGCAACTTTTCCATCTGTCATTTGACTCTGACAGCCGTCAGTCAAGCTGTAGTTAACCAACCAACCACCCAACCATCCACCTCCCCTCTCAGCCTCACATATTTTCGTGTCTATCTCTTTGGGTTTTTTTTTTTTATTTTTTTTTTTTGTTTGGGGTGGGTTGCTGTGCTGTGCTTTTACAGGTGAGAGTTTGGGGTGGGTGGTGGAATGTTTGTTTACTAGAACTGTGGGTTGCTTTATTGTCTGTCTGGCTGTCTGGCTGCCTGGCTGTCTGGTCTTCGGTTCCGGTTGCCCCAGAGGACCGTTGCCATACAAAAGCGCTCGTTATTTGCATTTGTAATTATAACAAACAGGATTAGTCTGTCAATGTATGTGTGTTTGTATCTTTCTCCTTGTATATACATATATATGTATATGTATGTGTGTGCATGAGTGTGCGTGTATTTGTATTTGTATTTGAATTAGTCGAGTAGCAAGTTTGTTGAGCCGCTGTGCAAATATTTAACACTGCCTGCAAAGAAATTTCAAATTGTCTAATCAATTTTACTCACGTCAGGGAATCCGAATTCGTCTACAGACTCGGCGGATGAGAGCCACTTCTTTGGTATGGACAATATAGAGTCTTTCCATCCTGCGAAAATACAAAAAGAAAAAAGAAACAAAAACGAACACTACAATAGACAGTTATTATAAGATAGGAGCGAACATTAATTGTTCATAGCGTGAGTCCCAGTTGAATACCCCGATTTGGATCCATTTGCAAACGAGCAGAGGTATCGCTCGTAAAACAAAACACATAATGTTGATTAACGTGTTCTTTTGAAAAATGACGCACCAATCTAAGATGCGATATTGAGTTGATTGATTAAGCAGCCATTTAATCAGTGTCATTTGGCTCAAGTACCTACGATTCGATATGTGGTTGGTTCTCTAGAAATTTTACCGCACCCATTCACAGCCGGACAGCACTGTCACAATGTCATGATGTCGCCTAATCGGACAGCACTTAATATCAAATCTGATTGTGCCAATGATCAATTACATTAAACTATCGAAATTTCAGATTAATTATCAATAAAAATAAAAATAAAAGTAAACAAAAAGACAGCGCTGCCTTATCAAGGTTCTTTTTTTTTATTGCCATCCAAATCGAAGTGGCCTTATCTATTGTGCATTTAATTCGGAAGCAAATCAAGACGTTATTGGCTTCCGCAGTCAGGAATGCAATAAAGACCGGATGGCCAAAAACTTGCACAATACTAAAACACTCGAGGAGTAGGCCTAAGGATGTGGCCATTTGTTTGGAGCGGTCCGTTTTTTGGTATCCTTTTAAAGTAGTTTGAGTGTCAGTCTAGTGTGTAAGCACTTCCGGTCGCCCAGAGAGACGGCAATTTCCGTTATTAGCTTTCGGCCAGATAAGTACGATTGTACACTCGATGTTGTACAAACATATCCGATGACAAATTCAAGCTGAAACTTACACACACACATACATATATACCAATTCAAAATGGTCGACACTTAGCAGACACAAAAACAAAATTGAGAGAGTGGGCAATGTGCCACACCAAGCCCATTCCTGCCCCCCCCCCCCCCGCACAGTTTCGTTGCTGCCGCTACTTATGACAATCATAATGTTATTAATAAAAATGGTTTTTACGACAATCACGATAAAAGCAAAACGGACTAACGGTCGCCAAACCACCCATGGCCCTCGAATGCCGCGCACGCGTCTCCCCTTCCCCTTCAGATGCCAAATCTAATGCAATTTATTAACCTTTTTTCATTATCTGGCCAAAAGATGTCTCCGTTTCACTCTCTGTCCCGGATAACAACTAGGTAAGAGTTGGTCGCATTGTGGGTGCCGCCAACAATGGAGTCACGTGGCACCAATTTGAACATCCGTTCCATTGTTGCTGTGCCCGTCTCACGGAGTGTTACTGTTGTCTTTGCTGGAACAACATTAACCACAACCTGTAACCGACTGTCTCGCTGACTGGCAATGTGCCCCTTGTGGATGCAACCACGCCGAGTCGCCAGACTAACGAGACTTTGAATAGGGCAACTCAGCAGTTTGTTGCAAATTATAATAAATTGCGTTAGGAAGGCTGTGGAAAATTCAAATTATGTAATTAAGCATGAGGTTGCGCCTCCCTCCTCCAAAACTGAATTATGTACCCTGCGTATTGCATGACTTCAATCCTTCACTTTGAACAGGTCTTATGCGTCTGGAATCAACTCAAAATATTACACTGAAATTATATTTAATGAAGTTAGCAGACTAAGATCGATATTACTAAAAAAGATCTTCCTCCTCGAGTTTGAGTTACTTTTTTATACTCGAAACTTAAGAGCCAATTCTAAAATATTTACACTTGCTCGAACATCAGGAGTGATTCAATATAATCGCAAGCCCTTGATTCGAACTTAGTTTTAGTTCGACTTTTTCCCATGGAGTGCGTGCCACTATCAGCTGCGATTTACTTTAAATAAGAATACTTGATTCTAAGTTATTCGAACTTAGTTAGAGCGCGATGTTTTTTTCATGGTGTATATGCTGTTTTTGGTCTACGCTTCAGCTTCGTTGAGCGAGACATGCAATTAAATAAACGTGGCTCTAATAGCCTGACATGTGAGGGTTGCAACAGGCGTCAGGATATATGTTTGTGCCCAGCACGCGAGTCCTTGATTATTTAATACTTGTTAGTGCTGCTGACATGTTGCAATTTTAAAGCTCATCATACAGCGGACAGCAGTTCATGCATCGCTTTCAATTACGTGCTCTTGGCCATGGCAACAGTTCCAATTGATTGATTGATGCTGGAAATTTTGATTAGACAGACGGCCGGCTAATCAGATATTCATGCGCCATTACAACAGACACTGCGCGCAGGCAGAACTTCCGCTTCCGCTTCAACCAGCAGAGCAGAGCAGAGCAAGCCCGTCTATCGACCCATCTTTTTGATGAATCCCTTCGTGTGCAAATGTCAGTTTCAATTTGTTGGTTGCTGTCAGTTATTTTCTCTACTCATGATTACATTCAGCTATTTGCCAAAAATTGTCTACTCCCCAATTTCGATTTGCATTCTTGTCCATTGAATGATGCATTAGCTCGTTATGATCTTATTTATGAAGGGGAACTGTTTCGGGTGAGTGGGTGGTGTGGCTACATACATATATGGCCAGAACGATTCGCACCCTAACACCAACCCAGAGAAATCATGGAGCTTATTGGGCATACGCCGCGTGCCTAACAGCCAGCAATAAAACGCTTCAATAAACCAACAAGCTCATTATTAAGCAGCAAAAATCACGCTTGAATTCCGGCACCAACCCATAAACCCACCAACTTCCTCACGCTCATCGCCCCACCGCAAAATGGATGCGAAAAGGCCTTAGACGACAGGCAACTGCTGCCGCCTGTCAGACGCTGCGATATAAATGTAATCCCAATGAAAAATAATGTTTTCTGCTGGCAGCGTACCAATTTAGCAACAGTCCGCAAAATAACTCACACCTCATTACGGAAAGCGGCAGAGATGTTGTTGGATCGATTCTTGAGCAGCGCAATTGGTTAGGTACGGTTAGTTTACCAGCTGATCCTTATCCATGGACAGTTTTTGGTGTCGCTGAGCCACTTAATGTCCGCCGCACATTAGAATATGTCCATGGAATTTAGACAAAGCAATAAAAAACTTCAACAACAACAACAAAAAAAACTCCAAAATTTCAACTGAAACCGAAGCAAATGAAGCAGAACAATTTAAAAAAGGCAAAACAAATCCGAGACTCCCTCAAAGAACGCAGCTCGTGTGACACGTTGCGACTACATAAAACACCAGCTGAACAAGCTGTGACCTCAGCAGCAGCAGGAGCCGGCTAAGGGAAGCTGCACGGAGCGAAGGAGCGAATGAGCAAATGAATGAATGAGCGATTGAAAGATTGAATGAGTTTTTGCCCTCTTTTGTTCGCCTTCGCTGTGTGTAAAGGGCTTCATTTGGATTTGAGGGTGCTTTGCACACAGCACACAGTACCAGCTCCAACTTTCCACACCCATGTCAGCTCCAACTCCAACTCAAAATCCGGCTGCTGTTGCTCTTGTTTAGGGCTGCACGCACGCAACAATTGAGCCGTAAATCCTTTACGGTCTTAGCGCTGCTGTTTTACGCCGCTTTCAATATATATTTTTTAGGGCCTTCAGCTGCGCTTTTGTGTTTGCGGCCTGTTCTTTGAATTGTTTTGTGCCAACCCCCTTTATACATATATATATATATACATACATATACATACATACTTTTGTGTTGCAAACTCAAATTATCTGCCGCACTGAGGCATTTCGCATTTTATTCTTTCTATTTTGTTTTTATAATTGTTCAGGTTGAAACAAGCGGAAAGCGTAAATTGGCTGCGTATTGTTTGTAATGAGTTGGCCAAATAGTTGCGGCCTGGCTAACACTTATTGACTCGTTATTTGCTTGTGGTTAATGCCCACTTCTGCGCAGCAAATACATATGTACATGTACATACATATATACAGAAACCAACGAATACTTGAACACATTCGATAGTGAACCTCCCTTAAAAGCCAAAGTTATGCCTTATGCGTGCCATGGGATCGTGACGCTGGGGCAAAAGTTGCTAATGGAAATTGCAAACAGAAAATCATTTTCCACACGGCAACATCGTCCAAATTTCTGGCCTCAGGGCACGCACACAATTTCCTTTCCTGTCTGACTGCCTGCCTCCCTGCCTGACTGTCTTTCGCCCACCCCATACTCTTGCCAACTTTGATGAGTAAAACAAGCACCAGCAACCACCAAACCTACCACCACCAACAACATCAATAGCCACCAGCAGCTGCAGCAGCAGCACAGGTTGCTGTTCGACTTGGCTCCGTCTGCCTATTAACTCACACAATAAAGTTTGAAAAAGTTACAATATTTTATCTAAGTGTACATCGAATTCAACGAATTTCGCCACGCATTGCTCTGGACGCCTTCTTCAATTAGGTAATTGAAATAATTAAACACATTGTCCCACTGAAAGACTTCTTTTCATGGTTAACAATTATATTTCAATAGTATTTGTTTGGTTTGTTTGTTTTTGTTTGTTGTATGTGTATTTTGCTCCGTAATATGTATTATCATTATCCATTTCGATTTTCATTAGCTATTACCATATTTCAATTACATTAATTTATTTGTGTACGTATTATTCATAGTGTCCATTAGCTGTCCATTCAATTTCATAACTCTTAACGTGTCCTTTAGCCATGATCTAGTTGTCTTTGACGGGTTAAGCCATTTTGGTAGGATGCCATCAAACTGTATGGCAATATCGAATGTCATTGAAATATCCATTCAAATAACTTTGTAACGAAACATTTGAAACAACAAATTATACTCAATTTGTCAATTTGTGGGCTTGTTATTGAAATGTTTGTTTTTTGTTTTTTTTTTTTTGCTAGGGAAGTGTATTGTATTCATCGGAAAACCGAAGATAGACATTTGTCATGGATTGTATGCATTCGATAATTGAATTTTTCAGAGTAGTTGTCCTAACTATTTAATGTCGGGCATAGCGTTAATTATTCATTTGGGTGTAGTTAAAAAGATAGGATAGCAAGTTAGAAACTTAATTTGTTTAGAGTATATGTGGAAAGACCTTTAAATTGAACAGCAACTTTACAGAACTGGGTTACGTAGTATATTTTGGAATTTTGTAATTGTATTGTTTTTTGGGCATTTTCATTTACGTTTGTCTTGACATATTTATTCATTAATTGTCTATTATAATTATATATTATTACATTAATATTAGTTTAACACAAACGTCTATAACATATTAGCAGAAACAAGTGGTGGAAAATAGAATACAATCTAGCAGATACTAGTTACCTAAATACATACATATATATATATATATATATATATATATTCACTTGAAATACTTTGATCAAAACTTACTATATTCGAAACTAAGTGTTTTCCTATACAAAACTGAACTGTGGCGGAATTTCTTTAGGGCTTCACATTTCAAATTCAATTTCCTATGATTATAAATAATATTTACTAAACAATATTTACGTATAACATTAAAAATTAAAAAAGGTTTCCTCAGATTGAATTTTCAAGTTCATAAATATTTTTTTTGTATGCTCCTTTAGTGGTTGCCCATATTCCATAATATTTGTTAAGGTTTGTTATCTTTATATAAAATAAACAATAATTGTTAATAATGCGCTCAGTTTATATAATTATAATTGTAATATGCTATCGAACATTTAACACTTTAAATACATATTTATGTTGAGTTTAATTTTGAAATTATTTTTTTTTTTTTTTTTTTGTGTATATTGTGTTTACCTTCTCCATTATATTTATATATAAGTATTGGTATCTTTATATTACATTATTTTTTGTGGTTTGTTTTTTTTTTATCTTTTATAAATACATATTTATATTTTTAGCAACATATTTAATTTATACAATACGTACAGATATATTTTTACTTTTTTGTTATTTTTGGTTCTTATAAAATTTCGTAAGATATTACACATAGCCGGCACTGTTACAAGTTCTGTAAGCTACAATTACTTTACTTTACCTTATGGACCCATGAAAACTATACATACACCATTTTTTTTGTCGAATCTAAAAAATACTATATCTGTATTGTATATAGTTGAAAGTATTCGATAGTGCTGCACAGTTTTCGCAGGCTCGCTCCAGTCAATTACTAAACATAATAATATACTCGTAATTCACATAATTATAATATTACTTAAACCGTTTCTTGGAAGATTCTTCAAACAGAAGTTCGCTTCAACTAAATGGTCTCGAATTGGTTAAAATCCTCTTTAAATTCTCTTCATGTACGATTTGAATAATAACATCAAAAATAAAATACATAAATTGTAATATGTTCGATTTTCGGGTTTGATGATTATTGATCGAGACCATTTAATGAAGAATTAAGCAACATAATATTGTATATATATATATGTATACAACATAGCTTCTGCTTACAATTTTCTACTGTCTTTCATAGTTTGATATATTAATTGTAACTATTCAGTATATTGCTTTTAGAAATGTCCATTAAATATACATATGCGTGTTTCATTTGTTTCTTTTCCATTTTCCATTTTCCATTTGTGTTATACTGATACATGCGTTGGTTGTCATTTTGTTGGGGGTTCCACTTAAAACAGATCACAACAATATCTTTGAGATTCTGCTATGGTATGGTATGGATTTTGAAATCATTGATTGCTGTTTCTCCTCAACATGGATCATAATATATATATATATATATATGTGTGTGTGTATGTTGGTTTGTTTGCTCGCAGTTATATAAACTATGTTTTAATTGTTTTTGTTAATGTATATATATAAATTTTGTTTTCTATATATATAGTTTTGCATTAAGATTCTGTTCGTACGATCGTACGTCGTTTTAATTGATACATTTGATGGGAGATTTTTTCATGAGTTTTTTGTTAATTTATGTAGTTCCTTCCATATTACTAAAGATCGTTAATATGTGGAACTCTTAAAAGTTATATATAATTATATTCGTAAGTTATGTTAAATGATAATCCTAACAGACGTGATAGTAAAACACAAATTGATCAAATCAAATGATTCAGTGCATGAAACCAAAATCTGAATAATTAGCTACCATTTATATATTCTCAAAATCTTATCCGATAATTTAACTTTCTGTCCAAAAATATTGGCTTAACTAATTGCTTTGAAAATCAGTGCATTTGCTATACATACATATACAATGTATATATGAAGGAATAGCTAAAAATGTGCATATATAAATAAATGACTCATTTCAAATTGTTAATAAAAAAAAAACCCAATGATAATATTCTAATATACAGTATATTCGCACATATTTATTAATATACTCATTAGATTAGATAACATTGCTATTTATTTGAAAATGGCCGTGTCACTGATATGTTTACGGATATAGAATGTTCAAGTTGAAGTTTCAAGTGTCTATAGTAATATAATTCACCAAATACACATTAAAAACCTATATATAACTATTGTATATATGTATATGTTTAACGCTGCCGATAGCTGATAGCTGCATATACGTAAACATATGATAATTATCTGTATAGTTGGTAATATACAAAAGTTGCACTTTACTTTCGACTTTATTTAGGTGTATAATATAGAAGCAATAAACTGCTCTCCAAAAAAAAGTGCTGCAATCGAAATGAATCGAAAAATCGAACAAAAGGTATCATCGATAGTTAGTAGTATATATGTATAATTGATGTAGTGAATATACTACGTTTTATATAGTGTATCGTACTTAGTGGTAGAGATACATACACAAGGTACACACATTTATGCTATGCTATCGTTGAGCTGCTATGGCGGCTATACCCTCCGGTTGGGGGGGTTTACCATCTGGCGCATAGAGTCGACAAGCAAATAATAATTGATTGGTAGGTAAATATGAAACATCTAATATTTTCAAATTGATTTTCATTCGTTAGCATTATATATATTTAATTATAGTACGGCCTAAAAATATTTGATTCCGATATGATACGATATATGTATAAGTATATACGATATAAGTGTGATTTTATGTATACTATAGCAATAGTTAATATCACTTTTGGTAATTTTAACAGGCGAGTCATTGCGACTCTGATATGTATCGTTACCTTGGTTGTGTCTTATGTTAAATACATGTATATATTTCAACGAAAACTTGTAAAATGCCAAATGATATAGTACTGCTCTCCGGGTGCCACTGGGAAACGCACAAGTCCGTCGCAATGACAACCGAAAGGGTTTCTTCTTCTTCATCTTCATTTTCGATTTGTGCAAATTGTGATATGTCTGCGATATGGATGTCATTGCCTGGTTACCATAACGGCACTTGTGGCACAGTGGTGCCGAGTCAGCAGCACCGCTTACAACACTATCTTGTATAAATATGTATATATGTATAATATATAGTGATATCTGTTATAGATGTGCACTCGGAACAGCTGAAATTGCCACTCCTTGAGTTCGATCTAATTATGACTATGCTTTGGTTTCTCTAGCTTCTCTCTGATAGACACGGCTGCTTTAGTACTGAGTATAGGGCTTATGCGACCAAATATCTGGCGATACGGCGCTATATATATGTATCTATATATATTTGTATGTATAGGTATATGTGTACAGAGCTGCGTGCGTGTTTACTACAGCTCCTTCAACTAACGATCGTGTATAATACAAAACTGGTGCATGGCATTTAACTAGCAGCTGCTTGAACTATTCGCATGCTATGCTTCATTTTCTTTTTTTTTATAGTGTACGTTACCACTTGCTATAAATAGGTAATATTCTATCGAAATACAAGTGAGTTTAATAAACATTCCAAAACGAAACAAAGAAACGTCTCAAGTTTTTAACATATAAACAAATTGTATATAAATTTGCTGTAAACTAATGTAAATTTTTTCATTTTTTGTTATTTTTCTTGGTTTTTTTTTGGTTTTTTGTGTAAGACAACAGTTTAAAATCCTTGTCTAAAGGGATTCGCTGGTCCGGCAGGACCTCTGCTTTGCGGCTGCTGCTGCTGCTGTTGCTGGAAAGGATTTGCAACACGTGGCTGAGCATAGCTGCCACCCTGCTCCTGATAGCCCGGCTGATAGCTCTGATCCTGCTGATATCCCTGCTGCTGCTGCTGTGACTGATACTCGTACTGCTGCTGCTGCTGCTCATCCAAATTAGTCTCCTGTTCCGCCTGATATTGCTGGCCGTACTCAAGGTGATTCTTTAGCTCACCCTCGACGGGCTTCTGGTCGTGCATGACATACGTCTGGTACTCCTTATTCGGTGGAT
This sequence comes from Drosophila cognata, assembly GCA_035041535.1. Taxonomy (NCBI): domain Eukaryota; kingdom Metazoa; phylum Arthropoda; class Insecta; order Diptera; family Drosophilidae; genus Drosophila; species Drosophila cognata. The sequence continues at coordinate 5,082,234 of JAWNLC010000571.1, read as the reverse complement.
CCTGCATCAAAATATTAGCCTCATTCTCGAACGGCTTGAAATCGTAAATGTTGCGCAACTTGCGCAGCACAGGCACATAGGCAAGATTGGAGAAGGCAATGAGGAAGTTGAGGGCAGTAAACCCAATCGCCTCCACCACCCCACCAGCAATGATGGGGCCAACGGCATAAGCAATCGAATACGAGATATCCGCAATGGCATAGATACTGCCATACACAGATACATAGCGTACATCCACCAGATAGCCGAGAGTTGGCAACAATGCCGTATCGATGAGCGCAATGCCAAAGCAGATGACACAAATGGGCAACATGAGCATCTTGTAGCCGCTACAGAATGGTATGATAAAGCAGGAGAAGCCCTCCAACGCCAATCCACCGGCTGCCATCAGCCACTGATGTTGTGGATATTTTCTGGCCATTTTAACGGTGATCACCACACCCAACACATGCGGAAAGAAGGCCGGCAGCCAGACCATGCCAATCTTCCAGTTTTCTGTTGTCATATTGTCCTCCATCCACAGGGATATAGTCGGTTCGAGGAAGGCCAGCGCCACATTGGACATCGTTAGTGCTCCAGCACATACGGCTATATAGGGATCCATGAGGAGCCGCCAGATGGGTATAGTCTGAGCCTGCACCTCTTTGCTCTGTTTGAGTTGCTCCTTGACCGGTTTCATGACCAGCAGCAGCATCAAGCCATCCAGCAGGCAGACCAGCGCCAATATGAGGAATGGCACCTCCTTCCCTGCAAATTGATAAAGTGCACCACCGAAAGGTGGCGCCACCAGACAGCCAAAACTGATGAAGGCCAGCGCAATGCCCAGCGCCTGTGAACGTTCATTCTCCTCCGTGAAACGATCTGCAATCATCGCCAGACCAGCTGTGTCCGCAAATGCGGAGCCGGCACCTTGGAGGGAGCGGGCAAAGAAGAGGACACTGTAGCTGCTGCCGCAGGCAAAGACCGCCGTGGAGAAGAACATGATGGTTAGCCCAATCATCATGGGTATGTCGTAGCCGATCTTATCGATTAGTCCGCCCGAGAACGGATTCACCATCAGCTGAACAATGGCCTTGGAGGCAAAGAGTATGCCCGTGGCCGAGTCCTGACCATGATGATCATGATGAACTGGTATTATCTGGCCGGTAATATTGTCTCGCAGCGGTGGTGGCGTCGGACCATCATCGAAACTGCCAATCTCGCGCAGATAGTCGGGTATGATGGGCACAATAACCATATACAGCATGTTGTCCAGCAATAGGGCAATGGATACGATAACGAGGATGAGCCGACGCTGATTCACCGGCTCCTGTATCTTCTCCCACACAATCTCCTTCACCTCGCGCAGCTCCAGATTGATTAGTGGTATTTGAAATGATGCCATTTTGTCTGCTTCTTCTTTTCACCTTCTCCTTCTTATCCTTTAAGATTTCGGCTCTCTCGCTTCTGGCTTTCTATTTCTTTTTCTCTTCCTTTCGTTTTGTACTCAATGTTGCCCCCACTTGCGCTGCGCCCGCTGCTTTATTGTTGCGTTGTTTTGTTTTTGGCGCTATTCAATTGCATGTTCGCTGCCGGAAATTGTGCAACGTTGCCTCAATGTGGCCGCCTTCCTTTTTGCGCTTGCCCTACCGTTAATTTGTATCGCCAAGCAATTCTTCGAGAGAGTAATTCTACGATATGCTTGGCTCTGAGGTGGTTTTGGTGGTTCGCTTTTTTGGTTAACTGTATTGCTTGTTCTTCCTGCTGCAGTTGCTGCTGCTGTGTTTTACATGATTTCGTGCTGTTGTTGATGTTGTGGTAGTTGTTGTTGTTGTTGTTGTTGTTGTTGGTGTGCGAGTTGTTGGCATGCCAGTGAACAACCTTTAACGACACAGAAACAAGATTTCGTTAGTTGTTGTTGTTGTTGTTGTTTTATCATTTTCTTTTTTTTTCACCCGTTCAGCATAGATGTTTTTATTTATGATTTTTATAACGGGAGCGGGCAGAATTTTTGTTTTCTCTTTTTTTTTTATTATTATTTAAATATTATACAATTGTTTTTCATTTGCTTTTATGATTGAAATGTTGTTTCTGTGTTGCAAAAGGATGCCTGCTGGTGAACAAAAATGTGTATTGTTAAGATTAGTTTACACAGCGTTTCTTGTTTTTGCACATTCTCGATTTACATACATGTATACACATATGTATGTTTGTATTCACAGATAGATAAGTAGAACGTTTCTTTGCACAGCAATTTGACACATTTCAATCATAAAACAAATACCAAAAATATATTCTATAATTAAAGTAATTAATATTCATATCAATATACATATATATACACATACATATGTATATATGGAGACAATAAATACAAAAGATATTATTTGCCATTGAGGCTGAGAGGGAAAGCCGCTGTAGAAATGTGCATTTAATGCTCTAAGCCAAGTGCCACATAGTACAATTGAAATTTATTCAATGAGTATTACGCTAGACTTTCACAATCATACAATACACACTCACAGGGGTAGTTCGAGGAGAGCCCTCAGAGTCACGTGGCCACACTCGAAACCTGCGCCGTGCCGTAATTACTTGTAATCATTGCTGTTTCCTGTACAAAACCGAAAAAACGGACAAGCACCTCTTGAATAGCACGCAACCCACACATTAATAACAACCCAAACCAATAATACAATGAGTGGAAAGGTGGTACAAATGTTAGCAACATCAAGAGTATATTTCATTAATAATACAAAAAAATGTAGAATCATTCAAGGAGTTCTTTTTTGGCATATTTTTAGAAGTTTGGAGAGTTTCATGCAACATTTATCATTTTAGTTTCAAACTTTTTGAATCCATGGAAGAGAACTACTTAATTTTATATATTACCCGTAGGTTAAATCGACAGATGTATAAAATGTTTCATACAATACTTTTTCTTACTTTTCATACCGGCAGAATAAGCTGTCGTATTTGTAAAGTTGATAATCTCGTTTTCTTTATAGAACTTGAGATAAACTCGGAAAAGTTTTCTAGTCGATATCTTCTGTATGGGTGGCTGTGGCCAACTGTCTGCTCTCCCACGCCAGCTATCAATGCTGATCTAATTTCAACATTTATATACCTTGTAGCGCATTGCCTGCCATCCCCAAAATAGACAAACATATAAAAAACGTTACGTGTGCTGGGTATAAAAATACCCCCCGGCACCGCACACCCCCACCCCGCCCCACTGTATACCTTTTGGTATATACGAGACGTAACAAAAACATTTCGTTTTATCATTAAATTTTCATGACCACGTTTCGTGAGTTCTATTTCCCCAACTGCCTGTCTTGGATGTGTGCCTGAGGGGGGAATCTGCTCAGAACGGTCGGGGCGGCATACACACCCCCTAAAGCCTGCACATGAGGCAATTATCGTGTTTCTGTGTGTGTGTGTGTGTGTGTGTATGTGTGCGAGTTTCACTGTTATTTTTATTCATACGACGACTTTAATTTTGGTTTTTTGTGCTAGCGGGCCATAACTACAAATAACAAGCAGAGCCTGGCCCAGGTGGGTCGCTGTACTTGACCCTGGGGTTGCAACATGCCAAGCTTTTATCAAAGCCAGGGGTTGCTTTGCTGCTGCTTTGCCGCTGCTCGAGTCAAGTGCAGAAACGTGTGTGTCCCAACATGTTGGTTTTAATAATGAGAGAGTCAGATAGAGACAGAGACAGACAGAGAGAGAGCGAGTGAGAGAGAGGGAGGGAGGGAGCAGGCCAAGCCCATTGCCAAGCAAGAATATATATTCAAATCCATATACAAAAACGCACCTCACTCACATCCGCACATCCGCACATCAAACACCGCCAATTTATATTTACGCCTTTATAATTTTATTGATTTTTCCGCACTGACTGGCGAAAATTCTCTCATCACATTCGGACAGCTGACGAATTTCCCAAGCGATAAAACATTTTTGGTTTTTCTCGTTATAGGCTTATTTCTATTTCTGTTTCTATTTATTGCTTTCATAACGTTTACTTCACATGAAACTCATTTCGTTGGACCTCTCTTTGTTGGCCCTTTTGCTCATTATCCTTGTTTCCGATCCGCACAGTCAGCTAAATTTGCAGCCCCAACTGCTTCAATTAGCCAGTCGTGAATTCATATTTTATTAATGCAGCTTCCAAGCTACCGCACTTTCGGGTTGGAATCATTCACAGCATTGCGAACAATGAATTTTCCTTTTGGCCATTTCCTGAATAATTTCATAATGCGGCAAAGATAAATGAGAAATTGTTTCCCTGCCGCTTATAGTTGGGACAAACATGAAATTCGTCCATTAGGAATTGCCACAAATGTGGCAATGTGTGTGTGTGTGAGTATGTGTTTGTGGAAATTTAATCTATTTGCAGACAGCTCGATAACACACCAAAGTGCACTTTTCCACAGACTCCCTATGAAATGTTAGCCTGCAATTTGAGCTGCCTGGCGCAAAATGCCAGCTGCATGGGCTAACAAAAATAGATTACTTTCCAGCTAGTAGCTCGCTACATAAGTTAGTAGGTAAGTTATGGGCAAAAGTGGCTTTAAGTTTGCACAAAATTGCGGGTAACACTCGCCGTTGCGCTTCAATTTGCCATCCCTTGCCTTTGAGTCGACCTACATCACCTTGAAAAATAGACAGGATGATCGCCGACTTTTGCTACTTTCTGTTGCCTAGGGAACAACGCAGCATTTGCCCCATTCAGGTGGCTGAAGCAACGACCACCCCTCCTCCACCACTTCCTGCAGCACAGACTTTAGTCAGAGAATGAAATTACATTTATTTATTTATGCTACGGAAGGTTTTTCAAATGCCTTTTGAATGCGCGCGCCTGCCGGCCTGCCTGTCTGTCTGTCAGTCTGACGAGGTAATCAGCATAAAATGAAAAATTGAATTTTTATAGCTATGAAGCAGACAATTGCCAAGCCTGAGTGCGATGAATGTTTAGCCTTTTATTTCTCAAACAATTAATTTATGCATTTTTTATTTATTTCTTGCAACCTTTCTCAAAAATTGTGTACAGCTTCCACATTAAAAAAAACTTTTTCCAACTGTTTAAATACTTTGTAGAACACGATGAATGAAAAGAAAAACCAATCATAATATTTATGATAATCCGCGCTTCACAAGTCCGTCGACAAAGGGTGTCGCAAATCCCTACAAGTGTGCTATTCTACACACACACACACACACACAAGGGCATATGTTGTCAGAACCACTCCACCCAAGCCCATCTCTCCCGTCGAGCACTCCGCAAGTGTTGTAAGCTGCTTTGCTCAAGTGGCGGTCGAAGGGTTGCCATGTTTCATTTTCGATTGTTCGAGTCTGTGTCTGCTGAGGCGTGCGCATATTTATGGCACTCACTGTTGCCTATAACTCACTCACAATGTATTGCCTAATTTCGGGCGCACTCATTGATTAATGACATGTGAGCAATTTGTGTGTACAATATATGTTGTAGTTGCTGTCCATCTGTCCATTTAATGAACTGTGCACAGCTCACCTGGCTAACCTGGCTAACAATGGCTATCTCTGCCCCCCCACCCTCAACTTGATCGATTAAGCAGCGCCCCTTTGTGCGCTTTAGCCTTAACCCTCTTTTGTCAGTCAAGCGCTTCTTTTGTGCCATCCTCCATCGCATTCGGCTTCTTCAGTCTGCTTTCTATTGGCGTTGCTGTTGCTGTTTCTGCTTCTGTTTCAAGTTTAATTGTCTTGTCTTTGGCTTTGGCCCTATCGATTTCCCTGCAATTGGGTTAGCTTAATTGGTTTGTTCGCGACCCAAGCTAAAAAGGCAAGAAACAAATTTTTTTAATTGCCAAAGTTTTTAAAGAGCCGCCCGCTGCCTCGGGCAGTTATATTATCAACATCCCCAAAGCATCAGTTACACCCAAAGTGTGTCTAGATATATGGATGAATTATTATTGTAGTTGTTGTTGTTGTTGTTGTTCTCATTGCTTTTTATAAGCTTCAAATGGCTTTTATCAAGTCCCAAGAGATGCGCTGCCACTTAGCAGGAGACCAGCAAAGTTCAGGATCCAGCTGATGGGTCTGGGACTGTTGCCATTAGCCAGGCATGATAGGCGTCTTTTTCTCGGCTCTACAAAATACCATAATACTTAAGCTGCTGGCGGCAATGGTTGAGCCCATTTTATTTGCTCTTTTGTTGGGTCCCTTTGGCAACACTGCACTCAAAGATAAATTCCGTTTCATATTCAAATATAATTGGGAGCAAGTCCCAACCGATTTATTCTTGACATTTCAAGCACAAAAGTTGATCTAAAACATTTTTGACTTCAAATTCGACCGTTCAATTTACACACAGAGATGAACGGAAATACTTGAATGAAGTAGAAAGGATTTTGGATTTCAAATAAGTGTGAAACGGCTTAGTTTTCATTTGAGAACTTCACTTTTCATAGATTTGCAATAAGTGTATAACGGTTAAGATTTCAATTTGAGAATCTCAGTTCTTCATTATAAGAGTTTTTGGATTCGAAATAAAGTGTAAAACGATTTAATAATTAATTTGAAACACTCAGTTCTCTATTCAAGCTGATTTTGGGTTAATACTTAAGTACTTTACTAATTGAGTTATTGATTTAAAAATTATCTAGAAATGTTATCCCAAAATATCCAATTATAACAAGCGTACTTCAAATATTGTGGTACTCTAGACACAACTACTCCACTTCACAAGTTTAGTACTCGATTTGGAAAATAAGTTCATTTTTTTGATATTTGCTAAGTGTGACTATAAATCAAAGCATTAAATGGGCGTGGCTCGCAGCTCGCAGCCTAATATAGGCGTATTAAATGAGCATGTTTCCTGCACACATACTCATACACACCAACTCAACCCACCCCTTAGCAGACCAGCCAGTATGCTTGGTCAGCTTCAGTTACAAATTGACTTGCACATAAATAACTTGGTCAGTGCAGCGTTTATTGCTTTTTGCCCCGGCATAGACTTATAAATTACCTTTATGTACAGCTATTTTGCAGAACTATATACATTATATACATATGTATATATATATATATATATATGTTTTCCTATGCCGTAGTTAATTTAGTTGGAACTTGTGATTAATAGCAATGCTGCTGGCTAGATCTTGGCCATCACGGTGCTCAGTTTTTAAGCATCTGACAAGGCGCAAAATGTGAGCATTTGTAGCGCTACAAATGCCTCCCAATCAACAACACCATCAGCGCCCGTTTTATGAGTTTACGACTTTTGATGTCGACTGCCAGACGCAGGACACGGCGTCCCCCTCTTGTTTGTTCTCCTGCTGTTCCTGCTGCTGCCGCTGCTGCTGCTGCTCCTGCTGCTGCTGATGATGGCTCAATGTGCCCAGTTCAACCCTCGAGCTGTGCTGGTTTCGCTGCGGTCTCTGTGGAAAATTCAGGGGCAGGGACGTTCGGGTGTTTTATCAGACAGCATCAAGACAAATGCGTTACTTGTTTCTCGTTTGGCTTATTACCGAGCTACCTTCCTGGCTGGCCTAGCTGCCTGCCAGCCTTTGTCTCTGCGCCAGAATCTGGGCCTGGGCCTGGGTGCCACCCCTTCGGGCCGCCGTGCGCCCTTTTTGTTTTGACATGAAACCGCTATGAACACATCAGCGTTACAAACGCGTCTACAAGGGCAAACAAGGCAAACAATCTAATGACGAGGCTGCCGTTGTCTTGTTTCTCTCGTGTTTTTATGTTTGTGTTTGTGTGGGAAATTTATATTTATTGGCTTCATTATGCAGCAGCAGCAGCAGCCACAGCCACATCCACATCCACACCGACAGCACAGCACAGCAGCCGAGCAAAAATTCTTTATTCAGGTGGTTGACTGTCTTTTTGATAAACTTTGACTAGTGCTAAGAAGTATTTCTGGCCACCCCACAGAACTTGACACTTTTAATGATTTAATGACAAACCACGCCGAAATTTCATTAGCCATCACAAATCTAATAACAAAATCTTTGGTTTTCGGCTCTGACAATTAGCTGTAATCTCTTAACACAATGTTATGCAGCCAATAAAAGTTACTAAATATAAATTGTAAGTATTATATTTGATTCAAATTTTTATCGATAAATTGCCAAATATTGACAAATTGAGAATCGATAATAATTTAAACATAAATTAAACTTTATTTTTAATTATTAATCTTGAAATAATCATTTTTCACTGTAGCTTTGAGATTTCAAATTAATAAATAAATTAGTAAATTTAAATTCTAAGTAGCAAATATAATTCAAATTTTACAAACAAAATTACAATTGAACTGAACTGAACAATAATTGAAAATTTAAAGATAAATTTTGTTGAAATATTCTTTATTTACTTATTATTAATCATTGTAGCTCTGAGATCTTCAAATTAATAAATATAATTAAAATTTGTTGATTAATTTGTAATAACAAAATTATCTGATAAATTTGTTGATATAAATCGACAATAATTGAAAATATAAAGACAATTTTTGTTTAATTATTAATGTTTTGATATTAACTAATCATGTCACAAAATAAAAAATAATTATTAAAAAATTAATAAATTTGTCGCAAAACTCACAATTTGAATTGGCTTATATAACATGAATAATAACTACATTTAAAATTGAATAAAATTTTGTACTAGATTCAAAATTTCTGGACATTACTAGACAGCTCTCAATACAGATAGTTGATGTGTATTTGTGTTTAAGTAGATGAGAGAAAAGTTCCGTTAAGCTCAAAATGAAACAGTTTTTTCCTTTCATACAATACTCAAAGAAAATTCTCAGATATCCGCTCGAGTTTCCTGTGTACATTACATAAGCACGAAAACAAGAACAAGAACAAGAACAAGAAGAAGAACAAGAAAAAGGACAAGAAGCGTTGACGCTCTCGCCACTCGCACGTTAGAAGACCAACTGTAACTGTTCCATTCCGTTTTGTACCACGGAGAGACGAACCCGAAATGTTCGCTCGTGCCACACAACAAATGTGTCTATCCACAACTTGTGTGTGTGCGTTTGTATGTGCATGTGTGTGTGTGTGTGTGTCAAAGGACAACGGCGAGGACGTAGTGTTTGTATGCGAAAAGTTGTTTAATTTTAATTATATGCGAATATCCTGGGCCACGTCGTCAGGTTATGTAAGTACTCGAAATAAATTGCAGCATAGAAACACAAAAAAAAAAAAAAGAAAAGGAAAACATACATACAAACATGTATGTGCGAGTGTGTGTGTGTGTGGCTCACCTGTATCGCTCGGTGTGATATTGCTGAGGCGGTGGGTGAGAAACCCGCGCAAATTGGAGACAACACGCTGCGGCGAGTTGGGTCCGCTGCCAATGGAGAAGCTACGCAATTTGGAGAACAGTGCCGCCGACTCCGCGCCACTGCCCGTGGCGCTGCTGGTGCCTTCGTTGGACGCCACGTTCCTTGGATGCAAACAGCAATTAAATGATGAGTAGTTGTGTCGAATAGAAGCGACTCAGTTGCGCGCAAACTTCACCAGTTCTTCTTGTTGTTGTTGTTGTTGTTGTTGGACTTCTTTTGCTTTTCTTCACACAAACTTTGACGGATGAGTTATGTAAAAACTGAGGCGAGACACGAGCCCATAAAACACGACAGTCCAAACACCGAACACACCGCGTACAGGGAACACACCGAACACGCTGACACTCTGCACTCGTTGCCCGTTTCGAAAATTTTTGTGTTTATCAAAATAATTTTTTCAAAAATTTTCTCTTCTTTTTGTCACGAAATGATAGTTTATTTTTTTCTAGAATTTTCTTTGTGTAGATGTGTGTGTGTGGGAGGCCGAGGCCAGACAACGACAACGACAGCAAATGGCAGCGTGCGTTGTGTCGTCCGGGCAGGAGCAAAGGTAACTTCTGTCTGGCGCTGCTGGCACAACGTTGCTTGTATACCGTTATTTTGTCGGTATTCAGCCTGGAATTCCAAGCTGCATGTCGCGAGTCTCCCGTATCAAGCCGTAAGCTTTCCACGGCGCAGGATTATGACGCATGCGCCTGCACGAGGCAGACAGCCAATTGGTTGGCTTTGGCCAACAGTCGCTCAACCTCTCCCCCACCTTGCCCCGTGCCCCATTCTCCAGCTCTCCACCAGCGTCGCTTTTCCCATGCACATTACTCTCGCCTAGTTGAGCACATTTGAATAAAATTCTATTCGCGCTGTGTCGTTTTTGCCTTTGGATCGCATTTGTTTGTTGGCCGCACGCAAAGAAAATCAATTTCTACCTGTCTAGGCATTTGGCTTGAATTTTCATTCTTCTATTTGCCGTTTTGTGGTTTTCCTTCTATGTGGCATTGTAGCATACTTTTCGGCCGCTTATGTAAGGCGCTCGGCAAGCTCGTTTATTGTTTGATAGTATTTTTTTTTTATTTTTTATCATCCATTCCCTTTGGTTTTTATCAATTTGCATAATGGAAGAATTTGACAAGTGCAAACAGAACAATTTTCTTTTAATTTCCACAAGCAAACAGGACGAGTGTATAATCATCTCTGGCCCTCTGGCCACACAATGTGTCCTGATTCATATCTCACATCGCCAGTCAGGCTGCACTGCAGACACAAAGATGCACTCGGTGGCAATCGAGGCCCACATGTGGGCATTTTCTCAGTATTTGTTGTAGCATTTGCCACATTCTTTTGTTATATTTTTGGGCAGCTCAATTGCTGGTGGCTCGAGCAAGTGTCGCACAAATTTGGCAATTTTTTTGTCATTTATCACTTTACGTGGCGCTTTTGGCAATTTATCAAGATTTAACTTTACAACTCGACCTCAAATGCCACACCATCTTTTAGCGGCTTAATAAAGCCATTGTATCTTGATTTGCCACAAATCTCCCGCGTTAAATTGCCACAAAGAGCGTTGACAGTGGTTGTCCTTGAGAATAATAATTTAACTTAGTTGGCCATCATGATAAAGGTCATGAAGTCATTAGATACTCACTCAAGGATTCTTACGCAATGATTGAAGGACAATCCTTACACAAGTTATGCAAATACACGCAGCTAAATATAAACAATTCAGTAATAGTTTACCCCGTTTTTGTCAACAGCAATTTTATACGGTTTTATGTATTGGCCACAACTTTTAGTAAAAGTCAAACCAAGGGTAAGGCGTATTGATGGTCTCTCTCATGTTCTTAAACATTTTGTGCAAACAGCAATTACTCCAAATATACCCACAACAACAAAGAGTTCTATGAATCCATAGCTCGTTAGAGACTTTAGAGAGTTGCATGTACCTTAAAGTATTTACTCGGTGCAACAAGAACGAAGAAGTACATAAGCCAAGCAATCAGAGGGCAAAACTTTAAATTTTGACCACGTAAAAACAATTACGTGAGCAAAATCCAACTGCAACTATTTCCATACAGTATTTTGGTGGCATGAAGGAAAAATGCGAAAAGTGGAAAAATAGAGAAACCACCTAATGCAGACGATCGATAAGGAAGGCAGCGACAAGCAGTAATGTCGAAGGAGCAGAAATTGCTCAGCTGCCACGCCACGCCTGCCGCCCCAACGGAGGGGGAGGTGTAAGGTAAATCAAGGTGTGTCTCAGCAGGTGTGCGTTAGTTGATGTCGCGTGTGTGTTGTTTGTGCCACGACTTAAATATAAAGCACATAGCCCCCCACATAATACATAAAACAAGCGTATATAAACAGAAAATTATATAGAACGACGACGGCGTCACAGTCGTGCAGTAACGTACTTTGAGTTGTCGGAAAGTGGTTGGAAACAAGGTTATTTTAACAGTGGCCAAGACGCGTAGGCGTCGCTACCCCGCAGCATTGCCAAAAGCAGCCGCACCAGAGAAATGTACACAAGACACGCAACTAAAATAAATACAAGCGGCAAGCTCCTTAGTTTTGCACACAATATGACCAGCCTACACTGAGATTAAATGGTCCAACTTAACATGGGACTCAATCTCATTTATAGTAAGCCCTGCTTGCTGTATGACCCATTCTCATCCAGACAAACACATTTTCAAGAGTGTTTTCATTATATTATAAGTTTTATGAAATTCCTTAACTCAAGTGCTATGCTTAGCATTAAGATGAAATTTACATATATATATTAGTCGAAGCATTTTAGATTCATACATACAAAATTATAAAAAAGAATACTTAATATTTGAGATGGCTAAGAGAACACAGCAACAATTCAATCAAGATGTGAAATACTTCAATTTCTCTCTCTGTGAAGTCCCTTAGCTCAAGTTAGAAGCATAACTTGATGAAGATTAAATTTATTTTAAGATTCGCAGATTCGAAATTCCTAAAAAAAATATTGTTTGAGATTACTGAGAAAAGACTGTAGCAATTCAACCAAGATTTCGATTTTTAATATCTAATTTTCTCTCTTTCTCTGTTATTAGGATTCAAGATTCCTGTTTCCTATAAGTATATTTCAAAATGTTTGTCGAATCAGTTTGCAGAGCACTTAAACTTGATTATCTTTTAATTCGCTGCTAATTGTTTATCAGCAAAGATTTTAAACACCAATTACATAAGAGAAAATTGCTTGGGATTTGATAATGATAATGATATTGTGAGAGTGAACACATGCAATTAATCTGCAATTTGAGAACTCATTGCTGACAGCCTGTGCAATAGAGCTATGAAATGTGCGTAATCTTAAGGAATCAGCTTTAGGCTTAAGACTTTCGCTGCTCAACGCATAAATCTCAACCATTTTTACATTTATACATATGTACAGACCTATATACATACATGTATGTATGTGCAGCATGAATCGGCAAATGAACATTAAGCGAATACAATTCAAATGACATTGCTTAATGTTTATTTTCAATTATGAATTTGTTCGTGCAGTTGGCAGCCACAACAACAACAACATCAATTGTATGACGAGACTAAGCCGAATTTTAAACACTCTTTATAAAAGAAAGAGATTATTGCTTGAAACTATACTTAAATCGAACTACAAATGAATCTATATTCCATAAATTTTAAAGCTTACATAAAATAATCATTCTGCGTTTGCTCAGATAACTAATTAAAATTTGCATTATTCATATATAGAACGCACATATACATATATAACAGTTGAAAATGACTTCAGCTAGCTAACGGGCTTGCTGGCCAGGACATATGACTGTTAAGAGGCAAGTACGCCTTTTCTGTAATTAGATGACGAGTTCAGGGCATCTGTTCGAACGTAAGCGAACCGTAAAAACAGACACCACCAAACCATCCCCCATGAAGTGCACTCCCACACCATAGCCAACAACCACCACCAGTAATAAAAACAACAACAGCAACAACAACAGCAACAACGATGACTACAACAAAAGCAACACTTGTAAAATATCACGCTGTGCTTCTGCCTTGGGCCTTGGGACTGAGTTGATGTGGCCAAGGTAAAAACCGCCTTCGCCTCCTCGTTATGCCTACAATCTATCGATTTTTATACTTTCGATATATACCTACACCCACATCCATACCTACCTATGTATATATATGTGTGTATATGTGTGTGTCTGTGTATGTATGCGTGTGTATACTGAAGTGTTTGTCTAATGACCACATACGATATCTACCCGGGCTGCTTTGGGTTTAAAAATTTCAACTAACCGTAGTTCGAAAATACATCGAAAACACAAACACTTAAAAAGAGAGTGCAATAGAGAGAGAGAGAGAGGGAGAAAGAGATAGATGGATAGATAGTGAATTACTAGCTTAATTGGATTGCTCCGGCATCAGTTCTGAGTCAGAACTGAAGCTAAAACGTTGCTCGTACCTCAAAGTTGGCTTAAATTAGAATTTACAATGCTGTTGGCACAAAAGCTTGATGTTGTGATGTTGACGTGGATGTTGATCCTGTGCTGCCCGTCTCCTGATATTGACAGCTGGATAGACAGCGGGTTGCCGGCAACGCGACTGCCTTGAGACACCCCCCATAGTGTGGCATTTCATGGTACCAGCAAAAAGTGTTTGGCAACTGCTTTTTAATGGGTTGGTGTGATTCCCCAAAAATGACAGACACTTATTAAGACCTACATTATCAAAATAGCTACAAGTTTTTTTATCTAAAAAGTAAAGCTTTGATTTCGTAAAAATCATGACTGTCATATTTAAATTACAGAATCGCAAACATACATGTACATATATAATTATTATTATATTATTATTATTATATATATAATTTAAAAAAATTTAATAAATTTAGACAAAATTTCCAGGTTGATGTATATATGTAAATATGTACATTAATTTCTAAAATTCAGAATTGGAAATATAATTTTGGTTAGGGATTTAAATAAAGTATTTAGATATTGATTTTTGGAAAGTTAAAACTGTTAACTATTTCTTCAAAGGCAAGACCAATGCTGAACGTATGCCTATTAAGGTAAGAACTATTTCTGAACTTCAGGTTGGCCGTAAACCTTCTGCGATTTTTCCTACTCATATTTAATTCATGCTCAATTACAATCAAATTGTAAACAATATTACTCACATACATACATATATTGTGCTCCTGTTTCTATTTATGTTCAGTTTGCAGGCTGTCATGTTGCACACTTTGTGGCAGATCTTTTTACGTAAGTCAACGTTGATGCTATCAGTGTCGGTGGCACCTGTCGCAGCCATTTAAAGATTACGCAATAGTAACACGAGCTGTGACCAGTTGCCATTCGAGGGGGATGGCGGAATGATTTGCGGGGCAGCAGCAATTTGCGATGGGAAATTGGATTTCGCCAAGAGAAATGCGTGGGAAACGTGGTCTGCATTAAGCCTTGAAAGCGGATAGTATATTGAATTACAATAAATTGATTAAAGCTGTACATGCCAAAGGTCAACGAGCATTACCGTTTATTTTCGGATTATGGATAGCATTGTTCTTACAGGAAAATTTATTAGTAAAGGTCTAATACGGTAAGTACATATATAAGGTATTATTAGTATGCCAGTTCAAACACCGGGGGCTCTGTGTACACGAAGAGGTGCCACTAGTGAAATATAAAGTGTTTAAGTTGCTTGTGTTTCCTCAAATGCTTTCAACCTGACATCAAAGACTCCAAATATTACCTAATAATATATTATTAGTGGCACACAAATATGTATGTCAATCTTAAGTTTGGGACTTAAAAGAATGCCCAAATCATTTGCACCTTCAATATGATTCAGAGAGTAGAAAATAAATATTTCACAATTAAGAATGCTGTTGTCCAGTGAGCTTGACCACGAGATACTCTGAGTTCTGCTATTAAATATATTATTATAGGTTCATGATCAAATTTCCCTTGGCTAACTCAGGTGTAAGTAGATGTGGAAGTCCGCTAATTACTTATGAACGGCACAAGTATCTGAGGAAGCCAATGTTTTTATTTATAAGCACGAGCTGAATTCATATAAAATATTAGATTACGTTTAGGACTACATATGTCTGTGTTGTTTCGTATACGATCTGCATGAAATGCATGAAGTTGATCATTAATATGCCAAGTTACATTAGATATCAATTAGATATATCATCAAATGGTGGCTTTTATTTTACAAAATTAATTAAACCTTTCTTTCCACATTTTTAATGAGGGTAAAAGGGCATTCGCCTGAGAGACGACATTAATTTATATTTACCACAATTAAGGAACAATAAATTTACTCAACAACCGGCTTGCAAAACTGTCAAGATCAGCCTATAACCTTTGACCAGAAAAAGAGCTAGTAGACGATGGGCAAAGCTGGCTTTTACAGCCACACAACAACAACAACGTTGAACGAAAGAATAACGCCATCAAGAAATGTAAATGTGTTTGCAACCGCTGCCAAAACAACAACAACAATATTACAAGTGAGCGCGGGAAAGAGAGAAGTATACAAAAACAAAGATAAGCAAGCAGTAAAAACATAAAAACAACATATTACAGAACAACAACAACAATGCCACTGAGAGCATGCTTGAGGTGCTTTTGGTTGTTGTATTTAAACACTTTGGCCACTTGGAATGATTTTAACCGTAATTAACGTCGAACCAACAATTAAAAAACATTGAAACAAATAAAATTAAATCTGTAGACACTGATTAAATGAAACCTTAGGGCACAGATTGATGTAGTATTAAGAATAGAATCTCTTAAAAAATAAAATACAAATCTTACATTGAGAACAACGAATTTTCCTTTAATCAAATTAAAAATGTAATTTCGTTATTATTATTATATATAATTATGAAATGTGGAAGATGCTGGGAATATTTGAATCTTACTGGGGGAGTCTCAACAGCAAAATTGTGCAAGCGACCTTTCAAAAAGAAATTGCTTACTTAATTAAATTTTACAACACTTAAATGCCATGGAGCGCAGAATAATGCATAAAGTGTTGAATTTACTGGGAATAGGAATACAAGTACTAATATAATGGAATTTGCGCAAACCGAATAATATCAATAAAATGAAAATAAATAAATTAGTGTTGACGTTTCACCAACCAGCCAGCGAAGTGTCGAGCGTGCGAAAGAGAACGGGATGGTTGAGTGAGCGAAGAAGCTAGCCAAATGCGAGCAAGGGAGATGCATTGTAACTAGAATCAAAGCAGGAAAAGAAACAAAAAAAAATATTTATTGAGAGATTCCCGTTTCAATGTTTATATGTGTGTGTGTGTGTGAATGTGTCACATGAGTGGTGGAATTTGAAGGCGCCCACGGGAGCATCGCCGCCAAAATGGCCGCCGAAAGTGTTGAAACATGTTAGGACAGAGGACGAAAAGGGAGCCGAAAAGTGGCCGTAGCTGGCCAATAAATCCTAACGGGAGCGAGCAGGAGAGGTCGTTCATAAAAGAACAGTGCGATCAATAAGTTTTCGTACAAGCATTTTCGTCATGGCGACGCCGATGTCGGTGACGCAGACAGAGAGCTTGCAAATTAATTGCGATTTGTTGCTGCCAGCTACCCACACATAGACCAATGAGCTTGTGTGTGTGTGTCTTAACAAGAGCAACGTCAATACTTTGTTGCATTCAATTTGCTTAACTGTTAGTCTGCATTTATTTGCATGCATGCGTGTGCATTTACATGTGTGTGTGTGTGTGACGCAGTCCAATCGAAAAATGCAACTTTTGACATTTCGATGACCTTAAGTTGGCAACAACAACAACAACACTTCGAGTTATGCTGCCCTCTGAAAATGTGTAACCTAAATTCTCAATACTGGGTTCATGTTCATGATACTGTGTAGAATTTTTGCGTTTGCCAAAACCGTTACATGTTCCACGTGCCATTTTGTTCCAATGGGCCATTTGGGGGGCTCTCTCTCTCTCTCTCTCTCTCTCTTTGGCTTCCTTTTTGGGATGGTGAGCAACTTTCTCGTTTCAGCTGCTGCTGGTGGCGCCTCCGACGACGTAGCCTGTCATTTCATTCAAACATGGCCGCGTGGGTGTGGCCTTGTCACAAACACTTGGACATATACAAACGCATACCACACATTCGCACACACACACACTCAACCACACACACACACACACAGAGAGAGAGTGCGAGTAGGCGGAGCTGCCTTTTCACTAATTGTTGGCCTGTCAGAATGAATCGGCTTCCAGATGTAGGATATGCCATTGGGCTTCCAGTCTGTTACAAGTCATCTGCGCTTTCCAGCTGTTCATCAGCTGTTTAATGAGGGGCATTCTGTGGTGAAAGCTTCTAGCAGGGGTCTTGACAATGCCCAACCATTATTCACAAACATTTTGTAATTCTTTTCGTTCGTTCCCTTTTTTGCTGTGCATATTTATCTTTGATTTAAATGCAATTCCCATTTGATTCGAAAGCGATGGAAAGTTTGACAGACGATTTTATCAGGAAAATGGTACAAGGCCCAAGCTATTTTATTAGTTTTTTTTTATTGGAAGTTCGAATATTTCATCTGCTCTAAAATAAAATTAATCCGAATTTAACGTGTATATTAAAAATTTATTTTTATTAACATTTAAAATTTAAAATATTTGTAACAACATATTCTGATAATTAATTATTAACGAGTTCCAGTGTACATTCTAAAGTACATAAAATGAAATCAAAAAAGAATTTCAAAGCTTCCAATTCACAAATATTTATCTCTGATTCATGTATTAATTAATGCACGAAGTGCTGTGACAAATGATAGCTGCTAATGGGGTTGACATTGGATAGAACTCGGATGTAATACATGGAAATTGCGCATTTGAAGCATTTTGAATTATTGATGTGTAATGAAAAATAAATTATTTATAAAAGTTTGTTTATTTTGTGCGAAGTTGATGATGCTTATCGGTGTGGGAGGAAAGCTGCTTAGCGATGACGTCAGCAACGGACTTGAACTGAAATAGAGTTTGGGAGGTTTGGGTGAAGACAAAAAAAATACTTTGCATTTTGGTTGTATGTCACAGTATGAACTTCGACCTATGTTAACTTCATGCTCGCTAGCTGAGTGCTTATTACCTAGATCGCCTTAGGGCCAAGATAGGAGCTTTGCATTTATTTGTCACATTGATGAAAGGTCATTTGGCCATTGCTTTTGCCTGTGTCGCGGTTATCTGTCAGACCACCTGTCTACCAATAGATTTATCATTTTTGCGACATGTCAATTTGTCATTCCAGTCACGGCCAGGCAGCCCAACTCTGTCTATTAGTATGCATGTTTGTAAGTATTTTTATGTGTACACAAAAATCGAATTTTATAAAATTAAATGATATACGAAAACAGGTCTTATCAGTGCAGATAAAATTGTGCCCATTTTTCATTAATAAATTCAATTGATAAAATGTTTATTTTATTCAATGCTAATGATGGTAACATCATCCACTTATATACACTCAGATAATCAATGAATGCCCAATGAAATGATGAGCCAATGAAATATGATATGGCAAATAATCTTTTTGCCACTTGAGTATATTGGCACATTCTGAAAATGGTTTTATGCAAGCAAATCTTTTATAAATTATTTGAATGGGGCAACGAATCACGATTCGGCATTTAGGCTTGTGATGATATAGGTACATTAAAATTGATTAAATGTTGCAGCTGCTCAACGCAGTGCAATTGCTTACAATTTGTAGCATTTGCACAATCGCGCCGAAGTATGATTGAAATAAGTAGCCGTCAACAAATAATGTTAACAATTATGAGTCTTTTAATTGCGAAAGATTCGTTGTTTTTTTTTTTTGTTTGTTTGTGCCTGTGCGGCAACTTAACCCAAAGATGTGAGCCAGAGGCGGGCAGGTGATGCGAGCCAACGCAGCAGCATTCGAAATAGTCGCTGAGATCATTTATTACCAAATGAAGCCTATTGTCATTGTCATGGCTGATGCTGGAACTGAAGCCGTAGCTGATATCTCAACTGTTTAGATGCAGCAACCTGGTAGTTAGTTTGATGGGCCTTGTCAAGGCCATTGAAACTTTCTTCGGATTAAAGAGTAGCAAGCAGCCCAAGCCACTAATTGGGGCAACGCTAAGCAAACCTTTCAGCTGTTGCTGTGTGCCGTGTAGTAAAGCATAAAGCAAACATAAGTAAAATTCATTATGTGATGCCATTGATGAACACTTCACTCTACCGTGCTGTGGGCCATCGGCAACTAAAAAAAAAAAACATGAGAGCACCACTTCAGTGCAGCAGCACCACCACCACCACCATCAGCGAGATAGAGTCTCTGGTCGCCTTGCTTGTTGGCATTGCGGCAATGATTTCTAACATTAATTTATTGAAGTACATTTCACTTTTAATGTGAGCTCGCAAGTTTATTGGGGCCTTCGCTTTGTTTGATATTTACGACTTTTACTTGTTAAAAGGAAAACAAAAATGAAAGAAATAAAAAACAAACACACACAAACTGAAACTGAAATGAACAATTTATATTTTGTTAAGACCCCAACAAATTGGAGCACCGTTTGTCATCATCTCAGCGTGTGTGAACCCGAGTCTCGTTCCCTCTTTAAATGAATAGGTCTGGTATAGCCATCCAACTTGATTGATTATAGCAGAAACAGCAACAGCGGCACCATCAGCAGCAGCAGCAGCAACAGCAGCAGCAGCAGTAACAAAATCAGCAGCAGCAGCAGCAGCAGCCGTGTTAACGGCAACAGTTTTGATTGGCAATCGAAGGTGTTAGATAATATTACAAGCGCAACAGACACGCACTGCCTAATTATCGTTTATCAGACATACTCGCACTATATACTTATGTATATGTACATAGCTCATATATCAGACTGCCAACCGACTGCGTAGCCAGACACGAACAGCCCCATTGACATAATGCGGCGAGTTATGACAAATAAATATTAACAAATAAATAAAACCCAAAATTAAAAACAAAAAAAAAAAAATAGTTCCCATGGTTATCGGTTCAGCATGTGAGTTGAAATCTAATCAGTTTAATTTAACAAATATTGTTTCCGATTTTTGGGCAACAAACATGACAAACATAATAAACGTTATTATGGTAATTGGAGTTCAAATAAACTACTCATAAGAAACAATTTTAAACAAAAAGCAAAATTATTCTAGTTTTTGCATTAAGTATTGACGGGCATTTTATGATTTGAATGAATTCACATAATCAATACAGTCAGAACCAATCCCCATCCACCCCCCACAAACCCGGAAGTTTGCAACAATAGATGAAAATTGATTGTTACAAGGATTTTGGTTATCGCTTGGGGAAGCTCTGAGCAGGTGTGGTCATAAGAAGATTATGTGGCACAGGCATGCCAAAATTTGAGCATTTAATTGAGTAATTTATTTGACACCAAATCGATAATACCACGCAGCAGAGTACAAAGTCAAACACACAGATTCCATAAAAGCCAAACGAAACTTGGCTAAACTAATTGGCAAACAAAGCGAAATGCAGCAATAGAAATATAAAACGACAGGGTATAAATATTTTGGATCTTTTTATGCTGGTCTCTGTTTACGTTACATGCCGTAGTTTCATCGTGGACACTGTTTATTTAGTATATGGCTCAAGCCACTTCCACTCCTCCCAGACAACGCAATCCTGCTGTGGCTCCATGAAGGCATAGTTATCGGGGCACTGAATATAGTCGGCCTTCTCCTGTCCCTCGGGGCACACCCAGTAATGGGTGGGATCGGAGATGTCACGGAACTTGCGAGCATGATCGTCAACGATGTCACACCTTGGCTCCGCATAGATATCCTGGCCATTATAGGCCAATGCGAGGGTCACAAAGATGCCAAGGAGCAGGAAGCTGAAGATCGTTGCTGCAGAAATTGGAAAATTTGTGTAAGAATATCTTGGAATATCTATTAAAAGTAACTCCCACTAACCCGGATTCATCTTGTTGAGTGACTGAATGAAAGTGTTGCAATTGTTGGCATTTTGGGATCATATTTATAGCATTCGCTGTGCCACTCTCTCTGTTGCCGGATGCTCTGGGTTGGGTTCTTATCAGTTTTTCAATTTGACAATTTCTTGGTAAGAATTATGTGGTCCACAAGCAAAAGCACTTTGTGCGAATTGGTTAGTCACCTTTCGACTATTTTTAGAGCACATCAAAGTGATAGAAGCGACACAATGGACTCACATCAGCCACATACAGATACAGATGTGAGATACTTTTGGGGACTTGTGCAATCTGTGGGTCGGCGCATTTACCTAAGACTCAGTAATTGGATTTACTCAAAGCGTAACTACTTAATCGATAATGAGCTGACTGCTCCCAAGCTGTGGCACCAATTCGTCTTCGTCATCGTCTTTAACGAAATGCTCAAAATTCAGTCGAAGCATTTAATATGGAGAGTCTCCATCGAGTTAACCGAAATACTACACACAGCCCCAATTAAATGCCCCCAGGGGGCAAGTCATTGTCGCCGTTTTTAACTCACTTTTTTGCTTTCTTTCTCTTTCACACTCTTACCCTTTCTCTCTTTCTGTCTTTCTCTGTCTCGGTGCCTAGGAGCATCATTAAGCTAAGTAACCAAAGGCACATGCCGCTTGGCGACAACTGCCCCCCCCCCCTCCCATTCCGCCTTCCCATTGTAACGCCACCCCCTGTAACGACTAGTTCAATGCGGAAACTGTAATTACTTTTTGAGCATTTTGTAATAGATTTTGGCCTTTTTGTTTTCATCAACTGTTAACAGTGTTGGGTTTTTTATGCTGCTTTTTTCTATCTTGTTGTTTTCGTTTTTAGTGATTTCGTGATATTTTTTGCACGAGCACTTAAGCATTTATGTTGGTCAAGTGTTTGCTTTGCCACTGCCACACGAAACGCTTTAGGGGGTCATCAACAACAAAAGCCACACACAAAGAGACAAACAGTTAACTTAAGTTGTAACACAGACCACACACACACACACACACACACACACACACACACACACACACACACACACACACACACACACACACACACACACACATACTTTTATACATAAGCGTAATTTGCCAAAAATCAAGAAATCAATTCGATAATATTATTCGCTGATGTTTATTTTGCAATTTAAATGAATTCACATTACAGCATGATTATAATTATACGGATAGCCTGCCATTGTCCAAATTCGATTATCTGCGGTTAGACTTTGTGAAACCAGACGCTATGCAAATTACACAGCTGTCACATCAAACAGCTCATTAATCAATATTCCCAACTCCATGCAAACAAATACCGTCAAAACATGAAGTAGAATTTGAAATACCGAAAATGAATTAGCATACATCAAATTTGAATCTTGCTGTTCAGTTTTAAATAATTAAGAGAATTTCAATTAATTTAATTAGCTGCTGTATCTGCTGTTTCTTTGTTTCTATGTTGTTTTATCAGTTGCAACAAAAGGAAAGGCATTAATTAGTTGCGTATCTAAATTGATATTACACCACTCCCAACTCTCCGCTTACCTTTCTTTTTTTTGGGCTGCTTTTCTTTCTTATCAACCGCATGTCGCTCTCAGATAATAATCAATTACAAATTGATTAATTGTTTCAAATTGTGTTTTCATACTTGTTTTGACTTTGATTCAATTGCCTGTAAACATGCACGCGTCCCCGGAAGAATCGGAACTATATAAGAATCGTTTCTGCAGGGAAGAGAGCACACTTGTTAGATACTTTCACAGCTCACAATGAAAACCGGTGGGTATTAAAACAATTATTTTTTACTATGTACTCAATATAAACTCATAAATCATTATTGCTTGCAGTCCTTGCTCTGTTCGCCGTTTTGGCTGCTATTGTTGTCTTTGTCAATGCTGACGCTGGTCGCTCGGCCTGCCGGGATGAGTCTGAGATTGGACAGACATATACCCATCACTTCGATCCGGCCAAATACTGGCACTGCGAGACACTGGGCGAACCAGCCACCGAGGTCGACTGCCCCAAGGGATTGGCCTATATGCATTTGCTCAAGGAGTGCATTCCATGGGCCAGTTACATCTGGAAGAAACCCGAGATGCCCCCAACTGTTTACTAAATCTTGAAACAAAATAAATTATTGACACCAGCAAGGGAGCATTTATTACTACGCATTATTACTATCCTGCAACCTTGGAGAGTTTCGCATAAAAGTAAACAAAGATCAAGGTTTATGCTCATTAAAATGCAATTATTCCTGCAGCAGGCCCAAGGCGTATACGCTATACACATTAAGCATACGCACAATTATACAACGCTTGCCGTTAGCTATTTGAATTGTGATTGATGCCGCCACTGAACTTGCCCCACACACACACACCAAACTATTGATAGTGATTCAAGTTTGTGTACAATCATTTTATCAATGCAAAAAATATACAGTAAAAATTAAAAAAAAATCAAAGCAACAACCGCAAAAGCTTCAGCGGCCGCTTTGTGTCGACGTCAACGCCGACTTCGACTTCGACTGCGCTGTCGCGCAAGCGCCACAGCTTTTGTTGTTGCTTTTTTTGCTGTTATTGTTGTGTTTATGGTTGAAGAGTGCATTTGACGTTACATAAAATACCGAATTTGAAAACATGTTGGAAGCTTTACTATTTGGCTTCGACGCCGACTGCGCCGCCTGCTGCGAGGCTGGCTTTTGCCTTTGCATAGTTATGTTGTTCGTTCGGCTTGGCTGGGATACCAGCGCCTGGCTTTCGTATAAAAGTGCATGCTCCGCGACAGACAACAGTGTAGTTTGCATTCGACTTTCGGCTGAGCAGCATATTATCTTCAGCAAAAAACAAAAAAGAAAAAACTAATCACCCATCCGCACTTCATCGCACACAACTGCTGTTGCCTTTGAACGGTTAGTTTGTGTTTTTGTGTTTGCACTAAGGATAACCGTTTACCTTTTCGTTATTGCTGTTGTTGTGCTTAAAAGTGTTTTCTTGGAATATTCCGTTCGAGCTTTTGTCAAGTGTTAATCCATAATCCAAAGGGATTAGCATATGTATTTATGTTCGTCAAGTTTATCGGCATTTTGGATTTGCTTACAAAAATAAAAAAAAGTTAATATGCAAAGGGAGTATTTGTGGCTTGAAAACTCTTTGCGCAAACCGCAATTATTTAAATATACCCATCTTCCCAGGCTGAAGGAGTTTTAAGTCTTGTCTGTTAATTTACAATTTATGTTGGGCCGTCTTACATAATCATCAGTCAATGGCCAATTAGAGATGCTTACACATGGCACATAAGCGTTGAAAAATAATGGAAAATGAGCAACAAAAAACAATATGTTATTACCACAATGAGCGGGTCAAAACTGTCAGCACTTAAGTGAGCTAAAAATGGAAAATAATTACAATTTTGGTGTTTAGGTTTTGGGTTTTTGCTTTTTAATTTTTTTGCAATAAAGACGACAACAAAACACGCAAGAGTAGCAACAATCGAAAGTAAAAAATGGCACAAGCCAAAAGAAGAGTGCGACTAACAAGACAAGGCAATAATTGGCAAACGGCACTAGAGGAAAATGTGTGCGGCAAGCATTGTGGCAACAACAACAAAACGTGTGGGATGTAGTACTATGATAGGGTTGTTGCAACTGAATGAGTTTATGTGCTATCATAAAATCTCCACTTGCGGCTGAACACCCACAGCCAAAGACTTCGGATGAATAAAAGCCCTTAGCTTAGACTTTTGATTCAATTGCTGGCTGGCAAAAACCAAAAGTTTCACTTTATTTTGCGATTTTTGCATGCGGTTTTCTTTTCGGTCCCAGCTTAATTTATTCGAATACTCGCAGAGCTCAAACTAAATTTATAAACTAGGCGATACGGTCCTACGGTTTGTGGAAGGGGGGTAGGGGGGGGATATATTGGCAGAGTTCTTGGCATTGATACGAGTGCTGGCTTTTAGATGGCTGACTGCCGGAGATTGATGAGCGTTTTTGGTGGCCGGCGAATGAGGGTCGACCCCATGGCTGGCCACTCATTTCTCGGTCATAGCCACATGATGAGCATCACAAAAAACTTATGCAACATTAACGTAATTTATTTCTTCTTTTGGCTTTGGACTTACCTTCTTTTGCTCTCTTTCTCTCTTTTTCGATAGCTTGGCCAATTTGCTAGTGAAACGCACCGCGGCAAGATGAGCTCGTCGTACGCAGTGGTAAGCCTGAGTTGCAGTCGTAGTTATAGTAATGGCTCCATCACATTATCCGGATCGGCACAGAAAGCTAATTTCCTTGTTTATCTGATTTTTTTTATTTTTGTGTGGCACACACGTAATTTTTATCTGTAGCTTTTCGGTGTAGTTGCCGTTGTCTTCATCGCCATTGTCTCGCCACCCGATGTGGCTGCCGCTAAGCGTGAGGCGCCACTGAACAATGCGTATCTGCCACCGTCTTCGGGCAGCCGACAACCGACCAGCTCCTATTTGCCACCAGCCTCGGGTCCGGTGCCATCTTTCAATTCGCGACCAACACCGTCCAACAGCTACTCGGCTCCCGTTGCTTCCTCGGGTGGTCCGTATCCATCGTCGCAGAATCACAAGCCTTCCAGCTCATACGGACCACCGTCGCGCCCAGCTCCACAGCCATCCTCGAGCTATGGTGCACCACCGAGTCGTCCCAGCCAGTCGTATGGACCACCACCACCCCGGAAACATCACTCCTCCCGTCGTCCCTCTTCCAGCTACGGTCCACCAAAATCATCTGCACCTTCATCCAGCTACGGGGCTCCCGCACCACAAGCACCACCGTCCAGCAAATATGGTCCACCCAAGTCGCCATCGAGCAGCTATGGCGCTCCATCTCGTCCATCGTCCAGCTATGGGGCGCCCAGCGTGAACAGCTTCGTCCCATTGCCATCAGCGCCATCCACCAACTATGGCGCTCCCTCAAGGACGCAGGTGCTCGGCAGCAGTGGCTACACCTCGGGACCAGGCGCTTCATCGCCCTCATCTTCTTACGGTGCTCCCTCGTCGGGCTCCAGCTCTTTCCACCCAATATCGCCTCCTTCCTCCAAGTATGGTGCTCCAAGTGGCGGTTCTGGATCTAGCAGCAGCAGCTTCTCCTCTCACTCATCGTCATCGTCATCGTCATCGTCATCGTTCAGTTCGCCATCCTCCTCATATTCCGCACCAAGCCAAAGCGCAAATAGCGGTGGATCGTATCCAGCAGCTCCTTCAAGCTCTTATGGTGCACCCAGCAAAGGATCAAGCAGCGGTGGATCTTATCCGGCTGCTCCCTCGAGCTCGTACGGCGCACCAATCTCCAAGCCCTCCAGCTCTTACTCAGCACCCAGTCCCGGAGCTAGCAGTGGTGGATCCTACCCTGCAGCTCCTTCCAGCTCGTACGGTGCGCCCAGCTCTGCTCCATCCAGCTCATACTCCGCACCAAGCCATGGCTCAAACAGTGGTGGACCCTATCCTGCAGCTCCTTCCAGCTCGTATGGTGCTCCGAAACAGGGGCCCTCCAGCTCCTACTCGGCTCCTAGCCCAGGCGCTAGCAACGGTGGATCCTACCCATCCGCTCCGTCCAGTTCTTATGGTGCCCCTAGTGCAGGGCCGTCTAGCTCCTACTCGGCCCCAAGTCTTGGAGCCAGCAGTGGCGGACCTTACCCGGCAGCTCCCTCTAGCTCATATGGTGCACCAAGTGCACCAGCACCTTCGAGCTCCTACTCGGCGCCAAGCCACGGATCAAACAGTGGTGGACCCTATCCAGCAGCTCCTTCAAGCTCGTACGGCGCGCCCAGCTCTGCTCCATCGAGCTCCTACTCGGCACCAAGTCATGGATCAAGCAGTGGTGGATCCTATCCAGCAGCTCCATCAAGCTCATATGGCGCTCCAAGCTCAGGACCCTCCAGCTCCTACTCCGCACCAAGTATAGGAGCCAGCAGTGGCGGACCTTACCCGGCAGCTCCCTCTAGCTCATATGGTGCACCAAGTGCACCAGCACCTTCGAGCTCCTACTCGGCGCCAAGCCACGGATCAAATAGTGGTGGACCCTATCCAGCAGCTCCATCAAGCTCGTACGGAGCGCCCAGCTCTGCTCCATCCAGCTCCTACTCCGCACCAAGCCATGGATCAAACAGTGGTGGATCCTATCCAGCAGCTCCTTCAAGCTCGTATGGCGCGCCCAGCTCTGCGCCATCCAGCTCCTACTCCGCTCCAAGCCATGGATCAAACAGCGGTGGACCCTATCCAGCAGCTCCTTCAAGCTCTTATGGTGCACCAAAACAGGCTCCCTCCAATTTGTATTCCGCACCTGCATCAGCACCATCCAGCTCCTACTCGGCTCCCAGCCCAGGCGCAAGCAGTGGCGGCTCTTACCCCTCCGCTCCTTCTAGCTCATATGGCGCACCAAGCTCAGGACCTTCCAGCTCTTATGCTGTCCCAGCTCCAGCAGCTCCGTCCAGCTCATATGGAGCACCGCCATCCAGCTCCTACTCGGCACCTAGTGCAGGCGGCAGCAGCGATGGACCTTATCCAGCAGCTCCTCCCTCTAGCTCATATGGAGCACCGTCCAGCTCCCATTCCTCTGGTAGCTTCAGCTCTCTTGGTGGCTCATCTTTCGGATCGAGCTCCTCGTTTGCTTCGTCATCAGCCTCATCGTCATCCACTAGCGGCGGTGGTTTCTCCACTGGCCCCTCATCCTCCTATAGTGCACCGGCCGCACCATCGAGCAGCTACGATGCTCCTAGTGAACCTTCCCAATCCTATGGCGCACCCTCCCAAGACTCTGGATACTCCTACTCGGCGCCCAGCCAAGTGCCGGAGACCATTCAGCAGGGCTACAGCTCCAATGGTGGCTACACTTACCGCAAATAGTGAGCAAGTGAGCCCAGATTCGCTCAAGTGCCTTACAATACTCGTGTCCTCATCCCACTCAGTTTCGCTTCATCCCATATCATCAATTGCTCTCAAAAAAGTAACAAGAAAATCCATAAAAAAAGCAACAAATCACAAATTGTAAATTATTCCCATATTGACAAAATTTCGACCCCGCTTTCCGACCCATTGAATATTAGT
Source organism: Drosophila cognata (assembly GCA_035041535.1). NCBI lineage: Eukaryota > Metazoa > Arthropoda > Insecta > Diptera > Drosophilidae > Drosophila > Drosophila cognata. The sequence continues at coordinate 5,053,831 of JAWNLC010000571.1, read as the reverse complement.
TGTAACATGCATTAGACATTAATACTTATGAATTGTTTAATAAAGATGACGAGAAAATTATTTCTAAAAAAAAAATAGCAAGTGATTCTCTTGGAAATAAACCCTTCTAAAGTGAGATCTCGCAATGACTTCCACTCACTTCGTAGACATTGATGTTCATGAAATGACGTTGGTTAATTGACAGTTGAAGGCAAATCCAAATCCAAAACAGCTTTGGCGTTTTGCTATGCAAATTTCCTTAAAAATACCGGATATTCAGTTGCCAGTAACAACAACAGTCATAGTAGCAGCAGCAGCAGCAGCAGCAGCCACATACACGACAGCAACATCCACAACAGCAGCAATAACAACAAACAACATCAATTAGAGGGAAATTCTTGTGCGACGTCAGATATGAACTTGTAATGGGATGCTTTAGACGAGTTGTGGCTAATTAAGAAAACAAGTTAATTGCACAAGTACAAATGCAGCATAATGAATCTCGGCTTGGCACATTGCCACAAATTAATTTACATCTAACAGCTGACAGTGTTTCCCATAAGTATCGCAACCACATATAACTAACCACAAGACGAGATGATCTGATCTTGTTGTGATCTTCTGCTATTGCACAGTTGGTTTTTTGGGTAGCAGCAAGCGGCTTCAACTTCAATTGCCATTTGCTCTTTAACATTGGATGGGGCAGCTCTCCACTTACCCCCCCTTACTCCCTTGGCAACTGTATTTTTATGATGGGAAATTACAGCTTACGATAATACGGTAACCATTGTTTTAAATTGTCATTAGGTTGCTTTTGTTTGCTATAATGTTTGCTGTTGTTGCACAAGCCGTAAGTAGAGTTGTGGACTTGCAAAATAGAATAAATAATTACACGTAATTTGCATCAACAAAGAAACCATTTTAATATATATATATATATTTTTGTTATTTATTAAATACTTTTTTTTCTTCACTCGTTTTTTTTTTGTCATTTTGTCATTCGCTTTTTTTTGTGTTATTTTGCTATGCTTTAAACATTGATATGTATTTTCGTTTGTTTTGGTATAATTTAATCATATATATTGTATATCGTAATCTCGCCTCAGTTTAATTAACATAGTTTGTAATAATGCCGCTAATAAGTAATATGAATACATCAATTGATTAGACAACAATAGGTGAACGAAAGTATAACCCCAAGTTTTAACCCAATCAACTATTCAACATCGCATGATTTCTAAACAATTTTCGTTTGTCTATTTGGAGTACTTTAGTAGTTCGTTCAGTGATCATCAAGTAATAATTGTAATACATAAAATAGTTGGTGGTTTAGTTTTTTTAGTAAGTTGCTTAAACAATTCAATAAAGATCTTATCTTCTTTTCTTTTGTTATATACAGTTCGCTTTCGCTGCACAATAAAACAATAAATAAATCAGTTGAAATTGCAAAGTTCCATTAACAATTGCTAAAGAGAGTTTTCCAAAAACTTATACAATATATATATATATATGTATGTATATACCAGTGAGCCTTAATCATTCAGCGAAAGGTATAAAGATACACTCAGATTTGATGCAAAACTTAGAAACCAGAGACAAATATAACAGTTAACAGTAAGTAACAACAGCAAGAACAGATTTAAGTAAATATTTATCTTTATGTACGTATGTATGTATGTATATTGAGTTGATTATGTTTAATGTGGACTCTTTGATGTCTCAAATCTTTGAATTACTTTTCGCTTACAATTCGCTTATATAAAGGTTTAAAAAACGTTATTTTGTTCGAGCAAACATATGTACGTGGCTCAATTCAAAAAAGCAGTCAACATTTAAGTACTTATGACATTTAAAATAGTTTTCATATCAAGTATTAAGTATTCGATCGATTTGAAAATTCAAATGTCTCATATCAACGGGAACAAACTTTAACAAACGAGCCAAGGGCAATTTTCGAAACGAACAAATGCAAAATCTCTCAATAAAATACATAATACTTATGGGATCGATCTAAATATGGTTTTTGGGAATAACTGTTTAATTTCTCTCAATAGGATTTTTGCTTTTTTTATACATATATATGTAGATATATTTTTTGGGATTTGTTTTCAGAGGCAGCGCGTGTTTACAATCAATTTGTTTTGCCAATATCCAATATATTACCGCAGAGAATCAAAATAGGTTTTCACTTGGTATATGCTTTCTAAATTCAGTGTATCTCCTTCTATATATGTATATATATAAATAGGTATATATGTATATGTATAACTGTGTATATATATGGTAATTATATATACGTATTAGGTACTATGACGCAACATTCTCTAATATGTTAGGTATAGTTTCTCCATTACTTGTTCTATGTTTTTTAGTTTCTTACTTTTGTGGTATGTTTGCTCTTTGAGAGCAGCTAAAATTCTTTTGCCTATATAACGCTCAATTTACTTATATATACCGTATAGGTAGAATAGTATTTTCTCAGTTGCATAGATGATATGTTTATGTTCTGTACGTAAAGTCAGCTTTGATTTATTTCTTTAAGTTTTTATCGTTTCTAGTTTCTTTTCATGTGGAAGGACATATGATTCACATTATATGCACCTATACCGTAAGGACAAATTCATACAAATGTATATTAGTATACGTATTTGCTTTTCAATCAAACTACGGCAATTTGTCATGTACACAAATGACATAAACAAATCAAAGTTAAGTAGGACCCAATATAAGTAGTGTATATTCGAAAGCAATCCTTCGCTCTTCAACTTTTTTTTCTATTTAATTAATACATAATTGTATTTTTAACATTATTTACATTTCTCGTGGAATGGGAAATGCAATTGATATGTTTTCAGTTACTTTCAGTTTTGTCATTGATATGTTTATCGATTAATTTGCTATCGTTTCGTTTTCAATTTATCGCTATATAACATTTATACATTTGATATGTGTCGATTGAACTATGAATTTCTCTATTAAATTTACTCTATTCAAAGCGATATTAATTAAAAAAAAAAAAAAGAAAAAAACTAGGACACAGAGTAAGCAGTTATCTCGTCGAGAGATCCTCTCTGTTGGAAACTATCCGAAATTAATATATATATAATTGTGAACGCAACATTCTGCACTTTATACCTGAGCACTTGTGTGTTTAACGTATGCTGAAAATACATTAGATATGTATGTACATATATAGTGTATATATCCATCTAAAAAGCACAACATGAAACGTAGCAAGTTGTGGGACTGTGAGCTTAAACCTAATCTCACCAGTAGCATGGACACCGCTCAGAACGCCGTATTATCCTGCTCCGGTGTGGGCATAGCCATTGCCTGATTTTGACCGCCACCACCGCCGGACTTTTGGCCGGTGGCCGTATCCAGCATCTTCTGGACCTGCGCCTGTGCCGTCTGTTGGTTCATGCGTCGTGCCTCGGCCACGGGCAGATCATCGTCGGGCTCCAGAGCGGGATTAATGCGACCATTGCGCTCATCCTTGCCGGCCATTGTGGCGGCACCGTACGACCGAGCCAAAGGACCAGCCATCACGGACAGCTGCTCACCGGACTCGGACGGATCACCGACGCGCTGCACATCCTCGGGTATATTGACCACACAGCGGAAATAGTCATAGCTCGGCGGCAGCTTACCCGACTCGAACATCATTCTGTGGAAATGTGGTTTGCATCTGAGCTAATTGATTGAAGTGATTAATTTACTTACTTGGTCCACCAGGAGACAAATACCAAGGTGATCAGGCTCATCAGCATGGCCATTGTGCGGAAGGGAAACAGTTGTGTATTCGTCTCCTCATCGTAGCCCGGATAGTGGATGAGGGCGGGCAAGCCCAGTATAGCCTCGCCACCGGACAGACGAATGCAGAGCGCCACAATGTAAGCCGCCAGGCTGCCATATGTATTACAGTGCTTCTTAAAGTGCACCACCATCAGCAGTTGTGGGAACAAAATGACATACACCAGATCCGAGCACATGGACCTGCGGGGAGGAGAAAACAAATTTGGGTGTACTTAGCTAAATGAGCTGTCAATCAGTTTCAACTACACTCACAAAAATGCAATAGAAATACACTGAAAAATAATTTCTCAATTTACGAAGTACTTTATATATTTCTTATAAATGCATTCAAGTAATATTTTAAAATTTGTAGTCAAAAATTCCAAAACAGTTTTTCAATTCTTACTCGACCATTTAAAAAATGTATTTGATATTTTGCAAATATCTCAATTTTATGAAATTCTGAATTACTTTCTGTCTAAAATTCAGATACATCATTTTTTTTTACTTTTAATTGCAAAATGTTCGAATCTTATTCTTGTTTTCTTAATGCTGAATTCGAATGTAAACTAAGAAAAGTGATTTCTCATCAATTTAACCTAATCTTTTTGAAAATTAATTAAAATTAAAAACGCACTTTCCGCATGTATTTTTCTGAGTGTATGCACGCACTGCACTTACCACAGTCCATAGATGGACGGTATGGTTAGGGCCATAATGGTTGCCAGAATGCCCACAACAATAATGGAGACGCGCATTACCCAAATGATTTCCCTTTCGGACGCCTTCTGACGGAAAATCAATTTGTAAACATTGCGTGCAAACATCGAGGCGGCGGAGAGCACGGAGGAATCCGCCGAGGACATGACAGCAGCGGAGACAGCGCCCAGGCCAAAGAAGGAAACGAAATCGGGCGTCAGATACTGCAAGACCATGGGCAATATCATGCTCGTCTGATCCACAGTTAATGGATACGGACCCTTATATTCCGTCTCATTCCAGGCTGTCAAAAGCAGAGAGATTAGCTAACAAAATCGGGCAACAGCAGTAATTGCTAATTGCAACTTACGTGTCGCTTTGGCAATGGCACCAATGAGCACCGGGGGAATGGCCATCAGGATGCAGCCGGCGGCTGCCACATAGGAGAGCAACTGCGCCCGACCCGCCGTCTTGCTGGAGAGCACACGCTGGAAATACACCTGCCAAGGAATGCCGCCAAAGACGAGCAGCAGGCCATAGTCTATGTAGAACCAACGTTGCTTCGGCTCCACATGCCCAATCCAATCCACTTCCATGTCGCTCAAGCTTCGCACATGCTCATTGCTCCACGCAAACGGTATGCACATCCAGAGTCCAATAAAGATGCAGAACAGCTGTATGACATCTGTGTAAGCCACCGAATACAGCCCGCCAAACAGTGTATAGAATATGGCAATGCCCGATGACAATATGACAGAGGTGTGATGATCCATGTCAATGATGACGGACAATGTGGCGCCCAGGGCGGCCAGAATGCCTGCGGCCCAGAAGACTTCGCCACAGAGCGCCGGCAGAAACAACAAACCACCCATTCGCTCACCAAACGAGTCCTGCAGCGGATCCAACATGGTTATATAGCCCTGCTTCCTCATTGGATTGGCAAAGAAAATGCCACCTAAAAGTAGGAAAACATGAATAAAAATAAAATATGTTGTGGCGATCTGCTTACCAAATACCAAGCTGAGGGCATAGCCAAACGGTGCCTGACACCAGACCAGACCCGATGTGTAAATCGCTTCCGCCGTACCGTTAATATAACCACCACCCACCCATGTGGCTAAATGGACGATGGAGATTAAGCAAAAGAGGATATTTCAGCAATCTGGGACTCACCTGTCATGGTAAATATGCCAACGAATAGACCGATGGAGCGTCCAGCCAACATGACCTCCTCCTCGGAATCATTGCCCGCCTGCTTCTTGCGACCTGCCCAAATGCCCACAACGAGGATGAGCAAGTAAAAGAGCACAATGCTCGCCACTCCAGCTAAGTTGATCATTTTCCTCTCTTCCTCTTTTTTGATATATATATATATATATATATATATATATATATATAATGGGTGATTAGAGTTGCCTGCCAAGCGATAACTTCCTGTTGTAAGCTAATACTTTTGCGCTTGTAGCATTCAACTGAAAGAGAGAGATAGCAGCATTATTATAAATAATGTTGCATGCTTTTAGGAGTCCGCTGCAAGCCTTCAGCAGCTGCACTAAATTGCTGCGAATATTAAACCCCACCAGCCCCTATTCGGTAACCATATCCTTCTCCCGCCCGTACACGCACCCACATAATGACCAAGGCCAATACACCCAACAAATGACCTTTACGCAAGGATAACCCAGAAGGATATTCGCTCTTGGCCATTCGCTGTCCTCGCTAATGGATCCAATTAACTAGGAACCACAATTGTGGAAATACGAGCAACTTTAAAGGGTCCTGCTGTGTGGGTGGCACTCTTCATTTTGTTAAATTACAGCGTCGATTAGACCGGACACAGTACTGTTCAACGAAATGAGTCAATTTCGAGCGATAGCCGACGTATGACCCCCAACGTATTGTGATTCATTCACAAAATGATTTGCAATTAGGCAAATACAACAAGTTAGAGAGTGATCGACTCAGAGATACGCTGTACACAGCCTTGTGCTGCTTGGGCTGTCTTTCTTCTTCTCTGAGCCAATTGCCAACACTTCTTATACTTCTTATCATAAATAACTTAAATGACCCCTTTATAAATTAAGCAATTATTTTACAAGGGCGTAAGGATAATGACATTTAAATACATTATAACTGCCCCTGTGTTCAGATATAATCAGAAGAAACTACATGTATAATGATGACTTTAAATTTTATAACCTTTGGAATTATTAAGTTATTTAGATTAGTTCTGGGACACATTGCTAAATTGCCTCTTGAATTAATGCTGATCAAATTGCTGTCTGTTCTACACATGTGCACCAGTTTATGATTCGCTTAGCGCCCACTTCAACTGAGTACAGGGTATAAGCAAAATAGAACTCTGAGTGCTTTCAAAAAAAACAAAAAATAACAAAAAGAAACCGTCAAGTGTCACACATAGCTGCTCCCAGAGGCAGTCAGAGAGTAGGCAGAGAGTAGGCTGTCAATAAACTCTGCGCATGTCCCCGTGCATTTGCGGGCAATCGAACTCACCTTCCCTATTACAGTATGCCTATATATATGTATATGTGTATATATATATGTAAGTGTGTGTCAGTTTGTACGCCAAGTTCAAAGCAAACGTTAAGTTATGCGACGAGTCCCGCGTCTCTGCTTTTAACGACGGCAAAATGTGCGCGCCAATCAAATGCGCCTTGGCTTATGCAACATTTCCTAAATACGATTGTTCTTCTTGAGTGCGACTAATTTTCATATTTAGTAGACGCGAGCAGATCACAGTCACTGACACGGCTAACAATCAGTTGATGTAGGAAACAGAGTCTGGCGAGGATTAGTTGTAGTAGCACGTGATTAACGGGATCTGCAACGGTAGCAGCAGCAGTCGCCCCAACGCAGGGACGTCTTTTGAGACGGACTGTTACGCGTTTTAAAATGTAACCCACACATGTGCTCCGGCTATTGAGAAATCACGTGGCGGCCGCATTAAATCAAAATTTCTATTTAAATATATCAACAAAATAATTTTTTTTTTTTTTTCAATTTATATAACACTTGATAGCATTGAGCTTGATAAGGTATTAGCTTCTATATTGACTTTTCATTAAATTTGAACTCTGAACGAAACCGAAATCGAATCGATGAAATCAATTTATAAATTCGACTAATTTAAACGACACTTGATTATAAACAACTAAGATTCGACTATGAAACTCGTCCCACGCTCAGCCGTTCGCCGTTCCGATGAAAAGAGTAGCAAAATTATAACTGAATTGGAAGTTCAAGTGCTGGAGCCTTAACAGCGGCAATCAACTGTGCTCCGCAACACACGACAACCGAGTTCATTCTCTATGTGTGCGCTGGAATTTGTAACGTGAATTGTTGTTCATTCGCAACCCCTCATTCCCGACCTTTCCAGTGGAAGCCATATCAGGGGTTGGAACACTCGTCGCCACACACGCTCTTTCCCTGGGGTGGGCATATCGCAGCCACGTTGGGGAAATTGCAGGTGTTTGCTGAGAGAGTGTGTTGAAAAGCCATTGGCAGATTTTGAATTCACCACACGCCCACTGTGCCTACGCTTGAGAATGCTTAGCGCGTCACATTTTAACACCCTGGCTTAATGCAAAACGGTTTGAACTTTAAATTCACATTTATTAATTTTATGTTACACACAGCACATATATTTAAGCAACCTTAGCAGAGCAAATGAAATGTAATAGTCAGAAATACTTGTACAGTGATTGCTCGCCTATTTGTGCTAATACTTTTTAGATACTACATTATTTTCTTTTTTGAAAAGTTTTCAATTCAGTTTTCAATTTGGAAAGTTCGATCTTGTAATGTACGCTTCGCTTGTGACGGACTTAAAAGTAATTGCTAACTTTAACATTATAAGTCTTACTAAAAACTTTAAACATATTTTTCTAATAACTTTTACAATATTTGTAAAACATTTTATGTCTTTTACTCATTTGATTTGATTAAACAATATTTTAAGAACGTCTCCTAAATACAAAAAAAGTCATAGAATGAAATAAAAAATGCCGACTTTAAAATCTGCCCAATGATATATATATATATATATATATATATATAGCGTTCCATATTCGACTGACCACTGTACAAACAAATCTTTAGGCATGACCAAATATCAGCCTTTTTACATGCATTGATAATAAGCTTAGCGAAAGTTAATACGTTAATAGTAATGGGCTCATCATAAACTGGTAAATTTCGCCTCATACTAACAAAATATAATTATATCATTTGTGGTTTTTTGATCATTTATTCTTAGTGCTAGGCAAATGGTTATTTCTAGTAGCCGAATTTGTCGTTCAAGTGTGTGAAGCCATCGCCCCTTTGGTCAGATGGTGGCACCCACTTGGCGTACTTTTCGACATCCTCGTGCTCGGCCAGCTCATTGAGATCCATGTCCACATCCTGACGCTGTTTGCTGTTGTTCCGTTGTCGCGCACGCTGACGTCGTTTCTTGTGGGCAGCCGACTCCTCGGTGTTCTGCTCCTCGGTGTTCTGCTCTTCGGCGCTCTGCTCCTCGGCAGCGTCTGCAAGTGCTGTGGTGTCAGTGCCGGCTGATGCATCCTCTACTAGTTGAGGGGGCATCACTTCCGCTGTCGAGTCAATTGTCGGTTCCACATTATATTTGCTTGTCACATCCGGTGCTGTGAGTGACTTGTCCGTGTGTTTTTCGGACTCGACAGTTGACTTGATTTCCTTTGTATCCACACTTGTTGATGGCTTTGTAATTGTTTCTGCCACAAACTTCGTTGACGTTTTCGTCTTCTCCTCCACCTCCTCGTCCTCTTCGACTTCTTCATCATCGGATGCAAACACGTTCGTCTGCACTTTGGCTCGGGCGCTTGTCAGTGGTTTAACCACTTTGAATTTACTAAACTGATTTCGCTTGCCAATTATTGGCATCTGTTTTTTGGCCGCATTTGTCTCCTGTGTCTTGTTCCTCATCATTGAGCCACTGGGGGTGGCAAAAGAAAATGCCGTTGGCTTAGCTAATCTTATGAGTCGTTCTAACCTCTGCTGTTCAGATTTTATGCGCTGCTCCTCAAGCTTGAAAAAAGCAACAGATTAAATATAAAAATGTTTATATTTAAATTTCACAACATACCCGCAACTTTTTTATCTCCGTTTTATCCACTTGCGGCACATTTCCAGAGAGAGTATCCATGAAATTGTCCAAGTCATCGCTGGCGCTCTCTTGCTTAACAGCCAACTCCTTCAAACGCTTCTCGTTCTGTTGGTAGGCCAAAATCTCTTGCTCCACCTTTAGCTGTTCCAAATTCAGCTCAAATTCCTGCTTAAGCTAAAATTGAAGAACTTTAATAAATTTTTATTTGGATTTATGGGTATTACTGGCTTACCAAATCATCATAGGTAAGTGTCACACTTGCGGATGCATTTGCCTTACGTAGTTTCTTTCTGGCTACATCGCCGGTGCGATCCCAGAACTCATCTTCTTCATCGGAATCGCCAGTTTTCAAATGCTTACGCTTTTGCGACTCCTGGTTAGCCTGCCGCAGCACCCCATGTCGATCTAGAGTGCGACAAGCGTCCAGTGCGCACTGCACTACGCAATCCTTCTTGCGTCCCTTGTGTGTGACCTCGACAACGATGGGCCTGCCATTGGTATCGTCTAGCGGAAGCTCCACCCGGCATACGAACGAGCCCTGGGACAGCTCATCGCATTTGTACTCCAGATTGAGTCCTTCGCGCTCAAAGAAGCCACGCAATGTTCGCTTTGGATCATCGAAGAATAGATCCTCGTTGTTTGTGCTGGCATAAGGATTGTGTGTCAGATCCGTTTCCACATCGGCATCCTCGCTCATGCCCCAGCTGGCGCCTTCATTGCGTTCACGCTCCTCGGCCTCGACGGCTTTGCGCGCCTTTTCTGCGGCAGCCAAGGCAACTTCCCGCTGCTCGCGTATCTCCGTAACTGTTAGCTCTGATTCGGGCTCCTCATCCTCACGGGGCCCCTGCAGTATGTATACCCGTGTGCTGCTGCCCAGCTTGAGCATGTGGCCAACACGAATGCGTATATAGACGCGTGGCGGCAAACGTTTTTTGTTGAGAAATGTGCCGTGTGTGCTGCCCAGATCGTAGATGTACCATCCCTCGAATTCATCGGATTTTGGCATATTGTCAGCGCTAAAGACATCCTCATCACTGCATGCATAGAGGGTCGACTTCGGTTTATATTGGAGCACGGCATGGAAGCGTGATATTGTTGGATGCGCCATGGCAACATCATTTTCCGGGAGACGTCCAAAGGTCCAGATGGCCTGATGTTGTAAATCCTTGACCTCGTCAATGATTTGGCCCGATTTGAGCACCTCAAATCTATAGATCTCGTCTGCAGCTGGCGGCCGGGACCACTTTGGCACTTTGTACAAGCAACTGCTGCTGTTTGAATTAGATTTTGGAGCTGGTGGCGGCGGCGGCGGAGGCTCAGCGGGTTTCTCGAGAGCAACAGGCTGTTGGTATTTGAATACGGGAGTGACTGGCAGACTGGGCACCTTGAATTCGTCCATGCTGCAATCCAATTATCGCATAAATGCAATATTTTTTGACTATTTTTTACTTTATTTATTACTGTTTGCTGGCTTTAAGAAATTTTTGCAGCTATGTGCATACAGACTGTTGATACACATATCGGTTTTGTTGATAACATTCTTTTTCAACACTGAATTCGATTTTGCATGCATCATCGATAATATCATTACTATCGATATTTGTATTACCAAAATACTTTTTTATGAATTAAAACATGCTTGAAAAATGCTTAAAATTTTACAATGAATTTAAATTCATTTTAAATTGACACAATTTATGTTTTTCATTAAACTTTACATGTGTAGTGTCTTTTATGGTATCATTTTCAACTTGGCGCCAAAAGTTGGCAGATTACATTATTGTCGATATCGATTATGCTAAAAATACTGACACACTGTCAAAGAAGTTGGCAGGCCGCTGTTGGAAGTCCGCGGGAATTATTTATTTTTGTTTTTTGTTTTAATTAATTTACTTAGTATTTTTTAAATTGTATTATAATAGAATATTGAATTACAATTGAGAGTGATGGCGTTTTCGCAATCCTTTGAATTTAGTGACAGCACGTTCATGAAACTAGAGAACGAAGTTAAAGGCCCACAAGCAGAAAAACTCTGGAATAACAATAACAATCAACTAACAAGTGGCTTGGAAATCATCCAAGAGTCACCGCCAAAATTTAAATCGAGACCTCAACGCCTGCATACCCAGTCCACCCTAAGCAGATCGAATGTGTCACAGCGCCAGCAATTTCGACGCATTAAGTCCGACTCCAAGCTAGGACGGACAACAGTAGCAGCAACAACAACAAACGGCAGCTGTGAACAATACTCGCAGTTCTTTAAGGATGATTTTTCGCTTACACGAAACCAGGAGACAACCAAGGGCAAGCAGGCAGATATATCACAAGTGCGTGTCTCCCAAATCCTATCAAACTTGGAAGCAAACGACGAAGTGCTTGAAAGTAACTCGCAAAATGTCAGCACTACATCCGTTTTTGAGGCGCAAATATGCACAGAAGATGTTTTTGGCACGGATACGGAAACGGATACAGTTGAGGACAGAACCCATCATTCACCCATTGAATTCGACAATCTCGATGAGAGCAGTTTTCTACTGCCAGTTAGGGATGCGCAGGCGTCACAGCAGCTACAAAAGGATCTGATACGCAGTCGCTGCGAGATGGCCAAGCAGAGCGTCACCCATTGCCATAGATTCACTCAAAACTTGAGCAGCATGTCTCCCAATCAGTTGCGCATGTCGCCCAACAGTCCAACCGCCATAAAGGATTCACCCGCCGCAAGGGATTCATTACATGCGACAAGGCATTCACTCACCACAGGAGATTCAACGACCACAAAGGATTCATCATGCTCACCAACCATTACCTCCAATCTTATAGATTTGAAGGCGCTCAAGATGATCTCCGCCTGGAATCTGCCGCACAGTGTACTCAGCGAGTACAAGAAGAAGGGCGTCGTCCAAATGTTCGACTGGCAGGTCGAGTGCCTCTGCAAACCCAAGGTGCTCTTCGAGCACACGAATCTGGTCTACTCGGCGCCAACGTCCGCTGGCAAAACACTAGTCAGTGAAATTCTGCTGCTGAAGACGGTGCTGGAGCGTGGTAAGAAGGTGCTGCTCATTCTGCCCTTCATTTCAGTGGTGCGGGAGAAGATGTTCTATCTGCAGGATCTGTTAACGCCAGCCGGCTATCGGGTGGAGGGTTTCTTTGGGGGTTATACACCGCCCGGCGGATTCGAGAGCATTCATGTGGCCATCTGCACAATTGAGAAGGCCAACTCGATTGTCAACAAATTGTTGGAGCACGGCAAACTGGATGAGATTGGCACAGTGGTCGTCGATGAGGTGCATCTCATTTCGGATGTGGGTCGTGGCTACATCCTAGAGCTGCTGCTCGCCAAGGTGCTGTATATGTCCCGCAAGCATGGGCTACAAATCCAGATCATAACCATGTCGGCCACATTGGCCAATGTGCAGCTGCTCCAGCAGTGGCTCAACGCGGAACTCTACATCACAGATTACCGGCCGGTGGCGCTGCAGGAGATGATCAAGGTGGGCAACAAGATATACGACAATCAACTGTGTTTCTTGCGCAACGTGAGCACCAGCTCCGAGGTGCCGCCACTGGGCAACGATGCGGATCATGTGGCCCAGTTGTCCATCGAAACGTTGCTCGAGGGCTGCTCCGTCGTTGTTTTCTGCCCCTCCAAGGACTGGTGCGAGAATCTGGCCGTGCAGCTGGCCACAGCAATGCATGCGCTCATCAAATCCGACAGCAAATTGGCCAAACGACTGCGCTCCCAGCTCAACACGAAGGCCATTGAGGATGTGAAGCAACAGCTGCGAGATATACCCACAGGTATAAGAGTTCAGCCTTCATTATCATATCATATTCTTTATTATTTACCCCACAGGTCTTGATGCGGTCATGTCCAAGGCGATTACGTACGGCTGTGCCTTTCATCATGCCGGACTCACCACGGAGGAGCGGGACATTGTGGAGGCGAGCTTTAAGGCGGGCGCCTTGAAGGTGATTGTCGCCACAAGCACTTTGAGCTCGGGAGTTAATCTGCCGGCACGTCGTGTGCTCATCCGATCTCCCTTGTTTGGTGGCAAGCAGATGAGTTCGCTGACCTACAGACAGATGATTGGTCGCGCTGGACGCACCGGCAAGGACACACTGGGCGAGTCCATACTCATTTGCACGGAAAGCAATGCGCGCATCGGTCGGGAACTGGTCACGGCTCAACTGAAGCCCATTAGATCCTGCTTGGATCTGGACGGCAGCGTAAGCAGCCAAGCAAATCGCAAATGTCCCAAAAATATTTTATAATAATAGTTTACAGACGCATCTAAAACGGGCACTACTTGAAGTCATCTCATCCGGAGTAGCTAGCAGCCGAACAGACGTGGATAGCTTCTTCAATTGCACTCTGCTTAGTGCCCAAAAAACTTCGAGTCCACAGGTGGAGAAGGAGATAGAAGTTGAGGATGAGGATGAATCACATTACATAACTGATGCATTGGATTTCCTGGTTGAGTACGAGTTTATACGTTTACAAACGGACGAGGAGACGCACACCGCGCATTATGTGGCCACGCGCTTGGGCGCTGCTTGTCTAGCCTCATCGATGCCGCCAACCGATGGTCTAATTCTCTTCGCAGAGCTGCAAAAGTCGCGTCGTTGTTTTGTCCTCGAATCGGAACTGCATGCCGTGTACCTGGTTACGCCATATTCTGTGTGCTATCAACTGCAGGATGTGGACTGGCTGCTCTATCTGGACATGTGGGAGAAACTGAATCCCGCCATGAAGAAGGTGGGCGAACTGATCGGCGTCAAGGAGGCGTTCCTCGTGCGCGCCATGCGTGTCCAGGCGAAACTGGACTACAAACTGATGCAAATACACAAGCGGTAAGTGGTTGAAGAGAGAATAACACAAATCTCGTCATTAGTTATGGCATTCTCTATGCAGCTTCTACACAGCGCTGGCGCTGCAGGAACTGGTCAACGAGACACCCATCAACGTGGTGGCTCACAAATTCAAATGCCCGCGGGGCATGCTGCAGAGCCTCCAGCAGATGGCCTCCACCTTTGCTGGCATTGTGACGGCCTTTTGCAATTCGTTGCAGTGGTCAACACTAGCCCTGGTTGTGTCCCAGTTCAAGGATCGCCTCTACTTTGGCATCCATCGGGATCTCATCGATCTGATGCGTCTGCCCGACTTGACGCACAAGCGTGCCCGATTGCTCCACGATGCGGGCATCACCAGTCTTGTGGAGCTGGCTGGCGCCAATCTGCTTGCCTTGGAGCAGCTGCTCTTCGATTCGCAGAGCTTTGACTCGGCCAAGCAGCAGGAGCATGAAGACGCCATTGAAGCAGCTAAACGCAACTCGGCGAGGAATTTCTTTATAACGGGCAAGGCGGGCATGACAGTGGCCGAGGCTGCCAAGCTGCTCATCCATGAGGCGCGACAGTTTGTGCAACTTGAGATTGGTGTGGGCAACATTCAGTGGACACAAGTGGCCGCCAGCTCCAAGCCAATGAGTAATGACAGATCAAAAGTAATTGAGCTGCACATGTCACTGGAGGAGGAGCAGGAGCAGGCTAAACAGCAGACTAAAAACTGTTCCAAAGCAAGAAGTGATAATAACTTAAAAGAAAATGAGCTCCACATGTCCCTGGAGGAGGAGGATCAGACTAAACAAAGTGCTTCAGCGAGCTCCAAGGCGACAGGAAGCTGTAACAATTTAAAAGTAGAAGAGTTGCACATGTCACTGGAGAAGGATTCAGCCAAACAACAGCCTCCTCTGCTGGGCTCGCAAGGCAAGCGCAAGACCCCAGACATCTTCAAGGCTAAGCAAATGATTCCAGCAGCTCTCTTGGGATCACAAAGCAAGCTCAATACTCTGGACAGCTCCAAGGCGACAAGTGATAACATCCCAAAAGTAAATGAGTTGCACATGTCACTCGAGAAGGTCCAGGATCAGACTAAACAACAGCCTTCAGCAGCTCTGATGAGCTCAGACCTCAAGCGCAAATCTCCAGACAGAGCCGAGGGGCGGAGCAAGGTGCGCAAGATTGAGCAAGAAAGCCCTGCGACCAGACAGTCAATAAAACCAGTTGCGCCACAAATTGAGCCCATAATAAAAAATAAAATAACCCAAAAGCCGAATCCGCCAGCGAGTCCAAAAGTGCTCATCGAACATAACCCAATCAGCTCCAGCAGTAATGAACCAGTTGTCCAGGTAGAGGAGAAGCCCTGCACAAGCGCAGCCATCCGGAATGAGCTGCTCAAAAAGCAGATTGAGGAGCGTCGTCATGCGGCCATGATGAAAATCAACCAAAGACGCGCCGCAATGGAAAACATGCGCCAAGGTCTGCCTGCCAATGCTCCAGTGGAGATCCTACGCGGCTGTACGCCGGATATTGTAAAGGATTTCCAAACAAATACGAGTAGCATAAAGGAGAATCTGAATACAAAAGAGTTAAGAACTCAAACGCCCAACAACAAAAGCAGGAATAATACACCCACCCAATTGCCAAGACGTAGTCCTCGTAATCATCAAACTGGCTCAATCCTGGTGCCAAACAAATCGAGTGTTGTCGAGCAGGATCTTTTTGCTGGCGAGGACGACTCCTTCATGCTGAACACCGGTCTAACGGCAGCGCTGACCGCTGCGGAAAGCAAAACCCACGCAGATGCCGACGAGATTCCCAGTTCGCAGACAAAAGAATCACCGGGCAGATGCACTGCTCTAACCCCACATGCCTCACGGCTAATGCGCTCCTGTCAGTTGCGCTCTCAGCGACGTCAGAGTCCCAAACCGGAGCCGGAACCGGAACCAGAGTCCGCATCGAATGTGGGCTCCTCCATCGAGCTCTCAAATGTGTCCATGGAGAACTCGCTGATGAAGCAACCATTGCAGCTGAATGCATCGCATATACTCAGCTGCTCTAAGGCGGACGAGAACGCGTCCAGTTTCAGTAGCATCGATATCATTGATATATGCGGCAACAAAGAGTTATTCCAGCTGGCATTCGATGAGCTGCAGCGGTCAACACGTTGTGGCTTCAGTGTTGGACTGCAAGCGCAGGCGGGCAGACGCAAGCCATTAATTGGCGCTAATCTCTTGATCAACCAGGTGGCGGCGGCGGCACAACGTGAGGCAGCTGCTGGCACCCAGATCAACTTTCAGGTGGATGACAGCAGTTTTGTGGCCGGAGTCGCCTTCTGCCTGGCGGATAATGTCGTCTACTGGCTGAACATGCAGTCTGACGACGGGCAGCAACAGGATGATCTAATCAGCAGCAGCAAGAAAGTGGAGCAATTGTGCCGTTTGATGGGGCGGCAGGAGCTCACACTCCTGATGCACGATGGCAAGGAGCAGCTGAAAACGCTGCGGCAAGTGCTGCCCCAATTGGAGAGGATGAGCGTTCAGCTCGAGGATCCCAAGGTGGGCAACTGGCTGCTGCAGCCGGATAAGACGCTTAGCTTTCAAAATATGGTAAAATATTGAGTTATAATTTATATGGTTTTCATTTTAATTGAGCTTCGATTCCTATGCAGTGCCAGCAATTCGCACCGGAGTGTACGGGTCTATCGAATCTATGCGGCAGTGGACGCGGCTATAGTAGCTATGGCCTGGATGGCAGCAGCGCCATCATGGCCAAGGTGCGCGCCTCCATCGAGGCCTGTGTCACGGTGCACATACTCAACGGCCAGATTGAGAATCTCGAGCGGATTGGCACGGGACAGTTGCTCAAGTTCTTTCGAGGTAGACACACCACGCTCAGCTCCTAGATAGATCTTTAACACTCTCCAACTCCTTGCAGAACTGGAGATGCCCATACAAATTGCACTGTGCCACATGGAATCCATTGGTTTCCCAGCCAAGGAGCATCGTTTGCAGAGCCTCTTCCAGCAGATGTTGGCCACCATGAAGAAACTGGAGGCGAAGATCTACGAGCTGCACGGCTCTCGTTTCAATTTGGGCTCTACGCAAGCAGTAGCCAAAGTGCTGGGATTGCATCGCAAGACAAACGGGCGCATTAGCACATCCCGTCAAATTCTTGAGAAACTGGACTCGCCCATGTCGCAGCTGATACTCAGCTATCGGAAGCTGAGCATGTTGCTCTCAAAGAACATGCAGCCGCTGCTGAAATGTTGTCAGGCGAACCGAGTGCATGGCCAGAGTATCACCTATACGGCCACGGGGCGCATCTCAATGTCCGAGCCCAATTTGCAGAATGTGGCCAAAGATTTTGAGATTCAGCTGGGTGCAGAGAAAATCAATGTATCCTGCCGCAGCGCCTTTGCGCCCATGGATGGGAAACGGTGTCTGCTCTCCGCCGATTTTTGTCAGCTGGAGATGCGCATTTTAGCGCATCTGTCGCAGGATCAGGCACTGCTTAAGGTAATGAACTCGCCGCAGGATCTGTTTACGGCAATTGCGGCGCATTGGAATAAAATACCCGAGTCGGAGGTCTCCGAGCAACTGCGCAATGGCACCAAGCAGATCTGCTATGGCATTGTCTATGGCATGGGCATGCGCAGCCTGGCAGAGTCACTCAAATGTACCGAGCAGGAAGCACAGATGATCTCAGAGCAGTTCCATTTGGCATACGTCGGCATAAAGTGGGTATATTTTTGGATACCTAACTAATAATTCCATTTTTTACAAATATTTTGAAATCCATAATCCATTTTAAGAGCCTATGCCATGAAAGTGGTAAAGTTTGCGAGGAACAATGGCTACGTGGAGACCATAACGGGTCGACGGCGTTATCTGGATCACATCAACAGTGGGGAGCCGCAGATAAAAAGTGTGTATTTCATTTACATTCTCCCCCGTTTGCTTAACACATTTCTCGTGCAGATCAAGCCGAGCGCCAGGCCATCAATTCCACTATCCAAGGCTCAGCGGCTGATATTGCGAAAAGTGCCATTTTGCGCATGGAAAAGAATATTGGACGTTATCGGGAGAAGCTGGGCTTGGCGGAAAATGCCGTCAATTTGGTGCTGCACCTGCACGATGAACTCATCTTTGAGGTGCCCGCGGATAAGGCGAAAAAAGTGGCCAAAGTCCTCAGTCTGACGATGGAGAACTGTGTCAAATTAAGTGTGCCGCTCAGGGTGAAGCTAAAAATAGGTCGCAGCTGGGGTGACCTACAGGAGGTTCAAGTTTAGCGGTTTTATTGATTGCCTGTCAATTATTTTACAAATGATATTTATTATTAATTTTGTTCGTTCGGTTTTATTGACCTTGTTTTTGTTCCCACTCAGTCCACGAGCCGGCATAGGCTACGGCGCTGCAAATTAGTATTTGTTTTTAATAAATATACATTCTTATGTATCAGCATGACTGTGCATATTTCTTACTTGGAAAATCCCAGCGTCTTGGCCAGATTTGCAGCACGCGCCGCACGACCGCCTGCCTTGCAGGAGAATATTATCACAGCGTCCGCGGCCGGCTTAGCGCGTCCATACGACGTTTGGAAGTCGCCATCAGGTAAATTAAGCGCCTTTTCAAGGTCAGGCACTGACATACACAAAACATATCAGTAAATGAGATAATTTTTTGTTTCTTAACTACTTACGCGGAATGTTAATGCTAGCCGGTAATGTGCCTGTCTCTTCTAGTTCCGACTTGTTGCGTACATCGAATAAATATTTCGAGGGTTCGTTGGGAATGTCCTTGACTTCTTCGTAGGTTGCCATTTTCGTTAATGGTGTAAATATTGAGTTAAATATACTCAGATAACAGAAAATTTCGGACTGACAGGTAAACCACCAATTGGAATGAATGCCGCAATTTGTTATCGATTGGCATCATGTATATCGAAGGCTGTTAGCAAAAATTAAGTGTGACCACACCATGTCAAATTTAGTTTTTTATTCAAAAGCAATTTAAAGATTTTTCATTTTATTTGTAATTTACACATTTTCATTTTAAATTAATTTTTCATTTCACATTATAAATATTCAAGAATTCACTAAATATGAAGCAAAGTTAATAATTTGCTTTACTAAATCAACAATAAAATTGCACAATTTTTCATTGCATGCGTAGAGCACATTGATAAATTAAACAAGATTGCAAATAAATATGTTACTTTAAACCAACTTCAATGCATTGTGTATAAATATATATATTGATATATCTATACATTATTATGTATATAAAATATGTATATCAAAAGTGGCTCAGTTTTCTTGCAAAAACATATTTTAACCTATATGTATTGTATACTTTCTTTTTCCATTCATTCATTTCGTGCCATTTCATTATTATAGAACAATTTTTTATTCTGTACTTTTCTCTTAAATCAACATTTACGTTCGGTGTCTAGGCGCATATACAAGAAATTTTTTTTTTGTGTGTGTATAATTCTCACTAGTTATTTATGTATATTAATATTTACTCTCGCATTACAATTTAAAATTGATTGTTATCCAAAAATATAACTTGTGTAAATTCTATGAATTTATGTTTGCTTGGTGCTTTTGCATTGGTGTGTTTTAATACCCACGATTAGCAGTATTATTATAGACGAATAAAGTACGTATAAAAAGATAATTTATTCTTTTTTTCTTCTGTTTTCCTGCCACTGAACGAAACGAACAGAACAAACAGAGTGCAGCATTATTGCATAGGAGTTGCCGGCAAATTCCGTTTAGTGTGTGTGCGGGTGTGTGTGTTATTTGTGTGTGTGTTCTTTTTTTTGTTGCGGATTGTTGCAGCATTAGTCAAGACGCTTCGACGGTGGTATTAAGTGCTCCGGCAGCACAGTTGGCAGCTCACAACCATCCACTTTGACATTGATTAAGTGCATCGCCAGCGCAAATTCATCAATGTCCAGAAAACCATCACAATCAATATCGGACAATTTCCAGATTTTGCTAAGCACTGAATTGGGCAGTTTCGATTTGATGAGCTCCTGCTTGGCAGCTGCAATTGAAGAATTATTAGTAGTAATTATTATTAATTTGAATCAACCATTTTTTTTTATTATTCAACTTACTTGAGCCGGATATTTTGCCATCGACCGGTCCCAGTTCGTTGAAGATGGCATCTGTGCGTGGTTTATCCTTGTTGCATATCCATTCGTGCTCGCCGTATCCAGCATCGATGCCCTCGCCCTTCATGTAGCCGAACGGTGAGACAGTGTCGTCGATGACGCCCTCGAAGGCACCTCCTGCAACAAAATGAAGTAACACAATCAATTTAGTTTATAGTTTTCAATTTCAAATCGATTTCAGCTTGTATTCGCGTGTGCCTGTGTCTTAGATTAATTAAGCATATGCAATCTTAGTTTGTTCGGTGCGTTGTGTGCACTCAATTAGGCACAATTAAAAACCTTCAGATCGTTTAGGCTCCAATTGACGACGTCGTCGGCCCTGGGCCAAAACTGAGACGTCCTCAGGCCACATAGACTTAAGTACGTACTTTAGCGGTCTGGTCTACTCAAAAGTGCAACATAATAAACGAGTGTGTTGTGTACGGCGCCTCACGTGGCAAGTGCCCCACACATTTTTCTACCATTGCAGAGGGCATTTTATAATGCTATTTGTTGTTTTGAAGTAGGGAGACATAGGATAGTATATATATTCCTGTCATTTAGAATATATACTTGCGAAAAGAAATAAAACATACGAATGAAAAAACACATCATTAGTTTTGCAAATTTTGCTAATGTTGATTTTTAATATATTGTTTAGTATTTCCCACATAAATTAAAGTTAATACCGGTCCTGTAACTTTTTCTAATATATATATATATATACATATTTGCTCTGTTTGAAAGGAAAAGTGTCATAAAAAATAAATGCACCACTTATGCAGAAATCACATATTTTATGTTTATAAGTCTTTTTCCGAAAACCATATTCATTTTTTTAGAAATTTAAAAATACAACTTGAGAATTACGCTATTATTTTTTTTTCGCAATATCTGTCTTTTTGGATCAGTACATCACAAATAGAAACGATCTATCGTGGATGGGATCTTTTGAAAAACTCTTTTTGTTCAATCAGATAAGCCAAGCGAACTCATTATAAAACCACTAACAGTTTAGCAAGAAATTACCAACTTTGGACTACTACACCAATTAGCTTCCTTGCCGTCTGCAAGGGCATATAATCTTCGGTTTGCCGAAGTTAGCTCTTCTCTCTTCAACAACTTCATTAAAGCAAATGAATATGTAGGCGGCGAGTTCGACAAAAAAATAGTTAAGCTTGCTTACTTCAATAACTGGCACTGGCTCAGGCTCAGGTTCTGGTTGTGGGTTATCGAGATTGGGTTCGGGATTGACTGCAGCAGACCCTGAACTGACGGGTGTTGCGATTTCGATGTGTTTTTCAGTTTCAGTTTCAGTTTCTGTCTCGTTCTCGATATTGTCTACTCTACTTGTGCAGCTGCTGAACAATCTGAGCTGCTGCTGGCGGAGATTCTGCAGCCAGCGATCGAAGCGCTCCACAAACTGAGCACTCTGTGTGCCCGGGGTCAGAACCTGCGGCTCCTCGCACATATCGACCTCCTCTTCTTCTGCGATACACAAATGCATAAAAAGAAATTAAGTAAAAGACAGACAGAGAGAGGGAAGACAGAGACGGAGAGAGAGAGAGAGAGAAAGAGAGGTCTAAATACTGGTGCGACAAGAGCGTGACAAAGCGTTCAAAATCTCTTCTTTTTTTTGACGCACAACTACGACAGCAAAATTAGTGTGCCATTGTCAAAAAAAAATAATAAAAAGATCTTGTCAAACTCAAAACGAACTCAAATCTCAGAGTGGGTTGAAACTTTTTAGCAGCTATTTGCTAAACATATTGCACAAGTGTTGGTAACAAACAATATACAAGATAAGCGAACGAGGCAACTGAAGAATTAACACTAGTGCTGAATTGTCTCTGTTTCTAAGAGCACATTTTGTGCAAAGTTGATTGTGAAACGGGAGTATTTGTAAATCAAACAAATGATTAATAAAAAATGAGGTTGTAATGAAGATCTCACAAAGTAAGGCTAAACCAATCCATTTCCAACGGAAACATTTTAAGCAATCGCCAAGGGAAACATGTCTTAAGCTCGAAACTAAAAGCCGACTAAAATGATTGTTATCGTGCAAGAATCCGAGCTCTTCCTCAGAAGGGTGCACAATAAGTCTATATCCACAATATTAATACATTTCAAATAAAATAAATCTTAAATTGTAGTGCTGCCATCAAATTATATTAAAGTAAAAGCAAATCAATGATGAGTGTTGGTTCAAACAATGCCTCGAAACAATAGAGAAACTATCTCTTGCGCACATACTTTGAGGCTTTTCACTCTAAGGTCAATTGCCCGCATGAGCGTACAACAAAAGGGAATACAAACGGAAATGCGCCGAGGCAAAGTGAAACGGAAAATCACGAATAAATAATGCAAACCAGAACAAAACAACGACTACACTAATCGGAGGAAACTCTCCGCGCACTCGACACATTCGACACATTCGACACACAAAATTGGCGTCGTGATCGGCGCTGAGGCGTTCTTGACTTTGATTTTCGACTGCTTCGCCTCGTTATTCACATTATCAGCGCATTCTTTTGGGTTGGGTATATCTTTTGGCACTGCATCTCCCTGGGGTATTTTTAGGCGGCAAGTTCATTCACTTGTTGGAGTTTCTTTCGCTGAGTGTACAGAGAGGGTCTTATTGATATATTAGAGCTTGTGAAACACATGTAATTCCCACAAATATTTCTTATGTAAATAATTATAAATAGACGCAAAAAGATTTCAAAATTTTATCATTTCTATAAATAAGTCTTTTTAGGTTTTATTTGATAAATATTTAATTCTTTGGAAATGGAAATTATCTTGAGTTCAATTTGATGCACAAGTAAAATTAATTTCTATAGTTTAATTAATTTCTGCAACAAAAAAATTAAACTTTACAATTTTAATAAAATAAATTAAATTAGGTTTTTTTTTGTTAATTATTAATGTGATAATTCTTTGGCAATTATATTTATAATTTCTGCAGTTTTTGAAATTATTATTCCAGAGCTGATTTTAATTTATTATAGAAATATTATTCATATGCAAAATTGATAAAATATGCGAAAAATTTGAAATTTAATCATTTCTAAAAATAAATTACATTAGGTTATTTTTTTGTTTGTTTATTATTTAAGTGCTAATTCTTTGGAAATGACAGTCTTAATTTGCGGACAAGTTTATGTTCCTTCGAAGCGACATTTTTCAGAGTATTTAAACTGCTTTACGAAAATCTCGATTACATACTTTAATCGGCTAAACCCAGGAAAGACAAATGGCACTGCGTTTAATACCCAGCCGCATGACGCATATGTGAAATGTGATCGGATGACATCAGATTCGATCGCTTTTGTGGCATATTTGGATTGTCATGAATTTTTTTTCCAAAATGTTTACATATATATCTCCCATTTCTATAGTATAGATTCCAAACTATATATATACTAAATGGTTTTGCAAGGCCTCCGCGAAATGTGCTAATCGTTTAATTAGAAGATCAGTCAAGTGGACCCCAGATGTATCTAGTCTTAAATGACCACATTTTGTGGAATCGTTCTAGAAATGTTTGTATAGACGACTAAATCATCAAATAAATGCTTTCTTCCTGCGTTTAGTGCAAGTCCATTCTAAGAAAGAAAAAAAAAAGACTCTCCAGTGGAAGCGCCCTGAATTGTCTCTCTCAATTTCAATTCCAATTTGATGTTCACTGCTGCATAGGATGGGGCCACTTAATGTGGCACACGCGACCAGTCGGCGCCGTGATGCCACACACACAAATTGATACGCGGCCTCAGGTTGCCGTGCCGCACCGCATCAAGAGTATATCTATCTGGACGCAACTAGTTACGGCTCCTCTACACACACAGAGAGGTGTGTGTGTGTGCGCAATAAAAAATTGAATGGGTTGCACTGGGCTTGGCCCCAACTTAAAAAAAAAAGCTGCCTTTGCCAAAGCTTAGCTGCGCGACTTATGCAAAATATGAGACCGGTGAGGGGAGATTGTTCTTATTGTGTGCCAGTAAATTTGCAATTTAAAAGCATTTACTATTATATACCCTAACTGAAGGTGAATGGCACTACAACTATATCAAACTGCAAATTTTCAACTGGTTTATTTAATTCGTATATTGAGCTTTTTTCTGATTTCAACCTGTTCTTAATTTTTATGATATGAAAGGCAATTAAATTACCTTTTAAAAATATATAAACTTGTATGTGTAGTCATCCCCCCCGAGATATTTATAAAAGCTACAGATGCATGATTCAACAATGGGTTGGGTTCATTAGTCTTGTTATTGCTTATAAATAGAAGTATATGTTTTGTCGCCAAGTGCTTTGATCTCCGGAAAACAAGAGCTTTTGATGTGTTTTCAAGCAATTTCTTAATGGTCAAAAATAAATACACAAAATTTATCAAGATTTTCTTCTACTGAAGACTGAGCTTTTTGACTGAGAGCAGCTTAATGCAAACCGAAAGCTTAATGATTATTGATGTTTGGATACACGCAAATTAATGAAAGCTCTGCGCTTATTTGTACACACTGTTTACTCATAAATGAGTGATTAGTGCACACATGACATTAACTAATTGAAAGTCATTTGCAATTCATTACAATTTCGATAAGAATTAATCTTAATAATTAATAAATTAATAAAGAGTGTACAAATCGCGACGTTTTCAATTCAATTTTCTTCCTCTTGGGAGCTGTTAATGTTTCTGCTTTTGGCGCTGTTCACTTATTAGATAATAATTATTTTCATTTTCATCTGTGTGTGTGTGTGTGTATATATTCGTGCATGGAATACATATGATGATAATAAGCACAGCTGGTCACACTTTATTTAGTTGCTCATTTTGATTATCATAGAAGTGCCGTATAACAGAATAGAAACGTCATGTGGCAAAAGTATTACTTAATAATATGCTCTGTTTAGACATATGTATGTACGAATGTATGTATGTATATGCTGATCTGTATGTTTTTTTTCAGCCCTGTAGAGATAACAGAGCCAGTTCTTTGTTGCTGGAAATTAGTACAGTGCTAACTAGACGACAATGGGCGTCGAACGTTGAACGCCTCTTTACAGAGAGCATGAGAATACTATTGCTACGGCGGCTTCTTCTTCTTCTTTGTTTTTGGTGGGGTGTGAATTTTCCAGTTATGAGCTTTCGATAAGCGTTGCTTTTTGCACTGATTTTTATCTATATCAATACAGAAAGAGCATAGCCTGGCAACACGATAACCAAAAGATAGCCACAACAAACAAATACGTTAGTTGACTTGGCCTACAAATATTGAAAAGCTGGTGCACCCGTAAACATTTTCCGAAGTGAAAAGAAACAGGTGCTAAGGCAATCGTTAGGCGTTGTAGTAATTGGGCTAATAGCGTCACCCAAAGACCTTGAACTTTCCCAGTTCATACAACCAAAGTCGAATCACAAACTATCTATCGAAGTGGGGCGGTTCATAGGTCAAACACACACACCCAGAGAGAACATCATTAAATACAATTTAAACGAGAATTATAATCGCTTTTTATATAATTATTACACTGCAATTACTAATGCCCCCAAAGCAATTGAAAGAACACTGAATATCAAATGCTCTAAGCTATTATTAATATTATGCAGCTTAAGCAATAGCTTGGAAAGAAATAAACTCTGATTTGCTGCGGTTTCTCAGCAATTAGAACCTCAAGATAAGCCAGTTAATGCCTTAAACGGGGAATATAAATAATGCAAATCATTTTCTTATCTTCGATAAACTTTTTAAACGCTCTACAAAATCTATAAATTAATATTAAATATATTTTTAAGAATAATTTTAATATTGGCAATAGACTAGCTATCTTTTTTACGATTATTGTTTAGAATTTGAATCTGAGTTTCATGTTTAAGCAATTTTTATATACCTAAATCAATAATTATTGCACAATTTACACAATTTCTACTTGATTCAAGGTAAACCTGGTGCAAATCGAGGTATAATTATTGAGCGCGAAAATTAACAACTAAAACACAATTTATCGAGATTATTTGAAATGACTTAAATACGGATGAATTCAATGCCGGGTATCTCATAGTCGGATATACAACAGGTGTTTATTTAACTAGTTTTTCCACTGATTTGTCTGCTCCGAATGTTTTAAGTTAATGTTTTCAATGCGTGCTCGTCGTCATGGTTGGTTGGTATCTGTCTGAATCTGAATCCGAATCTGGATGCGTCGATGGTCAGAGTGTGTCCAACTAACCACTGAGCGCTGGAGTGTGAAATATGTATGTGGAATGACTGTACCCACTACATAATGAATGAAGGGCTCTCTCTTTACCTCTCCCCACATTCTCGACTCTCAGTGGCATTTCCCCTAGCCATGAGTCACACAACGAGCCACTTTTTTCACTGCTTACATCATGGCAAACAATTCGGTTCGATAATTGTTATCACTGGAACATGACGACAGCCAACGGCCAACTTGTGATAATCAGTTTGTACGTATTTAAGTAGTTACCCTCAATGTTCTCTATACTTAAATAAGAGCAAAACTTATTGAATAATGTGCAAAATACTAATTAGTAGCACTTTAAAGTTCTTAATTTAATGCCTAAAATTGTTGTCTAAACACGTTTTCGCTGAGTGTGTTGCGTGTTCATCCACCCATTTTCAAGTACAAATTTTTTGCTTATCATACTTTTACAGTATTTGTGTTAGATATAAAATCTAAGAACTGAATATACCTCACCTCATTACTTGAACATTCGCTGACTATTTACATTATTTGGATTGCACATTATTTAAGTTCTACTTGTCGCCAAAATCAAATAATAAAAAAAAAAGTGCGTCCAGCATAGAAACTAAGTGCTTTTCCGCTTATCAGCGTCGCGTTCTTATCACACTGTTTGCGTAGCACGTATAAAATTATAAATATACATATATATAATAATATATATGTATGTATTTGGTTCATACATATGCGTCCCATTGCATAAGTGCGAAAAGAGGAAGCTGCAAACCAGTTAGGCAAAGGCAATTAACTGAAAGAGGAAATTTGTTCCAGACATGAGATACTAAATGTACACATATGTCTGTCTGTCCACATACTTATATATATACACGTATGTAATGCTAGGAAAGCGAGTGGAAATGCCCAAGTATAGCTCCTGTAGCTGGTCATACTGCATGCTGCATGCGCTGTTAAGCACTTAAATTGTAATTGCTGCATTCATTAGATACATTCAGCAATCTCAAATAAATCTCTCTCTCGCTCGAACTAGCTGTGAATTTGTTGTGTTTGTGTGTGTGTGTGTGTAAACTTGTTTGCAACAATTTGGCATGACCATTTGTTAACTGGGTCAACTTGTGTTTGTTTTTAGCTCTATTTTCTGCAGCAGTTGCGCGTGCGCAAAATTTTTTTTTTGATTTTTTTTTTTTTTTGGAAAAGCCGAAAAGCAGTCTAGCTTTCCAGACAGTCGTCAAAATGTTATAGTCATGGCATATATAAACAGCTTTTGGGGTCATGTGGTATGTCCGCTTAATGGAACACTTTGGAATAGCAACGAAATCCAGCAATATCAAGAGTTTAACATACAATAAATTTGGCAATATTCACTTTTAAATGTGCTGAATTTAAAAATAAAAAAATGCGGGCAGTATTAACATGGGACCATTATTGGCAAAACATATATCAAGAAAATTCAGTTGCCACATTGATAAGTGGAATTCCATGGCATATAATGAGGGCAATCTGAATCAGAGGACTTATGGAAATGCGTAAGCGCTAAGCTATGTGAACAATAATTCACCACTTTCAAAAAATTCCCATTTCTGCCAAGTGCTAATAAGTATCTATCGATATAAATCGATTTTGTATATCGATGCATGCAAGTGTATAGTGTGACCAGGTGTTTAAACAAGTGAACAATTGAACAATTTAAAAGTGCTGCTTTGAAGTTTATTACGATTACCTTCGATTGCTAGACGAGGGCGAGGACGAGGACGATGAGAACGGACAAAAGAGACAATTTTGTAAAGTGTTGTAGCCAAATTAAGGCAGATATGTACATGTTACAATATCAACTCACCCTTGACTACTGGATCTTGGACGAGTGTCATCTCCTCCTGGGGTATCATTTCCATGAGTCGCGCAATATCCTTGGCCAGCATATTGTCGACAATGTCCAGCAGATGGGGCTTGAGTGAATGGAACTTGGTAAAGTCCTGGTGCTGCAGCAGTTCCTGCATTTTCTTCACATCCGGAAAGTCACCGGGGGATATGGAGTGTTCACGCTGGATGCGATCATAGACCTGTCCCAGATTCTTGATCAGATCCTTCTTTTTGCTATCCTTGCCGAACATCGATGGCATATCCTTGCGCAGCTCCGCAATGATGAATGCATGCACCTTGGCCAGACGCGCACGCTTGATCAGATCGTTGAGTTTACGCAATGCCGCATTTCGTGGCAACGATTGCAGATCCCGGAACAGATCCTGTTCCTCGTCCTCGAACAGACGACGATTGGAATCGAAACGCAACGGCTGGTCCCAGAAGCTGCCGATGTAGACACGTGCCACCTCCGGCGTCTGCAGCACCTTTCCCAGCGACCACATCAACGCCCCATAAACCCGCATCAGCTGTTGATGATCAATCATATCCGCCTTGTTCAAAATGATCCGAATCTTATCATCATGTCCCTTGAGCGCCTCAATCGAACGCCTAAACTCATCAGAGATGTCCAACTTGTGCGCATCGAAGAGCAAAATGATGCGATCCACACGTTCCGCAAACCATTCGAGCACGCCCGTAAAATCATAGCCACGATCGATGCGCTGCTTCTCGCCGGACAAAATGCCCGGCGTATCCACAATGGAAATGGCATTCAGCACCGGCGACGCAACACTCGAGCACTGGAAGCGATTGAGGAAGGCGTTGCCGTATTTCGACAATGGCCGGAATTGTTTCTTAGGATCGACGACGAGAGCATTGCCGGGAATAACGCCCTCTTTGTCATCGTACATCACGGCAATGAAACGATCTGTTGTCGGCTCCGGTCCGATGCGTATGCCGGGAAAATCACGCTCCAACAGGTAACGGATGAAGGTCGTCTTACCAGTCGAGTACTGACCCACCAGTAAGATCATCGGCTTCGCATCGAAATCCGGATCCTCCAGTTTTGGCGAGTGAAAATCATGGAATTGATAATGTTCCTCCAATGGCAACAATTTGCTGCGATAAATTTTCTTCAGCTCACCGATGACATTCTCGACCACCTCTTGGTTTTTAGTCTCGCGCTTCAGAAAACTGAACATATTTTTTGTTTTATTTTTATTATATTTCTTCTTTTTTTTTGAGAACACACACCTATTTATACAAAATTCGTAACACAGACAGACGATGGGGTAGGCGGGGAGTGCGCGGGAGCGAAGCGAAGCGACGGCGATATTCAATAATTATTATCGGGCGAATTGAAATGCGAGTGTCTACGTGTAAGACAACAACTAAAATTGATGAATATTAAATATTTTGGTGGTTTTTTTTTTAATTTATGATGTGTACACTCGATTTGCGACGAGACGTCGCGAATGATTCACGCGCGGCGTTCGTTGTATATTTTTGGAATAATAATAATAAAACAAAAAAACTGGGCCGTGTTTCGGTACTATGAGCGACAGACACCAAGGCTGCGATTCCAAATCTAATGTGAACTCATATACAGCTATCGATTAGTGCGCACCGATTAAGCGATAGCTTAAGCAACTTGTTGCGATAGTTCCAGTCCAGGGTGGCAAAACATTTGAGCGGTTCAACTCCGGCAAATGGGTTAGTTCATATCAGAAATATATATTAACTTAAAATAGTGTGACCCGTTTTGAAAATATATTATAAAATTCTAAGTCAGCTGTCACATTTTATCATGCAGATGAAGCAAAAATTTTTATAAAATATTACCAGCTATTTCATGTAAATAACAACACTACCTGAGCCGATAACTTTGCCTGTCAGCAGAACGGCATAGAATATGGTCAGCCTAATATTTACATACCTCTCATAAAACAACGGCCCCAGCTGTTTGGGTTTCGATTTTCAGTCGTGAGAGCGCAGCGCTAGCTAAACTTACGAGCGGTGATCGGGTGAAATTTTTTTTTGGTGTGCATCGCACCAAAGAAAGCGAAAAGTGAATACATAATTTACATACAACGTTAGAGCAGTAAAAATTCAACAAAACCCAATCAGCTAGTGAAATGTAGTAACAAAATTCGATAGATGCCGTGTGTGCTGTGCATATGTGTATGTGTCGCAGCAGCAGCAGCAGCTGCCAGCATGTATCTCAATAGAAATTGCATGAATCTTAAACGCAAGGCGCGCAGCGACACTAAAAATAATAACAACAACAACAGCAACGAAAACCACAACAATAATTTATAGCAACAACGACACCAACAACAAACAGCACATTTAAGTAATTCAACAATTGAGAAAATACGACTACTACAATAAAGTAGAACTTTTCGCAAAATGCTCGAAATTCTATTAAAAACGACTGCAATGCGGCAACAACAACAACAACAGCAACAATTTAAATGCAGGCATTAAATCTGAAACTGGACTTGGGGCGTCTGAAAAATCGATTGAGGAACAACGATGCCGACAGACAAAACGGAGCCACAAACTAAAATATTGCGCACTTGCAATTTCAGCCAAAGGTAACTAAAAGCGTCTCCAGATATAAATAATTAACATCTATTTCAATAGCTGTATGCTCCGTAAATTAGCGCAACATTTCACAAGCAAACAACAATAACCACAAATAAATGCAAAGTAAGCGGCGAATATGGCTTTGTACCCCGTTTACCCTGTAAGCATTTAGACTTGGCCAAAATGTTCACTTGACTTAAATGAATAGAAAAACCAACTATGAATTTTCCCTTAAAGTTATTTAAAAACAAAAAACCTGTTTACATTTTATTAATATTGTCCAAAACCTTACATTTTTCATCAAGTTTCTCTCGATTTTCTAAGAGCACATTTCACTCACTTAAAAGGTTTAAAATGCAAATTAATTTACATATAAATTATACATATAAAAATATAGTATACATTAATTCAAATATTTAAAATGAAAGGGCAAAATATAAAATAAAGTATGTAATTAAAATATTTTTGTATTACTATTTTCTATTAGATTCATTACAAAATATGCTCTTGCAAAATAGCCGAAACTTTTCCTCAGCTCGTAAAATTTTAATCAATATTCAATTTTCATGTAAAGTTCAAAAAATCAACTTAACATGAAAAAGAGAAAAAAAATATAAAAGCAAAATGAAATCTATGCATTTTATACAAAAATCGATCAACTTCAAGTTGCCAACATAAAATTTACGTGGTATTTGCTAGTCGAACATATGCAAAAAAAAAAACTCTTGTTGCTCTGTGTTTTGCTTGGCTTTTGTGCGACTTTTGTTTTTTTTTTTGGTTTTGTTTAGCCCCGTAAACCGTACACTGATTTCGTAACAAGCAAACAGTAAATAAATAAATAAATACTGTCTCATATACCAGTTTCGCCTGAATATCTTGTGTACAGATTTACCGGCAACCGACCTCACTCTGCCACACCCACTATCCGCCCCTCTGTTAGCTGCTGAGTACGCTTGCACTCAAAACCATTGTACTTTTGCAGTTTGCTTCATTTTCATATTTATTTATTTTGTTGGTTTTTTTTTAATCTTTTAATCGATGTTTAAAGTTCAAATTCAAAGTCAAATGGATATCCGGGGCGGGGAACTCGAGTCGTCGTCGTCGTCGTCGTCGTCGTCGTCGTCGTCGTCGTCGCCATCGTCAACGCCCCCCATTAAGCTTAGGTATTTTTACTGTTTTGACTTTCGGCACTTGAACTTTGCTCTATTTATGCTATTTATGGAAATTCGTTGATTTCATTAACATTAATGTTGTCATGACATTTATGGGCGTATAGATAGGTTCGGAAATAAATTTCGGGCTGGCTTTTACCTTTTTATTGACTAGGATTGATGACTCTTATTGGGTTTTTATTCAATTAACATTTGGGACCGATTTAATTATCATTTAATATACATTTCGGCAGAGGCTAAAGTTTATTGGAAAAAACATTATAATTAAATCACGATTTTAGCACAAAATTAGGCTAATTAACAAAATTAGACTTTGGTAGTGGTGGTTTTTCTACATGTATTGTCTTGTATTGAAAATATTAACTTTCTAAATTAGTCAAAACTAGAAATTTGTAAATATCTTTAAAATAATGTTTAGTTATGACAGTGGAAAAATTTTTGAACATACCGGAATGCCATTTTTCAAGGTAGAATTTTTGCAATTATGGTTTTCATTATTTTTTCAATTAACATATCATTTAATTGTGTTAACGCATTTGTTAAAAAAATATTAATGTTGTTGTTTACTCCATTGAATGCTGATAAAGCGAAATCTGTTTGTGGTCGCACCATATATGATTGCTATAAATAAATATAATGCGGTATCAAGGCCAGAGTAATACTCACTAGCAAATACTAAATTTAAATATAAATATATGTTTAATATTAAATTTAGTGTTTGTCAGGAACTATTACCGTATACAAGTGTGCAACAGTCGAACTTAACCAACTACGAAATACTGTGATACCAATAAGTCATGCAATTTGATAACCGATCCTTGAAGGAGGTGCCTAGTAATCTACCTTACAAGTTTGCCCATCTTTGAATGAGACTATCAACAAGTTACCTTCCAAGTTTGTGAAAGATGGCTATTATGGGCGCAGATGTGGGCGTGTTACCGTTTCTCAAAGGCGGCTACCAGTAATATACCCATCAAATTTTACGCTCTAACTCAAAAGCTGTAGAAGATGTTGCCCTTTTTGGATGGGAGCCTGGGAAAGGTGGCGGAGGTGAGCGATCTTTGAAAGACATCGCCAACAACTTATCTATTTACTCACTAACTAAAGTTGTGGAAGAAATGTGGCTTTATCGATTGGCGTTTATCGATTTGATCGATTTCCTAGTCTCTCTTAGCACTCCAATTTTTACACTTTGTCAGACGCGTTGACAGGTCCCAATCACTATCTCTAAGGGCGTCGAAAAAAGTTACGTTCAAACAGGCGGACTGACGTACGGACGGACACACATTGCACAAAACCAATTAATTAGGATACATTCGTCATCAGAGTATACAAATTAATTTTGTTTTCTAATAAAGATAATGAATTTGTAAAACATTGCTAATTAGAGATATTGAAAATGTAAATTTAAATAATTTTCTTGAATTGATATATAATATAAATGTGCTTACAATATGGTGGAAAAGGCATTACTATTTAGTTGCTTACATTTTGCAGTTTAATGTTAGATTTCCTTTAAATGTCTGTTAAGCATACTTTTCGAGCACTTCATTATTTATATGAATATATATTGCGATATCATGGTCATGGTAATAAATTCGATGACAAACACAAAAAAAGAATAAATTTGTTCGATTTGTTTCTGCCTGTTAACTGGCAGAAAAAATGCTTGCTTAGGCGACGACTGCGAAGAAATGATGTATTCCGAGAAACGTGGCACTCGCCAAATCTGCCATTCTATTTATAATGCCAATTGACGCGAGGCCGTCCGAGATCGTCGCCCACTTTACAAGTGAGCCCCTCCCCCCTGCCAAAGTCCGGCGGAGGAGGTATTCGTCGCATTCGCCGGTCTCCCGAGGCTGATGACAACACACGCACGCAATTGTTACGTGTTGTGAGGAGGCCGTTTGTGACTAGTGCACCCAAAAATCCGTCTCGCACCACCTCACACCACCCACCTGGCACCAGCGTGGCCTATTGTTATAGCGAATTTAGTGCCGTAGTTGTTGCACGAGTCAAGCTGAATGGCTTATCGCTAATCACCCCAGACTGAATTCCAAGTGCCTAAACCTAAACCTAAACACATGGAGAAGGAGGAGGAGGAGCAGGAGGAGACCTCATCAGTCGATGCCGAGCCGCATTTAAGACTGAGATTTTATCGCGGCGCAGCTTTGCTTCTGATTTGCATGATTGCGATTGCAACAGCTGAAAACAGTTCTCTATATAAATTAATAGCCCCTCGAGTAATACATTTAGATTGACAGATTCCAGATTGCAGACCCACTTCAATTTCACATCGGGCAAGCCACTTACAATTTGAAATGCGAAACACGATTAACATAAAAACAATTCAGCAATTACGAATGCGTTGCGATTGAATATCTTACAATAACCCTGCCCGTGGGCACTCAAATTTGGGTTCGAAATTAACTCACTTACTTTATTCACATGCTTACTTAGTTACTTATGCACTTGCTTACTAACTTATTTATTTACTTTCTTGCTAACATACTACTTACTTACTTGGTTAATTAGTTGTTTACTCTAATACTTATTTACTTAGTTACTTTACTTTGTTAGTTACTGCTATTTACTTACTTATTTACTTAGTAACTTACTTAACCATCATACTTTGTTAGTTACTGCTATTTACTTACTTATTTACTTAGTAACTTACTTAACCTTCATGCTATATTAGTTACTGCTATTTACTTGCTGTCTTCTTACTTCCCTATAGACATACTTCCTAACTTACTTACTAACTTAATTATTTTCTTCCTTACATACTTACTTCAGAACTCATTAAAATACTTACTTTTGCCTTACTGATTCACTTACTGACTCACTTACTGACTCACTTACTTATTTACTGACTTCCTGACTACTCAGTCGACTATGGAATTTTAATTTGTTTTTTTTTTTATATCTATGTCAGCTGTACAAATAATCCCAAATTTCGAAAAAGGGGCTGCTGTGGGCCATGTGTTGTCTGTCAAGCAAAACATGTGTTTTGTTATAATTATTCAATTTAATGACAAGTGCGAATTTTGTATTCTTTTGCTGTCTATTAGTTGGATATGAAACAGTAAACAGAATGCCAAATGCTCCATAAATTGATAAACTATTTGTTATTTTATAGTGGGCGTATTTGAGTGTAGAACACTTTGGGCAATATAGCTACCCTATACACCCATACCTCGTATATATGCAACATGGTTTATCATTCAAAATGCATTTTATCTTTTTATTTCATTTAAATGAAAAATACATAACAAGTACATAAAATAATAATAGACAATAATTTATAAACAAAATCGAAATAACTCACATCAAATTGATGTATGTATAGGTACATCACTTTTTTTAAATGGCTTTAATCTGACGACGATGAAGAAATCCGGTGTCATCCATTAATCGCTGGTAAGGATGGGCCTGGCTTAAAAAATATTGTCGCACGTTGTTTGTCTTGCCTTCTTGATTTATAACAGCTAATGGCTGAGTTAATTCCTTGAGAAACTCTAGCGCTACGTTGAACGTCAGGCTCGATTTTTGCAGTTATCGAAAAGGTGCCTTTATTGAGGATGGCAATGCAGTATAAAAAGCGGGCGTATAGCGAGCTATGGGTGTATTTCACAGCTGGGTTCAGGGTACAACGTAGTCGATCATTCTTACTTGCTTGTATTATGTTTGGATAGCGATCCAATACATATAGTACGTAGTACAAGTGGTTTTGATAACGCATGTTTCGCGCTGTACATTTTTGACAAATATGAATTCGTCATTGTTCTTTTTTTTTTTTTGTAGCAAAAGTTTTATAATTCAATATACTTTTAGATGGCGCAATAAAAGAGCTTACCTCGTTGGCAGCTGCTAGCAACTCGGAAACAGTCGCCGTTAATATGTCAAAAATGAGAGGTAAGCACAGCTACAGTTCTCCTCGTAACGATATGATTACATTTTTTATGTAGGTCGTGTACTGATACCGCTGCCCAATACGGGGGCGATGGGCCGCAAACGCAACAATTTTTATATGCGCAGCATTTTCATCCTGGCCCTGTGCATCTTTGGCCTGCTGCAGTACCACAACTTTAACTACTGTGAGTGGCACTCTTTTATTACCCAATTATTGATAAGCAAGATTTGTGCGATTCTTTTAGTGGATAGTCGCGATGCGATGGTGAGCGATTCGATGGCCAATGACTCGGTGGATGCCATAATGTCCATGGTGCCGGCAACACTGCACAAATATCTGACGCCACACACACGCAACCACAGCGCTGGTGAGATCTACCACGAATTAATAAATAAAATAAATACTAAACCTATTTTCTTTTTTCTTTTTTTTTTTGGAAAGCACTCCAATTGAACAGCAGCGGCGCTGCTGCAAATAGTGGCACTGGTTTGGCGGCATCGACCACAATCAGCTTTGATGTTTATCATCCGCCAAATATGACGGAGATCAAGCGTCAGATAATCAGATACAACGAAATGCAGCTGGTGCTGAATGAGGACGTTTTTGGGCCGCTGCAAAACGATTCTGTGATAATTGTCATACAGGTGAGTGGAATTTTGTTTGGAGCTACAAACGCTAGAAACATATCTTACTCGCAGGTCCACACGCGGATCAATTATCTGCGCCACTTGATTGTCAGTTTGGCGCAGGCACAGGATATATCCAAATCTCTGCTGATATTCTCGCACGATTTCTATGACGATGACATCAATGATCTGGTGCAACAGATTGATTTCTGCAAAGTGATGCAGATCTTCTATCCGTATTCGATACAAACGCATCCTCACGAATATCCCGGCGTCGATCCCAACGATTGTCCCCGGAACATTAAAAGAGAGCAGTGAGTGAAATATTATTAAATCTAAATAAAATGTAAAACATAAAAAGTCTTTTTTCTGCAGAGCTCTCATTAGCAGCTGTAACAATGCCCTGTATCCTGATCTCTATGGCCATTATCGTGAGGCGAAATTTACGCAGACCAAACACCACTGGTGGTGGAAGTCGAATCGTGTCTTCAACGAACTGGAAGTTACACGGTTTCACACGGGTGAGCAGCGCAGAAGCAACTCCCCCCAAGGAAACTCCTTTATTTTATATGTGTATGCTTTGATTGCAGGTCTCGTTTTGTTTCTTGAGGAAGATCATTATGTGGCCGAGGATTTTCTCTATTTGTTGGCGATGATGCAGCACCGCACCAAAGACTTGTGCCCCCAATGCAATATCCTGTCCCTGGGCACCTATCTGAAAACATTCAACTATTATACCTACCACAGCAAGGTGAGTTCCTGAATACCCACCACACACATACACTCTCTGTGCTTCCTTTGCCTGGCTACGAAATTCGTTTTAGACGTCAACAACACAAAAAAAAAGATGAAAATTGCTTAAAGAAAACAAAAATAAAAATATATATTTAATTTATGTTTTTAACAACAGCAAATGTCAACGCTTATTGCCAGTTTAACTGTTCTCAACTAAACATATCCCGTCTGAAACATGAACGTTTTTAAATAGTGTATTCAAGCATTTCAAGCACTAGCAAAAAGGATCTTCAATACATACACACATACATGCATACATATATACATACATACATATGCCTAGTGCACACAGATACAAAACACACGTATAATTACATCTATGTGACACTCATCTGGCAATTGTTCAACGAAATATATGTCCACTGTACATATGTGTGTTTCCACCATATTTGATTTGCTTTAATTCATACTATAAGTAAACACAAACACATACACCCACACATACCTACACCCACACACACACACATACAATCGCAATTCATATATCGTTTCTAAATATGCATATCTTTCTGCATTCTATTCTACTTGATGACAGACTAACAAAAAATCGTTTGCTTCCTCGCTGATCTCGTCAAACAGTCTATTAGGATCAAATAGGCACAATAATAATAATAACAACAACAATAATAATAATAATAATAATAATAATAGAAACTCCATTCTGCAGTTAACTGCGTCATCATCAGCGATATCATCATCCAGCACTTCATTAAAGAACGCGAATGCGAATGTGAAAGTCTATGTGGGTGACACCGTCGATGTCGATAACGATAAAGATAACGATAACACCAACAAAAATAAGAAAAACAGCAATAAAAGAACTAGCCACATCAACACTGTCACCGCTACAGCCACATCCAACACCAATAATAACAATAATCCTTATAACGATAATATCAACAACAATAACAATTACAATAGCAATAATAATAATAACAATAAAAATGGTGCACAAACATGGAACTATCATGTCCTGCCGTCATTGTATTCCGTCTATCAGAAGGTAGCACCATCGACAGCAATAACCAACACAAAAAAAAAGAAAAAAAATAACAATACCGTTATAATCCTAATCGATATCCAGCACGTCCGATCATTGCAATCGTAGCGCACAATATGATTCCGATTTCCTTTTCCATTTCTCTTGTTTTTGCTTATTGTCTGTGTTTTTGCATGTTAGCCGCTAACCATACCTGCAAATCCAATCCAAAAATGCTTTGGCAAACCGCATGTGTGTGTGTATTTTTAATTATTGTGTTAATTGTTAATGTCTATCTTTATTACGATATATTTATATATGTTTATATGTGTTTGTCTCTGTGTTGGCATGCCGATAATTCGATAAACACTCACAGTTGCACGCGCGCATACACGTCGCGAAGATCGATAGGCGCAGCATCGGCCATGACTATCCCAAGGTATACGTTATTAGTGCGTTATCTATACGAACCTATAGAATTAGAGCGTTTATCGATTATACAAATCAATTTGAATTGGGAGCATTCCTGCATCACCTACTAGCATACTAACAAATGGTTGGCAACGCTGCGATCCACACGAAAGGGCGCATTTTTCAATTTCAATAATTTTTAATATAATGAGTTAAATTACGGTATATATTCGAAGCAATCTGGCATTCAATTTGTTATTATGATTCCTCCTTAAAACACACTCTTTGCTCGATTTTTTTCTTCGTTTAACTTGAATGAAAATTTGCATGCTCAACTATCCCCACCCACCCCTCGTTTTTCTCCAATTGTTCGCTGTTCGTTACCCAAAAATAAAAAAAATCGAAATCATAGTCAAACAGCAAATCCCAACTGACTCCCATTTCCATTGCTCTGGCAGGTGGAGTCCATGCCATGGATAAGTAGCAAGCATAATATGGGCTTTGCCTTCAATCGCACAACCTGGACGAGCATTCGCCGGTGTGCAAGACACTTTTGCACCTACGACGACTACAATTGGGACTGGTCGCTGCAACATGTGTCCCAGCAGTGTCTGCAGCGCAAGCTGCACGCGATGATTGTCAAGGGACCCCGAGTCTTTCACATTGGCGAATGGTGAGTGTATTATCAATCGAACCGATAATATTTATTTAGTTTATTTTGTATTTACAGTGGCGTTCATCACAAGAACAAGAATTGCGAATCCAATCAGGTCATCTCCAAGGTGCAACATGTGCTGCGCATCGCACGCACTTCGCATCAGCTGTTTCCGCGCTCCCTGATGATGACGGTGCCCAGCTTGATAAAGAAATCGAAGCTACGCAAGGGCAATGGCGGTTGGGGCGATCTCAGGGATCATGAGCTATGCCTGAACATGACGCTGCCAACGAGATAAAGGAGATCACCAAATACTAACCGTAGCAAGAAAGCCAAAAAAAACATTGGATTACTTAGTTTAAACATTAGATTTTAGTTCAGTAGAACAATTATTTTAGTAGCCACTCTGAAAGGAAAGGAAAATCTCCCAAAAAATTATTCATATAAGTGAACAAAACAACTGAATCTAAAAAAAAACTACTCGAATTCGCAACCAACTCAAATTTGTGCATATGCAAATGCAAAAAATCAGAGAATCTAATAGAAATTTTATAACAAGAAACCAAACTATTTTAAAATGCTGCACAATTGATTTTTTTATATACATAATTAAAAATCATCTAGTCAGATTTGAATTCCACATTGTGCCGTTTTCTCACTCTATTATATATATATATATATATATATATATATCTATTATGGTTTATGTTCCGTCCACAAATCAAGACCGAACTATTCCCATTAAATCGGTGATGTAAACCATGGCGATCATTTCTATATATATATGTATACATAGATATATATATATATATATATATATATATATATGAATATAAAAATGTAACTCGCATGAGATCAGTCTAACCAATATACTCTGTAATAATTATCAATCCATATACAAGTAGTATATACATATATTTACATAGCTGTATTTTGAAGAACAAACCCCAGATTGTGCCGAAAGCATTAATAAGTCAAGTAATTAAACGCATCAACTAGTCATATATATATATATATATATATACATATATATATACAATACAGATGGCTTAATAAATGAATTGTACCAAGGAAAACGCAGAAATATATATGTGGAAATCTCTTTAATAACTATTTAAACTATATAAGATATAAGAATATAAGCATGTAAATAGTTGCCCTTTGTTGTATAGATTTCACATAAGTTCTCTTAATATAAAATAAGTATTAAATTTATGTATTTGTTATTTTTTAATTGTTAGTCCAAGGCGCTTTTATCTCATAGGATTTTCAATT
The DNA here is from genome assembly GCA_035041535.1 of Drosophila cognata. Classification (NCBI taxonomy): domain Eukaryota; kingdom Metazoa; phylum Arthropoda; class Insecta; order Diptera; family Drosophilidae; genus Drosophila; species Drosophila cognata. Next base: position 5,012,717 of record JAWNLC010000571.1, on the reverse strand, counting down.
ACAAATTTGGACGTAAATTAATATATACTTATATAATAAAGGCTAATTAACTGAAATCGCATATTCGAACCGTATATTCATTAACTATTAACTATTGTTACACTTTGCTAACATTTCCAACATTTTCGCATGATAATTGGAAAAAAATGCTACTTGATGTTGCATGTGGGAACCACTTTCCGCATTTTCGGTTAGATGTCGTTTTGTGTGAATTGCAATTCGGTATTCGCCCCGAACAAACATTCAGTTACTGAATGGGTCAAATGTCGTGGATCATTCAATATTATAAAATAAATTAAAGGAACCTTAAATGGTGACATAAAGATAATTTCACAGTAAGCATTTTAGTAAATGTAAAGCATTCTTTTAAAAAATAAGTGAAAAACAATATGATTTGTTTGTCAAATTTGAACAGTACCGGGCTGCCCCGAGAACTTTTGTAGTGTTGTGTAATGCCAGTGAGTTAGCTTCGATTGACAGCACAAATGAATGCCAACAAATTGTAATATCTAAAAAAAAGTAGACATTTTGCAGCCAAAACGAGTAATGTAAAATTTTGCGTATATTCAATAATACAAAATTACTTTCGTATAACATGTTACATCTTATATATGAAGGCGCTGTATTTAGTTAGTAGCCGTCGCCGGTTTGCACAGCTTTCGCGGTGTGGTAAAGCTTTCGGGCATAGCTAGTTGTAATCGCGCCGCTGTAGTGGACAGACAGACACACGGAGACCACCGCGTCAGGCAGGAAGCATCAAACAAATAATTAAAAACAACGATAGTTTTACTGCATTTATCCAAGCCCACTTCCTACAAACCACTACTTGGCGGACAGAGAGCGAGCATAAGAATTAATCTCAACTTACTGTCTATTTAAATTGCAATCATGTTGGCTCGTCGTGCGAGAAGCATCAACAAATTGCTGAGAATTGGCTCGGCAAATGCTGCAGCAACGCACAACAATTATTTTACCTATGTCAATGAGTTGTCGCATCCGTTGCCCCGCGAGCCGCCAATTGTCTCGCCCGAGGAGGCCGTCGCCTGCATTAAGTCTGGTGAGTTATCAGACGAGAAGTAATTCTGCGCTGGAATAGCCGCCCGAAGAGGGCGTGCTAATTCTAAGCGAAAATTCTACGTTATGTAATACAACAAAAAAAAAAACCAAGGCATTCAACTCCTCAGCGTCTCGCTCTATTGGCCCTGATTAGACTGCTAAGTAAAAATGTAAGGGAGAGAGGGCAATAGAACAAGCCATGCAAATTATAAGCGCAAGTGTGTCTGAGTGTCTGTGTATAGCGTTTGCAATTCAAACTATTTACAGACACATACATATTACACATGTGTTTGCGCACATAAACATATATAAAATTACAGGGTGCTTCTATATTAAAATCAATTAAGCGTGCAAACACAGCCGAGCTTATCATTTATTTACTCCGCACGCACACGTAAGCAAATCGTAGCCTTGTAGAAAGTTGAGCAATTGATAGGCGTATCAATGACTATAAATTTAATGGCCCTTAAATCATGAAAAATCAACAAAAACAATGTATGTATCTATCTGAAAAATTTGCAATTTAATTTATTTCACATAACATTTTTTCTAATAGATGTGCGTACATAAGAAATTTGCATAAGTAGTCAAAGTTTCAAAGCTTTAATTCAATTACATTCATTTCCTCGCTTTCATTGAAACTATTCCCATTCCGTTGTGCCTTCAGTTGTAAATATATTTTTTGAAAACAACAAATGTGCTCAATATTAATTGCACTTTGTACTCTGCCCAGCTGTTCTCAACGTAAGCTCAGTTTAACATTAACAGACACAGGCACACACACACACTCACACACAGGCACAGAGAAGAGAGTTGGCATCGCACACAGTCTCAGATTAGAACCGGCCTCTTGAGCTGTCTGAGCTCGAGTGCTGATAAGGACAAAGTTATCTACACATGTTATATTATGTTTAATGTTCATTAACTAGCTGTTATGCAATGGGGTTAGTAGTCGGAACTGTACAGCAACTGGGGGAAACTGATAAGTCTGATAAATAAATTTGGTAAATTGTTAGAGCAAATTCAGATTTCATTTAATTAATTTCAATCGACAAGTTGCGCAATAGCCACAAAAAAAACGAAGTAAAAAAAACGCAGATAAAATAGATGTTATGATAAAAAAACTAGTTTCGTATACTGACCCCGCCCACAAGCACGAATCGAAATGTTTATTTACATCGCAAGTTGTCGCACTTTTTGAGCTTCATCTTATGGCGATGTAGAATCACTGAAATATATACATATACAGTTAGATATGCAAATGGAGATTTAATTCTGTTTAGCGCTGGCAGCGATCTAAATATAGATCAATTCACAAACACGCGCCGGACAAAAATCGACTACGTCATTTATCGCGGAAAAATTTGGTTGCTTTTCCTTTTCGTCACACAATAATGCAGATATACAGGATATACAGATATATGAATGACTTCTGACGTACACAATCGCATATATAGTGGGTAATCCTTGCGCAACCAGCCGAAAAAAAAAACTTTAAAAATGAGCAGACATGCAATGTTACTTAGACAAATCATTTCTTATCATGCGACATTTGAAAATTTTTAATCATGAACTTGTGGCTGTCTGTTGATCCAGATAAGGGCTTTTGTGCTTTCAAGAGAACTTTTAATTTTCAAAGCTCGCTCGATGTATGCCGTGGGCTACAACAAAAGCAAAAATGTTGATCCGCTAATTGAGTGGATGTCATGAATTTTGTTGAACATTTTTAACGCTAACATATAAAACCGCTGAGCTTAGCAGTTTTTGCTAGCAAATACACCTCTTAACAAAACCTGATATAATAAATATACATATAAGTAAAATATAATATAAATATATAAAAATAGAATATTTGCCAACTTATTTATAAATGTTTACACATTGTAAGCAAGTGCAAGTGTTTGGCATCTTCATCGAGTCATATCAAGTACAGTAAATATTCGCTGATCAGTTCCACAACTTTTAAAGATTAGCTTGTTCGTGTGTGGCGGGTGTTCACTGTCAAACAATGTTCGCGTACAATTTCTTGGCATAGCAATTATTATTATTTAAAAAAAAATAAATAAAAACACGTGAATAAATATGAGCGGGTAAAGTACGCACAATCAATAATACAGTGGTGACAAAAATATTAGCACCACTCACACGAAATATGTTCAAAAGGTGTCTATTTAAAATTTTTTAGAAGTGGTTGGAGACTTAAAAATAAGAGAGGACAAAATAAAAAACAATTTTTAATTCAACTTTTTCAATTTATTTAAATTGAATTCAAAATAAATAATTAAATTGTATGAAATAGTAAGAAAATGAAAGAAAACATAATAAGACCGTTTTCCAACGTTCAAAATTGGAGATTAATAAAAGATTTCTATAAAGCTGATTTCTATCAGCTGATTAGTTTACAAATCAGGTTAATTTCTAAATTATGTTTTAAAAGTTTGCATTATATTTTTTTGCAGGTGATGTGGTTTTCGCACAGGGCGCAGCCGCGACTCCTGTGGCGCTGCTGAATACGATGACGGCGCATGGAAGACGCAACAAACTGGAGAATGTGACTGTTTGCCACATGCACACGGAGGGTCCGGCGGAATATTGCAAGCCGGAGAATTCGGACATATTCCGCTCGAACTCGTTCTTCATGGGCGGCAATGTGCGCAAAGCTGTCGCCGAGGGACGTGGCGATAATATGTCCATATTTCTGCATGAGATTCCCCAGCTGTTCTACAAGAAGATTGTGCAGCCCGACGTGGCCTTAATTCATGTGTCGCCACCGGACAATCATGGCTTCTGCTCGCTCGGCACCAGCGTCGATTGCGTCCGTGCTGGTCTCCTCAACTCGAAGAAAATTGTCGGTAAGTCCAATAAACATAACGGCATTGGATATATGTATTGTATATATTGGGTAATAACCAACTGAATTGCTTGCAGCTCAAATCAATCCAAATATGCCGCGCACCTTTGGCGATTCCATCATTCACAAGTCCCACTTTGACTTTGCCATTGAGGTGAACGATAAATTGCCGCAGCATGGCACCGGCGAGATATCGGCTGTGGAAAAGAAGATTGGCCAACTGATTGCCGAGAATTTGGTTGCAGATGGTGCCACCCTGCAGATGGGCATTGGCAGCATTCCGGATGCGGTGCTCAACGCTCTGCACAATCACAAGGATCTGGGCATACACTCGGAGATGTTTGCCAACGGCGTTGTTGAGCTGGCCAGAAAGGGTTGCATCACCAACAGTCGCAAGACGATGCACAAGGGTCGCATCGTTGGCTCCTTCCTGATCGGAGACCAGGCCCTCTACGATTTTGTCAACAATAATCCCTTCATTGGTAGGCCAAGCAGAACCTAAGCCTTAGCATATATATATATATACATATGTGTATTTATAATTCTATGTCTTCACAGAGATGTTGGCCATTGACTATGTGAACAATACCAGCATTGTTAAACAGCAGCCCCGCATGACGGCCATCAACAGCTGCATCGAGGTGGACTTGACCGGTCAGGTCTGTTCCGATTCGATTGCTACACGTTTCTATTCTGGTTTCGGTGGTCAGGTGGACTTTATACGCGGCGCTGCCGAAGGTCTGGATGGTTTGGGTGTGCCCATCATTGCCATGCCATCGACCACCAGCAAAGGAGAGAGCAAGATTGTGCCTATACTGAAGCCAGGTAAGTTTTTGACTAACACAAATGTGATCCACAATGCTAAAACGTTTTTTGGTTTTTTTTTTTTTGTAGGCGCCGGTGTGGTCACCTCCCGTGCCCATGTTCATTATGTGGTCACCGAGCACGGCATCGCCTCACTATTTGGCAAGAATATGCGCCAGCGCATGTACGAACTGATCCAAATCGCTGATCCCAAGCACCGCGAGGCGTTAGAGAAGAGCGCCTGCGAGCGTCTCAAAGTGATGCCATCTCCAAACTAAGGCTAACAACTAACAATTAAGGCGTAAAATAGAAGGACGAAACATATAAAGAGCGAGATTCAGATTTTACAATTGAATTTTGTTTTCTTTTGTAACATTTAAAGCATTCCCGCAATAGTTTCCTCTTTTAATTGAGCCTCCTCTCACATTATTTTAGACCCGCCACATTATTCCTGTATCAATCCGACACATAAGCTGACAATGAATTATTAAAATCGAAATGTTATGAAAGTATTTTCAATATCGATGAGTTTTGATTATACCCAGAAAAGGTATAAAAAGGGCATCGGTAAGCATCTCCGATCGATCAACATCAAAAATCGACTTGGTTTAGTCATTTTCGACACATTGAGTTCCGATTTGGAATAATACACCATATAACTTGATCAATAACTTCTGTTTTTCCACTGATTGATTACTGACAGCAATAAAAACAACACAATTTTAAAGATATATCTTTCTAATCGGGTAGGTGTATACCTTGACATAATTTGGATCATCTGTAAAAATTTCATCAAGATTGGAAATAAATCTTATATTCATATTTAGCAGCAGCAAGCGAAAGTATTTTTTTTCTTCACATACATACAAATACTTGTGTACATACAGTGAGTGCAAGACGTGAAGTACTTATGACAATTAAAGACTTGGGTTCAGAGTATCTCCACATCGAGCTCTCTCGACTAGAGCATTCTTATTTGTTTTGTTTTTTTTTGTTTTTAAGTTGTTATTTTCATAGTACAATTGTAAAATTGAAAGAAAGACTGACTGGGATAAGAAGTTGCCGTTTTGTGTGAAAAACATAATTGCAAAACAGCCACAACTTCAAGAACCCTAAGTATACTTTATATACAAATATATAAATATATATATATATGCAGCTGCATGCTTGTTTTGGGATGTTGTTGTTTTTGTTACATATTAGACTGGCTTATTGCTTAGGTGTAAGTAGTACATCATCAATATATTTGTATCTTTTTTTTGTTTTTTTTTTTTTTTTTTGAATTGTTGAATGTTTAAGGATCTCAGAGAAAGGAACTAAAAGTTAATTTCAAGTTTTACATCGGATGCATGTAGTAATATATATATGTGTGTTTATGTTTATGCAATTGTATTGTTTATAGGGCCTAAAGAAACTTTTAAAACCTACACATTTAGCTTACAAATCTTTCGTTGATTCTTTTTTGTTTTAATTATTTTTTTTACTTTTTCTTCTGGTTCTTGGCATTATTTTTGACATCAGCGTTCGGCTCAATTTTGGCGCGCTTCTTTGGATGCTCGATCTCATCATCTTCGCCATCGTCCTCCTCATCCTCCTCCTCCATGTCGACCACCTCAACATCATCCTTGATGTTTTGACCATGGATATAAACGGGTCCGCTGCCCTTGATCAGCTTGAACGTAACCTTCGACTCGTAGAACTCCACATCGGGATTGACGGCACGCGTCTCGCCAGCCTTCAGCACTGCAATCGGTATCTGCACCGAGTCCTTCAGTGTGGTCACCTGCAAAACACGGAGAACGGTTGAGGGAAATTGTAGCGTTTCATTTGATATGCTTATGCAAACAGTAAAACAAATTAATGGAATTATTTTTGGTGAAAGGTGTGAAACCTTTTATAACACTCGCTCTTGGAAAGGGTAACACAACTTTGAGATATGGACTATGAAATTTGCCACCGCCAGGATAACACATAAACAAACAGCGTTAACGACGATCTCTGCTGGCGTTAACTGTACCGTAAGGAATTCCAATAAAACTGCGTAAGCAAAAGGCAAAAGGTTTCGGTACGTTGGAAGTTAAGAGAGACAGCGCGACAGCTAGACCGACTACTAAACAGTACTAACATGTCGAACACGGGCCATTCGTCAGTCTGCAGTCGCAGAGGCAACATCAAATCCGCATATTATACAACAAGCTCAATACTCCAATTCGTGGAGAGTAGCGACGCGCGTGTTACATCTAACAAATTAGATTTAATATAGCAAATACACGTTAATAAAAGTTACGAAGTACTTAAGTCTATTAATTGCTCAAAGTACTTCAAGACAAATATTGGCAAGTATGTGCGATTTCAAGGAAGGTGCGTTACAATAATAATAATATTAATTGATAAGTGAATCTCAAAGCAAATAGAAATTTAATTATATTAATGGTACTACAACTTTCTATCAAGAAAACAATTTGTGCCATTCGTGTTTGTTTTTAATTAAACAATATCTCTTGAAATAATCTTCTTTCGTTTTGTTCGTTTTTCTGTTGAGCGGTTGTACAGTATACTTCATGTTTAATAGATAATTTGAATAACCCAGCTTCTATAATCAACAAATATTTGAAAACAACGAAAAACTCTATAGAAATGTGGAAAATAAAATTTAAATTTGAACTGTGGTGGGTCCAATCCTTATCGGACAGTGTATGATTATTAAATGTGAAAAAATTGCATGAGATTGATTGAGTGACAACAGTCACAAAGAATTACAGATGCCATCAACAAAATGCGGTTTTAATCTCAATTCAGAGATCAATTCGGTTTCAGCTACTGACCCACTTCAGATCGACTGGAGTGTGTTTCGTTTTTTATCAGCTGGACAATAGATCCAATCCAAGTGGTAATTGGAGGAAAAAAACTGACAACTAGATAAGACTCTTAAACTATTAATCATGTGGTTCGGTTTAATCGGAATCGTCAAGTACTTTTTTTCCGCACTCCAGATGATCTCTACCACGAAAGGCTGCCCAATGTGTGTGGCGCCATGGGCGCTAAGGCGCGCAACCGTTGCAGCACGCAGACCGTTAAACATATGCTACCCATCTGCAGCTGGCTGCCAGGGTATAAGCTCAAATATCTGGCCGTTGACTTTTTGGCCGGCATGACGGTGGGTCTAACTGCTGTCACGCAGGGATTGGCCTATGGCGTTGTCGCCGGTTTGCCACCCGTTTATGGCCTGTACTCGGCTTTTATGGGTGGATTCATTTACATTATATTCGGCACCTGCAAGGACATCACAGTGGGTGAGTAGCCAACCAAAGACGACATACAGTTGCTAAAAAAAAAAAAACAATAGCTCCACTCTCGCAAGAGATGCTGTCAAAGGTGTCTTCCTTAAATTTGCAAGTTTAAGAAATAGATGAATATGAATTATGAATTTATAAAGGGAATACTAAATATATTTCCCACCAACATTTGAAAAAATTGAAAAGCGAATTGTTTTTTTTTTATCGTCATACTTTCGAGGTGGTGCTAATATTTTTTTTGCAACTATATATTTGATGAAGAATTTTACTTGGAATAGTTGAAGTTTCCCTCTAACTTGCTCTTCTTATTGTTAAACAGGACCCACGGCAATTTTGTCAATGATGATGTATTCACATTTGAATGGCAATCCGGATTATGCAATTTTAATGTGCTTCCTTTCCGGTTGCATTATAGTGGTGTTGGGTATGCTGAATCTCGGGGTTTTGGTGCGTTACATTTCGGTGCCGGTGACGACGGGTTTTACGCTGGCCGCTGCTCTAAATGTGGGCAGCGGGCAGATCAATAATCTCTTTGGCATTGAAAGCAGTACGAGCAGTTTTCTTGACGCGTGGATCACGTTCTTTGGCCACATCCAGGAGACGCGTCGGAACGATGCCATTCTCGGTTGTTGCACCCTAATCGTGCTGCTTCTCATGCGGGTAAGTCGGAGAAATTGGACATCCACAACCGTAAATGTATTTTAAGATGCTCCACTTTATGATTGTCCCTTAGAAATTGACTGCCTTAAAATGTGGCTACCGACAGCTGTTGAGATATTTGGCTCTGTGTCGTAATGTTCTGGTCGTATTTGTGGGCATTCTATTGTGCTATCTGCTCAGCCGGAATTCGGATGAGATGATATTCCGGATGACGGGCGAGATTACGCCGGGTTTGCCACCGTTTCGGATGCCGCCATTTCAAACGGAAGATGCTTTGGGGCAGCCGATTAGCTTTGGCGGCATGATCTCCAATCTGGGCGCATCAGTGGCAACCATACCGCTGCTCAGCATCCTCGAGAGTGTATCAATTGCCAAGGCATTCTGTAAGAGATCTGGAATCCTTCTTTTGATTTATCCTTAGATTCAAGTTGATTTCACATTCCACAGCCAAGGGCAAAATTGTGGATGCATCGCAGGAGATGATCGCGCTGGGTATGTGCAATGTGTTCAGTAGTTTCTTCTCTTCGATGCCCATCACTGGCTCCTTCACGCGATCGGCGATTAATAACGCAAGTGGCGTTAAGACGACACTGGGCGGCGCTTTTACTGGCATCCTCGTGCTGATGACACTGGCCTTGTTGACCTCCACTTTTGCGTATATACCCAAGGCAACGCTGGCCGCCATCATCATTGCAGCCATGTTATTTATGGTCGAGTATGATAAAATTGCTGAGATTTGGCGTGCAAAGAGTAAGTGCAAAAGACTTCCAAACAAAGACAGAGTTTTAGATTTAGATTTTTCCGCTTCACAGAACGTGACATGGTGCCTTTTTTGGCAACCGCTGCGGGCTGTATATTCTGGTCACTGGAATATGGAATGCTAGTGGGAATAGCAGTGAATGCGCTGTTCATACTGGAGAAGAGCACGACGCCACAATTTGAGCTCACCACGCAAAAGGTAAGCAGCAGGCAAAAGTATTTAAATTTCAGTTTTTCAAATTTAAGCTATATTTTTTTTTGGTTTTTTAAGCAAAATGGAATCGAACTGTGCTTGGCGGAGCTGAAGGGCAGTGTAGACTATACGGCTGCCGAATATTTAAAATCAACAACAGTTGCTCGAGTGACAGACGGGGGACAGACGGACAGTGCAATTGGACTGGTGATTATCAAAGGCGATGAGATTCGGTCAATTGATGCGACAGTGGCGCTGGTAACAACTCATTTTATACGTAAAAAAAAAAAATTTCAAAAAATTCAAACAATTCCAAATTGAATTGCTTCACAGAATTTAATATCGCTGCGTGATGAGCTGAAGCTGTTGCGATGCGAGCTCATCTGCTGGAACTGGAATGTGGCAGCAGCGGGCGTTGTTTGCCGGCTGCAAAAGCAGGCACGCGCCATGTTCCAGTTCACCAAAAGCTTTGCACACCTCATGGAAATTGTAACGGCAAATGCAGACAGCACTAACAGTGATCATAATATCGGCGAGAGGAGCGATGGTGGTGCTGGTGACAGCACTCGCCTTGATCAAATTGCATACGACTCAAGCAAATAAAAAAAAAAACAAATGTGTTTTGCTTTGGTACAGTCAAAGAGCAGAGTTGCAAATATTCGTTTAGAGGATACCCTGCAATAAATACTTGTCACAAGCAGGACGCGAATTCTGAATAAATTAATGAAAATTATAAATAGAATAATTTGCACGTATGCATATCATAACAAATATATATATGTATAAATATATTTATTTATCTGTTGTATGTTTAATATTCACTTGCAAGTTTATGTCATAAATAAAATAATTTATATCTGCAAATATTGGAAAATACAAATTCGCCCGGTAGAAATATTTAATAATAAATTTTTCTTCCTTTTTCCCTATATAGAAATATATATATAATTGCGGGGTATTTGAAGTGACATCATATGCAAAGCCGACATTTGTGACGTCATGCTCGTGGTAAAAAGAAGAGCAACAGCGACGACAACGCTGGCGTTAATAGCAGACAAAGGGCGCGTATTGCATGCAGATACAGACAAAATTACCCTTACCCCTACCCTTGCCCTTTATCTACAAAACAAAAGTTGCGTCTGCACGCTTGGAGAATGAATACAAACCGGTCCCAATAAGATATTTGCACACACACATACACTGATACACACAATCACTGAACACACATACAATGCACACACACATTGATAGTTGGTAGTGTAGTTGGCGCACTTACCTCGACCACGTTGAATTCATTATCCTTTGCCTCGGCGCCCAGTAGGATCTGTTTGATGACCAGCTTCTGGCCCCGTGCGTAATCCTCATCGGTGACAACGTCCCAGGTGACGCTGTTGTTTTCTGCGGTTAAAGTAACACCTGAAAATAAAAATTCATTACTTGTAGATTAAAATACACACATACACACACAAATATACATGTGTATCTGCATTCATGTATACAGAGACACACACAACCACCTATGTATACACAGACACAACCTTGAATAAAAATGCCGGCAGCCGGCAACATTGCCAGCGCATTTCAAATTAAACTAATTGTCGCCGCTCTTTCACTTCTCTATTGATATGTTGTTAATTGTTATTTACCATAGAATGATTCCTCTGCCATTGTTGGGATTTATTTTATGTCTAGCTTTAAAATATGAGCGCCGAGCACGTGTTGAGCAAAAACTTTTGCAAAATGGTAGCTACCAACTAGGGATACAAAATGTACTAGAGATGTGCGCGCATTTCCCTCGTGGCGTTACCAGATAAATTCACTGAGCAACTCACTCATTATTAATCGTTTAATTTGTATGGCATATATGGCTGTATCTATAGAGTTAAATTTTTGATAGGAAGTCTTATATATAGCTATTAGATGTTATAAAAATATTTTCCTTTTATTAAATATAACTGTGTTTTCTCTTTTGTAAGCAATATCGAAGTGTGAAAAACTATCGGTATACCATCGATGAATGCCAAGCATCATTTCTACCGCATTTGCCTCTTTAGCTATCGCCATTGCACGGGGCACGTGTGAAAAGTACAAGATTTCATAAACTCTTTTCAATTGGACTGTACGAGAGCGTTACTTTTTCTGCATACAAATGGAGTCCGAATCGTTTTACGGTGATTATCAACCATATGCTTGGCGTCTAGAGTCATCACCGGCGAAAACCCACACACCAACACATACACATACATAGTACGTTTGGCTTTAACAATTTTTCTCTTGTTTTCCAGGTGTCACGCTAAGCGAAAAAGAGCCAATTGCACAGTTCGATGTGCCGGAAATTCCAGAGGAGTACATAGTGCACTCACACAAGCTGATTATCAAACAGATCTCCTTGGGACCCGAGGCGAAAACGGGCGAATTCAACGTAGTTCAGGCATGTAGACAATAATTTCTCCTGTGGAAAAACACTGACACACAAGCGGCAGGGGAAAGGGGCAGTGGCAGTGGCATAAATTAGCTTCATATCGCATAACAACAAATATTTATTAATCGGATACTTGCAGGCGGAAACAAACGTGCACGATGACGGCGAGAAAAAGACAGTTAAAATTCCCATTGCGGTCTTAAAGGTTGGCGAAACGCGCAGTTTGAGACCAAATGTTGAGTTCCCCAATGGCTCCGTCACATTCAAGCTGGTCCAGGGCACGGGGCCGGTCTATGTTTGTGGCAAGGTAAATTATACATCTCAAATTTCCATATAAACAATATATTTCTAACTCTACTTCAATCTGTGCTCCCTCAAGGCGGAAATGAATTTGGGTGAATATGACGATGGTCAGATGTATGAGGAGTATTCGGATGAGGACGATGACAGCGATGAGCTCTATGACGAGAGTTCGCCACAGACAAATGGCAAGAGCATAAAAAAGAAGTAATACAATATATAAAAGCAAAAAAAAAAAACAGTAATCTAAGATATAATCGGAAAATCAATCAATCATAAATGTTGAACAGTTTGCCCTGTAGAACGAACTTTGAAAACCCACACAAAAACATATTTTTGCTAAAGTATGAATAAACAAAACAAAATCCAATGCAATTCAATGTTAATTAATAGTAGATTATCTACTCACAAAGCGGGATTGAAATTATATTTTGCTGAATGTTAAAAAGATCGACAGTTCATTTTCAATCCAAGATTTGAGTGCTTTATAATTCAACCCAATTTGGGGGACAGGTAATACATTTGGTTTGGGAATTGGTCTATATTATCGGGAATTTTATTCATTATGTTATGTATTTTAAATGTTAATGCTTAATATAAAATAATTGTGGCAGTTTTGAGAAGAATGCTCACGGAAGATAAAACAATGGCCGCCACCGCGTTCTATGTTAGTTACAAGCTCTCGCCACTGAGATCTTCTGCCGTGGTACGCTTTAAATACACAAAGTAAGATCACTAATTATATAGATACATATATATATATAGAGAGTACGGCCTACCGTATGTGTATAACACGACGCCTGTCGTCACTGGGATGTATGAGATCGAGTTTGTGACTCCACTCGATTTGTTTCATTTCGTGGCGAAGCTTCTTGCGATCGAAATATGAGATGACACAGCTGACCGGTATCCAGAAGACAGTAGTGACCATCACAACGGCCACTATTCAAAACAAAGCAAATTGTTAAACTCATCTAAACAACCTATATGTATCATAGAACAGTCCTCCTTTACTTACTGACTATGTTGTCCTTGAGAAAGCGTAATGTCTTGGCCACATTTATCTCCTCAATAATGTCCCAAAAACGCTCGACCACATCCTGTATGGTCTTCTCGCATACACCCTGTATACAAGGATAAGTGTATTAAATATAAAAACAAATATAGCAATGTAAAAGATACGAAACCTTATTGCAGAAACCAGTTATGCAGGGTGTGCCATCGGGCAGAACATCTGGCGGCTCCACGGGGAAACATGTCTCATTGATGCTCATGCGACAGCAGCGTTTGCATGCGTCTACAATGATGTCGCACATGCAGCTTTGGAGGCCCTGCGTCTCGCAGTAAGGTACACATTTGCCATTGCGACACTGGCCGCGCTCCTGGCAAATGGTGCCATCGGCCATCGCTGGCGATTTGGGGCATTCGGCATGGGAGCCAGTGCAGCGCGCCTCCTGCTCACAGGTGGCATATTGCGCCTCCCGGCACTTCATCGCCGCGGGCATAAACTGACAGTTCTGACAGCACGGCGAATTCTTGTCGCTGCACATGGCGCCCTGATTACGGCGCAGCTTGCAATTCTTGTCGCAGCAGGAGTCATTGTCCTCGGTGCCCAGCAGACCGGCGTCGCACTGTTCATCGCCCTCGACACGTAAATTGCCACAGAAGGACTCCTCGGGCTCGGAGAAGCAACGGCCACTCTTGGCCTGCAGCACTTTGCGTATGGATCGCAGCGAACACGGTGAAAATTTCTGCAACGAAATCCAATTAGATATTTGCATATTAGAGGAATTGAGCAGGATTCGCTTACCTTGTTGTTCACATCGTAGCCGCTGACGGAGTACGTGTACATCAAAAAACTGCCACCCTGCGAGGCACTCGGTGAACACTCGGGTATATCGGGATCATGCTCGGAACCCCAATTATGCCCAAACTCATGGGCCGTAACCAGGTCAGCCTCGCGTGTGATTACGCGCTGGCCGTAATGATTGCGGGAACTGCTTAAGCCCGAGTTCAGATAGAGTGTATAGCCGTTCTTGAAGTATTCTTCACAAGGTTGAAAGATAAATGGGAATAAATATTAGTTTCTTTTCTATTTACAGTCTCAAAAAAAGCCAAATCAAATGAAATAAATAACTGCTAAAAAGAAACAACGGAAGGGAAACAGAACGTTAAGCCAAATGATGAATAAATTATGTTAATCTCGTGGATTAGCAACCTGGTGTGCAGATACCACCGACAGAATTGCGGCGTGGGGAACCAACGTAAGCCAAGCCTAAAATGCCACCTTCGAACTTGAGATCGGTAAAGAGATGAGCTAAGCAAAAGTCTTTATGGCTGTATTCCCGTGAGAAGACCTACATTATTATCATAATTATGAGAGTCATTAGCAGTGATGGTAGTAGAAGTAGAATAATAGAACAAGATATTTTCATAGCTACACAAATCTAGACTTGATTTGAATATTTTCACAGCTCGAATATTTTCTTACCTCGAGCAGATTGCGCACATCCCATTTTTCGCGTATCATATTGTAGTGTGCCTCTCCGCCTCGCAAACGCGTCGGCTCCGAGTGAACAACGATCTTCTTGATGACGAAACCCATGCCCTTGAAGCCTTCCTGATCGGAACGATCCTGCCACACGGTATCATTATAAATTTTATGCACTCGATCTATAAGGCTTATCTGAAAGGGATAATATCAATCAGGATTGGCTGACTGTGCTAAAAATGTGTCTCTCTTACCAAGTAATTAATGGTTGTCTTTGTATTGCCACCGCCCATCTCCTGAAAGAAGCGATAATCGGCCACCAGGAGCAGCGGACAGCGCGTCTTTGTCGGCGTATATTCATATTGATCCGATTGGCGCTTCTCACGCAGAGCGTAGAGCGCATTGTCATTGTGCTCCAGTTCCAGGCCCTCTTTGATGTAGCCACAGGTCTTGGGCACTGTGCCGGGCTGCTGCTCATTATTGTTGAGCTTGACATCGGATGATTTGTAGGCAACCATTGTGTGTTTCTTTGCAGTGGGCAAATGGCGCCAGGAAGGCTCTATATGGTAGGTTTCTTCGGGCAGTTCTATGGACATGGTCAGGGTGCCATCCTCAATGTGTGCGCGCACAGATGATTCCAGTTCACCGAACACGCGACCCGTATAAAAGTTATCATGATCTGCAAGGGATTAAATATATTAAATTAATATTAATTAGTATAGATTTATTCATTCTCGGAGCTCACCCAAGTGCACAACAGTCTCATTTCCGTCCGCATCTACGGCGTAAGCTCGAAATTTACTGTGCAGCACATCGCGATGCGGATGTAGAATCACGCGAAAGTTTTTGCCGAGTGTCTTGAACTCGAGCTCCTTAATTGTGTTATATGGATTATTGCTTTGCTTGACGCCCCTCTTGACAATCCGATGTACAACATCATCTCTGTGGAAAACCTCGTAGTGGCGTAGAGTCCGTTTCAATGCAACTGTGCAACGGCAAAAATTCCATATTATTTTCATTCAATTGCATTTGGCAATAAGCATATTCTGATACTTGCCACTCTTTTCGACCAAAAGGCATGTGAATATGACACAAATAATTATTGAAGCACAACAATTAATGCATTTTGTAAACATTTTTCATCTCAATTGATCGGACAGTGTTGCCAAATGTCCGTGTTTATAGTACTAGGGTTGTCCATCTTCTTGACACAGACTTCAGTCTGTATCTGTTCGATAACATTTATAGCCGATGACAATAATAAGAAAAGCGCTTCATTTGAATTTTCTTCGCAGTGTGCAAGCAATTTGAACACATTTTTGATATTTATTTGGGAATTGGTTTAGCTTTTTTCGATCTTGATCCAGCATAATTACGTGGATCTGCCGAGACAGGTATAGGTGCCAGCTTATAGTCCACCCCATAGAATTGACCGTTCAAAGATTTCCTTCTAGGTTTTGGCTGACTACAAACATAATTAATTAGCAAATTGTTTAATTTGGGATAAAATTAATAACTTGTTGTCTTTCGATCCAAATATATAAATGTCAACATAATTATCCGGTACATTGTTCAGAAATTTTCTATAACGGCAACGCATATAGGGATTGGTGCGACACGATAGCGATGGCTTCAGATGATCCAAGTGATATTTGAACATGGCAACACAGCCCAATTTGTATCCGGTTTATTGAGGAAATCTCGAGGATATGCCGATTTCTCAACATCTTTCTCCTTAAGCTTTGGTTTAAATTCCGCAGCAAGTTTCTCAATATCAATGCGAATTGGTGTATCTGTAAACGGTTCGCAAATCGGATTTGAAATCATTGTACGAATATTCAAAAGAAAAAAATAGGACACGAGAATTTAGCTAAAACAAATATGATTAACAATTTATATTGTAAAATGAAAATGGGGCGTGTTTGACGCCTACTTGAAGACGAAAAAGTTTTGCAGACATTTACATTTACACATAGTCGGATTCTACTAAACGTTATATTTGGCTTATTTAATCAAATCTACACATATATATATATATTTATACATATATATTATATATATGTACGTATATATGTTAATTTACAATTTGAAACACGAAAGCTTTACAATTACAATTACTGGGGGTATTGTAGTAAAATTCGATTAGATTTCGACAATTGAACTCCGAAACTTAAGAATAAATTCTGGCTAAAAACATTTGTTTACATATATGTATATATATATGCTGATCGTGATTTGAAATCATTGTTCTGCTCACTTCTGCAACTCGGCCATATTCGCCTCAAAGATGGCAGTATTGATTTTGTGCTTAAGTGCGATGAGCACCTCCCGATTGCCAATGGCACGCATCTCATTGGCCACATACTCCCCGTATGTGGAGAACTCATCGCGCAGCGTGCCGGAGATTGCCGGCGCAGGTGGTATCAGTGAACTGGCCGGCTTTGGCGGCGACAGTGTCGACGTCGAGTTGACTATGGCATTGACACGTGGCAGGCGTAATGTGCCCGCAGTGACTGTTGAACCGGAACTGGTCAGCATATTGCTGGCATTGCCATTTTGTGTGCCCGCCGTTAGCGTGGAGGCGGAGAGTATGGTGGTGCTGTGGCTTCCATTCGGATCGAAATAGATACGCTTGGGTGCCGGTGGATGCAGCTGATGCTGATGCTGTGGCGTAGTTGCCTCATCAAAATAACCATTATCCGACTGGCCTGTTGTATCGCGTCGCTGGATCTTTATAATGCGTGCGGGTACCACATGCACAGATGAGCTGCTATTGTTCGCGCCACCACCACCAGCATTGCCAGCGCCAGACGATTGATAATGCAATTCTCCACTTTCGCTGGCCTGAAAACTAACCGCCTCGACGGCATTCGATGTGTGATGCAGCTCCATCATGGACTGGGAATGATGCTGCTGCTGTTGCTGCTGATGCTGGTGGTGGTGGTGCTGGTGATGTGTATGCGTCTCAAGGGACTCGGTGTCCTCTTCGTTGATATGCACATATGTCCCGCCAGCGAGTTCCTTACGCAGTTTGGGCTTTGTATCGACATCCTCGTCAGCGTCTCCCGGCTCTTCCTCATCAATATCATCGGCATCTTTGGTTGTCTCCTCGATGAGCTTCTCAAGTTCGCTGCTCGCATGCGATTTACGCGGCGTTATTATATACTCTTCATTCATATTATTGCTGTCCGTTGCATTCACCTCACCCAATGGATATTTTTGCACTGCGGAGTTTTCCGTCGTTTGCAGTTCGGCTTTCAAGCGTCCCTTCGTCGAGCGGCACGCATAAGGTGAACTTAAAAAGTTGAGATTCTTGAAACCAAACCACTTTGAATTGTAGGGTTCCTTCCGCTTCATCCGATTGATCTCACGATGATATTGTGTGCGGAGTGTGTGAAATTTTTTTTCCAATTCCGGTATGGGTATATTGCCACCGAGCACGTCGCTAACCTCGTTCAACAGCCGCTGTTTGACATCCTTCTTGCGATACTCGTCGCATGTCATGTCCCACAGTCCGCGTCGCTGTCGATACTCGCCGATCAGCAGCAGTGTCTTCTCTCTGGTCCACTCCATTTTTAGCTACAGCCGGGCACACAAAATATGCTCGTTGCCTGCCCCAAAAAAACGGTGTCACAGTCACAATTCGCCGAACAATGAGCTCGACGAGGCGAGTTCTATATCTGTGTGATCTGTCCGCTAGATCGTCCGCTTCTATCGGCGGCAAACGGCTCCCTTAAAGTGAGAGACAAAAACAACTTAAATTAGCACAACAAAGTACAAAAAAAAAAAACAGAAACTCCGACAAGTCGAATACCAAATACCCTTATGGAAATTACAGATTAATTGCAGTGGTTAAAAATAGTAGAAAAATTGCTTCTTTGGAAGCTGGACACTTGACAAACAAAATAGTTCATTCTTGACAAATAGATCAACTACAAGTCTTGCTCAATTATTTACTCCCTTAATGTGTTGCCCATTTGACAGTTAAACTGAAATACCCCAGTGCAAAGGGTATATTAAAAACAAGGCGGGCACACACAAAAAGTGCACATTGGAAGCAAGCAGAAGTTTTTTAATAGCCAGCGTGTTGAGTATGTGTTACCTGCAGGAGAGCGAGGGCGCTTGTTAGCCAGCCAAAAACCAGCAGCTAATTTATTGTTATTCCAATTCCTCTTGCCAACAACAGCAGGTGCTACATTATTAAAATGTGTTTCGCTTCGTTTATGTTTGCATTTGGTTTATTGTCCAGTTTTTGGACAAGTGATATTTGCGTCTTGCAAAACTGTGTGTGTAGCTTGGCAATTAGTATTATTATCAATTTTGATTATTGCAATGTTATGTTTTTTTTTATTATTTTTTTGTTCGTGTAAAAATTTGCGTTGCTTTTGTCCTCCCCTCCTCTTATTTCATGGAAAAGTGTGCTGCCAACTTAGGCTTTAAGTATTTGTGTATATCTAATGCACTCTTGACTGAAATATCGATAGTGCACATATCGAATAGTTCATATGCATGAGTATAATACAGCTTTAAAATAAACTTGAATTAAGTTGACTTAAATAAGTGTAGATTTATTGAATGTAAATTTATCAAATATTATTTTATATAATTGAGAGAAGAAAACAATAGGTTTTTCTCATATCGCAAAAGGCAAATGCGATATGTTGACAGACCGCGATATGTATTAATCGTTTTCTATTCACAAGTTTCGATAAGAAGCAGCAATGTTGTGCTAGAAATCAACGACCCTCTATTTTTTAATGAACGCTTTGTATTCCTTGCCAAAATAATGGCTAATAACGACAATAACTTGGGAAAGCTAACAGAAGAATCGCTAAAGCGCAAGGAGCGCTTACAGAAGTTGCGTGAACAAGCGCAATCCAAGACAGCTGGAGTCACAGAGAGTGCTGACAAGTTGCCAAAGTGAGTCTTTAATGTTTATGAATTGTAAAATTTGTTGACAAACGTTTCTTCCTTTTGCCAGGCCTGTTTTTCGCAGTTACAAGCCGCAAAATGAAAACACAGCAGGCGAGGTGCTGGCTCAAGAGCCAACTGGTGACATTGAGTCCGCTGTGCAGTCCCAACTGAATCTGTTGCAGCAGCCAATGATTATTGATGAAATTGATATTACGAATCTGGCGCCACGCAAACCAGATTGGGATCTGAAGCGGGATGTTAGCAAAAAGCTGGAACGCTTGGAGCGACGCACACAGAAGGCAATTGCGGAACTGATACGCGAGAGACTAAAATTGAATCAGTTCGAGGACATTAGCCAGGCGGTGAACGTGGGCACGGCACAAGCAGGACAAAAAAACACGGATGAAGATTATGAGTAGAGCACTAGGATACATAAATAAATTTAATAAAAAAAAGACTAACTAACAATCATAATAATTAATTAATTATACAATTATATATATTGCCTATTTGCGATTGGCTTTGCGGCTGGAGTTCTCCTTGCCCGCTAAATGCTCCTTAAGCGTGAGTATCTCTGTGGTGAAAGAGATTAGGAATTCAGTTTAAATTAATTGTTTCCTTTTTGTTAAAAGTTGCAACTTACGATTTGTGTACTTCTCCTCGAGACCTTGGGCAAAGTGGCGCATCGATTGCAGCTGCTGTGGAATCTCCTCGCGCAGCTGTTGAATTGTTTGCCGTGACTGCTGCAGTTCCTCGTCGCGCATGGTTAGCAGTTTGTCCTTCTCCTTGACGGCCTTCTCCTGCTGCAGCGCCACTTCGGTGCGCCACGCAATCGTCTTCTTTTGACTGAGCAGCTCCTGATTCTGCTTGAGTATGATCTGATTCGCTTTGGCTATCTCATCGGATGCCATCTCCAAAGCTTGCCGCTTGGTGTGCAGTATCTTTTTCTCCGCCTCCAGTTCCGCAGCAATGTTGGCCTGAGGACACAATCAAATTTTATGAATTTGGTGAATTATTTTATTTATAATATTACCTTTTCCTTGTTGCCTTTTTGGATGTGGTCCTGGAGCTCGGCTGTGTGTTGTTTGAGATCTTCGATTTTATATTCCAACTTGCGCCCTTGTTTCTTGGCGCCGGTTAGTTCGTTGTGCAGCTTCTCGTTCTGCTCCTTCAAGGTGCACATGCGTGACTTGCAGCAGATGAGCTCCTCGTTTAGGTTCATTTTGTGTTTCTCGGTTTGCTCCTGCAATGCCTTCACATCGACAATTTCCTGTGCCGCACGTTCCAGCTGCGTTTGGAGTCCGGCAATCGATTGACGACTGCGATCGAGTTCTTTGTTGCGTTGCTCCCTCAGCTTGTCGAGCTTCTCCTGCATTTGCTGCAACTCCACCAAGTGTTTTTCGCCTAGTTTGTGGTTGTTCTCCGCGAGTGCCTCACGCAATTTGCTGTTCTCCACGCCCAATTGTTCAATGTGCGATCGCTGGGCATTCAATTCCAATTGCAACTGCTGCGTATTCTGCTCCAGCGCATAGAGTTTCTTGTGCGTCGCATCCAACGTTGCACTGATGTAGAAGAGCACCGTGTGCAGCGGCGCCGAACGGCAGGGCAGACACAGATGCACCAAATTCTTAAAGGATCGTTTCTCCACAAATTGTAAATGGTAATCGTGACGATCTCGCTCCGTATCGCTAGTGCAATCTCTGGCGGAGAGGCATAACTCTAGCTTCCCGGCCTGGCAGTCCTGCAACATGCGCACCACATTCTCCATAAAGCCACCAAATGTGACATTCAACGATTGATCCTGTTTGAGCTGATGAAACGATGCACTATCCACGGTGGTAATATACATGCGACGCTGATCGCATTTCTCCGACAAACGCAATTGCTGAAAGCAAGATTTTGACAAACATTTATCACATAAGATGGACAGAGTCAATTCGCTTACGAGCAGTTCTTTGAAGTCGATTCTTTCGGCATGGAGTAAACAAGATTTCTGGCTGCGCATCGCGTCTCTCTCGCCGGCGAAGTTGACCATAATTTCCATGCTGGGCATTATGTTGTGGACATTCTTTTTGTAGTCTATGCTGGCAAAATATGTTTCATCTGTGCTTGGCGCCCACATTCTTCAAAAATATCTATTTGTTTACAATTAAAAAATGTGAGTAAACAAATCAACTGTACTCGATAATATGTTTTGCCGATATTTTTCGATAACAGCACCGAATTTGTTTTCATCGCATTAAAGGCTCATGTGCAAGAAGAAAAATAAGTAAGAAAAATAATAAGAAGAGAACATAGCGAGCAGAAGAAAGTAAATTCCTATACATATATATATATATATATATATATATATATGTATACATATATATGTCGGTAAGTATTGATCTAAAGTATTATAGCCCAGCGCTGAAAATGTGTGTATTGTTAGCAGACAGCCAAAGTGTTTGTGGGCAGTCTGCCGTCTGGCTGCAAACCGGAGGAGCTGCGACACTTGTTCACCAACTATGGCGTTGTCGTCGAGTGCGATATTATGAATCGATGCGGATTCGTTCATCTGGAGACCATCGAAATGGCCGAGGCAGCCATTGCCGCTCTAAACGGCATCGAATTTAAAGGCCAAACAATTGTCGTCGAACCGGGCAGACCCAAAGACAGAAGAGGTGGTGGCGGCGGCGGCGGAGGAGGTGGTGGTGGCGGGGGCGGTGGAGGTGGTGGAGGTGCCGGCAACCGAAGGCCCATGCAAGGTAAACATTGACTGAACTTTTTTCAGATAAATATATATATATATATATATATTGTAGGACACGGCGGAGGCGCTAACTTTAATCGCGGTGGTCACAGCAGTGGAAATAATTTCAGAGGCGGCGGTGGAGGAGGCCGTGGACAAAACTCAAGCGACAGCCACTATGGACCAATGAGAAGTGATCTGAACTTCAGACAGCAGCGCAGTGCGCCGTATAGCAAGGGATCGGGACAGCATAACCAAAGCTTTGACACTTCTTCAACACAGCCGTATAAAAACAAATTTAACCAAGGCATGCTCGGCAGCTCGTCACACAGTGATTACTATGCGGGCAGCTCGGGTGGCTCCGGTGGCTCTGGCAGTCATCAGCGGGGTGGCAACGGCGGGGGCTCCTCATCTCATAACATTGGGCAAGATCGTCGGGGATTCGCGCTGCCCGCCGTCGATCATCAGCAGCAGCAGCCGGTTTCGTTTGGTAGCAAACCAAGTCGATTTGGCAATGGACCAATTGATCATGATAATGGTCCATATCAGCGCAATCGTAACAATATTGGAATGAATAGGTAAAGTAAGTTTTCAATTGTTGAGTGACTGTTTTATTAACTGTTTACAAACGTACTTTGCAGAAGCAGCCCGCAGGGCAATCGCGGTGGTTTTAATCCGAGCCGCGGTGGTTTTGGTGGACGTGGTGGTGGATTCAGTGGTCGACGTGGCAGTGGCAGTGGACACAGCAACAGCAGCATGTCACATAGTCATGGCGCTGGTAGTTATAATAAACACGATTCCGTTAATGGTCACAATCATCATAGTGCACCAAATGCATATCAAACGGATTTTCCCCCGCTGGGTAGTGGTGGTGCAGGTGGAGGTGGAGCTGGTGGTGCTTCAGGCAATTACAATCGGTAAGGAATACATAAAAAAAACATTGTGTTATTACTTATAAATTAATGATTTACAATTACAGCTTTAATGGACCCCGGACGTCGCATAATATGAGCGGGAATCGAAGATTTTAAAGTGTTTTTTTTTTTGTAAAGCAATATTTTTTATCATAGATGACGCAGACTCTAATCGAAGATGGATTTCTAATCGAAATGCTAATAGCCGAATTTTGTTTTCCATAAATAGTGCGCGCGCGACATTTTAATTTTAAGATATATAAAAAGTTCGAAACCGTTTATCAATACGATTAAGCCCAACAACAACAAACAATCAACTACAGTATAATTTGTTAATTGTAATTTAGGATGATACAATTATTAATCCCTTGAACAATGTGCAAATAGATCTTTTTCCAATTAGTAATGACAAACGAATGCATTGTAAGACCAAGTCACGTTCTTACAATACGATCAATACAAATATTAAAACTTTTCAATATAGAAATGTTGGCATCTCTTTTTTTAAGCTAAAAAAATCATTGAAAGAACATAAATTGGATATGTTTTTCAGACAGAGTGTACACGATGAAAAAAAGTTATGTGAATAATTTGCTCTTGGTATTTCAATTTATTGTTTATTATTTATTTAACTTACAAAAGTAATAACTTTGTGGATATTGTGTTGTGTTCATCTAAACTGTGTGTACGGCTTTAGTGTCTGTCCAAAACACACTACTAATCTGATGTTCTTGCATACTCTTGGTTCATTCGCAATGATGTTAATGGTCAGCTTTTAATTGTTTTAATTGTCTATGCACTATGCTAAGGCTATAAACACCCTGTGGCGTTTCAAGCGACACAAAAATCCAGCTCTAGATTTTTTTTTAGTTGCTTTGCTGACAATTTCGAAGGGATAATCCTAACCAATGTCATCGCACATCCAGAAAAGACGCATAACCTTCTTGCAAGTTATAGTGTGTAAAAAAATTACTGAGTTTCGATCTATACGACTGTAGCTGACAACGAAAGGATACGTTTCACCATCGATTGCTTTTGCCACATTGTTTTATTATCTTAAGCTGCCATTATTTTATGATGACAATATGAGATATATGATTTTAAATAAATTAAGAGAAAAATAGCTACAACTTGATAAGCTTTTTAAATAATTAAAAATGTCTATCGTTGAAACATATTTTAATTTGCCCAAAAAGTAAACTATTCAGAAATTCAAAATCTGTGCTATTCTGGTCACACTTGTCGATACTCAAATATCGATAAGTAACTATTTCTTATAATTGTATATCGAAAGCAATTGAAACAGAATGGTCTTTGTCTTGAATGCAAAATATAGCGAAAGACCACAGCAGCGTTGTTTTGCTTAAAATAGATAAGTAAGTGATTTTTTATGACAAACTCGCCACATAGTTATTGATTTAATTATAACCGTTGACTGTTCATGCAGAGACGTGCTTTGCTTTCTAGTTTAGTTTGCGATGGGCAACGGCCAAAACTATGGGGTCAAGGCATTCGTCTTTTTCAGCTTGATTTGCATTTCGTGTTTCGGATACGCTAAAACACAGTGCCCCACCGACATCGCGGAGGAGACGGGGGCTGAAGGTAAACAACAAGAGGGCTTAACTGGCCAGCTCAAATTTGCGCACGTGGTAAGCTGATGGTAAGTAAATGTTTTGTGCCATATGTTTGATGTTTGTGTTGCTTTGCAGATATATCGACATGGCGATCGAATGCCCATAAATCCGTATCCAACGGATCCGTGGGGCAACAGCAAGTACTGGCCTAATGCCTGGGGTGAACTGACAAATGTGAGCAGTTGACATTTAAATCTTCGGCTGTGACTAAATATTTTCATTGTTTTTTTTTTGCTTATAGCGTGGCAAAGAACAGCATTTCGAGTTGGGTAAATGGCTGAGGAAACGCTACAGCTGCTTGTTGGGCAGCAGATACAACCGAGATGAGATCTATGTGCAGTCTACGGATGTGGATCGGACACTGATGAGTGCCGAGTCCAATTTGGCTGGCCTATACGAGCCGATTGGTGAGGATGTGTGGAATCAAAAAATCAAATGGGAACCAATTCCTGTGCATACCGTACCAGAGAATGCTGATTCGGTAACTAGTTGCTGCTACACATACCACATGTCACATTCATGTATTTCTAATATAATATTTAATCTTTGTAGATACTCGCTGCGAAGGCTCCGTGTCCAGCCTATGACTATTATCTGGCTAACTTGCAAGAATCTTCCGAGTTTCAGGCGCTATTGGAACGTTATGAAAATCTATTTTACTATCTGAGCGCAAATAGTGGTCGACAAATAAATACATTTATCGATGCACTATATTTGAATAATACATTGTACATCGAGTCGCTGTACAACAAAACTCTGCCAGTGTGGGCACAAAAGGTTTATGGAGGCGCCAACTTGACGTGGGTCTCGAATTTTGCATTCTGCGTCAATACATATACACGGAAATTGGCCCGTCTCAGGGGTGGCCCACTGCTCAAGGATGTTCTCGAGCGTTTCGAAAGCAAATTTCAAAATCAATTGATACCGGATCGAAATGTATTTATATATAGTGCACATGATACCACAGTTGCCAACTTCTTGAATACACTCAAGCTCTTTGAGGTAAATTTGTCTAATATATATTAATCTTAATGATATTAAGTTTCAATTTGTATCTCAGCCTCACAGCCCACCATATACGGCGTGCATAATGTTGGAATTGCGTGTGGATTTCAACAATACGCCGTTGGTGTCGGTGTTTTACAAGAACACAACGGCGGAGCCACTGCCCATGAATATACCTAATTGTGGTGTCTCCTGTCCGCTTGCCAAACTCATGGAACTCTATGCGGATGTGTTGCCAGTAAGTTGGGTTGATGAGTGCAAAAGATCCACGCTGACGATGACGTACGAGGAGGCCAATTTGGCAGCAGCATCAGGTATATTCTTAAAGATCTTTACATAACTGCTGATTTGTTGATGTAAGCTCAAAAACCTTAACCTTAGTTTCCAATTAGAACAGCTTAAAAATCATTTCAATCACCCACATGAAAAGTATTCGAAGATTGCATAATCTTCAAGGCCTAGTGCCTAATTGTGATATAAATGTGAAAGCGTGTTTGTTATAAAAACTGAAGTAAAGTTTTATCATAATGTAAGGCAAATTGTGAAATTTAATTGAAGTATCTCATGCAATGATTGCATAATTATCTAATCTAATCTCATTGCAGGCATTCTCATTTGCATCATTGGTGTTCTACTCTGCGCCAGCTTTGGCCTAATGATCCACTATCGTCATCGCAACTACAACATGTACACTTCATATTCTCAAATGGCGTAGATAATGACTTGGATGGCATGCAAAAAAAGACTTTGTTTAATATATGAATTCATATGTATGTATATAATATGTATGTTATAACCATCAAGCATTTTTATAGCTATTAATTTGTTGCCATTTTTGATGCCACAAACTGTTAATTATTGGGCATCTGGTAATTAAGTTAATTCTGATCTTGTTGTTGTTTATTCTGTTGAACGATGAAAAACAAAGACTGTGAATAGTTACCCTGAAGTTTCTTACATACATTTTTTACATATGTGTGCATCTTGCAAAATTTAGACATTAGCATACATGTGTATAACTAAGTATATATCTACATATATATATATATATATATGCATTTACGAGTATAGGCCTTTATGAAATCATCTTGTTGTACAAAAAATCAAAAACATATTTTATGAACTGTAATAAAAAGGAAAACGAGCTCAAAATGAAAACAATTTAGTTATAATATTATACTAGAATTGGTTTATTACGCATATGCGATTTGTTCGTCTTAATTAAGATACAGATACGGTTAGAATGTAACTAAGTCTATATACAACATAAGCTGACAATGACGATTGTGGTAGAACCTGTTTGATTGATTGATTGATTGGCTGATTGACTGAGAGAAGGTTAGAAAGATTTGATGGAGACGAGATGAAAGCAGATTTGCATATCCACAATCCACAACTCACATCTATCTATATGCCTTGTCGTCCGAGTAGATGATGTACGGTTGATGCTGATGCTGGTGCGGATGCTGTTGCGTCAGGCTGTCGGCACCGTCGGCACTTTGTGCCCCACCACCACCCGCACCACTGAAGTACGACATGCGCGACATGGTCGAGTAGGCGGCAACAGCTGCTGCAGCTTGTTGCGCCGCGGCCGCCTGTTGCGCCACCTGCTGACGCTGCGTCAGATTCTGTGTGGACGACGACACCTTGTGCGGCAATGTGGCATAATTGGCCTGATACGGTGGCACAGCATAAAGTGCTGTGGCACCCGCTGCATTCTTGTTATTATAATTGTAGGCGGCATTGTGTGCGCCCAATTGTTGCAACGTTGCCGCTGGCATGCCCATCATGGCCGCACTCTGCTGATGATACTCCACATTGCTCATGCGCAGCCGAATAATACAAATGATGATTATCAATATGGCGATAAAGGCGACCACTCCGCCCACAATGCCAATGATCAGTGTGTCATCGTTGCTGATGATGGGCGCCTGCGCCTTCATCAGCGGCGCCTTTGTCTTGATCTTCATAATCGTTGGCTGCGTCGGCTCCATGCTCCAAATGATGAGTGGCTCCTCGGTGGCAATGCTGCCACTCCGTGTCACCAGCGAGGTCTTCAGCAGCTGCGATGTCGATGGCCGAGGCGAGGAGGATGTCATGCGACGTGACTCACAGGTCAGCTCATCGTCACCCACTTCAATGAGTTTGCGGCCGGCTAGGTAGGCCGGTTGGTGGCACCTCAGCTCCGGCATGCCCGAGTTGGGCAGCCAACGGCGCAGAGCACGTGCATCACAATTGCAATTAATGGGATTGCTCTCGAGTCCGTGCAGCTGCAAACTAGCCCGTCTATCGTCCAGGGCGTTGAGAAACTGCGGCACCAGCGAACTAATCCGCGACCCCTCCACATTCAGTGTGAGCTGCGAGGAACGGGGCACGGGAAACAGCAATGCCGGCGGCAGAGCACTCAGCGAGGTATTCTGCAGCTTGATGGTCAGATCGCTGCTCTTCAGCCCGGCCAGGGTGCCCGAGGAGATGGACTTCAAACGCTCACCCCGTATGCCAATAGAGCTCAAGCGTGGATGCTTCAACGGCTGGATTTGTTCACTGCCAATGGTCGCATCCTTCACCTCAATGTCCAGTTGCTCGAGGCCCGGCAACAGCTCCATAATGCCTTGCAAATCCAGATAGCCCAACAGCGGCAGATCGTATGCCTCCAAATTGGCCAGATTTGGCAGCGGCTTGAATGCATTCTTTTCAATTCGGCTGCAGAGGGGCAAGTGATTCATTCGCAGCGTGCGCAACATTTCCAGCTGTGCAAAATTTGATTGCGAGATGAGCTCAAAACTGTTGTTGGACACATCCAGCTCTTGGAGGACCTGCAACTGTGGCCAGGCCAGCGAAAGATCACTTAACGATGCCAACTCATTGCTGGACAGATCGAGTGTCTCGAGGAGCGTAACCCGTTGGAATACCCCCGATTTGATGTTGTGCAACTTGTTATGCGACAGATTCAGATACTGTAGGAACGGGGTCTCCAGCAGCTCCAGTTCCTCAATGCCCGTGCCGGCGAGATTCAACTCTCGCACCGTTTTCGGTTCATTTAGAACATTATGCACCGCCTGACTACTAAGCGGATTAAAGGAGAGATCGATCCGTTTGATGTTAACCATAATGCTATCGTCACGTGGCAGCTCTCGAATGCGATTGTGACTCAGATCCAGTGAGGTAACAAAGAAATGACGGGACTGAAGCGCTTTGAGGGGCGCATATTCGAACCGATTGTGGGCCAAATTGATGTTCTCGAGCATGTGCAGCTTGGAGTGCTCGAAGACGTTATCGGAGAGCTCCGCCAGCTGATTGCCCTCCAGATTGAGTTGTTCCAGTCTCACCAGACCCTCAAAGGTGCGTTCCCCAATGCGATCTAGGCTGTTGTGCGATAGATCGAGAATCTGAAGTTGTGTGGAATTGTGGAAGGCCATCTCGCTGACCATGTCCAGTTGATTGTGGGCGAGTAACAGCGCACGCAAACGTGGCAAACGTGCAAAGTCCAGCTCCTCGACGGTCTTTAACTGATTATGCGATAGATCAATGTATTCCAGATACTGCAACGTGGTGATCAATTCCGCGGGGAAGAAGGAGAACTTGTTGTGACTGGCTTTGATCTCGCGCAGCCGTGGATGGATGCGGAACGAGGAGGGAAATAGATAGCTGAGCTGATTGTGTGAGATGTCCAGTTCCTCGATGCCAGTGCCCGTATTGAAGAACTCGCCCTTAAAAGCGGACAACTGATTGCCACGCAAATCCAAACGTTTCAATTGCATCACGTTGACAAAGGCGCCGGCACGAATGGAATTGATGCGATTCTCGGATAGATCAATGGAGCTGATGTTCCACAGATTCAGGAAACTGCCATCCTGCAGCTCCTGCAACTGATTGCCGCCCAGATGAATGTGCTTCAAGTCGTGCAAGCCTGCGAGTAGATCTCCACTCAGCATACGAATGCTGCAGTGGCTCAAATCGATGATCTGCAGCCGAGTCAGCGGCTTGAACAGAGCCGGAGTCAGCGGCATCAAATGATTCCGGCTCAAATTCAGCGACTGCAAGTTCGCCAAATCATCAAAAATTGTGGGCATAATCTCGCCCAAATTGTTGCTGCTCAGATCCAGGCTGCGCAGCTCCGACAACGCCAACGGTGTGTTGCCCAGCCCAGTGAGCTTATTCTGCGCCAGCTTCAACTGCATCAAGGTACCCTCCAATCCGGCAAACGTGTCCGCATTCACCATCGCCAACGAATTGCCTGCCAGATCGAGTGTATGCAGGCTACTAAACATTTGAAAGCTGCCCGGTGGCAACTCTCGGATCACATTGCGGGACAGGGAGAGTGTGGTGATATCCCCGGCCTGAACGGAGCCTAGAATTTCAGCGGAGAGTGCCGCCACTCGATTGAAATCCATTTGCAGTGAGGTCAACTGGGGTAGGCGACCGAGAGCGCTGCCCGGCACCAGGAGTATATTGTTGTCCTTGATGATCAGCGTTTGCAGTCTTGGCAGACCCTCCAGCGCATCGTCCTCGATCTGAAAATGGGATTAGGGTTAAGTAAATCTGTCTTTAGGTAAATTATCAAGTATACGCACTGTGCGCAGCGAATTGAGACTCAGATCGAGATACTTGAGCTGGCTCTGATCGCGGAAGGTGCCCGGCGGAATGCTGGTGATGCTGTTACGGCTCAGATCGAGACTCTCCAGCGATTTCAGC
Source organism: Drosophila cognata (assembly GCA_035041535.1). NCBI lineage: Eukaryota > Metazoa > Arthropoda > Insecta > Diptera > Drosophilidae > Drosophila > Drosophila cognata. The sequence continues at coordinate 4,981,995 of JAWNLC010000571.1, read as the reverse complement.
ACTTGCATATGCGTGTAGTCCAGTTGCTAAAAAATTAAAAAGTTGGTTTCGATTATAGATGCGATTATAAAAATTTCACTTTAAAAAAAGTCGACCACTATGTTAGTAAATCGCCCAATTTTTTTTATGAGTGTATTAGTTGTTCAGAGAGTTCTTGGAGCAATAAAAGACTATTTAATTGGATATAGGTTTTAGTCATATAAAGCTAAAAGAATGTCACCTGTAGCATATTGGACGATAGATTCAGTGATTTGAGGCCAGCAATGGAGGCTAGTGCCACAGTGGGAAATTGACTGAAGAAGTTCTCGGACAGATCCAGTTTGTGCAGCGTGCTCATCTGCTCGAAGACATCGCTGTTCAGATTGGTTAGACGATTGCCGGCCAGTTTGATTTCCCGTATACGGCGAAGTCCTCGAAATGCCTGGCTGTCAATGCTGCGCAAAATGTTGTATCGCAAATCGATAATCTCCAGCTGCGACTGGGCGCTAAATGACTCCCGATGGAGCGTATCTAAAAGGCAGGCATGGGAAAACTCAACACCAATTAAACTTAGATCACATAGCGATCACTTACCTATGTGATTCTGACGCAATGATAGATGCTTCAAGGCACTGGGGCCATTTAGTGATTTAACGGGCACCGCCGATAAACTATTGCGATCCATGAAGAACTCCTTCAGATCCACGCAACCCTTCAGAACACCCTCCTCAATCAATTTGATCTTGTTGCCCGACAGATCGAGCAAACGAAGATTTTTCAAGGCATGCAGCTCGGCTGTGGAGAATATGGGATTGAGATTATCACCCAACAAATTGTTGGCCAGACGCAGCTCATTCAGCGAATCCTTGAGTCCATCGAAGGCCTTTTCGGGTATGCGTCGAATGAGATTGTTGGACATGTCCAAATCCTCAATGGGCAGCTTGAGCTGGCCAAATGTCTGCAAAGTGTTAATAATAAATGAGTGTGTCATTGACTCCATGTCTCATGTCTTACATGTGCCGGCAACGTTTGTTGTCCACTGTGGCGTTGTGTAAACGCCACGATGGGTGCTCCATACGGCAGCTGGGGCGCATCACCGTGGAAGACAACACGATCGCAATCCATGGCCACAGCACCGAGTTGGCCAGTTGCCGCAAAAGGCACCACATTGCATCTGTAATTGTAAATTGTAAATTGTAGATTGGGAATTGTAAATTGTAAATTGTAAATCGCAATTTGTAATTTGTAATCGGCGCCAATTGATGGGTGATTAAACGACAAACAAAGCCAAACGAATCAGCGCCAACTCACAAAATTACATTCAATTTGCGGATATTAAAATAATATACGTCGTCCGTCATCCGCAAGCGGAAACTCGTCCGTCTGTCCACCCGTCCACCTGTCTGTCCACCTGTCACGTATTCACTCACCTGCATGGCAAACGCAAGGCGGGACTCAGCTCCGGACATGGTCGCCAGGCCTCGCTGTGCTGTGGCAAGTAGCACAGACAGCTGAATAGCAGCAGCAACAGCTGCATCAACGTTTTCATTTTCGCTGCAAAGTTAAAGATTGATTTTTCATTGAGTGAGTTTTTTACTATGGTGAAAATGTGCATTTAACATAAAAACAAAACAACAAACTGAGAAAACAAATTGTCGAACCAAGAACCAGGTTCATTAGCCACATCGCAGAAATTACAAAAAAATATGTAAAAATCGGGCAAAAAGGCTCTGGTCGAGAGGGCATGTCTAGAAGTTACATCGAAACCAGTTGTTAAACATTAAATTGATTAAAACACAGGTTGTAACATCGAGGCACTGCACAGGATAGACGCAGACATATATTTATTTTATTATTTAATGTTCATAATTTATTATTTATTCTCGCTCTTGCTTGCGCCTTCAGCTAGTATGAGCATCAATATGAGGATTAGTTTCGCTTCGATATTTGTTTTCCAATCAATGTATACTAAATGGGAATGTCAGAAGGCTATGTTGTGGAACTTATTGATATCAGAAATCGATAAGATAAAAAAACTTGATCTGTGCAACTTATATTCCAATTGTGATTTCTCTAGGTCTTACATTTTCTGTGATCCGCTTGTACGTACAGACAGACGGACAATTATGTTTTACAGAAAAAAGCTTTTAATAATTTTAATAAAATATTCAATTACGTAATCGGTAAATGATTTTTAAAGGCTAGTGTGAAGCCCTAAAATCCTATAAATAAATATATACATATATATATATAACACATATATTTATATATATACATATACAGTATTAAATTACGTAACCAGTAGATTATTTTCAATGTCCAATGTGATGCCGTATTTTCGATTTAAAAGATGTTTACCTAACTAAAACTTTCTAAAATTATGAATATGTTCAAGTATATCGGTTTATTTATTTTATTGCATGCAACTTCTTGCCAAATCACTTATGTTTACTTGTTTAAGAAATCATTTAGTAAGCTGATTACACATACTTGGATTACTTATTGCCTTACACACGGGTCTATGTGTCTAAAACTTGTTTCAAAACACCGCGTTTTTTTTTCTGACTTAAACACATTTATTGAGCTGTCCGCTGTATTTGGTCATTTCCTCTTTGATCGACGCTATCTGAGAACATTTAATTTGAATACCGCTTGGAGACTTGGAGACTCAGTTGAAACCACATATTTGTCTTGTTTCTTTTGTTATTATTCTCTTGGGCTTGTTGTTGGTACTCACCTATGATCACCAAATCTATAATCAGCCAAGTCAACAAAAACAACTTTTATATACATATATATATATATTTTAATGGTATTCCAATTCTACCTACATACTTAGTCAGGAATGTAGCACTTCGATTACATATAGCAAATGGAAAGGCAGAAATTAGTATAGAATAGTAATTTGCAGCAGATTCTGAGAAGTACCTTGAGTATATGTTAATAGAGAATGGCATTTTGTTAGAATTTGTTTGGGCACATTTTTGGCGGTTTGGCATTTCAATTATTTTTTTCTTCTCATTTTTGCGTATATTATATGTATATTTTTGTTGACTTTTCTAAAGTAAATAATGTTGTTAAGGTTTTGTGTTTTTCTCCGAGTCGAAGGCCTAGCTTACTGATGAGACATTATTTTGTTAACAAATAAATAAATATTAGCTTCTTTTATTTCAAATTTAATTTCATTATTTTGTAAATAAATAACCAATCAGTTATTTTTCGTATTTTATATTTAATGGATTTTTGCTGTTCAAATTTGATCAAGGCGACATTCTCAAACATATCCGGGATGTCACATTTATGACAAAAATTCCATGTGCAAGTTTTGAAGTGTAAATTTTCCTAATACATCTCTTCTCGGACTTCTAACTGCCCTGACTTTGTAATTAGCCAAATTACATGTTTAAAACTATTTTCGTCATACTTTTTTTATGCTCTTTATTTTTTTGTACCCAAAAGGGAAAGTGTTGTTAAACTTTCTGCCAAGCCCAACGATGGGCGTGAAAATTGCTAAAACATATTTTCAGCTGTTTTAGAGTTTAATTTTTTAAATTTGTAGGTATGTTACTGACGATGACCTTCTCTAATCTTGCAAAAAATACCTTTACATCTTTTAGCTTTAGTCACTGTATTGAAGGGTTAGGTTTACAGTCTGTTACTTCTGATAATTATGATCAAAGTTACAAAGCAAGTTTCGCAGCAATTAAAACTTCTATAAATTATTGTTTTTAGTGCTATTCTGGCACTTACTGCACATCTGTTGAGTCAATGATTAACTGACTAACTGTTAGTAGAAGCACTAAACTCAGACTAGAGATACATTTATGTTCTTCGTTTCCTGCCCGTTCTACAAACAGACACACAGCGAAACGATTCTTGACTATTTCTCTCTTGGGGCGTTTGTTGTACCGTTGGATTCGACTTGTTTGCTGTTGGATTGCGCATCGACACCGAAAAAAAATATCACTACGTTGTATGTGTGTGTGTAGATAATACGTGTGTTTGTGTATGTATTTTATGTTTGTTTTTTTTTTGCTATTTGCTCTATGGTGCATAGCCATGCAAAACGTTATTTTGAAATAGCGGAGAAAAGCTTGCGCACACATCTTTTGTAAATAAGTCGACAGACAGACGCAGACACGGATCGACTAATAAGTATGTAAATTTTTTATTGGCTATAAATTAATGTTGCAGCTTGCATTTCATAAAAATTTCTCAAGTGTGACTTTTTTTTATTAGCCCCTTTTTCACGTTGAAATGCATTCGTTTCGATTCGATATCGAAAAGCTGTTCGAAGAGAAACAGCAACAACAACTTCAAGGTCTCGTTTGCGACTGCGTCCACTTCTTGTTTTTTCACACATACACACTCACACACACACATACGCACATATACACGCATACACTTTCGTACTGCATACGATTAAAAAACAGAGACTTTTTGATGGGAAATATGTTAATCACAAAGTGCGGTTTTTGTTGTTGTTGTTGTTGTGATTTGGATTGTTGTAACCTGTTTCGTCTCTGATTTATATTTTTGGCTTACTTTTTCGGTTTGTGGCGGCGGTTTTTTTGTTTTGTGAAATTGCACGTCACTATCAAAAATGTTGTTGTTGATGTTGCAGTTTTCAGCTTGGGAAATTTGTTGACGCTTGATTCTTTTGTTTTTCTTTTTTCTTCTCTTTTTTGACGATTGCACATAGCCCGAAATGAGTTGTTGTTATAGTTATGTATATCGTGATTGTTTACATTGGTTTCCTTGTATTGTATTATAAGCGAAAAGAAAGCGCAGAAAAAGAGCACAAGAATATTTTTTCCCAGGGAAAAAGTTGGTGGAACAAAATCAGCTATTAAGGCAAAAGCAAAACGCATACAGCTGCAAACGATGTATGTGTGTCTGTCTCATGTACTCGTACAAGTGCCGATAAAAATGCAGACAAACAAGTAAACTTTTGCGGGAACACAGAAAGCTGCTGGGAGCTGCGCTGCTACTGCTACTGCTGCTGGAAGCTCGAGTAATAATTAAGCTGCGCAGCAACTTCAACTACAACTACAACTACTGCAACAAGTACAAGTACAAGTACAAAAATAACGACTATGACTACCACTGACTGCGCATGCGCAGCGACGTCAACGTCAACGTCTACTTCGCGTACCGTTTCGGTTTGAGCTTTTGAGCTTCGACTGTGAGCCGAGTCTTGTCTATCGGTCTTGTGCTCCACTTGAGCGTCGCGCAGCAACTGATTTTGGGCTGCTGGCTTTGCTCGGGTTTCTGCTCTCGGCCAGGCAAACAGACAGGTGAAACTGGTTATTTTCTTGCGGGGTGGAGGTACTAAAAACCGACTGTGTACTAAAAATTCCAAGATGCTCAAAATCTCACTCGCTCTCTCTCTTTCGCTCTTTCGTGAATGAGTTGGAATTGTGCGTCTTTGCTGGGTAAAAGTTTTTGTTCGGCTTCGCTGTTCTTTGGCATGCGGCAGAAAGTTTTTATTTTCTTTGTATTATTGCCCTTGCCATATCTGTGTATACATTTGTGTGTATTTATTTACCTGTTTTGTGATCGCCGATTGGCAAGTGCGCCAATTTACGCTAATGAGGTTAAGTCTTCAATAAAGCGCAGGCAATGTGACAATAGACAATACGCGTCTCGCTTTCCTCAATTGGCGTGGCAACGAATTATACATGACACGACCAACGACACATCTCTGATGATCATTATCTACATCTTGGCATGCACATCAGCTGCATGCTGAGGTTGTTAACACATAGTAAACAGATAAAGAGGCCAACACAGGAGCCACACCCCATCCCCAGCCCCTCTCCTACCCCCTCAAATACATACTAAGTACATATGTACATCTACACTGTGGAAAAAATATAGCCCTTAGCATTTCGAATTTAAATTAATGATGATATGCTCATACAAATAATAAAATGTAAAACGCTTTCTGTTTCAAGTTAATTTAAAGTTAAAAAATAAATAAACAAATAAATCGTACTTAACAAAGTTGGATTTTAAATGCAATTTTTAAGCTGCCATTTTGTTGTTGGGCATATTTTCGCTTAGTGCAGTTAAGTAAATTTGTAGCTGTTCATTTAATGATTTTTTATGTTAAGGCATGCATGTTAACAGCTCAGCTCAGCTCAGCTCAGCTCGAGCAGCTGCGGCCGTAAAAGATTTCTTTTGCGCAAAAATACTTTCCATTTTCATTTGCGAATGGACCACACATAACCCACACAAGTATTATTATAAGTAATAACAATAATAAAAATAACAGCGAAAACAACAATAGCAAGAAAAACACCAGCAGCAGCAGCAGCAACAATGACGTGCCAAAACTATGTCGTGTTTAACCATATTAATCAAATGCGTTCAACTGTTGAATGATGTCTAAAACGCAACACTTGACTGCCTTGGACTCGAGAGCAGCTCCCACAAAACGGCAGCTTCGCAAATGTCTGGGATTTTCTGATGTGTTTTGTGAAAGGGTTTCACCCTCTCCTCCACTCGCCTCGCCTTCCCTTGCCTCCCCCAGAGACACCGCCCAATCCATTTTCAAATTTACATATGTATATGCAAAATTGGCTACATTCAGACTGTTGACCAAAGGTGCATAAACCCGTTAAGTTGGCCAATTGAAGCGTACGAGGGGATTTGGACAACGGCTCAAATAGATTACACTACGAAGGAACAGATAGCTTTAAAAAGTCGAAGATAACGAAACCAGCTCTTGGAAAAAAGGGCGCCGAATTGCATTTTTCATACATTTTATTCTTTGCCACTTGGCGTTTGTGTAAAGTTGTCTGCTGTTCATTCTGCCCCAACTGCGTACGCCCTTGGTTATATTATATAGAGGTCAAATCACGATTGATAAGCTTTGGTTTTCGAAAATATTTAAGTAAATGTAGTTTCAAGTATATATCTTTAAAAGCTTTTTTTGATGACGTGAAAATCGAGTCAGAATTTCGATTTCATCTTGATATGTTGTTATTAAATTATAATCAAAATGTCCAGAGTGCTAAGAATCGGGTTACTTTTGAAAAAGTAATGGGTATAGGAAATATTAAGTCCAGCTTTTTTTTGAGGATATATAAAGGAGTGGTAAAAATCGTAAGTCTAAAATGGGGTTGTCGGGGGTCGTAGTTACCTTAGTTAAATTCGGCTCAAATAAATAGAGTTTTTTTTAAATAATTTCGAAGATGAAAAATAACTTGTTTAATATTTATAAGCATATTTATAACAAGTCCAAGAACAATACTTTTTTTTTAATTTTTTATCTTATAAGCATAGGTAATAAATAATAAAAATAATCCAAAATTCAAACTTGTAAAATGATAAAATTACATTTAATATTGTTCACCTCCACAGCGCAGCCCTTTTCGCATACATTTACAGAATGGAGTCCATCTGCTCACATCTAAATAATATTATTATTCGGGTAATAATTGTTCCTCAGGGAACTGGAACATAACTTAATGGCCACAATCATGTTTCTTTATTTTCGCGACAAAACTGTGGAACCCTCTGCAAGAGCATAAAACCCATCAATCAATCCTAGCAATTGCCCACAGAAGTGTCATAAAATGTTAAATATGCCAAAATATGCCTATTTTCAGCTGAGTCAAATTTCAAGCGCTCGGCTTGAGCGATATTGGACAATTGGAATCATTTAAGGATTACGGCAGCTACTTTCAAGGGTCAGGCTTTGTAGAAACTCTGAAAGTGAGTGCTTTACTCGTGGCACTTTTAGCTAGGCAAGCAAATAACTTGTCTGTGGTTTGCATATACTTTTCAGTTCCAATAAAGATTAATGTCTTTGTACACAGCACATAAATTATTATTTAGAGCTCGACGCACACACTCAAACATACACAACAACACACACACACACACACACACACACACTCGACTCAGGGGAAGGTATAAGTAAAGCGAGACCTAATCAATTATACAAACGCTTCAGCCTGGAATACTATGTCAACATAATAAGGCAATGGCGGCCCATTGTCCTTGTCCCCAGTTGCCGTTTCATTTTATTAGCCGTGGTCTCTTCGCACGTTAATAATGAGCAATGATGTCGGGCAGGAGTCTAAGGACCTATACTCTTGGGCATAGTCCTGGCCGCGGTGCGTATTAGATAAACTTTTTGTGCCCATTTTCCGGATTTCAATATTGATAAATTATGCATTTAATGTACAACTTCCAGCAAACGTTGGTCCATTGTCCTTACAAGACCATTTCCTTAAACCAAACAGGATATTTGATCAAATTAGACAGCCAAACTGCCAGATAGCTTAGCCAAGAGCCTGGCGAAGAGTTATCGATTGTACATGTTGATTTAGGCTGAGGAAATGCTTTCAAAAAGGCAATGCTTTAATGTCTGAAGTCGTTAAATCCATTGAAGTAATAAATTATCCAGAAAGTTCATGTTTTCCAGTTGTTTTTATTAGCCACCTCTAGATTAATATCTTTGTTTCCTTACACTCAGCAAGAGTTGAAATATTTTTATTCAACATTGAAATTTTAACAAGATTTAAATTTTCTTTTTTAATTGCCCAAGTTATACTGTATATATTGATTTATAATCAAATTATATTTCAAATATTACAGAAATTGTAGGTATGCTAATCTACTAACTAAGAAACTCTTTTTTCTTTCAGTGAAGTTTACCTAAGCAATCGAAAGGTTGAATTACTTAGCTCCTCCACCTGCGCCTAAAATAATCAAAATCTACTTTTGCTTATGGGAAAGTAAATGTTATTGTTATCTTGACCGAATTTGCTTGACTTTTACACACCTCCGCAAATATGATTTATGATGTAATAATTTAGTGTATTCACTTAGGACATTTACGATTTAATTTGATTACATGGTCAGTTGAATTTAATTTAGGCCAAGTGCATTTAGATTCATATCTTGACATGTGGCACAAGTGTTGTTTGTCTGCAGACACACACACATATATACATATTGTATATATATATATATAAAGATACATATATTATGTTAATATGTTTCATATGAAAGTCAGGTCAACGCCGTTAGCCTATTGTGGAGTGCTGCTATTTTCGGATTGAGCTGAATGGCCTTTGGCCAAATGGCAGACAGCTGGCAATCGGCTTTGTGGCCAACTTGTTACCACACAACTTTGTAGTCAAAAGCATTCAAATATGTTGCGAAATGTTGTTGTTCTCGTTGTTGTTGTTGCCATGCCACAGCCACTAAGTAGACGAAACGTGGATAAAGGAGGCATCCAGCGAATTGTGCTTGTTGCTGATGGGCACCTTTGAAATGTTAAAAATGTTGCATACAATTCAGCGCACCCAGCAGGTGCAGGAACTGCTCCCTACCTACTGACTGATTATGTGTGGGTGTGTGCAAGTGTGCGTGTATGGGTGTGTGTGAGAGATGTTAAGCAATCGGCTGCGTTAATTGCACCATAATTGGTCAGTCAGGTGCCAATAAAACAGCAATAACGCCATGTGAAGATGCAGAAGTGCGTTATTAATGATGCTGCCTTATTGACAGCTGCACTCTGACACAAATACACACACACAGACACACACATACACCCATATACACAAACAGATACACACACCTATGCATATGTCTGTGAACTTCTCAGTTCACAAAACGCATTCATGCAATTTGTATCATGGAATAAATGGAAAAACTGCTAATTGCAATATAAATAAAAAAATCAACTTAAAGAGTTTTATTAACTGCGTAAAGGAAAACAGAATTCGACAAAATATTGATAGACCAATAAATTAACTTTAATTATTAACTCTTATTTTTATAATTATTAACAATTAACTTTAATTTACATTAATTATTGTATTCATTTGTTTATAATTGCATAAATATAAACTTTTGTCTTGAAGAAAAATAATTTGTAGTATTTAAAAAGAAATAAATAAAAATCACAAATAAAATCTAAATAAAATCAATTCAACAAATCAAAGGAATAAATAAATGTATTAAAATTACAAAGTCAATAAGCAATGAAATCAGAAAATCAGCCAATGGGAAAGATAAATAAAAAGGGTTTTGATTGATGTTTACCTGCTTTAAGACACTTGATTAAAGGTTAAGCATCGAAATTCATCAAAACGGCGAGGCGTTAAAGTGGGCGTGGTCGGCGTACGCCTTCTGCAACAGTTAATTAAAACTTTTTCGCGTTGCAGAAACAGCCATGCGAAACCGCAAACAAAGACCAAATTAGAGCAAAGTGCGAGCCAAATCAGCTATTACAACGTCTGCAACCCGCTAACTGCCACGCCTACTCCGCCGCCCAGTCTACAGTAGCAACTCCCCTTGACGGCTTTGCTATGCTTGAGTTGAGCGATTCGATTTCGTTGCCTTCGTTGTGCGTTTGGCACCGTTGAATGCGTAAAACTTTTTACACGCTCATTTGATTTAACTTTAATGTAATTAAATTGTTTAATTTCAAAGAAACATAACAAATTTGAACAGTAGAGATAGACAGAGAGAGAGAGAGAGAGAGGGATAGAAGTTTTGGTTAAACGAGTTTCATTTCCCATTATTCCGGCAATGAATAAAAATCAACTCAAGGCACATGTGAATACCTATATATTCAGTATCCAATAACCTCATGCTTCTGATTAAAATACCACCCAAAAGCTGTCTTTCGATAACCACATCAGGGTGTGTGCGTGTGTGTGTGTGTGTGTGTGTGTTTGTGGTGTGTGCTGTCAATAAATTTAATACCTTAAGATATTCGCATTTTGGTGAGTTGTTCATATTTGATGTAGTTTATTTGCATATTTTATGGCGAACAACATAAAAATATTTCCTTTCATTTTGGCACATATTTAAAATCAAAACAAAACAAACAAGCAATGTGAAAAAGGTTAGCAAGCTTGGTAAAAATATTTTCACACACACACACACACATACAACTGGAATGTGACACATGTGATGATGTCTTCCTGTGTAAAAGTCAAGTTGCCGAAATCCATTTGTTGCCATGTTGTGAAGGGGTGTCCTTGCAGCGAGCTGTGAAATTGAATGTCGAAAACATTAAGGGACTTAGAAGGCTGAAAACATAAAACAATGCTCAAACTTTAACAAACATGGCCTCTTTCGTAATATTATTGTTTTGGCAACACATGGTTTCATACAGCATTTGCAATAATTTATCCAGCAAATTATGCATGCCCAAATCCAAAAGTATCTTTAAATTTCTTATGAGCACCAGTTTTGGGCATGTATCATCAATTATAGCAAAAAATAAATAAAATCAAGAAAATCATAAAATATATATAATGAAATATATTATTGATTGATGCGAGATAGACAAGCTGGCATTTAAAATATACAGGTAATCGAAAGGTGCGCACAATAAATAAAATCACAATTGGGGGTTATACGACACCTGCATCAAATGTACGCCGATGTACCATTAATGCATACATAATTTATTGAAACAGTTTGGGGGCTTAGGCTATGCGTAATTGAGTAATGCTGTAGCATAAATTACGATCAGCTGTCGGATATGCATTTGTCTAAATAGCCTTCTGTCGGATGCTCTGTGAATTACTGAACAGCCTTCTCAACAATTCTATGCAAATTAGCTTAAAGTTTAACTTAAGCGAGCCACAAATAATTGAAATGACAACAACAATTTTGCGCGTAGCATTTGAATTATTGCCACTGGCATTAGCTTCATGAGATCTTAAGCATTTGTCAATAAGACGTCTGCCTGTAAATGGTACTTGAAAATCCTGTGCGGCTTTTGTCACTGTTAAGTCGACAGCCCCAAAAGTATGCAGCAAGTTTTTCACAAACCCATTAAATTTAAATGGCAGCCAGCATGCACGCACACGGGCCAACACACGCACGCACGCACGCACGCAGACAGAGCGGAACGGGCTGAGATGATGTGTGAAGTGCGAATGAAGCTGCTGAGGTAGGCGTGTCGTACAAATGCCAGCGAAATTAACGTGTGCTTGACAACGGAAAAGGCTGCACAGTGGTCCCAACTGGCTTTTTTTCTTCACAAATATAATTTTGCCAATATTTAAAATGTATTTAAAATATTTCAAATATTTAAAAATATCGCAGTGAAATTTAGATAATCACCTATTTATAAACTAGAAATATTAAGTTGTTTTTATAATAATTTCTATATAGAAATACAAATCTTAAAATAAGAAAAGATAATACAAAATATTTATTAAACGTGGAAATGTAAGACGTCAGTGGAAATGATACGTATTTTTCTACAATTTCTACCCAACAAAATATATAACCATTGTGTCCCTTGAGAGCGTACCTGTCAATATGTGCATAGCTGAATTTATTATTTATTTACACATACTTTTAATTTTGGCCACGGTTTTTTGGAGGAGACACAGTGCGGCAACAGTTCCACAGAATTCTTCGACGCTGCTGCAAACATTCCGTGTAGCTTGGAGAGAGAATGCAGCTAGTTAAGGGCACATGTGAATCGGGTTCACAGTAGTTCAGGCAGAAGCTACTCAGCCAACTTATCTAAAATGTTTGTTGCATTTCACAATCACAATAAGTGTAAACTCGTTTGGGCAATTTGCATGGACACTTTACGATTGCTCATAAGGTTCATTTACTTGGCCCATGATGAACGAGTTTGCTGGCTGGCAGCCTGGAAAAATGGGCGACGCTTAGGCGCCGGATCCTTTTGTCCATCAAAATGCGACCGACTTTAATAAATATAAAGTCTGTCAGAGTCATGGAATCTCCTCCGAAAACCAACAGCTAAAAAGCTATATTTTGCTCAGCTGCCCGAGATGAATTGCATTAATAAGTATCAGAATGGTACACTAAGAAAAATGGCAATACTATTTCGATAAACTTTTGGTATGCTTCAAATATTGATTTTACTAATATTTTACTTTTATTTTGATCCATTTAATATGCAGAAGGGCAATAGAAAGAGCCTATAGTTCCTAGAAGGAATTCAAGTTCCTAAAAAAAAAATTCAAAAATGATCATTCTAAGTTTTAGGAACGATAAGCTTGGTTTCTATAAACTACATCCTGTAAAGCCATTTTGTTTGTTGAGTGTAACCAAGTGCGTATATCTTATATATATATATATATAGATTGTGTATGCGAATCTGGAGCATATTGTATATTTTTTTGGGGGATAGCAACTGTACGTTGAGCTCATTTGCATTTGTGTGAGCAATATACACAATGAAACGGCGAGGTTGCTCCTCAAGTGGCTGGATTTTTCGAGGCTCTTTCAATATCGCAAAGGTGTTTACCTGGCACTCAGAGAGAAGGGTTTGACACGTCTGCAAATTGCTATTAGCTTGACAGACTTTACTTACTACACCTACTTGACTCCCGATTTTGTAGAAGCTCGCATAATTTTCAAAAGTGCCTGTCGGGCCACGTTCAAGACCCGCTTTAACTCTACATTTTATTTATTTATATTTACTTTTTTTATTGTTCACTTATTTTCATCTTCAACGTGTTAAGCGCCCCTCGTTGCTGTCTCAATTACATTATATTATGCTCCCTTGCATTACCATATTGTCTGGCTAAACCGGCTGCTCCATTGAGCCACATTCGGTCGTAGCATACCCTGGCCAAAACTCTACACAAATAATTTACTTATATATGTGCATGTATATATATGGTGCACGTCTGGACTATTCGTCGGTTGCCACAGTGAAATTTATGATCTCCGTTTTAGCCGGGGAGAGGGCAACATTAATTTGGCGGGCACACTTGCAGCGTATGCAAAATGTCTGCGAACGAAGTGATTCAAGATCTTGCTCATGTTCTTTATCGCTGCCGACGTCTGCCCTATTTGCCCCTCCTCCTTTTCCATTTTTTTATATTTTGCCTAGCTTGTAGTCGTAATTTGTTTCAAATTATCCTTTTAAATTCCAGGCATTGCGCGCATCTTGAATCTCTCCTCTACTTGACACTGGGCCAGATTGCTTCGCTGCTCGTTATTGGAGGGAGTGGAGTGGAAGGATTGCCAGGACTAGGTTGTTTGCCTTTCGTTATACTCCCTGTGATAACGATGGTAGATGGGTATATTGGTTTGATGTTGATTATCCAGCCGTCCTTGGCTAGAGACTTGGCAAAATGTTACAAATGGAGTGCTATGTGGACCAGGCTAGTTAATCGATAAAATCGATAATTGCAAATCGATAAATCTAAGTATCTTCCATAAATTTAAAGATAGAGTCATTGCTGGTGACTTCTCTCAGAGATTGACATATATATCGGGACAACAGCAATATATGATAATTACTATAATTATTATACTGATATTACATTGATTGGCATCACAGTATTTCGTAGTCGTGTATGTCCGATTGCAATGCTCTAACTTGATTTTTTTTTTGGCTGTCGCCCACATTTTCGCTCAACTGGATCCGTTCGCAAAAAGGTAGTGTTTTATTAAGTTGCCAAAGAAGTAATGCAAGAATTCGGGAATCGGGGCAACAGACTCTTCATTTGTGTGCGCCTCGATGAGACTTGTCAAGTTACTTGGCCCCAAAAAGTTGCTATTGATGGCATCGATAAGGGATATGACAACTTATTGAGTATTCCAAAAAAAAAAAGAAGGCAAAAGTATGCGCAACTTGGTAATTGTCGTCATCTAAATATATACTTTTGGGGACTTTGGGCGCAACAAATTAAAATGTAATAAATCTGTCATCAAGTTGCTTACGTCAACCCAAATTAAATGTTTTTCTGTGGGTCTCCGGGTTTCTTTGCGCTGAGCTCCTGGGGGAGCGGGCATTGTGTTTGTGCCTGAAGTCTGCAAAAAGAAAGGAAAAAGTTTTCTTTATTACTGGGTAATTGGAGTTTGCACATTACAGCCGCAGGATGTTTACTCCTTGCGTCCAAATGTGTAGTGTGGCCTGTCATTATCATCAGGTTTTCCCTTATTGAAAGCGATTTGGTTTTGTGCACAAATATTTGCATGTATTTTATGCTTGAAAATTTGCCACCAGGACATGTTATTTTCCGCCTTTTGACGAGTTAAGTATTTAGACCTTGTCGAAATTTGATTACAAATTTCTTTGAAGAAGTTTTGTCGTTTTCCGACAAGGTTTTTAACTTTTTTTTTGTCATCCTGGTTCCGCAGTCCTAAAGTAGATCATTGTTAAGCTAATTTGGGACGCCTACATAAAGGCATTAAACAGCAGCTAAAATGGGGCTATTTAGTGAATCATTTGGGGCCATGCCAGAGGCGTGTGTCTTTGTTCCCAAACTCCCAACCAAATGGCACCTCTGTGGAATGTCTTTCTGCCACACAAATGCAGATGAGCAGGACAAGCAAACATTCTCGCTCATAAAACTGGTGGCTGGTAACTTTTCGGGTGATTACACAGGACGAGGCATGAGCTCGAAACAGCTCCTTGGTTATGTGTAACCTTCAACGGAGCCACGTGCTGCAAAAGTTTACAATTCTTGCACCATGCTTGAGGGTTGCTCGAAATTGTGTCACCGCTGGCAACATAAAGTATTCTTAACCTCAGGCTGCACTCCTGAAATACATCTCGAAAAATATTAGTTTTTCTTCTGCTGCACAGACGCAATCAACTACCTGCAGTAACATGCCAGATTTGTTCAAAATTCAAATCAAAGTTTTTGCAACATAAGCCATGTTTTACATGTGCTCAATGCTCCTTTGCTGACACTGCCCTCCCCCTCGGCTCTGCTTTATTTGTTTGAACTTTCGAAACTTTGCACTTCAATTTGAAGTGCATGCAAATAACAAAATGTACAACAAACATGTAGTGAGGTTGCCTGCCACACCTCTGCCGAGGCAGATAAACGTGGGCGGGACAGATTTGGTCACAGTTGCAGAATGTTGTGGCATGCGGCAATTCGCATTGGTTCACCATTGCTGGCATATGAGTCTCTTAGCTTGATTAGATGCTTAACCGTTGGGCACAAGCACAAGCTACACTCAGAGAAAAAAAACCAAATTGATTAACTTAAGTATATATTTCAGACTAACGACTTTTCGTTATAATGACGTCAACAATTAACTGGGTGTTTTATCTGGCCAGGACTGGATTTACTTATACAGTGTGTCTGTGGCATAATTATGGCTTACGAGTTCAAGGCTGAGCTCGACACATAAGCTGCAACTCAGAGCTGCAGCAAGCGCAATATGCTTTGGGACCCAAGTTGCAAACATTACGTATACGCATAATTAACAAGAGTCAGCAAAAGGCGTTTCTCTGATCCTCCCCCTTGTTCCGAAAGGTTAAAAGGTGACACTTTTTATCAACACACCCACACACACACACTCACAACAAACACGTGCTGAAAAAGTTTCTGTTTTTCCAGCTGGTGTGCCGCCAATTTTGTAGTTGATTTGCTGCTCCTGTTTCGCAGCTTTTTCCTTTACGACCAGCTGTCTAATGTTGCCCTACATCCCGAAAATGGAAAACTTTATGGTTTATGGAAATTGAACCTTTCCTAATGAAGCTGGAGCAACAACCAACAACAACAACAACAAAGAGCACGCGAAAGCAACCGCCCTTATTGACACCGCTGCATATTTTAATAAAGTCGCCCTTCGCCCTCCGCTCTTCGCATGTTAATGCTTTCAGTTTATTAGCCGTCAATCAAAGCGTTTTTGGAGTTCTTCCATAACACCTGGGCGTAGTGTGGCATTTTATGACCAAACACCTTGAAAAACTAATAGGTGGCGTCTCCAATATGACTGTATGTGCTACACTCAGATACATATGTGTAACAGAACATAGATAAATAACAGTATATTTGGTAATTGTTTATAATAATGCTTGTATTTAATAATCGATAATAATATTTATTTATATGTTTCTTAATTTATATTAATTTTGTCGAAATGGAATTATTATTTAGAAATGTTTTTTAAAAATAAAATTTTTGGTTATTATTATTATTATTTCTTTTATTTCTACTAATTTGATTATGATTATTGTTATTATTATTATTATTTTTATTATTATTATACATTTTAATATCATTATTATTATATTAATATGATTTTTTTCTGAGTGTACTTATGACAAACTTATATCTTTTGCCAAAGACACTCGCTGATTATAAATTCATATCATAAATAATTTTTCTGTTAAACTTAATCTACAAATGAATATAACTTATTGCGAGTAAATTAGTGAGAAGTTTATTGAATATTCTTCAAATTTGGTTTATTTTCAAAAGTATTTCAATTAATTTACAGCTGAGCATGGCTTTAATAGGTGCACTTTCTGTATTTATTTTTATCTCTTGCAGCCAGGTTAACAGGAGCACGTGCAACAGGATGTGCTCTAAAAAATTAAAATCGTTTATATATGAAAAGCGTGGCCGACAGACGTGGAAAAAGCATTGCTGACGAAAGGTTAAAGATAGCCATCAATCAAAAAGTAAGTAAATAAAAAACGAATGCGTCAACCTGTCGGTATTTAGCCAAAAAATGTTCGCTGCTCGGTGTTCATTTTCAAGTTGTAGTTGACAAAGTGATTATCGTTAATGAAGGAGGGGTAGCAGGTGGGGGGGGGGGGGCATGTCAAAGGACAGTCTGCAATTAATGTTGATTAAATACGGGTCATCAACATGGCACAATGACCAAGCAGCACCGGCTAGCCGTAAATGGTGGCCAGCTGTTGTGGACGTTGTGTATACGCCACGTGTGTGGCTCAAATGAACACCGCTAGGTGTGGAAAGTGCATGATGTGGCATAATGTTGATAATGATAAGACGATGAGAAGCAGACTATCGTAATGCGCTGATGATTGATTAGCCAGTGTCAATGTGACTTGCACACCAAATACAATACAGTCTCTCGCTATCTCTCTAATTGCAAACTATTCAGACTGCAATCATGGGCGTATTTGGGGGCTTAAGAGGCCAAATCAGTTCTGCACTTTTAGACTTACAAATTTTTGATGTGTGGTGCATTAAGTGCTATTTTGCTTTTATGCCCCTCGCAGCGTGTGCTTGGCAAGTCTTCTGCCCCCTTAGCTTAGTTCACAGCTACTCTCATGATTGCAATTAATTCATTTTTTTTGCTAAGGCACCAAGGGCACTAAGTACCGCAAAGTACTCGTGAAATCATCAATAAAACAAACATGCTTTTTTATACATTTTTATGTGCTTTAATATTGCTTACTTAAGGCATTTTTGGCTACAGCTGCTTCATGCGAACTGAGACAAGACATTTGTTGCCGCCAAAGCAACCAAAAATTCACACACACACACACACACAGCTGAGTCAGACACAACCACATAAATTTCTATTTGGCATCTTGCGTTCCTCTTCGTTGGGGCCAATTGCACGTGGGCCACATGGCAATTGAGTGGCCCGCTCTGTTTACGAATGTGCGTATGAAAACAGAGAGAGCACAAAATGCTCCGCAGCAAGATAAGGCGCAGACGCAAAACACAAAAGTGCGCGCAGCACGACAACACTGGTTGAAACGAACGTTTCTCATTTGAAATGTGCGCTGCTTTTCTAATTATAATTTAACAATTTATGGGCAGCGTGTGAAATGAGAGTAGTTAAGCGCAATAATATATATTAATGACTATTTAGTATTTTGTATTTATTATCTTTCATTGCACTCCGCAGAGCAGCAACAAGCGAAAGCTGAGCCAAAGTCAGTTGCGACTTGCGTCTCTGCTCGCAGCTCGCAGCTCCCAGCTCGCAGTTCGCTGTCTTCGTTTCCCTTTTCCCATGCCATCCATATACATTTTGCTGCTGCTCTATTCATATAGACAGTTGGCACAGTTGGCCGTTGCCAATGTTGCCGTCAGTTGGACGGCAAACTCGCGCGCGAACAGTTCGAAATACAGAAAAGAGGCAGCGAACGCTTTGCTGGTTTTAAATTCAGTTTTTGAAGGAAAAGTGCATGGAAAATGCCGGCGGCAACCTTTTTTCGAATCGTACTTCGATTGGGGCCACTGAATTGAAATTCGAATTGTATATGGGCAAAATAAACAAACAACAAAAAGAAAAAAAAAAACATTAAACAATTAATTAGTGCGTGTGTGCGTGTGTGTCTGCGTGTGTGTGTTGCTCCATATTAACAAATGAAAATCTTGTTGCTTTAAATAAAACCAACAAATATTTACAAATAACAAAAAAATAAATAAAACCAACACAAATAAAAATCATTTGTTATTGCTGATTTTTATTTCCCTTGTTGAATTAGCTAATGAATGCTCACAGCTTGGATTTGGCATAGGCATTTCCAATCCCTCCCCCCCCGGTAAGTTGGAAAAATGTTTTTCCGAATTTTTATTATATTTTTTCTATACATTGCTCAGGCAATATTCTCGACACGATTGATATTAATAATTGAAAATTCTACACTCGGCGAACAGACGAGGTTTGCTTTACACTCAACAGCCAAAGTTATTTGAGAAGCTTAATTTGCAACAAACACATATAGATGCCCAGCTCAGCTCGTCGTGTTTGCTGTGCAACAGGAAGTACCTAATAATTTACTAATGCATATTAATACTTAATATTAGGTGTCAAAGTTTCGCATTTGCGTTCACATTTCCACCAACAGAAAACTTAACCTCACATTAATGCACTGGCATTTCATCGTCGAGCAGGTTCAGTTGTGTTCAGAGTTTTCTCATTTAATGTTGTGGCAACATTTAGTAATACTTAAGATTAAATTTCAAAGTTGAAACACTAACCTCTCTCAATTCAGTGTTTCCCAGCTTAAGCTTGTAATATTTGTCTAATAATTTGCGAATGCATTTTAATTCTTAATTAGAATTTGGGCTTAGAATTATCCGGACTACAATCTGTAACAGTTCACAAGTATATACTTATTTACCAATGTATATTACCATGTTTCAAAGTTGGAATCTGTGTTTACCAACTAAAACCGAACCGTACTGAAGACAGCAGCATTTCAGCTTCATTTGTGCCAAGAGTTTTGCACACTTGAGTCCGTAATAATTTCCACACAAATAACTCAGAATTTGTGTTTCAAGTCAGCCAAGGAGAGATAAGTGTGCCAGGCCTTAAGCACATCTAATAATCAGATAATGATTTGGTAAGGTACATACATACATACATATATCTGATTGTGCTTAAGAGATACCAAACTAAGGCTGAGCCCGCATTTAATGCCTTGTTTTTCCACTCGATTAACGCGTTGCATATCAGAATTCAAATCGAGTGTATAATAATTGCAGACGGCGTCTCTTACGCTCAATCTATTTGTGTTTTTCTTTAATTGAGTGCAGTTGACTGGCAAATCCAAAGTGAAAACATTTTGGTGCTGTCAAAAATGGTTCTTTGGAGAAAATAATGCCACAATATCAAAAGTGTTCTGTAAGTTTTGCCAAAAAAAATCCATTTCTATTTTAATTATTATTTCTTCTTGCCCTTCTCACAAGACTTTGCGACATAATACAATTTTAATTAAATTAATTTCGTATACCTTTAAAATGAGTTTTCCGCAATGCAAATATCTGCTTTGAGCACCATTTTCCTTTTCATTACTTTTATTTTTTCTTTTTTTTTGGTTTAATATGTGAAGTTTGAAAATTCCATTAATAACTTGGAGCATTTTTTAGTACCGTCAAAAAGTATGTGTGTGTGCGTGTGTGTGTGTGTATAATGTTATTCGATATGTTGAAGTGAAATTAATTTTGAAGCAAGTGTGCAAATGGCAAGCAATTCCAAGTATGCAATTAAATGTTAGCCACAAATTTCTTTTTGTTCTCGTGTCTCATAACGGAAACATAATTTATTTTGGATGTGTATTTCTGTGTGTATGCTCGGATGTGTGTGTGTTCCGGAGCATAGTGTGATTTTTGTGCTATGGACGCAAATCACGTAAATCAATCAAAGCACTGCTAAGCCGTCTGGCATTAGATATTTAATGTCGCAAATGATGCTCGGGTTTTTTGTTCGCCCTTCGTGTGGCTTGACTGCTGAGACGCCACCATATCAATGAACTATGTATGTGCTCTCAGCAATAGGCCAGCCTAACATAATATGAAGAGCAACAGAAAAATCACTCCACATTCGCTGGTCAGCTTAGCAAAATGAAATCCTTTCAACACGAATTGCTTTTAGCGACCCTCAATGCCACATCACATTACGGAATAGTCAAAAGTGTTTTTGGCAGCCATTAGTTGAATTTAATGCTCAAGCGATGCTGACAAATACATCTATTTATATGTGTTATGTGTGTTTGTGTGTGTGCATACTTTCTTGCCTCAATGAGTCCGCGCTTCGAGTCCCTTTCGGGAAATTCAGTCGCCGGAAAGGTCTTTAAGCGAATTAGAACGAATGCCATGTTGCATGCTCCAGCGTGTTCTTGTGCTCTCCTGTTTTGTGATGCTGTCATGCATTAAAACATTTAATTAAATTGGAACTGAAGCATTCCGAAAGCCCAGCAAAACCAGCAAACCAACCAAAGCTGAAAACACTGGTCAGCAGCACCACTGCACCATCATCATCCTTTGCAATATGAATTTAAATGAAGACAACGTTACTCATCGCCCAGCAGCAACCCACAACAACTCAGTAAATCATGTGCATATTTCAACCCATCCACTTTTTCATGCCTCTTGTGAGTGGCACTCTTTTTATTTTACCCTAAACCCATTAAAAATGGATAAAAAAAAGATAACAGTCACAAAAAAGCCTCTTTATAAGTATTCTGGAGCAGTATCAAAAGCCGAATCGATCTAACCATAACAATCTCTCTGTCTGCCTGTCTGTAGAGGCACAGCCCTCTCTTCAATTGTCTGCATCAAAGCAAAAAGACTATAAGATCCAAATACATCAAATTTGGAATATAAGATCGTACAAGAAATATTTTAGGTTATATTAATAAAATATTTAAAATATTTCTAATATTTTTTGTACGTTACAAAGTCCCAACTCAAACTGGAATCTTACAAAAAATATTAGTGTAGAACGCACATTTTTTTTACATATAAATTAAGATTTTTCAGGCTGACCAACTCCGTTCAACAAGAGTATTTTATCTTCGGCTTGCATTCCTTTTTTCAGGCTGACTAACTCCGATCAAAAAGTGTATTTTATCTTCGGCTTGCATTCCTTTTTTTCAGGCGTTCCTCTCCAATTCAAACCACAGTCTGACACACTCTGACACACTCTGACTTTGAGTAGGATAAATATTTTATTAAATAGTAGTTTTATTCTGTTCATAATTGAGTTTTGGTATGGGAAAAGTTTTTCATTATTTATATTTAATATCGTTGTAAAAGTGTGATGCCATTTGGAATTTTACTCAATGTCAACTTTGAAATTTCACTCAATGTCAAATTAAAATACAACAAATTAGATTTGGGCAAAATTTGAGTGCTACATTTGCAATTTGTGTTCTTGGCAATAAAAAAAAAATCCGTTTATATTTTATTCTCAGCTCTTCAGCATTCCATCTCCAGCTCCGTCCCCTTTCGACTGCCCCTTGATCCAGTCGAACTGGTGACAATCGCACAACAGAGTTGGACACTGCTGCTTTTTGCACTTACTAATTGAGATCTTATTCGATGGCCTCGTCTGGGGATTGGCTTTGTTCCTCAATTTACACGTAATTGTAATAAATTGACTGAACAGGGTCTGCAGCTGGGCGGGGCTGAGGGAGGTGGCCAGCAAGCAAGCAACACAAAAAAAAATGTACTGTGTCTCCCTCATTTAATACAAGCTCCAATCTAACCCGGAATGTAAAGTAATGTTGTCTTCGATTCCATACACACATTTACACACACACACACTTACACACACACACTTACACACCCACAGCAGGGGCAAAAATATGTGTTGGCTTCTTGATAAAATCAACAAACGATAAGATAACACATTGAATGGCTCTGGCCCGAAGGCCTTGTTGGCGTCTTTGGGCGTGCCATTTGGTGGCCCGACTAATTTCCTTAAATAATAAATGTGCTGGTTTGCCTCCATTTAGCACAGATGTTTATAGTTGGTGTACGGGAATGGGTCGTATGTGTGTTGTGTGTGCTCTAGCTAATAATTTAAATCTCTTTGGCTTATACTCTGACGTAGCTGAAACTTTTTGTTGTCCAGTTCGTAATCACGTGAATTAAAATCGCTAATGCACATATTTAACGTTTTGTCACGCATATTTCAGTTAAATTCCAAATTTTAATGTTTACTCGACGCCGTCAGATGTGCAAACATGAAATTTATTAGCCGTGATAAAACACAAAAAACGTTGAAATTTGATGGAAAAGTGTGTGAAATATTTTCAGTTGAGTCATGCTAATCTGTTGCAATTGCTGTAAATGAGTTAAGTACTCGACTTGCTTGCTTTTATTGAAAATATTTTAATACACACGCAAAAAACATATTCAAATCGCATAAACAATTTAGCTCGTCCAGACACCAGAAACACCAGATTGCCAACCATTTTTCCAACAGTCGAATTTTTGTAGTATGCACAAAAATCTATATGAGTATTTATGTGTGTGTGTGTGTGTGTGTGTGTGTGTGTGTTAGGCATCCCTTTTATTTATATTAGTATTTACGGGTATTGTTTAAATGGTTGGGCGCCTCTTTTTTGTTAGGTGCGAAAAAACAATAACAGACGCATTATTAAATTCTCGCGGGGCACACGCCTCACGAACCTCATTAAAAAATCATTTTTTGATGAATTTTACTCTCATGAATTCGCTCAGCAGCTGGCTGGCTGGCTGGCTGGCTGGCTGGATGTGGATGTGGTGTGGATGTAGAACGTAGCATGTGGCCAATTTGTAGCGTGGTTTTAATTTCAATTCGTTCAAATGTGTTACGTGTGCAAATTAAAAAATACCAAAACGAGCCCAACATACACTTGCATTAGGCCTCCGTAATTACAATCCAAGTTTATTTTATTTCCATTGTTGTGTGTTGTGTGTTGTGTGTGTGGGCTCAAAACAAAAGAGCCGCTTCTGCAATGGAAAGCGTAAAAGTTAAAGCAGCTGGCCATGCCTACAAAATTGTTGTGGGTGGGATGGGGGTGGTGGGGGGGGGGGGGTAGGGGTTGACGTTGCCGCGCATTTTGACATTAAATTGTTTTGGAACTTTCTCTCGGTTAATGGGCCAAGAAAGTTTGCGGCTGAGGAGACGAGTAGACTCAGCCTAAAAGTAGACCAGCATGGCACATTCAGCAAAAAGTATGAACCCATTCCTTATTGACACACACACAACACACACACACACAAGCACACACACAAGCACAGTCACACACACAAGCACACACACACACACACACGTCCACAAGTCTATATGTAATGGCATACATTCTTGCAAACACACATCATAGACACAGTTAAAGGCCACGAAGGGGCAAGTGGAGCGCACAAAAACGACACGAAAAGGAAAAACTCGCTTTTATTATTATTCTGTTATTTTGTTGTGCTGCCTACACACTGCACACACACCCTGTACTTGACTTGTCAAACAGCAACAAAGCCACGTCCGTCGCACAGATATGAAACCCAAGTTCCAGCCGGAGCGAACATCTCTCACGCTCTTTGTGACAACTAATGATAGCGCACAACAAAAGCTGATTCAACAGCCAAGTGTCCGTCCATTCCTTATGGCTGTCATAAAAAGTTGATCACTTCCCGCACTCAAGCAATGTACAAGATAAGATTGTGCAAAATTTAGTAACAATTTTATTAATATATTCAATATTCCTTAAAATAAAAATCTTAAGTGGCGATTGTAAGCAAATTTGTGCTTCCTTAGTAGCATATCATTTTTGATGAATACTAAACATAAGATTGAGCCAAATGTACAAGAATTAATTGACTTGGCGCCGTATAAAATGTTCGTTAAAAGAATATAAATATTTTATGGCAATCGGTTGAAGATTTGCTTGCTTAGTCAAATTATTTATTATCAGCTTGTTTTTGTCAGGTTAGGGAATATATATATATATATATATATATATATATATATAAAAAGTTCAAAATATCTAATTTAATCAAAAGCTTTTACAACTTGCAGAAAAAAAATGTAAACTACGTGATGGAAATATTAGCTGATGCCAAGAAAAAAAAATATTGACTTAACTTAAGAGCTGTACATCAACATAAAAACACAATAGCTATATATATATATATATATATATATATATATATTTGTATTATAAATATTTTTAATGGCAACAATGAAGCATTTTGAAGGCATTCCCTTGGTTGGCCTTGACAGTGCTTAGTCGCGTGTAAGTTCTGCGATAAAGCGACAACTCAAACTCAACTCAGGAGACAAATTTATTTCAACGCATTACAGATGGACACACCAAATTCTACTGTGTTTGTGTGTGTATTAAGAAGCGTATAACTTAACTGCCCGCATAAAATGATAAAAAAAAAAATCGAATAATGCGAGCCAAGAGTTAAGCAATTTTCCAACTGCGAACTGCCTGTTACGTGACAAGTTTGGCTATTTTTCAAGTCGACACGAACTAAAATAAAGGCAACAAATAAAAAATAGTAAATTCAATTTTTGTGCTAAAACGAAAACGAAAATGGAAGTCCTTTGAAGCGGGGCATCAGTCAAAGAGCCGTGGACAGTTGTCGATGTTGTTTCTCGACTATTTATATGTACATATTGTATATTTGCTGTTGTTGTTGTATTTGTTGTTGTTGCCATATTGGCAAATATTTTTGCGCAAACATATTTGAGTTATTTCATGGTATTGTGGTTGCCATGGATAGTGTTGCCAGACCCCCATCTCTTGCCCCGTTCAATTGGCCAGTGCAGTTCAGGCCATCCAGCTAGCTGCCAATTATAGCCAACATTCTTTTGAAGTTTGTTTACATTTCATTAAGATTACAATGCCCGTTCGCAGCGTAGTCTTTTCAATTGCCAACCCAGCCCTCGCACACCCACATCAGACCACATAAATTATATTGCCATATGTTTTCAATGCACATTTGTAATTATTTTGAGCAGTGTAGACAACTCACTGATTTCCTCTTTCCTCTTCTATGGTGCACATAGGCGTAGTCAGCACCATTCCCCTCCTTTCCCTGCACCGCATCGTCATGCGATTTATTGATTTACTGCTGCATAATCGAGAGTATTGTTTTTGGCATCATTAGCTATAAAAAGAAAACAGAGAAATTCCAGGCAAAACTTGATTGCTTGCAAATGTCAGCAGCATAAATACGGAGAGTTAAGGGCCAATTTTGCGCTTAATTTGCGGGAAAATTATCATCTATTGAATGTGGGGGTGAGTTTTAATTTCGTTGAGTGGCGACTTTCAAGTGGCAAGTGGCAAGTGGCAAGCGGCAAGTGGCAAGTGGCAAGTGGCGGACAGGCGCTGTCGTCAGTCGATGAAATTATCTTAAACTGCCAGAGGCAGGTTTAGCATGATTTTAAGTTCACCCACAACTCAGTTCAAACTTAAACTGTCCATTTTCGATGAGGCAAACAAATGAGAAAAGAAAATGCATAAAAAGAAAGCAATTTTCTATGCTCAGTGCACCGTTAGTGAAAAGCACTGAAAGGAAACAACTAAAGGTGAGTAAATCCCATTCCCATTCCCATTCCCATTCCCATTCAATGTTCCTTTGTGTGTGAATTGTTCTTGCCAATTGGATTACAATTTATTTAAATCTTTTCATCAAATTTTACTTGATTTTTCTTTTGTTGCGTGGCGCTTGAATCACAAAGCAAGTGGCAATCGTTCGATGATTCGTTCGATGATAAAAAACAAAGAATAAAATCGCTTTGTAGATTAATGCTATAAATTCAAATGGTATCAAACCAAATTTATGACCGATATATTTACTTTGACAACAATATGTGCTTGCTTTCAAAAATCTGTTATATTTTGACAGTGTTTAGACAATTTTGGAATTTTAACGACTAATTGGAGAATTCTTTAATGCAATTTTTCAGTATGTAGTGTTATCTCTTCTTATGAAGGTCGCTCTACTAACAAAATTACTTTTAGTCATACGAAAATGTTGATTTTATTTGATTTAATAACCAAAATAAACTTTTTCTACATTTATATTTGAGACAAGATTTTCGCTCTGACTTTTATCCAGATTAATCAGTATGTCAGAGATAATTCAACTATTTATTTACAACTTTTATAATCAAAACTTATCATAAGGAATACTAGTCCATAAATATTGAACTTTGGGTATCTCAAAGTCAGCCACTTTTAACTATTTTGACGAGCATTTTCAATGAGCTCAAAAAGTCTTTTCAAGTTCACTTAAAGTGTTTTCTCAGATAAGAGCTAGAGCTAGAGCAGTTGCTCTGATTAGATTTTGAGGCAGAGTTATTTATATTTCTATCATTAGCTCAAACATTTTGTATTGCGATCGAACGCCAATGAATGATAATAAAAATCAATTGAATTGTGATGTTTTTAAGGTGCTCAATGTTACTAATTAGTGTCAATTGAACAGTTAATAAATTCCACAAACATAATAAACAATAATCGGTGATTGATGTGGTTGCATTGTGGAAACTTTGGATGAGTGAGTGAATTTCCTCCAGAGAGTGCCTCATTGAACCTATTCATTTCCATTTGCAAAACGAGCTCTTTGTACGCCAATGGAATTCATAATATTAATGTTCAATAATAAATTACAGCTTTTAATGAGATATTTGGAAATTTTGAAGGAAATTTGCAATATATATAAATTGTGCCCGTATACCTGAAAGTTGCAAACTTTTAATTGGCTTTGATGTAGCAAAATTCGGTGGTAATTTCCAAGTTTCTCTGCGTTTATTAAAGTCCAAAAGTATTTAGTGGGTGTTGCCTATTTACATTTGAAAGGAGATGTGACATTACGTCCCTTTAGGGCCCATTGCGCCACAAAAAAACAAACATTTTTCTATAATGCCAAACAAACCGCAAAAAACCTTTTTGCTGCTTGTTGGTCTTTTGTAATAAAATTGTCAAGCAAGCCGCAGCCGCAAATGAGCCAAAGGCCGCCGACAAATAAAAATCAAAATCAATCATGACCGCTGACCCAAAAGACGAGTATCTAAGAAGTTTACTCTATGGCACATAGCATCACACACACACACACACATGCACACACACAAGCACACACCACATTCGCCACATTAACGAACTACAAACTTTTGAGCCACACTGAGATTGCTGGATTTAGTGGCTAACCGAATAGAGCAACCACAAGAGGAAATAGCTAAGAATTATTTGGCCAGAAAATGAAATTAGTTAAATGTATGTTTCTACCCACTTGTTGTCTTTTGCAGGCAGCCGAGCAAACAAATGGAATCCAAATAAGAGATAGCAAGCAAGGACACGCCACATTAGTCAGGACAAACACAGACGAAAGACAGCCAAAGCAACGGCAATCATGGATAACAACGATGACCAGCTGCTGGACAACACTTGGAGCAACTGGAGCACTTATGCCCCAGCCATGCTCTTCAACGCAATGCACAGCGCCTTGGCGGCGGCCAATCAAACTCCACTTGTCGATTTTACCTCCGACATCAAGCAGCCGAGTTTGGCCTACAATCTGAGCAGGATGTAAGTACATAAATTCGAAACACGAAACAGATTCTACACACACAAAAAAAGCGGGGTAATTCACCGATATGTGCCTAAAACTAACTGCAGTTAACTAGCTATAAGAAGTCGAGTCGAAAATCTTGTTCGACAAATTTTTGGTGAGAACCAAAATTTCAGGTCAGTCGTTTTTTTAGTAAACTTGTTTTGAGTTCATTTTCTTTGAGATAACTTTTGCTACAGCAAAAAATATATATTATAAGTCAGAATGGAGTTGTCAAGCTCCACTTTAAACTCAGTAATTCATTACAATATCAAAATGGAAGTAAAGAAAATTAAGTGGAAAATTGAGAACTAATTATGAAATACCAAAATAGGAGTTAACCAAATTAAGTGTATAAAAGTAAGTAATAAAAACAACAAATAAATAATTTGCCAATATATTAGTCATTTTTTTATTTTTTTATTTTTTCAAATGAGAGTTGTAATATCTTCTGTAAATGTACCACATTAAAAGTGAACAAAAGCGAAAACCACATTTTTTTTAATATTTATTTATTGTTATCTTTGTACTTCCATTAACCTTAGTATATATAATTATATTTGCACGCACTGCTTGCCCCAAATGGGCTCTCAAGCATATTATCATATCTTATTTGTATGCGCATCCTTTTCCGATATATATTAAAATTTATACGCCCTTAAGGGAAGCTCAGATACATTTATAATTGTGTAATCAAAATTATGCAGGAAAACATAAAAAGTAATGCTAGATTAAGGGGGGAGGGGAACGATAGGGGATGGCATGAAAATGCGCCACAATATAGTGTTGAAAACGAGCACAGGTTTTCTCTTGGTGTATAATCCAGTTCAAAGGCCTAATTATGGCACAAATTCAATTAAGACACAACACACACACACACACACACACAACGCTGTCATTAAGCAATAAGACGCTACGTTTGGGCCAAAAACATGATGGCTTGGTATTATCGACCATGTACATTATTTTAGCTGATGAACTCGCTCCAGCTTAGATCCTCCTGCTCAGCTCCTTTGCTTTGTGTACTCATCGTGCATATCTAATGACGCATAATTGCGGCAGCCAGTCAGCCATTCACTCACTCGCTCAGTCTGTTTTTGCCATTTACTCAATGCAAGTCGCCTTTTAATCAGTCAGGCAATTCCAGCAACCCACCACCCTCCACCCACCACCCGCCGCCCATCATTGCTTTTTATTTCCATTTCAAATACGTTACATTGATGGCCGACGCCGAATACAAATACGAATGTACAAAAAACACATTTCACATCTCTGACTTCTACATTATAAAGTCTGTATGTGTGTGGTGTGTGTGTGTGTGTGGTGTGTGGTGTGTGTGTGTGTGTGTGTGTGTGTGTGTGTGTGTGTAAGTGCCTGTGACTGCTTAATGCTGTCTTCTGCATCAGTCCACAGCATTCCCATTGGGAACAAAGGGCGTATTTAAATTGCACTTTGTTTACTACAAAAAAAGTTTTGATTTCTTTTTTTATGTGAATAATTCTGAAAGCAAATTTTTCACTAGTATTTTATTTTATTTGCTTGGTTTCAGCTTGGCTTCATCAAATATGAATACCTATTTTGAAATCGGCTTAATTCTTTTGTGTTAACTTTAAAAGTAAAAAATTTATGTTATTTTTGTTGTTAGATAAATTTCGAAAGCTAAAAACTTTGGCCTTACTTATGTGCTTCGATTTTTAGATTAATATTTCCAAAAGAATAGGTTTTGGAGGTAAAGCATTTATTTTATTATGCTTTTAAGCGCTTTTAGCTTAATTTATTATTTTCAATTTTATTATATATATATTTCGATTATATTAATATATTTTTGCAACATTTTCCGCTGTAAGCTTATCAGCACACAGGGTATTCTAGAGTCGATCAGTGTATTCTTCTGCAAACTTTATATTTTTTTGAACGACTTCGACTGTCGTCTTACTGCATCAACAATTTATTTAGCTTCACAAACACTCGCACACACACAGACACACAGACTTATCTGTACACACACACACACACACACACACACACACATAATTGTTGCGCTTGACATATTCAAATATATTTTTTGGTAGTCGTAAACCGATTTGGTTGGCATATCTAGGTTGGATGACATATTTAAGTAAAAGTATCATTCCGGAAATTGATTTTGGCTCTGCGATTTTCAATGTTGTCTTTCCATCGAATTGTTTATTTGTTTGCCTTGCCAACGCATTGGCAGGCTTAATGCAACAAATGAAAACCACAGAAAAAGCCAGGCCAAAATAAAAACTTGAAAATTTAACAAGAGTTTCATTTCACTTTTATTCCCTATGGGCCATAAAATTAGCTCAAATAAGGCCAACATAAACTTGCACAATTTCAATTGTGTGTTCAATTTGAACTGAATGAGACAATGAGACTGCATATATGATAGTATATATAACTATATGTGTGTGAGTGAGTACTGAGTATATAAATCGATTAAAGATTTTTTAAGAAAATCATATTATCTGAAAAAATATATTTGATTTCTTTGCCATTTTATGCGGACGTCAATTTACAAAAATCAATTTGATTTTTGTCTTCTTTATGCATATTATGCAATTGATTTAATTATAGTTTAGTTGACATAGCTGGTGATTATAAGAAGAGTATCTGATAGTCTAGCATACTCCTTCTCCCTTTCGCTTACCATGACATTTTCGTGTGCCGGCGGCTGCTGCTCGAAATTGTTTTCTTTTTAATTTTTTGCTTCGTTTTCGTCCTTTTTTTTATATGTATATATTTTGTGCAGCTGCTGCTGCTGCGAAACTAGCCGCCCATAAAAATCAATAATCCTCTTTGCACCACGCCAATAAACAAGAAACAACTTATGCAAATGGTGCACTGTGCACTGGGTACTGGGTACTGGGTACTGTTCTTTGCAGTCATCTCACTGAAGCGATTTCTTTTTAATTGCCCCAAGAAGCTGGAGAGCAACAACAAATATAACTAGGAGACTCGGGGACTCGGAGACCCGGAGACTAACTAACTACGCTTTTACTACGCCCACAGCTGAGTTCGTGTGCCAGCATCTAGTGCACACATATTAAATTACTTGTGTGACGAGCCAAGTACATATAATATGAGACCCGATTTACTGCCATATTTAACCAACATGCCAACATACGCATTCTACTCCGCTGACAGGCAACGGCAACGAGAGGGGAGACAAAAAGATAGAGTAAAGGCAAAAGCCTCTTTACACAAGACCACTAAATCTATGGCACACTCGCAAATCTGAACACACAAGTGTGTGTGTGTGTGTGTGTGTGTGTGGGTGTGTTTGCGCCTGAAAGGCTTATTTAAATACTTGTACACACATACACGTCGGAGCAACAAAATATTAAATAGACCACAACGAGTGGAGCACTCTTGGCCCAGTCTGAACCCGTCTGAGGTTGAATTTCGTTGACGCTGCGCACGAAATAAAACAAAATTAAAAACCCAAAAAATTTGTTAACGCACGCACAATTACACTCGCGAATGTGCAACCCCACACAACACACACACACACACTCACACACACATTAACAGAGAAAAAAGGGTTGTAAAATCAAGTTTAAATAGCCTCCAAATAAACGATTTATTTGTTGAGCAAACAAAATATCTTAGACCAAGATTAAAGAATCTTAAATCAAACAAAGAGTACGAAATTCGAGTAGATAATATTTCAAATTATTTGAAATATTTTCAAACATTTGCATTTGGTTTAATTTTCTTAATCAAATCTTCTTGATTTTGATTGTATCAAATATTATTTCATATTTTTTTCAATATTCTGATTTTATTTCTGTCATGGAATATTCAAAATTGTGTAAAAGTAGTTTTACTTTCAAGTTTTAAGCTTAAGAACAAATAACTTTAATATTTCTGACAGTGTATATGCACACTGGACACACAAGGGTACATCGACTTCGGCGTTCGTTCGTTGGGCTTAACACACATAATCTGTGTGTCACTAATTCAACAATGTTTCTAACATACACACACACACACACACACACACACACACACACACAACACACATTGATTCTTTTCGCACAGTTTACCCACGGGCATCACAGGCCTCACTGCCACCGAAGTGGGTGGCGATCTTGGACTCGATGGTGAGGATGATGATGCGGCCGCGCCAGTTCCGTTGTTTACCTTCGTCGTGCCCTGGTGGCGCCAGGTGCTTTGGAGCATTCTCTTCGGTGGCATGGTCATTGTGGCAACTGGCGGCAATTTGATTGTTGTCTGGATTGTGTTGACCACCAAGCGGATGCGAACGGTTACCAACTATTTTATAGGTGAGTGAATTTCACCTTGGCAGCAAAAACCAAATGCAAACATTGCGTATGAGCACTAAGTTAAAAATTGCGTATACGCCACGTTATTTTTTTACGAACAATTTCAGCTACTTTTTTTTAAACTAAATTAAACTAACTAACAACTAATTAAAATTAAAAACAATCGAAAGTTTCAACAACTTGTAATATTTAAAATAGTTCTCAGAATAACTTGTTTTTCTATGCCACATACACCTGCAACGCAGCCGGAATTTGGGTTGCGTTCATATGCTAAATAGTAATCAGTATAATAAATAATCAGATTATGGCTAAGCTTTACATTGAGTCCATTAAATAAGTGTTTTAATCTATTTAAATCTAACTTTCAGTTGGCAACAATTTTGCAACGCAGACAGCATTTGGGCTGCACTCAAAATCCTCCATTACAGATAATCAGATAATACTTAAGCTGTGCATTAAGTCCATTTAACAACTGTTCTAATCTGTTTGAAGATAACTTTCAGTTTGCAACAGTTTATGTTTTTGACCCACAATGATTTATTTGCCAATTTCTGACTGAAGTCACCTAATGGAAATATATCTGTCCAATAATAATGACATTACTGATATTGCTCTGACATTTTAAGTCCCTTTAAATTACTCTTGCATATCCAATGGACTCACTTATATTACATACATACGCATAAATATCAATGTATTTGTGTGTGTGAGTATGTGTGTATAGATGTTTGTGTGCTTCCGACTTGCCCAAACCAATAAAAACAAAGCGCACAAAAATGCACCCCGAACAAAAAGCAGTAAACAAGAGGAACAACAATAACAAGAAGAACAACAATAGCAACAAGAACAACAACAACAACTAACCCTGGCCAGATGCTGTCAGCCGACTGCCTTCCGACAATTGTCACACACACACACACACACGCACACACCCACTGCGTTGCATATACTTGAAAGCCCGCCGGCCTTATGCATGCGCAAGTTGACAACAAACAACATTAAAAAGCCTTCTTAGCCAGCCGAAGATTGAATACCCTGCCAGACGCATTAGCTCAATTTTGTGTGCCATTAGGCTGACAACAGCAGACCGCCTTTTGTGTCTTGTCTTTTCTATTTTTGGTCATGTCTTGACCGTAATTTAGGGCTGTCTCTCAAAAAGACACAGCGAGACAAAAGACATGTTTTTCGTTGCCAATAGCTGGAAATTATTCCTCTTTCTTCATGACTCTTCGTATTTTATGCGACGGATTAACATTTAAAATTTAATTTGATATCCAACACAACAGATAACAATTAAATGTTGGCCAAATGCAATTAAAAAACTTTATTATCATTTAGATTTGTTTTTATTTTGATTTGATTTTCGCACTTGAAGCTGACAGCTTTTGTTTAAGGACTTGCCATTTTTCAAGAATATTTTTGTGTAGGGTATCAAAAAGGCAGAATAGTTGCACTGTCAGTGTAGGTATAAGAGCCTGCGTCTGAGATACATTTGGCTTCCTGACCTACTAGCTGGCGGAAAAGTGCGGATGCTGTCTCTGGCATCGTCCTCGCCCAAACCCCAAGTTCGTCTTGGCAGCTGTTATCTCGTCCAAATTGTTCAAATTATTATAAATATTATGTAAGCTAAATACCTTAAGCTCCGCGAGGGGCTTTAGAAGTCATTACAAAATTTGCATTTGTTAATACACATTGGCAATCATTATTCGAATTTTAATAGCTCCTTTTGGATGGCCCGGCCCGCCCCGCCCATTTGTTGTCGATCCGCATTTGCATTATTCGTTGTCAGTGTTCATTCCCATTGTTATATCTTTATTAATTACAAGGACATTAAATCGATATCCAACGACATGGCTGACAGGCCATCATCTGGCTACTGCAGAATGCCCAGAAGCTGCAGACCTAATGGCCAAAGGCGCTTCAGGCCAATTCGTTTGCCAAATGCGACACATTTGGAGGCGTTGCAAGAAACCACAGTCTAATGCCCAAAACATAAACATTTGCTTCATATTCGTTGCTCTTGTTGTTGTTGTTGTTGTGGTTGTTGTGTCTGTTGCTGCGAATGTTGCTTTATGCTTATTTCTCTGCTACTTATCTACATAGATAATGAAAAGTAAACAATGGCAATGGCAATGGCAATGGCAAAAGGCATACCCATAACAATATTGTTTAATTTTTTTCTGTTTTGCTGTTCTGTTGTTGGTGTCGACGTCGTTTTTAGTGATTCATGTAAATCGTCGCATCCAATAAGAACTTACTTACTTACAAACCGAAGGACAACTGCTGACATACAAATGGCACCTTTTCTCATTTGCATAAACAAGGCTCCGTTTAATTATGTGCCCCCTCCCATTTATAGAGTCAACTGCTCAGGGTTTTCAACTAATTAAAAATGTACAACGCATAAATAAATAATAACAATGCAAATATTAAAAAATATGCCCCAAAAAAAGAGAAGTGTATATATGTAAATGGGATATTGCCTTCTTGCCTCTTACCTTGTGAGAGGTATAAATTTGGCGGACTGTTTGTATTTGTGTTTGCCACTTGGATTGCTGTTGTTGCCCCAGACACTTGCTCACTTGCGCTGATAACAAACGCACACTTCTTGTGTAATTTACGTGTTTGTCTTTGGTTTGCAGTGAATTTATCCATAGCCGATGCGATGGTCTCCAGCCTGAATGTTACCTTCAACTACTACTATATGCTGGACAACGATTGGATATTTGGGGAGATCTACTGCAAGGTGTCGCAGTTCATTGCCATGCTGAGCATCTGTGCCTCGGTCTTCACACTAATGGCCATTTCCATCGACAGGTAAGTCAGTTAACAACGCCATTACGTACACGATGTACAACACATAAATTACACATAGAAAAAGTATTTTTGGAAAGTATTCTTCTACAATCAAGTACAGTAATCGAATGGGTTTGTTACCTAAGAATGTCAACAAAAAATCATAATTATTCACTTTCTTCAATTAATAACTTTGTAACGTTAGTTAGCTATGTCCTCTGCCCAAAAATTTGAATATGTCTGAACAACTGAAACAAATCAAATGATTGCAATCTGAATCTCTTTCTGCACCCCGAATCGAAAACTTCTGAACTGGAGCGAGCGAATGACATATTTCAAATTAAGAAAACGTGATTAAAGTCATGAAATTAAATTTGAAGAACAGACCGGCTGAAATTTCAACTCAATTATACTTGAATTGAGGACAACATTTTCGTTAAGTGTATAAACGTGGACGTACTCAACAAATTGCAGATGTGCGTGGCTCGTTTGCAAAGTTTTTTTTGGGTCGTGTGATTTGGGTGCAGTACCCTTATCAATCTTGACTCGGTGAACACCCCCCAAAAGAAGAAGAAAACACCAAAAAAATTTAATATTATGTACGCTATGTCTGCGCAGTGGCATGTGTGTATAAATACATATATCGTGTCCTTTGATATGTTAAGCTTAAGGGGTTAAGACCATGTAAGTAGCTTGTTGCATTTGGGCCAACATAAATTCTCTATTAACATCAAACTCGTTTCTAGGGATTTCTTAGATGATACAATAAGCTATCCAAACTGCTACTATGTGCAGGTCATCAATTTCGACAAGTGCCTGTCAAACATTACCTATATCAAATGCTCCATCGATCTGAACACTTATGCTTAAGTATAACAAACTTTACTGAGCCGTATCAAATATGATTTGATTTTCAAATAAAATTGAGTGTTGCCAACCATATTCAAATTAATCAAAAGCAATCAATTGATCAAATCATCTGTGCAAAAATGTAACCAATTTGTCTGGCTCCATCAAATATGATTTGATTGAGTTCAGCCAAAGCGCTTGCCACAAAGGATTCAGCCGATATTATTTGGTGGCAATATAAACTAATTTATGCCGTCAAATTGTACCACAAACATCGGTGCATATGTGGCATAGAACAATTTATGCCATTAGCCTTGCATTTGCCAATGTAATTTGATTTTGGGCCAAGCGCGACAAACATAATGCAGACCCTGAAAACAACAACACAGGATGTGAAGGTGATTGCCAATGAACGACTGCCCGATATTCTATACATAATAGTATAAAATAATTATAATACGCTATATACCCATGGGCGTACGCAGAACGCAGCTACCCTTCCCCTCTCCACCCTACTACTCCATTAAAACGACCCCTTTGACCAAGAAATGCCGGTTGCATCTATAATAATAAAAAACATGTTCAAAATCGTACTTATGAGAATATATTTAAGCAGAAAAACAAATGTCACATACAGACAATTAAAAAATTATTAAAAAAAACTAGTCTAGATTTGATTAAAATATTTTTAAGTTTTCTATACACATTTTTTGCTGAAACTCTTACTCGCAATCCATAGTCGCAAACATAAAATTTTTCTGTTTTTCTTAAAAATGCTCGTAAAAATATAAAATCAAACAAAATTATCTTAAGAAATTTTGATTCTTCGACTTTATGAAGTGGTTTTCACCTATTTGATGGCCCTCTTATGCAGGTACGTGGCAATTATGAAACCGTTGCAACCGCGAATGAGCAAGCGACGCAATTTGGCCATCGCTGCGGTCATCTGGCTCTCCTCCACACTCATCTCGTGCCCGATGCTGCTGTTCTTCAAAACCGAGGAGGTATATTTTCAGCTAATAGAAAGCACTTTACAAGTAAACCAATTGCCGTCACTTTATACTACATGAGAACACTTTGTATTACTGCTCAAAGGTGCCGGTGACCATGGAGAACAAGACACGCATCGTCTGCTTCCCCGAGTGGCCCGATGGCCCAACGAATCACTCCAAGCAGGAGCATCTGTGAGTATACAAAGGCACATGAGTGTCAGTGTCAGTGTCAGTGTGTGTGTGTGTGTGTGTGTGTGCTTTTGTGAGTGTATCCTTTCAATAAGTAACAAGGAGACCATGCCAAATTGCATGATGCTATAAATCAGGAAATCAGGCAAACTGTGAAATGTGAAATGTGCATGCAGTGGAAATCAGTGTTGACTGCAGCTATCAGATTATCTTAGAGACAATACAGACACTGTTCGGGATGGGTTAGAATGTACTCAAGCTATAAAAATAAGCGAGCTCATAAAATACAAACGACAGCGCATCACAGTACACGGTGAGAAAAGTTCAAATATTTCGCATTTAAAGTAGCAACATTTGTTTTTTTTTTTACCACAAAATGTTGCAAATCACAATTGGATTGGAATTTGAGCGTCTCCGATGTATTTCTCATTTCTTTCAAGTAACTCTTAAGTATGTCTCACTTATTCCGAGTGATGCCTTGAGCTATGAATTTTCTGTAATGCCAATTTGTATGTTAAATTGAAAGTATGTCTATAAATGTGAACAATGATTTCGCTTTTAGTGCGCACAATCTCACATTAACAAAGCTTAGCAAAAACTCCAAGCCATAATTGGAATTGTGGTAGTAAACCGTAAATTAGTAAGCATAAAAGAATTAACATAAAACTTTAAAAACCTCAGTTGCAGGAATATCCTTGTTTCACTTTCTTAGAAGAAGACCAAGCCGATTTCATCCAGACCAACTCGCTTTGCGTACCTGTGTTTGCCTTAATTTAGCATTATGCGTTTCATTCGAGCCACATTTAATTCAAAATATAACTTTTCACATTCACTATTAAATTTAAACGACAATAAAAAAAAGAGAAAACTTTTCGCTCTGTGCAAGTGCCCTGGGGATGTGCCCGTGAAACGGATGCGCATTCCTCTACAGCCGTTCGCTATGACAAATTTAAAAGCATGAAGGCAATCAAATAGTAAACTGCCACGACTCAATGCATTTCCGGCACGCGAGACCATTAAATTTGGACTCTAATAAAAATTGAGAACATTGTACAAAATACCGGCTTACGGACATACGATAACGATGGGAATTGACGGCAATTTGTGTGCTGTGCATTGAAATGGACAAATGGTCACTAAATGCAAAACTTATTAGCTTTATCTATCCAGCGTTTGCATCTACTTATCTCGTGTCGCCCATCTCCCTACCAGATACAACATTCTGATCCTAGTGCTCACCTACTTGCTGCCCATTGTTTCGATGACGGTCACCTATTCGCGGGTGGGCATTGAACTCTGGGGCTCCAAGACAATTGGCGAGTATACGCCCCGCCAAGTGGAGAATGTGCGGAGCAAGCGAAGGGTAAGCCACAAACGAATCCGCATAAAATTCCCACTTAAGTACATTTCAAATTCAACATCATTATCATCATCATTTGGTTATTGTTACATTGCAACATTGTTAAATGTGAACATTTTTGTATATTTTTTAATTTGAATTATTCGCTTAGGTGGTCAAGATGATGATTGTGGTGGTTCTGATATTTGGCTTTTGTTGGCTACCATTCCACACCTACTTTATCGTCACCTCATGCTATCCGGCTATTACCGAGGCGCCGTTCATTCAGGAGTTATATTTGGTTATCTACTGGCTGGCCATGAGCAACTCAATGTATAATCCGATTATATATTGCTGGATGAACTCCAGGTAAGTATTTCTGCTCGAGACTGTTCTTGTAACACGCCCTTAACACACAGTTTACGTAATTTGTGGTGGAGGCTCCCTAACGAGTGCTGCGTTAGTAACTTTGCCACTAACACAGTTCCATGTGCCACAATCCTCACAGCTAGTCCGGCTCCTCGTCGCATCATCACTCGGTCGCTTAGTCCGTTAAATTGTTGTTGGCTGTTGTTGGCCGGAAATGAAGCCCTCAATAATCATCATCATTATCATTATCATTACTGCGATTAACATCAATGTGATGATGCGCGGAATTGACATTAGCATTAACCTTTCCATCGCATTTGCCCTTTCCCAGTGGTGGTATATACATATAATCTTTGTGGTCATTAAATAAGAGGGCTGCTCTGCTTCTTCTTCAGTAAGTGTTAAATAAGTTTGAAACTGGGTTTAAATTTACTACTCCTTAGCAGGAAATAGCAGTGCCAATATTGCTCTGATATCAATCACTGATTTTTCTATATTGAAATATATTTCGATATATATTCGATTGTGATTTGTTTCAATCAATCAGTCAGCCAACAGTGCTACTTAAATAGTTTATTTTGGCTGAATATTTGGCAACAAATTATTGTTAACAATCAATAAATTCTTCACTGTTCTACTGCCTCCACTTTAAGTGTTTTTTTTTTCAGATTTTTCTTTTCATTTTTTATATACCCCAATATATTTCGAATACCTTCAGGATTTGTCTGTCCGCTGTCGACTTGACCTAAATTAAATCAAAATTAATTTAAAGTTGAGCCGAATTAGTGAAATTAAATGATTTATATTTTTTAATTAGGCGTTGGAGCCTGCATAATCCTTTTGAAGCTCATAGCTGCAAAGCCGAGAAATTGTGCTACTAATTGAACAATCCTCGCTCAGAGACACACCACATGCTCATACGCAGCTACACACACGCACACACACACACACACATATGTATATACATACATATGTGTATGCAGTCATTTGAACAATGAACTATGTTTGTTACGTTCGCACAAATTGACTGTTGATGTTGTGCCACATCCTTTGAAGGGAGACGTAACTGATTGCAATTAGTTTCGCCCAGTCAACATGCCGATGACTGTTCCCATCGATGTTGGTCGGAGTCATGTTTGGGGTGTTTGGTGTCCTGCCGTTTCACGACAGCAATCCAGCACGTGGAACTACAACCACTCCGCTCCTCCCTCTAGCAGGGTCCCTCGTTAGCCGGCGACGCCCTTATGTAAATGATGATAGCTGTAAAGATGTTTTTTTTTTTCGATTTTTTTTTATTACTTATCGCAGGTACCGTCAACGGGTTGTCGTTGTCGATCTATAGGTTTAAGGTATAAGGAGTGAAAAATAGAAGTGAAACATAAATCAAGCTGCTTGACATGTTTCGAGGGTTGGTTAGCTCTAGGGCCAAATCATTCAGGTGCCATAGATTACTCGGGTTACCAGGTGTTCTAATTTGACTTAGCAAAACAAAAACAACAGTAAAGGAATTTTAACCATTCAGTGGAAGCAGCAGCAAAAAACAAAAGATAACAAAAGAAAATTGCATAAAACACAATGGGAACCAGTCGATACGTTCGGAAATTCATAATTCACAAGGAAATTCAATCTAATTTTATGAAGAGTTTCATTTGCTTTAGCTGTCAGTCTCCATTGTGTTTTGCTCAATAATGGCTCACAATATTCCAATGAGCAGACAATTGCCTTAGGATGCTTTTGTGATAAGACTGTATTCTGTGCATCCTCTTGCACAGGGTATTAAATTATATGTATTTAATTGGGGAAAATAAGCTACAAGAAATAAATTATAAAAAATAGATTCAGATTCCATCTGAAGTCATTTGCAATGATTGGTGGCATTTTTATTTATTTTCTAGAATTTTAATTTGCTTTTTTCATTTAATGCCCCTTTCGGCCGTTCCCCAAAAGGGTAAACTTTGGCATGCCGAAGATGTCGGCTCGGTCTTGTCATTAATATTGTAAATTCGACTGTAAACAAGATGAAGGGAATGCAATTAAAGTGAAAACGTGCTTA
The DNA here is from genome assembly GCA_035041535.1 of Drosophila cognata. Lineage (NCBI taxonomy): Eukaryota > Metazoa > Arthropoda > Insecta > Diptera > Drosophilidae > Drosophila > Drosophila cognata. The sequence continues at coordinate 4,940,584 of JAWNLC010000571.1, read as the reverse complement.
TTATTTGCATTTTATTGCATTTTGCAGATTCCGTTATGGTTTCAAGATGGTCTTTCGCTGGTGTCCCTTTGTGAATGTGGGCGCGGAGTCGCTTAACCGGCGGGATAATCTAACATCACGCTACTCCTGCTCCGGCTCCCCGGATCACAATCGTATCAAACGGAATGGTATGTTTGCTGAGCTGCTGCTTCACTTATGACTTAATGCCTCTTAACATTTTGCTGGATATTGCAGACACACAGAAATCCATACTCTACGCCTGCCCCAGTTCCCCGAAATCGCATCGAGTTTCCCATTGTGGTAAGCAGACCCTCAATTCGATTTGCATTGCCTGGCAACGTATATTAAGGAGTATCCTTCCCTTGATTTCTATTCTAGGTGTGCTGCGCAATTCGGTGCCGCGGGCAACGGAGAAGATGGAGCCACACCAGAATCGTCTCTCGATGCCGACCCAGCAGCAGCTGCAGCCGAGCAGCAGGAATAGCGGACCAGGCAGCCTGCGTGGCGGGAATCGATCGCCCTATCAGCAGGAAATGCGGGAGCGCTGGACCAATGACAAGTCAAACAGTTCCCTCAACTTGGCACCCGAGAATCGCACCACACAGTTGCTCTCCTGACAGCCATCGACGCCAACGGCACCACCACCAGAGAACATGGAGTTGCAGATGCAGATTGGGTGCAGCTCCAATGCCACCTACAACAACAGCTATCGGCGCATCAACAACATCGGGCTGGCCACGTGTCCTCCACCAACAGCAGCCGATGACAAGACTTGGCTATAGGTTCTGTCTTCTCATCAAGTCTCGAATTTATCTTTAGCATATTAACAAACTAAATTATTGCTGCGAGGCAATATGATATCCATTAATTGATGTGTTATTCAAAAATTATAGATAGACCCACAACTGGACCAATAATCCAGCCACAATTTAAATATCGCTATGAGCTACTAAATTAATTAGGTCTCAGCTACACTCGGAAAAAATGTGCTTAAGAATGTGGCAAAGCGCCAAAAGTCAGCACTTTTTTTTCACAGATATATATATATATATATATACAGATGTATATATATACATATATATCTTTCCAGTTGAATGTTAGATATGCGTATTTTCATAAAAATTATTCGATATTTTTGGAGTATTCAATTAGGGGCAAGCATTTCCAATTTCTTTTCTAAATTTAGATGCATATCTAAAAAAATCAAAAATTCTTTCTCATTTTTTAAATCGATTTTAGTTTAATTTCTCAATTCGAAGTAGTATTTTTTTTCTGAGTTTAGATGATGAAAGTCAGAAAGGACGCCGATTCCTTGTTCGTTGTTCCATATCCTATTCACTAAATGCAATTGTCACTAAGTGTGTTAAATAAAATTACATAAGTCTATATACAATTCTGATGAACTGTGTATGTAAAAGAAAAGTGATGATGATATAGTGTATGTATATATGTATGTCTATGCATGCATATGGTGTTTAAAGTCATCTATCGATTACAAGCAAAATGAAGACTTTCGACTATTATATCCATGTATCCTTGCGTTTATATTTATATATATATATATATATATATGTATGTATATGTATATATATATATATTATTTTAAATGTACATCTACTTCGTGTTTATTTATATATGAATTGAAAATTCAATTTTAGGATTTAGTTTGCACAACAACTCGAGTTGTGAATGATTATCGTGTAAATATATACAATATATATATGTTTAAGTATGTGTATATCTGCGCCTATGTGAATTTTGTGAATAAAGCGTATTACTCAAAAACCCAAAGGGTTTCTCGCATTAACTATGTATACAAAAGTCCACATGCACATCCACACACACACACACACTCACACTCACCACATACAACATCTGGGGCAACAGATTGGTAAAATCCCAAACCATCAGATTGGCGTCTAGGTGAGGAGCTGGCGTTGCTTTGAGGCAAGTGGATGTGCGAAAGATGAAAAAACTGTATGTAAATATAAAATGCTTGCCTGGCGGCGCTCAAATTGTTACATATCAAATTTGGCACACACAAATCGCTGCTTGTGCATAAAAATCACATGTTAAAGCCGCACAACATGCGGAAGTAACCGACTGTGTTTACTAACTGTCCGGAAACTGCTGAAAGTTGGCTTAAAAGAAATTTGTTGTGGGGCCTAGAGCGGTAGTGGGCAGTGTTATGTTTGTGGTTTTGGTTTTAAATAAGGATATCAGTGATCCTGAATTCAAATTTGATTACTTTAGCCTGACATATGTAGATAAAAAGTTTGCGATTAGGCACATTCTTGATCGATTTTTAACTGGATGAAAATAAAACTAAAACTATGAAACATGTAAGTAGAAAGACAATTTAACAATCTTGAAAGAGGTGTGTGTCACAAGGACCTTATCATTTAAAAATATATCTACGATGGAAAATATGTAATCTATACTCTTCATCTTTACATATTGCACTTGTATTTCTAATCTAAATATTTTCTATAATGGGAAATTAAATAGGCCTTCAAAATTGTACGACTATCGCTTTGAAGTTGTTGCAACTTAATTGGCTTTATTGTCAAGTATAAATTCCCTTCAAAATACGAGAAAAGCTAGACTCAATGACAATTTCCTGATTTTCCGAATAATTTACTATTTTTTCATGACAAGCGTTTTACGAATTGTACTTGACACATTTTCAGAGTGAGTTGCCTGGAAAAAACTGATTTATACGAATCCTCTTGTTGTTGTGCTCATGCAAGAATACATTCTTGGAACTGTATCAATATTTCATAAGTAACCATTTTGAAGAAAATTGCATTTTCCTTTATTTGCTTTATGTGCGAGTGTGGGTGTTCGAGTGTGGATATGTGTGTGTGTCAAAATAATTGAACACGTGTGTTTAGCTTGCGTTCCAGGGAATCTCGCGAAATTATAAATTGCTAGCGGGCCTTTCTACTAATATTTGCATAGATGTGCACAATATTCTGCTTATGAATTTCCACTTTACCGTAATAAGTACACATATATGTATATATATATATAAATATATGTGTGTGCACACACACACACACACCATATGCATATTGTGTTGTTCACAAATAGAAATACGAAAGTCACACACACTTCTTGGGTGTGCAAACAGTTTTGTGATTCGTTATAATTTCCTAAATGCATATCATTTTCGTGATTAATAATAAATTGACAGTTGTGGTAATTATGTTAAAGCATCTAATTTGCCGTCAACCACACATAATGCAATGTAATTCCTGTTATTGTGCTCTAAGTGCTTTTCAATTTGCATATATAAGTTGAATTAATTGAAAAGGGTTTGAGTTCAGTGCAAGTGATTTCAATTACAAATTTATTCATTTTTCTGAGAACTGATATCAGACTTACAGAAAATATGGTAATTCTCGAAGTTATCCAATTACTTTGAGGCTCATCTTTACATACAATAGGTTAAGTTTTCCACAAGCAAGACAAATATTGTCAAATGAAATTTGCATAAATTATGTGCAACTAAAATAAAATAAAATTATTTAATTCAATTATAATACAAATATATTTATATATATATATATATATATATTGCAGAAATGGAGCTTGAGCTGTTTGGTGTAGTGCAACATCCGTGCTATAAAAGCCGTTTCCCTAACTCACTCTCCAGCCTTTGATGCACCTCACCCATTTAGCACACTCAACACTTCTGCGGGAAAAGGCAAAAAGAAAAGGGAACCGCCTGTTTCTGGCACAATTCATTGCCCCCTTTTGAATACCCCCCCACACACACACACACACACATATGAATATTTAAATGTGTGCTTGTGGCAAGTGGGCGGATCCGTAAAACAAAGGCACTGCTTTGTTGTGAGAACCCACAGAAAGTCGTAAGGTAAATTGCACATGATTTAAAAAGTATGAGTTAGATAAGATTTACGGGAGCATTATATACCTTTCCTTAAGCATTTAATTATATTTATATTAAGATTTATATTGACAAGCTTACGAATACTTAAGTCTACTTAGTCTTCTGAACATCATCAGATCAGATCTTTAATTAAGATTACTTATATACATATCCTTGTAGATCTCGAGAGTGCACATATTTCTGAGTTCATAAAAAAGGACTATAGATTGACATTCAACAGAGACTAAATTACTTTTCTTAAACCACAGAACTGTTCATTGGTCAATCCAATCCTTGTGGATACTGCCGAGTCCTGTGAGTCAAACACGTTTTTCATTAGTGCTCCAAGCTGGCCAAAGCACATTAAAACTGTTCCTGTAGTTTCCAAGAAGCATCAAGCATTTTCTGATTTGAACTCAATTTAATATTGCGTTTGAAATTGTTATTAGATTCTAACTTGCGCTTTTTTTTGCATATTTCGCATTCAGACTTCAATCATTTCTTATCCGAAATTAAGCCAAAAGTAATGCATTATGTATACTGTTTATTCTTGCCTTTGTGCCAAATATAACAGAACTTTACATTCAATTTGGCAACTAAATCAATTTTTGTACATTTTACGGTCAGTATTTACAAATCTAAATCTAAAATAAAAGTAAGGGGGTCAAAGAGATGGTTAAACAAATGATGGCCACATTTGCTTTAAAAGTCATTTTGCAGATTTCTAATGTGACCCCAAGTTGCAGACAAAGTCTATACATATGTACAATATATGTATGTATATAAATATATACTCAAATATTTATGTGTATGAGTAAGTGTGCATGTGTGCACGGATGCTTATCAAAGCCCTCAAACTCATGAAATAGGCCAACTTTTATAAACTTTTTAAATGAATGAATGATGTTCCCAACATTTACACAAATTATGCAGATGCACACCACAAAGCACACACCACACAACACCTACTCACACACACACCAGCAATGTCGATTACATATATGTATATATGAGTGTGTGGCGCTGCGGTTTTTGGCAAAGGTTGCAGCTATAATTGAATCCTTCGGTTATGTAACGAAGACCAAAACCCTGAACCACCAAATAAATTATATTTTAAGCGAAAAAACGCAAAGCAATTTGCTGCGGTGGCTGGTGGTCTAAAGTAAAATTTGTTATTTGTTTGGTTGTTTGGTTGTTTGGCTTTACTTTGGATGCATCCAATAACAATAGTTCATGTAGCTCCTCTTGCTCTTGTCTTGCCTCTTGTGCTTCCTGTGTGCATTTCTTTCCTTCTGCTCAATGATTGTTGTAGGTATTTGTGCACCTGGTCGGCACATTGTTTTATTTGCTGGCTGGCTGGCTGGCTGGCTTGCTGCTTGTCTTAACTGAAATCAATTTCATTAAATTGAGACTTGCGGCATTGGCATGCACGTTCAGTGTTCCCATAGACGACGACAAGATTGTCCTTGGTGAACGTGAGCGGAAATTCCGAAAAGGGCAAACTCATTTTGGTGACTTAATGTTCAAATGTTAAACTTAACAAAAATCAATTGGAAATAAATGCATTTGCGAGTCACTTGAAATTTAACTTTTATTGCCCACCACAAAAAGGGAAGCGGGCAACTGGTCAAAATGGTAACAAAAATATGTAATTTGCATAGAATTTAGCACGTTGTCTTTGTTTTTTGGTTTTTGGCATAAAAATGTAAACAGGGGCTTAAAATAGTTTGCGGAATGGCGCAGATAGCACTGGGGGCACACGGACGCGTCAAGGACTAAATGGAAATAATATTATATATGTATGCATCTAGTTAACAATACAATTCTGTACAGATTGTGGTTGGTTCAGTGCGTTTGGCTGATGACCTTCAAGTAGTGCATTAGATGCTCGCCAATGTTTGGCTTAATGTAGAAGATGCACTGCGTCCGCCGTCGCACGGGATCCTCCAGATCGTGTTCGTTCAGCTGCAGCAGATCACTCAGCGAATCGTTGGCCAATGCATGTGCACGAGATGCGTTCAGGAAGTTAATGATGCGCTCATTGGTGTACTTCATCTGCTGTAAATAGTACAAATTTGATATATTTAGAATTGAGAATACTCTGGCGCCATAAATGTTACTTACGCCCTCAATATCATCGGCCTGCTCCTGCTTCAGACTCAAGTACATCTTGGAGGCATCCTCCCGGTCGGCAATAACCTCCACCTTTAGCACAGGCAAAATGAATGTCAGCTCATCGCCTGGCCGCTCCATTATCACCAGCAGTGTTGAGGTGACAAAGAGCAGTGCGGGACGCATTTGTCCCTTCAGCATTAGCGTGATCTCCTGGAAGAACAGAATCTGATCGCTGCTCAACTGTTCGGGCAGGTGACGCCAGATGCGATAGGAGCTGGCATGCAATGCCATATTGCGCGTTTCACTCGGTTCCACCTGCTGTGGCATCGTATTGAAGCCTACCGTATGGAGCACACCTTGCCCGGTGAGCGCCAGCATCTCAGCAGCACCACTGATGGGCTTGGTCAGTGCACCAACAATGCCTTTGGTTAGACCCGTTAGAACTCCGACGGAGGTGCGCGCCTCCAGCGTATGATGCGCCAATCCGCCAACAGCGCCCAGTAGACTAATACCCAATCCCGTCAGACCTTGCGTCAGGCCATCCGCAAAGCCCTGCGGACGAGCTCGGCGCCGCGCCTCCGTCAACTCAATGTGCTCCGAGTCAAGCGTCAGGCGGTCCAGATTGCGAGCCACAGAACCGGCCAGTTTGGTCACCGAATTAACCGTGCCCGCTGTCACATTGCGCAGCAGCGAAGCTGATCCTTGGGTAACGCCTACAAGGAATCCCCACGGACCCCGGAACAGACCCTGCACCGGCATCGAAACGAAGTCACGCAGTCCCGTGGTGAATGAGCGCGCCAGGCCACTGGGACTGCCCAGAATTTCAAGGGAACCCACCACCCAGCCGGCGCCAAAAATAGCTCCGCTCAAATAGTGCAGACCCAGGGATTGGCCAAAGCGCAGCGGCACCGTCAGAATCTGCTGACGCTCATAGCGGGAGAAGGACAATGGTGAGTGATCCAATGCAATATATAGACGCGAGGATGTGTGCACAGAGAGCAGCAGACTAAGTGGCTCCACAATGAAACTGTTCAAACGCAGTGGCTCCGCAATGTACAGCGCCTGGGCAACCACTTGCTCCGGCAGCAAGGTCTGACCACCTGCCAATTGGATACGTTGGCAATCGGCTTGCGGTGTGTAGACACAATTGGAGGGGGCGCACTCGACCAGTGTGTCCAGCAGCTGATTGAGATACGCATCCTCGATGTAGACACGCAGTGGCTGCAGCTGACAGCGCACGGCTTGCAGCTGCAGTTCATCCTGGTAGAAGACAAAGGACAGCTGGGAGATGGGCACACGTTGCGCCTGACGCTGATAGATCGCATCCAGATCGTAGACCTGGGGCGAACTCGTATGGCGCTTATACAATTGCTGGGCGCACAGCAGCACCGGAAAATCATATTTGCCAGTGGAGTACAGTTGATTGTCCACCTGTAGATTGGGCAGTTGGAGATGCAGCTCTCTTCGCTCGTCGTCATCATCGTAGGCCAACATCACATCATCAGCATACATGTTGCACACCTCAGTTTTGAGATAATCCCGCTGCCGATCGTTCGTCTGCAGACTGAACACAAAACTCTTGAGGAACAAACGCAACGAGACCTTCAATCCCGTCTCGCACTCATCGTTGAAATGAATGCAATCGGGTGCTCTGCGAACTGGATCCACATCTGTTGGTTGCTCCACTGTTGGTGCAGCCGGGCCGAGTTTTTCACTCTCCGGCAGTAAATGTTGTGCATCCTCTGGCTGCTTTAGGCGTGAGCGTATATCCTTCACGGAGAACTCCAGCTGTTGTGCAATGTAGTAGATATTGAAGCGTATCGCTCGATGCCTATCACAGATGACCACTTTGATGTCACCATGATTGGGCACGTGTATAAACTTCTTCCACGATTTATCAGTGCGTATCGGCTTCGACCACATTAACTTGTTTTTAGTTGATTCATCTTAAAAGAGTAGAAATCAATTGAAGATAAATATAATAAAATATATCAAATATAAGATTAAGCACACCATTGTTCAGCGCCAGGGAGAGGTTGCACATGGTGAATTCCACATCGGGAAAATTGGCATACATCTGGGGTGGTGTGTAGTAGCACTTGCTAAACGGCGCAATCAGCTGGTGCCACTCAAAGTGTTTCCCGGCAAACTCGGGCGTGGTGCAGGTCACATTGCTGTTGCCCGAGGCGCTGGTTTGGGCCACCACAAACCTCAGACTGGTATTGTTGCTGATTATAATCGCAGGCGCTGTATCCCTGAACACATTCAGATAGTAGACATTGTCCTTTTCGATCAGGGTTATCATTAGTGGTATGGATGAGGCACCATCCTGCAGACTGAAGCAGCGACGAGTGAACGGCAATGATAATGGAATCGGTATGGAAATGTCCTGATTGCCATTAACTACAAAGCACACAAAGTAGACAAATGCTGTGTCGCTGGTGTGCTTCGACTTGCGCGCATTCAAATCGTGGAACAACTCGATGGTGGAGCCAATATTCCTATTAGGATGCAGAACTACTTTTATCACCATTTAATATATAATTTGAAGCACTTACTTATTACGCTTTCCCTTGGCGGAGATTAGATTTCGTATATTTTTTGCAATGTCCAGCGATTTAACATCGCCGCGTCCAGCGGTTTCCTTGTGATCCATTGTCAGCGGCAGGGCATACAGCATCAGATCCGTACAGTTGGCAATGACAAACTTGGGGCGCAACTTGAAAACCCGTCGCCCATCCTCCAGCTTATAGTCGAGCATCAAGCGGAGCACATCCTCGTTGCGCACCACAACAATGTCCACAAAGGAATTAACACGCAGCAGGACATGGCGGCCACCAGGTGGAGCAGGAGTCTGATTCTCCATGCAAATAGGCATGGATGAAATCCAGCTGATGTCAAATGGCAAATCGACAGTAAAGTGGCTATTGATCACCGGCAGCATTTCCAGGCAATTGGCTCTGATATGGTAGCGAGCAGCCCCCTTTGCCACACAGATGCTCACATCCAAGCCGGTGTCATTGATAAACGTTCCCCAGGCAGCGATTTCCAGGCCCAGTGTGCACGAGAATTCGCGGGTTGCCTGCACCCGATATTGCAAATCCAGCATGTTGATCAGCTCGCAAGGACGTTGAATTTGCAGCTCGTCGGCATTGTTCAGCGGCCATTTGGGTTTCGGTGTCTTGTCCAGCTTGTGCAGCGTCTTCTCAATCGTCCAGTCCGCGGGCTCAAAGTGGAAGAACTTGTGCCAATCCATCGACTTCAACATGAAGGTGTATTCGCTCTTTGAAGCGGACCCAAGAGCGCATCTGTATATCAATTAAACATTAATGCATAAGGATTCAAGTATTCAACATGGCAAACATACGGAAAATCAAATTTCACACAATGCTCGGTGGAGTGGGTGGTGGGCGTGCTCAAGGCCTTACAACCACCCTCGCCGGGAATGGCAAAGTGTTCCTCGGTAACGCTCTCCGTTGCTTGCAGTTCGCAGCTGAGCCAATTGCAGATCTCAAAGATGGGCCAAATGCTGACGAGTATCCGTTGCGGCTGAAAATCATCAGCACTGTCCACGGCAATGTCCTCGCGCAGAACTCGCACCCACAAGCTGATGAACTGTTGCGGCAGCTGTGTTGGCACTTTCACCAGCCAAGGCAGACTATTGTTGGGCTTGAGGGGAATGTCGCCGGTGCGTCCCTTGCCATGACCCGTGCCCAGCTTGAGGCTATAAAAAATTGAGGATAAATAAATTGAATTCAAAATTAGTTTCAGCCAAAGCACAAACCGCATAGTGATGTCCGCATTGCGCACCACCGACTGATAGAAGGAGATGCGTCCCTTGCCAGCAAGCAAATGGCCAAGCGGATTCGCAGCTTGTTCAACGCCCTCGGTGTGAAATTCGGTTTGCAGCTCAAAGGGTACCATGCTCAGCAGTTCAATCTGTCCCTTGACCAGGATATACACTTGCGTGGCGGACAACTTGCGCTGCTTGATCGTAATGCAATGCTGGCCAATGCGAAAGTGACGCACAAGATCATCATCATCGAACTTGAGGGCAATGTGCACCGAATCGCTGATCTCCACTTGATTCGTTGCACTATTTTCTATGAAGAACGTCAGCTCCTGGCAATGGCAATCACTGCAGAAATAATATGCACGCAATTCTTGAGGCGCCAGAGAGATGCGCTCCCCCGTGCCTGTTTGACCAAAGGTGAGAGTCGTCTGCATACGATTGACAATCACACACTTGGGCATCAAAGTGTGGACAATGTGGCGCTCCTGCAACAGCTCCTGCCAGTGGTACTTGGCACAGAGCAGTGTGTGTATGACACAAGGACTGCAGTTGAAGCGCAATTTGTCCAACAAAATGTTGGCGTGCAACAAACGCTGCCTTTTGTTGTATCTCAAGTAGCTATGGAAACTCATCGGCTCCATGATGTCCAGCATATTGAGGTAGCCATAATCGAGGCATTTGATCCGACTACGAAAGTCCAACTCAACGTTGTAATTAGTACGTGTATAGATCGCTCCATGCAGCTGCAGATCATCCACTTGGCACGTGAGAAACGTTTGTGTGATGTCCGTGGTGCGCCTCAAATTGTATTTCTTGAGCTGCGACGGCAGCACATCCGATACATCCGGTTGGTTCAAGAAATTGAGCTCCATATGCTGGCAACACAGCAGCAGTTGCAGTTTCGGCACCAGCGCCGAATGAAATGTGGTATCGATGCGCATGCAGCCAACCAGCACCTTTGGATGCAATATGAAATCATTGTCCACATTTCCCTTAAAATCCTGCATGACACGATTGCTGTCAATCTGTGAATTGAAAGTGAATTAACAGTTTGTATAATCACTAGAAAATATGCGCAGCAAACTTACCGATTGCAGTTCCTCGTCCTCGTCCGTATCGAAGCAAGTGCCATCCACAGAGATTAGCGACTGCATGATAACCACTCGCCAAATAGTGGCGCTTATATTGCGTTCTGGTGGCTTCAACTGTTTACTCAGAATCTCGGAGAGCTCAAAATCGCAGTAATGCAAAAATGTTTCATGCGTTTCACTAAAGTATTCCATGCGACACTTGATATGTATGGGATTCTCGACCTGCTCAAAATGGGAAACAGAACTTAAGCAAACTGAATGATTTGGTAATTACTTCGATCTTACTTACCGCCATTGGCACTGGATAGATATGTATGCTGCTCATTTGACGCGGCTGTGGATACCGCCAGCAAATGATGCCATAGTTCTTTTTGATGATCTGCACCTGGTAAGGCATCGGCAGCATTGTGTCCGTATCCAAATAGACAAACTGAAAGGCGCCAGCACTGCAAATGCAACAATTGAAATTTAATAAATATTTGTCAGGTAATACAAAAAAATAATTTAAGCACCGACCGCAAATCATCCTGATAGAATTCCAGCTTGGGCTTGTGTGACGTTTTGGAGCGCACAATCGAGTCGTGGGTGGGCGTATACTGTGCCAGCCTCTTTGGCGGCACTTCCGGTGGCTCACCCAGCATGGGGCGATGCTGCAGGAAATACTGCCACTGCCGATTCAAATGCTTCGTAATATTATCCAGACCATCGCGTGCCCTGCGCATATGGACAATGTTCAGAATGCTGGCGTCCACGTGCAGCACATTGAGCTTAAGGGTGATGCTGGTCAGGAGCTGATCGCACCACGACTCACTGTGCAGATCGGCGGAGAGACGCATCAGCAACGGATGCAGAAAAATCCGTTCGCCCGTCTGCACATAAATGGAGCCCAGAGTTGACTTGATGGAGGCCTTTTGCGGTCGTGCAATAAACTTGACGTGGGCAATGAAGTCGAGACAGACGGCACTGCAGCAAAATGTTTGTGGCTCATCGTAGAACTTGACGGTGATGCGATCACACGACAGATGCAATCGATCCGCATTAAAGCAGTGCAGCTTCAATTGGCGCAGCGGGGTTGTGTACACCACCGGTCGTTCGCTCCGTTGTGGAAAGTAGGGCGTTGCCTGGAGTAACTCATAGATATGGATGAGATCGTCGGTGAGCAGCTTGACGCTGCCTTCACAGAGGCGAAGTTCCATCCACCTGCGCAGTTCAATATCCACCTCGACCTGTTGGTTGCGATCCGTGTGCGCCTTGACGGTGAGCAGCGGCGGTGGAATCCCGGAGCTGCCCAAAGTGCCAGGTTGCGTCTCGAAGATCGGGTCGGTGAATTGGCCACTCAACGCATCGCTATAGCTAACAAAATCGCGCTCGGCCACCGACTTGGCCAAGTATATGCTAAAGTCGAAAACGGAAGCCTGTGTGATGGACGCACGCAACGTTTGCGTTGCCATAAAACTGGGCTGAGATATGGTGACGAGTAGCAAGGGTTTTAGCATCATCTGCTCCTCCACCTCGAGCACATCGTAGACCCTTAGAGCAAACATGCCAGCCACAAAAGAAACGCTGCGCGGATAGCTAAGTTTATGTCGCACAAGTGCGCTATGTCCCAAAGATTGTGTTTGTGCAATGCGCACTTTGCTGGTCATATTAATGCCAGAATCGCTCTGGCAGGAGCCGAATGCGGTGTCCGTGGTGCTCTTCGCACTCGAGAAGGTCTTTGGCAAGTGAGTGGCACGTTTTTTAGCATAGGTCTGTGACCACTTATCGTTGATATTACTGATTGACTTATTGGAACTTGTGGAAGTTGAAGAAACACTCGCAAACGGTGTGTCCTTTTTGGCGCAGATCTGATTGAAAATACTAGTAAAATACATATATATTTATATATGTTTGCAAAAGGACTAAAGAAACGCACCTGTTCAAGCGCTGCTGGCGGTGCAGAATGCAGGACATCAGGTGAATCTGATGTGTGTTCAGCGTCGCCACAAAATCCGTCACACAATTGTACTCGACACTTTCACCACAGACCAGGAAACGATCGTAGCGAATGGCTGGCGCATAGACAGTTATGAAATCAAAATCCCTGAATATATCCATGTACTCCAGGGCTGTGGAACGCGTCTGACTGTTCCACTCCAGAGCCGGATTGCTATGCTTATTTGTCAGCGTCTCCTCCAAGCGATACTTTTGCGTTTGCAGCCAATTGCCCGAGGAGAGGGAAATCTGTCGTACGCTTAACTCGTACTGGCGGTCCTCGACAAGGGCACCCGGCGTGCTCAGCATATTCAGCTCAGCGGCCTTGTTGTAGATATCCTGACGTAAGGGATGACGCACCAGAGGATTCTCCACACTCGGCGACAGTTTAATGCTCTCAATCTATTCGCGTATACAGAATAAATAATAATGCAGAAATTTTTTTCGATTCACGATTTCACTTACCCGCATCAAGAGGACTGTGCAGCATTTCTTTTCCGTCTCTACTGGCACGTATATATAGATACCCTTGCTGTTCAGATGCACAATGGGCAGATCCTGTACTGTGGTTATGCCGGTCTCTTGGACTCGAGACGTGTTGTAATCCCGGCCATTAGCGCTGCGTATTATCTCAAGCAATTCGCATTGGGATGTCAAAAATTCAGTGATACAATCCAGATCCAATATCATTTCAATTGGCTGCACCTCAATGAGGAGTTCAGAAATTGTGCGACGTTTCTTGTCAAGATTACGTGCACCAATTTTCGAATACAGATCTTGCAGACTGACAGTTGTGACCACAACACTAATCAGTGGCAAATTCGTACTATCTCCCAGCATTTTAATGTGGAAATTATCCTTGAGTTTCCATTCATTGAGGACCTTCGCCTCATAGTAGTTCAAGCTGACGTTTTCCATCTTTGTGGTGATTTTGGTAAAATCCTCATGCCTATCGACATTCAGCAACAGATCCTCAAAACTTAATTGTAACTTGCGTTGCCGGCGATCGCTAAAACTTTCAATTTCCATTGAGATCCGTGGAATAGTCCACTGGCAAAAGAATATTACGGATGCCTCGGTATTTCCAACTAAACGACAGAAATTTATTTTACTTATCTTTTTAAGGAATATTTAGAAATAATTTAGCTTACCAGTGTCTCTAGGAGGTGGCTCAAAGTTCGGATCCAGATCGAGGAACTCCTTCATAATGGGATAATTCTGTGCGCTACCTGTGCAAATTTCTACCATCTGTTTCTTTGTAACCTCAGAGCACTGCTTATTGTGAGCCAAAACTCGCAACGATTTAGAAATTGAAGCTATAATCGAATAGTGCTCATGCAGAAGTTTAATCTGTGAATGGAAATAGTTAGAAATGGAGTTATACTCATTACAAAAGAAGCACGTACGTTACGGGCAAAGATGTTTATCGCTGACATGTCCACGTGCACATTGATTGAGTATGTGTCAGGCGTCTCCAAGACTTCAACCTGATCTTCATCAGTAACCGGGTTAAATTCCACTTTTCGAGACTGCTTCTGAATATTGCGTTCCTCAAGAAATGATTCTTGAGGTTTCTGCGACGGTGCAGGCTTCTTGACCGTCTTAGAGGATAATGCCAGCATGATGGTTGTACGCACCGGTTCAAGAATCATTTCAGTTTGGGTCATCCGGCGATAGCACACATAAAAGTCACTGAACTCCATACACATATTGCACAAATCCGGCGTGTTGGGCACCATTATGGTGGTGCGTATATTGCCACGCAACACATCGTCGCCGTTGCTTGACTTGATGCGCATGCGCAGCACTCGAATCGATGTGTATTCCACAGCCAAATCTTTGCTGGTCTTGCGTAGCATCAGCTCGCACACATCGATCCGGCCTTGGGCCAGTTCGAGGAACACAACCATTGTGCTGAGTCGCCGCATCAGCGGCCCCAAATCAATGCCCGTCGGCGTTGTAATTACTTCGCTTGCGGACGCCGCCTTAACTGGTTCAGGGTTCGTGGCCGGCTTCTCATCCCGCTCGGAGCTAGCGTGTATTGTCTCTGCGGGTATGGAGACTTTCCGACTATTTGTGCGGCTCAGGCGACGCACATTCACTTCACTTTGCGTCAGCTTAGCCACTGAATTAAACGAAAGAGTCGAATGCGAGGCCAACCTCTCCGACTGACTATACGCATCAAAGTCCGTTTCAATATCTGCAAAGAAACCGAAAGTGGAAGTTATTGCGTTGATTGCAAGGCCAACCAATTTCATGGAAAACTGATCTGGGCAATTGCCAGTCATGTATAGCCTTAATTAAAACCACATAATTTTAGGCAATCGCTTCTAGATTGAATAAAAACGTTTTCTTATAATTAGAAATTATTATTAGGAACGAAAAAAATTAAATTTTTTAGGCAGATTATTTAATATATCACTTACCATTCTCTAAGCAGAGCTCGACGTTCTCAAAAGAACTGAGAAACTGAAGCAGATAAATATCGAGAGTTAGACGGAACGACTCCAGCCAGAGACAGACTGCCGTTGCGGGTATCTTTTTGCGCTTCTTTTCGTATTCCTCCAAGGGAAACTGCAATTGCAGCTCCAGCCATTTGTTTGCAGCACCCTTCTTTGTCGATAAGACGACGTTGCGCATATTCATCATCGTGTGATAGACATCGGCGTTGAGGTTGCGCAACGAGAACAGCACGCTGAAGTGGCTGTGATATTTGTGATAGTTGAGACGAACTTTGGTGACCATCGTTTGCAGCCGGATTACATCCGAGGTGTTGTTGGCTTGTGCCACCATCTTGGCGAGAACGCCCAACTGGGCGCCATCGTAGCACAGTATCAATGGTATGATGCTGCTAATAACGACCAGTTCACGCTTGGAGAACTCTAGATTGACCAATTCCGTTTGTATCTCGGCCGTTTCAAGAGCAGTCACGTTGCGACGCCAGTGATTGGGCAGGAGCAGACGATTGAACTGCACCTGCATACTGGGTATATTCAGCAGCTTGGCCTTGCCCATCTCCGGTGTGGTATTGACTGCCATCAGCGTCAGATTTTTCACATTGAATTTGTAGGTATTGTAACAGGAGTCGATTATCTCACGCGGCTTATCCTGCAGATGGGTAATCAAATGCACCAAACGTTGCGGATTCGCTGGGCCACAAATGACACCCTCGGCCAAGTTGAACTTCAGCTGTAAATAGGGCAACAGGGATTGATTGACGGTGGTGGTCAACCGATGATGATTGATCGCTGACGAACTGTCCGCGCTCTGCTGACGGGGATAAAACTTGACGATCATGTCCCGCAATTCGATCTTGTAGTTGCAGGTGGGCATGAAACCGATGAGGTATTCGGAATCCGCATACGTCATGTTCATGATCTTGTATTCCTGATTCTTGTTCACTGGAGTGGTGATGCCATAATTTTCGGACTCTGCATGATATCCTGGATAATCGTAAGGACGCAATAAATCACTAATTACATTTTTAACCTGAAGAAACGACTGCGAAAAATGGAATGTAATCCCAGCCGATAGCACCCGATACTTGACACGCAGGCCCATATCCTTCATCTGGGCATCCGACGTGCTGGGCCGGGCAGCACGGCACTCGACAATGTCAAAGGCGAGCACCGGACTGCGAAAGAGCATATATTCGTCGGTGTTGCGGGCAAAATAATCATCATGATTGCTGCTGCACCACGTCCGATCCGCAAACATGTATTGCTCATCAAAGAGACTCTTGTCGATAAAACCTCGCTCGCTACGGAACTACAAAAAAAGGGGAATAGATCAACGGATGAGTATAAGTATATGTGTAAATGAACGCAACTACCTCCTTTGTGTTAACTAGACTGCGACCCATGGGATCATCGCTGCGATAGACGCCCAGCGGTTCCATGCAAATGCTGGACAGACCCGCCCTCACATTCGTCCAGTCGTTCTCCTTGAGTTGCGATCGCTCGTAGTAAATGCCGCCCAAGCTAATCCGCAAGATAGGCGTATAGCGAATCCGCTTAATGCCGCCCATGGCCTGGTCGTTAATTAGCTCCGAGTTCTTCAGCTGAAAATTCAACTCCTCCGCATAGACGCCTATATCGAAGCCATGACCAATGGGATTCTCGTCGGTTGCAGGAGCAGGCGCTGATTCAAAGCTAGGCAAGAGGTTCCATGCCCACCAGAGCATTGAACTTGATGCTTCGTTGCTAGGCGGCGAGACGGGAACATTCCCCGAATCCACTGGTTCAACCAAATTAAAGGTGTCCTCTTCCATGTCGGCGGGCTTCAGTTCCAAAAGCATTTTCAGCAACCTCATGGCCATGGGCAGCTGCAGCGACGACACATTGATATCCAGCGACTTGGTAAAGACACCAATTCGAGTTGTGCTTGAAGTGCTGACCGTGTTTGCGTTATATTTGAGAAGCACACGGACCTCAAGGGTGCAACGATAGAGTACCGGCTCCTGGCACACCTCAATGCGGCCAGCCGTATTGCGCTTGTCCAGGCATATGGTCAAATCGGATACCTGCAACAGTTTGCGGATGAAAACATTGACGGGATTCACATCGACCATGGCCTGTTGCCATTTCTCGTCGGCGGCACAGAAGTTCAGGTATTGAACATTCATGGAGACGACAATGTCATCCTCGACATACTTCAGTATGATGTTATGGCACTGCAAATTGATGTTATTGATTATCTTGTTGACCACACCCGAAGTGGTGGCGCCCCCAGCGGCTTGCTGCTGCTGCTCATTGCTGGCCACGTCCGTTTGGCGTTTGCGTCGCTGTTCGTGCAGCAGGGAGGCGCGACGCTGTTTGGTCTCCTCGTTGGGCAGCTTGGCGACAAACTCAATCGTATTGATCTCAATGCGCACCGGTTCCGATGTCAACTTGGTCCACGGCACCAAAATTGACAGCTCGTGTATGTGGCCCGAGACGAGCTCAATGGGTAAATTCAGCTCCTGTTCGAGCACATCCAAGCGCAGGTCGAGATTTTGAAAGGTGACAGCGCCCGCCCACAGCGATATTTGGGCATCTTCGTCGCGAAGGTTTTTCACATATTTCGCCACGTAGTTGAGCAAAATTGGTGTTAAATAGGACTCGAGTTTAAACATTGTGGCTCGCTCTCCGCCAACTGCCGAAGTCGACGACTAAGCGCATTTACCAAATGTGCGCTGAGCTCGATCTTTTCAATTGTTTTGTCGCCGTGCCTAATCTAATACATATTTAGTTAATTTTGAGACGATTATATGCCGAAAATAAAACAAAATAAGATTTGTCAATGTTCTCAATTGTTTACTTTTTAGCCCCGGCACACAGTGTTGGGTAACGATCCAGATGTTCTTCTGCAGCAACACTGTTCAAAAATAAAAGGTGCTGAAAAATTTTAATGAATGATGTTCATAAAAAATTGATAATGCTTCTTTAATACTTGTTGTATATCATCAATTCGTTTGTATAATAAAATATTTGTAATAAAATTGTTTATATATGACCATCGATCAGTCGGTTGAGACGTGTAGCGACCCCGCTCAATCAAAACAGCTGTTTCAAGCAGCAAGCACAATTGTTGACAACGAGGAACAACAGTTGCAATCCGACTTTCAAAATGCCACAAATAACAAAATCTGACGCGGAATTTGGTAAGCAGCTGAAATTACTTTACAATTCTTTCAGTTGTAAATTGTTAGCTTTTTCAGATGTGGTCAAGTACTTTCTGCAACTGCTTGAAGATGACAAGGACATGTCCTCGGGTATAGCGGCAATTAAAACCCTGCTCATGATATTGGAAAAGAAACAATGTAACGTATATATTAATATATATATATTTATATCTGTCAATTAAGTTGTACTTTCAGTTGGCACCATACACATTTTGCACACCACAATGCGCGAAGCAGTATCAGCCATGCGGAATACGGACTTGTCAATTGCTGCCATCGTTTCCGCCGGGGAGTTATTCTGTCGCTTTATAACACTGAGCCTGGATGACAAGAACATGGAAGAGTGCCGCCAAATTATGTTGAATCGTGGCAAAATCTTCCTCACCAAGTTGCTCAATTCACGACAGGTCATTTCACAGCAGGCACAACGCTTCATTAGCGATGGCTGCCGCATCCTGACTCATTCGCGTTCCCGTGTTGTCCTTAAGGCGCTGATCACCGCATCGCAGAACAAGAAGAGCTTTCACGTGTTTGTGACGCAGGGAGGGATGGGGAACTCTGGGTAGGTAAACAGCAAATGGCAGTGGCAAGTATTTCATCTCATGCCTGGTGATCCGTTTCAGTGAGGAGATGGTGCAGGAATTGCAGGCGATGGGCATTGATTGCACACTCATATTGGACTCGGCCACGGGCTATGTGATGGAATCGGTGGATTTCGTAATGGTTGGCGCGGAGGCCGTTGTGGAGAGTGGCGGCATCATAAATCGCATAGGCTCCTACACAATGGGTTTGTGTGCCCGTGAAATGAAAAAACCGTTCTATGTGCTCTCCGAGAGCTTCAAGTTCTCACGCCTCTACCCACTAAATCAAAGAGATCTACCCAATGAGTATAAAGTGAGCATCAATGTCCAAGCTTAAGCTTCGCTTTCATACTCGATTTTTAATTTAATTGCAGTACTCGCGCAAACATTTAAATGATGTGTCCAAGGTGCATCCACTAGTAGACTATACACCTCCTGCATATATCACGTTGCTCTTCACCGATCTGGGCATATTGACACCATCGGCCGTTAGTGACGAATTAATCAAACTTTATATGTGAATGGGAATAAAAATTCAAAACGATTGATTGGCTTTAAGAACTGATTTCATATTTTTGTGATTGTGATTAAACCGAAATACATAAATACGATATATACTATATTATAGGCATGCATATATAAATATATATATATCTAATTTATATATATTTATGGTAAATACCATCTCATGCATTACTCATTCAATTTGCATTCAGTGTGGAAGCTAGATGGGCCTATCGCTCACAAAGTAAGCTTCAATATCATGCTCATTATCATATTCGGAGCCCAGATCATCGTAGTTATCGACGCTGAAGCGTGAGCTGTTGCTGCTGTTGCCGCCATCTCCATTGCTGTACTCGCTGTGATCCTCTAAATCATCCGAATACTCGCTCTCCTCATCCAAATCATGAACACCGATCAGATGTTCTTCAAAGGCATCGGCCTCCTCCAAATCGCTGGCATTCTATGTGTGGATAGAAACAAATGTATTATTTTAGTAATATAGCAAAGTAGGACTCAGTTTTCACAATGTTTACCACTTGACCCGTTTCTATGTTAATCTCAATCTGAAGCCGAATATCCATGACCAGGAAGGCCGTAGTGACCAGCACTGGTATGGTTAAGCGACTCTTCCACGCCAAATCAGTGAGAAACAGAAACACATTGCCAAACGTTGACTCCATCGTACGCTACTCTAGATGTCTTCCTTTTCCCGTACGTCTGGTTGTTTCTGCTCCTCTTGCTCTTCGTCTTGCGTCTGATCCTCGAGAGCGTCGTAGTCGACAATCTGAAGTGTTTCGCCAACTGTTACCGCCTGCACGGGGATTAGATGACGATGCAAACGACCGCTTTCGATGGGCGAATCAAAATCAAACAATTGCTCGAGTCTTGTGGCTGGCACACCGTCAGCGGCCAGCAGGGTTCGCATACAATCCTCTCTCTTCTCCTGCAGGGAGTCCAACAATTTGCCACCCTTTTGTAATTTTTCCAGTTTTCGCTCTACGTACGTATGTGGGGAAAGGGTGTGAGAACACAAATTAAAATAATGGAAAATAATGACACAAATCTCATGAATGAGTAGCCCAATGGCTTGTTTATTATTTAATATTTATACCTAGCAATTGCAAATAATTTGCCGAATCGGGCAGTGGCTCCAATCGTTGTTGTTGTTGTTCTTTTTGTTTTTGTGATTCTGTTTTAACATTACTTTCGCCGATTTTCTCCGCTTTATTATTGGGGTTGAAATTATCTTCGAATTTCTCAATCACCTCTTTGTTGCCGTTCTTTTGTTGCTGTTGTTTAATAATGCTATTGTTGTTGTTCACTTGCCATGGATCGGGTTTGGCAACTGACATGTTTTTTACCAACTATTAAACACATTAGCAGCATTAACTTTTGAACAAATCTCAAAATATTCACATTTGTTTATGTAAATATAGGTCCCGCTTAAGCAGATATTTATAATATGTGCCTGTTTTACAGCTTGTTTAATGTTTAAGAGTTCATTTTCCACACTATATAAAGTTTATGAGCATTTACTTTTTATATATCTTTATATTTTTAATCACAACAATAATGCAAAACCATCAATGCGAAATTAAGCAGTGCTGTAAAGGCTAAGAAAAATGACATTAGCCAACACTGTAAACTTAACAGCTGCTAACTTCTCAACAGAGGC
Source organism: Drosophila cognata (assembly GCA_035041535.1). Lineage (NCBI taxonomy): Eukaryota > Metazoa > Arthropoda > Insecta > Diptera > Drosophilidae > Drosophila > Drosophila cognata. Next base: position 4,919,291 of record JAWNLC010000571.1, on the reverse strand, counting down.
TGGTCTAATTTTGGAAATCATACTACTCTATTATATATATATCTGTTATAATAATAAATATTTAGCCTATACATTTTTAATCACAACAATAATAAAATTATATGCAAAACTATCATTGCGAAATGGAACAGTGCTGTAAGGAGTAAGAAAAAGTACATGACATTTGCCAGCACTGCAAACTTAACAGCTGTAACTTCTAATTTTTAAAAACATATTGTGTATTTATAAATACAATCTGTAATAATAATGGATATTTCGGCGCTGTCAGAGTCAAGTTTCTCTGCCGCTGATTGGATCAATGCTAACTACAGGAAATATAGAGAAGAAAATGATAAGAAAGAGAGCAATAGCAGAAGCAACAGCACCTCAGCCTCAGCCACATCGTTCATCCAAAGCTACGTGGCCAAGTTGCAGTTGTACGTGCAGCAGGTGAACTATGCCGTCGAGGAGTCCAGCCAGCAGGTGGTGGCCAGCATGCCACGAATTGCCAAGGAGGCGGCAACACTTCAATGCGACGTTGCAATGCTGCAGCAAAAGATGAGCGCCATGCGTCAAGAAGTGGCCGCCGTGCAGGAGGAGACGGGTGATTGTATGGCCACGCTGGAACGCTTGAATACGCTGCAAAGTAAGCTGCAGGCTGCTAAGGAATCACTGCAGGAGTCTGATGGTTGGGGCAACCTACTGGCCGAATTAGAAGATTGCTTCGAGCGCAACGATTTGAAGGTGACAATCTAAGCTATATGAAGCACTTACATTAATTATTAATCTTTAACACAGGGTGTTTGCGACAAGTTGACGGCGCTTCAGAAGTCGCTGCAGGCGCAGGAACAGCTACCCGGGCATGCCGAACGTCAGACGCAGGTTGAGGACTTCAAAAATCGTTTGGAAGCGATGGCATCTCCCAGTCTGGTGCAATGCTTTGCCGAATCAAATCTGGAGCAAGCACAGCGACATGTGCAAATATTTGCCAGCATTCAGCGATTGCCGCAACTGCAGCAATATTATCGTGCCGTGCAGAAGAACGTGCTGCAACAGCAGTGGAAACAGACACTCGAGTTGCAGATAGTCGCCGAGTCGCAACAGACGATGCCACAACAACAGCATTTCCTCACGCTATTCTACGATCAACTCTTGGATCACTGTCAGCGCCAGCTCAAATGGTGCGTTCAACTTTTTGTAGAGGACGACGAGGAAGCTCAATCGCAACCATTCCTTGTCATCGCTGAACTATTGCCAGCGCTGCAGCCGACGCGAGATGCCCACATTCTGCAACTGTTGAAGACCTCGAATGAGCGCCTGGAACTATTGGCCCAGTATGCACAGGCCAATCAGAATTTTGTGCTTCATCTGAGCTCAACGCTGGAACAGTCACATATTAAATTGTCACCCGAATTGCATCGTCAGCTGGCTGAAGCTGTCTTTGAGTATTTCCATAAGTTTATTCAACAATATCCACGCCTGGAGGAAACCCAACTGTCCACCCAAGTGGATCGTTTGCTCTCCAATCAGGCAACGCCCAGCGACGCAGTGCGCCATTTGGAGGAGAGCACACGCAAGCTGTACGAGTGGCTGCAACAGGCCTGCACCCGTTGCGCCTCCATTACCAACGATCTGGCCCTGTGCAAGCTGATCACAGTGCTCAACGGCATCTTCAAGCGTCAGCTGGAGAATTTTAGTCGCACCCAGCGACAGTTAAGCCTCAGCTTGGGTGCAGCTGCAACGGGCACGGGCACTGCACGCAGCGAGAACTGGTCACTGCTGCAGTACACGATGTCGCAACTGCAGTGTCTGGCCGACTTTCAGTTGCAGCTGCATCACCTTGAGCAGATGCTCCATTCGCGCATGGCCACCTTGGCAAACCGGCTGCAACAACCTGTCGCTGCGAATGAGATCACCATCTATCAGACTTGTGAGCCGACGATGCACAAGCAGCTTCTGGCTAACATTGGGGACTATGTACAGAGGCGAGCGGAGGCGACAGCGGCGACCACTGCCGATAGCCTGGGCATCTTTCCCCAGATCTATGCGACACTTAAAACCTATCTGGCCGAGACTCATGACATTACACTGAATATATTATTACAGCCCATCGAGGTGCATTTGGCGCACATCCGTCCACCCGTGGAGGCGTATCCATCGCCGGGCATTAATATGCCCGCATTCAGTTTTGCCCCGCAGGAGAGCATCACACAGATTGGCCAGTATCTGCTTACGCTGCCACAGCATCTGGAACCGTTGCTCCTTGCGCCATCGGCACTGCTTAAGCAAGCCTTGGAACTGTGCAACATTAAGTACACCCAGGCGATTCCCTGTGCCGATGTCCTGCTCTCCCTGGTCGTCGACCAATGCTGTGTCATGTTTCAGGCACAAATATTGCAAATCAAATCGTTGCACGCCTCCTCGGCCACGCAGCTCAGCGTGGATATTGAGTACTTGTCGAATGTGCTCGAGGAGCTCGGTCTAACCATAAATTTGCAGCTATCACAGATCCTTACGCTGCTCAAAGCCGCCCCGGATCAGTATCTGAACCTAAGCAGTGGCTGCGAGCCGCGTCTCGTGACTGCCATTCGGCAAATGCGCAATATTATATCGACACAATAATTAAGTAAAGTAAATCACCTTAAGTGCCAGTATTTATTCCTCCTTTCAAATGCATACATACATATATATATATATATATATAGTTAATTCCAACCAATACAATACATCTGATTTTATAAAACTTGGTTCTCATCTGTCTTATAAATGATAGCTGCACATAAGCCATTCTTGATCGAATTCCGAATGGCTATCATAGCCATATTTCATATATATAAATATCATATATATAAATATAAATATATATATCATATCGCAAAACGACTACAAAAGATGCAATGTTCTTTCGAGATTTTATTACCGGTCGCCAAAGGAATATGAAATACATATTACCATAGACAATGTCTGCATTCGTATATATACCATAGCAAATACGGAAATTTTATGTAATTCTGTCTTATTCATTCAGATGCATATATAATTATATATATAAAAAAAACATCTAAAACCTGGCGCTGTACAAAACTAATGTTGAATCGAAATCCGTACAGTTGCCATATCTTTTATATGGAAATATATGTATATTATGTTGAAGAACAGGAGACTCTATACACTAAAAAAAAAAAGAAAGAAATTTGTTGCCAGATTTGGTTATCGAACTTCTAAGCAATTAAGAAATAGATTTTCGAAGAACGCTAAGATTAAAACCATATAAAACGAAATTCAGTCAATGCAAAATTATATATATTATCAACACGTTAATAGCTATAAAATTAGTATGATTGTTTCTTAGCAAAATAGAACAATAGAATATCCGATGAAGAAAGAGCTGCGCCTGTTCACATTCACTGCTCAAGTTGGTCTACGTGTGATTTTGACGCATTATTCGCCTGCCACCACAGGCTGACGAGGTGCCGCAGGCTGGAGAGGGCGAGAACGGAGTGCACATCCAGTTTCTGATCGTTGGCCAGCCAGTCGCAGTATTCGATGCGTGACGAGGCGTAGGTGCCGCCAAGGCTTCGAATGTGCCGGACGCTGGCAATTTGTGCCGGCCAGAGGCGGGAGCAGCATTCGAGCAACAGATCCAATCGATGAGCAGTCAGTGCCCTCAATTGCTGACCATTGCTGCTGGCGGATGTTTTAGCGAGCACATTTAGTAGTCGAGCCATGCCGGCTATGGATAGACGTGGCGACAGCAACGGCAACAAGTGGAGGAGGACACGCTGAATGCGCAGCTGGACGTGAGCGTAATCCGCCAACTCGGAGATACTGGCGACGACGGCATACCACAGATTATTTACAATGCTAATGACGCCCTCGATGATGTCGAACTGATGGAACTGTGTGTCACGAATGACGCCCTCCAACCAGGAGAGAATGCCGACATGCTCGAGCATAATATCCACGGCGCCAGGTATTTTCACGCACGTGGAGAGCACGGAGAGCAATAACAGATTGGTGTCCAGTGTGCCCAATTGAGAGCTATAAAAGTTGAGCAGCACCTTGAACGTATTGGTGGACACCAGCAGAAAGAGATCCGCACTGCTCTTGATGCCATTGCTTAGCAGCTGGACAATGAACTCCCGGTACTGCTGATGCTCCGGCTCCCGCGAGTAGAAGAATATATTAAATTCGGGTATCGTTTGGAAATTGAAACTTTGCTTCAGCTGCAGATACGTCATCAGGCGCTTGTACAGCAGATGCGTGGGATCTGTGCTCAAATTGAGGCTGTGCGCAATGAAGAGGACGGGTATCATCGGCGGTCGCGGATTACCGCCATGATGTCGGCGCTGTGCCAGCCACGAGTCACGCAACTCTTCCATACCCGACTGGATATTATCGTAGGCCTGCGTCCACAACTGTTTCTCGTAGAACTTTGAGAGCTCAAAGTGGGTGCGATAGCGTTGCTGGCAACAAGCCGCCGCCAAACGCATGTCCTTGTCCATCGAGGACAGAGCACAAAAGCTCATGGCGAGCAGTCCGTTCTGGACGGGCCACTGAGCACGGACCACAGATTCGGGCGCGAAGCAGTGCATCATCAGTGGCAGCATAAAAGCCGGATCATAGCAGCGCTCATAGATCTCCTCACGCTTCGGACACAGCCGGCGCATATCCTTCGTGAATGTGGAGCAGCCCTGTTCCACACGTTGCTCCAGCGGATTATCACCAAATCGATGGGATTTGCTGGAGGGATTAAGAAACTCCAACTCAGGCAGTTGCTGGCTGGGGTGCAGTGTGCGCCAAATGGGAAAGTTCTCGATGGTGTACTGCGAGGATTGGTTCACAATCAGCGCGAGCACCTGGGCCACATTCGTCTCCTGCTGTTGCAGCTTGGCGCGTTCATCTTCGTCGGCAGCACGCAGTGCATAATGCGCCACAGCGCTCTCGCCCCAAATGAATGGACGATACTGGACCAGACCGACATCGAAACGTTCGTAGTGCTCCAGGAGCGCCAGGGCATAGCGATCAGCGGGCGTGAGGCGGGCATGATAGGCACCTAGGATGACAGGTATGTGGGCAGAGTGGAGGGCCGCGGGCGCTTTGCGTGCCAGCGTCTCCAGCAGTTGGAGTAGATGCGTCTTCACAGCGCTCGGCTCGCCCAGCAGATGATCATAACAACAGGAATGAGTGCAAGCCATCTCGTAGAGCAGAGCAGCATCTGCATTGGCATTCTCCTCCTCCTGCTCCTCCTTCTGATCCGCGTACAGTTGATCACAGAGATAAGCCATCAGCTTGAGGAGCAGTCCATTGGTATGCTCCTGCTCAGGGGTGCGCTGATGCTCTTCGGCCATCTGCATGGCCTGTTTCAGGCAGCCGCGACAAAAGTTGAGCCAATGTGGCGCATTCAAGACGCGACTCCAATCTAGCTGCTGCTGCGCCAGCTGCTGCCACCAGTTGTAGCAATCATAGGCCAGCTGCTCCAACTTGTCCAGCTGCACAGATTGCTTCTTCAAATCCAAGGCCATCATTTGTACATTCAGATGGACATAGCTAACAAAGATGTTGGCCTGCTGCTGATCATCCTTGCTGGCCACATAGGCCTGGCTGTAAATCTCGCGCAGCACACGCATCTGAAAGAGCTCAACAGCATCGAATTTGAGCTGTTTGTGGCAGTAATCCAAGCACTCGGATTTGGGCATACAGTGGGCAATTAATGCTGCACTCGCATCCGCATGTTCCCGATATATGAGCGCCGCCTTCTGCGGTTTCTCAATGCTCTTGAGAATTCCATTCTTGTAGATCTGATAGCAACGCTGCAGCAGCGTCGCCTCCTCCAATTGTTGATGATAGCCACGACGGAATGCGACATCCAACAGTGGATAGATCAACTCCTTCTGCTCCACATGCGCCGGCAGCAGTTGCGCAAATGTCTCAGCCAACTGCGGTTTACGTTCCAGAAGCAGGCAGGCGATTCGCACAGCCGATTTGCTCAGCTTGCGATTGCTTGTGGAGAAGAAGCAGCTGAAGAAGGCAGCATCGCAGTCGGCCAGATGATGATGCTGGCTAAGCAGAAACTCCAGCATAGCCAGCTCCAACTGTTCCAGCTGCTCAGCTGATGCACTCTGGCAAAATTCAGCATAATATTGTTGCAGCTGCAGCAGGGATTCACGGCAATCCGCGGGCTCCGGCAGCTGGGCGAGTCGACGCAACAGACGCAGGAGCAGATCATAGTAATGAGGGGCCTTGAGGTAGTGCGCCGCTTGCAGCCCGCTCGTGAGCAACTGCAACATCTGCACACATTCGCCGGTACTCAGCTCAAAGGCATCAACGAGGGAGACACACTCCAGAAACTGTGCCACTTGCTCCACCTGCGACTGACAGCTATTTCCCAAAGCTATCTTCAATGCCATGACCAACTGCAGCCGATAGTAGGAAATATAGTTGCTAAACTTGGCCAGGCTGCGGCAATGTTCGCTGAGGCGTCGCAGGAATCGCACATAGTGCAGCTGCGAATCGCTCGTCTCGCTGAGCAAGTGGCTCATCCGCAGCTGGCTTAGACGAATGTCGTAAATATAGTGAAGTAATCGGAGCGTGTGCGTCTCCTGCTGCTGCTGGTCCTGCTCCTGATGCTCATCTTCAGCGCTGCCCTCCTTGCCATCCAATTGTGATGCAATCTGCAGCAGTCTGATAAGTGAATCAGCTATAAATTGCGATTGATTCGCATTGAGTCGCTGGCTGGCTACCAGTTGGGTGAGCATGAAGAGCAAATTGTGCGCATAGATCATGTTGCGATGCGGATTACGCAGACTCCCAGCCAAGTGCAACTGTTCGCCATCAGGCAGCTGCAGCTCAAAGTTATCCTCGTCGCCTGCTGCTGTTCCCTTGAAGATGACATCAAAGGAATCCTTGTTGGACTCTCCCAACACAGCTTGTTGCAACGCTGCCAACAGTGGCCAATGCTGGGCTACAGTTGCGGGCAGCTGATCCGGCTGCTGCATGTAATCCCTGTGCTTGGACAAGTGAGAGTTGTACAATTGCTGCACCTGCTCCGGTTTGGTGTGATACTGATGAAGCAGCACAAACACCAGCTCCACATAGGCATCGTAGGGTGGTTCAATGGTGACGCCCTGCAACAATAGCGGCATCATTTTGCTTAGCGTCAGAGTCTCTAAATATGCGTGTACCGTTTGACCCCGTTCGATTTGGGTGAGGAGCTGGCGCAGATTCTCCACATTGCTGGTCGTCTCCTCCGTATTGAGGGTGGGCAATTCCTCATCCATCAGCGACAGATCCAGTGAGAGTATGTTGAGGAAAATGCTTGTCACCATGTCCACTGTCTGGGCATCGAAACCAATCAAGGCCTCCAGCCAGATGTCTATCTCACAGCTGGAAAAGTCAAACATGCCCGTATTCTGGAACAGATTGTGCAGCCGTTCACCCGCCTCCAACTGGACGGTGACATTGTCCAGCATGAAGGCCTTGATGAAGGAGCGCAACACCTTCTCGAACAGCTTCTCCTGCGGATGCAGCGAACGTGGAAACAGCAACAGAATCGTCTTAATCGATTTCAGCTCCAGCTTAATCTTTTGCACCTTGTCAAACTGTTCGGCCTGTTCCTCATTGGGTTGTGGGAGTGGCTCATCAAAGTTTGTCTCATAGAGCGGACGCAGCACATCCAAATAATCAAGAATCTGACTGGTATTATTCACAAAAGCGCGATTCTCTTTGCACATGATTAGGATCAGGTCGAGAGTGACCGATAGATGAGCCAGCACATTGACTCCCTGCTCCTGTTTATTCTGTATGCTGAGGTACAGTGAGTACAGTATACTCTCGATGGGCGGAAAATTTATGAGCAAATGATTCAGCAGCTCAAATTTGAATTTTCGCAAGGAGTTCCCAGCACGGTTCGATTGCTCGCGCAGAGCAACCGCGCCAACATAATTGCTGTACTGCGTCATCATGGCGAGGAGCAGGCGACTGACAGCGAGACGCACTTGGAAGTTCGGGTTCTTCAGCATATTCTTGCTGACGATGTGCAGCAGCGCCTCAATGGGCAAACATAGTTCCTTGATCCAATAGCTAAAATCGGTCAGCGTCATTTTGTCCATGGCCAAAGCTAAAGATGTTGGCGGCACTGCTGCAATGATTTGAGCAAGCAAATCAATGCCCTTGGGCAAATCCACGGGCTGCAAGCGTTGCGGACTAACCAAGAAGGAGAAATTTCGGACTGTATGCCTGCCGAGATCGGGACAAGCGTTCAATGTCTTCAAAATGAGCTCCGTTTTGCGTTCGTCGGCATATGGGCGAAATAAGCTGCCCAAAATCTTGCCCTGCAGCTTGTTGTGCTTCTGGCGATAGTGTGTCATCGCGTCGAAGGCGATGCCATGTTTGCGTGACGTGAACAGCAGCACCAGCAACTGATGTGCAGCTGCAGCAACTGCATCCCGTTCCTCCGTCATAATGCTCAAATCGAACTCATTATTTTTGCTGCGCTCCAGGCCCGCAGGTCCCTCCCAATCGTAGAGGCGTCGCAGATACTTGCAGCATTCCAAATCGAAGATGTGCACCTTCTTTGTCTTCAATATGCTGGGATTCTCGAGGACATATTGGCGCAGTGTGTTGAGCACCACGCAAGCGGTGACATGATCATCATTGTACAGACCCTTCACCAGTACACGAATCAACTGGGCACGATCGAGAATATTGCGTATGAGCATCTCATTGCCATCGACGAGAAAGGCGAGCACAAAATGAATGTAAGCCTTGCGCACGGTGTCCTCATCGTCCTTGTCCTGCTTTGAATGGGACAACATTTCGCCCATGGTGCGCACATTCGAGAGTATATCGTAGAAGCTCAACACTTGCCGCCCCAACTGCGAATCCAAGCACACAATTGCCGTAAGCAATTTGAGGGCGCTGCGACGATGCTTTGGCTGTTTCGAGTGCAATAATTGCTCCAGCAGCGCACCATGCGCTTTGAGGAAATAGCGTCCGGCATGTGCAGCTGACTCCAGGTGCTCCTTATGATTGCTCAGTATTTCCATGATGATGCGTTGCAGTGCCTCGCACAGGTAACCTACATGAAGCACATTGCTTGTGTCGATGCGATTGAAGGCTTCTGCCAGTTCCAGTGGCTTGCCACGCTTCTCAATGTACTTGGCCACAATTCGGGGACGTTGCTCGCACATGTACAGAAAGTGGCGCAATTCTGTGGAAATTCTTGTAAAAAAAAGGCTAGAAATTATGTAGAATTTGCTTACCCGTTATAAAGTTATTGCCGAGCAGTTTGCTGCGAAAATTCAACATTTTGAAATCGTTGGGAAAACGCATCAGTTTCTCCTCCGGCTCAATGCCAGAATCGGGACTGGTGTCGGCTTCATCTTTGCGATCTCTGCGAGGTTTTCTCTCTTTCTTCCTTATGGATGGGGTCTCTGTAACTTCTTCACCTTCAGCCTGCTCTTGTGACTCCTCCTCGATCTGCTCCACATTCTCCTCTTTTAAGGCAGCATTTGCACTTACATCTTTTGTATTTTCCTTTTTTGATTGTTTTGCCAACTTTTTAGGTACGGCGATTTCAGCGTCATCTGTCTGGTCTTCGGCTGCTGTTTCGTGTTTTCTTTTACGCTTATTCGTTTGTCTTGCCATTTTTGACTGTCTTTAAATCGAATTTCATAAATAATCAGCGAATAAAACCCAGTTTTATTTTGTTGAACACAAATAACACACACAAACTGCGGCATGCACGTGTTGTGCAGTTTGAATGCCGATTACTTTGCACGAGTATTTTTTAGTATTCATTCTTATCATGTGCTCGCTTTGGCAACAGTTGGGTTTACAGTGCTGTAAAATGTCGTTTGTTGGCGCCGACTCAGAAGCTTTAAATTAATTAATTATTTTTAATGATTGTAATTAAGTTTTTTTTTTATTTATTACAGTATAGAAGTCAACAAATTTACTGAGATATTAGATGATTCATTCTTCAATTCTTCTTCAGATTTAGATGAAATGCAGTATTTTGTAGCTCTGTCATTGAATCAGTTAGTCGTCTTCGAGGGCTCTGTTGGTGACGCCTTCACCAAATGCAGCATTTCCGGAGGAGCCATTGATCGCATTTGTTCCAGGGAATTCCGGTAATGTTGCCGGCCGTTGCTTACCTGGCGCTGGTGGCACAGGTGGCAAATCTATTGATTTGCCTCTACCTTTTCAAAATCAGTTAGACAATAAATAATTGAAATATGATAAGATGTTACATATTAATATTTTAGTACTTACTACAACAACCACCCATAATGATAGAAAGATGTGCGACAGAATCGCTCTTACCAAAGCAGTTGAAAGTTTTTAAAATACTAAATCGGAGAAATCAAACCGGTGACCAATCGTCATTGGTATCTATCTACATAAATACATGCATAGAGTTAACGTTCTGATAAGAAATAGTTGTTTTTGTTTTAAAATATGTATAAAGTGGGTTATCTAAGGTCTTTTGTTCAGCGCACGGGCCAGGTCGAGTGTGTTTGTGAATTTTTACAAATAGATAAGCCTTTATCAATTATGAATTATACAGTTCCCGCCTGAAAATTTAAAAAAAAATATATCGATTAAGTATATCGAATAGATTTTACTTAAAATTGGTTTATTTTTTAATGTATCAGTTTATAAAGTTGAATTGTCAACAGCTGAATTTTTCAAATATATTAATTTATTCGAGCGTCATTTAAATTTAATTTTACCCGCCAACCACATCTTTTTCGACTTACAACACTGCTTCGTAACAGCTGTTTTGCTTGTGCGCATGATCTCTAGTTTCTCTCATTCTCTCTCTCTCTCTCTTTCACTTATCGATGGAGAAACGGCGAGCGAACCGAAACGTAAACAGCGCCCGCTGCCATTTCACGCTTTTCTGATAAAAATGTTTTAAATCAAAAAGTGTTAATTAAAACCCAAAATCAAAGTCAATGTGGCTGTGGACGCAGACGGTTCGTGTGCGCGTTGAACATTGTACAAAAACACATTTCAAATTCGTATGCAGCCAGCATCTGTTTCAATTAATTAATATAACATTATTATTATTCGCATCCAAAAACTCAGAGTGCGACGGCGTTTGGCGCTCGTTCGTGAGCGTGCTTTTTGCATATCTTTTGTGTTTATGTTCTACCTGACATTCTGGAGCATCAGTTGTGAATGTCAGCCACAAAGTGAACTAGCCAACGAATCACTGCCCAAAGCAAATAAACAAGAATCATTAAAAAAAAATCACGACAATAAAACACAGACTCGCCAACGTTCAGATTTCTCTGCATTTCAACAAGAAAAAAGGAAAAAACAAAACAGAAAAAAACCCAATTGTAAAACAGCTTTGCGAGTGCAAATAAATAAAAAATAAAAAACATTTGCTCTTGGCCGGGCCGTGAAAAGCCGCCAAATAGGCAAAGAGTTAGCAGCAGCAATAACGACAACAATGGACGATGAGTTTAAGCTCTGCTGGAAGAACTTCCAGGACAATATTGCCAGCGGCTTCCAGAATCTGTACGACAGAGGAGATCTGGTGGATGTCACCCTTGCCTGCGATGGCAAATTGCTGCAGGCACACAAAATTGTACTGGCCATTTGCAGTCCGTATTTCCAAGAGATATTCACGACCAATCCCTGCCAGCATCCCATCAGTAAGTAGCTATTAAAATATTTATGTATGGAATCATTTGTGGCACGTTCTTTTCACAAGTTCTGACTTGCTGTTTAGCATTTGTTGCCTGAGTTATGCGTTTGTTTGCCCAAAATGTTTACGCGGCGGTTTCCATCAGCAGACATACATATACAATATAAATACACTAAAATACACACATATTTATCGAACAATTGGTTCTTTTTTTTTGTATTTTATCACTGAAATGGCCGCTGTCCACACCTGTCAGTTTATCTAAGCACGCCCGTCACTTGTCGGTTGCCCAAAAACCTGCACAGCGCTCCCGATATAAATCAACTTTTTTATAATAAATTTGATGTCACATTGAAGAGTTATCGAGATAACTCACCAGCTGTGTGTGCACTCATGATACATACTACCTCCATTTATACATATATAATTAATATATACATATGCATAGCTCTATTCGTCCGACTTCCGGGCTAGCAGCTACTCCATATAGCATAGCTAATGTTCTGATCAATTGCTCAGAGATTAATTTGAATCCTAATATCTTATTTTTGAAAATATTTCTCATTTATTCTCATTGCATTCATTAAATATTTGCTGATATAATATAATTTTGCATACGGAATTTTTGAAATACCAACAAAATTATTTCTGCGAAAAATCGTAAAATTTCAACAATGAGGTTTAGAGAATATGAAAAAAGCTAACAGAATTTAGACTTTGTAAGAATTTGCATTTGACGAACTGATTATGTAGTATATTAAAGTATATTAAACGTATCACATCAAATATTCCTTATTTAAATATAATTACTGAGAACAAATTTCTGCTTGTAATAAATCAAAAATCAAACAGAATTAACTGTCATTGCTTGCCACAGCTGATAATCCTCCATTGAGGTGTTGTCGTTGTTGACGCCACGTTGTCTCTAGCTGCAGTTCCAATGGGGAGTTATTGGCGCACTCCAACTCCACCTCCAACTGCAACTCCAACTCCCATGCCACACATACAGTTGCTGCTTTGATAAGAAGCCTGTTGCAAAGCTCCACTTGAAATGCTTTTTGGTGCGTTGCTGACCTCATCAAATGTACATCAAATGCTTAACTCAACTCAACCTAGATATTATGCGATATGGACTCTGGAATTGTACATGGATATGATATCGCCTGACTGACTAACTGACTGACTGACTGACGGACTGAGTTGCCTGTGTTGCCTGCCTCACCGGCTCACCGGGTTGTTCTACACACGTTTGCTGCACGGTGGCTTTATCAGATCAAGCGGCAATAAACAACTATGTTTTATCTTTCAAGTAGCAGTAGAAATGTGCTACCTAACAACAATAACAACAACATAAGTATTATTTCCAAAGATAAAGAATATTAATATACGCTATAAATAATGCTTTTGCGTTAAAAAAAAAATTATTATAAATAAACCAAGTCATAAGGCAAAAAGTAAAGGTGCTAACTAACAAGCTAAATGATTTACTTGCTATTGTTGGCGCTGGTGCTGCTGCTGCTGCTGCTGCTGCTGCGTGTTACACACAAATAACAACAATAGCAACAACAACAAAAACAGCAGCAGCTACAAAAGTCAAACATTTTATCTTTTTATCGCGCTGAACAATCATTTATTGCCCAACGGAGCAACTGGGTCTAACGGCACTTCTGTGTCCACCACCAAACCCAACCCAACCACTCGAAGAAGTGTTTTTCTTTTTTTTTTCCTTCGAGATATTGATTAGGGGTGCTCCATTTGGTTGGTGTTGTGCGATATGAATTGCTATATTGATATAGCCCTTGTCGTTGTTGTTTCTACAGTTGTTGCCGTGACACGATCGATATATATACAATATACAAAATACAAAATACTTAAAGACCAAGAGACGAACACACATACACACATACACACATACAGAGAGAAGAGCCACTTCTATTATATCTACGCCATTTTGTGTGGCCTCGTACAACGTTAATCCTCGTTTATTATCTATTTTAGTTTTATTATTAGTGTTATAAATACGAGCAATTGGTGCTTCGAGTGTTTATCAGCATTATTTTCGTATTCAGTGCCTCTGCTTTGTTGGGTATCATTTTAAAAAATCGTAAAATAAGATTTTCGACTTATGGCCAGTTGGCCAGATAACACACACACAGCCTCAATAGTCGTTGTTTGTGTGTGTGTGTTCTATTGCCACTTAATACAAACTAAAACACAATTAAACGACTGGCTGAAAACCATAGTTTCCTCTTCAAGTGCGTGCTCCCAACGATCGAGGCCTGTGGCTGATTCTTATTAATTTATTTTTTTTTAGTTGCTGATATTAGCAACAATGAATAAAGATAATATAATATCGACCGGTGAACTTGTCGTAAATATCAAACACATTGTTATTTTATGACTGACTAACCATACTAAGCTGGTAGCAGGGGCGGCGTATTCAGGAAGCTTCAACAATTTTATAGGGGCAGTAAAAATAGCCTAAATATAAATGTGCATAATCCATTTATTATGGTAGTAAAAAACACACAAGTATTTGCCAAAAGAAAATATTTTCCAAAAATAAGAAAGGTAAATTGAGGAATGAAATATCTACATATTTTTGCCTAATAAAGGGAAATTTTACACTTAATTTAGATGCGGACAGTTTCCTTCCATAAAATAGTTATGTTCTGACGTTTATCGATTTCGTGGCATTTCTTTGTTTACCCCTAAAATGCACGCCCTTGTCCCCCTGGCTGGTATTACGTATTTTAACCGGGAGCACATTTAGATAAGCGTATCATATAATATCAGACTTTGAGCATATGAAATTTCTTTAGTTTTTATTAGGCTCTTGTGTTGTCAAATGGTAATTTATGAGTCAAACTGTAGTAGCAACAAATAGATTTACTTATCGCTCTTAGTAAATCCTTGGATAATGCCCCCATGTACATTCCTTACCATACCTTAACGATATGCGAATGAAATAGTTTCGTTGATTAAGTATTGTAAATAAAACGTATTTGTAAAGTTGAGCGAATTAATTGGCATTCGATATTTGTCTTACTGAAATTTCAATCTAAGTAATTACTTTGCTTTAATATCACACCAAATTCTTCGAATTGTCTTCAGTAAACTATGTAATTTTTGAATAATATTTTAACTTATTCGGCGTTAAGCCATAGAAAATCATTGCATATTTAAGAAAATATGCCAAACATAATATAACAAGTTTTTGATCATCCAACTGCACATTTTCTAAAAACTAGGTAAAAAAAAGGAAAACTTCTGTCTCACATTCTTAAAACGATTAAGATACAATTGCATTTTAAATGATTTCATCAGAATGTAATATTATATATATAGTTATAAAAGAATGGGTTTACAAAATTATACTCTGAAACTATACAAATGTAGATCATTCATTGAAGGTTATGCCAAAGATCTGCGTTAAATATGTTGCCAAAATAAGGCTTATAACATTGTCAAATCCATATATTATAAATCAAGTTTCAAATATATTTCGATATCTTAGAAGGAGGGTTACGTGGTAAAGTGCAGTTAAGCGCTCGTCTCACCTTTAATCGGATTGTTGTAGAGGCACTAACACTGCGACTACGACTACTGCCCTTCTAATATGGCGTTTCCAGATAACAATTATTTATGAATGTTGGAGTGTGTCGACATTTTCGAAATGCGACAGCCAACACAGACCACTCCAGAAGGCACAAGCGTTAGACGACAAAAATAATAAATACAAAAACAAAAATACAAAAAAAAAAAATTATTGGCGTTCTGATTCGATAAACATTTATCATAATCATAAAATAAAATTGTTTTCAATAGCAATCGACTGCAATCTTATTGGTCGTTGTACCTCAAGTGGGCGGGCTTTCAGAAATTGGGTGTTGTCACAAGAATAATTCGGTCTGCAATCGAATTGAAAAAAAATTACTTACTTATATATCGTAAGCTGTGATTTCTCTGTGTCTCTGTTCTGTTCTGGGCTGGTGCTCCACATGGCGATATCAGTAGAGATCAGCGGGGTTCAGGGCATAAAACAGAAATGACTTTGTCTGATATGTATGTTACACTTGACGAAAACAATTACTTATTCACATTCATCATAGTCAAAGATTAATATTACCAAAATACAATTTGGGTATTTTAAAATTTCAAGTATTCTAATTTTATATATGTAAACTCAAAACTGATTGTTTGATCTTCACAGAATTAAATCATTAGCTTAGAAAATGATTGTTAAACTATCTTTGAACAACTATTTTTGATCTAGATTCTAAGTAGCCTACGTTGACTTTTCAAACCCATTTTTGATCTGACGAAGACAAAGTAAATTTTAAAAATTTATAGCACACATGGCAATAATTTTAAATAATTTAGAGAACAGAGATTTAACAATTTTATTAGTGAAAATCAATCACTCAATTCGATTTCCTTTTAAGTATTTGCTACTTAGTTCTAGCAAAACGTTTGTGACTTGTCCCAAGTTTTCAGATTTCACATAAAAATGACGCAAACTTGTTCTGCTATTTGTCGAACATCATTCGAGTATATCTTTTTTTCTCACTGTGCAGATGGATGCATAAGCATCTTATTTTAAGCATAAACAACCCAGCTAGCATGCAACGACAATTGATGATCTCTGATCGTCGCCCTGAATTGTGTTGCTTGTAATTTGTATTTTTGGTGGATGTTCGTTCTTATCAAGTGCATACAAACGCCTATTTATCACGTTCTCCGTGAACTTTAGTCAAAGTTTATCTACAGATTTGTTCGACTCTCATATTTGGTTTAAAGATTCAAGCATGCTGTGCTGGCCGGACTGTGGATCTCTTTGTCGCATTGTCCCCAAACCGATCAATTGCGACGAATTCGATTTGCCTTCATCTGTATCCGTATCTGCATCTGTAAGTGAGACAAATATTATACGGATCTGTAACAACGTGCGAACGACACGTATAAGTTAATATTTATCGCTGATAAGCGGTAAACAGATCGATTATAGACAATGTTTAGACATTCCTACGAAATGGGTTTGCAAATGATAATGTAGATCGCATCGTATCTATATAGGATCAGCAGTCAAGCTCATGTGTAAGGCTTTCAGATCGTTGAGGGTTATAAGGCCTATCTCTCTTTCTCTGTCTCTGTCTCCCTCTCTGTTGCTCCTATGCGTTTACTGGCCGGATTTTGATCTTTGCAATACTCACAAACACGGACGTGGCGACGCACAGATACGAGTCGCAGATAGCGAATGACGGCGTTCGAAGCAACTCAGATGTCAGCGTCGCGCGGTCAGATTAAGCAACAGATGATGATGATGAGAGACCAGTCGCTTGATTTCATATATAGAAATTGTTATTGAGAACAAGTGATAATATTGTTTTTTTTTTTTTTCCTTTATTCACATTTTATTATTTTAACTAGATGTTGATGCTATGTGTCTGCCTGCATCCTGAGTTCAGCGTATAGTGAGTGCATCGATTGATATTACTTAGTTCCTTATATATTGACTAGATCAAAAATAAGTTCATTTACATATTTTGGATACAGAGTTAATTATAATGAGAACAAGTCTTACTTCTGAAATCTATAAAAGAATGACTACAATTCAAATGAAATTATTTTAGAAAACAGCATATTTAAAGACTAATTGTCTTCAAAACGATGTAATCAGAAATGGTCCAAATAAAAAATACGTAATACTTATTTCATATTGTGATAAAATTCTCTTTTTCTTCCCTTATTTAATTTATTTTGATATTGGCTGAATCAATTTTGGATAGTGAGTTAATTTTAAAGAGGACAAGTTCTGAAATCTTAGTTTTAGTTTATATAAATTAAAACTTAAATCCATTTTTTTTTATAACTAATTGGATAGGTTTTCTGTAAGCACCATTTTTTGAAATACATTTTCCAAGCGATATATTCAGAAATGGGCCAATATAAGAAATCCTTAAACTTATTTCACATGTAGAAATTCTTTTTGTGATCATTTTGTTTGTTGATTTTAATTTTATAACTGTTTTTTATAAATATTGTCAGAACTATTAATGTTGTATATCAGCATTAAGCATTGCTATTCTAAAATTGTAATCAAAATAGTTCTAATCTACGAGTGGCTGTTCCAAAAAAAAAGTGTATAAAATGATATAAGATTTTTAATTGGGACATTTTCAACTGGGCCACAGGGGTCGATCTAATATGGACCGCTGTACAGAGAAGTAGTCTCAGTCTCAGTTTCATTCGCAGTCTGAGACGCGGAGTCCCAGACGTAGCCTCAGCAGAAACAGAAACAGAAACACTCGGACAGTTTCCATAGGCCGTGTCGAAAGGCAGCGCCAGTTGCCGGCGATGATATGACATGCTACTTATTTTATAATTATTGCTTGTTGTTGTTGTGCTGGCTGTGTGCTGCGACTGTTGTTGAGTTTATATTTAAGTTTTTCAGATTTCTTATCGTAGCTGTTTTTATGTATTGATTTAGTATTTGAACGTTTCGATGATAACATCTCCACTATGAATCTGACCTCCTTTCATGCTGATGATGATGTTTTCGTTGTCGTACAAACAGAAAAACGTTTAATTATGCATACGTACTATAAACAAATATAGAACGTAATACAAAATTAATACGAAAAAGAAGTTCAACGAAAAAAAAATTCCCAATGCCAAAAAATAAAAACAGATACGGGGCTTTAAGCTGGGTATTACCCACAAAAAATAGATCATTAAATCGTATTCGGTAAATATTTATTTAGATTTTCCTTAAACTTTGTACACTTCTTGATTAAAAACAAATTTTGTCTTCTGAAAGCCGAGATTATATTTTTAGAAATTATATTCTAAACTTAGTTGAAGTTTTGTTAGAATTAAAGCTGAAAATACTTGTGTTATTCCTTTCACAACAATTTGCTTTTGATGACATTTTAATTCAAAAATCATTCTTTTTTTCCCAGTTATCCTTAAGGATGTGAGCTTTAATATCATGTGCGAGCTACTGGAGTTCATGTACCAGGGTGTTGTCAATGTGAAGCACACGGAGCTGCAGTCATTTATGAAAATTGGCCAGCTGCTGCAGATTAAGGGGCTGGCAACCAATTCGAACTCGCCGCAATCCGGCGGCGGTTCCAGTGGCGCATCGGAGAAGTCCGCTGGTCAAGTGACAAATGCCGGCGGCGGCGATGAGCTCAACAACAGCAGCAACAGCAGCACCCAAAACAACACAAGTGGCAAAGCTGATGGAAATGATGCCAAAAGTAGCATACCCAACAATTCCCGTACACCCAATGCCTCACCCAGCGGCTGTCGAGGAGGAGGATCATCCGTTGGCGATATGAATCACTTGTATATGCAGAGCAAAAGATCTGCGCCGACGGAATTCAACAGTGATTCCCTGTCGATTTACTCGCGCAAGCAGCTGCGTCGCTCCTCGGCTGGCACTGGGGAGAGTGGCGATAATCCGGATGGCGGCAGCAGCGGCATGGAGAACCCTCTGAATCCCGAGGAGTTCTTTCTGCCACCCATACCGCACATATCCATGGTGGAGTCACGCTACGATCTGGGCAGCCTGAAGCGCGATAATGAGGGCGGCGGCTTGCATCACGGATCTGCCGGATCTGTTGGTGGCACTAGTGCAACCAGCTCGGCAGCAGCAGCAACTGTGGGCACACTGCGTAATCCCTTTGCACCCGCCTTCAATCTGGACTATAATAACTTTTACAAGGCAACTGGCAACAGTGGCGGACCCAGCAGCAGCAGTGGCGGCTCCAATAGTCTACCAGGCATTGGCCTTGGCCTTGGCAACAGTAGCAGCAGCAACATCAACAACAACAATGGCAGCAGCAGCAGCAGCAGTCTTGGCGGAGGTGGTGGCAACATCGCTAGTCCCGCCACAGAATACCCCAATGAGCTGTATATGCCCAGTGACTACTCCAAGAACTTTGCCAATCACATGGACATACCAGCAAGTAGGTGGCCCACTCACTCCGTTTATCGAATCCAATCTACATCTTTGCTTGTTGTTGCATGCTTGACTTGGCTATCGTTTCGCAATAATATTTTATTTTGTTTGGTTTGGAAATTTACATTTTACAATTTTTGGTTCACACATAATCCGCACCGCACACATCATCATGAACAATGCCCACTTACAACATACTAATCCTCAATACTAACTGATAATGTGGCTTAAGACAGGGATGGAACCCAACCTGAATTGTTGAACAGGGAATTGATTGATTTATTAGCCATCCATCCAAGCTTGTTTTTTTTTTTTTTGCTTTGTTTTAATACACATTTATATTAAATTAGGCATTCGAATTTGTAGTAAAGCGAAAAACTACGCCAGTGGTTTCCATCTCTGGATTAACCACCATAATCTGTACAGCTCGCACCGCCTGGACATACAGCTTTGCCGATCCGCTCGCTCTCGTCCAGACCTTTTTAGCCCGTAGCCCTTTTGTTCCCTTTTGTACATAACATCCGTTTAAGCGTTAAGCGTTTTAAGCATATTTTTGGTTATCGCCAACGATTTGCAATCCCCCCCCACTAATCTTCCATAATATTGTACGTATATTTTGATGCTGCTGCATTCCGGATTAGATGGCACCAACATGGTCATGCTGTCGACCACATCGCTGCTGCACGGCAATTGCGTGTTCAATCGCAACAACACCGTTGCCACACAGCAGGGCATGAAGACCTACTGGCTGTGCAAGTCCTATCGGATCAGCATGTGCCGGGCACGCTGCATCACGCATCTCGGTCGTATCATATCCGCGACTGGGGTCCACAATCACATGCCGCACATGCGTGGCAGCAACGGGGCCGGCAATGGCAATGGCAATCTTCCGCCCACAACAACAACAAACAGCAGCAGCATCAACAGTTCCAGCACCGGTCAGACTGTTACGCCCAATCCAAATCCCGGCCAGACGAACTACAGCAGCATCTCCGATGGAAATGGATTGGAAATGAATCATGCAACGGCTGGGAATAGTTCAGGTTCAAGTGGTCGCTTGGCTGCCAATATATTTGGCAATCAGACGACACCAGCATCATCAGCCGGAGGTCATCATTCCGGTTCGCATCATCATCCGCTTCATCATCATCCGCATCACCATCATCTGACGCAATCGCTCCCCAATCTGCTTGTGCAACATCACACATCGACGCAGCACACCAGCATAGACCAGCATGGGATGAGCACGGGACCGCCACCAGCTACGCTGCCAGCTGCCGTGTCCAACAGTGTCATCCAAAACATTATGCACAATCCGAATCTGATGCATTTACCAATGCAGCCACAGACTCATCCGCATCCACATCACCAGCAGCAGCAGCACCAGCAGCAACACTCGCCGCACTCCCATTTGGAACTGGGTGCGTCGGGTGCGTCACTGTTGCCACTATCGCCACCCCCGCACATGCAACAACAACAGCAGCAACAGCAGAGTCCGCAATCGAACCGGAGCAGCCACTCCATGCACGCCACTGAATCCCCGCTGGGCATGAAGAGTCCACCACCGCAGCCAGCGGCGCCGGCGAGCCATGTGGATGCCGAGCAGCATGTGGATATTAATGCAAGTGCGGATGGATCCGCGGAGAGTGCGGCGGGCACAGCGCATGTCATGGACTCCATAACGATATCACCTGGCAGCGGTCACAATTTCAAGATTGAGAACATCTAAGATGCAGAAACAGTTTAGCATGTAAGAGAAGAGGAGGCGTTCAAATTATTTATTATTGTGTGCGGCTGGAGCCGCCGCTTAGTTAGTATTTTTGTTTTATAGATTGATTTGATTTGATTTGATTTTAAGCATTTATGTATACTTGATACATTGATGTACATATGATATATGTATGTATGTATATTGTAAAATGCAAATGAAACATACTTACATTCGACTACTTAAATGGCCAACGCTTTTTCGTGCCGGGACAGGTAAGTTAGTGGAGAGAGAGGATCTGCATGAGACGAATCTAATTTTGGGGCTCATTTGTGATTGTCCGAAATCCGTCATCAAACATCTTATACTCACACACACCAACACACTAGACACACACTCACACACACACATACGCTGAATTGTTGCCAAAAAAATCTTGTGTATTATTTTATAGTCGCACCCGGCGAACACTGGTTTCAAGGCAAGCTCGAGTTTATGCTGAGCCAGCGGGGCAAACCGCTCCTCGTCCACGACGGACACACCTTTGGAATACAGTACGTGCGCAAGGATAAGAAGTACTGGCAATGCAATCTGTCGCGCAAGTTCAATTGCAAGGCACGTGTGACCACAACGGACACCGGCGAGATCATTGTGACCAACAATGAGCATTGTCACACCGAGATACGGCAGCATTTGCGCAAGGACTATCAACGCAACAAGGTCATGATGAACGCTCTGATCAATTTGGGCACAACGCGTCTGGCCGATTTGCGTCGTCAAAATCTGGCCGGTTTTAATGCATCCATGGGAATGGTGCCGGCGGCTTTAAGCCAAGGTTCACCCATCATCGATGAGGTCGTGCAGAATCTGCATGATCTGGCCAAGGCAACAGCCGAGGCCAATCAGCAACAGCAGCGGGCAACTGAGGCGGCGCTTAAATATGAGAACGATGAACCCTTGGATTGTGGCATTCGCAACTCGGCTGCTCTAGAGGATATGGCGCGTAACTATATTGCCAACAAGAGAGTCGATAATGACAATAATATGTGCAGCGATCTAACCAAAGAACACGATTGGAAATGCAAAAATGAAGGCGCCGATGTGCACTGATTCGTTTCAGTTTTGAATGAGTGTTCGAAAATGCGCGCAAATGCAGCGCTGCATTTTCGATAGCGGCAACTGGCGCCACCTAGCGAGTTTTCGTTGCTAGCAGCTTAGATTTAAATTTACAATTTAATCAAATTAAGTACAAAACAAAACGAAAAGCATGCAAAATAATACTCAAATAATAGGAACAGCGCCCCACACCAAACGAATTCCAAAGAATTTAGTTAATAATCACTTGATTAGCGAATTTAAGACAACCATTTACATGACAAGCTGGTAAAAAACAAAAAGACAGAAACGTGAAATTCTATCGTTTTATAGTATGGATGTTTTAGTTTTTACATTTGTAATAATTTGAATTTTCTTTAATAAATTTTATATGTTCTTGGGTGTAACTTAAATATTAATGACACGGCTGAGCTTCTGTATGCGATTGAGTAGAAGATCGCCCTGCTTAATCGTGGCCTGATATTGCCAATTCTTATTATCTGGCCGATTCGTCTCCACAATGCCCCCGACGCGATCCACCTTGGCATGCAAACGACCAGCAGCAATAAATCGGGACAGCTCCTGATCGATGTAGTCGACGGTGACGCCAAAGGACTCCGCCATATATTGGAGCGTCAGCGAACGATAAGATTCCAGCAGCTGGGTATAGCCCAAAATGCGCATCTCCCGCACATAGTAGCGATAATGCGGATGAACGAGATAGTCGGAGCGCAGTTGCTTCTCCACCTGGGCTAGGTTCACGTAGAACTGCTCATACTGGCAGTTGAAGAGCGAGAAGAGAAACTGCTTCACATCGGCCAGGCCGTGCAGCACCTCCTGTATTTCTGAACCCTTGACCACCTTTTCCCTCAACTCATTGCGTGGCAAGGCAATCATTGACACATAAACCGTATAGCGGACAAATGTTGGATAGTCCATCAGCTCGTACGAAGTGAAGGTGCTGACCGTGTCCAGGAAGAAGGTCGCAGCAGCTTTGAAATCACGCACCGCCACCGAATAAATGCCCTGGTACACCTTGAGACGATTGCGACGATCCCAATCGCCTCCCTCCTCGATCAAATACTTTGCCTTGTCGATGTTGCGTGTGATTAGATCATGATCCAGATAGAACAGCCCCAGGCGAATCAGGTGGAATACGATGTCGAGTCGGTGACCCAGGGACACTGTCTTCTCGTATGTCTTGCGGAACGCTGTCTCCGCTGCTGTCTTGTCTCCAATGCGACACAAGTATTCTGATTTCTTCAAATTTGCTTCACGCACTTCCATCTCGCCGAGATTCTTTTCCGCGTCCTCAATGGCGGCGTCCAATAGTTCGATGGCAATGGAATTCTGTTCGCGCATCCGGGCCAACATATCATTGTCCACGCTCCAATTGAGCTCGGTGCATATGTGCTCATACCACGGTGCCATATTATCGGTACGAATCGCATCCAGCAATTTGGTTTTTAGTGCCGCATCTTGTTTGTGCTCTGCGAGTGTGAGCAGAAATTTGGTTTGTGCCAATTCCAGGTTGGGATTCTTCTCCAGACCCTGCTCTTCCAAATTTTCAGTGGGCATTTTGCTTATGCTTTTGCTTTACGTCTCGTCTATTGACTATGTTCAAAATAGTGAAATAATTTCTGACTGTTTTGCGTCAAAGCCGCAGAGTCATGTACTGACCTAAAGTTGGCTGCGATTGTGTATTTTAGTGTTGTGAAACAACACTTATAATTGATCTATCGATTGCAGTGTGTGTGCCTATCGAAAAAAAAGTGGAAGTGCGAGAGCAATTGATTTTTTTTTGTGCGGAAAATTGATAGTGGTCCCCAAAATTTGTGGGCGGAAAATATTTTGTAGTTTGCTGCAGAGTACGAACTTTCATCAGGACCACTTGCGAAAATGATTGGTGGCTTGTTCGTTTACAATCACAAGGGTGAAGTGCTAATCTCGCGTGTTTATCGCGATGACATCGGCCGGAATGCGGTGGACGCCTTTCGGGTCAACGTCATCCATGCCCGGCAGCAAGTGCGCTCCCCGGTGACAAACATAGCGCGGACGAGCTTCTTTCACATCAAGGTTGGTTGTTGTGCCACGTCAACCGGATGCTGCTGTTGTTGTTCCCAGTTTCCTCTAATCAGTCTCATCTTCTCTCGCATTTCTCATTTAGCGTGCCAACATTTGGCTGGCTGCAGTCACCAAGCAGAATGTGAATGCCGCCATGGTCTTTGAGTTCCTGCTAAAGATCATCGAAGTGATGCAATCGTATTTTGGCAAGATATCCGAGGAGAACATCAAGAATAACTTTGTGCTCATCTATGAGCTGTTGGATGAGATTTTGGACTTTGGCTATCCACAGAATACGGATTCGGGCACTCTGAAAACGTTCATAACACAGCAGGGCATCAAGTCGGCTACGAAGGAAGAGCAAATGCAGATAACGTCACAGGTGACTGGACAAATTGGCTGGCGACGCGAGGGCATTAAATATCGACGCAACGAACTGTTCCTCGATGTGCTGGAGTATGTGAATCTGTTGATGAGTCCACAGGGGCAGGTGTTGTCGGCTCACGTTGCTGGCAAGGTAGTCATGAAGTCGTATTTGTCGGGTGAGTTTGAATCCTCTTCCATATATAATCCATATTCCAATTGCAACTCTATCTTCTAGGCATGCCCGAATGCAAGTTTGGCATTAACGACAAAATCGTGATGGAGTCCAAGGGCCGTGGTCTAACCGGTAATTCCGAGGCAGAAACCTCACGTTCCGGCAAACCGGTGGTTGTCATTGACGATTGCCAGTTCCATCAGTGCGTCAAGCTGAGCAAATTCGAGACGGAGCATTCGATTAGCTTTATACCGCCGGACGGTGAATTTGAGCTGATGCGCTATCGCACAACCAAAGACATTTCGTTGCCATTCCGTGTTATACCACTTGTCCGGGAAGTGGGACGCACCAAGATGGAGGTCAAAGTGGTGCTCAAGTCGAACTTTAAGCCATCATTGCTCGGCCAAAAGATCGAAGTGAAAATACCCACACCACTCAACACGTCGGGTGTGCAACTGATTTGCCTGAAGGGCAAGGCCAAGTACAAGGCATCGGAGAATGCGATCGTTTGGAAGATTAAACGCATGGCGGGTATGAAGGAAACACAGTTGTCAGCGGAAATCGAACTGCTCGAAACGGATACCAAAAAGAAATGGACACGTCCACCCATCTCCATGAATTTTGAGGTGCCATTCGCACCTTCCGGCTTTAAAGTGCGCTATCTGAAAGTATTCGAGCCCAAATTGAACTACTCCGATCACGATGTGGTCAAATGGGTGCGATACATTGGACGCAGCGGTCTCTATGAGACGCGTTGTTAAACATGGATCTGGAGCAGAAGCAATCGAGCAAGTGTATCACATACACGACATGGAATTTGTTGTCTTGAATTTAAAGAAAAACAAAAACAGAAAGACAAAAACATAATTGAAAGTTTTACCAATAGTTAATGTTATTGGAATTTTCCTCAATCAAATTGAACAAATGTTGTCGCATATTCCAAAATTTAGTTCTTCAGCAATCGGGCAGTATACGTAATTAGCCCCATTATATATATATATATATATATATATATGTTTACATACCATTATATACATGCATACATATATTATTATTATTTACACTACCACATAATTTAATCTTATTGTTTATATATATATATATATGTTCAACGCCATGGCTCGCGTCTCAAATCTCAAATCGCTCATATTTTCTACTCTATACTTTATATATTCCCCAAATAGTTATGATTTGTATTATTAGATTTCTATTCAACCTGATCACAGCATGTACTCTATGTGTTTTTAGTAGACCAATCCTGTCAATCAGCGCTAAATAATATCGATATTCAAAGTGTTAATAATAATCGAACTGTTTAACTAATAAATAGCATGATATATACATATATATATTCAAAATTACCGACTGAACTCTTGGTATAATCAGTAAGAAATGAAAATTTAGCTGACTCAATTTGGTCTAATATATTTTTTTTTTCTTGATGATATGTACACATATATATAGATGTACATATACCGTATCGAAAGCTTTGTATGGCTTTATCTACCATTTGTTGGGCTTACTCTATGGGAGAGCTTTTTGCCGAACAAAGTGCAGTTTTGATTTATATAAAGCTAACGGTTGCCACTTCGATCAGCAGGTCTCGAAACTTTATGGTTGATTTTGTTTACACTTGGTGTGTGTCTATGTGAGGATCCGCACAGTTGATAACTCCGTCTAGCTATTATCGCCGTATCATTTGGTGTGATTCATAACAAAAATTACGAAATTAACACAGTTATATCGAAACTGAGATTTCGTTTAGCACGTCACCTGGCAGACGGAAAAATACACAATGAATGACCTTGTGCCTGATGTAGTTGACGAGGCGCCACCCAATGGCAAATTGCAGATTACATATCTGCCGGAAATTGCTGTGCGAGAGGGCAATGAATTGACACCCAGGCAGGTGAAAGATCAGCCCCAAGTCAATTGGGAGAATGACGAGCCGACTGCGCTGCACACGCTGCTCATGGTGGATCCGGATGCGCCCAGTCGTGCTGATCCAAAGTTCCGTGAGATCTTGCACTGGGGCGTCATCAACATACCAGGCAATCAGTTGAGCCAGGGTCATGTAATGGCCCAGTACGTTGGCTCGGGTCCGCCGCAGGGCTGTGGACTGCATCGCTACATCTTTCTGCTGTACCGCCAGAGCCACAAGATAGACGCCTCCCAGCAAATAGACAGAAGGTGTGTATGAAAATATTTGAAGATCCTGGACGTTTCTAATCCTAACCAACTTGCGGTTTGCAGTACTCGTGAGAGCCGCCTTAATTTCAGTGCCCGCCAGTATGCCGACAAGTACGGATTGGGCAAACCTATTGCGGGAAACTATTTTGAGGCCCAATACGATGACTACGTGGCTGAGCGCAACAAGGAGCTCAACCGCTAGGATAAATACATATTTATATATATATATGTATAATCATATTTACAGTTGCGAAAAAAAATACCACCAATACACACATTTTTTCTTACGAATGGAAAAAGAAAACCATTTTTTTTGGAATTTTTTCAAATTGTTTTGTACTCCCTCCGTAAATTCAACTTAGTGCTGCTCCTCGAATTCTTTTCAATATTTATATATGTTGAGTTGAATTTTAATTAAATTCAAATTAGTTACAAATGGTGATTAAAATTATGTTTTTTTTTTCATTCTCACTTTTTTTTTCCTCATCTAAAATATGATATATAATATTTTTCGTAATGTATATGAAAATATATATATATAGATAAATAAATACAAATATGCTGTTGTCATCGTAGTCTAACAAATAAATAAGTGCACTTATCAGCGTTATCAGCTGGCTCAGTGTCTATCTATGGTTCGGACATTGCGTGGAACTGATATTTGATCGGCTGGCGGATCGATAAATAGCGCCGGAGTAGTTTGCTTGAAGGTAGAGTCACTGCGTTAACGGCAGACAGAGCATATCAGCAGCACCAATAACTGCAACATGGACACCAGCGGTATAATTCCCGACATCATCGATGAAAAGCCAAAGGCCCGTATTACGGTCACCTATCCGTCCGGTGCTCAGGTCGATCTTGGCAAGGAATTGACACCAACTCAAGTCAAGGATCAGCCAACAGTTAGTTGGGATGCCGAAGCTGGCGCCTTGTACACTCTGCTCATGGTCGATCCCGATGCGCCCAGCCGCTCGGATCCCAAGTTGAGTGAGGTGCTCCACTGGGCCGTGATCAATATTCCCGGCGATAATGTCGCCAACGGTCAAGTGCTGGCCGAATATATCGGCTCTGGTCCATCAGAAGGCTCCGGTCTGCATCGCTACGTGTTCCTGGTCTTCAAGCAGGGCAACAAAATCACCAGCGAAAAGTACATCAACAAGACGTGAGTCATCCAACTTGATTTGGCATTTTAGTCCAAGAAGATTGTATTATTGTATTGTATTTTTTTTTAGTACATTGGAGGGTCGTCTCAATGTCAAGACCCGCGATTATATCACCAAGTACAACTTTGGCGTGCCCGTCGCCGGCAACTTCTACCAGGCGCAATACGATGACTATGTGGCCATACTGCGCGCCCAAATCAAATAAGCAGCTAGAAAACACTTAAAAATAAATTTTATACAAACATATTTGGTTGTCCGCTCCGAAATTCTTTTTATTATTTGCCTCTAAAAAAATCGGCGACGAGTTTGTTGAATTCATCCGCATAGCGAAGATGAATATTGTGTTTGCCATCGGGAAACTCATGATAGCTAGCGTTCGCCAATTTTTGCCTTAGCCAGGGGATGTGTTCGGCCGCAATCATTGGATCCTTCTTGCCATGCAGTATGAAAGTCGGCGCCACTATCTGCTCCACTTCGGCGCGACAAAGGTCGCCAGCCCTCTGCGTGTGGAACGCACAAAAGGCATCGACCCACTCCGACCAGAGCTGAGCGAAGCGCTCGACTCCGTACATCTTTTCCATGGGTTCACGCATGCGTGGCGACCACTTGGCCACATCGCGAATCGATTGCATTATCTTCACCTCATCCTCCACCAAATAGGCGCCCGCACCCCAAATGGCTAACTTTTCCACGGCGTCCGCATGATAACCGGCCATGATGAGGGCGGTGATGCCACCATCGCTCCAGCCAAGAATCGAGAATCGGGGTCTGTCCAGGGCTCGCATGAGATTCACAGCGGCTTCGGCATCATTGCGAAAGAATTCCAAATCGAATTGACGTTGTGGCGGCACCGATTTTCCATAGCCGGGCGGATCCCACGCAATGATCGTATGATCTGGCAACAGTTTGGGCAGCTGCTCAATTTGTGGCTTGAAGTCCGTCCATGCGGAGCCCAGGGCACCGGGCATTAGCAGCAAACTTCTATTTCCGCTGCCACTTTCCACAATATGTAAATTGCCGGCGCCTTTAACGGCCACTTTGCGCTCTGAGTGAAGGCATCTGGACGCAATGCAGGGCAGCAGGCGAGTTGTTGTTGCCAGGCGACTCAAAAGCATTACGTAAGTGGCGGAAACAAGCGTGAATAAGCCAACAAATCGTCTGCTCTCAAGTGCACTTTAAATAAGCGCGTTTAATTTCTTGTTTGTTTAAATACAAAGTAGTAAACTTGAACGCTCTTGTAGTGTTTGATAAGCTTAAATCAGCTGAAAACCTCAATCGAAAAATTCGATTGTGCCCAACACAGGGGTGGGTGTAATTTAGGTGATCGGTGAGCTTATTTTGCGTACTTTATAACACTGGCACATGAATTTGAATTAAACAGTTTCGTATATAGCTGCCTCTGTTAAATAACGATATTATTCATAATTTTGTATTATTCTATTTTAATTTTTATTTTAATTATATATTCTGTTCTCGAGTGTACTTTAAATTATCGCTTTTAATTTCCTGTTTGCGTAAATACAGATAGTAAACTTGAACGCTTTTGTAAAGTGTTTGATAAGCTTAAATCAGATGTAAGCGTCGATCGAAAGATTTGATTATGTGCAACACAGGGGTGGAAGTGAAAGAGATGATCGGTAAGCTTATTTTGCGTGTTTTATAACACTTGCGTTTGAATTTGAATTAAACATTCTATCACAGAGCTACCTCTTTAAAATATCATAATTATAAGTATTTTTGTACAATATTTTCAATTTGATATTTAAATTTATATTATATATATTTTAAAGTAATTCAATTGCTTAAAGCAAGATTATAGCTTTTAAAAAAAATGTCGTTAAGTTTACGGTCCAATGTTCGCGTGAATCACCTTGTGTACACTCGACCCAAAGCTGCCTGCTACATACTCATTCAGGTGTCACATTGCAGCACATTGCAGCAAAGTAGTTTAAGCATCCGCAAGGATAACGCGTTATTGTCCTCGAATTCGTTCACAACTTATGTGAAATAAAAGTAATGCAAAATATTCGCAGTAAATGCGTAATTATCATTGCGTGCCTCCACAAAATGTGGAAAAGTGACGTTAATGAATGCACATTTGCAAACATATTTATTATAATAAAATCGAGTCGGCCTTGCAAAGTCTCGCGTAAAATTGCATTTTACAAGCACCCTAAAATCCTAAAGTTCCATTTACACACACGCAAACAAATGCGACCAGACAACAAACACACACACACGGACACACTCCCACTCGTTTTAAGGCATAGCAGCAAATGCAAATCGAGTTTGACGCGGACTGTCGAAGTTGTGTAGTGTGTGATAAATGTCAAGGAATTTACACGGGTCGTTGTGGTCCTGTCCCTGTATATGCATGTTTATGTGCGTGTGTGTGCATGTGTATATCCTGTCCCTTCTAATACGCTTCGAGTGGTGCAGGTTATGAACCTGCGTGCTCTGCGCTCATTACGCATGTGTGTACGTGTGTGTGTGTGTCACTGTATTTGTGTTACTAGTACGCATATGCATGGCTCGTCGAAGTAAAAGAGCTTTTAATTTTTGGCATTCTGATGCCCTGCACCCCAAAGCAAGAACTTTTCCACAGCATACATTTAGGATCGATTAAGCGCAGAGCTAAACTATGTGGAATTACATTGAAAATATATAAATATACATATTTATATATATATATAAATAATTTGATAGTCAACTGCACACTTTATGCTCGCATTTTTATTGTTATTTTTTAGTTTTATATTGAGTGTAGCGCAGCAGTCATGTCGCCTTGGTCGCATGCTGCCAATCTGCGAATACGCAGACCGAGCTTTCGTTATCCATTGGAAGCACTGCGAAGAAATTGAGTTTGAAATTGCAGTTCAGTCTTGTCGTGAATGCAGCGCAGATCGATATTACTACCAGCGAGCAGCGAAAGGCGCGTATGAATAAAATTCGACACATAATTTTTGTATCCCCGTTTGGATCAAAAAAAAAAAGTCCCACACATTTATTTTATTTCTCAACCCTACAAAATAAAATTAAATTCATAATTCCCAAAAGCTGACTGAAAAATTTAAAAAAAAAGTGTGTGCTACAAATTAAGTGTGAACAATTGTGTAAGCGAAATTCGCTCTAAGCTCTAAGCTGAAATCAATAGTTATATTAACACACAAAAAAAAAATTGATATTGATATGCTGTAAATATTAAACAACAATTGTAAATGCTGTAAATAGTATCATAAAATTTTTTCGCCTACGAGAAGTGAAAATTTTTCCCGATTTTTAGTATGTACATGTACGTTGAGGCGCTTGTGGGCGCCCAGGCAGCGCCAGGCGTAGCTTCGGGAGGAAGGGGCAAACGGCGAGCTTTTGCCACCCATGCGCCTAGCCACATATTATGCTGCTAACGGCTTTCAATCACGAACAAAAACTGTCCAAGAGAAACAAAAAATGTGCACGTTCTTAAGCAATTCGCCAAGCATTATTATGCAAATCAAGTGCAAAAAATGCCAAAAACTTCAAGAACATTGCAATAAAAAGTGTAAAACAAGGCAAAATTAGCAAAGAGAGGAAAAGTAAAAAACAAGCCAATAGTCCAAATAGATAACGGTAACAGCGTAATAACAGCCGCAGCCAACTTCGCGTATACGAGCTTTCCACTCTTTTTCTCTTTCTGCCTGTTACTCTCTTACACTTTGTGACTGTCGCCGCGCGCTCTCTCTCGCTTTCTCTCTGTCTCTCTCGAAAGCAAAGTTCAATGAAAGTTACACGCGCGGATAAAATTCCAAAGTGCTTTGGTCTCGTGTAGTAATAGTACACACCAATACAAGGACACGTGCCCACGAAGCACAGCAACAAAAACAGAAAGCTGCCCGTCAAGGACTGGAATACGAAGCCGAAATACGAAACCGAAATACGAATACGCAATACGAAGGCGAATACGAAGGGGACATTTACGTTTTACGCGCGCAACTCTGTGTGTGTTTATCAGTGTGTGACTGTTTGTCAATGTGTGTGTGTCTGTGCGTGTAGTGAATGAGCGCGCCAAGTGCAACATATCAAAGCTACGAGGATAGATAGATATATAAATATATATACACATACATATACATACAATAAACGCCAAGGACTATGCACTTGGGGCAATGACGGCCCACAGCATTGAGAACGTTCACAAAATGGATAGCGATCACACCGCCGAGCTGCTGTTACGCTCGCAGGACAATGGGACGCGGCTGCTGCCCGAGGCAGATGCAGCACCTACTAGCACCAACTGCTCCTCCGATTTGCTATTCAATAAGGCCCGATGCCGTCGAAGAGAATCCGTATCCGTATCAAAACCCGAACGCCACCCGCACCCACTGAAAGCTCCATGTTCTCGTCCATATTCTCGTTCTCGTCCTGGTCCTGGTTCTGGTCCTGCCATAGTGGTGGAGTATCGTCGCTCGTATCGAGTGCTTATAGTGACGGCGCTCCTTGTCAGTTTGGCAGCCAGTTTTATCACGATTAGTGCTGGATTTCAGTTGGACGGGTCGCAGAGCTCCTTTTACACATTTCGCAAATGGTATACGGGCTTGAACGGAACGCTGGAGCTGGAGTTCAAAACGGAGCAACCGAATGGCCTCGTGCTTTATACCGATGATGGGGGCACCTATGATTTCTTTGAACTGAAACTGGTTGAGGGCGCACTCCGGTTGCGCTACAATTTGGGTGGCGGTGCCCAGATCATTACGGTGGGGCGAGAACTGCACGATGGGCATTGGCATAAGGTGCAGGTGCTGCGCAACGATGAGCAGACCTCACTGATTGTGGATGGGGTTTCACAGCAGCGATCAACCAAGGGCAAAGAGTTCCAGTTTGGCAAGTTTGCCAGCAACTCGGATGTGTATGTGGGCGGCATGCCCAACTGGTATAGCAGCAAACTTGCACTGCTCGCTTTGCCCAGCGTCATCTTTGAGCCACGCTTCCGTGGCGCCATCCGCAATCTGGTCTATGCGGATCAGCCCGGCGGGATTACCAGGCGGCAGGAGATGAAACAGCCGCGCGACATTAAATGCGGCGATGCGCCTTGTGACCATGCCGAGATGCCGCCACGCGAGAGAGGATTGAGGGTAAGTTTTTTAACTACTCAAAAAGATTTTATATATTTATAAACTTTAGGAATATTCGAACAGTTAAAAACCTGTTAATTAATTTTTCTTAGTTCGTGTATAATTCAAAAAACTAAGTTAAATAAGCAGAGTAAGATTTCCATGTGCATAATATATCAAATATACAGGCTTGCTCCAATTTACCTACATCTTTGCCATTTCCCGTGCTTACCAACAATTTTCCTTTTGCATTTTGCAAACAT
Source organism: Drosophila cognata (assembly GCA_035041535.1). Taxonomy (NCBI): domain Eukaryota; kingdom Metazoa; phylum Arthropoda; class Insecta; order Diptera; family Drosophilidae; genus Drosophila; species Drosophila cognata. Next base: position 4,885,576 of record JAWNLC010000571.1, on the reverse strand, counting down.
GAAAAGCTTTTCCGTTTTCACAAATTGGAGCACGTTTGATTGTGCAGATTTTAATTAAGGAAACGCCTCGAATTGTATAAACAAAATGCTATGCACTCAATTATAAATACTTAACATTGGCCTAAAATATGCACTTGAGAAACCGTCAAATTAAATGAGATTTCATAAAATATTAGTTTAAGTTTTCCGAAAAACTTGCAAACGGAATTTAACCTGCTGCCTTTTTCATAATACTGCTTAAGTAAATAATTATTTTTATTATTAAGTAAATATCAAACATCAAACATATTAATATCCTCAATATCGGGCCAAAAGTTGTTAACAATTATTTGTTTGCCAATACAGCACAACAAGAATAACATTCGTTGGAATGTTACATATATCAAATATTGTTGTCTTAAAGAATGCTTTTCTTAATTAACTTAACTATTTTATCCAACATTACAGTATCAATAATTATGTATGACTTTTGTATGGGGAATCTGTCTAAATTCGCTTGCGATTAATTTTCGTAGGGTGTTCGTGGGAACACGACGGATGCGTGTGAACGCAACGATCCCTGTCAGCATGGTGGTATATGCATATCCACCGATTCAGGTCCAATATGCGAGTGTCGCAATCTTGAGTACGATGGCCAGTATTGTGAGAAGGAGAAGGCGCCATCCGAAGCAACGTTCCGCGGTACACAGTTCCTCTCGTACGACTTGGGCCAGACGGGCGCCGAACCGATTGTCAGTGCCCAGGATGCCATCTCGTTCTATTTTCGTACACGCCAGCCAAACGGTCTGCTCTTCTACACCGGACACGGCACCGACTATCTCAACTTGGCGTTGCGCGACGGAGGCGTCTCACTGACCATGGGCCTGGCCAATGGCAAGCAGGAGATGCACATTAAGCCATCCAAGGTGCGCTTCGACGATCATCAGTGGCACAAGGTCACCGTGCATCGGCGCATTCAGGAAATCTCGTCCATTACCAGCTTCTGTCGGGTGCGTTTCTTATCTATTTGTCAAAACTCAGCAACTTTAGTAAATCGCTCTAAAGGAACACAACGCTAATTAACACAAATTTGTAGAAAATGTCCTTTCCAAAAATATTTAAATTCAAAAATAAGTGAAAAACATTTAATGGCTTAGCTTCATCTCTGTGCTACAGCTCGTCACCGTAGTGGATGATGTTTACACGGATCATTCGCACATTGCTGGCAAGTTTACGATGCTCTCCTCGTCACGCGTCTATGTCGGCGGTGCTGTTAATCCTCGAGCTTTGCTCGGCGCTCGGGTCCACAACAATTTTGTGGGCTGTTTGCGCAAAGTGGAGTTCTCGGCGGATACATTGAATCTGAATCTCATTGATCTGGCCAAGAGTGGCTCCAAACTGATACAGGTGGCGGGCAATTTGGAATATCAGTGTCCTAGCGGCGATCCCCAGGATCCAGTCACATTCACCACACGCGAATCGCATTTGGTGAGCCGCCAAACATAAAAGTTGTGTTTCAGCCTAAAACTGAGCCCCATTTTATCTTTCAGGTTTTGCCGCCGTGGGAGACGGGTAAGCAGAGCTCGATAAGCTTCAAGTTTCGCACCAAGGAACCGAATGGCATAATCATCCTAGCCACTGGGTCCAAACAGCCACGCGCCAAGAACGTAAGTTACGCCGAGTTCTCCAAGTCCTTACCAGAGACAGAGTTGCTAAGTGCACTTTTACTTTGCACACAGCCCGTGTTGATTGCCATTGAGCTGTTGAATGGCCACATCTATATACATCTGGATCTGGGCTCGGGTGCATCAAAGATTCGCGCCTCGCGACGTCGCGTGGACGATGGCGACTGGCACGATCTCATTCTGCGCCGGAACGGACGCGATGCCAAGGTGAGTGTGGATGGGGTTTGGAACGATTTTCGTACACCTGGCGATGGCACCATACTCGAGCTGGATGGCCACATGTATGTGGGTGGCGTGGGCCCGGCCTACAACAGCATCGCCTGGCCGGCAGCCATCTGGACGGCAACGTTGCGTCAGGGATTTGTTGGCTGCTTGCGTGACCTGGTCCTCAGTGGCAAGGCGATCGATATAGCTGCTTTTGCACGCGTCCAGGACTCCGGTGAGTAAGCTAATGGCATTACATTAGTGCACACAATGTGTACACTTAGAACAATCGGTGGGCCTAAAACTAAAAGATTTTATATAATAGCCATAGACGAATTTTAGACATGTAAGAAAAATATGAATTGATTGCAACTTGTATTCAAATCACTCTAAATTCTTGGTAATATATTTTTGTGGGGATACAATCAGGAGAAGAAAATCCTTGATTTTGAAAATTGCCCTAAAATTAAAACGCGATAAAAAATATATAGTTTTTCTAAGAATATATATTCTTGGTCATATATATTTTTGTTAGTGTACGCTAAACATATTTGTCATTTAAATAATGAGCCATGCTTTATAGCTTCTGTCAAGCCATCGTGCCACGTGCAGGGCAATGTGTGCACCGGCAATCCCTGTTTGAACGGCGGCACATGCCTCGAGGGCTGGAATCGACCCATCTGCGACTGTTCGGCCACATTGTACGGCGGACCCACCTGCGGCCGAGAGCTGGCCACGCTGGCCTTCAACGGTAGCCAGCACATGACCATTTGGCTGGCAAATGGACAGGGCACCAAGACGCAAACGGAAGAGCTGGTGATACGCTTCAAGACGTCACGACCGGCGGGATTGCTGCTGCTGACCAGTGCCGAATCCAATTCCCCAGATCGACTCGAAATCGCCCTCGTGGCTGGTCGAATACGCGCCAGTGTGCGGCTCAGCGATCGCGAGAAGGTATGCAAAGCATAAAGATACTAAAAAATCTGCCCAAAATTATAATATACATATTATGTCATTCTCAATTCCCTTGCAGAACTTGCTCGCTGGGCAGTCGGTGCTGAATGACAATAATTGGCATACGATACGCTTTTCGCGTAGAGCGTCCAATCTGCGACTACAAGTTGACGGGGCTCCCCCCGTCAGGGGTATGTTATGTATGTATCAACAGCACATCTATTGCCCTACTACGTGTCGTGCCGTGTCGTTTTTTTATTCCAAAAGGAAACTCCCGATTCTCGATGCTCGATTCTCGAGTTAACCTGCTAAAATGCATATTTATTACTCGCATCTCTGTTTGTTAGTTTCGTATTTCGAATTTCGAATTTCGAATTTGAAGTGCCCCCCAAGCAGAGCAAGTTCAATCGATTCAAATCCAAATGTCAAAATAATCGATCAGTGCATTATGTTGATAGTTATAGCCAATACAGAGATATATATATACCTATATATATATACCCTCTACCATCCCGAATCCCCCCACGCCCCACTTTGCGTAAAGGTGTGTTAAGGTGCTAGGATTTAAAAAAATGCAATTCAAAATTTATGAAATTGTCATACATAATAATAAGTGTAATCAGCAGTGGTTTATAAGTTTTTTCAAAACTTTTGCTTTTTACTTTGAGAGCTTTTAAGTTTACTACGTTTTACACGCACACACACACACACACACGCACACGCACACGCACACAACAATACAGCCACACATATACATATGTTGTACGCCAAGTCAAATACTAAGAAAAATGATGAACAAATAATGGGGAACTTAAAGATATATAAATAATGATATATAAATTTGTTGCTCATGTTTCTCATGGCAAACACACACACACACACACACACATATATATTTCCTTCTCAACGGACATATACAAAATACATATATATATAGAGACGATGTCCGATCATCACACATACGTATACGTATACTCATATATTCACAATCACCGTTACACCAGATACATTGTACGCCTCTTTCACCAAATTATGTAACTTCAACCTTCAACTTTTCCACCTCCATTTACTTTGTTGTATTCATTTCTTTTTATTGGTTTGGTGAACATTTTTGAAAGATTCGTTACGACTTGCCCATTTGAATAAACCCAATCTCAAACTTGCCAATCTCTCTCCTTCATACTATAATCATTTATTTGACTCTCGTTAGTTTTTTGAGACTTTTTCAAACATCTTGATGTTGTGTTTTCATTTGCGATACCTCTATACAGCCATATAAGTATTTTGTTTGATTTTTAAACTATGATTGCCAATTCCCATTTCGATTGAAATTAAATTAACTTATCAGCAACCAGCGATCGTTAATTACCAAAAATGACTCATAAGATGCAAATCTTATGTATCTTATGTATAAAATAAACAATACTAAACAAACAAGAATAATAATAACAAAGAATAGCATTCGTTTTAAATGAACAACTACAGGTGTACAGTTACAGCTGCTAAAATCACATTGAATGTTATATATAAATATATATACATATATTTCAAATTTGATTGTCTTGTAAATTGTTATGTCATTGAAAATATTATCATACTGAGTACTTATAGTTGTACATGATTAATGATTATTTCTTTTCCATTTGATTTATTTTCAAAATCTCTTTAACACAATTGCCTTGATGTTGAGCCTTGAATTAGTTTTCTCTAAAACGAAAATCTTATCAAACTGCTTTCTGATCTTAAATCTTGTGTAAGCAATAATTTAAGTTCCCTGTTTGACGAAAGAATTATCTTATATAATTTTGAAATAATAATAATCAAGTGTCAAACCAAAACGAATTTAGTTTCGGATACCGATTCTGGTACGTAAAGTTTCAAAAATGCGGCAAATATTCTGGTATTCTTCCAAACTTTTTGATGGTATTCGGTTTGAAGAAATAAGTGAGATTGTTCCAGCCGATCGGAATACTCTGATGCCATGTGAGCAAATAAATATATTAAACATCGCACTGATGTATATCAGTTGGATCATTCTTTTAATTTCATAATGAAACTATGTGGTCAGCAGATGAACTGAGGTTTGCAATGGTTCCTTCTTGCCATACCTTGATCCCATTAAAAGTGGGCGAAATTCCATTTTCTACTTTTAATATTGAAAATGCTTTCAAAGTGTTCGACTCAACATCAAGGACCTTTGTATATTTATTGTACTTTCCGATTTAGTTTATTATGGTTTCGATGTATATATAAAAGATTTGTACTTACAGGCATACCTACTAAGTACAAGCTAAACAATGAAAGTGTGTGCTTCCGTTAATAGCTTCCGTTTAAATAATTTGAACGACATGTGTGGTATGTTTCACGAGTGTCTAATTCAAAATGAACAAATTTAGAGCAATACAAGTATAAAAGCAACAAATGCAACAACAGCAACAGCAGCAACAACAGCAACAATAACAACAACAGCAAGTAATGTCGAATGCAAATGCAATTTTCTAATCACAAACGTGATCTTAATGACCTTTTCTATTTCAAAATGCAAACAGCAAGAAGAAGAACGTAATATAAATTAAAAAAAAAAATCGAATTACGAAAGAGAAGAAAAACCAACGAAAATATTTTCAATTCTTTTAGGCGAGAGCAAAAAAATCGACACGCAAGAACTCGGTGAAGCATTTTTTTGCCAAATCGATCGATAAAAGTCGCGTCAAGGAAGCGGAGCGTGACGACAAATATATATTATATAATATATAAATATGTATATATATATATATATATATATATATGGAGTAATGAAAATGAAATTGAAAATGCTGTCGCAATGCACGCGACCTGTGACTTATTGAGACGAGAGGGCAAAACAATGCTTTGAAGCACCCAGGGCTGTAATTTTGCACCATTTAATATATAATTAGCTTTGTGTTAAGTAAACTATATACTCGTTAACAAAAAAATAACAACAACTAACAATAGCAACCGCAACCGCAACCGCAACCAAAAACGTGTCCAAACGTACAAATTAGTTTCGCACTGTGTCCTGTGTACAGAGCTGCAACTTGGTCAACGCAAGAAGGCAACGGCAAATAGGCGGCTCCTTCGAGCCGTTTTGCCCAGCCTTAGGCCAAAAACACATACTAGCGCACACACACACACACTCACTGTTTCGGATATTTGCTGCACCACGCACGCACACACCTATTAAAGTGCACACTAATACATACACTCAAACACGCGCACACACCCACACACATGTCAACGTTTGCATGTGCGCACCTGCAAATAAAAAACGAAAAGAAAACAAACACAAAAAATTAATAACTCTGAATTAATAATAGTCGAAAATCGCATGACTTGCTGTACATGCCAACGCCACGCTCTCCGTCTCTCTACCTCTCTCTTACTCTCAATCTCTCTCTCTCTCTCTATCTCGCTCTCTCTCTCTCTCTCTCTCTCTGTCTCTGTCTGAAGTACTTTAGTTTAGCTTGTCACAATTCAAGTATAAATGCGGCTAATTATATGGTTGCGAAGCAGCTGCAACAAACTGTGTTCCACTTTTCGCTTTTCACCTAGTTTAGTTAATTTCTCTCTGCCTCACCCTCCCCCCCCTCTCTTTCTCTCTCTCTCGTTCTCTTTTGGTCTATTTTACAATCGTCATCATCGCTTTCTGCAGTCATTTGCATGTCCAGATATCAATCATTCTTCACCACACCGGCCCACGCGTCGAATGCGCAATGTGGTGCCCATTGACCATTGGCTCATTTGTGGCAATTGCACCGTTATTAGCTACACGTAGTCCCACACCACACACACAAACAAGAAACGACATGCGAGGTTACACACTTACACACACACACACACACACACATACGCAACATATTTACACTAAGTATACAAGATTTCGAGTATAAATTACAAATCGATGTTTAGTTTCAATGTCGTTCAAAAGCAGCAGCAAAAATTGTCATTGATTTCAACTTGATTTCATTTATATATATATTTATTTATCAGTTCTTGGCGTTTAGAGTCTAGGTAAAAAAAACAACCAAAAAAAACTCTTTACGTTCGTTCTAGTTTGAAGCAATGCACCTAACGAATTTAAAATGTCACCGCCTCAAGTAAAAGTACTCGTAATGATAATGATAACTCACCATAACATAAAAAAAGTGGCATATACTACTACAACTACTACACTGTATGTATGTGTGTAGATATATATGTATATGTATGTACATGAGACAAGAGCACCCTAACTAAAAAAAAAAAAAAATACTACTTACATACTTATTTATCTTGAACTAATTTAACTACACAATAGAAAACTCTAATTTTTTCTTACTTTTCTTTCTGTTTTGAGCAAAGCCGCAGCAACAAGTTATCAATTTATCAATTTATCAATTTTCTTCTTTTTTTTTTTTGAATTCTTACATTAATCGGTTGAAAAGTAAATAAAAAAAAAAAAAACAACACATACATATGTACACATATGTATTTATGAATAACTATCGTAATTGCACTTTTCTTTAGTATGTACCCAAGCTGCATTGACAATTCTAGACCACTGTCAAAAGTGACACCAACTTACAACAACTGCTTGAAATGATTTTGAATCAAACTTTAGCTCTATGTCTACTAAAATGCATATACTCTACTACTACTACTACTACTACTATATACTCTACTACTACTACTACTACTGCTACTATATACTACTAAATATTTGAATACATATAATATGCGTATGTGCTTCTTGTAACTAAAACATTCGTTTGTCACCAACAACAACAAAAACAACAACTATACTCCATATAATCAATAATATCCATATATTTTGAATACGTACGTAATATACGTCTATACATATATATATGTATGCCTATATACCAAAATGTTAAAGGTACTTTGCCTAGTCTAAACTAAACTAAACTAAACTATTAGAGCTGGCACAAGCCCCGATAAATCCCGAACCCCCCGAGTTTTATCAAACTCTGCTGTATTCTTTGCACAGCTGAGACAATACTGGGACGCCACAGCACCATGGAGATACGATCGATACACCTGGGCGGCCTCTTTCATGCCGAGGAGGAGATCCAGATGACCTCGACCATGCCAAACTTTGTGGGACAAATGCAGGGTTTCATATTCAATGGCCAGCGGTAAGCCAAAGTTTTGCCCCTACAAAACTTATTATAATTTGTGGTTAGGTTTCCAAACGTTAATACTTCGGTTTTAATGTGAGTAGTTGGAAAACCGGCGCTTTCCGTTTGTTGCAAGTATTTGAAGTAATTGCCTCTTCCCCATTAGGTACTTGGATATTGTGAAATCTCTGGGTCCGGAGCTGTCCGCCCTGCCCAGTGCCACCTTTAAGCTGACAGCGCGCTTTGTCAACTCCCCATCTGGACAGCCGTATCATGCGGCAACGTTTCGCTCCAAGCACTCCTATGTGGGATTGGCCATGCTCAAAGCCTATACCAGCATATCGATAGACTTTCGCTTCAAGACCGTGGAACCGAATGGTCTGCTGGTATTCAATGGTGGGCGACGCAATGATTTCGTTGCCGTCGAGCTGGTCAATGGACACATCCATTACACATTCGATCTGGGCGACGGACCAGTAACGATGAGGGATAAGTCACGCATACACATGAACGACAATCGCTGGCATCAGGTCAGCATTCGGCGGCCGGGGCCCAAGACGCACACCCTCACCGTGGACGATTCGTTTGAGATTATCACCTTGACCGGGAATAATATGCATTTGGAGCTGGCGGGCATACTCTACATTGGTGGCGTATTTAAGGACATGTACTCGAAGTTGCCGGGTTCGATTTCCTCACGCTCCGGCTTTGAGGGTTGTTTGGCATCGTTGGATCTGGGCGATACATCGCCATCGGTCACAACCGATGCGGTTGTGCCCAGCTCCCTGGTGGTCAGCGGTTGCGAAGGACCTACCAAGTGCAGCCAGAATGCGTGCGCCAATCGCGGTGTCTGCGTGCAGCAATGGAATGCCTATGCCTGCGAATGCGATATGACATCATACACGGGTCCGACCTGCTACGACGGTGGGTGCTGATCAAACAAACAATCAATGCCACAAGCAATGCCACACAAAGCCATACTAATCTTTGTCGTCATCTTGCAGAGTCAATTGCTTATGAGTTTGGCAATAACAAGGGCATGGTGCAGTACACTTTTCCGGAGAACACGCAAGCGGATACCGAGGAGGACAATGTGGCATTGGGTTTCATTACCACCAAGCCGGATGCGGTGCTGTTGCGCATTGAGAGTGCCACCACACAGGATTATATGGAACTGGAGCTGGTCGAGGGCAATATCTTTATGGTCTATAACATTGGCAGCGTTGATTTGCCGCTGGGCGAGATTGGCACCAAGGTCAACGATAATGCCTATCATGTGGTGCGATTCTCGCGCAAGGGCGGCAATGCAACGCTCCAGCTGGACGACTATAATGTGCAGGCACTCACACCCCAGGGTAAGATCCGCATTATTATCCGAATTCCTTAATAATGATATTCGCTGTTTCTGTTCCTGTTTCTGCCAGGCCACCATTCGACCGTGTTCAACACCATGTCCAATATACAAGTGGGCGGCAAATTTAGTCGCAACGGTCGCACAAGGATCGAGCGTCCTTTTGCTGGTGTCATTGCCGGTTTGTCTGTGAACAAGCAGCGCATTTTGGATTTGGCCGTCGAGCGCGATCCTCATATCACCATACGGGGAGATGTTCAATTGGTAACTGGAGTATTAGATAGAAATGATCTGCAGAGAATGCAGCAGGTTAGGGAATTTATTTGAAATTTTATTTGAATTCCTCTCAACTTTCAACTTTTCAAGTATTTCTCTTCATCGTAACAAAAAAAAAAAAAAAAAAAACCAAGTTTATTCAAAATTCTTTCTTTATTCAACAAAAACTAAATCCAAATATCGTATAATAATCAATTTCATTATGTTTGTGTGAACCCCTTTTCCCCTGAATTGCCTAATGTACAGTTTCTCAAGTTTCTGAAGCACACGTCCTTCAACAAATGTCTACCCAATGCCGATCATCACTAAGTTCGGGGAAATTCGGTTGCACACTTAAATTTAAAAAACTAAATACTAAATAATTAGCTACTAAATGTATAAGCTAGTGTAAATGCCATATTTGATTTATGTACATTTCTAATATTTATTTTCCTCGTTTCCATCAGCGTTTTTCTTAAAGTAACGCTTTTTGTAACCAGCACCAGCAAAATAACCCACAGCAAAAAAAAAAAAAAAAAAAATTCCACTAATCTCAGCTAACTGCTATTTGACTAATCTCCGACACAGCACAGCATATGCAATAATCAATTTGAGAATATATATTAATAAAACACGCACACACACACACACACACATGCACACACATACATGTATTACATATACAATTACTATATACATATGTATAGCAAACATATTATATACTACCATATGCAGATAGAATTATCATTTTGTTTGTACTGTAACTGTACTCGTTATGAAGCCAGTTTGAGCGCACTAACGCTGCATGACTCCACACATATCTACACCTATATTTTGCACAAATATTCTAAAACACACTCACACATCTGCCAGCACATTCATTCACACACATACATATATCGTATACATATATAACACTCTAGTTAGAAGCAAACCGTTTCTTGGAAAAAGGTACTTTAAAAATTAAATCAATTTTTGAGAATTAAATACAAGATTCAGCTGAAGATGGAACCAGATTGCTCTAGTCGAGGGTGCTCGTCATTAGAGGGTATAATCAAGTTGAACTAAAGTAGTGAAGTAGTGGCAGAAGGAAGCATATCCGTTCGCATAAGGTATACATATTATTCATCAGGATCAGGTCGAATTAAATACAATTTACAGTGAATATATAGCAAGAGTGCTCTAGTCGAGAGTGCTCACATATGTAAAATAAATTGAGGCCATTTAAAATGGGTAAAATGGGTATAATGAAGTGCGATAATGCTCGTATACAATGCGAAGTTTATTTTTTTTATCGATGCTTAATACTATACTACTATTATTGATCAGCTTTGACAATTTCATTAGGATCGGATAAGAAACACAAAAGTTGTAGTTTTAATGTATAATGTATGGATTGAGGATATCTCCTAGTCGAGCTCTCTCGATTAGATCATTCTGACTTGTTTTAAATGATTTTGTGTATGAAATAGATATCAAATTCGAACTAATGCTATTTGTCTCCGTTTGTCTGATCCGGCTAAGTAGAAGTAGACAAATTTCACTGTTTAATACGAAGAGTGAAGAGTTTTTTGGCCTTTCGGAAATTGCACATTTGCCAAAACCAAACCAATATTCCATTTTATGGTCTAGGTACAATTTAATACAATCATTAACTTATTTAAAAAAATACATACAACATGGCTTCACATACATATATATACTTATAATGCACATACTCAACTCAGTTAACACTGACTGACATACAAAATAACCGCTTGGCCAGGTCGGCGCCAGATCAACTGAAGTAAAATTAGACTTTGAACTCTACTCGACAGACGCCGGCGAGTGGTTATCCGGGTGCGATAGACGATCTGATTTTCTCCGGTGCGGGATCCGGGTGTCGCGGCGACGATGAGGACGAATGCACGCCGCCCTTCGAGTCGGGCAGCGGGGATGATCTAATTACGCCCGTCTATGTGCCACCCACCAAACAGACGACAACCACGCAGCAGGGCAACAGTCTTGGCCTCGATCGCAACAACAATAACACAAACAACAACGGCAATAACAGCAACAACAACGGCACTGAGCGTGCCTGCGACGATGAGGATTGTGTCCATGGCTCCGGGGATTATGGTGAGACAACGGAGCAGTTCACCTCAACGTCGACGGCAAAGGGTGCAGGTGAGTCGCACATTCGACATTAGTTGTGTTGTGTTCTTTATTTCCCTTGTTTTCTGTTGCCAGTGTGGTGTCATTTTGTCATTGACATTTGCATCACACAGCCACACAAATCATATCAGACATTATCTTAGCTAGCAAACAAAACTGTATTGTTCAAGTAATTATAACACATATATACTACTGTATGTAAGTAGAACTAGAACGTTGCCACGGTTAAGCTCTGGGTTCCTATTTAATATCTCTATATATGTATATATATTTATATATATGCCTAGTACATAGTACATAGTTGACGTATGTGAAAATACGTGTGTTTCTAGTTCCAAATGCTTTTACAGTTTTACGATGTTCTTTGTTAGTGATCTCGTCCTCTGGGTTTTTGCGCGCCTTGAAGTATGCAACGCTTTGAACGCTTACACATATATAAACAAACATACCAACTAATAGTAAATAAGCTATCTACAACATACACATGTACATATACACAGACATATACATAGATATATACAACCATTGATCAGCCACAAAAAAACCAAAAAAAAAACAACTTTAACCAACTTCTAATTTCCAAAACAATTCAATCGCATTCGCAATCTCAAAATCAATACTCAGAATTCAAAACTCAGTCTCTCACTCTCGTGTCATCCTTCAGCCTCAGATTCAGATTCAGATTCAGTTCAGCTGTTTCCACTTCATCCACTCAGTTGTTGATGATGCTTCTAATTTTCAACTGACAATGAGTACGCCTTATGTGTCTCTTTCAGAATGTGAACACGTCTTCATATTTCTGACTGTGATTGCGCCTTGGATACTCTGTAAATTTAACTAAAGCAAAAACCAAAAAAAAAAAAAAAAGAAAAACCAAAAAAAGCATAAAAAAAACCAATTACAAATGCAAACGTCTAATTGCAAATAACAAATGCAATGCACATGGGCTAAGCTCCTACTAAATACTTAGACAGTGTCTAAAACTACTTAAATAACTTTAGCATATATTTATATATATGTGTATTATATGTATCTGAGCAATACCACCAACAACAACAACAACAACCAGAACAACAACAACAACAACAACAACAATAACTACAACAACAGCAACAAGAACAACAACAACAACTCCAAATAATGCTACCAACAATAACAACAACAAAAACTTCAGCCACACCGATCAAAAGCGTGTGTGCATACAAGAAAAACCAGAAATAAAAGCGTTTTTTTGTGAGGGACGCGATATAAAGAAGATAAAGAAGAAGAAGAAGGATGAGAGAGGAGGGTACATTCGGTAGTCGTATATACCCCATATATGTATATGTATTGTATATAGCAGTAGCGATACCTCTGTCGATAAGTCTCAATGTGTATGCGTAGGAAAAGTGATAGTGAAAGAAAGAAAGTATTTTTGCATAGTTCTCTTACATACTACTTACACACATATTAGCCTACCTACATGAATAATGTACAGTTCTCAATGTACGTTCAGTTATCTTCCAATTGTATATATCAACAGCAGCAGCAACATGAGCATTTCTCTATCAATATCAATATCAATATCAATATCAAATATCAAATATCAAATTACGCTCTTTAACTTTATGTTCAATAAAACTAATTATGAAACTTATTTTGGGCCAGCAGTCGAACTACTCTAAGTCGAACTTACCTAAATCGAACTTGGCCTAACCCAAGTAAATGTTTGATATGCTTATTCCATAAGTCAGATTCATGACTGTCAATTTGAATAATACAAGCTGAGTTTGGATATCGTTTAATCGTTTATCGTTTATCGTTTTAATTACATCTATCTTTATTTTGTTAAGGTTGTTTGGTAAACTTTGAACTTATTATAATGTACAGGAAGTTTACTTTTAAAGTATTGATTTTAATTAATATTTCCATTTAATTTTAGTAGAAAATTATTACATTTTATCTTATAATTTTTTAGATTTATGTTTTATATAAATTTTATTTAATTACACTGAAAGTACATTAAAATAAATTATTAAATATGTAATTAAATGTGTGTAAATTTAGTACAAATCTACCAAATTTAATTCAAGCACATATTATTTTATGGTTATTTTCAAGCTTTAATTTCGAATATATTGTTTTATTTGTTTCTAAATTTATTTATTGTATTACACTAAATTTGGCTTTAGCTAAAAGTCTCTTTAAGCGAAATTTGTTTGTTAAGGGCGGTTCGACATAGGGAAGTTCGACTGTATATTCTTTCTGGGAGGGGCAAACACTGTCGCATTGTTGCACTGTCACTGCACAGCACTGCACACAGCACAAACACCACCACAACACTAAATTGTCGCTGAAACTGAAACACTAAAAACTGCTGCTAACCACTTGCAGAGTCCAATAACGAGCTGGTAACCGCCTCGACGACAGGACGCAGCGATGTGACCACGGAGCAGCAACAACATAGCAGCAGCAGCAGCAGTAGCAGCAGCAGCGTGGGTGGCAGCAGCACCACCAGTTATATGACCACCATGCCAAGTGCCGGCAGCAGCAGCACGTCCAGCAGCCAACCGAGCAGCACCAGTAGCAGCAGCAGTGTGAGCACCACTACCCAACGCACCGCCAGCAGCAGCACCAGCAGCAGTAGGCCAACAATATCCACAACCACCACAACAACAACCACAACGACCAGCACCACAATGATGCCAGAGATACGCACCACAGTCACAGAGCGCGAAACCACACACGATGACTTCGGTGCGATAGGTGGTGGTGGTGGCAGTCATGATCATGAGCGTATACAGTTGCCCGATGAGAATCCGTTGCCACCGATGCCAGCACCGTTGCCACCACAGCCAGATCCACCACCATATGGACCGTATGGCGGCAACACATATAACAGCAACAATGTGAACAACTATCGTCCGAAGAGCAAGGGTGGACGCATCAATTCCATTGAGCAGGAGCGCACAGCGATGATCATTGGCATTGTGGCTGGCATCCTGATTGCTGTCATCCTCGTTATTCTGCTCGTCCTGTGGCTAAAATCGAACGGCGATCGTGGCTACAAGACGGAAAGTGAAAAGGCTGCCGCTTATGGTTCGCATAATCCAAATGCGGCTCTGCTGGGCAATACCAGCACCAATGGCTCTTATCATCAGCAGCGACAGCATCATCAGGCAGCTGGCGGCGTCAACCAAGGACAACTCCATGGCCAGCTTCAGCAGCAACAGCATCACGGACAGAACGGACACAACGGTGCCGGCGGCGGCATGATGTCCAGTGGCAGTGGTTCACTTGGTTACGGCAGCGATGGACGGCCCCAGATGGCGGGACTGGTGCAGCCGAAAGCCAAGAAGCGTGACTCCAAAGACGTCAAGGAGTGGTATGTGTAAGCAACTCTCGCCAGTGAAGAGCCCAAGGATAAGAAAACCGCGTCAAATTAGCAATAAACCACGTGATCCACATGATCCCGAAAAAAACGAAAAGCAAACCAAAAAATATATATACTCCATTTATATTTACACGCATGCATACGAAAACAAAATATATAAAAATAGATATATTTATTTAGCAACCTCATGGCGTTAATTAGACACAACATCTCAAAGTGTACAAATGACGGAAGGATAATAAGCAAAGCC
Organism: Drosophila cognata; assembly: GCA_035041535.1. NCBI lineage: Eukaryota > Metazoa > Arthropoda > Insecta > Diptera > Drosophilidae > Drosophila > Drosophila cognata. The sequence goes on along the minus strand of JAWNLC010000571.1, from coordinate 4,870,233 downwards.
CGCACGGACATACATACGTTAGCAAGGACATAAGGACATTCGACACACACACACACACACACACACACACACACACACACACACACACATACATTGCAAACCATACAATATAAATACAATATTTTAGGTGCATATGCATTAAGTTTTAATGGCATTGAATCTAGCAGAAAGAAGGAAAAAAAACAAAAAACACAAACGTCAAAAAAACTCAACAAAAGAAATTCTGCAAAAATTATGCCTAAGAAATTATAGCTTCAAACTCAAGACTTGCTACTACAAAACCAAAAAAAAAAACAAAAACAAAAACAAAAAATAGAAATCACTGCATAAATATATATATATATATATAAATAGCATATATCATTATGTTATAATTAATTATGCCACTAGCCAATCAAATAATTGTGTATAATATATGGGCTATAAAGTAAAGAAAAATATGGAACATCTATTTAAAGTTTTCGCCAAGCGCCAAGCAGCAGAGCAAACTATATATATATATATATATTAAATAAAACGTAAACTGCAAATTATACAAGAATTACACAATTTAGCGAATTTCGATGTAAACGTAATTTAAACAAATACATATAGTATATATATATATATATATATAAATAAATAATAAATACACACTTACTACATTTAAAGTTCTGTAAGCAGTTTCTGTTTGTTTGCAAGAACAGCGTGTAAAATTACAAAATGTGGTGCTGTAATCTAAATGAACGACGCAGATCAAATATTATTATTATTATAAAAGTAATGATAACGATAATGATGATGAAGATGATGCATAAGATTGTTTATTGAATTGAAACTGGCTTTAATTAGTTAATGACAAGAACCACTTAAGACAATTCGCAAACATTTCGATTGAATAAAAAAATGCAAATGTAACGCGATTTCTCCATTTGCGTGCAGCAAATACTACAACAAATGCCACATTGAGTTCACCACTAATTTGGTTCGTAAACGGCCCCAACATATTTACTTATTTGAGACTAAATATTGTCATAGACTCTTATGCAATATGAACTCGGACATATCAATTAACAAGACACCAAACTCTCACACAAGCACACACAAACACCCCAATACACATACACACTCAAGACTAGACACTGACGCGAACCTACCTAGCTTTTTTACAAAAATGCGATCAAATGTGAGCAAAATTACTTTACAGCTGAAAACGAAGAAAACGGAAACAAGCAACAATTTTACAGTATTAGAGCCGCTTTGTGCATATTTTTCGAGGCTTACGTGACGTATACGCAATCAGCAACAAGCAGCAGAAACTAACAATAAGGCAACTTACTAAGGAGACACACAACATGCACACACACACACACACACACAAACACCTACACCTACACACCTATAACACCAACACATTTTTATAAGTTATTTTTAATGGAATATCACTTTCATTTAATTTTGCTGCTATTTGTATACCAAAATTTTTGTAATCACAACTTTATATTATGCATATGTACTTATACACATATATTGGAGTTATACACGCACACATACATACATACATAATGACATAAATGCAAGCACACATGCATACATACATACATAAACTTACTACCCCCGCATACCAGAGAACTAACTCTTAGCTAAATTATATCATTCTTCTTCTGACTTATCTTTAGCCAAAAACATTGGTTTATATATCGGAATACTATATATATATATATTTACATATATGTATATTTGACTCCTAACTACACATATACATATATATATTGCATTTCAGCAAACAATTTTTGATATATTTTCGAGTTTTTGAAGAACTTCAACTTGTATACAACCGAAATACCACATAACACAAAAACAACTAGCGAATCTAGCGAAATGAAAACACTTAGGACAATTGCAACAACAACAACAACAACAACAACTACACAATACAATGCACACATATTTATACACACATACCTACATATATATACATCTACTATATACAAGGAAACCCTACTAATAAAATAAAAGAAAAAGAAGCAAATTAAACATGCATACATACTCTACTATTTATATATATGTACATCTATATATACAAAACATATACATTGCATATATAATACTATATAATGTATAATTAATTATGATTATTATTATGTATTATGTATTACGTCCCTTCGATTTGATAATATTAATTCATAACAAATTAAAATGCTGTTGATAACAAATTACCATTCCCACTTAAATATGTATGTACCCGATCTCCAATGGCTACGACAACAATTTTCTATATATCTTCACAATGTTAACGCTGCACAAGATACAACAAAAAACAAAAAAAAAAACAAAACTCTGCATTTAAAACAAACCACGAAGTTTATTCATTTCAATTGAAAAATAAAATTCCGATTTTTGCCTTGCGATTATTAAAAGTGCACACCAAAACCAAAAATAAGAACAGAAACGGAAAACCCAAGAAAACTTCAAACCTATTGAAAATTCTACACGCCATGCAAATTATACTTGATAAATTGTTTAAAAACAATTTTAGATAAACGAAAAAAAGAAAAGAGAAAAAAAATAACAATACAGATACCAATTGATTAAAGAATAATGTTATGTATGATAAACATAAATGATAAGTGGGCCGAGGCAAGTAAAGTTAGTTTAATGAGTAAAAGTAACTTAGTTAAAGCATGTAATAGTTGAATGATCATAGGGACAGATAAATGCGAAAGATGAAATGCAAACAATGTATCAATACAACTTAAACTTACATATATCTATTTAGGCTTAATATCATTGTTATCTAATATATATATATACGAAATTAAAACCCACACAAAAACACATAAGCACACTGACACATACACACACTCACACAAACACACACACACACACACACACTGACCCAGTATATAACTACAAAGAATATGTATATGAACATGTAATGGCTGCGCCTATATCATAACAAATCGTAACGTGTATGTAACATGTAGCGGCAGTGATTGTTAATGAAATGGCTTTGTTTTATGTTAGATTTTATAATTTATGTGAAAGAAAGTAACAAAAAAAAGGTATAAAATTGCATACAAATACAGAATGACTGACAAAACACAGAATTATAACATTGCATATAATAAATAAAGTAAAAGTATAAAAAAAAACGAATTTTACTCTAACTTTTCTATCCCCTTTGCCAACACTGGCAATAGTTCTCTGTTATGTCGCTGTAATCAAAGAACCATTTAGAGCATAAAGAAACTTCCTGCAATCTACTCTTTTTATAAAACTGACTGATGAGTCACTGCAATTTCGTAGTACAAAAATTATACGCCCTGTTAAGGTTAGTGGCTGCAAGTAATTACGATAGCGGCGCATAACAGTTCTAAGGGATGGGAGAGTCACGAAACCAGTTCATTTTGGAACGTGAGTCGTTCGTTTGAACTCATTCCACACGATTACAATACAACTCTAGCAGCTTTGCGTGTGACTATTAAGAATAAAAATTTACATTTATTAAGTTATAAATTTAAGCGTAAATTATGTCTGGATCCGCAAATGCTGCAGCAAAAACTGAGATGATCGATCTCACCAAACTCAGCCCCGACCAATTGATGCAAATCAAGCAAGAGTTCGAGCAGGTGAGCGCCAGTGTCGAGTGTGGGTGTTGCTCACACACCATCGTGCATCGTTTCGGGGAAGGGGGCTGCTCCAAATGCCGCAATTGCTCAGAGACCATCGCACATGTTTCTAACAATTGTGATTTCGTTTAGGAGATGAACAACATACAGGATTCGCTGTCGACTCTGCACGGCTGCAAAGCGAAATACGCTGGCTCCAAAGATGCGCTGGAAGCATTTCAGCCCGATTGGGAGAATCGTCAAATACTCGTGCCGCTGACAAGCAGCATGTATGTGCCTGGACGCATTAAGGATCTCAACAATTTCATCATAGATATCGGCACCGGCTACTACATCGAAAAGGTAACAGCAACTCAATGAAATCAATTATTATAATGCTTTGCTCAAATCGCCGTCTGTTTTGTATTTAACAGGATCTGGATGGATCCAAGGATTATTTTAAGCGTCGCGTCGAGTATGTGCAGGAACAGATCGAGAAAATTGAAAAGATCCACATACAAAAGACACGTTTCCTTAACTCTGTGATGGGCGTGCTGGAGATGAAGCAGGTGGCCGCCCAAAAATTGATTCAGCAGCAACAACAACAACAGCAGACCAAGCAAGGCGCCTAGGGAACTGGGGACTCCGTGAGGATTGGCGCAGAACAAAGTTGATTAAATTATTGAACATATATAAAGAATATTTGTGCATTTAATTAACATATGTAGTTTATTAAATTGTTCAACTATTTTTTGGCCTCTGCCAATGCGACACTCAACACCCTCAACTTTTGCTCATAGGCCGCTTTCAAATCCTGCCAAGAAGGAGATGATACATATATTAGTGACTATTATATATTTTAATTCAAAAGATTTCCATACCTTAAATATCTTCGACTGTGTGTCGTATTCGGCACGCAGTTTGTCGTAAACACTCTTGGATATCTGCAATTTCTTTTCGGTCAGCGTACACTTATCCTGCTCGGCCTTGATCCACAATTGACTCTTCTCGAGACGCGCCTGGGTGTGTTCTCCCTCTGTGGTCTTCAGTTGCAGCATGTCTTTGGTCACCTGCAGCACATCTTTAATTGACTCGACTTGTTCCCGGAGCACTGCAATCTGTTGCTCCTGCTGCTTGTTCACTTTGGTCTTCTCGAACAATAATGTTTTGGCCTTTAGCAGCAGCTCGTCCTGTTCTTGCCGTGACTTTGGTGCATCTACTCCGCCTAGCATTACCGATTGCTTCAATGACTGTTCCAAATTGGCCACTCGCTTCTGCAAGCGTTCATTCTCGCAGCGTGCTTCCTTTTTAAAAATCGTTACTGATGATTTCTTATGGTTCAATAAATCGGAATAACCAATTGGGAACTAACCTCAAAATCTTTACGCAGCGCCCCGATTCGTTTGCGAGACTCCTCGAGCAGCGCTTGCTTCTCGCTCTCCAATGTGAACACTATGTCGAGCAGCTCGTTGTGTGCCTGCTGCGCCGCTGGTTGCTGCTCCACTTGCTCCGCCTGTCCACCACTTGCCGTCTCATTATTATTCACATCGCCTTCAATTGGGTTTTCAATATTGTTTGCAGACATATTTGCAAAATATTTTCTTATATTCTATAGAAATGTTCAAACGCTTCTACGTTGCTCACGCTACAGTATTCAGTATTTTGTTATTCTTTTCGTATTTATAGGCAAAATAGATGCACGCGCTATTTATAGCCAACTTTTGAACGTTCTCCTCGGGCTCTCTGCAGCAGACACAACAACGATCTCTTGTCTTCTCTCAGAAATATTTTATATACACATTGGATTTCAGTTGGAAAAGAAACATTTAGTTTTTCATACGCCGCAGCATATATTCGGTTGTTTCATTTATTAATATGCATGTTACGTGAAATGAGAACTTTAAAATGATGCAGGATTAATACAAAATTGCGGTCAGCAAAAAGAAACAATTAAATTGTTGTTACAATTAAATGGGGCGAAAGTTTTGCAGTTTGCAGTGAGTTTTACATTAGATTAAGTGCCTAACCAAGTATAAGAAATGCCATATTAGCAGCGGATTTTTAACCATCCAACTCGCCAGCGGCACAGGCATCGGCATAGCTCTTGCCGCCCTTGTTTTCCGGATTCAGTTTGATCATGTCGTCAATACGCAAAATGGTGATTGCCGCCTCGGTGGCGAACTTCAGCGATTTGATCTTGGACATGGCCGGCTCCAGCACACCCGCCTTCTTGTTGTCGCGCACAACGCCCTCAATTAGATCTAATCCGGTCCACTTGAGTTTAGCATGCTTGGTGTTTGTCTGGCTGGAGTTGTGGTAGGAGCGCAGCTTGGCCACCAAATCGGTGGCATCCTTTGCCGCATTTACAGTTAAGGTTTTTGGAATGACCAACATCGATTTGGCGAACTCGGCAATTGCCAGCTGTTCGCGCGACGATAGCGATGTGGCAAAGTTCTCCAGGTAGATGGAGAGTGCTGCCTCCACACAGCCGCCACCAGCAACGACTTTTTTGCTTTCAAGCACGCGCTTCACCACGCAGAGGGCATCGTGCACGGAACGCTCCATCTCATCACAGTAGAAGTCGTTGGGGCCGCGCAGAATAATCGATGCAGCAGCGCTGTAAAATCACACAAAGGTTAAGATATGTAAAGCTGATTATACTTGATCTAAGATGCCCTACCGTGCCTTGGTGCCTTTGATGAGGATAAGCTCATCGTCACAGATGCGCTCCTGAGCCACCTCGGCGGCTTCGCCCACCATGGAGGCATCGAAGCTCTCCTCACCGTCCATGTTCGTCAGCGACGTAAGGAATGCGGCACCAGTTGCCTTGGCAATGATCTTCAAATCGCTCTTCTTCACGCGACGCACAGCCATAGCTCCCATTTCTATGAAGTACTTCATGCACAGATCATCAACGCCGCCACTGACGAGTACAACATTGACACCGGTGCTCAGAATCATGCTGATGCGCTCCTTGGTGATGTCCAATTCACGGGTGCGAATTGCCTCCAGCTTGTCGGGATCATTGATCAAGACTTGCACACCCATCTTCATTTTGGTCTTCTGCAGCGAGAAGTCAAGGCAGGCAATCTTGGCGTTCACTATCTTCTTGGGCATCTGCTGCGAGGCAATGGTGCAGTTAAGGGCATAACCAGGAATCAGGACCGATTCGCGAGCCGATTTTCCGTGCGCTTTCAATACATTTATGGCCTTGATTGAGTACGCTGTTTGTCCCTTGGGATCCGTGATCTTGACAGCTTGAGCGGCGTCCACGACCATTGTAGAGAAGAAAACAGCATCGGCGCCAATGATTTTCGAGCTCATCGATGTCTTGGCAATGTTGATCAGTGTATCACGGCTCAGCTCGTCCACTGGGGCGGTTAGGTGCTCCGAAATGTATTTGCATGCCTCCTTGCAGGCAATACGATACCCCGAAATGATCGATGTGGGATGAATCTTCTGCTTGACCAACTCATCAGCGTTCTTCAGCAGCTCGGCGGCCAAAATGACAACGGATGTGGTACCATCGCCAACCTCTTCGTCCTGTAGCTGAGCCAGCTCCACAAGCACCCTAAAGGAACACTCAGTCACTCAGTTACAGTCACTCAAACAGATTATATTGTGAACTTACTTGGCAGCCGGATGCTCCACTTCCAGCAGACGCAGAATCGTGGCGCCGTCATTGGTAACAGTAACATCTCCAATATCATCCACCAGCATTTTATCCAAACCGACGGGGCCCAGTGAGCTCTTGACAATGTTCGATATGGAGAGCGCTGCCATGACTGCAAATATTAAAAATGCAATATCACAATTGTTGAATTACAATCTCAGATGTCAGATGCATATATGGGTGTTCCCAATGTCATAACCTCACTTTGAGAGCCTAGTCAGAGCACATAATTCTCATCATTTCATTTGATTTCCTTTGTCTTGCGAAAAAAGAGTTTTTCTCAGGTTAAATTAACATTTCTTAGGTTTCGTTCGAGAATATTCTTCACAGTCATCTGGGGGTCTGATTGGCAACGTGCTTGTCCCCGGCGACTGCTACCAGCTGCAGCTGTTGTGCAAATCAACGATTGCTTACCGTTCTGTGTGCGAACCGATGCGCCGGACTGTCGCGTGCCAGCGATGGATAAGGGACTTGCCATTGTCGACATTTTGCGTCTGTGTTGTGTGACTTTTAATAAAAATTTAAACAAATGAAATACACTGCCGCTTCTGCTCTGTGAAAAATTGCCGCACGCTTAAACCGCCTGACTCAGAGTTAGTGATGCGTTCCTCTCACTATATCGATAACCATTATTCGATTACTAAGAAAACTTCGGTAGTATATGTTGTACAGGTAATTATACACCTTTTATATATATTGTATAGGGCTACATTTTACCCTCATGCAATTAAATATATGTTTGATAACATGTAGTCTTAATTGTGTAGTATTTTTAAACTGTAGTTTGGCGGTAAGCACACTCTGCTTCTTCTTTAATAATCGTAACGAAGATGCGATAACTAACTATTGTGAATTTCAATGTTTAATAATTGATCGATTACAACTGATCTGATAAATCGATATTCTATCAGCAAAACCGCGGCAAAACTAACAAAAATTTTTTTTGCATTTCATATGTTTATTTTTATGTGTTTTTACCTATAATTCTCTAATTCATATTTCATTAAAGCATATATAAAATAATGAATGCCATTCCAACAAAAACACTAACTGCTCCCGAGTACAAGACACCAAAGAAACAAAAAGAAACGAGTCGACGTCCAAAATCGGCCAGTCGGAAATCTCTTGCAATGGGCAGCAGTTCAGATGAATCGAGTGGCGCTGCAGAGCTCGACGAGCATCCGCGCACACGTCGATCAGCCCGCAAACCGAGTCCCACCAAGAAGTATCAGGTATATAAGGGCCAAGGCGCCAAGGAGCGCATTGTTCTCAACAATGTGGAGTGTACGAATGAGGAGCAGTCTCAAGAAGATGAAGACGATGTTGCAGAACTTCCTGTTGCAGGCACGGAGAAGCCAACTTCACGCGATATCGAGCTCATACAGGCTGACTATAATGTGGCGGGCACCAGTTTGTTTGGCTTCAATACGCCCAAGAAGAGGGATGCGATGTCATTGGCTGCCCAAAATGCCACTCCCGGCACCCCAAAGACGCCACGCCTGGGTGTCAAGACCCCGGACACCAAACGGAAGAAGGCAGATCCACCAAAGACGCCATCGCATGTGCGCACACGGGTTAAGAAACGTAAGTGGCAAACAACAAAAACATTTGGTTTTCACTATCAACTCCATTCTCCATTCTCTGGCAGAGATTGCACAGATTGTGGCCGATTCCGATGAGGATTTCTCCGCTGATGAGAGCGATTTTCGACCCAGCGATGGCAACTCCTCGAGCAGCAGCAGCAGTAGCAGCTCTTGCTCCGACAACGATGCCGCCGATGACGAATCCAAGGCGCCGTGCAAGGCACGTCGTGCCATTGTGGTGCCTGTGCTGCCCAAGACACCGTCGGCAGCGCGTCAACGTCAGTCGGCGCGTGTCAAAAGATCCAATGAGTTTGTGCCGGAGAGCGACGGTTACTTTCACTCACATGCCAGCAGCAAGATACTCACCTCGGATCACACATTGGATCGCCTAAAGAATCCTCGGCTCGCGGCAGATCGTGTATTCAGCCTGCTGGCTGATATGAAGGCATCCGCCGAACATGAGACGGCCATCGGTGCCATTATGGAAGAGTATCGTTCATACTTTCCCAAATGGATGTGCATTCTGAACGAAGGATTCAATATTCTGCTCTATGGATTGGGCTCCAAACGGCAACTGTTGCAGTCGTTTCATCGTGATATTCTCTCCCAGCAAACGGTGCTGGTGATCAATGGGTTCTTCCCCAGTCTGACCCTCAAAGATGTCTTGGACAGCATAACGAGCGAAATTCTCGATGCAGGTCCAAGTCCAGCCAATGCACACGAGGCTGTGGACATGATCGAAGAGGAGTTCGCATTGATACCCGAAACGCATCTCTATCTGATTGTGCATAATTTGGATGGTGCAATGCTGCGCAATGTGAAATCACAGGCCATCCTGTCCCGCCTGGCACGCGTGCCCAACATTCATCTGCTGGCCTCCATAGATCACATCAATACACCATTGCGTGAGTTGCCTAAATAATGAATTACTTAACTAGTTCAGCTTTTGCATTGCAACATTTTCATCAGTTTGGGATCAAAATAAATTGAGCAACTACAATTTCTCGTGGTGGGATTGCACCACCATGCTGCCATATACGGATGAGACGGCCTTTGAGAATTCGCTGCTAGTGCAGAATTCGGGTGAACTGGCTCTGTCCTCGATGCGCAGTGTCTTCTCCTCGCTGACGACCAACTCACGTGGCATTTACATGCTGATTGTCAAGTTTCAGTTGCAGAACAAGGGCAACGCCAACTATCAGGGCATGCCCTTCAAGGATTTGTACTGGAGTTGTCGCGAGGCATTCCTGGTTAGCTCCGATTTGGCATTGCGTGCCCAATTGACCGAGTTTCTCGATCACAAATTGGTCAAGTCCAAGCGCGTCGCTGATGGCTCCGAGCAGCTAACAATTCCAATTGAATCGGCGCTGTTGCAACAGTTTCTGGACGAGCAGGAGAAGAAATAAATAATTGAAGTCGCCGTAGTCTTTAGAACATATTAATTTATTATCTAATTTGTTAAATACAATTACAATTTGCTTTTTAAAAAGGTTTCCCGTGTTCATTTTGTCTGTTGTTTTTTTTTTTGCATTCGTATTCCCCAGTTTTTTGTCTTTTGTTTTTTACTATAAAGTTCTATTACTTACTCGAACTCTCATGTTCTCTGTTCTCCACATCGTTTATTGTTTTCTACACATTTAGATTGGCATGCATAAAAATGTCTTTTAGTATATTTTCAATATGTTTGCTTTTGATATTTTACCAACTTTAGTTTGTGTTTGTTTTGTTTGTTTGTTTGTTTGTTTTCAGTGACGGCATTCAGACAGCACTCTTAAATTTATTGCTTTGCTTTTTGGTCAATTGGAATGAAACTAACAATCGGTCTACTTATTTCAAGTATACAAAACAATTGCCTACTCATATGGTCTTAATATTGGCTTATTTTTGGATTACCTTCTGCCAAATTTGAAAAGCGTTTTCTTTTTTGTTTTTTGGTTTTTGTGCTGTGCAAATACCGCTTAAGCTTTTTTTTTTTGTAATTTTTCTTTTCTTTTGTTGTGCAATTGAATTAGCCATACGAGAACGGAATCAGAGAAACTAATGCTATATATATTTACATTTTTGCAAATGCTGCCTAAATCAATTGTCAACTAACAAAGCAAATCGTGCCTGCGCTGTGGGGTTTGCTCATAATTCCACATCAATTGCATGATTCAGATAACGAATTTAATCTTATTACAAAAATTGGAGTATTCATAGTTTAATTGGATGAATATTATCACTGTTACTTTATTCGTTTCTTGGTTGCTGCTTGTTCATTTTGTTTTGTAATTAGTTGCAAATTAAATTAAGTGGATCGGGGGTGGGGGAGGGGCCTAATTGAAATAAATTCCCCACACACAAGAAAGCTATAAAAACAAGCCGTGGCTAGACCTGGTTCCTCTCAAGGATCATCATCATCATCATCATGATGATTTGGTTGTTAATCCCATCCCTAAAAATGGAGGCGTTTTAGTTGAAAGACTTAGTTGTTTGTTTGTTTTTGCTTACTATACACAGAGTGCTACATTTTGCATTTATTTCGACAATGTTTGGATGTTGTTTTCATTATTTTTTTGTTTTAGTGTTTTTTTTTTTATACAAGAAATAAAGAAGTTGCATTAAATACTTAAAAACAAAAAACATTCGTGTTTATTTTGAAACGGAAAAAAAAGAGAAGAATTTTAATTGTATACAATGTATTTTATTAACTGTGCTATTTGCTGTTTTTATTTTTACTTTGTTAGGCCCTTTTTCTATGTATAACTGTGTGTGTGTATGCGTGTGTGTGTGTGTATGTGTGTGTGTGTGTAACGACGGTGGTTGCTGCTTTGTTGCTGTTCTTCATTGCGCGAGTGTGGAAGTTTTGTATATATATATATTCTTTTTTTTTTGAGTGTATGTGTGTGTGTGTGTGTGTGTGCTGGGTAGGGCTGGGGAGTAGTGTTTGAGGTGGAGGGGAATAGTTGTTGTTTTGCTTTTTTTAATCGGTAAATACAAAAATAAAACCTTTAATGCTCTCTTGAATTCAAATTGCAGAGTTTTACATATACACAATATATAAATCAACTTCATTATCATATCCGTATCATTATGCATTAGTCATACTCATCGAATATACATCACAATCAAAGTGTACGCTTTGTAATTATACGCGGTAATCATAATAATATAGTTAATAATAATAATAATTAATAATTATAATAGTTACGCATTTTGTTTTATTTATTTATGTATATGCTTTCATATTTTTCGTTTGCCATCGTGTTTCTTCTTCTTCTTAATGATCTTTTCTATTCTTATTGATTTGTTTTCTTTTATTTTGTTTTGTTTTGCTTTGTTTTGTAATTGTTGTTTGTTTGTTGTTTGTTGTTTGTGGTTTCTCTTCTTTTTTATATATTTTTTGTTTTGTTATGTTTTTTTTTTTCACTTTTCATTTTTTGTTTTAAGTCTTAGAAATAAGCATTAATCGTAAATCATAAATCAACAAAATAAAAATATTACATTTATCAAGTTTTTGAAAATTAAATTACTCGATATTGAAACAATAAACGGCATTTTTGATGGCTTAAGCCAGTTGTTGTTGTTGTTGTTGGTGTTTTTGTTATTGATAATAATATTAGTTGCTTTTGCTTCTGCTGTTGTTGTTGTTGTTGTGGTTGTGGAAGAAACGCTTCTGTTGCAGTGCTTCTTGCAACTGTTAAAATGTATGTTACAATTGTTGTTAATATTATTGTTGCTGTTGTAGGTATTGTTGTTGTTGTTGTTGTTATTGTTGTTCTTGCATTTGCATGTTGCTGTTGAATTGGTTGCTGTTGTTGGTGTTGGTGTTGGTGTTGCTGTTACTGTTTTGTGTTGATTGGCTGCAGCATTATGGTTTCAGCTCATTTTCACGCGTTTCCTTGGTGGTCCAATTGGTGGGATTTGTTGTGTTGCGAGCGCACGAAATGCCTCCGCTATCAAATGTGAATGTGTTGTGATCATATTTTGCCAGCCAGAGGTTTCCATCACATCGGTGGCATGACTGTAACAATAACAAACAATTCAATTGATTATCTCTCCACAACATATTTACCACATTCGCTCAACTTACGTATTAATGAAATCTATCGTTTGTGCTTTCAATTGATCCGCACTGTGGAGATCAGCTAATATTAACGTTTCGGCTGCTGTTTCAACAGAGAGATTGACGCACAGCGCCTCCTCGCACATCACTTTCAGCTTTTCGAGTGCGTACTATAGTAGAGTAAACGGCGAAAGGCATTAGTTATGGGCTTATGATCAGTGTATTGATCCGTTCAGAGACTCACCTTATCAGCAGCCGCTAAGAGATCATCAGCCATTTTTTCTAGGTTAGACGCCTTGCCCGTATATATGAATCGGAGCATCTCTTTGAGAACCTCATGATCCACATCGGTTATGGCGACACGATTCAGCTTACGCTCCTCCATCTCGTGCTCAAACATGGCCGCAAAGACATCACTGCGCGCTGCAAAATGGAAAGCGCAAAGTGGACAACGAATTAGAAAAGTTAAGTTGGAAAATTTTAGCTTTAGAAGGAAAGTAAAAACAAATTATTTTAGTTTTGAGTTATTATGGGGACTTAGGGAACTTTACGGGAACAAGATTATATTCATTGAATTCGTAAGAAAGTCAGCGAATATTATTTTGTATTATTACTGGAGACTTCATAAATTGTTCACATTAAGGTGCATAAATATTGCTCAAAAATCAATAAGATCTAAAGATCATAAGGGGAGCAAATATCTCGAAAGTTGAGGGCCCGACATATCAAATCTTACGTATTGAAGTTGGACAACAGAACGAAAGAAATAATTGAAGAAATATGCAATAAATCGCGAAGCCCTGGCATTAAAAATTGGCCTAGTTTTCACAAAGTTGTGAAAGTTAATCGTCTTCATGCAATTGGATTACATTAGTCGACATGATTACCTACGTTTCTTGAAAATAAAGTAAAAAATCAGCAAAAAATGCAATGCGGTGTTTACAAGGGAAAACGTGTGACAGACAAGCTGCAAATATGTTGGTCATAAATCTTAGCTAATGAATGACTCTAGACTCGGTTTAAAAAGGCCTTTAGAAGTGGTGTTTAAAGTCCACTCAACATTTAGGTGCTTATCAGTTAAATCCGTTGTTTTAGAGGGAATCTGTCGTACCTGCCAGGATGGCCTTGTGCGCTTGAAACTCACGGCCACCGACCGAGAGCGTTACATCGCTGAATTTCTCGTTGTCAAAGAGATTGCCGAGATCCTCGGATAGTTTGCACTCGGGCACTTTGAACTGCACAATATTGGATTGTCCGGAGATGTTCACGCTGTCCGCGACGACGCTGACTTCACAGAAAATGGTCAGCTTATCCTCGGGCAGGAGACCGTTGGCCTCGTCCAAGAGAAAATCGCGGCGTATGAACTTCTTAAAGCCCCAATCTTTGCCCTGCACGAAACGGTAAGCTCTAATAATGGAGAGGAAAATTATTTTATTATTTTATATCTTATAGTTGGGTAATTTCAGAAAACTTACCGCTGGGATTCCATTGCTTTGGTTTCCTCACGTTTTGCATTTAGTATGGAGAATTTGAACTTGGCTCTGACTTCAGATTTGTTACACGAAACTAACAGTAAATATAATGATAAGTAATCCTTGCTCTCCTCATCTAGACCCTTGGGATTCACCCGTAAACACCTGCACAGTTAAATAAATGCATTGTTTCAATTTAAACACTCTTTATTAGTTTTCCTTATCGCACAACTTACCATTTTAGTTTGTCATTAGCACCGGCTGAGAATGTGGACGATTTGAGTACCTCACCCATCTCTTCCCGACAAAAACTAAAGTTATTTATGGTCCACATATAACTAAATTTAACAACTTTGACCTGAAATTTGGAAAAGACATTTTTGAAATGGTTTAGTGAAGGAAGTATAATTTATAAATAACTAAAATCAATCAGTTAGTGAACAAAGATCAGTAAAAATATGTCGGCGACTTCTCGTTGCTCATTCCCCGATTCTCCTCACATAATGGACTTTGATCTCTCCTCCCATCTCCCGTCTACAGTTACAGTTTTGTTCATTTTGAGCACACAGCACACCTGCCAAACGGGGCTCATTTCATTTTATTTCGAACAAACAGCGGAAATGCATTTTTCCTCTGAGCCTGTCTGGCGAATAAAATGCACAGCAAACATAACCACAAAAATGGATTCACCTTACACACACACACACACACAAACACCAACACTCACACACTCGGATTATGGAAATTTGAGCAGCAGTGAATAAATCCATAGGAATGCAGACAGCAGGTTTTTTGGCTCTTTTGCTTACATTGTAATGTAATCCTTTTCTCGTGGAAAAATATGGAGAAGTGCAAGTGGAAGGGGAGGGGAGGATCTTACCTGCGTATAACACCAGTTCTCGGCAACGGGCGTATTTACTTCCGGCAGGGGCGGTGAGGGTACACGGCTGACCGCCATTGTGCTACTGGATGCGTGCAGGTTCGAGGTGACTCTAGCTGTTTGGCTTGCCTGACATTCGTTTACCGGCAATCTGCAAATAAGACATAACAGAAAGTGAGGTTAGATACGAATCGAAATTTAAATATAAATATGCAAAATTAACACATGTATAAATATAAATATGATGTTATATATGTAAAAGATGAGCACCTTGGCTCTTGCAGTAACTCCATGATGCTGCGCTCGAACTCAATCTTGACAAAATTGCTGTCGGCAGTCGAGTGTCTGGCCAATAGATTGAGCAGCTTTAGCAGCAGCGAGTTCTCCAGTTTGTCGCCACACGCACACACGCAAAAACAACAAATCAATAAATTATTAAAGGTGTTTCCTCTCAAAAGCGATATTTTAAGCAGCGGTGCTGTTGCGGACAAAAGACAGACAGAGACGCAAACACACGGAAATCACAAGACAGAATAAGGCGCCAAATATTTGTGCATCGCACATCATTTGTACGGACGAAAAATACGACGCCTAAAAACGAGCAAAAGCGAAACGAAAAATGAGCGAGAGCTTCAAGCATTAACCGTTATTGCGTGGCTGTAGCGAGTGATCGATATGTCGGGTGAAGAGAAGTTTTCGTAAGAGAGTGCACTTTGCTACTGTGTGATAGAGAAGAGAGAGAAAGAACACGAGACGAACACCAAACACGAGCACGACACGACGACCGTCCTGCTGAAGCGGCAAATAAAAACTGATGCCGCTTCAAATCACAGTTTATCGTTTTTGGCTTGGAAATCTGAAAATCTGTGCGGGCCAAGATGCGTCACAGGATGCAGCAGCAGCAAGGATAACTCAGGCATGCAGCGTCGCCTGCAGATGACAGCAAACAATAGACCAAAATATGTAGCCAAGAGTGAGAAATTGACATACAATGGAAAGGTAGAAGAGAGAGGGAGCGAAAGAGATCTACTGTAACAATGAGTTTTCTAGCCGGCGCAGATGCAAAAGGAAACAGCGACAACAACAACAATAACAACAACAGCAACAATTAAGCAAAAGAAAAACTGGGGAAAAATCTGTACAAGGCTGAAGATGCTCAGGCGCTCTAAGAGTTTTTCTTGCCAGTTTTTCAGCTCAATTCAGCTGGCCATCAAATGCTTGACAAAAAAAAAGGACCTTCACATCAGCAATGTGTGTGTGACAGCGCGTGCGTGTGTATTAAAAACGCTTTTTTTTATCAAGGTGAACAAACCGTAAACCAGCATTCAGAAAGAGCAGCAGTCGCAGCAGCAGCAACGGCGAGCACAACCCAAAACAACCGAAAATAAAACAACAGCAATAACACAAAGTCGACGTCAAAAAAGCCTGGCGAAGTGCGGAGGGGGAAAGGAGGCGGCAACGGCGACCGCAGAGTCGTCAGGTTTAGTACCTTCAAGTAGCTTTATACAATTTTAGTGAGTGTGCTTTAATGTTAATGACATTGATTTGGCATTGAGAACGATACAAACACAAACACAGAGACAGACAGAGAGACAAACACCTGCCATAAAGCACAAGCGGCCGTCTCTCTTACGCTCTCTCTCTCTCTCTCTCATGCCCTCGTCATGCTTGTGCGTGCTCTCTTTTTTTTGCGTTTCGAAGGGCTCAGAGCCAAAAGTTTTGGTTTCTATTTGTGAGATGACATTGGGAAACGTCGTTTAGGTCTCCAAACATTTGGCTTTGGCGGCGCCGAAAGACAAAGCTAAGGTTAAGCGAGATGAGCAGAGAGGTAGATGCGGGGTAAGTAAGTGATTTTTCGGCAGCCCAAGTGAACAACAGTTAAACACGTGATGATTAATGGAGTTGTTGCCGTCGCCGGCCGTCAAGAACTCCCAAACGTGAGCAATGACTCAGCGTTCTTGCCGATTAGGGAGGACCTGAAATGTTGCGCTTTGCATTTGCTACTTATAGAATATATAATATGAATATATATTATGAAATTAGTTTATTTATTACATATTTGATGGATAATTTACACAAAAAATTTTTTTTTAATGAATATACCAAAGAGATGGTAAGAATTTAAAGATTTAATTATTTTTAAAGCCACTCAAGAAAATCTTAAGGATTGTTAATTATAGGGATTGAGCACTGTACCAGAAGTTCAGCTGTTTGTGTTTAAGGTCCAGCCTTTTCATGCATTTGCTTCTTCTCGCTGTGCAAACAGAACACAAGAGAAACAACCGCCGCCATTGGCAGCTGAATCGAATGCATTTCGTCACGGACCCGCTGTAAATGCAAGCACCTTGAGTGATCTTTATGCGCAGAACAACGCCGAACGCAGAAAAGAGCAATGCGAGGGCGCAGACAAAGGAAGAGAGAGAACAGCAGCAGGAGAGCGAGGTCAACAAAGAGCAGCGACTTAAAATGACAAAGAGCAGCACGTGTTTAAATCCGCATAATAAATCGGTTTAAGGCAAACAGAGAAAAATATATAAAAGAAAAGATGGATAAATTTGATAGATGGAGGGGCAGCAGCAGCATTTTGTAGGAGTGGGGGTCTACCATGGCAGCTGCTGAAATGGAAAATTGCGCCAAATTTGGACAACGAAACATTTTTACACATTTTCACCAATTTTCCGCGCCAAAGTGGCTGTTATATAATTGAAACCGACTCGCTTGGTACTTTTTCCACACAACAACTTCCGGCAACTTTTCATTAGCATTTTAATGAAATTTTA
This sequence comes from Drosophila cognata, assembly GCA_035041535.1. Classification (NCBI taxonomy): domain Eukaryota; kingdom Metazoa; phylum Arthropoda; class Insecta; order Diptera; family Drosophilidae; genus Drosophila; species Drosophila cognata. The sequence goes on along the minus strand of JAWNLC010000571.1, from coordinate 4,852,210 downwards.
TAGAAAATAAACAACAACAGCAACAACAACGAAAGTCGACAACAAAAGCCAGGCCAATAATAAAAATGGTGAAAATTTTCATTTTTTTGTTTTTTTTTTTTCAACAAATTATCGCATGAGTTTTCACTCGCGTGTGTTTCTTGTTGCTGTTGTTGGCGTTTTCACCAACAAAACAAAAACAAAACAAACAACAAAAGCGCGGCAGAAAATACTCCTTTCACTCGTCCAACAACAACAACAAATGAGTCGAGAGAAAAACGTTTTGAAGAAAAGGAAATGCTTTTCATTTTACGCACACATACATGTCTATATATATATATATATATACATAAATGTGTGAGTGTGTAAATGCGATGCAAAGATAAATTGAACAACAGATGAAGAAACGACGAACTGGCAATTTAATTTAAATAATGTGATCTTTCATGCCAATGAAAATGATTTCAAAAGAGAAACTAACTTGACGGCACTCAACTAACTACTCATCTCTTCACTTCCGCTACTAAATGCAGCAGCAGCTACAGCAACAATAACAACAATAGACACCCACCCAATGCTCATGCAATTTCTCTTCGTCTTCGCTCTTCGTCATGCATACTCACACACACACACACAAATACATATATACATTTTGGGCAGCGCGATGTCAACACTTGAACGCATATTAATTTTGTAAACTCCCACGCTCAAGTTTCGTTTTATCGTTACGTTTCGTTTCGCTACTTTTCTTGTAGTTGTTGTTGTTGTTTAGCTTTCAATGGAGCCACAGTCGTCAGTCGTCGTTGCGTCGCTTGCGCTGCGTCCATTTGCCTTTTGCGCCAGCAGCAGCAAGCAGCGCAGCAGTCCATAGAGCCAAAGGCCCGACCCATAAGGAGAAAGCTCCTCAGCAGCAGCAGCGCGTCTCTCTCTCTCACACTCTCTCGGCAGATCTGCAGTTTTGCTTGCAGTTTTCGTGAAAGTCGCTGCTGACAGCGAAGCTGCTGCTGCGGCTACTGTTGTTGTTGTTATATAAAATATATAAAATCATTTAAGTAGAGTGAAATTTGTCCGTTTTTTTTTTCTGCAAACGATTGGAAGTTTGCATTTGACTATTATGGTAGCTAATAGCAACTCTCATCTGCAATAGTGAAAGGCTCTGCCTAAATTAATATTGAAGCAACAGATTAACAAATAAGTCTTTTTCTGCCCCTATTTAAAATTCTAATGCAAAAAAGCATGGCAGAAAGTGTAATCAAAAAATGTTAACATATGTTGACATGTTAGTCACAAAAATAGGGCATGGCATATTTGCCAAAGCTTTTGACACTTTGGGGAATTGCAACATAAATGAAAGTTTACACTAGTTTTTTTTTTTTTATTTTTGCGTCAATAACGCATGATCATGACGAAGGGAAAACAACATATTTTTTTGTTCGGTTACATAAGCATTACAGCAAGCAGCATTGGAAATGAAGCCGACAATGTTGCGCAGTCGTCGGCTGTGGCCTGTATTTATTTGTATGGCGTGCACTGTTGTCTGTGCGCGCGCAGGCGCGTAGGCGTCAGCAGCGACGGCAGCGACGCAGGCAGCGAATTTCACCCGACCGACCGCAAAACTAACCGACGAAGCCAAACGACGTAAAACGAGAGCATGAACAACGAAACGAAACGCGACGCTTTATGTAATCGCATGCAACAACAACAACACAGCGCGATGGGCTGAAAAAAAAACTAGTTTGATGACGTACGAGCGCAGCAAGCAAAAGCTCAGCTTACACGCGCTGGCTCTCTCACTCTTCCTCACTCCCTCTCTCTTTCGGAGTTTGCACGTTGTTGTTTAGCGCGTGGCGTTTATTATTGTATAATAGTAAAAATACAACAACAATATCATTATCGTGTTTGGAGAGCGCATGAAATGAAATCAATAAATTAATAAACATTTTGTGCCCAATTTTCAACACTGCACAAAACTTGGCTGTTGTTGCTGTTGTTTTGTTGGCTTGTTTGCATTTTGCCGCTTTTACCATTTCTCTGCACTTTCTAAACAAATTGTGCGGCGACTGCGACGAACAGAGCGAAGGAAACGACGACGTCGGCGACGACGACAAGAAATTGGCTTTCATGCGTTTTCACATTTTGTTTTTGTCGTGCTTTCATTTTGTGCTGCTGTTGTTGTTGTTGTTGCTTCTGATATTATTGCCGGATTTCTACTACTCTTTTCTTTTCCCTCGTTGCCAGCATTCGCTATCCCTCGCTCTTTCTCTCTCAACGAATAACTTTTTATTGGCTTAGAAATTGTTGTTGTTGTGTAGAGATTTGTTCTAAATTCAAAATGTGGGCCCCTTAGTGAAAGAGGAGTCTGCTTTTGTTTCTGTTGTTGCTTTTATGATTATTGGGTGAAATGCGTTAAAAAAAAAACAAAGTGAAAACTAAAGCACCTATACATATGTGTCTGTATTTGTATCTGTATCTGTGTATGGCAAATGATTGAATCGAGAGTTCAACTCTCTCAGCAACATGTTGTTGCTGCTGCTGCTGGCTGCAATCGATGTCTAATTAATTTAATGTTGGCAAATCATTTTTTGAAAGTTAATTTTAACATGTTGCTATGTTTTTGATTTTTTTTTTTACTTTTTTAAATAATTTATTAAATATGTATGCTACATACTCATAACGAGAAAGTTTTTACTGATTGATGCAAAGACTGAAACAACAACTTGTTGCAGCCACATTGCACTTAGGCATTTGTTACATTTGATCAGTTGGAGGATAATCGATTTTTTTCGGAAAGTTGTGCTGCAATTACATAAGCCTTAACATCAACGTTAAAATTAACATAAGCTTTAAGCTTTCAACTTTAACAAACCGCATGAGCTTTCTGTTGTTCTGACCCTTCGCACTGTGAAGCACTCAAGCAGACTTCCCTTTCCGTTTGCGCAGAGGAGCATGCAAAAAAAAAATAAATAAAAATTACACAAAAAAAAGATAACCACAGACATTTCAGAGTCCATTAACAACCATAACAATAAATGCAGCGACAGCAATAAAGACAACATCCTGTACACTGAACACAAATTTGAATGGCTGTTATTACATATATATAATAGTATACTTAATAATATAATAATTATATAATAATTAGTAATGAAAACGTACCTTTCCAAATTTTAAATACAATCTATATTCATTAAGTGCAAATAGACCTTGATTTCCACTTAACCAAAAATATAGTTGCTATCGCTGATATATACAGAACGTATATAAATAAATGAATCATTTCCAAATATCGGGGAATGAAATATAATCGGAGCAAGAGGTGCGCTATCGCTTCCATGGAATATCAGATGATCCGACGTCGCGACAGCGCCCAAGGCTAAACAATGACTATGACAATAACAATAAGTAAAAGCAGAGCAGAGCAAAGCACAGCAAAGCACTCACAGCAATTCCAATTCCAATTCCAATTTCCTATTTCCATTCCCATAAGCATACAGCAAGAATAAACTCTTCCATTTCTTTGTGTGCAGCTGTTTACCTTTCGAGATCAGCGCCAGTCCATCCCCCTTCCTCTCGCTCTACCTCACCCCACCCACGCATTTTAAATGGAGAACAGCTGTTTACCAAAGCGAACAGAGAACAAAAGCTATTAGCATAAAATGTTGTCGTTCTTACATGAAATGCATTTTGTATTGAGACTTTGAGTTGACCAACACTGACACATAGCCTAAAATCGCCCGCTCAACACTAACACTAAGGTCATCCATCTCCATCCAAAGCCAGCAATTAAAGTGGGTTACGCCGAGCTTCAAAACTGAACTAGCACAAATCACACGCACACACACACACACACACACGCATACAATTATGCATATGTATATGTGTGTCAAGTGAATGCCAGTGGAAACAACAAGTCATCCAAACTAACACAGCAAATATAATGTTGGTAAATGCATGAAAAACAAAAACAAAAATGCTCTTGCTGCTCACACGTAATTCAAGGATTCAAATTGCTAAACACTTAATTGCGTGAATTAGTGCTGTTAAGTGTCGCTCGTAAATGCACTCAGAAAGAAAATATGCGAAGAAGAGGATTCATTCGCTTTGCGAAATAGCAGTGTTAGGCAGGTGCATAAACCAAACTTTCTAATATACACATAAATGCAGACATTCAATTCAAATTTTTTATGATTTAGCTAAATTTTACAAGAAAAATGTCTAAATTATGGAATATTTATTTTGGCAATACCTTATTTCGATGAAAAAACATTTACTTTTAATAGGTGTTTTTATTTTTTTAGTTTCAGGAAATGCATAACTTAAAACTAAAAACAACGTGTGCCAAAATGCAGCTGTTGTCAAATGTGCAGCAACTGTTGCCGAATTTCTTCAAGTGTGCCCACTAATAAGCTTTAAATTTAAAAATTAGTTTTCAAGAGTCAAACAGCAAGCTGAAAACCAACAATTTTTGCTTTTCAAGACTGTTTTTTCACATTCATAACTAATTCAATTTTCATTTCACAATTGATGAAGTTTATTAATAATATTGTAATTTATTTAAAATATTATTATAATATATGTATTTATTATTTATATGATAATTATTAGATTTCGTTGTTTGTTTTCCCGTTTATTGTAATTATTATTATTATTTTTGTATTTACCTTTTATCACAGAAATTTGCAGCGGCGTTACAAAACTCCTTTGAATTGGGGCATTTAACTAATAATACTAGGCACAGAGGAGATTGTTGTTGTTGTTGCTGTTGTTGCTGTTGATGATGATTGCTGTTGTTGCTGTGGTGATGTTGTTGGTGGTGGCTGTTGTTGTTGTTGTTGCTGTTGTTGCTGTGGTGATAATGGCTGTTGTTGGTTTGATGTTGCTGATGATGCTGTTGATGATATTGCTGTTGTGCAGGATGAGCGCAATTAAAATGCTGTTGTTGTTGCTGTTGCTGATTTTGTTGCTGCTGATGTTGTTGATAGGCAGAGGTGGAGGCTGGTGAGGTATTAGAGCTGGAGCTGGAGGATGATGCGGAATTTGAGGCGCTGTTGTTGTTGTTGTTGTTGTTGAGATGATGTTGCTGCTGCTGATGTTGCTGATGATGATGTTGCTGCTGGTTGAGATGCCGACGTATCGATTGATTAATGCGATTCGTAATGGAATTGGTGAGCGCGGAATGATTGCTATGCAGATGATGATGCGGCGACAGCTGATGCGATGTCGATGAGGATGAGGTGGGGGATAAGGAGGAGGAGGCAACAGCAGCCAAACTGGAGCTGGCGGTGGTTGAAGTTGGTCCAAAAAGGCGGCTGGCAATAATGCTGCTGTTGTTGCCGCCGTTATAATGCCTGTTGCCGGCACAGGCGCTGCTGCAGTTGTTCGATGAGGCAGCAGCAGCAGCGGCGGCGGCGGCAGAGCCGGAGGCTGGGGCAGAGCTGCTGCTTGAGGAACTTTGTGCGCGCGTCAAAATGTTTTGCAAGTTGCTGTTGCCAGTGTTGCTGCTGGTCGTGTTGCTGTTGCTGCCAGTGTTGCTGGCGTTGCTGAAAGCTGCCTGCAATATGCTGCTGGGTGTTGCCAAATGTTGCGCCAGTGTTGCTGTGCCACTTCTCGTCGATGCTGCTGCTGCTGCAGTTGCTCCACTTTCGTAACTCAGGTGACCCAAATGTTGTTGCAAAACTGAAGGCGCTGCCGCTTGTTGCTGCTGCTGCTGCTGCGACGACGGCGGCGGCGGCGTTGACGGCGTACTAACAACAGCGACAGCGTGTGGGAGTTGCGGCGACGTTGACGGCGACGCGGGCGTCGACAGCGATGGTCTGCGCAGTAATACTGGAGGCGTTGATATCAATTGATGCAGGCGGCTAAAATTGTTGCTGCTGCTGCTGCTAGTCGAAGTTGTTGCTGCTGCTGCTGCCGCCGCTGCTGTTGCTGCTGTTGGCGTCTCTGCCAATGCGCTGCTCAAAGCAACATTTCGCGGACAGCAACAATTATCACTTGAAGTTTGTTGCTGCTGCTGCTGCTGCTGTTGCTGCTGCTGCTGTTGTTGCTCCAAATTCACAGCAACAACATCGACATCGACATCGAGTTCGACATTCTCATTTTGATAGATTTCATGCACGTTACGCTTTTTTTTGATTTTCACATACGGCTCAAACATTTTATAACACTCTGTTATTGTTGTTGTTGTATTTGTGTTGTATTTTTCGATTTGAATTTTTCGAATTAACTTTTATATGTACTCACACACACAAACACACACATTTACACACACAAAAGCACAAATGAATAATTTTTGGTAAGCTTTTTTTTGCTTTTTCTTACTTATTGAATATATACCGTAAGTATATTTTTCTAAATATATATATGTATATATATATTTTTTTAGCTGTTTTTTGTTGTTTTTTGGTATAAACCGTTTTCAGCGCGTTTGCAAAAAAACACAAAATTGATTCAATTTATATGCTTAGATTAATTTACAAAAATTCCACAAATATATTATTGCCACACATTGGGGAGGAGTTGTATGAAATGATTGAAACCCTGCAATGCTCCATTCCGTGTTGCTGTTGTTGTTCTTGCAGCCAGCTGCTCATTTGGCCGTCAGCTTTTTTTTTTGTTTTAGTAGGCGAAACGAGAATCGGAACGAACCACAACCGCTTCGCTTGAAAGTTTGCGGAGAACTGAAATTAGTGTAGCCAACTGAGCAACGGGTCGAGCGATTGCTGCCGACGACAACGACGACGACTTCGCTGCTGGCTGCTGCTGTCCGACTTCAGTTGCTTGCCGCATTTTTGGTGTCGACGCTGACAGCGCTGCTCACAGCGTTTCATTTTTCGTTTCGTTTCACTAGCTGCCGACCAACTACCGACGATTGAGACATTGGGAGAGGGAGAGTGAGAGAGACACACACCCACACACACTCTCACAGTCAAGTGAGAGGCGTTGGTGGGTCGTAGTTGCTTGCTTGCTGTGTGTGAGGTCGATGGGCGCTGTATGGGAAAGGAAGCGACACTGAGAAACGAAACAACCACTGAGCGCGCAACTGCGGAGAGAGTGTGCGAGTGAGTGAGAGAGCGAGAGTGAGAGTGTGTGTGCTGCTCGAGGGCAGCTGATAATTGTATATACACTTGAGCATGTGTGTGTGTATAAAGTACAGGAGTAGAGGACAGCAGCAGCAGCAGCAGCGAACGAGGCCACCACGAGGCATAATAATAATAATAATAATAATGATGGTGATGATGATGACCAGCCGGAGGTCCTTCAAGCGAGCATAGCAGAGATAAGCCTTAATCATTTAGTCACAGAGCCAGCAGCAGCAGCCATTCTTCAATTGAAACGCCGCCGCAGCAGCGGCCTTGCTGCCATTGGCATTTTATCGGCGCTTCCTACTTTACATCAAAGTGTGCGACGGCTTCAGCTACAGATTGCATACGGTGCTCTGCCACTGCTTTGCTGCTCGCCTCTGCTGTATCCCTTGAGTGGCGGGTGTTTATTACGTTACGTTACGTTACACATTACGTTATTGTATGTATATTTGTATGCATGGGTATATTTGATCCAGGGGCGTTGTCGACAACGTGACATTGTCGTCTTGTTTTCTTGGGCCACCCATCTAGCAGCAGCAAAGGCAGCAGCAGCAACCAGCAGCCGGCTCTTCACTTCGCTTCACTACCACTCTGTCTCTCTGCTTCTGCTGCTCTGCTCGCCTCTCTGCCCACCACTCACTCAACTCAACACATTCGTTTTTCATTTATGGCGTGCAAATTAGCATCGGCCGCAGGGGCTTCGTGTGTGTCCCTCCATCCATTCAATCCATGTGTGTCCTTTAGCCCGGGCCACACATCAACGGGAACGGCTACTGTATGCAGTTAGCTCTGCTCCACTCCACTCTCCTCTCTCCTGTCTCTTTCTCACTCTCAGTTAGCAGCAGTGACGGCGGCAGTCAATCTGTTTCCCATTAGCTGCCTTCCCGTCGTCGTCGTTGTCGTCGTCACTTGAATGTGTGAAAATTTGACAGTAATGCGTCGTTTGCTTTGAAGTTGCAAACGCCGCAAACATTTAAGACAGAGACAGATAGAGAAAGAGACAGAGGTGTTGAAAGTTTTGGGCGAGAGTTGCAATTGCTTGAACTGAGTTATTGCTACACAGCAAGAAAATGAGTTCAACTATGCTTAAGAGAGGCTTGTAAATAATAAATAACAAATCAAAAATAATAAAAAATAAATAAACAAATAACTAAATAATAAATAAATAAATAATAAATGAATACTTGAATCAATAATTTTGTTTTGCGCCTAATAGAATTGAAATTCAGTAAAGTTACTAACTACTAGCTAAACTATGTAAGAATTTCAGCATGATTTTGCTTATGTAAAGTTGCGAAACCATATCTTCGTTTGGCTGCAAAAGATGTTATCATCTCGACAACAGCTAACTGACTTCCCACATGAAAAGCACCTTCTAAGGCATAAAAGAGAACTGAATATCAAGTTCATATGTTGATCATCATTAATTTGTGCATTTCAATTTAAAAGGCCATTTGGATGTTCATTGGCCTTTGAGCACTTCCTTCAATAGCGGAAATGATACGGAACTGGTTCACCTTTTCGTTCCATCGATTAGTTTAGTTATCGACTTTCACAATGCGCTTGGCTTTTGACATTAATCGATTTTCAATAAGCTACGCTTATTCAATACTGCCATCGATATATGTGTATGTGTGTGTGTGTATGTGTGTATGTTTGTGTTTATATTTATTGTTTAGCAAAAGCGCATGCACATGATTTACTTGACACTAATTTCCATAAATAAAACAAAAAAAGTTCAATAAAAACGAAGCCACCCCCCACCACACATCCCCCTTCCCCCTTCCACCGACCCCCACCGAATGTGAATGTGGCTACTGCTCTCTGACAATAACCCAATTTTCACTCTAGCAACAAAGCAAAATTCTCGTGTGCATGTGGTCATATGTGTGTGTGTGTGTGTGTATGACGACCAAGGCAGGCAGCGACGTTGACCGCGACGTCATCTCATGCTGATTCTCATTCTCATTCCCAATTCCGTTACGTTACCTTCTACATTTGACAACGAAATTCAAATACACACACATACACACAGCAGCAGCAGCAGCTCTCGCAAAACTAAACTTTGACGCTTTCCCTCTCTCTCTCTCTCTTTTTCCCTTTGACCGTAGACGTAGACGCTGCTTGCAGTGGTGCGTGGGCAGCGACGCGACCGCAGCTGACGAAAGTGTTAATTGATATTATTGGCTTCGCGAGCTGATTTAACTGGCTAAACAAAAACTTATTCCAAGACGTCGTCGTCGCATGCGGAACGAGTTGAACTGGCTACGAAAGACACGCATAGTGTGTTAAACGAGTTGTGCTCGTGTTGGGGGGGTGGGTGTTAGATACACAAATGGAGTTGTAAGCGGCAAAAAAAAAAAATATATATATATATATATACATAAAAAAAATTAGATACCTTCACACATCGCATCGCATCGCCTCGAATCGGAGCGCTGCCCAAAACAAATGCCGTGGGATAAAAACTTCCGCACTCGTGCCGAGTGAAACTTTTGAGACTATTTTTTTTTGTTTTTTTTTTTTCGTAATCACTTTGCAGCAATTGCCGTTTTCCTCTCTCTTGTTTATTGTTTTCGCCTCTCTCGTTTTCTATTTGGCGCTGCTGCTGTTGCTCGGCAGAGATAAGCAGCCGCAGCGAGTAAAATTTACATTTGAAATTTTCATAATCTTTTTGTAACAAAATGAGTGATTGGAGCAGTAGACAGCAGATGCAACACAAAGCACATGTAACAAGACCACAGCGGCCACTTTCCGCATTTCACACACACACACACACACACACACACAGAAACACTCACACACACACATAGAAATCGTTGGCTAAATTTGGTTATTTTTGGACGAAACTTAAGTGCGCCCACATTTTAATAACCTGTATCCAATAAATATGGCTAAAAAAAGAGTGGTTTGAAGTTGTGCAAATGTAGTATGGCTTAAAAGGTACATATTTGCGGCAATATATCTCGATAAATATCGATAACATACATAAATATTGTTAATATTATTTTTACTAGGCATCAAATTCATGTTGTACTTTTTCCTTTACCACAAGTTATTGCAAACTGCACGAAAGTGTGTTGGGGTTCAATACAGAGTATCTTGCAGTCGAGCACAGTCAGTTTAAGCGCACGCGACATTTTAAAAGGTTATGAACATTCTGCCACCGTCATCGCTGACAAATCACTCACAACTTTCCAACTTTGACGCAGACATACATAACACACTATTATTGCTGTTACAATCACGAGAGATGTGCAATATTCGATTTCCCATTTTGCTGCTTAGCATCAACATAAATAAATATATATATATATATATATATATATATATATATATATATATATGTAATTTGTATCTGTATCTGTATCTGTCACGCGCCACAAATGAAACTAGTTCAGTGATAATAGTTCATAAACAATTGTTGTTGTTTTTTTTTTAGTGTAGATATACACATTTTTTTTCTTCTTTCTTCTCATAACACAGTTTTGTACGGAGTTGTTGTTTTATTGACTTTTTGTTGTTGTTGTTGTTTTTTTAGGCTGGCCAATGAGCCGAGTAGGGTGTCGAAAAAATGCGTGTTGTGTTTGGTTTGGTTTGGCCTTGGCTTACAGTTTATAGTTTATGCTACTAGGCTCATTTGGCTTTCAGTCGGTTATACAACAATATTCAAAATGACGGCCGTCCGTTTCTCCTCTCGTTTTTGTTACTTTTCTCTCGCAATTCACTTTTTCTTTTGTCGCCTCGGCCATTTCCTGTTCGCTCTTCTGACAATTCAATTGTCAATCAGTCAATCATTTCACACAAATGCTGCTGCCACCAACGGATTTTACCACCACTCTCTCGTGCAACTAAAGACAAATTTGTCACAGCAAATCCTGACCCCTATTTATCTGACCATCTATTTCTCGGGCTGTGCAAGGCAGTGGAACAAAGGAACACCCATGCTGCATTTTTATCGCCCAAGACCAAGAATGTCAAAACACAACAATTGTAATTTGAGTTTTTCTTCTTCTTTCCTCACTTCTTTTGGTTTGTCCGTTCTTCATTGGTGTTCTTAGTGTCCTGTGTCTGGGTGGGCAAAGTGGCAAAAGGACGTTGTTGTTTAATTGTCGAAACGCAGCTTAAATTATCAAAATTGTCTTCGACAAGGTATAGGAGATCAACTACAGTGCAGGCTCGATAAGTGGACGATATGCATTTTTCCGATTTTGTAAAAATTTACATTTTTTCTGTATCAAAATTTTGTTTTTCATATTTAGTTATAAATATTTTGCATATTTTTAACGTCAAATTTATTTCGGTAAATCAAAAGTTTTTTATTTTTATTAGAAAATAAATCTAAATTTTGTTTGTTTTTGAAATTGGTTTTTGTAAAGAAAATCATATAAAATATATTATTATAAATATTATATTCTAAATGGATTTTCTAACAAAAAATCCTTATTAAAATAATAATTCTATTTTTATTTTTTTTTTTGCAATTGAAATGGATTTTCGAATAACTGATATTTTGTCATATCGACGAACTGCCTAATTAATGAGCGTTCACTGTACTGAGGCCGTCACCCGCTGGCAGGCAAAACCACAAGAAACGGTTGGGTTCCTCTTTAGGATAATGGCACAGGCAGCAGCCGCAGAACTCTATACTAGACACACACACACACACACACATACATATGTAGATATATATATAGATATACAAACACATTGCAGACTTCCCACGGCGTTTGTTTGCGCTCATTAAAGGTAAAAAAAAAGGTGGCACTGGCAACCTGGTAACTGGCACCTGTACACACACACACACACACACATATATACCCACACATATTTATGTGGCTAAGATTTGCAGCGTGTGTGGCCTGATCTTATGTGGTCTTCACTTGGCTTTGGTCGCGGTTTTGTTCTTGTTGCAGTTGTTTCTTTTTCCTAACAATTACGACTCAATGGCAAATAATTTCAATCTTGTCTTTTGCTCCATTGTGATGGATAGCTCCCCCTCTTCCCCCCCCCCCTCTCACTCCCTTTCTCTGTCTCTCTCTCTCTGATGGATTGCTCAGCGGCCAAGTGCAAGAGCTGGAGCAAGCTGCATGCAAAGAACCAACTCACAAATACATCTCTGTACACAGCGAGAAAAATCAATTATCCATAATGAAATTGTGTCTAAAAAAAGTATTGAAGTCATTTAGTATTTGCAAATTCAATATACTTAGAAGATTACTTGGAGATTCCAGCTTATCAAATACTGCTCTTAAGTTTGATCAATGCTTCATTCAAAACCAAATAAACTCTTCCAGTTCCAGAATTGAGAAAGGCCAAAAGACGTTAAATTTCACTCACTTTAACATTTTCTACGCTCTCAATTATTAATATAAGCATTTGAAACTTAGTTTAAGTAAGTGTAGACTTATAAGTTGCGTTGTGCTTTCTGTCTCGAATCAAATACTGATTTTTAAGTGTATAATTCTTGCTAAGGATTAAAGATTAAACTTGTAGTCGTGAATCTAATTTCCGACATGTACAATTTTACTATATATATATATATATATATATATAAAACTGAACTATAGAATCAAGATTATTGGTTTGACTGTAAGAAACTTAATAATTAGCAAACTGGTTATGATATTTTCTTCGAATATCTTTTTAAATAAGAAATGTTTAATACAAAAACTCAACTTTCAACCGATCGTTCATATGGCAGCTATTAGATATAGTAATCTGATCCGGAAGTAGTACCTGGACCAGAAAAACGTATATATGCCAAGATGTTGATACTTTATGGGGCTGCATTTCAATGCCTTACAAACTTAACGGCAAAATTATAGTACCCTCTACAAGGGTAGGGTACCCAAATGTATCCTAGTAATTACATTTTTTTCCGGTGTACATGCACATGTAGGTCTTCAGTTTCGGTATATCTCAATATATGTGTGTGTGTGTGTGTGTGTGTGTGTGTTCGTGGCTAGGCTAATTTGAAGTGCGTGTGTGCAGCGCTTTGTGTGTGGCCCTGGATGCCCATTCCGTCAGCCCAGCTACCTGTGAGCAGCAGTCGCAGCAGCCGCGTGAGAGACAGATAGGGAGAACGAGAGCGAGAGAGAGTGAGCGTGAGTGGGGGGGGGGAAGAGAATTCAAATGGTTGACTGCACCTTGTAGAGGATGCGAAAAGGGAACCCCTTCTCGGCAGTTATAATACATCTTTTTGTTTCTTTAATAATTTAAATAATAAGAAGATGAAAAAAAAAAGCGAAATGCCACCAAAGTTGTGCGGCTTCGTGTGCGAGTGTGTGTGTGTGTGTGTCAAGCGCAGACGCAGAGCCTAAACAATCACAAATACACACACTCGACCTCGGCCTCGGCGACGTTGGTGCTGGCAGCGGCGGCGGCAGCAGCAGCAGCAGCAGCAGCAGCAGCGTTGAGTTGAGGAGCCACACACGAATTTGGATTTCTGTTGATTTTGTGTGTGTGTGTGTGTGTTTTTTTCTTCTTCAGCGTTGGTGGCCAACGACGCGACGACGACGACGACGACGACGCGTCGCTGCTGCTGCCAAGAACACGTGAGAAGAAGAAGCAGCCGCAGCAGAATATTACTTTTTTTTTGTCGCATTGCTCTCCCAAGTGCTGGCAACAACAACAACAACAACAACAACTCCCGTTTAATTTGGTTTCCTTTCCTTTTTTCTTCTTCTTGATTTCCCCCATTTCATTGCCTTTATTTCTATTGTGACTTAATTGTTTTTGGCTGTCATCATTTGTTGTAGCCCCCACCACACCTTCCCCCCACCCCATCCCATCCACATGCCGAGCTTGGCAAACATTGTTAGAGCCGCATCTCTACTTGTTGGCTTTAATTTTGTGTTTATTTTCTTTGTCTGGGCCTGCTCATAATTTGACCTTTGACTTGGCGTTGGGCCATTAAATAAAGGCTTCTTGTTTGTTGGCTTCTTGTAGATTCTTATCTGCTAATTAGCGCGGCTTAAATGGTTTTAGCATGAATTACATTGGCCTTAACAACGCGTTTCTACCATTAAATAGAAACCCGTAATTGATTACATCTAAAATTGATAGAAAAATTCCCAGCTTGGCATAAATAATTAAATAAATAAGCAATTTAACAAAAAAGTTACCAAATTAGGAATTAAATTGTGTAAAACTACAAGGGAAAAATTAAATTACACAATTAAAAAAATAAATAATAATAAAATAACGGAAATAAAGATATTCGATTTTATTTTTTTTATTTTAGTGGTATTTACTTAAAACTAAATAAAAATATTTCTAATTATTTTGGAGAGCTAAATGCAATAATTAAATAGAATAATTTTTTAACTATTAGAAATATGAAAAATAATTTCCTAGTTTTTTTGTCTTTAATTATTTGAAAAATGAGTCAAAATTGTTGCAATCTGAAGTAGCAAACATATCCGATATTCACACAGCTATCAATTGGCAATTAATCAAAGTCTGCGCAATCTGCGATTACAATGTTGTGACACATATATAACTGTATACATATATATATATATAATCAAAGCTAGTGCGCAACTGTACCTTGAAATGTTGGGTTTCAACAAATGCGAGTGACATTTGAGAGTCAAAGATACAGATAGATAACTATCCAACTATTATTTAGGTGTAGCAATTGGGAAAAGCAATTTTGCAACAGCCACATCTTTTGGCTAACTTTCAAATGAGCTGCTAATCAGGCAAACAAAAAAAAAAATCAGAAAAAAGAAAGAAAAAAAAACCAAGTCGAAACTCCAAACAAAGGCAAACAGACGCAAAGAAAACCAATCGCCGTCAAGGCCCAGTTAAGAGAGCTGCGTGCCAAAGCCAAGCAACGACGAGGGAAAGAGTTGGCCCCGAAAAATGTGCGAGCGCGCCCTAAATGAAGACAAATTGTAAATAAACGTAAATTTCTTCAAATGAAATGAAATGAAAGAGTGAAAACTGTGCGGACAAACATTTAAAAGCAGTAGTCCACCAAAAAAATATAAAAAAAAAGCTATAAAAATAAATCCAAAAGTGCCACAGACAAGAAAACAACAAAAACAACAAACAACGTTGTCGAATTACATCAAAAAAAAAAATGAAGAGCGAAAAGAAAAGAAAAGAAAAAATAAAAACCACTAAAACTGAAATTTGTGGCCCAGACAGAGATGAACATTAAAATAAAAATAAATAAATATAAAATGCGGGCGACTTCTTCGCCGCTGTTACGCACAACTTGTAAGTTTGTTATCTCTCTTTTGTCCAGGTGTGTGTGTGTGCGAGTGTGTGTGTGCGAGTGTGTGTGTAAGTGCGTAATTAAGCGAAATTAGGGCGGCCCAAAAGGCAGGCGCACGCCAAACAGTTGGCCAAGATGCAAGCAACACTCGCAAACCGTATTTAAAACCATTTTTTCAAATACCCTGTAAGTGAAGGGTATATCCGGCTTGAACTCGATTTGTGACAGCTCAACAATATGATATGATATATTATATTTTCATTACAGTTTTCTACTTTTTGTACAATTACACTTGCAAGTTGTCAAAATTGGTGTCAAGAATGTTGTTAAAAAAAACTTTCGAACTCAAACTTATTTTCCAAGTGCCACAAAAGAATTCATTGAAATCGATTTTTAGAAAATACCTGCGCAAGGCGAAAAATATTTAGAAATGGTTTGTGAAATCTCTTTTATTGTTTTCCAATCTTTTTGCTACTTCTTCTTATTCATGTGAATGAATTTTGAATTTTTTTATTTTTTAAATTTTGTTGGATTTGTTTCAAACTGTTTCATGGATTTTACGCAACCCATCTCAGATAATAATAAATAATATTTAAATTTTCGTTACTAAAACATTTGGCGACTTAAATTTTGTACATCTTCGGGCACGCTTTACAGGATATGTGAAAGTCGGTCATTTGACTGTGTTGCGTACTTATTTGCTGGAGTTACAGTTTTCAAAAAGGTCTCTTCGATGGAGAGATATTGTGTGTATATATCATGGTTAGGCATATATATATATATATATATATATATATATATATGCATGTGTGTGTGTGTGTGTGTATATATATAAAAAAGAAAGCCAAAAAGCGATGCCAAATTTTGGGAGTTCAATCAGCGAGCTGAACGGCAAACGGCCAACTAAACCAAGACGACGAGTTGGTGTTGCTTTTGCTTTTATTGTTGTTGTAGTTGCTGTTGTTGTAGTTGTTGTTGTTGCTTATTACGTCGTCGCCTGCGCCGGCGAGGCTTGTGGCGCGCAGTCGTGCCCCCTTTTTTTTTTGGCCATGTGACGTCGCTGTCGCAGCTGCTGTCGACGCTTGCACAAAATACAAATACAAATACAACAACAACAAAAATAAAATAAAACGTGTCGCGCTTGTTATGTAATCGTCCCCAACGAGGCGTTGACGCCGACAGCGACAGCGACGCCGACTGCGACGGCAACGGCAACGGCAACTTCGCTGCTGGCTAGGTTTTGTCATTTGATGTAGTTTCGTTGTTTTCTTTAATTTTTCTTCTTCTTATTTTGTTATTTATACATTTTTGTTTGTTTGTGCTTTTCAAAATTTTTGGTATTGCCAAAAAAGCAGTTACCCAAAAAAAAAAAAGAAAAAAAAGAAAATAAAACTGCAAATGCAACTGCAACGGCAACGGCAACGACAACAGTGGGCGCGCTGCAACAATTCGTTGCAGCAATGCGTTTTCAGCTCTCGCTCGCTCCATCGCCGTGTCTCCCTCGCACTTTGTCACTCTGTGTGGCGCTCGCCGTGTCTATTTCTCAGTCTCGCTTGTTGATAATTTGCTGCGCTTTTTAAGCGCATGCCATGAAAAAGAGGTGAAACTAATTTTTTTTTTAGTTTTTTTTGTGGTTTTTTTTTTATATTTTTTTTTTATTATTATTATTATTAGTTTTGTTTGGCTGTTTGACTTGTTAGCTATTGCTGTTGTTGCTGCTGTTGTTGCAGTTGTTGCAGTTGCTGCTGTGTGGAAATCCCTCCGGAGTGTTTATGTAATACATATTTGTCACGGATATTTGTTGCAAGCAGCTTGTGGGCGCTGCCACACGTTGTATAAATGTCACTCAGGCTTAGCACCAGCTTTAAGCTTTTCAATCTAAATCGTTTCGAATCCACAATCCTGGCCAATTAAGATGAGAGCAGATTGCACAACTCTCGGCCAGTGGAGTGGATGGGATGTGATGTGATGGGGAGGTGAGTTGAGGTGAGGTGAGGTGAGGTGAGTGGAGGTGAGTGGAGACGACAATTGAAATTAGAAAGGCTGCAAATTTTGGAGATCAAAATGGAAACAAAGGCAGAGGCAGAGGCATAGCTTTAGTTGTAGTTGTAGCTGTTGTTGTTGTTGTTGCTGCTGTTGTTGTTGTTGGCGTGAAAGGTGAAAGGTGTAGATAATCGGCTAACAGCAACAACAACAACAACGAGAAAAGAGAGTTTACCTCATGTGATAGCGCGGGTGAGATTTTGTTGTATTTACTCATGTGTGTATTGCTGTGTGTGTGTGTTTGTGTGTGTGTGTGTGTGTGCACACACAAAGACAAAGACAAATCGCGGGTGGTTTCGTTTTGTCTTTTGTTTTAATACAAAAATCTCAACTCGACAAATTTTGCAACTCTCTTTTTGGGGTGTTACGAATTCAAGTGAAATCGAGTAAAAAAAAAAAAGAGTTAAAAACTGCATTTTTTTTAACTTTTTTTTTTGGTTTTTTTTGGTGTTTGTTTTGGGTCGCGCATAGTTCCGGCATTGTTGGATTTGCCCAGCCAGCTGAATATGTGCAGGCGAGATTTAAATTGATTGCCAAAACGAAAGGAAATTGAATTTGAAATGCGCAGAGAGAGAGAGAGAGGGAGATAGAGATAGATAGCGAGAGAGAGAGAGAGCGAAAGAGTAAGAGAAGTTTATGGGGGATGGGACAGTTCTGGGTCTTGATGTTAATGCTTTGGGTGTAAAATCAGACAAGGCCCCAGATGTTTATATATAATGCAAATGTATATTTAATTGCCAACTGTTATACGTGATGGACAGCAACAACTGTTATATGCGGCGCGGCATTGAATGCCAACTATTATGCACAAACGTAAACTTTGTTCTACAAGTTTGCAATTTTCATATATGCATTTATTTGATCAGCTTTTTAATTATAGTCTTATATGCTGTTAATGCGAACTAATTACTGACATACAGTTATAAATACCAGGAACTGATACACTCTTACTGTTATACTATTATATATGTGTGTGTGTTTGTGTGTGTACGATCATTGCAAACAAAGTTCAAGTCAATGTGCTTCAAAAATAATAATAATAATAACAACAAATTACTTTGAACAATGATTACAAATGGAAAACATGAATAATGAATAAAATTCATGTTATGTCCGAGAGTCACGCAACTGATAGGCACCCCGCCCCTCCGCCCCCCACTTTACCACCATCGGTGGTTCACATTGGGAAAACCTTTGTGTGTGGGTGCACAATTCCTGGTCCAGACGCTAACCTTTCCCTTTTCAAATTCGCCCCCCCGCACTCAACTCTAGCAGCGCAACTGGAAAGCGAAAAAAGCGATTTGAATTCAAATTTTTGAGTTTGAAAGCCCAAGCAGCTACATTTATAAACATATATAGCTTATGACAATGGGAATCGGGGGAAGGTGGGGTGGTGCTGGACAAAAAGTGCTCATTGTTTTGCATAAGCTAAAGAGCATAAAAAACAAATGAATGAAATGAAAAAAAAAGCAGATCACCTTTCGTTTTTCATGCCGCCGAGAAAGTCATTAAGTGAATGCGCCCCAAAGGCCCACAAAATTAGAGTTGGAATTAAGTGATTATTATTATCTGTTATTAGTAAGCAGACTTTAATGGAGGGGACGACGGGAGTCCAACATTATTTCAGGCCAGACAGTATCGTTAGCGCCTCATTTAAATGAAAGCTGATTGTTCTCTGCAAAGAGATACACAACGTTCAATTCCTGCAGATACTTAAAATATATATAATATATATAATATATATATATATGTATATATGTATATCTAAAATTTGCCGCTTTCTTGGATTACACAATTCAAAGTTACATTTGCCTGCCCCAAAAAAAAAAAAAAAAACTTTTCACGTGAATTTCGAAGCAGTTGCTAAAGTTGAAAAGCAAAAAAAAAAAAAAAAAAAAAAAACCAGGCAGCAACAATTTGCGTTCAACTTTCCACAGTCGCAGTCGTCGATGCCGACGCCGACGTCGACAGCGGCGTCAGTTATGTCATAGCAGCGGCACCGTCGCGACACCGGGAGCTGCGATTTCCCTCAAGTGAAACTGTGCAGCAACTTTTTGAAATGTGTGTGTTTTTTTTTTCTTTTCTGTTTTTTTTGGAAAGCCGCAAAACGCTTGCTCCATGAAGCTTCCTCGCAGAGCAAAGCCAAGTGAAGAGTGGCGAACTGAGCCCGTAGGCCTCTGACGCAGGGAAAGAGCAAAAGCAACAACGACAACAACCACAACAACAACAACAACAACAAAAGCAATGAAACGAAATCGAAAGTCTGCGCATCCGCAATTAAAAAGTTGAACGCGACTTTAAACGCCAGCAAAACGCAGCCAAATTTCGAGCCGCGCGTTTTAAGCGCAAATGTGACCTGATTTTTTCGAGTTCAGCTCACCAAAGAGAAGCAAAGAAGTTGCCAGTGATTGGACAATAGATGGCGACTCCATTACTGACCATGCTCACTAAACTTTCCGCTTGTCGCCTCTTCCCCTCCCCCTCCCTCTGCCCTAGCCCATCCCTTCTCTTTTATGTTGCTCCCCCTTCCCAATGCGAACTTTGGTATTTGGAGCATGCACACGGTAACCTCAAGCAGATATTTTGATATTTTCGGCGCTGGTGGGGCAGGGCTGGGCAAAGGGTATACCTGAAAAAGGAGTGCGGAGCAATCAATGACTTACAATATACCCATGGAGAATGTCAATCATTAAGATATATATTTTCAAAATCCCGTTCTTAATTCTTGCAAATCAGTTAAAACTTTCAAAAATTCCTTGAAATTTATTTTGTAATTATAATATTAGGAAATTGAGAGCAGAGTAGTCAATGACCAAGAGTTGTTCTTTAAAAACTAGAATTTAATTTTTAAAAATCAGTAAATAATTTTTTGATATTTTTATACAAGATTTTTCTAAAATGAAAATGATTAAGATATATATTTTTAGAAGGAAATTTTAATTTTCAAAATTAAGTAAAGCTCATTGAAATTTTCATAAATTTTGTATTTCCTTAAAGTTCTTCTACTTAACTGTTAACTGTTATTGGTGGTCACTGTGCGAAAAGGCTAATAAACGTCCAAAAATTATCATTACAATATTCATTTCAAATTCAAATTTTGATCATAAGCTTAAGCCACAATTTTTACGCTTATGTTAAACAGTTTTGAGCTCAGCTTAACACAGAGATTAGCAAGCGGAAGCGTGAAATCGTCATCAGGTCATCAAATGTATAACCAAAATAGATATTAAGTTGTGAAACCAAAAAAAAACCCAATTAGTTGACTCTTCTGCTAGGGTATAACGACTTGTCAAGAATTTGTCAATTAAGTTTAGTGCAGGAATCCATCCAACTGGTTGGGTTTGGTTTTTATTTGCTTATTTTTTGGTGTCGATTTAAATGAATAATTGCGAGCGGCTATTTAAATGGGTCGTCCTCGAATCGGATCGGATCGGAATGGATCGTGTATCGTTTTGATCGGAGCTGATCGAGTTTCGCTGCATCGCCTCGACACGTAATCAATTTCAATAAATTATATTTACTCACACACACACGCACAAGGATTTCGATATATTTTGAGCCTTTCAATTCGGCAGCTTTTTTGTTATTTGTACATACCTGTAACGAGATAAAAAAAGGGGGAAAAAACATTCATTAATTATATATTGAACAATATCGAATGCTTTGCAAGGAATATCAGCAGGAATTTATCTAATAAAAGTGATGAGAAAACGACTTCAAAAGAATTCCATTCCCATAAAAAAAAAAAAACGTTGATCTTTCGTAAGCCTTGATGGATCGTTAAGAATTTCGAAAAAAATGTTTTGTACTGAATGAATAAGGTATTTAAACATGCCATAAATCCGTCAATCGTATCATGTGCATCATTCCCATACTCGTGTTCTCCTCCACAAACAAATTGATGAATACGGCAACATATTGAAAGCGAACCCATTTTTTTTTTTTTTTTTTTTTTTTTTGGGCAGTCAATAAATATTTGTAGTTGTTACGACAAAGTGAAATTGGACCAAAGTTCAAAATCCATTTCGAAATCTACATGAACTCAAAAGTGTGTTAACTGTTACAGGTAACAAAAAGGCAAAGGTGGGGGGGGGGGGCGTGGCATAGCTATGATATTAATCCATACATAAATCAAATCAGCAACGGGCCGTCACGTCAAAAGTTGACATGGGACACGGTTGTTTGTTGCTGTTGTTGTTGTTGTTGTTGTGGTTGTTACTGTGCTTTTGGTTCGGTTGGGTGTTGCAGCCACAATGGTTCGTTGCTGTCGCTGTCATAATGCTTTATTTTCTATTCGACATGCGTACACTGACACAAAAAAGTTGTACACAAAACTTTTCACTTACATCAAGTAGAAAATGTTGTCCAAATGTGTGACCAAGGACGCAAATCAACGTACGAAATAATTATTTTAAGATTTTGCATTTTTGTAACTCTTTTGAATCTTTGAATCAATCATGACTTATAACAAATTAAGAATTAACACGAATAAATTATGCTAATTATCCACAATGAACCAAACTGGCCAAACTAATCATCAATTCTCTTGTTTTGAAAATGTAAACATGGTTTTTTCGCCACGTGTATGACTCTGGACTAGTCCAATAGCCGCGTGTTGGGGTCATCTTATGAAGCCACTCCCATCCGCTCTGCTTCTGGCAATGAGCCAACTATTGTTAGCAGTTCGTAGTTGTTGTTGTTGTTGTTGTTGTTGGCTGTCGTTGCTGTTCGGCTCGTTTGAAACGGACAAATATCAAACAGCTCGAGTTGAAACAATAAATAAATAAATAAATAAATAGATATAGGCACACGCATATTTGTCCATTGCCGCGCTGAAGGCAATGCCCAATGCGATGCTGCTGATGCCTAACTCTAACTCTGCTGCTGCTGTTGTTGCTGCTGCTGTTGCTGCTGCTGCTGCTGCTGTTGTTGCTGCTGCTGTTGTTGCTGTTTCACGGCCAGCGGTAGAGAAACAATTGCCCGCTTCGTTCCGTGCCGCTCAGCGGTCTGCTTCGCTCCATAGGTTCATTAATATAGGCATATTTTGCAGAGCTCTCGACTCGCAGTGAAAAGCCGGCTCGCCTTACCTTGTCAAGTGCTGTTGCTGTTATTGCTGTTGCTGTTGCTGTTGTTGTTGTTGCTTTAATTCACACAAATTTCACGGCAATGGCCGCACAACAACATTAACACACAGCAATCACAATTTGCGCTCTGTCGTTGAAAATGTTTTCTGCGCCGCTTGGCAACAAACAAACCGCATTAAATGCGGCGGCAAGGGGGAAAACTATCTAAACAAAATGTGGAAAGCAAAGATTTAGCTATGAGCATAAATTTAGTGCATAACAGCATTAGGTGGCATATCAATTTGGTCTTAATATCGCTTCATTCACAACATGAGATTATCTGTAAAACCAAATCAAAATCAAAATCAAAATCAAAACCAAAAAAAAAGGGTGCTGCGCTAATCCCATAACTTAAATTCAGAAATGCATTCACACAACACACCGCTTTGAATATCGTTTAAAATATGATTAATTCCAGCTTGGAATGTTGAAAAAAACAACAACAACAACAACTTTCAATCGTTTACTTGGAATGGAAACTATTTGAAATAGTAGTTTGAATTTGACAAAACAGTTAAGAGCAGCAATAAAAAGCGCTTATTAAATGTTTATGCAATATTAATATTATTAATATATTTCAATTGGGTATTGTGCATTATGGCAAATTCACACAAAATAAGCACGTTCATTCAGCTGAGAGATTTGTGCTTGTGCAGCTGGTTGCGACTTTCACGCGCGACTTTAAACGCTGCCAAAACGCATCGCTGCACAAATTTGCAATTGCCTACCAAAAGAGACTGTCACATTTTCAGCATGCAAATGGGAAAGCAGCAGCAGCAGCAGCAGCGAAACTAAAGACAACAACAACAACAACAGCAGCAATAATAACAACAACAACAACAATAATAACAACAACAACAACAGCAGCAGCAACAACAACCACAGACAACTGTCATAAATATAACTCGAGCTCAATTGAGCTTTGTTGTTGTTGTTGTACTATAGGGGTACATATATATATACATATATTATATATTATATATTATATATATATATATATATATATATTTATATATATTCGCTTGGGATTTGGTTGATATTGCACCGCATCTGTGTGCCGTTTTTAATGATTTCACCTTTAAACAAATTTCGGTTTCTTTTTGCTGCTACTCTTTGCAACACTTTCCTCCTTTTTCCGGCTATTTATCCGCTCAGCCATAAGCGTTTGGCTGCCCCACTAATAGATAGTCAGTTGGTTCACGTGTTGGTCTTAACATATTATCGATATGACTAATTACCAACAAATTTTGTTGCATATAAATTTAGCAAACTTGGAAAAAAATTAATATTTTTTCATTTATTTTCCAAAAAACATTTTTTAATTTTCTACAAATCTTTGGAGATCTTAAAAATAATTAAAAAAAAAATAAATAAATAATCGAGATGATCAGTGGTAATGCCAAATTTGATATATTAAAAAACTTTATCAACTCTTTAGATATATATATATATATATATATATATATATGTATATATATATATGATTCTTCTTTGTCTAAAAACTGAGCAAGTTTATTCTTCCTTGATATCACATTTTGACTTATTTTTTAACAAAGTTCTATTTTTACAATAGATCAGAAAAACTTCTGATGCGAAAAGAAAGACTTCAAATGTTGACAACTTTGTTTAAGTTGAACCGATTTCAATTATATATATATATATATATATATATATACAAAAACTGAAGCCTCATCTGTTTATCAATTACTTACAAAAAATGGAAGTTAATCTCTGCTTAAGCACTCATGAAATAGACGTAAAATTCGATTTGTTGGGATTTTGGAGTGGCATCATAAAAGAGGCGTAAAAGAGGCGTAAAAGATCGGTGTAAGTACTGTGAGTACTGTGAGTACTGTAAACAAATTGTGGTCATAAAATTGAATATGACGCTAGAGTTGGAGTTGTGCTTCTGGCTGAGGTATAAATGTTTGCTTTTGGGGTATTTCTTTCGTTTAGGAGGGGGGGTGGGGGGGTGTTTCGGATTCGGGTTTGCATTTGGAGTAGAGTTGTGGTTGGTTTTCTGCTGCTTCTTTTTTTTTGGTTTTTTTTTCTTCTTGCGTTTTGTATTTTTATGGCAGCACGTAGCGCAAAATGTGTGCATTTTAATGGTCGAAATTATGGTTACTTTATTGCGTTATTAATAACATTTTGATTGCATCACGTACGCACACGCATCGCTGGTGTCATCAGACGGTCGCCTTCTCTTCTTGCGTGCCACAGCGGAAGGTGGCTTCCACTGGTGAGGGTGGGGTGGTGGGGAGCGGGGGAGTTTTGGTTGGGTTCGTTGTTCCACGCACGTTTCGTATATGCGACCACGTAAATGGGAAATGGCATGGAAATGGGTGCAAGGTGTGTGTGTGAGTGTGAGTGTGTGTAGAAGACTCCTGCTTGGGGTCTTGGGTTTTGACTTGGGTTTCTGTTGCTTCTGCCGCTGCTGCTGTTGCTGCTGCTGCTGCTGTTGCTGCTGCTGCTGTTGAGCTGAGCTGAACTGAGCTAAACGAAGGGCATCCAAAGTAGAAATCGTGTCGAGCTGCAGCCTTGGTTCAGTTTTGCTTTGGGTGTCTTATCAATGCGCTGGCTCTGTGCTCTGTGTGTGTTGTGTGTGTGTGTGGTGTGTGTGGTGTGCGTTGTGTCGACGAGTGCCGTTTTCAGTTAATTTTCCGTTTTTATGTTATTGAATTTTTACAACTGCCAGAAGTAGGTCAAACATACAGATACAGCGCAGACAGAGATACATTCTGCAGATACAGATACAGAAACAGGCAACATTACGCTCAACTCAAGTTAAATGCAAAAAGGGCCGCTGCAAATTACAAGCAGCGGCCACAATTTGGTGTTCATTATGTGCCCTAATTGGAGTGCTGTGGCATCTCCAACCGAACACAACAAAATAACAAAAAGGGGGCAAGTATGTAAGTAAGGTTGATCTTGTGTATCGACTGCTAACGCAGAAGCAAAACTCTTGCTCAACGTGCCACTTCAGCAAGATACTACTTACTATGAATACACTGAAATAAATGACAAGACCAAAAAGCAGTCATCAGTTAGGCATCTAAACTTTACACTATGAAGCATAAGTCGAGGATTTTATAGCCTTGTAGACCGAAGTCAAATAGCCAACATCTAAAATATACCAGAAATGAAAAAACCTTATCATCTGTTCCTATGCATACTATAGGATATAGTAGTACGATCATAATTATTTTTTGTTCAATTCTAAAATAATATCTTATTTTGTTCTTGTTACTCGATAGAAGGCTTTTCAACTTAGTTTGAATATATTACTCAGTGTTTGAAGAATATTCTTAGAAATTCTACGTTTTTTTTATAAATTTCGTATACCTATTTCAAGAAAAATCGAAAAATGTACTTCAAAACTGCTTTGCTGATAATTAGTTAAAAACAAAGTAGCTAAATTAAACCAAATCATTTCAACTATTCCCATTAATCTTACCTTAAGTATATTTCGACTTACTTACAGTTTTTCTTACTTAATTTTAAAGAATATTTTTACAAATAAGAATTTTGATGCATTTTTTGTATAACTATTTCAAGAAAACTCGGAAATTGTACTTGAAAACGACGTTGCCGATAGTTATAGATACAAGAAGCAATATTTAACCCATCTGCTATCTTTTCAATGCACAAATTGCCATCAAAGAGGTAGGGGCGTGGCTCCCTAATGGGCTAGCTGGCTGGCTGTCTGGCTGGCTGGCAATTGAGGAAGCGCCTTGGCACGCTGTCATGCCAGCAAAAACGAGTCTAAGTGCAATAATCACAACCAACAGCAAGCAAATAGTTGTTGCGCCGACTGATATCTTTGCCAGCCAGCCAGCCAGCCATTGGCAGGCCAACCTTGGAAGCTATTTTCAGGGGCGCGCGTCAAACGGTCTCGAGGCACACAACACAGCACAGCACAGCACAACGCAACACAACAAGTACGTAACAGTTAAGAATACGAGAATCTGTTGTGCGACACGATAAACATAATGAAAGAAAACAAGCAACAACAACAACAACTACAACAAAATACATACATGACAAGATTGAAATATTTTGCAGACGCCAATCGCAGAACGACAAAAGAGTTGCCTTTAGAAATTCTTTGTGGAATGTCACACCTTGCGCACAAACCCTCAAAAATGTGCCCCTTTTTTTTGGTATTATATTCTGACTTTTGGAAGAGTTGACAAAATTTGCAAAAAATAAACCATTATAAAAAATTCCCAGAAACGATTTTTTTCATTTATTTTCTTTTACAAAGTTTGTTAATAGACGAAAAAAAAACTGCCTAGAATGTAAACCGAATGCATAATTTATAGATTAATTAATTATTTAAATATTCATTAATTTACAGCAAAGAGTATGAGTTGAGGCGGCAAGCAGCAGCAGCAGCAAGTCGCGTGTGTGTCGAAATTTTTTGGGGTGCTTCTTATTGTTTCAACGCACTCTCAGGTTGCTGGTATTGCCGTATTGACCATGAACCCATCTCGTAAGTTTCAAATACCAAACGCCGCTTCGGGTGCCTACCTTTTGGTGTGTTTTTTGGCTTATGGCTTTTTGGTTGCGGGGCGATGATGTTTGCCATAGAATGTGTCTGCTATATAATATACATAATGCCCACAGGTCTTTCAATAGTTTCGTTTCACTCTCCCCCCCTCTCTCTCTCCCTCTCTCTCTCCCTGTTTCGCTGTCTGCTTGCCTTGCTCACGTTTGCTTTGTCTGTTGGTATATGGGCGGACTATTTGAACTCATTTGACTCTCTTCGCATCCATTTGTACGGCGACGTGTGTTTTTCTTGTTATTTAGCTGGCCTTATTGAAATTTGTCATAATTTCGTGGGTTTAGACGGCATAATTAACGAGCTGCGTGACCGTGTGTGTGTGTGTGTGTGTGTGTGTGTGTGTGTGTGTGTGTGTGTGTGTGTGCGTGAGTGTGTGCCCAGCAATTATGAACGTTAGAAGCCTCAAGTCCGATAAGCATGTATTTTGTGTATTATTATTATATGTTTGTGTGTGTGTTTGTGTGTGCGTGTGTGTGCGTCTATCTAAGTTTGTGTGACCGTCGAACTCAGTTTTGGGGCATTAAACGTGCGATGAGCTTCTCAAGGTTTAGGGTGATTGGAGCAGCTCCAGCATTTTTTGGGTTTTTATAGTGGAGCCGCCCGAGGCAAAGGCAAAGCGGGTTCTTTTTACGGCTGGCCTTGGGTTCTCTGAATTTCGTACACGCGAAACTCCGCAAATTTGTCCCGGCCCCAGGGCCACAACACAGCCAAAAGAATTTAGCAAGGCGCAACAATAATATCATGTTGGATTCTTCAGATTTCGAAAATTTGCATAATTTTGCCCAAATTGTGGCTTGATATGAAAGCAGACAACAAAAACCTCCAAAAAAAAATCTCTCCCAAAAGTGAAAATTCAATTTAAATTAAACTAATGCCGACAATGATTCCACATTCACTTGTTTCAAGCGCTATTTGCTGTTCTATTCCAAGCGTTCCACTGCTCCCACGTTCTCTCTCTTTGCTATTTTATTGCAAGCATTTCAGCCGTAGAATAATTTGTTACTAAAGACAATAAAATATTGAAATAAAACAAATCTATTTCAATTAATGTTTACAAACAATTTTTGCAGTGTTCCATTCCAAGCGTTCCAGCATGAGACCAATTTCTCCAGGCAAAGAACGACAACAAATTGTCTGTTGGAATTTCGAAGTGCTAATCTCTCAACATATTCGAATAAATATTATTAATAATTTATATTATTAAATAAGCTCGACTTGCCGTGCCATTCCAAGCGTTTCATTCGCTGAATAACTGCACAAATATGCCGTAGATAAGTAAACTAAGCTTGCAAGCACTTATTAAACATTATAAATTACATATTGTACAATGAAATCAAAACATGTATTTTTTTTTTGCTGTCTCAACTCGATTAAGATAGCATCGCGCATTGTTCGTACCTATGAAGAGGCAACCGGGGGGGTTGGGGGCGCAGTGAAAGGGGAAGGTTGACGCAAAGGGAACCTTTTTTTTTTTGCCCGTTGACAGACAGCAATGATGACAAAACTGCAACAGCAACAGCAACAGCAGCAACAGCAACAACCGCAAGAGAATCAACCTAACATCCGAGCCCACCAAGTCAAATAAAGTCAATTGAAGTTGAGCACAATGGCAGATAAAAAGTGAAGGCAACAACAACAACTACACACACAAACAACAACAGAAACTTGACAATAAAACTTACAAAAAAAAAAAATGAAATAAAAGCGCAGACAGCAGCGTCGGAAAGCAGCAGAAAAGCAGATCAACATAAAATGAAAATAAATCAAAATGTGAAAAAAATTTTGCATAAAAAGCGAAGCCAGCAGCAGCAGTGAAACAAAAACTACAACAAAAAAAACACACACACAAGCACAAAAAAAATAAACAAAAACAACAAAAAAAACAAAAAAAAAACTCGGTCGCTGAGGATGGCAAATGAAACTTTTCACCATTTTGCATAACAATTTGTATCTTTCAGTGGAGCGCGTTAAAGCAATACAACAATAACAATAACAACATGCAACAACAACAATGCAAGGGGCCAACTTTTACTCGATGTTGCTCAACTTTAAATTTGTGAGGGACCGACAGACAGACAGACAAGACAGACAACACAGACGGAGGCCATAAAAAGGGATTGGGATTGGAATTGGGATTGGTGTTGGTGTTGGGCTAGGGCTTGAGATTGGCACTGAAATTGAGAATAGTGCGACGGAGCGAAGGAGCAAGAGGGGGAAGCAGGAGGCAAGGGCAGCAGCTGTACGAAGAGCAGCAGCGTTGCATGCCAGATGCAAAAGATACAAGAGATGCAAGACAAAACAAAACAATACACTCAGCGAAAAACAAATATGACACTCATCTGCGAAGAAATCAGAACTTGAAGCAGATTTTTCGATTTTTCGATTTGTAATTCAAAAACATTTTTGATAATCACGAAATTGGAGTAGAAATATAGTTGAAGAATATTTAATTGTTAATCATTCAAAGTTTCCATTATTTGAAAATTACATTAAATCAAAAAAAAAAAAAAAAAAAATTAGTTTCGGTAAAAAATTAACATTTTAAATTAAATATTTGAAGCGCAAAAATGCTTCAATTTAGTCAACATCTTTTCAGCTTTATTTGCAATATTCTCCATTTTAACAGAATTGTTAATGAGACTACTTTTTTTGCGAGTGTACATGCATACACTTGTGTGTGTGTATGTGTGTGTGTTGTTGTGCACTAAATGTGTGGAAAAGGCGGTGGCAACGAAATTAACTCAAACTGTCGACAGACCGATGACGACGATGACGAGGACGAGGCGAGTGTGGAACAAAAAAAAAAATAAAAATAAAAATAAAATACAAAAAAAACGATACCGAGGCTGCTCCCTGAAACCCCCCCCCCCCCCCTCCTCTTGCCACTTCTCGTGGCACCCATTCTCGTTTCAATTTAAATGCAACTGACATTAAATTTACTACTTTGCAACAGAACTGGAGACTACTGTGCGAGCGACAGAGTCTCACTGCCATGGAGCAGCGGCGAGGGTGGGGGACGGAGTGTGTGTGGGGTGGAAGGGGGTAGGGGGGGGGGGTGGTGTTGGAGGTGCAGAGAACAGGACGGTGTCTGAGGATTTCAACAGTTTCGAACATGTACACATATATTTGTATGTATGTATGTGTGTGTGTGTGTGTTCATGTTTTTGTTGTGTCTTTTTTTTTTGCAAGCTACTCGAAACCGTTCCGGAGTCTGAAGCTGCAGTTGAACCGGAGACGTAGTAGACCTGGTTGCAATCAGCAGCTAGCTTGCTTGCCGAGCGGAGGCCGAGGAGCAGGTGCAAGGAACGGGCAGGAGGAGTAGGGGGGAGGGCTGGGGTGCAAAGAGGAAAGGGGCGGTCTGTTGTGCAGACATTGTTGTCGCTGTCTGGTAAACTAAATTTAATGAACTGGCGCAGCCATAAAGCGCAACTTATCGGCAACGCCACAGCGAAGTCGACAGGGAGGTGGCACAGAAGGTGGTGCAGATGGAGATGGCGATTGGCGATGGCGATGGAGTAAGGGGCGGCAGCAGGCGTTGCACAGTGGCACTCACCGAGGTGTGTGCACATTCGTCAATATTATAAATATTTATAATTATATATATACATATATATATATATATATATATATATAAAGTGCCATTTACTTTTCGATTCGTTTTGACATTTTCTAATGCTTTTGTTCCAGTGTGCAGCACAGCTCATGGCTTAAAGCCATTCAACATGTTGTCCAATTGTGCAATAAACCAACAAACTCAAATAATTTACAAAATGCAGATTTGATTTGCACACAAAAACACACACAAAAAAAAAAAAAAAAAAAAAAAAAAACTTTGCTGAGTCAAAATTGGTTTCGTTTTTTAAAGCTAAAACTTGTGGCAAATAAATATTATTATATTAAGTTTCAACTAAACAACGACACTTAAAACATTATTTTATTGGATGACAATTGCCAAACAGCAGCAGATTTATTTATATGATAAGGAATAAGAGCTGGCTAAATCTAAGCTAAATCTGAGATTTTGGAAGCGATCCAATTAAAGATTTTAAATTAAGTAATTATTAAATTAAATTCATAATTAGGCTGATAAAGTAATAATGCAAACGAACCGTATTGCGGCATAGGAAGACACAGAAATCAGGGACGAAGAAAGACAGAGACGAAAAAGGAGCTGGGCAGAGGCACCAGGACTCCGACAAGCCAGAAGACTTTTAGGTGGCTACAATCAAAAACGATTTAAGCAAGTGATAGAAGAAGAAGAAGAAGAAGAACAGGCTCACGATACTCACCGGCCTATTGACAGGACACTGAGACTGAGACTGAGAAGTCACCTAACCAAATCAGGTATTTATAGTAGCGATGTGTGCAGTGGAAGTGACGAGGAATCCTCAATGCACATCCCAGCAGCATGTGTCGCCTTAACTAGGAATAAATGCAGCATCCTAGGGAAGCATGTGCTGAAGCCCAAGGACATAGAAACCCTCAACCCAACAAAGATTCTAGCATTCGTGCAGGAGCTGGGGTTGATGGAAGAGCTGTAGGCTCAGAAGGGGGCACAATAGGCCTTATAGGTCGCAGTGCTGGTTCCCCACTTATAATAATAATAATAATAATAATAATAATAATAATTAAAGCATTGGAATTAAGATTATTAAATATGCATTTTATGTATTAAATATACTCGTAAATATTTCGAATTGGTATTCCAATTATAATATCCAATCTATTATATGTGGAGAAATTAGAAAGTAAACCAAAACTAAAACTAAAAATTTAACCACAAAAAAAAGGCCAAGCAGATTTTTGGATTATTTATCCTTTGCTTTAAGTGAAGATTACATGTGGCAAGTGATAAATAGCGAAACTGCTGTTGCTGTTGCTGTTGCAGTTGCATTTGTGAATGTGGGGGTGTTGCCCAATTAAGAGCAAACAAAAGGAAAAGCTTTTCGGGGCATGACATCGCGCTTAGGCAATTGCGACAAAGTTGCAATGGATTTGGGGGGCAGGCAAGCAGAGACAAGCGACAAGCGACAATAGACAACTGTCATTTGTAATTGTCTTTTTGGTCAGCGCGTCGGCAAACAGTGACTAGTTTGAGCTGCGCCCCATGCACGTCACCCACATGTGGCACCCTCTCCTCTGCGCACCCCTTTCAACTCTTTATGATATCCATCATTTAGCGGCGCCCCAAACAGGAAGAGAAAGTAATGCAACAAGCGACGATAGTGGAGTTGTGGACTTGAACTTCTCTTTGACAACGACAACGACAACGACAACTTCGACTTCGACTTCGACTCTCGACTCTCGACTCGCTCTCACTTCATAAATTTCAAGCAGCAAGGTGTCAAGTTAATGCCAAGCTGAGGACGCAGCTTCAGTTTCAGCTGGCCGCCAATTGAATGACAGTTGCCACCTTGAAAACGGCTGCCGCTGCTGTTGATTACGGCTGCTGCTGCTGTTGCTGTTGCTGCTGCTGCTGAAGTTGCAGCTGTCGTCGGCCAATGCCAAACCAAAAAGCTTTCATTTGGCCGCTGTCTGAAATCGCTGTCGACGTCGACGTCGCAGCTGGCAGCTGAGGCATTTGGGGCTGGCGCGCTTCAACTCTTTGAAAGCAAATTTCATTTCTTCATTTGATTTCGTTTCTTTGAGTCGCCTGCCTTTCTGCAGTACTTTCATTACTTTCATTTGAGTGAAAGATACTCCACGCTGACTGCGCGAAGCGTGCTGCGGCCGCCCAGCATGCTGCCAAACGTTCCCCTTCCCCCCCCCCTCCCCGCCAACCACTCATCTTTAACGCTGCCACAACGCTCATTCGGTGGCTCGTTTTCAATTTTAGCCACTCATCGCTTCGCTTTTGGCCGTTTTCATTTCAGTGAAAAGGACCAATTTCAATTTGTACAACAAGTCGAACGAACAGCTTTCAAATAGCCACAAAATATTGCTGCTAATTATTGCACGTACACTGCGCGAAACATACGTGGCAAACATCAATTTATTTTAAATACACCCAGTTTAAGCACCAATTTTAGCTAGCCTTTTTGGCAACAAGAAAACACACTTCAATTAAGTGAAAAGTTTTTGATTGAAGCAGAACAAAAAATGCAGTTTGACTACTTTTTGCAACAACTATTGAAAATTTTGTCGATTAAAAATAATGCAATTATTGAAATAAGTTAAAAGTTTTATTTTAAGCCAAATCTAATCAATTATCAAAATATCACATCGAAAATAAATAAATGTATTAAACAAGAGATTAATTCAAGTATGGTTTTGATTATTTTTTATCGCAGTGTATGCAGTTTTGAGCAGCTGCAACAGCTACTACATTGCCACACAAAACAGGAAGTGAAGTCACTTTTACTCGCAGTTAAAACACTTACCAAAGTGCAATTTATGTTGCTGCTTTTTTTATACTTTGTTTTTTTACTCTCTTTTTTAGGTTTTAATGAGATTTTCTTTTTAGCTGGTGGGTGGTTAAGACAAAATCAACGAAAAACGTTAAATATCTTCAAGAGAAATAATGCACATCAAAGTCAAAGCATGGCTTGAATTTCTTACGAAAAGAAACTCTTAAATCTTATCGCCTCAAAATAACTACTTTGGTCACATAAAAAACAAGCTGAAGACTGTAGACTGTAGACTGTAGGCTGAAGGCTGGCTGGAAAGCCCAACAAACAGTTTATCCTTTATTTTTTTTTCAAAAAATAATTTGTAGCCACCTTTTTGTTGGGTTGGTTAATCTGGCAGCAGATGAGAGGAGTCGTGTACTTTCTAGTGACTATCAAATTTCACAAAGTGAGTGGTAAATTCTTGGCAAACGATGTAAATGAAGCGATAGAGTTGGCTTTAACAAGAATTTGGGTGAAAGCTGCGTGGCTGCGATTAGTTGTCATAATTTTCACGCTTTTCCGGCGAAGACCAGGCAAAACAAGTCAACAAACACACACACACAGCACAACAAGAACTGATTTACTATGCAAATTAAAAGGCGGGGAGAACACAACAAAACAAACCTTAACAAACAAAGAAAAAGAAAAGAAACACAACAACAACAACAACAAAAAAAACAATGCTGAAGCGTAGGAAAAACCTTTGTGAAATGATTAACTGTAATTAGTGAGAAGTAAGGTTTTGCGACGCGTCACGAAGAGGGGCGGATCGGGTCGGGTCGGATCGGGGGGCGAGGATGGGAAATTTGACGAGCCGCACAGCGAGCGATGAACAAGATCAAAATGTGCAGATAGCTGAAAAAGCAGGCAAGCAAATGCGATATAATGGAAGCGATTAACAACAATAAAAACAAATATAAAAAAAAGCTAAAGCTGATGAAAATAAGAAAGAAAAAAATGAAAAAAAAGAAACAGATGAGATGACGACGACAACGTTGCTGATGACGACGATGTTGAAGTGGATAGCGTCAGATTATACTTATTAACAAAGCAGTTGAACAAGTTCACTTTGCCGCGCCGACCACGAAATACTCTTAAATATGATTTCTTCCATTTTTTTCTATATATATTCCAAATTATTTCGAATGCAATCGGAATTCATATTAAAAAATAAACTTCACTCAAGCCGAGTCTGAAAATAATTTTCAAGTTTGATTCAAGAATTTGCAAACTTTCAAAGATAAAAGATAAATCTCTCTCCAAGCAAATAATTCTTGATCAGTTTTAAGTTTAATATTTTTGAAGAGCACGAAAATAAACTTGTTCAAATATAAATTGCATTCTCTGGTTTAGAATTTTTCAACCTTGTTCGGATTTTATAAGGAATTTCTTTTTGAGGTGCAGAATTCCGTTTCATTATCCCCGGATTTTGACAAGCTTCTTTTGCTATTTACCAAACGCGCTTTCCTTAAGTATAAACGTATTTTTCTATATTGAGAATCTTTGAAGTTTCGATAGAAAATTGTAAAAACTATATTTAACTTAAGTTGAATCTAAACCCAAATCAACAAAGTTAGAATATTCTCTCCGGGCATCAGCACACATAGAATAGTTAAATTGTTATACGCCCTAAGCAAGGGTATAAAAAGTGAATGAGGGAGTCAAATGACCAAAAGAAAGATAGGGAGAGAAAGAGAGAGAGAGAGAGGGAGAGGGAAAGAGAAGGGGAGAGGAGAGGAGAGCAGAGGCGAGGCATACACAAGTTGCCTGGCACTAGATAGCTGTCAGATACAAACCGCAACAGCAGCGAAGCCATGCCATAGCAGGCAGTATATGTAGTTATTGCTCTTGAGATACTTTTGGACATGAAGCGGAAACACACTGCCACAATACAGACCGCAAACAGAAGATACTACAACACGACACAACACAGCAGAGACAGAGACACAGACACAGACACAGACACAGACACACATAGAATGGGAGGGACAACGAGACCAGACCAACGGACAGACACAGAAGCAACAGCAGAAGCCGAGCAGCGGTCTTTGAGCGAGTTAACTCTTTGGCTACATAATAAATATTTAATGCGAAGATTTACAGATCTTCAGATGCGTGTCGGGAGAGAGAGCGAGAGAGAGAGAGGGAGAAAATGCGATGCAGCAGCAGCAGCAGCACCATTTGCTATATCTTAAAGATACAAATTACAAGTAGGTAGACATTGAGATTGAGGCCTAAGCGAGCACGACGCCATCATCGCTTGTGGTTGTTGTCGGGCTTGTTGTTGCCCCGCGTGGAGGGCAATAAATAAACAGACAGAAGCGGAGGCAGCATGAAAATGATTAAAAGAGCTTAAAGAGCATGTCTGGTCGGAGTGTAAGTGGAAGTGGCAGTCGCCGCAGTTGAAGGTAGACGGCCTCATGGTCAACGGGGCGGTGCCAACTTAACTCAACCGCTGGCTGCATGAAATGCTGCGGAATTGAAACAGAGACGAGGCTACCCTTGAGAAATCTGGCAAACAGTCAAAACCCAGGGCAGGCTGGCGGCAACGGGCAAAGGCAACGAGGTAACGCGGCAACGGCAACAACCATTCAACTTATGCAAAGAATGAGAAGAAAAGCAGCCGCTTGTGTTACTTGTTTTATTATTTCTCTTCTTCTTTTTTTACGGGCTGTCATCATTTTTGTCACGCACGTCGCCTTTTGAATTGATGCGGCTCACTCCTGGTTTTGTTTGGAATTCAATTTGCAGCTGGGCGGCACAAAACGGAATCGGAACATGCACAAGAGCTTCAAGGGT
This sequence comes from Drosophila cognata, assembly GCA_035041535.1. NCBI lineage: Eukaryota > Metazoa > Arthropoda > Insecta > Diptera > Drosophilidae > Drosophila > Drosophila cognata. Next base: position 4,816,004 of record JAWNLC010000571.1, on the reverse strand, counting down.
CGCGGCGTCGGCACTCATAAATCATGGTTATTACGGGCTGAATTTAAAATAAAAGCGGCCTCTTCTCTCTCCCTGTCTCTCTCTCTCTCCCTCCCTCTCGCTCTCTCTCTCTCTCTATATATATATATCTCTGGCTGTTGGCCACAACATGTATGGCTTATGTTGAAATTCAAGTCAACGCTTGTCGGCTTTTAGTCGAAGCGCTCTTCTCTTCATCGCTCTGCTCAGCTCAGCTCAGCTCAGCTCAGCTCTGCTCTGCTCTGCTCTGCTCTGCCATTGACTTCAATAATAACCCAGTTTCCAGTTATGTTTTTTTTTTAGTTTAGTTTTCAGTTACACTAAATGCAAGTACAATATTATACATATGCATACACTCAGCAAAAAAATGTCAGTTAAGCAACCCGAAAAGAACTAATTTCTTGTGTGTTTTTTAGAATTCATTTTTAAATTTAAGAAATTCATTTTTTGAACCGATTGCTTATTATTTATATGCATATTTCTGATACTTGTTTTGATTTTGTCCCGTTCTTTTTAAATTCGTAACAAATAAAGATTTTTAATTTATAACCGCAAAACTTTAAATAAAATATAACAAAAACTTAGAAATGTATTTCCAAATTTGCACAAATTCTCTTAATTAATTTATAAATTAATATATAACAATATATATATATAACAATTTGTTTAAAATCTAGCTTTTAAGTTAGAAATCCAAACTTTGATTTTTATAAAACCAAAAAAAGAAAATTTCTTGGCCACACGATATTTCCATGCTTTAAATGATATCCAAATTTGTGGTAAATATAAATTGTCAAAAATGTTATAAATTGGAAACATATACACAAGACACATTTTGGGGCATATACGTATTGTTTTTTTGCAAGTGTTTTTCTTTACTTTTCTCTAGCTTGGCAGCTTGGCCGCACAGAGATTTTCGCTTTGGCCTTTGCTTCAGCTTTAGCGTGCTTATTTTCAATGAGCACTGTCCGCAGCTCATTGTCAGATAATTATCAACCAGTGCGAGTAGTTTTTATTTATTTATACAGTTATATATATATGTATATATATATATATATATGTGTGTGTATGTACAAATGTAGATGTTATGTTGTCTGTGCACTTTAAAGCCCTGACCTGAAAGGCAGCTTTATTTGCTCTGCTATATTGGGTATTATATATATCTATATATTCATATATAGATATACATACATATATATACAAACATAAGTTACATATCGTTATAGTTATGGGCAGGGGCAGGGGCAGGGGCAAAAGAAACATGCAAAGCGCTTGAGCTATAAAAATCGATATTGGACAATGGCAATTACTGATAATGGGTCGCTCGCTTGGTTTATCTGTCTATCGAAGCTATCGCTTATAATTATCATTAATGCGCTCCCAACACACACACACACGCGCACACACACACATATCAAATGCCACACCTCGTGGACACACTCTGGCAAGGGCTTGCTTCCTGCCAGACCTATTCCCAATTCTGACTGGCCATGAAACTACAAATGATGCATGTACATAAAATGTATATATATATTTATAGCAGGCAACGGCAACGGCAACGGCGACAACAAAAGTGTAGTTGACGACCCTCAGACAGTAGACACTTTCAAGGATATGCCGTCGACTTCACAGCAAAAGGTTAAAGGTATTAACAACAACAACAACAACACAAGCAGCAGGCACAAGGTCAACATGAAGCGCGGTCAGTTGCCCGCCGGGTGACCAAAGGAACCGTCGAGGGAACGAGTCGCAATCGAGTAAGATTCAAGTCGAATTAAGACGGCACGACTAGAAGATACTCTGTAATCAGCTCTAACAAACAACAACAAGCTTATCCTGTTTTCAGAAGGAGTCAAAACACTTTTCACAAATATGTTTCCTGTTCAAAAAAGTTAAGAATTAAAAAAAAAAAAACGTTCGCAACTAGGTGCAAAAAATCGAAATTAATCGATAAACAAATGAAAGATACAAATTACATCTATGATTTAAAATCGAAATTAATCGATAAACAAATGAAAAATACAAAATACGTCTATGCTTTAAAATCGAAATTAATCGATAAACAAATGAAAAATACAAAATACGTATATGCTTTAAAATCGAAATTAATCGATAAACAAATGAAAAATACAAAATACGTCTATGCTTTAAAATCGAAATTAATCGATAAATATGCTAAGCTTTAAGAATTTGTATACATTAAATTTGATCAGCTCATTACAAGTATTTTATTTAATTAACAAAAACAAACTTTTTTTTAGCAAATGCAAAAATCTATTTTTTATTTGAAATATTAATTTAATACTATTTCAATTTTATAAATAAAATAAAATATATATATGAAGAAAACCCTCTATCACCGAAACGAGTACTCACGCTGATCATGAATATATATGCACATCCTTAGGAGTCTTTTTCTGCCTGCACCAAACACATATCCCCATTAACCATTCGAAATGGGTGCAGGGCATAGAAAGTATCGAAGTGCGTAAATTACATGGCCCCAAGACAGAACAGCCAAGAAGGAGTGAGCGGAATAGCAACGCCCGCAGGAAACAGTTAAGTTGCAGTATGAGTGTGCAGCGCGGAGGCGCCACAGGCTAACAAACTAATGAAAATACCTTCTAATAGCAATAAGAGTCAAATAAAACCACAATTTACTCAGCGAATATGAAACGAAATGGAACCAAATGAATTAGAACAGAACAGAAACAGAAACTGACTTGGGTGCAAGGGTAGGGGCTGTGTGTGTGTGTGTGTGTGTGCGGTGTGTGTGTTGTATGTGTGTGTCTTTGTATGGCCCTGGCCCTAGGCAAACGAGTGTATTAAGTGATTGAAGAGGGATGGGGAATGTGTCAAGGGGATGATGCCGGCTGCTCGACAATAATAATGATGACGCCGAGCAACGAGAATTGAAAGCGTTGCAAGGTTTCCAATTCTGAATGAACAAATTTTGTATGGATTTGTGCAGCGAAGACGAACAAATCAAGTGCTAATATTTCAATTATTCAGAGCGTAATATAGCCATATTCTTATCTTGACTTAACTTCCTGTACAAATAATCATAAATACCTTCTCTAATTGGGACATAAATCCCCAATTCCCAAAGGATTTGTTTCGAGTTGGGTTTCAATACAATCGAGAAGTGACCTAAAATATCCAATTGTTTATTGAGTACGCATATGCCATAATTTCAAGTATACTCAGCGCGCACACACACACACACACGCACACACACACTGCCCTCCTCCCCAGCTTTTCTCCTACGCTACATTATTGCCCAGCATCGCTGAATACAACAGATTTTCAATATTTCTGTGGGTCGCCGAGCAATTTTCATGCCTGTCGAGAATGCCGTTGTCAGAATTGGGTCAAGTTTCGGTTTTATTACGCTCGACATCAGGGCCGTGACGAGGGGCATTGTGAGCGGGGCGCGGGGGGCAGCAGAATGGGGAGCCTCGTGTATTCCCAATGGTATCACTCACAGTGCTAGGCACTCCCTGTTCTCCAGGCGGGCATATTTATTCACATACATATACATATATGTAAATGTGTGCATGCGTATGATAACTTTGATTAAATCATGAAATATGCAAAAATATAAATTTGCTTATACATGCCTACACTCAGCAAAATGATGAATAATTTTCAAATAAGCGAAATAACTTGATTGAAAAGAATTTGGTGTAAAACATTCATTTCGTGTTTGAAGTTCAAATAAGTTCTTAATTTAAGAATGCTTACGAAAAAGTGCTTAGACCAAGTCTAAAAGTTTAAAAATTTAAAATTTAATCATTTAAAAATAAACAATAATTAAAGTTGTTAAGCTAAAAAAAAAATAGTTCTTAAACTAAGTTAGGAAAAAAAATCATGAGTATTTTATACTTGAATGTGATTCTATTGTTTTTTTTTTCTCTGAGTGTATGAGTGACCTTTTTTTTTGTGCGTGGGCAACAGGAAGCGGAAGAGCTGTGGGGTGGGGGTGTGTGCCCTAAAGACATGGCAAGTAAAGCCAACTTTTTGAGTTTTGAGTAACGGTGCCTAAAAAGCGGAAACTGGGTCAAAAACTGCTCCTCGGCTTGCCGAAAATAACAGTAACAGAGGGTTGGGGATGGTGATGATGATGAGGGGGTGTGTGGATGGGTGGGTGAGCAACGATTCCTTAACGGAAGACGAATAATAGCAAACAAGATGAAGGCGTACAGCACACGCTGCGTATGCATAACAAACAAGCGCAATTTCTTCTTTGGAACACAGCTGGTGCCGCCGCTGCTGCTCACAGCTCGCTGCCCAAAAGGTCAAGCTGACGCCAGTGCGCTGACGTCGACGTCAATCATTCAGCAACAGCAGCAGCGGCAGCGGCAGTGACGGCAACATTGAGAGACTCCAAAGGCCTCCACCCCTCATCTTCCCCTCCCCATTTCCAGCGAGTGCGGGGCAATTAGCGCGCAATTGACCTACATTGGGGCAGCATGGCAGCATTAATGGTGTCAATAGTAAACGAGACTGACGACGACGACGACGGCGCAGCAGCAGCAGCAGCAGCTGACGAACGAAAAATGTTGAATGTTGTATGTTTATGCACGCACTCACACACACGCACACACACATACACACACACACAGCGAACAGGCTTTTGCGCTTGTGGCGAGCTTTGTCGGCTGAGACATCCAAATCAAAGTGCAACAATTTTATTTACACACACACACACGCACACACACATTTTGTATGTAGATCAGCAGCAAGCCGAGGTGTTCAATGACAATGAAGCTTGTGACGTCATCATTTGACCAGGAAGCGGCGGCAGTTTAATTACTTATACCAAATAGTATTTAGTTCCATTAAAATTGTACACCCATTAAAATTTTAATTTGCCTATTTGAACAAAACAAAAAAAAAACTTTTTGAAGATCAAGCGAAATTAATCTGTATAAATATAATTAAAAAAAAATAAATAATTAACTTTTTATTTCGCATACAAAATTCTGATGGTCAAAATTCGAATGTTCCATAATCGAAAGTTATTTGCAGATATATTCTAGTATTGAATTTTAGATAAAATACTTCAAATTCAATTGTTAAGCATTTCAAGGCAGGCAAACATAAATTAAATTCACAAAATCCACAGGAAATAGGTAATTGAAAGAAATTTTAAGATCTTAATTTTTTGGATTCTAAAAAATCGAATCTGAATTGCACTATTCGGAAACTTATAGCTTAAGCATAAATATTAACACTGAAGAGTACAAATAAAAAGTGAATTTTTTAATAATGTTATTTTAATGGTTTTTAACAACTGCAATTCATTTCAATAATAATAAAATTCGAAAATTCCAGAAATGAAATCGAATATTTTAGATTGTAATGATATCTATCATTTAATTTAATTGTTGTTAGCAACTATTATAATCGAAAATTGCAAGAAGTTCGTTGAACGAAATGTTAAAAATTTAAATTAAATTTAAAAGAAAAATTAAACAATAAAGTAATATTGAAAAGTGTAAATAAAATGGGAATTTTTATATTCTAGTAAATACTTTATAAGATAAAATTGAATTTATTTATTTTATTTTAATTTTTTTTATGGATTTCAGTTTTTAGATTCCCATACTGGATGCCATGGCTGACCATTGCATTTGGCCATTACCTGCCACAGCACTCACTGACACACACCACACACACCCCCCTCCCCCCTCCCTCACTGCTAAACGCATTGACAAACAGTAAACACAAAGTGTGAAAAATGACCAAAATGCGTAGCTGTGGTCAAACAATGAGGCGCACTGATGTGTGCGCCGAGCGCTTTGAATGACTGTTCGACAATTGCCAAGTAATCGAGGGAGGCGTAGACCACGCCCCCTACACAACAACAACGCCGCTGCGAGTGGGGCAGGCAGACAGCTGCGTAGCAATAGCAGAGACAGAGGCAGAAGCAGCAGCAGCAGCAACAGCAGCAGTAGTAGCAGCAGCAGTAGCAGCAGCATGTAAGTTGTACACGATAAATGAGAAATGAGGTTACCTACTTTTTAAGAAGGTCAATACAACCCAAAACAAACGAGCGTGGCAACGTAACGTAACGCAGCAGCAGCAGCAGCAGCGGCAGCAGAAAGAGAAGCAGCGACGTTGACAGCAACAGCAACAGCGGCAAACGTAACGCTGACGATTGTCGTGCAAGCGACAAGCTCTCATCGCACACACACAACTACAGCACGTGCAGAGGTTTAAGTTTAAAATAAGTGTCAGCCGTTGCTCAGCAAAGCTCAGTGACCATGTGAGCAGCGACGGCAGCGACGCCAGCGACGTCAGCAGCATACACCACAAACATATTACAGCAAACGTTTTCAATGAAAACAAAAGTAGTACACGCTGCTAACGCTGACGTCGACGTTGACGTTAACGCTTGCTGTAAGTTGCCACCTGGTGACGAATTCGGCGCCAAGATTTTGTGGCCTGGCCTGGCATGGAGGGCAACTGAGCTGTATTCGCGCTGCTCGCTGCTTTAGCGTTGGCGTTGCCGAGGGCGCGGCTGACGCGCGACCGCTTGTAACGAGGCTAAGCGAGCGCAGCAGCAACGTCAACGTCAACATCGACGTCGCAGTCGCCTGCATTTTAGTCGTTGTCGCGCTGTCTGCTTTTAGCCTCCACCTCCTTTTGCGCTATGCATTGTTTTATTATTGTTGTATTATTTTTTTTTACATTTATTGTTTGTGTGTTTGCCTATGCTTGTTTTGTGGCTGCTTGCATTTAAATTAATCCCTATCTCTCCATCTCTCTTGCGCACTTCTAACTGTAATTGCTTTTGTGATTAACGCCCATTAGTCCACATACATTCTATGCGTGCGAAAGGACAAATCTCAAATTACACAATACACTCACACACACACACATACCTCAAATCGATTCTCGCGTGCAAAAAAAAACAAGGAAGCACATTTTAAACGGGCCAGTTATGATAGCTGCTGCTATTTATAACGTCATCCACCCAACCAAGCCAGAGATACCCTAAAAGTTGTCAACGTGTTCGAGCAGGTGTCAACCTTGAACAACAATAATCGTTAGGAGGGGGCAACGATAAGTCTAAAAACTTGTGTATTCTGCTCCCCACAAATCTGATATCGCTACAGATAATCAGCTGTTCGATTTGAAATTGATGACTGTCAAAAACATTGACCACACTCAACGAAAAACATTGGTCTACATTTTAGGGCAATTCACTAATATTTAAAGCGATTCTTTCTGATTGTAAGCAATGTTTTGGCACTCATAAAAGTTATATAATTTTTAGAAGTCATTTCTAAATATTAGGAAGTAATTTCTAAAATGTAGAAACGCTTGCGCTACAATCCACAATCTCAGACACATAGACATATTTTATATTGTTAATAAAAAAATAGAGAAGCGTGTAATAAAATTTACTGACTCGGCTTTTATATGAGAGTTTAGCTGTCGTCTATCTGCCTTAGAGGTCGAGCAGCTCAGTGGGAAATAAAACAGACAACAGCCTGAAATCCAACAAGAAATTTGGAAATGTATCCCGGTTTGTGAAATTTGAGAAATTTACTTTCAGAATTGCATAGCAATGTACAAAAATTCATGTTTTTTGATGAGTGTGGAGAAGTTTAAATATAGAGGATGACTTTTATTTGTTCAGAGTAGTTGATGTGCTTACATTTACACACATGTAAATATGTACACATTTGCAATGTGTAATGTGCCTTCAAATCTCATTGAAAATATTATCAAAGGCAAATTACGCAAAAGCATAGAGCAAAACGACCTTATCGTATAAATTAACTTCATGTACAACAGCAACAGCAAAAATAACAAAACGCTTTTGTAACCTATGATTGCACAGCAGAGCAGAGAGACGCAAACACGTGCTGGTTTATATATGTGTATGTGTGTGGAACATGCATACACTCACACATGCATGCATATATTTGCGTTCGTAATTACAAAAACCTTAGCCATAAACACAACAATAACGCAACAATACCTCTAAACATACTTACAAAGAGCTTGCTTACTTCCTAGTGCACACACACATACAAACAGGCACACGCAAAAACAGCAAGAGATAGAGGGAAGGCGAGAGAAACAAATTGGAAATATATCACAAGCTAAAAACGATACAAGCGAAAATGAAACGAAACATAAACAATGGCAACAAAACAATCACAATAATTGTCTCTTTACGCGCAGCACGCCAGGCCACGCAACGCATGTGAATCTCAGATGTCGGCATCAAAAAAATATCTGGCGCCATCCTTCCCACATGCATTCCACCCATACGCCCCCCTCTCTACAGCCACACCCACCAACCATACAATCGCAGCAGCTTCCTCACCTTCGCTGAAACGAACTGAAACGAAACGAATCGGCACGAGCCTTGCGCACGTTTCTCGCTCTCTATAATTCTGTCGCTCTCTCTGTGCTTATGCATGTAAAGACAAAGAGAGAGAGAGAGAAAGATAGAGAGGAGCACAGGCATAGGCACACAGAGTGTGTCTACTTTCTCTCTATATAAATAGTTCAAATCGAGTTTGAGCTACAAAAATCTAATGCAAATAATACGCAGCGTCAAGCGTGAAAGTGACGCTCTTGGGTCACCTCTCTCTCACATCGAGTCGTTTGTCGTTTGTCCCTATAGGAAAGTCTAACCCTGATCACCAACTGTTTATATATATATATATCGATCGAACACTCTTGCTCTCTTTGCTACTAGCGCATTGCAAAAGTTTGCAATTACAACAATTACGACGAATATTTGCAATGAGTTTTCATGGCAAGGAAATTTCATTTTATTTAATTTCATGATAACGATCAGCCTATGGCAGCTATTGCAGCTATAAAGCGGGGTCAACAATAGTTAGATATTTATCTTGTCATCTATATATATTTATAGATATGTGTGTGTGTTGTTTTTGTTGTTGCGCTTAAGTATAACGGTAATTACGTCTAGGCACGGCATTGCCCCTGAAAACACATATAGACAGTTATCTGTATGCGTGTGTGTGTATGTATGTATTATAGTCATTTGTTATTGGCTTTGCATAGATTTAAATAGCGCCATTGACTTTGTAATTTACTGTACGTTCATATTTAGTGGACAGCAGCTCATGTTTCCATTTGAAATTCATACAATTAAATACAGTTTAAATTACTCACACAAAAAAATAGTTGAAAGTTATGTTTAAGCTAGTTTATTTACTTAAATAAAATAAAGTTTGAATTTGGAAGCTTTCCTATGGAAAGTATTGCATGATATTATTTTTTGTTCATTTTATTTGTGTTTTAACAATATAATAATAAAAGCATTTAGTACACTCATAAAAACATTGCTTTAAATTTTAGTAAATAATACTTTTGACGGCAATGGTTGGTCACCCTATTAATCAGATCGTAAATTTTTAAAATTAATGGTTGTGGCCTTCCAAAAACAAATTTCAGTGCATTTTTCTAAAATTTTAAAAAAATTTCTAATATATAGCTTTTTTGTTACCTATATTATCATATTTTTTCTTCTTCAAAGAAATATAAAAAAATTACCATACTTTTGGGATTGTCGATTTAGGGCAAGCCTTTCTAAATTTTAGAAACGTTTTTCCTAATATTAAGTAATTTTACAGAGTGATACTTAAATAAAAAATGCAGTTAAAAATTTACGCAAATGGTAAATTTTAGTTGTTAATTAAGCAATTATGACAATTGGCAATTTGCTTACCTGGCTAAGGCCATTCTAACATGCGACAGCCCTCCGTGAGGCAACGCGATTGCATCCACTTTGAAGGATTTAGCTTGACAAGCTCCCCGGACACGAAACAAAACAAAATCCAAATATATACAAATATATATATATTTATATATGTATATGTATTGTGCCGCGGAACTGATTTTGTAGTTCTATATATAATCTTGTAGTTCACTGCACTGTTATTCAATAAATGATTCAATGTCGAATAGCTTTCCAATTTTTAAATTTGTTTATGTTTTTTCGGATTTAATTTTATGTCAAATAAGCTTCATTTTTATGCTGCGCAAAGAGAAATATATTTGAAAATGACACTAAAAAGCGATCCATTTTTTTCCCCCTGAAAAACTTTGTCAGAACAACAACAACAATAAAAAAAATCACAGGAATTGGCAACTGTCAAAATTTATCGCATTGAATTTGAGTTTTAGTTAGTACGTGTGTCACCATATTATGGCCAAGTTGATAAACCCGGCTACGTGATATTTGTGCGTGAAATTATCAAAGAGCAGCAAAGCGCAAAAAAAGGCAAAACAAAAAAAAAAAACGCATACAGATACATATTTTGTATATCGGAGTATGTGTGTGTATAAAAGTATATATTCATAAAAGAAGGGTGAAGAAACGAGCAAACAATGTTCAATGCCATCCACAAAAAAAAAACAGCGGCAACAACAAAAAGATGATTCGAAACGAAAAACGAGCCAAGTTATCAGCACTTTGTGATAACAAAATTTAACAAAGGCAAAAGCAATGACAGTAAAAAAAAAACAGAAAAAACAAATTTGCTGACTTTGTTCTGTTCTGTGTTCTGCTCCCTCTTCCTGTTCCTACTCTTTCTTTTGGCCATTTGCACATGGCCCGGCAAAAAAGGATTTATAAAAAGCGTCCAAAACGAAAATAAAATCAATAATTGTTCACCGGGTAAAGCGAGGTCAACATTGACGCCCATAGATGATGAGCAAATGAGAAGTGGACGGCGGGGAGGGGGAGAGAACAGCGGAATCTAAGGTCTTTTGGGCATCTTTGCATATTCGACTTTAGAATTTAACGGAGCCGCCTTCATAAGAGTGCCCCCAAGTGAGTGCAAGCAGCGCAAACGGAACAAAATGAAACGGAACGAAATGTGAATGTGTGTACTAATCTCAACAGCAGCAGAAACAACTAGCATTGAGAAGCGCAAACGAAAAGCGAGCGAGAAGAGAAGAGGAGAGTATAAAAAAAATAAACTACTAACTAAATTCCATTCCATAGTCATGAGAGTGTACACAAGGTTCTTCCTATATCAGTCGAGTCGAGTTGACGTTTTCGGTGTGTATGTAAATACACATATGTATATCTGTATATACGTATATGTGTATCGTGTATACAAAAAAAAAAAGCTAAAGCACAGCGAAAAGTCAAAAAACCTGCGCAGCTAAAAAAAGCTTGCATTTACTTTTGACTTTGCACTGAAGCTCTCTCTCGCTCACTCACATGCGCACGAGGCAAAAGTTGCGCCGGCGAGGGTCGTTTAATATAGCAATAGCAGCAGCAGCAGTAAATAACGGTGGGTGTATCTCATCTGTTTGAAATATTGAGCGGCTAAGCAGCATGACCTCAGCGGGAGTGCAAAGTGTGAGAGTGAGGAATGAGAGAGAGACAGAGAGAAACAAGGAGAGTGAGTATTTGCATATTTAGTGCGCTCATTTATAAACAATAAACAAAATAGTGGCGCACATGTTTTTAATTGAATTTTACTTTGCGAAAGCTCTCTCGCAAGGCAAAGCCAAAAACATATGTTGTGCTGGTGTGCGAGTAAGATGAATAGATACACATACATGCATACACGCATGGACATACATGCACACATATATACATGTGTGTATAAGAAACACATATATTAAAAAGAGAGCAAAACGAAAAGCTTGAGAATTTCAATGCTGTCTGTTTTATTGTTGCTGCCATTTGGCAAGTACATATTAATTTTGATTGCTAGCAAATTCGCACAAATCTGGCAACGTTAGATATCTAAAACAAACTATTATTATTATTGATTTTTGTAAGCAGTTTCTAATCAAATTGAAACATGTGATTTGCGTCACACAGATACAAAAAATGAGAGCGCACGAAAGAAAGAGCGAGAGAAAATGGGAAGAGGAAGAGAGCTTGCAGAAAAGCCGCCTGTCACAGAAAAAAAATATTAATGTGATGAATTTAATGCATACATTTCAAATAACCCCCCCCCCCCCCTACAAGCATTATTAACTGTTATTATTTTTACTTGAAGGCTGCTTTTTGCCTTTGCCTTTTGACTTTTCAATTGGTTAATTGACCTCAACAAGCATCCAAAAAAAAAAGCAAAATTTCAAGAGTAAAACTCTGTCAGCGTTTGAGGAAGTTGTCATTGTGTTGCTCTCCCCGCTATTGTTGTTGTTGTAAAGCTCGATTTTTTTTTTGTGTGTGTTTAATTGCGCGTGTTTCTTGTTTAAAGCTAGTAGCACGTATTTTACTTCAGATATTATATATATGTAAATATTAATTTTATTGTTTAAATTAAGGTCACAGAGATACACACATCTACCGCTAACAGAATAACATACACACACGGGTCATGCAATGTTACAATAAATGAAAAAACCAACGCCCGATTCTCTCGACCTTTTATACACTCACACACACCTTTTGGATAAATGGATAAATTGGGCAAACAAACGACAAAATCGAAATATTCGGCTTCTAGTTTTGTTTTTGGTTAGACGCGTTCTGGGTGACAGCGAGACGAGAAAAGCACACAATACTTCACGCTACGCGCAGCAGCTGACGACTGAGGGAGCTTTTTCTTTGGCTTTTTGCTGGTTTGGCTGTCTGTGTATGTGTGTTGTTTGTTGCGGCTACCTTTGACTTTGCATTTGCATTTGGCTTTGTGCGCAGAGCTTTTCTGCGTTTACACTCTCAGCTGGTTGCCGCATAACGCGAGCAGAGTTTGCCGGGTGCAGAGGGACCAAGGATTGGGTTTTTTTTTGTATAGCCCGAAATCTGCTGCTGATTGAACTCAAGGTCCACCCACTCCATGAAGGCTTCAAATCATCTAATAACATACCAAAAAAAGAGAGACAAAGAAAGGAAATAGTGCGAAAAATATTTCCTTGGTTTTTTTTCACACAAGAGAAAAATTTAGTTCAAGTCATAAAGTTTATAATATATAATAATTAATTGAATAAAAATATTATTAAAATATTCGATAACTCACCCTCTTTGATTGTTGACAGCCAGCGCTGTCTCCAGCTAACCCTCGGGTTACTCTAATCGACAAATCCTATTTGCAACAAGCAACCAAATTCACCAGCGTCTGTTAACAATTAAAATAATTTTTATTTATCAATAACCAAATAATAAAGATAATGTCAAAATACAAATCAAATGGGGAAATGTGCATAACAACTTTTTCATTTGAGCTGCATGCAAGATGCATACATTTTTTTGTTGCTTACAAAGTTAACATATTACAAATAAGCGTATCGGTCTTTGACTTTTGATATATATATATATATATATATATATATATATATATATATATATATATATTATATATATTATTGTTTCCTTTTTTTTGGATTCATTACACGTCCGAAATAGTGATGTTTAAAAAGAGCCAAACAAATCCACTACATTTAAAAATATTCAACTACTAAATATGCCCAGTAAACAGTTTCCGAAGCCCAAAAGTATGCTATATAAAATTATGAAAACCAAAATAGATTTTTAGAATGCTAATTGAATATTTAAATATAATATTTTGAATAATTTTTAAATTTAATTAATTTTTAATATAAGTGATTGGTACATTGATTAATATTGTTGCTAAATCAACATTAAAAAACGACTGCTTTTGAAAATCGGTTCAGTTTACGTAATGGCAAATTTTGACACTTGCCTAATCAATTCAAAAACCAAGCAGCTTTCTTTGTCTTTAAAATGATTTCTTTTCCGTTCTTTTTGAGAACAGTGATTAACAACGATACCCACAAATGATGTTGCGCCAAACACAAACTTAACATAAATAAAAATAATAATATATCAATTCAAGCTTATTTAAGTAAATTTACATTAATAAATTCTAATTATTAATTATGAATCCGGTTTGGTTGAATATTTAAAAATAACATGTAAAGAATATAGAGAGAGAAGTGAAAATGTAAACAGAGCCTGCTCATGCCGCTCATCGATATTTTCCCTTTGTACAATGATATCGATAAATGTGTTATCAACTCATTATTTTGTTTTGGCTTTCGCTTTAATTCTTAACTATTGTCAACAATCAACCAATTGTGCAGAGGGGGCGGTGTGGGGGTGGGGGTAGCGCATCTGAATGCAATCAGCAAAGAGACAAAGATTTGGGTTCATGCACACACACACACTCTAACAGAACGCTGCATTCAAGTGTTGAACTTTGGCGTATATGTATACAAGTATATGTATGTGAAATACACCCACACAACCTCTAAACCATATATACGCACCTTTTGCAGTTTGTCGTTATTATTTTTTCTTATTTGCGGTCTATTTTTGATTTACATAAGTGGCTGCAATTCACAAAGTTAGCTGTCAATTAAATTGTATTGACTAATTTTTTGTGGATTTTAGTGCACTTTATCGGTATTGACACCACAATATGGCGATATTGCTTTTTTCACTTTTTTTCAGGCCAACTTGTATGAACTGCGCCACACACGCACACACACACACACAGCACGCACACACACACACACACACACGCACGCACACGATGACAACGACGACGATTGGCCGAAATGCATCGGTTATTGCACTGCACTTGACTAATTTGTTATTGCTACGCGAATATTTTTGGAGCTATTGCATCGCCTAATATTATTCTTTGCAATAATTAGAAATAAATACGGTATGAGAATTAAGCCAGCGAACGCGCTGCGCTTTTCATTCCATGCTGCGGCGCTCACAAAAACACACACACGCATACGTTTGCATGTGTGTGTGTGGGCGCATTGCAGCGATCTGGCAACATCATCAACCAAGGTGCAACTCTGCAACCAGCTGTCAAAAGCAATTAGCAGTTATCGAATCATTAACTATTTTTAAGCTATGCACTAACTGCTGTGTATGAATAAATATCTAATATAGTTATTTATACATGCAATGCTATAGCATTTTTGAACTGATGTACTAGTCTAGTAATATACATTTAGTCATTTTGTTTATGGTGGTGCGCCGATAAATCGATAGGCTCTTTGATAGCCTGATGAAAAAATCAACGAAACGCAGTAAAATCAATTAAATTAGAGAGCTGAGCTGGCCGTCAAATTAATTTATGCGTATATATAAAAAACAAAAAAACTGCAAAATAATTTAGTGGCCAGACAGCTCGTGTGCAATCCAGGAATCAAATATTTCTCAAAGAACACGAGAAGTTTTTTTGTTTGTGTGTGTGCGTGTGTGTGTGTATTAGTGAGAGGGGTTCATAAGTTGTTCCATATACACACAAATTTGTATATATATACATCAGGTTACAATTTACTGCACTTTACGTGTCGTGTCAGCAATAAATCATGGATGGCAACAAGGACGAGGCACAGCGCTGCATCGATGTTGCGGAGCAGGCATTTAAATCGGGGCAAATCGAAAGGGCCGAAAAGTTTCTGCTCAAGGCAGAGAAACTTTATCCCACTGACAAAGCCAAGCGTAAGTCCCCCACTGAATTTTCTCACAGTGCATAAATAAATTGAGACTTTTTTTTAGAGCTGCTGGCCAAGGTAAAGAGCACATCAGCGTCCAATGGCAACGCTGGCCGAGATCGATCCAATGCCACTGCTCCGGATGAGAAGGATTCGGGGCCGAGGAAGCGTGTCAATTCGGATTCCCGTAACCATGCACCTGAGTACAGCAACGATCAACTGGAGGCGGTGCGCAAAATCAAAAAGTGCGTAGCAGGAGGAGGACAAGGACTCCTCCTCCAATCCCAAGATACCTCGAAATTTATTGTTGTCAACTTTTGTTTCGTAGATGCAAGGATTACTATGAGGTGCTAGGCGTTAGTAAGACAGCCACTGATTCGGAGGTGAAGAAGGCATACAAGAAGCTCGCCCTGCAACTGCATCCGGACAAGAATAAGGCGCCCGGCTCTGTGGAGGCATTCAAGGCGCTTGGCAATGCGGCCGGCGTTTTAACGGATGCGGAGAAGCGTAAAAATTACGATCTATATGGCATCAATGAGTCGCACAGTGGTCATGGCAACAGTGGCGGCGGCGGTGGACACCATGGACATGGACAGCATTACAGTGACTATGGCTATTCGCGCACCTTCCAGGCGGACATGAGTGCCGAGGAGCTCTTCAATATGTTCTTCAACGGTGGCTATCCACAGCAGAATATCTACAGGCAGCAGCGACGACGTCATCAAGCCCGCGAGGACAGAGATGTATATATATATATATATATATATATATAATATTTATGTGAATAATTGTATTTATATTCCTTTGCTTACTTGCAGACCAACAACTCATCGACGTTGATCAATTTGCTGCCCATTTTGTTGCTCATCGGTTTGTCCATGATGTCCTCCTTCTTTATATCGGATCCCATGTACAGTCTAACGCCATCTCAGTAAGTTTAACCACAATGCACATAATATTATATATATATATATTATAATTATTAATCCTTGCAGTAAATATTCGGTGAAGCGCGAGACAAACGGTCTCAAAATTCCTTATTATGTCAAGGATAACTTTTACTCGGAGTATCAGGGATCCGTGGCACGGCTCGAGGAATCCGTCGAGGAGGACTTTGTCAATCATTTGAAGCATTCGTGCAGTCGAGAGCGAAACTATCGTAAGCACATAATAATGCAATTTATTTATTTATAATTAATTTGCTTTTTCCATTTCTGCAGGCGACTCGATGTTGGCCAAGGCTCGCACATTTGGTGATCGGGAGCTGTACCGGAAGGCTCAGAACATAAATACGCCTTCGTGCGAGAATCTGCAAAAGTATTTAATTACATGATTTCAACATCCGCAATACAATCATCATCGCAATGAAATTTAAACGTGATTTCAACTTATTTTACCGTTTTATCTGCATAGTTTGTTATACATTGATTTTTTCGTTCTAACTGGATTGTTATAGTTTATTCCCCTTATCCCACATACAGACACACACACACACACACTCTCACCCACACACATACACACAAACACACACACACACACACGCCACATTATTCATATATGCATAGATTTATTGCGGCTTATTCTCGTCAATATTAAAATTGGAAACTTCCAAAAGCTTTTTTCCAATTTTACACATACGATAAATCTAGAAACTTGATCTTAATAGTCAAATTTGAAAAGCTCTCACTACGCCGAGAGATAAAACATAATAAATGGGTAGTGCTCTAAATATACCTTAAATATATACAAAGAAAAAACAAAAAAGAAAAGTTAAATCTTTCCTTTTTCATTTTGGATGTTGGGAATCCGTTCAATTTGTTTTTGGTTTTCATTGCTGAAAATATGAATAAATTTGAAATATATGCGAAAAATAAGGAAATCTTGTTTTCATGACTCCCACTTCTTAAGCCCGAGCCCGAGCTGAAAATTGGTTATTAAAAATTTGTTTTTCTCTTTACTAGTTTATAAATGTACAAATAAAGCAGTGTTATGCTAGTTGACGGCATCTACCGGTTACGGCAATTTGCTCAATTGCTGATGATGGCTTCCAGGGCAGCAACAACATCTCCGCTCTGCTCGCGGAGCACCTTTTCGGCCTGTGCTTTGCTAACCAGCAGCTCGTTCATCTGCGTGTGTGTGTGTGTGTGAGGGGAGAATGAGAGAAATCATATATGCATATGTATGTGTGTGTTTGGCTACTTACAATCAGTTCAATATCCTCCTTTTTCACCTGCACCTTTTGCAGCTCCTTCTCCTTGGCCACTCTCAGTTCGTTCTCTTTGCTGCGCTGATTGCCAAACTGTTCCACTGCCTAAAACGGAACAAGATAGAGAATCACTTGAAACGGTTTCCTATCCATTGATGTTGGACTGGTTATAATTACGCTCGATATGTTTGCGGCAGAGATTTCCTTTTCTTCGGCGTAGTCGGTGACACGTTCCAAGTCGGCGGCGCCGCCATCGTGACGCGTTTGCTTCTTTTGCTTGATGTCTTGATCCTGGGCATCGTCCTCGGCTTCGGTGCCGTTGACCTCAACCTCTGTCTCTGTTTCCGTCATGCTGTTGCTGTTGCTTGCTTGCCTTTTATTTCAATTAAGTTCAATATTCAATTTTGATGTTCAGCCTCGTGCGAATGTTTTTTTTTTCTACTGTCACTGCCACCTTGTCTATCGACAGGCCGCCACATTGTAAGCAATTGTAAGTGCTCCACACTTGACGAGTATTTGGTTTGTGTCTTGGCTTGGCGCAGATTTTATTTTTTGTTGTTTTCAAATTTTTTATTATACATTTATTTACACAATTTGCAATGCTCAGTGCTTTAATGCTCTGCCGCAAAACTAATTAAAAGTATGTCTAGTACAAACATTTTTTGTCTTTTATCTTTGCTTAGTTTTATTCATTTATTTTTTTTGCAGCTGCTTCAAACTCTTGCCTAGTTTGCGAATTTTGTTGCGGTCAAAATGTTAATTATAAGTTTCAAGCGCAGACATAATGAGATTCTCGGGGGCGGCCAGCAAACCCAATTCGCAAACCATTGGAACACCTCACCCCCCCTCGGTTGACCCTTCGACAATATGCTCCTCGCTTATATTTAAGTTGCTCGCTGCGGGCGGTATTCCCCATGTCCTGTGTGTCCTGAGTCCAGTGTCCGGGCTCCTGTTGACATAATCGTTTGCCATCATGATTAATTTAATTGTCACTTTGACGCAAGCGAATTTCCACAGTACCGTTACTTGCGCGTCAAAATCAAGATTAATTAACATCTCGACCCATGGGCGGTCAACATCATTTGTTAGTGTATGTATCTCAGCGCATACATGCACACTGCAAGAAAAATCACATTAAGTGTGTAAAACAAAACATAAATCGTAAGCAGATAAACAAATAAATATTTAAAGCATGCCAAACTAAATATTGAATAATATATTATATAAAATAAAATAAAATAAATAATTTATTTATTTATTAATGAACTCTTTTTATAATTTAAGTGTATTTTTTATTATGATTTTTTTTTTGATTTAAAAAATGTCTTTTGCTGACTTCAGAATAGTTTTCATTATTCATTAACAAAGTGTTAGTAGCTATTCTTTTTTCTCAGTGTACTCTGCATATGGCTAGCATATGTGTGCGGGTGTAGGTGTTTTGCTTGGCTGCATTTTTTAATTTAATTCGATTTCCCTTCGGCATAACTTTAACTCTCTCTGGCTGCTGCAGCAGCTGGAGCCGCCTCCAAGTTGTAGCTCCGAACGGAGGCTGAGCCATCATTTCCCATGCAGGACACGATGGCAGCCGAAAAAAATTTGTTTACCGCTGTGCCAGCACATGAGACAATGTATTCCCATATACAAATAAATACATCACTATATGCATGTATGTTGGTGTGTGTGTGTGTGTATGTGTGCGAGTGTGTATGTGGCGCAACAGGCCGCTCATTTAAAATGTATGTAAGCACAGGCCATGGTCGTAGACAGTAACTTAGAAAGAGGAATCCAATAAGACATCGCTCGCAAAGTCCATCAAAACTTACTTAAAATAATAAATCTTTAAACTGTTTTCTTTAAGATCTTAACTTTAAAAATAAAACATCTTTTTTTCTGTTGGATTTTAGGCAAACTTCAATCTGCAGAAACCATTTATAATTCTTGAAAGTATTTTTCATTTTCGACTTATTTAATTAATTGTTTTCTTTCGATTGATTTTAACAATTGTTTTGGTTAAATTAATGTCGAAAAGTTGTTTTTGTTTTTGAGAGATATGAAATTAATTTTATAAATAAATTTTGCATATAAAAAACATGAATCTTAATCCGATATTAAGACATTTTGCAGCGCATTTCCCCCCTCTGACTACGTGCATGATCGATGCTGGCGCTGCTGCTATGCGCTCCGTTGCCAATTGGCAATTGGAAATTAAATTATGCCGCTAATTAGCAATGGTAAAGTCCATACACTCAAACACACACACACACACACACACACACATGCACTTGCAAATAAATTATGTTGGCAATTTTGGGGCTCATTGTGGTTTCGCCACGTTTTTGGCTACGCGCTGCATATTTTCAGGCGCCATTTGCCGTATTCTTCTCCTTTTCCTTCTCCTTCTCCTTCTCCTTATACATTTCCAATTCCATTTCCAATTTTGCATGTGCCACTGAGCGCAGAAATTCACACAGTAAATTTTGGACAGCAGCTAGCTCGAAGCACAAGGAGTGAGAGAGAGAGAGAGAGAGAGGGACAGAGTGTGCCCAGCTGTGGTGGAGCGAGATGGATGGGGGGAACTCTGTGGGCAACGGCACTTTTGGCCGCGTGATCTAATTGAGTTGTATTGTTTTCATTGCACACACACGAGACATTTGAAGGTGGGAAAAGGATGGTGAGAGGAGGGGGAAATAGTACACTTTTTTCACTTGTGACTCATTTTGCATTTTGACATTGGATTTGCTTGTTCTTAAAGGGTTGTTTGGGTTTGCCAAATTTGAGGGTGTAACATGTCAGCTTGACGATGTGCCGTTAGCACAAATAATAAATACCGTTAGTATTCATTTATAGTTGTAAGCGCAGAGACCTATAGAAAAGTTGTCATTTGTACAGTTATCTCCTGAATTCTCAGGCTTTGCTTCGAGGTATTAATTTGTCTGACACTTGCAGACTTCATTTTAATTTTGTTATTAATTAATTAATTAATTAAGGAAGACCATCATAAAATATATTTTATGCCCATTCACTGTAAACAGTTATTGTTATAAAAAAAATAATATAAAAAATTTGAGCGTATAATAAATACTCCCATTTAAATACCCGCCAAACTCCAAAACATTTTTCTCATAGTATTTTTTTAAGTGTTATTTTTTCATCAAATTCAAAATATTTTGCAACAAATTTGGGCAAATTCAGCAACACAGCATTTCAACCAAAATATATCAAAATTTGACAACTTTTAACCAAATTGATCTCTAAATTGAAATATCATCCAAATGCTGACGATCAGAGCAGAACAACAGTTATTATAATTTGTATTTTAGGATTGGGTTTATTGAGAAATTGTTCCTCTTTAAAAAGAATTAGATTTATTGGATGCGTTGCCAAAAATGGCCAAAAGTGCAATGGAAGTTGGTCAAAATCAGCTGGCTCTTTGCAAAAAAAAAACGCACTTTTTATGTTGGTAAAATCAGATTTGGTGTCATTGCGACGGAATGTTGCCCAAAAACTCAAAATTGAAGCTCGGAGTTGTGCCCCTGCCCCCTGCTACGCCTGTTTATTTAAGGCTGCAACAGATTGTGGTATTGGTGGTGGCATGGGTGAGTTTTGGGAAATCGATTTACGCTTGGACAGCCTTGCTGCATGTCCCCCAATTGGCGGCCAGCTCTGTTGACATGCACACCGAGTGTGGTTCGATGTCAATGCCATTTGTGGCATGCAGTCAATAAATAAATTTGCATAGCAAAATAATTTAAGAAAATGCAATTATGCATTGTGAATTAAATCAGCATCGATTGTGGCATATGCGGCATTCAAGGACAGCCACTGGCATTGCCACTTTAAGCGCGTGTCGTCCTCGATGGTCCTTTGCTGTCATTGCATGCATAATTTGCTGTAGCAACTCAATTACGCTTACGACACTCGACGCTCGAGTTTCCAACATCGTGTCTACATCAGCGATGAGTGACAGCGGGAGGGGACCAAAGGGGGTGGGGGGGGGGGGCGGCCAGTTGAGGTCCTGACTGTTGCCAAACTTTGGTTTATTCGCAAATTGTCCAAAAATAATTGAGCCATTGAAGGCGCTCGAATGGTCAGCAAAAGTTCTAACTGTAACTGTAACAGATACAAGAAACTTGCTCCTTGGCGGCGCCCTCCCCCCCCTACCCTTTGACAAAAGGATGCCAAAGGATGTTGTCTATGTGTGTGTGCGTGTGTGTGTGTGTGGCGACCTATTGACGACCTTTATCGCCCTGTACATAAACCATAATCGCAATTGGCAAGTGGCCGCCACTCGAAATTTCTTGTAGCCATTGTCATGCTTCGCAGGATAGCCGGACATACACTGAAAAAAAATGGAATACTGTCAATAAGGCCAAGTATATAGAATAATCAAAATAAGCATCATCAATTAAATCCTTTATTTTCCACAGGAATGTTCAACTGTAAGCTGAGTTCTGGTCTGAAACCCTGTTGACCAAGTTAAGCGAACCCAACTCAAATGATGTGCGTATATTTGGCACCTTTTTACAATTTTTACAATCTTATTTATCTTATGCATAGGAACAGCATCTTTTTACAATTTTCGGAATGTTGAAGATAGCCAAGAAAACTGAATTTGGCTTTTGATTTTTTCCGATCCCAAGTAAGGACCAGCTGGGATATCAGCTCTAACAGTGATTTTTTTTTAATTTTTTCGCTGTGTACACACACACACACACACCCTGAGTCTCTGGCTGGGCAGTGGTGTAACGCATTGAACGGAAGCGCTGCTCATTCATTTAAAACTTGTCTGCAAGTTGCCAAGTTCCCATTTGTCCCTTTGCCTCTTTGCCCCTTTCCCAATCCGCTGGAGGAAGGTGCAAACACACACTCGAGCGAGTGTGTGCGTGTGTGAATCGTAAAGTCTTTGCTTCCGATTGCGCTTCTAGGCAGCCCCTACCAGCCCCATTCACCTCCTTGGGCAGATCCTTCCTTGCCCCGCAGTTTTCTGGCATTTTGCAACTTTTGCGTTTAACAATTTCGCTTCCTTCCGCTGGCTAAACGGCGCCAGGTTGTCGTGGAAATTTGTTTTAATCGTCATCTTTGCCATCTACGTAAGCGCTTCCCCCTACTCCATCCCCAGCTCCGTCTCCTACTCCAGCTCCTTCGGCTCCAGCTGGTTCGGCTGCTTCTGCTGCGACTCCTCATGCCGCCCCAGCGAAGTTCGTTGACGTGGCCTGAGTTTGGTGCGCTTATCGATGGCCCGTTCAATATTTTATTAGTGTCCTTAACGGCGACTGGGGCGCCACACATCCACAACCCGATTCGTGTACCTTTGGGTATGCTTCTTTCGTGTCGCTGGTTTGGGGCAGTTGATTTTGGTTGAAGTTTTTCTGCATGCCTCTGCTTTTGCCTGCCACTTTGATTTCTTACTTGGGCGCGCAATAAATTTTTATTTCCTCCTATACGTCGCTCCTCCCTCCCCCCCTCCCCCCATTGCTGGCTAAAATCGGCCATTTAGCGAGCTTACCTAATGGCCCTGTCTTCCATTTAGTGGCTGCCACCGTTTACCCAAGCACTCCTCTCATCACCAACGGCGAATAAATTATGCCAGCTCAGACAATGGAGCGCCTATAAACCAAAAAAATGTCTTTTTTTTTGTCTTTTTTTACTATTTGAAATTTGTATAAAATATGGGAATTTAAATAAGTAATTAAAACTAATTTATTAAAATTTAATTTGCATATTTGAAATTTGCATAAAATTTGGGTATTTAAATATATAAATAAAAATATTAAATTAAATTGTTAATAATTTATTATTATTCGAATTTAAATATATATAAATAATTAAATTATCCGATTAAATTGACATTAATTTATTCAAATTAAATTCGAATAAAGTGAATACAGTTATTGTTGAAGCTTAAACAAATATAAACAATTAAAAACTAGAAATACAAATTCTATTTTAAAAACTTGTCGAATTTATTTTTTACTTTTGTCATTCTTAATTTTTAACTTGCTCAAATTTGTTCAGCTTATCATTTATTTAGTGTTTATTAATATTGACATTTTCTTAACTAATTTTTATTTATATTATATATTAATATTATAGTTGGGGAACCAGCACTGCGACCTATAAGCTGTGCTCCCTTCTGAGCCTACAGCTCCTCCATCAATCCCAGCTCCTGCAACCCTGTTGGGTTGAGGGTTTCTATGTCCTTGGGCTTCATGGCTTGCTTCGCTAGGATGCTGCATCTTTTCCTAGTTAACGCGACACATGCTGCTAGGATGTGCATTGAGGATTCCTCCTCGTTTCCACTGCACACATCGCTACTATAAATATCTAATTTGGTTAGGTGACTTCTCTGTCTCAGTCTACAGTGTCCTGTCAATAGGCCGGTGAGTATCCTGAGCCTGTTCTTCTTCTTCTTCTATTACTTGCTTAAATCGTTTTTGATTATAGCCACCTAAAAGTCTTCTGGCTTGTCGGAGTCCTGGTGCCTCTGCCCAGCTCCGTTTTCGCCTCTGCCTTACTTCGTCCCTGATTGCAGCCGTATTGTGTGTCTTCCTATGCCACAATACGGCTCATGTCCTGTGAGGGGTAGTATCGATATATAAATGCTCAGCGCTGTTGATATTCCAGCTGAAACCTTAATTTGCTAGGTAAACCTATGGAAGGCCGCGAAATACAATTTCGACTCTTACTTTAATAATATAAAACTTGTGAGAACTTACTTATGGACTACTTTAGTTAATTGATATCAGTTGAGGCGCTGTTGCACTTTGAATAGCTGGCTGCCACTCCTAGCTGGCTGCCACTCTTAGCTGGCTGCCACTCTTAGGTGGCTGCTATTCCAAGCTGGCTGCCACTCTTAGGTGGCTGCCACTCTTAGCTGCCTGCCACACACTCCAAAAAAAAAAACGCTCCTCGAATGTGGAGCGTATATTTTCGTACGCTTTACAGCCAAAGGCAAACAATAAAACTGTCTGCTATTGTCTGTATGCGAGATAACCCCTTCGGCATATATATATATATATATCTGGATACACATTTAACTTTAAACGTTATTATTGTCGCCTGACAGTCTCCAACAATTTGGCGTAATGTGTAATATTTCTTCTTTATAACCAAGCAACGCATCCGCCAGGACTCGTAGCACTTACTATACTCTATTCTAGTACTTATAAGGTGTATCCATAAAATGAATAATGCCAGGCACTGAAAGAGACAGACAAGAGTGAGAGAGAAAGAGAGAGAGAGAGAGATAGAGATTTTCGGGGGGGTTTGGGGTTCGTTGTTGCCTGCTTATGATAATAAAATAGAAAAGTTCTTTGCATACTTTTGTGTGCTGTGAGAGGGGGGAGAGAAGTGAAGTGGGAGAAGTGAAGTAAATCAATGCGCACATGCGGATATCCGTGTATACATATATATCATTTTATTTATAATTTTTATGCTCTTCAACTAACCCTATTAACTGAAATTTATATCTGCAGCTGCAAGATAAAGATATAAAAATAAAGCTGAAAATGAAGTTTTCGCTCAGATGAAACAAATTAAAAGTGTTGCTGGGCGAGAGGGGGAAAGAGAGAGGCGACAGGTGCTATGGCCAAGAAGTCGACAAAAGAAGCAACAACAAAAAATGAGGAAAAAAAAACTCTTCTAATGACTATACATCATTTGAACAATCAATCAATTTGAGCACATTTAATCCACGTGAATCATGTTACATGCGGCAGAGCAGCAGAGCAGCAGAGTAGAAGAGTGGGTGTGGGAGTGGGATGGAGGGCACAGTTCGGAGCTGCTCGCTTGACTTGAACCAACTGGGAAATCTTGCAATATTAATCAGTCTATTAGACACGATTTGTTCCACTGCCGACATGGCGCACGATTATTCAATCAGAGCTCGACCGATGGCCGGCACAGTTGGTTGCCCACACCCAGACCCACACCCACACCCAGTCCCAGACCCAGACCCAGAGTCAGAGTCATAGGCAGACCCAGACCGAGACACACACCAAATTCCCATAGCCATAACCAAACCCCAACACCTTCCCCCCTCACTGCCCAGCTGCCCAGCTGGACAGTGCGTTGAGTTTGAATCATTGTGGATTTGAGTATGTAATACTTGTATGTGTGTACATACACTCAAAAAAAAAATTCAAGCTCAAATTGATAGCTGACAATGTCAGAAGTAACTCGAATTTGAATAGTCTTAAACTAAGCTTGTTCTAAGATAAAAAAAGAAAATTAAATTTTATTTTTTTTTTTAATTCGAATAAAGTACGCGAAATTCTTAATTGTAGACTCTTCTATTTGAATTCAGTTTAGAGCATCATAAAGAGTATTAATTAAAGAATAGACTTTCAACTTTTATTTCACACTTAGGGCAATTTGGAAATTTAATGCTTAGTTTAAGTGTTTTGCGTTTTTTTGCGTTGTGTTCAAATTTGCAAGCGCAAAAAAAAATCAAATTTAACTTTAACAAAAATTTGCATAAACCGTACAAAAAACTAAAATTTAGATGTGATAAGTGTGTCTAATTTTCAGACATTTTTACTTGAATGAATTATTAGAATTATTGAATTACAATTTATATAAATATTTTTGTTTTTTTTTCTAAATTTCAGCTAGTCATTTTTTGCCTGTGTTCATATGTATTGAAGTCTGGCATGTGGCAAGTGCCGCGGGCTTGATTCACGTACAAACACCCACACAAAGAGACAAATACACACACGTACACACACACACACACACACACACACACACACACACAGTGATACATATTATATATATGTACTCGCCTAGACGTAAGCCGAGGCACGTCTGAATTTTGGATCAGGTTAGTGTGTGACCTTGACAGGCACATAACCCAAATAAAAAAATAAAAAAACCGCACTTTAAAATGTCGACAAGCGATTTGTAGTACAAGAAAAAAAACGACGCATTTTAAATGATTTATTTATAGATTTGAAATTGAGAGGTCAGAAAAGTGACTTGACTTCTGCTACATAAGTTACACAAGATATATGCCAGGAGTGGAGACTGTCTTAACTCTTTTGACTGTTTTGGGTCTCTATAAGCAACAATATGTATCTTTTATAAAATATATATATATATATATATATATATAGAGTTTGACAACCTGATTTTTATGACAGCCCTGTTTGAAAACTGCAAGAATTTTCCTAAAGTCCTTTGCTTATTTTTGCTTACCTTTCTAGAGTCGTCAGCCTTTGTATCTAGTACTCTAACTATAGTTAAATGATTATAGAAAATATTTAATTTAATAAAAAATTATATTTTGTACTCTTTCGAACAGTCATTCCATTGTAAATCACACTTTCTCTAACTATTTCTTTATTCTTTCCCAACTTATAGCTCTCTCCCTTGCTAGGATCACTTTTAGATTTTCATGATTTCAGCATATTAGTTGTACTTGTGACATTATTAATCGAAGATATCTTTTTAATCGCCCATAATCATAATAATAATCATAGATATGTGGACCATCATATATGAATGACTCCTTTGCCATAAATAATCAATTTTAGTTCTCATTATGTCCGAGTCATCAACGCCGCAGGCAGCCACACTTTGGGGCGAGCAACACTTTGGGGCCAGCTTACAGTCGCCAAATAACAAATGACCAAAAATGGAAAAAAAGAAGGAGCAACTTGAGGACAACAGGACAACACACAGCTCGGATGTGTGTGTGGATGTGCATTTATAGTTTTTACTCGAGAAATTTTTGTTGATATCGTAAAGTTGATTTTATGAAGTCGGTCAAAATGGCCGGCGATAGAAAATAGATAAAAATTGATGGCCACGGGAAGTCTTTAGGGGCAAGTGGTGTTGCTGTTATATTGCCGAGTTGCTTGATGACTGCAGCTCCTTTAAAGGACCTTAAAGGCTTTGTAGCTGTGCGGCACACATAAAAATGAAAGACAAGCGCAATTGAGCAGCATTTGCATATTGAAGTGACTCGACACAATTCGGTTGAGCTGATGTCCTGAACTGCTGCTCAACTGCTCAACTGCTCAGCTGCTGAAGTGAAGGCTCGGCGACACAATATCCTTAGAGACGCCAAGGATAACGCACATTGTATGACTTATGGCAGAGCCATACAGCTAACACATTCAACCCAGGGTTGGGGATGGCGACGGGGGCTATTGCAGCGGCAGCCGTCAACTCATGTAGTTTTTCAATTTCATCATTCTACACCGTGAGAAAAATGTCGTCAGCGAACTGGGTTTCAAATTTCAGTAAGAGATTAATTCAAAACATTTCTTAAAGCTGACTAAAAGTGTGAATATTGTACTTGACTTTAGCATTCACTTGCTTGATTTAAGATCGATAAATTTCATAGCTAAATGCACTTGAATTAATAACTCATTTACTTGTTCTAAGATCTTTTCTATGTTTTGTATCATGTATCTTATTTGAATATAAAGTTGCGATTAAAATAAAAAATATATTTTTTAAATTAAATTTCGTTTCAAATTTTAAAATTCGCAAATTGAAAATACTTTCAATTTCGGATTTGAATAGATAGATTGATAGTTTTTCTCGCTCTGTGTAAGCAGGCACTCCACACCACCCCACACGACCCCCACCCACTAGCTACCCTTCCGACCATCCATCGTTGCCCCCTTTCGAGTACACTCGCCGTCAGCTGTTTGGCGGCGCCGTGCTGCGCACTTGCAAAGATTTATTTTTATCGCCTACGATTTCAATTCAATCCAATTCATTTCGCTGGCGTTCTTCTTCTTCTATTTTTCTTCGTTTTTTCCCATCACGAAATTTGCAAAAATTTCAAACTTGGTTTTTTTCGGTTTGCCACAAGTGCTGCGGGTGGAAGTGGCAAAAACTATTTGACATTTCAGGCCAGTGCCAGCACCAGCACCAGCACCAGCACCAGTTTCCATTTTCATCAGCCAGAGCTGAGCCCGTCGCTTCCACAAATAAATCAGCGAAGGTGGAAACAAAAAAGAAGACGGCTTGTTGCCAACTGATGCGACCAGGTGTCACATTTAAAATCATATATGGCGAAAAATATAAAATTGGCCAAGAAAGTAAAACCAACAAAATATATCATAACGACGAGGATGGGATTCGAACCCACGCGTGCAGAGCACATTGGATTAGCAGTCCAACGCCTTAACCACTCGGCCACCTCGTCACTTTATTACTCGCCGCCAAACGTTGCTTCTTCTTCAAATTAGAACCAGATACGAACGGTACTTTTCATAAGCTGCCCATTTTTGTTGTGCTCAGTTTTGATTATTTCCATGCTAGATTCCATTTCCGTTAGATAAACAGACACAAACCAATCTGCAGCGAAAGAGAGAAAGAGACAGGCAGAAGAAACGGTGATTGCTGCGATTTTTGGGCACATTATTTAATGCTTAATCAGCAGAAAGTCACATGCAAAATTACCCATTGTTTGCGACTTAGTTTTATGTGATCTTCTCAAAAATCAAAATGTTGCACAGCTTTATTAAATACTTTCTTTAATTTATTTTTAATTTTAAATATATTTATTTAAATTATTTGCAACTTTAACTTTAAATTTAGCCAAGTAAAAAAGTATTCAATATATAAACAAGTTCAACTTTTGATTTTGGTCTTTCATTTTCAGAATTATGCACATAAGAAATGATTTCAGCTTACTAATTGATATATATTATATATATTTATTGTCAATCAATTTCCTTATCATATATTTTAGCTAGAAACCGTAATGATTATACTACGGTTCTTCGACTTTTATCAAGACAAGGTAGCAATTGCCCATACACACAAATATTTATATTTTGTTTCTAAAAATGGGAATGCTAAGAATTGTTTATGTCCTCTTCAAGTTCTTTGGAGAATTCGTTGATAAAGTATATTCATTTTATTTAAATATATCCAGAGTTATACAAATAGAGCAGCCTTACCAAATAAATATATGTAGATTCCCAGAGATCCATAATACAGTTTCCTTTCCATAATATTCACACAAATGTATATTTGCAAAGTGCAGCATGAGTCCTCAATCGGATTTGCCGCATTTTGCAAACCTCAAGCAACGATTTAAATTAATTTTTACGACTGGCAAAAACCGTATTAAGTCATAAAAAAAAAATTGTGAAGAACCAAACGAACCAGATTTCAGCGCAGAAGAAATGAGAAGTTTGTAGCTGGCCGAGAATCATCCTGAAATTGACTTTGACGCGTTTATGAAGGGCGCGTGTAGTTTTTATGATCAGTCAGATAGTCAGATACCCTTTGCCGCTGCTCCCCGCTCCACCCAATATTACTATCTGGTTAACTGAGCATAAAATCCGTAAGGCGTCGGCATCGGCTTAAATGGTTTTACGAGCTGCTCCGCCCAAATTCCTGCACCCCCGCCCTTATGCAGCTGGTACTAAATGTCGCACATAAAAGTCAAACGCATAAAAACAAACAAAGTGCCGAAAGAGTTTTGATGAATGCGCTGCGAAGACTGGGGTACCCCTCCAAGGATTATGGCATCTATCTGTCTGTACACTCAAAAAAAAAAAATGGAAAATGTATTCAAAAAATCAAATTAAAATTGTTCAAAATTTGTTAAAACTTCAAATTGAAAGTGAAAAAATATTTTTTTCTTTTTTAAAAAATCGAAATTTTTATTGTTGACTTTTTTTTAAATAATCTGAATATTTATATAAAAATGTTGATCAAAAATCAAGAACTTTTTTAAAAACAATTTTCTAGATTTCTGCATAGAATTTCAGAAATGCTGAAATTAAATTTTAAGATGTGTTCGAAAAATACTGATTTGAGAAAGTAACTATTGAACACCAAAAGTAAGTTGATTTTTGGAAACAACAGCGCTTATTTTTTCAAGTGCACCCCCCTGGTATCTGGTATGCATCTGTAAATTTGCTGGAACTCAGGGGAAGCAGGCGGGTTGGAACAGGTTCGGTTAAGCGCCGCGCTAATTGATCATAAATCAGCCACTGGCGAGAATTTGCAAATTTACAGCCCTCAGATAGTTTTTTTTTTTTTTTAGTTTTTTTTAGTTTTTTTTGTTTTGTGCACTGCGAAATTCTTTGCGCAAAACTTTGCTAATACAAATTGCATCGACACTGAAGCGGAAGCTGAGTAAAAATTGTGTAGAAAAAAAAAAGTATGTACGGCTGTTATCCGGCGACAAAGTGGTCAACATGCCGCAAACTTTGTTAGTAGCAGTTTGGCTGCCAAAAGATTGTTGGCAGCCAGCAAGAGAGAGTGGGATACGCGAAGGCAGAACCAGAGGCAGAAGCAGACGCAGACGCAGAGGCAGAGGCAAAGGCGAAAGGGTAAAGCCATGGCTTAAAAGTTGTACGCGTTTTGCAGAATTCTTCTAAAATATTTTTAAACAATTTAGCACAAGAATTAAAAATCGCAAACGCCGCGCAACACGAAAAACTTAAGCCAGCAAATAAAAAAAAAAAAAAAAGAAAACTTTTTGCTGTACGTAAAGTTTTTAGGACTATAAATTATCATCGTTGGGGTTGGCTTTGGGGGTGGACTGGGGCAGCGGGGAAACTGCAATACCTTTGGCACGTTCGGCACTTTTTTAAGCAGATTTTCATCTCCTGCGTTGGTTTTCTTTTAGCTTTTTGCTTTTGCCTTTGCCAGCGCCGTAGACTTTTGGCGCCAACGGATTTGACTTGTACAAATTGCTGTGTCGACATCGACATCGACATCACATACACACACACACACACAAACACACACACACACACAGACAGACAGACAGACGCACCCGCACGCACAGCGAGGACTCAACTCGGATGTCCTTTTTTTCATC
Organism: Drosophila cognata; assembly: GCA_035041535.1. NCBI lineage: Eukaryota > Metazoa > Arthropoda > Insecta > Diptera > Drosophilidae > Drosophila > Drosophila cognata. The sequence goes on along the minus strand of JAWNLC010000571.1, from coordinate 4,784,535 downwards.
GTTGTAGTTGTACCTTTTGCCCTGAATTGGCCTTTTGGCACTAATGGATTATCTAAGCCTTTTAGTGGCTGTTGGTTGCCTTGGCAACTGCTCCAGCCAAGCCAAAGGGCTAGCGGTGTGCAGGGGCCCGGCCTAGATCACATCTTGAATAGCGCAAAGAACTCATCTGTACATTTTTCCTTTCACTCATTTTGCGAAACCACATTTTCATATTCACAGAACTCAAGCTATAATCGGCATATTATGCAAAGACAAGATAAGTGATAGTTGACAACGACCGACTGAAATATACCCTGCAGAAATTCCTAAATATACTACTTACAAAACTTGTAATTGGTCATTTAGTAAGAAAATAAATCAACTGGAAAATACCCCGCCTAAATTACTTTATTAGCTATATTCAGCTTTTAAGAGGTATAATTGAGTCCATCATTTAATGTTGGTTTAATTTTGTAATAGCTGAAACTGTTTAGCTTCATATAATTTTCATAAAAATAAACTTATTTTTGCATCTAACAAAATAAAAATGTGAAAATTGACTTATTCAAGTTTTGAACAATTTTTAATTCCCATTGCATATTTCCAATACCCCAGAACACAAACTACCCTTGGGAAAGTTCTCTATGATAATTTCAATAACAAAAAAAAAACGTAATCTGTTTTTTTCTCACTTTCATTCTGGCAGCGATATTGATATAAAACATTCCGAAGACTAGCCAGCGAGCAGACTGCGATCGCATTCCTTTCGAAGGAGCGCAATCAGTGGAAGGCGCCAGACACAAACCGGCACAAATGTCACATCAGAGCATATTTACTATATAAATGCACCGATATGGCATACTATATATACTATATATACATATATATACAGTGGAGTATATATAGAGTGGAGTATATATCTATAATTACGACAAAGAAGCTGCTACTGCTACTGCTGCTGACGCCAAGTGCGTGTTTCCGCAGAGAGAATATTGCAACAATTACTAGAGAGAGAGAGAGAGAGTGCGAGCGTGGGAGTGAGACAGAGTGTGAGAGAGAGAGAGAGAGAGAGAGAGAGGGAGCGACTGCAAGAGTCGTCATAAATTGACAAGTGCATAAGCCCAAAAACAAATGGACAGGCAAATCACGCACATGCTTGGCAGCACTTACAGTTGCGGTCAGAATATTAGAAGTGCTGCATTGCATTGTATGGCAAATATGCAGTATTCCCACAGGTCCTTTCATAATCCCTTCGATTCCTTTCACCATTTTACTCTTCGATATATCTGCTCGCCTTTTTTTTGTACTTTATCTTTTCTTCTCATTTATCTTGTGTTTTGGGCTAGTAGTGTTGGTTAACATAGTAGAAATAATAAATAATGCAATACTATTATTTTGACAGACTCATCTGTGAGACATTTAAATGTTTCCATTTTTTTTTTTTTGTTGTAATAATCTTTTCTTCAGTATTGATTGTTTGTGTACAGTTTCCAAATTTGTATGCCATATTTTAAGTATTTCTTTTTTTTTTACATTTTGCAAAACATATGTGTGCATTACTATTATATTGACCGCAGCTGTATGTATGTGTGTGCTTGTGTGCGTGTGTGTGTTTGTGCATGCCTGTACACATAATCAGCAAGGCCGACAAATGTGCCGAGACGAAAGCAGCACTCACCCACCAAAAACTTCCCCATTCCAACACAGCTGTCCCTCTCTCTCACTCTCTCTCTCTATCTGTCTTTCATTCGCTCTCGCGCTGTCGCTCTATTTCTCTCATTCGCTCGAACAAAATATATTCGTAGTAATCGACACAGACATGTGCATAAAAATGCACAGGGCAAATATTACACAGATAATGCAAATGTCGAGCGAAACAAAAATTTTCCAATAGCTGCGACGTCGACTGCAGCAGCGACTGCATTTACTGCGACAGGTTCAATGTAACCATGAAAAGTGCAGCAGCCACGTGCTGATTGCTGCTTGTGGTCTGTACTATACAAATATATATGTATATATATATATATACATATATTATTATTATTAACAGTTGCAGCCATATTTGGTTTGTTTGCCAAATTGCTCAACTTATTAGTTAAGTTCTTGGAATGACGCAGATTCTGTCGGGTTACTCCCTTGAAATAACTTTCATTGTCTTGGGAAGGGGATTACATTTTCCACTGCTTGATTGTACATATACATACATATAACGAAATATTGCATTAACCTAATTGATAGTGCAAAATTGGGGTAACTGCTGAGTGCATTTCCTACGCTTCAATTCACTAGTCAATTGCGCTTATCTATGTCTCATTTAATCATCTTTATTAATCACACAGTGCAGCAGAGGAAGAAAATTCAAATTAAGAAATGAAAAAAATATTCCACTCCAAAATATGCTCCAACTAAACCGGAATTGTGTGCAAAATTGAGAATAATTTTCAAGTTCTCAAATGATTCCAAATTTCGTAATGTAATACAATAATATTTTTGTGTCTAAAATTTTGGATAATTTCTAAATATTTTTACAAAAATTGAAACCATTCTTTGTTTTCTTAAGGGGGTTTCTAGATTTTTTAAAATATTGATCCATGTTTGGAAATCTTTGCAGATGTCTAAAATTCAAAGCATATTTAGTCTTGTGAAATTCCTAAATATTTTGACAAAAATTGGATTCTTTTATTTTATAATTTTATGCGAAATTTTTATGAAATTTAAAAGTTCTACGTATTATGAAATATTTGCTCAAATTCAAATCCATATGCTGGAATTCAATAAAAATATGAATTTTTTATTTCGAGTTGAAATGAACTTGATTCGTGCAAACCGGATAATTACCATATAAATTGAAAGCATCAAAAATGTTTTATGCAATTTCCTACATACATACATACATATGTGATATAATATGACATAGTTTAGTCTGATCCTCTCACTTAGCTGCTATTTGCCTTTGGAGTATGTGAAGAAAGATGTGTTCAAATTAACAGGTTCTATAATGACTTAATTAGGTCAGCTACGGGACAGTCGGACCAACGGACAGACAGAGAGGCAGCAACCAGTGCCACCCACTTCCCATTCCCATTCCCATTTCCACTTCCCATTCAGATGTTCATGAGTATAATGGGCATTGCTCAATTTACTAATGGGTCGGCCCGGAACCAAGAGGCACTTGTTGATATGGCAGCGCCGTCGGGGGGAGAGTGTGGGGTGTGTTTGGGGGGTGTGTGGTGTGTTACTGATTATGTTCTAATTTGAATGATTATTACGTGTTGATATGCTGCTGATATGTCATTTATTTACATACATACAAGTGTACATATTTTGGATGGAAGGATTTCGGGGGTTTTTGGGGCATAATTCGAGCGACAAGCATTAAGCATGTGTCTCACCTGTTAAAGTCAACTGTGCGTGTGTGTATGTACGTGTGAGTGTGTGTGTGTGAGTGAGTGTGGGAATAGGTCCAAGGACACTCAGACCGCCTAAGCAACCCCCGAGAAAAGCCGACGGCAAAGGAAAAATATAACTCACAGCAACGCAACTCGAAAAAAGTCCGACGGACTTCGGCTCGTGATAAAAAAAAATAAATAACGGTACCTATCCTGGTGCTTCTGGGCTTTAGTTTTGGCTGCCCAACCAGGAGGCTCGGCGGGATGCCAACAACGGGCTACAATTAAGCGACGATAACTGGCGCCAGCAGGCAACCTATTGGAGCAGAGGACGAGCTGCGCAGACTCCTGATTGCCACACACACATACACACACGGACAGCCGGAAGAGCCACACCCACCGGCAAAGCGCAGCCCGACGCCGTTATTAACCAACAGTTAACGGCCGGCAAACCGCAATGACGCCCCCAACCCCACCCCACACAACCCCACCCACAACGATTGCAATGCGACGAAAAGTGTGTCAAGAAAAGGCTGGTTGCGTATACGTATTACCGTTATACCTGTCATAGCCAATCGTCCCATCTCGCTCTCGGCTACTTTAAGCGCGCTGTGGTGCGAGCGAGTCGGCAAATGTAAATGCATTTCAGGGGGTTGAGAGTACGAGCGACAAGCGAAGAAGCTGCGAAAAGTTGTATTGTAGTGCGAAGAGTACACGCAACGAGAGAAAGTTACGCAAGTGTGAGCGAGAGAGAGAGCGAGCAAGCAAACGTTGCGTGCGTGTGTGCCAGTATGCGTTTTGGGAGAGAGATTGAGCCATTGTGGAGCGTAAGTTGAAATCATACAAGTGGTCTTGTGGAACATAATAATGTTGTTGTTGTTAATAAGCAAAGAGCTTAATAGCTTGTATTAGATTAATGTATTAAGTACTTTTCTAACTCAACCCGCAGAGAGACATATTAGAATGAATTCGTTAGACTTAATTGTTGGCGAGCATAACTCTTTGCTCACTTTTTTATTTTATTTCAACATTCGCCGCTTTTTCTATTTGTTTTCGTTCTTTCAGCAACATGCGATATTTTTTTAATTTCAGCATTTTAAACGACGCTATGCGCTGTCGACGTCGACGTAACGTCGCAAACCACGTTTTTGCGCTACTATGCGTGTGTGTGTGTGCGTGTCATTTCATACCACATTAGGTAAGGTTAGGTTTTTAATTTTGTTTTCTAACTTCGCGCCGCTTTTGCCGCACACAAATACACACACACACACACACACACATAAATATATATGTGCATGTGTGTGTATGTATATTTGTGCTTTAACTTCACCCGCCATTCTTCGCACTGATCGCGAGTCGCTCTCTCTCTGTCTCTCTTGGACTCTCTCTCTCTCGCTCTCTTTGAACTCCCGATTTTGTTTACATAAAAAACTCTCGCGTGCTTTGTGTGTTTCTTATTTCCGCTTTCTTTAGCTTTTGTTTTTGTTTTCCTAACCTGTTTGCTGCACTCTCTCTTTCTCTCTCTCTCTGTCAGCCTCCCCAAATATTTTCGCTTAGCATGTGGTTTTCTTCAATACACATGGCAAACAAATGTGTGTGTGTGTGTCTTCGCCTATATTTTTATTGCGCTCTACGTCTTTGTCTATTTTCGCATAGTCTTCGCTAAACAGTGTGAACTTGAAGACCACGTGGTTTTTAGATTTTTTTTTTTTGTGTTGGCGACACGCCAGCTCTGTGGATGCTAAAACCTAAGCTTGTGGATGCCATGTTGTGAAGAAGCGCGATGACACGCTCTCTCTCTCTCTCTCTCTCTCTTTTATCTGTGAATTTATATCTTGTGTCTTCTAGCGTACGGCATCAGGAAGTGCTTCATAAAATTTACATATGCACGCACACAGTTACAACTGATATACACTCACACACATATGCATGCATGTGTTTGTGTATGTGTATGTGAGTACGCTACATTTGCATATTAAGCGACGTCATCAGCAAACGTGCTCTCTGTGTGAGAATAACTAGATTCCAAGCAACAACATGAAACTAAGTCGCACTTTCATTGACGCCTTCCACGATGATGATGATGATGATGATGATGGGCGGAGGCTGTTGATGATCGCATGGAAAGGTTGCTGTTGGGCAGGGGGCGGGTGGCTTGAAAGCTCTTGCTTTCAATTGCGTCAATTCTTGAGTGAGTCGTGTCTTTTGCAGTCTGTGCATCAATTACGTCACTTAAGCAATCACACTGCAATAATCGCATTAATTTCAGTCAACACAATAATGCATTACGCAATAAATGCAGCTCTTCTAAGTGGCAAATTAGCAGCTTGTTAACAAAATAGATGACTTTTACTCAATTCAATTACGATATCATTTAAATATAAAACTTGAATCATGCCCGAAATGGTTTCCTAGCTGTTTTTTTTTGTATTTCTTAGATTTAAAATATAAAACACTTTAGTTATTCTTTTTAATCATTAATATATTTATTTTATTTATAAAATATAAAATGTAAGTATTTAAAATGTAAAATATTTATAAAATATGTAAATCTTTTGAATCTTTTGAAATCTCTAATTATTTTTTTTATAAAGTATTAAAATTAAATACAACAAATATAAAATGTTTGTAAAATATTTTCGCTCTTTTGTTTTTGAATCATTAATAAACTTGAATTTAATTTCAATCGCTGCGATAGCTCTCATAAATAACCGTAATAAATGCTATAAGCCGATGAAATTTTTAGCCACTTATCTAGCATTCTACACACACACACACCAAAACACACACACATACACGTTTACACACAGAAGACAAATCAACCAATCTATATTCCAGTTTGGAAGCCAACCACAAATTGTTAGTACCTAAATTCCAATTCGATTTGTACAAACACACACAAAAATACAAAAGCAGATCAAACATTCTACGCACACACACACTCACACTGCGAACAGACGAGTTAGCTTTAGTCTCCCGATTACCCTTCCCTCCCCACCACCCATTCTATTACCAGCCACAGCACATTAAACAGAAATTATAATTTTTTGAAGGCCACTCGCGACTTCTGATATCATTACTCCCGTCTAATTCCGATTGGAGCAAAGCTTTAAAGCTTGACACTTGCGCGGCAGCGACGCATGCGCCATGGAATTTAATGTGTGTGGGAGCACTTGAGATGTATGTGCCATGCATATGTATGGGTATTTATCTGTTTTGTGACGTCACAGCTGCGTGCTGAGTGAACTTTTGACACGCATCTGCATGTCGGCTGGAAATTGCAGTTGATGACGATGAAACTCGGTGATCTGTCGATTAAAATCAACTATGCATATAAATTAACTTAAATGAATATTCCACTATGTAGTCTTAAATTGTTTTGACTAATTTTCAAAGATCTTTAAGTAAATTCAGTTGCTATTCATTTCACGCTTTAAGCTGGAAACCTGGAAAATTGCACTTCGTCTGCATACACCTGAAAGATTAATTTAAGCTTAAAAGCTTGAACACAGTAGAGCCAAACTACGATGCGATTAAAATGCAAAATGCAGTCTGGAGTAAGAGTAAGAGAGAGAGAGAGAGAGAGAGAGAGAGAGAGAGAGGGAGAGAGGGAGAGGAAGAGAGTAGGAGTAAGAAAGAGCGAGAACAGGTGCATGGCCCGAGCTACAAATTGATCTCTGCCCCATAAATTCTCATCTAGCATCGATGCAAAATAATAAAATTTAAAAAAAAAAAACCTTGAGCACTTTTTGCGTCTCTTTCCCTCCATCATTCAGATTATAATTATGTGTCGCTGTTGCAGCCTGGGCCATAAACTGCTAAGCCTCACTTCGACTGGAAATGTCTCTAGAGTCTAGACTTCATTAGCGGCGTAATTTGTGGAATTTATGTGGCAGGCACATTCAAAAAAGAAAAAACACCAGATACAACTTAAAAATCCAAGCGTATTGAACCAGTCTATGTGATAACTGGAAATCGCAAGAGGGTGGAAGAAAGCTCATCCTCATCGTATGCAAGTTTTTAACAGATTGCAATTTTGAAAAATTTCCCGCACTCTGATAACAGTTCTTAGTCCGCTTATCAGTATTACGGTCAATGTGAAAAACTGGTATTAACTCTTCGCAAAAGCAAGAAACGAGCAGGCAAAACAAATTGGCAAATCTTTAAGAAATTCTACTAAATTCACATAAGCACACATATTTAAATACATATCAGACACACACACACACATAAACAAACTATGTGCTTATTATTTATTACTCAATTGCTTAAAATGTGTGTGTTAAAAAAAATGTGAGCACAAAAATATAAAAAAGCGTGGAATTCTGTGTGTGGAACACAAATGTGTGGATTTCAAAACACTCAGCAACCACACACATGCAAACAATTGATACTCTTGAGCGTAAAGCTCTCTCGGCCCACACCACTCGGAGCAAGAGACGAACCCGGCTGGATGGCTAACTGTTCGCATGTTCGTTCGTTCGCTCGTTGGTTGGTTCGTGTTGCTTCGTTCGTGTCGCTTCGTCGTTGTCGCTTTGCGCGCTGTTTCGCTTCGGCTTGTAGCGTTTTTTCGTATACCAATCAGTTGTCAGTTTGCATCCAACTAGAAAGCAGTTAACGAGCAGAGAGTCCGTTGCGTTTGCGGTTAAAAGCCACGAGGCCGTTCAGCGTTAAGCGCGATACTTAACCCCAACAACAACGTCACCAACACAAAAAAAAGCTAGCAAAACGTAAATCGAGGAAGAAATGCTTTGATCGGTTTTGATCACGTGTTCTGTTTCCCCCCAAATTCGCATACATATTTATGTATATAGATTAAAACTGTGAACGATATATCGAGTGTGAGCACGAAGCACGAATTCGCAGCAACACCAAAGTCTCGTAAAATTACAAATCAAAACATTTACATGTGAACGAAACAAAAAAAAAAGAAAAGTGAACACAGTATGAAAGAAAATACACAAAAACACAAACACACATACACATACAAACACACACACACCCGCAGAGAAACGGCAACAGCATAATAAACTTAACGTTTGAAGAATGTGCGTAGTAAAGAATTAAAAACAAAAAGGAAAAAAAAAATTTGCAAAGATCTTTTCCCATTGGGTTTTGGTTTTTTGTACTGCCGGTACACACATACCAACACACACACACACTAGTGCAAAATCAAAATAGCTGCTCAAATTTAAATTTGAGTAAAGCGAAGAATAGAAGAATACAAAAAATAAACAGTAAACGTGCCTTTATATACACATACACATACATACATACATACATTTGCATATCAATTTTTTCATTTGAACTTTAAACATACACACACACACATCAATATATATATAAATATATATATATATGTATATGCATATATATATATGTACATAGATATATATTGTGTATAGAGATCGTTTAATGTGCGTGTGTGTGTGCGCACGCTTTCATTGAATTCTTATACGAATTCCAATTAATTTCTGTATGCGTCCAATTGGCATGAATTGGTGACGTGACGCGATCTCTCGCTCGGTATCTCTCTCTTTCGCTCTCTCTCTTAGCAAAAGGCGTGCTCTTTAAGAAACTTTTTATATTTGCTCTTGTTGTTTTTTTATTGTTATTATTCCCAAAGTAAATATGTTTTTAGCACAAGCAACAGCAAAAAGCCGCCCACTAAAAACAACAACAAAAACAGTGTCGAAATACATAAGTGCTATATACATATATATGTATACATATAAACACACATATATATACATATATATTTATATACTAATGCTTATCTGTATGTAGAATCGATCTACGTGTGCGTGTGCTCTGTCTGTGAGAGTGTGTGTGAGCAAGAAATTATGCCAGTTAGCCTTAAAAACGCTAAGCTAAAGAATCATTAATTAATTTAATTAATGCAAAAAACCGGCACAAGTTTTGCTCAAAACCAAACAACAAAAATTATACAAAAAATAACTATTTAAATGCACTATAAATAGAGACTCTTTCAAAGTGTTAATAAATAAAGTGCACAAAAACATAATATAAATATTAATAAAAATAATAGAATAAAAATAACAGCAATAACAACAAATACAACTAAAAGCAGCTAAGCATCTACTAAATTTCCTACTGGACTTGAACAGGTAAATAACTCCAAATCCAATAAGATATTAATATTATAATACATTTATCAATAGCACTTTTAGACTTTTGACCAATAGACGCAGCAAAAGGCAAAGAACAGTTACTTGCGTGTGCGTGTGTGTGTTTGGCTGCAGCAGACATGGCTTCGATTGATTAGTGTTTTTTTTTGTTACTGTTTTATTTTTTTTTGTTTTGTTTTGTTTGAAACCTCAGTGCAGAGATCTTAATTAGAGCACTGCTGATAATGCGTCTAAAAATAGCCACGCGCTTTTACTGATAGCAGTCAGGCATTGAGCATAGCGCGTGTCGTCGCTTTGCTCGCACTCATTTTGTAGTTTGTCGTTTTGTCGATTGTCGACTGTCGTTTGTCGTTTGTCGCCGCTCTTCTTCTCTCCATCCATCCCCTTTTTTTCAGGTGTAGTTCTCGTTAGCTATGATATATGCAAGAATTGCTCTGACTCCAAATGTCAGCTGTCGCACAGACTTTCACGGTTGGAGGAAAACTTAAATGTTCATGAAATATTCGATAGGTTCGATTTTAGTATGATTTTGAGAGATATTCGAGTAAATTGCCATAGTTTTGGCGCCAATGGTTGTTCACCATATTATTCACAAAATGAATTGTCTAAAATGTATGATTATTCATTTCTAAAAATTAGGTTTTGCATTTTGACTTTTTAGCAATGTTTTTCCTATATATTTTGAGGGCGATTATTTATCCGGGTAGAGATGTGAAGATTGAATTATGAAGATTTTTGGCTCTTAAGCTCTTATGTTGCTTTACAGACTGATGCCATGATCTAAATATTTCTTATATTCTTGAATTAGATATTCGTAAAGTGGTAGACTGAATGTAAAGATGTTGCCTGTACTTTTTCCCATAAGGGAAAACAATATATACTTTCCACATTCGACGTTCGACGTGCGAAAATACTATTATGTTTTAAATTAAGTAATTTTTAAAATGAAATTCATTCTTTTTTAAAATAAATGCAAGCCAATCAGCTGTTTAATTAAAATCAAGAGGAATTTTTCAAATCACACTTTAACGACACAAATGATTCACAATGGAATCGGGAAATGTAAATAATACGAATGTGGGCGATGTTGGGCACAGTGGAATTTATTTACTTATTTATTCATAAACATATTTGTTTTATTTGATTTCGTTGTATAAGTAAAAATTGTATTTATTGTCTGTGTTTAATACATTTTTTGTTTTATTTACTTACGAACATATTTTATATTTATTTTGCTCATGTTATTTATATTTATAGGCAGTATATAAGGCAGTATTTAAATAGCTAACTGTTTATCTTCTTTTTTTTAAAGGAATTTTTGCATTAGCATGTGCAATTTGTTCTTCCGTTCACGCATTGTTTATTTGCAAGAAATTTTCTATATTTTTCAAAACAAAACATTGACATTGAAGTTAGATTTAGCACAAGAGATGAAATAAAATGGGTCGATCTGTGTTTGCGATAAGTGCTGTGCGTAATTTCTGTGTGTGTACTTATTTATATGGCTTATCAATAGCTGGTGTTAATTACAACTGACAAAAGTGAAGAGTATTTGATTTGAGCAAATGAGACTGCAACAATATCAAATCAGTGTGTAGCTAAACTTACAATCGAAGTGAGAAACTAAAAGAGAATATTCATATATTCAATTTATCTTTGTATTTGTTTAAATAAATGCATTACAACTATACTTCAAATTACTACTTTACTACTCCAAATGATTTTTGCGTGCATCATTCATTGATCGATCGATCAATCGAAAACGATTTGCACTCAAATAATCAGCCTTTAGTGAATTTCATTTGCAATTCCCACTCTCTCTCTCTCTCTCTCTCACACTCACTCTTTCTCTCCCTCTCTCTGTTACTCTTTGTGTCAAACGGTCTTCCTCTCTGAACGTGAGGCGCGTGTTTCTCTCTTTGACCTTCCTCACGGCACGTGTAAAGCGCCAACACAAGTGCGAAAGGGATGGCGAATTGCAATTGCAATAAGCATTTAATTTGAATGCACTTCCCCGTTAATTGAGTTAATAAATTATTAACCAGTAAAAATCGCCATGATCTGTATCTAGATAACCTATTTGATTGATGGTTGATGGTTTTCTAGTGAATATAATTATTTATTAGCAATTTATCTAAATTTAAATGAAATGCTTATTGTTTATTTATTGCGGCTGCGTCTTTTGGTGATTTCTTTTGCATTTCATGCGATGTGGGAAAGAGAGAGCGACACTTTCTGCAACATTGTTGCAATGAGAGAGAGGCAGCGTTACGCAGCGATAAACGCGAAGAGCCCGAGCAGAGCAGAGGGGGATGGCAAGGGGGAGAGTGCAGGGTAAAGATGATTAATTTACATCAGCAACTACAAAACATTATTTATGGAATAAAATAATACAAAATAAGCATCTTACAGATGCATGTGCATACAATTAATTGGCACTCTACCGCAATAATTAATTATTTTTAAATTATTTCACATTTTTTTCTTACAACGTTACAAGTAATTCGTAAACTCTTAATTAAAAATGCTTATAATTTTGTTTAGTTTTTCAAATTTTACTTATACTAAATATTTTACTTATATTTATTAAATTTATTAACTACTTACGTTATTAAACGATTTATTAAAAAAAGGCTATTAAATATTTTTTTCTTTTCTTAGCTAAGTTATCATGTAACGGTTTTTTGCAAAGAAATTTTTGTATCTTTATCAGATTCAACGAGGGACCCTTACTTATTCTCTTAAATTACTCTTTAAATAAGTGAATTTAGAACAATTTATCTCAAATTTAGACAAATTATTAAAGGCTATATAAAATATTACCGGCAAAATAATAAGTTTAAGCCAACGCCGCCAAAAGCCATTGGTAAAAATTTCTTGTGCGAGGTACAGTAATTGCCCGCAGTTATATATATATATACATATATACATATGTATAAACATTTATGTAAAGGCAACTGGACGAGCTACTAGCCAAGTCGAAAGCCACATGGTAACAGTGGCTGACAAAATGATCGTCATATTTGTGTGTTTGTTATCTCAGTTGCGTTTTTGTGATAAGCACAAGGCACAGAGTGAGTGTGATAAAGTGCCAACATTTCGAGTGCTTCAAGTGAAGCATTGATGTGAGTGCAACTGCTCGATAGATTATTAATCAATGTGTTCCCATAAATATTACTAACAACTCTCTAGAAAATTCAAGTTCGTAAATAATTCTAATAAACACAAAAAAAAAATAAATCCAAAAATTCGCGTGAAAATAGTTATTTATTCGACTGCACAATTCGACCTATATAAAATAATATTAATCATACTTAATACTTTTAGTCACGTGAAATCATAAATTAATTTAGGTTTCGATTTTGGTGTGTTAATAATTAAGATAAAGAATTGAATCCAAATGTTCCAGTCGGACCCAACTGTGGTCGGTTTTTGAAAAATTGCCCTTATTTTGGGTCATCAAAAAATTGTTAACTTAGTTCCGATTCTGAATTTCAAACGGTAAACATAACATGCCGTTTCTTTTCCGATTCCAATTTCGGTTAAGAGGACAACGCGAATTTCTTGAAGTTACAAGCCAGCTCTTAACTCCTTTATGACATGAATATGGTCCCAGGGAAAGTTGTTTAAAATGCGGCGTAAGTTTCACTCTCGCTATATGAAGGGGGGCATGCTAATCGGCGGGTCAATATCATACGAATGGTGTGGCCCCAAAAGGTCGTCCCATCGAGACCAATTCATGCAATTCATTTTTTTTTTCTTTCTTTTTTTTTTTGTGTTTTTTTTTTTGGGCTCAATCATTTAAATATTGGTAGGAGGAGGAAGCTGTGCCCAGCTGGCCAAGTTGAGAGTTGTCGCTTTGGCGGCCAAAGTAGACCACCACCAAACTGACCAGATTGACTGACCAGGCAATCATCAGACCAAGTTGAGTGGTGGCTGATCGGCCGACCGACAACACGGACAGAACGACGGACCGACCAGCTGTCAGTTATTTATTTTCACATCTCAGAGGGCCGCCTCTCGAGTCGTGTCTGTATTGGAGTTGAGTTGAGTTTAGCGTCTTTAAAGCAAAGCCAACCAGTGCTGACATACTTTGCTTAATAATCCTGTTTGACGAGTTATGCCAGGCATGTGGTGTGTACAAGTCTGTGTGTGTGTGTGTGTGTGTGCTTGTGTGTGTGTGTGTACGTGCATGTGTATATTCTATATGTATGTTTCTATGTATGTAGATATTATATGGTATTTGGACCTGATCTCTTACTTCCACGTAACTGAACCTGGCCATGTGCGAAGGGGTTGACTGCCATAACAAGTAAGAGTGCTTTGGAGTTGAGGCTGGCACGACGACCAGATACCCTGTGCACTCAACCCTAATTCAAATTTAGAACTTAAAATTTCAACAAATATTGAGTAGTGTGGAATAAGTATGAATAAAAAAATTTTGAAGTTCAAAATACTCATTCGAAACAATTTTGAATTGCAATAAGTATAAATGGATATTGATATAAAATGATTTCGTATAATCATAGTGTTATTAAATATTGTGAAACATTTTCAACAATATAGCAGCTGCTAATTTAATAATGCAAATCTAATGATCTAAGCTGATTTAGTATTATTTTATGCTGTTATCGAACTTAAACTAAATCCAAACCAAAGTCAAGCCTTCTGGTTCGGCATTGAAGTATTTAATGGGCTCGCAGGTATATTTACCTTTACAACAACTTTATACACCTAATGCGAATTTTCAATGAATGCAGAGTATCGCAATAATCACATGGGCGGCTCTGAGCATATGTTGGCCTTTTCATTCTTTTCTTTTTACGAGTTAGCAGCGATCTACTTGGCCAAATCTGATAAGCATCAGATAAATATTTCTTTCCGCACGCATAGCTATACACATGTACATATATATTCATATATATATATATATATATATATATATTCACAAATCATTGCTTATCATCTGATTTAGTCAAGCTCCTTAAATGTTTATATCCAAATGAGTATATGTATGTCATGCATGCACATGGCGCCTCTCTCTGCGATTTAATATTCTTATAAGAATGTTTGAGAAATTACGCAACAAGTTTTGGTTATTTCTGTTTAGCTACCGTACTCACACTCTATCCGTCTCTCCCTCTCTCTCTCTTTCTCTTTTGTCTTTCTTCTTATTTTTTGCTTTTACTACGTTGTGTATTTTGTTTATTGCTTTTATTTTCTAGCTTGTTCGCCAGCTTTTTTCTTTCTTTATTATTATTATTATTATATTTTCTTCAAAGATTTACCTCTCTTTATAGCTGGCACTTTATACCGCCTAGAGATATGAGTTATATACATATATATAAGTATGTATTCTCAGCCAGATTTAGATTTGGTTAAACCTGACACATTTTGCTAATAAGTTGCTGTCAAACCAAACAAACTTTTCCTTTCTGTTCGTGACATTGAAATTCTCAAACTGTCAAAATTTCTTTCTTTGGGTTTGTTTGGTTTTTTTTTTTTTTTTTTTTTTTTTTGGCAAATTTGAGGCATTTGAGAATCCATATGGAGAATTGTGTAATGCATTTTTTTTTTGTATTTTTTTTTGCACTACTTTGTTTAATTTAGAAATTTCGAATGCTAATTTTTCGCCCACATTTTTTTGAGCAACGTTTCTGACTCATTTTCACGTAGTAATGATTATATATAATGATATATATATATATCAAATATATATATATACACGTGTATGTATGTATATATAGCTTGGCAAATTTTATTTATTTCACTTTCATTGTGCGTAGGTCTAGATTTTTTTTGTTGGGTAGGTTTCTGTTTTGATGTGATTTGCGTGCCTTGTTGGAATTTTTGTGTGTGTGTATGTGTGTGTGTGTGTGTGTGTACGTCTCCAATTGTAGATAAATATCATCATCTTGATTATTTCAGTTCATAATCTGTGATATATAGAATTAATAAGCCTTGATTGTGCTCGAATATGTTAATTATTGATTTGGAATTGCAAATTAAAATCTGTGTATGACGCAGATTATAAAAAAAGCCAGCGATGATGAAGAAGAAGAAGAAGATTAAGATGTGCGAATTTAATACCCGCAGTCGAAAGTCGCAGTCGCAATCGAATAATTTGCTCTGTTTTTGTTTTTGTCTGGATGTCAACATTTGTTTTTCTAATTTCGTTTTATGTCGCAGTTTTAAATATACTATATACATATATATATATATGTATATATAGTAATGACGTTTAATCAGGGTCATTCTTATTTTTTCGCATTTGTTTTTTTGGCGGCAACAAGTAGCCATTTGATTTTCGCTTGTGCGACGCAATTTTCGCACTGACTAAATGTTATTGATAGTATATATACTAGAGGCATTTGTGAATGTGTATTCATATTGATGTGTAAATGCATTCATATACATATGCATGTATTTGCGGAATTATTTTTAACATGCAACGCTTGCAGTTGCATCTAAGAATAGTTTTGCAGCTATTAACGGGAAAATCAAAATGTTGACACATAAACACAATATTTATTGCAGTGCTGTTTCTTTTAGTTTTATGCGTTTTTTTGTTGTCTGTTATGGCTTGTGAGAATGTTGGTGGCAGGCGGCAGTGTCTAAGGTCAGTTTGAGGTTTACTGCAGTTATTTTACACACACACACATTCTCATTATTTACAGCAACAAACTAAGCACGCTAGAAATATTATGTAATGCCAATGTGACGAACAAACGACAGGCGTGACCTTATCTAAATACATATTTACACTGAGAAAAAATGGGTACAACTATTTTTTCAATACTCAAATATTGTCGAAATTGCGAGAACAGACTACGAAATTCTTGGTTAAAGTCGGTTTTTTTTTACTCGATTTTTAAATAAGACTAAAGCAGCTTGAGGAATTAAGGCTCATCATTTGAAAGGTGTAACATTTAAGACCAATTCTAAGCACATATTCTAGATAAGATCTTGAAATACCACCAAAAAGCAGCTTGAATTTCAGAATTAAAGTTCTTATTATTGCTTGAGCTTGCCACATTTATTTTGGGCACATATATACATATGTGTGTGGTAACAATGAATTGAACTTGAACTTGTCGAATAAACAATTGGCAATTTAGAAATTCTTTCTGTACCTGTATTTTCGCCTGTGCTGAAGTTTGGCTCAGCGAGCATAATGTGCTGCCTTTGGGAGGGTCAGAAATGGTTATAGAGGTATTCAAATTCTTGGAAATAACCAACATGTGCGAATTATGTGTACAGGTATCTCTAAGATACACTCACACACACACACACACACACAAACGTACTCTAAGCCAAACACATACATACATATATAGACATATGTATGTACGTAACAATAGCAACGATTCTTGTTTCGATACACTTCCGCGTGCTGTGCTGCTGGCTGTATCAAGGTATTTCAGCGTCGCCAGCGCCATCGCCATTTCTGCCTCCTACCTACCTACTTACACACACAGTCACACACACGGTCACACACACAGCCATAGACTCACACTTTTAGACCTAGTGCGCCACTGTATTTTATTTATTTTATTTTATTTTTATTTTTTTTTTCAAAAAAAAAGCGGCAAAGAAATGTTGAGTATAAAAAAAAAGAAATGAAAACAAACCCAATAAAAAAAGACTTTGCGGCGATCATCGGCTGTTGTTTTTTGCGTCTCTTTCGTTAAAATTTTATAGTACACACATACATATATATATTCACTTTGTATGTGTGTGTGTGAGGTGAGTTGTATTTGTTTACAAAACTCTCAAGAGAGAGAGAGAGAGCGAGAGAGTGAGGGCTAGAGAGTGACAGGGAAAGAGCGCGAGTGCATGATTAATTTTAATTGGTCTCTCTTTACGGTCTCTTTGCGCTGTGGGCGGCTGTGCTATCATTTAAGAGAGAGTTCAAACTGAAATTGAGTTCGTGCCTCAATGAATTGAAAGTAATTTAAAAATGTAAAATGCTCGGCTGATAAGATACACAACAACATACATATATACCGATATATATATATACATATATATATATATATACATATATATATATATATATATATATATAATTGTATTTTGGGCTGAAACCTAAAAAAAAACCAACAGAAAAAGAGCAAAAGCAACATTCGAAATTCGTGCAAAGTTCGTTTCAAGCTGCAGTCAATCTCGCCAATGGCTTCTTATCAGTGTCCCCTTGCAGACAGCGCGGCCAGTGTCAATAGACTTTTGATAATAATACACACACACACATACATGCAGACCTACAATAAATATGTATATCTATATATGTATATTATATAAATTAACATTTATATAGACGATGTTTGCTAGCAAGTTTGGCCTAGCCTTTATTTTGATTAGCTTATTAATGCTATCTCAGTTTGCCTCAAATTTCGAGTTGCTTATGCTAAATTTAGCCACAATAGCAACCGACTCTATTCAGTCGCTCACTTTTTGATGGATTTCAATTGAGTAATGCACAATAGTACAACAAGATCATAACCCATAGCACCATTATCGTCAGTCCATTGCCGTCCTCGACGCGCTAGCTGATAGAAGCAAGTGCTCAAACACACAAACATACACACACCAACACACACCAACACACACCAACACACACCAACACACACACCAACACACACTAAGTCACATACAGTTGCTTAAGTATGTAGTAAATTCTCACTCTTTAACACACCCTCTTTTCGCTGTCGACTCTCTTCTCACTGTTGGGTTCACTTCATCGAATCGCTCCAAACTAATCTGAGAACATATTTAAATTAGTAAAAAACAATATTTATACACATATATATACAGATGTTTATGCAAAATAGTAAATAAATATACATATGTACATATTTGTAGAGAAACCTGAAATTTAGGTTCTTTTTCTATTTTGTAGTATTTCTTATCAAAAAACGAAAAAATAATTGAGTATATGTACATATCTATAGCATATATATTTAGTAAAATTAAATTTCGATTTTCTGATCACAAAATGAACTCGTCAATTTCAATCAGTTAATAAATCATCTTAAACTGTTTCTTTATGATATGCCAATCAATTGTTATTAGATAATACAAACGGTCTAACAAACCACCCACCCTCCCCCCCGCAGCCTATTAGCTGCGGAAACTATTCGTGTTCGCGCAGTTGAGAATACTCAGCGTGTAATGAGAAAATGACATGGCAAAATGATTTAACCAAATTACGAATGAAATGAAAGCATTAACTGCGAATGGGAGATCAATTGAGACTCTGTGTGTGCGGCATGCGGCATCATTTGTAGAGGTCGACGGTCGACGGTCGACTGCTAAATGCCTCAGTTAGTAGACGGTTATCAATTTTATCTAGCAAAATATTTACAGTTCGAAATAAATACAAAAATGCTTGTTTCCCCAATCGACATAAGAAGTTTTTCACAACATTTTTATGGCCTGACTATATTTTAACTTGCTACAAATTTCACTCTATGTCGATAAAAATTTAGTTATTGTTGCAAACAACCATTTTTCTATGTATTTCAAAAATTCTTAAAAAACCAGTTTTAATTTTTAGTTTTTTTTTGTTTTTTGCGATAAGCATATTTAAATCGAAAAAAAAACGGTCACCAAACAAAACACAATGGAACAAATAATCCCTTCTTTATATGACCTATATTTTGAATAGAATACAATTTTTCAATATTTCAAACATCATTTTGATGATTTCACTTTTTGCTCCAGATTTCAAGTGCTGATCGATCTTGTTTTGTGTTTTTGGACTTGCTGTGCTGATAATTATCACGAAACGGGGACTTTGTATATTTCTAATTAGTGCTCACTTTCAAATTAAATATTTAAATATTGCAACAAATTAAGAAACACTTGCACAATAAAATCAATCTCTATTTCGAGCTCTGTCTTTGTCTTACTTGCAGCTTTGAGTTTTGGAGTGAGCTGACGAAAGCTAGAAAGCTGCAACTCCAGAACGAACTGTTTGCCATCATGGACGGCTTTGTACAGGAGTGGTCCAATCTGCCCCGTTCCGATAATGGGCTGCACATGGATCAGCTGGTGGGTGAGCTGCCAACAGATGGTGGCTTCGAGCCACAAACACGTGCACGCTCCAACACGTGGCCCTGTCCCCGGCCCGAGAACTTTGTGGAGCCGGTCGATGAGTTGGACAGCACCAAAGCGAGCAATCAGCAGCTGGCAGGTTAGTCACTTAGACACCAATTACTTTTACATATATACATATATATATATATATACGTACATATATGTATAGATCCGCAGCAGGCCATGCAGAATGCGAATGCGGCCAAAAAGAACTCATCGCGTCGAAATGCATGGGGAAATCTATCCTATGCCGATCTCATAACGCACGCCATCGGCTCAGCGACCGATAAGCGTTTAACTCTGAGTCAAATCTACGAGTGGATGGTCCAGAATGTTGCATACTTTAAGGATAAGGGCGACTCGAATAGCAGCGCTGGCTGGAAGGTGAGTTCCCTCGCACCGCACTCCTTTGACCAAAATTCTCCATTTCAGCTATTACATAATGCAAACCGGTTTCTTCTCCTTTCTTTCTGTTCTTTTTTTTTTTGACAAGTTGTCGCAAACATACGCTGCTTCTTGCTGTTTCCCATCACTTAGCAACATTTGTATTATTATTATTATTATGATGTTTTTTTTTTTTTGGTTGCACCACAACAAAGAAAATATGGTCAAGTTCATGGCCAAAAGAGCGTGAGTGATGACAGGCAAAGAGTCAGCTACCAAGTGTTGTCGTTTTTTTTTTCTTCATTCTTTTTTGTTGCTTTGTTTGGTTTGCATTTTTTTTTTACATTTTTATTGTTGTTTTTAATTCGACGCCGCTCGTAGAGTGTGTGTGTGTGTGTGTTATGATATTATCACGCGAAATGCCATGCATTGAAGAAAGTTGTAACTGTAAATGCTTTACTTTTATTTATAACGTTGAGACTTATATAACTGGGCTAGCAATAAAAGTGAACAGCAATATAGATGACATGGCATAAAACTTAAATCTAATTAGTGTTAGACAACATCAAGAAGAAGAAGAAGAAGAAATGTTTGTGGAGTGGAGTTGATTCCACGATATTGAAATTCGACGTTAACAGCTAATTATATTATTAGTTCGATTCGAGATTGGATAAACTTGCGATGGTTCCGATTACCTTATGTAAATGGGTTAATGTCTTATATTTTATGCATTCCCAAAGCCTGAGGTTAAATATGTTAATTGGAAACATGGTCAAGATGGCGTAGATTATATACTTTTAAAATCTACCTTAAGTATATATGTATATATATGTTTAGCAATAAA
This sequence comes from Drosophila cognata, assembly GCA_035041535.1. NCBI lineage: Eukaryota > Metazoa > Arthropoda > Insecta > Diptera > Drosophilidae > Drosophila > Drosophila cognata. The sequence continues at coordinate 4,763,692 of JAWNLC010000571.1, read as the reverse complement.
TTGCACTTATATATTGACATCATTTCTAGTTTATTTTATGAGCCACATTTTGGCTCACACTCAACAGGTATGAGCTTGTTTTATTTTTAGTAAAATCATATCAAAAGTGTCAACAAGTTGTGCTAGGGTATTGTGATATTCGGCTTTGCCTTCTTTTCCTTCTTTCGCTCTCTTTTTTGTTTCGTTTTGTATTAGCTTTTGCATATTATTCCAGTTCAGTTTGTTTGTGGGTCGCATCGGTCAGTGGCCATTCATTCTCAGCGTCATTCGCCTATCGTTATTCCCCCCCCCCCTCCCCCCTCCGGCCATTTTCATCGTCATCGCTGTTGCTGCTGTCGTCTGCTGTTTGCATTGTTTGCATTGTCGTTTTCCACTTTGTTGTGCTTGTTCACTTTGTTACTTAATAAATACATGAAATATTACACATGCTCGTTTGTTTGACTACCAACCAACCAACCAACCAACCAACCAACCTACCTAACGACGACCCCTTCGCCAACCCCCTCCGACCATTTATTGGACCACGTCCGTTCCAAGTTGCAATTAATGCGCTTTTTATCTTCGCTTTTAAGTGGCAAAACGTTTTTTTGCCTTTTGTTTACATCGATTCATACGTAAATACTAGAAGAGCAGTAACTAACACACACGCACACACACACACACACACACACACACATAAAGACGGGCACGTGATCTAAAAAAATATACGATAAATTCACATTCATTGCCACTGAGTATTTTTCTTAGGAATTTTTTTGTTTTGTTTTGTGGTTTTTATGATTTATTATGGGCTTTTCAATTTTTAATCAGTTATAAAAATTTCTTTTGAAATGTTCACATACAATCTTTCCATTGCCCGACAAGTACTAATGTGCACATGTATGTATATATGTATGTAATTATATATATATATATATGTATAGATGTATAAAATTTCGCAAGCTATCAATTTGAAGCCGGTTCATTGACATTCTTCAATTTAATTTTCGTATTTTGCGTCACTTGCAAAATTAAATCTTTTTCTTAATGAAACAAAATTTTGGGTTTTTTTATTTGTATTATTTTTACTTACTCAAACTTGAATTTTACCAAGAAATGTCGATAGCAATCTTATCAAATTGAGTTGAACTGTTTTTGTGGCAGTTACTCAATTGGTATAAATTTAGCAATCAATGTTTGGTGGGTGTTCAGCTAAAATTACATTTAATTAAATTTATATAAATAAATATATATGTATATATATATATATATATATGTATAATTCTTGCAATATTATTATTATTATTTAGTTGTTTGCTAGCTTATCAATTTGATTATGAACAAATGTTGCTGTTGTTATAAAAATACTAAATGTGAATTATTAGTGGAGTGGAAATTTTTTGGTCAAACTATTTACTTAATATTCAAATTGAAGGCTAAAATGTACAAAGCTAATTGATGAATTTGATATATGTGAAAAGATTCGATCTATTTCTGGTTTATAATATATATACTGTAGAATGTGTGCTCTGCTATGCATATCAAGGCAGATTTAGGGCTAAATTAATCATATATATTGCTACTCGTATATGCGAGTTTTTCCTAGTTGTATGCGTATCATTTTCCTTGGAACTGAATCGCATTCGCATTCGCATGAAATGCTGTGCGTCATGCACGTGATTATTTTGGCTCATACGCCCGATACGATTGTTGTTATTGTTGTTGTTATTATTGTAGTTTAACACCTCGCTGTCTGCGCATTTAAACCAAAACAAAACAAATCAAAAAACCAAAAACCAAAAACAAAAGAGAAAAAAAGAAAGAAAATGCCAAATAGAATGTGCTGCATTGGCGACATCGGAAACTTCGTTTCCAGCGAAACCCCAATATACTCGCAGTTTTGATGAATGTGGTGAATCGCATGAGTGTGCTTTGAGTGTGCTCTGAGTACTCTGAGTGTGCTCTCAGTGTGTGAGTTTGAGTGCGCGAAGTTATTGTGATTGTTTATAATTGTTGGTGTGTGTGTGTGTGTGTCTGTTTTTTGCTATTTGTTCGCGGAAGTAGTCGGTCACTGCGTCGTTCTGTCTCTCGTTTTGTGGTCCCTTTTTTTTGTAGTTTTTTTTTTGTTTCGATTTTTTTTTTTCGGCGATTACGCCGCAAAATAACAGGCTGATAAAGAAACCGCTACGTAGACAAGAGGAAGCAGCGGTGACGATGTGTGTGTGTTGTTTGTTGTGTTTGGGTGAAAATTGAGACGAATGCTGATTGGGCAAAGAAAGTACGCAGTTGGCATAAAGCACACACAAACGCACAACAAACACACACACACACACACACACACAAGAGCAGCAGGGGGTTCCAGGCAGGTCCAGCTGCAAGTGCCGGCATCCGTCATATGCATCGGCTACTGCTGCTGCTGCTGCTGCTACAAACATGTGCAGCCGTGACTATTTTTAGTGTGGCAACTTTCCGGTTTTATGCTACCGCTGCCGCTACCTCTGCCACTGCCACAGCTGAAAGGGATAGTGACGACGACAACTGTAGTTTTTTTTTTTGTTGCCTCTATGCTCAAGCCTTTTGGCTAATTTATGCAAAATGTTGCAAGTTGTTCGCTGGCTCACAGGCTTGGCTGCCTCTCTCTCCCTCTCTCTCTACCACTCTCTGTCTCTCTCTTGCTCTCTCTGTCACATTGCAACGTCTTCGCTTCACGGCGCTTCTTCCTCTTCAATAAAAACAGAAATGACATTTGTGGAATTTTAAATTTGGATTCGCGGTCTTTGTGGCAAGCAAACGTTTACGTTTCACGTTCACGTTGTCGTTCGTTACCCCCCTCCCTACCCCCTTCACGACGACCACAATTGGCCATTGAACCTGTGCCAAGTTTTTATTCTGTTTAGTTCTGGCTGTTTTTTTTTTATTTATGTTTTATGTTTCTTTTTACAAAGAAACAAAAAAAAAAACTGAAAAAATGTTTAGTTTTTTGGCCACGATCCTAAACGTGTTAAAATTATTGTGGCCCAACACTTTGCGGTTTTTATTCGAACTTGATGCAGTAATTAAATGAGAATTTTACTGATTTATTGCGAATGTTGAATCCAAGTGAGTTATATATACATATATATATATATACATGTTCTTGCTCTGATTTGTGTGAGGTCTTTCGTTGACATGACAAATGGGCATATCTTAGAAAATATATGTATTCACCTATTTATTTAATACCGTTGTTAATATTTTAACTCATCACTTTGCAAATACTTATCTATTTCCTAGTGATATCAACGCACCCAATAAGCTCCTTTCGAGTGGTCATTTTACACTTGTCTCGTTATCAGTGCATTTTTTTTACGCTTTGGCCTTGCCATCTATTCCCATGGGGTGGCAATGTTACCAACCATTTATGAGCCTTACATACTAATCAGTGTTATTTCATTACAATTAAAATAAAATATTCATAAATAAATAAACATTTGTTGCGTAATAACTTTCAGAAATCTTGCCCCGATTAATGTGTTCAAGTACAAAATGATTGTTTGTCCAAGTATCGACGACAACAGCATTCTTGTTTGTATTTTTTCCTCTGTTTACCATATTTTGCTGCTTAGCTTTTGACGTAGATCGAGTTGACTTTGTTGCAGCTTGTTGTCTAAACAAGTATGCTTTAAATTGTGGCTAAAACAATTAACACATTTGAGTCGGCTTTTGTATAGAATTTGCTGCCCGTAACTGATCAGTTTAGTGAGCGAGCTGCTACTGTTGCCAACGGGGCAACCCCTCCCCCCCCCGCCACTGAATGGCAAAGCAGTGCAGAAAAGGGGCATAACTCATTATGCATTCACAAACGCAATAGATATTGTGTGGCGCCTTAGAGGGGGGTAGAGTAGCTAAATAATTCCATTCATTAACTGCGTTTAACCAGAGTCGTTTGCGTAATCAATTTGACACCTGGAGCAGGCACTTGGCTTGCATGGTTAGAGCAGGGGCGGCGGGCGGAGGGGTGGGGTACTCGTGTATGCCATGTGCCGATTCGAACTGCGTCTTAGCAAAAAAATACAAAATACAAAATACAAAACACAACAAATGCAGCTGCACTCGACTGCAAGTCAAAATAGAGCGAGATAGCAAGCAAACAAGAAACAGAACTAAAACCAGAAACATATACATACATATGTATATACACATATATACATATATATATATATATATGTACATACGTATGTGTGTTAAGTATACGCCGCATAACACGCTCTCTTCGAGCTTTCTTTTTGTTTTCATCGTTTTACGGCGCATTTCAAATACAATATAAATAAAAGTTAAGAATAAAAATTAATTTTTATTTTGCTTCACATTTGGCTAAACTCAATAAACGTGAAACGTGCAAAAACTGGAATAATTTAGTACGGGAAGAAATAACGCGATTTAGATAAGAAGCAAACACACAAAGACAGCAATAGGAATGCCAAGAATCAGAGAGAGAGTGTGAGAGTGTGTGTGAGAGAGAGAGAGAGAGAGCGAGAGCGAGCGATCTATATTAAGTATTCATTTATAAATAAATATTAACCTTGCACGTAGAACGCTTGCCGCCGATCTACGCCCGCTGACAACACTTATCCACCACTCGATCGCTCGATCTCTCAATCTATCCGCTCACTATTGCTCTTGCTCTCTCTCTCTCTCTCTCTCTCTCGCTCACTCTCTCACTCTTTCTCTCGCTAGCTGAGCTGACTGTGGCATGCTGCATAGTTTTGATAGTCGTCTACTTGTATGTCGTAGTTGTTGCTGTCGTCGTTTGCTGGCTGTTTGTGTTGGTGTTGGTGTTGGTTGTTCCCGCTAACTGTACCGGCAATTGCGTAGTAGTCGCTTGACGCTTCTGGCACACGCCCACTTTTCGATTCAACTGCGACGTCAGCAGCTTCGGCAATGGCGACGCGGAAGCAGCCGTGCCTCCGTTTGTCAACTGCCTCTACTTGTGCTATTATGGCTGTTTCGCTATTTTCTTCATTTTTATTGCCTTTTAGCCACAGTTATTTCGTCATTAGCTAACATTTTAATTGCTGGCTAGTCGTGGCTAAACTGCATCGTTTCAATTTACAATAATTGATAGTAATATATATAAATAATTATATAGATTTGGGGCATATGCCCCATGGCCAGCTGTAAAAGAGTTTTTAATTTATAGCCAGCTATATAATTGTGCTCAAATGGTTGAAGCTTTAAGTAAAATCAATTGAATTCAAGCAAGAGCTTTAAGCTTTAAACGTTGCCAACTGATTTATTATGAAGTTGCTTACGTTAAGGAGGATTTTTTAAGATCCACAATCTCAAATGAAGAATGTGTTCCTTAAAATGAGACTGAAATGATCGCAAATGAATATTCCTAGTCTCAAGTTTGTTTAAGGAAAGTGAATAGCTATTTATGTGTGAACGAAGAAAGAACAACAAAAAACGATAAAGAGAGCACAAAGCAAAGATATGGAAATGGATCATGATTAGTTCTGATGGGTGCATTACGGATGACGGATAAAGGTGTTTCGCACGAAAGCAACATTTAACTTTTAAGTACCGCCCACTTGCAATACAAATTCTTTTTTATTAATTTCGAGAATGCTGCTCAAAATTGTCAATTAGCTGTTCAGTTATACCAGATACGGTCGCACCAATAACCAGCTACTCAAAATACAATTTGCGCCGTACCGACCCAATACGATTTATATAGCCGTTTCTCAGATTCTAATTGCGTCGCAGCGCAGCTGCCAGCCAGTCGCAGCATAGCATTTTGCATTGTCCGAGGTTAGTGGCATTTGTTGAGCTACTTTGCCACTAAAAATCATTGGAATTTTGTTCAGACTCGCCACCGCATTTGTTGCACTAATTAACCGCCACCGTCAGCGTCTGCCTTAGGCCATAAAATTGTAATGTTTTTTTTTATTTTTATTTTAGTTTTTTTTTTTTTTAATTTTTTATTTTCGTTGCTGCTTGCCTCGCATAAAAATGCAAAAATGCACACTACTTTTGAATGGTGCACGATTTATGCGCCAAATATCGTCTGGCATGCTCAAGTGTCTGGCAGCTCAGCCACAACAACACACTCGCACACACGCACACACGCACACACACGCACGCACACACACTAAGCCAGAAGCGATTTTTCGTTTCTGTGTGTGGATCACAAGGCCATCCAATAAGGCGCAAGTGGCGTTGAGTAGGTGTTGAGATCGACTCTTCAGAATGTTTCAAAAAGCGACCGCATTCATTTTATATATATTATATATATTTGTAATCAAAAAAAAAGAATCAAATTGAAATCTGCGCAAAAATCTAGAGAAATCGATTAACACTTGAATAAATGGTTTGTTGATCAGTTAAAAAAAGGTACAGACAAACATAAGTGCCATAGTTTGGCATTTAATGAACTTTTTAAATAATAAATAATACATTAGCGAGGGACCAGCGCACACTTCCAAACTGGTTTCCAATAGCCCAAAAGAAACAATAAACAACAACAAAAAAAAAGTAATGGCAAAATAAATTAAAAATTTATCGAGAAATTATCTCATAGAACGGACAAGGGTGAGCGTAACTGCCACCAGGCAATAAATAATAATGCAATAATAATCAAAAAAAAAACACATAAAAGCGAAACGGGCAGAGACACTGATCAAAGAAGGCCAACACAGAAATCGTAAAGACAAAAAAAAAACACAAAACTTTTGTGGCCAAGATAAACGGTTTTATAGCCTGCTGCAACAACAGCTCAAGAAAAAGCCCGAAAATATGTCTGACCGTGTCTGACCGTGTGTGTCTTAAGCTAATAAAACTAACTGAACGTGTTGCAAATATCTGGCACACGGCTGCAATTTGCCAAAGGGTAAAAAACCTGTATGCGTGGGCGTGGCCAAAAGCAGTCGATGACAACTTGAATTGCCACTGCTGCTTCAACTTTGGCCACGGCTCCAACTGCGCCTCACAGAACTACAACCAAATATGAGAAAGGGCGTTTATCATTTTGAATGGCTCCATTCATATCCGGCTAATGGCAAGGGCGGCAGTTGCCCGCGAAGGGGGGTGGGGGTGGGGGAGGAGTTTGGGGTCCACTGCCTCATAAATCGGAATTGTATTAAAGCATATACTTATTCAATTTGTTTAAGCAACTCGCTTCAAGCCACGCTCCTAAACCTGCTCCAAAACGCTGCCACGCAATCAATCACACGGCTAAGCAACATGACCAGCGGCTGTGGCTTAAGCGAACAGGGCCAGGGACAGATATATGGAGAGGGACAGGGACGGGGACGGGGACGGGGACGGTTGAAGGGATTTGTCCAGTTGCAGCAGCACGAGTGTAAGGCTATACTTAATGAATGTCATCAACTTCATAAGCAGACAAACAAACTTGGTTGAGGACAAAACTCAACTGAGCTGAATTCAATTCGCTTCCATTTCGATTGCATACATTTTGGGGCAATGTCCTCGATGCCACACAAATTGTACATAATTTGGCTTGATTTCGCTGTTGAGTTCTTGTTGTTGTAGTTAGTTTTTGTATCTAGTTGAATGGGTAAAGTTTTTTTTACTGGTCTTGCCTCTGGCTGATTGTATTGCAGAACCTTTTGGCCATTCAGTTTGCTCGTTGCCCGTCGTCGAGACAAACGCGACACTTATGAACTGTTTATGGACTGCACTCCCATATTGCTCAATGGCAGCCAGACACATGGCAACACACACACACACACGCACACACACACACACACAATCACAAGGCTAGACACTTGTTAGCTGTTTAAGGATCTCTGCTTATACCATGTCTATTTTCTACACTCAAAAAAAAAATGCCTTGAATAACCAAGTTGAGAAATATGTTTTTCTATTTGGCATTTCTTATTTTGAAACTTTTTAAAATAATTAATTAAAATTGTGAATTATAGTAAATTTAAAATTAAACAAATAATTTAGTTCCAGGAGTATCGAGAACCATTTTTTTGTGTTATTTTTTAAATTTGAAATTGTTTTTGTGTTCGAGCAAAGAGTTTTTTAGCCAATTTTTGTTGTCCGTTTTTTAAAATTTAGTTGAACATTTTTATAAATTTTTTTATTTTGTACACTTTTTTCAAACATTTTGAAGTTTTTTTTTTTAGTTAAAACTTAAGTTGTGCAGGTAAAATTTAAATCGTGCTGCAATTTAGGATTTTCGGTACAGTTTCCGTTTCGGTTGTCTTCCGATGTCGGTTTCCGCAGCCGTTGCAGGCAGGCGCCAGTTCTCCAGCGATTAATCGCCAACTTTCTGTTTGGCTTTGTCGCCAACTCAAAGAACTCACAAAAGTTTGCCAAAGATATCAACCCAAAAAAAAAAAAAACAAAAATAAATAAAATAATAAGAAGCAAAAAAACTTTTGCTTTTCATATCATGGCCGTATCATCACATCATCATTGGTTCGATAATGCTGCTAGTTTTATGTTCGCATATCTTTACAATATTTGTTCAACTTTCTTAGCGCTCGCCGAATGGGGGGGGGGGGGGGGTGGATGAATGGATTGAATTGGAATGGAATGGCATGGAATGGAATGGAATGGAATGGAATGGAATGGGTCATATCAGCATCAACGACGCTTTTGCGAACGGGGCAATTTAGTCGAGGCCAATTTGATAGTCATTCGGCATTGGGCTGAAAGTTGTTGGTATTGCTCAAGTTTTTGCCAGCCTCAAATCATTTTTTGATACACAAATTGTGAAAATATTGATTTAGCTTCTGACTTCAACTGACTCTAGATGTGAAATTGTGCTTTAACTGCTCACCTTTTTGGCTAAGGGGATTTTTTCGTTTGGATATTAATATTCAATAGATCGACTTCGACTCAGTCATTGTTTTTGTTTACTTCTAAAAAAAACTCCCATTCTTATCTGATAATGTTGCTAGGCCCAATATATACAAATTAAAGCCCAAAAGCAATGCATAAAATTTGAAAAAATTATCAACTGGCTGACAGATGGATAAACCCACAAATTAGTAGTGTTCTGGTTGAGGTTTTGGGCTCTTACAGGTGAATGCTAAATGGATAAAAAATCATATATATATATATATATATATATATATATATATATTAATGGAAAGTGTCAAAAAAGCAACGATGATGGCAATTAGAAATGCAAATTTGATGGGGCTCTTTGAAGTCAGGCGACTATTTCCCACACAGAACCCTTAACGCCAAAAATCGGCACAAAATATGTTTAAACAATTAATTAGACTGAAGAATAAACATACAACATGCGCGCAGGCGAGGCTGATGCCAAGGCCATAAATTTCTTGATCCGGCAAATGTACATCATGGATATATATATACATATATATATACGTATTTGTTTAGTCTTTGACCAAGTGTTGTTTACAAATTAGCTAGCAAAAAGAAAGAAATTCTTAATACAATTGAAATTGAAATTGAAAAAAGATCAAATTGAAGGAAAACAAGCTGCGTTTAAAACCGGACGGACAAGTTTTTTTTTGGGTTTTTGGGGGCGGCACATTAAATTTTAACTGCATTGAACTTGGCTGGCGCAATTTTGTGGCTCTGGCCACTAGCGTGCCGCAATTAGTTGCACGGTGTTTGGGCGCTGTACAAAACGTGAACCTGTGCCTTGAGTGTCGTTTCAAAAATTTATATCTCGATTTCACATCTAAATGCGAATAATCTTTTTTTTCTATTTTTTTTTTTCAATTTTTTTTTCATTTTTTATGTTTTTTTTCTGTTTTTTTTTGTGTTTTTTTTGTGTGTGTTTGTTGAGTTCAGTGTTGGGTTCATTTGATTTGTGTGTGAGAATTGCCGCAGCTGTTTAGCATTCGAGCGCGATTTTTTTTTATTACTTTTATTTCATTTTTAAATTGTATCTACACACACACACACACACGCACACATATGCGTATACTATATATATATTTTATGCCGATATGAATCGGAGCTTTGTGCTGCTCTATATTATTCTGGAATCGCTGACTGCCTGCCTGGCGGCAAACTGGCATTTAATTTCACCTCAATGCAAACCAAAAACCTTTATTTCGCACCAATTTTGTGCCCATTTTGTGCATTCATTTTATTTGGCACTTTATTTATTATATTTTTATTTATTATTATTATTATTTTATTCATTTATTATATGCTACTCAAATACCTGTTCACGTGCTCCACTCCATTGACCAGTTGCATGCGCAACATTGACCACACCTGAAACTCGGATTTGAAAGTAATTTGAAAAGTTAAGGATCACCAAATTTGAAGCATATCTTTAATCTGAACTCGACGCCAACTAAACTAAGACTTGAGTTGCAATTTCAGCTACTTAAAACCTTCTGCTTAGACATTTGGTCTGTGTGTTGCAGTCAGCAATTGTATAGCTTTTCAGTTAGCTTAACCATCAGCTTGGCAGTCAGTTTGTCAATCATTCAGTCTGTCAGTTGGTCATTCACTTAAATTTGTTTAAAATGAAAGCTATAAGGAAAAACTGATTCACGCCTATTTTATTGTCAAGTTGTGTCTTTGTCGTGCACTACATCTTTCTCTCCCTCTCTCCCCCTCTCTCTCTCTCTCTAAAAGTCTAAAAGGACCCTTTCTTTGTGTCGACAAGTGCATTGAGTGCAGCCTGAGAGCGGTGCCACATATTCCCTGCTTGCTGTGCTTCATAAGCCGCTCAAATGCCCCAATATATATATATATAAATATAATGTCGCGATGAATGCGCATTATGCTAAAGTGTGGGTGGGGGGTGGGAATTGCGGGGGGCTTGTCTTCCTCAATTGCTAGGCAAGCAAAAGACAATGAGTATTTTGGCTGAAATGGAGAGCACGTTCTCAGCCAGGCTTAATACATTTTAGTGCTAGCTTGCGTCGCCTACCCACTGCGTACCCCGCCCGTTTACCCCCCTGCCTGTTCCCTGGCGATGCCATTGACCAATTACTCATATAAATTATAGAAGAGAAATGAATCAGTGCACAGCCCTGACTGACTAATAAATAAATGCGGCTGCTCTAATAAATGTAATTGGCAATCGGGGCAGCTGGCAACTATTTCTGCATAACTGGGTCAAATTGTAAGACCAGCCGCCAGGCAACCAATTGGATGCGTGAGAGGGCGAGGGAGGGGGAGGGTTGTAGAGTAGTGTGTGTGTGGGGGGGGGGGTGGTTGATACAGAGGGGCATGCTTGCGATTTCGTTGTAATTTACGCTCGGTGCACATTAATTGTGTGTGTGTGCGAGTGTGTGTGCGAGTGTGTGAGTGTACACAAAAGGGCATATCCTTGGCGACAAATGGACTTGTGCTCATATACGTATTAAATTTCCATTTCTTGAATTTTGTCATACATATATGTACATATATGTATGTGTTGTTGTGTTTGTTGCAAGCAAATTCAATGAAGCCATTTTGTATAGTTTTCGGCTTCCTCTTTTTTTTGTTGTCGACTCCGACCCCTCCGCCGCCGCCCCCCACCCGCCACAATTTCGTTCGGTACGTTTTTCTTTTCATATTTCTCTGTGTGTTGATCTGAGGGGTGGTGGGTGCTGGCTGGGTGGGTGGGTGGTTGGCGATTGCCCTCGAGTGTGACCCATATACGCATTGTGAGGCAGCAGCCCAGCGCTCTTCCTCTTGCTCATGCCAAAAGACATAATGCAGCGCCTTGGCAACTTCCCTTGCCATATTGCGCGTATCCTGGAGGACGCTTTGTCGGCATGTGGTCGCAGTCTCGTCGCACATAAATGTGAGAGCACATACATATACACATATCTTACGATTTAATAGCGCCAATTAGTTAGATGAATTGAATATTTTTTTTTTTCTTATTTTTTTTATTTTATTTTATTTTTTTTTTTTTTGCTTTCGCCAGATTTAAGTTTATGAATATTCAATGAAGTGTGTGGCCATAAATTATGAATGCCATTTGTTGGCATTTTCGTGTAGATTTTATGGCCTTGAGGCTCAGAGCAGCGACTCGACTCGCTCCCCACATCTCTGGGATGCGCTCTTAAAGAAATTTAAATATTAAATATGAAATTGCTGCTCAAATCAAAGCAAATGCCAGAATCTCTTAGCTCTTAGCTCTGCACTGCATAATCCTTTTGGCAGGACACGCGTGTGTGTGTGTCATCTTAAGCAGAACTAAATTATGCATACTATGCCAATATCCCAATAGTTCCTGTCCAGCGCAGATAATTCTGTAAGATAATTTCCTTTAGGCATATTAGCATAATAAAAACGTTTCGCTGTTTAAATTACTGCCAAAGCAGCCAAACATGTTTGCAATTGTGCCAGACATGTGCCAGGATAAGGAAAAGGATAATGCGTGGAGGACGCACTTAAACATTTAAATAAAAATGATAACTTTATGCAAGAACTAGACAGCAGAAAGGGTAAAGTGGCAACTGGTTAGCGAGAAGGGAGGGAAAGAGGGAAAAGCGTGGGCTAAAACCGAAATGTCATTACTACGACGCCAGGAGACGCCAACAGGACTCGACTGACGCCAAGTAAAAGTTTTTGACTCGCACAAAAAAAAGAAGAAGAAGAAAATGAAGAAAAAAAAAAAATGGATATTAGAAGGTCTGTAGCCTGGCGGTGTTGCTCCTGTCTGCCCTATCTCTAGCCGGCTGCCGTCTGTTGTCTGCGCACAGGTTTTAGTCGCCATACACCCGCACCCAAACACACACACCCACACACCCACACACACACATGTGCTGGTAACGGTGATAAATGGCGCCAATGTGCCGCCTGAAGTCGCGACGCATCGCAGCCGCCATCGCATTTGGATCGGTTTTGGCAGTTGGTGTTTGGGTTTAGGGTTTTTTCTTCCTTTTTTTTTTTTTTTGGGAATCTGCGGCTGCTCTGCTTTTACATTTAGTTTAGTTTGTAATGCTCCATTTAGTTGGATTGCTAGTATCAGCAGCACTTTTTTTTTTGCTCTATGCATGCCATGCCACATTCATTCAATTTTCCAAAAAAAAAAACAAGAAACGAATTGTAACCGATGACAAATTTGCACTAAACGTGTTTGATTGTTTCTATTTTTTGTTTGATGCGATTGTATTTGGTGTGTGTTTTGTGGGTGTTGTTTTGAATACCCTGTAAGCGGTGTGAAAAGGGTGTTATGCAATTGCGTAAATGTGTGCAACACTGGAGACCATTTCAATTAACTGAGTTGAGCTAGCATCTGTCCATCTGTCCATCTGTCCACTTAAGCTCGTTTATTTTGGTGTTTATTGGCTTTTGCTGAGAGGTGTACCAAAAAAGTTGCCAAAACTGATTTGAAGAATAAGTTTTGTATAGAGAAAGTAGAGCAGGTAGTAATTATAGGGTATCTATCGTAGTCGTACATTCACCACTAGCAGGCACTCTTTCATGTTGCTACCTTATGTGCGTTTAGTGGGCATGGTTCAATGATGCTACAAATTTTGTACCGTTCCGTCTGTTTGTCTAGTTTGTCGCGTTTGTCGCGTTTTGTCGCGTTTTGTCGCGTTTGTCGATTTGCTGTTGTCACTGCGTTGCGCATGACGATATTTATGACTATTGTTATAAAATATGAATTGACAGCTTAAGCGACAGGCAACGACGACGATGACAACGACAATCGACATGCGGCAAGCGACACAGACGCAGAAGCAGAAGCAGAAGCAGACACAGGACGCGAATAAGGACGACAGCCAAGTGAAGACAACTTCCAATTAGAGAGAACCCGTGTGTGTCTCTGTGTCTGTGTGTATGTGTGTGTGTGTGTGTGTGTGTGTGTGTGTATATTCTAAAAACCATAAAAATGTCGTCAGACAATTGAATGGCGAAAAACCGGGAAAAGGAAACGTAACGCAAGACCTTACAATATACGTACCCTTACCACCCATTCCCATCCCCCCCCCCCCCCCCTGCCACACACACACAGGAAGTTAACGCAATTGCTTACAAATCGTTACATCAGCGTGTCTTTGAATTGAACTGCTTCAAGCAGCAATCGCAATAGGATTTGCAAATTCCGCAAAAAAAAGCGTATATTCGGAATCCGGAGCCGTCTCACTAATTGCCTCAATTGATTCATTTATCGCATTTTGCAGAACTCCATCAGGCACAATCTGTCGCTGCACAGTCGGTTTATGCGCGTCCAGAACGAGGGCACCGGCAAATCGTCCTGGTGGATGCTCAATCCGGACGCCAAGCCGGGCAAATCGGTGCGTCGCCGTGCCGCCTCAATGGAAACGTCACGTTACGAGAAGCGACGCGGTCGGGCCAAAAAGCGTGTGGAGGCACTGCGACAGGCCGGAGCTGTTGGCCTCAACGATGCCACGCCCTCGCCGAGCAGCAGCGTCAGCGAGGGCTTGGATCACTTTCCAGAGAGTCCGTTGCACAGGTAACTATTAACAATTGAGCAGAGGCAACAATTTGACAACTTGAACACACATTAGCTTAGTTTGGCTTAAGCTTAAACCCCTCCATAAAAAACGATGATTTCAATTATAAAAACTGAACCGGAATCAAATATATTGTTCTAAAACTAAGCAGCTTAAAGTCAGCTGTTTCTTAGACGCTCTTCAATTAATCCATTTTGGCAACTTATGAGAACTGGATTATCAATTATTATGATTATTTGGGGGCTTCACACACTGTATTACCTGTTACCTGTTGCCTGTTACCTTATTGATCTATTTGTTTCCGCTTCTGAGCCTATTTTGCCAATTCCCACATTATCATGAGCTGATCAACTTAACTAGCAGTTAAGCAAACGGATTTTAGTAGTACAATTTGCAATTGATACTTGTAAATTAATGTTTAAGCAACACTTATATTTTACTTCAAATTTGAATTAATAAGCATGCTTAAGTAGCTTACATATGTGCCACAAACAACTTACACTTAAATACTTAGTTTATTTTTATATATATATTTTAATGCTGTAGTGCGTAAGCAAAAGTATCTTTTTCCAAGAGTCTTAACTTTAAGTTAGCTACTTATAATTTACAATTTACAATTTGACACAACAATTTTATTTGTTTATTGCAATTGTTGCGTTGATTACATCTTTGATTTTGCATTTGTTTATTTTCCATTCTTGTTTTCTTTACATTTGTTGTCTATCGTTTTGCGGTTCAGCGGCGGCTTTCAACTGTCGCCCGATTTCCGTCAGCGCGCCTCATCCAATGCCAGTTCCTGCGGACGCTTAAGTCCCATACGCGCCCTGGATCTCGAGCCCGACTGGGGCTACCCGGGTGACTATCAGAATACGACAATGACGCAGGCGCAGGCGCAAGCAATCGAACACCTGACTGGCTCCATGGCGGACGAGCTGAACCTCCACACCGACATGTTGCAGCAGCAAGGGTCAGTTCTTGATGATTGTGTTTTGTGTGTGGTTTAATTGTTTCTTACGTTTGTGTGTCGACTAACTCTTTCGTTGTTCTCTTTTCGTTTCTCATTGTGCCCCTACCCCGTAGCGCACAAACAAGCTTTGCATGCAACACAATATCTATCTATCTATCTATCTATCTATCTATCTATCTTATCTGTACAAATTTATACATACTTTCAAGCTTAATCTTGTTTTGCCAAGCTCGGAAATTAATTAATATTATTTTTTTAATTATTTAATTCAAATTGTAAATTTTCGTCTGTTTGGCCTAAAAAACATGTTCAAGTAGCCATGTTAAAAAAGGACATACAACAAGTAGTTGGAAAAGCCTTCTTGCTGTCATCCGAACGGCTTCATGAATGAATATTTATATGAAAATTCATTTGAAGACTGCACACAAAATATTTGCAGCAAAACAAGCATTTGATAGGTGAAATTATAATTGTTGTCCGATTGTTCGATTGTCCGAGTTCTGGTCTATCGGAAAGTAATCGGATGATGCGTTATCCTTGTTTGCTTGGAAACTGTTCTATAAAGTCAACATTTGTTTCTATAATTCTTGCAACCCAACGATCGTACGGCTGGAGCAGGTTCAGTGCAGCATCTGGTCTGCCGACGCAGCCACCACCACCATACCAGCAACAGCAGCAGCAGCAGCAACAGCAGGCGCCACAACAGTCGCAGCTACCACAAGGCTATACACTCAACGGACCCGTCTCTGCCCCCGGCTACAATACACTGCAACCACAACCGCAACAACAACAACAACAACAACAGCAGCAGCAGCAGCAGTGCCTGTTGCATCGTTCGCTCAACTGCGGCTGCTTACACAGTGCGCGAGATGTGAGTTAAACTAAACTAAACTATACGAAATTAGTCTCTAAAGTTGATTAAGTAACTTGAACTAAATGTTATCTTTATCTGGATTTAGGGCCTGTCGCCAAATTCAGTCACCACCACCATGTCGCCTGCGTATCCCAACAGTGAGCCCTCCTCGGACTCCCTTAACACCTATAGCAATAGCATTCTGTTAGATGCTGCTTCCGATAATGGTTCACTGCTTGTGCAGCAGCAGCAACAACAGCAGCAGCAGCAGCAGCAGCAGTTGTCCTCTGGTTTGGAGGGTAAGTTTATAACACTTGGTATTCGCAACACTATCCCTCTTCAATCTATTCTATATCTCTGTATTGTGCATCTTAACTGTCGTGCTGCCTGAGCAGATAATAACTGCGCCTCTACTTTGATAGGACAATGCCTGGAGGCGCTCAACAGTGAGCAAATTGACGAATTTAACTTGGAGAACTTTCAGGGCGGTCTCGAGTGCAACGTCGAAGAGGTGAGTGAACGATGACATTTGCATTAATTATGTGGCACATGCACTAAAGTTCAAGGCCTACTCACATTCGATTGATTGAAGAGTTTTTTCCTTAAGATCACTTTCAAAGATTAATCTTTTTCAACATATCCATGCGACTGGGTTTGGGAAATCTTGACGAAATCGAATTTTGTCTGCCGACTATCAGAAAAGATGCGCCATTTAGTTGATGCTAAATTGAAGTGAATATATAATGAAATCAATATAAATGTGCTATCTTTTTAGCTGCTGCAGCAGGAGATGATATACGATGGCGTCCTGGACATAAACATACCGCTGCCGGCGGTCAACACGAATGCTACCAATGTGATCTTAACCAATAATAGTACAAACAACAGCAGCAGTAGCTGCAGTGTGCAGCTAAATTGCAGTCAGTTGCAGGCAGAATTGCAATTACAACAGCAGCAGCAACAGCAACACCAGCAGCAACAGCAACATCAGCAGCAGCAGCAGCAACAGTTGCTGTTGAGCAACAATAACAATAACAACAACAATAGCCTGGAGTTGGCCACACAAACAGCGACCCGAGTGCAGTACACACAACCCAGCGTGGTCAACTCGCCCCCCTCCTGGGTGCATTAGATCCGCTCGAGAACTGGGAACCGCTTGTTAAGACGTTGGCTGGGCCTAAACTAAAGGACAATATTGTGTATAATTTAAGCAAACAGCGGAGATACGACACGGAGATGAGCACAATGAAGGGACTTGTTGAGGTTGTTGAGGATTGGGGTGTTTTGTGGATTGAGGAGCTGATGAGCTGAGGAGCTGAGGATTGAGGAGCTGCAGCTGGCCGCCCACTACAATTTACAAAGTGAGTAGAGTGCCAAGTCGAGAGACAATTCACATTCGCTTTCAATTTGCATCAAGGCACAAAGCCAGCCATTCAATGTGACAGTTATGCATAAATTATGTTAATTATGTAAAATCACGGCGCATAAAGCGATACATTATGAATATGTAAGAGGGCAAAAAGACACAGAAAAGGGAGCCAAATTCAGAACTACTTCTAAAGTCACCCTCAAACCCTCAACATTTTTTCTTTTCATTGCGCGTCCTGTTTATAAGTATATATATGTATGTATATGTATATACACATACATATACATATATATAAATCGCCTTAGTTCAGTTCATTTGCCGCCTGCCCCATGAATCTTTCATTGCCATTTAGAGTACTTATTCTGACTGCTGACTGTTGGACTTTTTTTTGTTGTTTCTTTTCGTTTTTTCGTTTTTTCGCTTGCCATCTAACGCTACTTGAGGGCAATTACACGCGTTCAATTATCATAATACAATGTCAAGTGCTCCCACCCTGGTCAAAACAAACCAAAAACAAAAAAAAAAAAATACAAAAAAACCAAAAATATATATGTAAAAGTAGAAAATTCACGTTTAAAGCGCGGTTTTTTTTTGCAACGTGCAACTTTAAAGCGGCGCACGCTTCAGAATTATAGGAAATTGAGTCAATTTATCGGTGGCACATGAAATATGTATAAGAGCCAGAATCTGGGCAGTGGCATTCAAGTGTCTTACGTCCTTAGGTACTGTGCTCCACCCCCTCCCCTCCCCTTCATCCCCCTGTCGCTCACGTAATGGTTGCGCTAATTTGGTTTGGCCAAGCGGCCCCAAGCATTTCTCACAGGTCCTTTTTAGCGACCGCGGCGCAAATTCGTCAAGGCAACCTGAACCTGAATTTGCCTCTGAACTGAAGTGAGCGTTCAGCCAGCAGCAGGCAGCAGGCGGCAGCAGCAGCAGCAGGCAGCAGGCGGCAGCAGCAGCAGCAGGCAGCAGGCAGCAGGTAGCAAAGCAAATGCTGAAAAATTAATTACGTCCTTAGGGTGACTTATGCACGGCTAGTCCGCTTCATGTCCTTCTGCTTGTTGTTGTCCTTGTTGCTGTTGTTGTTAGCCATGGCTGGAAAAACCTATGGCTATTTACCTGTTTTGCCCTCGCTCAAATCAAGTGTGTTAAGTGTGCAGCTAATATTGAGAAATTACATTTGAATTCTTCGCATATTTTACAAGAGTTTTGCCATCGAATAATCGACGAGATTTGCTCGAGTGCTCGAGTGCTGCAATCCTTTAACCCTTTCGAACCCTTCGTGTTCATAGTTGAGTTAAGTTCGCCGACTTGTCGCAAGGTATGTGGCAACATGTATTAAGTGCTGTTATTCCATTTACTCTTTCAGCTTTTTATGCCTGATCTATTTGAATTGATTAGTTTATGCAGCGAGTTAGAAGAAGGCCAAAATACATTTGTTTAAATTGTATGAATATTTGCTGAACATTTTGGTTTGACTTCGCTCACTTACAGCGTATCAAAAAGTCGGTGCCACCGGCCAGCTTTTGCTGGTTTCAATACCTTTGCTCACTTTCATTATTTCTGGCCATATTCAATGTCAGTTAAGCTGTCAGTTTGCATTTTTGCTTTGTGTCCAAGCGTTTTTTTTTTGTTTTGTTGCGGCCAACAATGGGCGACAAAAAACCCAAAGAAGTGCCATGAAAAAGTTTTCAACTGAACCCCGCCCCCGCCGCCGCCCCCGCTGCTAGCCCAGCCCCTCGCTGGTGCTGGCTTCGTTTATTGCAGTACGCACAAATTGAATTCCACATTAAGTTTGTAAGCCAACAATTAGAAAACAGCAAAGCGACCAGAAAAAAGAATGTTGCCCAAGAAAAAGTTGGCAAGACAGCGGGGAGAAAGAGAGAGAGTCAGAGAGAGAGAGACAGAGAGAGAGAGAGAGAGATAGAGTGAGAGTGAGAGGAAGCCGCCAGCGAGCCAGGACAAAGTTGTAACTTTGTCAAGTTCTGGCGCCAATCGTGTGATGTGCTAATAAAATAAAATCAAATCGTCTTCGAGTGGGGAGGGTGCCTCAAGTATGGGGGGTGGTGGTGGGGGTGGGGGTGTGGGTTGCAAGGAGTGGCTTGGCTCTACGAAATTTATGCCAAGTGCAAACTTTTGTGTTTGGCTCTGCTGCTGCCGCTTCATTTGAGTGAATAATTTCAATTGCAGCCCAACAGTTTGAGCGGATTTACATTTTTTCCCATTTCCCATTTCCATTTCCCATTTTCCCATTTTTTTTTTCCATTTTTGTTTCCATCTTTTACATTTTATAATTTCGCTAACTGACAGCGCTTAATATTTTTCATATATAAATTTAGAATTTGGAGAATTTTTACAATTTGTATTATGCAAATGCTGTGGCATGCTTTAAACTTGCGCGTTGCATATTTAATGGAATACAAAAAAGAAGAAGAAAAAAGCTGAATGCGCAGGTTTAAGGACATGCTCACGGCTGGGTCTAATAAGCCGCCAGCGACACATGTCAATAAACGGCTAAAGTTGCTGTGCCAGCTGCAAGGGCTAGGGGATGGGGGAGGGGCAGGGGTAGGGGCAAGTGTGTAAGGTGTAAGCTTCCCGTAGGATATCACAATTTCCAGCTTCGCGTCCTCGTCCCCGTCCTCGTCGCTGTCGTTGTCGTTCTCATCATCATCGTCCGCAGATTGACTCACTTGACACATAATAAAGTCACACAAATTATGGCTGCAGCTGCTGTGTGGCAAGTCGAACACGAGTGGGGTGGGGTGCTGTGGTGCTGTTGATTGTAGTGGGGAAGAGATGGTTGGGGGCACGTCTCCTGGTTGCCCCCGGTGAAAGCGCGCGTGAAACACAAAAGCATTTTAAGGCAATTTATTAGTTGAAAAGCAGCTAACAAAAAAAAAAAAAAAAAAAAAACAAAAAGAAACAAAAGGAAAAAGCAAAAGGCGCGATTTCTCTTGATTTTGTGTGTGTGTGTGTGTGTGTGTGTGTGTGTGTGTCCTGCGTAGATTGAGATCGAGGCTGACTTTGGAGGCGTTGTCCTGGCCAACCATTTGGCCCGGCCTAGGCAACGGCGACCCAAAAGTTTTTCTATTTCTTGTGTTCGGGCTCGTATAGGTGTTGCAACTTATAACCGCAACTCGCTGAATTATTCAAGCATTCAAGTTTGGTTTCAGCGACAAGTTTCCTCATTTTTTTTGTTGGTTCATTCATTGTTCCTTTGTATTTGGGGGGCACATTTGATTAAATTTTAATGGCAACGTGCATCATTAATAAAATGTCTGGGGACTTAGCCGGCACAAATTGAGTTAGTCTTGACAGTGCCCAGGAGATCAAACTCTTATCGCACTTCGGCGCCACTAACTGGGGGCTAATTGTGCAACTGTTCCTCTGATTGAAAACTTGATTATGCGCCACAAAAGCGAAAGGTGACATTCGAACTGACTAACTAAATGACTGACTGAGTGACTGACTGAGTGACGGACTGAGTGACTGACTGAGTGACGGACTGAGTGACGGACAATTCAACAAGCAACAGAATCAATTTGCCCGCACCGAATTTATAATGATTCAAAATTGTCTGCAATTTAATAGCATTTAAGCTGCCGACAGGAAGCTCAACGACAAAAGGACATACACACAACTTGTTAGGGAGGGGGGGTGTGGGAATGGGAATGGTTTGGCTTGGCAAAACCACATTTACACTCACTTAACTCGAACGGCACGGCACACGGAGGTCGCGCCGAGTTGAGACCCTGAGACCCTGAGACGCCGCCTTGGAAGGAAGTCTCGGAAAACAATTGCCAAGTGGCAGGAAAAGGCAAAAAATAAAGTACATACACAGCGAGAAATAATCGAGGGTGTTCAAGATTTCAATTTATATCAAGGCGATTTTGAATAATTTTATTTTGAGTTTATATTATTTTGAATTTGAAATATTAAATATTTCGTACTTTTTTTCAGCAATTTCAATTTTTGCTTTATGTTTTTTTGAGCTTGAATTTCGCGAAATCTCTTTGAATCAGTCGTTCTTGTTTGCAGCACAGCTTACCAGTGCTTCTGATAACACATCGCCAAATTTCTCACTGTGTACACACAGCTACATATATTAAACACATACGTATGGCAAGTAAAGGGCGCTTTTGCACAAGCTGCTTAGGGCCCTGAAGGATTTTGTGTGTGCCTGGTTGGCACACGGCAAACAAAGCGCTGCGATTGAAACACTTGTTGCACGCCACAAAGGATAATGACGTGACAGATATGAACACACTTGCACACACACACACACACACTTGCACACACACACACCCATAAACCAGCATGTGTAATAAGTAATAAAGCAAACAAGCGACGCGCTTCTTGTAATAAACTGCAAGGAGCTGCAGGACACAGTCGAGGCCCTGGCAAACAGTAAAGTAAGAGACTTATGTGTGTGTGTGCGTGTGTGTGTGTGAGTGCAAAGTGCAAATATGCCAGAGGCATGGCAACTAATCACAACCAGGCTGTAAGGCAACCAGGCAGGCAGGCAGGCACTCATCCAGCAGGGCCCAAGGCCGGGCAATAAACTTATTTGACGGCGCTGAGAAGTAGGCAACGATTTGTTCCCTTCACACTGGCCGTGTTCCAAGAGTGCGCCCATAAAATTCAATTGCCGGTTATAAAAATTGTGCGCGTGATCAACACACACACATACACACACACACACATACTTATATATATATATGTATGTATGTATGCATATAAATATATAATTTTAAGCTGTAACTAATAAAACGGCTGATAAGCGACGTCGTCTTTTGATTTTTATGCCAGCAGCAACAACACTGAGATTCACGAAATTTATTGTTATGGCCCAGGCCCAGGCCCAGGCAGTCTAGCAAAGTACGGCTAAATATTCGCATTTTAAATGTTTAGCGCTGTCGCTTTTTATGACACAATTTGAGCCTGTCTTTTGTAGTTTTCCATTTTCATTTCGTTTGCGTTTATTTCTTTTTTTTCGGTGTTTTTTTTTTTTTTTTTTTTTGTAGCCATAATTTGCATAAAAATTGCCAGACTCTTGAGGCTTATGACAGCAATCTCGCACATTTGCTTATCGCTTATGAATATTTTGACGCCAGCGAGAGCAGCTAGCTGCCAAGTGTCAAGTGCCCCAAAATAGGAATAAATTAGCCAATTTTTGGGGCGCTCAAATCTGTGCCGCTGGCCAGTCACTGATTGTCCTTTTATGATGTGTTGATGTTAGTTTGAGTTAGTCCTTGAGCTGAGGCATACGAAGTGATAATCGGTTGATATGCTCATTGAATGCCAATTTCTTGGTTTCATTTTGTGCTGAGAAAAAATCGCTTTTCGCTCAATGAACGTACAAAGTGACGGTTGGATTTGGAATGTTTTTCGATTAATTGACAAATTCTTGATTTCACAATTTAGCTTAAACTGATTTACAGTCTTGCAGTCATTCATTTGTCATCTTTTGAAATAAGTATTTTTTTTACAGTGTTCTTCGATTTACTTATCCATTTTTTCAAAGTGTATAAACTAATCACAGCTGCATTTCTTTTCTTCTTTTGCAGGATTTATCTGGTCGCTTCTAATTTAAAATGAAAAACAAAAAAGAAAAAACAAAAAAATGAAAAACACACATATACATACATATACACATACATACACACAACGCATACATACGTATAGCATATAGAAATGCATAAACTTAATTGCATTGACTACCATAGAAACTAATATCCAATGTTTAGCGCTTATAATTAGTAGAGTTCTGTGTGCATTGAAAAACGATATAAAAGCAAAAACAAAAGCAAAATAAAAACTATTCGAAAACATAGTGAAAAGAGCGCAATATGCAAGTAAAACAAAAAAAAAAACAAAAACAAAAAGATTATAACGAAAATAACCATTCAGAAAAACTTAGAAAAACTCTTTGAAAGAAATTTGAATACCAACGAGATAAACAAACGGAAGGAGAACCCATGCAAATATTGCTAGTTAATAAGTCATACCTTGTAAATATTCATTTTAATACCCTTAGCATAAAGTGAACAACAAATAACAAAAGCGTAAAACGTACATAAAAAAAAACAACAACAAAATATGAGAAGAAAAGAAAAAACTTAACTTAAAAACAACAAATGGAAAGTGTTCCAAGAAAAACTAAACAAGATTCAGCGAAAAATCCAATAGACGAAGACGAAGACGAAGACGAAGCAGATGAGAAACTGAGAAAACTTTAAAACCAATTAGCACAATTATGTAATAACTTATGCTTAACATATTTAATTGACAACAATATATGCGTAAATATATAATATATGTATGTAATTGTAACTTGTATATTTTTGTTCTTAGAATGCTTAAAACGGAAAAAAGTCTTTAAATATCATATATGAAGTGTGTATATGTTAAATATGCTTAGGATTTGCAATGGAATACGTAATATTTGTATATTCTCTCTGGTACTACTACTACTACTACTACTCTATGTACATAGCTCTGCGGCCCTTAACGAGGCCTAAATACATATACATATACATATATATATATATATGGCTTACGAAATTTTCTGTTTTGTGAAAATCGTTAATCCAATTGAAAATTACAAATAAAAACAAAAGTAAAAAAACAACAATGAAAACACAAATAAATCAAAACTGAACGCTAAAAAACTGCGCTATTTACGTTTGTTATAGATAATAAGCCCTTAAAGTTAATCAAAACCCACACACACACACAACAAATTGAATGTAATTCATACATATATATACATGCGAATGTATATATTTATATATATATATATATATATATATATTAGTCGTTTAAGTAAATGTAAATGTTGCTAGGCAAATAAACGTAATTGAAAATAAAATAAAAAAAACTAAATAAAAATAAAAATTAATATTCTACCTAACTCGATGCTCGCTGCGCATATTTGTGTACTCTTATGGGCTAAAAGTTAATTATTAATTAGATTGTACAATTCAAACGTAGTTCATAATATTTAAAAACACACACACACACACGCACACACGCACACACACGCACATGGATAACGATGATAATAAAACAGACAACCACAAATACAACTTGCAGAAATTTATAATTAAACAATTCGCATTAAATCGAAAGGGCTTTCAATTTAGAGAGACAGATTAGCGAATGGGTTACTTGGTATTTTTCAATTGCAATGCCGTTTATAAGAAAGTTACAGATTGCATGAATTATGATGAACTAAAAGTAAATTTGAACTGATTTGTTGTGGGCATGTTGTGGGTGGCGCCATCTATGGGCTGGTAGCTGAACTTAACTGAAAGCAAGGCACAGTCTGTGATTACAAATCTCACACGTAGATGGCGCTCTCGGCCAGTTTGAGAGCAACTGACATACAACACAGCTTTTATTTTGCATATTTGTGAAGCATCAGTTTCGGGATGGAAAATAACTCCAAATCGGTGGAGTCCTTACAGAAGGTGCGTTGAAAGTGCAAGGACTAACTTTATCGAACTGCATTCAAGGAATATGCGAATGCAATTATCTAAAAATCAAATAACTGTAAAAATTTGACTACGACGGCGAATGGCGAATGGATTCGGTCAAGGTCTGGACGAATATGGCCGATCTATAAGCAATTTTCAGTTCCGTGAACAGTGCCTCTATTTAAGCTGTTTAAAGGACTTTCGTGTTTATATTTAATTTATTGTCTTATTTTGTGGTTCAAAGGACATTCGCATTATTTTTTCTGGGAACTCAAAGTCCTCAAATTCCTCCGAAATTCTACTGCAACTGGACAAGTTATGAACCAAGAGCGAATATACATTTTACTAAACCAGCTCTAACTTGGCCAAATCCATACACATTTTCAAAGTGCATGGAGCGTTAGAATGGCAGGGAACAACAGCAACGAACTGCAGTCAAGGATAATAAGGTCATCTGGCAACCCAAACACTTCTACACATTTCACTAAAAACATCCTCGAACCGGGACGATTTAGTTGTTGTTCGGTCAAATTACGACCAAAATTGTTCAGTCCTGTCTAAATACTTATGGACATGACTGAGCTATGAGTTAAAAGCGGATGTCCTTTAAGAGGAACAAATCCTTACGCATCGATTAAAGAATTGTTGCCAGTACTTTCAATAATTCAGTTACATAAATATACAATATTATATATATGTGTATATATATATATATATATATATTATTTGGCAGTCTTGGTTCAGCCAGACACAAGCTGAACAAAGAACTTTAAGCTTAACGACGTGCTCGAGCGTATTGTGAAATTGTTTCAATGAACAGGATTCCTGCAATTGACTAAGGATGGCAATTTGCAGGCTGCTGTTGTTCGATTGCGATTAAATAGAAGCTGTCGCTTACATTAAGCCATCAAATAGCTTTGTTTGCGGGCATATTACATAATGTAATAGCTGATGAGCTCAATCAACAGGTGCTGTGCCGTGGCACTGCTGTGGTTCAATAACCTGGCCAAGAAGTCTGCTTCTGGCCCCAGTCTGTTTGGCTGAGATGCCGTTGGGCGTGATACACTTTTCACTGTGTACTTGTATTGATTGTATGCGTACGTGTGTGTGTGTGTGTGTGTGTGTGTGTGTGTGTGTGTGTGTGTGTGTGTGTGAAATAAAATAGGAATAATTCAATAGGTGGCGTGGCAAGCCGTCAGTTGGTCCTGTTGCGTAATCAACGTCCTTTGCAGGCAGCGCACGTTTCATGTTTTTTTCGCTAATGTTTGCCAGTGGCGAAGTCAACTGCTGTGTGTGTGCCTGTGTGTGTGTGTGTGTGTGTGTGTGTGTGCATGCGCGTGCAGCAATTTGAGCCGGATCTGCGTGTACTTATTATGACGGACTTCAAGTCCGAGTCAAAGTCGGCGTCGGGCTCCGAGTCGTAGTCCAAGTTCGGAATCCTTGGAAGTCCTTGCTGTCGCTTGATCCGCTTTTGAAATCATTTTTGGTACTTTAACACTTTCGTCGCCGGCATCTCTGGTCGTTTTGCCTTAATTTGCGTTTTTATTACGGGCCGGGCACGAGCTGCTTGGCTGCTGCCCTGCTTTGGCTGCTGCTCATCATAAATGCAAAACCCAAATAAATTCTTTAGCTACGAAATTTTTGCATGCAAATTCTTGACCTCAGCCACGCACAGTGCCAAAGCAGCGAACAACTCAGCAAACAGCCAGTCTACACAGAGAGAAAATTCTTAACTAATTCGTACAAATGAGTCCACTAAGATTCCAAAGGACTTCAGTCATAATGATCTTATTTCATGTACGATTGCAGTCGTCAACTATTTAACTTATCTACGAAATCTTACAAAATCTTAAAATAATGCTTTATATATTCATTTATGTCTGAGTTCATGATGAAAGCAACTTAAATAAGATTTCGCAAATGCAATAAATGCTTAAAAATGTTTGTAAGAAGATTTCTCAACAAAAGCCAACAAAAATCGTTTTTGATTTAAATTAACTAATACTGAGGTGTTGTGCTTACTTTAAGTTAATTGTGCTTAATATAAGTTTACTCAGATTGCAAAGACTTTATCTTCATTTAACGCAAATTTTCGTTTCACTTTGTGTTCTACCAACCAGCAACCGACAAATGGCAAACAACAACCAACGAGCAACGCAAAAGTTGGCTGCCACAATTTGGTTAAATTAATTTGGAAAACCCTTTGCTGCTCATCCATATTTATGAATACTGGACAAAGGTTGCGGGTCAGCAAACAACGACAGGAACTTCACCTCAAGGCAGTGGGATGGAATTGAGTGTTGGCTGGGCTAACTCCTCGGCATTGCTGATTTGAGCAACAGTTGCTCAAGAAGTGCTGCTGCTTCGCATGTTGCTCATACGCCCCGTTTGCTGTTGCTGTTGCCAGAAAGCAGAATGCGAGCACAACAACAACAACAAAAGTGGCCAAAAAGAAAAAGGGCGAGCAGCAAATGCTAAAACAAAGTTGCAGGCTTGCCAAACTCAATTTCCATTCAGCGCCCTTCTTTGCCATTATGCTAATGCCAAGGCAGGCAGGCAGGCAGGCAGCAACAACGACAACAACAACACTGTAATGCGTCGAGTCTGAGGCGTCTCCTGTTGCTGCACAATTGTCAAGGCTCCTCCAAGGTGAGAGCTGCTTTAGTCTCTGTTTTTTTTTTTTTTTTATCGAATTGGCAATAAAAATGCGCTAGAAGCTCGCCTCGACTGGGACTCAACAGCAGCAGCAGCACCAGCACCAGCTGCCTTTGCTTATCACGCTGACTTTTTGCTTCCGGTTCTTGCCTCGGACAGGATAACGACGTCGACGACGACGACATCCACGTCCTGCCTTGTCCTGTCGCCGTATAACAAATGAAAGGCGACTGCCTCGTCGCTCTTCAACAAATTGTTGCGCTGTCGCTGCGTAAACATTCCTTATTCTCTCTCTCTCTCTCTCTCTCTCTCTCTCGCTCTCTCTCTCTCGCTCAATCGCTTCTGCTCTCTTCTCTGGTGTTGTTTGGCAAATTGCGCATACGCCGTGTGCGTCGGCATTCAAATACTTTATTGCCCACTGTGCATCCTTGTAGCTGGCTTCAAATGACTGTGCTACTCTGCACACTGGTCTCCATTGCTTGCCTCCCTTCAAAAGTTTTTCAGTTATTTATTATCTTAATTTTAAAACATTAAATAAATAAAATGAACTTAAAATTCGTTGCAAATCTGATTAGTTAAATTCAGAAAATATGCAAATTGTTTTTTCCTCAAGATTTTGGCATGTTTAGTTTTGTTATTAGTTTTCAGTATTTTGTGGTAATTGTAGTGGGGCGTAAACTTAAATACATTTGGATTTGTAACCCATCAAATAGTAATTAGAATACATTGCTTTACTTGGTTCACTCTTAAATGTAACCTTTAAAAGGTCGGCTTAAACCAAACTCAATAAGCCAATATATTTATTGATTAGTCAAGAGATTACGCACATCAATAGTTAATACTTTTTAACATATGTACAAATATGAAAAATCTAAACAAAAGTTTCCAAATTATAATTTGGAAATTTTACTATTTCGTACCACTGTGCACTGCGTATAACAGTGTGCCTGTTGAAATTCCAGCTGCTCCAACAACAGCTCGACACGCTCAGTTCGTTGTCAGTCCTCGTTCTGGTTGCACGTTGCACGCGCTAAAACGCACAACAATCACAAAAGCTGAAACACAGCAGACCAGCAGTAGCAGAAGGAGCAGCAGCAGCAGCAGCAGCACCACCATCAGCATTAGCCGAATCAGCAGCAGCAGCATTAACCAGTAAAACTCCCAAAAAAAAAGGACCTGGCCAAGTACACAAGTGGTGCGATTAGCTCGACTTTAGTTGAAAGCATCATTGAAGTGTCTGTGGTTTTCTTGCAACGCTTTCGAGTGTAAATTGGTTGCATTAGCAGAGCCAGGAGCCAAAGGATAACAACATTTGTAGGCTGGTTTTTTTTTGGGAGAGTGTCTTCAGTCGATCATCAGTACGAGTCGTTGTGTGCCCCAAAACCCCATCGAAAGCACAAGCAACAGTTAACCGCAGTCTTCTGGCTGGATTGTGTGTGCATAATTAGAGCGCGCCACAAAAATCCTTGCGGAAGGATTTACGCACGGCCACGCGGCATAAAATGATAAGTAAGTGAAAAATTTGGAGCACAGACTTGCAAGCCGAGCTGCTCAGCATACAGAAGACTGCCTGCCTATCTGTGTGGCATGGCGGATGCCTTCCATGTTGTGCTTATTATGCTAATAAACCTTGGTTTTGCTGCTCATTTACACGCCACGTGCCCCCTTCCCCACCACACACACACACACGCAAACACACACCAAACTGAATGCCTCGCAACTCGTTGTGTTTGCATTTATAAATATGTGTGTAAATGTGTGTGTGTATGCATGTGTTTTCTTTTTGTGTGTGTTATGCTTGTTCTTCTTCTTATTGTTGTTATTGTTGTTGTTGTTGTTGTTGTCGTTGTGGCTGCTGCAGCGACAGCAGCCCTGTTAAACGACACTTAATGTCCTTTATATTTACTTTTTCAGAGTTAGTGAATTTCCATGTTATATGTTAATATTTGTTGTTGTTGTTGTTGTTGTATTTTTTTGTTTGTGTTTTTGTGTTTTTGTTGAGAACTGACAAGTGCACAAATCGCACATCAGTACTGTTACACACACACACACACACACACACTCATGCACACATGTACACTGACAGTTAGACAGTCACTTTGCTTAGTTTGCCACACTCAGCGCAAAGTTCACAGAAAAAAGCGAAATGGTTTCATTGTGCCACAAAATACACGACAACCAAATGCACGCATAAAAAGTGAAAAGTTTCTTTTACAACACGCTTGTGCAACGCAACAATCCAACAAATGTGTATAAAAAGCATGAATTCATGTTCAGAGACAGCAACATTGTTGCAGTCAACACTAATTGTC
This sequence comes from Drosophila cognata, assembly GCA_035041535.1. NCBI lineage: Eukaryota > Metazoa > Arthropoda > Insecta > Diptera > Drosophilidae > Drosophila > Drosophila cognata. The sequence goes on along the minus strand of JAWNLC010000571.1, from coordinate 4,733,710 downwards.
TGCATTTACACTTTGACATTGCAGTTGGTGTGGGCGTGGCTGGAGACTTTCAATCCTTAAATACTGCTTTAAGTCTTGACCGATTTAGCGCTAAACATGTGGCAACTATAGACTTGAATTTGAACTCAACTTATTAGTGAAATGTAACTATTTTCTAGGATGCCAACATTTGAGAAAAGAGTGGATTAAATTGACCAATACTTTCAGTTTTCGATGGGTTCTAACTGCAAAGCTAAGGTTCTGCATCAGACCTAAGAATAATGAAATGTAAGGTTTCACTGAGAAGTGGGGCACAATGGTATCGTGATTCAGTTAGAGAGAGAAAATTGGTTTGTTTTAGATATACATATTCCAGTTAAGCATATACAGTATTACATACGTGATTACTATTATAGCTGAAAGAATGTGTTGCCCAATATCCTGGTCCTTTTGTGCCTCTCCCTTTATAATACTTAAGAATACTTCAAGCGGAAATACAATAATTGTGCCCTCATTTGAGCTACATACATACATACATGACTATTAATTGCTTCTTCAATAATTTACCAATTAATTTCGAATATTTAATCGAAAACAAGCAAAAATATTCAATATTAAATGAAAAATAAAAAATGCTCCCTCCCACCTGTAATATTGTGATTAATAAACAAAAAACGCAAATTGCGCCAATAGCCACAAGTGTGAGCCATAAATGGCTCGGCTGACACACACACACACACACTCCTTATACAAGCACACTTCACCAATTTTGTTGTTTTGTTTTTTTGGTAAGCTACTTGCGAAACAGCTATTAATGTGTTAAAGTATCTTTTTTGGGTATCAAGAGTCAGCAGCAGCAGCAGCAGCAGCAGCAAAGTGACTAAGTAATTTCCATACAGTATACAGCATACAGTATACAGACATCAAGGCGCGAGTGCGTATGCAATTATAACTTATTTCCCTCAAAGCATTTCCCCAAGATTTACGGGACTTAACCACACGAGCGATGATTAAATCAACGGCAACAGACACACCAACATCTATATGAGTGTGTGTGTGTGTGTGTGTGTGTGTGTGTGTGCGTTGGATAAGCACATTGATTTCCATAAGCGAATGAAAAAGCCTCGTAAAAAGTTCTCAAGTCCCGGATGCTTGTGCCTGGAGACGGGCCAAAAAGTATTGATGCAGAGTTAATGAAACAGTGCAGCAAGCGCTTTAAAGTCTTCTCTCTCTCTCTCTCTCTCTCCCTCTGTCTCTCTCTCTCTCTACACCCAAACCACTCAGTTAAGTTTTGTGCGTGTGTGTGACAATGAATACATTTTATGAGGTATGATCCCGCCATTTTCATACAAGTGGTATTTGTTTGTATTGCTCTCGAGTTAAGTGTGTGACAGTTAGCAGATAGCACACACACACACACACACACACACACACACACACACACACACAGCTCAGATTTTATGTACTCCAAATGAAATATATTTAAAATAAATAAATTAAATAAATAAATAAATTTATGCTAGATTTATTTGAATTTATGAGAAAATATTTATTTCTTTAAATCAAAGAAACTTTTTTACATTTTAGAACTTTTTTTGGTAACATATTTATTTTGACACATATTTTTTCTGTTAAGTAAAAAAATAAAAAAAAAATTAATGCTACATAAAATCATTTTTATTGCATTTTGAAACCACAGATTCAAATCAGCTGCAGACGATTTTTCCACCTTACAATTACAGGGTATTTAAAGGTTGGAAATCCAGTTTTGCGTGACTCGATTCGCTTTTATTTGTCAGTCGTTTTGGTATACGACTTTTTGGTGCACATACTTTTTTGAGTTTTCGTTGTTGCTGTTGTTATTTCCATTGATGACGACTGGCAAATGAAATTGGTTCAGATTTACGCATATAGCACTGCATGAAAATTGTATGCGTATCATGCATGCTCTCTCTCTCTCTCTCTCTCTCTCTCTCTCTCTCTCTCTCTCTCTCTCTCTCTCTCGCTCACACACTTTATCGTGTGTCGCTTTCCCTTTCTCTGTGCGGTCTAAAAACTCAATTGTGGTTTTTATGCGCAATTCTTCGCTTTTGACGTCCTCATCCTCCTCGTTGTATTCTTGATATTATTTTTTAATTTATCTTTTGTATTCGGGCTGTGGCATCGTTTCCAACGTCTCGGTTTAATGTGCCCACTTTCCGCCGACAATATCTTCAAATGGGGCAAATGCTTAAAAGTTGCTTGATTTTTTTTTTTTTTTTGGTTTTATTTTTATGAAAATTAATTTAAATGTGGCTGTCATTGAGCAAGTCTTGGTGGACTGGTGTGTCCAACGCTCCCAGCGCGCAAAGTGCGCAGATAATAAGAAGAAGAGCAACAACAACAACAACAACAACAACAAGCAGAATACGATTAATGCCGTTGCAGACAACAACATCAGCGGCTTATGTTAATGAGTACTTAGGGCTCCGTAATGGCAAAACAAAGCAGGACCAAGGACATTGAACATTTTGGTATTGCTGAGAAACGTACAAATTATGCAGGCCCTATGGGGGAAAGTAATGTAAGGAGTAAGGATTTGGACACCGGATGCCAAAAGCGGTGCTTCTGCGTTTAATTAACAATTTAAAACTTAATTTGATCAATATTTAGTAAGCTGGCCCCATGGTAAGCACTTGGCCAGACCCTCCCTCCCTCCCTCCACCGGAAGAGGGCGGTGGACAGCAAACAAGCAGTTAATGTTGCTGTGCAAACAGCAAACAGAGAAATCAAAAGGTGTCAATATCTGTCCAAGGGATTGAGTTCTGGGTGGAGCAGACTACGATAATTGATATCGCAGCATAAAGAGGAGCAAAATTAATTTCATACCAAGAACAAGAATTCAAGAATTTTCATTTTATTTAAGGCACACTTTTAGTCGTCTCAAATTCCAAGTATTTTCGTCATTTCCGATTTCAAAAAGTGAGCTCACAACGCACTTCAAATAAGATATTCTTTCTTAAACATGGTCCGCTTAAAACTGGAATATTGCCAGCCGAAATATGGAAATTGAGCAACAACTATTTGAAAACAAGTTTCCAATCCTTGGCTGCATTTGGTGCTCTGCTGAGACTGATTGGTAATTTCTACTTGCCAAATGAGTTTTGTGATTGGTTTCCAATTTTGTGTTCTCAGTTGGAGTGAATCGATCCTTTTTGAACTTGTTGAATACCCAATTTAAATTAGACTTATTTGCTCTCTGTGTAGCCGAGATGTTCAAGAAAGTGGCGTGAAAGTTGCTGTTAGAGCTTCCCAGACATCATCGTTTAAATCGAATTTGTAGTTTCCTCCTGCAACGGAGGACATCGACAACGACAACGACAACGATATCCTTTTATCAGTATGCATATCGCAGAGCACAACTCCTCTTCAATATTTTTTTTTTGTTCTTTCACTTATTGCTACGACTGTCGCGGAGGCAATATTTTTAAACAGGACAACCACGCACACACACACACATACACACACACACACAGAAGCCACACCCCATTTTATGTGTAGCTGTCGTCGCCGATGCCGCTGCCGCTGCCGCTGCCGATGCCGATTCCTATGCCGCCTAACATTGTTGCTCCCTTTGCCGCAGCGTGCCGCTTGTTGAGGGCACTTTGTCATGTCATCGAGAACGAAAATTGAAAATAAAAAATGGTTTCTCACAACCGCATTGAATTGAATTGCAAAGCTTGTAAGCAGCACAAAGAAATATACGACAGATATGCTAGATAAAGGATATGTAAAGGGACACGACGAAAGTTTAACATACGCTCCAGGACATCTATGTGTGTGTGTGTGTGTGTGTGTGGGTGTGTACAATTCCCAAACACTTTCGATAAATAAATATTTCTACAATAATACCATGCATGAATGTCCTTCAAGTTGCGTGGATCCCGTTTCTAATGGAGTTGCAATAAAGTTGGTGCAACTTTTGCACAGCCTGACGCGCATCTCAAATCGAACTCAACTTCAAGCAAACAAAAGAATATTTATATGCATAGAATAGATGATTGTATTTATGTGAAATGTTTCGGGGTGCTCTCCAACTCCATGCCCCACAACTCAACAATCCATGTCCGCTGATGTTTCAATGCGAATTTCATATTTTTCTCTGTTAGCGGCTTGTGGCAGCCGCAGCGAGAACTGTTAATTGCACATACATAGAAGCTTATCCACCACACATTTTGCTGGACGCAACCAATTTTTGGTTTGTCTGCGACCAAATGGCATTTGTGTGACCCCTTCCCCTCCAGCTAGCCCCTGCCCCCCTTTTGCAATTCCAATTCCATTGTTATACACTTTATATTTTTTTGCGCATAGAAATTTTTGCTGAAAAGCAAAAAAAAAAAAAAAACTATTTTCATGGCATACTTTTGTGAAGGGGTCTGCGAATTTTTCTCTGGCCACTTTTTGTTTCATATATTTTGTGCTGTTGACATTTTTGCAGTGTACATTGTGGCACTTCACTTTCTGCTCGATTTGCCAGCTGTGATTTACGCCACACAAATGAAAAAATATAATTGGGTCTCTTTCATCTCTCTCTCTCGCTCCCTCTCTCTCTCCCTCTCTTTCTATTTTGAGCCTAATTAAAAGCTCAGCCTTTGAGATTGGATTTATATAGTAGAGATGTGTGTGTGTGTGTGTGTGTGTGTGTGTGTGCCATTCGCAAAACCAAAAACTCTAATAATGCAATCAAAACGTTTTCACTGTGGGCCAATTGGCCATGTTCCGTTTAGTTGCATGGTTTATGCACAAGCAATTAGAGATGCAGTCGACAAGCTGGCATCAGAGATGCCAAGCGACAGCCCCTCCCCCCGCCCCCCACAATTCCTATACTCGAAAACCTTAACCCAAATTGGGTTTCGTGTTCAGGGCAATATGTGCTCTCTCATGTAATTATTGGTAGTGCCTGCCTTTGACGGTGTGTGTGTGTGTGTTTGTGTGTGTGTGTGTGTTCGCTTGCGTGTGGCCAACTGTTGACTGGGGCTGCCAGCTGCTGCCACAAGCTATCGTTAATCCCAAAAATCAAAAGCGAAATCTGAAGTGCCAACTGCAACGCTCTGTGATAAAGTCACGTAAAAACTGTTGAAAACACATCGTAAAAGATTCGCCGAAAAAAAAGAGGCACACACACACATATAGAAGGCGTAAATATATGGACATGTACATATTTATGTATGTCAGCGAGTTGAGGGCAAAAGTCAAGAAAGGGTTGACAAAACCCTTTTTTGCTTAATTTGCGTAAGGCTCGTAAAAACTGTGTGTGCGTATGACGTGCAAATTTTCCAAGCTGCTCATCCAGAAGCTCCACGCTGGAGGAGGGTGAAGACGGGCGGGATGTATGTAGGTGCGCGGGCGGAGGTGGCGAGAGGACATCATATTTTATGAGTAAAAGGGTCCAGCGAAAGTGCTGTGCTGTGTGGTAATGAAGTTAAAGTATAAACACACACACACCTGCACACCTGCACACACACACACACACACACACACACACACACGAGCAGAGAGCACACCTCGCATAGACAGAGTCTTGTTGGCCAAACTGCACAGCAATGACAATAAAAGTTTGTTCACTGCCGCCTCGTTACGTGTAGCGAGTGCTGAATCCATTTCGCAGAATAATTAACTTTACATCACGCACACACCCACACGCACACACACACACACACACACAGAAGCACTCACACTAACTACCCCACACAGACAATGGTGGGTTGACTGTGGAATAATTCACGCTTTCGCAATTCACGTTTCTCAGAAATCAGACGCCAAATACTTAAAAGCCAGATCCTTTGCACGCAGCTAGCCAGCCACATGGAATGGGAAAATGTTCTGCTGTGAATGAAGAAATGCCGTTGAAATGTTCACTTGGAAAAAAATCGACATTGTTTCTAGAAAATCGGCAGACTTACTTTGGGTTCCTACTTATGAGAACACATGAATTATTAGAAACTGTCTAAAAGTATTTTTGAAAAGTTGATTTCGAAAAAAGTTGATTTTACCTTCGCTTTACCTTTTTTTTTAAAAAACTTGATCTATCATTTCATAGTTAAAAGTTGGAATAAAATTTCTAAATTGCACGGCACAAGCATTATAAATTTCCTTTCAGTGTACAAGTTGCACGGAATAAGATTTAATATTTTCTGTATTTAAAAACGACATATTCAAACTTATAACGAAGCTCTGCCTTAAATCACTACTGAAAAGTAGTTAAAAATAGGAAAATCTTGTTGAAAAGAATGTTCTTTTTCTGGTAAGGGATATGTTTTTTTTGTGAGTGTATGCATGTTTAATGAAGTAACTGCAGGCAGGCCAAGTTGCACGCGTTACTAAACAGCCCTCGATTGCGTGGCCAGCTCAGCTCAGCTCTGCTCTGCTCTGCTGCCCCTGCCGCATTCAACACATTCAGTAAATTCAATTAACCTGTTTGCAGGACGAAATGCCAGAGGGGAGAGACAGAGGAGCGCAACTGTTTGCCATCTGACAGCAGCAGGAGCAGCAGCAGCAGCAGCAAAAAGTGAGCTAAGAAAGCTTTGAATTTGCTCAAGCTGGCAGTTAATCTACAACTACAACACAACTACAACTACAACTACAACAATAACAACTACAAAAGCTATGGCTGCCAACAAACACACTGTCACGTAACTGTTTGATGTGTCTGTTGCTGTTGCTGTTGCTGCACAAACTGAGCTGACATATATTTTTCCATGGTATTTTAATAAACGTAAATTACTCACAGTTGAGGGCATGCAGCAAGCAGCGTCGCACAGTCTCTCTCTCTCTCTCTCTCTCTCTCTCTCTCTCTCTCTCTCTCTCTCTCCGCTCAGTCTGTCTCTTGTATTCATTGTCTTTATTTAGCGCGTTTGGGGAATATTTTTTAATATTTTTAAAACGTATTTAACACAACACAGCGACCAAGCATAAATAAACTTTCATTTTGAAAATAATTTCATTTGCGCACAGGATGCGACCGATGTGGTTGGTCTTTCCAAACGCTCCACACAAATGGTGAAATAACAATATTTTTCCTTAATTTCATTAAATTTTAATTAAAACCACAACATCAACGGCACTATAAGCACTCTTTGTGGTTGGTTTTGGTGCGCCACTTTTCGCTCGGCCTGTGCAACAAATTCAGTTTCAGTTTTGGCGAAGTTTGGGTCTATTTTGCACATGCAGCTTAGATCAACGAACAGCTCATAACAGCAGCTCACGCACACAAATGCAATTGCTGTGGCTGTCGGCAATTGTTTTGTCTGTGTCCTGGCCAAAGATTGGCAACACAGCTGCAACTATTCACGAATGCAAGCGTTTACCAACACAAACACACGAGCTTCACAGTATTTTCAGACACGTTTGAGTGTGTCCACAACTCACACTCACACTGACGCACATGCAACAGTTTTTTATTCGCCCAAGTTGCCGTGGCGCGGTTCTTGGCCGTAAAAAACAAGGGGAAAAAAAGTCAATGCAGTACGCCGACAATTTCATACCCTTGCACACACAAGCAAAAACGGTCCTATTTTCGTAGCTTGATTGACTATACGAATTTTGCTCATATTCATGAGTTTGATGTTGGTGAAACCAAAAAATGTGCTTGACAGCTATGTGATTTAGACTTCCAGTCGGGTCGACTTCAAAAGGATTTTATTATGATAGCTTTAAGACTTAGAGACTAGCTTGCAGCGAAGCAAGCAGCTATTTTCACGCTTATTTATACAAATCAAGAGCAGAGACAGCTTCACAAGCCATGACAAAAGCTGAATAACCTGTGCAAAAGGGTGTAAAAAATCGTTTCTGCTGAATTGTGCATGAGCAGCACACACACACACACACACACACACAAGGATACACACTCAAAAAAGTATCATCACCAAACGCTAACATTTCCTTTGAGTTTTTATTTGCCACTCGCCCCTACCTCAATCACCTAAATATTCAGCCACATGTTGCTTGCTCAAGCTTTTTATTTGTGTCCCGTTTGGTAATCGATTTTCGGCGAGCGGCAGCCGCATTAACCTAAAAAACACAAACATACATAATGGTTGCGAGGCATGTAACTGCCGCATGACGTGCAACCATTATGTGTGTCTGTCAGTTACGGCTTTTGTCTGCTTATGACGAGTCCTGGCGCTTAATCTGCCAACGAAACACTTGCAACCAGCTTGCTTGGCTTCATCTTTAACTTTGGACCAATTTGTCTTAGTCTTGCAAAGCATTCCTGTTTGTGAGCAATTTATCTGAAATGAAATTAATTCAGTGACAATTATTTGAAGCCTCCCATTGATAAAATCAAAGAAAATACAAAATCAGACCATAAATAACACAACTTATTTAACTTTAAAGACTAACCAGTCTACGCATAATATCCTCGCCAGCATACACCGATAAAAAACGAAATGAAATTAATTGAATTCTTAAGAAAATATGTGGAAATAGTTGTTTATTTAATACATCAGAAATCGCAGTCAGGCAGGCATCCATGCATGTCTGCCACATAAAATCAATAATAAATTTGCCTTATTGAGCAGCCAGCGGTCAAATTAAATTTCTTATCAACCACTTGCAGTCCGCAGGCGCTGTAAATATTTGATGGTAAATTGAAGAGCTTGTGAATTGAAACAGGTATTTAGAACATGGTCAACGGCTCAAAGAGCTGAGCTGAGCAGCGAGACTGAAACACTTCTGCAATGCACTCTGTGTCCATAAATCAAATTGGTCTTAAACTATGCGCGAGTGATCCACTTGGCAGTGGCAAGCCAAGAGCCACCCAACCACATACATATATATACACCCCTCTGCAGCATCGATGTGTGAGCTGCCCATAAAGCACAAGAGCAGCAACCACAAATATTTTGAGTGAACGCGATGCGATGCGATGCGAGGCGACGCGACGCGACGCGACGCGACGCATAAAACTTGTTGAATTATTCTGTGTGAAAGGCAGTGGCAGGCTCTAAATTTTTGGAGCGCTGCTGGCGGTGAATGAAAACGGAATTTTTATTATTATTGCAAATTAAAAAAGTTTACATTGGCTTAACTATGACAACATTGTGGGCTCAGCCCATCAACTATGTAAAAGCTAAGTTTTTTCTTGGCCTGAGTGAAAGCATGAAATGGGAATGTTAAATGGAATGTGACAGGCGCGCTCGAATTTTATTAACAAAAGTATGTTCAACAGAATGCCGCAAGCGCAGCAAAATACCAGAGCTAAAATCGGCCGACTTTACCTGTACAAATTAAATTCCACTTGCACAGGTGAACGATTCGAGGCAAATCCATGTGATTATGAGTCTTAGAAGCAATCATGTTTAATGCATATTACAAAAAAGGAACAAAAAACCTTTCGTTGGCAGTTGGTTGCTTAATGTATTCGATGCTTAACAGCGCTTAACATTCAAAAGTGAAATTTATTTGTGCTGGCTCAGTGGAAAAATAAAAATTGACTTGTTCCGAATGACGAAGAGGTCACCGTATGCCAAATGCCATAACTGTGCGGCAGTTAAAGAAGCGGAAAAGGAAAACGGGAAAATGGCCAAATGGGCAAAATGGTCGAAAATGGGCAAAATGAAAAAGGAAGGCAAAAAGGAAACTCGCATTTTCCACTTGCTCAGCAGATAGCCACAGCGACAATAGCAACAACCACTGCCATGGCATTATTCACTTTGCCTGCCTTCCACCATATTTGGCATTATTGATAGACTGACTTGAGGAATTGATTAAAAGAAAAGCGTTGCCGACGATGCTGCAACTGGAGATGGCTAGAGTCGCTCAATGAATAACTGACGATGTCAGGCTTAAGCACAAATGAAGCACAATACATGGTACAAATTACACTCGCACACACACTCGCACACACACATACACAAAGTATTACATGTGTGGGTGGCTTGTGTCGTGCTTTGATCTATGCAGGCAAGGGCATCAGCTAACAATTTGATGCTTTAATCCGGCCCTGGCAGCCGCCTGATCTGGCTTTGGCTTGGGCATACAAAACTGAGCCATGAGTTTCATTGAGCTTGATTGTTGTTGTTGTTGTTGTTGTTATTGTTTTTTGTTACTGCTTTTTGCACAATTTTGTTTGTTGTTTTGTTTCCCATTTTGCCTGTTCTCTCTTGTGCTTGTTTATGATGTCAGCCTTGTGTCTCTTTCCTATCGGGTGTCATATTATGGAAATTCAAATCCAAACCGATTAGAGGCAACATGTGGAAGACTGAGTTTTGCCTTTGCCAATGCCTTTTCCTTTGGTTATGCCAATTTCTCCCGCTCTCTCTCCCCTCTCTCTCTGCCATCTCACCAGCTTTCTATTTCGCTCGCATTATTCGCTGTGCATTAGAATTAGACCATTCAACCTTGATATTCTTCTCCTGTGCTGTGACTAACGGCTTACTGGGGTGCTGTAATACACTAAAAAAAAAAAAAAATAAAGAAAAAATGATAATACATCTCATAAATCACACTTTAAACAAGAAAACTAACTTTGATTTCTGATTTCTATGAAAGTCATTTCAATATTTATACATCAAAAAATGTGAAGAAAAAAAAAAAACGGGCAATAAATTCAAAGTTTTTGTCTGAGTGTAGCTGCGTGCATGTGTATAGTTGAAAAGATTCGAGCGGGCAAATGAGGAAATCAGCTTGTTGCTTCGCATCAACACAAATGAAAATGGCAGCAGCACGTTCGTGCCACATTATTTGTGGGACTCTGTGTGGCATCGGCTGGTCTCCCAACTAGGGGACATGTTGCCGGCAAGCATTTGCTATGTTAAGAGGCATTACATGACATTTAAATTGAATTGGTTGCCAGCTGCTCACCTTGAGAGCATGTCAAGCTTGTGGCCTCTCTCTATACACTGCCATTTGCCATTTGAATCTCATTTGCATTTTAGTGGCATGCCGCAGGCGGATACACAACATAATTAAATAGCAGGAACACTTTGTTAACCACACTACTCAATAAATATCCCTTTGCAATTGCAATTGCAATTGGAATTGGCTGCAGAAAAACTGATTTGATTCTGTCGGTTAATCGAGTGATATTTCTCGTGTCCTCTCCTATCCAGTCCAGTTCTATCCAATCAGGTAATGAAATGCAATGCAACTTTGTTGAACAGCAGTTGAGTAAATAACGGTGAAGGAGACAACTCTAATAAACTGTTATTATTATTGATTTCTATTTGCTTTCCTGATTTCTTCTTGATTCCATCGCATTGTGAATTGTGTTGCTTGATTTTTTTCCATCTCTGAAAGCATTTCCCCAGAGCTCTCGTGCTTGCCACATAAAAGATATGATGTCATCTGATGTAAGCTGCTGCAGTTTGAAGACTGCTCAACTGGAATTCGAATGAATGCGACTGGTCCGGTCTGCCCAGAGCTTTGTTGCCCATATAAATAATATTATATATGTAGCAAGTATTTCACTGCTCACAACTCGTTCACTTGTATGTTGTCTGCACTCGGGGAAAATGTAGAATTAAGGAAATTGTTTAAAAACTTAAATTTCACATTTTCGATTTCTTGTAAATTCGAATTCGAGAGACAAATTTCGAGCTTCTTCATATATTTCATTTATAAGTGTGAGCAGCAAATGTTTAATTAAAGTTCTTGCGGCGCCACAACATTAAAATTTAATATGCAACTTTTTTACTAATACTTACTTGATGTTTATGAACAACTGTGCTGAGCATATTTAACTATCAAATCTTTTTTTAATACATTTAAGCCTCCATTAAGCGCAAATTGTAAGCGCAGCAGAGCTTATGTATGTGTGCATGTGTGTGTGTGTGTGTGTGTGTGTGTGTGTGTACATGGCTAGTGGTCAGTTTGTGGTTTGTGGAGCTTTACAGCAAATCAATGATTCGCCCGGTGGGAGATGAAATTTTATTATCGCAAAATGATTTCATGTGCCAAATATTTGGTGAAATTGGCACTGACTGTCCGTAATGCTCCGACAGTGCCCCCAATGGTTTGCTTTGGCTTGGTTAATGGTCAGTCTTTTACGATGCTGGTCGTGGTCGGTGGCGTGTATGTGTATGTGTATGTGTGTGTCGGTCATGCGCCAAGTTCGCTTTAAGTGCACTTTGCCTTTAATCTGACATTATTGTTAACTTACTTATCGATGGTGCGATTATAATATTGATTGCGACAACGATGACCATTAACTGAGTTTTCGTGTTCATTTTGCAGGCATTTGGTACAACAGTGATCGAGACCACCGCGATTGGGTACGCGTTGCCGGGCGATAGTACCCATTGTACCCTGTCAAAGGGTTAAGACCATCATCACTGCGCAAATCGTCCTTCTCCAGCAACAGCAGCATCAACAACGCTTGTCCCCCGCCGCCACCCACGCCGCATCAAATCCAATCGATAGCCGGCAGCAGCAGCAGCAGCCAGCTACAGAAACATCATCCGCATCAGCAACAGCATTCGCATCCGCATCAACACAGGCGCAGCAGCAGCTCAAGCCACACAGGCAACAGCAGCTTGGCCACCAAGCCTGCTATTAATTTGCTTGCCAATCAGCAGCAGGTCAACTATTTTGAGTTCCCGCCCACTACACGTAGTGTTGGCTCGCTGTTGGCCAGCCGCTATACCAGCACCAGCACCACCACCACCGCCAACGCCGCCGCCTCCACGCCGTCGCTTAATTGCACTCCGTGCAGGGGCAGCAACTGCAATAGTCCCACAGCAACAGCTGCAGCAAATTCTAGTTACAGTTCTGCGGTTGCCAAGGCGGCCGCTTCGACAGCCTGTGCACTTCTTGCCACGTGCCACGTGGCCAGCAGCACACATAACACAACCTCAAACCCGCACCGCTACTCGCAGCAACAGCAGCAGCAACAGGAACAGACACAGGTACTTCATCAAAGTTCAGACAGAGACAGAGACAGAGATAGAGAGAGAGACAGCATGGGTAGACGTGAGATTAAACGTTCAAATACAAGTGGCTCCACTTCACGTTCCTATGACAGCGGCAGCGGTAAGTAGGACTAAGACTAATAATATCATTTGCAAAACTTCTAACTCAAAGCATTTATTTTAGTTGTATGCAAACATTTCAAATGAGCTTGTTAATTTTAAGAAGAAGATTAATTAATTTAATAGGAATTCAGGAATTTATACAATTTAATAATCAAAGTACTCATAATCGAAATCGAGCATTGACTAATACAAATCCAAACTTTCATTTGGATATGAAATTCGATTGGCCGAAAAATGTTTTCGGTTTATTTCAACATTTTCGAATCTTGGCAACTCACCTGACTGACTTAAATCAGTTATTATTTGTAGTATTTTGGCCATTGAAGTTACCACACCACGTACGATGTGGTATTAAAAACGTATTATTTTTAACATGTATTTAAATCTATAAATTACAAAATGGATATGAAAAATATGTTTGCACAAAACACAAAAATGTTTCGCATTTCGGTTTTGCAAACGCTCGACAAACGCGTTTTGTGTTGTCAGTTAAGTAACGGCATTTTGTTGAAAGGACACAAACACAAATCAATTAAGCCTAGCAGAATAGTAGGCGACGTGGGCGTGGCATTACAGTAACCGCAAAGTAATCGCCTTACGGACTTGTGCGTGGGTGGGTAAATGCCATTGCAAGAGACATTGTTCTGGCAAATTAAATCAACTGAGATTTGTTGGAAAACTGTCGCCGACTGCCTAAGGACTTATGTGCGGCTTACAAAACTCCTTGCCATCCAAGAGAATGTGAGATGACAGCGAGCTAAATGCGAAAAAGATTGACAAACAGACACACACACCGGACAGACACACACGCACCCTCACGCACAATGTCTATGTCAATGTTCAGGGATAAGTAGACAATAGAAAATACATCAAGTTACTTGCACTTTTACCGGTGGAGTGAACTTTATTTATAACTAAATTTGATGTTGCCACAATTTAAGTGCTCATATACAGCTGATATTTAGCTGAGCTAAACTATGGCAAATGATAAATGTGCTATAAACAATAATGCAGAGCATGCACCTATGTAAGAGGCAGCACACAGAGAGAAAAATGACGAAAAATTGCAAATGAGATTGCGCAATTCTACTTGAAACAAAACTTGATAATTTGTTGCTAATTCAAAGATGAAAACATACTTATTTGAGGAGTATATGTACTTGATGATTCGGATTACTGAAATCGTACGCAAAACACCAAATAATTGCGAGACGAAAGTTATTGCATTCTAAATATATTATGAAGATTTCTTTTCTCTCTGTGTAGCTTATAAGTACAAATGTATGTATATGGATAGTATATATTGAGCAATGTGAACAAAGCAGACTAGTTTCTGGTTTTTTTCTATACAGTTGCGGTGTTAATTAAAATAGTGTTGGGACAAATCAAGTAAAAATAAAAAAATAAATCATTTCTGCTGCAGATGCAATACTTAAGTACAACGGGGCTTAATTATAAGTGTGGTTGAAAGAAGGGGCAGACCAAAAGGGATTACGACACTCTGAGGTGGTCGAGTGGCAAGCACTAGGAGCAAGTTGAGATTATTTCCGAGATGCTATGCTCGCAGTACTGACGATTGAAACAGTCATACAAAGAACCCAGATCAGGGAGACTGCAGCACAACTGCGAGGCACGATAGCAGGCACTGCCTGAGTCCTGGACGGGATCCGTGGGATACAGCACGGCATCTGTAAATAGTGATAAGCGATTGAGTTACTACACGTAGTCGGGGGGGGTTGACTCACCTTGACGTGGCCGCTGCCGAAAGGGCCTGGGCTGAGACTGAGACGCCTGTGGTGCCTGAGAATGAGACGCAGGTGCAGGTGCCACTGGCGCCTGGGTTGTAGTGTCAACATTCCCATTCCCTGCAATTAAAAGGGGCACGGAATGTGTTAGCTTTCCTATGGGCGCATGCATGTGAGAATGTGTGAGTGTAAGCTAGTGCGGACTGGATTGTATGAGTGCTACGTCTATTTACACAATTAATTGAACCTTCACTTATTTGCACTCCACTAAACAAATATGGCCTGGTTGACCATGCAGTTATTCTTAACAACAACTGTTGGCCATCAAGTGATAACATTGTTGCTTATTTACTTTAATTAGAATCCACACTGCCGAAGACCCTCTCTCAGTGTGTAATTTGTGAATTGTTTCGTGTGCGTATTTCAAAATTTAACGAGAAGACAGAAGGTCGGTTTTAATTGTTGCAACTTGTGAGTGGTATGTCGAATGTCGTAATGGGAGATAGTTAATTAAAGATATGTGCTTATGTGGTTAATTAACAATAAGTGTTTATGTTCATAACAGGACTATAATTGAGCGGGGCATGTGCATTTGTGGTGCATCCAGTTAGTAAACAGTAGTTGTGTTCAGAGTTGAGCAAGTTTATTAGCAGCAGCAGTAGAAAATTAGACAATAAATTAACAGACTAGTGAATGCTCGTCATATCACATTATGTATAAATATATATATATATATATATAAAGCCGTAACGTATTTAATGTTGATCAAGAATAAGGTTTATTCAATACTCGAACCGTGTATTCTAAATAACTAACAAATATTTTCCTGTATTGCTTTTATATGTCTATATATACATATATACATTTAAAAACCACCCATAGAATTGCTGGTCAATCTATGCCAGGATTCAATTCCATGAAAACTGTGCGATCGCTTTATCGCGTATATTGTCCGCACAAGGATTGACGCCCCAGAAGGCGCCATGGCAACCGAATGACTCAAAGCAATTGTATCGTATATCATTGCTGCCCTGCGAGCAGCAGTTCACAATTGCCCAAACGCAGCTGGACGCCTTGGCTGGTCGGGCTGGTCGGGTCGGTCCGGGGATGGTCCAATGTGGTGCGCTGGTCACCATGGGTCGCTGTGGTCTGGGGCGGTTGGTGGGCCCTTTTGGCCAGAATTGTGCTGGCCGGGCGGTTGTCCGTGCTGTGACGTAACAAGAACGAACGAATGAGTGTTAAAAAGATTGATGTGTGAGGTAGAGAAAGCCACAAATGCATCAAAGCATAGCAAAGCCTAGATGGGATTACAATGCCAGAATCATGTTATACACAATTTTTGATGATATGATATCCATATGAACCGATGAGCCGCTATGTAACTGTTGCGAGCGCATTAATACTTACATCCTGGAGGACGATTATCACTTGCTGGCCAGGGCACCCGATCTGTATATATTAAAAAAAAAAATTAGCATTTCAAAGATATCGCGTTCAGGGATATATTTCAGACAAACCTTCTTCAGGGGGTGACTGCCAGTTATTCCAGCTGGAACCACCGGAGACATCATCACTAAAGCTACCACCACCACCGCCGGAGCCACCACCGCCGGAGCCACCACCGCCGGAGCCACCACCGCCGGAGCCACCACCGCCGGAGCCACCACCGCCGGAGCCACCACCACCGAAGCCACCACCGCTGGAGCCACCACCACCGGAGCCACCACCGCCGGAGCCACCACCACCTAACGATGGTAGCTCTGGCCGACCCAATTCGAACAATGAGTAGTCGGCATCTTCTGGATTCGAATTGTGGAACAGGCTATTTGGCTCCTCGATATCGAAACCGTCACGATTTCCGACATTTACTTCGTTTGGGGTAATTGGTTTTTGGGCTTGCCACCGACTCAGTTTTCCACTATACTTTGGATTGTTCCCACGAACCGGATAACTGCAATAACAATTATTTATTCTTACATTATCTACAATTTCTCAAATTCGAAAATCAATTTTTGATGATATAATTGTCACATTTACATCACTAATTACGCATTCAACAAGAAACTCATCTCAAAAATACGTATTCGTTGTACTTGAATTAAGAATTGGATTTTCTTTGTTTAAGTGTACTTACCGCAGATAGTTCGACTTTGGCGCAACGCGTATATTGTAGAGAACTGCGGGTTGTTGGTAAAAATTGCGACGCGAGTAGGGATTGTCGGCCTGACGACGATGGCGACTGTGATATTTCTTTGGATACTTTTGGGGCAAATCCTCCTTTGAGGGCTGCACAACTTGGGCAACCTCAAAGTTGTCGGCGGCTGAGTCATCGTCGTTCATTACTAATGGTGTCTCCGGGAGCACATCAAAGACGATCTTTTCCGTTGGCTCCTCGATCCTCAATAGCTTGGCAGCGGATTTCAAGCGATGATGCCGAATACGCTGTTGACCTCTGAACAGTTTTGGATGAAAAGTTTTGTTCTCGCTTTTACTGGGATCTGTGTGGTGCGCAAGTGAATACGAAATCAATATTAAATATATCGATATGTGTAGCAAATATACTTACCATAATCTTCGGTGACAAAGTCCTCCTTGTACATGACCACCGGGTGATCCTCGTGCATAACACCATCGACAACTTTTACGTGATGGAACTGCAGCAGAGATGTAAAAGTTGTAACTGTAGCAAGAACTGTAGCAGGCTACTTACCTCAACGTTGTCCACATCCGGTGGCAGGGATGCGATGTCTCCTTCATTTTCTGTGGAGGGTCGACTGGCTGCTTGCACCACAAAGAGCAGGAGAGTCAGTAGCAGGACCGGAAGTGCAGAGCCGGCAATTGTTTGCCTCTTTTGTTTCATATCCTTTGGCTTTTGGGGTGTTGGCTTGGAGTGCTTACTACAATTGACAGAGAGCATAGATTCATCATTGGTTAGTTGGAGGAGCATAGTGTCAAGTTTTATTGTACGAACTCAATCTTAATTAGTAGCAAACTTTTGTGGCTGCAAATTTTGTTGCTTTGTTGTGGCCTTACTTTTCGGAGTTTGGCAACGCCTCGAGTTTGCTTTAAATTAGACATCAACTTTCGGTGCAATTTTTCTTAGCTTTGCTGCATGTTTTGCCTTGCGGTAAACTTTTCGATTACTGTTCTCTGACATCTGTTTTGTTTTTCTAGCATCGTGGCTTGAAATTATTACGGCACTTTACCATCTAACCAAAGTGGCCTGGACTCGTTTAGACTTTTTCACGCAAACTTTGCTTAGTTGTCAAGAAGAAGAAGAAGAAGACGACGAAGAAGAAGAAGAAGTCCCGACACAATAGCCAAATCTCGAAAACTTACAACAATGTTTGTCCAAGTTTGTCCTGTTTGAACTAACTCACTTTGAATTTCTTTGGCTTCCTTCAAATTTGTATTCAAATTGTTCCGTTATTATTTCTTATATATATTTTGATGTTTTATTAGGACGTTTCGCTTCGGAGATCGAACCGATACTGATCTCATGGCGGGCAAAGCGCTTCAATTTAAAGGAATGCCAACAAATGCCAGCTGAGTATGTACGTCATAAGCACACGCCTATATATGTATGTATGTATATATTAAAATGGAACAATTGAACATTCATATTTATACAGAATTATTAATTGCACGCGGTCTGCTCTATATATGTATGTACATACTTACGCATACATACAATCTACATAGAATTAAGTGTCAAAAGCGTATCATTTTCTTAAGCCCCATAACGCATTAACGTATTGTGATCATCAAGATGAGTAAGGTATAATTGTCACCAATTCTTACTGCCAAAAATAATCTTTTGTTTATAAACTTTGTCAACAAGGAAAGTTGAGTCATAGACACAAACATAGGAATACCACCTGCTCAAATATTTATAGCTTTATTTAAACAATGATTAGTAATAAAATGAGTCTCGTAAGGGGAAATGTTTCAAGCATATCTTTTGCCAGATTGTCAAATAAATTGGTAACATGCTCGACGTCACGTGAGATCTGAGAATCGCCGAAAGCAAAAAGTCATATTTTCAGCAGAAAAATTAAAACTTGAGAAAAAAATTAATTTCTTATTTTATATTATATAAAACATTGTTTTTAATATTGTTGAATATTTTGTGGTTTCTGACTCAACTGGGTTCCTCCAACAGTAAAAATAAAAACGACAAAATATTATCATTACTAAAGCTGTCAAATTCAAGCCATAAATCTAATGCAGTAATCTAAGCAGTGGATAGAACAAGAAGAAGAATTAGATAGAGTCATTCAGAGATAGAGAGAGAGAGAGAGAGAGAGAGATAGAGAGAGAGAGAGAGAGAGAGAGAGCGATTATTTGAATACTATATTTATGAATTTCTGAATTGCTATTAATAAACGGCAACAGAGAGAAAGTTATTGATGTGGTGGAAAATTGTTTCTTCTGCCTGTTGCACAAGCTAAATATATCAATTTTACTAATTTTTCAAAATATATTTGAATTTTCGCAAAGTTGGCAAAACACATCATTTCGTATTTTATTGGTTTACCATTTACCAGTTAGCATGTCTATCGACAATGTTGTTTCACATAATTTAATATTGGCAGCACTTTTCCATATGCAAAACATTAAACCCAATGAAGTGTGCCACAAGTGGGGGCAACTGCGGTTCTCTTTTATGCTGACTGCGAGAAAATAAACAAAATCAATAATTCGCTTTCTCAAATGAGCCGGATTTATTTCCAGCAATTTATTTATTTCAGATAAACTTTATTGAAAGAAAAAAAGTGCAACAATTTGTGAATTATTTTCATAATTTTCGTACTGCGATTCGGATTGCGATTTTTATCAATGGCCATAAAATTCACATTAATATTTAAAATCCAATTTTCGCAAAGAGAAATGAAATTCACACGCTTATTTTTTTTTTGTGACTTTTACAAATTATCTGATTGTTTGTTTCATTCATATTTGATCGTAATATATTTCTACATATTTATTTTTGGAGAGGCTTTAAGGTGCGGTGCACAAATTTGATATAGATTTTTGAAAATTGGTGGACACGCACTTAATTGAACCGAACTCATCAGTGCAAGTGCGTAACACAAATAAATACAATGAATGTGGTGCCAAGGACTTGTCAGACTGGAGCCCCCCATATAAATATGATATTAATAGCACACAAGTCATACGCAAACACAAACTGGCTACTGAAATGTGGGCCATTCAGCACTTAAGTATTTATTTATGGACTGAAGTGGAGGCAGCACTCAATTGAGTGCTTGAGTGTTTAGCCATCCGATCAGCCATTTGCCTTGCGATCCGCTGACCAATGAACCCACCACCTTTCGACCGAATAACAGGCAAATTGTATTTCATAAGCGACCAAGAAACTTGCCACAAGCTGCCAGACGAACACAGACGACATACAGCTGCATTGCAGACGTTACGGGTACAGTCAAAGAAATTACTTTATTTATGTTAGCAAGTCATACTGAAAAGCAAATCATTGCAGTGCAGCAACAGCAAATCCCAATCAGTAATACTAAAAATAAAATTATCATCTTATTTTTAATTCGGAAATGCTTTCCAAAATTTAGATAAATATTTAAAGGTTTGTTTTAGTTTCGAAAGTAATTTGTAATCTGGAATTTTAATTAGAGGAAAATTATAATTTCAATTTAAGAGAGAATGTTTAATGCATAACATTTTGTGAGTGTGCAAGGCCACACGTCCGTGCTTGGAACTGCTTTGTTGCATGGAACTGGGTGGCAGGAAAAGTGCAATTTCGCCAAATGACCGTAATGGAACCATTTAGCTGGTAAACTGGTCACTTGCCTCAAAACGACGCCGATGGCCGAGCCAGTCAAGCGTGTCCTCGTGTCCTGGCCAACTACTTCTATGCAACCACCTGGCCAGAATGAAGGCAACGGTGATGGCGATGACGATGGCGATGACGATAATTGCACTGTTTGCACTGCGGCTTATATGGAGCAAACTCTGAACTCTGTAACAGAGCTTATCTGAATGAATAGTTGACTGACATCATGAGGCAGGACATTGTCGTGGTCAGGACAGTGCTTGTAAATCGGGCGGCCGTAAAGTGACACGGTATTCGGTATTCGGTATTCGGTTTGGCAGCGATTTTCATATTTTTCAGCTACGCAAACAGGCGGCGATGTCAATCAGAGTTAATTGAAAACATGCACATTTTCTGGGAAATCTCATCAATGTCAAATAAACAAGACACATTGCCGAAAGTGATTAAAAGTAAACAAAACCGTGCGTAAATAAAAAATATGCAGCGAGGTAAGCATACTTGTTGGCAAGGCAATATCTTTTGATGACGTGCATAATGATGAAAACTAAAGCAGACTTAACTAACAAAATTCAATTTAAAATGCTGCTGCTACTTAAGCTCATTTCTCAAAAACAAAAACAAAAGCAAAAACAAAAATAAATAAAATGAAGGCAAACAGTTGATGCCAAAACGTGCACGTGACGTGACGTGAATTGAAATACCTTTACCCACATTAAGTAGCTTACAATGGCCGGGCTATGGCCATAGGAAAAAGCAAACTAATTTGTTGCGTTCTATTCATGTGTCAAAGTGTCGTCCTGTCATATGCACAGAATGCCTCACACAATGGCAGCACATAGTTGCAGCTGAGATGCAAATGCCATTTACATTTCCTTTCACACTGTGCCCTGCCACCTTCTGTTGGGCATAATTAAGAGTGTGTTTTTTTTTTTTGGTTTGGCTGTCCAATCAATGCACAAATCAGAGCTTTGTTAGCTGCTGCAGTGTAATTATGCGTTGGCATTGTGCTGCCTAATGAGATTTAGTTCGTTAGACGATGCGTATACGTAACACGAGCGATGACACCCATTTCCATGAAATGCCGCCAGCTACTGTCGGCTTTTTTTTTTTGTTTTTGGTATGGGTTTTGTTTCTTCTTTTCATCTCTCAGCAGATTTTTCTTTTGTTTTTTGTTTTTTTTTTTGCCCGTTTGCGTTTGTTTAATGCGCACACACAGTGGATATAAATAAATTGACGCCTTAAAAGTAGGCAACACTTTTATAATTCTACCTAGCAGGTGGGAGAACCTCAGTTTATTAGGGTCCTCCATTCATATTGGTAGTGGCTACATGTACCTACCATCGGTCTTTGGAATTTCTCAAAAAATAATGTATAATTAGTTTATGGCAGGCAATTACTTTTTTTTTTTTGACTCTGTGCCATTTGAGCTGTCAGACACTGTACATATGCTATTTGCAGTGTGGTCCGCAGCAGCAAATATTTTGCAAAATGAATGTCTTTTTGCGTTGGTTTTCATGCGTTGCTTGGCTTGGGCTTAAATTATGCACGCTGCCTTTTTCGCTTTCTGTTCTGTTCTCTGTCGTTGATCTGACTGGGAGCTTGGCCCACGGGCAAAAAACTGCCAACTTTTTTGTTATTATTGTTCAAAATGTTTTTCTTTTTCTTCATTTTTTTTTGTTTTTTTGTTGTTGTTTTGTTGTTGCTCACATCAAAACTTTGCTTTGTGTGCTCGGAAAATGGGGCAAAAGTAAAAACAATACAGAAGCAAATGCTTATTCTTGCTGGAGCAATGTACTACCCTGAACGAATGTTCAGTTTGTCTGATCATTAAAAATATATGAGGCTAGTGGGTATATAATATTAATGAACCAGCTGCAACTTTGCAAATCAATCTGCGGCCAAACAAAACACATACAATGTGTTTGGAGAACTGAGGTTTTTGTAAATTTCCAAACTGAATTCACTGCTTATTTTTTATTTACAACGAGTTTAAGCCATGTTTAAATAGCGATTTTATTACTAGTGCTGGCTGTTGTTATCACGGCGCTGTCCAACATGGGATAAAATGTATGCAATTGGGTGTAACTGAAGTTTGGGCACCGACATGTTACTTTCACAGACCGCACACCAAATTACAATGTGGAGAGCAACAACTAGGGGAGAGTGTGGCAGCTGCTACAAGTGGCTGTCAAAGTTGCTCGGTTAGCAAGCATGCTCGTTGTGACAGGACTTGGAGTGGGCTGGTTGCCACAAATACCACTTACCCAGGATCTGCAGTTCTAATTGCTAAAGTTGCGCCAAAAAGCCAAAAGCCAAAAGAGACGGGCTACCAAATTATATGCACTCGGCGGCGGCAACACAGCATGCAAATTCCCAAAATTGTGTGTGTGTGTGTGTGTGTGTGCTTGTATATTGTGTGCAAAAAGAAAAATAAAATTAAAAGCACTGAGAGGTTAAGCACTGGGATTTTGGGTAGGGAGGCTCAGTCCTTGCGGCCAGTTTGAAGTGGCGCAACGTGGTCTCACAAAATATTTATTAGTTTGCATAGCCAACAATTCAGATTAGACTGGGCCATCTGTCTGATTAGCACACAGGCCAAGTGCAAGTCAAATAGTATGTGCGTGTGTGTGTGTGTGTGTATATTATATACAACTATACATAAATAAGACACGCCCAATTGGCTTAATGGCAATGTTGGCAGGCGCCACAAGCAAAGACAAAGAATCGCTGCTTTTTCACTGACGCCAAAGCTGAGTTACGATTTAAGCAGCTTAACGGTCATCAAATGGCCATTTTCATTTTGTGCGCTGCTTTGCATGCACACACAGGACACAGGACACAGGTCGCACAGGATAATGGAAGCAGGACGAGCCAAATTAATGCCAAGCGGCTGCCGCTGAATACCCATCGAGCGACCAGCAACCAGCGACCAGCAACCAGCGACCACCAAACGAGCGACGTACAATTGACAGCTAAATTGTCTGTCAATTTGTCTCACTGCCTGATTGCGTTGCGTTTGTGAGTGGCTTTGGGTCTCTCCTTATGTGTGTGTGTGTGTGTGTGTGTGTGTTTGTGTGTGTGTGTCTCTGTATCTGACTGTTTGGTTTGCATTGTTGTGCATTGATGGCTGTTGTCAGTGTGCGACGCCTGTGTTTTATTACCGCACAATGAACCAAAATTGTTGTTGCGATTGTAATTGTTGTCTATCTTTCAATCGATGTTGTTGTGGTAGATGCCACACACACGCACACACACACTCGCACACACACACACATGTTCAGCTATTGCTCTCTGTCAAGCTGTGTCGTCTTTTTTCTCAGTGTATGCCTGTGCGCTCGTGTGTGTGTCAAGGGTTCACATTTGGCGTCAACAACGCAGGGCAAGTTGAGGTTTATCCAAATTCAAAGAACAGCTCGCTCACCCAAGATTGCGACTACACTTTGGAAAAATGTGACAAAGTTTTTTAAACACAAATCTCAAAAGGCAGCTACCATTTTATGCTCCGAACCCTGAACCCATTTCAAATGTGAAAAGCAATGAAGACAATGAAGCTGAAGTTGTAAAACGCTTCACAAAATTTTATAATTTTGGGAATGAAGAAATTATTTTCGACATAAACATTACTGTCAAAATTTTCTTAATATTTGTGATTTATATACGTTTTATGTCTTATGTATATTTTCAAGTTTTCTCGATTTTCTGGATTCTATTGCATAGTTTTTCTTTTTGTGAGTGTAGCTTGTGCTGACTCCAGCGAAAGTTGAGCTGTTTTTTCGCCTTGTTTCGGTTTTGTTTGCTTGTGCTGCTTTTTGGGACTGACAGCACCGGCAGCTCCTGCAGACACTAACACACACACAACCGAATATACACATATGCATGCCACATCATACATCTGTATATGTATTGAGGTTTGCCCCACTGTGGAGGCTGTTGTCTAAATAATGCAAAGTAGCAGCATCAAATGACGGCAGCAAATGTGACTTCAAGTTTTAATGAAAATGCCGAACCGAGGCAAATATGGATAACCACTCAAACGCTACATATACATATATATATATATATAGGCAGATCCCTCGAGTGCCATACAATGAAAAAAAAACACACACACTTACATTAAATTTCAAGTGGTGCTTAAGCATTGGCCAAAATAAAAATATCCGCCATATGTTGTGGAGATCAATGTGACGTCTGCATTGGAAATTGCATTGAGTGCTAAACCCATTATGTGGCAATTGAATTTCAAAACAAGCATGTGACTCATACGTCCCATAGGATAATGTTGACCATATGCCATGCCTGCCAGCCAGATGCTTATTTATAGTCTCTGCTCTGCTGCAGAAGCAGTGGCGGCATTCCGCTTCCACTGGTTGTCCCGCAGGATCCATTAGTTGTGGTTAGCTGCGGTCAATTTGGTTTAACCAAGCAGGAGACGTCACTGGTTGCCAGGCAGGTTGCCAATATGCTTAACAGTCCACATTCGCGTAGGCTTCAGCAGTGTCGAGGTGGGCCAAGAAACACTGTCAAGTTATCAAGGTATTCGACTGGTGACTCAACGTAAAGTGTACCCAGCCGATAATTATTTACTTTCCTTGGAATTTGCTTTTGATGTAAATACAATTGAACGATCTAGTTTACCGAATGGGGTTAACAGCCATCTGACTATTTCCCAGTCGAGATATATTCAATATGAGTAATCTGTGTAAAGCTGTCAACTTCTACGGATATCTATAAATGGCCAGCATTTACAGCGTGCGTCGTTTCGTTGCCACCCACGTGTCAAGGCGGGTCTCGAAATGTATCATCATAAATCATAAATCATAAATCATTTTGTGTGTCACGACTGCAGTTTGCAGTTTGTCGCCAGTCAATTTACTTCAATCTCAATGCACGGGCATGTCGCACGAATTCAATAAATCAAACACGTGATAAACCCATAATGTGACCAGGCAATCATCAATGTGGCACGCCTTTTTTTTTTTGTTGTTTTTTGTGTAAGTGGGCGTGGCAGCTGACTACTGACTACTGACTACTGACTACTGACTGCCAACTGCTGACAACTGTGAATGTCACCTAATGCGGTCAATTAGTGAAACAAAGGTCTCTCGCGCTCTCTCTACTAATTAAAACGCGCTGAGCAAACAGTTAGTTTTCCCCACCATAATGGGAGGCCGAAACACGCACACCATACACACCCACATTTACGCGCACCCACACATAGAGACACGTTCTGTGATATCAAAAGGGGCAGAAGCACGTGCGAATTGGATTTGTGAGGCATCGTCACATTTGTTCGCTCATTTAGTTTGTTGATTGATGCGAAACAACGGGCAGACGTGGAGGCTGCTCTCCGGACGGATAGAAGGACAAAAAAAGCATTACGCATACGCTTAATTGGATGATTAATAAGATAAATAGCGAAAATGTTAAGAAAATACATATTGAGAAAGCGAAAAGAAGAAAGCATTCATATGCAAAGTTCCTAAAATACACGCCAAAAAACAAACAAATAAATATATAAATATTTAAGATTATATAAGAATATATGTATATACATATATATGTATATATATAACATATTCTCTATCAGTATCAATAGCCCAATATATTTAGTAAATACCTATGCTGATTATACTCCGCATTCTTACTGCTGACAATATATATTTTTCGCCGTCGGTCCACAGATGAGCGAGCACCTAGAGATCCTAACTGAACTCTTTGGCTGCAAGTGCTTTAACTCAACTGATATGACGGACAACATTTATCAACATCATTCAATTATATTCTATGGCTTCCATTTGAGCAGTGAGTCCGCACATAAGTTCTGGAATAAAAAAATATATTTTTGTCACGAAAAAACTCTTTTCACATTTATATGGCTTTCGTCCTTCGACAATTTAGTTGTTTTTAGATTGATTTTTGGTATTGTGCACACATACAGAACTCAAAATGCCGTTTTTTGATTTTTAGTTTTGACATTCGCATTTGCATTGTGTTTATTTCCAACATAATGTGACAATCCGACCAATACGGAACATCCTTACTCTTTTACACTATAAGCCCCTTGAGAGTGGGATCGGTTTTTCGAGGCTTTGGCATGGAAAATATAATTTGGGAAAGCAGTAAAAACTTGCATGTACAGTTGTGGAAACTGTTGCTGGAAAGTTTTGAGAAATATAAATGTTGGTCGATGTGCTGTTAAGGAAATGCAATGTGAGTGCTTCTGGAGCTCATTCTGCTAGGGTATACAAATGTGGGCGTGTCAAAGTTAGCTCTTCTTTCCGATTTTGAACTGACAACTGACGTCACAGCAGCTGATTCCCGTTACTTTCCAAATCTGGTGTCATCTTGTCAACTTAGACGGCTTGGATTAGCCCGCAGAAGAATTGCGTCATGTTTAATGATCTCATGCTGCTCATCAAAATATTTTGAACACAATTAATTTCCGTTTCTTTGTGCATTGGCCGCGACCAAAAGTTATCATCACAATTAAGTTCAAAGATACTCTGAGAACCCGGGCGCAAACAAAGATTAAACTTATTCGCAAATTGATAGCGGATGTACAATGTGGTATTTGAGTTGAATACAAACTTGGGATTATTACTCGTAATTTAACATGCTTGC
Source organism: Drosophila cognata (assembly GCA_035041535.1). Lineage (NCBI taxonomy): Eukaryota > Metazoa > Arthropoda > Insecta > Diptera > Drosophilidae > Drosophila > Drosophila cognata. The sequence goes on along the minus strand of JAWNLC010000571.1, from coordinate 4,706,543 downwards.
TCATTAGGGGAGTTGATTTGGCGTCGCCCCTAATGCCCGACATGCAACAGCATGCACAATAATTGTAGTTGTAGCGTACAGTTATTGTTATGACTTGGCCAACTTAATTGCACATAATTTGTGATTTGTGATACACATGTGTGCACCAAATGTGGCTCCAAATAGTTTTGCATTCCCACTTATTGCGGTTAATGAGCAATTTTCACACCTATCTCAAATATCGATTCGAATTTGATTCGCATCACATGCAGCAACAATGGCTAACAAGTAATTTGGCAATTTAATTAAAGGTATGCACTTGATGGAAAGTGTAATCAATTGAAAATGACATCAGATGCACTCGTTGTACATACATACATATACACACATATGTACATATGTACACACATATATGTGTTTACTGAAACATTCATTGTTTCGCTATATTAAAGTAGACAACAAATTGAATCTTTATGTTAATTTTATTCAAGAAATCACTTACAAAACTCGTTAATAAGCTCGTAATTGATGACAAAATTACTGTCAATATATGCATGTATTATGTGGTATTTAACGGTTTTATTACCAGTATGCTAATCATACTAAACATTGCTATTCACTGACGCGTTCCTTATTATTATCAGACATAACTTTGAGGACGTCATTGAACTTTCCGAGTTCTTGTCGGCGGCTTTTAAATTTATTACCCACAATTCCCCATGAGTGAAATTATGATGAACATTTATTCAGAAACGTAATGAATAATGTTAGCTATGTTTTATTTGGGGGTGTGTGCATTTGTAATTGCCATTTAAATAAATTGTACATTTTTGTGGTTGACCGTTTCTGGTTTGTCCCACGTTTCTTGCGGTTTTCAATGAATAAAATAACAGTTTGTTCACACGTCAGATCTTGCGGTGCAACTCTTGTAGTAATAATATTTTATTATAGTCGTATTGATTCATAGTATTTATATTTTTGGATGTTCATTCATTCAATGGCCCTGTTGCTATTCTATTTTTGGTGTTTGCCAATGTATGTTATTGCTTGTCATCGTTCAAAGATGAATAAGAATTGTGAAAACCGAAAAGGCAGTAAGCCAAAAAATGAGTCACAGCGTAAAGAGAAAGAAATCCCAAAAAGGAGCACAGCCAAAAAGTTTTAGTACATACTTAAACACAAACATTTAAATAAAACCCGAAATTGAGGTTCATAATTAGCCAGAAAGGGAGTGGAGATCGCGCAACTTGCACACACAATGCCCCTTTAACCAATTTAAAGTGAAAACAAAAAATTAAAAAATATACCAAAAGAAAAAAAAAAAACGTGTAAGCACTGAATGCTAAAGCTGAAAGTGAAAACGAATAACGAATAAACAATAAACGGAAAATGTAAACACAGAAAATATAAACAAAATCGTTGCTTTGGCAGATATATCCAATAAATTATGTGCGGGTGAACATAAAGTACTAAATGCAAATAGGTTAAACTTGAACAAGCGAAATAAACCCAAAATAAAATACGTTCACTCAAATACACACACACACCCACACACCCACACACACACACATGTAGACGAACCGAAACTAATAAAGTTTAATAATGTTTTTGGGCCAATAAAAAACATGCTGGCACAAAGGCCAAAGTACACTCCAAAACAAGCTGTCCGAACACTTGCCGATATTTGGAATTTCACACACTCGTACTCGTGCAGAGTCTTAATTATGTGCAAACACCAGAACTAAATGCCGACAGCTTTAATGGATAAAAGTATCTTAGTGCTACAATGTGTATGAACATTTGACTCACACAACGCAAGTGTTTCTCGTAGCAAAAGTTTGAATATTCGACGCACAACACGAGTGCGTCTGCAGTCAAACACGAAATGAGACTGAAACTGAGTGTTTAAGTCGAAAAAGAACTGAAGACACGTTTTGTTTGAGGTCCAACTTATTTTTGTGTGGAGTTAACACACACACACACACACATCTACATATACACACATGTATACACAACACAACAAAAACTTTATGCACAATGCTCACTTTTTACATGTTTTGTATACTTTTTTGCTTGTTTTGTTTGCTTGTGTGTTTTGGCCAAATTAGCGACAACCGGTTTACACTGGTTGTCGTCGAGGGCAGTAAGGGGAGTGCCGTCAACAGCAGCAGCAGCAGCAGCAGCAGCAACAGCAGCAGCAAAGCTAAAGGTAAACAAATGCCGCTCCGCTCATTAGTCGCACACTCGCTCGCTGTGCGAATGGATGGGGAGCACGGAGCTTTCAGAGTAACAAATGCCGCAGTCAAACATTTGCAGGTTGATTTCTCATATCAGCCAACCCACTGATGGGAGTGGAGTCGAACTGTTTGGGTGCAGGTAGCACTTGGCAGACGTGGGAGCGCCAACAAGGTCGTGAGAGCTGCGTGAAAGCTCAGTGAGGGAAGGAGAAGAGGCGAGCGATAACTATAGGCAACACTCAGAGAAAAAAAAGTCATTCGCAATCAAATATCTACTTAACTGTTTACTCAAAGTTGCATTCCTAATAAAGTATAAGTTATTCGTGAATAAAAATTCGACATTAAAAAAAGTAAGTTGATATTTTAAAATGTGACTCAAAATTAGAAATGAATATTTAATTAATCAATTATATATAGATATGCAGCTTCAAACGATAAAATTCTTGACTTGAGAAAAATGTTGATATGATTTTTGGAAGCAACTGTTCTCAAATGTGAGCAATCATGCTTAGCTTACCCGAACATGATTTTCAATTTTGGAATAACTTATATGATTATAATATATGATTTGATATATCTGTTATATAATTTTGGCTTTGAGTTTGGCTTGAATGCACACAATTTTCTCATGCTATTCTCTGAGTGTCTCAATGGAAAATTGCCGCCACCGCGATACCAAAACAAACAACGTGAGACAGTGATCCCAGTGCAGTCAACGGTTGAAGTCGCACAGACAGCAGAGAGCACATACATCCATATAGACCCTGTACGTTTATCTTTACTCAGATGAGATGCATATTTACACGTACGATCGGGAACTGTACCCGACTAACTGATGAATTTTTATCTGTACCTTGGCAGTCTAGTTGTCTGGTTTAGGACTGGTCCAGATTCGCACATGGAAACGAGTTTAACAAGCGACACCAGTTTTCACCGGTTTTTGTTTTGTTTTTATCAATAATGTTAATTTAAGATAATAACATTTTTAATTGCAATCCTACTTGTCTCTACAATTTTATTGGGCACACTTCAATATTGACTGTTTAAAAACTGTTGAAATATTAATTGAATGAAAAGCCAAGAAATGGGTAGCTATTTAATAATGCCCACTGGGTCGGGTCGCTGACGTAAGAGGCTTTAAAAAAATGTGGGACTCACTACCTATATATATATATATATATATGTTCTTGATGTCAGCATTTATTGATAAGCCGTAGTGAATACAACTAATAGGCTTTAATTTGTGACGAGTTGTTCCCTAATGGCAATAGCAGCATGAAGCACATATGGAATACAAAAATAACATGATTCGCATATCAATAAGAAGCAAAAAACTTAATCCACATCTTAGCTCGAAGTCAACAGATTGTTCACGGTCCCAGGCACTTGTTCGCATAGTGAAACTGATCAAGAAGGATATGCGTTACAAACTGAACGATAGAATTGAAACACCCTTTGCCAGCGTATAATAGCAAAAAAATAAAAATTAAAATGAGATCATATGGTCATACGTATGTATGTATATATAGAAGAGAAAAACCAGTTGCATAAACAATTCTTAAAATGCAAATCAGCACAAATCGTGCTCAAGCAATACAAACATGGATAACTTGCAGCTTGCAACAACAACAAATAATGGCGAACTGTCGGCTGTAAGACGACAGTAATCAAGATTTCAAAAAAAAAAATGAATGTTATTAAGAACAATGATCAAGGAGAAATATTTTACAATTAAATTCAACATACATAAACAAAGTTTCTTTATAGTTCAGATTGCTTACCTTGCTTGGTTATTGTTGCTGGAGTTTTCTGCACTCTCTTTTACACCTCACTCTTTGGTTCTATCGAAATAATTCTCTTGCTTTGTTTTAAATGCTTGAAGAGTGCGTGTGTGAACTGGTCTGCCGCCGTCTGTCTTATAACATATATAAATTATAAATGATTTTTGTAGCAATTTAACTCAATAAAACAATCGATCGTTGACTCTTTGGCTTGCCGTTTGTTATATTTCACGAGTTCGTTATATGCTTGAGTATTCGTATTCGAATTCGAATTCGAATTCGAATTTTTGTTTTTATAGTCTATTTATGCTGCCTTTTGTGCTTCGCTATCACATTCGATTCGTATTTCGCTCGACCGTCGGCTGTGTTGTCTGTCGGATATTTTATTTGAGACTGAGAAGATCTCCCGCGTGTAAGACCTTATAATTATTCGTGCCTAGTTGCCATTCAATCGTGAGCACGCAAAGAGAGGGCAGACAGTTCTTTGCTCTCCTTGCGGGCTATTCTCTTTGTGGATACATTCTTACAAATAGGATTTGCAGCAGATATTATTATTTGTTTACATTTTTTCAGAATTCCCCACTGATTGTGGTCAAATGTGCAAAGTTCGCTGATTTGCTTCGCCGTACGTCACAGTTGGGAGAGCGTCATCACTGATGGTTCAACGGTTTTTATCAGTACAATCATATATTTCTTTTCCCGATTACTCTAAAAAATACACAATGCATGCTCATTATTTATGGGATGACTCATACCTTATTCCTTGCCAAGCTATATCTACAATCTGTAAAGTAAGTATTTGTACTGCACTTGGAGAAATATATGATGAACAGTACTTGATGAATGCACTGTATAGTTATGTCTGTCCCCCCTTTTGAAATGACTCGCTCGTCATATTTACACTCAAGTAAACATTTATGCGAGCTTTTTGAAAGACGTCCAATCAAGACCATAAAATATGTCACGTTTTGTATATATTTGAATAGATAGCCCATTAGCGATGCAGGTGATAATGAATGCTAATTACTGCCTTCCAAATGCCTCGACACTTTTTCATTCATTATTAATAAAAAATTGCATATATTTACTTGTTTCGTATATCGCGAATTTCCCATGCAATAAAATAATAAATTGATTTGCTAAAGCTTTATTGTTCCTCAATTTTTAGTTACCTTAATATTAATAATATTTTCATTAAACACAAGATAAAAATTATAAAATCTCTTTATGCAAAACTTTATTAAAACCATAAAGAAATACCTTTTTATGGCAATAACTAGAATTCAATTGCAGTATTTATGTTGCTTTTATTTTAAAATCATATATAAATACCTTACAAATGTAGGCCTAGCTGGCTACCATTTTGTGACGGCATTGGTGCTGTGCGTAGAGGGTTGGCAAGTGGGCGAGGGATCGCGGGTTCAAATCCGCAAAACGGAAGATTGTTAGGCAATTGGCAATTATGATTATTTTTAATGTGATTCATCATGGCATAATAGTTCGACTTAATTATAGACGAATAATTTCCGCTTGGATCGCAGAACAAAGTTGATGGTTAGTGCACGTGTCTACTGACATTTTTCCGAATTGAATGACAGTGTTTCGTGCAATTTCCTCACATTCTCTTTTTAATATTTGATGCAGTGCTGAAATCTGTTATTCTAATGAGATATTGTTTTATGTTTTGTTTTGCAATAGCAACCACAAATTTTGTTGGCAAATTCACGCAGAGCGTGCGACGCATTGTTCAAGATGTCAAAGACGAGGGTGCCCCAAGTGGCATGACACGCGACGAGGTCATCGAAACCAACGAACGCCTGCGCTCACTACGTCTGCGCCTCGAGGAGTCATACGACACGGTGAAGAAGGCACTGATCAACCTTATGAACAAGTACGGCGACTCGAAGAGCCATCGCAACATCTTTCAGCGCTATCCCATGCTCAAGCTAATGATAAAGGTTCGTATTCCAGTTGGTTTGGTTTCACACAGTAAATAGCGAGTCGACAATGTGGCTTTGTGGGTATGAGTATTATAATTAAAATTTATCTATTCAATATTAAACAAATAATAAGCTACTTTAATTTATTCCTAAACATAAACCTAACGGGAAATTTGTTATAAATATCATGCCAAACGAATTAAATACAGCAAATGTTAAACAATAAAATTTCTTATTATTTCTCTTAAGTTTCTTAAGTTGGGCAAAAAATATTCCAATTAAAAATGCTATAATTAAATTTTATAAAATGTTTGAATTATTTCAAAATATTCAAATTAGTAATAAAACTTGTTGACTTCAAGTTGTACAAAAAATAACTTAAATAAACATGTCATAATAAGACTAATTTTTGTTTAAATTAATAATATTTTTTTTTAATATTGATTTTATATTGAATTTGACACGTTTCCATTATTGCCCTCCATTTTTCTGTGTGATGTTTTTCGGTGCAAAGAAAAATATTAATGGTGCAAATTACATGTATTATTAATAGGAAGTGATACGCCTGGAGACCCAGTACTGGACGTTAGTGGACATACCGCGGCAGGAGAAGCAGGAAACCGTACCCTCGTACGTAATGCGAGCCTGTTCAATTATGGAAAAGACTCAAAAGTCTGGCGAGGGTGTGAAAACATCGGCTCGACTTGCCGAGGAGGCTGCGGAGCGCAGGGAGCGCATGGAGCGTTTGGAACGTAAGTTGATAACACCGGCTGACTGCTGGCTCGACTCGACTGGGAACAGTGATTAACAGCATCTCTCTATCCCCGACAGACATGACAACGGCGCAAATAGAGCTGGAGAACACACAGCTGATTAATGACTTGTATCGTTTGCTGAAAAAATATCTGGGCTTGCGGCACTTGATACGCGTGCTAAAGGTGAGCGCAAAATGAACTGACCTCCTCTCATTGAAAAAGTTGTTCTAAATGTCTCTGTTGTATGTATGTTTGTGCTTGTGTGTATCCGAACAGGAAGAGTACGGCAGCTCAAAGATGTATCCGATATTTCCACGTTACACAATGCTCAAGGACATGATAAAGGGCATTATGCACGACCCAGACTACATGGAGGTGTGTCACGAAACGCTGGCCAACTCCAACTGAGCCGAGGCCCCCGGAAATGGCAGGCGTCGCATGAGTGTCATTTGAGAGGGACACACATAGGCAGGACTGCACACACAAGCCAACGCATGATGGGAGTGTTGTGCGTGTGTGGTGTGTGTGTGTGTGTGTGTTCTAAATTCACATGCGTCTTTTCTGTCATTCCGTAAATGTTTAACATTTTTTTGAAAGACTTCTTCTGATGTTCCGGTGAAAGGGCGATGTTAACTTTTTGAATAGTTAGACACAAATCTTTAGGTAATTTTAGCCATGGCAGTTGGCAAAACAACTAACTAACTAACTAACTAACTAACTAACTTACAAACTAACAACTACACGCAATACCCCACCATAGAAGTAAACTACTGACAACTACAAACTACCGCAATACTATTTACTACACCAGATTAAATACTACTTGGGTACAGATACACTTTGGTACATAGCACTAAGAATACCAACAAGCAAAAGAAACGCATTTATTTTAATGACTTTTTGAGATGAATATAAAAAAAAAACAAAACACTAAAAGCTAAACATGCGAATAATGATACTTCATATAATTTTATAAAGCGTAAATACGTATACATATGCATACATATACATACATACATCAACTATTCAACTCAATGAAACAACTTGCTAAGATATCCTTTGGTTCTTGGCTTCATTTTTCTGCTTTTTAAAATTATCTAAACAAATTTGTACCCAAAGCAAAAACAATTATATTCATATACATACATACTTAAATATATACATATACATATACAAATACATATACATATATTTATATAGTTAGACAATATCAGGGAAATGTTCCCACAAATTGAATGAAACAACATTTCTTTACACTTTTTGAAGGAAACACCAAATTGATGAGGAAATATCTAATTATTATATTCAAGTTAAATAACTCAGGATGGTTCCTTGACTCTACCAACTCTCCTTGTAGCAAAACTAATTTACAAACAAAATGGAAACGCTTTAAATGTGTATTAATATATGTGTATTTTACAAAAGCTTTAAGTTCTATGCAATTTGTTATAAATAAATACCGCCCCACTAAACCCACAAAAAAAAAAACAAAAAAAAAAACCCAAAAATTAAATGAAATCCAAATCGCCGTTAATGCATGTATGTGTGTGTACTATACTATATATCATAGCTTTAATCAAACATACAGAAATGTACTAACAAGAGGACACAATGCTAATACAACTTTTATACGAGACCAATGACAAACTCTACGAGCTTACACCACTAAAATGAAAACTATAATTCAAAAATGCTAATTTTAATTGATTTCAATTTAAGCCTAAGCGATACGTTTGCAATGCTTGACACACAATATAATTTATTAGCCAAAATGCAGTTTGTGCGAAACGATGCCAAATTTCAAACAAAGTGAGGCTTAAATCAAATTAAATGATTAAATATCATTTTGCATTGATTGTGATTTGCAAATTGTCAACGCTTTTCTACACATTTCTGCAAGCAAACAACATCATTTTGGTAATACTCGAAATTTACTTAACCCAACTACAACGCTGATACACCCACCGAGATACACTGTCCAACATAGCAGTGTATTCGATATCAAATCAAAAATCCACACAAACAAAACAACTTCAACAAGTACAACTAACACTTTACACCTAATATGTAATATCTATCAAATGGAATAATCCAAATAGATAATATTTGAAATAATCAAAAAAAATTGTTCGAGTCTCGGCAATGAATCGTTGTTTAATTTGTAGATTCCTAAAACTAATGGAACTAGTTTACAATATTCAATTCCATAAAGTTCTTGAACAACTCCACAATCAGTGAATATTCAATTGAGTGTATATTTATAATTAACTGTGCATATTTGAGTCCAATTGGGGATTTGACACCAGCAAGTTAGAACCGTAAACTAAAATATTCAATTCACTTCAAAGCCTACAACAAAAATAAATCGAAAGTGCTACAAATATTTATTGAAATGAGTGCGCTGATTGCTTAAAATATGTATATTGTTGCAATATTAAATGCAATAAATATTGTAGAACTATAATTTAGACTCATCAGTTTTGTTGTTGTGCCAAGTTATCGTAGTTAATTAAAGTTGGCAAATAAGTAAAATGAATTTAATATTGAAGATTAAATAAGAAATAATTCACAAATATGGAAAATCGGTAATGAATGTTTGAAGTAAATTACCAGAAACGGAAAAACAAACAAATTAATCAAAATGTACGAAAATTCCTAGCAATATATGTATGTACGCCTCCTTAGTCCTTTTGCATGGGTCTGAATGTGGGTGTGAGTCACAGAGTGTGTGTGTGTGTGCAAGTGTATATATATATATATATATATATATATATATATATGCATAGTAGCTAGTTTATACTTACTCCAGTGGATATTGAAAACTGTATTATACAATCTACATATACATACATATTTATATACACATCAGAAGCTTACATACATAACCAATACACACAAACATAAACAAAAACAAGGGGTATTATATACTAACATAGACTTAACATACTTAAACATATACAAAAATATATATACGAAAACTTCGTACAATTTTACCTTTTCAATATCTAAGTGTCTACCAGAAATGGAAAGTAGATCTACAACCAATGATATTGTGAATGTTATTACATATGAGTCAATATACTTACTCGTATATGCAATATTACAAAAACATATTAAATATATTGGTATTCAAAAGGATACAAAATGTTTTGCTGTTGCCTCCTTCTTCTGCTTATTTGTATTTCAGCTAAATCGCGTTCTGATTCGATGCAAAAGCTTTCATCAACCGCCTATGTGTGAAAGTTTAATATACCAAAGCTTCGGCAACAAGCTTCTTGTAATAAAAGCTAAGCTGGTGAGCTTTATGGTCTGGAAAAAAACACACGTATTGCTTTTTTGTACAAAGCTCAACAGAAACTTTATTCGAACAGACTGGCAACTTCGAAGAGAGTATGTACTAAAATTCGATGTCGCTTATTTCTTGGCATGCTTGTCTTTGACGGCCTCCACATCAGCCACGGATGGATCCTCTGGCAAATCGTCCACAGATTGCGATGACCCCTTCGACTTGGATCTGCTGCTCAACCCTGAATTGCTGCCGGAAGTTTTTGGATATTTTACTGCCTTAGTGTTGCCCGAACACTGTATAATAAATCGCAATTCGTCCAGCAGCTCTTCCTTGAAGCTAACCTGTTGTTATATACGTCAACACATTAGCTTTCAGTTGTACTTAGACTTGCAGAGCATGCACATACAAATACCTAACGGTTATTAGCCATTTGAAGCGTAAGCTTTTGCAACAAATATATATATGTATGCAAGCAAGTTTGATAATATTGAATAAATTAATTGTTATATATATAATTTGGATTTGAGTTTGAAAATTGTGAAATAAGTAATGAATACAGTTTTAGGTAATTCAAATGATTTCTAAATGAAAAGCATGTTACTTTTAATAAATCAACAAACTTAAATTTAATGTAATTTCAGTTTAACTTCAAAAATTATATTTGTCAGCATGTTAATATACTAAAGTACATAGATAAATATGTAAGTTAAGTTAGAAAATAATAAAAATAACTTGACTGTTTCACGTATTTCAAGTGGCTTCATATGTCGTTGTTGGAGAAGCTGTTGCAGCCATATTTAATCTTTATTTATGTATGTTACAATCGACCTTTCGCATGCCCAGTTTTAGTGACAACACAACTAGCTACCCATCGGAGGAGCTTGTCTAGCTGTTAACACACATATTATTTGGGTACAAAGTATTTTCAGAGCGCAAACTGCTCCCCAATCAAAGGCTAACCTTGTTCTCTCGCGCGGTCCAACAGACGCTGAGCACGCAGTTAATCAGGCCATAAAAACAGCCGAAGCAGCTGCCCACAAACAGGACAAGATAGACGCCACCTAAATTGGCAAAGCCCAGCGAGGACGCATCCGAATCGGCTACCTCCTGTACTCATTGGTGTCGAAGCAAATAGTAATGAGCATAACGAGGTGTTGAGTGGGTGTATGGGCGTACGTGTGGGTGTGTGTGTGTTTAGGGATACAGGCCAACTACTATCACACATACATTGTTATAGGTCGCTAAATGAAAACTAAAGCAAACGCGAAAAAAGGTAATTGGGTTGTAGTTGTAGTGTACCTTGTTTTCACTGCTGCGCTCCTTGACGCCCAGCAACATCTCAAGCAGGGACACAAATACGCCGAAGACGGCGCCCACAACCATCACCAAAAAGACGCCGCCCAGATTGCTTATCTCGAGGGCCACAGCGCCCGCATCATCGCCTGCATCCTGCGCACACACACATACACACAGACACATTCACAGTCACATTCACATATCCGTGGGGAGAGGCAAATGTCCTTTACGGATATGTGAGCACTTACCGAGCAGGCGCCGCCACCACGCTTCTCCTTCCACCATTTGGTCTTCATTTTGGTCAGCACACCCTGCTCCTGCAGCTCCAGTATTGCCTGGCTCAACACATTCCGATATGGCCAATCTAAAAACAAATAGCAATCCCATTCAAGAATCAATACAATCAAAATGATATTGTCACAATTTGTTACTCTTTCGCATGGCTATGCCGTATCCCTTCTCGTCGAGGAGAGCCCCCACCTGAGTCAGTGTGCAACGCCTTTCGGTAATATACTCAATTGTCGTGGACTCCATGAGGAATGCATAATTGGTGTTCTCAACGCGATCGACACCTTCTTGATTCGAATCCGTCATATACTGCGGATTATCCTTCATGAACTCGTACATCTTCTGGTAAGTCGGATATTTGGCATCCTTAAAGCGCAAAACGAAATCATCATTTTTAATCATTATTCGAAATCAGTTTTCTGCTTTAAGAGAAATATTTCTACTTATATTAGACATATTAGACAATCATTATCAAGATCAAAATGGTGAAAACTTGTGGGTAAAATGCTTGGTGGACAGCGTCGTTCCGTGTTGGAATACTTTTACTGTAACCCTGAAAGAACTTTATGGAGCTGTGAGTAAGGCTACCTATGCTCTCTTTGATGCCCAACCGAAAGCTGCAAAATGGTCCAATACGCTTCCAATTTCCAGCTAATGGCTATTTATAGACCGATGATGCCTATTTAAAGACTGATGGCACGAAATGGGTCGATAACCATGCTAACAACGTGACTGAATTCAAGGACAAGGGGCTGGATGCGAATACATCAGACGCCAATCGCTTATGGTCAGCAGCCATCTGGCAGTCATCCATTGTCCTTTACCTCGGATTGGGATAACTGCTATGCTACATTATCACAGACAGCCCTTTCTCCTTACTGAACCCACGTGGCGATGTGCAACCTCTACTGAATTGATCCGCATTCTCGGGGAGAAACTTGCAGTTGCAGCGAAGAGAAACACCCGCTTACGCGAGAAGATCACAACTCGCAGCTGGAGATGAGGATGCAGCGTCAAACCAGCGCAGCAAAGCTCCTCTCAAGAAGCACATTTTTAAAATGTAAAAATGCGAATATAAAAAAAACGAATTTGGAAATAGTATTCCAAATTCAGAACAATACTTTGTTACCTTAAAGTTGTATGAAATATGGGGATCTGTGTGGCAATTGACTCACCTTGAAGAAGGTAAAGGTGCTGCCACCATTTTTAGCGCCATAATTGACACCGCCCTTATTCTCGGACAAGTCATCGGCATCCTCGATGGGTGTTACTAGTGACTCGACTGTGAGAAAGGCTGCCAGATTGGCCGTGTACGAGGATACTAAAATGAGCGTAAAGAACCACCAGGATGAGGCGACAGCGCGCGTCGAAAAGGCTCTGCAAATAAGTAAAATGTTTGTCACAGCAATGCCAAATAAAAACGTTTAGAAGCGACACACTTGGGAGCCAGCTCGGAGCCCTGCTGCAGCAGGGCGCCAACTGAGAACCAAAGGCAGTTGGCAAAGCTAAATTGATTCTCCAATTCGGTGGGCTCCTCGATGCACGGATATGGATTGTCCCACTCCGCCGGCGAGAGGCGTCCCAGTATAAACATGCTGATGGACACACCCATATAAGCTAAGCCCAGCCAGAGCCAGACCTCGCCAGAGAACGGCGACATGAACGAGAACAGTTTGGGAGGCTCCTTCATTGGTTTCCGGAACAAAATCGCTATGCCTGTGAAAATGCCAAGAATTGATAATGGATTACGGCATGGAATATATATAATGCACATGAATGCGGTTATGCGGTTTTGGGGGGGTCAACTCACCCAGATTCATAAATGGAATGGTGAAATCGACGCCACTCTCACGCTCCGATGTCATGGTCAAATCGGTAATGCCCATGTCAGCGCGCTAATTAATAATTGGTATGCATAATTCATTAGCAATTACCTGTTCTCGCTCCCAAACATTATATTAGTTGTGCAACATTCAAAATGCAAATTGCAAATACGCAAATATTGCGCATACGCACTGCGAATGTGTATAAATTATTCATATTTTCATTTTTTTAGTTAGATTAATGAATTTATTATTATATCATGCTATACGGCTTGTGCATATAATCAATCATGGCTTTGACAACTAGCAAGATAAATGATTCAGATTCAATTTCATTTTATATTCTCAAATTGAAATTTCGACGTTTTTTCCAATTACAGTAAAGTGAATGAACAGGCAGTCAAGCGTTTTGGTCGATAGCTAACCAAAATTGACATGGCCTTGAACTCACACACACCACACACACACACACACACTCACACACACACACACTTACTCACACACACTCACACACACACACACACAGACTCGACACAGACTCGACACAGTAATTCAATCGACAGTCTCGTTTCTAATTTGATTATTTGATCTAGAATGGATTTTGATTGATTTTGACAAATTTTTCAGTGACTTCATTTAAATATTATATGCTCGATATTTTTCCCCAGTGTATGGCGCAACAATAACGATGAGTGTTCCAATGACACAGCTGTGGTTTTTATTAGTGGGTGGTGGGAGTTGTGGTTGTGGCACTTGGCAATTGTGTTAATGATGATGTTCATTGATGTCCGATGCTTTTGCACAGGGGATTTAACGGGAAGCTCATTGATATAAATGACCGCTGGGCAAAATCGATTGGATTTATGGTCATATTCCCCAGTTTCCCAGATTGTCAGGCACTTACATTGTCAATTATTTCGCGTAGCATTCCGTTCCATTCCCCAGTTTTGGGATCAAGTCCACCATATTTATTGTCCGGCTGCAGATAAAAGGTATAACTGAATCCCAGTTTCTTGGCCAGCTCATCAATCAACTCAATGCCAAATCCTTCGAACTGAGCATTGCCTTCCAGCTTCTCAGAGGTCTCCTTTAACATGCCATACGGTTCGCTCTGTGGCCACCGACAAATTAACACTCATGAATTGATCAAATATAACTGTTTTTGTATATATGTATATATATATATATATTTACAATGGCCGTGACAACCACAAAGCTCTTATTCATCAGTGAGCGCATATCGGGTTCGACGGTGTGCGGCGCAGCTGGACGATTCATTTCGAAGCCGCCCTCGGTGCTCCACTGGCCAATTTGCTGCATGCCCGAGACGCCCAGCTCGACGACCTCCAGCTGGAAATCCGTGCGCAGTCCCTCATAGTCAAAGTGAATGGGGCCCGTGAGTCCGTTGAGCGTCAACTGTAAATATGTATGTATTTATGCCCTGCCCTGTATATATTTATGTTTTATGAAGCGTTGCGTCTTGCCATATTTCTCGCATCACTCACCGACTTCATGTAGTTGACGAGCGTATATCCTTTATCCCACGAGCTGTCGTCCCCACAACTCAGGGGCATCGGTCGAAAGTTAACATGTTTGTATGTCTCGGCCAGGAGCTGTATGCCATCATAGATAAGGGCCATGCTGTTGGTCAGTGGACACGACACTGCAATGGGGACACAGTGGGGAGCGGGGTAAAAGCCATAAGGGATAACATAAATGAATGCTTCAGAGGCCAAATTAGCATTTATCATTTTTCCTCGAGATTCGATTATTTATATGTGCTCATGTGAATGGTTGCGGCACTCTGAAAAAAATATGAGCTCATATATTTGAATCCCAACAAAAAATATATATATATTGCTTTCATCCTGAAACTATTTCTAATAAAATATAAAAATCTGTAGGATTTGTACTTTTTGAAAATAAAAGTATTTCTGAGAAGCTAAAGGGAATTAAATATTCAATGAGGACTTCTTAGCTTCAAAATAAATGATAAACAATAAACAATAAAATGTATTATTTTTTTTTAAGTTATAAGAATCTTTATATTCAAAGTCAAATGATGTGTAATTTTGTTCAGTGTGGGCTTGCATAAATTGCTCAGCAAGGGACACAAGACACAATTTACGCGAAATTGAAATGGGCAATAAAACGAAGATTATTGTGATTTACCGTTCTGAAAGGGTTCCTCGCTCTCGTACAATGCCTTGGCCACCTCCAGGACTTGCTCCTGCTCAGGGGAAACGACACGCAGGCCCGTTATGTTCGTATCCGCATGCTGGTAGGGCTCCAGGTCCATGGTGTGCCAGTCAAGATTGCCAATGATGTAGCGATAGTCGCTGGTTAGCAAACCCACTTGCTGTGCCTGCTTAAAGAACTCGGGCAGCGTCTCCATTGAGCCGACCACGACAAATGAATTATCCTCTGCGTTGCGTATGCGCCGCAGGACATTGCGATAATTGCCATTGAGGTCAAGGTCATAGCGTCTCAGCGTTATCGGCGGACCAGCCGTTCCATACATCTGCAGCAACTCATTGACTGTGACCAGATATTCGCCCGATTCGTAAATTATGGTAAAACTCTCCCAGCCCAGAGCCGTCACCAGATCCTTGAGCGCCACGCCCAATTGTAAAGGATGCGGATGCAGATTTATTGTCGGTAATTGTGCACTAAAGTCCCAGCGTGTGTCTATAAACGGCAGCTCCTTTGCATCGCAAATACTCAGTGCGTGACGAGCCGGAAGATTTGTGCTTGGTCCAAATACAGCCACCAGATTTTGCTACAAAAAAAAATTACGGCTATTATGACAAAGAAATGCATTGAGCTACACTTGCAAAAAAAATGTGCAGCAGCGCAAAAAATATAAAAATTAATTATTCTATTTATTGTAGAATGCTCTGAACTTTATGAGAGTTTCATGAAATTCTCTCTTTCTGCTCTTTAAGGCGATTATAAATATTTTAAGTTTCTAATTTTCTAATTTTCATGCAGGTCGATTCTTAACATTCTAAAGAATATATGATATATATATGTAAATGTCCAGACCTACCCGTAGCATCTTGCACAACTTCTTGGACGCCTCGAAAGCATTGTTTGGCTCAATGCCAACGGCCACTCCATGCAATTTGAGTTCCTCGTTCTCCTCGTTTGCCTTGGCAATGGCCAAGTGGAAGATTTTCTCGAGATCCGGATTAGTGTTCTCATACACAAGGCCTGAGATAAACAGACAAAAAGCCACATTCAAAAATTGAAGCATATGTACACACACGCACACACACACACACACACACACACACACACCGATGAGCTACAAATAAAAGCTATTCATAGTTTTTTACGGTCTGTTTTCTGTTTTGCTATGCAAATTCTGTTTACGAATTCTACTTGCCGCATGGCTAAAAACAAATGCGACCAATTCGCCGCACTCGCAGACAGAATGCCCACTGATGAGGCTTTTTGTGCCATATGTTTTGTTTGGGGCATAAAAATAAAAAACACACACTCAAACACACTCAAACACACACACACACACACACACACACAGTGGCACTCATCCGAGAATACCAGCAATATTTGCATGGCGCTGTATACAATTTTCCATTGCATAACAGTTTTCGCGTGGAACAATATGTTCGCATTGTTAAACTCACCCACATTGGTTC
Organism: Drosophila cognata; assembly: GCA_035041535.1. Taxonomy (NCBI): domain Eukaryota; kingdom Metazoa; phylum Arthropoda; class Insecta; order Diptera; family Drosophilidae; genus Drosophila; species Drosophila cognata. The sequence continues at coordinate 4,689,493 of JAWNLC010000571.1, read as the reverse complement.
GCTCCGCTCGACAGATGCCCAACAGATTTGTGAATGCGCACAAGGAAATCAACGAAATTACCCATTGGGCCACGCCTCGCCGTACATCATCGTCTCCGCAGAATTTGTGTGTCATAAGATCGCTGAGCGTAAAATACAATTGCAAATAAAAACTTTAATTGCTTTAGAATAAATATACTCAAACAATGATTGCAAACTTCTTGTTTTTGTGTTGTTTTTATGGCTCTGCTAAATTTATTTTATAGTTTTGTGTGTGCGTTTCGACTGTGTCTGCAATAACTGTGAATCGCTCGGCGATTATCGAATCGTCACGTATAAGAAATAGAATTAAGGCAAATTCGAATTGCAGCAGCATGCGAATTCGCCGCAAAGACTTCGAGGGGAAACTGCAATGATTTTAAATATTTATATTAGCAAAGTTTCAAACCAAAACCTGTTGAAATTGAGTACAAAGCGATTAAAAATGATATCTTAGGCAGAAGGAAGCATTTCATTACTGTGTCGAACTACCCCTGCCTGTCTGTCTATATCTAAGAAAATAATGTGTACGACTCAGATAAGTAAGGACTTAGGCTCAGACGCTCTCCTAGACGACTTATAAAAAGTAAAGACTTGTATTTTAGGAGATGTCACTCACGAAAAATATTCTTTGAATCACAATTTTCATAATAACAGTTCACTCTGATATATTTCTCAAATCAACTTGGAATCAAATATATTTAGTTGTTAATTAAAGTAATGTATTTAATAAAAAAATAAAATATAATTATTATACCAAAAATTTAAGCTCTAATTAGTAATTAGAAAGCTTTGTACTGATTTTAAGTGAAAATTTCTTGCAATTATAATGTTGTAAACGTTTGCTTTAACCCAGAATGAATAATATCAAATGAAGAATATTCGCTGTTCATGGCCAAAACAGTTGAGCATGAAACCGCACTGTTTACGTAAGTTTAAGCTTGTTATAAAATATTAGAATTTCTGTGGTGCCTGCCGGGTCAGGCTCAAGACTCAAAAGCATTAACTTTGTCAGCTTTGAATAATCCACTTAAATTGTGTATAGAGGCAAGAGAGAGTCTCTTATTTTTTTAACGAATGCGTCTATTTATAGTCATGTGAAGCACAAGGCATGCCACACAAACATAAACAAACACACACACACACACGCACACACACACTCAAACACGTACTATATACAAGTACTTTCGGGAATGTCCTTCGCACGAAATTGCAACATTAACGTGAAAAGGGGGTTGCAAGGATGGGGAGGGGAATGGGCTCTGAGCCAAACTGTTGCTGAATGCAATAAAAAATCAGCTTCTGCGATAACACACGAAGACACACTGTCTGTCTGACTGTCTGTCTCTGTTCATCTAATGCTCTCCAACTCTCTCTTGCTCTTTCTTCTCAGAATTCCGAGGCAGGCATGCCTCCACACGCTGCCACACCCCACCACCCCCTGCCACGATTTGGTTGCTGCCATTCGGTGCATACTAATGCACTTTTTATTTACATGCCAGCATGCAGTCTTCATGCAGTGCCATTAAATCTATTGCCATGCGCGTCCTTCCCTGCGGCGCTTTCACGCCACATATACACACACCCACACACTCGCACACTCGCACACACACACATGCATATATTCTGGGATGGTGTTAAATTGCCTTTGCAGCCCGGCGCACATTTGCATTCCTCGCGTGCGCAGCGGCGCGTGCAGGTAGTCGGCATAAGAGTGTCTTGAGGATACACAGCCAAGTAAGCCCATGCACTCTCAACCACCCCCCCCCCCACCCCCCCAACACGAGTATCCACCCTCTAACACCCAAAATAAAAAAGAATATCTCGAATTGAGTTCTACATTTTGTTGTCAAAGACATTATCTCGAAGTGTGTCACAAAAGAACTAAGCAATTTATAGAAGTTGAAAAAAGTTCTTGAAAAATCTAGTTTTTATTAAAACCAAAACAAAAAACAAAAAACCAACTGCGAAATCGGATAATAAGTAGCAAAGAGCAGGGCCAAGAAGCAGTGGCCAAGCAATAAATTTCCTTTTCAATTTGCGGATAGATATAAAATAGTTACCTTCCTTCGAAGTTTGGTTACTGTAGGTCTTAAGTTATGGAAGATATGGTCTTTTGGAAATGGAGTGCAGTGGAGTGGGCGTGGCTGAAAAAATTAAAGAGAAGGTTCCCATAAATCTGCTTCCTTTCAAGTTTGTTAACTGTGGCTATTAAATTGAGGGGTATATAGCCTACTCGGAATTTTTGGGGCGTGGCCGAAAACGTTTTTGGATTACGATGTTAGTTTGGTTACTATAGCACTTAGATTGCGGGATAATCGTTTTTGAAGGCGAGATTGGCGTGGCCCAAAATTTTGAAGTATTACTAGCAAAATACTGTTTAAATTTGGTGATTCCAGCTTTCAATATGGTCTTTTCGATTTTCATTAGCAGGTATATCGGTTAAGGAAGGCGCAGTAGGCGGGGCCATCCAATTTTTTATCAATCTCTTAGGGAAGTTACCAATAATACCTACTTTCAAAATTTGCTGATTCTTGCTTACAAATTGTGGAAGATATGCGCAGTTCAGATTTCTAGGACCGACTTTCGACTGTACTCAATGCAAATATGTTGATCTGAATTATGAAAACTTTTACTTACACCCCTAGTTAAGAACGGAAGTACTTACAGTATATATATATGATATCTTCTCTTGAGTACAAACATGCCTGAGTTGCATGCTTGCCCAATTCTGGCATCTATCAGTCGCCGCGTTGGAATTCTTCTGCACACACACAACACACAATACACAATACACAATCATCAAGATCAGTCAGTCTTCAAACAAGCAATAAATCAATAGCTTAGCTAATCGGTGTTTTCCTTTCGCTGTCATCATTCGCTATTTCAACAATTGTAATTTGTTCCAAATTTGGTTGAGTCAATATTTAAGTGCAGCAAGATTTGCGTGTGTTTTGCATGATTGGAAATGTGTTTGTAACTGTACTTTTATATATATATATATATATAGCTTTCATTCTGTTTGTTGATTGGTTTGTCTTGGAATTTGACGTTGCTGACAAGTGCTGCTTGAAATTTGCATTGGCACTGAACCAAAATTGTTGCACAAAATCAAATTCCCAAGTTGCAGCAAAGTTTTTGATTGACATCAGTAAACCTTGGGAATGCTATTTTGGATATCGATTTGCTGCCAATCAGCGACCAGATTTGTTATTTTTGCGGATTTACATTTGATGTGATTGACAAACAAAATTCACACTGCCAAAGTATTGAGTAACAAAAGCAAGGCTGTATTCAATTATTTATGCCGAGCTAGCCAGATGAGCCAAATGTGCAGAGGAACAGTTGAACTTTTCAAACATAGACTTACCTGTTATATATACGAATGTATATACATACATGTATATATAATAAATATTTGTAGTATACATAGAAATATAATAATATATAAATATATATCGCTGGTTTGTCGTGTTCTTTGGGAGAGATGCTAAGTGAAAAACTTAAATTTGAAAGGATGGAAGGATTAATGTATGCATAATGTTAAATAGATAAAACAGGAAGAACAGAGTTAGAGAGAGAGAGATCTAGAAAAATCAGTAAGTAATGTACATATACTATATACTTATATATACTTATATGTATATTTTATTTCCTATTACTGGAGATTTTCATGCTATACAATAAAAAAATAGGTTTTTATTCATTGAATCTCAGAAAGTACATATATTGTTGCTCAGAATAATATGGAATATTGTTAAGTTTATTTCATTTCAACAGTTTTGCGAATATCGATATATATACCGATTTTCGATAGCAATAAAACCCACAATTTGACTGCTTATCGATTTATAATACACATTGACATATTATTGATAAGCTAGGTATTTCATCAAGATTGGATAAGAAACACCCCATTTATGATCGGAAGCGTATTCTCATATTGATCTCAAGACTATCAGCAGAAGAAAGCATTTTCCATGTGCATAATATGCATATATGCATGCTTACATTTGAGTGTGCAACGCTACCTAGCTACTGCAAAGCCAGAGCTCTTCAATACTCTAATATTCTAAGCAAACTCATAAATTAATCACAATACGTAACAAATTGCAATGCAATTTTCCCAAGTTATGTGTTTAAAATTCACTCGACTCTGATCTGAGCTACAGGAATGGTCGTCTGGGGATGGAGAGATGCGAGTGCATTTGAAAAGACAAGTGCTTACTTTTGATGGGTATCTGGGCGTAAACATGATTAGCCATCCTTGTGCTCATCCTGTCGGGTTGGCAGCCAAGGAAAACAATGCTCAAAGGTAAACAAAACATAAGATAAGTAGCACGTGAGCTACTTTTTGCCACTGTGAAGTGACAATTTGGCTCGTTGTCGCAACAAAATGTTACATGACAATCACACACAGACAAGAACATACGCACACACTCACACTCACACACACACACACACACACACACACACACACACACACATGGGCAAACAAAATCAATTTCCAGGCAGCCAAAAGGCTTCCAGCTTGTTCGACGTTTGCTCACCGATTGCGTTTTGTATGTGGACAGGAGGGGGGGGACAGTGGCTGTGGGTAGTTGGAAGGGAGGGTAAACCATAAGCCGCAGCTGTAAGAGCATAAGAGCAGCGCACTCATACTAGCCACCAAGTAAAAGTACTTATGTACTCCCACCCACCACCTCCTCTGCTTGGTCTACACTCCGCCACACTCTGTCTCTGTCTTTCCCTTTCTTTCTCTCTCTCTCTCTCTCTGTCTGTCTCTCTCTCTCTATCTTTCTCTCTTTCGCCTGCATGCATAAAACACGTGCTGTGTAATGGCGCGTAAGTTGTTGCTGCCATCTTAATGTGTTCCCAAAAACCGCACGAAAACTTGAGTACAATGCATGGAGCATGGACGTAGCCAAGGGGGGGCGCCATATACCCCCTAAATCTTTTTCCATTCAAAGTTATCAGCATTTTCCTAAATATTTTCCACGTATTTTACAAAGTTGAAAGTTCAAGGTTAAAGTTTAATTCATGAAAATGTTAAAAATAAACTCAGACGAACAAAATCAATTGCTGGGAAAAGTTGTAAGCAAATTCGGCAGTCGAGCAGAGGAGAATGTTTTCATTCTAAATAAATCACAATTTAGTTCAAAATGTAATTTTAATGCTTATTTAATTTTTTATCGTTTTTATCTGTTTATATTATATTCTGCAGGACGAGACTCATACGCCCCCAAAAACTAAAGCAAATAAAACTTTTTCCATGCGCAACTTTTTCGAAATATTTGAAAATTGTTGTAGTGAATTAACTTAATTTGCTATTTCATTGAAATACACATGTTTAAAACAGTTCAAGTGTAATTTGTGAAACTTTTTAAAAAAAAAAGTGAATCGTTGAAAATTAATTGCTGGAAAAATGTAATAAATATGTTTTCAGTCGGTGCAAGGAGGATGCTTTGATTAAATGCGTAAATTAAACAATTATTGATTGAATTAATTATTGCTGAAATGAAGTTTATTTTGTCTTTATTCTGTATTCATTTCAATAATAATAAGTTATTTGAAAGAAACATTTTGGAACAATGATAAATCAATCGAAAATGTTTTATGTCTTGAAGCCTTGAGGCCCCCTCGCACCAGCTGAGATCCTAGCTATGCCCATGTGCTGGCACAGCGGGGGGGGAGGTGGATGTGGGCGAGCCTAAGAGGCGTCTGATAAGCGACGTCGCGACGTGCTAACCAAAAACAGGTGGCAGGGGGAGGAATCAACCACAACTAGCAGCAGCAACAGCAGCAGCAACAGCAGCAGCAACAGCAGCAGCAGCAACAGCAGCAACAGCAGCAACAGCAGCAGCAACAGCAGCAGCAGGAAGTGCTGTAAGAAACGGATATAAATCGAGACAGCGAAGACACAAACAATTCAGAAACAACAAATGAATTGCGCACCAACAAAAGAAAAAAAGGGGTTTTTCGGTTGGGTTTGCTGCCATAGAAGAAAACACAAAAAGGCGACTTCAGCTGGGTCTAAAGCAGAAAACACTGTTTCACTTCAGTGTCGAATATTATTTCGACTGAAAGTTTTTACTTCAATTAGAAGTGTGTGCAGGCGTGTGTGAATGCCCATGTGTGTGCATGTGTGTATAAAGTTTAACCCACAAACGAAGTTATTGCGTCAGAGGAGCAACAACAGCAGCAGCAGCCGCAGCAGCAGCAGCAGCAGCGTTGGTGCTGATGTGTGTTAGTTTTAGTTTAGTTGTAGTTGTTGTTGTTGTTTGTTGGTTGTTGGTTGTTTTTGCTTCGCATTGCCTATTTGCATTTTGGCCAGCTGGGGCTAATATTGTGCTACGTTGCGGCACGGTTTGCCCTCGAACTGATGCTCGTTGAGTCGACTCGAGTCGAGTCGCAAAGGCAATGCTCAGTGTCTGTCAACAGGCACATGAATTGTTAACACACAGCCAACGTTGTGTCTGTGCCACAGGTGAGCGTGAAACGTGAAAGTCCAGGCAGGCAGGCAGCCAGGCAGCGAGGCAGACAATGCTGCCAACATATATAGTCTGTCCAATTGGCAGCCAGCCAAAAAGTAAGGCAGCAAGTGGAAGGGTGCTGCTGCTGCCAACCAGTTGCGTTTGGTCGTGTGGGGCACGTTTGCTGGCCTCAGCCATGGCCAAAATGCGCAAATGGGTAAACGGGCAAATGTCAGTGCCAAGGTGTTAAATTGTCAGCGCCAGAACAGTGAATACAGTTTAAGATTTCGACTTTCTCAATATGGGCAATGTGAAGAGCTAAAAACCGGAAAAAATGAATCTTTTTTTTCAATATTTCTGAAATAAGGAAATAAATTTCTTCGAACCAAACACATCTTGCTGCAGCAGCGGGGCCCACAGTGCGTATAAGTGTTGAATATATACATGCAACACTAACTGTTTTTACAGCATACACTCTGTGTTGGCATTGAGGCACACTCATTAATCATCTATGCACACTCACACACACACATAGACATGTGCACATCATTCAGTCAAGGTTATGTTCCACCCAGTTGCCCATGCCCAAAATATATATATTAATGTAAATAGAACAATTTAACCACTTGTTAAACAAAATAATATTCAATAACAAAACAAATGCAACGTGTGCGCAACTCTAGCGCTGCTCTCTCTCTCCCTATCTCTCTCTCTCTCTCTCTATCTGCCACTCTCAAACTGCGCTGTTGCTGGAGCACTCGCACTCACTCTCTCTCTCTCTCTCTCTGTCTCTCTATGTTTCTGTTAAATGTTTCTACAATGAATACACACACATTTGGACGGCACACCAGCGAGCGAACTTTTTGTGCCACAATCAGGCAGCAAGGAGGCCAGTTCGACACGAGAGCTCAGCGAGTGCGGACGGGCGAAGCGGACAGAAAAATAATTACAATAGGAAACCTAAAACGGTCGTTCGAAATTCAAGGTAGATAACAAAGCGACGCATAAAGCAAACTACAACAACAACAACAACAATAACAATAACGGGAAACGAATCTCTGGGTGAAAAGAAAGTCCTGTGAGTGTAGATACCGCAAGGCATTCAAAGTGCTCCTTAACGCTCCTCCACCCCCATATGTGCCACAAGCAGACAACAAACAACAATCTGTCTCAACACCACTAACTATTGGGGTAAACAACAACAACAACAACAACAACAATCAGTACAACAACAACAACAACAACAACAGTCTGAAGAGCATTAACCAAACGACATGCCCGAAATTGTGGAGCTAAATGTTGGCGGTGTCCATTATACGACAACGTTGACAACACTGCTGCAGGATAAGGGTACACTGCTCTATGAGCTGTTCGGTGGCGCTGAGGGTCGCGATTCGTTGGCCAAGGACAGCAAAGGCCGTTATTTTGTGGACCGTGATGGTGTCCTTTTCCGCTACATATTGGACTTTCTGCGCGACAAGGCACTGCATCTGCCCGAGGGCTTCCGCGAACGCCAGCGGCTGCAACGCGAAGCGGAACACTTCAAATTGACAGCCATGCTGGAGTATATACGGGGCGATAGGGATGCCCGGCCACCGGGCTGCATCACGATTGGGTATCGGGGCAGCTTTCAGTTCGGCAAGGATGGCCTGGCCGATGTGAAATTCCGCAAGTTGTCGCGCATTCTGGTCTGTGGACGTGTCGCTCAGTGCCGTGAGGTGTTTATGGATACGCTGAATGAGTCGCGAGATCCGGATCATGGTGGCCCGGATAGGTATACGTCGCGCTTCTTCCTCAAGCATTGCTTCATCGAGCAGGCGTTTGATAATCTCCACGATCACGGTTATCGCATGGCGGGCAGCTGCGGTTCCGGCACAGCTGGTTCGGCGGCCGAGCCCAAGCCTGGCGTGGATACGGAGGAGAACCGCTGGAATCACTACAATGAATTCGTTTTCATTCGGGACTAAAACAGCGGTGCCAGCTGCGTCAGCTCAATCCTGTTTCCCTTGGCTCTCCTTATGTTTGTGATACACAGTTGAAATCTCATAGTATACCAATTTAGAGCTCTTCTTCCTCAAACTATTTACCGCGAGAGAAATGCCAAACACTCAGAGAAAAGCTTGTACACTCAGATAAAAATATGACCCAGAACTTTGGTAGTCGCCAAGTATACTAAGAACCGATCTTAAGAAATATGTTTTCCAATATCTAGAGAATTTTCAGTATTAATGTCGAAATTAGTTTCTAAAATGAGATTTAAATATTTTCAAAAATTTCGGAGTTGCATTTCCAGTTTCCGGAAATATGTTTCATAAGAAGACAACACTTCTCAAAGTTCCAAATAAATCAAATAAAATACTTTTTTTTTGGCAGCACAAAAGACTTTTGCTTTACAAGGCGATTTATATATAATTTTTCTGAGTGTACTTAGTATCAATAATCAGAACAGAACAAACAGAAGAAATATTAAAGGATTACCAAAGTTGAAAAGTAAATTTGAGAAAATGTTGGCGAAATAAGAGGAATCGATCGATGCACACTTAATCTAACATGATTTAAGCCCACCTTTATATCCAATGGGAACATTTTGAACGTACAATTTAAACTAATAATCCCCACAAGAGCAAAATGTTTCAAGCAGGGAGAATTTCGTTTCCTTACCAACCCAAGCAAAATTCATTTATAATATTGTATCAAATCCAACCGGATTATAAACAACATTGAAACAATTCGAAATTCAATGTGAAAATTAATATGGGGAAATTTGTTTGAACAAATGAAAGAGTATTAAAAGCATATGGCAAACACACACACACGTAATTTGAACAAATCTAGAAATAAATTTTGAAAAACAAAGGAAAAATATTTATAATTATATAAGTAGGGCCAGGTTTAGTCAAACTAAAAGAATTAATCAGCTAACTTACCAATTCAACTACAAAGAACTATTTAAATACGGGTCACTTCTTGAACAAATATATAAAAAGAACTCAGTACTTACATATATATACATATATATATACATATATATATATATATACAAAGGTAAAAACAATTGTTAAACTTTGTAGGATGATTAACAGAATTGAAAGCCAAGATAAATGGTAAATGTAGAGTATTATTAGCCAATTTGATTATATATGTATGTATGTCCTCGAAAAATAGTTCAAATTTAAATTATTACAAAATATTCAAATAGCAACTGGATTTCAATCTTTCGCATAGTACAACAACAATAGCAATTCCAGTTAATGGAATTCAAACACTTAATTTACACACTTGCAACGACTATCTTACAACACTCGTTACAACCGACAGACACACATAAAATCAATATCAGGAACACGATTTTATCCCAAGGGTAAATGAGAAAACTGTCAGCCATAAAAATCTTGAAAAGTGGCGTGGCATTGATCAATTTAACGTAAGGAATGAAACTAAATCAAGTATGTTGCGGATTGGATAAATATTTAATGGATTTTACGCATTGCTTATACGATTTGGAATATCATGATTGTGCTTGAATTTCTTCAATAAAATATGCCAAGTTACATGTGAATATGACCTTAAGATGATTACGATTTTACAAGGCTTAACAGATTGGTACCTCAGTTTTTCCAACCTATTAAAGTATTAGTCAAATGTATGTATAATATCCGATTCGAGCATATATATAAAAATTGCCAAAAAAAATATATATATATACAAAAAAAAATTACCCAAAGAACTTCCATTAAAATTACACTAAAACATACCAAAAAAATTTGCTGAACTCAATAAGCTCATAAGTAAAAGATAATGAAATACAAAATACAAAAATAAATCGATGTTTCGTGGAACAATCAATTTATTGCCATCAATGATGGCCGATTATAATTTTTGGTTTTTAATTGATTTAATCTTTGCTGAAATTGTTATCTCGCTGAAATGAACACAAACATTGGGATGCAGTTTTCTCTCTGTTTACAATTGTTTCATTAGCCCAAATAAATATAAATATTTACATACATATATATGTATCTATGTATGTGCTACAAATGTTTGCATGCTATGCAAGCAAATCGAACGCTTGAATGTGCAACTACTACATATGATTGAAAATATGAAACGATAATTGTATAAATCGCAAACATATTCATCACACACACACACTCATATATACACACATACATATATATATATATATATATTGAATGTATATTATTGCAAAATGTTTGGGATTATACACAAAATGAAAGCAACTATTAAGCCCCACTATATGCATAGACATGTTGAGGACAACTTAGAACGTATTCGTATATATTTAAACCAATTGTCGATACTGAATTATCTATAAATGTTTAGTATTAAGTTCAGTGAGCATTAAACGAACCTAATCAAAGTAAAAGGCATCAACTTTTACCTAACAAGAGTAAACGTATTATGAACTTGAACACATAATTGACAATGGAATGGGTCAACAAACAAAGTGCGACAAACCAAATCTATGTAAAATACAAAAATATACTACAAATAAAAATAACTATAAAATGAATGGTGCTTGTTTTAATATGTGTTAACTTCAACTAGTTTTAGTATTCAGTTTCTTAATACATCAACATTTGGACACACTTCATTAAAGATGAGTTGTGAAGGATCATGTTGTGAGGGGTGCTCAAATGATTGGCACCCTCTTCATTCTGCTAATTGGATGCTGATGACATTTCACTTATTCATTGCATTTTTGGCAACCAACACTCCACACTTTCCCCGCTGCATAGCAAGCCAAAAGAAAATTCGCTGACGCAAGAAAAAAAAAAAGGTGCGCACAACCTTTGGGCCATTAAAATGTATGGAAATAAGACCATAAAAAGAAGACGAGCGAACAAACAATATTATAAATGCATTAATAATGCTACAGCAACAACAATATGCCATTCAGAAGGTGCATGAAGTAAAATGGCTGCCACACAATATCGTAGGCAGTCAAATGATTTACAACAAAAAGGGAAAAAGTACAACAACAAAAAAAAAGGTAAATAACTGGAAAGGCATGAAGACGAATGAATGGCGACCTTTGAATAAAAAGAGCGACAACAATTCCGCATTTGTTTAAATTCAAGGCAGACAGGCAACAACAGTCATTTGCTTACACACAGCCAGCGAGCGGGTAAGAAACAAAGGGCTCACTTCAATTCCTTTCGGCGGCACGCGTTCTGCCTTCAGGAGGCAGGAGCAGAAGCAGTGGCAGTCGCAACGATGACGAGTACAAAAAAATGTTGAAATTAAACGAGAAAAGGCAAATGCTTTCTTCTCATAGTGCGTGTGTGTGTGTGTGTGTGTGTGTGTGTGCCTGTGTGTGTGTGTGTGTGTGTTGAAGCATGCTTCACAAACAAGTCAAAGCAAATGGGGCAAAGTGCAAAGACAAGGAGCAAATGCAATCGTCTTCTTTAAATCTGGCCAGACAAGGGCCAACTAAGCAGTGTGTGTGTGTGTGTCAGGTGTGGGGGGGGGGGGGGAAGAGGGGCGTTGAAGTGGGCGTACCACTCGCCACCTGCATACTAAGCATCCCACCTGGCATATCTCACGTATTCCTTTACTTTATTTTATTTCCATTTCTGTTTGGGTTCTGCTTATTGACTATAAGCCCAGCACCGAACACAATATATGCAAAGCGAGCAGCAAAAAAAAAAAATATATATATGTATGTATATATATATATACATATCTATATCCTCTATACATACTTATACGCTCTAGGAGGGTATGAAAAAAATGGCAAGTATGAAAGGAAAGATATTCGCATACAGTTGAACTTCTTTAACTCAGCTGCCACAAACCAAATTAAACTCTGAGAATAATTAACAAAAAAAATAAAAGAAAATAAATAAACAAAACATTTACAATAATAAAAGCAATAATAAAGAAATTAATATTTTGCACAGTTCAATAATTTATAATAATTAATTAATTAATAATAACTTGATTATTTATTATTTTAATTGATGCAGCAGATACAGAATATCCAATCAAATATTGCAGTTTAAAATAAATAAATAATATAATAAAAACAATGAATAATATTTAAATATTTCAACTGTTTCCATTATGCATAGTTCAGCTCAAATTTTGTACAACTCCTAATTTAATAATACCAAATAGTGGCCATAATAATTATTGCTTTGTCATTGTCTATATCAGTCAATATTTATCGAGGTTTTTTTCGGGTATCTGGAACTACTTTCATTATGCTTAGAACAGCTCCACAAACATAAATGTGTAGATATACAATCTGTAATTTAATAATAATAAATATTTGCCAGCAGTGTATGTAAAAAGAATATTGTCTATTCATTGCCTAACAGTATATCAATCAGTATATAACCAGATAATTTTTGGTATCAGTCGGAAAAAATAAAAATAAACAAGACAAAAACAGCTGAATCAATTCCCAATTCGGATAGAGACATATAATTTCACAGGCAGTTCGACTTAGTCGAATTTGACTGTATATGTAAATGACGTGCAGCAATGCCATGCCCACAAATATAGAATACAGACAGGCTTGGTGAGTGGCAGACGAGGGGAAGACAAGACAGGATATAAGACAGTCTCTTGCCAGCATGGAAATGAAATGATGGCTTTTTGTCTTTTACGCTAAATTACCTTTGATTTGATTTGGCCAGCAGCGAGTTGATGACTTTGCCTCGTGGTTAGGTTCATGCTACACTGTGGGGCTCTTCATACCGTTTGCTGTTTGTTTTGAGTTACGTCTGTCATCATTATCAGGAGCAACAGCTCGAGAATCAGCAAAAGGAGCTTCTCAACTGCGTCAGTCAAACTGTCACCTTCAATTAGTTTCTGCCACAAGGACCTTTCCCTAAGTAGCGCTTGTGGCAAGCAAACGCCGAGCACAAGGTTCCGTCAGCTGCCTTATTAATTCATAAATGCGAATTTTGACTAGGTCGAGGCGCAAGTCGCTTTAAATTTATGTCAATTCATTTAGCTGCCAAAAAGGAGGAGAAAATAAGCACATTTTCATCTGATGCTTTCTTAGCCCTTTTTGTGGAACATGAGGACTAATTTTCTGTGGGCCGCAAATACCGCATTAATTTACAGCAAAGCCCTTCGCGCACAATGTCAAGATGGGTACTTCATTATGTCCTTATGTGAGCTCCAAAACCTAAGCTGCTGGCCGAGTATTCCCGGTAATGTGTACTTTGCAAATATGCTGAGCTTAATTTGGGTCTTAATGGCGCCCTCGACTTAATGGCAACAGGCAACTTTTTAATTGGAAAGTCAACTTGCGTCACTCTTGCCTTTAAGCCATCGCTCAAATAAGGCCTAAATGCCGTCAAAATATAACTGATGAATTACCCATTCTAGCACACTTAATTATGAAATTACAAAATTTAGTTAGTTGATCGTTGTTTTCGTGCCAAATTCACATGTGGACCGTAAGGAAAACCAAATGAAAGCAATTAATGCCCAACATGTGCCACATAAAATAGGCGTGGATTCATTTGCAGCAGGGAACGGAATTCCCACTGCTGGCTAGTGGCATATGTAAATATATTAAAGTTGGGGCTAGGTATGTACTGATTTATTCGAATGCTTGAATTTATTTCTACTTCTACTTCCCAGTTTTAATGGCGTCCCAAACATTTGCCATAATTTTACCCCACATCCGCCGCACAGCAAATGTCATTGCGTGTGTTAAGCACGCACACACACACGCACACAGACACACACACGCACAGACAGACACATACTTGGGCATAAACTTACACTTGCAAGGGCACTGGCATCGGTCAGACATATTTGTTTTTACGAGACAAGCATATAGAACAGTCCAAAACCCTACTTACAACTCTTATTTGCCGTTAGTTTTAAAGGCCTAAACGTGCTGAATGTTCTCGCATATGTACGAGCCTAAACGTGTGTCTGTGTATGTTGGTCACAAAACAACAGCTGAGGAAATTAATTGAACTTTGGAAACTATTTATGCGCCCAACACACTTTCGTTTTTCCCCACTGCTCCACTTGTTGGTCCAAATGTATTACACAATTTTTATTGTCACATTAAATGAATTTAGTATTTAAAAGTAAAACCATAAGATTTCGCTATGGACATTACATTGATTATGTTTTTAAATTTGTAAAATATTTTTTAATTGAATAAAAATAAAAAAAATGAAAAAAAATCGACTTTTCCTGTGATGATGCCTCCTGTGAGGGTTGAACTCACGGCCTTTGGTTTACGAGACCAACGCTCTACCACTGAGCTAAAGAGGCTTTGAGCAGAGCGCTGCCGAATGAGCAATACAAATTGTGAAGTGTAGAACCGGAATGTGATAATGAATGACAGACAAGGATAGCAACACTCTTCAAAGATCTTTCTTATTAGAACATACGGATTCGACATGCGCAGTGCAAATGTTCCAACTTCAACACCAACGATAAATTCAAGCATTTTTTTTTTTTGCTTGAAAAATTACAAATGCTTAAATAATTAACGGAATAAGCATATAAAAATTGTTAAAGATTTAACAATAATTTAAAAAAAATGAAATTTCAACACTGCCTCCTGTGAGGGTTGAACTCACGGCCTTTGGTTTACGAGACCAACGCTCTACCACTGAGCTAAAGAGGCGATGCGATGAGCGCCGCTCAATATCGTACACAAACCAACCCACTGAGCGAGCCAACATTTCTCAGCGCACAACATCGTGAGAGAGAGAGAGAGCGATAGAGAGTGGGAAAAGTGAAATTTTGAGAGATAGGCGTGCGCAATTACTGGAAATTGTTCTGAACGCAAAATATGTATTTATGTGTTTGTTTCCATGTACACACATTTGAAAATACATAATAGAAGAACAGCAAAATAAGAAAAAAATTATAGATACATATGTATGGCAAATTTGCACTTATCATTAAGTGATAAGAATGTTGTAGTTGTTGAAGCTAAAACTAGTCATTAGTAATTGCCAATCAAACATAATTTTTATGAGTTGCCTGATGTACAAAGTGAGATATATATAAAGAATGAAAACCATTCATGACTTGTTGAATGAAATGCAAAGGCGGAAATGGTTTTTTGTGACAGACTCAAATGGAGAGCACTTCCTGTCCATCATTGCGGCTGTTAAAATGTTTGGGCAGCATTTCGAATTGTCCTGAGTAGAGCAAGGCCATGCAAATTTTGTTGTTCAAATCCTTTATACTCAATGGTCATCCTCACACGCTCGCTTTATCACATTTTCTCTCTCTCTGTCTCTCTCTCTCTGTCTCTCTCTCTCTGTCTCTCTCTCTCTGTCTCTCTCTCTCTCTGTCTCTCTCTCTGTTAGCACTGACTTTGTTTCTTCATTAGCACCATGACAAATTCACTTGTCCGATAACGCAATTGTTTGAACTACATGAATGATGGGCCAAAACACCTACCCCCTCCCCCCCATCTATCCATTTGACATATGAGAAGACAAATATATGTATGTGTGTGTGTGAGTGACAATCCTATTAGTTACAAATTGAACGAGCGAGCAGCCAGCCAGCCAGCCAGCCAGCCAGCCAGCCAGCCAGCCACTCAGCCAGCCAGCCAGCAAACAACTAGCTGCGAGACACGCTAACGAGCTATTAACACCCGCTGCATGTAACAAGTCCCACAAGTCAAAACCAACACTGAATTTAATAGTACTTGCACATACAACATTTACAACCATCATCATCATCATCATCACCATCATCATCGTCATCATCATCCTTAGTCATTTTTTTTTTGAGTGATTTACGCAGCAAGCAAATTAATTGCTGCTAATCAAGTGATTTGAAACTTTCATGCAAAGCCCTCGTAAAGATGGTTTCCGGCTTCCGCTTCAGGATGCGAAAACTTACAACATTTTCTGGGCCAATATTAATTACTAGTTACACTGAAAATGCTGTGTACCTTTGAAACGATATAAATAAAGCTACACCGGCAAAAAATATATATTTCAAAATCAATAAAGACAGTAAAAAAAAAAATAGTTAAATAGGAAAAATAATTTATTTATTTTGTATATTTAAAATTAAGTAAAGTGTAAAGTTTAAAAATTAGTTTACTCAAAACAGAATCTTATTTCTTATATCCTATATCCTCAGTGAAATGCATACCTATTTTTGTGTGCGCACTTTATGTCTATCAGTTAATTTATCTTATACGTATTTGATGGCTTCTCTTTTCCTTGGTCGATAATTAATCCCAGGTTGAAGGACACAACAGTGAAGACAAAGTTAATTTGGATGCCTAGATTAGGTTTATTTGTTGCTTTTATCTAATTGTTCTCTGGAGTAACTTTGAAGCTTACATAAATTGTTTAAGAACCAGGTAACAAATCTCTCAACGAAATCATTAATTTCTGTCTGCATTTCAAAATACATTAAGTAGTCGAATTTCCAGCTAAGCTATGTAAACTGAAAACATTTCAACAGCTAATTAAATTTCAAAAGTTGCCTGGAATACTTATTTATTAATGCTCGGCCATAAAATCGACTGCAAAAATAATCAAAAGTCATGAAAAGAAATGAAATCGCCAACCGCAATGCCAAAGAAGTTCACTAAAGAGGCATAACCAAGAAGAGGAAGGACAACAGCAAATAGTCAAGGATACTTGAGATAGAGGGAGAAAGAGATACAGAATAAGGGATAGAGAGAGATAGATATAGAGAGTGTGTGTTTCATAGAGAAAGCGAGGAAGTGAAAGCGTAAATAATGAATGACGATGCTTGATGAAGCACGAAAAGCAATTTGATAAAAGCTGTGGTATTCACAGATTAATAAAATTAGCATAATGAATGCCTTTGCTTTAAAATGAATAGACGAATGCGGATAAGTCCAATGAGAAGGCACAAAACTGTTTTTGGGTACGGTCCTGTAATTTTTATATAATACATCTAGCAAGCATCGATCGATTTTGACATCATCCATGTTTTTCCGTTAAATTTATTGGATTAACAGCAAATGATACAGAGAAATTACAGCTAAAGCCTCTCTTGACAACCTCTTTCCGATTAGGGAAGACTTTTCACATGAATTTTAGTCAAAATTGGCGTTTTCAAATTTTAATACGATTTTGTGCCAAAGGTCAAACCAATGTTTTTGAAAATGAGTTGATTTTTAAGGATCTTGAGTTAGGCGTATCTATTAGTCGAGCTCTCTCCACTTACGTGCTTTAAGATCATTTAATCCTTACTAAGACAACTAATTAAAGTACTTTAAAAGTTGTGCAAAAGCCAAAAATTAAAAACCGTTTATAAACGAAGAATTTTAGAATAACAATCAAAACCTTTGTAAAATTGCGAACAAACAAACAGTACAAAACACACCAAAACTCAGCCAAGTTCATTTTCCCTTTGTTGCAACACTAAGCGGATTTCATTAGATGCAACAAAGAAAAAAAAAACAATTATGGAAATAAAAGCAGCCACAAAAGAGGCAAAAACATTTAACAATGAATGCAGCAAGTAAATTAATATATGAGTGCAACAAAGATAGCAAATCAGGCACAGGCACAGGCACAGGCACACGTCCAAGTTGGTCAGCAAGTCATGCAGTCATTCAGCCAGTCTGTCATTCAGCCAGTCTGTCATTTGTATTCGCCCAGACACATACTATGTTTACTATTCATTTGTGTTCGTTTTTGTATTTGAATAATGAAATTACCAGCTATTTCAACGTTGACTTTGTTTTCTACTTTTCGCTTTAGTTTTTTTTGTTTATTTGTTTTTTTTTTTTTGTCGAGACCAACAAGTGAACAGCATGAATAACACAAAGCATACAAAAACACAAAGCAAAATACAAAACACAGGCACTCACGCGGAGAGACAGGGGGCATATGTGGCAGGACACATGGACACTGACATTGATGCCTCGCAAATAAAGTGGAACAACCATTGTCTACTTTTGTGTGCTCTATGAATATTTGAATGTGGTCTGATCCGAATGGTTATATCGAAAGAATGTTGTACTTAAATGCACTAATTGATCGGATTTCAAATGAAATATGTAATTTTTTACATTTTATTATTAATTTAAGTTTCTACATATTGATTCAGAGTTATTCTAAACTTTGAAAATCTAGTATTTTAATAAGAAAAATGAGTTTCGAAAGACAGATTCAAAATGGCAATCTATGTCTTAAAATCGATTCAATTTGGGACTTTTAAAGTCAATAATCTCCCGTCGAGCTATATTAATTACTTGTATCGCTTAAGGTCAAAGTTCGCTACATGTTACCTGACCTGTCATAAACATTTTATGTCCATTTAAATGCCTTCGTCCCGTCAAATAGCACCTGAATCATTGGCATGTGCGTGTGGTGGAATGGGATGGGAAGGGAAGGTAAGGGAAGGGAAGGTAAGGGATGGTTTGCCGTTAATATTCGTACTAACGACAATGATGAAGACAAAGCTGATGGCTGTGTTATATATATGTATATATAGTATATAGTCATGTGTTTGGCCACATACGCGAAACGAAGCATGTCCGCTAACCCATGCTGCAAGGACATGGTCATAAATATTAGCGTAGCGACTTTGCCGGGCAACTAGCTTAGAACGTACACTCTGAAAAAAAAAACGCAAACCTTTTCAGTAAAAAAAATACACGTAAATCAATTCTTGAAAAAACTAGATTGAAAACTAATTTAAATAAATTATTCATTTTTCATTTTAAATTTTTAGCTTAATTACTTCCTTTTAATTAAAGTGTAAAGATAATTATTGATTAGTTTCTTAAAGAACAAAATGAGTTTAAATTGGTTTCAAGTATTTCGAAATTATAACAGAGGTTTTCTCTGAGTGTAGCGATACGCAAACGCCGACACACAGCCATTGGCAATATTATGAACCTATTGTTGGCGCTTGAGCGACAGCTGAAAGAGAGGGAAAGCGCGTGAAAGAGAGATACAGGGCGAGAGAGAGAGAGAGGGAAAGAGAGAGGAAAAGATTTGTTGGATGGCCTGTAGAGTGTACACTTTGTTGGGTTGATAACAAATGGCAGGACTAATAAATTCGATTAACTGCAAGCGACACGCTCCCACACACACACACACACACACCACGCACACACAACACCCACACACACACACACCACGCACACACACACACCACGCAAACACACACACCACGCACACACACACACACACACAGGCAGACCTGCACACAGACAGACAAGCCCACGCATATAGCAGAATAATTGATTGTCCTCCATTTTGCGTAACTTCATTACAAATTTCTTAAGACGTATCGAGAAGCTTGGCAAAGAAATGGTTTAAAATAATTTATAGTCAAACACACAAATAGCGTACATAAATTAAACAATTCTTTAATATTGATATCGCAATATGAAAATGTGTGTTTTATTTTTTAAGTTATTCAAATGTACAAATTTGTGGCATGAAGACAAGATAAAAATAAGAAGAAGAAGAAGGAAAATGGTTACGACGGAGACGGAAACGGAAACCGAGTGGCATTTAGGCACGTCGAGACAGGATACAAGGGGCAAAAAGCTAACCAAATTATTGGCAAGGTGCTGCAGGCCCGCCTGTAGCCTGAATCTAAGCTCAAGTTGTCATGAAGCCAAATAATGCTAAGTCGAAGTAAATTAAATTGAAAAAAAAAACCAAAAGTCTCAAAATCAGCCAAGCAAAACAATGCAAGAGCGAAGAAGCTGGAAATCAAAGAGCAGGATACACACATATTAATATGCATTATACACGCACAGGAACACACACACACACACACACATATACACACATATACATATATATATACACAAAGTTTTCCAATTTATAAGCAAAGGCACATAAATTTTAAATTTTCCCCATTGAATTGTTTTTTGTTGCTGCTTTAACGGTATTTTGGCGCTGGCAAGTACGCATAAATCAGGCAGTTAAAAATAATACACACACTCACACACATACACATGTTTGTGTGTGTGTGTGTGTGTATGAAAATGTATGTAGCCGTTTTAACTGCGGCATCTGTGGCATGATTCAGTTAATTTCGTTCCACTTTGTCGATTCTGATTTGATTTATGAAAACCTGTTCACTTCCATAATAATCTCACCTGTTGGACAGCACTTCTCTGTCTCTTAACTATATAAAAGAAGTTGACTTTTTTTGCAATTTATTACTTTGCAACTAACAATAAACATAAAACCCTTGACCGAGTTCTACGGCTGCACAATAACATTTTGCATTGTCTGCCGAGCATTGAAGCAAATCGAAATATAAATTCACCATGGAAACTGCACTCAAAAAAAAAATCACACTGCATGTGGCAAACAGTGCAGGCAAATGTAGAAACTTTTCCTTTCAAAAATCACCTAAAAATCAAGTTCAAGTTTGACGTTATTAAGAAATAAAATTTATTATTTTCATTTATTATATTTTTTTTTAGAGCTGCGATTTTTTGTAGAGTGCACAGGAAGTCACGCTGCTGAATTGAGCGAGAGAGGTCCTTTACAGTTGCATAGCAACTTGTTAGTGCCAGGAGCTTAAGTCTAAAATTGTTTTTTACCATTGGCATCTTTTATGGCCGATTTAATCTCCGTTAAGTGGTTCCGGCTCCATTCTCCCAATCACTACTCAAAGCCAAATACCTGAACGGCCACAAAAATCGATGTGTATAATGTAGTTTGAAGCGATTGCTGCTGCTGCTGCTGCTGCTGCTGCTGCTGCTGCTGTTGAATGCCACAATGCGTAATGGTCAATTGCAGGCATCCATCTTGACAAATATTCAATATATTGCATTCCAATTGGATTGCACTTTCAATTTTCCACTTTGTGTTCGAATTGTTCGCATCGATGAGTTGGACTTTGTGTAAAATACAAGTGCATTTCGTTGGCAACGTGCCAGCTGCAAAAACAGGAGCATTTATTACATTCAAATTACATTTTCCATGTGACCAAATTATCTGTGCCACAAATCGACAAAATTATTTTGGCCACCTTGAACTAAAATCCAATTAAATCATCTAAATTGCAAACCAATTCGCTGGGACCCCAATGAAGAGTGGTGAAAATTAATTAAAAGTGTCGACAGCAAAATCCATTTATGTAAATGAAAAAGCAGATTTAAGTGAATATATGTATATATATATATATATATATATATATATACATATATAAATTGATAAGAAAAACAAGCATTTATTAAATGAATAAAACCACAAAATAATAGTTAATAATTATGCAGGATTTTAATAACATTTATTTAAGTTCATTTGTTAAATTCAATTAAGTTTTGACATTTATAAATTGAATACATGCAAATGAAATTAAGTTGAAACACACACAAAATAATATTTATTCTTTCTGCTCATCTTTGATTTTATTCAACTTGTAATATAAAAAAAAAATGTTGTTTGAATTATTTTTATTCTGTGCTGAAATTTAAGTAAAAATTTGTGAATAATATTAAGGCAAATACCATCAAATTGGCGCACAAGAATAGCATTTGAGAAATTTGTAGCTTCAACGGAATTGCTTTTGCCCGGCGCGGATTCTTGTGGTATCCACAAATAAAAGCTGTCCTGTGGCAACATTGTTGCTTTATTTAGCCATGAAACGCAGAGTTTTATGAAATTTGAGACTGCCACACATTCAAGATATGGCCAATAAATCATTAAGTGTATGCCTGGATCTAAGAGGGAGATGGGCAGGTAGGGTGTGCCAGGTGTGGCACCTGGTGTCGCCGTTAGACAGTTTTAATTTAACGTCCTCAGCGAAGCAATATATTTCGTCTATGCTGCGCTCCCATCATAATCAGGACACCCGAGCAGCAAATGTTTACAGAGTTTATAATATTCACAAATCACTTGAATGTGGCCTTAACTTTTCAATTACTCGCAACTGGGTAGGAGTGATGGTCAATCAATAAATAGAGGCTGGTTCGTGGAAGAGTTCAAGGTTCAAGGAAGCATTCGCTGCATGACCTTTAAATATCCTTTCACATTTGCCGCCAGGCTGGAGATATTCAGCACAGCATCGAATTTTCTAAAATGACTCACATTAGGTATAAAAAATGTATTAGGTTTTCCGTTGGAAAACGATTCAAGCTGCTGGTCGAGTGTTAAGGTGGAGGGCGGGTCAACGGTGGAGCTGGGGGAGGGGGGGGGGGTGGTGATGTATAATGTCCTCCACCCGCATTGTGTGAAACGCAACGGTGCGCAGGTCACCGGCCATGGCGAGAAGAAGTTTTATAGCCTCTGTGAACGCAACTCGAAAAGGGTAACAGAAGTGGGAGGATATGGAGGAAGAGTAGGAGCAGCAGTGGAGCATGGAGCATGAGGAGGTCGAAGAGGTGCAAAAGGAGTACAGTCAGTCGCTCCGCATCCTGTGTTTGCTGCTCTCTTCTTCTTCTTTTTTCGTTTTATGACAGCCAGCATTAAATCGATAAACTGATTGAGCCTCGAAGATGCCCATCCTTTGAATGTACTTACTGTAACTGACCGCCGGCAAAATATGTTTGATCTGCCATCGCAGAGCACTTAAAATGTGCCCACAACTTATCGAAGTCATCTATACTCTCGTTTTATGTGCTTCTTATATCTATATATTGTTTGCCAAAGACCTCTCGGCGCAACAATAATTAGAAATTCAAATTCAGTCATTCAGTTTCAACACTCAGAGAAATACGTTGTAAAGTTAAAGTACAATTTGTTCTTCATACTTTTAAACACATAAAGATTAATCTCGATTTCAAAGTTGATTGTAAATAGACAGCAAATTATTGACTCAAGTAAAAAGTTATTGTTTTCATTTCAGAACATAGATTTGTAACTTAAGTCGAGAATTTATGTCAAATTGAGTACTTTCAAAATAATTAAAAATATTTAATTAATCATCAGAAAATGTTAAAAATCGTGCCTTAAATTTGATTATTTATCGTTAGTCTCAGCTGAGGACAAACACTCCGATTTTGTTGAGTGCATAATCCTCTTAAGCTGCACAAGAACTAAAATATTTTGATGAGTTTTAATTTCCGCTAAAATTCTTCCAAGCCGCTCAAATAAATACTAAAATAAAATGCGAAACTTCTGCTAATGTGCGAAAAAAAAGAAAGGAATAATAATATGAGGAATAATTTTATTTCTCTAGATTATGCACAAATTCAAATTCAAAAATCTTGCAATTGCAAAGATGCAAAGCCCCCAGCGTAATACTTTGAAGAGCTTACCGCTTTGGGGGCTTCAGTGGCCGGATTAAATGGAAAACCACTTTAAGCCTGACAATGTCGCATTTTATATTTTAAACGCGTCGTTCTTTAACGTTTTTTTGGGTCGGCCAAGAAAGCCTGACTGCCTTATTGATTTTTTTTTTTTTTTTGTTGGCCCACGCTTTGGGCCGGCGGCATAATTAAGGCAAACATTTCAGGCTCGCAGCGCTAATTAATTTTTATTGAGAGTAAAAAGATAAAAAATGAAAAAATGCCATGTTATACTTGGCCATTCGACAGCGACGGCATTCGTTTTTAATTATTGTTTTGTTTTGGGCCAGTATGTATAAACAGCTAAGACCTTAAGCATGAAGTGAAGAGAGAGACTTAGGCAAGGATACTCTGAAGAGACTGTAAGCACTAGCACTGTTGGCAAACACTTGAGTTTTACACATACTTATACACATCGTTACATCCTTAACATTACTCGGGACTCTTAAAGGCTGGCTGCTCAAGCGTTTTGCTTCGATTCGTCTTGCAGCGTACCAAAAAAGTTAGTACACATAAAAAGCGGTAGTTGTTTTCACATTGTTAAGCGAAACAAAACAAACTGAAATTGGATTTTATTTAAATGCACACACGTATACACAAAAGTCTCTCAGGCAAAAACAATATATCCTTTCATCCAGTTCAAGGACAACTTAGATGTTTTTTGGGGCGCCACACATTTGTTCAACAAAAATTTAACATCAAGTTTTGGCTTAGCAATCCCAGCTGCTAAGCAACTTTGTTGTCAGATTAAAAGCAAAGTTTCGTGCTAGAAAGTCATTGCCAGTTTTGAGTGGGTTTGCCAACGATGCCGATTTGGCCAACGGCAGTAAAAGCCCATTACAGTTGCGGGTCACAACTTTGATTTTGCCAACTGGTCCAGGCCAGGCCAGGCCAACTTCATAGATGCCATTTGGCCATCTCATGCATGGCAATAGCAAAGACACACAAGTTCATAAAATACCGTCAGCATTTGTCATTATATACACGCCCCAAGGCATTTCCTTGTTGGCAGGCTGTCTTTATTCAGCATGAACTAAATGTGTACACTCAGAAAAATATATAGTATATAGAATTTTCTACAAGTCAAGTACAAACATTCTGCAACTCTTTTCATTAGAACGTTTGAAAAGGTTTATTTCTTTAGAATTTTAAACAGTAAAGTAAAAAAAAAAAATTTGTCAGACTTCTTTTACTAAATCGTTTTATAATATTTCTTACTTATTTTAAGAATTATCTTTATGTTTTTGCTACAGTAAACTGTACTAAATAACAAAATTGAATTCGAAATGAAAGCACAGAGAAAATTCTGAATTAAATTTCTCATTTATTCTGTGAGTAGAAGTTTACATAAATATCAACAAGTAAATAGAAAAATATGAATAACAAAAAAATCGAATCATTCCGTTAATTACTATGAATTATAGCTTTACCGTTATCACATATTGCTATTCGTCGCAACTTGGTCATTATCCTGACAAAGTGAAATATCATTTCGAATATTAGCTTTATGATGACTCATCAAAATTGTATTTGCGACATTATTATGGAAATGCTGCGATAATTAGTTTGATTTTCCGCAAGAGACTAATGATTCAATTTTCCGAAAAGTTGCTAGCTTTTTGAACTTTGGCTCAACTTGCTGAGTCATCGAATTAATGCCCGTTGTGATGAATTAATGTGAACTTGAACCAAAACGGGGCAAAATGTAAATATTTCCATGGTTCCAAAATTATAAAATATATCTATTTTTACGCTCATTTAACGCAATTGCAACTTCAAACTTTGCCAGCACGTTTGTTATCAAGTTTAATTGGATTATTTAAGTGCAATTAAAGTTAAAAGAAAAAGTTCTCTGAATTTAGATGAGTTATTTGTTTTCGATTAATTAGATTAATTAGAGGCCTGGCTTACTAATCATTAATAATAATACAAAATAATTAAATAAATCTTAAATATTCCAAAAAAAAAATCTCTTTCAAGGCCAACAAAATGTTGAGTACAATACTTTAATGCTTTAAGAAAGACCAACAGAAATTGAAGCAGTGCTACATGTATGTGTCTATACATAACAATATGGAATTCTGCTGAATAACGGCACACACAAAATATAATAACGGAAGTTGATCCACTTAGATGTGCACAAAACCAATAAATTCATATAAAAACAAAGTCAGAGTCGGAGAGAGAAAAAGTTGAGAAAATTGGCCTTGTCGCCGGCAAATGAATTGAACTTGTGGTCAACTTGAGCCTTTCACTATAACTTTTAGATTACAAAGAGGCTGTAGGGGGTGGGGGGTAGGTGCGATTTTCGAAAATGGTCAATTTTATGTACATCGGACATTTGGGCGAATAACACACTCAAGGCATAGGACTAAATGAAGTGCAAACTGTCAAATTCGGAGCAAATGTGTAAATCCCATAAGGACACTTGGAAACATACCAAAAATAAATTTCAACGCTATTTTTCAAATGCCGTTGGCCATCGATGCATTAAGCCAACCCATCTCTGTACACGCCCAGCCTCACAACATACAGCATACAACATACAACATACAACATACAACAGACGACAAACGACACACAACGAACGACAAACATATGTACGTGCTCATAATGTATAGCCCGAGATAAGCCCCTCGGACCTTAGGTCATCCATTTGCGGACCCAGCAAACCCGAAGGCAACACAAGATTTTCTTCTTCTTCTTCCTCTTTTTTGGTGTGCTTGAGGCAAGCAGCTGGCTGAAGCTGACTCGGGCAATGTAAGTGTGAATTGCAGAGAGAAGCCGAAGGTCATTTCAGCAAAAGGTAGCAGCAAGCATTCGGCAAACAAAGACAAGCCCATGGGGCAAAGGCAACAAAACTACTAAAAGCAGGCAAGAGTGCTCATCTTTAGATTGTCCGACTAGCAGATACTCTGCACTTGTGCTCTTGCGGTCACAATAATAGTAGTGCTGCTTCATAAAATGCCAATTCTCAATATTTTCATAGACCCTTTCATAATCCCTGCGATACCCTGGATCATTTTACACTTCGATATCCTGTTTGACAAAGAAAGACAACAAAAAGTAAAAGCAAATTGAGATTGTACGACTGGAAGACACCCTTTAAAATCCAAGGAATATTCTTATTTTCATATAAATTCTGTGTTTATAACCAAGAAATTTGCAGCACTTTCGAAATTTCATTCAAATATTATAGCCACGTCGGATATCGATATTTATTGATAGCCACGTCGCATATCGATATTTATTGATACTTGTGGCTATCGATTGAAAAATGTAAACTAGTTCCACAACCGCAATAAACCCTCTAGTTTCGTCAGATTTAATGTGTGTAGGGTATAGCAAAAGTGAAAACTTTGCCCTTACAGCATTGTCAAGCTTTTGCACAGATTTAGTTGTTTTGCGAGCCGGTAAAACCCATTGTTTGTATATATCTGTTTCGGACGTGCTCAGGTAACTTTTTTGTCCAGTGCAATCAAAGGTAAAATTGTAAGCCGACTTGCAAAAAAGGATACACACGCTGTAAAAAAGCGCATAAAACGCTCCACAAAAAACTGACATCCAACAAGTTTCAAATAAATATGTGGCAAGAATGCCATGCACGTGCCAACTAAAAAAACAACAACAAAATAAAATAAAAATAAAAAAAACATTACACTTAGACAGAAAAAAAAATTAAATAAATAAACACAAATATTTTCTGCACAGGTGTTGGTGGCTTAAGCGAGGAGCATTTATGTGGGATGCCTCTTGTTGCTGCCCCAAGTTGTGTCTTATTTTCACATTCGAATTAACCCTACACATAAATAAACGAAATTGAATTTTTGCAATTTTTTGTGCGACACAGACTGTTGCAAGTGTCGTACACTGGGCTTGCTACATTGCGTTAGCAGCTGGCATGCAGATAGTAAATGGCTTGAGACGCAACATAAGCATTTGCTGCAGCTATTCACTTTCAACATATTGCAAGAGTGGAAATGTTCAATATTGAAATAAGCGGCTTGTCTTCTTGCAACTCATTTACATTTTTAATTTAAGATAAATATTTTTGTAACCACAGCTCAGAAATCTAATTATGAAACTGACCGAGGCGAAGGCTACTCGAATAATTGTTATAATATATTATTCAATGCGCACATCGAAAGTAGGACAAATTCCCTGGAGACTTCCGGTAGTCAATGCTGAAAGCAAATTCACACTTTAAGAAGAAGAAGAAGAAAATGTTAACAAGAACATTTTGTGCCTGCTGTGGCAAGGACATTCTGAATGTTGCAAGACATGAGTCAACCGGTTGGGAGCTGGCAGGATATGTATTTAACAGTTGGAAGCAAAACTTCTGCTTAGCTGCGGACCTTCACAGATGTGGCACACACATAAATACACACACGCAGCCAGACAGACAGACAGACAGACATACACACACACAAATTCACATTCTTGGTTGAGGAAGAAGGCGAAAATGCTGATTTAAATTTGCGTTCACATTGTCACACGATAATCAGGCGGTGTATGCGATAACATAACCAAACACACACACACACATACACCCGCACACCACACACACCCGCACACCACTCACACCCGCACAACACACACACACACACAGACACACACGTAAACACATCAGTGTGATGAGAAAAAAAACAGAGCTTACATTTTCATAAAGTCCTTAGAAAGCGCTTTAAGAAGCCGCAGGACACAGACGCCAGCCAGGACTCATGTCGAGCTGCCGCTTAGCAAAAATGTGGTTTTTGTTGTTGCCAGTTGCCATTTAAAGAGATGGAGATTGATATATAAGCCGGACAAAATGAATGCAGGATATTGATTAAGAATATTCATGCGGTCAGAGATGTCTTCTTCTTCTGTGGGTTTCTCCACTGATTGAGTCTTGATTACAAAATAATTGAGACAATAAATAATATAAAATAAACCATAAAATAATATTGCAACTAGCCGATACACTCAGCACAATTTACATTTATTTTGCTGCAGCACTTAATAACAAATAAAATAATTCTTCAAAATCATAATTCCAAATAATAAATAAACAATTTATTTGTAATTTGTGGTAAATAAGCTAAGATAAGCTAAGATTTTCTTATTTAAATTCAATTATTTTCATAAAGATTAATTTTGTAATTTAATCTTAAAATCATCGTCGCAACTCACAGAACAACAAGTGTTAATGAGCCGAGCCAAAATGTTCATTTTAAATTTAAGTGTTATCAAAATGTTATTTTTTTTATGAAATGTTTTTTTTTTGGTTAATTGTGCTACTTTAATTAATTTTATAACAAGCTTAAAAAACATTTATGGTGATTTATTTAGGAAAACAAACAGGCAGCTGGAACAACAATGATACACTAATTGATGCCTCAAATTACACATGTGCACTTAAATCTCATGTCTTAAATAGACTGGCCAGAATTGCTGTTGCCTGTTGTTTAAAAAAACAAAAAAAAACACCCTAAAAAATAACACAATCAAAGACAAGCAAACGTGGCAAAGTTGCAGGAGCAGCAGCCTCTGTGGGCGGCACAGATATGCGTTGAGAACAAATGGATTTGCCAGAGACACCATGTAGCTGCTAGCCATTAAGCACATTAAAAACATTGTTAGCATCAGAATGGGCTTAAATGCCATTACACACACACACACACACCTGACTAGCTAGCTGCTTGGCTGTTAATTGCCTAAATCAATCCCATATGGTCTGCAGGCAAGCTGCCAATTTGTAGACAATTTCTGCAGCTAATCAGCCACATGCCAAGAACATTTGCATAATTTGGCTTAGCATTTTGGCTTGGGATAAACGGCGGCCAAAACACTTGTGTGCAGCAGGCAAAAGCCAGCTGGAATCGGCGCAGTGC
Organism: Drosophila cognata; assembly: GCA_035041535.1. Classification (NCBI taxonomy): domain Eukaryota; kingdom Metazoa; phylum Arthropoda; class Insecta; order Diptera; family Drosophilidae; genus Drosophila; species Drosophila cognata. The sequence continues at coordinate 4,659,902 of JAWNLC010000571.1, read as the reverse complement.
AGTCTGCCTGCATTTTTAATCAATGTGTACCGCTCGTCCTGTGCCATCAACTTGCAACATCGTGCGCGTGGCATGAATAAATTAAATCCACATATTTCATGTCACATATTTACATAGCGACTCATTACACAGCGCAGACATCAAAAATTCGTACCAAAATTCAAAATGAACGAAAAAAATCTTTAATCAATTTTTCGCGTCGAATTACTTAAAATAAATTTTGTTTTTTTTCAAACTTTTTGTCATTGATTTTAAGGAATTTTCATTTATTATTTACTGCAGATTATTGAGCACAGAAATCATACTTAAATTAAGTTCTAAATTATCGTCATTTGAACTCTCAATTCAAGTTGACTATGCAATTTTGCGCAGTGTAAGCGCCTTGGGCTGTTTGACTACCGCTGCTGTCGATGCTGATGATTTTGATTATACGCCTTCCATTTCGCTGCTGCCAAAGATTGTTGCATATTAAATGTTGGCTAAGTGCTGGGCGCAATGTTTCCCGTGCACCGCCAAGGGATCGTGGGGGTGTGGTGGAGGGGGAGGAGGGTTCGATACCTCTCCACTGCAAACAAAATCAAATCAGAACCGGAACGTGTGCACCGCGGCGCGTCGTGCTTTTGGCTTTTACGGCCGCCTCGACTCGACTCGACTCGAGTCGACTCCATTTATTTAAATTCAATTTTATATTAGAGGCACTCACTTGAGCCTTTATTGCCATAGAATGGCTTACAAAGTGAATTGAAGCCGCCTATAAAAACTGCCGACTGCCGTCGAGTAATTTGTAAGAGTTTCGAATATCGGAATTGGGGGGAGGGGGGGTGGTGCTCAACGTTGCCATTTAAGCCAAGAATTAATTTAACTTGACATTGAGATCGTTTGGCATTTGTATAACAAATCCGTATACCCTGTAATTATGGTGTCAAATGTGTCTTTATGCGCGCAATAAACTTAATTGTCGAAAACTTAAATGTTTTTTGGCGCCTTTGTTTTTATTAGAAAATGAATTTATGCAAAGCAGCAAATCAAAAAAATATAGTTTTAAATCAAAATAAAAATGAAAAAAATATTTAGTATTTTTCTAAATTTTGTAAGTTCCTTTTTTCTATAATTATACTTATTATTTTTGGTGAGCTCTTTTTTAACAATAAAAATTTGTTTTTCCAGGCTAAAAGTTTATGTATATTTTTTTTTTAAATACTCTAAAATATTTTGACTATAATTTATGAATAAAAAACACAAGATTAACATTAATTTTAAATATAAAATTAAATTTTTTTTTAACATTATTTTGTATGATTTGCATTTATTAATAATAATAAATAAAATAAAGTCAAAATGAGAAAAAGTAGGGAAGAGGTCTCGGCCAGGAATTACTCTATCTCTATACGATATAGCTATTAAATACATACATGATTATTCAGATATGTATACATATGCCCCTTATGTGTGTCGGAAATATTAATTAAGATGAGGAATCTAGGCAAAGAAAGAAAGGCGAAACTAAATTAATCAAAACTGAAACTTTGCTTTGCGAATCCTGTTAACATCTTGCGGTTACTGCTTTGGTTGTTGGCCAAGTTGCGGTGTTTTTTATTTGGCTTTTGCACGGTTTGCCGTCTGATTGAAAATGTTCCTGTTGACACTAAGCCAAAATGCTGCTCGTTATAAGCCAAAATAATCAAATCTTGTCTGCATGTCGCGGTTTTAAGCTGAGTCGTCTTAACTGCATTTAACTTGACTGATATTTTTGATGGTTGAAAACTGAAACAAATACATGTCCATCAACTTAAGTTCTTCGAAACCGTTTGTTTCTCGTTACAAAAACTTATACTTTGATTTAATTTTAAGTATTTTCCACTGAGAGATTATTAATTAAGGCGAAATTAAATAATTCGTTTTTATGATATGAGGTCTACCAAAAGATTGCTTCGAGTGCAAATTAAAAGAGGTACCAAACTTTGAATAACCAAAATATTTTCGAGAATACTCAATTATTACAAATATGCAAATATTCAATATGCTTTCTCTACATTAAATCTGCCTTAAAAACACTTTATTCCGATACATTTCGAGGAAATTGCGCTTTCAGCGTATTTTTTATTATGTGCCAAAAAATAATTATCTGTATTCATGAGTAAAATAAAACACGAACATATCATTTTCTGATACATTTAAAGCACAGAGCAGTAGTAAATTTGTCGGTGTTGTACTTGAATTGAGAACAACGTTGGCTTTGTTTAAGTAAGCCGCCAACTTAACTCATTTACCAAAACAGCGAAATTCTTTATGAGCCTTTTGCCAAAAGTGATTTTCAGTATTTATGAGCATCATTAACACGCACACACACACACACTCACACACACACACACTCGCACACACGCACACACACACATAGCACACCCAATCGAAAGTACTTAAATGGAGCAGAGCAACGTGGTCGACATCCGATTCTTTACAATTGGTATTATTCGAGCCATGTGGAAATGGCTTTGGCTCATTATTGACCACATCTTAATTACGCAGTGGTTTCCACCACTGAGCGTTATTTATGCATTTTCGATCTCAAATGGAACACCCAATTTCTTTAAGAAAGTACACATGACTCACTTAGCATTTATATTATTTAGTTTGAGATGAATTCGCTTGAATGAATGATGATTAAAATCAAAATAAATCTTATTTTATACTTTATGTATTTCAATTGGACAGTTCGGGAAAGCCAAAGATTTTGACATTGCCCACCTCACGTCGCCTATCGCCGATGATCTCCTTCTCGTCACAGCCATAGGCGAGCAGATACTGTTTGGGATGCCACGCAACGGTGAAGGTGGCGGCGTCCACATGCACATCGGTCACCCGTTCGCCCGTCTCCGTGTACGCAATGTCTATGAACAGATCCTCGCTACCCGACGCAATTAGACGCTCATCGTGGCTAAAGCCTAGCGTCCGAACGGGCCAATCCAAGCGACTAATCATGCGCAGACACGACAGCTCATTGGCATCCCAAATCGAAACCTGTGCATCAGCCGAACCAGCCGCAAAGTATTTACCTAAAAAAATGATTCGAAATTTAATCACATCTTATATTTATATATATCTTATATGTATAATACCTGTAAGTCCGAACTCAATGCATATGCAATTGGCTGTGTGCGCCTTAATTGTCATTTGGTGATCCAGACTGGGATAGTTCAACACATGAATGCAGCCCAGGCCATTGGTCAGAAAGAAAAGATCGTTGGTATTGTTCCACGACATCTCGTTCACCTCGAAGCTAAACGGTTCCTCCACACGGATCTTGTTCGTGCGCGTATCGATAAATGTGATTAAGTCTTCCTTGTTGCCCACGGCAATCGTTTTGCCATCCGGTGACCAGGCAATATTTATATTCTCTCCCTTGGTATTTGTGACGGAAACACATTTGGCGACACGTATATCCCAGATGCGCATCGTTCTATCGCCGCTGGCGGTGGCAAATTGATCCGGATGCGTGTTGTGCCAGCACAATTGATCCACGGAGGCGGTGTGTCCCCGGAATACATTGTTCTTGACGAAACGATCGCGCTCCAAGGCGTACACGGCAACGGTCCGGTCAAACGAACCAGATGCCAAATGGCCACCATTTGCGCTCCAGCAAACCGAATGGACCTAAAAACCAGACCATACATTTATACAGAGAAAACAAGCCAAAAGTAATGGTTATTAGTTGTTAACTAGGACTACCTTTGCGGTATGTGGGCGCTGTTCGCGTACTTTGCTGTGACTTCGAAAGTACGACTTTAAATCCTCGAAAGTCTGCTCGCTGCGACTCATTGCATTTATTGTTTGATTTATTTGATTTTTGACAACTTTGTGTTAGCAAGCAATTCTAGTGAAAATGTCAGCTGTTAACTGCTGCGCACCGGCATTGCAGTGTTGCAAAACGCGCACTTTAAATAAACAATAATAATATAAATGTATTATAATAATAATAGATTATTTATTTTTTATATTATGTTCAATATTTTTTGCTAGTTTAAACTTTAAAATATTGGTTAAAGTTTACTCGACTGAATAACAGTGTTACAAAACGTCCATGTGCGTGACAGTTCACTTTTTGAATTAATTCTGTTATCTGTTGTTTTCAATATTGGATTTCCTTCAACTGCAGAGCAAGGTTGCCAAAATCTCATAAGTAGAACAACAGATGCGAAAATAAGTTTATTCAAACAGAGAGCCTCTTACTTCCCGTATCAAACAAAAATTTCGGAGATGCAGATTCAATATATTTTTGTAATAATAATCAGCTTTTTTCTAATGCGTGTTTCCATTGAAGGAAGAAGTATTTTCGATCAGCTCTTTCAAAATGAACCGAAAGCTGGATATTATCATCCAACGCAACCTCAGCTGGGTTACTACGAACAACCTCAAAGATCCCGAGCCAGGCCAGAGCAGCAGCAGCATCAGCGATCCTATAAGGATATTTGCCGCATGGTCAACACAAATGGCTTCTCAAATCCTGGCAATATTCCCCGGTGTCCATACTAGAATAATTAACTTTTATTGAAATTGTGTTGCCTAAGTGTAATAATTGAATTTAAATGTGCCTAAGTATATAATAATGTTAATCTTAGATTAGAAAAGCATTTTACACATATTTGCCGGCATCATATGCCTGTTACACATATAGAAGAATATATTAGTAAGCATTTAAAACAAACGCTTCTGCACAATGTAAAAGACACAGGCGAGAAACAAGCAAAAGGCAAAGAAAAGCAGCATTTTATCGGTGCATTCGCGTCTGCCGTATTTCTTAAGGAGTTTGCCCGACTGAGTGATGCTGCCGGCAGTGTTGTGCAGTTCATCGTTGGTCGCCTCCACGTTCTGTGAGGAGGCAACCAGGCTCTCCAGTGTGACCGCACTCTTTTGCGTGGTCTCCGACAGATGGCGTGATATCGCCAACATTTTTTCAGTGACATCGTTTTCCTGGGAAACCAGACTGCCCCGATTGTGTCGCGTGCCCGCCGCATTTGGGCGTTGTCGCAGATCACTCTCGCCGGTGATGGCCATCAATTCGTCACGATTCGCCTTTTCAATCTCCAGCATGGTAGACACGTTCGCCTTGCGGAATGCCTGCAGAGTCTTGGAAAACTGATCCCGATGCGTGTCCACCTCGTTGGCCAGCGTTGGATCGGACATGTCTCGTGCCCAGTCGTCCAAGCGTTCTATATTCTTGCGTATCGCCGACAATTTGGCTCGACCGGCTTCATTCAGTTCCTCCAGTTCAGCGATAGAAGATCGACTGTTGAGTATATCCTGGAAGTAGATGCTGTCAAGCAAATTGCTTACTTTGCGTGTGTTCTTGTCACCTGTATTATGGCCTTGGCCTGCAGGTTGTTATCGATCAGATCCTGTCGTATCGACTGCAGTGTAAATTTATCCTTGTCCATTTCCAGTTTTCGCTTTATTTTGGGCCACCTGAAATGTTTTGTTGTGACGTGTGGCTGCCAATCGATATATCATTGCTTTTTACAACACTTTAGCCAGCTCACAGCTGTTCATCGATATCATTAATCGTAGCACACTTATAACCTAGAAGCGCCGCACAGCTGTTTAAGTTTCTACTGCGCGAAAAAGTTGTGCTCTCATTGACTTTATAAAAAGCGAAAAGTATTTCCATAAAAAAATAAAATGTCTAACTTGACTGTATCACTAATAGAGGACCATTTGTCGTCGGTAAGATTGCAATGCTTTTTGATTACCCTTCGCTCCAAGTAATGCTAACGTTGCTCACATATGCACAGCTCACTGATAGCTCGTACGATAGCTTCAATAACCCAGGACTTGAACTAGAAGCTTATGCCGACATACCCACGGTCAGTTCTAGTGGCGAATTGCTAATGAATTCCACGATTCATGATGCCTCCTACACAATCGCCCATCCATTCAGATATGCACTCAGTCCTCGTCAATCTGAAGATTCACTGATTGATCTGACTCATCTGCCTGAGATACGTAGTCCGCCTCCTCGATCTGCCCGATCGATGGAGCCGAATGCCATAATTGATTTATGCACACCGGACGCTCCCGTTCGCCGTCCACAGGTGAATAAGCGTGACACCAGCATCGATGATCGCTACAACTGTCCGATTTGCTTGGAAAGTGTGCTGAAGAGGGAGCCATCTGCGACGCGTTGCGGCCACGTCTTCTGCAAATCGTGCATCGTAGCCGCTACCCAGGAAAACCCCAAGTGCCCATTGTGCAACAAGAAGGTAACCAGGAATTCCATAAATCGTCTTTACCTGTAAGGCTGACACGCATATTAAGGATCCATTAATTATATTTTATTCACTTCGGCAACGAAAGACTTGTTCCTCATAGTTTTTTAATTATTACTAAATTAATTTTTAATATTAATAAATATAATCGTATTCACTTAAAATAATCGTCACGGCTTATCCATAAATAACGGCTTGTAATGCTGAGGGAATTGGGAAAATTAATGCATAATAAATTAAACAAATTCCGAAGCTAAAATAAGCAAAAAAAATAGTGAACAACTTTTTTGGGGGTGGAAATATTGAATGATAAAATCCACACTAAAATTCTGATATATTAAAGATAAATGACAAAATTTTAATACTCTTCTTCAAGGATAATCCCGTACTATAATTCATTCCTGATGCTGCCGCCAATACGTTTCAGGCTAGGATCTGGTTTAATCTCGTATTTGAAGAGTTTCGCATAGCGTTTGAGCAACTTGCGCCAATAACATTTGATGTCCTGGAAGCGCAGATGCTGCGTAATGAAATCATGTCCACGCTGAGCGATTTGTTGAGCGAGGACATCATGATTTTGAAAGTAGTCGAGCAGCTGGACGTACTCCGCCTGGCTGGGATAGCTGTGAAGGGGCACGTAATGAACCCAGGGCTTCAGCTGATGATAGAAGAACTCCTGCCACTCCTCGCCCACGTGGATGACCAGCGAATTACAGAGGAACAAATGCTTCAGCCGAAAGCTGGCGGCAACGCCTCGAAAATTAAATAGATATTTGTATTTGCAGTGATCCTCGAAGGAGACCTCATTCGCCGGCTGCGCATCCAGGGTGTCCTTCGGCGATTTCCATGCCTGATTCTTGGTGTATTGCGCCACCACAAGTTGTGGCTGGCGGCGCGATAACAGAATCAACGAATCCCGCTCGTCGGAGGTGCGTGAGCCGCGAAAGAAACCGAGCTGCTCCTTTTCCTGCCACGTCATTTTGGTTGTCACCTTTTTGAGCTTGCCGCTCATCAGATCCCAGCGTCCAATGCCCGTTGGATGCAATTTGGTCGCTGGTCCACCTGCCCAAAATGTCCACGCCGGATACATAATATCCCGATACTCGGACGTTTTGGAAAAGGAGAAGACAGGCCCCGTTCCACTCGACGACCAACTCGAGTGCAGCTGCGGATAATCTCTGGTGTTGATCACCAAATCCATGTTCGGCAACTGCGGCACCAGTTCCAACAGAAAGTGCTCAATTCCCTGACAGCGAGCGGGAAAGAAACAATTCTCCTCGCGGAACAGTTGATGCCCGTATATTTTGTAGCGGGTGCCGTATTCGGCGGCATCTTTGAGCATTTGCCGGCTGAAACCTGTTGATTTGTATGGCGCCAGATCGCGTCTGATGCCCGCCGCATAGCATGTGCAATTGACGTCATTTACATCCTTGCTGCATGCCTCATAGCTGTCTACAGCTCTTTTTATGCTGCGCGTAATTTCTACAAATATTAAATTTAATTTGATTTATTTGAGAGAGCTACTTATTTTGACCTACTATCGTTGAAATTTGTGTTCGATTCTTGACATGTTGTCACATCGTCTCCACTGCATTGCGGCATCGATTCCTCGGCCAAGCTTAAGTTTATAATTAATACAATTAATAAAATTAATACAAAATTTTTGTTCATTTTGGTTGTAAACAATGAGGCCACTTTACTTATCGGAAGTTATCGATAGTTGTGCACAGAAATCACAACACGAAGTTCGAACACACTCAACGGCTGTGCAATGTGGCAGACCGTTTGCTGACCTGTAGTAGTCGTGCATTAAAATCATTTGCTTTGCTGTGAGAGTGTTCGAGCTATGGTCGCACTGTTTTGGCAACAGCTCATCCGCTAGAGTTGCTACTGAGCACTCGAACGGTGTGTACACACTGTGTGTGCGAATAAAAGGAAAAGAAAAACCAACACTCCCGGAAAGTTTATGCGTAAAACTATCAATTTCATTTGCCAAATTACGGACGACGAACGACTTTTGCTATTATATTTAGCAATCGCTTAAATCAGCGTGTGGCCCACAGGCCAAATCGAAAACACGCACAAACGTATTAAGCGCGGGTGTGCATAATATTCATTCCATTGTCCATAATTTACATAGATACGAATTTTGCAACAAACCAAATATGTGAAGCGAATCAAAGTTGATAGAGCAATCAAAGTTGACACCCAAAAGTAAAAAGAAAAAACAACGAAGACTGAAACGAATCGCACCCCAATTGGAAAAAATTGCAAAAGGAGTGCAGAATTTGCAACAAAAGAAAATAACAGTTGTTTGTTGAGATAATTGCCCAACACACAACTCAATGGAAAAAAGAGGTAAATTCCATCAACATGTAGGTGCAAACACACACACATGCATTTATATTGGTGGTAACCCGGGAAGCACTGGTCCAGATCCAAATGGCGACCCAAGTGGCTCTGATCAGGATGGAGGAAACAAAGGAGGCCGCGGAGCTGGCTTCGGAGGCCGTGCCTTGTGTTGCCTAAGTGTAATAATTGAATTAAAATGTGCATATAATAATGTTAATCTTAGATTAGAAAAGCATTTTACACATATTTGCCGGCATCATATGCCTGTTACACATATAGAAGAATATATTAGTAAGCATTTAAAACAAATGCTTCTGCACAATGTAAAAGACACAGGCGAGAAACAAACAAGGCAAAGAAAATCAGCATTTTATCGGTGCATTCGCGTCTGTCGGATTTCTTAAGGAGTTTGCCCGACAGTGATGCTGCTGGCATTGTTGTGCAGTTCATCGTTGGTCGCCTCCACGTTATGTGAGGAGGCAACCAGGCTCTCCAAAGTGACCGCACCAACATATCGCCAACATTTTTTCAGTGACATCGTTTTCCTGGGAAACCAGACTGCCCCGATTGTGTCGCGTGCCCGCCGCATTTGGGCGTTGTCGCAGATCACTCTCGCCAGTGATGGCCATCAATTCGTCACGATTCGTCCTTTCAATCTCCAGCATGGTAGACACGTTCGCCTTGCGGAATGCCTGCAGAGTCTTGGAAAACTGGTCCCGATGCGTGTCCACCTCGTTGGCCAGCGTTGGATCGGACATGTCTCGTGCCCAGTAGTCCAAGCGTTCTATATTCTTACGTGTCGCCGACAGTTTGGCTTGACCGACTTCATTCAGTTCCTCCAGTTCAGCGATAGAAGATCGACTGTTGAGTATATCCAGGAAGTAGATGCTGTCAAACAAATTGCTTACTTTGCGTGTGTTCTTGTCACCTGTATTATTGCCTTGGCCTGCAGGTTGTTATCGATCAGATCCTGTCGTATCGACTGCAGTGTGAATTTATCCTTGTCCATTTCCAGTTTTCGCTTTATTTTGGGCCACCTGAAATGTTTCGTTGTGACGTGTGGCCGCCAATCGATATATCATTGCTTTTTACAACACTTTAGCCGGCTCACAGCTGTTCATCGATATCATTAATCGTAGCACACTTTTAACCTAGAAGCGCCGCACAGCTGTTTAAGTTTCTACTGCGCCAAAAAGTTGTGCTCTCATTGACTTTTTAAAAAGTGAAAAGTATTTCCAAAAAAAAAAAAAAAAAATGTCTAACAACTTGAGTGTATCAATAATAGAGGACCATACGTCGTCGGTAAGATTGCAATGCTTTTTGATTACCCCTCGCTCCAAGTAATGCTAACGTTGCTCACATATGCACAGCTCACTGATAGCTCGTACGATAGCTTCAATAACCCAGGACTTGAACTAGAAGCTTATGACGACATATCCACGGTCAGTTCCAGTGGCGAATTGCTAATGAATTCCACGATACATGATGCCTCCTACACAATCGCCCATCCATTCAGATATGCACTCAATCCTCGTCAATCTGAAGATTCACTGATTGATCTGACTCATCTGCCTGAGATACGTAGTCCGCCTCCTCGATCTGCCCGATCGATGGAGCCGGATGCCATAATTGATTTATGCACACCGGACGCTCCCGTTCGCCGTCAGCGTGACACCAGCATCGATGATCGCTACAACTGTCCGATTTGCTTGGAAAGTGTGCTGAAGAGGGAGCCATCTGCGACGCGTTGCGGCCACGTCTTCTGCAAATCGTGCATCGTAGCCGCTACCCAGAAAAACCCCAAGTGCCCATTGTGCAACAAGAAGATAACCAGGAATTCCATAAATCGTCTTTACCTGTAAGGCTGACACGCATATTAAGGATCCATTAATTATATTTTATTCGCTTCGGTAAACGAAAGACTTGTTCCTCATAGTTTTTTAATTATTACTAAATTAATTTTTAATATTAATAAATATAATCGTATTCACTTAAAATAATCGTCACGGCTTATCCATAAATATCGGCTTGTAATGCTGAGGGAATTGGGAAAATTAATGCATAATAAATTAAACAAATTCCGAAGCTAAAATAAGCAAAAAAAATAGTGAACAACTTTTTTGGGGGTGGAAATATTGAATGATAAAATCCACACTAAAATTCTGATATATTAAAGATAAATGACAAAATTTTAATACTCTTCTTCAAGGATAATCCCGTACTATAATTCATTCCTGATGCTGCCGCCAATACGTTTCAGGCTAGGATCTGGTTTAATCTCGTATTTGAAGAGTTTCGCATAGCGTTTGAGCAACTTGCGCCAATAACATTTGATGTCCTGGAAGCGCAGATGCTGCGTAATGAAATCATGTCCACGCTGAGCGATTTGTTGAGCGAGGACATCATGATTTTGAAAGTAGTCGAGCAGCTGGACGTACTCCGCCTGGCTGGGATAGCTGTGAAGGGGCACGTAATGAACCCAGGGCTTCAGCTGATGATAGAAGAACTCCTGCCACTCCTCGCCCACGTGGATGACCAGCGAATTACAGAGGAACAAATGCTTCAGCCGAAAGCTGGCGGCAACGCCTCGAAAATTAAATAGATATTTGTATTTGCAGTGATCCTCGAAGGAGACCTCATTCGCCGGCTGCGCATCCAGGGTGTCCTTCGGCGATTTCCATGCCTGATTCTTGGTGTATTGCGCCTCCACAAGTTGTGGCTGGCGGCGCGATAACAGAATCAACGAATCCCGCTCGTCGGAGGTGCGTGAGCCGCGAAAGAAACCGAGCTGCTCCTTTTCCTGCCACGTCATTTTGGTTGTCACCTTTTTGAGCTTGCCGCTCATCAGATCCCAGCGTCCAATGCCCGTTGGATGCAATTTGGTCGCTGGTCCACCTGCCCAAAATGTCCACGCCGGATACATAATATCCCGATACTCGGACGTTTTGGAAAAGGAGAAGACAGGCCCCGTTCCACTCGACGACCAACTCGAGTGCAGCTGCGGATAATCTCTGGTGTTGATCACCAAATCCATGTTCGGCAACTGCGGCACCAGTTCCAACAGAAAGTGCTCAATTCCCTGACAGCGAGCGGGAAAGAAACAATTCTCCTCGCGGAACAGTTGATGCCCGTATATTTTGTAGCGGGTGCCGTATTCGGCGGCATCTTTGAGCATTTGCCGGCTGAAACCTGTTGATTTGTATGGCGCCAGATCGCGTCTGATGCCCGCCGCATAGCATGTGCAATTGACGTCATTTACATCCTTGCTGCATGCCTCATAGCTGTCTACAGCTCTTTTTATGCTGCGCGTAATTTCTACAAATATTAAATTTAATTTGATTTATTTGAGAGAGCTACTTATTTTGACCTACTATCGTTGAAATTTGTGTTCGATTCTTGACATGTTGTCACATCGTCTCCACTGCATTGCGGCATCGATTCCTCGGCCAAGCTTAAGTTTATAATTAATACAATTAATAAAATTAATACAAAATTGTTTTTCATTTTGGTTGTAAACAATGAGGCCACTTTACTTATCGGAAGTTATCGATAGTTGTGCACAGAAATCACAGCACGAAGTTCGAACACACTCAACGGCTGTGCAATGTTGCAGACCGTTTGCTGACCTGTAGTAGTCGTGCATTAAAATCATTGGCTTTGCTGTGAGAGTGTTCGAGCTATGGTCGCACTGTTTTGGCAACAGCTCATCCGCTAGAGTTGCTACTGAGCACTCGAACAGTGTGTACACACTGTGTGTGCGAATAAAAAGGAAAAGAAAAACCAATACTTCGTCGAAAGTTTTTGCGTAAAACTATTAATTTTGTTCGCCAAATTACGGACGACGAACGACTTTTGCTATTATATTTAGCAATCGCTTAAATCAGCGTGTGGCCCACAGGCCAAATCGAAAACACGCACAAACGTATTAAGCGCGGGTGTGCATAATATTCATTCCATTGTTCATAATTTACATACATACGAATTTTGCAACAAACCAAATATGTGAAGCGAATCAAAGTTGAAAGAGCAATCAAAGTTGACATAACTACTGCAAACACACACACTCTCACATGCAACCAAAGTAAATTATCGAACAGCGGGAGGCAACACCCAAAAGTAAAAAGAAAAAATAACGAAGGCTGAAACGAAACGCACCCCAATTGGAAAAACTGCAAAAGGAGTGCAGAATTTGCACAAATAAATAAAAAAACAAGTGGGAGGTGAAGGCGTTGGCAGCAGCACCAGCAGTCGACGCAGTTGTTTGTTGAGATAATTGCCCAACACACTCGATGCAAAAAAGAGGTAAATTCCATCAACCTGTAGGTGCAAGCACACACACATGCATTTGTTTGTTTGTGTGTGTTTTTTTGTCTTATTTGTTGTTAGTTATAAATTACACATTCTGCTCTCTCTCTCTCTTGCTCGCACCCTGATTTGATTTAATTCAACTCGCTCCCGCTTTGAACTCAGCTTCCGTTACGCTTTGTTTCGCTTTTTGTCTGCTTGTCTCTTTGATTTCTTGTGCACATTTTGTTTTTATCACATCTCTCTTTGTTAATCCCTTCTTCCGTTTCTTACGCTAGTTTATGAAACTTTTTCCAATCAGACTCTCCCCAAAACTATCGTTTTTTTCTTATGCTTTCATTTTTTATGCGTCTTAAATAAAAAAGGAAATGCATTTTTTTTTTAAATCTAACCTATCTGACTAAATTGAGAGATTTGATTTATAGGCATTTCAAAAGTTTCCACTTCAATTTTTTATGACCAAAAAATGAATTGTTGAAATGAAGTGAGGAGATTTCGATTAGTTTTGCATATATTCAAAGATTTCAATAATAAAATATATAATTTAATTTAATATTTACTTTAGCAAGTTTACCTATAGGGAAATTAAAACATTTTCAATAAAGCTTCAGCAATAATCTTTAAATTACATTTAAAGTTGTTTACAAAACCGGCAAAATTGTGGTTTGCATTTGCTAAGAAAGACCTCAAGGTAGTTTTGAACTATAGTTTTTTTTGTCAGTGTTGCCGTATTCAAAATATGAATGCGAAATGGTTGCTTCCATAATTGCCGTTATTATCTGCAGACAGGCAGTCTGAGCGTAGCCTGAGTCTGGCATAACGGCAATATTCTTGTGGAATGGCCATTGACTCAAACTCACAATTCCAGGCTCCTGCCCCAACAACAACATGAAAAGATGTGTCACACTTTATGCATTTGCATATATATATATATTTATATATATATATATATATAATATATATTCATGTATTTATGTATTTCTTTGCAATAAAACACCCCCATCAACTCACCAACATAAAAAAGTCATCGTATTTATGCTTTTCTTCGTTTTCTTCCGATTTGCGTCTGCGCATTGGAAATATGCTTTCTCATTATGGTGAGTAATTAATTTGCCGTCAGGTGTATTTGTGATCGGGCTCAAATAATGAGTAATTAAAATTAAAATCATGATGAGAAAATAAACATTTCATATGGATATATTTCTTACAATATAATTAGTATTTTGAATTCCCTGTAAGTCTATTTACTACCACACTATGAAGAATATGTTTTTATGGAATTTTACAAATTCAGTAAAAATGCATTGCACATGGATTTTAATCTGATGAAAAAATATTTGCCCAAGATTATACTTCTATATATTCTGCACGTAGTTAAAATAATAATTATTATAACGGTGCTTAACAGGTAGTATGTCTGTCTGTCGATGTGTCATCATCCATCCATGGAATGCTCCAATTTCAATACCTTTTTTCAAGAGCGCACTGCTCCCACTCACTGTGTGCAGTGACTAAGAAGTAGCATTCTCTCGCACTCGCACACGCACTCTCTCAATGCTCCGTTAGTCGAGCGCATTTGTATGCTTTTATGTTGGTCAAACAACTTATGCGACTGGAAGTGGCAAGCAAACGCATCTATCGACATCGCTGCCTATGTTGCGAGCGAGAGGGTGAGCGAGAGAGAGAGAGACGAGAAGTGTGTGTGTGGAGCGAGAGAGAGCGAGAGTGCCTTGAGTTGAGTTGAGTTGAGTTACAAAGCAGCGCCACACATCGACGGTTGCTCGACGCTCGTCGTTGGCTTTTGCTTGTTGGTCTTTTCTCGGGCGTTTGTTTATTTAATTTACATATAAATTAAAAAAAAAAAAAAAAATAGTGTATGTTCAACTATTCATCAAGATATTATTTATTTGTTCTTTTTCCTCATATTGACAAATCGATAAGTGAATACAGTTTTTTAACGCGCCTTTCATGAAATTCACCACACACGCAATCGACCCCCACCCACACACTCGCATTTGCTTGCTGAAAGAGTGAGAGCGAGAGAGAGAGAACGTGTTGAGTTTCTCATTTCCAGCACTTTTGGTGCACTTTTGAAAACTAATGTAATCTAAGGGCAAGTGTCAAAGAAAATTCTGTGGCACATTATTGCATTGTTGCTTTAACCAAATATATATAAATATAATATGTATATTATCGCATGAGAAGTCTTTATTGATTGACATTCGTGTATAATTATAATTAACAAAAGGCAAGTGTGCGTGGCAAAGTGTTTCTTCATCATATCGGAATTTGTTTCAGTTCAGCGTTATAATCTACTCTTTATATATATGTAAGTGCATTTTTTGCTGGAATTATAATCGGTATAAGAACTTTTAAATCATTTTTGTGCACTCAAAAGCTGGGTTTGTTATGAAAAATCGATTTTTCTCATATTATTTTATGTATGTACGCTCTCTCTCTCTTTCCCTCTCTTGCTCTCGGGTAAGAGAGTGCTCTCGCTCTCTCTTGCTTACGCTCTTCCGTCATATTTTTGGCCAGCTGTTTTCTGGGGGTTCAGTTTCAATTTCCTTGTAAACTAACCACAGAACTACACCTCTAATAAAATTGTATTTTTTTTTGGCAATGGCAGAATGATATTTGTCAATGAGACTGTAAATAATGTATGTAATGGCAAATAGTACATATATATATATATACATACATATAGATATATCCGTGACAATCTGTTTTTGGCTGAAGTAGCTGCTAAATATGGGCACACTTTAACTGGTACGCAGTAAGCAAGCAACAAATAATTGAATGCAGAAATAAAATTTCATTTATTTATATGTGAATCTAAGCGCCATAAAAGACCCGTCAGAATTGTCATCATCGCCCACATAATAGATACATTCAAATGCGTTGGTTGGCATAATAACATTAAAAATAATAATAATAATTATACGCTCAGTTTTGGGAAGTTTGCAGTTGTGTATTTCTACCTGTTCGCCCAAGGATTGACAGAAAACACGATCGTCTGTTTGTCTGCTGTCCATTAAAACAAATGTTAGACACTCCAAAATTTGGGGATCACAAATGTGTAACTCTAATAATGTATATCACATGTGTAACTCTAATAATGTATATTACATATAATATACACTGAGAACAAAATATACATGAATTTTAGAAAATCGCCATACTTTTGGCACCAAGGCTTGCTCAACTTATTATTCAATAAGTGCATTTTTAAATGGGACGTTTGTTTCTTTTAAAAAAACAGGGTTTTTCTACTCTTAACTTATTTCTATGGTACATATAACTGGGGTACATCTAAATATAGCAGTTGAGAGAGCAAGGATTTTTTCTTGAAAATTAGAAAAAATATAAATATTCTCTATTAGGAGAAAAAAAAAACTAAAATTTTTGAAATTTTTTTCATATAATTAGAAATTATTTGTAAAACTCTGAAAATATTTCAGGATTTCACGATGATTTTCATTGTAGGTCGATTTTTTTTAGAATTCAAAGCGATCTTTTTTCTGAGTGTACCAAGTCAGCCAAGCAGCGAAACACCCCATCGATATTTAAAGAGCAGAGCAGAGGGAAACCAGTCTGGGATCGTCATTAGAATTAAGTGCTGGGGGAGATTCTTATACGAAGAGTCGTTTCGTTGCCACTTCAAGTTGGATAGAAATTTGGGTCATTTGCTTAGTGCTGCTGTTTCCCTTTTGAAAATTTATATATTTTCTTCGTTTTTTTTTCAGCTATTTTGTTTGGTATAGTTGATTTATTGGAGGATTTTGTGTGTAGTTGATTTATCAAATCGCCTTAGGCTGTCAACTGGTTGGGGAACAAGTTTATTTCTGAAACACAGATTGCACTTTCTACACTTTGGCTTATAGGATCAACATATTATTTCGATTAGAATACTTGTGCGTATAATTAAACCAATGATCATCAGGCATTGCAATCGAACAATGATTAATATGAAAAGGAAAACAGATATCTTTCAAATTGTATTATATATTTTCCATATTGTTGTAGCGATCAAGTTACTTGCTCTTTGTGACTCAACAGTTTTCTATTGTATAAATAATTACAGACCATATTGCGATTATTTATATGTGTGTAATTGGATAGGAACAAAGCTTGACTGTACTCGGCTTACTCAGAATTCAGCCCATAAATATAATTAGATGATTATTATTTTGTAATAATGCTGAAATCGATAAATCTCTTTCTGCCTCTTATCGGGCAAGTTTTGTGAGTTAAATAAACAGCAAATTTGAAAGACGAACATTTTGCACAAACCTACTTGTATTCAATCTAGCCGGAAATAGGTGAGTCACAAACGCAACGAATAGTTTTCAATTTTTATATAGTTGCTGCTGCAGTAATCGATTGACAGTTGAAGGCCAACAACGACCTACATACGCAGTCTCTTCGATTCGATATATATATATATATATATTTATATATATACATATTGCTATTATACATATTCACGTGTCATTATTGTTTCTTTTGTTTTTTTTTTTGCTTTTTGCATCTCTCGACACGCTGCGTGCTCGAGTGCTTGTTGTTGAAACCAAAGCTCTCTTGCCACGCTCAACTGCCTCGATTTGATTCGACGATGCTCTGATATACCACTAATCCAGCCTATTTATAGTCATTTCTTGTTCTCTACCCTAGAACCATTAAATTGGCTAAAGAAGTTGGAAATGTGATAAGCACAATTGGCTTCACAAACCATAAAACGTTTTGCAATGTTTGTTTCTGTTAGCGCCATTGAAGCTTGGAAAATTCTTACCTTGATCTTGAGCATTATTGATTAAATTGTTACATACACTTGCAGAAAAATCGCACTGATCCAAGCATATCGCCATACTATGATTTTCAGATCGAATTTTTTTTATATTTTATATTCATTTCTGTAAAAAAAAATTGTTTTTTAAATTATTAAAATTTTTCTTCGCATATTAAGAAAATATTTTTAAAAACCAGCTCGGACTTCTAATTTTCTTGTGAGATTCTTAAATGTAAGTCTAATTTATTATTCAATGTATCCGTATCAAAATTCTTATGAGTTATAATTTGAGATGAGATTTTTATAAATTTTTTTCTTATATCGAGAATTTATTTCACCAAGATACACAGCAGAAAATGTTTCTGGTTTTTAGGATGATTTTAATTTTCATTAATTTTTGTAAATTACAGGATGATTTCTTTTTCAGTAGGAGGCAAATGTCTGGGCTCTCCATTCTTCTCAGACATATCATAGTTCTTCGGGGCAACTGACGAAGTTCATCCAAACCACGGAATGGAGTACAGTTTTTCAATGGGAATGGAGGAAATAGCCCAAGGGCAATAAAGAGAAATTGAATTCAATTTATTTTCCATAGAATGGAATAAAGAGTAAATTTCTCGCACTTGTGAATTCTGTCTTTTCAGTCTTGCTTAGTATTATTATATTTATTCGATATTCGCTGTCGACTTGAGAACATTTCACTTATTCTAAAACTGAGTAGCAAATTCATAATTTACACCTGCTAAGACCAGTTAGACCTTCTAATTGTATCTGCTTAAAGTCTACATTATCATTTATGTGGTGTTGTTGCACATTGTTAGTAGATTAAGCATTTGTTGCCGCTGTTCATGGGTGAGCCGAGGGCACAGTTGAATTCCCTACCAAATTCGTCCGAGTTGCTCAGCGGTCCGTTGACATCCCAGCGCTGTGGCGTATGTTGCATCAGTGGCAATGCCTCCGAGGCCGGCTCCTCATCGCGCCTCGCCCAGCAACGGGTCTGAGCAAAATAGATGAAGAACAACTGCGTATTGCTAAAATTTAGGCCTGGCAACGTTTCGCGCATCAGCAGCGCCTTGAACTTGTGATCCATCAGGTCCAGCCAATTCAAGTACGCATTGAAGGCGACATTTAGAGAACCGCCATCGGCAATAATCTCTCGCAGACGCGTCGCATTGCGAAAATCGGCCGGGTCATTCGACAAGTAATTACTGTACTGGGCACGCTGGCATTCGGTGACATTGCGATAGCCGGCCAATGTTAGCTCATTCCACGGTGTCGTCGCCTTTGCATCTCGATTCCAGCCCTCGTCATCGAAGCCCTGCAACAGGGCACTGGCCAATCGTTGGCCCAACAACGCATATCGCATCGCTCGCGGATAGATGTAGCTGTAGTAGGGTGTCTGCATCAGGCCCCAGCCAACAAGTACAGCATGTTGATGTTGCACCAAGGATGCTCTCACCTCAAATGCATTCACTGCATCCGAACCGGTTGCCATGCGGCCAAAATCATTGCCACGCAAACTTTTCAATTGTTCGCGTGCATTGAAACGCAACGATTTCTCCAGCCGATGCCAGTAGTCGTCGGTTTTCTGGAATTGCAGCTCTTCGAGGCTGACATCCTGATAGTCCGACCATTTAATGTGATATTGGGAGAGGCGTGTTCGAGCCGTCCGTCGGTCGCTGTCGTCCAGCCAGTCGACGTGAAGTTGCTCCTCGAATGCTTTGACCACATCGGTGAACACCTGTTCCATGTCCTGTTTGGCATCGTCACGTTGCACATGCCGCTGATACATATCGCCCAGCACCTGGGGAAAGAGACGCTGTAACACTTGGACGCACTGACGCGGACGACGCATCGCCTGCTCCACAACCGGTGGCTGATCGAGTTCGAACAGTGCTAGATACAGTATATAACCCGAAATGGTCACGTGATTGTTCGCCTTTGCCGTTTGCACCAAATGCTGCAGATAGCTCTGGGATCGCAGATAAACATAATCACTATATGCTTCCTCCAGAATGATCTCCACATACAGCTTAAAGTCCAACGAATTGCCCATTTTGCTGGTCAGCTCGACGAGCGTCATACGGGGATAGATTGAACTACCCGTTCCTGCTCCGCCATTGTGTTGTCGCAATCGGTCCTGTCCAACGCGAGATCGTCCCACTGGCAACATTTCCGGCTGCGAGCTGTCACCAGCAGCCGGCGAAATAGTTGTTTCCTGCTCCCGCATCCGTTGGCATAGCTCGAACTCGAAGCGAACAATGTCGCCGGCAAAGCGAGCCGCCTCGCCACTCTCCATGGCGAACCAGTTGTGCATGTTGTCCGCCACCTGTTGCTGGATCTGCTCATAGATCTCGTCGCGCACGTTTAATTGTCGCGTGATCCGGGAGTTACAGTGCTCAGCCGGTATAATGGTCAGCTGTGGTTCGCCCAGATACACACTGTTGCCGCGTAACTGTTGCACATTTAGATCCACATCGAGGCCAATCAATATATCCAAGCCATAGTTGTGACGCAGCGATGCCAACACTTGCAACCAATGATGGTTGGGCTTCCAATGCGAATTTGGAATATTCCTCAGGCCGCCATTCTCCCGCAGTATTTTCATGAGGAATTGGCGACGCTCGGCTGCGTTTGCCTCGATGGCAATGCAAGTGTCGTAGAAGGTGCGCACTTTGCGCGCACTTGCCGCACTCGCCGCACTATACTCTTTGGGATGGTTTTGCGGCGGCAGCGGCAGCGTCAACAGCACCTGCAACTGCTCCTCAATGCCCTGCTCCACCACACGTTGGGCCGTTATCAGCTGGCCCTCGCGCAACTGTCGATTGTGATAGCGGCCCCAATTGCCGCACGCATACTCATAAAAATCGACACAAGGATCCACACTCAGATTCATATACTTGTGTATATCTCTGGCCATCGTTTGGCGTGTCTTGCGCTCCTTCTCGCTCTCAGGCGGATGGTAATTGTAGTCGTGGCTGTTGTGAATGTGACCGCCTTGTGGCACGCGATTTATGTTGTTGTAGCGTGCAATTGCCACATTTTGCATAAGCAGCCAAACGTGCCACAGCATCAATAGCAAAATTCGTGTAGTTCTCATCGCAGCTTTAAATATTCGACTGAGCTTCGATCGAGCTGGCGTTGTTGATAAGCGATTTGTGCTTTATTTTTTTCGCTCCTGAACTTGGACGATATGGGTCAAGTGTGCGCTCAATGCCCCTAGTCCGTCCATGCCAACAGTGGGTTATCGCCTGTTCTCTCCCGCGTCTGGAGAGAAGTAAACAAAATCGACCTCGCAGCTCGTCAATTATCTGCCTTTTTTTTATAGAGATTGCCTTGTTTTTAGCGGGTATTTCAATTTTATTTTCAAGTTTGCAATGCCTTGAGTTTTATATAGATTCCTGATCAGCATAGTCTTCTATGCGCTGATCTTCCTCAGCTTAAGAGCAATCCTTTCCTTTTTATCTATATATATATCGAATTCCGATAGCAACAAAAACCATATTCAATGCTTTTGATCTGATTGATTTTGTTATTATATTATTATTTTATTATTATATTATATTGTTGGGAATTACATAGAGTCCACTTAGTAAATGAAGCACTTGATTGCCGGATTCATGGCTGAACCGGCTGGGCAACGGAATTCGCGAGCAAAATCGAACAGATTGCTCAACGGTCCGTTCACCCGCAATTTTGTCCAGCTGTGCCGCTGACGCAGACTATACGTGAGATTGTGTACATCATCATGTCGTCGCTCCCCCCGCTCCCTGGGCTGACAGTGCTGCTGGGCATAGGCCACAAAGAAGAGCGCCGTATTCGAATAGTTTAGGCCGGGCAGCGTTTCCCTCGATAGCCGCATAAAATCATTGTTTGGCGCCTGATAGTTCAGCCACGTGAGATACGCATTGAATGCCACATTCAAGCCGGCACTGTTCCGGATGAGCATCTCTGTGGCACTCTGATTGCGCTGCAAATAGTTGGTGACGTGACAGCTAAAGCATTCACTCCGATTGCGATATCGCAACGCTGTCAACGGCTCCCAAGTGTCACGCTCGAGGAAACCCACCGACCAATGCAGCTCATCGAATGCCGTTGCCAACTGCTCGGCCAGTTGGGTGCCCAATGTGGCATACATAATGGCCTGGCCGTAACGTTCATCATAATCGGGTGGCTGCAGCAATGCCAACGATACATCGACACGCCGTTGCACCGGACGATATTGTAGGCGTGTCTCATACGCCTCGACTGCATCCGCTGGCGTTGGATAATTCTCGCCCAAACGTTGCCACTGCTGTTGTTGCACCTCAGCCAATATCGCTCGCAAATTCTGCCAGTAATTGTTGCGTTCCAATTGCACTTTCAACGGTTTCGGTTTGTCGTAGCTCGCCAGATTGATTTGCAGCTGGCTGAGTTTGGCTTGAGCAGTGCGTCGGCTTGCATCTTCCAGCCAATCGGCGCTCAGACTGCGATGCAGTGCATCCTTTAACTGGTCATACAGTTGCATGAGCTGCTCGCGTGATTCCTCGCTGGCAAACTGACCCGCAAACAGTTCCCCCAATGCTGCCGGCAACAGACTTTTCACCCTGCCCAAACAATAGGATGAACGACTTCTTGTCGACTTATTGTCGTCCAGGGGAAAGGTGAGCTCAGCTACGGCTCGATACATCACATAGTTGGCTATCTGGCTGGCATTGCGTGCCAGCAGGCTGCGCTGCAGCTGACGATAGTAGTCCGGGGCAGTCATATACACCGGCGAGTAGACAAACTGACCCAGGCTGCTGCTTACGTAACCCTCCAGATCCAAACCGTAAATCTCTCCCAATTCGTTTAGATTCTTGCGCGTATAGTTTGCATTGTAGAGCCGATCATCCGAATCCCATGGCAACCAATCGTTCATGCCACCGCATAACTCATGCTCGAAACTGATTAGGTCTGTGGCGAGACGCGTCGACTCCACATTGCCCATCGCCAGCCAGATCCTTAGCTGTGCCGCCACCCGTTCTTCGATGACACGGAATGCGGAATCATTGCGATGCAGACTGTGATTGCTACACAGCTCGTTGGGCAGCAGTGTGCTCGGTTCGGTCAGATAGACGCTGTTCTCTTGCACACTGGCATAGTTGTAGCTAATCCGCAATCCAATCAGAATTTCCATGGCATAATTGCGTCGCAGTGCGCCCGTTATGCGCGGCCACTCATAGTCCTGGCGATGGACACGCCAATTGGAGCCGGGCACGGCCGGAAAACCGCCATTCTGTTGAATGAACTCGCTGAGAAACAATTGCTGTTGTTGGCTCTTTTGGCTGCTCTGAGCCGGTGCAGCCACACAGGACTGATAGAAATCCTTGGCCTGGCGCGCCAACGCACTATCCTTGCGTTGTGCCGTCTCCTTTAGGAGTCGCTGCAAATCGTCATCTATGCGTTGCACCCGCTTCGATTGTGGCGTCTCCTCTGTATCCCAATTGCCGCAGGCAAACTCATAGAAATCATGACACGGATCCGCATCCACATTCATTTGACGTCGCATCGCCAGCGACTTAATCTGGCGCACTGTCTCCGCCGTTTGAAAGACACGCTGAAATTGATCCACGTTGGCGCACAGCGCACACCTGATGATGCCTGCCACCAGCAGCAACAGGATCAGTGTCCCAATTTTGAATTCGTCTAACATGCTGCTGCTACATCTTTGTGTCAACAACTGTCAACAAATGTTGAACATCTCAAAGCGCGCACTGCGAGTGTTTTGCTGATAAGTCTGCTCATGAGTTCAAGGCGGGTTATCTCCAAGAGAGAGGGATAGTGAGAGACAGAAAGATATATATATATATATAGAGAGAGAGAGAGAGAGAGAGAGCAAGAAATGTATATTAATTTACAAGCACGTTCTTTTGGGGCTCATCTTACAATTGGGAATTGGCGACATAAGCTAATTTTAAGAACAGTTTTGTTTTTTTTTTGATTGAACAGAGCGTGAAAAAAGTTGGTTTAACTTACAACTGATTAAAAGAGAAAGTTCCTTTGGGGTTCCCGTTTTAGAAACAGACTTGTGCAAAGTAGAATTTATTTTTTTAACTTACAACGGACTCAAAGAAAAACCAGAGATGTGCAAAGCTTTATTAGACTTGTTCTTGAATATAATTTGATATATTTGTATGTCGTAATTATTAATAAAGGGCACATTTGAAGCGAGCGTTGAGCTTGTCGCTGCGGGAGCAGCTGAACGCGTTCACAAAATGCTCCGAATTGGAGAGCGCCGTATTTACGCGTATCTGTTCCGGCAGCTCATCAAACATCTCCAAGGATTCCGGATAATCTGAACAATACAGCTGCGCATAGGCCATGTAGAATAGTTGATTGTGCGTATTATCGAGCAATGGCAATTGCTCTCTCTGATATAGAGTCGAGGTTTCGTCGGTGTTCTTCAGCCATTCGACATAGGCTTGATATGCGATATCGAGCGCCCCATTATCGGCGACAATGCGGCTGATTAATCCTTTATCGTGCACCGGTTTGCCGTTGAACTCGACAAAAATCGCATACTGCTCTTTGAAGCATTGGGCGCGACGCGAATACGAACTCTCCGAGGTGGGATCCCACCAATTGTTCCGATAACCGTGCCGGTCATAGTGCCTGCCCACATCATCGAACCCATGCAGCATTTGGCGGGCAAGCAGAACTCCGAGCGTGCCATACTTGATGGCATTCGGATAGGCGGGATCCCAGAAGAAGCGGGCCTGCAGAAAAGTAATCGGGATTTGTAGCTTGTTGTTGGTCAGCTCGTAGTGCGGCACCTTGTACACCTGATCCATCAGTTGGGGTTCCTCGACCAGCTTTGCCAGCTGGCGCTGTGTGCGCCACTGCAGAACATTAACCAAATTTGGATAGAATTGATCCGGATGCAAACGCAATCCATGCGTCTGCCGGATTAGCTGCGTCTCGTCATGATTACGAAATTGCAGCTCAATTGCGTCCAGTTTGGTGATGGCCCGCTGTCTCGTCTCCAGTGTCATCCAATTTAGATCTGTGGATGCCTGCAATTGTTCGCGAAAGACACGCTTAATATCCGACCATGTCGACTGCAGATCGTTGATCATCTGCATATTGTTGTAGTTGCGATGGAACAGGCTCTCCAGTTGCTGGGGGAAATGCTCACGTACCATCTGCACACACCAGATGCCCGGCTGGACAATCTGGGGGACACGTGCTTGATCCAGGGTGTCCAGGGTACGCCAAATCGTATAGTTGGCCAATTGCATTTTGGGCGTTAAACGTATCACGTCCACCAAATTCGATAGATAATCCTCGGGCGTCTCATACAGATCCACATACATCGTATCGTTGAAGATCATTTGCAGATAGCGACTCACATCCACATAACTGCCATATGCGGCCTTCATCTCGGCCGCTGTACGTTGTCGTGTCGTCTGCTCCAGCGTCAATGCCGCATTGTGTGGCAGACCCTTGGCCAGTTGCTGCTCAATGTCCACCACCTGATCGGAGACCTCGTCGTACCAACGTTCCGATTGCTCCGGAAAATAGCGTTCCAGCTTCTCGGCAATAGAGCGCTGATATCTGAGGCGTGTCAAATGGAAACTTGCATCCAAATATTGACGACGATGTCCCAGCGGTAGTTGTGGTGCACCGATCTTAAGTCGATGCATATGCTCCTCCTTGTAATCGAGAATCACATCCAAACCAATCAGTATGTCGATGCCCAAACGTCGCTTGAGCGTCGCCACAACCTGCAGCCAATCGTATTCGTAGTGATACCACGAAGGTACCCGTATCTCTGGCCAACCACCCCGAAAATCGGTCACCTGCAACAGCGTTCTCAGCGCCGATTGTGTGTCATTTGCCTGATTGTAGCACGAGGTGAAGAAACTCTTCAATAAACGATCGGCACTGCTATCGCCGGCGGGTCTTGCTGTCTTTAACATATCGGCACTTTTGCGTACAAATAGCTCCTGCAACTCCTCCAGATAGTTTGTCTTTTTATTTTTGATACGTGCCGGATGCAAACGTGGCCAATTGCCACAGACATAACTGTAGAAATTATCGCACGGCCTTTGCTCCTCCTCGCTGAGATAGGCCTTTATGTGGGCGGCCTTGGCCAGGCGCAAAATATCCGTTGTATAGTTGATCGCAAGCGGTTGTGTGGCGCCAAGCGACAAAAGCGCACATCCTGCCAACAACAGGCACATCCACAATTCCATGGCAATTATCTATATATATATATATATATATATATGTATTTCTTTTTTTGTCTGCTCTGCTAGCGATAGGGTGATATGTTCCGTTTAGTTGTCGTCGCAAAACTAAACTCAAATTGAGCGTTACGTCGATTTTTGACTTGGGCGGAGGCTTATCGTCAGTCGGTCCAGCCAGCCAGCCAGCCAGCCAGACAGGCATTCAGTTTTGCCTCTTGATTAATTAATTAGCTTTATTAATCGTTGTACCAGCAAAATGTTGTACTCTTCTCCAACCGAGTGACCCAATTGCTATTTGCTTTTGTACTCGCACGACTCACGACGTGAACATGCCCAATCTCTCAGAGCATCTCAATGTTTTTGCTCTCGCGCACTTGACCCACAAGGTAGCATGAGTTTTTTTTATATTTTCCATTTTTATTTTTCATATTTTTTTTTTTTTTTGTATTTTTCTAATTCTAAACCAAATTTGCTCTCGTCTCTCATGTGCACTAATGAGCTTGTTTACTACTTTCTCAGTGGCCAAGGTTGGTCAGACTACTACATAGATAGATAGTAATTAAAATGAGTAATCTTTTCCTCACTTAAGCCTATTTGAATATGAATAATGAATGAGTTTCCCTTTTATTTGCTTCCTCTACATATATTTGCAGGCAACGGCATTCTTCTGCTACACTTTTAAATTACTGGCAGCCATTCATTCATTTGAGCAGACTTTTCTGATCTGATCTGCTTTTTTCTTGTGGCCGCGGAAAGTGTTTGTCTAGAAAATTGCGTGACGGGCATTGAGCAAGGTTTAACTTCCCCCAGAAGATTCCACCCAAGAGAGATCCAATCCTAAAAGGAAACTTTACAAAACGGTAAGACATTAAAATTTATTATTTTATTGTATTTGTATAAATATGTTGATTGGTCTTGGCCATTTTACACTATGCATCATTCAATGAACTTTAGATGCACTTTGAATGTTGGCAATAGACACTCATTATATATGTATCTATATATATGTATATATATGTATCATATATCCAGTCAGATATCTGCTTCTTTATGATTATGATTATTATTAAACTTGTTGTCGAAATGTTAGCCAACAATTATTTTAAGTGTTTTGCCCTGGAGTCGCGTGTCCAGATCGAGAGGCTCGATGCTAATATTGTATTTGACATGGTAGCCACTATCATCGGCCGTATAGTAGGCCGTCTCCTTGTAGACACTGTTGCTCGAATTGGGATCATTGTTGCCGGATTGAAGGATTACGTGTGAGGTGCGTTTACCCGTAATCACCAGTTCGGGTTCGCTTCTCGTATTGTTGTTTACTGTTATTGTTGATGTTTTGAGCGTTCCGGTTTCGTTGCGATCGCCTGTTGCCTCGTGAATGCTTCGATTATCAATGGATCATTATTGTTATTGTAAATTTTAGGGTTGTGAGCATTTACTCACTGGAATTCATAGAGGACCTTGGTGGCGGCATGATTGTGCTCAATACAAGCAATACAAATCACGAGTAGAAAGTACAGCAACTGAGAGAGAGAGCGATACAGAAGAAAACTGTTGCATTTCACAATTGAACATTTCAAAAATATTCGTAATCATTTCAACACTACTCACTGTCTTCTTCTGCCCAGTGGTCATTCTAGTTGAAGTTGTCAGGTTGCACTGAGTGCATAGAATTTCTATCTATCTCTGATATATACAATGCGATATTTACTACAATAATTCTCGGATATTTTGCACTCGCAACTAGTTTGACCGGTTGCAATTGAGAAGTTCCGAATCAAAACAATTCTATCCGTTAGTTTGTATTGAATGAATGGCTAGGCGAAAAACCAGTTATATCCACAATTCAGTATTGGCTGATATTGAGCTCGATTCATAATTGCATTGCATTGGCCGGCAGCGATGATTGACAGTAATTGCGAATTTTGATTACCATACAACTGGTCAGTTCTACACGGATCTCCCGGGAAAATCACTGATACTTTTCAAAAAGATTTCACAATTTGATTCCAAAAAATAAACACTGAAAATAACTATATTAGCGGCAATTACAACTTGCAATTGTTCCTAAAAGAAAATCCCACCGTTTTGTCTGGGAATGCATATCATTATATTTCGCTGATTGCCGATATTTATTTTTAATTGTTTTTTGTTTCTATAACTGGCAATTCAAATTGATATTAGCCTACTATTCCGATTAGTTTTAATAGTTTTAATCCAATTAATGGGTACTTTGATTTGGCCGCATTCCCAGTTTGATTACGATTATGTTTAAGTGTTGTAACTTCAGATGATCTCGAGCTCGTATTGGGAAATATTGTTGTTGTGGATTGAACTTCCATAGTGGTGGTTTGGGTCTGCTGTATCCCTAGGGTTATCCAACCCAACAGAATAGCGATGAGAAGCTGTAGAAGTAAATATTCTTATTATTCCTCGTTCAACAATTGAGAGCAACACCTTCGGATACTTACGGCGTGTTGCATTTTGCTTGTAGTACTGTTTAGTTAGCCGACAACACAGCTAGTTTTATACTGACCGCTTGGCTTATTGACGATTCCATAAATTCCCCACAGCTCTGTAAACTAGATCTATGAATTGACAGCAGGCGTTGGAAAATATCCATCCCTGATTGTGTTGGCGTTGCACTGAAAATTTCTCTTTTAGCGGAAAATTTTATTGGGTGACTAAATAGTTTGGATTGTAAAAATTCGAAATGTGGCATCGAAAACTAAATGCAATATAACAGGAAAGACAAGAAGTTAGAATGCTGTAGTTGAGTGAGCTCAACTACGCCATACTCTGAGCCCAGTTGTTAAATATACTTTGGTTTTATTGTAAAATTTTCCCATTTCCACATTCAATTATAAGCATACATATGCATACAGAGAATGCTTACAATGAGATCAATATTGGGTGTTTATTGTTATACGATCCCATTGATGAAATTTGTCTAGTTGATCAATAATATGTTAATGTATATGGCATATCAATGCGAAGGTTCTGCTTTTCATTTGTTGCTACTGGAAATCGATAGTGTTGGATCGTCCGTCTAGTCTCTCAGTAGTTTGTACGCATTTCAAATTATCCAATACAAAATATAAAAGAATCAAATTATTTTGCGCATAGTTTGTTGTTTTTGTGATTGCTTCATTTTGTATTTGATCAACTGAAGCATGTCGCAAGCAGCGATATCCGTAAAAATCCAACAAAAAATAATACTAAAAGAAATCATCAAGTCTTTCGAATAAATGCTATGTATGATGTATATTGCAGTTAGATTCAGCTTAAATGTAGATACATAAATAATATTCGGATTGTTTGATTATTAAAAACACAAGTTTAGCGGCGCTGACGTACGAGTATTTTTAATAGTTTCGCGCTTAATCTTGTTCCAAATTCGAGTGGTCGAGGATCATTGCTAGGTGTTGTGGCTTCCGTTCTCGAATTTAATGGCTTTGATGTTGGTGCTGCCTTGGGTAAAATTGTTGTGCGGTTCAACGTTGATGTTAAATTCGATTTGGTTACATTTGTTGCAATTGCATTGTTTACTGTCGTAGTTTCAGCATACTTCGCATATTGTGAAATCGTTGTAGAGTTGTTTATCCAAAGTTTATCGAATGCAGTTGCAGTTGCAGTTGTGTTTGACTCCACCAACGAGTTACTCATTTGCTCGAGCGGCAGTGTCCCTTGGGACGACCAACCCAATAGAATAGTGAGCAGAATCTGAAGCGGTAGAAAATGTATTAGAACCACCTGCTCAACTGAAATAGGAACCTTATCTGGTTACTTACAACGGGTTGCATTACGTCTGGCGGTGTACTGAGAGCTTATCTGAGAGCGCAGCTAGTTTTATACTAGCCATTTTGTCTAGTTAGCTATTCATAAAATTACCCATGGGAGTGCAAACCAGTAGTCGAACCAGTCAATTAGTTTGTCTTAGTTGTGCTTGGAAAAAGTTCACAGTTGATTGACTTAAGATAAGCACGACCCATTTGTTGCAGGGATGATTTCATTTAATGATTCAATAATGATGCCTTTTGAAAATTAACCCAATTCAATTGTAAATGCCACATTGATCGAACGCTTATAAAATAATTCATTTATCTTTGCCTTGCTTAGCATATCTTAGCAAAAAAAAAAAAAAAATCACTTTTTAAAAATACTTGTTGAATATTTTATAACAGGCAGGTGAAGTACCTCAGATCTTACTTGTTAATGTGAGCTAAAGCGATTAATAAAACATTTTTACTTGGTTTCCTTTTAGAGATTTATTATCAATGCTTGCTTGCTTAGCTTGTTTACTTTGCAAGGAGCCATTAGATTTAAATATTAAAGTTTGTGGCACATTCTTATTTTAGTATAACAGTCTTGAAATTATATACATAAGTTTTTCTTATTATGTGAATATGTATCCTTTAAAGATTAGGCAAGAATTTTTAATAGTTTTCCGGATAGATTATTTACTGGCTCCACTGAGTATTTCTTAATACCAGATACGGTTTCCTTGTGTTGAGCTGCATAAAGGTTGAGCTGCATATACAGATTCTCCAGCTTTGTGTAGGGTTTCCACTCGAAGGTAGTCCTAAAGGTCCTCCTTTAGTTCAGTTAAGCTAAGATTTAAAAAAAGGTGTCGATCTCACTTATCACCTTAGGTAGCTCCTTATTTGTGCACTGATAATTCCACTTGATGTTTTCACTTTTAGTTTGCAATTGATTCTAAGTGTTATTCGAAGCGCAAGCTGTGGCTTTTATAGTTTGGCGACGACTCTGGTGCATTGCCCATGGCACACGACGGCTCGTTGCCATTAATAATTGGAACCCATTGGAGAGGCATTGCACTTGCTCGGAATTTTCCCAGCACACGTCTAGCGGTTAAAAAAAAAAATTCACCGAACCAAACCGATTGACGCCATAAGATTGATACTATTTTCAGCACTAGCTAGTCGCTTAGTCATAGACAATTTTATTTTATCAATCCACTGAACGATGAAATTCATTGTTACCAGCTCAGCTCACGATGAATATTTCATCATTATTTTGCTGTGTTAACTGTGTTGGCACAGAGTACCATGTCATGTTTACACGTATTACAAGTGAATTTTCGCCCGAGTTCTAGCTAAAAACCTACATCTTTGTATGACGTCTTCTGCTGTGATACAATAAAGTTCTCCATACTTAATTTATTTGTGTGTGTGTCATCGCAGAATTTACCATCTGAAATACACGTATTTTCAAAATATTTCACATCTATTTTTTTTTGTTGTATATTATTATAATTATATTTCGAAAAATTGATCAAATTGCTGACAAAAATAAAAAACTGTATATTTTCACGTTGCTTTAACACGGAACAGAAAAAATCAAAAATTTTTGGAAAAAAGTGCTCTTGAAAATATGCGCATGTGAAACACTTTGTTTGAAAATATTTTTGGAGAGGGGATATATATATATATTTATTTGCAGAGCTATTTTTTTTTTTTAACGTATGCAAATTTTAGTTGTACTTTTATCAGTTTTATGCTTAGTTTTTAATGTCGTCAAACGATGAAAGCAAAGTAGACATTAAAATATTTTTAATTTTGTTGTCGTTTGTGTTATGCGAAAGAAACTCACGTGTATCCCCTCTTCAAAATTATTTATTTTCAGACAAATGTAGAAAAGTGTTTTGCGCATCTTCTAACCAATCTCTGTAGACAAAAATCGAGCCAAGGCTCCCCAAAAAAAACATAAAAAAAAGAGTAAAGAACAAAAAACAAGCAATAATTACCGATAACGAACCGAACACACATCCACCACAACCAAAAAATATATATATATATTATATATATATATATGAATGATATAGAGTAATCGCATAACTACTACCTAACCAAAAAGCATCCACAGTGTGGGCTTTTCTGTACCGCTGTGCCGCGGCAGCGCCCGTAGCCACCAGCATGGGCGCGAATGTCTCCCAACTGGAGCGGGAGATCGGCTCGGAAATGTTTCCGCCCAACGAGCATTACTTTGGTCTTGTCAATTTTGGGAATACCTGCTATAGCAACTCTGTGCTGCAGGCCCTCTATTTCTGTAAGCCCTTTCGCGAGAAAGTCCTCGAATACAAGGCGAAAAATAAGCGGCCCAAAGAGACATTGCTCTCGTGCCTGGCGGATCTCTTCTATAGCATTGCGACGCAAAAGAAGAAAGTTGGCTCGATAGCCCCCAAGAAGTTTATAACGCGTTTGCGCAAGGAAAAGGAGGAGTTCGACAACTATATGCAACAGGATGCGCACGAGTTTCTCAATTTCCTGATCAATCACATCAACGAGATCATTCTGGCCGAACGCAACAATACGAGTAATCCGGGCAAGACAACAAATGGGAATCCCATTGCTGCTGCTGCATCGATTGGTGGTGGCGGCACTACCAGCACTACCGCAAAGTCATCGACCAACTCCAATACAAACTCGAACTCGTCCAATTCGACTACGACCTCGACTTCGAATTCGACAACAACCAATGGCAATTGCAACAGCAATTCGACGGGTTCATTGAGTGCTGCTGCCACCACAAGTGTATTGGATGGTGGCCTTACGGCAACCACTACCCCGGTAGTGCAGACAAATGGCGCCAATACGGAGCCAACGTGGGTGCATGAGATCTTTCAGGGTATACTCACATCGGAGACACGTTGCCTCAACTGTGAGACTGTCAGCAGCAAGGATGAGAACTTTTTCGATCTACAGGTGGACGTCGATCAGAATACATCGATAACGCACTGTTTGCGCTGTTTCAGCAATACCGAGACCCTCTGCTCGGACAACAAATTCAAGTGCGACAATTGTTGCAGCTACCAGGAGGCACAGAAACGCATGCGTGTCAAAAAGCTACCAATGATATTGGCGCTGCACTTGAAGCGTTTCAAGTATATGGAACAATTCAATCGTCACATCAAGGTCTCACATCGAGTCGTCTTTCCGCTTGAGTTGCGGCTCTTTAACACCTCGGACGATGCCGTCAATCCGGATCGGCTATATGATCTAACGGCTGTCGTTATTCATTGCGGTTCGGGCCCGAATCGTGGCCATTACATCAGCATTGTGAAGAGTCACGGACTCTGGCTGCTGTTCGACGATGACATGGTCGATAAGATTGAGGCCTCAACCATTGAGGATTTCTATGGCCTCACCTCCGATATACACAAGTCCTCGGAGACCGGCTACATTCTATTTTATCAATCGCGCGACTGCGCTGCATAAATATATAAACAGCTTTTTGTTTGCCCAAAATTAATCATATATTTTAAATATTTGGCTTTATTGAATTATAAGTTTTGCTAACCATTCTATTCTATACTATTCTCATAACAAATGTTATATATTAAGCCAACAACATTTCTAAAATTATTATAATAAATCAGATAAATAAAATAGTGTGTGTTGACTGACTCCGACAAATGCATGTAGAAGAACACTACCCAGAAGTGGGCTGTAAACTATGATAAATAATAGTTAGATAGATATAGATACTATATAGCCGCTTGCACTAGGTCAGTGTTGCATTCAATGGGGGCTTGCCAGCCGAGTCGAGTGGCAAATCATGATGACATATAAGCTTGCGATTTTCCCTGCCTGCCAGCTGGGCTGTAGTCAATACCGCTAATAGCCAGATAATTGACGTGCTTTGCATTTCAATAGAAATTCTCCCATAGTTATACAGCTATGCGCGTGTTGTTGCTGTGCACGTCTCGTAGCAGGTGGTCCACTCCGTCCGTTGAACTTGACCGGCTGCTCAAGCTTGCATAAGTCTTTTTCCAAGCTTAGTCACAGTTGCACAGTCAGTCGCATGGCTCGCGACGATGTCACGCGACTGACTGTTGAAGAGAATAACGCCAATTTATGCATTTACAACCGACCGATCGACGTTCAACTTTAAGATTTCTAATATCAGCTGCATTCAGGCAGATCACATGGCCATATTATGCATTCTCTTATCAGCAATAAATCATTGCATTCACCACTTTGCCACTTAGCCACTTTGAATATTTTACTGAGTAACTCTATGTCGTAAGCCTAATTTGAAATAATTATTGGACTTGTGGTAGGGCAAGTTTTCTCAACGAACACTTTGTCTTATGGTTCACATCAAATAAACTGGCTTCGTGCTTGACGAATGTGTTTTAGTGAGAAAAAAGTATGATTCAGCAGCAAATGCAAATAAATTTTAAAATGTGTGAAAAGTGTTTAATGGTTTTCCGATTAGCAGAAGGAAGCATAAAATGTATTTAATTCCTATCAGTATCAACAGTCGATTCGATTTATAAGGGATAGAGACTTTCAATTTGGGATATAAATTCTCGTATACCACGCGCAGATCAGGGCTTTCCAATTTATATTGAAAATACTTGAAATATTACAGATCAAGTGGACAAATTTCATCTAGATCGGATAAGGAACACCCAATTTAAATCTACAGTTTCTGCTACTGAATATATTTTAGCTAGTTTAACTAGTCCTGGCCAGAAAACACTGAGTAGTCCAAGTAGTCTATTTTTCCCATGGCTATTACTTGACCTATAGCTATGGACAGATTTGACTTGTCTTAGACCTGGTGCCTCCTCTGTCTAGCCGAGTTTTCCTCTGAATTAGCTTATTTGTTGTTTCTGTTTTCTTCTTTTTCAAAAAGTATTCAAGTTAATTGAATTTTTGTTTTGCTTCGATAAATCTTAATTAGTCATAAATGACAACAATGCGCCGCCGGTGTTATTTTATTTTTCA
Organism: Drosophila cognata; assembly: GCA_035041535.1. Lineage (NCBI taxonomy): Eukaryota > Metazoa > Arthropoda > Insecta > Diptera > Drosophilidae > Drosophila > Drosophila cognata. The sequence continues at coordinate 4,625,230 of JAWNLC010000571.1, read as the reverse complement.
TTATTAATGTTGACTTTATTGCAGCTTTTAGCGCCTTCGTTGGCCTTTCATCTATTCATTTGAGTTTTGAGTAGTGAAAACTCAGGATGGTGGCCAACAACCGGTTGCAAGTCGATTGAGTAACTGTAGTTGTGTTCGCTGTTGGTTTTTCTCTATGATATTTAAAAAAATGTTGCCCAATTTATATACAAATTAGTTTAAGACGTGTTTGTGTGTGCGTGTATGTGCGTGTGTGTATAACGCACATTTGTTGCTGCGTCAAGCTTGTTTGTCGCGATGTCATGTTGCACTGACTGAGTCGTTTAGTTGCCTCGTCGTTGCATTGGTCCCCGCAGCGCCGCCGCACTGAATTGATTAGCTGCTTGGGTTGTGCATCTTGTATATGGACCGTGTAGACTATTCCGCATTTTATGGGCCCGGTTATTACGCACAGACTTTCACTCAGTTTGATGGGAGAGGAAAAACTTTACGCAATTTTCACTTGATGGCATGGAATGATGGGAAATATATATATATATATATATATATATATATTTTTTTTTGGTATCTGAAGCATTTGTCGCATTTGGCTTGTCAATATGCCATATGCCTGCTAGTTGTTGATATATGACACATTTTCGTTGTGTGTGTGTGTGGAAACTCTGCTGTGGCATGTCAAGACTAAGTTGCAACATATGCCGCAGTCTGTGCCCCTGACAGATAAATCATCATCTCTGACATACACATGTACAAATCGGTGGATAAGTATCAGTATGTTGCAGTTGAGGCGTGGCAACTGTCAAGTATTGAATTTGGTTCGTATCGAATTTGTCAAGAATTCGTAACAAACAAATGTAAATTTCAAATCAATCAAACTGTTGAGTTCCTTCAAGTCTCAACTCAATGCTGCAAGAATCGATGATCATGTCTTTAATTAGCTTGTTACCACATGTGATGCTCGCTGGTGGTGCAAATCTCACCCATCTCACCCTTCTCCTGCCGCGCCCCCTTTTAGCTGGTGTCGTCACCACCATCCGTGGAATTTATCACTCTTGTGCGCTGACATAATTACGATCCGTTACAAAATTAAGTATGTCATTAAATATTTTTCGACGCACTTCAAATTTGAAATCTACAATTGATTGTAAAGCGCCTCGTCGACTTCTAAATATTTCAACTTGTTGAAAACAAACCGGTTTTTATAGATGACGGGTTCACTTTGAGTTTGCTTTGATGTGAGTTTTTGTTAAATTATCAAATTTTATAGAAATTTTGAATTAAATATTCAACTTATAATTGTATTTCAAATTGTCAATATTTAATGCACGACATTTTATTCAATATTCTAGGGTATTTAGTTTCTGTGCCAAGTTAAATAAGTATTCCTTCATGATTTTGACCCCTTAATAACTGTTGGCCGCCAAATTACATCACAATGTGATAAAGGTGACTATATAGTTGAGGTATTCCATAAGAGAGCACTAATTGAAACAATTACTCCGGTGAGATCGACCACGAGATACCCTGAACACTGCTGTTAAATATATTCTAGTCTTAATTGAAATGGAAGCATGCATATAAATGCTTACTTCACCCGATTGTAATGAGATAAATATGAGAATATATTTTCGACTACTGTTGATATATAATATTTGATCGCAATTGATCAAATGAAATAAACTTGATCTGCACGAGATATACGAGAACTTATATTCCAAATTGGATCGCTGATCGCTGATCTACTGATCAAGAATATATAAACTGAATCTGAACATAAATGCGTCCTTCTACCTCATACATAGTTTTCTATACCCATTGCACACATGTGTAATGGGTTCAGAGTATAAAAATGTGTATATTGATGGAGACACAGTCGTAGCCCTGGCGAAAGAGCAAAGTGCAATATTTAAAGGCCCACCGCAAGCCAAGTGAGAGTCAGATCGATGCACAGTTTCGTATTTTTTTCTCTTTCTTTCTTTGTTTTTTTCCTGCAACAAATAAACAATTTATTTTTGTGCGATACAATTAAAACTCTGGGCAAGTAGGAGGCCAACGAGCCGAGGGTGGTCGAACACAGTTCAAAAGTTCTTCGCTAAATTTGCCTCTAGCTGGCTTGCTGTCGCCAATTCAGCAGTGCAATGGCAGGGGCAGCGGAGCTGGTAGCGAAAATGGATTTGCCATAGATGACTTTGAAATGCACGCGATGAGTCATGCCACAGTAAGTGGCAAAAAAAAAAAAAAACCAAAATTCGATTATGAGTAAGCCGGCGCCAAGTTGGTAAATTTATAAGAAATACGCGAATACAGTATCTCTGCACGCCATGTTTGACATTTAAACATTTTCGAAATATGTCAAACAAATTGACATTGACATATTATTATACCCATTATAGCATTTATTGTTCTACTTATGTGGCAGCTAAACGATTTCCACTTACTCGTCTTTTTTCTTTTTGTACGGCACCTAAAAGAATGCTAGAATTATTTGCATTTGCTTCCACTCTCGCAGTTTTTTACTCGTTAGTTTTCTTCATTCTGTAATGATCGTCAATGCGGGCATATGTTTATTTTCTCTGTACCTCATGCATAATTCAATTTGAGATTTATGAGTATGACCTTACTCATCCGCTCTCAGATGTTAGAAAACAAAAAAAAACCTAATAATAAAAACAAACATGTAAAATACGAATTTGAAATAATCAAGATTTTGGCTTGAGCAGTTATGACTCTTGTTTCTTTATAAAAGTTTTGAGTGCTTTATTCCCTTTCTTTGATATTATTTATCATCTTCGTTGTTCCTATCAGCTGCTGCTGACTAATTATTATGGGCGACGAGTGGCTGGATTAAATTGATTATTTCTTGTGTATGTTTATAACCCCTGAACCCATTAAAAACGGGTAAAATGGTTTGTTTGGTTTTGTGCAAAAGCAGCCAGCAGGATGCATCCCTGAACGCATATAGCATATATATTCTTGATCAATGTGAACTGCCGAGTTGTACGAACAAGCGGACCTCAGAGTATATAAGAGCTAGAGACTTCATGTTTGGATTTCCATTTCATTTTATGGATGATAGTTTAAAGACAGCAATAAAAGCCACAAATTTCATCAAGATCGAATAAGAAACAAGCAAGTTATAGTCGAAAATATATTCTCATATTTGTCTCATTACAATAAGCAGAAGTAAGCATTTTCTGTATGCACAAATATGCATGCTTACATTTGAATTTGAAAATTTGGCAATAATTCTAGAATTTATTTAATAGCTCGGTTCCAAGGTATATCGCAGTCGAGCTCACTCGACTGCAGCATTCCCATTTGTTTGTTTCACATTAGAATTGTTGGAATTAAAGACTGTGCGGGTAAAATTGTGAATTTTTTTGATGTGGTGTGCAGCGATAAATGTCTGCGGGGCATAGAGATAGAGATACAGATGTGTGTGAGATACTTAGTATATAGCAGCATATGTCAAAATACGCTTACTTGTTCGCTGCGCGCATAAATTTTCAAATATTATTTCGTTAACGATTTGTGTTGATAAGAGAGCGAAATAATGATTATTTTTGAAGAGTGTGCGGGGTGCGCTGTTGTGTTTATTTATGTATTTCCCAATGATAGATAGATATATATATGTAGATAGATAGAATGTAATGTGTGTTCAAGTATGCCATAACATTGTGCTGCCCTTATTGTATTTCATTTAAATTTATGCGCATTTGTAATAGTTTTATTGGGTAATGTTGCTGCCATCATTAATGAGCACTTGCACCCGCTGCTTGTAGTGTTTCCCTTCCCCTCCTTGCTTCGGTTCCGCTTACAACACAGATGTTTTTATTATTGAGTCGAGGCACGCGCACATGCGCACTATCCAATCACGATCCTCACAATGAGTGTGTGTGTGTGTGTTGTGTCCTTTTTTGAGTGTAGAAAAAGAGGGTTCGTTTTATCTTGGCTGAGCGCATCATTTGTTTTCATTGCTTCGAGTGCTCCACTTGAGCTGAGCAAATTGTTTATGGTCTGCCCCATTAGCCCAGGCATAAATCTAAATAAGTTAGTTTTATTAGATATTTATTTCGAATGTTTGTTTTCGCCCAATTTCGCCTGTCGCTGATTTTTTTTGTCACTTTGTTGGGGTTAATTCGCTGCTGCACATTGTATAATCATTGGAACTCTTTCGGCTAACTTCGTGCGCTTCTCATTCGTGGCACTTGCACATGCACAAATACACATGCAGACATGCCGGGAGAGATGGCCACACAACGACAACTCGTCGTCGTTCGTCGCTTTGTAGTCGTCCGCTAACTTGGCCTGTTGTTGTTGTTGTCGTCGTCGTCGGTCGACGCATCTCGCCGTTCCATTCCATTCGGTTCGGTTTGGTTCGGCTCGCTCGCTCGTTTTGTTTTTCTCTCAGTCAGTCAGTCTCCTTGGGCTTGTGCAACCGTGAAAATGTGCGCCGCGTCTCGTGTCTGTTGTGAAAGCGATTTTTTTTCTTTTTAATAATACATATATATATATTACATATTAGCGTATATGTATATCTTTAGATAACATTTCAAAGATACGCTCTCGCAGATAATAATTAAACGAAAATTAATGGAGAGGCGAGCATCATCGGTAGAGAAAAGCGCGTTAAATTTCAAAGTGACGCATTAATACTACTACATGAAACATAGAAAGCACACACATACATATACATGTGTCTCAGTTACATTTGTCTATAACGGAATGAGTGCATCAGTGAGTGAGTGAGCGTGTGTGTGTGTGATTAACTAAAGGGGCTTTCAACGTTATCTGTTTTTGCTATCGTCGATGCCGGTTAACAAACTTAAATGATTTCTCGTACGGTATTTTTGTGCTACACACATATGTACCTACACATACAAACGTACATACACACGAACATAGTGCGTTGGGCATATTAAAAAAATAATTAAAATCGCCTGAGTTTTCTGCAGCCTGGAAAAATGAGATCATCCATCGAACTACGCAACGTATGCGCGAAAATGCATTCCAGCTTGTTTTTTTTCTTCCGTTTTTTCTCTTTGCTGCAATTGGATTAGGCTTTGTCGATGGGGCATCTAGAATGCAAATGCAAAAAGACAATCGGACACATTGCTTGCGGCTGATTTGTTCCGCATTCCGAATGCTTGATTGCTTAATTGCAATCGGTTAGAAAATAGAATAGAATTTCAAGCAACAACAACAACAGTACCAGATACAAATACAGCTACAGATACAGCTATCGATACAACTAGAGATACAACTACAGCTGCAGATACAGATACTTTGATATGCATTTGTAGCTGGCTGTCTTTCATTCTATGTTTTGCCATTTGGCAATCTAAACTCCTCTATAGAGGTAAAGCACAAGCAAAGATGGGGGTGGCGGCGGGTGCACGGGGGGGGTGTTTCACATTTTTGCTGCAACAATTGCAACAACGGCAGCTGGCAACTACTGCAATGTAGGCCAACAAGTGCGTTGAACTAAAACGCATCAGGCCAGAAACATATATTCTATTCTCTATATCGACATGCCCTGAAGCTGGCTGCCAGCTGCATGCATATAATGCCAGCATTTAGCAGCGGCAGCAATAAGTCACAACAACTTTTTGGCCAGCTGGAAAAAAAACCAGCGCATAAAATGCTTTTAATTTTTTTTTTTTTTTGGTCCATATGTGATTGAACCCTACACACACATGTGTGTGCATTAAAGTTGTTCTCTTTTTTCTTAATTGCCAGCAGCAGCTAAATACCTTGAGGTAGCTGTACTTTTGTCTATTTCCAGAATGGGTGCCAAATGTGGCGGCAGTGGCAACATTGAATGCATGCGGCATGCCCGAGAACTCACTCTGTGCCTGGGCTGTGTGGCTGTTTATGATTATTTCTTCGTTTATCGATTGAGTGCAGGAGATGCTTCACGTTGTTTTCCTTGCTTTTTTTTTTTTTCTTTTGGAACAGTCAACCAGTCAACTCCCCCTCGTACCCCGTCAAGAGTTGTACCACTTTGTCTGCCACTTGGCAAACTGCCAGTTGGCTTAAGCCCTCACCTCACACTTGTTCCGCGAGGCAGCCATTTTGCGCTTGTGTAGTTGCCTCCTTGTTGCAAGCTCCATTTCTTGCGGTTACGCTGCTCCTGTTTACACTGATCGAAATCAACGAGTTTCTACTTGCACTTCAACTTTCTTCAAGTGTTAAGTGTATTCAACCACTTTGTTTTTTCGCAGTGTACTCAAATTGGTTTCCTTGCTGTTTAGCGCACTTTCTCTTTTCTGAATGCCAATTGGTCTTTTGCGAATTTGAGTGTGCTGGGTGCACGGTATTTTCGAGTGTCTCGAGCATTTTCCTTTGTGTCTTCGCAATTAACCACCAGCAAAAGTAAACTAGGCGTGTCTATTGTAGCCAAGACGCTTTTCCGCTGCAGACAATGCGTTAATGAGTTGGAACTTTTCCTTGAATATTACGCAAATTACACTAAGCAACAAATAAATAATAAAAATATATAAAGAAAATATATAAATTACTCCAAAAGAGTAATTATTTCAAGACATCAGGCTTTTAAATATATGTGGATATTTTGTTGTCTTTTCAAAATTGAAAAAATATTAAAAAAGTTTCCAGCTTCAAGCCAAAAATCTAGAATTTTAACAACAGTTTTTTGTTGGCAATTATTTGGTCAAAAATCTTGCAATTATTGCTTTGCTCAACAAAGGCAGCGATTATTTTATGCGTATTGCAAATATTTATTTTTGTAAAATTTTTATTTTATTTTATTTGTTTTGCAAATGAATTGTTTTTCAATTGTTAAAATAAATATTTTTGTAAATATGTTGCTTAGCGTCATTTGCAGTCAGCCCACTATTTGATGCTTGTTCTATGGTAATGCTAGATAAAAGATATATGTTTTCGATGTCTTGCTTATGTCACTCATCAAAAATGTCAAAAGAAAAACACCTGGCTAAGGTTTTGTTTGTTTGTTGGCACGGCACGTCGCGCCGTCGTCGACATTGAGTATACAGATTTCGTTATTTATATATATTTAGAGAAATACTTCCCTCGTTTGCCAATCTTTTCGACTGCGCTTGCTCGAATTTGGCGTGACAATTTATTGTTTGTGAAATGTTTGACATTTGGTCGTCCGTCAGTTTTTTAAATGCTGTTTAAATTAAGCAGGCGCAGGAACTAAAGTTGAGTTGTTGTTGTTGTTGCTGTTGCTGTTGCGGTTGCAAATGCCACAAAACAAGGCGAAAACAAGTGCAGCACTCAGTTCCATTTCCATTTCCGTTTCGCAACTGCATTTGGGGCCAACCACATTTGTGGTCCGAAATGTATGCAACAGAAGTAGGCTGGTTGCATGCATCCAACCCAAAAATGGATATGTTGTTCAAGTCTCAGTTGCTACAGTTTTGTGTGGCAAATGTTGTAAATTGGAGTAGTTGGCGGCGTCAGGGGTGGCATTTTTGTGGGGCACCAGCAATATTTATTGCAGCAGTTTATTTTGGGTTTTTTAATTGCTGCGCGCAAAAAAAAAAAAAATGAAACAAAAAAGTTTTCCCTTTACGAAAAAGGAAAAAAAACTTTAATGCTGAGTTTTTTTTTTTTTTGTTTTTTTTTTGTCTCTTAATACTGCTGCAGAAAACTCATAAATAACATTTATATGCAGTCAAAGCGAACACCGAATATAAATAAATATTTGTATGTATGTGTGTATTTATAAAGATTTGTGACTGTACACAAAAACAACAACAACAACAACACACACACATATGTGTTTTACAGAGAAACTTACGCATAAAGCAAAACAATATTTAAAAATAGAAAATAGTACGGCGAAGAAATCCAAATGAAAAGTGCAGCGTGTAAAGCATAGCAAACTAAAAAGCAAACCAAAGCAAAGCAAAACAATCGACAAAAACTTACACACACACACACACAAAATGGGGAACCAATCAATGGAGAGTTGAACCCTTAAATAAAAAAAAAAATCAGAGATCAAAGCTAAAAATATCAATTGCCAAAGGGCAAACCAAGAACTTGGCAACAAGTGAAAAGATCAAGAAATACAGAGCTGTGACTGCGTTGGTCTTAACACATGCAACACAGCAACGCAAGGCATACAGCACACACTGTGAACTTACCAAAAATAAAAACAGCGGCAACATTTTGTTGCATCAACAACATTTGTTGCAGCGCGCTTTGTGCCGCATTCAATGTTGTTGCTTTTACTTGCGTTCATCATGCGATTCGTAGACATTTCCAAAGTGCAACGGCGGCAACGTTGCACCGCCTGTGCACAAGCTGGTGTTGAATGCTCACGCAACAGCAACAACAACAACAACAGCGACAGTAACAACACTGATGACAACGGCAACACGCACTGTTGCTGGCAACATGTTGCCGACACAACTGGCCAAGGCAGCAGCAACAGCAGCAGCAGCACCAGCAGCAGCAGCTCCTCCAAGGAGAACTACTATGCGCCCCAAAGGGAGCAACAACAGTATAACAACAACAACAACAACAAAAACAATGGCTTGACACCACAGCAACTACAACAAATACGCTACTATCAACACATGCAGCAACAACAATTGCAGCTGCTACAACAGCAACTATTGCAGCGGCGTCGACTGCAGCAGCAGTTGCGAGAACAGGGCGTGTTGCTGCCACAAAAAACAACAACAGCTGCTAGCATTACCTGCAATCAACAGTACTTAATGCAGCAGCGAATGCAACAACAACAACAACAGCAACAACAGCAACAACATAATGTTGCCAACATCAATGAAAATGACTTTTTCAACAACAACAACGGCAACAAAAATATAAACAACAACAACAACAATTTTGTTGGCCTCAACGTTTTGGCTCAAGGTGCGCTGTTTTTCTTAGCTCTTAGTCTTTAAGTCAACTTTAATTAACTTGTTTGGTCTTTGGCTTTGAACTTGGCTTTAGGCAAAACGCAAACATTTTTGCTGTGACAATATTATTTCTCGTACACTTTGAAGCAACTTTCCTCAATTAACTGACAATTGAACGCAATCGGAGCGGAATCTTAAAAAAAAAACAAACATTAATAATAATAATAATAATAATAATAATAATAATAATAATAATAATAATAATAATAATATGTATTTAAATCATTTAAACTGCCGTCAAAGGTTGCCTCCAGCACATGTTGGCTGGCACCAGTCAAATTTTATGTTGTCGATAGACCTCCTCAAAATGTTTGTTTACACAACCAGCTAATTATAAATATGTATTTGAACTCTTTAAATAGTCCCGCCCAGTCTCGAGCACAATGCATATGACAATCGAATCACCCGATATCAATGCGTCATTTTTCCCTTCCCTCTGCCACAAAGCATGCAAGCAATACAGAACCCAACCAACAAAAAAGCTGCCAACATTTTAGCCTTAACTATCCATTTGCAGTCGCTTGGCATGTTGCATGTGCAACGCGACGTTGCCTGTGCTGCAAGAAGAAGACAAAATGTTGCAAGGAAAGAAAACAACCTTCTAAACTTGTAAAACTTCTTTCCCGTATACCCAAATTGCCTTTAATATTTGTCTAATTCAATTTGAAATCATACTCAAACCAAATCTGGTTATTTACCCTCCGCTGTGGTATATATCTATGTATAACGAGCGAGAGAGAAGTTCTTATGGGCTGGGCAATGTCAAAGCATCTGAAGATGCCCGACCCTATTTGTAGCACTCTGAGTCGTAAAAATTCTCGGTGGCGTATAAAAATAATGCCGATAACTTTATTACGGCTGGCTGGCTGCGCTGGCTGCTCTTGTCACCATAAAAACTAATTGAAACATATTGAGGCATGGCATGTGTCATGGAGGAGGGTCTGTGGAAACTGTGCGTTTTTCGAACGTGTGGCATGCTAATGCTTTTTAGTGGCAGCATTGCATTTAATTGAATTGGGACAGCTCTACAACTGATTATTAGTTAATTGACACTCCATCTCTATTTGCAGGACCACAACTTCGACGTGGCATGACAGACTTCTCAACAAGCAACGCCAACAACGCCAACAACAACAACAATATCAGCAACAACATCAACAGCCATCTCGAACAACATTCACCATTATTTGTCACATCGCCACAAACGAAACCCACAACGAACCATTATCACGAATTAACATCACAATTTACCAAAAGTAAACCCCATTCGCATAACTCCCCAACAACTCCCCATATTCATCATCAGCAACAGATCAATGCACGCTTAGCAGCAACAGCAGCAGCAGCAGCAGCACATCGGCAATCACTGCCCGTTGTTGGTGAGGGTAAGCAATACAACGGCAACACGGCTGCATATAGCACAAAACCATTGGCCAGCGTCAGCGGCCCAGGTGGATCAGTGCCACAATTGGCGCAACAACAGCAACAACAACACCAATATCGGATACCGTTAAACAGTCCAAACAATTCGCTATTTACGTTGGGCAAACGCTATCAGCAGCAACAGCAGCAGCTGAACGATCGCCTGTTGCAGCAGCAACACTTGCAATATTTGCAACAGCAACAGTTGTTGCAATCGATCGGCTCGAATGATGATCAGAGAGCCGCCGCCGATGCTATCGATGAACTGAGCGAGGAGAGCCTCAAGCAGAATGTTGCCATTGTCCTGAGCAATTTGGATCGCTATAATAGCGCGTTGCGTAGCATTATCCTGAATGAGCAGGTGAGCAACATTAGCCACGTCAGCAATAGTTTGCTGCTCTGCTCGGACGACGACGACGGCGACGACGACGATAACAACAGCAGTTGTTTCGACAATCTCGACGAGGCCGACAACAACAATTTTTTGTTGCAACTGCGGCAGAGCAAAAATAAAATGGCTGCCACAAATATGGCAGCAACAGCAGCAGCAGCAGTGGCAGCAACACCCGAATCGGACTACAACAGCAATGCAACAACGCCGGGTTCTGCAGCGGCACGCAGCAATGAGCAACAGCAGCAACATGGGGTAGGTGGCATGCTTTCTGGTGGTTGTGGTGGTGGTGGTGTTGGTGTTGGTGTTGGTAATAGTATTAGTGGTGGTGGTGGTGTCAACAATCTCAACTGTTCGCTGGCCGCATCGCAAGATTTTACTCATGACAATTCCGATTATCAGTGGTTTCTCGATTATGGCTATCGGGATGGCTGCGGTGGCATGCAACGCAGCGTGCTAAGCTCCCTTTCGGCTTCGTACAATGCAATGGGCGATCTGATCTATTATGATGATCTGGCCAAGAATCTGGATGCCAATCTCGCCGAGGTCGATATGGAGAGCTTTCGGGCGGAGGATATTCACTCGCTGTTGTCACAATTGCCAGCCTACTGTAAAAGTCTCGGTGGCGCCAACAGTCGCTTGCAACAATCATTGCTCTACCAGCAGCAACAACAGCAGCTGCAGCACCAGCAGCAACAATTGCAGCTGCAAATGCAGCACAGCAACAATATGATAATGTCCAACATGCAACAACAACAACATCAGCAGCAGCAGCAACAACAACAACATATGGCACACAACAACATGTCGCAAACATCGACAACATCAACCAATGAGCTCATCGACAACTCTTTCTGCAAGTCGGAGTTGCTCTTCTCTCCGGTTAAAGAATCGCACATCTCTGTGGATTCGCTGGACATGGATGCCTATCCGGATGAGGGCGATATTATACTCACCTGCAATAAGGACAATTATACGATCGCTTTTGAGGGCAGTGTTCTCTACTCGGATGAGAGTTTCTATGGTAAGTGCATCTATGCAATTGCTCGTACACTCAGCGAAATAATGTTGCAATCGAGAACAAACATCGATACGAAAATGTTTGATTCAAAAACTATCAGCATTAATTGAGTAAATTGGAAATCATTTAAACTTAAGATTAGATGTTAGCAATTCTATGCCGATTGTATTTGAATTGAGTACTGCATTATTTCGCTGAGTGTACTCCACGATGAAGTTCATTGTTCCAATTTTGACATATTCTTGTGCTCCATAGCAGAACCGTGTGAGATCGCGCTGCGAAATAAACAAAACTGCATCAACTTGCACAGCAATCTGGAGGACATTGTGAAGCGAAACAAGGCCCTGGAGGTATCCATGTCACGCTCGGCCCAATCATTTCAGTTCCTGTGCAATTCGCCCAAGAACCACACGACAAAAGCTCAACTACAGCGGTAAGTACAAATACCCAAATACACACACAAAACGCACAACGCACAACACACAACACACACACACACATACACATACACATATACATATACACATTTGCAGTTTTGGTTTTTGAGTGTCGAGCAGCAGCGCATGGCGGACCCCTTTTGGGTTGGTTGGTCGGTCGGTGTGAGGTCATTTCAATTTAGTTCAATTTAGTTTCATTTTGCGTGCCACATACAAAAATTAACGTTTCCAATGTTCGAGCGAATGCAAAATGTGGTTCTGTTGATCTCAGTTCAGAAACCATCCATCTGCCACACAGAAATATGTGCAACACTAGATTAACTCGACTCTTTTTATGATGCTGATGATGATGCTGGTGGGATCATAAAGTATACAAGCAAGAGTGCCCTCCAGTTGAGGGCGTTGTTGACTGCGACAGATAATATTTTCCCTTTTCCAAAGTCATGCGGGGGAAACCTCAACCGCAAAACAAAAAAAAAACCAAATGTTGCAAGCTGCGCTTGTTGAAATTTTACTCTGAAATAACTTTTGTAATTGTATGTTAGAAGTATGAATTATTTGAAACAGATGCTTAACTTGTGTCTGCTACGGGGTCATAAATCTATAATTGTCGATACGTATTGATTGAATTATTGATCCCATTTACGCATTTGAGCAGCTCGCAAAGTGCCTCAGGCAGACGCTCATTTTTGAATGGGTATTTTAACCAAAACCCAAAAAAAAAAAAACCCAAATATTATGCAAAACGCCTTCAGGTAGCTTTCAGGTAGACGGGTCGGGTCGGCGTCAGGCTTCAGGCTTCAGGCGTAATGCGATTTAGATATGTCAAAAACCAACAAATCTGTAGACAAATTTCCGCAAAACAAATGATGACTATAATTATGTGCTGGGCTTGTAAAGACGCTCGCTTCTGTTTGTATCGCCCGCACGCAGGTATCCTTCGGGCAACAACAATAACATCAACAACACGGAGACCATTATACTGACACGTCATTTGCCGCACTGCAGCGTCCGCAAGAGCAACAGTCTGCCCAATCTGCAAAGTGAATTGAGCGAACAGTTGAGTTGTGTTGCAGCAGCAGCAGTAGCAGGACAAGAAACGGAAGGCGCCGAAATGGGCAATCAGAATCAGTCAGGACCATTGAATGTCTCGCAAGCGATAAGTACATCAACGATGGAATCGTGTTCGTCACGCTCGAGGAATTTGCTACCCATGTGCCAGATGCCCATCTCGATCAGTGTCTCGATCTCGGATCGCTTGCAACAGCAGCAGCAGCAGCATACAGATGAGCCGCACAAGGAGTCATCGTCGACGACAACACCAACTCCACAGCAACAGCAGCAGCTACAGTCGCATCATAATCATCATCATCATCATAATCATTCTCATCGCCATAAGCATCGTTGCGGCTGTGGACTGTCCTCGACGCAGGCTAGCCAAAACTTTTGTTCGGCACAGCACATCTCGGGCTCGGGCTCGGGCTCTGGCTCTGCCTCGTCGGCCAACTCAAATCCGGCGGCTGCCTTCAATCTAGTCAAGCTCTTCATCAAACAAAAGAGCAACAGCAGCGGTGGCAGTGGCAGCGGTAGCAGCTGTGCCCCCGATGAGGCACAAGCCGGTGCGCTCACCTGCATGGATGTCTCATCGGGCTGCTGGCCATCGTCCAGTTGTGGCAGCAGTGGCTCCTTGGAGAAACGTTTGCGCAAGAAGAGCATGAATGACTCTGGCAAAGGGTCGGCGGTAAGTCGCCACGATGAGGACGATGAAATCGATGATCACGATGCCGAGCCGGAAGCGACAACGACCACAATGACGACGATGACGATGATGACGACACCAAAGCGTACGTTGCGCTCCCGTTCCGATGCCGTATTCCATGATGATGCCAATGCCAGTTCGAGTTCGACGGGTTCGTTGACGGCAACTGCTACGGCAACAGCGACCAATTCATCAGCTCATCGTCGTCGCAGTATGCCCTTGCGTAATCCGCAACTCTATCAACTGGCGGCCAACACACACAGCAGCAGCCACAGTCACAGCCACACACAGACCCAGACCCAGACACAAAGTCAGCAATCGTCGGATGCCAGCAATTCGGAGCAACTGACTCAGGTGCCAATGGTTGGCAACGCAGCGCAGCGTCAACGCCCGCTCTCGTATGCCTCCAGCTCGGAGATGATAACGCGCTCGATGCAAACCTCATGCGGTTCGCTGAGCACCACGCACAGCAGCAGTTTGAGCGAACGATATCGTTGTGTGCCGCCATCGTTTCTCGCCAAGCTGCATAATCTTGGGGAGCAGTGCGAGGCGCCCATCTATGTCATCTATCCCAATTATGCGCTGCCTGATTTGGGTTTTGTGAAGACGAGCAGCAGCAGCAGCAGCAACACCGACATCATCTTCACACCCTTCAACTACAAGATGACGCTGGAGAGTGCCGGCACCGGATGCAACAGCACCCTAAAGAAGCAGCAGCGTGCCACGCAGAGTGCCAACGAGCAGGAGCTGTTCCATACGCTGGACTTTAAGCATATCGCAGACTGGCAATCGCTGGCAACGCTGCTGCCGGCTGAGTATCGACGTCGCTTGCAACACATTCCGGAGGTGCAACAGATAACGGGTCAGTTGGATGCGGAACTTTCGCAGCGGCCACTCTTCTGCATGTCGCCACCGATACGCAGAAATCGGACGCATGTATGCGACTGTGCCAAGAACTTGCAGCTGCAACAGCAGCAGCAGACACAGCTGGATGAGGCATCAAGTTCGGGCTCGAGTCAACCGCCTAGCTCCGGCTATCGTGGCTCGTCCACACTGCTTACCGACTCAGAGGCGGATGCCGCCGATCCCCTGAAACAGATGTATGTCTATCAGTATGAACAGCAGCGCATGGACTCTGGCGTCGAGACGAGCCCGGCCAGTCGGCCACAGCCAATGCCACGCAGCATTCTGCGCAAGGCGAAGCGCAACTCGATGATTGAGGCCAAGCAGACGCAGCAGTTATCCAAGCTGGAGAAGCGACGCAGTCTGCAGGAGCCGCCATACAATTACGCCTTGGGCTCCACGGATGAACTGTCCGAAGTCTTTGAGGAGGAGGAGCAGGCAGTGCAACCAGCGGCGCCACCACCTGTCAAACAGCGACTTTCACGCAAGGATCTGGATGCACGGGCACGTGCCGAGAATTTCTTGGCCTCGCTGCCACGGTCGGAGCTCAAGCATTATGCCGAGATTGCTGCAATTCTAGAGTCTTCCGGTGAGCAGGTGCTGTACGATGCCGCCGCCCTCAAGAAAGAGGTGAGCCGAGTGCTCAGCCAGCAGAAGAAGGTCTCCTTCAATGATGCTGATGCTGCCGCTGCTGCAGCTGCTGCGGCCGCTGTTGTCGCTGAAACGGAGCAGCGAGCGAAGCGTTTCTCAACGCCACCCAATTCACCAAACATTTCATCAATCGCGGCACTGCAGCGACGCGAAACTCTCGATGTTCAGGAGCAGCGCAAGATTGAGAGCAATCGATTCAAGCGACTGCAAATCCAGTGGGAGCTCATGAGCAAAGACTCGAGCATGCTCAAGGAGCTGGCCAACGAGCAGGCGACTAAGAGTGGCGGCTCAACGCCCACATCCACAAATTCGGGCACATCCGCCAACTCAGCGCTAAAGTCACGCATACCACGACCAGTCAGTTATCCAGCCGGCAGGTAAGTCAAGATCTGGATTAAAATCTTATCTACACAAAATTTATTATTTTTTTTTTTGGGAATTTTCTTTTGCTAAATTTTCGTTTTCTCTTTTGGCACAACAATTGTTGTTGTTTTTCTTTGTTTTTTTTTTTTTGTATGATTTTGCATGTCATATTGACAGAAGTCCGAAGCCTAGTCCGAGCACCACAACCAAGACTGTCCCTAAACCGTGTAGTAAACCAAGCATGCCTGCTAATCTTTCCTCCCCAAAAATCTGCAGAGTCAGCAACAATGGCCACGATGCAGCGAATGGTGGCAAGTGCAGCACCCGATCCCCAAGTCGGATTGTGCAGCCCAAGCGATATAGTTTGGCCGGCACGCCCACATCAGCAACGTCAGCAACGCAGACAGCTGGACGGGCGCGCACTCCGACCAATCGAACCGGTTCAGCAACTGGGACGGCGGCGACGACACCGAATACTCCCAAACGCCACAGTGCCGCCCCATCGTCCAGGTGAGTGGTTGTGTTATTAACAAAGTATTCACTTTTGATCTTTAACATAACTTTAACTTTTTTTTGCAGACCGACTTCGCGAGTGCGTTAAAAATTCCCAACTGGCATTAATCAGCGAGCGCATAATGCGGAAAACAAAACAAACAAAACAAACATATTAAACTCCAAACATATTAAACAAAGAACAATGAAACATTGTATAAAATAATGATTAAGGCTTCGCGCGGCTCTTCTGCTTAGATGGCTGACCAAAAGTGATACTGAGAAAGAAAAAAAAACAAAACAAAAAAACAAAACACAATTAGGATGTGGCATACAACAAAGGAGAGAGATTAGAAAAAAAAAAAACCAAAACAAACAGGGCCAGTGGTCAGTCGCAAGTGCTAGTATTTTTTGATTCGATTTAAGTTGCGGAGGGTAGCTAAATTTCTTTTTACAACTTTACAAGAAAACAAAACAAAACAAAAACAAAATCAAACATAAATGCCAATATGCGTTTGCAAATTAAAAACAAATATTTTGATGTATATATACACGCATACTTAAACGTTATTTCCATTAGCTAATCATAGATACAGACAAGGTCATTTATGGCTAATAAAAAACAGAAGCAAAAAACCAATCAAGCTAAAGAAAAAAACAAATATGTCACTCAAATTTATACTATATACATATATTATGTACGTATATACAAATTACACCCAAAATAATACATTTTTGTGAACTGTAAAGCTCAAAAATATGATTGGGTATTGGTTTAGGCCGCGATAGCGATTGCGATTGAGATTTTGGTTGATTTGCTTGATATGATTGATAGAAATTGGAAGATACAAATTACATAATGCCTTCATTGTTTTACTCGAGAGTGTGACATTTAATAAGCTTAGCGATTTTGTGTTGTGTTTTGGTTGCAACAATGTTGATGGTTTTCAATTTGAGTTAATTGAGTTTTATGCTAAACATTTTTGTTAATTTTTTTTACCTGCTTTCGCTGCTTAGTGTCTAAGTTCAAAGTGATTTCAAATTGTACTATATATATACTATGCTACTATCTATCTCTATTACTCCTAATATGATTTGTACTTTAAATCTACCTATCTATCTGTAAACAAACCCTTTTGCTCTTAATTACTGGAAGACATAATTTATAGTTTAAGCTTAAATTTAACCACTTTTGTATCCTTAATTGTATAGACATTTTTATTGTATATCACATTTACAAGCAAAAAACACATATTGTATTTGTGGGGAGAATTATATCACGGTATGGATATGCGGGAGAATAAATATATATATATAAATAAATATATATACTAAACACTAAAACAAAAATCAAGCAAGAAAAAAATGTATAAAACACAAAATCAATAAAAATATTAATAAACAAAAAGTATTATCAAAGTCAATATTTATATTATATTTGTATATTAAAAGATTTCCTGCAATGAAGAATGGACACAAACATTTGGTTGGTGCACTGACTACTTACAGAAGTGGCACACCTTTAGGTTGTTGCACTGGCTAAGTCGCCCTCAAACAGAACAAAAACGCGGCATACTTTTAGGCGAAACTCAAATCGTTGGATTATGCGATTATCTAAGAAAGCAAAGACTGATATCCCTGGCATAAACATAATGATTGATCGGATACTGAAATACACTGCTGAGCTATGAGCAATTTTCTGCTTTCAAAATTGTTCTTTCGTCCAATTTATTGTTTTGTGAGAATCTGTGGCCCGAAGGATAGTGCCGGACAGGTAGCTAAGCTTATAGTTATGTTAATTTCTTATTGGATTATACAATAATTAGGCGAGACTAAATTTGTTCGCTGGCTGTTATCAATGCAGGAGTAGTAACGATATTTGCCAAATATTAACCAGGTCACACAGAGAGTGAGCGCAATTCAATTCCGATATTGATTTCAATTTAATTTAATTTCCACAGCCGGCTGGTTGCCTGGCTGCTGACTGATAAGCAGACAAGTATTAATCTAGTCGTGTGAGCTGATTACAAAATATTTGACAAGTGCGCACAGAATCAACAGTTCAGAGCATTAAATTCAATCAGCCAAATGTAAAAGCCGGTAAGCCAGATTGATATCGAGTGGAGGATACTTATGTTACCACTGATAATTCTATTCATTTATTTGCCTAGGCTTAGATCTGATTTCAGTCACTCGATCCTGATGAGCCTCAGCCACAGACTCCACCTCCCAAAGTCGGCACCTTTACCACTGCTCTCTCAACTGTCGCCAATATTCACACTACTCCGCCAACTGCATCATTATAATAATGAAGTTGTGATAGCTGTTTCTCACTTTCTTTAATAACATTTCAGAATTTGTAATAGTTATCAAAGCCGACTTCATAAATTGTATTTGGGAATAAGTCGAATAAGTATCACTGCAGGGCGAATCAAAATATTTATTTTCTAGGAAATTGCAATGAAAATTTGGACTCGCAGATATCTGGAAGGATATGACCGACATATGGGGAATTTTTGGTTATAAGAAGAGTCAAACAAAACGTAAGGAAAGGTTTGTGGATTGTGGTATGAGCCAATTTCATTGTTTATGAAAAGTTTTTTGAACGACTTTAATTTATTTTTTGTTTTTGTTTTCTTAGAATCGCAACTCTGGGGAAAAAATAATAATAAAAAATTAGAATGTACAATTATAATAATCAATGGAGCAATCAGGCATTTAATGCAGATGATAACTTAAGTAATTAAAAGATCAGATATATAATTGAAATTTTAAACTAAATATTAAATATACTTAACTATCTCATCAAAAATGCAAATAAAAGTGGAATTAATTCTAGTAATTAAAAATTACTGCTTAAGCTATCAATACAGATGCAATTATGAATTTCTTCTTTCTTAACTTGAGAGCCCTAACTAATTTAATTAACCAGTTATAATTTCCCGTAAATAAATATAACATTATTTAAATAATTTAAAGATTAGCAGGAAACTGAAGAAGTTTGAGAATGCTTCAATTTGAAAATTTAACGAATAAAACGAAAAAAAGAATTTCTAACGATGCGAACGCCAAAATATAGAAAATTCAAAAAAAAAAAAAATGGTGGAAATGCGCAGTTTTCTGTTGAAATTTTGCCTACTTTGGCACACTTGTGCCTCGGCTAGGTAGTTAATTTTTCAAAATGAATGCCTTTAAAGTTTTACAGCCAACAATTAATACACATTGCCTCCACACGCGGAATGTGGCATATTTACAATTAGAAGCCAAGTAGGCAGGCAGCTTTATTAAACGCGGTTGTAATTACAACAACATGTGTTGCGTTACTTCCCGGCCAAGTACATATATACATGTGTGTGTGTGTGTGTGTGTATATGTATATAGGACTTTATGTGGGTTTACTGGGCCTGCATACATTTACCTAATTAAATAAAATAATGTTAACGCAAAAGTTGCACAGGGCGCGAGCATTCGCAGGCGCTGGCTGTCGAGCTTCTTACCAGCTTCTTAGCTTCTGCCTTTAAATTGGAAAATGAAACAGTGGCGCAGGCCTGACTTGAGCGTATCCTGGCATCGATGTCGAGCATATCCAAGCATATACTAATTTGTGATATTTGCAAAATCAAGGATAAAATTTCTGTTTCTTAGCTGCTGTTAATTATGAAATCAATTCATTTCTTATGTTTTTCGAATCCAAAATAAAGTTTTTATAAACAATTTGATATATTTTCAAAATGTGTCGGTTCTGTTCAGTTTGACTGATCTTTAGCTGGATAGACTCAAGGTGCAGTTTAGGGAATAAAACGGATTAACAGAAGAAACGGGAAAACGAAACAATTTATAGGAACACGCTCGCTATAAAATTGTTGAGCACACAAAATGTACAGGGTACAACTAGGCATCAATATTTTGAAATATTTAAAAGTGGGAGAATGTGTGTTGCCAGCAACGTCTGTATGTGTCTGATAATTATCGTTTGCTTGAGCGAATTCTCAGGCCATTGCATTTAACATTCGGTAGGGAAAAACGTAGAGGAAATGGAAGGGGAGCGAAAGGGGGGTGAAGGGAAGTTTGGCTAACTGTATTAAGGCTTTTGCCTTCTTGAAAAGTAAATATTTAGCTGCGAAAATTCACTTTTGTACTGCTGGTTTTCGTATTCGTATTCGTATTCGTATTCGAATTTGTTGCCCATTAAGTTTGCTAATTTTTTTTTGGGCGCCGAGTGCCAACATCAATTTGCATATATAAAATTGTTGTTTTATTGTTGCCGCATTTGGCAAATATAATTTACAATTTTTGTATTTAATTTGCGGCAATATAATTGTAACAGTCACAAGTAAATTGCGACCAGTTCACAAAAAAAAAATAAATGAAGACAAATAAGAAAAATGAGAAAAAATAGAATAAAAATAACTCGGTCATACACATTTTGCTGTCAAACGAAAAGGAAAAGTGCATAAAGTATGCACATGATGCAGAATGAGGCTCTGCAATATTTGCATTGAAATATTTTTGCAAAAATAATTACATGCACATGGCCCACAAAGAAAGCAGCCAGGCAGGCAGGCAGCCAGGCAGGCAGGCAGGCAGGCAGCCAGGCAAGAACGGAACAACGCTGTTTATGACTGGTAACAGGAGACAGGAGACCGTGGGACATGGGACATGGGACATGGGACAGGGTGACGACCGAGTTGCACGAGCTTTTCTGTGGTTTTTGGCAATGTCAGCACACGACACGGCTCGACAAAAGCCAAATGTGCAAGAAAATTTCTGTTAATGTTGTCCATGTTGTTGTTGTTGTTGTTGTTGTTGCGGAAAGTGCCATCTGCTGCTTGGCCTGCGGACACGCGATGTTGCCGCTGGCACAAAAATGGAAAATGAAAAAAACAGGAAAAGCAAAATAAAACAATAAATGGCTCATACTATAATAAAATGCAATTGATATTCAAAAGGGAAAATGCACAAAACAATCGTACACAGCACAACAGCAGCAACAGCAACAACAGCAACAACAGCAACAACAGCAACAGCAACAGAGACAACAACAGCGGCAGCAACAGCGACAACAACAATTGTGTGGCTGATAACACGCTAGAGCGAATTGCCCCGAGGCGAATTCGCCGCAGGGGCCCCATTTTACTGAAAGTTATACAAAGCGAAGCGCATGCTCTGTGTGTGCCCTGCTCTGCTACCAACTAACCAAACCCCCCCACCCCCCCAAGGAGGTGTTAAAAGGCGACAGCTGCTGCAGCTGCTGGTGCTACTGCTGCGGCGAATTTCATACGGACGGAATGTTAAGAGCCTGACCTAGTTCAACATGTTTGCAGGTTGGTTTTGGCTACATCGCTTCGGATCCAGCTCCTCCAGCTCTTCCTGCTGCCCTTGCTCCCGCTGCCCTGCCACCGTTTATTTGTGCAACGACTCTGCCTACGCTTGTGTTGCACCTCTGGCAGCTTTTATGGTTATTGTTGTTGCCATTGCTGTGCATGTTGTTCTCTGTTTGTTTCGTCGTTTGTCGTGGTTTTACATTTCGATATGCATACATATCCACCTGCCTAGCAGCAATATTAATACAGTCAAACTTCCCTAACCCAAACCATCATCACTATTAACAAGTAAGAATGCTGTAGTCGAGTTAGCTCGTCTTCCACATACCCCCTTAAATGTATTCAAGTTTTATTGCCCAATTATAACTTAGGTGTTTCTTATCCGATCTTAAATTTATCGCTTTTATTGCTAAAATGGGCGCTTATCGATAAATTTAAAAAACAAAACTTGATATGATTCAAATCAAGTATCTAGCTCGTATAATCTCTGAGATGCGCGTGTTTGTACAGATTGTCAGATGGACATGGCTATATCCACTTGGATGTTGATTTTATTCAAGCATATATATATCTTATGGCATCGAAGATGCATCCTTCTGCCTGTTACAGACCTTTCAGCCATTTTAATGAGTTCAGGATATACAAATTGAAATTAATGTTCTTCCAAATATTATTTATTATCTGGGGACTTATTGAAATCGGTTTTTGCTGTCTGCAATATGCGAAATATATTTTGAGGGCCGTCAGGATTCGTTTTCATGACTGTAAAAACTTAAATATAAAACTATATATAAACATTTGCAGTTTAAAAATTGGTTTCACGTAATAAACGAAGCAATTTTTGGTTCATATAGGAATAATCAGCGAGGGAGATATGAAGTTCCACCTATGGAGACAAAATTGTATAGAATTTTAGCGTTTGACATTTGGTCCTGCTGACAGGCGCACATTGACACATTTGATGAGCTCAATACTCAACTTTGATTTTACACTAATGGACGCCCAGGTGGATGTTCAGCTGCGGGTTTTGAAAATTTAGACAAAGCCATTGAAGTTGTCGAGTTTATTAAGCTGCATGCTGTTTTCAATTTCGCCAGGACTCGACTCTCGTTGAAAGACATGCACACACACCCACACACACACACACACTGCCAGAACAGAGGTGCTGCCACAAAATATGCAAGCAATTTTCAATTAAAAATCAATTTTATGCTTCAACTGCAGCTAAGTGCAAAAATAGTTGTTGTCCTAAGCTGAAGTGGGCCACGAAAAGCGAAAATATTAAGCCAAGTTGATAGCCAACTCAGAGTGGCAACTTTAAGGGCCTTTGCTGTCCATCACATTCTATCTGTAATCAACGCTGAATTTGTATTTAAGAATTGAATTTGGGCGAAAATAGTTCGCAAGTGTCGAAAGCCTTAATGCAGGAATTTGCATTTCGTTTTGTTGCATACACTTGACAAAATAATTGAAAACAAAAATTATATGTATGAATTTGTAATCATTACTGTATGCCAATAATTGATGGGCTTAAAGGAAGAAACTGTCAGAGTTACAAGAATTAACAATCTTACTCAACTCACTCAAGATCTTGTTCGAAAAATAGTTTTTATTTCATTTAAGTTAAGTTAAGTGGAAGATTCGCTTAATTTCGGCGAGTGTAGAAATATTGTTGCTTCTGTGATGCAAGAATAGTTGCAGCTGTTGCATTTGCCCAAGAGCGGAAGCCATCTGACCAACATCTTGACATGTAGCCAAAGTTGAAGCGGAAAACTGAGAAAAGTGCCGCTCTCCAATCTAGGCTGAGTGTGGCATTATTGTGGCAATTAGATGCAGCAATCAAAGTGGGGGCAGGGGACAATGGTGAATGACAAGCTGACACTTGATGCCACATTGTTATACTACAGGCATTTGGCGAATAAAAGAAACACGCTTAAAGACACTGCCTCCCCTCCCATCCCCTCCCCTTCGGCTTTTCACATTACATGCACTCAACTTCAAGTCGGGTAATTGGCGAATTGATGGGCCACCAGCCCTGCCCCACCAAATAAAAGGAATGTCATGGCAGAAGAGAAGGGGGAGGGGGGAGTGTTGGGGTGGTGCTTAGAGACCGCGACGCGTTTAGAAATTTTCATAAAACTTTTTATGGTTGGCATTTTGTGGCGCGCTACAATTGTTGCCAATTTCCACCCGAGCAGACGTGTGGCTAAGCCTTACTTGTCTTATCCTGGCTGCATGTATGTATGTGTGTGTGTGTGTGTGTGTGTGTGTGTGTGTGTGTGTGTGTGTGCGTTTATATGTGTGGTCGTGTGTTGCAAGCGGGAGCAATCGAAAAGTTGTGCCAGCCAAAAGTCAGAGAGCCACATATCCAATTACGTTTATAGATATAGCGAGCATTGTGCCAAAAAATACGCACAATATAGCCATAAAAAATGTACATGGAATCCTTAAATAAAGCTTAACTAGTCCACTGGCCAAGCAGTGCAGCATTTGAACTCGAACTTTAACTGAGCTCAAATTGTCGTGGGATGGTCTAAAAGTTTTTGCACAAGTGCAGCCAATGCAATGCAATGCGACGACGAGACGAGACGCCTTTCCTCAGATCATTGTCAGTTGTCGTGATTACGCTTTGAGCCATTTGTGAAACTATTGATTCAATTGCGTTTTTGGGGTGAGCTTCAAATTGCGCACCTCAATCGTGCCAACAGTTGTGGCTTTAAGTATTTAATGCACTTAAAGTGTTTGCCTTGGCCATAAAATTGGAATTGTTAAACATCGGGTTACCATAAAAAAAGGAACCAGGAATACAAATTGACGTTCAGTGGGCCGTGTTAATGTCCGCAGCAGTTGCATACATTATAAATCAATTTTGCAGTGCTTGAAAGTTCAGAAAATAGGAGCAGGCACTGGCAAATAAGCCGCTCAATTTGCGGGCAACGACAGCAGCAGGAAAGTGGCAGGAGTCCAGCTAATAAAGCAGCTTGCTCTATTGGTAAGCCAAGTGCAATGTCCTTTATCATCGTTAATAGTATCTACACAGCGAGAAATATGTGGTGACAAAGTAAAATTGCATGCATTTGATTTTAGGCCCAGAATCAAATCAAAAATTGGGTAAGATGGGTGACATGATCTTGTGCAAAAGAATTTGACAGGCAGATGTATATATATATATATATGTATATATATTCTTGATCAGCATCTACAGCCGAGTCGATCTATTCATGTCAGTCTGCCCGTTTGTATGCAGAATCTATAAGATTTGGAGTCTTCAAATTTCCAAATATAAGTTCTAAAATACCCTCTCCAGATTAATTTAAATTGAATATCATTTAATATACATATTAATTTCCGATAGGAAAAAGTCATTGATATATTATATATAACACAGTTTATTTTCTCAGTGCACACTTTAATTTTTATTTTTTAAAAGCCAAACAAAAAAAAAAAATGAAATTGAAGCGACAATGCATTTAAGAGCAGAAGTTTGCCTAAAATTTGCTTGCTTTCAACAAATATATAACTTTTATTGTTTAGTTTTGAACAACAAGCTTGTGGCATGCTTCAGTCCGAAAGAAGCAAATAAGTTACGCGGGGCGTATACTTAATTTTGCGCGTGTTTATTATCTGTCGTGGTCGCGGTTACACAAACAGCATGCTCGTAAATTAAAATGACACGTTTTGCATATTTATATACGTACATGCAAAGGACAACCGTACACACACACACCTATACACACACCTACACACACACGCACACCTACACACACGCATTGCAGCTTGGGCAATAAAAATGGTTAATTATTCAATTAAATTACACTCGAAGGCGTTGCAGCTGTCGCATTCGGCAAATGGCAAATGGCTGACGACCCATAAAACTGACACGGCGTACTCGCACGGCAGAAGAAGGCAGGACAGGACTTATACGGCAGGACTCTCGTCCGCTGACAATGCAGACACAGAAATCGCATAAAATCATGTTTATTTAATTTGCATTATAAAAGAAAAAGCGAGAGGCTGCTCGTTAAATTTCACTTGCCACGTTCGCATTTTAAAAAACAATAAAAAAAAAAGCTTAATGATTGTCAAAATATGCCCGAAATAGCCGCACACGGCTTGCCCGTACGACGTACAACGTACAACGTACAACGTACGGCGTAAGCGTTGGGCGCGTTTGCCACATAGGAGCACGTCAAAATTACGCCCCTATTCGAGCCAACTACAGCACGGCATCACGCAACCCCCAACGGTGACTGCGGCAGAAGGGGGGGTGTGCTGGTGGTAAGCATGTTAATGAGATCGGGGTCTGATGAAACCTACTGGAAGCAAGGGTTTCGCCGTCCGTTCGTCCGGCCGTCCGTCCGTCTGTCCGCAGGGGTGCTGCAAAACTCAACTGAACTCAACTCAACTCAACTCAACTACTACTCTAACGTTAATCGGGTGAAGTACACGCTCAGAAAAAAAAACAACAAAAAATCCACCTGGGTTTTAGAAAATCGCGTCAAGTGTAACCTAATTTATTTTCAGAAAAGTCTACTTAGAAAATGAATGAAACCCGATTTTTTTTTTCTTTTCTTAATGCTAGAATAACATAGAATAAAATTGAAAATTTCTATGTTTAATTTCTAGCTAAGCTAAAATTTCATTATTAT
Source organism: Drosophila cognata (assembly GCA_035041535.1). NCBI lineage: Eukaryota > Metazoa > Arthropoda > Insecta > Diptera > Drosophilidae > Drosophila > Drosophila cognata. The sequence continues at coordinate 4,598,924 of JAWNLC010000571.1, read as the reverse complement.
TTTTTGGAATTCCGCAAGGTATTTGCTCTAAGAATCTTAGCAGTTCTAAATATTAAAAACATATTGTTAAATTTCAGAAACATACATAAAAAAAAGTCTCGCTAATGTTTAGGAATTGTATTTAATTCATTTACAAATTATTTTGAAAGGGAGAAGAAAATGTTCTTAGTTTTAGAGCGGATATGTAAAAGTTTGGGGCTATTTTCTTGCGGTGTGCAGCAAATGTATGGGGGAGTTCGGGCAAGCGGTTTATGCGTGACCGTTTCATTCTTACGTTATGCTGTACTTGGTCACTGTTGTTGTTGTTGTTGCTGTGCTTGTTGTGTGATTAATTCGCGCAAAGAGTTGTGCGCTTCCGTTTCCGGTTGTTGTTGTTGTGGTGCTTTTATGCTTCACATTTCACAGGAGGCTGAATCGTGCTGTGCTCGCATATGTATGCGTATACGTATGTGTGTGTGTGTGTGTGTGTGTGTGTGTGTGGGCGTGGCGTAAAATTAATTGTTTTGTACCCAACGAGGCTTAAAAACACATGCTCATGTAAGCCACGTCCGCTTGAAAAGCACGCTGCCTGTTTTGCTTCATGATTGCCAGTCACGCCCCTTTCCCCTCTCCCCAACCCCCTTACACACATACACACATACACACACATACATACGCACGCACCTACTAGTCGTAATAAGCATTTACACACAGCCACACATTGGTCACCAGGCAACGTTTGACGATTTGCTTTACTCCGGAGCATTTTAGATAAGAGCAGCGCAACGGGTTCCGTTTGTGTGCAATTAATATGAAAATCAGGCGCACTTATCTTAATTAGTTAGTCGCTTATGAAAGGCGAACTAAAACTTCTACTTTCGCACAGGACAACCCGACACTGATGCCAAAGCCAAACAAAAAACCCTACACTCCCCCATCTGTGTCTGTGTGTGTGTGTGTGCGTGGGTGTGTGTGTTAACTCATACTTGTGCTTATTATGACACTTCACATATAATGTGCATAGCGAACTTTGTACTACAAGTGGCGCATTTAGTTCATTTCCTCCCTTTAACCCCCCTTGCGGCACTCTTAAGCTTCATGTGCTAATTCGCGCTTAATGCGTATTCGTCATGTGGGCCAAAAGGCTTGGATGTAAATAAATATATATATATATATATACATATATATATATATAGTATATAGTATGTATATAGGTTTGAAACAGTTGTTACTGAGCAATTGTGGCCAGACTGCGGTATTTTTATGCTTTCATTCTTGGACTTTGGCTGTAAAATTATGCTCTGACTCTGAAATTATAAGAGTATATCGGAATCGAAGCGCCTATTTATCGATTAAAATTCGAAATCGGTATCGGAATCATTGTATGCATAACTTACATTCCCAATTTGAAGTCTCTAGCTCCTAAAGGGTGAAACTTGGAATACATATTCATCTGTGCCTGCGTAAGAGAAAGTGGTAAAATTGGGGTACTATGAAATCGATCATTGCAAATCGATAGAACTCCATGTGTTCCACAATTTGAAAGCAAAAGTCAGCAAATTTTAAAATAATTGCATCGATCCACTTGCTCGATGTCGATGAACCCAACTTTGGAGTTTGGACCACGTCCAACTTATCCCACAAAAATCTCAAAAACCTATATTTCCCATAAATAATGAGCTAAGGTCACTAAAATTGGAAGATAACTTGCTAGGAACCTCCTTAACAGATTGTTAATACATTTTTTCTTTGCCAACTGTTATCAGCTGGCTTAGTATATTCCACAGAGTATTCCACAGTCGGTTATGCCTGACTGTAAACGTTTGTCACTGTGTTCCAGTTTGTTCTGTTTGTGTTTGTCTGCACTTGTTTCGTACAAATTTACAATTGCTTTTCAATATTTACGATAAACAACAACAGCACAATATGAAAGCATAGAAACAAATGCAAATGCCCCATAGTCTGGTTGTTTGGCATTTTTATTCAGATCTATTGAAATATGCAGCATTGGACAAAAATGCGGCTCACAAAAGTATTTCACAGAATTTTACAAATACATTGTTTGAAAATGGTTTAAAGGCAATAGCAGAAACAGTCAATAAAACATTTTTATTTCCATTTGTAGAGGTACAATATATATATATATATATATATATGTATACATATATATATGGATGTATATATTTTAAATGAAAACGGGAGCTTAGCAATTTCGCATGTGTATTGGAAAACACTCAATTGTCAAGTGGGGCATTTGTGGTTCGAAATCCGGAAATCGACACTAGACAGACAAAATGGCATTTAATAATATGATATACAAGTTTTGTGCTCTAGGTCCTAAACATGACCTCGATTGCATAAGTTTAGTGCAACTTTGGGTTGTGTGTCCATTGAATTGCACAACCGCTCGGCCATTCGAAAGAAATCATGTAATTGTAATTGAAATGAAGTAAGCGTAAATTGCGATATAAAAAATAAAAGTCATCAGCAAACGTAAAAAAAGAGGGAAAATAAAAGAAAATCAGCAGCGGCCAGCACAAAGAAAGAAAGAAAGAAAAAATACTTGGGCAACGAGGCGAGCGAGGCCACCAAAAAATGTTTGTTTCCTTTCAAATCAGTACACTTCCTTTGGCCAGGGCCGATGCCGCTCACCTTCGCCTTCGTCGCTTGAAGTACAGGTGTGGGGTGGTGGGGCGGGGGACGAGGCAATGAAAATGAGTGGAAATCACTTGAAAATACTAACGAGCAGTTACGCTTGGCAAGAAAAATATAATCAGCAGCATCATGTCTGCAGGTGCACTTAAGAGGCGTTCACTTTTTTTTTTTTTGGTTCAGCTTTCGGCCAGGCCTTAAAAACAAATTCAACTTCAGCTCTTAAACATAAACTGAACAATGGCTTAAGCTAAGTTAAATCTTAAAGCAATTAAAATTAACCTTTTTGGGCATTCAGACATGGACATGGACCAAAAAATACAAAATGTGAATGCGAGTCCCAATAAACAATGAAAACTTAAAAACTTTCAAGTTACATTTCTTTTGCTTTTTAGCAACGTCGAATCACAGCAGCCAGCTTCTGTCAGCTTGGATCAAGTGCGCTCGACTTGGAGCCAGTCAGCAGCTTGCTGTCCCTTCATGCTTTCGCTGGCCTTCCTCTCTGGCCGCTCTCTCGCGCACCTCGCTCTCTCTCGCCTCTCTCGTCCGTCTCGCGCTCTCTCGCCTGGCAAAGTTGCTGCACCACTTTTAAGCTGGAGTTGCAGTCTCGACTTTGAATGAGTGCAATTTTGTTTTTCTTATGAAGGCCACGTTACGCGCAGTCGGACAAATCGTGATCATGCAAAATGCATCAACTATCTAAATAGTTGCTCGGTTCATTATGAAGTTTGGCGCGTGCCGGATTTTGAGTTTATTCCTCGCCTCGTTCATTTGCCGTGGCAAATGGAAAATGACTTTGAACTTAGTGTCTTGGCCATTGTGTTTGTATACGCTTCCACGGCTGCATTATAAATTGGTCGTGCAATGTGTGCAAGACACATCATAGCATCCATTTATTATATACTTTTATTTACATAATGTAGTAAACAAAAACTTAAAATGCAAATTAAAGTTTTCAATTGAAAAGCAGAAATTAAATTAAAAATTTAAGTTCATAAAAATGGGGCAATATTTAAAGGATTCAGAAATAACTTGAAGTAACTTTTCCATATGTGTTAAACATATTTCTGTTTCTATCCAAAGTTTTTGAGAGTATCTGCTTGGTCAAAATAATTTTTTGAAAATTGTATTTTTAGTTTAATTGTTGATTGAGCAGTTTAATGCACATCATTTTGAAACAAAGTTGTTTATTAGTTCAAAGCGTAATTATTCAAAGAGGTTTCCACAAAAAAGTGGTCATAAAATCAAGCCAAGATGTAGGAAGAAGTTGGAATAAGTTCGCCAAAGCGGAGGATGTTGTTTTCATTGCAAGTTAAGCAAAATTGCGGATTGCACGCATACAATTAAAATTTTAATGTTATATTTTACATCCATTTGTGTTGCCATCAGTGTTTATACCCTATAACCATGTGTAAAATGGGTATATTTACATGGGTAGATGACAGGAAGATGTGCTCTGCTTCGAATTGACTGGGATGGGAAAGAAAGGTGTCCAATTAATATCATTCTAGTAAATGATTGTTTATGGAAACCAGGCAAACATATAAATTGCTCGGAACTAGAAAGTTTTTTTGTTTTCAGATATATTTGCTATATATGTTATATATAGTTATATATATTAGAAATATTTTTCTTAATAATTGAAAAGTTTTTCAAGAAAAACACTGGATTTCAGATATATACTTTATGAACAACATTGTGAGCTACACCTTGTGCCAAAAGGATGGCGAATTTCGCAGATTGTGGACAATTGAGTTCTCTTAACGGAAAAATATCAGACTTTTTGTTATAGCTTTTCATCCAAATCTGCAAGGGTATTTTATTATTGGTAAACTTTGATAGTTTTTGGCCATAGCTGGTTTTACAATTGCTTTGTTTCATTTGGATTGAGGCGGAACAGGGTTATGATTCAAATTGATCGCGTAACTTAATTCATAAATGCGCAGTGCAAAAGGAAAGAGAGAGTGGCAGAGACAGATAGATAGAGAGAGAGAGAGAGAGAGAGAGATAGAGTGCCAGAGAGAGTGAGAGTGAGAGAGAGAGAAATGGGTGCGAAATATTAATAGCAGCATGACTCCTCAAAGTCAGTCGCAAAAGGAGCGAAAGAAAATGAAATAAGCCCAAAGTAAGCAACGACGAGAGGGTCAAATGAATGCAAGACAATCTCTTTGGCTGTTTGTCTCTTTGCCACCGACTGCTGCACGACGACGTCGGCCGCCTTCTATAAACAAAATGAAAAAAAAAAATTGCTGGGTCTGAGCTTGTGGCAGATTGTGTAATAGGAAAATATTTGCTGTTTGTCCTACTGCGATTGGAAAACTGCTGTATAAAAACGCTGGCCAAATGCAAACGGCAAGCATTTCCATTGCAGCCGCACAGCCAGCAACAAGGTCTGTCGGGCGAAACTCACTGGACAGCAAAGCGCCGAATATCCAAGCCAAATGGCCAACTCCAGTCTGGTGAGTGGGCGGCCTGAGCAGGATGGCCAGCTAAGTATTGCAGATATTAATTGTTCGCAGCTTGGCGTTTATTAAAAATGCATTCGCTCAAAGCAGAGCATTGCACCAGGACTTTACCTTTTAAAATAATAATTTGCATGGCATTTTTATATACCTATCCGCGTAGCAGATGCCGCTCATTGTGGCTGCCGCAATTGTCTGCATTGTCGTGCCGCTGAAAGCTTCATCAGTGCCAGGACTAGCGACAAGGACGAGGAAGAGCACGAATGACGGCCTTCAGACATCGTTATATAGCGACAGTTATGGCCAGTACGATAATCGTTGGCTGCCTTTGGGAGAGCCGAGCACGTCCATGTTGCACAGACCATTGCAACGCTACGCCTTAAAGGATGATGTGGCATCAGCATCAGCAGCAGCATCAGCACAAACAGATGGCGGAGTAGCGCGTCGCAGAAGCAATTCCTTTGGTAGCCATGGCCATAGCAGACTGGGAGCGATGCTTAATGGGCTCACAAATCTCTCGGGCATGGGACACATTAGCAACGGCTACGCCTCAGTGGCGCCCACGCACACCGAGGCACTGTCAAAACAAGAGATACCAATTTATGAGGAGCAGCACGAGGATGTTGAAGCAGTCGCAGCGGTGGCAGCAACTGCCAACGATTATGCTGATACAGAGGCGGGACGCAGCATCGGATACAGCAGCATCGCTGCCGGAGACGAGCAGCAGCCACAGCAACAACAGCAATATTACAATTATCCAGCTGAGGGGGATTACTCGTCCGCCTATCTGCCATCTTTTAGCGGCATCGACCAGTCTCAACATCAGCAGGCGGGCAATCATTATGCCTACGATAAAATCTCTGTGGGAAACTATGTACATTCCGGCTATGAGGCATTGCAGCAGCATCATGCCGAGGACCAGCAGCATCAAGAGCAGCAACAGCAACAACAACAGCAGGAGCAATTGGAACACGACTCCTACTTTACGCCTTCACACGAGGAGAGAGCAAGTGATGGGGAGGAGCACGGCTCCAATTTTCTAGCCGAATCCCATGGCAACGAGGATTCACATCAGCAATCGCAACAGTCGCACAGTCATCATCATCACGTCGATATCATCAACTATGTGCCCGTGAAGCATGTCAAGAAGCAGCATGTGCCCGTTGAGAAGCCCGTCAAAATACCCATTTCGCATGCAGTCATCATTCCCATTAAGAAACCGGTGCCCATTCACATACCCATCACCAAGCAGGTGCAAGTGAACATTGAGAAGGAATTGAAAGTGCCAGTGGAGCGCATTGTGCCCTATCCAGTGGAGAAGCACATCCCGGTGCCGGTCGAGAAACGTGTCCCATACACGGTGATCAAATATTTACCCGTAAAGGTGCCCAAACCATTCCCTGTCAAGGTGCCCGTATTCAAGACTGTCTTGCATAAGGTCAAAAGCTGGTGGTAGACGAGCAACTGGAGCACGAAGCAGCTGCTGCACTCCACTTTAACCTAGCATTAAGTTCATTAAACCACAAATGTCCTGTAAAAAAAGAGAAAGAAATGATAAAAACAGCGTCAAAGCGTTTGGCAAAAGTTTTCATGCAATTCCATTTGCCGAGTTCTTAAATGAATTTTGTTAAACCAAAAGCTTGTGTTGCGTATGCCAATTTTGTGACTCATTTAACATTACATCAATTTGCATTCGTTTGAATACAGAAATAAGTACTTACATATGAAACACACGAAACCACCGCATTAACTCATTTGCAGCAATCGTCAGTTGAGGTCGAGGCCGTCTTTTTTATGTATACATATCCTGTATCCTGAATACGATTCAAATTGGGTATCATAACGTCAGCGGCAGCATCTTTGTTCAGCCTTATCATCATAGTCAAGAGTCCTGAAATTATGAAATATAAATTTAACATTTATGTTTCTTTATCAAAAATACTTCATTTTATAAAAATTGCAAAGTAAAAATAAAAATTCTTCCAAAATAAGTAGATATTTTCAGATATGATTTTTGATTGTAATACAACCATAATTCATCACAGAAATCGCTCAAAATTTGTAATTTTTAAGCTGCATAAAATGGTTTTATATGTGAAATATTCAAATAAATATAATTAACAACAAATTGCAAACGAGATTTCTTTACATATAAAAAGATATACTCGAAGTTAGACAATTTTTCTTAAGCTAAGAAAAAGTAAATCGTGAATTACGAAGCAGAAAGGTAAAAATTGCGTTTCATAAAAATGATGTCGGAATAATAAGATGAGCGCCAAAAGTATGAGGAATGAACAAAATTGCCCGCGATTTTGGGTATATAGAGTATCTCGTTAGTCTAGCACTCCCTACGAGACAAACGCTCACTTATATTTAGCTGTGATTTTACGCTGCATTTATTATGTACCAATGCCTCCAGCCGCAGTCGGTCTATATTTATTTAAGTTTTATTCACTTTAAGCGTACCAAATGAAATTGTGTTAAATTAAATAAAACTCGTATAGGCGGATGTTTTGGTTGTGGCTGTTGTTGTGTAAACTGTCAAATGCTATTTTCAGACCATTACATCCACAGTGGAACGTGAAGGAGGCAGGACATCCTTATATCCGCGTCGCAATTCGAACTGAACTAAACTGAGCAGAGCTGTCCTGTGCTGAGCTGAGCTGTGCTGAGCTGAGTGCGGAGCGGAACCCCAAACACGCAAACTCTAATTAAATTAAGAGCACACCTTTTGTTTTCCTCCAGCGACGGGTTGGAATGCACACCTCTGGCACACTCTATATCATTTCCATATCATTGCCTTGACCTGCTGCCACCTTGAGTGCTTCTCCAAAGCAGTGCTTTGCTTGCGGACAGTTTCCACGCATTTTGTGCCTGGTGGCTGGCATTTTTTCAAAAGTTTACTTAATTTTAAAGGCTTATTAGCCGTTATTAAATTATTGTAATTTATTCGCATCCGGCAGATGGAGGTGCTCAGTCTCGTCAGTCTCGTCAGCTCGTTCGTCATAGGAGCAGCAACCAGCAAATACCATTCATCATTCATCACTCTTCGCTGCTCATTGCTCATCTGCCAAGCTGTGACAGAATAAAACTCAATTGCTTGGATGCACTGCTTCTCCTGTTGCCTTCGCTATTTTGTACAATTCGCACGCACACTTTGCCTTTGCCGTTTGCCATTTGCCATTTGCCATTCGCCATTCGCCGTTCGCCGTTCGCCATTTGTATGCCTGCGTCCTGCGTCCTTCGCCCTGTGTCCTTTAATCCGCCGACTGTTTTGTCATACTCAGGTCTCGCAGTTGTGTGTAGGTTGTGGTGCCTCCTCCCATTTGCCTTTGCTTGTCAGTCATGTGGCGGCTGTCTGTGGTTCTTTTTTCGTCCTCGTCTTTGTCACAGCGTACATGTCCTTGGCACTCTCCACTCGCTCCATTTACTGTGTATTTTTGATGTCTAAATTGCATTTTATTATGTCGCCTGCAACAACAAAGCATCGAGCAACGCGCAACGAGCAACGAGCACAGCAAAAATTCCTTTTGCTCGCAACGTTTGTTGGCCAGCCAACCGCCCACCCCAAACCGCCCACCCCCTCTACACATCATTGACGACTTTGCATGTCGCTGTTGGATGTTGATGATGTTGTTGTTGTTGCTGTTGCTGTTGCTGTTGCTGTTGCTGCTCTTGTTGTTGCGGTTATAAATTTTATTTATCATTTAACATTTTTTACGCTCTTTATGCCGGTCGGGAAATGCTATTGCGACAACACATTTTAAGTGACTTTTCAAGCACTTTATTTTGCATACAAAGTATTTTCCTCTGTCGCATGAGTGTGTGTCTCTCTCTCTCTCTGCCTGCATGTGTGTATACACTTGACACAAGTGTGCCTCGCTGGGGATTGCTTGGGGGTTGCATCCCTCCGTCTGCTCATCTACTCATCAATGTTTATAAGCTTCATCCAACGCATATAGTAGGTATTAAGATTAATAGTATTGGTTTATTTCCAGCTGATTTTACTATCGCTTCTGCTATGCAGCCATCAATTGATTTATTATGTTTTTAAGAAGTGCTCTTCGAAACTCTTCAAATATTTTAAATCACGTATTATGGCTTATAGAATGGCATATATTTTATGTTTGACTTGCACTGCAATCATTTTAATTAAATTAAATTCCAAATAAAATTAATTTAAGTGAAAATGTGACAAAGCACATACTAAATTAAATGCACTGAACATAATTGTAAGCAGATGCAGTTGCAGTTGCCAAACAAAGCAGTTGATTTTAATAATGGCTACTCGCTGATGCCTTTGTGTGTGGGTGTGTGTGTGTGTGTGTGTGTGTGTGTGTGTGGTGTGTGTGTGTGGTGTGTGTGTGGTGTCTGTCTGTGCCATTTTGCAGCCACTATGTTTGTATTTTTATTAAAAAACTTTTGCACAATGAAAGTTGAACGCCTGCTTTCCAAATTGTATTCACAGTATATTGCCAAAAAAATAAACTTTTCCTCAGCGTGTTATTTATATGTGCAAATATTTTTTGCACAAGTTTGCCCAAAAAATATTATATTTATTGCATAAGCACATACAGCACTCTAATAAGTGTAGATTCATATGCACACACACACACACACACACACACACAGCACTTAAGACTGCATTTTAAATTTGAATTCATTTTATTTAATTCACATTTTATTGAGTGCGAAACATATGAAAATATTTCACCATCAGTTGGGACTCCTCTCAAGCTACTTGTGTGTGTATGTGTGTGTGTGTGTGTGTGTGTGTGTGTGTGTGAATACTTTTATCCCCTGTCGCTCCGCTGGCGGCTCTAACACATACTTCTTGACGTCCGCACAATTCAGTGGCTTTTCTCTGGTTTTTTCTTCTTCTTGTTTTTTATATTTGCTGCAGCTGCCTTAGATTTTTTTTGGCGATGTGGTGGGATTTTTAAGGGTTTTGCCCATCCAAACTCCGTCACAGAGCGCGGCACGTGCTAAACCAACCAACCGACTGCCAAAAAGGCGCCGACAGTCTCCACGACACGGATGGGACATGCTTATTTAAGTATATATATGTGTATGTGTATGTGTATGTGTATGTGTATGTGTGGTGGGGACTCTATATCTGCTGTTTGATAAAATGATTTACGTATTGCCCCACGTATACCTGCGCCTAGCCGCACCGCCCCCCCCCTTAGCATATAAATGGCTTAAATAAGTTGCCAATTACCAGATGGCTGCCAGCGTACAATTTCATATGTGAAATGCGCATACAAATGGCCTTAACTAGACTTTGTTTTCACAGAGGGTACACTGAGAGAAGTTCGATTATCGAGTTGAAACATACGTATATTGCAAAGCGATTTCAACACGTTGATAAACTTCGATCGAATACAAAATGATGAAGGCATTCTTCAACTTGAATAAAGATAATTTGAAGTACTTGATTATTTCTCGCTGTGCACAGGTAAACTGGTAACCTTTTGACAGTCGAAAATGTTGTGTACGAGCTCAGCTCATTTTAATGACTATGCCACAAGTTGATGCACTGCAAATGTATGTTTCCCATCAAGCAATTTAATACGGAAATACTTTAAGCAACCGATTACTTGTCTGAATCTGTTTTGTCTGAAAGTTAGTTGAAAATATGTGAAAACAAATATTTATGTGCAGACACATTTTAATTGCAGCCTTTTCTGGCAATCGACAAGTCTCAGTGTGCAGTTCATATATTGTGTATATCTATGGCAGCTAGTTGGCCATTGTTATCTTGCAACTTGTGTGGGAGTCCCTTGGCAGCTTAGCCCCATTAAGGCGTGGCAAATTGCTAACTAATTTATTGCAAGAGGATATGTGAATATGAGCTGAAGTTATACGTAGCCAGAGATATAGCCTCTACCTAACCGGGCAATAAATAATATTCCTGTCAGCATGTTAGTGGAACTGCAGAGAACTTGTTTCATGTTTGGTACACTCAACTTGTTCATTGAATTTATCGTATTATCGTATGTATATCCCATGTATGTTTCTATGTTTGTTCATAGTTATTGGCTGCTAAATCTGTTTTCGGCAATTTTTACTAATTATGCGTTGGGCATCACGAGCAGAGGCCACTATTTGAAATGTGGGTCAGACTTGTTTGCTCTTTCAGTTTTGTGAACTGACAACTGATTTCAAAACTGCAGTTGACTTTCTTTTCTCTACTGTGTGTGTGTGTCTGTCTGTGTGTGTGTGTGTGTGTGTGTGTCTGTGTGTGTGGGGTGTGCAGGTAATCAGAGTTATGGGCCTGCAACATTTTTCAATTAGCATTGTTGCATGAAATCGGAGCGCATGTCACTCATTAGTTCCATTAAGGGACATACCTGATGACAGGCAGGTGTAGACAACAGCTAGTGAATTCAAGATAATGTCCTCTTAACTACATAGGGAGAATCGCTCAAGCTTTGCAAACCTGAAGGCAACAGGCATATATGCAAAATGTGAGCAACTCGTTGCAGGTGTATGCTGTGAACTCCTTAATTACGATTATTCACCTGAGTAGCTTACTAAAAACCTAAAAATGACTCAAAGTAAGCATGGCAATTGTGAGGGTTGCTTCAGTCACTTGATAAAAAGCGTTTTATGCCTTTTTCTGGCTGCCTAAATACATATGGCCGAGCATTAAACTTGCCAACATTTTAAGTGCGGTGCTCTGAAGATTATTAAAGTAGTGTGTAAATAGTTTATGGCAATCACAAAATATAACAGTAGCTGCACTTTACTTTTACGATGCTTACACACGCACATACACACACACACACACACACACACACACACACATATATATATACATATATGTATATGCATGTGCACAGGTCTATGCTAAGAAGCAGCACATAAATTCCAAACAAGAAATATCACTCATACGCCGGTTTGCCATCAGGAAAAGAGAGAACACTTTTCATGGCAATAAACTGCGAAAAGTTCCGCGCCTGACTGTAAGCCAAATACACTGTTCCTCATGCTTACACTCAGCAAAAAATATTCAAATCGATATTTGCCTTAAATGCTAACCTCAGCTACTCAGTTCGTTAATTAGCAATATTTAAGCTGCAAATGAAAAATGTGGAATTTCCGTTTGGATCAACTTGAGTTGAGTTAAATTATCTAACATTTTAGATATTCGATTGCTTGCTGTGGGCCATGTTTTTTTTCTGTGTGTATCTGAGGCTACCTTTTAGTCCCGCTGAATTTTTGGCCGGCATAAAACCAATTAAAGCTGATATAAAACAACGCTGAAAGTGTGTTAACACTAAGTAAAGCAGCGTTGGATGAACATCAAAAATTACATCCACCTGAGTCCCAATTTTATGTCGCACATAAATTTGAAAACCAAAAATGGCTGCTGGCCAGGCCAACTCTAAAAGGGGTTCGCGTGTCCCACGAACTGGTTGAAAAGTTTTTGCAGTTGCGGTCCAGCAAGGTGTGTGTGTGTGTGTGTCAGTGTGGGGCTGCAATTGTTTTGTGTTTGTGTTGGTGTGTGTGTGTGTGTGTGTGTGTGTGTAACTTAGCTGTCATTTTTCAAAAAACGGTTCCTTTTGTCGCTCCATTGCCTTGCGTTTTGCACCCACCACTTAACCCTTTCAACTTGTTCTTGTTTGTTGCGCAGAAATTATGAAAACTTTTTTGAGGTAGAAGTGCTGATTAATTTTTAATGTTTATGTTTAGGATAGCCAAGCAGGCAGCAGACGCTTCCTTAACGTGGCCAACAAACAAAAAGTGCGCCATCATTTGCCAAATTATAAAGTCATTTTCAAGCTCGAACAAACGCCACCCAAATTCACACTTGTCACTGTTGGGATCTCTGCTCATCCAAATTAGGCATCCCACCTTACCGAGCGAGCGGGCGCGCTGTGATATATCACACTCGACTCATGCGGTGCAAACGTGATAAATTAATTGTACGCAGTCACGGTGAGTCACTGAAGGTCAGGCGTGCAGCAGGGTGCACGGCTACATATGCAGCCGTAGTATTGAATATATTCGCGTAACACCAATCGACAGATACAACCGGCCACCCACAGCATATCAACCAGCGCTTAACCAGCGTCATCAGCAGTCTCGTGGTTGTCAATTTGACCGCGTGCATGTTCATTGCGATTTGCGGCGCTTGTATTTGCCACCGTCACTGTTCTCCCGGCAGCGCACGGCCCCTGGCCAGGCTGTGGGGCAGGCAGTTGTTAAACTAGCCGCAGAATTCTTAACGAAGTGGTTTTGCGGGTGCTGCAATTATGAATTTATGTTCACTGTCCTTTATCACATGGTAAAATATTTATTCAGAGCATACACACTCACACACATATATGTTGCATGCACTGAAAAAATTAATATGTATTTATTTTTAGCATATTGCATTTTAAGTTTGTTTTTTTTTTGTTTTTCAATGTATAATTTTAAGAAAAAAAATTAATTATTAAAAGGCCTCAATATTAATTTTAATTTTGCTGTTCTTAAAATTGTATGTGTTAAATGGAAAAATAAAAATTATTATTAAAACAACTAAAAATTAATTCTTATTTTTTTTTATTTCCCTAAGGCTAATATTAAGGCATAAACATTTTTCAGATTTTGAATTTTCATGGAGAAGTCTTAATTATATTTCGTTTCTCTTTCAAAGTTAAGTTTTAAAAAAATATTTTCGCTATATTAAAATATGACTTTAAATAATGAAAATAGTAAAAAATTAAAATATTTTTGTTACACAGTATATTTTTGGATCTCAGTGTATGTGGAAATTAAAGGCAAACCACACAATAGTTCATTTGTTAGACGGACTGATCATTTGGTCCAATGAATCCTAATTTTGCGTTACCGCAATATTGTAGCAAATGTTTGCTAGAGGTGACGTAAGCTTTTGATTTGGTCAGTTGCACGTTGTATTATCGATGCGGTTGTCCATTTATCATTAATAGACGCGATTTGTTTTGGTTGTTTTGTGATGTGTCTGGCCAACAATGCACGATTCAAATAAATAATGCAACGATGCTGCCCCAAAAATTCCAAAAGGCCAACAACAACAACAAAATGCACTGGCATAGGACATCGGAGTCAATTAGCGTTAATTTCATTAGTCTGCAATAACTTGGAGCAATTCCATCAGCAACATTCAGCTGCCAGCTAACAACAAGCTGAGCTGCGTCAAGACTTTACTTTTTGGCTAATTTTGTTTCTGTTTCGCTAACGCCGCTCTGAAGTTGAACTTCTCGTTTATTTTGTGTAGCATTGTTGTTCTTATGACTTGTTGTAGGAGTAGTTGTTGTTGTTGTTGGAGTTACATTTAGCAATTAGCAGTTGCATTGGCTTGCGCTTGCACCCCTAGTCCTCGCCATGCCCTACTTCAATACATATTTATTAGCCGCATTTGTTGGATCTTAGCTCAATTAAAAAGTTTTACTTGGCTACTTTTCTTCATTTGGAGGTTGCCCTGCGACTCTACCGACTTAAATGTCTTCGTTTCGGCTATGCTCGACTCAGCTGTGCTGGGCTGAGACTTTCTCAGTTGTAGTTTTAACTCCTCATTTTTTTTTGTTTTTGGTGCACTAATTGCAATTATTTCGCTTTTGACGCCGACGGGTTTGAAACGCGTTGAGTAAGAAGTATTTCAAATATTGACTCATGACCGCTAAGCAATTTTTAGCTCAAAATTTTCGTGTTTAAATTAATGTTGTCAGCGGAATGGAATTATTGCGATACACTCGCCAAATCCGACAATTTATCAGAGATTGGCTAAGATCTAAAAATATCCAATCATCAAAATATCGAAATTTTGAGTAAAGTTTTGTTTATTAAAAAAAAATAAAAAATTAAATCAGAAATTAACATTATGAGTATGTGTTACAAATAAAAATCGTAAAATTAATTAAATTACGAAATATTATAAATTTAGGGGAATAGTTAAAGGTCCCAAGACTATGTCATATTTTTTCATGATGTAAAAAAGATGCACGAAATTAGCTTACGCATAAAAAAAAATGTAAATAAAAATAATTTATGTTCCTTGGTTTGAAACGTAGTCTATCCCAGCAGATGATTGCCAGTATTCCAACCGCCATAGGAGCCAATTCCCAGTGCGGACATTCCGTATTGTGGGCGCTGCTTGTGCACCACTGTGCGTACAACGGGCACTTTAACCGGATACGGATAGTAGATGGGCTGAGCTATTGCTTTCTCCACCCGGTACGGCACTCGCCGCTCAACCACAAATGGTATCGGTTGCTCCACAGGAAAGGGCTTCACTTTTTCGACTGGTATTTTAACCTCCTGCAGTTGGGGCACTGGCACCATCCTCGGCACGGGTATCTTGATGGCAATTGGCTTGGGAATAGCTGTGATTATCGGTCGCGGAACTCGCACCTCAATCGGCTGCTTGAAGGGCACAAGTTGCTTTTGATAATGCGTTATCGGCACATGCTTGGTAATCTCAATGTGCTTTGACAGCGGCAGTCCTGCAATCGCCTTGCTGCTCGCCGGCGTGTGATGCACTCTGGTTGTAATCGGTGGCAGAGAATTGGGCAGGATGGCAGCAGCTGGTAAATTGGCAATGTGACTTTGTGACTGGGAGTAGAGCAATTGCTGATCCTCAGCTTGTGGCGGGTATTGAGCCCTTTGTTGTCGCTTCACAGGATAGATAAATTCGGGTCGCTGCTCTCTAAAAATTTGGCCTCTTTCATCGTTCACTTGTCGCGGCTGCAATGGCAACCTCTCCTGTTCCTCCCCGGCCAATCCGTCTGCATGCTGATAATTGGAAAATTGCTCAATATGATAATCGTGCAGGGGCAGAGGCAGAGGCAGAGGCAGCGACTGTCTCGGTGGCGCCCGTGGCTGATATGAATAGCTTGGCTGGTAGACATCAGTCGGATGTTGTTCGAGCTGTTGTTGCTGCTGCTGTTGCTGCTGCTGCTGCTGCTGCTGTTGTTCTGCCTCTTCATTGACATCCAGTTCATAATTTGCTGTATTAATGACAAAATCGATTTTGCCCTCCGACTGCAATCTGTTGTGGTTGTTGTTGTTGTTGTTGTGTAGTTCTCCAGTGTTTGTCGTTGGCACAAAGCCGCTGGCCTTGCTACCAAGAGCACCACTGACGGCTTTTGGCTGATAATTTGCATATGGTGCCGCTGCCAAGTCACCCACGAGGCTGCCAACGCCCCCACCCCCACCTCCACTATAATCATCGAGCAACAACGCCTGGCCGTCGGCAGAGCCACCATAATAATGTCGTGTACTCGCATATCCTGCTAATCCGGCAAACGGCTCCCTGTTCGGGTCATGGTAATTGCTTCTGGCATGTGGCTGATGGGGCGAGTGGTGTGAGGCCAAGTCCTCTAGTTGTGGCAGCCGTGCCATTAACGCTGCCGTCGGCCTCATTGTTATGGATAACAATAACAACAACAGCAACGGCAATTGCGACAATAAACTGGGTCTCACTAATTCATTGATCATTAATGGAATTTTGGTGTGTTGGTAATTCCGCTGGCCATCGCGGCTAGCCGGCCTCATTTTGAGAGAGTACTTGAGAGTACCACGGTTCCACTGCCCAACCAGCTAATCCTTTGACTGGCTCTCTTCCTTCCTTCGCACTGCACACTGGGCACCCACGCACTGTGCTGTTAGCTTTCAAGTGTGTGGTTGCCTGGATGCTTTGCTGTATTTATAGCTCCCTCCACTGAGATGACATATAGTTGGAATAGTTGTAATTCGATATTTGTGCCTGGGCAAGCGTCAAGTTCATTGCCTCGTTTTGGTTTTGCGCTAGTAGCAGCACTTTCACTTTCACCAACACCTTAACTGGCACTCAGCAAAAAACGTAGAACATTTTTGCATTGAATGGAAATGAGCATTTTTATTATAATTATTATTATTATTCATTTTATTATTGTGTTATAATTATTGCGTTAATTTATGTTAGAGATGTTTTACCCCGTCCAAAACATAACCTGCACGAATGTAAAAATCTTTTCTTAGGTTTAAATTAATAATTTTTATAATTATCTGCAAATCATAAGTATGAATAAGTAGGAATTTTATCCTTTGAATGTATAACAGCGCTTTTCTCTGAGTGTGCCTCCTCAATGTCCTCTGTCCAGTATCATTTGCCGTCTGAGATCAATCGATCCGAAAATACCTCAAGTTTAGCTGCATCACATTTCGCACACGCACACGCACACTCGAACCCAGCTGCTCATTTGTGGTCGGATGGCGTAACTAACTTGATATTCGCACTTGCGGCTTGCAACCCATTGTCTTCTGTTTGGCCGTGTCTTAGGCCATGTCATATGAGACCAATTTCCGTTATTACGGCGAAGCACTTTCAATTTTAAATTTTCAATGTTGTGCTTGTTGTGATTGACAGTTGTTGGCGTGACTCTTTCAAAATTCTTGCATCATTTATAGATGACACGTGCAGCACGTTCAACAAAGTGTTCATGATGGCGTAAATCAAAAATAATTTCTCACAACATTTTCGATGGAAATTCTTTCGCTGTTCGGCTGAGGGCATTAGGAGTGGTGGCTGCTACCTGCAACTCATTCATCATTCTTGGTTGCATTTAACTTGAAAAGTTCGCTGGCACCTCGACCCTTCACCTGTACCGCCACTGCGTCACTCCACCACTCCGCCACCTCATCCATCTCTCTTTCTCTGTGTCGACCACTTACCGAACTCCTTCTGCCGGCACAAAGTATTTGCACAATTGCTGCTCGAGTTGCGCCCGAAATGACAGCGCAAAGTGTACGCAAAGTGTATTTTCCCATTGAACGAGGTTAAGCTTCGTTAAATTTTGCGCAGCGTAGCGGCGTCTTTCAAAGTCCAGTCCCCCATGCCACTCGATACCCTGTATTCAGCATAGAAATAGCAGTCTGCCAGTCTCCACAAAATATCCCCTCGATTAAGAGATACCCGAATGGGGTTCCTGATGTGTTTAACACAGTTTTTTGGAACGATTCAATTCTGAATATTCTTGAATAAGCAAGTTCAACTTTTGAATATTCATAAAGAAAATTAATTAAAGTACAAAATTCTTAACAAAATACAACTTAAGATTAGAGCAAGCCATTTCAGTCTTCATAGTAATAATAGTAATAACGACATCATCACATAAATAAGTGGAAATAACTAAAATTAGAAATAAAATCTTTGCTCAAGTCATAAAGTTCTGGATTAATGAGAAATCTGAGTTTGCTATTATTTTGTTTATAGCATTTTTATATTTAAAATCATCTTATTGATGAGTAAACTTAATTGCCTTGTGTGGCATGATGTGTACAATTATCTTCATTTTTCTGCCAGTGTACATTGAGCTTGCTAATGAGTATCGTCTAGTTGAGCGTTTTTGCCATAAGCCATTTTTATTTGATGCTTCTAATTGCTTTAAATGCTTTTAAGTTTCGTGAAGCATATTTAAGCAAGGATTCATGGAAAAGTGGCAGCAGTAACCAGTCGACGGGCAGTATGGACTGCTTGTCTTTGGAAAATCACCGAATCGTGGCGAAAGTAAAACATAACGCTCATAATCACACCCTATACATTATTTAAAAAAAAAAACTAAAAAAATTGAAATTTGTTTTTTTTTTTTTTGAACAGCACAATATCCAACATAACAAAAACTGGCGACTTTTTCGTTTCCTTTTGCGCTGCCACTGAAAAGTTCATTAAGTTGCGTTAAAATGTGAAAACGTTAAAATGAGGAAAATGTCAAGAAAAAGGATAAACCAGAAACGCCATAGTTTGCTTTTTTGTGTGTTTTTTTGGTTTTTGTTTTTTTTTTTTGGTTTTTTTTTTGTTGATTTGACTGACCCAGCTTCGACCTCCGTCTAGTGGAGTGATTGTCGGCTGGGGTTGCATGCGAATTTAATCAAGTCATGCAATAAAATTTACGGTTTGCCGACCACCGTTTGCCTTCTTGTTCCAAATCTGCGCTACATTTCGTGGGCCAGTTGAGTTCTGGTCAGCAAATCGCTTGCCAAACTACTGCCTGGTAGGGGATGTCTAGGTGCGCCATTCTCCTATTTCTACAGCCACTAACATTTGATTTTATTCGCGAATATGTACGTCCTTCTGTCCGGCTTAAAACAATTTGAGGCCCTTGGCCAAGGTATGTTTTCTTCTACTTCTGCATTATTATTATTATTTGTTTTTTTTTCGGCGCTTAAGGAAGTTTTTAAGATTCTTGGCAGTCTGACCAAACGATTGAATTCAGGCTTTTTCTCCATTCTTTTGATTTTTTTGCAGTTTAGTTTCTTGGTTAGTTTTTGTTACATTGCGAATGGCGAATGGCCTTATGTACAGCACAGCCATTGTTCAGGTCTAATGTGCTCAGAAATTAGCATGAGGCTTTGTTCGTGGCCACCTTGATTAGGACGTGAGCGAATGCTTTATGTTGTGGCTTCCCTCGGGTTTTAAAATTCGCAATCAAAATTCCACGATGCGGCGCTTAATTGTTTTTTCTCATTTTTTTTGTTGCTCCTCGCCAGCAGCCAGCTCGGTGTGGGCCGAAGCCACAGTTGCTTGCCTTGGCTGGGCAAAGTTCAGTTTTTTTTTTTAAGCTTTTTAGTTTTTTTTTTTTTGTTTTTTTTGTATGCAAGCTTCATAGAAATGCAAATTTCAATTACGCGTATAGCTGGAGAAATTGAAATGCTTTCTGAAATATTTTCATTCCGTCACTCATAAGAAATGCAGCCGGCCTGAGCTCAACTTTGCTCACTCCAAATTCAAATTCAAATTCAACTTCAACTTCAAATTCAACTTCGAATTCAACTTGGCTCCCAGTTCGCTTGTCAACAATCGCGCGCATTTCATTTGCATTCCGAATGCGTGAAAACTTTCACAAGAGCTCCATGAAATTTATTTTTGGCGAATTTTGTAACATGTGTCCAGTTGGAGCAAGTCGAAAACTTTTCACTTGAAACTTGGGTGCTTGACAAAATCACTTTGGTTTCTTCGGTTAATGAAAATTTCATTCCGCAATATACCAGCAAAGTTTCATTTCGTTCATTGTATGTCAGTTTGTTTGTCTGTTGTCCGTTGTCTGTTTTCTGCTTTCTGTGACAACTGTAAGCCAGCGGCTCATTGGTCGCATTGGGCCATTTTGTGGTTGATGCCGATGCTGACTACGAATTATTTCATTTAATTGCCGTTGAAATATTTAATATTAATTGATGTCCTTTAATTGCTGCTGCGGTGCGGGTGGCGAGAAGCTTGCGCTTTTTGTTGTCGCCCAACTCATTAAAAACACATCAACTGGGCAATCTGGTTAGCGGCCAGCTCGCCAGCTCACCAGCTCATCAGCCGCTCTCGAGCTGTGATAGTCAGTCATATTATTAATCTTAATAACCACCACCACATATTGCCCGAAAGAATTTCACTAAACAATGCTCAAGTTGGCAAAGACAAAAGGACGCAACTTTTGGCTCAACTTTTACGAGCAACCAGCTTGTCTACAATTTATTGTATTGTTCTGCGTTCATCTATCCATCTCATCCAACTCATCCAACTCATTTTTGGCATAGTTGTTGCCTGCCTTTGATGACTTATTTTGAGAAATTTCTCTTCAGCTTATATGGAATTCCCCTACAAATTTTTATGTAAAATAATAATCATCCACTTTTCGTACATCACTAGATTCAATATATTTCCCACATTCATAGCAGATTAATTAATTATTATCGTCATGCGTAATCAATATAAATTTCTAATTACGAAACATAATCAGCTCTACACATAAAGAAGCAGATTTATAATTAATATTTTCTTTTTTTTTTTTTGTTATCATTTTTTAATTTGTAACGCACAAATTGAAAATTAACAACTTTATTAGATGTGTATTATAAAAATGGCAATAATGAATTATTAGTTATGAAGAAAAAGGACACAAATTAAAATTTGCATACGGGAAATAAACACACATTTTAGAGGACACATTTTTTATTGATATTGGTTGCTCGAATATTGTGCGGTTTGTTAGTTTTATGGACTGTGGTGTGGCATGTTGCAGTCTATTTAAACCAACAATTTGCATTGACGTAAGGCATTTCCATTCACTCGTCCAACTTGTGCACAGTCCAACTACTCAGCATGCCTGCTGCCAATTGGCAGATAGAAATAGACACAAAAACAGAGAGAGAGAGAGAGAGAGAGAGAGGGAGAGCGCTCAACTGACGAGGACTTCACATCGAACTGACATATCTGACTGACTAACTGTAACTGTAACTGTAAGTGTAACTGTAGCTTTGACTGTAACTGTAACTGTGACTATATATCGCTTTCAGACGCATTGCCAACTGTCAGGGTTTTGATGGACTGCATTTCATTAAACTAATACAGTTACATTTTGAGCTGTGAGCTGTGAGCTGTTAGCTGTGAGTTAAAAGCTGCACATAAATTCCATTCACATCAGCATCGAGATGCAGATGCTGCTTGGCCTGGCCAGCTTTGTCAGTTGCCAATGCATTTCCCTCCTTTGCTGCCACATAGTGTATTTATCAGTTGACATTAAATATATGTGCGGCTAACTGGGAAAGTGTGGCGTGCAGTGCAATATAATCGCAAAGTTTCGTTGTTTGTTCAAATTTATATAGGTTTTTGTGTGCGCCGCACACACACACACACACATACACACTTTCAAATTTCACACCACATACCGCACACACACATCTACACATATTTACAACCGCACATTTGCCACAATTCGTTTTTGGCACTAAAATTTTGTATATTATTGAGTTGTGTCGACGGTTATTTAATAAAGTGCGATTCCATTTTTAAAACCGATTCCGGCCAGAGATTTATTGAAGACACGACCACTATGAGTGCATGCATAACAGCCAAATTGGTAGCTGTGTGGTTGCTGTCGCATATTAAGTATACGCCACGCCACGCCACGGCTTCTCAGTTTGCAAGTTTTTCGCTTGAAATGCATTTCGTTGAAAATGCATTTGATTTGAATGTTTTAAAAGGTTTTTATTTGATATTTTAAATTGATTATAATCTCGGTCAACATTAATCCATTTAATATTTTCCACGTTTTCTTCAGTTCTTCAGTTGTGCGGGCTTATTTTAATTGTGCTTAATCAATTTGCTACTTTATTCGCTAGTGGCAATTAGGAGTTGGTTTTTTTGTGCTGCTATTTAGTTGCCAGCAACAAGTCAAAACTTGTTGGGCCAATTAATTTTATGGCAGCCGGAGAAAAAGGTGCGTTAATTGCAGAGCAAGTCCTTTAATTAGCGTATACGCTAAGTTGCCTGCTTGGCTCCTTGCTGGATCCTTTTGTAGCCCACTGTAGTCGCTGCATGTGCAATGCCCAATTATGAGCAATTAAAGTCTTGAGCAAGGAGCCAGGAAAACATTTAGCCAACGCTTTCGTGGTGCAACAATTTTAATTGACAAAATATGCCTGCGGTGCAAAAGTGGCGTCAAAGTGAATGTTTTATAATTCGGCAACAATTTTAATTGACAAAATAAGCCTGCGGTGCAAAGTGAAGTCAAAATTAACGTTTTATAATGTGGCAACCGTAGCAGCATGTGAAACAGGACTTGGAATTTGCATTCATGGACATCCAATTCGCATTAATATCACTTTTAAAATCTCCATAGATAAAAAGATTTAAATGTTTTAAATCAGTTAAAATTATTATTATTTTTTATTCATCTGCACGAAAAATTGTTTATTTATTTTTTGTAATTCATAATTTATTTTGCAATTATTTTCAAGAGGAGGAAAACTCATCCAGCTTGTGAAAAATGGGAAACTAAGAGAATGTGGATCGATTTATTTAAATATTAATATATATTAATATGAATTATGCTGGAAGTGTGGAGCCACTTTTTGCACCGTATGCAGCCAATTTAAAATCACTTAACAAGCTATGAATGCTCTTAGTTTGATATCGTTTGGTTTCTGATTGTGTAATTGGCGCAAAAGTGGAAAATACTGCACGCTGCACATACAAGCGCAAACAAGCGGATTTTCATGAATTATCCTTGACACGTATACGCCTTCTGGCAGAGCAAGCTTTACCGTTGCCACTAACTGCTGAGGTGTAAGCATTTGCCGCTCGAATGAAGTGCGCAATGAGGCGACACCGACGAGTGCATAAAGCATATAGCATAAAGCTCACACAGACGCCACACGTGCCACACACTGGTTAACCCCAAAACAAATATTGAATGAGAAGTCAGCAGAGGCAGCACAGACTGCAGCTAAACTGCCAGTCCTAGCCCCTACCAGATAATCGCCGCAACTACATTGTGGCAATAATATCTATTAAGACAAGATATGCTTTGTTTCTTTATTACTCAGCCGGGCTGTACATTTTCATTGTGTACAGGTGCAACCAATAAGTTGATGCTCTGTTCAGTTCAGTTCAGTTCAGTCAGAATGTCAAGAGCCACAACAAAGGAAACTCTCAACTCAGCTGAGGTGTGCTTCGCATGCAATGCGTTAAACAAGGCGTCCGTTCTCGAGTACGCGTATTTTCCGATCCATTTATCAGAGCAAGATCCAGAGCAAATGCAGCAGCGGAAGCCGCAGGCGTCTGCAGCAGCTACACTCCAAAAAAATGATGCTGAAAACACACAGAACAAAAAAAAAACCTGATTAAAAAATAATTGCTAGCAAATTAAATAAATGACTTATTATAATTGTTGTTGTTGTAATTTATATAATTTAAAATACAAAAATCTATAATTATACATAAAACAAATTATAAAAACAATCATGGATAAATGATTTACCAGCAAACAATAATCAAAAGTGGAAAATAGTAAACATTTATTTGTATATGAAAAAATCACGTAATTTCAAAATGCACTTAAAGTAAAAAAAAATCTAAACTGGTTTTTGCGATTTTTTAATTTAATGGAATATTTTTTTTTCGAGTGCTTCCAGCAGCGAGAGCAGCAAAGATGCTTGCTGCCAACAAAGCAGCAGTCTATGGCTCATAATGTGTGTATGGTGTGTGTGTATGGTGTGTGTGTGTGTGAAGTTCCAGCCAGTTAACGGAAAAATGCAATAAATGCAGCAAATGTGTTGCTTTGTGCTGTTGCTGCTGTTAAACGCATTTTATAGAAACTGCGTTCATGCAACATGGGCGTTGGCTGCGCCCATTTGTATTCTAGATTTTTTTTTGCACTTTGTGTGAATGGCTTTTATTATAATCGCTGGTTCGCCGATGCAGCAGCAGCATCAGCAGCAGCATCAGCAGCATCAGCAGCAGCAGCAGGACTCTTTGCCACGAATTTCCATCACAAAACGGGCCAATTAGCGAGCGCTTAACGCTAGCGAACTTGATGGCAGCATAATCGTCATCATTGAGCACATTTTAGAAAGCGAAGCCCCATGACGCAACTAAGTAGTTTATGGTAAAATGTGCGAGGCAGAGAATGAGACAGACAGATAGAGAGAGAGAGAGAGAGAGAGAGAGAGAGAGAGAGTGGGAGTAGCTACTAGAAGAACCCTGGAAGGTAATCATAAAGTGGCGGACCTTAGCTAGCCTGTCTCCTTTGCCCTGTTCAACTAGCACACACAAAATTGAATCATACATAGCCAACTACATATGCAGGAGCGTAGACAGGTGAGGGGTACGCAGGCAGAATTATTATTATTATTTAATGAAAGGCGAGAGATTGCCAGAGAAAAATAAGGTTGCTTTGCTGCAAGTTAATCACACAATACTTGAGTCAGAACAAGTCAACAAGCAAGAATGATGTCGTGGAGTGAGCTCAACTACGATATATCCTGAACATAGATGTTAAATATATTCCAGTCTTATTTTCTTACATATACGAGAACTTTCCAAATTCCAAGTCTCTAACTATGATAATCTCTGGAATACGGATAGACGGCCGGAAATTCAGTCAGACAGACAAGACTGTCAATATCGATTCTAGAATATATACTCTTAATGGGGCCGGAAATGCTTTCTTCTGCATTCTTCTTACATACTTAATCACAGAAGAATTCTACTCTGTTTATAAACTCTTAATGGGTTCAAGGTATACAAATTGTGTTATCTTCAGTTGCTGTCTCAATTTGAACTTCAATTTTCCTTCCAAATATATGCGAGAACAAGTTTGCTTAAAGTTTCAGCCTGGTATTATTCTATATATTCTTTGGGCTACGCCCCTGGACATATGTGTGCATACATACATATATATATGTACGCCGTGGAGACTGTAGCCCATATTGGGGCAATAATGATGACATCCACACATTTGGCAGTGGGTCCCCCGAGTTAGGTTAAACTAGTTCACTGCCGCCATTAGCTTAGCTTAGCCAGCTGGCATGCACAAAGTGGCGGATTAGTGGACACGCACGGAGAGCAGGCACTTTAAGGAGTGGTGCATGGAGCGACGGCTGAGTTTGCTGACCGAATGCATAAATATTTCAAGAGAGTTAAAGTCAGATCTGAGTTGAACTGCAGCGCTTTATTGAGGAGCAACACAAAGCAATTTACATGCAATCGCAATGAGGGCCATAAATTTGTGCATGTTGCAAGGCAGAGCTATGCCACATTCAAGGCTGACCGCATTCAAATTTCATCTTTTTTTTTTTTTGGGGCACAAATCCGCGCTGAATGGCTTTGCACCGAAGGCAGCAAGAGAAAGACCAAAAGATATTTTATGTGAAGAGCCAACAACTGGAACAGTTGTTCATTGAAAATGTCTCGGCTTTCAGATACCTTATGGCCACAAGTAAATGAACAAGCCAAGTGCAGGGCCAAGCTCGCGTTTCCCGTTCAACGTGTTGCAGGGTAAGGAAACAAAATTGTTACAAGGGTTAACATTTGCAACAGCCGCAACAATTTCTACAGCTATGGGCAACTTAATTTCAACATAAATAAATAAAACTCATACAACATTTCCTTTTTCTGTTTTCTTTTTCTGTTTTCTTTTTCTGTTTTCTTTTTCTGTTTTCTTTTTTTTTGTTTTTTGTTTTCTTTCTTTCGTTCATTTTATTTTGTGTTTTTCTTGTATTTATTTTATTTACTCTTTTTGCCTTGTTTAGCATCAGGTTTCGCGCCGCTGCCAAGCAAGGATCTGGAATCGTTTGAAAGACCTGCTTCTATGTTAAATTGATGGACCCCTTGGTCCCACCCCACCACCCCACCCTCAGTTGCCAAAAAAAACAAGTACTTTAAAAATGTTGTATTCAGCATGCATGGCTTTTGAGAGCATGTTGCTGGGAAAAAAAGGGGCAACTTGCCGCTTGCAGCCACAAAAGCCACGAAAAATTAAGATAAATTCAATTTGCTTGACTCAAGCAGAAGAAACACACACAGTCACACACACGAACACACTCACATAATCCCATTTACCGTACTTATTGGCGCCACACATCCGGTCAACAAGTTGTTGGTTGGTTGTCTTGCCTCAGCATAAGATTCTCGGCCTTTGTCATTGCCACATGCAAGGAAGTATGCGGACAGACACACATAGATAGATACATATATAGATAGATATATACAGACAAATCTGTAAGTGGAGGAGAGCGTATGGCCCGTACAGATACTTACTGCAAAGACTGTGGTTATACTTTTTGCCTGCTGCTGCTGCTGCTGCTGCTGATGCTGAGCTGAACAGAGCAGAGCTGTCATTGAAATTCAATAAGGACAACTGTCCTGGCTTACATTGTACTGCTGCCTGGACGACAAAGGCCATCTACTCCCAGCCAATAACTTGTACTTCATTCTCTCTGCACTGTGCACAACTGTCCTGGCAGTGTCCTGCTGCGACATTGTCGATGTTGATATGGTTGTAGATGTTGTTGTTTGTGTTTGTGCGTTGTGTGAGATGATTTTCATTTCTATGAAATTGATTTCCGCTTATGGCACTTTGGTGTTCCTTACATGTTGCGTCTGCTGCAAACACTAAGAGCCATCCACTTGCAGACAATGAATGCATTTTTGCGCACATCTTCATCAACATGTTGTAAAAGTCAACGACAGGTGCAGGAGGGGATCCACCAAAATGCCATGCTGAGCTCATTAAGATAATGAACACATTACATAACACATTTGGCAGCAGTCCATGTGTAATCTAATAACCGCTACACCGACTTTTTTGTCTAACTAAACGAAGTTATTACCAGGAAATGGAAAAATTGCGACAGACACAGGATTAGTATGAACTTTTTGAATCCAAATCTTTAGGCAGAATTCAGAAGCTAACCAAAAGGAGAAGAGAGAGATTTTAGATATGATAATATAAACTTTATGTCAATTACTTGGATTTAAATAAAATGTATTGGAACACTACTTTGATACACCGAATGCCGATGCTCTGATGTTGTAATGCCAAGCACTAGTCCGATTGACTTTTGATACTTTAATATGCATACGAAGATTGGCATTGACTTCTAATATGCATTCTAATATGCGATGATGGTTTTCTATTAGATATTGCCATTCGTTTAATAACTCTATCTATTCATCTGCTCCTGCACACACACACACACAGACACACACAAACTACGTCTCTCTCTAACTCCGTCTCTATAAGCAGTCACTTGTGCCAAGTTTAGTTTTCATATTGTCGGAATTTTCACAACTCATCAATTTTTGCCAAGCGCCAAATCTGACAAATAACCGTGCAACGTACCCAACAAGTTTCGCAACGTTCAATTTGAAGTTCGCCTCCCCATTAGAATCCCGAGTTTCACACTCTGGCCGACATATGTATGTCTGAAATCAAGTTTTTGGGCGTTATTTTGCTATTTTGCATTATGACTTGGCTACATCTGCTACCAGCTAACAGCTAGTCAAGTTATCCCAGTCAAGGTGCATGGCTTTCGACGAGGTATTACTCTGGCAACTGGCAACTGGCTTCTGACAGGATATATGTAGATGCATTTGAAGTTTTGCAGCACTACGCCATTTGATAAACGATTCAAAATTAACTTTTGTGCGCTGCTCTTGCCACAGCTCGGCAAAGTTGATTCAGCTTGTGGCTTAGGTTAATCAATTGGCTGTGTCAGCTCAATATGTGAGTGAAAGTGCATACATGTGTGTGTGTGTGTGTGTGTGTTTGGGTAACTAAGTAGGCAGGGAATATATAAAGTATAAAATTGATGGAGCACGTGCTTGTCAGACAGTCGCCTCCCAGCAGCAGCCAAAATTATCAACATGTTTTGCAGTTATTCAGCATCCGCGTTAGTTGAACTTGTTTTTTTTTTTCTGCCAGAAAAGTAACTGAGAGTTTGGACAACAGATGTGAGAAAAACATACACTTTTGGGTAATTTAGCTCGACTTGTGGGTATATTTGTGGCACACGCACTTCATTTTATGGATATAAAAATAATTCGAGGGAAAAACTTTTAGATTTAAGTTTTCGCAGTTCATGTCACGGCTGCGGGCAACTATATTATATTATATAATAGATGAGGTAACTTTACATTTTCATTTATGAAGAAAATGCCTAAATTGTCGGATTTTTCGGGGCTAACAAAGTTTTTAACCACTGTCAAACTGTCGTTGTTTATATTCAAGGATTGTTGTTTTTGTTTCTCTCTCCCACTCTCTCACTCTGTCTCTCTGTGTGTCTCTATTTTGATTGTGTTTAGTTTGGCGAGCCCAGCACATCGTGTGGAGGAGGTGGAGAAAGATGCTGTTATTTGTGTTTTTGTAGCTGTGTTCTTTTTATTGTCTGCTCAAAATTGTCATCAATAATAATAAAAGTGCGGCAGAGTAGGTAGTTGGAGTGGGAGCAGCCGGAGCCAACAATGGACATCGGGGCCATCATTGGGATACAGTTGGCCACTTGCGATACAATAAATGTTGCCAAGGCAGCGATTGCCTCTTCGCCCAGTGCGTGTCTGTAAAATCTGTAAAGATGTGTGTACGCGTGCGTGTGTGCGTGTTTGTGCGTGTGTGCGTGTGTAGATGTGTACGTGTGAGAGTGGCTATATTAATGTGTGTTGTTCATGAAATACACTTTGCTATTCATTCGACCGCAACTAAAAATGTTGACCATAAAGTTTCCCGTTGCTGTTTTATTATTTTGCTTATTTATGTATACGTCTTTTTCTCTTCTTGTTCTTTTCTTCTCTCTGTCCTGTGTGTGTGTGTGAGTGCGTGTGTGTGTGTGTGTATTTCTTTCGTTGTTGATTTTGTAGCTGTTGTCATTTCTTGTTCGTAATCGTGCACTGTGCACGGCCAATTCTGGATTAACACATGGCTGCCGTTTGTCACGTATTCGCCATACGACTGTCAATGATAATCGCGCCAAGTCATTGCCAAGTTCAACGGCAAATTGCGTACAAATTTCATTTTATTCGAGTTTTATTAGCGTTGAATTAAATTGAGCAGAGCAATGGCGCCTCGGGAGGAGTCTCCCAGTGTTTACTCTGACTGGCTTTGATGGAAATTGCTAATGAAATAAGTTTTTAGTTGTAAGATCTTTTATGTATTTTCCTTGGCAATATGTTAACAAATGTATATTTATTTCGATGGGCCTTCAGGTTCTTAATAATAGCTCAATACCTCAAACTTGAATCATTAGTTCACACAGCACCTAAGTAGAAAGTTTAGAAAGTAAAGAAAACATAACGAATAGGATCAATCAGTAATTTGTGATGTAACAACATCAACTCGAACTCCAATGTCTATATCTATATCTATATCTATATCTATATCTATATCTATATCTATATCTATATCTATATCTATATCTATATCTATATCTATATCTATATCTATATCTATATCTATATCTATATCTATATCTATATATATATCTATATCTATATCTATATCTATATCTATATCTATATATATATCTATATCTATATCTATATCTATATCTATATCTATATCTATATCTATATCTATATCTATATCTATATCTATATCTATATCTATATCTATATCTATATCTATATCTATATCTATATCTATATCTATATCTATATCTATATCTATATCTATATCTATATCTATATCTATATCTATATCTATATCTATATCTATATCTATATCTATATCTATATCTATATCTATATCTATATCTATATCTATATCTATATCTATATCTATATCTATATCTATATCTATATCTATATCTATATCTATATCTATATCTATATCTATATCTATATCTATATCTATATCTATATCTATATCTATATCTATATCTATATCTATATCTATATCTATATCTATATCTATATCTATATCTATATCTATATCTATATCTATATCTATATCTATATCTATATCTATATCTATATCTATATCTATATCTATATCTATATCTATATCTATATCTATATCTATATCTATATCTATATCTATATCTATATCTATATCTATATCTATATCTATATCTATATCTATATCTATATCTATATCTATATCTATATCTATATCTATATCTATATCTATATCTATATCTATATCTATATCTATATCTATATCTATATCTATATCTATATCTATATCTATATCTATATCTATATCTATATCTATATCTATATCTATATCTATATCTATATCTATATCTATATCTATATCTATATCTATATCTATATCTATATCTATATCTATATCTATATCTATATCTATATCTATATCTATATCTATATCTATATCTATATCTATATCTATATCTATATCTATATCTATATCTATATCTATATCTATATCTATATCTATATCTATATCTATATCTATATCTATATCTATATCTATATCTATATCTATATCTATATCTATATCTATATCTATATCTATATCTATATCTATATCTATATCTATATCTATATCTATATCTATATCTATATCTATATCTATATCTATATCTATATCTATATCTATATCTATATCTATATCTATATCTATATCTATATCTATATCTATATCTATATCTATATCTATATCTATATCTATATCTATATCTATATCTATATCTATATCTATATCTATATCTATATCTATATCTATATCTATATCTATATCTATATCTATATCTATATCTATATCTATATCTATATCTATATCTATATCTATATCTATATCTATATCTATATCTATATCTATATCTATATCTATATCTATATCTATATCTATATCTATATCTATATCTATATCTATATCTATATCTATATCTATATCTATATCTATATCTATATCTATATCTATATCTATATCTATATCTATATCTATATCTATATCTATATCTATATCTATATCTATATCTATATCTATATCTATATCTATATCTATATCTATATCTATATCTATATCTATATCTATATCTATATATCTATATCTATATCTATATCTATATCTATATCTATATCTATATCTATATCTATATCTATATCTATATCTATATCTATATCTATATCTATATATCTATATCTATATCTATATCTATATCTATATCTATATATCTATATCTATATCTATATATCTATATCTATATCTATATCTATATCTATATATCTATATCTATATCTATTTCTAAGCTTGCATTTCTTGTAAAAGTTCTTGTTCAAAAGTAAAGCAAATAAAACGCATAAACTTAAAAATTGAACGACGAAAACGAGAAGGGAGTCGAAACATTTCTATTAATGTGTTCAGTTGAACGTAAAAAATAAAGTGCGAAGCGTGGATAATGAAAAAATCAGTATTTAAATTTCATTGCAATAATATTTACCCAAAATTCCCGCTTTGGCATCTAACATCCTAACATTCTTCCGCACGACCGACACCGCGTGCCTCCCTGGACACGAGTGATAAGTGAGGGAGGCGGGATTGGGGGCGGACACGTATGCGAGGGATGCAAGGAATAGGGATTCAACTGACAGCCACTTCCGTGTGAACTAATTCGCTTGCACCACTCTTTTTTCATTTGATTCCTTTTCTCTCTTTTTTTTTCTTTGTTTATTATGGCAACGCGCTTTCTTGAACTTTAACGACTTGTCCGTGTCCGTCCTGTAGTCCCCTGCCCGCTCCTCCTCCTTCGTCCACATTTTATTGTTATTGTTTGTAATTGAAATGGTGCAAACGTACAAGCGATAAAATGTAAAACCAAACTGTGGAATTGTGAGTGGGCGGGGCGCATTGTGAGGGAGGCACATCAGGGCCAAGCGCGATTCATCGATTGCTCCATTTAACAAATTTCGATTTCCGCTTCAGATTTTCGCCCCATGGCGACTTCCTGTGTAAAGTTTTTGGCACCGCTTTTATTGCTGATCCCAAGCGATTTTCGCCTTAATTTTAATTATTCCGTTTTGGTTGTAATCTCAACACCTTTGGGGCAACTTCTTATGCGCCACTTATCCAAGTAGCCCCACTCCAACATCGACTTGGCCATGCAAATGCAGATGCAGATCTGCACAATATCGCCTGATTGCAAAGCAAAACGCATTTAGTTTCCAATAGTGGCTGCTGGGCACAATAGTGAATCGGAACTGCACTTAAGTGCACCCTGCACCTATGCAGTTGTTTGGAATTTTAAATGTGCTCTCCTTGCCACAACATCTGCGTACAAAGTGTTTGTCTGACAGCAGAACTGATTTCGGTTCTTATTGTGGCAGAGACGGAAGAACTCGAAGTCATTTTCAAAGTTATGATGTCCCAAAAATCAGACGTGCCGTAACACGTACACTCGGCAAAATACGCGACAGACTAATAAAAGAAGTTAATAATGGTACACTCAAGAGTTTTCCCGACAACTTAGAAATGTTTACTTAAAGTTAAAATTAATTTTGTTGCGAACATATTTCAGATTTGATGTTGGTTTCTATTGATCTCAGTGTATTGCTGATAATAACACATGTTCTACCGATGAATGTGTGAAGGATATTGCAAAGAAGTCTCGTCCACTTATGGATTTTGTATTAGGGGCAAACTAGCAAAAGTTGCACAAAAGCAGTGCGTGATATTTGTATTCATTTTTTGTGCTGTTTTGACCAAAATTTGTTTGCTGCCAGAACGGCAGCCACAAGTGGAAATAGCCGCTCACGCACTTGCCTCGGGGTTGATTGGGTGGTTGGGTGGTTGGGTGGTTGCGTAGCTGATTTGGGCTTCTTTTAGGGTTGGTTGTTGCCACGACGAGCAACTTTTTAATTTGTCCTATGAAAATATTTGCGCACAACTTGCAGCTACAGATGTAATTGAATTAAAATCTGGCGTTCGGCCCACGGCTGTGAATTTACTTCAAGCCACCGGTCTGTGGCCGTTAGCCCGCAATAGCTGGCCTAAGAAAAAAATCTGGCCTTGAGCACTAAGCACAGTCTCAGTCGCAGTCACAGTCTCAGTTTCAAATGGCCACGACAGCTGAGCTGAAAGTGAAAGTTCCACCATGTCAGCGGGTGCTCGGATGCGTGCTTGCAGGAGCGTGTCCATATGGATTTAAAACGTATTTTCAGCTTAGTGGGATTCATCAGGAAAAACGCGCTCGCCCGCAGCTGAGCAGAATTTTCCACTTTATTGTTATTGTTGTTGTTGGCCCAGCGAATCTTCAAAGTTAAGCAAAACATCTGAGAGAGAGAGCTGAAGGAGCGTGTGCGGGAAGGAGAGCAGCAATCCGTACTAAGTAGCTTATCCGGCACAGTCTGGCCTTGCAGAGGCGGGCATTTACCTCAATACGGTTGAAACCCATTTGGATTTGAATTTAATGCTTGCAATAGTTTTAGATTTTAATTATTTGATTAAATTGTTAAGCACGCGCATTTTATCGTGTTGCCCAGCCTAGGCTTATAAAATGAAATTATTAAAATTGTATTTGATACCAAAGAGTCAACTTAATTCAATTACGAAATTATGCCGCCAACACTGATGAAAGTCAAACAAACAAAAAATGAAAACCGGAGTGTTGCCAGCCAACGGTTTGCATAACATTGATAAACAATAGCAGCAGACAAGGCTTTTGTTCGTCGTCGTGTCTGCTGACAACACACAGACTGCTGTTGCAAGGGATTAAGCTGTTTAGAAGCGAATGATTACGGCAGCTGAGTGCATAAAACACAGTGGCTAATATGAATATGCAATCTAAATGCAAAGCAGAGCACATAAAGCATCTCTGCTGGTTGCACAGAGACAGTTCAGAGATCAAAGTGACATTAAATATTCCCTTGCATATGGCTGATGCGTTTGTCTTTCCCTTGAACATTCGAGAAGCTCTTACAACGACACCACCCCCCAAAGGTACTGGCCAAATCGGATTTGGCACTTTGGTCTAACTGCATTATCTTAAATTATTTGAAGCTTGCGACTAAATAAGTTATGATGAAAATGAAGTCGAGAACGTCAGACTCTGCATTTTGCATCCTTAAAAATGCATACTGATACATATGTATATATATGTATGTATGCACATACCTTTGAGACATTTGAGTCCGTATGTGGCATATGCACAATTCAACGAGGAATCTGCTGCACATATTGTGAACATATTTACTGAGAGTGACCAGAAAATACATCAGAGTCGAGTTGAATACATAGTTAAGGAATGAATGAAGGAAAATTTAACAACAGTATGGCAAACTGGCAACAACACAGAACATAGAAACATCCACCACAGACAGCAGAATGCAGAGCGAAGCGAGAATCCATGCCATCAATCTGAAATGCTGACAATTGACAGCAAAGGTGAGGAAAATTGCAACTAAAAAAAAAAATGAAAGAAAAATAAAAGAGAGAAATACAAAAATATACAAGTGGACAAAAAACAAAAAGAAAAACCACATACAGAATACATCTGCATGCAAGTATTTATTCAAATGACGTTCAGTTTTGCTTTGGTGGCATGCAACATGCCCGTTGCTTCGCCCATCGCCTTGTGGGCCGTGAGCCAAAAATAATTTCGAGGGATTTACATAAATACATAAGTTAAATGCACATTTAGCATTTTGAATTTGTAATATTTTTGCAGTTTAGTTGTCGACCATGTGCTCAGCGAGGGGACGGAGCCGAAATGAATTGCAGTGAGTGTCTGACCCGCATACCCCCTCTGCCGTGATACCCTGTTCAAATGATAGAAATGCTAACATGATGTTCTGACAACTGGTGAAATTTTGTCATAAGTGTTTGTGTAATTGCATTTAAGTTCAGAATGTATTGGGCACAGAGTATTTGGCAGTCGGTCCATCGAAATGGTGTTTTTATTGCCATTAATTCTTAACGGTTCGTTTCATGGTTTCGTAGCGAGTATTAGGTAGCTGTGCTGGTTACTTTCAGTCAGACTTGAATGATGTGCAAATAAATGCCACATAAATTGTGCAATTGTTTCAGTGCTGCTGGAAAATATGCTGTGTGCTGTGTATGCATGTATGTGCCCTTCATTGTAGTTGTCGTTTTTTGTTGTTTTCTTTTGCTTTGCATTTCCCTTTTTCATCGGCCCACAGCCCAAAAGTGATTTGACCGTACAACATGGCGTATGAATTTTAATATTTAGCTTAAGCCTTGTGGCCAACAGCAGAGCAGAGCTGCTTAGGTAGCTTTGCATTTGATATGTACATACACACACACACACACACACACACACACACACACACACACACACACACACACACACACACACACACTTCAATATAGCATAACATTTTCATTTTTGCTTACACTCCACCTCTCGGCTTATCCTTGACTGTATTTTATTATGTGCCGAGGCTATTTGGCGCTTACTTTGTTTCGTCCTGCCTTACATTTTTCTGTATTGTCATCAACAAGGAAACTATTTGTCTATTCACTGGTCTTTCCTTACTTTATAGCTCGTCCCTGCTGCTATTATTTAAAAGGCACTACCAGATCCTGGCTGTGGCATCCTCAGTCAGGGAAAATCGCTCGGGCTTCTTGTTTGCCGAGCGAACTGAGCCGCACACCGAAACTGCTGCGACTGCAACTCAGCAATGGGGCACAGCTCAGCCTTCACCTTTTGTAAGCTGACCAGCTGAGTTATTAATATTTATCTTTCCTCTGGCCGTCAGCATAAGCAATGAAATGATTTGCAAAAACTGTTGTTGAAAATTTCATTACTATTGTCGGAGCTGACTTAGTCTTCACTGTTTCATCGGTTTCTGTCCTGCTCCAATATTCTGCATGAAAGGCAACTTTTCTGCTACCCTCAATTCAAGTTGCACTTTTCCAACGCTAATTGATGTCGCAATGTTTATCTATCAATCAGTATTAACGCTCGACAAGTCTCAACTGAGACTGAGATGTCAGAAACACAATCATTTCGTATACCCTGTACCCATAAAGTCGCATAGAAAAATGTCATACACAAAGAGAAAGTATATAAGATTTACTTGATTTAAGACACTTCCGATATTAATTGGATCAAGTATTCAAGAATATTTGAAATTTTTTGTTGAGTAACAAATATTATAAACTTTTGATTATTGTTACCTTGAACTTAGTCGACTCACTAAATTTACTCATGTTAACCATCAAGAGCTGGCAAGCTTTTTTGCACAGTGTATAGCATTTATCCGCACACTTTACCGCCTGAAGCAATTTGGAGCCTTCAATCAGTTTCACATGTGGCATCATCTAACTGTGCGTAGTTTAAACATAGATATACGGCAGATTCGAGAGTCCTGCAGCTGAGAGGCAACCATTAATGTGCTGAACCGTTTCACAGCACTCGTCTTTGTGTGTTTCATACGTTTATTAGTCTGTTATGGGTGTTATGGTATATCTGTGTTTGAGTATGTGTGTGTGTGTGTGTGTGTGTTTCTCTCTCTGTGTGCTCTTCTCAGCCTGTTCAGCTGCAGTCTGCCTAATGAGTGGGGTACAGGCGAGATTTATGTGGTCAGTTTCTACTTCAACTTGAGCATGTGTCTGTATGTGTGTGTGTGTGTGGGTGTGTGTGTGTGTGTGTTAAAGCAAATATTAGTCGAGTAATTTGTTGTGCCAGCTAGAGAGCTGAGGCACATAGGCGTATGTTCCAGATCCGCTTAAGTATGCAAAGTAAATTTCCTCGGCACATTTAAGTATTTGCAAGAGTTTGCATTCGAATTGAGGACGTTTTGTTGTTTGTTATTTTTTCATTGCTATTTGGGATGCTCTCTGGTGAGCATCAACAGCAATTATCATAAACGGTCCCTTCTCTGTGGATTATTATCCTTGCCAGGCAGGATGTCTTGTTTGCCATGGTACAGTGCCAGGTGCCAGGTGTGTGTGTGTGTGTGTGTAAATTTGTATGCACCCTTTGCTGTTATTTTCAATTTAGGATTGGCATCCGTTTGCAACTGAATGCGAAACATTTAGTGTACAAGTTTCCCGTTCGCAATGAAGGCGTGCATCCACAGATTACCTAAATGCCGACATGCATGGGAATTATTAAATTTTACGTCTAAATCGATGCAATACATTTGCCATAAACTTTGCAGTTTGCAGTTTACAGTTTACAGTTTACAGTTTGCATTTGATTAGTTTGCCATAGCCAATTTGTGGATTTTCATACGCCGGATATTTGTTTGCCGCACGCACTTCAATTGCTTTTAGGTAGTTATTCAATTGACTCCGTGAAAATTGCAGCTGCACTCGAATTTCAATTGCCTTTGCTGATATAAAGTTCAAACCGCAAAACACAAATTCGCTTTCCGTCTTTCTCTCCTCTTATCTCAATTTAACTCTCGTTTGCTCTTCACTCAGAGAAAAAATCTGCATAAATGCAAATAGATAATCAACGTGATCTACCCCCAAATAAATACTAGTAAAAGTCATTTAAGATTTAATCATGCAAAATATTCACTAAAAGCATCTTTGTATTTAATAAAAGTTGAAAATTTAATCTGATTATATATTACTTTAAGAAATCAAGATTTCGATATAAGAAATATTAGTTTAAGAAATCAAGATTTCTGTATAAGAAATATATTAAAAGCAAATTAAGGCCACATTTTTGAATTGATTTTGGATTTTTTCCAGAGTGTAAATGCTTGCTGATTTGAAAACTGCAAATTGGATTTGCTCAACTTAACCAAAAATAGGAGCAAGATAAGAACCAAATTGGCAAAGCCAAACCACAACATTCGAGTCAAAATATTACCCAAACTTGCCAACGAATTATAACTAAAAACAACGAAAAAGAGAAGAAGAATTTTACAGATTTGAAATGCATGGCTGGGAATGAATGTATGAACAAACGAGTGTTTGCAATCATTAACAATCATTTATCAGGGTTGACCGTCTGAGGGGGTGTCAATATACTGTCAATACGAGTGCCAACCCGTAAGCGAGCAATCAATATCAACTCTATCACGAAATCGGCAGTTGTGCAAATGATTTTGTGGTTATTGTCGAGAATGGTTGGTTGGCTGGCTGGCTGGCTGGCAACGTTCGGTTTTGTTATGCGGTTATTTAATCTCGTTAATTTTTAATTAATATGCAAATTTGGTTAATGTGTGCACATAAATGTGCCACTACCGAATGTCAAACAATCGAACAAACAAACACACTGGCAAACAAACAGCAAGCTGCCAAATTTGTACATTTCCCATCGATAGTGTTTCAGTTTCACATTGTAGTTTTTGCAATACGAGAAGACTCAAAGGACTTGCCAGCCACAACAGGCTATGAATGCCCAAATAAACATTTTGTTTTTGTCCTTCAACCAAGTGCATGCACACAGTCCAAAATAGAACAATCTCGTTTTGAATTAACTACACATATGCAACCAGTCTCGATTATACCATTCGCCATTCATAAATGTTGGATTGTTCAATAAGTTAAGCAGAAAATTACATTTTTTAAATTGTAAAAAATGAATTACATTATCTATATATATCAACTTTTTGTGAGATTAATATTGCCATATTTTTCATATTTTGGTAAATCATGTTTATAATTCGCAACATACATTTCGAATGTTGAACGAACAGATTGTTGTCCCTTCCGGGAAAAACTTTACATTCTGTTGCCATTCGAGAATCAGAATCAGACTGTTATATATCTAGATGGATGTCTTAGTAACTAAATCAAAGCTAAAACTTAAGTTCTACAATAGAATCCCAATTGTATATATTTTTTTTGTGACTAGTTTCGTTTAAAATATTGAACTTTGGTGCTCATAGTGCTTGGGTGCTGGGGATAGATAGCCCTTGAGGTTCAGCGGAAATGCATTCATTAACGAAATATGTGTATTTCACATACATTATATTTGCCTACCAGGGTTCGCTGTAATGACCACAAAATTACGTGCCACGGCGGTTCACTGACGCACATACATTCCCAATTAAGTGATATGAGGGATGGGGCTGGTTGTGTTTGTGGAGCCGTACAGTAAATTAAATCTGGGTAATAGCAGGCCATGCAAACGATGTATACTTAAGGGAGTGAAATGAAAATATATATACATATACATATACATATATGTATACATACATGTATATATGAATTTATCAACCACGATTGCAATTCAGAAAATAATAAATATAAAATTGATTTACGGCATGTCCGGAGTAAAATGAAGATAGGCAGCAGTTTGCCCAAAACCGAAAATATGCTCTCAATTTTCTTTGCAACAAGTAGAGGCGAGGCAGCTGAGATAAGTATATTGAACGCCTGTTGGCGCTGTTGCCACAGCAGCAAGGAGATCATGTCAAACGCAGCAATATGCCACCGGCTATTTGCAGTGAAATGATTTTTATTTAATCGGAATTGTTTGTCAGTCGACCATGGCCACGGCACATGGTAAAGGTAAAGAACAACAGCGAAAATGCCTGACGCATATGCATCAAATGAAAATTGTGAATTACCGGTAAGAAAAGCTATCTTCGGTTCGCGAGCAATTTAATACCCTTAATGAAATTCTTTGGTCAGCATGCGAAAATTGTGTAATTAAAAAAGCATCGCAAACAAATTGAGTGTGATTTAATTTCGTTTAAATGAAATTTACATCGAATCAATGTATGCCGTGCAATACAAATCAACCTTCAAATGTGTCACACATTTCGCAAAAAAAAATAAAGTTGATACCCCCCACAAAGGTGTACCGGGAGAGAGAAGCGTGAATCCAGAGACACGCACAGATTGCGAAATATTTGTCATAATACTTTTAAGTTCATGTCAATCAGAGATTATGGCTCTGCTCTCTGATTGACATGTGCCAGTCAGTCATTTTTTATTCATTCGCTTGGATCCAAAAAAATCGAAAGAGAAAAAAAAAGAATTGCTACGCGAATTCAGTCAGTGGGTTTATTTATTGTATTCGTAGTTTGCCTTTCATTTTTCACATGCTGTATGTGAGCAACATAGTACACATGTATACATACATATATCGAAGGCTATACGCTGCGTCATTGGGTTCTGTTTCTCTTCTTCTTTTTTTATTATTTTTGGTACCCATTTTGGGGTCAGTCAAATCAAAAAGCAAGCTGACGTAGGTAACTGCCAAAAAATCAAATGTGTGAGTTCAGTGAACGGCGTTTGAGCATTATTATCACATATCCCATTTCACGTGTTGCCCTAGGATTTCGATTTCACTGTATGTCCTACATATATATATATGTATATGTATATATACAGGCTGGACAGCTTCCGTATTTGATAAATGATTGCCGTTAATAAAATGCGTTACAAGCAATTCCAACTTTAATCGCTTGACACATTTTATATTTCCTCAACATTAATCATTCGCTTCGATCTTCGTTTGTTTCATAAGTTGACATTGTCGAAATAACCATTTTTTTTTGTGTGTTTTTTTTTTGTTTGGCAAAGTAATATTGTTTCTGAAAAAAGTTGTGGGGTCTGAATTTGTACGGCTTTAAAATGAATTATGTATCACAAAACGAATGCCAACAAATAGCAGCGTGAATTTTGTTTGCAGTTGAATTCGTTTGGGCTTCATTAAAATTGTATGCACTTTTGGTTTGATTGCGGAATTAATTTGTTTAAGTATATAAGCATTGTGGTCAATTCTGATTGAATCACTTTTTGATTATCAGAACAGGGGATTAAGGGTTTTCCACGCCAAGGGAATAGGGATGGAGGAACACATGGCAAACGTGGCAACATAAAGTCAACTCAATGTGGAGTTCATTGTTGGACTGGCTGGCTTGACAAATAACTCAATTTTATTTATTCAGCAGATAGAGCTTATTAGCATTTGGACCTGTCCATCTAAAAGCCATCAATGAAAATTAATTGCAAATTTATTTATCCTGCAACAAATTAAATGTATAGGCAATATTTTTATTGATTGTTCATTTCAAGGGGATCGAACATTCAAATATACATATATGTATCTGATAGATTTACAGTATGTTTTCTAATATATATATAGATATTCTGGTATATTGGTTGACTTACTAGACTACAAATAATCCAATCATGTATATATATCCAATTTGCAGATTGTAAATAGCATAAAAAAAGTAAAATAAAAAAAAAATGGTTGTAATAAATCAGTTACAGCAGCTAAAAAATTAACATGATAATTATAATATTTGATTTTCGCATTTGCCTGCTTTATGACGTTATAAATTTGTTAAGGCAATTATTAGATTAATCAGATATTAAAAGCAATGTTGTAAAATGCAATTATCTAATTATGGTGGATATAATTAAATATGCATTTTCATACTCTGCTCCCCGACCAGAAGAAGGTTGCTTCAAGCTGAAACTTTAATTGTATTGCCAATTGGAATTATTTCCACATTTTCAGTTTTTCAGATCGGCGTACTCTCAGACGCCTTTATCGTGTAATTTATATACCGTATGGGTTAAGTTTCCCTATTGCATACTTTTAAATGTACCTATTTTGGATGGGTTTAGGGTACACATATATTACTGCATTACTGTTGTCTGCAAACTAATGGGAGACACTGTTGCTATTTTTGTATTTTTTTTTAGACATCAGACATTTTGCTGGTGCTAATATGATTAGCTTGACATAAGCACTTAAAATGGCAGGCACGTTTGATGACATCGAATAAAAGAGACCACAAAACATGTTTCAGGGCAGCAGACACTCTGAATTGATAACTCCACGGCATTCGACGACATTCAGTCCCATTCTGTATGTATACGATTAAACATGTTCTCTACACTTTTGCAAATAGCTGCGCCTCAACAGATGTCGCTCGGCCCCCAAGGAACCCAAATAACAAAGCTATCCATATATTTAAGGCAACGCATCTGTTCAAGCAGCCGAGCATGAGGATGAGGCAGAGACTGATGCTGGCACATTTGACAAAAGTTTGCTCAGCAATCCCAATA
Source organism: Drosophila cognata (assembly GCA_035041535.1). Classification (NCBI taxonomy): domain Eukaryota; kingdom Metazoa; phylum Arthropoda; class Insecta; order Diptera; family Drosophilidae; genus Drosophila; species Drosophila cognata. The sequence goes on along the minus strand of JAWNLC010000571.1, from coordinate 4,556,641 downwards.
ATCTCCTTGATGCAACCATCGTCAGTTTGCCTCGCAATTTATGTATGTATGTGTATTTGGAATGTATTTTAAAGGCTTAGCTTTTGCTGAGCGCGCAACTGAACATTTTAATTGAGCGAACATAATACGAGGAGCAGCATGTCAGTCATTCTGGCGCATTCACTCAGGTAACAGTGGAAGCCTCGATAATGTAATTTGCCTTCGCAAACTTAATTGCCCATTGTAAGGATTCAAGGAAATTTATATCCGCCATGCGAATTAATGTCGATGGTTTGTGTTTGTATGTTAAAAAAATGCTTTGATAATAAATAAAATTTTGCAGGTACTTAAATCTTTTGCAAACTTTGTTTGGCTGGCACCTCTTTACACCCCCGTGCAGTACAGTTACAGTATGGTCATATAGTAGGTGGCACACACGCACATATATATATATGTATATATACATTCACATACACATGCGATAAGCACCTGCATATTCATAACTCAGATAAGGCTGTGGCTGTGGCCAACTTTCAGGCTTGATATCCTGCCTGGTGCCCCCGAGCCCCGAGCTCCAGCTGGGCACCCCTGCTGTCAGGCGTAACATTTTCGGCAACCTAAATTCATGTAAATGATGTTAAGGTGCATACCCTCCAAGCCTACAAATGGGCGTGGTAAGTGTGGGATTGTGGAACACGAGTATTAACTGTGCAAATGCATGAAAATATGCTTGGGCATAGACGTGTGTAAAATAATATTTTTGCACATTCTACGCCTCAAAGGCATAAAATTTCATAATTTATAAATTTGAATATCTCACACACATAAACACAGAAACACCAAAAAAGAGCACAACTTGTGTGCGTGTGTGTGTGTGTGTGTGTGTTTGGTGTGTTGAAAGAGTGTGTGAAGAAATTGTGCACTTTGTACGCTTGAATTGCAACTTTATCGCTTTGACCAAAACCAGTTGAAACCCAATTTGGCCAAGAGAAAAATTGCATTTGAAATTCAAGTTGAAATAGGCTTATAACTACAACAAGCGTACAAACAAGCGTACAAAGTATTTGTGGTTAAATATTTGCCATGTCCTCTTCGATTTTTTGGCAAGTTCTCAAATTCGTCTATCTTATTTATGGTGGAAATCCCATTGACATTTAATGCACATTTCAAGAGACGTCAGCCACAAATTCACTGAGTGCAAAAGCAAAAATATATTCAATAATAAAAGTGGCCAACATGAAAGCATAAAACATAAAATTGCCCCACTCACCAAATCGTTGCACTTGCAAAATACATTTCTTTTTGGTTGGCGATTTTAATTGATTTACCATTTTCGCAATTTGATTGTATTTTGTGGTTGTACTTTTGCTGCAATGTAAAAGAGATACTTGAGCTCAACAAATGGACAAAGCAATGCTAATTCAATTCTAAATAGATGGCAGCATAAAAATGTCTTGGTTTTTTTTAGAAACAATGTATCCTTATTTAGAAATTCATATTTTTGTATTTATTTTGATTCACAATTCGATAGCCATAACTTAGTCAAGACTCATTTTGACTTCACAGAAATATTACTTTTAAATTCGGAACATGATTTTCACTCAAAATTGTTATGAAAATGTTTTTACAATAAACCGCAATTGGGAACGGTTCGAAATGCATCTTAAAACTCATCCACTTTAACATGATCAATTTACCAAGCTCTCGTCCTGCTGGAAGTGTGCTAGAGAGTATGTTATTTCTGTGGTCGGAAGTGCTTTCCACATGTTGCGGCTACATTACAATACTCACTGCTTCAATGTGCTTCCTTCATGCTCGAATTAGGAGTGCGCAAAGTCACAGGAATTTAATACTATTCGGCAAACATTTATTGCTTAAACCATTAAATGTTATCGCTCCTACGAGTGTATATTATTTGACTAAGTGCGCACCCAACTGTCTTGATGACATTTGCCGTTAGACGTATGTATATATGTATATGTATAATATACATGTATATATATATATATATATATGTATATTTGAGGTTCACCTCAAACGTACGCAACCTTAGAAGCGGAACAACGGAATAGATTTTTCTTTTAGCTTCTGCGTTCTTATACCCTGAACCCATTCAAAATGGGTAGATAGTAATGGTTGTGTGGCAATGTGTGTAACAGGCAGAAGAAAGCATCTCCGACTCTATAAAGTATATGTATTGTTGATCAGCATCAATAGCCGAGTCGATATAGCCATGAACAAAGACTATAAGAGCTAGAGTTCAAATTTGGAGTATAGATGTTCGTATACCCGACGCAGATCAAGTTTGCTTTGTCTTATCGATAACTGCAACCGTTTCTTGAATATCGATACATTTTGATTTCCGATAGCAATAAAGGCCGAATCTTCTAAGTATATATAATATACATATACATATTACTTATCAACTGTCCAAATCTCATTAAGATCGGATGGGAAAGACCCAAGTTATAGTCGAAATTTGATCTCATTTCTATCAACAGCTGCATGCATTTTCTGATGCATAAATATGCCATGTGTGGGAAAAAGATATTTATACTTTGATACCGAAGGTATCTAATATTGCTAGTAACAGCCTTATATATCCGGAAAAAGAAGAATTTTGGATTACGTCCACTTCCGCCCCCAAAAACGATAAAAGCCTGTAACTCTCGAAATTTAAGAGCTATAGTTACCAAACTTGGATGGAAGATTACTAGAAAGCTTCTCCATAATTCGTTTCAGCCACGCCTACTACCGCCCTCAAAACTTCCAGAGCCTATATCTCCCTTAATTTAAGAGCTATAGTTAGCAAACTTCGAAGGAAGGTAACTAGCTTATATCTGCCGCAATTTGAAAGGCAAACTTGGAGAGTATTTCCTGGCTACACCCAACCTGTTCTTTGCTACTTGTAATCCGCTGGAATAACTTATGGTATTAAAGTATTTCGCAGTCGGTGCAACGTGCTCTCTTGTTTCTTTTTGTGCACTTGCCTCAATGTGTGGGTGGTAAAACATTTGAAGTTGAAAGCAAACAAACTGCGCTTTTGCGCGTCTCGCGTTTCCGGTTTCACGTATATGTGGTTGTACGTGAGTGTGTGTGTATATGCGTGTGGGTGTGGGTGTGTGTGTGTGTTAGTCGGTTGTGCTCGGCCTGTGCCGATAGTGGTAGTGCACCTGGCTTTCTATTACGATTTTTCGTTCGTGATGTCTTTCCGCTGAAAGCGTTTATCCTCAAAGGAGTTGAGTGGAGACCTCAAAAAAGGCATCAAATCAGTGCTCGGCAGAGCGAGGAGCTGCCTTTTCCCGCTTTGTATTGGCGGTATTCAAGTTGTGAGTGCATCAAGCTTGCATCCTGGGGTGATAACCATTTATTACGTCTCAAATGTGTCGCAAAGCTGAGGTTTAAATAAAATCATATATTATGCGATCACTGATACCATACCAAAAAGAGTGGACAGTATAAAGGGACTTCAGTTGCCAACGCAACTTGCGATGTTGCAGGAACTCATTGCGACTGAGGATCTTATTTCGTTCTTATCGATATCGAACACTAAGAAGATTATATCGATAACGAAAATATGCTATAATATTGGCCCAAGATTGGAGCAAGATAATGGCAAGCAACTGCCATATTGATATCTGACAGATACTGATAGATGCCATAACCTCATCCATTTCACTATTGCAAAATGCCATAGAATCATCCATTCCACGATTAAAGAATGACATAAACTCATCCCTATTTCCACAAGTGACGTCCTTGTGCTTTGCTCTGATGCGCTTGATTGTTTCCAGCTTCGGGCGTGTGAACATTGCATATTCAAAAATATCACATTGGCAAAACACATTTCGCTGATGGCACTTTAAATTCAAAAAACCAAGTCTTAGCTTCTTAGTTGAGGGCATCTGCAGTCATTCCGATTAGTAATAGATTCATTTTCTCTCTGTTCAGAATGCCACTTTCCTGCTGTTCAACTAGAGATTGACTTTAAATTCTCCTGCAGGGATATTATCCTGAGCATATACAAATAATCACCAAAGTTGAGATAGTATGAGCTGGCTTTTGCTATGATCTGAGGGGTTTCATGTACACTCTCAATTATGCAACTCGTAATTAGTATCACAAAATGTTAGAAGCCTCGCTCGCCTTTGGTCTTTCCACTGGCAAAGGATGTTTTGAATTTGCTTTGCTTTTTAGTTGCATTTTTTAGCTTGTTTTATCCACTGACATTAAACGTAATCAGCAGCTCAAATGTTTGAATACTCCTGCTCGCCTCCGTAAGAGACCCCTGGGAAATTTACAAACAGTGGACTGCTCTAAAATCGAGCAGAGATGGCAAAAGGTATTATTCGATTGGATTTGTTAACTTTGCCGTTGAACTTCTATGCATTTATAGGCAGCCAGTCGTTGTTGAATGAGCACCAATTGATAGCCATAGATTGTGTAGAGTGTTTGCCTGGCAATAAGCACACTTCACTTTTTTTTCATGACGTTTAACCCTTAAAAGGGAGGTGAAAAATGGAGCACAATAAAGTTGTGCAAACGTCTGACCACGGAATAAATTCTCATCTGTCTGTCGATAGAGGAGCAACCTTTATCTCGACGTCTCGCATGTAAACAGAGAAAAACTCATTGTGTTGAACACACTCTCGAATGATACTGTCGAGTCTTCGAATTCAAAATCGGAAATAGAAAAAATAATATTTTATCGATGCTAATTAAAATGCAATTCAACATTATTTGATTATTTGATTAAAATTAGCATCAACTCACTTGAAACGGAATAAGTACAAAAACTATATTTTATCTGCTGTTTGTCTGTTCTTTAATGAAAATCTGTGCATAATTAGCTTAAATAAAAATAAATGAAATCGTAGTATGCAAATATTGTGTGATTAATCAGGTGACACAAACATTCGCACTCAAGTAAACATGTTTGTTTATTTGATTAAACACCAATTGTAAGCTGGAAGCTTCTGTTATCCTGGTGGTGCTGAGGTGGCTTAGTTGAAAATTAATCAAGTACAAAAGAGGCTGATTTGCATATGCAAATTTGAGCACACAACAAGCGAATTATCTTTGAGGACACACAAGATTAGATGAGGGAACTGAGGGAGCCTGCAGCTCGACAGTTAGGATATAATCAGAGTTTGTGTCAGGTACGAGCGTGTTTGCCTGCAAAACCAAACCAAACCAGACCAAACCCAAATCTTGATTAACTCCTTTTCAGATCTCGATTGGACTTGTTGTCAGAGCAACTGTGGTTTTGAATGAGCGCAGCTTCAGTTTCCATCGAAATGTTGTTTCCAGCTTCTGATTGGACAATGTTTTGGCACTGGACAATTTTATTCAGGGCTTATCACAAGCGAGCATTTAGCTTGTTGTAGTTGTTTAAGCCCAGAATATCCTCTTTTATATTAAAAAAAAAAAAAAAAAACATTTTATACTAATGCATAACGCTAGAGGAATAGTTGTGAATTGATTTATTTTAAGTCTTAACTGTCTGCAGCAGCTAGAAAAATATTCAAAGCAAATTTAATCCTCACCAGCCAAATAATAATTTTTCATATTTTATAAAAGTTCGATTAGGCACATGTGTGCTTGTGTGTGTGGGTGTGTGGGTGTGTGGGTGTGGCAGTGGGTGTGAGTGTGTGTGTGTGTGTGTGTGTGTGTGTGAGTGATTGATGCCGCCTTTGTAGTCATCGTCATGCTTGCGTCTGCCATTGTCGTCAGCTTAAGATTTTGATAAGCTATTGAAAAGTGTGTCTATAAGCACTTAAACTTTCAAGTGGCATTTATTCGTTGACTGGCTTTGTTTGCGTTAACTAAAATGGTTCAATGGAAGATTTTTCCTCTTTTTTGATGCGACAGTTGATGTCTTTACTCAGTTCTAGGCGACGCTGTCTGCGTTTCCCACTTGACTTGATTTTGCCCAGATCCTTCTATGCTGTAATTTGTTTGGATGTTAATGCAAAGAGAATTATTGAAATTTGAGTGGACTTCAAAGGACCCCAAGCCGATTGCGCAAATTGAATTAAAAGACAATGCGAAGAAGCGCGAATGCTTCCGGGCTCGCATCCCCATAACAAATTGTAAGCACAAAGCGTGATTTATGTGTCTTATGTGCTGGCTTAGCCCAGTCCAGCAGCAAGCAGCTTGTTTGCCAAATACTCGAAAATGTAAATAGGATATATCTTAAAATCAACCCCAAACAGCCAGCGACTCGAGAAATGCGCGAAAAATATATTCCAAAAAATATCGTTGCGAAATCTGTTTATCGTTGGTGAATGGGAATCCGAAGACTATTTGGGGTTGATAGCAACCCTATCACAAGATTGTGAGAATGGATCGTTTCAATTTGGAATAAGATATATTATTCATATATCTGAGGCAAAGAGAAAAGTGTGCTTTCGTATTTTTTGTTACAGTGTATTTGGCAGTCAACTAAAGTTGCGATTATGTGAAAAACACTGTTGCTTATCTTTCATGCGCAAATTTGTTGCTTCAGTGGACACGCTGCTGACTCAAGAGTCTGTTGCACCGAAACTCACTTTATGCCTGGTAATAATTCTAGATTTATGAAAATTGTTTTCCCGTTAATGTTTGCTATGTTTTCGACATTTTTATTGTTGTTGGCCCTGCCGTTTATTGAACGCACCAAGCCTAAAACAGGCCATGTGAAATTGAAATTTTCCCCCAGCAATACCAAAAAAAAAAAAAATGTGTACAGTACTTACATATGCACATACAGATACACATAGACGTATATATACATATATACATATATATACACAAATACAAATACATATGTATATGTGTATGCCTCAGGCGTCTAACACAGCAATTTGGGAAATCTTGCCGTATTTCGACTACAGACTACGTATGTATATTGTATATAGACGAGTATGTTTAATATAAGTGCACACGGACGTTGGCGCTGGCGATAGCTGGAATTCCAGGGCGTGGAATGTGTTATCAGCATTTTGGCCATTTCTGTTGCGGTAATATGAAACTTTTGCCTAGCGCGCGCCCCCATTGTAAATTGCAAGTTTGATTTTTGTTTCTCTTAAAAGGGTTGGCGTTGTTTGATTAAATTTCTCAGCTGCTTGCATAAATCTTGGCCCAAATCGGGGTTCAGTCTGTGCTGAGTTTATGGCGCGTGTGCAGTTAAAACCAAACGAGCTCACCATTGGCATTAATGACGGGCCTTTATTCCAAGCTGCAGACGTGGGCCGCTCTACAATTGCAGATGGAACCCCAAAATACCAATTGATGAATGAGCTGGCGCTGCTCGTGCATATGGCTGCCATCAATAATCGGCCAAAATACCCAAAATGAACATGAATAGTAGCAGTTAATGGAGGCAGCTTCGCTAAGTTGGATTACGCAATAAATCAATTAGTCGCCTTCTCGCCAAACAGCCGCAGCCAATTCGACACATACATACCTGCACATTTGAGCAAACTTCTCAGATACCGCTAATTAGTGTGCGAATGCAAATCAGGCACAGACATATCGGTCTATGCCAAAATAATCAATTGATTGTTTGTATAATTATGCAAATCAATCGTTAGTTAATTATGGCTAAAACATGGTTCTAGCTTAAAAATTGCATTTGCTGTTATTTATATACAAATTGTGACACAACACACAATTGTAATTAATTGCACTTAAATGTGTTTCGAATAACAATTTATACTCAGCAAATTAATTTAAATGAATTCGTTTGTCAATTTATTCATTCGTGCCCATAAAAAATGACCCCAATTTATTTTGGTTAATTTTAAAGCCAAGCCAACCACACTTGCAGTCTGCAGACTGAAGTGAAGTTCCTACTGGCATTCCAGTGGCAATATTTATTTCTTTGAAATGGTGAAGTTCAGTCCAAGATACGACCGCAATCTGTTTGCAGTGTCAATTGGAAAAGTGAATCTACTTTTGTCGTGAAGGACTCGGTGCTCGATTGCATGGACAAATGCAAATGAAACTTGCTGGATTTGCATACATCGAACCATTCAAGCAGCCAATGTCTCCATTTACACAGCCTGCCCACTGGCCTCAATCTGTATACAAATGTAAATATATACATATATATATATATATATATATATATATATAAGTTTGTGTGCGTGTGTGTGTGAATTTCCACAAATTCAGCTTAGCTTGCTACTCAAACAAGTCGGATATAAGCATATTGATTTGTCCTTTTTTTTTTGAGTGCTTTTGCACTTCCGTTTCCGTTGTTTGCATAAATCGTAATATTGACTTGATTTAATTTAATTTATAATTATTTAATGGACATGCCGGAAGCAAGGCATACGAATGAACCGCAAGTGTTGGCTGGGAAAACTCAACTAAATGGACCTCATCAAGTTCTCTTGGCCTGCGGTTGCCAAATGCAAGTTGAAGTTGCATTAAACGTCAATTTGATACACTATCGTGGCAAAGACTTTTCATTTTGTGTTTACCTTGAGCACATTTTCTCAGCTGCAAATCAGATAAGCATTTCGTTCCCCAATTTGCAGCAAAGTCTTTTCCTTATCTGTGCTGATGGTACACGAAATGCAAATTTTTGGTTATTTCTTAAATTTTTTCTCATAGCCAGCAAGCTGATAACTGTACTCGTTGTCTGAATTCCATTTACTACTACTGGGGGATGGAAAAAGGAGGGAGGGGGGGGGGGTGTTGCATTCAACCCTCCTCGTGACATCTTCGTCGTCATTTCAAAGAATATCCTTGTACCAGTTGGCTTCCACCAGCTCCTTCCGTTGCCGCTTGCACGTTTCCATGTTGCGTTTATATTTATGCAGTTTACGTGTCAGCCTGGATCAGGTCTGCACTTTTTGTGCCACTGCCACTGCCAGGAAAAAGGGCTGCATATAACCAACAACATTTGTCATATTTGGCATGACGGTAACTACTTCCGTGTGTTGTGCACAGCGCGTTCTCAACTCAACTCAACTCAACTCGTCTCAACTCGACTCAGCTCGATGCCAAGAAGTGCATTTTCTTCGATGGTGCACGTCGCCCAAGAAAATGTTGATTTCTGGCGACCTGAAAACAGACTCTCGCTTTGGGTTACCTGCAGCTGATGTTGGCTTGGTTGGTAAGTAGGGCCAGCAGCGGCAGCCAGTACGCAGCAAATTAAATTTAAACAGCTGAGACGTGCAATGGCGTTTGACTGCAGCATTTGCCAACTATGTGAAATTGGCCAGAAAGTTTCACAGCTCCAATTTGCCAATAGACGTCCAGCGAATGACAGAATGCATCCACACACTTTCACAATAATATTTAATAGATTCCGTCATCAAACGTCGCGCGTTGTTCATCAAGTTCAACTTTTCATCAGACGCCACAAAATTTGTGGCTCGAATGGATCGCGGTGGGCCATAAATTTGTCAGTAGCTGCAATTTACTCTCTCCGAAATTAAATATATTTTCGAGCGCACCACAGTGTAGGCATGGTATTCCACGTCTAAGGTGTCCTAGCCACAGCAAATATAAATTTACTGGTCCTTTGCCAACTTGCCATTTATAATCGTCAGACTGCACATGAGAGCAGTATAAATATGCTGTGGGCTTAGCACGGCTGGCGTACATTGAGCAGCCAGTTTTGTGTTTTGGCTCCTGCAAACTAGGTCGATAGTTTCAGTTGGCACATTTTGTGGCAATCCCTACCATTTATGCCCACACTCAGCCTTTTGCATTCGCCGGATATAAATTGGCATTCGCTCTGCAGCAGCTGTTCTCAACGAGTCTAAGTCTCATCATATGCCTCACAGATAGGCAATGCTCTAAACTAATTAGAAAACTCTTCGTCAATAAGTAAAAATCATTCTTAAATTTATTATTGATACTCAAAATAAAATATTAGCGAAATGTTGCAGTTCGTCAAATAATTGATTCAAGCTGATGATTAATTTAAAAAAAATAAAATGATTTTTTACGAACTTACTTAAATGAAAAGCAGCGTTTGCTGAAGAACTTCTTTGCAAGTTTGGCCGGCTGTCAAAAATAAATATCATATCAAACATGTCAATATTTTCGTTACTATATTGGGCCTTCAGGCAGTTAAGTGTTTGATTGAAGGTTTTAATTAATTTTGAAATAGCTTAATTATGAGATTGCCCTCTCGATGTTAGAGGGCCCTGCCTGTCCATTCGAATTGGATTTCGATCAATACAAATAAAATCACAATTTCATTGTCGACGCATTATTTATTTAGCGGTTTATTTCGCTGTGGTCAACGTCAATTGCTATAAAAGGCTTACACAACAACAACAACAACAACAACAACAGCAGCAGCAGCAACATACACTCAATTTAAACTAATAATCATTATGGCACAGCCGCAAGCTCCAATGTCATATAACAGGTGCAGGTTTTTGGGTATTTGCTTTTTTGGTTGATTGGTCGATCAATCAAAAATGCCAGCGGGCTGAAATGGTTTTCAAAATTCTTTTAATTAAATTTTGACACTCATGTAACCAAACAAACCGGACGAAAATAGAAACAATATTTTTCAGCTGGCTAATTGCATTTGGAATGCATTGAGGACTCTGAGCGAGTGCCAAAGGAAATTCTCAATTAGTGGCAAGTTTACTGAGCCGTTTTGGAGGCACTGAGCACCTGGCAGCAAAACACAGTTCATCGTTGCAGCACATTGTACAGCTAGCTGGCACAGCCATTATAAGCTAAGGCTAAAGAGCACCGAGTGGAGGCCTCTCCACATCTGGTATAGTTCGCAAGTTGTAGCAGCTGCTTTCTGAATTTGGGTGTTTAGCTTTTAGCGCCTAAAACTATGCTTTAGTGGTCAAGTGGAACAAACAATAGCAGCAGCAGCAACAGCATCAGGACGTGGCCAACATACGCCAGCAGCAGCAACAACAACTGGGAAATCCTGTTTTATATCAGGCTGATCAACTTTTGGGTACTCACAAAACGGCATTGCATCTGTATCAAGAGAAAATACTATCATGTCCAAGTCTTCCCAATATTCGATTGTTGTACTGCAAATTGAAGCTCCCCAAGTAATTTTTGTGTACTTTATAGCTAATCCGTAATTGTCAATCGCCATTTGTTTGGTTGACTTAATGATTATATATAAATATTATATAATGAGAAAGTATTCATGGACTTAGACATCAGATAGCTAACACAAAAACATTCATAGTACAGGGTATAACAACCGCATTTAACTACAACAAAAATTGTTCTTGCGCAGGCTTCAAAAATGAGGCAACAAACAAGGCTCGTTTGGCCCGCATCGACCCAGGCCGTTTACTGGGTTAGCAAAAGAGCTGATAGTTACGAGGGCGGGGTGTCGATGTATAGGTGGTGTGCGGTGGTGGAGGAGGGGATGTGGCAATGGTGCGGGGATGGTCAGTTGTCGGTCAGGCAGGCTAATGGAGGGCTCACGTCTGGTCATTTTCGACATGGTTTATGTGCTGGACAATGCTTTTTGCACTCAATGAGGGACGCATTTGTGTGTGTGTGTGTGTGTGTGGCTGTTTGTTAGTGTGTGCGAATGAGCATAAGTGTGAGTTTAGTGTGTTTGTGTTGGTGTCGTTACGGGATTGCCAAGCTGCACTAATACGGCCATGAATTGCAGCCGAAAAAGCTTTAATCTTAAATGAATAAATAAGAAGTCTCAAATAAAATACGATGTTGGCATTTTGATGGATATTCCTTGACAAGCACAGAAACCGTCATCTTTCACAAGGCCGTCTTCGTTTGGGCGTATTAAGTTATGCCCTTTGCGAAATGCCGTTTAAATTTGGATTGGGAACATGCAAATTCCATTCGAATGGATAATCGCGTAAATATTAAACTTTGTGAACTTTGTCTCATTGCTGCCCCAAGCAGCAGGCGAAGTGAATTGGGCATGAAAATGCAAATAAAGAAGATAAGAAATAGAAAAATATACCGTTACAAGGCAAGTGTAGAAAGAAGTGCACAGCGCGACAAAAGAAGAAGAAGAAACGTTTTATTTTATTTATTTCTTTGACAAACAAAACTAGTAAAAAAAAACTGTGCCGACTATCAAATGCCCTGCAAAGTGTCTCAAGTAGAGAAAAAAGTAAGTTATTCGATGAGATGCATTGCGATTACAAACTATTTGGAGAATAAAATAATTCCCGATACGCTAGATGAAATATATTTTTGATAATCTACTAATTATTTTTTTGGTCTGATTGGATTTTTTCCTAGTTTTTCATGCAACAAATGGTGGACCATTTTGCATTGAAATACTTCCAGAAATCTTCTAAATATTTCTTCTTTTTAAATTTATAATTTTAAATATAATTTTAAATTAAATTTAATTTAACTTTTTACTGTGTGTCGACTGACTTTAGTTGGCATTAAATAAATAAATAAATTGGTAAAAGGACCAAAGTTAATCTGTTTATTATCATGCTTTAATAAAAGAATATCAAAAATGGTTGTGCTTAAGGCAAATGGAATTTTCATGGGCTAAATATACACTTTAAGGCTTAAACTCATTGAATATGCATTAGTTAAGCTATTAGGAAATTGCACATAGTTCAGGTGTTGTCTCAGTCGCTTTGCATTTTGTTGTGTCTGGTCTTTGTTTACACCTCTCAACTTAAAGTAAGCGTGTTGCAGCTTTAAGTGGAATGTTTAAAGTCACATAAAAGCCGTTTACAGGCAAATGAAGTAATTTTGGGTTGTCTAAAAAACCATTAGGGCTGGTCTATAGAGTCTCTTCATCTTCACTCGTTAAAACTTAATTTGGAATTAAATTGACTTTGGGCCCTCAGACATATATAAGTTGCGGACCATAGTCAAAAAAAAAAAAAAAGGAAAAATGGGTGCAAAGTCAAAGCCTACGAAAAATGCAGGAGGGCCAATTTTGAAAGCCATATGAGCCACATGAGCCACATGAGTTGGCCATCATTGGCCAGCAGCTTTCCATTTCCGCTCTGTCTGCTGGCGTGTTAATTGCATTTGCGTGTTGCAGACGCTTGGATGGGTCGTGTTGTGTGTGTGTGTGTGTGTATGTGTGTGTGTTTCTGTTTCTGTTTGTGTGTGGCAGGAGTGAGAGTTTTGCTTTTGGGGGTCAGCTGGCAAACAACATTTGTGAAAGCCAATTCAGTTCTAGCCGAAACGACAGGCACTGACTGAAGTGACTTCCGCTTATTTGGCCACTCATAGGACGGACTGACTGGGCTGTCAACATGCAACCAGTCCAATGTTCTTCTCGACTTGGTAGCGCCTCTGATTGTCCTTTGCCATGCTCAGCTGAGCTCATTGCATTTGGATTTGGATTTGTGCACTGTGCTCCTTTCACTTCTTGCGGGTATCTCAGAGTGTCTGAGTGGCATTTTACGCTCTCTCTCTCTCTCTCTCTGTCTCTCGATATCCCTGTCTCTCTCTTTCTCTCTCTATATGTTGCATTGACTCGTTTCGTAATTACCTTCCAAATAGCACCAATCTACGACCTAATGAAAGCCTTAAGTGCATGCGTAATGGTGTAATAATAACTCCAAGGCAACTGTCACATGTCCAGCTTTCAGCAAACAATGTCCACATCATCATGGGGCTCGGGCAAGTTTCATGTTGCAAGGCATGTCCTTGTCTCCTATATCCATGTCGTTAGCTGCAACCACAACGTCTGCAACATTGCTCATTTTGAGCCACAATGTTAATGTTAGACCAACATGTCTGATCTGCTCAACAGTTGCTTAATTACTGATTGGTGCCACAAATCGCTTGGCTTTAACATTGTTTGGCAGCTGACGCTTCTAAAAGTCATCGACTTGATTGAAAACTGATGAAAACGAAGCTCAAGAGCATCTCGCACTTAAATGAAATGTTGTTAAGCCCTGATTAGATTGTGATTCAGTTAAGTCTTAAGTAAATTAAGTTGGCATATCATAAAATTAAACGAAATTAGCTTATGTCACTCAATTAACGAAGTTAAATAAAGAACAATGAAAAACACAAATCCTTGCAAATTTAGATGTAATCACAGCTCGTTTCAAGTATTTTTGCGCTTGACTTCCAGTTTAAAGAAGATTGCGCAAAGAAGATTGCGGATTACACTTTAACATTTTCTCAGAGTGTAGCCGTTTCCCTAGTCGACTTCCTGCATTCCTCACTTTAATTGTGCTCAAGTATTTAATTGTTGCTGCTTTAATGCCTTTCCTGAATATTGCATATATAGATTGTATACACTCGCAATCGCATTGTGCTGATAAATCCAATTTCAATTGGCTCATTGAAGTTAAATTGAAATAGCTTTTAATGCCGTATTATAAATAAATCAAAAGATGTGCACTGTAACAAGAGTGTGTGTGTGTGTGTCAGTATGTGAGTGTGTGTGTGTGTGTTTGTGTGTGAGTGTGTAAATACATTTATGTGCTCGCTGGTCTTTCAGCGAAGTGACTACAATTAGGAATTTATTGCTTTGCAGTGGTGAAACCACCCACGCCTTACTGCACTTTGTCTCTCAAGCGCTTTGTTGCAATTTGTTTTAGTTTCCGTTGGATTTTTCCAGCGACTTTTGTTAACACACACGCACACACACATACACTCACACACACACACATATACAAATACATCCATACTGCGGGATACGCACACAATATCTCATTGATTGGCTGGCGCTGGGAACCGTTAGTAATGCTACCATGTTCGCTTTGTGTCTTGGTCTAACGGTGCCATATACACACACACACACACACACACACACGCACACACGCAAACAAAAGCAGCGTTTACAGGCAGCCCAATCATTCCATTCGGCATCGTCCTGCGCGAAAGCAGCAGCAAAACAATGCGTGTTGCCTCACCGTGTGCTCGTCCTGCAAAGTGGCACAGGTCTTTAAAAGTTAAACACGCAATTGAAGCACTTGCGGTGGCAACCTGCTACACTCAGCGAAATGTAAACACATCGCTGCATATATACTAAGTCTTGTGCAACATGAAGTCTGCAATAAGGAAATGTTTGCTCAAGTTTGGAATAAGTATGTTAATTAGTTGAAACCAGTTTTACTAATTTATCCGATTTTCAAGTGATTTGCAACTTTTTTGTAAGAATTTGATATGAAATTATTTTCAAAATATGTTTTTCGCTGTCCCCAAAATAGCAATCCTCTACTAAGTACACGACTAGAACACACTTATTCCAGGACGAAAGATTCTTAAATATATATATTAGGGTGTTCAATTTATGTCTTTTTATGGGCAATTAAAGTTCTCAAATTGTTAATATCAAACAATATAATTCAAATCTAACTATTAATAAATTGTAAGTATGAGAATTTGATCATTTTGAACGAATATAATTATAAGTCATGAGTAAATTAGAAGTGCATAATTGTGGCGTAAAATATTTATATGGGAAATCGGTACAAATCGGAACGAAATGAACGATTTTAGGACACAAAATAAGCTACATTTTTGTTGACCAAACTCGTTTGTATTTTAGACAATTTTTGTTTGACCTAGACTAGAGTACAGTTATTGAAGAGTTATATAAATTTAGAAGATCTTCTATATATATATATCTATATATATATATATACATATATATTTGCAAAATTTAAGTACGTACAATAAATACAACTTTTTTGTAACATTAATGTGTACAAAATACGTTAAGTTTTGCACAATTGTACACTGGTTTTCACACAACTTTTTTTCGTTGTGTAACAGGCAAAGATTTCATCATTTTTACTGGTTATTACCAGTGTGTGGTGGCTGGGACGATGATCGAAAGCGATAATATTCTGTACACGTAACATAAAATATAGGCAGATAATGCGCGAAAAGCTTATGGCGGAAGCCTGTGGGTTATGTAACCGCAGATTCCGGACTGAGCAGCACAGCCTATTTGAGTGTCGATCTGGTAATATGGCAGAAAATTATGTTAATCAGATGAAGAGCCAAATTCCGATATTTCAACGCTAGTGGAGGTGGGCAATGGCTGGCTGGGCTTATACATGCATAAACAGATACTCGGCACAGGTACAGGCGGCGTGCATTGGGGCTGTCATTTTATGTTAATCATACGCCACGTTGGGCGATAATAACGCGCCAAACAAGCAAACAAAATGAAATACGCGTGTCGCATGCGTAATAAATTTTATCAGTTACCTGCTAAGGTCCTGTTGCCATAGGTATCCAAATGAAACCAGGCGAGGCATGTGGAGTCGGAGCAGGAGTGGTATGAATTGACGGTGGAGCTGCAATTGCCAGACGAGAATTACCAGTGAAAAGCCGTAATGTTCAATTTATCGGCATTGAGTCAAAAATGTGAGTTACGCAATAATAAATAGATGATGAAGGCTCACTGACTCACAGCCCTGATTATTAAACCGCATTGGACTTGAGTGGGTAAATACATATTCAGTACATTTAACGGAAGTCGGCAAGCAAACAACAATAAATAATTCCAAGAGTCAAACGCACAATTTTATTGATTGCACTCGCAGCAATTCCTAGTGCCATTAAATTGTGCTCATTGTATTCATATATATACATATATATATATATATATATATATATATGTATTATTTGTGTGCCTATTTTTATTGCCGACGAATTTTAATTGCGAACGGCGCACACTCAGACTGTGCACATACATGGCACATCGAGACATACATGTGTATAGACAATTTGAAAGGAACATAAATTCACGTAAAGTGAAACCCAGAAGTCGCTTGTCACACATACTTAAACATTATGTTAATTTATATACCCACGCTCACCAGCGCTCTCGCACAGGCAATGACTATGAAAATGGAAGCGACAGAGCGTTCCTTAAGCCGGAAGCCGACAGCAGGCGCTCGCATTTAAGAGGAGTATCAAGTGCAGGAGTACTCCGCCTCTCGAGTGCTGGAGACGAGGTGACAGTCATGGGAATCTCAAGTACATTTCACTAATTCGCAGTCCACCAACCAAAAGAAAAAAAAAGAACACACTCATGCAAATGAAGATGCTGCGACTTGGAAATGGCTATACGTGGAGGAGGAGGAGGAGGAGGTGGAGCAGGAGCAGGATGTTGCCTTTGGCTCAGCGATCAGTTGTCGCAGCCCGGGACAATACGATGCGCATATAAATTTTCACTCGTGGTGACATTTGGCTGATAAATCTCAGCTGGATTTGGCGGAAACAATGAGACAAAAATGTAGACAAAAGCTTATTCTTGTCTCACCTGTTTTTGAATGAGTTTTCGCCTCCTTAGCAGCTGTCGCCTGAACGGCTTTGCCTTTGTCTTTGCCTTTTGATAATTAGCCAACACGTTGCCTGACAACTGATGAGGATTTGGCATAAACTTAAACAACAACTTGACCCCCAAGACCCGGGCTCAACCGAACAAAAACTCATTAAATCATTTAGATGTCAGTGAAAGGATTAAGACCTGCTCTAGCCACTGGTCGCATTGAAATAATAATAAAATACACAATGCATAAGACGAGGGATTCTTTTAAAAGTCATTTGACAAAAGGTTTAATGACATTGCTTAGCCCAAAAGCCATAATAATTCAGCTTAGTTGCACAGCCAAAGCGGGCGAGCACTTAGAAATCTTATTTATAAATTGGCAGTCCCTGCCACATTTAACACGGGTTCAACAATAAGCTGACAGCTAACCAGTTCAATTAAGTGCGGCATCACAGAATCTGCAAACATAAACAATTAATATTTGTGGTTGTTGGAAAACCAACATTGAATATCGCAAAATCGAAACTCAGAGTGTTCAAAACCAATATTTAATTTTATGATTTTAAGTGCAACACAATTCAACTGTGGGCTGCACATCTGTTTACTAAAATGCATTCCCAATGCATAATTTCCATTAGTTATGAGTTGAGTTAGATGTTCATAATTGCGAATGGTACAAGGAATGGCCAACAAATGCAATGGTAAGCAGCAAGGATATTCTGTTGACCCATTTAATGGATGTACAGATGTGAAAATACAAACAGATGTATTTAAATTAAACACAGGTTGCACTGTGTGGTCAGTTTGCCCTTTAAGCGTGCCCCAACTGAAGCCCGGGCAAGCCGACCATGTGCCGGACTAACCCAGTTCTCAGACAGATAAACAGACAGAGGGAAGGGACACACAGGACACGCTTGTAGGTCGACCTGGTCACTGGTTGCTCAACACGAACGTGAGCATGTTTGAGGAGAGGAGGTCAGGTCAAACTGCAATAAAAATGCCTTACGCACGACCACAGAGTGGAGTGGAGTATGTTTATATTTATGTCCCAATTGATTATGAACTCTAAGAGCACGTCTGCATCCAATTAAAGTAAAGTTTCGCTCAATTTTCAACCTCATTCGTTAAGAAAGAGACTTTAGAATGCGATCTAAAATTGATTTATGCAGACACTCAACAAACAAAAATACAATCAGTGAAAAAATGGCCATTAATATTCGAAAATCGACATTGAAAACTAGAAAGTTTTTCTTGTTTCTCAGAAACTTCTAAAGATTGCCATTCTATTTAATGAAGAAGAAAAGTGATAGACATGAGTAGTAGCTAGTATTATTCGTTGAGTGTATGCTGCTGGCAGTGAAAAATAAAGATAATGATATAACCATAACCATACAGTGATATGATAATTGATTGGAATTTGCATTGATAGCCAAAGTGCTCAGCATGCATTTGCGATTAGGTGTAAAACAATCTGGCATTTCTCAATTGTATCAATTTAATCAATTATCAATAAATTAATGGGAATTTGAATATTAGATGACTTCGGTCTCTCGGTCTCTGCAGCCGTCTGTCATCGTAGTGTGTAAATCAAAGGACATAAGCTTCTTATTTCCACATGAAAACTAGTATGCATCATTGCCCCATGGCACACACGGGCGAATGCATGCAAGTTTGACTGAGTTATAGTTGCCAAACACACACACACATGCCATGCCTCCCATCCCCTGCCACCTGGCGACACGACTTGCCAGCGTATTATCGCCGTGGTTCATCAATAGCGAACACGGCATGCCCATGTTATATATACAGCCGTATAATTTGCAGTTACATGCCATTAAAACATATTTTAATGCACTCAACACCCCACCCCCCGTCGACTCCCCCTGCGCTGTGTTGAGTGTGGTGCGTGGTGTGTGGTGTGTGGCGCGTGGTGGAACGCAGAGTAATCAGTGCAGCGTGCTCATTAGTCGATTTGCATTTCAATTAATTTAGCTTAATTGGATTAATGAGATACTCGCTTATTAAGGGCAGATGCTGCTGTTGCTGAAGTTGTTATTTTATACAAAATTTGCATATATCAATTGCATTCATTTTTAATTGAAGAGGGTCGCTGATTTGCCGATAAGGGTCCTTTCTAATTGATCACATTTATTTGGCTTGTGGCTGAACATTGAATTGCTGTTTTCATTGGGGCACATTGGTGCGTGATATTGGATAATCTCTGACTAGCAGACGTAATTGTTTGGTCAAACAATCGCAGACAAACGAAACGCATTTCGCAATTCAATTTATTGCAATTTTTATTGCACAAAGTTTGCGGCAAAAAATTGTGCGCGTTTGTGAAGTGGCAAGCCGGAAGTTTGAGGACCTTCTCAGGAATATAAAGTACACTTGTCAAGTGCTATGAGGCGACGAAGAACATTTTACAATTACACATCGAACTCTGGACATGTGTACTCGTATGTAGCACGTCGAGCTTAGAACACTTTGCCCATCTAAAACTTTTGTCGAAGATTTCGAATTTATTTTTTTATTATTTTTGGTTTCGCAGCAGTTTGCACTTCCGGCACAATTGACACAGCTCGTATAAATAACACACACATTCCCCACTATTTTATCTATATAGGTATGTGCATACCCTGCAGCTAGACACATTCAATTGGGTATGTTAAAGTATATAAATTATTCAACTATTACTTCGAAGATCGAGCTCTATTCCGAAGCTCTTAAGTCTAGGGAATAACTGCATTTATCTGCTTATACTTTTTGGAATGGTTCCTTAACTATTTTTCATCATTTGAAAATGAGAATGGGTTTCCTCAAATTCCTATATGCTGTTCGATTTATATATTGGCTATATATTATTGAACAGTCATAAATATGTGTAATGTCAGTTATGATAGGACAACAAATCACGCTTCAATTAAAAGTTGTTTGTGAGTTTTGTGTAGGGTATCTGCAATCGATACATGACCAAGAATTGTTGTTATTTCCGCTTAAAGTATTTTATTTTTTATAGCACTGACTTCCGCTGCAACGTAGACAAAAAGTTTTGCACTGTGCAGCTCGGCCATTGGTTGGCAACTTTTGTTGTAATTGGATATCAGTTTGTTATTTACATTGACATTGAAATAGCAAATAACGGGAAAGGTAAATTGTAAATATTTTTTAAAGACACAATTCAAGCAGGGTTTGCCAACTATTTGTTGATTTTGCTTGTATTATTAATAAACAAAAAATAAATAAACATAAGTTTTATATTTGATATGTGTAACACAATTGAAATTTGTTAAATTTTGTTTAACATTTGTAAAAAAAAAACAGTTTGCCGCTGAATTGCCATTATTTTACAATATATTTTGACTACATTATTTTGCAGTAGTTTTATTTTGGTCAAACATAGAGTGAACTGCAATAGAAAACACATTTATCTGGCAAATATTATGCTGGAGTAGTTCCGCAAATAAATAAATCATACGCCACATTGGCTGCAAGAGGAAGGAAACTCCAGAAGTGACCGTTCGCAAGAAAAAGCAAAATAAACAGTGAAACGCGAAAAATCAACAACGGAGCACTAAAACTAAAACTAAAACTTGAAAACATTAAACAATTAAAAAGTTTAAACTGCGTTTGCTCATTTTCCTTACAATTCAAGCATCTAAAATTGACCATTAAAGGCAATCAATATAAGCAGCTTAATAAATCAGCGTTTAATTAAGACAAGGTACAACCTGACATGTAACCTAATTACACAATTTACTGTTAGTTCGATAACTGGGCTTACACATTACCTGGCCTGCAGCTTTAATTACGTGGGCATTCAGCAATAATTAAGTCTGCAATTTAAATTTAGTATTTAAAAGTAGTTGCCTTAAATGATGAATGATCTTAGCCAGCTAGCTTTAAAGTTTATGTTTTTTTATGGATTAGTTTGTCGTGAATGTTAAACAGTAATAAGTAAGTGAAGAACCCCCGGGGCCAAAATGGGCTGCTGCCAATGTGCAGATCCGTTAGCCATCAGCCAACGGCCAACGAGCAGCGTAAACTTTGAACTCCACAAAAGTTGGCAACACAAAAACAAAGCGCTTCCGCCATGAGAAATGAGCTCGAAGTGGGGCATGCTGCACGTACAAAAGGTTTACAATGCAATATGCAGCGAACTTCAATGATTCTAATGAGTGTCACAAAAAAGCGGACACTGAGCCGAGAGTATTTGGCAACACTGTAGCCACATTCGGCTAACAATGTAGGCGACAAGCACACAAATGGAGCAGGGGCTGGCAGGGGCTGGCAGGGGCCCCTCCACGTTCTCGTTGATGTTGATGATGCTCCCGTTGACATATAGAGTATACATATATATGGAGTGCATGCAGCTGGCAGTTAAGTTAGACGACAAACTTTTTTTGGCTGACAATTCGCTATCGTTTTTTTTTTAATCTTTTTATTTATTTTTTTTTTGTTTAGTTTTTGGGCATGTTTACGGATATTAAATAGTTTTTAATTAGTTTGGCACGCACATAGTGCAAACATTGAGTGAGAGCACAGTGATGTTTACGACCCTTTTCTGGCCATATTTATATACACACACACACACACATCTAATGTAGACTGGCTGCAGCTAAGCAGCGTATAAATCAGTACACAAATGTGAGCCACAGCGGGTCTCTTCAATATGCGTCGATGCGGACGCAGCCTCCCAATAAATTGCATAGAAACACAACCTAACTTTTAGCGGGAAGCCAAAAAAGTTTTTCAATTTGAAAGCAAGCAGTAAACAAATTTATCGCTTCGGGATTGCTTAGCATCTAGCATACCCTGTAGCCAGTTGCAACAAATTACATCTATCTCGACTTTTCAACTTGAAAACAAGCAGCACAAGAATGTACCGCCACGAGGTTGCTTAAACTGTGCATACCCTGTAATATGTACTTATCAATTTGCAAGCAAGCCACATATAATACCCTGTACCCTCTTTGAATATAGAATTGTATTTACTCAATTCTCAAACATTATTTCAATTTTGCATATTTTTATTTCACTTTTTTTACTCATTAAGTTATTATATAATCATCATTTGGCATGCTTATGACTTATTGGACAAATAAAACAACTTATTGGCTACGAAATGCTCTTGCTGAATAATTACAGGGTATACGCGTAAAAACAACCGCTAACAGCACACACTCATATATAAATACATGCGAACATTTACCATCATGTGGCTTAGGCATCCATGTGTCTGTGTGTTGTTGTGTGTGTTGTTGTGTGTTGCTGTGTGTTGTTGTGTGTTGTTGTGTGTGCTTCACTCAGTCTGTGTGCAAGTGCGCTTTAATTTGCTGGTAAATTGCGCTGAAAATCCAAATCCTATTCAAACAAACACACAGCGACTGACTTATGAGTGTGCGCGTGTGTGTGTGTGTGTGTGTGTGTGTGGCAGACTCCCTTTTATTCAGATATTCTTCATCCATACTTTACACACTGGTCTGGACTTTTTGAAATAATCACCGTTAGCAATTTGGCGGCGTTGCAACGCGTTGATGCCGCTAAGTGGTCTGTTCCTCGCAGGCTCAACGGCGGGAGTCCTTTGCAACTGGTCCTCAAATGCCAGCCAAATGTGCTCAATTGTCGATTGTCTGTCAGTTAATTAGAACTGCATTCGAACTGCATGCGAAAGCTTCACAGCTTGTCAAGCTAAATAAACTGCTTACAAAATAAATCATTTATTGTTTTGAGTTCAAAATGTGCTACAAAACGATCTGTGTAAAAATCCGCAACTCAAAATGCTCGAAATGTCAAAAACTGATTTGAATTTTCAATGAAAAATTGTGAGTTACTTTTTTAAGTTTGATGAGTTTGTTGAATATGCGAGTAGCTAACATCTAAATTAGAAGTCAGCTCCAGTATGTTTGAAGGTCCGTGCAAATGCTAAAAATGGTCCAAAAAGTCCAGTCGACCACAGTTGAGAGTTGATAAGATTGGAATTTGGATAAGAAAAGTTAATCAAAAGTCGACCAGATATTCGAGCAAAACCATAAGTTTGTCAAAAGTGACTCGATTTTTCAAAACAGTCATAACTTTGTCAAACTGTCCCGAATTGCAAAATACATCGCTTTTTAAACATGATTTGACCTCTACATAAAAACAACTTTCAAAGTAGGCCAATTCATGTCTAAAATAAATAAAAAAAAAATGGTTTTGACGGACAGGTCAAAATAACAATTTTGTCAAAAAAATGGTTTAAATGATTTCTATGGTGAATATACATTCGATAGCTTAAGGCAACTCATGATAGTTGCTGCATATATTTTAGTATTTGGACAACTCAGTCATACTTTTTCTTTTAATCATAATATAAAATTGTAGCGAAATTCAGACGACACTCTAGGCAGCTAAAGGCGCTGAACTTGAGCTCCATCTCCTGGAGTGCATTATGTCCACAATATCACCTTTAAGTATGGCCAAGAGTGGCGCTAAAGGACAATATATCACAAAACATTGCCTTTGCTGTTGGCCGGGCTTGCTTGTAGCTGTATTGTTAAGATGCTTCACCTGGCACCAAACTGAGGCGTACAGGTTTACATCACACACACGCACACACACATAGTAATGGCTTCTTGCCAACTGCCACGCCCCCATTATATTTATGTGTATGTATGTATGTATGTGTGTAGTATACATTTACAATTTGCAGTGCATGCGTTTAATGAGCTGCAGTGAAGCAAGTGCCACTGCCGCCATTTTGTGGGCAGGTCGGTAAACGTTTTCAAAGGGCACACACAGCGAAAGGACTCTTGAGCAGCAGGCCAGAGCAAAAACAAGAAGAAACTGCAAAAAAAAATGAACAGACAACCAAGAGACAAACACTCAACGATGGCGCCGGGGGAAGTCAAAAATGAAAAAAACAAAAAATTGCATGGAGAAAATGGCAAAAATCGAATAAGCAGAAGTATTCTGCTGCGGCGAAAAATGCGTGGAAAGTGTGTAAATGACACTGAGCAATTTACAATAATTGCAGGCAGGGCCAAAGAGCACCAAGCACCAAGCAGCAATAGCAGCAACAGCAGCAACAGCAGCAGCCAGCGAGCAGTAACGAATAAGGACCAAGAAGCAAGGAGCAAGAGGCCAAGGAGTAAAAGGGGCAATTCCAGCAACACCGTCATCCTTAAAGTGCACTTGAAGTTAAACGCCTGACGCAGTCGAGTAGGCAGCATAAAGTTAAATGGTCAGAGCAGGCTGACAAGAGAACAACCCCCATCCCCCGCACACACCCCTTCTACTCGCAAGACTCGCTTAAGCGACGACGATTGGTGAAGAAATCTTATTAAAACTCACAGCTGCAATAAATAAAATAAATGTATTCCATTATGTTAACCAAACACGATTTACGGATTATAAAGATGATTTATAATCAGAACCAAACACCGTAATCCACTTGCATAAACAGCCAAAGGCAGCACCAGCTACCAGTCGGAACGAGCACAAGGATGAGGATGAGGATGAGGATTGGGATGGGGATGGGGACGAGTAGAACGGCAACAACTTGGCACAAACATGAAGCACAACAAGCAGGACGAAACCGCAAAAGTGCCCAGACTGGTCCGAGAGAGAGAGAGAGAGAGAGACAGCTCAACCATCCCAGACGGGATGCAGCCATGTGGCCTTGGACGGAATGAAGAGGAAGACGGACCAGTGGCTTATGAAAACCTGAATAGCTTTCAATATTGACAAGGAGCAAGAAAAACAATTCGACTGGGGCGATGTCAGGTAAGACGCTGCTCTTCCCGCCGGTCAATGGCAGTTGGCGCCAATCGAGCGTAAAGCTGAGCACGGAAGCGGAAGTGTATAATTTAAAATTTACCTTAACGTGGCCCACAAAAAAAATATACAATATATATATACTCAGGTATTGGCAGGGAAGCGGTTAAAAATGTACAAAATATGATAAGCAGCTATATTTATTTGGAGACCGCTTTAATAAGCCCCGCTTGGCTGCCCGACTTGGCTCAGATTGTGTGCAATTGTATCGAGCTGTGGCAAATGGCGGAACTAATTGCATTCGATTGGCCACCACAAGACAAGCTGTGCATCTCTATCTATCTATATATCTATATCTACATCTATATCTATATCTGTATCTATATCTATCTAACCACGATAGTCTACTCGAAGAGTGGCTTTTAATGCAATCCTCGAATTGCAGTCGTGTCGCGAGGTGCTAAAACTGGATGGAATCCAGCCACATTAATGACTTTGATTATCTGTAGTTTTACATCGAACAGCAACAGCAGCATTGCATTGGGAATTCAGGTAATGTGAGTGTGCACATACTTATTTATGTGACTGTCGTCTGCTTGCACGGTCGTTCGTTCGTTTGCAGTGACTGTGTCTGCATCTGGTTTCAGCGGCTGACTGCGGCAGCTCAGCACGACTCAGCCGAGATTGAAATGGTGTTTTCTGGGGATTTTGGTGACTGCAGCAAACAGTGGAGGCATACACACAGACACACACACCTACTACTCATACGCACACTCTTACACAGACGCACACCAATCTGTTCGCATGGCACTGAAAAGCGCATGCTATTTGCATATCATTATCCTGTGCGGGTGCATTTGTATATATGTGTGTGTGTAAGTGTGTTTGGTTACCTGTCTGTGTGTTCATCGGGTTCTTGCATTGTGTGCTTGTGTGTATTCATGTGTGTGTGAGTTAGTTTGTCTGCACACATTTCCATGCTATCAAATCGAGAAACACTCGATAAATCACAAATCGATCAAGTTGAAATTATTTTCAGGCAACGCTGTCAGCATCAGGGAGGGAAGCTTTTACAAAATGTTTTCGAGTGAGTTTAATTTTTATTAGCGTAACTGTTATCATTTAAAAAAAAAAAACTTACAATTTGATTTTTATGCAAAGGGAAATATTTTATTTTTTATAACTCTTGTTTAAAAGTGCAAAATTAAAAACTGCATTTTTATTTCGATTTTCTTTCACTCTTGTTGATTGGAAAAGCATTTGATTTTTATGTGTGACAGATATATATATATATATATATATATATATATTTTTTTTTCTTTTCTTTCTATTCAGATAATTTTATTTCTATTTTCTTAAAATTAAACTCAAATATGCTACTAACTGCGAGATTAAACTTTAAACTTTAAATTTGCACTACAGAAAATTGCTTTCCGATTTGCTCAATTGAAAACGCTTAAGATGTAGAGTGAAAAAGATGTTAGCCCAGTTATCAGGTAGATTGAACGCATACATAATTAATAAGCATTCTCTGTAAACCAAATGGGACACACTGATTTTTGTAATTATTTGCGACAACTGCTGGATCTCTAAGCAATATTGGGAATACACAAATCCTCACAGAGATGGAAAGCGTCTTCATTGATTTTGGTAAGCACAATTAATGGAAAATCATTTAGCTGCTGTCAATTTAACATTTTCTGTCCAAACCAGTTGACCGTTGAGCTGCTGGCAGCTGTTAGCTGCTTGCCTCTTGTGATTTAATGAACTCATTAACATAATCTTAGCATCTCATCAACTGTTGAACAAGCCAAACATGTACAAGGATGTGTGTCTTCGTGTTTGCCATGCCTCAGACCAATAGACAATATAACATGTCGTCTATTGGTTCGGTTTTGGGAAGAAGAGAGGAACTTGTGGCATGACGGGAAAGGGACAGCGTTGAGTTACGCAACGGAAACGGGGCTCATGTAACCATGTAATTATTGCGTTTCCAGCCAAATTAATAAATGGATTTCGTGTTGTGTCTGCCTGCACCCTGAATCCGATTCTAAATGCAGACTAGTCAATAACCACATTAATTATATTGTTAGAGGCAAACAATGGACTAAGGCCTGAGCAGTGACTTGTGTTTATCAGTTGAATATTTGGTTACTCCCAACACCATTTGAGTCTTATTTAGTGTCCTATAAAATGTGAGATATGCATAAAAAATGAGTGTGCAATGTCTGCGAGGCAAGAGCTGTAAATCAGGGGTAAGCGAATTAAAACTCGAGCACATTAAAGCAATATCTGCAGCACGTAGAGACAAGCGCCACAAAATGAAGAAATGAACAAACTCGGCTAATAAATTTCGTAATCTACATAAAAATAAAAGAAAAAACGAAAGATATGAACAAAATATGGTGGGTAGAGAAGCTCATGTATTTACGGGGGTTAAAATGAAAAAATACAAAATTATTTGCATGGCTACACTAGTCAGGTGAAGGCGAGCTGAAGCGACAACAGATTGTTGAATACAATTATGCCAGCTTGAGATTGAAACTTGAAACGCCCTGTCCGCGATGATGAAGTTGCCACTTAGCCAAGTATGGGGCAGCAGCCAACAGCCAACAGCCAACAGCCAACAGCCATCAGCCAACAGGCAACAGGCAACTGTTCACGGCTAACGGTACAGCAACATAGCACAAGTGGCACATTAACAAGCAGCAACAGCAAAAACTTGGGACTTTTTATTACCCTCTCGAGAGGGTGGCGGGGCAGGGAGGTGAAGTGGAGTGAGTGGGAGGCCCCTTTGCTTCATGTGCTTATGTCGGAGCCAAAGTTCCACAGCGATTAAATTTAATTTCTGCGTGGGCGCTCAATCTTTTTGAACGGGTAGCCGATGCAGCTGCGCTGATGGCTCCTCGAGGCAGCCAGACTCACCGTGCCTCGCCGTTAAATTGTCACAGAGGATCAAAGCGAGTCCTGGCCGACGTTTATGAAAAATTGCCAGTAGTACGAAGGGACGACAAAGTTGGCCCGCATACTGCGCTTAAAGTCCTGTCCCGTCTTGTCTATGGCAAGCCCAACGTCCCAAAAACTGAATCCTGCGTGGGCAAATGATGAAGAAGAAGCAGACGAAGAAGGAGACAATAGGCGCATAAATTACACACGAAAAGCGCACGGCAAATGTGCGCAGCAATTTAACCAGCACACACAAGTACATATATATTATCTATATATATATATATATATATACATACAGACAGGCTGAAGGGCAGCCTGAGCAGGTGGCTGCTTTCTTCTTTTTAACAAACGTAATGAAAACGTAAATCCCTGCGTGGCATTTACAACTCAACGCAATTTTTGTTCTTCCTTTTTTTTTTTTTTTGTTCACCAATCGCCCGAGATTACCGAGGCTCAGTCATCTCCATCTTTTGTGCGTAACACACACACACACACACACACACACACACGCACGCACACACGTGCACACACTTCGCTACATCCTGTGGCCTGAGCGTTCACACTTATATACATATATATGCAACTCTGGCAAGGCGTAGTTTGTATGCTCTTCCGCAAATGAAATCCACATTTTGCCCATCTGAAATTCAGGATGCACTTCAGAAACTATAGAATTATGCGCTATAAGAAACAAACTGAAAGTGGCAAGTTGCACGTCAAATCAATAATATATCAAATCTTGTGTATGTCTGCGGAAGCGTGCTTCCTTCGTAAAATTAAATACCCCCAAGAAGGGCATAAAAAAGATGTACTTATTTTATACACTGGTCTATCTGCTTGGGTCTGTATTTTGATTTTGTTTTTGTTTTTTGTATTGCAATCTTTGCCAGGAGTGGGGAGATGGAGTGGGGAAACACCTCAGTGAGCTCCTTGAATTTATTATGCGTAGTTTGTGGTTCATGTGGAGTGGGAGCGTGGAGTGCTGCTGTTGCAGGGGTATCTCTGGGTAGGCAACGTAATTTTTGTGGGCGAGTCTTCATCTTTGTTTTTTGGGAGTGGAACGCAATTTCACTTAAATGTGCTGGGAAATCTAGTCTCCAGCCATAAAGACACTTGTCGTCAGCATTCGTCATAACGACGGCCACAAAAAGAGCAACAACAACAACAACAACAGCAACAGCAACAACATTTATATTTGAATGTTCATTTTGTAGGTAATACAGTTGCAGCTGCTTCTCACACCGCCTGGCATTTGTGGCAACACCAAATGGTCTGCGAACTTTGCCTAATTACAAAATCCCAGCAGCCGGCAAACAACACCCTATCACAGATGTAACACAGATGAGGGACAGTGTGGGTGGGCCGCATCTATGCTGTAACGGCATAATTCTGTTATGCATTCGCTTGCCACCCACCTGTCGCCACAACCACTGTGCACCATGGCAGTTAGCGAGTTGCGCAAAACAGAGCGAACCAATTTCGCATGCAACCCCGCAACTGTGGTTATAATTAGAGAATCGTTGTAATAGTTTTTGCTTTTCGCAATTTTTGCTCTACAGGTTGTAGTGCAATTAGTGCATAGAATGGTCCGCAAGTCGTTCCGGCCACGTCGTTGTCATTAACGGCTTGTTAATTAAATAAGCATGTAAGCATATGTTTGCACCTCTGTACGCGTTACGAAAAACAACCAAAATATAAAATAAATAACAGCTTGCGTGTCCTTTTCTCTTAAACATGAAAAAGGTGACTAAGGACTTAGCGGACTGGAGCACTCAGCAAAAATGATGTATGCCAGAATATATGCATATGTAATCGGAAGCAAACATTTTTATTTTACATTTAGGTGCAAATATCCACTTAATAAAGAAATATTACTTGGCAAATTGGGATATTGCATGTGGGATTGATGTTGATTTTGGTTTTCCTGCCATTTTTCTATATTCAAGAAAAGGTCCATAAAAATATCTTAAAATTTGTGCAAAAGTAATCAACAATTTATTTTCGAATACAAAAATTAATAAATATATTTAGTAAAATCAGATATTTAAGCAATTTTAATCTTGGTATTTTCGCAATATTTTAAATCAAAAATAAATGTCGTTATTGAAAAATTTTCGAAATTTTAGAAATTATATCTTAGAATGTCAATAAATTTTGGAGGCATTTTTGTAAATTCAAGTGCACATATTTTCGCACCGTGTGCGTGCGCTGAATGTTAGGCAACAAATTTATGACGTCTGCGAAACGAAAAATTAATGGGGCCACGGACTGCGGCCAGCGGCCGGCGGCCTGTGGCATTCGGCAGTCATTTTAGCTTGACATTAACGTGTTAATTGCATTTTCATGTTGATCTCTGCGGTCAGTTATTTGTGTCTGCAATTGCCGCACTTGTTGTTTGTAAACCAAAACAGAAAAAATAACCGAAAGATGAAAGCATCGAGGTTCAGACACATTAAGGGCTAATGAGCGCACTTCTATCTTTACAGCACTCAGAACATAAAAGTGCGTCTGTTGGCTGCGCGGACTAATGGTCATATAATACTTGTTAGCCGCGATGTTGTTTATTACAAACCGCAGAAAAACAACAGTTGTCCATGTATCATTAGCCCGCCTGCAACATCATTAATTGAGTCCCCTCTGTGTGTGTAGAATTCGGCTGTTGCATTAGATTTCACATAAATGTTGCCAGCAAAATGCAATCGCCATGGCCTCAATTAGACTCAGCTTCACTTTCCCTTCAATTGTAATTTCGGCTGCAATCTAAAATGCCTCTGGCATATTTGCCATGCTAATGCCCAATAAACACGATAATCACATGGCTTTGCGCACTGTTATTTTTGACATTTGCTGCCATCTGTCAAATTGGATTTTACGCACAAATGATGAAAACACTCAGCATTTGAAGTGCGCTTCTTGTGTCCTTCGAGGATATACGTGAAATCTATATGCATTTATCTGCTGCTGTGATATACACAAGTGTGTCAGCTTGACTACTTAAATATTACGAAATGTACTGATTTGTAGAAACACTTATTTTGATTAATTCCAATAATTCGGCCTGCCAAGTGCTCGCTCGTATTCATCATAATAATTTATTTTCCATTAACTATTTAAATCTGTGTCTTATTTTGTATCTTTTCTAAATATTTTATCTCAAAAGAAGAGTAATAAAAAATAAATAAAAGTAAAAATTTACTTCTTAAGTAATGAGTTCTAAAAACAATTATTTTGCATATTTATAAATAAATAAAGTGTGTCTTATTAGTAAGAAGTGATTGAGTGGATAATCGATTTAAGTCTGGTTTTATTTTGTATTTATTTCATAAATAGAAAATAAATATCTTAATTGAAATGGAAAGCATTTACAAACAGCTTATATTCAAATTAGAAAAGATGATAAGAAACGACGAAAATTGGAGCTGTATCAAAGGGCATTAAGTACTCGTCATAATCCCCAATAACGAACAATTTAATGTGTATTATTATTACAATTAGAAAAGGCAACAGTAGAGAACGGAAATAAATACTTAAGTGTTACACATGTATTATAAGTATTTAATTCTCGACTTGCCGTGTGTGGCTGCAACTTAAATATATGTTAGTATTTATTGCTGCTGTCGTCACTTATGCCATCGACTCTCTGTCACGTTGGCTGTTGGTGGAGTTGGCTGTCGTATTCAACACCAAAGGGGCTTAAGCTGATTTTATGTTGACGTGTTTGTTTGCTTGGCTGGCTTATTCGTTTTGATTTCGTTGAATTTTGAGTGGCAAGTCTGCTTGAATTGTTTGGTGTTGTATTACCAATTGCTCGAAGGCATCCCAATTTGTCGAATTGTTGCCAGTCGATACCTTGTTTGTTTATTAATTACGCATTTTAGCCTTGCACTGGCGGAATAGGGAAATGAGGCAGGGAGGCAGGGAGGCAGGGTTATTTCTCAGTTTTGTCAACTGGTTTCCCCCATGTTTGATTAGCTCCGCCCACACAGCACGCATATCAACCCTCAACTGTCGCTCAATCAGTTTGGAAGACTTAAATGCCTATTTGCATATAATTTGCATTTTAATCAACGCATATGTCACAAAAATGAAAAGAAACAAATAAAATCAGCAACACTTGTATTTTCAGCTGTCTTCTTGTGCAGTTTTCAGTTTGCTTAATCTAAGATTTGAGTTTCTTAAATAATTTTTTTTTTTTAAATTTGGCAGGTAAACTTGACTCGATAAGAAAGTTCAAGGACTTAAAGCTATCTCACAATATCGTCGATGAACTTGAAAACTAATTCCAAACTGTTCAGTGGAGTTTGAACTACAGTGTGAATGTCTGCCAGAAGAGGAATCTCGACGGGATTCGAAATATATTGGAGTATATAAAAAGTAAGGAGAAACATTTGGCGTGGAGCCAGTGTGAAGCATTTAGGTATTAAAAAAATAATGGACATAGTTTAAGAGGCTGTAAACTGGCTATGACCATTGCATTCATGTTGGTTTTAAAGTTTTGTGGCAGCAGGACTCGTGGTAAAGCGGAAATTGTCGAGGAAGCGTAGCATTTTCAAACAATGATTTCAACTGAAAATTAAGCCAAATATGTATTTTCTTTGTGCCAGGTCCTGCTGACAATCGTATATATATTGAAGTCGTTACGAGTGTCAACACTCGGATTGGATGTGAAAATACGATCTGTGAGCGAATGTTGATTCAGACAAATTTGCAGATACTATCGTGCCACGGCGGAACCCTTGAATGCAACGAGCAAATTGTTGTTGTTGGCAAATGACCCTGTTTGCACAGACACGCACACACATTTACACACACTTACACACACTTGCACACATTTACACACACTTACACACACTTATGACTCCTCCCTGTCTGCTGTCTGCAATCAGTTGTTTATATTTTACAGTTAGTGCTAATTGAAATAAATGCTGATTGACTTATATTGCGCCGTTATAATGTGCTCAACGTGTTTGTGTTGCTTAAGCGTAGTTAATAAGATAAAAGTCAGACAAACGATTTACTACACAGCCAACCCCCCCACAACCAGCCCCACCCCACCCCCACTCGCTGCCCTGATGGATTTAAAGCGCACTTCAACATAACGGTTAGGTGGATGCCAAAATAGGTTGTCAGCGATGTGTGGAGTATAAATAAATTTGAAGAGCGTGCAAAATCGAAACTGCAAATTGGTAGAAAGCCTGACAAAAACTGCTTCAAAGTGGCAGCATATGTAGTGTGCCAGTTAAGCCCCTGACAGTTAAACCCCCCTCATTCCGCGCGTGCCCGTGTTGTTGTCTCTGTGTAACATGAAGCAATAACAATAAAAGTATTGGCTGGATTTTCCAAATGGCTGCATTTCATAAGATTTTACTATACAGCCCAGTGTATGTGTGTGTGTGTGTGTGTGTATCCGTTGTCCCATTCAGCACTGCAACACACCCGACACACCCACACACCCAACACACTCACACCACCAAAAACGGCACCCATCAGGGCTGCAACTGTTGTTGATAATGCTGGCGGTGCGATTGCTTTTGTTGTGGATTTCACTCCAACAATTGCAGCAGAGCCGAGTGGAACGCCGCTCAGCTCAGCAGTTTAAAGTTATTGAAGCTTGTGCATTGCCCGCTAAGGCGCACTTGAGAGGACTCTCATTCAATCTGTAAATTGCTTTAATCACTGCCACTTGCTCCGTGCACAGAGAGAAAAATGGGCTACTTTAATTCAGTAAAGTATTCGCCTTGCATATACCACACATATTTAGTCTAAGAACAAGCAATTAATATTGAGCTCAGAAACTCGGAGACCAAGCAATGAATATGCAAAAAACAAGTAAATATTTGAAATGACAAAAATTCGGAGATAATATTTAAGACTGTATTTAAAAGAATATATAAACTTCCATTTTAGAAATATGCTTTCCAAATCTTCAATAATTAGGCTTGAATTAAGATCCTTGTGATTAACAATAGCACATTAAATCAAAGCGGACTATCCGGATCAGGATTGTGCACTTGAGTGAAGGCAATTTTTGCTCAGTGTAAATGTGTGAGGGCGGCTAACTTACCTCAGCACAGTTCGCTGCTTCCGCTTGAGCAGCGCTCTTCCCTCAAGGGGAGGATGACACCCCTGTCGGCGGTACAGAGGGAGATTCAGAGGCAGCAAGAGATACAGAGAGAGGGAGAGGAATGCTGATAAGCTGTGACAAAGTGCCGTTAGATAAGGTCTCGCGCACGCTTACGAAAAGTTCAACCCCAATGGGGGAGTTTTATAAACTCTTTTTTGCCATCGCAGTTTTCAATTGGAGATCGTTTGTTTGCGATAATATCGAATGTCAATGTCAGTCTGGGTTAGCTGCAGCCACACTACACAGCAGCATGTGGCAAGGACATCCATATAGCTCAGCTCCCAGCCAAAGTTATCCTCGAGGCCGACGTCGTTGGCGTTGTCGTTATTCTTAACTGATTCCGCGCTGCTGTCTACAATTCTGAAGGAGTTGCACTTAATGCACGACATGCGTGACATTTTATCAGCATCGATGGCAATTTTCGAGTGATTTGTAAGCAATTGGTTTAAATTTACCGCACACAGACTCACACACACACACACAAACGCGAACAGACACTTGTATATGAAAGCCCGGACGTAATCCGACTAATGCCAAACCCATTTTAATCCACTTCTGTGAGCAGTTATTTGGTTTTACAAACCCCAAAACAATTTAAGTTAATTTTCAGTCGCTTTCATAATTCAGTAACTTTGCGACCCAAACTCTTCAAAGTTCGCAAACAAGCCAAAAAGGCAATCGCTGGTTCAATTTCCATTAACAAACACACAAGCAGCGACTGGCCAATAAAAATAAAGAAAATATGCAGCAGCAGCAGCAGCAGCAGCAGCAGCAGCAGCAGCAGCAGCAGCAACATAAGCAAATTTTTGCTCTGCGGCTTGGAGTCAGAGTTTGTGTATTGACTGTTATTTGTTTCCTAAACTGCCGTCGAAGTTGTGCACAGGTGCAGGATAGATGTGTGCGGATCGAGTTTGATGGGGCGGGGGGAAGGGAAGGGGATGCATACACCGAATGGTGTATCTGCACTTAAGTGTATTGAAAATTATTGCAAAAATATAATTGAATTGCTTCGATACTCGTTGCTCGATGCTCGATACAAGTGTCTGGCATGAGGTCCCATATCGGTCTATCCGGGTCCAAATACCCGAGAGTATGTTGTATGTTGGCTTTCGTACTCGTTGCTGGATTAGTTTATGTGGCTTCGCTTTTTGTTTCACATGTTTGCCATGTCGCGCCAGCGTTTGATTTATTTTTAAGGGAAGCTTCTGCACACCCATCGGGTAATGGGTTGTTCGATAGCTCCCACATACATATATACATATATATATATATATATATATATATATATATACATATATACTCCTTGCATTGCGAGTGTTTTGCTTTGCGATACAGTTGGCAGCAGTGCAACCAGCCACTTGCAACCCTTTTAAGTTAAGTGAAAAAAGAACCAAAGCCAATCATCGAATGAAATTCAATTCGCACAATCGTCATGAATTTATCACACTTATACACTCAAAAAAATATGTGCTTACACTCAAATCAAATGCATACCTTGACAATCAGTGACCAATGTCATAATCATAGAATTTGCTGTGTGATAAATCTGAAAATACAAAACACAAGATCGTCTCAGGATTAGTTCAGTAAAATTGCACTCATGATCCATAACTTTCCAAGTTAACTTATGGTATGATATTTGGCTGGTCTATTAAATAAGATAACTGGCTAAATTCTGATATCATCTTGGAATAAAAATCGAGTTAAAAGTTTTGAGTATATATATATATATATATATATATAGCTTTTAAGTGCAGAAATGGAAATTTTGCACTCCTTGCTTCCATTTAAGTAACACCAAAAAAAATGTTAAATAAATTTGAACACTTATTTACATATAAATATTAATATATATCAAAATTAAATTATTAACTTATTTAAATATTAATATTAATATTAATATTAATAAATGTTAAAATCAATTTATAAATGTCTTCATAAAATGTTGAAGAAACAAACGTTTTTGTGATTTGCAGCCCGTCTGTGTTTTGTACACCCTTTATTTCTCTGAGTGCACTTAGTGCACGTGCATTCCCCTTAGATAACGGCAATTACAGCCTAGCAATATTGCTTTGCGATTTCACAGCTTAGCGAGCACTGGCAAAAGATCATCCTGGGCAACATGGGTGATCCCCAGGCGGGGAGCTCAGCGTGTCTAGACTCTATTTGACTAGGCGCCAATCCCCTCAACCCTCGCTGCCCGTTGCGGCTCAAATAATTTATGGCGGTCGCAGGAAAACGGATGAGGCCCATAATTCGAGGGCTTGTACTAAGCGCAAAGCGAACAAGGAATCGTTCTCAGAATTACGCGTATGGCAAAGGGTTCTGGGCTTAATGGCTTTATGAGCGCCTTGGGGCATTACCAAACGAGGCATTATTATGTTTTAGGCAGCAGCTAACAGAGATACACACGCACACACACACACACAAATGCACACATACATGTATGTACATGATTATTTATATGTTTAGGTGCCGATGTTAAATGAAGTTGTTTAATGAGATGGAGAATTTCTGGCGCTGCTATTAGCGACGCTTCATTAATATAGGTTTCCCCTGACAACGGCTCGGCTCGGTTTGGTTTACCATTTTCCATTTCCCATTTCCAATTTTTCATTTATTGATCCAGCTTTAAGTCCATGTAGCTTTTTTATTTGGTAGTCTATCAGTATGGTATCAGCTGCTCCATTGTTATTTTTATTATAACGCGGCTGCAATCGACGCCCCCGTCCTTTGTAACTGGTACTAATTTGGTTTTTTAGCTGCGATAAGTAAGTGTGAGGGTGGGTTGACTCTTTATGACGATGTCGTGTACATCGCACATTCATTAGGCTGGCAGTCAGCCTGGGTGGAGCTGGGTGGTGCTGAGTGAAGTGAAGTGGAGTGGAGTGACCAGCGACCAGCGACCAGCGAAGCAACTCATTATTGTTGTTGCTCTTCTGCTGTTTGCTTTCAATATTTCAATATTTTGACATACGCACCGAAAGTCATGGCTGGCGACCCTTTGCCTTTGCCCATTTTAAGGACCACACCCAGTCATCCCTCGACACACATACACAGAGTCCTTTGCTGTCGTTACTTGTAGTACTAACGCCCCACACCCCCCGTCAGCCCTTGCAAGCACCCAGCACCACCCACAGCCCCTTCATTACATCGACGCCTCGCCGCGGGAGATGAGAGACGGCGTCTGCTGCTTTGGCTGCTTTTGGCTGTTTCTGGCTGCTTTCGGCTGCCCGTCTCGAAATTAATTTTAAGTAGGTGGACAGCGGATCGCTGTTGCTATATTTCCTCATGTAACTGGGCGCTGTTGTTGTTGGGCTTGTTGTTATTTTGACTTTCATTTCATTTTGTTGTCTTTTCTTTTGTGGAAAATTTATTGCGGTTTCTCTTCCGGCATTTTGGTTTTCTCTTCGCTTTGCGTAATGAATTTTTATTGTGATGGCGCGTTTGGATTCACTTCCTGCTTTCCTGTCTGCCAGCCACCCGGCTGAAAGCCATTGCCTCAAGTCGTCGAGCACTGCGCTTTATCTTTAGCTGTTGCATATTCATGATACTCTCCCTTCCAACCCTCAGCCACTCTCTCCCTCTCTCTGTCTCTCTCTCCATGTCTGTAACAGAAGTGAACATCATTCATTTATGGCCAAACTGAAGACGCCCATGCGGAAACTCTGCCTGAATTTATGTATTTATGTTTGTGGCAAGCATATGCATCACTTTTACTCAACGCACATGCTGCTCAGACAGATGGTCCTTAAACACCCATTCTTCACATAGTTTCGGCTAATAAACTGTTGCATAATCTAAATGATTAATGTTTTAACAATGGCTTGTTTAAATATTAGTATGATAAGCCATTTTGCAACATATGCTGTGGCACTTTTAATTCCATAGTTATATCTTTGTTGAGTATGTAAATGTTATGACCGAAAACTGACTCAACTTTCATGCAGTTGAGAATTTTGATACTAGCCACACTTGAACACACTTCAAGAACAATCCACTAAACATAAGCAGAAAGATCTTAAGTGAATGCACATTTATGTATATAAATAAAATGAAATTTATTCTTCTTCATATTTGGGGAAATATTAAACGAGGTCCTTAGGAAACTTTTAATTAATTGATTAAAATGCTTGAAACGTGGTTGAGCTTAAAAGTATGAGAAATAATAACTAAATAAGAATTCGGCCAGGATGATTCTGCATTCCCGGCAACAGATCAGAAAAAGCATATTTAATCTTAGCTACAAAAATTAAATCCCCCAAAACGAGCAGCTCACCAATGAGGCGCAAATCCACACAGTCAAGGTCACTGCTGGTGTGTCTGGCAGGGCAGAGGGTGGCAGCTTGGGTTACGTCACGTGCCGCTCATTAAACGCATAACTTGATATTTAAAATAAAAATTAAGATACTGAGAAATCAGCTGGTTTGTGCCACTGATTGCTGATGACTGTTACCTTTTCGATACGCAACACCCAGCCCAGGCTGGGCGACAGGCGGCACTCCTCCTCCTCTTGTTCCTTCTGCTCCTGGGCAGGGTCGCTTCTTAATTACTGGCTGCGTTGCTATTGTTGACTGTGCCAAATCTGCGGCTTAATGCATAATTCAGGGGGCACAGACTACAAGCAGTCCAAACGGCCCGACCGCAACCCTTCTCAAAAGGCGACGCACGGAAAAACACGTTTAGACGTCAAGTGCGCTTGAGCGTAAATTAATTAGGCCAATTAAAGCGCCTTAATTGAGCTGTGCTGGCACAAGGACAACACCAGTCAGCACAGCGCAGACTTGATGTCCTCTTTGTGTTACAGCCTTCAGCCTTTGCTTTTCTTTTTTTTTTTTAACTTATCTCCACAGCAGGCAGTTTGTCTTAACTGCAGCGCTTACTTCGTCTCTTTTGGCCAAAATCTGCGCTGATTGCGCAATCGCTACTCCTGTCTCCTGTCCCCTGTCTCCTGTCTCCTGTCTCCTGTCTGCTGTCTATGTTTATGGCATAATTGTAGCGAGCTTTCTCTCTCTCTTTCTCTTTGACTTTGTTTAAGACTTATGCTTGAGCTAATTGCATTAATTGACTGCGCGTTTTGTTGGCCAGATTGTTCAAACACAACATTTATAAAACTGTTTTATTTAAATACACTTGGACTGAGAGAGAGACAGCGAGAGAGAGAGAGAGACGGATTGTGGTTATATTACGCAACATTAGCCACCGGAAGCTCTTCAAGTTTTGACTATCAATATCTTTAAGGCTGACTGCAGTCGTACTCATAGAGACATAACTCCTAAGCGCCAAGAACAACAACAGCAACAACAAAAATATGCGAATGACTTGCCAACAAAGTTTTGTAAAAGTCAAAGAAGCAACTCAAAGTGGCAAACAAAACGGGGGGCCGCCTGGCAATTCCCCAAAGTCACATAACTTCAACGAGGCAGCGATGGAGCCTGCAATAAAAGGAGTAAATTCCAGCGAATCCTTTGCCAGCCAAGACACATTCGAGTCTCTATCTCGCTGGCTGTTTGTGTGGGTGCCTGTGTCTGGCTGTGTGTGAGTTTGTCTGCTTGCCTCTTTGTGCTCTCTGCAGTGAAAAAATGGTTAAAGCGAACTTTTCACATTATTTTTGAGCCATTTCGACCTCATTGAAGCGCAACACAAAGCATCACAAAGTGCCACCAACGCCACAAGCCCCCCCATCAGTTACTGGGTGGAAAGCAAAACGAAGGGAAATCTATTTGTGATATATACTTTGCCAAAAAAAAAAAACAAAAGGAAAAAATGGGAAGCACCAGGCAAACCCGCAACCCAAAATTTGTGGCTCAGGGCGGAGGAGGTTTCAGGATGTTTTCAATAGCAGCAGGACTGCAAGGTGTCCGCTTGCCACAAGACCATGAAGTGCAGGTCTCACACAGTCCTCCCAGCTGCCTGCCTCTCGATGACGCCTAACGACTTGTGAAGCAATTGAGTTGAAAGCTGAGCTCACTCGGTAAATTCCTTTAGCATCGACAGCAACAACAACAGCAGTAGCAGCAGCAGCAGCAGCAGCAGCAGCAGCAGCAGCAGGAATAGAAGGTAGAAATAGCCAAGGCGTTCACTTTACGCCGGTTGCGACATGATTGCGTTGCCATTTCTGTTTATGCAACTCAATAAATCAAGTGGTGCCCCCAACCACCCCCTGCAATTGTAACCGTCAACGAAAACGAAAATGAAAACGTTAACGGGAAAAACCAAAAAAAAAAAAAAAAAAAGAAAGGGCGCCGAGCTGTCCGTGTCCGGTCTCCGGCAAAATAAAAACGCAACAAAGACGCACCATAAAAATAGTTAAAGGCCGAAACGGCAAGAACCAAAGAGGCAAAGAAGCGAAGGAGTAAAGGGCGAAATGGCCAAACGAAATGAAAAACTGAAACTGAAACTGATTTCACGCCATGCGAATATCAATTTCAAATTTGCCAAAGAATCCCTCCCGCCACGCCGAAAAAAAAAAACTACAACAAGTAGCGACTCGCTTTTTCTCACTGTGTGTGCCACACTTCAGCGCACAGCTTGAACCAGCAGCGGAGGTAAGGCGTAAGGGTTTAGGGTTGAGGGTTGAGGGTTGGGGGCAAGGGTTTCGCCATACTCGCAACTTAGTTCTTCTTCTGTTTGCTCGCTCTTCTTATTTGTCTGCCCCGCCGCGCTCGGGGCTTTTTATTGCGCGGCTCGCCACGCGTCTAATGAAGTGCTGATTGTGCGACCGACCCTCGAGCTTGTTAAGCACTCGCCGAGA
The DNA here is from genome assembly GCA_035041535.1 of Drosophila cognata. Classification (NCBI taxonomy): domain Eukaryota; kingdom Metazoa; phylum Arthropoda; class Insecta; order Diptera; family Drosophilidae; genus Drosophila; species Drosophila cognata. The sequence continues at coordinate 4,515,889 of JAWNLC010000571.1, read as the reverse complement.
GACTCTCCAACTTCAGAGGCAACAACAACAACAACAACAACAACAATAAAGTAGTAGTTGGCAGCTATAAACACTGGCCAACAGGCGAGACGACCAGCTGCCACACTTGAGTTGACCTTTGGATGGGATTCAAATAAGTAAGTGTTGCAACTGAAACGCCTGCATTTTCGTCACGTGTGGCACGCGGCTGGCTGCCACTCGTTTAGATGGTAGATATCTGTGGCACAAATGATTAATTCGTTTCTATATCTATGAATGAGAAGTAGATTTATTTATATTTATCATTGTCGTCTGCCTCGCTTGGCTTCCCTTCTTCACTTTGAATATCCTTACAGAGGGTATAACAGCCGTAATGCTTCGCTGGCGATATCTCATATAAAATATATACAGATGTACATATACATATATAAATCATAATAATAATAATAAGACTAAATAAAAGTAGCACTCGATCAGCATCATCATTTGCCTATCTGCCTGTCTGTCGGTTTCTAAGTAAACTTGCCTCTTGGGCTTGCAACAATCTTAATAATGGTTGGCACATATGTCAAGCAGCCGCATCGGGCCACTATATCATGTCGGTGCCATAGGAATTATCCGCCGAAACAAGAGTCTTGGATTCTAAAAGGAAAGTGAACTTCTTGTACTACAATTTTATTTTCAAACAGCAGAAATCACTTTGAAATATTTTATTACAATTATTTTGGATATTTATTTTGAAATTCGGGATTTTCTTATATTTTATTTGAAATTCTAAATCCCATAAAATAAGAATAATAAAAATGTATATATATATACAGGTTCGATCAAAATCGATCGACTATATTGTGGTAATAATCAATATATGGATGATATTTTGTAGGAATATCTTTTTAGATAATGCAATTAACACGACTAAACTCATCAGTTAAGAGTATTGTTAAGTTCACAACATTTTCTTGCCAACTATCCTCCTATATCTCCATTTTATCTTAAATTAATGGTTGCTAAATCTAATCAATTCTGTAAACTCCACTCTCCGACCCGAGCGTATGTAAACTTCAACGTGGCAAGAATAGCTGTGTTTTCCTATCATATATATACATTTTTTGGCAGCACTGTGAAATACTATAATCAGTTTGCCATAAATTAAGATCAGCCAGTCAAGAATACCGAATATACGTATTGTGTATGAGATTTATGTGTCTGTTGCAAAGATAGACAAAAATATGACCAGTTGATTTAGATTTTCTCCCGCTGCGCTGTGTAGCATGCACTTTTTTCTTCTTATACTTTGATATCGAAGGTATCGCAGTATATTGGGTTTATGCAACGTCCGTCTGTCTGTCTGTCCGTCTCTGCGTCTTTTTCGAAACTCTTAGAGATAGGTACTTGAAACTTGTAACATAAACTGGTCTGTGCCCGAGTCAGACAAAGTATAAGAATTGGAGTGATACCTCCTTTTGGAGGCTAGGATCGATAATCGATCTATAATTGCAAATCGATAATCTCGATAATTGCAAATAGATAAAATCGATATTTCCAAATGGATAAAGCCACATATCCGCATATCTTCCACAAATTTGTTGGTAACCATCTTCTTACTTCTAACTCCTCTGAGAGATCGATAAAAAATTGGATGGACACGTCCACTCCGCCTTCCTAAGCCGATAAGCCTGTCTGTGTAAGTCGATAAGACAATACTTATGGTGTCAAAGTATTTCGCAGTCGGATACGCCCGGCTGCGACATTCTTTCTGGCTTTCTTTTGGCCCTATGAAGTTTTGGGCAGAAAACTTTGTCTGCGCCACTCTGGCCAAGACAAAACCCAACCCAACCAACGCAGTTGCTGTAGTTGCAAGCAGACGCAACTGTTGCCAACAATTTTGGCTAGCACCCATGTGTTAGACATGCAATTATAATGAAAATCATAATCATCGCCATCGTCATCGCCATCGTCATCGTTATCGTTATTCTCATTATTATTTCACATTCTCGTCCTCATCATTGTGCCCTGATTTATGTGCTGCTGGCAGCTTTCCAAATTTAATTACAAAGCGGCGCTTTGAGGCGCCCAAAATGAGCAGAAAATTGATATACAATGAAATTTGAATTGTACGCCTCGTTCGCAAGGGTTGCAACATTCAATGAATCTGTGCGCCCCCCTGTGTCGGTTTGTACACCTCCCCCCCCCCCCGCCGCCCATTGTCTGCGCTAAAAAACTTGTTAATAACATAAACACAATTTGTACGCACAACCCCCAATGCCTTTATATCTATATATATATGTGGAGGACCACCCCCATTGCATAAAACATTTGACACCGTTCACAAATCATATAATCGTCTGCGTCGCCGTCGCCGTCGCCGTCGCAGTCGCCACTGTTTCAATAATCAAATTTAAAATATTCTTTCCACACTTGTGCGAGGGTTCCTTCCTTATTTATCCTTCAACAGTTGTTTGTTTTGTGTGCTGCGCATTCGATTGTTGCCCCAGAAATACTCTTTCTCGCATTCTCTCTTTCTCTATCTCTTCCTCTTGCTGTTTCTGTTTCTGTGTGTGTGTCGCGAACTTTATTGAGATTTATTGCAGTTCAATGGGAGACACCCTGGGTTTTGTTAGCTTCAGCAGACAGCATCCATCGCTGGTTCCCCGTGGCGTCTGCTATTAATACGAGCATATCAGGTTATCTAGCATATAACAGTGGAAAATCTCCAACGGTGATTTCCTCCTTTTGTGCTGCATCTGCGTATCTGACTACAGATATTTGGAGTGAACTGCAAATACAGCCATGATTTGTGTTGCTTCTCCTGGGGCATTGCTGCCAGCCCATTGTTAGATTAAAGCGTTCAAAGGAGCAAAAGTGCACTGCAAAAAAAATATCTTAAATACTTTGTGTGTTAAGCTTGGAGCTTTTCCGCAAGCTGAATATCCCAAAACTGTCTGATTTGTGTTTTTTTTTGCGAATGTATGTAACAGGCAGAAGGAAGCATCTCCGACCCGATCAGCATCAACAGCCGAGTCGATATAGCCATGTCCGTCTGTCCTTCCGTCTCAGAGACTATAAGAGCTAGAGATAGGTTCTCGAATACCAGGCGCAGATAAAGTTTGCTTTATTTGATCGATAACTGCCTCCGTTTCTCGAATAACGATTCTTTTCGATTTCCGACAACAACAAATGCAACAATTTTAAAGGCAGAATCTTCTTATTAATATGTTTTTGTGTGTATTCTGGAGAGTTCCGTTACCTGTATGTATGTATGTATGTGCACGTCTTTGGAGCCAGTCAGATCGGGCCAGATCAAGCTTGTGGATAAAGATATGCATTGCCTTAGTTTCATCTTGAAGATCTTCTCACATTTGGCTGCAAGACTTTTCAAAGGGAAATTTGACAATAAAACTAGCATAACAACTGGGTTCAGGGTATATCAGAGTCGAGCTCACTCGACTACAGCTTTCTTAAAAGAGAAAACCGAGTACCTAATTCAAATTTCCTAAAGCTACACATAAATTATGAACATTTTAACTACATAAATTTTAATATTTGACTTTTAGTAAAGTTCCAATTTCCTGAATAATGAATATTTTCTTGATTTTGGGGCACACATTTTTGGCAGAAAAATGCTTGAATCATCGCTCGAATTAAATTGTTGGCTGAACAATTGATATTTTGCATGCCTGAAAGGGGGGCAACTCATTTCGATAACCCGGCTGTGGACGGATCAGATATTATTTGGCATTGACGATAATGTGCACTGGAAGGCACGCACCGTCAGGCGAGTTAGGCCAGTTGGAGCAATTGGGCAGCTTGGGCCCAGGGGCTATCAGCATGTTTGACGCTGACGCCCACAAGCAATATCGAATTCCAGTCTCGACTTCATTTGACTTCCTAACTGCCCTGTCATTAAGCACCACCCTGTCCTCAACCGACGCACAACGAGAGACAATCATTTATCGCAAAGCGTATTCCTCATTTCAGGCAGCCTTCATTAATTTTTACCCTCTCCCCGCCAGGTCCTGTTGTTTCCCGCCATCGAAGCGTCGGCAAGTTTATGACGCACTTGCGTGCTTGAAGCCCCTGGCAAAGGAGCATTTGTTGCGTTGTCCTGGTCTGTCTGTCTTCCTGCAGGCAATGCCATATTGCATTGCTTCTGCGGCCGGCTTGTCGCTGACATCACCAGGCTGCATTTTTTTTTTTTTTGGTGGTGCGGGGGTGTTGCTGTTGTAAAGGACCTTTGCCTCTGTCTCTCACCTTCGTCCTTTTCCCTTTCCACACATGCAATAGTAATTTGTTTTCATTTAGCTCAACGCTTTTATTTGGCATTTAGACATGCACACGTTGCAGTAGACGGCATTTCAGACCAAGGGTTGTTGCTCCCCTTATCCTGTGTCCAGGACCTCGTTACTGTTACTGTTGCGGAACGTGTTTTCATTTTTGTTGTTTTGTTTTTTGGTTTTCTGTACGCTAGGCCGCTTCATAAATGTCATTTAAGTTGTACGGTTCAATTAATAATATATATGTGTAAATGCTCGTGTTTTGCTTTCGGTTGCGTGTCATTCGCTACAGTGGAAATTTCGTGGAAATTTCGTGGAAATGCCGTGCTGTTTGCTTAGACAAATGTAGCGCAACATTTTCTTAAAGTGACACACATTTGTTTTACGTCAGCTATTTGTTTTCTTAACTAGAAGTTGTTTTGCTGTTTCTCCGAAGTCAGTGCAGAAGCTATTTGTTAATTGAAAAATTAGTTGGCATTATATTCAAGGAGCGGTTGCAAGTTTTTCACTTAATTGTATGATTTTTTTCTTATTATTATTATTTTGATGCATCTACACACTCATCTATTAGTTGACTCCAAGTCTCGTCTGCAATAGTTTCACTCAACAGTTATGACGAGCAGCTAACTCAGTCTTTGGCAAAGAAATGGGAGTCTGTCTGTGAAAAGTTTGCTTGCACTCGCACAAAACAAGTCGACGCCAAACTGGTGGAATGAGCTCAAATGTGACAACAAGCAATATGGACAAAGCCAAGAACAAGGATAACAATGTATACTTGAAGCAGTTGAGCGACGGGATTTATTTATTTTTATTTTTATATTCTGCGAACGGAAGCCGGAAGTTGCTTTTGTTGTGCTGTAAAATGAGAAGAAAATATGCACAGGATATGCAAAAGTTTTGCATGAAATATTTCCTCACTTTTTTTTTGGGTTGTTTTTGTTTTTTATAGAAAATTGACTACAATAAAAACTTGCAGGTTTGTTTTTTTTTTTTTTGGTAAGGTACATAGATGAGAATGGCGTGGCGAGTTCATTACGAAGGACGCATTTCAAGCTGAACCCAAAAGGTTCAATGTCATGTGGCAATCACGTGAGTAGTTGCCTGGTTTCCCTTTGTGCTCATTACAAACTGCGAGTGCTTAAATGTTTTGTTGTGTTTGTTTTTTTTTTGTTTGCCTTATAAAAGTGGAAAGTCTTCAGAAGTGTTGTGCATAATTTTCAAATTCACTTTTATGTCTTGCTGGCCCTTGCTGGCAAAGATATTGTGTCGGAGTCTTATGCGCACTTGACACGCATTCCACACCACGTTCAACCCTCTGCCCCCGCGCAGCTAATCACAAAAAGCCAACACCAAAAAGAAACCCAGACCTGCCGAATCATTGCGAAACATTCACACAGACACACACACAAATATACATGTGTGTGTGAGTGTGTGTTTGCCCTTATTTTACGTTTATTTTGCACTCTACTGCAATCAGAGTGCCACACATTTGGCTAGGTTTTTCTACTCCGGTCTTTTTTTTGTAGTCCCCTGCGGCATATTACCTTTTTATGTTTATGTTCCAAGTCCGAGCCGTGCGTAAAAACAACCACAATTGCACCCAAGCACCCCTCTCGCAGCCAGCCTCGCAACGTGCCTCGCAGCCTGCCTCGCATCATCTGCTTTTGCCGGGGCGGCAGTTTAAAATGTTCACATATCTGACAAATATCCATTATCACGCCACGTACTCCCAGTTGTTGTTGTTGTTGTTGTGCGTCAATATTCGTAATTTATAGTTGATGATATTGCAGAAAATTGACGCCTTTGCCCCACTACCTCCACCTCCACCTCCACCTCCACCTCAACCTCTGTGGCGGCCTCCGCCCACTCTTTAAACATGCTGCCGCATTTTTTTATGCCAACGTCCACTCCAATTTCAGCCTCTCTTTGCCGATTCAGCTTTCAATTCGTGATTGCTTCTTAGCTGAAGGACTACCTCTGTGCCACCCACCTCTCCTCTTCGGAGTGTGTGTGTGTGTGTCCACATTACTCCGGCTGGGGCATCCATGACTGTCGAATAGTGCCGTTTGACACAGTCCACCCGCATTACCGCTTACGTGAGCAACACTTGACGACCGACTCGCCATGAGTTGCATCTTTTTAATCCTGCTGTGCTCCATTCCTCGACTTCTTCGATCCTCCACTCCTCATGCCTGTCATGTGTCCACGCGCCATCTCAGCTCATCGCTTGCGCAAAAATTTCGCATTAAGTTAATAAGATGACGCAATACACGAAACTTGAATCTGTGTTGCACTCAGAAATCACTGATACCAATATTGAGTAATGTTGCACCATAATTAAGCAGTCGCAATACTCGAAAAGAGCACACAAAATAATGAAACACAATTGAGCAGTCAATTTGCAACACGAGTTTGAAGTGCGGCTGCAAATATCACTTGAAAAATGATTATTTGATTCCCTTCAGTGAAATGCACAAATCATTTTAATAATATTTACTTAAGAGCAATTAAAAGTAAGTAAAATTTAATACTACACTTGAAGAATTTCAATCATAAATCTTAGACAACAAAATTCATAATTGAAGTAAGAGAAAATTTCATGCTCAAATCCTAATTGAAGTTGAGTGCAATAATGCACTTTTTGAAATTCAATCAAAGTTAATAATCAAGATGAATATCTGTAATTTGGATTAAAAAATACTGCAGTGTTTCGCTCAGTGTACATGTCAGGAAGCTTGTCTACGAATCATTTCGCTGCCGGACACTAGAGGCTCTCCCTGCAGCAGTTGAACAAAAAATGGAAATGTGCCTGAAATATGGCAAAAGATGTTCGAATTTCAACATTTTGCGGCCGCTGCCACAAAGCTAATTAGAGACTTCAGTTTCCGCACGTTTTAATTCGGAAACTTGCTTAGTGATTGCTTTGGTGCACAATTGGCACTCCTGACACCGCTGGATGGCTGCCTGGCTGCCTGGCTGCCTGGCTGCCTGATCTGGTCTGGTCTGGTCTGGTGTGGTCTGGTGTGGTCTGGTTTGGTTGCTAGCAAAAACTTAATCATATCCATGCATAAGTTGTGTGTGTGGCAAGTGAAGGGCAGTTTTCGATTTGAGCTATTTATATAGCAGCTCTGTGTCAGAGGGGTGGCATCCCACATCCCACATCCCACATCCAGTATGGATATTTGTTCACATCAATTTAATTTATCATTCAGCTATTTGCACTGTATAAGCTCGCATCACGGACCAACTTTTGCAATTCCCACATGCTTTTCGTTTGCATCTGCAACTCAGCTCAACTCAACTCAACGGATACGGATACGTATACGTAATATTTATGTTTCATTCTGCTTTGTGCCATACGCATCCAGACACAAACAAACAATTAGGAAATGCTTGGTGTGTGTGTGTGTGTGTGTGTGTGCAAAAATCTCAATTGGAATTATTTCTAGCTGCAAGTTTGCGTAAGTTTTGTGATTATTACAAACGTGCATCTAATCCATGATTACCGATTTATTCATTTACCCCCGAGGATTGTATGGCAATTAAATGTGTACGGCAATTTAGTGAAAACAAATGGATTTAATGAAAGAAAAACACATCCACAATCCAATAATGCCAGACCCCACAAGATGAAATGTGAATTGCATCTGAGTCAGTCGAGCGATTTGCATTCATTTCAAACAATTCGAGACACAGAAGATTCTCGTGTTTGCTAAACATGTGGCATCAAAGAGAGTAAGGCAAATAAATATTACATTTGTTTAATTTTATTGTTATTAGTGAGCACACTCAAATATTCGGAAACAAACGCAACACAGATGAGTGAGTCGAAATCTCGTTTTTAAGCTACAAGTTCAACGGCGCAAAAAGCCGGCGCATAAGATACGGAAAACAAAACAAAAAAAAAGAGAAGAAGAAATGTTTTCGACGGAAGCCGTAGCAAGATGCCGGGTAATGGAAAAGCGTAATCGCGCAAAAATTTGCCTTGTACTCTGGCCATGATAAATGATTGTCATAAATAAAGAAAGGCCCAAACCCGATGGAAATTGATGTTTAAGACTTTTTTATCGCACGATTTTGTACGGCGCGACATTGGCCACATCCCCACAGATTGCTGCCATAATAGGGTAGGGCTTGTCGGTGTGTTGAGCGGGGTGGGAGGGGGTAGACCCTAACTCGAAGTCATTAATCACAAATCGGCAGAAAGCAGAAAGCCAAAAACCGAAACCATTTGTACAGTTGAAATCGTTATTCGGGGAGGCAGCGCCAGATTAGATTGGCAGGTGAACTCTTTCACTTTTAATTATGGCTCGAAACAAACTAAGATTGCAGCAGACCAGAAGACTTTGTCGACCATTCCCTATCTCCCTCTCTCTCTCTCTCTCTCTCTCTATCTCTCTCTCTCTCTCTTTCTTTATAAGATTTATTTTGTATATTCACCAACTATTCACATTTACAATGTGTGTATCCAATTGAATATTTCCAGAAGACTTTGTCGACCATTCCCTATCTCTCTCTCTCTCTCTCTCTCTCTCTCTCTCTCTCTCTATCTCTCTCTCTCACTCTCTCTTCCTTTCATTATAAGATTTATTTTGTATATTCACCAACTATTCACACTTACAATGTGTGTATCCAATTGAATATTTCCAGAAGACTTTGTCGACCATTCCCTATCTCCCTCTCTCTCTCTCTATCTCTCTATCTCTCTCTCTCTCTCTTTCTTTATAAGATTTATTTTGTATATTCACCAACTATTCACATTTACAATGTGTGTATCCAATTGAATATTTCATAAATTCTCCAATTTGAAATTGATTCATTCATATTCATATTCATATTCATATATTCATTTGAATGTTGCAATTGATTAATCAACACTTAGTTAAGATTGTTTCACAATTGTATTTATTAATTTGAATATGAGTTTGTATAATTTATGGCCAAATGCATATTAGAGTAATTTACGGCTTTTATATTCAGTACTGTTGAAATGGAGCCGTGTTCAAAATGAAACATTTTAATTCGAATATCGAATCGAATTCGCCATCTGCTTGTCGATTACTTTCGATTATTTATGAGTTAAACACGATTCATATGTCAGCATGTGACAAACACATTTGCACAGCGTGTAAATGCAATTATTTATAGGTGATCAATAGTGCACAGAGCCATATCCATATACTAGATATACATACATATATGCCTATGTGTACATGTATGTATATTTATTGTAGACGTGCCCATGGGTGAATCGGTAAGCATTCGCACACGTGCTCTCTTCCCTTCCGAGCGAAACTCGGAAACAGGAAAATCATCTTCTTAATCTTAATTGCGGCACATTAGCACAATAAACCAAACGAATGGCCAAACATTATCATAAATAAAACAGCAGCCAAGGACTATGGCTCAATGCACGCCAGGATGTCCGCATGATTTCGGACATGTGTGTATGGGCGTATTCGACTATTTGTGTGTGTATGTGTGTGTGTGTATGTATGTGTGTGGGTGTGTGTGTGTGATTCTTGCCAGGCTTTTATTTTGCCGTCAAATTTCGACCAGTTTAGCTATGGCTTGAGCCAAGTGCTTAAATATTAATAATGTAATATTGCAGCAGCCAGACACGCCCAATGGGGCAGCAGCAGAAATGAGCATACTAAAGATTAATGCTAATGCATTTTTGCATGCCCTCCCATATCCCATATCCCATATGCTGTATCCTGTATCCTGTATCCTGTATCCTATGTCCTGTGTGTCCTCACGTTCTATTCCAATTTCCGTGTGCAATTAGTTGTGTGAATAATTGTGAAGTCCTTTGTGCGTTCACTTATGAATATTTGTTAAGGTGCAGCAACAGTCGACTGTTGTGTTGCTGCCATTCTGTTCGATAAATGAAAGATGAGCACTAACACTGCTGGGGCAGCTAACTCAAGCTAACTTTAATGAAACTGAAGCATTTGTCGCTGGCCACCTTCACTCCCAGATATGTACACGTATGTGCGAAATAATCGTTGCAAATGTCTGATTTTATCACCGTTGAACACTATTTTGAAATGAGCTCTTTTCAAACAAGCTGCAAGTAAGAAACGTTGGAGTCGGACGTAACCGACTGCGGCATACTCTGCAAACAATATTATTATCATTAATGTGCCGTTTGAATTTGGTGTGCTTTGAGCCTTGAATAATCATTCAAATAAAATAACCAAAGAAAAGAAACTTTCGTATTGTTGGATGTGGCAAGGATACGTTGTTAGCCATCTTCAGAGAAGTTTCCTTGTAATTCACCCTCATGGTTAAGTAACCTTAGCTGCAAAATATGAGGTTCCTTATTAATCGTTGAAGGAGGTTTCTAGAACTTGATAACAACATTTTCGAGAGACAGAAACTTTTTCGATTTTTGGAGGTGATTTTTGGATTTTTGGTCACGCCGGCTCAAAAATAGTTGAACATATGGGGAAGAGTGCTAGAGGAAAGGCCGATGTGGGTGTGGCTTACATATTTATATGTCGATTTTTGATGGCGGTCAGCAGCAAACCGCGCTTTAAGTTTGGCGATGCTTCATTTTAAATTGTGGGAATTGATAGATTTAATCGATTAACACCATCGATTTAAATCGATAAATCGATTTCAGTAATTATGGCAGCATACAATCTATGGGAAATATCCCTGAACCCTGTATTCAGCCTCTCTTATCCAGAGTTCCAAATATTTGTATGTTTATTTTTGATGACTCAAGCAAATTTTATTTATTTCGCATTTTGTATCGTATCAAAAAGGGTAACAATTTTTTCTACCACAACTTAAAATTCAACTTTCTTTAACGTGATTCGATTCGGTGGAACTTTAAACTACAAATTGGCTTAAGCAAAAAGGCGGCAATTTGGCAATTTTCAAAAGGTGAGCTTAAAAGCTGAAGCAATTTGGCTCATTCGACGGAATAGTATACAAAATGAGGACAGACAGACTGACGAATAGACTTATATGTCTATATCGACTCGACTGGCGATGCTGATCATGAATGTATATACAATATGTATTCGGAGACGTCTCCTTCAAGGCATGACAAACATTACAAGAATAATTGAAACTATTCCTCATATTTGACATTAAATTAACAAACAAAAGCCGTAAAGTAAAAACACAATTACCACAAGATACACACATACACACACACACACGCACACACACACACACACACACACACACACTTACACACACATTGTTACAGTCACAAATGACAAATCCAGGATAATTTATTGGCTTTAACACCTTTTTCTCCATTTATTTTATTACTATTTTTTTTGTTGTTGGTTGTTGTGGGCACAACAAGAAGGGAAAGCAAATGTGGCACGGGTGGTGGACTTACGCATACCTACAAAAGTCAGGGGGTGGGGGCATGCAACACGAAAAACTATTAGCACTTTCAAAATTTAAGCGGATTAAGTTGAGGCACACTGCAGGCCGAAGCAGTTTAAGGGATCTATATACACACACATATATATATGTATATATATGTGTGTATATATGTATGTAGTGCAAATAGGGGTGGCTGTTGTCGCATCTGGTCAAACCAGCGCATCGGGCCAAAACTCAAACAACAAATGCCTGCTGAGAACTGAGCCTTGCTGCAATTCAACTAATTTGCGGGCACACAAACAGATATAAAAAACAACAACAAAAAAAAAACAGACAAAATTAACCGCAGTAAAGCAAATAAACAGGACAAAAAAAGTGGGTATGAAAAAAAGTGAAAATGTGTGCGAGTGGTGGGCGGGGTGTGGGCGTGGCTGCTTGAATGGGGCTGTTTACATTGCAAAAAGCATTCGAGTGCAGCGCAAACAACATTGAGCAACAACAACAGCAACAACAACAACAACAACGACGACTGCCAACTGATAACAACAACTCACAGATTGGCCATGCAACATGGAGTTTCGGCTGCACGCATACCCTCTGCGACCCACGTGAGGCATGTAGGTTGAATACTTGCAGCATCCGCTCTCTTAAGCCCACCAACATCAGCCCTATTGTTGATGTTCTTGTTGTTGTTGTTGTTGTTGTTGTTGCTGCTGCTGCTGCTGTTGCTGCTGTTGCTGCTGCTGTTGCCAATTCAATTCAATTGTTTTGCCTTTTTGCGCAAATGTGCGGCAATCACAGCGCGGCTTGTTTGTTTGCCGCTTGTTTATTTGTTTGCCCGTTTTGTAGTTCTTTCTCTACTTTTCGCTGCCCCCCTCCCTCCTCTCCACGCCTTCAACTGTTATCAATTGGTCCCGGCGCAGGACAACCGTGTTGCCCATCTGGAGTCGACTCCAACTCCATGTGTGCATATGTAAGTGAGCGACAGTCAAGGGAATTGCAACTGACACGGAGTGAGAACAGCTGAGCTGAGCTGAGCTGAGTGCTTCAGCAATCCCGTTAAAGACACGCTCTGATCTAATAAAAAACATATATCAAAAATATGATAAACAAACGCCAAAGCAGAAGTTCAAAATTCACATAAAAAAAACCTTTTCTGGCAAACAGAAATAATTCAAATTATAATTTTTACAAATTTTGCGAAATTTTCATTTTGTAATTTTCATTTTTATGACTTCAGAAGTAATCACAAATCGTTTTTTTTCAAATTAAAGACACAACAACACTAAGATAACTTGCCCCAAATCAAAATAAAAAGTTTTCTCTTTTTAGATAAATTTCTCTTTAAAATTTACAACAATTTCAAGAGTTCGACAATTCTACTTTTACCTTTCAGTTTAGAAATAATTTATCAATTTTTAGAAATAATTCAACAAATCGCACAAAAATCATTTTGTTTGTTTTCCAAAAATCGAATTCTTGACTAACATTTTAACATTCCCATTTTTACTTATGAGCTTGAAAGGATTTTTTTTGGATTTTTGGATTTATTTATTGTCATCAGATTTGCTAAGAAATCTTAAATATAAACCAGATTAATCAAATTGGAGTTTCAAACTGAAGAAACTCAAAATCGTGTTTTCCAATTTGTTATTCTACAAAATTGATCAGTTTTCGTAAGTTAATTTACTAGTTGGGCTGGGCTTAATCTGAACTTTGAGTATTAATTGTTCATATGCAAATTTCTTAAATCCCTCCAAAAGTTTCAACGGTTGCAATAAAGTGCTGATGGCAATGCTGATGCTGATGCTGATGCTGATGCTGTCGTTTGTTACACATTTGCCCCGATAAACCTGTCAAATTGCGGTTGATGTTCAATTTTCGGCAAGCGAAAATAATTATGGAAAACTGACTGACCAGCAAAAACAAGCGCTGCTTTCGGGAAAATGATGAGTGGCACAGCTGGTCACCTTTCGCCGTCTGCGGCAGCATCTATGACTCAATTTATGCAAATTTTGTGTTGCAAAACCAGCAACGGAGATTTGCTCTTCCTGTTTTCTCCCAAAAAAAAAAAATGAAGAAAAAATTGTAAAAAAAAGGTGGAAAAATGTTGAAATTAATTTCTCGACGGCTTTTGTATGCTGCGTACATATTTTTGGCCCACTCTCCAGAACAATATCATATTTTGCGTAACGCTGTTGTTGCCACTGCCACTGTCACTGCCCCTGCTCCGGCCCCTGCCACTGCTATTGCCACTGCCTCTTGCCACTGACTTTGAGTCTGTCTCTGCGTCGTCGTCTGCTTTTGTTTATAATCCTGACCCCGTGGACTTTTTCGGCATTGCCATCATCATCAGCAACATCATCAGCATCAGCATCAGCATAAAATGACAGTTTATATATGGTTTTCATTCAGTTGCACGAACAACAAAAACAAGAGCAATAAACTGCTGGCGACTGTTCTTATCAGGTTGACCCGTGGTGTAGGTTGCTTTTGAGGTTGGGGCTTGTCTCATCTGCGCCACTGTTTAGTTTTAATTACACGCGACTCTGCTTTGCTGGCCATGCACCGTTCTTTTGTGGCATGTGCCAGGCAGGAGCGGGTTGAGCATGAGACAACTGCGTTTGAGCGCAACACAATGCTTGCAGCGAACATGTTGCAGGCAACTTGCCAAGGGTTGCAAATGAAATTTACCCCTCATCGCAAGGGAAATTAATTCGGAGTCAGTGGAGAAATTTCACTCCCACAGAGAGAGAGAGAGTGAGTGGGGGGGAGAGAAATTTACTGCTTGCTTCAGTAAATTCAATTGTATAATTACGATACAAAAATTAATTAAGCTTAAAATAAAAAATGGAAAATACGAGTAATCATAAATAAAAAAATATATTTGCACATTTTTGTTCGACGATCGCAGTGGAAAAAATTCCTAACAGCTGTCATTGGCTGTTTTGAACTACTCCTTGTCACCCAGTTGAATTCGCCGCAATTGCCTGCTGTGCTCGCTCTCGTTGTCAGTTCAGACTTGAGCCGAGTGGAGCCGACAGCGCACGAAGCATGGCGCACGAGTGTGTCGAGACGAACAAATAACGTTAATCGGCAACGCGCGCTCAGCAAAAAGCGTTTAGTAGAAGGTGAACTCTTAGACAAAGTTGACACGCTGCGCGCGCGTTCGCGTTTTACAAACAGCTCCTGCCTCAGACAAAAGATGCATGCAACTTGAGTTTGTGGACGCAGCAAATACTCAGCTACAGATACTTAATCACAAAGTGTGAAGCAATTTCGCTTCAGCCGTTAATTAATGTGTGCAAGTGACTAACCAATTTTGTGTGTGTGCTAAACTAACCTAAACTAACTAACTTAACAACTAATTAACTAACTGATAAAACTTAACATTCACTTGAGGATTACCCAAACGAATACATACAAAGTGGTTAATAATAAATACGTGCTTGTGCTTATTTTCTGGCCCATAGCAACAATAAGGTAATCATTTGCAGTGCATATCAAAAAAATTGTTAATTATTGTCATCATTTTGATTTTTACTTATTCGCATAAATAAATACATAAATAAAAACTATTTAAAATATAACTAATAATTAAAAGTGTTTGTGTTTATTCTCTCATACGAAATAAACTTAATTATTGTCATCATTTTTATTTGAATTTATTCCAAAGATATCTCAAAAATAAATGTGTAGTTTTCCCTGTCTTAAGAATGTGAAAATCGTAAGCAAACTTTCACTTGAGGATTACTTAACTTATTAAATGCAAATACAAAACTACTCGAAAAGTTCAAATAAATACATTTAAATGTATGCATAATTAAATAGATGCAAAAAGAAATTATATATAATATGCAAATAAAAATATAAATAAAAAATCTAAGAAATAAAATCGCTAAGAAATAAAGTAATTAATTTGAGTGCACCCGAGGGCAAAACATTATTAAAAAATAAAATGAAATACAAATAAATAGTTGCAATTAATTAAACTGACATCGAATTGCACACACACACACACACACAAAAGAGATAGAGAGAGAGAGAGAGGGAGATGGAGTAAGAGAGAAAGAGAGAGAGGGAGAGAAAGGGAGAAAGAGATAAAATACACCTTGGCAAAGGACACTGAGTATCGCATTAAGGACATAAACGTGTACGTGCTAAAGAGACAAAACCAGCCAACTTTGGCCAACACAGCTAACTTGGCCAAGTCAGCCAGCCAAGTTAGGCCGGCAGTGTTTACATTTTAGATTTTATGAGATAATACCCGAAAACACAATAAACAGCAAGCAAAACGAAGCCAAAATGAAATCATGAGTGCGACAAGGGGGGCAAGCTGGTGGCGAGGTGGGGGCGCAACCGCGAAAGACGCAGAGAATGTGCATTGCTTGCCACATTTACGGCTGCCAAATAAATACAGCAACAATAACACGGCAACAATAAAAACGACAACGTCTCAGCCACAAAACACACACACCAAACTTGGCCAAGAACGCGTGCGAAAATGTGTATATATGAAAATAAATATACATAAACACACATATATATATATATATATATATATACATATATATGTTAAATGTAACAAAACCAATTTTCCTTGTTTTGCCGTGGGGCGCTTTGTGGCCCGAAAAGAGGCGCCAAATGCGAGCAACCAAAAAGTAAAGCTGAAATTTCCATCAAGAAATGGAAAATGACATAGATAAAAAAAAAACAAGTAGGGAAGCTCTAGTCGAGTGAGCTCGACTACGATGTACCCTGAACCCAACCTGTTAAATATATTCTACTCTTGTTCCAAAGTCTGGCACTCAAACATGAGCAGATCTGCTGCAAGTGCAATCATATATGTACATACATATATACATATAAACGAATATCGAATATCGAAATGTATCGATAACAGAGCTTAGTTATCGATTGAATAAAGCAAACTTGATCTGCGCCGGGTATACGAGAACCCATATTCCCAATGGGAACTCTCTAGCTCTGAGTATAGTCACTGAGATCCGCCCTGGACATGGGTATATCGACTCGGCTGTTGGTTCTGATCAAGAATATATATACTTTATGGAGTCGAAGATGCTTCCTTCTGCCGGTTACATACACTTGCACAAAACCATTATACCCTTTTCACCCATTTTTAATGGGTTCAGGGTATAAAAAAAACATGCGCCGACGACGTGTGAAAAGAAAGCAAAGCAAAAACACAGCCATATGTCTGAGACGATATATGTGTATATGTATGTATATATATATATATGCATATACATATGCAGACAAAGGATATTAGGCATCACACACGCACACGCACACACACACACACATGCAAGCACAGCTTACACTCTTATTTGATATTCTTCCTTGCACATTTGGTTTTTTGTCTATTTTGCCTATTTTTTTTTGTTTTTTTTTGGTGTTTTTTCTATTTTGTTATGTTAATGCTAATGGCAATAAATACATGCTGGAATTTACAGTTGAGGCGAGCCAAGCACCAAATAATCCTTAATTATTAGTAGCGACTTAATTTGAGCATGCCATCTCTCTCCCTCTCCCTCACTCTCTCTCTCTGTCTCACTCTCGCTCTCGCTCACGCTCAGTCAGCTCTACTTGCCTCAATGTGCTGCATAAATAAGTCGTTTGCAGCTGTTGGTTTGCCATTTATTTGAGTGCGCGATTAGGCCAACAGCCTACGAATTGTTTTTGGTGCGTATCTCAATTTTGTTAGTCGCGGCATTCGTTGCGGTTGTCTTAGATGTGGCTAACTTGCCTAACCACATATAGGACAGCAAGCACACACACACACACACACACACACACACACACACACACCCCACACACACATCCTCACACACATACACGCATACAAACACACATTCCGGCATACACTTCAGCAAAAATCGAACTTCAAATTCGAGAATATGTTTTACAAACTGATAAAAATATTATTTTTATGAACTAAATTCTACAAATTTGCACAATTAATTTTTTAATGATAAAAATTAATTATCTTAATTTTGCCCACTTTTACTAAATATTTTCTATGTTTAAGTAACATATTAAAAACCTTTTAATTATTAATTATAACATTTTAATGAATCCTTTAAAAATGCATTAAAAATATTTTAATTTGGTATTTTTCAATTGCTCATTAGACTAATTTAAATTAATTTCTTTATGAAACTAAATCAAATATTGAAATTGTAAAAGTTTATTTTTACAATTATGAAAATTTCATATTTAATTTTGTCATTTATTTATTTGCGCTCTTCGGAAATTAATTTCTAGATATTATTTCTGCATAATAATTAATGTCACATCGTTACACTGCCATTAATTTTCAACTTTCAAACTCACGGGTTTTTTTTTCTGAGTGTGGGCAGAGACAAGCACAGTCGACTGACTATCTGTCGCCTAATGCAATTGATTTGTGTCGACTAATTCGATGGCGGTCGTTTATTATTTTACTGTAGTAGACTTATACACACGCGCCACACACACACACACATACACACGCACACACACACACGTAACCTGTCAAGCACTGTGTAGGCAACTGCCAGTCTTAATTCCATTAGCACAGTCGTAGCCAAAGCAATAGCATCACTCCATTTTATTTCAGCTTCATTGGTTTTTCTTAGCCCCAATTTTTTTCACACACCCACATACACATATACACTGGCACCGAAAAATTGATTGATAATCAATTGAGAGGATTTTCTTACGCCTACGACTTGCGCCTCGCTTTTCTTTTCGTTTTCCCACAGTTTTCGTGGCGCTTTTGTCTAGCTGCGGTTTTGGGCTTTTCTTGTCTGCCTCTGGATTTTCTGGTACATGATACGCTTTAATCAGCTTGCGTGGCATGGTGGGTGCCTGGGTGGGTGGTTGCGTGGGTGGGTGGGTGCTGGCCGAAGTGGTGCATATGTGGTGGTCATGCCACAAGTTGTTCTCGACTCTCAGCTAGATTTTCCTGTTGCTTTGTTGCCTTTGTCTTGCCGCCGGTCCTCGCCGCTCGTTGGGGGGCATTAAGCGCTTTAAGTAATTTATAAACGCCTTTGACTCGGCAAAAACGATACGAAACAAACGAAAACGAAAACAAAACAAAAGAAAAGAAAAGCAATAACAATTCTATTGGATTGGTTATTTTCCGTTCACTTTGGCAAGTTTCCTCCATTTTTTTTATCGCCTGCCTTCGACTGGCATCTGCATTGTGATTGTTTGGCTTTGCTGTCTGTGCGACAATGAGTTTTCGCGTCTTTATGTAATACGATTAGTCAGTTAACTAACCAGGCCAACTAGCACTCAGCCATGTTGCACTTAAAACTGAACTTTCCCCCACATATCATTTCATTTCAAATTAAATACTTAAAGCATTATCGCATCGCTCAATTAAGTGCGGTAACTGAACTTTAAACAATTTTATAAATATTAAAATCATATGTTTATTTTATAAAATCGATTTATTAAGCACTGTAGTAAATTTATATTTCCTGTGTTCATCAACTTTTAATATGCATTTTCACATTGCTGCATTTATTGCAACATCAACATGTCAAAATGTTGCTCGATTTATTTATTTATTTTTTTATTTGTGCACAGCTTTTAACTTTAATCAGCGCAAGTGAAAATTAAATTAATTAATCCTTCCATTATGGTAATATTCCCATGTTTTTCCTCTAGATAATTTCTACATTTCGATCTGAAATTGCGATAATAGATGCAAACTAATGTTCATAATTTGATACACCAAAAGCATTTAGATATGGGATCAATCTGATAAATTTGGCCAACTGAATGAATTGTGCATTTTCAATTTGCAATTTTGTTAAATTATTTGCACATGTTTTTCATTTGAACACTCGCCCAACGATGTGGACTAAATTAAGCAAAAATTAGCATTCAAAATTTGCATGACAATCTTTGAATACATTTTCAACAGACGCACAAATATGCATTCCAAATTTTAATCGTCTTAAAATAATCTAAATAATCTTCGTCAGTTTTTTATTGGATCTTCTCATTGTGCTGGCTAAAACTATCTTTTTTTGGCACATTAAATTGTCTCCTTTTGTCACTTGGCGGTCTTTAAAGATGCAAAAAAAGTAAAATTCATTTGGATAAAGCAATACATATATATATATACATGTATATATGTGTATATACGTACATACATTATTGCTCTGTTCGAGTTTTGTCATATTATATATATTTAATATAATGTTGTGGGGGGAAGGCGTGTGAGCCCGTTCAGCGTTAGTTGTTACCAAGTTTTTAATTAAATTTTATTCTGGCTTTTTGAACGACTCTGTCTCTACTCTGAATGTATGTACATGTATGTGTGTCAGCATTTCCTTACCCATTCAGTAATGTATGCCGCCGTTGAGTTCTCTCTCATCTCGAACTGCTCCTTTTTCTCAGTCTCAGACTCAGATGTGCTCAAAGGAAGACAGCAGCTTTTGTTGTTGTTTCTGTTGTTGCTGTTGCCTGGCAGGCAACCTTTCTTTTGGCCCGCCTTGACTATCATTATTACAATATTTGTAAATGCTCAACGGGGCATGACAACAAATATTTAGTCGCTCTTTGCTTGTGTACCCAAAATATTTGCGCACAAAGTTAAAATGCTTGAGCCTCAAATTTTGGCATGTGCTCTACTTTTAAATTGGTATTGGTTTACATGCGGCTGCTGCTGCTGCTGCTGCTGCTGCTGCAGCTGTTCATCTTCACAGGCCACTTTAAAAAATGTTAAGGCCCAGACAAATAAGCTGAAGACGCAGATGATGAAGAAGAAGAAGAGTTCGGTTCGGCCTATGGACGCATTATAAATCTAATTTTCAGCCATGACTAATGGCTAGCGAATGAATATGTGGCAGTCTGCTGGAAGGTGAAGGTCCTTCGGCTACAAATAAACAACAAAAAAAGTGTATTCATCAAGGAATCGCTGCGAACGCCATTTTGTACGAATTTCACGCCCAATTTGAAGTAATTTTTCATAGCTTTGCTCAAGTTTCTACTAATTACGCGCCTTTCCTCAGCTGACAGGTTTCCCTCAACAACAACAGCAACGACAACGAATACAACAACAACAACAACAACAACAACAACGGCAACTTTCTATGCGAATTCAGGCAAAAACTTTCTTCATAATACATATAACAAATCTTCGCAAGCATTTTCGCTACGCGCTGACTTGCTGACGGATTGGCAGGCGTTATCCCGGCAACATCCTTTATTTGTTATGCCTTAGCAGGATATACACACATATACATATATATATATATATATATGTGTGTATGTGTGAAATAGCAAAGACTAATTCTTGTGCCATGTTTCAGGCAAAGGCTTTTATTTTGTTTGAGTTGAAGCCTTGCAAAAGTTCCTTATTTTTCTTTCACTCGCGCTTTAATTTGGCCAATTTGATTTTCGCAGCTTTTGTCGTTGAAATGCATTGTTAAGTGAAAAACATCAAATCAGGATATAGTTTGGCTTTGCATTTAGATTATTTTTTCTCTTCGGTTTTCGGCCCACAACAATTTTCATAGCGGTTGCCATTCAACCTTTTCTTGTTCTCTGAATGGTTTTCTTTCTCAAGAAAATGGACTCACAATTGTGCGCCAACCTTTTCATTGCTCACGCATTTTGAGAAAGGTTAACTTAAATATTAATAAAAATAAATATCAGACATTAAGATCTTGAGATTACCAGCGTAAATGGCTCGCTTTATGCTGGCTTCAACTTATACACAAATATTCCATAATTATGAAATAATTTTCAACTTCAAACTTGAAACTATGGCCAGCAAAGCTTTTCAAAAATATTCCCGTTTAATTATTTCGGTGAAGCTGAATTGAAACTTGCCGTGAAACGCTCGAGTTAAAAGTTTCTAATTTTTCCATTTAACGCAACTCGCTAAAGTTTCAAAGGCAACTCATTTGAGGCAAGGTGTGAAATCGGTTACATGGCAACGCTTTTCCAATATTTTGTGGTCTAATTAAAACAGTAGGCGTGGCTGCAGGCAAACAATGTTTCGCAACATAATAATTTGAGCGGATTACCAGCCCCTCATCATCATCATTATCATCATCATCATCAAATCAACCCCAGGCGAATTTAATGATTATAACTTGAAAATGCTCTTTGCACATGTCAAAACTGAGCAAATCGACATTAAGTGAAAATGTTTTTGGTATGCTAAATTTCCATTCGAGCCAATTTGCAGGTGTTGCATAAACCGCAAACGTTGCCGACTTTAAGTGCAAACGGCAGACACTAAACTCGACTCAACTCAACTCAACCCAACTTAACTCGATTCATTTGATTTCGCATATGTATTGCAATTTCAGTGTGCATTTCAGACAACTGAAAAGTCCTGCTTTCGGCCTGGTTTTGGCCTGGTTTTGGCCTGGTTTCTGCATGTGGGCCATTAATATAATGAATTTGTTTGCCAATCTATTTACTTGCATTCGAACGACATTTCGATTTGTATGCCTGTATTTGAAGTTGCATGCCTCATTTTGTCCCAGAACAAACCACTAATTAAATTGAGTGTGCCAATCGGCTTGGGCATTTTCACATCACTTTGACTATCGACTTGTGCCAATTGCCAAGGGTAACTCATCTGTTTGTCTTTCTTTTCGGTAAGCTAATTTCCCAAATGTAGGTTATATCTTTCCACAAATCTGCCTTTTACCTTGCAGCGTAAATTTGTCTTCAATTTAGAAAGACTCTTTTCAATTTCCAGTTTATATTTTATACTCAACTCCTACTTCGCCTCTAAGGCTGACAGCAGCAATTTAAATAACTTAAAAATGAGCTTAAAAATATATTAATGTAAAGAAAAAAGGCTTTCAAATTAAATTTGTTTTTCAATATATTTTTCGAAATTATTTCGACAAACAAACGTTTCTAGTTTTCAGGGCTTTTCCTTTCTTATGCTCAATACAATTTTTTGTCTGCGAGTGGTA
The DNA here is from genome assembly GCA_035041535.1 of Drosophila cognata. Taxonomy (NCBI): domain Eukaryota; kingdom Metazoa; phylum Arthropoda; class Insecta; order Diptera; family Drosophilidae; genus Drosophila; species Drosophila cognata. Next base: position 4,493,325 of record JAWNLC010000571.1, on the reverse strand, counting down.
GATGAATTTCTTTACAATTCCGTTTGAAGTATGTTATGAGAAAAAAAGAAATGAAAAATCATTCTTTTAGCGAGGGCTCAATTCAAAGAAGAGGGTCAACAGACTCTAAAGTCCAGAGTCCTTTGAGAGTAACAATTTGTGTGCAGCCAATTAATTGAGGCTGTTCCTGTTTGTTGCACGTTGACAGCTCGCAATGTGTCTCCATTTATTGGCCATGTCAGTGATGACGTCACAGCCGGTTGGCACGAGTGCATTTGCATTTTGCAGAACCAACTAATTATTTCGTCTTCATAAAGATATATTTGGGCCATAAAGTAAATTTGTGTTACTTAGATTAGGCTAGTAAAAATAGTACACAGAAGGGAAGATAAATATCAGAAAATATATATTTAAGAAAACAGAAGGTCAATATAAATATATGTATGTCTAAATATATATCGGCTATCATGTTTATCTAAAAATATGTTCGACTTTTGGGCGACATTTTCATGTGCGTTTGAGTTCAATTGAAATTAATTTGAACAACTTAAATTAAGGAGCAAGTTGAATTTGTACACACTACATTATTAATTGGCTGGCTGTGCGTGTCGCTGCTACTTACTAGAGAGTTCCCATTCCCGTCCACTACTTCAAGGATCTACTGCAGGTGCTGTGCCATGTGCCATGTGCCGTGTGTCGTTTGCCGTGTGCCGTGTGCCGTGTTTCGTGTGTCGTGTTTATTAATATGCAAAATTAGCGCTTTACGATTCGTTAATTAAAATTCTGTCGTTGCCAGCAACGTGCTTTCCCAACTGTTTGACTTTTAATAGTGCTCATTAGTTTATTGAAGTGGTTGTGGGGGCGGCTTATATTATATTTGACTGTGAAAGATGCTTATTACAACAGCAGTCGAGTCGAGTCAGAGACAAGTCGAGTGCCTAGGACCTCTCGGCTCACATGCTCGTAATTTCATTAGCATTTGTGGCAGACAGTCAGACAGTCAGACAGCACATACAGAATATCGAAAGTCAGTCGCTGATGTGGAAACTTTCAACTAGGCCATTAGTCGGCACAGTCCTTGTACAATTTATTTTATCGATGCTGCCATGAAATGAAACAAATGGCCATTGGCAGCAGCATTGCCGGCCCGGATCAATACACGACAAAAATGTGGGGAGAAAATGCGAAAAAGAAAAGCCTTTGGCACAAAATCAAAAGCAATACAAACGCATTAAGATTTAGTGATATAATTTGTACGCACTCAAGCGTCGTTAAACCGACAAGCAATAATAAACAAAGACAGACCCCTTCAAATGTGGCATGGCATGTATAAGTAAAAACTTTGGCAATAGAACTACACCACAAAACGGGCATAAATGTATACTAGCAAAAAACCAAAACCAAAACCAGAAACAGAAGCAGAAAAAAAAGAAGAAGAAACTTATAATTGAATATTAAGACACTTTGCCGTTTAATGTGGTAATTATAGTTAATAGCAGCAAAGCAAGTCAAAGTCAACGGTTCGAAAGAAACGTAGGCCAAAGAACCAAAATTCAAAAGGAAAACTTTTTCTATGGCCAGCAGCAGGCTCAACTCAACTCGACTCAACACAAGTCAGTGCCCCTGCCACAGTCCCTTGCCCCTGCGGCTGGGGCATTAAGCCAACGCCTAAGCAGAAAAGCAAGCAACAGCTTTTGTGCCGCCACACACACGACTAAAGTTTAAGGAAACTAACACAAGGGGGCCTCTGCAGATGGGGGGGGGGCAGGGCGTGGAAAAGTGTTTAGCAAGTGCCGCTGACAGCCACGACAAAGTCGCTGCCTCAAACTTTTTTCCCAGCACACTCACACACACAGAAACAAACATGCACACACACACACACACACATACAGATAGCCGTAGGCTGCTCCTAAATAAGTAAGTGCCCCAGACTGAGAGCATATGGCTTTCATTCCGCCGACTTCTGCTTGCCTAATTCCGACTGACTGCAATTGAAATTTCAAGACACGATTATTAATTAACCCGCGCAGCTAAACGAAAACATGAACAGCGAACAGCTAATTAGCTGTTTTCATGTTTTTCATTTGTCGAGCTGAATTTCAGAGCAGAGCTCTGCTCGAATTGATGTTTATGTAAACAAGCTGCTTAATTTGGTGACCCAGCGCCAACTATACACAGTGCGAAATAAGTGTGTACAAGCAGTACTTGGCACTGTTTAAATTTACAGTTGAAATAACACACTTTAACAGCGCAGGAGCAGAGCCAATAGCAATAGCAGTAGCAAAAGAAGAAATATTACATTCTGCTCTCTGGAGCAGAGATGAGCTAGAGCATAGCAGAGCAGTGCTGAAGCATGGCAGAGCAATGGGGAGCATAGCAAAGCAATGCGGGAGCATAGCAAAGCAATGCGAGAGCATAGCAAAGCAATGCGAGAGCATAGCAAAGCAATGCGAGAGCATAGCAGAGCAATGCTGCAGCATGGCAGAACAATGCGAGAGCAGAGCAGAGCAATGCGAGAGCAAAGCAGAGCAATGCGAGAGCATAGCAGAGCAATGCGAGAGCAGAGCAGAGCAATGCGAGAGCATAGCAGAGCAATGCGGGAGCACAGCAATCGATCTGTTTAGCTTGTGATGTTGCCATAGCAATCGCATATTTTCTTTGCTATTTGCATTTTAATTTTATGCTCTTGGCTCTGCTGTTGCTATGCCAAATTTTGATGCCTTAATGCGTAGTCTAGTTCAAGGTCTTCAAGTTGCTTAATTAAATTAAGTTAGCTTGAATTAAGCATTCAATAAGCATTAAAAACATATTTTAATAATTGTTTAGTGCTTTTTTTGCTCTTTTATCCGTATCATAATCAATCGATTACTTAATCGTGAATGAGTTAGGGAATATTAAAGTAGCAATTGCTAAGAATAAAACGGGTCGATTCGGGTTAAGGAATGCCCTCTTTCTTCGAGTGTATGACATGTCAATCTCAGACTTATCTACACGTTGTTCGTCAGGCTAAACACAATTGCTTTGCATAACCAATTTGTCAACTGTCGGAGAACATCGTGTACTTGGGCTATCGAGCTGTCGCTGCAAACAAAAGTTCAACATTTCACCCTGTTTACATGCAACACTCCTCGTCCTCGACCTCGTCATCGTCCTTTCTTACAATCGAGCCCTTTCCCTCTCGTCCGGTCAATTTGGGCTGTCAAGCGTGACAGGTTCGCGGTTATTGTGCAGACCTGGTCGCCTGGCCATGTGAGTAACTGTGCACTTCGGGCTCTTACTTAAATTTGCCAGCGTCCTTTGTAAGCAGCCAACAAACGGAATAAACACACACACACACACCTGTCACTGAAATTAATGAGCATGCTGTCAACGTCAGCAGCGAAGGAGAGCAGGATGAGCCTGAAAATTTGTATAGACTGACTTGACTCGTCTTAGCTGTCCATCAGGTGGGCCATCAACTTGAGTCAAGCTACTCACTTTCTTTTCCCCTCGTTCTCACTTGAAGTCAGTGCAGCTTATGATAAGCAATAAATAAAATTAAGTCTGTTCTTAAGCGCGATTTTTTTTTGCTTGGGGACGAAGGCCAAATTGATTTGGACAGAAACATTTCAAGCATTAAGACATTAAGCTTCCTGGGGGAAAAAAACCAATTCCAATGTTCAAATTAAATTGTTGAAAAAGTCTCAGCATTTATTTGCTCACTTATAGGTCAAATATGAATATGGGATTTTAGGATTGCTTAATTATGATTAATGATTATGCTATGAAAGAGTTTCGATTGAAAAAATTCCGTATCAAATTTGATTTAATTTTACAAATGAAGTAAGCAATTAATTTATATACATTTTAAAGGGAGTTAATCAAATTACAAATTTAAAATTAATTTATTAATTGAATGTAAAATAGTCCAACATTTATTGCCAGGTTTGGAGAAATGCAGAATGCCAAAATGCCGATAGACTAAAAATTGTTAATTGTAAGTAGCTTAGGTAAAGCAGGAGAGATGAAGCACATCGCATCATATTTTATAACAGTGTAGTTGTCAACTCAACATTGTGCTTATTAATCAAATGACAAGTGCATATCCTGTTTAACCTACCTAATTCAAATCACCTGATCCGCGTGTCAAATCACCTGATCCGCGTGTCCTTTGGGAGTGACCTGTGCATTTGCTGCCTTCACTTCACAGTGTGGTTTTCACGCCAATTGGAGCCGGCTAATGCTGCTCATAACATATTATCATTGCCATTGTTGATTTCACAGCCAACTTGGACATGTTTGTGCGTTATTAGATTTGACATTGACACTCAAGCAACTTTTCTGCCACAGTCAAAACACATAAAACCAATGCGTGGCGAAATCCTTTTCTTTTTGCTCATATCTATTACAACTAAAAATGGGTAAATTGTGGAAATGCTTGCAGGATAGAGAGACCCATACATAAATAGGGTATTTACTGGTCGTGCATGCTGTTTTGCCCTGCATTCTAATATACGCTACTTTTATGTCACATACTGTGTGGATTTATTTTCAATATCTTATCAGCAATCAACCCAACCCAATCCACAGCCAAACCAATCCCCAATTTTTGTAGTTCGATTTTTCTAGTCATCAGCGGGTTTTTCCTTGTTGTGGTTTTGTTTTTTTTTTTGTTTTGTTGTTTTTTTGTTTTGTTTTCGCACACAGAGCTTACTCATTTATGTGTGTTTGCTTGGCGCGTTTGTTTACAATATTTACTTCAATATTTACTTACTGTAGGTGGCAACAGATTGCCATCGGCTTATATTGCGCCCTTTTGCTATTTTGCTACCGTTCTATGATTGGGCTTGTATGGCTTTATATATATGCTGATTGTCATTCAATGCGGTTAGGCCTTTAACCTCTAAGCTAAAAAAAAAAAATAAATAAATAAATGAAAATACATAAAAAAAATATTGGATGTTTTGCCACACCACAGTAGAAATTTGGAATAATGGTTTTGGCTGCGGTTTTTATGTTGGCAATTTTTCATGTTGCCATTTGATTTGATTTATGGCTTTTGCTGAGTTCGATATTTGTGGCAAAAGTCGTACGATGGCTTTAGAGGTCAGCAGTTTGCTGTCAAACCGTTAAACAATATTGAATTTTAGAAGTTTTGTAAGCGTGTGTTTAATATGCATTTCAATTTGCTTGAATTGAATCAAGTTTGCATAATTAACTTCAAATGCATCGAAAGAAATGGCAATTTAACAGCAGCTCTTCAGCTCTTCAGCTCTTGCTCTTCTTCAATGCACACACGAACAAGGCTAATAGTCAGCGCTGAGTTGGCCAATAAACAGGCATACACCGTATGTTCCAATGTGTCCACATGACTTGCTTATGCACGCAATAATTCAAACTCCCACATAGACAGTATATGTATGTGTCACAACGCGGCTTCTTGTTTATTTCCACTTGAAGGCTCCACTGAATGCTGATGACGTTGACATCAAATAACGTGAAAGGCAGCCACAGGCAGAGGCAGAGGCAGAGGCAGAGGCAGAGGCATAGGCGTAGTTAACCTCAGGTAACAAATGGGGGCAACACAACCCAAGTGCTTTGCTTGAAGGAGACAACAACAACAACAACAACAACAACAAAAGATTGTAAAAAGCGGCAAAAGCTGAAATTGCAGTCCCGCGGCGGTAAGGGATAATTCATTTCGGCATAATAAATAAAGCCGTAATTGCTAAGTGAATCCACAGCCCCAGGTCTACTAAACCAATACATACTTTAACTACACTGGCAAAAAATAATATGTAGAGTTTAATAAACTAAAATTTAAAATTTGTATTTAACAAAAAGGAACAAAATATATAGGAAATTTCAAAATAAAATGTTCAATTTCGAGATTACATTTCAACTTACAGAAAGAATTTGATCAACTTGAAAATTAGTAATATAATCTTTAATTAGTATTATTTCTGATTTGTTGAGTAGTTTTGCACCTTATTCAAATAAGTTCTTTGCTCAGTGTACGCACAGAGGCCAGGAACTGGGCTCTGCACATAATAGATGAGTTATGTTTGCTTCAGCAAAAATGCATAGCATTAGCCAGCTGGCTGCAACAAGAAGGCAATGTGGCAAGGGGGCAAGGTGGCAAGGTGGCAAGGGGCCAAGGCGGAGGCAGAGTACAAACATCAAAGAGCTGAGCATACTATGCTGGAATTATTTTCATATCTCATATCATAGGCAGCATCGATCCATTGGCCAGTGGGCAATAGAATGATAGTGTTGCACAGCCCATGGGGAGTAGCTTGAGATATACACATGTGTATATGGATATGTATATGCCACAGCGTCCATTCATAATATGCAACATTTTTAATACAAGCGTAGCATACTCAAGTGCCTTCATGTGCCACATGTCGCATCACGCAGCTCAGCAAAATCAGCGACACAACTTGATATGTGTACTGTACTACTTCGCTTTTGAAACTTGGTGACTGACAGCAACTTTACAGACGCACAAGTACTCGACTCGTATAGACTGAAGTGGAGGCAACTCCAGTTAACCTTTAAGCCACCCCCCTCCCCACCAAAAATACTTGAGAATCTGTCTCCGTGCTTGATGCGAACTTCTGTCATTCGTTTGGAACATTTTAATAATCTTTTATCGAGCGCATCTAAGATCTTTGACAAAAAAATGGAGTTCTTTGGCAACCTAAGTATTGAGTGAGCTTGTATGTGTGTGTGTGTGTGTGTGTGTGTGTGTGGGTGTGTGGGTGTGTCTCAACATGTGCGAACTCAACGCATTGTTGCTGTGTCAGGACTCTTTTTGATTGGGCGTACTTGTGGCCTGAACTTTGAACTAAGCTTTTGTGTGTATGTGTGTGTGTGTGTGAGTGAGTGTGTGAGTGTATGTCTGTGCGTCGTTTACCCTCCCCTTAAGCAGAGGCATCAACAGCGCTTTCATTATTTCGATATCAACGTTTCACTCTTGTTAACTGGGCTTTATTCTTCAGTTCACAGTTGTCTGTGCATGCATTATGCACTCTCACAGAAAATCGACCCAAAATCAAAATTGCACTTTAAGAAAACGTTGTCAAAAAAAAAAAAAAAAATTCTGCTTAAAATTAGAATTGTTTTCTTTTTATTTCTCAGCAATTTCAGAAACTTACGAATTGTAAATTGGACTTGATTTTGTGGCCTAAAATACCAGCCGTTTATGGCTAACAGTCTTGGCTTATTATCCACACCGGGGAATCAATGCTAATCCCTACAAAGTATAAGTTTAATTTAGATTATATTTTTGATTTTATTTATTCTAATTATGTTGATTGCGGTTTCTATAACTTGCTTTGGACTTGTTTTCTTATCACTTCAAAAGTGTTCATTTATTGCTTGTCACAAAATGGTTTTCATTGTGCAACAATAATAGGAAAAATAGAAAGATTTAAAAAAAGTTTTTCTTAGGAAAATTATTTGTATGCTGTACTTGTATCCAAAAATATCGAACTAAAATAATAGACTTTAGATACAGATCTATATTTGTAAAGACCAAGCTAAAATGCTGTTCGATTTTTTGCGAGTGTAGCTGCGGTTTGACGGGGTTGCCAGGACAATTGCTCGCATGCTCAAGTTGGATTTTTGAATTAAAAATACGCCCAGGCTTGATTACAACAACAACAACAACAACAACAAGAACAACAACAAGATGGGAAAAACCCAGCTCAATGCGTTTGCAGCCAAGCATGAAATGAGCTCTGCCAGCTGACTCTGATCTGTAGCAGAGACTTGCAAACTTTGTTTTGCTAATTCTAATGATGCACTTGCCACAGGCTGACTAAGAACAAAAGCGAACAGAAAAAAACATGGCAAAAACAATTTGCTTGAATCGAATCTAAGGCAAATGGCGAAGCTGCTCCAATTTGCTTGACTTTGCTGTTTAGCTGCTCCGTTTCAGGTCTTGTTTGGCATTTGTTTCGTATAGTTTACAATGCAATTAACCCATTTTAAAGTTGCGCTTGTCGACCACAGCAACCAACTGACAAAAGACGTGGTTTTTCCGTCTCTGCTCTTCTTCGCTTGGCTTTCGCCTTTCCGGCGGGCTTTGTTACGCTGCTTTTACTCTGCACGTCGACGCGAAATCAGTTTAACAGCAAAAACCGAGCAAAAACTAATTGCGCAGCCAACTTGTAGCTTTGAAATTATACCGCAAAGTACAATTTATGTGGCTGCAGGACGCAGGACGCAGGACACTGGACACTGGACACAGGAAACGCTGTCTGAAAGTCACAATAAGTTTGGAGCCCCCCTGGCTGTGGCTATCAAATGCCTGGCATACAAATTAAAAACGAATGCGCCTGCATTATAAATAATTAAAGATGCTTCGTGGGCGCATTAAGTTCATGTTGATGGCAGAATGGGGTCAGGTGATCACGGCAACAAAATGTACAAAAGCATTTATACAGTATTTACTGTCAGATCTTGCTCCTTGCCACTCTTTGGCATAAAACACGAAATGACAAAACGACAGAACGACAACAAGACAAAACGACACATTTTTCTAGCTGCCCGCCACTCTGTGTATCATAAATAAAAGGAAAAGGAAAATTGTGCGCCACAGCATGTGGCACACACACACACACACATGTATATATATATATACATATAAAAATCTGTAGGCCAAACAGCCATAAAACTGATAACCTTGGCCAACAAAAACAGCAACAACAACTGACTAATGCCAAGGTGCCAGCAAAGATGACAATGGCCAATGGCGCCCAATGCCTGTTCCCCCCTTTTTATGTATGTGTGTTGGCCTGTTTATTTACGACTGTTTACCACCTAAACGATAAAAGCCTTTTGCTCACAGCGGTGCAGTGCATATAAAAGCTACTTTTATCATCCGGCTTGGCCCGCAGCTACACCCAAAGAAAAATTAGGCATACTTCATCTGTGCGAGTGTCAGTAAAAATCTACAAAAAAAAAGCAGCGAGCATTATTTTAATGTGTTGGTTCTACAAGATTTTTCAAATTCTATACCATTTTTTTATGATAATGCTTTTATGTATTTTTTTGAGTGTAGAGACTTGGCAGCATCATTTTGAGTAATTACATGACCAGCAGCGGCACCTAGAGACGCCACAGGACACAGCGGACTCCCCAAGTTGTCTGTGCAGCGTACAAAATAGATACAAATATTTTATTGCTCCTCGAGGACCTGCCACAAAGTAAGCGTACAACGTGGCGTATACTTGATGGCTCGCTGGCTGCCTGCCTCACTGGATGCCTCACTGGCTGGCTGGCTGGCTGGCTGGCTGGCTGGCTTGGTTGTCTGTGGCAATAATGAATACGATAGATAATTATAGACTCTCAAAAGCACGCGTAGAAGCAACCAAGTCGCAAGCGCAGTGACTTTAATGGCTTTTGTAAGCGGCCAGTGGCATGAGGGCACGTGGCAGCGGGCGGCCAGGTGGCAAGTATAGAAGTGCACCGCCCAGTTTCGACGGCTGCTTTAGTAGGCTGTCTGGCTGGCTGCACGGAAGTAGTATCGGCTACATGCTTTAATCTAAATTTATAACTTTATTTTTCATGAGCAGTCGCGACTCGCCTCGAGCCAGACAAGCCGATGGGGCGATGGGGCAGAGGGGCAGGCAGCCAAGAGAGCCACACGAAAACCGTTTTTATAGCCTTTAAGCACTTTTTTTGTGGGCCATTTTGTGACTTTGAGTTTTTCCCTGCATGGATGTGATAATGAAATAATTTGAACTTTTCTCTTTTGCTTATTTATCTATGGCTTACCCACAGCCAAGGGGCCCAGGCATGCATGCTGACCAGCTTCGTCCTTTCTGCTCCTGCTGCGCCCTCTTCCGCTCCCGCCCACTTCCCTCTCCTTGTCCGCCTCTCTGTCTGTTCGCCCATTATGCAGGACAAACTCATTAAATTATGTAAAACTTTGACTTTAAATATGACAGCAGCCATGAGCAGCATGGAGGCGTGCTACAACATGTCCCAAGTGTATATGTGTGTGTGTTCGCGTGCGTGTGTGTGTGTGTGACTATGTCCTTAAGAGCTATTCGTTATTGGGCTATGAACCTTAAAGTTACAGTTGTATTTACTTACCGAGCCGAGAAAACGACCCAAAACGAAAAAGAGGGAAACAAAATCAGGTTGTTAGTGTAATAATTGCACTTTGCGGTGTCATTTTCGGGTTGAATGAAGTTATGCGAACGCATTTTGGGGAATTACAGAATTATCTGGCACCCGAACAGTGCCTGCCACAAATAAATGCTTTAAGCTGCCTTTTAGTGGCGAAAGCAGAGGAAACAAATTTCAGACTATTGCTTCTGTTGCATGGATGAACCCAAATAATTTACAGAAAGCACATAAATGTTCAAGTTGCAATTGATTTAAATTCATCAAATTGTCAAAAATCTTAAGCTGATGACTTCGAGTGTTCATTCTGATATGAAATATGCGATTAACCTAAGAATGCCAAATAACTCGACACAGAAAAACTGACTAAGCTTCAGCAAGACAACTACGCATTTTGTGAATAAATAAGAATATAAAATAACTGAAATGTTTGTTTTAAGAAAAGACGAATTGAACTTAAAAAAGACAACTATGCAATTTAGTTTAAAAATGATTTTGATTACTTTTTGTTTGGTGCTCACCTAATGCTTTATTTAACAGCAATGACAACTCAGAAACTAATTAAACTTTCACTTTCTGCTTTGCTATTCTTTTAGGCAATTAAGCTGCAAAACCAGAGAAATCAAGTGGCACATTTAAATGTGGCATTGGAATGCAACGCGTGCAGCAGCAATTTGTCAAAGTCAAACCAAACGTGTGCAACACACAGAACTCTTGCGGCACGGCGCTTTTTGCCAATTAGTTGAAGTAACCCACGAAAAGATTTCCAACTAAAACGTACAATTTGAAAGTGAGCTAAGGAGGAGGCGAGTGCAAAAGTTAAAACACACTGCAACTTAACAAACGAAATCTTAACTACCGCGACAAACACTTGCAGCGGACTAATAGAGTTAGAGAGCAAAGCATCGTTCACACGCAGAGCATATCAATTGAATAAATCACATTGCGTATACGCACCGTCTACGGCGTCTAAACTGGCGTTCGACTGCGCGCAACAATGAGAATCATTACACGTAGCATACGTCGCGGAAAAGCTGCTACTGTTGCACACGGCCACAACTGTGGGGCACTGAAAATGAATTGCCCCATTTTGATTGTAATTAGCCTGGGGTGGCTGCTGCACGGCAATGGCTACGCTGCCAATGCCGCCATTTCAAATCGAGGTAAGTGATTCGCTAGTTGCCAGCCATCTAACAGGCCACGTTGCAGTTGTAGTCCCGACTTGGCCAACGCCAAGCAAATACTAAAAACCATTAGACTGCAGCTGGGGTGAAGGCTGCGGGGCAGCTCTTCCCGAGCTTATGCATTTAATGTGTAAGCGTATTTCCCTCACAGTTATTTCAACATTTTGTATGCCTTTCGATTGTATTTAAAACAATCAATAAAAAAAGTCTGACTTAAATTTTGTAAGAATAATTTTCTAGCTGTTTTGATTAATTTCTAGATAAATGCAACAATTTACTATTAGTAAGAGAATAATTTTGAGAAATACTCTTTTTAATATAGAAAATATTTTAGTTATATTTATTTATTCATTTATTTATTTACTCAATGTCAACTGAAGTCAGTCGACACAATAAATACACAAAGTGAAAAGTTAAGTTAAATTAAAATTTAAAATTTGAAAAGAAGAAATATATATCAGATTTCTGGGAGTATTTAAATGCAAAATGCTTCAACATTTGTTGCATGAATTGGGGAAGACCCAGAAAAAACTTAATCAGACCAAAAAAAATATTTAGTATTTAAACAAAATTCTCTTTGAAATTCTGAAAATGAAATATTCGCTTTCGAATGCTGTGTTAGCATTTAGCTGGTTAAGGACTGGACGAAACAGGACGATTTTTTTACGAGTGTATGTGTGTTGTTTCAGACTTGTTATATCAGCTCTGCTAATGCTCTGCAAAAGTTCTTAGCTGTAGCAATAGCAAACGAAAAACAAACTAGATTACTGTTCAGTTGGCATGGCACTCACAATTAGTTGCATTTATATTTTCACAAAAAGCAAAAAGTGCTCAAGCACACACACACACACACCAGCACACACACACCAGCACACACACAGAGCGAGTGCGAGCAATTGCAACTCAATCCCGATTTAAATGGCAAAGCAACGCTGCACAAATCCAGCCGCAATGATTCTCGAGCACATTTTGCCATATTTAATGTTAAGCCCTAATCGGCTGGGAAAGTCAGCGTGATAGATTGGATAGATTCGCCTTTAATGTATGCAGTGCGAATTGAAGTGACAGTTAATCCTTTATCTGGCACACCTTAAAGACAACAATTCGGGAGAGAACTGGGCAAAATTAAAGCGAAGAAGCGTTGGACGCTGACAAATGCCTAAGAAATTTGCCTGCCAGCTGCGTCTTTGCAGCTCTTCTGTGGATGCTGGCACAGCTGCCAAAATGCGATGAACTTTCAATTTGAAAGTTTCTGCAGGGCGAATTCCAAGGCCCCTCAAACTTGGGGCTTGGCTGTTGCCGGCAATGGGGCAATGGGGCAGCGGGGCTGCGGGGCACCGTATGCGGAACACATTGCACAAATAGTTGGCTTATCTTTTGCAGCAGTTTAGCCTGGTAAGATGCGCAATTCATTCAGTGTTTGCCCGTTGGGCCAACGATGAAGACGAAGTCTTTGCTTTTCTTCTATTAGGCAAGTAAAAACAAGAAATAAATTGAAAGTTCAGGTGGCTCGCATCGTCTCAACGAGCGGCTTAAAGCACTTAAATCTGGGCAAACTAGCCGGAATGCCCGACAAAAACTCTACCTGCATGAAAACACAATTCACATGCCACGGCCATATTTTGCAGCCTTGCGCAACTTTTAACAAAACCCAAGCCAACCAATCGATAAATTTAAGAGCCCCACATTTGTCTCCATTATCGCAGAAATCCAAGGCACGGCAAACAAAACAACAACAACAACAACAACAAAAACCCAGAAAAAATGTGAAAACTGCGAATCGCATAAAAAAGGACCATCGATGCGTGTCGCAGCGTAGAATTGCCAATGTTTTTTTTTTTTGTCGACCCGGGGGCGGGAACCCTCCACAATGGCATTGAAAAGGCGTGTACTCTGCAATATATAAAACAAAAAGGAGGAAAACCAAAACAAATACTAACACAGGACAGGTGCGTGGGTGATGGGGTGATGGGGAGGAGGGGTGAAGTGAATGTATATCACAGGTGGAAATGTGCTTTTGTCACTGATCATAAATTTTTGTGCACTAGCTTTGCCGATTGTTGTCAGTTACTGTTGGTGCCGCTGTATTGGGCGCTTTTTGTTTTTAGCTGCTGCTGCTGCTGCTGCTGCTGCTGTCGTTGTGTGTGTGTGTAGCAGCACAAGGCAATAAAATGCCAAGCTGAAGGCAAACGCATGGCTCACAATCAGGCCAGGACGACGAAGGACGAACATTATTGCAACGCCTTGGGCTCTTCTGCCCTTGTCCCCTTGACAAATGTTTATTGAGTAGCCAGAGCCATTAGCTGAAAACTCTTTTGTGGCACGTTGTGATACCTACCCAAGCAACGCTGCAGCTGAAATCAACATACAGCACTTTAGTCAACCATTATGCGAGTCAGGTTTTTTTCAACGACGCACAGACACAGAGCAATATGTTACACTTGAAAAAATAAATAAATACAACAAAAAATGCACTAAATCTTGCCATAAATTCAAAAACCGACTGAAAGCAATATAATATATTTTTTTTAAATAAAAACTCACTGAAATTTTGCGAATAAATTGCATTTATTAAATGCAGTTTTATGCAATTTATGCGACATGAATTTGGCGCAGTGTAGTGTCGCCTATTACTGCAAACTGAATCTGTTGCACGTAATGCCGAGTTGCGCCGCTTGTAAGCACTTGAAGCATGCACATTAACTCGCAGCCAGTCAACATTTTATAAACTGACAACAATTCTTCATAAATGTACGTAAGGGGATGTCTGCAGTAGTTGTTGTTGTAGTTGTTTTAGTTGTTGTAGTTGTTGTAGTTGTAGTTGTTTTAGTTGTTGTAGTTGTAGTTGTAGTAAAACAAATAAAAACAACATGCGGAAAGTGCACACGTAGCCCCAACAAATGTTTTCCATGTGAATGGCCTTTTGGTGGGTGTGTGTGTGTGGGTGTGTGTGGGTGTGTGTGGGTGTGCCTCCTTGTGTGTGAACAACAAATACGTTTAGTGCTCTCAACCTGACCAGATCTTTGGGATTTTGTTGTGTTATTTGCATATCTAGCAGATTTGTTTGGCATTTTTAGTGATTTCACTTAAATTTTCATAACAAAACATGAAGCGAGCTTGCAGCTCAGTTAAGCTGTGCACAATCTACACACACACACACACAGCACAAACACACACACACACGATATATATATATATATATATAGAGCCTGTAGCTGCCTGGCAGGGCGATGTTCTATAGCATGTTCTAGCTGTCATACTTACACACATATTTTTCAAACAGATTTTTTTTTTTTTTTTTTGTGTTGAGATTTCTTTTTCAGTGCGGCGCAAAACCGCATTTTATATGTTTTGCTTATGCTCTTGTGCGAAATTTTTCATGGGTTTAGTATTGCCGCATACGCACGCCCATCCAACATATTCTTTACACACACACACATGCCGCACATGTATTTCAATGAGCCAGCTGTACATCCAGAGACTGGCAACAGCGAGTGGCAATCAAACTGCATGACATGTTGTACGTGTTTGTATGCAGTCGATGGCGATGCCACTTCCACTGCATCAGTCTCTGCCACTGCTACTGCTACTGCCACTGCCACTGCCACAGTCTCTGCCACTGCCTCTGCGTCTGTCGACGTCGACGTCTGTCTTGCTCCAACTGTTGTTGGCTCCGCCCCGCTGTGGTTGTAGTAGTATTATATTTGCGAATCCCTTTGGGTATGTTGGCAGCAATAAATTTTCATCAGTCCTCCGCCTCTGTGCAACCAACGGCAAAGCTATTTTTCCCACTTCACGCCACGGCCGTACCTCATCCCCCTTAAGTAGAAACCACCAGCTCAGATACACCCGCAGAGTGTGGGCCCAGTGTGTCCTGGACACATCCAGGACGGCTGCTGCTGCGCAACAAATCTCGGGCTCAGCTGGCATGTTTTGTTGGCCGTGTTGCGGTTTTTTCCAAATACGTTTTGATTGTTTGTCATATTTTTGTTCTTCTTTTTTTATAATTCGAGCATATGCCCGTGTCAGACTATACAGAAAGTGAATTTTTCGACTTTCTACCGATAACGGAAAAGGCCTATTGATTTAGAAATCTGTCAGGACATGGACCTAAAAAACTACGATATCATTCTGTGTCGCTGTTTGTTTTTTCACTTTCAGTTTTGTATAACAGAAAAACAGAAAAACAATTCCCGCAGTGCTTCGCTAAAAGACCATATCCATAAAAAAAAGACAATTGCGAAATCAGAGCTCACAGGAAAATCTAAATTTAAATGAAAACTTTTTACAGGGAACTAATATTAACGGCGACAAAAAGTAGCTATTCACAAAGCCTCAACTGTAGTTGGCCTATATATGCGTACGTCCATTTAATAATTAATAATTAATTATCAATAATAATTTACACATATTTATTTTAATAGATGTTAAGCGTTTAAAAAGTTGTTGATATTTATTTATTTATATATTCAATTAACTATCAACAAATAAATATAAAAAAAAACGTACAAATAATATTGCAAATATATAAAAAATGCCTCTAAAATAATTTCGTAATAATTGACAAAAGGTTAATCAAAACAAAAACATTTAATTAAAGTAAAACAATATACAAAATATTCTATTTATTTATACAATTTAAGTTAAATTAAAAAAGAGTCGAAGCCCGCTGTAGCTAGAACTCGAACTCTTAACTCTATAACTACAGAAAAAAGTTAACTATTTTAAGTGAAACCCATAAAAAAAGTATGTAAAATGCAATTTTTAATGGTATCCTTAAACACTGAGTCAAGTTTGGTATTTCAGTATTTTGTGAAATAGCTCCAAAGCCGTAAGCAACTGTCGCAGATCTCTTGTCGCGATGGCAACTCAGGTTGACATCCACCTCATCTGGGCTCCGGGCGGGAGATTGCCCTGGCAAGGCACCCCTTTATCTCTGCTGCGGAAGAGGAATGGTGTTGAAGTGCTCATGGTGCGAAATGACTGAGAGTGGTGGCCCGATTTATTTCATGACACTGGCTGATAGGAAATCATGCAGCTGGGTTGTTCATCCCTCATCGCGACTACTGCAGAAGTTGCCTCGGCGAAGCAGAAGAGGAATCGGTGGAGCACTTCATCTGTAATTACCCCGTACAGTCAATTCCTGTGGTCTTCCTTCCTTACAAATATATCGCAACTCTTCGATACCTAGCCTAGGAAACTATCCATAACTCGAAATGATGGGAGTGCGTGTGCGAACTTTCTCCGAACTTGCTAGCAAACTCAAAAATCCGCAATTTATTTATTTATTTTGATTTTCGTTTTTCATGGATAAAAGCTACTGCGAAAGTCTTGAGAGATTTGCTCTCATCTTCCAAAAACAACAAAAAACTGAACTGAAAAGAAATGTTTGCCTCTTGATTTCGTGCTCTGCTTAATTTAATATAACCTCGTGAGGCAGTGAGGCAGTGAGCATATTAAAAGCAATGTTCACATTTTTCTCGAGTAGTTGACAGTCCCTATTGTTTCCCAATTTGGATGTCTGGCTGGGTGGGAATCAAGGCATTCACTAATCGCATTATTAACATGCCGTTAACAGAGTTTAACTTTTCAGGTTTCATTTATGCTCGGATTATGCCGTGACTTATGCATAGCCAGCTTATAATAAATACCCTCGCAATTAAGTGTGGTGAATTTGAGGTCGCTGCTTGTGATAATTATATATACATATATATTATATATATGTATATTCGATGCGATTGCTGAAAATCACCGTAATAATCTTAACAATTAAAGGGCACTTAAGTTCTTAAAATGAAGCCATTAACACGCTCACTTGCCAGCACGATAATTATACACTGAAGCTGCTCATCGCATTCGCATTTGGCATTTAACAATGCAAATGGTTGCAAGGACAGCGTTGCATAAGATTTTATTACACTTGGCTGATAGTCGAACGGTTGCAGCAGCTGTTAAATAAGGTAACTGCTTGCCACATAGTCCTCCCCCCCCACCCCTCCCCCAACTAACGAGAAACGTGGCTCAACAGTGAGTGCTAACAAGCACTATCATCAACATTACAATTCGAAGCGATTTATTTTTACGACAACATTATTTACATTTTTATATTGTGCAAAATCGATCGATTAAAAAAAAAAAATCAGAAATAAATACAAAAAAATTGATAAAATTAAAGTTGAACGCTGAAATAAGTTCAGTGAGAAAAATGCCTAGAAATTGACAAAAACTTAAAATAAAATCTGAATAAGTTTTATATGATATTGCAGCATACAAAAAAACACACTCCCACACACACGCAGACACTCAAACACACACACATGAATGCGGTGAACAAAGAGAATCGGTTTCTTTGCACAAAGTGTTTGCGGGCACGTCACAAAAGTTTCCTGTTGAATTTCCCTTCATTTCCTGCCCAAAGATATTATTATTTTCATTTACTGGGGCACTTTAACGGACAGAGACGCACACACATCGAGGGAGACAGACAGAGAGAGAGAGAGAGAGAGAGAGAGAGAGAGAGAGAGAGAGAGAGAGGGAAATATATTCATACATATATTTGCTTTCCGCCCGCTGTGTACTCTCTGTCTGTGGGTGTGTGTGTGTATGTGGCACGTTCATTAACGCATCATTTGCAGAGCAGCAAAAAAAAAAAATAAATAAAACTTCCTTTTTTGCTGTAGCTCAAGTCTGGCGCCTAGACGTGGTCCTTGGTCCTTGGCGCTTGCGGGTCGCCCAACCCAAGCCAAGCCAACACCTGACCATATCCTTGAGGTTCAGTTCACGGCTACAGCGGTTCCTCATCGACATCGGCAACGCCATTGCCATCGTCGTGGCCATCTCGTATATTTGCATACTTCCGGCGAACGGGAAAATGATTACCATTATTATTTTTGTTGTTTGCCGTGGCCGTAAACGTCGGCATTATGGTTATTACACTACCAATGGCACTTCAACGTGCATGCAAGATGGCCAAAACCAAACCAAGCCAAATGTCGACTCGAGTCGACTCGAGTTGAGTCAAGTTGTGTCGGTTATGGCTTATTTGTGCAAATGAGCTGCAGCCCCGTTTATTGTCATATTCCGCAGCAGCAGCAGCAGCAGCAGCAGCAGCGCCGAGGAAAATGCAAATGATGGTCTTTGGCCAACAACAAGGTGCTGCTGACTCAATGTCTACCCGAGCACACATCCAACCCTCAAGGTCAGGTAGGACAAGCTACCACCCCACCCAACCCATCGCTGCATCACTGCTGACAAGGTCGACTCAATTTTACTCAGCTTCGATTGATTGACTGCAGTTGACAAACAGTTGCAAATTTGCTGTGTTGCTTAACTCAACCATGAACTTGAGACAAGTCCAATTTCGCAGAGGTACCGAATTTCTTTAAGCAGTCGAATCGTTTCTATTTCTAAACCTCAATTAAAAATTAAGTTTCTAAATTTCTAAATATTTTGGAAGACACCTCTAAAGTCAAGTTAAAATATGATCTGAAACACATTTCATACATTCAATTGATTATAAAATTTTGGAAAACTCATTTGAAGTTGTTTTTTTCTTCGATTTTCGTCAGGCGGCCATCAATTTAATCGAAACCACGTTTCATATATTATTAACAAGTTTGCTAAACTGTTTGCAACACTAATGTAAATTAAAGTGCAATTTATATTTTTTCGATTTTCTTCAGGCGCTTGCCAAATTGGGGCTTCAATCCCATCAGCGTTCGCGTGAACCTCTCTCTTCTGTGCCCTGTGGGGCCAGCTGCTTAATTGCCTCTCATAAACCTTGCTGGCAATTAATTAATGCCACTGTTGAAAGAGCACAACTCAAACCAATTTTAAAAATTAATTATGCCACACACACACACACACACACACACACACACCACTCTATCCCAGCAACATCAGAGTGGTATTCAGGCATAAAATGGTTTGTCATCATAATTATAAAAATAAGCAGAAAAAAATCCTTAGCTGCATTAGAAAGTGGCCAGCTTAGCTAATATACTCATTGAAAACTGCATAAGCCTCGGTTCCACATTTTGATTGAGAGCTAGTTCATTGGCTTGATTGTAAATCGATAAGTATATACACAATATATTCACAATGTTGTCAACGGGAAATATAT
Organism: Drosophila cognata; assembly: GCA_035041535.1. Classification (NCBI taxonomy): domain Eukaryota; kingdom Metazoa; phylum Arthropoda; class Insecta; order Diptera; family Drosophilidae; genus Drosophila; species Drosophila cognata. Next base: position 4,473,921 of record JAWNLC010000571.1, on the reverse strand, counting down.
ATATATATAAATATATATATATATATGTATATATATAAATATATGTATATATATTGTTAATGTTATATGTGCAATGCAGGCTACGTTTTCCATAAGTCAATTGGGCGTTCGTCTTGCTTCTCATTTAGCGGTCGTTAACAAATCGCAGGCCAATCGATGAACTCAGCAAGTGGCCGTGTTCCATTTGTGGCATTCACTTTAGTGCCGACTGTCGAGCTGTGCAAATCGCTAAACCTTAAAATTTTCAAGTTTTCCTCAAAGGAGAGACACAGAGAGAGAGAGAGAGAGAGAGAGACAGAGAGACAGAGAATGGCGCCCAACATTATCGCCTATGTGTATTATCTGCTTCGGCATATGTCCGAGCAGCACAAAGATCCACGGGTCGCCCACTTGCCGATGGTTGGGAATTTGTGGTATATGTTTTTATCGATTTTCATCTATTTGCTGTTTGTGCTACATTTCGGCCCCAAATGGATGGAGAAACGTCGACCCTTCAAACTAAAATTTGTGATGCAATTGTACAATGTTATACAAGTGGTGGCGAACACGATCACTTTCGTATATGCCATGGTTTATACGGTCCTTCATCCGGATTACACTCTCGCTTGCCAGCCCGTGGAGTATCACAACACATCGCCACAGATGACGCACATCATCTATGCCAGCTATGCTTACTATCTGCTCAAATATCTGGATCTACTCGATACGGTCAGTGTTTGCACTGGCGATGATCCCACCAAGCTAATCCAATCCGGTTTCCGTCCTTCCAGGTCTTTATCGTGCTGCGCAAGAAGAACTCGCAGGTGAGCTTCCTGCATGTGTACCATCATGCTGGCATGGTCTTTGGCGTTGGTGTCTATATGAGATTCCTGTGCGGTTCCCATTGCGTGATGTTGGGTGTGGTCAATCTGCTGGTGCACGCCGTAATGTATGCGTATTATTTTGCCAGCTCGCGGGGCGCTGTCAAACATGTGCTGTCGTGGAAGCGTCACATTACCCAGCTGCAGTTGCTCCAATTTGGCTATCTTACGCTACATTTTCTGCTTGTGATCTTGCGCAATCCGTGCCAGTTCCCAATGCTTGTGGCGTTCGTTGGATTCACACAGAACATCTTTATGTTCGCCATGTTCTTTGATTTCTATTACAAGACGTATATACGAAAGGTTCGGCAACAAGTGCAGCAAGTCGATGCGGCGGAAGAAGCAGCGCACAAACTTACTTGACAAGCTAAGACTAAAGGTTTAAGTTCTATTTCTATATCCATTTGAGTATGTACTATGTAAATCGAATTCAGTTCGCATTCAGTTCACATTTTTCACATTTGTTCACCTAATCTGAATAAACATTTTCGACTGCCCTTCAATTCGAACTTGGCAATCAAATTCGATTTACACTAATTTTAATGCCCTGCACCAAATTGTAAGTGGGCATGATGGGTAAGTATTTAACAGGCAGATATATATATTTTTTTTTTTCTTTCTGTTCGTCTGCTTATCTAAGCATAATACGATTTATAATTGTTAAAGATTTGGCTTGAGGACAGCTTTATGTTAGCTCTCGTATTCTGGCAATAAATTTAAAACTTGATACGTATGTTATGTGTACATGTATGTCACATAAATTGCTTGAGGCTGACACATAAGTCTCTTTATAGTTTATAATCTCTTGAAAATCACATTGTTAACACCGAACGTTTTTGAGATTTCTGGCTTAGGAGTTGTGTGTTGTCAGCTGTTTGTTGAAATTGCTGCTGCACATTTGAAATATGAATTTTATTGTGTATGGCCATTTCCACAGATAAGTATCTTAAACTGGTCACATGGCAATGTCTAAGCACGAATTTGTTCAGTTGTTATTTATGTAAATCAAATTAAAAGCGATTCCTATTGCACTTGGGGATGTTGTGTGGCAGGTTAATCAAATTGAAATTCGCTCATCAAGCTGAGTTAAGCATTTGTTGGCATCTCAAATGGGTAAATTTGTTTAACAAAGTTGAAATTGATGTCAGAATTTAATTTGACAGCACTGCCAGAGGCTAAGTAAGCCCGGGCTGCCTCACCTGGATTTGTAAAGTTTTACTTAACTTGTCGATAGTTAATTCGGCCACAAGCCAGGGCCAAGTCCGAGAGCAGCACTCTGATTTAGCATATAAATATGCACACACACACACACACACACACACACACACACACACACACACTCATACACTCATACAATGGTCATGTTTAGGCTTGTTGTGCTGCGTTTTTCGTTCATTCTCGAGCCTTTGCCAAATACATTAAAACTTTTCTAATAATAAAGTTCTACAGCCGAAACGAAGCGTAAATATTGACAACGGAAACTGAAAAGATATTTTGTGCTTTGTGTCGCAGCCAACGAGAATATTAGCCAACAGCTAAGTATATCAGTCAACTATATATATACATATATATATATACATATTGAGTACAGCTCGAGAACAAAATTAGCTTGTTTGCATTTTGTAATTCGCGATAACAAAAATAAAAAATGTAAGCAAGTAATCGAAGTTCGTATTTTGTGTTGGCAATGATTACTTTCTCGGTCATTTGAGCTCTGTTTGTATTGCAAAAGTTACATTAACTAAAAACTGTCATGGATCACTCATATTATTGTTTGTTTTTGTCTTAATGTTTAGTTTAATGTTTATTGTAGGTCTTAAAACCATGCTTGGAAAAAATAAGACATGAAAAAAGAAGTAACAGAAAATAGCAAAAATCTAATAGAAAAATCAAAAAGCACATTTTATGAATTGCTTTTTATTCTTGTGGTTATTATTCGATTAATTTAAGCATGTCAAGCAATTTTCGACATCAAATGTATATTTGCCTTATACTGATAATCTTTTATCTCAGATTTTAAACAGAGTTTTGATTTATACCGATATTTATTTATTTATTTTTCAACGCAATTCAACTTTGTATCACTTCTGATACGAGTGTGCTGTAAATGTAAAGAGATGTAATCTCATTACATCATTTATAATTATCTGTGGAATTAAACGGCAGCTTATTATCGCACTTTCCTCGAACAAGCAAACGATAAGCATTTTTAATCAAAAAGGTGGCGAGTAATATATACATTTTATTTATTCTCTCTTTTGGTCATCAGGTCAACATTGTTAATTTGTAAGAACATGGAATCGTAATTAAGTACAATGTGATATCTGTGACACACACGAACAGCAGCAGAAGCAGCTAAATAACTTACAAATAAATCAAAGTAATTAACTTGCGGCGCGTCATGCAACAGGTCACGGGGTCATTTATTTATGGGGGAGTGACACGCACATGTTGAAACTTATCTTTATCTTTTGTCCCATAATTGGTACAGGCATGAAATGGCCAAGTCCAGAACCGCTTTTGTGTAGCTCCAATCAACCAAAGCAACCCAATTAATGTAAAGGTTGAGCTGAGAGCGAATACACCACAGAGAGGCACACACACACACAGCACACACACACACGCACAGCACACACACACAGACAAGCACACATCAAAAGGCTGAACATTAATAATGCATCATCAGCTAATGCACTCCTAATGCTCAATGAGTTCACGCCCTCATAGATACCCTGCCCAGCTGGTCGTCTGTGTGTTTGACTTTGACAAAGTTTTAAGTCCGAGTTGTTGTTGTTGTTGCACACACCACTTATTATTTGTGGCATACTTCAGCAAAGTCCAAGTTGTGACCAAACCAAACCAAAGCAATACCAATTGCTCTACTCTCGACCAGTCCATACTTCATTGAACTTTGAACAAGCGCAGCCTTCTTTCCAGGACAAAGTTTTGTTTGTTTTCTATTTTTCGGTTTTTTTTTTCCTTTTTTTATGGTATAGAGCACACCTCCATCATAAATCAATACAGTTCAATTTTTGGTGCGTCGCTTCTGTGAAAAACCGCACTCGACTCGAGTGCCTGCTACAGAGAGTAACTAACTCAAATAACCTTCAAAAAGGACTTTGTCAATTGATTTCTGAGAAATTGTTATTCGCAATTTTAGCTAGCAAACTTATTTCAGGCGCCCAGCTGCCATTTATCGAAGAACTTATACATATTTAAATGTTAAGCTTCATCAAAGTGTTGCCTTTAATAAAATGTTGCTTGTATATAATTATTGCAATTAAATAGATTTCGAAAACTAGCTGTGAACTTAATATGCCTTTTGTCACGTAGCTCTCGCCAGATTGCCAATTGCTGTCCCGGCCATAATTGTCGTGGAAAAGGCCGTTGGCAGTTGTGGCTAGAACGCAAAAGCACTTTGCAACTGCCTAGCAACTAGCAAATAAATCAAATGCTCAAATAATATGCTTTATTGTGTCCATATATATATACATATATATATATATATATATACGTTTATTTGGTTTCATTTGATCTTTTTTTTATTAGCCAGCAAACATATAAATAAACGCAAGTTTTTCTTCTGCCTGCCAATTACATTAAGGGTATTAACAAAGGACAAACAATCAGACTTGCTCTGGCTGTGAGTGTGTGTTTTAATAGTGTTAAAAGTGGGCAACGTGCAGTTTCAACCACTTAAAGTTTGGCCACAAATAAGAGCTATTTATTGGAGTTGCCACAGCGCATAAAAAATAAAAGCATGCAAAATATATATAGAAAATGTAAGCAGTGAGCACAAAAAAGCAAAAATATTTATTTTGCAAGTAATAAATTTTGTACACGGCGGATGCAGCATCTGCGACCAGAAACTAACTCACAACAACTCAAAAAAAGGGAAAGCATGAAATAAAAATAAAAATAAAATAAATAAAATAAAGCAGGCAAAACACAATACGTCCATACACCCATTGTTGCTTAAACCAACACTACCGGCAGCTTGCCCCGAAAAATGTCGCAACACCAGTTCAAATCTGAACGCGGAAATTGTTGTTGCCACACACACACACTCACACACACACACCCACGCATACAACAAATGCCGTAAACATAAACTAAAAGCCAACTGCCACGCCCACAACACCCACAAAAGCTAAACACCACAACACAACCGAGCAGTCCACAGCGAGCTGTTGCTGCTAATAACTTAGGTATTTTTTGCTGTTGTCCTTGTTGTTTTTGTTTGTTGCAAGTCACGCAAGTGGTGGCAAGTTCAAAACTTTCAAACCAACTCCATAAACCAAAGTCCACTTTTCGTCCTGCCCTCTTCGCCCTGCACTTTTTTACGGCGTGCACCCACTGAAAATGCGCAAGTAGCATTTAATCAAGTTGTGCAAGAGCATATATATATTCTTGATCAGATGTTAAAAATTTATCGATTGCATTTTATTTTATCAATCAATCGATTTGCAATAATGCGAAAAGCAACAGTTTTCAAACTTGAAATAAAACTTGGCATTTCAAATAATTCCTTATCCGACTCGAGTGCAATTGTTTTTTATACTCCCATTTATATCCACTCCCGTTGGGTCATCTTACTTGAGACAAGTATTTCGGCGTAGTGCCAATATAAAACACCTGCAATCAGTAAAAGACCCCTTGGCATATAATCGATCAATTGAATAAAATTCATTAATATCGTATAAGAAACCCCACAAGTTATAAGCCCAAATGTATTTCATTTCAATCAAATTACTATATATACATATGTATACATATCTGAGCTTACTTACCCATTCACAAGTAATTTTAATCAGTTTCAATCAAAGTAATACATATTTAATAGCTGGGTTCAGCATATACCCGAGTCGAGCTCTCTCGCGCTTCGAGGTAATCAGCGAGCTGCGATACTGTGTGTGGGCGGAGTGCCTTAACTGGTGAGCAGCTCGTCGATAGTTGGTTATTAAATGCAATTGTCAAACATTTTGAAAAATTCGAGTTCACGTTAAATATGTTTGACTGTATTTATCGCCGCAACTTGTGTTGCCGCTAATGGTGCGAAATGGTGAAATGTTAATTCAAATGCCCATTTAAAATGCAAAAAATCGTGACCCGTGCAGAAGTGAAGGTTGCGCTCCTTTAATTTGCGCTTTTAACGTAATTTACTTGTGTTTTAATAATTCACACAGGCGCGCTTAAATTTTGACCAAAACAAAATTAAAAAAGTACAGGACGAGGCCAAGGAATTGGTAGGGACAAATGGAGGAAAGAAAAGGATTGCTCTGACAGGCTTACTAATTGCTTTGTTTTACTCGTGACTCTAATTAAAAAATGTACTTTACGACTTTGCCACGACGCCGTAATGACAGACACCCGGACAGACGGACAACTGGCAAACCGGAACGTGCGTACTCGTCCCACAACAACAACAACAAGAACAAGAACAAGAACAACAACAACCATAAAGAAACAAAAAGGTAGAGTATTAAACGAGAGCATCCATCTAATATATATGCAAAAACCAGAGGAACTTAACAGCAACATTGCCAACATTGTTCATCTTGCCGAATTTTCAGTGTTTTTCCGTTTTAGTATTATCAGCTCTGCTGACTTGGTCAGTAAAACATTTGTTGGCAATTCTGCAGAAATGATGGCTTGCATTAAAAAGGCAGCTGGAAAACAGAGGGAAAAGGTTGCCTTCACAATTTTCCCCATCATTTAGATGGCGATTATAAAAACCACTGTCCAGGATCAGCTGCGAGCAACAAAATGAAAGGTTCGCAAAGAAAGTGGAATGAAAAAAATGCAAATTGTGTGAGAATTGCTTTTTGGAATTTAATTAGCCTTTTGCGTGGGCAAATTGTTTGTATACAGAGTAAAAAATTAAATGAGAATCAAGCATAACCCGTAAAAAAAAACCGTGATATAAAATCAATTTTCTTACCTCTAATAGACATTCCGCTTGTCGCTCTATTCAAAATGATCTCATTCCCAGCTACTAAATTATTAAACTTTAATAGTTTTTAATCGTTTCAAATTTGAGAACAAGTTTTAATTCTAATTGAATAAATAATAATATTAAATTATAAATGATCACAGAGAAAAACATAATTTACTCTGGTACATTTTCGTTTTAATTTTAAACTACATAATTTATAACTTTAATTTTAATTAAATTCATTTTTAAGATTTGTATTTTTTCCAATCTTTTAAGTTTTACGAACACTCAAAAAATATTCTTTAAGAATACTAATCAATAATTATAAACAAATAAGTGTCAATTATCTGAAAATTCGAGCAAAACAATTTCAATCTCAGTTTTGGCAAGGAGATACTTGATTTGTCTCTCTAAGCTGTCTTAAAAGAGCAGTCGATGCGCCAACTTACATTAAGGTAGCTTCAAATAAAATAAGGAAAATTCGATGCTTGACTTAATTATCAGTTTTGCTTTAGAGACTGCAATCTGAAATCCCGTAGAGCTAATCTATAACTAAAAGTGAAGGGCAACGCTTAAACTTGTTTGAACAAGTCTCCACAAGTTGGCAGAGGACAGGGCAGAATAACAGCAAAAGGAAACAGAAAGAAATTTTGCAATTTTAAGCTTTGCACACTCTCGAGAAATGAGGCAATCGTTTGCAGCATTTCTGTTCGATTAGTTTGTTTCTCGATTTTGGTGCCCGCTGGTGGTCAGGTCAGCAATTCGCCTGATTGGAAGCTGGAGAGTTAACTAGTATGTGTGTATGAGTGGGTGTGTGTGTGTGTGTGTGTGTTTGTTAGTTTTAGAGTGGACACAGGTGCATTTCCAGTTTGCCTATATCTCTGTGTATTCTTCTGCTTACTTGACTTATTCCTGGTGTGACTGTCTATATACATGTGTGTGTGTGTGTGTGTGTGTGTTCGCAAATTGGAAAACTTTCTCGCTGTGGCCACATTTTGTGTTCATATTCATTTTCAACTATACTTTTCTTTATTCATGCAATTTAACGGTACCAAATGTGAAAATAAAAACACTTCAACATGAGTCAAGATTGCTCAACTACGAGATACTCTGTAATTTCTGGTCATTTCTTGGTCTATTTGATTTACATGTGTAAGGATATGTATCAATATGTATATAAATGTATGTATTCAAGAGAAAAAATCTGCATTCGCAGCAGCAACGACTGAATAGTTAATAATTTAATAATTTGATTGTTTTTTTGTTTTATAATTCGCATTTATTTAACGGGCTATTTGCCGTACTCATTCTGAGTTCACTTGATCCAATTTTCAATCATTTTCATTTAAATTAGCATATTCTCAATAAGCTGAGTACATGTTATATAATATTTGGTCAGAGACGATGACGGATGACAGAGAATTCAAAATGATATTTTATAGTTAAAGCCATGCAAAGTTTTGAGGTTAAATTTGTCCTTTGATCGATTTCTTGCCCAACTTCTTGGTATTCATTTTACACGCAACTTTAATGAGCCGAAAGCATAAAAACATATTCAAAACGCACTTATTGTGTTGCCACTGTGGGAAAATCTGGCTTCATTTGTTATTCACTTACAAATAAGGCATGATATTTGTCCCTCGTAGGATGTAATTTTTAATGTACGGCGTCCCAATCATCCCAAAGGACGCACAGGATTTGCATATTAAATACATTTCTATTGCACGTGGTTGTCCCCTAAGGAGGGCTTTTCAGATTATTTTTGTTATTGTCTTTTTTTTCTCTAAACAGACAGCTGTTGTACACAGCAAAGAGTGAGAAAGACAGATATAGAGCCAGAGAGAGAGAGAGACAGAATATATGCAACTAGAAACAGTTGAAAATACGCTCTTATATCAAGATTAACCGGGATTCGGACAATTATTTTTAACTTTTCCTTTACTTATTTTGTATTTTTGAAAATAATTCAATGCAAAATATCTTAGACAATAATTCAAAATAAATTTGAAGTTGTTTTTATGTTATTAAAGCTGATTTTATATTAGCAATATTTCTATATCTATATCTAGTTGCTTAAATATATTTTCAAAAATATATAAACTAGCATTAAAATATGGTTTTGAATTTGTTTATGTTTTCTATATACATAGTTGCCACATTCAGTATTTGATTCACATCATTCTTCAATAACGAATTGAACATGAGGGAAAATTCTATTCTTATGCTTAAAGTAAGCTTTCAAAATATTACATTTTGGACATGTGTACTCCTTAAAAGGTCTGAGGGGTATTTGTATATATGCCTAAATGTATATATAGTTGGCACAAAATCTTGATTGCGTTCACAGCACTTTGGAACTTCAAATAAGTGAAATTGTCACGAAAATTGGGTTTTATTTTAGTGGATGTTGCTTATATGGAGAACTCGGATTAAATTAATTTACTTATTGACACACATTTTCAGTTGCGGTTGCAGATAAAAATTCCTTTTGCTCGACTGCAAACTTTGTTGCTGATGTGTTCTCCATGAGTGTGTGTGTGTGTGTGTGTGTGTGTGTGTGTGTGTGTGTGTGAGTGTTTGTGAGTGTGTGTGAGTGTTTGTGAGTGTTTGTGTGTAAATCAGTAGAAGTGATATTAATGTTTACTTTGCCAAAAAATCAAAGCTTAAGTGTGACAACAACGCCCAGGCCCCAAGTCAGAGCCTGACGCACCCCTGGGACACTCTCGGGGGTTGGGGGTAGCTGTAAACTGAGTGCTTTCTTTATCAGCACGACGAGACCCACACCCGCCAGACCAAATTAAGATGCTAAGCACCGCACGGAGAGTTTACCTTTAGCTTGTGCCGCCGAGCGGAAGGCAGAGGAGAAGGCGGGGCATGGGCTAGTCGTTTTGTGCCATGCACCGGGGTCGACAATCGGTCGACAGAACAACGCCCTCGCAGACAAAAGCCGTAGATAAATTACGAGCAGCAACAATCGACCCAGCACAGCAAGAAATAAGTACACTCAAAAATCGCACTCATTTTCCAAATTTAAAATAACATCGAAAACTGTTTTTAATTATTATTCTGTATTAAAAAATAACAGCTTGAATATTAAATTAACATTTTTTTTGTAACATTTTCTATTATTTTTTAATATTTTCAGTTATTTTGAAATGCATTTTTGAAAAATATAAAAACAAATGTTTTTCGTATATTATGAAACTATATCCATGAAAAACAAGTTAATTTTTTTCTGAGTGCAACAGTTGATAAAGTTTCCATTACGTTTCGGCCTGCAACGAATTCTGATTTAATGCCTAAAAGATATAATGAAACAACCGCCGCGGGGAACGGAGAACGGGGTGGCAAGGTGTATCATTGCCGTGGGCTGGAGATGGAGATAAGTCGCGAATTTGTCGTGTCGTCTGATAAGCATGTTATTCTCTAGACACGAGATGAACCAAAAAGTTTCCCTCAGTCTGACATTGATGCGAAAGAAGAAAACCAAACCTGACAGGGACAACTTAAAGAAACTCACCAGGGAAAACTCAACTAGCTCGACAGTATGGCTCCGGGCTGTCAAAATCAGTCCGCTGGAAGAGATTCTGCAGTGTTTATGAAAATGATGTACCATAAACTGTAGCTTATTATGCAGTGTAGCAAAAATATTGGCTTGGGCTTCAATTCGACATTTTTGGGGTCTACAAAAACTGATTTAAAGTCTTGATGTGCTTTTCGATTTAAGCGCTTTTAATTGTGGGACTGCTGTCAAATGAGTTTCAACTAAGAAAAGCAGACAAAAAATCTGCAGAGCGCTGGTGAAAATGGTGGAGAGTGTGTGTGTGAGTGTGTGCAGGGGTCAGGCGAACGTGCCTCATAATATGCAGAGCAGAAATTTGAATATTTTGTAGCCGTTGTTGCGTTGCTTTTGGCGCCGTCACAAAATTATAGCGGCTTATGTTTCAATTAAGCAATTTTTGCACATCAGGTGCGTTTTATGTACGCCAGACATTCCAGATGGGTAAACATCCCGCAGGAGAGGACAGAGTGGGAGACTGGGACAAAGCAGACAACAATGACAACTAAGCGCCTTTAATGCCTCCAGACGACAGCTGTGGGCGGCAAAAGACAATTTGAGGCAATGCGAAATTTGCTGGTGGCAGCGAAATGACTGCGACTTATTGTTGCCATTATTCAGAACGAGAAGTACCAAAATTCAAATACAAAATTACTTTTGTGGGTGTGTCAACAATCAACATTACAACAAATATTTATCAGCGCCCGCACTCAGAACAACATAAGCTGCGCTCACTTCAAATACAAGTGTACCATTTGCTCTCAATTCCTTATTGAATCAATTTAAAAAAAAAAAATACAAAATAATAATAATATAACTTTGGGAATCAAGTACAAAATACTCATTTAAGATTCAAGCTGTCTTGCTAGTACTTTAAGCTGAACGAGAATTGATTTTATAACTTCAGCAGCGAAATATCGCACGTCAAGTAAGCAAGTGCTTCAATTAAGTGGCATCTGAACTTGTTTTACAAAAGAAAGTGGCAAAAATGAAATAAGCTTATTAAAAGTAATGTGTATTGCACTCGAAACTGCTCGACCAGACGACCTAATGCAGATATTATTATTTTTTTTTTGCTATATAATATGTTTAAATAACTTAAGCCTGATCTGTGAGCGATGTACTCCAAGTTAAACTCACTAGGTCTTAGATATGCCTTCCAAGCTTTGGAGGATTCCAAGTTTGGTAACTTCACAATCCGTTTCAATTGATCTTTAAAGGGAATCAAATAAAAGTATTATTTGTTGGGATATTGTACACCGCTCTGAGCCTCTAGCTCTGCCAGTTTCCACACGAATGCGAGAATCTTTGCTGGATTGAGGGCTTCATGTCTTTGAAACTCTGAACTGCATCTTCTCCTAGTTAAGGCGACACGCTCTGCTAGGATGAGCATTGAGAATTTTTCAACGCTTTCACAATAATAATAATAATATAAATACCTATTTTAGTTAGGTGACTTCTTAGTCTAATTAACCTAAGCCTGTTCTTTCTCATGGCTATTACTTGCTTAAAACGTTTAAGATTGTAGCCACTTGGCTTGTCTGAGTCCTGGTGTTCATGACCAGTTCCGTTGCCGCCTCTCGGTGGCCATCGGCAACAAAATGCTTACCAAATTGGCTGACTCTTAAAAATTATACACTCATTTGAGTTTTTCGAAGTCGATGTTATAGTCACCCAAATGGTTAATACTTTTTTGACGCGGACTTGCAGATCAACATCCTCTTATAGCTATATATAATTTCAACTCATATCCAACACAAATACGAGTATAGCGAATTTCGAGTGATCAGCCACACATCTTGCCAGTTTTTTTTTTAATTATACAATATTTAGTTGGGTTTTAATTAAGTCAATTATTCGGCGGGATTGCCGGTGTGTGCAAAGCGGCCAGAACACTTCTCAATAGCTTCATCGAGCAGAAACAATGAAGGCTTCAATGCACCAAACGAGGGCTACATGGCTACATGGCTGAAGGACAGCAATACAGAAAAGGGAAGCGAGAAAAAAAAAAAAACAAAAAGAACCCAGGATATGTTAGACTAGAGCATATGAGCAAAGGACAACTTAATGAATAGCCCAGGGTTAATATTTGCCTGGCATTCATTCGAGCCAATTGTCGACTCTGTTTTTTGCTCTTGCTGTTTATTGTTGGGCACAGAAGAGGAAAAAAAAATATTGAATTTTCTTGTTAGACAGAAGGTACACAAACACTGTGGAGTATTGAGGCTCATTCAGGCAGAGATTGACAAACTCAAAATGGCTTCTGTTTTTTACAACCATTCGGTTGTGTGGATTGGTTGGGGTTTTAGCTGCAAACACAAGCAAACAATTTGGAGGCACTGTAGAAGGTGCAGCACCTAACAACAACACGCCCCAGGGCTCAACTTCAAAGTGCAGCTCTGGGATATGGAATATGGGGCATGGGAATGGCTGGTGAACATAATGAGGGAATCGTTTAGCAAGCGGACAATGTTAACGCAATTTGTTGCCTAGAACGATACTTACCACATGAATGAAGTATCTTAAAAGACTCTGTATATAGAGGGGGAGGGGCTGGATCATGAGTCTCATTCTATGGAACCAAAGAGTGATTTGCACTCAGAAAAACTGTTAGCTAAACATGTGCACATCTTTTGTAGCTAATGAATAAGTTACTATATACAATGCTATATATACGCATATACAGTGAGCGACAGCTCAAAGCTATCGACTCCAAAAATGACTCAACAGGTGCAGGCTGAAATGGGGGAAAAGTGCTGTATGGAAACTGTACGCCAGGTTCTGCACAACCATGACTTCAATGCCCGAGTACCATGGAAAAAGTCCTTTATAAGCGCATCAAATAAAGGGACTAGGATGACGGTCGCCAAAACCCACTTGGACAAGGATCTGGAGTTCTGGAACACAGTCATATTTGAAGATGAGTTTTGGCTCGGACGGACGGAATTATGTGAGGCTACAATCCAATACTGAGCTGAATCCCAAACACATATGGCAGGCAATTACGTTTTTTCTTTGACACTGTTTACTTTGAGCTGTCGCCCACTGTATAATTATTTTCATTCTGTGCAATATTAAAATCATGACAGGGTTTCCAGTTTTCAGAAACATATTTCTTAATAATATAAAATGAGTAAAAAGTAGAAATGTATGCACAAATTTTAAAAAAATTCGGAAAATAAAAATGATATTTGCTCTTCCGACTGAAAGATATATTTTCAAATATTAGCATATATTTTGACAAGTTTGAAAAATATTACCTGGTGTAAGAAAGTATCTTTATAAATTGGCACCAAAATAATGACGAATCTTAAAATGCAATGCAGTGATTTTTCTGAGAGAATACCTGATATTTCCAATATTTGTTTCGGCGAGTATACCATAAACCCTAAATCGATTTAGCCTGCAAACATACAATTTTCAAAGCAAGTTAAAATTTAAATTAAAAATTGAAACTAGGCGTGCCAAAGCAATAAACAAACTTACCTTCGAGTCGTTTTAATATTAACTTAATTGTTTTATCTGGTTGCAAGCCATTTGCATAATCCAAGTAGCATAGTTCCAGCAAATATGTGCCGTAAATATTTTAAACCCAATTGCCCAACATGGATAATCACATTAGGCGAGTAATGCGAGCCGAGTTCTGAGCCGAGCTCCCCCTCAAGGTAATCATACAGCATTTGTAACGCTGCTTTACATAATAATAATAATAATAGTTGTATGTGACATGGGCTTTAAGTGTATGTCGCACGCAGGCGACTGCCAAGAAACCACCCTGCACCCCCCCCCCCCCACCTGACCCACCACCGCGCACAAAATGTGTATGTGTATGTTGTTTGCACAGTTTTATTAATCGACGCGTGTCACTTATTAGCCTCAGGATTTTTTCATATGCAATACACGCGCACAACCACACACTCACACACACACACACACACACATGCATATGCCTAGGAAAGGGGCCAAAGATTTAACCCTTTGATGCCCTGCACAACACAGGCACCATTTGAGCTTTGATAAATGGCAAACACAAACACACATTAAGCGGGTTCCAGCTGGAAGCAGTCCAGCCAAAAAAATACACAAAAAGAATTTGTCGCTGGCAATCGTGCCAAAAAATCGGCCTACGGCGTACGTTAAGAAGCACGGTAAAATAAAACAATACGTTATATTTTCATTTTCATTTTCAGTTTTCCCGTTTTTTCGTTATTTTTTTCGTTTTTCTTCTCTTACAAATTAAGCGTGCATGTTTAGAGCAAATATTTTATAGAACTAGGCAACGATAGACGCGACAACAAAGCCAATGGCACCGTCAAATACAATTTTAAAGGGTATATACAACAGTAAAAAGGCAATGAGCAAGTTTGTGACAAGCAAAACAATTAACACTGAGAGATAAATATATATATTAAATATACAATGAAGTAAATTTGATTTGCGCTGGGTATGCGAGACTTTTTTATTCCAAATTTGATGTGGCTAGTGCTTAAAGTCTCTGAGGTCGCAAATGCTCCCTTCTGATTGTTATTTATTTTTCACAACTCCGTCTGCCCTTTTTACTCATTTCTAATGAAGCAATGACCTTTGCAAACAACTCAAACGAAAATGATTCGATATCGAAGAGCCTGGGGCGCTGGCACTATTTCAATAATTAATAAATTCATTTAGCACAAAATACTCCTTTGATTTGCCTTTGGTGTGTTTGTTTTTAATATTTGGCGTTGAGTGCACTGCCCGCAGCTATATATGTTAATTAATTTATTGTTTTTGTTAATACAACTTAATATTGCTAATCCACTCGACATAAGCTTTTCTTACATACATATATATATGCATATATTTTTGGTTTTTCAAGCACTTAATTAAATGAATGGCAAAAACAAACACACGCTTGCCGCATTTATTATTCATTTATAGGCAATTTTCAAAGGTTTTGGTTTTTTGCATTTGTGTGATTGTAATCAAAGTGCCGTGGTATAAATTAAAACACGGCACCCAGCTGACACGCCTGCAAACATATGAAACCCAGACTCGCTAATTAAAAGTGTAATTAATTTGCACAGATTGCAATTTATTTTTCACGGTCCTGCTGGTGACAGCCTTCTGATCATAGGCAAAATCACCAAATATGCACTCACAAAAAAATCGAACAGAATGTCAAAAAACAACTTACGATTTGAAACTGCTATGGAGCAAATTCATTGATATTTTCGAACTGTTATTAAGAAATATATTTTTGCATTTAAAAATTAATTCTAGAAACAAGAAATTACTTTTACTTTGCAGAGCGAGGTTTCTCTCAGGCTTCTCTCACTTTTTTTTGCTGAGTGTGGACATGATTAAAGCTCATGCTTCAAATTCATGCAAATCAGACACTTCATCTTAAGTGTGCATTAAATTGAGTACTTGTTGTTTGCAGCGTGTACTTAACATTTGGCACATGCACTGCATGGTCTTCATGTACTCCATTTCACATTTGCAAGCGTTTGCAACTATTTCACATCCGCTGAAGCCGAGCAGCTTGGAGCGTGAAGCGTAAGCTTGTCGCTTTCTGTGTTTGAGTGTAGATTGGGTTGGTTCTGGTTCGTACTACTCGTGTAACTGGAGGTAAACGCACTGCTGCATGTATCTTTATTAGTGCAAACATTTAGCACAGTTTCGAATTTCATTTTCGATGTTGAATTAAAAGCAAACTAAAAGCTGAAATCGCGTTGCGCAGAATAAACACTAAAATACACTTGGAAAAACTAACTGTTTGATCTACAAAGAAAACTGAATTTAAGAGAAAGAATTCACTAAACATTTGAAATGCCCTTGCCCATTTACTATTTAGTAATATGTTTTCCTCATAAAATTTCCCGTGCATTTTAAACAAACTTACTTCGTAAAAGAAGTAAGTTTTTTTTATTGCCTGAACCCATAAAAAATGGGGAAGAAGTGTGTAATGGTTTTGTGCAAGACTGAGTAACGGGCATCTCCCAACACATAAAGTAGGGCATTCTAATTGATATGAAAATACCATTTCGGTTAGCTGTTAAAATTTCATTGAGATCGGATGAGAAACAACCAAGTTATCATAAGCAATGAGTGCGCTTCTAAACATGCTTTCAATTTGGTGTGCAAATCTTTTTAATATCGAAATTTGCCAATATAACTAGACAAATATATTTTACAACCGGGCTCAGGGCTCAGGGTATTTCGTAGTCAATTTCACTTACTTTATTTAAATGCATTTTTGCAAGTTTACTTCCTTTTGAGTGCAAACACAAAGATAGTCGATTGCAACGTGCCTCACGTGTACAGTCAGGTAAGAGACTTGTGTTGACTTAGCAGCACGATGGTTGTTGCAGCAAATTTAAACTCTAGCTGGCCTGGACTGGGATTGGATTGGTGGCAACAATCTTTGGCTGCTCTTCGAGAATGGCGCGCTTGCATCCTTCCTTTCTACTTATATGCACTGCTTGTTTCCGCTTCCTGTGCAGACAACATTCGGCTGGCCTGGACTTGGCAGTCGCCATTCAGCCGAACACACTTCCGTTGTATGTGTATTGACATGTTTGGGTGTGTGTGTCTGTGTGTGCGGCCCAATTTCCAACAGATTTGTGTTGATTGCTCTACAACTTCAGCGCACAAATAGTGCTGAGCTTTAAGTTGAAATAATTAAGGCAAATAAAAGAATAAAAACAAAATGTTACCGACAATAAATACTACATTTTAAATGTATCCTTTGGTTGGTCTCTCGCCATTAAATTGTGCTCATTGCTGTCAGAGACAAATCGAGCCTTAACCACATAGAGTGTCCTTGACTAAATTCACATGCTGTCTTCACAAGTGATTATTTTGAGAGAAATTGAACCTAGTTATGGAACGTTGGGCACAGAGGTGGCTGCCTGATATCTCCGGAATTGTGGAAAACAGTTTCCGTCTAATGTATGCGTTGCAGTAAATAAGAATGTTGTGAGCCGGAACGTGCAGTCCTTGCAAACTACATTGCAACTAAAAACAAGAGAGAACGCTGGCTTTCAGCATGCCAAAGACAAAATACCCTAGCAGATCAGAGTTACTCTGCTGACATTTCAACTTGAGTGCGGAATTCGAAATAATTTTCTATTTTTGCTCATTTCAAATGATTTTACTTATGGGTTTGCTGCGAACTTAATTTTTGTTTGTGACAAATATTTAAAAAAAAAAATGATTTTGCGTTTTACACATATCATTTTATATAATGTACATATATATTTTTATATAATAATACATTTAATTTGTAAAGGAAAGAGTTACGTTGATGAAAAATGTGTTTGTATCTTTATAAATAAATAAAATATATTGTTGTTCGCTTCGGTCCTAGCCGAGCTAAGTAATTAAGTAAAAAGTCGAATATAAAGCAAGTTTCATAAGAATTGCTTTTAAGTTAAGGAAGTTCACTAAAAACATCCGGATATATAGCTATTTCCACTCTGCTGGCGATGCTGATAGAAACTAAAAATATACTTTTTGAAGTCGCTTGTTCAAAGCGTTGCTGAGTTGAAAACAAATTCAAAAGTCCCCTCTTCAAGGACATAAAAACTGTCGACTAGTTTGTTTTCCGGCATGACATGCATTTTATTTCTGGTTTTGTGAGCATGTGTGTTTGCGTGCTTGTGTGTGTGACTGGAATGTAAGCCAACTTGGCCGCAAAATCAAGTTTAAGCACATTACACACAGTGTATGTACATATTTACCTTTATTGATTGTCCCGTATTGCTATCAAATGAGGCTGCTGAAACAACACCAACCGAATTATCGCTAATTGCGCACATTATCAAAACGGTAGGCAAACAAACAAATAGTATCTGCCAAAGCACAAATATACATATACATACATACATACATACATATCTATATTTATATATGCATCTGCAACGAGCCATTCCACTAATTTGTTGACCATGCTCATTAAATCATATGAGTAAACTGCACACAAACCGTTCAAACAGACCGCAAATTATCCCGTCTAATTTCTTTAAAAAGCAAAACTGTCCAAAAAATTACACACTCTGAAAAAAAGTAGCCGTAGCATGAAGTCGCAGCGATACCTAAAAGAATATTTGAATTTTTAAAAAATTATTTCTAAATACACAAAAAACATGAAAATTTAAAAGGATTTTAATTTTTTTCTGAAATTAATTAAATTTTATTTATTTATTTATTTTATTTATTTTTTTTATAATAGTGAAAATATTAAATGTTTCATTTTTAATTTTTAAAAATTCTCTCGACTGCAATGTTAGGATTTACCGGCTTTCTGTGTAGATTTGAAAAATATTGGAAATGATTCATTCTGAATAATATTTTTAATAATCAGGGCGATGTTTTTGCTGAGTGTACTAGCCAGTCCGACGAGAGTCAACGAATGCTAAATAAGCAAATAAATTAAACGAAGTGACCTGCAGCGATGAGTGCAAACATGAGGCACTAAAAAGCCACTGAAACTGATTCATTCACAAATCCTTAGTGATTAAACGTGGCTAATTATTTGTCATAGGAGTAAAGGACTCATTTTTGGAATATCGTATTCATTGAAAATAAACATAATTAGGACGATATGTGCAAAGCTAAACACACACACAAAGGTCTGTTAAGGTTAACGCGAAATCAAATTGCAGCAATTAGAGACAAAGCTGTGCTTTTCATGGCATTTCTCAAGACAAGCGACAGCAACTGAAACAGATAAAAGTAAATTGATTTTTTACGCGCCATAGAAGCTCATCAGGAAACAAAGCCAGATGGAGAAGCGGAAATAAACTGAGCCAAGACGAAATCGAGCAAAGTAACTATCCAGCCAGCCAGCCAGCCAGCAAGTATTTGGAATCCAACCAGGAACTGGACATGCGGCGCGGAAATGTCCTGCATAAAGTGTGGTACAAATGTTTCAGGGCAGCCCAAGACGAGGGCATTGTAAAAAGTCCAAAGACGTCGCCGGTCTGTCCGGCTGTCCGCCTCTTTATCTGTCTGTACATCTGTCCATCTGTCGCTTGGGCAAAGCAGGCATGGAAAAAGCGGAAAATTGAATGGGCCAGCCAACCAGCCAACCAGCCAGGCAGCCAGTCAGCCAGTCAGCGAGCCCAGTCAGGATGATGGCTATTATACTTTATGCAAATGCTGTGGCAGCTTTAACAACCCGGGGCATGTGTCCGGGGCATGCAATATCAGCATACTTACCACCACCATCAGCACCACCCGCGAGCGCCTCCTTACAATGTAGCCAATTGCTTGGCTCGTCCTTCCGCCCATCGAATCTGTAAAACAAAAAACCAAGTAACCGAGGCAACCACATACACCATGCATTTTAATTTAATTAATTTAAATTCTTAATGCGATATCTTGCGTCCGCCTCCGCAACACTGCTCTACGCTGCTCCACAGTGCCGCTCACTAAGTATGTGTCCAGCGGCTGTTTAAAGCCACTTTAAGTCCGCATCTTCTCTACATTTTAAATGAGTTGTGTTTTTGTTTCCACTGACGCTGCATTTGTTAAATGTTGCGTAAACAATGCTTAGGCGTGAAAACTTATTGGTCACAGTGTGGGCGGAGCAGTGGGGCGCTACAACAAGTGCGGCATAGTCATTATGGGCATTTTCCAACCAATTTCACTCGGAATGTTGCTATCATTTTCAAACTTTCGAGTAGAAAATTAATATTCTCTCTGCCGGAGAATGAACCCGATACATATGGAGCGCTAATCGGGTATCCAATAAGAAAATATCATCTCAACAGCAAGCTGCACACATTCGTTGATTCACACTAACATATCAAGGATATTTACATATTTGTTCAGTATTTTGATTTACGATTTGCAGCTGTGAAAATCTTCATGGCTAAGATGAGAATTGGTAGCTAAACAGACCAAGAAAGAAATTCTAATTTTGTGCAAGGTCAGCAGCAATAGGTAATTCAGATAAAAGTAAAAGTAAAAAAGGCTGAAAAGTAGTTGAACACATCTTGGATAGCAGCTCAGTATAGTAAGTAGTTAAGCATATCTCTGGAACCACTTAATTAAGGTGCGAAAAATACATAATTACAGCGTAGGTTAAGCCAGGCATTTGAATTAATTCTACCAACGAAAAGAACGTAGAAAAACATAGAAAATAGAAGAATAAAATGAAAAACGTGAAGTGCAGAATTCAATTTCCGTTTTTCGTACACACCCAATTGGCCCAGTTGTCAGGGGCACACAACAAAGGGCGTAAATCAAACACGGATCAGCACAACATGCAAATGAAGAAACTGTCAGCGTCAGGAGCCACCTTGAGCAGGCATCAACAGAAGCAGCAGTGGCAGCAGTGGCAGCAGTGGCAGCAGCGGCAAGGGGCAACATTTTTTAACTATAGACAAGCAGGATGCACAGGAAGCTGGTAAAGTGCAGCACAGTAAGTGCTGCACGGAGTAAGCGGTAAATGCTGCCAAGCAAAAATGATGGCGTGAAGAAAAAAAAAAAAATTGAGAAAAACGAAATTCACTTGCGGAATTTATTTGGAATTTGAAAAATTTAATGCGCTGGGCGGATGGATAAATAATGTTATGCAAATGATATGTGCATAAAAGTCAGCAGACTTAGTGCAAGCATCTATGCCAGACGTTGTCAAATACACACACACGCTCACACACACACACACACGCAGACGCACACAAATAACTGACAGCTTTCAGATGCGACATCAGTTAGAGAGATGAATAGATTGACTATCGACAAGCTAGAAGGCTTGACTGGTTCACGCCCTGGCTGCACAATGAGGAGGCAACTCCAAGCTGGCAACATTTGCATATTTACACACACACACACACGCTGCCTGTCTGCGTGCGTGGCTGGTAGGTGAAAGGCATTCATCGTTTGAATGACATTGCGCTGAGGTTTCCCGAAATTGCAGCGAAATTGTTCTGCTGGCAACGCTTAAAAGCCGACAACAGTTTTTTTTTTGTACCAGTTTTCTAGCTTTTTCCCGACGGGGCGCATCTGACAAATGCTGTGAAAGGCAACTGACAGCAGGCGGGGGGGGGGGGGGGGGGCCAGACAGTGGGCGGTTGCTTTTGTTATGTCACCGGGCGTGCCCAAGCCACTCTCTCAAATTACTGCCAATAAAAAGGTGTGAGAAAAAACAATGGAGTTGCGCTCAAGGCAGAGCTCTCTCCGCTCCCTCCATCTTTTGCGTGCTCGTTAATAATTTCCATGCATTAAATATGCATTTGCAAAACAACAGCAGCAACAGCAACAGCAGCGAAGCGAAACGAAACAAAAAAAATGCAATATGTTGGCAAGGGGGGGGGCATTGTGGTAATTTAGCCCGCGGCACTTGGCTCCATATGCATGGAAATCTCAACTAACAAGCAAACAGTTTGCCTGCGAGGAAATGAACAACTCTTTTTTTTCCTGCTGTCCTCGCATTTCTGCAAAGAGCCTCACAACTTTGTCGTCAAAGGAGTTGTCTCTGAAAAAATGTTCTGGTTTTTTCGAATTAATTTCTAAATATACGAAATAAATACAAAAAAAAAAACAACATTTTTTCCTTTTCAGAATTAGTTTTCTTTATAATATTTCCAAAACGTAAGCATTTATTTTAACATGTTTTAGTTTTGCCAAGGAATAATATAAAGAAAAAGAAAATCCTGGCTTTTAGAAAGAAACGAGCGTCCATTTTGGACATCCAATAGCCGAGTTGAGATTGAATATATTTGAACTTTATCGATAAGATAATTATATTTACTTTCAGGGAATAACCCAATGATGTGGTTACATTTTCATAAAATAATATTTAATGCAGAAAGGGTATGAAATCTTTGGCGTGGCCAACTCTTCTCCTCTCGAATTATTTATTTGTTTTCACATTTTTTTTTTCTTTTGCCTGCTTTTCTCTGTTGCACTCCTTTGCTCTGTGCATAATTTAAAAGTCAATAGGAGGCAGATGGGAGAAGGCGTTTGCTGCAAGTCAGTTGGAATGGTAAATGGCAAAGTAAACACTAAACAAATAGGAAAACATGCAAAGATGCTGATCACAAACACACCACGTTTGCAACCACACACACACACTCCGAGGCAGACAGACAGACCAACGGACATGTGTCCGAAGTTTTAATGAAACAAAATGTGGCTTTTACTAATGGATAGATTTACATTTGTAGACAAGGTGTTGTTGGTGCACATGTTGTATACCTCGTCTTGCCCAGACCATCATCGCCAATATTCGGTTGCAAAAAGGTGTTGTGGCATGTAAACTCAACCGCAGAAGCTGTCCAAAGTTGTGTCGAGTGTGCCAACTGCAAGGGAAATCCAACGGAAATGAGAAAAGATACAAATACAACGCAATGTTGCAATGTTGCAATATTCACTTGTATGCAAGCAAGTGTGTGTGTGTGTGTGTGTGTGTGTGTGTAATGCATACGACTAAAATAATGAAGCGACTTCAGTGCTTTAGCTGCCTGTTTCGCGCTGCTGACTGTGTCCTGTGCACATGTAATACGAAAAACGAGAGACGAGAAACGAAAGACGAATAAATGCTGGATTTATTCCAGTCACATGTCAAAGGCGGGTTGGGGGAGTATGTTGCATGCAAAACGGGAACATCAGCCAAAAATAATTGTACGTATATCGAATTTCACAGCTAAAACCATCAATGCAGCCGCAACTGAGTAGTGAATGCAATTTCGCTGTTTGCCAGCTGCCTCAGCTGCTTGCACCTATAGTTACAAAACAATTCAGCAACTTTAAATTCATACACCAGCAAAAATTACAGAATTTAAAACTGGAACAATTTTCTGGTGTTTAAAAATAATTTCTAAGAATATGTAACAGAAGATTCTTAAAATTAGTAATTAGTTAGAAATTTATTTCTAAATATAGAAAATGTTTTTGTAACTGCAAACCTTTATAAATCTAAGATCAAAAAGTTTTAAGTCTAAAATTAGAGTACCAATAATTAAATTAAGTACCTGTGAAAATTTGAGTACCTTTAATTACATTTAATACCTGTGAAAATTTGAGTACTTCAAGTAAGCAAGTGCTGAACTTAAGGAAGTTTTGAGCTCAAAAAAGTTTTCTTCTTAAGTGACAAAAACCTTCTTTTTGCAGTTGAATTGCGTACAAAATTGTCAACAATTTTCTCAGTGCATCAGCGTTGCAGCAACGTGTGCATTTGACACGTGTGTCGTTCGCATTGAAATCAAATCGATGCAATTGTCTGTCCGTGCTGCTGCAGCTGTTGCTGCTGCTGTGGAAAGGTTCGTTTTGTTGCTCATGGGCAGGAAACAAAGGCCTGCAGCAAACAGGATGCCACGCGTTTTATTTACTAATGCAAGCGCTAATGCCACAGCCACACATTTGCACTTACCACTGCCGCCCACCACCAATGGGAGACAAACAGAGCTTTCTGCAAGAGTGGTGCATGCAACCGCAGACTCCTCCAACTGCCTGGCTGCCTGATGACACTTGAGCGGACGAGTGTGTGTTTGAGATAAATTATTCAAGCAACAACTGCGCTTTTTTCCAAATCGAGTTTATTGTGTGGCAGCGATGTAGACAGCATTTGTGGTTAAGAGACGAGCATAAAACTACACCACATTCACATACACACACACATATATATATATATATACATATTTGTATTGTTTTTGCATGCATGCTGAAGTTTGCTTGCCGTTCTCCATTGCGTATGTGTGACACAGTTCCAGTTCCTCACGCACACGAGTTCATTCTTCAACACTGCCTGCGCGGCGTGCCACAAAAGGTACAACATATTTCGCGACTAAAGTTATTAAAGAAAGAGAACATGCATCCAGTGCTGCATGCATCCAACACTCGGAAAAAAATGGCCTACAGTTAAAAAAAAAAACAACAAAAAAAAAGTTTTCATAAAAGATACAAAATCAAATTTCAACTCACAACTTCTCCGAATTGCAGTCTATGTTTCAGAAACATTTTCCTGAAAAACACTATGATCATAGTTTTATCTGACTGCAATTAGTCTAAAATATTATATTATTATTTTATTTTTATTATTATTCTTTTGAGATTTTAATATTTTTGATTCCTCAGAAGTTCTTAGAATAACATTTTATAAATAAAAACATATTTCTCAAGAAATGAAAGGAGTGCAAAACTGCATTGTAATCCTCTAAGTGTTGTTCATTATTTTCTGCAAGGATGGTCGCCTGAAATTGAAAATGTGAAAGATTTAACTTTGTGCCAGACAACAAATGCCAGTTTTTCTTTGCGCTCACTGCAAACTTCTCGCAGACTGCCAACTTAAATTGCTTGGGCTCCTTATGCATATCATGCATGCAATTTAAGGCTGCCTGCCATACCATCTAACCATTAAGAAGTACAATGTGCAACACCAGCTTGCAACGTGTGCCGCTTGCCTCAAATGTCCACTTTGATGGGGCAAAGGGGCGTGGTGTGGATGGGATTACTACTTAATTTAGCATAAAATGTTCATACAATATATGCAAAACTGTGCGAAAACCTTAAGCGACAGACAAGTAAAGTGCAAACAAGGATTATTTTTATATGAGGTATATATGTACATATATATATGTATGTATAAGTAGTGTGGATAGTTGGTATTTAGGCAGTGCACAGATTTAATGCCACCTGCTGTGCCTTTTGATGCAGCCAGCCAGCAATTTTGGCCAAATGTGCACTTTGAAAAATTAATATTAAGAAAACTTTCTAAAATGAATGTAAAAAGTATGTAAGAATGTTCTAGTCGGAAGAGCTCGACTAATAGATGCACGGAAGCCAGCTGCATAAAATATTATATTGGTTGAAACAGTGCTTTCAGTTATATGGCCAAATATAAAAGCCATAACTGAAATCACCGGCTTGCGAGAATATATTTTGAATATTTTTGGTGTAATTGATCAGTTAGAAATAATTGATCACATGGAAATTATTCAACAGAAGCGATGATTTAGAAATGATTTCCAATTTGATGGGTTATTTAATATGTATTCGAATTTGAATACTTTTGCTGAGTGTAGTGTTGGACAGTCGAAGCGTAAAAGTTTGCTTTATGTGGCGAGTGATTTTAGACACAAATTTCATTTGGTTGCAACATTTATGAAATTTTACGTAAGCATATCCTTTGCTCCGCCGGAAACATACAGACAGAACAGAGTTGCTCCTGCTGTGTCAACTTGAAGATTGTCGACAAATTTTACGTGCTGGTGACAAAAGCCAAGCCAACAAAATGTCCAAAATGGCCAAAGAGTTGTCGCTTCCTTTTGTGTTATGGCCATAAAACGATGACCCGTAAGTATCTCAGAGGAATGCAACCGCAGCTTGCTAGCCGAATACAGGTTGAACGCACCAGGCCAAAATGACCACCCAAACATCACCCAAGATGGTGGGCGTTGGCGTCGGCGGCAAGTGGGCGTTGCGCCAAGAATGGTGCCAGTCTGGGCATCATAAAAATTCAAAAGTGCAGTCAAAGCTTGCTTGTCTTTCTCATTCTCATTCTCATTCTTTTACTTTTGCTTTTCCATTTTGTTTGTAAGCTGTTAGTCGGCGTTGCTGATGTTGCTATTTTTACTTTTGAGTACTGCCCAGCTCCCAAGGGCGTCTTTTAGGGCCAAAGTTTATTTTACACGAATGTTGTTGTTTGGCGTTGTTGGTGTTGCTATTGTAATCAAATTTGTTACGCTGCGTTGCCGTGCCAGCGAGAGAGAGCTAAGGACTAAGGAGCAACAACTGCAAGTATATACGCTCAGTTTTTAGCAGCAGAGTAGACGTTTGTTGGCTCACTGCGCACATTTGTCGCCAATGCCAAAGGCGGACGTGAGATGGCTAAAACAGCGAGCTAGCTTGCTGCTAGAGACCATCTTAAAATGTCACTGAAACTGGCTTTAAGATGGCGTTTCCTGGTTACTCTTCATGCTGACGCACACCAAATGATGCCCCAAGGACACGAAAAAGCGTCCACACTCTTTCGTTGAGTATGCCCCACACCCACACACACATGCACACACACCCACACACACATGCACACGTCAGTATCGACTGCAAATATTTATGAGTGTCCTGGGAGTCATGTGTGCTGTGCATAAAAGTCAATAGCACCATGCTACATTTTTATGCTAATTGAAAGCCATTCGAATGGAAACAAATTTTTTGCTCTCAATAATCGTTGATGTGCACCTTGATATGAGCAAAAAAAAAAAATTCAAATGAGTTGAATTTTTATTTTTTACCGAAATCAATTTCAAATTTGTAACTTTATTTCGAATCACAAATATTATCGACTGCAAGCTCTTTTGAGATGTTTTTTATATACAAATGCGATACATTTATTTTTATGGAGAGATTGAAAAGAGTGTAAAGTATTTTTTGATAGCAGTCGATAATAAAATATATATATATATATATATATATATATATTTAAGTTTTAAGATGTCTTCTTTTTTGGAAAATTCAGAAAAATGTAGAAAATAATAATAATATAATCAGAATAATAACTAATAAAAATATTATAATATTTGCCATACTTGAAAAGAAATTTCTGTTTTATAATAAAGTAATATTAATTCGATGTTAAGTATTAAATTGTATCACGCATGATTCTTGTATGAATTCAAGATTTTTTGTCTGGTTGAGAGTTTTCATGTTTTCTTAACTTAGCATATATTTTCACATCTTTCACATCTTTCACATCACATCTTCTTCTGACTAAGTCGACGCAATCCTATACGATTCTTTGACGATGCCTCCTTATTGCCACCAAATCGACAGATTCCGCTACTGATTATATCTAGTCTAGATAGGAGACCTCTTTAGGTTATAGTATCCTGCCAACTTCTTCTCTGATTATAAATGTCAAAACTATATTTGGCTTGCCTTTGACCTGGTGCCTGCGCCCAATTCTTTCTGCGATTCTCAGTTGTTGTTACCCTCTTTAAACCTACGAAATTCTTCTCATTACTAAGCATACATTTATCATATGATTAATGCACATTTATCACATTTCTGACAATATTGTTATCATTCCAGGTAGCAACACCCATTCAATGGCCAATGCGCAGCAGCCCGCTGCGGTTGCTTCGAGCTCGCAGGCTGCGGCGGTGCCTCGCTTCCTGTCCCGGGGACACACCTATCGAGCCGTGGTTGGGGACACGCTGGTCCTGCCCTGTCAGGTGGAGAATTTGGGTGAGTAGGCCATTGTTGGAAATTGTTGAATTATGCATGGTGGTTATATTGGCGCATAATAATTAATACGACGAAATTAATATTTGCATGCGTAAATTCGATAACTAAAATGAAGCCTAACCAAATAGGTGTGCTGCATTGATTGTGAAGTTTGTTGCTGTTGCTGTTGCTGTTGCTGTTATAGAGAACCGCTCAGGTAGCAAATATTATGCAAAATAAAATGCAAATATGTTTAGGCAAAATGTCTCTCCAAATAAATTTTATTAACGCCAACAACAATGATGGCAGCTTCAATGCTCACAATGCGTATCCAACAGCTGTCAACAGCTTGTCGTTCGATGTGCTTTCATTGTTGCCTTGCAACGCCCAAACACCATCCCTCTTCCCGCCCCTTGCCCCATCCAGCCCTTTTTACACATGCACACAGCCAAACAAAATATTTGCCGAATGACATTTATAAATTTATGGACATGAGCATTTATTTATTCGCATACACCACAGGTAAATAAAATAGGATAATTAACGCCAACAGTAAACTTTATTGAGTGTGCTTTAAAATGATTTAAGCCGTAGAATATTTTTGAACTTCATATTTGAATATATAATCACGGTTTTCCATAACTTTTTGTTTTGCATAAATTTCTTTATTTAGTGGAAGCTAATTTTGGTGTTTATGCAACTTAAATTCAATTGAGCCGAATGATGAAAACAAATGTTGAATAAATCAAAATGATGCAACTATAGAAAAAATATTCTTCAATTTGTAACCTTATCGAAGAAATAAACGGAGATATTTAATGGAGTTTGCACTCACACAATGATCATAGTGGTCATAAGGCTCAAGGCAGTTGAACGAGGACCTAGATTTAAGTTGGAACTTGTCAATAGTTTTAATTGTTGCACTGCTGTTGACAAGCCAATAAATAAAATGCAATTAACCGTTGCAAAATGAAAATAAATTGAACATTGATGACAATGCCAACGGAATCCGTGCAACAACCTGACAGCAAACTCTTTGCGGCAGTGTGTGAGGCAGGCTAACAATATCCCTCGCTGTATGCGCCGGCGGCGGGGGAAAGGAAATTCTTTTTTAACTGCAACAGTTGCACTTATTCGTAGAGCCAACTATGGATAGCTGTGAATTTATATTAAAGTAATTTCAATTAACTTCAATTTTCCAGGCTTACCTTCAATAATTATTCCCTGGTAGAGTCAAATAAATTCATATTTAATAAGTAATCCTTGGCATACCCAAGATAACTATTCCTTCTGGTTTTAATATATTTACATATCGGTGGTAGTAGTCCCGAAATGTGTGTATATCATTGCTAGCAAACAAAACTTTCATAGTTGCCACAATATAATCGAACTAATGGCATAGCAAACAAGAACCAAAGTCTTGGGGACTGTCCGGCGTTGAACATACTTGTAATGTTTTCATGGCAATCCTTGTGCCATTGTTCATTTTATTGCTCTTCTGCGTTTAATCCGCCTTAGTCGCGACTGACTGTGAGGGGGGAGGGAAGTGACGAGTGTTTGATTGCGGTGTTAAATTACCTATCGCAAATAAAAGTGCCAATGAGGTACAGGCGAAACATCGATTAATTGGCACCGTTGCAGAATCAAAAGACAAAGAGCTCCGTGGCAAAACATTTGAAATCCAATTAAAGAAATTAAGTAGCAAACGCTCCATGAAGCCCTTCATCGTGCAACTCAGTAACTCAAAAGCGATGACCAGGGTAAATAATTATTTTAATAGCCGAACATTTGAAATCAGACTCAACTAAGCACGCTAGGAAAATACCAGATATTTAGTCATAAGGAAAAGCACAATTGCCAACAGTCATAAAAGTAACCAAGTAAGAAAGTAGTAGTTTTGTGATTGCGACTGCGAGATACCCCGATACTCCGAAATGTAAAATATAATTTAGTTTTATGGCACAATTTTCCTTTAACAAGTTTTGCACACCCAACTGTAAGCTGGTGTGCTAGTGCCTAAGCATCCCCAATCCGTTTTATTTACATTCAAAAATTATTGACTACTTCGAGGTGAGTCTAGAAAAAAAAAAATAAAGTGTTCAATTTGCTAAGCCGTGCCATTTGTTCGAACTGTTTTTTCGAATTCATATGTCGAAATTGAAGAGTTATAAAATACAATTTTTATGGGCCAATGCATAAAATTGTTGTCTGAGCTTAATAATATCAATAACAACGTACGCACAACCATTAGACTCGCATAAAATTTGGGACACGGGACAAAATGAGAGGCATATAAAACCGCCCATCTCCGCCCCTGTCTGCCATCAGCTGGATGCCCGCCAAACCCAAATGGCCAACACTTGCGCTGAGAGAAAAACTCAATCCGATTCAATAATAATCGAAAACAATAAAAAGATGATTGTCTGCGTTTAAGTTGGCTTTATGGGCGACCAATACCGCCGACGAGGAATGGATGCAATGAATGCTTTGGGGATATTTTCAATGTGCAAACTCTTATCCCTGTTTCCGGTGCCCAATGAATATTCACATATATGTATATATATATATATATATATATATATATATGCATACATGCATGTACGTGATCCCATAATACATATTCAACTGGGTTATTTTGATGCGCCCGAAGTAATTTTACACAAAATTTTGCGACCAATTTATGGATGTCAGCATTTTGCACGCGCCTAAATACGGGACAATATTACGCTCGAATTGCAGTTAACTGTTTTTTCGAGGGCCCTCAGACTGGCCATTGAAGTACTGAATATATTTATCAATTGGTGCGATTCCATGTTAAGCAGAGTAAAAAATAAACGTTGTTATTGAGATGCTCCTCGAGTTTTAAATATTCAGTTAATAACCGGAAGGAAGCAGACAAATGAACAACTGCATAAGGGCATCAAGTGTATGTGTGTAAGTGTACTTAAACCGGTATTAATAATATACAAAAAAATGTAATGCAAATCATTATGTATTATTTATATGTGTACTTGTAAAATCACTCGCCCGCACTTAATTCCACTTGCACATGGCTAATGTTGGTCAGACACACACACAGCTGCGAATCAAATAATGGAACAATTCTTTCAAGAAGTGCTTTGAATATTTATGGTTTTATAGCTGATATATATAGCTGCCAAATTGTGCGATTTTGTTTACTACTTCTTGGCACTTTTCGCTTAAAATATAAAAAATTTACATTTATATGTTGACAAGCATTGCAAGAGCAGAACTGCCTTTAACGTCTAGAGGGAATACCAAGTAATATACCAAAAATGTACATTTGATCTTTTGTTTTTGTTTGTTTTCTTATTTCAACTTTCTTTTCAATTTCAATTGTCAGCAAATCTGTATTATTGTATTAAAGTATTTTATAGACTTAAAGTTCCCTTCAGCTATTCCCAAAGCTGCACAGAGAGGGAAGATGAATGATCTGAAGCAGCCTCGAAAATTTGGTACCGAAATTCTGATATAAATGAGTCGACCTAAACTAAGATATTTTATTGTTCATTTTACTATCAGTATACATATTTATTTTCAATAAATACACAAAGCTCACAACTATTTGTTGTGTGCGACATAATGTCGCTGCTTGACAGCATATCTTTAATACACACTCTCAGACTTGAGCACATCAAATTAATAAATATATGTATTATGCGGCATGTAATCCCGTTTAACAAATTTACGTTTGCCTCTTGTGGTAATGGCAATAAAAACCGTAAGTTGTATAAAATATGCAAAAAGCAAAGAAAAAGATAAGCAAAAAAAAGACAAAACTAAAAAAGAAGAAAAGAAGAAAAGAAAAGAATCTGCTGGCAACATCTGCGAAATTATGTCATTTATATGAGTAAACACACTAAAAAATAGATGAAAACACCCACACACACAGACAGACACACACACACATGGACACACACACATGGACACACACACACATGGACACATACGCACGAGAGGAATGAAGCTTGCCGGCAATTGGATAGCCAAACAAGAGGGAATCTGTAGAATGTTCACAGCTCGACAGACAAACAAAGTGACATGGGGCACATTCTAGGCGGATAGCATTTTAGATAGATAGCCTCATGTGTGTGTGTATAGCATATGTGTGTGTGTGTGTGTGTGTGTGTGTGTGTGTCTGTCTTTCTACAACTACAATTTGAACCTTCTGACTGCCTCAATGTCATTTATTTAGCTTCCTCAAAGTGTGCGTGTATTGTTTGAGTGTATTTGTGTTAGTGGCCTTATATTTGTATTGTGGCGTTTCACAATAAATTCTCGCAGCTAACAGCGTGAACAACATATGCAGCCGTATCCCGTATCCGCCTCAAATATTAAGTCTGCTTTTGAAACGGAGTTCACAGCTTTTTCCATTTTTATTTGCTTTTTTGCAGGCAATTTTATACTGTTGTGGCGTCGTGGCTCAAATGTTCTTACCGCCTCCAACATTATGGTAACAAGGGATGACCGCGTAAGTCTGATAGATGGTTATAATTTAGAGATATCTGATTTGGAGCCACAAGATGCTGGGGATTATGTTTGCCAAATCAGTGATAAAATAAATCGTGATCAAGTCCACACTGTCGAAATATTGGGTGAGTCCTTTGACAGATGCTAAACAATTATGCCATATCTTAAATCTTATTTCGAATTCCATATTCATAAATTCTGGATTATTTTATGTTTATTTTATATCCAAACTTAAACATAATTTAGTGCCGCCGAGCGTTCGTGCCATTCCCACATCTGGGCAGCTGCAAGCTCGTAAGGGTGGACCAATTACACTGGAGTGTAAGGGTTCTGGTAACCCGGTGCCATCGATTTACTGGACCAAAAAGGTATGTACCCAAATCAATTCCCAGAAACAGCTACTAGACCAAAGATTGCTGTAATAGGCAAAAAATAGAGCCAATTATCGATAGCTTTGAAGTTACATTGGCATAGGAACAATAACGAGCAGAAATTGCACAAATCTATGTTGGCCACTGCAAGTGACATTCTCTAGGTACTCCAACATCGTTACTCATGTGCATGTCTAGTAAATACACTCACAGAAAAATCTTATATAGATAAGAATTTTGACTGATAATAACAATTTGTATTTCTACTCATTAGAAATATTTTCTAATATTAATCAAAATATTTGTGAACAAATATTTCAAATATTAAAAAAATATGTCTAAGCAAAACGATATTTTTCTTAATGTATGCATGTACATTTATCTAGTATATCAGTGAGAGTGGTAGTGGCCAAATAGTAATTAATGCGTTGCCAACACACATCCACAAAAGTATGCGACAAAACGGAGCTGGCTGGTCGAATGTCAAACAGAAAGGACCTGCTGCTGACATCGACTCCAGCAGTGAGAGAGTTGGCAATATTTCAATGAGACAAGTGCTAGAATAGAAATATACATATCTGTGTCTGGGAAGTTGCCAAGTTGAACTCGCCTACCCTTTTTGGTATTCAAACATTCTTCGTTTTGCCTTGCTGCACTTTGGCGCATTTGACATTTCCGTTCGATTTGTGTGCTTGCATGCTTTGCTCTCGACGTGTGCCAAAGCTGAGCTCTGGCCCGATATGTTGACTTTCAAACGCTACCAAACAGTTGTGTGTCATTTAATTTCGCTTCAATCTACACTCATTTCCGCCCGCCCCCAACACTATCCTTGCCACGAATTTGTTTTTGTAGAAGCAGACATCAACACGTGTTCCCAACCTGTCTGTCTGTCTGCCTGCCTGCCTGTCTGACTGTCTGTCTGACTGTCTGTCTGACGGTCTGTCTGTCTGTACGTCTGTCGGTCTGTCAAGAACAAGACGCTTTTCAAGCAAAAGCTGACTAACTGAGTGACTGGCTACATACGAGAACGACGACGAGAAATGACTCCCACTTGGCCCTTTGTGACTTAAGTACGAGAATCTTTTGCTTCCTCTCCAATATCGTCGTGTTCTCGATTTTGGTGTTTACATCCAGTTTTATCGTGAGGACAACTGCAGGTTGACTTTTGCACCGCATATTCAAGAGTCAAAATATATCCCATTTTGTTGCTTCAGTTTTTCTTGCCAAGTGCATTTGACTTTTGACATTTTTTAATCCACCTCGATGACTTTACTCTTATACCCTGAAAGGCGAATCAATTTTACAACTTTTTTACATGATTCACCAACAGAGCGGCACTGGTAAATCACCGGCCAGAATTGGCGATGGACCCATCCTGACTCTCGACAAGTTGGAGCGCCAGCAAGCAGGAGTCTACCAATGCACCGCTGACAATGGAGTCGGCGACCCAGTTACAGTTGATATGCGTCTGGATGTGTTATGTGAGTTGAACGTAATACATATAAAATTTAAGAAGCGCCAGAATGTGCCAATCCACCACCAAGTTAACTATTAAATTGTTAAATTTAGTGAGAGATATTGCAAGGCATATTAAAGACTAGGAGAAAATGAGGTGTGCGATGCATCCAGCTAAGTAAGTGTTTATTATAGGCATATGTACATGTATATATAAGATAAAATTAGATATGTGTAAAACATATTTATTATGCATTTACATATATATGAAAAAATGAGATGGCATGTGCCAACTTAGGTAAGTGTGAAATAAAGTTATACATTAGAGAAAATTAGACATGAGACAAGTTAGCAAGTTAAGTAAGTCTAAAATATAGGTTAAACTATTTAAAAGCAAAAGCAGACTCAAAAAAAAATATAATCCAAAAATAAATGCTCATATTGATTGAAGAAATTTAATTGGTGAATTTGGAAAAGTTAAAAAAAATTCCACTTTGAATTTAATAAAAAGTTTTATTATTGCTGATATTATAATGGATGTCTCAAGTCTGCCAGCGCCACAATATTTAACTTATTGATTTTCTCTTTGACTGTGTTTGTGTGCTTCGCGTACACAGATCCACCGGATATTCAAGTGGAGAAATCGTGGATACACTCTGGTGAGGGATTTGAGGCGAAACTCGTTTGCATTGTTTACGCTGATCCAGTCGCAACGGTTTGTTGGGTTTTTTAATGTTTCATTATCGTTTCATTGTTGTGCTTTAGTATAGTATACATATATATATACATATATATATATATATATATATTTATTTTTTTTTGTTCCTGTTGTGACTTTTAAGATTACAATAACCATCTGTTCTGCTCTGCTCTGCTGTACTTTATGCAACGAGCTCGTTTTTAGGTCACTCTTTGTTGCAATTATTACAATTATTTTTAGACGTTTATATTTTATTTAGTCCACTTTTATTTGGATTCATAGTATACTCACTTTTGTTCAGTTGATTTTATTAGTCTCTCTCTCAGCTTCACTAACCTGTATCTCGTTGCCATCATGCAGGTCTCCTGGTACCAGAACTCATTTCCGATACAAACCACAGACAGGCGAATTATGAACACGAGAGCCAATCGACACACACTTACCATACGTCACATTCAGCAGGAGGACTTTGGCAACTACAGGTAAGTAAGAGCACCAGAAACAGACGACTTCTACGACACACACACACACACACACACACACACACACAAAAGAAGAAAACCATACAAGAACTTTGCTGCACAACATCGATTTAGTCAATTTGGCAACTTTCGCAACAACTTTATTTCAACAAAAGAACAAAAATTGGCGACAGACGACCAGATCCTACCTGGGCTTACATAATGTCCCCCCTCGCTCTCTCTATCACTCTGACGGGCTTGGTGTTATTTGTTAGATGTACATATATGGCTTAATGCTTTCTTGTGTCTTGGCCAAAATAAATGGGCAAACAAGTTTTCTACATCAATGTCAATATGTCTGAAACATATTAAAGAAATGGAAGTTTCGCCACTTTGACACAACATTTCATGAAGAAACTCCAATGTTGGACAAACTCGAAGGCCATCCATCCATTGCCACCTGTCTCTGACAACGAGTGGCTTCTGTCATGGACGTGTCTTGCTTTACTTGAGTTGACAACGCCGCTTGCCACGCAGCATGATTTACTGCCACAAATCCCACGAGAATTGTTCTCCATCCAAAGCCAAAACTTCTGATTAGCGGGTTATGTGCGCAATTTAATGTCGTAATGTTTGTGAGGGGGGGAAGGGAAATTCGACTCTGCTTAGTCGGAAATGCTCATTGAACACAGCATTAAATTGATGACTTAAGCTTGATTTAATTATATTATATTTTCCATTCCATTTATAGCTGTGTAGCCGATAACTCTCTGGGACGCTCCCGCAAGTATATGGAACTGTCTGGTCGGCCAGGTCCGGCCGAGTTTTACTCACCGAAATGGGGTCGCTCCTCGGATAGCTACAATTTGACATGGAAAATCGACAGTTATCCACCACTGGAAGAAGTGCGTCTCCTCTATCGACGAGTACTGGTAAGCAACATCGCCTCAACGCTTTCCTTCTTCGCATTTCTAAAATAATGTAAAATAAAGTAAAGAAATAAAGTTGAGTAACTTAATATTAGCCATATTGCTACGGGTTGAAAGCAGAAAACAAGGTCAACAAATCGAATGGTTTATAAAGAATAGATTTGTTAAAAGCATGCCAGTTTTGCATACCTCTTTCATTTAATCAAAGTAACAATATAAATTGGAAACATTCCAAACCAATAAATCGAGTAGCCCAATAAAAATACATCAGATATAAACTTGGCAATCATCTAGACGACTTTCATTTAATTAAAGCAAAGACTAGCAATGGCAAATGCGAAGCCAAGTCATATTAGAAATCTAATTAGGTTTATGAGTTATCATTGACTTAATTACTCCTCCAACTTCATCCAATAAACGCTAAGTAGTTTGCAGCCAGAAATCTGGCTGATTAAGTTCAGCGATGACAGTCTTAAGCTTGATTAAGGACCAGCTGTCAGGGATCAGATGAAATCATGGCCAGCATAAATATAATTTCATGCTGCTTTCAGATGAACGACACATTCCAACAGCCCGGCAGATGGCATGATTTTATACTCACTCCCGAACATCGTCCCGCCTCGGAACCTCTAACACATATCATGTCGTACACCATTAAGCATCTGCATCCAGGTGCCTACTACGAGGCGATTGTGCAGGCCAAGAATCGCTACGGCTGGAACGAGGTAAATTGTGTTACAGATATGTTCACATTGCATAGCACTGATGCCATCCATAATCATAATCTTTATTGAATAAAATATGTCATCTTTTCCTTCTACTCCTTTTTAACACTCACTCCTGCAGGTCAGCGATATATTCCAATTTATTGTCGCCAGCAACAGCATGGACATTGCGCCCGAGGATGCCGAGGTGGTTGCCAGCTCAAAGTCTCGCAGCAACAGTGGTGCAC
Source organism: Drosophila cognata (assembly GCA_035041535.1). Lineage (NCBI taxonomy): Eukaryota > Metazoa > Arthropoda > Insecta > Diptera > Drosophilidae > Drosophila > Drosophila cognata. The sequence continues at coordinate 4,437,057 of JAWNLC010000571.1, read as the reverse complement.
TGAGCAGCCTGCAGAACGCTTTAACCCACTGTTTGCTCCTATGTGGTGCATTATTGATTGTCTTTGGTTTGCGCAACACCCAATTTGACAGTCTCCGTTTGGGCTTGGGGTAAGCGGCCAATGTGCCCCAAAAACTGATGCAATGTATCCATCGAATGTGGCATTGCATTCTTGCATTCTGAGATTAGTTATATGTATATTTAAAGCTACATAATATGCCAGCAAATAGTATGAATGAGATATGTAAACTATGCGATATTATTTGATCAAACCAAAAATCCAATTCACATTTCCGTCTACATTTTCACCGATTATATATTTTATACATTTAACTTGGACACTTTGGACACTTCAATTTTGAATCCATTCTTTAGCACACTTAAACTACAGAAAACAACTTAAACCAAAGAGAGCATACAAAATGGTTTTTGTGCAATTTGATGTCAAAATTATGCAAAAACTCTTCGAAATCTACAATGTAAATAAATTTCAAAGCATTTTTGCAAGCGATTTAATTAGCGTTTGAAAGCGCAGTTCAAAAAAATTAAATGCGATTATAAACAAAGCGAGAGAAATATGAAATGCAAAACGCAAAATGCAATATAAAAAAAACACACACATACATATATACATACAGTAAATCCATAGTACTAGGATAATCCAGTCGAACTAGGTCATGTAAATATGCATTAGATATTTGAATGTGAATTACATTTTACGTACTTCATAAAAACTACAAAGCATAAATAATATATGTGTATGTAAATTAAGCAAATATTATATATATATATATATAGTGATATTATTTAGTTGAAAACCAAAAACAAAAACAAAACCAAAGCGAAACCAAAATGAAATCCAAAGTTCATATTTACCAATGAATAGCTAAAGCGGAACACCACTGTAAAATTTGTTTAGCTATAAGGTATTTTTAATATATAAACACACAAATATATATATACATACATATGTATATATATGTATTTATAAATTTATTTCGGTTTATTATGTATGTGTGTTTGTTTGGTTTTCTTTTTTTTTTTTGTTTATTGTTTATTTCGCTCAACATAGTTCTAAGCGCACCAAGAACGTCTATTTAGAATAAAGTTTTCAATGTAAATTAGCATTTAAGCAAACATGTTGTACCACCAATAGCAAAGGAAACTAAAGTAAACCATAATATCAAATACAAATAAATACATAAATTAAATGTGCATTTTTGCAACGTACGTAATTCAATACCAGAATATAAACAAAAACGAAAAACAAAAACAAAAAATAAAAATTAAAATTATTGGTCAGCTAGTTGACTTGTACTTGTAAATACAAGAACATTGACATTTGATCAGCTTTTGCACCTAAACAGTTGTACTACGATCGTATGTATTGTGAATTTGTATATTTTGACTATTCATAAAGCCACTAAAAAAATGAAAAAAAAAAACAAAAAAGAAAACAAAAAGAAAAAAAAAAGGCCAATCTAAATGAAGGCATGCTCCATCTGAAATCGGCCCCCCTATTTTGAACATATATATATATATATGGTAGTACACATAGTATGACTTTACTGTAGTTGTACTCGTACTTCGAAAAACAAACACATAGACAAAAAAATAGATGGAAATTAAATGTGTACGAATATAATTGCTGTAGTTGAGGCATTAACAAATCGACATTTTGCAGCCAGCATCGAGTTACCCAGACACTTAATAATATTTACATTAGACTGTAATAACGGCATAAATATTAAACATATTATAGCGAATGCAAATGCAAATGGAAAAGTTCATCAAAACGAGTTGTCTCAATTTAAGGTCACATTGCTAGGTAGCTTTCAGAAGCAACCAAAAAAAACAAAAAAAAAAACCAAAAAAAAAAAGTATTTACAAAATCCACTAATTACTAACTAGCTCTATGATAATTATGGTGGTCATTGTATGATTATTGCGCATAAGAAACATTAACGATAACAAACATCTCCAAATTATTCAAATACAAAATAAAGCATTAGATGTAAAATAAAAAACAAAAATAAAAAATGCAAATTGGTTTTTATTTATGGTTTACCCGGGTTCCACTTTAAGTATGAATTTATTTTAATTTTATTGCCAAATTGTGTAATTTATTTTGAATTTATTAATATCAGTTCGTAGACTACATATAAATGATTAAAATATTAATTATACCTATGTAATTATGCATGCCTGCTGCTTTGGAAGCTGCATCACTTTGTGGAACATGCTTAAAATCTAAATTCATGCACCAATAGGGCTTAAATACGAACCAGCCAGCGGCTGATTAGCATTCCTAAGCATGGCATATAAGTGGTAGCAAACTGAGGACATTAGTTGGAGCAGTACTAAGCTGATTCTGGGGGGCTGGGGCACTGGACACCGCATACGTGCCTGGCTTAAATTATAAAAACTTTTACATTTGGCGCAAAGTTTATGCATGAAATTTTATAGAGCGCACAACTACTTGAGCTCCATTTTGAGAGAAATGCATTAAAAGGCCAAAGTGAGACCGATGAGGTAGTTGGTGTTTTTCCACACCCGGAAATTTTCTGTTATTTGAAGTTGCAACATGGCGTAGTGTTCGCATTTCATGCCGGTATTTGCATATTTGAGGGCAAGGATTGTGGGTGTCTAACTGGGTGTGTGTGTGTGCGTGTGTGTGTGTGTGTGTGTGTGTGTGTGTGTGTGAAAAAGGAAGTGGAAAATGGGCTCAGCACACTTGACACAACTTTGCGAACAGTTCAAACTTAGTGACCATTATGCATGCAAGTCTCAATATATTTCACATGAATTTTAATGAAATTTGCGTATGCAGCTGGTGCAATTCATTTTTCCAACATTCTTTCCCCTTACTTGAACTGAGTAACTGCTAAATTTCTGATAGGACTGTCCTGCAATTGGCGCATTTGAATTTTCCTTTTTTCTTTTCTTTTGCGTGGCGCATAATGCAGAATTTTAGAGCCACAAGCGATAGTTTCAGACATTTTGGGCAAACTTTTGGCGCATATTAATTAGCTCGTTTATCATTTGAACACTTTTCTGACAGCCAACTCGCGACTCTCAACTCAAAACAATGTAGAATTAATTAAGTTGAGCTCCCCAAGCCAACCCTCGGGACACATACAAATTTTGCACACTTTTCACACTTGGAATACAAAATTCGCAAAGAGAAATGAAATCATAATTAATATTGGTAAAATCGTCAAATTGGCAAGGGCAGAGCAACCAATGTCTGCTTTTGCACTCACTGGCAACAATTTCAAATGGAACGCATTGTTTTCTGCACTTGCAGTGTGTCTGAATGACGGCCTGACAGACGGCTGGATGGCGGGAGGCGACAAGGCGAGCAGCCAACTACGATTCAAACTTTTATAATTAAAAATTTGCATCTTGCTTGCTTCGTTTTTTACCTATTTTTTTTTTTTTGTCGTCCAACTGAGGAAAAAGTAAATGCAAGCAAATCATAAAGCTACATGAAAGAAAAACTTTGTAAGCCAAGTGCGAATTAAATTAATTTTCAACTGATTTGATTTTTCTCGACTGCAAGAAACTTTTCACTTCTCAAATGTAGCGCGAAAAACCCCAGTTTGGCAAAGAAACAGTTTGTGAGCGAAGGCAAATGGATGGATGGGAATTGGACTAAAATCGAAGTAGGATGCGGAATACACAGCAGCAACAAATTAAACAAGCCAGTGCACCCAGTGTGTTAGCCATGCCATGGCTGTAATTCAGTACAATTTACAGGAATCGACCCAGTTAGTCAGTGGCCAACAACAAGGCTAAACTAAAGGAACAGCAAAAGGGCAATGCTATGGCCAAATAAATTTACATAATTTTACAGTCAAAAGCAAAAGCCGTTGAAGAAGAGGAGGCGCCCTGATATTTATGGGCCCAGCTTAATGACGGTTTAAAATGTTGTACGTTAGACGGCAAAAGATCCTCTCTATGCTAACACAAAAAAAAAAACAACAGCAAAAAAAAAAAACAAAAAAGAAAAAGAAAATCCACACACACACCAAACACACTCCCGCAAGCGTTATGCTAAATCAAATCTACATAATTTAGAAGCAGGCTGCCAATGAAGCAAAAACCAAAAGCAGCATTCTTAACGGGCTCGTGTGCCCCACTCATTTGGGGCGCACAAATCAAAAGGCGGCGGCTGCCTACTGCGAGCAGCATCAAATTGTTTGCGGATGTTAAGAAAAATTTGTACGTCAATCGATTTTGTTTGATTTTTTCCCAGACAGGCAGATTTGGGACTGTGTCCATGACGTTAGCCGCTTGAGGTTTACATAATTCATAGGCATTGGCTGTGGTTGTGGCTGGTACACTGGCTCAGACTAAGTGGTTGGGCTGGGCTGGGCTGGGCTGGCCAAGTGATGCTGGGCTTTTCATTTTTTTATTTATTTTTTATTTTTTTTTTTCTTGCTTTTTGCCTGATTGCACACAGTAACACATTTTCCACAGACGTTGCAGCAAATGCGGGTAAATTGAATAAATATACTCATATAAATCTCATTCTCTCCCTCTCTCTCTCTCTGCCTCCCTTTCTCTCTCTCTCTCTCTCTCTCTCTCTCTCAAGTTAGTAACAAAGGAGCCTATCGTGATATGTGAGTAACTTCAAATAGGAGTATTTTGGCATTGTTTTGCAGCTACAAGGTTGGCTGAGTGAATAGGCTGGGCAGGGCTAGGAGCTTGCAACCTAAATACTGGTTAAATAAGGGCCGTAAGAAGAAGATTGAAGTTTGCAGTGCACGGTCTTTACAGCAATAATAATAAATAATAATAATAAATAATTTAGCCAACGAAACTTATTTTCTATGTTGATTTTTTTACAAGAACTCGGCAGGATTAGTTGAGCATTTTTTGATGTTACAAATTTCTCTAATTTATTTTATTCAATTTGAAAATCTTATAATTTTATGAACTAATACTGCCACTCCCACAACTGAATGGGACACCCCCTTAATCTGCTCATACAGTCTACTGCTCAGAGATTGTAATTTAATTAGAGTTTAATTATTTGTTTTTGGCAATAATTGGGCTAAATTCCTGATAGGTTTTGATCTGTCCTATTTCATTCTTGATTACAACTTTAACTCAACCCTTTTGAAGTATTTTTATTAACGGAAGTTGACAAAATGCTTCATAAACGAATAATATCAAATCGTATATCAAAATTCCATGTTTTATTCAAGTGGTGCCAAAATATGAACTTAGTTTCAAGGAACTCGAACATTAAAAGCAAATAAACATAAAACGGAACTATAAATTACCCGCAGAGAAAAATAAATAAAAATAAAAAAGGAAACTTGAAAAAAATGAGAGAAAAACTAGAGTGTACTGGGCACGCCCTTGAAATGGCGAGAAGTGTGTTTAAGTGTTGTAGAACTAACCAACTATTTCGCCAAATTCCATTAAATTTCGTCTTTATAAATATGATTTCTTGGTTTCAGCTGTTAGCCGGAAGATGTGATTAATTAAGGGACGATGCATTTCGAAGATGCCAATTTGAATATCCATCAATATTGTGTAATGGCAAATGAATTGTGCTGCGGCATTGTTGATGTCTTTATTATTTTTGACCCGCTCGCACATTTTTTCCAAGGACGAAAGAATGGAAAAACTTGAAAACAATTTCCCAAAGTTGGCCGCTGTCGGACTGTGCCAGTCGAATTTGAATTATGCTTAACTCATTTTGCTAAAATGTGGACAAAAACACGAATTGTATGGAAGTGAGTAAGAAAAAAAACCAAAAATACATACATATAATACCAAAGCAACAGCAGCCGGGGGAAAAAAAAAAGAAAAGTTACAAAAATAAAATGGAAAAGAAAAGCAGGCAAATGGAGAAAAAGCGGCGACGCCAATTCTCGTCGCCGACGGCAAAGTTCAGGCAGAACAAAAGTTTATCTCGTACTTTGTTTGCGTATACAAAGGCCAGCAAGGGAATGGGTGTCCGCCCCCAAATCCTCCGCCTGCACCCGCCACCCCACCCAACCACCCTTACCCCTTCGCTGAGAATCGTTGCATAAAATTCAGCGCAGGATGATGCGACGGAAAGGTTGCGATGCCTGCTTGTTGCCTACTTGCTGCCAGCTGCCAGCTGCCAGCTGCTTGCCTCGTGCTGCGTGCTGCTTGCTGCTTGCCTCGGTATAAAACAATGACGCTTGTGTTATTGTTGAAACCAATGCCAGGTGGTGAGTGCTGCGTCGCGTTGAACGTTGCGCGTTAAGCGTTTTCTTTTCATTAACATAAATGCCTTAAACTTGCGGCGGGTTAAGGCTGGCTTGGAGGACTGTGGCTGTGGCGGTCGCTGTGGCGGTGGCTGTGTCTGAGAACAAAGGCGACATCCTTAAATTCTTGTCCAAGTTTGCTGCTTACAGAGCAAGCGGCTAATCCTTTAGGTTTACAATTTATCTCGCAGTTGCTTGTTGTTTTCTTTTTTTTGTTTTGTTTTGTTTTTTTTTTTTGTCATTTTTAATCTTTTTCCTGTTCGCCTCACTCCCCGGGGCTGACATGTAAAATTATTTACAACACTAAAATGACTTGAACCGTGTGCCTTTGTGGTTTCTCATATTTTATGTTGGCGCTTGAATCACACCAACACCAACAGCAACACCAACAGCAACACCAACACCACTCCAACCACCTAGCGACGTCACGCTCACTTCCGCGACTTTGCCTGTGTGGTGCACATTTGGCACCACATTGCATGCCGTCGGCTTCACCTTGCAGCTGCCAGTTGACCAATGGCAGCTTATCAGGCGAAAACATGTTTCTACGGAATTTCATTAAGCTTTAACTCGCACCACCCCCTTCCCCAACCACCACCACCACTGTTGTTCTTTAATGCTTAATGGTTGTTGGCCCCTTTTTTATTTTTTAGTGTGCCGTTATTTGTCGTTGCGGCCACGGCAACTAATGGCGTTAGTTCATTAGTTGTTGCGATAAGATATTGCCAAGTTGCAACCAGGGATATTGGCCTGATTATTCACATCATTTTTAATAACTTGCTCGCTCTCTAAATCTATTATTACATATACAAATAAATTTTAGATTGTCATGATAAAATCTACATGAAAATTGCCATGCATGCCGAATAAACATATGTAATTGTGGCCCTGTCAAAGCATTGCTGAGTCATTTGCTCTAATTGTAATACATTTCCGAAAACTGAAATCAGAAATAAACTACCTTTTTCCAGAGTCACTGGCAGTCCTTTTTTTTTTTGGTTTTTTGTTTTTCTTTCTTTAAGAGATTTGTAAGTTAATTAACGAACATTTTTGGAAATTTCTGTACTAACTCCGGGTATACCAGGAAATCGGATATATTTTGAGGAACATTAGTTTCTGCTCTACGAAAGTGTTAATCAACTTTTGAAGGATATCAAATCTTTCAAAATAGTATAAACTTGTAGGTGTATCATAAGCTAGACATAAATAAAATGTCGAATTTTAGTAGTGAAATGCTTTGGTTTGTTCAAACACATTTTCACATGTTGCGGCAATTTCTCAATATTTGGCTAAGCCGCTTAGGCTTTGACTAAAATGGGTTTAGGCAAAAGTGAACAATCGTTGTGCTTGCCGGATAAGTATATAAATGCGAATAAATAGATAGTCTCACGTACATCAAGTTGACAGCCGCGCTGATGCATACAAAGGAGACTTAGCTGGTCTCTTGCCACAGATGCTGCTCGAGGAGTGGGCGTGGAATTCCACGTGTGTGGAAAGTCACTCGAGTGTCTTGTAATTGTTGCGTATGTTGTAGGAGCTGTTACTCAATCAATGCCGCAATCATGGCCGCTTGTCACGAAAGAATCTAATTCGAGTTTATGCCATCTAAATACCAGTACAATCCAATCGCATTACACTCGGAGGCACAACGTAGTTGAACGTCTGTCGCACGCAACTGTCACGAACACGTCACGAACTGCGACTCAGGCCGCCCCTTACAAGGCTGTGGAAACGATCATTCACATTTAAATTAACATTTCCCAACGACGATTATCCTAATTGGGGGACTAGCCAAGCTAAGCATAACCACCTCACTTATACATGTTTACCCAGTGGTTACCAAAAAAATAAAAAAAACGTTAGCAAATGTGCAATTCTTGCTTCACATTTGCTGAAATACATTTGTATTTGTGGCTCACTCGTAAAATTAGCATTTTTCAGGCCACACGCAAATATTTGGAAAATTAATTTCCCGCCCGCCTGAAAATAAATAAATAAAAAAAGTCGACATACCAATGCAATGGAGATTAATCAAATTAGCCAAAGAAAGAAGGAAAAAAACCAGCAAGATATTACCAACGTTATGGCCACAATTTGTTAGCTGCTTTACAAGTACGGCGACGGGGAGTGGCACCACCCCCCACATTGTCATAGTATTAGTTACCTAATAAAAGAACGTATACGCAATATCTGCAACAAAGAAATATCTCAAAAAAGTCAAAAGTGGTTCCCAGAGACTAGTTTATTTTCTGACGCTTCCTGCTTCTGGCTGACTATAATTTATAATGTTAGACTTTGGCTTTTCTTGGGCTGTTTGCCTGTCACTTGAATGTGACTGGCACAATAAAAATTATATTTAAACACAACATTTAATTGTGTAACAAATGCAGAGCATAAAATATGTGCAACCATTCTACTAAATAGCTGCTACTGCCACATATATTTTGGCATCGAAAAAGCAAGGAAGTTAAACAAAAAATATATTATGCTATAAAGAATTAAAAAATGATTTCGAGGTCACCAATGAATCACTCACCGTAAACAATTAAGTTGGTTATAAATTTGACGTTGTAATAAAAGCTAAGCATTAAATTGCTGCTAAGCGAGAAAGTAATTTCATATTTGTGCCAAAATTAAATGCCAAGCGACTGTCATCAATCAAATGAGTACAGCCCAAATGGAACTACAACATTTCCAGTGTGTGATAGGGATAGGTATACGAATTTTGTTTTTAAGTTCAAGTTGGCTCCAAGTTTCGAGTCAGAGCAGCCCGCATACAAGAGGCAGATAACTGCAGTTGTTAACAATGCAAACGATGTCAACGCCTTTTGGCCAGGGAAAGTCAATATCAAAGTCAGTGTCAAAATGTGCTTGAACCTTTTATTTTTTGTGTTTTTTCGGTTTATTTGTTTTTTCTTCAAAATGCTGATAAAGCTGCCAACGGCTTGACATATTTATGGGAGTGTGCTCCTCAGAAGCCTAGTCTCGTCGCAAGGGTTCAATGTGATTTTGACCCTCCTACTGAGCCGTCTATATTTGTTGGCAAAAGCAAACATAAAACGCGGTGCACTGGAGCAAATGTCGCCGATGCCGAGGACGACGACGCCGATGCCGATGCCGACGCTGAAGGTGACAACAGGGCTAACAAATGGACATGACACGCATATTTAATATGCCGACAACTTTTATGGCCCAAACACATGGCTCTTTACATTTTTGGTTTTAGCCTTTGGACGGGGTCACGTCTGAAAGCTTGTTATGATTTTGTGTTGTCCTTTTTTGTGATTTTATTGTCAGGATATTCACGATATGAGATGACGTGATGTGTGAATATGTGACACATTATTCATGATTAGATTGCTGCCGTCTTGCTCGACGCTGAAAAATGTATGCGAGGTCATTTAACCATGCTCTGATTCGGTGAATCCATCCTTCATCCATGGAGTGAGCAACTATAGAGACACTCTGGTAAAATAAGTCACATTTATTTTTATTCTGATATGTGAACCACAAGTATAAACTATGCAACACAATTATGCCACATGTCATATTAAATGTGAATGTTTTGTAAACTATTATTTATCGCTAATACTAAGACTTAATAGATTTAATAAATTATTAATAGACTACTTAATTACCATGAGGAAATGTACTCAAAGTAAGAATCTCTTTCGCTGTTGTACTGTGTTTGAGTAAGATTTCAGTAAGACATCTTTTCAAGTGTACTACTAACCCATTTAGTAGCCCAATTACTTTACAGTTTGAACCAAATTCATGGCATTATTAGCCAGGCTCCAATTATCCTATCCAAAATCTCAATGCTTTCGCAATGAAACCAAATGCTAATAAGACCAATAACTCAATTGTGGTCACATAAAGCTTAGGGACAGACGAAAAGTCCTTGAACGTTTACACACCATTTAAATCAAATCTAATACCCAGACTGAACTTAGCAGGACACCTGCGACATTCCTGCGACCCTCCTTTCAACCCCTCTGTTTATCCCCATTAGACTGCTGCTCTTGGCCGCTTGCTTGTATTGGCCTGTTGGCCAAGTTGGAATCGTTTCGTTTTAACGACTGACTCCACGCTTCAGACAAACTTTTTAATTACAAACTTCAATTACAATTAATGAGCAAGAGACGAGCCAGAACCAAACGTCTAACATCAAGGGGTCCAGCAACGCAGAGACACAAGATACAAAACACAAGACACACAACAAATAAAGAAGTGAATCCTACGCAAATCGCACTCCGAGCAAAACGAACCGGTTAACCATTTCTTATAAGCGGGTCCTTTAAAGTAATCATTTGTGTTGCAAATGGATAAATAGATGCAAACTCATTCTACACTCAAAAACAAAATTGACTTGAAATTCGCAATTGAATCTGATTATTAGAAATAATTCTTCAGATTAAAAAGCGGTTTTCATATTTTTAAGAAACGCATTTAAATATTCTCAATAACAAAAAATACTTCTAAAAAGTAGAAAAGCAGAAAAATAATTAATAAAAAATAAAAAATTTTCTCAAATTCAGAAATAAGTAATAAAATCTGTTTATCGATTGCCATCTGCTTTAGAGGTCTCGATATACTTTTTCTAAGTTTTTCTAATATGAAAACAAGTTTTTTGTAAGTGTTGTTAATTTATTTAGTAATGTAAAACAAAGAAAATGTGGCACAACTATTATTGTTATTATTATTGTTTTGTTGCACTCACATAAGTAATTTGCAACTCATGTGGGTGAAAAAAAAAAATTTGCAATTTCGTTTTAAATCACTTTTGCAGCAACGATTCCATTCAATTTCAGCAAACACCAGCCAATAAATTGACAGCAAAACCGATGCATGTCCTTCTGCCATGTGTGCACAGGCATACCTGATGTCCTATAATTGAGGAGCCAGCCAACATCGTCGCGACTGTGTGTCTGTGTGTCGCATCATCAAACAAACCGCAATGTGTGACAACAACTTTGCATGTCACACTGACATTTGACTTTTGCGCTTCGTATTTCGTGTCAGCTAGTTTGCTCAGCTCATTCATTTTTGTCAAATATTTCATTTTCCTAGCAAAACATGGGCGCATCCTTGTCCACCAGCACTCACTGAGTGTGTGTGTGTGTATATTAGGATAATAAAAGTGAAATTGAAACGCAAGCAATGAGCTGCATTGCCTTCGTCAAATAAGTTTTGCATTGCATGTGAAAAGTTTTGGCTACAACTATGATTAATAGCATTTGGCCAAAACAATAAACAAAACCAGCTAAATTGAAGAAAGAAATCCAAGTAGCTCGTCACTTGACAAACAAAGCAAGTTGGCTGTGCATCCCAACGGAGAATGTGGCCCTCGTTGTGGAAAGCACTTCAAAATTACAATGGGTAAGCGTAATTGCTGGGACTCTGTCCCCAAGCTCTATTCGTAACACTATGCGACAATAGCATGGAGTAAATTTGCCCATAAATCCTGATGTTGTTAAGTTAACTTAAGTGAATACTTCCATTGAAAAGCGTTTACTGTTTGGCGACCTCTTTTCGTATTTTAAATATTTATTTTTTTATTTTTGCGTATATTTAATGTTGCAAGTTAAAAGGCTAAAGTTTCGCTGAAAAGTTAAATAAATATATATATATATATATATATATATATATATATATCACATACTCTTCCAGATTTATTTTTCAGTTGCATATTGTAATGCAAATGGAGAGTGTGGCAGTATTTTAACAATCCTTTCGAATGCCATAAAAACGCTTAGCAATTACAATGGGATAAGGACTTTATAGCCATTTTGGAGCTGTTAATAATTGGCACGTGGCCCCATTGTTGCTGGACTACTAGTGGAGCTAGTGTTGCTACCAAAAAGTTAAATAAATTGCGTTTCTCTACTGCAGCTGCCAGTTGCCGGTTGCCAGTTGCCAGTTGCCAGTTGCCTTTAGTTGAGCGACAATTACAACAATACCTTAAACAAATACTCAGCCAACAGCAGTCGGCAGTCGGCTCAACTGTGCCGAGCAGCTATTGTTGATCATGTGTGTGTGTGTGTGTGTGTGTGTGTGTGTTTGTGTTTGTGTGTGTGAGTGCGCTGGCAAATGGACCAATGTGACGTATACGTAATATTTCATTTCATTTGTACAACGCAGTTGAATGCGAGTGGAAGGAGGAGTGCGTATGTTTACTTTACGATTGGTATTGGCATAACAAAGGTAAAGCTACAACGAGACGCCTACAAGCGTTTACATAAAGGTTCAATACCGTTATTTATTTAATTGCATTCAATTTGCGGTTAATTGTTAAACAATGGCCAGCACTGAAAGCTCAGCACACTCACTTCCCTTTCACTGGCAACTGCGGCGGTGATGAAAGGCAACCAAAGGACTAGGAAAGAGTTGCTATCCTGCGGTCGTCCATTCACTCGGCTGGTCAAGTGTGTGTGTGTGTGTGTGTGTGAGTGTGTGAGTGTGTGCCTGAATGTGTGTTTGTTGTACAAACAAATACATATACAAATACAAGTGCGGTTTTAATTGAGCTCAAGTGGCGTTCCACGCCACTACTGAGTGGCTTGCCAACGAGTTCCTTCTGATTTTTACACACACTGAATCCGGAAACTGAAGCTGAGGCACTCAAAACACCCACTTTTAGCCTAATGACTGGCCAAATAATTAAACAAATAACTTACGTTCGATAAGCGAAAATTAATTAGCTTTTAGCTTGAGCACAATCACACAAAACTATCGCTGAAAATTGCCAAACTGAATAGTTGCGACAAATTTCAAATTAAAATTGATGCTGATTAAATAAAGTAAATGGCAAATACAGTAAACAAATCAGTATTTTAGACCACAAGCAATAACAAAAAAAAAAAAACAACAATATAATTGCCCGTTTAAACTGTCATAGTTAACCAATTTATAATTGCTGTTATCAACCCGGCCTGAACATAGAAATTTTCCATTTGAATTCAATGTGAAACAACTCCGGACGCTAATCGTCGAAATTGTTTTGGTCGACTGTGTTTGCCAGCAATTAAATTGGCGGCAAACGTGAATCAAGATACAACACACAGCATGCACTGCAGGTACCAGATACTCTCTCCTGGCCTAATCTGTTGAACACGTTTTGGGCCACCAAACAGAGCTGGCCACCCACATGAGGATGTGGCCCCAATCGGAACTGGGCTTCAATGCTGGTGCGCTGCATTTGTGTTCAAGCGTGGCATGCGAATTATTAATGTGTTTATCGCCAATGCAATTGTATATCGATATTTTTATGTAATTTATTTTAGCAATTAGTTTTGCAATTTGCTGACCACTGAACTGCAAATTATAATCATGTTTCTGCACGATACACATCGCACATTGCATACATAACACAAATGGGCAAATTGTAAATAAATTTTGCATATTATGTACCAAAATCGAGAATAACATTTAAGCTGTAATATATTTGAAAACATTGTCAGATAATCTCAACTGCAAATCCGGTTAAATAGAGCGAAAGCACAAACAAACTCGAGTCACCTGCCAACAGTTTGACACCGACTTTGGGGAAAGTATTCGACACATTTCGAATCCGAATGCAGTGTTGGCAATGAAAATAGATTCCATAAGAAACTCGTGAAAAGTTTTCAAGTGCCCCAGATTTGCAAATAGCATTTACACCGAAAAAAATATATAATCGGATATTACGCTTTTATGCACTGAAGGAAGCATCTTTCCTTAACTTGCCCAGAGCGATAGTTAGATAACTGTTCAAATGCGAATCGAATTATTATCAAGCAAATAAATCGGATTTTTAAACTAACTGTGAAATCCATATATTCTGATACAAGCGTAAAACGAAAGATAAGCGCTGAGTGAAATTTACTTGCTATCGTCCTCTCAACTAACTCTTCTCCTTTGGTCCGCTGCTATTCGCTTTTATTGTTTCCGTTCTGTGTACTCAAGGACGAGCTGCCACAGCCACTGCCAAGAAATAAGAGAAGAAGAAGAAACACATATCGTCGCGTCAGCCATTGGCAAACGGATGTTTATGGCACTAATTTTATTTATTGAACTTACAGCATCAACAACAACAAACCAGGCCGCAACAAAAGCAATGACGATAAACGTCTAAAGCAACTACAGACACTGCGGAGCAGGCAGCGAGTAGATGTATAGATGTATAGATGTATAGAGAAAAAGAGACAAGAGAAAACTAATATAACATCCAAAAAAAAAAGGCATCAAACTGTTGGTTAGCAAGCTCGTGAAAATGTGGCACTTCATTCATATCCTTATTCGCACTCTAACACATCCTTTGCCACAAACAGAACAAGGCGGAATGTGCGGCTGGTGACGTGCTCGACTACAAAATACCCTTTATTCATTTTGTTCAACTAATATAGATAAGCGCACAAATGATCAAGATATGCAAAATCGTACTTCGACCCAACAAAACAAAAATATTTTGTTGCCCTTTTTTTACGCCCGTCTATAATTGTATTTTTCATTTGATGGCTTTATTTGATTGTCTTTGTAATGTATTTATCTATAAAAAAAAGAAGAATATTTTTGTCACTAAATTATTTTTATTATTTTTATAGTTTTTTCGCATACACTTTTATTGGCTTCGAAGTTGCTAGATTCTGATCTGTATATTGTGCAAATTAGTGTTAAGAAAATAATTTATTATCGCATAGCGAATGTGAAATGTGTCTTTGCTGATAAGATGATGTGAAACCGAAATAAATAACACTCTTTAATGCCATTTAAGTTAGAGTCCTTTTCGCTGTACTACTCTTAAATATTTGTAAAAGATGATGTAAGATCGAAATTTATGAATAAGACTCTTTAATGGCATTTAGGCTAGAAGTGTTCTTAAATATTTGTAAAACACTTGAACCGTGATTTACAGATTGTTGTTTTTTCTAGACTCACACTGTATGGAGCAACAACAATTGAGCTTATTTCCGGCGGAAGTATCAGTGTTTGGCAATTTCCGGTCTGCTAGTGCTTTCACATTGGTTTTTCAACACACAGCATCTCGAAAGCAAAGCAATAAATGTTAATACATATTAGACAGATGCCTTCGGGGAATACCGCTCGGCATGTAATTGCCGAGCACCACACTGAAAAACAATAAAACCAACAAACAACAACAACAAACACTGCATCAAAATCAACATCGGCCTGAGCCTGAGCCAGAGCCTGAGCCTGAGCGCTCTTGTCATCAATTACTCGTCTGCTCAGAGTGGAATTAATGCCAAGTTCGACGCCTTTGTTTTCATCTACTCGTCAGATACATTCATTAGTTCGCATAATCATCATCAATAATCCTGTGTTTGTTCTCCCAACGCATTGCAAATTAATTTTGACAGCTCTCCCATACTATTAATATCAATTATTCAAATAGTTTTGCTGCAACTCGGCCAATAAACACCAATAAACACACATTCAGCCATCACGAACAGAAATATCATCCTCAAAGCACTCTAATTTCATTGCTTCATTGATATCCTCATTAACATTCCGTCTGCGATGTGGGCAAGAACATTGGCTTTGTCAGCTGGATATTTAAATAAAATCAAATTTATTTGTTGTCTTGGCAATTTGAGCTCCCCCATCAAACAGCACAAAATATGAACGACAATGTCGAAGTTTTAAGTACTCTTTGCAAGATTATTATTACAATTCTCATTATTCTTAGTATTAATTGTATTTGAATTATTTTTAATATTACTTCCTTATTTTTGTATTTATTGGATTCGTTAGAAATCACAAAATTGATTATTCTTCTAAGTTTACTATTTTTTTAACAATAGTTTCTTCAAGCAGTTTCTTCTAGCAACTATATAATGCTGATCCGGGCAAGATATTAATTTTATGTTAATTACAAACTTTCCTACAAAAAATATAGTAAATTGACTAAACTTGATTAACTGATAAGAAATAGATTTTTACATATAGTATTTGGTATAGTTTGAAAACTATTATAGCATATTTCGCAAGAGTATTGAAATCAATGAAGAATGTTTTAATCTTGTCACTCGATGAGAAGATACCACGTACATTGTTCCAATTTTGTGATACTTAGTTTATGGCTGCATTGTCGCTTTCCCTGTTCTTTTCAACTATGCAGCAATTAATCATTTTTCATAACTCATACCGATTGCTACTTTGTATAAAGATAAAAAGATTATTTGCATTTTCTCCTCAGCATACAGGGTATGACAAGAAAATAGTGCTCTTCGAATGATTGTTTGAGTTTATTTTTGTCTGGGTGCGCGGTTAAAAGGCTATCGGCTAATTTGATAAGACATCATCAATTGAAAATAGCTTGGACCGAGGCAAGCTCATTTCCAAGTCGACTGCCCTAAGCGTAGGCAATTTAAAAATGAAACTTTTGCTAATACTATTGACGGTCTGTGCTTGCATTTTGCTGAGTGCTGCAGAGGGTGGATTACTGGGCCGCATATTCCATCGGGGACATACGACATCATCGACGACACCAGCAACTGCAGCAACTACAACAGAGAAAGCACGCCCACCGCTTTATATAAACAACAACTTGCCACAGGTGGATGCCAACTGCATTGCGCATTATGCATGCAGCAAGAAGCTGACAAATGTTGCGGCACCTCGGCCCTGTGTTAAATACTGCCTGAAACGCATCGATTGCCCCAACAACGAGAAGATTCGCGCCAAGGCAAATCAGTGTGTGGAACTCGATGAGACCCAAGTGTTGGCCGACCACGAATCCACCCAGACCCAGAGCCAATCAACATCGGGGGAACCAACAACCGAGAAAATTATGGAGGTGGCCATGATTGATTTCCCCTGTCAGCCCGGCTATCTGCCCGACAGTCGTGGACGCTGCCGTGAGATATGGTGATTCAACTTGAAAAGCTGTAAAAACTCCTTTAGAAGTCAACTTTGCTTACACACACACACAAAGACACACACAGACACACTCCAATTATGAGTTAATAATAAAGCTAAAAGAAAACATTTATACAAACAGTCATCAAACATCTCGGCAACTTATGGAATGGGCTTGTCGTGCCGCCAACTATTTTGTCTAGTTTTAACACGAAAACAACTCAAGGGACAGCAAGTCATAAAAATAAGTAATTTGCACGAAAATAACTGGGCGATGTTTAAGCATGTTAACTTAACTATAAACTGGCCGCAGATTAAGCACCCGGTCTGTTAGCCAGGCCCATGGCGCTCCTGGCCAAGTGTGAGTGTGAGTGGACACAAGGAGACCACAAAGAGTACAAAAATGTATTAAACATTAACAAATGACACAAGGCGTAGACAAAAACTAGACTAGAAAACTGCGTTGCGTCGCATCACGTGATTCACTCACATTTCGACACAACAATATGGCCAAGTTAATATGGCTGGACGAGCTGGCAAAGTGGCATTTTATGTGTCTTCGTCATGTTAATTGTTTGGTTTTGTTGTTAGCCATAATTTGCGGGCTTATAACTCACAATTTTAACCGTCAAAGCAAACGCAACTAACTTTATTAATTGAGTGCGCGACCAGCAAGTTTGACTTCATTTGAGCTCATTCTTTTTGTTTTCTTGATTTCCGTTTCCGTCAGCGACGACTCCGGCGGGTTCAGTTTACGTTCGCTTGTGTTTATGGTAATCAGCTCAGACCAAAAAAGAATTTCTTGACCCGGCCACGCCCCAAACGCTGGCCAGCCCACCTGTGTCTCGGATCCTGTCGTGGCATTCGCAAATTAAACCGCACACGGCCCTTCAAATTTTATAACTTAATTTTTGTTGCACAGTTGTAAATATATAAAAATTTTTGTTTTTCTTTTTGTTGTTTTTTGCGTGGCTGCTTTTGGCATATTTGTGAACTTTTTGATTTGATTTTCGTCAGCCAATGCTTTTCCTCGGCACACTTTTGCCCTTCTTGTTTGTGTGTAGATTTCTTGTTTAGTTGTTGGCTTTTTTTGTTGTATTTGTTGTTGTTGTGGTATTTGTGCTATGCGTTGGCTGTCTTTTCATTACAATGGGCGGTGGCTTAAACAGGTGGCGCTGTTGGTAAGCATATGACCTCCAGGTTGGTTGGAATTCGGCATGCGAATTATAATAATAAACTGCTGGAATTTATTTTATACAGGAAAATACTTTTGCTGCGCTGATAAGCTTGATCTATAGCAACAGGAATTTAAATGCGCCGCGATAAGGTTAATGATTTTTTGAAGCATTATGCCAGCGGGCATGCGAAGGGACCATTTCAGAGTGATTGAATGGCAAACATAACTCAATTGCCCATGCGCAAACTGCAACATTTTAAATGTTCTCTCTTTGTGTACACGCTACTTGGTTGTGTTCGGTTTCGTACTTGTGTGCCACAAAACAAATTATAAATACATAAATTCCGCGTACGTCACCAGTGGAAACGAGATTGTGTTTGAAATACAATTTCTAAGTGCGGCCGGCAACTTAATGTCAAAGAGCAACGAAGCTCCGGTCGAGTTTCATTTATAAATACACAGCATAAGAAATAATGCAAATAAAAGCAAAAATAATATCAACAACAATAACAACAACAACAACTATAAATACAACACTCAGAGATGGCAAAGGCATCAGCGCAACAAAACCAAAGAATTTTCATTAAAATTCTCATTTAGTTGCGCAATTATTTCTGGGCAGCAATTTTAATAACACTAATTTACCTTCAGTTTTCAACTCGCTCCTCCACACGGTGCCGAAGAGCGCCACAAATAACAGAAAACGAGAATGGAATAAAGAAAAAAGAAAACGAGACAAAAATAGACAACTTTAGCACAGCGAAGTTTCCATACCCTTGCCACACCTGAACACATAATAAATAAATTATTAATTAAGCAAAATGGCTATAAAAATTTACTAGGGAAACTAGTCTTTAGTTCAGCAGACATAAAAATCATCATTAAAAGGCAGCAATAATAATAATAATAATAATAATAATAATAATAATAATAATAATAATAATAATAATAATAATAATAATTAGCTATCAGAGTTGATCACTCTTTGACCTATATTGATAATTAATGAAGTTGCACACTTAATAAATGATTTTGCCACCGATTGTTCTAACTGCTGCTGACTGCCACATATCAGCATAGCTGAAAGAGACCATTTAATGGGAATATGCATACTTTGCACTTTATATTACCAATGGCAACTGTAAGGGTATAAAAGCAGGCAGACAGTCAAAAGCATGAGCAATAAAAGTGAGTAACAAAAAAATATCATGCACTGATGAATTCCTTACTTGCTTTTCATTTATTCACTCTGCTCGCTCTGCTTTGTGGTTCCAGGAATCCAAATGTGTTATACCCGTTAGCCACAATTGGAGCTGAGCAGCGTTGGCCGACGTGCAACTAAAATTAACAATGACAGAAACAATACAGGTGCACTCTTGCTGCAGCGCCTCAATTTTCAGCACAATATTGCCAATCAAGGAAGCAGGACGCATCAGCAAAGACTGCTTTCAATTCAAATTGCCTCTTTTTGCGGCAAAAAAAAAAAAATATTTAAATTGCATTTTTCGTTTTATTGCCATCTTTGATTAATTCATTTCGGACAAAGCTTGTGTGAGGCATGCAATAGCAAAACTGTTCTGCTCAGTTGGAACTAATTTTTCTTTAAGAAAAATATTTCTTAATATTATTTATTTTCTTCACTCAGTTATAATAGTTTGCTGATGTATGAAAAACATTGAAATTTAACCATTTAACATTTTGGCAATAACTTCATAATAATCACCGAAAATTGAGTCTTTGATTAGCAGAGTATTTAATCATCGTCACCTGCTAATCAGCAAATTCTGTCTCTGGTTTTTGTGAACGAAATCAGTTTAATAATGAGTCCGGAAATACGGCTTTTGTTTGTTGGCCAAAAAACATATTTATTCACTATTAATGTTGGGACAAAGCAGCCTGCCTGATACAAACACCATTGAATTTGCTGACAGGGCAAAGGATCTAAATCCCTTTAAATTAATTGAAAAACCAATTACGAAAATCCAGGTCCGAGATTAGCACAAATCTCTTCATAATTAGGTGCCGAAAATTCAAAGCCATTAAATTACAATCCGATTGCGAACTCTACGCACAGTTTTTCAAACATTTTTTTTTTTTGTTATTTTTATTTTTGTCAATTCTGTATTTATTAGGAGCGCTTTAAGTATTTTAGGATTAGTGCCAGCCTTGGTAATTTCAGCAACTTTTGTAACTTTTTGGCCAAGACAACAAAAAAGCCAAATCGAAAAAGGAAATAAATTCAAAATGATGTATTTTGTGTATTGAAAGTGCAAATAAGTACATTTGTAGTTAATAAGTACAGTTCATGAGTTAGTATTTAAATAGAAAACATAGTTTGGAATTGGGCTATACAAAAACGATTCGAATGCCTATCTCAAAACCCAATTTTGGCAATACCATTGGTATTAAGTTTAAGTGTGTGTGTAGCCCACTGGAACGATTCAATGCTTCACATTTTTGGAGCATTCACTAAAGTTAGTTCGCCAGCATTATTCACCGGGCCCGATCCCCGTGGTCCTGGCGTCGCAGGCGTTTCAGCTGTGTCCACCGTTTCGCCAGGTTTGAGCCACAATGGCGCGAGACGTAGCATCAAAATGGCACCCAATGGCGCTGTGAAAATAATGGCTAGAACTGAAATGATGAGCACGTTGTTCGCCAATGCTAATTCACTCGCAATATTCGCAGAACGTGCCAAATCCAACGCAACGGGACCCAAGGCAGCCTGCAACAAAAAAAAAAAAAACAAACGTGGCACAGTTTTGGTTAGGCTGCGTCGTATACTTGATGTGCTGCGTGTAAACGATGTTATTAAAAAAATTTTAATTAAATCACAAAAATTAAAAAAGAAGCAGGAGAAAAAAACAAGGTGGACAGCGAGAAATGCACAAGCAGCGTTATGCAGACCGCATATTAGGCGAAACATTTTTTAGCAAGGACAACTGTCCAAAAAATTCAAAGTAATTTACAATAAGAAGCATGCAGAAAACCGCCAACAGTAGCAGCAGAGGCAGCAGCGGCAGCTGAGGCAGCTGAGGCAGCTGAGGCAGCAGAGGCAGCAGAGGCAGCAGCGGCAGCAGCGGCAGCAGTTTGCCAAGTTAGCAAATGTAACATTTAAATTTCCGGCTAACCGCAGACGGGTAGCGCAACACAAGCGCGTATGCCACAAGACACACACACACAAACACACACACACACACACAGACTCAAAAAAGTACACATGTCACACACACTTGCGACTACAACAAAATGTCCACTTGCGGCTCAACTGCAGACAATTGTCGAGAACAGGAGGAGAAGCAACAAAAGAGTTTAGCCACGACAACATGATCTGCAAATACAAGTATAACTTTGGCGTTTGAGGAAAACAACATAACCCAAACAAATGCTGGCCAAAATCCAGTTTGGGCCAATGTCCAGAAACGAAGCCAAACGGCAAATAAAAAGTTGCCTGCCATTCCTTGCCCCCCCGGCCACCGCGGGCAACATTGCATGCGAAATGGTAAAACTTACTTGGACCGTTGCTTTGGGAAAACCGGAAATTGTAATGTAGGCACGTTCCTTTCTGGACAGATTTCCACCATATGTAGATAAATATGCAGAAGCCAGGCGGAGCTACAACAAAAGTAAAAAATAGAGAAAAAACTAAAAGTTAGAATTTTTTTTTTTTTTGGTTTTTTTTTGGTTTTTTTGTAGTTGCTTTGTTTGAGTGTATGCAGTCTGCAGGTAGCATTTGAATTGCGGCAAGAGAACATTTTAATTTCAGGCTTTTCTGCTGCGGATTGGGTGCCTAAGCTGCAGCTCGCACAGCCAAGCCGCAGAGGCTGGCCACCGAACAAAATGTCGGTCATTTTAATTACCAAACTTCCGAGCAGCACCAGCAACGTCCCATAGCCGACTACTCGTCCGTCAAGCACGGCAAAATTGATTTCCTTGCCAATGAGTGCAAAGGAGACTGGCTTCAAGAACTTCCACAGCAGATCAAGACGCTTCGGTACACTGGCCTAAAATATATAAATCAGGCATAAGTTATAAGCGATAATCATTTATAGTAAAGTATTTGCTCAACTTCTCACATCATTTCTAATCTTAAGGATAGAAATTCAAAGTAGACAAATTGGCTGACTGCAGCAGCAGCATTGACTTACAATTTGATGTGCTTCTAATTGCTGTGGTGTCATTTTCAGCTCGTCCCTCTTCCAGCCGATGGCAGCAATGAAGGCCATCATTACACAACCCAAGGCACCCGCCGAGGTATAGCCAATAATGCGGCTGCCCATCACAGCAATGGTGCCGCCCAAGACGGTCAAAACAAAGCGCAAGCCATTCGCATACACCTGCAAAGGATGCAAGACGAAAACGATAGCAAAAATGAGAAAATATTCAAAATAAGTTAAGGACAGCTTTAGTTAATAATGTACGCATAAGAAATATCTAAATGCGAAAATGATAGCATTGCTCTTAGCCAGACTGTTGTTCGGCAAAAAAAAGGCAACTTAATTTTAATTGTTTTGTTCGGTTGTTTTTGACCTTGTTTGAAGTTAGCCAACTGTGTGAGAGTGAACATTACATAGTTTTTCGCTTTTGCTTTGTGGGTCACAGTTCAAATCGCTGGCACAGCCAGCGAAACCTCTTCAACCGTATCGGGAGTAACATATAATGTATACTTTATGCCGCGCCAGTTAATTAATTATTTATCCGAAATTTACGTTACAATTTTGCGCTTTAAAAAACACAACAAAATTGCATATTGTATGCGTGACTAAAAAATCATAATTTAAGCACCATAATTATAATATTAAAATAAAGGCAGCAGTGGTAATGGTGAACAAAAAAAAGCACACACACACACGCACACACACACACACATCTGCACACCCACAATTGGTGGCTGGAAATATATGCAAGGATGCGGGGGGTGCAAGGATGCAAGGAAGTGGCTCATCTTGAGCGGAGCACAGCGTGAAATTTTTATGCATGCTGCAGTTTTGCGCAGTGCTGCGCCAATGGAAGTTGCAAGAGGAAAACAAAAGTTATGAGTGCTACTTGAGTGTGTGTGTGTGTGTGTGTGTGTGTGTGTGTGTGTGTGTGTGTATTTCAGAGCGAGTAGAAGCGAGACAGAGTTCAAAGGCATTCGGTGCCACCCATGGCGTTTGATTATGCGCACCATTAGCGGTGTAAGTTGTGGCAATGAGTTTTGTGGTTGCAACGGTGCTGGAGTTGACGCTACTGCTGCTGCTGCTGCTGCTGATGCTGCTGCTGCTGCTGCTGCATGCAACGCAGCATCCTCGCAACCCAGTTGCCATAAGTTTCCATGGACGGCGGCAATAACTGTCGTCGCAAATGTCGCCAGCTCCAGTGCCAAAGTCGATGTCATCGCTTTCGAGGTTTCGGAGTGTGTTTTTATGCAAAATGCGCCCAGGCACACACACACACACACACATAGACAGTCGCACACACACACACATGGGTCTGGCGCATATATGATAGCTTCTGAAGCCTTACACTATCCGATGATATTGAAGTGTCGAGCTCTCGCGTTTTGCGCCATTAAATGCCCTGATTGAGTGTAGAAGTGTTCACTGAATGAGCATTTTGAGTCTGCTGCGCTCGAAAGTGTGCTCAATTACACTCAAAAAGAAAGTCTACCCCATTGCATATATGCTAGTTTTCGATTTATCTACTGTTATGATAAATGATATTCAATATATGAAAGATGTGGTTAGTTCCACATAATAATTTCAACACTAAAAAAATCACTTGCAAAATGAAATAAACTTGATGAGAAGTTGTGTTATCGACAATTATCGATAAAATAAAATAAAATGGTTGAGAAGTTATATTCACAATTATCGATCAAATAAAATGTTTGAGAAGTTATATGCACAATTATCGGCAATTATCGATAAAATACAATTAACTTGATGAGAAGTTATATGCACAATTATCGACAATTATCGATAAAATAAAATTAACTTGATGAGAAGTTATATGCACAATTATCGGCAATTATCGATAAAATAAAATTAATTTGATGAGAAGTTATAAGCACAATTATCGGCAATTATCGACTTGGTGAGAAGTTATATTCAAAATTAAAAATCTTTAGCTCTTATAGTCTCTGAGATCTGAAGAATACATATACCATATGGACTTAAATATGCTTCCCTCTGCACAACTCGATTAAAACCTTTTTGGGTTTGGGGTATACAAATAATTTAAGTTGAATTTAGTATTTTGAGGAGTAGGAGCTTAGTAGAGCCTAGGTTCCATTTAAGTAATTATAAATAAACTACAGCAAATTATAAATGTGCTCAACGTCATATCTCTACCAGAAAAACTGGTCACACTTAAAAATATAGTAAATATATTAATTATTTAGAAATATTTAAATATGAATCATGATTTGCGTTCCCTGATTTGGTTGAGTGTATGACCACGCTCGAGCCTTGGAATACTGAGATGTAAGTGGCGTTGCCAACAATTATGTGGCGTGTATTCAATGCTTACCGCATTACGCGACGGCAAATAGTGCAAGAGCATGCCATACAGATAGCCAAAAACAAGTCCAATACCAATGCCAATGGGTCCTTGCAATAACTTTTGTGTCAGCGAGCCTGAATGTGATAGAAATATATATATAATATATATATATATGTATATAAATGTGTGAATGATGTCTGGTTTGGGGGACAGCACGTACTTGTGGAGAATATGATGCTGATTATGACGCCAAACATGAAGATGGCAACGACATCATTGCACGTGGTCATCGCATAGATAAGTGTGTGTATGCCGCTGTTTAGGCCCAAACGGTCCTCTTTCAGCTTTAGCATTACGGTGACAACCACATTGGGCGAGACGGCTGTAATGACCAGACTTTGTGTCACAAAACAAATGATGTGATTAGTTTACATAAGCGTCACACAAACTCATTCAATACTTACCCCAGCGCAATGCCCCACAGCCAGGGCATCGACAATGTGAAATAGGCCAAGACAGCGATGATGGCCACCTCGGCGATGGTTGGCACCAGCGTCAGACGCATAATCATTAGCCAAAGGCTCCTAAATGCGCTGCCATCGAGTCCCAGGCCAGCCAACAGCATAATATTGATTAAAGCCATTTCTCTGCAAATGCCAAAATTCAAGTTAATATTTAGCTAAATGCTCAGCGTGGAAAACGTACCTTAAAAACAGTTCAAATCGCTCATAGCCAGCGAAATTGGCCAGGCCAACATTTGTGTAGATGACGCCAAAAAGGAGCATGCCCAGCATATCGGGCAGATGGATAAGGCCAACCAATATGCCCGAGATTTGTGCGCCCACAAACAGCAACACAATCCGCATGATGACCGTGTTGGGTGCCGCATATTCCGGCAACAATGCCAATGCCAAGGTCCAAAGCGCCACAAATATCATCAGCAGTGCAACATGCTCCGACACAAGATGCCAATGGAGTGCCAAGTGGCGCCACCTGCAAGGATTACACACAAACAAACAAACAAACTTTTGTTTTGACAACAATCAGCGATAATTGTACCTCCGTGCATGTTGATTAAATTATGAACAACTAATTGCTGCTAATTGCCACTGTGTGCCACAAAGGAGTATAAAAACACATGCCACAGCAATTGAATCAAACCAAAATGGGAAGCAAATCGCAACGCACACAAGGCATCAATAATTTCCTGAGTGTTTTGCAGCTCGGTGGACTTTGGTCCTGGCCAAGGAACAAAACCGATTCGCATCTTTTGGCATTTCTGAAGAGAAACTTTCGCTTTTTCCTGCACTTGCCCATCACATTTACCTTCATTGGTCTAATGTGGCTGGAGGCATTTGCATCCAACAATTTGGAGGAGGCTGGTCAGGTGATCAATTTAATTCGATTCTGAATATGTTGGAAATATTATTCAACTTGTAATCTATCTAACCCAAAAAGGTACTCTATATGTCCATCACCGAAATGGCGTTGATTATAAAAATACTGAATATCTGGTTGCGGGGCACAAGTGCCAGGCAACTAATGCAGCAATTGCAGGACTCACCCGACTACGAGTTGCGCTCGCAGGAGGAGTCCAACTATTGGCAGCGGGAACAGCGCCATTTCAAGTGGCTCTTTTATGGATATCAGCTTGTCAGTCTTGGCGTTGTCTACAGCAGCTGTATGGGTGTGTTGTTCCTTGAGGAATATGTGCTGCCCTTTCCCTATTTTGTGCCATTCGAGTGGCAAAAGGAGCCTGGCTATTATTATGCCTTTGGCTACAATATGGTCGCAATGACTGTGACCTGCATTGCGAACGTGTCCCTGGACTCTGTTGGCTGCTACCTATTGTTGCATGTGTCCTTGCTGTATCGCCTGCTGGGCATGCGTATAAAAGCATTGGGGTCAGTGCATGGCGAGTTGAAATTCGATCGGGAGCTGCGTTTGATCTTCGAGCTGCATGATCGCATACGCAGGTTAAAAAATCAACTCAATCAAAACATCAAATCAATCGAATAATACAATTTTGGCTTGCAGATTAACCATCGAGTGCCAGACGATCGTTTCGCCATATATCCTTTCGCAAATCATTTTGAGTGCCTTTATTATCTGCTTTAGCGGATATCGGCTGCAGCATGTCGGCATCATGGCCAATCCGGGCCAATTCATATCCATGCTGCAGTTTCTCAGTGTGATGGTTCTGCAAATATTTCTGCCCTGCTACTTTGGCAATGAAGTCACCTACAATGCCCATCAGCTGACCAATGACGTCTACAACATCAACTGGATGCAGTGCGAGATAAGAACGTCCAACTTACTCATCACTTACATGGAGCACCTCAAGCGTCCAGTGAAAATTCGTGCAGGTTATTTCTTTGAGGTTGGCTTGCCCATCTTTGTGAAGGTTCGATAAAGATTTCGCATTTTTGAAAAGATTTAAAGTTATTTGAATAATTTGCAGACCATCAATAATGCTTACAGTTTCTTCGCCCTTTTGCTGAACTTCTCCAAATGAACGCTGACAAATATTCTGCACATTTACTAAACTAAGTTGATTTCGTGCTATGCACTTTTCAATAATGCTTATTCTCAAAATAAATACTGCTCAAGTATCAAATCAACTGCAAATTGAAGCACAAATTTCGAAATAAATAAATATTATTCGTAGCTGCATAATGGAACTGGAACTGGATTCCTTCAATCATATGCGTAAAGGCTTTCAAATACTCACAAATAAATATACCAATTAACATTCAAAATTGTCAAAGGCACAACAATTTTATTCAATTACAAGTATAGCTCTCAAAAATGCCAAATTAAATCTGAATTCAATTCTGAAAGAGATATCCAATTGTTTGCCGCTGATATGCCGGCAAGAGTTAGCCATGAACTGAGTGGAATTCGGAGTTAACCGATTTGAAATGTTTCGGGGCAGCAATTGCGTGACTTATTCCATAAGCGAGTGACAACAAATGAATGCAATTAATATGTCATCGATTTAATTATGGTAATTGCCTTCGTTATAAATTTGTAAATACGTGCAACAATTATGTTTAAAAAAAAAAAACCAAACAGAACAGGGCTGGGCTACATGAGCACAAGGGACGAGTGAAATGAACTAGTTCTTTGCCAGCGTAACAATAAAAAATCAATCAAGTGCATGAGACACCTGGCAATAATAATAAGGGCATTGAGATTGCCCCAAGATTTGGCCAGAAGAACTCGGACATTGTCCGCCAAAAAAAAACACAGCGCGAAACTGAATGCTTAGCTAAAGGTAGTTCAAAAGATGAACTGACGCATGAGAAGAAGATCAATTTTTATCCAGATTCATTAAAAATGTATTTGCACTTCGATAACGATAAGGCAAGCAGCGGTCAGTATATGTATGTATATGTAGTTTGACTGCAAATTAATCTCACAAATGGTATTTATTTTTGTGTAAACTGTGCTTGTTGCAGACTGAAAAAAATGTCAACTTTGCGCAACTGCAGCTCACAAACTGGGGATTTAATTGAAATAATATTTGAATATTGTAATTCATAAAAAATATTCTCCAGCAAATTTATTTATGCATCTTGCAAAACAATCACTGAATTATGGCTGTGTGAACAGAAGCCAAAACTCGACAACAACTGCAATTTGAGAACGAGCAGAATATTTAAACTGTCTCAGATATAGGTGCACAATCTGAACTCTAAAGAAATTAAGAGATTAAAACCAGGGCATAACTGCATATCATGAGAGAGAGAGAGTGAGAGTGAGAGAGAGAGAGAGACATAATAGATCTAACAAATAACAATAAATATTGCGTGGTGCAACAATCACACTTAAGTCTCAGGCAGCTTGCAAGAAAGGTGCCACCACAAAAAAGCTAAGCATGCTGGCAGTACATCAGGGGGAACCACTTAATTTGGCCACCAGACACTGGCGCAGACACTGTGCTTCCTGCTGTTGACGGTGGCCATGACGACACTGACACTGGCGACAATGGCAACATTGTAAACACACACACACGCACGCATACACACACGCACACAACAAACACCCACACGCGCACACACACAATACAAAATACAATGCGAAAAATGCAATGTGGAACAAAAAAAAAGTCAGCAACAAAAGGATATGCGAAAAACGCGTGCAATGCAAGTGTGAATGTGGATATGGATTTGGATGTGAATGTGAATGTGGATGCGGATGCGGATGTGTGCTTTGTCTGTGCCGGAAATGCATTCGAAAGGGTTAAGCAAATGCGCACACACACACACACACACACACACATGCACGCACACCCCCACACACAGATAGAGGAGCTACAAAAATGTTTGGGAGCCACTGGTGGCCCCTTATGTGCATTTCACTTACCATTTTGGTCCTTTGTAGTGCTCGCTATGCGCTGGATAACCCTTCACATTGTTGCCACTGTCTGTGTTGCCCATGCAGCTGCTGCTGCTGCTGTTGTTGTTGTTGTTGTTGTTGTAGTTGGGGGGGACGCCGACAGCGGGTGTATTTGGCGGTGCGTTTGTTAAATTTAATGATGTCGGCGTTAAAATGATTGTTGTTGCCGCATTTTGTTGTTGGCCCGTGTCGCCCACATACCCGCCGATGACTTCAGACGACCCATTATTGTAGTCCTCGGAGAGATTCTCTATATCTAGTTTAGTGTGTGTTGGCGCTGGTGTTGGATTAGCAGTTGCACTGCTGCCGCATTGTGTCAACCTATTCTCACTCATCGCCGCTGTTGTTGCCTCGCCCGGTTTGTTCTTGTTGTTGCTGTTTGGCTGCACTTTTTGGTGCTGCAGCTGCGTGCCTCCTGCAAGTAGTCGACAGGCTTAAATGTTTTAAATGTGTCTGGATGCCAACTTGAGGGCACCCATTATACACTGCGAGAAATTCGCTGAAGCGAAGCTAATGTTTATTATGTCTTTCACTGGCTAGAAATCAATCGATTTTCATTTTTTATACTCCTATATATTAAAAAATAAAAAACTACGAAAGACTCATTTAAATATTCTGATTAGTTTTCACCTTCAAAATAAATGTAAATAATAAAGTAAATAAAAAAAATATTGATGTTTTGCTCTATTTTATGTCTCAGTGTATGCATGAATGTTTGTCGTTAATTGCCGATGGGAATCTCAATTATGCAGCCTTATTGTCACTGTTTTCACTGTTAAATATATATACATATATATATATATATGTAAGTGTGTGTGTGTGTGGAAGTCATTGTCAGAAAGCAGCGTTTATGCCACTTTGCTTTCTTCTGTGAAGCTCATGCATAACTCAAGTGGCAAAAGCATCGACACCTCCACAATGTCAAAGGAAACATCAGATGTGCAACCTGCTCCCAGCTCCTTGGCTCCTTGCGTCACACAACTTCCTTCGCCTCGGAACTGTTATGTTTAAATTGTGAAATGCAGCCGCAGCAGTCATTTTGCTCAAGGCGCACAGGACGCAGGGACGTTGCAAGACGTGTTGTCGCAACGACAGCGCTGCCAATGACAAACTAAGCATTGCCATAAAAGATTGACAGTCGCTGATTGCGCCGGAGTGGCAACAACTGCGATGGCGCCACAAATGTTGACAAGACAACAAGGACAACAAAACCGAAAGGATGTTTTACTCGGTCTGATTTTGGCTAAAGTGCTAAAATTGCCCACATGTCCTCGATGTTGTCGACATACCCATAATTGGCATCATTGCTGTCAACCACAACTTGCCACCTTTTGTAGTAGATATATATAGATATATATGTATATTGCTAGTTATTGTCTACTCTAGGCGGAGAGCTGCCGCTAATAGTTAGTAATTTAAATAATTAAAGTATTCATTTTCATTTGCTCAATGCCAGCCAAGGCAAATATACAATTAAATGCAAGTTGCATTTGCATTTCAAGAATATTTTCTACATTTCTCAGAATTAGTCAACTGCAGCTTACTTTGTGTGGAAACCACACTTGATTTCATTTTTTCAGACCGGTTTTTTTCTTATATATCCCAGTTATGTTTTGGCAAAATGAAATTGCTCGCAATTTGTCACCAGGCAGCTAAGTGTTAATTGTGAGCAAATATTTGGTGTTAATTAACCATTTTTTAGTTTTGTTGCACAATCTCGTGGATCACCTGGCAAAAAATAAAAAAGAAAAAAATACGCTCCAGAGTGCCCCAAGGTGAATTGATGCTTTCAATTAGAGCCTTCTGAGTGCAACAGAACCGTGACAAAATGTGATTGAAATATTATATTTGATTGACTATTAATCGCTTACACAAATTGAGTAATTTGCAACTTTTACGAATCACAATAACAATTGTCAATAATTTAATATAAATTAAATGATTATTAATATTTAAATACTTGAGTGCATACCAAACATTTAATGTAGTTTTTTATGCATTACAAGTTATGCTTTAAAACTTGTTCACGAGTTTTAATTTATTATTATTCTTATATACATATTTTTTAATTTATTATTTAACGTGGGAAATCACTCAATGTCTGGGAAACGCTTCACATTAACAGAGTTACATAAGCTTGAATTATGATGAGTTTATTCAGTGCTCTCCGCATGCAATCGTTGATAACTCTAAGCTCAATTTAATTATCGCAAAAATCACTTTTATCAAAGACTATATAGGAATATCTGTAGCATTAGTGGCAGTATAGATTTGGATGTTCAATTTACCATTCACTTGGCTTGTGTCAACGATGAACGACTTTCCGGCGACCTACCTCAGCGAGACGATAAGATTCAATGAATAAGAGAATACAAATTTTGCTAATCTCAAATCCGATGCTCAACCGGCGGCAGTCGACAACTGACAAAGAGCTGAACATTCCATGGAAAGCGTTGAGCGTCGCTATAGATATGGTAGAACTTTGACGCTCCTTAGTAGCAGTATCTTATGCTAATAAAATATAAATAAACAAAAACTGTCCACGTCCCTCCATCTCTCACTCTCGCTTGCGATAGCTCGCCCGCTCGCTCTCGCTCTCACTCGCTCTCTCTCTCTCTCTTTCGCGGAAGCTCTCTCGCTCGATCGCTCCAGCATTCGATCTCTTTGAATTTGTTCAATTAACAAATGCGCGACCGCGAATGAAAACAAGCAGCTCGAACGATGCTAAAGATATATTAAATAAATACGTGACTATTTCAATATCAGCGTTAAATTAAAATCACATGCATAAATACACTCCGGGAAATTCGATTAAAGTCACTTCATTTTTTCCTTATCAAATTTAAAGTTACATTTTTATTTTGTTCTACAAAAGTTGCTTATTTTAAAAGAATTAAATTTCTAACATTAACATAAAATTTTTAAATAATTTTTTTGTTTTTAAAGTGAGGTTAAGTTGCAAAATTCCATTAAAGGCAGTCATCTTGTAGCCTTAATACATATTTATTTAATATTTTATAGGTAGAATAGTAAAAAACACTCTAACCTGAGGAGATAGCTATGATCCTGGCTAACAAGGATACTGGCTTGAGCAACACGCAAATATAAATTAAATTACGTCGATTGGCATCACCAATTTGTAAAATGTTAAAATAAAAGAAAACTTCAAAAAAAACATTGCTAAAAAACCAAAATCAAAAAATGATCACTCTGTTGCACATAATAAAATATTAAAAATTGTATTTTAAATTTTATAAGGAACAAATAATCGAATTTCGCAGAGCTTATATATAAATATATATATATATATATATATATGCTTTTAAAGACATCATTTCTTAATTTATAAAAGTGAGATTTTCAACTAAAAGTTATCCTCATAAAAAATAAAATTTCTAAGAAATGGAAACGCTGAAACTTCTTCGATAATCCCAAAAATAACTTTTTTATCTCGACTCTTCAAAAATAATTTCTGTTTTTAATAAAGCCTAAAGTTTAGGCTATAAGCTTGCTTTATAAAAAATACAATAAAACAAAAAATAAAAGTAGAAACAACAATGCCAAAAAAAATATATTTTTTAATACAAAGTTTCCCAGAAAAGTCTGTTATTAAAAAAATTCAAAGCTTACAAATTAAAATCGGCCTGAATATCAGATAGATTTTTTTTTTAAATAAAATAATTTCTTAATTTAGAAATTTTCGGCTAATATTGGAAATATTATTTATGTGTTTTAAAAATGAGCTTCAAGATTTAAGCAAACAATTTAGTTTAACAAGTAGTTTTAATAGTTTCGAAATAAGCATTTTGCTGTCCTCAAAATTGATGGCGAATTCCAAATTCTAGCTTAATTTCTAAATTTCTTTGAACTTGTATTTTTTGAATACACAAAACTTTGGCAGTCAATTAATAAAGATACTCTAAATTCGATTATGAGCAGGTCGCAAAAAAAACGTGTCAAAATTACAAGCACAAAGTGAATGCAAACATATAATTAAAAAGGCAAACAGAATCCATTAAAAAATAAAAATAAATGAATAATAAATTAATATATATGTAGTTACAAAAGGCAGTATAAATGCCAGACTTTATCAATATGGTTTGAGTTGTGGCCAAAAAGTGGCAATTAGTTGAGATGCTGTGGGTGCACTGTGGGTGCTACATATATCCGCGTTCAAATGATGTTTACAAGCATTTTGCTTATCAATTAATTAGCCATAATCAACAGTAAATGTTTACCAATTCAATTCAGTGCGGTTCAGTTGGGGGGGGTGCTCTTGGCCCCACTATATATGTTGTATGTACATTAAATATTTACAAGCTCAATTTAAATTTTTGCGTTTGAAGTGCAACAAATATTTAACATTGCTTAATTAATTTTAAATGTCTCCGCCACGCGGAAGCTCGAAGCTTGGGCTGGGCAATCGGGTTGGGTTTGGGTTGGTTTAGGTTGGGTCGCCAACTCGACGACTCTGACTCCGACTCCGACTCCGACTCGAGGCTCCTTTTGCGCATTTCACAATTATGAATAATGCGGCGCATTTAAAAGTTTTGCGGCAAGACCATTTCATTTTTTTTTTTCAATTTTTTATTTTTTTGTCCAGTCTTCTTTGGTTGCAAGAAATTTTGGGCATAAATTGCAAAAGGTGTCAGCAAAGATAGTGGCAAACGGGGTGTGCCCCACAGCCAACATGGCATGAATGGGGTAAGATGGTGGTTGCAGTTACTCGGTGACAGCAATGTGCATTTGAATGTTTTGTCTGTGTGTGCGTGTGTGTGTGTGTGTGTGTGTTGCCTGCAACTGTGATATTTCGCATTCATAGACTACACACAAAAAATTGTTATGTACTTTTGGGAATGGTGCAACTTGCCAAAGTCATTATGGCTTTTTCTGTGGCAGCAACTTTAAGATATACGCTCCTCGAATCTATTTATTTTTTTGTTGCACCTCCTTTGATTATTACTTTTGACAGAGCGTTTGCTTTTGGGCTATTGCAACTTGCCTTATTTAACACAACTGGCCAAAGAAAATATTTCCAAACTTTTTGCATAGATGAACATAAATTGTTAGTTTCAATTATTGCAAAACTTTACACACAAATAATAAAACTAATAAACGAATATTTAAAAACGAGAAAGAGACAGAGACACACACAGAGAGAGAGAGAGAGAGAGAGAGAGACTTTTAGTTGCAGACAAACGTTTGGAATAGTTTTTATATGTTGTTAGCTGCAGTTGCATGTGGTACGCATTTTCTGCATGTTATTAGGTATTTGGGAGAATCTCAAATTGCAGTGCATAATTGATGATATGTTTGCAATTTCACTCTGCAGCAAAGGCTTGAGAATTTCTGACTTTAAACTGCACTTTTGCCATAACTCGACCAAACTCAGGCAATAACCAGGCCACCCACAACACAAACTGGCTGCCAATGTTTATTTATAAATAATAAAAAAAAATATGTAAAGCGAAATGGAGCACATTGAATGAAAAACAATTTTGAAAGTGAGGCAAGCATATGCGTGCAGCAAAAGTATCTAAACAACGTTGCAGTTAACTAACAACGAGTAGGAATGCTCGACTAGCAGATACCCTCACGTAGAGCAGACGCCTTTCACATCCTAGATATGCAAGGCAAGTGTTCCTGAAACGATCTTCATGAAAGTTCTGCAGTTAAACAATATTATGTTAGGCATATTAACTATAGAAAGCTATCGATAAAAGAAATAAATTAACTGAAATCGATTTATATCGATCGCACAAATATCGATCAAATTAAAGAAACTTCATATGTCTAGGATGAAAGAGAACTTCTCTTCCAAGTCGCTGCATCTGCTAATACTGATCAAGTATGTATATATATATATATTATCATTTATATACCCTTCTTAGCTAATTTCAATGGGCTAAGGATATAGGACGGTATTTAACCGCCGTTCCTTGGTAATTGGCTGCTGCACAGGTATTACATTTAGTGGGGGCAGCTCTCGTGAAGTGAGGATACAAAACAGGGCCTGCAGGGCCTTAAGCTAGCCTAAGCAAATGGCATCAAAGTGAAACCAAGTGGAAATCTACACAAGTGGAACGAATGCGAAGTCAAATGAAACGTCGAGGCAGACGCCTTGACACTTAACGCAGTTTTGTTCAAATCTGTGTGTGGCACGGGCTCAAAATTGTTCCATTCAGTTGGCATAAGCTAAACCAAAAAGCCACCCGCAACCCCCCACACAATCTACCCTCTGTTGCAGTCATTTATAAACGTTGCACTGCGGCGTATACGTAATATTTATATGTGCACTGGGCTGTCAGATACATATATGTATATATATATATATACAGACATGTATGTGTTTATGAATGAATCGTTGCGTTGCTACGTTTCATTTATAAACGGGGCATCTTTGTGCAAAGCAAATCGTATTTCTTGCTGCAGTTTTAAGTAAACAGAAATGTCACCATTTTTTTTTGATATTTTTTTATCAAGCTTGGCATTTAAATCGCGTTCGGTAAATAAAGATGCATTTAAGTCTATATATACATCTGCTTTGCTTAAGTGGACTCCACATCTACTTTGCTTTGGTGGACTCCACATAAATCAGTTGTAAGTCAAGCATTTTTGCCATCATTTTTATAAATTATTTATGAAACATTTGTGAAATGCATTGCGTCTTGAATAAACACAATTTAATGGTTAAATAACTTCATTTTACTTTTTTTTTTTGTTGATTTTCTGCACTTTTTACTGAATTTTGACTACGTATTCCGCATGTGAAGCATATTGAAAATGTGCAAGCCAAAAAGCAAAAAAAAATAACAAATTCCAAAAAATAAGAAAAAAAATAGCTAACTGAGTTATGCAGCGGAGTGTATGTCCTTACCGACTACGGCTGCAACTCACTCACTTACAAAATTATAAATAATTAAAGAAAATGATAAACTAACCAAAAAAAAAACAAAATTGATTTTGACAACAGAACTCGAAATTTCCTACGATTTTTAATATATTTAATATATATCAATAATATATTTAAGTTAATGCGTTACAAGTTTGGTGAGTACATTATGTTAGCTACTGAAAGGGCATCAAAAATTGAGATGCGAAAGCAGTGTAACAATAATAATAATAGTTGCTTTTGCTTAAAACAACAAATGCCTCACTTCGTTCGTTCGCTGGAAATATGCACGGCTGTAACAGCAAAAATAATCTCGGCAAAAAATAAAATGAGAATCATAAAAAGTCTGTTTGCAAAAGTGCGCAACTAGCAGATACCCCGTAACACAATCTAGTTAACTGGTGTATATATAATTATATGTTATGTCCCATTTTATGGCCAAGACGCGTCCGCCAAGCATTTCACACTACAGTAAAAAAAAAAAAAAATTAAAATAAAGTGTTTTTGCGAAAAATCACGCTCACTTTACGCCTTAAAATGCTGTGCATGGAAATTGTGAGAGTTGAATTTTGTTCAGTGTGAAGGGAATACTAGATGTGGGCATGCACCAAAAGATCAGATCAGAGCGACGGTACACAAAAGTCATGGATCAGACTCAATTTGCTGCACCAAATGATGACTGAGAGGCGAAAACTTTCAATAAACACACGTGTGTGTGTGTGTGTGTGTGTGTGTGTGCAGGTTGGTGTTCGGGATGTGCAAAAGCCAAAAAGGACGGCCAAAAAGGACGTAAGCTCTGACATCAAACTGGGAATGTGTGTTGCTTTTGGCATTTGCAATTCGCCATTTGGCATCCTGGCGCCGATGTCTTGTTTTGTAAGCAACTCGCTTTCATATTTGCATCGGTGTGTGCAAGTGTATGTGCAAGTGTGTGTGCCAGTGCGTGTGTGTGTGAAAGTCGTTTCCGGGAAAAAATAATTTGGCTTTCGCTAACGTTGCCAAGCGCTGCATTCCCCAAAAATAGTTATAAGCACACAGTCTCTGTTTCCTGCTCGTGCAGCGTTTCAGATGAAACAGAAACTATTTGCTCGGATTTACTCTGATTTTCTCCGATTTTTTTTATCGATACACTCCAAAAAGAAAACAGAAAAAAAAGCAAATTTTATCCACATAAAACTAAGGTAAGAAGGAAATCCATATTTGAAAAACATTTTCCTAAGTTAAGGGTAATTGTTCAATTTAATACATATCCGTTTACTATATATTATTGTTTTGCTTTAAAAATTGTTAGTCACAATATATATATATATATATATATATATATCACTTTAAAATGATCAGTTCTACCTATTAAATTATTATGTTATATAATTATTATCACCATCAAGTTCTTAAAACAAGAAATTTAATACAGCAAGATATTTTGGTTCTTCTTTAAAAAAGTGCTTAAGATCGAAGTATTTAGAGAGACATTCTAACATTATAACCCAGTTGTACTCGAATTTAGTACAGCCTTTCTCTGTTTGCATACACATACATAAACAGATCCACATATATGTATGTACGCAGATGTTTTTTGTTGATTCCCATAGAAATAAACTCACCATTCATACTCGCATTATCATTAACTGAGCTCTGCAATTGTCCCTTGGCATTCGTCGTGTGGGATCGAGGAGGGGGCAGCGGACGCTTATTGGCGTCATCCTTAATCCACAGCGGGGCTGCATCGTCCAGCAAATGTTGCGTCTCCGGCTCCAAGTCGCTGAGAATGCTCTTAGTGACAGTCACACTAAGCCGACGCAACAATTCGGTATGCGTTCCATCCGATTCGGGTTTCTTCGCTTCTCTCGCATTGTAAAGCTCATCGGGAGCTTTTTCGCGATAGGAATTCAAAGTCGGCCCATCGATGGCCGCCACAATATCGTAAACCTCTAAATTTGCAATAAATATAAATAAATATAATAATAAGTATATGGTTTTCAAATTGGTTAATCATTTGCTGACAACTGATAGCAATAATCACTGCCATAAATGAACTCACCACTTTCGCTGTTCATATTTAACTAGGAAAAGAACAGAAAAATACAAGCACACACATGCAAATACATATGTATATGCTCTTGTATATATGCACTTATCTATAAGCGTACGCTGGACGACAGTGACGCAATAAACAAACTGGTCGATGAGCGAACGTAACGAAAAAAAAAGAGCGAAGACAATAAATGAACTTGACGACGCAAACGGAGTTCCGTTAATGAATGCAATTGAAGTTGATATTGCCGGCTTCAAAGTCTATTATAGCTTAATAATAAGACTTTGTGCGCTCTTATCTTGCTAAACAAATTAATTGCCAGCCGAACTCAAACAAATAATGCGAGCACTAAATGTACATATTTACAAGCAATATAGATTTGTATGTACATACGTGGTACACATGTACCAAAATGTGTAGACACAAAGAACGCGGAAGAGTCGCCGCTTTTGCCGTCAACGCTCATCGACAAAAACTAATTGCCAAACACACCTAAACAAACTACTTACGAATAGAGGAGGCAAAGAGCACAACGAAATTCCCATTTGGCGATTAGTCGACTAATAGCATACCGATTACATTTCAAAATGAAAGCAGCGCAATATACCAACTACTTTCTGTTTGAGAGCAAACGTTTATGCTCTTTTTAATTTTAAATAACTTACAGGGTAAACAAAAGAGAGCGCATTAGAGATTGACGCAGAGTGGGGAAGCCTATAGTTCTAAAGTTAAAAAAGATTGCGGGAGACTGACGACAATATATGTATGTATGTATGGAGGTACATTTAAATATTTAGTAGATTGGCGTATGTATTTTCTATTTGATATGCCACATTTTGTGAATTTGGCACGCGTTTTAATTTGTACTCACATCATTTGACAAAGTCACACGCATATACAAAATACAAACACTCATCGCTGAGAACTGCTCGTTTTGTTAAATATTGCAGTTGCCGTAGGTACATATGGACCTATGCATATGTATGTATGCATGTGTTAATACATATGCGTATGTGTATATATGCAAGTGCGCAATGCGAAAAAAACATTAATTTGCGTGCACGTCAATTATCAGCAGAAAGCGGACTGTTTTTTGTGCTTTTGCTGTCGTTGGCTGTGGTTGTTGGCTTATGCAAATAGAGAGTTGCAAGGAAAACAAAAAAAAACAGTTGATGAGTGTGGGGAGGGGGGTGGCTACCTGGCATGCCAGGCAAGCATATTTCTAAATGCATTTAATAATTAAAAATTCGGCTGACTTAACACATTTTAAATTGCGTCTGCCATATTTAAAATAAATTTTATGCTACGCGCCGCAAAAAAAATGCAAATATAATTTACAAAGCAAACACTTCATCCAACTATACAGAGAGAGAGAGAGAGAGAGAGAAAGAGAGAGAGAGAGAGAGAGAGAGAGAGATGAGTTTGAACATATATTTGCAGCAAAATCAAATTAAATACATAAGTTATGCAAATTATTTTTAATTGACACCATGCACTTTGGGCTTGATATCTGCATATTTATACCCTAAGCGCGTTACAAAGGGGTATAATGGCTTTGGGGCAAAGTATGTACATATATAAATACTTGATCAGCATCAAAAGTCGAGTCGATGTATGAGGGACTATAAGAATAAAAGTTCCATCGATTGGATTTAATTTTTTAGCGATAACTTACCCCGTTTGTCGTACATCGATATACATCGATTTTCGATAGCAATAAAAACCACAATTTTAAAAAGATTTTTTTAAATGAATTATACTATACCTTAAATACTATATTCCTGATCAACCATAAATTTAATCAACATTAGATAAGAAACGTTTTCTCATATTAATCATATTACGGCAGTATTAATCCTACAGTAGCAGTCGCAATTATGTTGAGTATTTCGGATCGGGCTTGAGAATAAATATATCTGAGCGCCTTCTAGAGCACTTCCATGCATGCTTATAGTTGAGTGTGCAAAACTTTAGACCGAAAATGTAGCAAAGAAAAAATTGGAAATATATTTAACAGTTGATTTCAGAGTTTATCGTAGTCGAGCACTCTCGACTAACTCATTCTTCCGTATTTAAATATGCTCTCGGTTTATTTCACTCTATTTATCAGCTAAAAATCAGCACACATTTGTTTTTGCCCACAAACAAATGGGAAATGAAAACAATTCCGTGCTCGCTTATATTTGAGTGTGCAAAACTATATTGGCGAAAATTTGGCAAATAAAAACTGGAATATATTTAAAACTCGACTAACCGATTCGGTTTAATTTGACAAAAAAAAAATGTATATATATTTTATTATAGTATATATTAAATATTATATTTTGACTGTTTACATACATATGTATTCGGTATTATTCCACTCTATTTATCAGCTAAAAATCAGTACACATTTGTCTTTGCCTATTTATCTACTAATATCAGTTGGAATGCTATTTTCTCTTAATGATAATATGGAAGGTGGTGCAGCAGCTTCTCGTCGTGTTGCACCACGTGAGATATTCGCCGGTGGCGCTGATCTCGTGCCAGCTGCGTGTTTGTGGTTGAGCGGTGCCAAACCACTTGACTTGACTGCATTCCGACTCGATGATGGTCTGAAAGTGTTGCGCCTCCAATTGCTGTGCCCCACCCACGTGCCACACGAACACAGCATAGCTGTCAGACTCAGGGCCGTCGATCGCCAACACAGTCAACCAAAATGTGTGTGCCTCACTCAGACGGAGAGAGGCCTGTGTCTGCTGTGACCCCAACTGGACGTGGACGTGCAACCGTTGGCCAAGAGTGCCACAAAAGTGCAGCTGACTGTTTATTGATGACCCGCTGAAGAACTTTGCTCGCTGTGTGCTCTCCTCGTTTTGGTTGACTGCTGATAAGCTTGCGGCACTGTTGTTGTTGTTTGTTGCAACAACAGCAGGAGCAGCAACAGCCGCAGCAATTTCAGCGGCTGCAACACTCTGCAACGAGCGCTTTTTGTTGACCGCAGACTGCGCGGTGTCTTTTTTGACGGTTGACAATTTGTTGCAAAGTTTTGCCGCGTTGCTGTTACTGCAGTTGCTGCAGTTGCTGCATTTGCTGCTGCCTGATTTCCCAGTCGTGCAATGATAATTTTGATATTGTTGTTGGCCTTTGCTTGGCTGCAACACCTGCCGCCACCCTCTCAGACGCTGTTGGCCATTATTTATGTTTGCAACTTCATCGCTGTGCAATTCGTCTTGATCTCTGCCTGTAATCTGCCAACTTTTCTTACTCAACTTTAACTTTGGTTTAACGAGCATATTGTTGCTGCTGCTGCTGCTGCTGCTGCTGCTGTTGCTACTGTTGCTACTGCTGTTGTTGCTCTGCTGCTGCTGGGCTGCAACGTTGACATTATTTTTTAGTATTTGCACACTTTGCACATTTCCCTCCGGCCTGGCCGAAACTTGCCTAACGCACTCCATTTCCAGCTCCAGTTCCAGCTGCTTCTCAAGTCCAGCTGCTGCTTCTGCTCCAACTCCAGCTCCATCCACATCAGCAGCATCATTCACAAGTGAAATCACTGCGGATTGCATCTGTCTAACTGTTTTTCTTGACTTTTTGCCTGTATTTGATTTGGCCAGTGCCGTTTTTGGTTGATTATGATATTCATTTGTGCATTTGTCGACGCTTCTGTTGGCCACATCGGTTGTTTTGTGGGTCTTGACTGCAATTGGAAAGAATACAGCAAATGTTTACTTATTACAACTTATAACTCTTGCACAAAAATGCAACAGGCAATAACAATCGAGCTACGCACTTGCTTACTTCTCTCTCTCTCTCTCTCTCTCTCTCTCTCTCTCTATCTCTGTTGTTGCTGTTGGCCAGGTTAATAAACAGAAAAGTTTCGTTGCAATTGAAATTGTCCTTTTCAGCACTCCTAAGTTCTCTTTGGTCTTTAGCCGGCAAGCACTGGCGAATGTGGCAAAACAACACAAGTGCACATACATACATATAACGAAACAGAGAGATGCAAACAGTTTTTGATGATAGTCGTAGAATCAGAGAAATTGTGCCCAAGGAATCCTCTCTTAATTTACAAGCAATAAAATGCTCTAAGTGCTGGACGACATGGATGGCAAAAATACCAAGAAAGTTCAACAAGTAAAATAGGCAACAAGAATGCTTCTTCTATTTGATTATGTTGCTGTTGTTGTTGCTGTTGTTGTTGCCGCTTGTTACCTACGCTGTAAACTTTACATTATCTGCAACAGTTGCCAACACCACCCACTCGAGACCCTTATGGAAGGCAAAAAAATGAGAAAAAGAAGGAAAAAAAATGGTAGAGATACGGCAAAGTTCTTTGACAGATAAACTTAACAACTTGTGCTCGGCAGCGCTTGACTAAAGGAGACCATGTCAACTAATATACCCTACATAAATAACAAAACTTTTCCATAGCTAAGCGCAGCACTCATAACAAGCAGCTGACATGCACAACAATTGTAATAGTTTACCCATTTTTCTGTTCATTTCATATAATGCCTGGAGTCTAGACTAGACTCTAGCAAGAGCACCTTGGCTGGCAACTAAAGAAAAGCAAAAACTTTTGCAATTTATGCGACGTAATTAGTGTAAAAAAGAAAAAAAAAAATAAAAAAATAAATAAATTCAACAACAAACAAAACATCAACTGCAATGAAAACTAAGTATTTGCCCAAGTGTGTTCGGGCAATTGGAAATATTTATGTGTATTTAAGCAATTAAGCGATAAACCAACAATTGACATTTTTCGTGCTTAAGCAAATTTAAACCGATTCCCCCAAAATGCAAGTATGAATATTTATAGCAATTTGCAGCTTGCCTTTGTCGTATTCGCAAAATATTTTTATCTTTTTCGTATTTTCTCTCTATTTTAATCACTAAAACAAATAATTGGAAACCTTTTAAAATTCAAATTCTATTTTTTTTTTTTTTTTTTGCATAAATTGCGAATGCAAAACCAGTTTGATTGAGACGAACACAATTTGTTTTTGGGACGGGCATTAAATAAAACAGAAAAAAAAAGCGAGAATTACTTTGTCAATTGCAAATTTAACTAAGACTTTTCAAACTTGGCCAAAACATTGATACTTATTTAATTTTATTTTGAACTGCTGCTGCAAAGGTAGAACTTTTGCGCAAAGCCCTTGACAAATAGCGCCTGCCCCTCGAAACTCGACTTCTTTTTTTTTAAATACTTACTTTGTTAAGCATGGGGTAGCAAAGTTAAAACTTTGCTCAAAATTGAAAGACATTATCATTGGCGTGAGATTTTAGGTCCATAACGGTGGGTCCCCGACTGGGGGGACACTGGACTAATGACAACGCTAATCTAAGCACCATTTTCGACAGATTACATGGCAGATATCCCAAAAAGTTTTTGGCCAAACAACTGACGCACTGAAGACATATTAATGGATAGCGCCAGCAACAACAACAACAACAACATTTGCCACACTTGCCTATTGCCAGAGTTGACCATTAAGAAGAATGGGTGGCAGTCGTTGCCACAACTACTTACCACCATCACAGGGGAAATTCTCGGCAAGCAGCGTGAATAAGTTATCGGACAGCAGGCAGCGTCCCCGTGGTCCCAGCGGCACCCGGCAAACCGGACACTTTACGGAGCGGTTACGGCAGTTATTGCATAGTACGTGTCCATTGCAGCACTGCCAGCTGGGTGGTTTAATAACCTGATTTTTCACAGTGCACCAAAGGTAAGCAGCAACAGCAGCAACAAAATTGATTGAGTCATAAAAATAAGCAGAAAAAAAATGAATTATAATTAAAAACAAATATGAAAAATTCATGTAAATGTTATACATAAAATCAGACACTTGTCGAGCGTGTCTGATTAACATATAATGTTC
The DNA here is from genome assembly GCA_035041535.1 of Drosophila cognata. Classification (NCBI taxonomy): domain Eukaryota; kingdom Metazoa; phylum Arthropoda; class Insecta; order Diptera; family Drosophilidae; genus Drosophila; species Drosophila cognata. The sequence goes on along the minus strand of JAWNLC010000571.1, from coordinate 4,393,101 downwards.
ATAGAAAGTGGAAATGTAAACCATTAAAAAAAAATCATTGCTGAAATTCAGAAAAACATTTATGAACATTTTGTAAACTCTTGTAAATTGAATTTTTCATACGAAAAACTTTCCATTTTGGAAATATAGTTTCAAACTTATAAAGTATGTGGATTTTTTTCCAAGCGTACACTTTCAGAATTTATTGATATTTATCGAGTGCTGCACAAATAACAGACGGAATAACATATTTGCTAAAAACCTTACCTAAATTGCACGATCTTAAACCCACCTTTTTGCTATTTGCCAGTTTTTAGCAATCTCGATTTGTGTGGTTTGTTATGAGAGCAAAAAGAAAAATACATCAAAGTAGAATACTCTTAAGTGAAAGGGACATGAAGCTGCCACATAAATTGAATATACAATTGAAAATATATCACAAGCGGATTTAAAATAATACAAGCGTATTTGATGCGGGCACAAAAACAGTTTTGCGCTTTTCAAGCAACCAGCTTGAACCGACAAAAACGTGCAATCTCCCACACACACACACACACACACACACAACACACACACACATAGAAATCATGGGGATTGTCTCAAAAAATAAAACAAAAACAAATTTATACAGAAATTCAATTGATGCATTTTGTCTGAATGGATATGTATGTATGAATGTATGTATGAATGCATGAATGTATGAATGTGTGTGTGAATGTATGAGTGAATGTATGAATGCGTGTGTGAATGTGTGGGTGAATGTATGTTCGAATGAATGTATCTACATACATGGGTTTTATAACGTTGTACACATGGCCAGCTATAAATATGCAGCAATAAAGATACAATTTTGTGCAGCAGCTTGGATTGTTTTTGCCATCATTTTTACAAATATGAAACTGAAGTATTACAAATGTAAAGCGATTTGCCAGCAATAATTCTTTTTCTTATTTTTCTTATTTTTCTTATTTTTTTTTGTTTTTTGTCAGCCCGCATTATAATCGTACAAAACCGACCATCTCAACATAGACGTAGACAGTGCATATTTAAATACAAATCCAAAATTAAATCAAATATAATAAAAAAAAAAAACTTTTATAATCAATTTGAGCGTTTCAAATTGCATAGAAAATTAATAACGTTTTTGGACATTTAAAGCAAATTGTGTCAATAATTTGATAAGTTTGTCTTTGTCAAGCATATAAAAAATGCAAATTTATGCATTTTTAATTGAATTCAGTCTCGAATTGATTGCCATTCAAAGTCAACAGAAAATTGGCAGAAGAGCAGACACAGTTTACCTAAACGCGAATAGTTATTGGATTGAATTTAACATATGATCCAGCAGACATACACACACACACACACACACACACACACATAAATGGTCGAATTTAGGAAAATGTTTTCATGGGGTAAGAAAATCCCTTAATAACTTAATGGACTTGTCTGTTTGCATACGCAAATAGCATAACCAATAAACACATACATATTTCAACTAATACATATGTATGTGTATATGTATGTGTGTGTGTGTGTGTGTGTGTGTGTATAATCTCCATTTATATACTCGTAATATTATGCAATATTCGTGCCTTAGTAATCATTGCCAAATATGATATTGAAGTCCTGTCTGGCAAGGCAAGACCCAGTCTGGACTGAATACAAACTTCAACTTTCTCTCTCGCTCTCGCTCTATTGCTGTCCTTGTCGCACTCTCTTGCTGTGTCACCCATTCCTGCATAATCTGATTTAAGGTTAATAAACAAATTATGTATGCAGTGCTGCAAAAACAGGAGCCAGCTGTCCTTCCAGGCAATGCCTTCAGCTTAGTTGACAGCTGCTGCTCCAATGGAGCCAGCGAGTTACACTTATTCACTTAGACACTGAGAGAAAAACCTTGTTCGAACATCAAATGCAAATGCTTTCAGTGAAAATATTTAATTGTTATCAAATTAACTCCGCTCGAAAAGGGTTTGTAAGCGACTCATCCCATCTTTCCAACGATTGTTCCTATACATATATATATATATATATAAATTGTTGACTTTTTTCAATTCGTTTTGCTGAGTGTACGTAATTTTGCGTCCCTCAGCAGCTTTGTTCGAGCGACAATTGCAGCTCTGACTGTGCGTCCGTCTGGCAAATTTGCTGCCACACTTTGCGTCCTTTGCCCCGAGGATGCTTTATTTATGGTGAAGCCGGCACTAAATTCTTACATGTTACATTCCATTGGAAGATAAGTTTACAATTAAAGTGGAAGGCAAGAAAAAAGGAAAAAGGAAAAACTTTTGTGGCATAGGCTCGCTCCACTTTTGCTGCTGTCTAATTAATTAAAGTTATGTGTTTGCTGACATGCTAGCCATAAATAAATGTACAGCTTAGTTTGGCAAACCACTTTTGGCATTTAACAGCTTGAATTTAAATTCAGCAGCAGCAGCAGCAGCTGGGCGACTTTTGTGTGTTTGCCGAGCGTTAATGGGGAGCAGCGTTCGCAACAAGCAAGTGATTGAATGACCTGGCCATTCCACATGCCGCATTCCACATTCCACATTCCACATTGCCTGTCATGATGCCTAATCGACAATATTTGACTTTCAAATTCAGCAATCAATCATGCCCAGCATGCTCGATATATTTCGCCAAAGTGCCGCCAGGCACCAGGACAAAGCTAATCAAATCACATGCAATGGCAAACATTTATCAAGCATACGGAATATATAAATATATATATATATATATATATATGTGTGTGTGTATATATGAATTTTGGATATGTACACATAAAAATAAAATATTAAAAATTTTGTGTGTTGCGGTGAAGTGTGCTCGACTGACAGATACTCCGTGCCCGATGCATTCGTCTTTGAAAAAGTGAAATTTATTTCATCTAAATGAAAATATTCATGTTGAATTTTGTATCGATAGCTATTGTGATCTTTCAGATATTCTATATATATCTATTTATAATGATCTGATTGAGTTATTTACAATTATTATGGCAAGCCGAGTATGTTATATATTTCATATAGAGATATGCTCCAAAAGAAGTAAATTTGTGATATGAAATATTGATCGATATTTGTGATTTAAGTAAGTTATCGATAAGCAACAGTAACTTTATATGCTTTTAGATACATTTAATAATAATAATAATATTAATAATAGCAATAACAATAATGATATATACACTCTCGATGAGGTTGCCGCCTGTCTGCCATGCCAAGCATAATATAACTTTTATCGATAAGCAAAAGTAATAACAATAATAATAATAACAATAACAATAATAATAACAATAATAATAATACTTCTTTTACATACTTATTTACCCATAATACAAAAGTAACACTCTATTCCTTAAGATATTTATAATAATAACAATTTCTATATTCTCGATGAGGTTGCCGCCTGTCTGCCTTGCCAAACACAGTAAACTTTCTACGTATTTTTCAGAGGGTGCAGGATATAAAAATTAAATGTCCTAGATTTGTAGGTATATGCATATTTATGCATACACTTTTACAAGCATAAGTTATGTTTTTCCGTGTGCGCAGCACAACTAACGTGTATTAACTAACAAAATCGGCATTTATTTGTAGGCATGACAGCGTCTGGCTGTGAGTAATTGTGTAAACAAAACCACAGCAGCATGGGGCAGGGGATGGATATGGGTATGGGTATGGGTATGTGTAAGGGGATGGGGGTGATGGTTGGGGCCCACGCAATCACTGGTACAACAGCTCGACGTTTCAACTTTATACACGGTCAAGTGATTAGCAACAAACTTGCTCAGCAAAATCAACGCAAAGCCGGAAGAGCAACAGTGACGAGGGGATGTGGGCAGTGGCGGGTGTGGGGGTGTGACGGGTGTGGCAGACGTATGACGTTGATGGTGCAGCCGGCTCACAAAGGCAAACAAGCGGCAACTGCCAACTAAGTTTTGCCATCGCAGTTGAGTTTTAGTTGAGCCGAGTTAGATAATGACGAACTAAAACTAAAAGCCAGCTACTGGCAACTAACAAGCCACGTTGCAAGCCAAAACAGTCAACAGTCAAGCGACAAGCGACCTCATCGATATGCAACACACATCAGCTCGGCTAGAAGAAAAGCCGACGCGGCTGCAGCAGCATCCACTTACCTCAAGGCATACACAAATTAAACAAAATAAAACAAAATCAATATACATATATATATGTTTGAATATATATATATATATATATATATATATGTATGCTTACATCACAACAGACAGGACATTCCAGGAGTTGGGCAATATGTTGCAGGCAAGTGGCAAACTTTTGCAGCGACTGTTGATTGATTCCATGCTGCTGCAAATATAGTTGAAAACAAAAACGAAAAGCGAAGTTGAATAAAGAAAACATTTTTTTTTTACTTGAATATTTAAATATAATTAAATTTAATATTAAATAATAATATAAATAAATTAATTAAATATTTAAAGAGATAAAAGTACAAAATTCAGTATTTCAGCGATTAACAAATTTTAATTTCGATTTTTTAGAGTGATTTAATGATAATTATTTATATATATTAATTTAGTTTTACTTAATATAATTTCAGCCAATTTTTATGTAAAATTAATGGCTATCATTATTTATTAAAATCTATTATTATTAATATCAAATACATTTTTAAAACATATAAAATATATAGAAATTTTTTCTCTTATTTTTAAAAATTGTCCAGTCGATTTTCCAAATTTTAAAAAGTTTTTTTTCTGGGTGTTTTTTTTATGATAAATCTAAAACTAATAACAAAAAAAAAATATAACTCGAATTTTGGCTTTTAAATATTTTTTGTGCGATTTTGTAAAATTCAGGCCATGCTTAAAAATGTGCTTAAAAAAAATGTGAATACAAACAGCGACTGAAAAAGGTTCAATTTGGGCATATTTAAGCGAAATTTGCATATGGGCCACAAAACGTGCGAAATGATTGATTAGTTTATGCTGCCAAATGATGACCCCAATAAAAATGAAATGTTGATTTCATTAACAGATTCATGGTGCTATAACTATTGCTGATTGTATATAGATAAACATGTGCGTGTGTGTGTGTGTGTGTGTGTGTGTGTGTGTGTGCCTATAAAGTACTTGCACAAATGCCAATTTGGACACATTCATAGCTGTGTATTATGCACTTGAACAAATATGCGCTAAGTCCCACAAGCTGACACTAAACCATAAGCATGCCATAAGCATCAATATTGATTGCAATTTATTTGAATATGTTGTGCTGCAACATTGGAGGCAGTTAGTCTTTGGGTGGCAAGTAATACGGTGTGTCATCCATTTTTGCTGTTTGCCGTTTGCTGTCCTTGCCAAATATTTGGGTCAATTGAATTTGTAATGATGTACACATGATGTGTCAAATGTAATAAAATTCTGTGTAATATGACACCTTGGCGTGGCAACAAGGATGCAGTTAGGGATTATAGTTGCAACTTTTGGGCAAAATCGTAGCCAGCATTCGAGAATAGATAGATTAGTTGGCTAATGGGTGTCGGTGTGCCTAACAAGCTAATTGACAGCTGAGCATTATGAATAATAATTGCTGGCGGCAATGGCCAACTGGATGTTTAAATGATTGAGGGATGTTGCATAAGATTATGACTTTGGACGCAATTCAATTAAATATTCATGAAAGTAGTTTGCAATGCTTAAGTTGAAACGATTTAGTTTATCAGAATTACATTTGTTGCTGTCTGTCTGCATTGCTGTAAGATTAAATATTTGTTCCATTTGACCCAGTTTGCAGAAGTTCGTGTAATTGTCAAGTTGACGGATCAACAATGCGCATCCAGCAACTTGCAACATGCCACAGTGGCAACGACCAACTTGCAACAATGCACGACCAACGGCAAACGTATACATATCGTGCGTTAAAATGACCCAATTAAGCAGCGCTGAAACTCTCTAACGAGCCATTGTTCCAGTGGGTGAAGTGTCTGCAGCACAACTAGCTATATACATATAATACTACTTGATCTCTGATATATAAATATATAGCTCGAGAAATACATAACTATTTTAAAGTTAGTCGTCAAAACAAAAAAAAAATTGCTATTGCACATTTTTTAACAACTTTTTGAATACGCTGCTGAGCTGGGAATAACCGGCTGCGGAATACTCTGACAACAGGTGGCACAGAACCTTTTGGTGGTGCGACCCCAACGAGTAATCATCAATGTGCCCTTTGAAGTTGATTTTTATAGCACTAAAATTAAGAGACTATATAAGCATAAGCCCGATTTTTGGGGTGCAGCGTGGCTGTGGTCAAGAAATTTTTGCACCCACCTTAAGAGGAGGTTCCTAGAATTCTACGTTCAAAGTTTGCTTACTTTAGCTGGAAAATTGCTGGGATATATAGGTTTTTGGGTGCTTGAGTGGATATATCTGAAAAAATTGTCATTGAAGGTGGCTTCTAGTAGTCTAACTTTAGGCCTAGCTAACTATAGCTCAACACTTGTTGAAGATTAAGGTTTTGGAATATTTTAAAGTAGTTACCAGCCTTATTCTTAGCAAAATTTGTGACTCGTCCTCTCAAGAAAATATATGGTCTCATCGACGAGGTATGTCGGTTTTGGAGACCATTAAATTATTCATCGATCTTTAAGGGAAGTTACCGATAAGCCTTAAATTGTAAAATGTGGTTTATCGATTTGCCATTAACCAATATTACCAATATTAAAAATGCTTAACACATATACTATATAGTTGGGAAATATTCATTCTTTGTCCTGCATTATCATATTCAATTGTTATGCTTGGCAACGTATAATCTATCTTACTTACCACAGCGTGCGCCGCCTCCATGGGATCTTCTGTGGTGGCAGTCAGCCCGGGACTGGGCTCCTGGCGCCACATCATCAGGGTGACCTGGTCAGCGCCGGAGAGCCAATGTTCGCGAAGTCGCGTGGCCAGCTCGCTGATTCTCATGCCGAGCACATCGCGCCCGTTGAGCTGCAGCAGTGTGTCCCCAATGCAAACGCCGCCCAACTGCGCATTGGACTCCGCCTGCACACCGCTGACCCACGGATACGGGTCCCAAGGTGCACGACTCAGGTTTAAGCCCAATGCGCCATTGGGCGCCATTAAGGTGCATTGCTGCAGCATTGTTGTGCGTATTCCTTCCACTAGCTGCAACACAGCAATGAGAAAGTTTAAAATGACAATTTTTGATTTTGATTTCAAGTGAGCTGTTCGCAGTTGCTCGACTCTGCATTGTGTTGAAGTGTTCAAGGGCGCACGTTTCAGGCATTTCATGTTATTTATATGACAGACAAAAGCCCACACACACAGCCACACCCACACACACACACACACAAACATACACACACCGGCACACGCGCACACCGTTAAAGACAACGCTGGATAACATAAATTTTGGGCCACTTTCAACACTTAAGATGTGCGCCAGACGTGCACACACACACACACACACACACACACGCACACACAAACACAGAGAGAGTCCCACATGCATACATAATTATTATTAACAGATATTCACAAACATGCACATTATTGGCATACCCTGTAGCCATTAAAATTGGCTTAAATAAGACAAAAGACAGCAAAGAAAATTTTGCCACTCATAAATTAAAACAGACTCTAAATTTAAAATTAAATTAATAATTTAATCGTTAAGAATCGATGCAGAATATTTTACTTATTGAATACTGCTCCAAAGTAATGCAAACAAAAATATAAAAAGTGATATAAAAACAGACAACTCAAAAATATGCTCAAAAATACTTCAAATCACTGAACCATCAAAGTAGAAATTAGATTTTATGTAAATTAAATAAAACATAAATATATATAAAATAAACATCTTTATCTATATATATATATATATATATCTGGATTCAAGAAATAATTTGTGAATGTATGCACAACAAATTTAGTTTAATCAAAAACCAGTTTTTCTAAATTATAGAAATATATTTCTAAACTGTTGTTCTGAATAATAAGTAGAGCTACGCTTGGCGGCGAATATTTTTTTTTTTTTTGGGATTCAGTGTTATTTTTTTTCTGAGTGTACTTATGCGTAACGGTGAATATATATTAGGGCTGTCAACTGGAAGCGTAACTGTTAGTCGTTCACACTCCACGCGTCAAACTTAAGATTTGTTGAAAATGGGTGGCAATGTACTACTTATGGCTAAGTGGGCGTGTCATCGGCAACCGACACCCCTGACAAGGTCGTCGCTTCTGCATGCTTTGCACGTACGCATCGCTTACGCTTACGAAAAGAGCTCAGTTGATGGGTCGGTTATTTTCGGCGAGGGCACTGGACTTTGATATTGGCACTTATAATGTTCGCACCTTTCGGCAGCGATTCCTTTACCTGTTGGCAAATGGCGTCGAAACAAAATTAATTAGCAGGCTGTCGAAAGTTGCGGCACCTGCCAACATGGGCAACCCAAAAAACTTTTCCCAACTGCTTGTAATTAAGCATACGTCGCGTTCACCGAGCGTTCGCGAGCAAAATACCGTTAAATGTGCGCACATACATCAAAAGTGGTGGCAAAAACTTTTGGCATTGCGTTCACTTGAGTACCAAAGACCGCACAACGAATTAAATCAATTAAGATCATAGTTCTATATATATATATATACATATATATATATATGTATATGCTCATACGTATAACTGTAAAAGTTTGGATGCAGCCGGAACTGTATGAGATTCACATAAAATGCCGTCTAATTTCATGAATGAGTTGTGCGTTGAGCACAAGTTCAAGTACATCAAGTAGACGCACTGAGGCCGTGCGTCTCGGAGTCTGTGCGCAACATCCGCGAATGCTACATCGTCGATTGCCATGGCAACGTTGAGCGACACTATTTTGATTAATTTGAACACTTTCACATATTCTTTGTCATTAATTCGCATTCGTATTTGCTCACTTCTCTTTATGAATTCCCACCAGTCATTTTTCCATTTTACCTATCTAATCAGAAAACAATTAGTGGAGCTCTCGACAAGAGCTGGCCAGCTTCAAGATACCCTGTTGTCAGTTTGTGAGTGGCCTTAAATTGGCAATTGTTTATTTGGTTTAAGACCACATTTAAATAATATTAAATACTACTGCTAGCAAAATTTGCAATTGCAAATAGAGTCTCTTTAAATATAGACAATAATTTCTTTTGAGTTTCAGTGCCTTTGAGTGATTTAGACATATACAAATGTAAGCATTCAAAATACATAAATCATGGTACTTATTTTTAAAAACTGAGTAAAATTGATGAGCTGTGAGACATGCCTCTTACTTTTATGGGTCCAATTTAACGGCTTTTGTTTGTTAATAGCGTTTACGAAAGTTCAACATGCGCTTTTTTTGCGAATTTGTAATTATTAGAGGGTATAATTAATAATAATTACACATTTTGCAGGCGGAATCATTTGGAATTCGAGTGTGGAGCTCGCATCCGTTAAGAGGGTCGAAGATTTGGAACTTATAATAGATGGAGAAACAAACTAGCTACTATACTTATACACACACACACTAATACACACACACACACACACATGCGGATATTGTGATTACAGTGAAACGAGTGCCCACTTCACTTCTGAGTTGGCATTGGCCATGAAATACGTTGTGTGACGTCGAAAACGTTAAGTATCCGGAGTGGAGAGGCAAAGCGAACGGCAAAATGATTCCAATCGAATATGAAGCAAATAAATCCATTGCTAATCACATTCGTCTATTTGGTAAATCACTAATTGTTTATCATTTTTATTATATTTAATGTCTGGCAAAATCACACAAGAATTCAATTAGGAACAATTAAGAGGGTAACAAGTAAATGGCTAATCACATTTGCCCATATTTATTTTTATAATGATTAAATTTTATTTTTAATGAAAGGAAAACCACACAAGAATCGCGAGTCCAACTTATTTCAAAGTCTCAATTAACAACAATAAAGAAGGTGAGAAGTAATTGGCAAAATTTTAATAATCACTAATTATTTTACGACAATATTTGTTTTTTTTTTTTTGTTTTGCAATGATTACATTTGATTTTTAAGGCCAAGAAAAAACCACAAATGAATTATTTCAAAGTTTCAATTAACAGCAATAAAGAAGGTAAGAAGTAAATGGCATTTGACTACCATTACCAGTTCGTTGTGCTCCAATTGTTAATTTAATTATAAAATGAAGCAACATTTACCGTATATATGTATATTAATAAAGATATTTCGCGACTATTCTTGACGTAGGAAGCAGCAGCTTCGTTAACCGTACTAATCAAAGGCGCGTGCGGATAATCACTAAATCAGCCGATAGTCAACAAGCGCTTCAACAGCTGTGCGCTTTTGCAATGCATAACACAACAACAACAACAACAACAGCAACAGCAACAACAACAGCAGCATATTTGTACACAAGTGCATACATAAGTACATTGGTGTGTGTGCGTGTGTGTGTGTGTATGTGAGTGTGTACAAATGTACAATTAACACTGGTTTTTTTACCGCTTTCGTTTTCAGCCAATGGCCAACAAGGCGAGACAAAAACAACCTCACACACGAGAATTGCGTCACAATTACACAAATGCAACAGCAAACGAAAACAGCAACAACAAACAAACAAAACTAAACAACAAAAATAACGAAATGTACGACAGAGACCCAGAAACCCCAAACCCAAAAATAAAAAAAAGAGCCAAAAAGTTGCCACCGCAATCGCCAACTACTTCGACAGCAATTACACAAATAAACAAATACACACATACGTACATACATACATACATACATACATGGTATATATTAACAATAAATTTACATAAATATGTGCATACATTTATTTATTTAAATAAACATATAAACAGACGAGCTTCATCAAGCGAATAAATAAATAAAATCGCTTGTTTTTATTAGTCAAATATATTGTTATATATTTGAGCATTGATCAAGCTGGTTTCAGGCTCTAGTTTTTTCTCGAACACGTGGTATCTTTAAGTTCGATCATATATATATATGTGTACATTTTGTCATTTCTTTGATTTAACATTGTTGTAAATTTGCAACACTTTGTTCCTACGCATTTTGCAATTTTGCAATTAGGCTCAGGCCAGCAATTAAGCACACTTCGAAACCCGTCAGATAAATGTTTGTATGTGCGTTATTTAATTATTTCTGATGACAGATTACATTTATCTTTTTTTACTTCGAACAACTTCCTTGTTTTGAACAACTACAAAATCTTGCTTCTTACGATGCTATTAAGTTTCTTGTACAGCATTGGTAGATTGAACATGCTCGCGATTAATCAAGTTATTTTTTGCTGTATAATTATTTTTTTGGGTCTTAAATTTGTCGTGTTTATTGACTAAGTTGTTCTTTTTGCTATAATCTTAATTTCGGTCTAGTTTTTTTTTTTTTTTTGGTTGTCCAACGTTTTTCTCGCTGTGTACAAAACCTTTTATATTTAGCCCTTGCCTTAAGGTCATTTGAGACATTACGAATGAAACACAAATTTAAATTGGTCGCATAACATTGAAGATAGAGTCAAATTAAATCATAGATATGCAAGCAGCTAAATATGCATGAGCTGTCAAATGCCCTTTAGCCATACAAAGCACCCACCAAAGCAACTGACTTCAACTTACTTATTTATGTGCTAGGTATTATTAGTATGGATTTGATTCACGGCACACGTTAAATTGAAATGCCGGCACCGCACTTCCACTTCGCGACCACGGAACTTGCGAGCGGCACCTGCGCAGACTCAAAGAGCTCAAAGCAAACTGCGGCTTCAGAAGTCAACCAATTACAACCAAAGCTGAGCTGCCCTCAACTTTAAAGCGCCATCTGCTGCAAGCTTTGGTAACACTTATTGAGTTGAGCTTTTAAGCCAGACAATTTTGAAGTACTTCGCGTGTATTATTATAATTATTATTATTATTATCATTATTAGTTGTATGTTTTTTATTTGATTGATCAATTTTGGTTTTATAGAATATTAAAAAAAGGCAGAATATTAGGTACACTCGGAAGAAATCATTTCTGAACTTATATTCAAGTTGTAATTAATAATATTAATTCCTGGCTTATACTTAATAATAAATAATTTTAACTCACATATTAAATAAAAAGCAGAGTTGCAATTGGAGCTTGGGCAGTTTTTTGAAATCGCATTCACTTTTTTTGTCGAGTGTACTTTCGATAATTTGAAGTTTCCCTAGACGACTTCACTTGCAATTAAGTAGTTGTTTGCCTTCTGGTCAAGTATTTGGGTATTGATGGAATTAATAAAAATTCATTGTTGTTGCGCTGCTGAGCCATGAAGCAAGCGTTTTGAACTCCATTCAACTCAAAAACATTTTGATACACTAATTGAAAACATGAAATTTTATGTTATGAGCTTCATAAGTAGCTGTTCTCTTGTTAAATTTGACAGCACCCCGCCGAAAAATACAGCTGCCGTTGGTACAACACCCAAGGCGTAGAGCAATCAGCGACCATAAAACCAAATGTATAGCTTTAAATATCCTCGATTAAATGAAACAAAGAACAATTGAACGAAATTAAAAGCTTAAATCAAAACCAAATTTAGCTGGGCCCATTTAGAAGCTACCTTGTTGCCAAATGAGTTCTACAATAATGGTCGATTTCAATGCTTTGTTGGCCTAATCGGCTCGTGCCTGTTTCCCCAAGAATCGAAACCGATTTAAGTGCGTATCGAATCAAAAGTCAATGCCAAAACGATGTGTTTTCGTTATTTACGATTTGAATTGCTTATAATAGGGCAAATACTTACCAAATAATCTTTTTATTCTATGAATGTATTTGTTGGGAGCCGGCAATAAAGGTAGCTGGGCAAATAAGCACATTGATTTAGAAATGTAAATTTATGTGACAATAAAATTAGCTTGTTAACTGAGTAAAGTTTCCTTTAACGACATATTGTATTTCTAAAATATAGGTTTTTCAAATGGGTGCTCAAATTAGATTTCGTAAATATAAAAAATTAGTTAAATGAATTTGTGAGAGTATCGATTAAGGGCAAGCATTTTTCCTACAACGAAGTGCGCAATTTGAGTGATAAATTCTATTAATACATCTAACGACAACTTACTAATCGATAATGTCTATTGACGTGTTGATCAAAATACTCAACATGGCAAACAGTCCAATAGTGCAAATATTTTGTATCACAATTAATATTCCATATCGCCTGAAAAGATCAAATGATTTGCTTATGCTCTTAGACATTCGACTAATTCGCTCTTAGTCGCAAACGAGTGAATATTTTTGTGACTTTTAAACAAAAATCTCCAAAATAAACAGCATGGCGAGTGAGCAAGTCTGCCGTGATGGCGATGCTGTGAGCGTCGCTTAACTTGGCTAACAGAGAGACTGGCGGCCAACTCTGGAAGCCGACTACGAATCGCTTGCTTAGAGTACAGCATTCTATGGCAGTTTGTTTGTGGGGAGCGCGCGTTGAACACGTCTTTTGATACTCCGCAGCGCGAGTTTCTTAAAAAAAATAAAAAATAAATAAACACAAAAAAATAAATTATAGAGTAGAGCTGCATACACGTGTCCAATGCAAGCGCATAAAATTGTACTTGACCCCAGTCTTGATGAAGAAGGGGTCCCAAAATCTCAGAAGTCATCTGTGCGTCTTTTGAAAATACCACGCGCTGCGCCCAAAATTGAGGAGTATGGATTTCGGTTAACGCGCAGCAAATGGGATCCATATCCATGGGTATGATGTCACTTCAACTCTCTATACAACAATTTTTTATTCATTAACACATTTCATTTGTTTGATGCAGGTTAGTGAAGTGGCCGTGGGCACACCTGCCTCGCTTTGTGGCCTTAAGGCCGGTGACTGCATTCTGAAGGTCAGTCGGTTTTTGAACAAACATTTTAAGACAAAATCAAATGTGGCAAGACCAACGACATTTTTCATTGTGTTTACAATTATTATCTTATCATTTCACTCACCTTAATTTGTGATAGAAGCGTGTAGACACAAGACGGATCTTAAGTCAAATAGAAAATTATAATTTACGCAGTTTTCCCAGCTATTATATTGCGTTATTTTATAATGATGGATGTAGCCACCAACTTTTGTCTAGAATAAAATATTTATATTACATATGGCAGGTTTGCGATGAGCAGAATCTTATTAATTTATAAGTAAAATGCAAACCGAGAGCGTTAAAGTCAATACGAGATTCGGGTTAGCATAACAGAATTCCATATTTAACAGTTGGTAAGCAGTGCACTGCTTGACGCCAAATACATATCAAGCAGTTTAACAGAGCTGGTGATTTATGATGATATTTATTAAACATTAAAAGCGACTTTGCATAATTTCGTAATAATGGTTAAACAAAATATGAAATTGTTAAATATATACAGAAAAAAGGGGGGAAACGTATTAAAAATGTATTTTCACGCATTAAAGTTTTGTTTTTTATACGCTGCACACATTAAAAATGAGTAAAAAGTGTGCAAAATTGTGTAAAAGGCTGAAGGAAACATCTCCGATTTCATAAAGTATATATATATTTTTGATGAGCCGAGTCGAATATTGTAAAGAGATATCCAGTTGATCCAAATACATAAAAATGTTCCTCCATTTTTTGTTCATTTTCAGGTTAATGGCGTAGATATACTTGGTCTGCAGATGGTCGAAATAGCCCAAATAGTTAAAGGCCAAAGTGATGAAGTAACTTTTCTGTGTTGGAATAGTGAATGTAAATTCGATTGCGATGAGAATGTAAGAAATTCGAAAGATTTATTAAAATACATAATTAAATTTGGAATATTTTCCAGAGCATCTGTTGTGTACCCATGCCGATTAGCTTGAAGCGCCTGGTCATCATTGTGGACAGCATCCTGAAGGTCATCGAGTGTCCTGTGTGCAATGTGACGATTACGCCGCCAGTGCTGCAGTGTCAGAATGGACATTTGCTCTGTCTCGATTGTCGCATCCGAACTGAGAGTTGCCCAATTTGTCGCGGCTTCTTCACTCCCATTCGATCCTCCGTCGCCGAAGATATATATTCGATTATTGCATTGGCATTCAAGCATTGCCGATCGTCGGTTAAATTGCGTCAGAAGTTATTCGGTGATATGGCCCTAGTAAAAGTGCAAACCTATGACTCCTGTCCGATGGCCAACTGTCCGAAGACCTTGAAGCCGCGCAGACATCTGTTACCAACAAATAAACTTCTGAACAAACTGTTTCAGACACGATCAGATTCGCTCGAAAATGAGAAGCAATTGAATGCTCTAGCGTTGCTCAAAGGCTCATATGAATCCCGAAAGTTGTCCATCGAGGAGAAAGATGAAAAGGATGTGCAAGTACATCCAGGCGAGCACAAATCTGAGAATACTTGATGTAAACTATAGATGTGAAGACTGCTTATATTTGCCTCTGGTTCGGTCCAAGTGCGCTATGAATGCTTATTAGTAATTAAGCCTCGTATAAATCAAATGGCTGGGATATATTAATTACATTATAATCAACTCTCAAAGAAGTCATTCTTCAAGTAATATCCTTGAAAGAAGCAGAAGTAGAAGACTGCGAGCCTCGATTCTCGAAACTTTTACCCCTCGTCTCGATTCGTTACTGGTTTTCCTTAGCCATAAATGAAGACTTCTCTAATGTATATAGGGAACCATTAATTAATTACATTAACATATTTATATAACAAGAAATTAGTGAATTTATTTTTTAGAAAAACTGTTTTTTTTTTATGTACAAAAGATTGACTTAAGCATGTAAAATGATTTGGCTTGAGCTTCAATAAAGGATATTAAGAAAATATATTCTCTAAAAATAAACACGCAACAAAGAATAAATTAAAAAAAAGGATTTGGTTTGAATCAGAATAGTTTGCCAAGTTTTCAATGTATATTAAATCAAGAAAGTTCAAGCAAAAAGTTTTAAAAATAAAATATATCCAAAAAAAATTAATTTAAGCTTAAATAATGTTTTGACTTAAACTTAAATAAAAGAAATAAAAATAAAATATTCGATATAATGCGAAAATCAAGTACCAAAAGCAAGGTATAATATAGATTATACTTGAATAAATATTTTCGCATAAAAGATAGAGAGAGAGAGAGAGAGAGGGAGAGAGAGAGAGAGTTAAACACATCCAATCTCTCTCTCTCTGATGTCTGCTCCCGTCTGCTGTCGTCATTATCTTTGCTGCTGGACTAATTATATATAAGCGCAAAGCATTAAGAGATCAGAGCAGCTATGCCTTTGAACGCTTGTTAGTTTTACGCTTGCCAGTTGAGTGTCAGTTATGCGTTTATACTAATTAAATTAAATCCAAGTTGCATTGCTGAAGTTCCTTATCGCACCATCAATCACACAAGCACCCAACCCAGTCCACCAAGGACCGCTGTTTCCCAACTAGCAAAGTGCACAAAAGCAAATGATAAGAAGTTCGTCTGCAGTGAAGGAGACTCCTTGAACTGCGCTGCACAGAACTCAGCTCAAGTACGTTTTTAAATAGAGTCCAACTTCAATTTCACAAGAACGCATATAAAAAATAAAAACTTTACAAGTAAATCGGATAATATATATATATATATATAGATCTATTCTATCGAACTTCAGCGGCAGCATTTTAAACGCTTTAATGATAACTGACTTTGAAGGACTGATTTGATGGCCGTTGCTTGGTAATCTCTATTTAATATTAATCTGCAGCCAGTGGCAGTCACGATAATGACCATCCCATTTATTATAGCGTATACTCATCAATGCTGATGGTGTTGAAATTAAAAAATATAAAAAAAAACAAGCAAATTCAAAGGCTGGGCTTGGCTTTAAGTAAATGACATTAACGTGAAAGTGTCAAGGAAGCGACAACATGGCGTTGTCGTTTGTTGCCAGCAACACTCACTCGCTCCAGTCAGTCAGTCAGTCAGTCAGTTAGTCAGTCCAGTCAGTCCAGTCAGTCAGTTAGTCAGTCAGTCAGTTAGTCTGGAGCTGGTGGACTGGTCGAGCGAGTAGACCGCACAATTTTCTTTTATGCCTGTTGCAGTGCCTGCCCAGATTAAAACGTCATCAAAACCGGAAGTGGCAGTTTAATTTAAGCGCGTTAATTGAATTCTATTTTGCAGCATGGCGTCGTCGTCGTCCTGATGCGGGGATTGATTTTCTGCTGATGCTTTGTGATTCAGCTGCTTTCATCGTCCAGGCACAATATGGCCCATAGTCGTAATCATTCCCCATGGCGCCATCAGCACTGCATTCGACCGGCTTCGACAAACTTTAATTACAGGCGACTCACTTGGCTTTATTATGCAGGCTCGTGGCTCACGTTCAGCGTGGCGAAAACGAGCAGAGTACTTCAGGGATGCCACAGGAAATGCTGTAAATTACTGTTATTGTTACATTTTCGCACAACGTATTTTCCCCATTTTCGCCATTTTCCTCCTTTTCTTTGACTAGTTTGCCACTGTTTATAAGTATGACTGCGACACACTTCCTAATTGCATTTCATTATCAATTGGAAAGAACTATTGAGTTACCTTTTAAGTGATTCAACGATTGCAACTGCAATTATTTTGATTACTTCTGCTGCAGCACAATGAGCTCATTGCTGAATGGAAATTCATATTTTTGGCATCACTAGAATGATAAAATGAGAATCTTGTTTTTGCTAACCACTTATAAATCTGAACATTTATTCCATTTCAAAGAAATAATATTCGAATTAAATGCAAAAACTTGTGTAAACAATCTGTTTTAAGTAATTATTAATAGGAATTTCTACTTACTTCAAAACAACTTCTTGATAAACCCTAGCAAATATGCAAATAGTATCCAACTGGCAACGTCGCTGTTGCTGTTGCTGTTGGTGTTGCTATAGTATCTTTAAGTGATTATAAGATGTACTGTTGTCTTGCAAAGTTGAAGTTTACGTTAAAGGTGGTAAAACATTGTGGCTAGCGCCCAAAACCGGGCACAGTGCAAAAATTTTGCGAATCTTTTAATGATGCAGCTGTTGCCTAAACGAGCCCACACAGCCCAAACAACAATCTTTGAAAGTTTGTAACGTGTGGTTGCCGGTGCTGCCATTGCTTTAGTAATGGCGCTCTCTACACTCACAAAAAAAAATGTCGACCTGCATTTTAGAAAATCACCATACTTTTGGACGTCTTTTAAAAACAGTTTTATTCTCTTTTTTTAAGGGGTATTTTAAAATTTGGAGAAATATATTTAATTTTTCAGGTTTTCGCTTTTATAGCTGTTGATTATTTTGTTATTTATCGTCTGAAAAAACGTACGATTTTAAAGTGTAAAATAGCGAGAGAGAGAGCAAGTTTTTGATATTTTCTGAATTTCAGTTTAATTTCTACTTTTTAAAAACAGAAAGAAATCTTTCGGACTTTAAGTCACTTTGCTAAAAAAAAATAAAATAGTTTTGAAAGTAATTTTCATAAAAAAAATAAAATAGTTTTCAAAGTAATTATCATTTCATGGCGAAAATCAGAGAGATTTTTTTCCGAGTGTATGCGTAATGCTTTTGTTGTTGCTCTCGAGTGCGACAGCAGCGAACATGTGCGGTTGTCATAAATTTAATAACAAAAGAGCATTTTAAGCACACTTTGCCGTCAGGCATTCGGCGCCGTAAGCCTTCTAATTGCGCCCACGGAACAACTTCTTGCTTCTACGATACACATATACATACGTATGAAAGGATATGTGTGTGTGTGTGTGTGTGTGTGTGTGTAAAAATGGAGAAATTTTACCGTTTACATACGCATTTAATGCATACAAATTGTGCATGGCAGAGCTGAATTATGGCCAATAAATGAAAATGCATTTAAATAATTCACACGTTGCCACCAATGCAATGAATCGAAAATGAAAATAATTTATTTAATTAAAAATTAAAAACGTGTACACAAGTCAAAATCACGGCGACCATTTTATGATGGTTTTATAAATTACAAAATATGTACGCACCCATTCGCATAAAGCCGACAAACGAGGAAAAAAAAATATGTCTGATGTCAATGGACAAACTTAATTACAGCTCGGTTCAGCGTGTTGAGCGTGTTGAGCGAGTTGTACCAATGCAGTTACTACCATGCCCCATCCCCCATCCTCCATGCCCCATCCACACGCTGTCTGATTAAATTAAATTGTATTTATGTGCATTCTGTATAAAGAGAGTTGCGCAGAAACTTATTTCGAGGCACATTGATTTATTAGTAGCACTAACAAAGGACCTTTTAACACGCCCACTCATCCGCACTGTGAGTGACATACGTATTTCAATTTGGCCACATTTATTAATTAAATCATCGCGATTTATGCAAAAATGCACATTGCGACGGCATTTTGTTTGACAAACGGATAAACTGATTTCGCGCCATTAATTGTGCAATTTGTGAGATTTCTGCGCTAAATCGAATAATCCGAAAACTTTAAACATTCTGTGGAATAACGCGCGAGAAGGATTCGAAAATCTACAGTTTAGACATAAATTAAAATTTCATCGATTAGAAAATTGTAAATGCATGGAATTTCAACGTATCATGATGTGGCAATCTGGCGATTTGCATAATTGGCCAACGCAACAACGACAAACGCACAGCAAATACAACCGAATACTGTGCCACTGTGAGGTCAGGGCGTGGGCCAACCAGAATAACTGTGCAAGGGCGAGGCGCCACATAAATATCGAAAACACCCGTGTGGCATGGATGAAATGTTGGCCAACCTTGGCAGCCCGGCCCAGCGCCGCGGTAAGACCGTTTTTAATTAAAACCAGCAAAACCAGCCAACAAGTGAGAGTGCACTTGTTGAGAATAATCGACTGGCAAATAGCCTGTACATTCAAAAAGTTTCTCCAAAGTTTTTCTGGTTATTGGAAATATTTCTAAATTTTTTGTAATTTTTTTTGGCACTTTTTGATACACATTTTAGAAATACTTTGTAATTTTGAAATATATTTAGAAAAATAAGTGGAGAAAAAATGTTAATTCTGAAATTCAGAAAATTGGTCCATCTATATAATTTAAATTAATAAAAATGATATTTCAATATTTAGATATTCTACTGGTCGAAACATGATTCAGCTTATAAACACAGCTGAAGTTTTGACAAAGTTATGAGCATCGAGTTTTTAGTACACAATTTTGGCTATTTGTAAACTGCAAAATTTATAGTCAAATTTGTAGCAAAAAAAAATTCGCTTTGGATTGTAAAAAACTGCCTTAAGATGAAAATCGCTGAAAAGCCTGTAATTACTGTTCAGGAAACATAAAAGATAACCAAAATGCGATTGCTTTCTTTGGACCCTTTTGCTGATTAGCAAAAATAATTTGTAGCTCATTTTGGAATTTTGGCATTAATTTTGCAACGCGTAGTCTTCATTTCCATAAAATTTGAAGGCCCGCGCAATGGGACTGCGGATGCGTGTTCGTAAATATTTGGTCCCATGGAGTATTAATAAATAGTTTCACTGCATGCACACTTCTCCACTGCAATTTTTGCACTTTAACCTCGAAAAACAACAACCGAAACGGCGAGGGACTTAATCGCCAGCCACTTGTAGCCACAGCGTGCAGTCCCGTTATACAACACACTCAGCAAAAAGATCGCCCTGCAATTGAGAGCATTCCCCAAATATCAAAATCAAAATGTATTTCTAAGTAGTTCAGATGCAATGGTGTTTTTAGCAAAAATCATGTTCCGTGTGTCAATTTTCAAAAATACAGTTCGATTTTTTTTTCTGAGTGTATGTACTTGTAGTGGAATGAAAAGCGAAAGGTCAAAATTGGGCTGCTGCTGCTCATGTTTTATGCGTATTTTCGTTTTGCGCTCCATGTTCTGCAGCACTGCTTTTAATTGCTTTACATTTTGTTGTTTATATATTCTCTCTCTGCTCTCTCTCTCTCTCTCTCTCTCTCTCTCTCTGCTCTCTTTCTTTCTTTATCTTCCTCACTAATGAAGACTCGGTGTGCATATTAAC
This sequence comes from Drosophila cognata, assembly GCA_035041535.1. NCBI lineage: Eukaryota > Metazoa > Arthropoda > Insecta > Diptera > Drosophilidae > Drosophila > Drosophila cognata. The sequence goes on along the minus strand of JAWNLC010000571.1, from coordinate 4,372,116 downwards.
TGACACACTCGCAACGCTTTTAAATGCATTGTGTGGCTCGTTATGCACAACGCCCCGCCCTCGACTCCCCCTCCTCCAGCCACCCTCCTCTGGAAAGGCTTCACTAAGCATATTTAGTGTTATTGTCGTACAACGAAAGCAGATCAACTATGTTTTGGGTGGGGCGGGTAGGGGGATCTGTGAATGTTTTCTGAATGTGGTTGGCGCAAATTTGGAGCAAGGCTTCCATTGGATGTCATAAGCATAAATGCTTATTAATATTAAAACTGCTCATTTCGCCGGATGTTCGCCAGCTAACAACATTATTTGCCGGCCTTGTTCATTGACGTGTCCACCCATTAACAACTTAAATGAACACGCTGTGTTGGCCCAGAACACAAAAAATGCATCCGACATTCAATGGAATTGCACATTTGAGCCTTATTACCATAAACGCCAACAAAATGTGGACAATTGTAAAGTTGACAGTGAAATAATACTTTTCTCTGTTCCAATGAAGGTTCTCTAAAAATCCCAATTAGATTATTGTTATATTTTTGGCCTTTTCATAAAAATATAAATTATTAAATTAAATTTAAAGTAAATTTATTTAAAAAATACCATTTTTTGTACACCTTTTGGAAACATGTTTAAAATGAATTTGAACAGACTGCGGGTTGTGCCAAATTTACTTTAGTTTTGACTTCAAAAAAAATGTGAAAAAAGATTTATAAAAAGCACACTTTCATTTTTTTTTTGAATACACATTTAATCATTTGTAGAGAAATTAATTAATATAATCCTAAGAAAAACAATAATCTATAGATATATTTGAAATATAAGCATAGCTAAGCTTAGTTTTCATTGGGAAGACATATTTCTAATCACTGAAAATAATCAAATGGAGGAACGTTTAAATCGTGTCTTATTTGTGTTGCTTAACTTATTGTTCTTAACTTAAAAACGTCGGCTAATAAGGCTTAGAATTGCAAAAATAATTAGACTATATACAAAAAACGAATGAAAATTTACAAATGATTATGCAAATTTGTACTTAGAGTAAATATGGCTGAGATCTTTGGTGGAAATATGAATATTTGGCAAACAATCTCACTTAATGTTAAACAATATTTCTATGCCTCAAATAAATTGAATATCATAATTATCGAAATCATTAACGATCTGAGTATTTGTAACTGGGCTCTTTGGTCTCTGCTGTCCGGTGGGCGACTCGAATGCATCCGTTAGATACTTGCGCACATACTCGAATGAGACAAACTCATTCAATTGACACTTATTGTCCGTTGTTGCATTAAAATCAGTGTTTAAATTGTGTTGTTCCGTTGCTGTTGAGTTTAGCAACTGTTCCAGATCATTAAATTTATGAATATTATCATTATTGCAGCTGTCCTGATTGTTGGTTTTGTAATTGTTGCTATTGCTGGCGCTGCTGCTGCAAGTGCTTAACGTATCCGTTTCCGTTACGGAAAATATATTATTGACATTCTCACCTACACCAACTCGATGGCTGTTATAGTAGTTAAGTGTGTCATATGTTGTTGTCGCTGCAATTGTCGTGTTGTATCTATTGTCCTGACAGCCAGTTGTTGTTGTTGTTGTTGTTGTTGCAGTTGCTGTTGGTGTCGCCTCGTTTTGGTTTTGCTCAATGATGACAATGCAATTTGACAACTCATTAAATTTTATTGAATTGTTATTAGTTGCAACATTCTCATTGCTGCAGACATAGTTGCGGTCTGTTGTTGACGGAGTTGTTGATGCCACCGCTCCCCTCGTTAGCATATCCCCATCCTGGCCACCGCCCACCAATTGGATCAAATGCGCTGCCTCGCTGCAACTACTGCTGCGCTGTGTGCGCTGCTCGACGCGTGCCCCACCCGACGGTCCCCTTGTTGTTGATAATGCTGACGATTCGGAATGGCGGCGTGTCTTGCCCGACTTTTTGCTGCAGGGCGCGGCTGTGGCGCCACCGCTGGCAGATTTGCGGCGCATAAGTCCGTGATTTTTGACATGTTTACGCAGGCTTGAGGGGTCCGTGTACCGTTTGGTGCAGCCAGGCAGCTGACACGCGTAGGGTTTCTGTTGGGAGTAAGGAATCGTAAGAATGTCATATTATTATTTGCCTGATTCAACTGAGACCCTAGCTAGCTGCACCCTTAAAGTATGCAATTGATTTTGATACAATTCCAGTCACTCACACACTCACACACACACTCACACACATTGCCATATCCTTGAGCAGCCGCTGACGTAGCAGAGTGCCCGGCTTTATATTTGCTTTGCGAAATCATTTTGAAATGCTGTGCCGCATGTTGCAGTTGTTTGCACTAGGCATTGTCCAACATTACTACACAGCACTCTACACACGGAAAAAAATGCATGATTTCAAAAAAATACACTGAACAATATGATGATTTTTTTTCAAGTTTTTCAAATTTGAAATAATGAAATTAAGAATGATAAAACTAAACTTTTTTAAGAAGCAACATTTTCGAATATTTTGGAAATATTCTTTTCCACTAATCAAGTAAGCTACCCTGGACGCCAAAATTAAACAGAATATCTCAAATTTAGGGCAATTTTATTATTTTAATATTAGCATCGTTAAATTAAGCAGAAACTGAATTATGCAGCAATAACAAAATCTGGACTGGATTGCTTTTGGCGCATCTTCATTTCTGGTCACACTTTAATCTGAGTGTAGCAGAAACAGAACTGGCAAAAGAGGCTGCCGAAACCACACTTATACGCACACACACACATGCATACACACACACGCACACACACACACACATGCACTTTCGCGGTCAACGAATACTTGTGTGCCTCAGATTGGTTGCTCGTTGCATGGAGCATGAAAGTAACTCGTTTAGTTTATTCAATTTCTTTGCATGGCATTTGGTGCTGCCGTTCGCTGTTAGCTGTTAGCTGTTTGGATGAGACTTTTTCCGGTTGTCATGGTTGCCAACGGGGCAATTGCAACAGCCGCTGCTGTTCTATTCGTTTGGGCCCACAACACAAATGCACGTAAGAGCTATAAATCAATCAGGCAACAAAACGCGAAATGTGCACATGTCAAAGAGGCAAGCAACAACAGCAGCAGCAGCAGCAGCAGTAGCAGCAGTAGCAGCAGTAGCAGTAGCAGCAAGAGCGACAGCTTTTCCTGAGCAGCAGCTGTGCATTTTTAGCAAAATCCAAGGAAATCTGTCTTAGTTTTTCCAAACATTTCTCAGTCAAAACTTAAACTTTAAGCTGCATGTAAATGGAAGTTGCTGCTGCGGTTGCTGGGCGACCAATGCCGCTGGCCCATCAATTTCTTTTGACACGCGTCGCAAATTGAATGCAACACCCACACACACACACACACATGAGAGAGAGAGAGAGAGATGAATACTCACCGTATCGTAGTGGGTTCTTTGATGTTTTGCACGATCCGAGCTATTGCTGAACGCTTTGAGGCAACCCTTATATTGACAGCCATAAGGCCGTTCGCCTGTGTGCGAGCGTTGATGAATTTTCAAATTTTCCAGACGTGAAAATGCCTTATTGCATTCCGGAAACTGTAATGAAAAGTGGTAGGAATTTCATCATTTAATATGCTCAGTAGTGCTCGCGGCACTCAACAGACATTTACCGATGCAGTTGTACAACAACATGTTGCAAGCATCGGCAGCACAGTCACCATTGTGTACACTCAGCGAAAAACGCGCAAAACGTATACGACTACAAAAACTGACTCTTCTTTTTTTTCTCCAAGTGTAGCCGCGATAAAAACTTAACTGCGAATCTGTTTTAATTGCCACTCTGATGTGTTGTGTGTCGATAGCCTTAGTTTACAATCTTTTTCAGTCAGTTGCACCCATTACAAAAAAAGAAAATGCCATTTGAAAGAGGATTTGGAACCGTGGAAACTGCAGCTCATCCTGTGAGCCTTTTTGCCTCTACAATATTATCATTGTCGTTGACAGCACTATTTCAAGTGGAGCGCAGAAACCCGTGTTTGCTCAACGAAGTAAGACCTAAATTGAGTTTTTGTTTTGGTTTTCTTTTTTCTATCTTTTTGTCTTTTCTTTTTTTTTTTTGTTTATCCGTGACATCCGTTCGAAGTAAACAATAATATTTGTATAAATAGCGGACATTTTGGGTTTGGGTTGTTAGTTTCCCTTGACAATATATTGCTCGAACCATTTTAATGGAGTAATTTTTTGGACTGAAAAAGATGCACACAAATTTGGAAATCAATTTTTTTTTTTGGTGGCAAAGGCAATTTTCGGATACGTTTTTATGTGAGATAGAAAAAATGTGCTTATAAATAATTTTCAAAATTTGTTGCTAGAATGCGAAAGTAAGTTTATTGTTATAGATAAACAACATTTCCAAGAAAAAGAAACAATTGAGAAACATTTATTGCTTTTAAGAAATTCAGAAATATTCTTCTTAAAAACAATGTTTTTCGTAGTCAGGTTGAATTTGGAAATACTGGGAAATTTAGTAAATTATAGCCAAATTGTGAGCTTACCGGACACTTGTTGGGCTTCTCGCCGCTGTGGACGCGCATGTGGATGAGTAGCTTGTAGCGGGCATTGAATGGCTTGTAGCGTCTGGGGCAGTCCAGCCAGAAGCAGGAGAAATCCTCACCCTTGCGCACATCCACGTGACACTTTTCGATGTGCTCCACAAATATTTGCTGATGGGCGAACTCCATGTTGCACTCGGACCAGTGGCAAATAAGCGAACCGGGCAGCTCCATCTCACCGTCAATGGAATCGGCATATTCTGGTCGCCTCTCCAGTTCGGCGGGTGCTGCAAACACATCGTCAATGTCATCCTCGTCCCTGTCATTGTCATCGTCGCTGATGTTGGCCGTCAAGTGATGCTCATCGCTTAAGGTTTCAACAGTTGGAGCTGGCAGATTGTCCAATGCGAAATCCGACTTATCAAATTTGGACTCACAGCTCTGCTGAGCCGGATCGCTGAGCACCAGGGCAGCATTTAGTTCATCCAATTCGTCGATTGTCCAAATAACTTTATGTTCCCGATTCGGTTTCTCAATGGCCTGTGAGATGTTATTTTGAAAATGTTCCGTTGTGTATGGGTTTAAATTTCCGTAAACACTTTGATTATTGTATAGATTGGAGTAATCGCCGTAATTGCCACACACAGGTGTACACTTGGGTGTGCCAAAAGTGGAGTTCATTGATGGCAACTTTTGCTGTGTGTGTTCCACTTTAATGTGCGCCAGTTGTTGTTCGTAAATGTTGCATAATTTCGGTGAGGATTCGCGCACTGCGTCCGCCGGCGATATTTCGCTGAGGTTAAAGTTCAACCAGGCGTCCAAATGTGGCGACGAGCAGGGTGATTGATTTTTTGATTGGCAATTAACTTCATCATAATTAAAGTAATCAATGTCCTGATTGAGAGACTCGACCGGCTCGACAACCTGTGCGGGCATAGCACCCAAATGACACCCGCTCGGCCCACTGCACGGCGTGAATGGTGTTTGTGGCACCTGCATTAAGCCATCGATCGATTCAGTGAAGGCACCGCCACAACCATTGTCGGCCGTTAGTCGTGCAATGTCCTCCGGCTCGAAGCGAAAGACATCCTCGCGATTCAGCTGGGTGTACTGACCCTGCTGATAGGGCATACCCGTTTGCGCCGTGGCCGCACACACAATATCATCCCTATCCCTATCCTGTTCCTGTCCCGTATAGCTGTTATAGTCGCTAAACACTGAGTTGGGCGTCTCCGTTGCGAAGCAGAGATGTGAAAAATCCGGAAACTGCAATTCGGCGCATGTGAAATTCGTATTATTGTTGAATGTGGATTTGGGCTCCTCATAATCATCGTGCCCCTTGCCAACACTGGCACTTAATGGTGGCGACATGAAAGCATCATAGCAAACATTCTCATTGTATGATTTATTTTTGGCAAACATCTCGGCGCTGTGATTGGGAATGGATAGTGGCAGTTGCTGCTGCTTCATTGTGGAAGACATTTGACTTATATATATATATATATATATATATATATATATATATAGTTTGCAACGGATTAAGTTGCTTTTACATTTAACACTTCCGACAGCGATATTAGGCACACGCACAAAGAGTCTATTGGTCTCTCGGCCTCTCGGCCAGTTGCCAAAATTCGCGGGAAATCCCAGGCACAAACACACACACGCCTCTATTTGAGCAGTTTCTATTTGAATTTGTTTGCTGTGTCGCTTATATTTATATTTATATTTATATTCAGTTCTTGTTGTGTTGTTCACGCCACCGCGTTGTGTCTGGCAATAAACCGTAGTTCACTTGCTGCACGATATTTAAATGCCCGGAACGGTACATTCGCTGGTTGTCCTGAGCTCTGGGGCTCTGCTCCCGTCGCCGCTCCCAATGCTGCCGCACTGATCGCTGCTCGCTGCTCGCTGCTTGCTGCTTGCTTCTTGCTGCTTGCTGCTCGCTGCGACACCCTGTCATGATCGTTTTGTTGTCTTTGTTTTTATTGTTGTTGTTGTTGTTGTTGTTGTTGTAATGTCGCTGCTCTTTGGATTTTTCTCCTTTACACGCGCACATGTGCGTCTGTCTTTTTTTTCTTTCACTCAGCTCTTTTAGTCATGCCCCGCCCCACCGCGGAGCTCTCTATGCCCTGATCGTCGCACGAGCATATACAAATTATGCGTGAGCAGCTACACAAACAAAATTATTTCGAATTTTTCAATTTCTTTTTTTTACTTAATTTCACTTATACATAAAAAATACAAATAAATTAAAAATTAAAAATTCCCTCGAATTATTTCCACAACATTTTTCGCTTTTACATTAAAAATATGACAAATTTGTAATTTTACTTTTTTTTTACTAAACTTCACTTATAAATAGAAACTCTCAAAATCATTCCAAAAATAAAATCGAAATCAATTGTTTTTTTTTTTTACTTTTTAAAGTGTGTTCAAAATTAAGCATCTTTCATAAATCATTTCCATATCTTTTTTTGCTGTATTTCGAATTTATATTTTTTTTATTGCTTACTAAATTTCACTCTCATAATCACTCCATTTAACTGAAAAGTTGCTTACAATATTGAGAAGTACTTCTAGAAACAACATTTTCGCTTAGCTTGACCAACCCGATTCGTTTTTCTGCGTGTACGCATTATGCGTAAGTTGCAGCTATGCAATTTGCTATGGATTATTGCATATGTGGATAAAGTGAATTGTAAATATTCATTGGCAAACAACATCAAGTTATAAGAAGAAGAAGAAGAAGAAGAAGAGAGAGCAATATCCTAAACTGTATACATATTTATATTTACATTTATATATCCAGCTGAGCGCGTGACCGGGGACCTTTTTTTCGAGCCACTGGGCACACATGTTGCAAGTCTGTTTTAGGTTCCAATTGCAACTCGCTGCTCGCTGCTCGCTGAACATTTGTCGAATGTTTTAGCACTATTTTTTATTGCCACATAATATTATGTCTCTGCTTCAGGCAGTGCGACAGCGGCACATTAAAATACAGTGAGACTATGAAGCTATATTTATTAAGGCAACTCATTTCCCAACAACAGCAGCAGCAGCAACAACAACAACAACTATTTCATCAGAGGCATGCGGCAAAATAATGCACACAGATACAGACACACATACACACGCACACAGAGAGAGGCACAGACTCATGGCAATTGGGAAGAGTGTTGATGCTGATCACTTTGGCCTGTCCCTGGCCTCAAGTGCATGCGGCTTCTCCTGCTGCTTCTCCTTCGCCTGCTGCTGACTTCAGCTGCAACTGCAACTGCAGCACATACATATACACAACTTCAACTGCACTCTTTTTGGCTATTTTTAGTATATTATGCAGCGGTGGCAAGCGGCCTGACAATATGTTTTTAATTTGCGCTGCAAAAATGCATTTGTTGCACTATTTTTGCAAAATGCAATTTGCTGCATTTAGACACGCTGCTCCCAGTTCAAATTATGAAACTGCGCTCAATCATTTTATTTAATTTATTTACAGTTGTCTAATAAAGTTATTTACTTATAACTAAAAATAATGTCTAATTAACGAATACTAAACTTGGCCTTCGACACGAGACTTCGAGTTTAAATTGAGTTAAATTAAGTTATTTGCAAATTGACTAATAAAGCTGAATGACTCAGCATTTTACATATTTATTGTAAGTGGATACTTTCCTCGAAATACATAAACAATTTCAATATTCACCATTATTTCCGCTTCATGACTCAGTTACAACAAAATTCTAATTAAAGCCCAAGACGACGTCAAAGTCAAACTAAGTAAGAGTTTATTTTAGCCAAGTTTGGCATATACATATGTCTATAACATTTTGCAAACTTCTTGTAATTCGAAACGTTCTAATAAATAATAGTTTTTAAATAGAAAAAAAAAACATTTCAAATTCAGCACTATTTCCACTGCATGACTCAGCTATATCAAATTTCTAGTTAGAGTCAAAGGTAGCCATCATTTCGACGTCAATTAGTTTACATACAGTGTGCGTCAGCTTATTTTCAACAGTGTCAAAGGAAAAACGTAATTGCCTGCCATAAAGTAATTATACATTATTTTTCAAAAATTCCAAAGACCGATGGTAGGTACATTTATTACCCACCAATATGAATGGATGACCCAAATAAACTGAGGTTTCCCCACCTGCTAGGTAGGATTATGTAAAAATGTAGCCTATTTTTAGGTGACAGCTTATTTGGATCAGGTACATTGTGGACACCTGGGAGCCATAGAACCCGGATTTTTTACCTAAAGTTGAGTATTTTCGGAATAAATAGATCAATACTTCGTAGTCAGTTTAGTTATATCCTGCATCCCGAGTTCAATAAGCCCACAAGGACTATGGACAAACGGACTACCATTGAACAACGGAAACTCATCCTGGCACACCACAAGAACGGATATTCACATCGCCAAATAGCTGAAATGGTCAATCTGAGCAACTTAACCATGTATAACATCATTCGGTGCTTCGTCGACGCAAATTAGATTGAGGGCAAGGGCTTAATGGCACCAAACCCGCTTTTCACCGAAGAGGAGGATCGGAGGATCATCAGGAAAATAAGGGCAAATCCCAAGCTATCGACTCCAAAAATGTCTCAACAGGTGCAGGATAAAATGGGGAAAAAGTGCTGTGTGGAAACTGTGCGCATTGTTCTGCGCAAACATGACTTAAATGCCCGAGCACCACGGAAAAAGTCCTTTATAAGCGCACCAAATTAAGGGACTAGGATGACGGTGTCCAAAACCCACTTGGACAAGGATCTGGAGTTTTGGAACACAGTCATATTTGGAGATGAGTCCAAATTCATCATTTTTGGCTCGGACGGACTGAATTATGTGGGGCTACAATCCAAAACTCAGCTGAATCCCAAACACATATGGCAGGCAATTACGTTTTTTCTTTGACACTGTTGAAAATAAGCTGACGCACACTGTATATGTATATACACAATTTATAAATATACATAAGCGTATATTGCAGTGTATTTAATTGATATTTATGTTTTGGCAAGCATCAAATTTTGGCGCACGCTTTGCGCCCAATCAGAGCAGAGCAACAGCTGTTTGCTTTACTGCAACGCATTAACTCAATTCAGCAAACGTTTAACACACACACACACACACACAACATTTTACCACTTGAGCGTTTGTCATTTATATGCACGCAAAAAAAAAATTGGGCACTTATCCAAAAAAAAAAACACACAACACACACGCCGAAGATAATATACACTTGCAAGCCGCCATCTCCAGATCTCCAGATCTAAATCATTGTCAAGATAACTATATAGCATATATGTACAAGTATATACAACTGTTATAGCAGATCGATGTTAATGATTTGTTAACCAATAAATAAATCAATAATTATAATAGGGAACATAACTAAACAAGTTTTAGAAAATTGGAAAAGTAATCTCAGAAAAAGGTTGCTCAAATAAACTGCACATTTGACAGAAATGTGTGATTTTTGCATAAGATTTCTGATGATTTGGACATTTATTTGATGATTTTGGTTGGCAAATTTTGATAATAAAATGTTCAAAGTATTTTATACTAAAATTGAAATTGAACCGACAGACGAACAGGGCCATAATGACCATAACTTATGGGTTCTTTTTCAATGCGCTCAAAAATTCACGAGAAAATATGAATACCCGCTGCCAGAGCGTAATTTGGCGAAAAGTGTGGAAAACTGTGGAAAAGTGCGACAAAATTACATCATTGTTAAATTTAGTGGACCCGGGGCACATTTGCACGCCGCAACACAGAGAGCCAAGTAGTCGGACGCCACTTGTCCCAAGTGTTCTGGCTAAGGTGAAGACCAGCGTCTTTGCTATGTGAACTGATGGCATCTTGATTTCGTATACCCTGTATATTTGCATTATTTGAGAATATATATATTAAGAATACATTACTTATACCGCAAAAAAGACAACTTAATATGGCTGCTTACAGGGTATCCGTCTGCTGGTCACTCTCGACTATAGCAGTCATATCTGATTTTAGTGCATGACGCGCGACGATGTCTGGGTTTCTGGGAAAAAACCTAGCCATTTCCGCTGACAAGTAAATAATTTAAGATTTAAGGCGGCGACGTTTGGAATGAAATGGCAAAATTCAAATAAAATGATTAACACAAAAATTAATCAACAAATATATTTATTGAAAGTCCTGCCATACATAAATTAATAATTTTAAAGATTTCTGAAAAACTAATTAAATGAACAAGACTGATGTGTTTGCATTTTCAAAATGATGACAAAATATTTAACAGAAATTCAATATTTTCCTGCTGCCAACAGTGCAAAATGTGAACTTGTTTTTATATTCAGCAATTTACGCGAACGGCGGCTGTTTGACCACAGCTGAATTCGCTGTTTGTTCAACTCGACAACTGCACAGTGGGTGGTGGGTGGTGGGTGTGTGGGTGTGTGGGTGGTGGGTGTTGGCGTAGGTAGTGCGTGGTGCACGCACGGCTGCGGTGCTGAAAAGTGGTAAATAAAATACAACAAGGACAAAGTGCACTTATCGAAAGTGATTTTATATACCAATATATATCCTACATTAATTATATATATATATATATATAATTATATATATATATATAAACATATATTTTTTTTATTCATAGATTTTATATAAATGCTGTTTTTTGATGAATCTCAATTTGGCTAAATATAAATAAAAATTAAAAATTAATTAAAAGTTAATTCAAAACTTAATTTATTTGAGAATTTATGAAGCAAGTAATACTTTTGATAGGTCATTAAGTAGTACTTGATTAGGCTTGGGTATCTGCAAGTCGTGCACTCTCTGCTGGAACATTCCATTCTGCTCGTGTTTATTGTAGAAATGTTTACCTATTTGATGGGTGCAGCACATCCATAATAATGAGAATCTTTTTTAACGATCCTTTAATTAAAATGTCAGTTCATGTTTTCCATGCGAAATTGAATGGACAGCGTGAATTAAGTCGTCAAAATATGTGTTTTAATGTTGTTATTAGCACTCAATATCATAACACTATTAGCACTCAATCAATTGGTTTTTTTGCTGCCATCATAATTCAGGTCAGAAACCTTGCTAAGATTAATGATTATCGCTTCAGCAGATGTATTTTTTGTTCACCAGCTACTTGACGCATCAACCCCTAAAACTCAAAATTCCTTAAACTCTCTCAAATAAAAAAAAAAAATATATATATATATATATGTATATATACAACGTAATCTGAGCTATGACTAAAACTTAAACAAGGCTCATACCCAGTGAAATGGCTGTCAAAATGTCAAATGATTGCGCTGACATGCGTGTCATGGTCGCAGTTTCACTTGCTTGTTTGCTGCTTGATTTGTTTGTGCACAATTATATACATACATATATATATACACATACATATATATATATATATATATATTTTTGTTGTTAATTTTGAATAAATTTGTGTTTGCTCTCGAAAAGTGTCACTCTGTCAGAGAGATCGCACTTGCACATAGGCACAGACTACTATAATGCGCTGGTGCTTTGACCTCTTGACATTTTTTACAACTCACATACGAAGTCGAGCTGCAACATGTGTGACTAGTTCAAAAGTTGACAGCAAATTGACTGTATTTATAAACATTTTAGTGCCGCACAGCATTACAAACGGTATAAGACCATGTGAGACCCAAACACGCCCCCAACTCAATTTGAATATGCTGGTTTTATGATCGTTATGCTGAAACTGGATGCAAGAGAGTTAAGAAACTTTACGAGGCAAATCTTTTTGTAGGCGTCGACTACTGTATCCTTTTTTTTTATTATCCTGCCAGAATTAGAAATATCGGAATATTTACGCTGAAAAATATAGCAAAATGTTCAAAGTCGATCTAGCTGCAAAAGACCTTAAACAGAGATAGAGAAAAGTTTATTTTATTTCATTTTAATATTAATATTTTACGATATTAAATCAACTATTTGAATTTGAATTTCCAATTTTAATCTATAAAACATTCCCTGAAAATCACACTCTATGTAAAAGGATTCTTTACTTATCGTGTGATATTTAGTTCTAATTTTAAAATATCTAGTTCCCAAATCAATGCTTATATTAATTACAGAAAACAGTGGAAATTTGATCCCAATTGTACTTGAAATTCGAAAATCGATTGTTTAAAATACAAACATAGTTTTCAGTCAGAGTTCTTGTAGAACTCCATTCGGTATTCCTAGGCAGACAACTCTCTCCCTTCAATTCAGTTTCTCTCAGTTTCTGTCAGTTCCTGTCAGTTTCTCTCAGTCTCTCTCAGTTTCCCTCAGTCTCACTCAGTTAATCAGTTCGTTTCAAGTCCTAAATCGCTTCCCCTGACATCAGGTGTGCGAAGAGTGTCACACTCTTGCCCCAATACGAGCCTGGGTTAAAATCTTCCCACGCACCAACAGATAAATATTTACGCCTTCGTCAACAGATTAAAGTCGAATATGTCTCCCAGTGGGGATTTTGGGTCGATAATCAGTAACGGAAGTTCTTCATTTGTCCACAGCCCTTTTTAAATTAAAAAAAAACGCGTTTATTTAAAATGAGAAACAAAAACGAGGCGTTGACAACGCCACATTTGAGTCTTCAATCAGACAGCCATTGAGGCGATTCCTGAGACACGTCTAGCCATAATACTTGTACAAATATATATATATGTATATGTATATATACAAAAGTGTATGTGTGTGTCACGCATCATTATCGCCTCTTCTATAGACATTTGATGTTGTGTGAGTCAGATTTCCCACAAATATTTCAATGCTTTCAGTTTGAACAGATTGCACAGATTTTACTCTGTATTTTATTGATTGTGTTTGATTTTTGCATAATCCTTGCCTTTGAAATTTTTTTTCTGAATGGGATTATATATATATATATCTACATATATTATATGTGCATACATATATATTTTTTTTCAATGCGTTTCATTTCTAGTTGCGTTGTTAGCACAAAAATGTTTACAAATTTGTAGCATATGTAAAAGTAACATCAGCAAAAATGGTTGTGGCATGCAGCCAAGTCAAAATGAAAGGTGGAAAGATGCACATTTTATTCACATACACAGATATAGCAACATATGTAACTATATATATATATATATATCCATGGCAACGCAGATGGAATACTCTTTCATTTAAAGTGAAAAAAGCATGAATTTAAAGACAGAAAACTTAAATAAAGAACTTTTATCACAATCGAAATTAAAGCTAGGTTTTCAATATGCCACGCACAGGGTATTACAAATATAATGCCTTTTGCTGCAAAGTGTTTGAAAATCCAGCAAAAGCTCTTTGGTAAGGAGAAACGGGTGGACAACGATGGGAAAGTGCTTGCAACATTTTTCTTAATGTGTTGCATTAATTCTGCAAGCATAAAGATAAAAAATGCAAAGCGGATGTTGCAAGGCAGTTGCATTCACACAGCGCCAAGGCACCAAGGGTGGACGCTGAAGTAAACCGTATAAGAAGAAGAGAAGCAGATTTTTAATGCGGTTGCAACTAGAAAAGAAAATCACTTTGGTTTCATCATATAAGAAAAATGCGGCAGTGACTTTGATAATATTTTGTGTTTTTATTTTGTTTTTTTGCAGACTGCCACAATGCGAGGCACTTTAGCTCTTTAGTTTGGGGGAAAGTTTTTCAACTGTTTCTATTGCTACGTAAATTTAACGCCTCTCCGTGCGGCATGCAATTTTTGTTTGCGGCAAGAACCGCAGAATTAATGCAAGCCGGGCCAACCATAATGAGTCTATCAAATTTGAAAATAGCTTGCTGCGCGTATTATCCCGCACTACCCTGTTCCACTAAAGTAAAGTGGCATATTTGGGCTTGAACTATTTAATTTGTTGTTAAATTTAGTAAGTTTCTTAGATTAGAGTTTGGAATTCAGTTCTTGATCCAAAATCTTTAGTTCTTATCACAACTTAAAATTTAAATTTGGTGGGCTTAGATCGAGAATTTTTGTGGTTTAATTAAGAGATACGCAAAATTTTCTAGATAAAAAAGTGTACTTAAATTAATGCCAAACTTGTCCGTTTTTATCCACAAATATTTTGGGCTGGTATAGATTAACTACGATTTGGATACCGATCTGAGTTGCAATTCGGTTCATAACTACAAAGCTGATTTAATTGCTGCAACCATTTTCAAAATGGAGATAAACGGAAAGAGTTTTTACTTGATTTAAGAATTCTTGTAACATGAAAGTCTATTCTCAGATCAAGCGAATTATTATTGTAATTATAAGAAAACATTTTGTCTATTTCTCTGCCACTCGCTTCCAGTTGGGAGGCAGAGCATTGTGTAGTCGCGATGGCCTTGTGCAACGTGCAACGTTTTAACTTGTTAAGCTTTTTCATTTTGTTAAATATATAAATCATGCACCCTCAATGACCTCATAAAAGCTGCATAATGAGCAACGCAGCACGAGCATTGAGTCCATCCAAAAAACATGCAGCGATGAAGACACACACACAAAAAAAAAAAGCAGGAAAACAAACAACAACGAAAAATACCCAAAAACGACAAACGACAAAATCGTGTGGTGGCAAACGAGTTGATTGCATGTCACCGCTGCTGCACTCGCCATCGTCCGAATACAGCCAAGCGGCCAACTGATAAATGCAGCAAGGATGCAAGGATGCAAGGATGAACTGACCATGCTGACCAATCCACAGCAATGTATTTAAAACGCTTTTTCTGCGAAATGAGCCAACAAACCGCTTTGAAATTTAAATTAAAATCAAAATATTAATAAAAAATAAATAGTGATAAAGTATCGTCATTGACCGGACTTAATCTGCCGACACATCATTTCAGCTCGGATTATTATTCTTAATTATTTGTACGTTTAAAACAAACATTTTATTTGTATGTTTTCTGTTGCACGACAGAATATGTCGAAAAATGTTGGCATGTATTTAAAACTTATCTTTCCACTTATCTTATCTTATCTTTCGATCCAAAACAACACCAAAATCATTATATATATATATCGAATTTCGCCAAAAATAATAATCAGGACTTCAACGCACTCATAATCGCGAATTGCTTATCACCTAAACGGAGCAGAATACTTTCCTGCCAGCTGATGGGAAGCAGACTGAGAAATAAAAATAAAATCAAATATATATGAAATTAATAAGACAACATTCAGGACATACAAATCGTATACTTACAATAGCACGCGATATATTAAAGCAAATATTGATGGCAAAATGATTTCCCGTTCGCCAGAGAGCATTCCTTCAACAGTTCGACGGGCAGCAGCAGATCCGCTTATCACCGGATAAATATCGCGAAGAGAGGCTTTTTTAGTTAAATCAAAAACGTCATCATTTGTATCGAGGAACCAGGGTAATACGGTACAGGCGTGTATATTGTGATGCCCACCAAGAGCTAGCTCCATTCGCAGTGCCTTCATATGGCCTCTAACCCCGAACTTGGTGGTACAGTAGCAGCTGTGGTCGGGTATTGCTATGAGGGCTGTTAGCAAGAGAGCAAGAGAGCAAGAGGTAAGCAAATAAGCAAAATATATATATTGACATATGTTTGAAAATCACAGCAACGATCGTTACTTACATATGTATCGATTAATACTAGATATCGATTAAAATCGGAGTTACTTAAGGATAGATTAATACTAGATATCGATTAAAATCGAAACTCTAGGAACACATCGATGCGATAGTTACTTATGTATCGATTAATACCAGTTATCGATTAATATCGAATCTCTGGGAACACATGTATTGCGAAGTTAAGTTGCTCTCAATTCTTGAACAAGTTAAAAAAGGTAAGCCTTGATTTGGAACTGCTTTTGTATATGTATACATATATTTAATAGAGTCGTAGTGCTATAACTATTAGCTCAATATTACTGTATAATAAAACACTAGAGATATAATTGTGCTGGATGCTTAGAAATTCCATTGCGATGGAGATCAGTTCAAAATAATTGATTCAAGCGCGTTTTTCTAAGTACTGCGACAATAAAACAAACAAATCCACTTTTAGCAATAATTTAAGTTCGATTTTTTTAATTAGAGGTCAAGGCATGATCAACTAAGTATTGCTTTTTATAATCAGCCACATTTTACATGATGTTGAACTTAAAAAAGTTTCTATTTGACTTTAACTCAGAGTTCTCCTATATTATTATTTCTAGTTTTTCTACATTACAATTTACTTTCACTTTTTCACTTTTGATTACGAGACTTATGCAACTATAGATATATATATATACATATAATTGTTTTCCAAACAAATATGCGACTTTTTGTCCCAGATGCGTATCGAGTTTTGGATAAAATTGGTTTATAAATGGGCATACTTACCAGCGATAGATGCGATGCTGACAATGTGCCCCTTGCCCAGCTGCTTCATGGTGGGCAGAAACAGATTTTTAGTCTAAAAGGCCAATGAAAAACCAGTAAATATATATATAGCATAACAAGAGCTACTATTGATATAGGCTCACCCAAAAGTGGGACGTGAGGTTAACACCAATCATTTGCTGAATATCGTTGGGTTCAGAAGACTTGCCCAGTAAAATGCCGGCGTTGTTAATCAGTATCGTAACGGGTCCAAGGTCTTTGGTGATATTTGATTTCAGTTCAATGAGTTCAGTGTAATTGACTACATTCACCTTTGCTCAGATACATATATAAGATATAGATTGTAACTGTAATTATGATTGGATTTACTTACCTTATACGCCTTGGCGCGAACTTTATACATTTCCTTAATTTGGTTGACAGTTTCGATGGCGCCATTTATATTAACATCAGCTATGGCCAAGTGACAACCCCTTTTGGCCAATTCATAAGCTATTTCGCGACCAAGTCCATTAGCACCTCCCGTTACCTGTATAGGAAATCAACGACAACTTGGTGAAAGCGAACAGGTTAACAGTCTTAATAAGCCCAGTTCTTACTCTGTTATTAAAAACGCAACTCATAATTATAAAAAGCAACAATTAAATGCAATTAAGTAACTGTTTTCAAACTGGATAACATTTTTGTAGTTGTTAACTGTCTAGCTGCGATTCAGTGATCTTTTCCTTGTTATAAATAAATAATATAAATAATAAATTAATTTTACAGTTCCGATCAGAAATACAAAGAATTTTCTGCCTCTTTTTCTGCAAACTTTTAACCCATTTGGAATCTTATGTTCAAATTATAATATGCCTTTCCCACTATGTCGGAAAGTTCTGCTTTCTGTATTTGATTTATTGGAACTGTTGTCTTATCTCAGCTATAAATCAATTCGCTATTTTCGTGTAGCCAGCGCAGCCCCCTCGGTCGGTTGGTTCCAGTTTTGACTGGGTTCGTGTCCGTGCTTGCACTCGTTTGGGCCATTTGAAGGTGCTGCTCGTTAGACCATCAAAGTTCAATTAATAAACAACAAATCAAATAAGCTAAAACAATATTAACAACCGAGTCGATATAGCCATATAGAAGAGAATTCGAATTTGGCAGATCAAGTTTAGTTCATAAATCGATACTTATCGCAGCAGAAAAAGTCACAATTCAATTGATGTATAATCATCATCACTTTTCATCACTTACCAAGGCGACTTCACCCTCTACACTCTTCGTGGGCTTTATAAGCCATTTATATAAGCTGTTTGCTGCAGCTGCCGCCAGCAATATTGGACAGCTGCAAATGAGCAACAGCAGCGCCAAAATGGCCTTCAGTTTAGCGAGCTCATCGGCTATAGACATGTTGCAGGCGGAACAGTTTTCAGTAGACTGAACTAAGTTAATATCGGGACTGCTATAGTCGTTTATCGCGACTACGTTTCAATCGCATAGCATAGCTACCAGTATTAGCATTTTGCTCGCATTTCATTTGCTTTTTATTTCGATTTGCCAATGAGATTAGTTCTACACTTGATAAATACGTATTTATTTTTTTATGGATTTACAAGTGATACTGAAAGATAATACAATTGTAATGCCTTCGATAGGACTATATACAAAAATTACCTCCTGCACAGATGTCGATGTGGCGTTAGATGTTGTTCAAATTTTTGTGTATTACCAACAATAACAAACAAAAATCAAAAAAAAAAAAACAAACATGTTTGCTGCACTAGCAAGTACCCTGTAAATAAATTATATTTACTCTGTGTGCTTATCAACATGCAGAGGGTATTTTAGATTTCATTTTTATTGAATTTCTTTTTTCTATTTTATGATTTTTCCATAAAATGACATTTTATGTGTTTGTGGAGAATACTTACAACGATGAGGTGCTCCATGTAGCATCAGGCTAAGCCCGATTGCAACACTTGTGATGCCAGGCGGCATTAATTTATCTCACCGCACACTCACACACATTTGAGTGCCTCCAATTGGATGGTTTCGAATGCAACAACAGCAACAGCAACAGCAGCAGCAACAGCAGCAGCAGCAGCAGTCGCAGCTGGCTTTTCTGGCTGTCACATTTTGAGTTCGCCGCAAATGGAAATTATTAAATGCATTTGTGAGTGTCAATGCCACAGCAATTTGTGTCTTTTCTCTGTGTGTGTGTGTGTTTGTGTGTTTGTGTGTTTGTGTGTGTGTGTGTGTGTGTGTGCACGCTAAGTCAGCCCTTTGTTTATATTTGTAATTACACAAAATTCTGTTCAATTTGTTCTTGAGCACTCTCCGCTCTTCCATAGCGTCGATTCGAATATCTTTATTGATCTAATAAATTAGTCTACTATTGATAGCATAAGTACATGTATGTATACGTATGTACGCATATAGCACCTGCTGCACAAACATACTTACTTACATATATACTCTTATTCACAACTGGAATGTCTGTGGTCTAGAAGGTACTCCTTGAATGTAGCCTTAACCTTTAACATTCGTATCTCAATCTCTTTCAAACCTTCCGCATTTAGAAAAAAGAAATTAAAAAAGTTCGTTTTTTGAGCATTTTTATTTTTGTGTTAAATATTTCTACAAAGTACAAATGCGAATCCTTATTTTTAGTAAAATTCCTTTGTGAAATACAGAAATTATATTATATATATACACATTTAAAGAAACATCCTGAAAATTAGACACATTTTGTTGCAACATTGGAAAATTTAGCCGGCAATTGTGTAGTGAAAAACCAGCTTCTTTTTAGAGCCACAACCTTTCGGCGGAGATACAATTTTCCATTTTCTAAAATTCCGAGCAACTTTTTCCGGAATGCACAAAAAGTTAAGCACTTAAACACGGCGCTCAGAACTTAGATCAAAGTCTTTTCGAATAGAGCTCCATTAAACCTGAGCGCCGTGGTTTCCCACGACTAAAGAACTGGTGTCGCAGCAGATGTTGCAGCTGACAGCGAATGTGCAACCAGTGAAGGAGAGTGATAGGCAAAAGTGCTTAGAAACGTGAATGTTAATTACTTTTTTTTTTTTTAATTTTCATAAGTACAAGAATGTAAAGCACTCAAAAAAAAAAAAAAAAATGAGGACAAAAAAAGGGTGAGGCAATTTCTCAGCGTGGCTGTCAACACCAATTTAAAGTGCTGAAACAGGTCACGGGAAGCAAAAAAAAAAAAAATCACAAAGGACCTAATAGACAGCAGCAGCATGATGTCCTGCGAAGCCAGAATATCTTATGCAACACCAACACCAAGTCAGAGTATGACATGTGTTTCAGTTTAAAAATGAAAAAAAGCTGAAAAACTCATAAAACAAAGCCAAAAGTAAATAAATTAGCTGCACAAAACAGAAACGAAAAAAAAACTAAAAAAAAACAAGTACTTAGGAACCTGAAACCGATCCTGGCGGACGGACAGACAGCCACGAACAGCAGCTACGTGGTAGCTGGTGAGGAATATGTGGATGCCACTGCTACTGCAGCAGCACACTTGCTGCATCCACACGCACACACACAGGACAATTGAAAAGTGTCTGTTGTTTGGGGTACAAGGATAACATTTTCTCACGCAACAGCAAACGGCACTTGAGCTGACAGTTGCATGTCATAATTTAACAGTTTGAAATGTGTGGCTTGTTGCAAGGATAACCAAATCACAGCTGCCTAACAGCTCCTGTTCTTCACTCTGTTTATTTAGCTGTCGATTCCCTTCTGGCCCTTTTGGCTTCTTTTTAATATCTTCGACTTCGACAGCTACGCGCACAAAATTGGTATTGACATATTTATTCACGGTTGAAGGAACGCAATATAAATTTTTAGTATCGCATGGATCGCTGATAGCCCTTTACCGGTGCATTTGAAAAATATTTCTGAACATCCTGCCAAGACTTTAAACTTTTTAAAGAAATGCCAAATAGCTAGTTTGATGATGATTGATGATAGAATATGAAATTTAAATAAATAAAACACAAATTACACACAACCAAAACTATTAATACTAGTCAGGAATACTAGTCACATTTGGAACACAAATCCTTTAAAAAACCAGACCATTAAGTTTTGACCACGATGCTGAAGCATTCGAGGATTTAAACAGCAAACGCAGGCACTTGAAGGATACTCTGTCGACGCTTTGCTGACTCTGTTATTAGCAAAGCAAACACTGAGACTACACATACATATATTTACATAAATATATAATACTGTCAACAGCAGCAGCAGCTGCCTATGCACAATTAAAAGCGAAAGGATAAACACAAACAAATGAGCAACACAAAAAAGGCAGTCAGGACGAGACAAGAACAAATTGTGCCTGGCATTTAAAAATTAAACATGCAGCAAAGTCATTGGAACAAGCAAGACTCCAGCAAAACAACTGAAACGGAAGTGATCGACGTATGCCACACCCTGTTGCCACATGTCAAGCACATTCAATATAAGCTTCAAAGAAGCTTAATTTTCTTGATTTGAGTTGCATAAATGTTTTTCTATGTCCGCCTTATTCTTGGTAATATTTTTGGGGTTAATGAGTATCCATATTTTTGTAACCATATTTTGCATGCTTACTTATGACTCATGCTGCTTGTTTCATAATTTTGCATGCACGTTTCAAAATTGTGTCTATAAACCGTAGCCCAACTTCAGCTTGGCCAAGATTAAAGTATCTGTTAATTGAATTTTAATCCAGACAGATTTGACAAGTCCAAAGATCAGAAAAAATAAATATAAACAATTTCCATTTATTTGTCAAACATTGTAAACAAAAAAAATGTATTATCGAACGAACTCAATTAAACCAGACAGAAAAAAAAAAAAATAAATGAATAAAATGCTTTCATATATTTGGTAAAGTTTAAAAAAAAAACCTGCAAATATTAAAAAAATGAAATTACAATTATTTTGCCAACACCATTTCCCACCTTGCATGCCTGATAATTGGAGCGAGTATGTAAATACGTAGATATAAATATGTATGTATGTATGTATGTATGTATGTGTGTATGTACGTATTTACGTATGGCTATTGGGTACCGCAGTATGGGGCCAAAATTGATTTATATTTCGGTTGGCTTGTTGCATACTGCCTGCCTATTTATAGTGCAACAATTTTTTAGAGTTCACAAAACTCAAAAACACACATTGACGGTCTCATAAAAGCGCATAAATATTCTATTTCGGGTTGACAGTTTGACAAGTGTGTATGAATATTGCAGGCGCAACGGAAAATATGCTTGATAATACAAAAAGAGTGCATTTTGAAAATAGAATTAATAAAATCACAGTGTGGCACATAAATGTACCGTTATTTTGTTTTTGAATACGAGGAAAAATAATAATTGGCAATTTAGGAAAACTGAAATTGAAAAATTCTAAATAAACTTCAACTAAAAAGAAGTAAATTTTGAAAATTAAAATTCAAAATAAACTTAAACTAAAAATAAGTAAATTTTGAAAATTAAAATTCAAAATAAACTTCACTAAAAAGAGGTAAATTTTGAAAATTAAAATTCAAAATAAACTTCAACTAAAGAGAAGTAAATTTTGAAAATTAAAATTCAAAATAAACTTCAACTAAAAAGAGGTAAATTTTGAAAATTAAAAATCAAAATAAACTTCAACTAAAAAGAGGTAAATTTTGAAAATTGCATTTAGTTCGAATTTGTTAGTTTTCACAATTAATTGTGTTGCCGATCATAAATAAATTAGTTTTCTTTTTTTATGGCAGCAAGTGTCTTCTTCTTCTTCTGTTTAGGTATCATAATTTGAGCTCCTTGCTGTCGAGCATAGAAAACATCAAATAAAAAATGTAAAAACACAGCTTAACTATCCTGAGCAGAGGGTTGGGACCACATGGAGCGACGAACAGACAGCGTCTCGCGATCTGTGCTGCTCATGCGAGTTGGAGTGAGATGGCTGCAGCGGGCCCTAGGAGGGCATTGAGTTCTATATGAGCAAGAGCTTGAGCGGAAAAAAAAAACAGAAATACAAAAAATATAAAATGAGTTGGGGCCAATGACAACCACTAACAAAACAATAAACAAAATTCCGAAACAGTGCAAATCAAATACTGTTTGGAAATATGTACACACACACGCACACACACACATATTTATATGCATGTGTGTGTACACACATAGATGCCGTAAGAAATCGATGTTTTGAGCGAGTGAACTCCGCGGGGGCAAGAGCACATAAATGCAGCTATAAAACACTCGACGAGCCCCCCGATCGCCCTCTGCGTCTGTAATTGTAACCCTAGCGCATATGTAATTAGTGCGTTTTATTTATGGATAAAATGCAGTTACGCATGCGCAACGCACACATCAACCGAAGAAGGGAAAGGAGCGGGGGTTTAGGGAATGGGAATGGGGTTTTATGAGTGCATGTGCCTAGGATGTGTGTCTTCAGGTGCCTGGGGGTCTTTGCCATTGCCAGCCAGCGTCAAACAGTGCCTAATGTCATAACTGTAATTTGAATTTATCTCTGAGATGCTGCTTGTTTTCTTGTTGGTGCCGACTTTTGAAGTACACCTAAAAAAAAAAAAATTTCATTTATAAAATAAAAATATTTGAAAATTTGCCTATTTCATTAAGAAATTTTCTAAGAAATTTTCTTACGAAACTAATTCTGAATTTTTTTTTACTATTTCAATGAAGATATTTGAGAATTTAAGAATTCAATTTGAGAGTTTTTAGAAATTTAGTTGAATTTCTACTAACTGTCTAAATAGATTTAGTTCTTTTAAGGGGTATGTTTAAGTACAGCAACGTTTTTCAGCTCTGGCTTGGGCCTATGCACATGTCGGATAACAGCAGATTGGTTGGAGTGTGTTTGCCATTGGCTGCCTGCACTTCAGCCTGTGCGCCATATGGGGTCCCCGGCCGAATAAATGTTGATGGCATTTGATAACCTGTTAAAACTACTGTGCGCCACAATGCACTTCGAAATACACTCAGAAAAAAAATGGAGTAAAATATTGAAAATCGATTTAAATGCAAATAATCGAAATCAAATAAAAGTTTTACTTTTGTTTGTAGAAATTAGGCATTATTTCCATGAAATTAAAGATTATAAAAATTAGAAAAATGTACCGTAGAAAAAGAAAAAGCATTTTTGTGCAGCGCATTTCGAGACTTTGTTACATAAATATATATATAAAATAGGAATGTTTAGTTGTAGTTAAAGTTAGCATATTAATATACAACATTATATTTTTAAATTAAATAGATAATAAATTATTGGTATTAGTATTAGAAAACGTCGTAAAATAATAATTGTTTGTGCATTATGTGAAACGAGAAATAAATAAAGATAATGACAAGCCCTTGTTATGAGAAAGATGCAATCTATCATTTAGGAAGTAAAGTTTCTGATTAATCAGGTGAGTTACAATTCAGAGCGATTTTTTCTCTGAGTGTTTAAGTTTATACCATATTCATAATACAGCAGAATTATTTAATTGGAAATGGTTTGAATTTTGATTTAGAAAAATAAATAGTACATAATGCTTATATCTAGAATTTATGCTAAAATAACTGTCTACAGCTTAATTGAAAACTGGAAAGTCAGCTAGGTGCCATGGCAACACATAATGACTGTTATTCCTGCATATTCCTGTTCACTTCCAGTAGAACAGGTGTGCGCTGCGCACATCGAAATGATAGAGTCGAAGTAACATATAATCCTGCCACTTGGTCGGCAACAATCTGAAACAATGTTTGAGAACAATTGTCAAAGTATGTCAAGAATTAAATTAATAACTATTACCTGAGCAGCCAAACGGTGATGCCGAATATTTTGGGCACATAGATCATACGCTCGTTGAAAAGGACGCCCTTCACGATTTTCTCTGCCACGTAGGCCGTGGGAAGGCCCGGATAAGTGCTGGAGATTCTGCAGAAATTAAGTATTAATTAATTAATTATTTATTATTATTTATTTATTTGTTTATTTATTTATTTATATATTTATTTTATATATAATCAATTTACATCATTGTTAAGAAAATTGAATAAAATAAAAAATATTTGGTTCAAAATTAAAATCAATATTTAAGTGAATATTTAAAATGCAAATAATCTAATTAATTCAATTAAAAATAAAAAGTTTAATATGAAAATGAATAGTTAAATTGAGTTTTATAAATTTGTTTTATTTTTAATTAAATTATAAGTTAAATTCGATTTTTTTTCTTTTTCGATTAATATTAGTCGTTATTAAATAATTAAATAAATATATAAATCAATGAAATTTAAAATGTAAAATATATAAAAATATTCAATATAAAATTGCGATTCACCGAATCAGTTCGGAATGAGTGCAAACGAAATGCTTACTTTTTGCTCTTCGTCGCTTTGACTTCATATACCTATAGACCTTTTCTAAATGGCATTCCCTCTCGAACCAATCCTCGTGTCATATTCGCTATTATGTTGGTAGTCAAATTGCTTAACAATGAATTCAATTCCAATGAGTCAAATTAATTGTTCTGTTCCCTCCTCACCTGCCCTGCCCACTTCCTCTGAACTGTTGTGCAACTGATTCTTGATTATAATATATTATTTCCCTATTACTGTTTCCTAATTTTTTTAATCAATCGACATTAAATAAATAAATAAATTTCATTAAACTCTGAGAAACGGAATATATAAAATTTTTAGGTTATTTTTTAGTATAAATAAGATTCCGAAAAAAATCATCGAATTTAAAAGTGGAAAAGAATAAGTCTTTTGGGTATCTGATAAATAGCTTACCCCGCCTCGCTTAGCAGTGGCAAATCGCCGCTGGTCCTCATCAAGTACGCATTGGCAACTGTTGTCCGCACGTAGTCACAGTCGGAGAGGCGAAGTTCCGCGCGTAGGGCTTCCATGAATCCCATAATGCCATATTTGGTCGCTGTGTAGATGCCGGCGCCAGGCAGCGGCACCAGTCCTATTTGTGCAAGGTACATAATTAAAAAACGATAAAAAAGAAGGAGGAGGGGGGGGGGGGGGGTTAAAGCTAACCTGCTAATGCGTTAACTGCCACCAGGTGACCTGATTTCCTTGTAATCATCTTGGGCAGAAACTCTTTTGTGGTCTAAAATCAATAAAATAATCAACTTAACAATTTAAATCGCTCGCTCAAGGCGCATACCATAATGTAGGAGCCGAGGTTTAGCTGCAGAATAGTGTCAATCTCGTCGCTTTTCAAATGCGGCGTCGATGTCATTGGCATCAGGGAGGCATTGTTGACCAGTATCTCGACGGGACCCAGTTCCTTCTCCACTCGCACAGCCATCAGCTGCAGTTCGCGTGGCGAAGACACATCATTCTGTGGCACAAGCAGGCAAATGGATTCAAATTACTATTCAAATCACTTGCTAACATTGCTCACCTTATAGGCCTTTGCTGTGCAACGGGGTATTTTGGATAGCAGCTCCACGGTTTCATAGCAGCCCTTCGAGTTGACATCAACCACAGCCACCTTGCAACCTCGCCTCGCAAGCTCCAGGCAAATTTCGCGACCCAACCCGCTGCCACCGCCTGTCACCTGAAATGGAAGTGGTTTTAAATGAATAACATATTTTATATACTTATATACATACATACTTTACAATCCAAATTTTAGAAATTTGTACCTTGGAAATAAGAATCGAAAAAAGACATAACCTTCAGTACTGGGAACTTACTTTCTCAACAATAAGATGAATTATCATGCTTAAACTATGGCAATTTTTTAAGTGCTTTTTTTTCTGAGTGTAATCCCAGAATTTAATTTTGGTTTCTAAAAATTTAATTTTTACATTAATTTTGAGTTTCCCTTAGGAATTTGAAAATGTACATTTTTAAATTTAAAAAAAAAATCTGCCTTTTTAATATGATTTTTCTGTGTGCGTATGTTTACATATATATATATATAGCTAATAGACAACTACTTAGCGACTTCAAAAGGCAAATTAGTACAAATTAATTGGCTTTATTTGAAAACAATGAAGCACTTTACTAACGTAATACTGTACAATTTAAACATGCTGCTTTTGATGTGCATCAAATTAACAATAATTGAGTGACTCTTGACCGTAATTAAAATGATTTCATCTCAGTTGAGTGCTGTGTTTGCCACAAAATTAGCTATGCAATCTACATACAATGTTTGAAGGGTTCAAAAAACTATAATATTTATTTTTAATTTTTAATTTCCTATGATAAATAACAAGAAGCAATAGCATTATGTTGTGTGCACGTCTACAACTATCTAAACAAAGCGATACAACGCAATCAATGTATACATTTGTAAACTCGTATGGTACATATCTATACGTATCTATATATGTTTATAAAGAGAATACTTATCTGTATTCTGTAATCTTTAGTTCATTGTTTACTTTTGGCCGTGACATTGCGAAGCTGCGCAAAACTCAACCGATTTTAGTTTTGTCAAAGGAAAGAAAACAAAAGTGAAGTTGAAATTCGAAATTCCAACACATCGGAAACAAACCTGTTTTGTTTCATTGTGCACTGGTATTAGTGAGTGTTGCTATCTGTGTAAACGATCGTCCGAATATTTATAACAAACTGCGCTTTAATGACGCATACACATGTATATCTATTTGTATTTGTGTATGTACAAATTTGTATATCCGACACACCTACACAATGCCATGCAAATGGAATTCAGATGGAAAAAAAAACATTCCATTTTAGTAATGCATATAACACTTCCCATATACGTGTGTGCGTGTGTGTGAGTGTATGGCTCTCTTGGTTATCATTTTTGGGCATCAGTGTTGACCTTATCAATTGACTTTTTCAAGCATCAAATCGTAACTCAATTTATGACTGCATGTAGGCAACATTTAATTAAGTGGTTTCGCCATTTAAAGAAATGCAATTTTAGCCAAGCTTTAAAATCCATTTTTTATTATTATTATTATTATTATCAAAGTTCAGTTCACTTTCCACATTCCATGCAAGGGAGCACAGCAACAGTAAATGCGTGTGTGTGTTTGTGTGTGTGATATGCAAGCCGTTGACTGTTTTTGGCGTAAATATTTGTTTTAATAAAAACAACAACAACAATAACACTTTTGCTTGGTAAGCGAGACAAGCGAGCCGCACCCATTTGGATGTTAAGAGAAGCAGCCATTGGAAACTGAAAAAGAAAACTGCGTGACTTTTATACATATATACATACACACATGCTTAAATACATAAAAGCATGTGTATGTGTATTAAGCTGGAATGATTAGAGGTGCAGATCAAAACTAGAGTATAAGACAGATATGTCAGATAATAATTAGTACGTCAACCAACCCCATCTCTCTCACTCCTACATGTATAAGATATGTATAAGGTGTAATTTTTATGTTTGAAGCTTTCAATACACATTTACTCGCATAGAGCTTCCCTTCCCTTCAATTCCCTTCCATTTCTTACCAATGCCACCTTGCCGCTGACATCCTTCTCTTTGAGTCCAAGTGCAAAGAGATAATCCAAGATGTGTTTGAGGCCGACGGCAAGTATAACAAACGGCAACAGCAAGAGAAAAACAATAATTTTGAAATTGAAAATGTGACGAGTTGTTTCATCATTTCGTTGCACCACAGCACCAGTAGAGGAAGAAGAAGCAGCAGCATTTGAAGTTGCAATTGTAGTTGCAATAGTTGTTGGGGGCGTAGCGGGGGCCGGCGTTGCTGGCACATTAATTGTGGCACGCGTTATGGTTGTTGTTGTAGCCGTTTCCACCATTTTCCACTCACTCACATACAAAACAATAAATATATATAATTAAATATATACAAAAATATATATTTTTCTTTTCCTCGAGCGGTTGCGTGGTGAATTTTGCGCGTGCGTCAAGCGACTGATATCAAAATATAACTGAAACTAAAGCTATAGCTGAAAAAAGCTAAAAGCAACGCGCACCGTTTCCAGTCGTCGTCGTCATCGTCTCACTCTTTTTCTATGCGAACTGGAGATTTTTCTCTCAGCCAACATCGTTGTCGCGTCATCTTTCTGCTTTTGACTGCAAAAACAAAAAATGAGTAGCGATCGTTGCTGTTGTTGTTGGGAGAGGTGAGCTTCTCCCTGGGTGCCTGAGCTTTGAGTGGAATTGAATGGCATATGCATGTACGTGTGTATGTGGGAGCAGTTTCACCTGCGGTCTTCACTTAATATGCAGTAGTCACTTGCATAAGTAGTTAAGTATGTGTGTGAAAGCAAAGCTCGACAAACTCCACTTATAAGTAAATACAGCAATAAAGTGAAGAAACGAGTAAAATGGCAAAATACTCACTCAGCTGGAAAAATACTGAGTGAATAAGTCTTGAAGCAAAATTGCGTAAAATGAAAGGTTTTTCATTATACTCTTAATGCAATTATGGGAAAAATTACAACATAAAATCAAGGCAAGAAATTTGTGCTGATTATCAAATTTTTTCTGATTGATATTACATCAAAATCAAAAATATTTTCTATAATTAAGATATCAATATTTATAAAAAGCCGAAAATTATGAGTAAGTGAATTTTTTGTCATAATTGCAGAAAGTTAAACTCAAGCGCAAGCAATGTAGGTGTATAAGAGACATGCACTCAATATTTACTAGTTTTGAGTGAAATTTGTTTAGCTCTTTCTTCTTCCCAAAAAGAGAAAGCCGTTAAAATTACAAATTCCGTCAGTCAGAGTCTTCTGCTACCTCTTCTTCTTCATTGGCACTGTCCTATGTCAATGGACATGTGCTTAGAGCAGTCGCATACATGTGCATGCATATGTGTGCATGTGTGTGCATGTGTGTGTGTGCATGTACATGTGTGTGCATGTGCATGTGTGCATGTGTGTGTGTGTGGCAATGAGTAAAAGTTAAATATAATAAATGCCTGCTGCTTATTTGTTGATAAGCGTGCATGTGGCAAGAAAAAAAAACTCGCTTACAACTCAAACATCTGCTTGCTGATCTTTGCCATTTCGCACATGTGCAAAAACGCCCAGATTGAAACGGAAATGTGGCGCACTGCTTTGCGTTTTTTTACCATTCACTTAAATTACAAAAAAAAAAATGCAAAAAAAAGCGAAAAGAAAATGAAAAAAACTAAAATGCAATTCATGCATGCATATGAAAAATCCAAGCAGATCTTGCAACATTTGCTGCCTGGCTAAATATCTATTATGCTTGGGTGCATTGACCGTAGAAACAACGGTTTCGAGTTAGAAAAGTCAGAAAAACGCACAATTCAAATAATAATAATAGTTTGCATTTGTTTATTGAACCGTTAATGGCAATCGAGAAAAACTCCGTTTTAGACTTAATTTTAACTTTTATTTTGTTCTTGAAATTCCAATCAATACTTTTAAAAAGTATAAATTATTATTCATTAAATCAAATTTTAATTTACTCAATTTAATTTTGAAATAATCTATTTTTTAATTTAAGAACTTCAACTCAAAATACTCATTTCATGTGCAAGTTGAACAAGTTTTGAATTTGAAACCTTAATTTATTGATAACTTTTATGATTTATTTGTATTTCAATGCGATATTTGGTTCATAATTTAAAAACATCTCAAAAAAAATATCTATGGATGCGAAAATACGTTTAAAATGATAACTTGGCTTAGCCCCGAAACAGTTTTAGAAAATTTGGCATTACAAGATTTTGTACTCGTTTCTAGGATTTTTTTCAGTGTATTATAGTTTAAAATTAATGTGAAACTTATTGTGAGAGAATACTTAGACTACATCAACTTTTGGTGCAAAAATTAAATACTTATTTATAAATTATTGTCAATAAATTGTACTTTGTAATAAGGTAATAATTTTAACAAAAATTGGCACTTAAATTGTACTTCAAATGTTTAAATTAAGTAATTGTTGTGCTTCAGTAATTGCATTTCCAAACACATCTTAAGCTAAGTTAACATCAGCGCGCTTTCTGCAATAATAATAATAAAAAAAAAGATATATTATAATGGTTTCCAAATCGGAATAAGAACACATACTCTTCAGGTTGAGCAAGTGATTGGCATGTTGTCGAATTTTTATGTTATGTGGATTTCGCAGGATTTCGACAGCGGTCTTCTCAATCATGCCCTCGATGCTCTGCAAGAGCAGCTCCTTCTTGGGGCAGTTGACAACCAGACGATAATCGCCATCGAGTGAACGCGTGACTTCCCAGTCAGATGGCACAGGTTGCTCATCGATGCTATCGTTGCTCTCGTTTTCCTCCTTAAAAGCCTTATCCGTTGGCAGATTACGACGACGCCGCTTCGCGGCGCAGGATTCCTCATCTTCCGAGGCAATCGAAGACGTTTTGCACTTATTGCTCTCCAAATGGCGTTCCTCTTGGTTGCGATCGCGTTTCGGACACGTGCATATTTTTACATATAACACCTGCTGTCCAAGCACATCGCCGCTGCAAGAAGAGTGTATTAGTTGGAAAAGTTTTGCAATTGAATCGAGAAACTTACCTGGTATTCTCCAAGCAGAACACCAAACAGGTTTCCTTGCGCCCGAAACATGAATTCTGGCAGGCAAAACTAAAAGCGAGCGTTTGGCGAATAAATCCTCCACCCAAATGACTGCATCGACTCATATTCAGAGGCACCAGCACCGAGTAACGCTCCTCAATACTCTTACCCTGACTCGAGCCACAATACGATGTGCTTGGATTCTCGCAGCGCAGCAGACTCTCTCGCATACCCGGATTGTCCCCGACTGAAAACCAACCAAAAAATAATCAGAATTGAGTACAGTTTGATTAGCCCAATCTTTACACTCACCGGTATCGGTGCTCAGATGATTCTGGCAACGCAAAACAGGTCCACTCACATCCTTGACAAAGCACACGAATGAGCGCAAATTCAACGGTTGAATTGGTAATTTTGTTTTGAACTTGACATCAATATTGAAGGTTTTATTCATGCGTATGTAGAGTTTGTTCAATGGCAGGGAGAACATCCAGTGGGATTTTGGGGGCTCATCGAGCACCATGCCAAACTGATAGTCGCCATTATTGTGATTAATCAGCTTGGGCAACGAGCTGATCTGTGACTTGATATCCTGTAGTATCATGTCGCGCAACACGGATTGCTGCGAATAGAAACGAAAATCGACAAATATATAAATGGATAATAGATATAAATATATAATGTGAACAGTTATGTTAGATTAGTTATGATTAATTGCGAGTTCGCCTGACAGGACATCAGGATAACATATTTGGTTAGCCAATAAAGTATCAATTAAACTTGTTGGCAGTCAGTCTGTGAGCGACTCTTCGTGGCAAATGGCTTCTTTTGGCATCAGCAGCTTATCGCGTCGACCCTTTCGGGGTCAGGCGAAACTGGTTCAAATCCTGCTCGTCTTGATGACTTCGATGTTGACTTTATTCGGTTTGTTTGCCGTACGCTATAATCGTCGGGGTCGGCAACGTTTCGTCTTCTCGAGAAAATATTTGGCCTATGCCATAATGGTGACGGTTCTATTTACGAGTATCTATGTGCGGCAAATGTATGTGGATTATATGGAGTCGCAACTGAATCTGCACGATGCCGTCAAGCTGTATAGTTATATGAACATAACGGCGGCCATTATCAATTTCGTTAGACAAATGATAGTCAGCGATCAAGTGGCAAAGATGATGAGCAATGTGCCCCTCTTTGACACACTGGACAAGTTCCACTTGGATAAGGAGACGGTTAGGTATTCGGTGCTGATGGCATTGTTCAAAGGCATTGGATTCCCGCTGTTCACCGAGATTGCATTGATATTGCAGCAGAGACGCCATGAGCCGGATCTGAACTGGGCCTGGTCACTTTACAGACTATTGCCGATGGTTATATCGAATCTCTTAAATAGCTGCTATTTTGGTGCAATGATCATCACGAAGAACATTATGGATGCGTTGAATGAGCGCCTGAAAATGCAAGTGCAGCAGGTGAATCTGTTGCAAGACGAGCAGCAAAAGAAACTCCAATCGAATTATTATCGCACACAACGCTATTGCAGTTTGGCCGATGAGATTGATATGCTTGCCGAGAACTATCACATGATATGCACACATGCCAACAAATACTTGGATCCGATGTCATTCTCGATAATCCTCTCGTTAATTTGCCACGTGTTGGGTATCACAATTGGTTTCTTTGATCAGTATTATGCCATTGCAGAGTCAGTGATTGGCCGCAAGCCATACGACACATTCGGTGCACTCATCAATCTGATGTTCTTTGCCATTTCGATTGCGGAAATTGGCCTGCTAACCTATGTCAGCAATGATATTTTGGTTGGCATACAATCGACCGGCAGCATTTTGCAGCAGCTCCAATTGCAGCAGGTTGATTGGCGCTATCAGCAATGTGTCCATGCATTCTCGCTCCAAGTGACCACCATCAAGTTCAAAATCAAGCCAATGGGTCTGCTTGAGATTGACATATCACTCATAACCAGCGTCCTCTCCACAGTGGCCACTTTTTCGGTCATTCTGGTGCAATCGGATTTGTCACAGCGCTTTAAGTAACATCTTGTTTACCTGACTAAACTGCATCAAGTTGCCCGACTGCAAGTAAACCAAAATTTGTATTATAAATATAACTTTTGAACACCTTTACTTACGTTCAGGCCTTGTAGATAAGCCATTGGCTCCATGGCCCTGCAAATATGAATATTTTTGCATATGTAATATCGATAAGATCATTTTGTTGTTTGTCTATTTTAATCCTATATGAATAAATCTCTATGTATACATATATATTTCATGCAACTTATTTACATATAAACTTGTTCATTTCGCGATTCAATATTCAATTTTCAATTCCATTCAATTTGTAACTAATGAGCGTCACCTGTTGCTCAGCGCCTGAACTTACAAATCCTCGGTTCCATCCATTTCCTGTGTTTCCTGAGTTTCCAAGACAGCAGCTTCCTCCGTGCCTGGAAAATCAGTGTTTAGTCTGCAGTGGAAGAAAGTTTTAATAATAATAAACATAAAAACAGCAAAAAATAGAAATAGAGCTAAATGCAAAGCAAATAAGAATATATAATGCAATATATTCATAATTATTTAACACCTAAATATGAACATGTTCATGCATGCGCATGCCAATTTTTGTGGATGGTGATCGTAATTTGACATTACCTGTTCTTCTCCAAAGACATTTCCAGCTCACTTAACATACTTTTTTCAAAGGAATATTATGCATACATGTGGCATGTATTTGTCTATTTTATTATATATTATATTTATGTCAAATATGTTTTGAAAACAAAACAAAATAAACAAGTGTCTTCTTCTTTCCACCTCAGCAGCTACAGTGTTGCGCAAAAACATGTGATCGATGGAAAAACAGCTGTTGTCGATAAATGCGCGTCAGGCATTAGGGGTATACCATACTTCGATTTCGATCTTAAATATCGATAGCCATAAAAATCGGCTTTGATGAAATGCGAATTTTAATTTGTATTGCGGATCATTAATAAGAATAAATATTAAATAATATTGTTTGCAAATGTCATTTATATAACTTTATGAAAAGTATATATGACAATACGATAAACGTAGAGCCCGAGACCGATAAATATATCTAAGGCAATCCAACTTGCAAAAAAAGGAGATAAGTTCGCAATGCCACGAGGAAAATATGTTAACCACAAAGGGCGCAGTCGCCACTTCACATCGCCCGAGGAGCTGCAACAGGAGGCCGAGGAGGAGAGCGATCAGTCCAGCGGCAGCGACAAGGAGTCGGACGAAAAGGAGTCTAGCAACGCCGTCGAAGCCAGCAGTACAAATAAGCCGGCAACGCGCTACAAATTGGCAAAGCCTGCAAATCGACAAAAACAAACACGTCCAGTTCCCCACGCTGATTCCGATGATGATGAGGACGATTCGGATGATGACTCAGAGGCGGAGGCGCGTGATTCAAAGAAAGGTGTCGCTTCACTTATCGAAATTGAGAATCCCAATCGTGTGATCAAAAAGGCCACACAAAAAATATCACACATTGAAATCGATGATGCTCCAAGTGGAGGAAGTGGTGCTGCTGGCGGTGGTGGTGCTGCTGGCGTTGATGGTGGTGCTGACTCCCACAAACCGGAACTGACGCGTCGCGAACGCGAACAGATCGAAAAGCAGAAGGCGCGTCAACGCTACGCGAAACTGCATGCGGCTGGCAAAACAACCGAGGCGAAGTCCGACCTCGCCCGTCTCGCTCTCATCCGGCAGCAGCGCGAGGAGGCGGCGGACAAGCGCGAGGCTGCGAAGAAGGCAGCTGCCGATCTCTCCAAGAAACCACTGTCCAAGTAGTAACAATAACAACACCAGCAACAACAAACATGAAGCAAAAAACATTCAACGAAATTAACAGTAATAGAAAATGAACAGTAGCGCAGGACTGGCAACGTCGTCGTCGTCGTCAGGCGGAGAGGATGCGGATGTGGATGGAATGCGCATTCTACTAGTCTCGAAATTTCGAATAAACGCGAATGAATACCAACAACAAAAACAGCGAATTTCTTTATAAAAACTGAAATATAAAATTAATTTTAAGAAAGTCTAATTATAAATTTAAGATTTAATATTCCAAGAATTTTTCATATATTCTTTAATCATCATTGATCTTGACTTTCTTAAATATGTATTATGACACATTAATCAAATTCAGCAAAATATCATTTTATATTTTAATCTTTTTTTTTTGAAATCATAGTTAAAATAAAGTTGGTTTAAATAAATTTGGTTTTAATACGTTGGAGTTGTAAATACAGTATACAAAATACTTAAATAAATCTAAAATGAACTTTTACAGTTAAAAGTCAACAATAACTTTGGGCTTAACTCTGTTTCTCAATTGTCTCATTATTTGGAAGCTCATTTGGGGTTTCTGTGCTCATTGTTAGATTGGAAATGGTCAAATTATCCGAATGTCTGCAAAAAAATAAAATAAAAATGAAAAGAAAAAGAATATATTTAATAAGGCAACTAATAATTAAGCAGATAATTAGGGCTAATTTTAGTTACCTGTAAAATACGTAGTGCTGCAGCATGAAAAATATGTCAAATAGCACTGAGAACAAGCCCAGACCAAATTTGGTGGGATCTCCAAATATTGACACCCAATCGTCTGTAAATAAATAAATAAGTTTAAAATTTTACTTTGCGCATAAATATGATAAATTGCTGCAGTGCTCACCATAATTATGCGCATTCAAAATCATTTGTAACATGCTGAGAGTACCGCCCGTAAAATCCAATAAAATATTCCCAATACTCCTAAAAGGGGGAAAAAATAACGGATTTAATAAGCAAAACTTTGGCAAATATAAATTAATATTTTTAATAATGATATTATTATTATCACATACCATCCGGAAGTACTTTTTCTCCTGTAGTTCATCAGAGCTTGTGGTATATACTTGATTATAGTTATGGCCAACTTTACATAGCTGCGGAAGTTTTTGGATTATTAAGATTAAGATTATTTTCCATATATTTTAAACTTACCTGCAGAAGTATAGGAAGTCCAGCCAATGTGTTACAGATCCTATAGCCAAGCCTGCATATATGATAACGGCCAAAGCAAATAATGCCAGTAGACCCCAGGCGATTTTTGAGACACGTTGCATGCCACGCTAATAAAAATTATTATTATTAATAAAATTATGTTTAATTGAACTATTTAGTTGAACTATTTACCTCAAACAAAAAGCACTGTCCAATTGTAATGCATGTGGCAAACATGGCGTGCAACGAGAAGACGACATCATTTAGCATAACGGGATTTACGCCCCGAGGATGTCGCTCCCCATACTCGTCCTGCAGGCTCTCCACAAAGTACAGTCCGCAGTTGAACAAGCTGTAAAGCGTGAATCCCACAATGTTCAGTGCGAGAAAGTCAAAGTTTAAACCCTCAACCGATCGGCGGCGATAATTGATCCATATTTGTGGGTAAAATGAAATTGACCATGCCACAAAATAGATCCAGCCAAAAATGATGGAGGTATAAATAATCGCTTCCGATTTGGCGACAACAACCCGCACAAAAAGCTCATCGGTGCTGAAAAAGAATTTTAAAAACGAAATTGATAAACAAAAAAAAAAAATAAGAATCGTTTCTATTTAATTAGTTGTAACTCACATGGATTTATCGCTGGAATTACTGCTGGCCGTGATCTCGACATTTCCTGCACGTCGTCCTGTCACAACGACAGTCTGATCCAGCGATGAGCCAGATGCGCTAACAAAGTATTCGGGTTCCAAGTCCAAATGATTCTCATGTTGCCTCACCAAAGTCACATTTACATATTCCTCAGCGTTATTTCTAAATGTATTTTATACTCGCTTAGCAACAGTTATATAAATATATGTAAATATTTTTTGCCTTTTCCCACTCACCTGGCATAAATTACAAAACTTTTCTGCTCATTCAGCAGTACGGTCAAGTCATGAGAGTCAACGGTAAAAACTGCACTTTGCGCACTGCCAGCAGCAACTGTTTGTCGAACCGAATATTATTTACCGTAAAAGTCTTGAAATATTTATTTGAAAGCTCACTTGCTACTATCACAGCCAGCGCTTGCAGCATTATGCCCGAGCAGTGTTTCATCTTTAACTGTTATTTTAGCAAAAACCTGTAAATTAAATATTTCATTAGCATTCATATTTAAAACAATTGGCAAGTAAATTGATTTATTTTGTGCACAATTGTATTCGTGCAAATAACTCAGCAATAATTAAGTGCAAAACACAAATTTCGCAAGGGAGAAATATGGCAAGAAAGAAATAAATCAAATAATAAATCAATTCCGGCAAACTTTTCATATTTTTGCAATTATTATTATCTTTTACAGGGTATTATGTCGTAAGGTTTGCAAGCCATTAAATATATATAATATTAATCTGCAGCATTAACCTAAAGCGATCTTTTTTTATTCTACTTTTTGCTGAAGGAACTGTCTGCATCGGATCACTATATAATAAAGCTGCCTTGGGCATAGTCGATCAAAAGATTTGTTTTTGGATTAAAAAAAACTCTTTTTTAAGATATCCTGACCAAACTCACAAAATATACGTTATATTAAGTGTCTCACATTTGGTAAAAAATATATATGTATATATATATATATATTAACTGACCACTATATGATATAGCTATGATAGATATAGCTGATAGATAGATACATATCTAAGTGATAAATAGATAGTAATAGCTGTCATGAGAATAAACGTTAAAAACATGGTCTTTTAAGAATGTCTAAAAAAAAACAATTTATAAATCAATAAGTATAAATAAAAAATAATAAATTTATGATTTTTTTATTTTTATTGTATTTAATTATTTTTTTTTATTTCTAGCAGAGTAACTCCAATTCAACAGGGTATTTAATCTTCGTCATTTCTTTTCTTTTGATCCTTGAATGAGTCCCAATTGTTTTGGGACAGATGTTGATTCGACTTAATGAAAAACAGACTCTTTCGAAGTGCAACCAAGCAACATTGTATCTGTTGTTGTTGTAGTTGTTGTTGTTGATGATGATATATGTTTAAAAGATTCTGTTTAACTTAACTCAAATCAACAGCTGCCACACAAACTCCAATCAGGAAACGACATATATACATATATATATATATATATATAGTTGATTGCATGTGCTGTGCGTTGATTGAGAGTTAAAAAATATTCTCCAATCAATTGAAAATTGCAAGAATGCAGTTAAATTAAAGGGCTGTTAAAAACAGGTTTCAATTGATGGCCGCACAAAAAACTGCTATTCATTTCTTGATTGACACTAGAAAATGCTTGCGTGTATTTTTTTAACTTTATTACAACTTTATAGCGACCTTTTATTGTGCGGCCAACAAAAAAAAAAAACGATTTTATTTTTATACGTACAAGCTGAGCAAACAACCAGACACATATATATATATATATATACGTTTGCGTATCAGAAATAAGAGCAGTGTGAAATGCGCTTGCGGAGTGGTTCTCAAGTACAACTCAAACTGCCTCTTGTTTGCAAATCAATGGCAACTTAGCCAACATGACAAGCTATCTTTAATTTATAGCGCAACAGATGATGATGCAAAAATGATGATATATATATATATATGTGTGACTCAGCAAGTGCGTCGACTGATAACGTTAATCGGCTTATTGCAGTTGGGTCTATAAATTTTGGGCAATTCCGACACATCGATAAAGATATCTAAATTAATTAATACACATAGCACGTGAAAATACCGGTCTAATTAAAATTGCAATACATTTAAGGAAAAAACTGGTCACGTTGGATAATAAATGCAATTCTCACTGAGCTCGCGCTGTAAATAAACAGACAGACAGCCATAAATAAGAAAAAAAAAATATTTGCCTGCATTTGTTTATGTACATACAAAAAAAAAGCGCTTTGCTGGGTTCACTAATCGTATAAAAAAGCGATAATGAAAAAACAAAGATTCAGCACAAATTTTATTAAGTCGGTTTTTATTTTATTCATTTATTTTTTTGCAGCCGGATTAGAACTTTCACTTCTCAACTTTTGTATTGGATTGGAAAGCACTCGAAATCGAACAAAATGAACACAAATCGCCACAAAATTGAAGTAATTTGTATCTGAAGTTGAAGTTAAGTTGAAACTGAGTTTAATTCAAGCATTTTGTCACATTAATCGTTGCGTGTGTTTTTCACTCTCAAACAATGTGTTTAACTGTTGTAATTAACCAGGCTTGTCATTGGCTTCGCTGCTGAGCTGTAATAAATGTGTGTGCGTGTGTTTGCTTAAACGATGCCAACAACGGCCGACTGACCGACTGACTGTCAAGACACTGACTGACGCCAAACTGCACAGCGCCAAATACACTTATACACTACACTTACACTGGAAGTCAGTCACACACTGGAAATCCGCCGCTAATTTATCATAACAAGCGCAACCAAAGCAAGCAAGCTAAGCAAGCAAACCAAGCAAAAGCAAACAAAAGTTCGCCAAACGATTGAAGCTTTTGTTTTGTATTTGGGGATTTTTGGTTTTTTCGTATTTGGTTTTTACACTTCAAATTCGAGTTGAATATTCGTTTGTGTATTTAAATTCAATTTACTTCGCGTTCTAAAAATATTCACATGTTGGTTTCTCTCAAGTGCGTAATTGAATACACCGTTTAATTTTCGTATATTAAATTTAAATATTTGTAAATAAAATTTAAAACAAAAGATAAAAGTGGTAAATTTAAATATTTTTAAGTAAAATTTAAAAAAAAAGTAAAAAAAGTGCATTTTTGAATACTTGATTTTATTTAATTTCACATTTAAATCAACATATATTTAAATAAAATTTAAAACAAACGTTAAAAAAGTCGCAATTAAAAGTGAGTTTTTAAATTTCAATTTGTAATTAAAAAATAAATTTGGATACAAAATATTTTATTCTATTATTATTATTATTATTATTATTAAGAATACATTTCATTAACCCCAAAATTATCATATTCATTATTTTATTTTATTTATTTTTTCACTTTAGACTTGCATTTATTTCATCACTGGTTATGAAACATTTTCTATTATTAAGCTCAGATTAAATAAATTTTCTTATTTTTTTCATTTTCAATATTATAATTTTTATGACAAGAGTAATGCGGAAAAACACAGGAAAAACCCCACTCAATAAGTTGTTAGCTAAACATAGCTTTACAATAATTCCACTTTAATTTCATTAACATTTTTATTGTGATTTTCAAAAAAAGCAAAATTATAGCAAAATTCGTATTCGAAAGAAATAATAATAGATGAGATATACATATATATATGATATATCAGGTGTGACCTATTAAATGACTAACTAAGTTTTAATGCTGCCACTAGGCCAATGCTGTTTGTTTATTTATTAATAACAAACAACGATTAAGTGACCCAAAAAAAAACTGCTATGGCTACTTAAAACACCTTCCTTATATTCCCATATATGTGTGTTAAATGTTTCCTTGTAGCATAACTCAAAGTTAATAACTTAAGTAATATCAAATTTTTATAAAATACAAATTTTAATTTTTTTTCCACATTTTTTGAGTAATTTACTATAAATGAATACATTTTTTACTTAAATATAAATAATAATTGAAACTGACTTAAAATAAATAAGCAATAAATTAAAATAAATATTCAGTTTTTAGAACTTGATTCATATTCGAATTTTAATTATTAGCAAATTAATGAATTTTTGAACGTGCAAGCAAAGGTGGAAAATTCCAACTCACTTCCAATAAATATATAAATATCATTTTCGAACTTGTGATTAAACTTGCTTCATTTAATTGATAAAAAGTTAATGAATATTTCCACTTTTAAAAAAATGAAAAGAATTGAAACTGACTTCAAATAAATATATATATATAAAAGCTATAAACTTGGCCTATTATTATGCCATAATAAACACTATCGGTTCCCGTTGATGACTGAATAAGTGCCTTCAGTTCCAATAAGAAATTTCCGTCTACAACTTAATTTTAGCGTTCTTGTCTACGATTGTGTTCACATTGATAGACGAATGTTTTTCAAAACCCATTCAAGTTTGAATTTTTGAGATAAGATTAGCTTACCTTACTTGCAGTTTTAAGGTCCATCAAGTCTTTACAGCCACGATTGTAAATAATAATCAGCAAAAGGTAGACAAGATAACAAAAATCATATTGAACACATTTCAACAGTTTCTAAGAAAAGTGATTTAATATGCACACACACGCACACACACACACATGCAGACACACACACGCTCACACACAGAAATACACAAGAAGCCGCATCTAAAAAATAATAAATTAAACATCAAGGAATATAACTGAACATAACTGCATAAATTTAGTCAGTTACTTAT
This sequence comes from Drosophila cognata, assembly GCA_035041535.1. Classification (NCBI taxonomy): domain Eukaryota; kingdom Metazoa; phylum Arthropoda; class Insecta; order Diptera; family Drosophilidae; genus Drosophila; species Drosophila cognata. The sequence goes on along the minus strand of JAWNLC010000571.1, from coordinate 4,330,349 downwards.
ATATATAGTCGATACAATTGTGCAAACATTCAAAATTCCAATTAAATATCACAGTTTACAAACTGATATTAAGAAGGAAAAGATTGAATAAATAAATTAGAAATTATATATAAACATAAATTGGGGGATTAGGATGCGGCGTTCGAAGTGTGTAGGCAGCAAAAGAGGGCACAGTATAAGGCAACAATAGCTGAGTATTCTGTTATATATTCCACATATATATGTATATATATATATATATATACCTATATATATTCCAGTTCAGGATTAATCACTGCTGCTTGCTGTTGCTGTGTGCAGCTCGTCGATTCTTCTCGAGGATTAAAGCGCGTCTGCAATTATAAGATTAAAAGTTAAAGTTTAAATATATATATATATATATATATAAATATATACAGTTAATTGCAACTCACCGATATCGCTCGTAGAAGCCGACAATGGTGCCTAGTTCCTGCTTGAAGAGACGCACCAGCATGCTATCGAAACCCTCCAGTTCGGGCAGACTAAACATATTGAAATGCAGCAGATGATCCTTCGTAGAGTCCGCCTCCGAATAGACTGCCAACCATTTGGGTATCTCCTCCAGCAGGTAAGGATTCGCCGGCACCAAAGCGTTGTGGGTGTGCGATGGCGGTGAATACATTGTTGCCTCCGGTCGAATGGCTTTCGGCGGCTCCGCGGACGTTGTGTAAACGTAGTAGGATGTGAGACAAGGATGCTGTCGCTGGCACTGGCCCGTATACTGATTCTCGTAGTAGGTGCCGTGCAGCTTGGAGACGACACGGCGCCAACCAACCGGCAATCCCTCGCGCTCCAACGGATGATTCCAGTGCGTTGTGTGCGCATTGTGATCAATGTAGTATTTGCGGCCGTGCAGCGTGTATTGTGTGGCCCAACCGGGTGGCAGGGGCAACTCCTCGCTCTCGCTCAACGATTGCTGTGACGGCACCTTTTGCAGTGCTCCATTGCCGTTGTTCGCATCCGTCGAGGATGCATTCGATGCCGGCGGCGTCAATGGCGGTGCATACAGCGATTGTACAGAGGCGGAGGCGCCGCGAACACTACCCGAGCTGCCGCCCAATGAGCCGATGGAGGGCACAGGCAAATGATGGGGATGCGCATGTCCATGTGCATGTCCATGTGGATGCGGTAGATGATGGGGATGTGGATGTGGATGATGATGCTGCTGCTGCTGATGATGATGCTGTTGTTGTTGTTGAGCTAGCGTCGCTGAAGATGCAGTGGTATTGCTATAAATGGGAGATTCGGAGCGCTGGGATTGAGTGACGCGCATTGAGGAAACACGATACGGATTCTCATAGATGGGATACGAATCACTTGAATAGCCAGTCATTTGTTGTTGCTGCTCCATGGGTGATCTGCAAGGAGTATCGATTAAAGAAAGCTGACAGCAAAACCAATCCTTACCTTGTGAGCGGATAACGTGTCTGATGACTTTTGGCGGCGACTGTTGAGGCATCGAAACGCAGCATGGAACCATAAGCATTTTGTTGCTGCAGTCGCTGCTGCTGTTGCAGGGCAAACTGTGCCGGGGATGTGGAGGAGGCGGAGTTCGCTGTTTGTTGTCGTGGCATTTGCAGCATATTTGCATAGGATGCGCTAAGCAAACCCTGATCCGCATCATAGCTAGTCGTGGGCAGATGCGACTGCGAATGCTTCTGCGTAGAATAGCTGCGCTGAAATGGCGACGATGACGGCGACGATTGCTGGCGGCGCATCCGCTCCATTTGCTCAATATTCACATAGTTGTTATTGTGATTGTTGTTGCCCTGCATCATCAGCTGGCTGCTGCTGCTGGCGCCACGAAATTGTGCCGGGGCATGCGTCGCAGCATTATTGTTGTTGTTGAGCGGCAGCTGACTTTGGGCGCGCCGCGCATGGTAATAATCCGGCTGAGCATCGTTGCAGGAGTAGGTGTTGCGGCTGCTGCTCGAGCTGCGCAGCTGCTTAAATTCACACGATGGCGAGCTGCTCGCACAGCGTTGCAACGACTTCTTTTTCGCTGCTGCAGCTGCGGCAGCCGCATTCCGGTGATTGTGCTGCGCCTGATCTGTGTAGGATGTCCACACATTGATCACCGGTATTTCCGGTGGCGTCTCCTTTTTCACATACTTGCCGACGACGCCCTCCTTGTGTGCCTGCGTTTTGTCCTTGCTCCGGCGCGAGAGCATCGTCTGTTTTCGATTGCACAGCAAAATTGTTAAATAGTTCATGCAACGCCGCCGTCGTCTATTTTTTTCGTCTTCGTTTGTCTTTGAATTTGACTTTTTTACTTTATTATTTGCTGCTGCTAGCCAACCAAAATTTCCTTAGTGCATTTTGTGTGTGTGTGCGGCGAACCACTGTTAACTGGAGCCGATTGCATGAACAGTTCAGTTCCGTGATCAGTCGTTGTTAAGAGAATACATAACGTGATTTGCTAGTTTGGCAAGCGTATAAATTTTAATTAAAAATAGCTATTAATAGCTGTCAATTAGTAATGTTAAGCTACATAGTTTGCATGTTTGCTTGCTTTGTTCTGAAAATATACCATATCGATAAGCTATCGATAGGCAGCGGTTGGCTCTCGCCGACCTGCCAACTCGCTAAATGAGCAATTTAATTCGATTCGATTTCTAAGATTTTATTTCAGTTTCGAACAACTCTCAATGTTTTCATTTCGAATCAAAACAATTAATTATTGATGATGCTACTCCACTCCTTTAGTGGTGTCCCTGGGCCTCGGCCTCCAGCTGTTCCTTAGACTTGTAGCCGACCTGTTCTTCGGGCGTGTGTGGCCAGAAAGTGGGCTTGTTAAGTGGATCCAAAGCGCTGTCGGGGAATGCATCGCGATAATCCTCCATGGTCATCTGGTCGTATGGAAGCAGTGACTTCAGATGGGCAATCTCCTTCTGATAGTTCTGGATACGCTGCTCCGACGCCTTCTTGTACGAACCAATCTCTGACTGGGATTCTTTGATCTCGGCATCCACCTGTGGCGACACACTGTCCTTGGGATATGGCACCGACACCGCATCATATTGCTTCTGGAAGCTGTCGACGAGGCCGGCAACGGGTACCAGTCGCTTGTAGTAAGCCCAATCGATCTTTGGTGGCGTCTCCGGATTCGCCATCACGGCACGCACATAAATATCCGACTTGGTCTTGAAGGCGCCAAAGCTGCTCTTCTGGTTCGCCGGAACACGTTCCGCGAGTGCGGACCAATTTATCGAAGATGCGGCAATTCGGCGTGCGGCCATTTTTATGCTAGAAATTAAAACAAAAACTGTTAGTAACTTAGTCAAGCAACAAAATAAACAAAACTTATGCACGATTCTTCTCAAAGATTCCAAAAGTTTTGCCTATTTTCAGTTTGCAGCCAAAATGAGTTCTGCAACAATTATGTAATTTTTGTCGCAACAGAAAATGTACCACAAATATATTGTAAACGTTAACTGCAAATGATATTATAAAATATTATATGCGTGCACTGCTTTGTGAGTTTTGTAAATTGATTTCAACCTTTTTTCTATCAAATTATTATGTATAATTCTTACATGCAAATTTTCACACGACTTACTTCAATAAAAGACTTATTATCGACAGTCAGGCCTATCGAATAGTTGTAGTCGAGAATCGTTCGCATAACATATGTTACATTTAACATTTGGTCACACTGGACGCACTTGTTATTGCTGTTGGGCTATTGGCTATTGCAATTGTTGCTATTATTCTTTAATTAAAATGTTGAAACTTTTGCCGTATGGATTGCAACAAATGCGCGCGCTTTCATCGGCAACGGCATCCGTGACGCGATTACATCGATCTGTGTATTGTCGCATCTATCCAACAGTTGTTGTGCACCCCGATGGATCTACGATTAAAATTCGATATCACGAACCACGTAAAATAATTAAGGTAAATTACATAAGCATTATGAATAATGAATGTAATTGCCAACATGTAGTTACATTTCAGCTACCATTGGATCTGAGCACATTGTCGGATTCAGAGCGCAAGGCGCGTTTGGAGGCTCGAAAGCCGCGAAAGAAGGTGAAGATTATGGACGAAGTGGAGGACAACTTTAATGCTAAAAAGTATATGAAGTTCATCAAAAAGCATAAATAGACTTTTAATCACAATAAAGATATTGTAATTTTTTTTATAACAAAACCAATTCTGATGGACAAATGTGATGATCAAAACAAAAAAATATAATAAAGAAAAGTATTTTTATGGCAAAATTAAAAAATACCAGTATTGAGTTTGCAGGGTTAGCTGTTGGTATATTTGCGTTAGCCGAGTATGGTCACACTTGCTAAATTAATATGTTAAAATAATCGAGACAGAAGCGAAGCTTGACGTGGATTCGCGTCGTGAGTTATTTTGCATACGATTTTACGCGATTGCAAATGAAAATAATAAACAAAAAATTACCCATTGCTTCTTTATTGCATATATATAACTTTGCACATCATTAAAAATACTTACCGAATCGGAATGTCGGCTCGTTAAGTGCATCATAGAAAAATGTTATCGTTTATAAAAAAAAACGTACATATATACAAATAAATATGTATAAATGTATGTAAACAAAACGAAGACATTAAATTTAGTGAAATTTTGCTTTCAAGCTCCAAGAAAAAGTTATAATTTTGTGTTCAACTTGTGACTGTGTATTAATTTCAAATTTGAATACAATTGCAGCCAAAAAGAAAAAACACATACACACAAAACGTACTTATTGGATTATAACAACTAAAATAACTGGTAAATATATATACATTTTATTACTATTTGTATACATTTTTGTTTGTAAGAAAAAAACATTAATTGTGAATTTTTCTTTAAATGGGATCTAAAAATGCATTTGTATGCAATGTGTGTCTGTGTAGGCGTCTCTGCTTGATTGTGTGTGTGTGCTGATGTGTGTTGGTGTGTAAGTACTTGGTACATGTTTCGTTCTCTTTTCTGCTGCATTTTCGTCGGAAGCGTTTGCTGCCCATAGATTTGACCTTTGCCTGGGACAGTACATCAATATTTCTGTAACAAAATATTATTAAATATACACTATATAATTCCTAAATATACGTGTGTATTTTTAGCAATGTATATATTAAATAAATATCTATAACTATTATGCATATTATACACAAGTTTTGCTCTGCTCTGCCCTTTGCTCCGCCTCCTCATTTATGTCTGTCTGGCTGTGTGTGCGTGTATGTGTGTGTCGGTGTGCGATTGGAATGCTGTTTTAATGCGGAGGGCTACACACACACAGACACACACACGCATATCTAAATATTTTTGTAAGCAGCGGAAATGTAAAAATAACACAAACTAAGCGCAGATGATGGGAAAGAAGCTTCATCGTCTTGTTTTCCAATACCATCAAATTGCATTCTCTTTTTCTTTTCCCGTTTTTTTTCTCTCTTTTCTTTTTACTGGAAAGACACTTTTTAACGTAAAGTGCAAAATGCGGCGACAGATGTTTCACTTCTTATTATGCATTCATTCATTCATTTATATGTATGTGCTTGTGTGTGTATATATGTTAAACCATTGCTGCATTTGAAGTCAGTGTGAGTGATTCAGTGTGATGCTTATTGGATTTGGTGGTGGTGGTCGGCGGCGGCCAAGCACCAATTGTAGTTTCCGTTTTGCACCTTTTTTCGCTTGATGCCAGCTGCATATTCACTACGTATGTGTGTGTTCGTGTGCCTGTACTAGTTGGTGTTTTTTTGCTCTGTCTTTTGATGTTCGTCTTCTGATTTTGTTGTAGTTTTCTTTTCTTCATTTCTAATTCTACTTGCACTTGAAGTCGAAAATAAACCAGGCGAAAACAATTTCTTTCTTTTTTTTGCATTTTAAAACTAATTTAAATAGTTCTCAAGCCACGAAATATACACATTTTTTCACAGTGCAAGAATTTGCAGTTTACAGTGCAAATATGTATTTGGCAAATTTCAACAGCTAAAAAATTCTTAATCGAATTCTTTGCAGATCAAAAAAATTGATAAATAAATATCCCAATTTGTCGATTGCCAAAAAAGTACTTCTCGCTGCAGGCAATATCCCATTTCGTCAAATTATTCAATTGAAAAAAAGTTATTTGATTTGATTTTGAACTATTTGAATTTAAATCGTTGCTTGGCATTTGCAATTTTATTTAGATGATAAAACAAAACATTTGCTCCACTGTGCGACAATTGTTTTTTATTTTATCTGTGTCTGGTCTCTGAGTGTCGCTCTCTCTGTGTGCCTCAGTGGCCCATTTGCGTCTTATATGTTTTTGTTCTTAAAAACTCTAGATCGCTTTGTTTATAGAACTTTATCATCAGTTGTTTGCGTTGTGTTCTTAATTATTGTCATTTTATTGTACGCTGACTCGAAAAAAAAGAGTTTATTGTCTTTGTGCAATATCCGGGAAATGTTTGAGAAAATCGCGAAAATGGCACACAGTCTTCAAGCAACTGTGATCCAGTGTGGAAGGGTAGTCAGATACTCCTGATAATTTTCCCCCCATTGATCGCGAGTGCTTTAAATAATAAACAACAAAGTTCTTGCTGATTTCTCATTTAATTCGCAGTGACATTTCGAGGTGTTTAGTAATGCAGTTAGTGATAAGTTTTCTGGCCAAATTTTCGATTTGCTCGACTATTTTTGCCATTATCTTATCTCAAGGTTTGCTGATAAAGAGGTGCAAATCAAATTGCCAACTTGATGTTGTTGTCATATTATTTCCGATTAGAACACACACACAAAAGGCAACTATTTGTTATGTCATCATCATTTGTTTATCAGTCCTTGCAGCTGCTGCTCGCGGTTCGCCAGCCGCAAACCATTTTTTTTTTCGATTTTTGGCACAGTTTATTTGAAGGTACAAAAGCGACGATAGCGCGGTTCCAGTGTATTGTGGCGACTGTCCCTGGTGGCAAAAAATTCTTGGATATATTCGTGATTTACATTAAAGTGTTTGCTTTTGGTTTTTTATTGCAAATAATGTGTTTTGTCAAAATAGCAAACAACTCTGAAATTGCAGTGCAATTTAATTCAATTCACGTCAATTCAAATTAAGTCATTTTAAATCACACGCTCACGTGAATACTAAATAATATAAAGATACCTGTTTACGAATTTTAATGCAGGCTATATTTAAATATTTATTATCTGAAAATAGTCAATTATCGTTCTCGTGGTGATGTGTGCTGGGCAAAGTTCGTTCAGTACGTATTTGAAATCTTATCAACTTAACTTAGTATAGCAATATATATATATATATATATATATATATATATAAATAGTGCTGCTTCAGCTACACCACTCAGATCAAGCTTTACATATATATCGATTTAACCTTGAGCCAATTTTAAAGAAGGCCCCTAACTTAAGCACGTAACTTTACAAAATTAGAGTATATTTTACAAAAAAAAATAATACAAATTTGCTTGAGGAGCATACAAATATTATTGCTGCTTTTATTGATCGCAAAAGCCAAAAGATGTCAACAACAAATATTGACTTTTTCTGCCACTTGCTTCGTAAGAAGGCAAACTAAAATATTGATTTGTGTGGTATAGCTACGGAAGAAAAAATAATCAATCATCACTCAACAATAGGGGCATTCTAGTTTTCATTATGCTGAAAGCATATTCCAAAAATAATGAAAAATCGTGAGTGATTGAAAAGTGGTTTTCAAATGTTTATTTTATAAAGATAAAGTCTGATTTAGGAGAGAACTGCAAATTGAAAAATGTTCGCATAGCCATTTTGAAATGATATTTATTATAATAAAGAAAAAAACACTTGCAAGGTAAATATTGATAATAACATAATTCATTCGGATTATGATTAATCACATTTGATATTCCAAGGATTCGTGATGGTTTTTAGATCTGACGGATGTTTTTGGTAACTCAAAATATATGTAATGAAAAATTTTGAATGTTCTAAATGTTATTCATATATAGTATATTGGGTTATTATTAGACTTTGTCTTCGAATCACCATAATAATAATTAATCTTATTTATTTCTTATTACGACACATAACAAGATAATCAAGATAATTATATGGATATATATTATTTTTACATTTGAAGTGTTTCCAACATACAAAACATGAAAGCAAATCACAGACAACTCGAGCAGAGCACATTTTGTAAGCTCTCAATTTTAATTTTTGCAGGCACTGTATGTGCACGTGAGGACGAACCATAAATATTTGGCAAAGTAATTAATGTCTCTCCGAACCATATTTTAAATGCCTCATAAGCTGAAGCAAAACAGCACAGATTCAATTAACAGAGATAATATAAATATTGTTGGAGATCGAGCAAAATTCATAATTATCATATTGATTCTAATTATTGGTGCTGCGTTTTAATAAATATACTTGCGAACAAAGCGAAGGTTGTTTAACTAACACAAAAAAACAATGTGCACATTAAATACAAATAATTATTGCTCAACTTGTTTATTAAACCATATTTTTAGTTTTCCTTTACTAAACTATATTTTTCTTCTTCTTCTTCTTAGACTTCCAGAGCGCTTCCGTTTGAGTCAAATCTTCCGTTCAATTGTGTGCCAAACTGACAAATGACGTCTCACAGCTACTCGTTTTTTGTTTTTGTCATTTAATAGAAGAAAAAAAATACATATGAAAAATTGTTGTACTTAAATTTTTAATTAGTTGTCAACTAACTTGGCCAAATAATTGTAGTTTTTGTAATTGCTGTGCTAGGGTCGTGCCAAATAAATTGATTGACATCTAACTGTCTGGCTGGCAACGTGTTCGCGTTCGTGTTGTACCGCCCTGCACCACCACCCATTGTGAGAGTGTCCAATGTGAGTTTGCCACATACAAACGTAGCTTAATCCAGCCAAAAAAAAAAAAAACATCCTTCCACCAACAACAAACAAAATACGTCGTAGCTGATAAAAATGAGCCTAAACCAACACAGTGGTCCCGGTCCGCCGGAAAACAACATCAGCAGCGGCAGCATCATAAAGCAGGAGAGATCTTGTGATCAGGTGGATTCCTCCAATCCGTTCCTGTGGCAGGACAACACACCGGGCATGTGTGGTTCATCGTCGTACAGAGTTGCCGGCCTGCAGGAGAAGGCAAATGGTGATATGTTCCCGGCTGATGTGACATCCTCCGTGCTCCACAAGGACAGCAGTAATGCTACTAACGCTAATATCACCATTAACGGTGGCATCACCAATGGCCATCCACCGCCAGTGACACGCACTATATCCTCGGATCGACTTGTCACCGGCTCATCGTGCAAGGCTTTGCGTACGGCTGTCTCAGCCCTATATTCGGTGGATGATTTTGTCAAAGAGAAAATCGGTTCCGGTTTTTTCTCGGAAGTTTACCGGGTAAGTGGCGAACAACTTTTTCTTTTTCAATTTGGCTTTTGTCAAAAATATACAGCTGTTCGAAAATACATTTCATAAGAGCTAGCAGAGTTTTGAAAACTTTTTGAATATGCCCAGCTTTAGGCAGAAACGTAGCTAAAAGCTTTACATAAGTATCTGTGTAATGTATGTTTACATACATATATCATATATTATAGAAAGTTTCTTCTGAAGAGCTCTGCGTAATTAAATGGCGCTTCAGTTATTAAAACAGCATTTTAAGAGCTGTTGGAAACTCGTGCACCCAAAACGTTTAATAACGTTTAAAAAACAGCTGAAATCTTTTATTTGTCTTAAACTTTCGATTTTCTCTTCTGTTTTTTTTTTTTATTGCTTTAGAACTTGTTCGGCTATGATTAAAAAATATGGCGTTTTACTTTCGAAAATAAGATATGGGAAGTAACATTCAATCCTATTGTTCTTTTCCTTGTTGGCTGTGTGTCGACTTATTATTTATTATGTTCTTTGTTGAATCGTAAACATTTCAATGTGTACTTCTGAAATTTGACTGATAACATTGTTGAAAACCAATTCTATCTATCAAATAAACATTTTCAAGATTGTGTACTTGAGTGAGACGTCATAAAGGGATCTATTCAACAATATGAATTGAACTTGTTTAGCCATAATTCAGATATATGACGTCTGAAAACACACCTTATTGACTTTAAAATTCCAACTTATTGTTCTCATATCTCTTTCTTGTAGACTGTGCCGAATTTTGTTTATATTTATTTTATTCTTTGTCGAATTAAAAACATTTCGACTTGAACCTGTAATGTGACTGATAATGATAATGAAAATGCTGCTAAACTTCTTAATGATTACTTCATTTTGGCTATTTGAAAGTACGAATAACATTTGGGACCAGTGAGAAACCATAAAATGGAGACATTTTCAATAATATTAATTGCCAAAGGCATCTTTTGTGTCACATAATAAGCGATTCAACCACAAAAAAAGTGACTGGGAATTAAACTCGTTCAAAGTCGATAAAAAAAAACCTGTGACTACATTTCGAAATGTCATAAAGGGAGGGTATACAATTGTCGTTAACTTTCATTTTCGTTTTTTGTGTTTTGACCAAATTTGTATAGACAAATTTCGTTACTATTTTTCTTTTATATATTTTTTGTCATGCATGCTGATAACAATGATGCCGTGGAAAAAACGTTACAAACCTTTCAGCTTACTTCCAAAGTATTTTTTCTTTGATGAAAGTTTAAAAAAAGAAATAAATACACACACACACACGCACACACTCGTAAAGTGTTTATTGTTATTCATTGATAAATTCATCATTATACTAAAAAAAAAAAAAATGTCACTTCACTTTCATGGTGAAAAGTGCACATTTTATTTTTAAACAATTTTTCGTAACTGATAAACAATTTATTTTCATATCGTTGAGTATTCAGCATTTGCGTGCGCATTTCTCACGTGGTCGCGCCATAGTGCGGTGAATAAGAGTTCCATGTGCGCAACACAATACACAATGAAATAGCTTAGTGCGGTCTCCATGATGCATGATGTGTCTGGGATGTGGAGTAGTACCCTCTAATGTTGTGCGTGTCGTGTGTGTTTGTGTGTGAGGTGCGTTCACTTGTCCGTTATTCCATTCCATTCCATTCCATTTTGTTCATTGCTTGGATGATTCGATTACATTTCCGGATCGCATCGGATCACATCGTCGGTAGCTGCAAGTCGGAAAGTTCACATTTAGGATTAACTGTAATTTATAATTATGGTTTGCCTTTAATGTTGTGCTTTGCCGCGTCTCGGCTTCAATCGAAGTGTGTCGAAGTCATTAAAAATGTTGCCAACATTATTTATTATCAAATATTGAACTTTAGCAGTAAAACTTAAATAAATAATAATCGCAACCATAATTGGATTAAGTATTGCAATATTTATTGGTTTTTTTTTTTTCTTGCATTTATTGTTTTTAAAAAAAGAAACGCACATGCAACAATTTGAAAGGAAAATCAATTTACATAACAATCAATTCGCTGAGTTTTGCGAAAAATGCTTTACGCACAAATCAGCCGGCAAAAACACTTTTAATAACAAAAGCTGTTACGTTTAATAGAAAGAAGAAAAAACAGCCCACAGCAGCCGCCGATCCAAATGAAAGTCTTCAAAAGTCTTATATAAGAGCCAGACTTAACCAAAACCAGCAAACGCCAATTCCAATCAGTACCGTAATCATTTGGTATGCGCCTATTGTGATATGTTTGATATTGTTTTCCTTGCCCGTATTGCACACCTTCAAATGTTATATAATATTATTGATAAGATATTTTGTAGCTTATAGAATAATCTATGATTTTACATATGTACATATGTCCATTAAGTGAAATGTGCGTTTTTCTTTTGTTTTTTTTTTTGCGTTGAGTTTCCGCAAACAAAAGAAATCAATATTCATTAAGAGAAGACAGTGTTGACAGGACAGGACGTTTAACGGTATTTCATACCTCTGGTCATTAATATAAGTCTTGTTTTTTTTTTTTTTTTACTTGTTTGCCTAAATCATACTTATATAGCAACAAGTTAATTAAAAAAAAAATAATAAAAAAAAGAAAGCAAATGGAAACAAATTGTAACGTTTAATTGTATTTATTTTTGCAAAATGGGAACATTTGCAGTTAGTTCGTTTGTTAGCTTAGTTAGTTAGGACGCAAAAAATAAACGACTGGTTGCACATGCAGCTGCCACATCGGCTGCAGCCATTGCGTGCGCGTCCAGCGTGGAGACATATATATATATATATATGTGATTAATGTTTTAATTTGGAGTTTAATTCACTCAGCCTGTTTCAAGCGATATTTTTTTTGTGTCTCGCGCTGTTGAGTGTTTAAATCAACTTAGTTTACAACAATTTGCCCTTGCTCGCATACTTGTTTAGGTATGTTAATGTATGTGTGTGTGTGTGCGGGTGTGCATATGTGTGGTATATGGGCCTTATCATTATATGCCCAATATCGTGCGATGTGTCATCGGTTAAGCTACGATATGTTGTGTAGCTGCCAAACACCCACTTGCATCTATTTTTACACTACACGCGCCCCACGTCGCGTGATCTGCCCACAAAATGTTGGTACGATTTGTAAGTGTGCCAAATAATTTTACGATGTTGCTTGCTTTCGAGAATGTTTCAAAAAGATGCATATAAATATATGCATATATATATACATATATATGCTTGTTAAGGTGTGTGAAGATGCATGTATGTGTGTAGTGTGTACATAAAGGCGCTACAGTATATCAATGAAGACAGCAATGGGCGTATTTTGATGTGCACATCAAGTGCAAAACAGTTGGCAATAATTTTGGGGCTTGTTAAGCACGAAATGCAGCCAGAAACATTTGTTCAAATATTACTCATTTATTTTTTTGTTTATTTAATGTGGCCTAAACGGCCGACAATTTAAAAAAAAAAAACTCAAATAATTCTCACTTAATTATTATTGTTTCGTTTAATATGGACTAAGCAGGCGACAATTTCGAATAAATGTTTTATAATATGACTCATTTATTTATTTGTTTATTTATTTTGTGGACTAAAATTCATTTACATTTTTCAAACAGGTTTAAAGAAAACTTGATTATTTTTGATTTGTTTATTAATATTGACGAAAAAATATCAACATTTTTCTTTTTAAATTATGATCTTATTTTTTGTATTTATTTAACGGCTGACAATTAAAAAAGATCAATATGCACAAATTTAATTTTTAGAAAGTAAAGGGAAGTAATGAGAGAATCAAATAAAATAAAATTAAAATAAAGTATATATTAAATACACAATAATATTGTGTGCCACAGAGTACGGTTTAAATATTTTGAATTCTTGGTTTGTTGTTAGTTGGGGAATCCTTTAGTCAAATGATGCACATTGCACGCAGAGGAGTAAGAGGTGTAAATATGATAAGTATTAGGTGTTAGGTGTTTGGATTATTATCTTTATTGGGTGTTTCCAAGACTCAAATTACTAATAAAAAATAAATAAATAAAATAAACATGCTTTTCTTTTGCCATCTATTTTAACACGATGCATTGCAGAAAAACAATGCAATTGATGCACACTTTCTATTTCAACTGCACGCGACAACTGCTCACAAGTGTTAATGAAACAAAAATTACAAATGTGCGAGTGTGTGCGTGTGTGTGTCTGTGTGTGTGTGTGTGGGAAGTGTTAAGGGGGGTTATTGTACTTGATAGGGGTTTCAATATACATTGTAAATTTCATACGGGGATAACGATGTACAAACTTGTATACGGTTAATTTCCACCGGGGTTTTTTTTTATTTATTTTTTTTGTTGAAACGAAACTAAAGAGCGCGAACAAACCAAACAGAAGACGCCAACACACAACACCATTGGCAACAAAATAATATACATTTTGTGTGTGTGTGTTTTTTGTTGTTGTTGTTGTTTTTTTTCTCTCACATTTGAAATGTGAAATTGAATGAGCTCTGATGCGCGGCTTAGTTGCTTGCTCGGCATACCGTTAGCCCCCCACCTGAAACCTCCTCCTTTGCCTGTAACCTCCCCCTCCCCTTACCACTGCTTGATTTGTGCAGCCAACTGTACCTACTCCTATCTTGAGTGTGTGTGAGTGAGTTGGTGTGTGTGTGTGTGTGTGTGGGGTAAAAAGCAATTATTTATTTCTTACTTTGCAGTAGCAGCATTTCACTTTTCTTCTCGACTTTTATACTTACCACGGCTTGGTGCCTTGCAAAAATTTTGTTTTATTATTGTTTTTTATTTGTTTTTCTTTTTTTTTTGTGAAGCGAGTGCATGTGAAGTTTTGTTATTGAACTTATGAGACTATGTTACATATTTATACGTTAGTTAGTTAGTTATGTGTTCGCCGTAAAGTGAAAAGATTCATGCATATTTTAATTCTTGATTGAGTTATGAGTTGAGTTTGTGATTAGTGGTATTACCAAACTAAATTGAACAATTTATTATTATGAAAACAAATTGCGCTTAAGTATCATCGTACATTCATTGATGTAACTTTGCCACAGCATTCTTAACTTACTGGTATTGTCAAAAATTAAAAGTAGGAATAATGTGTTTAAAAAAATTACAAATTGTGTTACCAAAGTATTATAAGTATAGAGGCCAAACCATAATCAAAGCAATGTTTGAACCACTGCCTAAATGAATGCATGAATTTTTACACTTTATCAAGGATTTTTAAGGTATTTCCACACACATATATATATATACATATACCAAACAGGCCAATAACTGTTCGCAAGATGAACATGCCTTAAAGTAAAAAAAAAACGGCGAAAATAGTTCTTAATATCTAGTAGGGCCTCCTTTTGTCCTTATAACTGCTTCAAAATGTGTGGGCATACTTTTGACCAAGTTACTGATGTCATTAGTAATAAATAGGATTAAGATAAGGCGACATTTTTCGTTGTTTATTGTGGCAAATCATCAAATTCGTTGATTTCGCTGCTATTTCGGTACTCGATTCTTATCAATATGCCTGAAATAAACTTTATCTGCGCATTTCAAACGGGATCTTCTATACTAAATTTATAGTCATAAATTTGAAATTGTGGTTTTAAGAACGCGTAGATTTATGGTTGAAATGAAATGAACTTTATCTGTTCACATTTTATGGCAAAATTTAAGTCTGTGTAAGTCTGTGGCACTTAGTCACTCAGAGTGTTGTTGTCGGCACATCAAGAAATAAACATTGTGTTGACTATTTAACACAGCTGGCAGTCTTCGCTTAGTTTTTGTTTTGCTTAGTATTGATATACACAACAACAACAACAACAACAACAAAAAAGACGGGCAAAAACTAATTGATTTTTACGCTGTGTGCTGTGTGTTGAGTGTGTGTGTTGCATAATCGTAAAAAGGCGCCCATAGAAAAACAAAAGACGGGAGAGATAAAATGTTAAATGCAAACTCAATTAAGCTTCTAGGTAATAAGCCCATCAGTTGTAAACAAGCCTCAGCCCATTTTGCAGCAAACTAGTTTATTGTAAGTTGCACCTCAGTGCTGCTGCTGCTGCTTTTGCTGCTGCTGCTGCTGCTGCTGTTGCTGCTGCTACTTTTGCTGCTGCTGCTGCTGCTGCTGCTGTTGTTGCTGCTGTTGCTGCCTGCCCGTAAAGATGATTGAAAGTGTGGTATTTGTATAAGTTGATGGGCATATGCAACCCTCTCTTTCTCTCTCTCTCTCTCTCTCTCTCTGTCTCTCTGTCTCTCTGTCTCTGTGTTTATGTCCGTCTGCTTGCTCAACACACGAAATGGGTGTTTAAACATGTGTATTGATCAAAAGTAAACCAATACAGACGAACCCAAACATTTACATAACTCTTTGGATTTTCCGTTAACAATTAAAATCACATAAAATGCAACAGCAACAACAATAACAATAACAACAACATAAGCATATCCACACCGATTAGTTATATGCAATCGATGCAATAAATTGTTGTGTAAAGTCTTGCAGCCAAACTCCTCGATACAAATCGAAATACTTTAAGTCAGTATAATTAGCGTTATGTGTATTATTAAACTATTTGCTGTCACATGTATAATTAAATGTGATTACGCCTACGAAACACACACACACACACACACACACACAAAAACGTTTATTTTTTATTTATTTGTTTGTTCACTGTTGGGGACTGATTATGGGCAGTAAATTACCAAATTATCTGCGATAGCAAAATTAAAATTAGCGTGTGTGTACACATACATTATCTTTGCAGTCTCATGCGATTATGGTTGAATTGTTTTTGGCGATTCTGATAAGATTGCACAGACATTGAACAATGTTGCTACAACTGCTAATTAATTTGCCATTCATGGCCATGTAGTTATAAATATTGTTAAATATGCTCAAACAGTTCAAGTATTGAGTTCACCTGTTTTGGCCAGTTGCCCATGTTCAGATTACAACCGTTTTATGGTTCAAATCGGTTATTTATAGCAATACGCAGCTCGGCATACTTTTGGCGCCTAGCTTAAATCAGTTTGCTGTTCAGAAAGTATATTTCTACAATGAACGAAAAAAAAAAAACAGTTTTCTCTTTTCTTAATTCCATGGTGCATTTTTCTTAAATTTAAAAATAATTATGTCCAATTTCTAGGATGTTTTTTAAACACTCTTAATGGTAGTCCATTAATACAGACAGCAGCTAGACTCTAAGAGTGGAGAGAGCATAATTGCATTACTACTTTCTGAATTTCAGAAACGCTTCTTTCAAAAAATATTTTCTATCATTAAGAAATAGATTTTTGAAACATTTTTTTCACTTGTTTGAGTCGTGTTTTTTTTATACAGTTTTTAATTGAATAATTATTTGTATTATTTTTGTAAATGTATTCCAATATTTTTCTTATATTCTAAGTGATCGAAAAATGTTCTAATATTCAGGGCGATTTTCTAAATTTATGCGTAATTTTTTGTTCGAATTGTGGCTGCATCCTGATACAGATCAGAGTACGCATTGCCACCTTGCACCACATGAGCGTCTCGGACACTCCGCTCGATGCACGACTTGCGCCGATCACAACATGATTAATCAATTGAACTTGAGTGTAGCAGGTCGCCTTGCACGACTAGTTAAATGTATTCGTTGTAAATGTTGAAATGTGCAGCCATAAATAAAAAAATATATTTAAAATAACCGTTTAGCCGGCTTGGCCGCCGCAGATGAGTTGCACAACAGCAAAAAGAAGCATGTCCAAAAAGAACGCGAAGCCAGCTTGGAAAAAGTCTAGATATAAATACAGAGACAGACAGACTGACAGACTGACTGACCAGAAGCGCTTGGCAGCCGGCGTGAAAGAAAGCAAACTAGGCCAGATTCCATTCCAGTCGGCCGACGACGACGACTGGCTAACAGTTTGTTTTGCTAATGGCGACGACCTCAATTTACCTGGTCAGAACAGCGAGCTCACTGTTCACTGTTCACTGTTAACCGTGGCGACACTCGCCAACAACCCCCATTGTCTAAAAACTGGTCTTGATAATACCTAGAATAATGGTAAAGGGGCGCGGAGATCTCTATCAACTCTACAATCTCTATAGCTGCCTGCCTGCTCGATATCAATATAAATATGGAATGGAATTTAGTATTAATTGGGTAAACTTAAAACAAAAAAACAAAAACAACAACAACAACAACCTTGCTTGCAACAAGCTGCAGCTTCCTAACAAAACTATTTTTGTGCTGTTGGCGTGTCTTCAATCCAGTTGCTTTTCCTGTCAACAATCTCTTCTGCTTTTGATTGACGAGTTAGACAATATTTTGCTGCAAAGCACAAACAGAAAAAAACCGGCAACGTAACTCATAATAAAAAAATCGACACCAGAATACTAAAGATGACGGGATTCTAACTATATATATATATATATATATATATAAACACTTGACCCAAAGACAGCAAAAAGCATATTTAAATTATTATTATTATTAGTAAAATAAATAAAATAAGAAATAAAGATAAAATTGCACTTTGAATTCTTATCTAAAAATAATATTTGAGAGGTGAAATTTTGCCATTCAAAAAAGAAAACAGAATAAAATTCGAAATTTTAGTATTGCTGAAAAGAAAACAACAAAAAAAACACATTTGGAAATTATTAAATTATCTGAAAATTAAAATTGGCCCAAAAAAAAGAAAACAAATATAATTTCGGAATTCGGTAAACACACATTTGTTAAGCGTTTAAATGCTTTTGCCCCTAATCGACGACCAAATACCAACCAGAAACATCACATTTATCTCCAGCACTCGGCAATACTTTCTACTTAATTGTTTTCAGTGTAGAATCATCAGATTTGTTGGCAACTTATTGCCGGTATATCGCTGACACAATTGTACATTTTGTTTGCGAAAACGAACGGCAAATGTTATCCGCTTGCCACAATTACTCACATATTCTCGTGGCACTTGCTGCTGCTGCCACGAGAGTGGACAATTTAAATATGTGCGAAATCGCAATGCATTTTAGCTGACGTATTTCCATCTGTAATCGAACACGTTTATTTTAAACCAATTTGTAAGCGTTGCAAGCGAATACACATTTTTTGAGCTCCGATTTTGTGATTATTGCACAAAGCATAACAAAAATAATAATAATAATAATAATAAATAAATAATAAAAACGGGGCATCATCGAATAATAGCAGACGATATTTGTACGAACGTTGGAATCGACGACGTTCGTTGAAAAGTTGTTCAAACATGAAAAACGAAACGAAACGCAACTTTTGAAAATCATATTAAAAATGGTGTTTGTTAACAGTAAAGCCCAAATTGCATGTGGGAATTGTTCAAATAATTTCGCTGGCGATGCAATCGATGTCAATCGTGGTCAATGCCGTTTCATCAAAACTAGTTTGGGAATATCTCCGAATGTGTGGACTTGAAATTGTCCGTGTAACAAGCAACAACAACAGCAACAACAACAACAACATCATCAGGCGGGTTTTTTTTGTTACCTGCTGCTGCTGCTGCTGCTGTGGCTGCTGCTGCTGATGTTGCCAGAGCTTCAATTGGATGTCTGTGACAGGCGTCCGGCAACTGGTTTGTTGCATTACACACGGCTTCATCTTGCTTTTGGTGGAAAAAGGATTTGGTTTTTGTTTTGTTTTTTTGTTGTTGTATATTTGGTGCCGCTTGGCGCTTTCTTGTTGTTTGACTTCCGCAATTGCCATATCGCATTTCCCAGCTGAAAGTGAAAATACCACAATACCATGCACCCAAATTATTTAAGCTACCACACTGTCAAAATGTTGACATAACACGCATTGCGGCATGTGTGGATGTAGTAAGTAATTTACGCTATCAGTGTGCTCATTTTGTTTATATATATACAAGTGGAAGTAGCTTTGTAGAGGATAAATGAGAACGCGGATATATATCCGATTTGTAATTACAAGAAATTACAACATATTTAAATAGGGGGAGTGAGTATTTGTTGTAATTGATGTATTTTGAAATAGCGACAAAAAAAAAATGATGACTTAATTGCTGCGCCTGCTGTGTCCAAGGCGGACTCCTCCCATAACTGGATAGTGAATGTCCGGCGATGTATGAAAGTTCAAGTTTTTATTGCCTAGGCCGTTGTGCGGCGTTAGTGATTGCAATAAATAAGCCTTCCTTATGGTTATTACTATTTATTTATTCATTTTTTTTTTATGTATTTTTATCTGTATTTTATTTTCGATATTTTGAAATGTATATAGCCTTAAGAGATACTTCCTTATAGTCTTAAAAAAAAATACAAAAATGTTTAATCATTGCCCATTGCGATGATCTCACTCACTCGAAAGTGAAACAGCTTAACGCAATAGTCACTTAATCCAGTTGATTTGTAATTAGACAAGATCTTAATCGCATCTGTTGATGCACAGAATTAGTCAAGTAATTCTGTGTTAAACAGTTGAGCAATTAAATTGGTACTTCAAGTATGGTCTCATTAATCATAATCATCACATCTAATTTCTTCAAATAGGTCACACATCGTACAACTGGCAAGGTGATGGTGCTGAAAATGAACCAATTGCGCGCTAATCGACCCAACATGTTGAGGGAAGTGCAGCTGCTTAATAAATTATCGCATCCTAATATATTAAGGTAAGTTCCTAACTAGCAAAAACTATGATTGCCAACATGATAACAACAAACAAATCAATTTTCTAAATCGATGCTATTACCAATATGTACTTATGGCATTTGCAATCCCACATTAACAAAGTTCAACAACAACTCAACGCCGTAAACAGTCTTAGTAATTGATTAATTATGCAGAGAGACCTTAACATTGAACCCCTCATTAATGCATACAATTAACTCAATTCGAAGCGAACACCTTGGTATAAAATTACTTTTTAAAATAAGACCAGCAACGAACTCACTTAAATGGAGAAGACCCCTCGCAATGCGCCTCCTCCGCTTTAACCAATTTCTTATTAACCATTCACGCAAGCAACAGTAATTTTCGTACTTCAAAATTTAAGTTTTTCACTTAACATCATTCTTATAACTAACTAAAATAATATAAAATTTGCAAGAGTTTATTTCAATTGAAATTTTCGCTTATTTCGATTTACCTGAATTTTACCTTTATATCTATATTAATTACTTAGTTATACCTTAATAACTTGACTTATTTTTTTCTTTGCGCATTCGACAGCTTTATGGGAGTTTGTGTGCAAGAAGGGCAATTACATGCGCTGACCGAGTACATTAATGGTGGCTCACTGGAGCAGCTACTGGCTAACCAAGATCGGTTTCTCAGCGCTGCAAAGAAAATAAGACTGGCGCTGGATATAGCGCGCGGAATGACATATGTTCACGAAGCGGGTATTTTTCATCGAGATTTAACCAGCAAGGTGAGTGCAACACAAACTAACGCTTTAAATAGCTTAACTAAAATGTGAACATCTGTTTTCTATATCTCCATATATATGTATATAGAACGTGCTTATTCGTCATCTGGCAGATGAACAATACGAAGCTGTTGTCGGTGACTTTGGCTTGGCTGCTAAAATACCAGTGAAATCGTAAGTACATTTTTCATATCTAATCTAATCTAATAATTAAGCTTGTCTAAAAATATGATATAGACAAGGTTGATAATTAATACATTTATTTTGTGCATACAATTTTGATTGTGTTTTGAATTGTTTTGATGTTCACATTGTGAATTAATGTATTTTGCGTTTGATTGCAGCGGCAAATCACGTTTAGAGACAGTTGGCTCACCGTACTGGGTTAGTCCCGAGTGTCTAAAAGGCCAATGGTACGATCAGACCAGCGACGTTTTCTCATTCGGCATTATTCAGTGTGAGATTATCGCACGCATCGAGGCCGACCCAGACCTGATGCCACGTACCGCCTCATTCGGTTTGGATTATCTGTCGTTTGTTGAACTCTGTCCAATGGACACGCCACCTGTATTTTTAAGGCTAGCCTTTTACTGTTGTCTCGTAAGTTATGGCATAACTATGGATTTTCATCAATTTATTTAGAAATATTAACAAATTTGTTCTTCACAGTACGATCCCAAGAGTCGACCGACTTTCCATGATGCAGCCAAAAAGTTGACGTTGCTGTCCGAGAAATACGAACAGGAATCAATGTGCATGTCGAGTCCGCTCAGTTCGCTGGAATTGATCAATTCCCTGCCAAATAGTAGTGACATCGAAAAGGCAACGGCAAATGTGCCACCGATTGTTGCCACAATGAGTGCATCACCCGAGGGCCGATTGCGCGACGTCGATGAGGATGGTTTTCGATTTCCCCCGAGTATCGGTTGTAAATCCGCATCGGCTGCCTTGCCCGGCACACCCAACTGGCTGCTGGCCGAGAACAGTAGTGATTACGATCAGCATATATTGCAATCACGTGTGCGTCGTGCCACACAGAAACTGGAGGCCGAGATACTGTTGCATCGACGATCACTCAGTGAGAATATCATACACTTTCCGCTGCATACATCGCCCAGCGATAAGGCGCGCTGTCATCAAATGCAGCGACAGCGATCCTCGACCCATTCACCGACACCACCGCGACAATTGCCACATGGTGGTGCGGAAACAGCGGCGGTGCTTATGCCAGTGTCAACGGTGCCGGAGCCACCACCATTGCCGCCACCAATATCAGCGGTGCTAACGCTGCGTAAAGTTGGTGAAACGATGTGCCTGAAGGATCCGCAATATAAGCCATCGTTAGCCAAGGATCACAATGGTGTCAAACCAAATCCATTCACGGCGCTGGCGCAGCTGCGTGGTGTTAAAAAGATATTGGGCGCCAATCCAAAGACATATGCAGCGGGTGTCGGTGATTTGTTTAGCTCGTGCTTTGAGATGTCTGCGCCATTCTTCAAGGAGCTGGTTGCCATGCAAAATAAGACAATGACGACGACGGACAGCGACACCAAAGCGGCGGCAGGTGCTGCAACAACGGCGAAAACAGCAGGAACAACAACAAAAGCGACAACAACAACAACTACTTGTAGTGAACCAAAGAGTCTGCCCGTCTCCCCCCAATTGTCGCGCAAATACAGCGCCATCGAACTGAAATTGCCGCATCGCAGCAGCAACGCAACGGCAACTGCAACGGCAACGGCTACTGCAACAATAACTGCAACTGCAACAGCAACAATAGATGCATCAGCACTGCCCGACATGGATGACTGTGACTATTGCAATTCGGAGGGCGAGGATCTCGACGGTGGCGGCAATTGTGCGGATGCCGAGTCCAGCAGCGATGACAGCGCTGTCCGTCCCTCCACAATGCCCGTTGCACGCAAATATCGCGCAAATTCCCTTTACACACATCCGCTTTTTCGAGGCAGCAGTGGAACCATAACAAAATATCCCAACAGCAGCGAACTTGAAACAACATCCGCCCTACTCAAAACGAGTGCCTCCAGCAATGCGCTGACAACGATGCCCCACGTTGTCGATGCGACAAGTTGCATTGAGCATATTATTAAGGATGAGTCGAAGAGCAGCACATCGCATTCCCAAATGGATGTCGTTTCGAAGAGTACACAGCATCAGCTAGAGGAGGAAGAGGATGATGTTGAGGAGGAGGAGGAGGAGGAGACGGCCGCATCCGAATTGAATGAACTGAAAACATCGTCCTGCGAGCTATTACCTGCCAAACGTAATCTGACACGGCGCGATTCCATTGAGAGTGGTTTCTATTCGTGCTTTAATGAGGAATCGGATGCGGCGATCACGGCGAACACCACCAGTTATACGCGACAATTGTGCGGCATCGGATCGTTGGTGGTCGGCTCCAATAATAGCAGCTGCTGTTACGATCAGTTAAAGTCCCAGCTGAGGATCGAGACTGTGGGCAATAATAAACTCAAGTAAACGAATTTGAGGAGGCGTAAAAGACGCAACGTTCCAACAACAACAACAACATTATTAAACATTATTTATTCTTTTTAGCGATAAACTGGCAAGTTTGTGTCGTTGCTGTTACTATGCGACGCCGGGTTCAATTGTCGCCGCAGCTGCCGTTGCCGATCATCATCATCATCATAATGATACGACATCTTCATCCGTTTTGCTAACGATTGATAACGAAACTGCGTCGATTGCCGGCGGTGGCAGTAGGAGTGGCAGTGGCAGTGGCGTCTGCAACACTTCGTCGTCAACGGCACTGGATTCAATGGATGAGCTGGATGCCGAGATTATTGCACCGCGTACACATCACAGGCGCTACACCTGCCACCACTCGCTGGTGAGTGGCGGCGATGCCCAGATGTCGGCCACGGCGGGCATAATCAATCGACTCGCTCTCGATTCGGAAATCCATTCGCTGCTGCAACGCAGCCCGTTTACGACAAATCAATTGCTGTATTGCAAGAATCGCACCTCGTCCATCTATACGGATAGTTCGGATGACATCAGCTCCGATTCACTGCTCTGGGATGATCGATCATTCACCGCTCTGCCGAGCACACGATCTGCACAAATAGCCAAAATCGTGGAATATTTTGAGCGTAAGCGGCAGGATTCATTGCCGCCGTCGGTGCATAATCGTAATGGGAATGGAACGGTTGCCGCTGCTGTTGCTGCCTCTGCCCTGGGCTCCAGCTATCTGTCGTACGAGGCACATCGCTATTCCGACTTTAAGCGGCATTTAAATCCAGATTCGTTGTGCTTTGAATTGGACAAGCGACCGGCACAGCAGCGCATGATGGTCTGCGAGGGAGCCGTCAAGTCGAAGCTTTCCATATTCGACAAAAAGAAGCAGCAGCAACAGCATCAGCAGCAACAACAACAATCAATGGGCAGCAGCGGGCAGGGTGGCTAGCCATATTGGCTTTGAATAATGATTAAGCAATTTCCAAAATGTGTTGGCAAAAGTTTCATTTTTCTTTTATATACAACTTTTGGTTAGTTTTACATATGAGAGAAGAGAGCTTGATGATCGATCAGTTTGCACACAAAATATTTAGTTTTTTAAAGATTTTAGGCAGTCTTTTGATGATTTCCAATTTTGCAATCACTTTACGTTTCACTGATTAAACGTTAGCACTTCTACATATACTCCAAATCTAAATACATATATATATATATATACATATATTATTGTTTTTATTTAATTGCGAAGCATAAAATGTTCAGATACTAAATTGTAAGTCAAATAGGTCGTTTCAAATTGTAACATTTTTTCATTTTCCGAACATTTTTCTAATATGTTGTACTGGTTCCTAGTCCTTCTATTTATATAAATCTATGTTATGCAAAAGCTAGTAAATAATTGTAATTCAATCGAGAAAAGTATTTATTTACATTATTTAGTGTTTTAGCTGTTAGACTTCCGAGAAAATGGCATAGCTGTAATAATAATAATAATAATTATAATAATATGTATCTAAATATATTTGTATTTCTTATACCTTGGACCATAAATATGGGTAATAATGGTATTGATAATGATAAATAAAGCTAATGTATATAATCAGCAGAAACAATTATCTGTGACCATACAAAATTGATACATATTCTTCATCGGCTAATTTAGTCATATCCGTCTGTATGAACGTTTCGATCTCCGAGACTAACTTGGTTTGTATGTTCACATACTAGTATACATATATTTATATACATACTAAACGCAGGTGAAGCCCATTCTATATATTAAGGCTATCCCTCTTTAAGCACTGACAAATCTATAAAAAAAAAGAAGAAAAAAATAGGAAAAGAAAAACGACTTTTAATTTGTAAAAATAATCTAGACTTAGTGTTTAGTACACGTAAATTGACAAACAAAATTTCATAACGAGAACAGATAATAAATGACATCAATTTTTAATTATAAGATACATACATGTACATATGTCGTAAGAATCGGTGCAAAATAATATGTGTTTGTTTGTTGATATGTGAGAATGTCTATGTGTTTGTACATTTTAATATATATACATATACGTGTGTGTGTACAAATGAAATTAAAGTTTTTATATATATACATATATATGGTCGACATTGTGGATTTGGGAAACTGGCATCTGTTAGTCATGCAAATTTCGACAAGATAATTCTGCTATAATTAGTAATTAAATATTTAGCAGGAAAAAGTGCCACAGCAACTGTTTAATTGTAATTTCTAGTGGAAACTTTTATTTTCGATCTAGAATGACTTGGGAATCGTGTTGCACTATTTAAATGGATTCCGATCACTTCTGTTGACATCGAGTTTCCAATACAAAAGCAACTTGCATACATTCAAATGCACAGCTAAGACTGAGTCAAAATTTGCAAATTTGGTTGCAGTTGGTTCTTTGTTGAAGCCACTTAATGCTCTTCATATATATATATATTTAAGTACCGATATAAGTTGTACATATGTATGCGTATTTGACTAACACTTGAACCACCCTTCACATCATCAAACAAAACACATTTGCACGTCAAATTTCCATTGTTAAATATTTTATTTATGTTCAACTGTTTAATGGTAACACTCAAGTATTATATTAACATTGCATTAGCACTACAATTAAGTATAATTCATTCATCATTAATAAGGGCAATTTAACAGACTTTTGGTTTCCCAAAATCGTGTCCATCATAAAAACACATTAATATACGATTGTGAGTACGCTCCAAATGTGGAGATATCCATTACCGAGTTTTATAATAAATATGTATTTGAAACATAAAAGGGGTGCGGTTTTTGTTATTCATCTATATTGAGAGAAAAACGCTATACTTAATTCAAGTACAGCCGGTTTTCGATTCCTGCTGTTTTTATTCACATTATTTGAGTTTATTTTTTGTGCCTGAATTAAGTATGTTTATCTATATTTAAAAATCAAGTACAGAAATTCTTGTTAATATTTTTATTGGTTTTTTTTGTTATTCCGCTTAAATTAAGGTGTTTCCGGGAATAATTGAACATTTCAATAAGAGATAAACAAAATCCGAATATTAACTTCGGTTTATAGATTTCAACTTTCATTTTGAGTGCAACATTCTCTCAAAATATTGCTGATTCTGAAAGTTGGAAGAATGAAAGTTTTTCGATTGATTTGCAAATTGATTTGCCGACTTTTATTATTTAAATAAATAAATAGTTAAATACATATGTATGCGTGTTCGGTATATTGTGGAAGAGGTTTGTACGTAGATTTGAATACATGCTTGTGATTATTTAGCGACGATTCGGGAGTCCAATAAGAAAACGCACAACATTTTTGTGTATTTCAAATCAGACTCGCAAAAGTCTTAGGTGTAAGTTCATTCATTGGTGGCTAGCGTCTAGCATGTCTGTCCGCTTACGACTAAAGATTAGCTGCAATAACGCAAATATTACATGATTCGTTTACAAGTTTTATACACATCTTAGTTTTTTTTTGTTTTTGTTTGTTTTTTCAAATAAATATTACAATCTAAAATGCTGCTAAGAAAATGAAATAGTGCCTAATGCAGTTATCTGGCAAATAGACTGCGCGGTCCCATACGTGCCACATTTATGGGCCTCGCGGCGGGTTCTGGATTCTGAACGGACTTCCGAGCACCATCTTCATATTCATCATCATCGCCGAAAAGTAGAGCAGCCAGACTCGTTTCAAATGTTGACTTTTTGGCTGCTGTCGGTTTTAGCTGGTTAATTGGCGATTTTGTTGTTGTTGTACTTTGAGGCTCACTTTTCAGTTGCACTTCAGGAGTGGTTTTCGCTGTCGTTGTGGTTACTGTGGTTTTGGGCGTACTACCTAATGGTCCCGGGTTAGGTGTCGTTCCAGCTGAAGTTATGGTTTTGGGTGTTTGGGTCGTCAGTGATCCCACCAGTGCCAGAGCCAATGGTTTATTTCGTTCGCTGCTCAATGTTGTCTCCTGCTGTTGTTCCTGCAAGTGCATATAGTCAGCTGGATAGATTGGCCGGAAGCCGCCCTGCAATTCCGGCTGGAAATTATCCAATTCTGAATACTTTTCCGTTGTCGAATTCTTGGGCTCAATTTTCTTTTGATCTGCCACAGCCTCAATATCGGCACGATTTATATTATTCTTCTCGTACAATTGTTGATCGGCGGCAGATGGCACAATTTTCCAGTTGGTTAAGGATGGATTACTGGTCGCACCACCGGTACCACTGGCGCCACCCAAGCTGACGCTGGGGTAAAAGGGTGCCATAAAGTTCTTCTCATAGTTGTGGCCACGTAAATCAAAATCAATGCCCAGCACTTCCTCGGTTTGGGTCTCAGCAGCATTCGGTTTGCTCAAATGATGCGGTTCCTGTTTCGCTGGACCGTTTCTTGAGAAGGGGTTCGGTTCGGTCGGCGTATAGGCAATAGCAATTGGTGCTTCTGTGCCAGTATTAAAGGCACTGTTGATAATACGCGGCGCAATCAGGACACCGGGCACATTCCCAGCCGGCTGTTGCAGTTCTGTGTAGGATGGATCCGGTTTCTCGATCGGATACGGAAACTTTTGCTTGTGTAGTGGTTGAATTTTTGACTGCTGTTGCAGCGATTGCGGTTTCTTGTTCTTCAAAATGGGCTCTTGGGGCTGATCGCGTATCACGGAGAAGGGTGTATTCTGATATTCCACGGCAGACGAACCATCCACATCCGAATGCAAAATAGTGTCCGCTTTTGAGGCATACACTGCGTATACATCATTTGGATCGGACTTTTGATCGTTCGCCTCTTGTGGATCATTATCGGATGTTACTTGAATTTCGCCAGCTCCAGTGTCCTCACCGTTATTATTTTTCTTTTGCGACTGCAGCATTTGCAGTGTAATCACTGCCTCCAGTTTGGAGTCATTTGTACTGTTTGGTATATCCTTGTTGGGTGCCTGTGGTGGATCATTAATAACCAAATCCTCCTCCTCAAAATCACTTAGATCGGCACTGACCAGTTTGGCTGCCTCTGGTGCAATCGGGGCATTTCGCTCAACCGGATAATAATTATCAAGTGGACGCATGGGACCCTGGGGGCGACGAGGATACATGCGATCTCTCAGCTGGGGAAGTCTTTGGGCATTATTCGAAGGCACGCGGTACACACGTCTGTTGACAGGAGGGCCATGTTCGTATTCTGCCATCCGATTTAGAGGATAACGTTTCTGCAAATATTGCTGTTGCAACGGCTGACGTCTATTCGCAAATTGTGGCGGAGTTGAAGGATTATACGGTAGTTTGCCTCCCTGCATGGGCAGACGTATGTTGCCAGGCTCCGGTTTCAGGTTGCCGTGTCCATGACCAGCGGAGATTTTGGCATTGGGCCGGAATTGTGGCAATATGTTGGGCAGATTTATGTTGGGACGTGGACCAGTTGGATGCTGAGACTTGCGATCGAATTCCATGTAGAAAGGTTTGCCCGAAGCCGTTGGTGCATGAGTTGGATTATGCAATGGAGCATAGCGTGGTGGTGGTTCCATATCCCTGGAGGGTGATTGAGCCAATTGCTCGTTGTTGATCGGCTGTTGAGTTGGGAATTTCTAAAAAAGTGAAAGAGATCAAGGTGAGTGACAGATCGATAAAAATCGATAAAGTCGATAGTTTACCAAGTGGTGTTCGTGCTGTTTCAGGTTGAGTACTTCGTGCTGTTGAATCTGAACACCCTCATCATCACTGAGCTTGGGAAACACCACAGGATTGGCGTTCTGTATCTGCTGCAGACTCAACGGCTGGGCATGTCCATTAATATGGGCGGAAGTGGGTGGACCTGAAGCAACCATAGACGAGGCCAACTCCAGAGAATCCTCTTGCTTGGATGGGAAGCGTATATTGCTGGAGACCAACAACTCCTTTGTGTCCTTGTCTGTTGGCTTACTCTGGGCTGCCACGGTGGGGTGCATCTTTTGATGGGCATTTGGATGGCCAGTTGGTTGCTTTTGGGCTGGACGTGAGTTGGAACCAATCAGCGGTAATTGTTGATATGGCGAAGGTGCTTCGGGTGGTGGCTCTGCATAACTACCGGAAGCAACTCCAATGCCAGTACCCAACACAGTACCGACTACAGTTGCTTCAGGCGCGACAGGTGCAACTGGTTGATATTTAATATTGGACTGATAAATGGGCATCTGTTGCTGATTGCTTGGAGGAGTTGGGAACTGTGGTTGTTGTTGTTGTTGTTGTTGTTGTTGCTGCTGCTGTTGTTGCTGCTGTTGTTGCTGTTGCTGCTGCTGTTGTTGGTGCTGTTGTTGCTGCTGTTGTTGCTGCTGTTGTTGGTGCTGTTGTTGCTGCTGTTGTTTCTGCTTTTGTTGTTGATGTTGCTGTTGTTGTTGCTGTTGTTGTTGCTGTTGTTGTTGCTGTTGTTGTTGCTGTTGTTGTTGCTGTTGTTGCTGCTGTTGTTGTTGTTGTGTGGGAGGCTGTGGACGCTGAATGTTGACCATCTCCTCATTGATGACCTGACCGTACTGCACTCCTGCCGTTTCCTGGGGAAAAGGTCGCGTGTCCTTTTCCACATTGCCAAAATTGCCAGGATGACTATGACTCACTTGCTGTTGACTCCCCAGGACAAACGAAGCGGACTGCTGACCAGGTGAGATGACAACATTGTTAATTTGACCCGGTATGGGTCGATACTGCATCACATTCGGTTGCTGCACCTGGTACGACACATACTGATTGTCATAGTTCTCCAGGCTACCCGAGATTACCTTCTGCTCATTGGGATTTTGGTAGTGTGTTGGTGGCGGACCCGAATGTACGCCAGGTGGAATCTTCTGATTCTGATGCATTGTCATCGGACGAGACTGCTGTGAGTGGGACTGTTGCATGGCAAATGGCGATGGCTGGGATGGTGCTATGGGCTCAATGAGATTGCCCTGGGCATCGAAGCCCTGATTCTGCTGATAGTTGTTGGCCACGGCATTCTCCTCCTCGGCCAGATTGTTGAAAATGTCGCTTAATGTCATTGTTGGCTTCTTATTGGCAGCCGACTGCTGTTCCTGCTCGGCCTTTGTGTTCTTTTGTCCCAACGTGTAGTAGACATCCGCTGGGTCAAGATTTGGTATTTTTGTGGCATCCAATGTATGATGCGGGGTAGTCACGATGCGTGGCGTTGTCGGACCGGTGGCAATCATGTCATTCGTAGGTGTTGAATACATTTTGGTGGTTGTCGTTGGCTCCGTGGGAAAGATGTCTGCCGATGGCGTCGGATGATGGGTGGTAAGCTTGACCTGCTGACCACTACTTTGTGTGGGCTTCGGTTGCTGTTTGGGTTTTGTTGGCTGCTTGGCGGGAGCAGTTTGCTCCGTTGTCCTCGCCGTTGTCGTAGTTGGTATGGTTTGTTTCCTAACCGGCATGAACTTCCTTCGTGTTGTACTTGTTCGTATGGGTTGCGGCGTTGTGGATATCGCCTGAATGAAGGGACGATGTGTGGTCGTTGTTTGTCTTGTTGTTGTTTGCCTTGTTGTTGTTGCTGTTGTGGTTGTAGTTTGTGGTCTCGTCGTGGTTGTGGTTGCCAATGTGGTGGTGGTAGCTGCACTTGTTCTTGCTGGCACTTTCTTTGTAGTCGAATAGTAGCCCGCTTCGGTTGGTGGGACTGCAGTCAGTTTGGTTGTGGCCACCGGGTAATAATTGTTGGACACCACTGGAGTAACCGGTGCTACTACCATAGTGGGTTTCTTGTTCGTAATGTAGTTCTTATTGCTGCCTTGATACTTCAAATTGGCATACGAACTGGACACCAATGGGTACACAAATTTCGACGACGAGTACTTAACGGGCAGATTGAGAAAGTCGTGAATGTTTGGAGATGAGCTGCTGCTAAGCACAATCTTCTCTTTGGAGTTGAGCACCTCGTTGAACTCCGGCTCAATGCCCGCCGGTTTCTTGGCCGTGAAATCCAATTGACCCGAGACGGGATCTTGACGCGCATAATATGGTTTGCCATCGTTAAAGATCTGATTCGGCAGCACATAACTATTGGAGATTACATCCTCCTCTGCGGAAGTATCCAAGTTGCGCGCCTCCAACGGCAACAGCGCCGAGGATGTCTGATCGGATATCGTGGCTTCACCTATTCTGCACAACAGCATGAGCAGCCCAGCGATAGCCAGATGATAGGCTCCCATATTGCCGATGTTTTTAATAGCTGCAAAAATGGAAATATATAAAAATATATTCAATAATTTGATGCAAAATAACTTTTTTTTATTTGAAATCTTCGGAAATTAAAAAGTTTTTCTTGTTTTTAAAAGTAATTTCTAAATTTGAGATGCCCCGGGCTTCACTTTTTTACTGCATAATTGGCGACTGATTCATTAAATGTATTCCGAAATTTATCCCTTATACATTATAATAATGATCTTATATTGTGCATATCAAAACTCCGGCATAATTTTTAGTTACAGCCGTCGAATACGATATATATATACGATATTTCTTGGACAATAAATGCTTTTCGTTGTCAACACACATAATATTTCAGTTCCATGTCGCTTCGTTGTCTACACATATGTTTGTACATATGTACGTATGTACATCATGATAATGATCATGATGATGATACCCCTTATCATAGCGATTACAACTTTAGTAAGTCGCTTTGCTACCAATTCAATTGGAGATCGCCAAATTTGGTGGTGGCACTCGCAGCATTGAGGAGCGGCTTCATGTTTTGCTTTTCATCAAAACAAACAATCAACAAATAAAAGAAAAAGTGAAAATTTTTAAAATAGATAATGCTGCACTCGTTATTATACACTGCACCCATAAACGAC
Source organism: Drosophila cognata (assembly GCA_035041535.1). Lineage (NCBI taxonomy): Eukaryota > Metazoa > Arthropoda > Insecta > Diptera > Drosophilidae > Drosophila > Drosophila cognata. Next base: position 4,298,227 of record JAWNLC010000571.1, on the reverse strand, counting down.
TCTATAAAATACATATATATACAGATTCCGACTAGTATATCCATTACTATATTACATTTATATAGTTTATAGTTTTTATATATATGTATATTAAAACTCACTTATATCACTTAATAGTTCTTCACAGAAGTAGTATCTCTCAATTAGCCAAGATTGACTCTTAAGAGCCAACAAATATTTATGGCAAGACAATTGTGAATTGTGAATTGGCAATTGTCAGTGGCAGACTCATTACCACAATCGTTTGCTCTGCATGTTCGTTAAGCAGCGACTAGTTTTATTGCTGCAGCATTGAGCGAGTGCAAGTGGTGCAAGTGGTGCGTGGAGAGACCAATCAACTTTCATTTAAATTGTCAAACGAATTGTCAATTATTCTCAAACACCGTGACGTCGAATAATTGGGCATTAAACAAGTTTCTTGTGCTGACAATCGAAACTCAGATAACTAAGTAAGTAGCAGCTATTTGCATTTAAGCGCCACAAATACCTGAATATGACAGATCCAAGCTCTGGTTATCTGGGTAAATGGGTCATATTTTAGGAAACTTGTTTACTTGACAATTTTTGCTACGCACCATCGATAATTCCGTGGACGACTAACCGAAACTAAGCCAGAATGTTACACGCGAGTAAATACCCTGTAAATAAGTTCAAGCTGCCACACATGCAAATTAAATATTCCTAATTTTAATTAATTTTTGACTTAAGATAAAGCCAGAAAATATGCACTACAAAATGTGTTCATGACTTTATTTATTGTTTTTGATATATTTGTATTAGTTCTTATAGTTGCTTTTATTTAAGGAAGGAAGTTGATTATTAATATATAAAAAATATTTATCGTTTTTTGTTATTTAACTCTTTTAAGTGTTTATTTATTTTTTATTATTTTGATTAGTTTCTTTAAATAGTTATAATGTTAACGATACTCCTTTTAGCAAATTTGAGTTGTGCAGGATATACGAAATATGAACGGAGCAAGAAATGAAGCCAATGTGTTCGATTTGGTTTTAAGTTAAACACGAAAAACCTGTCAATAAGGCAGCTCAAATTCCTCACTCAAGACTAGCGCGGATTTCTCAGTTCTAGCTAGGGTGCCAAACGAAAGACTTCAGACACAAACTTGTGCCTGTTTATATAACCTAGTACGTGTGCGTTAGTGTGTGTGTGTGTGTGTGTGTGCAATTGAATTTTCTTTATCATTTATGATTTATGCTTGAACAAATTTGTATGCATAGTGATTTGGTGATAGTGTTGCTTCCGTTGCCTTAAATGTTCAAACTCATTTTTCTCTCTTAATAAAGGCATTTGGGTCACTGTGCTAATTGCTCAAAATTATTATTCAATATGAACCAGCGAGAAAATTTGATACCGCCAATGGTCGTCGCGGCAGAGCAAGTCGGGTAGAAAGTGCTAATTTAATTAAATTTAAATATTAAAAGAGAGTTATGGCCTGCTTGCCTTGGCATTGCTCGCTCTCTACTGTTTTTTTTTTTTTTTTTTTATTTTATGGAGTTTATTGAACTCTGCTAAGCATTGACCCAGTTTTAATTAGTGGCACTTGCCGAAACGATGTTAATTTGTAATATTACATATTGCACTTATTCAAAATTGTTTGTTTTTATGTGGGCTGCTAAGAAATTTAAAAACTGTATTTAAGAAAGCAAAGTCAACATAATTGTAAGCCACATGCAATCAGCTGTTGTGTTTGTCTGTGTTTGTTCAAATAAAATATCTCATAGAGATATTATATCTATAATAATGAAACCCAAAACATAATAACGAAAATTTGGCGTCTTAAATGAGTCTAGAGTTTAATTGCACAGCTTTAAAATTCAAAGGCGCTTCGCAAGACTCAACTTTAAACTGTCGCTTCTACTATTATTGCGGAGTGTTGTAAGTTGATTCATCAGGCGGGGCTTCAGCTACCCAGCTACCCAGCAAGCCAGCTACCGCTTTTCTACATTTCTTTCAACGGCATTGGCTGCAGCTGCAACTTTCACTTTTGACAGTCAAAAATTTCTCGCTCAACTTCTGACGTCGGCGTCGGCGCACACACACACACACACACACACACAACGACTTTATGCTCAACTTTAACCACAAGCAACAACAACAACAACAAAAACCAAACAATTTTTATTTCACAGTGAAGCCAACACTAAGTGGCGAAGCCGTAGTGGCAAGATACATTAAAAAAAAAAAACGGAATGAAAATCAGTGAAATTCATTTTTGTTCTTCTTATAACACGATCCATATAACTATATATATATTTGGTTGAATTTAACACGTGCAGACTTAGCCCCAAAATTTCAACTGAAACAAAAAGCATATAGCATCCAGTGTCTTAGCCATTATAAGAGCTGACCCCGTTAATGTCCAAGTACTGCCCGCATTGCCACACAACCACCGCCAGTTGTGACTTTTGGGAATGGAATGCGTAGATAGGCCAACAGATGGGTTTGGGCCTGGCTTAGGGTCTGGCCAACGGGCCAACTGTTCAAAAATGATTACACATGCATTTTGTTAGGCTATTGTTGTGTGGTTTGTTATGTTTATTATCTTTTGGTAACATGACATATAATTTTTTTTTAAGTGTGGCCAAACAAACACACTTCATTGGCTTGGGGCACCAGGTCTGTTAAATATGAATAATGTACATTTGTATATGCAGCAATTATTCTTCTGATTGTGGAAAATTTTGTTTATGTAAATTGACAAATTTTCACCCGTTTGTCAAAGTTATTTTCGTAAGTTTCTGAAAATGCTACATCATTTTATTACATTATTTTATGATGTCAATACCTTTATATTATTCATAGTCGGTTGTAAGTTTTATTTGAAGTTTCTTATTTGTGTTTTTAATCAATCTGCTTTAAAGCCAAGCCTGATTTTCGTTATGCTGATAACATTTTGTTTCTAATTGAATCTTTAGTTATTTTCCTCAATCCCGTAATATTTGCTTTTATTTATTTAAATATGTATATATAGAGTAGGTTCTTCTGATTGTTAAAAATCGATTACGATATTTATTTTAAGCCAATATTTATTAAACTTTAGTTACTTTTACTTAATACCGTAATAATTTTTTTTTTACATTTTTGCAAAATGATAAAGTTTTGCTTAAAAAAAAAACCAAGAAACAGAAAGCCAAATAAAACAATGGCAAAAATTTCACTTTTTAAGGTGCGTAATCGGCTTCGGCCACTCAAATTTACATAAAGATATACAAATACACACACACATACAAAACAGGCAGACGCACACACACACAGATACATTCGCATATATGTATATATATGTATACATAGTACATATGTATATAAAGACGATGATGATGCCTTGTTGTGGTGGTTCAACAGCAAGTTTCAGTTTGGTGATTGGAATTTCATAAAATTGGTTTGGGAAAGCACTGTGAATCATTACCTCAAATCCTATGATCTATAAAAAGCTAGAAAATATGTCTATAAATATATTTACATATACATAAATAGTAGTATATATAATGATACACATAGACGAATTTGGCCCACAGCGTTTTCTCTGCAAAAGGAATGTTACGAATAGGTCAGTTAATTTGCATTCAGAAATGCATTACCCCACTAACCAAAATGAAAAGTATTGACACTTTTTGTTAAATTTATTTAAATAAGGTAGCGTTTTAGCTTTTCTTTTAATATCGCCACAAACAATGCAAAAGAAACAGTGAAACTGTCTTAAGCTTTCTGAAGAGTCAACTAAAGTTCGTGCAGCTGTTTATAAACGGTAAGTAATATAGAAATTATGCACTTGCATGAAAGTATGTGTTTATATGCTATAGCAACACTATTATTAATGGACAATCGACAAGCGACAATCCACACTCGACTCTCACATAAAAGCCAGCTGGTGAAAACGACAACTATGCTGAATAAAAATGAGAGAATGTGCATATGATGAAGAACTTAAACGTTTTTGGCATTGAATTAGATATGATTGTAAGTAAGACTGAAGCGACTAGTTTAATAACAATCGAGAAAGGATGATTTATTTATTAATTGTTGTGGTGCTTTATTTACTGCGATCTAGTTTGATCTATTGTGCCCCCTTCTGAGTATGTCGCTATATTGTCAGGGTTCATCTACGACTTCAGCTTAAGTTAATTGATCTTCTTTTTCTTCAATTAAAGCTTGCTTAGCTAGATGTCTGTCAACATGGATATGAATATTACTTGCTTAAATCGTCACTGATGTTCGATTATTAAAACATATGATTTTCTCCTAGCATTCTTGTCTCAATTGAACTCTCACATAGACCCAATAAAATTACCCTACAGTTTGCACAGATTTTTAATGAGAATTTCATCCAACATGTGTATGGCTTGCCTGCTAGCAATCTTATGGATTGAAAACGCTTACGTACGTTTTTATGGTCTCTTGATTATTTGGCGCATTGGAAAAGTTACGTGGCTGATAAATAGTAGAAGTGCACTTGATATGGATGCTCTCGTGCGTGCCACAATATTATATGATAGAAGGTTCGTTGACTGTTTAAGTTTTACTTTATGTTCAATGGATTTAAGTCAATAGACAATAGACTCACTGGTCCAATTACCTGATTTACAAAATCAAAGTGCTTTGCTTGCTTTATAAATGCGTGTGCCACAAAATGTACATCATACTTAACGGGCAAAATTAGTATAACCAACTAACTTTGTATGCGCTAACACACACACACACGCACACTTCTTTATATGTAGATGTTGTGTATTACAAAAGAAAAAGCAAACACGCAATCTTTAGTTATTTTGCATAAGACTCAAGTTTGAAGAATTCGCGATTAATTGCAGGCAGACATAATAACTTGAGCATTTGTACGTATGAAATGTATTTAAGTGTGTACATTGTATACCTCCGGTTAAACGAGAAAATTAGGGCCAAGAAATTAACATGTTGCTCGCATTAATAGTCAACTAAGCGGTAGTACAAATAATACAATAAAAAAAGAGAGACAAGTTCTAGATTCATGCGAATGTGTGTCAAAAGGTACAGCAGCAAAAAAAATATAAAATGGTAATAAAAGAAATCAACATGACAAACAGACCATTTCCAGTTGAAAGCCGCTAATAATGTATATATAAATACAATATATACAATGTTTGTATCCACTTATGCTCATTAATGCACATACAAACAGTAATTTACTAATGAAAATACATATATAGAAATATATATATATTATTATTCCACATACATTTAGCTATGGTTATAGATGACTAATATTTATGATAGTTAGAATGTACATTCTAAATAGTCTATATTGATCTGTTACATAAGTGTAAATGTAAGGTTTCACTTTACATTTCTAACATTCGATGTTTGCAGAGTATAAAACAAAAGACTCAAGACACAGACTTGGGTAATGCAATGCAATGTTGTTTGCACAAAATGGCATACAGAATACTAATTACAAGTGTATGCAGATATAACTGTAAAATAAATTTCCAAGTGTAGCCAATAACTTTGGACTTAAAGATTTCACAAAACCAATCATTGGGTTACTGAATAGTTGGCAATCCTCTATTTATTTTATATATATCATTTGTATGTGATATATTGCCGAAAATCCTCACACGAATCGAACTCGCTGACCGAACGCTAAATAAAAACAAAACGACAGAGCGAGAGAGGTCACAATTACCGTTTGCGATTTCCGATGGCGACGGCATACGAAATTTCATTAATTTCCCAAGCACGTCTTTACGTCTTTTGTCGCTACCGACTGATAATTTTCTTTTTTTTATTTAGTTGTACTCGACACACACACGCAACATATAACAACATCTAACAACAACAATTTCAATATTGTATTGGTTTTCAAGTTTTACATTTCTCTTGCACACGTTGATCAAACACGACGCGTCTGTTACTGTTAACGGTCTCGCACTGAATGAAGAATGAAGCACCGATGCGTCTAAAGAAATTTTTATTAAAAAAGAAAGCACAGCCAAATGAATGGCTCAATGAGCTGTGTGTGCGCGCCAGCTGCCTGGTTAACATAATCTGTTAAAACTGTCGCTGTTAAACTCAGCTCTTGTGGACCTTATTCATACAGCTCTTTTTTTCTGTTTGTATATTGTACATGTATTGCGTATTGAATAAATACGAATATTTAATTTGATTTAAGAAAATATATAAAATTTGAAAATACTGGTAAAAAGAATATTTCGATTTATCATAAAGTTTCGAGAATTCTAATTACAAAAATTTTGATATCATTTCGCAAGTCATTTGGAAAATATTCAAAACTAATGAGTCTTATATATGGTGAAAGCGATATGAGTGCTTTAGAAAATATATAGTACATTTATATCTTTTAAAAGTACGCAACCGGAACTAGTAATAAGCAAAAAAAAAAAATATTAAACAAACTGAACATTGACAATTTAATGGGCAAAGAAAAGCGGTCGTCAATTATGCCTCTCTTTATTACAAGTTAATGTCCACATTACACACACACTTATCTACGAACATGGGTGTCATAAAGGTTTTTAGCTTGGTTTGTGTGTTTGTTTGTTGTTTATTGCGCAACACTTATGTACATTAGTATTTTGGCAATAAATGGAAATATAATTGACGTCTTACAACCCGACAATTTCTTCGTAATTATCAAGTCGCCGCATCCAAAGATATTAAATAGTTAACGGTTCGGTTTGCTCCGTTTGGCTGGTTTTCCACAGCTGTGAACTCTGATTTCGATTCGAAAATATTCCATTCATACTTGTTTAAAAATGAAACTCGACTTTGAATTATTATTTATATGTTTGTTATAATTAGACTGGATATCTTTTTAGAAATATCTCATTTTGCTGTAATCTTTCCCGGCCCAATGAAAGTATATGGAAATAGATTTGCTTAAGATCGAGCCACATTTAAAAAAACAAATAACAAACCGATTCGGTTTGTACTAAGATTATGTGCATAAATTAATAAGACCATAAAATGAACCGAATAATAAATAAGATTGGTAATTGTACTTTCAAATCTACAATTAAAGTAAGCATAAATTAAATAACAATTTCGAAATTGTTTTGTTTTTTCTCTATTCTCTCCAGTTTATGGGGATGTTGGCTTCCACTGCTAAGCAGTCGAGATTTCCATGAGACGACCAATTCACAAGTTACTGATTAAATGGATTATCGGGAGACTTGTTCCATTCCTTCATTAACATTTGCTTCCACTGAGACATACGCAACGAGGGATTCTCAGCTTTAATGCGTGGCATATTATTTGCTTCGAATGTTTTATATGCTGCCCGCATACGTTTCTCTGGATGCTTATCGTCCTCGATGTCATTGACACTAGAAACCATAAAAAATTTAACAAATTAATTCAAATATGGAATAGGATTTATTGTGGCACTCACCTAAGTACGGACAGGGCCTGATCAACATTTGTGGCAACCATCGTATCAGCCAGAGATCGATTTAAATTCTCCTCGATGACATTCTGCTGGACGACGACACGCGTTGGCGGCGGCTTGTTAGCTTCATTGATGGCCTCGAGGACGCGTTGTTTTCGACTTAATTCCTCCATGATCTGCTGGCGATTTACCTTGGCCAACGGCTGCTTCCGCTGCGTGTTTATCGAGCTCACCTCCTCATCCAGCAAAGCCTTCGATTCCGCTTTGCGTCGCGCTGTTTCCGCTCGTTTCTTTTCTTCTTCCTCGCGTCGCTGTTGCTTCTTGGCCAAATTCTTGTCGTCGTCTCGCCACAAACGATCCTCCGCATCTTTTGCACTGCGCTCCTGGACTGCCTTTTTGTTGGCGCTGATGCGTTCGCGGGCCTCGGTTGCTTTCGAATTTATACCCATTTTCTTTGGCATTGTGTATTGTTGTTGCTTTGTCGTTTTGTATGTTTACAAAAACTGTATTGGCCAGTGTAGGTGGATGGGATTTTTCTTCTAAGTACGACAAAATTTTGTTACCATATGATAACCAGGGCAGAACTAATTTTTGTTCCTGTTAGTATTAAAAAACGGTCATACTGAATTCCTTTGGTATTAAAATGTGTTTCAGTATTTTGGTCATACTGGAAATTATTTATTAGTTGTATTATTTGTTGTCCACAAAAATAATAATACTTATAATTACAATATAAACACGAAATGGATATATTAAAAGCGGAAATTGCGCGTAAGCGCAAATTACTTGAGGAGAAGCAACTAATTGACAAAAAGAAAAAGTATTTTCGTCGCGGCGAGCTCAGTGCAAAAGACACCGAGGAAGTGCTACAAAAAGTGGGCTACAAAAAACAGGAATTGATTGTTTCGCCTCGAGCTGAGGGCGCATACAGTTTTGTGGCCGATGGCCAGAATATACTGCCACGCCTGGAGGTCATACGACGCCTGCGGGAGCGTGGCGAACCCGTCCTACTATTTGGTGAGACGGAGCCGGAGGCATTTGACAGATTACGCATCTGTGAGATCTCACAACCGGAGGCGAATCGTGGATTCCGCAATGATTTCCAGGAAGCAATGGAACAAGTGGATGCCGCGTATCTGCAAGAGATGTTCGCGAACACACCCACAGCGAAGGAGGACAAGAAATCCGATTTTGCCGAACTGGACGAGACAATTTCGTGGGAGAGCATACAGACAATGGCCCAAAAGATGGGTCGCAACAAGGATTACGATATGGATGTGATAATAACACTGCTCACATTTCTCTTGAAGTTGTGGAACGCACAGATTGCCAGCTACACCAAGCACGAGAAAATGTCGACCAAAGTGAAAATGGCCCGCGTCATTTACACCCAGACCAAAGAGTATGTGAAGCCATTGTTTCGCAAACTGAAGCATCATACGCTGCCCGAGGATATTCTGGATAGCTTGCGGGATATATGCAAGCATCTGCTCAATCGCAACTACATCTCAGCGAGTGATGCCTACTTGGAAATGGCCATTGGCAACGCTCCGTGGCCCATTGGCGTGACCATGGTGGGCATTCACGCGAGAACTGGTCGGGAGAAGATCTTCTCCAAGAATGTGGCTCATGTGATGAACGATGAAACACAACGCAAATATATTCAGGGCCTGAAACGTTTGATGACCAAATGCCAAGAATATTTTCCCACCGATCCATCCAAGTGTGTCGAGTATGTGAGCAAGAAGGATCGTGAATAAAATAAATAAATGTTATTATCATTGAATATAGTATATTTAAATGGAACTATTTGCCATGTATATATATATAGATATATATAGACAGAACTTTAATTGTCGATGAACATCTTTATCGATATTGTCATTACTTTTTACCAAGCTCCGCTGAACGCAACGAAGACTTTTCCACAGCATTTATAAGAGTAGCTCTAAAAAATAACAGGAGAAAATAATTTCCATTATCTCATTTGTTGTGAGATTCGCAACAATTACCTGAGATTGCCCTTTTCCAGCTCGTGTACGCCGACGATTGTTGCTCCGCCTGGTGAGCAAACCTCATCACGTAGCACTGCCGGATGCTTGCCGGTTAACAGCACCGTTTTGGCTGCTCCCAGCAATGTCTGGGCGGCAAACTGAATGGCCATCTGTCGGGATACGCCTTGCTTTACGGCACCATCGGCTAGTGCCTCAATGATTGTATATACGAAAGCTGGACCACAGCCGGTAACGCCAGTGACTGCATCGATCATCGGTTCGGGCACTTCTTGGGCCAATCCCAAGGAGTTGAGCATTAGATGTACCTTTTCCAGATCCTGATGTGAGACATGCGAGTTGCCAGTGTACACCGTGCATCCTTCGCCCACTTGCATCGATGTATTCGGCATTGCTCGGATCATTTTCAATCCCAAACCCTCAATAAATGCGAATCTCTCCTCGAGCGTTTTCAATGTTGTTCCGGCCAGCACGGAGACGAACAGTTTGTTGGAAGTCTTGGCAGACGAAACATATTTGTATTTGAGCTGAGCTGCACATGGCTCCAGCATAACCGGCTTGACGCAAATAAAAATGATATCTGTGTGCTCGATGACGTCGTAGTTCTCATCGGTGATCGAGGCGCCCAATTCACGCCAGCGGGACAGATTTTCAATATGGGGCCCGGAGACCATAACCTGACTGGCCTTCACAATGCCACCACTGATGAGACCAGAACCAATTGCGAATGCCATGCTTCCGCCTCCAATAAATCCAATACGTTCATCCAATTTTGCCATTTTGCCGGTCTACAAATGCAATCAAATTTCGCTAATCGATTGCACAAAATGGTTGCAAATAATGTGACCAAGTGTCGAAAAGAGCAGAAATACCAACAAAAAATATCATTAAAAAAGGAAACGACATTTAATACTTAGCGGAAGGAATTTAAAATATTTTGCTCAATTCACTTATTTCTTCACAAAGCTTTGGCTTAAAAAGTAATAGAAATATACTTATAGCCATAAGCACTTATGATAGAATTGGAAATTCGAGCGAAAGCAAACCATATGCGAGGCTTTGATTTTGAAAATCTGTTCAGTTTTGACAAAGATTCTGCTGTGGACAGTTTTGATTGATGACAATAATTAATATTTGATATGGCAGCCATATGATATGGTGATCCAATACAGCTCCTGCATACATATGTGCTGCCTATAGTAAAAAGATGTTTATATTCCAAGTTTCTTCAAGATAGCTTTCAAATACTACATACAACTGAATGACTGGCTATATTTTGCGATGCTAATCAAAAAATTGTATTTTTTTAATATACATTATATTATATTTCATATATATTGTTGTTCAACATATTTAACTACTTAGAAAAGTAGATACATATAAATTGCTTACAGGCATTTTCTTCAGTACAATTTGATATCAAAGATATAATTATGGCCTGCAAAACTTATAATCCTATATAAACTCAATTTTCTTAATACATAATATGTATATATATATTTGTATATAACCAATGTGTTTTTTAAAATGACACTACTTATAAGAAACTAATGACTGCAGTTGCTTACTGCTTATGTACAAAAAATAATTAGAATTTATCAGCTTATTATATTTACAGCTTGTTGGAATTACATTCTCAATATAATGGCATCTGCACATTACTTCAAATAATCTAAGAGCAATTTTCGAGAATTTGTAACTACTTAAATGCCTTAAACGAAAATTGCTTATTCGTACAAATCGTATGTACAGATAAATACAACATTAATAAATACATTAAAATTTCAAACTAAATTGTAAATAGTTAATCCTTCATAGCTCCGTTGTCGTCTCCACCTCCGATCGATCCAAGTCATTCAAATAGGAGAAGCTCATTTGGCCGTAGTCTCGCTTGGCAAAAATCACATTTTCGTTGGTAAAACTCATATTGTGATTATGACCATCACCATTAGATCTGAAAGACAGAGTGAAATGCATTACATTACATTTTCGCATTAAATTTAACACCAAAATTGCGGTTATAAGCGGAACAATCTAGCTTAGAAAGGCTAGGTTCTGCCTAACATTTATAGGTTAGGAAATGGAAATTAAAATCTTAAATCTACATTGACATAAACAGGACAAATATTAAATATTTACCGATTAAGCTTTTTCAAAATATTTATGGTATATTTCATTTATTAAATATTTAAAGTTGCTGAAAAATTGAATGGAGTAACTTACCTTTGGAACAACGGATTGGCAATGGGCAGTTCGTCAGCATTTAGACGATTATTCTGCTGGTTATTGCGACCAAGAGTGTTGGTCATGAGCTCTCCAGCACCATTCAAGGATGCCATTCCGCCAAAGGTATTGCCACGCCTGCCCATCGTGCTAAATCCATTGTTTTGGGCACTGGCATTGGCCAAATTATTTCGGCTCGATGCATCATATTTATAGCTATCGTTCAGATAGTTATTGCTATTATGGTGCTTAATACGGCCCAATGTTAATGTGCCGGGCGTACAATTCGCCGGAATGGCAAGTGGATTGGCATTGTTACGCGAATTCATTTCCAGTGTGCGATTAAAAGTATTCTGACGATTGTTCATCGTCAAATTGTTGTTGTTGTTTATGTTATTGGCTAGATTATTCAGATTGTTGTGGCGAAGTGTGGAAATTGTGCTCAGATTCCCATCCATTTGCGTAGGACTCGACTGCATTTCTCCGGCGCTATTTTGCTTATGTGTTATATAGCTGACATTGTCTAGGGAAAAGGCGTGATTCTTTGCACTGAAATCCAGCTGCAAGTCCTCATCACCATCGGGGGGAACAGCCATAGCAAGCATTTGTGTTTCGTACTCCTTCAAATTAGCCACAGCATCGCCAACATTCGAGGCTTGCGAGTTGACTATCACAGGATCATAGCGTGTCGGACTTGGTGCCGAATAATGACGAATGCGTTCCTTGAAATTTTTATATCTATGTGGAAGAAACGAAATCGATTAGTTATATTTAATAGTAAATAAAGTGAAAATGTTCTACTATAAGAATAAAAATCTTCGCGATTTCGTTGAGTTTAATTTTCTACAATCATAGAAAAATTATGATCTAAAGTATTCTAAAATGTTCCTAATTGAAATGATCAGTTGAAAAAATATGGTCTTCTCTCATATTGTAAACAGATATTGTGTGATTAGTTAGGATTAAGTAATATTACTTACTTGGACCATGATATGCATATATAGATTATGCCGATGGTGCCCAGAATCAGTATTATGATAGATATGGAAATGAGTGTGAAGGAGAAAACTTCGTCATCGATGCTACTAGCAGTTTTGACCTAGAAATACAATTTTTGTGTTATTACATGTCTTTTATTTTGCATACAACACGCTTACCTTGTGAACCTGTTCCTTCACTTGGATTGGTGCGTGAATTCCATCAGCATTGGCATGTGTCAAGTCTGAAGCTGCCAAGTTTAATGCCGAGGCAACAGACGATTCGAGCAACGTATCCTGGACAACAGTATCGTTCCGAGCTAGCAATGTCTCCGATTTGGGATCGATCAGGTAAAACCATACATCGGTTGCATCCGGATTCTCCAAGACCGTGCCATTGCTCGTCAAGTATTTGCGATTGCTTATTCTTTCAATGCCACTGACCAATCCATGGGTCGTCTCCTCGATCAGTTCCTCTAGTGGCGCATAATGGTTCCGTATCTTATTGGGTGCCGCATTGGAGAATGCCAGAGCCATTCGATTGACATCCGTTAACCGATTGATAACGATGCGTGCCCTTGTGTGATGTGAGCCTTGCTCGATGGCATCATTATCACTGGCCTCCACGTAGAATATCATCGGAAAATTGGCATCATTAAAGAGCTTAGCCGTACGCAAAATACCCGTATCCTCAGTTAGCACAAAGTACGACGATGGCTGCAAAAGTCGAAGAGAAAAGAAAATCAATTCTATAATATAATATATCCTATTGAAGACAACTGAATTTGATTAGTTCTATGGAAGCGGCTTGATAGGTTGGTCTATGGTAGATCTTTTCTTACAAATATTATGGACATCATAGATCTCGTAACCAGTAAGCTTGTTCAGAATATTTTATTACAGCTATATGACATAGCGGTCAGATTCTTACATAGACCGAAAGTTTCATTCAGGCAGCATAAAATCTGAGAGATGAGTTGGAGTTCTATAAATAAGAAATGCATTTCTAAAAAGTAGAAATGTATTCCCAACGAAGTTAGGAGCATAAAATCCCTGGTATCTACACAATAAGTACGGCGAATTTCTAAAATTCAGCATGAGTTTTGTCGGAGTGTAGGTTATTTAATGTCTCCAAAACACTTTAGCTAACAAAATTAGAATGTGCTCTAAAAGGTTATCCAAATCTTATTGCTACTTACCAGATGATCATCCTTGATGGTGGGCTCCTCTTCGTCATAGAGCTTGTATCTCAAAGATCCAAATTTACCCGAGTCTCGATCGGTTGCCCTCACTTGCAAAATGGTCATATCGATGTCCATTTCCGGTGTGATTACGGCATAATACGTATCATTCTGGCCATGGAAGCGATTAAAAACAAATTCAGGTGGATTATCATTTTCATCCTGGACCATTATGTTGACTGTGGTACGCTCCTTGCGCGGGCTCACGAAATAGCGCTGGGAGGCTAAGCGTAACTCCAAAGTGTATGAGACTTTACTTTCATAATCCAACGGGTTGGCAAGGACCAACAAGCAACCGTAATCCTCGAGACCCAGTTCGAAGACTCCCAGCTCGTTTCCTTGGATGAACTCGCACTTGAAGTTGGGTGCCCCTTTGGATGGTTTTTTGGAGTTGATGATTTGAATGAGCTTCAAAGTGCTATTCACGGCTGTAGATTCCGGCACACTGATGACATAGCTGTCATCGCTAAACGCTAATCCGACTGTCTCTGAGCTGACAATCAGTCCACTCTCCATGTTCATCTTGCTTTCCATTGAATTCTCCTCACTGGGATCGAGCAGCAGATGGCGCACAAACACGGGCAGCATGGCCACTGAGCTGAGCTGAGGTTCACCCATATCGTAGGCTCGTATATCCAACTGATATTCCGTATCGTCTTCCTTACGCAACTCATCCCGAATACGTAGTGCACCCGTATCGGGATCAACTTGGAAGTATTTCAGAGCCTTGCCGCGACCAACCAGCTCGTATCTAATCACATTGTTGGACGGGGTGCCATCGGCATCAATTGCCGGCATAGTCGCTATCACCGATCCAATGGGTTGATCATCGTTAACCGTCACCGGACCCGGTACTGTGATGAATACGGGACGCACATCGTTTCGATCCTCCACCTCGACGACAATACGCACAGTGTCACCAGCCGATTCGCCGTCATTCTCAATTGTGCCCACGAGTAACTCATGTTGCCGCTCCTTCTCGTAATCCAGACCCTTCGTTGTGCGTATTTCGCCCGTTTTGGGGGCGATTTTGAACAACTCTTCGTCACCCTTACGTAGCACATAGGTGATCTCTGGCATGGTGTCGGGATCGTGGGCTTGGACAGTGGCCACCAGGAAGTCGGCTTGGTTCTCTGGTATTCGCACATTGATGCGGGCATCATTGAACTTGGGCACCTCATCCGGCAAATCGTGTACAATGACCGTAACACTTGCCGTACCCAGGCGGGCATCGGGTGCCCCATCCTTGGCCGTCACCACAAATTTGTATTCATTCACCCGCTCATAGTCCAGCTCACTGGATGTGCGAATCTCACCCGATTTACCGTTGATGGCAAATGGTATATCCGTTGGTATGGAGTAGGTGATCTCTGCATTTACACCCTCATCCGCATCTGTGGCGTGCACAATGCCGACAAAGGCGTCATTCTTCGCCTCATCCACGTGGAATACGTAGGGCTGGTTGAGTTCATCGAATTCGGGATTTTTGTCATTGATATCGGTGACTTTAATATTGACTGTGGCACTACTCGACAGACCGCCATTATCTTCTGCCTTCACAATTAGTTGGTAGCGTGTTAGACTCTCGCGATCCAATTTCCGTATGACCATAATAACACCACTCTGTTGACCCACCGAGAATTGCCTTAAATCGTTGCCGGACATGATCGAATAGATGACGGGATCATTTTCGGGATCATCGGCATGGACGACGGTGACTGTGGAATTTATTTCGGCACCCTCACTAACCTGCACCTCGTACAGCACATTGGTGAAACGCGGTGGCTTCGTATTAGGTCCAGGTGTTACAGTCACCTCCACAATGGCCTGGGATGAGAGTCCTCCGATATCGCTTGCCTGCACCGTTATGCTATATTGCTCGCCAGCGAGTAGACGACCTCGAGTCTCAATCTCTCCCGTCTGCTCGTTGATCTTGAACTTTTGCATGCCATTGTTGGAGACATGGTAAATGGAGTAGGTGACAACGGCATTGGGTCCCTCGTCAATATCGGTGGCCATCATTTGTGTGACCAGTCGCTGCTCGTGTTGATCCCCAGCCGATATTGAGATGGGAGCAACCATCGACAGTTTAGGAGCATTATCGTTAACATCACGCAAATGTACGGTTAGACTCAAAGGAGCACTCGCCGCATTGGTTCGGGGCTCTCGGGCAACAACTTGAAATTTGTAGCGTCCCGGCGCTGGCGGATCCCGGTCCAAGCCCTCCTCATAGACAATCAAAGTGCCATCGCTTGTCACATTAAATGACGGTGTCGTCAGTTCGTAAATGTACTCGGGCTTCGGATCATCCTCACCCAAGTCATCGTCCGTTGTCCTAAATGTAATTGGTTTGCCATTCGCATCCAAAACTTTCGTTCCGATTGGTGAATTTTCATCAACATATCCCTCGATATCGGAGGACGATATAACTGGTGGATTGGCATCAACTGGCTTCACAGCAATCGTCAGCTTGGCTGTTGTGAAGCGTCGCGGAGCCGGGGAGATCTCTTCAGCTCGAACTATTATATCATATCTTTTCGCCGTTGAAGTATCTACTGCTTTGATCTGCTTCAAAACACCCGTCTCCTCATCGATCTCAAAGTAGTCGGCATAGTTGCCAGGCATTCCACTGGCAAAACTATATCGTATTCGCGAACTGATCGTATCCAGATCCACCGCCTGTATTCGTTCGGGCAGCACATTGAGCACTCCTTGCACCGATCCTGCCGGCACCGATGCCGTATACTCGGGATTAATGCAGGCACCATCGAGAAGCGCACAGCCACGATAGATGAAGGACGGATCCATGTCATCGGAGTCGGCTATATTTACAGTTAGGGTCGCCGTCGACGACAGTCGCTCGGAAACACTTCGAGCTCGATCCTTAAAAAAATAAATATATATATATATATTAAAATAGTTAATAATAATTAATAAACAATGAATAATTGTTAGCCTCTCTTAACAATCCCACAGTGAGAAATTCCGAACCTAATTCGCATTGATTTTAATTATAGTTTAAACAAATTTGAACTTTGGCGTTATTTATGTTTTTCAGTTTTAAGTTTAAGTTTAAGTTTGCCATTGTTTTGTTCGCTAATGTTTAGTTATTGAATCAATCAAGACTATTCATTAGCGTAATAATAACTTATACTAATGACACATTTTTACGCTCTAAAAACTTAACTTAAAACTATTAATTTAAATAACGCAATAGAGTAATTATATAAGTGGACCGTCAGAAAACAACTCGAGTAATAATCTGTATAGACTAAAATGTTACTCACCGATGCGACAATTGTCAAATAATAGCGTTGAATCTTTTCATAATCCAAAGTTTTTGCTACAGTGACCTAAATATGATATGGGTAAAGTAAAGAATTAGAATTGAGAACTTATACAACTTTAGGGTGCTACTCACTTGTCCCTGATGGGGAAATGATATGGCAAAAGATCCGTAACCATCGGCACTAGTTAACTTCTCGTCCTCGGTAGTATTGGTATTGCCCTTAACAATAAAGTACTCAACTAGACCATTAACGCCAGCATCCTTATCGATCGCCTGTATATTCCGAAAAACTGTCGTGCCCAAAGGAGTGCTCTGTAAAAGTTGCCAACAATTAATAATCATTAATAAAACAATGTACTAAAAAATCTATCTTCGTATTAGCTCAGTTGATAGTAACAATATCGGAATATATTTTGAGAAATACAATTTGCTCAGTCGATCAATTATATGCAAATGCATGTTATGTATTAATTAGAACACTCTGTCTTTAAAATTGTAGCTTTTATTGCTATCGATTGCCAGGAAATGGGGCAATTATTTACAAAACTCATCTAACTTGATTTCTTGATTCTGGCTTAAAGTCTCTAGCTCTATTAGACAGACAGACGGACGGGCATTGCGAGATCCACTCACCTGTTGATCATGATTAAGAATATATATTTTTTATCGGAAATGCTTTCTTCTGTGTGTTAGATACTTTTACACAAAACCATTAAACCCTTTTTAATGTTTTCAGAATTTGATAATTTAACAATTGAAAAAATAATCTTTTTATTAACTGCATACAAGGGTACATTGATAATTCAACTATTGAAAGAGAAGCAATATTTTTGTTTACAAAAATGAGCTACGATAAATTTGAATTATAATGATAATGAGTGTTACCGTTTTGTGCCGTGAAAATATGCTAAATACGTTGCACCGGAAACCAAAAATGGCATGTTCATGAAAATTATGTAGCAAACTGTGGAACTGTGCAACTGTGCAACGCTATTGTTGTTAAATGGTTTGGGCAGCCACCAAGCACCCAGCAGACAGCAGCCAGCAGACAGCAGCCAGAAGCCAGCAGAAATAGCCAGCAATCCGCTAAACAACAGAAACAAGCTGGGTGACAAAACGTGCCCAACAACATTGAGAGAGAGATGCACCAAAAGTGCAGTTATATAACGGGCAAACAAAAAGCACAAAATGCGAACAGCCTTTTACATTTAACTATCACTATATACTTGGGCTAGTCTGTATTGTGACATGTATGTATGTTGGTATGTGTGTTAGCATCTTTTTTTCCAATTTTTTTTTGTTTTTTGGTGTTTTACCTCAGGGTTACTTGTTACTGGTTTAACATTCGCATGTCGCCTGGCTTGGGGCGAGAAGTTACTTAGTCATTGTGTTGAACTTTTCAATTGGTCTCTCTTCTTATGTACATTAAATGGCAAAGCGGTACAAGTCAAACAGCCCACAAATAGGCGCAATTGTTATTGTTGGCATGTCTTATGCAATTTTGTCGCAAGGTGCAACACGTCAAAACAAGTGTTGTACATACCCTGTATACCCTGTTTATTTATTTGACTAATTTATATTAGATGATTAAATTTTTGTTTGATATTTGAGAACATTTTGAGGCTATAACTTTTTCTTAGTGAAATCTGCAAAAAATGTGCATATTCTAATCCGATTAAAAACCAGATGTTATCCTCCCAATACAAGGATTCTAAGTGAGCCAAACGATTCTGTCCTTCGAAAAATTAGAGCTATCATTTGTAAATTACAAACTAAAAAAATGTGAAGTTGGGCTTTATCATTTTCTTCTTTATAAAAATGGTTTCTTTGAAATTAAAAATATAATAAATATGATTTCAGGGATGCTACTTTATCAGAATATTAATAAATTTATTTATGCATTATTTAAATAAGACATTTTTTTAATAAACAAAAGCTTAAACTGATATTGTTGGTAAACTCATTTTTTTTTTGTGAATCTATCTTTTTTCTGAGTGCAGGTAAGGTTACAGACAGCCATTGGTTGGTCTTCAGCTAAAGACTAAACGACTGAGAATAATGATATTTATATTTTACTTCTGTTGGCGCTGGTTGAACTTTGCGCATTGTGCAATCAGGTTGAAGGAACACAAAATGTCTGAGTTTAAGTTTAGCAAAAACGAAAAAACAGGTAAAGATGCAATATGCAGTCACTGAATAAATATCTTCAATGCATTGGAATTGCTTGAAAATTATTATTTTCTATGTATTTTACACATGCATATTTATGTAAGTTTATTTGCATTAATGGCGATACTTATCTCATGCACGAAATCCTTTTGTCTAGTCCGTAGACAATAAAAAAGAAACATGGCGACTTTTGGGTCTGTCGCCTTAGACATAAAATGAAAAAACTAAAAACAACTTGTGATTTATATGCTCATTTTAGATATATATTAACAAAATGGTTTTTATGCAGAAAATATGTTTGGCTCGAGATTGAGCTGACTTTTCAATGCTTCAATGTTAACTTAAATGTTGTCCGAAAATTGTTTTTCTTTGACTTGATGCATTATAATACAGAACCACTAACAGTGAATTGCAGTCAATTCCAAAAAGCCGTCATATATTAAGTATATAGTAGGTAATAGCTTATAGCTCGAACTTAATGCATTCATTTTAGTTGATAAACCTCAGCGTGTATTAGTTGAGCACGAACCTATTATTAAACAACAACTCATTGCAAATGGAAAGCCAACAAATTGATTGACACCCATTTGAGAAGGAGCCATTGCATGCTATTCAACCAGATAAATATGCTAAATATGCGTCAATACATTTAACCTGTTGAAACCTGAAGCTTTGTAAATTCCAGTGCAAATATTTCGAGCTTGTGTTTGTCATATTAAAATGCAAATAAATTATTCCAGGCATTGTTTGATCCCAGCACACGCAACTGGAAAAACGCGACGCAGACAAGAAAACACAATAGCATAGTATATATATATATACATATACATTTATACACATATATATATATATATGTATATAAAAGAAATATATATATATCTATGTGTGTATAAAAATATATAGTAAGCAGCAAAATATTCTGTTTAAGACCGCTGATGAAGATTCAGTTGGCAGTTGCCCAAAAAGGTCTTGTATCTGGCTCTAGAAACCAGTTTGTTCGCAACTTTTGATTAAAAAGCTCAAAACAAAACATGGTAAATAAATACTATAAATTAATGAGGGAATTGCGACTTAGCACAAAATGAAGCCACACTAATTTGTACATTCGTTTATTTGAAGAAAACATAACGGATGAGCAGACAAGACTACTTATATTATTTGTTATTATTATTATTATGTTTTTATGTTTTTAGTAGCTAAACTTAAGTACTTAAGGTGTACTTACCTCTGGTACAGTGACCTCATACGGCGTGTTCATGAATTGCGGCGCATTGTCATTGACGTCGGACACCCGTACAATAAGCGGAATGTTTCTCTTCTTATTCGTTTCCCGAATCGTGCACGAGACCTAAAACAAAAAATCATTGCATTTAATTTTTACACGCAAGCCAAAATATTCAGATAAAACATGTAAGAAAGTTGTAGTCGAGTGAGCTCGACTACGCGATACTCTGAACCCAGCTGTGAAATACAGTAGTCTAGTTTTATGGCCTTTGCTCTTGAAAAGGAAAATGGAAACTGAAAAACTGAAATTGTCCGAACTGAGATCAATATGTGAATACGTTTTGGACTATAATTTTGGAGTTTCTTAACCGTTCTAAATGAAAATTGCAACGCTCTCTCAAAAATTCGGGCAATTGTAGCTATCGGAAATCGATATGTATCGGTATTTGCAAAGAGGCCAAGTTGCCGATACAATTAATTAAACCAGTAGAATACAAAAACATATATTCCAAATTGGAGGTATCTAACTGTAATTGTCTTTGAGATGCGCTAGTTCATACTGACAGACAACCCGACGAACGGACCGATGGACCGACGGAAATGGATATATCGAATCTGCTGCTCATGCTGATTTATATGTAGTTGAGTTACTCATCCTATTACCTACGCTTGTGCAAATTCACTGCACACTTTTTACCCATTTTTAATTGGTTCAGGGAATAAGAACAAAACACACTTAACATTGATTCTAAGATTCTTCCATTCAGTCAGATTCTATATAATAAGTTAACGTTAAAAGCCAACAATTCAATTAATTATCAATTCAATTTTCTTAAAACTCAACAACGTTTTTCAGTAAAATTTTAGAAAATGTTTTCCACAGATGCTGGGAGTTATCTTAACATTAATTTAGACTCACCTGGAAGACAATGTGACTTAAGTTCTCCTCGTCACGATCGAGTGGCTGAAGCAGCTTTAGACTCTTTCCATCCAACTGGAATGTGGGATGTCCCTTCGGAAATACTAGATCGAGCGCTATTTCCGTTGAGGGATCCCCATAAATTGGCAGCTGAGCTGGTGTTGTCGATTGCCCAATGACTGCATGAATCAATGTTACAAATCAGATACACACATTCATTAATAAAACGGGTAATTGAAATTTTATTAGTATTAGTGCAGTTCGAAACTCAAACTGTTTTTTCCTTTTAACTGAGTCAGAAAGATGTCAAAGACAACTCGAAGCTATGGAAATCCCCTATGAGTGTACTTGCATGTGTATCTATGTATGTGTCGACACATGCCTTTCTCTTTGGCGGACTGACTTAAGGTATTTATACGAACTTGTCTTTGTGTGTGGAGGTAATCAAGTATCTAGAAAGTTCGTTGCAATTATTGCAAAATGTGCACACATACAATGGGCAGGAAAGGAGAGAGAGAGAGAGATAGAGAGAGAGGAAAGAGGCGATATTACGGCTCTGATTTCCACTTTCCTGCTTCAACTCACATTTCAGTGGAGAAGAGTGTGTATAGCCATTAAAGGATATATTTGCTTGACGTTCGGTGAGAAGTTCACTGGGGAATTCGTAATTACCTATTTATTCTTAATGTTCTTAATGCTCATACTAGAATACTTACAATTCCCTCGACTCTCCTCAATATCCAGTATAATGTTTGTTTGCCCAGTTTCCACCTCGCACATTTGTGATTTACCTAGAACACCGACTGCATCTTCACAGCAGCCAAGCATTAGAAGAAGCCCCAGAAAGTAAGCTCCAAATGGTCTCATCACACTGTAGAAAGTCATTTTAACTGCAAAGACAAAATCAAAAATGAGATATAATCACTAGCCATAAGATACCCTATATATTAACTTATAGACTTGCATATTTAGTTTATATATATACAAAAATTCACAATATAAATAATCAAACCTTACATGGTTTATAATATATATATATATATGTATATGCCTATTATAATACAAATAATTTAGATTTACCATCACAATTCATTTGTAAGTAAATAAATCGAAATAAATCAAACTTCTCAAGGGTCTGTCATCGAGGGAAGGTGAACATTTGAACAAACATATAAAATTGAGCTATTGTTCTTGAACTTTATAAAGCATCAGAAATCAATTGTAAGTATGTAGTATATTTATTTACGCACAAAGGTGGCTGGCAGAACCTTAAATGGCCTGACATCAATATGCAATAAATATTTAACTTACCCATCTTGGTGCTGTCTACGCGTTTTTCTTGTTGCCCACTTTAGTATTGACCATATATAGACCTTCGGAAATCTAAGATAAGATGCTGTTGCCTGCTGATATTCGTGAACACTGCACGACACACACACACACACACACACACACAACACACAACACACAGTCCAACAAACACAAGACATGACTAAGCTGACCACATAAAGAACGTAATCTTTCGCATAAGTCTGGTATACATATGTATTCTGAACTTCACACATACTGGTATGTATGTATGCATGTGTGTATGCGTGTGTGTGCTCTGGACCATAGGGAGCAAAATAATTAATGCATTCTTTCGTAATTTAAGTAGCGAGCATCTTCCACATAAATAAAGTTTTTACTCACTGACTGATTGCTGATTAGTAATTGCTGATCAACGTCTGAGGCCTAACGGAAAGAGCTAGAAAATTATTGCTGAAGCTGGTTTTACGTTGTTATGGTGCACATTCAATAAACAAGAGCTGGAAAATATCTAATTATATCATTCGACTGATTTTTCGTACGTTTTTCGTAAGTGGAAAATTCTTCTTGTACGCTGAGGAAAGGTATAATTATAGCATCGTTTATAGGGGCCAAAGTAATATTTTCCCTTAAGGCAAATTCTACTAGCAAGTGGTGTAAAAGGTATAATTATAATATCATTAGCTTAGCTTTATTACATATATCAGTGTAGAAATAAATTTGCTACACATCTTAAGTGAGTTAAAGTAGAGTTTTATCACTAAGCCGACTCTGCTTAGTGGTTATATATAAGAACAAAATGCAACTGAACTGGAGATACTTGGCAGTAAAAATAATGCATATGTTATCAAGCAAAATGATTACAAGCAACAATGGCGAAAATACGTGCATAATCAAAAATATTTGGATTCCAATTTTTTCAATGTAGCCTAAACAGAAATCTTGCACATTTTTTTCGTCTGTCATTTTTTGCTTAATGCACAATTTTTAAACGCTCTTCAATAGGGTGCCTCTTGTCAGACACGTTTAACAAAAATATTTGATGCGCCAAGAAACCGGTAAATCAGTAAATATGTCAAAGGTTAAATGATGTGAAACCGAAAATGTTTTCATCAAGGCCCAAAACATTTTCGAGACACAATTTAAATAAATCGCTATATGGACATATTCACCTATTAATACACACACACACACACACATCAATATACCCGTTTGATTAAATGCTCAACCGCATTTTGTTACGTATGGTGTCATATTCTTGATTTCAACAGAAAATTTGCTGAACTGTCGCAAGTCAGCATTACCAATCGAAAATGCAACCACTCCAAGAATATAAAAAGTTGGTGGTAAGCGGATGCATACATAAGAATAAATGTATTCAGTTATATTTACGACTACACTCAACAAAATGATAATATAATCTTACAGGAAACAGCTTGAATGTGCTCTATAAATAACTTATCTGCATAATGTTGGCTGCCAACTTCCACAAATTTCTTTATCAAGCGAAGTGGATTACTTCTAAACATTTTTAAAATGGGAAGCATTGTACAACATTTAGAGATTATAATACTTAAAATCTATTTAAAAAAAAAATCATTTCATATGAAAGATACATTTTAAGATATATATATGTATCTAATAGTATCTATATAGATAATAAATAAACGAATAGATTTCTATCAAACGTTAGCGATTTTCTTTTCGTGTTTTCTTCCAATCTATTTCTAATAGAAAATTTTTTTTAATTCTATATTATAAACTGTTTTAAATATTAAGACACTTTTTTTTAATTTCCCTTTTTATTTATTAAAATCTAAAATCAAATAATATAAGAGTTATTTCAAGTCGCAATGACTTATTAGTACCATAATTGGCAATTAATATTAGATCAATTTTATTTGTATTTTCTGAGCAAACATTTAATAGATGTGAAAAATGGATAAGTTGTCTTTCTCTTACCGGCTCCAAGTCAGCCCCTATACATACCGGATAAAGGACAACTTTCACTTGGTTTCTCTTGGGCAAACAACAGTAAAGATTTTCATGTACAACGCTGGACAATATTGTACATTAACCGAGAAAACAAACGGGTATTTGGTTTCTTAAAATAAACATTTGCATACCGATAAATGATTCTCGCACGATTCGAATACATTTAAGTTTCACTTTTGCCAACAAAACGATGGCCGAGCACAAAACACACACACACACACACACAGAGAGAGAGAGAGAGAGAGAGAGAGACACCCACACAAGTTAAGCAAAAGGCCAAAAACAAAAAAAAAAACAAATCTTTGAAAACCTGCTCAACACAAAAATACGCCAAACAAAAACAATATTACAACTACTCAATACTGTCGACAGCTGCTGTGGCTGTGGATGTGAATGCGACTCTGGCAGTGGCTGCGGCTGCGTGCAGTAAAAGTAGTGTGGCAAGTTGATTTTCATCGTCTGGCAAAGTCTGTCTTAACGTATACGACGACGACGACGACGAGTACCTGTGACAGCAGTTTATTTTATTTGCAAACGCGCGCGCTCTGCACACGTGACCTCATTTGCCATTTACCCCAACATAATAATGCTTTTCCACTGCCACAACACACTATTGGGGTCGATTCTCCACTCCAAGTTGCTGCCGAGCACGACAAAAAAAAAAGTGACTGCAAACATCCTGGCAATTGTAATTGATGGAAAATTGAAACGTTTTCCAGCGTTGCAATCGTAATTTATCTCGCGTACTCCGAGAGTGCAGCATATATAGTCTAGATATTTTTTATATAGAGTCACGGTTTCTTTACTATTAGCAGACATAATTTATATCTTCTTTGTTGAGCACACCGTCTTTGGTTAATAGTAAACATGGTAGTTTTTTTCTTATACACAGATATGTTTGTTTTATAATTTACATATTTCATCTCTAAGCTTTAGATTCTTACAGTTATCATATTCATCTTTGCTTTATGGTGGCTGTAATTGATCTGGCATGCTTGGAGAGTTTGGCATATAGAGTATATATAAGGTGTACTCAATTTCGTGATATATATACAGCTATGTTTGTTTTACAATTAGCAGACATAATTGATATGATCTGTATTTATTTGCTTTATAGTTTTATAATTTACATATATGATCTCTAATTAAGTTTAGCTCTGTTTTCTTTGTGGTAACCATGGTATTTTCTCATATAGACATTTTTGTTATATAATTTGCATACATTACATCTGTATATCTTACAGTTATCATGTGAATATCTGTTTGCTTTATACCAACTGTAAACATGAACAAATATTTATGGATTTCACTTTAGGCTCTTTTATTTTTGTTTTTGCATTTCTCGCACATGAAGATCCGTCATTTTAGCTATGTACAAACAGACACAGGCACACACAAACACTCACACAGATATGTATATACAAGTGTTAGAAAGTGTTATCTGTTGAGATGGCGAAAAAACAAGATTCTCAGCTTTCATCCAAGTCACAATAATTTTCGCACACTCACACACATGCACACACATTCGCACACTCTTTTTAGCATAAGCGGTAATTTAACAGATTTGAAGATACGAATTTTTTTCCTTAATTACCTTTTTCAACTGCTGCAATGATAATATTTATTACACTAATGAACACATCGTTACACGAACTTCATTTGCAATACAAAACTGTAGAATGAAGTTTTTTATGTTGTTAGCCTTATTAAAAGCCACAGAAGTGTAGCAGATACGATAGATTTGCTATCCGCTTATTTACTTTTATTTACACTTCGTTTTGTGCACACATATTCAAGCCTGCTGCTGCTGGTGGTGTTGGTGGCTCAAACGCGAATTACGTGTGTGAAAAAATGTGGATGGGAGCCAAGCGCGCACGACAATTACAACACCTGAAATCACAGGTAGCTGGCTTAAGACTGACTTTTGCCGACCATGGAACAAACAGCAACAGCAACAAGTGGGCGCTCGACTCGATTCAAAGCGAAGCACGTTCCGATCGAAACGGTTAAGAAATCTGGTTTGTCTATGGCATAAACCGGTTTTACTTACTCGTTTGGCTGGTGATACAAGTAAAAGGATTATATACAAATAACTATTGTAGATATACATAAATAAATTATGTGCATTTGCGTGTATGTAAATAGAGTTCGATAAATACTTTACATTCAGTACACAATTGCAACTGGTGTAAAGGCCAATACAGTTTATTGAAATGGGCTATCAACACTGTATTTATCACATTTCACATAGTCACAGCACCCCAACCTATTCAACTGGCCAGGAGTGTGGTGCATATTTGTGTTTATTTTTTCGCGATCTGCAGGTGCAGCATATGCAACGGCAGCAGCAACAGCAGCAGGCCAATGGAAGCCAATTGCAAACGGTTAACAGTCGACTGTTAGGTTAACATTTAATAAACAGCTCCAACTTGTTTCAGTTATGTTGTGCTGAAAACCAGTTTAAAACTCTTCTTCTTTGTTGTGGTTTTTACAGCTTCTCAATTGTTTTATTGGTCTCTGTGTGCATGTTGTTGTTGCTTTAGTTGTTGTCTATTTTTTTTTTTATTGTTTCGCTCTTCTATTAGTTGGTGACTGCTATGTACAACGTCGACCACATTTCAGCTTGGGACTCTGTGGGGCTCCTTCGTTGTGCAGCATTAAATGAATGAAGTTTCTGAAAGGCAGGTTGCTTTTGCATTTACGCGTTGGCAGCAGCCTCTGAGTCTGCATTTTGCAGGTATTTTTAATGGTTGTGGTGCCGAAAACACAACAACATTTTCCTAAAATGGCCAAGCGATTCGTTTGCTACTTTGCTATGCTGGCAACACATATATATGACATATGTTTGTATGTGTGTGTGTGTTGCACCATTTGCATAAATCGTAGCCACATTTTTGTCATTAAACACCTGTATGTTTGTACGTATGTAAATGCATTAAGATGTATGTATTTATGTCTGCAGTTCTGTACATTTGTACCAAACATTTGCACATTAAATGGAGCTCGCAAATCCTATATGGAAATTATCACAGAAGTAGATCAAATTAAATTAGTATTTTTATGAAATACATAAGATGTTGGAAATGATCAGAAAATTAGAGCAAATGGTTTTATATTTTGCACATACTAATAGTTAAAGAGAAACCCCCAGTTAATTACCATAAGAATAAATAATGGAAAAGAGCGGAATTCAGTTATTAGTTTGCAAGAGCTATACAAAAAAAACAGCAACAATGTGGAGCTATACGGGCAGACAGTGGAAGTAATTGTTATTTATCACAACGGAACACTTTGAACAAGAATGGCTTAATCTTAAAATGGATGCTTTGGTATCTTGAACCGGCTAACAGAGTTAAGGCAATAACCGGTAGTAGGACCCTGTCTTAAGCGCAGGTGTCGATGATAAGTGTCCCAATCTGCATAAATTATACGCCATTATTGCGGCATTAAAATTTTATTATAGAGACATTATTAGATATGGGCAAAATTATCCGGTTTTTTGAGTGTTTGAATTTTGAAGTGTTTGACTTATGAAGTGTTCACGCTATAACATTTTATCCATTCCGCCCTTTTTCCGGTCAAAGACGTATCGAATTCAATTTGTAAGCCGAGCCCTGAAAATGAGTTTGAAATTGATGTGATGAAAATTCAAGTTTCAAGGTTCTTTATCCATTGTATATTAATTAATTTCCGATAAATTTA
Source organism: Drosophila cognata (assembly GCA_035041535.1). Lineage (NCBI taxonomy): Eukaryota > Metazoa > Arthropoda > Insecta > Diptera > Drosophilidae > Drosophila > Drosophila cognata. The sequence goes on along the minus strand of JAWNLC010000571.1, from coordinate 4,269,766 downwards.
TTATCGCTTTAATTTATCTAAACTAAGAAAAATGTTCTTTGTTATTTTTAGTTGTTTAGTTGTTAGTGTGAAAACCTTTAGATTAAACCAGAATAATATACCCGAGACTGCTCAACTGGGCGATACTCAGTACATAGAAACGGAATATACGAAAAATGAATAATAATAATTTGAACCAGTAATAATAGGGAAAAAGCTAAAAATTATAAACATAAAATAAAATAATAGATAAATTGCATATAGATATGTCCAAAATAATGAATTATAAAAATAAAATAAATAAAACTAGAAGAAGTATATTACAGAAGATCTCGTTATAGGGTATATATAAGTTGATTAGCGACGAGCGGACATCATTCTTGTTTCGTTATTTCCACTTTGGTAACCAACACCCTCAGCCAGAGTGGTGACTGCATTGTACCAACTAGCAGCAGCAGCAGTTACAGCGGCAGTTACAGCAGCAGCAGCAGCAGCAGCCGTGGCAGCAACAGCCGCAGTAGCAGCAGAAGTGGCATCCACGTATTACTTGTAGGAGGAGAGTTTGCATGTTTTTAAACAATTTTAATTGCCTTTGCGTGTTTAGCGATGTTTCGATACAATTGCTTCCATTATGCGTATTTAGAACAGGCTAGACAAAGCTCTGGGAACTAAAACTACTGATCTTTACTTACTCTTTTTTGATACCCTTGCAGAGGTCATTATAATTAGTCACTAAAAATGCAACCCTCTGAATTATACATATTCCTGATCTGCATATGAAATTGAGAAAATAAATCTACATGCAGGTGATTAAATTAAAACCAGTGGAATAATTAAGGTACACGCGTTGGTACATTTGTACCATAACTGTGCATTCAGCAGCGAAGACTTAGCAATGCTGACATTGACACTGGTTCTCGGTCTTGCTCTCAGTTATCTTTCTCTCTCTCTCTCTCTCGGCACGCATTAATTGGTAGAAAGTCTCTCAAGCACATTAGTCTTATGGGAGTTGGCTTTGATGTGGCTTCCCTATAAGAGCAATGTACTTATAATTCATGTTCTCAGCCGTAGGCTGCTAACCAACTACTTAAACTTAAGTGTTCTAATTAAATTTGATGCGATCTTATTTCTGAAAATTTGTTAACTAAAATTTATGTCCGGAAAATATGGAGCCCCAACGAAACGCAGTTACTAATTGACTATCCAATTTATATTTTATACGTTGATAAATAAGTTGCATTAGGTATCTTAATTTAAGATATTTATTCATTTAATCTGACATGTCAATGTTTAAGTTGCAGCAATAAAAATTAAACTTTGCTTTAAATACTCAAACTGAATCGAAATTCGTTTATCTGTTAATAACCTTGCATGTGGAACAAAATCATTTTTTTCAAAATGCGGATCACTACCCGCCCTTACATGGCGTTGCCACATCTTGTCAAGAAAGCCAAGAAAAAGGAGCGTGACATCATTGCCAGCTATAATAAAAGACTTAAAATAATTTTAATATTGTTAAAGCGAACGAAATTGCCAAATGATGTTTTTATTTTCGAAAGGAATACACAGATATTTCTCAAAATGCAAACATAGTGGAAATATGCATAGGTGTGTAGAACATGCAAAATTCAATTACAAATATAAATACAAATAAAAGAACCCGAAATTAAATATTGTTTCTTTATTTGTCCGTTGGTTTGGTAATTGAAACAAAAGAATTTTGAGTGCTTTCTTGAGAGCTCAAGGGGACATTGACTATTACTGAATTTTAAAATTGCATTTGATGTTGTAGCTAGTTTGTCGGTAGGGGAAGATGTTGTTGCAGGTCCAAAAGCAGTTTTACGTTAAACAAAGCAGTGCAGATTGCCAGAATCGGGCTGCACTCTCCGTATACTGTACATACCGTTGCCACACAAATAACAGACCGCCATATGCTCCACACCGATTGTTGCTCAACCATCAGCAAAATTAAAATTGTATAATAATAATTGACAAAATGCACCTTGATACGAGCATACCTATCACTTTTTCGCTCGTGTCAATTACCCACAACTTAACACCAACTTTGGTATTTTTTAGTGAGTTTCGATTGGCGACTTATCGACGAGCCACCACAAATAAACAGCTGTGCATCAAAATAGCGTACAACATTATTGTCCGGTCACAACAAATTGTCTCAGCAATAAAAGTACATTAATTGGTTGTAAAAGCATTTTCTTTCGCAAGTCATTGCAACGCACAGATTCTGGAAATTTAGTGGATAACGATTGCAAGAGAAATATGCTTGCATACGTATTGTGACGGCAAAAGCAACAAAAAGCAAAATAAAAATATAGGGGCGAGCTATTGAAACAGATTTCAGAATGTCCACCGAGGAGTTCGCGTGGCGCGAGCTCGTTGTTCAAAGACTGCGAGAACGAGACCGCAAGGAATGCCAAAACTTTAAGGAGATTATTGTACAAAGTAAGAAATATATTGCTCATATAAGTATGCATATCTATGTACTCAGTTCATTGCTAACTGGATCTGACTACGGGCAAAACTCAATTGAATTTTGTACTTACTAAAATTTTACTTTTGCTTTTTTCTTAGACAACCGTCTTATAGATCATATAGCACAGCTGAAATCAGACAATCTGAAACTGTCCGTCGAGAACGAGCAACTGAGAAATGCGGTGTCAACAGGTGGCACTGGCCCCAATGTCGCCATGGCTACGCTGGAAAAAAAGCTATTGGCACAGCAGGAGGAACTCACAGATCTGCACAAAAGGAAGGGTGAACACTCCCAAATGATTGTTGATCTGAATCTGAAGGTGGAGCAGCAAAAGAAGTTACTAAGCGAGAAGGGGCAAAGGTGATTAAGGAGATGAGACTACTATTTTTGCCGAGTTTAGTTAACCTCACATATTACACTACATTTACAGTCTTTACGAACAACAAAATGCCAATCACAGTTTACGGGCAGAGGTCCAGCTATTCCACTCCAGTTTGGATGAACTTAAGAAACTGAACACAACATTGCTGGATGAGCACACAGCATTACAGTTGGCGTTCAGTTCACTCGAAGATAAGATGCGAAATGTTCAGGTTAGTTGGTGCCTAATTTATTCCATACACGTATGCCTTTATTGTTTATATTTATATTGACTATGCTGTCATCATTGTAGCATTGCCTTAAAATTTATGTATGTGCTTTTCTACTAAACGTAGACTTTAAATATTATTACTTAATCTAAATTATCTTATTTTTCCTTAAATTTTATGCCATTATCATTGCTTATTCAATCTTAACGAGTCTTGGTAAGTTGCTGATATCTGTTGTAGTAAAGAGCATATATGTGTGTATTTATTTGAGGAATTAGCTATCGGTTATTCAAATTCGTACATGGTATTCATTAACATTAAATTTGCTGAATTTGTCACTCATTAATACATTGGGATATACATATATGTATATAGTAATGGGCATGTTAAGCAAATTGTAGCGCATCTCTAGTTAACAGTAGTCCTCGGTTGACCTTGACAGCTTTCGGTTTGCCTCCTTATGTTCCTGTGTACAATTTTATTTGTGTAACGCGAACGCAAGAGAGAACAGGAAAACCCCCCGCCCCCAGCCCTAGGCAAGGACGGAACAATGGTAGACAGAGCTGGTCTCGCTTAGTCGTTTACGCGTGTTCGTTGCATAATAACTGGCTTGGGATATACATATATGTATGTGTAGTAATGAGTGACAGATTTAGCAAATTTAATGTATTATTCAGCGTTTATATGCAAATTAGTCTTAATAAAGTTCATTATAATATATAAGTGACTAATGAGTATGAGACTGTTAATTGACTATGGGACAGTATCTTTCTGTTAGTATATTCTGATATTAAAATTTTGTTAACAAAGCTATCGACATATATATTATTGATCAGCATCAATACAGAATCGAGTCATAGCTGCCCAAATCATGTTACAATTAAAGAATATGTCTATTGGTAAATTAGATCTTCCATAAAACACATTTTTCTTTAAATTTTAAGCAAAAAAGATGAAAAAATTTAACGCTTATAATTTAATAATATCAAAAAATATATATATATATTATAATATACAGCAAATATTACGTAATGCAGATTTTTAACTAAATATGACAATTTCTTTCGATTTGCAGGATGAAAATCGATGTTTGTTGGAACGATTAATGCGATATAAGTCAAAAGATGCTGACAAACTGAATGAGGAGAACGAAAGTATCATAAGGTAAAAATGCAATGAAATAATACTTTTTCCTAACTTATATACGTATACAAATTACCCCATTCATATGTGCATGTGTGAATTTACATTTTTCAATTATTACCATTCTAAACAAATTCTCCATTATAGTGGAAACTTTGTTGTTTTTGCTCCACTTCATAAAGCACATCAATAAAAAAAAATATGTTCACTGAATTGTTATCTTGAAAGTGGACTATACAAATATATATATATATATATAAATATTTGTATAGCCGACAGGTGCAATAGAGTATAATTATAATTTGCAACGAAATTAGTCTGTCAGCGTAAAAAACGTAGCTTAAACGGACGTCAAATTAATATACTTGTTATATGTAGTTATATATATTATTTTGCACATGATTTTTCAAATATTTAATACGTAATCTACATAAATAACACGTGAGCTGAATAAATATTGAATAGAGGAATATGGGAAACGTGGAAGTACTGTGTACCATAATAAAACATGAGAACAGACATAATATAGCCATGGCTCTGTATGCAATAGCAAACAAGATACACTATCAGTTTGTTTTATTTTATTATTATCAGTTTATTGATCAGCCCTATCAGCTCAATAGATCTAGTAATTTGCATAAGTCCGAATGAAGGCGTCGTTATGAGGTAGTTTCATTACGTATATATTACAATTTAATGATGTACAAAAAAAAAATACTTTTACAAATAATGTCTCAACAAAATGATTGTTAATTTTTAATACTGTCTCTAAAATTGCTACACAACTATATAATAATTATTTGAAGCCTGTTCTTCAGATAACAACTAACACCATCAATACTAATTACAATTGATTATTACACCAACAACTAATATGAATATTTATTAAAAAATCATACAATTTTCAGCTTGCATTTTGGAAACATGTATTTAATCATCTTAATTTGGTTGCGTTATTTAAAATACCCTGTACCCATAAAATGAACGTTTTTTAAAGAAAGTGATGGCTTTAAGTCTGCTCCAAATAGAGTGATCCCGCAGCTCTTCGATCTCATATATATACATCTTCTGCTCCGATCCACACATCATCAGCAGCACAGAGAAGTTGCATCATCAAAACTTGAGCTGTAAAAAAAATGAGTTACAAAAATTAGTCAAGTCAGTTTCAGTATGTCAAAAAATTCGCCAAGAGTAGTACATTTAATCAGCATACACTTTTGACAATTGGGTACAGGGTAGTCATGTAGTCGAGCTTTCTCGATTCTATTGTTTTTTTATCTTCTTGATTTGATTCTATTTGGTTCAACATAAAATGTGTAACCGATTTCAAAAATATCTAGAAAAAGACTGCCGTCAATTTTCAGAAAACGTTCGGCAAAGCTAAAACGTGACTTGGAGGACGCCGTCCGAGAACCGAACTCGGCAGTTAATCAAATAGTTCCAGCGGCCGGTGGTACACCACTGCATCGCAACTCGAGTCCCGCTCAGTTTGGAGGAGGGGCCACTGTGAGTGACGACGAATTCGATGAGGCATCGCTAAACGGCGTCATGGAAGCTTTAGGGCTCGACGATGAGGAATATATCAATGCAAGATTTACGGCCGGCGAAGCGGGTCATGATTTACGCCGTAACTTTGACACAATGAAAGCCGCCGGCTACCTAGGACAGCCAAATCCTACAAATATATTAATGAAGTTCGAGGCGCACGAGAATGAAGCACATGCAGTGCGCTGGAGTCCGGTGGGTCGAATGGTTGCCACGGGCGGTGCTGATAGAAAAGTCAAACTCTGGGACATTGGCAAAGGTAGCTACCCTTAGAGAAAAAGTGATTTGCCCAAGTGTATTATTAAATCGTCGTATATCGATTGACTTTTAGGTGCTACGGAACCCCGTGCTGTGCTTAGTGGGAGTAGTGCCGGCATTAACTCTGTCGATTTTGACTCAACTGGTTCGTATGTCTTGGGCACATCGAACGATTATGGCGCCAGAGTCTGGACCGTAATGGATAATCGGTTAAGGGTGAGTACTACATTCAAATATGCAAATTTAGTTTAGTATTTTATTTAGTCATATAAATAAATTGTATTTTTAAGTCTTGGAGATATATTTCTACAACTAATGGTATGGTTTGATATTTGATATTTTAAATAAGGTGGACACAAACATTTTCATTTATTATTTACAATGTATTGTGTATGGAGACTTTTAGCACTTGTCGCTTTCTAATCTTAAACACGTTTCCGAATACCAAATTTTCAATCTTATATGTTAAATTATGACAAATTCATATTGCTTAAGCGTTGACAAAAGATTACTCAGTCTTTTTTTAAGTGATGTGCACGATTATATAGGTATAGCAAATATAAATCAATTTACCAAATAGTATCTTAAATTTCACATAACCAATTATTGAATAAATCAGAAACAAGAAATGATGACGATAATATACTCTTGCAAAAGTCGAAATTTAATTATTTATTTCCCAAAATCAGGGCACTCTCTGCAAGGGTATAGAAAGAAGTGTGTTAACTTGAGAAATATCGTAATTTGTTGTTGTTGTTTTTTTTCAATTCTTTGAGTAAATATTCCTCTTAGGTTTTAAATTTTCACTTATAGATAATCACTTTAAAAATTGTTCATTTTCCAAATATCACTTTTTGTTATTAGTATTATTATTATAATTTTTTTGTTTTTGTTTTTGTTTTTGTTTTACTTGGTTTCTTAAATTCTATAATATGTTCTCTACATTTTATTAACTAAAATATTGCAATATTTTTTAAGCGATTTCATCATAACGCCCACAAAATGTCTCCAAGCATAAAAAAAACTTGGCGCTGGGCATCTCATTTACCAAAAGCGATACTGCTGCTGTTGCCGCCGTTGTTTGAGTATTTCGTGGATGCTTTTAGAAAGTGATTAACATATGGCTGTTGATTATCTCGTCGTCGATATAGAAAAGACCAAGTCGCGATAACAATGAACTGCGCTATAAAAAATATTGTGGCAGCCACAATGAAACCTGAAACAGACGTTTGTTGTTCGCTTAGATTAGATTGCACGATCAGTTAATAATAATCACTCGCTGCTTACCGATGCCGTTAATGCAATATTCTGTTGCTCTATTGTTCACAATGAAAGCATTGTCATAATTATCCTTCAATGTATTTGTATTTGTATTCTTATGCTGCTGCACTTGCTCCCTTTTGCCGAAACCAAATTTTTCGGTAATCTGAATCGATTGTACTAGAAGCATGTCCTCCTGATTTGGTTGGCTCTCCGCCAATCCAGCTCTTGCCTCACGACTTGTCCGTCTTGATTGGTGGCCGACAACACTTGCTGCAAGTTAACAAAAAAACAGATTTTTATTATTTATTTTATTTGTGTCAGCGCTTGACTACAAGCTATATTTTATTATCTTATTTTGTGTCGTGTTTTATGGTTTATCTATAATATGATAACAATTAACAGTGTTTTGGACGAGCAGATGTGATGAACTTCTTGTTCTTTTTAGATCAAACGAGCTTCAGACACTTATAAAATAAAAAATCCTTGAATAAATAGAAATTTTGATGCCAATGGGTCGCAAAACTAACTAGAACTCACTTCAATCCTTTCACCCATATTTCTGTTGATAATAGGGTGTAATAAAATCTACTTACATGTTGCATGAATCTCGCGCCGTCGACGTCCATAAGATAGTGACGATCTGAATTCCTGAATAACATCGTCCTGCTCACATTTCACCGGCTCACAGCTGGGCATACAGGGCGTGACTAATGCTCGAAACTGGACCATATCACTCGATGGAAACTTGAAGGCATCGAAATTGGAAAACACAATTTTGCTCGACAATGAGCTTTTGAGTATGGGTCCCATAATTAGAGGATCTGTAGGGCAGCCTTGTGAGTCTATTAGCGTTATCTCAGCATTATCCGCCCCATCCATGGCAACCAATTCGCGTACAAATATCTCATACGGACTCTGTTGATCGACGATCTCAAAGTGAAGGGCAAGGGGATCGCCCACCTCTGCCGTGCGCATCATATCTGAGCCGTCTCTGGAGGTGATCCGCATCAGCACATTGGGCGAATCAACGATAACCTCCTCAGATAGTGCTGTCTCCACATCGCCCATAACACCCAAATCGACATCATTTGTCACCGACTTGTTGGTAAAATCATATTGACAGGTCACAGCCAGGCCCAAATCTGATGACGTGACTATAGTGTCATGATGCTGAATAACAACATCATTCATATAGCGACCAGATCCACTCTGACGAACATTGCACTCCAGATTCTGATAGTCCATACGTATCTCAAAGTCCAGTGAGCTGCTCACATCCACTGAACAAGATTTGGGCGAACCCTTCGCGTAGACCTTGCCATCGAAGAGCTTCGATGTGCGTATGCGAGCGATCATGTCTCCAGCTCCACACTCGATGGTCACATTATAACAGGATGACAGTTCATATGTGGCAGCCTCGGGCACCTCCAAATACGGATCTTGAACATCCAAAAGTGTTGCCCGGCTATGATGCGAGAGTCGGCAGACCATATCCCCAGTATCACCATAATCATACGAATGGCATCTAAATAGAGACAAAACAAAATGTTCTCAATAATCATCAACATTTTCGTAATTTCGATTCTGTTCATATTTAAAATTAAGTTTTTACCTATATGGTGAATTGAGACACAAATCGCGGCACTCATCAATGCTGCCAATATCCTGATATACCGAGTCCACAGTTTTTAGAATTCTGCCTGGCAAACGCTTGAATTCGCATAATTTATTTGGTTCCTCGGCGCAATTGTTCTCCAAATATTCGCTGCCGTTATGTGCCTGGAATAAATTCGAACCGGCCAATGTAAAGCGGTCCATTTCAGCGAGTTCACAATTATTCGTATCCCGATTGTAATTTGCCGATCTGCAAGTATATATAAATGATTGTTAACCAACAAATTCGAGTAGCAAATAATTTTGAGTACATAATTTGCTTGCATAAATTAAGCAACGCCACAAATCAGTCAGTATTCTCGACTCACCTGCATATAAACTCATTTTCGCCGAGGCACAATTCGAGGCAATCACGACGCGATGTCACGGACATTATCCTCTTTGCATGCCCTTCGAGCCTATAGTTCTGTACTCGATCAATACACCAAGCCCTTGCGCAAGGACGCACACCTAAGCAGGTTTTTTGTGCATAGATTGTGAAAACTGGGAATTGTGATTTTGTCAGCGCGCCTGAAAATTAAATCTTGCATCAGAACTGTTTCAATTTTTTTTTTTTTATAATTAATGTAAACTAATTCAGCATAAAAAAAGTTATTAATTAAATAATATATATAAATAGTATATTTAAATATATATATAGTAACTCAATTTAAGTTTAAAATGAAAAAAATAATAATAATAATTTTAAATTTTATAATAAATAACTTAATCCTAAGTAGGAATGAATCTCAACTTACCGGACAAAATATCTGCATTGGATGAAAAAAGAACGCAAAGACCAGTTTCGTAATTTACAGAATGACATGTTTCATTATTCTGACAGGATTCCAAGCAGTCAGTGAGCATCAATGTACCGGGTATTGACTCCATCACTCTACCGGGTGCTGAGAAAACAAAGCTGGAAATATAAACAAGACAACAACATTAATCATAAGTAATATTCAGTAACAATTATGACTATTGAAATCGGCGAGATTATGTCCTTACCCTGTGATAATTTCGAAGCCCAGCAAATCAGGATCGCACTCGCTGATCGAATTGTGATAGTGGCTAGCTGGCAAAAGGTGCTCGAAGACGATATCCTCCTGTTTCTGTTCCTTTGATAATTGCATCACTGCTTGATTTGTTGTCTGGTTGGCATCTGGTAACAATAAAAATTGTTAATCGCATTTGTAAAGGTTATCGATTAACAAGTTGGATTTCTTTCTTTATTCCTTAACCCCCCTCCCCGCCCAGCTACTGCTGTTTGCACAAATATTTACCGTCAACCAATTTGGTCTTTGTGGTCCCGCGCTGCCGCGTGCCGGTATTAGCCACATACAATGATTGATCATTCTTCTGCTTGCTGCTGTCGGTGCTCTTTGTTTTGTCACTTTCAGGCATTGATGCCTTTGCCAGCTGAATGACGACTGGTACCAAGTCCGCCAAATTGTCACTACTGCTAGCTGATGCTGCGGCTGCTGCTGTTGCTGCTGTTGCTGCTGTTGCTGTTGCAGTTGCAGTTGCACTATTCGTTCGGTCAATGCGAGAGCCCCGTCCATCGGCTGCCTTTGGGCACTGGCAGCAGAGCAAAAGAAGAGGCAGCAAAAAGTGCGTTGGCCTCATACTGCGTAATGGTTTTATGTTTTTCATTGGAAAGATATGCTGGATGGAGTCCTGTGTGTGCGTTGTCTATTTTTGATTTCTTTTGCAATTGCAAAAAAAAAAACGTTAAGAAAAATAATGGCAATGGTATTAATTTAATTATCTTTTCATTCGTGCCACGGCCCAAGGTGTCATTTTGTCAGTGCAAAATTGTCTTGGCTCCCTGCTGGGCTGCCAATCCCATTCCCCATAACCTTACGTATGCAATACGTTCCCGTGATCAATCCTAATAGCCTTAATATGGTATGATTACCTTTGTCTACATGTATAAATAACATTTTGTAGACCAGACTAGTCAACCTTTTTATTGCCAACAAATGAAAAGTGAGGCGGTGCAGCAAAAGATTGTAATCTTTGCGTGCAACTGACATTATCTTGCGTGCAAAGATGAACACCTGCTACTGGTTTATAACACCATTATAAAGTATTGCAATTGTGTAAAAATAGTTCCTTCTGAACCTAAACAGTTGCACAGTCCACGCAAGTATGAAATGGGCATCCTCTCAAAAGTCAATTACAAATTAATTCCAATCCAATAAGTTCAGGTAAACACTTTCAATACATATCTGTTTGTGGCATATATATATGTCTCTCGAGAATCGGTGAGGTGTATTCGATTTTGTTGTTCTCAAATTAGGTTAAATCGTTTCAAATATTGTTTGTTTGAGTTGAGTTCGGAGCATTGTTAACTGACAAAGAAGCCCAACTAACGAAGCCAGTTGAGCTCTGTCTTTTGGCATCTTTGGGATGAGGCGAACATCTTAAATGCAACATTGTCGAATGACATCTGCTGATTGACAGTTTGCGTCGTACGCCAACTTCAGAGATTACCTGATTTTATTGTATAGTATTGTTACAACCAAAAATCAACTGTCTTAATTTCGTTAAGTTATTGCCGAGAGTTGAAGTTATAATAAATTCCAGTTGAAAACATATTGGGCTTACTTATGGATCCATTCAATCAATACAATGCCCAACTTTTCGTAAGAAGCAGGCAAATTTTCTATGCTAACAATCACTAATTTGAAAACTTGCTCTATCATAATAATCATAGAAACATCATATGAATGCAGACTATGCTAATATGGAAGCTGATCTTTCTTCTCACTGCATTGCAATGTATTTCGCGTGGGAGATATTAGCATTTTAATTTACATTTACATGTCTTACACATGGCCCAATGTAAATCAGGTAGGTGGAAAGGTAGCCGATGTTTTGCATTATAACCCACTTTCTATCGAGGGCCAAACAACTGTAATCAAACAAAACTGAAAACTTTGGCACGAAATATGAAAAATAGAAACGCTTCCCAACCCCAGTTGCGATGTATAAGCCGATAAGATAGCTTTAATTATTGGGAATCACGTTATAAAGGCAACACCTCAGGGGTGATGTCCTCTGAATAACACACAAGGGAATTGCCATAATTAGGCGTTAAAGGGAGAACAAAAATGGGTGCACGGCTGCTGCATGATGATCCTGCAACAAGCAGCAAAAATAAATTAAATTAAATTGCAATATCGTGTTGGCAAATCAGCAGAGAAGAAGGCAAAGCATAATTACCCTTGTCGTAGCCAGTAAGATATTGCTACAAGCGCCATTTAAGAACACACCTGTTTAGTGTCGACATTAACATGATTACAAACCATAATTTGCCACTTCTTCCTTCTGATTTCCACTCTATGCAATTAGTTCTTAAGATTTGTAACCCGATATTCAATTTAATGTCATTAGCTCTTATGTCCTGAACTCAATCTGTGAAGTTACAAGCCAAAACTCGATAGAAAATGAATTAACATTTCTTGATAGCAAATATCATATAAAAGAAATGTATATTAAACTATCAAACAACGATCAATTATCATCTCATTTTATATCATATCATATAATAGAAATACGATATACATTATACAATCAATGATAATTTGCTTACGCAGCTGAGAATGCCATACTGTACTGTGCGTAGACCTCTGCCTGGCCATTTATCAAATCAATGGCAAAATATGACATGAAGCGTAGAAGAGAACCTGCATTGAATTGGCCTAAATAACAATGTTAGACTTTGGCAACCGCATCTCAGTGTTTGGTGCTTCACATTGTGCGCAAGTGACTAAACATATAAGTGCGATTTCTTGCAAGTATCTGCGCTATGTGCGCTTGTGCTTGTGCTTGTGCTTGTGCTTGTGTATCTGTATCTGTATCTGTATCTGCTGCACCGCCTTTTCTAACTGGTATTTCTGGATTGACATTTAAACGGTTCTTTTTGCGCACATCTTGAGACAGTCCCGCTGTCCACGCCATGCCATTGAAATGAGCACATTGACTGAAGCTGCCGTCTTATCATCATACCGCAACAACATACATCTAAACATAAATAGATATACGTGATTGCAGTTCTTGGTTCTTGTCTGAATTATTGCTATTGGAATTAATGACAACATCAGCATCGCTCAACCGCTTTTTCCCAGTGCACAACATTCCAGCAGGTTTTTTTTAATTGCCTAAAATTACATTTTTGTGGGAAAGACCTCAATATTTTCCCAATTAACATTTTACTTGCTATGCTGTCAGCAGCTCTGCCCTTATTCGTAGTTATTTATTCATATTTATATCAATGGTATTCATGTACCAAAACAAGAGCAAAAATTTAATTTTATTCAAATTGCGAAAAGTACACAAACAGTGCGAATTTTGTAACTTCCGAGAAATGGGCAAAAACGATGGCTCAAAAATCGATTTCATTAATTCTTTGACAATTTTCTGAATCTTAAGCTGCTAAAATTAAATTATTTTCAGCTGACGAGCAGAAATACACAAAGTCCATAAAATTTTATGTTAATGATAAGAAAAAACATTTTGCACAACTTAATTAAATTGTTATATTGGAATTTTGGTATAGTAAAATTAGAAAACTAAATAACCGATAATATTTCAATTTAAAAAAAAAAACTAAGCACGAAAAATACAAAATATTATAAAATCACAGTTTACTTTTCAATTATACATTTGAGCCCTGAGGAAAAAAGCTAAGCACCTTCCATTATTGCTTTACACTTTGTTAATCGTTATGGGTTGGGTTATTGAATGAAAGATGATTGTAATAATAGTTCAATGGGGCAACACACCTTCCGGCGGCAAAGAATTCTCTGTTGAAATTAATCGATTTAAATAGGTAATTTTTCAAACTTTAGTTTATGCTTCAAATGACAACGATTATTCACAACACTTTTTAAAAAGTCTCTGTCTTATGAGTTACATTTAAGTTTGTCGCTGAATTTATGTTTGTATTCAGTTAGCTACGTACTTTTAGGAGTAGTCGGAGCACGTTCTTGAATACTGCAAGGTTGCCGCAGAACTAAACTCATTTGACCAATGTTATGTTCTTATATTGCTCATAAGAAGCCTTTCATTACTGCATGCAAGTTTGACATTCCATTGAAGATTGAAGACCAAGTTACCAGCATGATTCTCAGCTTGAGTGTGGTGGATGCGTAAGAGAGTCATGCCTCAATTCTGGCAATACGTCAGCGATGAAAGTGCTATTTTCGTTTAAACTCCAACTCTCCACATAAAGAGAGGCAAGAGAAGCGAAACACACAAACCTGTTGTCAAGTGCAAGTTATGCTCAAAGTCTACAGAGCGTCCATTGACCGTTCAGCTTCAGTTGCCGGGTTGATAACATTCCGTTTGATGCTCTTTCTAATACCTTGTTAAGAGTAGGTGCTTTGGTGCACCACTTGACGTTGCTGGGAAAAACTTGGTCAGGGACATAAACTGGCTCTTCTGGTTACCAACACCTTCATAAGTTCTCCTTACATTTCACGACACTGTTTGCTTATGTTTGAAAGAACTATTTAATTTGCTTCTTCGCACCTTACAGAAGAGTGTGAAAATGTTAGAATTTTTTTTCTTTCTTTAGCAGGTTCTAGTTTGCTGCACAAATTATGTTTTCCATTCGACAAATCTTCAGACCTATTTTGCATACTGCATCGTTTATCCCAAGAGGTAAATGTCTGTTGGTAGCGCCAGCTGCGACCTAAGTGTCAATAACTTCTACCAAACCGTAACTTTCTTATAGTACATTAAAGTTCTGTCACTTAATAACCTTTTAACCCCTGGTCTGTCCACATATGAAGTTTGTTTAAGAGCAACACCAGACTGCTGAGCACACACAACCTTATTCAATAATTCGTTATAAAAAGAAATAATAGCAGCGTTTTTAAAGACCATAATTAAAAGTGCTTACAACTATAATTACATGTTGTTCTTGGAAAAACTTGCCTCATTTAATAGGTTGTTATTTCGTGAGGAAGCGGGTCTAGTATATTTGTGAACTATCTTAAGTTTATCTCTGCTAACTATTCCGTGTTTACTTACATGCAGTACACAGTGAAAAAAATGCCTAACTGAAATTTAATTTATGTGACCTTGCGGCGATCCTAGTAAAAAACGGTTTACATAAAATCCATTTATTGGCTTTAGTTGTTTGTTTTCTTTTTAATGTTTTTGTGCTTTTGTTTTTACTGTGTATTTAATCTGGAATGGTTTCACTCTTCGTTCATTGCAGCACACACTGACTGGCCACAGTGGCAAGGTGATGACCGCCAAATATATCCAAGAGCCCATTAAAGTAGTAACCGGAAGTCACGACCGCACTTTGAAGATTTGGGATTTACGCAGCATCGCCTGCATAGAAACGAAATTTGCCGGCTCCAGTTGCAATGATTTATGCACAACGGATAGTTTGGGTTCGACAATAATAAGTGGCCATTATGATAAGAAAATCCGCTTCTGGGATATACGTACAGAGAAACAAGCCGATGATGTGCTTATGCCTGCGAAAATTACCTCACTGGATTTATCAAAGGGTGAGCATTTTACTCAAAGCAAATTTAATATTTATTCAAAGACGCTCTTCTTTTATTTGAACAGATTGCAATTACTTGATATGCTCCGTTCGAGATGATACAATAAAACTGTTAGACTTACGAAAGAATCAAGTTATTTCCACATTTTCGTAAGTTTGAACTTTAAATTTCAAAGATTATACATTTATGCATCTAATTTCGTTTTTGGACAGAAATGAGAACTTTAAAATCAGTTGTGATTTCGCGCGAGCCACCTTCAATTCGGTTGCAACAAAGATCGCCTGTGGATCGGCAGACGGTACAATATATATATGGAATGTGAATGGATTTCTTGAAGCGACGCTCAAGGGGCACAGGTACGTAATTGGCTTTCAAATGCAATCAATGCATGCCATCATAATTACATACTTAAGTCCGCTATTTGTATATTCTGCGTTGATTTCTCGTCAATCATGTGATTTTGCTTTGCTGAAAACACTAACGCAACTAGTTCTGGTTCTATTCTCATTCACAGCTCGGCAGTGAATGCAGTCAGTTGGAGTTCGAACAGTAATTCCCTGGCGTCGGTTGGCAAGAGTAAAAGATGCATCATTTACTCCGACTCATAGCCCCAAATGAATAACTATAAGTATGCAATTTTATCAGTCACATACTTAGTTCCTGATGTCCCCAACTAAGTACAGCCGACTGGAGAAGCTAATGTTCCAATTCGAAGCCTGCCGCCTATCGTTGGTTAACACCCTCCTTGAAATTAAATATTGTTTGATGTTATATAAAATATCTAGAACCAGTTAATTACCTATTCACATTTATAAGTGGCCTTCTTTCTATGCTCTGTTCCCAAAAAAAAAAAACCCAAAAATATATGCTGTCCATCCGTCCGCCTGTTTGACATACATATTCTATTAAATGGGAGATACCCATACATCTAACATCACAACATTTTGAACATAGATTTTAATCGAACCAAAAATATGATAATACCTCCGAAAAATTCGAATGTTATTTACATTTTAGTTTTCGAGTCAGAAGAATTCCCTCCTGCTACATGTTCTCAATTGTAATTGCAGCTAAAAAAATAAAAATAAATAAATAAACAGAGTATTAATTAGTCGGCAGATTTCGACTGAAATGTTTTTTACTTTTTAATACGCATTTTGCACGAACATTTTTTATGAAGTCAAAAATGATTAACCTATTATAAATATGTATATGTATACCATTTACTGTCTTAGTTTTCAATATTTTTGTAATTATGTTTGAACGAATTTAGTTTTATCTATTTTATTTCATTTCAATATTTATTTAATGTAATATAATAACTTTTGTAATTTTAACAAATAACACATGTAAAAGTTAAAGATTACAACAAATATTTTTAAAACATGTAAATACGAAAATATATAATATGACTATAATTTCCGTTAATAGTAAGAATCTAATTATCACAACGGGCCAGACTTGGCCTATGTGTGTCGTCCTATATAGGCCGATGGCCGTCCAACCAAGAATATTATTGCCTGGCTAAGCAGAATTGCAGCCGGAGGGGAATTTAGTCCATTAATAGGTCTTTGACTGGATGTACGAGAAACGCAATTCTGCAATAGCATGTACACTTTTCGTGTGGATACAGAAGTGAGGAATTGTAATTGCTCTTAACGCACAGTCTTTCGTCAGGGAGACACATTCGTGCAGCGTCTTTATTGAAAAATCTACACTTGGTGGCACGACACCTGCAGCGGTTTCTGAGATCGCATTCCTACGATCCTATCTACCCAGCTTTTCCACTAACTATATCCGGTAAAACATAGGCCTATAATAGAGTACACGCGATCGACAGATTCAGGCTAATCTTCTAATCGGAATTTATCTCAATAATGAGCATATAAAAATGTTATAAAACCAAAGAGAGTGAAAAAAAAAACATTAAGTATAATTGAGCTCGCGCTTATCCATCAATCTTAGCAGTAGGGGTGCGAAGAATGCTCTTCTCTTATTTTCCAAGGTCTGGACCCAAATATATATTTGAAATAAAAAATAAAGCAGTTATCGGTGGCAACGCTGCATAATGCTGATAAGCGTATGAATTTATATGATTTTTGTTATGATTATGATGTACAATAATCTAAACTATGACTCAGCCCATTATCGTATGCTGTCCCGCTCCCAATTAGTCATAGCTATGTAATTGCATTGCCACAACAATTTCATTGTAATTTATATATATATTGTACATTCGGAAAATAATGAAGCACGCAAGAGCAAACTGTAAAAGAAAATTGAAGAGCTTCCTGGAACGCAAAAGCACACTTCAAGGTACAAAAAAAAAAAGGCAAAAAAGAAAAGGAAAACACAAAAACCAAATAAAAAAGCTATATGTACAGTCTGTGCTGCATCATTATTGGCGACAAGATGATGCAACCAAGAAACGATTCACTTTTATATGTGGGTTGGACGTTCTACACTCATTGCGACGCTGCTTGCCATTATCCAAGTATGCACCTGCTTAAGGCACGAACAGCTAGTCAGGTATATACATATACAATATATATATATGTGTATGTGTATATATAAGTGGCGTTGGCTGCTGCGGCCGATTGTGTGCATCATGCAAATTAATGCACCCCAGTGCAACAGGAAACAGGCTTCGTGCAGATTTGTATCTTTATCTACTAGAAGACCAAACGAACACATGCACAAGATGAGCAGGAGGTGGATGACGATGAGGAGGAGGTAGAGAAGGTAACGGCTGCCTTAGTCGTTGGCCGTCATTTTGCCACACCACAACAGCCCACCTCGGCTCCCTCAATCACACAGTTAGGTGCATTCAGCTCAATTAATTCACTTACAATGCAAAAGACAACAACAGCGACATCATGAATTCCTCCCTGACTAAACACTTTGGTGCAATTAATGATAAGAGCTAGTTGTCATCAAAGTCTCTCTTTGACTATAAAATTAGGAAAGTTTTAATTAGGCCCAGCATGCAAGTGCCATAACAAGATGAGTTCCTTGGCTTAAGTTATCAACATTTTTATTCATATCTTGTGATCACAAGTGTCTATTATATTCATATCTTAAATTTATTATTCCTCAGTCTATGTAATTTGGTAGGTGGATGATTATCTCCAGACTTCCTGTGCTCATCTACTGAACTAATGTACAAAGATCAAATTCAACTTAAAGAGATTCTCTCACTAACCAATTACTTAACTAGGCAAACATGTTTCAAACTTGGACTTTAGACACAATTTTGCGTGCTCGTCAACTCTCTCATGTTATTTTTATCTAATGAGTTAAAGAAGCTATACTTTAAAAAAGAGTTTCGTATAAGCAAAAATGAATTATTTAGTAATAATTTATTTTCATCACAAGGGCGAGCAATGTTAGTTAGTATGCCTAGTTAAATAATAATCAAACAATCGCTGATAACACATAAACCTGATGCCCACAGAGAAACTGAGGGCCAGCGTTGAGCCCTGTGAAGAAAAATACATTAAAAAAAAAAAAAGATTATTAGCTCAGGTTTCGAAAAATTATAAAAAATCATGACCATACTTAATTTAATAATAGCTATTAAATAATAAACACTTATTATGCAACTCGCGTGCGTTTTCGAAATAAGGAATAAATTTTCAATGTTGTCAAATTAATCGGTTTTGCGTGAAACTATTTAATAAAATAAACTAAATTACTCATTTTCTTGTGAATTCCTTTGACATAAGCAGAACTGTGAGAACTCTAAACGTCAAAATAACGACTTCAATTTCCTACTTTAACATATAATTTTACATCGATCGACATTGCAGGCTCGTTTTTCGAATAGATAGTTAGTGGCGGAAATTGTGACTTCGTCATAGCTCCTGTGATAAATATTAAATTTAATTGCTCATCATCATCTTTTGACTTTGAATGTGAGCATATAACTAAACCATCTATGAGTTAATCGACATGCGCGGAAAATAGTTTACTAACTGACAGGTTCTGTTCTTGAGCCAAGTATTTAGACAACATCATTTAAAATTCCGGCAAGAAATGGGGGAAAATATAATTAGAAAAGAACATATCAACAAAGATATTCTTAAAGATGTGTCATAATATCGCAATGTTGAATAATACAATTTTATAAATTATTTATTCTTCCATTCATATGCAGTTCCAATTTGAAAATCTCTTTTGATTCAAACGCAGAGTTTCGGTTCTCAGTCTAGACTGTAGGAACTGTGTCAACTGTTGGGGCAACTTTGAGTGTTATTTCTGTTACCGTAAGAATTGCAGTTATTGTTGTTGTCATTGTTCTCTTATCAAACATTTGAGCTAATTCTTGTACCTGAGCATTACATAATAACCACATTCCAATGGATAATATATGTTGATTATGAAAATAAAATAAGTACTTAAGAACACTTTATGAATAAACATAAATCTCTGCTAAAAGGCAAACTTTATTGCAGTTGCGATGCGATGCATTTGTACTTAATCGTATTCCTTATAAGCACTAAAGCTGATGCGTTATTTAATATCGCAGACCCATCATAAAAAGTCTTAAAAATTGCCCCTGTTCAAATAATAATACTTATTATTTGAGTGGTTGCTTTCATCCATGTCGCTAACAATTAGTGGCGTCCACCAGGCGTGACGACTGGTCGCCTGATTAGTAAAAGCCTTTATGTTCTTTAAGATCTGCCGCTTGCAGTATTCCCTCAAATTATGACTTTCAGGTCAAAAAACTTGTTCTTTTATAACAGTAAGTTTAACTAAGGTTCTGCGTGTGTGCGTATATAAATATGTAGAAACATTAATGTTTTCCGCGCAGTGCCTCTTGCAAGCCATGCATTACGGTTGCAACAAAAGTTTATGCCCCATGCCTCCAGCCAAAAAGCCATGCACCCAAATCTTTATAGCCAAAGCAAGCAAAAGGCAAAAGAAACACTTGCTGCCCAAGCTTCAGCCTGGAATACACACCTACAATTTGAACAACATAAACCGGCTTCTTGAGATCTCTCCACCTGGAGTACTTCATTTACTGTAAGTGTCGTTGTCGGTGTCGGTGTCGGTGTGTATTTAATTATCTTCAGGTCCATTATTTATCATTATTATATTATCAAACTAATGCTTAGAATCTTACTAGGCAATCAGTTTACATTATGTAAGGTGATTAACTTGATTTGTTTGTGGTTGCAACATTATAGAATATGATATGAAACCACAAGCAACTGGTCTCAAGCAGGCAAAGGCGATTACCCTGTTTAATAGCTGTTTTATGTCTACAAATTACACAGCAATTGAGTCAAGATGCATTTAACGTTTTCTTCAAATATTTTCCTTGATCTATTGACTTTAAATGCTTGTGCTCTGTAGCACAATATCACTTACTAAATGTACTCTTATCCAAAATAGAAAAGTTGTGGTTGGCAAAGTTATTTAATCCACTGGATTTAATTGTTGTGCCTATTATTCATAATTCTATCTAAACTCCAACCAGCTACTTATTTGTACGCCTGCAATCTCAAGGTTTAGTGTTCCAAGCATTTTTACTATGCTGCTCAAGCAACTGCGTCCGACGACCTTGTTCCTGTGAGTCGAACAAACCGGTTAACAAATTCTGTTGTGATTTTTTTTACTCATTCTTCAGACAGATTAATGAATTTTTTTCCTTCAGGCAAAAATAGAATTTCTTTCAGAGTATGGATGGCTAATGTGTATGGATGGACAGCATTTCACATTTACATTACATTTCATCTCTCAAGGACAAATAAATTATATATGAGTATATAACTATAAAAGAAAAAAGTTTTCATTTGAATGTAAATTGATTAAAGTATTTTATTCTTTTATTTCAATGTTTTGTGCTTGTAAGCAAATTTTACAATTTTACAATTTGCTGAACTTAATTTTATTTATTTGGCAATATGTATATTCTTAATTATATAAATCCTTTAATTTTCTGTATCATATTTTTGCATATTCAAGTTGCAACTGTAACTGTAAAGAACTATCACAACTTTCTCAATTTTGTTCAATCATAAAACAGAAACCCGAACTTATCCATGCAATGGCTGAAACAGAACTAAGTCAAATTGTTCCTGCAATCAAGGCACTTGTTTCCCAAACAAGCTCACCGAACTTCTCTTGAGTCAGGTGGCACAGTGATGAATTCTGTATATAAGAGTAACTTCGTAAGAGCGATCTTTATTAGAAAATCTCTCCACTTTACAACTCAAACTTGTTTGTGTTGTTTTTCTACTGCCCCATAATAAAACTCAAGAGCGCAATTTTCCAGAGACGGTTAATGCACGTACTCCCGTACTCCTGTTAAATATAATGTCTCTCTATTTAATGTGGTCAGTAATTTTTATCAGCGCGTTCATGAACTTGAACATATTTCTATGTCTGCTTATAGTCTCAGCGGTAATACGTTTGGCTGTGTAGTAAAAGACCAAGATTGCGCACTTGGGCATGTATTTTTTAGGGGTCTGCGGTTAATGTCTATTAGTGTAACGCGATTACCGTTGTATTCATATACACTGTTCTTCAAGCATTATAGAGTATACTACTAACATAAATTCCAGCAAGCTTTAATCAGGCATATAAGTAGTCAAAAAATGTGAATGTTGCTTACCATAGAGATATTTTCTACACCAAATATTGTACTAATTATAATAAATTTTATTATTAAAAAAAAAACACATTTCATAACTTGACTTATACAATCTCATATAATTTATTTTAATAGAAAACAAATTGCGTTTTATATTTCATCTACAATTTGTAAAATCATATTGAATTTTCATTAACATATCACAAAGCAATTTGATATTTATTTGGTATCAATCTCAAAGCTCCTAAAGTCATATTTATAAATTTCAAACATTTCAATTATTTTGTTTACATTTGTTTAAAAGATAAGCAATCAAGACATCACAGGTTTAGTTTAACTAAAATTACGTTTTATTTTTCTTTGTTTTTTTTTGTACTTTTAATGAAAGCTGAAATAAAATCATATTGAAAAAGCAAATTCAGCAACATTTTGCTGAGACTTTTAAGCCAACAAAATGTGGCTGAGTTCGCTTTTGTTTGGGTTGATAAAGGCAAAGGAACGTCTTGACCATGCATCAACATTTACCCGGTAAAACCCGAAAACCTGCTTAGAGCCCGATGCCCTGGTCTCTGTCAAACAAAACGTCCAAATCAGTCAGTCTAGTATAACACTACAACTATATATATATATATATATATATATATATATATGTACACATACTGGATACACCTATACATCTTTACATTTATACATCTGTATATATATCTTAACCGCTTCACAGAAAGAAAAAATGTCAAGTATCTCGTACTCAAACTAAGCCGTTCAAATCGAAGATTGAATTTACTAAAAATCGCTATAAAAGATTGAAGAAATTTTTAAGAATTTTGAAAAAGAAAAAGTTAAAGAAATGTGCAACTAATAAGCGATTTGTTGGCCTCATTTTGAGTGCATTGTGCTGATGCCAAGTTTTGTTTACTAGTACTGCAGCTAATCAAATTTAATTGGTTATTTTTCTTTCTGTGTAGGTCGTTGCCATCTACTCTTTGAACTCGGGCTTAATGCTAAACTCTGACTTTGGCTGTTGCACGCCACCCGCCGCTGCCGCAGCAGCCGCCGCGCTGAAAGCAGCCAAGTTGCCAAAAATAGATGCATTCTGTGGCACGGCCAGCATATTTGCAGCTGCGGCGCCGGGATACAGATTTTGGAAGAAGAGCGGATTCTGCAGCTGAAAGAGGGCCATGAGGTGCGTCTGTTGGAAATTTGGCGACGTTGAGATTGGCATCAAACTGGGGAATATCGCATTGTTGTTGGCTTGTTGGGGCGGGAACTGTGCTGGCATCGCTGGATGACTCGCCGAGTCAGTCAGCTTGAGACGCTTTGCCTCTGACTCAAGTTTATTCACGGGCAGTTGCTAAAATAGGGAATAGACAAAGTAAATTTGTTGCCAGTGCTTATGGAGATTGGCAGCTTACAATCTTCTTGGGCGGGCGACCACGTTTGCGGGCAAGGAAATGCTCCGCTGATAGCGAGGAGAGTGGTGTGTTGGATGTGGATGTGGAGTTGGTGCTGGTGCTGGTGCTGGTGCTGTTGCTGATAATTGGTTGAGGTGTTGCATCGAATGAAGCCCCATCCTCCATCTCCTCCTGTTTGTCCTTGAACTGCTGGTATGCTTGCTCGCCATCCTGGCGATCGTGTTTACGTTTATGGCTAATCATTTGACTGCTCGAGTGCAGAATATAATTGCAATTCTCGCGGACGCAATGGATGTGATTGCACACCGTGGAGAACTTGCAGGACTCGAAGGGACACTGCTCCGTTTTGAGGATCTTCTTGAAGCCGTCCTGCGTCAACTGATAGTCCTTCAGGTGATACGTCTTGTGCTTGTCTGCAAGAAGCGTGATCAACATTTATTTATATATATTCATATATATATTTATATATAGGGAGCATCACTCACCCATATCCGCTTTGTTCTTGAAAGTGTGATTGCAGCCCTCGCGACAACAATGATAGTGAGATATCTTCTTGCCAAAGAAGGGGCAATCCTCGATGCGACAGTTTTCATGGGCGCGAAAACGCCGAAAGCCCTCATTCACAATCTCCGAGTCCTTGCGATGGAAGTTGGCATGCATCTGGACATCACTGGTGCTCACATATACCTTAGGACAGTGCTCATAGACACAATGATAGTGCGTCTGTTTCCAATTGTAGACACAACCCTCACCGTATTCAGGCGCACAATCATCCGAGGAGGAGAAGCGAGCAAAGGCCAATTTGAGGCTCTCCTTGCGCTTCTTATGCCACTTAAGGTGGCGGATAATGTCATCCTTTTTGCTTAGTATCTTGCCCTGGCAGGGCTCATCATAGCAATGGAAATGTTCACGCAACGTCTCCTGGCGACAGAGCGTATTCTCGCACTCCAGATACGAGGACACCTTACGCAGATTCTTCAGATTCTCTTCGTTCTGCAGAAAGGCATCCAGACTACTGGCCGTTGTCAGGCTGACAATGCTGGCTTTGCTCTGATCACTGGACGACGGTGGTGTTAACAGCGAATTGCTGCTCAGTGCTCCCCGGGGAGTGTTAAATGTCGTTGCCTCATTATCGATCGAGGCGACGACATTATATGACGAATCCGCTGGCTGTTTGACGGGCGTATACTGCAATGAAAAAAAAAAATTATAAACATCAAATATTAAGTAATAAATGTTTTTCGAGAACCAGACTGCTTGGTGCCAATGGCTACGGACAGAGTAAAGAAAAATGTATATATAGATATAGAGAAAACCGCAGCTGCTTTATTTTCCTTGGAATCATGATGTTCTTGTTTACATTAAGCAAGCAAATTTGCGACAATATTTCGAGCAAAGCGCACGAATGAAGAGCTTTCCTATTTACAGAGCAGAGCTGCTCTCGAATTACACTCAGCGTGGGAGTTTCAAATAAACAGAAGAAGTCCATTGAACCAATACAGCTTGACAAAACAAAATGGAATATATCATGGTTAATTTGAAAAAAAAATTAATTGAGATGCAAAAAATATGATATGCGAAATTTGAATTTGGTTGCGTTTTGTAGCTAAGTAGAAAAAATAGTAACAAAAATAGTAGCAGTATAAGCTGTGTATATATAGTATTATAGTAGTAAAGTAGAATTAGTAAAAGTAATAAAATTAGATAATGTAAAAGTTGTGGTAAATGTTGGAGTAGTAACAGTACTAATGGGATTAGTAGTATTAGCAACAGTACTTTTAATAGTAGTATTAATAGTAGCACTAGTAATAGTAGTAGTAATAGTAGTAGAATTACTATTAGTAGCAGAATTACTATTAACAGTAACAGTACTATAACAGTAACAGTAGTAGCAGTAGTTGTAGTACTATTAACAGCAGCAGTAACGGTAGTAAAAGTTTTTAGAGTATTTTTTTTAGAAGAAGTGTCAATAATAAAAGAACTAATAATAGTTTTTGGAGTAACAGTAGAAATACGTAATGTAGTGGTAGTAGTTCATATAAGTCAATAGATCCGAAATAGAAACCTGTCAATTGAGTTTCTTTTTAATCATCTTTAATAGATTGCTTACCATGCTGGGCGAGTCGTTGATATCGCTGTTGCTCGTACTCTCCAGCGATTGCCCGCCCGACTGCAGCTGCATCAACTTGTGGTGATTATTGGAGGAGCTGCAGCTGTTTAAAGTGGACAGCGGCTTCTCGTCCTCATCGTTGAAATCCTGCTCATATTTGACTGTGACTGCCGAAACGGTTGCTGCTGCTGTTGTCGGTGCTGTTGCTGCTTGCTCGTTTGGCGTTGATGTCACTGTGGAGGATTGCAAAAAATTGTTTGTAGTAAATTGCTCACTTTGCGAGGAGGGGGGCAATGGCTCCCACAGTGATTGCTGTGTGGAGCTGGGTGTATTAGGAGTTAGAAGCAGATTTGAGGTTGAAGTTGCCAGCAAATGTTGCTGCTGCTGTTGCATTATGTACTGCGTCAGCAACATTTGTGGCAACTGATAGGCAAAGCTTGTATTGTTATGTGTTGTTGGTGTTATGGGTGTTGTTAGTGCTGTAGCATTTTGTTCATATTGTTGTTGTGTTGATAAAGTGTTCAAATTACTATTGGGACTACAACTACGGCTACTACTACAGTTCGTGTTTTGCGAATTTGTTCGTTTATGCGTTCTTGTCTTGTGTTGTTGTTGTTGCTGTTGCTGTTGCATGCAAGTGTTGCCGTTGCCGCTGCTGCTGCTGATATCCTCTTTGGGTGTATAGGCAAACCCTAACAACTGTTGTTGTTGCAGTGGATGTTGTTGAATTTGTTGCTGCTGTTGCTGAAGTTGCTGCTGTTGTTGTTGCTGCTGCAGCAGGCTCATCATATAAAGCTGCATTATAAACTCCATTTGATTGGACATTTTGCGATCACTTTTGAAATATTTCGATTATACAGCACAAATTCAAATTTAAGAAAATCCAAAAATAATTCTTGGTTCACAAGATTTTTCACAATTTTCACATCACACGCTCGATACAGATCACAACCTCAGATTCTTTATGGCGATCCTCGAAGTTCGGCTGCGTAGCTCAAACTGTTTCAACTCTTCCGCTGCGACCAGCTAATATAGCAGAAATTGCGCAAAGGTCCCAGCAGCAACCCTCTCCATAAAAAATATGAAGATGAGACGCTCTTAAAAAACTGATCTGCAATTTGCTCTCTCGCATCTCGGTCTCTCTTAAAAAACGGAATTGCGAACCCCGCCTGGTGGTGGTTGTTAAGGGCGCACAACCCCTGAATTATATTTAGAGTCCTGTTTTGTGGAAAATGTGCGGAAAACTTGCTGCGACTTTGTCGCCGTTTTTTGCCCAGTTTT
This sequence comes from Drosophila cognata, assembly GCA_035041535.1. Lineage (NCBI taxonomy): Eukaryota > Metazoa > Arthropoda > Insecta > Diptera > Drosophilidae > Drosophila > Drosophila cognata. The sequence continues at coordinate 4,242,904 of JAWNLC010000571.1, read as the reverse complement.
TTGATGCCAACCAATAAAATGCCAGCGTCCATGTAAATTTCAGCTGAAAATCGAGTTTTGGGCAGAAAAAATGTCATTGCGAGCACCAACGACTGTTCAGGAATTTCCCCTGTGCACTGCGAGCAAAGAGAGGAGGGGTAGTGAAGAAATTTAAATGAATTCAATGAAAGTCTCTGGAGAAAATATGAAATTTGTAGTCTTCATAAACATAATATTCACACTAAATAAAATTTAAGGCAAATAAATATAAATATATTTTTGTATATGCATTTAAGAAGTATATTTATACAGGAAAATCAATATTACAACTACGCAAAAGAGAAATCCTTCAAAAATAGTAAGCAGAGTAACGCTTTTTTCTAGTACTTAAAAAAATGATTAAAACATTACTAATGATTATAAATTTGATCAATATCTAAATAGAACTTTAATTTTACTTACTTTTACTTTTCGACTTGTTGTTTGAAATATTTCTGCTGTTAAGAAATGTAGGATTGGAACTTAATGCTTTAAGAGCCCTCTTTATTTTGCCATTTAACGCTATTTTGATTTTAATCTATCGAAAACTCTATATAATCCTGAACTCTATGCATTTTCAATTGCTGAATGCAGATAGTAACCTTATGCCTAATATAATAATATAGTATCAGATTTTTCTAGAAACGGGAAAGCGGCCGTTTTAAATTTTGATATTTTCTCACACTCCGGAAAGACTAAAACCAATTAAAACGGCAAATCACATTTCCATAAATACAAAAGTGACGCAAAATGTAGAGCCCGCATCTTGGCAAACTAAAGAAAACCTTTTGCAAATTATTCGCCGAATTCGAGTCGATCTCGAGGAACTTACGCAACAGCAGTGCCAGCTGCGATTTCAGAAAATAATCGAATCCATTCAAATGCAAAAAAATAAAATAAACTATTTTTTGGTGCACAAAATTAAAATTACAATCGAACAAAAAAAATCTACATTACAATCGCGCAAAAATATTCAATTGAAAATGCCAAAAATATGCTAGGACCAAGCAACAAAAAAAATTTGCATATAAAAAAAACGTTGCAAAAATGCGAAACAAGCGCAAACCCTTAAAAATAAAAAACGGTCGCGACATGTAACATCCGTTGCGCCGGCGCACCAAATCTCTGCCAGTGTAATTTGCATAAATTATTGTTGTCAAATATTGGTAAGCGCAAAAAAAAAAATTTACATAATTTTGGCACAAGCGCGAGCGAGAGCGAGACAGCAGCAGCGCTAGGATCAGGATCAATTCCAGGCAGCATTAATACCTGCCAGTGTTATGCTAATCGACCTGTGTCGGAGGAGGGTTCCTGTGACGCGCGCCATGTGTAAATTTATGCAAATCAGTTGAGGAAGTTGAAGGGAAAGCAAATCCCTTCAGGCAAATCGATTCGCGAGGGGCGAATGTCGAATTGTAGCCATCGATTGATTTCGTTGGAGAATGGTCTGCTCTGCTCTACTCTGCTCAGTTGGTTTGTCACTTGGTTGGCAATTTTGAGATTGGAACAGATTTACCAATTGTTGCCATAATTGAGTGACATGGATAAGAGAACGGCAGTAACATTTAGGATCAAGCATAGCAACCATGCCCAGCTATTGATTACAAAAAAGGTTTCCCGACAAAATGGCAACTGAGCAACTGATGGAAATTTGCATGAAAATACGCACAAAAGCACAAAACCCAGAATAGAACCAATTCCTGAGTGCGCCTTGTGCCCTATAACTAGAACAGGATCCGAACATGTTTTATTTTCATTTCCGACTTTGTGAATTTATTTTTACTTTAGTCGAGTATAAATTTGCATATGTGCTACAAATGTTTCGAAATGAAAAATTGGCTTTTGTCTGCGAATGTTTGAGCATTGATTGCTTTATTTTTCTCTTATGTTATGGAAAGTCAATGGTTGTGTTATGTTACGGATAACAATCGGCTGCTCAAATGTATTTGAGCTCTAATTCCAAGTTGATATTAGAAATAATCATTAGATCCTTTGGCAGGCAAATTGTGGAACATGTTTCAATTATGGAAAAAGCCAATTCACATCACATATTTCGAAAGCCCACACAAAGCATGACATTTGATAAGCTGATGGGAATTTAATTGATTTGAAAGTTGATAATAGTAATAGCACATTTAGATAGTTAGTTGAGCATTTTGAAAATAAGGAAAAGAAGACATTTAAGTTTTTATCGGCAATGTCATCAGCGTGAGAAAAAATCGCTGCAAACATTTAAAACTTATCTTCCTAATTACGTCAATTGCCTGTGGCATCCTTTGTCCTTTCTCACAATTTATGCCAAGAATGTAAACAAAAACAGTTTGAATATTCAAGCAGAGGGTCGATTTGGGACACCCTTAAGACCTCCATTCTCTATACAAAATGCAAAGATATTTTGCCTATTTCTTCCTTTTTGAGATCTTTTGTTTTGGGATGCGTTTGGCCGCAGATTTATTGCCTTAACTAAATATCAACTTTTACCCCCGAAAAATGAATGAATGGAAAATGCTCAGCTTGAGACCGAAGTCAGGATGATATTTCAATATATATTCCTTTGGCATTTATGGCAAATTTTTGCATTTGAATTTTGCTTGGTCAACTATGTTGACCCTTGATCCTTTGCATGCCTGTGAAGATTGTCACGGCTAATGAGATCTCTATTAGAATAATGAGACACGCGTCGCAGATTATCTTCAAGGAGTGGCCTGAGCACCGGAGGGATGCGCGAGGTAGCTTCTGCCTGACCATTGGTCAGCGCGTGTGTTTATCCTCTATGGATTTAAAGAGCACGCGTTACTCGTCCTTATTGGTCAGGCTGTCAAACAGGTTTGGCCGAAAGGAGTTAAGTGGTCATTTAGTAGAGGTCATCCTGTGTACTCGTGGACAAATTGAGATGGTCAAGAATTTGAACTGATGACGGCTTCAGATTGTGTTGCACAACTGTAATTTATAACGGCTATTTTAATATTTACCCCTACCAAAACTTGAGAAAGAGATTTCCCATCTAATCCCTGGCCTCTTGGGCAATACAAAAAAGCGATTGCTGCAATTTTATTCGCTTTTGCGCAGCCACACAACAAAAGGGTTGAAGGGATCCGAAAAGGACGACTTCCTTGCCTAAAAACCGGACCTTGAATAAAAAAAAGCGATAAACCGGTTTGGACACTGGCATTAATTTTCGGAAAAGGCCGCGAAGAAAATTTTGAGCAAAAAAAAAGGACGAACCCTTTGTAGGAACATGACATATGGCGGTCCATTGCAGGATCTGGTCAATATGAATATATATGAAAACAGTGGCAGCATCACGAGTGCGATGATAAAAGGATGTATCCTGACAGTTGCTTTTACCATAGTCCTTGGGGTGGCGGTTGTTGGGCATGAGTTGCTGCTTTCGCAGGACAACAGGACAATGGCTGCTCAAAGGGTTAGCTTGCGGTCGTGCATTTTAAATTTCCTACTTGGTCCACAATTGGGGTATTCTATTTCGAGCAAGTCTAACACAACATGTTCTACATTGTTTTGCTTGGCCTCTTTGAGCTGCTTGTCCTGGAGGTCAGCCATTTTGTTGAACCCAAGCATTTTCACACATTAACGGACATTTCTCAAGAATTGCGCTGGGTGACAAACTTAAAGCAAAGGGTAATATACCAAAAGATACGATCAGCAAACAAAATGGCGATTGCTTATCGGATGATTTTCAGCCTCCAACTAGTCTCGTGTATAGCGCACTTCAATACTGACCATTAGCCACCCATCCCGACCTGACTCTTCTTACCCTTCTGTTTCAATAAACTTAAGTCGAGTAACTGGTTTCAATGCCTTGACCAGCGTTAAATGATTTAATGACTCGGACGCGTGTCCTTATTAGGGTTGGTCACTCACTCAGTTGGTCAGCGATCTCCCCTTACTTTCCCCTAAGAAGAAACTGAGCAGAGTCGAGGAGTATCTTTGTGTCAACACTTAGCGCATTTGCATTGTCATTGCCAATATCCTCATTTGATTTAAATATCCCATCCATTATAGGCATCATCATCCTTAAGAGATATTTGTTGACAAACGCTCAAATTTATAGGGTCCCCTTGCCAATTCCAGTGCTTGTTGACAGTCTCAAAGATTTATGCAAAAAGACACCCAAAATTAAGAAAAACGATCAACATTGTCCATAAGCGTCAAATAAAATATTGAGGGATTTTCTAATTTATATCCGACGGTGAAAGTATTCTTTTAGCTAGGGCTAAAAATCGGAGTCTAAATGCAGCCCAAATCAAAGCAATTTTTTAAGGGTGTTCCTTTTAATATTGAAACATTTTTGTTTATTTTAGCATAAGTTGTGAGAATCGGACAAAGGATGCCACGGGCAATTGACATAATTAGATAAATGATTCCCAAAAATTATCACTCCTTGAGAATGCTGTTAAGAATACACTCTAAAATAATTAAATATGTTCATAGTCTATCTACTTTTTACTATCAGAAAAGCTCTAAAAAATAGCCCTTTCAAAATGATGATTTGCATTGCTTTGCTCGACATGTCATCCAATTAACGTTTCCTGTGCATGCCAATGTAATGCTAATTCCTGCTGTGTCCTGAAATGAAGTTAGACATTTGTACAGACTGAAATAATAGTTGTCAAGCTGATTGTTGTCGTATGAAGTATAATATATATATGTGTATATCAACCACTGACTTTCCATGACTTTCCAAAAGCAGGAGCAGTGAAAAGCAATGCTAACAAAATGTTTACCATTCTGAAACATTTGTAACTGAACATCAAATTCTCATATGCAAATTTGCAGTTCACTAAAGTACAAATAAAATATGTCAGGGCTCTGCTCGTCGTTATGGAGCACAAAGCGAACTTGGAATTGGTTCTTTTCAGTGCTTTGTGCTTTTGTGCGCATTTTCATGCAAATTTCCATTAATTCCTCAGTTGCCATTTTGCCGGAAAACCTTTTCTGTAATCAATAGCTGGGTATGCATGGCATACAGATCCAAACTGTTACCATCCTACCCATGCTCATGTCACTCAACTCTGGCCACAATTGGTAAGACCACTTCAGTCTCAAACCAACAGAATTTATCAGAGCGGAGCTCAGTAGTCCCATGAGGCACTTCCTCACCAATTCGAATGTTCAATATTCGAAATCAATCGATTGCTTTTGCCCCTGGCCAATCGATTTTTTCGTCCTTTTTTCATTCATTGCCTTCTTCAGCCTAATTTGCATATATTTTCACATGCCGCGCGTGCGCTGTTCGATGAGGTTAAATTTGTGACCCTCTTCCTCTGACACTTCCCGTCACAGGTCATAATTAGCATAACACTGGCTGTTGCAGGATATGCTGGTTGCCTGGCAGCCACCTCACTTTGAAAGTCGCCTGCGCCGAAATTATGTAAATATTTTTAAATGTGTTTTTTATTTTTTTTGCATCGAGTCTTCATTGCAAAAATTTACATAATTTATTAATGGTATTCTTTAACACACAGGAGGGTTGTAAAAAATAGCAGTTTTTTTTTGGGCATCGACAGCTGATGTTTCGTTTGATTTTTAGCAAATTTTCTAAGAAAATTAATTGAAAAATTGTCGATATTATTCTGACATTTTCACGCTTTTCAAGAACAACAAACGCCGAATGGCAATGAACTTGGCTGAATAATTTATCATAAATATTGGCCTTTTCAGCGAGTGTCCGATTTGATTGATGATCCTTATGAGTTCGGCAAAAAGTTGCCCAGGATAGGACTCAAGTTACGATCGTAACAATTTTCTCACGATTCTCTTATTGATTTCTTCAGATTCGAAGGATCTTAAAGTTGCCGTAAACTAATGACAATATTAAAATTAATGATAGTATTTTATGTTATTGGATACTTTTGCCTAGGTATGTTGCAAATTGTTTATCCGTTTTTTGGGTAAAATGTTGCTAAATTGTGCAGGAATTTGAGATGCAATCGAGGCAGGTAGGAAAATGAAAGGATAATTAAAGGGTTGCACTTGGAGACATCAAATGGTTTTCGATTTTTGCAACCCTTGGGCGAATATCCTTTCACTGCATGAGGATCAGCTGGCAAAGGTTTCTGAACTCTGCTGAAACTTAAACGCAAAAAATGGATAGGAAATTATGGAATTATAATCTTATTACATCGTCACAACAAACAGGACAACGCGGCGCCCCAACGCATCCTTTTCATACGGAAAGGGAAGGAAGAAATTGTTGATCATCTTCAGCTGCCGTTTCGGAACGTTGGTTGAGGTTCCTTGTCGGAGATACGCATATGCCGAGACATTTGTCCCAAATTCTACTCTCTTACAAACGCAATCCTTTCACACATACACACACACACACACAAACGTGTCCTTACAAAAAGGATTACGCAGCATGCTTAGACAAATGCGCCGCTTGAGCAACATCTTGTTATGAGTTTGGCTTCCAATTGAGGGAGGATTGGTTTACTCTTTTATTTTTTTTGGGCATTTTCTATACGAATTTCTTTTTCCTTTTTGTGGAAAAATCTCAAACGTAGTTTTGGCAGTTGCGCAATGAGTCGTACAACGCCAACACACAGCGATCCCTTGCAAGATGATATCATTGATCGAAGCACGTTTTTTTCTCAACTGAGATTTCAGCCTGCTTGAGTCGTTGTCAAAACTATGCAGAATGTGATTTACAGATCGAGAACAACTTCAGTACAAATGAATGAAAACTTGTGATTGGAATTGATAAAAAACCCAGGATGCAAAAACCATAGATAAAATCTAAGATTGGCCAGTAATCGATTAAATTTCATTTTATTTTCGTTCTACCTTTGCACAACTTAAAAATGGCTTTTATTTAATTTTTCTAGTCTAAGAGTTCTACGTCAAAAAAATCGACAATAATTAGAAATTTGTTGGCATTGGCATCCTAAGCAAACATTAAATGATGAGAGTGTGCATTCCCAGAATCTTGTCTTTACCAACTTTGATTAATATTTGTTTGGACATTGAAGCATAAAACTTGCGCAAGACATTAGCGATGTCTACGAAATGCTCTCCGAATCCAACCCCTATTATGGGGTTTGCAGTTTCGCCTCAACGGAAATTAAAGAAAAATAGCAAACGACTCAATGCGATGCAGTCGAGCAGAAGGACACTTTTGCCACAGCTTAGTGCAGCCGGCCAGGGTCAGGGTCCATTAGGTTACACAATATTGATGATGATATGGATGTGGATGTGGATGATGATCAAACGCAACTGATCAGCTGGTTCTTTCGCTCAACTGGAGGGTTGCTCGCTTCTTGGTCATTTTTTGTCTTTTTCAAATTTACCTAGATTATTTCTCACATTTTCACACAAAATTTATTGAGCTGTTTATATATTCGCCTTGGCTTGCTAATAATGCAATTAATGGGATTATATATGCAAGGACTTGCTCATCGATGAGATGATGTTGACAGTCGGCTGGCCAAAAGGTCAAATTTTTATGTGTGCCATTTCGTTGAGCTGTTCCCTCAGCTTGGGAGGCACAAAAATCAATTTGCACTAATGCAATACCAAAAATTTATTTAGTATATCAACTGAGCAAAGTCCTTGTTTGATTTGTTATCCCAAGGACAACTTTCCATGACACTATCATCATCATTTGAGCTATCGATCATTTACTACAAGGAAGTCCTGTTTGACTATAAAAAAGTCTCAGATTTCCTGGCACAAGAAAACCATAAAAATAGGATACAATTTTACTGCAAATCCTTTAACGGAAATCAATGACAAATGCAGTCTTAATGACGTCAGCTGCTGCACATACATCGAAGAGATTTATGAGAAAGTCCCCGCCTCGCCTCGACTTATCGTTCGCCTTGGTCTTGCTTGCTCCAAAGGGTTGCACACTTTTCCTTTTACGGTTATGCAAAAAGTGTTTTACGGTTTTCTGCCTGTCTGCGCAAAAGGGTTTGCAATTTTTTTGCTACCTTTTGTAGTTTCGGTTCAAGTTGCTTGCATAATGAAAACAACTGCATCAAAATTATTTTGCTGTACGCAAAATGCGCTTTCCACTCTTTTGATATTTTCGTGATATTTGATATTGCAAATTGCATAAACACCAAGCATGGGAATTTTATAAATTGATGATTTGCGTAAGGGTTGCAGTTATCCTTTTCATTTTCCTTCCATTATCTTTAAGCCGAGATATCGACTTTAGAAAATTGCGTTTCTGCAATGATTAAATATGGCGAGATTTGCAAGAGCTTATAAAAAGGTATTTTACAACTATCAGTTTTGTAAAAGTTATTTAGTTATTTGTCTAGCAGCCAAGTAATAACAATTTATCAACAAATGATTCTCTTTGACATCTGTATTACCATATTTGATAGAACTAGTCAAAATAATTATATTTTATCACATGCCCAATGTAAAATATTATATAATTATTCATCAAGTTTGGCAGAGATTTCCAAATATGAAAACTAAATTTAAAACTCCTTAAAAACTTTACTTTAAAAAATATATATAGTATTCAGTCTATAAGATTTAATTCTAATACAATATTCTAAATATTCTCCCTTCTAGTCACAGTCGAAATTCCCAGCCCGGTTTTTCAATATTTGCCAATTTCCAATCAACTACCCACAAATACCAATAATTTGAAATACATGAATATTAAATGAAAATCAATTGAGTAACCCATAAATGTCTGACAGAGTAGGGCATCTTAGCCCGACCATTGGCACTTGAGAAAAATTAACATTTAACACGGTTAATGCCAAACAACAAACAACAAAACATCAAAATCAAATCTGGGGACGACACTCGAAGTTGAAGTCTTTCTCGAAGTCGAATCGCAGGGAACCAACAAATTTGCATAACACTGACACAAGTCAAAAATGTGCCAAACAGGAAGGAGAGTTGCACAAACCCCTTTGTCGCCAGACCCAGGACCTTTTAGGACTCACCGCCTAATTGAATATGCCAAAATGGTGCAAACTTTCCAAATATGATTTGCATAATTATTTCGCTTGCATTGCTGACTTGGCAAAAATTTGCAAGCCAGGGAAAATGTGAAAATTTTATGCATTTCCATTTTGCAGTTGCCTATTATACGCTCTGTGGGAAGTTATTATGGGTAACGAAGTGCATATTATGACTATATTTTTTATATTTGTTTCACTAGATTGCAATCTGTGTGGGAAACGAATTTCAATTTAAATTTAAAATACAAATGCTTAAAAAAAAAAATACTTCTTTTAGTTTCTGCGATCGGAACATTCTTTAAAAGGCATAAGGGCAGATAATTTATATAAAAGAAACTAAATCATTTTAGATATAATATTGAAACAAAATGCATATTTGTTATTTATTATCTAATAATTAATAATCTAAAAATTTCGTGTGAGCAAAACCAGAATTTGGCAACCAAGAAATACCATTTTGATGACCTAAAAATGTGATGCTTTTGCAAAATAAAAGAAAAACTTATAAATTGTAAATGCAAAAAACGTATTTAAGAGAGCAATGCTCTCTCTTTATGGTTTACGCCTTTCTCTCTCTCTATCTCGCTGACTCTGATTCTCTCTCGCTTTTTCTAAATTCTACGGGTATAGAGACGATAGAAGGTCAGTAAAATTGTTGTTGCGTACACGCATCGCTTTTATGTGTGTCCTTTACAATTGAACACGCTGTCAAGTAACGGCACACAGCATCAGCATCAGCAGCAGCATCAGCAGCATCCTTTGTCCTTTGGCGGCACAGCTACCCCTTTCGATACTTGCACAATGATGGCGAATCCTTTGCCAAAATGTAGCATTTATAAAAATTTCAAATCACAATCATTTCAAATGAAAATAAAAACTGACTGAAAACAAATAAAAGTGATCAATTGGCAAGAGTGCCTGACCAAGAGATACCCTGTGCACAGCTTTGAATTTCAATCAAGTAACTTGTGTATCTGTAACAACTTTTGAATTTAATGTTAAATGTATTTTTTTTTTATTAAACTCTTCGCATCTGATTTTTAATAATATAAAATTTTAAAGTTTTTTTTTACTTTGTTTGGTTTTTTTCTTAAATATTTTTGTGGACATAACTCCTACTGCCTGTTACCAGTTTGTTGTCGCTTTTTTCAAATATTAATGGGTATATGGGTATAAAAAGGGGTTGTTAATGCATGGCAAGTATCTGTGAGACTTTTAGAGATGAGCGACTCAAATAGGAGAATGTGTGTACTTAAAGTCTCGCCTTCATTTACCAAAACTCGTTCTGGCTGACCGACTGACCGCTGGAAAGTCCTTTGTGCAGCACGTGGCAGGGCTAAATGACTGGTCACTTGGGTCATTTCAAGGGGTTAACTTTGCTGGACACGCGTCACAAAAACACAACAAACAACAAACATATTTACATAAATTATTTTCCACTTTTCCGCATAAAAAGAAAGTGAAAAATTAGGGCAACTTTGTGTTGTGGTCAATTGAAAACCATAAAGCGATTTGCATAAATGATAATAGTGTGAAAGTGTTTAGATTAATTACATGATAGCGTTGTTAAGCTTTTACAGAACTAATACATGAAATATGAAAATTTATTATTTTTAAGTTGAGCACAGCGTGGCAAAAGGCGTCTTTCCTTAAGCCCTTTTTTATATTATTGAAACCCTATACAGCCATCAATCAAGAGTGCAAGCATTTTCTCAAATGTTGCGAAGATTTCAAACTGAGGCAACTGAGAATTCCCACAGTGCGAAAATCGCCAGCAGGGATTGCAATCTCTAGCGAGTGGCAGAAAAGTGCGCGTAAAGAAATTTACGAGCGATCAAATAACCGAGGCATCAAAGGGTGCAAAATAAAATCGCAAGATCTAAAGGTCCTTGGTGCTATTTGCACAAATAGCAACCCCAAGAAAAATATATCACAGATAGGCATCATCTTCAATCCGCGATCCACGATCGGGTTCACAGTAAATTACGAACAGAGGTGAAAGGTAAACAATAAAAAACGGCTGCTCCTTGCTACCTTGATGGCCTTTGGCAACCCTTGCTTAAAGCATTTTTCTCATTTTTTCCTTTTCTTTTTTTTGTGACGAATTTGAAGATTTTTGCCTCAAAACTGAAGCGATTTTTCATTGACCCAGAGCGGGGTTGGTTCAAGGATCGTCTTGGGGTTTCCTTTTTCTTTTTGTTATGTCAGCTTGCAAAAGTAAATGCATTCACCCGAAGACGGCAAGACTTTGGCTTAGCGGAGGCCTCTGCCCCTAGATTGGTTTTGTGGGTCAATTTCAAATTAAGCCTGAATTTATTGCCCCGAAGTGCCAATAGTCATGCAGATTAATGGGCCAAAGGATAGCAAATTTACTACTATTCACGCTAAGTACGGGAAAAGTATTCAAATAATGGCAACATAGAGTAGATACATATTTTATGTATGTTAGCTTCTAATGAAACATAATTTTCTATTGTATCTTAAATAGATAAGACTAGCACTAAACGTGTCCTTTTGCAAAAAAAAAGGATTGCTGTTGCTTGAATTACCTTATTTGTGGTTAAGTATAGACTTTTGAAAACATAATGTCGTAAGTCCAGAGAGAGTTCTGCTGACGCCTTCCAAAAATTCAAAAATGCCTTCAACCATAAAATAATTTGTTTATTTCTCCTTATGAGTTTCATGGAGAATATTGGGCAACATTTAAAGGCTTATTCCTTTTAAACGTGTTTCATACTCATTTCAATTGAAGTTAATGATTATTACAAATTCAATTTGTTCACCTGAAATTTTCTAAATTACACAGGACGAATTCCCTTTTACTATTTATCGCTTCCAATTTTTGTTGTTTAATTCGATTATTTATTTATTTTTAATCTCATTTATTTCCATACATAAATTCACTTATCACCCAAAAAAAACGAACCACAATTTCTAAAGCTTTTATTTAATAATTTTAAATTCAACAACACATAAAAGAGGGAAATCAAAAGTGACCTTTTACTCAATTTTTGCCACAAAAAGACTACAAAAACAAATATTCAAGAATGGAAAACTCCGACAATATTCGGTTAAAAAATAAAATTGATGCGATATTTGTATGCAGTTTTATTGGGAGTAGAAAGAGTGAGAGCAACCGGAGCTGACCCAAAATTATAAAGTTACAATGCAACACTTTTGCTACCCCCGATTAAATTACACATGGACCGAGCCAAGGATCGACCCCTGGGCAGCAGTGTCTCGTTGTGTTGTGTTTGTCGCCCCTTTAGCGTTATGTGTGTATGTAATATATTCAAATTTGATGGCAGCCCAAGGATTTGACCAAACAAATCCTTTCTAATTTCAGTCGGGCTACGCATGTGCAGCAGATTAAATGCCGGACGCTGCGCAGCTTTTGAGCACACGGTTAAAAAAAAAAGAACGGGTTTTGAATTTCATATGCCGCAGGATGCATGTGCCTATGTCTCTATAGGAATATACTTATATACATTTGTAGATGTGTGCGTGACCCATCCATCCATCCATCAGCGCTATGCGCGGAAGCTGCAACGCAGCTGAAATTACCAAAAAGTTCTAATGGAAGTTGCATCCTTTTGTCCACAAAAGGCAAAATAACACACACACACACACAAAAAACTGGTTTTCACAATTTGTGGTCCATAGTCCAGGTCTAGGTCCAACGCACAACCCCTTGAAATAAATGAAATGAATAAATATTCAAATTTTATTTCTTGCGTGTTGTAAGAACAAGGTTTTCACGGCAAATGTAATGTCTATTTTTCTAAGGAATTAATAACTTATTTATATCTCTTGCTGTCTTGAGAGTTTTTTTTAGGAAATTATGGACATTTTTTTGGGAAAATATAAAAGGATTTCAAGCTGATTATACATTGAATATGAAATTAATTAACTAACTGCCAGTAAATTTAATAGAATGGAAGGCGCGTGATAAAGCGAAATGGTAAAAACTTTTCCCTATATTAATTTTTTAATAGAAAAATAAGAAGGTCCAAAAGACAATATCGTGATTGTGTTAAGTCAATTTTTCACCAAACCTTACTCAAAAAAAATAAGTTTTTCGTATTATTCAATTAAACGATTTTATGGAGTTAGATCTTCTTTTGTAAAAGGACATACCACATCCTTGAGGATCCTGAAGGACACATGTTTTTGATTTGGCCCTAAAAGTATTCTACATTTTTTGCTTCAGAGTATTGGCCCCTAAAAGTATGCAAACGTTTGCATTGAAGCCATATAGCCAATACAGCAACCTCATGTCTCTTAAAGTATACCTCCTTTTTATCCTGTTTACAATTTAGCCAATTCAGCAATTTTATTCGTGTATCTCCAAAGACTTGACGATTTTGTGTGTAGGGAACAAATAACCTTTAAATTTACCCAATACAGCATGATAACTCGTTCACGTGCTCCACCTTACCGAACTAATTGCCCCATAAAGTATGCCATGTTTTTTCTGAAGGCAATTTAGTAAATGCATAAACGCCTCTTATCTACATCTTGTACAGCAACCTAATTATCTATTTCTGACTATGTAAACCTCAATTCAATGCGGACAAAATGGCATCAAGGCAAAATGCTCCTTCTGTGCTATCTATAACTACATAAGCAGTAATTTTTCAGCTGTAGTTTTTGCCATTTTGGGCCTTAAAAACACATACACGCAGTCAAGGACACAAAACCACCCTTTGCGAAACAACCACCCCGAGCCAAATCGCACATCTGAGGTGGGAACAAGTTTGACAAGCACTAGTTCAAGCCTGTATACATTTTGCAGTCTATTTGGAGAACAGTGGAGTTGTAAATGAAATTTTTGCTTAAATCTTTTCGAATTTTATTTAATTTTTTTTTATTGTAATTGGTGTTAAGCGTAGAAATAATAATTGTAGTGTTGGTGGTAAATCATAAAAATACATATACATATATAAATGTTATATGTATATGCAACATGTGTTCGTGTATGCGTTTGTAGTCGTGTGTTTATATGTATGTATGTATGTATTGTATTTACATGAATACTTAGCTCTATGTAGAAATCCTCTTATTGCCTACTTATTCAAAACAAATATAGCGTCGTACTACATATCCTAAAAAATATTAAGGACTACACTGAAGATAATCCGAATCATTGCTCAATATGTATATATATAGATATATATATATATATATATAAATATATTCTCGGCAAAGCGGAAGTGGTCGCATCAAAACCCTAGCTTAATTAAGACACAGGAGATCGTTGAGATATGACGACGGCATTCAGCCGTCGTGCGATCATGTCAAATGGGTCGTCGTTGAGACTGAGGCGCCTCCTGAGGCTGCCTTGCCCGAGAAGAATCGATTGCCCGTCTGGGTGGTAAAGAGCAGCGTGTCCACGGATGGCAACATCTGATTCGAGTGCGCCAACATTGGCATATTCACAACTGAAACTGTTGTCGGTCCATTGCCAATAGCATTGTTCGCTCCTGTTCCCGTTCCCGTGCAAGTGCCAGTGCTGGTAGTGCAACTGGTCAACTTGCCTTGGGCATTCAGCGTAAATGCTGGCAAATAATAGTTGGCTGTGCGACCCGTGTTCACATTCACAGCGGATGTGGATTTGGTGGTGCTACTGCTGCTGGTGGTGGTGGTGGACACCGCAGCCAGTTCCATGGATGCGGGTGAGGAGAACGGTGATGATTCTAGCGATGGGCAGGCTAAGCGATTGCCACTGTTGGGTTTGTGGGGCACTGTAAAAAAGAAATGGGGAAAATGTAAAAATGTAATTAATTAAATTATAAATGTAAAAATAGTCTTTAAATTTTGTCAACTAAAAATTCAATTCACCTTACAAAAACTTAGCTACAATATTCGACTAAATAGATATATAATTAAAATGTTAAATTATTAAACACAAATATAACAAAGATAGTTTACTTTCACATTTTAATGTTTGCAGGGAAGCACCTTCATTTTCATTCAACAGCTCCCATTTATATATTTAATATTTATATTTTTTATTTTAGGATAAATAAAATCAATATTTGTGACTTACAGAAATCGTCGTCAGGTAGCAGTTCATCGGGTAACTCATTTTTGATTTGAAAGTGCAGGGCAGTTGCTGCATCCGAGGCGGTTGCATTGTCTGAGGTGCCCATTTCAGTGTTGCCCACGGGTGTATCATATAATCCGCACTCTTCCATCTCGAGGGCTTGCTCCATGATCAGCTCCTCGGCCGAGGTGAGGCTAAGGCCGTGCAGGTCCAGGAATGGACCCTGTGTCTGCAACGGTTCCTTTTTAATTTGCGGCATTGCAACGGGCACCGTTTGAGGAGTGCTGCCCGCTTGCAGAGATGGCTTCTGTTGCAGCTGTTTGGGCGCCAACTGTTTGCGCTCTCGCTTCGCTTTCATCTGCTTGGCTGGAGCGGTTGCTGCTATTGCTCCTGCTGCTTGTGGTGGTGGTGCCAGTAGCGGTGCAACATTTGACTGTTTGCTTGTGGACTGTGGTGGCGGCTGCGGCCGATGCACCTGCTGCAGTGCAGTTCCCGCTGGCAAAGTGATGCCCAAGGCGGCAAGAGTTGCTTGTTGTGGTTGCTTCTTTTTGCGTGTCTGCTTAGCAGCTGGAGCTGGTGCTGCAGCTGACGTCGTTTTGGCTATCTGCGGCGTTGATGAGAATGTGGACTTTGCCTCTCCATCAACTGTGCTGAGAGACAGCTCCTCTGATGCTAGAGATCCGGCTGTTGTCGCCGTCGTCGTCGCCGCCGCCGCTGCAGCAGCTGCAGCGGCGGCTGCTTTCTGTGCCTTGGTTGTCGTTGATTTCTTAGAGCAGTAGGAGGGAATGTTCTCGAGATGCTCGCCAGTCTTGTGATCGACCTTGTGACGGCGTCGCGTATGCTTCAGCCAATTGGGAAAGTTGGTAAAGTCGCGTGGACAATAGTTGCATTTAAACGGTCGCATGCCCGTATGAATATTCGAATGCTGCTTCAACTTCGAGTTGCTAATGAAACTTTTGTCGCACACATTGCATGCGAAGGGACGCTGCTCCAGATGCACCAAATTGTGCACCTTGAGACAACGTTCCGTTTTGTACATTTTGCCACATTTCTCGCAGCGATAGGAGCGCGTCTGTGCATGATACTTTTGATGGCGCTGCAGATGGGAGCGCTCCTGGAATCGTTTCTGGCATTCGGGGCACTCGTACGGCTTCTCCGAGGAGTGGATGCGTGCGTGATGCGTCAAATTGATTTTCTGCACAAACTTCTGGCCACAGATATCGCACTGATACTTCTTATTATCGCTGTGAATCTTCCGGTGCATCCACATGCTGCCCAGCTTTAAACTGCAAATAAAAGATTCAAACGAGTTAAATATATGTAATAGAGATTTGTAGCTCTATCTGTGGACTTACCATTTGCCACAGTCTGGGCACTTTTTCCAAGTATCCTTACGTCCCTCGCTGCGATGCGTCTTCAGGTGCTTCTTGAGCCCGGCCAAGAGCTCAAACTCGCGCTGGCATTCGGTGCAGTTGTAGGTGATGCGCAATCGATGCGCTGCCGCCTTGTGGCTGCTCACCAGCTGCTGATTGTCCAGTATCAGGTCGTTGCAGTCCAGGCACTTGTAGAGCGGTGGCGGCGGCGTTTCCAACTCTAGTTTACCATTGAAATCCAACGGCACAGCCGGTGGCGGCATATCATTCACTGGCGGCTGCTGCTGCTGTTGTTGCTGCTGTTGTTGCTGCTGTGGTTGCTGGAAAATGGTAAACGCTGGCGGCAAATGATCCGACTCTGAATGCTCCACTTTGGTCAACAGCTCAGCTCCCTTGGGGGACAGCTCCTTCTCATCGAAGAGCTCCTCTTTGAAGACCCTTAACCGTACCGCTGTTGCAGCGGGCAAACGTGGCTTACGTTGTGAAACCATCTGCTGCACCATTGGCAATTGCTCCGGTGATGGGAGCTTCACTGGCGTTGTCGCTGCAGTCGTCGTTGCTGTTGTTATCTTTTTAAATGGTGAGTTCGTGAACGCATTTGGCGGCTCCGGCCGCAGGAACGTAACATTGAACTCGGAATTATGATTGTCATTGGCGCTGCCATTCGATAGATTCGCACTGGGTGTTGGACTGGGACTGGGTGCACTCAATTCATCGCGGCACACATCGGAGGATAGATTTAGTTCCGTATTGTTTTGTGCGCTCTCATCGAGAACGCGCCAAAAATCTGTAGACGACAGGCTGTTGCCATTGATGAAGCTGGCCGAGCTGATTGTGACGCAGGCGGACAGATCGATGTCGAGGGATTCGTCTTTGATGCTCGATATGGAATCGAAATTGTTGATGCGCAACAAGGAGCTCAGTATCTCATCGTGGGCCGCTTTGGAGGGGGTGCTTGCATTGGCCGCATAATCGCCGCCATATAATTTAGGCGGCAATTTTTTGCTTGGCGCCTCTTCTTTCATTCTCTTTGCTTTGCCTTTACACTCCATTCGCAACTGCGACACGTAAAGGTTATGCGGTCGGCGTTTCTTAACTTCTATTGTTGCCTCTGCAAAATTTCATACACTGTTTAATTGTTTGCACTCACAGCACTATTTGCTTATACATTTTGTTTAGTTTTACACAATAAAACACATAAATCTTGCACAAAAACACCAAAAATACTGTGAAATGCGCTTTGTTTTTGTCACGCTATGAATTCTCAAGTCGCCATTTTGACAAACAGTGTTGTAAGATGCGACGCCTATGCATTTTAAGGGTTGCACACACGATATATATCGATATGTTAAGCTTATATAAAGCCTATGGATTTTTCAATAAACATACTGCCGTCACATTGTTGTTTTGACCAGTTTTATAATATAGTGTGACCGCATTGTATGTGTGACAAATCCAAAAATGGCGTCTGAACATGACGAAAACGTTGTAATAGAAAATTCAGGTAAATACAACTGAAAAAATCATATAATTTATTTAATTGGAGTGAGCCGTATGCTGTTTGTCACATTGCTCTTTTTTTTATATCGTGCATAACAACCGAAAACAGATTGCAATCTGAAAATTATAAAGAAAAAAAAAAAACGTGAGCATCACGCGGAAACTACGCACACATGCACACACATCTGCATATGTATTAATGTTTCAAGCGCTCGTTTTTTGCTGTATTTGTTGCTAATCGGATTTGAATAATAACTTGGGCTTTTCAGGACGCCGCACACGCTCTGGACGTCCGCCGGCAACAACAGCGCCAACACAAACGCGAACCACACGTCGCACATCCAAGCGGCAGGCACAGGTCAGTAACACACATATCCACACACCCACACACTATGCGTGTGGTTCTGCTCTTTGGTTTGCAATTTGATGAAAAAAGACGCATCTTCATGCGGATGTGGCGTTGTTCCGTTCGCAAATGATGGCCTCCATATGATTCTCTGCAAGGGCCAACTGATAAATCAAACCAGAGAGCGAGAGAGAGATTAGTTTTTAATTACTACATGGTCATTGGGCAATATACGATATAAATATATATATACATTAATGTTTGCTTTTCAGTTGAGTGATCAAGAGGAGGAGAACGACCCAATTAGTCAACAAATGATGGTGCTCACCGAAGAAGAGGAACAAGAGCGCGCCGCAGCAGAGGAGGCACAATATGAGCAACTAGACGACGATGTTGAGATGCTGGCAACGACCGAAACAACAGTCGGTGTAGATGAGAAGAGTTCCTCGTTTCCCTTTGGTGCCGTTGCCGAACAACATTCGGAGACTAGTGACGATGTCAAGGAGAGTAGTCGCAACGAAGATGGTGTAGATACGTCGCTCTTGGCCTCCCTGGTTGGTGATAATGCCAACAGTCTGCCTTCGGTGGCCGGCAATGATGAAAGCGATATTAGCAAAAAATCCGACTTTGAATCGAATGTGCCCGATGCACTGCAGCCGCTTGGTGGAAACAAGCACAACTCGTCGGATGATTCGAGTTCACATCATGCTATTGCCGAGAGTTTGGGCGATGAAATGATGGACACAAGCAATGCGACTATTGTGAATACTGAAATCATTTCAGAGGATGAATTGCCGCCACCCAGCAAGCCCGAGATCAATGATGCGGAAGAGGTATCCGATGAGGAGTTGCCGGCACCGCAGCGAGCTGAGCTGCCAGCCGATGCTGAAGTCATATCTGAGGATGAATTGCCTACGCACAACAATAACAACAACAACAATGTTAACGAGGTAAAGACGAGAGTAAAGCGTAAAGCTGGCAAGAGTGTTGATATGCCACAGTCCGCACGAGATGACGAGCAGAGCCATAATGAAACGAGCACAAAACTTACATCAACTGAACAATATAATCCCGGCAGTCCAACATCAGAGAGTAATGATGCACATCCCTTGGAGAAGCGTCCCAGAGTAGATGAAGGTTGGAAATTAAGTAAAATTTTAGCAAGACATCCATTAAAAATAATCTTATAAATTTTTTAAGCAGATGTTGAGCATAAGGACAAGGATAAAGAGAAGGACACTCAAAAGAAGGATAAAGAGCGTGATAAAGACAAAGAAAAGGAGAAGGACAAAGACAAAGAAAAGGACAAGGAGAAAGAGAAAGAGCGCAAAAAATTGCCCGATCTAGACAAATACTGGCGCGTTGTCAAAGACGATGCATCCGACTTTACCGGCTGGACATATCTGCTCCAATACGTGGACAGCGAGGTAGATCCTCTATTAATATAATCGATATAAATTGAAATAAACTTCCAATTATGCTTCAGTCTGATGCTGAGGCAGCGCGCGAAGCTTACGACACATTCCTGTCGCATTATCCCTACTGCTATGGATACTGGCGCAAGTATGCGGACTATGAGAAGCGCAAGGGTATTAAGGCCAATTGTTATAAGGTGAGTACCCGCACACATTTCAATTAAATTAAACATATCTTTGCGATTCTTTGTTTTACGCTTACTCTTACTTATGATTACGAGAATTTGATATTTCATATATATATATTTATATATTTGTTATAATGCAATTTATTATAACTGAATAAAAATAACTACATTCAATAAAAACAACAAATTACCAAAACCAAAGAAACTAAATTACGGAAGCAAACCAAAAAAAAAAAAAGAACCAAAAACAAATGATTCTCGACACCTCTTTAGTCATCAGTTAGTATCGGGTCTCAGCATATCAACGGGGTCCACGATTAAGCGATCCATTCTATATGCACTCGTTATAAATTTCAATTTGAGTTTTTTAGAAATTTATTTGCACTTTGTCCATAGCTCTTCAGCTTAGTTCAATTGTTTTGGTTTTTAAAACTATTGATTTAATTCTGAATTTCATATTTTTCCCTAAATTTATTTAAAATTATTTCAAGTTTCACCATCTTCTTTTATCCAATTAAATTATACGCATAAGCTATAGATTTCTTAATCGTAGACTCCGGGTTTTTTTTTAATATTTTTATTTTGTTGTATTTTTTTTTGACTCTGCTCGTCCTCTTTCCAGAGTGTGTATTTAAATGATAATCGTGTTGTTTAAATGTGTGTGTTCACTTAACTGTACCTTAGATGCAATCAATCGTTCACAATTGTTAATACCCATCATTCATCATACTAGGGGGGCGGCTAGTCGACATTTTAGTTTTATTCCCGATATGATGGGCGCAGTTATTGTTGTAATTGTTACATACATATGTATGAACAAATTGATGTATTCCACAACGCAAGTTGTATACCACCAGTCCAGTTCCACAATCAATCAATACTCTCCAATTCGACTCGACAGTCGTCGTTTGTTCTTTTGTCAACTTCTCTGATCTTCTTCGCACGTTCTCGTTGTCGTTGTCGTTGTCACCACAAACAACTCCTCCTTCAGCACGTTCTCGTGAGGCCGTAAGTAAGTACAAATGGCGTTTAAATGAAATTTTTAAGTCTCTCTGTGTAAAAAAAAAAAAATTACTCAATACAAAACGTGTGTCATTTTCTGTGTCTACTTTATTAAGTATTGCTATTTAAGCTTATTTAAGGTCATTCTAGTTTACTTTGTAAGTTACAAAAAATAAAAAAAAAACATCGACACCACCAACAAAAAAAAAGCAACAAGTTAGTTTATCAAAAATAAGTCTGAAGCGTGCTAAAATAATTTTTTTTCAATTTTTGCAAACATTTCTATTTCTTCTCTACGATCAAAAACCAAAATACTTGAAAAAACCGATTGTAAAATTTTGTTCCAAAAAAACTAAATTGATAAAAAAAAAAAAAATAGGTATTTGAGCGTGGCCTGGAAGCCATTCCGCTATCGGTGGATTTATGGATACACTATCTGATGCACATCAAGTCGCACCACAGCGACGAGGAGCAATTCATTCGCAGCCAATACGAGCGAGCTGTCCAGGCATGCGGGCTCGAGTTCCGCTCCGACAAGCTCTGGGATGCCTACATACGCTGGGAAAACGAATCAAAGCGTTATCAGCGTGTCGTCCAGATATACGATCGTCTGCTGACCATACCCACCCAAGGCTACAACGGACACTTTGACAAGTAAGTCAAGGAGTGATCTCTGTCACATTTGTTTGCCGGTTTTTAATATTTAAATTGCATCTACCATAGTTTTCAGGATGTTATTAATCAGCATGCAATAACCGCCACCATTGGCAATGAGGAGCTGTTGCGATTGCGCAAGGATTGGCACGATCGCCAGTTGAGCAAATCCTCGAAATCCTCGTCCAAAAGTCGTCGCGACAGTGGCAGCTCCAAGGAAGCCAAGGGTGAGCGTGAAAAGGAACGTGAACGCGATGAGAAGCAGAAGGAAACTATAGCTGATGGCGGTAAGGAGCCAAAGGATTCCATTGAAACAGCTGTAGAAGAATCCACTACCGATCTGACCCTCAGCGAATCCTCAGCCACGTCGAAACCAGCCCCAATTGATTACAGCGATCTCAGCACACTCAGCGAGGAGGAAATCACTTCAATCAAGGATAAAGTCATTTCTGCGCGCCGCAAGCTGCACAAGTTAACCGTTGGTGCGGTCACAGCGCGCTGGTCCTTCGAGGAGGGCATCAAGCGTCCCTATTTCCATGTCAAGCCACTGGAGCGTGCGCAGCTCAAGAACTGGAAGGACTACCTGGACTTTGAGATTGAGAAAGGTGATCGTGAACGCATCCTAGTGCTCTTTGAACGCTGTCTCATCGCGTGCGCTCTGTACGATGAGTTCTGGCTAAAGATGTTGCGCTATCTGGAGTCATTGGGTAATAGCGAGCACAGCCAGAATACTGTGGATATAACACGAGATGTCTATCGGCGCGCCTGTCGCATCCATCATCCCGAGAAGCCCAGCCTGCATTTGATGTGGGCCGCCTTCGAGGAGTGTCAGCTCAATTTCGATGGCGCCGCCGAGGTGCTGGAGCGCATCGAGCAACGTTGCCCAAATGTGCTCCAGATTGCCTATCGCCGCATTAATGTGGAGCGACGTCGTGGGGCCCTAGACAAGTGCCGTGAGCTTTACAAGCATTACATCGAGGGCACCAAGAACAAAGCCATTGCCGGCAGTTTGGCCATCAAGTACGCCAGATTCCTAAATAAGCTGTGCCACGATCTCGATGCCGGCTTGGAGGTGCTGCAGCAGGCGCTCGAACGTGATCCGGCCAACACACGTGTCGCCCTACAAATGATCGATCTCTGCCTGCAGCGGCCACAAGTTGTTGAGCCCGAGATCGTTCAGATTATGGACAAGTTTATGGCACGCGCCGATATTGAACCTGACCAGAAAGTGCTTTTTGCTCAGCGCAAAGTTGAGTTCCTCGAGGACTTTGGCAGCACGGCCAAGGGATTACAAGATGCACAGCGTGCACTTCAACTGGCGCTCAGCAAGGCCAATGAGGTGCAAAAGAAGAGGTTAGTCAATAGAAATGAACTATTAAAACTAATCACTAATCATGTTGCTTACCTCCCCGATAGCGATACAAGTCCAGGTCGCAAGAACTCCACTGGTGGCAAAGATGGCGCCAGTGCCATCGGTGGCGGCTCATCTGCACCACTCGCTGCCTATAACAATGGTGGATCGGCGACAGCGGCGAATGCCAACTACAATTACAATCCGGTGAACTCTGGTGCCTATTATGCACAGCAGCAGAACAGTGGCGCCTATCCGCCACAGCAGCAGCAGCAACAGCAGCAGTCGTACGACTCATACTACAATCAATGGGGTGGTGGTTATGGCTCTGGTGGCGCTGGCACAGGTGCGGGCTACAATTATGGCCAGTGGAGCGGCTATGGGAATTACTATTAGACACAAACACAGACCGTTAAATTAGTGGATAAAATAACGATATTTGTAGTTTTATAATGATTCTTATTATTAAAAATATGTAGCCTACGTACATATATATATTATATATATATGTGTGAATATACTTGCAAACCTCACTGTAGACGGCAGGCAGCCGCAAATACCACAAAACCAATACAAATGCAAATACAAAATACAAACTACAAATACAGATAATATATATACAAATAAAGGACTTTAATTTAATCGGTTCACTGCAATCGCCATACTTTACATTACAATTAAGTGTTGTTGTTGTTGTGGTGTCAGTCATGGGAGATAAGTGAATAATAAACGTTCTTAGTTGCTTAGAAACTAAAACAATTGTTGAGAATCGACGCATCCTCTAGAGGCGTGGCCTGTACCAGGATATCTCACCGCCATTGCAGCCCGTCACGAGTAGTGGTTCTTTGGGGCTGAATTTGGAGCATAGCACCACATCCTGATGCTCGATAATGTTGGCTAGTTCGACCAGCTGCCGCGGACTATGCTTCATCTGCTCGACCATCATGTGGCTGGGATAATCACTGCAATCGTCCTGATACCCCAGCAGACGCACCCCATTCGCATATGGTGAACAGATAATGCGGCCGTCCGCCGAGAAGCCCGGTTCTTTAATGAAACCGGGCTTGTTGTTCGTCTCCGAAGCGTAGTACAGCAGCTTCTTGGCATTCACTAATATGGTGTGCGAGGGATTCTCATACGATGTCGCCACAGCCGAAACGTTGCTCAGCTGTCGCATTGGCATATTTGGTCGAATCTCAATGGTGACCAGTTGACTCGTTCCATTACTGCTGCTGCTGCCACTGCTGCCGCTGCTGCTGCTGCTACTGCTTGTGCTGCTGCCTATGCTGCTGCTCCTGTTGTTGCCATTGCCATTGCCATTGCTGCCGCTACGAGGTGTCTCTGTGCTTGTTGGCGCCGCATCTTCTAAGGGCGGTCTGTCATCGACGACTACATTTCCGCCTCTCGTACGCATCACCGTTGTGCGCAATGGCAGCACTCCGCTGCTGATGGCATACACAAAGTTGTAGCCACTAACATGATTGTTTTCGTTGCGTGAGCGGCTTTGGCGTATAGCTCGCTCCTGCACGGTCACCTCAGCTGCCCAGATGTCTGGTATGAAGCCATCGGGGCGTGCTGAGGGAATGCTGCCGGGCACGCGTCTCGGATAAATTACTCGTTGACGCACTCTGGCCGATGAACGTGACGATCCTACCTGAGGCTGATCGTGATCCGATTGATCTGCCTGCTGCGACAATCGTCTGCGATTCTTCTTGGCACTGGGCTCATCGTCATCATCATCATTCACATCATCCGTGAGCTGCTCGGGTTCCTCATGTATATCATGTACACATGTCCATTCGCTTTGCTCATCGCAGCTCACGTTACGCGTCAGCATGCAACGGCACTGTGGATGTATCTGCAGGGCCATTATCATTTCCGCATCATTCTGTTCCGGAAAATCGGTGACCAGCTCCACGCGATTCTTTTTCTGACGCTTCGAGAAGACATGATCATATTTAGCTGCCTGAGGTATGTACTGATCACCCATTTGCATAAGTCTATAGATGCCCGGCTGGAAGTGATGTAGAAGATTCTAACTCAAATTCGTATTTGATTTTATTTTGCCACTCACCCTGAAGCCACACAGATCCTTGTGCAATGTTGTCAAGTCCAAGTGATGGACGATCATAATGTAACCGCTGCTGGTACACAGAACCAATTTGTCACCTGCTGGCGAAATGCGGCAACGCATCAGGCCGCTGGCATGAAAGACGCGCTGTGAGATCAAACCGTGCTCCGTGTGCGAGTTAATGTCCCATGTGAATATGCTTCCATCGAAGCCGGATGTGACCAACAGTTTGTCCTTCGAAGAGTACTCAATGTTCTTCACCCAATTGGAATGACCATGGAGCAAGCGCAGCTTCTGCTTCATATTGCGCAGATCCCACAGAGCAACTGTAAAATCATCGGAACCCGTGGCAAATAGGCGATCGTCAAAGAATCTAAAAAAAAAGAAAATCAGTCTGCAAACTGCTGATGGCTGAGTGCATGATGTGCCACATTTACTTGATGCAATTAACGCAGTCCGTGTGCGCATCGGGTATTTTGAAGATTTCTTTTTGTGTGATTGCATCAAAGACAAGGACGCATTTGCGTTCGGTGGCAGCGACAACAACATTGCCATCGGCATTGAATTCCAGATTGAAGATGGCACCCGTATCCTGTCCGGCCTTGCCAGGCTTACAGTTGGAATGATAACTGTTAAACATGCCCATCGAACTGTAAATGCGACGCATCACAAAATTCTCCTCGGCCGTGCGTTTATTCCGATGCAGCCAGCCACTCTCTCGTCGGCTTAAATACCCATCTAAGGTGTACATTGTTATTATTTCCTTATTTTTCTCGTACAAAGTTCTGCACTCCGTTCTCAATATTCTGAGCTGTATATATGTGTAATAAAAATATATATGTAAATTTCTACGACTGCGTAGAGATGTCAATATCGGCGAATGTGTGACTGTTCACCAAATACCTTGTATTTGTATATTGTACCTACTTTTGTTGCACAATTCAAATATATTCACATAAAATATTACCCTGAACATGTTAAAAAATATTTACGACACAGCTGCAATTTCAGTCTATATGTTTTTTTAATTTCTATGTAAGATCAGTTAATGGAACAATCATAAGAAATCACGGTATTTAACTATAATAAAATGTCACAAGTTACATAACAGACAAGTATCAGGCTTTCAGTTATATTGCTGTATTATTTGCTGGAGTCTGCTGTCACAATCCGGGAATTTTGAATATTCTTGAATTAAAATAGATTATACCCAATCACTGTATCGTTCCTCACTTCTGTATTGTCTACGACTGTTCAATATTTTTCTCGCCTGGATGGGCAGCCCTGACTAGAGTGACCATGCGCTAATGAAAGAAGAAAAAATGGTTTGGCCACACTTGCGCCTCTGGGTAATAAACAAAAAAAATTGAAAACTTTTTGCGTCAAGTTAAACAAATAAATATGTAGCAAAAGGATATTGGGGTATCTAATTAAAATCACTGCAACATCAAAATGGAGCGTTTTGCTTTCAAGATTGATGGAGCGCTCAAGGCGAACCTGTACAAGATCTGTCGCCTGTGCGGCATCGATAATCCGTCCAAGGTGAAGATTTTGCCAAATGCAAGCGAAATTATAGATCTGGACGAGCCCACACTGGGCCAAAAGGTATTCGAGGTGGTTGGCTTCATGGTAAGCGCAATATATTATTATAAATGGGCGTGGCCAGATTATTAACAAAAAAAAAAAAACAACACCCCATTTTGCAGGTGGCACCTAATGACAAAATGCCGCAGACAATGTGCAGCCTGTGCGTGGATAAAATCAATGATTTTTACGAGTTTCGAGAAATGTGCTATGCAACAAACGATCAGACACGCAAATTGCTTGGCCTCAAGCAATCGGAGCCACAAAGGGTAAGATATACATATGCATAGGATCCCTAAAATGGCTAAAGCAATTCACATTTTCACCCCTCAGCTGATGGATGTAAAAGCCATTTTTAAAACCGAACCGCTTAGCAAACGCGGACGTAAACGAAAAACGGATGACAATGTGCTGGGAGGAGCGGCTACTAGTAGTAGCAACAGCTCCAAGCTATGTGCACCGGAAATCCCATTAGATGTGGTTAAAAATGAGCCGGTCAGCTGGCGCAAGAAGCAGCGTCTGCAGCAGCTAACAGCGAGCAAAACTGAAGTGTAAGTTAAAACAAGTAAAAACGGCTTAATCTTAGACAGGCCGTAGATGAAAAGCCCCTGCAGACCGTAACTAATCTGCTGTCATTTAAAATTGAATTCTATTTTTTGACGTTTAAAACGAATTTTAATTTTTTTTAATGGGGGGAAAAAATCTTTCGAACGACTCATCGAGACAGATTTAAAACTAAGTTTTGGATGCAAAGACGGACATATCTATATTAACTAAGCTAGCGATGCTAATTAAGGATATATATATTTAAGAGGTTGCCTCCCTCTACACGGGCATAATTAAAGGCAAATCAAATTCGATTCTAATCGAAATTTTATACTTTCCAGCAAAGTGGAGCCCACAGAAGTTGACCCTCGGATGATGCCGGGCAAAAAGGGTCGCAAGGCCAGTTGCAGTGTGTGCGGCGAGCGTTTCGAGAGCAAGGAGCTTGCCGAGGAGCACAAGATTGTCACCCACGTGCCGATGGTGATGCGTTACACATGCAATGCCTGTAATCAGAATCACCATAATCCCAGCGATATCAAGGCCCACCAGCTGTGGCACAAGCTCTCCAAGACGCCATATCAGTGTCCCCGTTGCGATGTGAGCGTTGCCAACAATTATGCGTTCAGCCGTCATTTGCGCGAGCATACAGTGGCGACACCCCTTGAACTGCTCGTCTTGGATCGCGAGTGTCCGCTGTGCAGGAAGACGTTTCTCACGAATTACTTTTACAACACCCATCCCTGTGCACGGCGCACTCGCAAGTGTGGCGGATGCAGCCGGACCTTAAGCAGTGAAGTCGCCTATATGCGACATGCACCATACTGTGCCAAGATCTACTTGAGTCACTCCAAGCACATAATGCCCGAGGCGGCTGACCATGAGGCCGAGTTGCGCATCAAGAACGAAAACGATCTAGAAGTGGAGGATAGTGCACAGTCAGTCACGGCATTTGGTGAGGACGGCAATATGCAGCCGGTGGTTGTACTGGAGCGCTTGGGATCACCTCTCCTACGCACCACAGCCGGTGGCCGGAGCAGTGATCGTGTCTCATCAAAAAAGTATTTGAAACGTGTCGATCAACTGCTGAAGAATACAATGAACACGCTGGTCAGCATCAAGCATGAGCCGGAGGTGCATATCGATGACACTGGACCGCAGCTGGAGAGTGAACCAGACGAGGAACCATTTCCATATGATGATTTCCATGCAGGCAATGACTATAGCGATGAGGATACAGCGGCAGATGCAGCAGCAGCTGATACAGCAGCAGATCTATCAACAGTATCCGTGAAACAGGAGCTCACCGACGACGGCTACGAGCGGCAACAGATCAAACAGGAGCCGCTCAAGCTCAAGCTAAAAATTACCAATAATCATGGGCAGCTCAATTCATCAATAGTAGATGATGATGACAACGATTTGCAGCAGCACCAGTTATCGCGGAGCGCCAAAAAGAAAAGGAAACGAAAGCATAAGGAGCGCAATAAGGAGGCGGAGGCAGAGACGGCGGAGCAGGAGCCGTCACCAACCGATGGAACCGCGCGAACCACTGAAGAAATGCCACAAGTATCAGCCGAAGCAGTTGGCAGGACCATTGTAACGGTTAAACAGGAACGCAACGACGAAAGCTATGCGGATAGTTGTGAACCACAAGCCACGGTAATGACGAGTATTCCCATGCTCCAGCTGGACAGCAGATTTGCTGAGGTGAACCAAGCGACTGCCGAGGAGGAGGATGTGAAGCCAAATCGCTTGGAACTCGATCGTCTGATGAAAATCACACACATTGCGAGTGGTGTCGCCATGGCCGAGGAGGCAACACCGACGGAGAAAGCTGTCGAAGCGATACCCAATGAAATGTCAGCTAATCCCAACCGAAAAAGTGCCACAAAGTCAACGGCGCGTAAGAGCACCGGTGGAGCTGCGACTGCAACCACATCAAAACCACCGCCATCTGAAAACCAGCTACCGAAAATTGTATCAGTGGAAAGCGGTGCAGCGTTGCCTATCAATATGCTCACCATTAAGCCGGAGCCACTGAATCGTGGCTATGCGGATGAGCAGGTGACATGTACAGATCAAAGAGAAGCCCATGAAGAGATCAATCACAATGAGAAAATCGATGAGGAATCCAGTTATATCAATAGTCTAGATCTAAGCAATGTTATAATTAAGCAGGAGAAAGACTTACACATCAGCGATGTGAATCTCAATGGCAGCGAAGCTGACAGCGTGCAATACAATGGATTGCGCGAAAGTGCGGATGACGACCAAGATGATGATGACGATGATGATGATGATAGTGCATCCTCTGCTGATGAAGCGGACGAAAATATGAACACATTAGAGGAACAGGAGGTGCGTATATACCGAGAAATCGAGCTACCGCTTTTAGAGGAACAGGAACAGGTACAGAGTCCAGTTAAACAATCAACGGCAGCGGAGGCGCACAACGAGTCAGTTCTTTTGGAGCAGCAACCTGCACCAAGCAGATTTGAGGCGCCAGTGCAAAGCGTGCCAAAAGGGACGGGGAATGTGCAGCTGGAACAACCTCCGCCATCATTTGTTGAGCCACCAAAGTCTACAGGTGAACCAGAAGATAAATTAACGAAGCAGGAACCTGACGCATTTGTGGAGCAACAGTCAGAGCAAGAACCACCATCAGGTGCGTTAGTGGAGCAAAGCGTGTCGAAACTGTTACAAGTGGAGCCACCACCCCATTTAGATCATACTCTGGAAACAGATAACAGAGTGGAAGATTCGGAAAGCGTTGCAGAAACTATGCCCGTAGAAGAATCGCAAGCGGTGCCATCACATGGACTCCGGCCAGACAACATCCTGGAATTGCAGAGAGCGCCACAAACTGCGGCATTAGAGCAAAATCAGTTGCAGGCTGAGAGTAAATCAGTAGAGAAAACCACAAGGATAACGGAGAAATTAGAGCCACAGCCAGGTGAATCTCAATTTCTTGGATTGGTTATCACCAGCGTTTGCAGTCAAGCAGCAGAGGAGCCGATATCCACAACGAATAAGGATGCGGAGTTGCCTGAAAAAAGTGAGGCGAACATTGTGAGTGCGCCCAAGGAAGCTGAAACTCTGGCGCAGCCATTCTTTAGCAACTCCTCGACATCGAACTACAATTGCGATGAGGAGCAACAGAATGTGCTGAATCACGAGCTGTCATCGGCCAGTGGGCAGCCGGCGCAAGTAGCTGATGAGCAGCAGTTGGAGACTGAGGAGCAGCAGCTGGAAGTAGAGGCAGGACCCTCAAGCTCAGCCTGCTGCGAGCTGCCCAATAATGAAGTAGCTAAAGAAGAGACTGACAACCGCATCAATGAGCAGCAGCAAGAGTTGCGGCAGGAGCAACAGGTGCAGCAACTGGAGCAGCAGCAGCAACAACCGCAACAGCAGCGCTGTCTGGCGAATGATTATGATTCCAATATCAATGAGATTGCCGAGAATAATAATAATGCCAACATTGAACGGGAGCTCAACGACGATGCGAATGTGGTTGCAGCTCAGGAAAACCCAATAACATAAGCTACTCTAGATATAAGAAAGTCAAGGTACTCTAGTAATTAAATAATGTTCACATATATATATATATATATATTTGCCATATCCACCCACATATACAAAAATTGTACATATGCAAAGCATGTAATTCATTTGCAGTTCAAACGAAATTCCTATCTCAATCCGTAATACTCCTATATTATGTAAAAAAGAAAACAAAAAAGGAATCCTTATTAAGGATTATTTAATTATGTTAAGTTAGATGTACACAACTTTATTTACGTACATTACATAAATTAATGGCTTATCTAATACAATATAGAGCATAGATGTATAACTATTTATGTATATAGAATATATGTACTTATTTAAATACACAAAATCGCACAAAACACTTTATATCTTTTTTTCTCGAATCATTGACTCACACATACATACATGAATCATTTATTGTTGTTTAGAGAGTTCAAAGATATATATATATATATATTATAATTTTCACGCATACATACATAAAGAAATGACTACAAATTTGCATTTAATGCACTTTTCACTAAAAGCATTAATACTTGGGCATTACTAGTGCCAGTTTAATTTCATAGACCACAAAACAAAACTAAAAAAAAAAAACATTGTTTATTGGTTAAAAACAGGAGCTGACAGGTGCTGTAAGTATTGGCTTCTTTCCAAGAAGCCTAGGAAGCATTATCGTCTGGAGTTTGGTTAAACACATAGTTATATTTATAAAGGGTATACATGATTAGTTTTTTTTCTTCCACTTATTCAAACAATTTTTCTAATTATTGAAATTGTTTGTAGATTTGAGCAAGAATTCATAATAATAAATGTTAATTGATTCACAATTAGGATTAGTCAATTATTTTTGGAGCAATTTGCAAAGTAATTTGATTTAATATTGATTTGAATTGTATATTTTTATTATATTTAGTTAATTAATTTGATAAAATATACATATTCTCATTCACATTCAGTTATTATCGCTTGTGTGCCTAGTTTAATTGTTAGGGATACGCATAGCTATAGTTTCCAAAGTTGAATCTCTCTCTCATTGACCTAGACTAACTAGTTTTGTAAGTTAGGCACAGTTTTTACAAAAATAAGTCTTAGGTCTTCTACACAGCAGACTTTAGCAATTAGGGGTTGTGTGTGGATTTCTTTTGACAGGGGCTTCTCAAAGTTTCCTCTTTTTATTTGGCACAAGTTAAGCATATACATAAAAATATATATGTATATATATTTTATATGTATATATAGTTTACGATTATTGTTGTGGCAATACACATAATTCATATTCCTATTGTTTTTGTTTTTGTTGTAATAATTTAAGTAATTTTCCTTTTTCATTTTGAATATGAGTTCGATTTTTGAGCAATTGAAGGGGGGATATGCATAGATGAACTTGAAAAAACATGCTGTTATTAATATTTGCATAGTTGTAATAATTAGTTAGCTTGTTTTGTTTGTGTTTCTTTTTGTTGTTTTATAATTGATTAATATTAAATTAAAGAGGTATGAAAATTCACTAAACAGTATTTACAGCGATTTATCGATGGCGATAGATCATAATTAAATTATTGCTTATATTTGGAATAATATTTGCCACACATCATCATCAATGATCAACTCGAGTCACCAGAATAGATTTCATAATCTAATCGGACCATTCATCGTTGTCCGAAGAAGTTCCTCCATCTTCATCGTCCGACTGAATGGCATGAGCACGTGCCCTAAGTGCAGCATTCAGTGCATCTGCCAGAGCATCAGACTTTTGGGCTACACGGCCTTCAATGGGCTGATCGGACAGCACACGTTCCGACACGGGCTTGAGGGCAAAGCCTCCGCGTATCTGACCCAACAGATCGTTACGGGGATCGCTGTTGCTGCTGCTCGTGCTAACAGGCTCAACTGACTGCAAATGGAGTACGTGGTATGGATATATTTTAAAGGATTATAGATGGACTGTCTTTTCAATCACTCACCTTTAGCGGTTTGCCCTTGCGTATGGCATCCATTAGCGCATTGCGCGCATCCGGTTCTGCTGGCGGCGCCTGAGCTTTGCTCGCCTGAGCTGTAGCCTGCGTCGCTGGGATGATGGGCATCTCTGCCACGGGCATGGGTGGGGGTGGCGGAGGTGGCGGCGGCGCTGCCGCTGGTGGTGCTGGCGGCGGTGGTGGCGGCGGCTGCAATAAAAATAGATTAATTCAAAATAAATAGTCTCTTAAACAAAAAATTACCGCTGCTGCTGGTGCACAAACTGCTGATGGTGGTGGTGGCGGTGGTGCCATATTAATGGGTGGCGGTCTGCTGGGTGGTGGAGGTGCACGCGTTACTGCCGCTGCCATTGGAGGCATTGGGGTAGGCTGCTGCCGCGCCGGTGGTGGCGGTGGCGCAGATCTTTGGTTGCCATTTGTTGACTGCACGAAAAGAATATTTAATTGGAATACAATAATAATATAAGCTGTGCTCACATGATGGGGATGACGACTGGGCACCGGTGGCGGCATATGCGCTGTGGGCGCCGGCTCCCTTTCCGTTGGCGACTCAATCTCCTCTTGCTTGACCGAGGCCAGCACATTATTGCTCTGTATAAAGTCATAGATGAAGGCGCGCGTATCCCGATCGTTTAGCTGCGTTTCCGAAACGCCGGCCTTGGCAAAGAACTTGTTGAGCATCTCGTCGCTCTCATTGCCCGTCAGATCGAAGCCCTTGTCCGCATCCCAGCCGACATGGCTGATGTGCACGAAATTCATTGGTGTGCTTATGTCCTTTTTGGTCACCTTGGGCTTCTTATTCTTGCCCGCCGAACCGCCGCTCAGCCCAAAGTTGCTGGACAAGAAGCTCTTTGTGGGCGCCGGCGCCGGCGCTGGCGCTGGCGTCAACCTAACCGAGCTGATCTTATTATTGCGCAGCTGGACAACACCGCTATCCGCCGACGTCGACGTCGTGCTCATCTTGCCCTGCATTGAAGGCGGACGCGCTGGCTCCCGCGGTACAGGCGGCACTGGTGCATTGGGCGCCTGTTGCGATTTCTGCTTGGAGCGCTTCTCCAAACGCTTGCGATTGCGTGTCTCAATTGTGGTGTGCACCGTGCAATAGAACGAATCACATTCGTCTTCCGAGATGAAGTTCAAGCCCACATTACCGTCCTGCAAATGGGGAAATCAATTTCTTAAGATTGTTATTCATTTTTTTGTTTGCTAAATAGTCGCAGTCAACTTACGTTGCCCTCGAAGGTGAGCAGAAAGGGACGCGACCTGACAAACTGTATGCCATCGTAGATTTCATGCTCCCAGATCAGTTCGTTTTTAATCAGGCAATAGGCGCGCAGAAAATAGGATCGTATGGCGCTATCCTTCACAAAGCAAACGACGCCCGTATGCTTCTTCTTCCAATGGGAATGGGCATTTCCCTCCGTCTTGTAGATCTGCACAACAGCGGTGCTCAAGGTCTATAAAGAAAATGTGTAACAATGGCTTATTAGCATAAATTGCGTTATCAACGAACAAACGAACAATATAAAAATATATTAGAGCTGTCTCGCCAATTGGCCAAGAGTAAGCGCACCTTATATTTACGTCTCATTTGACAGACAAGAAAAAACAGAAGTCGAAGAGTCGTGGACTGTGAACCGTCGCGACTGAGTTGAGAAACTCATCTGACTTTCGGTTTCGCGCTTTGGCCCGAGCTGGGTCTTTGGCCATAGGCTGCGCATCTGAATACCGATTAGACATATTCATATTTACATTCACATTCACATTCACATTCACAGCCACATTTGCATTGCAAGTCAAACTGTCAAATGAATCGCTAATCTGGCCACTTACGATGCCCAGCACGTCGTAGGGCAACAATTGATAGCAATAGGTTACACAGAGAGAAAAGCGTTGCCAGTAAGTAAGTGCAAAAAAATTAGAATATAATTATACACAATTACTTAAAATATATGCGTTAAAGTATATCCAGACTGCAATAAGATTGTGACGAAGAGAAACGAATTTTGGGTCAAATTCAGTTTCTGATACGAAATGGATAAAAATGCAGGTATTTTTTAGTACATTTTTATGGATTGGTAAAATTTGTCAAAAGATAGATGAAAGCATATTTGGGGCTATTCATTATTGATTAATATTGAATTTTC
Source organism: Drosophila cognata (assembly GCA_035041535.1). Lineage (NCBI taxonomy): Eukaryota > Metazoa > Arthropoda > Insecta > Diptera > Drosophilidae > Drosophila > Drosophila cognata. The sequence continues at coordinate 4,208,187 of JAWNLC010000571.1, read as the reverse complement.
GTTCTGAATCCGATTCTGAATTTGAAATGGTAAAAAAGCATTTCAGATTTGTGCTTAAATACTTGATTTGTTTTCTCTCTGTGCACTCTGCCAAGACAACTGACAACTGGCTACTGTCAAACTGGTGGACTCCATTGGGAGTCTCTGGCAGACTTGCACAATGCGCACTGTGTTATTCCGTCCGTTTCGTCTGAGCAACGGAAATCGTATTTGTGGCGAGGTGATTTAAGATGGTATTTTTATAGGCAACACGAAGGAAATGCTGGCGTCAGCAGCAACAATAACTTTGGCCACTAAACTGCCGCATTTAAAATCCTTGCCAAATGTGTCTACAGGCATTATGTGTGTTGTGGCGCCACAAGTAAACAAACAAATGCTTAAGACAACACCACATAAATCATTAAATCGATAACATGAAAAGCCCTCAACTTTCAAGAGTTTCTAAAATCCAAAACAAAAGATCATGATATATTACGATGGGCTGACAAATGGAAAGTTCGATATACAGAGCTGTGAATCTATTGCTCGACGAAGAATTCGCAAAAGTTGTTAAACAAAAAAACATTTCGATTGTTAGCCTGGCTACGTAACTCTCTTAGAAAGAAGAATTAGTTTTTAATGTTGAAAAAGAATATGTAAATACACTTTTATTTGTTAAGCTATTATTGTCTAAAATTGATGCTAATACCTTTAATTATTGCAGCTTTAAGGCCAAACTTAATATTAGCATGCATATTTGTTTCAATTAAGTGTCTTCATCTCTAATTTCGTTCGTTTATTTTTTGAAAGACAGACTTTACGCATTGTCGTTCAAAATAATTGCAAAATCAGTCGTACTCAATTCAAGATTGGCCAAATCAATTTAATTATTAAATGACCAAAATTTATTGTGCTTTGATTGAGCTTTGCCGGCCATGGCCGCACAGCACTTGACATTTGGCCAAAAACAGCTGGCCATGACCGTACGTTGAAGCACGCTGAGTAATTGACTGAACTTGTCCCGGGCCAAAAAGAAAATGTTTATACAACACCAAACAAACGCTATAAATTTGTATTTCTTATTTTCTGCTCTTATTTTATGTGACAATAAATGTTTACCAATCTGTGCAACAAACGTTGATTATATAATATTTCTCATTTTCTTTTTTAATTTTAAATATTTAATTTGATTTACAATTGTAATTGTGTATTTGTTGACATAATATAAATAAATAAATTAAGTAAAATGCCTTTCCAAAAACTAAATGACATTCAAATATCGATAAAAGCTTAACAAAAATGCTCGATATACAAATTAACAGTGTTTTGGTAAAAGTTGCTAATAAATATATATTTAAGTGCATACATATTTATGTATTTCTTTATCACCAAATGACGACGACTTATTTTAGCCACATATATGATCTGTGTCTCCCCAGCTCTTTTTGTGACCTCTGCGCGTCTCTGTGGAGATAAAAGAGACGTTGACGTTGTTGTTGATGGTTGTTTTGTTGCCCACGCGGCGCAAGTGCGAAATTGTGAACATATTTGAATTTTTATTGACGCCTTATGGCGTCCACTCTACATGTGTGTGTGTTTGTAAGTGTGTGCGTGTGTGTGTGCGTGTGTGTGTGTGTGTGTGTGTGAACATAAGTAGCATTGTAAAATGATGTCTTGCCTTCTATGTACAAACGACTTGGCTACAAGCTGATTGTTGTTGCTGTTGTTATTTTGTTGCAGCATAAAATCGATGGCAGCAACAACAGAAATATAACTGGGCGTAACAGCTTAGCTTGGCTAAGTCTCCATACATATGCATGTGTATGTGTTTGAGCATGTGTGTGTGTAGGGCAAAGGGAGCAATGGAGCGCATTAAATACCAGCAACAACAACTAACAAGAGCAACAGCAGCAACAGCAGCAGCAGCAGCAGCAGCAACAGCAGCAGCAGCAGCGGCGTCTGCAAAACGGCAACACTTTGAAAAGCAGACAGACAAAAAGGCAAAACAGCAACTTAAAAAAGCAATTAGAAAGTCCAGTTGCCAGTTGCCAGTTGCCAGTTGCCAACTTGCCGAGTTAGTTGGTCAACAAACAGAAAATAAGCATATACAAATAGCAGATGTCAACAAATGAGCGACAAATGGATTGCAACAACAACAACAACAACAACTACAACAAAAACAAACTGTGAAGTAATTCCGTAAGACGTTATCACACACAAAACGGTGACGTCGACTGAGACTGCAAAGCTGTGTCATTAACCACAATAAGCTTTGGGGCGCAATGTGGGCGTGGTTTTCTCTAACAAATGTTAAAGCACATATTATATATTTATTTATTATTAAAGATTTACAAACAATTGCAGTCTATATAAGTTGTTCGCTGATTCATTGTATATCATCTAAAATAAATTGTGTAAAGCAAAGAATTTCCTATTCTTATCGATTCCTTTGCTGATTTCACTTTTATATAACATATATTCCTTTCTATTCCTCTCTTGGAACAGTCTAGAGTACTCCAAAGTGCAAAGCTGATAATTCATCAAGAAGCAAAAAATTTGTCTTCCCCGTATGAAAAATCTCATATTTTGAGAAAACATTGTGCCCGTGCGAAGCCGGAATACACATGGACATATATATCAATTATTGATCGCTATCGATTTATTTCAGTTCAGCTGAATTTGTTCGCATGTCTATCTAACTAAAGGTGCCATAGGTTAAATAAATATATTGTTCATATATCTAGTAAATATAATAAATATATATTGATTACATTTATTGTTGCCTCAATTATTTTATAGTGATAGAAATATTTGAAGACTCTAAAATAATAATTTGCCAACTGTTACATACAAATATCGATGCAAAATTGTATTTCATATACAGGGTATCTAGAAGTTGAAAACTGAAGCAGAGCAAGTCCCATGTGGTGCTTGTCATCTAAGCAACCAATTTATTTTTTTTTAAATAGACATTGCTTCAAATTAAACGGTTTCCCCTGGGTATAATGGCATCTGATTTAAAAGAAATAAATAAAACATAAAACGGGGATCATATTAAAAACTTTGATACAAACATAAAACTCTGAGCCCCCCTTTGAGAAAGCTGGGTACGCCCTTGCCAGCTTGTTTTCAGCATTTTTTCGCACAAAGCAATATTTCAAAAGCATTTTAAATGTTTGTCAATGGAAAGTCGAAAATTAGCAAAGCGTGAATTACAATTAAAAATAAAAACAGACAAACAACTTTTACATATCATGCAAGCAATATAATTATTCACATACATATACCTATGTACATATGTATCGCATCGCAAAGTGTGGTTAACAGCGAATAAATTTCGGGCTTACATTTGTTGGCTATGTTTCTAAACGTTCTCTAAGGTCTTTAACTTTGTTATCTTGCGTGTGTTTGGCATTGGGTATGGTATGGCTAAAGTTGGATGGATGGGCCCGATAAGATAAGTGTGTCCAGTATTTGCTCTATACGCATTTATCAATTGCAAAGGCTTATCAACATTGAAAAATTGTTTTCTACGTTTCTATTTCCGCTGAAAAAATAGCTTTGCAAATAAGTCGAAAAATAATTCCAAAAACATGCGCTGATAAAAAATTAAATGGGGTGAATAATGTTTTGCTAAATGCGCCAGCTGAATTACAAATCGCATGAATAAGAATTGGAAAATAGTGCCATGGACTCATCTAGTGTTACTAAGGTTCCTTCTTTTTGGCATTCAATTGGCATTCATGCATTCATTATTGTAATTTTAGGCGTCCCTCAACTAAATGCACTTGCAGGAAATGTTTAATCAAGCTTAATATGAGACAAAAAAATATACACACACAGTACAACCTTGATATGTGTGTATAGTAAGCAAAATAAATAGATAAGAAGAGAATTTAAGTTACAAACACATCTTAATGATTTATGTAAATAGTGTACACTTTGTATATATCATAAATATATGAATCACCCGCTAGTAAGAACGTTTTGATGTTGAATAAATAATAATTGTTGATTCAAAAAATTATTAATATAAACTTTAACAATAAAAAATATTCAACAAAAGTGTAACAATTTACAAAAAGCTAGAGCATTTTTTTTGTTTTGCCCAAAAGCAAATACAAGTAATGACTGTCCACCATATCGATGGCGCACTGTACATATGCTTTGCGTTTTGTGTTTCAATTGCAGGAAAAGGCGACGTTCATCGCCTACGCAACATTAATCATGCCGCATTATTCATTCTTATATATGTATATATATTTATATAATCGCATAGCTAAATACTTTTACTATTTATATGCGTAAATAAATCAGGCTGGAGAGACTCACCTGGCACTTGCGGCTCAAGAGCCGGAAGACTGCTTCATTTTCATCTGCGGTCAGTTGTGTGCTGGATGCATTGCATTTGGGTCGCGACAGCCCCCCTCCTGCTGCTGGCCCCTCCTGTGACCTCATGCTGCTGCTCGTACTGATCATTTATGCGGCGGCGCAACGGCTTTACTGCTGTATATTTGTATATTATTAATGCATTTATTATTTTTATTGTTAAACCACACACAATAAATTGAATAATATAGCCCAAAATAATATATATATGTATACATATTTATATATGTGGAGCCACAGTTATTGCAAAAAGTTGTTGGCCAAATGTGTTTGATTTAGTTTTTTTTCCACGTATTGAAATGAGTATGAATGAAAAAGATATAAAAACAAAAAACGCGCCCGAGACGAAGACGAAGAAGAAGAAGCAGCGACGACCGCAAATGGTGACAGCAACAGCAACAACTATTGTAATATTGGGGCGCTGGCAAAAAAAAGAGGCAGAGAGGTTGAGTCACAGTTAGCCCCGTCAGTCAGCCAGTCAATCATAAATTTGTCAATTCGCCATTTGCGTATTAAACTACTTTTGGGCTGTTTCTTATCTTTGGCAATACCACAATCACTGATTAGATGTCTGCATGTGTGTCTCTGCGTGTGCGTGTGTGTGTGTATACATCATATCCATGCGAGTGAAGTTATTCAACAAACACACAAATACACTTTAGAAATGCAATAAAACCCGTCCAATAAAGATGACTGTCAAATGACGAGATCAATGACAACAACAACACCTGTCTGCTCGACAACTTAAGCCAGGTGGGGTAAAAATGTAAATAGACGCTTGAAAATACAGTAGACACACAGACGGACAGGCAGCCAGACAGAGCCCAGTCAGTCACACAAACACTATTAAGAAAAAGGGGTTTCAAGGTCTTTTAGCGCTGTTGTCGCCATGTTGCACACATTCTAACAATCATTGATTATTTTCCGTTTTTTTTGCACGAATTTTGGTTTGTTTGTCACACATTTTTAGCTCACTCGTTGGTGTTGCTGCTTTTCGCTGCCTTTGGCCTGCTTGTTTTTTTTTTGTAGTAGTAAAAATCTTAAAATACCAGTGCAGTGTGGTCGCAGTATGAAAACAGCAAATTACACTGTTTCTTTTCGTATCCGATAATAGAGTTGCCATCAGTTTGGTAAGTATAATCGTGTAATCGTGCAACCAGCTGATTATCGATAACGTGCACTGGCGGCAGATTACCAAATCGCGAATTAAACGTGCGCGTTAATTTCAAATTTTCATATAATTGAAAATACATTTGAGTTTAATTCAGCCAAGGTGATTTATTATTACAATACTCATACTTGCTGCCATGTAAGATGAGAAACATGATGGCCAAAAGACCTGTGCCCAGGCTATCGCCGATTGCCGTCAAATATGGTATCGCCGCGCTATCCGGATCAATCTTGAATTGCCACAGACCATGCACAAGGACATGTGCCGACCACAACAGGATGATCAGTTGCAATAAGCTAGCCAACGCAAAAGCGATGACAAATACAAAATGCACCGTTGTATCTAGCGTATACATATAGTCGGCCAAATAAGCCTGTATCAAATTGCAGGGTATCGAAATGGCGATCACAAGACGCGAGACACGTGAATAGATAGTCCCGTAACACAGCGCATTTTGCGGCGTCTCAAAGATCCTGGTCCCCTCCGGCAGTTTGCCCAGTGTTGTTCGCTGATGCAGCAGAGAGCTCATATTATTCGCTTGAACCGATATTAAATTGCCCGCACTGCCATTGATGACTGGCGAGAATAAGGTGAAGCCATTAAATTGGTCCGCCGAAGCGCCAAGAATAATGCCACAAAGTTCACTGATGCACAAGGCGCCAATCACCGATATCCAGCCATAAAATAGCACCGAACGTGTATGTGTATTATTTAGAGCCAGGGCGATGCAGAAAGGCAACAGCACCAGCAGATAGGAGCCAACGACGAGCGCACTAACCCACCTCAAATCATAGAGACTGGCGGCGGTAAAGGCGAGCAAACTGACCGATGTCACATCCCCAATTGAGGCCACAATGGGCGTGGCCATATAGTCCGGATTGAAGCGATAACGTTGCGAGAATAATATAATCAGCAGCAACACCGAGTCCAAGATCAAACAGGATGCGGATGCGGTTATTATCGATGCGGAGATAAGTGTAATAAAATTGCTCAAATCCAAAGTTTTGCTCGCAATACACTTGATGCACATTGTGACGATGGCCAGGAGTAAGGAGCAGATGATCGCCTGCACCTGCACCAGTGCCACATTCCCAATGATTATGTTGCGTATATTGGTGGAATGTCGCAAATGTCCCAGGGCCGCATGGGTGCAGAGACGCGCTGCGACGCACATATCGAGATTACCCTTCAGGCCGCATAATCCCGGCACGAGCATTATCAGCTCTCGCATCTCCTTGAACACCAGCCAGTTCTCCACATTGCCGAACAGCACTCCCGCCGTTATCGTGCCCAGGCTGGCCAGGCAGAATGGTATCAGAATCTGAATGAGTGTTGCGTACCATGGCTCCCTATACACTTCATCGGCATCCTCATCCAGGTCCGTCAAATTTGGTCCACCATCGGGAACTTCAATTGCCTCAAAAGTGGGCGCTATCCCCCCACTTGATAAAGTCATCAAGCAAAAAAACAAATAATTTCAATTTTGCTTCTCCATTTGCCAGTAAAGGCAATGAAAAATATTCAAATCCAAGTCAGGTTTCGCACATTACTTTAAGAAAATTATATCGATTTTCAAGGTGCTTGCCAGAAATTTCAGTTTTCTTCAAAAAAGAATGAGCTGTGTTTGAGAAAAAAAGTAATCGGTTCAAAATTCATATATAATTACACTTTCCTGAATCGGGTTTCATATACACATAAAGCCAGTTAATTAATTGAAGTAATATTAATAAAAGACCAACCCGAGTTGGAGTCTACCGAATCAGATCACTATATCAGCTGGCATATAATTTAAAAAATTAGTGCTTGCAAGCAAAACTTTTTTTTAGGTATATTTCGAAATTTTGACCGAATTTAAGCAGGATCAAAATATTGAAAAATTTCTCAAAAAAGTACTAATTTGTTTTAATTATAAACAGTGCTGTACGCAACTTTGGAGTAATATATAATATATATTTCCCTTCCCTTTCCCAATTAGAATAAAATATATAGTTACCATACGATCCATCGATTGTTGTAAGATTCCAAATTTAGCCAATGTTTTTTGTCGAAAAGCATTTCGTTTTATTAATGTATATAGATATATTTGAATTAGAAATGTAATCGGCTTAAATCAAAACTAACTACAAATCGCAAAGTGGTAAATTCTCAATACGAAAGCAGCTAAAAGTACACGAAATACTAAAATCAAATAAAGTTAAAATATTACAATTTAAATATATATATTAAGAACGTCGAACGCGCGCGTTTTGAATACTTAAAAAGCAGTGACTATAAATCTTGTTTCATTTCATTTCATTCTCAAATAATATTTGGTTTTGCAAAGGAAGTTCATAAAAGATAATAAAAACGCTTTATAAATTGGGTTTTTTTCTCTTCTCTTTTGATTAATTTAGGCCCAACTACTCACAAACCTCAACATTTTGATCATACATATATTCAAGTTGTACACATTTTAAAAGGCCTGAAATAATAACTAATATATATAATTATTATTATTATTATTAATATTATTATGCAATATATTTGGCTACACACTTGGAACTTGGAGCTGGGATTATAATGCTAATGTTTTCAATCGCTCCACGTTTCTGACTGTGATTTGTGGATTAGAGATAGGGATTTCTTTTGTTTTTCTACTAGGCTCTCTTATCGAACTAGCTACACTTCTATATAAAGATTTGTATAGATATTGATTAAGTGTATACAGTGGCTTACAGCTTAATGCGAACAGTGTCAAGTAAATAATGTATGGCAGGCAAATAAGCTAATTATACATTATTTTTAACAAATTCCAAAGACCTATGGTAAGTAACCATCAAAATTAAATATGACCCTAATAAACTGAGGTTTCCCCACCTGTTAGGTAGGATTATGTAAAAAAGTATCCTTAATTTTTGATTACCGCTTATTTGGACACCTGGGTGCCATAAAACCCTGATTTTGTACCTCAAGTAGAGAATTTTCGGTATAAATAGACCAATCCTTCACCAGGTGTCCATAATGTACCTGTTCGAAGTAAACGGTAATCAAAAAATAGGCTACTTAGCAGGTGGGGAAACCTCAGTTTATTAGGGTAATATTTAATTTTGATGGTTAATATATGTACCTACCATAGGTCTTTGGAATTTTTAAAAAATAATATATAATTAGTTTATGGCAGCCAAATACATTATTTACTTGACACTGTTCGTATTAAGCTGTAAGCCACTGTATATTGATATATATATATATATATATATATCTATAAACATTCTTTCTGCTGATATCTGTGCGTTGTTCAAAATGCAAGACTTTTTTTGTTCGCTTTCTATTTGCGTGCGCCTCCAATGGGCAGCCGGGATTTGGCCACGGGAGCAGCGGATTTGACTGTCTCCGGCGTATTGTCGAATGTGGAGCTGCGGAGTAGCAGCTTTGGACGCGTCGCTACTGCTCCACCATTCAGCATATTGGAAGATTTCGTTTGCTGCGTTCTCAAATTGCTTGTTGACTTGGTCGGGGTCGTCTTTGCCCTTGTCGTTGTCCTCGCCTTGGTTTTGGCCTCATCGACACGCTTCCAAATGTTGGCGATGCGACTCTGCGCCTGGCTAATATTCGCCGATTCATTCAGACTGGAATTGCTGCGAGATGGCGGCGTTGTGGTTGACACACGCGCTGCTTGAGCGGCGACACGGGATGCTGCGGCTGCCTTGGCGCTGGCCAGGCGTATATTCGTATTGGCACGTGGCTGCCTTTGCTGCTGCTGCTGATTGGCCAAGATTCGCCTGGGTGAACTGGTTGGTGTTGCTTTTGTTGCTGGAGTTGCTCCAGTAGCTGTTGTTGTGCGCTTTGTGGGCAGCTTGGAGGATGCCGCTTGACGTTGCGTGGGACTCACTGCCTCCACAATGGGCACCTGCACATTGCTATGCGTCGGCTCATCCTTGACAAAGGTGCCCTGGCGCTCCAGGCGTTTGTTGCTCACTGTTGTTGTTGTGGTTGCTTTTGCGGCTGTTGTTGTTGCTTTCTTCTTGGCCGGCAGGCGTTGGCTGCTGGGCAACGCAGTGCGCTTGGCTATGGTCGGGGAGAGCGTCTTCTTGGCCTCCCGCTGACCTTGCATGCTATACGGCGAGATGTAGGCGGGCTTCTTTCGGCCACGTACGATCTTCACAGCGGTGGCGGGCGGCAAAGTGGCCTGTTTTATCTCAGCTCTGACAGCAGATGGCGGTGTTTGAGCGCGACCGTGACACGATTCCGTCTCCGAATTCTGTTCACCCTCGCAGCTGGGCGGATCATCCACCGCAGGAGCAGGCACAGCCGGAGTCATCTCCTCCTTGGGCAGACCAATAGTGATGTCGGTAATATAGGTAAACTGCTGCATCATGGCGCGCATCGAGGACAACTGTTCGCTGAGGCAGTCATCCTGCTCCGGCTCCTGCTCCGACTGTTGCCCCGTCTTGAGTAGCAACTGCCTTGGACATTCAATGAGCTGTGTCTTGTAGCGTTCGGCGCTGCCACGTCTTCGTCCATTGAGGCGTGGCACAGGCGTTATTGGAGCTGCCGCAGCCACTGCAGACTCCACAATCTCAATCTGAAGCGTTTCATTCGCCTCTGCGTCGAGATCCGCCAGAGCGTTGCTGGTGATGGTGTATGTCTTGTAGCGATCCTTGGACAGGCGACGCTTCTGTTTGGGCGTCAGCGTGCGACGATTGGGTGACGGTGTCGATCCTTGCTTCGGAGTCGAATCTGCCGAGCTGAACTCATCATTCATGGTGGCATCCTCCTCTTCATCTTCATCATCGTAGTCGCAGCAGCTTTGGAGCACGGTTAGAGTTAATGTTTGATCATCGCCAGCAGCCGTCTCATAATTGGACACTGATATTGTGGTGGCCATGCTGCAATCCTGTTCGGCATCCTCGGCGACCTCCGATTGTATGCTGTCCACACTGATCATGGAGTCGAGCAGCTCATCCATTAGCGATGGCGGCTTAATGTTATCCAATAGATTGCAGCAACTGGAATTGACACTCTCCGCACTGCCCGCCAGCTGGCCAAGGGCACGTCTCGCCACCAGACCCGCTGGGAATGGCTTCCGTGCAAATCTCGGTGATTTACCGGGCATCAGCATTTGGCGCAACGAACTCGGCTGGGTATTGCAGGCGGAATTCAGCGATTCCATGCCAGATGGCGGACACACATTATCCAAATCCAAGCTGCTCAACTGGAGCATGTCATCCACGTCATCGTCATTGTTATCGTTGTCAGCAGCTGCTTGCAACTGTTGCAGATTCTCGGCCAGGGCACGCGCCTCGTACGCAATCATTGTGGAATTGGTCATCATGGAGGCACTGGTGCCGTTGAAGAGCAACAGCTGTGAATCATAGCTGCGCATCGCTGCACTCTGCACCTGACCGCCCAGCTGGAAATTGAGGCTAACCAGCTGCTCCTGCGGCTGCTGCTCGACGGCCACTGGAGCTGGAGTAGCAACTGGTTCGTCATTCGTTGTTTCGGAAAAATCCTGTAAATCCGCCGATTGTGTGGCATCATCCACATCATCATCGAGACTCAGCGAGGCGAGCTTGGGAGCCGTTTGGCTAATGCTGGGAAAGGAGACATCATTGGGACAGGTGTGCTCGCTCCACGTATTGTTGTTGTTGCCCGTCCGCAATTGTTCCGCCGATGTGACAAACTCCAAGGTGAGTCGCTCCACCGATTTTAACATTAAATCGGGATCTTTGTGCTTGTCGGCGCTGCAACAGCTGCCTGACTCTGCCACGGGCAGCTCATCCAAACGCACTTGGGTGTCCAGTATAAACGATTGATTCGATTCGTCGCTGGAACAATGGGAATCCAGTTGCTGGTTAGACTGCTGCTGTCTAGACCCAATAACGGTCACGGGAACGTTCGTGTTCGCGATCTCGCGACTTGGAGCTGGATTTCTTGCTGCGTCGATGGCGATGTCGATGCCGTTGTTGGGGCTGTTGCTGCTCGGATTGGATGGGTTGCTGTATGCTGTTGCTATTGCGTGTTGTTGCTGTTGTTGCTGGTGTTGCTTCTGTTTGTCTACGTCTGGAGCTGTTGCTGCTGCTTGTGCTGTGCTGTTGGCACTTGCTGATGTAGTAGCCGCCATTGGGTGACACGGTTCCAATGCAGCTGCAGACGTAGCTTGCGCGTTTTTTGGCACCGCATTGATCTTCTTCGAGATGCCCGTATTGATGCACTCCAGCAGCAGTTTCTCATCCTTCCGTTCCCGTTCACGCTCCCGATGATGATGCGCATGATGCGAATAATGATGATGATGACGCTGTCGCTTTGTTTGCAACGGCAATTGAACGGGCAGCGAATCGAATTGCTTGAGATTGGGATTTGATTGGCCGCTTAACAACTGCTGCTGCTGCTGCTGCTGCAGTTGGTGTTGCAGTTGTTGCTGCGATCTGCCCGGCTCCTTGGACGAGGAGGATGAGGACTTGTACATGCCATTGAGGATGCACAGCTCAAACAGTGACTTGGATTGATTATCATTGGAATCACTCGAATCCACCGAACTGTACGATTCCTGTGGCACCGTCTTTCGCGTACTCATCGCCGAATTTAAGGAGCATGCCGAACTCGCCGCATTGATGGCGATGGGCTGCGAGGAGGAGCACAGCGAACTAGAGCGCTTGCTGCTTGTGGCATTTGTGCTGAAGCCAAGATTCGATTTGGGTCTATTGCAGCCAGCGGCAATAGCCTGCAAAAAATGTATGCTAAATTAATAAATGTTATTGCATTTGAGTCTAATCACGTTTACCTGACTTAGCAAATTGGTGTCATCCTCCGAGTCAATGGACAAGGAGCTCAGCGAATCATCCTGCCAATGCAGCGGTCGTCGATTAGCGATCTCTTGTGGTGCCACCGATGCGGCCGCCTGAATCACATCGATCTTCGCCGCATTCGTATCGGCAACACTATCAAAATTAAAAAGGAAATTATCAGGATCGAAAATCGAACTTCTTCAAAATTCTCTTTGGTGATTGAATTAAAAGTTCAATTACAATCGAAACTACTCCGACAGAGCGTAATATTATCAAAGATATCTGATGACCTTGTCATTCTTGAGTGATAAAAAACTTTCAAATATGGCATCGTTGTTGGCAAACAGATAATAAGCAACTAGTTAGAAATCCAAGAATATGACCCATAAAAAAACACACTGCAAAAAGTTTAAGGTCTAAGAAAGACAATTTGAATTTGAGCATTCGATAAATGTAGGAATATTTAAACCAAAACTGCTTTGCTATTAACTGGCGACCGAGAATGTCGCAGGTATGTAAAATAATCTGTTTCTAATCTGATGTGTTCCGCCATTAAATAGGACAGATCGTCTTTGATGATTTGATCGACTTTCTATTGTTACGCTATTGGAACAATATTGGAGAAAAGAGATCTCGAATCGAAACTTATATATGATATTATGCTATGTACGATATATAATTTGCCATTAAATTGGACATTCCAACAGGACAATGATTACTGTCAAGTTTCTACAGAATCATTCACGATCAATGCAGCCAAGCTGGCATACTCTCCAGATCCCAATCCGATTGCGAATTTGTGGAGCGAAGTTATAAAGACTGAAGAAATATTAAGCATCATATCTGATTTTTAGAAATATTACTTAGACCCACTAATATTATTTTAACCGGCTCAGCATTAATTGCATGTGTTCAAATTTGCACAATTTTTGAACTATATTTGAACTATTTTTTTTTTTTTTTAGCATTTTCCAAGAAACTACTCGTATTTATCGCAATTGTTGACTTACCCAATTGTCTGCTGCTGCTCCAGCTGCACCGCTGGTCCAACCAGACTGGAGCCGACAGTTAGATTGGACAGACCAGAGACGACGGAGAAATTGCAGGGGCTATCCTCCACCAGATATTTGCCCATCTCATCGCTGACGGGCAAATAGGCGGGCAATGGATTACCACCTCTGCGCAGCATGTCTATCGCATCCGGCTTGAGCGGAGCAGCAACTGCAGCTGCGGCAGCGGCTGCTGGTGTCGGAGATGACTTTTGCATGCCGGCACGAATGCACTGCTGGAGCACACAATCGGACGCATTGGACGAGACATCATCGGAGAGATTGAGTGAGCTGCGTTGGGGCTGAGTTTCCGCCGCGGAGTTCATCGATATGGCCGAGAGATTGGTGTTGCTACCGACTTTGGAGAGCAGCGCCGGTGTGTCCTCGGTGCAATAGCTGCGCGTGTTTTCCTCAATTGCAATTCCAGTTGCTGTTGATGCAGTGGGACCAGAGGGTGCAGCTGCCACCGATCGTTGCATGCCCATGTTGATACAGTTGGCCAGCAGCAGCTCATCCTCGTTATCATTATCGCCCTCGCCCTCGCCGACAGCCAGCAACGGTTTGTCATCGTCCACAATGCTCAGATTGCTGAGGCTGGTGGCGCCGGAGAATTGGGCAGGAGTATGCTCCACATTGAAGCTGCTCAGATCATCCTCAAAGACGCTGCGCAATGGACGCGACGCATTGGTTCCAACACTGGCAAGCAGGGCAACATCCCGCAGATTTCGTCGTCTCGGCGATTGCGGCATGCTCTGTGTGGGCGAATCGGGCAGCTCCGAGGGGGAGATGACACCACTGGCCAAACGACTGAAATCACTGACCACCGAACTCTTGTCATCACAATTGGCCACATCCACATCCAACGAATCCATGGAGCTGCGACGCGAGAACATCAGCGGTGTTTCCAGCGCTGAATTGGGTTTCGCTGGCACCGATTCCGATTCCTCTGGCGGCTGCACTTGCTCCTCGTCGTGCTTGACGGTTGGCTTGCTTTGTTTGCTTGCCGACTTTGCACCAGCCTCATCCAAGCTGCTGAGTGAATCGTAGCGACTAAAGTAGCCCGGCGTACCCTCCTCACAGTAATTGATGGGCTTCTCGGGCGTATAGGAGCCGGAGGCCAAAGCGGATGATAATTTTGTCGAGCTATGTTTGCCGGCAACTTGTGGTGCCGTCACTCTAGTCTCCTCCTCCTCCACCTGGTTGGGTTTTATGATCACCTTCGTACCGGTGGCCACCTCAATCTCTACGGGTGGCATCGTTCCATCCACTTCCACTTCAGTCTCTGTGTCCGCTTTGGCTGCCTGCCGCAAATCCGTAACCGATGCCGCATTCGATATGACATATGGAGTATCCTCAGTCTGATAGCACTTGACGCTGTCATCCAGTATGAGGAGGATCTCCTGGCGTCCACCGGACGCCTTTGCCACTGGCACCACTGCATCGACTGCTGAAGCCGGCTTCAGTTCCGATTCCAATTGATTCTCCGCATAGCGTAGACTGAAATCAGTCGGCTGATCGAGATCCGTTTCCTGATATGTTGTTGTTGTTTTGTTGCTGTTGTGATTCTTATTGGCCGCTCCTTCGCTATACTTGACGGAGTAATCGATTGGCTGCTCCTCGGTGGCCGCATCCACATCGTGCTCCAGATCCAGCTCCAGTTCCAGCTCAAAGCTCTGACTTTGGCCTGGCGGACGCTGGGCAGCATCCGATCGCATCAGATGTTCATAGGCCGTATCCGATTTGGCTGAGTAAACCGAATCCCGACTCTCGCTCTTCGTCAGCAGCGCGGAGCGTGAGAGCCGAGAGATGGGAACTGATGGCTGACGTTGACGCATCTTTCCACTGTTGCTGTTGCTGCCATTATTCCCCTCCAGATTATCGCAAGTCTCCGCATGGCCACGATCCCCCACCAGCTCCTGCTGCAGCGCCTTCTGTTTGCGCGCCTTGAGCGTCGGCAACTGTTTCAAGCCCATGCTCCGGGCAATGGGATCGAGCTGATCATGATTCTGTACAGCGGGCCGAAAATTCAATAGATTCTTTAATGCCGATGAGCTGCCCTCCGAGATCATGGCATGCTTTGAGTGTATCAACGAGCGCAACATCGGCACCGCACCATTGTCCCAGAGGAACTTCTGATCCTCGGGGCAGCGAGCCGATAGATTCCACAATGTGCCACACGAGTTGCTGACTACCGTCAGACTCTCCGACTTGAGCTGCTGCAGGAGTATGGCCAGGCATTGATGTTGCCGCAACACCTGGCGATACGGCTCACAGACTGCAATGTGACTGGATACATTCCTCAAAATTCCGCCCGCATTCTCGATAATCTTCAAGGTCTTGCTGGGTCCCTCATAGCTGAGCATGCCCACCAGAAAGGCCAAGGCACCCTCAACGGCGCAGAATTCCGCTTTATTTGTGCTGCAGTGCGCCGATAGATTCCACAGGGCAGACAGAATGGCCTTCAACGTGTTCTCACTCTTATTTCGCATGGCTGCTTTGGCCAGCGCAGTAACCGTTCCAATTTCATTGAGCACCGCCTTCATGTTGCTATCGGCACGCCACGAGAGATTGCGTAGAACACTTGCGGTCACCTGGAGGAGATCATCGGGTCCGGATGTGTCCAGTTGGGCGACCAGCGCTTCCATAAATTGCTTTTGCCCGCAAAGGAGTGCCTTATTATTCTCATCACCAAATGTGAGATTTGTGAGGGCCATCAGGGCATAACGACGCAATGAATTGCAGCATTGATCCTCCGGCTTTGGTCCGTGGACCGCATGATCCAGATGAACCAGATTGGGTATCACCTGTAGAGCACCCAATTCGCACATTGCATGACGATGCTCCTCATCGAAACTGACTTTCATCAGCGATGAGATTGCCGCCAGCGGATGGCGATCCGAATCATCGGCAATGGCCTCGCCACCACTTTGGAGCAGTGTCTTCAGGAAATTACAATAGTCGACGATCTGATCGAGGAGACGCAACACTTTCGCCTCCCGCCTACCTGCCTTCTCATCCGGATGACTGTGCACCACATTGTGCAGTGCGAGACTAGCGCATTTTCTCACCTCCTGCTCATTGTCCGGGGCATGCATCATCTGCACCAGCAGCGGCATGCAGCCAGAGCGACGCAGCGTGGCACAGCTCTGACTATTCCCAGAGAGTTCAAGAAACTTTTTGGACATCTCCAATGGATCATTGGAGCCGAGCATGGAGAGTAACGAATAGACACATTCAACTTTAGCGCCCAACGTCGCATCCACATCGCTGCTGCTCGTCCACGCCGAACCCTTGGGCAAACGCGGCAGCGGCGGCAGAGCAGCTGGTGTATCCGCGTCCAGAAAACGGGAGAGCGTATACGAAGGCTCCTTTCGGCTGCGGGAAATGTGACTGGTGGAGCTCACCGAGGTACCCACGCCAGTTGCTGATGCTGATCCCGCCGCCCCAGTTGAGTCCAGTTCTTTTTGCTGCTGCTGCTGTGCCGATTGCCGTTCGAAATTCCGATCGAGACTGCGATGTTCGCGCATCTCCTGCGCCAGCATATAATCGGGCGGTATGGGATTCTCGTCTAGAAAGTGCTTCACTGGCTTGCACTTGACACCACCGCCAGCGCCAACGCCACCAGCAGCAGCGCTTTGCGTAAAGTGCAGCGTATTGTCGTCCTGGGTGAACTCCTTCTTGGTATAACCACTTGCAGCGAGCTCATAGTCACTAATCTCGCCGTCTCGCTCGAATTTCTTGTCCATTTTCAGCTGTTCGCCGGCAGCGATGCTACCATTAAACCCATTATAGCTATCCTCGTAATCTGGCGGCACAGCAGCTTCATAGTCCAAGAAGTGTGGCTTGCGCTCGGGCACTGCATCCACATCTACCTCCACATCCACCTCAACATCCACATCAACATCCACATCGGTGTCGTCTAGGGAGACGTTAGCCATGCCCAGCACAATGCTTCTACTGCTGCTCTCCTGCAGCTGCTGCTGCTGCTGGCCATCCTCAAGCTCAGGCTGCAACATGGCCAATTCTCAAACCTCAAGCCTCAAGTGCCAACACTCAATGCGCCATGCCCTGCAATTAAAGGGGAGTGCTGCAGTGAGCGAGTGTTGCGTAATAAATTAAAAGATGAGTGTCTCAGTTAGGCGTCGCCGCAAGCGAGTCTTCTATTTATAGCTGCAGCCCACCATTAACAACCTGGCCAAATTGGGCCCTTGAGCGAGACGCTCCAGAATATCAGGTGTGAGCTCAAGTGTGCGCTCCATAACAGACTCATAAATAGCAACAACAATGAGCTGAGAAGTTAAATACTATCCATTGCAAATACCCTTAAAAGTACGCATTAAATTATATACATAATATATCAGATTTGAACATTATAAAAAAAACTGTATTATAAAAATAATTATATAAACCAAGTTTCATCACTAAACATTTAAGGCTAAAAGCTGACTACATTAAAAATCGGTGATTGTATTTTAAGTAGCTGACATGAGTTATTCTGCGAGTCAAATGAAGTCGTGGTTTTTGCATTGTGTGATTTGCTTGGTTTTTTTTTTTTGCATGTCTGACAGCAATTGCGAGGTGTTCCAATTGTTGATGCAATGAACCCCATCTTTATTACATCTTTAATAATGAAACAAATTCCACAATCTTTAATTGCGACTATGCAAATAAAGGATTTAAACACGCGCAGCGGTCGATAAAAATCGTTCGTCTCGAGCAAACCTGCACAGCAGCTGCTTAACAACTGACAACTGTGTGGCACCACGAAAATGAGAGGCACCATGACCATGTCACTACTTTATGTAGTCTACCATGAGCCTGGGTTCATTGCTCTCTGTCTCTGTCTCTCTCTCTTTCTGGTGGGCTTCGGGAGTGGCGACAACGCTTTGCAAACTTTGCAGGCATACTGTGTCGATCAGCTTGCCTTCGCTGCGACATGTTCTCTGTGAGCATAAAGATCCCGATCCCTTTAGGAGCACGAGTGCGACCAGATGGTACTGACTTTATCTACTAGGCCCTAAAGGCAAATAGCAGCAACCCACTATCCTTGGCTTTGCGTGTGCCAACTGCCAGTCGATTTCCGATTTGTAAGTTTCTGATCCTGCGATGTATGCTTTGCAGAATATAATAACTTAACATTTGTTCACTTTTGTGACTGTTTACTATTTAACTTGTTAATAACATATATTTTAAGCATTTGTGGCTAGATTCCTTGCCATATACAAATTCTTAAACTTTATTACTCAAATCTGTTTTTTAACGATATACGATTTTACTGTGCAAATCTAAGAAGGGTTATCTCGACATGCGAAATTATCTACTTCTTTAATAATTGAACAAAAATAGGAAGCAAATGAGGGTTTTTAACGTTCCTATGTCAGCTATAGGATTCAGTAGTCCGTTTTCAATGTCCATATCTTGGTAAAAAAAAAGTTTTTTATACAAGAACTCAACTTTCAAATGATTGTTCCTGTGACAGTCGGATCCAATATGCATATATTGCCTGCAAAAAGTTTCCGCAAGATAGCTTCAAAAGGTGCACAAGTTTGCACAGAAAGAGATGGACAAGGCGATATCGACTCGGCTAGTGAGGATCTGGTCAAGATATATATTGCGGTCGGAGACGTTTTCTACAAGCGACAAAGTTATAACCTCCTCTAAAAGGGTATAATTATAAAGGGCAATTAATGGTTTAACAAATTAAAAATTGCAAATTTGCTTGAATAATATTACTTTTATAATATAATGATTGGTAAGGTTTAGTTTCAAAGAGTCTGGGCATTTAAAGGACTTTAAATGGGATCAGGAGTTAACTACTTCTCAAAGAAATGGAAACCTATAACTAGGCAATAAACGGCTGAAACCATGCAGTTTTTACGTATTTTAGTCACTTCTCAAGTTAAGTAAGTAAGTTTAGTATACCCTAAAAAAAAACAAATTGCAACTAATATAATCATTATTAAGATCATGATTAGCTGGCGTAGTGTATCTTTTTTTTTTTAGAAAGTTAGCGGTTCGGCGACGTCTTTGCGGAATTTCCAGTGCATGAAAAAGATACAGATGCGTTTTCAGCTGCTTAATTTTCATTGTTGTTGCTGTGTCTACTGTTGTTTTTGTTGTTATTGTTGTGTCTTCAGTTGATTTTGTTGTTGTTATGTTTTTTCATTTGAGCTGCCGTTGAGTTATGCGCTGTGCAAATGGGATCTGCATTTTCTTGTTATTGCAACGCGGCGCATGCTCCGTATAATTGGATATATGCGTATTCACATAGATATATATATATATATATCTACATGTGTATGTGTGTTTGTTTGCGCTTGTGATCTGTGACATGGTTAGGTCTTCTATGCGCGTAGCATGTGAATTGGGCCAACCCTCTACATCAAAATTATTCAGGCTCCAATTGGCAAATTCATCAAAATCGAATTCTGAATCACAAAGGCAAAGCCATTTTTTTTTTCCGATTTGTTTGCGATTCTTGCTTCTAATGGAATACATGAAATGAAATTGCTTTGCAATGAATTCGCTATGCAGTAAAAAGAACTAATAAAAATTGCAATTGCTTATCTATATAAACTGGAATTCATAAGTCGAACTACCATCCACATATTATGTTATAAATTCCTCTATACCCCAAGAATAATTGTTTATCTTTGCCACAAAAGTATAAAATATAATTGGGTAAATTTTAAACTTAATATATATACATATATACATATATTTTTTTATTATTTAAATTATTATTCACTCATAGCTGGAAAAGGTAAAAATCATCACGAGTATTTGCCGAATGCTTGGGCCTAGTAAAAGAATGCTTACTCAATCAAACTGTGACCCTCTTACAAAGAATCAAGAACGTAAGGTATTTAAAATTGATAAGGCAACACGTCTCTGATTAGTTAGTGTTAATGATAAATGGAGCAAATGCGCCTACATACTTTATTTTATGCACAACAATAAATAGACGGCATTTTGGCTTGTCCAATGAATCAACAGTTCATCAATTAGTCAAAGCCTGTGCAAATATATGTACATACATATGTATATATGTATGTATGTACATTGTATACACAGCTGCGGTCAACATAATAGCAGTGCTGCTTCTGACAATGCAAACACTCAATTCTCTTCGATTCCTTCGTTCATTTGACTTCTCGACATATCTCCACAAAATGATTAATTGCCGGCGAAAATAGTCGAAATATTTAAAGCTGAACGAGCTCATTCACCGATTCAATTTAAAGACAACAATTTGGTTTTTGTTAGTATTTTCATATTGTATTTCTTGCTTATATTCGATTACAATTTTCATACTTTTAACCTATATTTTGAGAAGTGTCGTAAACATTTGCCAAAACACATGTGTGCGCTACTATTATTTTGACCGCAGCTGTATGTACATAGCTACATGGGACAATTGTACCTATATTGTTGGCAAGTATCGCAAAAAATTTGCATGCGTCACTTGTCTAGTCGCCGCTGCCTTTACTCCGCTGTCTAACCCGTTGTCTGGCGTGTCATTAACCGACCAGCTAGAACATATATATATATATATATATATATATATGCGTAATAGTTTAAGTACATAGCGACCACAAAAGGAAGAGACGTTTTGGCTTGGCACACATTTTGCATACCGAAAATCCAAAAAAAACAGCCGAAGATTGAGAAAGATTGAGATGGAAGGCGAAAGACATTAAAAAGATACAATGGAAATATGCGCAAAATATGAAAAAGCATAAAAGCTAAAAGTTATGTCAAAAACGTTATGTGTTAAGTAAAATACTCTACTATTTTTCCGGATAATAACAAAAGGAAACAAACGAATTTAAATGTAACTATAGCAAAATTTAAATTTGTATCAATATATTTGTTTTTTAAATTGTTAACTAATTTATTGAACTCTATTTACAAATTTAGTAAAATTGTAGTAAATATTATTTAAAAATATGAAATGTATTTTTTATGTTGTTTTTTGTGATATATAATATAAAATGGTATATTATTGTATATGAATCATGGCAGGCATCATTAAGAGATCTGCAATCATGACTAAAAGACCAAATGAAAGCAGCTGTCATATCATAAATGATTATATATAATTATATATAAATATCAACATTAAGGGGTTGCAAATGTCTCTCATTCAATATGTTGTTACACACTGCAAGAAAATATTTAAATACTCGCTGGGGTCTCATAATTAAAGTGCGCGCCTCTCGCATACACACAACCATAAATACACATATACATATATGGATTTCTGTACAAATGTACATTATTTTAATGAACGTCATTTGCTTTTGTTGTAAATTTTATTATTTTTTTTTTTTTTAATTTTTATGTTGTCCAGTTTTATTTTTTATTTTTGTATTGTCTTAACGCGCAGCTAGAGAGACAATGATTATGTAAAGTGTAGCAAAGTAAAAGGGAAACTAAATACTAAACAACGTTTGTAACAACAACAGCAACAACAACAAAATAAAGATACAAACAAACAGTCGACAGTCGCAAGTCGAACCCTTACAGCATGCATAATAAATAAATAACATTTAAAAGCAACTATTACAAATGCGAATGCGAGGCAGGCATGTAAGAAAAGTGATTAATTATGTTAAACAAGAGCAACAACAGAGAAATTACCCAATAGAAATTGCACACTTATCAATTAGCAGAGCCCCATTCACTTTACAGTACCAATACCACTACAACAGCAAATGGCTAAAGGAGCCTGCAGCTTGAAAAATGCAATACAGATGCATATACAGATCACACACCCACACACGGCGCAATCGCTCATACACACACACGCACGCACACACATGCGCGCCCATTGTCACAATTGGACTTTATTGATTTTTCCTGTAAAAGGAAGATGAACGCCAAACGAGCAAAAAAGAAACAAAATTACCAAAACGAGAGCTCTTCATTAGTTTTAATTAAAGAACTGGCGAAACTAGAAATATACTATTATTATTATCATTGTTGTTGTTATACAGCGTGGGTACGAGCTGTCGACTGTAAACATTTTGATTATTTTTGTCACATACATACAAAATAAAGAAGATTTTTATTGCGACTCCCACACACAGAGACATGTTTTGTGCATACCTTGACCATAAAAAAAGAATGAAATTCTTAGTTGCTTGTCGCAGCTGCAGCAGCTGGCTTCCATATACACATTTCACACTTATCTTATTAGATGTTTACTTTGAGCGATTGCATTTATTTTTAATTCTTACACATTTCGCGATTGAACAGATAAAAGGCGCACGTATTTTTCTTTTTTTCGGTTTCACGAAAAACCGTCCGCAACGCAGCCGCTTTTGCGTAGCACGGCCAATTCTTATTGGTGGTGAACTAGTTAGTGATGGTCCACTCGCTATGTAACTTATTACAGCGGCGACAACAACTTAACATTTCCCTGCACTGTTATTAGCAACACAAAATTACCAAATGCCGGCTAGATTTTAAAATTTAACATCTGCTCATTGGGGCAAAATAACTTCTCGATGTAACTGACTACAAAGCCAAAACACAATCAAGATAAAGAACAGCAATTATTTAACATTATGTTCACTCATTTCGAGCACATTTGAAGTAATTTTCATAGAAATATCGACCGAGCGCATCAGTTTCCGTGTGCCAATAAAAAGAAGACCAGGGCTGCTAACAATATCACAGTTGCTATCGATATATTATGAATTGCAAACAAAATGTTGTAAAAATGAGCAGATTTCATAAAAATAAAAATAATTAATAATTCCAAATATATATGTAAAAATTCAAACATATACAAACAAGACTAAACAATGAAACTTCAAAAATTCTGCCAGAAAAACGCAGCTCTAAAAAGTGTGGAGTTTGATCGATATGCACTTATCGAACATCAAACAAAAAAGGAATTGATAGTTGCGAATCATTTGTGATTTGTTGTTCCTTATTATTGCAACACAAAAAAAGACAAGAGCAGCAACAAACATGGATCAAATGGATGTCGATGTTGAGCTCTCGGCCAAACCGAGCACATCCTCAAGTGCAGCTGCAGCTGCATCTGCCGCAGATGCAGCCCCGAGCAGCAGCAGCAACAAGCAAGCGCAACCAAAGGAAAATATAATGGCCGCTTCGGGCACAATTGCATCGGTGACGATTTCCTTGCATCCCCTGGTCATAATGAATATATCGGAGCACTGGACACGCTTCCGCGCTCAGCATGGCGAGCCGCGTCAAGTCTATGGCGCACTGATAGGCAAACAAAAGGGCCGCAATATCGAAGTAATGAATTCATTCGAACTGAAAGCCGATGAAATTGCGGACGAGACAATTATTAACAAAGACTATTACAACAAAAAGGAGCAGCAATACAAGCAGGTTATTTAAACTACCCTTTATATATATATATATACATACATAATTTATTTATTTATTTATGTTGGCAGGTGTTCAGTGATCTGGACTTCATTGGCTGGTATACGACGGGCGACAGTCCGACGGCCAGCGATATTAAGATCCAGAAACAAATCGCTGAGATCAATGAATGCCCAATCATGTTGCAACTGAATCCGTTGGCGCGCAGCGTTGACCAGCTGCCCGTCAAGCTGTTCGAATCACTGATCGATCTGGTCGATGGCGAGGCCACAATGCTCTTTGTACCGCTCACCTATACGCTGGCCACCGAGGAGGCCGAACGCATCGGTGTCGATCATGTGGCACGCATGACCACCAATGAGTCCGGGGAGAAGAGCGTCGTCGCCGAACATCTGGTGGCACAGGATAGTGCCATCAAAATGCTAAATGCACGCATCAAGATCGTGTTGCAATACATTAAGGAAGTGGAGGCGGGCAAACTGAAGCCCAACCAGGAGATTCTGCGCGAGGCATATGCGCTGTGCCATCGTCTGCCCATTATGCAGGTGCCCGCCTTCCAGGAGGAGCTCTACACACAGTGCAATGATGTCGGCTTGATCAGTTATCTGGGCACGTTGACCAAGGGCTGCAATGATATGCATCAGTTTGTCAACAAATTCAATATGCTCTACGATCGGCAGGGCTCCTCGCGCCGCATGCGTGGCCTCTATCCCTAAGGCAGCCAGCCGCGGACTCGTATTTATTTTATATATATATCTATATTCAACAATCGCTGCTGCGTATTAAATGTGTGAAAATCAAATACGAATCGTGCATTCTCTTTATTTTGTTTATTTATTTGCTAATGCAACTTTATTTTCATACACACAGAGACTGAATTGAAGCTGTGGCAAGCACATCCAGATGGACACTGACTTAATCTAATCTGTCTCGAAACAATGTTGCTTTAAATTCAAGTTTTATTGGTACGCAGGAAATTAAAATTGGACAAAAGAAAACGCAAGCAATTTGACAATTTTTTTTCACGCATTTTTAAAGCGCTTTTTTTTAATTTTCATGCTTCAATTAAAATCATTGGTTTCTTTCCCAAGCAAATGCACATATGGAATATTGTTATAATAAATAACAAACTTCAGTTGAAGAGTTTTCAATATTTGTTAACAAAGTTTTATTCGTTTGCAAATCGATACACAGATGGGATTAAGCAGGGGAAACCATCGACATCGAGGACTTACTTAATTTAATAGAACTTGAAACAATTTTTCTTTAAATTCATAATTGTGTCCGTAATATTTGTAGTTCTTGTACAAAATATTTCATTTCATTGATGGGCAAGAAATTAAAATTTGAATTTGGATTGTGTTCACCAAAAAGAATGCCAAGAAATGTTCAAATTGTCATATTTGAATTGTTTTTAATTAACATTCTTACTACTAAATAGTTTTCAATATTGTTAACGAAGTTTTCATCGTTTGTTTGCTAAACTATACACTGATGGAATTAAGCAGGGCTAACCATCGGCAGATGGACACTTATTCAATTTAATAAGCTGCTTTAAATTTTGTAGTTTTTATTTAATTTCATTGATGTGCAAGAAATTAAAAATGTACAAAGGGAATCCCAAGAAATTTGACAATATTTTTTTGAGATATATATTGCAAAAATTCAGCTCCGATATAAACAGCTAAAAACATTGATTGATGAATATTTCTATTATAAATGAGACAACTCCAGTTAAAAGAGCTTTTTCAATATTGTTAACGAAGTTTTATTTGTTTGTATTTTGTTTGTTGTTTTTTGTTTGTTGGCAAAACTACACATAGATGGAATTAAGCAGGGGAAACCACACATACATTTTTGTATATCACTTTCGTCTTACTGTCTGACTGTCTGTCCGTTCGTCCTTTTGTCCCTCCGTCCGACCATCTCCTCCTCCTCCTCCTCGGAACGAGCTTCAAGCTACTTAAATTCAATTAAATACGCGGTGGGGGGATTGGTGGCATCTTCTTTTCTTTTTTTTTCTTTTTTGTTGTATTTTTCTTTTGTTTGGATCTAATGATTATAATCGTCCAACTTGATGTTGTCCGAGTACTGCTGCAGAAACTCCACCTCGAGCGGATGCATCTCCTTGGCGGGAATGATGAGCGAGTGGAGTGGTCCACCCAAATCCGTGGCGCGCATCCCATGCAATGTGCCAACAACAATCTGTTGCGTATTCTGGCCAACACGTGCCAAACCCACGCACAACGATTGCTCATTGAGCACGGTATTCCTCTCCAAGGCATCCTTCTTCTCCACAATGGTCAACAGCTGTTGGGCAGCCTCGGCACAGCTCATAAACCTGGGCGGCATATACTCCTTGCGTTTGCGCATCAACGATTCGGGTGTGGGCTCCTTAACCTTGATGTCTAGCAGACAAAGTGTGTGCATATTGTGCAGGCGATTCAATTTAATCTTATCGTAGAAACTATCCGGTTTCCAGGTCTCATCCCAATATGGTATCGAAACGGTTTCACCAAATTTATACAGCTGCAGGCCACAACAGCCGATGGCATTCATAATCGAGGCATTATGGATGACCTTGTAGGGTATGTTCTTCTCCTTGGCGCGCAATATGAAATCTGTGTGAGTTGTGGCGCCAAATGGATCACCGACAACGAGCAGGGCAACATCGGACTCGGCAGCACCCGCCAATATCTCATCGGCGCCCTGCTCCACAAGGTCACGGTCCGCTAGCATTAAAGGGCGTCCGTAAAACTCTTGCTGTAAAAGAGAGAAAAAACAATAAATTCAAATAATGCGAAACAGAAAATACACCACAAAAAAACACTATTCACAATAGTTGCTTCCCTTACGATTACTCACAACTTCCCCCATACCCCTCGCCAACCAACCACCCATCGCATGTATACTCACCATATCCTCAAGGCTGCAGCCGAGAATTGAGGTATACATTTCCAGGTACACACGACTACATTGCTTGACAATTTCAAGGCCTTTCACTGTGATATCCTTGATATCGCCCAGACCGAGTCCAATTAGATAGAACATGCTGCTGCTGCTACTCACTCTCTCGCTCTCTCTCACTCTCACTCACTCGCTCTGTCTCTCACTCTCTTTTAATATTGTTTTATTATGTATATTTTGTAATTCTGCGCGAATTTTGTTAGCGACACGTGCCCGTAATATTGGATTTGCACCTCGCTTGTTGCTTCTTCACGCGCGGACGACGCGATTGCACTAACATCTGTTTAACAGTGTTGCCATGTCCGCCATTTTCCAATTTGATTTAATGGCGCTACGCGCAAAAATTATACATTTGTATGGAAAACTAACAAGCGGTCACACTGTATATCAATGCAATTTCTTTATATATGCCTGCTTGTTAGTTTAAATCAGCGGCACTTTATTGCAGTTTTTTATTTTTTTAATATTCATATTTTCTGGTATGCTTAAAAGACATTAAAGCACAATTTATTAATTTTCGCTGTTAATGAATACCCCAATTAACATTTGAGCAATCAAAAAAATACTGAACGCAGTAACAGGTGTTGTGCAACACTACATGCTTATAGTTATCGACATACTTCCCTATGCCCCACGTGCGACAGTTGGAATTTTATTTGTCCTCGTCTGAATTTTGTAGTGTTTAGTAAATAAATAAGCAATAGTTAAAAATGCCGGCAGTCAAGAAACCGAAACTCCAAAAAATAAACAAGCAAGTTTCGCCTACCAAAAAGACGGAAGCATCCAAAGAAGTCGTCGTTTCCGGCCAGGCGAGTTACGCTTTAAAACAAACATGCTCAATTCTAACTGTAATTGACTCCATATTTTTTTCCGATGCAGCTAAAGAAAAAATTGTCGCAAGCCAAGCCGCAAGCAGCGTTCAAGGAGCGCCAGGAGCGCGGCGTTTTGCTTATCAGGCACTTGCCACACGGCTTTTTCGAGCAGCAGCTGCGTCAGTTTTTTAAGCAATTCGGACATGTGACCCGGCTACGGCTCGCCCGCTCGCAGCGCACCGGCGGCAGCAAAGGATTCGCCTTCGTCGAGTTCGAGTATCCGGAGGTGGCAAAAGTGGCCGCCGATACTATGGACAACTATCTGATGTTCCAGAAGGTCGTCAAGGCTTCGTATATTCCGCCCGAGCAGCAGAAATTCAATTATTTCAAGACCACAGTGAAGAAGGTCAAAAATAAGGTGAGAAATTAACGAAAAAATTGAAATTTGAACCATTTAAATATATATTTTGACTTACTATTGTTGGTTGTAGGCCGGCAAAGAGATTTTTGTGTCGAATTTAACAAAAGCCACGCAGCGCAGCGTAAAAAATCAAAACAATTGGACAGATTCCGCTCTCCAGAAACGCACAGAGATCGCCATGAAGAAGGTGAAGCAACTGCAAAAGAAATACAAACATTTGGGGATCGAAGTCGACAAACTGATTGTGAAGCCCGTCAAGAAATGCAAGCAGGAGGAGGCAAAGAAAAAAGAGCTGCAATTGGAGGATTTGCTGGGAAACACAATCGTTGAGGATTCGGATGATGAGGATTATGAAATTGATGATGATGATGAGGAGCAGCTGCAAATCGACAACGAAGATGAGGAGTTGCAAATGGTGCCAATCAGACCCTATAGGATGGGCCGGCATATCAACAGCGATCTGGACGATGATGATGATGAAGATGAGGAGGAGGAACTGCCAGTGCCCAAAAAGTCGCAAAAGCAGAAGAAAATAAATAAAAGCGCCGAGCGCATGCCGGATTTGATTAAACGCAAACCAGGCACAGGCGGTGTCCAGAAAAAGAAGAAGGCAACTAAAATGGCTGCCACAAGTGCAACAAAAATGCTGCAGCTAGAGGAAGCCAAGAAAATTGCCAAGCCGCTGCCCAAAAAAGTGGACAAGAAGCTCAAGAAATACAAATAGTTTTTATATATTTACCCTAATAATAATTAAGTAAACAAAAAATAATTAAAAAGAAATTTGTAAAAGAAAAAACTTAATTAAAATTTTGAGCGGCTTTCGAGTTGAGCTCGAGTTTGATGCGTTTGCATTTCATGCGCCGATTTTGGAACCAGACTTTAACCTGACGCTCGCTCAGCTCCAAGGCGACGGCGATTTCATAGCGACGCAAACGGGTCAAATAGTTGGAGTAGCCAAATTCCGATTCCAATTGCTGCAGTTGGGCTTTTGTAAACGCTGTGCGCTCCTTGCGATGGGCAGCAGACGAGGATTTGCTGCTGCTGCCAGCAGCAGGTTCTGCCTCTGGCAAGCTTGAAGTGATTGGCAAAGAGTTGCAATCATGGTTGTAATTGGCATCCACATTGTAATCCTCATAGCTGGCCATGTTGTAGTCGTAGTCATTGCACCAATATTTGCTGACATTGGCATAGTAAGCGTTTAAATCTGTGCTGGAGTTTTTCATCGTGTTCCTGCCGCGCTCGCTTTCAAACTAAAACTGATCTCTTTTGGGTAATCGACGGCGGCTTATTAAGTCTTACGTCTTTCTTCTCATTGGTTCGATTTCTCTCTCTCGCTCTCTCTGTGCATGCGATTGGCTCAATCTGTTATTCCACTTAACTGTAAATGATGTGCGCGCTGATATGATAATTGTGCGCAACATCTGGACACACACACACGTACACACATGGGCACACTTAACGGAGAGGGAGAAGGAACGTCGCGTGCTCTTTTTCCTTTTGACACCCACAAAACAATGTTGTTGTTGTTTTTGCTGCTGTTGTCAAAACAGAAAATCCGACTAGAAACGGAAGTAGTTTGTAGAGCGCATGTGTGACTCCTCTTCCTCCTCGTTTTCCTCCTCGCTTCTACTTCTGCTTCTTAAGCAAATATGAGTCAAGTGTGTTTGTCTTGTGGAACTCTTAGAAATTTAATAGTATTTCACTGTCGATCGTCGGTCAGAGTTTTTATATCCATGTAGAAATGAATGTCTCAATTGCATGCACATTTTAATTCTTGAGCGCATCATTTATTTTAGCTACGGCGCGAATATCCATATTTACCCCCCTCTCAACCACTCTCTCAAATAGATGTTCTCATTTCCAGATTGCAACTGATGTAGCTATAATTATTGTTATTATTAATATTGAATTTTTAAAATAAAGACCGTCAAATTACAAAATATATCTGGCAACGCTTTATAAAAATATCACTGTTTAATTGATGGTTTTTTTTTTTTAAATACTAAAACTAATATTAATTAGATTTGCATGCCATTTTCAATGGCTTAAAATGCCATAACATAAACTAACAATGGTTCATTACAAGCAAATTTAAAATAAAATGAATTATATTTGCATAAATAAATCTTATTATAATATTTCTTATTAATAATATTATTAAATACTCTTAATTGTTTAAATATTCAAAGTAATATCAAATATTTATCTTTAGCTTAATCTATTTTCAAATTTAACATTTTGCGCGCTCATTTTTGAATGGTGGTGGCAGCACAAAAAACACGGTCATGTAACTAAACCTAAATCGAGTGAGCGCACATATCGATATGCACTGCCATACCTAGGTGAATATTAACGAATGCAGCTGTCGAAAACATCGATAGACTGGTCACAACAACAGAAAGGCGTCCGTAGCGTTCGGTTCGCGAGTCGCGCATTCGCATCAGCTTAATTTTTTTGTTCAAAAAATTAATTAACAAATTAATTAGATTAATGCAAAGTAAGCGAAACAACAAAATGCATATTTGCGCCGCAATGCATCGCAGTTAATACCATAAGCCGCAAAGCAGCAGCAGCAACTGCGGCCCAAGTGCTGAAAGTGGAGAGAAAAAAGGTCTCAATATAAAAAAAAACACCGAAGACAAACCGAAAATTTGTAACAAGTTTTGTGTGTGTGTGTGTGTGTGGTGTTGTTGTTGTTGCAGATGCGGCTGCTGAAAAATTGCGTTAAAAGAAAGAAAGTTTGCAGAAAATGATCAACAACCAAATAATGCCAGAAGTTATTAATCTTTAAGTTGTACTTGTTTCTGTGTGTGACTGTTGTTCTGTGTGTGTGTGTGCGTACGTGCGCGTATCTGTGAGCGTGGTTGTGTGTGTGTAAGTGAAATAAAAGCAATTGTGTAAATGAGTGCGCAAAGAAGTTGTGAAGTGGCAGCGGCAGCAGCCAAGCCCAAAACTTCAGTCAAGCATTAACAAAATACGAGAAAAAATATAAAATTGAAACAAAGTGCAAATGACGACAGCGCCAACAAACACGTTGGCAAATTAAATACGAGTAAAGTGAAAAAAAACAACATAAATATCAAAGTGAGCAGCAACGGTCAGCAGCAGCAGTTCCAGGTGGTCACAGTCTTTCCTCTCACACACACACACACACACACAGGCAGAGAGACGCATAGGCAGCAGAAACGTCAACGCAGCGCAATGACCGAGGAATTGAAAGTGGTGCTGCGTCGCAGTCGCAGCGAGCAGCATTCCGGTTTCGGTTTTTCACTGCTTGGGACAACTGGACCGCCGCATGTCATCTACGACATTGTCGAGAATTCGCCGGCCGCCGATTGCGGTGCGGTAAGTAATCGTTCCTCTCTCTCCCACCCCCACACTGTAAACATACTCTGTTATTACTTTGTAGCTGTTAATTCTATGCTTGCACTCTGTCTCCGTTCTTCCCTTTGGACTGCCTGCCTGTCTGTCTGGCCCTATATGACTTCATTCAACCAACGCCCCCACCCCTCTCTGTTTTTCTTGTTGATAAGTGCAAAAGTTGCCAGAAGTGGCAAAAGGCGAGAAACGCGACCTCGCCGTTGAGTTTAGCGTTTCCCATCTTCATTGACGCCCACTGTGATGTCATCGTCGTGTCACTTGCTTTATTATTTATTTGGCTAGGAGTATGGTGGGGGGGTAACTGAGCGCATTGTGGTACAGCTCACGCATATACTCACACACTCACAGCCTCAAAACTAACGCTATATATTTATTTTCGTTTGGTTTCTTCTTCTATTTACTTTTCTTATTGAAATTCGCTTGTATTTGCTCATTGCCCATTTCAATTTCAATTTATCACAAAAACTAAATAATAAAAACACACAAAATGTTTGCGTATAGCCAATAAAATGCGAGAAATCCCATTTATATTTTCGTAAATATATTTGAATTTTTTCGCATTTTAACATTAAGTCAAAAATGTACATATTCAAATGCAATAAATCATTTACACATTGTGCAATTGTGACGTAAGAGCTATGAATTATCATTTTTTTGCTCAGTGAAAATATATATGTGCAATCAGTTTCTTTCAACAATCTTCTCTCTTCGATAAGTAATAATCTCCGTCATCTTTTGGCTAAATAATCTTCGAGCACTTTACACTTGATTTCATCTCTATATCATAAAAAAAACTGGCACTTTGTGCATAAACAATAAGCCGAGTGCATTTTATGATAATAGTAAACAATTAAATTGATATGTATTATTTGCAAATCGCAGAATTATGTGTTTAACTTTGCGGTATAATAAAAGTGCACTCAGTAATGCGATTTTTTTATTGACGCAGAATGAGATATGAAATGCAATTTGAAGCCTGGAATGAGTAATAAATATCTTGAAAGCTTTTTAAAATGCAAAGTAAACGAATAAAGCTAAATAAATAAACAAAATAAATAAATTCAATTTTACTAATGTGGAGGGGGTAAAAAATTAGTTTAAAAATCTTACTGTACCTTTATTCACCCATTTTCACAGATCTATATAAAACATGTATTTTAAATGTTAAGCTCTCATTTCTAGAAGATTTTAGACGCAATTCGCTTTCTTTTTTGTAATTAACAAATTCAAAACAAAATTGTGTGTAAAAATAGCAATTAACTTAGGTAAAGATACTAATAAAGTGGAAATTAATAAATATATTCCAGCTTCTAAGTTCATTCTAAATTAAAAAATAATATTGGAATTAAACTTCTTTCCATAAATGGTTTAAATATAAATATACTTTTAAATAAAACCATAATATTGAAAAAAAAATTATTTTCCATCGCAAAGATTTTTCTAAAAAAAATTTTTTTTTTAATTATAAATAAAATATTTTTATTGGTGTCACTTAATATAGGTATAAAAAAATTGGTGTATTTCATATTTATTCCATGAGCAACTTCAATCAACGTTTTTATTACTAACCAACAATTCAACAACAAATCGGAAATGATATTATAGGGATATGTTCAAATATGTCCACGTATAGGATTAAAACGTGTCACGCATTTTGAATGCAACTTCAGCAACAGAGTTCAATGAAAATTATTTGAATTTTCAATTGGAAATGCACCACAAAGTAAGAACAACCCAAACAATAACAGCACAAACAACAACACGAAAACCAAGCGCAGCTATAAAAAGCAATGCAAAGACAAAATTATAAAAATAAGTCGCACTCACTCACACACACACATGCGCAAACAGCTACACACGCTTCTTTACTTTATAATTAACAGGCGTAGCCAATGTTAAAGACAATCAACCAACAACAACAAAAACAGCAAACATGCTTGTGCACGATTATTGCTATTGCGTTCAGCTGTTGTTTTTTTTTTAGAAATAAATTTATTCGCACGACTCAAAAAAAAAAGTGTGAAAGCAGCCAAAGAGAGGAGTTAATGAATAAGAAAATACACGAAGATGAAGAAGAAGACTTTGGAGTGCAAACAAACGTGCTGCGCATTTTGAATTAAAATATTAAATAATTTGACAAATGAACAGCCAACAAAACCAGATACGTATAGAAACATACAAAAAAGAGTTGCCAGACAGCAACAACAACAATAGCAGCAACGTGGCCTGCTGCAGTTTACTGACAGCGAACGTCGACGTCGACGCCGCCGCAAAGAGCAACCAACTCGGTGACTTCGCTGTCGGCGTTGTAATCACACACACACACGCATACAACTACGCACCGGCACGCACTTTTTCAATTTGTTATTATTGCTTTCGCTTACAACTTGTTGTTGTTGCTGCTTTTAAGATATGGTCAGGGGTGGAGGGGTATGCTAAGTCCTCGTGTTGTTGTTGTTTTTATCTCTGTCTCTCTCGCAGCGACGACATTTTTACGGTTTGTTTGCCTTTGGATCTGTTGTTGTTCTGGGTGCACAAAAATTTTTCAATGAGTTGTGAATCTTACACTTCTCTGTGTGTGAATGTATGTATGCGTACATGTAAAAATGAAAAAAAATGCATAAGCACATAATACACACACACACACATGTATATTGCTAGTGCTGGACCGTGTTTAGAAAAAAAAACACGATTATTTTTATATTTGATTATTTGACGCTAGACCATTTCTTAGGAAAGAGGTAATAAAAATGAAATTGCATTCTTATAAATAAATAAATACTACACATAAATATACATAAGCATAAATTTAAACAAAATTCGATCTACAACTGCACATGCAGCTGTATCGTTTCCAAAGAGAAATGTCAAGCATTGTGTTATTGCTGTTGTTGTTTGTAGGTAGTTCTGATGCTTCTTCTTCTTTGTGCATTTGTTCTCGCTTGCTGCTTCTTGAGAATTAGACACGGGGCAACTAATGGCAAATTTATATTAATTACATCGCTGTAAATAAAACACAAAGCAGAGAAACTATTCATTTGTTTGACCATATCAAATGTTGTTTCGACTTAAGATGAGAAATATGTTCAATAAAACTAAACAAATGAATGAGATGTTTATAAGTAAATACAATATAAGTAGCTGCATGGTTGTATTATATATATATTTGTACATATCATTAATCAATTTCTGTTGTCTACTCCCACAAACTTAATTGCTTTTTAATTTCTACCTTTTCCCGAAATACATTTAGAATGAGAACAGATCACTTTCAGAGAATGAGAACAGTTCGCACAGTCAAAATGAGATCAGTGCCCATTTCGATTAACATTAAGGGTCCGCATTAATAATGTTAATCATCACACATTTCACGCTCGCTGCAGCAAGCATATATTTTTTTGTGGTCACACTCTTTTTGACAGCACCCCTTTGCTCGGTTGTTTCGCGTCCTTTGTCTGGCGTGGAGTGTTGGAAAATTCTAAGGCAAAGCTTTATTCTACTTTAACTGGAAGTGACTAACGACTAACGACTTGTGTCTGTGTTATGTTGTTGTTGCTGCCTGAAAACAAATTAATTGTCGCAGACAGGCGGGCAAACAAAAGGAACACAAGGCTATATTGATTTTTTTTATTTATTTTTTTTTATATCTGCTCTTTTGCTTTTGTTGTTGTCTATTGTGAATCGTTCGGCGTCTCGTTTTGCCCTTGTTGAATTTGTCGTACAGAAAATAGAAAATGTTGCTCGTAAACTTTACAACACTCACAATTTTCAAGCTCTCGAAAACATAAAACTGTCATTTGTGGGAGGGTTTGGCTGTCGGGTGGGGTTCAATGTGCTTGGCACGAGAGCGCTTTTTTTTTGTTGTTTTTTTTTTTTTGGGTTGGTCAACGAAATAGCAAATGTGCACGCGACATTTTTTTTTTCCTTTTGCCATTTTCTGTAAATGAGCAACAAGAGAATAGTTTTGCCGTTCTCGGCTTGCTTTGGAAGTCAAAAGTGCACACACAAAAGTGAATTCGCCTTAATTGAATTACAAAAGTAACAAAAAAAAAAAAGAAAAAAAAAAATTGCGCGCGCGTTTATTAAGTTAGCTCTTTTTGAAGAGGAGAGCCGAGCTAAGCCTTATGGGGCAGTGGGAAAGAGGCAGAGGGAATGGGGAGGTGGCTGCGGTTCGTTGCACGCCACGGCACAGCGAGCAGCAGCGTTTACGAAATAATAAGTTAGAACAATGAGTGCATAAGGCACTCTCCACGCCACTTGAAAAAAAAACCTACAGAAAAAAGCACAGCCAGCAGAAGAAAGCGCGCAGTGTGCATTAAACTTTGCGCTAAATCTAAGCATTAAATTAGTGTTTTGTTGTTGTTTGTTTTTTGTTTGTGTGTGTGCGTTCAAGCATCACAAAAGACGCTGTCAAACACAGACAACAATTGTACATGTCTGTGTGTTTCTATATACTTATATACAAATGGCTGCACTTTGTCTGTGCCGGTGTTGCCACTTGGCTGCTGTCTGTTGCCTGTAAATTGAGTGGCAGCACTTATACTTGTCATACGTCTCGAGTTCTTTTCTCTGTCTTTATGTGTGTGTCTCTTTTTTTGCATTTGCTTTGCTCAATTATAGGCAAAGTGTGCGAAGAGCCGGCCGGCTATTTACAACCTGACTGACGAATGCGATTGGGGAGAGAGTAAGAGAGATGAGGAAGAAGGGAGACTATCCCTCCCCCCACCAATCAGTGGCCTGGTTAGCCGAATTTGGCATACATCTGGTGCAACAATGCAGTCGAAGCGAACGCGAATGCAAATCAATAACCTAAACACAGGCACCAAAAATAAACATGGGTTTTTTCTATTTTATTTTGCTCTTTTTAAACAATTTTCTGTGTGGCTTATTCGTGTTGCAGTTTACGCTTTTGTATAAATGCAAATACAGGTCGCTAGTGTTGGAAAAGGCAAGAATATTGTGGTGGGGAGGGGCGGAAGAATTCGTGCTAATTCGCTAGTTGGGCACCGTTATTTTTAGCCTTCAGACACAGAAGTCGACGAAAAAGGCAAGCAGCTGTGAAATTGTCGTAAAAATTGGAAGCTCAAGTCAAATGCAAACCGACACACACAAATGAATGTGTGTATTTACAGTTAGAAAAGTTGCGCAAATAACATGTTTTAGACCATAGCAAAATACGGTTTATTTCAATTATAGCATAACGGTATATGTATATTATGATGCTAAATATGCGTACTTATTTATTTACTTACTCAATTCCACAGTACTGCCTGACTAAATCCCTCGTTTTCAATAATAACATAAAAATGTGTAAAAATTAACACCACCAGCTAAAGCGGTAAATAGGAGCTATGGTCAGGAGGGGATGGTAAAGGGGGGAGGGTGTGACCAGACCAACACTCAAATTGACATAATTAAGCAGAGCGAAACGACCGTTGCCATATCTCCATTTGTCACTTCCGGCTCTTTTGCCGATTGCACAACACTATGTGTAGGTGTTGTGTGTGTGTTAATAAAAACTAACGCTTTAGTATTTGTTTATTGTTTACTTTTTAGTTTGAATGGGGAACCGCAGCGTGCAAATCTGAATTGTTGTGATCATTAAAAATGAATGGAAGCACCAAATGCGAGCAGAGAGCATTCAGATTGCTGGCAAGGTCGTTCGCATATACATGCATAACAGTTATCAAATTTGTGATGTGTTCATGTATTTAAATAAGACGTCACAGCAGCTGTGGCTTTGCCTGACAGCCGTTATGATAAATGTCAGACAGCTCTGCGACTGTAACTGTGACTGTGACAGAGAGTGTGCGATGGTCACTCGTTCATTCACAATGGTTCACGCTATGAGCACAACACAAGTGAAAGAGAAAGGAGGCGACTGCGCTACTCTGCATGCCTGTCGCTTGGCAACAAAACGAAATGCAGAAAAAAGGAAGAAGAAGTGGCAATGCTATTAGAGTCTCATAACAGTTTAAAATTGTGTGAGCCGCTGTTAACCCACAGCGTTGCCCTATTTGTTTGCACACCTTTTGTCTCTGTGTGTGTGTGTGTGTGGTTACGTGTCTGACTGTGTGGCAGGTGTTGTTTTTGTATATATGTGTGCTTGCTTGGGTGCGGTTTTCTGCACTACTCCCAACTTAATTTGACGCCCACTCGAAAGTCGTCCTGTCCTTCTTAGTTTTAAACATTGATTTTCAATAAAATTGCATAGCTCTTTTTTTTAAATGACTGATGAGTCACATCAAGGAACTAATTGAACTTTGCTTACTAACAGACGATCAATTAACAGCTTGGTCAATAAATATGTTAAGCCAAATCTGAAATTAGAGCTTTGACTTTGAATTTGATTGGCAGGCAGTTTAGTGTTTTAGTTATTTTAAAAAATGTTTATTTTCATTGCCAGTTTATTATAAAATTTAAGTTTGTGTAATCTGAGAATGCAGCAGATTGACAAGTGAATTTGCAGGCCGTTTGAATAGTCAGTTAAGTCCCCGCCCCACACACACATAGCATACTCGCATAACGGTGAAGGTAGCACACTCTCATCCCACGCTGCTTCGTACTTGATCGGGGGTCATCGGCATGTCTCTGTCGCTACAGTTGTTCTGTTATTATTGTTGTCACTGTCCTCGTCATCATCATCGCATTGCGCTGACGACACTAATGCAAACAAACCACTGGCTTGTTTACCTGCTGCATGCCTTTACCAGCGTGCTGTGCCTGCCTGCCTGATTGTGATTGGGTGGGCGTGCAGCTGTTGTTGTTGCTGGCATTGTTAATTGATATTGCGGACACAATAAATTCACCATTCATTCACATTGAATTGTTATGAGTTCAAGAAAAGGCAACACTGATATATAACAAAACATTACAGCCCGAAATAAATTCAAGTAGTTTGCCAATGATTTTGACACTAATTGAGACATCAAGTGCACATTGACAGCTAGCTAGATAACAAAAAAAACCTGACATGAATATTGTAAAAAAAAAAAATTACTGCCAAGGCGCCATCAGCAGTGAATGTTATCAATGCTTTTTTATATAAGTATAAAATTCTATTTAAGCTTTATTTATTTGTGCAGCGCTCAAAATACGGTATAATGTTATAAAGTAAATATTTGATGTGCAATTTACTCATGTGAGTCTTGGCTCTGAAATACATATTTTATTGATAGTGATTAGCGTTTCAATTGGTTTAATTGCTGCATGTCGCTGGCATCTGGCAACGCTGCTGCTGTTGACTGCACATAAATTTTCTTTTACACTTGCAAAATAAGCAAATACGACAAATTCCCTTGGACATTTGACGATTGGACAATTTGGCAGTCATCGATAAAAACGTGACGCAGTGCAGCAGGAAACAAAGTTGGGCAATTTTACCTGGAGGTGAAAAAAAAAACAATTCTTTGAAGAGTAGCTCATATTGTTAGGCGATCTATGTACACACTGCGTTGCCATATCTATGGAATGAATGTACCAAAGAAAAAAAAATCGCACAATTGTTATGCGAAAATTCTTTGTTCGTTTAAAGATTAAGATATTTACTTTAACACAATTGGTGCTAATAACTTTAATTACATACAACAAATGAGATTTTGGAGCAGCTTATCAGCAGAGATATTTAAGTCTGTATATATATGTGTATATATAAAGTTATGTCCAGAAACATTAAATTTTCATTAGGTGTGTATTATATTTAGTTTTGTTTTGGGGGTTTTTCGATTGGTTTCGCCAAAATATTACGTAAATGTACCGACGACGCTCATAACTGCTGTGGCTAACTTGCACACTTTACCAAAGGGACTCGAAATTAATTTTTTATCAGCACCTTTAATGACGTTTTACAGCAGCCATGCTGCATGCGCTTGCTCTCTTTGCTGCATCTCTTTTATGCTTGAGGTTGCTCTCTCTTAGTTGTGCAAGTGGACAAGAGAGAGAGCTTCATGCAACACTGCGCTCATCTGTTCGTCTATTGTGAATGGCAACGTGCAGCAGAAATAAATTTGTGCAACTCTTTAAGTTTAAGTTTGTTTGCTGTCGTCGCTGTCATATTTTAGGCAAACAAACAGAAAAGAGAGCAACATGCATAAATTATAAAGCATTGTAAAGTGAAGTAAAGTAAAGGCACTTGCGCTCCATTAATTATGCAATAAAGGCAATTTCACGTCGCATGCATTTTGCATGAGGAGCAGATTTTTTTTTCTTTTCTTTTGTAAATAGAACAAACGTATAACAAATTTATTGAATAAACTATGTGCTTGGGCTTTGACTGCCTACTAGAGAAGTGCGTACCACCCTGGAGACCGCACTGAAAATGTTTTGTGACGTCAGGGCAGCAGGCGAATAAGGCGCCAATGTCGATTTATTTATTTCTGTTGTTTTTGTTGTCATTGTTGTTGTTCTTATTGCTGTTGACATGTTGATGCGAAGGCAAAAAAATCCAGAATTAAAAATAGTTTACAAGTGCCGACAACTTGAACACCGACGACAGTGAGTCTAAAAAGTTATCGTCACAGTTTGATTGTGAATATTAAATGTTTTCTACAATGGTGAATTCTGTTTAAAATTGTTAGCTTTTTAATAGAAAACATGGTTATAACTATTAAAGCAGAATATATGTCCCCAAATAGCTTTCGCTTGAAGTTTGTTTGCCTCCTTTTTTGACCCACTGTATGTATTCGGCGAATAAAACAAGATAGAGTGTAAGGAAAATCAATAATATTTTTGGTATCCCATTTCATCTCTCTGAATGATGATAATGATAAATGCATAATTGATAAATGAGAAATGTACAAAAAATATCTTTTATAAAAACTTCTTTCTTTTTTTGTACTTTTGCAGGTTGAAGCTGGCGATGTTATATTAAAAGTCAATGGCATCGATGTGCATCGCCACACAACGAAGGAAGGCAAGTAGTTGAGCTACGATTTTGCACCAATATATGTATATATAAATAATATTCGCTTATTGTCCCATTTTAGTACTCAAGTGCTTGCGTCTGTCGGAGAACTTGGTTACCTTGGAACTGAAACGAGGCAAGTGACAATTAAATATTATTCTTTTTTTGTATTCCTTGAATAACACTCTGATTTCTTACAGATCCCAAGTTAAAAGCGCGAATTAAAGAGCAATTGGCCAACACGCAGAGTCCGCATTACGTGGACATTGAATCTCCCATCAATATTTACGATTACAACAGTAGTCCCAAGCATCAGCGTCAGCATCAGCATCAGCATAATAAGGGCGCGACCACGCCCACAAATGCTGGTGGTTCACCGGCGTTGCGCTACAAATCGCCAACGCATTTGCCTTCGTTGCGCCAACAGTCGCCAACAGCAACTGCTGGAACAACAGCAATAGTAACAACTACAACACAACAACAACAACACACGCACAGTCGCAACTCTTCCGGCAGCTCGACCAAGATCCAAATGGTGGAATCGATCACCAGCATTACGACGAGCATAAGCAACAGTAATCTAGTAGTTGCCACATCTCCGACAGCAGCAGCTGTTGGCGGCGGCGCCGATAACGTTGCCACCTCGCCCACATTTCGACCCTCACGCATTCCACAGGCACTGAAATCCGTTGCCGCACCGCCCAAGTTGCCACAATTGCAGTCGCCGCAGCACAAGCGACCACGACCTTCCCAAATACCAACGAAAGCAGCCAACGGCGGCAACAACGGTCTGCAACAACAGCAGCAATTGCCGTTGCAACATTCGAATAGCTACAGCGGCAGCCCGGCCGTAAGCCGGCAGCGTTATACGGAACGCAGCGACCCGGAACCGGAACCAAATTCGGCACCCCCACAACCGGCGAAGGCGCCACGCTTCGAGGCATACATGATGACCGGTGATCTAATCCTGAATCTATCCAGAACGCCACAGTCAAGCAATCTGCTAACGGCACAAGCCAAGAAGGTAATAAGTCAATCAGTTTAACGTGATCACATGATGCAATGGCTGAATCTAACGGTGCCAAGCAGTGGAATTAATTTAAGCATCAATTAGCTCCCGACTGGAACATTAATTTATCTGTTTTTTTTTTATAGGTGGACAGTTTGCGTGACTTTCCCAAACGCAATCTGGGTAATGCACGTCCGAATGGCGCCTTAGCACCACGTGCCTCTGGCGAATCTTCGCCCACATCTTCCTCATCGGTTGACTCGCACACCAACACAGCCAGTTCGGATTCGGTGAAGCGTGAGGCAAAGTTGCAACAACAACAAAGAGGCCAACAGCAGCAGCAGCAACAACAGCAGCAGCAGCAACGTGACAGCATCAATAATAGTTATAATCGTCGGGATTCGTTGACCAACGATACGTTGGTGTTGTGCGAGGAGCTGGAGCGGGATGAGGATACCACCGTTGGTGACTACGGCGACAATAAGCGACAACAGCAACAACGTCAAGCGCAGCAACAACAACGCTATCGACAACAGCAGCAACAGCACCAACAACAGCAACAAGAACAACAGCGCTATGAGTACTACCAAAACGAGGACGAGCTGGAGGAGGAGGATGGTGATCCGGAAGAGCGTGAAGAGGATCAAACGCATTACGACATCACCAACATCGAGACTTATCAGAGTGGACAGGGACGTGGCAACGACGAGGACGACAGCGATCGTCAGTGTCTGGTTGATGATGATGACGACGAGGACAACGTTGAGTACGATGAGGAGGAGAACGATGCCGGCGATGAGGAGTACTCGACCAATTCCCTAGGCTCCGGCTCGGCCAAACAACGGATGCGTGCTCTCAAACAACGCAGCGTTTTGCGGCAACAACAACAGATGCAACAGCAGCGAAATCGTGATGCCGTCGATTCTGTCGGGCGTGGTGGATTGGCTGGCATTGGTTATTCAGCTGCCTCGACATCTAACTCATCGGGGACGGTGAAAAGCGAGGCTATCTTGGGTCACGGCCACGATGAGACCTCGTACTCAGTGCCAACATCACCCATATCGCTGTCGGCGCCACTCATCGACAAGGAGATGGCCAGTTCGGTGCCGACCAGTCCCGAGCCTAGCTCACTGGCTGCTGCTGTCGAGTCGAGCAATGGTGGCGCCGGTGCTGGTTCTGGTTCTGGTGGTTCTGGCTCTGGTGGTGTTGTGGTGCGCCGCCACAATGGTCATGTGGTGCGCAAGTGTGATGCAGCCGGTTTTCGCACGAGCAAATCGGAGGATCATCTGCAGCAGATACAGCGCGAGGGCATTGCCGCTGTGATACCCATCGATATCGATGAGGATGTGAATAGCTCGCTGAATACGCTGCTCGATACACGCCACGACTCTGAGGATTCTCAGGTAAACCTTTGGATTAAATGGATCCTCTTACACCAGCTTAGTTTAAGTCCGCTAGCAGCAAATTAGTTGATGGGCAGAGTTTAGCTGAAATTGATTTTTCAGCCTCCCCCATTTTTCCACCTCAGAACACGCCTGTTGTAGAATACTGTTTTTATTGAACTTAAAACTGTTGTGTGTAGTTGTCAGTCACAATTGATGTGTTTCTGTATCGATTGAACTAAAATTCCATTATCATCATCCTCATCATGAAAATATATCATATACATACGTGACTACCACTCACTGTAATTCAACTCATGTTTCCCCATTCTCATCTCTGTAGACATTTTAGTTACTCTTGTTACTTGTTACTCGTTACTATTTGCTCTCTGTATTTACTTTCCTCCCATCTATCTTATCTATCTAACTATCTACTAAATTACAACGATTAACTATTTCTATCTTGTTCTTACACTTAACTCTTACTCTTACTTGTGTTCTTCTTTCTTTCCTTCCTTCCT
Organism: Drosophila cognata; assembly: GCA_035041535.1. Taxonomy (NCBI): domain Eukaryota; kingdom Metazoa; phylum Arthropoda; class Insecta; order Diptera; family Drosophilidae; genus Drosophila; species Drosophila cognata. The sequence goes on along the minus strand of JAWNLC010000571.1, from coordinate 4,165,069 downwards.
TGCGTTTTCTCTGTTGATTCGTATTTTATCTAAACATTTCTCTACATATGCGCAAATTCTTGAAAAACAAAAAACATACAAACAAAAAAAATAGTCGACAACGACGACGGCATCAACGATTAAGAACAACTCGTCGTCGGCTCTGAACAACAACGAGAACGCAAACGACGAGTTTGACTCGAGCAGCAACAACAATAACAATAACAATGAGGCCACAGCCGAATTGCCGCCATTATCACCAAGTAAAGCAGCAGCAACAACAACAACCATAACAACAGCAGCAACAACTAGCCGAGGCTGCAGCAACAAATTAAACTATATTTTACGCAAAAAGGTTGCCGTTTGTTAAGCATGGCATGCTTGAGAATTAATCTGCTTTTCTGTGTATTATAATTTGCCAATTGCTGTTTTTTGTTGGTTTTTCCTTTTTGTTGTTGCCTGCGCTTTTGCCAAAACCGTTTGTATCGTAGTCATCAAGTAGAAATAACCGATAACCGATAACATTCAAAACAAACGCTTTTTACTACACCATCCAATACTTACTGCGTTTATGCAAGGCAAGGGAATTTCATGCAAGTACCAATAAAGTCCTTTTACAAATTTCCCAAAACAAATTAAAATACTCGCAAGATGACAGCCGCCCAATGGAGCCATGTTCAAATTATTGAAGCAATGAACCGTATCTTTATTAAATATTTAATAATAAAACAAATTTCACAATCAATATAAACACAAGCAACTATATGAAAATACTCAAAAAGTGGCAGCTCTATGGAGTCAATATGGAGCCGAATGGTTTGTGATTCAATAATAACCACAAAAACCATTTCATCATTTTGTCTTGCTTAACACCAATGATTTTTTTTTATAAAATAAGCAAGCATAAGCGCAGTTACTACAGACTCTATTTCGTATACACAAACACACACAACACATACACAGAGAGACACACTGGCAACACTTTCTTAGGACTCTCTCAGATTGGGCAATGGCAAATGTAAATTTTTGAAGCGCTAATTTGACAAATCAAAACAAAAAAATAAAAATAAAACAAATATGTACAAAAATATATAAAAAATATATTTAATATTGCCATTATTAATTAATGTCTTCTCTCCACTGCAGGCATCGAATCGCGATCGCATCGTGTGGACTTACAATGCGCCACTGCCGCCACATCAGTTGCAGCAACTGCAGCAACAGCAGCAACTGCAGCAACAGCAACAACAGCAGCAGCAGCAATACTACGGTCAGCAATCGCATTCAAATTCACATTCAAGTTCCATTAGTTCATCACCACAGCATTCGGCAGCCGGCAGTCCGGCCTCACCCACATCGGTGTCCTCATCCGTAATGTCCTCGTCGGGCTCGAGGAGCGCACCGGTCGCTCAGCAGCAGCAGCAGCAACTCGCACATCAGCAGCAACTTGCACAGCAGCAACAGCAGTCAACTGTTGGCACGCCGGGTCTGTTGGGCTGTCCAAATGGTGGTGGTGCTAATGGTGGTGGTGGTAGTAGTGCTAATGGTGGTGGTTTTGGCAACGATCAGAGCGTCTCCGAGGCCATCTCAAATATCTCTAGTCCCGACTATCAAGACGACGATAACTTATTGAGTTCTCGCGATATTTTAGGCGGCATGGTACTTAGCGATCCCAGCGACTCGGACTCCACCATTCTCGTCTCGGATGCAGCCGCCCAGCAGCGCCAGCAGCAGCAGCAGCACAAGCAACAGCTGCGTGCCCAGCAACAGCGGGAGCGAGAGCGAGAACGGGAACGTGATCCCTCAGAGCATAAGTTGGTCATCCAGGTGCGAGGCAAAGATAGCAATGCGAGCAATACGAGCAGCGCCGCCACACGATCCTCCGAGGAGGATGGCTGCGGTGGCGGCGGCAACAGCACAGAGGAGCCGCTCACAGCGTTGGCAATGGCTGGTCGGGATGGGTCACCGCCTGTTTCGGATGATGGCAGCGATGTGGAGTCGCTGCACTCGTATCATTACTCACCCAAGGCGGTGGACATGCCATCGGCCATACGCCTGGCCAAAAGACTGTATTCCCTCGATGGTTTCAAGAAGAGCGACGTGTCGCGGCATCTCAGCAAAAAGTTGGTTACCTTCTGAAACACACTCAACACAGCTAATCCTCATCTGATCAAATAAACCTCTTTTATGTTTTTAGCAACGACTTTAGCCGCGCTGTGGCCGATGAATATCTGAAACATTTTAATTTCGATAAGAAATCCTTGGATCTGGCACTGCGCGAATTCCTCCAGCAATTTTCGCTGTCGGGTGAGACACAGGAGCGTGAACGCGTCCTTGTGCATTTCTCGAAACGTTTCCTCGACTGCAATCCGGGCACGTTCAACTCGCAGGATGCGGTCCACACGCTCACCTGCGCCATTATGCTGTTGAACACAGATCTGCATGGGCAGAACATCAATCGCAAGATGAGCTGTGCCGAGTTCGTTGACAATTTGGCCGATCTCAACGATGGCGAGAACTTTCCCAAGGATGTGCTCAAGTATTTGCATCAGGCCATCAAAACGAAGCCGCTGGAATGGGCGCTGTAAGCAATTAATTTGCAAATTAGAATCATTTCTTGTAACTTTCCCTTTTTCTAACTCATATTAATAATTTGATATTCCATTTTTTTTAGTGATGAGGAAACTGCCGAATCGCAGCAGCAGCGTGCCAATAATAATACAACAATGACTGGCGTCAGTCAGAATCCTTTCCTGGATGCACCCGAATCAGCCACAGCCATTGAGTACAAAAAGGGCTACGTGATGCGCAAATGCTGCTACGATACTAGTTTTAAGAAGAGTAAGTTTTAGGTTCAAAAGCCAATTAGTTGAAGAAGACTAAAGTCTGAATTGCTTACAGCACCATTTGGTAAACGCTCGTGGAAAATGTTTTTCATAACGCTGCGCGATCTTGTTCTATATCTGCACAAGGACGAGCACGGCTTTCGCAAAAGTCAAGTGAGTTTTTCTTGGAGTTGTGGCCAGTTTCAGTTGCAGTTTCTCAGTTTCCTTTTTTTCTTTTTTGTTTCCCCCACAGATGTCCGACAATCTGCACAATGCGATACGCATACATCACGCACTGGCCACTATGGCCAATGACTACACTAAGAAGCAACATGTGTTCCGGCTGCAAACCGCCGATCAGGCCGAGTTTCTCTTCCAAACGAGCGACTCCAAGGAGCTGCACTCCTGGGTGGAGACAATTAATTATGTCTGTGCAGCGTTTTCAGCGCCCCCACTCGAAGGCGGCGTCGGCAGTCAGAAGCGTTTCCAGCGCCCTCTGTTGCCCAGCGCGCAAACCAAGCTGCTAATGGTGCGTTAATTGCTGTTGTTTACTCTAGAGCCAATGTTGTGCGTATGTTAATTAGTTGTTCATTAACTAATTGCAGAAGGAACAGCTCGAATCGCATGAGGTGCAAGTGGCTCAGTTGAAGCATGAGCTAAATGAGCACCAAAAGGCGCCAGTGCCTAGCAAAGGATTGCCCTTGCAGAACTTTAAGGAGAAGGAGAGCTATTTGCAATATGAGGTGGGTGCTGTTGACTCTCACTGTTAAAGCTCTGTCTGACATCACTGTTAACTTTGATGGTAACTCTTACAGCTCCGTCGCTATGAGGCGTATGTAAGCATTCTAACTGCCAAGCTGCTCGCCGATCAGCAGCAGCCATTGGAAATGCAACCGATAACAACGACAACCACATCAACAACCACACCAACGCTCGAGGAGGACGCAGACACATTCCCCGTGGGCAACAGTAGCGCGCCCACAACGCCGCAAAGTATTAACAGTCAGCAGCAACAGCAGCAGTCAACTAACAGCAGCAGCAGCAGCAGGTACAGTCAGCAACAGCAGCAGCGGGCAAGGAACTCCTCATCCAGCGGCAATGCCCAACAGGACATTGGCTGACGCGTAATGGGAGTTTTCTCAGCTTGTGTGGTTTAATGCAAATATCCTAACCCATTTTTTAAAATGTTTTCTTTCTTTGTTTACGTGTTGTGTTCCTTGGTTTCCGCTTGTTTTGGCTTTTGTTGTCATTGTTGGTCAGCTTGTTTACAATTAGTTGTTATCCACACTTATGTAAATACAAAAATGTTGTTCAAATTGTTTGTGCACACATCTTTGTCCATTGTCCTGTGTCCTGTGTCCTTTGTCCTAAGCGTGTAATTATCAGAACACGCAGAAAGCTTTAATCATCAATTATCAAATGCCTAAACAATAATTCATAATTACAAGTTGCGCTCGCGTAGGCAATTAAAATATATCAAGCAAAAAGCCTAATCTAATTAGTTGATATAAAATAGATTTAATTTCTATTTATTTATTTTTTCTTATACAAAAGAAAGCCACACAACTTACTGTGAAAACTCTAAGGAAAAATAATAGAATCTTAAGCGAACAAAAGTTAAACAAATCAAAAAGAAAAGAAAAGAAAGAAAAAAAAACAAAGTTTTTGTAGCACTCGTAGTAAAAACTAAAAATTTTGGCGTTAAAAACAATATATAGAAGACAAAAGAAACAAAAGAGAAGAACTCAAATGTGGTTCAAAAGTAGATACGTTTAATGTTTATACCTTGCCGAACAAAAGCATTCTAAATATACATAATACATACATATAAAATCGGTAATATCGTTTTCAAAGCGAATTCAAAATCGAAACATTTTAATATAGAGTTATAATATGATAGGAGCTCTTTGAGACATATGCGCACATTATAATGTTTCTGTTGATACATACATACATATGTAATTGTCGCCTATAGTTGTTGGACACACACACAAACACACACATACAGTCACAGTCACACACACACACACACACACAGTCACACGCCAAACATCATACATACCCTGATGTATACTATATATAAGATTCATGCTAACAAAGTGGACAAAAAACCCATGCGAAAAAAAACAACAAAACAATGCTGCTTGTTTTCAGCATTAATTAATTCCCTCAATATTCTGTTGCGTTATGTTTCACATGAAAAAAAGAGAAAGCACAAAACCAAACACAAAGAATTCTTGAATTTTTACAGATGGTTCGGCGGCGCCTGCTGTTGTCTCGCGCCCTGGCGGCAATTGTTCTCCTATTTCAAATGCCACTGAAATTTGTAAATTTGTTCAATCTAAACTAAACTAGCCATCTAATAACTGCACACAAGTACAACAAAGAACAACAACAGCAACAACGAACAACAACAACTGCAACCACAACAACAGCAACAAACAATCAGCAAAGCTAATATTTCAAATGGGAGGCAAACGCAAAAACAACACAACTTCAGCCCAGCAAACAAACAACAACAACAACAACAATAAAACATAATAATCTAAAAATAAACAAAAAACAAGGCTCGCCATAAATGTGAGCAAGTCAATTGCAAAATTTTTATGTTTTACATGTTCTATTGTCAATTGTCCAGTTTTGTATAGCTTTGCTGTATATATATATATATATAAATATATATTTATCTATAATCGGATATTTTATTATTTTCTATTACAACTTGGCACATTTGTATATAATTACTCAATTTTTTTGTTGTATCTATAATTTGATGTACACATATAAAATATTAATATCGAGTTTGATTTTCACTTGCAGCAGAAAAGAGAAGAAAAAGAAATAATTTCGCTTTTTCGTTTCGCTATTGATTTTTGATCATTTGAACCCTACACCAACAAAACCAAACACTTCGGCAATTGGTAAGCTAATAACAAATGAAATAATTTCAATTTTAATTTAAATTTGACCAATCTGTTCTCTGTTCGAAATGCAGCCCAAGTCTATGCAAAAAATACTCCAATTGCCACTCACACACCACACCACAGTACACACCAAACCACACACGCATCCACTCGCACAACAATACATCACTCAACTCACAGCGCACAAACACACAACGGATTGGAATCGAAGAAGCCACATTGATGATGATGATGATGGTGATGATGATGATTGTGATGATAGAGGGAAACAACTGGGAAATGGGGGATTGGGGGGAAAGAGAGAGAGAGAGAGAGAGAGGGGGGAGAGAGACTATAAACACTCACGCGTTGCGGCTGTGCCGTGCGGCGCCAAACAGTCTGCCAATAATTCAGAATTTATGTACATTTCTTAAGCTACATAATACATTATGGATGACTATAATTGTAATCGAAGTTGTTAAGGGTATTAAGATCCTAAAATACATCTACAAAATCGAACGTTCAACAGAGCCGGGCAACGCATATATATATATATATATATGTATATCGAAAATCGATGTTTTATAAATTTCAAGCGGACTACAATATTCACAATATATATATATAAATATATATATACATATTCATTATATATCACATAATAATTTGCTGAGAGCAAAAATCTTGCTGGTCTCGTTGAGAGTTGTCGTACTCCTCAGTTGTGACCAAGTTTTTCTACAAGCATTAATTAATTATTGTTACGGTTTCACAAAATCTTAACTGAAGCCAAGATCGCTGCTTACTTTAAACTGCATAAATACATCTATTGTTGTATTGTTTTGGCATTAGCCGAGGACTCTGCTGAACGGCATTTTGTGTTTGTTGTAACGTATACACTTAAATGTATACACTGCTTATTCACACATACATATTATTTAAACACTTTAAATATACATTATACACACAGAAAACATAAAGAACGAAACTTACATCATTACCTATGATATCATTATAAATGATAAAAATAAATTATTAACACATTTTCTCGATGAACAATTGCGAATTATGTCGAGGAAGAAGGTATATAATTTGCATAATTGGCCTTTTTGCGATAAGTAATTCTCTCCAATATTATTATGTACGGTTGCATATGTATTTATTTAAAGAAACAACAATTGGTTGATTACGCGACAAGTCCACGTAGCTAGAATATGAAATTATAAGAATCGAGAACGAATCACACATAAGAATTAAAACGAAATACAATAACTTTGACTACATACGTATGTATATTTTTTATTAATATATATATATATATATATATATTATATTGTGTAATTATGTAAATGTAAACTGTATAACAATTGTTTATAATTATTTTTAACAATTCTATTGAAACGGCAATAAATTGAGAAAGTATACAAAATATTTGAGAACCTATGTACTGCTTATATAATGAACCTTATGTGTATATTTTATTTAGTCACTTTGTAAACCCACACAATATTTCGATAAATGAAACAAAGACAGATGATGGACACAATTAAGTGCTAAACGATAAGCTTTGAGTGTAGCTTAGAGCGCATTATATATATATAATATATACATACAATATATGTATATGCATATACATTTAATAATATATATATATATATATATATATATATATGGTTAAGTGAACGGCAAACCAACCACAAAAACAAAACACATTCAACAATTGAGACACATTAAAAACTCTTCCAACAAACATTGAGTCCTTTCAATTTGTGTGTTTTATTCGGTTTTCAATTCCATCTCCTCGAGCTTATTCTCCAGGCGCAGACCCAAATTTCGTCGCTGCATGTCCAGTTTAATCACGGACGCGGTTATCCGATCCCCAATGCCAAGCTCCGAGTTATTCATATGGTTTCGATGGATGAGACCATCACGCTCTACGCCAACATCAACGAAGGCGCCGAAATGGGTCACATTTGTGACAGCTCCTAGAGGGAGAAGAGAACAAACAGTCCTAGATCGAATTACTCGTATGATGTTTTTTAGGCCAATCTACAGACCTGTGAGCACATCACCAATGCTGAGCTCATCCAGCCGCGTTAGACCTTGCTTGAAAAGCGGCTCCTTGGCCAGATCCGCCCGATAATCCTGCAGAAGCTCACGCTGCAGAGCTGTCAGCACAAATTTCAGCTGCAAGCAACAAATAAAAATGTAATCATAATTAAAATAATTAATTAATGTTAAAAATTATAATTAATTCGCTGCTTACCCGATCCATGTGCAATTTATGCTGCTCGGCAAGCTTCTCGAGTTTACGCTGAGACATGCTGAACTCCTTGATGCGCTCCATAAAGCTAACCTTGCCAATATCCGAGAGTTTTAAGTCACATTCCCGTGCGACGCTGAAAAAAGGTGAACGAAATTCAAACAGTTAACAAAAAATTTCATACATTTTACAGAATTACAAAAATGCCGCCCAAAATGAAGGTCAGCGAGCTGAAGAAGCTCTACGAAGAGCGCTGGCAGTATCCTCCGGTACAGAAGCCGCCCAAGATCAAGTTCATCGCCTGCGGTGAAAGTCCTTACGATGAGAATGAGAAGAAAACGTATTCGCCATGCTGGAAGTCACCGATGGCAATGACAGGGGACGCACGCTATGGTCCCTGCTGGGATTATCCGCCGGAACGTTACAGGCGCTATCCGTTGCCGTCGCCATGCCGTGGAGCGCGCATTCCACCAAATGCCCTATTGCCCTCATTCGAGCACTGCGAAACGCCTTACAGCCGCTACGATTTCCGACTGGAGCAGTGTGTGCATCAGCAGATACTTTTCATTGAGACACTGTTCAGAGATCTGGAGTGTCAGCATTTGAAGGCCAAAGTGCTGCAAACTGAGATGGCCGAAAAACTGCGTGAGCAGGCCATACGCCGTCGCCTGCTGATTGAATCAGCATGCGGCATCAAGATCTACCCGGAATACCTAAGCCAGATGGCCGAGCACCAAGCATTGTGCGCGTTTCAAAAGGCACACAATGCCATCAATACATCCAAGTATGAAACTTTATATAGAAACTCATTAACTTTTCCATATTTAATCGTTGTCCCTTGCAGCGCCGAGCTGGCAGCTTCAGTGTTGGTCATCCGGGATGCTATGCCGGAACTGCGTCGGCGTCTGGATAAATTGGATCGGACATTGAAGAGTCCGTTTGTATTGGGACTGGAAAGAGTGCTGCAAACCATACAGGATCTCTACGATTACTTCTTTGAGGTGGTACGCAAGTACAAGACCTGGGCACAGTTGATAGATGCCGCACAGGAGCACTCAATTGAGGACTATTTGGAGTTGCTAAGCGCTGAAATGGATTTCGTGAGCTTCAAGCGCGCTGGCACCGACGGATGCACCTGCAAGCGATGCACCAACAAGAATCCATTGGAACCATATCTGCCCTGCTGGTGCCAGGGACGTGGTCGTCGCGATAAAAGCGTTAAGCTTGTGCAAACCGATTATCAGTGCCACAAGAAAATTGATGTCAAACTGGAGTCCAGCGATAGCGGCTATGGAGAGCAGCAAAGTGATACCTCATTGCTGCAGCAGGAGTTGCACAAGTTGAATGATGACTAGAAGCAGTCAAGTCTCGTTTTCTTTTTAAATTATCCGCAATTTTCTCGAATTACAAGTAAAATGATTCTTTCTTTGTAGTTTTTGGTTTACTCACGCTTCGGCCACTTCGTAGCTTTCGGGATGCACCCAGGTGCAGTCGAGCGGATTGCTTAGCTTGCCGCCCACACTGAGAGGCTCAATGCGCACGAAGCCGGCACACTGAACAAAAGTTTTCTCTCCAATGCTGCGCACAGACAGCAGATCCTTGCGCGTCTGAAACGGACCCTTTTTTGTGCGATGCTCAATGATCTTCTCCGCTTTCTTTTCAGATAAGCCGGCAATGTGTCTACAGATGGATAATTAATATAAACTGGTGTACAATATGCACGCGTAGGAATGTAATGAGACCTACTTTAAAACACTGAGACTGGCCGTGTTTAGATCGACTCCCACAAAGCTGACACACTCGGACACAACGTCGTTCAATGTCTCCGTCAACATTTTCTCATTCACATCGTGCTGATACATGCCCACACCCAAGTGGCGTGCCTCAATCTTTACGTACTCACTGAGCGGATCATTTAGACGACGGGCAATGGAAACTGTAAAGATATTTGTCAATTTCATCTATCTTAGCTAGATTCATTTGTACGCCACAAACCTGCGCTTATTTCGTTCATGTCCATTTTAGGAAACTCCTTGGTCGCCACATCGCTGCAGGAGTAAACGGAGGCGCCATTCTCGTTCACAATACTGTAGCGAATACTGCGATAGTCCAGAGTGCCCTCTTGAAAGAGCGATGTCAACCACATCTCGGTCTCACGACAGGCGGTGCCATTGCCAAGTGCAATCACCCTACAGCTATAATTACATTTTATATTTACTCTAATATATAAATTAGAATTTACCTACTTATATTCGCTTAACAATTGTACCAGCTTCTGCTTGGCTCCTTGCAGATTGGAGTGCCGGCCATGCGGATAGATGACTCCAGTTTCGAGGACATCAGCAGTTTCCGATACTAGTGCTAATTTGCAGCCGTTTGTAAAGCCGGGATCAATGCCCAGAATGCGTTCACCTTTCAGCGGGGACATCAATAGGAGTTGCTTTAGATTCGTTCCAAACACTTCGATGGCCGCCCGGGTGGCTTTCTCCTTCAGTTCAACGCGCACCTGACGGCAAAGCAGCGGATGCACTGAAAATTAATATAACAAATTACATAATTGTTGACACATTGTAACTCATTCTTACAGCTTACATTTCTTGGTAAAGCACTCTTCTAAGGCACGACAAAAGACCTCTCTGCGCAGTGGATACTGCAGTCCTTGGGACATATACTGGTCCGATATGAAACGCATTAGATCGTTTTTCAAATAATTGTTGGTCTCCACTTTGACGGTGAGAAACTTGTGCTTCTCTCCCCGATTAATGGCTAGGGTCTGATGAGGTTTAATTGACTTAATTTCGCATTGAAAGTTGAAGTAATTCTCAAATTTGGAACTGTCCAGCTTCTTGTCAGCAATTCCAGTGGACGCAGCAGCGGATTTACTGGCAGCTGCTGCTTTTGTTGCTGTTGTGCTTTTGGCCTTGCTGCACTTAAGCACAATGCGTTGTACATTTTGTCTGTCAATGCAATGGACAAGGATGATATTGTTTTTATATAAGATATCGTTAGCTCTTTTGGGATTAACTCACATTCGTCGCAATTCTTCCAGTACACTTGTATTCTTGCTAATATTGTGTATAATGATGTTGCATATGCCCACCATTACCTGTTCTTCAGTGGCCAAATCCGGATTCTTTGGGTCAATAGCTGAGGCTATTTGCACCTGTGGTGCTGTTCCGTACAGCAGTGCATCGGCATACTCCTGCAATCCGAGTGCCTTGGCCCGCTCCGCCAGTGTGCCCTTGCTAGCTGGTTTATATGGTGCATACAAAAATTCGAGCTCTTCAGATGTCTTGGCGCACATAAGCTCTTCGCGTATCTCCGTATTCAGCATACTGTCGCGTTCCAACTGATTGACGATATTCTCCGCTCTCTTGCGCAGATCCACAATATCTGTGTAAGTGTTGCGAATGTCTCGCAATCGATTTGGCGATATATGATCCACCAAATCCCGTCGATAACTAATAATTCAGATACAAATTGCATATTAAAATAGATGATAGATACAGATAAAAAGAGCTTTCCAAGTACCGGCAAATAAATGGAATGGTATTCTCATTCTCGAATAACTGAACTATATTTTGCGCCGCTGTTGGTTCAATATGTTCCGATTCGGCTAGGAGTTCATATACGTTCCACACTTTGCGTCGCTCCCAAAACGAGTTGCGATTCGTGGCTGAACTAGTAGATGCTGCTGGAGCGGAGCTATGTGCAGCTCCATCCACTTCTGAGACAGTTGGCACGGCTTGTTCCACGGCTGCCTCACTCGTGATGCTGCTTTCATTGGGAATCGCATTCTCTTTGTCCTTTTTCGCGCGCTTTTTCTTTGGCGCGGCGGACTCATCGGCATTGCTTTTGTGCTCAATCCGACGTTTTCTTCTTCCACTACTGATATATAATTGATTATCATATAATGCTCATCAGTGGTTCTGTATGTAAACAAATGCTTACGCGCCAGACGCTGCAGCTGCTGCTCCACCATCTATAACACGAGATCGGGTCTCTGTTGGCCTGTAGTCATCGTTGTCATTGCTGCCGCCAAAATCCTCTTCCGAATCGGATAACTCAACTACTAATGGCTTTTTAGCTGCCGCACGGCGCGGTCGCGCAGACATTTTAGTTAAGTAAATCAATAAAGTGCAATGTTTAATTTTTGTAATGTAATTTTTCGTAATGTGTTTCTTCAACAGTGCAGTATCGATACTCGGTACTCGATAATTGACCTTTGGCAATTATCGTTAATATTCATATTCAAATTTTTTCACTTGTGAGAAGTTCCGTTCGCTTAACCTTTGTCTCTTTTTGTCAAATTTGATATAGGTCTGAGTAGGCTACCGTACAAACTTATATATTTTAGTATATCAAAATATATATATTAACGTTAATGTACACATTTTTGATATTTCCATTAAACTGACAAACATAAAAATTTCAAATTTGCCTTGTAAAAATTAACGGTGAAATCATGGCGTATTCTACGCAGAGGATATTTTTCCATGTGCCGTTTAAGAATGAGACGCTTGATTTTGTGTGCCCGGACGAATGTTTAAAGCTAATGAGCTATCCATCAACAACCGATGATCGGTCTTGGGCAGCCAGTGAGACCAAGAAGTCGCGTTTTGTGTTCGATCTGGTGTCTTGCAATATACCAATAAACCCTGATGGCAGAGCGAGTTACGATGAAAATAGGAAATCTCAAAATGGGCAGCGCGGCTCTGCACATCGGCAGGAAGCGGGTCAGGACCTAGGTAACAATAGAGATATGACCCCGAATTGTCGAAGATGCCCGCGACAGAATCAGCGGCTGTATAGCCGCTCACAGCATCTCATCCCAGCAAGATGCGTTGAATAAATGGAATTGGCGGAAATCATTTTCATTACATTTTCTAAATGTGCGCAATAATAAGTAAAGAAGTTTAATAGCTAAAAAAAATGTCTTTAATTTTGTAATTTTATTGTGCAGCTTTGAAAAATATGCTTGAAGATTACCTTTTCAATATAGCAATGCTAAAATTTCAACTGTTGGCTTTTGGATAGCGGAGCAAATTTTCGTTTCGGTACTCGATATCATTTCGGTTGCAATAATCGCTAATGTACTCAATGTACTCATTTCAAAAACAGCTGGCGCAGCATAAGCTGCAAATGTTTCGTGCTTGTCCGTTAAGTAAACGTGTGGAGTTAATTAATAAAAAAATGTTGCAATATTATTTATTAAGACGCTACAGGTTGTTGCTGCGGCAGCATGCTCAAGTCATCAAGCGTTGCTACAGTGGCGACATCAGGAACATTGGCATTTTGGCACATATTGATGCCGGTATTACGAAATCCGTTTGTTTACATTTTATAATATTCTTATGTTGATTTAATTTGTTCCTAAAGGCAAAACGACAACAACGGAACGCATGCTTTTCTATGCGGGCAAGACGCGCTCTTTGGGTGAAGTGCATCGCGGCAACACGGTAACGGATTACCTAGCACAGGAACGCGAGCGAGGGATCACGATTTGCAGCTCAGCCGTCACATTTACCTGGAATGGCAAGCGGTTGGTATCTTGTATATTGAATGAAAATACTTAAGAATGGTAAGGCTATTGCTACTGCTATTGTTAACTAGTATCAACCTACTGGATACTCCCGGTCACATTGACTTCACAATGGAGGTGGAGCAATCTCTATATGCCGTTGACGGAGTCATTGTTGTCCTGGACGGTACGGCGGGCGTGGAAGCGCAAACTGTAACCGTATGGACACAAGCGGACAAGCACAAGCTCCCGCGTCTCGTATTCGTCAATAAAATGGACCGGCCAGATGCAAATTTCGAGAAATGCATAGACGATTTAGCGGAGAAACTGGACGCGAGACCCATTTGCACGCAGTATCCAACAAAAAGCGTTGATGGGCAGCTCGGTATGTTTGATGAACACTATATATGATTGTTATTGAAATCAATTCGTTGCAGGAATATTCGATGTGATAACAATGGAACAGATGACTTGGCAACAAAATGACTTTGGTCGCAATTACAGCAAGGTGAAGCTGGAAACTTCTACTGAATTGCAAGAGAAACGCAACGAGCTCATTGATCAGCTGTCTGGGATCGATGACGAGTTAGCTGATGTGGTCATCAGTACGGAAAGTTTTAATAAAGTCAGCAATGAGCTGATCGGACAAGCCTTGCGCCGTGCCACCTGCCAGCAGAAAGTGGTTCCAGTGCTTCTGGGCTCTGCCTATAAGAATATTGGCATACAACCTTTAATGGATGCGGTGAACGCGTATTTGCCCATGCCAGAGGAACGCAATCAGATGTATGATTGCTTTGGGTAAGCATTCGATAGAAATAATTGTACATTAACCACTGCATCATTACGTAATTGTAGCAATGATTTGGCGGGCAAGGTATTCAAAATTGTGCACGACAAACAGCGTGGACCTCTGACTCTTGTGCGCCTATTGCGCGGCGAGCTGAAGCGTGGGATGCGTCTGCTCTGCTCTGCCCGTGGACAGGCGGAGGTCGTCTCGAAAATCTATGAGCCGCTGGCTGATGAATACCGAGAGGTTGGATCCATGCAGGCCGGAGGTGTGGCCATATGTGCGGGTCTTAAGGTAAGCATTCTATATACAATTACGTAAAATGAAACCGCATTCTTCACAGTCAACAGTTACTGGTGATCTGCTTACCAGCAGTCATACATCCCTTAAGAACGCACAGAAACGATTATTGCAGAATCGCAGTGCCGCAACGCCACAATACGAAGATGAAGACGAAGTGTTGGATGATGCTAGCCATGAGTTTTTCTCTATCGAGCCCAAAATCCCTGACGCTGTCTACTTCTGCTCTATCGAGCCACCCAGTATATCGTCGCAAACCGCCATGGAGCAGGCGCTCAAGCAATTGCAGCGTGAGGATCCCAGTTTGCGGGTTAGCTACGATTCGGTTACCGGACAAACGGTGCTTGGCGGCATGGGTGAACTTCATATGGACATAATTAAATCGCGAATGCTAAGCGAGTACAAAATTGATGTTGATCTCGGCCCCCTGCAAATTGCATACAAGGAGACTCTCGAATCCTCAGCGATAACTACATTAAGTGTGGAGAAGGATATTGCGGGCAGCAAACAAAGCGTAAGCATTACACTGCAACTGGTCAGCGATCAGCGAGAGCTGTTTAGCTTAGATAAATCGCCCGAGAACGTCCAACATCTCAATGCACTGCGTCCTCGAATCCTTGGCGTCTTGCGCAAGGGTGCAGTAAGTGCTTTGGAGCGTGGACCACGTGTTGGTGGGCAGGTGGTCGATACTCAGATACGTCTTCATAATATAACTGTGGGACGTGGCACAGCCGATTCATTTGTCATGGCAGCGGCGGCGCAGTGCGTGCAAAAGGTAAGAGATTTTTTTGCTGCTATTTTTCTATATTCCATTTTCTTACAGCTGTTAATCACGAGCGGCACAAGATTATTGGAGCCCATCATGGCAATTCAGATTGTTGCTCCAAATGAGCGTATTTCTGGCATTATGGCGGATTTGTCCAGGCGACGAGCGCTCATAAAAGACGTGATGTCAAAAGGAGACAGAAATAAAGTGAGTTAAGCTCCCAAGAGATCTATATTTTGTGTATATTGTCAATAAATATCGCATTTTAGGTCGTTTTTGTAAACGCGCCCCTGGCAGAATTATCGGGTTATTCAAGTGCATTGCGTACCATCAGCTCCGGCACAGCCAGCATGACGATGCAGCCGTGTGGCTTCTCTGAAATGAATACGGCAGATGAGTCGTTAGCTGTACGCCGAGCCCAAGGGTTAGACTGACACTGAAGCTAGTTGTCTAGCCTTAATATTCAAAAAAGATTCAAGTAATCTGGTCATAAGAAGTCATACAAGTGTTCCTAGCATATTAAAGGAATGTACAGTCCAGTAACAAATGACAAAATTGTCGCACGTGGAATATTAGATAATTTGTACTATTTTTTTTTAAAATAACCTAACATAAACATTTCAAAAGAAAATCTAAAATTTGTATTCTAAAATAATTCGCTCTGTAAAATTTACCGGGGCAACATCTAACAACGTTTCGCCATGGCGTACTCCACGCAAAGGGAATTCTTTCATGTGCCATTTATGAACGAGACGCCTGGTTTTGAGTGCGTGGACCCGTGTGTCATGCTAAAGAGCTATCCATCGACAATTGATGACCGTTCTTGGGCAGCCGATGAGGACAAAAAGTCACGATTTGTGGCTGATATGGTGTCTTGCAATGTACCGTTACCGCGCAACAACGACGACAGCGGCGGCCCTGGTGGCAGAGCGGATTATGGGCCAAGCAATGGACCTGGTTTGAGAGATCACACAGGCGCTAAAGGAAGACCAAATGGTGATTATTATGGAAAACCTGCTGCCGGAACAGGCAAGCCCGGTCAGAAAGGGCAGGACTACGGTAGGGGCTACGATTCTGGTGATCCGCATGGACAGGGTCAGGGTGGCTATAGGCCTTCAGGTCATCAGGGTGTCCAGGGTGCACAAGGGCCTGGCGGTAGAAGAAAAGATGGCAGAGGAGGGCCAGGTGATAAAGGTCCAGGACAAGGTCAGAGGCATGTCCCGGGTGGCCGAGTAGATCCAGGCCAAGGTTCAGGTAGCCGGAGTGGGGGAGGTCCAGGGCAAGAAAGTCAAGGTCCATGGCAAGAGCGTCAAGGTTCAGGTCCAGGGCAAGAGGTTCGGGGTGGAGTAGGTCAAGGGCAAGGATCTTATGCAGGTCCAGGGCAAGATGGTCAAAGTCCAGGAGGTCGGGGTGGAGGAGGTCCAGGGCAACAGCGTCCAGGTCCAGGGTTTCGTGGCGGAGGTCCAGTGCAAGAACGTCAAGGTCCATGGCAAGAGCGTCAAGGTTCAGGTCCGGGGCAAGATGTTCGGGGTGGAGTAGGTCAAGGGCAAGGATCTTATGCAGGTCCAAGGCAAGATGGTCAAAGTCCAGGAGGTCGGGGTGGAGGAGGTCCAGGGCAACAGCATCCAGGTCCAGGGTTTGGTGGCGGAGGTCCAGTGCAAGAACGTCAAGGTCCAGGGCAAGACGTTCGGGGTGGATTAGGTCCAGGTCAAGCGCGAGCATCTTATGCAGGTCCTGGCCAAGAAGAGCAAGGTGGTCATGGAGGTCCAGAGAAAGAGGGTAAAGGTCCTGGAAGTCGGGGTGGAGGCGGTCCAGGACAAGAGCGAGGTCCAGGGCAAGAGCGTCAAGGTTCAGGTCCAGGGCAAGAGGTTCGGGGTGGAGTAGGTCAAGGGCGAGGATCTTATGCAGGTCCAGGGCAAGATGGTCAAAGTCCAGGAGATCGTGGTGGCGGAGGTCCAGGCAAAGGTCGAGGTTCTAGAGGTCTAGGGCAAGATGATCAAGTTCCAGGAGGTCGTGGTGGCGGCGCTCCGGGTCAAAGGAGAGGATCTCATGGAGGTCGAGGCCAAGGTCAGGGTGTAGGAAATCCAGGGCAAGTGGGTCAAGGCTCTGGTAGTAGGGGTGGAGGAGGGCCTGGGCAAGGAGCACCCGGTGCTGGTGGCCACGGAGGAGTAGCACAAGGTCAGGGACAGGGTGGAAATGGTTCTCCAGGGCAAGATGGTCAAGGGGGTGTTGATGGTGGTGGAGGTGGAGGAGGCCCAGAACAAGGGGGACAAGGTCCTGTCGGCCACGGAGGAGTAGCACAAAGTCAACGTCAGGGTGTGAGAGGTCCAGGGCAAGAGGATCAACAAGGCCCTGGAGAGCGTTGGGGAGGAGGTCCAGGTCAAGGGCAAAGATCTTATGGAGATCCAGGGCAAAAAGGTCAAGGTTCAGGAGGTCAGGGTGGAGAAGATCCAGGACAAGGGAGAGGTCCGGGGCAAGATGGTCAAGGTCCAGGAGGTCGTGGTGGAGGGGGTCCGGGTCAAGGGCGAGGAGGTAAAGGCCAAGAAGGTCAAGGTCCAGGAGGTCAGCGTGTAGGAGTTCCAGGGCAAGGGGGTCAAGGCCCTGGTGGTAGGGATGGAGGTCCTGGGCAACTGGAACCCTATCATCACCACGGAGCACAAGTTCAAGGACAGGTTGGTAATGTAGCTCAAGGGCAAGAGGGTCAAGGACCTGGTGGTCGGCATGGAGAGGGTCCAAGGCAAGAGCGCCGAGGTCCAGGAGATCAGGGTCCAGGATATGAATCTGATGGGCAGGGACCTCGAACCCAGGGTCCAGGAGGTTATAGAGGTTCAGAACAAGAGGGTCAAGGCCTTGGTGGACAAGGACAAAGTGGCCCTGGAGGGCAGGGATCAGGTGGGCAGGGTGCAGGAGGATATGGACCTGCAGGGCAGTTACCTGGAGGGCAGAGACCTGGAGAGCAGAGGCCTGGAGGGCCGGGACCTGGAGGTCAGGGACCTGGAGGGCAGGGACCGGGAGGGCAGGGTCCTAGAGATAGTGGAGGTCCTGGAGGGCAGGGTCCAGGGGGCTATGGTAGACTTGGAGAGCGCGGAAGTCCAGGTGGTCAGGGACCTGGAGGTCGGGGTCAAGTAGGTTACGGTGGTCCTGGTGGACCTGCTGGTCCTGGTGGCCCTGCTGGTCCTGGTGGTCCTGGTGGTCCTGGGGGCCCTGACGACCTTGATGGAAATGGAATAACAGGTGACAGTCTCATCATCGCCGCTCACGATACCATTGAAAATATGAAGAATGCAATGAAAAAGAATAATTTACTGAAGCGGGATCCGGCGACACCCGAAGATAGAATGGATCGCCCCAGGATAGAAAATGCTGAGCTCAGACGTTTAATGGATCAGCGCTACGATCCCGATACGAGCATAGCGTTCAGATATAAAATTCAAGAACTCGCAGACTCAAGGAAGTTTGATAAAGCAGATGAAAGGGACCTCCTTAATATCCATAAAGCCGTGGATGATATGAACAAGTCCCATGATATCCTGGAATCGCAGAATGCCAATCTTAGAAGAATTATTGAAAAGCAATCTAGGCGTGCCTCGATGCACAGTATTAGTATTGATCCAGAAAGAAGCAACGATGTCAGCTATTTGCAAGATAAGATAAACATTATGGGCAAGGAGTTGACAATATTGCGTCAAGCAGAGGACGAATTCCAAAGATCCGGTGATGCCAAGTTTGGAGGTATGGGTTGCTCCTGCAACCAGCAAAATCGCGACGCCGATGTTGATGGCATTCAGACAATTTTGTCGGAGCGACAAGCACTGCGCAGGCAGATCCAACAATTGTCGCCACTCAACGAAAAACTCAAAAAGCAAACGGATTCCGACGTTGACGAAATGTCCCGGAGTCTCTATGCACAGCATCAGTACATTGGCGATTTGGAAAATGATATTCGAGAAATGCAGCATTATTACGAGCACGAGGTGGAGGAGACAAAGTACAATCAGCAGCTACTTAAGGTAGGAGTAGTGAGCGCCTGGGCTTGTGTCCAATAAAAACATTTGTGCAAATCTCTTCCAGTGCCGTTGTGATGAGTTGCAGCAGCAAGTTTTCAGCCTCCAGCCGGCGGTGCACCGTTCCGAGTACTTGCAAATGGAAATCGATGTCCTACGCAATGAGCTGCGCAAACGGGACTTGGCCTTGAATTCCTACGATTGCCAGTACAAGCAGTTAATGGTAAGCATCTGATTGGAGACTCTGGGGGTGATAGGAGTCTTATGTGTCACTCTTCCTCTATCTCCAAAGCATAAAACTAAATCGTTCAAGAAATCTGGTTATCGTTTTGTTGATGAACTGATAGAAAGCTGCAGTGATAGTTGCTTCAAGGAGGCTGGGATTGAGGATCATGGAGATAATACATGTTAATGCCGTCTGCTGCCCAAAAAATCTTTCGAATTCCCAAATCTGTAGTTTTAAGTTTTAAATTAAAAGTGCAAAATTCTTAAATAGAAACCGAATGAACGGAACGAGAGGAAAGTCGTTAGAATAGTAGCTCTCTGGATTGTTAGCGGCTTTAACATTTATTTCAAATTCTCCCTTCCTCTTTCTCATGGCCTCGCATAGTATTTCAATCCATAACTACTTCTAATGGGTTTCCTCATGTTACCTGCCTTATTCCTTCTATGCGTATTAATCTTTCCAGAATGTCATCTGTGAGCTAAACCAAAAGTACGGCAGTCAACGGGGAGATTGTCCGCCGTTTGATATGCCAGATTGTCCTGATGTTGGCGATGATTTGGCCTTTTACACGACTGCTACCCTGGATCACATAATGAACGAAATGGCGAAACAAGTCGACTGCTTCAAGCAAATGAACCAGCATACCTATCCCGGTGGCGAGAATATCACTAACATGAACGACTGCACGAGCGAGCTCGATCGCCTGAGGAAGTTATTAAGAGATAGAGATGGCCAAGTGGGCTATTTAAAAGATCAGAATGATTGCATGTGCGAAGCTGCTCTCCAGAGCAACAAGCGACTCGATCAATTAGACCAAAAACTACGTCTGCTTGATAGGGACACAAGGTATATGGAAGACGGAATGCGCGAGAGTCTTGAACTAATACGAGAAATTGATGGTGTTGCCAGGCAAAACGATATTCTTAAGGACAATATTAGTGGTTTGAAACAATCGGAACTTCAGGATCTGACGGACGATTTAAAAAGACGGCTTGAAGACTGCATGAAAAGTAAACAACAATGTGAGGAATTGAATAAAAGCCTTAAAGATAAATTGTTGGAACTCGGAGAAGATCCGCAATCTATTGCCAAGGAAGCGGAAAAGAGAGTTCAGCAACAAATTGAACTCGAAAGAAAAGCTGCTGAGGATGCTAAAAGAGCAGAGGAACAGGCTAACAGAGCAGCTGAAGACGCTAAAAGAGCAGCAGACTTAGCTAAACAAGATGCTATTATAAAAGAAGAAAAAGGCGAGACGACGCCTGAGGAGCAGGCTGGACGATTACTTGACAAACCAGGTCTCATTTTGAAGGAAGAACCTACAGAGCCTGGTGACTTAGCGATAAAGAAAGAAGAAACAATAGCTGATGAACCTGCTGCCAAGTTTGCCGATAAGCCTATAGAAACAAAAGTTGAAGAAAGGGTTCGAGAACCGCCTAGTCATATGTCAAGAAAAAAAGGCGAACAAGCTGCTGAGAAGACCAAACCAGAGACACAAGGTGCTATAATAGCTGAGAAACCTAGTGATAAACCTGGTGCTGGACCAGGAGGTAAACCTATTGCTGAACCACAGGATACACCTAGTGCAGGACCTGGAGATAAACCTGGTGTTGGACCAAAAGATAAATCTGGTGCTGGACCTGAAGATAAGCTTATTGCTGGGCCAGGAGATAAGCCTGTGTCTGGACCTGGAGACAAACATTTTACTCCAACTGGAGTTAAAGCTGGTGCTGGGCCAGGAGATAAGCCTGGGTCTGGACCTGGAGACAAACATTTTACTCCAACTGGAGTTAAAACTGGTGGACCTGCAGATAAAGCTGGTGCTGGACCAGTAGATAAGCCTGGTGCTGGACCTGCAGATAAACCTGGTGCTGGACCTGGAGACAAACCAGTTGCAGGACCTGCAGCAAAAACTGGTGCTGGACCAGCAGATAAGCCTGGTGCTGGACGTGAAGATAAACCTGGTGCAGGATCTGCAGATAAAGCTGGTCCTGGACCTGCAGTTAAAGGTGGTGCTGGACAGCGAGATAAGCCTGGTGCTCGACCGGGAGACAAACCTGTTGCTGGATCTGGAGTTAAAGCTGGTGCTGAATCAGGGGATAAGCCTGGTGCTGGACGTGAAGCTAAACCTGGTGCTGGACCTGGAGATAAGTCCAGTGCTGGACCTGGAGAAACGCCCAGTGCTGGACCTGGAGTTAAGGCTGGTGCTGCACCTGGAGATAAACCTGGGGCTGGACCTGGGGATAAACCAGGTGCAGGACCCGCAGTTAAGCCTGGTGCTGGTCCTGGAGATAAGGCTGTTGCTGGACCGGTAGTTAAAACTGGTGCTGGACCCGCAGTTAAGCCTGGGGCTGGACCTGGAGATAAGTCTGGACCAGGAGTGAAAGCTGATGCAGGGCCTGGAGATAAAACTGTATCTGGAGGTAAGCCTGGGACTGGACCTGCCCACACAACAGAACCAAGAGAACCAGCCGTCGGTAAGGTCGGAGTCGGCGAACGAACTGCAGGTCAACCGGGCGGTAAGGTGGGGGGCAGCGGAGGGCCTGCAGGTCAACCGGTCGGTAAAGCCGGAGGACCTAAAGGCCAGTCCAGCGTTCAGACTGCATTAGGTGGGCAACCTGCAAAAGGTCCCTCTGCAAAGGCAGGAGAACACGATGATAAAGCATATGACGGAGCTGGTGGACGACCAGCGAAAGCCAAGGGTGAATCAGTTTACGGAAGAGGACGCGCATCCAAGAAAGGCCATAAACTAGATGATACCACTGAAGAGCAATTCGATGAGTTTGTAAAGAATACGGTAAGAACATTATCTGCCGGGGAGATTGATGGTGTCGGCTTGGAAAGAGAGTTGCGCAATATTCTGGACATGTTTATCGATGAGTGCGGATTCTGTTTCTGCAAGTGCAACATTCCGAAAAGTCGCTTCTATGCCACATGCCATAAGCTCTACCATCACGGACTGCACACCCTGGAATTCAAGGAGCTGACCTACATGCATAAGCGCATCTTCGCTGCGGCGGAAAACATTCTACCTGGATGTCTGTTCAATATGATTTTGAAGGCTAATCCCCAGGTTGCAACGGCAGCTCCAAATACCGTGTCTGATAAAAAGTGCTGTGCCTGCAAGGGTTCCCTGTGTTGTGATGCCTCTGAAGAAACACTATTATTTAAGGGTTCGTTTTCAATACACAAAAACTGTTGTATTGTATTTTTTTTTTTTTAATGTTTGTTTCTCTGTTAATGGTTTTAGTCGTGCGCCTTGAGAACGACATTGAGAATGCAAAAAAATGTTTGGATATCTTGAAAAATATTCCATCAAATCTTTCCATTCATGATTACCGTACCGAAGCTGGTGATTGTCCGGCTAAGTAAGTACTCTCAACTAAACGCTATTCTTAAATATTTAAATAACTAAAGACATATTTCGAATTATAGGGATTGTATTTTACGTTCCGCACGTCAATCAAAATCTATTATCATTTCCAAGGACGTTAAGCAAGATCGGCGATCAAAGGTAATCATTTTAATAACAATAATAATAATCTAATTTATAATAATTTATATTTTTTCAATTTCAGAATCGCATTGCTATCAAGAATTAAATGTTTTTATTTTATTTGTTTTAAGTGTTGTATTGGATTATAGTAATACGTCCAATCAAATTTTTACAATTTTGACTCCAATCATGATCAAATTGAATGTGTATGTTTATATTAAAGTCGTTTAACTTAAGCACCAAAACTTGCGCGATTCAATTGTAATTATTTTGAAACTTCAAATAATATTGCAGTATATAAGGGCGATATGTACTCGATGCTCGGTATCGATAGATTGCCGACAGTCAGCTGTTTCCTTATCGATAGCTGATTGTATAAGCATGCACTAAGTGTTTGAGGCGGAATAGTAGTGAATCGAAATTGATTTAATAATGGAAAAACTAGTGTGCTCCACCATGAAAATCCTACAGATGCAGGTAGGCTTATAGGAAATAATTGGTTACTCTTATACTTAATGTTTTCATTCATATTGCAGATGCCCCAGGCTGTGACAACTGGCGTTCGAATGTTGGTTCCAGGTCTGCAGAACACGCTTCAGATGCAGCAGGTGCGCCATCGCCAGACGAAGCACTGGAAGCCCGAGTTCAAGCGACTACGCCGGCAGAAATTCATCAAAATTGAGCTACCCGATTTGCAACAGAAGCCGCAGGATATGAGCAAAGAGGAGATGCGCAGCCGGATGAAGGAGCGTGGTGTGTTTCCGCCACGTCCATGGATGGAGCGTCCGTTCCACATCAGTTGCACAGGCGGAATATTTGAGCCATATGTGCCCCCTGAGGGCGATGGCAAAAAGTCCATCATAACAACGTCCGGGGCCAAGCAAAAATTTGAATTTCTCGAAAAGAAATCTAAAAGCATGATGGCAGTGCGGAAAATCCGCTCGTACGAGGAGAGTTTTAGCAGCGATGAATTTGGCTCCCACGCCCAAGACCTCTATATATCTGCGCACACGCATATGGCGGCCAAGGATAAGTACAAAATACGTGAATTTGTCACCGAACGCTGTTATCCAGAGATGATGCACAACGTCAAGGACAAGACCATTCACTGGCGTTTTCTGCAGTCGCTGGAGCCGCCACGCCTCGTCCATGCACGTTGCACGGAAGTTATCACGAAGGAGAACCAGTTTGCCCAGATCACCGTGCGCTTTCACACACAACAAATGCTAGCCATTTACGATCGCTTTGGCCGCTTGATGCACGGCAGTGAGATTCTTACCAAGGATGTGCTGGAGTACGTTGTCTTTGAGAAGCACATTTCCAATGAGTACGGCAAATGGCGATTGCATGACAAGATCATTCCCGAATGGCTGCCAGCCAGGATGCCGTCGCCCATCACGTATCGCATCACAGACGACGTTGTCGAGGAAGCGCCACCCAAGCAGATTGACGCCGGTGAGCAGGCAAAGCAATTAGAGTCCGACAGCAGTCAGCAGCAAAAGGAGGTTAATATGACTACGACCACCGTATCACAGACGGCCGAGCACATCTCCAAACCCACATTGGCCATTTGATTGTACTTTTTGTGGGCTGCGTGGCGGCTCAGAAGATTACACGTTAACGTTGTTTGATGATGTTGAGGATAAAAAACCAAACCAAACATATATTTTTTAAACACATGCTTTTGATTTTTATTAACATTTAATTTATATAATCATCCTCAAAATCTTGCATTAACCATAACACGGATCGTTTGTAGAAATTATTGCAAGTACAAGCAAATATCCTCACAAATATGTAGGAGAGCTCATCAATAGGCATATTAAAATAGCGGTAGCTTGTATAATTCTCCATATCGCTTTGGTTATTTAGATTATTGAAATGTGTATTTCAATAAGCGTCAGTTATTTTATCTATGAGCGAGTGGTGTACAAATAGTTGAATTAAAATATGCGCTGAACATTATCGTTATTAGAACGTGCAGATTTGAGATCTGCGAATGTTAAGTGATATTAAATTTGTAGCCCATCTTTATGGTTAGCCTAACAGTTTACAGAAGGCCGTAACTTGATTAATATTATATTTAATAATATATTTCTTGACCATAGCTATCAAGCAAGTGGCCAGAGGACATCCCAGTCGTCCTTTTATTTTTCTAGAAAACAGATTTTGTGATTTTGATTTGTTTTATTTTGCCCTGTGCTGAGTTTCAACAAGTGCTTGGGTTCTTGAATGATCTGCACCTTACATTTGGAATGCCGATCGATAGACTTGGTCCTTCTGATCTTAAAGCATCACGTCCTTTGAAATTCTGCAGGGATCTGAGATTAGAGTTGATTTTTTGAAAATACAATAGCACTAGATTTTGTATCATCCTAAAAGTATGCTTTAAGAATTTAGTTTTACTGTTCAGCCTATAAGCATGCTTTAACTTTTAAACATTGCAGATAATATATAATACAGCGTTATTATCAATATATATATAAGCATTTATTTATTTAGTCAGGCTTAAAGTTAAGTGGAGCTCATTATAAATACACACGGATCATTTCATGGAGTGGTGGACACTACTAAAAGTTCGTCATGGTACACTTAAAACCTAGAAAACTACACATGTAAAATACAAATGTTAATAAATAGATAAGAGGGGTGGGAAATATTACGCCCCCCGCCCCTTAAAATATATGTACAAAGATCAAAGAATGAAGATCGCTCGGATCGGTTAAACGAAGCTGCTGCTGGGTTCATCGAGGTACGCACAACGTGTGCTCGTCTGCTCCAGCGACTTGCGTCCAATCTCCAGCGGTAATTTGCTGCCAAAGGACAAAGCTGTTGCTGTTGCTCCTCCGGCTGTTGCTGCTCCGATTGTTGTTGTGGGCGATGTTGTTGTTGTTGTTGTGTGATTGACAGTTGAGAATTTGTTGCAATAGTTACTGCCACCGATGGGAGCAACGCCCCAGTTCGATGGCTTAATGGGCAACACTTTGGGCTTGGGCGGCAGCGGTGGCGGCGGCGCTTTTGCTAATTCCTGTAAATCCTCCAGTGGCAACGCTGCCATCTCCTCCTGTGTGCTGCCCTCCAGCTCCACATCCACTCTCATGGGCGACTGCTGTTGGATGCGCGTTATGGACAGCCTTGGTGCTGGCTGGGGTGCATCTGCTGCGGGAAAATTCGTGGTGGGCTTGTTAACTGGACTCAAATTGGCGCGCACCTTGCGCAGCTTGGATGCGGCCGCATTGAGATTCTCCTTGTTCTTGAGAAAGTCAGGCAGATCAAAGTTAATCTCTGTGCCGCGCTGATCCTCTAGGCGCGCCAACTGTGCCCGCTTCAAACCCTCGAGTAGTTCATCTGCATCGAGAAGACCATGAAATGGATGAGCATGTGGATGGATTTGGGTTGCTACTCTCGCTGCTACTCACCTTGGTGCTCGGCTACTCGCTCGGTCAACTGCAGTTTGACTCCCGCTTTCAGCTTGGCTATGATGGGTTTGGGCTTGGGCGGATCCAGACTTGAAGCCGCCTCCTCGGAATGTTGACTGCTTGTGGATTTCTTTTTTAGCTTGGGCAGCTTGCTGCCTGGAATGTTTGCGCCGTTCTCCAGCTGCTGTTGCTGTAGATGCGTCTGGCGACGGATGCGCTCAAAGAGCGGTGAGTTCTCCGAGGGCGCCTCATTCGAGTGCATGGAGCAGAGATCGCTGGGCTTGAGAGCGACTGCATCCGCCTTACTCTGCAGCAGTTCATTGAACATCTTGTTCGTCAGCTCATCCAACTGACCCTGGGCGGAGTCAGCGTGCGCGAGTGGCGGGAGCAGCCTTGGGGGCTTCACGGGTTTACTATGCTTCGGCGGCATGCTACTGCCGCCGCCTAACTGAAAATCCGGATTGAGCAAGGCAATCTGCAGGCGCTGTCCATCCGCAACGGTTACGGGCTGCATTAGATCCATTGGGGCTTGGGTGTCGCGATGGAGCACCTGAACGCTATCCATTTGATACTTGTATTTGTTGAGTATGGGCCGGATGACTTCGTGCAGCTGCTTCTTGGGCTTGCTCTTCACGGAGATCACCTTGGGATCGGGTAGATCCAGCTTGAAGGCGACACGCCGCTCGATCAGCACCTCCTTGCCGGCCAGCAGCTGCGACGACTGCTGAGTATCGATGGACTTGTTGCTGCCCTGGAACACCACATCATAGTAAGGATAGATGAGATTACGCTTCTCCAGCAATCGTTCCACGAGCTGAGCCACCGTCTCCCCGGGTCGTATCTGGACGATGGTCGTCGCTCCGTCCGTTAGGATGACGCGGCACAGCGAACAAACACTATCCGCACTGGCACCGGCCGCCTGACCACCCCCCATCGGCACCGCATCGAAGGATGACAGCGAGGAGCGGGAACTGTGCAAATCACTCAACGAATTCTGCGCAGATCCTCCACCCGCACCACCGCCAGTCAGCAACGCCAGCAGTGGCGGGGGTGGTGCCTGTGACACCATCATTGGATTATGCTGCAGATCGGTCATCAGCTCGTTCCGATCGCGGGACTTACTCCGCGACTTGCGGTGCCAGGGCAAAAGACTCTTGCGTCGCCGATCTTCCGCATTGCTTACCGATTTCTTTAGCTATTCGAAAAGAGACGCAAACATCAAATGTATTAGAGTATGATGGATGGATAGTAAATAAAGAGTGGGAGGGATTAGCAAACACTCTTGATTATACACTCAGCGCAAAAATTGAGATGCATTGAAATCAGAGTTGTCTTCAAACTTAGATACTTACCTTGGGCGGGGCCACTACGTGAAAATGAATCTTCAGGAGCTCGTCGAGATCGGCGCCCGTGAAGGGCAGCGTCTGCTTCTTGTGCTCCGCATCCACGCATCTCTTGTAGAGATCGGAGCGGATGAAACGCTGATAACTGTCGAACTTCATCAGATTGAAGATTTGCTTCTGTGCAGCAGCAAAGATGTCTGTCGCGGCGCTGGCCAGTTTCTCGTCGCTGAGATTACGGGCCTGGGAATCGACGTTGACCGGATCGCTGCTGTTCTTGTCCAGATGCTTGCTAAAAATTTCAAGTGCCATCGGACCACGTTCCGCTTCTGATTCCGTGTGCTTGTAGCGCTCGCAGGCTGTCCAAAAGTAAATATTCTCCGCGGAGAATTCCTTTTTGAGGAACTCGGCAAAGGTTTGCATGCCGGCGGCATCTTGCAGCATTCGCTCAAAAGATGTGCCCCAGCCACTTGGACCAATTGGCTCCGGCTCCAGCGTGGACTCGGTCATCACACTCGACGGAGGCGGCGCCGGCGTCGTGACTATTTGTGGCACATGGAACACGGCCATCTGCAGCTTGGGCTGCGGCGGCTTTGCCGTTTTCAGTTCGTCCAGCACAAGCGTCTTGATGTACACCTCATTGTTCGAGGAGTTCATTGAGGCAGTGCGTCGCACTAGCGGACTACCGCCCGCGCCGCCGCCGCCAGCAGCTCCTCCTCCTCCTGCTTTTCCCACCTTGTCAAAGCGCGGCGTGCGAAACGATGATTGAACCCAGGCACGGCGGAACGGCGACGCATTGGAGGGCAGTGCACGGCTCTGTAAATATCGGGAATGATAGGAAATTATAATAAGCGATGTATAGTTTATATATAGACATCTACTATTACTAAGCGATGTTTCTTGAGCTTAGGCTGCTTCAAGTGATATTCATTTATTTATTCGACTCAGCAATATACAAAATGTAAAAAATAAATTAAATTAAAAGTAAAATGTAATATTTAAATTTATATTAAAAAAAAATGTATTTAGCGTCTGGTAATATTTAAAATTCAATATGGAAAAACAGGGTTGAATTGAAAAAAAAGAAAACAATTTCCATATTCATTTCCAAAGATCTTTGTGAAAATTCTACGTAGACGTATTTGACTAATTTTGGAAAATCCAACCCCTGCCTTTGAATTTAATTCGCAAGGGTGGCAAATGGATAATGAATACATTTACAAAATTTTGATTTATTTTCAATCGCATCAAACAATTTGTTTGAGATGCGTTTCTCATAATCAACCCTTGGCGGACAACAGATGCAGTTTTCCTTCGATCTAAATTCAACTCAAATCCAAAGCTGCAGCGGAACTGGTTTCCTGCAGAGGATTCAATTCATTAGATACACTCAGAAAAACATGAATCGCATTACTTTTTTGTCGCCAATGGCAGCTCACGTTATTCAGAAAGTGATTTTCTAAAAACCAGTTTACTTTTCTTAATTTTAAGTTATAATTTGCAAAAATGTAGAAAAAAGATGTCTAATATTTTGGGGATTTTAGTTAATAAAATCATATGTTTAATTTGAAACCGCTTACAATTTTAGTTCGATTCTAAGCCGAGAACCTTTGATTATTTTTTTTCAGTGTGTAAGTAAGAAAATTCTAAATTCTAATTCAAAGCAACTGCAAAAGTACTGTTATGTTCCGCTACAGAAGCAACTAAAACTATTTTGAGTGCTGTGCGTGTCTAATTGTATTCCAATGGGACTTTTGAGTTCAGGGGCAATTTACAAGTACAAATTGAGGGGCTGGAGGAGGTCGTGGGGCTGTAAGTCTGTCATTACCATGGCCAAGCCCCAAACGACAAAGACACGATAAACTTTTGAACTTTAATGTTTTCTGCTTTTGGTTTCTATTCTTTTTGTGGCAACAGTTGGCAACTATTGGCTGTAAAAGCCCCCCCCCCCCCCCCCCCTTTACCAACCCCGACTACCCTCGACCACAATTCTAATTGTGTGAACAAATTGTGAAGCTAAGCTATGTGTATATATATATAATGCATCTGTATCTGTATCTGTACATGCATAATTGTGATGAGTGTCGTTTCTGGGGCTGCCTGCCTGCCGGCCAATCCATTTACTGCACTTTGCTGATAATCAGTCTTGGCAGGCAGACTCGAGACTCAAACTCGCAGCTATTTATACAAATGTTTTTCTCTCCATATATATATATATATAAATTTTCTTTTCTGTTTCTGTACTTTTTCCAGCCGGTTCCCATCAACAACAAAATGGGTGAAAAATGCCATAGTAATAAAGTTGTGCAAATGTAAAAGGCGGCATCTTATGTGCATTGTGTGTCCGGCTAAGATGTGAGAATATCTTTAAGTAGATGCAAATTAAATTGTCTTAACAATTTCGGTTCTTAAGAGAAATATATTTTGTACATCGACTTATGCATAATGTATATAAAAATATATATACAACTCAATAACACAAAACCAGTTTGGATGTGCAATTGTAATAGTGGAAAGACATACACTCTAAAAATTTAGAGCATTAACAATAATTAAAGCCAGAAAACATTATTTACTGACTTTTTGAATTTTTTTTGTTTTGGATTGTTCAGTTTATTCCTATAGAATTTAATTGTATCAGCAAAAGATCGTAGAGTATCTGTCTGTCTTACATGATTTTGGGCTCAATCTGTGCATTTCCCACAACGTCCACGTTTAATGATGTTTTTTGTGTGCGAGATTAATGAATTCTGTTTCTAAGCTTGAGTTTCGCATAAGCCACTCACTTAAATCCCACCGAATATATATTACTTTACATATGTATAGAAAACTGGTATATCTAATGTGCTGTGTGCGAGTGAGCGAGAGAGAAAATATTGAAATTTAAAGCATTTCCGTTTTGAAATTTCCAAGCTCAGAGCTCAAAAGCCAATTTTCAGTCTCGAGTCTCGTTCATTAATAGAAACCAATTGGTTCGTTCGGCTCGTGTGATTAGATGGGATGCGATAGATGACTTTCGGATTGTATTGCAACAATTGCCTGGTCACGCTACACACACACACACACACACACACATTCATAAAATGAAAGCTGTCAAGCGATCCTCTCAATGTGCCTTGTGTTGCTGATAATATAATGTTTTTGGATTTATCTTTTATCTTCATTTATTTTATCTGAAATTCAATATAATATACACTTGTTTCCCATCACGCTTTTACTCTTATACCTATAACAGATTATTCAATTTAGACGACCTTTGGCCTCAGTTAATCATTCCATAATTAAAACAAAAGCGATTTGACAATGAAGTGCAATAAATTGCGGCTTATGTAAGCTGTTATTGTAAGCTGCATTTCCAGATGTTCTTTAGCAAACTATGAACAATATAAGCTTGGCAATTACTGTTAAGTCTCAAAAAGCAGTTGTTTATACAACTATTGAATTGAAAAGCTTCACTTTAAACAGTTAAGACTTTAAAAGCGCAATTTTATGAAACGGAAACATAAAAAAAATACACAAATATGTTAACAAAATTTCTTGCGTCACAAAGCTTTAAAGTGCCAGCAAAGATAGAATGCCGAAACAATGAGTATATTTCACTCACTTATCATATTTATGTACACACACGGACGCACTCACACATGCATGCACACACACACACACACACACACTCACAAACACACACACACATAGAAACTGGGTCGAAAGAAGAATTCATTCGGTAGATGCACAAGTAAAATGCACAAACTTCAGTTTTAAATGGGACCCAAAAAATAAACCTTGGGGTCAAATAAGTGGAGGAGCAGAAACAACAAGTGAATGAGATACAACAGAGAAAGACAGACAGACAGAGAGAGAGAGAGAGAGGGAGAGACATAGAGAGCGAGAGGTAGAGATGGCAACAAGTGAGCGCAGCAGCAGCAGAGCTAGCATAAATCAGCGTTGATTGCCAAACAATTGCAGACAGAGTGAGCGAGAGAGGGGAGTGGGGTGAGCGAGCGGGGGAAGGAGAGAGCGCTTTCTGTAAGTAGGAAATGAGCAATTTGCCAACGTAAATAATTAAAATAAATAAATAATCGGAATGACACAAAATGACGCGTTCAATGCGTTACAATTTTGCAGCAAAAAAAAGAGGAAAAAAAAGAAGGAAAATTACAATCGAATGTGAAATTGAAAAATTAGCGAAGCGCAGCAAAAGCCAAAAGCCGTGCAACAATGTAAATTGCTACACAACAGCAATTGATTGAGGCGGCAAAATTGTGTTGCTAGCTGCCACGCCTATTTTCATTTGCGTTACTATTACATTGGTTGTCCGCTTCAGTGGACAACACCCAACATGGACACATTTACTTTTGTTTTTGTCTTTTTGCTGTGGTTACGTTTAGACGACGCTGCTGTTGTTGTCTTGCCACATGTTGTTGCCTCTTCCTATTAAAGTCATCATCATCATCAGCATCGAGGAGACAGCAGTTGAAGTTGAAGTCATTGCGCTAAGTTTGCATTTGTTGTGCTTGTTGTTGTTGTCGATGATGTCTCGATGCGAAAGCCACAAGCGACAAGCAACTAGCGACAGAAAAAGCTCGCAACAACAAACAGAACACAAAACACAAACAAACAAAATCCCACGAGTGAATTAAACTTGAATGGCTTTATGTATCAGCTATATAATTTTGTTCAAAGCTTAATCGTCAAGGCGGCAAAAAGTAACACGATCTTATATGGGATATAAGATATACAAATCCCACCCTATATGTTTATATATAGATGGACAGCTTGGCGCCTCGTTCGGTAAGTGAAACTTTTGGTAATTGGAGCTCTCCTGCCGGAATCAGAATTCTAGTCGGTCCGTTGAACTACACTGAAGACTGCTGTTAACTTGTCCAGATTTTTCGGCTTCTGTTTCCGGGCTAAACAAATGATTCATCATAATTAAGTTGACTCGACAAATGAAGAACTACTTTCGGCCTACTTCAAATAAGCTCGAATTTAGTGCAGATTCCAGATCTTTGAGATAAATCACGTACTTTTCCCTCGATGGACCAAAACTTTCTTTTAATCGAATTTCTTAGAATTTAAAATATAACACAAATAAATATAGATATATTTGTATTATAAATGCATGTATAAGTTATATAAATATATTATTATAAAACAAAAACAAAAATTTTTTGAAAACGTCGAAAATCGCTTAACTTTCAAATAAATCACGTAGCTTTCTTAAGAAGCAAACCGAAGCAATCATGAAATCAAGCCCAAATAAACAACTTCTTATAATTTCCCTGGAGAAATGCCAAACAAAGTAATACAAACCGAAAATTTACCCCATATCGAATTTTTAGTCACTTTTTTAAGATATGCTTTTGATAATTTCCTGAAATGCGACACAGTTTCCAGTTTCCCCCGAAGTGCGCTGATAAGTACCGAGTGCACAAATAATGACAAATAAACTGCGATTAGGAGGGAGACTCATATCTTATCTCGAAAATGGGGTATATTTTCACTTGCAATTGTCCGAGTGTGCGAACAAGAAGAGCAAAAGAGAGAGAGAGAAAAGAGGCAGAGAGTGCGAGTCTTGTTAAGTGGCCAGTGGGCGTTTCGCAATTGAAAGAGAGAGCGAGGGAGAGAGAGGCATGCTAATGACGAAACTAACTAACCATAGTTGGTGAGCAGAGTTGACAAACTGCGTGAGTGCACACAGAACCTACCCGTTGCACTGCGTGCTTTGTTTTTGACTTCAATTATGCTTTGTGCTGTTGTTGCTGCTGTTGTTGATTATTTCAAGTATTCCAAAGGCGTGTCATCGCTTTGCAAAACGTTCACTGGTCTGTGCGCGTGTGTGTGTGTGTAAGCAAGCGCAAACGTGCCGCTTCTGTCATCAAAACACAAAACTTAACTTTGCACTTTTTCTTCACTTTCGGTTGTTATTTTCGTTGTTATTGTTGTGCTCGTTTTGGCATTGGGCTTTATAATTACTTTTTAGTAGTAATTTTTTTTCACACACACTTTTTGTGGCTCCCGTGTTTGTCTCCCGCATGCGAGAGGTCTCGTCGCATCTGCGACTCGTAGCCCCAACGTGTATAAAGTAACTGACATCGTCAGATGTTGCGCTCGACCAGCTGCTGATCAGACCAAACAAACACACACAAAAATCTATCTGTGAGTTGCGCACAACCGCATCGAACACAAATCGCAGCGAACGCAACTTGTTGCAGGCGCACATCTATGAAGCGCTGATTGGAGCGATCTGTAAAGTTTTTTTTTGCTGAGTGTGCTTCTAGGGAAGACCGGCGGCAGCAACTTGTGGGTGGACTCACCTGGTGGAGTCACAACACCAAAGTAAAACCTCAAACGTTACAAGCAGATGAAGCAGAAGAAGCGCACCCTCAAACATGTATGCTCGATGTGTTCGATCTCACTCTCGCGGCTGACTTGCCTGATATCTCTTTTTCGAACTCGACTCCATGCAGCTGTATTGTGTGTGCGAGTGTGTTTCGAGTTATTGCTTACTCATGTTCCTATTGTTGTTCGTTGTGTGCTGCTATATGCATGTAAGTATGTATATATTTACTTATGTTTGTAAAATACATTTTTGCCTTTGTCTTTGATGTTGTTATTGTTGCTGTGTATTGCCTATTTACCTGACACAGCCGGCTGCTCTTTTCGCTTTTGTTGTCTCGTTTGCTTGCTTATGAATGAAATTCACACATACGCTTAAATGTGTACATATACATGTATCAATTGTGGGTGTGTTTTGCTGTCTCTTTCTGACTTACTATGTTTCCTTTTGCGCAGCTGGCAAGCTAATTAAACGTTAAGCAATTAATTTTTTAGTTGCCATGGCTTTCGTGTTTGTTTTTTTATTATCTAGCTTTTGCTTTCAACAATTTATAGCACAAGCAATGTCCATATAAGTATGCAGCAGAAATTTTAATGAACTGACTTAAAAAGAGAACACATGCATTAAGAATGTTGCAAGTACATAAATAATGTGCTCCAAAAATAACTGTACTGCCGGCGCAAATAAATTAAAAGCATACAATTCGTTGCCAAATAAACAAAGAGAATTGAAATAATTAAAATGCCAAGCAATTACAGCCGATAGATGGCGAGCAAAAAATGCGGGCAACTCTTCTCGACTATTGTCGTACTTAGCACATGTATTCAATTAATTTGCAAAAGAGCGAGAGATATAGAAAGAAGAGTGCGTGGGGACGTACAAAAAAAGAATAGCGCGTGGCGTTTAGCACATGACCCCTTGGAATAATGCCGGCAACATTTCCTTGGATCAACACATGCACATAAATTCAATGGTTATTTAAGATTTGTTTAGTCCAAATAATTGTTGCCAGGTGGCGCATTAGTGCCGCTTTTTTCCTGCGATTTGTGCAGAAAATTTAGTTAAACAATTTACGGAGCGAATATTTGTTTTTAAATATGTGCGTTAATTTCGTGTGCTGCGTGCCACATTCTTAAACGAGGAGAGCTAAGAATATCACGTTTGTACATATTTTTTGTATTTCTGAACAATTGGCTAAAATGCACACAAGCATTAAATTAAATATCCGGCATAGCGATTGCTGTTGTTGTTGCTTAACGTTAATTTTATGAATGCCAATGCGGGTCATATGCGTTTCGGACGATCCGGCGTTATTCGAAAGCGGAAGAACTCAACTAGATTATGTACATTAAAAATACACAAGCAAACACATACACATACTCGCATATATGTATAAGTAATGCATGTGGGAATCAAGTTCTACTCAATGACGATTCTGAACAATTTTGACTGTTATAAACAGTTACATGCACAAACAGGCATACATAGATGTATGTATGCGTGTGTGATTCTAATTCATTTAATAACGATTGTGAACAATTTGCACACTCAGAGAAATCGCCATTCTAAATGCTGCCGGCGTAGTATTTTATATTATTTAAATTAAACGAACTCAATTTGTTTCAATAATTCAATCGATGATGATTGTTCCTGGATTAAGTATAAAATACATGCACAGCTTACAGAAGAAAAACTTTCTTTTTAGGTCTAAGATTCTTCTCCTTTGACAACGCTTGTACTCGATTTAAGTACAAAGCACACAATATTTTTCCAAGTGTACGAATATATTGTCGTTTATCAGCACTCAAATTATTTATTGTTAAGTGATTCAGATATCTGAAGACTTTATTCACGTGGGCTGAATGACCGCTTGCTCATCATCAGCCACAACAACCACAACAATAACAGCAACAACAATAACAAGAAGCGAAAACCAATTGGGAATTATAAAAGCACGACACGCTGATGGAAAGTGAAATGATTGAGTTGAGATTGGCGTCAGTCATGCAAATTGAACAATTAGAAAGTCATTATGGCAATCAATGAATAAATACAATCGCCAATTCAATTTCAATATGTACATCCCACAATAAAAAGTGTGAATTTTGAATGAATTACGTTTTGTTTTTCTTTCGTTTTGAAATGATTCCCATTTGTGGCTCAAACATAGTCAACCATTCATAGATGTTTGTGGGCGATTTGTAAAGTATCAATTAGTATTTGCATGTTAATTGAACAGTTGTATTTCTCGAGCGATCTACCCAAGTGAAACTAACTCAGTAAACAGTAGTTGTAGATGATAAAATGAATTGCCTAGCCTTAACTTTGATAAAATCGATGGTTTAGGTTTTAATTAACACTATGAGGCCTCTATTGGAAGCCAAAAAATCCAAGAAACAAGCGATAAAAAACATTCTTAATAGCGATAACAATTCTATACTCGCTACTAAAAATATTTTATTTGTAATTATTTCAATAACTGCGATTTAAGTCATTTTAGGGCTAAAATAAATATAAAATTTTTCTAAAATTTGGTTTTCTGTTAAAAAAGTGCTTTTCAAGTGGCATAAAATTGAGACTGATTTTTTTTGGATTTTTAGTTAATAATTTTTTGATAATATTTAAAGGACTATCATAAAGTCTTTTAACCAGTAACCATTTAAGCAATTAAATATACTTCAATTAGAAGCAAAAATAAAGTTGTTGTGTAACTTGGTTTTCTAAAAAGCTCAAAACCACTGGAACAGTTCTGGCATTACTGCTCATGCTATGGTTGATGTCAGAGCAATAAGTCACTGATCAAGAAGAGGCAACATCTATCCAATAGATTAGCAGTGTAGCAATAATAATAAATCGTTTTTTAAACACTTAAGCTCAGGTAAACACCAAACTAATCCAAATGGTTTTGATCAATTTATGGATATTTTCTATAGAAAACGAGAAATATCTGCTTCCACCTAAAAACATTTGAAATCACACAAAACCAGAAAAGTCGTGTTTAATTCCGCATATATCCGACCAAAAATTCCCACATAAATCAAGTACGGGGCACTCAAAATCGCATAGATCTAACGCAGATCAACAATTGCGCAATTTCATTTCGAATTATAAACGATTCTTATTTTGGAGGCGGCAAGTTTGGCACGCGATAAACCTTTGAAATACAAATTGATGAGCAGAGAGCAGTATTTACAAAAATACACATTTTAAATTTTATTGAAAAATAAACTAAAGCTAAACAATGTACACAGGTCAGGTATTAATTTAAACTAAGCTAGGTGGTGCGAACTAAATTGATGCTAAACCGATCCGCATTATGTGTGTGGCAAGTAAACACGGCAAACTGCCGCCATATGGATGCGAAATGATAGAAGATGACTCGGGCGTAAATAAACAACTTCCTCCGAACAATTATGTGAAGCTTAAAAGTAAACAAATACAAAATACAAAATACAAACATACTTAAAAAGCTAATGGAACGCAGCTGGTTGCATGAATTCAACAATTCAACAATAGATACGCAATTCTCAATTCACTTTGCGATGCGACAGGCATGAAAATCTGCGCACTTAGCGAAAAATCTTGTTACTAATTCCAATTAGAGTTTCTTCAAATTTCAAATAGAATTCAGTTTTGGTGTATAGAACATTAGAATTCGTTGTAGTTTTTTGAATAACACAACTTTAAATGCTGACTAATTTTTAGATTCAATATATAACTTGAGTACTTAAAATAAGAACCAAATGGTTGAAAATAATCAAAAATTAAAATTTTTTTTTAAATGAGAACAAATTGTGTTTAGCTTAATACTGAAAAATTGCTTAAGTTTAAGATTTTGGGAATTAAAAAAAAATGAAAAGTTTGAACTAAGAACTTCATTCTGTCGATTCTTTCCAGGATTTTTGTGCTTAATGATTTGTGAGTGTTTTTTTTTGAGTGTATTTGTTTGTTTCTAAAAGTGACTCACTCGCATCACGTTGCTCGTTGCATCGCCAATTGGTGGCGGCTTGGTGAAGTCCAGCTGCTCCATTGCATCCGGATCGCTGAGGGAGCGTCGCAGCGTTGTGACGGATGCGCGCTTGGCATGAAAGGAGCCGCGCAGGAAGCGGGCCAATTCAGTGGCCGCATTTCGGCAGAGGGCACGTGGCGGTGTGATCTTGAAGCTAGGCAGGAGCGGGGCATGCATCTCGAACGAGGAGTCCGGCGAGATGTTGCGACTGTTGGAGCTACTAGTCGAGCTGGCCGATTCCGTTGTCAAATTGGAACTGGCCGAACTGATGCCATCGTCGTGCTCCTCATCCTCGGAGGCGCTTAGTGGCTGGCAGCCCTGCTCCAGCTCCTGCTCCACATCCTTTTTGACGCGCAGCAGGATTGGCGAACTGCTGCGACTGGACTCCAGCTGGGGTTCACTGCATTTGCTGCTGCCCATGCGACGCTTGGACGCGAGGCTGAAGAACTGCAGCACACGAGATGCACTGCGGCAGCTGCGACGCTCCGCTTGGACGCGTGCCAGTGCCATTGGCGGCGGCATTAGGTCCTCCGCCTCGGCCGACTTTCGCTGCGTCGGAGCGTCCTCGAGCTCCTCCAGTTCTTGCACGGGCTCAATGTGTATCTGGGGCGATGCACTGCGTCGTCCGCTGGCACTGCGATAAATCTGCTTGGCCTTGCGGCATAGAAACGGCGACATGCACTTGTTGCTTGTGTCTTTGGGTGTGGAGGCGACACTTTTACGCGCCTCGAACTCCTCGACAAAGCGTGTCAGCTGCTCCCGATCCAGTTCGGTGAGGCAACGATGACGCTGACGAACCATTTGGGGCGTGTCACCGCCCATCAGACGTGGACTCTGCAGTATGTTTTTGATCTCAAAGCTGGCATCGAAACAGCTGCCAGAATCGTTCAGCTGGCCCAAGGATTGCACAAAGCGATCCACCATGACGCAGATGTTGTTGTTTGTTTTGTTGTTGTTGTCGCTTGGTTTTGTTGTAAATGTTTCTATACTTTTCGTAGGCACTGTTGCACTGCTGCTGCTGCTGCTGTTGCTGCTCATGGCGCGCACCTCTTCTGTTGGCTGTTTCAAGTTGTTGGTGGTAAAATTGTTGTTGTTTTATTTCGTTTGTTTTCTATTTGCCGCAATTTAAACGCAAATTATTCTGGGGCTGACGAAGCGTGCGCTTTTCTTCGCTGTTCGCGTTCAACTGAATTTTCCAGCCCAAATGCCACAGCAAAGGTAAACTTTGCTCACACACACACACACACACATATATATACATTGCGAACATATGCGAAAAATTGGTGAGAAAAGCCATTTTCATGCTACACTGAGAGAAAAGCAATACAACAACACTAGCTTAGGTTTTTTTTAAAGCCCAAACATTGATTACAAATATTTTCACACCTCCAATTTGCTCAAAATTTCCAAAAGGTAAATAAGAATTTAGGAAGAATTTCAAGAACTTATTCAGATGCTTAGCTGGAAATACATTCGATTATGCAAAAACTTTCAGTTTCAATAAAGCTCAGGAATTATTTCATAGCATTCAAACCGCATTAAATACTTCAATGTCAAAAAACTAACACACAACAAAAATATATTTTCCCTTTTCGCTTTTCCAAGGACTAACTACCCCTAGTTGTGTGTTCAATTCAAACACCCACGTTTTTTCGCTCAGTGTGGGCAGAACAAAAATGTGCGTATTCCACAAAGAGGATTTGCTGCTGCGGTCAGGTGTGGTAAGGGCTAATTGTGAGAGGGAGGTGGAGGGGAAAGATGCCAATTTCTGACGCAGTTGAGACGACACAGATGACTGGGCGGAGGCAGGATTATGATGCAGCCATGGAAATGAAATGAAATGACGTCTTCGAGTGTTGACTTCAAGCAATTTTCGCCATTTCTTTATTGTGCACGTTTTGTTTGTATTTTTTCTCATTTTTTGTTTTTTTTTTTGTTTTTTTCTTGCGCACTATTTTTTTGCCTTGTGCTGTGCGAGGTGTGCGGAGCATACTTAATGAGAGTTGCACAGTTTTTTTTTTTTTATGAGTGTACGTACACACATCTATTCAAAATTCATATATGGCAGAGTTGTCAACTGAACATGACGATGCGTCATCGAAGTGAAAATTTGTTGACTACTTTTATGCAATGGTTCAGCGCAGCTGAATAAAAGCATTGCGGATATGCCAAATTTCAACTTTTCATTTCAATGCGCAATTTCAACAAATATGCGAACTAAACAAATTTAATTTTTCTTTTTTTGGACACCCAAAATAAGTTTCAGTTCGAAATTATTGTGCGGGCCCATAAATTACGAACAGGTGTAAGAATGGCTGAACTCACAAGGGGGTGGATCAGGATCAGTTAGAGAACACTCGCGAAGGGAAACTGCTGGGTCTCGAGTTAAGATTAAACCTTAAAATAACGATTAAATAAACTATCGGCTTCTTAGCTGATTTCTATATGCAAATCAATTTTCATAAATTAAAAATCATAATTACAATAAATTAATCTCCATTTTAGCACATATAATGAGACATTTTATTGCTTTATCATTTAGAGCAGATAATAAATTATGATAATAATTAACTACACGTGAATTAAAGAGTTTGTTTTACGCTCTATATACCCCAAAAAAAAACGAATTAATCGCTCAAACAGGGCATAAAGACTGCTAATTATTGCAGTAGCGATATATTTATGTGCATTCCAATGCCAAAGTACCCAAATAGTTCGTGTGCCAAAGAGCTAAAACAAAAGCAACAATCATTTATCAAGAGAAATGACTTAATAACAATAAAAGCAAATGCAAAGTATAACTTTTATTTGTGGCCTTAAAAACACACACAAGAGCTCAAAAAACACATGTTTGATAAGCAAATAGCTTACGGCTATTAAAGATAGCTTCCTTATGGGAGTAGCTTACCAAAAAAATGGTCATCATAAAAAAGTTCAAATACTAAGCGTAAATTATGGCTAGTTAAATTTTCATGAGCAACGCCTACTCCCGTAAGATCGTCTCTCCAGAATTCTAGACGTCATTCCCATCAACCGAAAAGCCACAACCGATAATTGTATAATTAACAACAGAAATCGCTAAAAGTCACGACAACATCGAATGAATAAGCTAAGTAAATTTGTACATATATAAAAATACATATACAAAAATACATACACGTACAAAGTCACGCCACGGAGAAAATGACTAAGCTGAGAGTCTCCAACTTCCACTAGAGATCTACAAAAAGATCAAAGCGGTTGTTCTTTATTTATTGTGTGTGACATCATTTTACGGGCAATGAAAGCATTATTATTATTTTTAAATGTCAGCTTTGCGCTTTACAATTTCCGGAACCATTCTTATTTTTATTCCTATTAAAGCTGCCCAGCAAAATTCCACGAAAACTGTCAAAACTTCAGTTTTTTTCCACACAAATTTTCGGTCAGTTTAATGGAAATTCTAAACAATTTGAATTTAAGCGGAATTCATTGATGAATTTTGGACCTGCTGAGAGGGGCATAAATCTAGGCAAGAACCAGCTGTCCGAGTTACACAAGTCGAGCGTGCCCCAAAATTCGGTGAATACTTTGCGTTTAAATTGCATTGTTTATAGAAGCAAATTTTCTTGTAGAGTTCTAGGTAAAGTCCATTAAAAAAAGCACACACTATTCCACACACACACACACACACACACTTCCAAAGTGTTGCATCAAACAAATTTGTCTAACGGGAAAAAACACGGACGCGTCATAGTTTAAATATTTAAATTCTTGATTTTTTTTGGCATGTTAATTGAAGCGCGCGTTTTGTGCGCGATTTCGGCGCGTTTTTCGTAATGACGTTTTTGTGGGGAATTTTGAGTTTATTTTTACGGCAAATAACCTCCGCAAAAATTTCGCACAATATTTTTGGTTAGCATAAGCCAAGTGATGCATTTGCGTGCGTGCGTGTGTATGTGTGTGTGTGGGTGTGTGTGCACAGTTTATAAACTGGAAAAATATTTTCATGCTCTTTGACTATTGTTTTCTTTTTGAGCGATTTATTTTTAGCAGAAGAAACAAGCCGCAAGGCTCAATATAGACTTGCGATTTGTTTTTCTTTGGCCAAACGAAAATCGTTTGATTTATCCACGTACACAATGCGAAAAAAACAAGGCAGCGCTGTGCTCTGGGTCAACAGCAATTAACACAACTGGAATTTTGAAATTTGTATTTGTGTATTTGTATATTTGTTGCTCTTTTTGCGTTTTCAATAACACACACTTTGTTGTTTGAGAACGTTTTTCAATTTTTTAGTTAGTTTTTATTGTGATTATTCGATTTTGCTGTCATGCGTTGCGTACGAGCTGCGCTCAAAGACTGATTCACTTACTCAACGCTGAGCTGACGACGCGCTCTTGACTTTTTCACTGCTGTTAACTTGGCTCAGTGACAACAGCCAACAACAACAACAACAACAACAACAATCAACAATCAACAGGCAACAACAACAACAAACCACGAACGGCAGCTGTTGAGCTCGGGCAATGTAAAAAGAGCGCGTGCGCCGCGTTTTTATTCATTTGTTGTAGTTGTTGCTTCTTGGCTTGGTGGTTGATCAAGCGGCAGTTGTTGTTGGTATTGTTGTTCCTATAGCTACCATATACCAGTTAGTCATTCCACTGGCACCTGAGCCAGACCCAGGCGCCCAGAGTCAGGTGTTTTTATTCCATTCCGCTGTCGCTCTTCCCTCTCAGCTCGAAGTCAGCTTTGTAATTTTATTCCTTTTTTGAGTGTATAAAAAGCGCATATTTTATTTTTATTGGGTATGCATTTTGCAATCAGCTAAATTAAAAAACTGCAAAGCAAATATTCATTTGTTGTCCAGTATTTCGAATATTTCAAAAGTTCACATTAGAACTTCAAGTTCTAACAATATCTTTATACAAGTTTTTATACCCTAAAGCCCCTAAAAGAATGGTGCTTAGGGTATCTACTAGTCGAGCTCTCTCTCCCGACTTAATACATTCTAACTTGTTTAAATTAGTAACTTAGTTAGGTGTGCCTAGAGTAGATATATATATTATTAAGATAACAAGTATCAATGCAAACATTACTAACCACTTAAAAAACTGTTGAACTCTCCAAACATTGTTGAAGTTAAGATCTTTATCTATAAAATGACCTATAATAGGATCATAGCAGAATGAAGAATTATATATTGGATTACTTTAAGACATGATGTACAGCAAATTCTTAGTTGTTCTATTTATGTATCATGATATGGAATTAGCTTATCTTTAACTATAAATACTGTTCCTATTTGTAGGCTATGGTACATTGACCGCTCAGGGGTTCTTGGGGGTCTCAGCCATATCAATTTAATAGGTTTCGTACAAAAGGTTTTCGTGGTTCACACAATTTTAGCAAAACAAATGCTGACGCACATGAAACAGTTTTTTGCTTGTGTTTTTTTTTTTGTAATTTAGAAGGAAACATCAGTTGCTGTTGTTATTTGATCGTCTACATTTAAATAATTTATTAATAAATTTATATAAATATGTGCTTGGCCTTTAGCTGATAAGCGTTTAATCAGAAGCGTTCGTTTTTTCTTTTCATTTCTGAGTACTGAATACTCTTCACTGATTTGCTGCCTGACAACGAATACAACATTCAACATTAAACATTCTCTTTTTGGTATCGCTTAGATAAGTGCAGCAGATGCATGTCTCGAAATGATGCACGTTTCCACATGCACATTGAAATGGCTTCTTTTCAGAATTCCCACACAGCGTCAGCTGGCAAATACGTTACAAAAAAAAAATACGTTAAAGCAATATCGGTGATAAGGCCACTCGGTGGCTTACCGTTCTACAAACTGAAGTCAAGTGAAGTCACCTCAACTCAATGCCTGAATAATTAACATCAAGTCAAATGATTTTGAGTAACCTGCTCAGTTCCCATGACACTGACACATGATGAGGGGCAAGAAGAAGGGAAGGGAATGGCAGGGAGGACGGAAGGAAGAAAACAACACACAAAAGGTATTTTCCAGCTGACGACGCTGCTAACTTATGTGGCACGAGGGTTGTTTTTTCCCCTCACTGCTGCACACCTGCAACAGTAACTTAATGTGGCATGTGCCCCTGTTGCAGGTGTACCGCCAAAAAGCAACCG
Source organism: Drosophila cognata (assembly GCA_035041535.1). Lineage (NCBI taxonomy): Eukaryota > Metazoa > Arthropoda > Insecta > Diptera > Drosophilidae > Drosophila > Drosophila cognata. The sequence goes on along the minus strand of JAWNLC010000571.1, from coordinate 4,120,762 downwards.
CGCTGTGTCTGTGGCAACCTGTTAGAGCAGAATTTGTAGAGGATTGCATGCCGCTTTAATCACTATGCAAGGTCTTAAAAAAAAAAATACACTGTGCAAAAAAAGACGCACTAAATTAAGTTCGAATGTCGAAAAAATCCATTAAGATTTGAATTGTACGTTTTAATAAACCTTTGCAAGATTCCTGGGGTTATTTAAATGCAAAATGGTTCAACATTTGTTGCATAACTTAAGGAAAACCCAGAAAAAATCCAATCAGACAAAAACAAAATAAAAAAATTAGTATAAATTAGTTAATCCCCACCATAATAAGTTATTCACGAGATCGGACGTTTAAAATTGAGTTCCTAGAAATGGAAGACTCTGAATTGATTGCATCACACGTAGCATGAATAATTGGTGTCTGGAGGCAGTATATCCCAATCATAGTCAAACAATTCCAATCTACTTTGATGAATATGATATTGTGTAAGAAATACTACGACATATTCTCACTGTGTACTGTCTCTTATCTTGCTGAACATTTCTCATATCTTGTTTTTAAAAATGACGCACTTCCTATAGCGATGAAGTAGTCCATAATCGGATATCGAGGGGGTCTTCACAGGCTATATATATGTATATACGAGTATACTTAAAATAATTAAAGATTGTAATAAACAACTTATTAATAAATGTAAATAAAAAACTAAATATTTCAAGAGTTGACCGCATCTTTATATATAAACCCATTTGGATTATAATAATTTCTAAAAATATAAAAAACAAGTGCATAACATTTATAGCAATTAGCAACCCTCTCAAAATATGAACAAATTTCTGTACAGTTCATGTTATTTATTTATATTTTTTACTTAATATGTGTACACTCAGAAAGAAGCGATCTGCATTTTGGAATATCACAATGAAAGCGATATGAAAACAAAATTCTAAAAATTACAGTCATTTTTCAATTTTGCAGAAATGAAGATGAAAAATTCAAACAATTATTATTATAAAGAAAAATTCCCTTCAGAAAATAATTCATATTGTAAACACACAAAAATGAAACACTCCGGGAATAAGACATATTTATATTAAAATTTTTGAATTAACCAAAAAAAAAATCCCTTGTTTTTGGAAATATACCTTCTGATTAATGAGGTGATTTACGCTTGGCGCCAAAATTATGGCGATTTTCTTAAGTCCACATTTATTTTTTCGAGTGTAGTAAATTCCAAGTAAGTTTATATATCTCTTTCAAACGCAACTCATTAGTTATCAGACTAAGTAGAATCGAGCATTATATATGTGTACAGGTATTTAGAGTGAATAACACAATTTCTATAGACTTGATAATATGGGGCAGGTGCCTAAGACTAATGCAAACAAATGAGTAATCGGATATTGATATCGGGATGGATGGGAGTCGACTGTGCATGGGCTGCAAGGGGTGGCTAAAACAAAAAGAAGGTAACAAAGTGTGTCGACAAGCTCATGAAATGCTCGCATGAGCAAATGAAAATGTTCCAATTGAAAGTTGACAAGCTAAGAGAATGTATTATTCATATATTTGTACGGCTATTGTTTTTATTAATTATACATATAACCGGTCAGTAAGCTTGACAAAGGTCAACGGATCTCAAAAATAAACATTTAAGACACTCTGCCTTAAAAGTATTTATACTATACTAGATGTATATAAATATATGCTTACCGGATTCTTATCGGGGCATAGGCCACAAGTGAGTGCTTGAAACGACATTATTTTCACGAATTTTTGACTTGCTTACGTTCCGTTCATAAAGTATTCCAAACCTGCCGACACTTAATGACACTTTATTGTGACAAAATACAGCCAATATGAAATTCGCTGGGCTCTTGAACTTGTGCTAAACTTTTATGAAACAATTTATTATTGTATTTTTTTCGCGTATAATAAACCCGACGACGTGCACAATAAATATATATAAGTATGCATATGTATATATTATTTTTTTTTGATTGAAAATAAAATATTAAAAAACAAACATATTGAGCAAAAATCGACAGCACAACAAAAGTGAAAACACAACGAGCAATAAACTACAAATCGCGTCGAATAAAAAACCCCACACGGGGGGCGGCGACTTCTGAGCGAGACGGGGGGTGGGGGGAGGTGTGCGGAATCGAACCGAGAACACGGAGCGCCAATGCAAAGGTCAGCAGACGATGAAGTCAAATGGCGGCTGCGAATTGTGTAAATATGTTTTGTTCCCCCATTAGTTGCCGTAGATTGAATTAAGTCCGCTCGCCATCAACATCGACAGCAGCGTCGCAGTCGCAGTTGGCGTCGCAGCCGCCGTCACAGTTAACTTCTTGCTTTGAGTTGTCGCATGACGTCACTGAGCGATTTATTTTTAGCGACCGATTTACGATTTCCTTATCACAGAGTACGTGACGCGAACGCTTAACTTCGCAACGCCAAAGCAACGGTGGGCGGAGGCTGCATGCACGAGCACGGATAGGGGCGCGACGGGGGAAGGGTACTAGTACAATATATAATTTTAAAAAAAACACCTATTTCAGAAGCGTCGCGCCGACTACTGAGCCACAGCAGACAGCAGCAGCAGCAGCAAAGCCAAAGAAAATCACATGCACCAACACCAAAGCACATATATTCCACATGTGTGTCTGTGTGTGTGTGTGTGTGTGTGAACCATTTTGGGGTCGCTTATCGAGGTGCACACTGCGAGAGGGAGTGGGGGAGAGGGGGGTGGGGGTAGAAGTCAACGGCGCGATAAGCTTAGCAAGCAAGCTCGCAGGTAACAGCTAACAGCACAGCAATGTTTACAAGTAAACAAATCACAAACAACGCAAAGCAAAAGTTTAATTCAATCACCAAAAATATGCATTCAAAAAAAATAAAAATCAAATAATTTTGAAGTACAATTTTTTTACAAAAACTTAGAAAATGTGTGCGATTTGGAAATTTGAAGCCAACTTAAACCATCATAACAAGTAAGAATTCTGTAGTCGAGTGAGCTCGACTACGATATACCCTGTTAAATATATTCTAGTTTCATTGCCTAAACTTTGATTTAAAAACACTTTTACACTTTCAGATGTAAGCATGATCGGCGGAAGATAGTAATGATATCAATGTGATAATACATTTTCGACCATAACTTGGGTAATACTTATTTCATCTTGTGAAATTTGTTCAGTTGTTCAATCATATGTCAATTTATATTTTGCCTTCAAAATTATAGCATTTGTTGTTATCGGAAATCGATTTCTTATCGATATTCGCTAAATGGATGCAGTTATCGATCAAATAAAGTAAACTTGATCTGCGTTGGGTAAGCAAGAACTTCTATTAAAATTTGAAGTCTCTAGCTTTTACAGTCTGATGATGACTAAAGAATATATCCTGCTAAAGAATATATCTATACTTTACGGAGTCGGAGATGCCTCCTTCTGCCTGTTATACACATTTGCACAAAACCAATAAACCCTTTTTAATCATTTTCAATGGGTTCAAACTAATATCAAAATTCTGATGAAAAGAAGTTGGAAAATTATGGTTTGATGTAACCAATTGCGCAAAGCTTTATTCCCAGTAGAATAAGTGCCGAGAACTTATGGTGGTAATACCTTTTTATAATCTTACAGAGTTTATTATAATTTTGCAGTGCGGAAGACGTCTCTGTCTCGACAAAGTAAATATATGCTTCCCACAACTACAATTTCATATCATAAATCGATATATATATATAAAGTAATTTTCGATCTCTATTATATAAAAAATATAACTCACCCCCAGATCGGGTTCACTGTTGGTAGCTTCTAGTAGGCAATGTGTGGATGATGTGGATGCTGACGAGAGATTCGCCGTTGGATTTGTGGCTTTGTGAATGTTCTGGAGACTGGTCCAAGTGTCCATGGGTTGATCTGTGCAGCCAGCCAGCACCGTTGACTGGATGCTATCGATGGCCTCAAATCCAAAGGATTGACGTGAGCGCGGCTTGCCAAAGACTTGAGCGCTCAGTTTGGATGGAGTGGCTGCTGATCCGGCTGCTCCCGTTGCTCCTGTGCCCGGCTGCAGGGATCGTCGTGTCTTGCGGGGCACACAAGCCGGATGAATGAACATGTGTGGCTCATCCAGCGAGGGGGCCGTCGAGTGCAATGAGATGTCATCCATGGAGGCGACAGCAGCCAAGAAAGGCGGCTCATCATCATCATCATCCACCAGAAGATTGAGAACATCATCGCAGGAGCGCGTGCCGATGAGATTCGTGGCCGGACTCTTAATCAAATTGAAGCTGGCCAGCAAATTGGGGCGACGCAGCGAGCACGAGGCGGACGGTGATTTGGGATCAGGATCGGGCATGGCGCGTACAGTCAACCGATTATCGGGCACACCCACAATGCCCAGCGGACGCGCTGCAGCCGGCAGTGGCGGCAGTGGGGCATGGCCAAGTGCGCCACAAGCTGCTGCTGCGGCGGCAGCGCCAGCAAAATCCACGACAAGAATGCGATCCGAAATGTTGGTGCAATCATTGTTGAAGCCAATGCCCGAATCCGAATTCGAGGTGGTCGTCGAAATCTCGCTGTGATTCGATGGCTGCGGTGAGTGAGCAGCAGCTCCAGCACCTGCTCCCGCTCCAACTGCAGCGCCTGCCTCATAATCCTGCTGTGCCTGTGCCTGCTGACTGCGACTGGCTGGCGGGAGGATGCGCATAGTGTACATGCTCCGTATGAGATTCACGACATACTCCGAATTGTTGGGAAACTCGAGGCACAAATTGGAAATGGGATCACGGGTGCACTGCAAACGATACTCATGGGCACGCCCCAAATGCTGGACATGATCAATCAGCTTCGTATCGATGACAAAGACATGACAGCTATGAGAGATGCTGATGTGATTAGCATTCGATTTATTATCCTCTACCTCGTATTCCTCATCGATTTGTGTGTTATGCACAGCGCTGGTGACCAGGCCAAAGAAGCGATTCTCACTCTCCGACGATGAGCTCACATAGTTGAGACGCGCCGAGGCATATGTGGCAAGGGTGGCGCCACTGGCACTCTGCAGCCGCAGCATATCCGGCGTAATGCACATAAGGACAATCGTCGGCTGGCGTTTCTCCTGGCGCAGTTTGCGTATGCAGGAGCGCACCGTCTGCAGCTTGGAGCTGTGCGATATCTGCTTGGGCATTTCAATGGTGCCCAGATAACCAACAATTACCCGATATTCCAAAGCAGCGCTTCCCACGGCACGCACCATGGCGCTTACATTGGCCACATCCGCACATTTGGCCAAAGCGGATGACGATGGTAACGGTAGTGGTGCATCCTCCAGCACCGGACGCAGTATTGCATGATCTGCCACAGCAGCAGAAGCAGAAGCAGAAGCAGCAGCTACTTCCACTTGTTGTTCGATGGCCTTCTTTTGGGGCGAGTTGCGCAGCCTGTGAATCTTGGATTTGTGGTGGAGAAAACGCGGCTTATTCCGCACACCACTGCCCAGACTGGCGGCCAGCAGCTGGCCACGAGCACTGCGCTGTATGTGAAGCGTGGCATTCGCGTTCTCCTCATCCGAACTATCCGAATAATAATTCTCGGCAATCTGCATCCGAATGCTGCCAAAGGAATTTCCAATCAACTGCACGACTGTCTCGTGCGGCAGCTTGGACACATTGAGTCCATTAACCGAGATGAGAAAATCGCCGGCACGTAAACCCGCCTGCTCCGCGGGTGAATTGCTAATGATGCAGGACAGGCGACATGGCTGCTGACCCGATATGGTAAACCCGAAACCATTATAGCCTCGACGCACCTCCACCGTTCGTGTGCCATAATTGGGACGCTTTTTCCGACGACGCTGCTGCTGTTGTTGTGCGGCAGCAGCAGTTGTTGTTGTGGTTGTTGTTGTTGGTGCTGAGGCTCCATTTACCGTGCTCATTATGGGCAATGGCGGATGATGATGATGCATGGCGCTTTACTACAAGCAACAACAAATAATTATGGTTAAATCTTAAAACGGATGTTTAAATGCGAAACGCACCTTTTTCATTGATGATTTTCGAGTTGTTGTCGTTGTTGTTGGTTGTGTGGAATGCGGTTTGTGCTCAATGGCCAGCAGCAGCTCTAAGTTTGTTTCTATGTACGTATATGTGAGTGTGTCCGTGCATTTGTGTGTGTAGCACAATGTAACAGCAGACCAACAAACGCCACAAACAACACCAATACAACAACAACGGCATCCGACACCAACACAAAAAGGCAACAGCAGCAATCAAATGTATCTTGTTACACGCTTCAATAGCAATCTGCTTTTTCAATTTACAATTTGTCGCAGCACCCAAAATAGTTGCCTTAAAATATGCATATTTATTTCTTGAACTAGCAACTTTTACACGCTCTATTTCTAGATATAAAAACAAATTACATTTTAGGTAAAAAAATTAGTTTGGGCTGCGCAAGCGTAGCCAGTTAAATACACTGTTTTATCGAAAGAAAAAAATCATCGATAGTCAGACGGCAGCCCAAGTTTTTTGATGTGGTCACACTAACAGCTGCTATTGTTTCAGTGTTGCCTGAATTCGTAAATAAAAAAACAAACAAAATCAACAAATTATCCTTTAATTAAATGAACTTATTTAATGAAATAAGAGCAAACGAATGCCAAGAAAGTTTCCATTTGCATTAGCGAGTTTCGTTTGCTCGTTAAGAAATAAAAATAATATTGGCGCAAATTAAAAAAACAAGCTAGCTATACAAAAGCCAACTTAGCAACACTGTTAGCCAGAAATCAGTGGCTGGTCACCCTAGTCACAAAACATATGCTAAACTCATTTATTAAAATTGTATTTAGCGCGCGTCAATTATATTACATATGCTATGTCCAAGTTAAAAAATGTAGAATATGTTGAACAGAATTGGTTGGATTGGTGCCGTCTATGCGCCAACGATGATGCCGCAATCGATGTTCGTCACAAGGATGCCTATATGCGTATTATAAGCAAATGTTTTGAAATTGAAGTAAGTCGAAGGCGACTAATAAAAATAAATTATGTTAATTTATTACCGTTTACAACTTTAGATTGGACTCGAAGAGCCCGAATTGGGTGCGATGCTGTGCACGGATTGTTATTACTTTGTGGGCGCACTGCTCAAGTTCGTTGAGAATGTGAACAAGGTTCAACCAATCTTCGAGCTGCTGCGACACACGGAGTCCAATGAGCAGGTGGATGTGCGTGCCCTGCGCCTTGAATCTGGACTACAAAATCGTAGCTCTGAAAACAACTACAAAATAGAAGCACTCGGATTTCGTGAGCAGAGCGCAAAGCGTGAGAATCGAATCTTTCTCCAAGATGATAGCTCTGATAGCGATAATCTAGATGAAGCAGCAGTTTCAATGCCAGCTAAAAAAAGACGAGGACGACCCAAGGGCTCCAAAAACAAGCTACTCAAAGAGAGGCTACTGGAATCCAACGAATCGTTTAAATTTCAAGCCGATTCCTGGAGTCCCTTAAAGGAAGATAGCGTTTGGTTCAAGGACGCCCTTTGGGAGGATGACGAGAGCAGACAGCATACAAAACGTGGTCATCCCAAGTTGTCTGTTAAAACAGAAATCTTAAACGAAAGTGACGAATCCCAGGACGAGTTGGAAATATCCATGAGATCAGCAGTGGAACCGGCAGAGAGCTTCGATGAAATCCTGCCAGATCCCATAAAAAGGAAACGTGGTCGTCCGCGAAAGCATCAATTACATCTTAATGTGGCATTGTCGAGACTGCTGCTTGCGTCCCCCGAACCAGAGCTGGGCACAATAAAGAGGAACAATGACAGTGGTAACAGAAGACACAGCGTCACTTGTGGCATTTGCTATAAGCAGCTAATGTCTCCGATTGGACTGAAATATCATATAGAACGCGTCCATATGAACAAGAAGCCCTTCATCTGCGACTGCTGTGGCAAGTGCGTGAAAACCGCCTGCGAGCTCAAGGAGCACAAGCTGGTCCACACCGAGGATCGACCCTTTGTCTGTGAAGTGTGTAATGCGGCTTTCAAAAACAAAAAGCGACTTAATGTAAGTTTTAAAGAATTATTTGGAAGACATTTCAAATTAAAACCCATTTTTTTCTATATGCAGATCCATAGTCAGACCCATGGCGAGCCCAGCTATGAGTGTGAAATCTGTGGCAAGAAGCTGCAGACGCGGGCAATTTGGAATAAGCACAAAGTTGTCCATACAGATGAGCGGAGATTTGGGTGTACAATTTGTGGTACGGCAACTAAAAATTCGACAGCGTTGAAGATTCATCTGCTCAGTCACACGGGATTACGGCCGTACACTTGCAAATACTGCGGCAAGGATTTTGCATGCGGCGCCAATTGCAGGGAACACAAGAAACGAAAGCATCCCGTAGAATATGCCAAAGATGATGACAAATCGTCGCGCAAATCAAATGTTCCCACTTTGGATGAGTTGCGTGCCTTGTAAGTGTTCCTATTTTCATATGGTCATATTTCTCAGTGTAATCAAAAAGGACTTTCATTGCAGAGCTGCTGGCATGGAGAAGGGTGCGCGACTGCGAAAGCCCCGAGCTTTAAAGTTTAATTAATAAAACGCAGTCGTACATTTTCATTCAATTAAATACTTTGTATTTTCATTTCAAAATCGCCATGCACCAATAATAATACCAAAATAATACAATTTGGTATTTTCAAAATGTGGTCTCTCTAATTTATTGTGTTTACCTTTTTGCTCGTAACGAAAACAAATTGTTTGGAAGCATTTAGGGTAAATTTTAACTGCCATCGAGATGATGGCGGAACGCGAGGAGGAAGCAATTGGCAATAGCCACTGGCTCAATTGGTGTCGTCTGTGTGGCAGCAAGGACGATATCAGTGGCAACGTTAAGATCTACACCAATGAGAAGGAAACGACGTGGAATAGTGTTCTGGTGCTGGCCATTCGCAAATATTTCGATGTGCATGTAAGTTGTAATTGGCTAATGTATCAAATAGTTTTAATAGCCATCTCCAATCAGATGCAAGTGGAAGATGAGCTGGGCGGTGTGCTGTGCAAGGAGTGCTATACGCTAATCAGCGAGCTAATCGACTTTGCCGAGCACGTCACAAAAGTCCAAGCAATCTTTGAGGTACTACGCCGTTCGGAACCAAATAATCAACTGGATATGGAGGCACTGCGACTGCAGTATGGACTACGTGAGGGCAACTGGACGCACATCATCAAGCCGGTGCCAGAAATCGAGAATAATAATGCCGGAAAGCTGGAAAGAGACATGTCACCCCCAATCAACAAGGAGGAGGATAAAGAAGAGGATATGCCCAAACAGGAAGAAACTGTCAATCACTTGCCAATTGAAGAGATACTAGTTGCTGGCTGGGATGCCAACGAGGATGCAGAGGAGAGGAGAAACCCAAAAAGATTGTCAAAAGATGGCGGGCATTCAAATCTACAATGCAAACTGGATGAGGACGAGCCGGATATCGAGATTAATAAATTATCTGTCGATGCTAACTTGGAATTCCTGCCAACTACACTGAATGTAGAACTCGATGATTCACTTGATTGTTCATCCCGAGATGAGGATACGGAATCTGAGGGCAATACACCCGATATGCCGAGAACTAAACGCAGCACAATGGAATGCAGCTGGTGCGGTAAATTGTATCACAATCGTGCCTCGTACCTGAAGCACTTGAGACTTGTCTGCCGCAAGACGGAACAGCGACCCAAACTGGATAAGAATACATTTTGTGAGCTGTGCAACAAGACGCTGTCATCCGCCGCGGCACTGAAGTTGCACAGGGAGGGCATGCACGAGAATGCCAAGCCCTTTGTGTGTGATCATTGTGGCAAGCAACTCAAGACCAAAACCGCCCTCAATGAGCACAAGCTCGTCCATACGGAGGATCGTCCGTTTAGCTGTACGATATGCAAGGCGGGCTTCAAGAATCGTGCTCGCCTCAAGGTGCACTATCAGATCCATGAGGAGCCCAGCTATGTGTGCAACATTTGTGGAAAGAAGCTGCAGACACAGCGCACGTGGAACATGCACAAACTGGTACACAGTGAGGAGCGCAAATTCAAGTGTGACGTCTGCGGTGCCCTCTTCAAGCGCTCTAAAACCCTGAAGACCCATCTGCTTAGCCACACGGGATTGCGTCCGTACATCTGCAATTATTGCGGACAAACATTCGCCTGCAATGCAAATTGTCGGGCGCACAAGCTGAAAAAGCATTCGCAGGAACTGAAAAAGGAGGAGGGAGCGGGCTTATCCTCTCGGTTAAGTGTACCCACTCTAGATGAGCTGCGCGTCATGTGAGTATATTCGGTGAATACATTCAAAAACAGAAATCAATAAAACATTTTACTTTTATAGGTCACAAAAAATACCCAAGGTGAAAGAGGAGACTAATAACTAAGATTTAGAAATAAGATTATTAAGGCACACTTTCTGTCAATGTTGTCCGCCCAGCGCCTATTTTATAAGTTTAAAGTATTTTTACTTAATTAAAATTAAACAAAGAGTCCAGCATAAAACTCTTTTTATTCGTATTTCGATTAACAAAAAAAGTCCATCGATAACCACTTTCACTCGCACGCAAAAGTTATCGATAGGAGTAGGACAGACTATCGATATCCAAAGTACAACAAAGTGAATTATTATTGTATTGTTTCACTTACATTTATTGCAAATAGTAATAATGACGGGTAGCGAGGCAGTTGCAAGTGCAGGAACAGGGGCAGGCTCGATGGAGAGCAGAGAAACAGCCGTTTGGCACCAGTGGTGCCGCCTGTGTGCCAAAGAGCATCCCAATAACTTAAATGTGTATTTCCGAGATGGCAATCAGTCGTGGACAAGCGTGCTGGCCGTGGCTATTGGTAAATACTTCTGGGTTAATGTAAGCAAACAAACAATTCCAGCACTATTGTGCAACATCCAAAACTCATTCACTGATTCACTGACAGATAAAAATGGAGGATGAGCTGAGCAATGTGCTGTGCAAGGAGTGCTATACTCTGGTTGAGGATCTCATCGAATTTTCGGATCGAGTCAATCGCGTTCAAACGCTTTTCAGCCGACTGCAGCAGGATGGCAACAAGGCCAAATTAGACTATAATGAATTGAGAAAGGATTGTGGACTGCAAGCGGATGAGTGGAAGCACTTTCTCTCGAAAGATGCATCACACGGCGATAAAACAGACGCAAACACAGTCGATTATATGATGGAGTCGATCGATGAAGATGCTGAAACTGAAATAATGACTGAAACCGAAGAGAACCCGTTGATGGATAATGAGGAGAACACCTACGAGTCATATGTGGACCAGGAAGACCAAGTGAACCAAGAGGCAGCAGCAGCAGCGTACGTTGAGCAAGATGAATACGCGAACCAGGAGGCATTCGCTGAGCAGGAAGATCAAGAAGAATTAAAGCCAACAATGACAATAGACGAAGATGTTGACAAGGCCACACAGACACACCTAGCGGCAAATGAGGAGGACACAATGGATGGCCCATTCAAGTGCACACCGTGCAATCGAAGATTCAAAATGCCCAGGGCTTATAAGCTGCACATGGCTGTCCTACATGGCCTAGCTGCTGCGGATAAAGATAAATTGGAATGCAAACGCTGCCACATGTTGTTTGCAACCGAAGTTCAGTTGACTGCCCATTTTCGCAGGCACTTGCCGTCCAAGGACAAAACCGAGAATGCTTGCACCTACTGCCCGAAACAGTTCACCACTGCTGGAGCGCTGAAGCGGCATATAATGTGCATCCATGAGAATGCCAAGCCGTACATATGCGACTGCTGTGGCAAAGCGATGAAGACCATTACGGCCCTCAACGAGCACAAGCTGGTGCACACCGATGAGTGTCCTTTCGAGTGTACCGTCTGCCATCGTCGCTTCAAGAACAAGGCGAGGCTCAAGGTGAATCAGCCGCTGACTCGTTTCACATTTGTATCTGCGACTAATTGAATACTTTTTTCAGATACACTCGGACACGCACACCAATGACAGCTACGAGTGTAACATATGTGGCTTGAAGCTGAATACGCGTCGCACTCTCAACATGCACCAACTGGTCCACACGGACGCCAAGCAGTACAAGTGTGATGTGTGTGGCGCTGCTTTTAAGCGTGGCAAAACGTTGAAGGCACATCTGATCCTGCATACGGGAATACGGCCGTATAAGTGCAATTTTTGTGGACGCGACTTCTCGAATGGCTCCAATTGTCGCATGCACAAGCGCAAGACACATCCCAAGGAGCTGGCGGAGGAGGAGGCGCGTGGCGTTGTGCGTTCCACACTGCTGCCAATGATCACAGAACTGACCGAAGCGTACGATTTTCCAAATATCCAAACAAAAAAAATCCAAAAATCTAATTAATTTAATTATTTCTTTTAATCAGATCGAAACGTGTGAAAAAACCGGCTAAACCAAGCACATCGCTAATGCATATTAGGGTAACTGAGGAGGTCACAGATCACAGTTCAACAGCTGCCAAGATGTCCGAAGATGAGCTAGACGAGGAGGAAGAGGAGGAGGACGAGGACGAAGCGGATAATGCGTTGCTTTACGAGATCGTAGAGGAGTGCCCATAAAAAAAGCAAGCAATTTCACATTTCCATATATACAATAGAGTTTATTCACAAATTTAGCTTAATTACTAGAATATGAAAATTTTAGAAAATTTTCCTGGGTGGTTGTACTGATCCTAAATGCTTAGTAGGCTGACCAAATAGCATTTGGCGTTAGAGCACACACGCACACACACAAACACACAAAACACACAAAACACACAAAACACACACACACACTGAACACACATGAGAAGCAAAGTTGGGCAAAAAAGCCGACATCAAATAATATAAATCACAAGATAATTAACGAATTTCGCAACAATAAATAACAAAGATTTTGTGGTCGACAAATAACAAAACAGAATAAAAATTGTTTGGCAAGTGTGTCACAATCAGAACTATCAATAATAAAAAAATAATCTGGCAATAGTTCAGTGATTGTGACTAGCCTTTGAGTAAATAAAAGTGGCAAAACTTTGGAATGTATATAGATAGCTTAAGAGCTCTGCTTCGACGTCAAGTGACGCTTTCAGCATATCCTCAGTAAAGATCACATATCGGGATACAATACGACAAATACAAATACAATTAGAAATACACATATTGCTAAAATGTTAAAATTAAAATTGGGGGAACATTACACTTACTACTGATACTTAAGTCTAGGCAAATTGAGCGTATTGTACAATTGCAATTTACAAATTTCACTACAAAAGAAGAACATTAAACATTAAAATATGTGCCTAGTTTGAGATTAGCTTAGCTATCTGGAGCAGCATAGACGACTCCCCGGTATATGGCTAAAAGCACAACAGCACTGAATATGGCCAACGAGAGACGCTGTGGTAAACCAGCGACACACGCGAGATCATCGCGCGGATATTTGTTGAGTGGCTCGGGCTCCTCGCCCGGCCGGCATTGTTTGCCCTGTGCGGCAAAATGGGAGCCGCACACTTCATGGCACGGCGGACACATAATGGCGCCCTTGTGCAGCCAATCATTTGATGCGATGCGTATGGACAGCTTCTGGCCGGGAAATGAGCATTTGTAGCTATAGTTGCCCACAAGGATGTGCAGTCGGCCATCGACGCAGCTGTATTTGTAACAGCCACTGCCCCAATGCTGCCACTCGCGTGTCTGGTGACAGGAGCGCTCCTCCCACATCGATTCACTGTGATCGAAACACTTCGAGCCATGTCCATAGCTCTCCAGTGCAAAATTCTTTTCGGGCTCTGCAAAAATAGATGAATTCATCAGGAGTAATACTTATTATTTATAGATCTTTCACATACTTGGATTATTCTCGACGAAACGACAATGGGAGCCGCGGACAATGATGTTCTTGCTGCGCCACGTGAACTCCTGGATGTAGGGACAATGATCCGCTAACGAAACGGAGCCACCATAATAGCCCTCCTCGCCGGACTTGATGTTCTTGAGCGCATCGAAATTCTGATACGATTTGGGCAATTCGTATTCGTGCTTAATCAGATTACAGAGCGCAACCGAATTGCGATCGTCCGTGCATTCCGTTTGTAGAGGATCCTGTTTCACCTTAGAGCAGAACGGATGTATGGAGCGACCTCTGTGGGTGTGTGTGGGATTAGATTAGGATTAAGCTTAAGATTCAATCGAATCGCAGCGAAGCGTACCTGTCATGATTCATTTGTATCCAATCCTTGCAGCTGCGCATGGCAAACATGCAGCCCAGACCCTTGCCCCAAGTGAGTGGCGTGGCCATCGAATAGTTGGCACGATACCAACCCGAATCCTCCATTAGGGCGAGTGTTATGCGCGAAAAGACGGGCGATTGTGTGTGCGTGCCCGTCATCGCCTCATTCTCGAGTATGCGTTTCTCCCAGTGCGTCAGCGCCGTGCCCTCACCACCCTGATCCTCCAGTTCGGCGCCCTCCAACTTGTCGCAGTCGAAATGGGCGCGCACCTCGGCCACAACACGGGGCGTGACCAGCATGTCGACCACCTTCTTCACATGACCACCGCGCACAGCCCAATTGGAGCGCTCCACCTTGCGTATGGTCTCATTGCTCCACTGATGTATCTGCAATCTACAAGATGATATTTAATGGAGAATGATCCTTAATCGATTAGCAGCGCTTACTTTTCATTTAGGTAGGGTTTGCCCGTGTCCGATTTGCGTGGCGTGCGCGGTCGTCCATCGTCGTCCCGGAAGAAGGCATACAAACTGACTGAGAATCCCAGAGCGTGTAGGATCTCATGCTTAACGGTGGATATCAGCGTCTGCAGCTCTTGCGGCTTGGTGCTTATGCTATCGGGACAGAGATTGGCATGCCCGGCAATTGGTCGATCGAGCAGCGCCTCCTGCTGGCAGTGGGCCGCATAGGCGACGGTCAGACCCTTGTAACAGCGTGGCGTCTGCCGCGCCGACACATAGAAGATGAAGTCCGCATTCTCAATGCCATCGCCGGGTTGTGTCGTGTTGTCAATTCGGCAATTTTGACCAGTGCTGTTGCACACCCGACACACCTTACAACCAATGATGAGTTGGGAGTTATTAGTTAATAATGACAATAAACGACTCGAAGTAAAAAATAATGCATCAGGGAAATTGGCAGTTAATTGACGACTCAAATTTGTATGATTTAAAGTTGAAAGATTCAAGGATTTAAATATTCACGGATATGGCCGCACGTAGACATGATCAACAACAAGTATTTAGACCACAAATGACCACCGACGAAATGCTCGAAATAAATTTGGCGAACCAAATTGCTGCCATTGACACTGAGATAAGTCCTCAAATTTTAATCGGAATATAAACATAATGTATATATGTATGCATGTATGTATGCTGTGTGTGTGTACTTACATCCAAGTGGGCATTGGGCACTTGGACCTCGCCGCACATTGTCGTCGCCTTGCAGTGGTCGATGCAGTGGGTGTGTCCATTCTTCACATACACCTGGGTGCTGTCACATTTCCTGCGGGAACAAATAAATCCCAGTGTTAAAGTGAGGACTCACAGGAGGTAACAGGTTATCCATGGACATAACTCACCGATTGAGACGGATGACACCCTTGGTTTCGCGCACCATCAGCGCCTGTTCCCAGAATTGCACCGCTTCGGGCAGCACTGTGTCCTGTCAACGGAAATTCGAGTGTAAAATGCGACAACGTTTTTGAAACTCGCCCGTTTGCCATACTTACGTTTATTAAATTGAATTTCTCTTCCTCCAATCTGCAAACAACAACAACAACAAAAAATGTGATGGAAAATCAAAAATTAATTTAAGCTGCCAAAGGTCCTTGAAATTTGATTAAGCGACTAAGTGGCAGAATATAGGACCTCTATCATGCTAAGGCATCTCCCTTATTGCATCGCTGCCACAATTTACTATCGCCTATCAACAAATAGTTTTCATAATCAATATTTTGCTATTGTGTTTGGGATTTTTCTATTCCGATTTACATCAAAAATTCATCGTTTTTGTTAAACATTTAACTCATCCTCGTTACGAGCCCTGATTTATATACGGCATTTGTTCAAAAACCTTTGTCGACCACAAATTATTGTTTCATGCTTGTGCATAATATTAATATCAAAGCTCGAGCAATTGAAGTCAACTTAACTTAATTGAAAATGTGTTTTCTTAATTATACCTTATGAAACAGCAAACAACTTTTAATTAATATTTACGACAGCTCATAAAATATTGAAATGCACTTGACATGACACAACTTATTTTTTCATAGTCAAAAATTTATAATCAATTTTCATTTCCATCACACAACGAGCAAGGCAAATTATCCAAGAAATGTTTACATTCAGAAATTTATTAGCTCTTTTAACAAATCCATTTGGAAAACAATTTTATTGTTGCATTGTGTTATTTTAAGCCAGATCTGGTCAATTGTATTTTATCTTAATATCGTGAAATAAAAATCATTCTTTGTTTAAAAAAAACAAACCATTTGGATAATTGTTTGGATTCCATAATTATAATGTACTAATTAAATGTGAATAGATGAATTTTAGCTTATGCAAGCAAAACGAATGCCACGCCGAATATGCTCAGTTTTCATTTGATTTATTTATTTATATTTTGGTTTTCTTTGTCCAGGTTGGTAAGGTTACCATTTCCTGGAATTAACCTTGTGCCACGCCATTGGTAATGAACGCTGATGGCACTGTTTGAGTGTTTGAGTGCTGCCCATTTAGCTACTCAGCGGTGTATTTATTCGTTGGCTTATTCATTTTGAATCATAGCCATGTCAAAGTGTGTCGCAATCGAAGCTAACCTTAAAGAGAGACACCGCAGCGTTAATTTCAAACAAATTGAAAGCCGTGCAGTAAAGCCAATTTTGGCTTCAGGTGTTTCCCAATTGGGCTAACGGTTTGTCGACGCTTTAACTTGACATTCGGCCAAGTCGAATGGAAAAACGTTAGCCAGTTTGTGCATGGCCATTAAAGCGCAATCACTGGTCATTTTGTATACCCTGCACTCATTTGAAATGTATGAGAAATTGTGGCTCATGAAATTCAAATAAATTGTGTTTACCTCAACAAAAAAAAGTAACAATTGATTTTGAATGCTTGTATTTAAAGTATAAATTTTCACTGACTAAATAGAGACTGATTAACTCCGACTCTAGAGACTGATTAAAAGTCTCTAATTTTAAATATTGACATATTGAAATATTGTTCAACTCTCTGTGACTGCATCTGCAGAGCGAGTCATTAGTCTGGCAACTCTAAGCGATCCCTGCTAACGCTCTCTAACTGCCTGCTATGAAATTCTGTATAACATTGCCATCCTTGTTACACATACATATATGTGTGTATGTATGTTAAATTCTTTGGTAAGTCTTCTGTTTGCCTCTTCGCAACTATCTGTAAGCACTCTCTAACTGCCTGCTATGAAATCCTGAATAGCGATGCCATCCTTTTTACACATAGAGAAATAACATATTCTTCCTTTCTAATTTGTCTTAAGCAAACAAATGTAAGTAGTTCTGTTTACAGAGTATCAACTAGACAACCACTCGTAACAAGAAGGGCCTTCTTATTTGTATTCGGTTTTAGTTTCTGGGCAGCAGCTGCGGCTATTTGCTGGCCATGGTTCGGCTCACCTGTAGACGGACTCATCGTAGACGAGGAGAATGCGAAGCGGCTGATCGGCGACAACGCTGCGTCGGCGCACGCTGTGCCTCGTTGGCTCCCCTCCGTCGGCGTCATCGTTAGCATCATATTCATCGTGGGCCGCCAGCTGAATGCGTACACCATGTACCACCTATGAATGAGAGATCGAGAGAGCGCATAAAAGGAAAGAGAGAGAGTTAGAGAGAGTGTTATACAGAAGAAAAAGAAAATGTATTATTTTTTGTATATTCATTTCTAGTTAGTGGTTTTTTTTTTTTTAATGAAAGCGACATTGTTGCAAACAATTAGATGACGACATGACACAAAAGGCCACACAATAAGCGGCTCCAATTGTCTGTTTTTGGCCAGGCAGACAGTGAAATTAATTTTAAATTGCCCGCCAAAGTGGCCAAAATACCGAACGATTGAGACATCATCAAAATGTCAATTATTTGGGTCTATTCACTGAATTGGGCTCATTATTTATGGCCTTTGTTTCTGTTTTTTTTTTGTTATGTTTGTTCGCGCCCGCCCATTGTGCAATATGCGCCAAATTAGAGCCTGTTGAATATGCAAGCCGATCACAACCCAAGATATATATATATATACATACATATTTTGATTGGTTCATCTATTATCCATTATCTATTATAATTATGGTTGGCCACACAAAAAACACCCAACGCTGAAAAACATACTAATTTATTGAGATGCGCTCGACTGCCAGCAAACAACAAAAGATACATGATAAATGTACTTAAAATATATGTATACATGTATATATATAAAACACTTATGTATATATCTATAACCGGTCCATGCCTCAGCTTGGAAAATTGAAAGCTAATTTGCTTTCAGCCTCGAGAAAAACGAAAGTGAAATGAAGCTAAATACTTGCATATGTTATAAAAATGTAACTAGAATAATGATAATTTCCTATAGACAGAAAGAGAGACAAAGGAAATCGCAATGGTATACAAAATTATAAGCTCGAAAGACAATAACATTGTTTTTTTCTTTTCTTAATGATCTAATGAGTTCCAGCTAAAAATCGGTTAACAACAATTTGCAAAAGCTTTGAGTGGGTCGTGAGAATTGATTGAATAGATCTGAACTCGCAATTGCTGCTAAATGGCAATTTCAAACACCTGCGCTTTATTATAAAGAAAAAAGAAAAGAAAAAAACAACTATAGAACTTTATAGAGGAATATATAAAACGTGTCTGCGTATCTGAGTATCTGTGTACGCTGAATTAACTACAACAATAGCAGCAATTTATCTATATTTGTCTATTTAGCTGGAAAAGAACAACGATCATAAAAAAAAGAAAATCAAGACAAGATAGAATATTTATCTTTTGGAATGTCGATTACTAAATACCCTAGCTGATATATAACACACAAACATATGTATATATGGCTATGATAAGATTATAATATATAATATATACTACTCTTATAAGACTTAATCAAAATCTTGGAAGCTTAATAAAAACTTTTAGCTGACAGAGTTCGTGGAAAGCGCGAAATGTTTAAAAAAAATGGCGATGGAAAAAATCGCCTTCAAATTTTGAAAAAACGCCCTGAAGATAAGAAAGATTTTCTGGACTGGGAATTAAATTCTAAATAAACGAAAAAAGAATCTTAAAATGTTCATACAAAAAATCATATACCCTCTGCGAGAGTTTAACAATTAGAACTCGTTGATTGTGTGGCACAAGCAGGCCGAGGCGTAGTTACAAAATTGATTGATAATGGGGTAGTTATTTATATGGGGGTAGTGTTTCATACATACAGCACAGCATCTTCAATTCAATTGCAAGAATCCCTCGTTGTGGATACTGCGCAACTGTCGAACGTATGGAAACCATTAAGATAACAAAAGTAAACATTACAATAGTCTGCCTTTTCCGTTCCGTTGAGTTCGTGACGACCCTCAGCTGTGATCAGCACTTTGTATGATCTTCAAACAGTTGCCCCTGCTCTCTGCCCCGTGGCGCGCCCCTTGAGTTATAAAACTGCGTCTCATTTCTGACTTGGGTGCAAATTGTGTGTTTAACAGCAAAAAATGAATAAATGAAAAACCGCAAAAAATGCAATGCATCTGTGAACCGTTCACCAACCAGGTGAAAGATGAACCGCAGCACCTGACGCGACGCACAATGAACTGCAACATGAGGCAAGTTTTTCCTTCTTTTTTTTCTTAGCGCCAGCTGCTGCCTGTCTGCCTGAATGTTGCAATAATGTGCAGCGAACAGGTAATTGCAACTCATCGAACAACTCGAAATGCACTATTGTTAAAATCTATTGTCAATAATTTCGATGATGCCTTCGATGAACAAGAAAAGTCCATAGTAATATTTAATATTTGCTAGGACTTCCTTAACTCCATTTTTATAAATTTATACAAATGAATATAAATATTTTTCAAGAACTTCTCGTAAAAAAAATGAAGTCCACAATATTTAAATAATAAAAAAAAATGTGAATATATATATATTTAGGATTATGTCCAGCACTTGGAGGGAGATCCCTTCAACCCTTACTGGATATATCGGAACGTTTCCCCTCCTTGCGAACAACCGCCATAACCTCGCGTAACCATAAATAGTCGACCTAATTACCCAGAGATCTTACATTTCTGAAGTTACCCTTAAATGTCTTACATACTTATTTTTATAAATGCAAAATAAATTAAGATGAATTAAATGTAAATAAGATAAAAGAAAAGCAAGATTCGAAGCGATCTTTGCTAGAGTTTTTGCTGATTATGGAATTAGCGCAATAGATGGCGCCACACTTTCTAAGCAGAGAAAATCATGCTTATTCAATCTCCGATAAGACGTAATGCTCAAGCAGTCAGCGTACAAACACACACATTAATTGGACTAACAAATTTTCGCTGTTTGCGGTTTGGTGTTCCACATTCGAGCGTGTCCAGTGTTGAGAGGCGACTCACGTTTAAAAGAGAAATGTGCCGTTTGCTACAGTTGGTTGACTCCCAAGTCTGCAAGTCTAGTTACACTTTTACACGGTTAACTCCCGTCTTAACAAATATGAAAAAAAAACCACACAAATGGCAAACATAAATTGGGGTACGCACGCATGCTTCGCACGGACTGATGACGGACAGACACTCAATAACAGTTGCTGTTGTTGCGCATGCTAATTTGAGCAAGTTGATCCATCGATCAGCAGGCGGCGGGCGTCAGCTGCCGTTATGTGTTGAGTAATGATTACTTACTACGCGCATTCAATCTGTCAATCGTTCACTCAAGTCAAGCATGACAACATTTCGGCGTCACCCACTCCCTCTTTCTCTATTTCTTTTATTGCGCTCTTCTGCAGTTTTCTTGTCACCTGCCGTTCGCCGGTCAGATCAATCGATGTTTTCAAGCTTGAGTGAATTCGCTGCTGAGAGTGCTTTCACTTTCGCTCTCACGAGAGACTCTCCTTTGTTGTTTCCTTTTCTGCATGTTTTAATGTTTGTAGGCGTGCAATGCATTATTGAGTAGAGTGCCCACTTTGCATGCGGTGTTCATTACTCTACGGTATATTTGCTTCTCTCGCACTCAATTTATTTGTTACCTCACCAGTGCGACCGCAACGGACATGTTACTTCATTAAAAACTTGAACATTTGAACACACCACACACACACACAAGTACATTAACAAGCATAAACAGCAAGCAGAGTCACAACACATATGACACATCATTCTATGTACATTATTCATACTACGGGGCAATCTTTCCCATTTGTGTCGCTAACTAGTGTAAATTGGACGAAATCGCACCACAGCAATGGATTATTGAACCAGGCACGAACATACCTATACAGCGGCGGTCAATATAATAGCACTAATCTCACAGGAAAATGTTGCAACAAAACTCGCTTTTTAAATAGAGGAAAAATCCCAGAAAAAAAAACAAGTTATAAAGAAAAAACATATTTTAAATCACCTTTTTCAACTTATTTAAATTTAATTCAATTTGATAAATTTAAATTTGTCAGCTTAAGAAACAAAAAAAATATTTAAAAAAACAAAACATATTTTAAGTCATTGTTTCCATCTTGTTCAAATGTAATTAAAATAAAAATAAAAAATTCAAATTTATGCAAAAGGATGAAATTTAGCGAAACACATTATAACACAATTTTTTAGATGTGCACAAATAAATAAACATTTTCTACAAAGTGCGTAAGTGGTTATATTATTTGTTTTGATACTTTTTTCCCTTTTCTCTTCTCTTGAAATAAAAATATTTATATTTTGTTTCGTATTTCTCCTATAAATTAAAGTTAGTACTCTCCTGGAATTATTTTCAATACTGAACAATATAAACATTTTAAAATATTGTAAATACAAAATCAAAAATGGTGGTGCTATTATTATTTTCGCAACTGTATATACATATACGTGTATGTATGTGTGTATCTACATTACACTTACAATGCGTCAGATTCGCACAACGGCACGTTGCCTTGCATCATTGACTGACACTGACTGTAATTGAGAACAAAATGCAAATGAAAATTCAATTTAATGCGCACTGAAAATTAATTTGCAAACAGGAATTGATATTTGGTGGAGGGGAGGGGTGGGCCCTTTCATAATAACACAGCGCAGGCGGGGGAGGGACGTAAACGAAACGGCGAACTTTGTTCAAGGCCATTAGACAAGAAACGAAACTCGTCACAGACTGGCCCAACCCACTCGCTGTTTATCATTCATCGTGTGCCAATTGTCAATTTAGCAACTTGTTGCGTTGTAAGCAATACACGCATAAATAAAATGCTGATTCATAGTATTTTAGCCTGTGCGTGTGTTTCCAAATTAGCCTCGAGCCATCAACCAACAAACTTGTTTCGGCACACGCAGCAGCAGCATCAGCTGTAGATAAGTTGAACAGTTTTTTTTTTATCTTTTGCACTTGCTTATTTGTCTTGCCTAGCTAGTGCGTATGAATGAATAAATTTGTGTGCGTGTGTTGTGTGCACAGAAATCAACACACATAAACACATACATCCATCTCAAGTTATAATTCAACTACAGTTACATTCACAATTGCAAATGTCTTTCTCTTTCTCACTTTCTAGTCGTCACATAAAGCACTTTAATTGCAACTTATGCATCTGAGACTTAAGTAAGCAAACATACATGCATACACACATACACATGTATACACATATACCTTTGCGATATTTATGTAAATAACTGCAATTTATTATAAGATTCTCTTAACTGACATCTTATACGGGTTTAAGTTGAACGCAGCAGCATTTAAAAGAAGTTTAACAACCATTGTGTAAATATATGCTGCGACTGACAGCTAATTGCACTCAATTTGCTCAGAAGAAGTAGAATATTGCTTTTGTGCCATCTCATTAACGCTTGCCTGTCCGTCCGTCTCTCAGTGTATGGCCACAGCCTTTTTCCGGACACTGGCAGATAGAAACTTTAATTATAAATTGGTCCATGCTCACATAACTCACTTCAGGGCTGGAAAATCGATAAAATTTATAAGCGCAAATCGATAAGAGCATAAAACTCTCGCCATTTTTTGTAGTTTGAGTGACCTGTTTGATTTGTTCTGACTAGCTTCATTTCCATTCACAAAAGTCTAAGCATACAATTTGTATGAGCTATATATATATATATATATATATAAAACATCGTATAAATATGTCTGTGCTTAATTGCCTCTGTTTGTTTTTTGCCTTGATAAGAAACCAGTTTTCTGTTTGTAGTTTCTGTCTACAAGTTATAGAAAATAATCTCCCCACTTTCAATGCCTTTCATCTAAAATCTATTTACTTTTTCATTTAATTTTAAATATAAAATGTGCAAGGATTCATGCCTTAAAAACAAAAAAAAAAATTATTTACCAATTAGAAGGACATCTGAAACTAGTAGAGACCACTTCCATATATAAAGCTATATAGTATTGATAAGGAACTGTTTATAAGTTTTCAACTGTCTATATATGTCAAGAAAAACGTTGCATTGCGTTGCGTATTTCAAATATATTAAATTTCCTGCGCAACCTTTGCAAAACTTACACAATATTGCATTGAGGTCATGAAGCACGCTTTTAATTACACAACTTGTTATTTGATATATGATAATAGTTTTCAAAATTTGTAATTTTATGTTTTCTTAATGATTTTGAACTTAAGCAAAGCCACAAAATGACTAATTAATTATGAATGAATTAGTAATTCAGTGCCTTGCTTAAATTGGAAGCAATAATCACTTTAACCCCAACTGGGACTGAAGCGCACTTAAAATTCAAGGTATCTATTTGTACATCGTCATCAACATCATAATCATCATCGTCATAATCCCTATCGTCTTCAGGTTCTGACTTTTTCTCTGAGAGACAGTCACAAATGACTTAAATTGCCGAGTTCTCAGTTTCAATTTATTTACGTCTAATTAAAACTGAGCTGGAGGGGCTTTGACTGGACTGGACTGGACTGTGGGATTGAGGAACTTATGCCAGTCGCTACGAACCTATATAAGTACATAAATTTACGTATATATGTACATAAGCTTCGACACAGACTCAACTCTCGGTTGCCCTCGCATTCACTTTCCACAATTTACAATTTACATACTCGTTCAAATCTGAGCAATCTCCGGCAAAAGTCAGGATCCGTGCGGGATTTGCGCTGGCGGCGGAAGCATTGCTGGGGCTATCGCCGGAATGATTGCATTTTGAAAAGTTCAGTTCATGTTACAAATAATTAAAATAATTGCACGCGCATTAACTTCAAGTTATGCTCAAGAAATGAATAATATATATTTCTCGCCTAGCAGATACTCTGCTCTTCTAATTTGAAACTTCTACTGAGCCAAATATGCAAGAATTGTTTCTATAATAAGTAATACATATAGTAAGTTAAATAAATCCTGATTAAAATAACTAATATTTCTAGCTATTTAATATAAGAATAAGTCTATGTAATAATTTACATTGAAGACCTTTTTTAAATATATATATTTAATCAAGATCAATTTCAACTCCATGTTGAATTCTACTTCTAATATTCGAGCATATAGTATGTATATATATGTATGTATTATATATATAATATAGTATAGATTATATATAGTATATATTCAGTTAAGATTTGCTTCCCTTGTGTTGTTAATTTTATGGATGTACTAAAGGTTACCAAGAAAGAATATATACACATATATATAGTAAGTAGTCAACATTCTCCATTCTCTATCTCTATCTCTATCTCTATCTCTCTATCTCTCTCTCTCTCTCTTTCTCTGTTCATTTTACTAAATGTTTGTGATTTGAATTACGCTTAACTGGCTTTTTATTTGTATACGATGGAGAGATATTTATTACGTTGGGTCTCGGCTATGCACAATAATCCTCATTCAATCAGCAAACCGGAATCATTATGTAAATAGTCTGTTTTTTTTTCTTTCTTTTTTTGCGCAGCAGCATTTGACCTTATTATGACGAAGTGAGCCGGCGATTATATTGATGTCTACCTCAGTTAGAAAGACTTCGACTTCATTGCTTCTGCACTTGGCCATCAGCGGCAGCAGCAGTCGCGGCAACAAGTGGCTGACAAGTGACAGACATTTAAATCGGGGCAAAATAATCACCGCCGGCAAGAGCCGGTTTTGTGCCTCACGCCCAATGTTGCCAACAGACCACACCTTGCACCCAAATACCGTTACAATCGCATGTGTTTGCACTGAATCTTAGTATGCATATATTTGTTTATGATTAGCACATGGAGTTAGCCAAGAATAACAGTGGCAGCAGCCAGCATCATGAGAACTTGACTCCATATGCCACCAGGCAGAATTACAATTAACTCAACTCAAAAATAACAATTGCAAAACACACACACACACACACACACAAAAATAAAACCACAAAAACGCATAATCATATAAAAATTGCACACAATCTCTTAATGCAAGTAAATTATATCTGTTGCATTAATTCAAAAGTATCTACAAAATTTTTCTTTCAAATAACAAAACTTTAGCTAATAATTATACTCGCTGTTAGTCACAATAATAACACATAATTAAGTGTTTTTCCAAATACCAAAAGCAAAATGTTGGCAACAACTGAAATTTTATAAAACAATCAAAAGTATCTGCAAATGTAATCGGATTTGGCATCTTAAATTTCTGTAAACTTCAAATCAATTCGAATTGATGCCAGCTGCAATTATTTAAACTTTGAGCTTTGTCTATAAGAGCCACAATTTATTTATTTAATCTTCACTCTTGACCTTGTTTGCCACCCACAACGCTCTCAGTTGCACAGTTATGAAATTCAATTCTTGATGGTGTTGATGCTGCACTTGTGTGCATGAGGTGAAAACCTTGACGCACTAATTAAGCTGCATTTGCTCTAATTGGAAGCTATTATAAAATTCGCAACTGCCGCACACAAAAGGACAACGGTCAGCAGAGGGGAGCAGTATGCATTTCAAATCCGCATTCAAAGTGATAATTAGAGCAATAAGTTGAGCTTGGGGGATTTGAAAAGGACTATGCCCATTCGAGTTGAGTGGGTGGAAAACACAAGCAGTAAATTACCAAATACGAATTCGTTTGCCCCAAAAAACAATAAAATGTTTGATATAAATAAGTTTTTTTCCTGAACCTGAATTCTAATTATTTCAAACTAAAAATGATTTGTTGACAATTTTTCATTTAGCCCATTTAAGAATTCAATGCAGCTCGCATATAATAGAGGAATATTGCAAAAGTTTGCCGGCAATTTTTTGACATTTTTAAAACGAGTTTTACAGTTTTTCTTTTTTCTCTGAACAGAATACGATTTTTTTGTGTCTGGCTGTTTAAAATGTTGACATTTGAAAAGCTTGTGAACTATTTTTTTTTAGTATAGAAACTTAACGTGAAATGCGAAGTATGTTTTAGATGTTTGCATGTTAAAAACGATTGGTTCAAAAATAAAATCCACTTTTTCTCCGTAAGTCACCCACTTCGTTCTCACTTGTTGATTTTTTTACAATTCGCACTTGGTTAAAGTATATTTTAATAATTAAATCGAGGAAAATTTACTCAGTTATGGCATATTGTACTCAATTTAAAAAAGAAAAACATCCTATTAGAAGTAATTAATATCTTATGTACAAAAATATATTTAAAGCCTTTGCACATTTCAGTTTTGCACAGTGTACTCGAGAAATATTTATTAAGGTGTAGAACATTATACTTGATCTAAAAAATATTCTGCAACCGAAACTAATCGAAAGACCAACTACAAAAATATATTTTGTCTATTCAGATTTCAGCTTTGTTCAGTGTACTCACCTCATGCGCCTTGGGATGCTGATGCTGGCAGTTGTGGCCATCAACCAGGTGCCAGCAACAAGCGTAGCAAGCGTAGAAAAAAATGGTCAGTTGGAGCAGCTCCGCCCGACGCATGATGTTCAAGTGGGTGGAGTTGTTAGCTGGCTGTGTGTGTGTGGGCTGCTCAGAGCCGTAGGTGGTGTGTGTTCTTCTTCCGCAGGGGGGGTGGTAGATGGAGGGGTGGGGCGAATTAAATACAATGATTAGCAGAGCAGAGCACCTTTGCTGCTTTTTGACTAATTATAGAAACTACTCAATGCCCGGTGAGTGCATTTTGGGGGATGGTTGGGGACGGTTGTTGCGGTTGCTGTTGTTGCTAACTTTGCTGTTAATGTTGCTGTTCACTTGAAACACGCATGGGAAACATTTATGTGTACATCGAAATATGTTTAGAAACATTTAAGCATTTGCTTAACTCGTTGCTTGTTGCATGCTGTTTTTATTTCTTCGATTTATTTCATTTCGGTAACTTTTTTTATGTTGTTGTTTTCGTTGTTATTGTTGTCAATTAACTAGCGCTGCGAAACCGGCTGGGCAGCCCATGCTTGTGTCCCTGCCTCGCTTGCACACACACTGAGTTACAAGCACAGTTTCAAAGCAAATTGGAATTGGGGATTTTTTTAATTTTGTTTTGTTGTTATTGTTGTTGGCTTGTGTGTTGGGTGGGTGCGTCCACTATTTTGGCATAAAGGAAAAAAAATGAATATAACGCCAACACTTAAAACGCCGCTGCCATGCTACAGTTTTTGTTGTTGTTTATTGTTTCTAAGTAGTTGCAGCAGCGGCAAAGGCAGCAACAACAACAACAACATCAGCAGCAGGAACAACTCGATTTAAATGTCAAATTCTCATGAACTGATTGCAGCGGCGTTGAATTTTTTTTGACAGACCGCTTGGCGTATTAGTTAATTGAATAACAAATCACACATTCAATTACACATTACACTTTATTGAAGTCTTACTAAAATGTAAGAATAAACAAGAAGCGCGGGCGACGACAACAAAAGACACACAAGAGAGACACGCGAGAGATAACTAAGCGTCGTCCCACTTGCTTGACGCTCGCTTCCGAATTGACTAAATGCACGAATGAAGCTATCGTTGGCTATATACCCAAACAGTTATCGATCTATCGATATTTATAGCTTAAGCGATAGCAGTTAAACAAATGGGCAGTGATTAGGCGCATATTGTTTTGAATTTGTTTATTAAAATGCTCTTATTCATATTATTTTTTTTATCGAATATATGTAACTCAATATATAACTGAATATATATATAAATATATAATAAAACTGAAACCTGTATTGTGCAGCAAAACAAAATCAGGAAAAATAGAAGCAACATAAACAACATTTTTAAATTTGGCCATGTAGCAACAAATTACTATCAACCGGATGAGCAACCACCATTCGAAGATGCACAGCCACATAACAATACAGCGCAACCAGTTGGGCCAGTACCACGACCGTGATCTCAAGTGCCTATTGTGATGCAACCGGGCCACTCGCAAGTGTGCCGGACTGGCCGCGCGGATTGCAAAATAAAATTAATTTGTCTGACTTTAATTTCATCAAACCCATCAATGCCTTTTCTATCGAAAGCTCACTTGGCCAGCCGGTCTATTCTGCAATGGAGCAGCCTGATTTCAGCAATCGCGCCTGCCTCTGTGCGGCACGTTATTTCGATATGAAAATCTATGACAATTTCGAGCAAGAGGTCATTCATCTAAATCGTCCATTGGATTGCTCGCTGGCCAACAGTATCCCCAGTCGTCCGCTGCAACCGATGGAGGTGTCAGCGCCGACGGGTAATGTGTTTGGCTCCATTGCACAGGATTGGTTCATTTGTTCGCCATCGTTTCTCATACGGAATCAAATTGGTGACACGATCCTGCGCATTGAGTGTAATTTCTGCTCCCTCCTCAAATGCAGTGATGTGGAGTTCAGTGTGATTTACTACCTAAACGGGCAGAAGGTGGGCAAGATATGCAAGGCGAGGTCCGTACTTACTGAAAAGTTTACGAAATCCGATTTCTTTTGCCTCAACTTTACAATGGATTTGGATGTGTGCATAAAAGCTGTGCTACTCGGCGCCACAATTATCATCGATTCCATGTTATTTGAGCAATATTAAATATTAGTTTATTTAAATATTGTATTTAAATTTGGCATACTAGACTCCTCTATGAAGGGAGTTTGTTAATCTCAGGAATTGTTATTACTATTTTTTTATTTACGAGACGATAAATTCAAATCTCTTAACAGAGTCAACCATCTGCCTTAACTATAATATTAATATCTTCCAAATATATAAATATAACTGGGCACCACAATTGTGATTGATGCCATTTTCTTTGAGAAATTAATATTAAATATTACTATTTAAATTTGACATACTCGACTCCTGTGGAAAGAGTTTGATAATCTCAGGATATCTTATTGTTCATGTTTTAGATATTTTTAGCATTTTAATGCTATGTTAATGCATTTTTGCATAAATAATAAGTAACGGTGAAACCAATTCAACAATGTGCTTCAACTATATTATTAATATATTCAAAATAAATGTACCTGCATAAATAAATTAATACCAAAATCTAACATTGTGTTAACAGTTGTTTAACATGCTTGCAAAAATCTAACATTGAGATAACAGTTCGCTTTTGCGCCAAATTCATTTAAATTTTATATTGAAAACAACCATTAAAAAATAACTGTTTGTGTATTGAATAAAGTGAAAAATTTATTTATTAATGCTAATTAGACTGTTCGCTTTGCTTGCTGGCCGCCAGTTGTTTGCGCAATTTGCTCTGAGCTTCGACTGGCCAGGATTTGAGTTGGGCACTGCCGCAGGGCAGGCAATAGGTTTGTGTATAATAGAAACTGCAGGCTGCATCCTTGCAAACAGGCTTGCCACACGAGGCACACTTGACGCCCAATGCCACATAGTACTCGGCCTTCGATTGCCAGCGTGGCGGTGGCGCCTGGAACGGATCACGCATCACAAAGGTATCCTCACGATATCGGATACCCAGGCCAAAAGGGGGCTCCTTGCCATAATAATGGACTAGTTCGTGCATGTTGCAAGCGCTGCAATGGAACTCAATCCGTGCAATTCGCTCGTCCCCATCGTCCTCGGGTTTCTCCGTTTGCGTCGGCAGCTTTAATCTTTGTATATCAGCGCCATCATCATCAAGCAGACGCAAGTCGGATTCCTCATCATCGTCGTTAAAGATCTGATCCTGGGACATGGCGAAGCGTGCCTGAAACAATAAAACTAAGTGGAAGTTCTCTCTCTGTCTCAACAGTCACCGCAAAATGGACTTTAGTATATATACGCATACCTAACTAATATGATTACAACTACAACAGATTACATCTAATCACACAAATAACAAAATTCAATCTCTGTGCTCTCATTCGATGTTGACTGCAGGCACGTCTCGCATGGTGGGCGCTTGATGTGGCCACCAATGGGGACGCTCGGTAAAGCAGCGATCGCCGTCCAGGACCAGTTGCTGTGCACTGTTCAGGACCGGTTCGATGCGCAAAAGGGCCACACCATGATTATGGGAATGCCCGAGGACACGTCCAACACTGGCGCCCGACAGAGATTTCACAGTCATGTCGGAGCGGATCGGTGCCGTAAATCGAATGGGCATATAACGTTTACGGATGACGCCCGAATGATGAACGCGAGCGGTTAGCTCCTGGCCAACGTAGCAGCCCTTATTGAAACTGACGCCGTTGAGGTAATCTGCGTTGGCCTCCAGCGGAAAGCATTTGCCCGGCGGCAGCTCCTCGATGCCCTCGCCAATGCCCTGCTTGTAGCGCAACAGCTTGTAGTTCCTCTCCTTGTCGGGATTGACGGCGATAATTTCATTATTGCGCCACAAAATTGACGTCAACTGTGCATCACTCACATCTGACGGCGCCAGGATGCGTATGCCCAAGCTCCCAATGCGCGGATCCGATGCGATAAACCAATCCTTAGCCTTTTGTTTGCTTCTGGCCATCATTGCCTCGGTGTTCGTCTGTTGGCCGTCGTTGAAGAGCACCCAGGGCACATACTCATCATCGACTGTGTCGATATCGATGTGTTTACGCACACGGTATGTGCGCAGATGGCGACGAAAATCAGAGGATGCATCACGATCACATTCCAGCAGATATGTATCCTTATCATTGGTCCGATAAATGATGGTGTCGTACATTAAACGACCAGCCCGATTCAGGAACAGGGAATAAAGTGAGGCGGGTGCATTGGGCTCCTGCAGGCGGGACACATCCTGGGTGACGAGGCCCTGGAGGAATGGTGTCACGTCAGCACCGTGGACGCGTATCAGTTCTCGTTGACGCAACGGTTCCAAAGTGTGTGTATTATTACTATTATTATTTAGGCCGGCAAAGCTCCGAATTGAGTTTCGGGCAAAGCGTGGAAACTTGAATTTTTTACACAGATTATTCATCCTGCGGGTAAATAGTTCGCTAGCTAGCTGGCTAATAATAATCAAATCGCATTCTTGCGCTTACCCAAAATTTATCTTTGATTTTCTTTAATAATATAATCACACTAATTTTATTAAATCACAAAACTGACTTGAAATTTGTGTGTGTGTGCGGTAACAACTAAAACAGCTGACTGAATTCGGTAAATCAACACTGACAATGAGAAGCTGACTGCTATGGCGACTAGATGCAGTGAAATTTACACAGCAACTGTCGCTGAATGCAGGCAATTGGGTACAAGTGTACCAAAAGTTACACTTTTAATTTGATATAATAAATAATTACCCACCTACCTAAATTTTGGCCAAAGTTGCGCATATATTTTTAAAAATAATTTACAATCCATCTTTTTGAATGTACAAAATAGTTTTTGAAAAAAGTTAAGGGTTAAAACCTTTTTTGGAAATAGCAAAGTAAGCAACACTGGAAAATAAATTTTCAACGCCTTTTAAATCGTTTATTGAATTCAAATAAAGTAAAATCTAAGACATTAAAAAAAACAGTAGTTATTAGGTGCTTGTAAATTATTTACATTAAAGTCTAAAAATATGAATTTAATTAAGTCATTTGCTGGGCTTTGGCGCTATTTTCTTGGCCAATTCTTTCATTTGATTGTTTAATTTCTTTTTGGATCTCTTGTCCTTTTTGATGGCATCTATTTTGACGCCTCTGTAATCAGATTTCTTTTTGTTTGCGGCTTGAGCTGGTTTCCCATTCTCCTTGCTTTGTCTCTTGTCGATGCGCTTCTGGGCACCTTTCGAATTCAGCATCTTTGATTTTTGGCGAGTTTCTTTGCCGGCTGCAGCCGCAGCGGAGTCTCGTGCCTGTTTTGCGCCCAGTTTTTTAACTGCATAGCGTTCCACGTGGATTGGTCTCTCGTCTAGCATCGTCTCGTTTAGCTCTAGGGCCAGACCGACTGCATCCGGCTGCTGGAAGCAGACATAGGCGACACCCTTGCAACCCCGCTCGCCACCATGCAGACAACGTATATAGTCGATTTCGCCACAGCTGGAAAAGATCTCACGCAGTTTCTCCTCATTCGCAGCTGCAAGTAGAGTTTTGCTTATGAAAATATCAAATTAACAATGTGATTTGCATAAATATTACGCACAGTATTTCAGATTGCCAACGAATATGGTGCGCTTGTTATCCGCATCGCTGGGTGCTGATGATGCCGATGATGGATCATCATTGCCAGCAGCTGGTCCGGCTCTTACAGCCGGCGTCACACGTAAATGATTCTCTTTGAATTCGGTGCCATTTAAAGCGAGTGCCTTCTCCGCCACCTGCACACTCTGGAACACTACGTAGGCGTTTAAGGAGCCGGCTCCTTTGCGCTGCTTGTGCTTAAACAGCTGCTTGCCACCAGCCGTGCGCATGCGGATGGAGTTCACGGTGCCGAAGGGCTGCAGAAGACGCACCAATTGCACACGTTTCGTATTGATGGGAAGATTGCCAATAAATATGGTCGCTGCCTCTGCCGCTGGATCCCGCTCCCGCTTCACTGCATCTATTCCAAGTGGATTGGAGTTTATTGAGTGACTGTAGTTGCAGGGTAGTCATAATAATAATAAAACCTACCTTCATCTTTGTCATTCGTTTTCTTGTTTGTCTTGAGTTTCTTTTCCTTTTTGGGTTTCGCTTTGGAAGCCGTTTTTTCCTTGCCAGGAGTCTTCTCCTTTTTATTAGATTTTACCGCTGCCTTGGGCTCCGACTTTACCTTTTCATTCTCAATTTCCACAGTTTTTGTGGTTTTGCTTGCCGATTTGTTTTCCTTTTTCTTAAGTTTTTGTGCCTGCTTCTTCGCCTTCTTCTTCTCGATCTTGGCTATATCAGCGGCTGTCAAATTCTTGGGCAACGTTTTCGCATCCGCCACAGCCACCTTCTCTATCGCATCGGTTGTGGCTTTGTTTTTCATTGCTTTTATGAGCTTTTTGATAGATTTGCTTTGCTCTGCCGTTAATGTTTTATTCTTAGGGTTCATTTTGATCTTTCTATTTCAAAATATTGACTCGAATGAACTTCACGTGTTGTATTGCCAAAGGTGTCGGAAAAACAAGTGTTAAAAATCGCATGGCATACTATGAGCACTGTTTTTTATTATCGATATTTTTTTCGACAATAAATCGAAATGTAATGTAAATATAATCCCGCCAATATTTTGTAAACAAACCACATGTGTGTGGGTGTTTTCTTTATTTAAATAAACCAAATGAGCCTTTTGGTATTTTGGTAGGTAATTCTTTGGCACTCAGCAAACATTTTTTATATATTGCAATTTCAAGAGCAAAATTTGTTTCGATCCGAAAATACTGCACAAAATGCAACCGGCGAAAAACAGCTGTTTCGTTATTGTTACGTTTGAATTGCGAGCTACATGCCTCTTTTTACTGTTAAACTAATCATTGTTAGAACAACTTTTTGCTATCAAGCTTTGTTAATTTTTAGTTGATGTACATTAAGCAAATTAGTTTTCTAACTTTTTGCAAAGCTTTAACCTGAGCGCCTTAAATTTGCGGGAATAACAACTGAGCGAGCGCTGTTAACAACAGCAACGGCCAATGCTAGTTTTTTTTTTTGGGTGCCCACAGCTGTTAGTGAAATACGAAGCAACAAGAAAGGCATTATTTTTCTTTTTATATGGCGTGACTTAGAACAGAATAAATCAATTCTTTAGTATTAGTGAAATACCAATGAAAATGGCAAACATATCAACAATAAACTGGCTATTCGTGTGTGGCCTAACATTTTGTGTAGGTGGCATTGCAGTGCTCAGTTTTATGCCGCTCAGCTCAGGTGGGAAATGAAATTAATTTTAAGCACATTTCAAAATCTGTAAATAACTGTTTTTCTAGATTGCATCTGCCCGCTGAAGAACCCACTGAGTCGAATGGGCAGCGAGGAACTGGCGAATATTAAATCTCACAATGCGCCACCATCTCCTCATAAAATGGCAGTTTTGGTGCCATTTCGGGACAGATTCGAGGAGCTTCTACAATTTGTGCCGCATCTGACGAGCTTTCTGCGTGACCAAAGAATCGAGCATCATATATTTGTGCTCAATCAGGTGGACAGATATCGATTTAATCGCGCCTCGCTGATTAATGTGGGTTTCCATTTCACCAGTGAGGTCTACGATTATATTGCCATGCACGATGTGGATCTGTTGCCACTGAATAAGGATCTCTTGTATGCGTATCCAAGTGAAATGGGACCGCTGCACGTTGCCGGGCCCAAACTGCATCCCAAATACCACTATGATAATTTCGTCGGTGGGATTTTGCTGGTGCGTCGCGAGCACTTCAAGCAAATGAATGGCATGTCGAATCAATACTGGGGCTGGGGATTGGAGGATGATGAGTTCTTTGTGCGCATCAGGGATGCGGGACTGCAAGTAACGCGTCCCCAAAATATTAAGACTGGCATCAACAACACTTTTAGGTATGAATACTTAGCAAATCAATCACTTTAATGCTGATATCTGTTCCATTTTAGTCATATACACAATCGTCATCATCGCAAGCGGGACACGCACAAATGCTTCAATCAGAAGGAGATGACACGGAAAAGGGATCACAACACCGGCCTTAATAATGTCAGCTATAAAATACTCAAAGTACACGAGCTGGCTATTGATGGCATCAATGCGACAGTGTTGAACATATTGCTCGATTGTGATGTAAATAAAACGCCGTGGTGCGATTGTTCCGGAACAGCAGCAGCTGCTTCTGTTGTGCAAACCTAGACCTAGTCTAAATAGTAATATAAATAGAAGAAAACACGAATTTCCTCCATTTTGCCACAAACTTAAGCTATGTTTATTTGTCTAGTTGATTTTGGGGCGTGTTTTTAATAGACGTGCACCATGCCATATAAGAATGTCCAGAATAAAACGTAGGTGCACAGGCCGCCCAGGAATTGGTTCGTCAGTAGATTTTTACGATTAATGAAATACTTGCGCCACTGTGTGCCCGACTTCATCAGCACCATTATCCAGAGTACAAACACCGATATAAAGTAGAACAAGAAGCCAAGTGTGGCACTTAATCCCAAGATGCCTGACGATGATAAATAATGTGAAGGTAAGTATTCAATTTTATTTTAATTGATTCATAATTTACCAGCAGCACAGCCCGATATGGCGGCCATTGAGGTGCGGCAATATTCGACAGCCGAAATGTTGTTGCGTATGGCACCTTCGCTGTATGCGACAATATCGCCAGTTTTCGACAGTCGTGTTTTTACTTTATTCATCTTTACTTATTTTAATTTTTTCCAGCACAAAAATTACAATTAATTTGCTGCTGCTTCTTCTTCTGACAGTCACATCTGAGAGCAGATTTCGACAATCACATTTT
This sequence comes from Drosophila cognata, assembly GCA_035041535.1. Taxonomy (NCBI): domain Eukaryota; kingdom Metazoa; phylum Arthropoda; class Insecta; order Diptera; family Drosophilidae; genus Drosophila; species Drosophila cognata. The sequence goes on along the minus strand of JAWNLC010000571.1, from coordinate 4,084,815 downwards.
GCTAATTCATACTTAGTTCAGGAATGTGAGGGAACAGATAACTTATATTGTGGGTTAGCAAAACTCTCGACGTCACATTAAACAAATTGTGTGGTTTACGTTAAAAAGATTAGATAAAAACGCAAAGAATTTATGATGCAAAAGAAGAACAGATGGCACATTCAATTAGATGTATCGTTTTCACAGGTTGTCTTATATATACCATACAAAAATACAATGTTATTATTCTCGTTCAGGTGTAATAATCCAATAATTTTTCCACGTTGACGTCACAAACACAGTTGCGCCAAGAAATATATAGTCTATTGTTAGTTGAGTCATACGCACAGCTGTTCAGCCATCGATAGTCTTATGTGAACGTAATTTGTGAATGGCTCTTGCACAAAAAAACACGGTGCTCGCTCAGTTCAGAAGAGGGGCCCCATTAATTAAAAAATGTGTGGTGATAACGAAACTTGATGATTTATGCGTGTTGGAAGTTGGAAGGTGCAATTTAAGAGGACATCGTACAAAGTAGAAAATGTTACAGACCAATAAGTGTTAAAAGCAAAACCAAAACAAAAAACAAAACAAAAAAAAAAATCGGAAAAATAGCGGGCGAATCGTCCACAACAAAAGTGGAGAGCAATTAAAAAATCAATCACCATTCTAATTGAACGCTGGGGCGACACAGACAGTGGCAAAGGCAGGGCTGCACAGTATGTCACCCCCAAAGAACTGTACAGTGTGCGGCGACAAGGCGTTGGGCTACAATTTCAATGCCGTTACTTGCGAGAGCTGCAAGGCATTCTTTCGTCGCAATGCGCTGGCCAAAAAGCAGTTCACCTGCCCTTTCAATCAGAACTGTGAGATTACTGTGGTGACCCGCCGCTTCTGCCAGAAGTGTCGCCTGAAAAAATGTCTCGACATTGGCATGAAGAGCGAGAATATCATGTCCGAGGAGGATAAAATGATCAAACGTCGCAAAATCGAAAATAATCGCGCCAAGCGGAGGATGATGGAGCATGGCGGCGACGATACCGATGCGGATGGTGATGCGGATGGGGATGACAGCAAGGTAGCGGGTGCTGTCGCCGATAGCAGCTGTAATCTGGACACTTATAACGGCTCACAGGATTCACACAGCTGCGGATCACCGGACAGTGGGGCAAATGTCGGTGCAATCGGAGCAACGTGTTCAACAACAACAAATCGACCATCAACGACGGATCGTTTGGCTGAAACGAATCCGCTGCTGATGACTGCCGATAAGATCGTCGATGAAATTGTAGCGGATCCTGATCGTGCTAGTCAGGCGATCAATCGGCTGATGCGCACTCAGAAGGAGTCCATTTCAGTGATGGAGAAGGTAATTAGTTCACAAAAGGATGCTCTCAAGCTAGTGTCACATCTGATTGACTATCCAGGTGAATATCTTATACAATATTACATTAGAAAACAATGCTTAATGATATTTATTAATTTCGTACAGGTGACGCCCTCAAGATCATCAGCAAAATTATGAACTCGCCATTTAACGCTTTAACAGTATTTACCAAATTTATGAGCTCGCCAACGGATGGCCTGGAGATCATCTCAAAGATCGTTGATTCGCCCAAGGATGTGGTCGAGTTTATGCAGAATCTGATGAGATCACCAGAGAATGCGATCGATATAATGAACAAATTTATGAACACACCTGCCGAGGCACTCAAAATGCTGAATCACATCTTCAATGGCACCGCTCGACCGGTCGAGTCTGCCGAAGAAGAGTCTGCTATCGGAAATCAGTGCGAGAAGCGAGAGACGCAAAATATACGCGTGGACACCGTCATACAAACAATGTTGCACGGCAGTCCAACGGGTAGCAGCATTAGCACGGGAGAAACAGCGTTGACCTCGCCGCCCAGCAGCATTGCGAGTCCAGCGAACAGTGCTGCAATTGATTTGCATTATCAGTCGCCGCAAACGGAAGGCGAGATGCCCAGCACATCGGGCAGTCACAGTTTGCCCAAGTATCCACCCAATGCCCCAGACTTTTTGTTAAAGGATTTTATGCATAGCTATGCCGATGCGGATGAGCTCGGTGTGGATGGAAACTTAAGCATCAATTCCATAGAGTCAGTGCTCTCCGAGGTGATCCGTTTGGAGTATCAGTCATTCAACAGCTTACAGACACCATCCACTCGCATCAAGAATGAAATGTATCATGCTGCTGGCGGCATGCCCGCAAACTATGGGGTCAACAATCCGGCGTACGGTGGCTGCAAATCTGCATCAGCCCGACAACAGCAGCAGCAGCAGCATCTGCAAAATCAGCAACCCATTTGTGCCCCATCGAGCGCATTAATGGAGCGCGACCTCAACGAGGCCGAGCAGATGAAGTTGCGCGAGTTGCGGCTGGCCAGTGAGGCTCTCTACGATCCCGTCGACGAAGATCTCAGTGCATTGATGATGAACGATGAACGCATTAAGGTTATTATTAATATATATATACATATATATATATATATATATTCATTATATTAATCCATATTCATATATTAGTTTGAAAATCCAGAATTAAGACACAGACACACACCTACCTGTTCACACACTCACCAGTATTTTGGGTCTTGTGTTTTGTGTGCTTATCTAATCGTGGTCGTTTTGTTAAAAAGGTGATATAGACAGTTAGTAGTTTGCAGTTGGCAATTAACACCTGGCGCATGAGTCAGAGCATCTCTCACAATTTCTGTGTGCCCAGCACGCGCACCCTCCTCAATGTAAACAATCTTCAGCAAAGAGCGGCTCATTTTTCGCCACAACGAATTTTGACTGAGCTTTCTGAATTGGCACGTAGCTCTAATTGTATAAAAATAAAATAAATAAATAGGTGAGTAAACTAGAGTTATAGTTATAGTTAGTTTGATCAAGATCAAAAAATGCCGCAATGGCAATGTTTACGCACACGACACCTGTTGCCGAGCCAAGCCAAACACACGGCTGCATCCGTGTTTAAAGCACCATTGATGTCTTTATCAGTCAAACGCAATCAGCGTTACTTTGCAAGTACACTACTATCAACTGGCATAGCAGGCGCTCATAAGTAGCCCACCCTCCCCGAATATATGGCCATAATATTCAGTTGTGCTCGAGTGTGTTCCGTTTCGATTAGCACATTCTGTGCTGTTAATTAGGAAAACCGATACACATTTTGTTCAAATGTGGAGCACACGCAGGTGTGCGCCGTTTTCTGATAAGCATTCCCCCTCAACATTATATTGAATCATTGCCGCCCGATAAAACAAAACGAATCGATTTGGATTTGTCATAAATACGTACTATTTCAAAACAGCCTCTCTCTCTCTCTCTCTCTCTCGCCGCACAGCCCGATGATGCGAGGCAAAGTCCACAGCTTTTACAGCTCATCAATTTGACGGCGGTGGCGATTAAGCGACTAATTAAGATGGCCAAAAAGATTAGTGCATTCCGTGACATGTGCCAAGAGGATCAGGTCGCATTGCTCAAAGGTGGCTGCACCGAAATGATGATAATGCGATCTGTAATGATCTATGACACAGATCATGCCGCTTGGAAGGTTAGTCTACTTTTTCACCTTTTATGTACATTTAACCTAACTGGTAAATCTCCTTTTTACTTCAATGACTTTCAGGTACCGCATACCAAAGAGAATATGTTCAGCATACGCAGCGAACTGCTTAAGTTTGCCAAGGGCAATGTCTACGAGGAGCATCTGAAGTTCATGATGACCTTCGATGAGAAATGGCGCATGGATGAGAATATCATACTCATAATGTGTGCCATTGTGCTTTTCACACCGAACCGAGCACGTCTCATACACAAAGATGCCATTCGGCTGGACCAGGTTAGAAATCATCCTTAGCATTTTCAACTATAGGGAATAATAATAATTTTTTTTGCTTACAGAATTCCTATTATTATCTTCTGCGAAGATATCTGGAGAGCGTTTATCCTGGCTGTGAGGCCAAGAACGCGTTTATTCGGTTGATTCAAAAGATTTCGGATGTGGAGCGTCTGAACAAATTTATAATCAACGTATATTTAAATGTGAACCCATCCCAGGTGGAACCTTTACTGCGTGAAATATTTGATTTAAAAAATCATTGAAAAACGATTTGGGGATTGTGCATTAAATGCCACATAGAATTAATCAATGTGCTGCTGCCGCTGCTGCAGTTGTTGTTGTTGTTGTTTCTATATATATAGTCTATCAACTGGAAATTGTTTTTATTTCTTTTGTTTTTTCGCTTTTAAAGTTAGATTTAAATCGAATGTGATTGTTAGATTTGCATATATGTATATACATATATATATATATATATATATAAATAACATATATATATATATATAACACATAGTTTTTATACTTCTACACGTATATTAGGTACAAATGCAAAGCAAACATAAATAAATTTACACATTTTAATTAGTTTTCAATAAACTAAATTTAAAATCACAAATTCTTTGAGTGAAATATTCAAATGAATTACGTAAATTTTTATTAAAATTATTATTACACAACGATTAAACAAATCCTTAATTATTAATACTATATTTTTACGCATATTTTATAATGGTTGCCAGCCATCTATTTTCAAAATTTTTTCTCTGTAAATATATACAAATTTTGTTGATTCGAATTGTGGAATTTATATAGGTTAGGAAAAAATATGAATTCTTTAATTTAACACAGTTCCTTTATGAAGGTAAGGTTTTGCAAAAGTTGAACAATCCACAAAACAAACTGATTAACATTATTTATCTCTATCAAATAAGTTTTATTTTTTAAACAACTTTCCTTAAGCGCAACATATGGTAGTCGCTTTGCAAAAAGTATATAATATGAAGTAGGATGTTAATTAAAAATACAAAACCAAACTGAAGATCAATGATTAGACCTCCAACAGTACGGATATTCATCTTTTGCAATCTTAACTGCAGAGCAAACCAATCATTCTGAAAGAGAGTACAAATGAGTAATTGAAAACTTATTCGTCCTGTTATACTCACACTTCGTTCCAGTTGGGCCCCACTCGGGTAAGGGTATCGCAAAATGTTTAGTGTACTCTCATTAAGTTTGCCAGCTCTTTGAGCGATTCTTCCGAGTATACAGAATTCCCATACCTCTATAAAGTTCAAAATTATGCTCAATAAACTGACGTAATTTCCGGAAAATGACTTTTTTTTAAACAGTACCCCAATTGTTAAGGACCCATTTATGATATTGTTATAAATTTGGAGTAATATAAGAAATGTAAGCGGATACTTGAAAATAATGCAGATTTCATTCATCATACGCATGAGTTGGTAAAACATGCGATGCAATTTTTGCATTTTCTGCAATCGTTTTGATCGTTGCATTTTAGAAGGAAGTAAATGATCTAAAGCAAGCTGCAGTTTCATGAAGTTGTAGCAAATGTACCAGATAAGGCAAAAGTGTAGCATATAAAATGCATCTCTCATTGTAACTAAGAAGACAATGCAGGCATTTAAATATCCTCTGTAACTCATATATAACCGTATCCAATGCAATACAACTTTAGACACTATTAGCGATAATCTGATCCATAAAAGCCGCCGTAAGCTTGGAATCTCTGATGGTGTGTTGCTGTAGATGTTTGCGATTCCCAGCTGCTCCATTTTCCACAGATTCTCATATATTCGAATTATCCTGTGCTGCCAGCGTTGTGCAGAGAAGATACAATGCACGATTATAAGCGATCTGGCTACAGGATATGTCGCCAGAAAGAATATCATAAGCTTATGTTGCGTGTCATTCAACGGGACTGTCGTATAAAATGCATATATCATATATGGAGCAGCGATCAAAACAAGAAGGATGTTAAATCGTCCATAGTAGCACAAGAAACGCGATTTTATTAATTTTCCCGAGTGAGCGTCAATGTAGAATCCTACGATTCCACAAAATGCCAAAATATATGATATGCAAGCGCAAACGAAGTGTTTTCCAAACGACATTTTAAAGGCTACTAGTTAACTGTTGGCCATTGGCTGTTGGCTTTTATATACGCTTAACCCCTTTCTTTATTGCTTTCTACAATTCACTTAAAAGTTCTGTGATAAGTGAAAAACAAATAGGAATTGACAGCGCCTTATTATATATACAATAGTAAAGGTCTTGGATTCAATTAACCTTTTTTATTTACCTAATCGCTTAATCGAGTTATGTTACACGAGTTTGCTAGTCCATTGCACGGATTAAAATAGACTTTGCTTTACATTACTTATTTTTTTCTTATTGCATTTGGCGACTCTTGGATACTTGGATGAATCATATTCCTTGTATGCAGTTCCTTTGAAAATTTGTAAGGTTATTGCGGCTTTATTATAGGCTTTCTTTTCCCATGTACCCTTGAAAGTATGCCGATCTTTCTTTGATTGCAATTTTGCAGTGCACCATAAATTTTATCTCACCCTCAAAGTATGCAGTTTTTTTAGGGTTTAGGTTTATTGAGGGCAATTTAGCCAATACAGCAGTCTAATTTTTTTTACTGCTGCGTGCTCATTCTATCCTATACAGCAACCTGCGAAGAACACAAAATTTCCCTCTTGAAAAAAGGAAGAACATTTTTTATGCACGAAGTGTTTGTTTATTTATACAAAAAAATCGCTAGATAGCTCCGAATCGAATGCCAGGCAGAAGCATCGACAACAGCACAAAATTTTCCATCCAGCTAAGAGCGATTACCCACTTCCAATCGTATACGTATGCTGCTGTAGCAAATGTACCAGATAAGACAAATCAGTAGCATATAAAAGTAGTTTTAGTTTTTAGTTTTAGACACTAGTAGCGATGAGCTGATTCATAAAAGCCGACGTGAGCTTTGAATCTCAGATGACTTGTTGCAGTATTCCCAGATGTTCAATTGTAATCCTGAAGACGAATCCCGAAATTGAAAATATTTAATCGTAGAATTTCTAATCAAAAATGTAAGATTAGCACGATTGTTTTTAAACAACTAAAAGAACACTTAGCTTATTTTCGGGATTACTAAACTAGCTCTAAATGTAAGAATTTTGTATCTCTTTTTGATTTTGCATATAATTTGAGAATGACTGACACCTAATCTGCTTATTTTGTTGTTGTTGTGTGTGCTGAACAATCAGCTAACATGTTCATACGCACACACTCCTGCACACAACAATATTGGCCGCCCAAGTGCAATGTCAACACAGAACAATAATAGCAACAACAACGATATGAAACAACCACAACAATTATGTTTTTCAATTGCCTTGCTCGCGCTGTCCACATATTGTTCAGGTCCATTGGCTCACTACGAGTGGTTGGCTCTTTATAACTGGAAGCGCTCTTTGGCATGGCCCATAGATAAATCTCAATTAAAGTGCAACCCTTTGTATACATATTTTGAGGTGGCAGGGGAATACGGGATAACAATTAATCAGCGACCATGTGAGGGCAAAGGTGGCAGCATGCAACAGGACTCTCACTCTTTAACACCCTCCACGCCTTCCATGTTGTCTCTCTTCAAAAGTTGTCTCTGCTTCACACCCCGCCCGATCGACTGCCAAAGCAGAGACGCCTTTTCGGCAGCCATGCTTTATTCATTTGTACACCAACTGCAACCCATCCCCGCCCCTGTTTAATATTTTTTTTACGTTTTTGGACTAACCGTTGTCCAGCCTAGACCATGGCTAAGAGTTGCAGTCGCAGTCGCCGTCGCAGTCACAGTCGGTAAGCGTGACTTTCTTATTGTTGATTGTTGGCTTTTTGCATACCGACAACGGAACAAGAACAACAAGCAAACAACTGTCTTAGCCATGACGAAGTTTGGATACACTTCCTGAACGAAGACAGCAAAACAGTCAAATACTTTCGCTGAGCTAGTTCGTTTAACGGTTTGAATAAGTGGCTTATTATTAGATTCGGATTAGAATCCACATCGGATTAATTTAGATTTCTAATTCTAAATACAAAAAGTAAAATTAATAAAAAGATATATATTTTTAATTTTTATTTAATTTTAGTTAAAATGAGACATTTATCCACAATTTTTTTTATTTTATATGCTCATCCAAAATGCATTCATATAAATACTCTACGTAGTCGGAAACATATCCATCAAATTGTTACATTCTCCTCAAGAAAGTCAAGACTACACTTTTGGCAAGTGTATAAGAACAACAACAGCAACGAGAACGAGCGACCGACGCGACGCGACGCGACGTAAACAAAAACCGAAGTCGCCAAAGCCAGCGCCAAACGTTGCAGCGAAACCAAAAGCAGAACCAATAACAAAAACGATGGCCACTTGGCACCAGCCGGGTTCCAGCAGCTCCATTCAGTCTTCGGCGAGATTTTATCGCGTGCGGACGTGTCTGCGGCTGGCTAAGTACTTGTGTATATTCACCACAGATTCACCGATTCATCGAATCAACGAATAACAGTCGTTAAACAGATACTCGACAAGTTAAATGAATGCCTGCAACTGTGGCGCCACTAAACGATGCACTAAGCATACCAATTTGATTTAAATCAAGTGCCAACAACAACAGCAACGACAATTCAGTTTATGTTAATCAATATGAGTGCAACAATAACATTAACAACAATAACAACAACAAGGACCACCAACTGGCGCTGGCTGTGGTAAGTAGCGAATATTTGTTCAAATTGAGCAGCTGCTTAGAATCGTAGCCAAGAGAATCCTTTTGTCCTCTTCGTTTGCGTGGCAGCATCCAACAAGCTGGCGTTCCTCGTATCCAAGCAATTCTCCTCTTGTATGCACTTCGAGCTGTATTTGTTAACAGGGTATTTGGGAATTATTGAATGCACTATGACTCATTATTAATGGAAATATGCAGAAATGACTCGCAAAGATCTTGATCTTGATTCGTGACAAATCTTGGAAGTTTTCTTACAAATCTGGATTTTTTTTTCAGAATTAATCATTTTATGAAAATTTATTTAAAATTTGAAAATCTTTTTCAACTGTTTGAATTCTAAGGTGTTTTTGCAATGCATAATATATATAATATTTATATACATATTGCACACTTTATAATTTATAATGAATTTAAAATCAATGGCAATCGAATTAATTGAAAATTAAGATTAAGATGGGTCTTCAAATAATATTGCAGAAAACTATAATTCTAATTTTTGGAGGAACTTTACATCCATTAAGTATTCTAATATATTCAATCTAATCCAATTCGAGCTAATTTGAATTTTGTTTGTGATTTTTTTTATAGCTGTAATTTTAATTGTTCCAAATGCCAAATTGATTTATTGACGTTCGTTTGCATAAATATAGTTTGAATATAGAAAATAATGAAAATCTTTAACAAACAATTTAGTGACTTTTTTAAAGTCTACCCAAATTCTAATTTCTATAGTCATATTGCTTACTTCTATTAAAATACTGCTGTGAGCGACCATCTCCGAATCAATATCAAAAGCTGATTCGAATTTAGATTGAATTTTGTTCATGTTTGAGTTGCATGCCAAAAGGAAGCCAATTTAAAGCAACATTTTGTGGTGTGTGCAAAAACGTACATTTTGGGCGTGGGTTCTGTCTGCCTTTGCATCGCTTCCTTTGTCTGCGTCTGCTTCTGCTCCGGGCCATGAGCTGGCTTGGCCTTAGTCTTGGACCTGCGCCGATACCTCTGCAGGCATCTGTGATACTTGCGACTGCTGTGGAAGCAGGTAGTGTTAAAGGCATTAACTGTTCACTCCAAAAATTTTATGGGTTTTTTTTTTAGTCAGAAACGTTGTTAAAATGCATCAAAGGTCAAACAATGGTGGATCAGAGCACAAAGTTCTTATTTCAAGAAAATGTATGTAGTATGTAAGAAAAAGAATATAAATATAAATATAATTTTTTTTAGAGTAACTTTTAAAGACATTAACTAATCACTCCAAAAGTGATGGAGATTTTTATAGTCAAAAGTAGTTTCATTATGGGTCGAATATTTATTGACCAGAGGTTTTTTTAAATAAAGAACTGGAACGTTTTGCGCTTACTTTAAGTAGAGTCATTTTTGTACTTGATTCAATCATTTTTAATCTTATTTATGAAACTCAAACCATAAATTTCGAAATTTAGATTTACTTATGCCTTGACAAAAAGTTGGGAATTCTATTCGTTGAGTTTTGGAATTTGTTTGGAGTCAACTTACCTATTGGCATTCAGTTGCTTGATCCGTTCTTGGGCTTTGAGTTTTGATAATGCCTCATGGTGCTGTTTTTCGAGTTCGAGTATCTTAAATGCGACCAGTTGATCAATGGACTCGATGACTTGTTCGAGCCAGTTGCTCTGCCTGATGAGTGCCTTGAGTAGAAGGTGCAGCGTCTTCTCATGCGGCTTCATCAGCTCCTCCACATCCTGGGGTAGCGTTGTCTGCGCATAGCTATTTCTAGATGGCACTTTACCAATGGACAATGTCTGGGTACTGCTCACACTGGTCAGGATGGGCTGCAGCTCGGTTTGTGTCCGCTTCACCTTCATCTGCTGCTCGATTTGTGTGAAGCGTGTGTCCAGCATGAGGCGCCTCGTCTGACTGGCGATGGACAGTTGAAGGTGTTCGTTTGTCTGCTGGTGTCGGGATATCATCAGACGGATATCCAGTGTATCCACACTGGCATCGGTCTGCATCAGGAGCGGCTTTTGGCTTGCCTGATCTTGCGCTTGCGTTTCATGAATATCAAAGCACGTTTGGCTGCTGCAGGATTTGACAGGACAACGCAGGCATCGTTTGCGATGACGTTTTACATCAGTACATCCGGTCTTGATGCTTTTCATTCGATTTATGGTCAGCAGACCATTTTGCAGCTCATAGCACAGGATATAACTATGGATTAGGATTTGTGCTGCAAACTGTACTCATATCAGTTGTCCTTCGGCTTACCTCCTTTTGCCACACTGTATGCGCTGACGTTGTTGCAGCTTGCCATCTCCGGATTTCGAGAGTTGCAGTAAGGCTTTTAAATCTATGGTGAACATGGCTATAACCAAAGACTGTAAACAACAATTCTGTAGTACACAATATTCAATTTCGACAATAAATAACATCGAAAACAAATATAGTCTGTGTAAAATGAACTACATAAAAAGTCAAACTTCTTTTTGTGTTCGTTGTCTGTGATATTTAAAAAGCCATTCAGCAAAGTTGTTTCTGTGTTCGCGTCTGGCCGCAAATGTTCTGTTCGATTTCGACACGCAGCCCTTTTTGAATTTGTCTTTATAAGCACGCAAAGTTTGTTGTTCTTGTTTGTCATACCCTGCAATCATAGAAGAAGTGTGCAACGGGCATGATCAAATTGGGGAAATGTCTTAAGTCTATATCAATTTGTAACTGTTTATAATATATTGTTCGTAGCGGAAAAATTTCCATATTTTAACCAAATATTTTGATTTTAATTCGGTTCTTGGAAAATGTTCTCCTGTCAAAAAAATATATACTTCATCTGACTTCGAAGGACATTTTGATTCAGTTTATTGAATACAAAAAAAGTTTGTATTTTATAAACCCTTTTCGCAGAGTAACTTTTTGCTTGGAATTGCATTAATCGCAAATACAGAATTTATTTAAGGACATTTACTTTTCATTATACCACAGGGTATACTCATAGTCGATCTGTCTAGCCTAGAGCTCTTTCTACTTGTTGTTTTTGGTAGATGTTGTTGGCGCTGTTGTTCTCGTTGTTGCTGGGGTCTTCTTTTGTGCTGGTTGCATTAATAATTCAAAAATGTCACATATGCTGTCTGGCGGCAGGACGCACTCGCAAAAAAAAGGAGCTGCATTCGATTATTCTGCAATTTATCAATACGCAGCTGGACCACAAGAACTCGAACCCTAACCTGAACCCAGACCAAAATCGAAACCACAGCACACGAAACGAGTTACCAAAGTGTGGGTTGGCAGCAATTAATGGTGTCGATTGAAATGGGTTTTGATGTGACTGCCTGCTTCGCCACACTGCAGTGCATTCGATGTGCCGCATGCCCAGCGACCAAGTGCTGAGAGTCTACGACACTTAAAACCTTCGACTTCGACTTCGACTTAACCCATGCTCAGGCATCCATCACCAGCAGCAGCAGCAGCACCAGCCCCGGGGGCGCATGGATTTTGAGAGGGAGAGAGTATTACGATTATTCATATGTAAAAGCTTTAAGTGTAATTTGAATAAAAATGTGTTTAAATCTCTGAATGTGTTGCAAATTCAGTAAAGGTTTTCGTTGGGTGTTTAAAGCACATCAAAAGGTATTTAATTACGTTAACATTTTCTCTAATCAGCAAATCAAATAGCACTGTGCAAATTTAACTTTCGCCCATATAATCTTGTCTCAACTTTCCACTGAAAACTGTGAATTTTCACAATAGTTTTTCAACAATGCATTTATTTTTTATTGCACTTAAATTTGTAATTATTATTTTTAAGGCTTATATTAGGCAAGTGTTATATCAGTCTTCATGGAATATTTATTTGGTTTTCTGCTCAATTTCCTAGCTAATTTAGAAATCTTCCTTTTAAATATTTAAGTTGTGCATTTTCAAAATAGTTTTTTTATTTGGTCTTCAATGACTTTTTATTTAGTTTTCTGGCAATTTTCTATACTTTTAGGCTGATTTTTTAACTTTAAAAACTTACATATTTAATACTAATAATATTTCTTCACGAGAGGGGAGGGGCAGCTTTAAGATTTAAGTTTTTATTTCGCATAGAAACTGGCATGCCAGGCACGTCGCTACTCTCTCTCTCTCTCTCTCTCTCTCTCTCTCTCCCTCTCGCCTCTATCAGTCCGTTACAATGCCATCCCACTTATGCATATACTTGCATATTTTCTTGTTAATATGTTCTTCTTCTACTTACGACTAAGTGAAATTCTCTCACGCCTCATTTGTCATCCATCCATCCTTTCATCCATCCATCCGTCCATCCATTCATCCATCTATTCATCCGTCAAATCATTTCCACTGAATTGTGTAGTGCATGTGAGTTTCGTCTATGATCGTTTCCTCAACTTTTCGTTTTGCACACACATATTACAGTGTAATTGACTAGTGTGAATGTGTTTGTGTGTGTATGTGTGTGTGTGCTCGTGCTCATTTGCATTTTTAGCCGGTCTGCTTTGCGCTTTTTTCCATATGATTGCTGGGCCTTAATAACAAAAAAAAAAATTACTTTTAACAGTCTCTCTTCACTCTAACAAAATATCAGTTTCAAGAAAAAAATTAGCCTTGCAGCAAATCTACTTAATGAAACTTAATAAAAAACAATGAATACAAAATATGCCAAGAACTCTTCTTACTTTTTACACAAAGTACTTGTTGTAGTTATTAGTCGGTCGGTCATTTGTAAGTTCGTTGGGTTTACAGTTTCAAAGGTTTGGCCACCTCTCAAATTCAACACGAAATGCATTCAGTAGGCTCTTGACTTGGATTACAGGGCAACTGCGCATTTGGCAATCGAATGTGGAAGCCTCTGTCGCTTGATTGGCCTTGAACATAAATGAAACCAAAAATACCTTCACATAAAAAGAGCTAACGATAAAAAAAATGTTTGATTTTGCAGTTTAAGCTGCTTGCTTTGCCTCGCTGCACTGGCTCAGGCCAGCAATGGGAGCGATAGCGATAGCGGGGTCGGCAGTGGCAGCAACTCTTCACCAAAGTCAATCGCAAGGCCAACGCCAGCGACTGCCAAGGAGCCACTGACAAGAGGCGAACATGGACTCAACAAAAAGCTGCTCAAGTGAGTATTGAACATGATGAAAATATTTATCTTTATGCTTGCCGCAGATTAAATATCCTTGCAGACATGCTAAAAAACTTACAACTTTTATTCATAAAAATCCGATTTTAGTTGGTGACCTGCGGCGTTCGAAATGCACAATTAAGAAAAAGTATACATTGGATTGTAGTAAAATAAAATAATATATAAAAAAATACAGATAAGCTTATGCATATTTCTGATGTTTATATGTTTTTTTTATTATTTTTTCTTGGACTTGTAGCAGGAAGAATCTTAGTAGTAGATCTTATGTATAGTAACTTATTTAAATACATAGATTTGCTGCACTTTATACATTATAATCAAAAAATTAAAAATCCTGTTGATATACATATCTTATAATTATGTTGTAGCAGCATAATAAATCGCTTAACTTAATAGTTTAGGTTGCTTACATAATAATCAAAACATAATATCCGCATAGTGAAACGGAGCAATCATCGGTTGGCAGGGGAGAAAAATGGGCGAGCCCCTCATTTTAGGCTTAATTTATGCAAAGCGTCTAGTGCTAACGAACAAGAATAACAGCAAAACTGTTGCATGCCACAATTACTGCTGCTGCTGCTGTTATATTCTTGGTAAACATTTAGAACTTGCCAGACAAGCGAACTGTCCCCCTCCCCTATAACTATATATATATAACTCTCTTTCTCTGTATTTCATTGTCGCTTTCGTTGCGTTGCACTTGCAGCAAAATGGGCTTCATGAAGGTGAAGGCGCCCAACAGCCATAACCGGAAGCGACTTGCGGTTGAGTCACGACGTCACGCATCACGGGATGATTCACACATGTTCATCATCAAGCTGCCACCAAATCTGCACTATTATACAGCGCCCAGCAGCAGCGCCAGAGGCAGCAGTTCGCGGAATGCTTTGGATGTTGTTGCTGCCCCAAAGGTGTTGCCTCACCCGATGGCCAACAGTGTACAACACGACAACGCACAAAAGATTCCGAATGCGCCCGGAACTCAGGCGTTGGCGTTGAAAACTAACGGAAAAAAGGTAAGCGAGACTCCATTAGGTCGAACACTAACAACAATCCAAAGAAATGGCTCTAATATCTCTTGCCAGTCAGCCAGCCAAAATTGGTCGATTCTTAGCCACGCCAACAGCAAAATAAATTTTCCAAAAAAAAAAAAAAAAACAAATCCATTCAAAGCACACATACATAAACACACACACATATATATAAGTCGTGTCGGATTAGTCAAGAAAAAAAAGCATCTAAAATCAAGAATATATTTCAAGTGCAGAGCTGCATGCAACATTGTATTCGTATTATCTGCTTAGTCATACAGCTTAGGCCAAGAAAATATTTCCAGCTATTCCCGCACTAACACGAACAGGTCGTGTTGCAATGTGCGTTCTCGTGCCACGAAAGAGCAGCAAAATGAATTACGCATTTGGGCCAAATGCATTTTGTCGAATGCTGTATTCATGGCTCAACCATGTAGACAACAAATGGCTGACTGGCTAACTGGCGACCGACTTACCAACTTCGGCCACTGCCACCAGCAGAGACTCTTGTGGCAGTTGCCAGTTGCTAGTGGCACGGCAGTGGAATGCCACTGACCACAGTCTCAGCTATTTATATACACTGCAAATTTCTTCTTTTTTTTATTTTGTTGTAAATAATGTAAGTGTTGAAAGGATGCTGCAGACCTGAGAAATTATTGCTCTCTCGCGGTGCCTGCTGCAAATAAATATGCAAGTGAATGGCATCAACAATTAGTCAAGCCAGCAATGCCTCAATTAAAAAACGCAATTCATTTTGACTAATTTATGGGTCGCTTCAAGGCACAGATATTCACTTAAATGGCGAATGCAAATGTTGTTATGGTTACAGTCGAACATCTCTAACTCAAACCTGCCAAAAACACAAAATTTATTGGAGACTGGGAAAAACCAAGTAATCAGCACACAACATAAAGAAAATTGATGCCCATATATAAAAAATGGTATATCTTTTTTTACTGTTATTACGAATCTCAATACTGATTGTTGGTCAATTTTCCAGAATTTCGTACGCATTGCGATTGTAAGAAAAAAATGTGTATAATTTTAGAAAAAATATCAAAAAAACTTGCAAATTGCATGGCATTTTATCTGGCGTGCCACACAATTTGGGGCGGAGCATGAGAAACTGTGCGACTTAGCGAAGTTCGACTGTAATCTTAATTGAAATGCCTAGTTCGCAACTTAATGAAATGGTATTTAGCTCTTTCAATTAATAACTGATGCGTGCTTGTTGATTTTCAGGTCTCGTTTCCGTTTAGCTCGAATGGCCGACCGGGTCGTATTTATCACTGGAATCTGCCCGTTCTGAGGCAGGCGCTGCACAAGAAACCACAATTTGCTCACGTATCGCGAGAGGATCGCAATCGCTTGCTGGATATTGAGAACATTCCGACGTGGCGCAAACCCTGGGAGAATGACACCAACGAGAAGAGTTTCACAACGGGCAGAGGCAAATCCAAGTATAGGAAATCATTGAAGCAAAAATCGCCCACATATTATGCGCCCGCCCAAGCGGTTAGCAAACAAAGTTTCCACAAATACTTCGCGGGCAATGGGAAACCGAAGGGCTTCTACGTGATCAAGGAGCACCAGACGAAGCCGCAGTTCTACCAGAATATCATATCATAAGCTTAACTTTCACTTCATTCGAATCCATCTATAAGACTGTGTGGTGTGGGCATCATATGTATTGAGTAACCAACTACGAGTAGAGAGTTCCAGTCTTAGTTTCGAATATTTCCGTCCTGACATCAAACTGGGAGTGTGGAGATGTAATTTTGTTTATGGAATCAACTTATTTTTATATATGAATCTGAGACTTTCAATCAAGTGGAAATTATATAATACTTATATCAGCTACTCGTATGTTTAAGTGCATGTACGAATTTGTTTTGGTAAATAAATATGACGACTGATTTAAAACAAAAGATTATTTTTATTTATATTAGCATACTTAAGGAAAATAAAGCTGCGTAAAAAAACATTAAGCATCTCAAACTACACAGACTGCTTTAAGAACAATCCTACACAGCAGCTGAGTTAACATTAAAAACTATAATTTTTATTTTTTTTGAGTGAAATATTATATTATAAATCAAGCCAAGATTTTTTTCGCTCAGTGCATATAATGCGCTGCCCACAGTTTATTGACACAGAGCCCAAAACCAAACAAAGCAAAACACAAAGAGTTGACAAGAGTTGAGCCAAGAGCAGATTGACACACTCAAGTCTGAGATTCAGATACAGATACGGAAAGAGAGAATGCCGGAATGGCGCCTGAAAGCAAAACTTGATTACTTTTATTTTTTGGCAACACCTCCCGAAGCTGCTCAAGTGGCGTAACGTGTGCAATTTTGTAAAGAATTTTGCTGGCTAATTATATGATATGTGCCTTGTCGCCCCGTGCTCGGGCTGAGCACTGAGCTAGATCTGCGCATTAAGAGGCAGCCAGTCGCCTGGAAACGGAAACGAGGCGAGCGAGTTTGCGCATGCGCAATATCTCATTTGCCAGATAAAAAGAAGCTTACGCACACACACACACACACACACACACACACACAGATATAAATGCAAACACGCTTTTAAATCACACGCGTAATAGTAATAGTCGTACATGAAATGGGTTCTTTCGGGAAACGACAAACAATAAGTCGGCCGAAGCCGCACCTCCAAAGTGGCGCATAAATAATATTGTTTTATTCTATTTACTTATTTTTTGCGACTTTTGCCGCATAATTGTTTTTCTTGGCTTGCTTTGCGATTTTTCATCGTTGCTGCTGACTCACGTACATTGAACTTTTCACCCAGCGACTATGCCTATATGTGTACACTGGGAGAAATATAGCAGCAAATACGTATGGTTGGAAAACACAAAGTAAAATTAATTAAAATAAGCGGCCTGAGTGCATGATCTGGGTCGAAACGTGCCAGGAATGCTACGAAAAAAGAAAGAAATGAAATTTAGTTGATTTTAAATCACAAAAAGAAAGAAGCGATTAACTTAGACACAGTGAAGACTACATAATCTTGTAGACAGTAGTTAATCTGCTGAAATACTATTATGATTTCGTCTATTTTAAAGAAATTATATTTTCTCTTTCACGACTGACTTATTTTAAAGAAATTATATTTTCTCTTTCACGACTGACTTAGATCTGAATATTCCACATTTCTGTATTAATATTGTCTCAGAAGAATTGTGCCTATGCAAATCTCGATTCCAAAACTTAAGAGTCATCATTCGGTAGATTTTCCTATGGCAGCTGTATATTATGATTCGATTATGAATTTTAGAATATTTTATATTAAAACAAAAAATTTTACTCTCGCATTTTCATGTGCCCAAAAATTAGCTTGTTGTCTGAAAGTCTGGTAAAATGATTTGGAAAAAATTAGTTTATGGTAAAAAAGTATTAATCTTGATCTGTAAATTTTTTTGCAACTTCGTACCAGATAAGAAAAGAACGCACTAGCATTTTTTCACAGTGTGCATGGCGCATATGTGCCCTTCTTAAGTACATTTAATGACTTGTTTTGTGGGCAACAAAAAGAGAAAGAAAGAAAAGTGCAAAAAGTGGAAGAAACATAAATCATATTTATGACAAATGCCATCAGCTGAAGAGCTTACCGCCAGGGCGGGACGCTGGGAGGGGCGTGGCGTCGATTCTGTTTGTGGTCTGCAGGTCCATTGATTATTTTTTATGGCCAGAACGAATGCAAATAACCAAGCACCGCACAATCCCCCTTCAACCCACTCTGCGTCCCCAGCGCTGTCAACAATTAGATCAAGCTATCAATTGCCACATTGCAGTCAGATAACATTCATTCGATGTAAGTTAATACTAATCTGCGAAACAAGTACAAACAAGTAGAGCTTTGAGTCTTGAGCCTTGATACGACACGATGAAGAGGATGCAACACGTTAACACCATTCCATTTCCGCCTGTTGCTTGGCCACAACAACACATAGTCCAATCTGTCTAATGACGATGGTGATATGGAAGGTAGGAGCTCGCTCGTCACAGCAGGCATCGATGTGCTCAAGTTGATTCGCGGCAGTCCTTGGCCCATTGCAAAAACTCATCCAAGGCGCTGACAGCCAGATTCCGCGCCAAGGCCGTAACGCGCAAATTCCGATCGGTGGTGATGAGCACTAGTTCCGTGCGAATAAAACATTTTAAATCTGCATATGTAAATAGTTAGTTGAAGTCTTACTTGCCTTGGATGTTTGCTTAATATATGCTTAGCCACTGTCTTTATTGATTACTAGAATCCACTTAAAAGTTTTGTGATAAGTGAAAGACAAATAAGAAATGACAGCTTATTACTTTTAACTGACATTCGTGTTCAACCAACCTTCCCTATCGCCTAATCGAGTTATGAGTTCGCGAGTCCTTTGGGTTGATTTAAATAGAATTTACTTTACATTTTCTATTAACAATAACTCATGCTAAATTTGTTGGCCGGTAATGTGAAGTTTAGCCATTTAGCCTCTCATTTAGCCAAGTAAGATAAAGACTACTTCGATGTTGGTCTAAGTATTTAAATATATATATAGAGATTGGGTTAAATCTAAATAAGTTTGAGCTTGAGGATTAAGCGGTCTATTTAAACTCTAAGTTATTATTAAATAGCTGTAATACATATTCATTCGTGCTTTAGGAGCTCGGAACGAAGTCGTAGAAAATATCGTTTGGCATTCATTGACTTTTAGGATTCCTGAAAAATGTTGCCAAAACGATACAATTTCTAATTCTAATATTATTAGTTTCCATTAGATGTCAGATTATCTAAAACAGATTGTATATTAATATATTTTAGAAAGAAATGTGTTTGGGTTCTTAGCTGACCACTTAATCCATGAATGTAATTCGATAGAGTTGCAATTCTAACATGTCCAACTTCATAACATGTCTAACTTCTTTCTTCATTGCAACTTTTATAATCGAGCATTAAATTTGTTGAATCCTGAAAGTATGCCTTGATTTAGTTAGTTTAGCCAATGCAGCAATCTAATTTGGATAATTGGTGCGAGCGCTTGCTATACTATACAGCAACCTGGAAGGAAAACAATGCTCCCCATTTGAAAAAAGAACAAACATTTATAAATACACGAAGTGTTTATTTCCATAGCTTAGCTTAGAAACGGGCAGCTCTAATTGAAAAACGTTCATATGTTCAAAGTCCAATCCGTTAATTGGCCAATTGATGTCGATTACAAAAGCAAATGACTCATAGACAAACAATTTTAATCAACCATCAATCAATCAAACAATCAATTAAATTTTTTGGTCTCGAAATTAAGTCACAAAGAACGCACATAAGGAGAAAATATGGGAAAGCTAATGTTGATATGTCTCTTGGCCAAATACGTGATGATGACCAAATTAGGACGATACGAGCCAGAAACCTCGACAACAGCACATTATTTTGCTCCCAGCTAAGAAGGAAGACCCACTTCCAATCGTTTACGTATGCTGTTGGCCAGTTGGTTGGCCACAACAACACATAGTCAAATATGTCTAATCATGGTGGTGATATTGAAGGTACAGGCTCGCTCTTCACAGCAGGCATCGTGCACACAGGTTGGATAAACCTGGTGCAATTGTCAGAACGGTATCGCAATTATTTCCCACTGTCGATGTGCTCAAGTTGATTCGCGACAGTCCTTGGCCCATTGCAAAAACTCATCCAAGGCGCTAACAGCCAGATTCCGCGCCAAGGCCTTAACGCGCAGATTCCGATCGGTGGTGATGAGCACCAGTTCCGTGCGAATAAAACATTTTCCATCTGCAAATGCAAACAGATAATTGAAATTACTTGGAATCTTAATCGATTTTCAACTTACCCCTGCACTGCTCAGTGCTAGCAGTCTTGGACGCAGCAACCGCTGTGGCTAGAATTTTGTCATCATTGGAGGCATATTCCTCCTCAACCAGGGCAAATAGTGAAGCACTAATTACAGAGCCCTTTGTGGTTACACATCTGGAATAGAAAAGAGGAAAAAGGTGAATTGGAGATTTATAGTCTGTTAATTCGTATAACGATATACTCACTTCACATTATTTTTGGCCGATCTAATAAACTCAAGTGATTTTTTGGCACGCGTTGATACCTCGTCAAAATGGTGAATACGTTGCGTCTGCTTTGAGCTGCGATACGAATCTAACTTGACACCTTTCGATAGCCCGTCCAGCTCCTTTACTACGGTCAGTGGTATAATGAGCGTATAGCGTTTGAACTCCATGGACAACTTCTGAATGTCCTCGAGGCAATCGATGAAACAATTTGTGTCTGGCAACAGTAAGCGTGGACGCACCTCAATGTAGAGTTTGGAGTCAACTAGCTTCAAAATCTCCTCCAGTTTACTGTTGCAAAACTGCTTGACCTTTGCCTTTGCCTCAAGCTGTTTCTTTAGCTTGCAGAGCTGCGTCACATCCGCATTGGCAGTCGAACAGCCAATGTCCACTTCATCTTCTTTTTGTTGTTGCTCAGATGCAGCAGTCTCTAGGGGAATAGAATCGCCGCAGGTGTCCTCATCAAAGCCATTCAGTGCCACCTGCATGGCCGCATTCAAGTCTTCAATTGTGAAGCTATCGTTCAACGGAAGCTGCAACGATTCCTCGTGCTGCAAATATATGTCCTGAAATTGGGCAATCTTTCGTATACGCTCGATGAACTGGGCTCGCTCAGAGCCACGTTGACTACACTCCCTGCTGGCCACGTCGCGACCCAATGGCTCAAATCCACTCAGGACAATGTCCTCGTCCAAGACTACGTTCGGCTTGTTGCTGTTTTCGCATTCTCCATCAAGTTTGCTGTAGATGCTTTCGATGTGATCAAAAAGAGTTCGCAGCTCCGCCCAGCAATCGATAAATGAGTGTCTGAAGTAGATGCAGAGAATAGTCAAATATATATCAATTTACAGAAATAATGTTTTAACTTACTCTTCCGTGCGCACAGGCTCCCAAAGATCCACATTGATGGTCAGCCAATTTGTATAGATTTTAATGAACTGCAGGTAAGTATTAACGCGTGTTAATCTGCAAGATAAAATGTTGAATACAGGACAACAAGTAGAGCATTATTACCACTTACTCTTTATCTGTGAAAGGATCCAGTTCGGTCGACTTCTCCGTGAAGCTGGCCAACAATTGATTCACTTTGTTCAGCATTAAGCCAAAGAATGAGTTGGCAAAGTTAAAACTATGATAACGCATCTCACGTCGGTTAGCTGTAGGAAAGTATATGCAAGTTGAAAACATTCTGCTGATAAGGATTATCAACATTTCTAGCTTACCTTTCAGCTTATTATGCTCCAGCACAAACACATTTAATGCTACCATTTTCAAGAGTTTTGCACGCGATAAGAGATTGTCATATTTGAGAGCCGCACTCAGTTGAATCTGCAGTTTACCCAGCTGCTGATACATGCACTCAATGCTGTGGATGACAATGAGGATGTTGTATTCAAAGTTGGGTACTTATTGCATAACTCATGACTTACTCTGTGGCCGTGAATAGTTTGCCCAGTAAATATAGATAGAGAGCTATAATCTTTGGCAACAAATCCTCGGGTGGCAATTCATCATAACAGTTGAGTTCAACAATATTTGATTTGTTCTTAGTTTTGCCTTTAACATCGGTGCGATGCAAGCATCTCATGCCATCCGGATAAATCCAGACTTCCTTACGCATTTGCCTCGACTTTTTGGGCTTGTTGGCGACACAGTGCATCGGGGATTGTTTCATTTCCAGTTCCTCATACTTGCGGCGTATCTCGTCGAATAAATCCAAGAGACTCTCCTTTGCAGACTGTATGGCATTGGATGTCAATAGGCTGCGCATATAATAATAAACGGCCTCAAAGCACTTGTGCTGTCAACAAAAAGAAATCCTATGTGAAAATTATGATTGCTGCTGAAAGTAAACAACTTACATTATAAATAGCGATGATGGCCAGCTGGTTATAGGGTGCACCATTGCTTGGCACCAGTTCCTGGGCTCGCTGATAATAATTGCAGGCCTCGGCAAAGTCAGTTAGCTGCAAGTGATTGGCGCGATAGCGCGACAAGTCGCCCAAGCAGATAAGCAAACGTTGAGCGACAACTTTAACGACGGTCTCGCAACGAACGGATATGTATTTGGCCATCAGTTTGTCGTAGGAGGCTCGATAGAACTTGGCCGTCTGTTCGATGAGCAGCAGCGTATTTCTTTGGGTCACATCCGTGTTCTGCCGCCTCAGATATTCGCGCACATTGTAGAACAGCAGTTTCCAAAAGAATGCATCCACTTTGTGCTCGCATACGAATTTCACCTGGTCGAGCAGCAGATTGCAGAACGCATCCAGGAGCTGTGCGTGCAAATAGCAAAAGTTCTTCCAGTTCTGCAAGTTAAAGCGATAATTTTGCAATATATGAAATTAGACAGCAGACAAAGACGAAATGATGTAATTGCTGAACAGCGCTGGATGAATCAGCACCGACAAATTCAAATGAACTTACGATAAGAATTAGATTACGTTGCTGCAACACCATCAGCTGATCGTAAAGCTGAACTATTATTTTGACGTTGGGCATATAGAGCAGTTGCTCGAACCATGCCGGATGATCGGTGGTCAAACGCACTCGCGATAATGGCAGTGGAGACAATGGAATCGGCTCCTGATGCATTCGCGCCGAATTCGTGCGTCGCCGTCGACGAGCCCGTGCATTCTCCCTCTTTGCCTCATCCGTTGCGGTTATCGCTGTTGCTGGAGTCGCACTGATGCGCAATATGCCTGGTATGCCCACGTCTCGGGAGCCAATGTCCAGGCTCCTGCTAATACTGCACCCGCTGGTATCCGAAACGGGTGCATTTGCTCTCAATGTCGGAGCAATGCCCATATTATTCCCCTTTGGCCTGCTAAAAACTGTAACTAGAGATAAAGAAATAAATGCTGTTAATTGCTGTGAATCATGTTAATGTGTGTGTGTGTGCGTATAATACATGCCTGGCCTTGAAGTGACTTTCGCGGTTGTCTTCGGTTCCGCATTTTCAGCATCCTCGGTTGCGTGGCTGTTGCCGTTGTTGCTACAGCTGGCAGCGATTTTGTTCTGTAGCCGTTTCGGTAAGTTCCCAATGATTAGCGATATATCATTTTGTTCTTTTGTTCCCTTTCGACTCATTTTTCCAGAGTTTCTTTGCCACCTGCATTTATTGCGATTTGATGATTGATGCTTTTACGTGATTCGCTTTTGTTTCAGCTCTAATCAGAATGTCACTATCACAAAATTACGCAGAAAAGTCTACACAAGTGATGGTGTGACCAGTTTACAGTCACAAATTGCACGATAAATGCCTTTGCATTTTACTTCTCGATAGTTTTGCACACTGCCCGCGCTTGTATTTGATTTCGCTTCTCAGTTCTTTCTTTTATTTTCATGCAGATCTTTGCTACAAACAATCAACACCAGTGGTCTGTCTTACTGCTGAATCAAAATTACCACAAGTGGCTGAAAGCTCATATTATATTTGACCTCAATAGTTTTGCAACCGCCAATGCGGACCGCGTTTGAATTTCACTTCGTCGCACCCAACCAGCGTTTTCTAACATCCAGCCCGAAAAGTTTAGTTTTGCCCTATTTTTTTCCAAAATTTTTAAGTGTCTTTCCCTTCCAAAATCCAAAGAAAGACTGATTTTTTTTTAGATTTATGTCCCGTCATCAAATGAAGTTCAAACGAACATACATGAAACAGTGTGACCAGTTGCATGTAAAAGTGTGACCAGTTGCATGTAAAAAAAACCTTGCGGCGAATTCGCTTGAGCTAATTTGATTCATACAGCAAATAGACGAATATAAACAAACGCGAAAACAAGTGCTAGAAAATTGTTTTTCTTTTAGGTAAATACGACTTTAATTTTGTGTAATCAATGGCCCAGGTTGCCTATGTAGATAGCATGCTTCGTGAATACTTGATATTCCGTGGCTATTCAAACACATTGAAAGCCCTCGATGTGGAGCAGCGCAATGAAAGAGATAAACATTTTCGTGCAGAACGTCTAATAGAACATTTCAATGCTGCTGTCCAAGCGTCGGATTTGAAGGCACTGCGCAATTTGTGGCTGCATCTGGACAACTATCTGTTCAGCAAACTGGATCACAATTATGCCGTGGGTAAGCCTAACTTCCACACATTTCTCTCTATCCTTCTCCCGCTCTCTCTCATCCGCCTGCTAAGCGACTTGTGTTTTTTTGTTTGCAGCTGTGAAGAAGCTGGAGAATAATCTGCTCAAATACTATCTGGTGACGGCCTACAGCAACAACAAATCCGAAAAGATCTCCGAGTTCTTTAACAAATTGTCCAGCGAGCTGCAGCAGCAGAGCGAGTGGAAGGACTGGTTCTGTAAGCAATATAAGTGCATATATTATTTGACTCATACTTTAACCCTTGCAGTGCGAAAACTAATTTTGTTGCAAATTGTTTAGTCATATATATAAATATGTATATATATATACACATCTGGAAAGTAAGTGCGAATACAATAACATGGTGGCAAGCACCATGCAGGCTGCTTTTTAGTTAATTTATTGTGGAATTTTTTACATTTTGATGACTTGCATCGCAAATTTATCTGATTTTTCATAATTCCAGAGTATTTCTGACTTGAGAGTATTTGCAAGAAGTTCTTAGACCTTGCTTTCAGTTGATCCTTGATCTTAGAGCTTAACCTCTATCATCTATTCTCAGCCCTGTAGTAATATTATTAGATAGCTCCTCTGTTAAGCCCTTATTGAATCAATGAATAAATGAAAGTGTTCTTTATTTGATGCAAAAGTGCACCTATTTCACAAATCAATATGCACTTCTCACAAAGAATGCTGAAAAATTTTACTGTACGCTACAATGTCGCCATAGTTACTTTTATTATATTTTCGACATGATATTTTATTTACACCTATTTTACTATTTTATATAGATGGGCGTCAATAGCGACAAATACAGTCGATATAGCTATGGGCTATGTGAACTATATTCAAGCTATAAATTTTGTTAAAAATGTAGTCATATTAACAACGACATCAACTGCAAGGGTATAACAACATCGACATATCCAAATAGTATACATATATATAGTAATATCGTATATAGTACAAATATCTAATTTCACTTACTTCGCAGACTTTTCATTCTGCAAAAATGCCGAGGAGTCGCCGACATTTGCTTTGTACTTCACCAAACAGTGGCAGGACACTTTGCTGTTGTCGCTGAGGAACTTTCTCACTACGGTGTATCAGTGCCTGCCACAGCCGTCCTTTGTGCGTGCCGAGCAGGAGGCGGCGCACATGCAGCGCATGCAGGACGAAAATACACGGTTGCGTGCCCGTCTGCTGCAGCTGCAGCAGGAGCAACAGCAACAACAGCAGCAGCAGCAGTCGACCAGTGGAGCCAGCACCCAAAATCTGAGCAGCGGCGAGGCAAGCAGCTCACGGCGTCGACAGCAGCAGACCCTGAGTGATATTCTGCCCTTCGACATAAGTCCTCCGGGGCATATAGTCGATGACTTTTGCATTATTGCATCCGAGGCGAACATTGTGGGACAGGCAAGTGATGCTCAGGCACGTGGTCTTAAATTACTCATTCGCAACATTAGCAATGCCGGCTCGCCTGTGCTGACGCGCAAAGATAATGCCGGCGACAAGTCGTTGTCGTCATCCAAGCGCAGGTCAGGCAGCGTGGGTCGCAGCTGGATTTAGTCTCAATACGCGACAAGTCGAAATTCTCAGAGCAGGCTCGGTGCGGATTGTATCTAAACTCTCTAAACTAATTAGCCTTATTCCCGAGTCGCACATTAGAGATTTGAGATTAGAGATTTTAAAGTAAGCCAAAAGAGAAATTGTGTTTTTTTTATTTAATATTTTTTATTTATTTGCGCTTCCTCTTAATTCCAAAATGTAAACGTACAAAATTATAAAGAGCAAAAATGCAGTTGTAAGTTATTAATTAAATTGCAATAAATAAACGTAAAATTACAAATAAATATTTTTTTTTTGACGATTCGTGTGTGTGTATAAAAATCTGTATTTCAATCCATACAAGCAGCACAAATTTAAAAAAAAATACAATACAAATTGTATGAACTGTATAATTGTATATAGTATATATAAATGTATCTAGAGCTGTATAAGGTATATGTAAATTTTGCATAAAGTAGCATCGCTTTTGACTCTCCTAAGATAAGATAAATGCATTTTCAGCGTCCTCATTTTTTTTTTTGTTTTTAAGTGAGATGAAGGTGTGGGTGGAGGGGAAGCGCCCAATTGCGATTGCTTAACTCGATTATCCTTATGGAATATGTATATATGTATGTATGTGTGTGTATTTTTTCTTTTTGTTTTTTATAAATGTAAGCATATGTATTATGATTTTGGGTTTGACCCGCTTTATATGCCCATTGCTGCCTCAAAGCGCCGTCTCAAAAGCCGGCAACGCTGTGGGCACAAATTTATTGCTCTCCTGGCTGGATGCAACCGCTGCTGGCCCAGCATTGTTGTTGTTGTTGCTGCTGTTGTTGCTGCTGTTGTTACTCCTGCTGCCAAAGCTGGGCTTCAGCTCGCCGCGCATGAAATTATTCTCCTCGGTTTGCAGAAAGAAATTACGCTTCAAATCGAAACTGGAGATGGCAACGCTGGCACTCGGACTGTTGCCCGCCTCGGAGGCAGCTCTCGAGGAGCCCGAGTGATCCTCATCGCTATTCGCCTCCGGTATCGTTGTCGACATAATATCCGTCCGTGGCACAACGGTTGCCATCTTGGGCGCAAATGTCTTCGACGGTGAACCGAATTGTCCCTGGCGCAACATCCTTCGATTGGCAAACGTCTTTGGCGAACCACTCAAATCGAGCAGCTTCAAGCTGGAGTTAAGCGTTGGCTTCGACGGCGCACCTGGCGCAGAAGTCACCTGCCTCTTCTGGTTGGCCTGCGACCCTTTACTTGCCGCAGCCGCTGTCGTTGATTTCTTCAACAGCTCAACGGCGGACATTTTGCGCTGAACGGGACTCGTCTTGGCTGACTTGGCCAGCAACAGTTTCTTAAAGTCCATCAGCGTCGTCTTGCTTTGGCCAATGCGATCCGCACAGGTGTTCAAGCGTTCCGGCGAATTATCGCTCCAATTGCGCGATGGTTGCTTCATCGGCGGCACATTCTCCTCCGCCCGCGTCGGTGTCGACGTCATAAACATGCCCGACAAATTGCTGCTGCTCCCTGTCGATGTGGAGGAGCTGGAGGCGGCTGCGGCGGTGGCTGCGGCAGCTCTTGCCACACGCTCCGCTCGCCTTATGGGCGTGGCATATAGGTCATCGCGACATGTCGCAACGTTGGCACCTGCCGTTGACGCCTTGGATTGACTGCGTCTGCTTTGCAGCGTCCAGTAGATGGGCGCAGTGCGCTGAAAGGGCGTGGCATCTGTTGGGGGCGGCGCTGACGTATTTAACGGTGCAACGGACTGCACTTGCTCATATATATTAGAGAAACGTTGATACCCTACAAACAAAAACAAGACGGGTAGACAACGATAGACTGATTAGTTGAGCTCAGTTCAAGGATGGGTAAACATTTCCTTAGCGTTGTTTTAGTAAGCAATTTTTATAGTGCGGTTAACAAAATAGCATATAACTCAATTAGAGAAGCATTCCAGAGAGCACAAGCATTTAACGTACATACCTGTTAGATGATGATGAGCTGATCTTTACCTGCATTTTATGTATGCACCTACACCACAGTCGAACTTCGCTAAATCGAAAACCTTTTGCGATCTTGCAGCGGGTTTTATAATGTTCATTATACATTTATTTCCATATTCTAATGTCTATCAAAATAAAGTCTATTTTGATGACCACTTTTCTACAGGCAGTACAAATGTCGGAATCGGTTGGAACTGACATTTTGCCATAGGAAAGTTGAGTTCTTGATTGCCAAGAAATGTGAACCAAACTCAGAATTATCAAAATCGAAAGAAACATATTATTGAGCACTCATAGGCATAATCGGACTAATAGTTATTCCCTTCTCACATCTTAACCGCTACTCAAATTAAAATTTAAGATAATAAATTTTTAAATTTTAAGTGCAAAAGTTAATAAAGTTGAGTCATAAAAAACTGATTAAGGCAAATTCGATTTGGCGAAGTTCAACTGTAGATGGTATCCCAAGAGATTGAGTGCTGGATGGATGGAGCTGAGTGGTTGTGGTGGTGTTGGTGGTGGGTTGGTGCAGTAGTTATATATATATATGATATATGCATGAAGCCACAGCCCAGGTGGGTTTGATTTTGATTTTGTACAATGCCAATGAGTTGATGCGAATTTTTGTTTAGTTTTATTTTCTGTTTTTGTTTTTCTCATTTTATTTTCAGTTACTTACGATAATCGGTGGTTTGTTTTGTTTTGTTTTTTAATTATTTTTTGTTTGTTTGCAATGGAATGTGATTGAACTTAGGTGCTAAGCTACAGAGGCAAGAACTTAAGGTGCATAAGAAATTGTATAAAATATGTTTAACGAAATCAAACGCTAATTTTTCAAAGCTACTGGGAATAATTGGGATATATTTGAAGTTATTGTTTTAGGTGCAAAAAACTACTACTACATTTCAATATACACACACACATACATATACAAATATAAATTATGCAATAGAAGTTTTTTGCACACTTTCGAACAATTTTAAAAAAATCAGTTTTCGATAAAATTAGCGTTTTCATTTGTTGAAATACTTAAAAAATAATTTCATATCTTTGTTTTGTTTTTTTTTTTGTTTTGTGATAATGGTTATAAACGAAACATAAACGGTGCAAAAAACTTTACAGAATTTACAATACACATGTGTTGTTGTTGGTTGTTAATTATTACAATTAGTTACAGTTAAATAATTGACAAAGGGAAATAATAAACGTTTAGGTATAGTTTAAGTACATTCACATAACACTTAATTAATGTGGGTTGTTAAAAACACAGTTAGTTAAACAATTAATTAAACACAAATCAAAATTATAAAAAATCAATTTTCGCACTTAAAAAATTGGGTAAAAACATACAAAAAAAGAAGAGAAAATTAGCAGCACTGTCTGCATGTGGAATAGGAATCGTTAATCGTTAGTTAATTTTGAAGTTCGAAATTTAATTTTTGATAACAGATATTTCAAGTGTACAGCAACGAAATCATTTTTTATATCTGCCAATCCTCATGTTATTTCGAGTTTAATATTGCATTTTAAATTCGTATTTTGCAGGCGCTATTTTTTCACAAAATATTTTCTGTATTTAAATTATTAAAATTTTGTATTATATTTGTTAAAAATAAAAACTATTTGTTAATTTTAAGCAACTTTGGAAACAAAGCGTTTTTATTTTCCAATGACTTCTTTTTCTTGAGTTTTCTATTTCTTTTGTAATAAAATCTCTTTAGAATAAAATCTCTTGGAGCAATTTTATTGAATTAATAATGAACACCTACAGAAAAGTATCGCTTTCAAGCAGGAAGCTAGGACTGAGCTTGGACATTGAACCTGCGGGAATATGTAGCTGAGGATAAATTATGTCACAGGCAACACTAGCCCCATTGAACACGCGCGAGACAAAGGCAAAGATGTGCTGCGAGCTGAGGTCTAAGAAAAATAAGGAGCCAAGGCTCAGATAGAGATAATTACTTGGTGTACTGTTTGCTGAAGATGCACACTTGAAAGCATACAACAAGACAAGAGGTAGTAGAGCTACAGCGAGAACAAAGGAAACACTCGGAGAAAAACGCTGCTCAATTCTCGATATCTGGATTTTGAAAAGAACTCAACTGCTTTAAAATAGTAACAATCTATACTTAAGAGTCTTACATCATTTTGCGTAACAAAAATGGTTCTTGTCCTTGCTTGTCTCGTTATTTTCTCCGAGTGTTTGCTTGCTAATATTTTTAGCAAAAGGTCAAGAGTTTAAGGACAAGCTAATGTGTTGGTGCTCTACCAGATTTCAGTTACCTCAAACTTTTGCAGCAGTCGCTGACGACGTGCGCCATTGTCCTCGTTGGGCAGGATGATTTTGAAAGGACGTAGCAGCACGCTCTCAACAAAGGACTTGTGATATTTGCTGTGTGGCGTGGCACAGGCAGGCAACTGCATTGGGTACGTTGCCGCCTCATCCTCCGATTCCTCGCTGTCAGAGGAGGTGGCGGAGGTGGAGTCCTTGTCTGGCGCAGGACACGTTAACAAAGCGGGTGAATCATCAAAGTTTTCGAGAGATTTGTTTTTCAAATAGGAGGAGTCAATGCAGGTGGTCGATAGCGAAAACTCATCGACCAGACGCTCAAAGGATTTGGCTATTTTACGCTCCTGGGGGGGCGTGGTTAACACTTGCAAATTGCTTAGATTCCTTAGCTTAAGGGAACTTGTTGCATGTGGCATGATGTGTGGCTGCAAAGCACTGTTGCTGCAATTTTCTTTATTCATTTCGAGCTTGAGCTCGTCATTCGCCAGCCTATAGCTGTTGTTGCGCTTGAGAGCGCCATTGCGAGATTTGCAAGAGAGAGTGGGTGCAAGGGTTGAGCAAGGGGTGGGGGGTGTGGCGGTTGGTTTTGCAGCTGCATTCGAAATGGAAAACTGCGTTGCAGCAATTGGGTCAATCGATAAATGGGGGGCAGGTGCTGTCAATTGCTCTGCATTTACTTTCATGCGCGGTGGCAGCTGGGGTGGTTCAGTTGGGGAAATTGGGGATGTTGCGATTGTTTCGTGGGTGTGGGTAAAAGCCACCCTTAGCATTATAGAATCACAATCTTTGGGGGCTGCTGCTGCTGACTGCTGTACACTTGAAATGCTGCTCATTGATGCGAATTTTGACTTGGAGAGCAACAAATTTGTATCGTTATTAATAGTTGTTGCTGTTTTTGTAGTAGTTGTTGTTGTTGTGGTAGTGTTGCAAAGTAGCGTGTTATTTACAATAGCATTTAGGGGTGTTGTGCTTGAATGATTGTTAACATTGAACAGTTGCTGTTGCTGTTGTTGTTGCTGTTGTAGCGCTTGTTGTTCGAGCGTCTGTTGTTGTTCTTGTTCTAGTTGTTGTTGTCGTTGTTGTTGTAGTTCCATCTTACCTTCTTCCGTAGAGTGTGCGGAGGCTGTTGAACTGGATGAGTTGGTTGCCGTCGAACCCGTCGAAGAATTTGATTTACTTGAAGGAGATGGCATCATTGCTGCATTGTTGCTGCTGGCAATGGTCTCGTAAAATGGATTCGTATTGTTGGCAAGCAATTGCTTTTGATCCTGATAACTGCTGCCGCCTGGCTGATAAGCTGGCATTTTGCTTAAGGGTGACTTGGCTACGATTGGACGAACATTGGCCACTTTTCGATGCGATGCAATACCGCTATTTAGCAGTAATAATTTAGCGCTTTTATTTGTCGTTGTTGCTGCGGCTGCTGCACTTTCACCCGCGTCGGCATCTCGTGTTGCACTGAGCGCACTTTCAGTTTCCTTCACATACGGCCCAGGTGCGAAGGTGGTGTGTGCGCCCTTTCGCCGTTTCAGGCTGTCCGAATCGTAAATGATGCGACCCTCGGCTGTTGTGCGCAGCACACGACGCGGTGGCGGCGGCGAATTCAACGATTTCTCCTCACGCAACTCACCAATCTCAGCGTACATCGGCACACTCTGCGTTGAGCAGGCCGATTCAGCCGACGAAGTGACAGCTGTCGCAGCTGTTGTCGGCAACTCATTTAGCGAAACATATTCAGAGGGTTGTTGTTGCTTGCGGCGAATTATGTCATTCGAATAGTAAATGGCGAGACTGCCTGCTGTTTGCTGTTGCGTTTTGTTGCTGCTGTGCTTATTGTTTCGGTTGTTGTTGTTGTTGCTGATGTCTGCTATGGTTACATATTCACCAGCGATATCGTACAGCTTGTCATCGTTAACAGCGCTCGCTGCAGCTGGCTTGATGGGTGGTGAACTTTTGTTTCTTGCCGGCAACACAACGCGCAGCTTTTCAAGCATGCCGCTAAAAGCTTTTGTCGGGGTCTGCTTCAGCTCATTGAGGTTGTGGTCTTTGCTATTTGTGGGAGTTAGCTGCTCGGTTGGTGTATCCGATTCACAGTCCACATTCAGCTGTAGACTGGTCAAAGTGCGATCCGCATCCGTTTCCGCATCCGCATCCTGGGACTGCAGTTCGTCGTCATCGCTGGTGGTTGGTGTAATGATGCACATGGAGGGTATACGTTTGGCATTCAAAGCAGTTTTCTGTTTAATACGCTCAATGCGCTCAACACCCTCCAGATCCGAGCACTCCGAGTACTCCAAATCATGGGGTAAAGGTAGAGCAGAACGTGGTTGCTCCTCCGTCGAATGATCTTGGTGCTGCTGTTGCTGCAGCTGCACTGCATCCTCTGATTTCACATTCCGTTTAATAGTACCCGTTCTTTCGAGGGTACTGCCGATGGTGCTGCTGCTGTAGCTTCGCTCTAGGGTGCTACTACTAGCACTGTTGCTCAAGGATCTACTCTGGCTGTGCTTGCCCAAAGAGCTGCTCCTTTCGGGCACATCCGGTCCTGTGCAGGCAGCCGCATTCATCAACGTGGTGCACACGGTTCCCGCCGAGCTCGTCGTTGTTGATGTGGAACCCCTGCCATAGAGTTCATATTCATTTTCCGCATTGAGCACCGTTTGATTCGACTGACTGCCAAAGGAATAGCTACTGGTGTGCAGGCTCTGCTGCAGTGGCGTCATTGGTGGCTCCTCCTCCTTCAGCGTACGCAATCCACTATCCATATGGAACGAGGTGTAGTAACCCTCCGTGTCGCAGCTATAAGCGGAACTGGTCTCATCATCCAGATGATTGGGATAGGTGCCCGCATCCGTTTGCAACTCAGGCGTAGCGGTACCCTCGCTGGTCACACTACTCGAGGCGGAGGTGTTTAGGAATCGGCGACGACTCAACATAGACGAGGGTGGTCCACTGCTGTTGCACGGCTGAAAACTGGACACATTTAGCGAGGTATTTGATGCACTCGACTTCGGCTGCATGGTGATCTCGCTACCAATTGAGGCCCGACCAGATTCGGAACTGGCACTCCAATTGCCGCTCGAGGAATGCGGTTGCTCCTCCTTGCCGGCAACATCGAGGCGCATTCTACGCTGTCTATTCAAGGTGGCCGTCTCCCTCATCTTCACCTGCGCGGCTGTTGCCACCGATGATAATTGGAGTTTGCCACGCAGCTGGCCACTGCTGGAGACGCTCATGCTCTTCTCCGAGGAGGAATACGAGGGTTTTCGTTCGTGCGAAAACCGTGATTCACTCTTCTGGGCAATTAGATCATGCACCACACACTCATCATCAATATCGCGCTTGGGTATTGCTCCTGCACCCGATGATCCGGCTCCTGCTGGCAATGGGATCATCTTGCTGCTCTTGCTCGTCTCCGGTTTGTCTGTGGAGCTGCTGTGCTGGGAACTGCAGCCACTGGTGTCCAACTGGCTGGTATCCACTTCCCCATTGCGTTGCATGAACTTGAAACGATTGCGTCCCCATTGCTTCAGCGAGTTCAGACGGGTCAGGGTGCTCTTCCCCTTGTCGTAGGGCAAGGCAACAGATTCCTTTTTTAATATATCGCTCGATTTGCTGCGTCCAAACTTCTTCGTTTTCTTCGATCCACTACTGTCCACGGCAGTTGGTGCAACTGGTGCTGGCGATGTGGCAGCTGATTGATTCTTGGACTCCGCATTGCTGTAAATTTTCGAGATATTTTTTGTTTTTGGATTTTTGTTCGTGTAACATAAAAAAAGAAAATACATATATATAATATATATGTTGTGGTTTAAGGTTAGTAAAAAATTAAGTAAGGTTTTTTGATGTATGAAGATGTGTGTAGGAGTGATAGACAGAAAGAGAAGAGAAAAGAGAGAGAGAGGGGAGATATAGTAGAGAATGGGAGAGAAGATAGTCTGAGGTCGTTTGCCAATCTACGATAAATTATTGTGAGTTGTCGAGCCCAAAGAATTATTTTCATTTAAAATAAGGTACAGTCGAACATTTAAAGAATTTGGGAATCGATCGATTCATATCGATAAAAAATATATATCCAATATTTACTCAGTTATGTCTTGTGGATGATTTAATTAATTTGAGTAATGGGGAATTGGAGTTCGAGTTAGGGAATCAAAATTGTATAAAGTATTTACACTTAATTTGGTTCAAGATATTACAAGGAATAGTTCGGCTATATTTTTCAATTTTTATCTGGCTGTTTTCTGCTTAATTTCATTTGTGTCAAAGACAAAAAGATTTAAGACACACAAAGAACAACAACAAACAAGCACACACAGAAAGCAAATGCGATGGGAAATTAATGGCACAGTTCAAAGTTTAATTTTCAAGCAAACATTTTTCGTTTTTTTTTTTTGTTTTTTTTAAATTTTTATATATGTATGAAAGCCGTTTCTGTTTTGCTTTCTGTTTGATTATTAAAGGCGATTACAACATCTACAACATTTTTTGAGTGGCTCCAGCTGAAAGTTTTTTTTTTTGTTTTTCATTTTCTGGGGCAGCTGTGGCATGCACTTATAGACTACATACGCACACAAGCACACTTTGGATGTGCAACGCGTAATTATGCCGATAAGCGACGCTTTTCATTCATTCATTCAATCTGACTTTATTGAGCCCAAAAAAAAAAGAAGAAAAGCAACAAAAAACTGAAAAGAAAATCTTCAATTGAATCGACTTAACTTGCAACGGATTTGGGTGCAAGTAAATTTTATGCTCTGGGCAAGGTGAGCTCTAGAAGAATTCAGATTCAGTAAATTTTTTCCCAGCTTATTTTATTTGACCGAACATTTTTGTATATAGAAAAATCGATAATATACTAAAATAAACATTTTTATAGACTTATTTTATGTCTTATGGTCTGCCAACTAAAATGCATACTTTCTTTGCATTCAATCAAATCAGGTCAGCTTATAATATCTCAGTCACATATTTCCTGTATGCAACGCATAAAATTTTATGACATTTGAGCTTCGACGAGGTTGGTTCTGGATGAACACTGCCTTATAAGTTGAAAGAACCGTTTCTCTTAAATACAGTTTTAAGAAATTACAAATTGAGGAACTAAAATTGATAACTGGTTAAATTGAGTTATTATTCAATTATGTATCGGAAGATATGTAATGGAAGATGATAAAATCTAAGTATTCAAAATTAAAGCTCAAATTTGAGTGTGGCTTAAAATAAGTCATTAACTTATTAAGTTTTAATTTCTGAAGAATTAACCGAGACTTTAATTTGTTGCACATTTTCAACCACTGCTTGAAGCTTAGAACTTTAGAACAGACCCTCGTTGAACACATACAAAACTGCTTACAGTTTGGCGGGCAATTGGGTTCAGTTGAGTTTTGAGTTGAGTTTCAGTTTGCTTTGCATATTTAATGCTGATCGCACAGATATTGAACAGCATTGGCATATATATCACGAACATGTGTGTGTGCTTGTCTATCAGTGTGTGTTCGTGTGTGTGCGTGTGCGGTGTGTGTGCAGTTTCATGTTGCACATGAAAAGCAGTCAAACGGAATGACGGCAACGTCGTCAGTCGTGGCTTTTGTGGGCAGACGATGCCAACAACAAACACAAATAAGATTTATGAAACTTTTAAGCAAAAGGCATCGCCCAACAAAAAGGGAAACAGAGAGAAAAAAAAAAAACAGAAGTTGCTGTTCTTGTTGTTGTTTTTGTGGGTTTCTGACTGGTTGGCACAAATCCTACAGAGAGTACGCCGCACGCACAACTCCTGAGATTTATGCTGATGATGCGCAGGCTAGGAGCAGTGGGCGCAGCATGTTGCCAAGCGTCGGCAGCTGGCAACAAATGTTGACAAGGCAACAATGGGTTTGGTGTGTGGGTGGTTGGTGACTGCACTATGAAGGCATGAGGTGAATGTCTTAGATATGAAAAAATGAATGAATTTTTAAAACTTTTTTTTTTATTTTTTTAATATGTGTGCGAGTGTGTGTGCGACTGTGTGTGTGAGTGAGTGAGTGTACTGTTTTCAAATGTTGAGTAATTTGTTAGGCTGTTTGTTTTTATTGGCATTTTGCAATTTTGGTTTAAGAATTATTTCTGGCTGAAAAGAAAATTATTTTGCTTGCAATTTTTTTTTGTTTGTATTTTTAATTAGGCAATCGATTTATATAGAATATGTAAGCTATAACTATAGGTATATATATTTGCAAACATAAACAATTAATTCGATTATTTACAAATTTCTCTTTACAACATTCAATTTGAATAAATTTTGGAATTTATTTTTTGGGCATGCTTTCTGTGCTGCTGCTAATTTGGCAAACAATAAAAGTTAATTACAAATAAACAAACAAAAATTTACAACAAGGCACAAACAATTTTATACACTTATGTTTTTGAAAATAAGCTAAAATTTTTGGAAAAAATATATATAGATATTTGTTTTTCAAATACTAAACAGCATAACAAATTGTTGAACAGCTAATGGAAAAATTTCGTGATTCGCAATAAGTTTGCAAATTGGATACAGTTCAGATGGGGTAAATATGTATTCGTATATATATATAAATTTATATATATATATGTATGATTTTATATATATGTATTTGTATATGAGGGTCTCACAGTATGCTTTATGTACAGTTTGAGAGCCACTGCAACAAGGCGCTTTGGCAACGAAAAGTGTTAAAAGAAATTACACAGAAAGTATTGTACATATATGTATGTACATATGTATTCCAAGTACATACCCGTTAGCTGCATCCTGTATTTCCTTTTGATCAATGCCCGCTATGGTATTCCGGCGTTTCCCCCGCACCTTGCGCGATCTCGAGCGCCGACTAACT
Source organism: Drosophila cognata (assembly GCA_035041535.1). Classification (NCBI taxonomy): domain Eukaryota; kingdom Metazoa; phylum Arthropoda; class Insecta; order Diptera; family Drosophilidae; genus Drosophila; species Drosophila cognata. The sequence continues at coordinate 4,047,149 of JAWNLC010000571.1, read as the reverse complement.
GTCTGCACATTATCATCCAGATTGTTGGCGCCTTCCGTCTGATTATCCTGCGGGCTGCCCCCGCTGGTGCTGGGCGTGGCAATTCCATTAACACCGCCGGCATAGCAGCCCGCCGTCGATTTGCGAGCAGCGCACATCCGCTGGAAGTGTTTACCGGAAGTGTTCACCGAAATCACTTCGGCGGGGTATCTACAAATATGGCAAGTGGGATTAGATTAATTATGTTAATTTCACAAACGGACATTTCGAATAAGCGTGTAAAATGAATAAATATATATGTTAGAAACATAATCATAGATTTAGGAATTTCACAGTTTGTGCAAATTAGATAACTAATCCTAAAAGCTGATCATTTTTTCAGTAGGCCAAAAGTATTTTTGGGATTGATTTTGTAATTAAAATGGTTACAGTTTATCAATATTATGACAAAGTTTATCAAAGCAGAAAGCTTTAGGTAATCGACGCCTATAGGTTTTTGGTAAAGTTATCGATAAAATAAAATAAGCGCGTGGTTTTGAATTTCTTATAGATCTTTAAAACCATCTTTATAGCAGAACGAATGATAATCAAAAATGGAAAATTAAACACAATTGTTTTCTATCCTGAAGTTTGAATTTTCTAGCACTCATTTAAGGCGTCATTGGATGCTACTCTAACATTTGCAGTTTTCCAGCTCTTGAATAATTTGGATGCCTATCATTAGCCAGCAGTCTTGCTTAGCTCTTTTATAAATATTAGATTTGATTTCGTTGGGTTTACACATCAAAACAAAAGCAAAAACTTCACAGTCTTTAAAGTGCATTTTGTGGTTGGAATGTAAGTCAAACATTTGCGCTTTAAATCAACGAAGCGTAAACATTGTTTGTTTTCCACAGTCCCGTCCCGCCCCTTTAAATATTTTCTTTGTCTGTTTGCTATTCTCATTTTGGGTGCTGGCGCATTCAACAAATGAGCCATGGCCAATTGTGGAAGTGGCAGGCAGGGAGGTGGAGGGAGGTGGAGGGGGCGGTGGAGGGTACGAGTGGGTGTGACACTTGCATAATTGGGTTTTTGTTTGTGTGGCCACACTGTGAATACTGTGAATACACAAATTTACGTAATATGCAATTGAATTAATTTATTTCGTTTTTATTTTGATCGCTGTGGTTTCTGATTGCGTCGCATTGAAGTTAACATTACACACAAAGGGCGAAACATAACAGCAAATTAAACAATAAGCAAGAAAAAAGTTTATGCAAATTGACAAAGCTTAAACTGCGAGCAATTCAATTTTGTGTTATACGATATAGTAATTTGATCTGTTTATAAACCGGTTTAATGCGCCAGTTTGGCGTCTAATGAAAAATAATCTATTTCAGTCAATGCGGTCAGATACAGTAATCCGATCTACTAAATATTTGTGCTTAATGAACAATAATCCATTTCAGTTTACATATCAATGAAAATCTTGGCTACTTGCGCATTTTATCTCTAATTTATATTTAGATTAAATTTCGCCATTCAACATATTCCACACAGAAACATGGTAGTTTAATGACTTCATCAAACCCATAGTAAAAAGGGCAAAATCCCAGTCCCAAATTTATTACATACATAAAAAAGAAAGGAAAAAAAAAACACAATGAAATATTTTTGTTTGCTGCCTGGCAAAAACCAAAACAAACAAAATGTCTGCGAAAATTTACATGAAATGCTAATAAAAATAAAGTTTTAAATAACATTAGCATATGAAAACAGTTGAAAACGGCTAGCTTGGGTTCAATCGGGCAACAGCCAAATTATCTATAAGCTTTAAAAATCTACCGATTGGTTGCAGGAAACCTATTTAATATTCTTGTCTGGTGTTGGTCGAAATGTCAAGAAAATTTGCATCTGGTGAGTGTGATTTGGATAACAAGCTAAATGTTTTACCCAGCCGGCTCAGATATATGCAGCAAAAAGATATATTTCAAGTTTCATCTAGAAAGCTTTAAGACTGAGAGACCAGTTCGCATAGAAACACCTCGGGATGTAAATGAATGAATGGGAGCAGGCACAATGACTTTCAAACTGTCTACGAATGTTTAGATTATTCTGTAATTAAATGGAAGCAAATATTGCACTCATCGGGTGATTGGACAGTATCGTATTCAAATCAAGTTGAATAGTTATGGAAATCTGGGCATATTACAAAATCCTAAAACCAGAGAACGATATTCTGTTGAAGCTCAAAAATTCTTACTAACATTCGTGGTATGAATCCTAACCAGATTGTACTTTAATTAGAATTAGAATTATTCTGCGTTTGTTACTTACTTTAAGGCAATTATTTTGGTTTGTTCCTCGGGTGAAGGCAGTCGATGATTCAAAGGCACATCTTTATTGATATCGTTCGGTAGCTGGAGTTGATGTTGAGAATGAGAATGATGATGTTGATCCGCTGATTGGCTAATGTTGAGGGCGTAGAGTGCATCGGCGGCATCGGCGGACAATACGGACGGAGAGAGTGCGGGCGTGAGAATGCCGTTATCACCAATGGTGAGCGATGTACAGATCGAGCTTTCCACGTGATGCATGCAATCGGGCGTAACGGTGACATCACCCAGCGCCTCGCTCGATGTCCATTTCCGCAAATCCTCAATAGCAGCGGGCTGCAAATATATTAAAATAAAAGGGTTGAAGAGTCATTCATTTAATTAGATGTCGGCCCAAACAGGACATGCAAAAATAGATAAGCTTTAGGCCCTAATTGGCCGGTACACTCTAAAAAATACACGACAGCAAAATGCTTTAACAATTTTTGGTTTTATGCAAAGTATGAATGCTTGATTTGAGCGATTTGTTTCGAAGAGGAATTTATAATATTTTTTTCTGCAATTTCTAGATATTTTTGTATAATTTCAAAATTATTTTCTAAATCTTAGAAAAATGTAACTTGTTGTAGATCAATTAATCAAGATGTAGGGCAAAACTTTTTATTTTAACAGTTTCTAAATTCGAGAACATCATCATAATTTCTCTGAGTGCAGACTATGTCACGAACATCATTTTTTACATATGCTGAAAAATGAGCAAGTCCTCTGCCTTCTATGTTTGCGCAAACATTTGTCAGTTTGCATGGTCAACATAAATTTGACCAAGTCACGCGATTTTCCACCGAGGCCAAAAAATATGAAACACAATTTTTCTATGTTAGATATTTAGATTGAGTTTTGGTCGACAACCCCATCGAAACTCAATCAGTCTAATTAAAAGCAATCAAATTGTACAAGTTAAGAAAAAAAACAAAAACAAAAAAAATCTCAAGCTCTATTTGTAAGTGAATTAAGAAGCGCAATCGTTTTCATTGATTATTTCATTTTTTTCGGATGGCCATCGCAATCAATTGTAACAATTGAAAGTCAAGTTGGAGTGAGTGAGGGGAAACATGGGCAAGCGAGGAGGGGGATAGAGGCAGCCACCCACATATATGCATTGCACAGATTTACATAAAATTCCACTTGAGCTCCATTTTCACTACTCGAACTAGCTGTAAAAGTCTGCTCTTTGGACTTTCACAATGGACTTAATATGCAATGCACAGTGGTACGAAATTTACAATTTATTTACAACATTCGAAGGCTCACTTGACTTAGATCCGATAGTCTGGTTTCATATTTCGATGTGTCTATATCTATATATTTCTATGTATCCTATTTCCCTAGCGTCTTCCCTTCTGTTTGTTCTGTCTGGTTGTATCTCTTTGGCTGTTTCTCCCATTCTCTCTCTTTAATATTCTGATTCATTCTTATTGTTCTCTCTATCGTTATCCTTGTTGCTCTGTCTCACATACTCACTCTCTTTCTGTCGTACATTATCGTGCTATCTCTTTCTCTCTCCTTCTTCTAGTCTCCCTCTTTCGCGCTTTTTAAAGATCCTTCATTCCATTTTTCGCTAGCATATCTCTCATCTCACTCTCACTAAATGCTTGGCTAATCTGTCATTCTCAATATAATTTTCAAAACTTTCAGTTTTGTGTCTCATTTCCCATTCTTCCTGTATTTATTTATCTTGCGCTTCTTGCTGGCAATGCTTATTATTTATTTATTGTTATGCAGATATTAAATTTCAATAAAAACTGTTTAGTAAATTCTTCAAATACGAAATTTTGTTTACACTACTACGCCCTCTTGCATACGATCAGAGCCACTGTGTTCAAATCCTGTCTGACTAGCTGCCAATAATTTGTTATTGTTTACGGTTCGGCGGCTCTTTGTTAGGACGCATCCAATGGCAGCGAAGCAGGCCAAGTTTGTCTGATAAAATATTTGCACATAAATGTCATACCAAATACAATAAAATGTAATTCGATGTGCGACAACAGACAGACGACAACAAAACAGTAAACAACAACAACAACAACAACAACAACAACAACAACAACAACAGCAGCAACAGCAACTGTAATCTTTACATTTTGTGACCGTAAGCAATAAGCCGCAATGCGCTAATGCCACTTCTTGGCCAGCTTAAGTTAAAGTTGATGCTGTGGCCGTCGCTGCAGATGCAGCCAAGTGGAATTGTGGCAACTAACGTTCGAACGCAATGCGAAAAGGATTAAAAGTCATTCAATTAAGAGGAAGACGACGACAACAAAGACATCGTCCCATGCGGATATTGGCAGCAACTGACTACGGCCAAGAGACATTCGACTTTCTGCTTTGACTATTGACAAATCTACACTGAACAAAATTGCCTATTCCTTAGTTTCATTCTTCAAAATTAAAGAGTAAACAAATCTCTAAAATCATGAAAAAAGTTGAACTTTCTTAAGTAAAAAATCATTTTAGCTTCTCTCTCTGTGAATTGATTTAATTTCTGTTTCAGTTGTTCTTTTGGCTTTGAAAAGATCGACTGTATTCGAAAGGTACATTACAATTAAAGCACTGTTTATTTTTTTTGAGTGTGTTGCTTTTAGTCCAATAACTAGTTTTGGCAAGCTGCTGAACAGGAAAAGTCGCCGTGGCGGCGGCGTCAAGTCAACCTCGTCGTCGTCCTCTATTGGCCACTGGCTGTTTGTCTTGGCCAGCTTATCTAATGGCATGGATAAACAAGGAAAGACAACGACATGATGAAGATGACAACGATGATGATGATGATGATGATGATGATGATGAGGTTGAAAACGATGACGGAGAAATGACGTGTCTACTGGTGGAACGGGACAACTGTAAAGCGCGTTAGCTCAAATTAAGTAACTGCAATCTGCTGATACAAGTTGGGCAGTCGAGTGGAGGCAAAGTAGGCGAAAAGTTTGAAGAGCCAAGATTTAAGACCCTTGCTGGGGGCACTTAGCTATCAGTACCATCAGGCAAGCGTGGGACGTCAAATCAGCAATTAAATGGCAAGCAAAAATGTTGTTGCTCGATTTGTAGATACGCTGTAAAGGAATCTTGAGTAATCCAAAATAAGGAACAATTAAAACCCATGTCTTTATTATTTAAAGAATTTGCTTTTTAACAATTTTTGAATTTCAGAAAACTTGAGGTATTTGCCAAAATACCCCTTGTTATGCTTGTTTAATTAGGGTATCAGAGCTCATCTCAACTCCAGTAAACTGGAAATGATTTGGCAAGCGCCTAGTTAGCCAGAGGCCTGTTGTGTGGTCTTGTCTTTGGTATCTGTCTATCTGCTATTGGCAACATGTTTGACAACGACAAATTGTGTGCGTGTGTGTGAGTATGTGTGAGTGAGTGTGTGTGTGTGTTCGTTCTCTACACTATGTGGAGCACATTGTTGGAAAGAAGTTTTGGCCATAGAGTAATTTTGAGTCGAGCACATCTGGCTAAGAGCAGGAAACGATGGCCACAACATCAACCACAGAGACCACACACATGGGTCTCGGGCACGCTGTCGACTTCGGGTTTGGGGCAAATTATTATTTATGCATGAGGCATGTAGCATGAAGCAGCAACTCTCCGACAAACTCCACATATCAAGTAGATATATTAGAGATGGGAATCGCCAAAAGAAATCGGAATACGATGCTGATAACATTTTGTTAGGGTGATCCTTATAATACAAGAAAATATATTTAAAAAATATTCTAGCATATAGTGACCAAATCTGGTCTAAATTTAGCATTATCTGAGAGTTATGAGCACTCACCAATCGTATTTCAATCTCGACATCGATGCGCGTGCGCAGCCTTCGATTGGCATTGCCAAAGTCCGAGTCGGAGCAGAGTAGTGAATCCTCCGCATCTGCGGCTGTGGCGGTGCCATCCAGGGCATCCTCGTGCATATGTATCGCATCGCCGTTGAAGGAAATGGAACGTGGCGGCGTTGTGGGCATCAACTGAACCACCTTGCCCGCCTCCTTGTACAGCTGATGGACGCTTTGGGGTCGCGATTCGCTCGAGAAGAGCTCCTTCTGGAATGACTTATCCGACTCGTAATGCTCCTTACGTTGTGCAAAGGTGAGCAGGTCGCTTTCAGCTGTAAAAAATATGCAGATAAAAGTGGGAGTTAGTAAGATTTTTATTGATATCTAGTATATATATCTATATAGTCTAGTAAAATTAGATGTACATAATATGCATGTGTATAACATATATTTATTTGAATGTGTGGCATTGTTTGAAGATCCTTCATATACCAGCGACGTCCAATAGATAAACTATTTACTGGACATTCCAAGGAATAAAATCACTGCCGTTCTTACCAGGAAGGAAGACAGCAACTTTATGCACAACACTCGACTGGGCACGCAGCCAGGGAATTTCTTGCATCTCCTTTGTTCAGTTGAAACGCTAAACATACCGCACAGCAAATTATATCCCGAGCCGCAGGCAAACGAGACTGAGCTGCTCCATTGGAATGTGTCACCAAGCCCTCGACTAAAGGAACTGATTGAAGCGACAACCCGTATGACATGTCATGCCCACCAACCGAAGTGGTGAACGTGGTGCATCACAGCAGTTTTGCGATAGATAATGCCACAAAAAAGTCGAATGTCACAATTACAAAAACTTTATTTTTATGACTCTTGGCTGCAGCAGACATTGAAGTTTCTAACTTGTGTTTCAGCAACATATTGCTAGGAATCTCATGTTGAGATACTCGAGAAATGTTGTAAACAATTTCCTTAAACTTTATATTAAAATGATGCTGCAGACATTGAAGCTTCAAGCTTGTGTTTCAGCAACATATTGCTGGGAATAAACTCGTCTCTAGAGAAATGTGAATTCTCATTGCTTTCCTGCACATAGTGGAGCTGGGCCAAGAGCTTTGGCTCATTTATCCAAGCACAGACTTCAACAATGATTATAATAAAAATTTTATTATTGTGCATTAGTCAAATATGTTTGCTCAGTTTTATTGCCACTCATAAAAGTCACTAATTGCATTTTGCACAAGTGATTGAATATTTTCACAAGCTGTGTTTTTCTTTTTATGCATTGTTTTTCAGATGGTTTGGGTTTCATTGTTTGCAGCTGCTTAATCATACAATGTTTATTTTTGTGGCTTTGTTTATTGACATTAAGTGCGTTTCAATTATTTACATTGGAAATGTTGCAAGTGCAGATAAATCTTTTGTCTTTGTTGTCGCAGTTGCGAATCGAGTTGAACTGATTTATTGCTGGGGTTTGATGCATTCCATCTGATATGGTCTGGCCATGTGGCATGTTGATGAGTAATGCAGATGGTATCGGCTGGAAACTGCTCTTGTTGGCCATGAACTTAAATGGCCAACAATAATGCATAAGTCATTTGGATTATCTCCAGACTTTGAACTAGTCGCCAGACATGATGACGCCACCCAAAAAAAAAATAATCATAATAATAATCTTTTAATGAAGAAAAAATAATTTGTGCAGTTAATTTCTCATTTCCGCATCTGTTGACAGCTTCCGGCACAAATGGCCAAAATGCACCTGAGCATGCTTAATTGAATTTCACATTTTTTGAGGGGGAGGCGCTCGGGCTGAGGCAGGCCGGCAGGCAAAATGCAAATTCATGTTGCTTGTGTTGCTGCCCCTTGATTCGGCATGTGCTCACTGTCAAGTGCAACGTGGAGCGTTGTCTGCGTGCCACACTTGAAAACACACCAAACTGAGCAAAAGTATCTATATCTGCAGCTGTATCTGTATTTGTCGCTGTAGCTACACACTACAAAAAAATGTGTTGATCTTAATGATACAAAAGCAAACACAGACAAGACACATAAATAAAGCAATTAAATTAACTACTTAATATTCTGAAAAATTTATTAATAATATTAATTACATTTACATATTTACGTATTTATTATTTTTTTTACTTTATGCTAATTTTTCACTCAAAAGCCAAGCTAAAATACTCAATGAATAAAAATATTCTTAGAAATTTAATTGATTTGCAACTTAAACAAAAGTTTTCCGTTGAATTTTTTCCATATTGGAATGTTTACGTTTGAACACGTAGAATTTTAGCACAGATATTTGTTTGCTGTGCATGGCTATGGCCAAATAGCTGCTGACTGCTGGCTGACTGGCTGTTTGGGCCGACCCGCATGGACCAGACCCATGCATCTTCCAGTGGCACATTCAACGCCAAAATGTTGCCCCTCTGCCATAAAATTGCCTGAATTTAGCGCTCGTCTTCCCGTCTTCTTCATCTTCTCTCTGCTCTGCTCTATGTTCTCTGTTGTACATAGTTGCTACTGTTCTTACTTGGGAGCTGGCAACGGTCCAGCAGCTAAAACGAGTCGAGTCGAGTCGAGTGTCTTTGCTTTTGCCTTGTTAATCTACGAGTGGCAGTTGCTGTTGTTATTATTGTTATTGTTGTTGTTGTTGTTGTTGCTATTCGTACTTGGAGCACTTGGACGACTCCTCGGGCTTTGTTGTTTTCATTACCAGTTCACATGGGCGCCTATTAAATGCGAAAATGTGCAGACAGCAAGAAAGACAAACGGTCATCATCTATTCCTTAACCATGCCCTCCTCACTCCCCACTCTCCACTCCCCTTGCCGAGAGCACTCATTCATTTCGCATCTTTACTGTCATATGAATTAAATATGCAAGTGGCGTTCTTCTGGGTAGCATCAACTGAGTTGCATTGCACAGGAAGAGTTGATTCTTGGTCGGCTTTCGCTCTGTGGCCTGGTTGGGTGATTAAAGTTAATTACATTTTGCATGGCTCGCATCGGTTTTGTTCTACTCCGTCTGTTCTTTTTTTGTTTTTCATTTATTACATTTTATGGCCATCATTTTTAATTTTTTTATTTATGCCATGTCCTTGGTCTTTGCCGATTTTTCCACTCTATTAATTTGCGTGTTGATTTATTTGCGGTCTCCGTTTTTTTTTTGTCTTTATTCTTTTTTTGCGTATGGAAATCAGTGCAAACAGCAGCAGAGCGTGAGGCATGAGGCGTGTGGCATGCGGCACCATCAGCAGGGACGTAATGTAAACATTGCAAACACTGGGCATTAAATCGAATCGTTTTGCAATACAACATGTGGGAGGGTAGGCAAGAGGTAAGGGGAGGTAAGCAACTGGGGGAAAAATACTTTAAAGAACACTGAAACAAGCAGATGTAGCAGCTCGCTCCACACACTGTTTCAATTAGATTACATAAAAGGCCTCTGATTGATAGCGTGGCACAGTCAAAGAGTTGAGCGAGAGCTGACTCATGCAATTGGCATTGTTGTATATACTTAAATATATAGAACAGATCTTTCAATGCAACATCTAATGGTTTAATGAATCATTTCCTTGTATATAAACAATAATCAATCTTGTGATTATAAATGCATCTCTGATCTCTGTCCTCTGCCAAGTTTATTCGAGATTGAAGGGGTTTCATTCTACACATGCCAGACATGACAAGTCTGCAAAGCTATATCGAGTTGCTGATTGATTATATAGCTAGCTATATTATATAGTACTTATATATATTATATAAGCTATATTATATAGTACTTAGACCTTGATAATCTGAAAAGTATAATAACTAGCATAATTATTTAGCTTAATGTGAATAAGTTGGCCAACAAAAAAGTGTTGCATAAAATAACAGATATTTCGAACGATTATAGCTATGGCAGCTATATGATAGAGTCAGCTGATGTAGCATCTATACTGCCTGCCACAACAAGACGGACATGTATCTAATTTCATCAAGATAAAAAACTTAAAACTGTCGAAGTTGTTAATTGACATACTAAAGCATCTGTAAATTTAAACACAATCATGTAATGAACACTATGCGTAAACATATCAAATTAAAGTTGGCGCCATCGGCACACAACTGACAACAGACAATTGTGAATTGCGAATTGTGAATTGTCACATGTCACAGTGTATGCAATTTCATATCAAACGAGCTAACAAATCAAAAGGCAGACACGATGCGATGCGTGCAAATGGCGTCTGACAACATCCAAAAAGGTCCAAAGCCGAGAGATACTACTATCCAGCTATCTATCTGTGTATATATGTACAGTAACAACTGCGAGCGTGTGTGCACAAATGATATCCAACAAAGTGCATTTGCCTGTGTGGCACATTGACACGAATGCCGCGAGTAAACGAGATTGGCGAGGGGACGAAATCAGAAACCAAATAAAGCCAAAAGCAGAAACCAAAAAAAAAAAGAAAAAAAATATCAGGCGCTGACATTTTATTAGAATCTGACGCTGGCCATAAATTGATGCCGCCAAGCAAGTAGGCGGTGGGGGAGGGGCTAACGAGTAGAGGGGTGGTGTTAGTACGTGATACAGCCACACGTCTGCATGTAGCTGTATCTGTGGCAGATACAATCTGTCAGAGCTACAGAGTGCAGCTTGCACAAAAGAGGAAAAAAAAAAAACTGCAAGTTACACACAAGCCACAAGCCAACTGTGGCAGGTGTGGAGGGGCTGTGGCAAGAAGCTGATCACTAGTTAGGCCAAGCACTTTTTTAGCACAGAACTTTGCGATAAGCAGTCAATGATTTATAGCCAACAGCAACTGAAAATATGTAAGCTCTAGCCTGTGAGTGCCTGGCTTGTGGATACCACCTAAACCAAAAAAATGTATATATATAAATTAATACACTAGGAAAAATAGTAGAGCTTTTTACCGAATCAAGTGCAAACTTTGAAGCCATCTGGCTGAGTTCAATACTCCAGGAAAAACATCGATATTTCTTTTTGCAGAAAGTTTTTCTAATCCTGAAAAAGCTACATTTAAGATATTTTCGAATAGTTATTAAAGTTCTTATTTTAAGACAGTTGCCTTCTTAGAACTTATATAAAAACTGATGAGTGCAATCTTTTACATATTGCCTAGAAGATATAGACCTAGAATAATATTTCATTTTTTTAGAAACTGTTTTCTAGTCTCGAAATTATGCAATGCAAGATTTTCTTGAGTTAAAATAAGAAAAAAATCTTCTTATTTTAAGACAAAGGCATTCTTATTTCAATATGTGTCCCTTTAATCTTTGACATGGACATGGCTATGTCAACATGTCTTTATGTATTCCTCCATATCTACTACTGTCTTTGGACACATTTGTCCCGACTTAAGTTTAATAGACCCTCTTTCCAGGGTATATAAGTTCAATGCACGAGCTAAGCACAGCTAGCGAATATCAATTTGTGGCCAAGAGCGGCCTTAATTGCAACGTGTCGGACAGAGAGAGAGAGAGAGAAACACAAGAGGCACAGCTGTGAGCAGAGCTGCAATCAGTTCGACGACTGACCATTTTTAATTTAATTATTTAAAACGAAAAAAACAATTGAAGGAGGCTACTAGCGAGACGATAGCGAGCGCCAACCACACAGTTCCAGTTGCAACAGCAACAGCAACAACAACCGCAACCAGTGGCAGCTGCCCTTGGCCCTTGGCCCTTTAGTGCTTGGTTCCTGGTGCTTGGCTTGCTGCCAGGCTGCACATTCCCCGTCTGCCTTCGGTCTGGCCTCCAGGCGGGGCCGCAGACAACAAGTCGACGCTGTTGGTGGACATCATCCATCCGCAATCGGTCGGTCTCCAGACAACGATAATGATGATGATGATGACGACTTTGCCCACTGGTTGTGCGTAAGTGTCATAATAGCATTTAAAGCAATTACGGGTCCCATTTTCGGTTGCGCCACGGGGCGCATTCGCAAAGCGAGGGAAATGAGAGTCCTGCAACATCCGATGCGATAAAAATTAAGAGCGAAATAAACACAAATGAAAGTCAAGCGATAAATTATTAATAAAGAAAATATAAAAAACACTTATTATGCGACCGACGACTATTGAATGCCCTTCAAAATCCCAGCGTGCCAAATCCAAACGAATTTAGTGTAGCGTGTAGAAATTACGGTAAAGATTATGAAGTTTTCTCTTCCAGATAACAGTAGTTTCAATAGCCAAAAATAAAACCGGAAAATTTAAGTTTAAAAGCAATTCACAATCATTGCTTTAAATGGTGCGAAGTAATTGAACTTTTTTCCATTTCTTTTTTGTGCATAGCTTAAAGTAAGCCCGCATATCTATGCACACACACACACACACACACACAGACAAAAATCATAGTAACAAGGAAAAGAAATGTATGTTTCCTGCTGTCAATTTATCAATGTTTTTTCTTATCAAGAACAGGCAACGTTGTTGTTATAAATGATGAGTCTGAGGCACAACCTGGCGCATAACCTGAAAAGCTGAGCTTATCACATTGTCTGCTTAGATTTAACAGCAGCAATGGATGATTTATGAGCGAGACGCCTGCAGATGCTGTTAACTGTAGCTTAAAGTCAAAGCGGCACAAATTTACAGCTTCAACTTTACATATAAATAGCAAACGAGACAAAAAAACACTCAGCAGCCGTTACATGTGCGTGTGTGTGAGTGTGAGTGTGTGTGCGTTTATATGTATGTGTAAGTAGCCACATGTGCTTTATGGCCTACGACGCGTCGGCAAAAAAAAGAAAACAAAAAAGTTGTTATGCGGCAAGCAACACTGGCTGCAATTTTAGCAAATTTTCGCAAGTTCAACAGCAAAAGGCAGAGGACGTTTTTCGGGGCATAAATTGCAAAGGCCACCAACAACAAAAGCTCGACAAATTTATGTAATGTAACAGCGGCGACAGCAGCAGTAGCAGCGAAGCATGAAAGGGCGACGGCAAAGAATGATAGCAACAGTGGAGAGAGATACCGAAATAAAGAGAGAGAGAGAGAGAAATGACACTAGTAATCCCAATGGAGTAAAAAATGTTGCTCATAAGGCGTCAAATAATGTTGCTAACTTAAAATGTTAATAACAATTACAAAGCTAACTGCAAGCAGATAAGGATTGCACGTTAAGATGAGAGCTTACGATGCAAATGTTGCCGACTTAAAGTCCAAAAAAAATGTTACTGAAAAACCCAAAAATGTTGACAACAGTTAAAAGTGACAAAACATGGCCCGAGGGGCTAAAGTGCGAAAGAACAACGACCGACAGAAAAGCAATCAGCAAAAAAATGTAAAAAAAAATGTTGCTAGTAAACAGCAAACAAAAGTTAAGAGAGTGTGAAAGAGAGAGAGAGAGAGAGAGAGAATCAGAATCAGAATCACAAAAGCAAACGGCAAATGTTGCCTAAAAAATATTGCTAGAAACACACAAAGAAACCAAAAAGAGATGAAATTACTTTTCAGCCTCGTTTCAAATCTCATTTAAACCGTTGCTAAAACTAATCTGAGTATTCCTCTGCTCTGCCCATGGTCCGCGACGTGCAGTTTGCCTAAAATCGGCGATTGACTCCTGCAGCTGCTGAACTGAGCTATTAAAACTGATTTATGCGACTCGTTCGCAACGCCGTCAACGTATCAATGCCCCGAGGCGCACCCACGCACTCCACACACACAATCCACACACCATGTATACACTCCACCAACAAACCACATTTGCCCAAAAATGGGCAAGTCACGTGATTTGCTGATGCCCATAAAAATACATAAAAGGTCGAAGCGGCTGCGGTTTCCGATATTTTATATTTTTAGAGGCTTGTCGCGAGTTGTGCTGGAGTATAGGGGGTGGGGAGAGGGGTTGAGGATTAAGGGGTTATGCTCAGTGCCCGAGCTAATCATGTGACTTATGCCAGCGCCATTCTATATAACTACTCATGCCGATGATGATGATGGCAGATAACACACGGCTCTTTCATTCAGTCCCGGTCCCGGGCACAAAAATCGTGATAAATAAACGGATTGTTTTAAGAGAGTTCATTCACAACTTTTGTGGCAGTTGAAATTTACACGAGTTGTAGCTTATTATGAAAAACAATGGATTTCGAAAACATTTCACGTTAGATAACAAATCGATAAGGTGACAAAACTTGAAAAAAATGGTATTCCCTTGAGAAATCATTTTTGTTTCTCAAAATTAAGAAAGTTTGAGATAATGGAATGGTCTTTAACCGGTCCTTACTATATTTTCAAATTAAAATGAAAATCTCTTAGAACAACGTTTTTAAGTATTTTTCAAGTACATTTTTGTCAAGTTTCGATTGAATTCTAATTGTGTTGTTAAGATATATGTTAGATGAAAAGTACAAATTTGGATTTCTTAACTTAAAAAATATGTAAATTCCACAAAATTAACAGTAAGGATTTTTAAACAAAATGTGCAAAACTTAAAAAATTTCTTTTCAAAAATTAAAAATAAATACAAAGTAAAAATATAAGGGCAAATTTCTTGCCAGAAATTAAAAATGTTTATTCGCAGATTAAAACTACATCAAAAATCATATTATTAAATCATATTTAGCCACAATTAACACGAGGAAATCAGGAAGTATATCTCTCCCCATCTATTTCTTCCTCCGATCTCAATTTGTAGCACTTATTGAGCACTTGGCAATTCCGACCGACCTCCCACACTATTAATTAAGTTCTTGATGTGTTTTTTTTTGTACTTTCTGGTTTTTGTGGTGTCTTCGTTTTTGTTGTGAATCATTTTATGAGCTGACAATTTGCCTTTTTATTTAAATTAATTGACCTCGGTTGCCGCTTGACGTGACAGCAATTAGCTATATACACTTTTGCTCTAATTAATCAAGGGTCCGAGGAGGGCGGCGCGGGGCGGGCGGAGCGGGGGCTTTAAGTTAATTACAAGAGCGTAAGATGACTGCCGTCGATATCATGACCATGTAAACTAATTAAAAGTACCCTCCGCCCAAAAAAAATAAAATAAAGAAAATAAAAGTTAAATTTGGTGCTAAACATTTGAGTGTCTGAGTGCCCCTGAGAGTCTGTACACCCCTCTCCCCCAGAGAGTCTGCATGCACCCACGCCACTCTGCTCGCGGCTCTGGGTTCAATTTCAATCATGAGTCTGCTGCAGCGTCTATCAATCGATTTTACAGCCCTCGGGAAACGAACGACAATGCACATAATAAAAATCCGGCGACTGAAAATTGAATGAAAAATGCATTTCACACTGCAAATGCCAAAGGCAAATGACGGGCAGACAGACAGACAGACGGACAGACAGATGGACAGACAGACTGACTGCTGTTGTTTTTGGTAGTTGTGGCCAATAAATTTAAGTGACATGCGTTTTTCGGCGAGTACCCGCGGGAAAAGTTCACTTAACATTCCAACAGCTACGGGCGCAGATCAACTGGAGTGAAAGAGAGAGCAAAACTAGAGAGAGAGAGAGAGAGCGGGTACGATCAGCGCAACTGATATCATTACGAGGCAACATCCTCCCATGCTCTGATCCGATCTATACTCTAAAACTCTCATGCCTCACGACACCCTCCACACGCTGCCGAAGTGTTTGCCACCGGGGGTTAAAAATAAAATGCAGCTAACAAACATTTTTATTGGCCTTTCTAAATTTAGACAAAAACACCCAAAAAAAAAAAACACACACACACACACACATACATCGAAATTCGTAGCTCGACAATTTTTCACGTTGCGCTCTTCTCGCTTGTAATACACAAGCTGGCAGCTGCACTTAGAAAAAATAGGGATATTTAAACTCGAATCGAGCATAATTGGCAAATAGGTCTAAAAACAGTCTAAGCACGATAGGAATTCTTATATCACTAAGGTTTCTTAGGATCCACGAAAGAGTCTCTTGGCTTGAGTGAAGTACAATTGATCTTATTCTAAGACTTTTGCGTAAAATAAGAAAACATTTTGCTTAAAACAAGCGGTTCAATATGTATACATCTTAATTTTTCTTAAATAATCAAATTTCCAATCAATACTGACAACAAAATAAAATAAAAAACAAGAAATGCCTTTCATAAATAGTTCATAGTTAATTCAAGAATTTAATTTTACAATAAATAAAAAGAATGTGAAAAAAATTTCTACATATTTTAGCGCGAATCGTGTTTGAGTTCAAAAAAGGCACATTTTTCCTGAGTGTAGCTTGACAAATCTTTCAAATTTGCCCTTTGCTCGATCGGGACACATAACAGGCTGGCAACCACTTTAGTGAGACTCCTCCCTCCCCACTCCCCTCCCCTAACACTCTACCTCATACTCCACCAGCCCCTCCACTCTTCTTCAACATCTTTGTAAGACCGCATTTGAATGCTGTGCGACATTTTCAGGCTTTGCCCATTTTTGGAACGCGTTGCTTTTGTTTTTTACAGCTCATTTGCTTTGCACCTTTTGATTTTTAAGTGTGTGCGTGACTGCGTGTGTGAGTGTGTGCGAGTGTGTGTGTTATGTTTGTGCTATTTTTAGCAAATGTATTTGAATATGCCTTTTTAGAGGAGACGTCAACAAAAAGTGATGCAGCTGACACTTGAAGATTATGGCAAATGTTTGATTTGAACTTGAAAAAACTCAAGAGAGTCTGGGGGGAAAAAGGAAGTGAAGTGTGTATGAGTGTGTGTGTGTGTGTGTATGTGTGTGAATTATGGGCGCAATATCCGGCTTAGGCCTAGATGCCAGGAATTTGAGCTCCACAAATGTTTATTAAAGACGCACAATGCCAAAATAACAAAGCCATAAGATAAAATATATTACAATAGCGGCCACATAATTAGACACGAAAATGCTTTTGTTTAGCTAAAGATTTGTGGAATTATACTTGAGTTGATTTAACGACTTTATATCAAGCTGCAAGCTTAAATAATTTGTTTATTATCATTTTTATTTTCATTTAATTTGTTGGTAGTTGTGCAAACTAACTGAAAGTATAAATATATTTTATTTTTTGTTGATGCCACAAAGAAATAGTTAAATGGAAAAATTACAGAGATTCCCAATTATATGACGAGCACTGTGCATAAGATACATTTGTGTGGGCGTGTGTGTGTCTGCTTCAATTGACTGTAAGTATCTGGGTATGGTAAATGGGCAGCAGCAGCAGCAGCAGCCTCTAGGCCTCGGCAATTGAGTTAGCATTGAGAGTAGTTCAATTGAAGTACACTCGACAAAAATGCTGAGACCCAAAACGAGTTTATCAGCATTTCGTGGAAGACTGCGATGTGACGCTGCCAGCCAAGTGGCCAAGACTTGAGCGAGCAGCAAACTATCCCGCTGTGCCGGCCACATGCCGCAACATGTAGCAATCTCAAAAATGTATCTGTAGCTACGTCTTTGTGTATGTGTATGTGTATCTGTAGCTTGTATCTAAAAGCTGAGCGTCGAAGCAACTTAGAAATTACCTAAACTGGGAGGTGGAGAGGCGGCGAAGACATAGCATTAACTGTGACAGCCTTGAACCATGTTCAGGCCCTTACTTAAAGCAAGCTTGGTGGGAACATGACGCGAGCTTCTTTTCCAGCTTACATAAGTGTGAGTTAAGATACGGATTGAAAAGAATGGGCATTGAAGATGAAGACGAGGCAGCTTTATCCCAAAGCATTCATCACTCGAGGCCATTAAGTGAGTTATCATCGTGTGTGTTGTAAAGAAAATTGTAATTTAAGCAAGCATCTGATATCATGTGTATACTAAATATTGGTTTCCTCTTATACAAAATTTACATAACAAATGTTTAGTTCGTTGTTGTGGCAAGATTGACGTTTATTAAGAAAATCTTAAATAGAAACACATAATTCTCAATCGGAAACAGCTTCAGTCAAGTTTTGTGATCAAGTTTTGAGATACATATTGTTATTATTATACTATAAGATCTATAGTAGCTCCTCTTTCCAAAACTCTACTGCTTGCATCTTTGTATCTTTCTTGTGTTGATAATTTCTATGCCTTCAGAGTTGATAACATTTCGCACTGGCTAAGGCAAGACATTCTGAGAGTTCTTAATTACTCTCCCAAAGTCTGCAGATTTTGCTAACGGCTACACTCAGTTTATTTAGTTGGCATCTAAGTGAAGAACGGAACAGCACATTAGTCTTGTGGTCTCTAATAATCGTCATTACTCAACTGAGATGATAATAATCAAAAGTTACTTAGTATCAGCCTTTGGTGGAATTTAATCTGTGCTGTTAATTAACTCTTGTGTTCTAATATAAGAGATTCCCTTACGTAATTCAGCGAAGTTTCACATCGTTGGCATGTTTATTGGCACTTAACTTACTTGGGACCAAATTATGCCCAAGTTGTCATAGTTATCTCATAGTTGAAGTAATTTGCTGCTTAAGTGCTCGACACTTTTAGAGTTTTATGTATTCATGGCGTACTCATTCTGAGGGGGCATAAACTTAACTGCGTCTTGGCAACGTTACAAAAAGCCTAAATGCTAGCTGGTAGCTGCAAAAGGCCTAGTTGGAGTTGGCCATTGTAAATGGAAACCTTGGTATTCAAATTAGAAATGGCAGTCTGAGTAGACAGCAACTAATCAAAACTGGGAGCGAAATGCTGAGTGAGAAAAATGATAAACGAGAAAGCGTTAAAATAATTTTCTCTACTTTTTTTTCAGTATGTTCGTTTATGACTAGGTCTATAAGCTGGTATTCAATTACAAAGTCAGGCACCATTGCTAAATGAATTAGCATTAGGGATTAGTCATTAGGCATTTAGATTTATGCCCGTCTGCCACTCATGGGTGCAAATGCGCGTCAAGATGTTGCTTGCAGACAGACAGGCACGCAGAGCTGGCTGGCTGTGGGGCGTGTTATGTTACCAGGACATGCGCCTGTGGCTGGGTCACCGCCAAGGTTCAAGCAGTGGCGTAATGCATTTTACATTAACTTTACTCTGCAACAGCAACAGCAACAGCAGCAGCAGCAGCAGCAGCAGCAGCAGCGACACGCTACAACAACAGCTGCAAGCGGCAGCCGACAATGCCAAGTGCCAACTTGCAACAATACAGTGGTGTGAGGCAATAGGAGCACTGGTGGTGTGGCGGCCACATGAGAGTGCTGCCAGCCCGTCTGCACAACTTGCAACTGCAACCTCTGAATGGGTATTAAATTCACTCAGCGCCTAAAACTTCTCTTTTTTTGTGAACTTTGTGTTTTGTACACGACAGTTTTTTCCAAGTTTCTGTTTTTTTGACACGTGTTAAAGTTAAATAAACCAAGTAAACTAAGTAAAAAGCGTAATGCCAAATACCCTAGAACATAAATATATGCCAAGCAGGCATAATAAACATGTACATATAGGAAAAATACTTAGTAAAATAAAATGTGTTTGTCAGGAATAAATATTACTTAATAATAAAGGATACATTGAGAATTTCGAATTTTTAATTATATATTTGTGGGAAAATCGAATGCAAATAGAAAAACTAGATATTAATTATTATTATTATTATTATTATTTTATCTCATTTTTTTCATAAGTATTTATTTTAATGATTTCCGATATTATATAAATATATTAGATAGATAATATTGAGTATAACAAAATATTAGGGAATCAATAAATATTGATCTAGTTTCCAAATATTAGCAATACTTAAACAAATATATTCGAGTTCAAAAAGTTCACAAGTAATTTAATGCACCCTCTTTCGACACATATCCTCGACATGGGGTAAAGAATCCTTCGTACGCCTTAAAGTAGACAACAGGAAATGCTGCAAACATTTGGCAACACTCAACCAAAAAAAAAAAGGGAAGGAGAGCGAGAGAGAGAAAAAAAAGCGACAAATAGGGGTGGGAAAGAACGAGAACAGACCATAGCAAAAAAAAAAAAAAAATGAAAAAGAGACGACAACAAAGCCAGGCAAGAATTCCCCTAAAAACAATAGCAGCAGCAGCGAAAAGAATAATATTCCCAGGCAGGTACAAAAACGGGAATGGGAACGGGAATGGGAATGGGAATGGGAACAGGATCCAGAAACAGGCAAGGAAGCGAGTGTAAGGATAAACAAGTACCAAGCGTGCCCTTTCTGTGTCTGTATATGTGTGCGTGCGTGCGTGTGTGTGTGTGTGTTGAAAACATGTCCTTGCCCTTCGCTGGGAAAACTCAGGCATTCCTCTGAATGAAACTCATCATTCAATTCCCATTTTTTTTGACGCTTCTCACTTAACGCTGTAGGATTTTTATGGTTTCCTGTATCGAAGACGGCAGCCAAGTAAAAGACGTCCGAAGCCCTGCAGGCGATTGAATTACACACACGCCAAGGAGCCAAGTCCCAAGTCAACAAACACAAACACAACAAACAATCTTGCAACTGCAACTGCGGAATGAAGATTTTCTGCACACTCACAGTTCAGCCAGCTAATGAGATGCACACAGATACAAAGATACATCGACACTTAGATACTTAGATACAAATTGAAATTGCATTTGCGCCATTCGTTTGCCTCTCACGATAAACGGTTAATTGGTTAAGCGAAGTGGCACAAAAGCCATCTCATAACTTAATTCAAGTGTCCGCTTCAGCCAACAAAAAACAATTAGTCACAAATAAGAATGCTTTACTCGAGAGAGTAAGTTCGAATAAAAGATACCCTATGATTTGCTAAATTTCTTCCGATCTTAATGAACAGATGATCGTTATTATGTCTAGGTATATGCATTCTTGATTGGAAAGATATATATTATATATAAATTATAACAAATATTAGAAAAAAGTTTTCTTGTGGTTAAAAGTTGCTCTCTTCCCAACTTCACCATTGCCTTCATTCTGTTTACAGGGTATACTGCCACTACCACAAATTTGTTTGACGCTACTGTATTTATAGACTCGCTGAGTTTCTGGCACAGATGAGGAGGGGGGGAAGCGGTGCGCTTGTAGATTCTGTTTTTGGGGGATTTTGCGGTATGAGTCCCCAGGGCCACATTGCAATTGTCAGCGGCAGAAATGTGTTCGTTATTTATGCTGATGTACAAATTTAGAAAGTTTTTGTTTTTCTTCTGGTTTCTGTTTCGGTTTCGGTTTTTTTTTTTTTTTTTGCTGTGTTTCTGTTGAACTTTTGAACTTATATGGCTGGTTTCGTATCGGTTGACAATTGCAATTGAAGTTGTTAGTCGAGCGCCTGGCAACCAACCGCAAACGATTCGGGTTCCAACAGCTGTCTTAAATGCCGCCAGAGACAGCAGCTGCTCTGCTGCGGTTAATTAACAATCTAATGTGTAACCAAAGCCAATTTGCCCACCATAAAGAAAGTTGGCTCAGTATCAAAAATAAATAATAAAAAATATAGTACAAAAACTCATCCTTTCAGGTTGCCTGACAAAACTAAAAAACTTATCAGAACTGATTAATGATGCATTCCAAAAAACGAAGTTTTTTTCTAGAACTTAATTCTAGATTTACAATATCTTCTTAGGAGCATATATTTAATATATCAGCAGGTATGAAACTGGCAACAGAAGAAGAAAAATTTTCCATTTACCAAAACCTTATCGGAACTGAAATTCGGTTTTGTTCGACAACTAACATTAATTAAACTTTTTTTAAGATTATGATTTGATCAAAACACTAAATGCATTTTTGCAAATCAGATAAGCTGCATTTAAAGAAATCTGGGGCATATTCTTTTTTTCGGATGTGTGTTTTGCATGCAGCAAGGTGCAGTAGCAGTCCAGACTCCATTTGTCCAGATCGTCCGCATGTCCGTCCCCAGCACGACTTACTGTGGCCCACAAGTGAAAGGCCGCTTTTGCTCACGGTTTTGGCCCGAGCCTATGCGCACAATGTTGTGGGTTCAAATTGTGTCAACTTTCCCAAAACAAAAACACAAAAAACAACTATACTCAAGAATGTGACACTCAGTTTTGAGAGAGGGGGAGGCGACTCAAACTAAGCCAAAGATTGCCAGGGTACTTCAAAGCAGACATTGTGCAGCAATCTAATGCGAAGCAAGAACGGCATCTGTCGCTTATCATTATAGCCATTAAATGCAGACGAGGCGGAGATAATCAAGAGAGCTCCAGCAAGAAGCAGTGGAAGAGGATGCAAAATGGAAGTGGGAAATGGAAATGGGAAATCGCTGAGAGGTGTTCCACACAGAATGTTTAAGGTGTCGCTGTCTGTCAACACAAGACAAGTCAAAGGGAAAGAGTAGAGGAGTAGAGAGAGGAGATTGGGAGAGGAGTAGGGAGTTGGGCTCTGGCGCATTTAGTGCTAATCTCAACAAACTTAACTGTGTCTCTGCAGATGCAGATGCAGATGCAGCTGCAGCTGCTGATGCAGTTGCAGCAGATCCCTGAGTGCAGCTAAAGTTGCCAGACGGCAAGCTTCCGCTCTTCCCCTACCACCTTCTGGCTTTCCTCTTCAACGTCTAACTCAAATATAATTATGTTACATAATGCGACAAAATTATCGGACAACAAACTGCAGCGTTAATGTCTTCCACAAACACACAGCACACAAATGGAATTTGTAAACATCCAAGGGCCAAAATAATGAAATTGTAAATACACAAAATGTTGTAAACATTTGAACATTTGAGGCAAATATTTGTCGACCAACTCTTGCGGTATCTGCACAGTCCGCAAACTCAGCATTAAATCAATTGTCACTTATTTTTTTCTTGTCCAACTATCTGTACCGATTGTTCCCAAATATCTCGCTCTGCTGTCAACACTTTGGCCAGACATTTGACATTGCATTGCCCGCCCAACCAACAAACAAATAAATAAAACTCATAAAAAAAAGGGAGAAAAAAAACAAAATAGAAACATATAGAAACATATACACATCTTGTTTAAATCTGTTGCGGGAACTTGATACGGTGTTGCATTGATGTGTTTCAAAATAATAAATACTTAACAGTGGCATAAATTATGAAACCACCAAATGAACGATAAGCGGCTGATGACTGCATTAGGCGCGCTCCTAATGCTCAATTTGGAAAGTTTCGGTCATAAAAAAGAAGCCAAGCCCAAAAAAAAAAATTAAATTAAAAAAACAAACAGAAACCGAAACACATGTGAACCAAACGAGTTAGTTGGTCGACTAGTTTGGCTAATAAGTTGGGTCATTATGTCGTCATTTAGTTTTATCACCTGTGTTCAGATAAGACAACACATGCAAACACAGCCAAGAATAACCGGCGGTTTATCGAGCTTATCAAAGGCCGCCTGATGACCAAATGTCAACAATTGCTATGTGCATAAATCTGTTTAATCGATGGGCGCTATAAAACTATTCTTAAGGCAATTGACAGCGAACCTTTTTATGTCGTTCCGAGAATTTGGTTCAGTCAATAGGCAAACTAATTTTGATTTATTGAGGCGCTGATTAATGAAACAAACTTCTGCACCAGACCAGCATGGTGGGTTCCAAAATAATAAAAAAAAAAACCAAGCAAATTAATTTCACTTCTTTAACAACTAAGAACACAAGTGTGATGTGGTTGAGAGTGCTCGACTTAAGGATACTCTGCAAGAAGTTGCAGATGGGAAATATTAATCACTAGATTCAGTTAGTTGAGTTAATTTACAAAAAATAAAAACAAATATTATTTTTAAGTAAAAGAGACTTCTGAATGTTAATCTACAAAAAATTCCGCTTCCGATTTGATAGTCTGGTTTTTATTATTCACGACTTTGTGTAATGATATTACAAACTGTAATCTGAGATATGGAGCCTATAAGACAAACCCATCTTCACTCCACTAATAATCTCTTTACTTTATGGTCTATAAATCATTATTCTTCCTAACTTTTGCACAACTAGCATGCACCCACTGTAGTATTTTATAGGGTATATAAAAACGAGCAGACTTTCCTATTAAAGTTTCTCCATTTTCATGGCAATGACAATTAATTATGATTGTCGGATTGCATTTTCATTTGATATTATGACATTTTTATGTGCACATAATCCAAAGAGAGAGAGAGATAGAGAGAGACAGGCAGCTAGAGAGTGAAAGAGAGGGACAGTTGACTGAATTGGAATTGAAACATAAATTAAGCAACACATGTCCATAAAAACATTTGTAGCACTTGTCATATCAGCCACAAATGCTTCAAAATTTACGAGCTCTCAGGATTAAATGTGCTCTGGACACACACACACACACACACAGCACTGATAAGGACCTTTAGCTGAAACTGAATTTGAAACTGAACCTGAACCTGAACCACAACCAGAGAACCAGAGACAGATGCCTGAAACTGAGACTGTGTCCAGAATCTGATGGCACTTGAAATGCTTTTAATGTCTTTCTCGCTGCCAAATCAATTTTTTTTTTGGGGGCGCATAAATCTATTGAAAATCGAGGGAAAATATCGTCGAAAAAAAGAGAGAGCTGCAGAGATAAAAGTTATAATAAATTAAGCCCATACAGCAAACCAATAAAAGAGTTCGGAGAATTGTTAAATTGACTAACAGCAAATGAGTAAAAACTTAGTTTTACAAGTTATATTTTGTTTTGTTTTTTTTTAAACTAGCGCGCAAGATTAGTTTGTAATTTGTTTCATTAGTAAATCCATTAATTTATCTTGACGAAGTTCACTTCCTCTTGGGCTCCATGTGCGATCGTCATCATCAAAAGAAAACGCATTTTCCCACCACCAAAAAGAATACTCAACAAAAACCAAAATTTACAGCAGTTTTTGTTCATCACTCTTCTTGCACAGAGAAACAGTTATAAACATAAAAGCAGCCAAGTCGCTGCGTGACTTTCAAAATACCCTGTAAGTGTTCAATTAAATCTTTTAATGTCTTCTAAAGACTTGAAAAGTGTTGTTAACGATTTCAATACATTTTCTAACGATGAAAAATGTTATAAGGAAAATCTATCGAATTAAATAAAGACAATGTTAAACAAAAGTTTTTACTGACTTAAGAATAAGTGTTCAATATTTTTGTAAAAATACTTAAAATGTGGAAAGTATTTGAATAATTTTTGGGAATATATATTTAGAATTGATAAATTCCAAAATGCCTAAACTGTTTTAAAATGCAATAACAATAAAATAAAAATAAAAAACTATTAAAATAGGCGGAGCTCAAACAGAGAGTTTTGTCTGGCATTGCCCACTTGGCTGCTGGGTATTCAAGTTGAAAGAAATTGTTGCCGCTACATAAAATCACACAGCACACATCATGCATGCTGCATGCCGCGTCCAGAGATTCGAAACAGCAGCCCATTTGCCCCATTCGCAGCAGACGGTAAATCAATGACGCCGAAACATTTTTGGGGGCTAGACCAAAAAGCAAATTGCTAACAAAAGGCCAAAACAGACACAGCAGACAGACAAGACGGCCAGACACTGGACAGACAGACAAACAAGCTGCAACAGCGATGTATCATAATAATTAAGAACAAATTCATTTACACTTCCAAATGTTGCACAGACGTTCAGGAGGGGGGGCGCGCGGGGATATTTGTGTCCCTTTCATTGGACTTGACATGTTTGGTGCGCTTCGGAATTTATTTGTAGTGCATGTGTGCTGTGAATGCGCTTTGATGCACAAACAAGAACAAGGGGGCGGCATGAGGCAGGCGCTGACGGTGATTGCCACTGAGGCGCAGCAACAGCTGTCGCCCTTTGGGGACACAAGCATTGTTGTCGTTTTCGGTACAGTTTATTGAACTCGCGCGTTCGCAAAACAAAGCAAAAAAAATATAAAACACAAAAGCAAAAAAAAAAATAAAACACAAAAGCAAAAAAAAAAAAAAAAAAATCTGACAAGCAGCAGAAAAAAGCAGCGTCTGCTGCAAAACTGGGTCACAACTCAACTAAATAACTGAACCTTTGCACCTTTGCAGCAATATTGTCGCATTCTGACTGCGTAAATAGTTTAACAGCCGCTGCCCCTCGATCAGACACACTCATTAATGCAACGCACGTGCACTTGCCACGCCTTTAATTCAGCCCAAAAGTGGGCTAAACGGCTCGTTAAACGTTTATTTCTTTTTTTTGCCATTTTCGAAAGCGGCAATTTCTAAACGCCAGGTTGCACTTCCGGCTGTGACAGTTTGAAGCGCCACACCGGAAGTGCGCACACAGAAATATGAAAGAGGGAAAAATTATAAAAAAAGAAGTGAAATGTTCAAATCTCTACGAACATTTTTTTTTTTATTTTTGAATACCTCAAACAACAAACTGTAAACCAAATAAAAATGTTGAAAGAGGCGCGCACTTGAAAAAAAAAGAAACAAATCTGTAAAACATGTCGAGTGCTGCAAGCTGTTCAGAAAAAAATTCGAATAATTGCATTTTATATATTCTATTCATACCCTGTATTAATGAGGCAAAGGCTTGAGCTATGTTTGTGTTAGGGGTTGAAAAGTGAGAAGTGAAGCATATTTCCTAGGTTCGACTGTTGCTCATCGATTATGGATGGATGAAGAGTGAAGTATCTTCAAAAAAAAAATGCACATTTTTGAAAACTATACTTTAACGGTTTAATCGTCGCTCGAACTTTTTGGATTATTATTTTATTTTATGCTTAAATTTATGTAGTCGAAATTATACTATTTACCCCACTTATAAATTCAGTATTTAAAATTGCATAGTTTCAGGTAATTTATAAAAATCTATATAAAAATTTCATTAAATCTGAAATTTGTTTCCGTCTGCTCTTAATGTCAATTCGTACACATACTTTTTACAATCACTATAAATCCGTTAATTCATATATAATTGTTAGCAGCTTTTTTAAAAAATTCTTAAATTTTATTTTTATGAATGTATTTTGCTTTCAATTGTATTATTTAAAAACTTAAACAAGTCCGGATTTAATTTTTATGAATGTATTTTGCTTTCAATTGTATTTTTTACAAATTTCAACAAGTCTTAATTTACTTAATTTTTAGAAATTTATTTTGCTTTCAATTCCTCAGACACATTTATTCAGCAATCAGCTCACTGAACTCAGAATTCCCTTAAAAAAAATACCTCGAATGTTTTCACCGGAATGTAAACACATAAAAAACATAAAATGAAGTTAAGTTCACGCGCTTATTACAGGGTGTCTGCTAGTTAAGCTAACGTCCAACACAATAGCTCTTAATTATGCTATGGACATTTTTGTAAAACACATTTGCGCAATCAGCAAACCATTTGATGACATTTTGAGTGCCTGTCAAATGGTTTGCAACCCTCGAAAGAGGAAAACCCGCCCGAACAGAACCAACAAAGCCTAGGGACAGCTGTTCACGATTATTATTGTTGTTGTTGACTAAACCGGCAACATACTGTTTGACCCAGTGCAAATCATCATCAATGGGCGAGATGAGAGGAAGAGAATTGCATGCTTTCAGCTTCAGCTTCCGCATTCGCATTCCACATCCGCATTCCATATCCGCTGGCGACGTCACTTCACGGCCCATTGACGTTTTTGTTTCTGGACAACAGAGCAGCAGATTGTTGACCCAATTGATGGATCGCCATCGGTTTGTGGCGCACATGCCACACAATCATCATCATCATCATCATCAGCACTGCTCTCTGAGTGCGTCTATAAACATTAAGCAAACCAAAAGGTTGGTTTTCGTGTATCTGTCAGTTGAAGTAGCTAACTGCAATGTTGCTTTTGTCGCTTGTCGCTTGTCGTTATAACATTATTTATGTCTCTTCCGTTTGGCCGCATTTTAATCAAGACGCCAGCCAGCCAGGTCATTGCAACTACAGCCATTTCCAACTAAATATCTATCTTGTCTCGCCGGTTTCTTAGCGCCCCTTGCCGCAGCCCTTGTGGCATCATTTCGATTTGCCCTATTGTAATTGCATTTCGTGCTGCACAACTTCAGCCAGGGAAGTCAACGCGAAAGAGCTCGACAAACACGATTTTAGCTTATTTTCAGCAGCTGCTGTATCTGTGTGCATCTATCAGATACGAAATGTCTGCCCAATAATCTGCCAGTCGGCATCTTTGGTGGCCCCGCAATAACTGCCTTCTGATTTCAATCAGAGTTTTTGCCAATTTTTTGTACACTTAAATCGCACATCGCATTTTGTTGCATGCCACACTGTGGAATGTGAACTGAGCCAATAGGTGGGGCATTGTTTCAACCAGATTTGGTTCGCTTTATTTCTATTTTTGCATTTTTTTTCTTTTTTGGGTAAACAACCAGAAAATGAAATTTGTTTGCATCTCTGCTCGACCAACTTTTATTGCCATTAAATCTAGTTCAGTTTACTTATTTATACTGTTATCTCAACGCCAGCTGCACCTCCAATTATATCTGTATCTATAACTTTGTTTACTGTATCTGTATCTGTATCTGTGGCCTGTATCTATATCTATATCCGGTTTATGTTGGTTTTTAAGCGCATTAGGCGCTACTTAAACGTACTTAAACGTATAATAATGGTAATAAAACGGACAGGCAACCCTTAATGTGGCATATGCTACGCCCCTAAGTGGCACGCATGCGCCCCTTTAGTGGCGCACAGCTGCCGTATTCAGCACAGAAGGATTTTTCTCCATTCACAGAATCTAATTACATAGTTTCCAGTTTCTGTGCATTTAGCGTAAATTATGTGGGCCCCCAAAGCGCACATGCCACCAAAAGTTGCGCACATGCATACGTTATGCGACATGGCTGAGCACACACACAGACGCACACAGTCACACAGATACACCCACTTTATCGCATATGTACACATTTGAGAGTTCACCTGCAGCTTAATTTTTGAAGCTTAGCTGCATAACCTCCCACTCCACCCACCCTCGCCCGCTTCCCCACTTCCCCACTTGCCGCATGAGTTGGCAATTGCTTTTGGGAAAGTGGAGTCCAAATCCCACGCACTGTGGAACTCTGTCTCCAATTATCATACGCTTCCTGCTTAATGCGTCCACACTCGGAGAAAACAAAAGAGACCTACACTCAGAGAAATATGTTTGCTTATTAAGTTCACAAGTGGAACTTAGAAACTTAGAAAAATTGTTATTAATAAACTTATAAATTGTTATTCAAAGAAAAGTTACTAAGTTGGAGCTGAGTGCATTTGAATTTAGAGAAACCTTTTTTCTCTAAGTGCATTTTTAGCTGCACTAATTGAATGAGTGACAGACTGACTGAATGACGCAGCGTCTGCTTAATTGGCCATTACAAACTCAGCCGATGTTTAAGCGGCTTTTTGTCTTTTTCAAGTGGAGTTGGGCAGCTCAAAAGATTCTCGAATTTCGAGTTTACCAAAATGATTTTTCAGTTGTTTTTGTTGTTGTTTTGTTTTGTATGCAAATCAAGTGAAAGCGGCAACAGCAACAAGTTTCTTTGCCTCTAGCCTACCTACCACCCTACCCCTTATTCGAAACGCTTAACAATCTGTGGCAATTGCATTGAACTCAAGCCAAATGAAAAAAAAATAATCAAAATAAATACTATAGTCGGGAGAGCTCGACTCAAACTAGCTGTTCAAAAACATAATGTTCGTTCAGTATAAAAATTGAATATTATATATATATTGAATATTATATATAATCTCTATTCCTTATAGTCTCTGAGATCGATTAGCTCAATAGACAAACATTCGTGGCTAGATCGACTTGGCTGTTGATTCTGATTACAAAATTTAGTTTATGGATCTGGACAACCTTATTATAGTTAATTTTTTTAAACCATTTTCAATGGGTTCAAAGTCTAACACAAACGTTATTCTTTTGTTATGGAACGCCTTTTGCTTTTGTACGTTTTGAAACTGGTGCTGCTGATGATGTCTAGTCCCGCATCTGGTTGCTGTTGCTAGTTGTGCTGTTAACATGAAGAGATAAACATCGGAAATGATGACAGTCACGCTACCCCCACTCCAGTTCATCATCTCTAACATCTCTTGCTCTACCTGTCTCTCTCTCTCTCTCTCTATCTGTCTCTCACTGTCTGTATATCTGTGGCACGTACAACAGCTGAAAACAGAAAACAGCCGGCAAACATTGTCAGTAGTTTTACATTGCACGGCAATTAGAGCAACAACAACAACAACTGCAACAACAATAGCAACAACAACAACTGCAACAACAACAACTGCAACATTTGTGTCTTTTGTTTCCAACGAATTGCGACTGCAGCTGATTGTTGTTCACCGTTCGCTCTTCACACTTGAAAATTGTTCAAAGGTGGAAAGTGTTAAATGTTGCAAGTTTTTGACAAAATTGAAGCACGCAATGCTTGAGGCTGAAGGAACCAAACAAATTGGAAACACCGAATAAATCATAAAAATATGAAAATATTAAATAATTAAAGAGACTCTTATGATTTTCGATTGTGCAACATGACAATATAACTCGTAAGAAACCTTGGTGGCATCTAACATATAATTTATTGCATTTCACAATATCAATTAATAATAATGTAATATCACAATTACAACATAATTTATACTTATGCTAACAACTGACAATGATGTGACAACAAACTGACTTTATTTACATCGAATATAATCTGATAAAAGTTGAAAGAATTTATGGGACTTTGAGTGTGGAATAGATATATATTTTGCAGCTGTTTTTTTAATGATGAATTATTTATAGCTGGCATGTATTTTGAGAGAGACTTTTTAGCAGGCGCCCTTCAAGTTGCCTAATTGCACTCATTGTTCATAACTCGTATGCAATTTATACCCAGAGATATCAGTAGCTAGTCTGCCTTGAAAGTTTTCATCGACACACGCAGCTGATAAGAAAACAATAACATAAACAGTTGCCCCACGATAAGATATATTCACATATATATATGTATATGCAAGGTGAAACAAAGTTAACTATTAAGTAATACTTATTATTATTAAGACACCATCTGATAAGCACATTTTTTAGTGATCATCATCAACTATTTATAATCTGAAGGATACTTCAATATTGCGTCATTTTTCTAGTGTTAAGCCAAGATTCTTTTTTACCTTAATCTGGATCAGATCTGATCTATCCTTAACCAATATGATGTTCCAGGAGAGGAATAGGATTTTGATGTACCTCTGAGAGGGAGCACTGAAACTGTTTTTTCTATGAATCAAATCTAAATACGCAAACAGCTGGCAAATCCATGCCACACAATTAATGCTCTTTGACGCACCCAAAGTTTTGATTAATTTGCATATTGCGTGTGTACATTTTTTGTTCTTTTGATTTTTTTTGTTGATTGATAAGATCAACGCATCAGCTGGCGCACCCCTTTTGTCTGTTACGAACCCCTAAACCCCAACCCCCTTTCTTTTTAGACAACTTTTCATTGGCAGAACTTGTTTCTGTGGCACAAACAAAACCATATTCGCACTGGCGCGTCCTGATCTCGTCCTTCTGTGGCATTTTTAGGGAGCGGTTGCTTTTGCATTTGCCACATGTTGATAGGGAAGAGCGAAAGGGTTGAGCGCTGCTTGCAACATGTAACGTACTTTTGTGGTTGGGCCTTGCGACGGCTTTTAGGTCAGGTAGGCAAACGTGCATCTCTTGCCGCATTACACATTGTACGTTGCACGTGATGAATGAGAGAGTGAAAAATGAAACATAAATTGCTGCAATCAGTCGTCCGGAAATCTACACAGACGTTGCAGGAGACAGACAGACAGACAGACAAACAGGACATTCATTTAGACAGGCAGACGAATGTCATAAAGCAGACGCTGCACTTAGCGAAAAAAGAGTGTGAGAATCATGCGCAAAAGCAGCGTACGAAATTCGTTTCAGTAACCATTGAAAACATAACTGTTTCTGCTTATGTTGCAACATTTGATTGTTCTCCTGTGATTTCTTAAATCAAAATCTCAATATCAGTAATTTTTTTATTTACGTTCGTAATTTATTTTATGATTATTTTCATCAGCTGATAATAATTCAAAAATGAAGTATTTATTAAGATTAATTTAATCAAGTTCGAATTTTACTTGAAGTTCAAAAACAAAATAAAAAAAGTTGCAAATAATTTTTTGTGGCATTTTTTCTTTCAGTGCAAGCAAACACGCAATACGCCGTGTAAAGTGTTTTTCTTTAGCTTCCTGCCACAAGACATTTTTGCGAAAGAGAGAGGTAGAGAGAGAGAGACAGAGAGACAGATGCACACACATACATCTCATACAGACATAATTGAATTCAAGGTCTGCGAATCGTTGTGGCAGCTTTTCCAAAAAGCACTTGAATTGCACAAACACACACACAGTGACACACACGCACACACACACTGACACACACACACACACACTGACACACACACACACACTTGCACAGCGTCGCACAAGAGATTCCAAGAAACAAGTTAAAACCAAAATGGCTATGAGAAATTCCAAGGCGCAAGTAATGCAAGTAATGTTCTGTCTGCCTCTTGCTGTAGGGCCCAATTCCTTCTCCTCTTCTTCTTCTCCTCTCTCTGTGTCTCTCTCTCTCTCTCTCCTTCTTCTACTTCTTCTTCAGCTGGTTGTTCTTCTGGTCTGCTTGCTTGATTAGTGCCGCTGAGTTTACCTGTGGGATGCTCTGTGTCTGTCTGTGTCTGCGTCTGTGTACAGGTTTGTGGAACGAATCTATAAACTGAAATCGCATTCCTGCTCAAAAAGCTGAGAAACTGATAAATTGAGAAACTGAGCAGCAGCCACTGGAGAGAAAAAAACCTGGAAAATACCAACGCACCATTTTTTTTGCGCTTTCTCTGTGGGATTAGTGCTGAGCAGTGGTTGGCGTTGTTGTTTGTTGCATGGGCATTGCCCATGCAGTTGTTTGTTGCACCTTTGTTCTAACGCCCACGTATATCCTGCTGTCTGCTAGTCTATGTGCCCACCACATGCCACATGCCTCAAGCCACATGCCACACGACAGACAACCATCTCGGGAGACAGCAATTTTTGGCTGCTAGACGACTGGAAGACTTCAGCTGCAGTCGGCAACTCTCATTGATACCCTGTACTTATTGAAAAGTTGCAAGAAACATTTGATTTGTTTTGAAAAAAGTTGTAAAAGATATTTTTAGCCTGATTAGGGATAAATCCAATGTGAAATTTGATTAAAATAAACAAAATTTGCTTAACTCAACAAAGATTTGAAAATTCTTTGAAATGGGCATTTAGATCTCAATAAAAGTCGAATCGATTCCATTGTTGCTGATTATAAATATTTCTTATTAAATATTATATTTAATTTTTAATTTTATTTTATTACATTTTTACGATTTGTATTTTACAGAAAATAAAGAAATTACAGGGAATTCGCTAGTCGGTTAAGCTCACGTCGAGCACTCTGCTTCTTTTAATGGACATATTTCGAAACACGTTTGACTTTTATAAATTAAATTTAAATGCCATTAAATTTTAACTGATATGCGTTACAAAGAGGCCAAAGTAAAGTGAAGAGATTGGAGTCGTGAAAGGTGCAAGCAGACGAGGTGTGTGTTTTAGTGTCTGTGTGTGTGTGTGTGTGTGGCAGCATTCTCATGTAAATACACACACACACACACCGACAGAGAGGCACAACAAATAGATTAGAAAGTCGCCAGTTTATAGCTTAGAACTTGTCTCGGGGGCTGAGGAAAATCTCAGCTAAAATGCGGGTGCTTCGAGCTGCTCCGAGGTGTTTATAATTTGAACTTGAAACTTGCCGCAAACGTGCGGCAACTTAAGTGCAACACTATTAATCGCAGCAGCAAAGTAAAATGCTGGAGGGAAATCAACGAAAGCAACAGCAACTCAAACTCAGCGAGTACTCGACTATGTGATACCCTGTACCCAGCTGTTGAATATGTTTCTTAATGAAATTTTGATAGTTAATCAATAATATCGCAGGTTGTATTATATATCAATTGAAAGGCTATATCTTAACAGTTGTATATTTAATTGCTATCAAAAATCGATTTCTATCGATAGTTATCGATTAAGTGATTGGATATACGATAACTTATAGTCCAGATGTCGCCAGTCTCTGTGACGGGCTTCATCAAACAGACGAGATTGGCTAATTCTACACGACTTTTAAAGCTAATCAAGAATATATATAAAAAGTCAAAAAGAGTATTTTCGCACAACTAAAACTACTCAAGAACTTTTCTCCCAATTCTTCTATATATTCATATATGTAAATATTTTTTTAAGCTGCATAATTTGTTGGATCCGCTTGTGCTTTAGTTTTCAGATGCTTGCTTTTAGCTGAGTGCATCCGCCGTAAAAGCTATTTATGAGCCACAAATTATTTGGTTGCCCCTTGAAAACCAAATAAAAAAAAACCAACAAATTGAAACGAAAAGAGGAACACATAAATTTTCAAGTTCTTTAAAGAACTTTAAAAAGTTTCGGCTTTTTTTTTTTTATTTGTTGTTGTGGTTGTTGTTGTTGTTGTTGGTTCCGTTTCGGTTCTTTCTGTGAATGAAGCACGTTGCAATCTCTCAAGTATTGATGGGGCTCAAGTTTTGATTGTTTGATTGTTGGTTTGGAGCAAAACGCATAGCTTAAAGTTCAATGACTGAAAGGTGCGTTGTTGTTGTTGTTGTTGTTATTGCTGTTGCTGCCTGTGGTTGCATAGAAATGCAACAGCAAAACAGCCAATAACAACAACTTTATGGTAGAATCGGTCTGCGGCAAACGTGCAAAAATGCAGAAAAACGCAGACGACGACGACGACGATCGGATCGACAATCAATCTGCAGATTCCAGTTGCCCGTTCTTTGTGGCACGCAACAAGTTTTCCTCTTAGCCGTTGAACTTGTGGCTTTAACTGACGACAGCAACCAGGATGATGAGGACGATGACGACGACTTTTTACCCAACACTTTTTAGCTACACTTGCTGCCCATGTTAAGCAAACAACACGAAATGCACAGCCAGATAGCCGAGAGTCGAGTGAGCTCGACTGGAAGATACCCTCGAACACAGCTAAACAATAGGGTGTGCTTAAAACTTAATTGAAATTCGACACCAATAAAAAAGGGTTTTATTATTTAAATGTTGCATAGATGTTCAATATTGCCACCAGGCAAGGTGTTGCATACTCGATCACATACCAAATAATACTCTGTGGCAAGTGTATACAAAAATAAGAAGAACAACAAGACAAAGAATCTTATCTACCACAAAGAGTAAATATACACACACCAACACACACACGCACACACACACATCGCGCATACTAGTAGAAGACCGGGTTCCCAAGACTCTCAACTCGTCTCGCAGCTTATGCAACTTATGGCTCGGCTGGGCTGTCGAAGTTGCCACAAGACTCGCAGCAACTCGCAGCTCGCGACTCACTTGTTGTTGTTTACAGCATGCATCTATATACATACGCACACACACATATATATATATATATCTGTGCAAGTATTTATCTCTATGTGTATCTTGTATCTGTGGCCAGTATCTGTATCTGTAGCCGTATTTGGTCGTCATTGCTTGGTTTACTTTTCCAAGTGAGAACAAAATTGTTGTTTGGGAAAAATAA
Source organism: Drosophila cognata (assembly GCA_035041535.1). Taxonomy (NCBI): domain Eukaryota; kingdom Metazoa; phylum Arthropoda; class Insecta; order Diptera; family Drosophilidae; genus Drosophila; species Drosophila cognata. The sequence continues at coordinate 4,011,563 of JAWNLC010000571.1, read as the reverse complement.
ACAAACACACAACAGAAAAAAAAAATGCAAAAGAATTCCAACCAGAAAAAAAAACCAAAGTGCACCGCCCAGCCCCGCCCCACTTGCCCCCTCGGGCTGCAACAATCAAATGCTCATCAGCGCACTTGAAATACAATAATGCGTCGAATGTTTAAAACAAAAAAATGAAGAAGAAGCAGAAGCAGAGAAAACTAACAACTCGCACTGTATCTGTATCTTTTACTTTTTTCTTGGGTGTGTATCTCATTTTTGTTGGTTAGTTGAAATTATTTGGCTGTGGCACGCAGCGTTTTCAGCGTTTCCAGCGCGTTAAGGTTTATTTTCGTTGGTGTTTGCTCGTTTGTTTAGTTTTGTGGCGGCACACACACACACAACACTCACACAACACACACATAACACACACATGCACAGCAGCGACATGTTGCAGGTGGGAACAGGTTTGTGTTGCTGCTGCTGCTGCTCAGATGCGGGCCATATTTTTTTTTTTTTTGGTCAGCCTGTGCTACGTAATAAATTCCCACTGCTGTGCGGCTGCAATTACTTTTTCGGCACAGACGCGAGACAGACAAAAATAATGATTGTAAAATACGACTAAAAAGAAAACAAGCTTCCAAAATCTTTTAACATTGTCTGTTTACTGCGATTTTAATGCTTGTTACTCATAATACGCCAGACTAAAAAAATGAGCAGTGTGCATTTGAAACTGGAAGATGATCATTAGCTGTTAACATTATTAAGATTTCTCTGCTATGCTTTGAAGTGTATCAGCATCTTCTTCAATTAAAGCTTGCTAATTCCAGTGTGCATTGACTTATGTAAATTAAAGCTCATCCAATCCTCCAACTCCTTCCAGCCTAAATATGCTTATTAACATTTGTCTGTTATGATTTTTATTTAAGCTTGCAATGGGAGCACATTAACATTTGTCTCTGATGTTAAAAAAAGTATTGCCAACATACTAAACACATGTTAATGTGACACAAAATTCCAACAATGTCCTTCTCTGTCTCTCTCATGATTGACGCGCTCTTGAAACGAACATTTGGAAATGAAATTTCCTGCCCATTGCAACACGTAGCAAATTAGTTTAACACACATCTAACATGTGTGCGCGTGTGTGTGTGTGTTTTTTTCACATATCAATTGTGGCAAGTTCCTTGTAAATGGCCAAAGTGGCCAGCGGTCAATTTCAAAGTGCCGCCAAGTCGCCTGCTGCGATGTAAGCAACTTAAATGTAAGCAGCAACAACAACTGTAAATGGCAACAGTAGCTGTAATCGTTACTCATAGTCAAGTCACGTACACACACACATACGAGCAATATGGCCGATTGATTGAAGTCGAAAAAAGGAAAGAACAAGAAGAAGAAAATGGGCAGCCAACGGTAACAATTGCGTGCTTCCCTTCCCCCCGCTTCCATCCCTCTGCTAGCAAAAAAAAAAACATCACCCCCCTTTGCCCGGCTCTCTTTCCATGCATCGCTGCACACAAACACAGACACACACATACAAACATAGCTGCATACCCTTCCAGTTAGTTAACATTTGCCCACAAATGGCAAAATATCGCGCTGTAATCGCTTTTCTAATATGGGCACATTAATGAGCAGCAGCAATCGAGCAGAGAAGGGGGAAGGGGGGTGACAGGTGCTGTTAGCATACATTGGAATGACTGCATTGCCAATTGCAAAATGTGTACATGTGTACATGTGTGTTTGTGTGTGTGTAATTATGTTCTTCGCTTGTCTTCTTCATACCTGAGCAATTAGCGCGCCTTTGCTGCTACTGTGTGTGTGAGTGTGTGTTTATGCAAGAGCAGCTGTCACTTCTCTCCGCTCCTCTTACCATCGTTGTTCAGCAGCTGTCAGCTGTCAAATGCAAGTGGCAAGAGTGAAGATGGAATCGATCGTATTCGATCAGGCTGGCAACACTACACTTCCCATTTAATAAAATGAGCAAAATTATGCAAAGGCAAAAAAGCTGAAAAAAGCAGTACTCAATTTCCAGTGAATAGCTGAATTCTGAAAAACGCCAGCGAAACAGAAAAATTGCAATTTGGCATTTTGTGGGCAACTTGTTGCCACAAATCTTTATAAATGTTTGCAACAATTTAACACAAAACCGTGAAAAATAAAGCAGTCAAAGTGAACTTTTAACTCCGCTAATCATCTGTGGTTTAATTGCAGTAAAAGCGACTAATTGAGTGAACTGAAGAAAAAGAATAAGAAATCATGAAGAGGAAGAAGAGAAGAGTAAACAAGGTGTTCATTTCAGCGCTCTGCTTTTGCTGCGTCGCAAATTGAATTTAATAAACGAAAAGCAAAGAAAAACTCACAAAGCAGATAAGATTCCAACAACAAACACACACACACAAAAGCTCAGCCGACAGCATACAAAGCAGCAGCATAAGGAGCGGGGGAGTAAGAGGCAGAGAGACAGATGGCAGTAGTAGATAAGCTGAAAAACGCACTTGACTTTTGCCGGCGACTTGCGATGAATGGCAATTGACAAAATACGCATGCATGCATATGTGTATGTGTATGTTTGTGTGTAAAGTAGGGTTGCTAACTGCTGAAGAGATAATGATAAAAGCTATGTAGAAAAAAGAAAAAACTACAAATATAATTTTTAATTAGACTTTTTATTTAGAAATGTTACATTTGTAACCTGTATTTAACACATATAAAATGACTCCAATATTATTTAATTGCATTGGCAACACTGCTGTGCAGTACGTTAAAGTAATGGAAATTATTAGCAATGCCCAAAATGTAAATAAAATGTAAATTATGCATTCCAATGGTGATGTGCAGAATGTAAATACGCATGTTATACAATGGAAGTTATAAATTCCATTGTGTGCAAAATGTAAATTGGAATGGAAATTATGCATTCCATTGTCAAAGTGCGGAATGTAAATATGAAAATGTAAATATTTAGTGGAATTCATTCCACTGGAAATATAAATTGGAAAATAAATACAAATGTTATACAATGGAAGTTTTAAATTTCATTATGCAAAGTTTGCATATTCCAATTTAAATGTTTATTTTTTTGCATTTATTTAAATATTCTACTTGTTGGATTTACTTACGAACTGTGACCATTTTCGGATCGTAGGCACAAACGCGTCGCTCCACGGCTGTAATTTTGCGCTGCACCCTTGCAGCCCGCTCACCCACCTGCTGCAGATCGTTTTGCAGCTCATCGAAAATATCGCTGGCGATGAGCACCAAACTGGCCAATTGGCGCAGGGCATTGCTCAATGTTATGTTGCTAATCGAATCGAATTCGTGGCCAGAAACGACACGTGATTGGCTGCCCGCTGCTGCTGTTGGGGAGTGGGGGGCGCTGTAGGTGCGAGAAGGATGCGCTGTTACTGCCGATCCTCGCTGCTGACTGCTTTGCCGCGACGCTGGCAGCGACTGCGAGACACGTGTGGATAGATGCGAGGGGGAAGTGGAGAGAAATTCTACATGCTGTTTGAGCTTTTTCATAGGCAGCGCTGCCGGCGGCTGTGGTTCGTCAGCTGTTGCTGCTGCCGCTGCTTCTTCTTCTTCTGCTCCTCGATGATTTGTTGATTGATTTTGATTGTTGATGCAATTGTTGTTGGTGCATTTGCCGGGCGCACATTGGAATCGCTTGGCGGCATGCCCCAAACTGGCAGCGGTCGCCTGTGCCACATTCACCGGCTGCACAATCCGCTGTACAAAAGGCATAATAATAATAATCGCTAACTGCTGCTGCCGCTGCTGCTGGTGCTCCTCATTGGGTAAAACTCGTTTAACAATTAGCCAAAAGAGTCAAGAAAAAACAAATAATGAAAATAAAAACTGGTCAAGCAACTTCTGAATTTTTATTGCTGCTCCTTTTGGCCACAACTATTGTCTGTTTTTTTAATATTTTTTTCAGCTTTTAAATTCCTTCACACTAACACACACACAAATACACGAATGCAGGCACTAAATTGATTGTAAACCAAACACCGGCTTTTTTTCTTTACACTTTGAATATTTACAACAACAACAACATATAATTATGATTTTTATTGCTGTTCACGATTTTTTTAATTGCCGTTACGCGTGTTTGCCCGCTCATTCAAAAAGATGCCGCTCAAGAACAACAACACACACACAATCGCCATCCGCGCTCACGTCATGCTCGCTTGCCGGCCGCGTTAAAACTGCTAACAGCCACCGTTGCTGTTAACAACTCAAACAAGATGTTAGCACTTACTCAAATGGCGCGGTAAAAAAATCGATTGCTCAGTTAAAATCGATAAGTCAAGTCATGCGCACTTATCAACACTACAAAAATACTAAATGTAATTGGGTATTTTTGGAGGCATTTTCATGTTAGTCAACGGCGGGCACACTTCGTTATTATTTTCCATTTCATTTGACATGTTTATTTGTACAACAAACAAATTTAATGTTTAAATAATAAATAGTAAGAAGATGCCGAAATATTACTGCGACTACTGCGACACATATTTGACGCACGACTCGCCGTCGGTGCGGAAGACGCACTGCACGGGTCGCAAGCATCGCGACAACGTCAAATTCTACTACCAAAAATGGATGGAAGAACAAGCGCAGCATTTAATCGATGCAACAACAGCTGCCTTCAAAGCCGGCAAAATAACAAATAATCCGTTTGCGGGACCAGCGCCAGGTGGTAAACCGAGCGGCGTGAATATTCCGCCCCCGAATATGGGAGCACCCCCTCGCTCTGGCATGCCGAATATGCCACCGTATATGCCGCCAATGATGAATCCGCTGATGGCTCCCACTGGAATACGTCCGCCGCCCATTTTGAATCCCATGGCTATGATGGGTCCGCCGCCGCCGCTAGGCACACTTCCCCCCCAAATGATGAATGGACCCAAATAGCAGCAGCAATTAGTGGAATCAAGTCAAATGTACAGTTAAGACACGCATAAATACACTAGAAATTCGTAAAAAGAAAATGTGTTATTTTTGGTATTTTGTAGGTTTGGTCACATTCAATCAATTCAAATATATTGCAAAATATGCCATATTTTCTATTATTTCTATATTTTCTAGTGCGCTTCACTAAACACATTTCATTTAAATGACCAAATTCTAAACTACAAATAAAAATAAAACGTTTATTAAAATCACCTAAAAAATTAGCCACTTTTCTACTCAACCTGAGTTAGGCACATATAGCTGCACCCTTCGCACGCAAACAAACGCTACACGTTTCCATGAAAGCCGTCAGCTGTTTGCATTGCAGGCTTTCCAGTTCTACCCCAAACAACAACAAAAAGCTTGTTCAACTTGTTCGCATTCGCACTTCCAGCGTCTTTGCCGCGTCACGAACAGAAAAGAAGGCAATGTTGGTGGTTGCTGAAGGTGGGAAGGGGATGCAGCATTGGATGAGCTCATACGAAAGCGACGAAACAAGTTTAGCTTTTGAAAATGCGATACGAATACGAATACGACCAGTTATGTTTGTGTGTGTTTTGTGTCGATGTGTTGTTGTTGTGCCAGTCTCAGCTTTAGTTGAACGTGAAACGTGAACGACGCCGGAGCGCCCACGCGGAAGAAAAAACATACGAAATAAAAAACGATACGAAAATGTGTGACAAGCACTCGCATTAAAAAATATATACATATATATGTGTGTAAGTGCGCGTGTGTGAGCGTGTGTATGAATAAGAATAATAAGTGTTATTCTTGTAGAAGTCGTTTGCTAATTGGAACTTTTGAGTCTTACGTGGCTTTAATTAATTTATTAATTAACTAAGGAGCTGGCTCTCTCTTCGAAACAATAATAATACACAAAAAAAGTTCAAAGCTTCAAAATTGGTGAAATAACAAAACACGACAAGAAAATACACACAAATAAATTGTATGTGCGAAAAATACAAAAAAAAAATTGGAGAACCTTAAACAAAATCAATAATTGGCAACGTGTGTGTGTGAGTGTCCCTGTGTGTGTGTGTGTGTATGGGCAATTGGAGCAAATGCGAATAAGAAACAAAGACGAAGAAAAAGAAGCACGCGAATATTAACAGCTACAAAACATGCAGCAACAACAACAAATGCCAAGCAGTGGCAGTCATACGCCCGTTCTGCCGCCGTCCGCTGCCAGCGTCGGCAGCAGCAGCTGCAGCACACCCATACGCATTGGCAGCGAACGGAAGCTCGCCGGTAGCGTCGGCGGCGGAGATTCACTGTTGCCGCCACCGCCAAACACCATTTCCGTTTCCTCCTGTTCGCACTCGATGCCAGGCACGCCGCAGTCGAGCAGCGTCCCAACAGCGACGGGCAGCACTCTGCAGCTGCAGGCGACGACGTCATCGTCCGCTGCTCTGTCGATGGCCGCCTCAAATCAGTCGCTTGGCGTCGGCGCCAGCAGCAGCATTAGTGGCATCAATATAACGCCGCCAAACAGCGCCGGACTGCGACAGCAGGCGTCAGGTGAGTCAAACTGGATTTTTGATTATAGCCACAATTTGTTTTCAATGTCATTGTTATTTTTATTTTTTTTTACGTATTTTTTACTCTGCAGCTCACAATTTCTCAGTGCTCGCTCTTATTTATCGCCTAATGGTTTTTCATTTCATTTCCGATCCCCAACCCAAACATATGCTGACATTTGTATATATGTATGATTATGTATATATATGTGTGTGTGTATTTGCGTACATGTTAATCTGTGTTTTGTTTCGATTGTATCCATTCATAAAATGTTAATGGGGCATATTTAGATTGTCAAAGTCAAGAACAATTGACTGTGTACAAAAAGAATGTATTAAAAAAATTAAAATATAAAAATGTATAAAAAAAAATATATATATATATATATATAATATTATATTATCTGTATATATATCTGTATGTATATGTAAATATAAACATCAATTTGTAAATTTAATGTTTGGTTTTAGACCAATGTAGTTCTTCAGTTGCCATTAGCCAATTTAATTTATTTAACTATTCTGCATACAGCTCAATTTTTGCCTCCAATCGAAAACAATTGTAAACTACTGTATACAGGGTATTAACTAGCGACTATCGCACATTTTGCCTGTTCTGTTTTGATTTCGTTGCTTCTTCTCGCATTTGAATGACAGGCCCCGACTATCATCGCATCGCATCTCACACGTTTGTCTGTTGCTTTGTCCGTATTTCCGCTCTGTCACTCATCTATCCGTTGGGATCATGGATAGGGAGAGGGTATTTACCGCTTGTATGTGTGGGGCGTTAATTGTGATTGAGTTTAGTAAGCGCCTTGCTACGCTTTGTGGTGACCATAGCACCACTAAGCAACAACCGCAAAACTTGAATTGATTGCAAGGCGCCGTTAGACCACTTTTTGTTCCATTTCCATTTCGCTCTTTCCGTTATAATTAATGCATCTTACACACAAATACATATGTGTGTCACCATAGTTTCTTATTGATTAGCATATGTATACTACGTACACTCATGCAAACATACATATGTATGTATTTAGACCTCATTCAATTTCTCACTTCTCTCAAAATTTGTCGTCGTAGTTCGTTGGAAGCAATAAATGTCAAAAGAACATTTTCGCATTGTTGTCGCATATAAATGCAGAGCTTTTATTTGAATTGATTTATTACAAGACGAGGGAGGTATGCCAATTATATGCAGAGACTTACAAAGAGCTTACATCATTATTATTTTTGCACAACAATTAATGAGCAGATTTTTATTTGACGAGCTTTAAGCATATATTTAAAGTTCGATTGATCATTTGCACATATTGAGAATATTCTGATGTAGTTTGAAAATGTTTATCCAAGGCTGCACACAAAACGAAAAAGTCTATTTAAGTTGAATTGACCTTAATTCGCCAATTAGAAATTTACACTAAAAAAAGAGGGAAATCTAAATCAACACTAAAATGCTTAATTGTTTGCATGTTCCCAAGTTGAAGTTTCCGAGTATTATAATGATTTATTTTTGTACACAACTGCCGCAAGGGTATTTTTAAGTTTCGCTTATCTTTTGTTGCTTGCAATTGTTCGTTGAGTGCTTTATTGTATTTAATTGTCATCAAATTTGTAGCAGACGTTTTTTTTATTGTTAGTTACTTATACTTGTGCAAATATAATGGGCATTGTGCACACACACACGCACATATACAAATGCACACACAGTCACAATTAGCTGACACGCGCAAAGCTTTTTGGCACTTTTCATTGGCCTCCAGCGTCAACACTGGCGGGGTGAAGGGTGGGGGCTAGGGGTGTTGGAGGGTGAAGAGGGTGCCAAGGGCCATGAACGATGAGAAGTGCTGCAGTTGGCACAGTTTAAGTTTAAGCGGGCAAAAGAAAACGAGCGCAAAAAAATACAAAAAGGAATATAAAAATAAAAATCGATGCGTGGCTGGCTGCGTTTTGTGATGTGTCCATTTTCTTGGCGTTTATTTCACTTTACATGCATATACATTTTTGATTGACGAGGGGTGGGGGGGTCTTTACAGAGAGAGAAAAAATCAAGTATGATATTACTTATATCTGGTATTTTAATAACATGAACCCATTAAACGTAGTTGTAGTCCGGTATTCAGAGTCATCATTTAAACAGCGCTAATTAAAATTTAAATTAAGTAATGAATTAAAGTGGTTTTACAAAAATTGACATACAAACAGGCAAAAACAAAATACGTTTGTATTATTTATTAAAAATGTTCGTAAAACATGCGAGTGGAATTTGTATCATGTCTATTTAATCGGACTTTCCATAATATTTCTCACCATGTGCGCATTTAAGTTGCGTATATGTAATTGGGTGCAGCATTTTTTGCCTCTGTGTTTGGCTGTGTCATGCGGGATGCGGCATACTGCATATTCTATTTTTGATACGTGCCCAAAAGGTCAAAATTTAGTGTTGCACTATGAACTTTGGCTTTAGCTTTAGCTTTAGACAGCCAACAACATCTCCCCTCCTCCCGAAACCCTTTCAATCCCTTTCATCCCATCCCATCTCGACGTAATCCACTGATGGAATTCATTTGAGCATTTGCATAACGAACGTTTTTTGATCGTCAGCTCTATAAATATATAGATACCTCTCTGTGTGTGTTATCTGGGCTCGTTGAATATTTTATAGCATGCTTTTGGGCAAATTACCAAGCAATAAATTAGAGAGCCTTGAGAGAAACTCTTGATGCACATATGCATATTGATTGCCAGCTCCACCTGGCGGCAAACGGCTGCATATCTAATGAGTTGACTAGCCAACCAGCTACCCCTACCACCAACCTCTCCACCAAGTGAAACCACCCCCATCAATCCTAATAGTTGCTGCTGCTGCTCCACTTTTAGCATTCCACATTGACTAGCAAACTACATAAACATTATGTGTAATTGGATTATATAAGACCTTATGCATGTATGTTTGTGGCTGTGCATGTGTGTGTGAGTGTATATATGTAAAGGGTGTTTAGGGAGGTGCTGGGTTGTATCATATGTATGGGCTTATGGCGTCATGACGTCACTTGTGCAACATGACAACAAGTTGAAGTTGAATACAAACTAAAGTGATAGACGAGGAAATATCCTGTATCCAATAAATATATGTGTGTATATATGTATTTGTGCTTGTATTGATTTATGTGTATATGTAAATAACGCGAAATATATATGATTTTTATCAAAAATGTTTAAGGCTGCATCTTGCATCTTGCATCTAACATCTTCAGTCGCAGCTGTTAAATTAAAAATGGATTTTATCGGATAGAAATCGAAGCAATAAAGACGACATAATCGAAGTAAAAGTGCAGCTCATGGGGGGAAACTTGACAGATTTGTTCAAAGCAAAGGCATATTTTGGATAATGAATTCGACCATTTGGCTATTTCGTAACCTAAATAAAGCAAAAAAAAATCATATTTTGAGTCATTTTGGGGATTGATTTCATAATTTTGAATTTATACAAAGTGTAAGCAATATTGAAGTCAGAGTTTGCCTCTCTTAAAAATATAAATGAAGCTCAAACTTTTAAAGATGAAACACAAATATCGCAAAATTACTGAGTGCAAAGAATTTAAATGAATGTATGCGGAAAATGATGATAGACAAATAATAGAGTTGTGGAACAGAATTGCATTGAACTTTGTCTATTTAAGTCGACAAACAAGTTCAACTGTATTTACGTATACCTAATTGAGTTTGTTAGCTATACTTCCCCTGTTGCTCACATTTTAATGGGTATTCGAAATAGTCATGCTGGTATAAAGTATAAAGTGCATTACTGTGTTGATGTCATTCTTCAATTAATTCCCAATTGAGCGGCCCTTGATCCAATTTCCAATATTACAGCCATTGAAATGTGCTCATCAAAGTCAATGGCCTTTGGGCAAACTATCCCGCTTTCAACTGTGACCTTTTCACTAGATATCGGTCGTGGTTTATTGAAGCTCTTGGCAATTGTGTAATTGACGCAGCAACTTTAAAAATCAATCAAAGCAACATCTTTACCATTTATCCATGTATGTATCTATCACCTTATTGCCTCCTTGCCTGGTTCAAGATTGAGATTAACTTGGCGCCCTTGTCGAAGCTTGTTTATTATGCACTGCATGTCGTGCTCTGTTGTGTTCTGTGCTCAATATCCGATGGCAGCTAATTGATAGCAGGGACTTAATTAATTTACAACACTCTGATAATCGACACGCTCCACAATACACAAAAAAGGAGGAAAATCATGCCCCACAGCTTGCCTCAATTACTGAGATACATTTTGCTGAGCATGCAAATAAAATTGTTATAGTTAAATGTTGAAGCATTTAACGTTCGGTTCGATTAGATAATTAACTTGTGTCATAAATGTCTCGATTAGTTGATTAGTTGGGGAACTTTTTCGATTAAATAATATCGATAACAAACTAATCTTAAAGTACGTACTAAATATGTTTCCACCAATACTAAAGTGTATATTTATTTGTTGTTTTTCTTTTTGACTTGAAACCCACAGTAAATTCGCTTTACTTTGAAGTTGCTAAACGTATAATAAAATAACTAATAAATTAATTTTTAAAATTTCCAAGAATCGATACGATAACTATTAATTACTGGTTTTAAGCTATAATTTCGTAGAGCCAAAATGAAATAAACAATTTGGAACAAAGCAGAATGCAAATGTTTTAAGATCAGAAACCAATTCTTTTGTTTGCGTTTAGCGCTATATGTTGTTAATAAATATTCAAAATATTATAATCTCGCAATAGTAACAAAACAAAATATCAAATCTTTATTTTGATTCTAAATGTTTTTCTTTTCGATTCGTGTAAATGTCGTAAATGTGTGTCTTTTTTGAATATGAGTGTAGTGAACGTGTACTACTAGAGAACTACAACAATTTTAATAAAATTAAATGATATATGATATAGTTATATATATATATATATTGCTCGCTTTCTCTTTCTTTCTCTCTTTTAATGTATCTCATTCTATGTATGCATTGTACTGCAGTATTCGATTTCAAATTCAAGCGTCGACCCTCGCAAAAAGTGCTCTTAACCAAACTGCCCTCCACGGACAGTTTGAGCAACAGTCCAGCGCCATCATCGCCAGGTGAAGTTTTTCCATCAAATTTTTGCACAGTTCACTGTAAAAAAAAAAATTACAAAAATAACGATTTATCACTGAAATTTGCAATGATTAGTTAACAACAATTTTTCAACGATCATTCCAACGAAGATCACATGAACATATCACATATCATTTCAGTCATCCATTGCATTGAACATTTCCACTCAACATTCCATTTATATTTCCTCATATATTTACACTAATATTTCCATTACACTCGTAATATCAATGATCTTCACAGATCATTCCAAAACTTTACTGATCAGTTCATCCCAATGATTATTTTAACTTCAGGTGATTATTTGCAATATAATTTCACAATAATTTTCAGCTATGATTCCAGCTGGTTGTTCCACAAATCATTCCGTTGCACATTCTAATTGATTATCCATAAATTTATGGGGCAAGCTGGCATTCAGGTATAAAGCATTTACGACTTTTCACACTCTCTCAGTTCCACAGTCGTTGTACGCATTCATTTAGCTTTTGCTTTCTCTCATGCTGATCGCAAAGTCCGTTTTGGCCAACAATCGCAATTTGTATGCATTACTCGAATGTACATATATCTATATATATATATATAGTAGACAGACCGCAGTAAAGTCAGCCAAGCGTTGCCATATCTGTGACGCACTTGGCAATGCCATTTGTATGATTTTGCTTTCGTTCTCATCCATTGTTGCATTATTATGAAGAGCTTTATTTTTTTTATTATTATTATTTTTTTTTCTTTGTATTGTTATTTGGCTTTATTGTTATTAGACGCGTATTGTATAATCTAGCGACGTTATGACTCGGAATTGAAGGTAGCACTCACCACACACCTCCTCCATTAGCTGGATGAAAGATACCCAAAAACCCGTCAACCATATCTTATCATCGCGTTTTTTAGTTATATTTTTAGTTGAACATTTTCGCACTCTTGATAAGCCCCCCTTTAATGGAAGTGGAAGCAAACAATAAATGCTGGCTGTGATCTGACCACCAGCCCCGCCGCCCCTGTAACAGAACTTTAGCATGACAATATTTCGGTTTGAGGCTTGATAAGAAAGCACTTCACCTATTTTGTTTTTTTCCTGCCAATTTGAATCATCAGTGGCATCGTCAAGTCGACCTGTCACCAGATATCTGAATCACACTAATACCAACACACAAACTGGCAAACATTAACATTTTATCTGCACACAAAAAAGAAATACAGATATCACATTGAAATGTTGTCGATATTGTGGCACATCTGGCAGCAGTGGCAAAAACTTTGAGGATTTGTTTATTGCTGCCATTATTTACCATTTGGCCCATTGGCTAACTTACGATATGAGAAATCATTTAACAGCTCAGAAAAATTGTGTGTCGTAATTATCACGTGCTGCTAACCATAAATTGTCTCAAATGTTTGGGTATAGCTGGCTCAACATTTTAATGGTTATTTTTGATTGATTTATAGAGAAAGTACAGTTCTGTAACTATAATTAATTATATAATATTAGACAAAAATATAAATAGTTTAAAGTTTGACTTTTTTACTCTTTATCATTTAAGCATTAAGCTCAATTTTTACAACGTTTTTTTTTTTGTATACCTAAAGTAATTTTCCATCTTCTGAGTACTTATGATAATTAAGTAGATTATATTGTAGCCCTAATAATGTTTTAGTAGTGTTGAAGAGCATTACAAGTATTTTTTAAACATATTTCTCTAAGAGTATTTGATCTAATAGAAAATGACATTATTATATTCCATAATTTGTTCCCTTATTATTTTACTATTAGAAGGATCTTCAATTCTACACTTAATATTGATTTGAACGAACTGAAATCAATAGTATAAATTGTAAAGCTTTTGGATTACTCATTTGGCATATGTTACACACACACATGTGAGTGTATATCACACATACACATTGCATATATCTAAGTAGTTAGGCCAGCTTATAACCTCATCGATAAGGCCCCACATGTTTGGGAGAGACAGGGAAAGAGAGTGCGGCCAGAAGTGTGTGTCGGACAGAGATGGATGTCTGACAAAAAGCTACGAGACTGACTGCGGACTGATATCATATCTGCGGGCCTGTTAAAAACCACACGTACACGAGTACACTGAGAGAAAAAATACAGCATTCTGAAGAGACCAATTCTTTAATTTAAAAATGTTTAGTTTTAAATTAAAATTGCAAATGCAAGACTAAAATACTTAAAAATGGAAAAGGTTTAAGTTTATTTACTTTTATTGATATTGATCGATTTCGAATATTATTTTTTAAGTGTAAAAAGTAAAATCATTGAACGGACATATTTACAGCTGTGTTCACCGTATCTCCGAGTCGAGCTCTCTCGACTAGATCATTCTAATTTTTTTCTTTGTAGCTTAAATTTAAAGTAAAAATTACAGAAATTTCTGAAAATAAGATCTTTATCACTTGATTGAAGATACTTAGCACATGAACTAGTTTTGCACAATTTAAGTACAGAAATGTTTATTTTGTATTTGAATTCAAGAATATTTTTATTAAAATCTCTTTTAAGATGCAAGAATAAGTGATTCGCGCGACTTTTGAAGATCAATTCTGTTCGGCTTGTTCTAGAACATAGTTATTTCTCTAAGTGTAGGGCATGCATGTGCTCAAGTAGCGCTCCCCATATGTAATATTTTGCATCTGTTTTGTTGCACTTCAAAGAAACGTGCGATTCGTTGTGATTCTCAATTCTACATTGTTGCTCAAAAATGTGTTTTGATTTGTTTTTAATTTTGTTATAAATTTTTTTGTTTTTGTTTTAGTGTTTTGGCAATCAAATATGAACAAGCTCAACGCTGTACATACATATCTAATGGCTCATTATTATATGCAGGGCGGGCAGCGACGTTCGAGCTGCTAGTCGCGTCATCGTCGCTGGGCCCAGCAGCAGCAGCGGCAGCTGCTCGCCGTCGTCGTCACTGCTGCTGCTGTTGCTGCTGCTGCTGCTTGCCTGTTGTACAACGTTCAGTTCAGTTTGTCGTTGCTGCTCCGGCTCCGTAGTTAGCTGCGTTTGTTTCTCGTGCGCCACACGCCAAAATTTAAGCACAGATACAACAACATACCTACACATACATATCATATGTACATACATACATACATACATATCTACATATATCTCTCAATCAATCGCGAGTCGGATCGGGCATCCCAGCAGAGCACGCATTTCGCATTTCGCTCCTCTGACGGATACGTGTTCATTTGAATTTTTTTTGTATTCTTCTTTTGCTTTCGGTTCGCCGCATAACGCATACGGCATGTAGTACGCATATACTATATGAATAGGGCATAATATGCAGAGACAACAATTAACGCACATTCTTCAGCTGTGAGCTCAGCGCGGAGGATCCGAGAGTGCTCTTGTCATGAATCTACTGCAAAGCAAGTGATGCCTTCAACTCGTCAACTCTCCAACTCTCACTCCCCTCTCCCTTCATAAACATATGTATATAAAATAATAATGTTTAATTTCCAAGTGCGATCTGAGTTAAGATCTCTCAATCAGACTCAGAGAGAGAGAGCGCGAATCTTTATATGTTTTTCAGTTTATTTATTTAAATAAGCCAGACACTTCATAAATAATTAAAATGATTTGCTCATTTTGGGCATGCGGAAAGTAAATAAATAAAAATAATTGCAATGTGCAAAAGCTGAATGTTGCCAGACTTTGAGCAAGAGAAATCGCCCAGAATCGCACACTTGGCCCAATTATGAAGTGAATTAAGTTTATCTATTTTTATTAGCAAAAAGACACTTCATCAACATGTAAATTGTTTGGCTTTTTTTTATTTTTTATTTTTGGCGCGCATCAAAAAAATAAAAATAAATAATAATAATAAAGTGCAAGTGTGCACTGTGAGCATGCGGAGAGTGAGAGAAATCCCCAGAGAAATCTCAGCGTTTATTCTCGCTGGCTTCAATACTTATTTACATATTTGTTTGTGTTTTGTTTTTTTTGTTGTTGTTTTCTTGTTTTGTTTGTATTGCGAAATACATAAAAACATATTCGTAAAATAAATAAAACCGACTACCTTGAAGCCCAAGTTGATTTGCTTCTGCGGCTAAATATATATATATAAACATACACACATACATACGTAATTGTATATCTATTTGTGTGTGTGTGTGTGTGTGTGTGTGTACCTACCTACATAATATACAAATTAGGCGGGTGGAAATGTTGCCGAAAATGCTTTTAGATCTTTATCCGAAAAACTAATTCAATGTTTGTGGGGGCTAATCAAAAAACGATTCGGAAGAAAAGCCAACGCCGCATTTTTTCTAAATAAAAATACATTTATCTTTTTGCAGGAATCGCCAATTGGGCCTCAGATAATCGCGATGGCAGTCTGGCAGATAAGGCAAGTCTAAATGAATCAAAATAACTATAAATATATACACACCTTACATATATGTTTTTCTTGATAATTTTGAAAAACAAAAAAAACATATGAAAAACTCAATCAAATTAGTGTATCTGAAACTGGGTCAAGATTTGGGTTTGTTTTTGGCCTTTTGTGTATGTTTTTGTTCAAATGTAATTGTCAAAGCGATAAGAAATGAAAGATAAGAGCGTTGAGTGTTGAACATCGTCTAATGCACTTATAATCGATGTGGGTGTACAAAATATGGATACATATTTATGTAGGTATATATATACATATAAATAGCGTGCCAACTTGTGGCGAAACAAAGCAAAAACATATTTGTAAGGCTTCGCCGCCTATCCTGTAAGCCAAGGACAATAGGTCTGTGGTGTAATAGGAGCTTAGGATAGGATGTGTGTGCAGCGGAGCCTTTTTAATAATTGGACTCACATTTCAAGGAGATTACATCAGTATTTTTACACTTTGCGGAGCCATGATTGAAAAACAGAAAAATACCTAAAAGTATTGGGAATACTCTTCTGCTATTTGAAGGTTCTGGTAGGAATAACTTCGTAAAAATAGAAGATTAAACTCAATAAGTCTGATGATTTGTGATGATTATCACAAAGTTACTTATTTCCTATTTATTTTAATATTAAACAATTAGTTACAGTTCTGAGTTTAAAACGTGGTATTTTAGGCAACATACACAAACTTAATGTATTGGTTGACTCCGATTCGGCTCCGACAGATTGTAAATAAAACGAAAAACAACAACAAAAGTTTTCCTAATAACTCTTTTCGTTTGCAAATCCAATAAAATGTTGTGTAAAGTGCTGCTACAAAATTAATTAGTACAAATGGAGAATAGCATTTGCTGCTGTATAAACTGAATAATAAATTAGATCAGCAACATAAATCATGTTTTTAATAACAATGAACTTGAAACTATGAATTGTGTAAACTCGTTTTGAACACTTTTTCCGGTTTCATAGTTTGGATTTTACAAGAAAATTATTAATAGTAATTTTATGGCATATGGGCAAGTTGCCAGTCGAATTTTTATTGATTAAATGAAAAATAATGTTTGTCTAGCAATACACAAATCAATTTCGAAAATATTTGCAAAATATTTTCAACCAGCTCACTGAGATTTTTGGAAACGATGCTTCGTTTAGTGTTCATTGTTAGTGTCAGCTAGAAAATATTAAAGGATAGAAACGATGTTTATATTTTTATATATTTATTAAATATATTTTTTTTTTTGCGTGTAATATTTGACAATAGCCGCTAATTAGATTAGCAACAGGTAGCAGGCATAATATTTGGCTCAGATGTTTTAGAAGCAGTTGGTGACTAGGTCTGAACACACACCGCTTAGTTAAAATTGAATTTAGTGCAAGTAAATGTTATTTAAATATTTAAATATCTTCCGAAGCTGTAGAAAGGTGCAGAAAGTAAAGGTCCCTTTTAACTCTATTCAATTTGTGGCAAACTAATTAAAGTGCTTGTTTGTTGCACAGTCTGCTGCCGATGCTGCCAAGCTCAATCGCAAGGAGTCGTACAAGGCACAGCGGAAGAACTACAGGCGGGAGAAGAAGCGCGTGGCCAGCGAGCTGATGAACTCCCTCCAGGATCCAGCCGTCATTGTCCTAGCTGATTGGCTAAAGGTAAGTCTGGAGAAGTATCCGCTTCCCACCTAATTCTCAGTCGAGTTAAGTTCCTCTTTAATACTTTTAAATAATCTTCAGGTACGCGGCACACTCAAATCCTGGACAAAGTTGTGGTGCGTTTTGAAGCCGGGCTTGCTGCTCATCTACAAGAGCCAAAAGACGAAGAGCAGCCATTGGGTGGGCACTGTTATGCTGACCTCCTGTCAGGTCATCGAACGACCCAGCAAGAAGGATGGCTTCTGTTTTAAGCTCTTTCATCCGCTGGAGCAGTCCATCTGGGCACCTCGGGGACCCGATAAGGAGACTATTGGTAAATTAAATTGAGAGCAGGCAAACGATTGTGTCCTTTAACTAATCCTGCTGCGACTCCTTGCAGGCGCTGTGGTGCAACCGCTGCCCACTGCTTATCTGATATTTCGTGCGCCCAGCCAGGCGGCTGGCAAATGCTGGATGGATGCACTGGAGCTGTCGCTGCGCTGCTCGGCGCTTCTATTGCGCTCCAATAGCAGCACAACGCCATCCAATGCCTACACCGGCGAACCGCTGCCCGTCTCCAATGAGACGCAGTGGTCGGAGGCGGACTACGAGAAGCACTTCAACGATCACGGTAAGTGGATGCAACAGTGGCTAGCGCCGCCGACACCAAGTGAATGCTCGAGCCAGCAACCTTCGCGTGCCACAACGCCGTTGCTGTTCCAACAGCTCTACAGCAGCGCGTTGAGCAACTGGGATCGCAAAAAGAGATTCACCAAATTCGGGCAAAGCTCGGACCCGATACGACACGGCAGCGATGCCTCGAGCACTGATTTTAAGCCCATTCACCGTTTGCGCCGGCGGCATCTGAGTCCCGTCAGCAAATCCCTATCGCTGGGTGAGGGTGCCCTCTATCCAAGCAGCAGCTCCAGCGACAATGATGACGATGATTTCGTCAGCAGCAGTCTTGGCATCCCAGCACAACCCGGTTCCAGGCCAGTGAGCGCACCACCCGACTGCCTGCTGCGTCCGCATTTCCAAATCAATGTTCAGGGTGAAGGCCCACAGCCAATAATTCCACATATATATATTTAATATATATATTTATCAAAGCTATATAGTTCTTGATGCCAGACAGCTGTAGTTTTAACTGTAGTTTGAAATTTTTTAAGTTTGCAAACATCTTTCATCATATCATGAACCCATCGGTATTCAGCATAATCTATGACCTATAGATTAATAAATTTAAATACGGAAATGAATGCGCAAATCCTCTCCCAAGCATGTCAGTCTAGTCAGTCAGTCTCTAGTCGTGAGGGCTTGACTAGGTGATACTTTGAATCTTTACCTATTTTGTGAATATGAATTTACGATTTTCTATATATCATTAATATATAATGTTAAGGCACGCACTTACGCGGACTAGAAAGATATATCTTTAAAATTAGGGTTTTTATTTCTGCTTATAATCGATATTGAGGAAATCGATAATATATTGACGATAATTATGATTCTAATCCAGTCGCTAGCTTCTTGATCAGATCAGATCAGAACAGATCAACTCGAATGTATAATATATATATACACCTTAAATATATTATACCCTTTTGCACAACTTCAGTTTATACTTTCATTTTCCAATTTTAAATGGGTTCAAGGTACGTAAAATCACAGCCAAAACTTTGTCAGAACTAATCCGATGTTCACAAGGAACACTTTTTGCTCATGGTTTCATCTGTAGAATAATGCTAGGTTTAAATTTGGAATTACGATTTTCGCTTGAAATTCATGTAAAAAACAAAATTTAACTAGTGTAAATTAATATTGTTGTTGTTATTGCTACGCAGTTGAGAGAAAAATGTCGTTTTAGAAGCAGTCTCGGCGTTTATTGTTCAAAATTCATGTAACTGTATTGTGAAGTTTCGATGCTAGCTACACAGAACTCCATTTGCCACGCATCCAGCCACTTGCCACTCATCCAACCACTTGCCACACAACGCAGACACACTTATTAGTCTATGGAGCATTGCTAAGACGATTAGCTAAATTTTGCCCCTTTGCAGTTGCAACAAAGTAGTTGAGTTTTTCATTTTGAACTGGTTACAGATCTGGACGCTGATAGCCAGAATGAGGCAGCCAATGCGGCAATGTCTGGTCTGGAGTCCGACTCGGAATCAGAGCCGGCACAGGAAGATGATGTTGTTGACCAGACGCCATGCGAGGAGACCACTTATGTGCCATTTCAGGAAGAGGAGTTTGGTGCGGTAAGTAAAGAACCAATCAACAAATATATATATATATATTTACCTGCATTATCATTTTTTTGCACAGCAAGGGGAGCAGGTGGAGGAACTAGCCGACGAGAATAAGAGTCTCATCTGGTGTATTGTGAAACAGGTGCGACCCGGCATGGATCTGAGCAAGGTAGTCCTTCCAACCTTCATATTGGAGCCACGCTCATTTCTCGACAAGCTCTCTGACTCGTACTACCATGCAGATTTGCTCTCCAGGTAGGTGATGTATTGATGTCTACGAACTTATAAGCTATATATGATTCTTAATCAGATCGACAAACTATCGTTCGAAGTGAAACACAATTTTTTGTTCCCACAATATCTTCAGCAAGCTAAGCCAATATTAACTTTGTTATCAATATCGGTACTATTAATCCTTCATGTAAAACTGAAAGAATAAGTCGGTCGAGAATAGAATCTTTGATGATTTAATGATTTGCTTGTCCTTATCAATATCAATCTCTAAATACTATATCATATAACTAATATAGCTTGAAGAAATTAAACGATAACTTAGTTATACAAGAAATATCAGCATCAATCTTATTTAGAGATCTATATTGTTCGAAAATGTACTTTTATCTATAACTATATATTTTATTTATCTTTAAATTTTTTACTAATCTTACGTTGGCAGAGCTGTGCATGAGGATGATGCGTTTACTCGAATGAAGATTATTGTGCAATGGTATCTGTCCGGATTCTACAAGAAACCCAAGGGCCTCAAGAAGCCATATAATCCGATATTGGGAGAAACGTTTCGCTGCTATTGGGAGCATCCGGGCGGCAGTCGCACCTTTTATATTGCCGAACAGGTATCACATCATCCGCCCGTGTCGGCATTTTATGTGACAAATCGCGAGGATGGCTTCAGCATCACCTGCTCCATCTTGGCGAAATCGAAGTTCTATGGCAATAGCACATCGGCCGTATTGGAGGGAGCGGCAACGATGACGCTACTGCCTCGCGGCGAATGTTATACGGCGAGCACACCCTATGCCCATTGCAAGGGTATACTCATGGGCACGCTGTCCATGGAGCTCGGCGGTAAGATCAACATCGAGTGCGAAAACACCGGTTACAAGACGGAGCTCGAGTTCAAGCTGAAGCCATTCCTCGGCGGCGCCGATGCCACCAATGTCGTTGTCGGCAAAATCAAGTTAGGCAAGGAGACGCTGGCCACCATCAGCGGGCACTGGGACAAGGAGTGCCGCATCAAGGATATGAAAACGGGTGAGGAGACGCTGCTCTTTAAGGCGGACGCCGAAATGCGCTCGAAGCGTCTCACACGCTATCTGGTGCCCAAGGATAAACAGTTGCCCACGGAATCGGAACGTCTCTGGCAACTCGTCTCGGAGGCCATTGCAAACGAGGATCAAATTGCGGCCACCGCGGAGAAAACCGTACTCGAGGAAAGTCAGCGTGCGTCTGCGAAGGATCGTTCGGAAAATGATAAAGTCCATATACCCACACTCTTCGAACAGGATAGCTATGGCCAGTGGATCTATAAGTATGCGGATTTGCGGCCCTGGGATACGCGCAACGATGTGCGTCAATATGAGTGCGACTACAAGGTGCTCACCGAGACACGGAACAAAACGGTGCCCATTGTTCATGGCGCCGAAATTATTCATCCCCTGCGTGCCGGGCATGAGCCATCCATTAGGAACCGTGCACGCCTAACCGTTGGCAAGGAATCCAACAAGACGCCCAAGGCTATGAACAAATCTCTGGTGTTGGCACCGCGTGACACCAACTCGGATTCCAGTCAATCGCCACAAGGCGCGGTCAAGCGGGGCACGCATAGCAGTTCTTTCAGGCAGTAAGTGGACATATATGTAAATCTGTATGTATTTATATATATTTATTTGCAATTTGGTTAATTCCATTCTTTCTGCTACACATCAATTAATAATTATCTTTTGAATGCCTGTAGAATCGCCGTGACCTTGGAGCAGTTGAATGCCACACTGGAGAATCATACGAAACAGCTAAATGACATCTCGCGCCGATTGGAAAGGATGCAATATGCGCCGCCCTCTCGGCACACGTCGCCATATGATCTGCTTGGAGGCGGCGTCTCCTTGTCCACGGTTTTCAAGTCGTTAATATATGCGCTGATTGGACTCACCGTCAGCCTCATACTGCGCTGGCTGTTCAAATAGTTTAATTATTTGGTTTTATTTGTATAATATTATTAAGCAGATTTTTTGAGCATATATATATATATATATATGTACATATATATATATATCTATATATATTTATATACACACCCAATATTCTATAGCTCTATTTGCCTATTGATTACTTGTATTTTGTATATTCTCTCTGTACCACTCAAAATGCCTTCGCCGCGTCTAGAGTCAATCACGAATTATGAATAAGTTAAGTGGTAGATACTATGTACGTTGTAGTCCAGTTCGGATTTATATACATATATATATATGTAGCAGGCAAAATGTGCAAATCTGGCGCCACACATCAGGTACGTCTCTTTAGGTCTTTAGGCGTTTTCTAAAGCATAACTGTTTATATATATATGAATCTAACTAATAGTTGCACCAACAATTTCGTAACAATTCCAAGTCGCTGACATCTAAAGCAAAATGTAACCAATTCCCGTTGTTTTTCTCTATAAGTTACATAATTATACTCTTACACAAATATATTAAAAACGAGGCTTTCTGCTAAAAAGAATAAAAGGGGCACCCACAAATCCATTTAGAATTTAAATGCTAAAGTGTGCTTAAAATAAATTTATATATACACCCACAAACACACACACAAAAAGAAAAACATACACACTCTTCACTTATAGAGCCAACACCAATTGTACAACATGAAATAAAAATCAACCTTTCCAATATTTGACTTACAAAATAAAAATTGAACACATTTCGCCCTATTCATTTCAATGAAAATTGTTTCTTCTATGCAAAATCGTAGCAGAGGGTGAGTTACGGCCATTTTATGGGATTTTAATTGAGTGTTCTGAATTATTAACTGTGTCTAATTAGGGGTTGTTCGCCCTGATATTTGACACTTGAAATATGAGCACGGAATTGTGCGCTTTAAATTCCCTTGACGGGGCTGTAATTCATTTAGGTCTTTTGCAAATATTATGCATGTATTATGGTTTTAATTATTTTTTTTTTTTTTGCATTTATTCGTTTTATTGTGGTTTGTTTGCCTTTCGCTTACATTTACAAATAGTTTATACATATATATGTATATATATATACTATATATTTTCTACAACATTTACGGTCATTCTCGACTTTTTTTATATTTTATTTTCCATTTTTAGCTGTTTTACATTTTTCACTTAATATAGGGACTTTTGTCTCTCCGTTTTCTACGATTCATTATTTTTTGTTCTATAAGCAATCCGGTTTTATGGGATTTATTAACGCGACTGACTCGATATTGTTCATCGTTCCGGTTTTTTTTTTATTTTTACTTTTTTAGTCATGTGTGAGTAAAAGATGCTGCTAAATATGCGCTAAGAGTACACTTATTTAAATAGTTTTCCGTTTTTGTTTTTTTGATTACGCCTTACACTTAGCGGGGTGTTAGGAATAGGGACGAGGGGATTGGGATAGGATTACACAGTTTAGTAGCAATAACTAGATTTTTGTATATATTACGTTTCTTCTTAACACTTAAGCACGACGAGAAGCTGAGAATCAAAGTCTCGGTCCTGCAACTATAAGGATGCTTTTTTCTTTTCTTTTTTTTCGGGATGGGGGACAGTTGGATAAGGTATATAGGTGACAACAGTTATGAAGCTAATAAGTAGGTTTAGATTAGAGTTTAGTTTATGTTTAGGTATAGGTATAGGTTTTAAACACCCTGTATTACATGTGTGTGTGTGTTGTTGCTGTTTGTTGTTGTACGTGTACATCTAGACTTAATTTTACAGTTGGACATGCATTGTGGATCAGCTCTACTATATAGTTTTTACATACAATTGCGCTCTGCACAGCAGGTAAATAACACTTTTTTCGAGTATATATTCAAATATATATATACATATATATATATATATATATATATATATATATATATATATATATATATATATATATATATATATAGATGTATATGTATATAGGCATGTAGTATGTTATGTTATGTATGCGTACTGTAATTCTGTATCTAGTATAACTGCATGTGCTAATGCATATTGCACTATTCCTCAATGGCTGCTTGAAGGGAGCGGGCACGCTGGGAGCAGGCGACGGGGTGGTCGGTGGACTGACGCTGATACTGAACCATCTAGCACGTATGCACCCTTAGATGATTCTGTAGCGTACTCTTCTGTCGAAACTGCTTGGGACAGTAGGAACAGTTGTAGGGCTTCTCACCAGTGTGGATCTTCATGTGATTGTTGAGCGTGGCCACCTGCCGGAAACTGACCTCACAGATCTTGCACTTATACGGCTTCTCGCCCGTATGCGTTTTAATGTGATTAACTAGCGTGCTCTGCTGCGAGAAGAAACGACGACAGACGCTACAGCCAAACGGCCGATCCGGATTGTCACCCTTGAGCATATTGATATTGCCCACACTCATCCGGCCGCTAATGCCCGCCTGATAGTGTTCGACTTTGGTGTTGACACCGGCTGCCGCCGCCGCTGCCACATTGGATGCAACGACCGAGCTGACCGTTGTGCTGCCATCAAGAAAGTGGAGCAACGGATGGTGATCCAATTGGAGTATATTGGGCGTTGTGCTGTGCAGGTTATTCGGCAGTAGACCGCTCGTCAGCTGATGTGTGCCCGGTGCAAGGGGCGCTGGCATGGTTGAGTGATCCACTGTTGTGTTTTTTGAACATTTTGAACATTTTTTTTGGGGGGTGATTTTGCATAGATAGATTGTTGATCGTTGTTGTTGGTTGTTGATTGGTTGGTTGGTTGTTGATTGGTTGGTTGGCATGCGTACAAAATTTAAATAAAAGCTTCGTTAGGGAAGTGCGTTAATGATCAATGCACACAGTGATAACAGAAAGCGGCTCAGTTGTAGGGCGAACACACAAGCGGCTCACCTGTGGCTGTGACTGTCGTTGGGTTCTGCTGCTGCTGCTGCTGGCTGCTGGCTAGATGTGTGTGCGTCTTCATGTGATTGGTGAGCGTCGACTGCTGACGGAACTGCATGTGGCAGTAGGAACACGTATACGGCTTATCGCCAGTGTGGATCTTTTTGTGATTGGCCAATGTAGCCAGCTGGCTGAAGGACTTGTCGCATGTCTCACACTTGTACGGCTTGGGATCGATGTGCGTCCGCTCATGATTATGCAGCGTGCTCAACTGTGGGAATCGTCGCTTGCACACACTGCACTGATACGGCTTCACCAGCTCCTCCGCCTGTGGCGAGCTGTACGTGCCCGAGTATAGAGTCTTTGAGATTTGTACACGCTGCTGCTGCTGCTGATGCTGCTGCTGGTAGGCATTGTGCATCTGATTCGACTGCGATTTACGGCTATGCTTGCCGGATGAGGACGGCGGCTGATAATTGAGTAAAGACGTCGGCGTGCTCGACTCAGCCGCTACGTGGGATCGGATTTAAAATAGTGGAGTTAAGAGTTGTTTCGTTTAAAATCAGTTTATAATATGCCACAAATATATACAGTTATCGCTCGTTAATCGGTACGCGTCCACAGTGAATTCTAAAAATTGCTAAAGCTTTTCTAGCTCAAACTATAATAGCACTTGGAGCAATTTTATCTCAACTTTTCTGTATTCTAACAAATATAAAAAAGAAGTATCATAACTAAATGCTTGTTCAAGAACATTTTCTACTTTAGGTTATTCTATAAATCGATACTACTTTATTTTGTGTAAGATTTAATTAAAAACAAAAGACTTAAAAATAAATTATATATTGTAAAATTAAGTTTTATAATTTCTTTAGCCTTACATTTTCATAAGTGTTGAAGAACATAAGATCTACAATAAATGGAAGATTGAAATATATGATATTTAGAACTTAAAAATGTCTTTAGCATGATTTTATAGGATATTCGAAATTACATATTCAAATGATCTTAAAAGCAAAAGATAAAAATTAGCTAAAATAAGTTACAATTTATTTTTTTTAATTTTATGCTTCTTTTCTACATGTAAATATTTATATTATATAAAAATTGTAAATGAATAACTTTATAATAGACTAAATTTTGCGATAGTAATACATATTTAATAGTGCTTAGATTTAGTTCTGGGAATTCTAGTTAGCGAGCGATCACTGTATCGATTTGTTGTCCTGCCCCCGCGCACTTACCCTTATGCGTCTTGATGTGATTGATGAGCGTGCTCTGCTGTCGGAAGTCCTTGGCGCAAATGTTGCACGTGAATGGCTTCTCGCCGGTGTGGATCTTCACGTGATTGGTGAGCGTCGAAATTTGGCGGAATGCCTTGTCACAGTGCTTACACTTGTAGGGACGCTCATCCGTATGGATTTTCATGTGATTGCGTAACGTCGTCAATTGGCGAAACTTATTCTTGCACACGTGACACTGTTTCTTCTTGCGCGGATCATCCACCACAGACTCATCCTCACTGATGACGCTCTGCACTTCCTGCTTCATTGGCGAGATGGGTGTATGATTGCCGCCGCCACTGTTCGTTGTCGTCGAGATGTCGAGCAGATGCACCAGCGGATGTTGTGGATGCAACATGGCTTGATGGGTGGGATGCTGGATGGCCTGCACGGCGGTCAACTGATGCAATGCAAAAGGACCTTGTTGCAGGCTCGCAATGGTCGTCGGCTGTTGCAGGCCATTTGGACCGATGCCGGAAGTTCCTCCTCCTCCGCCGCCGTGCGTGGCTAGCTGGGAGGGCGCATAGTGCTGATAATTGGCCATCGCAGCTGTCGCCGCCGTCGCATGGTTCAAATGCATTATATTTACTTGCCTTGCTTTTGGTGGTATTCGAGAGAAGGAGAGATAGAGAAATTATGTGCTGCGACTTATTTAGTGTATTGTTATTATTATTGTCTGCTACAACGTTATACAATTGTGCTGAAACAGTCGCCTGCCATTTGCAGCACACACACGAGCACCCCGTCGGTTTGTTATTTTAGTTGTCTGCGCCTTTCGGCCGCAGCGGCTGCTTCAACGGCCACACGTTGCTATCCACGTATGCGCTGTGGCGCTCAATATGGTATACACTTTCTGTGGCACAACATTCCACACACTTTGCAACAGTTTTCGCAATTGTTTGTGGGGCTTTTTGTGTGATTTGTGCAAATTTTCTCAGGCCACGCTCTTTTTTATCCTTATCAAAACAAAAATGACTGGCGTGGTTTTCCAGGGCTACTGCACGTCCAGAGTTGCATTGTTGCCATTTATCGAATATGTTCGGAAAAATTGCGACATTCAGTAAGGGCTTCTACACATATGGCGTCGCAATGAAGAAGCGATGGAAACTATCGATAACCTATCGATATATCGCGCGCCCTGCATTTGATTCCTGAACAAACGGTAATTAATTGTAAAGAACTTAAAAATGGAAACGTTCGATTTCAACAGGAGAGCAAACCAATAATTTTGAAATAAACATTAATAATAAATTTAAAACAAGTTTATCTTGCTACATCAACAATTAATTTTATTAGATTATCAATTTTTTAAGTGTGTCGAAATATTTTAAATGTGCTTAATTTTTGGCAGACTCTCAATTATTGTGAGTAGTCTATGATTCATAATAAATCGGACAGTAAGACAAATTCACTAATTATACAATAGAATTATTAGTATTATATAAGTTATTGGTTTTTCTAAATTTTTTATGCTTTCAAGAGTTTGTAGTCGCTTTGTACCATATATATAATATGAAGTAGGATATTTGTTAGTAATACAAGGACAAACTGAAGATTAATGCTTAGACCGCCAAGGGTACGGAGATTCATCTTCTGCACTGATAGCTGCAGAGCAAACCATTCATTCTGAAAGAGAGTACAAATGAGTGATATAAAACTTATTCATCCTGTTACACTCACACTTCGGTCCAGTTGACCCTCGTTCGGGTAAGGGTATCGCACAATGTTTAGTGTACTCTCATTAAGTTTGCCAGCTCTTTCAGCGATACTGCCGAGCATACAGAAATCCAATACCTCAATAAGGGCCAAGATCATCGTTACGTACATTGAGTAACTGTTGAATAATCTAGGGTTCTCTCCAAACAGTACTTGGACCGTGAAGAATCCTCTTAACAACAAGTTATAAATTAGATGCAAAATAAAAATAGCCAGTGGATACTTGAAAATAATGTTGATTGCATTCATCATACGAATGAGTTGATAAAACATCTTGTGCAATTTCCGCATTTTCTGCAAACGTTTTGATCCTTGCTTTTTATATCGAAATAAATATTCTAAAGCAATTTGCAGTTTTATGAAGTTGTAGCAAATAAGCCAGATAAGCCAAAACAGTAGCAAATTAAATGCATTTTTTATTGTTGCTAAGAGAAGAAGGCTGACATTATGGTGGATATGTCTTATGTCACTGACACATATCCGTATGCACTGCACAAAAATTCTAGAGATTAGTATTGATAATCTGATCCATAGAATTCGACGTAAGCTTGGAAGTTCTGATAATGTGTTGCAGTAGATATATGTATTTCCATGCTGCTCAATTTTCCTCAGATTCTCATATATTCGAAATATTCTGTGCTGCCAGCGTTGTGCACAGAAGATACAACTTCCGACTGAAAGTGACGTGGCTACTGGAAATGTGACGATAATGAAAGTCATAAGCTTATGTTGTGTGACCTTCACCGGGAAATTCATCCAATACATATATATCTTATATGGAACAGCCACCATCACGAAAACTATAGAAAATCGACAATAATAGCACAGGAAACGCGATTTTATTAATTTTCCCGAACGAGCCTCAATGTAGAATCCTACGATTCCACAGAATGCCAACAGGTACGATATGCAAGCGTGAACAAGATGCTTTCCTAAGGACATTTTAAAGCCGACTAGTTAACTGTTGAGGGGTTGGTTTGGCATAAGCTCTACAAAATTTCAATTTAATCCAATTAGAATTTGTGCGATAAATGAAAAACAAATAAGAAATGACAGCATGTTACACTTAACTGATACTTAGTCGTGTTTAATCAGTCATTAAATTGTACTAAGTTCAATTTTGGTGAAGTCAACCTTCCCTCTACCTAAATATGTACTTATCCTTTACCACCCACATATAAGCCCTTACGAATATGATTGAATTGAACTAACCAACTAATAATAATAAAGATGCAAAAGATCCATTTCAGCTGGAAAACACACCAATAGTTTTGCTACATCAACAATTCATTTTATTAGATTATCAATTTTTTAAGTGTGTCGGAAAATCTTAAATGTTCTTAATTCTTGGCAGACTCTCAATTATTGTGAGTAGTCTATGATTCATAATAAATCCGACAGTAAGACAAATTCACTAATTATACAATAGAATTATTAGTTTCCGTATGCCATATTCGAATGATATAAGCTTTAGGTTTTTCTTAATTTCTAAACAGTTTCAAGAGTTTGTAGTCGCTTTGTACCATATATATAATATGAAGTAGGATGTTAGTTAGAAATACAAGGACAAACTGAAGATTAATGCTTAGACCGCCAAGGGTACGGAGATTCATCTTCTGCACTGATAGCTGCAGAGCAAACCATTCATTCTGAAAGAGAGTACAAATGAGTGATATAAAACTTATTCATCCTGTTACACTCACACTTCGGTCTAGTTGACCCTCGTTCGGGTAAGGGTATCGCACAATGTTTAGTGTACTCTCATTAAGTTTGCCAGCTCTTTCAGCGATACTGCCGAGCATACAGAAATCCACTTGGAAGTTCTGATAATGTGTTGCAGTAGATATATGTATTTCCATGCTGCTCAATTTTCCTCAGATTCTCATATATTCGAAATATTCTGTGCTGCCAGCGTTGTGCACAGAAGATACAACTTCCGACTGAAAGTGACGTGGCTACTGGAAATGTGACGATAATGAAAGTCATAAGCTTATGTTGTGTGACCTTCACCGGGAAATTCATCCAATACATATATATCTTATATGGAACAGCCACCATCACGAAAACTATAGAAAATCGACAATAATAGCACAGGAAACGCGATTTTATTAATTTTCCCGAACGAGCCTCAATGTAGAATCCTACGATTCCACAGAATGCCAACAGGTACGATATGCAAGCGTGAACAAGATGCTTTCCTAAGGACATTTTAAAGCCGACTAGTTAACTGTTGAGGGGTTGGTTTGGCATAAGCTCTACAAAATTTCAATTTAATCCAATTAGAATTTGTGCGATAAATGAAAAACAAATAAGAAATGACAGCATGTTACACTTAACTGATACTTAGTCGTGTTTAATCAGTCATTAAATTGTACTAAGTTCAATTTTGGTGAAGTCAACCTTCCCTCTACCTAAATATGTACTTATCCTTTACCACCCACATATAAGCCCTTACGAATATGATTGAATTGAACTAACCAACTAATAATAATAAAGATGCAAAAGATCCATTTCAGCTGGAAAACACACCAATAGTTTTGCTACATCAACAATTCATTTTATTAGATTATCAATTTTTTAAGTGTGTCGGAAAATCTTAAATGTTCTTAATTCTTGGCAGACTCTCAATTATTGTGAGTAGTCTATGATTCATAATAAATCCGACAGTAAGACAAATTCACTAATTATACAATAGAATTATTAGTTTCCGTATGCCATATTCGAATGATATAAGCTTTAGGTTTTTCTTAATTTCTAAACAGTTTCAAGAGTTTGTAGTCGCTTTGTACCATATATATAATATGAAGTAGGATGTTAGTTAGAAATACAAGGACAAACTGAAGATTAATGCTTAGACCGCCAAGGGTACGGAGATTCATCTTCTGCACTGATAGCTGCAGAGCAAACCATTCATTCTGAAAGAGAGTACAAATGAGTGATATAAAACTTATTCATCCTGTTACACTCACACTTCGGTCTAGTTGACCCTCGT
The DNA here is from genome assembly GCA_035041535.1 of Drosophila cognata. NCBI lineage: Eukaryota > Metazoa > Arthropoda > Insecta > Diptera > Drosophilidae > Drosophila > Drosophila cognata. The sequence goes on along the minus strand of JAWNLC010000571.1, from coordinate 3,980,617 downwards.
TCGGGTAAGGGTATCGCACAATGTTTAGTGTACTCTCATTAAGTTTGCCAGCTCTTTCAGCGATACTGCCGAGCATACAGAAATCCAATACCTCAATAAGGGCCAAGATCATCGTTACGTACATTGAGTAACTGTTGAATAATCTAGGGTTCTCTCCAAACAGTACTTGAACCGTGAAGAATCCTCTTAACAACAAGTTATAAATTAGATGCAAAATAAAAATAGCCAGTGGATACTTGAAAATAATGTTGATTGCATTCATCATACGAATGAGTTGATAAAACATCTTGTGCAATTTCCGCATTTTCTGCAAACGTTTTGATCCTTGCTTTTTATATCGAAATAAATATTCTAAAGCAATTTGCAGTTGTATGAAGTTGTAGCAAATAAGCCAGATAAGCCAAAACAGTAGCAAATGATGTGCATTTTTTATTGTTGATAAGAGAAGAAGGCTGACATTATAGTGGATATATTTTATGTCACCGACATATATCCGTATGCACTGCACAATAATTCTAGAGATTAGTATTGATAATCTGATCCATAGAATTCGACGTAAGCTTGGAAGTTCTGATAATGTGTTGCAGCAGATATATGTATTTCCATGCTGCTCAATTTTCCTCAGATTCTCATATATTCGAAATATTCTGTGCTGCCAGCGTTGTGCACAGAAGATACAACTTCCGACTGAAAGTGACGTGGCTACTGGAAATGTGACGATAATGAAAGTCATAAGCTTATGTTGTGTGACCTTCACCGGGAAATTCATCCAATACATATATATCTTATATGGAACAGCCACCATCACGAAAACTATAGAAAATCGACAATAATAGCACAGGAAACGCGATTTTATTAATTTTCCCGAACGAGCCTCAATGTAGAATCCTACGATTCCACAGAATGCCAACAGGTACGATATGCAAGCGTGAACAAGATGCTTTCCTAAGGACATTTTAAAGCCGACTAGTTAACTGTTGAGGGGTTGGTTTGGCATAAGCTCTACAAAATTTCAATTTAATCCAATTAGAATTTGTGCGATAAATGAAAAACAAATAAGAAATGACAGCATGTTACACTTAACTGATACTTAGTCGTGTTTAATCAGTCATTAAATTGTACTAAGTTCAATTTTGGTGAAGTCAACCTTCCCTCTACCTAAATATGTACTTATCCTTTACCACCCACATATAAGCCCTTACGAATATGATTGAATTGAACTAATCAACTAATAATAATAAAGATGCAAAAGATCCATTTCAGCTGGAAAACACACCAATAGTTTTGCTACATCAACAATTCATTTTATTAGATTATCAATTTTTTAAGTGTGTCGGAAAATCTTAAATGTTCTTAATTCTTGGCAGACTCTCAATTATTGTGAGTAGTCTATGATTCATAATAAATCCGACAGTAAGACAAATTCACTAATTATACAATAGAATTATTAGTATTATATAAGTTATTGGTTTTTCTAAATTTTTTATGCTTTCAAGAGTTTGTAGTCGCTTTGTACCATATATATAATATGAAGTAGGATGTTAGTTAGAAATACAAGGACAAACTGAAGATTAATGCTTAGACCGCCAAGTGTACGGAGATTCATCTTCTGCACTGATAGCTGCAGAGCAAACCATTCATTCTGAAAGAGAGTACAAATGAGTGATATAAAACTTATTCATCCTGTTACACTCACACTTCGGTCCAGTTGACCCTCGTTCGGGTAAGGGTATCGCACAATGTTTAGTGTACTCCCATTAAGTTTGCCAACTCTTTCAGCGATACTGCCGAGCATACAGAAATCCAATGAATCAATAAGGGCCAAGATCAACGTTGCGTACATTGGGTAGTTGTTGAATAATTTAGAGTTCTGTCTAAACAGTACTTGAACAGCAAAGCATCCTCTTAACAACAAGTTATAAATTAGTTTCAAGATAATAAAAGACAGTGGATACTTGAAAATAATGTTGATTGCATTCATCATACGAATGAGTTGATAAAACATCTTGTGCAATTTCCGCATTTTCTGCAAACGTTGTGATCCTTGCTTTTTATATCGAAATAAATATTCTAAAGCAATTTGCAGTTTTATGAAGTTGTAGCAAATAAGCCAGATAAGCCAAAACAGTAACATATTAAATGATTTATCCACTGTTTCTACGAGAAAAGTGCTGACATTATAGTTGATATATCTTATGTCACTGACATATATCCGTATGCACTGCAAAATAATTCTAGAGATTAGTAGTGATAATCTGATCAATAGAATCCGACGTAAGCTTGGAAGTTCTGATAATGTGTTGCAGTAGATATATGTATTTCCATGCTGCTCAATTTTCCTCAGATTCTCATATATTCGAATTATTCTGTGCTGCCAGCGTTGTGCACAGAAGATACAACTTCCGGCTGAAAGTGACATGGCTACGGGAAATGTGACGATAATGAAAGTCATAAGCTTATGTTGTGTGACCTTCATCGGGAAAGTCATCCAATAAATATACATCATATATGGAACAGCCACCATCACGAAAACTGTAGAAAATCGACAATAATAGCACAGGAAACGCGATTTTATTAATTTTCCCGAACGAGCCTCAATGTAGAATCCTACGATTCCACAGAATGCCAACAGGTACGATATGCAAGCGTGAACAAGATGCTTTCCTAAGGACATTTTAAAGCCGACTAGTTAACTGTTGAGGGGTTGGTTTGGCATAAGCTCTACAAAATTTCAATTTAATCCAATTAGAATTTGTGCGATAAATGAAAAACAAATAAGAAATGACAGCATGTTACACTTAACTGATACTTAGTCGTGTTTAATCAGTCATTTAATTGCACTAAATTCAAGCTTTTTGGTGAAGTGAACCTTCCCTCTACCTAAATAGGTACTTATCCTTTACCACTCACATATAAGTCATTATGAATATGATTGAATTGAACCATTCAATATAATAATAAAATCGAAAGCATAAAACGTATTATTCATTTGATTTATATACATTTGGTTTCTTAGTTGACTTTATGACCACTAAATGCAGTTCGATAGAGTCAGATTAAAAGTCCGCCAAAAAGTTGATATAACAGTCTTTTTTTTTTAAATAGATTATAAAAATTCTGGAGGCGAGTGAGCTCGACATCCCTTTCTCACATATGCGCTGATCGAAATGAGATCAACATGGGAATACATTTTCGACGACAACCTACGTGTTTCTTATCCTATTTTGTTAAATGTGGGCTGCTAATCAAAAATATGCACATGCTATACAATAATTATAAGAATTTGAAGGGAAATTTGAAAAACGGAGCCAGTTATCAATAAAGTGGAGCAAACTTGATTTGATAATCAATTTGTATTGACAATTTTTAGCGATAAACGTGTGTCAACTCGAGAACATTAGAAATCAATCGACATCCGAGTTGATTGCCTGTATAAGCCAGACGCTCTCAGAGAATATATGAACTGGAGACTCAACTCTGAGCACATCGATCTCTATTGAATTTTAGTTATATTTTAAAGATATGCGGCGCTGGAAACGGTTATTGCAAAGAAATATGAAATCATCGATGATTTAGGCTATAAGGAAGTCAATGCGAATCTTTTTGTGCCCTATCTAGTCTACAAGTACCGCTTGGTCAAACCCACCCACAGCCCGATTTCCAATTTTAAATTATTGATAGTAGTTATAAAGCTTTTGAAACTAAAATGCAATTAGAACTTGTAACTTGCTGGAAAGCAAGCCAATCATTTTCTAATAAGATATATGATAAAGTTGAAAGTTTACATAACAACTCATTTTATTTGATTATCAATTTGTTAAGTGTGTCGAAATATTTTAAATGTGCTTAATTCTTGGCAGACTCTCAATTATTGTGAGTAGTCTATGATTCATAATAAATCCGACAGTAAGACAAATTCACTAATTATACAATAGAATTATTAGTTTCCGTATGCCATATTCGAATGATATAAGCTTTAGGTTTTTCTCAATTTCTAAACAGTTTCAAGAGTTTGTAGTCGCTTTGTACCATATATATAATATGAAGTAGGATATTTGTTAGTAATACAAGGACAAACTGAAGATTAATGCTTAGACCGCCAAGGGTACGGAGATTCATCTTCTGCACTGATAGCTGCAGAGCAAACCATTCATTCTGAAAGAGAGTACAAATGAGTGATATAAAACTTATTCATCCTGTTACACTCACACTTCGGTCCAGTTGACCCTCGTTTGGGTAAGGGTAACGCACAATGTTTAGTGTACTCTCATTAAGTTTGCCAACTCTTTCAGCGATACTGCCGAGCATACAGAAATCCAATGAATCAATAAGGACCATGATCATCATGACGTACGTTGAGTAATTGTTATATAATTTAGAGTTCTGTCCAAATAGTACCTGAACCGCCAAGCAGCCTCTTAACAACAAGTTATAAATTAGATGCAAAATAAAAATAGCCAGTGGATACTTGAAAATAATGTTGATTGCATTCATCATACGAATGAGTTGATAAAACATCTTGTGCAATTTCCGCATTTTCTGCAAACGTTTTGATCCTTGCTTTTTATATCGAAATAAATATTCTAAAGCAATTTGCAGTTTTATGAAGTTGTAGCAAATAAGCCAGATAAGCCAAAACAGTAGCAAATGAAATGCATTTTTTATTGTTGCTAAGAGAAGAACGCTGACATTAATGTGCATATATATAATGTCACTGATATATGTCCGTATGCACAGCAAAATAATTTTAATGATTAGTAGTGATAATCTGATCCATAGAATTCGACGTAAGCTTGGAAGTTCTGATAATGTGTTGCAGTAGATATATGTATTTCCATGCTGCTCAATTTTCCTCAGATTCTCATATATTCGAATTATTCTGTGCTGCCAGCGTTGTGCACAGAAGATACAACTTCCGACTGAAAGTGACATGGCTACGGGAAATGTGACGATAATGAAAGTCATAAGCTTATGTTGTGTGACCTTCATCGGGAAAGTCATCCAATAAATATACATCATATATGGAACAGCCACCATCACGAAAACTGTAGAAAATCGACAATAATAACAAAGGAAACGCGATTTTATTAATTTTCCCGAACGAGCCTCAATGTAGAATCCTACGATTCCACAGAATGCCAACAGGTACGATATGCAAGCGTGAACAAGATGCTTTCCTAAGGACATTTTAAAGCCGACTAGTTAACTGTTGAGGGGTTGGTTTGGCATAAGCTCTACAAAATTTCAATTTAATCCAATTAGAATTTGTGTGATAAATTAAAAACAAATAAGAAATGACAGCATGTTACACTTAACTGATACTTAGTCGTGTTTAATCAGTCATTTAATTGCACTAAATTTAAGCTTTTTGGTGAAGTCAACCACTCACATATAAGTCATTATGAATATGATTGAATTGAACCATTCATATAATAAAATCGAAAGCATAAAACGTATTATTCATTTGATATATTTACATTTGGCTTCTTAGTTGACCTTATGATCATTGAATGCAGGTTGATGGAGTAGGTCCTTGTGACTCTTGGCTATTTCAAAGACTATCTGGATATTCGTTGGAGTAAAAATATTTCTTTATCTGGTGATTCGAATAACGCAAAATCAGTTCTTCAAAAAGCTTAAATATCAAAATAGTTTAAAAAATAAAATTTATCTGTCCAAATGCAACTTGAGTAATTCTGTGCGTAAGAGTAAAAATCAGACATGCCAGTACATTACACAGATGCTCGTCCAGATTTTGATTTATATAGGATAAATATCGATATCTGCTATTATTTATTTACTAACATAAGCTGTAAGACTTACTCTTAAGAGGCTTTCTCTTCTACCACCAAGCCTTAATATATAATATAGATTAGTCTAGATTGTATCACTATGCCAATGATTTACATTTTTTATATATATTATTAAAATCTTCACTAGATATATATTACATATTTATTGCAAGCTAACCCGAAAGTTCAACGATTTGCCCAGCATTGTTTATTAATCTCTCAAATCTTCTTCCAGGCAGCGTTTATTCAATCTTTCAATTGAAAAGAGTCCACTCCTAACGTGGTCTATTCGTTCAGCAAAAACAATTGTCATAAACTAGTATCTGCAACTTTATACATATATTTCCGAAAGATACGCACGAAAGCGTCGCAGCTGCCGAACCCGTCGATCGGTATTGTATTTTAGCTGTATTTGAACAATATGAGGCGAGTTTCACAGTTTCAGTGCGCTGGCAGCAATCACGGGAAACGGTTGGACTTTAAGCTGAATCGGAATTTGGTTCAAATTGGATGCGAAAATGTGTGAAAAGTGATTCTAGTGACAGTTGGGAAAATTACGGAACCTTGAATTTGTCTAATTGATTGAAAATTAGGCGGCAGAAATATTAAAAATAATGCAATTCATGAGCACGAATCGAATTTGCCAAGTTTTTTGCTAAACGGATTTCATGCTTCAGTTAAAGCTGGTCAGTGATACAAAAAAAATAGTTAATGTGACAATCAATGTGCATTTATTTAAATTTGAACAAGGTCGTAACAATAATGGCCTCAACCTGGCTCTGGATGTGTCTGGGAGCTGGGTTATTACGTCCAATCCATGCCCACTACATACAAATCGATCATGAGGAGTTTCGAGCGAGTGGTTACCCACATCCTCCACTGCCGCCAGCACCGCTGACCCCACTGGAATTGGAGCATCTGCCACATGTGGTCGCCTCTAAGCAGTTAACCCCGGGCGAGGTCATGGTCGATCTGACCAATGATCTAACACATCGGTTGCTACACTATCACTCCATACTCAATCGCAATAATTTTGCATTCTCGCCAACGGCGTTGGTCAGCGTGCTGGTAGCTCTCTACGAGGGATCTTCGGGAAGGAGTGCAACGGAGCTGAGGAATGTGCTGCAATTGCCCAACAATCGTGACGTCATACGCGTTGGATATCGCGACATACATCGCCGATTGCGGGTGAGTCTGATTACAGACACTCTTTTTCCGTAGTACACACAAAATATAACTGTTTTACGTTATAGAAAAGAATGCCTACGTATGCAATTACTTAGTTTTATTTATTTGAATTTGGGAAAGAAACAAATTTAAAATAAAAAGTTGAAGTTTTTCTGAAAATTCGGGAAGTATCGACTAAAAGAAAGTGCTTAAACTTTCAAAAAATTGCATTCGTAAACTTTGTAAAATTATTTGTATTGTAAAATGATTCTGAAAGTAACAGTAATTAAAATATTTTCCAGATTGTCAGAAAGGAGTAAAACATTTATTTTGCATTGTTGATTTAAAAAAATTATATTTTACTTTTTTTTTGGGGGGAAATTGGTTTCTGTATGTAGTTTGTAGCTAAACAACAAAAAGTATATGCATCGTTGAGCACGTTGGTGGGCGCTGTAATCCATTCCCGTAATGCGGAGATTACACTTGACTGATAAAAAATAAAAAAACAAGTTATATCCACGTTGTAGCCCAGCGCTTTGGGTCAGATACAGTGATAGCATTTGTAATTCTGCCGTAGGCCAATGCCGACAGATCTATTTATCGATGATCAATTGTTGTCCAATTGTTGCTGTCAAGAGTTTATTGACCCCATTTATTTTTGTTTGTTTTAAAGCCAAACAGTCTGCAATGATTGGCCAAATATTGTGGGCACAATTAGAATTTATAATTGATAGACGTGAGTAATATTTAAAAATTGTAGATATATGTATGTGTGGTTAGTGAATAAAGTTGATATCCGTAGATACATATATGTGTGTCTAAGAATCATTAATAGAATGGTAAAGGGATGAGTTTGAAGTGGGAACAGAAGCTTGTACACTCGAAAAATAATATATATACATTTGGTCACATTCCTAAATTTATATAAATTATGTTTACTTTATTTAAACAAAAGCTTAAACCTATTTGATGACATTGTTATTATAAAATATAAAAAAGAAAATGTTTTATCGAGAACATTTTTAAAATATATTTAGCTAACAAATTTGATTGCCTAACCATAATACATTTTCTACTCTTAGTGTACAATTTTCATTCAAATGTTGTCTTAATGAATATGTCTTCGACTTAACTAAATAATTTTATATATATCATATTTGATTTATACTTATTACAATTTCAGACATATTTCTTCGGCTCCGATAATCCCTTAAAGGGCCTAAGCTTGAGTAGGAGCAATGTGACAGTTCTCAAGGACTTTGAAACTGTACTGATGTTCTATGGCTATGATTTAAGTATCGATATGACATCATCAACGCCAGCGAATCTTACAACAGATGCACAAATGGCCAATACCACCTTGGCCAGCAATGCGACCGCTGATGAGATGCAGGATACCACTACACCAGCACAAGGCGACGAAACAACAACAACAACAGAGTTACCCACAACAACAACAACAGAGTTACCCACAACAACAACAACTGAAGCTATGACAACAATACCAACAACAACAACCACAGAGGAAACAACTACGATAGAAGCTGAGACAACAACAACTGAGGCAACTGAGGCAACGGAAACAACGTCTGGCGAGGCAGCCGAGGGTGGAGCTGAAGATGAGGCCGCTGAGCTTGTCTCCGCCTTTGTGGCCGAAGAGGATGCGGAACCGTTTCTTAGGATTCAAAAGGCACGCGTTTCTAGATTACCCACCAGTAAACTCCAAGCGCCGCTCAAACACTCCAACCCCATAACGCCCAAGCCCAATTATTTGCCCAGTGCTCGTATTTCCATTATGCCAATGATGGAGCGCCAGGTAGCAGCGCCACTGCAGAGAAAGATGAAATCATCGAACAGTGCTCGACAAGTTACTGCAACTACGGCAAATCCTCGCAAATCGAGCACAAATACAGCACGCCACAAGAGACACGTTTTGGGCTATAAAGAACTGGATGCGAATCTTTTTGTGGCCCTATTTAATCCACATGCACCACATGGTCCACCTCACCCACTGCCCATACCATCCACTGCTGCCTTTGCGCACATCACCAACGATTTTGAGCCGCATTTTATCAACGATGCAGCGGAAACAAAAACCAACTATAATACGGATGTAATTAGCCACGTTTTTTACCTGGGCAATCAACAGGTGGTGCACACCACCTTTAAGGTATACAATGCGGTTTTGTATTACAAGTACTTTGAGCACTTGAAGATGAGTGTGCTGGAGTTGGAGCTGGACACACCAGAGTATAATCTAATGATACTGCTGCCCGATTATCACATGGATATTGTGGCAGCCGCTGCCTCGTTGAAACTTGGACCAACGCTACGATTGATGCGCAAGCAGTTAAAGCCACGTTGGGTGCAGGCCATCATACCCGATTTTAAACTCCATGGCACCATGTTTCTCACCAACGATCTTCAAAATGTAAGCTTTCAATGCAGATTTTTAATCTACGTTAATACTAATTGACTGGCAGATCACAAATTAGGAAAAAAGATTCAAAAATTCTTGCAAATCAACAATAATATTTTTCTATAGTTTTAAATTCTGAATAATCTTTCAAAAAAGTTCTTTCTAGTTTTTATTGGTATATTCAAAATATTTTCTTTTGCAGATGGGCATGTAAGCAGACTGGATTGCTCTCCTTCCTTTTAACATGGGTATCCGCCCTTTTACTTTCTGGTTTTTCCTTTCATTACAGCTGTGATATATTCGAGCCAAATCGCGCCGACTTTCGACCCATGACTGATGAGAAAGGCGTCTATGTGCGACACATTGAGCAATCGATTGATGTCAACATTCGTACGCATCCCATCAATCAGCTTAAACGTAAGAAGTAGCTATGTAGTTGCTAGTTGCAACATTGCAGCACACCTCGACGCATTGAAGCATTAAAACAGATCTCTATCGAGGTGTTGGGGCCCAGCTGCAACTGCAACTGCAACAGTAAGACAAATGTGCAATAATGTATTTCCTTTCTGTTTTTTTTCTCTGTTCAGGCAACTCGGGTGCCCAAACGAAGCCCATACAAATATCTGTTAATCATCCGTTTCTGTTTTTCATCATTGATCGCGACTTGGACGTGGCGGTTATGTCGGGCCGTATACTCAATCCACTCAACGTGCGCATACAATGAGGGATCCACTGTTGAGGCATAGGCACTGGTGCAAAACGAAGGTCAACACGTATTGACAGCAACAGAAAGTGAAGCTGGGGAGCAATGTTCGCTTCCTGGGTTACTGCTTAAACATCTATGTACATTCATCTGTTGTATAATTGTCAAATGTATATAACGAACAAAAACTTTGTTTTATAAACGATGCTCACTTTTTTCTAAACAATGTTTTATACCTGGCGTATTCTCGTTAACGCTAAGGTTATGCACAAATGATTGATACTTACAAGATATAATAACTGAACTATATTTTTTGATGGTTTACATAAAATGGCTTAGATGTATAGTTTAAAATCTAGTTTATCCAAATTTGCTTTGTTTGGTGAATATACTTTCGAAAGCAAAATGATTAATTAGGCAAAATCTTAATTTTTGTCCAATTAAATGTATTCTTCACGATTTCTTTTCTACTACAACTAGTAACAAATTTTTGTTCAGTTTATAATAAATAGCCAGGTATAAGGCCAACAATGGTTTTATTAAATTCAGGACGAGTAATTAAACTTGTGCAAGAAATGTGATCTTATTTTGTAAAGAGAGTACTTTCAATTCGTTTCTTTTAGTGTGTGTTAAAAATAAACCTGTAAAAAGAGTGATTTATTTATAGGATTATCATTCCAAATTCACAAGATACTCAACCTTATAGTCTTAATCGGATGCTCGCAGTGTTCTCTTGTTCAGTACTGATACGTTCCGAATACTGTGCATACGCAAAACAGGCTCGTATTGCTGAAAACCTCGGTGACGGATGTGTCGCAGTCGCAGTCCCAACAGCAGCGAGATAAATAGGTGGATCCCGCTCCCAGCTCCTGGCCAAGCATTACCTGCACGACGTGCTTGTAGCGCTTTACTTTGGGATTCGAGGCTATTTGCTGATTCACATCGTCAGCAATCTCACGAGTCCAGTCCTTGGCGACATCCTTGTCATATGTTTTATCTAGAAGTGGTTGCTTAGCAACGATTGTTTGTTTGACTTTGTTTCATTTGTACCAACCTTTTAGTTTGTCAGTCATTACAGTATTTATTATGTTTTTCACAATAGGCAAGGGGAAAGATTCTCCAAATGCTGGTCGCATGCTGTACGCCGCCGGCTGAGCCGTCAGTTCCTCCTCCTGCATTTCCGCATCCGCCAATTTCTTTGTTGCAGCCGGTCTTATTTTTTTATTCTTAATTTCTGTTTCGCTCGCAGCCATTGTTGTTGACTCTTTGCTCTTTACCAAATTCTCGCTTTTCATTTATTTTGGCATTTTTGTTGCAGTTTGTAATACCGATAACACCTTTGAAATTGTGAAATTGCGTTAAACACAAAAATAGGGAAAGAAATTGTTTTGTTGTGCTCTCTGCTTCGCGATAGGGATGGACTTTTAATGGTAAACTCATCTCGCACACTTATCGAATTGCCAATCACTCACGATATTCATCGATACTTTTTCAAAAGTACGAAACGGTACAAATTGATCGGTTTAATTCGTATAAAATTACAAAAGTGTAATTTCCAATCATGAAAAATCTGTGGCACATTTTAAAAAAATAATAAAAGCCAAGAATGACAATGAGAATTAAATTTTTTTAGATTTCGTTGCTAAATCGGGTGTTGAAATAAATAATTGTATCCGTTGCTCACAATTCAATTAATAAAATCTTTATTCAATTTTTAAATAATCAAAAAATTAAATTATTATAAATTCGATAAATATGTTGATAATAGGATATAAATAATAATTTAAATCATTTTTATTAGTATACAATTAATGTTTGCTTTGCTTTTGCTTTTGTTAAATATATATATCGCCATGTACGCTCGATTTATACATATGTATATAGAAAATATTTGTGTGTATATATCTTTGTGTTCACTATGATTTTAGTTGGGCAGCAAATTACATGCATGGGTGATGATTGACATAGTACATTATTCATGTAAATAAAAAGTACTCATACAAATAAAAGAAAACGTAATCTAAGAAATAAGCAAATACACCATTTACAATTGCTCAAAGGAAGAAACAATTTGCACACTTACACATAATATTCACGATACATAGTTAACTTATTACACAACATAATACAACATACAAAGATCAGACGGTTCACATTAAATTGTTTTCAAGACTGAAACAAACTAAGAGACTAAAACAATTGTGATCGAAACTAACTGAACACTAAAATTAATTAGCAATTTTTTGTTTTTTGGTTCTATTATTTATACAATAATGTTGCGCGTTTCTTGAAAAATATCTAAAGCAATCCGACCTAAGTTTATATAAATTGTTTTCTTGCTCGTTTATCTTACAGCTCATGCGTTTCATATTATCGTTATTGTTGTGTTCCGCTGCTTATAGTTTTTTGCATTTATTATTTTTTCATTTTTTTTTTCATTTTTTGGTACATTCTGCTTAAGTATTTAGGCGTAAAATTCCTTGCCAGACCTCGTGAGCCAATAAACCCCAAGGCATGTTTGTTATTCAAATCTGAAAGTGTATGGGATAGTCGAATATTATTAGATGAAGATAATGTTGTGCTGATTTGGAGACTTGCATTCGATTCTTCCTGTTCGTGCGATTGGCCGGATAGTGTAATGCCCGCCTCTGTTGATGTTGAAGCAGCGCTCGCTGCAGTTAAATCCACCTGGGAGGCAGTTGGTCGTAATGCCGCCCGCTTAGCCACAATTTCCAACATCTCATTGAGTATTGCACCCTCAGCAGCCACATCGGCATAGTTTTTGTCCAGTTCTGTAAATGCAATACAATTTTTAGACAACGTCATTTTACATTGATTATGAGTCACTTACTATTGCAGGACAATCGCAAATTAAGCTCCTCTTTAAGTTGTGCATGCCGATATTCCAATTGTAGTTCCTGTTGCCTTATAGTCAGTTCCTCATCACGTTTTCTGTGCAATAAATAAATTGTTTATTAAAATTTGCACACAACAACTGAAGACCGTTTTGAACCCAAACCCCTTCCTGAATCAGAAACCAAACTTGGTGCTCAAGATTCCCAAGAAGAGTTTCAAGCCATTACAATTTTCAGGGTTCACATCATTCACATCAACTCATTTAATACTCACTTTAGTGCTGTGATATTGCGCCAAATATCCAAAAGTTCCTTCAATAGCTTTTCATCATTGTCCTTTGTCGCATCCAAGCTTTAAGATATTTATTAATTAAAATGTATTATGATATTTATTTTTCGGTTATTTTCTTGCTCACTTTTCGTAGTTGTGCGCCTCGCCTCTTAGAGCCTTCTCAATGAGAACGCCTCGGGCCTCTAGTTCCTTTAGCTGCACCTCGATCTCCTCCTGTTCGCGCTGTATTTCTTGAGCGATTCGCAATCGCTTGAGCTCAGCTTGTCGTGAAGCCTTCGATATGGCACGTTGCTTCTTATGCTCTCGTGTCTCGTTAGCGTTGCTCTCATCTACACATATATGCGAATATACAGGTAATTAAGTATATATATATATATATGCGTGCGTGTCAGGTTACGATTTTAAACAGCAAAACATAAATATTGAGGGAAAAGTGACAAACATAAAATGATAAACAACAAACCATCGGATCTTTGATAATTCAGTGGCAAAGGCGGTATGGGTGGCGGAGTCTGGTCGTCCTGGGCATTCGTTCCAACCAGATGATGGGGCTTGTGTATATAGAGCTGCGGGCTGGACGATGAGAACGATTCGGTGTTCGTTTGCTTTCGGTAGCGACTGTTGTTCGTTGTGTTGTTGGGATAATTTTGGGTGTGTTTTGTTGTTTGTGATATTGTTGCTGTTGTTGATGTCATTGTGCTTGTTGCGTTATTTGTGATCATATCCTTGTCCTAATTTCATTATTCAAATATATTTGATTAAATATCGTGTGTGTGTGTGTGTGTGTTTTTTTTGGGTGTGTAAGATTGTGTGTAGTTGTAATTGTATTTATTTTTTGTTTGGTTGGCAGCAATAACAAGAAAGAAACATTCAAAAATGAAACAGTTTTCAGTTTTCAGTTATTAAGCAAAATGTTATAAAGAACTAAGCGTGCTTAAATGTCCTGGGGAGCTCAATTGGAGTAGGCACCACAACCAAAAGATCCACACCGAGTTTCCACAAAAATCCCATTTCATGCAACATTAACTTAATGCTAGTCTATTGAAAATATTAAAAAAAAAATAATAATAATTCAGGTTGCTAAAGAAATTTATAAATAAATTGATTTAATTAACCAAAAACTTAATAAAAAATAAATAAAACATAAAATAAAAATTTTAATACTATGTCAAGAATCAATACGAATACGGCTACTCACAGTAGCCGATTATACAACCCGATAAATTATATAAGAGTATAAACAAAGAAGTATCATAAGCAAGTAATCAAAATTAGGGGGTATCAGGCGCAATCTTAAATTTAGGACTTAAATATTTTCAGCTGCAAATTGTGAAAAGAAAATGAAAATAAAATAAATAAAAATTCTTGCAAGCGTAGAGAGAAAATTAAAAATGAATTTAAATAAATTAAAAAACCACATAAGCGCGCAACACGGTGAGATTAATTTTATGCTCCATCCACATTGAGGAAAACTATAGTATTTAAAGCATTAATTATTAAGCACAGAATATGAATTAAACATATTGAAAACAGAAAATGAATAAGTGAAGATAAATAAAATCGCTGAATTGATACTCTGGTAGCCTAATTTCAAAATCTTTAAAATCTTCCAAATACGATCTTAAACAAATTAAATTCTGCTAATCTTTTTGGAATGTAAATCATAATGAAGTCAGTGTACATAATAATTTAGTGTTCTCGAAAGTTTTCAAATTTGATTCAAATATTTGATTGGAAAGGTGCTGAAATGAAAATAGGATAAGGCTCATGCTAAACATTTAAATTTAGCTGAAGTACAAATAACCAAAATGAATGAAATATTCAAAAGCAATATGTCAATGAACTAGTATAGAATAGGTAAGTAAAATGTTCTTACACCACCACCGAAAGTCCTTAGATCAAAGCAAGACTGTAAAATGTTAGAGAAAGTTCGTTGGTTATAAATGAAGGACTTATGTACATATTATTACCGCACACCAAATAAATCAGCCAAGATCTTAAATAAGCACATAGCCCTAAAGAGTGATTATGTTTTTAAATTTATTTTTTTTTTTAAGATGTAAGAGTTGTACGAATACTCAGTGGATTACATAGAACTGCACAACTGCAGACAACGAATAAAAGTAAATTTTTAGTACAACATATTTTTACACGTGTCAAAATGTACATTACAAATTGACAACAAATTGAAATTGTTAACAAATAAAATAGCTAATGTTCCTTGGACGTTTCGATAAATTCAAAATGATCAGTAGAAATTATTGCTATTTTATTATAAGCACCGAAGAAGACAATAAATTGTTTTACTTTGATTAATGTACATTTTGCAGTGAAAGTAGCAAAAATTGTTTGTAGTGGAAATGGACTACGGATCACATTTAGGTGGCATTGAATGTGGCTTAAGACAGACGCTTACCTTGGACTTCTCCTTTGACTTGGGTGAGATGCGGAAGCGACTAAAGACGCCTCCACCACCGCTTCCCGCATCGGAGATCGTGGGCGTGCCGCTGCTGCTTGTGCCTGGACGCTCTGCATGCTCAGAGTGGCTGGCAGCTACAGCGACGCCCTGTTCCTTAGGACTGCTGCTGGACGTTGTTGAGGTCGTTGTCGTGGAGCTGTTGCCCTTGTGAAAGAAGCTGGACAGCGATTGAATAAGGCTCTTGCGACGCTCCGGATCCTTTTGACGCCTGCTTGACTTCGTCGATTTCTGTTGTTTATTCTGTGCACCGGCTGCCAGATTGGGATCGGATGTAAAGTCCGCTGCCTTCGCTTCGCTATCCAAACGATTGATTTGCTGCTGCTGCTGCTGTTGCGCATGGCTGACCATGTAGGCCAAATCGTTGACACTTTTCGAGGCGCTCATTTTGCGAGCACGCGCTGTTAAATCCACAGAGATTGCCTCCTGCTGCTTGGCTTTGATAGCGCTATTCTGATCGTATTGTAGACGCTTGCGCAACAGCTGCATCTTCTCCTCCGGACTGAGACCCAGTTCGGAATTGGACTTGAGACGTGCCCTGGCACGCGCCTCGCTGCGCAGATTCTCCGTGGAGGCAGAGATGCTAACTTCAACTTGTGTCGGATTCCCATTGCGATGTGGACGCACTGGCGCCAGGGGTGTGGTGAACTCGTCCACCTTACCATAGCTAAATGAGGCAGTTTTGTTCAGTTTGTGTCGCTCCAGCAGATTGAATTGCTCTGCGTCTATATGCTCGCTAAAGGGTCGGGATTTATAGAGATCCGAACTGCGAACCACTGGCTGTGCAGTGCGATATGGAGACACATAGCTGGCAGTGGCGGATTTCTGTAGAGGATTGGGTGGCTTAAAGGTTTCAATGGGTGGACTTGACGACTGCTGTTCGACGACCGCCGTGGATACATGATAATGTGCCTGACTGCTACAGTTGGCATCACTCGAACTGCTGGCGGCGGCAAGCTTTGGCGTTGGACTCAAACTGGCGCCACTGGCATAGCCGCTGGTCAGAAGACTCCTCTGGCGACTGCGATGTAGACGCTTCTCGGCGTTGAGTTGCTTTTTGGATTGAAGCTTGTCCATGACCAGATCGTGTATGAGATCCTTTTGCTTGTTGCGCTCCTTGCTGATCTCCTCGAGTTTGCTATTTAGTGTGGGTATCTCAGGTACTTTGCTCGAAGAGCTGCTGCTGCGAGGACGCATTGTCACAGCTGATTCTTGGTCCTCCTCCTTTGCTGCCGCTGGTGCTGCTGCTCCTGCTTCCGCTTCTATCACAGTTGGCTGCGGCTGATGCTGCAGATTGGGCGCCTCACCCTTGGAACTCTTGCGTCGCTGTGTGCTAATCTCTGAGATGCGCTGTTGGAGCGCACGCACATACTCAAACTGAATCTGCATATCCTCTTCTGACTCCTTGGTTGCCACAGCTGGTGCGGGTGTCGAGCTGCTGTTGCTGCTGATGGTGGTCACTGCGGATTGTGTCGTCTTAGGCTGCTGCTCCGAGCTGCTGGGCGTTGAAATCTCCGCTTTGCCCGCAGCCAGCAATGTGGCAAATTGATCTAGGACTTTCGGCGATGAGGTATCCAGCGGACTCGTGACCACAGTTAAGGCCTCGCTCTCCTCGGTGGTGGTGGGTTGCGTTTGCGAGGTGACCATGCAGCCCAGACTATCGTCATCCAGTTCATTCAATGTGCTCGAGTCTGTCAAAGATTGCGTCATAAGTCGTGGCTCTTCATTTACTGGTGTCTTGGCGTCATCGTGCATTATGTAAGCACCTTGCTCGATGTAATCAATGCCCAGTTTCTCATCCCGCTTGGTCACGAGTGGCTGCAGCGGTTGCACTTTTGTTTGACTCGCCGCCGCCTTCTGTTCCGTCGTCTGTTTGGGAACACTTTCAATATATTCCATATAGCCACGATTGTTGAGCAAGGTTGTGTTAGTTGCTGAATACGCTTCGGCGCAGGAGCCCTCGGAGCCCGTGTCCATAAACTCAATATCATCAATATCGATGGCATGCAGGATGCCACCCATAACCGCAACGGGCGCCTGTTTGGCCAGCTGGTGGAGCACATCAGTGCTGCTGGGCAGCTTGGCTGACACCACTTGTTGGTTGTGGCGACGTCGATGATCCTTGCGTCGCTTCATTGTGCCCTTGTTGGAGTTGAGCACAAATTCCATATCGACAAAGTTCTCCGAAATGCAATCATCGGCCGTCCAATCGGACAGTTCCGTTTCTGTGAATACCTGACCGGTGCCGGTGTGTTCTGTTTCCGAATCAGAACCCCGCGAATGTAGCTCACCTGTCGGCGTCTTGTCGCTGTCATGCTGTGTGGGCGTTGTAGGCGTGTCCGGAGTTTTGGCCGCACTGCTACTTAAATTGAGCGTAACGGGTTTGACGACCTGACTGTGCTCCGGCTGGCGTTCGACGATCAAAGGCAAATTTTTCAAAGTCTCAATTTTATTCTCGTTCTTGCTATCAAATTTAAGCTTGGGTGGTCCCATCTCTGGCAGTGTTGGTGGTGCTGATACTAATTGGCGTTCTGCTTCGATAACTGTGCATTCGGCGGGCTCCGGAGTAGCTGTCACTGGTTCCACTTCCGCATCGTGATCGTCGTCCAGTTCGCTGGTTTTTATTGCTGCCACGGCTGGCGGAACTATGACGCCCGCTGGCATATCCAGAAATTTAACATCCTCCAGATCACCAATATATTTTCCATTCACAATCATCAGGCTGTCCACCTGCATTAGTGCGCCACTGCTATCGTGAACTTCCACACGTGGCACATTGTGCTTGCCACCACCTGCGGTCTGTGTATCCGGACTAGTTGTGGACTCCAGTATATAATGCTGTATGTCCTCGATGCTGGAGCTGCCGGAACTGGAGCAGCTGGTTGCACTGCTGCCTGTGGTAGATATAATCTCCGACTTTGGCTTGGTCCAGGGTATATTGGGCACCTGAATTTGCAATGAATCCTCCTGCTCCAAATAGTTGACTTTCTCCGGCGAGTCACGTTTCTCCTCGTCGGATTGACAGATCAGGGATTGCTGCTCCTCTTCATCAGCTGCACTGGCAGCCTCCTTCGCTGCCTTTATATCACCCAGAATATCAGGTATGCACTCTTTGACATCCTTGGACACATCTGGCTTAAGATCATTGATCTTATTACTGTCGGGCATCAGGGCAGACACCACCGCCACATTGAGCTCCGGACTGATGACAGCATCGCTTGTCGTTTTCAATTTTGGTGTCTCCAGTACGGTGAGATCAATAAATGGAACTGGTTTCTCCGGCGTAATTAGATCAATAACCTCGACGATTGTTTTATTACTTGTTGGCGTTGTCGGTGTGGTCTTCTTATTGAGCTGGTCCAACAGCGTTGCATTGACAGCATCAGTATACTCCATGCCCTTGTTCAGCTCGTTTTTACTGTTGACGAACACGTTCTCCTTCTCATTGTCCGTGGAGTTGCTCGATGGCGCCTTCTGTATCTTGAGCTCCACCCGAAGATCATTAATCACATTGCTGGTGGCGGAACGCATTAATTCATTTTGAGTGCTGTCACCGAGCTTGGTGCGATCGAGGAAACTACGCATTCCTGCACTAATATCACTGCTGGGATTAAGGAGCTTCTGGCATTCGGAAATGTTCGACTGGAAGCTGCGTATGCGCGAATCCAAAACTGAGGTGGATCCCGATTTTTGTATCTTATGGCCATTGGCCGGTTCCCCAAGCAGGTAGCGTTTCTTAAGCTCCAGGCTCTTCTTGGAGGCAATGCCTTCGGTGCTGGCAGTTTTGTTTAACAGATAGTCACCAGGTCGCGGATTCTGGAGCGGCGCACGTTGGCTGCCAATCAGCAGCGTCGGATCCACCTGGACCAGTGGCTTGAACTGTGGCAAAGGTGGCTGTGGCTGTGGCTGATACTTTTGCAAATAGCTGCCACCTTTTTCTCGCGATGCCAGCTGCTTCTGATGCAGACCCGAGGCACTGGCCGTTATTATGCTGGACTTGATCTGTAAGGTTGGGAAGGCATTGATTAGGTTAAGGATATTCTCAATTTTTCAAATACAATACAATTCTAACTGAACATTTTCCGTTACCTGTACTTTTGTGGGTTTACGCAGATGTGTATCATCGATAAAGATTTTGGGTGCCTGTCGTATAATCTCATCATTATCGAACTCCGAATCGGTGGATATTTCTGTGGCAGAGTTAAGTTCAACTTCGTCGGGCGATGTGCTTTCAGATTCGGTTTGTACCTGCAATTGTAGCCATTTGGCCAATAGGCATTTAGTAATATTTATAATTTTCAATCAATACATAAATGCAGTGCAAGAAACGAATAAAGAAAACATTGAAACAAAGCATCGACAAAATATGCGGCGGCTTTAGAGATCAGCAAGATCCTAAGCAGATTTGGATTATCAAACATGCTTAATTAGTCAAGAGCTTTTTGGATAATTTTTGTAGTTGTTTTTAACATTATTTTGATCAGCAGCTGCAAATGGCAATGGCAACGGAAGCGCCAACATCATCACATGCCTTTTAGGTACGATCCAGAATACAAAACGAACGAAACATTTTCATTGGGTTAGATCTTGAGTTTGGGGTAGAGTGGGGTAGATTTAGGCGGCGGCATTGGGTTATATAGGGGGTCACAGGGCACACAAAATAGCGAGTTGAACTGGACGGCACACGAAACAGTAAACAATTTTTTTCTATATGGTTTAGAGACTACAAACTTTTCATTTCTGCTCGGGGGTTAGCGCAACATTTCGTGTACAACTTTGATTGAATTTACCTTCATAGATCGTACCCAGATGCTTGATTTGTGTATTTATTTTGAAACGACATGTGGCTAACAAAGGTGTAACTCTCTCTCTCTCTCTTTCATTCTCTTTCTCAATATCCACTCAATGTGGCTAAATTTGTAGGCGTGGCACATCATAGGAGCAGACTGGCAGGCGGCAGGATTAGCATTAGGTTTCGGTTTCGATAATGGGTTGAACTGATCGATCTTATGATCAGCCTAAGAATCTAGGGTGTTTTTTTTTGTTGTTCAGGAGTAAAACTGTTTTTTTGTTTTTTTTTTTGGGGGGGTTTCATTGGTCAGGTGTTGGTTTCGGGATTTCATTTGATGGCCTCAGTATAGAAAATAGTTGCGTCGTCGCCTACAGTTTTTGTTGTTGTTTTTTGTAGTTGCAGTAGTTGTTGTTGTTGTTGTTGTTGATTAAATGTAAAATAGAGAAATAGTTTTTGTGATCATAGTTAAGGACTAAGAACAACTAAGAGATAACGCACGACTCTTTGCTGGCGGGCAGTCCATAGCTGGACATGTTGGACGATGCGGCGGGACTGCGTCGCCTAAAAAGATCGCTCAGACGTGAGCTGCTTGACGCTGTTGTTGTATAAGGCAAATAACTGGATGTTGTCATTGTGCTGGCCGAGTAGGGTCTCCTGCTGAGATAATCGCTGCTGCTGTTGTTGCTGAGGTAATCATAGTTGCGAGCATTTCGAATGGAGCTGGTGTTGGGAAACCGACTAGTTGTTGTATTGCCTGTTGTCAGTCCACTTGTGTAGTTGCGTGGCCTATAGCCGGATAGCTCCTCCTCCGGCTCGTAGTTGGTGCGTATTACATCACGCATATAGGGATTCCGTTCCACGACCCGCTCGTTGACAAAGTCACGCTTTCGATTGTGCAATCGCTTGCTGCGTTCGAGCAGCGCTTTTGTGCTGGCATCCACCGGATCATCATAGTTGACATAGCTCAAGGGACGAGTGCTTGCCACCGTTGTCGCTGTTGAGCGGGTGTCCGTCGTATCCTGGCTAGAAGGTGTCGAGCCACGAGATTGCAGGGATGCTGAAATGGAGCCACCAGTTTTGAGATCACTATATGATTTGGAGCTCTGGCGAGCGCTTGCCGACAAGGGCTTAAAAGGTTGCGGAGATTGCGAACGTGGCTTGTTATTGAATCTCTTGTGATTACGTCGCTTAGTGCTCATAAGACCAAGCACATCGTCCACTTCGAGCGAATCCTTGCGCTGTTGCTGTTCAAAACGGGTTCGTCCGTCGGGCCATTGGCGATTTTGGAAGGCAGCCGAGGGCGGAGAGTCGGAGCGTGCATATTCCGGCAGCTGTTGCTTCAGTGTCTGCTCTGCTTGCTCCTCATCATCGCTCTCAGCGACTTCAACGCTATGCTGGTTGGGCCAGGCGCGATCTTTGAAGACCTCCGGCACGGGTTCTTCGGCCGCGCTAACTTCCGGCACATATTTAGCCGGCTCCAGCTTGGGCAGATGTAATTTCTTGGGCATGGGCACAATCACCGGCTTGTTGTCCTGTAACACTATAAATGCAAACGAGCTGCGACGCGTGGAGTCCGCTGTGGAATCCACTGTCGAGTTGCTGTCATCGCCCAGATCCAGTTTCTTAAACATGGGCGGTGTTCCATCGCGCTTAATGGACTCCCGACGGCTGCTATTGTTGATGGCCTGGGTGGCTGCCCTTCGCTGCGTTGGCGTCTGTGGTGGCGTGGGTGGTGGCAGACTACGCTTACCGATGGAGTTGCCGCTGGAGTTGGTGCTGCTCTGTTGGGAGTCACGTCGTCGCTGCTCGGCAGCCGCTGTATCAAAGTTCTCGTCGCGCTTGATTAACGCCTGGCGGCGTTCACGCTCGAATTCCTTTATAATGCGCTCCTGCGCCGCCGTCGCATCATCCTCCACACTGGGCAGATTATTGAGCAGCTGTATGGAACTGATGGGTGAAACATCAGTAGCAGCAGCGGCAGCAGCAGCAGGCAAGCGACGACGCGGTGGCATTGGACTATTGGGCAACTTTTCCATGTCCCATTCCA
Organism: Drosophila cognata; assembly: GCA_035041535.1. Lineage (NCBI taxonomy): Eukaryota > Metazoa > Arthropoda > Insecta > Diptera > Drosophilidae > Drosophila > Drosophila cognata. The sequence goes on along the minus strand of JAWNLC010000571.1, from coordinate 3,958,074 downwards.
GGGAACTTTCTTTGCTGGGCGGGATTAGCGGCTGTTTGCGACGAGGCATTGGACTGTTGGGCAACTTCTCCATATCCCAATCCAGGGAGTTATCAGATTTGGATGGTGTTATTAGCTTACGTGGCTCATTGAGACTGCTTTGCGACGAGTTTGTGCTTTTGATTGAACCATTTTGGCTATCGGGCTTTCGCGGCTCTGCTTGATCGATTTGTATTTTTGGCACAGGAATTTCAGCACTGGGTTTTGGCTGAGTTACACCATTTCCATTCTTAGGCGCCTCCTTCACAGCATCAACCACGTCTTCCGCTGGTTGAAGTCTCGGAAATTTAGGAGTTTCTACCACCAGTGCTGATTGAGATCGCTCCTCTTCAGGCTGAACATTCTTAGTGTGCAGTTGCTGCAGCAAATCCTGCACAGAGGGTGGCATATCCTCCGGATCCAATTTAGCCAGCTTTTTCTTTAGGCGCTGTGGTGGAACGGGTATATTTGGTTCACTCGAAGAGGAGCTGCTCTTTTGTCTTCGCTGTGGCCTGGAGGGAAAGTGGGTGCCATCTACTTCATCCACACCTTGTTTTTCGGTATGCTTGAACCAATTGGGCTGATCGGGCTGCACCCGGCTCTCTGGTGCCTCATCGCGTTGACTTTCAGACACCTCATCGCGCTCGAGCGACTCCAGTTTACCCAGGAAATCACGTTCAGCGGAACTGTTAACCATTAGGTCAACCCTAGGGCTAATGCCCACCAGATCCTCATTGGAATCGAAATCTACATTTACCAGCACATCATCGGAAAATTCTCCAAAGAGCTTCTCAATGCTGTGGTCCTCGGAGCTGCCGCGCTTAACCACCGTTATAGGTTGGGCACTAGGACTCTTGCTAATTGTGGTGCACAGCGAATCTGCGTCTATGTCATCATCCAAATCAGTGACTGGCACTTGCGACTGGCACTCCATGGCCTCCACCATGCTCTGAAAGACCTCATCGACATGCTCGACATCGCGTTCCAATTCGATGCCGCTCAACGCCTCGAGCGCCTCCTGATTCAGCTTTTCGGTCAGTGAAATATCCGATTGTCGTCGAGAGAGCACCAGGCTGGACTGGGAGCCGCGTCGCGAATTGTTAAGCGATTTATCGCAGCCCGTTTTAGGCAGATTCCTAATATCCTCTACAACAGGACGCAGAGGTGTATCATCTGTTGCTGCATCTAAATCAAGAATCTCATCAAGAATTTCCTCCACGAGTGGACTCTTTGTCTTGGAACGCTCCAACTCCTTAGCCTCGGTGGCCTTCTCAATTAAATCCAAAATCTCAAAGTCATCTGGCACAGGCGTTGCCGGTTTCGGTGGATTAATATCGATTTTAGGTTCTACCTTCTTGATTTTTAGAGAGGTTTTCGTTTGCTTCTGCTGCGCTTGCTTTGCCTGCCGTGCGTTGCTAATCTTTGCCAGCTCCTCCAGTGAGTTATTGGCTTTTATGGGTTTTGGCGACTTTTTCTTTTTAATGGGAGACTTGCGCTTCTCGGGTGATTTGCGCGGTGCCAAACCAAAGAACTTGGCAAGCTTGGAGTCGTGATATTGCACGGGTAGTTCAAAGCCCCGAGCAGGTTCAGGTATTCGCTCCTGCTGCTGCTGCTGTTTTTGCTGTTCCTCTTTTTCTGCATAGAATTTGTTGCGTTTCTTTTGCAGAAAATTGGTTGCCTCGCTGCGCCATTCATTGCGCAGATGGTCCATGGTGCGCTCCAGATCACTCATCGAGTCAGTGATGGAGGCCAGGGACTCCCTTGATCGATTCAGGCTGCTCATATTGCTTGTGCTGGATTCCATGCGACGCAGCTTAAAGGCCGCCTGCTCATCGCTATTCTGCGATTGAACCGAGCTCATCGATTCGAAGCGTTTCAAAATATTCTGTACACCGCTCAAACGCTGCTTTGGCTCTAGATCAAAGTCACCTTCACCTAGGGATTTGGTTTTCAGGAGTTTCTTGCTCTGGCGTCGGGGTAAGCCCAACTCCAGATCGAGACCCGTTTCCTCGAGAATGCGTTCGATTTTATCCGAGAGATCACTGGGAGATTTGTCATCATTAAAGAGCTTCTGATACTCGGAGCTGGGTGAACGTGTCGCACCACCGTCCGCTAGAATTTCATCGAGTATACGCTCAGCTTCGTCACGTGGCAGCTGCTGCTCATCCGATTGTGTTTCGGTTTTTGGAGTCGCACCTGCTGCTGCTGCAGCCGCCGCTGCCTTCTTGGCTTTGGTGCCCTTGGGCACTATTTTCTTCACGATTTTGATCTTTCCCTTAGGCGTTGTTGTGCCTTTAGCTACGGTTGTAGTTGTGACTTTCTTTTCGGCTGGTTTGGTTGGGGCAACGAGCTTAACGGGTGCCTTCTTTTTGCTCAAATCCATGGCGCCGTCGAGCTGATGGTCCCGCAGACTGAAAGTGTTAAGAGAGGACTGCCTTTTAGGCGCTACCGGTTTAGACTTTGGCTCCGTCTTGGACTGTGTATCCTTGGTATCCTTAGGTTCGACTTTTTCCGGTTGAGGTACAGACGCCTCAGTTTGTGACCTCTTTAATCTATCGGCCACAGTTTCAACGGTGCGTCGTTGTGGCGCCGGGCTGCATGGAAAATACTTGGCTAAATCGACATCCTTTAGGGTTTTCTGATTCTTATTTGTATTGCCGGCGCTGCTTTTCTCCGGCTTCTGATTGGGAAAGTATTTGGAGAGATCTACGCTTGCTGTGTGCACTGTGGGAGTTACCATTTGGGACTTAATGTGATCCATAGTACCAGCAAAGCTACTGGCCCCAATTTCCTTAAGTTTGCTATTCAATTCTGGATTGGGTTGTGATTCCACATCGTCGTCTACATCCATCTCTTCGTCCTGCTCACTGCTGTGCTGACGTTGTAGCTTTTTTAAGGTGCCCAGCAAGTTCGCCATATGCGACTTACGTGCGCTTGGACTGGACTTGGAGCTGGCATTGCTCTTAATGCTGCTAGAGCGGCTCACATTCGCGCTGCTCTTGCGCTCCGGCTTGGGACTCAGTTGCGCTGCTTTCTTCAGACTTTCTGGCTTCTTGAGCAACTCCTTGGGTCGCTCTTCAAAGTTGGGTTTGCGTGGCTTCAGCTCATCGAGATTAAAATCAATGGTGGGTTTGGGTTTAGGCTCAGCAACCACCGTTTGGGGTGGACTCACAACCTTTTCGTATTTCTCATCAAACTTGGATTTGGTGGGTGCTGCAATTGTGGGTGTGGGTGTCACCTTTATGCCCGCAGCTATGGCTGCGTTCTCGGCCAGCCATTTCTCCTTGAGCGTTAACTTGCGTAATATGTCGCTTTTGACTAAATTTTCCTTTGCCAGCACTTCGAGATCCTTATTCATTTTGACCATATTGTTCAGATGATATAGCTTTTCGCTAATTGCTTCGATTTCGCTGCTAAATTTTCGTGGTTCATTTCGTTCCAGCTGCTCCATTTGAGCACGCGTGGGTGTTGCGATGGGCGTGGTCGGCTGACTGTGGGCCGACTCAAAGGAATTGGCCGACTTAAGCGAGCCGCGTTCCACATTTTCTTTATTCTCAATGTTCAACTTGAGCTTCTAATTATATTAATGATTTAAATACGAAACCAACACCATGACAAGGACAAAATTTTAAGTGGATTGTACGTATAGATGATACCATCAGAGTATACAACAAAATTAAATACAAAATAATGATAATAACATTAGTTTCCCATTGGCCAAGTGATAGCAATTTAGTGAGACTCACCTCCGTTTCGGTGTCTGTGGGTAAATTAACGGGCAATGGCTGCAGACGGACTTCCTCGCGTCGGAGTTCACGCGCCTTCTTAAACTCCTCGCCCTCCGTGTCGTCCTTGCCATCGTCTGATATAAATTTATAAATATGCAATAATTAAGTTAAGATATTCTAATATTAGTTTCTAACGAACTCACCGGCAATACCCTCGCTGGAATCGTAGAAATCATCGGAATCATCGCTATCCTCGCAATATTGCTTGCCAATCCAATCGGATGCCAACTGCAGGGTCTGCGCACCAAATGGCGAATCGTCCGCCTCCTCAAACATCTCCGAATCGGACTCCGTGTCCGACTCGTCCGAGCTGGACAGCTCCGACTGCGAATCATTGTTCGATTCAGGCAGGAAATTTCGACCAGACCACTCGTTCTCATCAATGACATTCGCCTCATCGTCGGACATGTTGTCGGCGGAGGCAGCAGCTCTTGTGGTTTCCAACAAATCCACTTGATCCCGGGTGGGTGTGGTGTCCATAGCTTCAACAGCGGTCTCAGCGGTTGGAGTTGGCGCTGCTTGCGGTGTGGCAGGTGTGGCAGGCTGTGTTCCAGCGGATCTCTGTGGCGTGAGAATATCAAACTATGAGTAAAAGTCTCAAAGAAGGCAAATCTTTTGCAACTTTGCTTACCCTCTTATTGATGCGTTGCGGCATAGGCTTGGGAGGCAGCCGAAAGTGTTGGTTGCAATAGAAGCGACCCTGCGGATCGTCACGATCGAAGGCATAGCCGCCGAGGCGTAGATTCGTGTGGCAGTGATGACACTTAAGGCAATTGCGATGCAGCACCAGACCCTCCACCGTCGTCTTCTCCATCAGATAAACCGTTTGCTTGCAGAAGCGGCACTTCTCAGAGGCTGCCTGCTTCTTAAAAGCCAGCGCTACCTTCGAGCTCTATTTGGGTGATTTGATGAAGCCGATTAGAAATATGGTAATATTGGGTTTATGCTTGTAATATGAAAGAAGGCAGTAGTCGGATGTAACCGACTGCATAATACTCTGATACAAGTGTAATAACAGCTGACAAAGAAGAAGGTAAACAACCCTCTTGCGGGAGTGGGTATTTGTGAGACTTTAAAGTAGTCTCGGAGATTTGGAGAACAATAATGAATAATAAAGTGATGTTATCAGTGATCTTTCGGATATTGTGACTTCTTGGTTAAAGTATAAAGTACTTATTTATATATTTGATATTCCACTTGCATTATCAGAGTATAACAATAATAGTTAACAGTTAAGTTTTGCGTATGTGCGTTTAAAATACAGATGAGTGTTAAATGTACATGTGGATGCGACTTGTGATTGTGGATGTGAGAACGGCCTAAGATATATACTATATATATAGAAGCACGCTAACAACAACAAAGAGCAACAGCAAGAGAGCAATAACAATAACAATACGCGGGGCACCTTAGACCAATAGGGACACAGACTAAGGGCTAAGTTAACACATAAGCTGTAAAGCAACTAAATATACAAGATAAACATAGGGATGAAAGAAAGAAAAAAAAAACCCAAAAATAATCTGGTGTTTGGAATACACCCAAAACTACTTACAGATTTTGGTATGACAGTGTTGGTTGTGGTTGTGGTGTTTGTAGTTGCATTGCTGCTCGCGTTCTTCTCATCCGAATTCGTTTCGTCCTTTTTGACAAACTGACCGGCGATGGAGGCGACCTTATTGCGTCCCCTCTCACCCACATCCAGATTGTGACCCTCTTTGAGCTGCTTGTCCAGATTCTTAAGCGTCGTATCGATCTCCTTGAACTTTTCCGCCTCGCGCGAATCCTGTCGCTGTGGTTTGGACATTTTGTGCTGACGTGCTTGGAACTGCTCCTTGCTCCACTTGGGAACCTTTTCGCGACCCTTGGGTCCATGGATTTCCGTCTTCTTGGACAGTTCGATCTTCTTCTCGATCTCGCGCACATTCCAATCGTTCGAATCGATCTTGCCAATGGCACGCATCAAATCTTTGGGTTTCTTATCACTGCCCTGTCCGGGTCGTCCCGTCATCCTTTGCTCCATATTCTTGATGCGATCACTGAACTGCTGATCTGCCTCACGCGGCAGTGCTGAGGGTATATCGCCACGTTCGCGATCCTGTATGGGGGGTTGGGGTTGTGTTTGTGGTTTCGGCGATGCAGCGCAATTGTTGTCAAGTGTTTTATTTGATTGGTGTAGGTGTCAGATTGCATTAATTATGGGGCGGGCATTGAAACGATTCAAAGTTGAGGGCGGGATTGGTGAAGAAATCAAAATTTTTATAAATTTAAATATTTATCGTCGTCGGTGGATTAACATAAATAATATAACCAAAACACACAACAAAAAAAAATAAAATAGTTAACAACAATTAAATATATAGCTAAGATTTTCAGTCGAGTTAGATGAACGAAACGTAGCAGAACTTGCTTTAGTATCTGGCAGCATATCAGCAAAATAAACTAACCAAAATTTCAGAACTTATAATGGTCGCTTGGAAATCAGAACTTTTCGACATTTGAATTGTACAGAAATTTGATTATTGATTATAACATTGAGCATTTTGAACTTATATGGAACTTTTTCAGACATATTTAAAATTTGTACTTTCTACTATAAATTCTAGTCAATACAATTGATGGTTCTTTACTTCCAGATTTTATAACTTTTTAGATATTAAAAACAAGGGTCTAATTATCAAGCGACCACACGTATGCATTAATTAACAAGTTTTTAGTAAGGCAACATGAATTTATAGCTTTTTATTACATTTTGACACATAGCAAAATATATGTTTTCCAAAATTTTCTTTAAGAAATTTTCCGTTTTGGAGTTCTTAAACGCGAAACCAGTTGACTTTTTAAGTTATACGGACACACAACTTTTGGATTAAGGCTTCCGCACAACATGCTATAAACAAGATTTCAGCTTCATTATTTTTGTTTTAGTTAGCCAATGCAATAAGTTCGTTTAGGAGCCTGCAGTAATTCAGTTAGTTAAGGAACAACGACTGGCCAAAGCGAACCAGCCAGGACAACAAAACATGAGGAGAGCAGAGAGCAGCGTGCAGCCAACATTGAAAAAAAAACAGGACAGGCAGGTAGGCAGGCAATCGAAGGACTCGCATCCAGCATTGCTTACGGGAAAGAGAAGCTTGCGCTCGAGATCCTTGACACGATCGTTGAAGACGGGCGCCTGTTGGCGATATAGGAATATCGAATAGTCCTCAAAGGGTGTGCCGTCCTCGGCCACGCCCTCAGCAATCCCATCGCCACCCTCTCTTAGCAATTTGCCCGCCTGCAGAAGCTGCAGACTCTTGTAGAAATTCTGCGTCTGATGGAAACGCTGCTGGCGTCGACGGCTCATCCTATCCAAACGATTCTCCTCGATCTCTTGCAAACGCTGCTGGCGCTCCTCCTGCACAGCAGCAGAGTGGAGAGTCAAGATTTGTACACAGGACACAAGATGCGTGTGTGTTTTTGTTTGCGGTTGGACGAGTGTGTAAATATAGTATGCGTGTGTGTTTTTGAATGAGACATAAAACGTAGACTAATCTAAATGAACTACATGACTAACGACTCGGTTTTAGGAACTGGTTAGGATCTGGATTTAGTAGAAAGATATGAAAGAAGTTACATTTACATAAGGTCATTTTTTTTAGCACGGACTTTGGACACTGAGCGAACTGACCTCGTTGATGGACTCGTATGCGCTTATGACGTTACTGATTTCATGAAAGAGAGCTGTTTTCAGTATGAGTTTAACCTTTTTTTTTATGGATTTTCGTTGTTTTTGGTTTTGTTTTTTGTTCGTATGACAAGCGATCAACAAGAAATTACAATTAATATTAAATGAATGTATGAAAGAGAGAGAGAGAAAGAGAAGTAGTTGTTGACACAGTTGAAAGGTGATGGGCTCTTCTCCTACACATAACAAAATGATATTACTAACTTATAGAACTATATATACATATAAAAAAAAAACAAATTTTGACTGTCGCCATCACTTTTCAAGCTGCTTTTAATACGCGAGTGAACCTTTCCATGATATAGTCGAAACATTTACTCACAATGTTCGCCGTTTTATCAGCCTGGCGGCGTTTCTTCGACCGACGCGGCGTATCACTTTGAGCTGAAATAGAGAGAAAGTGATCGAGTTAGGTTTGTTATATAAAAGAGGGTTAAGTAATGAGTTATCCAGCTGCTAGTCGAAATATTTGAGAAAAGAAAGGACCTAATTAATGATTTCTATTATAGCTCTACGATCGGACAAAAAGTGCCTTTGTATATTATTACAATTTGATCTACAAAACAATCAAACTGAGGAATAATCAACAATTTCTTGTTTGAAATTGATCAAAGCTTTGATTCAATAGTTCTAACAACGGTTATAATTTTGTGAAAAATAATATTTCTAGAGTTTTTAAATTGTAAACTTGAATATATATTATTTTTATCTGCTTATGTTAGTGTTAAGATGAGAGTTCAGATTGGATTTAATATCGGAGTGATATCTAAAGAATTTAGAGAGAGCCGATTGCTGTCAATACACGGACTATATTTTATGCAACATGCTTTCTGGTTTTTAATGAACAACAAATTTAATTTTATATATTCATGATGCACTTGATTTTTTTGCTTTTTGCTTTGTTATAGTTATCTTCAACACACCCTGTTGCACGTTGTTGCTGCTTGCCGCACCGCTGGCAGCTGGGCCGGTTGCTGAATTAGCTGCCAGATTGCCGCCACCGCTGTTCAACAGCTGCTCGTGGCGACGCTGACGCTTGGCGCGCTCCTCCTCGAGGACAGAGCGTCGTTGGACCGTTGTGGGCACATCGACGGCATCCTGCATGGGCGACTTGGCCTTGGGCTTGGTCTGCAGCAGCTTGGAGAAGTCCGGCGGTGCGTGCGTATGATTGATGCGATACTTTTGACGCAGATCACTAAAGTCCATCTTGGGATGCTTGATGTGCGGTATCTCGCCGCGAAATTGCTCACAGATTTGGTCCATATAATGGAGCCATATACGCGACTCGACATCGGTTAGATCCATCGATTGCTTGGCGGTCATGATCCGATCAATATGCAATTCGCCCTCTATCACGGCAAATGCAAGCTCATTGCACTCCAGGGGACTCATGTCCTTGGTGGCAGCATAATCAATTAGATCGGGTCGATAACTGGCAATAAATAAGGAATAAGGAATAAGCTTATGATAAAGATCTTTTAAGGATGTCACTTACCGACTGATGAGCGCACATAGGACACGACCATTGCGAAACACATCCGAGGGTTCTTTGAGCTCAGCGGCAAACTGATGCGTTGCAAGCTGTACGCTGATCCAGCGCAGCAATGAGGCAGCTTGCGGCAAAGAATCTGTAAAAGAAGAGCATATGAATAAAGCTTCTATGTCAAATTCAATCTTTTTGAACTCGCCTCCGCTGCGTCGCTTGCGTTTGCCCGGAGTCTGCACATTGGGTAATAAGTTCAACGCATGCGAATCCATGAAGGTCTGTTCGAGAATCGATGGATCATCAGTGTCAATTAGATGCTTCACCTGCCAACTGTTCACAGATTCGCGATTGAGGTTTGGATAACGTGTGGCCGGATCCACCGTATAGGCGCTAATATCACGTTGCAGGGTATCGGGTGTGGTCTGATTTAGCAGGCGATAGATGCTCTCACGCTGCGCCAAAACGCCAAGTGTGCTGTTCTGAGGATTTGACCACAGCTTGATGGCATAGGCAGCATCCATGCTGGAGAGGAAACCACGTGCACAACCCGAGCCCGTTGGCCAGAACGGTTCGAGCAGACTGTCGCCGACAAGGCACTGCATCAGACGGCAACCCTTGCGCACCAGGACGCGGCAGGACATCTCAGCGGCAAACATGGAGGTGAAATCAAACATGGCCACATCCGGTTTGCCATAATGATTGACAGCAAATTCCAGATTGGGCATTTGATATTGTGTGGAGAACTCTGCCGCTTCCCGTGCATAATCATGCAGCTTCTGTGTGTCCACATTGGCGGCAGCGAGCAACTCCGCGGGATCAGCCATATCCTCAATGATCACACCCTTATCGATCAGACTATGCTTTTTGGCTGTCATCACAAAATAATGCGTCTCATCCTTGTAGTAGACAATATTCTCGAGATCAATGCCCGTGCGACTGTATAGCTCTTTGAAGAAGGCCTGATTGAAAATGAAGGCAACACCGCTAATCTCCTCCACTTTGGCCTCCGCCTCCGTTTTCTTATTGATGAAATTCGCTGTGATGGCAATGGCCAGTTTGCCACGAAACTCCTTGCGTCGAAAGTCCAGCATATTTCGCTTGCCATCGGCGCCAATTAGGACATCGAATTCATAATGTGATACGGGATGATCTGCTGGAGTAACGGCAGCATGCCAACCACTGTGATCCTCACTGGGCTCCAGTGGATGCTCAAAGCTAACGCCCTCATGGATCTCAACGCCTAGTAGGAGGGCGACCTTCAGCAGCATGCATTGCAGCTGCCTGATCGAGATGTGATCGATAGCACCAGCACAGAACTTGCCATAGAACTTCTTGGCGCCAAGATTCCGCAGATCTGTGATGACAAATGGCCACAAGTGGAGCACATTATTTCTCGTAATCCGATCACGTTTCTCCAGCACCACCACTTTGGCACCGAGTAGTTGAGCCTCAATTGCGGTCCGCAATCCACAAGGACCGGCGCCAATCACCAGGACTCTGGTGCCGGTGCAAGCATTCCCCTTCCCATACACACGATGGGCGGCACGTGCGTCGAACTTCTTCCACAACGCCTGTGCCTTCCACGAGCGCACCTTGGCCTTGAGCTTTGGGTAGAACTCATTAAGCGGGGAAGGACGCAAACCAACCGCCTCGCACATGGCTCGATGCAGTGCCAAAATCTGTCGCATCGTTGTCGCCACACAGAGCAGATTGAAGAGCTCGGCGGCTTCGGCGGCAGCGGCATGTTCGGCCATTAGCAGCGCCTGTTGTTGTTGCTGTTGGGCCGTCAGGAGCTGTTGTTGCTGCTGTTGCTGCTGCTGCTGCTGTTGTTGTTGCTGCTGCAGCTGCTGCTGATGGTGCCGCTGATGCTGGCGGCTCATGCTACAAAGAGATAAAGAAGAGGTAGTATAAGAATAGATGTGTTTACCAATTGGTATTTAGAATTTTTTTTAGCCTGATTACCATATATAAGCCTATATAGTTATTGCATATAGACTCAGAGAAAATCAGAACATGATATTGATTGTTATTTTTAAGCACAATTTCAGGTGACATTTTATATTTTACATTTGCATTTGGCATTGCTTGTTTAGCCTAATATAGTAATTTCTGTTAATTAGTTTTCTATTACATTCAATTGAAATTCTTAACAAGTTCGTTTGCATTAAGTCCCCACCTCAGCTGTCAGTTTTCCTCTGTGTTTGTCTTGCTGTCACAATTAATTATTAAAAAGAAAATAAATTATGTTTTCAGCCATCTTTTCAAGTCAACGAACCAACCAAGTTCGAAATTGAACAGAGAGTGAGAGTGATTTTGCTCCAATCTTTTCTTTGTTATGCCATATCCGACTTTTAATACAAAGAAACAACATTACACGTTCATAGCTGAGATCTGCCAAGTCTCTTGTGCTCGAATAACTGGAATAAGCTTACGAATTTATTTGCAAGCCATGCTTTAAAGCTGAGCAAGGAGTCAATTTACCCTTTCCTGACAACTCTCAATGTTCTAAGCAACGGGGACATTTCTTTGTCGCAGCTACTGTTGTTGACAACAAAAACGGAAAGTTGCTTCCTCATAAACTGAGAGACAACAATCTGGTCTGAGCAAGATGTGAACGTCAATTAATGAAATTAAAAGCAAATATAAATCACATATTAAAGAAGCGCATAAAGTGACGATTACTCATGCATGTAAGCTTTTGTGTGTGAATTGTGCTTTGTGGATTGGAATTAAATGGAATGAGATCGAATTGGATCGCCATAACAAAGGAGTAAAGGGAAAACTACGATGCTGACGACAATGACAACAAGGTAGACGCAAAAGGGAAATGAGCCAATGAAAAGCTAAAAGAGACTTGAACCTTTGGCGTGGGCGCTGCTAGACAGGCAACAACCTGACAATGGGTCCAAGGAACATCAAGCTGAGTTCCGACAACATACACATATACAAAAATATTCACATATATATCCACATACATATATATATGTATATATATATATATATATAGAACAGTCAGTGGCTTTTGAAAATGAACTTCAAAGCAAAGTTGGAGGTTTGCAATAAAAATGAAAAGTAAACCACGAGACGGCACCAAACTTAACTTGGCCTTTGTTTGCGAGGAATGCGGCATCCCAGAGAATGTTGAAATTCCCAAAGGCAGGCAGCGCACAAATGCAAAGCTATAAAATAAAAGTGCTCTACAGACAATGCTCGCCTAGGGAATACCCTGAACTCAAACCTGAGTTGCCAGCAAAACACACATTGCAAACCATGGAGAATTGTTTACTAAATATATTCTATTAATATTCTCTGATGATTTAAATATGTTCATATAAACAACATTCAAATAGTTATATATATATTGATCGATTGTGAGAATTTGGGGAAACTATAATCGAATTTAAGGTTTGGATTAAATATGCTTTATGAGGACCTAATCCAAAGATCGATCAGCTCTTGATTGTCGGCCCTTTATCGTTCTGGTATATTTTGGTTAACATTGTGTTGTCCGTAGTATATATTTTTTTTCACACATCATCATACCCATTTTCACACTTTGCTAATGGGCACAACACTCACGAAAACAAAGGACCAGTTGCCGCAGGCAACAGCCACTGGCAGTGGCTGGTAGCTAACTTGTTGCTTGGCCATGTTACCCGGACACCATTCATTGCCCCATTTTGTGTGAATGCGAATGAGGTGGAAAATAATCGCGTTGTTAACTACTTAGGTTATATATGGGACTGCCATTGGTGAGTTTATTGCACTGCACGGCAAGTTCACTGAGCGCACTTGTTTGTAGGTTTTCACGAATTTTACAGTTAAAAACAGAGATATATCTGTCGAAGCACAAACAATAAATCAAATTTGCAGCAGTGTCAAGGAGAGTGAGAACAAATGTTAGTAAATGCCAACAGTTGCATCTCCCGGCGGCGTTGGCTCCAAGAGCTCCCCGGGAATGGGACGTCGTGATAGCATAGCATGTGATCCATCATCCAATAGCTCCAATTTGAGCATCAGCTTCGATGGTTGCGGCAAAACATCAGCGTACTGGCAGTCCAGTGATAGCATTTCATTCACATACTGGTCAATATCATGGCGCAAGTGTTCAATTGTTGTCGCATTGATTGAGTAATGATAATTGCGATATTTGAAGAATCCATGATGCACACCAGCAGCGAGCACATCTGCAACGACGCGACGAATGCGATCACCTTCCAACTTATAGATGTTGGCAATGCGTTGAGACACCTCCTTCAGATTGGCTGGGCGACCCATCACTTGCAACACCTCAATTACTAACGCACCAGATTTTTTACCCAAGTCCAATGGATGCATTGCGAGTGGGAGTTGGGATTTTATCTATATATATTTTTCTTTATTTACGTTAACTTATTAAATGTGTTTACAAGAAATTTATGCTTTCCGCTGAGCAACCGTTAAAAAATTGATACTCGAAATATATGTTTTTTTTGTCGCTAGCTTTAAAGTGTATAACAAACTGAATAATAAAAACAAATGACGTTCTAAAATGATTGACAGGAAAAACAACAGCAAGCGTACAAAAGGAGAGTGAAACGAATTCTTTCGTTTTCCCTCAATTGGTTCGACTTTTACACACATAGGTAAATATCGGTATATATATTTCTTAATGCGCTGCAGAAATCAAGCATTTACAGTATTTCATTATTTACTGTGTACAAAAGTAAAGCTAAACGATTAATGCGTTAAATGAAAGGCAAGTGCACAATGGCTGAAGGATAAACAGGAAATTCCATTCTCTACCAAAAACCTAACCGTTTAACTGAACACAAAGGGGACTATCTATTGAAATTCCTATTCCATTGCGATTTCCGTTCAGCTGACAGTGGAATGCCTTTCAACTGTTTTTCGATAATAAACTTAACCCTTACACAGACAAATTATGTTTAAGATATCCTTGCTTAACCGTGGACCTTATAATTTATCATTTCTGTCGTCTCATCGTCTATTAAAACTTCACATTGGGGTGCAAAATACGGAAATTCGATTGGCGCCATGAAAACCATAAAAAACCGCACGCACGATGCTCGAGTTTGAGTCAGAGCGCGTCAAGGAAAAACAAGCAATAATAGTCTTTGTGAATGGCCAGACTGCCACATACCCTGTAGCTGATATTTTTTAATATGCACATCGAATTTAAATTTAATTACCACAAACTGTGTATAAAGACTAAAAGTTTTAGTTGAAATTTAATTAAATACATATTAAGGATCTTTGAATAAAGGTATAAAATTTGACAATGTCTGCATCCCAATATCAAGATTCCCCCTTCTTTACGTTACTCAAATTAAATGTATATAAAAAGTAAATAAATGTAATACATAATATGTAATACAAACATTTCATTGATAAACACAACTAGATATTGGTCTGTAAAAACTTGTTGATTTCATATTCAAAGCACGCCAAATGAGTTTTAAAATATTTTGCCAGACGGTGAGAATAAGTTTATTTGGAAATAGGATTCTTGTGAGTAAAAAAACGTACATATTTATGATGCATGTAAACAGCTTATACATTTATTAAACTAATATTTAACTTTTATTGTTTGACCTTTGAACGAGGCGAAATTGAAAAAAGCTGACTTGAGTGTGCAATTAAGTGCTTGTCAGACTCAAGATACCCTCTTAGCCCTCAACTATATAATATACAATATAGTACATAACCACCTACAGAGTTGGGGTTTTTGGCGACGTTCTGACGCGCTTGTTGTTTTTCACCCCTCACTGGCGCTCTCTTCCTCTTTATTTGCTCGTTCTCTCTCTCTCCCCCTGGTTTGCCACAAACTGTTTGTTGAGCTTGCCCCCAATAAAGGCGGCATGTGACACATTCGACCCACAACAGAGCATATTATGTCACTGGGGAGCTCATCGAGGTGGCTCAACATACACAATTCAACATGGCCAAAATGACGAAAATGGAAATTAAAGTCAGAAGTAACTGGAAAGTTAAATGCTTATCGATTTTGTGCACATCTGTTTAGAGTCGAGCCAGCGTAATGTTCTGTTTGTTGAGGCAGGAGGAGTGAGACATTGACGGTCGCCAAGGCAAATAAATCCTGCTTAGCAGTAAAAGGGAAGCTCGTTTTGAAATTTGCATTGTTGTTCGGATGACTCATCCATTGCGCAAAATACCGAAAAAAAAAAAATTTCGAGGGTTGTACTTTATCTGGTTTGGACGTCATACAACAAACACAATCCGATGATAGATGGACAGGTTTGCAGATGCGAAGTGTTGCACATGGCGGCCGGACAAGATCAAGGTTTTATAATTTATACGAACCATTTCTCTAGAGAGTACACTCAGCAAAAGCTAGGCCATTTTTGTTCTCAAATAAGTAATAAAGCTAACATATTGGGGCAACTTGAATGAACAGAGATATAAATTCTAATTGCAAGAAGGTTTTTTTGCATACGCAGCACTTAAAATTTAAAGTAATTCCATTTATCTTCCACTTGACTATTTAAACATAGTTATTCTTCGAGTGCAGCAGAGCAAATGGTTAATACAACACAGCGCGAAATCAAATTGGCCAATTGCCAACAAATTTCATAATTATTAATACACGAAAAGAATGTTGTTTGCAACATTCATAATTCGTGCTCGAAAATTCGCATATTTTCGTATTTGTCCCGATTACCTGCACGAATATTCGATGGTTGTTGTCTTATTTCACTTCTGTTTCGTTGTTGACAATTATCAAATGTTTTTCTGTCACCTGCACACAAAATTTTTCACAATTTATTTTCACAATATTTGTCGTTAAAGTTGCGCAGTCGAAAGCCGACTAATTATAAGTGAAACATCTCCGATGAATGCGAGCGTTTTTTATGCAATTTGCGAATAATGAAAAAGCGCATTCATATATTGATATTGAGATAAAGATACTATACTTCCTAGGGACAGGCAAACAAAAGAACAAAGTGAAATAATGCCGTAGAAGGCAAACAAAATATTGTGAACTCTAATTATAGGTATAAAGATATTGTATCTACGACACCAAAAAAAACAGCGCGTAATACAAATGTTTCCATAATCAACATACAAAAAACGCACAACCAACTGATAATGTGATTTATGAACAAGCAGGCTGGCGGGGAGGCGGGCAGAGCAAGGCCGATAAGAAAGTGAAGAAAGGAACAAAGTCCCATAGTTCCAGACACTTTCTAACATTGTCCAGTATAAATATATATATATATATATACAGATCGGCATTTGGACATGTGAGTCACGTAATCAACATATATTTCTATGGCTTCATTTGAAATTGATAGAAATATGCGAGAAATACGTGAAAAGTTTGTCAAAGTCATTCAATCAAATGGGAACACATCGGAAAAAGGGTACTGAAAAGGCAACTGAATCTGATATGAGGAGGGGAGGCATATAACTAATTGAATGCTATCAACACATATCTATTGATAAGATTAACTTGCTTGCTCTTTATTAGAACGAATTTGGAAATTGGGAAAACAATTGAATTTACTTTACATTAATTAAATAACATGATTATTACATAACTCTAAACTTAACTTGAACAGAGAATATTGACTTCCATAACACCAGATTATTTGCAAAATCACTTTGCATATGGTATTTTCAAGTAGAATTCCGACGGATCCGAATAATGCTTCGTCTTAAAATCCCCGAGAGACGGGTAATTTGTAAAACAAACATACATACATACATATCTTAAAGGGCGTCAGACAGAAAATGCTTGATTGATTTGTTCGCATGCTGCAACAGAAATTGTTTGCGCCAAATGTTTTCTAATTTTGGCAGCCAATTGCGCCAATTGGGCGGCAAACGTGGCGCAAAAATGTTCAAATTGCAACAAGCTGATTTATGACAAGCAAAACAAAACCAAAAAAAAAAGAAAACAGCAAGAGAAAACAAAAACTGATCAATTTCGGGGCACAATGCGGAAATGCCGCAGTAGCTGAGCGGGTATATCAGTATACATATATGTATATTATACGAATACCGATATATATATATATATATACATTTACAAAATATATTGTCACTATGGATCGTTTGTGTGGTGCACAAGATGACAAGCAAAAATTGAGGGAAAAGAAATTTTAATGTAAACAAATGTTGATTAGTTGGAAACTCGTCGCGTATTTTGGTAGAGAGCCAAAATAATTACCCATTGTTATAAATTTCTTGACAAATCTAATCTGACGGCGACAGACATTTACGAATAAATCAGATATAATTATGAAAAATATATCAAAATTATATTTGCCTTAAATGGCTATTATTTGTTTAAGCGAAAACTCAAGGCACATCATATTTTAAGAATAAAAAAAAATCACATACAATTTTTTAAAGTTTGCACTCAAAGTTTTTGCACGACGATCAAAATAAATTAAACTGAAATGCAAAAGCATTTTGTTAATTTGTTGGGCAACATTCAAACTTAAAATAAAAAGTCAAGTTGCCAATGGCTAAACACAATACGCTTGAAATGTTTCATTTGCAGAATCGCTATTATTAGATACTATGAGAAAATTGGGTCAGCAACCGATGCAGTGCCCACAGCATAGATATAAAGAAGCCCGCAGTCAAACATTTAGCAGCCAGACCATATAACTAGCAATAAGTGTTATCTTTTGAAGATTGAACACCCTTGCAGATATGACAAAATCACTTAAGCTGACAAGATGCTGTGGCAGACTGGGGGATCAAAAGATGTCACTTTCAGAAACATGAAGTCTAGGTTGTTAAACAAATGTAAATCCCTGGCGGCAGAAAACTGCATACTTTTTTATACAACTGATGTATGAAAATTGGGAAAACTGGGGAAGGCAATTCTGAGCATGGGCCAAAGTAAAATCTTCTTCATATTGGCTTAAAGCGCATATTCAAAGTTTCTTGAATTAACTTCCGATTGGTTGTCAGAAATATATATTTATATACTTTTTAGTATATAGTTGTGCGTTACACATATATAGAGAAAGAGTATTTGTGAAGCGTCACGTTGGCATCTCCTTTTTTTTACATAAATATTTATTTATTAACAAATACAATATCAAATGGCCTTTTAATTGATTTTAAGTGAGTTGAGGACAAACAAAGAGATCGAATTAAATGCAAAATCAATTTACTGTGTTGATAACTGGGCACAAAATGACATCAGACACGCGCTACTCAACCCTATCCGCACTCAGCATTCCTACTTTCTACAGAGACTACTGGCTGTCACATGATTTCCATGTATAAAATGTCCTTACAAAATCGCTGACATCATTTGCACAGCTTCAAATGCTGTCATGCTGTGAAAGTGTAGAGTGCTACACAAAAGTATCTCGTTCTGATTTCCGGTTAAGGGATACGCTCTATTATTATGTGCACCTACATTTAAATACAATTTATGCTCCGCCTGCACAATATGCTTGCACAGCGAGAAAATTTTAGGTATTTCAATTAAGTTGGAATGACTTCGCATCCAGTATTTACAATTTAAGTCAGCACAAAACATGTTAAACAAGCAGAAGATTATTCCTGTGAAATCCTACGATTCGATATTAAAGTTTTAAATCCAAATGTAAGAAGTGCTTTCAATTGAAAAACATTATTTTTTCTCTCAATGTATGAGCTCTGAGCAGTTGTTGGGGGCGCAACCGGCTCTGTTCCATTTACAAATCGGATTCGGGTCATACAAAGTTGATTATTGTTGTTGGTGTTGTTGTTGTTGCTGCAAATTTAATAACAATTTGCATAAATTTACAGACTAATGCTGCAAAATGATTTTACATACGGAATATTTGTTGTGTGTGGGCCAGGCCATAAATCGGCGCTCAGAGCTCTACTTACTTCACTCAGTCTCTCTCAGTCGAAGGCGTTAGCTTGTAGATCTGTCATAAGTACATGCAGCATTAACTGTAAGAAATGAGAAAATGTTAACATAAATTAGTTAATGTTTAATTATCGTATGCAAAATAAAACCAAATTTATGCCTGCTAATACTATAGACATATTTCAATGTTAAGGCCAATTAGAGATTTATGTTTGTGAAATTAACCAATATCAGATCTGGCACACAAATAAGCAATCAATTTTTAAAGGTCTATCCGCTTGTGGCCATTTCAATTTTATGGAAATCGCGTGGGTTGATTGACAAAACTTGTATTGTCGAGAAACTAGAAACTATGTACAAAACAATTATGTACACTCGAAAAAAATCAATTAATATTTTGTAATTGCCGAGATGAATCAATTTTGTAAGCCGGACAGGTTTAAGCGCCAGCTTTAAGAATACTTAAATATGTAATATGGCCATGATAAGCTTGCAATGATATTGCTTCAACACTTACTATTCTTCGAGTGTACATAAAATAATTGTTTTTCATATGTGTGGGTTTGTTGATTGAGGTGATTTTTTGTTTCTGTATTCTGTGTAAGCTGCAGCTAATCGCAAAAAATACCTGAGCTCGGAATCCATCAATAACAAATGCAAACTTACAATCTGAAATAATATTGGACAAATACTCAGTTTGTTACTAGTGAAACTAGCAGGTGTGCAAGAGGCATTCACCTGTGCACGTTTTTTTTTTTGAATGATGGCAGTTGGAATTTTACTTCTTGGAGAAAAAACTTAATACGCATCATCACCTGCGACAGCTTCACATAAAATGTAATTACCAAATGATTTTATTGTTGCTCAAGTTATTTTTTTTTTTTTTTCTTTTACAATTCACAGACGCTATGCATTGAGCATAAAAGCGCAGTGTGCATACAAAAAAAAAAAAAAAACAACAACAACAACAATTGCAGCACAAAAAGATAAACAAAATTTTTTGTACAAGCCGTTGCCGGCACGAAAATGGCATTAAAGTCAGCTAAGACGATGCTCAGACGAAATGCGATGGATAAGGCTATAAGGCTAGACAGCAAGCATTGACAGCAACAACAACACAACAACAACAACAACTGACGTTCAAAAAGGTGTATAATGCAGCAACTTGGCCAAGTTAAATAACTGAGCTTAGGCACAAAATCACGTGGCCAACATCAGCCAGCCAGACAATGAAAACTACCGTAAGTTACAAGCTTGCTTTTAGATGATCGACTACTACTACTACTCTAACTGCTCTTACAAGGTTTGGATAATTGTTGATGTCTTCAGAATATACAGGTTACAAGAAACGTTTCGGTTTCATTTCTTTCGTATTTCGTAATCGAGCTTTATAAAAGTACAGATCAATTTTATGAAAAGTTATATCTCTAAGATTGTGGTTTTTATTGTTATCGAGAATCGATTTGTAGGGGAAGTAATCGACAAATTAAATAACTTTAATCTGCGTATGGTATTGAAGAACAGTCATTCTCTAATTGTCTGGCTTTTAAAGTCTACATAGTCCAAAGGAACAGACAGGCTGATCATGATCAAAAATATATATATATATTTTATGGGTTCAATTTACCCCTTTTACGAAAACTCAATAGTTTTTGGGTCTACAAAAGGTATGTGCCCAATGGGAAAGCAGTCTATCCATAAAGGACGCATAATTCAGGTTTTTTAAATAAATAATTCCACACACAAAGAGTGGAACCAATTGTTAAGATTACTTTAATGTTTCTCTGAAATTGATGTTATCCACAGTTCTCAAAAACTACGAGACTGGAAATATAGTTTACATCTCTCTTACATCCGGTTATAAACATAGTTGTTGGCTAAAATACACGCTGCAAAACACTTGATCATTTGTTAAGCCACAATGTGCATGGCTTTCTTTTATTAAACCCATGACCCATGCGTTATAAAATATCACACAAAATACGTGGAGTAAAAAAAAACGTTGCAAGCCTATTGACAAAACCATGTGGATCATTGTGGCAAACGATAGCCAATAATAACAACAATGGAAATAACTGGCGCGTTTTTTATTTGTTGTTGTTTTGTTTTGCCATTTTTGGCAGTTTTTGGCTGCCGTTGCTAGTGAATGAAATTAAATGTTTACCCCTTTTGTGTAGAAGAACGAGCGATGGATGCACAAAATAGTTAGCCCAATGCAAAAAGCCAATGAGTACACTAAGAAAAACTCAGAAAATATTACTGAAAATTAAATATTAAAAAATGATAAGGATTGTGGATTAAGTTACTCGATTTCTACTTTAAAGAAATTAATAGCGTAAATGTTGAATATTTATAAATTGAAAAAAGATATATACAAAAATGTTCAAATTGTTTTGATGAATGTGTGTTTAGCTTTTGGGCAGGCAACCAACACCAACAACAACAACAACAACTCGTTTGTTGCCGCTTGCAGTAAGCGTCAAGTTGCCAAAGTTGGCCAAGTGTGCAATGGCAAGTGTTCAGTTATTTTTATAGCCAACTGCAGCAACAACTAAGCAACTGCAGCAATAACAACAACAACAACAACAACAACAACAACAACAACAACAACATAAACGACAAGTGCAGGAGGGAGTGAAATATGATTGCAAGCCGCCGCCAGCGTTCAGCGGACGCCTTAAGGAAAACTTGAAACTGGCTTCCATTGTTGGTCGGGACTTTAACGGTCGTCATTGACGTCGACTGCGGCCTCGTCACGACGTCAGCGTTAGCTGCGGCGCTTTCACTTGCGCCAGCGACTTTTCCTCTACTATAAAAAAATAACTTGTTTGCTTTGCTCTTTGAGCTCCCTGTTCGTAACTTGTTGTTGTTGTTATTATTATTATTGTTGTTGTTGTTGTTAATGCCCGCAGCTGTAATTCTCGTTGTTGCTGTTCTCTTGTTGTTGCCTTATTATTTTTGGCCTAATAAACAGCAACAAATTGAATTCTATGCATTAAACGGGTACTGACCTGAACCACACCCAAGAAAGATAAAAAAAACAACTTTAATTGAATTTACTTATGCAAAACCATTTTTTTTTCTTTACGAAAAATATGGGAAAGGGAAATATCGTAACATATGTATAATAAATTTGAGTGGTATGCAAATATTTGGATAAATAAATTGATGCTGTCGATTGATGATATAATAATGGGTGCAGAGCTTGACATTTAGTTATTTATTGATTGGCGAAAGGTGTCAACAATCTAAATTGAAATCTTACAGGGTGCTTTTTATATATTCATTGGATTAGTATAAATTATTTTTGTTTCTTATTGTTGAAAAAGAACGAATATTTTTGAAATCAAGTACAAAATGCACATTATTAGCATATTTGCAGTTAATCTACTTCTCAATTTAAGAAGTTTAATTCTATTCTTAAAATAAAAATATCATATCTCACTCTACGTAATCCTGTTCTATAATTTTATGAACCCACTTTTTTTTTAGTAATAATATCCTACTTACGAACTTTGATATTATAAAAAACATTTTTAAACTAAAAATGTTATCTCTGGTCAATGATTTTGGTAATTGTCAAGTAGTTAACAATAATATTCTATGTTCATTTCTAAGTGTATAAATAAACACTGACTGAAGTAAAGTCAAATTGTTAGCTAATGCTTATCTAATGACAATTTTTCACCTCTTATCAATGACAATCTGTGACTAAGGCATGTATTTTACAAGCTTTAGCTAGTTTTACACACTACTTAGACTTATTCAAATACCAGTTGCAGGCCATTCATATTTTTTACTAGTGGAAAAACAAAAGAAACTGCACAGACACGAACACAATTTGTACACAGTGTGCCTAGGCCGGCACGAATAATTGAGATAAGAGCATCATCAATTAGTCATCTTGTTTAATGTTGCCCATTATATTTATGCGGTTAAGAAAGATATTTAAATGCTCATTTACATTTGTATCAATAGAATCGCGCTAAAGAGGCACACATTTGCTGTGGAGGCCTCGGTTTTTAACCTCAGGCCCAAGACGTGGGCATGTTGCAGCAAGTGTAACCTTAGACACCATTTTATATCATACACAAAACGAACGAAGTCAAAAACAAAACAAAACCAAGACCATTAATATACACTAAGTGGGGAGCTTCACTTCCTATAATAAACGCTGACAAACTCAAATTTGGTATGTTCGAGGGTTACTTTAATGGTTTTTGTAACTCTTTTAAGATTACATCATAACTATGCCATAAAATCAATATTAATTCGCAGCGTAATTTAACATACAAAAGTCAAACTCAGATTTATTTCATATCATGAAGTACTTCTTTTTTAAAGTCTATATTTAATACAACATCATAATAATCATACTGTGACCTCAAATTACATAAACATAAGCTTAGGAAAGAAAAAGGGTCAAAGATTAATTATTAAATAAATAGGATGAGTTGGCGTCACATGTAATACATCGGAAAGATGAAGAAATCGTGAGGAATACTTTTGCGAAATGTAATTAATTGAAAAATGTGTTAAAAGGTTAAAAAAAAAAAAAACTACAACGAGATTGGGGAGTCAACTTAACAATAAGAGCATGAAAGAATAAAACTCTTTGACATGAAACATTATTTAAGCAATTTTTCATCTTTCCTCAGGTTCTCGGTCCGGCCCTATGATGTGCTCGAATGCCATCTCTTTTTCTGGTCTCAGTCTGTCTATTGCCGAATTATCGATCAAATATTTTTGATTTCCACAACTTTAAGGGTTCGTAGATGCTTGTGCAAAATGCTGCTACATATCAGTTATTTCTTTGTCTGGCTGTCGCTTGATATGATTGGCATAGCCTTGTCCGAGAACACAAGATGACTCAGGAATCACAAAGAGATGATCAGCCTCTCTTCTTGGCTAGATCAGCTACTTTTTTCCACCCTGTCTTGAAACACAGTAGATCGTCACACTCTAGTTTTTTTTTTCCAGCTTATAGAAGTTCTGTTCTTAGAGATAAATCGTGAACAGTTTGGTATAAAAACAGCTAATGACTGCCTCCATCAGTAGGTTTGTCTTTCTAGATAGCAATTTTTGTTGAGCCTTGTTCCAAGTTGAACATTTTATTACAATGAAAAGTCAACTGCATAAGCGTGTGGGCTGCGCGAGGCTGTTAATCAACTCTTATATCATTGCCGCTACAATAGCATTGACCTGCGAGTGGCGGCTCCTGCTTAATCAGCCGAGTCATCTGTGTATCTACATGTATGTGTTTGTGTGTGTGTGTTGGTGATTATGTGTGCAACGTTTATTATACAATGTGCACTCTGCGCTGTCATAATTAACATCTAAGCAGCGATAAATGCAATTAGCGCTGCCAGCAGTCATTGACGTTATGTCCCAGCCACAGCCCCAGCCCCAAACAAAGACCTAACTACAGACTACCTCGACTTGATTGCACTTTCAATGTGGGGTTCATGGAGAGATATGTAGATGGATGAATGCAGCCAACGCCCAGCACCTCCCATGTCAAAAAGCCAAAGCATCGAGAGTCAACATTTTATTGCAGTTTCAACACACCAAATACTTTGTATCTCAAAGATACACAAGCAAGTCAAGTCAAACAAACAAACCAACAAATGCTTGAAAATAAACACATGCCTGCATATCAAACGCAGAAGTGCGCGCTGCTGTACAAAAATACCAAGAAAAAAAAGGGAAATGCATGTTTAGATCAAAAAATGGGGATATGCATGTTTAGATCAAAAAATGGGGAAATGTTTCTTAAGTTGTCTTGATCGAACAAAAATCTTGTGTTAGAAATTGTTCAAAAATAATATCTCAAAGATGTGTTCAAAGATATGCTTATTATACATAATACAGAAAATTGCATTCCAATTAAATTGATTACAAATAATCGAAACTTTAGCCTTAACTACTTTTGATCTGATAATAATTTAATTTGTACAATTGTTCAATGTTGTGTTCAACTAAATTAATATTGAAAATTGTAGCTTTTACTGTTATCGGTAATTGATTTTTATCGATATGGAAATGCGTCTATCTAATGAAACAAACTACAGCCTCAAGAAGATGAGATGGCGGCAATTTGGCATTGTAAAATGCCACACAAAATATAAATAAAGTTAGCTTAAAATTGATTCAAAATAACCAAGAGCCACAAGTTAATTATTTAATGACATGAGGAAGAAACCTCTTTCAAATTTCTGCAAAAGTGTAAAAGAAAACGACAAATAATTGGCTAAATACGTGATCAACAGACTCTTAAATAAGATTTCCACACAATATTCGACTTGAGCAGATTTTCTTCATTAACTTATTCTAAATATGGAAACAAATTTGAAAAAGAAAAAATGGCAAAAATCCATTAACAAAAAGACTTAAGCCGATTTTTCTTAATTTACTTTTCTTTCTGTGTAATTGATAGAGTTTTGAGAAAGTCGTCGCATCGACTGATGATTTACTTGACCGACCCCAAAAAGGCGACAAGGCGACAAGGCCTCTCGAGGTGTTAAAGTCGACATGATCATGCAGAGACAGCCCAGCTGATGTTGCTGTTGCTGTTGCTTTGATGTCTTCTTCTGGCGGGTGTAAAGAGGGTGATGAAGAGACGGCTCAATGACCGTGCGTGAAAAGCGACTATTAAAATTGTTTGTCTCTTGCTAAAGGCAATGCGCCTATTTTTAGTGCATTGGCTCTTGGCGGCAACTTTGGGACGAGTTGGCCATGAATCCATTCCTTATACATGCATATATGATTTATATATATATATAAATATATATATAAATATGTATATACATATATGTGCATATCTGCATATGCACTTAGTGTGCAGGTGAAAGTATTTAATAATGCGCCTGGTCGCATGACAAATCTTTTGGTGTTGGTCAGCAATCTTGATGAATGTTGTTATTGTTGCTGTTGCTGTTGGATGCAACGACTAAAAAAGCAACCTTGAAAAATGTCACGTTACATTTGAAAAATGTGCGCTTTAATGAGACACTCAAAGAAACATAACAAAGCACATATACACTACAAATAAGGCTGAATGCGACAAAACACACACACACACACACACAAATATGTAGAGACCGGAAAGCGAGCGACCAAATTGGTATTGTCGCTTTTCAATGGAAAATGCCGCAAGGCAAGCTGCCTCTCTACGCCGCAACGCGAGTTGAGTCGACGCCTGCCTTGTGGCATCGATAGCAAAAACCCAAAAACAAAGCATTATTTATCGAGTATTGCAATGGGCAAAAGGGGAAGAAAAAAACCAAATAAGTATTTATGACGGGTGTTGAATAAATAATACCCTTTCAGTGTAAATAGCATTCGAATATGCTTATGAGGAAATGCTTATAAGGGATCAAATTCAATTTTTAGATTAAAGTTTGCATTACAAGCATTTTTGTATTTAAAAAAATAATCATCGTTGTACATTAGTTAAATCTTAGGTTCGTAATTCAATTTGATATCGTTTTATTCTCGGATGATATTAGGATAGGTTTAAGGAAGTCCTTTGATATGGGAATACATATCTTACTCCAAAAAATAAAATACTCACGGTTCACAATGGGAACAATCGTCCTGAATCTTTTCCGAAACAATCTTGGAAATCAAAATACTTTCTTGAAATATACATTTTTTCCTACATTTTCAGAATTTCAGAACAGAATTTTGTTTCTTTTATTTTGAGCTTACGAGAACAACTTATACAATTTATTCCTCTTTGCAAGTTTGCTAAACATTTTTTCGATGCGACAAACAAAAACCAAATCGCGACACGCAAAAACTGATGTTTATTTGATATGCCAGAGTTTGAAAAATAAGCGCAGACAGAGAATATATGTATATGTCTGGGTGCTTGTGGGTCTTCTCAGTGAAGGACTATTTAAGTGTGTCGGATGGTGCACAAACTGGTCGACACCAAGATAAATCGCAAACAAATGTAATTCCTTAAACGCAAATTTCACTTTCAAATTTATTAGGAACACAAGCAGCAGCATCATTTTCAGCTTGTGCAACGGTGTCTGTGGTATTTGCGGACTGGTTTTTATGACTTGGCCAAGTGCGTAAATTGTGCGTCTCTGTGTGATTGTGATAGTGTGTGCATTTGCGTGTGTGTGCGTGTGTGTGCGTGTGTGTGTTGTGTGTGCGTAATGAAAGTGAAACGTTGCCTGCAGTGAACGCCTCATTTACGGGCCGCGCACATGCTGCAAATATTTGCCCAAGCAAATCATAATTGTTCTTTAATTGCAGATACAGCTACAGACACAGACACACAGACAGATATGCACACACACACACACAGATCCACACACAGTTCGTTGTCGACGTTTCAAGTTGCGTTTTGCTCGCAACTCAACATCACTGCCAAACTGGTCGTATGAGTAATATTATAAGTATCTATAAATGCTTCAATGTAAAACTATATAAATTTATCTGAGCGAATGTTAATTGTTGTCTGTTGTTATTGCACATTAGTCGCACAATTATTGCTGTCAATTGTTTCCATAGTTTTGACGTTGATTAGCTGATCGTATGAGTAATATTGATTTTATATTGTGAAATAGTCATGGCAAATTTGGAAGAAGATAAGATATACGTAACTAATACATTAAGAAATATAATCTAAAATTAAATACCTTCACTTATGTCAATAAAAATAATTTTCGCAACATTTTTTGCGAGTTTAACACATGATATGAACTGGGACTGACTTTTGTGTTTGTTATTATTTTAATTGTGGACCTGTTTCTGAGATTAAGTTGAGCATTTTATTATTCCGTGCTTGTTATGTTTAAAATTGCAATATGCAACATTTGATCAGCATTTTTTTTAAGTGATCAATCTATTTCTTTCGTACTGCCATGAACTATAATAAGTTTTCGTAATTTGCGAATTGAAAGTAAATTTAACCAAAAGCCGAGCAACAACAGTATAAAGTGCACTCAAATGAAAACCAAAAGTATTTTTATTCAATTTCTATTTATACATGTTTTTTCTTTATTTTTTATTTGTTGGCATTTTCATTGCAGAGAGCAACGCCGATGGCAATGCTAGGAGGCATATTTTTAAACAATTTGCAAATATTTGCACAATCCTCGGCCCACTGGCAACAGGCTGAAAAGAGTTTCTGCTGCTGTTTTTCTACGATTTTTTTTTTTTCTGTTTTCTGTTTTCGGTTTCGGTCCTCTGGGCGCTAATTGAGTGAGCACATGGCAGTCAGTCAGTCATTCAGTCCGTCAGCCACCAGAGGAGAAATGAAAAACGCGACGAGGCCAGCAAAATGCTTTACAATAGATATCTAATGATATATGTACCCCGTACATCTATGTGGGGCGTCAGACAGACAGACTGACTGTCAGACTACACCACACATGCGTGTGTGTGTTTGTGTGTATGTGTGTGTGCGTGAGTGTAGTTTCAGTTTGGTTGTCGGCTTTGGATATGCCTGATGCAGTTGTGGCGTGCAACACCATACAACATGCAACACACGCCATAAACTTCAAGGAAGTGCCACAGTTAACATTAAACTAGTATACAACAACATAAAAAGGAATGTGCACAATTGACAGAAAAGTGCTAGACTTGCAAATACCCTGCATAAGCAGAAAATGCTTTTACACAGAATTTCATTATATTTAATCTCAAAATTGTATTTTGTAGCGAATTTCTCCAAAAATTATTGTTCAAGATAAATATTTAAATTATCGATATTCCATTAAAGTTTTCCATTTCTTCGCCAGTAAAATTCTTCGATTTGCGACATTGTTAAGATATTTTCAAGTCTTATTGCATTCTTACGTCTTTTGATAAATATAAATAGTTGCATAATCAAAATACAATTTTTATAAATTTCTACAAAAATACTAACTAAAAAAAACTATCTAAACAAAAGATAACAAAAAGAAATTAGATAATAATAAAATGCGTTTGATAAGAATATGCTAGATACATTAACATAGATAATTAGTATATAAAACAAATATTTAAATAAATACATAATATTTTTATTTACCCTTTTAGAGCGTACTATAATTTTGCTGTGAAGTTTGGGACGGAGAAGGAGACGTCTCCAACACCAGAATATATATATCAGCCAACGTGTCAAGTTGTGGCAAAAGATGATCAGATAATCATAGTTTAATGTTGTAATTTGCATATAATTTGTTTAAAAGTAATTTTATTTCATTTAGATCCAGTTATGTTATCTCCAGTCTGCGAGAGTATGTTATCTTCAACATACCTAAGATAGCCCTTTCCTATTGTATTAATAATTCGATTTGTTAAGAAATAAAATTGTATATTTCCCAACTTTTAAAACCATGTTTTTATATTGCAAATGATATCCTGTGTCGAACATGACCGCAGTCAGTAAAACCCACTCATTTGATGGCAAGTACATCATTTTGATGGAGCTACTGCTAGCCAATAATTTATTGACTCGACTCAACTGCTATTGTTTTCAATTGTGCTTCAGTTGCAGAACGCTTTGACCTGCATATAAATGTATCTTCTATTTTCAGCTCGCTTCAGAGCGTAAATTGTAAGCGATAAATGTTATTTCATTTAGCGTTGACCGCTGTCAGCTGACAAGCAATCAGCTTGATTATTATTATCGCTCGCATTATTGTTAATATTTTTATTGTAGTTGCTGTCAGACAGTTGACAGAATATATGTATCAATCACATAGTAGACATCGCTCTGTGAAGCGCACACAAAATGTAATTTTTCCAACAACTTTTTGCGTTTTTGGGTCAAATATTCGAAGCGCGTTCAGTGAACTTTCTTGGCAGATGCATGGTTGGCTGCCACAGTGCGTTGTGGTGTGATTGACTGATTGACGTTGCTACAAAATTATTCAATTGCCAGCGCATGAAATTACGAATTTATCCCAGCATTTCATTTGATTGAAATGAACTGCAGATAAAGTTACATAAGTTAAAAGCTAAACAAAATTCTTCTTTTTTTTTTTTGCTTGTTATCGCTATCGATAATTTGCATTGCTATCTCTCTCTACGGATTTCTCACTCACTATCGCTCTTTAGAACTATTGTTCGTTGCCGTTGACGTCTTGTGCTTCTTCTTCTTATTGTTGAAGTGATCGACACAATTGCTGTACTTTTGCCATTTACAATTTACGCAACAATTGCCGTTGTTCACTTCATAGTTGTTTTGTGTTTTAGAATAGAAACGCATATTACTCATTCGCCATGGTGCAACAGATTTTAGGGTTAGATAAAAATTCATTTCCCTTACATTCTCTTTAATAATACCTTTTTGGAAACATTTTGTTTTTTCAAATTTGAATTTTATTAATGCGGTTTCATTAATTTAATTTACTTTAATCTGGAAAAATGCTCTAGTAAAAATCGAGGTTATGAGATTCAAACTTGCTAACAAAAGTTTTTAAACCAAATTTAAGAGATTCGCAAGACTACCTTTACTCAAATCTCTCGAGATTTCTGCATCATCCAACACCACTTACAGAGCTCTATGTCTACCGCATTTTGCACTCTTCTTTTTATAAAATTTGACTACATTTTGTATGTATTTATTTCATTTAGTTTCATAATCACTACTTTTTTGTGGCACGTGCAACGTCTTAAGTAGCTTAATTCAATTCGCCTTGCCACTGGCGAGCAGTTCAGTTTTTTTTTTTATCTTTCATAAAAACAGTTGATAATTGTTCAGTTTTTTCAAGTGTCTAAAGACAAGTTTTTTTCTTGTTGATGGTGCTATAAAATTGTCAGCTACTTGGCCATAAAAGGCATTGAGTCAGATAAGTGGGCGTGGCACCACAGCAACGCCCACCACTCACAAAATTCGACTAAACAAAAAATAAACACACACTCACGCATACACTCACATGTGACTGAATGAATGTATTCGATATATTTGGGGATCGCGTGTGCAGATTTTTTTATTTTTTCTTTTTTTGGTCGCGTTGGCGTGTGTTGGCCCATTTCTGGAGCTGGCTCACTGATCCATTGGCCAGATTCCATTTCGGCACATTTCACAATGTTATTATTGTTGCTGTTTGTGTTTGTTGTTGTTGCTGTAATTATTGTGTGTGCTTACGTTTGCAACCATTAGGCGCACGAGTTGACCATGAACCAGTGACGGCTATTTATCTCCGCACCCCAAGCCACCCACCCACCTCACTTCAACAACTACAAATAATACTTTTGCTTAGCCACACAAAAAATATGTATTTGTATTTGTGTTCACAGTAAATTGGCTTATGTATTAAGTAAAAGTGCCGCTTGACGACTGCAAGTTGCAAGAATGGAAAGGTATATGAATATTATCTCAAGATCAATCAGACTTTACAGATTTAAAGTTAAAGTTAAATGTCAAAATTGGCTTGATAAACATTTTGTAAGCTTCTTATGGCTTCAGGGTTGACAAATTAATTTACTCATAGAATAGCCAGCAAAAAACGAGTGCTTATTATTTACGATTTATTGCAGCTCAGGCATGCGCGGCTATAATTAAAGAGTCAGCTAAATAGTTAATTTCAATTTAATTGCGCAGGTTTTTTTTTCTACCAATTATTGCAACTAGTGACGTCACGTAATGTGTCTTAGCTGAGTGCACAGCCAATAAGTCACCTTTTGCTGTAATTTGGAGGCTACACTTGGTGCGTTGGGGCTGCAACTTGAGTTGCATTCGATGCTGCTGCTAATGCTGCCGCCAATATCCGCTGACGATGCATTCAAGCGGTAACAACAAACAAAACTTACCATTAAGGGCACAACTGTCAGAATAAACGGTACAATACGGCAAGTGCACATAGCGAAATTAAGTGCGACTTACAAATTAAAAACTAAAATCTATTATATTTCAAGTATTTGATCAATTACGAAGTGAGTACAATGATTTGTGTTGAAATCAGTTGAATTATATTTTGAATCTACTATTTTTTTTTCTCTGTGTAAAGTTTTTCCATACAATTGGATAGTTCTCGCTTGACTGCACGTCCTGCTGCCCTCGCCCCCTCCAACTGACAAACTTCCGCCGTAATACGAAAGCTCACCAAAATGATAACTGTGCCAACTGTGTGTGTTGGATGGGGTTAAGTGCAAACGTCATAAAAATCGGACAGCAGCAGCAGCAGCAGAGAGTCAAAGACAGAATCGTCGCTCCAATTCTCTCCCCCTTTCATCACCCTCCCCTGTCGTGTCTCTCTCTCTCTCTCCCTCTGCGATGTTGAGCTCCCTTTGCTTTGCCCTTTAACTGTACATGACTGTGTGTACATAGTTTAGTTACCTTTCAAAAGCAAACGCACACAGCAAAACAAAACCAAAAATGATTCATGCGCAACCAGCAACAACAACAACTTGAAAGAACAGTTATATGTATATATAGTAGTGCCAAAGAGTGAATACCCTTGAAAACATTAAAGCTTGTAACTGGTCAACTCAGCTATTAAAGTGCTCAATTTAAGACCGGATATACCACAAATTTCATCAGATTATATTTACAATGATATAGAAGGCAGTTGACTTAGCTCTCTAGAATCTATATACCTCGTTTATATATTACAAAAAAAAACACTGTGCAAGGGTATAGTAATTTTTTTTTAACAACCCAGCACAAATCCAAACGAATTTCCAGTTTGCAGTTTGCAGCTTGCAGTTTGCAGTTCGCAGATGATGAGTGTGGACCTTGTAGCGTGGAGCCATTGGTCAAGCTCTGTGCGAGGAGCTTCTAAAATGCTTTTCCAATTATCTACAGAAATCATGCCCAGAGCCACGCCCCGTTTATTGAGGCTGTTGCGGTTGGCTCGCCGACTTTCCAATTGATAATCGACCAAGTTCGCCAGCAATTTGGCGTTTGCTGATTGTTGTTGGTTGTCGTTGTTGTTGTATGGTCACAAAATCCGAAAGCCTTTCATAACTGAGAACTGCACACTGGCCTGGTTTTTCGCCTTATTTGGTAGATGGATCGTCGCTTGATCGCACAGCTGATTCAACAGTTGTAGCCCCCAATTTAGTTGGTCAAGGTTTGCGGGCCAAAGGCGAACGTGCTTATCGCTTCCCTTTCCAACTGATAGGGTTATTGGTTTTTTTTTTTTTGTTCTACCCCTTAGAATATGGTTTCCATTTAAGTTATCAGCGTTTTGTGCATAGGTGTGCGAATTCATATCATGAGTTAGATGGCAGAACAACTCTTATATACAATAAATATGGGGCATGGCGCCATGAAACTAAAATTAACTACAAATTACAAATAAAGCGATAAGGTCGGGGAATTGATTAAACAGAGCGATGAGACTGAAACGTATTTATAATGATTGTAGGCACAATTCAATTGATAATATTTACATACGTATCTGTAAATTAAATGTTGACACAATTGGATAGATATAACCAGAAAGTGGCAATGTATGTATATATATGTATATATAATATATTTATCGATTTGCAGTACTCGATATTATCGATTTCTAGCTTCGGTATCTGAGTATAAAAAAGTTCAATGCTATCCACTTTTAAATTGTGACAAATCGATAGAAGCATAGCACTGTTTGTAATTATTTATTTATTATTGTATGGAATAGAGTATTAATTTCGACAAGGCAAATGCAAGCGAATCATTATTTTGCATTGTTTAATTGATATATAATTGCACACGTGAGTAATACCTGAGTAAATGATACACAAGCATTACTAATACCCTTTCATACACTATTATATTGCAATGAAATGAGTAATGAAAACGAGTCAGATATAAGTACATTCATGGTATATGCATATTATATAGCCACACATCAGATTTCTACTTATAACTTGCTTTATCCACTGCTCATTTTGCAATTCATATAAATCAATATTCGACATATAGAACATGGCTGAGTGCCACAAGCTGCCTGATGGGTTCAATTAAAGAGGCGTTAAATAGACAGAGAGAGAGACACCCACACATGCCACATGTTCGCAAAACATGCAAGTGGGCGATGTAAGCCATATCTATAACACGCATAAATATGTAAGCTATATGCCTATTAATCTGCAGACATATAAATCTTCGCAAAAATGTTTACGTTGCGCATATTGTATTTGTGGTTTCTCGGTAGCAATGACCTATGCGAGGCATTCAGCAACTAGTGTGATGGATCCAGTCGAGAGAGCTCGACTACAAGATACTCTGAGACCAACAGCTGTCAATTATATTGAATAGATGAAAGCAGAGGTTTTACTTTTGAGCATTATAATACAAGTGACTTCAAAAATGTTATTGAACAATAAATATTTAAAATTTTTGTTTTTTATTGGCATCGACAATCGATTTGTATCGATATTCGTGAAACGGGGTGCTTATTCGATAAAAGGAATTAAATTCGATATGAGTATGCTATACCTGAAATTACATTCCTGGCTCGTATAGTCTTTGAAGTCGGCGAGTTTAGTCAGATGGATCGAAACGGCTTATGCTGATCAAGAATATATACGCTTTATAGGGTCGCATAAGCTACCCTTTGCCTGTTACACACATTTCGCACAAATTCAGTACACCCCTTTTACCCATTTTAATGGGTGCAGAACATGAGCAGGCTGATAACCATAAATAACCGACAAAATATAACTACTTTAATGTTTTACCATTGTAAAGTTTTTTTTCTTTTCAATAAACTTGCCTTCAACAGAGCAAAGCGTAATTATTAGAACAATTTTCAATTTGCCATTTAAACAAAATTTCTGGGATGGGTTAAAAATAGTTCAGAGGTGAAATATAGCGATTAATTTTGAAAAATAAAACCCAAAAGCTTCAGGAAATGCTAGAAAACACGATCGACGCCGCTACAATAAAATAAATATACATAAATATAAACTACATGTACATACATGCATACATACGTAGATCTGTGTACATTTATAAAACGGTACAAATATCTCTTGGCTTTCAATGAGCCATTGACGTTAGCAGCGGCGCCAGAGCAAATTATAAGAAAAAAAAAAGGCCAAAAGACCAACCATCAACAGTACCACAATTCAGACCCAGCACAGACCCAGTCAGAGACTCCCCCAAAATAGAGAGGGCCCCATTCACAGCTAATATTAGCAGCTAATAACAAAACTGAAAACTGCTAAGAAGGAACAATAGAAACAGATGCACAACTAACAGAGCACCTTTAAGCGGCATTTAACTAATTTTATTTCTTTTTAGATTTGATAAAAAAGAAAACTAGAAAATTATACACATTTCCAACCGTTTCAATACAAATTTAAAAAACATTTTCGATTGTTTCTCTGAAAGCTATATGATATAGTAGTCCATATTGGGGCATAAAAACCAGCATACCTGCTGAGTTTGATACGAAAAGTTGTTCTTATAAGAACTCAATTTTCAACCGTTTGCCACTATCTAAGCTATAACCTATCCGGCTACATATATATCTGCAGCAAAAATGTAGATATATAATTCAAGACTTAACTAATGATTATGTTGGTCCGTTCCATGAGGAATAGTAGAAGGAACAATGTTTATTAATCTTTATGTTATGAGTTATGTACTCATTACGCGTCTTGAGCTCATTGGAATTAATTCGACATTATTTCTCATTTACATAATATACACTCTGTTAGAATCTTCGCACATGCTGGGTATATTTATAGAAAAGGAACTCACTCAGCGCATTGCAAATTTTCACTTGAGGAAAGTTTTTATTCGATTTTTATTCTCAAATACCATTTACATTTGTTTATTGTAGCGGCTGGCGAGGCATAAGCAAATACGTTTTTCATTTGGCCGAGTGGAAAACCAAAAAATGGCCAATGCTGAAAAAAGAGGCAGCAGAAACGTTTGCTGTTCGCTTAAAATGCCATTCGATTGTTTGAAAATTGTTAATTCAAATTGTCAATTGCCATGCGTAATTAAAAATAGTATTTGTCATTCGTTCGATTCGATTTGGCCAGTTTCGATTTAGTAGCGATAAATATATATTTGTATGCTAGGTTCGACGTATTATTGGCCCAATAAACTTTGCACCTCGCACATTTTGGCAACGAACCAACTGCAACAACGATTTTAATTAAAATGCGATGGGAGGAAAAGGGACAGAAGCATCCAAATCGAACATAGATGGATACCGAAGTCTGTCAACAGCAGCAAGTGCAGGTGTCCACTCACTATTCATTAGTCAACTGCAACAGTTGCAGGTCAATCGATGAATGAAATCGACACCAAACTGTGAGCAACATTTGGTCTGGCGTCATTTAAAGAGCGGTGAACCATCAACGATTGACCTTGGTTAACGATTGGACTGTAAAACCGAGCACATATATGCAGCTGGGTTATTTAATATTGAATAATGAATGCAGTGAAGCTTGAAAATAAGTTAAACTCGAAGCTAAACCCATGTGGCATGCACTTAAAGTGTATCAACACAGATTTGATTGTGTTATATCTACCCCAACTCATCCCCATAAATTGATCAAGTTTGTTTATTTCATTTTACAATCGATAATTTCTAATGGTCTATGAAGTGAATAGCCCGTCGTATATTATATCAAGTTACGGTTTAGTTTATAGCTGAAAAGGCAATCCAAAGTGAAGCTTGATCAGCTTGTATAATATATTTATCGCGCTACAAGTTTGCTTAATAATATTTTATTCCAATTTTACTTCTCACATTTGTATTGTGAAAAGAATCGGAAATGAAATATAAAAATGATTTTTGCTGAATTTGACAGCGGTATTCGTGCGTCTGAAAGATTTCAAAGATTTTACAAATTTTAACCACACGGTCAAGGTAATTAAAAAATGCATACACAATATTCAGACTTCCGCTGTGCATCTCTTTTAGAAAGAACTAATTGCTGATAAATTTGATGTTAGCTTTGATAAAATACCAATTCCTTGGACAGCAGGAGACCTCCAACTACAAATGAAATTTAGTGCGGATGAAAAAGATTGATTTCTGTCCATATATACACTTTCATACACACAATTTAAAGTGAAATTGCGAAATGCAGCACGAAAACATATGTGGTAGTAAAAAATAAAAAAAAAAAACCCAAACTGATTTGCTAACTTCGATATCTTAGGGGGTTATACGCTGAACCCATTAAAAAATGGAAAGCATTTCATGGTTCTGTAGATAAAGTATATTTTGGAGACTATAAGAACTAGGGACTCTCGTATATCATAAGCAGGTCAGTTTTATCGATAACTACCCCTTTTCCTGCTATCAGAAATCCAACTATGTTTAGAGGGTATCTTCCAGTCAAACTGTCTGGACTAGAGCATTCTAAGCCGCTTGAGCGTCCAGATTTGTTTTCACTTAGAAGCTATTGCCAGCAGGTTTCTGCAGGTTTCTCCACAAATCCTCTACAGGACTCTCTGAATTAGGCGAACTTCAAGCACTACAAATAATTGGGGGAGTTATTCACAGCTTCACATTGAGGAGCAAAAAACTGTACACTTCATTAGGTTGCCAACTAACCATTACCGATCAAAATATTCAATAAGCAATAAAAAAAAAGGAAAAAAAAGTAAGCTAATTAAAATAATTTGATGGCAAAATAATAGTCAAAAATCAATTAATATAAACACAAGTGTCTACAGTTAACAATCAATTTAAAGGTGGGGTTGAGGTAGATAATGACATTGCGCAGCCAAACAGCCAAGTTTCCATTTAATATTTTACATTTTAAAATTCGCTTTGGAACATTTTGGTAGAATGAAGTCTCATTTTAATTTATTTTTTCCAATTATTGTTTAATAGCTTAAATAGCCAGACTAATTCGTATGTAATTAAACTCATTTTAATTTTTGACCTAATTTAATTTTTAACTTAATTTAATTTTTAATCGTTGTGTTTAAACTAGGCTGATCATATTCAAAATTCTTCTACGACGTAATAGTTTAACTTTCCACTAATTTATAGTAGTGATGAAGAACATAATGACATACCACCGCCTAATCGATATTTATACATATATATATATATATATTTTTTTTTCCGGCCTGTCAACACCAAATTTCAGAAATGTTTTTGTATTTGTTTTGATTGGCCTTCGTTTGATGCCAGAATTGGCATTGCACATTTGACAGCAGCATAACATCGAACAATGCAGTTATATTTACAAAAAGCTCACCAGGCGCCCCTCTAAGTGTTTGCACTGTCTACATAGACACACATCTATTATGCAAATACATCGCAAAAAAGTTTTGCGAATAACTTGAAAGTTTGTAATTGAGAAAAGCTTAATTTTTCAAATTATTGTAGATTATTGTAGACACACTTGCCAATTTCATAAAAAAAAACAAATTTAAAAAAAAAGAATATCTTTGCCGAAAACAGAATTTTTTTCCAAACTCATACTTTTTTCCAAAACAATACTCGTCAGATTGGATTGATTTTCGAGCACAAAATATTCTGCTTATATAGTCAACTAACCAACATTAATGACAAAATAATAGTCTGAAAATAATATTAAATATAAATACAAATAATGACATACCACCGCCTAATCGGGCCAGTTTACATTTCTAATTTTGCATTTAAAAGATCTATTTGAAACATTTTTTCTGTTTAATTTATTTCATTCAATCATCTTAAATAACATAACTGCAACAACTGCTGTACAAAAACAAACAAACTTGTTTGTTAACTTTGATATCGTGAGATGTTATTCATTTATTAAATCGATGGGAAATTCGCAACATGGGATATCTCCCAGTTACACACACTGGCATATGATTATTTACCTAATGAAATGATTCAAGAATTAGTCAAGGTCTCGTATTAGTTGAAGTACGTCGTCTTCCGAGCGGCTATTACGTCCACCTCATCTGGGACCGCTGAGTATAATTAGTGTGCGTGATTCATATGCCCAAAAGCAACTACAAAGATTTATTCTGAACATAATGATTTTGAAAAGATTCCGGGCTACTGTTTTAGTAGGCGGCGGAAATTGTATGGCTGTTCAATTCAAACTGACAGGTGCTCAAATAGGCGGCCACACACAGATAGTGCTATATATATATATATATATTTATATACATAAATGTCGATATTTATACATATATATAATTTTTTCCGGCCTGTCAACACCAAATTTCAGAAATGTTTTTGTATTTGTTTTGATTGGCCTTCGTTTGATGCCAGAACTGGCATTGCACATTTGACAGCAGCATAACATCGAACAATGCAGTTATATTTACAAAAAGCTCACCAGGCGCCCCTCTAAGTGTTTGCACTGTCTACATAGACACACATCTATTATGCAAATACATCGCAAAAAAGTTTTGTCAATAACTTGAAAGTTTGTAATTGAGAAAAGCGTAATTTTTCAAATTATTGTAGATTATTGTAGACACACTTGCCAATTTCATAAAAAAAAAGCAAATTTTAAAAATCTTCTACGACATTAAAGAATATTTTTCCCGTGAACACCATTTTTTTTTCCAAATTCATATTTATATGAATTAAAAATTCACCACCTGGCCAAGGAATAGGTATCGTCTCATAGCGAAGATATAGGCCATCAATAATTACTTCATCCTAAAAAAAAAAGACCTAAAACCTCAATATTGTGTAAGAATTTGTAAATTACCTGATAGGGACACGAATGGTTGAAATTTGTAAAATCTTTCAACAATTTATAAATCATTATAGCAACCGGATTATAAGCCTTCCTGAAAAATCGACAGATATCAATACTGAACTTATAAAGCCATGGCTTGTAACCATTAGCTCTCTGAAAGAACTGAATATCCGCGACAATTTCATTCATTGGATGTAGCAATGTGACATTAAAGTTGAAAATCGTCCTGTTGCGATTGAGAGCACGGAGTCGGCAAGTGTTGATCACAACCCACGATTCATTGTGACACGTACAAATTACATTTGTGAATTTAATTTTTGCTGCTTCCTATTCATGGGATATAGAATTTATGTAGACAAATGTGTGAAATTTGTTCCATTTCGTAGTACTTACATTAAAGCACAATATTGAAATCAGACAAACTTGAAGCACTGTCAATATAGAGTGGAAGTTGTGCATGGCGTCAGATTGGATTGATTTTCGAGCACAAAATATTCTGCTTATATAGCTAACTAACCAACATTAATGACAAAATAATAGTCTCAAATCAATATTAAATATAAATATAAATTTGTGATTAATTGACAAAGGTGATTGAGGTAGATAATGACATGGCGCAGCGCAGTCAAAGGGTGTCTGATTTTTAAATCAAATTTTACATTTTAAAGTTCTCTTTAGCACTAAGTAAAACTTGAAATGTAAACATGCTGACGTTTAAGGACTATTATTTCAATCCAATTATGCAAATAGTTTTTTGTGGCTTGTAATTAATACAAGTGCAAAGTCTCATTCCAATTTATTTTATGTATGAAACTCACAACTCTTGGCTAAACTTTCTTATAAGCATAAGCATAGGCGGCCAAGTGAAATAATTAATGAATACAATTTCAATAGTTATGCTTGCACTGAATGCAGTTATTTCTAATAACTAATTCCAATCGTGAGTAAGTCACATTTAGAAAACCGGAACGAATCCAACCGGTTTTCCACAGTACCTTTGCAAGCGATTTAGCTTTGGCAGCAGCACTCTCATTTGGTAAACAGGCATTCCCTCTGCTCTAAATCCCCTGACCCCTTCCTATTCATCTCCTCTCTATCCTGCTGCTCACACGAACTGAACCCAGCCGAGCCCAGAAGCTGTCGAAGCATAAAAAACTTAATCATATTTGCGGCGCAGCAAGTGAAACAAGCTAAATGACTGAATGAGTAACTTAGTGGTGAATGAGTGAGTGTTTGTGTGTGTTTGTATATGAGTGTGACTGCGAGTGTGTGTGTGTAGCTGTGTGAGTGTACACCTGAGTGATTTGCACGCTTTACCCGTTAAATTCTCATAACGAAACTGAGAAAAAACGGAGCTCAAATTAAATGAAAATATATTTTTTTATTTTAGACATGACTGAGAAGAAAATGAGCGACAAAATTCTAATTTTGCAATGTGAAATTTGTGAAAATTTCCACACTGTAAAACAATAACAACAAAAGGCTAAGTCACAGCCACAAGCCACAGGTCCCAGGTCATGGTCATTACTATTTGTCTGGGGACATGAGTTTTTTTTTTATTTTTTTTATGTATTTTTAATTAATATTGCGACTCCCTGCGGCCCGCTCCATTTCCCCTGAGGCGAGGAGGTGTGTCCAAGCGCATAAAATATGACGTGGAAAATGGCCAGTTCGCTGATGTAAGCCCACTGTTGATAAAGCAGTGTGAAAGTGTTTGACGAACTCGCAACGAACTGACGAAAGACGGCAGCCAATTTACGCCTTCACTTGTCCAATGTTAAAGCGATAAAAATATGATTAACCATGAATAAAAAAAAAAAAATTAAAAAAACCACAACAAACACAAACACAGCCACAGTCACGTGAAAGGCAATTGGGAAAAGAAATCGAATGGGCAATGGAAGGCCAACTCAAAAGATATGAACTATTACAGAAAGAAAAAAACGTTTTTCAAAGACATTTCTCAAATTTCTTAAGGTTTTCTTTACTAGATTTGTATACAATTATCAAGAATAGGAGAAATGGTTATAATTTGAGAATATTCAAGTACAAATATTCGCTTAAATATGTAAAATATAGTTACAAATATAATCTGTATTTGTTAGAACCTTTTTCACTTTTGCAAATGGAAAAAGGGTAAATTGAAGTTGTAAAAATGTAACAGGCAGAGGAAAGCATGTCCGACGCCATTCTTCTAAAGTTTTAACCTTCAAATTTGTATATAATATGTATATATATGTATATAATATAATATATACATATATAATAATTATTGCACTTATTAGTGCTCAACCGCAATAAATTCATTAAAATCGAATAGGAAACACTGTTTTTGTCAAGCAAAAAACCAACTACTATAATCTAGCCTAACATTCATTCAATTTGTCAAGCTCTCTCGACCAGAACGTGAAGCAGTTATTCTGAATAACTTACATAATATAGACTACAACTTGTAATATAGGAAGTTATGCATTAACTTTAAAAGATAGAGACAGAGAAGTAAAACAGAAAAATATAATTCGTATTGATTATCACTGTAATAAAACCAACCGAGTAAGGGCAAAGACCAAGTCTATATCATAAAAACAAAATTTTATGTATAAAAAAGAAGAAGAAAAAAAACCTCTTAACTGATGCCCTCTGCTGCCTCATGCACATGAAGCACTTGAAAATTTGAGTGGCTTTCGTTAGTACAACCGAAATTTGAGTAGACGAAAGTTTGACACGGCAATTGTGTAATTAATACTCACAAAGAATTCTAGATCCCTTGTTGCCAACTTATCGAATTACCCGCTGACTCGTTTGAACTTGGCTTTCCAGTCAATTTCAATTTTCTTCAATTTCTATTTATATAATTATATATATATGTATATTTTTTTTGTGATAAAGAAGCGGATCCAAGAAAATTGCTTATCGCTCAGTAGTGACGGAATCATTCATACACTGAAAGAATTCATTTGTAATGGGCATAAATATAAAATGTTTAAAAATTTCTCTTCTTTTTTCTTTTTCTTTTTTTTTTTTTTTTGCTCAACACCTTTAACACAACTAACGACTACTAATCGTATCATAAAGTGATCTATGTTAATATGAAACCAGTTCGACAACATGTGCTAAGATTTCATAATTAGCCAGCTCATTAGCGCCTTAGGCTCAAAGGAAACTCAATGTTTAAAGTCGTTAATTACAATTTGGTCAGAAGTTGTTCTCAAGTTGGATTTGATTTTGGCGTGAATGTAAATTGTGAATGCTTTCAATTATCTTATCACAGTTCAAAGCATTTCAGTTACCCTCAAAATAAACCAACGCGTAAAACGCAAATTTCGGCAAAGAAATTTCAACTGTGAAACGTAGTTGAAATGTGGAATTATTTTGTGTCCTGGCGGCCTCGTTTTAAGTGGCGACAAGTGGCAAGTGGCAAGGAAGGCTACTTTGCTCGCACTGTCAGACTAACTGTCTAGCTGTCAGTCTGACTGTCAGTAGCAACAACAGCAACAGTAACAACAACAACAACAACAGCAACAGTCGGCAGAGTTCAAGCAACTGCCGCTGCGTCGTTTAAATGCAAAATACTAAAACGAAGCGTGAGATACGATGAATGTACTCTATGTCTATGTAGTAAGGAGTACGAGGGCTATTCCAGAAATACCCTCTGACTATCTTTATAATTCAAATATATATATGAATCTATCGCTTTGCAATTATCGCTGTTATCGATAACCCAGTTCCCCAAGAAGCGTAGCATGTTTTCCAAATATTAGTTGTAGCTCTATCTCAGCTTAAAGAAATCTTCAAGTCTGCACAATTTAGGAACTCCCGTCGCATATATAAAGTAGTAAAATTTAATTTGTACTCTCGCACTTAGTTATTGTTATCAGACGTGACTGTGAGCTGAGATTGTTGTTGCTGTTTCTGTTGTTGTTGTTGGCCTGAACCCACAGCATACATAATGCAGTTGTTTGTCGGTTGTTGTTCGTCTCTTGTTGTCATTTAGTTGGCTGAGTTTTACACATCAACACAGCAAGTTCAACAACCGAACCATCAGCAGGGCTATATATATATATATATATATATATTTAAATATGTATATATGTAAATTGAGTATATATATATTTACATATTTATAATATAAGCTATTGTTAACTAAAAGATCTCATTGTATATTAAGTCTAAGCTCTGGACAAGAGATTATGTGGCTTTCTTGAAATCTTGAAGAGTTTCTAAGAAAAACTGTTAATATCTGGAAAATACTTTTTTTTTTGGGTATTTATAATTTGAATTTTGAATTTAAATTTTAATTCATTTGTTGCGCAGCTTATTAATATACTTATTACTCATATCCACATAACATTTAATAAGACGCTTGAGAGCAACCATTCATTTTTATACAAGAAAATTATCTGCTCTGCATGTCGTTTGGAGGAACGACTTATAATTTCAATAATTTTATATATTTCAATAATAGACCATGATGTCATATTGTATATTATATCAGATGT
Source organism: Drosophila cognata (assembly GCA_035041535.1). NCBI lineage: Eukaryota > Metazoa > Arthropoda > Insecta > Diptera > Drosophilidae > Drosophila > Drosophila cognata. Next base: position 3,914,138 of record JAWNLC010000571.1, on the reverse strand, counting down.
TTATATATACCACTTGAAATTGCTCCAGTTTAAGTAGCCAGTTTTGTGCCAGTTGTTTGTTATCTTTTGTCTTGTTTTGCCTTTGACTCGTCTGTGGCGCTTATTGCCAAAACTCATTCCTCATTTCTTTTCACACTTCCGACTTGACTTGATTTTTAGTTCAGTTGCAATTGTTTCTAGGCGCATTTGGCTACAGTTTGTTCAGGGTTTTTACTCTCTCCTCTTTTAGTTGGTTTCTGTTTGTTGTTCTTGCCCTGCTTTTACATTGTCGCTCTGCTCTGTTTTGCTGCTCTTATGCGCTAATGGCAGCCGTGAATGACATTTATGTTTATGGTCTAGTTTTTCCATTCTGCAGCACTCTTCACGGTGAAACATTAATGTCACATAAGGCAGCACACATTCATATATATAAACATACATATATGAACAGCCGACCTCAGAGACTAAGAAGATAGCGACTTTAAGTTTGGAATTCTGCCTATGCAGATTAAGTTTATTTCATTTTATCGATCCCCTTTTCACATCGACACAAATCGAATTCCGATTTCAATATAACACGATTAAAAACTATAGCCTTACAATTGATACAATCCAGGCAATTTATTGATCAACTATAAGAACATAATTTTTTAGGAGAGACAACCCTCCATAGAAATGGGAATAACGTCTCTTGATAATCGATTGTTATCGGTTGCGATATTGGTATTCATTACCAACTATCAATTACTAAAACAGAACTGCTCAACCCAAAAAAAAAGATTAAGAATAGAAAGATAGTTGTATTTCAAAAATAAGTTAATTAGAGCTTTCGCACATTAACTTCTTTTGGCAACAAAGTAATAATTATGTAATCGATTGTTCGAATTGAAAACTGAAACAACTGAAAAGCATTAGCACATCTAATAGTTGGTAACGATTAAGACGGGACATTGGACCTGCTCTATAAGAAAGATATCTAGTTATTTACCTACTACTTCTATTTTCTATGATAAGGCAGCGATGACTTTTCTTATTTTATTTTCCTTTTCTTCTTTTCTTTTTTTCTTTCAGTGTTAATGTTTCAATGGCATTTTTGATTCATGTTAAATTCAACAACATGAAATTAAAATTACTGACGAGAGGAGGTAAACAGGTTTTAGCGAACAGCATTCTAATTATGAATCACTCAAATTGTTCGCACATCTCAAATTAGAATTCGAAACAACAACACACACATAAATAACTATTAATTACTTATACAATGATTAATAAATGGTATACCAAAAAATACAAATTTATTTGCAGTTAACTCACCTTTAAATAAATGTTGATTTATTTGCAAATTTCTGATTTTGGATTGAAAAAAACGACAGTATGTGAGAAACGTAACGAAACAGCAACAATTTCAATAATATTAATAATAACAAAAAGAAGAAAAAGCAAACACAATGAAAATAATGTTTACGCCGAACAACATAAATAAACCGGTTGCCGTTTTTTTTCTTTATTTTTTGTTTAAGCCGCGCGACGAAAGAACCGTTAAACAAGAAGAAGAAGAATAAGTTTGCCGAATCATACACAACAGACACACAGCGAAAACCGAAAGAGAAAGAAAACAAAACACATAAATGCCAATGGAAATGGAAAGCATGCGCTTTTTTTTAAAGGGTAGAGGAGAGGGAGAAGGAGGCTGTCATGTTTTATTTGAATTTTTTCGGTAGTTTCTGTTTGCTGCAGCCGGCTGAAGATGGCATACATACGAGGTGGGAGATGGGGAGACGAAAGAGTGACAAGCGATGCGAATTCGGTTAATTTAACAAATAGTTAAGTGAGAGTGCCACTGTATGTGTGTGTGTGTGTGTGTGAGCAGGATGTCAACAGCTGAGCGGCAAAGCGTGTTAAAAAATGAATCATCTGATTTGACGAAAGATTTGAAAAGAGATAAAAATGTGCGTGCAATACACATACAACACATACAGAGACACACACTAAGAGACCTACACACGCCTAAATGTATTTATATATTGGATATTTTGAATTCCAGGCACGCGGTGGAAAGTTGAGCAACAAAACAGCGTAAAATATTTATATATATATATTCTTTATGCAAGGGGGAGAACATTGTTGAAGTTCTCTCTGCGGCGGCGACAAATTCTGCTTTGCGGGCGGCGGCAGCAGCAGCACGCGTTGGTCGTTTTTCCCGTTTGTTGGTCAGCAGCCAGTCACAGCTAGTATTTATTTCACTGTTCTTTCACACACAGACACACACAAGCACACATACAAATACACTAACACAGATACAGATAAACAGAATGTAAATAATACACGCAGACGCGAACGCGGCACACTTTTTCTTCTACTTTTTTTTTTTTGAGGCATTCACAATGTACACATTATATAAGAACTGTGCATGTGCATATTAGATGGATCTTCACTTGTGCTTTGGGCCTCACTTACACTTGTGTTTTGGTTCAAAGTGGATCGACGTTGAAAATCGCGTCCGTTGCATTCAATGGTTTTTTTTCGACTGCAGCAGTGTTGTGTGCAGTGTGACAAAGTGCGGCCAATATGAAAATCCGCAATTCATTAAATACTGGTCTGCAAATAATCGATAGATCGATAACCACAGTGGAATGCCGGCATGTCATGTTATATTAATATTATTATTATATTATAATAAATTAACTCAACTTTTTTGCTTATTAATTTCGTCTGTTAATAGTTTAATTAATATTGTGAATGATATTAAATTTGTTCAACACGCTGTGTATTTTAACTGCACTTGCTGTTGAAGCTATCGATTGTCATATTCGATTAAAATAATCAATTAATTGTCGGTGATATTCACGAATTATCTACGATATTTTTATGCGCCATAATATATATAATTTAATTTAAGCACGTTGGCGGCTTTTCTTTAAAACTGATAAGTATCAATGCCAAAAACATATGGTTTGGTTCGGAACTAGTTCAGTGAGAAAATCGCTCACTCCCTCTGCACATTGGGCGACAACTCTGTGCATTTATTTTGCCAAAACATTTTCAAGCATTTCTATTGAGAATGGTAAATATTATAAATATAATGTTGTGATTGCAAATATTAATTTTGTTTTGTTCGTTGCAGTTCTCGCTACTGCATAAAGAGGAGAACGCACATGACAATGCTCTCTGGGCATGCGCCTGGGGACGTGAACCCCTACCGGCTGCCGGCAGCGAGGACGCCGCTGGAGAAGAAGCAGAAAAGGAACCAGAAAATCCCTTTGATTTTGACAAAAAGGAGAAGAAACCGAATGATTTTATTGTCACCGGTGGACTTGATGATCTGGTCAAGGTGTGGGATCTGTGCGAAGATAACACACTGAAATTGCGCCACAAGCTGAAAGGACATGCACTGGGCGTAGTTTCCGTCGCAGTCAGCTCCGATGGACAAAGTGAGCGAGGGAAGAAAATAAACAACAAAAATTGTTAATAACACAACTTCTCAATCTACAGCGATTGCCAGCAGTTCGCTGGACTCGAGCATGTTCCTGTGGAATGCACGCACCGGCGACAAGAAGCACAAATTAACCTTTGGCCCGGTGGATTTGTGGACAGTGGCTTTCTCTCCTTGCAATAAATATGTGATTTCTGGCTTGAATGATGGCAAGATCTCGATGTACAGCGTGGAAACGGGCAAAGCGGAACAGGTGCTCGACGCACAGAACGGCAAATATACGCTGAGCATTGCCTATGTGAGAGAAATTAGAATTTTATCCAAATGTGGCCTAAGAATCATTTAATTTATAGAGTCCGGATGGAAAGTATATAGCGAATGGTGCCATCGATGGCATCATTACCATCTTTGATGTGGCTGCTGGCAAGGTGGCACAGACGCTGGAGGGGCACGCGATGCCTGTGCGCAGCCTATGCTTCTCGCCCAACTCACAAATGTTGCTCACTGGCTCCGATGATGGCCACATGAAGCTCTACGATGTGTAAGCTAGATCTGTGAGGGGTATATATTGCTGATGCTACAGTTCACACACTTTGTTAATTGCAGTGCACACTCGGATGTGGTCGGCACACTCTCCGGCCATGCGTCGTGGGTGCTGTGCGTCTCCTTTTCGGAGGATGGCAAACATTTTGCCAGCTCGTCGAGTGATCGCAGCGTCAAAGTCTGGGATACGGCGGAGAGGAAGTGTCTGCACACTTTCACCGAGCACACAGATCAGGTTTGGGGCGTACGCTATAGTCCCGGCAACGATAAGGTTATATCCGCCTCGGAGGACAAGTCGCTCAACATCTACTATTGTCCACCCAATGCGATTGTTTGATCCGTGATTTGTTTGCGTAAAATAAAACATAGGCTTAAATTAAAATAACAATTACTTTTTAACTATGTGCACACTGCGATTCAATAATTGTTTCTAACTATGTTCGACTACTGCCATTGTCCACTGTACTCTCCTTCTTGTCGGGTATCAGTTTTGGTTTCGCTTGCGTCAACATTTGATCCTTGTACTTCTGATCGGGTATATAGACGCTGAAGGTCTTGAAGTAGTGCAACACATTATCTGAAAGTATATATTGCGTTAATATTCAGCTGCATATAAGACTAGTACAGTGAACGCTCGATAGTCGCTTAAAATTTAAATCAAATTTATTGAAACTGGCTTTTTAAACAATTGTCAAACATTTTGAGCAATATTTGTTTATTAAATAGATTTTGAATATTATTTTAATTGCAGTTTAAAGTGGGTCCCGAGAAACATTCCCTAAGCCGAATCTAAAACTGCAAACTAAACTTTATATGCAACACCAACTAATAACTAAGAAATGAAGAAGTACAGTGAACGCTCGATAGTCATTTCGAATTTTATTCCAATGTTAGTATTTTAAAATTTAAGTATTTAAAATGAAATTTAATGAAATAATATTGTTGTGAATCATACGGAATATTTGTAAATAAAATCGGTTTTGAACATTATTTATATTTTATACTATTTTTTTATTTATATATATATATATATATATAAATCGAACCCAATACTTCAAAGTAAACTTTATAAAATCTAACTTTGTATATTAGAATATTATTTCCAAAAAACTACTCAAAAGATCCCTTAAAAATTGGCAAGCTGATTAGCTAATTTAATCATATGTAATATCTAATTTAAGAATCCAAAAAACCTACTTTCCAATAATCGATCGATTGACTGTGTATATATATATTAATATTCATCTTTCTTACCAACGTGCGCCTCCTTCAGCTTGTACTGATCGGCTATTCTCTTGGCTGTCCACTCCTCGGGATCCAGCTGATGATCGTTGATGAACTGAAGTGCCTGGCGGAGAGTGCATCGACCGATTGTCACACGAGTGGGTTCCAGATAACCATATTCAAAGTCGTCGGGCGTGGTGCGCTCCAAGGGCAGCGTACGCAGAACTTTGCCATCGAGCTTCTCTGCTGCCGCCTGGCGTTCCAGCACGCGCTGAATCTGTGGAGATGATATTAAATGAGAATATTCCATTTAAAAATAGTTTTAATTTAACCCACAAATTGATCCTTTGATGTTACATAAACATCTTTTAGTCGTGTGTCCAAGCTGGCGTCCTTTGTGTTTAGCTTGTCCACAAATGTGGGATCCACTATAAATACGCAAGCATATATTTAAGAATCTGACAAATATATATATATATAGACATATATTTATCGATATCTCTTACGTTCTAGGGTTCTTTCCATATCCCTCAGATTGGATTCGTATTTTGGTGCCGGTGTGGGTTTTTCGCGTTCGAGCACACGATGCGCTCGATTCTCCACATTGAAACGATTGGCTTTGCGAGCCACCATCGACATGGCTTTGCCCATTTCGTGGCCGTTGCAATTTTAATTAATAATTTTAATTGAAAGTATTGTTTTTCGCAGGCAAACTTTAAGCAGCTGCAAAACTTTTACATTTGTAAACATAACCAATAAGCTAAGTGTTGGTAAGCGATCGAAACAATGCTGATAATAACATATGGAACTGAGCCAGTGATTGAGGGAGAGAACAATCTGTTGCGCATACGTCATAAGGTCTGCTTATAACAAAGTCAGGATTTTCAAATCGCTTGTTTGTGACTTATTAATATAAATATATAATTATTTGGACTACCTGAGGTTACTCATATTACTTATTATAAATGATAGCTATTCACTTTCAGGAAGTTTGTATTGTAAGACCGAATCTTCTGTTCTATTTGACATTCTACACACAGCTGATTTCGCGTAGTGCGTAATCTTGATTAGTTGTTCATATACTTGTAAACATATAAAACCAGTGTTGGAAAATTATGGCAGAAGCACTGTTAATAACATAAAGTGTGTAAACAAAAACAAGCCGTTGCCGACAAGCAGACATAATTTAATAATTGTTTGCTTAAATGAAATTAATAAGAAAAGTGATGATATCCTTGCGTTGCAGTTTAAGGTTGTGCAGCGCGCGAGGCATACAAAGCACAAGCAGCTGCTATCAGAGCACCAAGGCTAAACGGGCTGCCCAAGCCGAGCGTGTTGCACGTTATAGCGCTGAATTTCCGGACAAGTTGTTGCACAAAAAGCAAAAACTTGCCACACACATGTATGTGGCAAACACGCAATTAGCAGATGAAATCAACGAACATCTGCAGCCTCACCTGCAGCACACCAAATGTGACACAGTGCTGGAAATTAATCCTGGCCCAGGGCATTTCACACGCCATTTATTGGATCGCGAGTCGCAATTTCGCCGGCTCATTTTGATTGAGCAAATGGAGCATTTTATGCCGCGACTGCAGGAGCTGCACGCCTTGTATCCCGATAGGGTGAAGGTGAGACAAGGCGATTTCATTGGCATCTGGAAGCTGGCTTACATGGACAAAATGGATAGCGGCACCAGATTGAACGAGTTGCTCAGCGATGCCCCGCAGCGGGCATTTAATGAGGGTAATCTCCGGGAATCGAATCAAGATGAATATAAAATTGATAAATCTTTCAATTGTCCGCAGATGTCAACATGCTAATCTTTGGCGCTGTGGGTTCCTATCCATTCTTTAAGCATCTCATCAACTCGCTAATCTTCCAGACGAGCATCTTTAATCTGGGACGCTGTGAAATGATTCTAGCCTTGCCGCCGCCAATATTCACTGTGTGTATTAACGAGGAATACTCAATGCCTTTAGTTGGCTAATTTAATTCTTGCAGCATTTAACCTGCTCGAATGAGATTGGCTATCTGATCTATCGCTCCGCCTCGGTACTCTTCCAAATACTCTTCGAGCATCAGTTTATTGCGCTGGTGCCGCGCGAGAGTTTCCTACCGGCTCAAGCCGATCACAATATGAGCAAGAGCAGCAAATTGGGCAAGGTAAAATCGATCAATCCGGAATATTTGTATTTGGTCAAATTTGTGCCGCGTCGCAATCTGCACGAGATTTGCCCGATTCAGGATTTGCCCGCTTTGTGGTTCTTTATCAAGCAGAACTTTGTCAGCCGACGCAATCGCATAATACCCAATTTGGAGTGGGTAACAATATTCATTTATATGGTAGCAGTATAATCTTGCCAATCCCTAATGTATTACAGAAAATGGGTGCCCGGCTGTGGTCCTCGTCTCATCATCAATCAAAATACCACTGAGCTTGTCTCCCCGCTTTATGCCAATGAATCCGTTCAGCAATTACCGCCGTATACCACAAGGAGCACCACAATGCACTCGCGGAATTACTATCCAGGCATTAATATATATACACAGTTTGGGGATCTCTCGCCCAGTCAGGTGTTGACGCTCTTTACGGAATTCCGTCAGTGGTCGGAATATGGCGAGAGTTCGTTTCTGGCCTCGCTGGAGAATACGCTGCTCAAGCTGGAAACGGCGAACGATGAGCAGAGCTTGGATGATAGTGTCAATCTCGTCGAGGAGGATGACATAAGCAGCGAAAGCGTCGATGAGCTACTCATCGACGCCACAGATGAGCCGCAGACAAAGCCCGCCAAGAGTCGCCAGAAAACCAAGCAAACAGTTTAACATCAACAGCGATCAACTCGATTTAGGTGTACATAAATATAGTTGTTATCAAAATTGTTATTGTTGCTTTAAGCTAATAAGTTTAAAATCGTTTTTTAGTTTATACACTCAAAAAAAGAAAATATAGAGAACTTTTTTACTCTTATTAAGTGGTTGCGCTGCACGAATGTCTCAATTCAAGCTTTTATTTTTTGATCTCAATATTTCTGATTCGGAGATTTCTTCAAGTTTAAAGTAGAATTTTTCTCAATTAAAAACAGTTGCATTCTAGAAACATTTTTCAAATCAACAAATTGATTACTTAGCGACAGATATTTAGTTCTTATTTCAAGTACTCAAGTTCTTTATTCAATTTGAATATCATATAATCAAAATTAAACAACTTGAATCAAGAATTTTAGTTCTTAAATAAAAACCTAATTCAAAATTGCTGGTGTACTCGAAAATTTGAAAATTTAACTTTTTTCTCTGAGTATAGTGGGCTTAACCCGCCCCTTTGAGTTTATGGTTTCGTCGAGCAGTGCCCCTGAGCAAGCAGACGACTTCCACGCAGACACTTCTCGGCCAAATCAAGGTGATACTCAGGCGGTGCATGCTCCTCCAGAGAGATGCGTGTCTCCAGCTGCGTCGAGAGCTGGACACAGTCGACCATCAGGGTGCGCGGATTAACGCCCAGGACAAAGGTGTACTCTTTGTTGGGGCAGGGATTGCTGCTGTGGTTATTGTTGCCAAACTCAAAGCATGTGTCGCGTATGAGGAACTGGCCATCCGTCTGGCAGGGATTGCTCACGCACTCCGGCACAGACTTCTCCTTGTAGAGCACAAGCATCTCGCCCGCTTTGCACGGCCCCTGTTTATACGCCGGATAGCAGGCATCGGTTTCCGGATAATAAAGCGCCGCTAGACAATAAAATAGAATCACACGCTTATTTATGGACAATCAAAATAATGGGGGAAGTACACCCATAAATCTTGATGATGACATATTTTCTTTAACAAAGAATTATTATTGTTATTACGCTTACGCTAGATCAATTGATTTTAATTTTTTATTTTATTTTTTGTATTCCAAATTTCAAAGTATTAATGCTGTAGTCGAGTGAGATCGACTACGAGATACCCTGAACCCAGTTGTTAAATATATTCTAGTTTTATTATTATTAATTTCCCTTTAAAACGTCTTGCACCAAATTTGAAGTCTCTAGCTCTTATAGTCTCTGATATCCGCGTGTTCATACAGACGGACGGACGGTCCTGATCAAGAATATATATACTTTATGGGATCGGAGATACTTCCTTCTGCCTGTTACAAACATTTGCACAAAATCATTATGCCCTTTTTACCCATTTTCAATGGGTTCAGGGTAATTAGCTGAGTGCGCTCATTTATTCATTTATTTTTATAGGCAAGGGGATCGCGCTTTTTTTCTGTTTTTTTATACTCTTTTTTTATACTCTGTTATAGAAGGTATCTCCGTTTGCCCGCAAAAGCTAAATTACTGGTTATCTACAGCATTTTTAAAGCGAAACTTGGTGAATCGATTATTAGGAAATTGCTTTAAAAAAAATGGGTAATTCTTGGGATACAACAAACCTGTGCTGATATCAACAGAGTTTTTTGGAGTTGGTTACGCCAGTTGCAGTAACTTTCCCACTTGTTTAATTATTTTTTGTTGTGTCATTGTGGTAATCGAGTTCTTACCTGGTGCGCAATCGCATATCCAATCATTAGCCTGATCCCCGGGGTAAAGCAGTTGATAGCGGGCGCAGCGGGCGGGTGAGTAAAGCGGTTTGCGGCCCTGTAACGAGGGAGAGAGAGAGAGCGAGAGTGATTGAGTGAGAAAGTGAGTGTGCGTAAAGTACAAGGCTTCTGTTTTGTTTGTCTTATCAGTTTCTGAAAGGTTACGTTGGTTTTTTTTTTCGTTTTTGTTTTGCTGCTTACATTCAGATTCTGTTTATTCTTATCGACGTCCCATTCCTCCTCATAGGCAATCTGTGCTCGGATTACAAAGAACAATGCACAGCATAAGCACAGCATTAAATGCAATTGAAACATTTTTGCTTGATTTTTTGTTGTTGTGATTTTCTTGTATGCAAATTATAAAGCGCTGTTGTTAAATGCAGTTGGCTTTTCGAGCGAATCTTTTTTATAATGACCTCGCTATTCTTCTGCGTCTAATCGCCACAGCGTCTCAATTAAAACTGAGCTAGCTGTGCGAGAGCTGAGAAAGAGCAGCTTCAAGCTCACAATACATATTTATATGTGTGAAGACTGTGTTGCCATTTTAGCAAATTAATTGCTACTTTCAACTTTTTAGCGTGTCAAAATAAGAGGTTTTTTTTGGAAAACATCATTGGTGAGTTGTGTGGCTATGAAAGCATTCAGACACAAATATTAACATTATCTTAGTATTATTTTTTTTATAGTTGAATATTTTTGCCTTAAAAATTCCAATTATTGCCAATGTTTTTTGTAATACTTTTTTTTTAAAATTCAGCTAGCTCTGTTTTTTAACATATGTTAAAGAACATATTAAAGGGTTAGTGTACATGGTATCAAATGTTAATGCACAGCATAGAGTTGCCAACCTCCTATGAGCAACAACTACGCAGCAGCGGTCGCATTATATTTATTAACATATTCAGAAACTACAAAATCAACGCTACAGTGTAATAATAATATTTCAAATTTATATTTTTGCAAACGACAAATAATGCGAGGGCTTGACAAATTGTAAATTGAATAGGGCTGACAACTCTAGCACAAAACCTTCAGCTGAGTCTTTGTATACATATTAATAACACGGAAAAAACTCGCAAATTTGTGATTTGCCTAAAGCGAAAAACAAAAAAAAAGAACCAAAACTAAACTGACTTTACGAGAAAATGGATGGAGAAGAGCCAGCAGGTAAGTGTCAATTGACTTGCAACTGTTAACATATTAAAAAAATTGGGGAAAATATTCACAGAAATCGATGGGACAAACTCGACAAATCCAAATGCAGCAGATGCAGCTGTAACTGAAATGCAGGCAGTGGCGGAGGCAGCAAGGCCTGAGGAGGAACAGCAAGTGCAGCAACAGCAGATGCCACAAACTGGCAGCGGCGATACAGATGCAGATGCAGGTGGCGATGGCGATGGAGTGAGTGCAATAGCAGCCCTTGCGACGAGAGTGCGATTGGAGAATATGCTCGAAGTGGTGGACAATATGTTTGACGAGGTTAGCGAGCTGATGGTCGATGTCACCGAACTGATGCAACGTGCCAGCGAGCTGACGGGCACCACCACTCCCACGCCTACCGCACCGGAAAATCAGGCGGAAAGTCCGCAAGAAATTGAGCCAGCGCAACCTGCGACGCCACCAGAAATTGCCGATCTGCTTGAGGAAGCGATCGCTGCAAATCCGCTGGGTCATCACGTTCTCAATCCGGGTGACGATGCGAGGAGCATGAGCTCCAGGCACAGTGGTAGTGATATGTCACTGGATAGTCCAGGCAGTGAAGGTACATAGCGAAACAGATGAAATGCCCTTGTTTATTAAAATAAATTATACAAATTTGTAACTTGCCACAGATGATTCGGATGCGGAGGCCGTGCCACGTTGGATGATACCAGAGAATCGGGTCCGCTCGGCAGTCGATATGCTCGTATCCCAGGCACGCACTCAGGATGGTGGCATTGCCACACTGTTACGTCGTGAGAACTTCTTGCAGCGGGTGCGCAGCATGGTCTTTAGCCAGGATCGTTTGCGTGGCCGCGAAAGCATTGAGGCCGAACTTTTGGATGCAGGAAATGTTGCCGACGAGGAACTATCGCCAGAATTATCGCCAGCACAGCTGGATATGGAGGAGGGAGTACGTTTCGATACCAATCTTCCCGCGGAGCATTCATATTTTGGGCCGAATCTAAATCGTGTGCCCGGCGTGGATTATCTGGAAGTTGGAAGCACACATCGCATGCTGATATTCATGCATCAGCACATCCTGTTTCCCGGTGAGGTGTTGCCCTTCATGATCGATGGCAGCATCATCGATGAGGAGATTCACGACACTGGACGCGATGGAGTCATTTTTGGCGTTGGTTTTCCATTGATGCAGCCTCCGGATGATAATCCAAACAAGCTTTACGGCGTCACCTGCCAGATCTATGAGAAGGGCGAAAGTGGACGTCAGATGGTATTCTACAAATCCCGCGCCCTCCAACGCATCGTCATCAATTGCGATGACATTCAAGGGTGAGTTGATCACATTTCGTTAAATTTATCAACCACTTTATTAATCTTTATAATCCTTTCAGTCCGCCACAGTACATAGCGCGCAATCCGACCATGAAGTGTTACAGCAAGGTGAAAGTCCTGCCGGAATATTTTCTGCCCGAACCGCTCAAATGCATCGATATGGGCTCGTTGAATCGTTTTCGTGATATACCCTCGATGCAGGACAAGTTTCGAAGGTTCCAACTGACCAGCACACCCTGGCCGTTGGAGGCTTGCGAGGAATACTCCTTTGAGCATATTGTGGAGATGGCGCGCAAGAAGCTCGAAGTGCACAAAATAGACACAATGCCAAAGTGCCCGATTCAATTGTCATATTGGCTGGTGCGTAATTTGCATCTCACTGAGAAAATGATGCGTCTAACGTTTCTCACGGACTCGGTTAACACCAGACTCCAGATCATTGGCTCCACATTAAAGCAGGAGTCGCTCTTCTATTGTCGATATTGCAACAGCAGCTTGGCCTATTGTTCCGATCTATTTGCCATGTCCAAGCATGGAGTGCAAACCCAATATTGCAATTCAGGTGAGTAAATAAAATAATAAAAAATAAATTAAATAATAATTTATATAAACCCTTAATTTATCCAGCCGGCTATATACACGAGACGAATACGGTTTATCGCATAATTGCACATGCCGTTGGCTACAGCGGTGAGCCATCCACCGAGTTTAGTTGGTTTCCCGGCTATCAGTGGCACATCATTATCTGCAAATTTTGCGCTCAACATGTTGGCTGGGAATTCAAAGCTGTCGATCCAAATCTGGCGCCGAAAGTATTCTTTGGCCTGGCTGGGTCCAGTGTACGCATTGGTAAAACTAGCGAACGGACTCCCACGCAGGGCAATCCGTTTGTGGTACGCAATCTGTTGCATCTTGTTTTACGGGAAATTGAATGAGCTTGGCGAGTGGTGAAACGTGTTTGCAACTTCTGTTTCTGCTGTTGTCGGCGAACAGTGGCAGCTGCCTAATTCTCTAGCTTCAACTGTAGAGCATTTTAAATTCGTTTCGATATATTTCTGTCTAGAATATTTGCAAAAATACAAAAACAAAACACGACTTTTAAAATGCAACACTCTGTTGTCGTCAGAAGAACATGAAGATTGATTTACCAAGTTATATTAAAACTAATAGATACTTAAGGTAACTCTATGTGAATTAATTTCTTTCTAACCAACGTTATGATATTATAAATAAATACATATAAAAATATGGTAAAAAAAAAACATTTAGAATATAAAATATGAAACTACTAAAAGCTTTATATTTGACTTTTGTGCGAAAATTAAAGCGATTCGCTTTCAAATTTACAATAAATTATATTCCAGTCGAACTTTTTTCATGCAAAAAAAAAAATTTAATTCAATTTGATAACTAATTCTATTCTCAGTTCTTTAGCAACGCTGCAAAGGTTGTGGACAGCTTCTGGAAGGGAGAACAAAACTATCAGCGAGCTATCGAACATATTTTCAACAGACAAACTTACCGCCTTGCAGAAGGGGCATAAACCGAATGAGACCTCCAGAAAGGTTTTACCATCGATCAGCGTGTCAAACCATTCCTTCAAGCAGGCCGCATGGCATTTGAGAACACAGCGCCGATTATCACACGAGACAATGGGCACCTCGCCATTGTCCAGCCGAAAGACGTAACAAATATTACAAAGCTGTTCGTCCACCTCCTTCTGCGGTAGACCAAGCTCAGCGGGCATTGGAAAATAACACAAATCGAAAGTGTGCAAAAGATTCGTATGAATATCCTGTTCGATATCCCAGCTGGCCAGACCATCGCTGAGCACATGCCGCAGTTGGGCCACCTCCTCGGTGGGCCCAATAATCTGCACAGTCATCGATGCCGAGCTGGCAAAGGGATCGGCAATGCTCAGCTTTAGATAGACGCGATCCCTCAAGGGAAAGACGCGATTGTTATGCTTGGTGGTAATTGGAAACGGCTGCAGCACATCGCACAGCTCATCGATGTTGGTGAAGCATTCGTAGAAGGAACGCAGTTCCTCTAGCAGCTTTAGATAGAGGTGCAATATATCTTTCAGTGAGCGAGCGCTGTTTGCCAAGATATCTGCCACCTGAATACAGTCGGGCAGACTGTGCTCCAGCAGTCGCAACGTGGGCAACTCCAGCTCCACATAATGCGACTCAAAGTCGCAAAACGAAGAGAAACGAATTCTGGTGCAACGTTCATTCAGCTGAAGGCGATATTCCTGCGGCTTGACCAGCTCCAGAATTTCCCCATAGATATTATAGCATGGCTGGGTTAAGGCGACTTCTGGCCGGACTGTCGGCGGCAGAAGTTGCTCCAGGTGCGTCAGCAAGTCCAGTAACTGCCAATCCCCCTGAGTCGGTAGATTTTCGATGGTATATCTTTTGTATTCCAAGTGTTGTTGCACATATAGTTGAAAGTCGCGCAGCTCTGGAAAATGTGGTAAATAGAGTTTTAAGCGAATCCATTTGTCATTAATGAAAACAACACCACTGATCAAGTGGGCGCTATTTTTCCTAGGCTCAATGTACAAGCCAGGAAATTGAGCTGCTAAATCACGTTTTAAATTTAATTCCATGCGAAAAGCCTTGTAAACAAGAATCAGGCATCAAAAAGAATGACCAGTTAAAGGCGCCAAGTAATCGAGAGCAACGATAATTTATGGCGGTTAAGCGATAGACAGTTCGATTGGCAGAGTATATGCTAACTTCAGTTAAATTCAAATCTCATTAAGTGTTGGTATTTATGTTTAACGCCTTAACACTTAAATCTAATTACGTTTATCTCAAATGGGGCAGACACATTTATTATATACTACACTTATATACTAAGGTATTGAATCACTTTTTATAATTTGTAACCAAATTGTTAAAAGTAAAAAATAGAAAATAGTTGTGAAGGTTAATCGATAGATTGATATGTTGATGCTTATAAATTTGAATTCAATTTAAAATAAAATCATATGATTATGACTCAGGTATTTTTGCTTGAAAACTATTCGGTTATGTATATAATCAGCTGTGCCGGTTTTGTTTACTTATCACTTAAATATAATCTCAGCAACTATCTTGACTGCTTCGGAAAATGGTGTTTCCAATACTTATCAGTTAAATTTTACGTTATTTACTGACACAGTGAAGCGTACACCTGCATGCCTCCACTGTATGTATTATCACTGATATGTATGTTTCTTTTTGTAGCACCTGCACATTGTGCGACCCTCGATAGCAATCTGCCTTGCGTTTGATAAACCCCAAAACAACTTGGGCATCAAACTCCCCAATTTGCTATTTAACGTGGCTGCCATAGGACTATAGTCTCATTCACAGTATTTTACTGGTAACGAAATGTGCAAAAATTTATCCTTTAAAATGTTTCGTGTTGTTTTGATAACGTTGGCTTATTTGTGCATTGCTTGCAGCGCTACCCTCTTCCAAAAATGTAAGTTGTTTAAAAATATAGTGAAAAAAAGCAATTGTAATTTCGATTTTATAAAAAGAATTACAGCATTCTAAGTGCTAAGCTATCAAAATTTTAAGCAACAACTCAAAAAATGTTTGAAAAAATATTTAATGTCGGACTTCTCTGTCTTCGCTCAAAGTTGGTCTAAGCATAATTCGACATAAAATTTAATAAAATATGAAAAAAAAGTAATACAGTTTTTTTTTTGTTTGTTTTTATTTGTTTGACTTTTTTGAATAAGGATAACGTGTTCTAAATAGATATATACAATTTGAGTTCTGGAAAGGAGACACTATTGTTCGCCAAAGTAACACAAAAATCATATAAGGGAGCTTGAAGCCGAATAACAGTATTATTTTTCTGTATGAGTCTTAAATGCTCAGTGCTCGTGTACTTATAGAACGCATCTATTTTTACGTTTGATTTCCTCTATCTAACTGTGCGCTTATTCGTGCTCTATCTAAAGCATTTCAAATCTCAAAGTAGTGTATATATTTATATATATTCGTATATATAAGAAGACAAAAAGACTAATTCAAATCTATACAGCTATAGTCGATAAGGCTTATCGAAAAGCTACCTAATCAAGAAACGCAAACACTTTACAAAAATTACTGCATACTTTTAGGTAATAATATACCGTCGCCGTTAAGCGTTGATGTGCACGATTGCGAAGGTCCGCCCTGTGTGGTATATAAGGGTGAAACTACTTTCATGGATGTACAGTTTTTGGGAAGTAAGTAAAAATTATTTGACCTATCTGTGGTAAACTTTAACATATGCTCTTTATCCAATTGACAGATAATAACAATATCTTACAGATAAATACAGTTGTAAGGGCTAAAGTTTTTGGATTGTCCCTCCCTTATGAGTTGCCCAAAGAGGATTCCAATGTGTGTAGTAATCTGTTGTACGGCGCCATTTGCCCCATTGATAGGGACGAGGATGTTACTTACAGATTGAATTTTTTCACCGAGCCATCATTTCCCGAAATTACAGCCGATGTAACGGTTACACTGAACGATGGACAGGGTAATCCGATTTCCTGTTTTATAATCACCTGTAAAATTCGCAAGGACTGATCGAGACTTTTCTGTTGGATCTTGTCGATATCGAGTCATTATTCAAATATATACAGAGGTCTACCCGACGCGACACTTGTTAGCTGACTGATTTAACAATTTGTCAACTGTCCAATAAACCAGTTCGAATTCTTAGTAATAACTGTCGTTTGTTTACTCTTCTGACGTCATCGACTTTTTGATTTATCTGCAGCATTCCAGTGTACCGGCTAATCAGTGCTCTTCACAAATGATTAGATTTGTGACGTTTCCACTCGAAATTATAAATTAATTTTATTGGCTTGGCATAGCCGCATTATTAACAAAATCAATTATAAAAATTATTTATTGACCGCTTAGTTTTCTTCATGATTTGGCCATATGGTCAACAGTTTTCGATTACAGTTGATAGGGTAACGTTTTTTTAAGGTGCAAAGCAGCACTAAAAGAAACGGTTGTCGACTACGACCAATTTCCAGAAATAAGACATTCAAAAAATAATTAAAAGTGTGATGGGTAGATAATAGATTAAGATTAATAGATTAGATTAGATTAATAGATATATTTGGCGATTATGAAAATGGGTTTAATTTCACAACAAAATCAGTGTAGACCAATTTTCACATTGCTATATATGTATTCTCATACACCCTCAATTCAAGGAATATTCGAAATATAATTACTTCTAATAAAAATACGAGGAAAATTGAACAAATGTATATTAAATCTGTTTTTTATAGCTACGAAATGAAAACCTAGTACCATTTGTATAAGCAAGGGAAGCCTGTCATTTATTTAATATATCATTTATGTCATTCTTAGTACATTTATTTTTAAAGTGTACTATGAAATTCAATAATATTAAAATGCATTATATTTTGATAAGCTCGTGAGCCATCCGTTGTAGGTTTTGATAATTCGTAGCTTCGGTACATTTTCGACCTTGCCTATTTATTGGAACCAATGGCGAACAGGTGTGCTATGCGTTTAAAAAAGAGACAAGCACCTGTGGCCTTATCAGTACAAGGGGCTAATTACCTTTGCTCTACCGAGTGGGGAGCATTCAACCTATAATCAACCTATATAATCAATTGCACTCTAATAAAGGCTCAAGTAGAATCTGAATTTATAGCTTTTAGACGTTGAGCGATGAGTTGTCCATAAATATGTTTAAATAGTTGAACGTTTAAATAGAGGAACAACTATTTCGTTGGGATAACTTGTATTCTTTGCTATAAATAATAAATTATTGGAAACATCCAATTTTTTTTTTTAGATCTTTATTTAAGACTTTATGGAGTATAAATTTATCACAGTGTAATATGTCAACATATGTTAAAAGTGGTATTATTCAAGATAGTTCAGTTCGTAGACATTTGAACCTGATCCCTTCTTAACTTTAATATCACACACAAAACATGTCGCCGTGTCTTTATCTTGATCCACCAAATAGATCTCGATTTTGACACCAATTTCTGGATATTCTCCAATGGGAAATTTAAAGAGATAGGTAACATCCTCCGTGGGGTATAGGGGACAATAGGCGCCATACTTTAGATTCGGGCACACAGCGGCCACATCCTCTGGTAGTTCATATGGTACCGTTATAATGCCCAACGTTGTGGCCTTTACATGTGTAACTAGTGTTGTAATAAATTTATCTACCGCGAAATCAATTTCGAAGATCTGAACAGATCCTTTAACAACATCGCAGGGCGGAACCACACATCCAGCAATTCGCACCTCCAGAGGAAAAGGTTTATTATTGGAACCTTTTGGAAAGAATAAAACCCGTTATTATATATATGTAGCTATTAGGTATATATTCTTAACTTACAGCGTCTGACTTGTGTTGCCGGCATAGTATCTTCAGTGTGGACCCCATTGAAAAGAAGCGAAACCAACAGCAATAAGCTGAAGCAGGCTAGAACATTTAGTTTCATTTTGATTTAATACTCTTGCTCTGAGCACTTGCTAAATATATATTACCAAAATTATTTCAACGAATTCGCTTATATAGCCCATACTGGATTGCTGCGTGTGCCGACGGATTGATTATCTTATCGATCGGGTAGGGTGTTTTTGATTTGTCCAGAACAAAATGTACTCAAAAAGCTATTGAGTTTTTTTTTTTTTGGGAAAGGGGCACCAATCGTGTCCAACTTTGGGCTTTGAGTGCAAGTATATACAGTGAGAGACAGCTCAAAGTAAGCAGTGTCAAAAAAAAAAGTAATTGCCTGCCATATGTGTTTCGGATTCAGCTCAGTATTGGATTGTAGCCACACATAATTCCGTCCGTCCGTTGAATTTGGACTCATCTTCAAATATGACTGTATTCCAGAACTCCAGATCCTTGTCGAAGTGGGTTTTGGACACCGTCATCCTAGTCCTATTATTCATTTTTATGTAGGCATAAAACGAAACATTTTAAGTTAAAGCTAATCTAAAACCACAATTGTATTTAAAGTACGAAAATAAATTGGATTTATGTTCGTTAACTACTAACAAACTATATTTGCCAGCCAACATAAAAATTCCCAAAACAGCACTACATTAAACACTCTCCCTTAACTTGAGCGTTCCATTAGAAAATACTTATAAATGTATTGCGTATAAAAGTCCCCAACTGCAAAGCCAGTGCAAAATAAATCCTTGAACACAAGAAAATCAGAAGACCCAGCCGGACAGATAAGAACTGAAGTGAAAACTCAAAAAGAAAAACCCAGAAGCAGGCATTTGTGCGTCAGCCAAAAGCCATTGTCAATAAAACTTCAAAAAAGAAGAAAAAAAACACAAGAAACCGACTAAAGTAAAATGAAAATTATTTTTTTTACAGTGAAAATGTTTGCGAAAAGATAAGTGTGCGAGAGGTATTCGAAAAGTTT
Source organism: Drosophila cognata (assembly GCA_035041535.1). Classification (NCBI taxonomy): domain Eukaryota; kingdom Metazoa; phylum Arthropoda; class Insecta; order Diptera; family Drosophilidae; genus Drosophila; species Drosophila cognata. The sequence continues at coordinate 3,894,455 of JAWNLC010000571.1, read as the reverse complement.
GTCAGATAGGTAGATCCAATTGATACATAAATTATAAAATATTTTTAAATCAAGTCGAAATACTCATTGAAATTATTCATTTCTTAAAATAAACGTGAAACGTTCTCGTTCTTAATTGCACAATTGAAACTTCTGCTTAAAACTGGTTATTTATTTTTTAAGATGTTTTAAAATCTTGAGTGTTCAAATTCTTTTTTATTTCGAAAATTTTTTACTCGACTTGAATAAAATTTATATATTTTTTTTGAGACTATGCTATAACACTATATGAAATAAATATCAACCAACTCTCGCAAAAAATGCCTGCAGTTCTGCGGGTGGTGGGTGGTTATGGGCGGTTTGACATGTGGCCAGCGCAGCATGAGATTTCTGTATACATATATGCTTCCGGAAGTCTCCCAGTCTACCCCAGGCCTTTGTCCTGTCTCAACGGCTGTGCGGCTCCTGTCGACAGGGGAAAGGTGGGAGTATGGGTGAGCGTTCACCTGGTCGAGTCTTGGGAGATTTTGATGTCACATGCTGCACAGTTGTAATTGTTGTGGCATTATTTAATATGTCAAAGCAATGGCAAAATCCTGTACAAAATGTAGTCCAACTGTCCTTGCCACACATACATATACATTTTTAATGTGTGTGTTTGTGTGTGTGTGTGTCTGTGTGTGTTTCTTTTAGCGTGAAAGCTTTTAGCTTTTTATTTTGGCAATGGGAACCGCAATATTTGATTAGCATCATTCGACTGGCATTGATTTCTACCCTAGATACATAAGTATACATACATACTTACATGTATGTATGTATCCGTAATATTCTATTTTCAGTTCCGTCTAAAGCAATTATCTGAGCCCGAAAATCTGAGCACTGAGCTCCAGGCGGCATACTTTCACAGTCGAATTACATTTACCCCATTTCCCATTTCCGTTTGCACTTTAGGGCGACTGAGTTTACTTATTTTGATGCCTTTTTCTTTTTTGCATATTCCCCAATGTGTCACTTGGCTCTTTTTTTATGCCACACACGGATCTTGGGAGCTTAATTTCCGTCGTGTCCTTTGAAATCAATATTGGAAGCTGGCGAGAGTTATCAGCACATCTTTTTATTAGCTAGCTGTTTCGGCTTTTTTTTTTGTGTTACGATTAAAACTACATTTTGCATATAATACTCCATGGGGAGTTAATATTTATCAGCAAAGATGGGATTTGTTATCACAAAAAACTATCAAGAATTTAGGCTTTATACTTAATTTACTAATTAAAGTTGGGATACAAAACCATCAAGGAACATTGATAAATGAATAATTAAATAAAATAATGATTTAGTAAAAAGATGTCGATTTTGCTAAAAGCGATTTCCAACCGTGATTCTGAACAGAACTCGATGAATATATTAGAAACGTATATCTTAAACACAATTTTTATATCTTCAATTTGGAGGAAGAACAAATTTTATCTGCGATTAGTTTAGAAATACTTATGTTCCACATATGGAGTCTCTGGCCTCAAAAGTCTCAGTTATCGGCACTCTTATGCTGATCAATACTATATATACCTTTTGGAATCGGAGATGTTGCCATCTGTCTTTGTACATAGTTTTACAGAACATTATGATTTTTTACTAATTTTTAATGGTCTCTATATAAATATGTCACAAAATCTCATTCTTCTCATTCTCATTATGAGTATTAAACACGAACAGGCAAGATGGGACAACTTAATTCTGATCTTTCCAAAATTATAAATAATATCGTAACACGCAATGCAATGCATTCAATTTCTGCATAAATAATTTCGAAAATCTATTTTTATATGTCTTTCATGACATTGAAAATAAATAAAGTCTTGCAGCAAGCCAAACCCAATTAATTTGTCAAATCAAAATCCTGACATCAAATGCCAGCGTCAGAGCCCAGCGATTTGTCACGCCATGCCCAAAATGGAAGTCCTGGCTTACAACCCCACCCACACCCACGCCCACACCTACACCCCACACCCACCAAGGAAAAGACACTCCGCAGAGTGTGGCACAGTCTGGCGTCAATCAGAGAGGCAATCGGTGTTGTGTCCAAGACTTTTGTTTACACGTAATTTAATAGCCGTTGTCAGTTTGGTTGGCATTGTGTCTCAATTAGGCGACAATTTGATTTGTCGTGCTGTTAATTTTTCATTAAACTTTACAAGCATATCTGATGACCGGGTCGTGTGCATTCAATTAATATAGGAATTTTGTCGTATGTGTGTGTATGTGTGTGTGTGTGTGTGTCACGCCTAATTGTCAGCAGTGTGCAGCTTGGTCACCCTGTCAACAGGTGTGCTGAATGACAAGATAATTGAACAGCGAACAACCCTTCTTGTACACGTTTTTGGTGGTAGATTTATGCTTTTCTTTCAGCACTCAGCGAAATGTGAATTATAGTTATTTTCAATTTGAAACAGATTCGTTTATCGTTCAGATGAGCACAGCTTTTTTTTTCTTTTTCTTCGAGTGTAATAGTTTATCATAGTCTGTTTCGAGTGCATTCAACTGTTTGTATTTTAACAATGGTACAACCAAAACTTCCACTCTGTGGGTTGTTCTCTTTTCTGGTCAGCTGACCAACTGCCCTTGAGCTGACAAGTTTTTCACTTGCAATTTTCACCTGTTCCGCCTCCCATTTCGTGCGTAGTTTTACGCCCTGTCGCTCCCTTTGATATTGTATATTGCTCAACAATTTGCATATGCTGTCATGCAAAAATTATTACATTTTTTTGGCCCTGCCTGGCGGAGAACACTAATTAATTTGTCAGTAACTGCGCTTGGGCTTTGGGGCGCTGTAATTAAATGAATGCAAAATTCATGTTTCCCGAAATCAGAAGAAAATGCGTTTCGACAAGGTACAAGTTGAGCAATTTATAAAGCTCACGTGTTGGTATTTAATGCACCCAGCTCCCACCCTCCCAATTTGACCTATGTCCTGGCAACGTCTCCATTTCGCTGGATTGAAATGTGCAGAACAATTTTTGAGAAAAATTTGCATAAATATGTGGAAAACTCGAAGTGCGTTTAAAGTGCACACATACATCATTAAAATTATACTCTCTTCGTTTGGCTTGACCATAATTGCAGCTTAAGTTATGGCAACAATTTACAATTTCCAGTTTGAAATATTTCTTTGGAAAACAAACATGGAATTTGTGCTTTGATGTAGAGAGTTTAAATAGAAATTGCATGCAAAGGAAAACATTAGATTCGAGTTTGCAAATTGCAGTGTAATTGTAATTGCATAAAAAACATTTGAGCAATATGCTAAAATCTGTGAATTAAATTAAAAAAAAAAAAAACAACATTAATTGTATCCTGAGAGAATTAAAATGAGCTTATTCCACGATGCAAAGAATGAAACTTAAAACGATTGAAATATTTAAAAATATTCTTTAAATTACAACTTTTTTAATTATAAGATTAATAACTTTTCTATTTTGTCAAAATTTTATTGTACTTATCACGAAAACCAGCCCAAAAAAATATACTTCAATTTCCATGAGCGCTAAAACTAATTAAGAATATGCAAATTAAAATAATTGTCCAGGCACTTGAATGCTCAAAAATCCACTTGTAAATACCATGTCAGGCCAATTATTTAAGCATTTTAATAATTTAGACTTTAGCATTTAAAAATCAATTTTCAAAAACAACAAAATCAACTTACGCGCAATCTGTTTGGAAAAATCGCTTAGCTAATTTGCATATAAAACAGTTGAAATTTATGAAAAATATGAGAATATTGATGAAATTTGGGCACAAGTGGCTGACGGCAGAAGTTCACCCCTTGAGATCTATGGAGTCCTTGCTGCCGCCTGGTGGTGCTACCGGTGGTGCTGCTGGTTGCTGCTTGTAAAGTCAAGTGGGTGTAAGAAATTGTGTAAAACTTGTTTCAAATTGCCTATGCATATAAATTGACGATAATGTGGCAGCGACAGGCATAAATAAATATTCAATATAAACATAGCTGAGCAGGGAGAACAGAGCAGGCAGCTTGTCAAGGGTGAAGCCTAAAAATATGCAACACATATATTTGTTTAAAAATCATTATCACTATTATGGATTGATAAGCGTAAGTAGCGCGTTCCCTTGCACTCAGCTATATTTAAGACAACTGGTTTATTTAGGCACCAGGTGTTTGGGTTCTTCATTTCTATTTACGATGATTAAATTCCATTTTGTCTGAAGTTCAGTTGCACTCGTCGTATCTTTGGCATACTCGAGGAACACTTAATAACAAGCAGCAGATTAACTAATGAACCTGCGAGTGCGATCGATGAATAATGCCTGAATTTTATCAGTACAATTTGAATACTTCAAGTAGCACTTAAGCAAACACATAAATCTTTAGAAATGTACTTATAATCGAAAAACCAAATCAAATTATCAAAATATTGCGTCTTCAAAGTAAGTTCTATTAATAGCATTTAAACTTACATTTTTTTTGTACTGATCCATTTTCATTTTTGGTGTCTCTATTATTATAAGAATGTAATATTTCCTTTGAAAAACTAAAAGGTGTCTGTAATAGTTTTTAATCATCCATTAATCAATTTAAATACCTCCAATTGAGAAACTTACTTGTAAAATCCAGAAGATATCATTTTAAAACCAAATCCATGATTCCGAAAAAATTGTTTGCATACATGGGTATAAATATATAAAAAAAATAAAGTATATAAAATATAAATAGATATATTTATTTCGATTGTAAGTCAATTTCAATGCACGACTATCGAATTCCAAGTTGAACTCAACACTAAATCCCAATCAGACTACAACTTTCACTTTGCACTGACAAATAATAAAGCGTATTTCGCATAAGATAAGCAAACTTATATTGATTTGTACTTATGCTTAAATGGTCAGTTAACTACACCGATTAGATTATGATTTTTAAGTGGGTTGAGCAAATGCCAATGCCAATTTATATAAAAGGCATCGACTGCCCTGAGTTAGTATTATAACTCAATCAGCTTTCGAGCAGCAAAGTTCTAATACCAAAAAGTGACTAAACACACCAAGCGACAACTTAAAATGTTTTCTAAAATATATATTGTTTTTTTGTGCCTGATCTTTCCACTGATCTGGACAACTGCTACTGCTAGCACACCCATTTTTCATTGTAAGTAATATTCTAGAAAAATTCCTTAAATAAACTCAGAGAATCGCGCTTTTATTAATTATAGTAGAATTGGAAGTCAATATTATATATATATACTTATATATATACTAATCCCATTCTTGATTTTAACATCGATAGTAAGTGTAAGCTTCATAGTATCAAAAATTCTTGAATCAAGCAAAAAAATATTCCTTAAATTCTATTTTTACTTCAAAACACAAGTTCTTGACTTCAACTTTCTTTCTCTGTCCAATTATCTGCGGCATTTGTAGAATTTTGAAAATTTGTAAAATTTACTAATTGATGAACTTTTTTTTATATAGGCGCCGACAAAAGCATACCCCTACCACTGGCGGTGCAAGTAGATAATTGCAATACGCTGCCCTGTGATTTGTGGAAGGGTGTGGATGCCAACATTGCCATATGGTTTGTGGCAAGTAAGTCTAGCAATGATAACTGCTCTTTTCATATTTGGTTGCTAATTAGTGCAATTTATTTAGCACGCAATTCGATGCATAAACTGACTGCCAGAGTGCATCTTACCTCTTTGGGCGTGACATTACCCTATGAATTGGAATCGGAACGTAGTAATGTTTGCAAAAATCTACTTCATGGCGCCTATTGTCCACTCGATGCTGGCGAGGATGTCACCTATCGCCTAATGCTGCCGATCGCCAGCAATCAACAGGAGGTGCCCACACGCCTCCAGGTGACGCTACACGATGCCGAGAATGATGACCAGTTGATTGCCTGTTTCCTGACCGATACTCGCATACGCAAGCCATGAACATTGATTGGGTTAAGTGTACCAATATGTATATTTATCGTGCATTGTATCAATGTGTCAATGAATAGCAACTAAGCTGCTAACCTCTAAGCTGAACCAAAACACTATTAGACATTATAAATAAATAATTAAGGCAAAACATTATGAATAATGGACATGAACATGTGAGTTAATTACCATAGAGAGCCGAAACGCACAAACATATGAAAAGCATAGACTAAGCTGTGTAAGCCCAAAAGCCACCCACGGCACCCATCCACCGACCCAATCGGCTTAATTAAATGACGCAGAAAATTACGCAACACCTGCCACACAACTGCTGGAGCTACTTGATTGGTGGACTGACAGAATGACTGACTGACTGGTTGACTGGTTGACACTCTGACTCTCATCCTCATTCGTTCTCCCTCCGACTTATTGGAGGTGTTGACGCTGCGTGCGGTTTTTCATAAATTTAAAACTTTTCATACCATTTACACGCATATACAAAAATCCACCCACGCTGCTGGTTGTTGCTGGTGGCTCTGCTTTTCTGGTGGCTTTGGTTATGGCTTCCTTCCTGTCATTTGGCAAAAGCAAACGCTAATTGGCTTTTCAACACTTTGCTGCTTCCTGACTGACTGCCAGCTTCATACTATGTACTATATGGATTTCTACAAGCTACATACATATACACTGCGAAAAAAAAACAACAAAGTTTGCTATATATATTCTTAATAAATTGAAATATTAATAAAGTTTGTTGTATTTTTAATTCTCCTATCCTAAATCCTTCTTGAATTGTGACTTCTGATAAATAGAAGAAGTTAGAAGCCTGCAAACTGATTTTAACAAGCCAAAAATTAAGAATTAATTATTATTATGGTTGGGGAACCAGCACTGCGACCTATAAGGCCTATTGTGCCCCCTTTCTGAGCACGAATGCTAGATTCTTTTTTGGGTTGAGGGTTTCAATGTCCTGGCTTCACTTCTTTTCCTAATTAAGGAGACAATCAAGAATTTAGTTTTAACATAAATATTTTCCTGATCTTGCAAAAAACCACATTTTTTAATTCGAATATAGAACGAAAATTTCTTACGACAAGTTTCGAAATTTGGTTTTTCTAATGTATTTTGCTGCCTAGTGTCAGTCATTTATTGGCATTTATTGGCAATTGGTAATAAGTTCAAGCGAAACGTTCGAGTTGATTCGAGCTAACACAACCTTTTTCTCTCTGTGTACTTGTTTATGTCACTCACTATTTTGCTTCATGTTTCGCCTAATGAATGAGCCCTGATTGCGCATATATCCGACGGTTAGCTAATTGAGTCGTCGACTAGGTGGTGACATATTACAGTAGTTTACAAATTGGCCATAAACTATAAAATAAAACATAGTATACAAAATGATGGACTATAATGAACAGTCTAACAGGAACTTAATTGATTTCAAATTGTTAAAAGAATAGAAAAAACTCATAACATAACAATATAAAATCTTCATGCTTATAACTCAATTATCAGCAAGAGGATTATTTATCTCAATTACTTAAATAAAATTACTTAAAATAAAAATATATTAATTTTGTAATTTAACTAAGATCTATTTAACTATTAACTAAATTAATGACAATCAAGCTTTAATGACACATGTGAAATTCAATTTTCCCAATGTTCAACTCGTTTTTCAACTCGACAATGATATCATTTTGCAATGAAACAGCTTTTTGTGGTGTTGTGGCTCTGTGCGCTATTTCATTCTGTGATCTGTGAGGATTGGTCCACAAACAATGAGGACACCAAAGTAAAGATAAACACTTAATCCATCTCATGTGGTTTTAATGACATTGTATTGCAGAAAACGGCCCGAATTGATCGCGTTAAAGTTTTTGGCGAACGACATTTTTTGAAGGTTGACACTCACGTGCATGAAGATCGAAGACACTTTGATATCTATGTCTCGATCTTTCGAAGGCTCGGCAGTAACTATCTGTTAATGAATTTGAATCTGCGCATGAAATCCGAGGGCGACACGGATTTTCGGAAGATAATCGATGTGAAACGCGAAGATTTTTGTAAATTTCTATCCGAACCTTTGCTGTTGCATTTTTTCGCAGCCGACGTTCTTCAATGTCCTGTAAGAATTGGCAATTACTCTGTAATGAACGTAGACGCAACCAGTGTGATCAATGTAGACCTTTTTGGCAGAGGTACCTACAAGCTCTACGCTGAGGTTGTGGAGGCCACTGGTGAGATACCCAAGGTGTTTGCCCTACAGGTGATTTCGCAAATCATTTGAAACAAAATATATATTTATTATAATGAAAATTGTGAAAAATAAAATGTATTTTTCTGAACTGATCTGAATTATATCGTAATAATAATTTAAAATATTTGTCCGTGTTCTCGGCGTATGCATGTGAGTATAGACACATGTGCAGCATTGAACAAAGGATACGTAATTACAGCAAGGACACTGCTGTGCGAGGGCTGCTCGAGGTCACCCGTCGATAACCACCCACCACCCACCACCTCCACATACTGCTCAGAGCTGCGCCCGCTCTATAAGCGGATTGCTGCCTGCTACCTTCAATTTGTGTGTGTGTGTGTGTGTTTTTTTTATTATTCGGTTCTGCTGAATTTTCCACATTGTGCGTCATAGGTGGAACACACGTTTTCCCTTGACACAACGTGGCAAACATATCGAAAATCGCTTAAAGCAGCCGAGTGCAGCGTCCGATTATTGTGATTATCTCTGACTGTCGCGTGTTTTCCTAGCATTTTCCTTCGGTTCTCGCATTTCCCGCGGGACATTTTGCGGTTTTCCGCCGCATATACAAATAAGTAGTTAGTCGAAGCCATATGTGCGCATTGTTCCGGCAATTTTCTTATGTAATTTGTGATATAATTAATAGAAAAACAATATGCTCAATGGTCAATCAAAAGGGAAGAAGCCAAATATGAATTTAACCATTTCTGCTCACTCCACAAAAATAGTTTGGCTTAATTATTTCCCGTATGAATTGAGTTTTTAGATTTGATACTCGTTCAAATGTCTTATAGAAAAACTACTTTACGATTTTTGAGGAACTTTAACTTCTGGTATTTGAATCCAATAATAATTAATAGTGATTTTATTTAGAATGAAATAAATATTATTTACAGCAACATTTCAACATCGCTCACTGACCCATTTTATAAGCCACTTAAACCTTTCCAACCCATTTACTTTGGCAGCATGTTACCAAAGTACAACAAAAAATCTTTTGTAGTTTCGTGTAATACGATATTTTAATGGACATCTAACCATTTTACCAGTTAATTAAAATCCCTAATGCGGTTTACCTTGGCTTTTTTATATGTGTACATACGCACATACATATATCCAAAAAGGGGTGGCATCGAAGGTTGCACCCTGATTTGATGGCTTTTGTAACGCACAATAAAATCATTTTGCAAATTCAATTTGCCAAAAATAATGTGAATATAAACAGCAAATGGAAATTCAAATGGAAAACTCAAGACTGAAGCACATTCCAACAAGTTCTTGTCCAAGCATTTTGGGTCCTTCGTCAAGTGGAAATGCCTGCTATCAAGTGTCACACTTATGTGACCTTATGACCTTTGCAAATTCAATTTGTCGCCTTTTTATCTATAAACATTTTTCTATTAATCTCGATGAGGGCGGATTTTATTTTTTTCTATTTTTCCCGTCCAAATTTTGGAAAGTGTAAAGTGCAATTTTGCAGGCCAATAACAGATTTTGAAGGGTGCTCAAAAACTTTTGTAAATGCCAAATAAAGCTAATTTCTCACATTGGTAGCTAAACAACTTTTAGACTTAAAGTTTTTAATTCATTTTAAAAATTAAACTCTTATTTTAAATTTTTAATGTTGAACCTCAATTCTAGGTCGTGACATTTTGAACGTTTCATAAGTAATATTTGAACACATAAGTGTAGGGTATTTGCTAACCAATATCTCCGACCACTCTTGAATAAAATGTGTGTGTAACATGCTATCACACACGCAACCAAATTGAATCAATCAAAATCGATTTTGCTTGCGACAAAGTCGGCACCAAATTCAATTTGTGCAGCATAAAAATGAAATTCGAATGGAAATTGTTGGCCAAGTTGAGACTGCCTGGCTGGCGTCACTTGGCAGCATTTTCTTTTGTTCTACCTGGGCACCCTGGTAATTATAAAAGGCGTTGAGTTGGGCAATTAAACACACGAACTCTGCCGAGGACGCAGAAAGTAATTCACCAAAATAACGCAATGTTGCGTAATTCTGTTTCACAGTTTTGTAATTAAACGCATTTGCATAAGAATCGCGGACTGCCCCAGGCATACTTCCATGCAACTCTAATTAAAGCTAGCCCCTGAAAAAAGAAAAACACTACAAAAAATTAACTCTGGCCTCGCATATTTGTGAGCCTTCGCTGGGGCCTACAAACTTGCGCTAAAGGTCACCAAACGTTGGCAGAATGCCATCGACTTGGCTTGTGACAATATCGTTTTGTACTCTGTGTGGCCCACAGGAAGTTTGCAATGTCCGGAAGCACATTCGCCGACTAAATCCTACAAGAAAACCAAGTAATGATGATGTTCAGAACTGATAAGGAACCAATTTTTGAGTAACTTGGTCAAAATAAGCGCTTTTTCGCTGAGATTTTAACTGAAATTTATCTTAAATACATCAAATAATAATAACCATTTCATTAACTTTAAACTTTCATACCAAATATTATTAACTTTAAAAATGTGTATCGTATAACGAGAAAATGTTCGCTTTAAATCCAGGGATGCAGCGACATAAAAATCATCCCACATTTTTCCTATTGCTTTTAAATAAAATAAAAAAAAAAATGAAACTTTTACCTATGCATTTTAAATAGTATTAGAAGTATATTATAGCAAGTATTTATTTTAGTCCTAGGCGATTTAATTGATTCATTAAATGTTTGCCAACGAAATTTAATCGATTCCTTATCAGACTGTTTAGTATGCTAAAAACTCAAAGATCGAACAAACATACCAACGGCCACGATTAATATCGCTTCATCGATTAATATCGAAGTTGTGGTCACACGTATATCGAGCTTCACTTTCTGCATTGTATTTGCTAGCTGTAAGTATGCTAAAAACTCTAAGATCGAACAAACATACCAACGGCCACGATTAATATCGCTTCATCGATTAATATCGAAGTTGTGGTCACACGTATATCGAGCTTCACTTTCTGCATTGTATTAGCTAGCTGTAAGTATGCTAAAAACTCTAAGATCGAACAAACATACCAACGGTCACGATTAATATCGCTTCATCGATTAATATCGAAGTTGTGGTCACACGTATATCGAGCTTCGCTTTCTGCATTGTATTTGCTAGCGCATAATAAATATAATCCATAAACACAAACTGCATTTAAACTAGCCATTTACAACACAGACAAATTTGCTCGCGGGAACAGTAAATTATTCCAAAAATTCGTCTTCCACATACAAATGAAAATTATCAAATTTCAGAATAGAATTTCAACAAGCAAATAAAATGTCATCTGTAAATGCGAGGGATCCCAGTGTGGACAGCCATGCAGCGACGTTATTGAAGCGAATGCAACAATTTGTGGAAGAGCAGCAGATGTGCGATGTGGTTCTCATTGCTGGCATTGATGGCAAACGGGTGTCCGCTCATCGCTTGGTGCTCGCAGCTTCGAGTGAATATTTTTCGGCAATGTTTACCGGACAGATGCGCGAGAGTAAGGAGCACGAGGTGACCCTTGGCGAGGTGCGTGGCGATGCGTTGCAGCTGATCGTCCAGCACTGTTACACCGGACACATTGAGCTGCACGAGGACACTGTCGAGACGCTGCTGGGCACCGCCAACCTGCTACAGCTGATCCCTGTGGTGACGGCATGCTGCAATTTTCTCACACGCCAGCTGCACCCATCCAATTGTTTGGGATTCGCATTCTTGGCTGAGAAGCAGAGCTGCACAGAGCTGCTGCGAGTGTCGCATGAGTACATATGCCAGCACTTTATTCACGTGTGCCACAATGAGGAGTTCTTTCATCTAAACGCCTGTCAGCTGGGCAAGCTGTTGTCCAGCGATGAGCTCAAAGTGCCAACTGAGCAGGATGTCTTCCACTCGATGATGTCGTGGGTGCACCACGATGCGCCCACTCGTGAGCAGCACATACCCGAGCTGCTCGCCAAGGTGCGTCTGCACCTAATGGATGCATTCTTCATTGCGGCTTACGTGGAGAAGGTGTGCAGCGCCAGCTACGAGTGCCGCCAACAGCTGTATGAGGCCTTCAAGTGGCATTCACTGACCCCCGAGTGCCGTTCGCTCATTGGTGCCACCGATTCAACCAAGCCCCGCAAATTCACTGCTGTCGGCCAATTGCTGGTTGTGGGTGGCATCAATGATGACGGCTGGGTCACCACCATTGAGAGCTACTGTCCGCGGCTGAACAGGTGGACGACTTGGGAGCACACGATCGATCGCCGTTCGTTCTTTGGCGCCGCTGTCATGGACAACAAACTGATTTTGATAGGCGGACGCAATAATATGAGAGAATTGTGCTCTGTGGAGAGCCTCGATCTATACACGATGGCCTGCGTGCCACTCAATCCAATGAGAACGCGTCGTCAATTCCCAGGCGTTGCAGTGCTGGATGGACACCTCTATGTGGTCGGTGGATGCAATGATATGCGCGAGCTGAACACGGTTGAACGCTGGGATCCCATTGCGCGCACCTGGAGCTATGTGTCGCCGATGTACGAGGGGCGTTGGAATCCTGCTGCTGCGGTTTTGGGCAGCCGCCTCTATGCCATAGGCGGATACCACCTACACTCAGTCGAAAGCTATAATCCGCAAACAAACGAATGGAGTCTTCGGGCGCCAATGAATCACAATAAATTTAACGCTGGTGTCGCCGTTGCAAATGGATACATCTATGCCTTGGGTGGCTTGGAATACGAAACCGATCATTCCACAGGAACCGTGGAACGTTACGATCCAGCTACTGATACCTGGACACTGATTTGCTCTCTGGCAGAGGGACGCTATGGGATCGGTTGTGGTCTGCTTGGAGAACATTTGATTGCCGTTGGCGGATTGGATTGGAAACGTGTGCACAACAATGTCGAGGAGTACGATCCGGTGTGCAATGTCTGTAATGAACTGGCGCCAATTTCGATTCCTCGGCTCTTCGCCCTTGTCGTTGCCATACCGAACATAATACCACCACTAGCAGCCAAGGATGGATCCAAACGATTTAAAAAACTATCCTAATATTAATATAATCTTAATGATATAATAATAATAATTATAATAATTACAATAATAATAACAAATGACACGCTTCAAGGAGAAGCTGCAAAATGTAAATGAAATTTCCAATCAGAGTACCTTTAAGTCGAGCTCTCTCAGAATAAAGGAGACGAACAAAAGTGATTGATTAACGGATATCCTGCACTGAGACTTAATATATTATTATTTGTTTTGGATTATGTTAGGTTAGGTTAGACGGTTGCTGACACACATAGGACACGCTAGATCCGTTGCATAACCTTGTGGGATCTGACTCCATTTCCAAAGCACTCGTGTGAGTGAGTGAGCTAGAAAATAAAATTCTTTTATGAAATCAACTTAATTCGATTACTTTGCTTGATCTCAGCATAGAAAATCAATGTCAAATCGTAATTTTAGATGCTTCATCTACTCCAATCTAATCTAATCGAGTCCAATGAAGCAAATAACGAAAGTTTATATAGGTTTTAACATGTGTAATATGCGCACTTGCCTCACTGCACTGCTCAGCTAATCTTTAGATCTCCGATCAGATGCGGCAAATAAACATATCGTAAATAGAATTTGCCAAAATCATATATGAGCCTAATTAAGAGCCCATTACCCAAACCCCTCTGTGTAAATAGATACGAGTAAACCATAACCGCAATCAACCCTTAGGATGAGGGTGTCATGCAACATGTTGCTTACGCTTGAGAGATGCGGAGGGGAAGGGACTTTTGCTGTAATGTGTGGTTTGTGCCAGCTACGCGTGTAATTTGACACTTGCAAACGGCAACCTGTGCCTCAATTAGCCTTCGAAAACTCATCATCGACGCTGCTGGCATGCAAACGAGTGAAAAATGTTTTGCCAAGATTAATTACAGTGCATCCCAAGTGTCAGCGACAGGCATCAATACCAACTCACAAAAGCCGCAGCTATTTTAATGAGATGCTTCTCATCGCATTTTCACTGCTTTTCCCGTCTTTGCTGAACCGACAATTAGCCGGTGCTAAAGGTAACCACTAAACGGAACTTGTTGTTGTTGACATGGTTCAAAAGATGAACGAAAGAATGAAGACATTGTAATAAAATAAAGTGAAGTTTCACAAAAGTTAAAAACTTAATGGTCAACTTACTACCTATTTTCTATATCCTGTTTTTTTTTTTTGATCGAAAATGGGGTGTAATCAATTTGAGTGAACTTAAAGATAGTCATTAACTTCAAGGCGTTGATCGATCTCAGATCTCAGTGAAAAGCTATGCACACAAAATTTCAAATTATTAGAAAATTATTTTGTGTCGGAATCGGAACAGGAGTCGAAAAGGGAAATTTATAGTAACCAAGAAGAAAATTCAACCCTGATTGTAATCAGTTCAGTTAATTTCCCATTTTCTGCCTGAATGGAGCATATTTTTCATTCTTGAATTTTAGCAATATTTAAACCAATCTCAACTTTAGAACTCTTTCTGTGGAACTTTGAAAATGAGTCTGAAGACCATCAACATTCTGATAGCAGTCAACCAGCACAAACTGTGACGATTACATGGAAAATATTGAGTTGATTATTTAAAAACATTTGCACACGGTATGTACCAGTCTAGAGCACTCTTCGCTATATCATTCTTACCTATTCATCTCGTTTTTTTTCTCTAGTAAGTGACCTCTTAATTTGGTTAAGAGCTGGCACAAAAAGTTCTTAATTACATTCCTGTTGATTAGACGTCCTTGTCTCGAACGATGCTGCTGCTGCTGCTGCTGCTGCCGCTGCAGTCGACGTTGACTGCGAATATTTTCGCGTAATTAATTAAGTTTTTGGGAAAGCTGAATTTAAAGGACACACGAATTTAAAGGACACTCAGCTAAAGCGCCATTTTGGAAATTTCATTGCCCAACTGCGCAGGAAAAAGGCATTAAAAATGTATAAAAAAAAAACCACAAAAAAATAATCCTTTTGGTTCTTAAAATGTCTACACAATGATGGCAGCGGCAGCCAGCAGCAGATGAAGGCAAAATAAGGAGCAACAACAACATCAATAGACATACAGGCCAACAAAAGGCACATCCTGTTGCTGCTCCCCTTTTCCATTTTGTCATTCTTTATCTTCATATTTTTTTTGGGGCGTCTCTGCGCGGAAACGGCTGAAAACTCCAATGCATTGCATTGAAATTCTTCATTTGCAATTCAATGACATTCCATTCATGTTGTGCGGGAGTTTGTGTGTGTGTGTGTGTGTGAGTGTGGCACAAATCCTTTTGCTGCGAAGGGGGCGTGGCATTTGCCACACAACATTTCATCCAATCAGCGCTTGCGGCGCAACAGTTGCCAGCCACTGCTGGCGCCCTCTGGCGACCGACAGAAGCGAAAAACACGCATTTCTTTCAAGCTTTTTGCATAGCTGTAGGGCGTGGCAGCGCATGCGCCCCACAGAAGGAAAGAGTGAGCGGCCGGGGGGGGGAAGTGGGTGTTAACAGTGTCCCGCTATTCGGTGGCGAGCGAATCCAAAGCAGGCTTGCGAGGATTCCACAGCACAGTGTGCGAGAGAGAGTGCCTCGTAGTCGTAGGTTGATGCCACATGCCAATGTCTCATGCCTCTGGCTGGGTTGAGTTGAGGGTGGCTGGCACTCTCTTTCTCTCAACTTCGATACATGCCACATGCCACATGCCACATGCACCATCAGTCTCAGTCAGTCAGTGGTGGGTGGGTGAGTGGGTTCAGTGGGCTCGTTTTGCCTGGCTTTCATTGGCTTCGCATTCAAACCCAATTTAATGCTGGCATTGCATTGCGACAGGTGACCCAAACTATCTGGGTCCCAAGTCCTCGCTAGCCGAACTTCAGTTCAGTCCAGTTTGACGCGGGTAACGTGAAAGTTGCGTGCAACGGTAAATGTGAAAATTCAGTTCCGCGTTTCTCAACTGACAACTTTTTACAGTGCTTATGTACCGCAAACAAAGTAATTGAATTTAAATATAAATAATTAAATGTGATGACAAGTTAAAAAAAATTTAATATAATTTTGAAATAAATTAAAGAAAACGTGAAATGCTGAACTAATAGTTAAATATTCCTGCGGGTCCACAAACTGTTTTCATAATTTTACAATACACTTCAAAAATTTACTCGAACTAAAAAGTATGTGATTTTTTCGGGTTTCTCTTCATTTAGCTTCTGAGGTGTTTCGAAAATTAAAAAAATATATTCGCAAAGATTCACAAAGATAATGACAAAAAAAATTAACAATATCTAAAATTTGTTAACAAATCTTCGCCAAGAATTATTTTCAAAATTCTGTTTTTTATGGACATAAAAATCGATTGCGAAATTCATTTCCAAAAGTGTTTCCTTATGGAGTACTGTTCTTAGATTGTTATATTATTTATTTATATTGCATAAAAATAAAAATACATTTTGATATTTGAAGATATTATTAAAGTTCGAATCTACATCAGAATACTAATTTTAAGGAATTATCAGAAGTTTCAAAGTGTTTCAGTTACAAGCAACAATTTGAAAACAAATTTAAATATTGCGATGCAAATTGCAAATTCCATTGAAATATGTAAAAACCTTGAACAAATTCAATTAAACTCACAAAAATGTTTCTAAATTTATAATTCGCTGTTTGAATTGATTCAAAATAATAATTATTAATTACATTTTAATTTTACTGAAATTTGCAGTCCGAAAAAAAAAACAACAAATTTTTTGAATAACTTCAAGGAAGGGATTTCAGAAACTTGGCGCGACCACAAGAAATAAAGCTGTTTTGTGCCCGTAAACATGTTGAACATGAACCACCAACTGAATCTGGCACCCGTACAGCCACACCCCCAAATGCATTACGCCGAGTGCCGCCCATTACCAGCAATCAACGAGACATTTGCGCAATTTAGCCAGCAACGTTCGGCAATTTCGCTGCTCTCGCCACTGGATCTGTCCTTGCGGGCGGCAACGAATATTGTGGTGCCAATAACGCCACCATCGACGCCCTCGCCACCACGCAAACGTCAAAGATTAATGTCCGAGGAGAATTATCTGTGGCGGCCGCATATGCCGCTGCCAACGCTGGTGATGCAACCACCATCAGGAGTCGCTGCCACAAACTATTTTCCTCAGCAGCATCATCAGCCACATCAACAACATCAACAGGCTCAACTGGGGGGCAACTGTTACGGCTTACGTGCCTTTGATGGTGGGGCAGCTAGCTATGATAAAAGTAATTTTCACAGCGTAAAAAGTAACTTGCCACAAATTCCGGCAAGTCAATCGAGCGGCATCTATGTGGAGGATGAGACAATTGTGTTGACCGAGGACGAGGATGAAACAGTTGTCAGTTCCCATGACTACAATGAGTATGCGACGGACACAGACAACGAGGACGATAGCACAATACAAGTCAACGATGATGATGATGAGCAATCGCCTGAGCATCCTGAAGAGCCACAGCAGCTTGATGATGATGAGGAGGAGGTCTTTGTGGACATCCTTGGCAACGATGATGATGAGCAGCAGTTGCAACAACCACAACTGGTGCTAGACGTTAAGGCGCTCAGGCGCAACGAGTTGATCTATGAGGATGAGGAACTGCATCATCAGGCGGTCGATGGTCTGGCGAAGCTATTCGAACGCGACTTTGCCCAATCGTCGAGGGAGGCACTCGAACTTGAGGCGGAGGCACAAGCAGCCGCCGATGAACAAGCTCACACGGAAAAGGTTTATACGGACTTAAGCAGCCCAATCAATACCCAAGCTTCTACCGACGCACTACCCGGACACTCGCCATTCCAGCGGAAACAAAAGACGGACAGGAGACGGACCAAGTTGCGCAAACACGCGGCCATTGATGAGGAGACAATCAGTCCCGTCTCCGGCACCATTATCCGCAAACTGCGAGACGATGAGGAGTTGGTGGTGCGCAAAGGTGACATTGATCCGGCTTTCAATGTGGTCGAAATCACCGAGGAGGCCAAGGCCATCTTGGCCAGCATCGACAATAAGATTGGCGCCTATCTGTGTCAGCTTTGTCGCACCGTCTACGACGATGCCTTCATGCTCGCCCAGCATCGCTGCCCACGCATCGTTCACATCGAATACAAGTGCTCCGAGTGTGAAAAGGTAACACCAACGGCTAAATTTAACCTGACTTCCAATGACATGAACTGAAAAACCAAGTGAAATAGTTTAGCTTGAGTCGAATTTCAAATTAATTTCGAATACTGTATAATATTATTCTGTAAAATATTATTTTAAAAACTTAAAGCGTGAGCGAAATCTGTACAACATTTATCCATTTAAGTTTTTAAGTTTTTAATCAATTTCAATTCCAAATTTATGGGATGGAGAACATATAAGCAGATTATGAAGCGCTGAATTTTTAGTTGGACTTTTTTTAGTTTTAGTTTTATGCTGAAAATCGACAAACTTTTTCCCACAAGAGTGGAAATTGTTTGTACACATGAGTGTACAAAAAGTTGTTCCTCTTTCACAGGCTTAAGGCCAGTCCCAAAAACCGTAATCAAAATTTGCCAATTGAAATTCCCTTTGAGTCCCCATTTTGAAGCTGCTAAATTTACTATTTATGAGATGCAGTGTTGCAAAACGCTTTTAAATTAAATCGAACTGCTTTTTGTGTTTATTTCGTGGCGAAAATCTTGATACAAATCGGTTAAATTTAGAAAGGGAAAATAAATAATTTAGCACTAAAATATATACTCTGCGAAATTCGATTAAAGATTAAATATATTATTTGAAATTTTATAAGGAAAAAATCAAGTGCCTTTAATCGAATTTCCCAGAGTGTATATTATAGGCTCAGCTATATGCAAAAGATTATTTTCACTTATGCAGATTTCAAGCTTAATCCAAAGATCGCAAGTACTGCCCAACTAATCCCGACGTATTTTATATTTTTACAGGTCTTCAACTGTCCGGCAAATCTGGCCTCACACCGTCGCTGGCACAAACCCAAGTCGGAGATGCAGTCCAGCAAGAAGCGGCAGAGCAGCTCCAGTGAAACCACCGGCGGCACCAACACGGACAGAGAGAGCAGCAGCAAGCCAGCTGGCGAAGATGCCATCGATGGCATTTATGCCTGTCAGCAATGCGGCAAATCCTTTCGACGGTAAGCACAATCGGTCAAAATAGAGTCCCATTTAAAGAAATAATGTTTTTGGTCAACTTTAATTATTTGTTACGAATTTAATTACCCGCAATTTGGTAAGTCTTTTGGCCATTTAAGTATTATTTTTATTATAAATGGGGAGAACCAGCACTGCGACCTATAAGGTCTATTGTGCCCCCTTTCTGAGCCTACAGCTCTTCCATCAACCCCAGGTCCTGCACGAATGTCAGGAACTTTGTTGGGTTGAGGGTTTCTATGTCCTTGAGACTCAGGACATGCTTCCCTAGGATGCTGCTTCTCTTTCTAATTAAGGCGACGCATTCTGCAAGGATGTGTATTGAGGATTCCTCCTCGTTTCCACAAAACCTGCATACATCGCTACTGTAGATACCTATTTTGGTTAGGTGACTTCTCAGTCTACAATGTCCTGTCAATAGACCGATGAGTATTCTGAGTCTGTTCTTTCCCATGGGTATTATTTGCTTAAATCGTTGTCGATTGTAGCCAACAAGGAGACTTCTTGCTTGTCGGAGTCCTGGTGTCTCTGCCCAGCTCCGTACCCGCATCTGTCTTTCTTCATCCCTGATTTGCAGCCGTATTGTGTGTCTTCCCACGCCACAATACGGTTCAGGGCCTATCATGGGTCATTTAAGTATTAAATGAGTTGAAGTTCTTTTACAGCTACGCCTACCTTAAGAAGCATCAGGCCTCCCATCAAATGCTGGAGAATCTCAAGAATATGGACTTTTTCAATCCACAACAGCAGCAACATCAGCAACAAAAACCACAACAGCAATTTCATCAGCAGCAGCAGCAACAATCGCAGGAGGCGCCACAGCCAGCTGCAACAGGAGGAGCCTATGTGCTGCCACGCCCACCAGCATATTGCAACCTGTATTCAACGGCAGTGCCCAAGAATTATGTGGCACCTCAGCGCTTTGCCGGCTTTCCCTTTCAGCACTTCGATCAGCGTCGCTTTTACTCCTTGAGCGAACTATATCTATCACAGCAACTGGAACGTTCCTCGGCCTTTCAATATGTCCATGCGAATCATTTGCGGCAGCTGTCGAATGTGGCACACACTATGTTGCCACCGATGCCAGTTAAATGACCCAGTTCGAATGTGCTGCGTCCGGTGCCGCGTATTGCATCCTCAACAGCCTCATCAGCATCCGCGACGGTAACCGGGCAACAGGACTTGCAGCAAGCAGTTGCCACACCACCAAATTTCAACTGGATGCTGCCGCTGCCAACTGCAACAACTACGACGGAAAGTGCGGAGACAAGCAGCGGCAACACCATTGTTGTTTAATTGCAATTCACATTAATAGTAATCAATAAAAAAAATTGTACTAGTTCAAGTTTAACATAATCATTAAAATATGACAAACGATTTCTTTCAATCCATCGATGGGGTTCAAATAAAATGGCTTTCAAAAATTGTATATGTTTGTGCAGCTTGCAACGACGCGTCTGCCTCGATATATCACTAGCGGAATCGATATATCCATATACATATGTTCTTATGGGTTCTCAAACTGTTCTTCAGCCTTGAACATTTTAGGTTGACCAAGATATCCAAACAGAACTGACCAAATAAACCGATTTTTATATTGCTTACATTCACTATATAATATAACTCTCAACAATCGGTCGAAAACTCATTCGTAATGCGTCTTATTCTGCTTCTACTATATCAAATAGTAAGGAAATTAATAGGGAAAATCGATGGAGTTTTTTCAAATTTATACTGAACTTTGTCAGGTTGACTTCAATCTGCAAGGGTATGTAATCTTCGGCGTGACTTATTGGGGAGAACCAGCACTGCGACCTATAAGGTCTATTGTGCCCCTTATCTACCTTACTTTACCATACTTTTTGTAGTAGGTATACAAAATCAGAGCTACGAAATTACATTCGAAACTTATCTAGTTTCTAAATGTAATCAAGTTTTATCAGAACGATTCGGAGAAAAATGCTTCAGTGTAAGTGAGTAAGTAAATATTTTTCTATTTCAATCAGGTTTTATTAAGGTAGATGAGAAGTATATACTATTCCGAAAGAGTTCTTATCTTAAAACTATAAAATAGAAAAACTGCAGTTTAAAGTTGCAGCTGTCCTCCAAAGACATCCATTCCCAGGACATAGGTCAGTGCATGGGCCAAGTAGGTTTCATCGTGTACACCATAAAATAATGAGGATTTGGGTCCTACACGGGGGAAGAGCATTTAATATAGTTCAACTAAATCTATGGGTACTTCCACTCACCCGTCGCAAATAGCAGAGTCTCCGAGGGCATCTGCTGCATACTGCGCTGCAATTGAAATCCTTGTTCATCGAAAGTCTCCTGCAACGTGCTTGCAATCTCTTCATCGCTGACTTCCAGACTGGAGCTGAGATAGTTGCCATTGGTTAGGAGCACCAAGGTCAACGTATCATTCTGCTTAAGAAGATTGGCCAGCGTTTGATTGACCAACTGCAGCTCTCTCACTTTGTCCTCCTTTTGCTGCTTGACATAGTGCTCCACAATGAGTAGATGACCCACCTCTGGTCGACTGAGCACCTGCAGCGTCTTATCGAGCATTATGTCCAGTGAGGGTGCCTTGGAATTCCTACTCAGATCTCCATTGGCTAGAACGCCCAGCAAGTAATCCAAGCTGCTGCCATTTATCATGCTGAGCTGCTGTTCCCGCTGCACCAGCTCAAAACGCTTGCTAGGCTGAAGTTTCAATTTCTGATGCTCCCAGTCGCGCAGTAAATTGCGTCCACTTCTGGCGCGGCACAGCAGCTCATCCACGGGATCATAGGGAAATGTGGGCACTTTGGCACTCAGCAGCTGCCTGCCACCGCCCATTAGCACATTGAGATTTTGTCCAGTCTCACCAGAGATCATTTGTAGGGCCACATCTTCGCAGCCCGACTCAATGGCACCCACTGGCACGAGTCCATCGCATTCCCAGCTGGACTTTGCCACGTTCGCATAGAGTGCAGCTGCTGTGGCGCCTGTTATCCTTTGGTTCGTCACAAATCCTGTGCGCCTGCCCGCCAGCTGCGCCAGCCGCAGCACACTCACCAGCTGTCCAGGCTGGGATGCATTGTGCCCACAAATGCTGTCCAGCTTGGGTGCTGCCTTATGTGGCACACCTGCCCAGAAGGCCTGCAAATGATTAATCAATTAAATTATTATATTATTGATATTATTATAGAAACGCTGCAACCTTAAAAACACTTGCGGCATTGCAGGGCGAGCTGTAGCTGCAGCTGTTCTTGATCCTCGCCATGTGCGGAAACCGATCCCAGACAAAGTTCGAGTTTTGTGAGCCGGAAAAGCGTGCGCTAGCCAAAGCTGGTGCATCAATGCCATTGATGACCACGATCAGAATATTTCTAGGCTGTTTTTGTGATGCATGTATCGCCATTGCATGTTGCAGCTCCTCAATGCCCTTGTCGTACCAGAGTGTTTGCTGCGGCGAAACTGCAACCTTCCAATAGTTGACATCGCTCAGATTGGCCACCCCAGTGCTGACCTCATAGCGCATCATTAATCCAATACATATCAACGTTATCAGCAGTGATACGACCACCGAACTGGCAATTATAAATAATTGGGTGGATTTTAAACGCAGCTGGAAACAGAACTGTTTTGTCCACTGCGACTGGGCCATGATTGAATGAGGTAGGCATTTTGAATAATATAGTAACCACTATCCCATAGGTACTTTATCTATATCTATCTGCCACAGATAGCACTTGTGTGTGGAAACTGTTTGAAGTTGTTATTGCCACAATTGTGTTTTACGGCGATTTCATTAAACGTTTTAATTAGAAATGTTGTGAATTATTTACACATTAATTGCCATATAAACTAGTTCACTATACACTTAGAGAAATTGGTTACAAGGCAAAGATATAGCTGATGTAAAGGTGGAAATAGGCATGTCGACAGAGCTCGACTATGAAATACCCTGCAACGAATGTCGTATCAAACTAAGAAATTCCAAACTATGCAGCTGATAAATATTACATTTAGAAAAATGTGTCTTAAAAATGTTGGAATTAAATGCTATCGATTTGTATCGATGAAAATCCATCGATAACATGATATGCATGGGTTCTGCGAGAACTTAGATACCAAAATTGATGTTTCGTTTTGTAAGTGAGTTTGGCTGTGTTCATGCATACAAAATCGTCTTAATGGTTAATGCTGATCAAGAATATATATGTATTAAACGAAATACCTCAAACTATCTTGGGGCTGTCAGACAAATATCAGACAAATATGAAATCAGTAAGATAAATTAGTCTGATGTGACAGATTTGTTGCCAAGTTGTAATCACTAAAACCGACAGAGTACATGGTAATTACTATACTATAGGAGATATATATATATACCGATTATATATATACCGACTATTGATGCTGATATGAAAAGTTGCAAAGATTTGTTGCAATAATATACCCACAATTGAATCAGCAATTTCTGAGTTTAGATTTCAAGTATTCTCGTAGCAATTTGGCACAGTGTGCACTAAGTGAACCTCATTGAAAATGTTTTAATTGTAGTTGGACCTAACTGTAAGTGGGGGTCAACGACGTCTCTGTTTTGGTAATTAAATGTTGCACACATTCTGTGCGATAATTTGTGAGAGGTCGCAACTGTTTAATTGAGTGGGCGTGGCTAAAAACACTCACTGCCACTGTCACAGCGATAGTCACAACCACAAAAACCCACACCACCCAGCCACCCACACACACACACACACACACACACACACACACACACACATTTGAATTGTCATTTGAATATGACGACAACCCACAGCCCAACTATTCACATATGAATTTTCAATTTTCAATTAAATGCATCGAAGCAAGTTTTGTTTCATTTGTAGTTATGCGAAATTGTTGTAGCAATTACCAGTTGTTAACCTGCTGGCACGCCTACGAGCCCCTTCTCTCACTCTCTCTCTCTCTCTCTCTCCTCCATCTACACAGTGAGAAAAAATCACACTTACCTCAGTTCTATTCACTCAAAATATTCGCAATTCTAGTAAACCAAGCTTAATCGAAAAAATATTAAAAAAAAATTATAGATCCAGGCCAAACAAATAATTTAAGACTGTAATTGTAAGCAGAGATCCAAAACACTCAAAATCTATAATAAAAAATATATTTAATTTAATTTAACGACGCATCAAAAATGTAAATAGCGCTAAAAATAAACTAAATTCATAAATGTATATTCTGAGATTAAGATTGTCAAATTTATTATTGAGTTTGTATGAAAATTCTCTCAGTGTATTTGCTAGCCATCATTTCGACGCTTTGATGTCAGTTTGCATTGACATGTGGTCAGTTTTCCCTGAGCAAAGCTGTCACAATTTCCATAACTCGACTGTTTCACGTTTTGATTATCAATTTGCCCAGTTGTCTATTTATGCATTTGTCCATTTATCTGCACCTGACACTGACAGTTTTGTCTAAACAATCGGAAATGACCTTTCTGACTAAATAATGTGCTCCTGCCAATTTTGCACTCATGCTGTGAATTTGTGTCCTTACGCATTGTGCGTGTGTCCATTGAAAATGCATAAGGAATGGGAAAAATTAGCCATGCGTAACGAAAGCTGCAATGCCCTTGAAATGGTTGGTGTATTGACTAAACGTATGCCTCAGCTTTTCGTGAGAGGCGGCGCCACCTATCGGCATTATATAGCAGAAACATTCAACAGGCGACGAGCTTCAATCGTGTGTCGGCTTGTATCTATGATTCTATATACATATGCATACTACGTATATGCAATGCATCCGGGCATCCAGCTTATTTACTTGCACATACATATATGTACACACTTTTGCCTTGACTCTGCAGGGGCTGCAGCGAATGAGAGACAGCGAACGAGAGAGAGAGAGAGAAAGCGCAACTCAATAGATACAAATAAATTCGTTGCGTTTCTGACAACTACCTGGACGAGTAATCAATAATTAACAAAAATAAGTATGTTAATTAATTTAGGTTCACTGGAATAGTCGAAATATTTCAAGTATATGAAAACACAAATAGAAACTGTAATCTAAAAACCAATCTACTAATCTTGATTCATTGATTTCTACTTTAGCAATCTCAAATCAAGATGAAAAAAATCTAAGAATATAATCTTGATTTAATATTAATTGAAAATGAAAAGAATACGGATATATTCTTGATGTAGTTGAAACGAAGAATATATTCTGGAATATATAATGGTTACCTCTCTGTACATAAGTACTTATATATATAGTAAAACCAGCCTAACTTGAATTTTTCTGCAACTCGCTAGCATTATATTCCTTAAACATAAATGCATATGCCTTATACATAAATGAACAATCAGTTCTACAGTTTTGACCATATTCCCTAACTCAAAAATAATGATGCACACAGTTAAATATACATATGCATCCATAGATTCTTGATAGATACACCAAATGTGCACATGCAATGCTGGCATCCAATTAGTGTCTTAATGTTTATCATGGAGACCGCTGACCGACCCCTAACTAATTGAGGGGCCAGCCAGCGGGTGCAGCAGGTCCTGGCAGGTCGTAGCTGCTTCTGCTGCAGCTTGCAACAGCTGGCAACGCCCACACAAACATTCAACGATGTGAAATGCCAAGCGTGGGCGGCCTTGCGGAGCCACGTGTGCGTCCCCAAACAGGGCGCGACAGCCAACAAAGAGAGAGAGTGAGTGAGAGAGAGAGAGAGTGAGACAGATAGAGACAGAGTGAGAGAGAGAGCTGGGAGTATGTGCCTAATGCAGTATTGGGCGGCTCCCGACTCTGTTCTCTTCCAGCCTTCAGCTCTCGATATTATTATTTGTTTCTTGTCTCATAATTGTGCATTGCTGGGCCCGAATAAAAATAGAATTGGTTTTTAGTTTAAAATTCATAATTCATGAGTTCAAATGCGACTCAGTTTTTTTTCTGTTTCACTTTATCTACGTAAGTGTGTGTTTGTGTGTAATTCTTAGTAATCTCATACTATCAGCCTCATACCGAGGCTTCAGGCCGACTTAAATAGTTTTGAAGCCTGGTGTCGTATAAATTTCTTAAATCTTAATTGTGAAAAATGCAAATTTATGTCTTTCTATAGGCGATTGCCCCATTTAAATACATATTTTCTTCATGGCAAGCCACTGGAACGCATTGAATGTGTTGATGAATTGGGAATACTTAAAGATCCCAAGCTTAAGTTCGACAAGCACATTTCTTCCTCTGTTAATCGAGCCTTTGGAGTCCTGGGTCCCGTTAAGCGCTGGTCAAAAGAATTTAACGTTCCCTACATTACTAAAACTCTTTATATTTCACTTGTGCGTCCTATAGTAGATTCTTATTAATAAATCTTCCTTCTCTTTCTGATCGTAGAACAATGCTTGGTGTTATTTTTTCACACAAGCTTATAAACGGTGTGATTGATTCTTTGGAGTTAATCAGCCAACATAATTTTACATTTCCGATGAGAAATACAAGGAATTTTCTGTCTCTTTCTCTTCAAACTTGTAGTTCCAATTATGCTATTCATAACCCATTTGTAATCTTGTGTACAAGTTATAATACGTTTTTTCGATTAATAAGTTGTGCTTCCTCCTTTTCATTTATTAAAACAGCTGTCCTATCCCATCTTTCTTTCAATTCGCGAAGGTGGGTTCCAGTTTTGCCTGGCCCGTGCTTCGTATCGTTTGGGCCAGTTGAATGTGCTGCTCGTTAGTACTTCAACGGTCAAATAATATTTGCCAGAGTCTTAGTCCCGGGGGGCTGCTGCAAAGTTTTTCATAGTCTTTTAGACACAGTCTTCTTAAATATTAAAAAAATTGTTAAATTTAATAATAATTAATTATAATCTGATTGCTTTACAGTTGTTAGATTTAGTGAAAAAACCTTATATGAACTAAAACCAGTCCAATAAGAGAGGAACTAAATTTAATCTTTCATTCTGATCGCAATATGCAAAAATATAAACCAGATAAATATTAGCATTTTTCAAAAAATATTCGTAAACTAACCGCTTAACCCCTTCCCTTACGAGCCAGTGCATCACGTTACGTACTCGGCCGATTCAATTTGTTGTTATTGCTTTTATATCTCGGCGATTAAAAATAGGTGGCCATAAATGCAAAAAATGCACACACACACATACTGGCATACTTGTACATACATATTTGAGAGTGACTGTAATTTGCATGGCTGATTGCATTTGAGAGCAGCTGCGTATGGGAAATTCATGTTGTGAAAAATGAAATGCTATAAGCGCATTCAAAATCAGACTTGTTTCCATTACATATATTTATGCGGGCGATTAGATTAGATAACACTTAAAAATGATTAAATAAGCGCAGCATGCACCTCGAAGGTGAATGAATTTCAACTGTTTGCACAGAAAGCAAATGGAATCATATCAGTTTGTTGATTATTTCGTATTAGCGGGCGTTCACTGTACAACAGACAGTTTGGCACGTGCTACCAAATATTTGACAGATCAAAAAAGAAAAAAATATATTATTTCTAAGTAATGCCAAGGAAGCGGAAAGTTATTGATTATAACTGCATCTGTGTGCACATAGATGCACAAGCATATACTGTAAGAAATAGTTTGCTCATCTATGTGTGTATTTGCATTTGGGCGTCTTTATGGCAAAGCAAATACAGTTGTCAACTGACGACAGCAGCTCACCAATACATGCCCATACGCTTGTGTGTGTGTGTGTGTGTTCTTCTTATACTAATGCATTTTGACACTGGCCTTGAACGTAAGTTGCATTTGTGGGGGAAAAAAAAATTGTATATTAGAGAGCATCTGGGCAGCAACGTGCGAGCGAGAGAAAGAGCGTTAGGCATCGCAAGATATTTTTGCCATAACCAAAAGCTTCTAGAACATTCAAACACATACACACACAACATGCAGGGCTGCAGCTTGATTTGCTTGCATTTTACACTCTCGCTCTCTCTCTGGGTCGCTGGCTCTCTCCGACAAGCGCCCGTTGGTTTGTCCAACTAAATTTCAAAGCAGCCTCAAGGTTATCGAACACACACACACACATAATATATGCCTGCACATAAGGAGAACAGTAAACTGTTTTTTGAGAAAAGACAACGTTTTACCCCGATTTTTATTTTAGATATACTAGTCAAAAGTTTGAGAAACTATCGAGAACGATTCCAGTCTAGAATTATATACACACGTGTACATAGGCAGATCCACATATACATGCATACACATGTACATAAGCTCACTTTCATTCTCTCTTTCTGAAAGGCGTTCTAAATTAGCAGTTTCGTTTTTTTTTACAGCTTAAAAAGCTTTAAAACTTTCCAATTGCATTACCTAGCGATCTGTGCTGCTGTAATAACGGCATTTGTGTGCTTATATGTATATATGTATATTAGTGTGTGTGTGTACTTTTTCGTGCGCTGTATTTACTGTATTTCAGAAATGTTGAAAAATATGCACGGATTTAATTTTATCGCTGCTTTGCTTACGTTTGCACCTTTATTTTTATGCATTACTGGCACGTAATCGCTAAGGTGCTTTAAGACGAGATTAATAGCGGATTTAAAACCATTTTATTACTTATTGCATGTGTGTGTGTGTCTGTATGTATGCTTGAATTTTAATATCTTTCCAGCGATAGTGCGTATTTTCGATTCGCAGTCTCAAATTATTTTATTTTCTGATCTTTATTAGTGTGATTGTCTTTTTATTTTTATATCTATGTTCTGTATTTCGACAAATTTGAACGTGCTGAAAAATCGTTTGCAGTCAGAATAATAATAATTATAATAATAAAGAATAACAATAATAATAAAAATAATAATAATAATAATAATAATAACAAATAAAATAATAATAAGAATAATAATAACAAGAATAATAAATAGTTAAAAGCAAGCCAGCTTTAATTTGCTCTGCTGACTTTGCCGCTGACGCAAGTGGCAAAAGTAATGGGAACTGCAGTACGCGAGGTAACTAACTTAGTAGTAAGGGTTTGCCCTTGTTTTTGTTGGATGCATACACATATACACACTCACGAAATGCCAAAGTTGAGTTAAGATACGCGAGTAAAATCCACACACCAAAATTTTGCCAACTGCAACTGAAATCGAAATGAATATAATTTGTATTTTTCTTATCCAGAGGGAAGCATCATGCACACACACACACACATACATATGTGAATATGTGTATACATGCAATATGTTTGCTGTTGCATAAAAAGCGAGACCCAATAACAGCAGACCACCCATCCACCTCCTGCTCTCGTCACTTGCAAACATGAAAGCGAAATTTCTGGCACATATTTCAAATGTCAACTGCAGACAACAAGTCGCTCTCGCCGCAACGAGAACACGATGATTCATCAGCAAAGAGAGAGAGCGGAAGAGAGCAAGAGCAAAAAGCCAAGAGAGAGCGGCAAGTTTGATAGTCATATAAGGCACAAATACTAGCACAACAGACAGCAAACCCAACAGAACGCCCACAGCTGCAGCTGCAGTGCTTATGTGTATTTCTGTACTCTCTCACTCTCACTCTCACTCTCTGGTGCGCTGCTCTCAGCAATTCGGTTGGACTCTGCCGTCTTTGCTTGTGTTTCATTTCACTCAAAAAAAACATGCTGCCAGTCCTTGTATATGTTTTTTTTTTTACTTTTTTTTTATTCAAGTTCACTGTCAAGGTCACCTACTCTTGACATGCGCTGCCATTGCAAAAAGCAAAGGCAAAGGGCAGAAGGCAGAAGGGCGGTTTGCAGCAGCTCTTTGCCACAGTGCTCGCAAATTGTATGCAGCCCCTCGATCTCCTCAAAACGCCAAACCCTTTTTTCATCGCGTTCGCTGCTATTATATATATATAAAACTTATATATTCAGTTTGTCTGTGTAAAAATGTTCTCTCTCATTTTCTTCGCTGAGCCAAGTTTTTTTTAGTTTTGTTTATATACAAACAAAAACAAAAACAACAAATGCAATTATGTATGCCAATTTAGTTTTGTAAACAAATATTTTTTTCTAATATTTTGCATACCTATTGTGTGCTTCCCGGAATTATACTTTCGTACGTATACATCATTTTACAGCCTGGCTGTGGTTTCTGTGGGTCACAGTGACTCAAAGCCAACGACGCACACGTGCCACATGTGCCGCAAAAGTAACCAATACAATCAGCTGTTACTGTACTATTTGCAGTAGAGGTGTATACGTAATGCTTCAGTTACCCAGCAGGAAATGGGCAGTTAATAAAATAACAATAATGAACAGCGAAAATGCTCCATTTTTATGTATATATCTTTTTATATTTATATTTTCGAAGAATTTTAGCTTATAAAGATTTTTACTTTCGTAATTATTATCAAAAACCACTGCTTACGAAATATGTATGCTTTAGTAGAGTTTTAGACACCCTGTAGGAAATACGAAATTAAATAAATTTCACATAATCTAATTTACATGTTTGTATAAAATTATGGTAAAAACATCTTGTAACTAACAAATGCTTTAGCAGGGAAAATTGAAGGAAAGCCTTAAAAGAGAAATACGCAGTTTTGGGCTTACAAAAAAGATATTTGTTAGACTACTGTACTTATATAAAAGTATATCGCAGTAATCCTACTGACAAAGTATACGGCTAATTGATGTGAATTTGTCAGATTGCTGATTAAAATGTAATTATATATGAGAAGGTTTAAGGAATTAGCTTTTGCAACTATTGTATATGTAATTGGCTCACTTGCTGCTGCAAGATGTGATTTAAACATGCATGAGAATTGCAACTGGGATGTTCTAGTGAACATCTGCTGCTGTTGTTGCTCTGTTAAGCAGAGGCTCTATATATGGACTACATGCACGAGCATGCATGTATGTGTGTGTGTTTGTGTGTATGCAGGTATGTACTTACATACATGGGTATGTGTAGTTATACCCTTTGTCTGAATGCGGTGCGCATGACATAAGAAAATGGCTGGCAAACTTATGAAAACGAAGGCATGCAATATCATCTGTTGCACATACATGGCAGCTAAAGCACAGGCACAGGCACCGCCACACACACAGGTGGCACAGGCATCTATAGATACCCACACACACACACACATACACACAGATACACACACCGATACAGATACAGATGCAGTTTCAGTTTCTCGATGCAAACGCTGCAGTTGTAGCATTTAATTAAATTAAACAATTAAACAAACATGCCAGCTAACGTAAAGCACTCAAAAAAAAAACAATATATATATATATATATATGTGTATATGACACATATATACAGATATACGCTAACGAACACATACAAATTCAATTAAGATATTTAAAAGGAGGCAAAGGGCAAGGCAGCTAGCAAAAATTGCAACACACGCACATTTATCACGGGAAATCACACACACAACTAACTGAAT
Source organism: Drosophila cognata (assembly GCA_035041535.1). NCBI lineage: Eukaryota > Metazoa > Arthropoda > Insecta > Diptera > Drosophilidae > Drosophila > Drosophila cognata. The sequence continues at coordinate 3,862,698 of JAWNLC010000571.1, read as the reverse complement.
TCACACACTACTTACATAAATACATTTATACAGTGATAACTCGCCAAATGAAACGCTTTGGATTTATTTTTGTTTTAATACAAGAAATTTGAATTTAAATTTTAGCATAATTATGTTCCTTGAAGCAATTTGCTTAAATAATTTTTCTTAAGTTAAAAATAAAAAAATTAACAATAAAATTTAAAAATGATTTATTTTATTATTTTAACAATATATTATTTAATATATTATTTAATGGGTATTTAACAATATTGAATTCCAGTAGGAGAATAAGTTCAGTTTGCTAGCGAGCACTGTATTGTTAAAGAACATTTGTAATAAAATGTTGTTCATTCCGTTGCCGTTGCGGCTGCAGTTAGCGCTGTAAGTACGCTAATTATATACAATTTGCAACCCAGCAACCCGGTTAGCCCAGGCCCAGGCCCAGTTCGGAGGAACAGGCCCAGGCCCAGGCACAGGGAACACAGAGCACAGAACATGAATCCACAGACAAGTATATTGTGTAGGTAGAGATACATATACTTAGTAAATAGACTGTACGTATATGTGCATATGTATGCATGTATGCATATGTATGTGTAGTGGCAGTAACTAAGGCGCGGTCAGGGTAGACTGCACAAGTTAAACGCATGAGAGAGGGAGAAACAGTAAGAGTGACAGAGAGGGAGAGCAGTGGGCGAGAGATCAGGGGCGCCCTTGGGCATTGGTGTGAGGAGCAGCTTCCTTTAATATATATGTCCACATGCATTCGCTTATGTATGTATACGTTTTATATGTGCAAGCTTGTTCTGTGTCTCTCTCTATTTCTCTCTTTCTTTCTCTCTCTCTCTGTTTGTCTGTCTGTCCCTCTTTTTAGCTTGTTTCGCTCTTGCATGCATGCGCTTTATTGCATAACATCCTTGAACTTGAACCGAAATGTGCCGAGCTGAGCTTTGGGTTGCTTCGCTGCTTGCCTGGTTTCCATTTGGCACTGACTCAGCGACACACACACACAAGCAGAAACACACACGCATACGCATACATGCATAGATGCAAGTGAGTATGCTCCCCCCACAGCTGCACTTTAAATTCGCCTCACTCTAGTTCGGCTCTGCAGCGAAAAAAATGACGACGACGAATTCGACGATGACGATGACGGCGACGGCGATGGCCTATGTCTCTGACATTTTCCGATGTGCTTGGCATTGAAAGCGCGACAGGCAAGCAGCTAACAACGTTCCATTCCCAAGCAATAAGACAGCACTAAATAGTACAACACCAATATCAGTGTTCACTAGGACTAAAAAAAATAGAAAAAATAAACAAAACTAAAAACTACAATAGCTTAATTGCAATTCGTATATGATGGTAATTAATTTTAAACACGCAAATGATAACAATGACAGCATCGAATCAGAATAACAATAAAAAAAAAAAATTACAAATTAATTGTGCAACAACAAAAATAAACGTAACACAAAAAAAATCATTTGAGTAGTGCTCGACAAATGCGCAAAAAAAACAACAACAACAACAATAATGAATTCCAATTGTACTTCATCTATACCTGTATATATATAAATATTTATGTATATAAGTACAATTCTGTGAGCTAAAATTGTGAAATTCTTATAAAAAAAAAATTCTAAATTAATGAATGTGTTCAAAAAAAAAAATATATTCGTATGCATTTTTTATCAACCTTTGAAAAAATTGCGAGTCAAAATTTGTGTTTTGACTTTTCCTATATGCCAATTTGAAATTATGCATGCCAAGAAGGAAATTTCGCTGTGCAAATGAAATGAAATCAAATCGAATTATAGAAAAACATTGCATCACCAAAAACGGGAGAAAACCCTAGGGGAGAACTTGGAAATGGAAACGCTTGACGCCATATGGATGATGTACTTATATACTAGGTATGTGATACAAATAAAAAAAAAAATAAATAAACTTCCGTATTATATATAAATTTGATATGGAATTTTTATGTGGTTTTCTTGGTTCTTGTGGTTTTAGTAAGTGTAACAAGCAACCTTAAGATTATCCCACGATCTAGTCAGCTAAATTTAATCCATAAAAAATAATAATATTAGAAATAGATTTGCTACGCGAACTTTATATCGAAATGTAAATCAATTTTAAAGAAAATTCATGCAATAGATTGTTGATTTTGTTTACCAAATCTCAGGAAGCTTATGAACATAATTGTCTTATTTATCATTTGTATTGCAAACCAAACTTAGCTAATAAATATTTTCCAAATTTGAGTAATAATTTCATCACATTTTTTTCGCTTCTCCAGCGAAAGCACAACACGAGCACATCACTCACTACGCTGCATATAGGTCTCAGTATTCCTTGCACTTATGTATATGTGTGCGTCTGCTCACTTGAGTGTGTGTGTGTGCGAGTGTGTGAATGTATATGTCATTAAGTTCTGTGTATTGGTCAGTGCTTTGGACTGGCTTAGAAGGAGCAGAACATAAAAGAAAAGAGAAAAGTGATAGTTACAGCAAAGCTTAATGCGCCTTGCATGGAAATTGTGGAGCAAGTTTTATTTATGTAAGTTAAGTTGATTAATTGAATTCTGAAATTAAACATTTGCAAACATTCGGAAGAGAATATTATTCATATTTGGATATATGTTCCGATTAAAGAGCAGCACAAGAGTATTTCCGAGAAGCTGCCGTCATCAGAAAAGCTTTCAATTCACAATGCAATGCAGAAAAGGGCAACGCAACAGAAACAGAAACAACAAAAATTTGTGTGGCGTTCACCAAAAAAAAGCAAAAGTAAAGCTCACTCAGAACTCGCTGACAAACAGGCGTGAAAAAAATTTGCGCAGCATAGGAAAGCCAAAACTACAAAAAAAAAAGTTGTATTTTCTAGCAACGAGGCACACTCACACCGATAAAAAAAATAGCACTCACACTGTGGCAAAATGAGCAAAGAACGTCATAGAACTGGCAGCGAACGGGTAAGGGACAAGTAGAATGTATGAATGAAAGAATGACAACGGCAGACATAGAGCGAGAGGGAGAGAGAGCAGAGCAGAGACGAACGAGCGAGAGAGAACAGAGCGGAATTACGGCTGAAGGCCACGAAGCGTCGTCGTCAACAGCAGCAGCAGAAGCAGCAGTGTGTTATGTGTGATGGCAACATCGGTGTGTGGGGCAGTAGGGCACAGCACTCGGTGGTGTCGAAGAAGAACAACAGGAACAGGAAGAAACCAAAAAAAAAAGTAAACTTGACGAAACTTAAACACTGAGCAGTGTGTGAGCAGCGTGAGCGCGCCAACGAGAGCGAATACTAGAAGATAGAAGCTCTGCTCTGCTCTGTCGACGCCGACGTCGACTACGACGACGATAAACTTTCCTTGTTTGCCAGTCGACGACGACGACATTGAGCAGCGGCACCTTCAACCGATCGCAGCGCAGCACAGTCCTCCAGTTCGTGTCCGCGTGTGTTGTCAAAATCCGCAATACGCGGAATGCGGAAACAAAACGCATATTAAATTCGGGATATATGTATGTAAATATGTGTATTTATGTATGTATATAAATATGTGCATAATACATATGCATATTGCGTTGTTGTTATTTCGTCCTTTCGTCGTCGAAAGCAACCCCCGTTAAAGACAAACGAAGCCGCAAGCACAATGAAAATAACGCAAATCTGCCTGGCGAGAGAGGAGAGGAGATGAAGAATGTGTGGCCAAAGAGTGTGAGTAAATCAAATTGCGTCGTAGTTACGATTTTTGTGTTCATTGTTTTTGTTTTTTATTTTTCCATTTCGCTGGCGATAACTGTTATTGTTGTGAGAGCGAGATAGCAATTGTTTAAAGAAAAGTTTCCAAACATTTCATGTAACGCCACACACACCAGCACACACACACACACACCAATACACACACACACACACCAATACACGCATATATGCATTTGTGCTTTTCCAATAAGAAAATTTTGTTTTCCGTGGCATTTGCTGAAAAATATAAATTTATTTATAACATAAACAAAATATGCAAAACAACGTAAAAGCAAAGACAAAAAAAATGTAAAAATCACAAATTGAAAACAAAGTTCGCAAAAAGTTGAAAGTATGTGTGCAGGTATATATATATATATATATATATATATGTGTGTGTGTGTGTACTGTACAGTACAATAAAGCAAAGAAGCAATAAAGCAGCAAAAAGAGAAAAAAACAAAATAAATTTCTTGGAAAGTTACGAGTATCTAAAAGTATCTATGTGTGTATTGTGTATTTTGTGTATTTGTGTGCTTCTGTTTCCGTTCAACTTGCAGTTACTTAATATAATTTCACATTTAATTGGCCTACTACTTTTGGCATTTATTATAAACACTTTTAACTTTTAATGCGCGTTTTGAGTTTAAAATAAAATTATTTAAGATTTGCTTATAAGCTTCAGCTATTTCAAGCAGAAGTTGAAGAATTTAGCTAATGCTTTTAACACTACTAAAGCGTATTTTAAATACATTTGTCAAAATTTAAATTGTTTTTTAAATTTTATGTAAAATGCGTTTTATTTAGCTTTTACGAATTATACAGATTTGCAAAGCTAGAACGAATTTTTTATTAAACTCGTATTTCTCTATAGTTGGTTTAACAATAAAAAAACATGTACATGTATGTTTTTAAATTGTATTTCTGCACGCGACTTAGCCGACAAAATGAAACCGTCTCTAAAATAGTTGCAAACGTTTTTATTGTTTCATACCCTAAACGAAACCCATTAAAAAAGGGTAAAGGGGGTATAATGAAGTTGTGCAAAAGTATGTAACAGGCAGAGAAGGGAGCATCAACGAACCCATGAGGTATTACGCATATTATTGATCAGGATCAACTACCGATTGTTATAAAAATTATCGATCCTAGAAAATATAAGACTATAAGACACTTAAAATTTGGATAAAAAATTCTCGAATAACATTCGCTGATCGAGGTTATTTAACTTGATCGATAACTGCAGCGCACGTTTCGATGTAAATCGATTTCCAATAGTAATAAACCAATCACAGTTATTAGGCTATATCCTTCAGTTTAAGATGGATCATCTGTAAAAATGTAAGCAAGATCAGTTGCGAAACGCGAATTAACATATCTAAATCATAGATATATGTACGCAAGCATGTACATAGTAAGCAGACATGCATAGCGGTGCAGGGTATACCATAGTCCAAAGCTTCCTTACTTGTTCTAAACTGTTATATAAACATGACATCGAAGATATTGCAAAACAATTCTGTGAAATTGTAAACCGCAATAATAATAATATCCATGTACGTATAAAATGTATACATATGGGTACTTATGTATGTATGTGTGAATGTATGTATGTATATGTGTATGAATATATGTATATATGTACTTGGAATACAATGCAATGTAATATTCTGATGCACTCGTCGCTGACTGCCGATTGCTACCCACTCATCTACAAATACATGTGAAGGTCCTATATATATATATATAAGTATATATATGTGTGTGTATGTAGGTTCCCGCAATCAAGATCTGAGCCGAACCCTCCTCTCGCTCTCTCTCTTTCAGTTAACTTACCTGCTGACAGACCGCAAAACAACATGTACGGCATTTGCTTTGTATAAATATGTATGTGTGTATGTATGTGCATGTGCATATGAATGTATGTATGTGTTGTTTTATATCTAAGTCTTTGAGTCAAGTTTGCTTGCGTGTTGTTTTTGTTTGCGCGCACAATGTGAGATTTGGAAAACGTTTTACGTAACACAGTCGTCGGCATGCGAATTAAGATCAACAGAAGGAAGAGAAGATGGGGAAGGAGGGGGTGGTTTGAAATGGAGGGTGGGGGTGGGCCTGTGTTAGAGAGAGAGCGGTGTGCAATGGGACAGTCATCTTTACGCTTTTGCGATAATTGCAAAAGTGGCGTCATCTATAAGCCTGTTTACCTAACAAAATATACTAAAATAAGTACAGTGGTTGCTCCAAAATAAAAATTAACTGCAATAGTAAATCAGAACCCTATAAAGCATAGAAAATCAAAACTAAAAATGTAATTTAAAATCTTTATCCATACTGAATTGATTTTGTTTTATTTATCTCTTGTTTTCAAATACTTTTAAATATAAAATTGTCAATCATCTTAAAAAACATTAGCTTAATAAATTGTTGAAAAATGTGGAAAGCGCAGAAATATTTAATATATTTTGCAAAGCATAAAATCCCCTTTAGAAAGGATTTTCACTCTCTCTTTCTATCTCTGTTGCCCAAAAGACATGCAGTTAACAAACATCCAACAAAATAAAACCGGTAAAACCCATCGATTATTGCTAAGCTATTGATTATATTGCGCGAATATTTATATACATAAATTTATTTATAAATTCAACAGCAAGAATAGCATACAAAATTTCAGCAGTGGGGCGGATTATTAAGACTCGCCATTGTCTCACAAAGCGAATCGATAGCGCAGTTAACAAGTTAAAGGTGCAGAAGTTGAGTACCAAAATGTGTAGAAAGCTCAAAACATAAAAATAAAAGAAACAAAAAAATAGAAAAAAGTTAACGCACACACACACAGACATAATACGTAAGCGCAAACACATAACACATGGCACACGAGTGAAAAGAAGAACGCAGCAAAAATAAAAACGCCGAAATCGGGCTGTTTGTCGGAGATGGCGTCGGCAGCGTCGCTGCTGGCGTCAGTTTCATTTGCCTTCCATTTCTCGTTTCGTTCCTCTGCTGTTGCTGCTGTTGTTGTTGTCATTCAGTGTGTCGAGGTGGCGGTGGCGGGTTGTATTGTATGTGTTTCAAGTTCAAGGTTAAGATACTAGTTGTACATACAACCGCGCGAGTGTAAGCGAATAGGCAACAGTTTGCCGCACACGCACACACATACACATTGCTTCCCTTTTAACTCTCTATATAAGTATATACATGTACATGTACGTTTTTGTGTGGCTTGTGTGTGTGAAAATGTGTGATAAACCCGTTTGGCACGTTTCGCTGCGCAAGCGAGAAACGAGACAGCAGGTCAAAGCGAGAGCGCAAGATAAAGAGACAGCGAGAATGGCGTCAAACAAAGAGGAAGAGGAAGCCAACGAAAGGCACAACCAAAAAGCAATGCGCGTCAAACACAAATTTAACGAAACTTTATTAAAAAAATGCAAAAAAAACAAGTTCATTAAAAATGATACACACGCTTGAATAACTACTAAAGTTGCTCTGTTCTCTTTCCTATCTAACTGCCGGCTCTCCCTGTCGTCTTTTTTGTCAAAAAAAAGCACAAAATAATAACAGCTTTAAAATTACTGACGACGTTGACTTTTTTAAAACGCTTATTCGCAGTAATTTGTACGCTGTTTTTTTTGTTCTTTTTTTTTTGTACACTTCTATTATCTGTGAGCTTTGCATTCCGGTCTTGCTCGGTCGTAGCTTTAATTGAATTGATGTTGACGGTTATTTTGTTTTTTGCACGCATGCAATCGTAATTGTCTCGTCCACATCTCCTTCCCCTTCCTTCCCTTCCGACAAGAACTGTTGGCTCTTCATTTAATTAAATGCCAACGCGCCAACAGCGTTGGCTTAATGGATTTTTAGCTTACAACAACATTGAGAAGCACAGAAATCGATTGGCGCTTTTAATAAAAATGCATTGCTCAAAAATGTTCAAGGTCGCAAAATGCGCCAACCCACCAAATTTTGTATGCATGTAATTTATGAGTTTTTGTTTGTTTGTCATATGCCAAACCAAATTCCACACATATTTTTACATGAATTTGTTGTTAATTAGTTTCCGAGTTCGTTGCACTGTGCGAACTTTAAGCAACCGCGAAATACCTTGAAAAAAAATGTGTGCATAATTTTAATGTGTTACAAAAGCTATAAAAAATGCATAATGTATGTATTCAGTATAATTTCGAAATTTTTTAAAAAATTTTTGCCACACAATTTCTGTTAAACGAAAATTATTAAGAGTAAGTAGTTCAATGCGATAGATTCAAGAAAAAAATAAAAATTACAATCAAAGTTAAAAAGAGAAAAGATAAATATATATTTAGTACAGATTTAATCGTAAGGAATATATATTTGTTTTGGTTTTTTTGTTGATACTGTTCTTCAGACATAAATTATTTACTATACATAAATATTGTGGAAGCACAAGCAAAGATTTAAATGATCTAACATAATCACCTCATATATTAACTAGCTAAGATTGATGAAACCAAATGATTATAAGTATTATGTATTTATTAACATATATAGATATATATGCATGTATATGCAAATATTTTACATTTTTATTTGCACATGAAAAAGAAAATTCCTCACTGACTCATTTCCATTTTTTGAGTACTTTATTTTTATGCACAGACACATGCATATTCCACTATGTTTGAGTTTTTGTGTGTGAACAACAACGATCCAATATTAATAGGGCTGCCAAGTGAGTAAATCGCACGTCTCGATACAAATAAAATTCAAATTATTGCGATTTCATTTAAAAAAAAGCATAACATGTAGACCGCCTGTTGCCATGTTGTAGTACTTTTGGACAAGATACATAAATATCGTTTGAACCCATAAACAAATAATAAATATCTATAAAATTGTTCAAGTGCATTTAACGAACCGAAAACAGATGAAATAGTAAATGCCTGTGTTCAAAAATGTTTGAGCTTTTATAAAACACTCACCTATAGAAATGTGTAAAAGAAAAAATTAATTATAAATATTACTTGTAGCTATCCATCTCGCTCGCACACACACACACACACACCACCATGCATTTTTCGTTAAGATAATATTTACACATAAAGGAATTTCAAACAAAAAAAATTTCATTTTGTATATTTACTTATAGTGTGGCGATCAGCGCAGCAGCAGCAGCGTCAGCATGGAAATGTAATTAGCGACTTTCGAGTGAACTGAACACAGATACAACAGCCGCAATCAAAGCAACATAGCGACGGCAAACACACACACGCCTACACACAAAAAGGGCCTGCAAAATGAAAGTAAACACAAAGAACAAAAAAAATTAATAAATCATACGAGCGATTGCGATAAGAGGAAGAGATGCAAAAATGTGTCCACAGTTTTCGCATGACGACAGCAAAAAGCAGCAACGGCAGCAGCAGCACGCAGTACAACAATAACAACAAATATTAAAGTGCAGTGCTGCTGCTGCATCGCATGTGCGAGCGAGAGAGCGAGCGGGCAAACAAAAATGGCGCATGACATGCGCACTGAGCAGCAGAACTTGAACTTGAAAATTGTTTTTATTGTTTCTGCTATTGCTGCTTGCTCTGCTCATCAACCGTATATGTTCCATATTACTTGACGCGGCAGCGAAGTCAACGACGGCAGCAGCAGAGCACCATAACGAGCCGGCGAAACCAATGTGCTGAGCGAAGAGAGCAGTGAGAGAGAGAGCGCTGGTAGGCTAAGCTTTGCTTGCTGCTGCTGATGGCAGCGCAGGTACGTATATGAGTATGAGTGTGAGAAGTAAATAAGTTGATATGGGGACAAAAGGAAAACAAAAACAAACAGGCATGGCATGTGAGAGAGTGGGAGGCGAAAGCTTTTTGCAATAGCTTTTGCGTGGGCGACTTAAGGCCAGGCAGCGCTGCCGACGTCTGCCAACTGTTTGCTTTTGTTGTACTCTCGAGGAGTGCTTTTTAATGCTGCCAGCTGCCCCGAAACTTTCTCTTTTATGTATGCATGTGTATGTGTGTGTGTGTGTAAATAATGCTGTTGCATATTTACTGGGAAACGATGACGCGCACCTGTGCGAACCACTGCTGCAGCTTCGATAGGATGCTGCTGCTACGCGTTAGCTTAATAGCTGGAGTTTGCCTGCTGCCAGCCTGGCGCAAACTTATTCAGTGTTGAGCGCTCTCCAGGCGAGGTCAGGCCTCACTCTCTCTCTCTATACGAGTGTGTGCTTGTGTTGGAAAAGTTGCCAAATGAGTGCGTTAATTGTGTGCCGAAAATGTGGCAAAAATAACATAATCTGGTGAAAATTGATTAACAGCTTAAAATACGCTATGTCCAAAAGTGAGTGAGATTCTCACTGTGTGAGTGTATGTGTAAACTTGTATAACATATGGGAAATCGAAACTTGATAATTAATGCTGTGCCCACACACACACTGACGCAAGATACACAATTGCGCCTTAGCATATGCAACACATTTTTGGCATGTTTTTATTTAAGCTTTTGACCTTTTTCACACGCACAAAACTCAGAGGCACACACACTTACGCACAACAAAGAAGCGATGCGTAAGCAGCAGTTGAGTTATTTCCATATATATTTTGTATGTGTGCTATATATATATATATTTAGTTGAGGGACAGCTGGCAAATTGTGGTGGAATAATGTGAATTTGTTTAAATACAAACAGTGTTTTTCTTTTATAAAATACGGCAATATTTTGAATCTAATCAATCAATAAACTCAAAACGGAAATAAAAATAAAACTAATCAATATTCCGCTTATACCCTGAAAAAAATGTTATAATTAAGTGTGTAGTAGGCTGATTGAAGCATTTTGGATATATATATTCTTGATCAGCATCAAAAACCGTGTAGACAAAGCCAGTCCCGTCCGTCCGTCCGTCTGTATGAACGCGCCGATCTAAGAGGCAGAAAGAACATTTTGAGACTTCAAATTGGGAATATAAGTTTAAATAATTTAATCGATAAACGTCCACGTTTCGCGATTATCGATACTATCCGATTTCCGATGGCAATAAAATAAATACTGTGCATAAGGATGTGGTCTTTCTATTGATTGATCGATTGTAAAAATATTAAGATCGGATAAGAAATACAGATTTGGTTAACCAAAGCGTGTCACAAACAGGTGCTTTTATTGACACGGGATTGCAGGACTAGTAGATACTCAATACCCTATTATAATTAACAGCTGGGTGTTGGGTATCTACTAATTGAGCTTTCTCGACTAGAGAATTTTACCTTGTTTTACATTAAATATCAAAATCATAAGAAATTACAATAAGCAAAACAAAAAACATTAAAATTACTTAAGTAATTTTTTTTTCAAAATTTAACATTGAATTTTTAAACCCTTAAAGATAAGAGCACTAAGTTGTCAAATTTATATAGACAAAATTATCACCATTTAAATTGTAACAAACCTTTCATCTCTAATGCAAATATTGCTGTATTTAATGCAGTTCAACTTTGTACGCAACATTAATTATATATGATTATTAAGCCAAACCTTTGAATCAGTTTGAATGAAAATATTTTTTTAATGTTTAAAGTTGTGAAATACAAAAGAAAAAAAATTAGCCAAGTGAAAAGTGCAACGAGAAACGAGTGCAAAAACATGCAGTAGCAGTAGCAGCTATGGTTTGTGTATCTGCTAAGCTTTCGTTCAAAAAGCTTTTCGCTGTGCAATTGCTACTGGGATATTGCCCTGTGCTCGCTTTGAATATTGTGTAAGCAAGTGAACACAGCTGGTGGTATCCAGTGGCCGTTTGGCACCCATGCAACAACTACAACAACAACAACTACAACAACAACAGCAGCAGCAACAACAGCAGCAGCAACAACAACAACAAAAAGTGCCAGCACAGGGTGAGTCAAGTTTGCAAATTTGACAATTAAGTTATACGTTTTCTTTGCAAGTCCACATGTTTTTTTTTCTGGTGTTTTCATTAACTTAAAATTTTTGCTTTAACTTTGATTGATTGTATTTCATTTGACCATACTAAATGTTTCTTAGTCATAAGCTTTTTTTTCAATGAATTTTCATTTATATACCCAACAAAAAGAAATCAAATGAAATTGTAGGCAACATTTTTGCTACAAACGAAAATTCAATCATTGCGAAAATTCGACAAAAATAATTGTAAGTAAGCAAACAAGCCCGTGAAAAAAATAAACTATCGAAATCGAAGAACAAAAATTGCATATAAATTATATATTCAGCATTTACTTGTTATTACACATTTCTATTATATTATAATAATTTATCAATTTTAATTTGACTTTAATTGCCCAATAATTATTGCCCTCTACAAACAAAATCATTACGCACTCATTTCAAACGAGAGGTGATGCAGACGGGAAGGGAGACTGTAGCGGTTGGTAAATGGGAATGATGAAAATGCGCTTGAATGCGCCCACAACGAATGAACGAAAAGCAACGCTCTGAAAAGTTTTCATGAAAATTTAATGCAGCAGTCAACAGTCCGTATTAATAATGTGAGTGAAATTTTTTTTATATTTTTCTGTTTTTTTTTTTTGTAATTTGAAGTTGAACGCATTTGGCCAAAACAATTAAAGCAGCGATTTTCATGCGGCTGCCAATTCGAATTGGCTTAAAAGAAAATCGCGTGCAGTTTACACATTTTCTATTTTCGTTTCGCTTTTTCGGCTTTTTGGCTCATTGACAGCTTGTGTGGCAGTGTTGTAGCAGGGGATGCACAGGGGGGGATGGGGGTGGAAGGGGAAGCCATTTCTAATTTGTATCTAAGGCGAGAAATGCAAGCTGACATTATTTCGACATTTATTTGCATTTAGCTGCAGCGGTTGCTTTGCAGTTTTTGTCACTTTTGCATTTCAAATGACCCTCAATTATCCTTTGTTGACTGACTTTTCCCCACTGTCTCTGTGTGTGTGTGTGTGCGAGTGCTGGTGTGTGCAGAGAGCCCCTTGTTGAGGTCAAGGAAAGCGAAATTGATTTTCTCTACTCTTGGTTATTTCTTGTATACATCTATATATATAAATATATATATATAGGTTTATGTAATCATTTGTATTACACATCACATGATTTTCTTTTGTGCAAACACCTTTTTTTATATTATTACCTACTTTATATATATTTGTATAATTATTAGCATATTTAATTTTTATCTACTCAAAGTTTAGGCCCAGCAGATGACCTCATATCAGGTTTTTGCGATAAAATCAAGCTTTGACTTGCGGATTTCGCAATGAAAAGATAATTAAACCAGACCAAAAAAAAAAAGAATTTTTGTGTCGAAAAAGCTGGACATGGAAATACCCTCAACGCAAGAAGTCTTGCGACCGTGTGTTGCTATATTGATGAGACTTTTACAGATGATCAATATTATTTTAGAGTACATACATTATAGATCAGAAAGACTTACCTTGAAATTGGTAGGTTTTACTGTTATCGGAAATCGATTTGTATCAATAAGTGAACTTATATTCTTAATTTGAAATAATACATAAATATATTGTTATAGATATAATATATTTATTCTTCTGCCTGTTATATCCCCATATTCAATATGCAAGTATTGAGAGCAAGTTGTTGATTGACGCCATTTTGTTTCGAGATTTGGTGGCGAATTGCATTCAATAGGCTAACCTAACTGTAAAAATGTAATCAATACAATGCAGCGAGTTTCCATCAATGATAACATTTGTGCGAATTGCGGAAGCTTTGATCTCGTAACTGTTAATTTCGAATACATAAAGCACGTGATGTAACAGCGGTCATAAGGAAAGCTTTCGAAATATTGATTCTGCTTCGTTGTGCACTTCTGCAAACGTTGCACTTAGCACTCAGTTTGTGCTTGAAATTAGAGATAATATTAATAATAGTAACAGGAATATGTTGCTGTTATTACTCTATAAAATAGAGTGCCAGACCCAATCGACAAGATTAAAAGTCGACAAGGATTAGATAAAGATTTAAATTTTACACTTATAGCATTCTCATATGGAAATTGAGCTTTATTATATATAAATATATTATATATATTTATACTAAATACATACGTATCATATACTCTCAACTCTACTGAATAATGATACAAAATGAATTTAGTCATGCACAACGAGATGAACTAATGATTCCCAGCTGGCTATGCCTGCCTGGCCTCACATATAAAACTTAATTTTCAATTTAAGCTGACCTTAGAACACAAAAATTTGATCGATAATTTCGCATAATTGTGCAAACACACACACACATTCAAAGAGCGGGAGAATCGTTCAAAAAGTGTGACACATGACAAACCGCCTTCTCACACACACATACAAAGGTAACTCACCTTGAACATTAACGCCCCAATGCAAAATGCAACTGACATGAGAAATTTTGTTGTGCGAGTGAGATAGCTTGTTATATTTGAGGGCGAGCCTTAACTCAACTCAAACGTGAGAGACAGCTTGTTATACATTGTACACTAGTTTGTGTGTGTGTGTGCGTGTGGCCCCCGTTTTACTACATTTGCGTCATGCGAAACTACAAAATAAAAATAATAGTTAAAGCAACAACAAAAACAACGTCAACTGCAGCGACAACTAAAGCTTCAGCTGTGCGCTGCTTCCTACTGTTTTTTTTCTTTTCTTTTTTGTATAAGTTGCCAGAAAGCTTTGCTCTTTTGCTGCTCTCTTTCGCTCTCTCTCTCTCTCTCCCTCTCTGTGTGATTATGTTAGCTTTTTTGAACGAGCTGAGCAGCTGACAGTTGCGCTTCAGCATTAGAGCAGCGTAGTTTGCAGTTGACTTTTTGCGCCGAAACGAAATCAAAAGTTGCACGGGTTTCTTCTCGTCGTTCGCCCAGTGTGTGAGAGTGTCTGTCTGTGTGTGTGTTTGTTGTTGTTGTTTTGGCACCTTGCAGCAATGTTGCAGACCGTACAAAAATAAAAATGCCACATAAATGCATGCAGCGTGTGTGGTTGGTGGCCCAGCGCTGCTGCTTAGTATATTTCACCTTTGAGCGTCTTTGGGCCACCAGCACAAATACAGACACACACATGGGCACACACATTCATTTACAGTTGGATAAGCAGCAGCAGAGCGCAGCGCAGTGCTGCAAGTTTCATTCACGCCGCGTGGCCATCGAAATTGTCGTCGTCGTCGTCATCGTCAACGCTCGTTGTTGGTTCGCATCGCGTCGCGTCGCGTCGCCTTCACAAAGAAATTGGCCTAAAATTGTAACAGTTTTCTTTTAACAACAACAGCAGCAGCAGCAGCAACAAGAACTACAAGCAATCGTATTGAAGTCGCAGCTGCCGTTGACGTCGGCAGCGCTGTTTCTGTTGCGTTGGCTGGCAGCTGCTGCTGCGGCTGCTGCTGCTGGCTGCTTGCTGCTAGCTGCTTGGGCTGCATTCAGCTGCAACAGCCAACGGCCAACGTCAGTCGTCAGTTTTAATTTCCACATCGAGTTAACAACACACGAGAGGCGGCAGCAGTCAGCAGTCAGCAGGCGTCGTCAGTTTTTGGACTTTGTGGAATTTGGATTAGAGACAAAACAGCTGTTTTTTTTTTGTACACTTTTAACTATTCTGCCTAGAAATGTGTGATCAATGCATAAACTGTGTGTGGACACGTAACCAGCAACCAAGCACCACTGCACCACACACCCCTCTCAGCGAACGTTTCATTTTCAATTAGTTTTCAAGTTTTTAATCACACTTGCATATTATGCAACAATAATACAAATGAAACAATGCCATGTGAACAATTTTTGCACAATGCAGTTTGCTTCACATTTAAAGTCGAGCTTAAAGCTTAGTGCATTTCATCTTTTCTGTATATGTGTGTGTTTTTGTTGTGCGTGTGGGTTGAAAACAATCAACGGCTTGCGGCTCGCGGGTCGTCTCGTCTCATCCACGCCTGCTTCCGCTGCAACAGCAAAATTCACGCTCCCACACAAATTCCCATACACACACATTCGCTCACGCGCTCAGTCACCCACCCGCCATCTCTTCCTCTCTCTCTCTCTGACGCTCTGCATTTGGCAAACTCTTGCGTTCTGTTTAAATTTAGATTAGCCTGCAGTTTTTTCTTTTTTGTAATTGCAACCTGTTTTTTTTTTTGTTCATCAACTATTTTTGATATTGTTATTGGTCGTTGTTGTTGTTGTCTGATGCATTATATAACTGCCAGATTTTGTCACGGTATCCTCATTATACTCATTTTGGTTGTTTCATTTCATTTTAATTGCATTTGCGAGTTAGAGTGAGAGAAATCTCAATTAAAGCGTTGCTTTATTTAAAAAAGCGGCCAACTTAAAAGCGAAATTTGTATGCTGGCAATTAAAATCCAGAGTAGCCAACAGTAATAACAGTACTGCCCAAATAATTGAACATACCTCTAAAAAAAAAACATAGATACAGTTCAAGCTATTAGCTTTCATTTGCTGTGCTCAATTGTATGGCCAGCACTGTATGTGCACTTTTACACACACACACACGGAGACAAACTGTATAACGTAACCACTTGACCTTGCACACATGCAGCTTGTATTACACACACCCATACATACACCCATACTGTGACCATTTTTATTGGCTTATATAGTTTCTATATGTATGTGCACATACAAAAACACACACGCACAAACATTTACCGATGCTTTACAAATTTTGCAATATTGTGAGTAAAAATAACAAACGGCATATGGTGCTCACATTGGGTGTGCGTATGTGTGTGCGTGTGTGGGTGTGGGTGTGGGTGTGTGGGCGTTGCAACGCTCGTTATGAGGTCGATTTTGTTTGTATTTGTTTGTGTTGCACTCTTTGTTTTGTTTTTTGTTTTAGCACATTTGTGTGTGTGTGTGTGTGTTTGCGAAAAGATGACTGAAAAATGCATTTGACACAGAAAAAAGCACAAAATACAAAAGAAAAAAAGACTCGGCAACAACTAAAACGACTGTTTTCAGTTGGGGGCTTTCCAACGAAAGATTTTAATTTCAAATGACTTTTTCATTTTAAAGCTCTGCTCAAGGCAAATACTTGAAAATTCCCTCATCGCCATGAATCACAAACAAACTCTGAGGGCCACACATAAAAGCAACTTATATCATCCGATATTTGTAAGACAAACCGATTATTTGCTCAATTAGCGCACAAAAACAACAACGTATTTTTGCAGTATTGCAAAAGCTCAGTTTCTGAAAACCGGTTTGACAGTTTTTGTTAGTGTTTTTTTTTTTAAATTGCTTAGGCAATTAATCATGAACTTTGAAAGGCGAAAATCAAAAAAATCATTCGTAACTCGTAGCAAATAGAAATTCCAAGCTCAGCTTAATTCCCTCATGCTTCTGATTGACGCAAAGCTGATTAGATTACCACCAAATTGATAAAGCATAAATTTACATGGAATATTTCGCAAATATTGAATGTACCTGAACTTATATAAAAAATGTCTACAGTAAAATAGTCGCTAAAGAAAATATGAATCAAAAATTATGCAATATGCCTTACTTATTGCAATGGTTTTAATAAACCAATTAAAAAGAGTTTTTACACAAAAGCCAACATTTTCAATGGAATTTAAATTGCATATTCCTTTTTTCTGCATTTCCAAAAGTAAACTATTTTTAATTTTGACTTAAAAGATATTTCAACAGATCTAATTTAAAAGCAAAAGTATATAATATTAGGAAAGTGATGCAAATTTTGTATATAATTCAAACTGAATATGCGTTTTTCTACATTTGCACATTTTCAAACATATTAAACTGAATATAACGTTTTCTACATTTTCGTTGCCGAGCAGCAAACACGTTATTGAGTTTCTACCGTATGTCGAATACGCGTTTTTTACTTTGTTGTTTTTTTGCTCAGCTAATACGCTTTGTGAATTTGCACTGATGAACAACTGTTTTCTCATATCAGCAGCAGACGCGTCAACAACCTGAACAGACAAATTTGTCTAGCTATCTGTCTGTCTGTGTGCTCATATGTCTGTCCGTCTGTTTGTAGTCTACGCATGCCATAGACTACGTAGCTGGACAAACCAATATAAATATCTTCAATGACATCATCAACCGTCGGTTTCTCATCAGTTAGTCAGCTGTAGCTTTCAAAATTGATAAAACTACTTCGAGTTATTTCACTTTCTGTACTCTGCTTAACAGCTATTAACTGATAAGCAGAAAATATAGCAGACAGCGCTAGAAAATTTATCAAAATTTCTTACTCTTTCAAGTGACACTTTTCTTCTGTGACAAGAGACGAGAAGAGTGGCGTTCTTAATTCCAAATCGTTTTTACTTGAAGTAAGATATTTTTTGTTCTTTAAGTACATTTCGCAAATCAATTCTGTTGACAGCTTTTAGTTAAACTAAACCAATTAATATTCCGAAATTGGTTTACGTAGATAAGGAAAGTTTTAACCGTTTTGTGTTTGATTGTTTTTATTTGAAAACAGTTGCGTATTTCATTCCAAATCTGGTTTAAGATATTTTTTGTTCATTTTGTTTGCTTAAATAAACAACTTTTAAGTTTAACACATGTTTCAAGTAAACAAATCAGCTTTGAGCATTTTTCTTGATACCAAAGAAGTCGGTGCTTATTCAGGCAACATTTAGCAAAACATTCGAGGAATGTTTTACCTTCTAGTAGTATCTTTTTCGCTGAGTGTAGTCTGCTTGTGCTGAGCATATGAATCACCTATTTGCCAGATAAGCGCTCCCGTAAAATGCTTTGAAATTTGACTAGAAAAAAACGAAACACATGCTCTCGTCGCCTACTTGAAATGTGTGTAGATATATATGGGTATATGTATGTACATCATGAAAATTTCATGCTTTGATGAGTGGGGCGACCTTCAGCGCTGATGGCAAGGTCACCAGAAATGGTGCCTAGTTGCAGCTCTACAGCTTTCCGCACTCAGCTTCCCAATGCAGTTATTAACGGCGGCCAATAGCAAATTGGGTCAGTGCTATGACCCAGTTTCTCTAGGACCAAAGCCTACACTATAAAAAATAAAAGCAAGAGCAGCAAAGCACAGCAGCTGCTGCTCAACATTGGCAACTATTACGAAATTGCCGCAAGGGTTTTCATTTTCTTCTATCGATTTCTATAGAGTATAGCAGGCAACCTACATAACGGCGTGGCATGTGTCTACACACACACACACACATGCACTTGTATATATATACATATATATTTATCTGTATCTATATCTGCATATCTTGTATCCACAACTGCAGTTTTGTTTTGCCGCAAGGCTGTGAGCTTAGCCAAAGTAGCCAAAAATAAAAATTCTCTTTGGCTCAGAGCCAAAATGCACTCGGGCCACCTATACCTATATGCACACACATTGGCAAATAAAATACACACACACTAAAGAAAAGGGCGGGGCCTACCCATATATATATATATATGCATATATGTATTTATATGCATATATATATATATATCAATTTATATGTGTATGTTGAAAGCGAAATGTTGGCCCAAAAAATCAAAAGAAAAGAAGAAAAAAATGTTAGTCTCAAAGCGTCTCGCTATAAATACGGCTAAATGCAAATTGACAATGAGAAATGAGCACCACGAGTAGAACTGCAATGTGCATAAATTTATATGCACAAACACACACTCACTCACACACACGCACATACATACATACACCCCACCTCCTGTCGTGCAAAATCAATGTGCAGTTTTGTGTCATTTCGCTTTTCACTTATTACATCACACAACGACAACGACAACGATAAACAACAAACACCATAAATCGAGGCCCAGCAACAAATTTGGGTCAGCTGCAATTTGGCCCAACCTGCCAAGAATCGTATCTATAGCCAATTATATACTAGATATATGGCCGCATATAGTAGTCCTACTTCTTGCCTCCCACAAGCCCCAGCGAGTTTACTTGCCTCAGCCAACACTCAACTGTGTCGTGTGTCCTTCAACACTAGCGATTAAATAATATTTATAGCACTCGCTCAAATTAGCATAGATAGTTTCCTATAGTCATTCATGTAGTGTTGAGATCCCTGATTTCTTACTAAAAATTTAACATCCTTTTCTTTTGATAGAATCATAGAATTTTCTCCGAGACACATCTGTCAACATTTCCAACATTCGTCGCTGCTGCCATAAAAGTATTTTATATCACAGTGAAATTTTTTCAAATAAGTTTGACAGATAATTTCGATAATTTTACGTTTTGCACTGCGTATGCGGATTTTCAAATCGTTTGTTTTGCAACGTGGAATTTTTCTTAACTACAACTATACTTAAGTTGTTTACCACCTTAAATGTTGAGGGAGCTGTATGTTGTAGCTCAATTGCACTCAAAACAGTTTATTTAAAAAATGTAATTAAAAAACTTACGAATATATTCTCTTTACTCTTTATTCTTTGGTCTTTTCGCGTAATATTTGATTTTGTTTCGCTCGCATATTTTCTTCAACGTTTTATACATGATTTTCAAAATTTTGATTGCTATTGTTTATTTTTAAACATCAGTTGCATGAATGAAATATAAACTATTTTTTCCTCATGCGTTTATTTTAAAGATTTTTGCTTTGCTTTGTTTTCTTTAGATTTTATTTTAGAATTTCTCTTGTATTTCTTTCTAAGAATTCGCTCATTATGGAACATGTTTTCAACTTTTTCGCCTCTTACTCTCTCCCACTTGCTTTCTTTTCGTCTTCCCTTTGATATAATTTTCACTCGTATCCAGCATAATCGCACATTTTGCTTTGCTTTCGCCTTTTTGCTCGCACAATTCTTCGAGCCTATCACGCATTTGACGCATGACTCAGTTGACCAGTTTATTAACAAAAAAAATTATCAAAATTTCGCGTGATTTTTTAGAAAATAAGCCAAAGAAAAAAAACCGAGTGAGACAAAACTAAATAATTGGCCGCTGCGCATAAAATTGTTAACACCGATTACAATTTGTGTTTTTTAACAAGCACGTGAGAATTCCTTTCTGCTGTTTGCCCAGACAGGAAGAAGAAGAAGAAGAGTACATGTGACCGACTCTGGTATACCCTGCAATTTGTGGAGTGTCTACCATTCAAAATCTGATGACTAGTTCAAAATCTGTAGAAGATATAGGCCGAAAAATGTTGACACTAACTTTCAAGTTGTGGGAGATATGTGGTTTTATCGATTAATTCGATTCGATTGCCTCCGAATGGACTCCTGAAGTGGCTACATACGAATATAAATGACAATTTTTGCAGTATTTTGCTCGAAATAGTATCAAATAGCTGGTCGGACATTGCATAAAACGAATAAACACTACTATTTTCGATAACAGAGTACAAACACATAGTTGCCAAGCGCATTTCACAATCAACTCGCAGTTGCTTGCAGCGCTCTTTACGCAAATCTTACAAGCGTGCGTTGTGTATGCACAAAGTAAACACTCGATGAGCTGAACTAAAAATACAAATAATATTTGAAGAATTAATGTCTTTGCTTAGCTTAATGTTCCGGGTGGATTTCATATATATATATGTGATAAATGCTGTGCACTCTGTCGAGCGCTTACTGTACTGGGCATGTCTTATTTTAGTTGATGTGTGTTAAGTGGTTGACATTTGGGCCACCATTCGAAACAGTAAATGAATTTAAGTAGCTCGCTTCTTTAGAGCTTTTTACGCAGCAATACTTGCAACTCTTTTGGCCAACTTCCGCCGGCAGCAAGAAATAATAAATAGAAGAAGCAGAAGCAAAAAAAAAAATGAAAAAAAAAACTGGAAACACTTCGAATCTAAACGGTTTTACGACAGTTTGGCAGGGCAGGTTTTGTATGTCGGCATTTATGACCCAGATAAAAAAACTAAGCGTGTTGGTCAACAACAACAACAACGCACACACATACACACATTCAGTGCACACATACAAACACACACATGCACACACACACACAAGGTTACAGTGGAGAACTGTTAATGAAAAGCGCTCAGCATTTTTGCCTAATGAAATTATAACTGACTCACTAAGTGCTTCAAAGCCTCAAAAATGAACAAAAAAAGGGGGGAAGGTTTTTTCTTTGCTACGCTAGGTGTGGGTTCAAGTGGGTTTGGAGGGGTGGGGGCAGGTAGTGGGTTGCAACAACTGTTTTTTTTTATATATATTTTGAATTTTTTCGTCTAATCCATTTAACGCACATCATAAATTTATTCAGTTATTGTTCCCCCTTTGCTAACTTAATTTCTTGTTACGCTTTTTAAGCTCGAACACTCACACACGCACATACACTCACACACATACATACACTGACACAAATAGGCCTTAATTTATTTAATTGCCCACGCCGTTTGTATGTTTTTCTTTTTTTTTTTAATTTTACTGTACGAGCTGTTTTTAATTCTCCTCTCTCTCGCCGCCTCTGCATTTATTTATAATAATTTATTTTTGTTTTTCTCTTTTTGCTAGAAATTAGAGCGAGCACGCGATTAAATTGTTTGTCTTTTTTTTTTTTTTTTGTGTTACACTGCAAAATTAGTAGAGCAACTGTTTATTAATTGTGCGGCGCATGCGGCGTATACGCAATTAATTACTTCTCCTTTGCGTGACGTTTTTTTTGTTGTACTGTTTCTACAGCTTAACAGCGTTTTACAGTCGCTACTAAAAGATAATTTACATCAAGTGTTTAAAGTTTATTTATCGCTTTTTTTAACTTTTCAAATTTGTTGTGATTTAACTTGTGTTTATCTGTTTTTAGTCGCGCCGCACCTTAGGCGCAAAAGCTCAATGAAGGCCAATTGAGTTTTGCACAATGCCAACAAATGTTCAAAACTCAAAAACATGCACCCAACTACAAATTGTGCCACGCACCAATTCATTTGTAGTTAACAATTGCAAACTGTTCAACATTTCAAATAAATCGAATTCACAAACGTATTCAAAAACTTTTTGTTTAGCGCGCTTTCCGCTGAAAATTGGTCAAAAGTATTAGAATAGAATGAAGCTGTGCAGAACAATATCACGAGGTTGTAGAGAGCATGTTAGACCCCATAAAACATTTTTATGCTTAATGTCGATTTAGAAACAGGAAATTTTGAACATAAGTTCTGGTTTGCCATGCGCACTTCGCTGCAATCGATACAAATCGATTTTCGATAGCAATAAAAGTCACATTCGTAAAGATCCAGTTTTTCAATGGACTTATGATATATCCTTATCCATTACTGATCAACTCTAAAAATAGCTTATAAAGATCGAATTTGAAGTACATATATGCTTGAATACCCTATTATAATTAAGAACTGGGTGTTCACCTGGAACCAAAAATGTATTAATTGAAAAAAATGAGCGAAAAATGTTGAATTCAAAATTAGCAAATTAGTATTTGAATGGCCTTAACCGTATTTTCATATATAGCAAATTACACAATATAGCAACTGTAAATAATATATAACGACTTGATTCATGGTATTTCCTAGTCGACCTCTCCCGTCTCCCAGCACTTTGCCTTGTTGGACCTTAGTATTAACAAATTTCTAATCGTTCGTTCGATGATATGTTTTTGGTGCGCACTTTGCTATCTTATCACAGTTTGGTTCCGCCGCCATATCAGTTCTATAAATCGTTTGATTCAATTTGTTTAATTTTGACTTTGGCTAATTTTCCGCGCCTGCACCCTCTTGGCTGATATACTCTAGCTTTGTTTCGTTCTGTTTGTCTATGTCTATGAAAATAATCTGAATGAAAGTCGATAAAGATTTGTATTTTTGATAGGCGCACTATATCACTTAGCTGGCAATTATATTTATATATTATAGCAAGATTAGGTTTGATGGTTATTTACGATCGGACGACTATATCTATTATATATGGGCTTTGCTAGGGTATTTCATATTCGTCATTTCAATCGCTCTTACATCTCTTCCGGGTAATGATTGGTCATAGGGTATTTGCTAGCCGTCAGTTGTGACACACAAATGACTCTTGTATAAGCGATGTTGAACCCATAAACACACGCACACATTGACCTAGATACGGCACCGCCCCCCCCCCCCCCCCAGCCCCTCACTCCTTCTGTGTCTTTATCACATTTGTTAAATTGAAAATGTTAAGATAACGTTGCTCCCCTCCCTCCTCTCCAACTCTCTTTCCGCATCTCCACCTCTCTTTCCCCCTTCTGTGTGTATGCTGCATGCTTTAGCTCTTTCTCTTTTGTTTTTTTTTTTTATGCTATTGTTTCTAGTTTCTTGGTTTGTTTCATTGGTTTTACATGACATGAATAACAATTAAAAACGAAAAAATATAATGAGAATTTTGTAACGAGTCCCAACTGAATATAACTTAAAACTGGTTCCCGATGTGCGCCGTTGAGTCTGCCACGCCCACACTGACACGACGCCGCCGCCTACTCGTTGTTGTTGTGTGTGTGTTGCCGCCGTTCAGTTAAACAAATATATATATATATATATATATATCTATATAGATGATATATAGACGAAATCTAGCATATCCTTGAGACAGTTTTGGGCTGCGTGTCAGGAGTGCATTTGCACTGAAACATTCTGAAAGCTTGTAAATGCACTATCTGGTACGACATTCCAGAACGTACAATCTTCCCGAATGCAAGAACTAAATGCTGAATAAACAAAAAAGAAAGAAAACAAAAAATAATATAAAAATATGCAATTTTTGTGTGAATAGTGTGATTTTCAAATTATTTATAAAGAGTATTTTAATAAATTTACATACTAATTTTAAGCGTAATTCTATTGAAAATAAATAAATGAAATGTTAATAAAAACTATTTTATGAAAAGTATATTTAATATCTGTCGTTTTACTTCTACATCTAGGAAACAAAGCATCTAGAGCAAGTAAAGGCATTCTATAAAAAGATTGCGAATCCTGTTTCAATTATTTTTGTTTTTTCCATTCTGGAAAATCCTAAAACTGAAACTGAGATCAGCAATCTGAAATCAAGAATGTCATCTTAGTTGAAAATGATTTACCCGAAAATAAAACGTTTTTAAATCTTAGAATATAAACTTGGTCTACGATTTAATGCGCTTTGTTGGCTTTTTAAGTTTACGTAATTTTTTTTTTTTTTTTTCGATGTGTATTTGGGTCAAATTAAAGAAAAGCCTTCGAGCTGCGAGTTCGACTCGCCTGCAATGACCTTGAAAATGCACAAAACAAACTGGTTTGCCCCGCCCCCCAACCATCATTATAAAACTTTCAGTCACTAACTTTAAAAGTGTGCGTTGAAGTTGCGAAATCATAATAATATAATATGCTTAAATCATAACCAAACTGGCAACCTTCAGCCGTTATTGGTTGCCCAACCTCCCCCTCTATTGCTCCCACAGCAACAATTATCCCTCGCTGGCACGCCCACTGGCCAAGGCTAACATTTAAACGAAATATATTATATTGCATATTTTACAGCGCTGCGTTTGAAGCCCCCTCACAAAGCTTTCGATGTGCTCACAGAAACACGCACACACACACACACAGACAAAGAGCGCCACCATACGCAACGTAGCATAAATCGTAGCATAAGTGGACGTGAATCGCAGTCGTTGCATCGCAAAGAGACGCAAGATGGCGCCAAGTGTTATTTCGCCGTGCGGGAAAGCTCAACGCTGTTATTGCCGCCACGCAGCTGCAGAAGGGCGCCCGTTTTAAAGGGGATTTCCATTTTTCATATTTAAAGTTTTAGTTAACATAATACCAAAAAAAAAAAAAAAAACAAAAAAACGAAATTCCACTGAATTGGCTATGCGCTTTGGCAGTGTGGTTAGCTGGTTGTGTCGCCAACTGACAAATCACAGCCACTATCTTCACTGCCGCCGCGACAAGCTATGACACCAATAAATAAACAATATCAAATTGTAAGTTTTATATTGGCTTAAGCATTTTATAAAATATAAAATAAATGGTAAGTCAAAAAAAAATTTGATCTAATAAAATTTATTCCCAAATAAAATGAATTTTACTTGGGTTAGCAAGAGTTAAAAAAGAGTTTGAAATACGGCCTTTTGAAACATATCCAGGAATTATAAACTTCGCGCTGGTGAGATCCAAATATATGACACATGACGATTAGTTGCTAAATACAAAAGACCGATTGTAATAAGAGAAATCACGAGTCTTGAAATTGGGCAAACCGATTTCGGAAGTGAAGTTCTAGAATTCGGAGAAAGGTACCAAATGGTTTTATGTGTGTCAAGGCAAAATGATCTTATCTAGTTGACAATAAACATTTTTGAAAGTAGACATCCAAAAATAGAAATAGTTTCATATATTATTCCCCAGATTGGCTTTAGCACTTGGTAAATGGAGTTTTTTTTTATGGAAAATCGAAAACAGCCCCTAAATAAATGGAAGAAGTAAAATAAATTCGCATTTCTTGTTTTTATGTTTTGTTGTTTTTATATATATAAATTTTAAATTAATAAAATTTACTTGCTATATTTCTATATAAGTTCATCTTCATATAAATAATAATTTTAAATCGCACATTTTTTGTATTTTTTTTTTTTATATTTCTTGTTTTTTATTTGAATTACACAACATTACTATTATTTATCGTTATCGTTTTTGTTTTCTTTTTTATTTTTTATACGTATGTTAAAAGATTTTGTTTTTCTTATATATTATTGACATTGTTCTTCAAATAAATGAGAAGATCTGTTTTGTATTTATATTATATTTGTTTCTTATGGTTGTTTTGTTGTTGTTATTCTTGTTGCTTTCTTGTTCTTATGTATGTGGTTTTGCAGTTGCTGTTTTTTTTTTGTTGTTTTTTTTTTTGTATTTTTCTTTTTTAGTTTTACATTTAAATATCTTTAAGTTTATTTTTTTGTTTGCTTTCTTTTATGATTTTTTCGTTTTTATTTGTTGAGTTTTTTTTGTTTTGTTTTGTTTATCTAGTTTAAATTATGTTAGGGCTCGATTATGTGTTCAATAAATTTGTTTGTTGTTTCCAGTTGATTGTTTGTTGATGTTTTTAATGTTTATCGCTGCATATGGTTTCTTGCCGTGTTTTGCATTTTAATAATTTAAGAGTATTGAATAGGGGACTAATAAATTAGTTATACGCATGGTGGGTATTGGCAAAGTTTTAATATAATTTTATGATTTTATCAACAAAAATTTAATGAATTATATAATTGTTTACCCCCTCCCCTCCAAATTCTTGCGTAGATGTGTGAGCGAACGTATGTGTGTGTGTGTGTGTGTGGTGTGGCATGTGTGTATGTATGTATGTGTGTGTGTGTGTTAAATAATGGTAATAAATACAACGTTATACAAATAAGAGAGGGTTTCCATCTGATCGAACTTAAGCGACATAAAAAACAAAATGCAACAAGTTCTAAAAGACAAAATGCGAAATAGTCCGCGATTGCTATTATTTATAAACATTTGTTTGTTGACCCTTATATAATTTTATTCCGCTCATTTGCTGGCAACTTTCAAGCATTTATACGCAACTAAAAGATAATAATACAAACAAAACAAACAAAATATGTTTCATTGCAAAAAAATAATTTAACTGTTGCAATTTCCTTTTTTCTCTTTTAGTTTAGTTTCACGCACGAATTATACACAAAAAACTAGACAAACTAAATTAATGCTAATTTACAAAGTATATGCATTATATGTATAAAAAAAGAGCAATTTCATTGATTTCTTTCACTATCATTTTATGCATACGCGTATGTAACTAGAAACTTTTCAAGTTGGCGAAATAAATGCGCTTTTAAAGCACATTTTCGGCAAGTTGTTTTCATTTTTTTCTTTTTTGTTTTTTGTTTTTTTTGTATCGCAATTTATGTTTAATTATATTTTGTAGAATTTCTAAAATGAAAAACTATTCTAAATTGCAGCCTGCATTAAAGTTTAAGTTAACATATTTCAATTTTGTTGTAATTGCATTTTAGGTTTTTTGCTTTTTATACACATAATCTATAATTTTATGATTGTTATTAAAGGTTTTATTGAATTGCAATTAAAATTATAAGCCTAGGCATTTTTTTTTCTTTTGCATCTTTTTGTGTATAATTCGAGCTGTCTGTGTGTGTGTTTGTGTGTTAGGTGTGGGCGGATGTGTATGTGTGTGTGTGTGTGTGTGTGTGGAGTGTTAGTATGTATGTGCTTATGCGTTTTTATAGTTAGTACATTCTTCATGTATGGTATATTATATGCTTTTCGTTACTCACAAAATAGTTTCTCTCAAACATTCACTTTGTTATTTAGGCCTACTCTACACGTTGTTCCTGTTTTGTTGTTGCTGTTGTTGTTTCTGTTGCTGTTGGTGTTGTTGTTATGTATCGTTATGTTGTTGTTTGTGAGTTGTGAGTGTTTGTTTGCTATGTGGCGGCGATTTGTTAACGACATTAACTTTAAAATTTATTTAACTGCCTCTGCTAGACAACATTTATGTTTAACGAACGATTTGCAATTTGTGTGTGTGTATGTGTGTGTGTGTTGTTGTTGTGGTTGTTGGTGTTGTTTGCTGTTGCCGTTATGTTGCTGCTGTGCTGATGTTGTTGCTGCTGCTGTTGCTGTCATTTAGGACGTACCATTGACCAGACCCTCCTTCTTGATGGCATCCGTTGCGGCGACCACCTGTTCCGTATGATTGTTGCGATTTTTGTTGTTGCGCCTAGGTTTGGGCTGCTGTTGCTGCTGTGCCGCCTGCGGCTGCTGTTGTTGTTGTGGCTGTTGCGCCAGCTGCTGTTGCTGCGGTGCTTGCTGCTGCTGCTGTTGTTGCTGTTGTTGTGTGCCCGCCGCCTGCTGTTGCTGCTGCTGCTTCTCACTGTTGTTCCTCGGCGCATCCTTCGACTTGGCGGCAACCGAGTTCGCATTGCCGCTGCTCTGTTTGTTGTTCTCCTGTTGTGCATTCAGTGTCGCCGATTTGTTCGCTTGTGCCGCCGCCAACGGTTGCTGCTGCTGCTGTTGTGCCCCCGACGCGGCCTGTTGCTGCTGCTGCTGTGTTGCTTTGTTGTTGTTATTGGCCACCGAACCGTTTGCTGCACAAGTAAAACAGAATAAAAAGAGTGCAAACCAAAATGTGTTGAGCATGGTTGGTGGATTTAAATTTTGATAGTAGCATTCATCACATCATACTCACTGTTGCTAGGCGCATTGTTGTTCTTTTGCCTTCTGCGTCTTCTGGAGCTGCCCTCGTACGATGAGTTGCTGTCTGCTGGAGAGACGTACAAAAGAGATGAACAACAATTGAAAACAAGTCGCTATTATTTCCCCAAACACAAAAACATAATTTTATAATGTCAAAATTCTGGTTTAGCATCAATTTACATTAAATGGTTTTTTAGTGTCAATGTCTCACAGTGGTTTCCATCCCCACCCCCAACACACCCCATCACACACACACACACTCATGCAAAGGCAAATGTTTTCAAGCAACTCTCCTCTTTCGTCCTAATCCTTTGCACTGTTCTTCTTCTTCCTCATAGTCAACTCACCACGCTCCACGCTGCTCACTTCGCGCGTCTCTCGCATCTCATCGGTATTGTGATTGTGGTACTGATAATCCCTGCCGCCATTCTGTTCATTGCGTGGCGGCCGGCGGTTGATGCCGCGGCGATCATTATTGCCGCGATAGTTGTTGCCACCGCCACCGGTGCCACCACCACCACCAACGTTGCCAACATTGCCACCACCGCCAGCGTTTGGTGGGCCGCCACCGCTGCTGCGATCATTGTAGCGCTGTTCGCGCTGATGATCGCCGCGGGAATTGTAATCTTCATCGTCGCGCCGATTGTTGTGATAGCGCTGATTCATATTGTTGCCACCGCCGCCACGACCACGACCGCGACCACGCTGGCCGCCGCCGCCACGTATCGAGCGCACCGAATCAATATCGCTGCTGTAGCCCCGCTCGGATCGCCGCGACACGGCAAAGCTTTGTGTCGAGCCCATCGATGACTCCTGTATGGCGCGCAACTGTTGATCGATTTCCTGCTTCTCCTGGCGCAGCTGCTCCACTTCCTATAAGCGACATGGATTAATGACTGATCATCTTTTGTGTATATATATTTGAATATTTAAATCGAACTCACCTTGAGATGCGACAGATGATATTCGAGCAGCACTTTCGCATTTGCAATGCTCTCCGTGGTGCCGATGAACACAAAGGGTACGTGCGCCGGTTCGCGTGGTATATTCTGATCCTGTTCATCATCGCCAGCGATCTATATATTTTGGTTTGTGTGTGTTGGTTGACCGAGATTTAGACCAATGTCCAGTTGTGGTGTACAATACTCACAGCACTCACCTTGATTCGAAACACTCCGCTTTTGTCGACAATCTCCTGTATGATGCGACCATTTTTGCCAATCACCTTGCCAACCAGCTCCCTGGGCACCTGAAAGAACTCCTCGGAATATTCGAGCATGGCGCGTGCCCGCTGCACTGACTCCTCGGTCTCCCCGCTTATCTTGAATGTGCACGATTTCTCCTCCAGCTCAATATTCGTAACGCCGTCCAGCGTGCGTGCCGCCTGTATATTGGAGCCATGCGAGCCAATTGCCAGGCCCATGAGATCTTCGCGCACACGAAATTCCTCGACAAAGTTACTGTACGAATAAAAATAATAACGTTTATTTGGTATTGCACAGGCCAAAACACTTTATGAAACAATCTAACTTATTATCGCAAGGTTTTGTAAAGGTTTTTTAAATTTAAAAAAAAATCAATCGAAATCAATTCATTTTTCCTAAGGGGTGGATTTTCAACATGACCTTCAGCGAATTCAAACCCACCCTTACAGTTATTATTCAAAACTTTCACTCACAGGGGGTACATTTTCCTAAACTAGTAAATGGCATCGCTAAAAGTGAAACGCTAACGAAGCTTTAACTTACCCACGACTCATCAGCTTAGTCGTTTCGAGCTGACGCGCAGCTTCTTCAGTCCTTTTCAAGAGCATAACCTGTTGGATGAGTTAACAATTTGTAATATGTTTTATGGTTAAGGGTTGATGGTTTTATTACCTTTTGTGAGAGATTACGAAAATGCATATCCTTGAGCATACTGGCGCGCTTCTGAGTGTGTTCCCATTTGGAGATGACAATTAAGGCATCGATATCGCGATTGTAGGTGCAAACGCCCGCATCGATGGTGCGCTGAAACTCCTTGTGTATGCCATCCTTTTGAGCTCTGCAAGCGATACCGCAAATTGTAATTAAATATGTATATTAATTTAATTATAATTATGTGAAATATTGCATACTCTTCGCGGAGCTCCTCGGGCACGGGCAGCGTGAACTGAAAGAAGGATTTAGGCGTAATTGGCGGATTTGGATTTTTGGCGCGCAATCGGCCGAGTTCACAGATTTCGGTATAGGGCGTCTCGAAGCCAATATATGCCACCGCACAGATATCCGCTTTGAGCATTTTGATGACAGCCACCCACCAGCCGCATGTCTCGCGCTCGTTTGTGCGCGTAAATACCTCCACCTCCATGCCCTCCTCAAAGTTGGGCGTCGTTACAACGGCCTCATCGGGCGGCAGGCGAACATTGACGAATGCGTATTTCAGCACCTCGGGCACGCTGCAAAATACAGAAAAGCAGAAAAACACAACAATGATAGGAGTAAAACAAAAGGCTTAAAAAAAAGCGCAAAGCAAACACAGCAAAAGCAGCAACAACATCAGCATTTGTATTGGTTAGTTTAGCATATAATGAGCGAGACACAATGTTCATTTAAATGCCTCGCCAATGCTAGCCAAATAATTTATTTGCACATATGTATTTATTGTGAATATTTGGGCAGACAAGTGTTTGCCGAAACGCCGACGTTGACGTCGCAGCGAACGTCGGCGTTGGCATCGGCTTCTGTTGCAGCTGTTGGCCGTGCGCCAAGCGAGCTCAATACACAATTGCGGGGGTGCCCCTATAATTGTTCAAGACACAGATCGCAAATGAGAGGACACAAAATAAAAATAAACATTTACATACTGATCTATTATATATATATAGCAAAGACTCGCCGATTAGAATAAATTCGATAATAAATTTGATTTTAATTGTTAATTGACTTGACTCGCTGATAAATTTGATTTTTATAGTAAATTACGATCAAACCAATTTTGTTTGCTTTCAATTTTATGATTTAACTGTAATTTATTAATTTACATTTTTTAATTTATAATTTAAAAAACTAATCTTTAAGTAGAAAAATATTAACAATTTTATCTTCGATTATAATTTCTGATAAATGCATCAATCCTGTAATTCTCATTAGCGAAGGCCTACTGTTATGCTGTCTAAAGCACAGCTGCCAGAGCGGCAGCTCAGCCAAAACAGAATCAAAAATTAGTATAAAAATCTCATTAAATGGCGAAAAAAATAAGTAAAAACTATTTTCAAATAAAAATAAATAAAAACAAAATTTTGTTCCAAAAATGTCACCAAAAATGCAACACAAACGAAGACAAAAACAAAAAAAAAAAGAAAGAAAGAAGAAAAGTCGAAGCAAACGAAAGAAATGTGACAAGAAAAATGGTTTCTTTCCGTGGTTAAAAATAGCGAAGAGCGCGCAGCAATAGCAGCGACGCTGACTGCAAGATCTGCGCTGCGACTGCGACTGCTGCTGCTTAGTGGCATTTGCTGTAGACGCTTGACAGCTCGGACGGTGCACACACACACCACCAACACTCGCACGCACACATATTCAGATTGCCTTTGAAAAGCTGGCACTTGGGCGGACAGTGCGTCGATGAAAGAAGCAGCAACAACAAATTTAACAAATTGGCAAAAAAAACGGTGGCGTCACAAGCAAAGGTACTGTCGCAGGGGGGGAAGGAAGAGAGACGAGGCAGTCAGTCAGTCTGCATAAATCATGCCAAGAAAGCAGCATTGCAGCATTCTACTCGTGTATCATTCATTGTTGCAAATTAATTATTAATTATTTATGCTATATTTGTTGTATTTTGTGTCGCATTATTATTAGTGTGTTGTTGTTCAAAATGTTTGTCGCAACTTACCCGTCCACATCCACAAAGATGCCATCATCACCGACAGCTGTCACCTGGCCCTGTTGTTATTACGTTGGTTGTTGTTGCGTTGACGTAAAAAGAAGCAGCAGCAGCAGCGGACATCGGCGGCAGCAGCAGCAGCAGCAGCGAGAAAGACACGAGAAAAAGAAAAATGTGTGTCATTAATGTGGTTGTTGTTGTTTCTGTTGTTGTAGTTGGCTATTTTATGATATTTCCTATTGCTATATTTATATATATATATTCAAATATTTCATACAATTATAACAGTATTTTTGACTGTTTCAGAGCCAATTGAAAGCAAGAAACGTCATGCAAGATGCCGCTAAAAACGTGCCACTAGAGCGCGGCATGTTTTATTCTGATAACACAATTGCAGCAAATCGACTTTATTAAAGAAGCCCTAGCAAATAGATAGTTTATAAAATGGGCTCCATCTCAAATAAAAAATAATTATAAATATATTTAATACTATTTGCGTTTTCTGAGAAATATTCTTTTGAAATCAAAACATGGCCTGAGAATCATAATTTCTAATGCTTTCAATTTATATTGAAATACATTTTCAGTTTTAAAGAAGTTATCCAATCCAAAATTTTTAGGATAAGAAAAACATATAATCCCATTGTGAAACCTATGCGATTTAAATTTATAAGTGACTCTTTTTGTCCAGTAAGCGCCGCGACTATTTCGTATCGGAATATAAGCCCCCTCCTCTACCTTTATCAAAACGCATTTCACACATTATATATGCAAATTTGATAAGCTTTAGAAAGGGAAATCACAAAGCAGTAACATTTTCACTGCAAGCGTCAACTGTGCTGAAAGAGCAACTTCTCGTTCACACATACAAACGCATACGGGAATATGCAGTCGACGTCGACGCTCGCGCAGGCGGCAACACACACAAACACACATACACCCACATGGGCAGCGACAGAGTGCGCCCTGTATGAATCCGTGTGTGTGTGTGTGTGTGTGCGTATTCCGATTCGAGACTCCACTGAACAAAATGATGCAGAGTATTTATAGAAATAAAGCTAAAATTTACGAAATTAGAAACTGAGGCCGCTGCTGCTGCAGTGGCCGTCAGAGGGGCAGCGGTGACTTCAGTTCTGAATTCGCCAAAACTCTAATTTCGCTTACCTTGTAGTAGGCACCGTTATCGAGTCGCACTTCGACCATAAGATCGTCCATTTTGTTGTTGTTGTTGTTGGTGGTAACTTTGTGTTCGCCGGTTGTAGTTGATGTTGTTGTTGTAATTGATATACTATAATAGTCGCTGTCAGTCGACGCCTCCGCCGAATGCACTCCTTTTGATTTTTCTCTTTTTGTGTTTAGCCTTTGAAAGAGAGAGTGTATGTGAGAGAGAGAAAGAGACAGAGAGAAATTAAATTAATAGAGAGTGCAATTAAAAATTAAGAAAATCTGTTGCACCTACAACAACAAAGTTTTTTGTTTTTTTGCGTTGCTTCTCCGATAAAAAATTCCCTTTATATTTCCCTGCTTCGTTATCAGTCTTTTTGCTTTTGTTACTGTTGTTGCGGCTTCGGTTGCTGCATCCACACACACATACGTACGTTCGACTCTCACAGTTCCTGAAAATATAAACAAGAGGATGAGATGAAAGGCAGACAATAATAATAACAACAATAAATAAATACAGTATCAAAAGGGAAAGGAAATTATTGACAATCAAACTAACAGCGATGGCAGCCTGCTGACCAATCAGAATGACGATGACAGCGAAAGGAAACAACAACAGCGGAGGCAGCGCGATGGCAATCAAAAGTTTTGAAGTTATTTTAGGCCCAGCATAGGAAATTGAACGGTAACAACAACAATAACAAATGCATTGACAATCGTCAACGCGCTTTTGCCGGGGCAGCGCTGCTGCTGCGCTGTTTATCTTCTTCTTTATTTTATAGCCAGCGCCGCTGCGCCGCCGTCTTTCTTTTGTGTCTTCACATCACTTCTCAGCTCTTACACAGACGCAGACCAACAGTCACACACAAACACACACACAGGCAACTGTCAGCAGCCGCCGCCGCCGAAATGCTGAGCACGCTTTTCCAATAAGAATTTCATGCACACACACATATGCTCATCGCACATGCCGATTTTTCATACACACTCACACACTCACAGAAATACATAGCAAATTTAGTTATAATTTTGTGAAACTTCTATCAATTTTGAGCATGTGTAATTGTTTCACTAAATTCGTAGTCGGATTGTATTCCAAAACGGCCGTGCGCCTTTTTGGTCGAATTTTTCATCTTTTCAGCTCCCTTTTGCTGCACAAATTCGCCGCAGTCGCGGCTGCGGCCGCTGTTTCTGCCTCTGCTGCCGCCTATGCCGATGTGCAAAAAAATTTTTCGCTTCTTGCTAAAGCTCTTGGGATGAGCAATGCGGCTGTGTAATAACGTTGAATGTTTGAAATGTTTTTGCACTTACGGCTGCCCGGCACGTTGATCCGCTAGTTTGCTTAAATAATTAGCTTGAACCCTTTTGAAAATAAAAAATATATCGCGTGCAGTGCGCTGCTTAACTGCTTCCAAAAAAATTTTTTCGGCTGCGCTGCGTTCTCTTCGCTTTGCTTTTGCACACTGTTTCGCAGCTCAGCATTTGGCGAAGACTGCCAACTCGTTGCACTTACCTCGCGTTCGTAACAATCTTTCACAAATTTAGGTTCGCTCACTTGGCTCTTCAAATGCGCGGAGAGGAAAAAATTCAGGAATACTATTTTGATAAATACTTTTTCTACTATAATACGTTGTTTACTTTAAGGCACACTAAATAATCATATGTGACATGAAGCGCACGGTGGGGCAACGCTGGAAACTGACAAGCAACTGGGCGTTGCCAACTATTTGATTTTGATTTTTCATTCAATTTCTGACCAGGGCTGCCAAGTAGTTCAGCGCTGCATTGTGGCGCAAAAGCGCAATGAATTTGAAATTTCATTTGACTCAACTAACGTAAATTATTCGTTTGAAACTCGATATGCTCTTTTGGTGGCGACTTAATTAAATTGATTGACCATTTAATGGAATCAATCAATTTAAATCAAAGGTTTGTCTCGCTACTCAATTAAACGTTGTTTGATATCAATTTGCTCAATTTATTAAATGCCGACCAAGTCACACTTGTATGTATGACTCGTCTTTTTACACTAGACTTAATTCTTAGATCTCTGCCGGATAATGTAATTTTAATAGTTTATTGGGGTCATTTTCTATTTATGCTTAGCTCGAGCTCTGAGAGCGAGTCGCGTGACGCCAGCTGTTGATCAGTGAACTTTTGTTAAACTGCTTTTCCCCCATTTGTTGGTTTTGTTAAATGCATTCCACACACTCTCACACACACAAACACACACACACTCACACACACACAAATTTAAATAAATCTGAGTTGCTACACTTTTTATTGTGAGCCCATTTATTTTGCCATACTTAATTCCTATTTCGAAAGCATATCATTTATTCAAGGACTCATTTATTCAAGGACATGCAATTTTGCAAATTACCAAAGCCCACCTAAATATATTTACAGATGTTTAGCGACATTGTGAATACCCTAACTACCTGGCTTACATTTTTTTTTCTTTGTGTATTGAAAATACTTATAATAATAATGTAATATTGTAATATTGATAATTATAGAAATAATAATAATAATAATAATAATAATAATAATAATAATAATAATAATAATAATAATAATAACAATAATAATAATACTACAAAAGGTAACTTTCATTTTTTCCTTCTTAATTTTACAATTTATATTTAAAGTTTGTAAGTCTAAGATATACACATATATATATATATATATGTATAAAAAGTAATTAATTAATAGTTGCTTATTTATTATTAATTTATTATTATTAATTAGCTATCAACACACGAGTTAAACACGAAAACAGATCAAACTACATCAAGTCGATAATATCTGCTCGAGAATATTTGTAGATTTGTGCATACAGAAATCCCAAGGCAATTTTCTCTTTCTGCAAAGAGTATCAAGATTTACAATTCGATATCAAACAAATTGCAAATTGCTGTCCAACGTTGACGGCGATTTGTGGCGGAAATGCATTTAGATTTATACTCGGGCACACAAGATAGGCAGACAGACCGAGATAGAGAGAGAGAGAGAGAGAGAGAGATAGAGAGAGATATAGAGACAGAGAGAGAGAGAGAGAGGGAGAGATACACGCGACCCATTAGGCTGTCGGCAATGCTGAAAACAAACAGCAGCAATTTGACATTGACTTTTGTTATGTATTAACTGCAATTTAACAACACCGACGCCGACGCCGACGCCGACGTCGACAGTTACAGCTGACAGTGACAAACAAAATACGTACACTGTGAGAAAATGGAGAACATCGATTATTTTTCATAGTCAGTTGAAAATTTTTTAATGCATCTAAATATTTAATGAGTAAAATTAATTAACAATTCTCATCCTTTTAGTTGAGTAACTTTAATCTAGCAAGATCGGTTTTTTTCTCTCTGTGCATATACACCAAATGCACTTACACACACACATACACACTCACATATACAGACATACACACATACACACACATGTTTATTCACATACACAGGCATGCCCGTAAATATGCAGAGAGACCGGCGTCTAGAAATTTGTCTCTTCAATTAGCGTTGCATGCCTCATATAATTTGGCTACAACAGCAACTGATGAAGAGCGGTCAGCGTGCTCCTTAACCCCTCACATATTTATATACAAAATTTTAATTAATAAATCGCTCCCAATATAATTTCATAGTTCATTTTGATCCCCCCACGGCTTATTATCAATTTAGTTATTTTTCAAACGCTTCAATTGCCATTTGCACAGTGAAAGCTCGATAGTTGAGAAAATAAATAGTCGTAAATATATACAAATTTATAAAGGATTTGCATAAAACATTTTTGTGCTCAAAATACACTATTTTTAATAATTAAATCTCATTCATCATTAGCAAGAAGAACAAAAAATTGTCGATCGTTGGCTGCACCTGAAAAATTCACAACAACAGCGTCACTTCCGGCGTCGCAGTCGCAGTCGCAGGCACAGTCGCTGCTTTGCATAAGGCATGCGCCATTTTTGAACTTGCTCTCCCGGTGATCTCTTTCGCAGTTACCGATCGCCAGCTTTTTACTTATCCGCTCATTTAGCTTTTCCGCGCATGCTTATCAATTCATCGGCTGCGCCGTCAGTTTCAAAGCAGTGGCGCGGCAGTGACGCTTACGGCGGCGTCGAAGTCGACGGCAAATGTTCGGCGCATTGGAATGCACTCGGCTCGCTTCGGCTGTTGTCAACTGTTGTTGTTATTCTTTGCTGTTGCTTAATCAGCTCCATTTTGTTCTGCGAGAGAGAGAGTGTGA
Organism: Drosophila cognata; assembly: GCA_035041535.1. Classification (NCBI taxonomy): domain Eukaryota; kingdom Metazoa; phylum Arthropoda; class Insecta; order Diptera; family Drosophilidae; genus Drosophila; species Drosophila cognata. The sequence continues at coordinate 3,824,606 of JAWNLC010000571.1, read as the reverse complement.
GCATAAAAACCCCGAAAAAATAACCTGTGCCATAATTGAATTCAATTCTTACCGTCTCTCTGCATTTGCTTGCGTATGCTTATGTGTGCATGTGTGTGTCTGTACGTGTGTGCCTGTGTGTGTCTATATGTGTGTGCGCACTTATTTGTTCGATGCTCGTGCGGCATTCAGTAATCATTCTGTGCTGTGGGCTGCGGGTTCTGCTCTTCGTATCGGTTTGACTCGGTTTTCGGTTATAAAAGACGTCGGCTCTATTTCACTTTTATGGAGTTGTCATTGGGCTGACACAAGTTCCGAGTCCTTACTAGTAGCCGGTTTAAATAAAAGAGTGAAAGTGCAAGGAAAAAAAATTGTTTTTCAAATTAATATTTAATATTGCAAAAAAGAAAAAAAAACTAGAAGATGCATTTCCCAGCCGTAGTACTATTAGGTAAATTGTTAATTAAGCCTACTGAGTAATTAATTTTAAGTTTACCTGAGTGATGATCGTACAGTCAAACTTCTCTAACGGAATCCAAACAAAAAAAATGTAAATTTCACCGACAAATCAAAAAATATATAAGTAAAATTCTAACACATTTTTTTTAAATATTTTTAATTTTAATCTCCAAGTTTGCCATAATTTTAATCCGAACAAAGTCATTTGGAGTGCTCACAATAATATTATTCATTTCAAAATGTCCACTTTTGGAATTCTTTTTTATGTTATAAAGAAACTCGAGTTTTGAAATCATATTGAACTTTGATAAAAAACATCTCTTTTCGCCGCAATTTTGTCTCGATGTCGGGTTCGAGTTGGAGAAGTGCAACTGTATTTGCCAAAATTGTTGTTCAGAAATTTCTGACATGTAGTACAAGTGTAATTACATGCTCTTATATAAGTATAAGACAAATACATACTTATAATGTTGTACTTCAAAGTTTTCCATCACCGTAAAATGCGAATAGTCACGTTTTGGGTATTGGGCAGCCTGCTTGCACAGCCCCTTGTTGCCCTTGTTGCTGTGGACTTGGCAATATTCTGATAGATCCCACGCTGATAATTTGCAGTAAACAACAAACACTTCTAATACTTATAATTACACGCGATCTTGACAATTGATATGAGCGTAGAGGAAATGTTATTATGATCAATGGAATTGTGAAAGCGGACCTTTAAATAAAAATAGGAAATTACTCAGCTGTTTTTCCATTTCGAAGCATAGAATTTGAATTAAAACTGATACAATTTTATTTCATCGAATTCTTAAGCTCTTTTTAAACTAGATAAGTGCGTTTTCGAATTGGTGCTCAAATTAATTATTGATTTTTTCACTTGTACTCTTCTGTATCTCATATCGCATGGCTAATTTCAAAAAAGAAGCACATATAAAAAAAATGCGCAGAAAATAAATAGAAAATAAATCAGAACAATATGCTGACTCATTTAACATCGGGAGTACTTGAAATTGGATACAGACCAATATCATGAGTCACTCGGCACTCGGAAAGCCTAAAGAAATAGGTAAACAACTATCCAATAGTCCATGGCAAAGAAATTTATCAGCAATTGAAATAACTTTGTCAGCCCAAGTGCAAATCGGGCAAATGCACAGAGGGAAAAATGGCATACGGAATGATATGATAGTTTCAAAACCCATATATTTAATTGTTATCTCATTTGAAGTACGGCTTACGTGTCAAATATATGTTTCCCACTGTGTATGTCCGATAATGCAGACCCTTGACTCAATGACGCCAGTCAAATTCGCACACATAGCCGCTCCCCATGCATGACCACAACACGATGCGTAAGAAGTTCACTTTGGTAATAAATAAATAAATAAAAACTGAACTCACCGATCGTAAAAGCTATTCTGCGAATCGAAGTGAGTTATGGGCCAATTTGGTCGTCTTAGATCAATTTCACTAATCGGCGATTACCACTTTGGAAAACACATTTTTGTAAGTGGCAGATAAGCGCCGCTAGTCGATAGTAAATACAAATTAAACAATTATTTGGGAATTATACACATAAACTTCAATGAATGCTCGCCCGCTTGATTTGCGATCCGACTTAAAACAAAAAAAGAACTTTATTTCGAGACACACAGCTGGAATTGATAACGCTGTGCGTTGCAACTGGGCGCCTTTGGTGGTGTTAAAGATTAGCCGAGATTTCGGCTAACGATATATCGGGCAATTATATGTACCTGTGTCATAAGTAATTACTGATTGTATAACCACGAGGTGAGAACTTCACATTTTGCGTCAATGCTTTGTTTTTATTGATTATTGGGCGTTTTCATTTATAATGGCTTTAGTCGAGTGTCCTCGTCTGATAGTTCAATTTTGATAACTTTATTGATTGCGTTAAGCAAATAATAATTATTTAGCAAAATTGCGAATCTTACTGAAAACAATCTCCAATTTCAATCAATCAATTATCATTATTTTGAACACAATTTTATCGATTTGAAAAGCCAAACTTGAAAATAAACTTGCCAAATAAATATGTTTCTTATCAAATTGTCAGAGAATATAAATTTAATTTTTTATTAAAACTTTAAGGCATTCCCAGTCTGGCATATAAATCAAATAAGAACATTAACTATAAATAGCACAAATGAGCCCTGAACCCAAGCTAAGCATGACTTATAGTATATTGTCAGCACTATCAGTAGATTTGCAGACGGAGACGGAGACGGAGATTCCTCTATCAGTTGCAATAAATGAACTAATTATTTATGGAGACTGTGCTGATTTGCTCTTATCAGCTGTTTGCTTGTTTATAACTCATAATAACACCCTCATTCCCTGATATGCGAAGACGCACAGTCGGCAGACTCAATCAAGCACAATTAAAGACCAACCCAGCGCCTTCTCTGCTGATTCACAAACTTTTCAATTTACCATCGATCATCCACAATTGCAGTCATACAGTCTGGCAATTATGACTGCAATTCATAATAGCCAAAAGAAAGCAAATATCGCATCAATTTGGCCAATCAGTTGAGTTAATTGGCATTTTGGCTACGTTAAATCATAATGACTAGGCCAACAGTTGATTATTAACTAAATATATACACAGTATATTCAATATTAGTAATTGATTTTTAAAGTATATAAATTATGTCATTTAAATGCGTTACATATTCATTTTCCTACTTTTCCAGTTGATAATTCCTTTTGTTCAAAATTGAAACACATAATTCATATTATCAATTATCAATTACATAATTTGGAAAAGTCTTAGTTTTTCGCATTTATTTTTTCTATAATAGTAAGTACATAATATTACCACGCACTGTATGATAATAACTATATATTGAGTTTGTTTATGATATTAGAAAGTCTTATATGAATGTTCAGCGCAGTTCGATAATTGTCCATTGACGTTATCAGCTTCGGGTTTGAGTGATAATCTCATAAAACAAAGCGTATTCCCGACGTCGTTTATCTGTGCACAAAATTGATTACAATTCATAATAAAATGTAAATAATTATTCACCCTTGAAAAGTCACCAAACAAAAATTGACTCAAAAAATGATTTTTGGGGGTGTCTGTGAGTCGACAGAAAACGGAGGCCAACAAAAAGTTGATGGAATTATCGCAATGAATGCAAAAGTGTTTCAATTATTTACAGCTGACATGGCCGAAAATCGCGCGCGGCCATAAACCGTCAATCAAAACAATGTTGAGAAGACGCCACTTGACAACGTTGGCAAAAACTGATCTCTGCGCTGAGAAACTGTGAAACTGAGAAACTGAACATGCCGCATTTTTCCGTTAAGCGGAGCAATTGTTTTTTTTGTTATAGTTGCGTTTGCCATCTGTGACATGTGCAGCTCTCTGACAGCTGAGACAGTACAAATGTCTATTCACATACAAAAAAGTTCTAGAATTCCTACACAGAACAAAAAATGTGCAAATCATATCATAAGTGGGCAATGTGCCACAAATCTGAAGTCAACAATGTATTCCTAGATTATGTCCCATAATCCTTTTCACCAAGTTTGTTGTCTTCTAAAATCTCATTTTTATTTTTATTTTTCATTTCTAATCGAAAAAGTTTTGAAGCAAGATTTGCAATTTTGTTTTTTTCGCCGTGCACAGTTTGGGCAATTTTGAGATACCAAAGATAAGTGCGAGAAAATATATATATATTTGGAAAACTGCTCAAGTTTATTTGAAAATTCGTGTAATTTATTGAACTATAAAAGTCTTCATTTTTTTCTGAGTGCATCTCAGCCCAGAAATTTGTGTGCCAAGATCGAAGCACTTAAAAGCAAAAATGAATCAAATCAGTTGAATCGGTTTCGCATTTTCTCTCTAATACAATTTTGTACAATTTTCACATTGTCTTGCCATATACAAAGCAATTAACTTTTTGTTTGGCAGTTTTGTTCAACACTCTGATAATTGTTGAATTCCACGATTCCACATGCAGTCCCCTTTCAACAGATCGCTCAAGCTACTAATTGTCTTTGGTTGCATGCGAATTGTAATTATTACCTGGCCAATGTTGCATGCAGCTGTGGCTGCTGCTGTTGCCGTTCACTGCATTTATCAGCTAAATATCACACATACGTCTATCTGATCTCGTTTAGGAAAAAAAAACAAAAATTGCTATGTTGAGGTGATTTTTCGCAAAGTGATATTTACTGCAATTAAAAGCTAAACTTTCTACCCTCGAAATTGTCGCTGTATCATTTGATATGGGAATGTTGGCATCAATATAATATAATGTGTACATGTGTTTACTAATTGAGATGTAAATGTAATTTATGATTGTAGCTTCGATTCGTTAGTTTGTTTTCTTTTCAATTGTAGTATTGCACTTATGGAAGTCATAAATGTATTTATCATTATCGGCAAACCGAAATTACAGATACTGTAATAATCAGCAGAAAACCTCTATCAGCGACACTTTTTTACAGCACTTTATTTTGAAATACAAAAAAATAATAAAAGTTTCCCTAATCTAACATAATCAATTCTGGACACCATATAATTTCAAGCATTTATGTTTAAAAAAAAAATAAGAGTACTATTTTATTGCCCATCATTATAAACATTTTATTTTGAAAAACATTTTCGAAGTGATGCAGAAACAATGAAATTTTAATGCTGTCTGCCGAGTGTCAATAACAATAAAAAGATGAATTTAAATGCATGTCTACTCAATTAGCTTGAATTTATTTCTTGGGACTAAAAATGAATCGTTAAAATCTCACTACACATGTGCACAGAAATTCTAATTGAAATATTTCAAAACAGCTGATGAACACGGCCTTTAAAAGATTCTTTTATTTTGTTTGAAAAATACAACGCACACATTTCAAAAATCGTAAATCCCAAAAATCTATATATGTATCACCGCTGCTGTCGTCACTTTGCCAAAAACAAACTAAACTAAACCAAATATTATTTTTCTCGTGCTTTCAATAAGTCGCCGAAAGTCAAACCGAACGCATAAATTTTTTAGAGATTTGACATAATGCGTAAACAGTAAATTATAAACATCGCTTTCCCGTCAACTAGTTGCTATTTGTTGAATCACTAAAGCACTTTTTCCCCATTTTACGACGCTTTTATTAACCCATTAATGACCAGAATCACTTGGAGACTTAAAGTTTTGCTGATGGACAAATTAATAAGGATTTTGATTGCGAACATTGCAAACATTTGCAAAATGAAAATGTTATATTTAATGGTTGTCAAAATTATATTAAAATATTTCGCTAACGTTTCAAGTTTTTTTTTTTTTTATGTTGTTGTGTTAACCTTTGCATGGTAATTAAAATTTTATTGTATTAAATATATTTTTTATTATGCCGATTCTTTGTGAACTCTTCGTCGACATCATAAATAATGTGTCTTATTTTTAGCCAAGTCAAGTGCAAGGTGCTACTGAGACTATTGACGTGTTGCCAATTTGAACATTATGTACATCTCTTTCATGCATCAAGCAGCATTTTTTTTGGCATTTAGTTTTCATGTATGTATTTCGTCAACGGTGCACATTTCGTGCACTTTTCATGGTCAGGAAACGCGGCTATAAAGCTAATTTTTATGTCGGTCAAGTTTAAGTCTACCAGAAATTTAAGCACATAATAAAATTGTGCATGACAATTGGGTGCATTCAACTTATAATAGCGTAATGATAAATAAATAAATAAAATAAGTCTGACAAATTCACACAAACAACTTTGTGCCTACTTTTTCCAAATTAAAATTAAATTTCTTTATAGCTTGCAACATTTTAGCGTTGAGCGCTGCCAGTGAGTGGCACTATCCAGACCTCGACAACAATAAGGATGAACGTAAGTAGTGCCAATAAAAACCAACCATATAAATTCAATGTCATTGCTTCACTAGTTGAAGTCCGTTTACTAAAATTAGTTAATCAACGCCGATTGCCGTCTGACATATATACATATATAAGTGTGTATATGCTCGTGAGTGGGTCAGCTGATCATTGTCAAGTGTACTCATTCCAGCGCCCAAATAGAACAACTGTACAAGACCCGTGTTTTGATAGCTACATAAGTTCACCGCTTATTTCAATTGTGCCAAATTGCTGTGTATGCAAATTTGACTCGTCAACTGTAAAGAATAACAAGAATGCTTAGGCTATCTTTTGTGGGCCGAAAATAAAATACCCTAGCAGATATACATACATATATGACATACCGAAAATATTGATAATTTTTCAAAAATTGTGCCAAATTTTCGTGCATATAAATTGGACGTGTCATCTATTTAGACCAACAAGTATGTATGGCTATCCGTCATGGCCCGAAGATGAAGTGCCCTAGCAGATGTTTGGTATAGCTCAATTATTGAAAAATATATAGATATAAACATAAAGCTCTCAGTTGGGGATATATTTGAGTTATATTATAATAAAAGTATTTCAATCATTTAATTGCACATTTTTTTAGAATATGCTTTATGTGTTCAACGATTTCTGCCTTATATCTCGATCGTTTTAAGTTTATGTTTTATTGTGATATTCGTATTAAGCTCTGTATTTTATAATTCTCTTTGATATTTATAGCATTTCCCAAGTGGGGCGGCATTTGCGATACTGGCTTAAGGCAGAGTCCAATCAATTTGCATGTGAGTGGCTCTCTGAAGGGTGAATTCGACTCCTTAGAGTTTTACAACTATGATCATCATCAGAAATCACTGCAAATGGTCAACAATGGACACTCAAGTGAGTCGAGAGAATGATCTAAAAAAAACACCGAAAAATTTATAAAATTCTTATTACTCTATCTGCAGTTCAGCTGTTTGGATTTGACCAAGATTTGACCCTTGGTGGGGGTGGACTTGATTATGATTATGTTGTGGAGCAAATACATATGCATTGGTGGTCTGAGCACACTCTAAATGGCATACGTTATCCTTTGGAGGTGCACATTGTGCATCGCAATAAGCAATACCCCAACATCACTATGGCGGCCGACTTTAAGGATGGCATTACGGTCCTAGCTGTTCTATATCATGTCTCAAATACGCCCAATCAGGCCATCGGTAGCATTATCAAGAGTTTGGATAGTATTAAGAGTTATGACCAGATAAATGTGCCTGTGAATGTGGCGGATAGTCTGGCAGTGGAGGATTTGGTGTCAAATGTTAACACGTATTTCAACTATGCGGGTTCCTTGACCACGCCCACCTGCGCCGAGGCGGTCACCTGGATTGTCCTAACTGACACTTTCCCCGTGACACTCGAACAGGTGAATCAGTTCAAGGAGATTGAGTACGCCAAAGACAAAGAGCTGCACAACAACTTTCGGGAGCTGCAGGCCGAGAATAATCGTGCTGTTATCCTTGTGCATCAGCGATCTGGAGCAGCAGGATTAATGTCCTTCAGTTTGATGCTGCTCCTGCTGGGCGTGTCTGCCCACAAATTTCTATTCTAATGAGGACAATTAACAGCCATAGAGCCATTAACCAAAGAAGACTGCACGAAATTCCTAGTGCGGATAAGCAACAAACAACGAGAAATCGCCGGAGAGAGAGACAGAGAGAAATTTCGAGAGAGCAATTTCGAGAGAGAAACTATTTACCAGACATTTTTACATACTCATTATTTGAAATCAGTTGTTTGAAATTCAAATAAAAACAAATGCAACTAGTCAGTTTGTGTGACATTCAACAAAGAAGCATGTGCCTTAAACTTTAAACTTTAAACTTTAAACTTTAAACTTTAAACTTTAAACTTTAAACTTTAACAATTAATTACTCACCGCAAACATCTTTAATAAAAAAGTTTTATAAGCTAAATCAATCATTGTTTTTTTTTTATTATATGGCTGTAAAACAAATGTATGACTAATTTTTTGGGTCTCATTTTTCTGGGAGGCCCATTTAATAAAAAGTTCTATTGTTATCGATGAGCCACTTAAAAGGTGGCCGCTTGACTGGAGTTCAATTGTATTGATTACAAAGAGTTCATACCTGTTGTTTATGGCAATAAATATGCCTAAAATTAACTGGTGAGCAATTGAAAGTTGTTTATTATGGTTTACGCATTGGTCACTTGATTTCGAATGGTGAAGCACGAGTTGCCCCAGTTTATATACCACATCAAATACGCATGCCAGCATATTGCTAAGAATGCACCACGAGTTGGTCATGATTATATTGCATATTAAATATATCACAAATTAGTCTATAGCTAAATATACTACAGAAAATCACCGATAAGCATTAACGTCAGCTGACAAAGCGAAACTGAAGCGAAACGATAACATAAATGGACAGTTATTAGCTGAGTAATCAAAACTACAATTATAAATGCATTGTAATTTGATTTGTTTATAACATTTGATTTCATTTCAGATTCTTAATCAGTATTTTACGACAATGCTTGTACAGGTTAATTTCTAGTGATATGACGGATGAAATTAGGCCATGATTTGCAAAGTCTTTTAAAACCTTGTAAATTAATAAATAAATAAATACTTTAAAGTTAAATTATTTTCTAAACCAAAGCTAATATTCAAGCAATATCAGGATGATGATGGAAATAAGACTAACAACTGACTAAATGAAAAATCTGAAAAACTGATGCTGAGAGCGCGGACCCGAAGGCAACGTTTATTTTGCTTACTGGTAAAACCATAGGGTTAACTTAAAAACATCACAAAAGAATTAAAGGGTTGGAAAAAGCTTAACATTTAGATCAGTTTTGTAAAAATAATAATATTTATTTTTTTCATAACATATATTTTTCAGTCGGAGACATTGTGAATTACTCCCAAACCTCGCTTTACGGCCAAGACTCGTTCCAGGAAATTTGGCCGCAAAGCGAAAAGCCATATAAGAAATCAATTTTTCTGATCCCAATGTTTTATTTATTTTTTTCATTTAAATCAAAAATACATACATAATAAGTACATACACAATAAGTACATACATTTGTACATAATATAATAACAGACTCCAAAAACCAACAATAATCTATAAACAAAATTGAAACAATTTCATGTTAATTAAAATATTTATCTGCATACAAACGTATTTTTTTTAGAATATAGCTTTAATCTGAAGACGATGAAGAATTGGTAACCTGCAGATCACTGTCGTCATCAATTTTCGCAGGTAAGAACGGGCCTGGCTTAAAATACTTGTCCACCATTATATGTCTTGTCTTCTTATCTATTTCATTCTTCAGTGATTTATAGCAGCTAATGCCTGAGTTAATTCCTCGAGAAACTTTAGCGCTACGTCCGACTTCAGGATCGCTTTCAAGGACGTTGATTATTCCTTATTCGAAATAGGAAAAGCATTCGATAAATTTTGTGATGTTAGCTGTTGGGTTACAAGAGGGTCTGTCTCTTCATCAAATGTCAGTACCGCGAGATATGGTATCAGTATGATATAAGATATAACGAGATATGGGTGTATTTTTAAGAAAGCAACTAGATGAACGCGTTGAACCTTCAACTAAAGGTGGAGCCACAAAATCAGTACGCCTAAAAGTAAGCAACATATTTTTAACCCAACTCACATTTTGTTTGAAACTAAAACGGATTTCTCGTCATCCTTACTCATATCTCGCCCAAAGTTGCTTGTTACAATGCTTTTAATAGTTTTATCAAATTGATCAGTTTTTTAAAAATATTAATAAAGATTATTATACAGCTGCCTTATAAGCAAACGTAGTTGAAAATTGGTAAAAGTTATAATGGAGTTGCGCAAAATTATGCTTAAGGCGGAAAGATGCATTCTTTTCGCGAATATGCATTTTAGCAAGATCGGATAAGAATTGCAGATTTTGTTAACCTAAGAGAATTTTTAGTTTGACACAAGTCGGTTAATTTAGCTTCGAATTTTGTGAATAAAAACATAAGCAGCTTTAGATTTTTTGGAGACCCTTCAGTATTTATCTCAGCCATTTAATTAGAGCACCTCCACTTACATAATCACCATATAAAGCAATTTAAAACTAAAACCTGTGTCTTAATCGTTTTAATATATTTATTTATACTACTTGGCTCTAAATGACCATTTAAATTATATAAATATAATGATAAAAAATCAATCAAATAAATGTGAAATGCCCTCGCTTAACGCTACATTTATATAAACGATTTGAATTCATTCATCAATTTATACTACGCCGGCTTAAGACCAAACAAACTTGTCTTATTGTATTGGCTCGTTTTTGGCTTAAATACTTTTTGTATATATTATAACACCATGTTTCAGATGGCCTTTGGGCCTTATATGTAATTTGACAATCTAAAGTATACTCTATAATTAGTGCGAAATTATATTATTAATAATAATCAAATGTGCATTAGTTATTCGAGCAGCTTCTCTCTTCTCCCTAGACTCTAGTTGGACATAATAATATTATGCAGAGGAGCAGTATATTCCACATTCGAATTAGCAATGCAGAAAAAGGTCCAATGTCAAAATCCGACAGTGTGAAGCGTCAGTCAAACAATAAATTAATAAATTAAAAAAAAGAGTTTGTTTCGAAAATGCACAAAATTTATATATTCGCCAGCATTCACTTTTCATCTATGTATGTTACTTAAGTATTTGTTGTGATGTAGACTAAATTTGTTCAAATAAGATGTTTTTAATGGAAACTTATAAATAAACATTTTATTTATTATGTGCGAATAATATATTTTTATTTGTCTTAATTTTTGCTCTCGGTTCAGTTTCACTTTACGAGATATATGTGCACTGAGAGAAACAATCAAGTATTTCATATCAAGATTGAAGTGATTATAGTCGATAATTTTTAGTTGTCCGAAATTGATTAAAGTTGTCATCAGTTTCAGAATATTTATGCTGATTTCGATCTTATCTGAAATATGGCTTATTCAAATTGCGAATACTTTATCTTTATCGAGGTAAGATCAATCCAATTTTTGTACAGTATTTTTCTGAGTGTATTTATTTTGGCATATTTAAAACAAAACACAGAAAATGAAATGTTGAAGCTCAGTTCCATTCCCTACTTCGCTTATGTTTTTTGTTGGTCATGCCTCACGGCATTGGCGTGAGAAAGTGTGGAACCTGTTTTTTGATAAGTAGCTCCGGTTCAGAGTGCGCTGTATTGTAGACCAACTTACATTGGCAATAATCCGAGAGGTTGAAGGTTAAATCTAAAATAATTTGTGTGCAAACTTTAGTTAATGAGATGCACTCTGAGCTAACTGCATTAGATACTTGCATCAGTTTGGCCTATTTAATGGCTGAGCTACTGCTGAATCGGCCTTTCTGAAATACTCATATTACGATCTTTATATATTTATTTATTTTTTTATTATATTTGGATCACAGATAAATTAGGCGTATTGTAGTAAAAGTAAAATTTTTAGTACGCATTTTGACAGTCAATCCAATTAGCTTAGGTAATAAATTGATAATGCTTGTTGTGACAAGTGATTTCCGTTGCCAAAGTTTGCCCCCAACTAGCGCAAGATGTCAACCTTAGCCAAATTCGATGGTCGAAAGTGATTTACATTCACTTTTATGTAGCGCAAATGACTAATGGCTGAGCTTTTATGATATTTCGAACGTATATCCACAAACATTTACATAGATATGCGAGTATTTGTTAGATTTGACACAATAAATAACATCAGCAGATGCACACAGAGAAAAAACTGACATGCATTGAAAGACTTCGAATCAGGTATTTGAAATTCAAGAGACTCGCGCTTTATATAAGATATACACTCAAAGTAAGCGCAGAATGAATGAATATATTTGGGTTCGAGCTGCTTGCATCTGATCGTTGACATTCGTTTTTTTCAATAATATATTTGTTGAAGTATAGAATTTAGTAATGGTCAAATCAATACTTAAAAATTAGCAGATAAAGAAATAAATTTATTTTTATTAATGAATAATAAACTTATCCAATAATCCATATTCATCAATGCACAGTTTGTTTATCAATTAAATTATTTTCTCTCTGTGTATACACAATACAGACCTAGACCTTGGCGTCCTCTTTACAGAGTAGCAAATACGGAGGCTGTTGCCCATCTCCAGTCTCCGCGAACAGTGCCAATTTTTTTTTAATTCTCATATCCATATTGTATTAGTTTTTTATGGTGGTTTTATAGTTCGAGTTGCGTTGACAGTAAAAAACAATGGCCCGGGAAGAGACAAAAGTGCATAGAAAATGGCTATAATCGATTGTAATCGATTGTAACCTCGTATTCGACCATTTGGATGTCAATAGGGCGAGTCATTCAACTTGACTGCAAAAACTAAGACAGTCCTCTAATAAATTGGCAGATTGCGAAGTTTGTTTTTAATAAATAATTTTTATGCTTTTCTTGACACTTTTTATTTGCAAACGTTGTTTGAATTTGTTTTTGATTATACCTAAGGCAAATTAATAAAAACTAAACAACAAGATACGCATTTCAAAGTCAACAAAGTTATGCTATTTTTTGATGTGGCTAATTAATTTTTAAGCATTTTATTGGCGTAAATTAAAATAATTTAAAAAAATGTCTTTTAATGTCGTTTTTAAAAATACTCTATAATGAGGGAAAATTAGTATAAATGCAATTATTTTGGACAAGAGAAACTACAAAAATTGTTAAATTTTACATCATTTAGCTAAAATGACCAAAAATTGTTGTCTGTTTTTTAAACTGTTCTAGAATAGATGTTGTATTTAAAACTAAACTATTGATATATATTAAAATAATATTTTATATATATATAAAATAAGCAACTTTAGTAATTTCATTGACTTAAACTAAAGTTCAACTTGGCTAAGAGTATAACAGGCTAAGAAAACAAGCCGCTTGGCCATTATCACAGCTGGCCGCTCAAGTTGATTTGTTGTCCAAACAATGGAATGCTTTTCGTAAGGCGTAACACAAAAAGGCCCACTTCGACTTGCCACCCAACCAAGTGTTGCCACCCCTCTCTATGCATACAAAATGTGGACTGTTGCAACAATTTGTGATATTGTTAGCTGCTGTTTCATTATTAGTTACCGATTGTAAAGTTTGCTGCGACCACGCATAAAACTCTGGGACGGGCAGGTTGGTATAAAAGGCGTTAGCAGCTGTTGATCCATCATCACAATCACTTGAAAAACAGAGCGAGCAGCATCAGAGTTCGTTCGTGGCTAACTAAAACTAAGTTCCCAGACTAAGCAGCAGCATGAAGATATTTGTGGTGCGTTTTGTGGATTAATCAGCGGCAATGATAACATGGATTATAACTAATATTTGTTCATATTTTTCTAGACGATACTTGTGGCCACCTTGGCGCTGGCTCGTGCCGACATCAGCTTAACGCAACAGGGCTACAATTATCGCATGCAACAGCAGCCCACAGTTGTGGCTCATCTGATCAACCAGCAGTTGCAACAACAACAGCAGCTGCAGCCACATTCCTCACATCCGGTTTTGCCACCACTGGCCCTGCCTCTGCCCTATCTACCACCAGCGACTCAGTACCAGCCACAGCAGCAGCATCAACCACGCAACTCTGCCGCATTTCCCATGCCAGCCAATTTTCCGATCAACTTCCAAACTGCGCCACTGCAACAGCAGCGTCGCGCTCGTCCACGTGTCCGCATTCCCAAGAAGCCAATTGTCACAAAGAACTTCTTCATACACTCGGCACCCGAGGAGTCGGACGATGAGATTCAGGATGAGCTGCAGCAGCTGTCACAGCAGCCACGCAATCACTACAATGTGCTCTTTGTTAAGACGCCAGCTCAGACGAATCGCGCCGCTGCTTTGAATCTGGCCAAGTCTCTGAAGCAGGAGAAGACGGTGGTCTATGTGCTAGCCAAGAAGACAAGTGCGTCTGATTTGCAGGATGCCATCGCCGATGCGCCTCAACATATTAACAAGCCCGAGGTGTTCTTCATCAAGTATCGCACGCCCGAGGAGGCATTGAATGCCCAGCGACAGATTCAGTCGCAATATGATGCTCTGGGCGGCAGTTCCATCACTACCGATGAGGGTCTGGCACCCATCACATCTGTTGTCGGCTCACTGGATGCACCCGAGGAGGAGGAAGAGGAGCTGCAACCGCAGAATATTGAGGGCAATGCTAACCTCAATGGCAATGGGCCAATTAGCAGTCAATATTTGCCCTCCAATCAGTTCTAAAGTATCTTCATTGCTCACCAAAACTGAATCTTAGTTAGTTACTCTAGTTACATTGCCGTTGAACTCGCATTTTTTGTTGTATAAGTTAATAAGTGAAGTTATAGATGTGTATGCCAATTTGAATCAAGTCTGTATTAAAAAAAAGGTTCACAATTGTTTACAAATTTTGATCTTTTTTGATTTATTGATCTATTTATCAAAAAGTGCTTGATGGAACAGCTGAAATCCAGAACCATAACTTTTTTTAGAGTTGGAAACGACAGACTGTTTCGATTTTAATCTAAAAAATGATTACCTCAGGAAGTGCTTGTAGGCAGTCCAGTCATAAGAAAATATACGCCATCTGTGGCTAAATTTTTTCACAGAACCTCCCAAAAGTATGCTATCAAAAAGTCAGCTACTACATACACAAGCTACAGAAAATCGGAATTATAGTGCTTGAGAATAATTCAATGGCATAAGTGAAGGTTAAAATGTCATGGACGAGGTTGGGTATCGGAGAGTTTCGATATATTTGAATGGAAGGATTCGAAGTTTTCTTCTTCCTCTTCTTTACGCTGTTATTATTTTAATTTTATTATTTTTTTGTTTGCATTTGCATGATGTATAAATAAATTATGTATACTTGATATTTCGTTTTTTAATTTTATTGCATTATTAACAACACTGAGTTATGTGGTTTTTATAAATATATAAAAAGAGATTGATTCTGCTTATCAAAAAAAATCAGTCAAATATGTTACATTTATTTTTTTTTTCAATAAATAATTGTTGATTTGAGATAGATGGTAAAATTGAGATTTTCATTTAGTTCGTATTTAAAAAATTCTTTACTTAAGATTTGATAAGTTTTGAAATCCAGCTTTCAATGTGTAAGAATAGTCAGATCAATGACAATGAGACTTACTTTTCCACGCTTTCCGCTCCTGGGTTGTAGCCTCTGCAGCTTCTCCTTCTGCTTCCGATTCGTGCAGTGCAAGATGCGTGCGGATGAAGTCATGATAGTAGGCAATGCCCGCATGGGCATCGGGCTTCCCCTTGGCGCAGGGCATGCCCCAGTTGACCAACGCAACGAGCTTACCGTTGTGCACCAGCGGACCACCAGAATCACCGTGGCAAGCACCCCTCCCCTTATCATTGTAGGTGCACACATGTCCGATGTCCACATGGCTGCTGTTTCCGTGCGCCTCTCGGCACTCCTGGTGGGGTACATATTCCACCTCTAGGCGCTGCAGCTTGGCAGGCACCTCGCCACCCAGCGATAGAGTGCCCCAGCCGGTGAGCAGCAGCCAATCGCCCGGAGCGAGTGGCTCATGATCCAGTTCCACAAGCTGAGTGGCATTGTCGAAAACAATCGATTCGTTCAGATGGAGGAGTGCAATATCGTTGCGATACATGCGGGGTTCATAGTTACAGTGCTCGATTATCCTGTCCAGATAATAGTACTTGGACACGTTCTGCTGCAAATCCTGTGTGCCGGTGAGCACACGGAATGCATCGGGTGTCTTTTTGTGTATGCAGTGGGCAGCAGTGATTATCCAGCGCTCATCAATAATCGCACCGCCGCAGGAATGTTGTCCACTTTTCGCACCCTGTAGCGAGATTTGATAGGGTGCCATGCCCTCGGGCGCATCCTCGCCACCCACAATGCGCTGCGTTGTGTACTGTGGTGGAAAGAGCACCTGGCCGAGGCAGCCACCAACTAGGACAGTAGACAACAATAGTAGCAGCATAATGCTTTTGTTCAAATTGAAGTCTGCGTTGGGTTTGTGGTTCTTTTATGGCTTTTTGAATTACGGTTTTGTAAATGCCTGTCACGTAGCTTCTACACTCAGAAAACCAAAGTACTTAAATCATGTGCGAATCAAAAGCTGGCCAAGGTTGGAGGTGCTCATTACTAAGAACCACTCTAGTATCGTCTTAGAATTTAACTTAGCTTTAATCCAGAACATATTTTAAATACTTAAATTCTTGTGATGAATATTTTTACTTGATTCAAGAATTGTTGCAGAAAAATTCATTGATCTTAAAATCAGAACTGATTAAGAAATTAGATATAACCATTTCGTACACCGTTTTTCTCTATGTGTAGGTATATTCAGAGCTCGTTGCACAACAGTTAGCAATGGGTTCTACAGATAGACCCCAGCTGAGCCAGAAGTGTAAATTGAATACATAAATGCTCTACAATAGATAGCGAAACTCTGATTGTCTAGAAGCTTAAGGTTTTTAATTTAAAGAGGGCACCTTGATTGATGGACTATCAACTTGACTGAGTCAGTGCGGCAACTCAAAAGCAATATTCCGGGTTCGATTAACAGACTGTTGTGTTTGCAAGTATCTTGGTCCAATCCCATTTTAGCGCGTAACTCTTTATTGGTTTGATTCCGAGTGTGACCTGGTTTTGGAGATATTGCTAAAATTAGAAAAAATAAAGATATTGAATAGTTTCAAATTGTTGTATCAGCATTAGCTTATTTATTAGGGTGCTGTTAAATTGTTAAATGTTTATCAGAGATTAATTTCGATTTGCCGTCATAATATTTACTATTTACTAATAATATTTGAATTTTATGAACTATTAGTTCTGAGTTAACTCAACTTTTTCTTGGTTACGATAAAGTGAGTTGTTTACCCAAGAAACTTGCCTTTAGTCAATTATTAGATAATAAATTCACTGAAAGGCTTATCTGTTGATAATGTCCATTTAAGGTGCTCACCTGCCTATGCTAGTAAACTTGACTAAAAATAGACAACGATTTGAGTCATCAGCTTAGCCATACCCTCCAATATTTTAATTAATAAGAATTTTAGTTAACTGGGGGACTTACTTCAATGAGAAACGTCGTCTATGTGACTGTCTCGCACTTCTCAGAAAATGGACTGGCTCTCTTTGGATAATATTTCTTGAAGATCTGAAAGTCTGTCAAACAGTCCACTTGGGCTCTGGCACTCATCGGATAAAACCACTCTTATCTCTTCAAAACAAACAAACTAAGTGATAAGACATTTATATGCTCTTTCATTTGTTCGTAATTACTTTATATATTTACGATATACAATTTGTGTGATACAATTTATAGGCTTATTACTTAATATGGAATATACATATATATAAAATTTGTTCAGTGTGGCTTTTTGTTCGCGACGCTTTTGTTTTTGATTTCGGTCTCTGGTTTTGCTCTGTTTCACATCCTTAACAGGCTTTACCCTTATCTGTCATCATGGTATTGATCCAATTAAGATAGTATTGCACGGAGGCATACACATCCGGGTAGCCTAAGGCGCAGGCTTCACCCCAATTGACGATTCCAACGAGGACGCGATTGGCATCGATCAAGGGACCACCGGAGTCACCACTGCAGGATCCCTCACCCTCCTTGGTAAAGCTGCACAAGTGTCCCTCGCCCAGCCAAGCAGCATTGCGCACATTCGCTTTGCATGTCGCGTGATCTACGTAGGCCAAGTCAATTGTGTTTAGTTGAGTGGGTAACCTTCCCCAAGCCTTGGTGCTGCCCCAGCCAGTTAGTGTTAGTTTATCACCCGTTTTCAAGCTACTTTTTGAGCTAGCCAATTTAATGGGCTGAGTGCGCTCATTATAGACAATGGGCGTGGCTGTGTGTATTAACGCAATATCATTGTGATACATGGGCTTGTCGTGTTCGCAATGTTTCTTCGCTGAATCCACAAAATATTCTGCACCAGGTTTCGTGTAATCATTGGTGCCGGTGACAATCTTCAGATACTGTATGGGCCAATCCAGGCAATGGGCGGCTGTCAAAATCCACTGTTTGTCAATGATGCTGCCTCCACAAACATGCTCGCCGAACGTGTTCATGATGGACACCTGATAGGGTGCCCAGGCCTCAGGTGCTTCACTTCCACCCACAATTCTGGACTCCGGAAATGGAACATCTCTGTCCAGCTGACGACTCACTGATTTTCCTGCACCAACTTCGAGTGCAACACTCTGTCCCACAATTAGGACGGTAATTAAAATGATGAACTTCATCTTTGGCGTCTTAAGCGCTCACGTTATTACGACTTTCGTTTTTGAATTGTGGAAATTTATAGACAGGGATTTCTTTTTATAGTCGGCTACCTGTTTGCCAGCTTATCTTGTCCCGTAGCTTGCTTTGAATAAGTGTGCGAATTGTTAAGATAAGAAATGAAACGCCATTCTAGGGAAGGAAGCAAACATTACCATAGCCAATATACGCTGATAACAAAATTGAATTCTCATAAAAACGAATAAGCAGCGCCGGCTTGTCAATTCGTAATCGAATGGCCACCATAAAAACAGATTACTCATACGCCATGTATACGAACTTTGATCGAGTTTACTGTCTAATCTGGCAGATCTGCCAGACAGTTGATAATGTCGTATTCGGAAGAACTTCCCAGTGGAACTTGTCACTTCACATAAATAACTCAACATTCACATTCGTATTAAGTTGTTTGTAAATTGATAAACAGCTGATCGGCTCAAGCAAAGCTAATCTATTACAGTGGTTAACAAATGCCTGAAATGAAAAACGTTTAGAAGTTGTAATCCTCATTAAATGCCTAAATTTCACCGTTTTTCCAGAAAGGCTTTCTAGTTTGTTAACAATTATATTTATCCACATAACTAAGTGATTGAAAGAAAATGTATTGCGGTTTTGAACAATCATGTTGACAATTCTTTGCTTTGTTGACTTTCGTGGGTACAAGGTATAATTATTAGTCTGGGGGCAATATGTTAGTTGATAACAACGATACAATAGTCCAGACGTCTGGCAACAGCAGAGATTAGATTCAGGATTTATTTAAGTGCACATCCATTAATTGTATTCTGAATCCAATCGTAGTAGAAGCTGACACGAGCAAACACATCGGGAAAACCTCTACCACATGGCACACCCCAATTGTTGATGCCAACCAGTCGATTCTTGCTATCGACCAATGGTCCACCGGTGTCACCATGGCAGGCTCCCGCACCGACCTTACCCACAGCGCACAGATGACCAATGTCCAGATCTTCGGTATATCTATATGTTGCATTGCATTGAGCATTCGATACATAGGTCAGCTCTAGCTGCTTGAGATCGAAAGTGGGGTCGCCCCCCACCGTGGCGCTGCCCCAACCCGTCATCTTCAGCTTATCACCCTCCTTAAGATCATCCAGCGGGGCAATTTCTATTTTCTGTGTGACCTCATCGTACGCCACCTTCGTCGTCATCTTGATCAATGCAATATCGTTGTGATATAGCGGCTGATCGAATTTACAATGTGGGATTATCTCCTCAGTGTAATACTCCCAGGCCGGACCGGCCCAATCGTTGGTGCTCATCACCGTCTTGACGTCATTTTTCTTAATACCAGCCAAGCAACTAGCCGCAGTTAGAATGTACTGATCGGCAACTATGACACCGCCACACATGTGATTGCTTCAAGAAGTGGAAGAGAATTTGAAATTGGTTAATATTATTATTCTTGATGAAAGGACCTTCGCAATACCCAGAAAACTACTCTTTTTAATTCCCCATAAGATTAAACTCATTTCTCTACATTTATTTCTAAAAAAAAGTGTTTGATTTTGTAAAAAATTCAAAAGGATCCTAACTTATAAATAAAATAAATTTAAGAAAATTAGCTGCATTATTTAAATTAATGTTGTTTTTACTTCAAATAAATTTATTTTTCTTTCAATGATTATCGCTTTTATGAATCCTAACTTACTTCTGAGGATATTTTTTATGTATCAAGCAAGGATTGCACTTTTTACACTCTGCATAAACTTATCGATTTAAGATATGAACAAGGTGATTCATTTACAATAAATACGATTCAGTTTATTTACCCATAATTATTCTGGATTGACACCTGGTATGGTGCCGCTCCCAGGGAAGCGACTTCACCTCCGACGATACGAGAACCAAAATTCATCTTCGACGCGGGTATAGGTTTCAAATTTCTACGTAGATCCGCCTGCGAGTAGGATACCAGCAGGAGTACAAGGAGACACGCTCCGATTTGGTGCAACATATTGCTAACTCAGTCAAAAGTGGACTGATCTGAAGCAAATACGATATCAAGCAGTTAAGCAATGCTTGGATATTAATGATCAGTCATATAACACAAATAGAGTAGTATCAGTATAAAACGATAGAGTTTTTGGATACTATAAAGTCGCATAGCAATAAATGCTGATAATGATGGTATACATATTATGTACACTGATAATGATGGTATACATATTATGTACACTGAGAAAATAGTAAGTACTCGAGTAAATTAGAAATGTTGTCAAAATTAGTTCAAAAACAAAAATCCGAGACTATGCAACGTACTATTAATTTTTCAATTACTTTTTAATCTTTATTATGTAACATAAAATATCGATTTTAAAAGCAGGAATATTGTTTTATTTTTCATGAACATAGAGAACAGAGTGAGCGCTTTTCGCTGAGTGTATATATATTTGTACGGCCATAATTTAGGCAATGTCACAGCCATTAATGGTGCTGCGTATCCAATCGTTGTAGAAGGCCACCCGACTGTAGACATCGGGAAAACCTCGGGCGCAGGGAACACCCCAATTGCCGATGCCCACCAGTTGCTGTCGATCATTGATTAGAGGTCCACCGGAATCACCGTAACATACACCCTTGCCGAACTTCATTTGCACACACACATGACCCAGATCGACATCCTCAGTCTCGCCCAGCACCTTGCGGCAGTCATCTACATTAAGGTAGCTGCCATCCGATTGCTGCAAGTATTGCGAGGAAGAACCTTCGGATGATTCTGAGCCCCAGCCCGCAAAGGTCAAAGTTTCGTTCTGTTGTAGCTCATCGATTTCCGCCAGCGTAATCTTGGCAACCACTGAATTGTATTCAATCTTCGTGGTTAAGTGCAAGAGTGCAATATCGTTGTGATAAAGGGGCTTATCAAAATTGCAATGGACATGAATCTGATCCGGATAGTAACCCGGAGCGGTTATATTCCAAGTGGATACGGTGCCAGCGACTATTACCAAATTACGAGCACGCAAACCCGCAACACAACTGGCGGCAGTCAGAATCCAATTATCATCGATGATGACCCCACTGCAAAAGGGAAATTCGAACTGATTCTGTATGGAGACAATCCAAGGCCAAGCGCCATCCTTGGCCGCCTGTCCACCCGCAATGCGGCCCTGGATTAACCTCGAGTAAGGACGCTTTCCCACGGCCAACTCGCCCGGCAGCTGCTCCCCTCGCAAGCGCATTCCATGAGAAGGTTGGGATTGCAGCAGCAGCAGACAAAAGCTGAGGCTTACGCTGATCAGCATAGATTTCATTATTGATACCATTGTTTAAAATCCACAATTGCAACTAAAGTTTTTCAACGATTTGCAGTGGAAATACACATCGGACGAGGTTTATCTGATAGACTATAGCTTTATGGGCAGTGGAAAGACGATAAGTTTTACGCCTTACAAGAGCGGTCATTATTATATTATATAGCTATATAATCTTTGGGCAGTTTATGAGCCCTCCAATTGGAACGCAATTACCGTGCGGGTTTTATCCTCAGCATTGTAAATATATATATTTTATATGGGCTGATTTTCAAGTCATGTTCATAAAGATTTGACCAATGCGTTGGCAAAACCAATAAGAGTGCTCAAGTCAAAAATGATCGACTTGAAAATGCCCTGTACATAGTCTTCATTGTTAATGAAGTAATTTAAAGTTACCCTAAGAATACAGTTTTCTTGAAGTTAAATTTTAAATTCATTCAATATTTAATAAATAACAAAGATAAATAAAAACCTGTGTACCTGTGCATACAGAAATCAAAATCTCCAAATCTAGATTGCGGCAGGGAATTATCTGAAAAATAAAAATTAATTGCTCTGCAACTTTGAACATACGAATACAGTCAGATTAACTCGATGGTTTGTCTTGTAATGGAAAATACTTTGATGGTTGGAAGATGCTCCTTCCCCCTAGATTTTAATGACTACAGGGTAGGACAGCGATAGCTATTGTCCGAAGCTTCCCGCATGCAATAAATACGTTAAATGGGAAACCATTTCAAAGCTTCGACTTGGGACATTCTTAGTTTTTCATTGCTGGTCATTAATTACAGTGCAAAAACTGATCGGAACCGTAAACAACCATATACAACATATGATGTCTCCATGGCTCGGAATATGTTTTGGGTCTTGGCCACTCTTGTGCCTCTGTGTATTACTGGGAAGTTCCATTGACGTCACAAGGGCCAAGCGAATTCATTATGAATATCCAGAGTTGGGCAGTCGGATTGTGGGCGGCCACGAGGCAGCGGAGGGTGCGGCACCTTATCAGGTATCGATACAATTGCCTTGGAGATCACATATCTGCAGTGGTGTTATCATCGATGAGCAGTGGATCCTCACTGCTGGACACTGTGCACTGGATTTTGCCATTGAGGATCTGCGCATCATTGTGGGCACAAATGATAGACTGAATCCCGGACAGATCCTTCATGTGGATAAGGCCATTGTACATTGTATGTATGACATACCGGCCATCTATGCGAATGATATAGGACTGCTTCACTTGAATGCATCGATTGTGTTCAATGAACGCACTCGGATCGCGACGCTTAGCACAGAACATCCGCCAGCTTGGTCGACAGTCATCCTAAACGGCTGGGGTGCTCCCGAAATCAATTGGCCAACCATGGAACGTCTGCAAGCTATCAATCTAACGGTGTATGATCATGCTGATTGCAAGCGGGCCTGGAATAACACAGATAGCGTTGATATTGGACATCTCTGTACCTTTAATAAGATGGGTGAGGGTGTTTGCAGTGGGGATTCGGGTGGTCCGCTCATGTGGAAAGGCAAAGTGGTTGGCCTCGTCAACTGGGGTGCTCCCTGTGCTGTCGGCAAACCGGATATGCATGCCAATACCATCTACTATATGGACTGGATACGACGTCAAATTGCCGGTTGCAAGCAACGAGTTAATTGATTTATATAACTTGTGTTAAATATAATTGAGTAATCATTGTTATGGACAAGTCAAAGTCTTTTATTTCCGCTGGGCATTCAATATTTTTATGGGTTTGTTTTTTTTATAGGAACAATTGCTGTCATTCAATATAATAGCTTAATAAAATTGGCTTGATTGGTCTATTAAATTGATATTTAGATATGTTTTTAAAGGCTGTGAGATTGTATCAGAATTTTATCAAGTTTGATGAAATTTAATGGCATCATTTCTGCATACACTACTTTTTCTTTTAATTTTGAATGTTACGACTTAGTTGTGACACTACTTTTAAAATCTCATCGCACATTTTGTTCATATGAAAAATTGTATATTTTATTTTTGCTTTACTTTATCTATTTAAACACTTGCTCTGAAAGTTATTACACGAAGCCCAAAAGTATGCTAATGAATTTTCGAATTGCTTACTTCGGACTAATTTTTAGTTTAATAGTTTAACTGATTTTTGAGATGAAATCTTATATTATATAAGCTTTCTGCATATCCAAATCTTCATAGAGTACCTAAGAATCTTTATGCTGTTCCGTAGTTGGATAATAACACCTTTGGCACACACAAAATTTTAATCATAAGGCTTCCAAATTATTTTATGATTTAGATATCAGAGTAAGATACCAATTTATGATGACTCCTTGACTCAAGAGATTGGTATAAAAGCAAAATCACAACCGGTTCGCGAGTTTATTGCGCGAATGGATATTGAAACGTTGAAATGTTAAAATATTGTTTAACATTTTGCCTGCTCCTTGCCGGGAGCAATCTGGTTAATGGCAAAAGGATGGCGCAGTTAACAGAAAAGCGGCAGGAGATAATATCAAAGTCAGGTGGTGTCTTTGATAGTCGTGTTATAAATGGAATCGATGCCACGGAGGGTCTAGCACCCTATCAAATCTCGCTGCAGGGCACTTTCGGAGATCACATGTGCGGAGGAGCAATCGTCGATGAATATCACGTTCTGACAGCTGCCCATTGTGTATATGGATATAATCCTCCCTATTTAAAAGTCGTTACGGGAACTATACGTTGGGCAGAGCCCGGTGCCAAGTATGATGTGGAGGAGTATCATGTGCATTGCAATTATAATTACCCCAACTTTCATAATGATATTGCAGTGATGCGTTTGGCACAACCGATTGTTTTTAATGAGTTCACAAAGCCGGTGATTCTACCCGATGTTCCACTGGCGAATGGATCGAAAGTGTTGTTAACGGGCTGGGGTTCGACAGTATTGTGGGGCGAAACTCCAGATGTTCTTCAGCAGGCGACACTGACCTATATGACCTATCCCGAATGCCAGCAAGAAATGGGCGGCGATAGGGACAATGGAGTCGGTCATATTTGCACACTTACGGATCAGGGAACGGGCGCTTGTCATGGCGACTCTGGCGGTCCGTTAGCTATCGATGGCGTTTTGATTGGACTGGTCAACTGGGGAATGCCATGTGCACTTGGCTATCCAGATAGCTTTGCCTCAGTACACTATTATATGGACTGGATCAGACGCACCATGGCCGAATCAAGTTGCAAGACGTGTCACTGCTATGGCAGCAACTATTGATAGTGATCATTAAATAAATCCAAAGTCAGTCACTTAAATAATTTTTATTTTAAACCCATGGCTAATTAAGTTGTACGGATAAAATAGGAGGAATCAATTATCTTCGATCCCAATAAAATGTGTTTATTGTTGGTCAGAATTGACAGCAGGTTTGTGTTGATCTCAAAGACTTTCAGATGTCAGTTTGGAATAGGAACTACGAATACCCTGAAAGCTGTTTAACGATCTATAAATAAACACATTAGTACCAGTTAAAAATAATATTTATTTGTGTATTTGTAGAATAACTTGCAGCAGGGTACAGGGTATCTCTTAGTCAAATGCTGCCGACTACAATTGTTGAGGTTAGCGGCTGCACTTCGCATTGCCGCTTATAACAGTCCTGATCCAGTCGAGATAGTAGTAGACATTGGCCTGCACATCTGGGAATCCCAAGGCGCAGGCTCGTCCCCAGTTGACCAGGCCAACGAGGTGGCCATTGCTCACGAGTGGACCACCCGAGTCACCATGACAGCCGCCCTCACCCTCCTTGGAGTAAGTGCAAATGTGACCGATTCCCAAAGAGCTTGTCTGATTGAATATCTCGAGGCACTCATTTAAGTCCACAAACTTCATGTTGAGCTTTTGCAGATTGCGATGCGGATCGCCATAGGGCACCTCGGCACCCCAACCAGTGAGCAGAATCGCAGCACCCTCCCTGAGAGGAGCTACTGGCAACGGTATGGGTTGTGTTAGCTCATTGAAGGTTATGTTTTGGGTAAGCTTCAATAATGCTATATCATTGTGCATATAGGGTTTATCGTACATGCAGTGGACATGCTTCTCCAAGGTATAATAGACACCTCCTGGCACCAAATATTGATTTGTGCCCGTTACCACCACAATACGCTCCAGTGGATAGCCCACCACACAATGTGCCGCAGTTATGATCCACTGACTGTTTAGGATGGCCCCACCACAGTTGTGAGAGCCTAGAATGGGCTGTAGGGAGACCTGATATTTGGCCAATCCAATTTCAGCTATCTGACCACCCTTAATGCGTCCGTTGGCATAACGGTAAGCAGCAACATCCTGCTCTAACAGACGTTTGCTTAAGGACATCCCCTGAAGCAGCAGGAATATCAAGCAACAGCTAACCAACTTCATATTGTTCGATAAACCGCCTGAGGTAGACTAAAGGCTAACTTGGTCAAAGTTTTATCGTAGGCTTTAACTTACTGTTGTCCTTATCAGACAGACCTTATAGACGCTTCGGACAGTTTATGATTGGAATACATTGTTATAGCTATTCCTACTGATAAGATACCGATTTCGATATGCGCGAATATATTTTAAAATTGTGAAATGTTGTTGCTGGGAACAAAATTGAATAATAGTATAATAATAGAATAATGGCAAAATGATAACAGAGTTCACATCCGAGAGATTGGAGAAGTTTGCGAAGATAGCCTATTTGCAGAGATCACATGTCTGAGCTCTATATATAGTTCCCCAAGTCCAGAAGATTAAAGGTAAGGCCCGGTCATTATTGAATGATCATAAAATATCTCCAAAGATTGTGAATTACATCAGACTAATAATTTTCATGATCAATTTCATTAAAAATTGAGGTCCAAGGACATATCTTAGATCCCTCAATAGTTTGTCTGAATTGTCTTTTATTTGTGTATTGTATATGCATGCATATAACAATATCTAAATTCCAATCAATACCAAATGAGTTAACTATCCCTCTAGGTCTTGTTCAAGATCAGGACTAGTTTGTATTTACTCCCAATTTCTATATATTTCTATATTTACAGCTACAGCAGATTATTACAACAAAACAGATTATTTTGCTGATAGTAAATTTCTATAGCCAGGCTTGACCATTTATCAAATAAACCCATAAGAAATAAGTTTATTACACTCATTATCAGATTACTGCCAAATTCGATATTGAGATAACTTTTCGCTATCTGAGTATTACCCAATTTTGCATTGCCTCAGTCTAGACTACGATGTCAAATATGGAAGAACTATTTCCGTTGATACTTATATTGCTGGTCCTGCTTGCCAGTCCGGTAGAGCTCATTGTGGGTGGACGGAATGCTGTGGAGGGCGAGGCACCCTATCAAATCTCACTGCAATCTCTGGTGGGCAGTCATTTGTGTGGCGGAGTCATCATTTCAGAACGTTGGATACTCACAGCCGGCCATTGTGTGGGTGGTTGGCCAGCCGATCGCCTGAGGGTTGCTGTTGGCACCCTACTCTACACTGAACCGGGTGCTGTGCACTACCCCTCTGCCATCTATATGCACTGCAATTACGATCAGCCAAAGTATCACAATGATATTGCACTACTTCATTTAAATGAGAGCATTATCTTCGATGCCCGCACTCAACCCTTGCCAATTGCCAACGAGCTGTGGCCCGAGGGCAACACGGAGCTCGTCTTTACCGGCTGGGGCACGCAATCGGCGGGAGGTACCACGCCCAGTCGGTTGCAACTAGTGAGACAGCAACACATCACCAGGCAGGATTGCGAGTGGCGACTTGCGGACTACAAGGATGTTCAGCTGGATGCGTGTCATGTGTGTGTCTTTAGGCAGACAAATGTTGGAGCGTGTCACGGTGATACGGGAGGTCCCTTGGTCTACGATGGTCAGCTGATAGGCATTCTAAACTTTGTGGTGCCCTGTGCACAGGGTGTGCCAGATATGTTCATGGATATGCGATACTACAGGGACTGGATAAGGCGGGTTATCAGCGGGAATACCCGATGTGGCCAGGTGAAACCGCAAATTGTCGGTTAGATTGTTAATTACGTTTATCATCAATTTGTTGGTGTGTGTTTTATATTTATTTTGTGTATATTAATAATCTATGCTGTACCTTGAAATAAACTTTTTGTGACTAATACGTCATATTAATTAAGTGAATTATTATTATGTATGTGCTTATTTTCTACAGACACCTTTGCTTTAAGATCCTCTGCGTAATAGTCTCACAAATTTGCTTTAATCAAAGTTAATTATCATCATGCATACATCTCATTAATTTATTAATGTTTAATGGATATTTTGAAAAGAGAGAGCTTTATTCTGATAAATATTTTTACTTTCCCCCTGGGGATTTGGGTGTGTCTATTTGGTTATGTACACATTTATCCGATTTTATCTACCTGGTATTGCCTATTTATTCACCACTCATACCTTGATTAGATTATTTCTACATTATCGAAAGCTAAAACCTTAAAGATAAATGACAATTGAAGGTTTCAACTATATTTAAGGCAATGATTCAGTCAAATTTTCCCCGCTTATCGAATGTCAATTTGCTAAATCTATATCTATGAAGAAAAAGAGAGAGTTGAATTCCAAAATTGATAAGCTAGTAAATAAAAAAATGACAAATTTCGCTTAAAAAGTTATTTGCTTGCAATGTTGAGTTTTAGTCACCCTTCCTATCTTTATTCCAGGTGTTGAATTTTTAGAATTTTATTTTGCTGATAATAGCATTTATAGAACAAATTGGTAGGCAGAGCCTGACTAGAATATACCCTATTCAGAGAATTAAAAGGCGTACGAAGTGGTAAACTAATATTAAATTTAAAGAATTGGAAATTCAAATAAGTTCAATATGAAATACATTTTGTGAACTACTATTTTGTGATTGATCAATCTGAAAACCCCTTTCTAATACTTTTCATATGTACAGGGTATAAGAAGCGTGATTGTCATTGAGTGCATTAAAACTGATTGTTAAAACTCGCAAACAATTCAGTCGATGATAAATCGCCAAAGCGACAACATTAATATTGCACTGCGATAGGCAAAAACCCCAAATCAAAGTCAGATAATATTTAAAATACATTTTATATCCTGTTCAACTTATTTAAACTGTGGCTTCTAACAGAAAAACAACGTTGGATCGATAAGACAAGCATTTCAAGCACGATATGGAGGCGGAATATAATCTTGGCGAGCATGCACAATGGAAAGAAATCCAACAGAACACCTTCACAAGGTGGACTAATGAGCACCTGAAGACAGTTGGTAGTTCTTTGGACAACTTGGAAACGGATCTGTCGGATGGTCTACGTTTGATTACCCTGGCCGAGGTGCTGTCGCAGAAGCGATTGCCTCCACATAATGCTCGTCCCACATTCCGTGTCCAGAAATTGGAGAACGTTTCAGTTGCTCTGACCTTTTTTCAAAATGAGGGCATTAAAATTGTTAATATTGGTAAGACTAATTTTTTGTCACATAAATCAGCACTAATATTTAACTTCACCTGCAGATGCTTCGAATATTGTTGACGGCAATTTGAAACTAATAATGGGTCTGATATGGACGCTTATTCTGCACTACTCGATATCGACTCCGATATGGGACGATGACACAGAGCAGCCACCAGCTGAATCGGTTCAAACGCCCAAGCAGCGGTAAGTCGAAACACTCTCGACAAATTTTGGAAAATCACCAAAGGATTTTTCTTTTCTATTTCTTTTATGCGTAGTCTACTGACTTGGATACAAATGAAGATACCCGATATAAGTATTAACAACTTCACCAAGGATTGGACCACAGGCAAACCAATCGGCGCATTGGTGGATGCCTGTGCGCCAGGATTGTGTCCCGACTGGGAGCTGTGGAATCCTGAGGAGTCAGTACGGAATGCCACCGAAGCCATGGACTTAGCAGATGATTGGTTGGATGTGCGTCAGCTGATAACGCCGTCGGAACTGGTCGATCCCAATGTGGATGAGCAATCGGTGATGACTTACCTGGCACAGTATCCCAACTGCAAGCTAAAGGATGGTGCACCATTGAGACCCAAAACGGATCCCAACAAGTAAGTTAATATTGAGGTAAATACATATTTGAAAGCAGTAAAAAATTAATTTGGATTGCAACTTGTTTAAGTATGCAACATTTTCATTAAACTTTCAAAAAGCCAAAGCATACATTTGGCTGTTATTGATAAAAAACGGTTTCACTTATGACGACGATTTAAAAATTGAAAATGTTCTGCATTTATTTTCTAGTTATCCTCCCTGTTGTCCTGTTGTTGAAGCACCAATAGCGGCTGTGATTGATCCTATCATTGAATCAACTCCTGCTGAGGTTTTTCCTGGCATTGAATCAGTTCCTGCTGAAGTCTATCCGGGCGTTGAATCTTATCCTGCAGAAGTTTATCCCAGTGTTGATCCAGTTCCTGAGCTGCTTCCTGCTGAGTCGTATCCTGGCAACAGGCCTGCAGGTCCAATTGTTGGCGAACCTGCGATCATTACTATGGACACATTGCCCATAGATGAAGGTAAATTGTTGAGACTTCTTAAAATCACTTTAACTACATATGTCTGCATATATTCTTTTTTCATTTAGCGGATTATTTAACGGAAATCGGTCAGCTTTATGAAGGTGCTACATTTTTGTTTACCGGATTGGCAGGCCCTAATTGCCACAAGTGAGTTAGTCAAGTTATCGAATCTCAATCTAATTATAAGTTCGATTTTCATAGATTCGCCATCAACTTTGTGCATGGCAATAACAATCGTGATATAGTGTTGCACATCAATCCCCGATTTTTGGAACAACGGATTATAACTAACACCAAAATAAGTAATAAATGGGGCCGTGAGGAAATTCCCACAACTCTGCCATTTTTGCTAGGGCAAGGCGAAAGATTCGCAATTCAGGTGCTGCTCACTCAAACCTGTTATCTGATAGCGATAAATGGACATCACTTGTCAGAGTATACTCATCGTCTAGCCTATGATACAGTTAAATACCTTGAGGTGAAAGGGGATGTGGGAGAAGTAAGGATACACAGCTCCATGGTGCGGGGTTATCCACAAAGTTTCCTAGAAGAGGCGGTAAGAAATAGAATAAAAGAAGAAGATAACATGAATTACACTCGATTTATATATTTATTTCTTATAGATACCTCCTCACGTATATTTTGATGTATTGCCCTTGTATCGTTTTGCCGATGATTTTGCCGAAGTTGGCCATCTTGACGTAGGCGACAGCATTAACTTTAGCGGCATAATTCCAAAGAATTCTAAGGAGTAAGTTGATCGAGTGTTAATCCTATGTCTTTTTCATAACAAATATCCCTTTAATTGCAGGTTCGAGATCAACTTTTTGTGTAACAACGATACAAATGATTTCGCTTTCCACATGAAGTCACGTTTCGCGCAGAAGCGCATTGTACGCAACTCCAAAGTTTACAATGTTTGGGGTCATGAGGAACAGAGCACTACGCCGTATCGCCCGGGAGAGAGATTTACAATTCAAGTACTCGTGACAGACTCGTGCTACCTTATTGCCATAAATGGTCACCACTACACACACTACACGCATCGGGTGCCCTATAATTCGGTTGCCATATTGGAAGTCAGAGGCAATGTGCAGGATGTTCAAATGCATCGCTCAATGGTTCGGGGCTATCCACAAAACACCTTGAAAAGGCAAATTTTGTAAAGCTATTAGCAGCGAGCACATTTTGTGTAACACGAAAAACGAGCCAGTGAATGATTGGTAAAAATACATCTAGGAATTATATTAAAGCAGAGATTTTCTGATCGTGGCAATTATTTTTTTAAATCTGTAAAACATCGCTTTGAAAATAAGTAAAATTATTTAGTAGCAACAACTGAGGAACAAAGAGAGAAAGAGGCACTGGCACCAGGTCTCAAACTGGGGGAACAATAGATTATAGACAAAGAAATCACATAACTAATCAAGTTATGGTCAATAGCGAACTCTGCCGATTTTGGGACAATGAGAAGGAATGCTCAAAACACATCTTTGGAACATGTACAGTAAAGATCAATTTCAATAAAATTTTTACAAATATTCCACGTTTCTAACATTTCCTTATTAGCTTAGCTCATATTCACGATTTTATGCACATAATTGAATGTAATTACTAATTAGGCTTTTGTGTCACAGCGTCCTGCTCATAAAAAGCTTGGCCAATGGCCAACAAATGTCCGAGAAGAATAGTCAAATATTGAGTTGACTCAGCTTGAATATGTTGCTGGCATTTTGGATGATTTACGTGTGTGTCAGTGTCAGTTGTTATTGTTTTTGCTGGCTAGGCAGACACGTGTCGCAGCAGAGCATTCTGCTCTAATTAAAAGGCGGGTAGACCTAAAGGCGAGACGAGACAAGATGAGACGAGACAAGACGAGACTGTTAGTCATAAGTTTGTTCAAAGAATTCTTTATGGGCAACGCTAAAAAAACATATTTATTTCGTGTTAGGCACGTATGGAAATTGTGAAAAAAGAAAACGGATTTTCGAAGCAATTTTCTGTTGTCTCTCAAATTCAGCAATATGGTTCTGGCTAAAATCTGTCTGTGTGTGTGTGTGCGTGTGTTTGTGTATGTGTGGGCCCATAATTGAGGCATTTTCGAAAAGACTTTTTCAGTTGCTGCACTGACTTTGAAGTGTGCAGTGTTTTCATCTCCGTCAAGGCAAACGCGGCGTATACGCAATCGGAAAACATCTCAGAGTGCCTAATAAAAAACGTGCATACGCATATATCTATATACTATATAGACGCGTGTGTTTCTCATACATATAGCGCCACATAATTACTCAATTAGTGCATATCGAGTATTATACAAAAAATGTCTAAGTATGTGAAATGATTTTGCCTTTTCAAGGCAAATTATGCGACAAAAATCTAGAAATATACTAGAAGAAAATGCGATGAATAATACGGCCAAGATCTATATGTGTATGTTTGTGTGTGTATATATATAAATATATATATGTGCATATATATAAGTGTATAGCATTTTGCAAGCAAATTGAAAATATCTCAGTTTGCCATTGAGTATATATTTTGTTGAAAAAATACTTGCTTGCCATTTTGTGATACAATTTTTGACAAGCCCCTCCACTGGAACTTCTACATTTCTAAATTGATTTCAGAGTGTCCGTAATGTAGCGCCAGATGTTAATGTTGATCTTATTTTAGAAACAGTTGCATGCCTCGATACACCTGAGTGCCAAATCGGAATGAGATTCATGAAATTTATTCAAAACAAGAAAAAAGAACCTTCTTGGACGTGTTGAAGATTGCACACCCTTGCAGACCGGAATGAAACTATCGATAACTAAATTTCACTATGAATATATAATCGACTGATCGTTCCTATGAAAGCTATATGTTATAGTGGTCCGTTGTTGAGGATTTTTTGTCGAAATGTTATTGTTATTAAGTTTTATAAATGAAAAGTTATTCATACAAGAACTTATCTTATCTTAGTTATCCGACTCCTACATATTTATTGCCTATGATAAAATTTTGGATATGTTCCAAGACAGGGAACTAGCCCGGTCGGAAAAGTCTCCTGCAATGCGTTACAAACTACACGACAAAATTATAATAACCTTTGGCAGGGTATAACAAGTTTCCAGAATTGAAAAAGCTGTTCGATTTATGTTGAACTAAAATATTCAGGGATTTGAAATATTGCGAAAATTTGTACGTTTCGCAATTGTGTTTAAGTATAAAATGGTATTTTTGGATATATAGAAAAAGTACAAAAGAGAGCAAGCAAGACAGAGAGGAGAGAGAGAGATAGTGTGGCTAGGTAGGAAGAGAGCAAGAGGGACATATGGGGGGGGCATGAGGCACTTAAAGCCAATTGGTTGCACGTGAATATTAAATATTTAGTATACGCCGAGTTGGCCCGAATACGCAACGGAAACATCAAATGATAAACAGCTGCTGACATGCCATAAAATTATAACTAATATAAATTTGTATTATATTATTTGAATCTTGAGAAGCACGCTAATATTTTGGCAACTAAAATATTTGAATTAATTTATGTATAGAATTTTAAGGATTAACATTTGATTGTTTTGGACAACAGTTATGCGTAATATGATGATTTAATTATTAGGAAAATTTAGGACTACCGTTGATAAGAGTATTATAAATATTATATACGTTCTTGACCAGCATCAGCAGCTCAAACGATATAGACATGCCAGTCTGTCGGTTACTAAGCGAAGTAGTCACTCAAAGTTATCTTGATGAAATTGGGAATATATCCGTTTTTTGCTGAAGGTAATGTATACATATATAGGAGTATATACATATATACAGCATACTACAGCCATAAGAAAGATCTGTCGAAATTTGAGTTAATGAAAGAAAAACTTAAATAAGATAAGATAATAAGATATTCCGACTAAACTCACTATAAGTACTTCAATATCGTTAATTTTGATCTTTAATTTTTGCTAACTCCGGCAATAATTTAAAAAAAATAGTTTTCTCCCAGTGCACATAGTGGAATGTTTGATGATTATTATAAATATCCAAAAAATTCGCCAAGTTGATGAACTCAGCTAAATAAAATTGAAATATTTATGAATGTTAAGTGACCAAAAAACTTAGTCATCAACTAAGTCAAAACATGCCGCAAAGCAGGCATAAATTTATTTCATATTTTTATGAAGACTTTATCTTTTTTTTGGTTGTTATACAAATGGTTTTTGGGATGTTCAACGGGATGGGGGGAAGTGACAGTGATCCTGTCCCCATTAGATATGTGCTTTCTGTTGCTAACCAAAAGAAAATAAAAAATTAATCTCTTAATATGCAATTAAACTAGTTCAAATAAAAAATAAAAATTTTAAAAATATAAAAAAAATTGCCAAATATTATTGTATTGGTATCTACATACATATATTCCTTGATGCCAATCTGTTTTGTGGATTTCAAGTGCAACTCATGTTGCAATGAGTCACGATCGAATTGGAGGGGGCTGATTTATTGTGAGTGAGGGGCAGGTAGACAGAATGACAATATGAACTTGAGTGCGATTTTTGCAATTGGCAACAAATAAAGCATGCTTGCTGCGTTCAATTGTATTAAATAAACCGCAACAACAATAAATACATATACCTTTAAATATCTATTTATAAAAGAACAACAAAATCAGCTGCGCGCAAAAATCATCAAGTTGAGAGAAGGGAGTGAGAGTGAGAGAGAGAGAGAGAGGGAATATCGACAAATATCGCTGCTGCTCCTGCCAAATGGCGTTGAACAGAATCAAGAGTGCCGCAAGCGGCACAGTCATATTCGCATTCGCATTCGCAGTCGCAGTCGACGTCGTCGCCGACGTCAGCTGACAAACACCAAAAACACAACACAAAACATAAAGCAAATATTGAAGAAATTATGTATTGATGATCGCTACACTTGTAGCCAACTTAATAGAAACTATTATAATCAGAAATTATAAAAAAATTATTAAATTTTAAATTAAATTTTGATCATACGAAATCATTGTTGGTTTCAAAATAATTACCAAATATAAAACAATAAGTGGAAAAATTTGAGTTTTTAATATGAATTCCTGTATTTTTGATGTGAGTGTTAATGGGAAGCCTTCTTCTATATATTTATTGCTTATGCGTTATCACGTCAACTGTTAGTTAAAACCTTTCATCTGAAACCCCCAGAAATATTTTAAAATGTAAAATATTTCAAATCATACGATGCAAATTATCCAGGTTAATTCAAATCTGTAGCTCTTTATGAATAATATTATAATAATTCAATAGTATAAAGTCTATATATAAACAGTTTACAAAATATACCTATTTGGTAAATTCTTTTTGTGGCCCACAATTTAAAACTGTTGCTATGCTTTTGTCCACGGCTGTAGAAATTCTGAAAAATAATAATAAAGAAATTGAGCGAGCAGAACAAATGAAGAAGAAGAGCTGCGCGCATTTGGTGCCCCGCACATAAAAACATTGAGCAAGGAGGCGAACACAACTCAGTCGAACTGAGAAACTGCGACGATCAGAACATGAACATTATTATTATTATTACAACATAGCGAAGACGGTGACAAAAAAAAAAAACAACAACAAGAATAACGCATACTAGTTTCCCAATGCAAACCCCAAACTGATGTCCACAAGTGAAAAATCAAAAGTACAAGAAATAAATAAACAAAGAGCGCAGCTCGTAAAATATATCCATATAGATATATACATCTATATGTATATTTTTCAAATATACAAAGACTTAAAAATCAGCTGTGTTTGTGTGTGTGTGTGTTGAAAAACGTGTTTAGCCCCAGACTGCGGCATTGTGGTGATTAGTGATCAGTATTATAATCAACAAAAATATAACAAAAAAGTATTATTCACTTGCAAACATTCAAAAATAGACAAAAAACGCTCAAAATGGCATCACGCAAAGTGAGTTGGTTTTTTGCACAACTGTAGATTAAAACATAAACTTCGTCATCTATTTTACCTGTCCTACACGCAGAGAAAAACAATACAATATTTTTAATTCTAGATTGAAAATATTTAATTGAAGAATATTAAATACATTAAAATTCATTATATGAAGCAAAAAGTTAAAAAATTTGATTCAATCCAACTTTAATCTGGAAACTTCGGATTAATTTCACTCATAATTTGTTTTGTACTAGAATCAAAAATCAGGTTCAATGGCTTGTCATTTTTCTCTATAAACCGAAACCGCAACTACGGATCCACAATTTCGTCATCTGCTTCACTATTTTCCATTTATTCTTATGCATCTAGCTAAATTGGAGGACATCTGGCTTACATTATCTTTTCATATAAAAACAACCAGAATATTTTGTCAATTATTTATTTTTAGAGAGAGAATGTTGAAATTTTTCTTGGCTGTTTTTGTGATGTGTTATTTAGTTGCACATAAATTCAAATTAATTAAAATGGAAGTGCAAATTTATTTAGCATTTCATTACACTACGTGCGCTGATTCATGATGCCCAGTTTTCGTCAACAAAAGCCCCACCTCCGAGGAAAGTCGATGCAAGTGGCGCCTCACGTTTTCCACACTGTGTTTGTTGGCACCATTTTTGGTGCGAGGCGACTGTTTTAGATTTCCATAATGGGCCAAGTTGTTAGCTGCTTGTCAACACTTGGAGAAAAAGTGTTTATAATTTGTATAATTTTTGTTAATTTTATTATATTTATTTATGGTGTTTTGATGATTGAATTAGTGAGTTCTTCTCAATAATTTAGAAATTCGGAAATGAAATCATTAAAAACTTTATGCCATTGCCATGCCAACTTTGTGCTTAGTTTTTCTCTGAGTGTATAGTTGCTGGCAATTTAAGGTCAGTCAGTTGAGTCGACTGCTTAAAATGGTCACCCAAATTGGCACTCCCTTGTGGCAACATCGAAGGATTTGTGTCAGGCAGATCAATTCAACTTTTCATCAACTGATCAACTGATCAGCTGATCAGTATTCAAGTTGCTTCTAGGATTTGACTATTTTGGCTAAAATTAACAATTCCTAACCATATTGAGAAGGTCACATTTGTTTCGCTCATTCAAATGTCAGCTTGCATTTGTGTATGCCTGTCTCTCTCACCCTCTCTGTCTCTCCCTAAGAAGGTGATTGCCAAAAGCAAATTTCGCAAGTATGCCAAATATTTGACAACATTTATTTGTTTTTATTTTGGGTGTTTGAGTGCATGAATCATGAATTCAATTGCACATCGCATATATGCATAAATGGAATTTTCTGTTATCTTTAAAACTGTGATACTCTTGGCAAACGTGGAATCAACGAAGCTTATGGAAAAAAACGTTTGGCTTCACTACAGAAAATATATTACCTAAGGCTTGCTCGAATTCCTAACTGATTATTGCTGACTCTTTGATATTTTACCAATATAGATCATTTAAATGATATCGGCAAATCAATATTTGTTTTTCAATATAATAAATTTTGTAAAGAAAATAAGAATTCTTTATCAAATAACCTTAATTTGAGCCGCTTCAATTTATTTCCAAATAAATTGCATACTTTGAGGCGAAGTTGTAAATTATTAAGCCGCAGAATATTATTCATATAAAATATGTATATATATTATTTAATGTCTATACTAAATAAATAAAAATAGCACTGTTATCAATTTAAATTTAAAAAACTCAATTATCAAAAAAAAAGAGCTCTTGCAAAGATAAATTATTGTTTTGGAACTATTTTTCTTCAGCAGCAGAATATACGTTATTTTGCTTGTGGATTTGTAACAAATTCAGCAAGAGAATGAAATATTTCAATAATAATACACACATACCAACGTTTTCGCCAGAGTGTAAAAGGCATTGGGAGAGTGAGTGGCAGAGAGGGTCAACAATTTTTGAAGGCGATTCCAGAGAGTACATATTGGGTGAGAGAGAGAGAGAAGAAGAGCGTGAGAAGAAATGGGAATGCAAGCAAAAGACCGGTAAACAAAACAACAAAAAAGACAAAAGCAACAAAAACAAACCGGTCATCCCAATGTTTGTTTGTGTATCAGGGCTGTTTCCAGAATGTATTATAGAGGGGGCTCAAAGCATAGTCCAATGAATTATTCTCCCTATTTACAACTTAATAACTTGGAATTGGCTATTTTATGTTAATTTTTTTATTGTATACTACACAAAATGAAAAATGAAGCAAACTATTACACACTTATATGTATGCGTAAAAAAAAAATATATATATATATTCTATACACACAAAAAATAAGAAATATAAAACATGTAAATAATTATTATAAATATTTTTTGATGTTTTGATATGCTAAACGAACGTTTACTTATTGCACAGAGTGTAAAAAGCGCGCAGCTGAGAGAGTGTAAGCAAGAGCGCAAAAGCAAAGGAATTTTTTGTAAGCAACAGACAGAACGAGAGAGAGAGAGTAACAGAGTGCAGCAGACAGAACGAGAGAGAGCGAACGATCGCACAAGAGAGCGCTCGCCAGAAAGAGAGGGAGAGCGATACACCGATAAACAAAAACAAGTAAGAAGCAAAAGCGTGATAGTGCCGCTCTCCGATCAACAGTGGCAGAGCCAACAACAACAGAAACTTTACTAGCAGCGACAACAACAAGAAAACCGGCCATCAAAATGTATAACGATCAGCAGCAGTTGGTTTTAGTTAACGGCGGTACGCTCAGCAGTAACGACGCAGCTGTCGGCGACGAGCGGCAAAGAAATCCAACAAATATCAGTCAACAACAAAACGCGAATTATACAAACGGCAACAGCAACAGCAACGGTCAAAAGCAGACGCAGGCGACATTGTTTCTAAACCACAGCAACTACAGAAAGAATCCGCCAAATATACAACCGCAGAGCAACAACGTCGCGTGTGCTTATACAAATTACAACAACAACAATTTTAGCAATTTAAGTTTTTACGCCCAGCAGCCAACAAGCAACTACAACAACAGCTCCAACAACAACAGCGAACTCAATCAACAAGTGCAGGTGTGTGTGTGCGTAGGTGTGTGTGAGTGTGTGTGTGTGGCTTCCATTGGTGTCGCCTTTTCAGCTTTACTTTAGCATTATTTTTTTGTTTTTGGTAAAGGAGACCTTGTTTTTTAACTGCAACATTTCTTTCACATTATGCGAACATTTCGCAATTTCGAATTAATGAAAATGTTAATGAACTTCACACGCTGCGCAACGAGCGGCGCGGCGAATTAAGTTGTTCGCTCTCCGCTCTCGCCGTCGCGCCACTTCTTCTTCAGCCAGCCCTTTTTCATCGGACAGCCGGCTAATGAGTGTTGACAGCATAAAAAATTTGAAAAAAACTGGCAGCCAAATAGTTCTAATGTGAAATTAAAACTTGGGTTCACTGGCTAGGTTCTGCTAGCCAGTGATTGACTCTTAAGTTTTTGTCGTCTTCTTTTATAATATTTAGCTTATCAGAGAGCTAGAGTCAGCTATTAAATAGCCAGAAGGCCAGCACTGCTGACTACCTACTCTATTTTGGTTGCCGGCAAGACGGCAACACAGAACCAAAACACTCACGCACACTATCAGATGCAGACAGAGTCACACATATGTATATATATGTATATATATATTCGGTCAAACTTTTGTGGCACTGGCACGCGAATGCTTTTTCTTTTCGTTACTTTTGATGTGCATTCAACTTTTTTGAGGTTGGCGAGCGCCTTTTTTGTTGAGCGTTCTTTTTATGTTTTTGGAAAACCTTCGAGTTAGAGTAAACAAACTTCGTGGCGACT
Organism: Drosophila cognata; assembly: GCA_035041535.1. Lineage (NCBI taxonomy): Eukaryota > Metazoa > Arthropoda > Insecta > Diptera > Drosophilidae > Drosophila > Drosophila cognata. The sequence continues at coordinate 3,784,351 of JAWNLC010000571.1, read as the reverse complement.
CTATTTTTGTAAGCCAGTGTGGCCTGCCTGAAGAAGCGATGTGTGTGTGGAAAGTAGTCCCAATGTACACTCCAACTTTGCTCTTTGTCTGTGTGTGTGTATAAAAGTGGAACAAGTCTGCGTCGCTATGTGTCCAATGCCACGCCCTGAGCTTGTATCGAATACGATCTGCCACGCTCAATCGTTGGCAGTGTCAGGCAGCACTTTATTTGTAAATACCCTGTATCCAAGTAAAATTAGTCCTCATTAACATCAATTTCATTTTATTGTCTAATTAAAATGCTATGGATGAAAATTTCGATATTTTTGTTAATAAATATTCTTTTCTCATAGCCAATTTTTTACCGTATCGGTTTCTTTTGATGTTCCCTAGGTTTTACTTAAAAAATTCTGAAAATAATTTCATTGTTGAGATATTTCCCATATAAACCAATTTTTCGAGATATTTCAATGGATTTTGATTTCTTATAATTCTAATAATTTTTTTTTTAGAGGTTTTGGAAACAGTTAAAATAAATTTGAAATATAAATTCCACTTAGTAACTCACATATATTAAATAATAATTGGTTAGGCTTGAGTACAGGGTATTCGCTAGTCGAGCGCAGTTTTCCCTGCTTATATTTATTGTATTTGGCATTAAGTGGTTTTCGTAGTTAAAAAGCGCCAGCCACCCACATTGAATCGTCATGTCACACATGTCCATGTGGGCCACGTGTCCATCTGTCCACCTTTCCATTTCCATGTCCTGCCCCACTTGTTGCCAATCAACGACTAACGAATATTACCAACATCAGCAGCAACAGCATCAGCAGCAGTCGGTAGAGTACGAGGAGAACTTTGACGAAGATATGGAGGCCGAACGGGATTTAGCCGAGGATGCGCAATGGAAGAAAATTCAACAGAACACGTTCACACGATGGGCCAATGAGCATCTGAAGACCATCGATCGTTCCATCAACAATCTGGAAACGGATCTGTCCGACGGCCTGCGTCTGATTGCCCTCATCGAGGTGCTCTCGCAGAAGCGTCTGCCCAAACACAATAAACGCCCAACATTCCGTAGCCAGAAATTGGAGAACGTATCGGTTGCCCTGAAATTCCTTCAGGATGAGGGCATCAAAATTGTTAATATTGGTAAGTGACCTCAAATTTGAATTCATCTATATAAGAAATGCTCCAAAAAGTCAAACGCTGTCATTCGCCAGATGTGGTTTCGAGCTAAAGTTGTTCGGTTTCTAGGAATTTCGGATTAGCTTTTTAAATGGGTTGGGTTCCTAACGGATATAGAAATAACTTTTGTGGTCACATACTGGCAAAACACCTAATGCGACCTAAAGTCACGTTTTCTTTGGGCCAATGAGTCATCTTCAATTTGCAAACAAACTTAGCTGTGGTAGCTGGAAAAATATCAAATATTTTCACGCAAATTGCATAATAGGCGATAATTGTATTATCAGCGAGGAAGCCAAAGAAAAAAAGCAGAAATAATATCTCCAGTTAGCTAACAACTCCTCCATTGCATTCCAAACAAATTGTATTTTATAATTTATTTTTCTCATATGTTCGGAATTGTTTTGTAGCCTCGCTGTTTGACTGCAAAATAAATGATGTCATATGTTGTTTAGGGGCCCAGCAGTTGTGTTTTTTTTATCTATATATATTGTATATATATATATATCAATTTGTAAAGCGCCAGGTTTCAATGCGAGTTTTACTTTCATTTGTATTTGAATGCATAATTTACGATCAGTACTCAATTTGCAGTTGTTGCACGGTGCGAACACGTTTTTTTCCTTCATTGTAATCATATATATGTATATATATATATATGTCTGATGTCAGTTAAAGTACTGTATATATATATACTAATGAATGTTTCACACTCATGGTGATCAATTTTGATGGTCAGAGTTTTCCCACAAAAGAACAGCAACGAAGCGTGGACAGTTTTGAAGGTTAGTTTCACTAGATGCGGCTTCACTGTGGTAGATGAGACCTTAACTTATCACGAACTTGATGATTTCTAAACAAAATGTTTGAAATCACGCCAATTTGCATTGATTAGAAGTATTGAGCATGTGATACGTCAGGCTAGGTTCTTTGATGACTCAGTCCCGACTCGAAACCTAAGCTCAACGTTTTCCAGTCGATCACTCAGTCGGACTGACTGTATATGCCATATGTATACCATGTGTATGTGTATGACTATGAATTCACGTGCACAGCCAGAAAATTAACATAATAGGCCGCATTTTAAACTCATTAGGTTGTTTGTACTTAATTCTAGTAATTAAACACTGCTGCTTTTTTAGAGATATTTTCGGGGTAATTTGTCAAATGGGTATAATGAAGTTCAGCAAAATGATATAAGAGGCAGAAGCAAGCATCCTCGACGCCATAAATATATATATTCTTGATCAGCTAATTTCAAAATCGAGTAGCAAATGTATTAATCGAATATTTATATTTAACTTTTGTATTATTCGAACTGCAAATACTTGATTTGGGTTTATCTGAGCCGATTTTCAGCGCGACCCTTTTCTCTCTGTGTAGATTACTTCAAATTTAATGGGCGATCCATGACGCAATTGATAAGCCACAAGTTTGTTTGTCAATCTCGACTAGTTGCTTCAGTTTGCTGGGCCTATATTGAATGTAATTCCATTCAGATAAGACAGCAAATTCAGTTCAGTAGGTACAGGTATATATAAGTATAATTATGTATATATATATATATATATTTCTATGTATGTGTATTTGTGTACACAAAAACCCGTTTGTCAATAATTGACAGCTACGTAAATAATGTTAACATTTGTGTGTTTTTAACCGACTTATTTTTTAGGGCTGCCTGCTGCTGTTATCAATAACAAAAGCGGGGTAGAAGCAATGACAGTTTAACGAGTTATACCAAATTTATAGAAATCGAAATCGATTAGTGATAGGTGGTAAGGTAAAGTACATTTTGCAAATAATTTAGATAGAGCTAATCAACAGTGAAAGTGTTCTACTTCTCAAAATTGCGCATTGATAAGCTGACCAATCTTTTGCCGAGTTCTAAATTAAAAACGTTTGTGGCAGTTGCCAAAATTAATGGATGTTATGAATCATTCTTCAATAATAATTGTATTTAGTAAGTAACCTGTTAGTCATTTAGATGGCCAATAACAATCATATTCAATAAATTCAGTTATTCATTCATAGCCCAGTGAATCATTTACTGAACTTTACATCAGCAGCAACTTGCAGCTATGACAGACATATGTATCTCTCGATATTCGTCATTTGCTGACTCTGAAGGAGAAAACACAACACACATTTTATTTATTTGGCTCCATGATCCAATTGAATTTCATTGCATTAATACAGTTAATGAATTTAATGTTGATTTAAGACGCACCTTTTCCTCGACAAATTGAAAGACAGAGAGAAAATCGCTTTTCGACACTCTGGGAACACTGAAACCGATCTGCAAGTGAAACTGGTTTCTCAAAATTGAACTCAACTCAACTCCACTGTCAAAATTCATTTCTCTGCGTTTTTTGTTTCATTTTTTTGTGAGCTCTTTTGTGCTGTCAATTGAATTAGCGCAAAAGTTGTATGGAGTTTTACATACATATATATGTATGTGTCTGTCTACACCAAGGCCCCAACAACAAATTTGTAGAATTCTTCGCGTCAATCATATCTCAAAAATGTTTTGCGTTAAAAATCTAAAAAAAAAAAAATAAAATAAAAAACAAGACGAAAAAATGATTAAAACAGTCGCGCGCAATAAAATGCGAAAAAAGTTAAGAAAAAATACTGAGCAAAGAGAAACAAGCCTAATACGTGAGGGGGGATACAAATAAAATTCGCTCAGTTTACTCAATGACATCATCTGAGGCTTTTTATGGAGAACTTCGCACTGCTGAAAAATAACTGCTTTTTGGGTTGTTTTTCATTTTCATACCTTGAAAAAAGCTAAAAAGGGCATAAGGTTCTGCAAAAGTATTTAAGAGGCAGCAGGATACATCTGGAACATCTGAAAGATATATGTAAATTCTGGATCAGCATCAACAAACGAGTCGATCCAGTGATTTTAGAGAATTTCGGAACTTGAGACTGAGAACTTTGAGCAAGTTCCGTATATCACAGGCATATCAAGTTCACTTTATCGATAACATTCCAACATTTTTAAGACTTGTCTTTCTAATCGATGTATATATGTGTAAAAGCTTTATCAATATCGGTTAAGAAACAACGGAAAAATCGAGGGACGTCTGAGTCTTATTCTAAGACGAGAACGACTTATCATAGTTAATGATTTTGGTTCAGGGTCGAGCTCTCTCGACTAGAACAGTCTTCTTTGTTTTTTTCATTTTACCGATTTTGAAGTAAACCTTCGAGTCGCTTTTGTAGTTATAGAGTTCGGCAGTTGTCTAGTTCAATTTGTCACAACCAATTGATTGTTATTAATGACGATGCCAAGTGAAGATGAAGCCCTTGGTTTGCTATGGTTGAGTCAAACAGTTAGCCACATTGTATTTTTATTGAGGCTTCATGTTTCATCTGACCCAATTTCAGTTATTTTTGATTGCTCGTTAATAATCATTTCAAATATTTGAATCATAAAAGAACAGTAATTTTTACAGTAAATTCTGTTTTTCTATTTTGGCCATAACTCGCATAGGGCCGATTCATCTTATAATCTTATCATGTGCGCTTCCCGTCATTAGTATTTGTAGTAATAAATATTTACTCGCTTTTTAAGTTGGTTATATCTGAGAAAAGGCAAAAATGATTATGACCAACGATAGTAAATTTTTATAATATTTGTTGGATTTTTTTAAGATTGATGGAAAAATTAATTGTTGCGAGAAAAATGGAGTTTTCATGCAGTGCAAGAATTTGAAGGAGTTTTCAGTTTATTGTAGTTTTAACTAAACAGATTACAGCTTAGTTGTAGAGCATTTCAATGTCGTTTTTAAATATTTCTGTATATTCAGCTTCTGAATTCTGCTTCTTCCACAAACAAGATTATTCATGTTATTTCCGTTGTGTTGTTTTGAGTTGTTCTTGGTTTTGTTGTAAGCAACATATTTGCTTGAGCCAAACTCACGTAGATGAATCAGAGTCGATTTTCGAAATGGTTGACAATGTTTAAGCAACCCACATTATCAGTGAATTTCCGTTGAATTTTTGCTGACCAAGACTCGAAGTTATTTAATGAAGGTGCAGTGCATTGAGCACGTATTAATCATGGCATATAATATGCTGTTAACATGACGCAATCAAATGAAACGATCTCGCGTCACGGTTAAGTTGCATGGCATCACTGAAAATAGAAATGATGCGAAACTACAAATAACAAAAAAAAAAAAAAACAAACTCTTTATACTGTAAGCACTCTATCGTCATGGTCAAAATACAATTTTACAATTGTGATTAGATTAGGGTTTATTATTGTGGAACTGAGCACTCGGGCAATCGCCTTGAGATCCCCGTCCGTCTCTCAATTTAGTGACTTATTCAAATTAGCAAGAGGCCGTTAGTGAGAAACGGAGACCCGATTCAATTAACCCCAAGAGAAAAATAAAAAACAAGTGCGCGACAATGAAAAATTACAATGCTTGAGAGAAATGCCACAATAACGAAATGTGTGCCACAAGTTGAACGAATGTCTTTCGTGTGGCCGGCTTCATGGCCCACGCGAAAAGCTGTCCAAAATTGAGCTGAGACCGGCTTAAAGTTGCGATTGCGTTGATTGTCGTTAGCTGGTGGTAACAATGCACTTGGAGAAATAATTGGAGAATGTTGTTAGTCGAGGTCGTAAATCATAGACTAGAGAATCAAAATCTCTTTACATTTTAAGACTCTTCCGTGAAAGCCTAAGAACAATTGTTCTACTTTTAAATCAGTTCTTAAAACATGTTCATTAATTACTCAAGTTCGAAAAACAATACTGAAATCATCTTTGACTTAAACTGAATTAACTTAAAATTAATAATTAATTATTAAACAAAGCTACAACCGTTAAGCAATATTAACTGATTAGAATAATACTATATTTACTTTTCCCTTGAACCGGAACGTATCTGAACTGTAAGATATTCAATGCGGAACTGAATACAGAAAATAATTAGGAAAATATATAATCTGTACCGGAACTTTATGTACCACACCCGGAACTTGAACCGGAACTTAAGTTTGTTTCACATTATTTGAAGAGAATGGTTTTAATTTGTATTTTAGTTTAATGATTGAAATATGAAAGTTTGATTTTTGAAAGCAAGAATGATTTTAAAGAATTGCAAATTAGTTATTCCAATTGCATTTGAATTTTTTCTGAATGCAGTCTTTTAACTTTCTAAGCAATATGCGAGTGGAATCCGTGGCAAAGTGGGCACCGTTTGCCCTGCCTCTAATTAAATTAGCGACGCGAACGCGCCTCTAGGCGTCTAAGCCGATCTGCGGCGTCTACATGATTAGGCCAAATAACTGGTTTTTCTGTGGCAGTGCCGTTGGAAAAATTGTCGGAAAAATCTCAGCGCATTAGATATCTCCGGTTTCCGTGTCTCTCTGTCTTTGTCTCTGTTTCTGATTCTGTCTTTGCTGTTGCTGTTGCTGCTGCTGCTGCTGCTGCTGTGGTATGCCGCGTGCCACGCCAGAACGTGTCTGACGACTGTGACCCAGCCAGTTTGGCCACGGCCCCATTCATCATCAAAAGACTCCAATTCCGACTCCAGCTGGGTCTTGGACTTGCCAACTTGTACAAACTCAGCTTTTTGTTGGTTTTCTTGTTGTTTATCTGTGTAAATTAAGTAGTATTCTGCAGTTGTACGCTTAACATCATAATTCTTGGAGTTGATTTCCATTGCTTTTGATACGACTACTTAAATATGCCATGTCATCGTGCGGCATTAAAGCGAAATTCTTCTGTGAAAAAATGATTAAAGTGATTTCTACAAATTTCGTCGTTTCAGCGGATAAAGCGTTTTCTGCAGCGTACAGCAAGAAATTGCGTTCATAATCTATAATAGTCTATAGACCAAGTGTTCTTTGGCTAATGTATCATTATAATTGTTAAAAAAAATATAACATAATGAGTTTGCAGTTATCTTATTTGATTAGAAACTTGAAATGTTAGTTTGAGCTAAGTATGCCAAATGCAGACCGGGGAAAAAATAACACTATTATCCAAGAAGAGCTTATGATGGCCTTAGTGCCTTGAGAGGAAGAGAATCTTCTGGAGGAGGTTACTCTGTTTGCATAGGGCATCTAAAATGATTAAGCAATTATTGATGAAATTGACTTAATGTTCCTATTATGTAATGATTGATTTCATTTGTCGTTGTGGAATGTCATGAGCATCCGTTCATAAAGCAGAGATAATTCTTTTAATTATGAAATTTAACAACTTGCGCATAGGGTATCTCCAAGTCGAGTTCTCTCCTCTATAGCACTTATATACCACTAGTTGATTGCCAGACTCCTGTTGAGGAATTTTGACATAGTGCTGTCAAAATATCTGTGTATAGTATCAAGCACTTATGTAGATTTACATGATGTTGCAACAAAGTGGCATGGAGTCGATGCAGCTCATAAAGTTAGGGTTGGGCTGCCACTTAAAGGCGTTCCATGCACTTGCCCTCTGTCTAGAGACTAGAGACAGTTGAGGGTCTTGACTCTTCCGCCTCGTGATTAGCTGAAATATGTTCACACTTATGCATATGTATGGGCTACGGGCTCTGGGCTCCGGGCTCCGGGCTCCTCTTAAGTGACGTGACTCGCCAGGGACTGGGAACGGGAAAAGTATAGTTAATATGCATTAGCTGGAGGAGGAGGATGAGGATGAGGATGACGAGGCGGGGCAGCAGCTGATGGTTATCGCAGTTATGGCATACTCAATGGCATGTATTAGCATATTTCTACATAGTTAACCGGCATTCTATAGCATGTCGGGGCCAAGAACAAACAAAACATTGAGTTGACACGAGAAGGAGATGTTCGTTCCAGTTGTGCAGAGAACAGTTAGACATTCTCTTCAGATCGAAGCATGCCAGCCACACAGCTGCCTGCCTAATTAGCCAAATCATCTGTCTCTATCTCTTATTGGCAATGGTTTTTTTTTTTTTTTTTTTTTTAAATGAGCCGTTTTAATTGCTGCTTTCTTTTGACTGAAGCTGATTGGCAAGGCGACAAAGTCGCTGTGGAAAAAAATATGCCAATGGAGACAGACGGAGCATAAAATAGCCATGGTAATACATTTGTAATGCCAACATTTTAAATGGCCATTGAGTTGTGCGTCAAAATGGCTACAGCTCTGACAATTTTACAGCTTTTGACTAGCCGGTTATCTTCTCTCTTTATCTTTCCCCCATCTCTCTGTACCTCCCTCTCTCTCTCTCTCTATATCTCTATCTGTTTCTGTCTCCACTCTCTGCACAAGTGGCTCTAAAAGTAAACAAAGCCAAATTGCAAATTTTGCAAAATGTGTCGTCGTCTAAGCATCGAGGCAAAAAGGCGTCCGAGTGTTTGGCAAAACAAGAAAAGCCACTGAACACACACATGTTTATTAATGTGTGCAAGTGTGTGTATGTGTGTGGATGTTTGTGTGTGTGTTTGTTTATGAAGGAGCTGTATCAGTAAATGGTTTAATGGCTCGTTGAGCAGCCAAAGCAGCGGCAAAAGCGTTCTACTAGAAAGCACCCAAAAAGACCACACAAGCAAATAGTTATGCTTGATTCTAAATGATAGACGAGAAGATATTCTACATATGATTTTATAGGATTTAAATCTATTTGTTCTCTTCATCTTTGCTCTACCAATATCAAAGATATTAGTTTGTAGCTTTTCTTTAAAGTCTATTATTCGATTTGAATAACATTTGTGAGAAGAATTTTTTAAATATTTGATTTTTGATTTGCTTCAATATCTATTACTCTCTAGTTCGCTTTTAAATTGTTACACAATAAATTGATCAAAAAACAAATTTATTTATCGATATGCTTTCATTTTTATTATTCGCTCTTAACAATTTTGTTTTTTGCTAGTTATCAGTAAATATATATATTTTTTTGCTAGTTATCAGTAAATATATATTCTTTTTACACTCTTATGTTTAATTAATTAAATTTAATTTAATTTAATAAGCCCCTGTTCAGTAACAATTTATATAAATACTGTAAAGCGCATTTAATGAAAAAGTTATATATTTAAATATTTGCCAGCGAAAATGCGAATGTGATAAAACAAAAATATATTGCACATAGCTAGTATAAAAGTGCCTCTAATCAGGGGTAAATAAAGATAAACAGCCTCGAACGACTATCGTCAGTTAGAATCTGACTGTGGCATGCAGCTGTGTGTGTATGTGCAAATCTAGATTTGTATTTGAGCATTTGAATGCCGCATTTGGTTACAATCGGTGACCAGGGCGAACAAGTTAAAGTTTCGCTAAACTTTCACTGTACATATGATCGAAAAACGCATTTCACAACATTAACAAAACAACAACGATGACAATTTTTGTGCAATGTGTAGCTTGTTTTTAGGCCCGCATTTCCATTGATGATGGCCATAAAAGAGCGATGGACTTGACAAGGTTTCACTTAGCTGCGCAGCAGTTAACTTGTTCAGGTGTTGGGTAATCTTCAAGTTTCAATATCAGGCCACACCCAGCACCCAACGTCGATATGTTATCAGATCGGTGTGTGTGTAGAGAACCTTTCTCTTTGTGCTGCCTAAGAACCACAGTTAAGCTTATCAAATTGTCATTTTGGCATCTTCTTAGTTCATTAAACCTACACAATAAAATACAGCTTGGTATGGAAACGATTATCATAACAAAAAAAGATGTCCGTTTGTTGTTTGCCAATGCTATTGCTGCTTTGGGGCCAGAGCTCTGAACCGGCCCGACGAGTTGGTCGCGTGTGCAAATCAGCCCTGAACTTGACCAGGCTAAAACACACACTAGCTGAATTATTGTCGTGGCCGTGACTCTGTAAATTGAAGCAAGATGTTGTAGCAAGTTGTTGTAACAGTTAGCAAATGCCTTTGCACATAATTGGCAGCTTGTGGTGCATGCAACAAGTTAGCAACAGCAGTGTCGGCATTGACAGATGTGGAATGTTGCTGCCTGCGGATGCTGCGGCTGCGGCTGTTGCTGTTGCTGCTGGTGTTGCAAGTTGCAGTTGCAATTGGCCACAGCTGTAATTTATAGATTTATTAAGCTTTCGTAACGGTGATCTTGACCATTCTATTTGCGGTTAAATGAACAGCTTTACACAGCGAGAAATAATACAAGTATTGAAAGTAGAGTATTTTTATAATAATTCCAGTTTTTTTCTCAGTCTAACAGATGATTTATTTCGTTTTTAAATTGCAGACTCTTCGGATATTGTTGACTGCAAGCTGAAGCTGATATTGGGCTTGATATGGACACTGATTCTGCACTACTCGATCTCGATGCCCATGTGGGATGGCGAGGATGAGAAGCAATTGAATGGATCGGGACATACGCCCAAGCAGCGGCAAGTTATCTTTAATCTCTCCAACTAAGTTATGATCATGTTGCTCATGTTGCTCATGTTGTGTGTGTGTCTGTTTGCAGTCTGTTGAATTGGATACACGCCAGGATACCCGATATGCCAATTAATAATTTTACCAACGACTGGACCACAGGCAAGGCTGTGGGCGCTTTGGTCGATGCCTGTGCGCCTGGCCTGTGCCCCGACTGGGAGATGTGGGATCCCAAGGATGCTGTGCAGAATGCCTCGGAGGCCATGGGTCTCGCCGATGATTGGTTGAATGTGCGTCAATTGATCAAGCCGGAGGAGCTTGTCAATCCCAATGTGGATGAGCAATCGATGATGACATACTTGTCGCAATATCCTAACTCCAAGCTAAAGACCGGTGCCCCACTGCGTCCCAAGACGAATCCCAATAGGTAAGCACACACTTGGTTAAGCTTTTAGGGTCTTCTTTTCTTTTCTTTTTTTTGTCTACAAGAGTAAGCTGCATCTTGAGATAACTTCGCAACTGTGGCACGTAATATTTCCAACTCTGTTGTCAATTCAATTTTTCGACTTCGACTTCTAAATTTCATTTTAATCGTGCAATGCATTTTTGATTAAAACCCAGGCATACCAAACTGATATTCTAATCTTGTTTCTCTCTCTCTCTCTCTCTCTCTCTCTCTCTCTCTCTCTCTGTCTCTCTCTCTCTCTCTATCTCTCTTTCTCTGTTTCGCTGTTTCTCTATTTTGTTTCACTCCAAATTCTAAATACATTTTGCTTCTGTATTGAATTTATGCATAACTGGTCAAACTTTTAACTTATCGAATATTGTTCTCTTTTTTTTCTTATTGTTTCCCAAACCGCTCACATATAAAATGTTTATATATTTTTTATATGTACTACTCTACCTGCCTACGTATAATAAATATATATATTTATATATATATATATATATATATGTATTTGTCTGATTATTGCAAAACTCAGCATTCCTCCGCCGCGGTAAGTTCTCGGCATGCTTCTTCTTCTTTTTGTTTTGGTTTTTTCTTTTTTTTCTTCTGTTTTTTTGACGATCGTTTTTTTTTTTTGGGCTTACGTTTTTGATATGTATTCGTTTTTCTCGTTGGCTACTTTATGGCATTTTGTAGCAGTGTGCGACGGGTTCACATGATTTAAATGTTCTACCAGTTTTATTTTTGTATCTTTTTTTTGTTATCTGCGGCTTTGCGTTGCGCCTAGCCTTGAGCGCGCGTATCTAATGGATACTTCTCAACACGCTGGTTGGCATCGCTGTGTCTGGCTTCTGGCTGCCTGCTGCTTTTCTTGTTGTTCTTGTTGCTGTTGCTGTTTTGGTTGCTGTTGCTGTTGCTTGTCTCTTGGCTCTTGAACATAGCAAATTTCTTGTTCGCTTTATTGCGGCTTCATTAGCGCATTTTACTGCCAAGCTATTAGCATAATAAGCAATTTATTTTCGTTACATATTTCTATTTATGCCAAGTTTTAACGTCATTCTTTGAACCCATCAATGTATGCAATGCTCTAGAAAAGGATGTGTTCCGAAAACTAGGACTCGTTTCTTTAGAAATACAAATGATTTTCAGATTTATGTATTCATCCTTTATTTTATATAAATTGAGATTTCTCCCAATAATTCGATTGTCCTTTAAAGTGCCAAGTTTTTATGTTTTCTTTTACATTTTCATGTTACTCTTTTTTAATATTTCCATCTATATCTGTATCTATGTGTGAATATCTATGTATATTTTCAAAAAGCACAACTTGTAGCAAAATACTTTGCGCTTTCTGCTCCATTTCGTTAAAATACCATTGCTGAGCTGCCACGCCCATATTTAAGCTGCAAGCGTTTTACTGCCTTTAAAAAGCAAGCTGAATTTCTTAAAAGCTGCCAAAAAAAAATCGTTGCATAATTTTAGCTGCTCTAATTGAATGCTGCACATCTAAAAAGCGCTGCATACTTCTCAGCTGGCTGCGAAAGTTGGATTTATTCATTGATAATTTGAAATGATTGAAAATGTAGTTCGATTGCTAACTCTATGCTAAGCTAGAAGCTAACAATTTACTGATTATCATTTCTCACAGAGTGCGTGCTTATGGTCCTGGCATTGAACCCATTGGTCCTGTGGTTGGTGCACCAGCCAACTTTACTGTTGAGACTTTCTCGGCTGGCAAAGGTAAGCAATGCAGTAACAATTGACAACTCTTAATATTAATAAAGACAATTCGATGCTTGATTAGGTGCTGTCGATGTGAACATAGAGGGACCCAACGGTGTGGTTGAGAAGGCCGATGTTCGCTTCAATAACGACAAGAATCTCACGTACACCATTTCGTATATACCCAAGGAGGAGGGTGATCACAAGGTGGCCGTTAAGTTCTCGGGTCGTGATATACCGAAGTCACCGTTCCCCGTTAAGGTCGAGGGTCATGCCGGCGATGCATCGAAGGTGAAGGTAACCGGTCCGGGCATTCAGCCCAGCGGTGTGACCATCAAGAAACCCACCTTCTTCGATATACTCACCAAGGATGCGGGTCGTGGTGTCCCCGAAGTGATCATCATTGATCCGGCCAATCACAAGACATCGGTGGCGGCCAAAGTGCGTCAGTTGGAGGATGATACTTGGCGCTGCGAATATGTCACCGCCCAGCAAGGACTACACTCGGTGAATGTCTTCTTTGCCGGCACACCCATACCGAACAGTCCATTCCCCGTTAAGGTCGCCCCACTCTCCGATGCGCGTAAGGTTCGCGTCTCTGGAAGGGGACTGCAGGCGACTGGAGTGCGTGTTGGTGACGATGCGGACTTTAAGATCCATACCGAGGGTGCCGGCGAGGGCGTGCCCGAGGTGCGCGTCATTGGACCCGGTGGCATGAACCAGAATGTCATGCAATCTAAGGTCGATGGTAATACGTACGAGTGCCACTATTACCCGACCAAGGAGGGTCGCTATGTGGTCATGGTCACGTTCAGTGGCCAGGAGGTGCCCAAGTCACCGTTCGAGGTGAAAGTTGGTCCCAAGAAGGAATCCTCCATTGTTGCCTACGGTCCCGGTTTGAGCAGCGGCGTCATTGGCTACCCAGCCGCATTTGTGGTGGAGACGAATGGTGAGACGGGCGCACTCGGCTTCACTGTGGCCGGTCCCTCGCAAGCCGAGATCGAGTGCCATGATAATGGTGATGGATCCGCATTGGTCAAGTATCATCCAACTGCCGTCGGTGAGTATGCCGTGCATATTCTGTGCGACAACGAGGACATACCCAAGTCACCGTTCATTGCCCAAATACTGCCACGCACCGATTTCCATCCTGAGCTGGTTAAGGCCAGCGGTCCGGGTCTGGCTAAGAATGGCGTGACCATCAATCAATCGACCAGCTTTGATGTGGACACCAGCAAGGCGGGCAATGCCCCACTCGATGTTATCGTTCAGGATGTCTATGGCAACAAGCTGCCCGTGCAGATCAAGAACAATCCCGATGGCACCAAGAAGGTCACCTATACGCCCGCATCTGGCGTGCCACACACTGTGGAAGGTAAGCGGTTGAACGGTTCAAACTGTGGCATATCCAAGCATTACTATTATTACTTCATGCAGTCAATTATGGTGGCGTCTCCACGCCCAATTCACCGCATCGCATCTATGTGGGCGTGCCCGTGGATGCGTCTAAGGTGCAAGCATTCGGACCCTGGTTGCAGCCGGGTGTGCGTCCCAATGTGGCCACCCATTTCAATGTGGATGCTCGCGATGCTGGAGATGCGGAGCTGAAGGTGAAGGTTGTGCACGAGGACACCAAGTTGGATGTGCCCTGCCGCATCATCGACAACGAGGACAGCACGTATTCGGTCGAAGTCATTCCACCCATGAAGGGCGCCTACACCACGACCATGACTTATGGCGGTCAACGTGTGCCCTTGGGACAGAAGGTGGTCGTCGAACAGACCGTGGATGTGTCCAAGATCAAGGTCGATGGCCTGGAGCCAAGTAAGTACAATTTACAAACATGATTAACTTGACTAAAGCCCATTTTAGGATCCTTAATTGACATGCACTCAGATAAAAACACGTTCAAATATTTCTCAAATCAAGAATTTGATTAGTTAGCAATTCAATCGTTATCGATATCGTTATCGGTTTCGTTTTTCTCTGAGTGTTTGTTCATATTGTGAGTTTTGTATTCATGGTCTTAAGTCCAATTCATCTGACATTCACACCCACAAAAGCCGCGCCCTTGAACAGTTTGCAGCAGTTTCGCATTATCACTCACGGTCTGCCCAAGGCGGATTTGGCTGTGACGATAACCAGTCCGTCGGGCAATCGGGTTAAGGCCCACATTATACCCACGGCTGAGGGTTTTCTGATCAACTTTACGCCCACGCAGCTGGGCGAGTATCTGCTGAGCATTTGCTTTGGCGGCACACCGATTACGCCACGCCCCTTTCGTCTACAGTGTTTGACCGGCAGCGATTCCAACAAGGTGCACGCCTACGGTCCGGGCTTGGAGCGCGGTATTGTTGGTCAGCCGGCAGAGTTTATGATCGATACCCGTGGAGCGGGACAAGGTGGACTGGGCGTGACCGTCGAGGGTCCGTGCGAGGCGGCAATTAATTGCCGGGACAACGGAGATGGCACCTGCAACGTGGCATATCTGCCAACGGAAGCGGGCGACTACAGCGTCAACATTACGTTCAATGAGCGCCACATCACTGGCTCCCCATTCCAGCCGCTCATTGTGCCCGTACCGAATCTGAAGAACACACGAGTCAGCGGCATCGGCATCCAGCCGCATGGTAGGAGTTCCCATTGCCAAGTTACGAGTTGCCAAGTTACCAAAACTACTCCAACATGCTGCCGTGCAAACACCTCTAATCCGCCTACGCTCTAATCCAGACAGAAAATGCCCAATTTAAAGCCGCAAATCGTTGCAGCCTAATCTCTGATTGCCTCCCTGCCACCCTATGTTGTTCTTCTTGTTGTTGTGTTGTTGTCTTACTAAACCACTTTTATATACTAATCGCATCTCATTGTTATGTAACCTTGCAGAGGATATTATCATCTATAAATAGAATATATATCCGCCTATATGACTACAACTATTGTTCAGAGATCTTGACTAAGATTTGCCCATCTGAACAGCAGTCATTGAAAACATATCCTGAAAATTGAAACATGGTTTTAAAAAAATACTTTTCGTTAACCGATTCGATATAGAAATTTTCAAAATTAGCAATATTCAGTCAAATTGAATGAGTTTTAAGAACATTTCTAATATTATCTTCTGTTTTTGAACTCCTTTGAATATAGACTCAGACAAGAACTCTAAGAAATACATTGCAATAGAAGTGCAATTTGCAGAATTGAGTATTTAAAATGCATCCTTCTAATATGTGAGCTAAAGTTAATCTGCATCAAAGTACTATATCATATATGGATCACTCTTAACATATGGTGAATATCCAATAAATTCTCTCCAATCGATATTTAACTCTGCAAGGGTTAAACACACCGAAGATTTATATTTGTAATCGATCTTGTTGTCCGTTGAAATTGACTAACACTTGAGACGCATCACTAATCTGTTTGGTATTCGCTGATTAGGTGTCATCATGAATGCCGCCACAGACTTTATGGTCGATATGAGCAAAGTGGGCAGCAATATTGAATCTGGCAAGCTGTCGTGTGCAATCTTCGATCCCAAAGGACATGTGCTGCCCAGCAAGATGGTGCAGGGACCCACAGACGACATCTTCCGCATAATGTACACACCCTTTGAGGCTGGACGTCACACCATTGAACTGATGTACGATAATATACCGGTGCCGGGATCACCGTTTGTCGTGAATGTGAAGAGCGGCTGCGATCCGACGCGCTGCAAGGCCTATGGTCCTGGCCTGGAGAGTGGTCTGACCAATCAAAAGAACAAGTTCACCGTGGAGACCAAGGGTGCCGGCAATGGTGGCCTCTCGCTGGCCATTGAGGGTCCCTCCGAGGCCAAGATGGTCTGCACGGACAATCGTGATGGCAGCTGCGATGTGGATTATCAGGCCACGGATCCCGGTGAATATGATATCACCATACGATTTGCGGACAAACATATACCCGGCTCGCCGTTCCGTGTGCTCGTCGAGGGTAGTGTGGATCCCAGCAAGGTGAAGGTCTACGGTGCGGGCATTGAGCATGGCCAGGTGCGCGAGAGTGTGCCAACCGTTTTCAATGTGGATGTGGGCGAGGCTGGTCCTGGCCCCATTGCCGTCAAGCTGACCAATTCCGAGGGCATACCCGTCGATAATCTCAGCGTCGAGGATAAGGGCAATTGCATTTATGCGGTGCACTATGTTCCGCCCAAGGCCGGCTCCGTTCTCACTTGCCAAGTGAAGTTCGCCGATGTGGAGGTGCCATGCAGGTAAGTTAACCACAAATCCAGTAGACAGCTTAGCTGGTCATAGTTTAATGGAATACCTATTTTTAGTCCCTTTGTGATGACCGTTTTTCCCAAATCGGAGGCGACCAAAGTCACCGTCAAAGGTGTCAACGAGAGGAAGAAGACTCCGGCTTCTTTGCCCGCCGAATTTGAGATTGACACAAAGCAAGCTGGTCAGGCGGACATCAATGTGGCAATCAAGAATCCTAAGGGCAAGCCAATGCAGCCCCGCCTTGAGGAGGTAGCCAGTGGCACATATGTTGTCTCATTTGTGCCGGACGAGTGTGGCACATATCAGTGCAGCATCAAGTATGGCGACAAGGAGATCGAGGGCTCACCCTTCAAACTCGAAGCATTCCCCACCGGCGAGGCCAAAAAATGCAAACTGGTCGAAGAGGCGCCCAAGATTCAGCCATCCGGCAGTCAGTCCCATATCAAAGTGGATGCACGCGAGGCTGGCAACGGAGCCGTCACCTGCAAGATAACCAATAAGGATGGCAGGTCTGTCTAAAGGAGTGGATTCAATTGTTAATTACCTGAATGAATATAAATCTTTTTCTTCTGCAGTGAAATTGTTGACATTGATGTGGTCGAGAAGGATGGCTTCTTTGACATTTTGTATGCCCTCAACGATCCGGGAGACTATGATATCAACGTCAAGTTCGGTGGCAAGGACATACCGAACGGTAGCTTCTCCATTAAGGTAGCCTGAATTCAGACATTTACAAAACAAAAAAAAAAAACCCAATTCGTCACAACTCTAGTCAAAAACAAATGCGATAAATTTTGTTGAAAATTAGCAATTATTATCATAATTTTATATTTATCAAACTCTAGTCAAATAAGCCAAACAGGACCATCTGATATATACTCTAATCTACTCTAGTCAAATCTTACAGTCATTTTTTGGTGTTTGTGTTTTGTGTTTTGTCCCCCTCAATGTTTAAACGTGTGTCAAATTATTGATGTCAAATGAAAAGTCAAAATTCGTATTGCTAGCAATACAAATGAAAGAAACAAAAACAAAAAAAAAAACACGCAAACAATTTACGTATATATGTATGTGTATATATAAATCAAGCGTATATATTCAAGCAATGAAGACCCAGCAATAAAACAAAGAATACAATTTTAAGTGCAACATTGTAAAACATGACAACATAAAATAAATGAAAACAACAAACAAACTTTGTTAAAAACCTCTCGAAATCCAAAAAAAAAAAAAAAAAACAAAACAAAAATCGTACAAATTTGAATCGCATGCAAATGTTAATCGTTTTCAAAATTATAAAAAATCTGCTCTGCTATGCTAAATTACAAAATGCTTGGTTTTACATTATGCATAAAATGCACAAAATTATTCAATTGTTTTAATGCTTCATTAGTATGTATTTATTAGTATGCGTAAGTTGTTTGTGTGTATTTGTATTTGCAATTTTTATAACACTGTATATATATATTTATTTATTCATATATATATATATATATATACATATATATTCATAGCCGCACAACCAATCCGATACCCCAAAACACCTGCATTGGTTGCGCAAACTTTTCAAGCTTGAGCACAATTACCAAAAAAACAAAAACACAATATTAATTTATAATAATTGCTAATTTAACAACAAATTTTTCTAACCCATATGTACGAATACTCTGCACAATCAAACATATTTCTTTCAGCACAATCGTAAGTATAAAATGCTGACAAGTTGAATTATGAACTGTCCGAGATAGCGTGACAAGTGTATTAGATCCGACAGCAGTGGCAAATGTGTTGTGCGTTCCTAGAGCAGAACAATTTAGATTAGACCACTTGCATTTTGCGGGCACTCTGCCCAAAAAAAAAAAAAATGTACCAAAAACCATTTTCTCTAAGCAAACAATTTATTAATTCTTAACAGTTTCGCTTAATTAGCCAAGTGTTAAATTGAATTTCATATGCCATGGTAGCATTTTATGTTGAATGACTCTCGTAATGGGAATTATTATTGTCCGTTTTATGACAGGTAGCCATTCATTTGAGTACCTTGTTATGATGCTGCTAACATTGTATACGTGACGTGACGCACAGCAGACCAGACCAGCCATGTTTCTGACACGTTTTCAAGATGGCTATAATGTTTTTTATTGTTTACACATACCACTAATGTATATATATAGACAATGTAACGTAAAACTGGGCGCAACCAAAAAGATATTAATATTTGAATATGTACCTGTGTGGTTGGTACATTTTCCTTATTTCTATCTTTAGCAAGCGTCTAAAACTCAAAATGTTATTATAATTGTCTAACTGTAAGAGTAGGACAGATTTTTTGCGATTTTCTATACACAATTTTGACTTCTCACCTTTACCTTGTATACGCTGTCTACTTGTTGTAGTCTGCCATTATTTACAGAACATGTTTTCTTTTCAAAACTTGGCATCGTCCTCACCATTGGTGGGAAAGTAATTGTGTGGAAAACAGATCAACACATTGTATACAGTTGAGATGAATTGCACTAAATTCATAATTAACAATATTATAAAAATGCTAATTATAAAACTGCAATGCTGAGCAACATTTGTGTAAGCACAAATATTGAAATTTTTTTGAAAGTGTCTACCAAAATATTTTCAAAATGCTACTATATATACAATAGTATATATATATATATATATGTATGTATATCTGCTATGTAGCTGAATTATAAATTTGTGTATATGAACAACTTATATTTATATATTCAAAAGTGCATATATATAAAGTTGTTGCTAGTGTTGAGAGCACTACAAAATATATTTAAGCAAACACAGGCGCTGAGTCACATAACTTGTTGTTGTTGTTGTTGTTGTTGCTTCGGGCTATCGCGTGGCTACCATCAAATATCATGTATACATGTGTGACTGCATATGAGATGCATTTTTAAACAATTAAAATTCACTGAAATGAACATTTAATTTCAAATTTCAAAAGATTATTTTTTTTTTTACTCTCTGTGTTTGTGCGTTGTTGCGCTTGCTATTAGCAGCGACAAGAGACAGAGTCTTGCAACAGCGACTAGTTGCGTTACCTAGTCGCACACAATTTGTTAGTCAGAGTTTGTCCTCGACGCCAGAGTCATCTTCATCGTTCGTCGTTCCGTCGCGATTTACACAACTGGAAAATTGAAAAGGTGGAAAGCCAAAATTTTTATAGTTTTCGCTTGTGTTTTTATTTTCAAATTCTGTGACGTTTTTGATGCATGTCATACATGTGTAAAAATCGACGGGCTCTGCCATTAGTTGGAGCATATGTATATAGAATATGCAAAATATATATGCATATATATATATGAGATAATTTCAATATTCGAATTTTTCCCCAGTTGTCCATCTATTGATTGGCTGTGAATTAATAGTGAAAATGTTTTATTGAGATTTGTATCTTTGATTTTTGGGGTGATTTGGCCACAGATATATGCCAGGACGGGGATTATTTCAATATTTGCACTCATTATAATGCGCTTATGTAATAGCCGTGGAAATTCTCAGAACGTGGCCAAAAACAAAAAAAAAGAAAACATAAAGAAAAGAAAACTACTTACGACTACAAAATCGTCAATCAATGCCACTTCCTTTTAAATCGTGTGCGTATTATTATTATTGTTGTGTTTCAATTGTTTCACACTTTCAAGTTTTTTCCATATCAATCAGTGGCAACAAGTCTTAATAATAAGCAGACTCTCGGCCATACATATAAAAAATGTGTGCAAATTTCATCACGAGTGCAAAGTATTCGGATATTTGGAATATCTATGGCCTATATCGTACATAAGTAGTACTCTCGTGATTGTGTTCTAAATTCTAAAGCGCCAGCCAATCGCGTGCTTGGCTGTTTTCATTTATGCATTTCAATTGAATTATACACATCTAAATCTGGTGGATAACTTTTGGTAATTTTCAATTTTATTTTCATTGACCTCAGGCTGTCGAAAGCATCGAACAATACTCGCATAGTGAATACGTCGAGGAGCACACGTCCAAAGTACTTAAGCAGACCACAACACAGGTGAGTAACTCTAGAGGCGATCAAGAAGAAATTGTAAATATAGTTGAAGAAAAAGTGAAGAAGTTCCAAGATATATGTATATATATATATTATTATTATTATTATTATTATTATTATTATTATTAGTTATTAGTTAGTTATTATTATTAGTTTTATGCAAGAAATTTTTCCTTTGTTGTGCGATTTTTAAGAAGTTGAGTTCATTGATAATTGTCTAAAATTTCAAAGCCCTTTAAACTTTACTGTACCATTTGAGCACAAATAATGGATTTTAGGTGTAGTCTTTTTGATAGTGGAAATCAGTATTACTAAATTAATTTTTTCCTTGGCATTTTTAAGTATTATAATTATGTAATTTGGCAATTTTTATAGAGCGGACTCGTCAACGGAAAATCGGAAGTTACTTATCGAAGTGTTGCCTTTGAGAAATTGCCACTACCAACAACAGGCGGAAACGTAACAGGTGCGTGCAACATTATTTACTATTTATAATTATATATACAAGTCCCAACAAATATGAATAGTGAACGGAATTTTTTTTTAAAAACCAAATAAGTGTAAAACAAAAATTTTTGTTCATATCTTAATACACCATTTAAAATGCAGCTCTTTGTGTGTGCAACTTAGTGCAGCGCCAAGAAAAAGCTGTCGGCGGCTATCACTCACAGAAAAACATGTAGAAATGACGTGACTGCGACATGTGAGATGCATATAAATATGATGTTAAAGATGGTCGGACAGATGAGCTGTCAGTGTGGCGACGACTGTGTGACGGCTTAACTGGCTAATTGTTGACAACGACAATGACATGATCACAGCTAAATGAATTGGGTATATAAAAATATGTGTGAGCCATTTTGCATTTTTGTTGTTTACGGGTCATTGAATGAAAGTAATTATGTATTTTGAAATGTGCACGTTAATTAGTGGCATTTATGCGATTTGTCGATGGATGTAAGAGTTGTAAAATGCTTTTCAAAAAATGCTCAGCATGATTGATGAGCGGTTTTGCTTTTAGATCATTCTTCACTTATTTTTTGTTTTGTTTTGCAAATCAATAAATAAATATAAACCATATATACATTTATATATACATTTATATATATATATATACATATGTACATACATTCGAGCAGCCGCCGCCGCCTGTTGCAAAATATTTGTTCGATTTTTCACGCTTCCATGCAATTTGCGAACATTTCGCATTTTCGTCGCTTGGCTACGCGGCAATGCGACCCCGTGTATGACGCGAACTCGACGTACTGCACCCAAAAGAATATGAAGAACAAGAAGTGGTGCGGGCTCCTCATTAAGATCACACACATTTCACTTGGGCCATTTGCGAGACTCTCTGAATAAAATATCAATAAGTTGGCGGGGCGCAAGTGTCGCCTCTTTGTGCCAACATGCTGCTTTTATGGCGCGCTCCATTTCGTTTGAAGATGGTTTATTGTAAATGATTCGTTTTGGCCAAATGACATTTTTTGTCGCGCATTTGTTGCTCTGATTTTTCATAGCTCACCAGACGACAAAGTATTGGCCACAGTCTAGGATCTAACCTAGAAAAATCATCAAACTTATCACACGCGAAGTAGCCTAATTGAAACTTGAATGACATTTAATTGAATACGCATTACTTCATCTTAAAATCGACATACTGAAGTATTCTTATAACTCTAACAAAAGTTGAATACGTCGTATATATATACCATACGAGTATATCGAATATTTAACTTCAAATGTTGATTGTCGGTTGGTTAATATCGCCATGTTATTTTGATTCAATATTATGAATTATATTTTCTAAAAATAGAGTTTTCTATAACTGATTACAATAATGATTTTTAAAGCATATAAATATTTAGAAACTATTTTTGTCGATATCGAAGATAAATTGTAATTTAATCAAGCTAAACATAAGATTGAACTTCCTCTTATATATATCTACGTATATTCAAAGAATATCTTCAAAATTAATGAATATTCAATGAGAATTGAGATTTTTGATAATAGCCGCCTTTGATTGATTTTAGTCAATTAAATGCTCTCGAGAACTATTACAAAATCAATTGCATAAGAGCTCACATATAAAATCCAAATTAAAATATATATATATATATATACAAATATATATAGATGCTTATGTCTACAATTAATTTTATATAATTGTCAGGAAAAGCAGTTTGACAAAATGTTTAACGCATATTTTGCATTCCACAAATTCGTATTATATATATAATTTATTAATTTTGTTGTATATGGCTTATGGTTTGTTAAAATTGGCATGTTCAAGCTATAAAAATCTACATTGAAGTATATGTATTTATTTTTAAATAAGTTTTTTCTTGTTTTAATGGCCAAATATTAATAAATTTTTTGTCGTCTGTGCTGCAACAAGTAATAAATTGTATTTCCTATGAACCATGCTAATTATATATATATATATATATATATAGATGTAGATACACATTTATACATAGGTAGGTCCAAATAAATGCAGAAAAAGAACGAATTTTATATTTGCACCTTTTCGATCTCGAAAAATTTGACAACTGTTAAAATGTCCAAGAGAACAAATACTAGGACACGATGGCACATTCTATGTTAGCTATTTCTCTGTATATATATATATATATATATATATATATGTATAAATATAGAGATATATGTGTATATACAAAGTCGCACACTTGTCATGAGCAAATATTTCCAATTTGCTGTATAATTTTTTATATTTTATATATCGTTCAATGGCTCTGCCTGCTGCCTGCCAGCCTGCTGCTGCCTACTTTATAGCACATTCACAATTTCGATAGATCCCATATCTATGTGTACGTGTGTGTGTGCGTGTGTGTGTGTGTGTGTGTGTGTGTGTTTTTGCATGTGTTAGAGTGTTGGCTGATCTATGCTGCCAGCGCCGCTGCTGCGAACGCATCTTTGTGGTAGGAATGGGCGTGCTTTTATATATTGGCCTTAATTTCGATTTGGATGGAACTGTCGATGTTCACTTGAAATCGGGACGTAAAGACGCGCGGACCTTGCAAAACGTCGCTGGCAATTAAAATCGAATCGTGCGCTCAACAAATGACAAATTCATAAATTAACCAAATAATTTGAATGCCCAGCCAATATTGAGCTATTCAAGTGTGTTGTGCGTGGCGTGTGTGCGTGTATGAATGCCTGTGTGGACACTTTGGCATAGGACTACTAAAAGACATTACAAATTAGCTAAACATTTATTATAACATTGCATTACATAATTCTAACAGTGTGTTTAACTGTGAGTTTTGAAATCCTTTTTTGTGTGTTGACTATTGTTTTTGCTGTTTCAGCTCAGCAAGGATATGCCTTGACAGCACTTTTTAATAAATACATATATGTAATATATATAACATGATATTATAGTAAAATATATATAATACTTATATTTGCATAATCATGAGAAAGCAATTCTTGACGCATATCCTTGCTACGTTGTGCAGACAAAACATGCAACAACAATTATTCGTGTTGTTAAATTAAATTGTTCTAAATTTTAAGTGTCTTTATTTCAAAATACAACCATCCCGTGCATTAAACAATTTAAACACCTAATAAAAAATAAAAATTAAAACGAAACGTAAAATTGCAATAAAAAATGCACTTCAGTTGGTTATCGGAGAAAGCGCCAACGCCGGAAGCGACCTGGGCGGATCATTCGTATTATTTTCGATCCTATTACTATAAAGTGACCGTATCCGAACGCGATCATCCGGAACGTACTCACGTTTACTTCAATGAGACCATCATACCGGAAAATCAAGGACTAAATGGTTCAGATTTTATGCCATTAAATTTTAAATCATCGTTTTCAATTGTAACACATCAAGGTAACCAAGAATGAAAACAAAAAAAAAAACAACGTATAAAAAATATTATGAAAATAAATCAGCAAATATTTGACACGTTGGCGGACTGTAATTAAATCCACATTCTGGATTTGTTTCTGTGTCCACAACCAAACTGATTGTGGTTTCCTATTTTTGATATTTTGCCAGGCAAAATGACGCGTACGATGTCGTCAATAAACCCAATTTCGCTGAGTAAAGCAACAAAAATGTGTTTTTATTTGTGTTAATGACAAAATTTTCAACAAAACGCATCCGATTGAAGACGGCGCTTGACCACACACACAAACCACCATACAAATATAATTTACTCCGTCCCTTCACAGTCCCGCAGCGAGCAATGCAATTTTGATTAATGACCAAAAGTCTTATACATACATTTGTATATGCGTCTTCTTTTAAGGCACCGACGCCTAGTTTGTTGCACATTAAATTCTATGATTTATAATCAGAGTCCGCAACAAAGCGTAAAATTCGTTTAGAATGACGGGCACTCTCTATGAGTACGCTACACTACACAACAAGATGCAGTAAATAATATCTAGTCTTATGAATTTAACGCATTACGCACTTTTTCGATAGTAAAAAACACAATCGATAGTAAAACACCTAAATTCACAAAAAGAACAAACGATTTTCAAAAAATATGTAAAATATTTTTGCACTCTTTGCTGACTAATGTGTTAATTTGCATGTTTGTTTGTTTGCTTTACGCAAATGGGCGGAAATTTTCGCTGATATATCGAGCACAGAACGACTTAAGAGTCATTAAGTCTTTCATTTGTCTTGCCAGCATCGTTCATTTGATGATGCCAAAAGATGCCTTCTTTCTCATGCTTCAATGGGCAATGCTGGCAGGTAGCCTGCGCCGAGGGTGTGGGACATGGACGGACAGCAAAAAATGTTCAAACATAAATATTCGCCAGTATTATTATGTTTTTTTTTTTTTTTTGGTTTTGATGAGAACAGCTACAGAGTTGTCTTGGCATCATTTTTTATACGTATAAATATTTCATCAAATAATTTTCTTTCTATTTTCTATTTAATGCACGCAGTCAGCGCCACATTTTGATCGTTAATTTGCAAAGTTCTTTGAAAAGTATTTCGAATTATTTGAATTTTACATGTCATTTCCTTTATGAAACCGAACAGCTGAAAGCGCACAGCCTGAGGCTGAGGGTGGGTGTACATATAGTTTATTTAGGAATTTTGATTTGAATGCATTGCTTCTTATATTTTGTTTTGCCACTTATGACACATTAAAACTTTAATGAACGCCACTTGGCTTGCTTCACAGCATGCGGCAAACGTGAGCCAATGAATTTTTCAATTGTTTTCCGACGGGGCATTCCACTTGACACTAACGCCACACATTTTCCACAATATTTTCTCTCTGTTTATTTATAATATTTTTGCTAATCTCTGGTCGAGGCACGCGACATGTTAGTCTTCTAATTTATGTTTGTTTACCAACTGAGTTTTTGTCTTTAGATAAGCGAAAGATTTCTGAATTGTTTTTTTTTTTATTTATTTGTATATATTATTTTTTTCTTTTCCGGCCATTTCAAAACAAAGCCAATTATTTGCCCGATAAATACAAATGTTACGCATATTTAAATGTTGAGTCTTCCGAAATTTATGACGTGTTCTCGATTGAAACATATTAAAAATGATTTTTTAGTTAAATCTTGTGTTAATGCTGTGACGACAGCTGAACTAAAAGCATAGCGCTTGTTTATCGAATTTATCAGCTACTAAACATGACATATGAATAAAAGCACTCACAAATTTTTTGGAAACAACTTGAGAGTCGCTTCTGAATCATTTCGATTCGAGCGTAGATCTCAATTTAACTAAATTCCATGCAGGTTGTTTTTTTATATCAACAGCATTTGGCTCTTTCTGTCGCTTACGTTTCAGGCACTTAAAATTAATGATCCCCTCGTGTTTTTTATTTCAAATATTTTTGGGAACTATATATATATATATATATTCATTTATATGTTTCATGTCTTTATAAATAGGATTCCCAAAAACAAAAAAATATCAAAATGTCAATGCATATAGGCTAGTGTCGATATTTATCCATATAATAAAAGAATATCTCCAGTTCGTTGAAACTGCACCAAATCATAGGTTTACTTTGGGTGTATACATGTCTCTTGTACATAAGTGCCCCAAATATATACATATATATATATTCCGTCCTATATTTGACCTTTAAAAAACATCCGGGAGAGACTTTTTTGTTTCTGGCTGCGTGGAAAAGTATTAAACTAGTTGTAGGCGTTGAGGGAAATTTCTTTAGAAAGTCGGAAGATTACTGCGGACTCAGTTTGTGCTGATCGTTCGTTGCGTTGAGAAGTGCATTTTTGAGCATTGTTTGCCAATTGGAGTGCAAGGATTACACAAAAAGGATATACAACCCAATATATATTGTGGGACAGAATAGTATGTGAATACCAATGACAACATTGAATTCGTATTGTCCTTTTGTAATAAATTAAATTGAATTCAATTTGCCAAATATCCGTTCCGAGTGCAAAAATAACGGACGAAAACATTTGGTGCCATTAATTAACTGTGCTTGTCATAAGATCACACAAGTTTCGAAATCATTTTATTCTTGGCATACGAAAATAGATTCGTTTAATAATAATTGTCACGGAAATTCGCACATTAAAACTAAAATTATGATTCCACTGCAATATATTGATGAAGAAATTTTCGAAAATTTATGACGACTACCCACACAAAAATCTATGGTTTTGATTTCAACATTCCAAATTCTTATGTGTTTGTGATCATTTATGGCCACTCTCCCTTCATGCTCTGGACTATTTTATTATAAGGTTATGTCGAGTGCTAAAACACAATAACTGATGCGTCACTTTTCTTGTGGTTACAGCTGAAGTCAGAATGCCAAGTGGTAAGGTTGATAAACCCATTATTCAGGATAACCGTGATGGTACCGTCTCCGTGAAGTACGATCCACGCGAGGAGGGCTCCCACGAGCTGGTTGTTAAATACAATGGCGAACCTGTCCAAGGTAAATATTAACGTGGAAGTAGTCCATATAAATTTGTGTACTTATCCATTATTTGTACGGGCTTTGCAGGCTCTCCATTCAAATTCCATGTGGATTCCATAACATCCGGCTATGTGACCGCTTATGGACCTGGTCTGACGCACGGCGTCACTGGCGAACCCGCCAATTTCACCATCTCAACCAAGGGTGCCAGCGCCGGCGGCTTGACCATGGCCGTTGAGGGTCCCAGCAAGGCAGACGTAAGTCACTTTTGCACTTAGCCGGCTTCAGTTCTGTAGTAGTTTTGTTTACTTTACAGATTAACTATCATGATAACAAAGACGGCACTGTTTCGGTGCAATATCTGCCGACTGCTCCCGGCGAATACCAGGTGTCGGTGCGATTCGGTGATAAGCACATCAAGGGTTCACCCTATTTTGCCAAGATCACGGGTGAGGGACGCAAACGTAATCAGATTTCCGTCGGTTCTTGCTCGGAGGTGACGATGCCCGGTGATATTACCGATGATGATCTGCGTGCACTGAACGCCTCCATTCAGGCGCCCAGTGGCTTGGAGGAGCCGTGCTTCCTGAAACGCATGCCTACGGGCAACATTGGCATTTCGTTTACGCCCCGCGAGATCGGCGAGCATATGGTGTCCGTGAAGCGGTTGGGCAAGCACATCAACAACTCACCCTTCAAGGTGACGGTCTGCGAACGTGAGGTCGGCGATGCCAAGAAGGTCAAGGTTAGCGGCAAAGGACTCAAGGAGGGTCAGACGCACAGCGACAATATCTTCTCGGTGGATACCCGCAACGCCGGCTTCGGTGGTCTGTCTGTGTCCATTGAGGGGCCCAGCAAGGCGGAGATTCAGTGCACCGATAAGGATGATGGCACACTGAATATCTCCTACAAGCCCACAGAACCGGGCTATTACATTGTCAACCTCAAGTTTGCCGATCATCATGTGGAGGGTTCACCCTTCACCGTCAAAGTGGCCGGCGAGGGCAGCAATCGCAAGCGTGAGAAGATTCAGCGGGAACGCGACGCGGTGCCCATCACCGAAATAGGCAGCCAGTGCAAGTTGACTTTCAAGATGCCTGGCATCACGTCCTTTGATTTGGCCGCCTGTGTCACCTCGCCCAGCAATGTCACTGAAGATGCTGAGATTCAGGAAATTGAGGATGGTTTGTATTCGGTACACTTTGTGCCCAAAGAGCTGGGCGTTCACACCGTTTCGGTGCGCTACTCCGAGATGCATATACCCGGCTCGCCGTTCCAGTTCACAGTGGGACCACTGCGTGATTCGGGCAGCCATCTGGTTAAGGCCGGCGGTTCGGGTCTGGAGCGTGGCGTTGTCGGCGAGGCGGCTGAGTTCAATGTGTGGACACGCGAGGCGGGCGGCGGTTCGTTGGCCATTTCGGTGGAAGGTCCCAGCAAGGCGGATATTGAGTTCAAGGATCGCAAGGACGGCAGCTGCGATGTGTCTTACAAGGTGACAGAGCCTGGAGAGTATCGTGTTGGTTTGAAGTTCAACGACCGTCATATTCCCGACTCACCGTTCAAGGTGTACATCTCACCTGATGCGGGCGATGCTCACAAGCTGGAAGTGCAGCAGTTCCCACAGGGCAACATTCAAGCCGATGCGCCCTATCAGTTCATGGTGCGCAAGAATGGCGCCAGGGGTGAGCTGGATGCCAAGATTGTGGCACCCTCCGGCACCGATGACGATTGTTTCATCCAGGCCATCGATAGCGAGATGAGCTCGGTGCGCTTCTATCCACGTGAGAATGGAATTCACGCTATTCACGTCAAGTTCAATGGTGTCCACATACCCGACTCACCCTTCAGAATCAAGGTGGGCAAGGATGTCGCAGATCCGGCGGCAGTGCACGCCAGCGGCAATGGCTTGGAAGATGTCAAGACTGGCCACAAGGCCGATTTCATAATCAACACCTGTAATGCGGGCGTTGGCACATTGGCCGTTTCCATCGATGGGCCCTCCAAGGTCGCCATGGATTGCACAGAGGTGGAAGAGGGCTACAAGGTGCGATACACACCTCTGCTGCCCGGAGAGCATTACATCACGGTTAAATACAACAATATGCACATTGTGGGCTCACCGTTCAAGGTGCATGCCACCGGCGACAAACTGGCCGATGAGGGTGCCCAGGAAACATCCACAGTCATTGTGGAGACAGTGCAAAAGGTTGCCAAGGGTGGCAAAAGCACTGGCGTCCATTTGCCCAACTTCAAGTCCGATGCCAGCAAGGTGGTGTCCAAGGGTATGGGCCTGAAGAAGGCCTACGTTGGCAAGCAGAATCAGTTCAGCGTCTGCGCCACAGATGCAGGTGAGTAACCACTATAATTAATAGACGAGAGCAACAATCTGAATTGAAATCTTCTCTTCTAGGCAACAACATCCTGTATGTGGGCATGTACGGCCCGAAGGGACCCTGCGAGGAGTTCCATGTCAAACATGCTGGCCACAACAATTACAATGTGCAGTATCTGGTGCGTGATCGCGGCCAGTATGTGCTTCTTATGAAATGGGGCGAAGACCATATACCCGGCTCCCCATTCCAGATCGATGTCTAGGCTAATGCCAAAACCAATCATATATATGCATACATAGGTACTATACACAGACCCATCCCCGAATGTCCATGTCTGTTCCATGAGCCAACGTTTATTCTGTGTGTTTTCTTCATGATTGTCTTTGTTTTTAATTTTAATTCTTTGCTTATCATTATTATAAGTCATTATATTATTTTTTGTTATTTGTATATAAAACAAAAGAAACGAAATGTGTTTTCGACTTGAAAAAAAAAGTTTACGCGCCATTTTCACAGATTCATTGATTTGGTTTTTTTCTTTGTGACTACGTAAACTAAACGAAATTAAATTAAATGTATTCAACTAATTTTCATAATCGAGATTCAAATGAGTGGATAAATATAAACTACACAAAATGTCAAAAGGAAAATGCGAATAAATCTCTTAAACAATTATTTAATACCTAAGCCAAACACTTACGAAGATTAATATGATTATAACGTATTATGTTTTTTATTCTCACTATCGCGATGTAATTTACGTAAACTCAAATAAACAAATTACAAAATACATTTGAACATTTATTTATTAATAGAAAAAAAATGACAAAATGTAAAACTTACACAATCTTATTAAGTAATCAAATGAATTCAGCTCTTTTTCGCACCAATCCCGTGTTGCTTCATGAGCATTCTACATACGATATTGTAGATTTTTCGTTTCGCCTCTAATAATAGATCGTCATTCAACAAGTTTAACTCCTCAACGAGAAACTGTCCAAAATGAGGAGATACCTGAAGTTTGCCGGTACTTGAATCTGAATTTCGAATACTTGACATCTCCGTTGAGTCATCCTGCAGCATCTCAAATTCGAAATCTTCCTGGTCACTTAAATCGATTACAGCATCTATAAAATTAAGTTCATCGCGATCATCATCTGGATCACTTAATTCGATTACATCAACTTCAGTATCCTCTAATGCATCATTATCAGTTTTAATGGTTTTATGTTTTTTCGCTGGCGGCTGGTCTTCATCAGTCAATTCACGTTTTATGCATGTTTCTCGGTAAATTGTATTAGTTATATTTTGTACATCTTCAGTATTCTCCAATGAATTGATTGCATTGATATCATCATGTCTTTCGGAAAGCTGATCAGATGCCTCCAAAATACCCAGAAGTTTTCCAACAATAGCATAGTTAACCCAGGTAGTATCCGAACTCAAATTTCTGTATATATATGGGAAAATTTAAAATTGTAATGTTATGATTTCAGGTATATCATAATTTATTATGATCTTACCGAAATTTGCGAGCAAACGAATCAATTTTCGATTTAATATTTGTGATGGTGATGTTAATCCCTCGACTATGCAGTTCGGAATGCATTTTTTCATAAGCTTCGCTCTTTTTTCCTTTGTTTCGAAGGTTTTGTATGTTTGTTTGCCATATATCAATGAAAATGTCTTCCTCTTGTTGACTCCATTTGCGTCTTTTGTAATTTCCAAACATTTTCGATATGGCAATATTAATATTTGTTCTATTGCGAATACGTAGCGATTTCTTTGGAAGTACTCCGTTTGATGTTGCTCTAATGTCCTCAGTTTGGGATGATTCTTCCGTATTTAAAAGCGTGGCAGCACATGAAATGCAAATAAAGTTAAGAGTTAACAATAATATCGAAAAACATGCTGTAGTACCGCTTACTTGAGCTATCTTCCAGCTGTGATTCAGAGCTCCTTTTATATACATCTTCCTCATATTTCAAAATTCTGACCATTTGTTCAAAATGTATCCACTTTTTTTGTGCATTTATGTTGTCTTGAACACTGAAATGTAGTTTGCATTATATTAAGGGATTAAAAGGTAACAGTAAATACTAATATTACTGATAAAATCTCCTCTTGAACGTTTGCATTTTTCGGTCGATTTTAATGATGGGCACAATAATTCCTAGTTCCTTGAATTCGGCCACCAAGTTTTCGTGAATATCTTTTCGTGTTATAGTACCGCGTAACGTAGTCAAACTTCTGTACCAGAGACGTAGAAAAGTGGCGTCCTCCTCCGGCGTCCAGTCCTTTCGATTGCCACTCACTACAGATATATCGCATTTATACATAATTTATCTGGTAATTTTAACAAATTTACTTACTTTTAAAGACTGTTGTTTGATTGTTTTTTAATTTTGCTAATCTCTGACACTGCGCACTGAACATTTATTTCAAACAATGTGTAATATATTTTCAAGGTAGGCCACAAGAGAGCGTCGTTTTGTAACACGTCACAAATACTTCAAATCATGCCTTGGCGTTCTGACAGTATGTATCAGTATGTGACGTCACATTCCAATTTATTAATTGCAATGTCTTTTCATGTACCATGAGAGAAGACGCAAACAGCTGTTAACAGCGCTGCCACACTGTCAACATCAAAATTGATTTGGCTTATAGTTATAAAATACTGGTATTTTCTTTAGTCGAGCAGTTTCTGAGCAGGTTGTTGTATAGGGTAGACACCATATGCACGCACCAGTGACTAAAATTAGATTCCTGCAGTGGCTAAGTTGACATCAAATTAAAAAAAAATTTAGACATAATTTTAGAGGCAAAACGGAGAAAAGACAAATGTTTTTAGCTCGACCATATCCATGTGGATTTTCGAAAAACATATTGGGCAAATTTGAAAGGATCCACCTTTTGGAAATGCATTTTTTGACAAGAAGAATCCAAACATCCAAAATTCTGGTTTTCTGAAAATATGCAAGGACTCGCCAGCTTCTGCATCTATGATTTTGTTCTATGATTTTGCTATGGAAAAGAATCGCGCTGATATTGGTAGAAGTTTTTTCTTGTTGTGTTGAGGAAATTAAAAACGATAACTTTAATTAAAAATTACGTAATTACATATTTTATTCATATTTATAATATTAATATGCATTAAAACTTATTTACAAGGTTGTGCACTAAGCGAATATATATTTATGTGTTATTCATTATACAAAATAGATAAATAAGTTAAATTTAGGTATGTTTGCTTCCGCAATATCTTTAAACCATGCGTTAAGGACACTCGTTTCTCCAGTAGCAAAAAATAAACTTAAATCTGTGCACAAGTTCTCAAGTTTGCTTAATACAAGTTTTAAAATATGTTTTTTTTTTTTTAGTTTGGTTTGCTTAGTGCTAAAATGGCTTAGTAGTAAAGTTCCGAGTGTTTTTATTTGAGTGTATTTGACAAATTTATGATTTTACCCAAGCAGCATTAGGAGGAGTGACTAAATAGCCAATGTTCTTAACAGAATGAAGAACGATTCTATTTGTGATAAGGATACTCTTTAGTTTTAAGCCATCTACTATTTGAAACATAGGAACGTTACGAAAACAAAACTCAAGTAATAAATTACAATACATGTAGCAATCGAAGCCAAAAGTATAAAGATGTTTGATTTCTCATTGTATCTTAACTAAGTTGGCTAACTTACACGTTTATATCACTTTTCGCAAATAAAATTAAATGTTGAGGCTGTTGAATAATAATAAAGTCGAGTTTTTTCTTTCTTCTTATTCTTTTTTTGGTTGAAAAGCTTCAGAACTAATTGGATGTTGCTTAGAAGATATTAATTTCGAATTCGCTGACAATGCCCTCGAGGAACCCTTTGAGCTTATCATAGGAGTGAGTGCGCCAATAGATATTATCGTTGACTTGCTCCATCGCCATGCCAATGGCTATTTCGACGGCCTTTAGGCCCAGTTTGCGACAGTTGGCGGCCAATGCCTGCAGCTGCTGTTTATGATAGTCCTTGTTCATATAGATGGTCAGCGATTTAATCATCTCCGAAATGGTGGAGAAGCCATCGCCATAGCTATACAAAAGAATATATTTAATAAATCAATTGCAATAAATTAATAAATATTTTTTCTTTCTATCAGGGTTACTCACTAGTCAGCAATTTCCTTAATGTTCGTCTGCAGAAAATCAAATGCCAACTCATGTCCAATTGCGTTTGAGGCAACAGCTCTGAAGGCCAAGGCACCGTCCTGCTTCAAAATGCCCGATGTGGAGTTAACTGTCAAATTCAGGTATCTGTAAGAGCAGAAAAGCATTCGATATACAAACATAATTTCAGATTAAAACTTTGCCCAAATTGCGAATTACAATTCTTTTCACTTAATAAGTCAGATAAAAAATAAACTCAGTATATAAAATAAGTATATAAAAAATAAACTTACTTGGATAGCAGCCAAGGCTTTGTGGTGCAGCCCAGTGAGGTGAGTATCTCCTCCTTTTCGGAGGCACTGTTTGTCCTCTTGTATTGCTTGTAGGCGAAATACCACTCCGGATAGGATCCCTCCGCCAGCGCCGTGCAATAAATGACAGATTTCAGATTGGGCTTGATACTGCAAAGAAAGTTTATTAAGATTGATTTGCCAATCATAATGACTAAAGAACTCACGGATTCCTTTTGGGGTCACGCATCCACTCGCGGAACTTCGTTTGGGCTACCTGAGTGCAGCGATCATAGTTAAACTTGCAGGCGAAATTGGCAACCAAGGCGCGATGCTTCAACTGCAGATGTGACTCATTGTCGGGCTCATGGAGGCCATAACGATCGAACGCGGGTCTCACAATGAACTTCATGAAAGCCTAAAGGAAAACCGATTTTTTTAATTTAGTAAATTACTAAGATAATTATTATTGACTTTAATTAATCATTGGATTTATTTTAGAATACTTCTCTTAAATATTCAATTTATGATTTTCACAACTTTGATTTGAGACAGTTCGCAGTGGCGAGAGATTAGGACTTACCCTGAATGTCTCATAGGCTGGTTCTCGTTTCAGATTATGGATAAGATAGTTAAGGCCCGGCTTGGCTGCGCTCCACAGCAGCTCATCATCATTAGCTGTGAACAGCTCCATCAGGAAAGTCAAACTGGAAATAATACAGATTGTAGATAAATCCGAAAAAATGCAAATATGATTGCAACATACGGGATGTCATAGGACAGGTACTCTGCCTGCGACAGATGCAGTGCATCATCCAAAAGTTGGGCTCGTGTAATTGTTGGTAGATTGCTAAAGTTCTTCTTCAGTGCCAGCCAGGAAGTCATGTCATAGTTGACACGATAATAGCTCTGTCTGTTCAGATTTAAATACACAACGTTGTCGCTGTTGTTCATTTTGGTAAATGCATCGCTGATGACAATCTGCTCCTGATTCTGGGTCATCCAGTGTGTCGGTATATTATCGCCTTTGTGCAACTCATCCGTTTCGTATGTGATGGGAATGAACCAACGGCTGTGATCCAACGGATTGCGTGTTGGCAGCAGATAACGCTCCTGACGCAGCACCAGATCGGCTCCATTGCGCTCCACATGGACCAACGGATAACCGGGTTGTGTTATCCACGAGTCCATAATCTGTTTCACATTCATATCCCAGGGCAGTGTGCCCTTCTCGTGTCCGTGACGCGTGAGGAAAGCCCAGAGATCATCGCGATCTATGTTCTCGTAGGCGAAGCTCGTCAGCAGATCCTGCGTTGCCGCACGGAATGCCTCGTCACCCACAATAGAGTTGAGCATGCGCAGCAGTATTGTGCCCTTGGAGTAGCTAATGGGATCGAAGATGCGACGCACATCGCTGCTCGTCTTCACATCGAAAGAGATCGCATGCGAGGTATTGGCAGCATCATGTTGCATCGACTCCTTGAATTCCTGGAAAGTAAAATATATATAAAATATTAGATAGCCATGAAATGTTTCTACAAAAAAAAATTTCCTGTGTACTCCCCATTTTGTAAAAAAAAAGAGTTTTTAAACCCTCTGTCTAACTTACCAGGATTGTAAAGGTGTCCATGATCTGAAATTCGGGATACACTTGATTTAGCGCCTTGTAGCTCATGTAGCAGGCAAAGCCCTCCTTTAGCCAGAGATCATCCCACCACTTGGGAGTGACCAAATTGCCAAACCATTGATGGGCCAACTCATGGGCTATGATCTGTGCCACATATTGCATATGCTCCGATGACGAAGCCAGTGCAAGATCCTCTGGCACCAGCAGAGCCGAGTCGCGGAAGGTAATCAGACCCCAATTCTCCATGGCACCGAAGCCAAAGTCGGGCACCGAAACGAGATCAATCTTGGGCAGCTGATTCTTGATGCCAAAGTATTCCTCATAATAGGGTAAAAACTCGCGCACCATTTTATAGGCATAGTTGGTCATTTCGACAAACGTGGGTCGTGTCCAGATCTCCACGCGCGGCACAAGCCCACCATCTAGATTCCCATACAGAGAGTCAACCATGTTCGAGACAATGAAAGCCAAAAGGTAAGTAGGCATTTTGGGCGTGGTCATAAAATCATCGCGAATGTAACCAGTACGATGGGAGCTGCAAAATAAACATTAACCAAAGGTTAAGTTTAATGTTCTTAACATGATTCTTTTAGCTGCTCACCTGCTGCGTATTCTTGGCATATTGGACAGGCACATTTTGTGTTTGATATTGCGAATAATGCTTACGGTAAAGTTGGCTTTCATATCGGGACGGTCGAAGCAGGGAAAAGCACGACGTGCATCGATGGGCGAGAACTGAGTGCTGATTACCCATCTATAATGAAAAATGCATTTATCATGAGTAATAGAGTTATAAAAGTGCATCAGTCGAGTGTGACCGACTAGTGAATACACTGCATATTTTGGTTTTCTCAAATTAGATCTGTTGAATTTATTTTGTATTTAAAGAGTTAAGTAAACTAGGTTGGCATAATTATATATATACATATCTAATATTCCGACAGACAGACGGATAGACAAGCCTGTCGCGCTAATTACAGTTTTTCCTATTTGAAATACTTACTCCAACTGATTGGTTTTCGGGTTGGTATAGCTCGTCTTGTAGATGCCCTGCAGTGTGTCCGTCACCTGACTGACAAAATCCATGCTGAGCAGGACACGCAGATTCGATTCCGTTGCCAGAGATTTGGCCAGTGTGACGATAAATGTGTCATTGTTGTCGCCATAGTCGCTGTCAAAGTCCAGTTCGACTTCGTCGCTGCCATTGACAATTGGTGATCGAATGACACGCACATTCGCAATGCTGACATTGTGGACATCCAGGACGATTGGCTCCCAGCTGTTGACCTTGGGGTCACGTTCGATTTCAATGGACACGCTGCCATTGTTCGTAGACGAATCGACATTTGGCTCAATCACAATCCTGCAACAAAAGCGAAAACGGAAGTAGCGATAAGTGATTAGCCAACTATTTAAGTGCAGGTGTTAATTTCGGTTCCAATGACGGCCAAAGTGCCAATCAATCAATGTACTCATGTGATTAAACAATTGAAAACAATGATGCTGCAGAAAGGCGTCTGGTGAATTGGCCAAATGAAATGGCAAAATAGCGAGCCATAAAATGCAAGAAAAACAAACAAATAAGAAAAGCGGAAAAAGTCGAAAAATAAATCCGCTACATGCGCTGAGCACGTAAGGTTAAGGCAGGGCTAACAATTCTGGTGATTTAGGTTTAAAAATAAATTATAAGTAAATTGAATATATTTTATATAGAATTGTTGAAAGAGAAATACGAGTTCAGGAGAGAGAGAGAGAGAGAGACTAATATGATAATATCTAAGACATTAAAAATAAATTAAACCACAAATTTTGTTGGTAAAAGTAGCTGAGAAACAGCATGACAAAGTTGAATTGCATTCAGTGAGTAGTTAGGGTATAAGATTGAAGATTAATTCCCCTGGGCACATATGTATGTGTACGTGTACGCCAAGAATGCCACTGGCAAAGAACTAGTCGGCAGATGCATTGCGTTGTGGTGCAATGGTGCAATGTGGTGCTATCTGTTGCGCCTTGTGGCTGCTTTTAATTGCAGCGATTGGTTTACAAATGTGTGTTTGCGGCCCCGGGGCAACCAGGAAGCGTGTTCAACGCAATTTGCCGTGGACAGACAGTTGTTGTGCTTTGATCAGCACACAGCTGCAAAATCAGTTAACATCGATACCAATAGCATCGATAGCCAACTCCAGCGCTATGCATTGATCCATGTGCTCCATCGCTCCCAGCTGCGTGCCAGCAGCAAATTGAGCGCCTTCTTCGCGTTTTCTGTGTCAATTATATTAATGCATGCGGCTGCTACTGAGCATCATCTCTCATCGCATCTCTTGTCTCCCAATGCTCGAGCTCTAATCGGATCTATACTCAGAGAAAAAGTCCGGTTCTTAGTTCAAGCGAAATGGTGTGCAAATTTCTCGCTTTCTATTTTTAAAGTTTTACCTACTTTGCTTTCGTAAATATTCGGAAATAAGCATAAATCATTTTTGTTACAAACATCAGAATAATATTATTAGAATCAAGTGCAAAGCACTTAATATAAGAATTTTTGTACTAAAAAACTTTTAAAAATTATAGTTGTAGTTAAGAAGATAATTTTCTAAAGTTGAGTACTTATTGAGTACTTTAAATATTAATTAAATATCTAACTTCAAGTAATCAAATTTAAATTTTCGAAATATTTGTACTGGTTTTAGCACGCAACTGAATAATGTAGGAATTTCGTAATTAAAATAAAAACCTTTTTGAAATGAGAATTTCGTTCTCTGGGCTAGGTTTTTAGAACTAAATCAAACTAGAACGAAATTCGTAAATAGTTTTTCTGAGTGTATCTAGCCAAACATCTGTGCATATGGCGTGCTGACAGTTGGCATGCGTGCTGTGCAAAAGTTGGTCTTTAGATCTTTTGCCGCAGTTCCGCGTCTCTTAAGTGTCATTCAGTTGGACTTAACTAGCCGACAAGTTTTGCCAACATTCTGAGTTGCATATTTGGTCAGCTCCTGCGGCGTTCAATTGTTAAACACGTTGTTATGTCTGCATTAGCTGACATCTGTGTGGATATATAGATGTGAATTTCGCCAAAGTGGCGACTACTCAGCTGAAGCGAACTCTCTCCAATCTGGCAATCCTTGACCCACTTAGAAACTGTGCATCACATTTGAACATCTTTGGCATTATGTCAATAAAAGTGCTAGGACGAGTGCACGACATGGGGTCAAGGGCTCTAGAATGTCTCGTACCAGTTTCTGAAGTTTAGCTTCGTACTGTCAAGGCATACTATATATAACATAATATATATCGAATTTTTTGTGAGTCAGCACGTGATTTAAATGGACTGTCTAAAGAGAAAATAATTGCATTGCTGCACATGACAGGAATAGAACGGAGAAATTCAGCTAGTTTATCGCAGAAGTAGAGATGAGAACAAAATAATAATAGAGAGCAATTAAATAGTTGCAATTGATGAGGTATACCCATTTGATTGACTTCAACCAGAGTGTGTAAAATACGTAAGAGTGTAAAATACGTAGCACGTCAATCGATTAACTTAAGACAACTCTTGCATTTCAATTAATAACTATAATCATTTCTAGGCAGTGATAATTTCAAAGCGATTAATGAATTGGAAATAATATAAGTTATGCATAACCGGAGTATTTAATTTTGTGAGGTGTCATTTTGACATGTGCTTGTAACACGCCCTAATATCAATTTAATATTGAAAAGCGCTTATTAAAATGTGAATCCAGTCTTAAGTAGATGCCTGTACATAGTACGTCTCAACGTTAATTGCAATAGTCTGAGCCGGAAACGGTGGAGACAAGCAATCACCACTCCAAGTCAGCAATTTCTGCCAACACGTCCATCAATCTTTGCGTGGCTTCCAATTGAAATGCGAGCATGCAAAGCAATTTGAGGAGAAGCCACATTATTCAATTGAGACTGATGTGCAAAACTGGTGAGCTGCTGTTTACTTAGTACTATCCCTCCCCCTCCCTCCCTCCACTACTTTTCCTCGTTTTTTACATACTTGTAGTTCAGGGGGCGCCAGCCCTCGAATAGCTGCAGTGGACGATCCATTGACTTGGTGTTGGTCTCCAGTGTCTCCTCAATAACGGGAATGTCTCCTACGGGTGGCACAACCACGGCTACTTCTGGCGACGATGTTGTTGCTTGCTGCTTCACCCAGTCAGGTATATCAAATTTGGCAGTCGCCACGTTTGATGCATTTGCGTGTGAAGGACTCGTTGCTGCATCCACGTCATGATCCTTGATGTGTGCTTCGGCGCTGGAAAATGTAAAAAAACAGAAAAGGGTTTGGGTTCTGGCTTTTGTGCAAAGTGCTTAATTATATTTGGCTTTT
This sequence comes from Drosophila cognata, assembly GCA_035041535.1. NCBI lineage: Eukaryota > Metazoa > Arthropoda > Insecta > Diptera > Drosophilidae > Drosophila > Drosophila cognata. Next base: position 3,743,704 of record JAWNLC010000571.1, on the reverse strand, counting down.
GCATACAACGGACGCACCCTGTCTGACAGCAGCTTCTTTTGACCCTTCCGCACCTCAAAATACGTCCGAGCCAAAAAGGAAGAAGCCAATTGCTTTCGCTTTCGCTTTCAAGACGACTCGGGAAATGAGGTCATTTCGGACTCAACTGCCAATTAGCTGGCTTCGCAAAAACGCTTATGCGAATACTAAAAATATTAATAAGCGGAGGCACACCCTCAAATTCACAGACAGCTTTGATTTGCCCAGTTTAATAGGACAGCAAAAAAAAAAGTCTTAAAACGAACTGTTCTAGATACTTTTCGAAGCAACCAGACTTTAGATATACTCATCGAAATGAACACTAGTACTAACCAATAATCAGTACGCAATTTCTAACAAGCTAAATCTTTGAAGAGCTTCAAAAAGATAGAAATTTGTGCCTGCACTGTTTAATAGTCTTATCATGACCCACAGAACTACTTACGGCAGCACTTACTTCAAATTACGGACTAATTAGCTTTGCTATTGACACTTTCGATTATCCGACTTACTTAAATAATATTTACTACAGACACTTCAATAAAAATACTAAACATTTTTCCCATTTCTTACAATTACAATACCAAAATCATGCTTACAGTTTTAAGCATATCAACAAATAAATGCATAATTGGGTTTACTCACCTGGGGCTGGTATCCACAATTGGCAGGCTCTGTGAGGTGAGGAAGTAGGTGATGAGGACGGAGGAGATGAGTGCTGCCAGCATAATGACTGCCGAGATGACAAGACATGTCCTGGAGACATAAACACCCGATGGTGGACCATTGAACACATATTTCTGACCATTTTTCGTCTTTAGCTGACCGCCTGGAACAAAAGCAATAATAAGATCTGTTAGAAATGGTTCCATGAACGGCACGAATACGAAGTGCCGCAATTGATGGGGGGGCCAAGAAGTTTAACGAGTGTGTCATAAAGTTTTTATGTATTGTCCAATCGTTTAAATGTTGCATTTACTGTGCACTGCAACATGTCTTTAGCCTCCTAACGAAGTTAATGGCATTCCTTGCATTCCGATGCATTATAAAAACTTTCCATCAAATAAATGAAACACTTCATGTAAGGAATAAAATGTAAACAGAATGTGAATCAAAATGATTTATCGCATTATTTAAAATGAAGGAAATTCAATATTATCGAACCATTTAGTTAGGTGTTGAGTTAGCCAAAGATCATTAAACTCGATGCAGCAAATAAAATTTATGGATGGCGAAAACTTGAGTGAAAATGAATGTGTGGCTCATTTATTTTAGGGTCCGAACATTTGTAGATAGACGAAAGAGCCGGCAATTAGCCTATGCATAAACAAAGAGCATTTAACAGTGCTGCACAAAAGTTGATTCACACATAAGCAAGATAAGCAACGGCTGGGAAACTTATCTCCAAGTTGCTCTCATAATTATAGTGGAGCACTTTTTTAGAAGATGTGCTAATCATATATTATACGTTATCTTGAAGAAGCTTCTCAGCGATTTCCGTAACTTCTACTCTGTTAAAGGTTATCAAAAGGTGTGATTATCAAATACCAAAATTATCTTTGGGAAACTTGGGAAATTCTTGACGTGATTTACGTTCTTTAGTAAAAATTCTTACACTTTACATCTCTGCTAGAAATCTCATTTCATTCGTGTCTAGATCTCGTTTGAGATACTACCTCAGTTTATCTATTAGATTATTTTTCATACCATGGCTATCTACACTTGATGCTTAACTTTTACCGCCCACTGTTCTCAAATTGAACATGAGCAATGAACGCGAGCAGTAGCAACGCACGCGTTGAGCATATACAATTATCGATTAGCATGATCCAAACAACCTGCGTGGTTCGCTGGTCTTTTGCTGTAAGCCACAATGGGCCAGCCACATTGATGAGTGTTTTATGACGTGTGCAAATTAAAAAAAAGACAGAGAGCGAGATAGAAAGATAGAGAGAGTCAGGGGTGCTTTTCCATCCAATTTAAGTGGTCTAATGTCAGTGACTTTTGGGCCCGACACATGTTACTTGCTTTTAATGAAATTGCAAAAAGGGGGCTAACAAAGTTAGCCACAAATAATAACACAGCTTTCTACCAGTCACTGTGTCTGGAAAATACCTGCTGTTCACCTGTGGGGCCAACATCTGGTGCTGCAACCACCGGCACAGCACACCCACTACTGGCTTTGATCTTCGTGCCACTGGCACATGGAATTTATGTGGCACATTTTTTTTAATCTTTTTTGTAGCAGCCACCAAATTAAAACTTACACGAAGTTGATTAGTGCCAGTGAAATGGATCATGTTTGGATGCATTTTTTTGGGAACTGCCAAGCGGATAAATCAGTTGTCAGGGATTTGTAACTTACGCTGAAAGCTTTTTACGAAAAAAGTGTTTCTCCGCTTTTCTCAAATTTTTAGTTTTTTATTTATTGTTTGTTTAGTTTCGAGTTTGCGGTTGGGTGAGAAACGATTGAAGAATTTCATTAAATTTGAAAAAGCGAAAACAACAACAACACACAACATATGCTGCAGCCCACGTGTGGGAGCTGCTTCATTAACGGCAGACATTGCTTGAACACTCCTCCCCTGCTCCGAAGCACACAAAATATATTATATTGAGTACATATATATTTTTTAATATGCATAAGTCGAAGTTTAAATAGCATCAAGACACAATAAAACAATCAAATTAAGTTGTGAATGAAGGGAAATGTCTACGCATGTCTGTATGTGTGTGTGTTTGTGTGCGTGTGTGCGTGTGCGTGAGGCGCCAATGTCTCTTGTGGAAACTGGAACGCCCACGAGCTTGAGCTCGAGTCGGTAGCGAGCATTGAAATTAATTCAGGCATTTCGAGCTCATAAAAGTTCTTAGTAAATTTTCAACGAATATTAAATATAATATTTATAAAATCAAATGACTAACATTGAGCTGGCAGCATTGAAATTAATTCCCTAATTTCGAGCTCGTAAAATGTTGGATGAATATGTCAAATAAGGTTAATAAAATCAAACAATTCGTAAATTAACTAACTGACATAATACTACACTCAGACAAATGAATGAAATATAAATTTAAAAATCTATTCTAATTCTATTTTTCACAGAAAAATTGACAGCTGTGATAGCAACGGACAATCATTTAGAAATGACTTGTTATGTTTATCAGAAATTTTGGGAAAATGATTCTTCTTTTGTAATTATTTTGTTAATTTTCCGAAAAATATTTATTTAAGTGGTTATCATTTTATTTTAACTATATTGTCAAATAAAAATAAATAAATACTATTTAATCCATTTTTAATATGGTAAAACACTTATTTTTGTAATTAGGAAAATTTTGAAACATACCCAAAAATCTGTCCTTTGATATAAAATCAAAATGCAAACGTTTTCTAATATTTTTCGAATTGTCGAACTTGAAATTACGCAATTTCGCAACGAATCCATGAAGCGAACCCCCAGCTTGACTGGCGCCCGCTGCCACCCCCACACATGGTACTGTAGATGAATCTGATGATGAACATTTTGGTGGTTGTGATGGTGGTGTCGATGATGATGATGATGATGTGGCTACTTCTATGGCGGGGTGAGCGGTTGTTGTTGTTGGCGCATAGATTGATGCATTTTGCAGTTTGGGATTTGTATAGGATATGATGGCTGTAAGTATGCGCGAGAGAAAAGAGAGAAAGAGAGAGAAAGAAAAGGAGAGAAAAATGCGAAAATGTTGAGCAAAATGAGTTAAAAGCCAGGTGAATGTTTTTCTTTTATTTTTTGGTTCAAAAGAAAATGAAAATGCAGTGAAATTAAGAGTAAATGTGTAAAGTGTGTGTGTAAAGTGTGTGTGTGTGTGTTTGTGTGCGTGTGTGTGTGTGTGCGTGAGTGTGTGTGTGTGTGTGTGTATGCAGTGTAATTCATGTCGAATCGATGCCAATGAGCAAACGCAACAATTAAAAGGCATTAAATCAAATTGACGCTCCTCTGATTGAGTGCAAGGGGTTGGCTATCAGAGGGAAGTGTATAAGTATGGGGCGATCGCTGGCACGTGGCGCGTTGGGGGTGCGTCTATGTTGTTGTTGTTGCAACAAAAGAAATCGCAAGCGAAACGAATTCGATTGCCGGCGCTAAATGTTTGAGGTTTTTTTTTGTTTGCTTTACATACTTTGCCGATGTATACGCAACTACCTTATTATCAGAAATAGAATGAATTCGCAGCATGCTCAGCCGTACTGATCGTATATATATATATCTATATATAGAACAGCCAGCACCCCAAATTGTTTCTTTGCCAATCAAATCAGCGGCTGATTAAAAATAGCATTAGGGAATTTTTGGTGGTGATTAACAGCAATAATGAAATAGATATTTGCCCATATCCCAATATTGAAATAGTTCAATTGTTATAAAAAAAAAACCATGCCAACAAAACTGGAATTTCCGTAATCACAATTTAGGTACACAGAGAAAACTAAGGCATTTTATTTATAATCTAGTTTTAAGAAAATTAAAGCTTAAACTACAATTAAGAATGTGTTCTTGCAAATGGGCATCAAACTGTTTTCCAGGTTGTTCATATCAAAATTAACGCACTCAATTTGGAGAATTTACTCAAGGCTTAAGATGTTTGCCGCTTTGTTCACTTATGTTTTGCGTTATATTTTTTAATACTTTTTGTCGCCGGAAAACCACGCAATGAATCACCAATCCGGTTGGTCAGTCAAATGAAACCGAATGCTTCGCCAGCTACTCCAGTTCGCCATTCATTCGATTTGCGTGAAAAGGGAGAAGTTGTGCGGCCCATAAACCCAAAATGCTTCGCTCTTAGCAATTTGCTAATAACAACACACGATCGTTGTACAACCGTCAGCTAGTGGGAGAGGGTGTGAGAGAGTGGTATATCTTTTGGAGTCAATCATGCGTTAAATATTCTATGGGCAAATGAACCAGAGTTCAATAACAGCAAAACCAACGCATTAAAAACATGTTCGACTTTGATCTTGAATAGGTCGAACAAAAAAAGCATTGAGCTCGTAAAAATTGCTGGAAATCGAATTACAAGCAGCCAAAATCGTATGTGTAATTCTTGAGAACGAGTACTGTCTGACATTAAGTTGGTTTTGTGTGCTTTTGTCTAAAAGTATGGAATTAAAGATATTGCGGGGGTGTGCGTAGGTTTTTTGTCAGCAAAAAAGATAAGCTAACTCTAGGCCAAAAAAAAAAATGGATATATTGTAGAACAAATATAGACAGCTAAGAAACTTTTTTGTTTTTTTTTTTGTTTTGGGCCAGCTGCAACAAATGTTTTGTTGTGAAAGACCAGAGTGCTGATAAGTAGAGTGTGAACTACAACTAATTGGTTTCCTCTCTCTCTCTCTCTCTCTCTCTGCAGGTGTGTGTATAGGGTGTGTGTGTGTGTGTGTTACCCAAATGCGGAAAGAAAGAGTTGTATTTACGTCATTGCAAGCTTTCAGCTGCATTTTTTACTCCAGTGCGCAGGAATCTTATCTTATCGCCTGAATCGAAATCACGGAATGACAGACAATCGCTTTTTATTTGTGTGGTTTTTCGTTAATTGTATATGCTTCATTCACTTCCCGTTCCCATTCCCATTCCCATTCCCATTCCGATACCCATTCCGATTCTTATTCCCACATTCTCAACACCTCGTTTAATGATAACCCATATTGGAAAAAGAGTTAACCGGGTCGACAAGTGGGTTATTTAAACAACTTCTGCTTTGTTGTGCGTGTTTACAAGTGCATTGCTTTCTTCTCCCTGCCAGAGTTGGGCAATCGCAACGAACAGATTTATGAGTTGGAAAAGATGCCAACCTCTGATACACCGACCCTTGATTAACTTTTCTGCCTTTTGCTCTTTCACTCTTTCACACTCTTGGGGGGGCAATTGCAATGTGTGGCGATGTGCCACATGCTCGCGATCTGTTTGCAACATTTACACTCAAACAGAAAACTGTTCTACCGTTGCCTTCTTTAATTTTTGAGTACACATATGTTCTTGCATATTCTCAGTCTGTCTGTTTATTCTTCTCTGAAGAACGCGACTGTTTTTTGAAATAATGCCCTCTGGAATATGCAGATTATAAGCAACATGAAATAAGAACATTTTAAAGTACAAAATCCCATTCATTTTTTTTCATAGTGCAGCATTTACTTTTTGTACGCACAGCCTGTGATTTAACCGCTGCTCATTGACCTAATTCCGGTCGGGCAGAGCAGCTCTCCAAGGAAAAAAAAAACATAAATAAAATAAGCTGACAATTTTCGCATTAATTACAAGCAGTTAACAGATGTTGGCGCTGTGACATGGCACAAATCGCAAAAGAAAGCAAAATATTTGTTTGTCTTCACAGTTTTCAGCGGACTCTTGACGAACTGAGTAGGGTTGCCCCCACTTCCAAATGTAGGTCAACTTTAATTTTACAAAAAAAAGTTTATTTAGTTTCACATTGCACATGAAAAAACGACTTTCTAATTAAATTGTTATTAATAATGTCGCACACGTAGCCAAAATGACTGGAATTACGAATATCAAAAGGAATAACAAAAAGAACAAGCATGAAAAACATAACATAAGATTGTTTGCTGATTCTTCATGTTTTTATTTCATATATTTTTCTCTTCTTGTCATTTGTTCAGCTGAACTGTTAAGCTCGAGTATTTGAAATGAGTTGACTGAACTTCGCAGTACGTGTGTGGAACTGTGAGTGGAGGAGGAACTGCCAAAGCAATAAATATCCAGTATTCAGCAAGTTACCCAGTTTTATTGCCCATATTGTTTTGCATGTCTCTAATGAAGCGTTCAGCATTGCAATTAACCGAGTCTGGGACTTTTAAAGTGCCATTGATTCGCAGGTTGGGGCAACTGTAGTTCTGCAGAAATGTCCGCCGATTTATGCTGGGGATGTAGTACTCCACAATAAGTTGCATGCACTGGCGTAATAAACAATTCATTTGTTGTCGCACCAAAATTCCAAATCTAAACAAACTTTCAGCTCCATACGCAGTTCATATTGTGGTCATGTTTGCTGTTTGCCTTCTGGGTTTACAGTTTGCTATAACGCCTCGACAAAAAAACAAATTTGTTTATTTTCAGCTCTTTGAAACAACTCTCTGGACCCAACGCGTCTTCTTTGATTACCGCCGACACATCAACAAAAGGGCCAGCATCATCAACTTTATTTATTGTTTTTTTCTGGAGCTCGGTTTTTTTTTCTTTTGATAAATTCAGCAGAATTTTTTTATTCACTTTCTAGGGCAGGCAATCGAAAGTGAGTTATCAAATAAATTGTATAATCATTTATCTAAAATTTTGGATTAACATAACACGCTAAACTCACTGTGTAGTTATCGAATATTTATGTTAATCAATAGATTTGCATACTGATCTGAAGTATTTCAAAATATCTAAAATAAAAACAAAACAAACTTGGCAGCTAATTATGCCAGTTGCTAATTTGGCAGCCAGATGAGTGGGAGAAGTTCGCTTTGGGTCACATTTCCGGCGCCGAGAAACTTGAAAACCAGACGCATTATTTGCACTGCCCTACAGTGGCAGCTGCAGACAAGAAATGCACATATTTATAATGATGTCTCTCAGCAAACACACAAGAAGTAACAGTAGCTATTTTTAACACACCGAAGCTTAAATACCCTAGCAGAATGGTTGTCAATGTACTGAAATGGCAAGTGCATCTGGTAAGTTCCCGTAAAACTTTGAATTTTTCCCTAGGTTTCTCTATTATACAGTGCTCCCACCCGACATACATATATACTGGCAGCAGCAAAAATACACATTTCACTTAAGCTTCATCAAGATAGATTTCAAATAGAGCGACTAATTTGCGTAGATAGGAAATCTTTACGACATTACTACTTTATAATACCCTCGGCAAGTGTATATGATGAGTGACAATCATAGCCGGCAACAACACATTGCGACAAGATGTCGCACACAACCAAATCTTAGCCCTGGGAACTGTCACCACTTGACTTCACCTTGAAGTGTAAATCAAAGAGAGGGAGGATAAGGAGGAAGTGTGCTTCAATCTCTGCTCGAGTGACTGCATTCGGCATACAGAAGATAATTTGGCGAGACAAATAAGCGTGGAGAGAAGTTGAATGTTGCCAGCTTCTTCGGCTGTTTGCCATAATTTATCAACGACGACATCTTGGGGCAGAGCAGTGTGGGCGTGGCAACAGACATTGCATTGCTAATGACACTTACCCCTCTGCAGAGAGCAAACACAGTGCCTGTGGGCAACTTGCAACATTCATTAGGCATGCGATTATCATTATGTAAAACGCAGCTGATATTTATAAGAGATTAAAGGGAGTGACAGACAGATGAAGACGAGAACAAATGCTGTGAACTTCAAGGAAAACACGTTGTCCAAAATAAGCAAAAATATAATAAAATTTTAGCTTTATTTCTGCCATAAGATTCACAAAACTCTGCCTGTTGTCTCATAAATATTTGCCAATGTACAACACGAAATATAAAACTAATAAAATTATATGACTTTGAATATATAAGTATATTAAAATGCAAACCTTTAAGTTGACATGAAAACACATTTTTATGGATCATATTGTCTTAATTAAATTTTTTATATTTTTTTGTTATATAAAGAATAACTTTCTTATGAGCATCAACGAGAGATTCACATAAATCAGTGTCTTTGTAGGATACATTTAGGTTATCAATTACAGTGCTTTGGGTGGCTTTTTGTGTGTACCTAGCACACACATGATCTACGAGCATTTAATGGCTTTCAGTCGGCAACAACAAAATTTGACACTTGTCGGTCGACGGCTAATTTGCAAATTAAATTAGCGTTCATTCTCATTTGCCGGCTGGAAATGACGCCATGACGCCACCCAAAATGCAAATTCAAACTAAAAAAAAAAACAACAGCAACAACAACAAATAAATATATAACAAAGCCGTCGTCAGTTATCAACATCAGTGAACCACAGCCGAAGTTAATTGCCATTAGCTGAGCAGAGAGCCGAGAATTTGCTCAGCTGCAAACAAATTTTTATTTGGGCATGTCAAAAGCAACGTGGTCGAAAAGCCATAAAAAAAACACGAAGCAATAAACCGAACAATGAATATGTTTGCCAGGCAAATGGCATTATATTTGCTACCTGTAACTGAACAACTCTGGTGATCTCTAGCCAGAATATGGCTTGCCTGAACGAACCTCGTGGCGTGAGATCATAAAATAGCCCACTAAACGTTGCATATGAGCAAAGCAAACACTTACAGCACAATTAGGGAATTTTTTTACTTAAATATAAGCGATATTAAACTGTATGATAAAATAATTTTGATCATTAATCGTGCGAAGATATTTTATTAATTAATAATTTGATTAGTTGGAGTTGTTATAATCAAGCAATCAAGTTCTTAAATCAATCTAACATCACTTTTGATCAAGTACTGAACATGAAGATGTTCATTTCTGGTACTTCATTTAAAAACTACCTCTAACGACTATTTTTAAATTAAATTTTTTCATCATTTCATCAACATTTAAAAACAGTGTAAGTGTGGCAATGCGTCTCAGAGCGATGACTGGCGGCTACACTATAAATAAATTACTGAGCAACTCTCAATTTTAATTAACAACGACACGTTACCCAACTAACAACACCGAATAGTATAACAATTTTTTTTTTTTTTTTCGCAATTTTGATTGTGTTACATACAAAAGTGTAAAAAAAAAAATTGTTTTTTTTTTGTAAACCGACTTTGACATGCAATCTGGTTTCAGATGGGCTCGTGATTTGCCATATAATTAAGTAGTTGGCAATTTTGTAACTGAAATTAATTCAAGTGCTTTAACCAATTGTCACACGCACTTAGCAAATCATCAGAAATGTGTTTTACAATAAAACCCGCACCGCACAACTGCAGTTAAGCAATTAACGCTGTTCCTATTGAAAATGGATACACTCATGGATACCCATGAGTATGGCAAATTAGTTGAATACTTAACAACTGTTTGAAGTGCGAGACACGCTGTACTGTAATTGCAAAGTGTTCAATTGCATATTTTTAAATTTATTGTTGAACGCAACAAATGCAAAGTTTATTGCCTTTTGTTCAGTCATTTATTTGTGACTTAGCAATTAAGTTATTCTGAGGCGCTATCTGTTAGCAATTTATTACAGTTTTTCAGATTATACGTTAAGCTGTCGTTTAATGATATAGCATTTAAGTTTCCGACACCTTTCAAGCAATTATTGGCCTTGCTTAGAGCCAGCCCCAAATTACGACATTCAGCATGAATATAAATCGGCTACTAAGTGAATGCCATAGTAAAGCAACAATATATATAATCATAATGCATAATTTCCTATTATTAAATATGTTTCTTGTGACTTTGACTTAGTTCTAGTTTCATGTCCTTCGCCGGCATTGAACTGTCGCCAAAATCGACAATAACACATGAATTTGTTAGGTATTTCCAAAATTTCCGCTATACAAATTAGCCTCAAGTTATTGGCTAGGATCTCAATTTTAGCGGCAAATTTTGTGGGCCTTTACTTAAGACATTTATTCTGTACACTGAAGGGTATACCAATTTAATAGAGTACTTTGCAGAAACTTTTAAATTTGACTGAAAATTAATCCAGGATTGGAATTTTTAATTAGAATTGTAAAATACATATAAAACCATAATTAGTGGATAATTTTGCAACTAAATATTATATCAAAAACATTGAAATTATTCATGTTCATCGAAATAAATACACACAAAGGGTATCTTATAGTCGTCACAATCGGCTTAATATTATTTTTCTTTCTTTTTTTCTAACTGTTATATTCGATTTGAATGTTGTATGTTTACTTGGAATTATTTATTTCGTATTATATTTTTTTCTATATTTTTTCGTTTTCGTTTTCATTTAATTTTTTATGCTTTTCATATCACGAACGAGGTGCGAGGCATAATCGAGTTTTAATTTGGCCTGATGCCAAATTAGTTTTGCTCTCGTTTTTACCCGCCTGGCACTGACATTGCCACAGTTTCGTTGCTCTTGTTGTTTTAGTTTTAGTTGTTTTTGTGTGAAAGTATTTAGGTTTTGTTTATCAGCAAAATTATTTATGGGCACTGTCGAAAATATATGCTTCAAATGCCTACAAAATGCGACACATTGCTTTGAAGTGATGGAAATAAGTATATAGGTAATTCAGTTGGAAAATACTTGTCGATTAGCTTAAGTGTGAGCGTGGGTATTTGGATTTTAGCCGGTTTTATGTTCAGCACGCATGCCACATTGGCATTGAGCCGTGTGATTTATAGCCAAGCATTTATCTATGCGCCAAGCCGAGCTTCGGTCTTGGTTAATTTAAATTTAATGAAATTTTTTTTCATTAAACCTGCCCGAGGGCTTGTCGTTGTCCAATTGGCAAAAGACAGGCCCACGCCAAGACAAGATTCGTTTTCATTATGACAATTGATTAATTGTTCCCTTTGTGGTATCCGTTTGCCAATTTAGAGCAGTCGAGCCACATGAACAAATTCCAATTCATAGTGTGCCAATTAAGACAGAGTTGTGAATAAAGTGCGTGGGCTCCAATTGAACTCAGTCTTCACTTCACTCTGCTGTCAGTTGGCAGCGTTTCATATATAGATACAATTGTATCTATGCACAGCACATCTATTTTGCATGACTTTGATCTGTTCCGCATTATGACAAATGGTCGACACGTTCTTTCTATGCTTAATGCAACTCAGGTGCTGGCTGCTATTATCTATTAAAGTGCAATCTACGCTCTATGAATACTTGCCGGCTTCCATAGATGTGGGAGCCTTTGTTGTTTGACCGGACTTCGGCAATAGATTATCCATGCCAACTAAATCACGATCTGGCTCCCGGCTTTATGCAGTTTTTTTCATATTTCATAGCCAGCAATCATTTTTAATGCCAATTTTGGTAAATTTTGCATACCAGCCCCCAAGCTGAGAGTTTATCGCTGGGTCGGTATGCATTTTAATACTCTGTACACATATATTAGTTAGGGATTATTGATGATTCTTCATCTATTTTTTAGCTAGGTACATTTTATTATCTACCTATTTTACTCGACTTGCAGTTTCTCATAACTTTCATAGCTTTTTATAACTCTAAAATTTGAAAATCCGAAAAACTACTGTACGGTATTTGCAAGTCGCTCCTTTTGCACCCACGAAGTTTGTTGTAATTTTCATATGTTTGTCTTGAAATCAACAACGAAAAACACTTAGCCCCGTTAACATGGCTAGCCATTAAAATAAATTATTTAATTTTATTATTTTCAGATCAAACTGCCAAATTATGCGCAAAAAATCCAAAATATGTGGCAGGCAGTCAGCTTAAAAACGATTGCAAAGATTACAAAATTGAAAACCATAAAGCTTAAATTGGTCACGGAGACAACTTAAAAGTTATTCAATTTAAAAATTACGTCAATAAAATGGGCTAACAGTTGCACAGCTACCGATTTGAGTCAGAGATGCCGCCCAGAAAATAGTTGCAGCAAAGCTGTGCAGCTGACTTATAAAAATTTGCATACAAAACAAGTATCGCTACACTCTGAAAAATTATGAAGTACTTTGTACTTAATGCAATAACAAACGTTAGCAAAAGCTGATTAAGGTCGAAAATCCAAGAGAAAAGAAGGAAATTCGTACTTAAAGAAAGTCTGTGTGTATTTTGGAAATTCATAAATCTTACACAGAATATTTACAATAAGTTATAGGTCGCTTTTTCTCAGAGTGTTTCAGTATATGTATTTACATGAACTGTGTTATTTATCTATATTAGAGTGGTTATTTAGTTAAACGATGGGCGTTGCACAATATGTGTCAGCGCCAATTGTTGGCTGGAGTTGGTTGCAGTGAGCCGCAAATTGTCTTTAATTGTGCACATTGTGCAGACACAGATCATAAGGCTGACGTCACAACATGTTGTTGATGTGTTGTTGTTGTTGATGTGTTGTTGTTGATCTGTTGTTGTCAGTTGCATTTGTGAACCATATGCAAATTGGTTTTTGGGTTCAAGAGCCGGCAAAGAGCCAATGTAAATAACATGTAGAGAAAAAGGCCAATCGATTTGGCGGTTAGGCAAACAATTTAAATGCAAATCACGTGTTTTTCTTAATGCACTTGATCAATTGGCAAACAGTCGTCTTGAGGCTGCCTGATCTTGAACTGAGAATGGAAAGGGAAATACTATGGAAACGATCGCCAATGAAAATGGACATTTGAATGTTAACGTTAATGGCGCAACTAGGTGAAATTAGAAATGATGCAATTGTTGCAACAAACAATCATTCATTTATTGTTATTGAACGCCTCTGACAGCACTTAAAAGAGAATTTATGATATTTTGATGTTGTGGTTGTTGTTGTTGTTGCTGTTGTTGCTGTGTAGCTTCCTATTTCAATTGATCCGCTCCATATCATATTTTTCTTAACTTTTCTCTGATGACTTTTACATGTCTGGTAATTGGACACCTTACCAAGTGCGACACTTAAAAGCATTGAAAATCATTTCAATTAACTGTCAAAGTGCTGAGAGGAAAAAAACGAAAATAGAAATCTGGTTTGACAACTCCATATTCGAGCTGCACTTGTGACTCAGGCCTATCTAGAGTTTGTTTATCGCTCTTTGTCATTTGACAGAGGTGCTAATTCTGTCGCCTTTTTGTCACGTGGATTATGCAAATCCAGATACCTTATCATGCCTGATTATGTAGATAGCACTAGCACAGCTGTCTGCTGACTGCTCACCAGATATATATATAGACATAATTCTAAGGTCAAGTTGAAGTCCAAACAAATAGCAGCTGCCAACAAATATTGCGATACTAATAAATTTTGCTAAAAAAAAAAAAAAAATATTTCTTCTTCCCCCTGTGAATTAATTTCATGTTGATGTTGTCGTCATCGCTGTGCTGCTACTAAATTTACATATGCATGAATCTACACACAGATACTTTATGTTTTGTTGTGTGTGAGAGTGTGTGTGTGTATGTTTTTGTGTGTAAGTTTCGTTTTCAGTTCAAAGCACTCGCGGCCACAGGGTCAATGTAAAATTGAGCTAACCATGTCCATGTTTCAGTTTCGTTTTCCATCTCTGCACTGAGAAAAAAAAGGTCTGCAATTAAGTCCAATATTATTCAGTTATGAGCAGGAAACAACTCTACAGCTTTTTCCTAATACCCAAATTCGAGATTGTAACATTTTTTCTGCATAAGATAATTACGGTTCTTCTCTTTATAAAATTGAGTGTGTTGCTTGAATTAGTTCCAGTTGTTTCTGGAATCAAAAACTAAGTTAACGAAAGAAACTGAACTTTTGATTCTTAGTTTAAGTTCCAGATAAAACATTTGTTTATAATTTTGAAGAACTTGCTACTTTATTCGAGAATTTTTGTGTCCTCAAACTTATTTGAAAACAAGCATTAGAAATTTGTAGACCAATGATGCTTGATTTTTACAAATTTCTCCGAGTGTAGCGGCGCCCTAAAAAATGCTGAATAGAAATGTTATTGTGGGGGCAGGGGATATAAACACCGACTGACACCATAAATTATCGCTGTGCTCGCATAAATTGCGTATTGCTCTGCCATCTAATTGCGATTTGAATGCGCTCTTAAAGTCGGTTTATTTAGCTGTTTGCCGATATTTAATTTGTTGGATACACACGCACTTACACAGATACACACATACACATATAGACACGCACAATTTGCGGGTTGTTGTTAGTTGCTTTTTTTCATAATCTTTTAATGATGTCTATTTCATTTTTAAAGCTTTGTTGACTCTAAAAATTGGATGTGATATTAACACATGCATTCAAGGTTAATTTTCAACTTAGTTAACACCGCTGTCAAAGAAGAACATTTGTTCAGCGCCTGCGACAGCAGTCGACAAAGAGGCAAGTTCAAGGCTTTGCCTCATTTTTAAGACCCAAAACGAAACGATCCGGAGCAGACGCTGCGCATAAGACCCTGATTTCAAAAGGCTGACCACGTAATTTATTGCAGTTTGTTTTTGCTTTGGCATACAGAAATTCCTGGAATCAAATTTGTATCCAAAGCGTTTCAGCAAAAGCAAAAAATGGCATTCATTTTAAGGCGCTGCACAATTTATCTTCATTGTGTCGCGATCACAATCTTATGGTCTGAAGCATGCTCAAGATACACTCAGAAAAATATTTATTTTTTTTATGAATGTTCTTAGATGTTAAAATATAATTCGCTTATAAATATGAATTATTCTGTATTTCAAATAATTGAGATGAGAATTTCTTAAATGTTGAGAATTATGCCCGTAGTTTAAGGACAAAACTATTTCAATTTCTTCTCGAAGTGCACAAAAGTCACGACAATCCTTGAAAGTTCTTTCATTTCATTATCGATGACATCAGCAACATCCGTTGCCGTTGCCCCAAATATATTGGAAGTTGATACAGCATGTCTTGCTTGTTCCGGCCATCTTTTTGTTTTTCTGGCATCATTTTGTGAGGCACGTACGAGTCGAACCTCGTGTTGCATTTGCATTGCGGAATCTCAACTACTTTTACTGGGTGTGTACTTGAAATATGACATTATATCAATCGTTCAATTTGATGGCAAAGATTTCTCGGAACTGGCGCCATTCAATGCAAACGTCTGCGGAATTTATGACGATTTTAGCTATTGAAATGAATATTAATTGAAATACTCGTTTGGTTTGTTCAGCATCCGCCAGTTGCCTTAAATGGAGCACACAGTTGTCAACGGTGGCCGACTACTTAACGCCTATATGCCGCTTAAGGCAAATACGTTTAGAATGCGAAAAGCGAACCAATGCGTAGTCTAATTAACATCAACAGATCCGATCGAGCTATATATGCATCTCTGTGTGTGTGCTTACACTCAAGCCCTAAAAAGAGGCGCAGCCAAAGTGGGCGGTCGGGAAATAACCGGCTCGTGCTTGAGCGATAGCAATCCAGTCACAACGTCAATGACTTGTACTAATGCACTGAGAAAAAAAAGTAGTAAGTGATCTCAACTCAAGTATATTACAATTTTAGATATATGACATTAGAAAGATTAAACAAAAATGAATCAAAACTCATTTTAGACGAAGCTCAAATATTATATAAACAATTCCAGATTGTAAAGCATGTTTGTACATTTTTCCTCTCTGTGTAGAAGATGCAGCAACATTATCGTATCTGTAATTGAGTGTCTGCCACAAATTTATGCCACTTGGTTTAATGACCCGCACGAACCCATCGATAATTGAGCGTTACGTGTTTATGGATACGCACTTATGCAGTTAATATTATGTTTTATTTGATGTTTCAATTTACCTGGACTTTCCACACCCATTATGGCATCGCTATCCTCTGTTCGTGCCGCATGCGTTAATATTAAAGAATCGTAAAATAGAATTTAAAAGCGTATCTATCTCAATGATGTCAGCTTCACTTAGTCAGGTAACAAACAAGCCTCGTAATTGTCTATTTCTAGGAATCGAAATAATTTGTTTGCCAAAATAACACAAAGAATAAGAAATGATCGTGGCATGCAAATCTTGATGCATTGGCTCATTGCGGTGACTAATTGCAGCTTGAATAGTTCGCAGAGCACTTGTTATTCAACTAAATGGCATTTTGTGTCACTGTGCAAAATAACAAATTTGCAAAATTTCTGCATTGCACTTTTCGTGTGTGTGCCGCATTATTCAAAGTCAAAATTGTTGCAAACATCTGTTGAATGAACTTTTTTTGAGGTGCATATGTGCGAAGACAGATGAGCTAATAGCAACAAATATTTATATATGCAATTAACAATCTAGGCTAGAATGGGCATATATTATAAACAAAATAACAAATACAGATGCAATGAATGATGCAAGAGACCATTGAGAAACAACGGGATAGCTGCTCATGAATGACATATGTTAATTAGTTAACTTAGTCTTTGTGGTCGTCGTGCTTCACAAATGCATATCTATAACTTAAACTAATAACTAAAAATATGCATTATGAACTTTGTATACCCTTGCAGATTGTCGTCCGACTGCCCAATTCAAGACTTTTTCATCAATTTGAAAGCAGACAGATTTTCTCCATTGATGATTACGATTTGTACTTTATTGGTTTGGAAGTGTTTGCTTTAATACATTATTGAACTTCCGTCTGCAAGGGTATGCAATGATGCAGTCTGTGTTTCGAATTATAGTTGGAACTCATAAATGCCAAACTCATAAAAATTAATTGCATAATAACTTTTATGTGGCTTACACACATAATATTATTTGTGCATAACAAAATCGGAATGAGTTCATAAATCCATTCTAATGACCCATAAATATCCATGAAATGGATTCCAAAGAAAGATATACCTATGGGCAAGTGCTTAATATCAATTGCATTTTAGGTTAGCACCAAATTTGAATGCAGCCAGTGGGCAAATATGCTTATATATATCTATGTATATCGAGAGATTTACGAGTACTCACCTTCGTTTACGTAACCGCCGTCCATGGTGCCAAATGTGTACACCTCGTTGCGGCTGCGACTTCGATTGCCTTTGAACACCTTGGCCACGACCTACGTCTATATTGAAACACACAAATGCTGGAGAGGAGGGCTGGGTGAGGGGGGTGTGGAGAGTGTTGGCAGCAATTCTGCTATCTGTATCTGGGCGATGCACTCGACACCTCAGCTGGATTTGTTGCTGTAGCTCTCTGTTCCGCGTTCTCAGCGATTTTTATTTATTTATTTTTGTGGCAAGATGTTGCTGTCTGCCTCTTGGCTGGCTATTTATTAAAATGTATTTGGCGATTTCACAACGCTACACACTCCACAAAAATTAATGAAAATATGTTGTTGTTGTTGTTGTTGTTGTTTGTGTTGCCCAGCACTTTATTTTGAATGGGGCATGGCCTGTTGAAGCAGCAGCAACAGCAGCAGCGGCTGCACTGTGTTTATTATCATATATGGATATTTTCCTAGATGCCTGGCATCTTGTGGCACGTCTGATGGCGAGCTCCAGTTTCATCTGCTACCATAAACAAACAGGCGTTGTAGCGGCTTCGTCCCACTGTGCAGAGTGCGGAAATGTGCTGGAATAGTAGTACGTATCTAGCAATTGTATCTGCAAGTCCTCTTTGTGCCTGTATGTGTGTTTGTGTGTGAGTATGTGTGTGTGTGTTTGGGGCAATTCTGCTGAATTTGCATGTGCCTGTGGCGCGTATTGGGGTTTGGCGTTTCTAATACTTGATGGTAGTTGCTGGTAGATGGTTGCCTGCAAATAAATGAAAGAACGCGGCACACATAAATAATCAAGTTACACTTAGAGAAAAACAATTCTCTTCATTGAAGTACAAATTAAATATAGTTTCTAGCTTTGGCTTATTGAAATTAGTTCTTATATAAAAAATACATTTCATTATTGATTGCCAAATCGAAAAAAACTTTATATTCTTTGAATTTTCAAATTGAATTCTTAATTTCAGTTAATGTAGTTTTATTGCCATAAACTTTGGTATTATTATAAAAAAAAAAATTTCCCGAAGTTTCATTTGAAAAAAAAATCTGTCTTCATTTGTTTTCTACCATTCAATACGAAATTCACAATTTTTCGTTGAGTGCACAAAATTGGACGCTGATAAATGTTGGACCCTATGATGACCCTAGGATGTCTCGCCGAAAAACATTCGCTGTTAAATGAAATGGGCTGGGCTCGTGCAAAGTGCAAGCCAATGAGATGAACTCTCAGATTTCAAGGCGCTGTCATTGCAGAATTGCTTGTCTGCATCTGTATCTGTGTCTGTATCTGAATGTGTATCTGTGTATCTGTGTATGCTATAGACCATTGCCTGCTAGACAGCCGACTGTTCTAATTTTGGATAAGAGCCATCAGCGAAAGAGAGAAAGATGCCTTGACATTTGCCTGACTTTGCAAAATGTGCGGCTGCATTTTTAATGAGATGAGATGCGAGGCAAGCATTGCGAAAATCCCTCGAATGCCGCATGGAACCGACAGACAGGCTATGTGGGGCAGATTCATGTCACCGTAAATCAGTATCTTAAAAGTGAATCTACAAATGTATTTATTTATTTTATTTGTTTATTTGCCTTTTTTGTGTGACACTTGATTTAGGCAGAAAACAAATTGAAGGTTTGAGAGTTAGGACCAATTTACTATTTATATTTCAATTTCAATTGATAAGTTTTTTCACTTTCATAAATTGATTAAGTTTCCATGCCAATATAATAAAAATGAATAATAAATATTCATAGAGATATGTGAAAACACATCGTTTAAGCGCGCAACGATTTCATTCCTATTTTGGCCATGTCATAAGAGTCCATTAGACCAATTCAGGCATAAATCGCATTCGAGTTTAGCCATTTGCTTGGCTTCGTTGGATTTTCACGCCAGCTGGCATAGCTGTTGTTTGCATGTTTTAACTATTAGTAAATACATTTGGAGGTACTTCTGCAAAGCGTTTTTGATCTTAAGTGCACACATTTGCTGACGTCACTTATCCAATATTTGCGGCATAAATTGAAAAACTAATTTGAACTGTAAACACATAGTTGAACTGAAAAATCACCGTGTTTGTTTGTTTGTTTATTTTGTGCCGTTTTGAAGTAGCAAGTTCAATGCCAAAATCTACTCGCCTAATTATGCTAATAGCTGTTAGCTGCCAAAGTATCTCTTACTTAGGTACTTATCGCTCAAGTAGAATCCAAGTGAAATTCGAACCGCACGCGGACAAAGCTGTTGGGGAACTGCCTGTAAACGAAAGCCGGAAACCAAACGAAGCGTGAGTCGCAGTGATAAAAATTGAAATTGCTTTACCAAAAAGCGCCGAATTTATGCATATTGTAATAAAAACAAGAAGCAGTAGATGATGCACGGAGAGCGACAAATGTCTGGAGGAGCAAACAAGAGAGCTGCAATTGAGACAGCTCGCCTAGCACACACCCTGTAAGCAGTCCAGACCTCTGATGTTCACATGAATGGGACATAGTTTCTTAAAGAAAGTCTTTGTAATAACATTTCTTGGACCATCTGCATAGTATTCAAGTGAGCGAGCATGATAAGCTTATTGATTTGAGATTAAATATCTTAATTTCAGATTAATATTCCAAAAGATTATTAACTTTTGCTTAGATTCCAAGCTTAAGATATCTGGTCACTGACAGCTGGATGCTGATAAAGAATTGATTTGCATCTCTTTTTATATGTATGTATACCCCTTTGAAATGGCTACAGGGTAGCGAGAGAAAGAGTGGCATCAAATAAAATTGGCCTGGCGCTGACAGCGATGGGTAAATCATCAATGGATTCATACTTGACATTCGTTTAATCGACAAGAAACAAGAGTGAGCGAGAATCTAATGCCAAAAACGAAGCTGATCGTTTGACTTTCAGTTTGGGCAGTTGTTCAATTTGATCGAAAAGGCGGCGGCAAGCGAAACGAATTTTAATTGATGCCACAGACAGCGCGCAGAGCGCAGACCGCTGAGAAGAAGACGGAAGACGTCACTTTTTGGGCTGCCCCTGAGCGATTACTAGAACATATTACATGTGAAACGAGTGTGTGGCATACATAATTAATGCGGCACTTGATTAATAATCGTTGAACTCTATGTATGACCCGCAGCCTCAGGCCACGCCTACAAATTTTATTTTATTTTATTTCCCATTCATTTTTTATTGTTCTTGTTGTTATGATTGTGGTCGATTTGTTGTAACTATTAGTGCAGCATTATGCATTTTTAATGGAACTTTATTGAGTTAAATCTGTGGCTCTGGCCTTCGTTTTAAAATAACCCCTATCACGTCCCACCCTGTCCCCTCTCTCACTCTCTCTCTCTCACTTTTTGTTTGGCAAACAATTTAAAGAGCGACAATTTGATCAATTGATTTTTCATTTATGCGTTATTTATGAGTGTAAATATTTGAAGTTAACGACGGCTGCGGAGCCCATTCAGCTGGATAGCTTTTAATGCATTTAATTCAATACCACAGTGCCATCAATCAAATCTACAAATTGATTCCAAGGAAAGGGTATTTGGTTAACTGCATGTCTGTTGCTTGATTTTGGGTATCGAGTTAATTGCCAACACAAGTTCGTAATTATGTAATTGTCATCGTTGTCTTGTTGTTAAATTCCCGCTGCCTTGAGAGTGTCACAATGTCTGTTTGACCATGGCAAGGCTTTGTTGCGTCCACCACTTGTCCACCAAAATGACAAACAAAAAATAACTGCAGAAATTCAACTGTACTAATTATGCTAAGTGAATTATAGGCGTCTGACTGAAAATCGGAGTTAACTTGAGAATATAGTTAAATTTGAATACAGGCAACAAAAAAAACAAAAATTATGTTTGTCAGCCATAAAGATAACATAAAGTTATTGCGTCTGAAAATTGCTTTAGCCTTAATAAAGTGATGTTGCTGACTGGAGTGGGGATTTAACTGAAACCCTTTTTTAAATTGGTTTTCAAACAAACTACACATTTTAATAGTCAATAGTTAAGCCGTACTGCACAGGACTTTAAAGAAAATAATCGAAAATTTAAGGCCATCTCTTAGTTGGGGTTGGGTAATAAATGGTCACTTAACCTTTGTGCTTCATAACTACATATGCCTGCTTCAAGAAGCCAGTGCCCCCAAATAACTACTATTAAACAGAAACGTACTACTTTTGGCTTTAGGACCACTTAAATTAAGTGTTAAAGCTTCTTTAAGGTTAATAAGTCATAGTTATGCAGTAAACTTACATTTTTTATGCTAACACAAATGTTATGTCCATTTAGAAATTTAATTTATATTTATTGCTTAGGTCATTTGGTATCTTTGTTTATTGCAGTTGTAATTACAATTTTGTCATAACGCTCAACGCCCACCGATAGGCGACTTAATTGCAACCTGTCCACACTAATACTACTTTGCCACAGCAGCTGAGTGGACATATTACGTATACTCATTACGTATACGTCGCTGCGAACTTGAGTGCCGATCATTAGGCAGTTGCCAGCCACACAAAAACCAATTGAGTGTCAGTTCAGCTGACCATACAAAACAATAGAGCTCTCTCGTGGTCAGGGCGCGCCAAGGGAAGTGTATCGCAGTCAAAAATTTATTAGCACAAGTTTCTGTTATTGTTTTTTATTCTATCGACGACGACGTCATCGTTTGCTGTCACCCTTGACAGCTACTGTGAAGCGGGCGCAATAATAAATATATTTTCCAAAGATAAATAACATGCTTTGTTTTGGCTTGAAAAGTGAACGAAAAAACCGAAAGAAAAATCATAAAATCTATTGAAAGTAAATAACAAAAAAGTGGGTCATCGTTTAGGATCGGACTGCGGCTGCGGCTGAGGTAGTCGCACAAAGTGCCCAAAGAAACAAAAACACATCACTTATATTAATAGTCTAGAACAAAGTAGAGAGAATTTTCTAATTTGGCGCCCAAGCAAAGCGAATATAAATATTATTATGATCGCTCGCAGTAGTACATTAAAATATTAAGTTGGCGTTGCACGTGGCGAA
This sequence comes from Drosophila cognata, assembly GCA_035041535.1. Classification (NCBI taxonomy): domain Eukaryota; kingdom Metazoa; phylum Arthropoda; class Insecta; order Diptera; family Drosophilidae; genus Drosophila; species Drosophila cognata. The sequence continues at coordinate 3,721,106 of JAWNLC010000571.1, read as the reverse complement.
TGCTTAATATTACTTGCTCATAAATAAGCAATTACATTGTGTACGAATCAATATGTTTAATACATTTGTGACTCAACCGCAAAAGTTCAGTGCACTTTTGCCGGCATTTGAAAAGAATAAGACGAAAGCGAAAATTTATTAAACAGCTCAATAGATATTAACAAATTTGAGTTCCGGTCGATTGCCTTGTTGGGTAAAAAGCCCTAAGGCGTGATGGAAACGGCAGCCGATGCCGACAAAGCCAAATGCCAACATTGTTAGCAACTGTATTGACATGCAGGCCAAATTCGTCATAGCTTTTAAATTCTACACTAAAAGTTGCTAAAATTGAAATGTTTTTGTCTTCAACATAACAACAGCTGACATCATTTCAATTTGGCCTAAATAAATTACTTAATTCGCAGAATTGCAATAAAATGGTAAAATTGTTTATATTTGCCAACTCGTGAAGGTAATATACAAATTTTCACACACACTTGTGGTTTATTTGTTAATTTTCTAAATTTTTATTTTGAAGCGTTTTTTAAGAGTATTTGTCTGGCTATTTTTATAGCTGATCTTATGTTGGCGAAGACGGCCCAACATGGCCCAACTTGTGCCATTGGCCGTCACAAAGATGCTCTAAATCATCAACAACTGTTTTGATATCAACAATATATACTTTCATCCCACTTAAGCTTATTTTCAGCGCAAAGGTTGACGGAATGACGAATGCGTTACAAATTTTTCATGAAATCAGGCAAGTCAATTAACGGGGCCCAAAGTCGCTTTTGACATTTTCTTGTCAGCCAATCGCCGCTGGGACACATACAGTTGGACACTCTTGTTTTGTGGACAAGTTGTGTATGTTTTCGTGTTGTCGTGTCGTCTTGCCTCTTTTCGTGGTCAGGTGACGTAATTTTGTTGCTGCGATATCATTTCAAGGTTAGACAAAGTTGACGCTGTTCGCTGCGCATGAGTTGCATCAACTATTTATGCGGACACTAAGTGGCTAAAAGAGTGTTAGGTAGCTTTTAAGCCATTAACGTGCACATAGAGACAACCCATCTAAGTAAATGACACAGTTTGTCCTGATAGACTAACTGAGGCATTGAATGACTGACTAGCTGACGACCAGCCTGGACAAATGAATTAAGACAGAGTCTTGGTAAATTCGAACAGCAAGTAAATAAATGGACTGGTCCAAAAGAGTTTGGCCGAAATAATAGCTTATCTGTTGAGCATCTCGTGAGCCAGCGAACATGTAACACGTAATTTTTGTTACTTGATTAAAATAAGATCAGGAATTCAGCAATGAAATTCAGTAAGATTCATAACATTTTATCATTGCCTGGCATGAATATTAATTCTATATTCAAATAAGAAAAATCGATTTTTGGCTGAAATCTATGACCTCAAAAATGTTTAATATGGATGGTAGAACCACACTTAAATTTGTAAGCACAATATTCGATTGTAATGTAAAAATGAAACTTTTTATTACTATTCATTTGCCAAGTTGCTTTATAGAATATTTATAATCTCGCTCATTTCTACAACTGATTGTCAGTCTGCATAAGCTGGCTTATCTATTAAAAAGATACTTAATTTATATCTAAGAATAAATATTTGCGAAGCTCATATGAATATCTACAAAATTTTAAGCTGTGATATCGACTTGTCAAGCACTCTCGTCTGAAATTACTATACTTGTTTGACTTGAAAAAGAATTTCATCTTCATAATTTCCACTTAAATTCTTCTAGTACTGAGCACAATAATAAATTATGACATATTTGCAATACGGAACTTATCTGCGACAGGCATCTGCTGATAAGAGACGCAATCTTTTATTATAATAGCACATACTCGTCGCATATACTGAATAAAAATATTTAATTTTTAAAGTGGACAATCTATTGAAATACCTTAGACCGGAAAAGATAACGCTGCAGCAGGCTGATGTCATATCCCAAGCACTTTGCGAGCGTATAATTGAGTCAAGTAAGAATGCCCATATATGGAAGAGTTTTTTAGCACCCACTGCCCCAACCAACTTGCCACAATAGGCATTTCACTGGTAACTATCAGCAGCAATCTCTTCACTAAAAAAAAAGTTTCATTTTCTTTTGAATTGCGTGACAAAACTCGGCGGTTACACCTTCAACTGCACCACCAACTGCAATTGTCATATATATGTATATATATATATATTATTCATATATGTATGTATATGTATAGCTTATATGATATATCATTTTTCTTCGCTGCTAAACACGCATAAAAATTTAACGTTATTGCATGTTTCATGCTTGGCCTTTTGACCTGCCGGCGGGGCAGATGAAGTTTACTGATATAACCAAAAGGGTGGGGTGGGTGGTGGTGTGATGTAGTGTAGTGTGGTTGGTTGTTTAGTTAAAGAATAGTGTAGTGTGTGGGAGCCGTCATCAGCTACGCTTCAAGCTTAGACAGGCGTGTCCAGCTGGGGTCAACAGCTGCCCCCACCCCCGAAAAACTTTTGTGTGTCAAGTAAAATTAGTTACGCTGTGAATATGTATGTGACTATGTGTGTGTGTGTATGTGTGTGTGAGTGTTGCAGGTGGTTGTAGCTGTTGCTAACTGAGGCCAAATAGAACTGTCACTGCTGCACTTGACAGCTGAGGCTGCTCCGAGTCCAAAATATAAAAAATTTAAAGAAAACTGCTGGCTCATTTAGGCAGCACAATCAACATTTCATTCATCTTCATTGTCGGCCTGCATTTGCATTTGCCAGATTCGCTTTGTTTTGTCATCTGTCAACTGCGTCGTTGACTTCAAAAAAAACCTATATGCAATTATGTATGAACACTGAAAGAAATGTTACTCTAAACGTCAAGTATCGTCTAACTAAAACAACAAAATTTTGCACTGTGTTTTTAATCTCAAAAAAATCGACATTTTATTGTAGCGAGAATTCAAGAATCAAAGATCATTTATGTTTAAGAAAACAACTCCATATTTTAACAAATTTCTATAATTATGTTTGCTGTTGTAAAAAGAAGAAAACATATTTTTACCAAGTTTTCCATTTATGTTCGCTTCATTAATGTTTCGCTAATAAAACCATAAAATATATTTACAAAATTACTCATTAATGTATCGCTTTTCGAAAATATGAAAAATATATCAACCGTATTTTAACAAAAATTCCCTGTCAGTTTTCTCCCAGTGCACGTCGCTGTCATAGGTTTTTGGGGTTGCCCTCGCCTAATTGACTGATAAGCGAGCAGAGCTTATCAATCATATTGGGGCACATGACACACGGGCCTGAATGAGAACTGCGTGGCTTGATTTAATCTGTCTTTTTGGCACATATTCAATTTCTATTTTTGTAGATGCGCCCAACTAATGCCTGGCTAATTAAATGTGCTGCTCGCCTCACCCAAATAAACATTGCATTTCAAACACAGAAATGAAAACACATGCATGAAATTTGCTTTCGTTTTTATCACCAATACGTTAAACAACATTTGCACTATATAATATAGATTCGAGGCAATTTATACTGCAAACAGTCGCACATATTTGCATTTATTTTTAAATGGCAAACAAAATTGTCGTTTTATTTTCACATTAAAACAACGCACGACTTTTACGATGTGCCTAACCTTGAGGCTACCAATTCACCAGAAAACGAGAAATATGTTTTTTATGGGGACCAATATTGGTGATTAGAAGAAGTAATATGAAATATGCAAGTATAATAAATAAATTTTCAGCCACATTGTTCTTATGTATGAAATTCTTGATTTATATTTCTAGAAATTATATTTCTAAGAAATCAGCTGATTATTCTTAAGCTCGCTTCATTCAAAATTCGAGAATTTTCATTAACTTTCACAATGTAGGGTATTTGTTATTCGACTACAACCCACACATATCTTTCAGTTAATAAAATGAAGAGGTGGAAAATACAGAATGTCAAATGTTTCAAAACAATTGCACCAAACGCCTTGACGTACACACAATCAAAAAGCAAAGCCCAGTTTCCCACATGTTGCCAAAGTTTTCTGCATGTGTGTGCGTGTGTTTGTGTTTATGTGTGTGTGTGTGTCTGTGTGTGTACGTTGTGTTTGCTTTTGCCTCACATTGCACTTGAAATAGTTTCTATTCACATATAAATTTCATTTGTTTGGTTTTTGCTATTTCTATTTATACTTATGTTGTTCCCCTATACGTTAGCGATATAAGGTATGCTAAAGATCGCTCCATCTAATGTTGTTATTACTTCTTATCAAATGACTCATGAGAAGTCGTGTTGGATATTTGTGTTGCTTCTTCGGCCAGAGTCTGCCCTGCCAAGTGTAAACAATCAGATAGCAGCAATAACAAGGGGCGAGCTCAAGAATAGTGCATGAATTGTGCAATAAAATTTAAACTTTACGCTTATATGAACAAATGTGTCTGAGAGGAGTGAGGTTTTAACCAACGTTCTTCATATTCTTGGAAGTTCATGAAAAATATTTATACTGATTTTTAATTTTTTTTTTTTTATATCTATTTAAATGTTGAGCATTTGGAAAGGATTTATTGTTTGGTGAACTCGCGGGCTGAAACATTGAAACATTTTTCAAACTGCACAGCTCTCTCTATCCCACACTCTCTCTCTCTCTCTCTCCCACACTCACTCTCTCTGTCTCGCACTGAAGACGAATCCAGACGGGATTCGAAAACACTTGACTTTTAAAATAAAAAAATCTCTTATCAAAATACTTTTTTCATATCATAAGTTCTGTAGATTTTTCCCACTTTAACTGGCACAAGCAAATTGCTATCTATATTATAATATATATAATTAATATAACTATAGCCTTTATATTGAGTTTTTTCACACCGTAATAACTCTAATCATATTTCCCCACGGTGTTCTTTTCAATATATTTCCACAGAGCTTCCCAATAACCAATACTCAAACGTTGAAAAGTCGTATTCTGAGTTTCCTTCTATGGCTTCCCGCATTTGGTATTCTATGACAAAATTATAATTAATGCCAGTCAGGCAGTAAAAGGATACTCGCCACACACACACACACTCACTTTCTCCCCCTTTCCCATTTCACCGCTAGAAAAGGAAAAAGGTAAGACCAACAAATGAGAGAAACCGCACAAAAAAGAAAAAAAAATATTAATACACAGCTAAACGGAAACCGCAAAACGTTGCAATCAACTGCAGTTCGTTGGGCAGGTAAAGAAAATCGCACAGAAAATGGAACTGGGCGGGGTGAAAATTGTAAATGCAATTATGCAAATGGGTACCAAAAAGAGACAGTCGCCAAAGCGAAATGGCGGAGTAGAGAAAGGGTACCAATAAAAGGGTAATCAAATCAAAAGCAAATAAATACGCAAAGTAAAAGAGACAATTGATAAAGAAGAGCCACGGAACGAGCAATTAAACTGAAAATAAATCGAGAACACGAGCCAAAGGCCAAAATACATAATAAAAGCTGAATATATGTTGTCCCTTAATGTGGAATCGATATGTTGAAAGGCAGAGAGGGGTGGCCTTGTCCAAGGAGGGACTAGAACGGCGAGGGGTAAGTAATGAGAACCGATTGTTTGACTGCTCATCAAACCCATCCCTCACCCCTTCGAGGAGGCGATTGGGAATTTGATACGATTTTTGCTTTACCTTTTTGTGTGTTTTTTTTTTCTTTGTGCCAAAATTGCAGCCGCTGATGAGCTCAGAGCCGGAGGCAAAATCAAATAGGCAGATAAGAGCAGGCATGTTACAACAATGCCTCGCCCCGAAGCCGGATGAAACGAGCCTTACTACAGATAGATACATATACATATGCTTACACTCAGAGAAAACGCTGTTTCAAACTCAAGTACAAGAGGCATAGAATATCAATCGCTTTGCTATTAACATTCTAATCTTGAGTTGTAGTAGATATGTTTATGGTTGATTAAAAGATTGGGTTAACGCTTGAGTAGCTAAAATAAAATATAATCAATATTACTAATTAATTATTATTATGATATTTTAAGTTCGCAACTGTTTTAAGATAAGAACAATGTTTCTTAGGCATTCGAAAAAAAGTTTTCAATTGGAAATTCTTGGATGAGTTGGTTCTACCATAATTTAATTTTCTGTTTTTTTAACAGAATTTGAACTCAGCTTCAGTACACGATCATCTCTTTTTTCTGAGTGTATTTCGAACATATTTTTTTTTTTGGTATCTGCCAGATGTGTTGTTTGACCTTATCTGCGTAATTCTATCAAATTACAATCGAGTAAATGTTGTGGTTCCTGTGCTGAAATCTGATAAGCACAGCCCCTCCGACAAAATCGCTCTAGTGTTAAATTATGTGTTGACTGGGGCTTGCATAATTTTTGTAAAAATAGTCAATTGTCGCATGGATGGGCAGGCATTTGATTAATTAATGAAAAGTGTGCGCACATAGTAAGCCCAATATAATTAAAATGTCAGCCACACAATGCCAGGCATATCATTTTGTGGAAAGCCCAAGCTTAAGAGTAAATGGAAAACCGAGTTTGACTGTTGCAACTATGAGTCACGTTTATGGAATTCTCTTTTTTTTTTTGCAATTTTGATTTATTGACAAAAGAGCCTTGCGCATAAATTGTAGCATATTTGCGGTTGTTCCGGCACGGTTTAATGCAAAGTGCTCTGAGAATAATAATGCCGTCAGAAGCAGATACAAATAGCGACCACGATGACGATGACGACCCACTTAGGCGCTTGCCACGCTGAGGTAATCACAGTGCGCCTGAATTTTTTGTTGTTGCATGTATGAACGAGTATATGCAATTACGTACACGCCCTGTGTCCATTGATAAAAACCCACATTGTTAACAAGTGGTCCCGCAAGAGCGTAAAGCAACCAAAATGCGGCTGCATGCTGCAAGTGGTGCAAGTGGGTGCCGGTGCAACACCACCCACGCATGCCACACAGCAGGGTGCCCGCAAGGCAGACAAAAGTCTGGCAAAATTCAAAATGTGTAAGGAGAAAAAACATTGCGTAAAATTAATTTTATCACAAAACACGTCTTAAAAGTGCGCACTTGTTGAGAGTTTTAAAAGCTTTATTTATTATATCATTAATGAATATTATTTTTTAATGAACATATAAAAAATGACATTATTATTATTAATACATTGTAATTTGGAAACTGAAAGCCTAACTTTTAATAAGACAAATTCAAGTTTTTATAACAAAAACCGAGAGTTAGCATTGTAGCTATAATTGTCTATCGAGATATTCCAAATTCTTCAGCACACACAGAAAATACCGAAAAATATTTTATTATTTAAATATTAAATATTCTAGCACTTAAAAAGATGTGTACAAGTTTGGGAAAATCTGCAGTATAATTTTGAAATTGAAAACATGGTTTTAAAAAAAAGAGTTATTAGGAGAAGAAAACGGCGAGTTTCCTCTCAGTGCTGAGGGCTGCACTTATTTTTTTCTTTCTGTTTTGTTCGGAACAAAAAAACAAAAGCTGCACGAAAAATGCTGCCAGGCAAAACTTTCAAACAGCTGTTTTGTCGCGTGAACGCAGGTGGTGGAATGGTTGAAGTACCACTGCAGTAATCACAATAACAACAACAACAACAATAACATCAGGAACAGCAACAACTGTGTGAGCTGCGTCCTTGAGCTTTTGGCGTAACTGTGGACCCGGCACAAGCTGCAGCCTGCGAAGGACATTTACTGCTTGCCGGCTGTTCAAGCTGCACCCTGCACACATGTGAAAATCAATAAAACTCGTTCTACACAAAAGTTTACAAAAAGCACTTGCACATATTTTAAGTGGGTTTCTCCTCATCCCCCACCTCATCCACCAATAATAAATATGCTCGATGCGATTGCCGAAACTCACCAATAGTCCACTTGTGTTGCACAAAATTTTGATTGGTTTTTGAATAGAAAAATCACGCTTTAAATGAATTTCAGAAAAACACAAAATATATGGAAAATCATACAGCTTACGAAATGTGCAACAACAATAAAAACACGAGTTACATTTTGAGTTGGCAAAGTTTTGATTTGACTTTGATTAGATTCAAAACAACAAAACTAACACTAAACAAAATAAGCATTGCAAATCGATTGAGCATATTTCAAATACGTTTGTTGTTGCTGGTATTCCCTGGTCTTACTTGCATTAAAGTTAAGCATGATTGTTTGTTGGCTATATTGTTTTTTTAATTAAGTTTGATTTCTATCGCTTTCAGTCTTTATTGTTATTACCTATTTTGCGTTTGAATGAAATCAAATTTAGAATATGCCATTCGAAAAAACAAACAACAACTTGCAGCCAAAACTCATTTAAATTTTCGTTGAAAATGTGATACAATTCGATAAATTGGTATTAAATGGCCTAAGACGCCCCCACGCGCATATCGCCCACACGCACTGCGATAAGGGGCTCAGAGCAAAACATAAACAACAATACTACCAATAATAATACTAATAATAATACAAATTGTGGAAACTCTCTTACGTAGACGGGGGCGCTTGGCCCAAACAAAACGTTAGTTGGCCAACAAAAAAACTATACTCTCTCTCGTAGAGACACTGAGAAGTTCGCCGACGAGAGACGTGAAGCGCGCACTTCGACAACGAGAGCGACAACGACAACGACAACCTTCGCGTTTCAGTTGCGACAACAGACTGATTTTTTCAAACAACACCGCTGCTGCTGAGAGCGCGACGATGAGCGCAATACACAGCAGCAGCAGCGACGCCAGCAGCAGCAACGACAGCAACAGCAACAGCAACTGAGACGCCAGCAACAGCAAACGCCGGCAGCAGCAGCATTGGTCGATTTTTGCCAGCAGCGCAGTCGATTGATAAGAAAATTCAACTCACACACAAAGACACACAGACAAATGGAATGCTGCATACTCAATGCAATTATTCAAGAGCAATTCATTTGATTAATAACTTTTGATAATGCGTGCAACTAAACGTTGTTACAGATATGGTACAGATGAGAATGGGACAAAAATCGGAAATAAATCGATAAATATGCATGTATAAATAAATCGATTATTTTCATAGTGTTTAAAATTTAAATAAATGCATAAAGTTCTTATATAGGACAAAAAAAAAAACAACTTCGATAAGATATCAAATATATAAAAATAAATGATCAGCATCAGCAGAGCTGAAGATTTTTAATTTAAAATATAAGCTTTCGTATACCTCGAGCAGATCAGGCTTATTTAATTTATCGATAATTTAATCTATTTCCGTAATATTTATAATAATCGATAGGCGTTATCACCAGCAGCCACATGCTTTATTTTTTAAATCAAGATTTGCTACGTTATGTTGACAATGCATTTTTCTCACTGTATGCAAATAAATCTAAAATTTCATGGATAGACTTCTAATGATGACTCCAGCTCAGTTTTTGGTAACTATGATGGCATTCAAGTCGTGACTCAAGCGCAACGAGAGCTAGATTCATATATTTTGTTTATTTTTTTGTAAATTTTGCGGAATTAATGACTTGACCAGCCAATATTTGTCAGCACTCAATTTGTGATTCATTTTTTAAATTTCTTTTATTTAGGCAAGCAAACTCAAAATCTTATGTTTCTTGAGACCACTTAAAAAGGGTCTTCTATCGATAGCAAAGTGGCTAATAAAATATACAAAAGGACACACAGACAATAACGAACTCAACGAGCGCCAAGGCTGCAGGTGTAGCCACAAAAAATAAAAATAAAACTAAAAGAAACTAGATAAATAATGAAGCGACTCAGAAAGCGCGCCCATTGCCAAATGCGAGCCAATTAATTAGTACAAATTATGAAACAGAAATGGAAAAAAATAAAATAAATAGAAAACGGAAATGAACACGAAAATTCAGTTGAGTTATATGCTGCAAAAACGCAGCTCCACCTTCGTCTTTGAAATGTCCTTGCAGTTGGTGTGTCCTTCTCCAGCGACCTAAATACCAGGCAAAGGCTTCAATGCCGCATGCCCCATAAAATGCAAATGCCGCGAGTGTCTCACCATTTTACAGTTACTCCAATTTCGGGACTTTCTGCTTGTTAGCCAGCCTTATCCATGTGGGAGTTGTCCTATTGATTTAATTTCAACATACAACTATTTTGTTACAGTGTGTGCTTGCTAATTGAAATGCTTCCAACTTTGCTAAATATTCTCATTTATCTTCTTGTAAATTGCCAGCAAATAACAATCAGACTAACTGAAAAATTCAAAGTGAATGCATAGACTTAGATTAAGATTTAAGATTATAAATTTTGTATTTGAAGTTTACATTTAATGCGAGTTTTCTGATACTTTGAGCAAGGTGCTACTGTATTTTAGTGACGCAATGCGCGGAGTTTGTCGAGCTGTCGAGTTGAATGCGCTGTTCTGTCGCCGTGGCGTCCACATAATCCTGTGGCGCCTCCAAGGGGTTGTTTTTGCCACGTTCGGTTGGCAGACAGCCGATTCCTGACTCTCATAAGTCTTATTGTATTTGTTTTTGTTCTTGTTGTTCTAGTTGTGTGTCTGTGTGTCTTTTTTGGCGGCGCCACACTGACTGCGCATAATTTTATGGTTTGTAGTTATGTCAGTTTGTATTCCCTGGCGACTTGTTAGCCTCAACCACATAATTGATATCAATATTTTTGGGCTCATCGACTCGTGGCAGGAAGTGCAGCTGACCAAAAGACATGACCTAGACACTTTGGTCTAGTTCCCACGCAAAAAAGTTATATCCGCATATACAGATACGGATCTGTTTAGGTTAAAGGCCATTGAGTTTTAGAAAGTTTGTACCTGACCATATGCAAATAGAAACTTGGCTAATTTACATATCAAGTAATTAAATAAATGACTAATGATGATGCACCTTCTGCTGACTCAATTGCAAAGAGTCACTGAGTAAATTTAAAATTGTCTCAGAGGTTTAGATCACCTCAGCAGATGTGGACACAAATTTGTTAGTCAACTAAAAATGATAATAAATAACTGAAAATAAAACATTTGATGACTTATACTTCCAAATTTGATATATTTAGCTCATATAGTCTGTGAGAACCGCCTAAGATATAAACCGACGGACGGACAAGTGTGGATTGACTCGTCCTTTTGATTCAGATCAAGAATATATATACTTCATGGAGTCAGAAATTCTTCCTTCTGCCTATTACATACTTTTGCACAAGACGTTTTACCATTTAAACTTTTTACACATTTTTAAAGGATCGAAATATTTAAATATGCTTAAACAGAGAAACAATTTTTGAATTTCTAGTTTTTCTATTTAAATTCCATTTTAGGCACACTTCCTATTTCTGACCGGGCGTTTGTTTCCCCATATTGGCATAGAGCACATTAATCTATTTAATTTGTTGTGCCATTTGTTGATACATCTGAGACTACTCTCCCCGCACCGCATCTCCTCGTTCTAAACTCTTAATCAATACCTTATAAAAAAGTATTTCATGTTCAGGGTTTGATAACATATACGAAGTAAAATTGGCAATTGCCAATTGTGTCAACAATGAGGTAATATACTTAACTATCTTCGTTATTCTGTATATTCAGTGCAAAACTCGCTGCAAAACGTTATGGGGGTTGAGGGGCGTTGGGGCGTGGCTAGGCGAAAACATGAAAAATCGTTTGTATTTAACAAGTGCGTTTTGCACTTGAACCAACGACAAATTGTTTAACTATACTGATAAAACAATTGTCTGCCTTTGTATCTATGTCAGTTCTATGGATGAGTTGAGTTATTATCAGCATGTACACAGAGAGAAAAAATCATGTAAGTCATGCGAAATAGTCTAGAAGGCTTGAGCAAACTAAAGTCGAGTTTTTATCGGATTAATTTGTTAAATATTAATTCGTATCTGCCAACTAAAAATGGAGGGTGAATAATAATTTAAGATAAAATGATCTGAAAACAAACTAAATTTAGAAAACCAATTTTTGAAAAAAATGCCTAAAAAATAAGTCATTAAGAATTTAAAATTAAATATTTCTTTCCAATTTTCAGTATTTCAACACAATTATTTATTATCAACACTTTTTTACTTGTTTTTTTGGGCATGTTTTATTGCGCATGTTTTTCGCTGTACATGAGAAATTGATCAGGTTTTCCTTTTGTCATTTTATCAGCATTAGATAATCGCACTTCGTGTCCATTCACTTCCTCAATGCGTTTAAACAAACATTGACTAATTGAAGTATATACAAAATTTAGATTAGTATTGGCCCCACTCTATCTCTATATTTAGAAGTGATTGTTTTAAGAGCTACTTGTTACTGAGTGTGTGGTGAGTTCTCTAATTAAACACTTCAAAATGATTGCCTGTCTGCAGTGATCGTAAATTTTGTGATTAATTACGAACGTTCAGCAACAATTTAAGTTGATCAAACGGAATTTTCGTTTTATTTTGATTGTCACATTTTGTGTGTGTTTAATTAAAATATTTTTCGCATGAAAATATAACATTTGCATAAAATGCGTTGCTGATTGAAGACAGAAATAGAAGACAACGCATACAAAACAAAGAAATTCCTTGAACTTATAAAATCTGTCAATTACTTTTAAATTAACTTGACTTCTATTTAGTTTATTAATTGAACATCTCATTCACTAAAATATGTGAACAATAAAAATGTCTCATTTAAATTCAAATTCAACCGCCAACCAATGTTGACGCTCAAGAGTTGCTTGCTACAGCACGCAAAGTTGGCAGCACGACTGAAAAAATACACTAAAAATGTGCCACGCGCAATTAGCTTTAACATATCTGGTCACACTGCCGCAACCTTATATGTGAAACGCTGACAAATTTGTGGCAAGCTCCACAAAAACACAAGCAATTACAAATGGACAGCAACAACGATCTGTCGGAGGAGTTAATACGACGTCTCAGTGCTGGCGGCGGCCTGGGTAAGTGTAGCAAACCCAAAACGCAACAAGTGCAGCAGCAGCGAAAAGCAGGCAACGGGCCACCAAAGCGCACTTCGCAAATTGCAATCAACACACACAAACAGTGTGCGCACAAAGTATTCGTGCAGCAACAGTTGGCAAATGCACAAATCAACAAGTGTATAAGAGAAATGGTCATATACGGCTGCTAGATACCCTGTAAACAGTGTTTATATATAATTGATATATTAGAACTTAATTGTGCATAGAAACATAAAGATAAAGATAAAAAATGAGTTAAATTAAGGCATCTGCTTCTTCCTTGTGCTCCACATTTAAATATAATAGATTCTCCATCTGCTTAAACTTCATATTTGCAGAGGAAGTCATCGAAAGCGCGATTTTCAAGGAGCAGAATATCTACGAGGATGGCAGCTGCGATGTGGAAAATGAACCCGATGACATTATCATAGTGCACATGGACATCAGGGAACCACTGAGCACACTCAAGTAAGTCCACAAATTACAAATAGAACAGTTCTTTAAATTCCTTCCTTATTTTTGCCCCTACAGAAAGATTGTGGAGCTAAAGATTGGCGTCGAGCTGATCTATTACACATTCTGGCTGCAGGATGCGCAGGAGGTAAAATTCGAATTGTAAATAAACGACACGAAATTAACTGCATTGCTTTGTAGCTGGAGCCGCACAAGAATCTTGTTGATCAGTGTGTCAAAGGCGAGGGATTAGTTCAAATCAATGTGCAGATTCAAACGATCCGCAAGAAAATCAACATTGTCGATGTGCTCAAGCCAACGGAGGCTGCGCTGGCCACACTCGCCGTGGAGGAGATTAGCTGTGCCCAGGACACGAATAGCAGCATCAAGAGCTGTTCCTCCTCCAGCGGCAGTCCCAGCAAGCCCTTGAATATGAAACGCAAAATAAAAGATGAATGCTTCGATATTGATGTTACCGATGAGGACAAGGATGCGGATGTAGATGCCGAGACGGATGCAGATGTTGACGTGGCCAAGCCTGTGCTCAATTGGGTGCTCGATAGCAAATTCAAGCGGGAGCAAGTGCGTCTCAAGATACCCGAGGCAGTCAGCGATTGGACGCCGGCGCATGTCGCTCACTGGCTGGATTGGGCCATCAAGGAGTTCGATCTGCGCGACATCAATATGGACACGTGGAACATCAGCGGGCAGGCGTTGTGCGCCATGAGCCACGAGCAGTTCAGCCGTAAGCTGCCCAAGGATCCGGGCAATGTGTTCTGGACGCATCTGCAGCTGCTCAAGGAATGCAATTTCGTCTCGGTGATTCACAAACAAGCCGAGGAGCTGCGCAAGCCCAAACAATCCAAATCAGGAGGAGGCTCTGCTCAAACAGCTGCAGCTGCTGCTGCTGCTGCCAGTCTGGAGCAGCGCATCATGCGCAAATCTTATCAAAGCGTCAAGAGCACAGACTGTAAGTAAATGCTCCACTTGGCAGCAACTTCCCTTGACATGATTCTAACTTTTGATCAGTTTTGTGATTAACATAATTAATTTTAAATTTAAATTAATGCACTAGTTTCAAATATTTTAAGACAAGCTATCTAAATCATTGTCTCGAAATGCAAAATTGTTTGTTCGTCGTCGACGCATAATGACATGATCCCATTGAGACCGATCGAGGCAATGATACCCTTTTTTAGATATGCATCATAGATTTTACGATCGAGCGTCAGAAAAGACACAAAGACAGTGATAAAGTGTTGCTGCTCAGCAAGCATAATTGCGGATCAGCGGCTAGTTAGTTTCCCACAAAATAACCCTGCATATTTTTATCGTTAACTGTTTTTGTTATATATCATTATATATATATCTTTAACTTCCAGTAAAGGTGACTTTTAAACTTGAAAACTGCATCCGCCATCTGCAAAATATCATATTTGCTTTGCACTGCTTGCTCTTTGACAATTATTGCACTGCTTTCTTTGCTGTTGCCATTTTTTCCATCAGTTTCGAATTGTAATAAATAAGTATTCGAAATTGTTATTCAAAAGAATTTATTCAGTAATTAAATATTCTGTAGAATTAGACTATTGAAGTATTCTGAATTATCAGGATCGACCACTGTAAAATTCAAAAGAGATTAACTAACTTTAACTTTTCTCTTTTTTTGTTGCAGCCTCGGAAGGTTCGCCGGCGCCGCAGAGTCCGAGTCACCACAACAGCATTGGCTCCGGCAATAATGGTCAGGTGCAGCTGTGGCAGTTTCTGTTGGAGATACTCACGGACAGCGAGCACACGAATATCATCAAATGGGTGGGCACCGATGGCGAGTTCAAGCTGAGTGATCCGGACCGTGTGGCACGGTTATGGGGCGAGAAGAAGAACAAGCCGGCGATGAACTATGAGAAGCTGTCGCGTGCCCTGAGATATTATTACGATGGCGACATGATATCGAAGGTGTCGGGCAAGCGATTCGCCTACAAGTTCGACTGTGATCTGAAGCTGTTGATTGGCTACGATGCCAGCGAGCTGTCCCGTTTGGTCAACGAGCGCAAGTATACCGACCATCTGCAGGCTGCGCACAAGGATGCCAACAGCAATGAGGCGACATGACATGACAACGCAGAGCAGATGGATCAGAAGCAGGAGGAGAATGTTGCTATTAAGGAGGAGCCATTCATAGTGTGGAAATATGAGGCGCCATAACACTGGCTAAAAATGTTATTTGTTAGCCGTAAGTTGAGTGGGCATTTTAATAGTTTTAGGCACATGATTTTATTGTTCATCATTATCAGCATTATCATAATAATAATAATAATGTTGTATTCATTAGGCATTATAATCTCTGTCTATAAATATCATAGATGTAGTAGTTACTTTAACTATAAATATAGTAAGCATATATTATGTAAGTATAGCTAATATGTATTATCGAATCTTGTTCGTTACATGATATTTGTATTTGTGTTTGCCGATTTTTGTAAAATCCATAAAATTCAAATCATTTTCCACGCGAATTTCATTTTGTTTGCATTTTGCTTTGCTTTGCTTTGTTATGTTTTGTTTTGTTTTGTTGTTTTTTTTTACGTGACTAGTTCGCTCTCTAGAGGCTAGACTAACTAAGTAAAGTTACGTTAAGCTACAGCTAAACTAAACGTTAACATTTAGCGACTTGTATCTAAATGTGCGTCTCAGTTTTCATTTGTTTTCCTCTTTTTGTGTTTTTGTTTTTGTTGTTGATGGCATTATGGCTGGAATGATGGAATGTGATCAACTCCAGAATCCTGCTGGACAAATGCTGCACTTTGATCCCGTGTAGCATTGCCAGCTTTTGTTTTGTGCTAAGATTAATACTGTGGTAAGCTAGAGCTCTGTGGTGATCTCGTCCTGCGGTCGAAAGCCCAGCTTGTAGAACTCATCCTCCAGCCAGAGTGAGCTGGCATTGAGATCCGATATGAGATTGCCGCTCTTGAGCGTGTTGAAGCTGCTGCCAAATGGATCCGAGGCACGCGGCTCCTCAAACTC
The DNA here is from genome assembly GCA_035041535.1 of Drosophila cognata. NCBI lineage: Eukaryota > Metazoa > Arthropoda > Insecta > Diptera > Drosophilidae > Drosophila > Drosophila cognata. Next base: position 3,704,700 of record JAWNLC010000571.1, on the reverse strand, counting down.
GTGCAGACTGATCAGCGAGCCAAACAGATGCAGCTTCTGTTGCGCCGATGCATTGCTATTGCGATCCCCGGGCAACAGATCTCCGCCCAGTTGATTACCCTTTGTGGGTGTGCCCGGATGCTTCTGTTGCTGCCTGTAGATGCTGTGTCCGGGCTGCTTCTTGGCCGGTGCCGCATAGAGCACCTCGTGACCATTTTGAGAGGCCTGGAAGAAGTCTATGAGTTGGCCCACCTGCGGCTTGTAGCGCTCCAGAGCCTGCTCCGACCACGCATAGAGACGCGCCCAATCGTGCGGCGGCGTCGGTATTAATTCCATCGGCCGATTCAGCAGGATGAGCAACTTGGCCAGATCCCGGACAATGGGACGATAGGAGTTGGCGGCCGCCACCTCGCCCGATAAATATAGTTTACGGATTTGCCGGCGAGTGTCGTTCAGCATGGCCAGAAAATACTCGGCGTTGGGACGCATCTCGTTCAGTTGACGCATAAAATCCGCACGATCCATGGTGTTCTCATTGATCAGCTTCTGTTTGACGGACTTGCGGCGACGCTTGCGCCGCACCAGCAGCACAGCGACGGCGAGCAGCGAGAGACAAACGAGAAATCCACCGAGAAGACCAGCCAGGGCCGCCATCAATGGTCCCGAGTAACCCGTGGGCACACAAACACGACCCATGAACTCTGTGTGCGCCGACCATTGATCCAGATAGCCAGTGGGGCACTCGTCCGCACATTGCCTGGTGTCCGTCACCAGGTACAGTGGACACTTGATGCAACCAGCCTTGTTGCAGCGCAAACAATGCGAACTCGTCGTCACCGGGCAGCCTGCAAATTGAAAACACAAATTGGGTTAGTTATATGTTTGCCGTGGACTACAATTGGGTTGGATTGGGTTGGGTTCGGTCTGGTCTGGGCTTTCAATTAGCGCTGTTAGTCCACAATCAGCATTCATAATTGTTGTTCATTTGCATAGACTAGAGTCACTGTGCTCCCACAGACAATTCCCATTCCATTAATAGTAGTAAATTAAGTCATCGTCTGTATCACTGGACATACAATTACACTAGGTAACAAATAGGTATGCAAATAGGGTACAGAGAGAGAGAGAGAGAGAGAGATAATAATAGAGAAATTGAGAAATCCCAAAAAAAAGCCCTCATGGAATGGGCGATATCATATACAAGCTCTGTTTTCATCAAGAAATTTATAGAAAAAAAAAACTGATAAAAAAACTTCCTAAAAATAATAATCAATATTAGTTTTTGTCGTGGATCGTATAATATAATAAACATTGAACAATTTATATAAATATTAAAACTAAAACTTAAATATACATTTAAGATCCACTGAATCAGATTTCATAACCCGCTGCTGTCTCAAATTGATTAGAGACCCAAACCTTGCTGTCTAGTATCTAGTGTCTGACTGAGCTATGCATATATTTCAAATTTTCACATTAAATGGGCTTTTTTGTCACTGGCTCTTTGTGGTTTTTGTTGGCTTTCAAATTCAAGGTAAAGCCAACAGAAATTGTTTGACTTCGACAAAACATTAACATAAGAAGTGTTCGGTAAACAGAGACAGTGACCGAGACAGAGATAGGGTCAGACAGAGACAGACGATGCTACATATTCTAGGAAGCCTAGTCGCTGGCCAATGGGAAAGTTCAACATGGAGCATGTGGGGGGTAGGCAGTGTGGAATACGAGTATATCCAAAGTGTCGTCGCCGAACATCAAAAGCTTCTTTTTGACAACTGAAACAACGAGAGGCAACAACGCAATGCGACTCGACTCCCAAGCAGCACTCGTCCACAGTTGTTGTCATCGGATCAGCAGCTGGCCCATTTATCTTGCAGCCGAAGTGGTTGTTGTTGTTGCTGTTATACACTGCAAACCGTAGGTAAAAAAGGTGTTTATTGAATTTATGCAATATCCGACTTGATATCCGTAAGTAATTAAAAACGAAATCGAAACTAGTTCGAAAATATATTCGCAACACATTATCTAGGCAGGGTTGAAAATCTCGATACAGAGAATTTTGGTCATCAAAATAAAATTCATTTATATTTATTCAGAAGAGAAGCCTAAAACTAACTTTTTATTCCAACTTATTTAGAAACTTAAAATAATAAATTGTGCTTACAATTTGTAGAGCAATAGAAATGCTATTCTGCGTCAGAGATCGTCTGATGAGAGTATTCGAGTAGTCGCTAACTTTCCGATTGGCAACCTTCTTAGTTATTGTTGATTTGAATCGGAGCCTTGGCAGTAAGTCTCTGAATAAGTCTCGGCACCACGTACGCAACTTGACTTGATCTCGTCCACATTGTAATGCATTCAGCGTCTGTTTGGTTTCGTTTGCTTGGCTTCGTTTTCTGTTTCTGTTCAGGTGCTTTTTCGTACAGCATCTGAATCGGAATTGGAATCATCATCAATGGCATTAACTTGTTTAAGCGCTAATCAGACACAACCCCCGAGCTGAAAAGTGGAAGTAGAAGCAGCAGCAAAGGCAGCCGCTTCAGACAAAAGCCGATTGTTTGTCCGATTGCCAATTGGATATTGCTGACTCGAGTTGTCTCGAGTTGTGCCTCCATTTGCCTTGGCCATGGCCAATTCCCCCCCCCCCCCAACTGGCTGGCTGGGGTAATCAGTCGCAGTCGTTGCAGCTTGCAACTCGTAATTGATATTGTGCAGTACGAATGTGTTGGTATCTGCCCGTTGTGCCCCTCAATCCACCAGGTGGTGTCCCAGTGGGCTGGTTTCTGGGCGTGCAGTTGATCAACGATAATTGGTTATTAAATGGAAGATTGGTTTTATGCGTCTTGTCAATGCGGCAACTGCCCCATTTGCCGCATCTGCCCCAATGCAAAAATGCATTGAAATTACCCCGATCATGCCGATTACACTGATATAAATAATGAGATCTCGATGGGAGAGCTGCTGGGCGTAGTATGCCTCCATTGCCATGATCAACGTAAAACAATTTGTCGATTGCCGTGCACTTGAGTGGAATAAATGCATAACAAATGTTCTCTTGCGGCATTGATTGTGCATCGAGCCGGGTATCCGTAACTCAATAGAGATATTCAATTCAACAATTGATTAAATAACATGACAGACAATTATCATCATCGCAAGCATTTTCTCCATCAAGTGTTGAACATAATTACACCCGTCGCATATTAATAATGGCTGCAGAAGTGAATAATAAAGCATTTCCAATCTGTGTAATAGTTAAGAGAAGCATTGGTCTGAGTATAAATGGAAAAATATGTCTAATAAATATTGAACTTTTTGAAATATAAAGTTTTGTTCAGTTGATGAAAATATCATAACAGAAATCGTTCACAGAAGGGTAGAACAGATTTAAAAAAAACTATTCAAATACCGATTTGAATTACATTTGATTCATATTTTTAAAAATCAATTTTAACAATTATTTTTCATTTTTTTTAAACGAGAACAAAAAGTAGAAAAAGTTGCTTTTGATTATTATATGTTAAGTGAGTAATTTTTCATAGATTAAATCAGTATACTTCTTAACCAATATATTTAAGCCAACTATATTATAGGATATGTTTCAGTCGATCATTAGAACATTAGACAGCATTCTTTCATCAATATTATTGAATATTGTTGCATTTGCATTTCTCAAACCCTTTGCTCAACATCAATACTCGACGCAATCACGAGTGCAGACTGCACCTTATTCTGTTGAGCCACACCCACAGCCACAGCCCACACACACACACACTTACACACACACACAGCCTCAATGAATTTTGTTGTTAGGAGCCCTGTGCTAAATGATTAACTAAATAAGTGCTTAGCGGTAGATAGTACAAACATTTAACGAACATGTGATGATTGCAGTAAGATTCGATAATGAGCCACAACAGCAACAACAATTTGATGGCTAAAACAAAATTGGGCAAAATCAGACAACTTTCTATGATGACACAGAGCAGCATCTCGCTGAGATCACTTACTTAGCATGTGAATTAGCTGACATAAACATGTGAATTTTTGAATATCTAGGCGTGTCCCACATCCAGATTCAAACAAATTACTTTCACTCAAAGACAGCAACAACTTGAAAAATTATAAGCAACTGTTACCAGACAATTTGATTAACATTTTGGAACGGTACACAACACGAGCGTTAACTTTATGTCGCCTTAAATGAGACATGCATAATATTGACAAGTTTACAACAGCGATTTGTGTGTGAATTTGCATGAGTAGTTCCACATACATATACATATATATTGGAATAATTGAACTGGTTTCACATCTCAAGGTCGTTCCGTGTCAGAGCGCGAGCATTGAAATTGAAAAATTGGCTATCGACAATCAGAGACGGGCAAATGTCGACAAATGTGCAGAGCTGAACTCGTCAAAGAGCCGACAGAGACAATGCCTATCCACTGTCAATATACACTGCGGCAAATTTGGCTTATGCTTTAAGCGATCACTTCAAGAATTGCGATAAGAGTTCACAGTGATGAAGTTGAATAATCAGCAGAAGCAGATGACAAAAATATAAAAAAACAAATTAGCTTCAAATTAGCAGAAAATAAGAGAGAGAAAGAAGAAAGTTTTTCAAGCTGAAAAAATAAATGCATCAACAATAAACTACTTAAAAATGATCGAAATGCTCGACGAAATATTCAGATGGCAATGGAAAAATTGCGCTAATTTTTCTCTCTGTGTATGAGGGGGTTGACTCGCATTGTCAATTAAACATTGACATTTAAATGACTGTGCGCGCCAAAGTTCTTAGCACTCGGTGTGTAAATAAACAAATACGACGGGTTTCAAAACAAAACGTTCAGTTTACTTTATGAACTAGGCACAATAGGCAAAGGGAGAGTGGGGTGGCGTGTGGCGTGGGCGTGTTGCCAAATTGTTATTGCAATTACCGTCGGCCTGCTCCATAATTTACCACTAAAACGCTTTGAACTCGCAACGTGTTTTTTGCTGCCTTGACGCCGCCAGCTGCACTTCAATTTTTGGGAAGAAAGTCGTCGCTCCGGAAAGAAAAGCATCGCAAAACTTTTACCCAACGAAAACGAAATAAAAAAAAAATGCAAAGGAAAGGGCAGGAATCGAGTTAAAGTTGAGCTTGAGCTGAGCTCAGCTGCGCTGCGCTGTGTTGCATGCCCAGGCGGCGTTTATTAAAATAACGGTGCTTTAGTACGCCCTAAGCAAACTACACTTCAATAAGTACAACCAACAACAACAACAACAACAACAACATGCAACCGCGGCACATATAACAAAGTAAGCACAGAAAGCGATGCAATTCAAATGGGCGGCAACCATATCTGGAACAGAACACAAGCAGAAGGACAAGGGGAAGGTGAGGGGGAATAAGAAGCAGCAGAGTTAAGAGAGAACACCTTTAATAAGCACTTAAGCGACATGCGACATGAGGCAGCAACAAGAATGTCGATAAGTACACACAGTGGTGCAGCAAGAAGATGAAGAACTTACCCAAAATTATACAAATTGAACCAACAAAGTAAGGGAAAATATGGACGGGAGAGAGAGATGAGAGAACTCTGAAAATTCAATGCATATCATTAGTCTGATTCTGCGCAGGCAACCAAAAATATCCTGAAGATCGTTCGAGGTTCAATAAGAAGAGATATGATATGAACTAAGAATGAAAAATATAAATTTCATCAAGTTGCGATAAGAAACACAAAACGAATTTTCATATTGAGCAGACAACTATCAGGATTCAGCTTAGCTCCTCTGTCTGTAATATATCTTTCTAACTTATTTTATATATATCAATTTAGTAACTCTTAAGAGTAGATCGAAAAGCTTCCAAAGCAATCCATCTCTGGTTCGCTGACAAACTGTTCTTCAGAATTATTATATTATATATATTTATTATAAAATGAATAATTCTGAAGCAAGAAGTAAATTTAGCAAATCTTTGCAGATAATGGAAACAAGAAGACAGAAGCTTAATTTGAAAAAGGTTAGCCAACTTATTGACTATTTGATATCTTTTGTGATCTCAGCTTTTGTGCAATTTTAGCCTGACCCCCATGCAGAATAATGAATAAAGAACAAATTGTATCTTGAGCAAATTGTTTGCAGCGACTTTTGAGCACACCCATCGACGCTTTTGTTGCTGCTCAGTTCGTGACCTCCATAAATTGCAAAGTATTGCAACAGAAGAGGAGTAGGGTGTGGGTGGGGGTGGGGATGGGGGCATCCAAATGCTGCAACCCGCAGAGAATTTGTTTTCTTTCTTTATTTTTTGTTCATTTGCTAAGGGGCGCCTTTTTTAATTGCCAATAAGTTCGGCGAGTCAAGATCAACTTGCAAACACGTCAAGCGACAATTTATTATAAATTATTTTTCGGCAGACAGTTGCCATATATTATATATATATATATATATATTTTTTTTTTATAAGGTAATTCTCTTTTCTTTTGTTTCCCTTTGTGATAAATTGCTTAATTCTGCGGCGGCCAAATTCATTTTAAATTTGTCGATTTTCAAAACATCCGTTCGATTTGGCATTATTGTCACGATTTTCTTGCTGCTACAGACCAGACACACCAACAACAACAATAACAACAATAACAATAACAACAACAATATCATCAAACAACAAAAAAACAACACGATTAATTTGCGGAGCATTTAGAGTTTATTTGTTGTTGGCTTTCGAGACGCAAAAGTAATTAAAATGCAGCTGGCAAAATGAGTTTTTGTCCAATTCAAAGTTCGTCACAAAACACAAGCTAGCAGATGCAGCCGAAAAACCATTAATGAAAAAGTCCGCGAAATGATTTTAATAACATTTGATTAGAATTGGAAATTAATTTAGTCATGTACATTTGGACATTTACTTTCATTCAGATATCTTTTTGCTCTTCTCATGGTATGGAATGTAAAGGCATTATCTATGCATTATAGAGTTCAATTATACTTTTCCAATCATAGAACAAATATTCTATTTAAGCAATGAACAAATCAAAGTTAAGGGAAATGTTCTATGCGAGGCATCTCTAGTAGAAGATTCCAGTTCTTAAATGCTTAGTAGGCTTACTGATGGTAGTTTGTTCAAGCTGAAAATAAGTTTTAGTTCTGAAAATCTTAATAAAATGTTCACAGTTGATCAATAATATGTCGGAGTATAACATATGTCAAGAGTCTTAACAATTGTGTACTTTATTGATATCGGAATTATAGCGATAACGATCAAATGAAATAAACTTGATCTACAACAAATAATATTCCATAATGAAGACTCCAGCTGTTGTAGACAGACAGACGAACATGGCTAGATCAGCCAGGCTTATATATATGTTATGACCTCGAACAAACTTCTATATTTCTCTTACTTACTTTTACTCCTTACTTTCTTATAGTCTTTATACACATATTTAATAGATATCTGCATTTGAGTAAAATTCTACTTAGCCGCAAGTGTTACTCAGCTTGTAGAAACTCAATTTAAGTGTCCAAAGTCAAGGAAAAAAGCTTTGCTTTTCCCCAATGACTATGTTTAATAAGTTTAACACTTTCTTTCCATTATTAGAATTACATTCATAATTAAGTCTTCATTTGAAAATTGTTGATGACATGAACAACAGCAAAATGCTCAGTTACGGCCAAATTAACACCTCAAAGCTGCAAAATAAAAAATAAAAAAAGAAAGAAAAAAAAGTCGAGCCGTTGCAGTTGCAGTTGCAATTGCATTTAGTGGTGACAGCAGATATCAGAAAACTCATTGAGCCAACTTGTTTGGCTGACTGGTTGGTTGGTTGCTTGGTTTTGCTCGGAAAACGACTGTTGCCAATTGGCAACATGCTTGCTAGCCATAAAAATCAAATTTACAACTGCAGCTGTCAGCTGTTGCTTGTTGATTATTGTTGTTGCTGTTGTTGTTGTTGTTGTAGTTAGTGCCTTGGTTATTTACTGCTCAATGCGCATGCCTGCCGCATGCCCGCCGCAGCCACTTGCCCCCACCCCATTGTGCGTTGCATGCCCGGCTCTAATTGGCGGACGCAGCGCGAATAAGTTGACATTAATGCATGTTGAGTTTAATTGTTTCATGTACACGCAGCAGTTCCTTGTCTTACCAAAGAGCGGCCCACACACGCCGCCGCCGCCCAAAGGGGCTTTTTGAGGGTTGGGGTGCCAAAGTAAATAAATTAAAAATTGCGCCAGGGAAATGGTTTAAGCAAATGTCACAATTGGCAATTGACAATTGACTTGGCAAACGCGTGACGTTGTCGTCCCACAGTCATTTGCATAATTTGTTGATAGGCTCCGCACACGTATGCATAATAAATGCAAGCTATTGCCACGATACACTCAACGAAAAAGGGGTGTGCGACAAGCAGATACCTAATTTTCATACACAGCATAAAAAGCCAAAACGAACTTTGGTTCCGGTTCCGGTTCCAGTTGTGGTACGTTAAGTGTAAAGGTTCTGCTACAAATTATAAGTTGGTTCTGAATTTCTCTCAGTTGCCAGTTCCGATTTCTACAAGCAAGTTTCTTGAAATTTTTGCGAGTGTACGAAATAAATTAGTCTTTGCATATCTGCGGCTAAAGAAGGTAAAAAGCGATAAAGACAACGACTTTGGCATTGACTTGATTGCAATTACAGCAATTTTCCATCAGCAACAGATATCAGAGACCTACCTATAATCAAACACCAATCACAAATGACAGCTAAGAACTCAAACTCAACCCAAATTGGCAATTGGACCACGTTAAGTGCCGCAAGTACAGCAAGCTAATTTTTCTAATGTTTACATCATCTATTTAATTACCACATATGGAAGCAACACATTTTTTGTTTATGCTGCTGCCGCACAATTCATTTTTACAATCTCGCACAGCAGGTACAGGTAAAGAGAGAAAAAAAAAAGTTAACTTGGCCTTGCCATAATTGAAACTACAGCTAAAATTGCAATTTATCTGAAATGTTTACATTCAAATGAAAAATATTAGCAATTAAGTTAATTTAAAGCGATTAACGAAAATATTTGTAAATCATTGCCAAATGTTGGGCAACTAGAATTACGTTTCTTTTGTTTTGTTTTTTTTTTTTAATGGCATTTATTACATCAAATTTATTACATCACATTACTGTTACTTTAAGCACAGATTTTTTTGTAATTCAAGTTCAAGATTTTTCATTTGCCTGTCAATGTCATTTGATTTCTCTCAATTGCCACTTATTGTCCATTTATTGTTACAATATTTAACTGCTTTTTGTGTGCTATACAACTTTTTGTTCTACTTATAAAAATATGTATGTCATTCAAGGTCATATTATTTCTGTTATATTCAAAAGATTTCTTGATCTGCCTGTAAATGCTGATATTATTATTTCTTTATTATTATTATCTCCATTTCAATATTGTTTCCTAAATCATACTCACACTTGTTCATCAAATTCCCCCCTGTCCAAGTCAACTAAGTTGGATATATTTTGATATAGCGACATTTGCCATCTTAGGCAGTTTCACATCGTTGTGCATGGATTTTTTTAATTTCGCAACAGCCAACAGTTTATAATCGGCATTTTCGGCTTGACTTCATACTGATTAGCATGACGAAATGTCGTACCCCATTTAAAATACATACACCAGACCCCAGAAGAGCGTGTGGGTGCACGGCGGGCAGCTGGGGACTTCAACACAGCCAGAAAAAAGCCAAAAGTTCAAATGCTTTGGCGGTTTACATCAAATGAAGTCATTGATGGTTGCTGCGGGGAAATGTAAGCTAAGCTGGGTTAAGCTGGGGTGGCATGAGGTACAAGCGTATGAAAACAAATAATGGACTATAGTTGAGAGTGCCTAAACATGCTGATACCCTGTAAGCAGCCGCAATATATATACACAAAACTGAACTTTAAGTTTCGAACATTAAGTTGAGATTTATACATCTATTTCGCTATATCTACTTATAAACTCTATGAAGTCAAGACTGCCGATTGCATATAGTGGCACAACTTGATAATACCCTTGCAAGCGTGTGAAATGTGTGCAGGGTATAAAAATGCGACAAAATCTGCGCGGAGTTGCACACGCGCTCCGAACCGGAGACCGAACCGGTCCGGCTGTCTGTCTGTCCGTCTGTGCGGCAAGCAGTGGGTTGGCTGCACTTGCGCAATGTGGCAAGCAGCGGGCAGCGACGCATGCGCAACCCGTTAAATCCCCATCCATCCCCCCTCTCCACCCCTCCCCACTGCACTACACCAAACTCTTCGCTTTGTGCTCCAAAACGGTTGCAATGCTTTGGCCAAAGCAAATTGTTTGGCTAAATGTCGAACTGCGTAGATTGCAGCAAAACGTGGCGATAATTTTCATTTTGCTGGCCGGTTTTCTTGGTTACTTTTTTTTGTTTTTTGATTTTCGTTTATCAATTAATTTGAATTTATTCAGAGGCGTTTAATGTTCGTAGCGATATTGCCGGCTGGCCTTCACCGATGCCTAATGCCATTTGACAGGCGGCGAAAGTGCATGCTGATAATGATAATGAGACTCTCTCGGGCAACAGCGGGTTACCCGCCCAATTAGCCAAATTCATTTCATTTCAATCAACAACAAACAATGACGACGCTACGAAATGAAAACTCTTTTCCTTTTGCCAAATAGTTTTTTTTTTTTTTTTTGTTTTTTGCGCGCGCACCCATTAAAGTAGAAAATAGAAACGAAAAGAAAGTGAACTCTCAAGCTAAATGCTTAAAGAGCGTTTAAGGTTTTGCACTAAAATATGACCATATAAATATTATGAACTTGTACTTAGGATGTTAGTTTTGCAATGGGGTATAATAGGATTGTGCGAAAGTATGTATGAAGCCAAGCATAACTAGCTTTATGAAGTGTGAATATAATTAGTGAAATCAGTCTCTACGTTTGACACGATCTTAAATTTGACATTTTTGTTTTAGGTAAAATTTTATTTTATATGCAAGATCACATCAAATTTTGAGCCTGTTTCCACTTTGACGGCTGGGCATAGTGAAAACTGTACGATGCATTAAGATCATTGAAAATGGAAATACATATGCTATATCTGATGAAAATGATGTCGTTTCCATTTATGAAATTAATTGCAATAAACAAGTTAGTTTTTCCATCATTAAATAGAATGATTTACTCAATTCAAGGAAATGTAAAATCATCGAACCATTTCGAATACAAAGGAAAAGATTTGCTGCCCCAATAAAAATGATTACAGGGTATGTTGCAGAGGCACACTTTCTCCTAAGGCATTCTTGCTAGCTGCTCTGAAAATACCTTATGTTAAATGATAGTTTTGCGTCAAGGTAAATTGCAAGTAGCTGCTTGTCAGAGAGTGTATGTCAAATGGATAGGTACACACAACAAACGGTAGCTAGTAGCTAAGACAACAACAGTAAGTCAAACAATGACAACAATAGCAACAATACAACAACTATATATATATATATATATGTATAAATACATACAGCAGCTGGCGTCGTCAGCAACAAGCGGCAGCTTCATTGAATGCGCGTCCGCCGCACAGATGAGCCAAGTCATTGGACGGGTGCCCAAGACAAGACAAGGTAAGACAAGACAAGCCAAGACATGGCCCAGACGTGTTATCACGAACTTTCAATTGGTTTGAAGCTGCTCGTCGTCGTCGTCGTCGACGTCGTGTGGACTTTCTTTTTGGAGGTCGCGTCAACTCATTAAAAAATGCTTTACGTTCGCCTTTCTGGCTGACAGGCGAAATAATTAAATAAATGCATGTGTGCTTGGTGGGCCAAATGATAAGCGTGGGCCGACAAACTGTAACAAATGCGTAGAAAGTTGCGTGCCACATTTAATGTATGCTTAGGAGGTGGCGGGGTGCTGTGGGGTGTTAACCCATGTCTGCATGTCGGCATGCACGACTGATAAAGTGTCAATAATGCGCTTTAGCGACAGCTTCCACATGTCACCCACAAATCAAATCAAACAAAACCGAAGCAAAGCCAAAGCGAACCAAAACTAAAGTCGAAGTTGGCAGCCAGCGTTGCGCGTTGCATTAAGCGAGTGGCAAGTACTTGACCGAATTCCACAGCGAACCCCCACCACACCCCACTGCGACTGCCCCTGTGCCTGCCACAATGTTCACAAGCTGAGTGCAGTCAATGTCCACTGGGAAAAATAATAGTTCGCTGAAAGAAGGATCATTCTTAATTTGGAAAACGATAGTTAATGTTACATAAATCAAAATAAAAGCGCTTGAATCAAGCAATAAATATTTATTGTAAGAATTGTTACACTTTAAATAAGTAAGAAACGTTCTAATTATTTGGATTGTCAATTTTTGCTTAAAGCTGATTTAGTTCTAAGCGGAATATAAATTTTGGACCTTGGACAACATTCCTTAAGAAATTGTATACATTTTCTCCAAGTGTAGCAGTATGTGCATAATTATGTTCAGCACTCGAACGGCGACTGTCAAAGAGTTGTTCTCCAGCTCTGCAGTTGGGCAGCTGCATCTGCGCTGACACCAAAAACTCTGTCTGCAACTCAAGCTCAAACTGTGACGCAAGTTCATGCAATGCGACGCCTTGTTGCCAGCAGCTGAGATGTGCCACAAGTTGCAAATTGTAAATTGCAAATCAAACATTTGAGCAGCACAGTCAAGACCTGCAAATATATTTGCATACAAACTCTGCTTCAACAGATTCAACAAACAACAAACAAAACAACAAACTGACAAACAGTAAAACTCAAATATTGCCAAAAATTTGTTTGCATGTCCAAAAAAAAAACAAAATCAAATTTGTTTTTAGAAATAATTTCTGTATGTACAAAAAGAAATTTCTCAAATTAGAAGCATGGCGAATTTCTAAAATTCAGTGACGATTTTTTTTCTGAGTGTAGCGTATTATAAATTAGACATTGTGTTCATGTGAAGGAGACATTGTCATGACAGACGCGGGCTCTGTCCGTTTGCCTGCTTCTCTGCAAACTAGTGCGTCAGCTTTAAGCCTATCTTGATTTATGATTTATTTATGATTTGATTTATGTAATTTTTGACGTGCCCAAGATAGCCGTTTTTACTTGTTATTTAATTAGCCAGCTTCATATTCTTGTAACTGTCACAACAAAAGCTCTGCTTAGGTAACAGAGCACATCTAATGTGTCTAGACATGTGTCTATATATATATTTATATACATATGTATAAGTATATATATGCATATACTTTCAGGTCTGTAAGTTTACGAAATTTTAAGCCCGCATCAGGCAGGCAGCCCGAATAACAAATATTTTCACACATGTCAAACAGAAATATTCGTTGTCATGGCTAAAGGAAAATTGATAATAATCTGCCATATAGCGCAAAACAAACAACATACAACATACAACACACAACATACAACATTCAACACACAAGGCACAGCGATGCAGTTGAGCACGACAGCAACAACAACAAGAACAACAACGACGACAACGACGAAGCAATAATGTCGCTATATATGGCGGGGGGTTTGGTAGGGTGTTGGTATAGGGGTATAGGGGAATAGGGGTGTAGGGGGTATGCAGGAAGCGGCCCAAACTCGATCGTGCTGCAAGAAATATGGCAAAAAATCGTGCAATAGAAAACTGAAGCAAAAATCCAAGCAGACTTTGCCACATGCAACAGTAACAGCAAAAGCAACAAAACGCAGCTTCCTTGAAAGGTGTGTTTTTGAACAATTAATTTTGCTTTTTCGGCAGACTTGCAGCAGAGCAGAGCAGAGCAGAGCAGAGTAGAGTAGAGTAGAGCCAAGTCAAGTCAAGTCTCGAGTCGAGGCTTATGTATGGATTTGTCGTACCAAATCGTTGAGCAACAGAATGCGGGCCAATGACCAGAGAAGCAACAGCAGAAGCAGAAGAAGTAGAAGATCTCTGAGCCAATAGACTTTAACCAATGCAGCCAAAGATGCTGCTGATGGCAGTTTATTTATGGCTGCCAAAGAACACAATAATGATGTTGATAATGTTCTTAATGATGGTGATAATGACAAGCTGGCAATGACCATTTAAGTGTTGATTCTAAGCGCACACTTTGGAAAGTTGCATTGCGGATTTCCACGGAACTGAAAGCAATTTGATGACGCCAATAAAATGTATTTAAAGGCAATTGATTGTTGTCGACGCGTCTGCAGACATGCGCTTCTAATGGCAACGCCACAAAACCCATAGCAAAAAGAAGTAGGCCTTAGAGCCACATCTTAGATATGGCAAACAGACCCCACCAGTCGCAGCACACATTCAAGCACACACACACACACACATACACTTACACACACTCACATACACTCACACACAAACACACTTACACGCTTATGTGGAGCCCACAACTGACATCTAGTGGTACTTGAGCTAAAACTTGCAGCTTTAAGTGCATTTCGGAATGCTACACACACACACACTCACACACAAGGCGTACACTCAAAAAAAATCAAATAAAATTGCAAATCAATCTTAAATACAAATCGACCAGTAAAATAATTGATTCTCTTTTTGTGTATATTATTCTTGCTTTTGAGAAAATAATTTCGACATTTACATCAATGTAAATTATTTTCTCAATGAGAAAATATCGAAATGACTTTCATAAAAATAAGAATAACAACTTTTACTTTCCATACAATTGAAAATTGGAAAATAATCAACATTCTAATTTCAAAATGCTATCACTGGCTTAGAGAAAAAGAAAAGATTTTCCTAATATTGGAATCATGTTTTTTTTTGTTAGTGTACAGCGAGAGGAAGATCTATATGAGGTTCAGGGCACTTGAGCATCAAAAACTCTTCAAGATGCAACTCCGACTCAAATTTTTTGTTCGATTTATTTTTATTTTTTTGTTTTTTTTTTTTGGCAGTTTGAGCTCAAGGTAATGTAGATTTTGTTATGCTGTTAACAAAACAAGTGGTTTTCACACACAGCTTGATAAATAGACCGAACCAAATGCAAACCAAATCAAACCCAAAAATTGAACTGTGTTGCATTCAATCCAAGTGGTAATGGCGCAACTTTCACAAAAAAAAAAAACACAAAAGTCCATTATAAAAAACTTTCTAGGCCTAATGAAACTGAACTAATTAATGATGCTGCAAATGCGTATCGAATTATCTAACGTGAAAAAGTGCCAGAATGTGTGCATGTGCCACATGTGGCAGAGCTAGCGGTACGTTGACATTAGCCACATGTTGCAGTCCCAATTTGTTACCACTTATGTGGTGCACTAGGTCAGCTTTGTGTTTCTTTTTTTTTATTTGTCATTTTTTTTTTTTTTGGGCATGGCATTACATTTTGTCATTCCCCTCCTTATTGTTATTAAGCCAGTGCCAGACTGGAAATTAAAAAACACCCACACAAAATACAACAAGAACAACAACAACAACAATACACACACAGACAGAAGGCGCAACACAACAACGAAAAGAACAGCACACTTGTCAGGCTTGCAAATGTTTGAACATATGTAAATGAAACCTGCTGCAGTTGCACTTTGGACATTGCATTTAATTACCCAAAAAACAACAACAAAAAAACAACGCTACAAAATACATTTGAACAACGAGTCCATACATAATTTGTCAGCACTGCGCAAACAACAACAACAACAACAACAACCTCAACAACGGTCTTTAAAAGTGAACGGAACGGCTGTAAAATATAACAAGTATGAGTGCGAATATTCGTTCCTACTTTGAGGCATGACAACACAGTGGCACCAATAATGTGGCACACGCCACGAATTGTGTTAGCGCAGTTAAGTATTTAAAAGAGAGATTTTGAAATAAAGTATGAGCGCACAGCAAAAACCAGGCAAGCCTTAATTACTTCAACTAGCTTTAGCTATTTTTGCGAATTTTTGTTTTTATTAGTTTTCACACAAAATCCGTTAAGCATGAGCGCCAAACAAACCCAATCTTCACCTAACCCACCTGTCAATTTTATGATAATGAGAAATAATCATCAAAGCACATCATTGTAGATTGTGTCGTCTTAGCCAGGAAAACATTTGGTAGACTAGGTGATTGGAAATATGTTTTACTCGTAAGCTCGGTGAACACATAGTAACCCTCGACCCAACGAAGATTCTCGCATTCTCGCAGGAATTACGGCTGATGGAAGACTCTGAAGGAGGCACAATAATACTAATTATAACCAACTATTCAATTTCTATTCCAGTTTTAAAGCAATCATGATTCAAGTAATAATTACTTTCTTAAGTAAGCTGTTGTAATTTTCTGACTGGTCAGTTTTACGGCGTTAACAAATAAGAAGACGATATTCTGCAGTTCTCGATGATTTTTATTTGGAACAACGACGCGACTGACTTGACATAAGATCAGAGTTGCCAGATCGTTATATTACAGACACTGAGTTGTCAGATTGTTACATTTACAGAACTTAGTAGGTGTTTCAATGGTTTGCAGCTAGTAGCAAACTCGGAGAAAACCTAATTCATTCCAAAAATATTGTGTGTTTCAACGAGAACTCGAAGTAATTTATTTATTTTTTTATTTGTTTTTTTTTTTTGGAAATTTATCTAATGTATTTTAATCAGCACACAGGAATTTTGCGGAAATGGACCAAAGACCAAATAAGAAACCAAGGACGTTAGGCGCAGAGAATGCATCGTTAAGAAAGAAAATAAAAACAGTTAAAAAACAATGCAAAATACTTAAGAGTAAAATTTTAATAAAAACTCAAGCAGAGACCTGGAAAGGAATAGTCGCTCAATTAAAACCGGAAATTCTCATCAAGTTTCAAGATCAGATGGAAGGATTAATGCAAAGATGGACACTTCAGGAGAAGACGATAGATGAATTGCAAGGCGCATTGAAAAATAATGCCGGCAGACACACGATGTGCGCAAACGATGTTCCTCACTTCTTAGTCTCACTGTCCTGTGGCCACGTGTACTGCTCGGGGTTCATTTTCGGTCAATTTCTTCCTCATTCAGTGTGCCCAGAATGCCTAATTGAAACAAATGTCGAGAAAATATGGCGCATCTATATTGTAATTATAATCTTTGAGATATCAGCGGTTATTTCGTATATTTAACAACTTATTTTCTAGGATGATGAATAACACAAAGAATTGCAGTATGGCAAATACTGAATCTGATAGCGCTGCTTTTCAGATGTTGATTTTTATTTTATTATTATGGAAAATCCGTTTATAAAAATGCATTTAAATATTTAAAGCTCTTTATTTATACAACTTCCTGTTTGTTTTTATTTGCAAAAGTCGACTACAGTCTTCAATAGATTTTTCTATATTTTTTGGCTTAATTTTAATTTGAACACTTTAAACCACTGTGCGCATAGCCTCTCAATTCTATTCCTCTTTCGAGTTGCCCGCCTGCGCAGAAACAGAACGGAAATGGCCGCGAATTGTGGCAATAATTGCGATCCACCAGTAAAACACTGTTGAACCAGCGGACCAAACCGACTAAAAATAACCACAATTAAAAATGTAATTTCAATGTGGAAATTGCTTGATTTTCACCTTTATTAATTGTGCTGCGTTGCTTGGCTTTAACTGCGCAACCGCTGAAATCAACACAATTATCAGCATAGTGGTTAAGGGGGACGAAGGGAGTTTAATTTTTTGGTTTTTTTTTTTTTTGGTGGCAACAAGTACAACGTGGGCGATGTGTCAAGCGTCACTCAATGAAATTTTCGAAAATTGACATAATAATGCATTTTCATTTTCTCAAATGGAACATTTTAATTTCGTTTGGCAAAAGCGAAAAGCAAGCCAAAATTATGAAATTTCCGGTGGCAATCGGGGAGACGGCAAAGACAAGCAAAAGATTCGTGGGCCGTTGATATGCTGACGGGGTCCAGGAAACCTGCTCCGAGCTCCGTCGGCACACAGTAAATACTAACAATTTGTACACACGGCAGTCATAAAATTTTATTAAAAAGTTTTGAACATGTGCCGAAGTTGACATCTATGAACCCACTGAATATTAGAAGTTGTATATCCGGGTGTAATGATTACAATGCTCATATTTTTTAATAAACATTTTTTCCATTCACGAATAAATTAGTAATCAATTTTAATTACAATCTTTACTATGAGCTTACAGGGCATCTTTTAGTGCAGCAGTGCAGTCTTGTTTAGAGCGTGCTTAGCTATTGTTTTCCGTCCCGAAAAAAACCAACCAAAATTGCCAACTGCAAATGCGCATTAAAATGAGCTTCGTCTTTTCCCTCTATCTCTATCTCTCCAATATACCCTTCTCTCTCTATCTAGTTTTATGGCTCACTCTCTCTCCCAACTCGATGGAGGTTTATGGGCACTTGGTTTCACTGAACCACTGAATTGACATATCTGACACATGTTTTGATTTTGGTTTTTGGCGATTGCTTTGGCTTTGGCTTTGGCTTTGGAAGGGGCCATGTTAATTTGAATATATTTTTGGTACTTGCCTCATAAAATGTTCAGTCTGCATTTTATGCATGTTTCAAGCTAACTAATAATGTAAATTTTTGGTGCGAAAGCCGTTTTGTTTACCTGTAACGACGCAGAACAGACAAAAGAAAAAAAAATACACAAATTAGACAAATGTTATATATTGAAAATTGTAAATGTTAAAAGTTAAACCCTTTTTTGACTTGAAATTGAAAACAACAAAAAAACAAGAAAAAAATGCTCGAGGCAATTTTAAAACGCTGACACCCACGACCAGCGACGAGTTATCTCCAGTTAATTAATTGAGTTCAACAAGTTGAGAAAATAATCAAAATCAATTGAACAATTTTTCATTTTGGGGTCAAGCGGTAAACGGCGAATGTTTTTTGTTGTTGTTGTTTTTGTTTGCTGACGATGTCAAAATCACATTTTGCAAATATTGCGAAAATCTTAAAAAGAGTTTTGTGTTGTGTGTGTGTTTGTTGTTGCTGGCATTTCATAGCTGGTTGTTATTGCAATCGCCAATTTAGCGCTATTCATTCATAAAAATTTGTTGTTTCATGCGGGGCTTGAATTTCGTATTGAAATTATTGTTAAACGTGCTCAAAATGCTCAATCAAAAATACATTACATGAATTTTGATTTTTCATTTAAAAAAAAAAAAAAAACGAAACAAACCAATAATATTTGATGTTTAGGGAAAACTTGAGCAATGCTCTATTGCCTTACATATTTGTAAAGGGAATGGAATATATGTATATATGCATGTTTGTGTGTGCTTGTCAATTGAGGCGCACATTGCGTGACATAATAATTTTAATTACATTCCATTTTAGAGTGAACTTGAACCAGGGTTCAGTAGTCGCGTCATCGTCGGAACTCAGATGGCTGATATAGCTGCTCGTTGCCCGGGCGCACATAAATTGTGTAAAGTAGCTCGTAAATAATCAATAAAATGAAAACAATCGGCACATTTCATTTCACACTGCTCAGCTGAAATTTCGAGCTGCAACGAAAACTGTTCTCCCAGTTTTGCTTAGCAACTTCAAAAAGCGCCGCGCCTTAGCCAAAAACAAAGACTGTTTCCTATTTTTTTATGTGTGGGAACGAAGCAGCCTGGAAACGTTCTTATTTAGTTCTAGTTTTCAGAAATTAGCTCTTTATTTTAGTAAAAAAAAAGAAAAAGAAAACATAATAAAACTGTTGTAAACTATTCATCAATAAGAGATTAAACTTTGAAATCTAAGGAAAAATATGTTTTCTTGTTATTATTATTATTTGTCGAGCACATGGAAAACGTATTTAGTGGTAAGACTAAGCTACTCTAACATATGATTCATCAATAGTTTGGTAAGCCCAATGATTCAACAACTCTTTAATAGTTGATATATGCAAATGACTTTCAGATAATTTTTACTTTGTTGGAATAACAATGTAACAATATAAATTATAATGGCAAACAACACCAATGTGTTGTTAAATATTCCACTTGTTATATATGCGCACATTTCTATGCATTTGGCATATTAAAAACCTTAGGTTTTTCCTTAAGAGCTCTTCAAAAGTTTTAGAAGTTCGTTGCTCTGGCACAATTTGGGCACTTTGAGTGAATTTACTGCCCACAATAGCCACTACTAAACACTGTTAGGCCATATAATTATAATATAATCACTATATAAAGTATTTTGCTGTTAGTCATCATCGCCAGCAGCAGCAGTGAAACCAGTTTTCAATGCCATTTCATTTTGCATACCAATAATTTTTACTATTTAGAAATTCAGTACTTTGCATTCAACTTAACTAAACAATAACTCAGCTAATTGCATGGAACAACAACAATAATAATAATAATAGTCGGAAAATGACTTAGCAGAAGCGCCTTTGAGAAGTGGATGATATCATTGCAAATTGTAGAACAACTGTTGCAATTGAAGTCAAGTATTCCAAAGTTTCTATGGTTTTGCGTAATGCTCTAAATTCCTTGCCATCGAACACACACACACATTAATTTATGGATAAACAGAAACACACACACACACACACACGC
Organism: Drosophila cognata; assembly: GCA_035041535.1. Lineage (NCBI taxonomy): Eukaryota > Metazoa > Arthropoda > Insecta > Diptera > Drosophilidae > Drosophila > Drosophila cognata. The sequence continues at coordinate 3,684,220 of JAWNLC010000571.1, read as the reverse complement.
GCACATTATAATTAATGTGTGTAAGTATATTAAAAGCCGTAGCGAAAATATTACAAAACTAGCCAAAATTTATGAGAGGAAATGAGCAGAATATGCTCAGCGTTCAATGTCAAACGGCGCGAACACGTTTGTTTATCAAATTGAATTTGTGGCGAGCTCTCAATTCTCCAGTTGGGCAAGCAGCAGATGCACTGAGCGAAAAACCAAATAGCATTGAAGCAAGAAGTATTTTTTGTAAGCATTTCAACATTTTGTTAAAAACCACTTACAGGAACCGGTAATATTTGTCTATATTAAACATCAAAATTGAATATCGAAAAGAATTTGGAATCATTTTTTAAAGTTTACCGAAACTTTTACCCTTTACGTACCGGAACCAGTACCGAAATATGATTTGGTTCGACATTTTCAAGATGATCTTAGAATTGAGTTAAAAGCTTCAAATAACCAAATAAATATCTGAATAACTTAAAATGATTTAAGAACGCAACTATTTTAAACATTGATCTGCGTTTGTCGAGTTGTAACCATGATTTTAGCTAAGTGTACTATTGAGCAAGTTGTAGTTTTGGGGCGTGTAAATTGCTGCCATCGAATGTGGCAGCCAAGCGGCGCGATGTCGAGGCCTTTAATTAAGTAAGAGGCGGGGAGTCAGTGGAGGCATTTAACGGTTGATTCTTAAGCAAACATAAATTGTGGGGTATTTATAAGAGATACAAGTCAAGATCGCGCGATTAGCTGGCGGCAGTTGCAATTACCGCCAGTTGCAAGTTGCAAGTTGCAGTTGCAGTTGCAGCAGCAATCATCAGCCATCAGAGCTGACCAAATTGAATTGTTGCCGCACCAAGTCACTGAACATGGCTAAAACAAGAAGAAGAAGCGGTTTTACAGATACTGATGAGACTTTAGCGCTAAATCTAAAATGTTGGCTAACTGACAAATTCCATTGGGGGGCGGGCGGACAGCTGTTGCCATTCATTCGATCGCTTTTAATACGAGTATGATAATGTGCCGATCACATTTATCAAAAAGCACCAAAAAAAATACAGCAACAAAACTGAACAATCATCTAATTATAAAGATAAACAACAATACAGCAAACGAACGCTGAGAAACTGATTATGCTAATTTGTTTAAGATCTTGCATAATTTTTGTATTAATTTACAAAACAAACAAATGCTTGAGAATGAAAAATAAATTTCAGCATTTAAAAGAAGAATTTAAAAAAAAAAACAATTTCCCATCTAAATTTCCAGTTTTTGACAAACATAATTAAGTCGGGCAATTCGATAAATTTACTATCTAAATTTATTCAATAGCAAATTTTGCCTGCCAAACTGAAATGCTGATAATTTTTTGGTAGTTGCACGAGTTTTCATCAGCTAACACTAATCGTTCACGAAACACTTTTACAAACAATTGTTATCGATCCACTTAACTCTGTTTTATAATGTTTTCGTACCCTTAAGGATAACATCTTGGAAGCATTTTGCATTGCTTTATCGACTTCAAAGCTCCGATTGTTTGATTATCTTTTGCCTTATGTGGTCGGTCCACTCTAAAGCAAAGATTGCCAACTTTTCTACTCTTTTATTTTTGCACATTCCAAAATCTGTTAGTCATAACACGTACACACATTTGCTTGTGCGTGTGTGTGTGTGTGTGTGTGTGTGTGTGTGTATGCATATTTATTTAGTGCATTGTGCGCATTCGACTGCCAAAAGCGTTTTTCATGCACCAATTTCAACCTGGCCGAAGCCACCTCCAACCTACCTCCCCCCCTTTTAACCAGCCTCTCTCTCTCAGTTAGTACTGCTCGATGGCTTTTAAGCAATTTTACGTGCATGTTGCTGAGTTCAGCCTAACAACAACAAAAATAGGAACCACAATAATAATGATCTGACGTATGCACATTTTATTGTTAGCATTTGTTTGTTTACTTAAAATAAGTAAAAGCAAACGGCGCTGTTATTAAATAAGAATGTTTTTTTGCTGTTTGTTGTTTTTCTTGCAGTTGCAGATTTGATTACGAAATGCATGTTTCTTGTTGTTTTCTTAAATGCTCGACAAGCCGCAAACATTTCCAAATTAATTGAGTTAACTTGTTGATTGAGTCGTTGAAAATGCATTTTCATTGCTCATTGCACACGCGTCTCATTTTCCAAGTGGTTTTTCCCGTTGCTTTGTGTACACATTTGTGAATGTGTGTGTGTGTGTGTGCGTGTATTGCAGAAGTTTCCATCAAGCAGCGGAAATGGTCAGTCAGAAACGTTTGTCGCACCAAATACTTGTGGGCCTGGTCAAAAGCAACCGTCACGTAATGCAGCTCAAAAAACTTCCGCAGAGCAAAGAGCACCCCGAAAACAAGTCTAAAAGATTTTCGCATGAAACCGCGTCAAGAATCTAGCCGAACTTGGCCTATGCCCTTGTCCAAGCTGCTGGCTTTATCATTCCGTAAATATCGCTTGGCCACAGGATGAATGCTGCCCATGGCTGGGGGACCATCAAGTTGAATTGACTGTAAAGTTCCACGGGTTGCCGTTTTCACAGGCATACAAATAAAATAAATATAAATATTTTTTTTTTACGTTACGGAACTTAACTTCCAAATACAATGGTTATAATTTATTGAGTATGATGCTTATATATTTATTGAAGGTATGGTTAATAGATTTTAAATAAAATAAAATTTTTTAAATATCTATTTATTATATAATAAACTTTTTTAAGCATTCAAAAATGTTCTGATAAAATCAGAAGACAGTGACATTAAAACTCTAAACTAATAAAAATATATTCGAAATTTTAAAAATTGTTAATTTTACATTTATTTTAATGTGTTTTTCGAAATTTGCAGAGCAGTTCTTATTTTAATTTTTACTTTTTTAATTGTCATTAAATTGATATTCCCCTATCATCCGTAGCAAGCTTACAGGATAACTTAAGGTCGCGCACTTCGATTTATTTATGATCTTTCTGGATTTTGCCGATAAAGTCGCATTTGCTTAAGTTAGAAATAAATTCTTGTTGGCCACAAAAAAAAAACTAAAGAAAAAAATTCTACAACAGTGAGAACCAGTTTCAAAAACTTGTTTTGGCCAAAAAATACTGAGCTTAGCAGAAGCAAGCAGAAAAAAAAAGAGTCAAGTCAAGGGGCTATTAAAGCGCCGCCAACTTGCAGCTGTCTGCCAGCCATATGAAGCCATAAAGAAATTGTCCAAAAAACACAAAAAAAAAAAACGGAAAGAAAAAAACACAAACGAAAAAAAATCAAAAGAACAACAAAACAACAAAAAAAAAAAGAAGCGTTGCGCCAGTCTGCAAAATGTTTACGGCGCACATTTCTTTAATGAATTTTTATGCGGAGCGTCCGCGCTTTCCAAATTAGTTGCTAGTTCATGTTAAATTAATTTCGTAAAAATTGCAGTCACCCCAGTGCAACTGCTGCTGCTGTGGCAGTTGCAACATGTTGTGTTGCACAGGGAACAACAAACACAACGTAATGCTGACTCTTGAACTGGCAGCAAGTACCGCAAGCTGCTGCCGCACAACTGCTCAGATCAGCCGAACCGATAAGGCCGAGGAGCAACAGCAACAGCAACAGCAGCAGCAACAGCAGCAGCAATAGCAGCAGCAGCAGCAGCAGCCACCGCCAACTCCTTCAGAACAATGCAGCTCGCCTGTTGCTGCACCAAAGATCAATGACACCATGATGACGCTTTGGGTGGATACTGTCCACCCGACTGTCTGACTGTCTTCCTATCTGACTGTCTGTCCCGATTCTTCTTAGACGCTGTCATTGCGCGGCCCGAAAGTAAACTGCTTGGGACTCTGTGTTTAGGTCTCGGACTTAGGCCTCTACTTGGTCAGAGTCTACACTCAGACAAAAATATATTAGCTAGAATTTACAAAATTACTTTCAAATCAAAATAACCAACGACATCGAGAAATACTATCGTAAATAGACAGTATTTAATATTAATATTAATTTAAGATCAGGAAAAAAAAGTATTACAGCATTTTTAGTTATTACAATTTTCTTGAAGCTAGAGCATAATTTTTTGCAGTGTGTACTATGTATTGGTGGTGTCGTGAGTGGCAGCCACTGACTAACTGCGCGAAACTAACTGACAAACTGACTAACTGTCTGACTGACAGACTGACTAAAAACTGAGGAACTCAGCGCTTCTAACACAGAACAAACTGCAGCGCTTGTTGTCTGTCTATCTATCCATCTGTTCGTCTCTTTGTCTCTCTGTCTGTTTGTCTGTCTGTCTGTCTGTGTCTTTTTGTTTCTCGCAATTTTTCCAATTTTTTTTTTTTTCATCTGCGAGTTTTGTCTGCTGTTTTGTAAAGTCGTGACACTGAACAAATGTCAGCACTTGCGGGCGTGCGGCATTTGGCTGCAGCAGCAACAGCAGCAGCGGCAGCGGCTTTGACTTTGAGCTCGAGGCCGGGCCAAGCTAGCGCAGGCAACCAATCAATTAACTTGGCCGACTTGGCAACAACACCCAGCGAAATTTGATATGCCTATGAGTGTGGTTAATGTGATTTATGCTACCCTCGCTCTGCCTCCCCCTGCAGGCTCGCTAAGCAGCTTATCAAAGGCAGCCGACACAGCCCTTCGGCACAGTTGTTGGCCAAAACTCATCTCGAAGTGTGCAACAGGTAAATTTTGTGTCAGCTAACGGCTTACACTATTGGCTACACAATAGTGCTAAGTCTAAAAATTAGACTGATCAGTTAAAGTATTTCAATTTCAAATATAAAATTGGTAACAACTAAAATTAATGAACAAAATCTATTTTTTATTATTCATTATTAAAGAATTTTCATTTTAACGATAAATATTTGTATGTGTCACTCGATAAAAGAAAACATTGCTTATATGTTTATACAACAGCTAATTTAGTTAATTAAATGCTGATGTTATTTATAATGTAAACATGTTTTCACATTTGATTGTTGTCTGGTCTTAGATGTATAGAAGCCCTGAAGATGAACAACACCTGTGCTCAAGTGAGACATTTGCATTAAGGCTGACCCCAAAGAGCTGACAGCCAGACACTAAGTGAATTGTGAATAGTTAAGTCAAGAGCCAATGGTCTGGCACGCCCACAATCAACGCACATGGTCAACGTCAGCCAGTTGAGATGGCCCAGTGTGGCATGCCACTATATTTAGATCACATTTTACACATATAGCCACAGATACAGATACAGATGCAGATACAAGAGATATAATGATACATATCGAACGGCCACTTTGGCCATGGCCAGCACAACGGTCAAAAGCAAATGAATGTCAATGATCTCAAGCAACGCAACTGAACCAAAAAAAGGTTACAAAACAAAAACGTTACACTCAGAGAAAAAGTTCATTCAAGCACAAAAGTTTCAAGAATCATGGTTTGACCTCTAAATGAATACCAAATTATGCATCGATATTGATGTACCGCACGGGTCAAAACTTTCCAGAGCCATTTGTTTGATTTTCATAAACAAGGACTCTTTGACCATGGCTTGATCTCTAGATAAATACTATCAGCGCAGGACGCAATACGAACGGATGGGCCATTGATTGATTGACTGATATTTTATACAAACTGACTCTTATTCTTTAAGTGTAGTTATCCAAAAAAAAAACAGAAGTAATAACAAAGTGTCGCTGGTAAAACATCAGTTGCTTTTTTTGGATTGGCACACGAACAATCAATCAACTGCACACATAATCGTTGTGGCCCGTGCGGTTAGCCATGTCTTTAAACTACTTTCCCGAACGGCGCGAAATGAGTTTTCGTTTGGCCTTTTGTGTGCATATGTGTGTGTGCGTGTGTGTGTTAAGTTAAACATCAGCCACAGGAATGTCGGCAAATTTTGTAATTATGCCTAAGTACAGAGCAGTGAAAAACTTACAGAGACTTTGCAATTCCCACAACTAAAACCGAAACGAAAAAAAGGCGGCCAGCATTTAACCCCAAAGAGAAAAATCTAAAGAGAAATTGCTGTTTGTTCGATTGTGCCTAAAAATAGATCATCCGCCATTATCGTCATGCAAAGTGAAAGATTTATGTTTCGGACTTCGGAACATGGAACTTGTTCATTCGCACTTTACCTTGTGACAAATCTCAAGAGCGAACGGTAAATGCCCAAGCAGATCTCGAGTCGAGAAAGCTCCCATGGATAGCCGTGACTGAACGTTGAACGTTTTCCTACACACAACCGCACACACACACACACACACACACACACCCACATTAATTGTGATACACGAATTTCATTGGAAATCTTGAGCGTACAGCTTTAAGGGGTGATCGGCCGTGTCGAACTTTGACGAACGCCGTGCGGTTGTCGACAAGCAAAGCGAGAGACATGCAACCTTTAGATACAAAGATACATACATATCTGTGCAACATGCGGCACAACAAACTCACAGCTCAGACATTTGTCTATAGCGACCATTACTCCAACGAGATAGAGAGAGAGAGAGAGGGTGGTTCAACAAGTACTCGGAACCAGGCAATCAAAAGCGGAACCGAAATTTAACTCATATAAAATATTGCTAAGTTAACTGTGGGAACTATTGGGAGAACAATTGATTTCGTAGATTTCTTAGATGAAATGCACTTGGCCATATGCAGACGCTTAGTACAAGAAGAATTCGAGCTGCAAGCAGCAAACAGGAAATGGAAATCACCTGCAACGACTCGTTAACGATAAAAGCGCCCAGGGCCACAAATACAAGATTAACAGAGTCAACTGCTCTGTGGTGACCCCAGCGCCATCGCACACGCAACCAGACTGTCCGTCCCTCTTGGTGACTTCTGCAGAAGTTGCCGTGACGAACAAGATGAGGAATCCATCCATCATTTTCTCTGTCGCTGTCCAGTCCAACATTTTTGGGGTCTTCATTTGCACAGACATATCAGAGAGGTCTCTGTTAATCGAACCAGGAAACTGGCTTTGTTCATCCAAGCATGGAATGCAATTCCTGCAAATTAGTTATGCACATAGGAGTTACAGCAGAAAGAGAGACAACAGAACAGAAGGAGCCAAATGACACAACCTGTCTTTGTTTATTGGTATAAAAGATAATTAGGAAAGATTTTAATTCATTGAATTATTTATTCATTTATTGTGGGGCTCGACTAATAATATCAGTACAAAATATCTATTAACCAGAGTAAAAACTAAAGTTGGTATATTTTTTGAAGTAACTCTCATAAACAATTAAAATTTTATTATTTCAGTCATTTGATTTAGCTGCACTCACATTCTGAATACTTTTTGGAAAACCCTCGTTGCCTGGCGCGCCTTGCTTTCTTTTTTATGTTTTTGAGTTCTAGACGACTTTTCACTGCATGTCTCAATTTCCGTGTGTGTGTGTGTGTGTGTGTAAGTGTGTGTTGCTGTGGCTAATTAGCTTGTAAGTTGAATGTGAACACATTTTGTCGAAAATGAAATGTTCATTTTAACACTTTTGTTTGGTTTTTAGATATGGGGAGTGGGCAGAATCAAAGATCAGCAGAAACGGCACACACATATAAACGTCAAGTCAAATAGTGTTTTGGGTGAAAGTTTTGTGTTCGCTTTTCAGATATTTCGATTTCAGAATATGCGCAATAGAATTCCAAACAAAGTGTGCGTTAATTGTGGACTTCAACTGATTGTCTGTCTGGTCATCTGTCTGCCTGACTGGCCAACTGCCATTTGCCATCTCCATTTCAAGCTCTTTGGCAGATAAATATATATATATATATATATGGATATATATAATTTGTGTCTGCAGCATTAGCTAATTGATAGCTGATCGCTGAGACAAGAGCCACAAATGTGTGCATAAATTAAACAATATTTCATAAATAACATTTGATTATGGGGCCGCTGTCAGAAGACAAGTGGCCAAAAACAACAACAACAATAAAAAAAAAAAAATGGTCATTTCAAAAAGTCATCGGAGCCGATTCGAATTTTTGTTTTTTTTCAATCGGTTCGTTCACCTGTCCGCCGTATGCAAAGTTGGGGTGACTTCGTATGCCGTTAGAAATAATGATAACGGTATCTTTTCGAAACCTGCTGTGGAAATATGTGCATAAATTGAGAACCCCAAAAGTCATATACGAAATGTGACAAAAGAGCTTATGAAAAAAAAACACCCCCTACCTTTGAAGCACATCAAATGTATAAACATATGGGTATTCCAAAATCCCAATTGGAAATCAATTGAGTCTCGTCTGCCACTCGAAGGTGATAATTTCCAATCGATTTATGATGATAAGCACAAGTTTACAAGAGGGCGCACAAGATTAACATATTGTTGTGGGCCGATCGATGTAGTTAAGTTTAAGAACCATGAAAATAATCTGACTAATGCGTTTAGTTAATGTCGTAAAATAGCCGTTCAAGCGGATAATTCTACACATTCAGATAAAATAGAGAACAAGAAGAAGATAAAAAGATAACAAAATTCTGGCTTGAAGAACGTTTTTTATAATCATCGAATTCAGAAATATAAAGTTCCTCAAGTCTTAGTTTGGACACTTTCTAAAGGCATCTCAAATGACAACTTAAACAACTGGAATCAGGCACTTAAGTTTGTAAAATAACAGCTAGAAAGTTGTGCAATTATGCTAAGAGCAAAAATTATGGAATCGGCATTTAATTTTTTCCTTTTTGGAATAGTTTTATCAATATTTCTACATTTTAATATCAAAAACGTTTTAAAAATGTATTGCTGTCGAAAATGAAAACGACGAAATAAATTCCATAAAGTTTGTGCAACATATTTTAATGTGTGTTAAAGGCAAGTATCGTTATGATGAAATACATTTTCAGTGTGTTCTTTTAACTCCAACGAGGCCTCTATTTTGTAAAAATGCATATTCATTTGTGGAAAACCAGAATTCTTTGACATTTCAATAAATCTCGTCAGATTTCAATTACCACAGACATTTTTCCAACAATTTGCTGGCTATAAAAAACCATTTTATAGCTGCACTTGATGCCTTGATGACTTGACAATTTGATGACTGTGCCCGCAACTAAAAAACCGATTCGGCTAACTAATTTTAATGCCGCTGTCGCCACTGGAAGCCCCGTCAACAACCAGAAAGATCCACATGTAAATGTTAATCCCGCCAAAGCAGTCAAAAAATGTCGCGACAATGTTGAAAACTTTTATTTAAGGCGCCAGCAGCATAAGTCGAAAAGATACAAAGCAAAATATAAAAATCACGAAAATAATATTGAGAAATATCTTAAGCGACTGTCATTTAATTGAAAAAGAAAATTTGTTGTAAAAGCCTGGTCAACTTTTATAGCCAAATACTTTTTGGGAATTTATAATGGGGCGCACATAAAAAAAAATAAAGCTAATCAAAATATTGCGACAGGCGCAACGAAAAGCTTCGACTTTGCCTTGTAAGCGGCTTACTTAGTTCACACATGTTTACAATATTTATATATAAATATATATATATATAGATAAATATAAAACGATTGCCAAAGTTTCTGTTGTAATTCCGGTAGCTGGCCAACAAGCTAGCCAAAAGACTAATGCGTCGCCGACGGCGCTTCTTGCCAACAGCGATGCCCAATGATGATAAGCAGCAGACGCATTTTGTGGCATGCCTAAGTGCGAATGACTCGACTAAAGAATTCCCTGCAAGTTAGATAAGCACCTGCAATTTATCTATTTGTTGTTAAACAAGTTTAGGAAGCGGAAAAAACAATTTTCATATAATAATATGCTGATTTCTGTTGATATTATTTTTATTCGTTATCTTGTAGAGAGAGCGAGACAGACAATAATTAAAGAAGAGTTAGCAAAATCTGTGAATTTATTAAGATAATGATGAGAAATCTCAAAGTGTGTTTAACTGTGGTAAATATTTTATCTCCATCGCCATTTCTCTGTCTACCTCTTTCTAACTTCCTCTGTCTATCTGTCTTCAAAGCTGTTCTTCTTATTTACTCTCTCTTATCTATTTATCTATCTGTCTATCCTTTCTCATCCTCACTCCTTCTCCATCCTTCTCCATCTGCCTCTGTCTAGCGTTCTTTCCTTTTCTTTCCTTTAATATTTTTTTTTTTTGGATTTTCCTGGGTTTCGCTAATTCCATTTTAAACAAATGTTGCACTTAAATTAATTTAAATTTAATTTTTGTTTTATTTGTAAATTAATATTTGAATTTTCTTAAATAATTTTTTTATTTTTCATCCTGTAATATTTTTATTTATATTGACTATTTTTAGACTAGGTAAACAAATGTTGTAGTGCCAGTTGCACATACCCCTGCCATCATTGACTTGCTGCGCCACGCTTGCAGTGTGTGAGCAAACAGTGAAGACGCCTGTCTGGGAACACCTCCTGGGCGGCTGTGGGGCCAGAGCGAAACTGGCAATTTTCATTAAATTGCCATAAATTAATAGTGGCGAACTGAGTATCCAAGTATTAGACAAGGTGAGATGCCAGCAACAACAATAGCAACAACAACAGCAACAACAACAATAATATGGAAACGTTATGGGCAAATGCAAATTTGTTGCAGTTGTTGTAAAGTAAACTTGCTGCTGCTGCTGGTGCTGCTGCTGCTGCTGGTGCTGCTGCTGCTTGGCTGCTGTTGGCAAAATTTGCGTAATTTGTAATGCTGCTTAGGTCAAAGCTGACGCATTGACTGAATGATTGAATGACTGACGATTGGATGGAGCGCCTCAAGCCCAAGTAGCATTTAATTTTATGCACTTCTCGCTGAGTGTGTTAGTGTGTGTGAATGAATGTGTGTGCGTGTGCTATAATTGACTGTATATATTGGCTATGTTGTCGTTGTCGTCATCGTCGTCGTCGGCTTTAGCTTTTTGATCATTTAATGGGTTTGGTGGGGGGGGGGGGCATTAAAGTCAGGTTAATATTTCGCACCGCTGCGCATTTTGTCATATAGCACCACGAGAGCAGAGTCGGCAACTTGGTGCCCCAAAGGTGTTGCCGTGACAAATTGTGCAGCGCGGAAGCAATTTTCAAATATCAAAAGAAATAATCATTTTGAAAACTCAACTGCTGCAAAACGGTTTCTTTTTGGCGGCGTGTAATTGCGGCTTTGACTTTGATTTCCGCATGGGCGCTAACTGATGGCGCCCAAAGTGCTGACATGCAAAATGGCGAGGAGTGCCCCCAGTGCGGACCACAGCAAACAGCAGCACGCGGCAATTGTGGAGTGGCGGCTGGGAGGGCCTCAAACTGCAACTCAAATGAAATAGGCAAATGCATTTGAATTAAGTTTGTTTTAAATCAAGTGCGGAAGTGGGAATCTCCGTAATTTAGAATTTTTCAAAAGTAATATTATTTGCAATGATTTTAATTTGTGGGAAATAATTGATCAGCTTATTTTTGTTTACTATTTATTTCAGCCTTAATTTTTTTCATTTTTTTAAAATTTTTTTCATTTCATTTGATTTCTGTTCTCGCTTCGTATACAAATGTTCCATAAACTTGAAGGAGATATTTAAAAATAATTGATTCATTCTCGCAAATATATTTAACTTAACAAGTCGTAAAAATAATGATTTCTCTACAGAAGAGGTCAAAATAATAAGAACACTAGCTTAAAAGTTCAAATTAACAGAAAAGGATGCTCCATAACCAAAAAGGTTTTAAATATTGATATCAATTATAGGTAAAAATATATAAACGATTTCTCCAATTCTTGATTTATGCGTTGAGTTCAACTTTTTATTAGTTCTAATTTTGGCTTTGCTTAAATTAAGCCATTCTGACTAGTTGAAAGCATTTAAATGTTGCGAGTCTCTTGCCTATTAATTTAAAAATTATCGACTCAGTCGCATGAATATTTTGATGTTAATAAAAGCAAAACAGATGCCAAAAAAAAAAGTATTTCAAAATATATTAAAAAGAAAGCCAAATTTCTAGGTCAGTGTATAAAACACACAAAAGATGATGCTGTTGATTTTGTTGTTGTTGTTGTTGTGATTGTTCTTTATTGGAAAAAAGAAAGGAGGCAAACAAAAAGTTTATTTATGCAATGCGCCCCGAAAATGCCCCCAGAGCCGCATGTTGCGGTTTGCGCGGCTAAAATTCAAATGTCAGCCAAACCCAAACACACACACACGAGTGAAAGAGAGAGAGAGAGAGAGAGAGCGAGGAGAGGGCGGATAGTGCGAGTGAGATGGCAAGAACATAACTCAAATCATGAAATGAAACATCTGCGCGTGTGTTTATGGCTGCTGTTGCAGCAGCTCGACTCTGATTTCTATTTCAATTAGAGGCGCTGCATGTGGAACGCCAATCATTGCGTCAGTTTGTCAGTTTGTCAGTTCGTCAATCCGTCTGTTCGTCGCTCACCCAGAGCTAGAACTATATAATGAGCTAACAATAATGCTCTTAATTTTTTTTCATCTATCTTTTAATTTATTATGCAGCCGCTGCCTGCACATGAGCTTTATCTACGATCGACATCTGTATCTCCATCTGCATCTGCATCTTGCATCGCCTTGCATCTTGCTACTTGTATCTTATATCTTTCAACGCCCGCATCGCTTGTCAAGCGAGCAAGTTTCAAAAATGCATCTGAAAACCGCACAGCATTTCGGAATTTATTACTCGTTCTTCAATTTATGCTGTGCGGTTAAAAGCACAGCATAGTCAAATTAAATATTGAGAATCTTAAACATGCTCATTTTCTCAAATAGCGTATTCTCAGCATGCACCCACGCAGTCGTTAGTTTATTTGGAATTTTGTTGACATGGCTATAATAAAAATGTATATATATATATATTTATTTTGTGTCTACCCTTTCAGTGATTATCATGGCTATAACACATTAATGAAGACGTTGCTCAATTTAAATGCTATCTGCTTGAATCTTGGACAGCGCAAAACTATTCCGTTTCTGTCGATTGCGCTTTTGAGTGCTCTAAATTTGATTTTGCGCAAATTGCAGCATCCGCAAATTACGTTTTGAAAATGTAAACGGTCTAATTTTCCGTTTTAACAAATTATTAACCGTTTTTCTGCACTCATTACAGTCCGTATCAATCAAATCAGACCACTTAAATGTAGTCGATTTTGTAAATCTACATTCTGTCAGGGTATATAAACTTTGGCATAACCCAACCCAAACAACAGTTCTTTCTTGTTTTTTTTTTTTGTTAGCTTACAATGCGTGGTTTTATCTTTTATCTTTATCTGGATTTTTGTTGTTTTACATTCACTTATTTATTTATTTTTTTTTTTGTATTTTTATTTGGCGCTTTCTTTCGACTTGGCTGAAAGTTTGTTTGTTTTAACGGATTTGCTGTGTGGGTGACAAGAGGCAAAGTCTGACAAAAGGGGGAGGGGGCATGCGTTGCAACAAGATGATAAATCGAAGAAACAGCCGTTAGTTTGCTATTCAAAAATGTAAATACATCAGGCAGACACCTGTTTACGGGGTTCACGTTAAACTCGGTGTGCATGTGGATGGAGGGCCTCGGGGCGCATTGCAACGTAGGTGGTTCGTAGTTGGTGTAGCCTCAAATTGTTGCACTTGCCATACAGACACTGTCTGCCATTGTCCGTGTGGCAGGTAGTTAGTTTGTTGCTTGTCGCTTGTGCTCAACCGAAGCCAACCAAAAATGACAATGCTCAATGCGCTGTTGTTGTTCGTTCGCTTGATAAAAATCTACAAAATTTACCCATAGAAAGTTTAATTTGTATTCAATAAGACGATGGATCCATTGAACAGTGGTCAACAAAACTTTAAGTTTAACTTCATTTTGATGTACGCAATTGATAAAAAAAATAAATATACAAATATTAGTGTCTCAATAGAAGGGGTCAAGAGAATAAAAAACAAATTAAAGCTATTAAGTAAGAGTGCTTTACTAAAAGACATCCTGTAACGAAGTCTTTTTCTAATCTGTAATCTAAGGCGTTATTATTTAACCAACATTGGTGGCATTTATACTGATGATCAATAATTAGTCAAAGCATATATACATATACTTATTTACTTGTACTACTCGCACCTTATGGGGAAGCAGATACTTCTTTCTGTGACCTACCTATCTAATCACACTTTTTAAACATTTTCATTTATAAAAAATGTGCGATGCCAAATGTAGCACAAAAAATGAGCAAAATATTGAAAACCAGAAAGCCGCTAGACCTTATCAATGTTGAGCAACCTGTGCAGCCTATGCATTTTTTCAACAGCAAACAGCTGAGAGGCAAGCAGAAGACAACACAGCGGCATAAATATGTAAAGAAATACATGTGTACATATCGATGCATGTATTTATATATACATATACACATATACACACACACACACACACACACATGTACATATGTAAATGTATTTGTAGAATGCTTGTCTTGCACAATTTCCAGGCTATGTAAAATTGAAAATAAATAAATAGCCACAACAAACGGCTGCTAAAATAAACAAGGCAACAGCAGAGCGAAGCCAAGCAAATCTTCGGCACTGGAACTCAACTGGGCAGAAAATAAAAGAATACAACAACAAAAGTGTAAAGGAATCATTATGGAAAATGGACTAAGGCAACGGAAAACCGTTGATCTTTACTTCTTCTTGTTATTTTTTTTTTTTGACTTTTTCGCAAAGGTGTAAACAGCCAAGTGCTCTGCAAAATCATGAAGCAGCATGAGTTGCACCTAAAAACTACCTGTAGGATACGTAAATAACTACACTCGCAGAAAAATGTGGTAAATACAATCAGCATAGATTTTCTACTTAAAAATTTAAGCACATATTATTAATAAATTTGTTAAGCTTTTAAATTGTAGAATGGCTTTACGAGAATTTTAAATTTAAATTAAAAAAAAAACATTCCTGAAATAAGAACAACATTCTTAGGTCAAGGATCTTAATTTTCTTCAAGTGTAAATGCTTAGATGCATGCAGCAAGGTGCAGGCTGGATGGTGCATGGTGCAGACTGGATGTGGCATGGATGCTGCTACATGTGGTCATGTGGCGTGCCGAATCGGCAGGCATGAAATGTGGAAAAACGCCGTGAAATGGGCTTTCGTCAAATTAGCGTGCTAGCGTTAACGATGAACGCATCTGTTTCTGTCTGTGTGTGTGTGTGTGTGTGAGTGTGTGTCAATGTGTATGTGTGTTTGTGTGTGCATTTGTGTGTGTGAGTGAGTGTTAGCTGCATATATGAGGTTGCACTGTGGGATATTTCGCACTTTGCACTGGCAGCTCAATGCCGTTCTCAATTTGCTACCTGAACCATCTGACACGTCTAACTGATCAACTAACTGACTGGCGAGCAGACGAACTGACGCAATGACGAACAGTCGTGCCAACTTGATTTATTTAACCAGCTTGCCGCAGCAGTGCGTTGTGGTTCATTATGCCCATTACAAATCGGAAAAAGGGAATATTGATTATGGCCAACAGTTTGTAAGAGCCAGAAGGAAGCATCTGCGACTTGATAAAGTATTTATATATATATTCCTGATCAGCATAAACAGCCAAGTCGATTAATCGATGTTCTTCGACCTGTCGACCTATCGATAACTGGAAACGTTTGGCGTATATCGATGCAAATCGATTTCCTATAGAAATAAAAGACAATTGTGGAGATATAGACTTGCAAGTCATTTAAAATGTACCCTGTCATATTATTGATCAACTGGAAAAATATCATCGGATAAAAAAATAGGATTTTATTAACTAAAATGTAATTTCGAAATTCACAAATTACTATTAACCAACAGGGTATCTATTAGTCGAGCTGTCTTGTCCAGAGGAGCCAATCATAGAGGATAAAGTGGAAAGTTATCTAACCGTCTAAATTAAAGCTTTACCAAAACTCAAAACTGAAGGTCTGAAAATTCCTTTTATAGCCATATGGCCGAACATGCGTTGCAAGCACTGTGAAATAGACCAGTCAAATATTAGCTAACCCAATCCCTGATTACAGGCTATCTCATAGTCGGGCACTCCCTTTCTAACTTGTTTTTATCTGGATTTGCATTTGCATGCCTGATGCAAGTGCTGCAAAACCTTGGCTCTTATCTAACTTAAACAGCGCTCGTCTCTGACTTTGGCACTTAATCCACACACACACAACAGGCACACACAACAAACACACACACACACACACACAGCAGAGCAATCACACACTGGGAGACAACGAGTGCCGTATAAATGTGTAAACTGAGCGTCATAAATACTCCCGTCGTTTAGTTTTTACGATTGTCGGCTGTCTTTGTTAGCTATAGACACACACATACACTCACACATACACACACATATACACACATACACATACACATACACATACACATACACATACACACACACATACACACACACACACATACATACACACACACATACACACACACACACACACAGAGCCCGACACATCCTAAGCTACAAGTTCCAAGTATCTTTCAACGTATCTAAATGCAAATACACAGAGAAAAAATAAACAGTCGCAGTTTAATTTAAGTTTTTACTTCAAATTTGAAGTAAGTCGAGAATAAAATTCTAATAATATTTTTAAAGCAAGCCAAGCATAAAAGTCTACGATTGAGCGACGAAACGCATTGTTTCGAGAACGTTTTTTTCCTCTGTGTAGAAGTAAAATGCCGCTGAAGAGTTGAAGTGCCAACCAGAGACCAGAGACCAGAGACCCAGAGCTAAGAGCTAAGAGCTGAGAGCTGTGCCGACAACAGCCTCCTGCTAAGATCTGCGAGGCGAGACTCCTGCGTACTGTACCCCGACGGCAACAACAACAAAAACAACAACAACAGCAGCAGCAGCAGCAATGAATGCCAAATACCAAAAACAGGTCCCCGCCAGGGCCAAAGTTTGCGTGCCTTGCAGACATTTTTATGGTTTCTGCTCCCCACCCAAAAAAAAATAATACACATATATGTATATATATATGTATATATATATATATAAAAGAAGTACCAAAGAGAGCATTTATGAGCTCAGGTAGACGTCCTAAAATTGGAGTCTGCATTTTGGCCAGAACTTCAGCTAACTTTAATATATACATATGCACACACACACACACACATTGCAGTCGAAAGCGCTTTAAAAAAAGGCTCTTGAACCATTTCAATGATATGCTTTTTTTATGGCCAAATAACATTTAATGGCTAATTGTAAATTTGTTTGCAACAAAAACATTTAAGTGCTTAAGAATTTTAAAATGAACACGATTTGAAACTAACTTTAGTGTTTTATGTTTTTTGTTAACAATAACGTATTTTTGGATTCTAATTAGCATTTGTTGTTCGAAATTCTTACTTGGAGAATGATTAGATCGAGATGTAGCCGGAATATAGTTATATATAGAAAAAGTTATACAAAATAATCTCCGCATAGTTAGATGATATATAAGTTGAAAAATATGACCTATAAAATAGCGTTAGTTAGAAAACGGAACTAAAACTTTCAAACAGGATCTCCATAATGAAAATGATACCTAAGACTATCGAAATTTTGTAATATCTATCCGAACGTATTGCTTACTCATCAGGTAATCAGGTAATCAGCTTTTTGTGCCACATTTCCGAAAGTCCCAAATTTACGTCTGTAAGCCTCCCCAAAGAAACAAAGACAAAGAGCTGCAGAGTCATATTTTTGTTCGAGATACCAATATAAATAGAGGGTCTGAGAGGGAGAGAGAGAGAGAGAGAGAGAGAGGCGGGGGCGATTGAGAGTGAGAGCGAGCGATGACGAAATTACTTTCATTTTCACGCTCATAAGCGTGGCTCACAAAATGGTTGTCATAAAAAGAGATGCAAGTTAAGCTGCTTAAATGACATTTAAATAAATAAAGAACTGGCCACAAGACAAATGAGGAAAGGTAAAAGCTAAAAAAACAAAAACACCACAAAAAGACGGGCCCTTTCACTCGATCCGCGAGGGCAGACACAGGAAGTTCGCACTTTAGTTTCAGACTCCCAAAAAAGAGAGAGAGAGTCAGATAGCAAGAGAGAGAGAGAGGGAGAAAGAATCAGAAACAAGAGCACACGTCTGGCAGTGATTACACTATAATCTCGTTATAATGAGGCAAACAGAATATATATATATATATATATATATCTATATATCCAGCGGATGTGCCGAGCATGCTCCGAGTGGAGACTGGAAAGCGTTAAGCTGCGGTTGACATCCTGAATGCCCCAGCTGGGCAACAATTTCTCAAGTGGAGGTGCACAGATTGAGTTACCCTAAGAGACATACACGATACACAGAGAGAAATATGTCGTCAGTATACAAAATGAGCCTTAAATTTGTCTATTTTGGGAGAAACTATTTGAGTCGAATCCGCGCTAACTCAATAAAATACTTGAAATTTGAAACAAGTGAAGTCGTACTTTAAATAAATATCTAACATTTGAATTCTAAATTCTCAACTTGGTCCAAGCACGAAAAATTTTAAAACAAATAAAATAGTATTTGAAATGAAGATCTAAAATGTATATGCTAAGTACACAGATTGCAGTACACAGATAGCAGTCAATCAAGATGCGATTATTCTCGCAGTGCAGGCCACAATATGCATGGGAAGGAGGAATACTGGAAACAAAAGACACAAGACACAAAAACCAAAAAGAAGAGCAGACAACAAATGCACTTGTTGGGAGCAGTTTTTGAAATATGATGCCAAGCAGCCGCCACTCCAAGGCGCAGGTCATAAACAACCCAAAAGACAAGCGGACACGAGACGGCCAAAGTGTTGCAAGATAAGGTTAGATAAGCGCCGCCCCAGCATATATATATATGCAGTACCTGAGACGGACGGATTTTTGAATGGCACCAAGATGGAAACGGAGATGGAGTTGGAGTTTCAGTTTAAATTGAAGTTCAGTCTGTATTCGAATTCGAGTGCGGCAATTCTCAAAGCAGACGACGACTTTGAATAACCCGAAAACGAGCTGAAATTGATAAGCGGCACTCATGGAATGGAAGTAGTTTGAAAAGCCGTCAACGTGTAATAGATACACATGTGTGTGCGACTGTTTGTGTGTGTACCTGTGTACTTCCATATTTCCATATGCTCAAGATACAAATGCACATATGCATTAGCAAATAGTTGGCAAAAACAGCAGTCACAGACAGATAAAAAAGTGCATCCGATTGTGGCAATTTATGAGAAGGGGAACATAAGAATAATGAAAAGAAGCGATTTAATTTTTCTTTTTCCATATGCATTTTCCACATGCTGCATATAAGCAGCACCACTTTTCCAACAATAATAGTAAAAATTTAAAAGTTCTAATCGTTTTGGCCACTAAATTTGGCTTGATTTACTTGCAGAATTTGGGCTTAAGAAAGTACAACTTATTAACAGAATATTTAATAAGAGGATAACTTAAAATTTCGAGGCGTATTGAGACTCACCTGAGTTTAGCTGAACACCCGGTAGAATAACCGACGATTCCGCTTTAAATCTGAGCATATTATCCTCATCGGAACTTGATACTCCTGCTGCGGCCGCTGCTGCTGCAACTCCAATGCTGCCTGTTGATAGCTTCTCGGCGCCCATGTCGAGAGTTGTGGCTGCATCGAGTTCCATGTCGATAAGAGTGTTGCCCTTGAAGAGGCCTGCACTGCGGTATTCCTTGGCAAAGGGCGTGGCACCCAATGCCGCCCCCAAGAGCATTGAAAGGATTCCGATTTGTCGGCAGATGTTGCACAACATTTTTTCACATTCGGTGGCTTTGCTCGTCTCGAATACAACACATACAATTGCTGTTTGAATTATTTAAAAGACTGCCTCAATTAATATGGCACAACGACGACGACGACGACGACAACACAACTAACAAATTGCAACCTATTTCACATCACATTAGTTCAAGTCTTGACCGCGAGTCGAAACTGAGCAAAAATTGCCGTAAAATTTCAATTACGTGTCGGCTTTTTGCTGCTTTGTCAGTTATAAAAAAATTATGTCACCAATTAGCGAGACTTTTAAATTGTTGGTTTACTTTTTGCTTGTTAATTTTATTTTTTTTCTTTTTCGCGATTTTTGGTTTTGCTTTTTTAACACTGAAAAGATAAGAAAGGGAAAGCTCATGCTTAGTAAGATTTAAGAAAATTTTTGGAGATTGGAAATGTGTAAGAGAAATGTTGGCCAAACATAATTCAGTTGAGATTTTGGAAAGAATTTATTTTCACGCCATCGATTTCACATGTAATTTCCATTCAAAAACTACAACCAAACAAAAAACTCAAAATTTGAAAACAAAAAAAAATTATTACAAATAATAATCGAAAAAGCTACTTTGTGGGGAAATCAGAAATGTTTTTAAATTTTGTTCCACAGCCTTTTTTATGCTTAAATATATTATTTTAAACACATTTACATCCAGAATCCTTTTTTATACTTAAATATAATATTTGATATCCATTTACATTAATTTCTTTTTCATATTTTTTGTGCACTGCTAAATTTATTAAGTTAAACCACATACATTTTTTAAGCGGAAATGAGTCTCTCAAGTCTCGAAGCATGTAAATCAAATGGGTTAACGGAAATTCTTGCACATATTTGCAACAGCTGCTGTCTCTCGCAAGGATTAAAACCGAAAATCAATCAAAATTCACATTTGAAGCGACATACAAATGCATGCGTGTATGTGTGTTAATTTCCACTACAATTTCCCATAAGCTGTTGGGCATGCGCGGCGGAAATACGTACAAATTTCCACAATGAAAATGCGCGTAGTAAAAATAATAAATGAAAAACAATAAACAAATTGAAGGGCAAAAACTACCTGAGCCCACAAAAACGCCCGCAAAACGGGCGAAAGCAAACTCACGCACACCCGCACACACACATATGAATAAATTAAAACGCATTCAAACTGTCAATGATGCGTGCACACACACACGGACACGTGCACATACACATTCATGCATGCATACAGAGCATATGTAATGCGCCGTTAGCGCCGCTCATAAATGTCAATGTAAAATGTTGCTGCTGTTGTTGTTGCTACTGCTGCCGGCACACATGTTGCGATCGCACTATCTCTCTCTTACTCTCTCTATCTCACTTGCTATACAGTCAGTCACTTTTATTGTTGCATGTTTATTCATGCTTGTGCATGTATTTGTGAGTGTGTGAGTTTAATTCCCAAACACAAACTCGTTTTGTCAAAATATTTTGCATTGGACAACAACAACAAAAAGTCAAAGCAAACAAATAAGCAACGGTTTTAATATCCGGGCAGCGAGAAGAACAATAAAAGCAAGCGCGCAAAATTGATGCCAATGTTTGTTGTTGTTTATTTGCAGCACATAGCATATAATTAATTTTTGCAATTTATACCTTCTATGCAACAATTAGACACTTGAATTTTTAATATTGATATCCATATTTTATCATATTAGATTAACACGCACAGAACACACGAAACAAATTTTTTGTTGTGAATTATCGACAAATTTGCGTGTATTTAACGGTAACGGTAAAATCGAGAAAAAATGTAGCGCAATTCCGCTCAACCGACCGCACACTTCGACAACGATCTTCACAATAACAATCCACAAATGTTGCACAACAATGTGCCCAGTCGCACATAGTGCGTAGCTTGGCAACATGTTGAAACTCGCACTCGATAAGTGTCGTTGGGTTGCTTATGCTTCTTATCGAAAAGTTGCCTGCTGAAATGGTGAATTACTTGTGTTGAATATGAGGTGAGTTAAAAGCACGTTACTTGTTGAAATTAATTGAAACTTCAATTTTCAGTTAGGCAAGCTAGTTTTTAAAAATTTCCAAGTTTTTGGATATAGTATTTATTAAATTTATCAAGTTTAGAACGATACGAATACAAAGAAAATTAAAACTAAAATATTAAACAGAATTCTCAACTATTTTCCATATAAGCTAAGAAAACATTTATCAAATTTATAGTTTAGTTTAAATCGAATATACATTTTGAAAGAATGACTCTAAATTATAAATTGCAATGAAAATTGGTAAAAATTAAATCATATTCTCATTCATAAGATAAAAAACTAAAAATCAGAACTGTAAAAATTAAACAAATTTAACCCAAAAATTAACCGTCCATTTGACGGCGATGCTGCATTTGAAGATCAAAGCGTCGATTCGAGCGAACGCCGCGAATCAGTTCGCTGCGCTTCTCCTTTGCGGCGCCAAGCCTACCCTTGAACATCTCCATGTGCCGCTGGCGACGTGCCTCAGATTTATTACAATCTTGCAACGGCTCCGCGGCTGGTTTGCTCGAAGTGGAAGTTGCGTTCAAAATCTTTGGAGCAGAAGTGGAAAAATTAAATACTGCTCGGGTTGCAGTTGCTTTTTTTGCTGTTGTTGTTTTTGCCGTTGTTATTGTTGCAGTTGCAGCTGCAGCGTTTGATTTAGTTTGTGTTGCAACAATTTTGCGTGGCGTTGGCAGCCGTTTCTGTCGCTCCAATTCACCTGGCATCAGCGGCGACAAATAAAAACTCGGTAAATCAATCTTCTTTAGAGCTCGCGGCCGAGAACGTTCCTCATTTTTGTTGGGCAACTTTTTTGTAGTTGACGAAAGTGTTTGTTGTTGCAGTTGATGTTGTTGTTGTTGCTGTTTGAGTGCTGAGCTAGTCAGCATTTTGGCACGCAACGCTTTGCGCTCGATGTGATCGACCAGATTCTCCATTTGGCCAAAGTGCTTTTGATGAATGGCCGCAAAATCGGGTAGCTTTGTGCGTGTCCTCAACTTGCCACACGGTGTGGCAACTTTGACAACATCAGCAGCAGCAGTTGAAGCATATTGTTCTGCAACGATGAACAACATATTAAAGATCAGGCTAGAAATTAGTTATATTAATTGCAGCTTACGCGGCCTGGGTATGCGGCTGATGTTGGGTCGTTTCTCATCCAAGGATTTCGAACGTTTGCGACGCTGTGTGACATCTGAATAATAGGAATACATATAAATAAATCAGTTATGTGGGGATAGGTTTAAAGTACGCACTGCTTGTGGCCACCGGTGGCTCCCAGCGTTTGTCGATGTCTTCGACACGAGCCACCTCGATGGGACTGAAGAAGGAGACACTTTTTGCCTTGTCATCGATTTTCAGCCCCGATACAGATTTGGAACGCTTGCGTGGACGACAATGCTCATTTGACGGTGTCAATGGACATGGTTTCTCCATGGTGCTCCCACCATCGATTGTGGCCAGTTCATTGAATTTAAAACTCGGTTTGTATTTACGCTTGAAGGGTGTAGGGAAACGATATCGTTTGGGTTTGCCATCACTTTTCTTCTCATCAGCTTGATCTGCAATGTGGCCAACATCATCCGCTTGATCCGCATCGAAAGTCCTGTTTAAAATGTTCTCCTCATCGTCAGAGGGCATTACAAGTGGCAGCATTTCGAGATCATGATCATGATCCGCATTATCGTCTCCTTTGAGCTGCTCGTCAGGCGCCAGCGGGCACAAACCCAGCTCATCCATATCATCAGTGTTCAGTTTTGCTGTCTCCAAGATAAGATTTGGTCTTGTAGACAGATTTGATTTAGCCAAATCTTCGTTGGATTTCATGTGCCTAAACGCGTTTTCAAATGGTGTCAGCATTACATTTGATTTTGCCGCCTCTTCGTTAGAATTTGTGTGCTCAGCAACGTCTTCAACTAGTTCTAGCTCCACATTTGATTTAGTGGCCTCCACGATGGAATTGCTGTGTCCAGAAACTTCTGCAACTGCTTCCTGCTCCACATTTGATTTCGCTGCCTCCAAGATGGGTTTAGTATCTTCTAGCTCAGTTTCGAGCGCGGCTGTTGAAATTATAAGAATCTTAAAATTACATTCATTTAATATATTTCAGTCTTAGTCTTACCTGCCAGTTTTGCTTCAGACTCTTCCAGAATGGGATTTGTGGACGCTTCAACAGCATCCAGCTTCACATTTGAAACAGAAACATCTGCAACTACACCCAGTTCCAGATCCGATTTAGTTTCTTCTACATTTTTTACTTCCACAGCTTCTTGGCCGAGATTTAATTTGCAGACCTTTACGACAAGAATTTTGCACTTGACAGCTTTTCGCTCTACAGATGATTTAGTTGTCTCCAAGACAGGATTAGTGTCCTCCGGCTCAGCTGTCGAAGTTGTATTTATATTTAAAATACATTCATTTAATATATTTCAGTTTTAAGCTTACCAGCCGCCTCAAGGATGGGATTTGTGGATGCATCAACAGCATCCAGCTTTACTGTTGCATCCTGTGCATCCTCTGCAGCAACTTCCAGCTCCGTAGTTAAACTTAAATTAGATTTATGCTTGTCATCAATTTCATCATTTAATTTTGTTATTGTTGTTGGGTCATCAATGCCACTGTCCCTGGGTTCAGCTGGCACCTCCAGCAGCTGCTCCTCTTCAGCAACACCTGCTGCCTCCAATTGGAGCTCCGTCAACTGCTGCCCCTCTTCTACTCCTCCCTTTTCCAACTGCAGCTTGTGTTCTGCTCGTGCTGCTTCTTCCTCTAATTCGTTTTGGAATTTAGTTCGCTTGCTGGATTTGCTACTCTGACTTCGATGTCGCTTCACGGAATGACGACCCACATCGGCTGCCGTCCACGTGACCGTCACCTCTGCCACCACTGCCTGTGCCATAGAATTCCTGTCATTTTTCTTCTTGCAGGCCGGGCTCAGCGTATTCCTTTCGATGATGTCCTCATAGTCCAGAGGGGGACGCACAATCTTGCGGGCACTGCGACGCGGCGTCTCACTTTGAGTGCGTTTGGTTGTTGTTGGCGTTGTTGGTGCTGCAGCAGAAACATCATCGAGGAACAATTCACTTTTATCCACTATTTTCTGCTGTAGTCGCTCAGATTTGCGCGCTTTTTTAGGCGTCTTTGTTGCCTCTGCAATCTCCATTTCTGTTTGTAATGCACATAAATATCAGTTGGCTTTTCTAATTAGCTATTTTTAACTTGCCTGTATTTGACTTGATTTTTAACACAAATTCCGTAGCGCAAATTATTTTTCTGGCGTCTTTTCTGTTTCGTTTTCTTCGTTGCGTTCAAAATATTAATGTAATTGCAATGTTAGTTAACATGCGTCGTTCGCTCGTATGTATTGAGAGTATCGATGCCTGTTAAGAGCAACCTTAATGTTTAGCGCCGGGTATCGATAAGAATGCAATCGATTGCTAACTTCTTAATATGAAGAAACCGTTTTTCTTTTATTTTTAAAGTCAAATGTTTGCGAAAGCTCAAATAAAAATTGTAATTTTCGTTTCATACAAACACTTAAAATTCCATTGAAATAAAAAAAGACCTGTATATTTACATTTGTCATCGATAATGATACCTACACAAGCATCGTTAGAAAAATCAATCGGTCGTTTTCTTTTTGAATTAACGATTTAAATTTTATTCAAATATTTGTTAAAAAATACTATTAAACTGCTTACACTTTTACAAAATAATGACAGTTTTATGATGGCATCAACGACTAGCACGTCAAATAATAATACATGAAATGAACAATAAAATGGCGTTAATATTATAAATGAACTCTTAAGGCAGTTTGTGGCACTCGATATCTTAGCACTCATCAGTTAAGTTAAGCGGTGTATTCCTCCTGCTCAGGGCTAGTTGATAGGCCACCTCAAAAGCTTGGCCCAGAGTCAGTATGATTTCGTTAGCCAACTCCTGCAATGTGAAACAATTAATGATAACTAAAACCGCATTAAAGGCAAGTTATTGGGAAACAAACCAAATTGTCAACCATAAAGACATGGCAATAATGAAGATCCTGCTCTTTGGTTATATAAGCGAAATAACGCATATCCTCCGCATCCTGACAGACACAATTTATGTTCTCGATGTCATGCGAGCAGATGGCAGTCTGCAAAAGTTAAAGAGGTACAAATAATAGGTGGACTAGGTTTGAATCACATATTATCATGACCAACCTTTGTATCATGATCTATAAACTTGACGCCCAGGCAGGAGGCAGCAATGTCCACTTTAAGACGCGTCTGCAAATTGGCCGCCTTTAGATACTTTGTGGATGTGGTGCAATTCTCGAGCAGACTAATGTCACTAACACTCGACATGGGCTTGAAGTTCTCATCGATCTTTAGCTTCTGTATAGATTTACGAGTCGAAATTGTGCCCTGCAGTTGCCGTATGACAGTCGAACCCAGATACTGAAATAGATATAGTTTTAATATAAGTTTTCAATTCAATGACTTGAGCAAGTTCGATCTTTGCTGGTACTCACAAAAACGGAGTAGCGTATTTCGCCGTAGACAAGCGTATATGGCGAATGGCACCAATGCGAAGCTGGACTCTCCTCGGCTTTGCCCAAAAGCAGCTCGACAGGATTGCGTATGTGTAGCGATTGTCTCGGATCAACCACCGGGCAATGGTGTGGCTCCTGTTCCACCTCCACCACCTCCTCCTCCTCATGCTGCTGCTGCAGCTGTTCCTCCTCCTCGTGCACATCCTGTTCGTGTTCCACTGTGGACACTTCATTACCAATATGCTCGAATATCGTATCGATCTCAGCCCAGACACGCGATGCACTAAAATCCTCGCCAGTTGTGGAAAAACGCTGCCTGGACAGACTTCTGCGTTGATTGTTCAACCCATTCACGGATCTCACCATGCTGGGCGAGCGCAAGTGCTCACGTGTCACGGATGCGCCACGTCCGCCATCCACCATATCCTGTGCCAAGTTCAGTGTTGAACCCTTGAAGAGACCTGCAAAGGGCATATCGCCCACGAACTCCTCCACCTGATCGGTGGAAAACGAATTCGTCGACTCCTCCAGAGTTCGTGGCGACACGGGCTGCATAAAATTAAAGATTATCGTCTCTGCCTCGTTGACAGTGGGTGGCGGATAATCCGGCGTCGGCGAATGTCGCATTATCTTCAGGTTCTTATTGCTATTGTTGTTGTTATTGTTATTGTTGTTATCAATGTCTGTCTCGGACAGCAGATTGACATGCCGACGTGGAGCGGGAATTGGAGATGGCGATGGATTTGACAATGTCATTTCTACATACTGAGCAACTGGTTGACGAAGCGCCGAGGCAGCTGTGAGAAGAAGCAAATAATCATTAAACACAAGAAGTAAGATTGTTTGGATAGAAAATGAGATATTCCCTGCTTCTTTGGATGCTCAATGGCGGATCACAACTACTTACAACTACAACTGTTGGTGGTGCTCCGCTCCTCGCTGCTGGAGCCTGTTGTTTTGAGCAGATTGATATATTCGTAGGATCGTGAGGGAATGGAACCATTTGAGAAATTATTGCTATCCTGGAGAAGGGCACTCTGGTAGGGCTGTTTGTAGACTGGCTTGTAGCTGATCCACAGCTGATCCACACGTGGCTCCAGAGTGTGCACATCATTGACAGACTTTTGTGGACGGACCGGTTTCATGTCCAAATAATTCGCTGGCGGCCGCGTGTAATTATCCAGTGAGCTTAAAGAGTGCGAAAGTCCATTGGTTTGGTCTTGCTTGCTACAGATTCGGAGTTGCAATTGCAGTTGCAGTTGCAGTTAGTTGGATTAGGTTATGTGGAAGAGAGAAAGAGATCAAATAATGGCCGCACCAGTTTATGAAGGCGCTTCGTACGAACCAACCAACCAATTCCGATCGATGAGCGTGCTGGATGTGAGTGTGGAGTCGTGCTGGGTGCAAGTTGTGTATGAATGCGGGTGGTGCAAGTGCGTGATAATGGATGATATTGAGTGTGTGGTGGTTGCTTGGCTTTGGCTTAAGCATTCCGGCATGGGTAGCATGATCTGAACAAGCACATAGACAAATTAGTGGTTTCTTTAATTCATGTTGGTTAATTAAGGTCACAATTAAGACACAAATAATAAACAATAATAAAAACAGCAACAAGACCATGTCTGATGTTTGTTTGGGTGGGCGTGTCACATTGTTAGTGTTAGCTTACTTCCTCAGCTTGATTGGATCATTGTGCTTGCTGGTCTTGTGAAGCTGTGCGTTCTTTTCGAACAGACGCCGCCGGTTCAGCGATTGACCAATGTTCTCCAAAACCAGATTATTATTGCTGCTATTGTTGCTATTGTTGCTGTGGTTGCTGCTATTGTTGCTATTGTTGCTGTGGTTAACCAGCTGCGTTTGGTTTGAGCGCAACAGCTGCGACTCGGCCAAATTTGTAAATTCTGAAAAAGCGGAAAGTTAATGTAGGCGTTAGAATTTTTGGATGACTTCAAATGAGGGTAACAAATAAATTAAACGATTTACAGTGATCACTCGCTAATAAAAATGTTGAGAAGCCAGCAGTGACTAAAATATGGGATATTAAAAATCATACATTTTTCATTAGTGTATAGAAAAAATTTAGTTTTTTTAATTTTGGTATAGAAAAAATCACACTTCTTGTAAGGCGCTAACTCAAAATGAGTGTAATAATTCGATTAGTGTCCGCTCGCTAATTGGAGCTTTTAGCCACTAATTTGATTGCCATGAATCAACAGTATCTGTTTTTGAAAAACGTTTCTTGCTATCCAAACTTTTTAAGTTCTTTCAAAAAACATTTGAAATTGACGGAAAGAAATAATTAATGAATAAATAAAATAAAATAAATAAATGAAATAATAATATCTAAAATTTTAGATATTAAAATGATAAATTTTTCAGTTTTATATAGTATTAAATGAATTTAAAATGTTAGATATTAAAATCTTTAATCTTTTACTTAAAGGAAAAATTCAGTTCTACAAACTAGAAAAATATATTGTATTTTCCAAGGCTATCACAACCACACAATTTAAATAGATTTTTATATTTACAATAATGAGTTTCTTAGTGGTCATTTAGAGTGATTATAAAAGCTGATATGGGGTGACCACTGCATTAATCACTGTACTTGGTCGAAAACTACGAACCGTTGATGACGGCGACAATCTCGTAGGTGACGTGGGGCGGATAATCGGCGAGTATTTCGAGTGCGGTGCGTCCGTTGCCATCTGTGGCATATACATCGATGCCCGCCTTGAGTAGTGCAACAACTACAGATTTCTTGCCACATAACGCTGCCTCATGCAATGCGCTGCCCGCGTGGGTGAGAATGTTGACGTCAACGCCGGCCGCCAGCAGAGTTTCAACGACTTTCTTGTGGCCATTGCGACTGGCCAAGTGGAGGCATGTGTGCGTAAAGGTCAGCTTTGTGGGCGTTGTCGTATATCGATTGGCGTAATCCAGCACATCGTACGAGCTCTCGTTCTCCACAAACCGGCGATACGGTACTATCAGATCGGGAGCAACACGCAGAAGCGTTTGCACCACCTGCAGTCGGCCAAATTGTGCCGCCAAATCCAAAGCTGTCTGAAAGCCATTGTTGCGTATGGTGGGATCAGCGCCATACGATAAAAGTATGGCAACGACGGTATTATGTCCATGCTGGGCGCCCGAATGCAACGGTGTCTCATTCTCAATGGTCTGCGCATTGGGATTTGCGCTTATGGGACTGTTAAAAAGCAGCATTTTCACAATATCCTGATGACCAGCCCACGAGGCCAAAAAGAGCGGCGTCGAGCCGCGTATATCCGGCACATCCACTTCGGCATTGTGTGCGAGGATCAGGCGCACAATGCTGCTGTGTCCGTTGAGGCAGGCATGATGCAGACAGGTGTAACCATTGACATCCTGGCAATTAATATTCACACTGCGCCGAAAACTAAAATAAGCAATTTTTAATTACATGTATACAAATTTATAAGGAATTCTATCATGCTCACCTGGACAATGGGCCATGTCGCTTGGTTGTCAGTTCGAGCAGCTTGCCAACGGATACGATGTCGCCACTGCGCGCCGCCTCCAGTAAATGTTGATCCTTGCCCATTTGTGTGCTACTTTTTAGAAGAAAACAAAAAAATTAACATCAGTTGATTAAATAAAAATCTTAAAACAACAACTTTTTAAATGCCCGCTAAACATTTACTGTACTATATATATATATAAGCAATTTACAATTTGCAATGATTTATCAAAGCGCCATAAATTCTTCTTCAGAAGATGATAAAAAAAATGTGCGAAGCGTTCCACATTCCAATTGGACATTGTACGAGATTTTGAGTCAGCGATTTAATGTGGCTATTTACCCCTTGTAAAGAATAATCTAATAATGTAGATCCGTAAAACTTCGCAACTAAATTAAACACAATGAGATCACGCATTTGCCCCACCCCAACCCGCCGCACCACACACACCGCCCACACAGACACACACATAGACACACCCGGCCCAGCAAGTTAAAACGAGTCGTTCCTCATCATCAGGTGGCCAGTCAGCTGTTTTTTTTGGCCCCACAGTAAACGCAGCAACACCAAACAGCAAACGCTCCAGTTCACGCACACATACAAATTCACACATTCCGATTGTGCACATACACACACACACACACACATAGATATGCAAAGAATGTTTGTTTTTAGAGACGTGTTGTATTTAGGGCCTAGTCTTCCAAGGTCATCGCTCGGCATTGCCACCCAATTTTACACCCGATATCGTTTAACTTCTCAATTAAATATTGCTTGCACTTACCGACTATTGTACCAAATAATATTTAATTTAGCACTTCTCTATGAATCACTTAACTTATCCATATGCTTATACCGAGCGACTCGTTTTGCACATTATTTATCAAGTCTCCTGTTTTGTGTGTTCAAATCGATTCAGTATTATTTACTGTACGTGGAAGTGTATAACGACTGCACATCATCATTAACAGCCGTCTACACAATCAACACAACGAAATAGAATGGAATGGAACGATCGCTTAACATGCACTGTTAAACTTTACGAGTTTAGAAACTAAGAGATTATTCAGAGTTCAGTTAGAACTCTGTTAAGCAAATACGTCACAATAGACAACAGCGGATAGTCTTGAGCGATTTTCCTAAAGTGCTTTACTTATTATATGATACATAAGCAGAATGTGTGATGATGATTGTTGAGCTAAAATATTTATTCTAAGTTGCCGTCGCAAGCACAGCTGCATTGTGAACAGAAATAAGATAAGTTGTTCTATGTTGTATGCTCACTTTTGCGTTCTGTTAACACAGTTTGTATCACGCGCTAGCTATCGGTGATAATCGATACTTTTGTGTAGTTGTAGTACATTGATGTTTTTGCTTCAGACGCTCGATGCACAAATATCATTTGGTTGATTTTTATTCAAATTTAATTATACAAATATGGAACAAACTAGTCCCCTGAAGCCCAAGCGAAAAGACAAAACCGAAGGTGAGTGGCAGCTAAAAACACGTAAATCGAATAAGTAGCAAACACACGGGGCTGTTTCGTGTAAAAATTTACCGGCACAACAGTCGAGTCCAAAGAGCCCCACACACACCCCGGTTGTGTGTGTGTGCGTGCATGTGGCTGTGTGTGCGCGCACGTTCGTACGTGTGTGTGAGTGGTGTGTGCGTCAGTCAATGTTGCGCGGCCATATATTAAAATTTAAGGTATGCCCTCCCTATTTTAAACTCTTAATGCCATGTCATTCATTGTCTTGCCCTTCCAGACAAACCCGAGATGAACTCGACTCAAAGCGAAGAGGAACCACAAAATAAATTGCCACGACTCAGTGGCAAGCAGGATTCAGTGGAAGCCGGCGAGGAATTAAGCTTGAATCAGGCTTATCTACAAAAGGATGTGACTCAATGGCTGCAAACAGCGTGGGTTAACCAAGCACCAGCCACAAAAGAAGATAAAACCGGTGCACAAATTTATGGGGAACCATTTCAAATATGTTTGCTACCTGAATTGCTAGCCGAGGACAGCACCCGATCTCTGGTGCACGAGATGATCAATAAGGTTCACTGGTCGCGCAAGCAAATGGATCTCTATGAGTTCTATCAGAGCACCGATCTCTCCAATATGCTGGACAGCCGCCTGCTTGCCAATTTCCTGCAATTGCTGCGCAAGCAGGTGCGTCCCTGGCTGGAGGAGGTGACAAATCTGAAGCTTGACTATGTATCCGCCTCGTGCAGCATGTACACATGCGGCGATTACCTCCTGGTGCACGACGATCTGCTCAAGGATCGCCAGATTGCATTCGTCTATTACATGTCGCCGTGGCAGGGCGTTGAGGAGTGGAACGAGGAGCAAGGCGGCTGCCTGGAGATCTTTGCCAGCGATGATCAGTGCTTCCCGCAATTCCCAGTTCAACGCAAAATAGCACCGAAAAACAATCAGTTTGCATTCTTTAAAGTCGGCTCACGTTCCTTTCACCAGGTGGGCGAGGTGACGACCTACGATTATCCGCGATTGACCATCAACGGTTGGTTCCATGGCGCCACCAATGAGGCCTTCGTTGGCGGGGACTCGTCGCGCGCCTTTCCACGCCTCACCTACCTACAGCCGGACATTAACAATAGGCCCACTTTGGGTTTGCTACTCAACGATGTCTACCTGAAGGCGGCGACACGTCGCAGCATCCAGAAACGCATCGAGGAGAACTCGGAGATTTGCCTCTATGAGTTCTTCAAGCGTGAAAAATTCGAATTTGCCCGTGCACAACTGTTGAATGATGCGACGCTGACATGGCGACGACAAGGACCCGCCAATGCGCACAACTACGAGCTGATGGATCTGAGCACTGCCAAGGGCACAGTGGAGGAACTGCTTCAGCTATTTCGCAGCAATGCCATGTTCCAGCTGTTGCGCGACTTTACGGATCTGGATTTGTATGGCGTCGATGCAATAACGCCAACATGCAGCGTTGAACTCCAACGGTGGTCGCATGGCAATTATACTGTGCTGGGTGATGGCCTGGTCAGCGAGGAGAATACCCTTGATTTGGTGTACTATCTGAATGCAGCGGAGGGTGCAGCAGTGATTACATATCTCTCACCTGAAGTTGAGCAGCGCACAACGCATCATCAAAACGGACTCGACGACCAGAGCATCGAAGAGGCGAACGACGATCCCGAGCACGAGGACGAAGAGACATGCCAGGATGATTCGGTATTGCTAACGATATCGCCAGTGGATAATGCCCTGAATATTGTTTATCGCTGCGAAGGCACCACCAAGTTCACCAAATATGTGTCGCGCAACACGCCGCTGGACAAGGGACCCGTATTTGTCATATCGTGCAGCTACAAGGAGTAGTCAACAAAGACATGAATATATTTCTTCATATGCCGCCGCACACACGTACAAGCCACACCATATTTTTTTGTTAGACTGGCCAAAATGCACAAGAAACGAATCCTGTGTAGAAAGCTTTGCATTATACACGTTTGTTTGAATGTTAATTGTATAAAAAAAAAACGGAATAACAAGATTAAATTAACTCCTTGAAATGCCCAATAAAGTGATGTATCAAGAAAACGAAAATTATGCTAATTTTAATCTTAGATTTGCTTCGATTCTGTATCTTTATCTAATAACTATTGATTTAATTTTGCAATTTTCTTTCTCTCTATTTGCAGACAAATATCGCATTGCAGCAACGATTGCGTTCATTGTGGTCATCGTTGGGATTGGCGTGCCCATGTGGTGGAAAACAACCACTGTTTACCGGTTAGTGAGCAAACCCTTATTGCAACCTTTATGAACATTCCTACTGCATATTCTTCACAGCGTCAGTTTGCCTTCGTCGGCCATTCAGCGTTTGAGTGAGCAGCCCATCAAAACTGCTGTCCAGATTGCCATTTACCCACAGGACACAAATCGCGGACAACTGCTCATTGCGGAACTGGAGACCGCATTCGCTGACAACGGTAAACGCACAGCGTGTTGAGCAATCAGCAATCATCTGGCAATATCTAATAATGTCTACTCTTCATTTAGATATTTGGAACGTGGAGTTTAAGCTGCTGTTACCAGTTGCCAAGGCGGCTGAGGTGCATACGCCGGCTGCTCTGGAGAAGCTGCTGCTTCAGGTGCACCCCCAAAGCGTCGGCGATTTCCTTTTCATTGAATGGGCGAAACTGGAGGATGAGCTGCTGCTGACCACGGAACGATCGGCGCTAATGCGCAGCGATGTCAGTGAGTAGCTAGCCAAGAATTAATCTGTATTTACATATCATAGTAGGGCGTATTATATAATTCCTTATTTTTGTAGCTTCCACTAAAATAGCGCAGCTGCTGCACTCGAAGATCCTGCAAACATATCGCATCAATCAGATACTGAGTACAGATGAGCGACTGGGCACCAAATCGGAGGCACCACAGCCCGCTTACGATGTCGTCATATCTGTCCTCAATCCCAAGCCAAGACTCACGTTTGCCCAGTGGAATGTTGCTTTGGCTGCGCAGAGTACGTTTTAACTCAACTTATATATATATACCCACATTATATATATACCCACATTATATATATACCCACAATATATATATACCCACATTATATATATACCCACATTATATATATACCCACATTATATATATTTAATTATTTATTATATATTTGAATTGCAGCGTATATTGAGCCATTTTTGGCACAGATCTCCGATATATCCAACTATACGGTGCGCACTCAGTGGAAATATCGTGTTTCGATTGAGGCGGATCTGAAGCAGGTGCGCGATTCAAGCAAACTGGGTCGCCATTATGCACTGCAGGAGTCGTCGCTGCCACATTTGCTCACTTCGATTGCCCAAAATCTGAGTGGTAGTATTACGGATAAGCCTGTCATCAATCTCGTGGTCTATATACCGCCCTGCACTACGGCACCGCTGCACATCTACAACAGCAAGCATGAGATGCTAACTAAGGATGGTGTTGATGCCTTCATCTCGCCACCTTGGGGCGGTTTCATCATAGCCAATCCACCGGATCATGTGTGTCTGGCCCATTTGAATAATGAGCCGCCAGTGGAATATTATGTCAACACCAATGACAATATGCAGGTGATGCTGGATCAGTTGCACAAGCTGTTGGACATTAGCAGTGAGGTGCAAGTAGCTGGCGTCAAAACGGTGGACATTGAGCAACTTGCTCCAAGACGCTGGGAATACGAATCGTATATGCGACGCAGCGCCATTCGCCACATTGCCACGGCCAGCAATACGCTGCAGAGCCTCATCAAGCTGCTGGGTAACATCAATTAAATCGAATTAATAACTCGTGCCGTAAAACGCTACCCATAATTAATTTCCAGATCAAATCAGCTACATTGTGATTGACGATAAGGTGGGTGCTGCCATTACCAATTCCTATGTGGACATAATGGCTGCCAAGGTCGCGCTGCTCGAGCATCGTTTAGTGGATGCTTCGGCGCTGGCCAAGCGTGCTTTTGTGGCCTCGGAACGCGGCTTCTTTGATGCGAGCCTATTGGCCCAACTCTATTTTCCCGATGAACAGAAATATGCCATATATATTCCGCTCTTCCTGCCCGTCATGGTGCCCGTGTTGAGCTCTTTTAATATGCTGCGCAAATTGTTACACAGCCGGCGGAAGGAGAAACAGCAGTAAACGAAACGAGGCGAAACGAAATGATACCAAAATTTTAATTAAACAATTAAGAAGATTCTTTAAATCTGAAGGTTACTCATTTATTTCGATTTTGATCATCTAATTGCATGTCAGTTTTAATGATTCGTTGAGCATATACTGTACACGCCAGCGCAAACGACGTAAGTGAACAAGATTCGTAGCCACATCTTTGCAGTTGCTTCAATGATAGATTTCAGTTTCCGATATTGTTGTTACAATTGTTTACAAGTTTATTTGTTTATAATACCAACAATTTTGATTACTAAATCGAAACGCTTGCCATGATTGTAGATGTGTATTTGTATCATGACGTAAAAATGTTTTGACGACTTATTGTTGGTAAGTGCGATATCAGCGCTGCACAGCAATTTTGATGTCAGGGCTGAAAGATGACACGCATCCCTCCCCCGCGGGCTCGAACATGCCGCTCAGCGTGTGAACATGCCGCATAGGTCCGAAGCGGGACCGAAGCGAGCTGCTGCTGCTGATGAGAGTGTCAAAACAGGCAACAAAGCATTGCCAATTTTATTTTTTGCAACAAAAATGTTAAATACCCTCTCGCAGATAGTTAACTGTTAAACAATGAGCGAGCATGCTTGCTGTGCCGACAATTAATACCCTCACGCAAACGTTTTTTTAGTCTCTTATTCACAGGTTAAATATTAAAAATAAAAAAAGAAGGTTTTTTGAAGTCACTTCGATGATGCGTCTAAAAATTGAGTTTATTTGTTTGTTTTTAAATATGCATTAGATTAACTCAGCAAATTAAATCAAATTCAATTTTAAGCGATACTCAAAATTTCAAAATAATTATTTATAGAAGTGAAAACTCTGCGAAGAGACTATTATATATATATAAATCTTTGATGCAAATCCATTTTCGATAGCTTCCACATGACAAAGCTCAAAAATAGTGATTTTTATTGTCTTTTAATTTTCTATTGATTGGTGCATTTTTAGTTTATGAATTTTCAAATATTGCAATTCATGATTCATGAATGATTTGTAGATTATTTTAGTAATAAAATATTACTTGGCAATCTTCAGATTTTTTCCAATTTCGGAATAGTACACAAAATTGAATTTGTTGAGTTATGGTAAAGATATTATTAAACTAAATAAAATGAGAAATTTTTACGCATTAGTTCCTATTGAAACTGAACTTTACATACTGTCTCCAACAAAAACCACAAAATAAAATAAGATAAGTTCGGTTGAAGTATTTTGGCCTGCTATTCGAGGACTCAGCCCTTATGATTTTTGTACAGAATAAATCTATGAACATATCCTGTTTTGGTAAGGGCATTTAAATTGCATGCGAATGCAAAATGCAAAAAATTCAAAACAACAACAACATTAAAGAGCTGAGCTGCTGCTGTCAAATCTCGTTAAACATTGAATTGAATTTAGGCAGGGGATGGCAGGGCGGGTTTGGAGACGAAACGAGCCGCATCGGCGGCAAAACTATGGACATTAAAAACTTAAAAGTTAATTTTTAATTGCGCACGGCTCGTTGGCTCCGCAGACGGCCGGGCCAAAAACTAACAAAAGCAACAACGAACGAAGCGATTGAATGAGTGTCTCTGAATACATTCGAACATGTGCATGTGTATTCAACAAGTATTTGTCTCTTATTCAAAGGTTAAATATTATTTTAATGAGCTCAGCTCGTTGCCTGAAACGAGAGGTATCAGCGCAGCAGCAGCAGCAGCAGCACCAGAAAAAAACCTTTTCTCCAATGTACGCTCGCTAAAAAGGTCAACAATGTGACTTTTAACCGACGCCAAATGCCGCCAGCTTGCCAAGTGGCTTTGTGTCACGGCTTTCAAAGACTTTCTGTCCCTGTGCACCAAGGCGGCCCATCATACATATGGCCGAAATTTGTTGGCTCCAGCACACTCTGAGAAAATTTTAACAAAACTAGAATTGAAATCGATTTGCTTTTAAAATTTCAAATACAATTCTTAAAGAATAATAAAGTTTCTAGATTTGAATTTGATGGCGTAAATAAGCACACAAATTCTGGAGAAACATATCAGAAGTAAACATCAAGAATCTTAAGCTCAGAAATGTTCTAAGATTTAGTCCATTTATTCTTTAATTAATTTTGTCGATTCCAACTTCTAATTCAATCCTCATTAAAAACACCATTGAATGTAGAATGAACAATTCTTGGTTGAAGATTCGCAAATTGTGTGTTTTTTAATGTTATCGATTTCAGTGCATGTTTATCAAACATTTTCTCCAAGTGTAGTTTGCTATCAGACACGCCTGCAATTGCGCTGGCAGAAGGGCCTGGGTCTACGTGCATTTCCGGGGACGATTTAATCAAATTCCATGCCCCAAAAAATTGTTATTGCTTTGGCTGGCCAGCAACACCACAAAAATAAAAATTAAAGAGAAAAAAAAATAGTTTTCCCACACGCAGACCCGATCTTTAGCTGAAGCTAAAACCGCACGCACGTAAAAAATCAATTCAGTTTTGTCGATCTGCGCTTAAGAGTTTTTTTGTATTTTTTTTGGGCAGTCAAAGTATTGTAGTTGATGCTGTTTTTTTTTCATTTTTTTTTTTTGTTATTGTTATTGTTATTGTTGGTGCAGTTAGAGTTAGCTTTCAGCCGAAGGCTAACACAATAACGAAACTAATTTTGATGCGGTTGTTAACTATTTCCAAATATTTCAAAAGAAAAATGAGCAACAAATTTGTGGAAAAATATTTTCGGATGGGGCAGTTGATGAAGATGTTGCACTATTGTCTACTGATGGACACTTAAATGCAATTGCCGCAACAATGGCAACAACAAGGCGTATAATTAATAATTGATTGCATTTTACACACAAAATAATCAATGACAAGGCATAGTTTCTACGCTCAGCGGCAACAGCTGCAAAAGAATTGAAGAATTTTTCTGTGTTTGGAACGAAAATGGCACAAAGTACATGGAGTACCAGGTGTGCCCAATAAGTTGGCTTATATGGCAGCCAGCCAACCAGCCAGGCCAGCCAGGCCAGACACGTAAAAGTCGCATTGCAAAATTGCATTGGTGCTGCGGCTGCTGCTGCTGCAATTGTAATCACTATTGACCATAAGTGCGATTGCAGTTGTTGTTGCTGACGGTTTATAGTTTTTCGCTGCATTCCCATCGTACAGCGTTAAGTGAAATTAATAAAAATTGCAATCAACTTCAAACTGAATGCTACACCAAAAACGTCAACGCGTCTGCGCAATGCACATAATTTGTTTAATTAATTACAGCCAACACATTTTCATTGCCCGACTATTGGCCAATAGTCGATGTGATTTTTCACATCAAAAAAACTGTAACAAAACTGTAACAGCATTGAGAGGCAAACGCTTTTTGGCCGCTTTCGAAAGATGTTGCTTCGGATGCTGTTGCCGTTGCCAGTTGCTTGCTGCCGATGCTGCTGCTGCTACCCGTCAACAACATTCTCAGCATGCGCCAAGGCCAGCGGCATTTTCTGTGAGCATATATGTTGTCTGAGAGTCTGCGAGTCTCTAGACCATCAGAGAATTGTTGTTGCAACTGGAAGTTCAACACTATTGACAACCAGCCGAACATTTACGGCAAACTTTTGTGAGCGGCAAACAGCAACTTTTGTATTTTTTATTTAGCATGAGACGCTTTGCATCCGAAGTTCTTCTCGGAATCATGGTGAGCTGCATGCACAGAGAACTGCTGACTCAAGCTGTGAGATACTTCTACTACTATTTTTTGATTTTCCATATTGGTTAAGATTGGCATAAAAAACTATTTTTTCTGTTAAGGTTTTTTACTGATTGTAGAAATTAAAATTTATAGCTATCTCCAAGCTATTTCAGCAAAATTTGTAATGTCGAAAATGATTCTTAATATTCTTCTTATTTTTCTTTCTAGCATATTCTAGATATTCTCAATTCGGATACATATCCGACATGTTTTCTGTCTGAAGAAATATTTACTCAATTTGCTGAAGATTTTTGCTTGTTATTATTATATTATTATATTTTACATTAATGTGGGCTATTGCCAAATTTTTGCAAATTATGTTTGAGGCCAATTGAAGGTCTAACAAGGCTCATAAAAAAGTTGGAAAAGATCACTCTTTGATAGTGAATGAACAAAGCAATTCGTGCGACAAACAAAAAAATATTCAGTATCAAAAATTATTGTCGCTTTAGCTTGAGCAATTAAACTATTTGCTTAACGATTGCCATTCAACAGGCCAATATAAAAGGTAAGCGAATAACACTGCAAAAAAGATCCAAAAATAAATGTATATTTATATATATATATATATAAATATTTGTAGGTTGAGTGGCAGCCATGGGAACGAGAGTTGAGGGCTTGGATGCTGCTGGAAAAGTGTCGATGTTGAGAAGCAGTTTATGATCGTGCTCAAGGACGCTTATAAAACAAATAAAGCGAAATGTATTAAAAAAATATAACTTACCAACTATTTGACATAAATGCCAATTTAAATGCTGCAAAACGCATAAATCAAGAAAGCAGAGTTGTTGTTGCTGCTGATGCTGTTGTTTTTTGTTGTTGTTGTTGTCGTGTTTTAACCAAAACTAACGATCAGCAAGTGGCGCACCTTAAAAACGTTTTTACGGGCAATAATGTGCTTTGTGCTGATCCGCCAGCAGCAAACGGCAACAGCAATTGAAGAAGACACCAGCAACTGCAACAGCGACAGGCACAGAGTTCAGCTCAAGCTAACAGTCTACTAATCCATGGGCCTAGACAGGATCTCAGTTAGGGGGTGGAGAAACACATCACTTGCAAACTACTTAAGGATAGAGGACATAAGACATTTGTCCAACCACAATCATTACTAATTTTCTAAGTTCTTTGCAGACTTTTATTTAACACTTTAACAAAATATGGAACATATATGAAATTGAAAGTTCTTTAGTTCAAAGAAATGTTCACATGATAAATTTTCATCTGCTAATGTGGTTTAGCTCTCTCTCTCTCTGTTGTAATTACCCTCTGACTACGTCCATGAACCCATAAAAAGCTCAAAGTTCAGGCAAAGACGAACTAGCGACAAAAGTTGCCAGCGCCGCTGCAAATGGTATCTAATTGAATTAACATAAGAGGGAAAAAGTTGCCTTAATAAATGCGCATAATTTGTGCTTAATAGCAAATGCAACATAACGACATCCTGGTCAGCTGGCATTTAGACAGAAATTAGATGCTGCTGCTATAGGAAATGACAGTCAGTCGGCGTCTTTGGTGGCTCTCAGATGCAGCAGCCAGCTCCATGAACAATGTGCTGGCCGAAAAGACTTGGCTGAAAGCTCATTAACATGATTACAATGAATAATTCCACACATATAGTATTCCAACACTGTTGCGCATAATTACGAAAAAAAAAGAAAAATAATGCATTTGTATGGGCAAACGCAATTAGTCACAGATACTACAGCAACAACAACAACAACAACAACAGCAACTTGTTGCTGCTGGGGTGTTAGTGCAGCATCTGCAACTTGCCGCGCCGGATTCTTGGCGAAATCAGCATCTTAAGTTGCAGTTGTTGTTTCTGCTGCTGTTGTTGTTGTTGTTGTTGCCTTTGCCGTTTGCCATTCCCATAATTTGCAAATATTTTTATTTATTTTGTGCTGTGTTCGCCTCAACTATACAGCTATATGTACATGCCCAACTGGAATATCTGTGTGGCATAGCAACTGCCTTCACGTCTATAACATTTTCTCACGTTTCGTCTTGAAAGATTTCGGCACAAGTTGCACCTCTTGGTGTGACTATATATACAATATATATATATAAATTTATCTATGGCGGGGGTGAGCCTAATGCACATTTTATGCAAATTCAGGCTTCAGTTGCAGTTGTAGGTATGTCTTTATTGGATTTGCTTTTATTTAACATTTGTCGGTTTATGAGTGCAAATTAATCTGACATAGTCAGGAGTCTATCGGCAGCAAGTTCGTTGCCTAAGTCTTTCGTTTTTGATATGCTGAACATTATAAAAACGGCTGAAAATGGAATCGTAAACTTATTCAAATGTATGTAAGAGGCAGATAAAATCAACTACGACATATATATGTGCATATATTCGTGATCAGTATCAGCTGCCAAATTAATCTAGTCAAGGAATTTTAGCGACTGCAAGAATGACATTTTGAGTAACGTCTCGTATCCAAATGTAATTTAAACTTATTCCATTTCTGACTTCGGTGACTTCTCTCAAATCACAGTTTTGTTCCCAGCTCTGTCAAATAATCAAGTCTTCGTTTCCAAATCATGACAGTTATGAATAATTTTCCTTTTCCAATTTTCAATATTTACTTTTGTACATCTGTGATGTTTATGACTTATGCTAGTTAAGGACCTGACTACAGGGTATCTAGTAATCGAGTTGCTTCCACAAGAATACTCTTACTTGTTTTTTTTTTATGACCTGCTCATTTTAAAGATCGCACATCAGTTAATTTTGTATGTAGTTTTTTGGCTTGTTGCAGCTGTCAAATTAGCCGACTGACTGCCTGATCCAATCCTGTGCTGCAATTTTTGCGTTAAGCCATTTCGCAAGACTCTTTCGCACGTCGCTGTCGCCGTCGCATCATAAACTGTAAATTTACAGCCCAGCTGCAGTTGTCGGCATTGCCACGTGTATGCGTCCCAAATCACAGAGCCATGCGAAATTTTGTCTCTCTCCCCCTCTCTACCTCCCCCATGCATGTGAGTGTGTGTGATTTCGTATTATGAAGTTTTCCAAGCTATTCACTTTATCAACGGAAAATCTTTGCTGCCTATGCTCATGCTCATTGCTGCACAATTA
This sequence comes from Drosophila cognata, assembly GCA_035041535.1. NCBI lineage: Eukaryota > Metazoa > Arthropoda > Insecta > Diptera > Drosophilidae > Drosophila > Drosophila cognata. The sequence goes on along the minus strand of JAWNLC010000571.1, from coordinate 3,641,963 downwards.
CTCAATGGCCCCGACAGACACAATTCCAATTGAAATGCCCAGGCTCCAGACTCCTCAATCCCCTAACATGCTAACTGACAAACTCCCAACCAACAACCACCCAAAGGCATCAGCTGTTGCACGCAGAAAAATGTCAATAAAGTATTTGGTACAAGGAATATATATATTATAATCATACCATAACATATAAATGAATTAAAAAATATATAATTAATAACGTGATTTTCCAAATATATTTGGCTCATTGAAGAAACTGAAACATGTTTAAATCCAAAGTTATATAAAGAGGCATACTTTTCCCAAAAAACTTAATTAATTACATAAAGTTTTTAGGGAAAATGGTTATGCCTATGGATTTGATTACTTAGGTAATTATATTTGCTCTTTGATCTGAGCGACTAATAATAATAAACAAAAATCTCAATTTTTCCCAGACATATTATTAATTACATTTAGTTTAGTGATTATTCGGCCAATGAACTTTATTACTTAAATAACGATATTTCCCGTTGAATGCCTAAAATATGGAATTTAGTTTTTCGGCAGACTGACTTTTATTACTATTAAATTTTGCTCTACAATTTTCTTAGTTGGCCGAATACTTCCCGTAAAAAAGTTTAGGCGTCCATTTCATGGGAGCAATATTTTTTTGCAAGTGTGTTACAGCCGTCAACCCCATTCACATTCCCATTCCCATTCCCAATTGAAATCCTCGACTCGTTAGTCGGCCTGCTGCTAACTTTTTGGCATTTTTTGGCGCGTCTGTTGGCCTGACACCAAAATGCCCGAAGAGCTGCTCGCCAGCCTCCAGCGCTCATCTTCAGCTTAATTGAAATTTACTTTTGCTGCTGCGGCTGCGGCTGCTTTTGCTGCTTCAGTTGAATCAGATGCTGATGCTGATGCTGATGCAGTTGGTGAATGTCTGTGTGCATTTTTCATTGGCTTTGGCTCCCACACATTGTGCAAATGCTTTCGGCACTTTTACTGCGCTTATATAATCCCAAACGAAAAATTAAATAATTTACGTGGCAAATATGTGTATGAATTCTTAATGATATTACTTGCACGTTGCACGTCGCACGTTGCTGTAAGGCCCTTATTGCTATTTATCTATTGAGCTGCTTGTAGCTGCCAAAGTTGTATAGCAAAATCGTGTCCGTGTCTTTGGGGCGCATTTATCAATGTCAGAGCCAAAGCGGAGGCCACTCAAATTGATGTGTATTTAATTGAAAGCCGGGCGATAATTAGAATTATGGCCAAGCTGCTGTGTAATGCTGACACTAAGCAACTAACCAAAGGCAAAGCCAGTTCGTGTCTGCAGTCTTTGGTTTGCTGTTTCGTTTTTATTTTCTCATTATTGGCACTGTCCGGTGGACGACACTTCCTAGTTATTTGGCCTTTCCCACGCAGCTGGCTCAAAATAGCATCGCGTGAGTCACAGCCTTTCTTTGCCGAGGATGACACAAACGTAGTCCAAACAAAATAAATTGAACATTTATTATGCTTTTCTAGGCAGCCCGAAAACGACAGACAGATGGACGAACGGACGGGCAGACAGGCGGACAAAGGCAAAGCCTCTTACACAATCGTTGCAACTGACTCTTCATGAGACGAGAAATTAGAAAAAGAAAAAAATGATGGTAAAACAGTCAGGCGCAGCAACAACTACACAGCGCGAAAATATTGATGTACGATTGATAATTGAGTTTGATTTGCCTTGAATAAAGTTGTCGCTAATATTCTTAGACCAATATTAATTCGAACAATATATATATTGAAAATACAGTTATAAATGTGGACTTGGTATACTTTTTCCAGCAAAATCATATTGGTTTTGGTTGTAAACATTATTTTGTCTTTTCTCAAGGTCATTTTAAGATTATGCCTACTCACATTTTGAGTTAGCAATTATTAACACAAATACATAAATACTGCTTAAAAATATCTCAAAATAATCAGCTTAAGCATTTTCAATCATAGTGGACAGTTTGCAGTCTATCAAAATACTTATTTCGCTCTGTGCACTGTGAGAGGCATAACTGAAACCAGGTTGCAACCATATGCCTGCGCCTGCAGCTTGGGCCAGGTTGAAAGTCAGAAAGTCGCAGGCTCGTCTTCAGTTCGCCTTTGTGCAGGCAGTTGACATTTTTTTTTTGTTTGTGATGAGTTAGATTTGCCTGATCATTTTCCGGCAGCCAACCTCAACTTTGAAATGCCAAGCTGGCAGTTTTAGGGCTACGCTTTGATGGACATTAGTTGATTGTTGCTGGCTGTTGTCGTTGCCTTTTGACAAACAAAAAATCTAAATAGCAACGCCCAAATAAAAAACAAAAAACAGCAAACAATCTGCAGATTTTTGTCTGAACTGCGGGCGTGCAAATTCCCACACTGCAACCAAAATGCCGCGCATTCCCCACACTCTGTGCCACGTACTACTCACCCATATACGCGAACCGGATTGCCGACGACAACAGCAGCAACAGCAGCAGCTACAACAGCGACGCGACTTTTGGCCCGACACAACAGCAACAGCAACAGCAACAGCAGCGACTGCGGCTAAGGCAGCGACAGTAAATGACAATGCCGCCGCGCCATGACTAACTATGACATAATACCAGCGGAAGATGCAACCGACGCGACACGCTGCTAGTCGACGCTACTTGCAAGCACATGCATTGTACATGGAACATGTAATTGCAGGCGGATTGCGGTGGGAGTGCGGTTGGGGCTTAGTTCAACTAGCGACCTGCTCATACACAGCGACAAATAATCAGGTACAAAAGATCAAAGCACCAAGCTTGATATTGCCTACCAAAAGTGAAACTCATCTTCAAAGTTCGAGTAAGAAATAAACAGAATTTAAGTTGAAAATTGAGCAGCGTTTAAAATGGCTTAGTTCTCTTACAATTGAAGTAAAAAATAAAAGAATTAAATAACAAAAACAATTTAAATCTATGTATAAATTATTTAAAATATTAAAAATTTTTAAGGAAAAAAAAAATGTTAACCAACTAAAAATGAAGACTTATCTGAGACTACAGATTAATTGCTTCGTTCTCATTGTTAGTTATTCGATTTTATTACTTTTTTGTGGAGCTGTTATTATTGGCCTATTATTTAACTTAAATTGACAATTTTATATTCATTTGTAGTAATTGGACACTTGATGATATTTTGATTGAAGATATTTTGTGATTAGTCTACTTAATGAGCCCATTTTGACTAACCCGTTCATACATCATCTGTGACTTACAAGAAATTCAAATATTTATGTCGAGGTCAATGAAACTTAATATTAGTACATCAATTTTCTCTCTCTGTGTCAATATGGCGTTGGCCCTGTGGCCCTGCAGTCGCTGACGTAAGTGAGTGACAAACGATGCTGGCAAAAAACCGAGAAAAACACTCCTTGTCAGCTGGTCAAACAATGCACACAAGTGTCACACGCTGCGTATGCGTAATGTGTAATGTGCGTTAAGCATGCGACACATGAGCACTCAAAGGGGCCGCTGTGCGGATCAACAAATAGTGAGTAGAAGCGGAGTCAAAGCCGAAGTGGCTTCTTCTAGCAGCGACTCTTCTCGTGTGCCACCGACGACGCTGTTGCTGCTGCGACTGCGATTGTTGCTGCTGCTTCTGCGGATGGGGCCCAAGTGGTTTTTCCTTTCGCTTTCAGAAATCATTTCGCTTCGACAACGTAAACGATAAAGTCGCAAAACGCGCATCATTGCGCCACTCGCTGTGCTCGTCTCGTGCGGTTCGTAACCACATCTAAATATACTTAAAGAAAATAAACCAAAAATAGAAAAACAGTGACTGTCACTGTGACTTGTGACCTGCCAGTGACTGAGTGGTGTTTTTTCTGCCCGCCTGCCTGCCTGCCTGCATGCCTGCCTGCCTGCCTGTCTGCCCAGTCAAGTGAGGCAGACAGCAAAAAGACTCTTGTTGGTTGCCTTCTTCAACGTTTCGCTGCACATTCTAAATGGCTTTTCCGTAGTTTTCGCACCTTGCGAAACACATTCGTATACGCATTTACATACCGAATATACCTATACCTATACGAATACGAATACGAATATTAATTCGAATACGAATACGAATATGAAGAAGAATTTTTGTTTGATTTTTGTCGGTATTTCTTGCTCGTTTTCTAGTTGAGCGCCCGTCTTCCATCCACCATGACAAACAGTTTCATCCAATGAGTTTTGTGTTAATTTAAGAAAAAACATCAAAAACGAGGCTTGAAAACCATTAACAAAAAACAAATCTGTGCGTTTTGTAACACTTCGAATTATTAAGATTATCTGCGTGTTGTGTCTTGTTTGTTTTGCAGTGCATTCCATGTGAATATCTACTACTACATATATAACTAGCAGCTTAAGCACTTTGGATAACCCTTTGGATACTATAAATTACATTTACACCTCGATTTGGATTAACTACTTAAGTACAGCGCCATGTCGACTATTAATTATCAAATGTGCGCCTTTCTTTTGGGTGAGTATATACATAATTATGCACTAAAACATAAAAGGAGCGGCTCATTAACATAATATTTCATTTTGTGTTTATATCTTACATGCATTACATGATAGACAGAGGGAGTTCAAAAATGTTCAATAATTAAAAATCAATAAAGTGATGTATATAAAAAAATTAGCGGAACATAAATATTATTAAGAGAGCTCAATCGATTTTTTGAAAATAAATTTTTTAATGGAGAGGACTTTCAATCTTTTATGAGCATAGAAATGAAATGAAGAGCAAAATGTTGGAAGATATACCAAGACTACAGGATTTATTACTATAATAACTAGGATAAGATAATAAGACAAGGCTCTTGAAGGATAATTAAAAAAAACTTGAGACATAAAACATTATTTGTGGTTGAATTTGTTTATGAATGAGTTAGAAGTATATTTAACAAAAATTTTAAAAATGTATTTATCTTTACGAAGGAGATAAAGTTAATTAATATAAAAATCATTAACCACATAGATCGAACGTTTCAACAAAATCCAATCGTAACCAACATACAACAGTTTAAATTCTGCAAATATTCTGCCTAAGAGTTAAAAGTACAATTTTGAATTCCGTTTCAAATCCGTTTCCTTATGGCAAATATCATTAGGCACTTTATCGCTTCGGTCACGCATCTCGCTGACCTTCCTTTTTTGCGATAATTGCGTATTTGAGCAGACATATAATATATAATATCACATACATAATGTGTACTGAGCTCATCTCCGATATCTAATCCGCTTGCTCATTAGCTGACGCAGCCTGCTTAATATTATATAAATTATAGAAATATCTATATATATATATATGCAATTATGTATTGTCCGAAGGTCTAAACAACAGGCCAAGTTTCAACAAATATTGTCTTACCCCGAATTTGAAATAAATGCAATTAGTGAAGTTTGTCCGAAAAATATGAAAAAAGGTCTGAACAATTTATTTGACTAATATATTGGGTCAGGCATAGAAATAATAATTATATGCGCATGAACAAATTTATTGTAAACTATCTCTTCAGTGGTCATTAAGATGCTCAGACGACGACGCCCCACGGAAGCTCGACTTCGTGTCGTGCGAATCACTTGTCTGGGACTCAAAATTGGGGGATTGAATAAGAGGCAATAAACAATAGAAAAATGTTTGGAGATTCAACCGCAATCGGGGCATCATCTGCATCATCTGCCTAGTCATAGTTCACACAGGCCCAAACAAAGCGAACAGAAATTTGAAATTGGTAGGGAAAAGTGGGAATTGAAAATGAAATTCATTTGAATTAAATGCGAATCTTTAAAAGAGACGAGTCTTTGCATTTCTCTATCTCTCAGGCTCTTTGTGTCTTGTATTCGCCCGATGATGAATGAGGCACTACGATTGCATAACATTAGCCAACGAATTTGGTTGCAATTTTTGCTTTGGACCAACTCAAGGCAGTTTTAAGCATTGGTTCTGCAATTGCCAAATTGCAATTGCCTTAATTGCAGCAAGCATTTGCATCTTCCGCTACGAGTTTTGTAAGAACAGTAACCACAATAAAAAAAAAGAGAAGAAAACACAACAAAAAAAACACCATTAGACTTGGCTATAAGTCATACATAGGGGCGTCATGGTAATTAGGCTTTTGGGGCCATTAACGTCACGAGCTGTAGTGGCTTTTAGTGTTAGTTGTGTACACCAATTGCTTTGTAATCCATAATACTTTGATTGACAAGGCGTTTTAATTGTTTGTGACCCTCATGTGGAGACGAACAACCATATATATTTATCCACATATATGTATTTATTGGCCAAGTTGACAGTTGGATTTGACGTAAGTGGATAAGTATCGCTGTGGGAATTTTGCAGACTATAAAAGCTAATTATGTCTGTTTTGTATCAAAAAACCATCAATTGTCAAAATACAAAAACAAACAGAAAATACAAAAAATCACACACACTTACAATCGCAGAACTTAACTAGAGATAACCTTGAATCGGCTTGAAGTACTCCAACACAACACACTCCAACACGCACATAAATCATGTGCCTCGTCTTGAGTCTTGTAAGCGAAAGTGTTGCGAGCCCCATTAAGATGAAGGTCAGGAGGGCAGCTGGCCCCCGCTTGGAGTCTATCAACTGCACCACTTGAATCCAACCAATTTTTAACGATTTTACTCACTCACGATTTCATCTTCTATTCGAAATATTACAGCCACAACGACGGCCATACTTTATGGGCAAGCCCAGCTGCTGGATGAGGATGATGATGTCTTTGCCCAGCCATGGCCCACGTATAGTCTGCAGAATATGCCCAAGACGCAGTTCACGTGCCGTGACAAGATCCTTGGCGGCTACTATGCCGATCCCGAGACCCAGTGTCAAATGTTTCATGTTTGCGTCAAGCTGCCAGGAATTGGGGTAAGTGTTGACATGCAACTGTTTAAAGACAATAACAATAACAACAAGGATAAATGCTGACAAAAATTTATAAATTTGAGAATTAGACAATTATTTAAATATACATATATATAAAATCTAATTAGCAGCTAATTATTAATTCCTCTAGATGCCCACACTTGAAAATATATCAATTTATTGGCATTTAATTTTAAATTCGATATAATCGCAGTTAACTAGCTGTGAAAATGCTCTTCAAATCTGTTTAAAGTGTGTCTAATTGAAGTTAAATAGTTAGCCATTATTAACGAAAACCATTCATTTTATCATGCCTCGATTAGTAGTTTTTAATAAGACTTATTGCTAAGTCATCATTTTGATTATATAAATTAAAATAATTACACGAGTTGATAAAAGAAAACTATCGGACTTCGGGGTATCTTTAACTAGAGATCTCTCTATTACATAATTCTTGGCTTGCTATCATCATTATTACTATTATTGCGTTAAGCTTTTAACTCAGCTCATGAATACAAGTGCCTTTTAACTCGGCTCGTAAATATAAGTGCCCATCATGGCCAGCAGCAAGTAGTTCACAACTTCGGATTCAAACCTGACTGCCCACTCCTGAGCTGATTCTTCGTCAAGATGCTTAGATAAAACAACTTCCCATCTATTTATCAGATTTTTAATATATGCACGCGTGTCCGAAAATCGTGCGTTTTGTAAAAGTCATAGAAAATGTTGTCTGGTTTTAACAAAACCCAAGACTTTTTTCTGGTTGTTGTTGTTTACTTGACGTACTTGGTTCAGTGTAATCTGTTTGCGCTTGTTGGTTGCCGCTGTCAGCTAAATGGCAAAAGTTGCACAGCACCGAATGGAGGGGGGGGGGGGGGGAAGGGGCAATCTGTGGGGCAAGGAGGTATGTGTGATGAGACTTCGTGACTGCCAGCCAAGTTGCCAGGTTGCCAAGCTGCCAGGTTGCCGAGTTGCCAAGTTGCCAGCCGGTTGCAGTTAAGGCCAAAAGAGGAATACGAAGAAGAAGAAGAGAGCTCAGAGCTTGGACCGCTGACCTTTAAGCGGAGTGTGTAGAGTTAAGCGATTCCAATTTTTTTTATTTTTTTACTCTTAATTGCCAATAAAGTTAGTCCGATTTGACTTTGATGCTCTCCACTTCAGTGTAAATCGTTTCAAACATTTGCAATAGTTGCACCTGGCGGTCGTGTTCGTGCAACTGCAACGCACTGCGCTGCTGCTGCCACAGGCTCTTCAACATTTCCGAATACAGCAAGAGTTACTTCTGGAAGCTTATTCGCTGCCAGTGCAACTTCTTGTTGGCCTTGAGGAGCAGCTCATGTAGTTACGACAACATTTCATTATTCTGCTCCAGTTGCCGGGCATGATGGCTAAAATGGTTTTGCAGTTGAATAATTATCTGTTGCAAATGCAACGATTCCTTCAAGTTAATTGTGGCATCTTCGTTGATTTTTGCCAGTTGCTCGAACATCTTCTGTTCCTTCAATACCAGCTGGGAGCAGCAGCTATTCGTCTCTGCTTTCAAGTTTAATATATTTTTATTAAGGATCTTACATCGTTTAAGCTCTCGCATAAGGAGCGCCTTCCACACCTTTGCGCATCCGAGAGTTGGTGCCTCTTTTAGTGGGACATTGGGGTATTGAGATCTCGCATATCCTGGGAATTCAGTTGGATTAGTTGGAAGTTGCATTGACCGTTCCAGATTCGTTTGCCGCACGTATATAGTGATCAGAACATGTGAATTATTGTTGCAGATTGCTTTCGGATTGACCTTTTCCATGTACTTATAGACATCCTTGGTTGAGGCAACAAAGTGTGCCCGGTGCTCAAGAGAATATTCATTATACGCGTCCTCTTCAACATATTACGCTGACCATCCTGATGATGCTGCGCAGTGGTGCCATAGCTCAAAATCGTGCTAGTCTCACCCCTAAGCACAACTTACAAGACACTCCTCACTCACATCTATTTGCTGCCGATTGATCGCCGAAAGAAATACATTTTTAACTATTAAAAAGGAATTGGCATTGAGCAGTGAGCATCGAGCGTCGATTGCACACAGTTGGCAATAGCCTGTCTTACCATTTTAAACGAAAGTCACAATATGGTACTGAACTATAAATATATATACACACAGATTCTGAGTTGTCTATTAGGCTACTGTTGTGCATACATATATATATATATAAATATATATAAATATATTCGTACTTCTATGTGTAAGTTGCAACGCCGACGAAGATCGAGAACGTTCACTTCAATTAACGGCAAAAAGTGTGCAGCATCACCTGGCTGGCTGACTGTCTGCCTTCTCGCAGCCGGATACCAGTGGAAAATGCCAAATACCAAAAGTGCCACAAACAACAAGCGACACAACCAAATGGCAAAGTTCGCTTGCCAACTTGTGTTGCCTTGTTAATGTCTAAAAGCCTTGCCGAGGCTATTGTAACGTTTGTCACGATATATTCTTAGATACATCTATTTGAGATAGTAGTCTTTGCATGCATATCAAACTCGCATCAATATCTTTGAAACATACAAATTATACTTGCATTACAAATCTCAAATGCTGCGACTAATCTCTGAAAGTGAGTAATTGAGTGTTAGAGGCTTGCGTTAAGCCTAATTTATTACTTTCTTAACCAACAATATTGAAATCAGCATAGATATAATCATGATAATGAATTGGTTTAGAATATTATTTCAAAGTTTATATTATTATTATTATTCAGCAAGATTCAGCTTTCTCATGAGTAGAATGGAATGTAGATGGCTGATAAGTAGATAAACAAGTATTCAAATTGTTCTCTAATTAAATAAAAAATAATTTATAGGATGCCACTTTAAGCCGAGTTTTAAACTGATCTATGTATTTGCATATGTATATATAGTAAAAAATAAGAGCAATTTTATGAGGATGATTACTTACCTGTCTATATAAGCTCATACAAATAAATATATGATATATTGCTCTGATCCGATGCTGATCTATTTCAAGTTAAGTCCAGATAGTTTTGGGCCTTGTATGTACAATAATAAACATTTATTTATATTTTTGTACTACTTTATTCCTGTTGTTGTTATTGTTGTTGTTTATCATTTTATCATTTACAAAGAGACATAGAAGAAACATGCTTCTAATTCTAATTTTGCCTTCACTTATTTAACATTGAATTTTGCATGTTTGATCTGCTTATGCTGTATATGCTGTTTGTGGCGTTTGTCTGTTTGCGCAGCTCTCACATCGAAGAGTTAATTCGTTTGTCCAACAGGTGCAGGACTATCGCTTCCTCTGCCCAAATAGCACGGCCTTCGATCAAGAGCTGCAGATCTGCGCCAACTGGGCGGACGTCGACTGTGACAAGGCCACCGCCTACTATGACAACAACAATCTGAACGATCTCTATCGCGTTGCGGATGAGAGCAAAAATGCCAACGAGGAGGAGTCCACATTCCATTTGCAGCGTGCCGAAAGTGGTCAGCTAAATACATAATGAGCCTCAATTATGCCGTTATATTTCATCTCCGTTTTTTTATTTACATCTATTAACATAACATACATATTTTAACCCAATTTGCAGGTGATGTACGTCGCTCAAAAGAGAATCGCAACGATCAAAAGTCGCGCCCCAGACATAATTATGCGCAGACCAGTTCGGACAACACGCAAACATCCAAGTCCAGACCCATCACCAGCTATTATACGCCAACGACAAGTAGCACCACCAGTCGACCCACAACAACAACAACCACAACCGAGCGCAACTATTACAGCGCATACAACAACAAAGAAAACAACGACGATTCCAAACGTAAGCCATAAAAATTAAATTAAATAAACGTTGCTCTAATCGAGACTAGACAGACTTCAAAATACCCCGCACTCAGTCTTGACAAATGTTCATAGTATCTGTCAAACGATCTATTTCTTAACTTAATAAGTCAAGTTCTTGAATTATATAGTTTTATATTAAATTGATATGAGAAGTGGCTTAATAGCTTAAGTATGCTTAAGAAATTAAGTTTAGGCAACATTTTAGCATTTTTAGAAACTAACCCCCTAAATATGGGCATTCTTTGAAAAGCTTAAGTACTCAGAGTAATCAAGTAATTAACTAAAATCTTAGCACATTTCAAGTACATGTCTAAAAAACAGGACATCTATTAAATTTAATCAGAAACAGGATAAGTTTCAGAATTATATATTATTATAAATTCTCGACATTTGAAAATAATTTTGGCAATGCTTTTTACTAATATCAAGACCATAATTTGTTATGTAAACTTTTTCTAATCAAGAAGAGAATGTGATAAATGTTTGTCTTTGCCAATGTTGCACAACTTTGTGATACCATTTATTTACACATACAGGGTATATAACAATGGGACTTTTAAATTTATTACACAAATTAATCACGCGCTTGTCTGCAATCTTTATTTATTTTGTTTATTTTTCTTTTGTTTTTTTCGCATAACCACAGAAGAAATCGATGATATCTTTAAGGGTTCCCACAGTTCGCACTTCTTTGCCAATCGCCATGGTGGCCGCGAATTTGATGAGGAGCCGGCGGCACGTCCCCGACCCAATGATTTTAATGAATACAATCGCAAGACAACGGAGGCGGCCAGCAAAACGCGTGTCACGCCCACCAGGTCTCAGAGGATCACCAGTCCAAGCTCGTCAGGAACAACAGCAACAACTACAGTTGCACCCTCCACTAAGGCCCTGAAGAAGATCACCCTGCATGCTTCGTACAATACGGATTTCCAGCTCCAGAAATCGACCACGCCCAGCACGACTTCAGTGCCCACAACTCCTCGTCTGGGCAGCAGCATCACCAGTCGCTTCAGCTTCGGACAGAATGACTATCAAACCCAGGAGCGTATACAGCCAACCACATATAATCCAAATGGTTATCGCATCAAGAGCACCGAGGGTAAAAATGCGCAGGACTTTGATAAGGAGACGACCAGACGAAACAAGCCCACAGTGGCGGCAAGGAAGCAAAAACTTGGCCCCCAGGAATCCAACTACGTCAATCACAATGAGTTCGTTGAGCTGCCCAAGGCAAAACTACAACAACCACAGCCATTCCAGGCGACGCAGCAAACGTCCAGGAGACCCGCTCCTGCACAACTGGAGCCACAATATCAGCGTCCCCGAGCACAGGATCTATCACGTGTGGGCGGCCAGGAGCCATCGCCATTTAAATCGTCCGCCAAGCCGCGCACTTTCACCAGCCGCGGAAGTATAACCTACAAGGCAACGACTCAACAGTATGCCGGTGATGAGTTCCATTATCCAACAACAACGAGCACAGCTAATCCCAGCTTTGGCATCTCCAAGAGAACCACCCAAGCTGCTAGGGATTCATTCACACCCACCACCTTCAAGCCCACAACATACAAGAAGCCCTACGAACAAAGCTACTATCAGGCACAACAAACGCAGCGTCCCAGCCAAAATCAGCAAAAGCAACAGACTCCAAGTGTGAGTCCAAAGAAGTCGAGTGGTGTAACCGCTGCACTGCCCACCACATCTAATCCATATTACAATGTGGATGAGGATGATGGTCAATATCATCCGGAGCTGTATGAGAATGATTTTCCACGCAATCGCCTCAAGCTGCTGCGCAACAGATCTGGCAGCAACTCCGCATCGTCAACGACGACAGTAGCTTCACCGGTGTCCAGTCGACAGCCACATGGCTTCCAGCAGGCTCACAGTCATCTGAAGAGTCAACAGCAGTCCGCCTATCAAAAGGAGCGCGAACAGGAACAGGATCTAAGCGATGAGGATGAGCTCTTCAAGACTGCGCAATCTCTGAATTTTGGTGCTGCCAGCATTAATAAGCTACGCGCTGATATCTACAAGGCGGAGAAGAACTCTCAGCAGTATAACTCCCAGTATAGTCCACAAGTGGCACCATCTAGTCCGAGGACGACCAACAGACCAGCAACAACAACAACGGCCTATCCAACTAGCACCACCACAACAACAACAACGACAACAACAAGACGTCCGACAACAACAACAACAAAAGCAACAACAACAAAAGCTACAACAACATCGACCACAGACGGCTCCTCGGCGGTGCCAAAGAAATCAAAGAGCAAAAAGGATCAACAGGACAAGAAAAACAAGTCCAAACGCCCGCCATATGCTGACGAGGATACCAGCTATGACTACGCCTACTATGACACGGACTGAGGCTCTTCCAGTTCCCAAACTACCCAACTTAACCAACTTAACAAATACCCACTTTACATATCCTTCATCAGTTAATAGCATAAAATACATAAACTAACAATACTATTTCTCCTCTGAAGAAAATAATCCTTCCGATTCCTTTTTAGTTATCGTTCATTAAATAATCCCGATCATTGCATTATATACATAAATGACACTATTCTATATGCCCATTCTCCAGCAGCAACTATATACATAGGTGCCACAGTATTTTATATATACATATAAACTATACAAATCAACATCCCGCATTAATCAACCGTCTTCGTCTTAAAAGGCACAACTCCTTGTTGCCCAATGACAACTCGCGTACATATTCATTCAATCAGATGCGTTCTAATGAATTTCCAATGCGTGTATCTAGTTATTTAAATAAATCAAACATATTTTTAGTCGTTAGACAATTGTTAAACTGAAATGAAGCGAAAACCCACACAACAAAATCAAAAAAGGAAAGGAAAAAATTGAAATCATTTTGAACTGCAGCTGGCTAAATTTGCAAATGTATTTTCTATTCAAGAATTTGGTATTTGTAAGGTTTATTCGAATGTATTCATTACGAAATTTATTTTAATTATAAGTTTTCTTGTAAATAAAATGATAAATAATAATTGCTGTTGAGTTTTTATCAGTCAAAGAAAGCAAACAATTTAAAAAGCGCGGCAAAGTACTCAGTACTCAAAGTCTAGCAATCGATAATTCCCAAGCCGAACTTATCGATGCTGACTTAGAAATATGAAATGTTGGCAAGCATCATTTATCGATGCTTAATTCGATAACAATGCAGGCAAACACAACTCGCTTTTTTACCGCGCATCTTCCAATTTGTTTTATGTGTTTTTTGTTTATTAAATATTATTTAATTATTCTACTAATACAAATTAAGTAAATTTGTGCAGTACAAAATAAAGTCGTGGCGCTCAGTCTTTAAATTTCTGACGTACGCAACGTGGCATTGGGAACAAATAGAGCAGCATATTGAAGGCGGCCAAGCCAACGGCAAAGGCGCAGGATGCAGCCACATCAATAGTTTCCTGCAGGGCAAAAAGAGTACATTTATGTATCAATAATCTATCCCTGCCTCGGATATATAGTTAACTCACATCTGGATCTGGCAGACCCAAGCGTTCGTGCATAAAGTCCGCTGGCTTTGGACAAATTACGGAGGCGGTGGGCGTGCAATTCAGCTTGCGGGTCTGAAAAGCGATGCTGTGCAGCAGCGAGGAGGCGTAACGTGTGTGAGTGCCCTTGGTGTTATCCTGCAGCCAGGGCTGTAAGCCCTTGAATGAGCTAAAAATAAATGTTAAACTCAAATCGAAATGCTATTTAAAATAATGCAGTATTTTAGCTTACCGCACTGTGCCGCTGGCCAAGGCAATGCTTATAACCAGGACATAAGTCACTGCAATGGCTGCATTAAAGGGCACTTTAACCACCAGCAGAAAGGCAATGCTCAGCTGCTCGGCCAGGACATAGCTAGACCAAAGGGCCACAAATAGATAGGCAAAAACGGTGCCATTATTGTACTTAGTGTCCAGTAATAAGCTGCAAAAGAAAATTGTATTAATGGTATATTATAAAAGACTTGATTAAAAATCACTCACGGATAGACAACACAGCTGGCGAGGACTGCAGACACCGCTGAGAAGGGTATGGAGACGGCGTTGTAGGCAACGAGTAGAGTGGTACCCGAGTAGAGACCCTCCGGTGTGTCCTGCGAGAACTTTTTGCGCCAAATGGGAACTGCAGGTAAATACATTTTAAATTAGAATTGAGAATTTAAATTTTAAATTGTAACTGCAAACTATATCGATACTCTAAGCATCATAACGATCTATATACAAATAAATAAATAAATATATACAAAACCAATAGAAGCTTTCCACTTCGGGACAGAGTGCAAGCATGGAAAGATTAGTCTGATGGCTTACATAGAGATATGGTAGTCAATATACCACAGGCGTAGGATAGGCCAAGTATATTCAATATCATGCCATTTCGAGTAAAGAATCCACTAGCATCATCCTGAAATATATAAACGTGAGTATTAAACAAAGATTAAGTTGTACAATTAACAGTTACTTACGCCCACATTTGTGTAGAAAGCCCACATAATGCTCATAGCTATGGGAAGAAGCAGCATTCGCAGGAAGAGCGTCTTCATACCCACAATGCCGCAGGAGAATGTCGAGGCCAATAGTTTTCTAATAAGAAAATTCATTGATAATCAATTCGATATAAAATGAAGATCTTCTGGAATCACTTACAAGTAGAGCATGACCCAAACTTTGAGTTCACCCGGCTTGCCATAAGCTAAGGGTACCTTTCCGGAGCCCATATTATTCAGCGGTGCATCGGAGATGGGAGTTTCCCGGGAAAAGCGTTCGACAAGCGCCTCGATCTGCTGACTGGACTCCAGGAATCGATCACGACTGCGACGATCCACAGTCGACAAGCACAAATAATACATTAAAGGATTTTCCAGCTGCGGACAAGGAAAGCCAATTGCATGAAAGTATTCCAACATGGCCCGAGTTCCGCCCGAGTAGACAACTCCGCCCAAGCACAGAAACAGCGCACGATCCAAAAATGGAAAAACATCGGAGCGCGGCTTCTCCAGCGAGAGCAAGATGCCACAGCCCGTCTTCTTGGCCGTATTCGAGAGTATCGAGATGAGCAAATAGGCGCTCAATGGATCCAAGCCCTGTGTGGGTTCATCCAGGAGAAGCATGACTGCAAAAAAGAAAATAAATTTGATTTGTTATGATAAGAATTTTTAAATCAATATAAAATAAATGATTTCTTTATTTTCATTGTGCCACATTAGATTATAGTTAATTAAATTCATTAGCTTACCCGGATCCCTAACCAGCTGTATCCCAATGGCTAAGCGTCTGGCCTCGCTGATATTTAGATACTCCACCCGCTTGTGGGCCACCTGTGAGAGGGCTAAATCAGCCAGAACTTGACGCACCTTGGAACTTTTAAGGTAACCACCCAGCTAAAAAAAATATGTTATATTTTAGGATTTAACTTTTTCACTCTCATGGCATTATCAAAAATCAATCCAATTTCATTATCCATATTAACTGATTTTTAAATTCTGATGATTGATACTAGCCATTCCAGAAATCTTAACAATAACTCACAATAGTGGGCGTGTAGTGGAGAGTTTGAGCCACTGTTAAGCCAGGGACAAAGGTGCACGATTGTGTCACATAGCCACAGCGCTGCTGGAAGAGCGCCTTACTCAGCGGTGAACCATTGAGCAGCACCTGGCCACGAGTGGCGCCATCCGCTCGCCTCGCAATCACATCCAGCAAAGCGCGTTTGCCACTGCCTAGGAATGAGAATGGGTTTAAGATAATAGGGATAAATTTGTGCGTTAAGTTGCTTACCTTTGGAACCCAATATGGCCATCACCTCGCCACTGTGCACGGTCAGATTGACGCCTTTGAGCACCAAAGCTGAGTTGCCGGCACCATTAAAACAACCACCACCGTCCACCTGCAAAGCGAGAGAGAGAGAGAGCGTAAGAGAGACTGGTCAAAATCAAAGAGAGCTTTGCGTTTCCAGTGCACTTGCCTCGGTGGTGTGGAATATGTTGTGTGCTTCCAGTACGTAATCGCTGCCGATCATTTTCATAGCCAAAAATCAGTCGCTCTCTGCAAGTGGAACAATACCGACAACAGTTTGTTTGTTGTGTTCTTCTGCTCTATGCCTCACACGCTGGACGCCGTTCAAAGAGCGGCTCAAAGAACTTGCTGCGACTGGAAAGGTGAGTTGAACAAAGAGAGAGACACAAATAGAGAGTGAGAGAGAAATAAAACACAATCTCTGAAGAAAATTTCACATTTCATTCGTAAGTGCATATGGAATTAGTATTATTGAAAGATATATTTAAGTTATTTTGATAAAGTAATTTAAATCATTTTATTGTTTATTATTTTGTATATCTTTAACACACCAAAAAAAATACAGCTCAACAGCCGTTTATTATCCGTGGACACGTCTAAGCCAATTGAGCGCTCAATTCCAACTGAAATAGTCTCCGAGTCTCTGTTTGCTGATCGGCGCAGCGCACTCACATTCCAATTGGCAGCCAAGCGTTATGGGAGCGCACACTGGAATGTGGAATGTGCGCTGTTGCGCTCCATTCCAGTACGAACTGGCTAAGATGGCGTCCCCGAGGCCAAGTTCAGCTCAGTTCGGTTTGAGCAGAGCACTGGGAGAGTTGTCTTTTTGCGCCGCTGTCTGGCCACTGTTCACGTTTGTTGGCCAAAAGTGAATAGGAAAAAAGAAACAAAAAACAAACGACAAATACCAATAATAATTTATAAATATAGCAAAACAAATTAAAGATTATTGCGCGCTTGGAAATCGAATTGAAATGTGGACGACGTAAATAACGTTAACAAATGCGATAGCCAATTTTTGATTTATATTTCCCGATATTAATGGCAATGTGCAAGTGCAAAGCAAGTTGTGGTCTATGAGCCTGGCTGTGTGTCTGTGTGTGCGTGAGTGTGTGTGATAAATGAGATTGCAAATAGCGGCATCCATTCGCAACATCCAATAAGAAACCCAACCGTGTGTGTAAACTGTGCGTGTGTGTGTGTGCGTGTGTATTTATGGAATATGCATAGTGTTCTGAAACAACAACAACCACTTTAAGCCACATTAAAACCGAAGCAACAAACAAACTAAAGGCTAAGGTAAGTACTTTTGTGAAAGATACAAAAGTATATTTTGGTCGCAGCTCTTACATTTAAGTGTGTCTCGTTTCGAACTGTCCATTGAGGCAGCTAATTTAAGTTTGGACAACTGGTATTAACTGTTAATTTTATTAAACACAAAGTAGCAGCGCAGTCAAGCGACCAGCACTTGCCACCTCAAAAAAAACACACACACACACATGTGTACATACTCATGTGTATGTGTGTGTGTGTGTGTAAATGTGTATAGTATCTATACGGCTTAGTTGAGGCGTTGACGGGCGCGCTGCTCCTGCTCCAGCTCCACGTTGTTGATTTCTTGGCCGCTCTTCGGTCGTCGCCATTGCAGGTCAAAGATCCCACAAGCAAGTTTTATTGTTGTTGTTGTTGTTGTTGTCTAGCAAACGTTTGCCGTTGCGTTCATGCCTCTCATGTCTGTCGTTCTTAGCCAGACTCTATCGTTGTTTCCACCATTTCCACCACTTCCACTTCTTGTTTCTTTTTCTGTTTTTTTTTTGTTCGTTGCTGTTTCCATTCGGCTCAAAAGTTCTTTTGCGCGCTTAGGGCGCTCTGTATCCATAGTCAACGCCAAAGCTATGCTACACTCAGAGAAAATGTGTACTAAGTTTGAAATAAAAGATGCGTATTTTGATCTGATTTGATTTTAGGAATCCATAATTTTTTACTATTTTTAAGAAGAGTGATAATTAAATAATATTTAAACAAATATTTGATATTTTGAACAAAGTTTGTCTAAACTTACTTGTGAGTTATTTCTCACATTAATTATTATTTACTAGAATTCCACAAACAATAGAGTTCAATTTGGGTACATAACTTTTCGCTCTGTGTCTGCCCATCTGTGGCTGTATCTGTATCTTCATATTTGTGTGCCTGTGTGTATTTTACAGATACAAGTTTCTGTTTGTTTGTTTCGCTCGCTGACTCGCCGAGTTCTTTTCTTTGGTGAGTTCTGCGTAGACGCTCATTGTTTGTTTGCTCTGCGCAGAACAGCGTCTTTGGCATTTCCTCTTTGCTGTTGCTGCGGCTGTTGCTGCGGCTGTTGCTTTTGCTATTGCAGTTGTTATTCTTGTGCCTGTTGCATACTTGTGGTATCTGCTTATTGAGTTATTTGTATAAATGCAAAGATAACATTTGACCAGCTTGCTGTGTGATTGTAATGACAACCGATGCAGCTGCATCTCACAAACCTCTCTAAAAGTTAATATCAATATTATTATATTATTCGTAATCATTCATTTTATTTGCGTTTTGCACTCATTACCAAGAATTGGGCTTTTGGCCAACGGCATGGCAAAACTTTCACATTCATTTTACGCATTTTTTTTTATCACTTTCAAAAAATTGGCGTCGAGAAACTTTTCACTTTGATTTCGCGGCCACTAATTTGATAAGACGAAACTGGTCAAAGTGTCAATGGTTAGCACAATTCTCAGCGTCTCATTTGGTTGATGTTGATGCTGGGCTAGCGTTTAAGAAACTACTCACACCTAATTACAGTGCCATAATTTACCGTTAGTCTCGCCGTTTTCTTCATTGAAATACCTTTTGCTATCAGGCCCCAAAGATTTTTCCTGTTCTTATGCTTTTTGCTTTAGTGACTAGTTATTTTGTGTTGCTCTCTACTGTTTTATTTTTTTTTGGGTTGTTTTCTTTATTTTGTTTTTTGTTTTGTGTCGTAAATTAGTTAACAGTATTTCTTATAGCTATTAACGGTGCTGCCGGCTGGTGATTTGTTGCTGGCCAAATAATGTTGAAAAGCAGGCCGCCGTCAAAAGAATCGTAGATATGTGTGATCTCCCGCTGTGCGTAATTCAAATCAAGTAACTTCAAATCCAGAACGAGCAATTTCCAGCACAAACTTGCAGGAAAGCTATAAATCTTATAGATATATATATGTATGTATTTTATCAATTATCTGTGCAACTCAATCTTTAAATTGTTATCCCTGAAATGCAAAAAACAATTATTATTTACAAGTAAAATAAAATAAATATTTAAATGCAAATCAAAAGATAATTGTCAAGTTTCATTTTTTGATTTATTTAACGCGCGGATTGGAAAGACTTAAGACACGAACTTGCAGGAGCACTATATTCAGTACCCAAACGAAAGACTTCAGACACAAACTTGACGTCAATGACAAAGTCAAAAGGCGCAGCAACGGCAGCAACAGCAGCAGCAACTTAAGTCGAATAATTGATTGTCAGTTATGAGCTTTGTGGTGGATTTTTGCCAACAAACGAGACGCGGCGGGCGGTGCTGTCTTTGTCTAGCCGAACATTTGGCTTGTAGCCATATGGATAAAAATAAAGGTGTGGCTGCATCTGTTGGCCAGAACTTGTTTTAGTTTTCGTTCTTATTATTGTAGCCTTGCCAATGGTATTATAATGCTTGTCGTGAAGTAATGGAAATATCTTTGATGCCGCAATTTATAGTCTCAATTAAATACCTACGTCAAAGATTCTTTGTTTTGCAAGGGTATATAAACTTCGGTATGCCAAAGATTGCTGGTATTTCATATTTGCCACTTGGTTTTCTTCGTATTATTATTTTTAACTTTTAATGCACTGACTGTGCTTTAGGGGCTGCCATTTGCTGCTCTCATCAAGAGTCATGATTCATTGCATTTAATGGGCCCCGATTGATGCGATGAAGTCAGCAACGACATTAATCCGCTGTTGAAAGCCTCTCAACATTGTAGAACCAAGTGAAAACTTAACGAACCGCTGCAAGTGAAAAAAAAAGGAAAATGTCGGTGAAAATAATGTTATGCACATTGATAAAGTACAGAGTTGGTTAATTTGGGTTTTATTGTAATTAAATTAACACATAAAAGCGGCCACAAGAACAGCTGCATAATTAGACGAAGAAAGTGCTACGAAAAGTAACCATCCATCCAGATGCTATACAGCGCGTGAGCTTAATGGCCATAAAAAAAAGAAGTTCATTTCACTTCAACATCAAAGTTGAACTGCGTGTCTGGCACGAGTCTCACCGTCTCTCACATAGAATCAAAATCAGAACTGTAGCTGTTGGCATATCAAAGACTGAAAGTATCTTATGAATGTGTGTTTGTGTGTACCATATAAAATAACCAGGCAGATACGTTAATACACATACACACGCTCACACCCCATCGTGCGCTGCATTAATTGAGCCATGGATTTATGTCACTCAGCTGCGCAAAGACTTCGTGAGTTCGGCTTGATCTACAATAGGTTTCGAGTCACAGCCATGCACAGTGGTTGAAGACCCTCGAATGACACTTGATTTTTATCTGTTTAATTACTAATACTACGAAAATGACTTTTTATATTTAATTAGTTATTATTATGGTCGAAGGCCATAGAAGCCAGTGCTAAAGACAATGAGTTTGGGAAAAGTTTCGCAATTATTACCTTGTTTGACATAAGTATAAATTAAGATGAAATGGATAACTACGAATTAAATAAGACTTTGACATACACAGTGTATTTTTCTTAAAAAGATTTCGTAATTTATTGATAGTGTTAAAAAATTGTGTGAAACTTAAATTGTGCCGGTTTAAGTATTCATTTCTTTGGATTAATCCCGTTTTGTTTCTTTGGTTTGTTTTCATAAATATTTTAGTAACAAACAAATCAGTTTATATACCAACAACTTATTTGAAAAACAAACTTTATTATTGAGCCAAACAAAAGCCGGAAAATGAATGACAAATAAAAGTATATATATTTTTATGCCAGTTACCGGTATTAGCTCGAATTGTATCATAACGGAAAAGAATACTTAACAAAAATTTGAAACCGGAAACGGAACCGATATTCGACTCGGCTTGACACACTGAAGAAAGCTTCAAATGCATAGAATTTGTAGGCCAGTTTCAAATTTCACAATGAGAAATAAATTATTTGTCATTAAATATGTATATTAACAGAAAGTGTATAGAATTTGGCAATATGCTATAAGGTTCATGGGTAAAAGATATGTAATCAAAATGCTAAGCAGCTTTAGTCCAAGATAGCTGCCTCCGAGTTCTATTCGAAAATGTAAAACGCCTAATGAACAATTTGAGCTACAACCAACTATTAATATAAACTAAATAATATGCAATTATTCAATTATGTTGTCAATAATTTGCACCTATTATGGAGCTGTGTTGCAACTTTTGCCCACTGTATGTAGACGGCGCCATTTGGTCACGTCTGTCCGCCTGGCTGGGTGGGTGCGTTAACTGTTAGCTGTTAGCTGTTACCTGTTAGCTGTTAGCTGTCTGGCGATTTGTCCAACATCGCTGGTCTCTCGCATTTTTATGCATGTGATGCCAACGCCAAAAAAAAAAAACCTAAATTAAAAAAAAAAACAATTTGTTTGTATTTTGATTGTCATGGAATTTGTGTCAATTTGAGTGGCGCACGTGAGGCGGGGCTTGTGGCTTGGGATATGTGGCTGGTTTTCGATGGTCCACAGTCGCCAGGCAGCCAGCCAGCCAGACATACAGACATACAGAAATTGGGCATGCAAATTTTTGTGGCCCAGCGACTTTCACAAGTTGGCTGTTGCAACATAGGAAAGTGTTTTAAGCGTTAATTGCCTGTAAAGATGGCCAAAAAAAAAAAACAAAAACCGTAGCATGCAAAACACAGCTTGGGGGCTCGAGGCAATTAATAAAACTGACCTTGCTGCTTAGATTTTCCGACGTCAAACCGACAACAACAAAAATAATAAGCACAACACGCTGAAACATCATGAAAACTGAGTCACACGATGAAAACACCCGCAGCAAGCAAACTGAGTGAGGGCTATGCAGCCATGACGAGTATTTGTTGACGGCATGACATTAACTTGGCTTTTTGGGGTCACAGCTGGAGCGGCGAATTGGCGATGTCAGCACAAACCGAAGCTTACAAGCGCATTCTTCTGCTCGCATTTCTGTGCTGCTGCTGCCGTTATGGTTTTGTAGTTTTTGTGCTCGCTGTTTGGGTGAGATTGCCTAATTTAATAACAATTGGCTAAACTAATATAGCTCTCTTGGCCCCGTTAAAGTTACTTGCATTAGCCTAGCTAAGTAGTTATAAACTGTTCGCTGCATTGAGCAAATTTTAATCTTTCAATCATAATTTTATCTTGTAGTGGGTTTTATAATTATGTCATTTAAACGCATTCAATGAGAAACTATCAGGTGTGCTCCAATTTACGAAAAACTCTTTCGTTTTTACAAGCTGCCAAATGCAGATGGAAAAATAATTCCAAAAGAAATAATTATTTATTTTCTTTCTTAAGTGGAAAAGTATTTCGATTTCGTAAATTGGAGCATCCAGGTGTCTGAAACGAAAAGCTTTTCTGCTTTCACAAACCGAAACACGCCTTTTTAGCCAGCTTGTAAAGCTGCTGATAAATATAGGCTAATCTGCTTTAAGTATTTGTATTTTTAAATCGAAAGCTTCTGAATTTCGTGAAGCTTAAATCAAAATAATATTTTAATCTTAATACGTTTTTAAGCGGAGTACAAATATTTTAATAGTATTTTTCAATTTACCCGCATTCAAAATAAAATCATTAAAAAAAATATGTGCTTGATGATGCATAATGAAAAATAAGAGTTGTTAAATAGGATCTAGGCTTATAGTTCAACTACTACAGCATTCAACTTTTATTCGATCTATATAAAAAACTACGCAATTAAAGAGTGATAGCCTTAATTATTTATAGTAATTATAATTAATTACGTAATTACTTTGCAATGTTTCAATATCTTTTAGACTTTAATGAGAACTGATTGATTACATCAAAACTAGTTTGCTTATGAGGTGTACAACATTATCTTTAATTACGACACATGCAACACCGCTATTGGCCATTTGCCAAGATAATGACTAACATTATTGCGCACACACACACACACCTCTTAGCCATTTGTTTAAATATTGGCCAAGAACAGTTAGCGGCTTACCAATTAATCTGCAATATGAGCAGGGTATGCAGTCTGCAGCAGAGCTGCTGCTGCCGCTGCTGCTAATCGATTGAATTAAACAAATCTTCACAGCTCCACTCGATAAAGATGGCTCACGGGACACAATCAAGCAACAAAAGTCACATTTATTGTACATTCACAAACTGTTCATAATCAATTTTCGAGTACACGGAGCCGCAACAACTTTCACAAAACCTGTGAATTGTGAATCGTTTTTTGTATTGTATTTTTGCCAGCTTGGGTCTAGATTGGTACGTTTTCCGTTGACTGACTGACGGACTGACTGATGGTCTGACTGCCGCTTATCTCAGCATCCAGCTGCTTGATGCTGTGTATCTATGAGATACGACAAATTTGCATACTCGCTGGTCCGCTACAAATGCCAACACATAAAATGTGCTAAAACTTAAGCAGACAGAAACCCAACTCAAGATTCGAGTGCTCAATTAACACACATACGCACACACATATACATATATATGAATATATATATATATATGTATATACCATATTTCGATTGCCTTTTCGCTCGAATTTATCAGAAATTTCATTTTTATGGGGACAAGTTCAACAAACGGCTTTTTTTCCCTGCCGCCTGGAATGTTGCTCACTAAAACTGGTAATCAAATTTGTGAGTGATTTGTTGATGATTATCAATTTGCATCTGGGCATTACTATTAGTATTAGTCAGTTACACACCGATTTCCCAGCAACGCCCAGCGATATTTTTGCTTTTTTTATTTGTTTTTTTTTTTTTTTTTTTGATTATTAATTGAAAATTGCAAATTGCCACTGCGACCCACTTTGGCCGGCTGCAATTGGCATTTATCATACTGGCAACAGTGAATTATGCCACAACAACAATAACAAAATATTTTCACTTTCCCACTGGGCCGGGCCAAGAGGCCAGAGGGGCAACAATGTGCCTGTCTGCCTGGGGGCCTGGACACTCTGTCAGTCAGTCAGCGACAATCGCAGAACAGCCTTAATATTTTGGGTGGCTGCCAGTTTACCAGCTTACCTGTTGCCAACTGCCAGTTACCTGTTTGCCAAGTTTCATCCGGCCAGAGATCGTGGCCAACGCCGGCAGCTGTACACTGAAAGAACAAATTAAGATATCAGCACTTGAATTCCCCAAAAGAAATGCAAGGACTAAGTAAAAGAAAGTACTCCACGATATATTTTAAACAAAAAGAAATTGGGGATAAAACGATCTCAAGACAAGCTTATTTTTAAATTGCATGCGGGTCATTAACTAATTAAAAGTACTCCAAGGTGAAGGCTGTGATCTAAAACATACTATTTCAATTCTGATAATCCTGATCCTGCTTAAATCTTTGAGACCTTTTCTCTTATCCAATCGCCAATTGTAAAAATTATTATTTATTTTAAGAGCTGTAACCAAAGAAAATCTTAGCAATAAGGAACTCGAAATTTGATCAAATTTAAGTTTAAGCCAAAGTCAAATTAATTTTTTCTCTGTATAGACAGCGCTAGGGAAATCGGAAAGATCGGTTAACCCAGTTTAATTGGCTGTTTTGCGTGGGAATGCCCTAGACCGTAGTCCGTCGACTGGCCTCTCAGGTCAGTTAGCTTGTTGGCGATCTCGACAGATTGTTTGTAATCCAATCAGCTATCCAAAAACACACTCGTTTTGAATGTTGTAAAGAAAAAAGCCACTTGTGGCTGCCCACTAAAGACAAATGGTTATGGTCAAAACCAGCACTTGGGCGCACATGGAACCACTTGGGCGCGCTCCATTAAATCAAATAATGTGTGTGTACGGGCCAATCAGTGACTGAAAAGACGGTTTCCTCCTCCTCACAGTCGTCATCGTTCAGTTGTGTCTAACTGCATTTTTACATCAATGGTCATGTGACTGTGGCAAGACACGCAACGGGTTAGCCACTTGTCAAGCTGGCGTCTCTTGGCCAACTAAATGCAGCACAAGCAACGGGAATGACGACAACTTGGCCAGCAAACGGGTCTCACTCTGTATTGTCGTGCACGTCCAAGCCTGAGTGTTCCAGTCTGGTTATCGTATGTGTTTGCCAACTCTTTGTAACTTGGCACAACACTCTCCTGGGCGCTAACTCGATGTCGATTCGCAAAATCATTGTGACTTGCGCTTAAGAAAAATGCATTACCAATAACCGTTTAACCAATTAATTGTTGGCATCATGCACCGTTGACAAACGCCACATCCGCTGGCCACATTCATCATGCAAAAGCGGTCGGCCACATTGCATATGCCTTGTGATATAATTCTGGCCACATGCAACCATGCAACTATCCCAGTTTTCATCTTGGCCCCCGTCTAGACAGACAGCTAGCCTGTTTCCGACTCGAAGTTTTGGTTTCTGGTTTTGTTGTTTTCGGCTTTGGTATGTGCTGCAGCTGCATGCACAACTTTTTGGTAACAACAGTCTGGCATTTTGGCTGTCACACACAATCAGATAAAAATGTATCTGTGTCTTGGCTATGTGTAATAGATACATTCAAACCTATAATTTCCATTCAATGCAAATCTCTGAATGCACTTAAACACTTATTCAGCGGAATTTTTTGTGATTAATGCAACAATGAAGCTATTAAAAACTACATACAGATACCAAAAAGCATTTAGATTAGAAGGTAAACAGCAAAAACTTGGTTACAAGGTGGTAGAGACTGTGCACATGTTTAATTATATCCTGCTCGAAAAATAGTAAAACTGAAGTCTAATTATTAATGCATTACGTAATGAAAGATGTGGTATTTTGGGGTACTTTTTGGTAGATATATTAATAATTAAATGCAAATTTCTAGGCGTTTGGTTAACGACTAAGTTTCATCTAGCTTTATAGCCTTTGAGTTCAAAAAGTACATTAGGTTGAGTAAACAGTCAAACTTCTCGGAGTGCACAGAGCAGCACGACTAAAAAACTTAATGGCAATCGTAAAACATACTTTGCATAACAACTTTAATTTGCCCAACTTAATTGTCAATATCTGAAATTGCATAAGCTTTCGGGTTAATCCCATGCAGCAAAATGTTGCATTCCACTAAAAGTGTACTTTCATTACACAAACTGAAAGCACAACTTGGCAACCAGATCTGCTCTCTCATACAACTATACGATAAGTATATTCAACTTTATGGATCCCTTTTTTGCGCTACGCACTTTCGTTCAGCCAGAGATCTGAATGATATATGCAGACAGGGAAAAAACAGAGGGACTTAAATCAAAGTTAAATAACTTGAAATTTGAGTTAACCAATGCATTCAGAAAAAAACAAAAACTAAGCAGAAAATGTTTGGAAATAATTAATAGTGTCAATTTACTATAAATTGCTACGAAATGACTTTTTTACAATTTGGCTAATATTATGTTTATGATTATGTTTTTTGCTTTAGCTAGTTAAACCGCCACAAAATGAAACCACTTAACATAATTTAAATACATTCAGCTAAGCGAATCGTACTTGGAATAAGTTCATTAGGAATTCGAATTTATTTCGATCTCAAGATCTCGTATGTGTGCCAAGCAGTCATTATTTTTTCTCTGTGTATAGAGTAGTACATATAGATATGAACGACACCGACAATGTTCCCATCATGCACACATAAATCAATGCTGCTGCTGCTGCTGCTGTGCCCTCAATACTTGCAGCATTGATTCACGTATTCATTCATTCATTGAGTCAGTTATTCATTACACACTAACAACAAAGCGGCCGACAAGTTTTTTAAGCTTCTCGCTCTGTGGCCCTAAGTATGCCTTTAGGTAGCAGAGTGGGCAGATAGGCTGGTAGCAGCTTGGTAGTTTCAGTTGTAGCAGCCTCTCGAGTTATATTTACATTATCATTGAGCGCGGAGGTATTAAAAAAAAAAAAAAAAACGAAAAAAACCTTTTGCCTGCCATAAGACTTCCACTTTCACTCCATTGGCCAAGCACATACTAAAATACCGAGCGACAAACAATAATAAGAAGAGCAAAAACAACAACAACAACAACAACAACAACAGCGGCAAACAAGGCACAAATGAAAAGTGTAAAGCAAAAACAACAACGGAGAAACAAAAACACATAAAAATCTACTAACGGCTTTGAACGCTTAGAGGGGTGCGGAAGAAGGCGGAGCAGTTGGTGGGTGGAAAATCGCTATTAACTTCAGCTACCCGGCTATAAAGCACAAATGGCTTTAATTAAAGTGAAGTTAACACGCATTAAAATATGCGAGGATAAAGACACCGACTGACAAAAAAAAAAAGGTATTTAATAATACATAACACACACACACACACACACACACACACAACTGTTAAGCGCGCTGAGCATTTGGAAAAAATGCGGTAATCAAGCGTTTTGATGAGTTTTGTCATTTACAGACTCGGAAACTCTGGAAACAACTTCAGCTCCAGCTTCACTTTCAGCTTGGCTCTAATTATACGCCAAGTTGCAAATAAAAAGTTAAGAAAACAAAACCAACTCAAATATGCTGCAGGTGGATGGCTGCCACTCACTTTCGCCAGTTTGCCACCAGTTCAAAAACAATGATTTGAAAAAAACTGAGCGCAATTCGTAGAACACTTTGCTATACAATTTCGCACTTACTTCCACTTGTGTGTACACTCAGCGAAAAATATAGTATACTAATTGGAAATTATATCGTTTTTGCTCAAAGTATTCGCCATCGTTTTGGATTTTTCGGTTGACAAAAGCCGAACTTAAGAAAATTAGTCATATTTGCTTCCTATTCGCGTACAAAAGTCTCTACTGTTTTTTGCTGAGTGTAGCAACTGCAAGCTTTGCTCGTATTTGCTTTGACTCGAGACACAAACACTCACATTCATAGTGCACTACTCATGGATCACTCTTCAAAAACGGAAACGCATACGGCTCGCTGCACCAGACGAAGGCAACAAATCAACAACAAAAATCAAAAAAAAAAATGGCAACAGGTGCATTTTGTGGCAGCCGTCGACGTTTTTGTTCAACGTTCCGATTGCATAAGTGCGGGTGCAACAAATTTGGGCACCTTTGCGGCTCATTTGCATGCGTTTCTCGCATTAGCAATTAAATACGCAGTTGCCGTGTCGAAATCTAACATAAAATGATTGCAGCTTTGTAGCTTTGTTCTCCATTTGATTTGGATTTGCTCAAGTCAAGAAAATTAAACGTGAAAAACTTGTAACAATAAAAAAAATCCAACTACTTGAATTGGT
This sequence comes from Drosophila cognata, assembly GCA_035041535.1. NCBI lineage: Eukaryota > Metazoa > Arthropoda > Insecta > Diptera > Drosophilidae > Drosophila > Drosophila cognata. The sequence goes on along the minus strand of JAWNLC010000571.1, from coordinate 3,612,882 downwards.
TTCATTGTTTTCAAGTTTGTATACCCTGTAGTTATCAAAGGCTAAACGGCGTTTGCTTCCAAGAACTTTGAATGTGTAGTTCGATGATTTTTGGGATGATAGAAATTATTAAGACAATCTTAATAATACTGAGGTAAAACAGTTTTAATATAAATAGAATAGAAAACTCATGCATTCATTATGAAGTTATTGTTTTTACTTTAATTTTAATTTGTTGTGTATTTTTCCTAAAAATTTTTTAAATCCAAACTCTTAAAAAAAAATTATTTATGATATAAATAATTTAATTCAATTTGTAAAGCTTCGCTTAAATATATTAACTACAGCTACAAGTTTGCATAAATACAGAGTATCTTACAGTCGGTACTTTTGACTTGTGCCAGCCTGACAATGGCTGACTGTTGCATGTGTGTGTGTTTGTTAGTCTGTTTGTCTTTCATTAAGCTAATTTGCCGCAAATTATGACTAACAAACGCCACGCTGGCATTCTTGACCCAGTTTGACTTGAAATTAGCCACATTTTTGGGCACCAGCACCACTAGCACACTAAATCATTCCATCTCTTTTCCGCCTCTGAACCTTTTTGCAGACCATGGAGCTGAGCAACTTTTCCAACAATAAGAAAATGTCACGCGAGGAGCGTCGCTATTCAGTGCCGCATGGTCCAAATACGCCGCTGCCACCGGCGGCATCCGAAGATCTGCATGCCTGGTCCATCTATAGGTGAGTCCGGAAAAGCATTAAACAGTGGGCGTGCCCTTGCTGCATCCGCTGCGGTTGAAGCAGTTACTGATGAGGCAGCGGCTGCACCTGTTTTTTTCTTCTATTTTGACAATATTGACGCTTGATTAAACCGCAGCAGAGCGGAAGTTCAAATGACATAACTTTAATTAAACGCTACACTCAGAAAAAATATATTTTCTTGTTCTTATTTATTAAATATAGTTTTAGATTTTTATAATTTAAATATGTATTTAGCGTTTTTAAGCGAGTTCTTATCAATGCAAAAAAAATACATATTTATAGAATATAATTCTGAAAAGTCAAATTTTTGCTTGCCTTCATTTAAAATCGCAAAACGATCTTTTTAATATTAAATATAAATGTTTTCCGCAAAACTTATGCTTATCCTAAGAGAATATTTTTCAATTTACATTAAATTCAGAAAGACTTTTAATATTAGCCTAGTTTTAATAGAGACACTACCTTTCTTGGTCATATTTTGCTCTGAGTGTGGTCAAATTGACCACGCCCCATGACTAGCTAACCGCAACAGCTTAATGCATTAAACTCTCTCTTTCCACCCTCTCTCGCTTTCCGATCTGCAGGCAAAATTTAAACTCTGACTTCACCGATTCGGCGCTGGGATCGTCAGACAAATCACCGCTGCCATATGGAAATTTCCAGCTACGCGATACCACAGTGCAATCAATCTTGAATCATCCGCGCTACGGACCCAAGTAAGCAATAAGACAAACAGTAAAAAAAAACTATTATAAATCTACATATAAAGTATATATACATATATACTGTGTGTGTGTAGAGAAACAAATTAACAGCATTCTTTAATGCTGACTGCGGAGAGATATGCTAATAATAATCCAATGAAAGATGAGCCAAATGATTTTTAATATAGGCCTAAAAATATGTATGTCATCAGCCAAAAACTGACAAATCAGAAATGTAAAAGCTTTGAGAAAGTAAACATGCATACAATTAATTTTTAAATAATTAATTAGTAATTAATAGACTTCGACTCATTTGGCTTCGTAGCTTGTTCTAAACATGAGTTTTTTCTGGGTTTTAATTCTTAAATAATTAATTAGTAATTAATAGATTTAGACTCATTTGGCTTTGTAGCTTGTTCTAAACATGAGTTTTTTGGCTAGAGTGAGAATAATTATGATAAATATATTCATTAGATTGAGGTGAGACATCAGCTAATTGTTGTGAAGACAGAATAGCAGTCGGAATAAGTCCATTTTTTATGTAGCCATTTGTTTAAAGTTAGTCACGGGCTACTTTTTGTTAACACAGAATACATATGTAGCAATCGCTATAGATACAGCTTAGATGGACTTAAGTGGTCTTTTATGCAAGATCAGAAGATATCAGAAAGATGGTCCAAAACACAATAAGAACATTATTGAACCTTTTTCTTATATCAGAGGCCAACTTAATCTTTTTCTTATAACTGGACAACCCATTTTGAATTCCATCATCTCAAATGTTCTGTGTCTTTGTTTAGATCACCGCTGGGCTCCAATATGTACACATATCTAAAGTTTGGACTGCCGCGCGTCTTTCCGCCCAATGCCGGCTCACAGCGCTCGCATCGACCCGGTCCGGGACCGGGATCGGGTCCAGGACATGGCAATTCCAGCGCATTGGGCGGCGTTCGAGGCCGCGTGAATCGCGGCTTTCGGGATAGTTCGGGTGCACCAGCTGGCGCTGGTTCCAGTGGCTATGATAGCAGCGACAATGAAACCACAAGGAGTCGTGTGCCTCCGAATCTGCGCAAATATCGCAGCGAGTCCGATTTCCGTGCCATCAGCGGCATGGGCATGACCATGGCGCACTCCCGTCCAGAGTCCAGAGCCCAGGGTGGTGTACCATCGGCGGCACTGCGTCAGGCAAATAGTCGCGCCAGCATAGCTGTCGGTCAGCATCATCATCATCTCCAGCAGCAGCAGCAGCAGCAACAGCACCATCAACAACAGCAACACCAACAGCAATATATGAACGGCAAGCACTATGGACATCGTTCGCACAGCGAGGCGGATTTGCTGGGCGCCGGATTGGGCGGAGATGGTGGCGGTGGACTTGGGTATGATTACGGAGAGTCAAGGATCTATGGCAGCTCCCGACATGGACAATCGTATGGACGCAAGCAGTCGAGCATGGGTCTGATCTATCCCAACATTCAGGTGCACTGCCTCGATGTGAGTCCTTGTCTCCATGGCGTTTCACTACAAGCGAAGGCTGGCGATTTGTTTGCCATTATGGCCACATCGCAGAGGGAGGGCAGTGCTCTGGCTGAGTGCCTGGCAGGTTTGCGAGAACGTCTGGGTGGTGAGATCCTCATCAATGGCCAGCATGTGAATCGACGCGGACTGCGGGAGCTGTGCAGCTATGTGCCGGCATTGGATGTATCCTCTCTCGATCCACGCATGAGTGTCCAGTGCACATTGAATTTCCATGCAGCGTTGCGTGGTCCGTTGGATCGCAGTGATCTTAAGGAGCGCATGGATGTGCTCATTGAGGATCTGGGCTTGAATACGGTGCGTGCATCGAATGTGTCTACGTTGACGCACTCGGAGAAGCAGCGTTTGAGTGTCGCCTGTCAGCTGTTGGCTCAATCTTCGCTGCTCATACTCGACCAGGTCACTAGCAATATGGACATCTTTGACACATTCTTCCTAGTGGAGTATTTGCGTCAATGGTGCAGCGGTGGTCGCATTGTCATTATGACTCTGCAGCCACCCACCTTTGAAATACTTTCCATGTGCTCCGGCGTATTGCTGCTGTCCGGCGGACGCACCGTTTTCTCCGGCAGTCGAGCCGATCTGCCGCGACACATGGGCGAATTGGGATATCCGTGTCCGCCATTCAAGAATCCAGCGGACTATTATCGTAAGTGAAAAATAATTATCAATTTAATTAACTTTATATAAATTTATTTAAATTCTTGTGTTTGTCATCCTTAGTGGATCTGGTCACCTTGGACGATCTGTCGGCAGCCGCCATGCTTGAGTCCTCGGCACGCATTGAATCGCTGGCTAATGCCTGGGATCAAATCAACTCGGAGCCGCCACTCGCTGCTCCGCCCGCCTCCCTGCCCAATTTTACACTGAAGGCAGGCTTCTTTGGCCAGGCCAAGGCGTTGGTCAAACGCTTTGCGGGCTACAAGCAGCCCGGATCGTTGCTCACCTGGATCAGCAAGCTGATTGCTGCCGCTGTACTTTCGCTGTGCATTGGTTGCATCTTTTGGGATGTGCCCGCTTCGGATCCACAGTTGTCCTACAACGATCGCTTTGGCTATCATCATTGCGTCATGGTGCTCGCCTACTGGCCACTGGTCATGCTGACCATACGCGACACCCAAGAAGATCGACGCCATGCGGAGCGAGATATACGACTGGGTCTCTATTCGCGCAGTCTTTACATAATTGTGCAGGTGAGCTAAGTCTGTGCTAAAGTCAATAAATTGTTACCTCTCGGTTTTAATCAAACTTTCAACTTATTGAACTTTAAGATCCGTTTTTATCAGCATTTGATTACAATTTTTATTTTTAATTTTTGTTTTTTATAACAAATATAATTCACATAAGGAAAACATTTTTATTTGAATAATATTATATGAGCCTTAACATAAACTATCTTTATTTCTAACAGAGTCTGCTAGGCCTCTTTCCCAGCCTGTGCATTTGGCTGGCTTATCTGCTGCCGGCTCACAGCATGGCCGGATTATATACCTACTCGAATAGCAGCGATACTGGCATCTATTTATATATGGGTAAGTGTCAGATCAGTAACTATATAAGTACGTATCAGGCTTACTTATGTAATGCCATCTTTTTACAGGGTATATGCTGCTCTATCTAACGCTAATACAAACACTGGCGTTATTCTGTGCTCATCTGCTGCCCTGCAAGGTATCTGCAAGTCTGGTGAATGGCTTGATCAGTCTGGCATTATCTGCCGTCGGTGGCTATCTGGTGCATCCTCGTAATTTGTCCAAGTTGTGGTCCTGGCTGCAGTTGGCTTCACCGCAGCGTTGGCTGCTGCCCGTCCTGGTGCAGGATGAATATAGCGCCGAGACGCTGGCCAATTCGGCGGGTCTACAACTGTGCCGCAACAAGCAGGTGAGCTGCAAAAGGAACACACATCCCTTGGACATATTTTTGAATGATCTTCGACTTTTGCAGGTGCAACATCAGGAGATCATTGTGCAGCAGCCCTGCCCGCCGCCAAATGGCACTCAAGTTCTGGTCGATTATCAGCTGCTGCCGCAGCAGCATGTCCTCGATCCGACGCTCAGCTACGATCAGACCACCTCGGTGGCTCTGGTCCTTGCGTCCGTGCTCATTTTCTGTCTGACATTCGTAATCTTTGTGTGCAATTGCCGAGGCGCCTGTCGCAAGCGACGCAGTCGGCGCTACTAAGTTGCAGCTGCAACAGAAACTGCAATACTGAAGCAGCATTTGACGAACAAAACAAAACTGTACATTAGTTAGCAACTAATTTTTTTAATAAATAGCTTTTAGACGATGCAGCGAACGTTTAACTAACTAATCAAAGTGACTTTCATTTTTTGAAAGGTATCTATTCCAGATTTACCCCTCATTTTACGTTCTAAAATATATATAAAAATGGGTAATGATAATCAGAAGATTAACTCCGATCTACAAGGATATGCAATATTCGGTTTTCTTTCAGATTTCTTTATATTTAGTATTGGATATAGTAATTGATAATATTATTGTTGTGATTAGGTTTAAGGAATGTCGTTGTGCAGGCAGTTTGGAATGAATTCATGGGCTTCCAAAATTTAAAGGTGAATTTAATGATGGAACAAACGGAGATTTGTGTGGGCCATTATAATGCCATGTTCATCACAGGCAGCAATGACGCCGGCATCATTCGTGGAGCCCGATGGACTGGCGATGTAAGAGACGCCACTCTGCAGAGACATTGAGTTAAAGTCAGCAATTATTTTAGACAATATAAGCTAGATTTACTCACCAATCTGGCGCGATCAATATTGTCCCGGAAGGGGAAGAAGGCATCCGATCCCAGGGCCACACCATTCAACTGTTTCAGCCAGTCAAGTTTCTGCTGGTCCGTCAGCTGCTCGGGCGCCTCTTCGAACCTATAGAGGATTGAATCGTGTTAAGGATAATTCTATCAGCTCAACATTTAATCTACTTACATGCCCTTGAACTGTGTCAGCGGCATATCCTTGCCCACAGTGCCATTCACATAGTTATCAATTGCATTTGAGATTTCGGCACGTTTAACGCCCGCCTTGAATTTCATGCCAGCCACGTTGGGATGCTGCCTCAGCCACCAGTTGTCCGCCTTCTCGCCAGCCAGGCGTGTGCAATGGATACGCGACTGTTGTCCCGCTCCAATACCAATGACTTGACCGTCACGGGCATAGCAAACGGAATTACTTTGTGTATACTTCAAGGCAATGGTGGCCACAATCAGATCACGAACAGCGGATTCAGGCAACGGACTCTGCTTGCTGACCACATTGGAGAAGAGCTTGGCATCAATAACAGCATCGTTGCGCTTCTGTTCCAGTGTCAGACCAAATATGGTTTTGCGCTCAACAGCGCTGGGCTCATAATTGGGATCCATCTACAAATGGACAAGAGGCAATTCCAATGTAATTCATATCAGTAATTTAAATAAAGATCTCTATCAATTCACCTGCAGAATGCAGTAGCTGCCGTTCTTCTTTTTCTTGAGTATCTCCAAAGCCTCCGGTTCATACCCAGCCGCAATGATGCCATCGGAGACCTCACGTGAGATAATCCTGGCCGTGAGCACATCACAAACATCGGAGAGTGCAACAAAGTCACCAAAGGAACTCATGCGATCCGCACCACGTGCTCTGGCATATGCTGTGGCCATGGGCGTTAACTGATCGTAGAGATCGTCCACCATGCAAAGCTTGGCCTGTGCGGGACTAAGTGCCACACCCACAGCAGCGCCAGCAGGTGAGACATGCTTGAAACTGGTAGCTGCTGGCAATTTCAAAGCTTGCTTCAACTCTCTGACCAATTGCCAGCCATTGAGCGCATCGCAGAGATTAATAAAACCAGGTGAAGCATTCAGCACGGTCAGCGGCAGCTGAGCTAACTGGGTGTACAGCTGCGCCGGTTTCTGGTGAGGGTTCATGCCATAGCGAAGGGTTAACTGCGACGAAGCAGCGCCATATTGCTTCCGGAAGTAATCGGAGATGGCATCATCATAGCTAGCCGTATGAGTAAAAGCCTTGAGGGCTAGAGCCTTTCGCGTCTCCAGTGTGGTGTCACCATTCGCGGCAATCTCTTCCAGCACTTTGGGGTAGTCAACAGCCTCACAGATGACACTGACGCGCTGATGATTTTTGGCAGCGGCCCGCAACAAAGTGACGCCACCAATATCAATATTCTCAACGGCATCAGCAAGGCTGACATCCGGCTTCGCAATGGTGCTGGCAAAAGGATACAAATTGCAGACGACCAGCTGGATAAGATCATATTCCTGTTGCTGCATATCAGCCAAATCGCTGTTAGTGGTGCGCGACAAGATGCCCGCATGGACAGCGGGATGTAAAGTCTTGACACGACCACCCAACATTTCGGGTGCACCCGTTATATCGGAGACATCCTGTACGTTGAGTCCTACGCCACGCAGAGCGGTTGCAGTGCCACCACTAGCAACTAGCTGAAAGCCAAGCGCCTTGAGCTGCTGGCCCAAATCTATCAGACCTGTCTTGTCCGAGACGCTGAGAAGTGCTGAAAATGGATATGGAGTGAGATATATATTAGAGTTGGAATTGAAATATATATTTTTATAATGATTTAGGAATCGAATAAAAAGACACATCAACTTACCTATTTTCTTGGTTGCCATCGTTGCTGATCCTGTGAATTCGTTTGCTGTTTTGTGTACGCTTCAGTTCGAAGACTGAAATGCAAATGAAAGTTGAAAAGATTTCAGTTTGTCGAACGTGGACTGGATTTGCACAAACATGTTTTCGCTTTTTCGCTAGCCAACGACCTCTGTGGGCTGCGGTTTCACAGATAGCTTATAGCTCTGTTGATCCAACCCCAGCCCCCTTTTTTTTGTTTCAGAGAGGGGTCATCTGATACGCTTGCATCAGTCAATAAATAAAAAGTGCAATCAATTTCAATGTGCCGCACTTCAAATACCCTTGCGAAACTAGCTAAAGAATATTGTTTTGTTCAACAATGATTATATTTTTGGCTACTTATTGAAAACATAGAAAAACATATTTAAAAAATAATATTTAACCCTTTTGTAGCTAGCCAATATTGACTATGTTTGTTGCCAATAATAGGAATATAAGATCTATTATAAATAAGATCGGTTCATACACTAATATAATGAATCACGAATATTTATAATAATATACAGACATCTATAAGACGTTGCACACTTCAAGACAATCTTAAAATACCCTCTGCAAGTTTATAGAAAGCTACAACATAGATTTTGTAGACGTAAATATTTATTACTAGATTTCGATCTGGCTGTGTTTCTCAATTTACAGTGCCTTATCAGTTGTTGCTGTCGTTGTCGTTGCTGCTTCTTGCTCCGCAGCTGCTTGCCTCTCCTTGCGTCGCTGCGACTCGCGTCGGCGCTTGTGTTTGTTCGACTTGAGATGGAGGTTCCATTGATATTCGCCAATGAAGTGTCTCTCGCAGATGGCACAAAAGTTACTCGTCTCCTCGTTAAGATCGGCGCCCGGATGCACACGCTTGGCCATGGGCTGCAACTCACAGATTTGCTCCTCGCGATAGCTATCGATGATGCACTCGGCACGCTTATAGACGCAATCGTGCCACTTGCTCACATCACTTGTGTCCAGCTCGTAAAGATCGGGCACTTGTCGATCCTTGCTGGCGAGGAAACGATTGTTGATCCACTTCAACTGCTTCTTGGAATACCGACGAGTCACAAGCTTCAGTTCGTCACAACAGCTGCCGAGCAGTTTTAGGCTGGCAGCCAACTGCTCTGATTCGCTGCTCTCGAGGCTTAGCAGCTGCTCCTTGCTGGGGAGCTGGTAATTGTTGGCGCTTAGATACGCCTCCACACTAGCATCCTGCTGTTCGTCATATTTTGTCAGATAGGGCACAAACTCCTTGTAGCCAATGGTCTGGAGCACTCCCTTTGTGAATGCCTGCCGCGTGGCAGCCGCATAGGATTTGTGAAATTGACGCAGCTCCTGCAGCAGTCCCAGCTGCAGCATGCCATCCACACGCTTGTCCAGTCGCTCATCGAGCACATCCTGCCGGCATCGCAGCCAGAGCAGGATGGTATGTGGATAGCGCAGTGGACCACCCAAGCGATTGCCACCTGGCTGTTGGCGCTGCTCCGTCAACTTGGTTGTCAGCGTTTGTCCTGTGCTCTGATAGACTTCAATGGCACGTTGAATTTTCCGGCGATTATTTGGATGAATGCGATTTGCACTACTCGGATCGATTTTGGTTAAATGCTGATGCAGCTCAGCTGTGCTCAGTTGGGGTGTTGACTGTGTATCATCTGCGGTCTGCTCATCCCTGGTGTTTACCAATATATCCCAGAGCAGGGATTCGATGTAGTAATTGGTGCCGCCAACAACAATTGGTGGCTTCGATTTGGCCAACAGTTGCTCAACAATTGGCAACGCTGCATTGCGAAAGTGGGTGACAGTGAAAGGCTCCGCTGGCGTTGCCACATCCAGCAGATGATGCCGCGCTTTCGATTGCTCCTCTTTGGTCGCCTTCGCTGTGGCAATATCCAAATTTGTATAAACTTGCATGGAATCTGCGCTAATTATCTCGCCGCCAAAGCGTTCGGCTAGCTCCAGCGATAGTTTCGTTTTGCCCGTGCCTGTGGAGCCCAATATCACTATTAATGGCACCTTGCGCAACATTTTTTATTTTGTTTAATTAAGTTTCACATCCAATTTATCCACAAGTGTTTAGGGAAATTTACAGCGCAATGGGTTTGAGAGAGAGAGACAGAGAGAGGGAGAGCGATTGCTCTCACGCTACTGCGCACGTGTACTCAAACAACTTGTTGATCCCTTATGTACGCAAATACTTATAGTAAAAGGAAGAATGAATCACAACTAGTGTTTAATTATGATAATGTACCTAAAACCAATCACTTTTATTAAATGTTAATAAACTTACAAATTATATGCGAGTAAATGTTCAGAGTGCCGGTAGGTATATCAATACTTATTAGTAGCGTCTATCGATAACTTCAGTCGGCACTGATGAACACTGCATTGTGGAGCAAAAGCTACAAATTATTGTCACGACATCGCAATGAATTTTTATTTGATGTGTTTCTATTAATATTTAATTCGAAAATAGCGCGCAGACCGAAAGCATTAAATAATATTTTACTGCTTTGCCGGCATAGCAGTGTGTTCATTGTGTTCATTCCCTTTGGGATATTCAGTCGAAGTGGTTGCGTTGCTGCTGCTGTTGAAATAAAGAGTCAAAACTCAACAAGTGATTTAATAAAATTAAAATAAAAAATGGCTGGCTCAAAGTTCTTGACACTCAACAATGGCGAGAAAATGCCCGTCATTGGCATTGGCACCTGGCAGGTAATGACTTAACAAATGTTTTCTTATCTATGATTAAACTGATACTGATTATCATTAAAGTGTTGACAACAAGAACAACGAATTTGTCATGTCATTTGGTACTTTTTAAATCAGTGTTTAAAAGTGGGATATTTGCTCTGGGAATATGCACTATTCTTTTTAGATTTTCTGATTCTTGTAACGGGCGAACCGGTTCTGGTGCTGGTGTAAACAAATCTATCTTTGTGGAATCGGACTGAAAAAATAATCATTAGTTTGCAATCTTTTCAAAAGTTAAATTTTAATGTATTGCTTAGTATTATATTAATTAATGATAGTACTTGGTACTGGAACTTACTTAGAAATCGCATATTTATTTCTAATTTTCATAACATTTAAAAAATGGTGTTAAAAGATTTCCCTTAATTTTCTACCTTTTTCATAAAATTTTAGTTAAATTTATATAAGTCGAAAACGGAGAATCAAATAATGTGTTTTTATTTTTTTGGAAATTTAAAAATAGCTAATTTTCTTGTGCATTCGGTGCTATTATTATTGTCACAACTGTAAATGCATACTTAATAAACCGCAATCTCAACATTAAACAGGCTTCGGATGAGGAAATCGAAACCGCATTAGATCTGGCCTTGGAGGCTGGCTATCGTCACATCGACACGGCTCCCGTCTATCGAAATGAAAAGGCAATTGGTCGTGTTCTCAAGCGCTGGCTGGACAAGGGCAAGGTTAAACGGGAGGATTTGTATATTGTGACCAAATTGCCACCCAGTGGTAAGATCTCATTTATTATTTTAAAAAACAAATTTCGGTATATTATTCAAATTGTAACAGCTGGTTGTCCCTTTGGATAACCTTTTACCCTTTAAATTCCCAAAATGAAGCACATAATTATAGTCTAAAATTAACTTTGACAGCCAATCGTCCGCACGAAGTGGAGCCTACAATTAAGGCATCGCTGTCCGACCTACAGCTGGACTATGTGGACATGTATTTAATTCACACGCCATTTACCATTTTTATCAATGAGGATAAGAGTTTGAAGTTTGACGACGAAGGTCGCATTTCCATCGACAAGTCGACAAATCATATCGCCACCTGGGCAGAAATGGAGAAACTTGTGGAATCGGGCCTGGCCAAATCTATTGGCGTTTCCAACTTTAGCAAGGAACAAGTGGCGCGCCTCTTGAACAATTGCAAAATTCGTCCGGCCAACAACCAGATCGAACATCATGTTTATCTACAGCAGCGTGATCTTGTGGACTATTGCAAGGCGGAGAATGTGGTAATTACGGCGTATTCGCCACTTGGCTCCAAGGGCATTGCCAAGTTCAATGAGGCTGCTGGTTTAGTCCGTGAGCTGCCCGATCTGATGGACATACCGGAGGTCAAGGAAATTGCCACGGCTCATGGCAAGACACCAGCCCAAGTGCTGCTGCGCTGGATCATCGACAACGGCTTGGTGACCATTCCAAAGAGCACAAATGCCGTGCGCTTGAAGCAGAATCTGGATGTCTTTGACTTTGAGCTGAGCGCTGAGGAGGTGGAGAAACTCAACGCCATGGACAAGAACATTCGCATTTGTGACTTTGCCTTCTTTCGCGGGTAAGCAATCAAGTAACTTCATTTAAATTAACAGCATTCGCAACTAAATTCTCATTTCTTGCAGTGTCGAACAGCACCCGGAATTCACCTTCAAAAATCAATTCACCGACTAAGTACAATCAGTTGTGTTCAGTTCATATTCGAATTATTTAAATTTCCTATATTTGAATGAGAACAAATAATTCATAACATTTAAAAATGTATCGTTATTTCAAAAATAATCCATCATATTTTGCTGCATCCAATCTGTTTCAATGACCAATGCAATAATCTTTACATACTTTAACTTTATATCATTTGCATGCAATAAAAAAGAGAAACTCAAGAATTTGTACACATTGTCATACATATATTTGCAAAGTTTTTTTCTTTTTACAAAAATAAACAATAAACAAAATAAAGCCAACTTCAGGCATGAAGAATTTTATATACCCTCGAGAACATTTACAATCAAATGATATGAAATTAATTTATAGACTATTTAGCAATAATTATTCCTTCTCTAACAGACTTAAGAACCGTTTTAATATAGTAAATACTTTTGATATAAAAGATTGTCGAGGGTATATAAGGCAAATTAAATATTAGTAGACGGAATAAACGATTTGCACAATTTTAAAATGTAGCACACAGCAAAACAAAAAAAGAGTTAACAAATCTGCGAGACTAACAATAAAACATTATATGCATATATATAAATATATAAACTGGAAAAAATTTGCTTAGCATTGCTAAAGTGACATTCATTAGTAGGTACAATCAGCTCAGTAAGTTGGCCATTAGGATTGTTAGATTTGCAATTCGAGTATTGGGAGAAATTCGATGTTGTTCATGTTGTTGTTTTTGGCCATTCCATTAACGACATGCAGCAGTTCCGACTCACGTGGTGCGCGTTTCCTCATCCGAGTTGCGCCTACAAAATATCAAAATTTGCTTTAAATACTTGGTTGCATTTAAATATGTTCACAAATACAAAGCTATAAACAAACAAAAAGCTTAATCATACAAACCGAATACAATTGATTATTGAATAAATTAAAAGAACATAATTCTGAATTTCTAAAGTTATCCCTTTCGGTGCCAAAAAAAAGACTTACTCAAAGCAAATGTTAATAAACTTACAAATTATATGCGAGTAAATGTTCAGAGTGCCGGTAGTTATATCAATACTTATTAGTAGCGTCTATCGATAACTTCAGTCGGCACTGATGAACACTGCATTGTGGAGCAAAAGCTACAAATTATTGTCACGACATCGCAATGAATTTTTATTTGATGTGTTTCTATTAACATTTAACTCGAAAATAGCGCGCAGACCGAAAGCATTAAATAATATTTTACTGCTCATTGCGATAAACAAAATTTTTTCTCAACATTAGTCAACGTAGCCCATTGTACACCACTCAAAAAGCTTTTAAAGCTTTAGCAATTGCCGGCATAGCAGTGTGTTCAGTGCGTTCATTCCCTTTGGGATATTCAGTCGAAGTGGTTGCGTTGCTGCTGCTGTTGAAATAAAGAGTCAAAACTCAACAAGTGATTTAATAAAATTAAAATAAAAAATGGCTGGCTCAAAGTTCTTGACACTCAACAATGGCGAGAAAATGCCCGTCATTGGCATTGGCACCTGGCAGGTAATGACTTAACAAATTTATTCTTTGAATATCTATAATTAAAATATGCTGAGCATCATTAATCTGTTGACAACAAGAACAAAGAATTTGTCACGTCAATTGGTACTTTTTAAATCAGTGTTTAAAAGTGGGATATTTGCTCTGTGAATATGCACTATTCTTTTTAGATTTTCTGATTCTTGTAACGGGCGAACCCGTTCTGGTGCTTGTGTAAACAAATTTGTGGAATCGGCTTTCTCCAAATATTGTACAAACAAACGATAGCATTGTATGTAATTAAAGCTGCATCAACATCAGAGACGCAACTGTATTGCAATATATGTGTGTATATACAGTAACGAAAATAATAGCAACTCTCCAACTTTTATAACGACTGAAAAAATAATCATTAGTTTGCAATCTTTTCAAAAGTTAAATTTTAATGTATTGCTTAGTATTATATTAATTAATGTTAGTACTTGGTACAGGAACTTACTTAATTTTCATAACATTTAAAAAATGGTGTTAAAAGATTTCCCTTAATTTTCTACCTTTTTCATAAAATTTTAGTTAAATTTATATAAGTCGAAAACGGAGAATCAAATAATGTGTTTTTATTTTTTTGGAAATTTAAAAATAGCTAATTTTCTTGTGCATTCGGTGCTATTATTATTGTCACAACTGTAAATGCATACTTAATAAACCGCAATCTCAACATTAAACAGGCTTCGGATGAGGAAATCGAAACCGCAATAGATCTGGCCTTGGAGGCTGGCTATCGTCACATCGACACGGCTCCCGTCTATCAAAATGAAAAGGCAATTGGTCGTGTTCTCAAGCGCTGGCTGGATGAGGGCAAGGTTAAACGGGAGGATTTGTATATTGTGACCAAATTGCCACCCCCTGGTAAGATCTCATTTATTATTTTAAAAAAACAAATTTCGGTATATTATTCAATTTGTAACAGCTGGTTGTCCCTTTGGATAACCTTTTACCCTTTAAATTCCCAAAATGAAGCACATAATTATAGTCTAAAATTAACTTTGACAGCCAATCGTCCGCACGAAGTGGAGCCTACAATTAAGGCATCGCTGTCCGACCTACAGCTGGACTATGTGGACATGTATTTAATTCACACGCCATTTACCGTTTTTACCAATGAGGATGGGAGTTTTAAGTTTGACGACGAAGGTCGCATTACCGTCGACAAGTCGACAAATCATATCGCCACCTGGGCAGAAATGGAGAAACTTGTGGAATCGGGCCTGGCCAAATCTATTGGTGTTTCCAACTTTAGCAAGGAACAAGTGGCGCGCCTCTTGAACAACTGCAAAATTCGTCCGGCCAACAACCAGATCGAACATCATGTTTATCTACAGCAGCGTGATCTTGTGGACTATTGCAAGGCGGAGAATGTGGTAATTACGGCGTATTCGCCACTTGGCTCCAAGGGCATTGCCAAGTTCAATGAGGCTGCTGGTTTAGTCCGTGAGCTGCCCGATCTAATGGACATACCGGAGGTCAAGGAAATTGCCACGGCTCATGGTAAGACACCAGCCCAAGTGCTGCTGCGCTGGATCATCGACAACGGCTTGGTGACCATTCCAAAGAGCACAAATGCCGTGCGCTTGAAGCAGAATTTGGATGTCTTTGACTTTGAGCTGAGCGCTGAGGAGGTGGAGAAACTCAACGCCATGGACAAGAACATTCGCATTTGTGACTTTGCCTTCTTTCGCGGGTAAGCAATCAAGTAACTTCATTTAAATTAACAGCATTCGCAACTAAATTCTCATTTCTTGCAGTGTCGAACAGCACCCGGAATTCACCTTCAAAAATCAATTCACCGACTAAGTACAATCAGTTGTGTTCAGTTTATATTCGAATATTTAAATGACCTATATTTTAATGGGAACAAATAATTCATAACATTTAAAAATGTATCGTTATTACAAAAATAATCCATCATATTTTGCAGCATCCAATCTGTTTCAATGACCAATGCAATAATCTTTACATACTTTAACTTTATATCATTTGCATGCAATAAAAAAGAGAAACTCAAGAATTTGTACTGGTTTTCAGCGTATCCAACGGCTGCAGCATTCTGGTTATAATTTTCATTACAACCGGTTTTCCCTGACGTTTTCCACTAGAACGGGGCGTGGCTACAGCCAGAGCAACAACCTTTTCGGTGTTTTCCTTTTCGGTTCGATAATCGTTTAAGCTTTCACATTGTTCGTTTGTGGCAAATAGTTGTTCACTGAAATTAGAACTTTAGACATTAGCCCTTCTCGAATAGAGTGCCATATTCGTTAGTACACATTATCATACATATATTTGCAAAGTTTTTTTCTTATATTTTAATTTAAGCTTAAACAAATAACACGTATTTAGCGAGCAGTAAAATGAGTTATGCACTTTATTATTGTTATAAATGGGGACAACCAGCACTGCGACCTATAAGGTCCATTGTGACCCAGTTATGCACTTATCTTATTTGGTTTTTTTTTCAAGTTTAAGCACTAAGGACGTTTACGTACGTGTGTGCCCGTTGCATGCATTTTGGTTGTATTTTTGAATTGCACTCAGAGAGAGATAGAGAAGTACTCAAAAACGATCAGATTGTTCACTGTCACTTTTTTATCGATTTGACGCCACAATGCATTGTTTGCTTTGTGATTTGAGTCAACATTTTCCTTCTCTTCCTCATTATTTCTTTTTACAAAAATAAACAATAAACAAAATAAAGCCAACTTCAGGCATGAAGAATTTTATATACCCTCGAGAACATTTACAATCAAATGATATGAAATTAATTTATAGACTATTTAGCAATAATTATTCCTTCTCTAACAGACTTAAGAACCGGTTTAATATAGTAAATACTTTTGATGTAAAAGATTGTCGAGGGTATATAAGGCAAATTAAATATTAGTAGACGGAATAAACGATTTGCACAATTTTAAAATGTAGCACACAGCAAAACAAAAAAAGAGTTAACAAATCTGCGAGACTAACAATAAAACATTATATGCATATATATAAATATATAAACTGGAAAAAATTTGCTTAGCATTGCTAAAGTGACATTCATTAGTAGGTACAATCAGCTCAGTAAGTTGGCCATTAGGATTGTTAGATTTGCAATTCGAGTATTGGGAGAAATTCGATGTTGTTCATGTTGTTGTTTTTGGCCATTCCATTAACGACATGCAGCAGTTCCGACTCACGTGGTGCGCGTTTCCTCATCCGAGCTGCGCCTACAAAATATCAAAATTTGCTTTAAATACTTGGTTGCATTTAAATATGTTCACAAATACAAAGCTATAAACAAACAAAAAGCTTAATCATACAAACCGAATACAATTGATTATTGAATAAATTAAAAGAACATAATTCTGAATTTCTAAAGTTATCCCTTTCGGTGCCAAAAAAAAGACTTACTCATAGTCTTCAGCCGCAGAGTTTTTTGTTGTTTGTTTTTTGGTAAAAACAGAATGTTTATAACATGCATGCTAAATGAAAAATTACAGCGGCTAGTGGAGTAATTAGTGACTCCACACGTACCTGGGCTCCTCTTGATTGTTGCGCATGGCCAAGGTGGCCACTTCGAAGAGGCCAATGAAGAAACAGAGCATTAGTGGCCCAAATATGGCACCCTGCCAACCAATCCAATACATGCCGCCTGCGATGGCCAGACCATTGAGATATGGATGCCCGCCACTAAAAATAGATAAATCATTTTAACATTAGTTCACCATTGAATCTAATTCAACTTACCCCTTTAGATCCGCATAGATGGCCGTCTCAAAGGACGAGGGCACAAAGAATTGTAAGAGGAAGAGTATTAGGCCCGCATAGAAACGATCCTGAGCCAGCCACAGCTCCAGGAAGGCGGGCACCGCACACCAATAGCTGCCCAGAAAGGGAGCCGCTGCGAGCAGAGCAGCCAATGCGGAGGGCAAGAAGACAATGCGTGCTCCGAACACCGTGTGCACCAGCCACGTGAAGAGGCCCGTAAATGTAGAGCACTTGAACATGGAGACGAGCACCACCGTAATGGAATTCTCCAAGGCATCAGCGACCTTGATGCCGGACGTGGAGTAACCCATATATTTGGTTATCTGCATGGGCGCATATTTCTCCTGGCTGGCAGTGAGCAGATAGAACAAAGCGGTGAAGAACACGATCTACAGTGGGTAAATAGAAGAGATGTATATATTTTTTTATGTATACTGTTACTAACTGGAACTTGGACTTGGTGTAAACTTGGCCAAACTCAATTGTGTTTATATATGTTTTTTTAATTTAAAAAGTAATTAATTTAAATTTGTTCTAACGAAAATTAAAAACTAACTATAAAACTAACTACTCCTATTTTGTATAAGATGTCTCAAATACTAATCAAGAAAATTATATTGGGAAAAAATCCAGTCATAACTTTTATAAAAAAAACTAACCAATTGAGTCGAAATTTTTGTTTGAATTTCATAAACAATCACTATTCTTTCTGTCCCAAAATATCCATCCGTTTAGGGACTTGACCTATGAGAAAGAGAATCTGATACAGACAGATGCAGAGACAGACGGACTTGTGTAGATCGCTCCGACTGCTGATCCTCATTAAAATTACGCATATACCAAAATAGGGTCCAAATACTTCCGCTGTCTGAGGCCAGGGTATAAGCACCACAATATATATATTATATACAATCAATCGTAATTACGGAGATTTGAGTAAAATAATTCAGATCTTACCATATCCAAAATGAACTCAATGCACGCCTGTCCGCCCGACAGTAGCAATGAGAGAATTTCACCGGTAACGCCCATGATGACGGAGATATTGGTGCGTATGATGTGCCAAAGGGATTCGGCTACTTCGAGGATTGTCTGCGTATTGCTCTGAGCCCAGCCAATGATGCCCTGTTTTGCCACTAAAACTAGCTCTTTAAAATGTCCTTGGTTAAAATAAAATCGTTGGTTAGCACAAGCAAATGCAATGAGTTATTTCTTTGACGCATACGAAAACCAAACAGGATGTGGGATTAGGCAAAACCAAAAAAAAAAAAAATCAATGTGACAGTTAGAAGCTCAACAAGAGCTAAATCCAAATCAATAAATAACTCAAAACATACGGCAAGAAAAACACGTTGGACAAATGAAAAAAATCCAAAGTATAGAAACCAAAACCGGAGTCAAAACTTACCTGGATTATCGACAATTTCGCCAAAGGTGCTCTTCAGGGCATCCGTGGGCACCCTAGGACCATATGAAGTGCCCGCCTTGTTAAAATCAATCCAATACTGGATAAGCCTGTCCCAGACATCGAGAATTTGCTCCTTCAGCTTGGTCGCATGCACTTTGTCCGCATCCACGAGCCAATCATCAATGTAGGTCTCAATCTTACGTCGTCCATAATGGTGCGCATTATCGAGCGCATCATCAATGGACGCTTGCATATTGGCAGGCAAAATATCAATTAGCTCAGGACGATCGGTGATTGTCTTATTAATTAGATCTTTGCCCAGATACGCGACCTCGATTGTCTCTGAATAGATGTTGACGCAAAAGAAAACACTCAGAAACACAATAATTAACAGCATGAGTATAATCATTAGAATGGATGTAACCGCATCCACAGATGACTTCAGCGAATCTCGCACAATGCTGTTGATCTTGTAGTTCAGCTCGAGGACGCCAGGCAGGCACAGCGGCAAAACAGCAGAATGATGTTCCAAAGCCCAAGACTGCAAAATTAAGAAAGTTAATTAAAGAAATACTTAAATATATTGACTAACTCAAATGCATTTAAATATACATCGACATTATCAACAACATACAGATCAAATTTATAAGATCGAACCTGACTTCTGTTATAAGTCCCACAACAAGCTGACTTACCCGCAGTGCCTGATATCCATCGTTAATTTTGCCACAAACAAACTGTGTAATTCCCGTATAGCTGCCTGCTTTGTGGAGTAAATGGAGCAGCACTGGAACCGCTGCCAATATGAACATCCAAATGTTGCGATACAGAAATGTGCCCAGGCAGGCATAGAACAACAGCCTGAAATAGGTATCGCTCTGATGAGCTTCCGTCTCCTCGGCCAGCTTGGCATCGAAAGTGTCCTCCGACCCGAGGGTGTCACTCAAAGAGATGTCCTCTACGTCCGTGTGCATTCCGCTTGGGTCGCCACCAGCACTCCGACAGATGCTGAGATTACTCAGCGATTTCTCGAAATCATTCTTGTCAAACAACTTGTACAGACGATCCACGTAGGAGGTCGTGTCATGGGCATCGCTCGTCTGCAGATGATATGCGGTCGAGACCAAAACGTAACCCATGACCAGTAGAAAGACGGGTACTTGAAGTGCGCCCAGAAAGCTGCACAAATAGCCAGCAATGGCTATCCACATAGTTTGACCAGCAACAACGAAATGCGAGCTGTTCTCTGGTTTCCAGAAAAAGTGCACCGAAGACAAGTAGAGGACAATTAAAAGGATAAGCTGTGGAGGAGTAAAGAGAGGAAGAGATGAGATTGAGATCTCACACAGTCCTTTAATATAATTATTTCACTTACCACATAGACATTGAGAAACCCAATGATGCGCACAAACAACCCATGCGAGTAGGTCAACCAGGACCAGAGTGCAA
This sequence comes from Drosophila cognata, assembly GCA_035041535.1. Taxonomy (NCBI): domain Eukaryota; kingdom Metazoa; phylum Arthropoda; class Insecta; order Diptera; family Drosophilidae; genus Drosophila; species Drosophila cognata. The sequence goes on along the minus strand of JAWNLC010000571.1, from coordinate 3,592,673 downwards.
AAAGGAATCCTTTTGGCGCATATAAAACAAGCAGCTTTATGCAAACAGCGACGCCGCAGCCTGCAAGGAGGAGTTGCCAATGCTGGCAGAGCCAATTGATGAGCATGCGTCCGCAGTGTTCGGTGGCTTCCAAAGGACCCAAACAAATGGCGACAAGCACATTTGAATCGCGCTCCTCCAACCGCTGAAACCAGTTGTTCAGCAGCTCTGCCAGTTTGCGCTTGAAGGGAAACAAGACGGCGCCCATGAGGAAAGCCCAGAGCAGTGGACGAACAAAAGGTCCCAGGATAAAACAGACTGCGACAAAAGCAACCACGCCCGCTACAATCAATAAATTGTACATCGCAGTGCGAATACTCTCATGATTCTGGCTGCGCATCCTTAATAGGCGATTTAGAACGCTGTCAAAGGAGCGATCTCGCCGTATGGGAATGGGCTCCGAACGGTTCATGACGAGGTCAAATGATCTGGAATCTGCAACGAATCGCAAACAATTAGACAAAGGCGTTGGCTATGTGTTTCAGGCGCGCCCGTATTTTTCGTGGGAGTATTTTTAGCAAAATGACGAAACTTACAATTATTATTATTTTAATTTCAGATTGAGGCAATGACAGCTTCTTTGCATCGTAGGGAAAGGTTTGAGTGTAAATTTTCGCGGTTAAGGGCTGAGGTAGGTAGCGGCGTTTTAAATTTATAGAATCATTGACAATAATTCACTTCAACTTGGCACATAAACAATAAACAGACATGTTTATTTCTATGGGCAAATGACGTCAGCTGACGACGGCGTTGATCGTTCTACAACACTAACAAAATATTTGAAAAACGATCCAAAACCAAAAATTGAATAAAAATACTTAATGCAACTATTGAACTGTATGAACTTTTTATTTGTGCATTTTATAGAACTATTCACACAATTTTCTTTTCAATTAGGTCTATAAGCAAATACGTCTTGCTTGTTTCTATAAGTAGATGACGTCAGCTGTTCACACATTCTGTTCTCTGCTCCAAAACATATCGTTTTACAACACACACAAACATTCGAAAAACAAGACGCCAAAACTGGGAAAAATTAATCGCTATGAAAAGTGAGTACAGATAAATAAGAAAAATAAATGGAAAATGTTAATTTTTTTGAGAAGAATTAACTCTAGAGCAGGTGCACACTTTGCGGAAAGCTCAGGAGGAATTGAATCACTGCAAAGCCAGTTACTTGCAATTCTACCCAAAATTAGCCAAACATGTTTACACTGCTGAGCTGAATAATTTGGTGAGTAAATGTTTTTTTTATATACATACATATTTCATTGAAATGCTGATATACATTTGCAGATACGCAGTGATTTCAGCCGAGTGGATGTTCAGCTGAATATACCCAAATTACCCGCGCAGAACGCGCAACAAAAGGAATATACACCGATGTTGCAGGTAAACATAAATATTTATTAACAGTCTTTGGTTTTTTTTTTGTAATTGATTAACATTTACTATTTAACATAGGTGGATAGAATGATCGAGCTTTACGACTCAACAGTTGAGGGCTCCTCTCTATTGTGAGCCGGCTGTGATCTATTTGAATTATTATTAAGCCAATAGCCATGTAAAATGCGTTGAATATGCTGTAAACACTCAAAGCAGGGCGAAAGACACTGCAAAAGAATAAAACAACATTTGTCAACACATGGGGAACGAAAGCTCATACCACTTACATGAAACATTGGGATTATTGGTCGCTCCTTGAACAAGCTGCCCTTAGTGCGCAATATGAGCATGTATTTTATATCCAACTGCGAATAGATATAATTTAATAAATCTTTAAAATATTTATGCAGCATTCAAACGCACATTTTCAATGACTTCATTGAGAACCATGTCATGCAAATGACCCCGCTGCACACAAAGCACTGTTTTCCGGCCAAAAGTGCGAATTGTTTCCGTTTGTAGCGCCATGTCCCAACTATAAAATAATCGCTCTGAGTGCACCAGTCGAAGAGTGTTGTGAAATATCAATAGAGCTACAGCTAAGCACAATAGTGCTGGATATAGAATGTGAGCTTGTCTTAGGTTAACGGATCCTTCGTTCCACCTCACAGCAAAGGCAAAATAAACAATCGCCAAGCTAATCATAAATAGAAAACGTTTTAGTTGCGCTCTACACTGTTTGCCGTGCAATCGATTTAATAGCTGTATGCGGACAACGTCATCGCCGTATTTTTGTATGGTCAGCTCCAAATCCTCCTCTTGGCTGCCCTTGTATTTCGCTGATATGCTAAAATATTTATGCTTTGTCGGTTCCATTATCAGTTTGTTTTTAATTGAAGAAATAAATAAAATTGCCAACAGCAGCAGCCTAAAGCACTAACTGCAGTAATTTTGCAGCACTGTTCCAAGAAGTGGTCATACTTTTGTTTACATTTTTGTGCATCGATACATTTGGGCACATCGATTACACGGTATCGATGTATATAAAAAACAATATGGCGTCGCAATAGCTCAAAAATCGTCGTCGTCTCGGTTGGAACAGCGTCCGTTCCGCGAAAAAATTTGTAAAATTACAATTCAACCGCAAAATATGTGGTAAATAAGGTGTTGGAAACAGTAAATATGCGCAAACGCAAATTATATATACTCTAAACGATTGTGTAAAGGCGCAGCCAAACAGCATAAACAAGGAATTGCAACGTGAGTGCATACACAATTTTTTTCCGTCAAGATTCAATATTACCCCTCGCGCTTTCGCTTACACCGCTCCTGCCCTCTTGCGGCTTCTCTGTATCTGAGCGTATGTGTGTGTGTGTGTGTGTGCGTTAAGGTGTGCATATGTATTTTCGTGTGTAACTATACTTGATATTCTAATGGACTTCTTAATACACAATTAGAATTAATATTAAAGATTTGTGAAGTTAAGCAATTATTTTATATATTTGCTGGATGTAATTTGTTTTCATTTATGTGAAGTGAAACTTGTACTTTATGCAACAAACGATTGTCGAGTTGAGTTTTTGGTTCTTCTATTTTGTAGTGTGTTGAATTTGGAGGATTGCCGCTGTTACATGTGGTGGATTTTGCGCTCTCTGAGTGTGTGCACGTATGAGTGTACGTGACGGGCTCTGTGTGGATTGCGTGGTGTGTGTTGTGTGTACCCGATGTTTTTATAAATTTTCCTGTGCGCCATCAATTTGATTGAAAACGTAAAAAAAAGCAAATAAAATTGTGTTAACGCAAATCAAAACAATATCTTCACAAATAATGAATGCGTCATTTAAATTTTGAACAAGACTTCATTTGTGTGCGTGTAGCGTAGACGGCAATTTTCTTTTGGCATGCTCTTTGTGAGATATACGCTGCAATTTCTTGCAATTCTGTTTTGTGCTTGTCATTCGCAATAATTTAGTGAATGAACACAAAAGAGACGGCCGAAAAACGATGTACTCACTAAATGGCTGTTATGTGTGTGAGTGAGCGTGTGTGTGAGTATTTCGTCAAGAAAAATGAATGTCAAATACGAATTTTTTTTCCGCATTCAAGTTGTTCGAAATATGTTTTGCATTTGCATTCAATTTACTTTTTGCCCACCCCAATAAATGTGCATGTGAAACCCACGCACAGGACACTCACAGATGCACAAATACATGCAAGCGCGCATATTCCTTTTTCGTTCTCGTTTTCTTCCAGCTTTTTGCGGGCCATTCATTGTCAGTGAGGTCCATCACACACATGCACATACATGAAATCACACACACGTCCGCATTCATGCAATCACACACATACATGCAAAGCAAACTCACACAGATACAGAATCATGGCGAATTGTCATTGTCCTGTGTATATGCTTTTGATTTCCTTTTGGTGGGCTTATGCATATTTTCTGTTTCCTAAACAACGGTAGTCGGAAGCGCCCTCACCCCTTTTTTTGTGTCAACTGCAGCAACGTCAATATTTTTAATTAAGTTTTTATTGAGAGTGTGTTTGTAATTTTTTCATTTGTTTAACAGCGCTCTCCCGCTCCCAATTTCAATACGACAATGAGCAGTGCTGTCAAACGGCGGACTTAGACTTAATTTGAACTGTGTTGCTGGGCGACAGAAAGTGTTCTTTTTTCATGTGAATGTCTTTTTCGCAGAACGCTTTTTGACCAAATTGAACTTTGATGTTCTTTGGTGTTCAATTAATGATCTTAGACGCACATATTTTTAGTTTTTCATTTATTTTTAAGACTTTCATTGAGTTGACATTGCGTAAATGTGTTTTTCAATGGTAGCATTTGTTTTTAATTTGTGCTTTTGTTTTGATACGCATTCGCTGGCAATGGTGCCCTCTTCTCTATTACAGATTAGCGCTTTATCAGTGTTTGCAATAGTTGAAAATGTTCACGTTCTTTTACTTAATAAATGTGTGTGTGTGCAACACTATTATTATTTATTGACCATTTATTTTTGTCAATCTTAATAGGAAACATATTTTTCTCTGTGTGTATAAAAATGCATACACAAGCAAATAAAAAAAATCATAAATATTTATACAGCCATGAAACGTTTTTGGCCAACTGGCCAAAGGTGAAATTCCACAGTTTCCTCTATCGATGACGTAGACCTTGTCGCTGTATTTTCTGTTCGGTTCTGTTTACATACATATTTTTTTTACACTTGCTACTCATTGATTTTTGCTGTATAATGCGTACGTCTTACGCAGTAGCAACAGTGTTTGGATGTACACGTAGTATATGTTTTTGTGTGTGTTTGTGTGAGTTTGATAATCTAATCTTGTCTCCGCAAATTTGGCCGCGCCAGCCGGCAGTACCCCTCCCCAATCCCACCCCCAAATTGCTGCATACATATAAAAAATTACTTGCACTCTCTCGTACACACGGCTCACTCTCTCGCTCTTGCTGGTTCGTTCTGACCACTCCGCTCAATTTGTTTGTTTTTGTCGCGCGCGTGTTTGCGCTCGTCGTCGTTGTGGGTCGCTTTGGCGAAAGCGCGATAATAGTTTGCGAATGTGTAGACATCAGAGACATCAGAAAAACATCACGCACACACATGCAAAAAGAAATTATAGTGCATGGTGTAGAGATTTGAAATAGTTCTTTTTTTATTTTCTACGACTGTTTTGTAAACATTCGTTTTTTGGCATTTCTTTTTTGGTGAGTATTTTCTGTTGTGTATACATACACAAATGAATATGTATGCTTCCAATATCGAAACGTAGCTTTCACATTTTCATTCATGTTGTTGCTGTTTTGCATCTTCTGTTTTGATACGCATTTACTGTTATCGTCTTGTGTGAGTGTGTATATGTATGGAAATTACTCATTATCATCACTCGTTGAAAGACTGCCCAGTGTTGTAAAACAATGACAGAAAAATTTACTCAATATATCGATATTGCAGTTACTCAAATTGATCAATAATGTAAACAATAACAACTTTGCACGGTTCTAATTAGTAAACGTCAATAAGAAATATGTTTAACGTGTTTATTTTCTTCTAAAATCTATTCCAGTTTTGTGCGTAGGCCTCAAATCATCGCCTAAATTAATAACATGGATGAACAAGTTAAGCGTAGAGATTAGTCGAATGCTTTGAATTTTAAATTCAATATACTAATTTAATTGTAATAGTCTATAGTAGACTAGTAGACCCCAGGAGCGGCTACAAGCCAAACAATAACATCGACAAAAAGGAACAAATATAAAGAACTTGTAACTTTTGTGCAACAACTAAATTAAAAAAATAAGAATAAGAAAAAAAAAACGATAATAATAACAACAAGAACAGAAGAAGAGGACAACAAAGTTAAAGCCAAACGATGACGACTGACACCCGCCGACGTGTTAAACTCTACGCTTTGAATGCGGAACGGCAATGGGATGATCGTGGCACTGGTCATGTCTCCTCCACATATGTGGAGCGACTCAAGGGCACCTCGCTGCTGGTGCGCGCCGAATCCGATGGCTCCTTATTGTTGGAGAGCAAGATACAACCGGATACCGCCTATCAGAAGCAACAGGATACGCTGATTGTCTGGTCGGAGGGCGATAATTTCGATTTAGCGCTCAGTTTCCAGGAGAAGGCCGGTTGTGACGAGATATGGGAGAAGATATGTCAGGTTAGTATCAATTTACTTCTTAAATATATGAAACGTTTTCATATCCCTATTGCGTCTATAGGTGCAGGGCAAAGATCCATCAGTGGAGATTACCCAGGACATTGTGGAGGAATCTGAAGATGAACGTTTCGAGGATATGTCGGATACAGCACCGCCTATTGAGTTGCCACCTTGTGAACTCTCCCGTCTTGAGGATATTTCGGAGACAATACAAAGCTGTTTGTCGACGCCGTTGCGCAAGGAGAAGTTGTCCATGGCTCTGGAATCGGAGAACTACATCAAGAAGTTATTGAATCTGTTTCATGTGTGCGAGGATCTCGATAATACAGAGGGATTGCATCATTTATTCGAGATATTTAAGAATATCTTCTTGCTTAATAAGAATGCATTATTTGAGATCATGTTTGCCGATGATACCATTTTCGATGTGGTTGGTTGCCTCGAATACGATCCGAGTGTGGCACAGCCAAAGAAGCATCGACAGTATCTGAAGCAGTGGGCAAAGTTTCGTGAAGCGGTCCCCATCAGGAATCTAGATCTATTGGCCAAAATCCATCAAACATTTCGGGTGCAGTACATACAGGATATTATATTGCCAACGCCATCGGTATTTGTCGAGGATAATATGTTAAACACGCTGTCGAGTTTTATATTCTTCAACAAAGTTGAGATTGTTACGCTCATCCAGGAGGACGAACGTTTTCTGGTCGATGTATTCACCCTGCTCACCGATCTCTCAACCAACGATGCCAAGCGACGCGATATTGTCCTCTTTCTGAAGGAGTTTTGCAATTTTGCACAGAATCTGCAGCCGCAGGGCAAGGACTCGTTCTACAAGACGCTCACGTGCCTGGGCATTTTGCAGGCCTTGGAGCTGACGCTGGTCATGAACGATAGCAAGACTAAGTCAGCTTCCATCGATATACTCACGGCCATTGTGGAGTTCTCGCCGCTTGTCGTGCGCAACTACACCCTGAATCAAGCTAATCGACCGGAGGGCGTAAGTTGAATTACTAACTAATTTTTTTTTTGTCTATAGCTGATTTGGTTTTTGATCTGCGTTCATTTAGGATCGCATGTTGCTAAACATTTCCATTGAACAAATGTTAAACGATTCGGAACCGGAGCTGGGCATTGCGGTGCAGTTGATGGGCATCATTAAGATCTTGCTGGAGCCTGAAAATATGCTGACTGAGAAGGGCGACTTTCTTAACTTCTTCTACAAGCACAGCGTCCAAACGCTAGTTGGTAAATACAGCTTTTCAACTGAACTACATTTTAGAATTGTCCAGAAATTATAATTGGAATTGCTATTTATGAAAAGAGTTATCACTACTATTTTTATAAATATTGTTTCTGGATAAGCTCTAATTTACCAAATCCATCTAGTGTGAGCAAGAAAATGAATTACATAATTGATTATTTTCAACAGCTCCTCTGATGCTCAATACGATGGGCGATCGTCCTCTGAACGAGGATTACCAGACTGCACAATTGCTTGGCATTGTGTTGGACATCTTGTCATTTTGCGTCGAACACCATAGCTATCATATTAAGAATTTCTTGTTGCAAAAAGATCTCCTCAAACGAATCCTGGTGCTGATGAAGAGCACACACACGTTCCTTGTACTCGGTGCCCTGCGGTTGCTGCGCAAGATAATTGCACTCAAAGATGAGTTTTACAACAGGTGAGTGGTAATTGAGATGTAAATAAATATATCTAATTTATAATACACAATTTTCAGACACATTGTCAAGTGCAATCTATTTGCTCCCGTTGTGGATGCCTTTATTCGTAACAATGGTCGCTATAATCTTCTTGAATCGGCCATTTTGGAATTATTCGAGTTTATAAAACTCGAGGATATACGCACATTGTGCGTATACTTTGTGGAAAACTTTAGCAAGATATTTGATGAAATCGAATATGTGCAAACATTTAAATACCTAAAGAACCGTTACGATCAATACCAGGATCGGCTTAAGGATCGCGATAAGTTGGAAAATCGTACCGATGGGTAAAGTTCTAAACAACTTCAATGAATTAAGTGCATATATAATTCTTTGATTTTTTTTCAACTCATTAGAACTCTGCCAAGGATACGCAGTGGTGGACGATTTTGTCGCGATCAACGTCAAATGGAGGAGGAGGAGGAGATGTGGTTTAATGAGGAAGATGACTTTTCCGAGGAAATTGATAGCTACAACATAAAAAGTAAGTAAAATAGTGGGCCAGAAAAAGCTATATAAATTACATTTGGAGGAATTGCACCTATATCTCTTATGTCGCATTGATTTGATTATGCGTCCGATTGTTTTTACTACTGCAAATTGTCAAATTTTGTGTATCACGCTCTTTTTCCGTAGCCGTCAGCGAAAAGAATGGCCCGCAAACACAGAACCAGTCGCCGCAGCAGAAATCTCCGCCGCACAGCACATCGCCCCACGGTGGTGGATTGTTGGGCAATGTGAATGCGACGGCGACAGCAACTGCCACCTCATCAGTATCAGCTGCCGCACCGGTGGCAAGTGGCAGCAGCAGTCCCGAGCCGTCATCGTCGTCGTCGGCAGCAGCAGCTGCGAGCAGCATCGATGAGCAAACACAGGCAGCAGTGCAGCTGGCAGCAGCTGCAAATATTGCACTGCAGCAACAACAGCAGCAGCAGCATTCATTCCAGCAACAGCAGACGTTGTCCCTGAATAGCACACTTGTTGCAGCAGCAGCTGCTGTTGCCGTCGCCTCCACATCGAATGCGGCTGCTGCGGCGCAGCTGGAAAGCCAACAGCAACAACAACAACAACAGTCTCAACAACCCGAGATTGCAGAGCTGCAGCAGCAGCTGAGCGCGGTGGTGATGCCACAGACACAGGAGCTTATGCTATCGGCCACAACAAGCTCATTATTGTCCTCATCGTCCTCGTCCTTGTCATCACCAACAGCGTCACCTACATCGGCAATGGATGTTGCGTCCACGTCCTCATCATCATCAGCATCATCATCATCACCATCATCATCAGCAGCAACATCATCATCGCCAACAGCCGCTGCTGCCCTCTGCGATTCGGCGACAGTGGCCGCTGTGGCAGCATCTCAATTTCTAACAACGATTGCAACCGCCATGGCTGCCTCGGCGGCAGCTAGCACGCCCAACAACAACAACAACTTGGCGTCACCGACTGCTGCTGCCGCTGCAGTGTCTTTGCCTGTGCCCGGAAACTGTATCGACAGCGAGAGTCAGACACCGCCAGCCGCCACAGATGATAGCGATGCGCTCAAAATCGATGCCGATGGCGATGGAGAAAAGGTGGTGGCGACCAGCGCAGATGCGTCAACAGGCAGCGATGCGGATAAGGCGACCAAAAAGGTGAGCGATTCATAATAACTAAATCAACTTAATGTGTGTGACTTATAATTGTGTGTGTGCTTCTGCTTAGCTGGGACTGGTGGACTATGAGAGCGATTCCGGTGAGGATGATTACGAGGAGGATGATGACTTGGATGGGCCCCAAGCACAAAAGCGCGCGCGTATCGCATAGATAGGAGGAGCGTTCTTTAGCAAACAGCGGCGGCATCAATTATAAGATAGAGTACACCCACACATAGACACACAAACTTCTGCCCCCACAGACACACACATACCTACACACACATCTACACACAATCAATCACTCACCAACGAATGTAAGGGTTGAAAAGTGGGCGCGACAGCTGGGCAGCACCAACCACAACAATTTATAAACACCGCAGACAGTGGTACACGATATAAGATCGAACAAAAAACAAAAAAGAGTTTAAACAGAGTTCGGGAGTTTTGCTTGCAAGCAATCAATGTAAGAACAAGCAAAAATCATAAAATTAAATTTTAGCGTAAACCATTTATTTTAAAGAAAACGGAAAAAAAAACAAATAACAGAAACCTAAAAAGTAAAACGAGAAATTAAAATCTTACTTTACTAAATTAAAACAAGAAGAAAAAAAATACATATATATACAAATATATATATGTTAAAATGAATATAACTTATAGGGTATAAATATTATATGTGCACACAAAACGTAAAATAAAACAAAAAAACAAAAAAAAAAACACCAATTGATCAACAACAACAAAAAGAAAGAAAAATTCACATTTATTGCCGTTGCAAAAAAAAAAAAGTGTGCGTTGAGTTTTGAGTGCTTAAAAACGTAAGCAAGAAACCAAAATAAATAAATATAAAACTAAATAAAACTAAACGAAATACCAATAGCAGAAATACAGAAAAGTAAATCAGTGTCTAGATCCGTTAAGCTTAGGTGCTTGAGTTGTGTGTGCCAAGAACGCTCGCTCGTCAAGCTCACAGAGAGAATTACGAACCGCCCTCGAAGAAAAAACAAGGCTTGTCTAGTTGGCTAGCGTGCAGATGATGTTGTGTGGAAGAAAAGTATTAAACATATTTTTTTGTGCAATATCCTTTTATTGTTGTGGGTATTTTCAAAGGCAATTGTTTATAACTTCTGGCTGTCAACAGCCGATGCAGAAAACAATTGGCAGCATTTGTTAATTTAACACAAATTTAGTGAAAGCTCGCCTTGGACACATTTATATGTATGCACCAAATTAACCGGCTTTGTAATTGTAATATTATATTTATTAAGATTAATGTTAATTATTGTAAAACTTATTTAACTTTCAGTCAACATTAATTATTCGGCTGAACCACAGCTGATTACAAATTGTAATTTTTGTATTTCCAACAGCTTTTGCATTTGCACAGAACATTTGGCAAAAGTTTGTAGTGAATACGAGTTGTAAACTTTCTCAATTTGCATCGATTATTTAGGATTATAATTGCCTATTAATATGCCCACAACTATATGTAGACCATAGCCAACTAAACAAATTTGTTGTTTTGTGCATTCACAATTTTTAGCCATATGTAAAACTCACTTTACATAAAACAAATAATAAATCTTGTATATAATTTAGCGTTATCCCTTATATCGAATTACAATACATGCTACTTATAATGAAAAACAAAAAAAAAAAAAAAAACCTGTGCAGCAGCACCATTTTGGATAATAGTTTTGGGGAACTGCGACAATTTGTAAAATTGCTAAAGGGGGACATTTTTTCTAGACAAAAAAAAACACTTGAACAACAAATCTAAGCAGCAAACTGTTTAATTTGTTAAGCAATTAAATGCTGCAACAACATTTGCATTCAACACAGATACACACACACACACACACACACAATCATATATATATATACACAGACACACACACACACAACAACAACCACAAGAATACTACTAATAATGATAATTACCACAAAAATAGCAAGTAAAAGGGTTAAATAGAAAAACAATACGCAAAACAAAAAAGATACCAGAAAAAGTCTTCTTTGCGTTTTCCATAAGTTTTTTTTTTTGTTTAGTTTAAAATATTTCTTAATGTGAATGTAGTTAATCATCTCCACACACACACACACACACAAAGAAACCGGCAGCGGCATCAGCAGCAACAACAAGAAATACAAAAATAATATCCGAAAACCACAATAAAGTTATTTGTTAATCGTATTTTTTGCCATTGTGCATGTGAGCAACAACTTTTCACATATTTATTTTAGTTAGGTTTAGTTCCATCCCGCTAAATGGTTTCCCTTTTTAGAGCAGCTGACACAAACACAACCCCCAAAGTGATGAGTGTATGTGTGTGTGTGTGTGTGTATGTGTGTTGTGTGGCAAAACAAAAAAAAAGCACACACATAGACTTAAAATATACTTATTACATAAATATATATCCTTCCATGTTGTTGTTTTTGTTTGATTAACTTGAACTGCAACAATAAAAACAAAATGATAAACATATTGCATAATACAAGATAAAATAAAAAGAAAAACGAAAAAAAAAAACAAACAACTAGTTTATGCATAGTATTTATATGTAAACAATGTGTATTGTATTGATATGCTGTCTAACCCCCTTAATCCAAACACACATACACATACATACAAACAAACATACATACATACATACATACATACGATACCTAACGTATACATAAATACATACATCTATAATTTGAAACATCTCTATATTATGATTCGAGTAAATTAAATCATAGTTTTTAATAGTTTTTAAACAACAACAGAAACAACAAAAAAAAAAAAAAAAACAACATAAATGGCAAAACTTTTATTGAGTATTACTGAAATGGTGGGTGGGTTTGTTGCTGATGCGGGGAGGCGATTATTTTATTTGGTTACCATGACAACCACTTCAAGGACCAAACATTTCGCCAAAAGAAAATCTGACGACATTTAACGCTTGCGTTTTGACGAGGTTTTGTGTCAATCAATTGAAAATGGCTGCTGAAGATTCGTGGGTCTTTGATTCTCTTGTGTGCTTCCTGCATGGACCGGTTTGGAATGCGCCACTTCAAACTTTTATCGAGCACAAGTCCTTGGGTAGGAGTAGCACACATAAAGCCACGTAATATTTTGTTGCTTATGCATTTTGCATTTCCGGCAGTCTTCGATCCGAATTTGCAGCTGGATGAGAACAATGAAGATATACGACAGATCCACGAGGAATACAAGAATTTGGTGGACTTTATGCTGGGCAGCTTTATGGAGGAGATGCATATAACACCAGAGCAATTTGAGCTGGCCTGCTTGGAGGGACGCCAGCAGGGTCCGGGTGAGAATCCATTTCAGTTCCATCAGGTGCTCTTTCAGCAGGTAAGCTGTGGGTATAATATAATTTTAATAGGATTTGTCTGAGGGGCTGCTCTTTAGATATGGGCCGCCAACGATTTGAAAATCTTTATACGCATGATGACGCAACGGAATGTGGAGCTGCAGCTGCAGGCACTCGATCTCATCGAGAAGCATCAGTTGGCACGCAGTTCCTCCGCGGAGCTGGCCGCAGATGCAAAGAGCGCAACGGGCTCGGAACAGGGGTAGGTCCTGATACAAAATAAATTCCACACTGAGCAGACAAATTACATTTTCTATGCCAGCGATGCTACTGCCGAAGAGGAGCTAATGATTGCCAAGACTGTCGCGGATGAGCTCGAAAGTCCAGAGGCTGCGCTGACGCCCGAACAGGATGGCAGCTTAGACCTGGTCAGCGATAAGTTTCAACGCTTGAATCTCTTCTTCGAGCAGGAGGACAAGGTGGATCCTAATGATGTCGTCTCTCGGCAGGAGTACTTGCGTCAGCAGCGCGACAAGATTGTCGAGATCAAGAAACAAACGCGCGCCAAGCAGCTGCAAGAGACCGTGGCACGCAGCACGCCCGGAGAACGTCCCAGTTCCGCACAGGTGGCGCAGCAGCTGCTCGAGACGCCGGAGCTGGCGATGCCGTCAGCACCAGTGGATGAGGCTGAGAATGCGGCGCTTCAACTGCGGCGTACGCTGGCCAAACGTCTGCGCAACGAGGTCGTCGAGCACAATTAGATCAGCAATTTAAAGAAGGCTTTTTTTCATTTGCATTTTAATTATTATTGCAAGCTTTCAACGAAGTGCGTGTTGTGTGTGTATTTACCATATTAGCTGACTAGTTTGCTCTCTGGACTGGTACACTCAGAGAAAAACGCAGTTCTAAATTAAAAACATTTTGTGGTACAGCAAATTTGTGGTCAACTTATTTAAAAACAATCTTAAACTCTGAAATTTTAATATAACTTCTTGGTAAACGAATTTAAATCTCTTGTTTGGATTTTGTTTGTTGTCTTGACATTTTTTCTGAGTGTTCAGGTTAAATGGTATATAAGGTACTACGCGCGTTGGCGCCCACACACACACATATACACACACATAAGTAGTCTGCATGTGTGCGTGGACGCTACTTTAATTTGGTTAAGCTTTTTGTCTCATAATCAACACAACAATAATAAATCAAAATAGCGCTTCGAACATGCGCTAAATAAAAGTGGAGTAAATAAATTAAATGTTTTGAATATTGCTTCAAATTGGTATGCGATCACGCAGGTACGACATTATGGCATCGGTGCCCTTCATCAAGACCTGATGACGTGGCTGGCGAAATGGATTACCCACCAGCTCCAAGTGGCTGCAAGTGGGAATATATATTTACGTATAACAAAATGAATGTTCAAAATTCAAATGAAAAATGCTTTTTGCTTACGTAATATTTGTTAGATTTCCGAGAATGGGCGGTATAAATTCGATATCATTATTGCGCAAATCGAGTGTGCTAAGGCGTGGCATTCCCTTTAAGCCATCCACATTTAATGCCTTAATGTGATTCTCGCTGGCAATCAATATCTCGAGGCCCTGCAACTCATACAATCCCTTTGGCAAGAATTCAAATCTGGCAAATTAACGCAACCGTTAGTTGTGTGATTATAATAATGATATACATTAGCTACCGATTATTGGCAATGTTGAGTTCACGCAGCGTATTCAGCACGCCAAACTCATTGGGCAAGTCCCTGATCTGGTTGTTGGACAAATTTAAAAATGTGATGCGAGTGAATTGTGTGATGAACGTCGGCACACTCGTGATGACATTGTGTGCCAGGACCAGCTCCGTCACCAGATTGCTCATAAGCTCCAAACTAAAAGGAACGAAATGGTTTTAGTTAGTGTATGAACTGTGAACAGAGCCAATTTTTGGACTATAAAAAATACGAATTATTATAATTACCCCTGAGGCAGTGATGCTAGCTGATTGCGAGCAAAGTCCACCACATGCACATTCTCTGAGCTGGCCAGTTGAAAGACATGCTCGGGCACATTGGTCAGGTTCTCCAAATTGACAGCCAATGTGCGTGTATGTCGAAGTTTGTATCTGTGTAAGATAAATATGTAAATAAATAAAAGATTTATAAAATAAAAGCATTCTATGTAAATCGACTGCAACTTGGTGATACACTACACCCAATGTGGTTGCTCAAAGGTTCTTTGTGGCGCTTCCCTCATGGGCACACAGTCGGGAATGCGGTTCCCATTGAAATAGGTTTCCTGGTGATGGGGCAACTGTGAATGCGGCATATAAGGGTTGTCATAGACGAATTGAACCCTCTGCTCGTAGTCCTGTGGCATGTACTGTGGGCTTGGATTAAAGAATGGAGCGTAGGCGCCGCATTGCTGTTGCATAAACTGTTGATATTGATACTGACATTGACAGTGGCATGAATGCATATATGATCCCTTCTGCAGATAGCTGCTGCAGCGTTGAATCATCGTTGCTGATTGAAAGTAAATATTTCTCTCCTCCAACTCACCTGTCTGTCATATTGCTGGGCAGATTGTTCATTGCTCCTTGACTGCCTGTGGAGGATCTGCTGCTACATGGAACTTCCTCATCCGCTCCACCCTCCTCCCTGACCTTGGCCTGGGCACGATCGTGCAACGTTTTCAAAATGCGTGCCGTGCCGCATTGCAAAATATCGCGTCGGATTGTCTTAATGGGATTCCCGTCCACTTGCAGGCTTATTAAATGCGCCAACGAGGATAAGGTAACTGGCAGCACACTGATGGAATTATTGGTAAGATCCAAACGGTTGAGATTGCGCATCAGGCAGATCTCGTCGGGCAGCTGTACGATTTTATTGTCGCGCAGATCAAAGATTTTCAAATGCGGCAAATTAGCGCAAAGGTCCTTGGGCACGCTCTGCAACAACCAGATGGTTAATTTAATTTGTTTATTTGGAGAATAACTACATCTTCAACTAGGCCTTCAGTTCTGCCGGCCAACTAACCTCTATAAAATTATTACTGGCATGCAGCTCGCTGAGCATCTCACTTCCCTCGAAGGTGGGCAGCTCCTTGATGTCATTGTGTTGCACATACAAACACTCCAGCTTCCTCATCAGGCCCATATCCTCTGGTAGGGCAATCAGATCGTTTTTCAAAAGATCAAGTTTTTGTAGAGCTTTTCGCAAAGGCAACATTTACTATGTGGTATATGTAGTCCATGTTATGAGTGTTAACTTACAGCGCATATTGACAATATCGGGTGGCAGTTCCTTGATGTGGTTATTGGCCAACAAAAGCGCTGTTAGACGCACCAGAAAACCAATGCCACCTGGCACAGTGTTTATGTTATTGTTCCCAGCATCCTTATGTAAATTGTGTTAGCACGCATTTGATCAGTTGTTAAGTAATTAGGCAAACGGTTCGAATTAGTTTCCAAGCGGTTAAGTTTAAGATTAAAATAAAGCATTGTTTAAAATCTATCTTTTTCAAATGTTTAAGTGTGCAAAGTATTTCAAAATAGCGGGTGTTTGAATTTTCATCAAGAGTGCTGGTTTATTTTTGCTTTTGAGATTTGCGTAGAATTATGTTAAAGGATAAAATCTTAATATTATTTTTTATATTAATATTAGAATTATAATTGATAGATTGGCACAAGGCAAGTGTATAGCGATATGCTTCGAAATACTTTGATATTTACATTATTCGAAGTACGCGATTTAATTTAAACTAAAATATAATATATATATTACTATTATTATTTTTTTTATAAAAGAAAGGACATCAGGAAGTTAGAATTATTACCGAATTAAAATCAATTTAGGACTCGTTCCAAACGTCCACTGTATTTAGAATAAACAAGTTCTCTAAAGTAATGATTAATTTATTTTATATATTTAAATTTGCCAAATATAAATCGATTTGCATCGCCATAACCATTATTTAATAGAAATTGGTTAAATTACTTACCAGGAATTCCAACATATGCAAATTGCTAATATCCGGATTGAGTTCGAGGAATTCATTGTGCGAGATATTTAAATGCCGCAGCTCTGGCAAGCTGTAGAACTCGGCTGGCAATTCACTTAGCTTGTTGTGGCTAAGATTCAATCGCACCAGTTTCTCCAGCTTGCCAATCTCTGGCGGCAGTGAGACTAAGGCATTGTCATGCAGCTGGAGCACGGTGAGTGTCAGCAGATTCTCAATTTTGGGTGATATGTGGGTCAGAGCATTCGAGCTCAAGTCTAGGTTATTAATGGGCACTTGATTCCACCAGGCATCCTCCTCGTTGATGGACAATTTCACCAAGTCGGCATTCTTGCTATCAGCATCCACCTCATTGATATCGTACAGGCGTTCGGGAACTGCAATCAAAAGGAGAATGAGCATTAGATGAGGATTGGGTTGTTGGCTTAGCATCAACTACTAGGATCTTGGCTGGGCTGTGCTGCTGGTTCGTCGTCCAGTTCGAGCTCATCGTCGGGATCCTCGCTCTCCAGCTCATCGCCAGATGAGGCCATTTGGAATTCACGGATCTGATAGTAGCGTCGCTGTCGCCGATGCGGACCACACATGCAAAATGATGTGAGCTGCTTCTTGCGCGTTTGCCTGGAGGACGCAATCTTGAAGGATGTTTCTGTTCAATCAGCGGAGCGACAACACTTCTGCATGCAGCCAGCGCAGCGCACAAACTAAATGCTAAGCATGGCGCCAGCAACGCCCAAGTCGGGCTTGCGTCATGGGAAGTCTGTGGAACCGATGAGGCGTGTAATTTGAACGTCGCCTTCTTTGGTCCGTTCAGGGCCAAGTTCGAGATCGAGAGCGATGGTAATCGTCATCTACATATAGAGAAACCACAAGGCGCTGCTGTCCATGTAGCCGATGCCTCGTTCCCCATTGAACGACTTTTGTTCGGTTGCTACCGGTTTTATCATGGATTTCCAAAGATGCATTTGCTCCGCCGTAACGACTATATCACAGATAATAACAATTAGAGATGGGAACGGGAAGATAATGGGCGATTTCGCCCATTCAGATCCAGATGCATGCACATCCCGTTCGCATCCCTAATATCAAGCAATGCAATTCATATATTATTATACTCACCACGTGCCATTCCCTTGTTGGTCAGATTCAAGGTGCCTGTTTTGCGGGCCAGCTTCCACAGATTGTTGGACAACAGCGCATCATCCTCGTTCTTGGAGCGCTCATGGAACACCGGCTGAAGCGAGTACTTCTGCCGCGGCGTTGGTCCTTGGCGTATACTTGCCGAACCGCGGGGTATTTTGCTGGAGCCACGCTCATTCATCTCGCAGGGATGACGATAGCCGTATTAGGTATAGGAGGAGCTAACAAAATCCGAATTGAAGTCACCACTGCAGTCCGCAGAGCTGATCCAATAATTATCACCAAATTGGTTGGAGGTTGGAGAAACGGAATTTTCGCTGTCGTTTTTGCTGTAGCTGGCGAGTCAGAAAACAATTCAATAAAAAATACATATATATTTGTTTTTAATTTTATTTTCGGCGTTGTTTTGCGCCGTCGTCGATTTTGTTGTATGTCAACAACAGCTGATGTGTGCGTGAGGTGTTGCCCAACACTTGCAAATAAAGGTGTAACCATGCGTTTTTCAACACCTCAACATAAACGTTTAATTAAACCAAATGAAATCTAATTTATAAATCAAAACAAATAAAACAAAACATTTTAAATTTCATAATAATGTAGACTTCCTAACATTTCCTTAATAATTTAGTTCTAATTTAATAATTTAGGTGTGGTTATTATTTAAATTATATTCAAATTGCCATACTACAACTATTATTATTCTGTGCAATAGGACCACAATCGCCAATCGGTTCTCATCAAAAATCATCTTGCAGATAGGCAAATTTTCAATAATTGAAAACAATTTAAATTCCATCTTAAGATACCGAAACTAGGCCAATGTTCGAAAAGATGCACCTGACCACAGTTGATGAATTTCAATTGTTAGATGTAGACTTAGCTTGAGGCTGGTCCACAATTGATACGATCATGAACTTAAGTCCAAAGCAAATGTGTGTATTGAACACGTGGCGTATGAGCAATTTGTGTGGAACACTTTATCCGTGGCGACGAAAGCACGCCTCAATTATCATGCATGACGAGAATGGCAAATTCTTTGTTGTGGGCTGATCGTGTTAATCTATATACAAACCACAAATAAGTTACATTCAAAGCTTGGAAATAGTATTATAAAATTAAAAGAAGAGCGAAATTGAGGTAGCAAATTACAATTTTAGAATTTTCTCCCTTTCGGAAATCGTATAGGAATTCAACTAAAAAGTTGTCAATATTTTAATATGCTTCCATTAAATTGATTTATATTTGTAGAAAAAACTTGTTGTCTATGCTGTAGAAACATAAATGTAAACGTTTATTTGTCCAGTGCAGCTTATAGACAGATGAAAGTAGTATTACTTACTTCAACATTGGTTTGCCATCCATTTAACTTGTTATTGTTACACTTGGTTTTGTGGCTTCTGCACGAGGTATGAAGCACAAAAAAAAGAAAAAAGAATGACGCTTTACTTGGCAGCAAGGTCAGACACTAAAAGTCAGTCAGTGGTGTGTATTAAGTTTCCCCTATTTGCGTTAAGCCTATGCAAAAATGTTAGTTATAGTATTTTGCTCAATTGTTGCCGAAGCGGCAAAAATGCTATGTGCCACACATTTGTTTGTTTCTATTTGCCACCAAAGAGTATTGTAAACTGTTTCTGTTGTGTGTAACACATTGAAAATAAATGGTATTAAATCAAATATCTTTGGTGCAGTCGGAATACTTGTGGAAATTCTTTGTATATATCTCTATATCGTATAGCTGTCAATGGAATAAACTGTTGAAATAATAGTCTTGGCATTGGTCATATATCATATATATCATCACATATATGTGACCAGGTGGAGTCTATCCCGTAAGAGTATTTAAATTTCGGCCTGCCGAATAGAGAGAAAAATTCTTGTTTCTATTGCGGCATTTGCTACGAACGTGCTTTGTTCTACGCTGAGGCTTATAAACGACGAACAAACGACTCTGGCGACGACGACTGTCAATCGAAATTATGAATAATACACGGGCAAATCGGCTACTCGGAGGGTCAGTTGCCCACGGTCCCCAATGTGCCCACCCTCGGAGCAAGAGAACGCTATGTATTTAGTCGACGAGCTGCGAATGAATTGGCTAACTTGGCAGTGGCCAGTTGTCATTTGGATTTCTAGCCGGTCGCTTCAGTTTCTGTTGAGTTACTGTCGGACATCAAATTACCTGTGATATCCAGATTTATTTTCTTTTCGTTGGATATCTTTGTCTCGCCTTGCCACTCTTGCTTTCCGGCAGCAAACTGTTGCAATGTCAGCAAGCGTTTTTAAAAATTTTCTACGTGACTTTTTTGCGGTTGGTTCTACACTAATAAATATAATTTTTATGACAAAATTTGAAAATTACTTCCCGAAAGAAATGTGCCTAAAAATGTTAATAACTTGAATTTCAAACAAAAGTAGACTCACTAAAATAAAGTTTGAGTGAAGTTGTAACTTTAGTAAGCCATTAGTGATAAAAAAATCGATTTACTCAAAGTGAGCTGCAATAAAAATGTTTTATAGCTTAACAGAAAAACTCAACTTAAAAACTTTTAGTTAAGTAAACATTTAAAGAAATAAAATTCAAATCATTTCAAGTAATGGATAAGTTCGATAGTCGCTGCTAAGAGTAGAAAATTATTTTACTTGTGCCACCTGGTCAAGTTCGATGGGAATATTTGCAGCTGATGAAATGCTTGGAATGCGGCAAACAGTGGATTTGACAGGGGATAATCTACATTAAGCCATGGCTTAATTCAGCTTATTTCTCTTTTGTACACAATGCCAAACAATAGCGCGTTAATCTCGCCTCTTCGTCTTAGGTCAAGTACGATGAGCAGCGGGCTGACCCGGAGGCAGAACGTCTGGATGGCAGTGCTGGCTATTATCCCAATTGTGCCTCGGATGTCTGGTTGCGTTCCTGCGAGCGTGAGATTGTTGATCCCATTGAGGGTCACTTGAGTGGACATATACCCACCTGGCTGAATGGGAGTCTGTTGCGCAATGGTCCTGGCAGCTGGAAAGTGGGCGACATGAGCTTCAATCACCTCTTCGACTGTTCGGCTTTGCTGCATCGCTTTGCCATTAAGAATGGACGGGTCACCTATCAGAATCGCTTTGTGGACACGCAGACGCTGCAAAAGAATCGCTCGGCTCAACGAATTGTGGTCACGGAATTTGGCACAGCGGCAGTGCCGGATCCTTGTCACTCCATCTTTGACAAGTTTGGTGCAATATTTAAGCCGGACAGTGGCAGCGATAACTCAATGATATCCATTTATCCGTTTGGTGATCAATATTATACATTTACTGAAGCGCCTTTTATGCACAGGTGCGTATACTTTATCTTTTTATTATTATTGAAAATTATTGCCTCTATACGACTACTATAGCATTTATTTATCAGGCATGAGAATAGTCCCCTGAAAGTTTGTTTTATGCATTATTTAACTCTAAAAGAATAATTTATTTTGTTGAAATTTTCATTTTCATTTCATATCCCGCCCAAAAAGCCATACCGAAAATAATGTTTAATTATTTATTTCTTTTATTTAACTTTGATTGTAGGATTAATCCATGCACTCTTGCCACGGAGGGTCGTATTTGCACCACGGACTTTGTGGGCGTTATTAATCACACATCGCATCCGCATGTGGTGCCCAGCGGCACCGTCTACAATCTGGGCACGACTATGACAAAATCTGGGCCGGCCTACACGATTATTTGCTTTCCCAACGGCCAGCAGATGTTCGAGGATGCACATGTGGTTGCCACACTGCCCTGTCGCTGGAAGCTGTATCCTGGCTATATGCACACTTTTGGACTGACCGAGAACTATTTTGTGATTGTAGAGCAGCCGTTGTCAGTGTCCTTACCGGACTATGTCAGATCGCAGTTAAACAATCAGAATTTATCTGCCTGCTTAAAGTGGTACGAGGACAGACCCACACTATTTCATCTCATTGAGCGGGGGAGTGGCAAACTGGTGCAGACCTACGAATCGGAAGCGTTTTTCTATCTACACATTATCAATGCTTACGAGCAGGATGGTCATGTGGTGGTTGATATATGCAGCTACAAGAATCCCGAGATGATCAATTGCATGTATATGGAGGCCATAGCGAATATGCAAACAAATCCCAATTATGCCACTCTCTTTCGCGGTCGTCCTTTGCGTTTCGTCCTGCCACTCGGTGCAGTAGTCTTGGCTCCCAGCAAGCGCCGCCTGGTGAAATCCTTGTCTCTGGTGGGCCTAACCGCACCTCCAACCACCCGCCTCAAGCACTCTGCCTCGCAATACGCGGACATCACCTATATGGCCACAAATGGCAAGCCGGAGAGTCCACAGCAAGCCCGCTTTGATGAAGATGCTGGTGTTAATCTGATCACTCTGGATCACTGTAAGGCCGAAGCATATCAGAGTGCGAATGGAATATTCCTGCGACCCGAAATGCTTTGCGATTGGGGATGTGAGACGCCAAGGATATACTATGAGCGTTATATGGGCAAAAAATATCGCTACTTTTATGCTATCAGCTCCGATGTCGATGCACATAATCCGGGAACGGTGAACATAAGAATCTCACCAAGAATCTACTCGTTTGCTAATCATAAATTGTTCTCTTCACAGCTTATCAAAGTGGATGTTGTGACTAAGACGTGCAGGACCTGGTGCGAGGATAACATTTATCCCAGTGAACCAATCTTTGTGCCTTCACCTCAGCCACAAAGTGAAGACGATGGCGTCATATTAGCCTCCATGGTAGTCGGAGGACTCAACGATCGTTATGTGGGCTTAATTGTACTCTGTGCCAAGAGCATGACGGAGCTGGGCAGATGTGATTTTCATACGAATGGACCTGTGCCCAAGTGTCTGCATGGCTGGTTTGCGCCACATACTGTTTAGGATTACATATAGACAACTAGCTGTTAACTTTAGGATTACTCTCTTTGTATTAGCTTAAGCTCAAGTTGTAGTTAAATCTTATTTTCTATTTGAACTTGGGATTTAAGATGTTTGCAATAAACTCGCTCCACTTTCGCTGGAACACTCGATTGATTTTGCGCCTCTCCAGCGATGTGAGCACCGAATACTTAATGGAGTTCAATGCCAGCTGCTTCAAGAAACGCAAATCGGCCTCCACCGGAGCCATGGCCATAAAAGCATAATAGAAATCATAGCTTAGACCCTTTGCACCCCAAACACCAGGATCATCAGCTGAGATCACAATCGGAAAGTTCTCGGCAATTAGAAAACTTGCGGGGTGATTTCTCAAATCCCAGATGAAACCCAAGACCTGATTGGACAACGGATTCACCTCGATGGCAATATTCCGTTTCTTAATCGTCGACCACAATTGTGGATGTTTGGGCAAAGCGAACCCGTGTCCAATCCGCTTGGTGTTCAACAATATGGCATCCATCATATTCCAATCCGTGCGACCATACCAATCTATAAGATTTCTATCATTAGAGGTATTTTTGTACGACATATAAAAATGGGAACTTACTTGTCTCGCCCGCATGGAAGAAATAGTTGGCAGTGTTGGGTAGATCGGAGAGTTCATTGACATACTTTTTTAACATATCTCCGGTATCCTCCTGACCTATCATATCGAAGCCTATGATAAAGTTTGGTTTGGCAGAGCTGTGATAAGAAATGAGAAACTTGTTTGAAAGTTGCAGTCGATATTTTAACTGTTGAAAAACTTAAACTAATATAAATAATATAATAAAAAATTAAAATAAACTTTATTTCCGTTTGGAAACCGAGTAGAAGAAGACTAAATTATTGCTTACTGGAGCTGTTTGAAAGTGCGAATATTCTCCGCCATTTTCTCCTCCGATGCGCGATTGCGCTTTGCATAGATGACCTTGAGGCCCACAAAGTCCTGATGCTTGGCCTTGAACTCCTCCACAATGCGCTCCAGCTGATTGGCCACATCCAGCGAGCTATACGTGCGATTATTGTCATCATAGAGCTGTGCAGAGAAAGTGGTCTTTTAGATAGATTCGATTCTTGGGACTTTTCCATTGCATACTTACAGGCGAAAGCGAGGCTCTTATCTCGGCATAGATGATGTTATCCTCGCACAGTTCCTCCAGCAGACGCTTGTGATAGGCACAGTAGGTGGGCTGGTATTTGTACAAGCGATCCACAGTTGTGAAAATATTTTCGAATCGATTCCAAATTTTTTTTCTGTTCGGCAAGAGAGCTGTAAGTTTTCAAGGAAAAATATTTCTATGAAACTCTTCTGAATTCTTCATTCAAACTAATATTTTAACGCCGAATAATTATAGTTATGTATACTGAGGAACAATTAATTACTTACATTCTGGATGGTTGCTATGCATATTGATGTGCCTCTCCAGCTGTCTCTCATATTGTTGACGATCCTCGGCGTTAATGCGCTCCGTGCACACATTCTGCTCCTCACTGTGGCAATTGGAACCAGCCGTATCATAGGTGAATATCAGTAATCCATTAATATCACGACAAGTATACAGATTATTGGTCGTGGTAAGATTCGTTATAATCCACTTGGAGCTGACCATTGCCGTGTTATGGCCATGCAGGAAGGCGCCCTTGGGCATCTTTTGTATAATTCTGAACACTTCGCTCTGTCGCACAAACTGTTTGCCCTGAAAGAAGTGCAACGCGGGCGGATATTTCTCCGGATGTTTGACACCCTCCGCGATCTCCGCCCGTTTCGCATTCATCAGAACACTGTTGGCTTTCTCCTCATCCGCCGTTAGCCACAAACTGCCACCCAACGAGGCCATTTGCTCAGCTTTCATAATTCGCTCGCGAAGCGTCTCATAAGCTGAAATACGAATTTTCACTAATTAATGGGAATATCAAATTGAACCGATTTATAGGTATTAATGTTGTCGTGAAGTAATAGTTGCCGAGGTAATTATCAGTCGTAAAATTAGGTCTTGTTTGAACAACTTTTTTGTTTACCAACATATCCGGCCTAAACTCTGATTAACGAGTGGCGTAATGCTCGGTTCAAGAAACATATTACGAAATTTTGATATCAGCACTGCAGTCTGCAAGGGAATGCCTAATAGAGCGGTTTTTGTTGGTTTTGAACCTACGTAAATCTACGCTTAGTAGATGACCCACTAGGGTCAGCCACAGACACAATAATTTCAGCAGCATTACGCAGTTAAAAAAAAAAGAAAATAATTCTTTAATCCGTTATGTTATATATTTATATATATATATAAGATGATGCGCGCCGTTTGCCGTTCACTTGCTCACTGATAAAGCCGCTGGCAAATTGCGACTATCAACACTTATGCTGGGTATTCTCCAAAAAGTCTCCATGATTCGGGTTGCTCTCGTCAATCTGAGCGAGATCAGCACCAGCTGTGCCCAGAGTTCAATGTCAGAGATTTGTGCAAATTGTGCATACTGACCGACGGGGGCGCGAAAAATTATACATAACATATAAGGCATGAGCCCTGCATATATCGCGAATATTACACTTTTCTATAACCTGCAATTTCACATTTGCAGATTTCCAAATTTAGTTGCCTCAAGTCGACTCATTTTTGCTATTGTCTTGTGAATTGATGATTTAAAAATAGAATAAATCGAAATATATCGAAAAGTATAAAAAAAAATTGTAATTTATTCAAAATTTTATTTACATTATCTTTCACAAAATTAATTTTAGAAGTTTGCATATAAAAATAATTTCTCTACAAATGAAATGATAATGATAATGATCGTTCCTTATCACCTTATCATCTGTAGTTTTTTGCTATATACATAGGTCATTTGGGAATCGTGTCTGCCAAAATTATAAACTATATAAGCAGCATATGCTATACCTATGTGAATATGTTATCATCATTGTTTTGTATATTTATAGTGAACAATTTTTTTTTGCATATTGCTTACTAACCTAAATTGTTTTGGGGACACTTTAAAATTGATACTTGGCATTGAGTGGGATATGTACAAATTTGCCACATTTGAAAAGGGGGCAGCACAGAGCAAAATGTGTGCGAAACGGTGAGAAAAACACAAGTGGGAGGAAGAGGGAGGGCAAGAGATGGGGGAACAATGTGGCGAATTAGATTATCATTGTCAAGAGAACAACGTTGGAAAAATAATGAAACAAAAATACATATAAAATAATATAATATATAAAGTAGAAATACAACATTGAACTGAAAAAATAAAAAAATTATAGATAATTTTCACTCGTCAGTGATTTGGTAGCGCTCGAATGGGGTGAAACTTAGAAAGATAAGCTGCAAGATATTTTCAATTTTTAATGTGAATCAAGAACAAACAATCGCGTTATGCAACACTGTTAATTGTAATTTTCCAACATGGTTATCTTAAATGACTTTGCGAATAGTGTTTAAAATAACAAATTATTTCTTCTAAATAGCGAATATTACTTTGTTTCAAGCGGGTGACAATTGATGTCTCCAATTACCGTTAAGTAAATGTAAAATATTTACCACGCCCAGCACCCCTCGGAGCTGAGCTCAAGCATCGCTTTTGACTGGGAAACAGCTCATTTCGTATGCGATTAGAAACCAGCTAAGCGCGTCCGTAAACGTCAGTGACAATTTGCCAAGTTCTTCAGAAATATTGGTCTACCCGTTGATACGCTGTAAGCTGTGCCACAATAATTCTCTCAAGAAAACTAATAAGATTAGCTAAGGTCGAAAGTAAATGACTAAGTGAAAACTTTAAGTTGGAGTCGCGCTTAACTTTATTGTTCTGTTATCATTTAAGTGAAAAAGTTTCTGTTGTCTAATTTTGAACTAATTGTTATTTGGTTTTTATAACGCAGTTGGTGTGATGTACCTCACTGCATCCACAACTAGGGTATACAAATTAAAAAAAAGCACTGGGCGCGTGTCTATTTTTTATCTATTGCCAGTTTTTGATTCACTTGATATGCACAGCCATTCCTCCTCCAGTCAAAAAACTCAGCGAAATGCGCGCTAGTAGAACAAATTTAGCAACAAAAAAAAAAAAAAAATCAAAAATAATAAACAAACAGAAGGGAAACAAAATTAATTGTGAATAATGCATGTGCTTAAGTAATTTTTAAAAAATTTAACAATTTGCCACAGCGAATTGATAAAGAGACAACATTTTGCACAGTTCTCGTTGAGCGCTGCTGGCGTTCGGAGCAAAATACTCGGCAAATACCAAATACCAAAAATTGTATTAGGCTGAAACCAGCTAAAGGAATTATATGACAACTCTCAACGTGTCAATTAGGCGAAAGTAAATATTTGTGCAGGCGGCTCATTAACGGGGCCAAAAATAAATCGAAACTGAGGTCAACATTTATTTTATTGACTTCATTTGGCAAAATGAAGCGTCTGTCGCTGCTTGTGGGACTACTGCTGGTCAGTCCATTGTACGCCGAACTGAATACCGCATTAAGTAAGACTTAAGTTAAGAAAGATCAGATATCTTCGGCATGCCGACATTTTTACATTCTAGTAGAATATTTTATTTTTATTGCTTTCCACACAATAATGACAAATTTTCAAAATATACCTAAAAAAAAACAGAATATCTTACAACACAATTCTCTCTTCCAGGCTATGAGAAAGCACGCCAGGCGGTACTGAATGCCGAGGAGCAGCTAATGACTGGTGGCCGCACCGAACTCAGCAATCAGGAGTCCAAGGTGGATGATCTCTTCATGCAATACAAGTTGGGCGAGTTGGCGCAGGGATTTCGCAATGCCGATCAAAATGCAGCCGCAATGCATTTCTTCAAAGCGAAACCTTTAATCGATCGCAGCGCAATCTTCAAGTTCCTCCAACAGATGCCCAAGGGGGCGGTGCTCCATTTGCACAACACGGCGGCTGTGAGCTCCAAGTGGGTGGTGCAGAATATGTCCTACATGCCAGGATTATTGCGCTGCACGGATGCCGAGGGGCGCAGCAGATTGTCCTTTCGACGAGCTATCAAGGAGCATGGATGCACATCCCAGTATGTCTATGTGGCGGATGAGAGACGCAACTCCATAGATCCGGCGATATATGATGAGAATTTCGAGAAACTCATTAATTTATATACGCCGGTGCCGGAGTGTAAGTAGCAAGAAAAACACTCATCCAAATTCAAGTAGATTTTTGACTTTAAAGTTGTTTTAGATAAGATAATTTTTTCTTGATACTTCTTAAGCACAAGTTTTAATCTTGACTCAATATGAATGAGTTGCATTTTATGATTATGTCAGGAGTGATTTAAACACTTAAATGTCTGGACCTCTTTCCAGATTGAAACTGTCTTCAAATGAAAACTTATCCAAAAACAATCCTTCATTCATAAAAATGTTCTTGAAAAATTGCTCATTCAAGTCTTGCAGAAATATTGTTCGCTAAACTAAGATTTTCGACTTTTGAATTTGATTCTCCGTATTTCTCTGAGTGTAGTACCATTAACTAACTTAATTTCTCTCTCTGCAGTAGAGCATCCAACAATAACAGCTGTGTGGAACAAATTCCAGGGCATGTTTGAGACCCTAACAGAAGCTATTTATTATCTGCCCGCTTTTCGCGCTTATCATTGGCAGCTGCTGGAGGAGCTCTTCAATGATAATGTGATGTATGCAGAGCTGCGCATAGGTCTAAGGGAGGTGAGTTGAGTCCACGTCCCGATAAGAGTGATGTCTGACTTTACTGTCTAATTCTTGATCCCACAGTTGTACGATGCCAGCGGACGCACTTTTCCCAAGGAGCAATCGGTGCGGGAGCTGCAATTCTTGAATGAGAAATTTGTGAGACTGCATCCAAACTTTGTGGGCATCAAGGTCATCTATGCGGCTTGGAGGGGATCAGATATGGAGAAAATGAGGGAGAATGTGAAGGAGTTCAAATTATTACAGTAAGCTGTAAAATTATTAGTCTGCCGATTTATATTTTAAACCAATCTTATTCCTTGTCATAGACAAGAATTTCCGCAATTTGTCATTGGCTTTGATCTGGTGGGTCAAGAGGATAATGGTAAGCCGCTCTACCAACACCTAGCGGCATTAAAGGAACTGGCGCCCAGCGCGCGTTTATTTCTGCATGCCGGGGAAACAAGTAAGTAAATTGGTAAAAAGAAGAAGAAGAATAAGTTATCTTAGCCCATATTTAATTAAAAGATTGGTATAGCGCTTCAACGGACATCAATTTGTTAGATGCTCTGCTGCTAAATGCCACAAGGATCGGGCATGCATTCGCTTTGGCCAAGCATCCCATTCTGATGAATGCTGTGAAAACTCGGGATATAGCTGTGGAATTGAATCCAATATCAAATCAGGTGCTGCATCTGGTTTGGGATATGCGTAATCATCCGGGTGCACAGTATTTGGCACTGGATGTTCCCGTCGTCATCTGCAATGATGATCCCGGCTTCTGGAATGCCAAGGCATTGTCCTATGATTTCTATTATACCATAATGAGCATAGCTCCCAACAATGCCGGCCTCCGTGTGCTCAAAACTCTAGTTTTCAATTCGTTGCGCTACTCGGCGCTAACGGAGAAGGAGCAGAAGAAGGCCTTTCAGATACTAGAGTACAGCTGGGCACGTTTTATGGATAAGGTGCTGCAAGGCAAAGTATTTTAAAAATAGTGTTCTATGTCAATCGGAAGAATGTCTTATTGATTATATACAACGAATTGCCTTTAAATCCGTATTATAAATTAGATATCAAAATAAAAAAATTCTAGATATTGAAATAGACTCTTGAGGTGGATTATATTATTATATATATATATATATATATATATATATATTAATTAATTATATTAATAATATATAAAACTAACTTATAACTTTAATTGCTGTGCTGCTGCACAAAACGCTCGCAGCTCTCCAGAATCTGTGCGTACGCCGCATGAAAGCTGCCCATGCCTCGACTCTGCGAATATGAAAAAAAGAATAAATTAAATTTAAGAGAAAATATAATCAAATCGCAAAGAAATTACAAAATATGGATCTGGAATAATCTCATCTTCCTTGCGATTCAGATAGCTGCCCAGCAGTTGGATTTTACATTTTGCTGGGGGCTGCAATTGGAAAGCCATTTGCTGCAGCTCCTGAATATTGCTATCGTCCATGCCGAAGATGTAATCAAATTCATAGAAATCCTGGGCGGTTATCTGAAAGATTGAACATAGTTGAAGATGAGGATGCACATAAGCCAAACTATTTATTTATATATACATATACCTGTGGACTCATATGCGCAGTCTTTAGGCCATGCTGCTTCAACAGGTTTTGGGCGCGTCCTTGTGGCAGGTAGCCCACATTCCAATCTCGCAGTCCAGCGCTATCCGTCTGCCAATCGCTCAGATGCTCCTTTAGTATGAGCTGTCTCAAGACCGCCTCTGCCATGGGTGAGCGACAAGTGTTGCCTATTGTAAGAATAAATTTTGCAATTAGTAATTGTCTCTTTACCCATTATATTATTCAGTACCACTTACCCAAGCAGACAAATAAAACTTTCATGCTGTCAACAAAACGTTCAACAATGCACAACGTCAAAAAAGACTTTAACAATGCACAACGCCAAAAACCATGCACAACGAAATGTTGCCGACTGAATTTCACCACAGAAAATCACCGAACGAGATTAAGCAACACTACAGTGGTCGCACGCAAAGGTAAACGCCTTGGTTGAGTGCAAACAATTTAAATCTCTATAAACACTATATGTACACCACAAATTAGTTACGATTTAAATAAAACTAGTTCAATAGTTCTACTATATACGTAATCAAATTTTATTGGCTTGATTTGCGAGCGACTACTGTAAGAATATAAATATGACGCATAATCAATCGCAAACATATTTCACAACTGGTTTATTAACTGTTCAACAATTTGCTAGATACAAAATGAATTTACCTACTACAATTATTTTTGCAATCGCTGCTCTGCAAACGCTTTACAGGCAACAACACATTGTTGATAAGCGACCTCAAAGCCCTCAGCGCCTCGTTCCTATAAACAATATAAAAAGTTTTAATGCAACTGTCAAAAAAACAGTTTAGCAACACTTACATAGTAGGGATCCTCAATGATGCGTTTTTCTTTGCTCAGGCCAAAATCACCAAGCAGAAGCAGCTCCGCTTTGGAGCCCTTTGGCGCCAGACGGCGCAATTCGCTCATATTTTCCTCATCCATGCCAAAAATGTAGTCGAACTCACTGAAATCCTGTTTAGTTATCTGGCGGACAATGTGGGTGTTTTTCAGGCCATGTTTCTCCAATGTGCTCAACGCACGCGGATCTGCCCGATTGCCAACATGCCAGGAGCCAATGGCGGCGCTGTCCACTACAACAGATTTCAGATTCAACTTGACCAAAACATCAGCCATGACAGTTTCAGCGATGGGCGACCGGCAAATGTTGCCTATGTGTGTGTGTATGTTTGGAGAAATCAATTAAGTTAATTAACGAGCTGAGTGTATTGACTTATTTGTAATTTGTTACCCAAACAGATCATTAATATCTTTTGAACCATGTTTTAAAATTAAATTTGCAAGTTTAATTCTAATTTTGTGTTTGCTTGTTGCAACTTTCTGTCGTATTTACCAACACTGACACGTCAAGCGAGTTGGCAGCATGAAACACAGCAGCTGTTCGTTAACCCTACACTGGTGCCTATTAAGTTGAATTCTAGTTTATAATTTCACCAGAGCGCGCTTGATTTAAAAAATTTGAACATGCAGAACTGCACTGCTTGAATATCTTCTCAAAGGGCTCCTCACCCATTAACTGCAAGTGTAAATAATCAAATAAATAAATAAATGTAAGGTGTTTAGTTGTTTAATTTACTTACATAATACGGATCGTCAATGATGCGTTCACTGGGCTTCAGGCCAAACAAAAAGTCACCCAGCAGCAACAATTTGGCTTCGGCACAATGAGGCGCCAACAGACGCAACGAGGCCATATTGCTGTGATCCATGCCAAATATGTAATCGAATTTTTGAAAATCATCCGCTACGAGACGCCTCGCACAACCGTTATACACAATCTTGTGCTCCCCGAGAACACTCAGGACTCGTGGGTCTGGAGGTGCGCCCACATGCCACGCCTCTACTGCTGCACTATCCACATGCCACTCGTGCTGGAGACCCTTCTGCGCAATTAAGGCACGCATCACAGCCTCCGCAATGGGTGAGCGACAAATGTTATCTAAAAGGAAGTTTTTTTTTTTTAATTTTTATGGTTAATTATTTTAATATTATTTATTCTTACCCAAGCAAACCATCAGGATGTATTTGGGCTCCTGCGACTTTTTACTCATTCCGCACAATTAGTTTATTTTTCACTTTTTATTGCGGAAAAGTTTACAGCATTTGATTTTGTGTAAAATTATAAATAAATATTATTTGTATGTGTTTACAAAACGTAAAATGATTGCCAGTTGGCTGACAGACAGATTGACGATTTGTTTATGTTCAATTTATGTAAATTTTGTAATTTTTTTTTCGAGATTTTCTACAGTGCTGCACTGACAATTTGCTTATTTTACATTAATTTAATTTTTTTTTCTACGTCTTTGTTGGGCATTATTGAAAAATCCCCTTCAAATATAGATTCAACTTATTATATATGCTGATGATTTTAAATCCAAGTCTGGATTGATTCCCATACTTGAAAAAACATGAGTTGTACTTTAGTAAACATTCAAGACTCGTTTTTGGCTGGAGTTCACTTCGAACCCTTCCTGCCCAGATGCAAAGTGTTTTTCTTTACATGGCTCCTTGAGAGGTGTGAATCCAAACACCTCGTTTCTATATTTATAAGTCGATTGTCAAGTGGCTCTGGTTTCGAGACTTCACACAATTCCTGCATTTCCGGGCTTGCGAGTAATTTTCAACTGCTGCGAAACCAGTTCAACTATTAACATTTAATTAAAGTAAACTACTGCAAGATATCCATTTCGCATTTCCCATTTCCCATTTCCCACTTCCCACTTTCCATTCCATTTTAACATTTTCCATTTCCAGTGCCAAACTTTTGCATGCAAAATGAGGTGATGAGCGCAGGATACCCATGAATATGCATTAGGCTGCAGATTGCCAGGACCTCGCCACTTTTTTTAATGACTTTTACAAAACTTTGCCCGCACCCCTCGTTCGCTTCCTCTTGAGCGAGCAGGCGGTCAAAGTGCAGTTTGGCGCTTAAAGCTGCTGTTTGCCGCTCAGGTTGAGAGTTCGTCTGCCACAAAGACGGGCACCAACAGCTGCTTGCTGCCACGGCAGCCTTCTGTTGCAAGTACAAACTAAGTTTTATGCAAATTTCACATAACAACAAGATAAACAAAAGCCAGACATGCATCAACAATGCCAAGTTTTGAGCTTCATGTTATGTCTTATAACCCGTCCCATTCAAATTGGCTTCAGGGCACATTATAAAGCAGATGAAGACTTCGACAGACTGATCAAATATATTGACTTATTAATTGATCCTATTAATCCTGAACCCAAAGCGGCTTATCTTATTATTCAGCAAGTAAAACTCAAATGTTTAATTTGAAGACAATTTTTCGCTTGTACATAAATTTTTCAAATATTCAAATTTATAAGATAATTTTTTAAATTTCGATACGATTTCTTTTTCTGAGCGTATGTTGCTCAAAATTGATAAATATTTAATTTTTTTTTAAGTAGAAAAGCTAATCTTTACTCGAATCACTTTTACTTAAAGTTCTTGTTGCTCTTTCGAATTTTTTTGGGAGGTGTTTGTTGGAGATGGTGAGGCAATTAAAAAAGAGGCATCAAAGTGAGCTTGTCTTCATGCAGACAAAAAATATAACACACTCTTCTTCTTCTACACGACAGACATATAGAGAGACAGACAGACGGACGGGTAATGCAAATTGTGTTGGCACAGGCTGGCGGCGGCAGTTGCTGCAGTGCGTCCTCAACTGACAATTGACAATGGTTCAAAAAATGCAAATGGAAAATGCAGAGACACAACTGCAGCAACAACTGCAACAACAGCAATAACAACAGCAATAACAACAACAACATACAGTAATAACTCATGCATATGCGCCGAGCGGTAATGTTAAAGGCGTTGACATTGCCATAGCAATGACAGCGCGAGGATGTCTGCATTTTAGATAAGATGCATATGAAGATAAATGTAAAGATAAAGGCAGCTGTGCATTCATTATCAACAGTCAGTGCAAATACGAGTGTACCAACAGCCACAAAAACAAATGAGGCAGAGAGCAAACAACAACAACAACAACAACTGATAAAAGCTACAACATTCTGACTTGACAGTTATGGCCAAATGGGCAAAATATTCTATAAAATATGACCGGTAACAGATGAGCAGCCATTTTGCCAATGGGCAACAGATATATAATAGATATAGTATACATATATATATACATGCTAACTGGAGGCACGTCGTTCTATCTAATATCTGACTAGCTGTGCAGATGTCTGCATCTATGTTATCTCTACGCTGGCAGCTTCATCAAATATTTAGCATCTGACATTTGTACATATTGTAAAATGTAAATACGAAACGGACGTCGAAGTGGTGGGAAAATATGTGTACATGTATGTGTGTATCTCTCTGTGCATATCTCCATGTGTGTATGTATGTATGTGTAAATAGAAACTACCCTCTTTCTATGCTGCTGCTGCTGGGGGTGTGGGTGTTTGCAGCAGTGCCAATGACCAAGAACAGCAACAGCCACGCCAAAAGCAGAAGCAAAAGCAAAAACAAAAGCAAAAACAAAAGCAAAAACAAAAGCAAAAACAAAAGCAAAAGCATCGCCAGCCAAAAAGCCGGCAACAACAAACGGCAACAATGGCAGCAGAGATGGCAGCAATAATTTGGATGCATCTCTGTTCAGGTGCGATGCGAACTTGTTGAGGGGTCGATGAGAAAAATTGTAAAATACGAAAATACACTTAAAAGTGTGCAGATTCCAAGTGAAATCTAAAGATTATAATATATTAATAATATTATATCATAATTCTCTCTATCAAAGATCAATTTCTAAACTAGAAGAAATAACAGATAAACAAACATTTAAATCTATAACAGATAACATATAAAATGTGTTTATAATAGAAGAAATATAATACCAAAATACACATAATAGTAAAAAATCTATTTATTATATAAAAAACAGTTGTTTTTTATTAAATATCTATGCAGAAGAAGTTCTATTGAAAAAATATTTATTTTATTTGATTGACAGCACATACTTAGTTGGAAATACTAGGAAGGATTTACCTATAGTATATATCATCATGTAGAATATTTCGTTAAGAAACCTGACGCATATATATTTTTTTTTAGCAAGAGTGGATGTAATGAGTAAATTAAGGAGCATTTTAATAAAGAAAACTCTGAGACACTTGGCTTAAAATAAACCAATAACTTTATGACATATCATAAAGCCAAATATATAAAACCCAATAGCCAACAGCTACCTACATACATGTGTATATGCAGTGTAATAAAACAGCACATTGCATTCAATAACAATCTCAGTGCACGCATATTCACTTGAAATAGATAATAAAAATAAACACAGACACACATGTGGGCCCAACAACATTGCAAGTCCGCTCCTGTGTGTGTGCCTGCTTGCTAGCGCCGAGTGCATGTGTTTGCGTGCATTTATCTCGTTTCGACTTGTTATGTTGCTTGACTGTTTGTCGACAGCGACGCCAGCGGCGACAGCGACCGAGTGGCAGCGGCAGCGGCAGCCACAGCGACAGCGACAGCAACGTTTCAGAAACTTGTTTTCAGCGTAGTTGGGTTTAGTTTACTTCGAGACGGCAACGCAGGTGGACGTGCGAGACGCATGACTAACGACAGAAAACGAACGTGAAACGGGCGCGTCAAGAATCGAGAAACTTAGCGCGGCGTTTTTAAAAATATATGCAAACAAACAAACAGACGCGCACAATAGCAACTACAACAACAACAACAAGTGAAGCGACCGCTTGCGTTTGGTTTTTATGACGCGTCGGTAACGCGTCAGGTAGTTTTTTCGAAACAAAAATATTATCGTTTATTATTATTATTACAATTGTTGTTGTGCTTGTGCGTTCAACTTTTATTCGTGCGTTCGAGCGTGTAAATGTTTGTTAACAACTACAAAACACATAAACAACAACAACAACAACAACAACGAGAGAAGAAAGTGCAGCTTCCCAAATAGAAGCGATTAACGGATACGTGTTTCTACTTTTTGGGATTACTCATCTTTAGACAGGAGCAACGAACCAAAAGCGGCGACATTTTCACTGTCGCCTTTGCTCCACAACGGACCAGCCATCTCTCTCTATCTCTATCTTTCTCTCGCGCTCTCTCTCTCTCTCTCTCTCTCTACACGAAATCGAAAACCAGTATTGGGAGCCAATGTATCTGTAAGGTACAACAACAACCAAAAAAGAAAGAAAAATAATAAAATAAAAAAAAAAACACCAGCGCATATTGGAATTTACTTAACACAGCAGCGATCAGTCTATTGGAATTGTACTTGTTTTAACTGGGCATATTTCTCTTGGCTTAAGGTAAGTACGAAAAACAGGCGGCGGCGCCTTTTTCCTAGAATTATAACACATGGGTTTTTCCAACCCTCCAACGGCTAATGATCTAGCTGACCCTTGCTGCTGCGCTGCACACGTCTGCTACCTGTTTTCCAAAAAAAAAAAAAAATATAAATATAAATCGCCGCTGACCCTTCCGAGGCAAAGATTTCACCGCATATATCGAAATGCTATTTTTAAACTACAACTCCAACTCCCAATTCCAAACACTCAGATCGCCCAGTCTCAGATCGCAGTCCTCGGCTTACGCTTGTGCGTTTTTCTTAGCCACAGACACAACAAGACTCTTGTCTTGGAGCCGGTTTTTACCTTGGCCAACAACAAAAACAACAACAACAACAGCAACAACAATAGCAGCAACAGCAACAACAACATAAATTCAATTTCTACTGGCTCAGTGAGTTTTGAGCTGTGATGAAGAATCTCAGCAGTCGCCACATCATTGGAGGCATCGACGACGACGACGACTTCTGCCTCATACTGAGACTCAGGCTTCAGTTTCAGCTTCAGATTCAGCTTCAGCTTCAGCTTCTTTGCGTCGCATCTTTTCAAGCAGGTTTCTTGTAGTCTGTTGTTGTTGTTGTTGTTGTTGTTGTTGCTGTTGCTGTTTTCTTCTGCTTTTCGTTTTCGTTTTATACTACAATATTTTGTGGCCAAGATTTATTTGGTTTTTTTTTTTTTTGCTGATTTCTTAGTGTATTCTTGTTTGTATACCCTTGCTGGGGGCTTTATAAATATGTCAAGAAATGTATGACGCTTTAGGGCATAGATTACAATTGAATATATATATTGTATATGTTTTATTGGTATTATGAGAAGAGTTGACGTATGCAAATCTGCAGTTCTTTTATTTTTAAATACGATTGTTTTATAAATGGAATTATACATTATGAAATCCAACCTTGCTTTTATCATACATCATTCGACAAGTGTATTCAAAGTTCGTCAGCTGCTTAGATAACTGTAAATTCTTGTTTTAAATTCGTATACTATTTGATTTGTTGTTGGATCTTTTGGCCAAGTAGGTGCATGGCCTTATTTACCCAGTTTTCCAAACGGCTATTGGCGATTTCGTTTTTGTGCTGATTCATAATTTTGTTTGGAATATTTTAGTCAAATATGCCAGACATATGCGATCGAGTTTCGAGCGGAGGGCACGGCACACCCATGACAAAAAGTAAAAAAAAAAAGTCAAATAAAATAAAAGAAGGCTAAAAATGTTCATTACCAGCATTTGAGTCACTGCTGAACAATGTGGCCAGAAACGCTTGGCAGGCATGACCGGATTATGGCCGGAACAAAACAATGCAAAACATAAAATGCAAAACTTGTTGCTAAACAACAACAACAACAACAACAGTCACTAACGAACAAATAAAATGCTTTTAAAAAAAGAGTCGTTTGTCTGCCATGTGCCTGACCAGGTGAGGCCCGCATTTCGTTGTTGTTGTTGTTGTTGTTCCTGTTGCTGTACAAGTCAATAAAGCTGCTTACAGCCATGGCAAAAATGTTAGCACAAAACTTGGAGCAACTGTGTCAGCAGTCTGCACTCGCTGAGTATTAAGCACACAGCTTTAAGATTAACCCAGTCTTGACCGTAGTGCGCCAAAGAAGATGCCGCCCAAAGTCGCCGTCTTTAGTTGTCTGGCAGCGATTAAGTCTAATTAAAGCTGTCAGTCGTCCGCGTAAAATACTAGAATACCAACTAATCATGTAAGAGAAGTGAGAGAGAGAGGGAGAGAGAGAGAGGGAGATAGAGAGAGGGAGATAGGAGAAGGGCTGCACCTAATTAAAGCAGCGTCATTTCTGTCAGCTTCGTGGCCAATTTAAGCCCAAAAATAGAAACAAGTTAGAGTACTCTAGTCGAGGACTAATAGATACCCAGCACTAACAAAAATTCTTTAATTAATTATTATTTAAATAATTTATAAATAACGAGATGCATTTTAAAATTAAAGATACCCAGCAATAAAACATTTTTTATTTATAAATAGAATTATTTAAACAAAGCTGTATAAATGTGAATACGAGAGTTTCCTAGAACACAAGTTGGATTATCGATAATTATCGATATTTGTAATTGGCAGAGTTATCGACGAAATCTACTCAGACCTACATACACATCAGGTTTCAGCTTTCTATCCGCTATGGTTTCCAAAATCACACAGATAGAGATCGGCTCCGCTCATGTCTAATCAAGAGTTAACTTATTTTATAAGGTCTGTCTCGAGACTCCCTTGCTTCATTATACCCATTATTTATTACCCACACTTTTAATGGGCACACTTTTGACACTTTCGCCTCGAGGCAGCTGTGAAATTAACTCCAGACCCTATTATTTATTTTTTTTCTTGCAAGCACTGGCTCACTTTATTCGCATGCTTCAATGTTGGCCGTTGTGTGTATTAATTTAGGGAGAGTTAGACAGAAAGAGAGAAAGAGAGAGAGAGAGAGGAGAGAGAGATAGGGAGAGGAGAGGAGGGATATGTAGAATGTGTAAATCTGTGCTAGACTTCCTCCTGGCTGCGTCGCACACAGCGAGATACTTTCCGCTTGAATGCCGCATAATCTTCGCGAAACTCCTTGGCCGCATCCAC
This sequence comes from Drosophila cognata, assembly GCA_035041535.1. Classification (NCBI taxonomy): domain Eukaryota; kingdom Metazoa; phylum Arthropoda; class Insecta; order Diptera; family Drosophilidae; genus Drosophila; species Drosophila cognata. The sequence continues at coordinate 3,553,547 of JAWNLC010000571.1, read as the reverse complement.
ATTGGCCGCCGACTCATCATTGGGATCGGCCAGCATGGAGATCACTGAGAGCAATATGGTCTCCACGGTGTGCACCGGCAGCCAGCGTTCCTCGGCCTTCTCATACCCAAATTTATCATCGCCGGGCTCATGGAGTATCGAGATGCACACACTGCCATTCTTTCCAATATTGGGATGCCAGATTTCTGTAACGAATTTCATGTATGGCGGTCGCAACGGGTACTCCTTGGGAAAGATCAGATGTGCTTTGAAGCAGCCGCCCTCGTACGGGGTGTCCGGTGGCCCAATGATGACCACTTCCCATTTGAAGATCTCCTCATCGTTGATCAACCCGGCAGAGAAACCCTCGACTGGATTGCGTTGCAGTTCAGCCAGTTGACGCCTCAGCAACAGCGATGCTTGCATTTCAGACATGTTTCGGGTTTTTTTAGATTAATAGATGATAAACGTATTTAGGGATAGGCGGCTAATCTTTGTTACTTTCTGAAATTTTGCTAAAACGATTTTTTTATTTTTATTTTAAATTTTGTTACCCTTTTTACAGTGCTGAAAGCTACGGCCAAGCAGCGTCGACAGTTCTAGATCTCTTTACTCTCATATATGTAGGCGATTGCAGACAGTTCTAGCAAGGGATACTAAGAGTTAAATGTAGCCTATATAAATCTATATAATCTATAATATATTTATAAAAATATTTCTTTGTACGCTTTTGAAATTTTATTGACTACAAAGAAATACTAAATACAAAAAAATTCAAACTTTTTTCAAACTTGACTAAAATATGATAATTCCTTAATATTTTCCTTGATACTTTCAAAACTTAAGAAAAATTCAAAATATTTGTCTCTTTATGGATTGCATATATGTAAAGAGCATGAAAAGTAACTTAAATATATTAAATTATTTAACCATGATTTTTCGACCATATTCAGACATTATTTTTATTATTTCTTTTAAATACCATATTAAATATGAAATATTTTAAAGTGCCTAAGTGCAACACTCTAAAACTAACCACAGTTAACGACAGACACTTCGAGTGCGGCAAATGAGTTGACATAAAAGCCAACAGTTTTTACTTAAAACCAAATTCATAATCTTAGCTTTGTTTAATATGCCATTAAATGCTTGAGTTGCTGCCGCATTTCTTGAATGCATTTCAGCTTGAAAAGTCTTTTGAAATGACTCTTAACTGCTCCGGCCATTAGTCATATATTAGTTGTTAGGCATTTGCTGGTCTAGACCAAAAACCACATGATTGCCATTCCTAAGCAACACGCAGCGAGTGTGTGTGTGTGTGTTTTTGAATTATGAATGCTGCCACACTGTTGCAACTGCGTTTTTGTCGTTGTTGTCGTTGTTGTTGTTGCCTTTTGGGCTTTTGTAATTGTGCGCAATTGTTGGCACAGACTTTCAGTCCAACTGCACACATACATGTACACATACGTGCTCATATGCCACATTTGTATCTCATTCTCATGCTTTTCACACAATCTGCGGCTTTTCATATTTTTTTGTTGTTTTTTTTTTTCGGTTTTGCCAATTGCATTTTGAATTTTCTGCGTCCATTTGGAAATTGGCTACCCTTTCCCCCCAACCCCCTACCCCTACCCCCTTCGCTTATATTTTTATGCATGACTATCGCTAACTGAAATTATGTTGCCGCAAATGTGTGAATTGTTTAATGTGTTGTTAGCCAGTTTTGCCAGTCGAGCCCATTTTCATGCTATTTGCCCGTTGCCGGTTTTTCAAGTTTTTCATGTTGCAAATTTTCACCAAAAATTCCATGAAACTTGCATGTGTGTGTGTGTTGTGTGTTGTGTGTGTGTTGTGTGTGCTGTTTTAATAATATTTACCTGCCAAGATCAACAACATGTTCACATGCCCAGGAGAGAGTCGACCAGAATGAACAACATGTTACAACTGCGAGCTGCGAGAACTATCTAAATCTAAGAACTAATATGCGCACATGTATCTTTAAGATACTTCTGCAACGGCACCCGTTAAACATGTTTGGCCACAGCACAAGACGGGCAGCTGCTGTTGCAGTTGCAGTTGTTGTTGTTGTTGTTGTTGCTGTCACTGATCTGACGACCAGTGGCATGCCCATTTAAGTGCCACATGTTCGGCACAAGCCAACAACAAATTATAAACAATGTGCTGCAAGCAACACGCTCCACAGAGAACTCAAATTTCCATTTCGTTAAAGTGTCGTGCAACACAAAAAATAGAAAAAGTGATGATAAATAAGTTAAATTGATTTTCACATTATCTACTTTAATGCGCCCACACACGCCACCATACACAGTCAGAAAAAAGTGTTATTAGATATGCAAATCATATCCGACTGTTGAACTTTTGGAAGGTTATTCACATTTCCAGGCAGGTTTCTTGTAAAGCTGAAATTTGTCGACTGTTTCGGTGTAACCTAAGTAGTATTTATCTACTTACGAAAAAATCTTTCTTGGATTATGATATTTCGACTATATCGTATGTACTCTAAACAATCCTGATATCTTCTAAAAATAAGAGTGGATTCACTCGAAGACCATCATCTATAAAGTCTGACATTTATTTGACGTACAAAACTGAGAACTTTTTCATCTTATTTATAAGACTTTATCGATTGAATTTGTTCTCAAAACGAAGCATGTTTTACACTTAGTTAATTCACTTGTTCTAATTATTTGCTACTTGACTCAAGTATTCTTGCTCTTATGAAAAATGAGCATCAATAAACATTTTCGCTGATTCTATACTTATTGCAAATAGTAAAAACTCGAACACAGCTGTTGCTGTATTTAGAAAAGTTATTCTCTCAGTGTATGCCATTGACAGTTAGACCCGGAGATCTTCGCTTATCCATTGCCGTAGTTTTTTTTTTTTGTTTTGGTGGGCGTGCACTCGCATGCGACAATTGCATTTCCGGCGTATCACGCGATTTTGGTCTACCGGTCGCTGAGGCACTGAAGCTCTGAGGCCCACGCTCTTGAACTCTATTAACTATCTGTCTGTCTGTCTGTCTGTCTGACTGCTCTGATGTTGAAATTTGTTCGGACTGTTTGGTTTTCATATATATTTTTTTTTGGTGAGCAGGTGCATCGTTCAGCCGTCGCCGTTGGGTGCCCAACGCTGCTGCTGCGTGCCACAAATTGCTTGCTCACGTTGCCGACTTATCCAGCTGCCAGCTGTCGTTGTCGATCAATGGGAATTGATTGTGCTCTCTCTGCCAACCTCTCCCTCTAAATCTCTCTCTCACTCTCTGTTTGTTCTCTCTCTCTATCTCACTCTCTTTGTTCTCTCAGTGGTGGTTAGTTACGAAACTGTCTGGCTTTCAACAATGCAGGTGGCAGGAACCTACCTGTTCCTATCAAAACTTATGTAATTTAATTTTTGAAAAAACTAATATTACCATAGCAACAGCTGTGTTTAATTTGCTGCTCATAAAAAAAAAACCAACAATAATAAACCATTTTTATTGCCTAGCACTTTCTTTGGGTAAACACTTCTACAAACAAATTTGCACATTAAAGAAACAAAATTTGAAACTCAAACGGATAAACAACAGCAAATGTTATATGCAACGATTTTCCAACATTTTCCGCCACTTTGGAGATGACGCAAAAAAGTATTAATAACATTTGAATTTATTTTCATTCATTATCTTTGGGAACTTCTTATGAATGTGACTTGACACATCTTGACTTGTTTTTCCATCCCAGAAGTCTGTAATGAAACGCATAACCATCATTAAGGTCTTCAGCTTTAAATTGCTTGTAATGTTTGTTAATTTAACTAGTTAACAGCAGTATAGAAGGGCTGTGCGAAAAGCTATCTGGTAATGGCCGACATTACATTATTTTGGTAAGAATTACTCGTATTTTGTAGAGGGCCTCTGTTGGCCTTTCTCATTAGGCCGACTTAAGCGAGTGACCAACAAAATTTGCACGTTTATTTGAACTTTGAGAGAATCGCATTGAAAAGTTTTTCATTATTGTATTTTCTTTTGACTGCTGCCGCTGCTGCTGCTGACCAACTTCCATAACGAAAAAGCGCTTCAAAGTCAAAATTGCGAAAAGAAATGCGAGCGTGCAGTGAAAAACTAAAAAAAAAAAATATGTTGCACATAAAAAATAGAACGTTAAAATGAAAATGTGCAACACAAAACCTTGCTCCGCGTGCTGTATTTTTTAATGGGTTTTATGCGTTTTGCCATTTTTATAATTGAGCTGGCGGGCAAGACGGGTGTTTGGGTAGGTGGGGCGGAGTGCACTACTCCCCAACTCCAGGTACAGAATAAAGTGGGGGGCCAGACGTCAAGTGCCCAAGTTGGAGCACCGGAGGTGGAGTTCTAGCTGGAGCAGGAGTTTCAGTACCGCTGATGTGCACTCATGTGCACTGAATGAGAAAAAGTGTATTCTGCGCTGAAATGCGATATTAGTTTATATATCCATATATATATATATATATATATATATATATGTTTCGATATGACCTGTTGAGAGCGGGGTATCTTGGCTGTTCGCAAATAAACGCGTTTCAATAGTTGTGAAAGTTTTCAGCAGTTATGAAATATGATATTTCCTACCTTCCCCAGCTGTATCAATTGAAACAGCCAATATTACACAATACTCAAGGTAAAGTGCGCTTTGTGATTGTTATTTTTGCAAGTTAGTTTATACATATGATTACGCAATGCGATACTTTCGATACTTTTATTAACTTAGGTATGTGAAGTTGAAGTTGAGCTAAGTTTTTGTTAACTAATAGCCTTAATTATGTTCATTTAATTGGTTAATTGCGTATGTTTGGTTGATTACAAAACGCGGAAATCAGCCAGCTGTTTTCCAAGCTAAACTGGCAAATGTTAAACAACATTTGAACATATCTTTATAGCCTTGGTATCAGTTAAACAGAAACAAACGTTTCTACACTCCAAATATTACTTAATATATTTTCTTTTGGTATACAAAATTCGCTTGTAGCTATGTGCATGTGCTGGGTATTTCATAGTTGGTCAGCTTAAATTTAATTATTTTCCTACGAATTGTAATTATTATTTTGATAACGAACATACCTTTTTGGCCAGCAGCAATGTGCAGCGAGCATTGAAATTCAGTTCAGCAATGAAAAATGGCTTTGAGAGATCTCCAGAACTGGTGCACAGACAAAGTCCCCCAGTTGTCTTTGTCCTCAGCATCATCATCATCATCATCATCATCATCATGGTCGTTATGGCCGTCGGTGTGGTCCGTAATGCACGTTTCCGTCAACTGTGCTCCACTTTAGTTTTTTTCTGTTCTTCTCCTTTTGTTTTTTTTTTTTCATTTCCAACTGAGCCGCGTTTATAAACTCATTTGGTTTTTCACGCGTGAGGCTTTAAAGTAATTTCATTGCTCCAAGTTTGGGTCAGTTAATAACTCAATTTATCCTTTAACGGGTTCTGTTTTCTGCTTTACGTAATTGAGGTTGCAGCCAGCATTCTCGAGTATTCCGTAATAGCAGTAAGCCAGCCACCTTGGACACCAGCCAAATGCGCCGTTAGACATCGTGCTTAAAGTTCATTTACTTTTCGACGAAGAAAACTCTATGGAGAAAAACCCCGGAAAGAACCAGACTAAAAATGAGCAAACGCGCACAAATGCCATTTGTAGTTGTTGTTTTTTTTTTGTTTTTGTTTTTGTTTTTATTGTTCAGTTTTTTTTTGTATTTTTTTTTTTATTTCTTTTCATTGGATTTCTTTGTTCGTCTGTTTTTGTTTTCATATTTTGCCAGACCATTTCGTTTTAAAAACGCTTCGTCTGGCATTTTTTGTTGTCTTCTGCTTTTCTTTCGGGCGGGCTTGAAAAATCCAAGCTTGGCCCAAAAAGCGCTTATTAAATTTAATGACAGCACGTTTGCTTGCGAAAAGCGTTTCGACTCCACTATTTGGTTATGCTTTTTTTTTTCCCTTTACGAACTTTTTGTTGAACCTTAACTTATAGCTGATTTTTTAATGTCTGTGTTTTTTGCGGCGCTTATAGTGGGCCGAGGCACATTGGGAGCATTGGGAGCATTGAGGCCATAATGGCACAGTCTTCACATTTAATTACGTGGCATGCCCCCCTAAATGAACGCATAATTCACGCAATTGTTGCACAGCTTCAATTGCAATCGTTACCAAGTTTTTCTGGGTGTCTATTACCAAATGTGGTAGCTTGATGATTGTTTTATAGCCGTGTCCAAATGGCAGTCGCCATTTAATATAATTAAATGAAAACCCTTTTGTTATGCCAGGAAATTGGTTTTTATCTGCCTCAAGCTCAACTCCCACACTTATGTTCAAGTTTTTTATTTTCACTTATAAATATAGTTCTTGACTTTTAACATTATCTCTAACTCGACGTTGGTTTCTTTAAATCAAGGTTCGAGCCAAAAGTCAGGTTTAAGAAATGGATTTATGAACCGAAACATTGGCTTGAGCCGTAAACTGAGCCAACGATCATGTTCGCTGAGCTTTCAGCCTTGATTTGAAAGATAACTCAGCTCTGACAAAGCCACAGATAATTATCTAGCTAATTAGCTTATATAAAGTATTTGTATGCAACAGCTGCTACTTTCCGATTTATTTATGCCTATGACAAAGTGTCGCTGTTTGCACAAAATTCGCTTTTCATATTTCATTTGTCTCGTGGCCAGTTAACACAGGCAGTGAAAGTAATTTAAAAATTTAAATTAATGCTCTCAGCAACGAGAGGAGAAAAGGGGCCCTTTGAGCATTTAGACCTCGCAGGTTATGCGTCGGCAATTTGCAATTTCCCTGCAGAAAAGCAAAAAAAAAAAAAAAAAACCGCAAAGAGAGAGACCGATGGGGGGGACACGTGGAGAGGGAAGCCCCATCAGAGACATGGCTGACTTTGTTATTATTCAACTGGTTTCTTAGTATGCCAAAGATGCATTACACTCGACTCCCTGGCGTTGGTGCTTGAATTTTTATTGCCCGCTCTCGTTGAACTTCGAGCAACGAGCAACAAAACAAACCAAAACAAAACAAAGCAAACAAACAAAAAAAAAGTGAAATTCACTTTCAGTGTACAAAGTTAATGAACTAAACAACACATAGCCAGGGAGCAGAGCAGCGGCGAGCAGATCAGCACCAGCGAAATACGCCCAACAGGAAGCAACATTTGGTAACATTAGCACAGTCCGAAGCAAAAAAAATACAAAAAAAATAAGTAAAATTAAAAAAAAATAAAAAAAAACAAATGCTAATTTCTTCTTCTGGTTTCCCAGCAGCGTCAGCTTTATGATATGAATTCAGTTCACGGAAGGGGTTTTCCAGCTGCACACTTGGACAGTGAGTTGGAATTGCTGTCAAGATTTGTTTGCGTGCCCACAAATGGTTGACTTTTATTTCACACAATTACAGACAATCATTATTTGCATTTGTAGTTACACAGCAAAAAAAAAAAAAATTAATGAAGGAATTAGAGTTTTCGTGCAAAACAAAATACTTAATTTGAGAAGTTTGTTCATAATTTGAGCATCTTTAAAGACAAAGTCGGCTTTGACTCATTTTCATGCTTTAATCTCAAGCATTTTAGAGAATTATTTTGATAAAGAAGTTTCGGCAAAAATATTCTACAAATCGAACTGTAAGTTTTTAGGAAAATGTCATATAAAATCCTTCATTTATTTAATTTTTTCCGTGAATCCTCTTCTACTCCTCGCAAAGGTAAATTCCAGTAGGTTTTTTTTTTACTAAAGTCTGAAATACTTTATTGACATAAGTGGTTTCATTTTAGTCTCCTTCAAGTCTAAGTTTTCTTTCAAGATTTTCAAGAATTGATCAATTAACCTTTATTTATTTTGAGATTTATTTGAATGTTGAAGTTTTACCAAAATGAATGGAATTTGAAGTTCGTAGAAGGACTTCGCTGAAAAGAAGGACTAGTATAAGGCGCCCCATTGAGTACCACATTTTTTTTTTCTGTGTACCTTTCTTGGACCCTTGTTGCCCTCCCTTTCAAGGGCAGTCGAGCATTTCGGGCGTCCACCTGTTAACAATTAAGAGTCAAGTCGAGCATTTGCCAGTGCCTTTGGGCGAATAAGTGCAGCAGTTCATCGAGAATGCCCCCCACTGCATCTTGGACTAATTAAGTTTCTTTTGACAAATGCCCATTCGGCACACAAAGCGCCGTCTCAGTTTCGTCTTTCCAATTAGCATTTTAATTTAGAAGACGCAAAGTGGACAATGCTGTAGATCGCAGAGCCAAACCAAATCGTTTGACCATAAATTATTCAAGACTCGGCGTGGTTGCTTTCATTTGTGTCTGTGTTTGTTTTTTCAATGTGCCGCAGCAGCAAACGGCTGAGACGAAGGCTAAAACTCCAACTGAGGCCTCAACGGTCTCGTAAGCCCTGTGGGAATGTCGCTCGTCTCGAAGAAGTCATAAAAATAACAGTTGAGCGGAAATCAACACTGATACGCAGCTCTTAACAGGCGCCCATTCGAGTGGAGTATCCGAGTGGTAAACATTGACTTTGCTTTTTCTTTGTTTTTTCTTAGTGTAGATGAGATGCGTCGGATGAGATTTGGGCGGCAATTGAGCTATTCACTGTCAGGTGCGTTTACCATCGATGTGATGTTGCCGTAAAGCTGATTATGTTGCCCCACATACCCAGCCGATAGATGACTGTGCAGAATTAGGCTAATATCAGATTTGGTTCAAATATGCACAGTTAGCTATCAGTTAAAATGACTAAGTCTAAGACTGACAACCGTGTTGCTCTGAAGGTGTGTTGTTGCAACCGACTGTAACACTACTCTTTATAGATATGACCTACTCTATAGGAATTCTTTGACTTTGTTCAACTATTCTTCTATCTAACGGACAGGCATAAAAGTCTTAATTTTTATAAACCAATTTTTAAAGAATCATTTAGAATGCACTAGTCGAGAGGGCTCGGCTGGGAGATAGGATGAAGTCTATATGGAGTCATAGATGCTCACTTCTGCCTGTTACGTATGTATTTCAGTGGATTCAGGTTATAGCAAGTATCGATTTGATTATTAAATGCTTCTACGTAGAGGTATTTATCTTTTCATCTTGCTTTATGTTAAAGCCGGGCTATCGGCAGTTGCTCTCACTTTAATTAATCTTATCGAAAGGCACCCGGTGGCAGCTTCCTTTGCTTGTGTCTCTATCGATTTTTATCATTTTAACCTGCATTTCCTGCCCTCAGGGGCAGTACGTTCCATTTCGCTACTCTCGGCTTGTAGCATGTAGAATGCAGCACACGCAGATTGCAACTTGCAACTTGTTGAAACGAGAGTAAAAATGTGCCAAATGTGTGCAACTAAAGAACGAGGAAAACAAGGCAAGGGACACGGCCACTTCATCACGCAGCGTTGGCCAAGCGTGATCCGACTTGGTTTCAATGCGTGTCTTCTTCTTCTTATTTTCCATGCTGTTGCTTGTTAATATTATTATTATTGTTGTATTTGTTGCGAATGCAACTAAGCGGCAACAGTCGGCGTCAACATGCAGCACCACCATCCAGCCCCCATCCAGCTACTAGCCGCGACTGCATTCTGTTGTCTATTGTTCTCAGGCTGCGCGTGCTTGTGCCAGATTAATGCACCGAGTGCCAGACTCGATGAGACCCATACACTCAAAGAAAAATCCTGTGCCAACTATTAGTACAGCTTCAATGGAAAGTATACGGTTTTGTTCGTTAATATTTTTTAAAGTGTCCAATCAAATACCAAATTTTGAGGGAATGAACTCAAATTCTTGGTTCAAGCTGAGCTAGTATATTTGACAGATGATTTCAATATTTCTTTTAGAAATTAAAAAATGAATGAATGAATTTCGAATAATTTCGTTTTCTAACTAATCAAAGCTTTAAGTTACCAAATATTTCCACATCTTTTTGAAAAACTATTTATTCTCTGATATATTTAAACAATTGCCGATTATTTTTTATTGAAGTGTAGAAAAGGGGGAAAATTGAAGCAATTGCAGCTGCAGCTGTAGCTGTACAGCCCCGGCGGTTTCGATTTCAATTTGAGGCGGATGCTCGGTTTAATTGCGAGCGTGCTCATTTATAATTCATGGAAGCAGCACATTGCCATCGTCTCAGGTTGCCCGGCAAAGTGGCGTTGAACTTGGAGGTCAAGCGAGATGAAAATCAATCGTTGTTGCCCAAATGGAAATTGAAAGGCAATCGCCTTGTTAACAGTTCACTGGCCGCCGACAGCCAATTGCACTTGACACTGCAACTGCAACTGCAACTGCAACTGTGCAACGTCTACTGCACAAAACTGGATCGATTACTTATTATTGAATGGTATCTCTACCACTGGGCACTGGCCCCAGCACACTTTCACTGTTGCAGCTGGAAGCTGTGGCAGCTGAAAGCTGGCACAGTTGACCAACGCGGTCCAACACGTCGTATGCTTGGTCGAAAGCGTGAAGCCAAAGTTTAATTGAATCTGCTCTGGCTGGCTAATACAATGCGCTCACAATTCGCGTTCATAAATAGTAGCAGTAGCAGTGGCAGTAGAAGCAGTGGTAGTAGCTTGTAATTGGCAACATTCAATTGGTTTGGCAGCGTATGGCAACTTTCAAAACTTGGCCATTTCTTTGGGCCATTTGAAAGTTATTGGCCAACTATGTTGACTTGCCCAAGTTGGATTGCATTACTCGCGTTTGCTCAATGGGCAGCTCCTCTCTTTAAATATAGATTGCGAATAAATATAAAATTATTCAGCTTTGATTTATTTATTAATGCTTGAGCAATTTGTAGGATATCTAGGCTTTATATGGTATATAGTATCCTATTCTAACCGATAAATGAACTGATCTGTTGTAGTTCTTAGTTAGCCCAAAATTCATTATTAGCTTATATTATAATTAGACAAAAATCAGGCTTAGATTTAAAGTAGAGCGCTCACTTTCATTCACATATTATATGCACTCACATCATACCCCATAGACAACTTTCCATATTCCGAGGGTATTTACAAACTTGAAGGTATGCAAGTTTTGCCCAGGCAGCTTAACTTATTCTGTGTGGCTGCAGTTTGGGGCCAAAAACTTTGAGTTGACTTCACTTAGCCGCGACAAAATCAATGAGAAACACGCCACAAAAACTACGCACAACTTTGGGCGGGGCGTGGCTGTCATTTTGACATTTGGGGCGTGGCATGGTGCAGCCAGCAATCTGTTGTCGCTTTCTTGTTGTAACGGCCAATTTGTGACAACAAATTGGGTCAACATAATATGTACAATTATTTGGTTTTTGTTGTATTTATTGTTGTTCAAAATGCAGCAAGCGTCAACAACGACACCCCCCTCCGCCACCTCCCTGCCCACCAGCCGACCAGGTCGAAAACATTGATTTTGTGCTTTTGAGCGAGTGAAAACAAAACTCGTTTGCGCGCGCCTGATGTAACTGAGATTTGGGTGCTGCTTGCAACAGCAAGTTTACAACGAGTTTGGCCGCATCAAAAAAAAAAAAACAAAAATCAAATAAAACCCTTGGGCACACATGGGAATGCCACATCACATCACTACGTGTATGTGTGTGTGTGTGTGTGTGTGTGTCGCATATGTGTGCACTGCGACTTTCCATTTGCACAGATTTTCATTTCCACATTTCACATTGGGCGATTTCAATATGTAAACGCATAAAATTTCGTCTCGTTTCGTTTTGCGTATTCCAAATGGGATTTGAGCTTATAAATATTGACTGACATGTCTCCCCACAAACTTCCATTTCCCTCCATCACTTTCTTTCCCCCCCCGTACACTGAGAAAACAACATTTCAAAAACGTGCTAAGTTTTCAACACTTTTCGACTCATTTCTTTTTGACACCTTTATTTTAATGTTTAAACACGTAGCATTTTCAAGTTGGAAAACGAACATTTTTCAAGAGGTGCTAATCTGTCCAAAGAGCGCAAATGTTGTTGTTGACATTTTTTGTTTAATTTCTAATTATATTTTAAACATATTTGAAAGATTTTTATTAAGATTCTTTTGCTAGGCATTTTTGAAAATAATCTCTTCAGCGAACAATTTTCTTTTACGCATTTTTTTAAACGATCTCCTCACCACTGCGATTTTTAGAAAGTGCGCTGTTACCTAATTTTTCTCAGTGTATTCGTTCTATGCCCTCTACACATAATACTTTATCCATACATTTACGCATAGCAGTTTTTGGGGGGGAGCCGCCATGACAAATCGTTGCTGCAATTGCAGACCCAGAAGTTTGATCGATTCGCTGCAGTTCTGAAGCGCCCCTTGCAGCTTTCAACAAATTGTAACAGTTGCGGTTGGTTTGCCTCTGGCCCCCCTTCACATGCACCACCCCGTTGGGGTTGGTTTGTGTTTGTTGCTTCACTGGGCAAACATAATGCCTGTTGGGGGGCATGGCGCATCGCTTGGCTAAATGTCGGAAACGGTTTTTGTATGTTGCAGGGGAACGACTGAAAATGTCGCTCGTCGCTTTAAATTATTAAGTTTGTTTGTTAAATTCATTTGGGCATCGACGAGCTCGCTGTGTGTGCATCATCATAAAAATCTATCAATGGCCCCCCAGCCACTGAATGCCCTACATTTTTGTAATATTTCAAAGTGTTGTGTCGCTTATCAGCTTTGGCACAGTTTTTCAGTGCTTCTTGGCGCATGTTGATAAGTCAATGTGCATGTTGCAAGCACCAAAATGATGACAGGAATTTGCCTCAGATTGCTAAACATGCAGTCTAACAACTGTTCTTTTTGTTGCGCTTGTTGTTGCTGTTACGTTGGACAATTTGCTGGCAAATTGCCGCCAACTCTCGCAGGCGCCGCAGTTGCAAACTGATGCTAAGCAGTTCGTGTCGGAGTCTCCAGCAATGTCGGCATCGCATGACAAATGACTGCCACAGACAAGTGGCAGCAACTTCAGATGCCCTCTCAATTCCGCTAAGCTGTTGTATTTTTTTTTTGTCTTTTTCAGATGTTGCTTTTACTTTCCAAGTAGCTATTTTCTCAGCTATTTAGCAATGCACTCCTTAAATGCCCTGTTCGCATTAGAAGTGATTTTAAAGGGTATTTTGGTGATGTGGAATAATCAGATGTTGATTTATTTACTTGTGGGGAAGTTTATTTGATTTAAGAACCTAAGTTCTTAAACAGATCGAGTTTATACAGAACTACGATCTATCTATAAGAAGGCTTATAGTATATTCCCCTTCGATATTTCCTTTAAGCTTTGTCTCTTCAAATTCATAGTTATAGGGCATCTTCTGGTCGTGTACTCATCGTAAATGCTTCTCAGCTGGCTCAGATTGCAGCTGTGCAAATTTAAAGTTTAAGTGTCGTAATTTTTGGTACTTTTTTTGTTGTTATTGTGATTTGGCCCGTTGATTTGTCGTTGGCATTTGCTGAGCTTCATTTATTTGAGTGTAACGCGATTTTAGTGACTTTCTCGCATTTGTGTTGGACAAGGGAAATGTTTGCTGGCTTGCAAATCAGAAAAATGCTGATTACCAGCAATAAGTTGGGAATTTTTCTCCCTTACCAAGGTGCTGCTGTCGACATTAATGTAATTCAAAGCCCAGCCAAATGTGCTGATCAAGCATTAAATTGCTTAATGAAGCGTGGCGCATGGAAATAACGCTTGATGTGGCTTAGCCTTAAGTTGGCAGGTACCTTGCCACCCCCTTCCCCCTCCTGCACTGAGCCACTGGCAACTAAGTTGCGACACTTGAGCTAAGTTAGCTGCACGAATTGAGCGACGATCGTTAAAATCGATCAGCGGATCGAATCCAGCGACTGTGCAGGTGCCCAAGTCCATAGATTGTGCAAGAGTCAGAGTCAGAGTCAGAGTCTGAAAACCCGTATAGGCAACTTAATTTGCAAAAAAACGAAAAACATTAGAAAAACGAAACATTTTGCTAGATCGTGGCTGGGACGTCAACAGTTAGCACATTACGTATGCGCCACGCTGTCGCCACATAAAAAAAAAATACTAATAAAATTGTCATTGAAATGGAAAGCTAACAATTTAATAGCACACAGCAGGCGACACATTCACAAAAATTCTAAATACAGCACATGCAGTCCAAAAACAAAAAGAAACAATAAAACATAAAACAACCTAATTGCAAATGCAAAAAATTCGAAACAAACAGCAACAACAACAACAACAAAAAAACTGCTGCTCATTTGGCTGCCAAGTTTGCCGGCATTTTGAGAGTGTTACGCGACTTTGAGCGCTCTAATTGTGCGCTTGTTTGGTTTATATATATGTACATGCATCAACTACTATGTATACACAACAGCAACGACAACAACAACAACAACAACAGCAAAAGCAGCAACAGCCACACAGATAACAACAACAGGGCGACATGCAACAGCGCCCAGGCGTTGAACGTTTAGCAGCGCTGAAAACACAAAAAAAAAAAAACGGAAAAACTCATGAAAACATTATTTGAGACATGCTGAAACTGAAATACACTTTTAAATTGACAAAATATTGTTTCAGCTTAACAAACTTAATTGAATACGATTCAAATAAAATAATAACAAAAATTATTATTCGTTCTACACATTTATACTCATCGGTTATCAATTCGTTTCATTTTATATAACATCATTTTTTGGTTATACTTGAACTACTCGAACTACTACCTCTTAACACTTTGGATTTGTGATAAAAAAAAATACAAATATTTCGATGTATATTTAGTTTCATCTGGCTGGTGTCTGTATCTTTCTTATGTTAGATATCCGAATCTATTGATTAATATAATTGGCATCAGTTATGGGACTCTGGCAAATTAGGCCTGAAAGCTAAAAAAAAGTTCTCATTATATAATATTTACTTAACCAATAATTTGACACAGTTGTCAGCATATGATTATTATCAGCAATTGTATTTCGCATGTGGTTCAAGTGTTTCATCCACAAATTTGTTATTTAAATAGATGGTTATATCAAAAAGTGGACATTGAGAAGTGGTTAGCTATACATGCTCTATATTTATCTGTGTAAATATATACATCAATTTGTGAATTCAAACAACACATATAATTAAGCAATTGAAACATTTCAGCGCTTATTAATGGCAAACCAAACAATGCAGCAAATATACTATATTTAGCTAGAGTAGCAAACAAAAGCACTTGTAACACAGACAAAATGAAAAATGAAAATGAAAATCATTTGGCTGCAGATACACATGTAATGTTTGCTATTAAGTGGTGTGGAAATGCGTAGGAAATTATGATATAATCATATGCAGAGAATGGGCGTGCTTCATATGAACATATTTATAGTATGCATGGCTAGGCAAATGGAGCCGTTTTCAAGATCAAGTTCAAGTTTAGTGGCATGCGATGATTTATGCCACATTATGAGAGTCGACTTTTGTTGCAGGTAGCACGACGACAATTGCATTTGATGGGAAACTTGGTATTGGCATTTTCACAAAAGTGCCTTCAGGTTCAGGTTAAATGGCACCCAGGCAGGCAAAGGTAGCAAATAACAAAAAAAAAAAAAACCTTGATGTGATTGGCAATTTGCCAAAGAGGAGCACAAATGGCAAGAAGCGTCTAGAGGCTAACAATCACCTTTTGACCCACTTTTAGAGACAGCCAACTCAGTCTTCGTGTGATTGTGCATAATGTGAAAATAATGTTGCCTTTGATTGATGCCCATCGCTGAAGAAGACGCCAAAGACGACACAATTCCCAACCGCAACAAGCGACAAATCAATCGTGTTGATTGTGTCTTCCAATGCAAATGCACTCAGAGAAAATTAACTATAGAGTGCCTATATATGGACATACTCATTTGTTGAGTCGTTATTTGATTTGAGTAAACAGTTCTCAAAGTTTTTATGAGTGTGTGAAGTGTTTGGATTCATAGCTTGATTTGAGTAAGCAATACTCGATCAATATTTTCTCTGAGTGTGTAATTGTGGATGCATTGCTTCTTGCTTGTGGTGGTGAAAATCAACAGCGAACGGAAGTCAAGCGCAATTTGTGAACGCAAATCGACCAATTTACGGTTTTACTGCCAACGGGCCTAATGTCAGTAGTTTTATTCCGCTGAGACCGGCAACAAAATGTCAAATGCGAATACCGTTTGCGGTTTGCTGGCGTTTCTCTCTGCCAGAACGTGACTTCTGCATTAGGCCAGAGCTTTAAATAAGTTTGCTCTGTTGCTGAGGCTGCAACTTTAAATGTGCTAGTCGTCGGCTGGCAAGGCAAAGTGCTGGTTGGTTTCTCTGCTGCGCTGCGGTGGGTGTTTGTTTGGCAAAGTATAAGGCACTGAGCCATATTTTACGCATAGTTAAACACAAGTGCAAAGCGTCGCATAAACACACACGTACACACACCCTTAGACACACACCCTCACACACACCTATCTCTTGCACTTAATTATGCACTAGGCTGGCTGCATTGACAGCGCTGCAAACTATGCGAAGTGCAATGAACTCGCAGCTTTAAGGATGTGCCTGGTGTGTAAAGTTTTAGGGCTTGTCCACACTTTGGCCGCACCGGACAGGCGGCCATCTTCATTAGGGCCACAACGACAATCAATTGCCACCTTCAAACGACAGCCACGTGGCCAGACAGCAGACTAAGCAGCAGCCATGTAATTGGCGAAATGTACGCTTTGGCGTTCAACCTGAATGTGGCGCGTCAATGGAGCATGAAGCACCACTGTGGGTCAAATTCAACATTTTTCTGCCATAGCAACTCTATAGTTCAAGTAAATTACACATATGCAAAAAATGTAACAGTCACCGTCACTTAATCTAAACATTCCGCTTACTCATTTGCTGAGTCGTTAATAAGAAATTTTACATTCTAAGAAGTTGGTATTTATAGAACGGGTTAGCTAAATGAATAAATTAAGATTCGGATTCGTTTTCTTTCTATTATGACTCTATAAATAAGTTACAAACATGTTAAGCCAAATAATTACATTTTTAAGTATTTAGGTTTGATGATTGCTTGGATGATTGTTTACAAAATGATTTAAGTTGCTAAGCTACCTACACTGTTAGAGTAGTGTGGCAGTGCATCGTCATCTAGAATTTGTTTGTAACTTTGATGTGCTGCAGCGGAGAATGTTTAGCTCTCAATACATAATTATCTTTCATACTAATGGATAATGTGAACATTTTTAACTTACAACAAATTCATTCAATTTGAAGCAAAGCTCTTCAAATATTGACCAAAAATACCAAGCCTATCAGAAATATGATCAAAAATGGCATTTTTATCATCTTTAAATAAAAGTTTACAGTTATTTGAAAAGCACAATGCACAAAATTAATAACAAATCGGAAAATAGCAAAATTACTCTTTATCAAAAATATTTTTGATATTTTATTTTCTTTCCATTTGTATCTCATTTAAACACATTTTGTTTTTTGCAAGAAAAGAACCTTGATTAGCACATAGTGCCACGCGAGGCGGGGCGGGTCAAACGGATTCACTTGAGTGCACCCATCGGTGGTGGCCGGGCAGGGTTGAAGGGGCGTCAGTAGGACAGCAATTGATGTGCCTAACCCACGCATGTGGCCACTCTTTGTGGCATTCAATTGAATTTATAGTCCATGCTTGCAGCGCTTGTTGTTGTTTATGTAATGACTCAATGTGAGTGTGAGTGTGATTGTGATTGTGTGTATGCGAGTGTGTTTGTGGGTGTATGCGTGCGTGTGCGCGTGCAAGCTGTTTGCCAAATTTATATTGCCTACATTTGTGGGCAGGCGAACTGGGCTGCTTGCAATTGATTTTGCTTTGCTTTTGAGTTGCTGTTGTTGTTGTTTGTCTACTGCTGCTGCTGCCCGCATAAGGCTTGCAACAACAATGTCTCTGTCCATTGAGGCCCTCGAGACAGCATGCTTCGTTGCACACACACACACACACACACACAGAGAGCAGAGAAGAGACTGAAGTATGGAAGCATCCTGGGCACCGCACGAGCGCCTTGTTTATTGAATTTGGTCGCCTTTATGCAACTCTGTCGCTGCGACTGCCACTGCTAATGCCACTGCCGTTTGCAGGCCAACAGTGACTGCAATTGAGGATGTAATTTTTGCATGTCTCCGGCATTAAATTTGCGCCTCGTTGCTGCGACTGTGTGCTTGGGCAATTAGGGCTTTGACATTCCGCTCTAAATCTCCTGCACACTTTGCTAATTGTTTTCAATTGCACACACTCACACACCCTCACACACACACACATGCACATACACACCCAATGAGAGAGAAATGTGTAAAAAGTAATTGCGCTTTGATGAGGCTTAGGCCTGCAGGCTAATTAGCTATTAGACCTCATTGCAAATATTTGAAATTGCAAAATTGTTTCCCATATTTGCCAATTACTTGATTGTTGTGGCTGATTATGGTCTTTTTGCAATTCTCTAATCGTTTTGTATGAATTGTGAAACCCCACCTCGAATTGACCCTACATCAACTTCAACCAACTTCTGATGTATAAATATAAGTTCTTGATCTCGTTGCTCTTCACTTACTTGCACATCACACTTAAGTTTATATAACTGATAATCTTCAATATTAAGTTTTCCCTAACTAATTGAGGAAGTTCGTATTAATCTTTTGAGCTGTACACTTCACAGCTGTATCACGCTTTGCCACGTTCACTTCAGCTGCTGGGTTACCTTATTTTTTTCTGGAAAAATGGGAAAAGTTTGTTACACATTTCCACCAATTCTCCGTACTCGGCACATAAATCCCACTTCACTTGACCTGCATGTTAACTTCATCATTCCAATTTGCGGTAGTTAAACAAAGCTGTATCTATTCTGAAAGTTAACCGACCGACCGACCACAGACAATTCACCGAGGTGTGAGTAAATGCACTTCTATGGAAACGTTTGCCTCAGTTTCCACTGTGTGTGTGTGCGCCGTGATGCATATGGAATGCAACGCAAAGCTATTCCGCACCCAATTCAAAATACAAATGCTAACCGAAAACGCTTCGACTTGGACTTCATGTGCGCCAGTATTGAAACGCATGTTTTGTCGTTTCTACCATTTGGTTGCACGTGACTTGTGTGACCAAAATTGCTTCATTCGACGCTCGCCGTACGCCGTATGCCCTGCCACCAGGGGGGCGCATGTCGCTGTGGCATTGTTTTGCATTTTGCGTGCAATGATTTGTGTCTGTTGTGTGTAACTGGAAGGCAAGCTGGGTTTCAGCCTTTACCTTTTGCCCATATTCGTGGTGTTTGTTGCTCGATGTTGTAGTTGTTTGTTTGTTTGTTGTTATAGGCTTTTAATTGACATACGCGTCTCTTGCACGATTTCTCAGTTGAGTTCTCTCAACGTTTTTTACCCCAGCTGCATACCAATTACACTCACTCACTCACTCTAATCGCTCTTCCCTTTTCTTTTGCAGCTATGCTAATGATGACTGAGCAGCAGCAGCAGCAACAGCAGCAGCGACGCAGCGCTTAAATTTATTGACCATTCATTGACACCCATATATATATATATATATATATATATATTGGCCCCAAAAGGTGAGTTGACTTGACTTATTGCCCTGCTAAGTTTAGATAATTGTTCTCGCATGCGCAACAAATGATAATTAGAGCCAACAAAAATAACAACAACAACAAAAAGAGCGTGATTTTAGATTATAGATATTAACACATTTTTTATGGCATTGATCGCGTCTCGCACGCATTGGCCAAAGACACCTAAAGCGTTAAGTCGAGCTTGCAGAGCTACACTGCAATTAACTATATGTATGGAAATGCATACTTAAAACTGGTCAATTAAACTCTTTTATGGCTCTTTTACTCGATGTTTTAATTGAGTACTAAGTTCGTATTATCTCTAAACAACTTTCAAATTGAAAGCATATTATAGCCATTTTATTTTATAGTCTCAAGTTGAGTCTAATAGAAATGCTGTTTAAACTATTCGGAAAGTGGTTTAGCATAAAACTTGGCCTTAAGCCTGCCATTTGTTTTTCCTGTGTGCAAACTCCAAGCCATTTTCATTAGCTAAATATTGGTCGGAGAACATCAATTGGATTGCAGTGCTGAGCTTTGCCCCAAGGTGGCAACAGCGACAGCAACTTCAACGACAACTCAAACAACAACAACATTAACATCATTGTTTATGGAGGTAAATATGTATGTGTGTGGGGCAGTTGTTATGCTGCCGGTGTTTTTGCTAGCTGCTTAGGTTAAATTAGAAATAAAAGCTCTTTGCCTTAATGCATAACACATACACAAACACACACACAAATAAACAAGCAGCTGAAATTAAAGCTTAATTTGAGTGGAAAGTTCGAGTTAAAATTTGCCCACGCGTCGTATGCGCAATATGTGTTGTTAACGGCAACTGTTTTGACAACCCGCGCAGCTTTCGAAAGCTTTGACTCCAACGAGCTTTCGCTCAGTTTTGTGCTCCTGCTTTGGCGAGTATCCTTTGCTGCCGAACACTGAAACGAAACGCAACGAAACGATTTTTCCTGCAGTCTCCTCACGAATTTCGCCAGCAGCGGCTGCCCAGAAACCAAACAGCGGACGGTTGGCAACGCGCGTGTTTTTGGTTGGCAACTCAATAAAAAAAAAAAACAGAAAAAAAACAAGAAAATATTCCTTGAAAAAAGACAAATAGAAAATAACAGGCAGGCAGGCAGGCAGTCAGACAGGCACACAAAGTTAGTGTGGCTGTTTTTTTTGGGGGTGTACCGTTTTTGCTCTACCGCAACGCGTACAATAAAACCAATACGAAAATGAATTAGAAAAATATTTCTGTGTTTCTATGTGTGTGCGTGTGTGTGCGTGTGTGTGTGTGTGTGTGTGTGTGTGTGTGTGTGCGGTGTTATGTAAAGCGTGCAGCAGTATTCGCATTTATATCGAGAGTCAAAAAAAAAAAAGAAGGAAAAAGGAATGAATAAAAACCGAAAGCACAAAAATCCCCACGTCGCGCCCTGTGAGAGTGAAAATATATTCCTGTGTGTGCGAGACGCTGCCTCGTTGTTATCGTTCCCTCCTGCTGCTGCCGTTGTCGTTGTTGTTGCTGCTGCTGTTGCTGTTGTTGATGTTGTTGCTGTTGTTGCTATTGTTGATGTTGCTGCTGTTGTGGCTGTTGTTGTTGTTGTTGTCGTTTTTTGCTGATTGCGCACACGTATATTATGTAAATTATTATGTGCCAGGCAGCCAACGAGGCGAGCCATGACTTCGTCGCATTTTGCCGAGCACTGGCCCAAAGAACATGTCCAAATTCCACGTCCGCCCAGCCAGCCAACTATTCCAAATTCACGTCCACCATTCACGTTTTTATGTCGTCATCGTCCAGTGGCCACAATATTAAAAGTTTAGCGCCTATCAGCGAGTGAAAGCGCCTTGAATTCACATCTATCCAGATACCTTCTAAACACCCTCTCAAACTCATCCCTTAAGTTGGTGTCTTCGTACACTTTGAACATATTTTGGACTTTAATCACAGACAAAGCTTGTCAAAATCCGTTTCAAATTGGAAACGAAAATGGGTTTCTTACAATCCCAAAACTGCTCCAGGTAATTTTTCTTGGCGGTGCAAGTTAAGCACGATTCGTTTCAGCCTAAAATCAATTACGAACAGGTATTTAGCTATTATATACTATATCTATATATATTCTGTAGTTGATGTATAAAAATTCTTGAATCAATCCGAACTAATGCCAAATTATAATTATTTCAATAATAACTGCAAAATTTGACTTTATTTTAAGTACTTAATTCAACAATTGTTGTTACTGCTTATAAGGATTGAATTCACATTTAAGCCACAAATAGAAGAGAATGTTTGTCTAAACGTTTTGCTGAGTGTAGGAAGAAAAATTACATGCGTTGGCCTTCTCTTTGTGTTGCTTTTGGCCCACAAGTCTCTTGGCGTTTATTTTTGGCTGGGATTCGCGAAAGACGCGTTTCGTTCCTATCTTCGTACACCTGAGTGTCTTGAGTGGGTGAGTGTGTGTGCGTGTGTGCGAGTGTGTGTGTGCGTGTGTGTGTGTGTGTATGAGTGGGTATGGTTGTGTGTGTGTGTGCGTGTGTGCTTGAACAAAGTACAATGTGGCGCACATATAACACAAGGATGCCGACTGCCAACTAAATTGTTAGCAACTTTTGCCCGCCTCCCCATTCCCCCCTTCTAACTGTGTCTGTTGTGTTGTATGCCGCCATCTTTGGACGCTTTTAAAGCAATTTATTATGCCTAGCAGCACATTTACACACCCACAACACACACATACACACATGTCTCGCATCTAATGAATAATGTTATTCAAAACAGTATCTACAACATTTGCATATCCAGTGAAGTCGACAACAGTCAACGACCAAGCATATTTTCTCCTGACTTTTCATCCAGCTTTAACTCACTCAGCATTCAGTTAATTCCATTGAGCATATTGGAAACGTTTCTGTCCGACGATTCTTAGCAATTCATTTTCAGCAACAGTTTTGATTAATTGATACGTTTTCAGCCAACTAATTGGATGTGCAGACAATCAATTGGTTTAAATGTAGCCGTTTATTCACTTTAGTTAATTTCAATCGTATTTTATATAAGTTCACAATTATGGCTTTCATATGTCGCATAAATTGCCAGTTGACAGAAAGTTTAAATGCTTTGACTTAAATGCAAATTCAATAATCAGAAATTCTGTGTGTGCCTAAAATGGACAGAAGTATTTTGCGACTGTTGCAGAGGATATTAATGGAATGCATTCGCAAGCAATTTATGAATTATTCAAATAAGTATTTCATCATTGATTTTAAATGCCATCTGCAAGCGGTTTCAATAGTCGATTATCATAAGTTTGTGAAACCGAAGCCGAGTCTCAATGGCAGCTGCGCTTTGATCATGGTTTACCGTCCTGATTAAAACTTAGTTCCAAGAAAACGCATCTCTGAGAGTTAGAGTTTATTATCATTATTGTTTTGAGGATTGCTCCTGAATGTCAATTTAGAGATTTATTTAAGTCAATTTGCAATAACTCCAGATTTCGTTAGTGATTGCAGCTAGTTTAAAGTTTTACTTCGGGCAGTACGCCTGCAAGGCTATTAAATCTTTATCTTTGGCGCGTAGGTAATAAATTTAATTAAATTTCACAATTTTATTGTTTGCCATTTATTATCTATTATCTATTAGATAAATAACTACATGAACTTTCACTCGGCTTTGGTTGCAGCTGTTGAGGCCACACACATGAGCGCACGTACACATAAATCTTAATGTAATTTCACGAAATGTTTCTGCCAGCTTCTCCATTTACGTCACGTCATGTTCGCTCATTTCAATTCTAATTTTCATAATTTCATAATGGCCTTACCTAATTTTAGGCAACCGCCAAATAGGCACCAAGCCACAGCACTCCTATCTATCTATCTATCTATCTGGTAGCCCGTCTTTTATACCCTTCTAAATGCCCCCAATGCGCACACCACCCAGTCGACAGTCGACAGTCGCAGCAGCAATTTTCATTTGCATTGAAGGCTGCCACTTGATTCGTTCAGCTGCATGTGAAATAAGAATTAGTGCATGTGAGCAAGTGAATTACATTTGAGTGCATGAAACATTTGCAGTCGTTGACTTGATCATTATTTTCTGCGCTTTGCAGATGATTTATAATTTTGTTGTAGTACACTTGTTTTGCCATTTTGTTTTGCGGTTCGACATCTTCGCATCTCTCCGCAATTAAAAGTTCAGACAGCACTTGAATCGGCATCAGGTAATTGCAGTTGGCAAGTCATCAGCTGAGCGTATAATTACCAAACTCATTATGTGTCATTGTCACGCTGCTGCCTCTTATGTTGCTGCTGCATTTAGTTTTGCTGCCACATCTTCGACGACTGCCACAGTTGCGGCCCAAAAGTTTTCGCTTAAGCTGTTTGGTTACTGAAGAACTGTTGGCCAAACTCAGCATGAGAGGCAGCAAACTCAACCTCAACCTTAACTGCAACACAGACACACACACACACACACAAACCTCTAAGCCCAAAGTCAAGCAGTCAAAGTGCATTTCATTAGGTATTTATAGCATTATAATGCCATTGCCCATGCGGCGTATGTGTAATATTTCAAAAACTAACTTCAAAATACAAAAAGTACACTGAGACAGCAGAAAGAGTAGTTTCTTCTTTATTCAGTAATGTTTGTTTTCATTTATGTAATATTCACTGAAACCAAATGTGTACTTATTTATGAACTCTTAATGAAGTTCCATTCAAGTTATAAATAAATAACTAATGATGGGTTTTTGGCGAGTGTACGTTTGAAATTTAAGCTGGACTTAAGTAAATTTTCCAAAGAACAACAAAAGTCGCCTGCTTGTGGGGCAAGGGTCAAACAAACAAAGGCTTCTGGGTCAAAAATTGGCAAATACTCAAATTTATGGCGGGTTACAAAATTGTGAGCTTTGTGTCTGTGTTAGTGTTTGTGTGTGTGTGTGTGTGTGTGTGTGTGTGTTTTTAGTTTTATGTGCAGCATAATCAATAACAATTTACATTTCTACAGAATTCATAGAAGGGAAGCAAGCCGAGCTGAAGCTAAAAGTTGCTCCTTTACGCACGCACACACTCAGAAAACTACACACACACACACACACACACAACCACGCAACATAACAAAAGGAAAGCAAAATCGAAATATATATTTATATATATATATATATGTGTATATATATATATCAAATGCCAAATGAATTCGTCCAGCATGGCAAGTGCAAAGAAATGGAAGAATAGAAAATGGAACAAAACAAAATAGCACATAAAAATAACGATATATCGCAGATGTTGTTTTTGGACACTCGTGGGTGGTTTGAACAGTTTCTGGCTATAAATATGCATAACTGAGAATATGAAGAAAGTTTTATGGTATTAACTTGCAATACTATTTGTGCAGCACTTTACATTTAAATTCAAAAGAACCTCTTGGACCATAAGAGCCTTTGCCTTACTCTGGCTCAATTATAATTCATTTTAAGCCTTATATTTACTTTGCACAAAAGGATTTTTCTTTTAGTTCATTCATCCTTCAGCCTTTTGTTCGTGCACAATTTTAATTCAATTCTCTGTCGCAACTCTCGCCATAGTTGTTCGGACAAGCTGTCCAGGAAAATGCAAAACAAATATACCATAAACAAAAGCTTGTAGCATACAAAAAGACGGACACACACACACACATACATACACACACAAAACAAACACACAAAACACAGAAACTGTCACATACACGGCAGACTTTAGCGACAACTATTAGAGAAAAATATTTGTGCCCGCCTTTTGTTTCCACGTGAAGAGCACAAAAACGTCGCAAGGCGAGAACAAGAGAGTAGGAGAAAGGGATAGATCGAGAAGGGGTTGTGAGGGTGAGGGCCGGCTGCGAGCCATAAACATGGCACACATCCTGCAGGCACACGGCGGACCCGAGTGGCTTTTGTGCTGCCAAAAACGGAAATGGGTAACAGCAGCAAATGCAAAAGCCGTAGTTCTCTAACCTCAGCTGTGTGGCAGAGTGTGTGTGTATGTGTGTGGGTGTGTATGTGTGTGTGCGAGTGGGTGTGTGTGTGTGAGTGGGTGTGTTGTTTTTGCGTGCAAAGTATTTAAATTGGTATGCAACATGAATGACAGCCGCCGTCGCTCATATTTCTATGATAAAGTCCTGGCTTTTTTGTGTGTGTGTGTGTGTGTGTGTATGTGAGTGTCCTTACTCTGCCTCGTGCCCTTTCGGTGCCTCTGCCTTGATTTGAATTTTTCACTTCTGACGGCTGCAAATAAATGTGAGGCATTAACGCATGCCTAGGCGCCAACAGCAACAGCATCCAGCAGCCAGCACCAAGCAGTCAGCAGCAGCTACACTTAAAAAAAATAATTAAATTCATACATAACTCAAGTGCCAAAGGGTTGAGCATAAAAGGAAAACCACAAAATTCGTGGTCTTAAATCAAAAACTTTACCTTGAATGCGATATTTTTTCGCGTTCTTTGAGTGAAAATGCTTAGAATGAGTTTGATACATATCGATTCATGATCGTTGCTTATATAAAGAAATTTGGATGATTAAAAATATTCACAGTTACATAAGACTCTAAATTTTGTAGTTGTTGTTTTGCTGTGATTTAGATTCGCATTTCTCTGGGTGCATATGCAGCTGTGGGGCTTATGTTATCGCCACGTTGTTTGGCGTGAGGCAATTTCGTCTTTCAGCTTTCAGCTGGGATGCCGCTGCAATGACTTATTTGGCTTCCACACAGCCGCTCAGCTTTTTGCCATCATCCTGTTTGCTAATTTACCTGCCCAGGTGTGTGTGTGCGTGTGTGTGTGTGTGTGTGTGTGTGTGTGCTTCGCAGGCTGTGCTTCAGTGTGCATTCGATAATCACCTAGCCTGCAGTTGACTTGGGCTTAATAGCCACCCAACAGATGTCGCAACTGCTTCGCCTGTCGCTTGTCAATTTCGCATGTAGACAGGACATGCTCAAAAGGATGCATCCACTATTCACAAATGCTGCTACAACATGCCTAGCACCCAATACTACATGAGGCCAATCAGGCCGATGTCTACCCTGCTATAAACAATGGCAAAAAGTGAAAGCAACAAAAATCTTCATCGTCAAGTGTCATTCTGGGCGGAAGTTGGCATCCACTTAAACAACACACACACATACACACACATATATACACACACACATACACACACCCACTCTCACAGCATCTGTCTATTAGTGTGCGTATGTTTTTCTATCCTCTATCGCACTGAGCCCTGTCTCTGACAATGAATATTTATGCTTGTTGTTGGCCTCATGTTATGTTTTGTACACTGAAAAACTGGCAGCTCTATGAACAGAGCATTTTTTGAGAGCAACCCAACCCCGCACACCCTTGCACCCCTCTTGCAACCCTTCGCACTCACTCAGCAATGTTTGTTTGCTGGCTGTGAATTGAAGTGCACTGTCAGCCAAATCAAGTGTGCAACTTTGAATTGTTTCCCAGAGTGTTCGACCCTGAGAAACCTCCAAAAATACCTTCTTTTTTTTAATATCACATTTGACCATTCTTATTTTGATTTTGCCGGTTTTTCCGGCTTTCCATCATAAAATAGGCTAAAGAGGGCTTAGCCAAGATTTTGAACAGCCCGTCAGCTTTAGTCCTGTTAAGTATGTAAGGATTTCGAGGTCCAGGCAGCCTTTCCTTTCATTTTTTGCGTAGCAAATTATTGGATTTATTTTGTGCTCCAAATATTTAAAGACTCGTAATTTAATCACATCTATTTTGTCGGCATGAATCAAAGCTCTGGTTTTGTTTTTTACATATTTAAATATTATTTAGAAAAATAATTGTTGGTTTTTTTTAACTGTTTTGCTTTGGACTCTTGAGCAGGCCAATAGTCAGAGATCGTTTTGAAATTCTGTATGAATTAACGCTAGTGCATCCATGGAGCCATGCTCTATGAAGTGGTCTATGCATATTACGTAGAGAGACAGAGAAAGGGACTCTAATTAGTAATCTGAGTGAGCTGTCAAATGCGTTTAGTTTAGACCAGCATTGGTTTTGGCCAATTGCTGATTTATGTCTGTCGGTTTAATTTTGCATGAGAAACTATGTTGTTGCTGTGGTTGTGGCTGCTGCTCGATTTCAATTTTATCGATTGGCCACGAAAACAGATTGCCATCCACTCTCATTACTTACACACACGAGCACACACACACACACGCACACACGCACGCACACGTACACGTACACTCGCACAGCATCAGTTTTGATTGAGATGCTTTTAATTACATTCAATTGTTTGCAATTGCAAATTTATGACGCTGTTCATCTTTCAGGCGAAATCACAAATAATATAAACAGTGAATTTATGTGTTGTTTTTACAAACAGAAATGATGTGCCACAATGTGTTGCAATGCTGAATGAAGTGTCCTTGCAAATTGTTGGCCATTTGCGAGCACAAATATTATGCAACACTTTTCGCCCCAATAAGTATGCCAGTAAGTCCCCAAAGGGCAACTTACACATAAAAAAAAGCATTCACACACACACACACACACACGCACACACACACCCTCAGTCACAGAACTCACCCGTTGACAACTCATCAAAGCGTCTGTGAGGCCGCCGGGGCAAGGTCATGTGCCAATAGCCCACAGGCGCTCAAGAAAATGATAAATAAAAAAGAAAAAAGGTTTTTTCTTTTACTTATTCTTTTTTTCAGCTGCTTCTTATCTGCTAACCCGCAGCGCTTCACATTGTAGTTGGATGGTGTGTGTGTGTGTGTGTGTGCAACTTTGTCAACATTTCCATAGCCCGCTTGTGCTTGTGTGTGCGTTTGTATTAGCGTCTCTCGAAAGTATTTGCTGTCTTTT
Source organism: Drosophila cognata (assembly GCA_035041535.1). Taxonomy (NCBI): domain Eukaryota; kingdom Metazoa; phylum Arthropoda; class Insecta; order Diptera; family Drosophilidae; genus Drosophila; species Drosophila cognata. The sequence goes on along the minus strand of JAWNLC010000571.1, from coordinate 3,525,167 downwards.
GCCTCTGGCTCCCACTTGTTTTTTATTGATTTTCCTCTCTTTTTGTTTCCTTCGTTAATTTTGTGGCTCGGTTCCGTTTACTTTTTCTTTATTCTTCTTGCTACTTCCGCTTCCACTTGAAATCTGCTGCCTGATAAGTATTTATAATTGCACTTAACGTATTACGAGTGCCCCAGAGAGCAGCAGAGAGCGAGTCAGAACTTTGCAGGCGCACCTCATTTGGCCTGGCCTGGGGTGTATCCTTCACAGTAATAATTAAGTTGCCCCATTGGCCAGTTGGCTGGACAGTTGAGTCGCTGGCATACTTCAGCTTGCAACACGCTCTCAAGTGAAATGGCTCGTTGAGTGGCTGATGCCCCGCGGCCCCAGTGGATCGTGGCTCAATGCTGCGGCTCCGTCTGCGGCTGCTCCATCTGTGGTTATCCTCTTTCTCTCATTAGTCGAGTGACACTTACATCCAAATGATAATGACGTCATTGCGGCCTGCAAATGCCAATGGCGATTACAATTATTGTTGCATGCGCAACGCCAATTAATACGCGATTTTAAAACCAAGTGCTGCAATGTCAAGCTTAAGCTGCGTGCCTCAGTTAAAGTTTTAATACGTCCGAGACGGACATCTAGTTATAGCCAGTTAAAGACAAAATTGGCTTTAACTTTTGAGTTTATCTTTTCGCTTTCGTTTTCTTTTTTTATTTATGGATTGTCATTATTTCAGAAGAGTCAAACAAAGTTCGCTAATTTATTTCATATTTATTATATTTTGATGAAATTGAGTAATTCTAATTAGATGGGCTGGGCAACACCGTACATATTATGTACGTATGTACTCACATGATTGTCTATTTTTAGTACATCAAATGCAGCTCAGTCTGTGATTGCGTTAGCTTTTTCTGCTCCGCGTTCTATTTATAGCCAAGCTAATTGGCACATTCCACATTGCGTATGCGCAGTAATTATCGTGATACATGTTGAAGGCTACAATTTGTAGCTCACATGGAAATGCCAATTGAGCTGGAATTGCGTGGAGTGACGCTTATTAGCAAAATGTCTAGTTTTTCGACTGCATTGACTACACACACCATCCCATTCGCCAACTAGATTCACTCAATCCTTTAGCGAGCGTTGGCATTTGACAGCACTTAATAGCATTTGCATAGCTGAACTAACCAAATGCAAATTTGCCAGTGAACTTCTCTAAATGGCAACAAAACTGTGGCAGTATGTAAACAACGCAAAACCAAATGCACAGAATGGATCTCTAATTCGGTCGACGTTGTAATACGTTGGGTAAATAAGAATAGTATTACATGACAGGAGTGCGCATCATTGAATGAGTAATTGGGATGTATCCTACTTATAAATACATATACCAATACATAAATACATATATATATATTCATTATGATTTATGTATGTGTACATCTGTAGTCGCAATCAGTGCCATTTATATGCACATAAATTGATGGGCGGGCATAAGAAAAAGCAAACGCTGTTTCTTATGCAGCAGCAACATCGTTATAGGGCGTGCATAAAAAATACACTTGGGGTTATTTTTCATGCTCAAATTAGTGGCGTCCATCACACATGAAAGCGGCACAGCAATACAGCCACACAACCGCTGCAGAAGGAACAGTCGCTGAATACCACAATACAGCAAGTCCAGACTGAGTGGCAGCCAAGTCCTGTGCCTGACGATACGGCTGCTTGTTGTTAAATCGTCATCGATTTTTTATACCCTGCACTCATTAAATGGTTATGAGCGGATTGATTAATGTTTTACTAGCCGAAAGGAAGCAAGCTTCCACTTTGTACATATATATATATACTGTTGTTAAGTTCTAGTCCTGTAAGTTGAGCATTTCTCCTTACATACATACCTTCCATTTATCATGTATATATAAGAAGACGAGCGTTATTTGCTTAATGAGTATCTGTTACTCATGGCCAACTTACGGATTGCAACTTGTGTTGTTATTACTGTTCTGGCTGTTTATTATTGTTCTGCTGCCAATATTTTATTTGTGCGTTTGCTTTCGGCTACATCTTTCAGCGAGGACTGCGCCAGTTGGAAAATGCTGCCTCTGAAGCGTTAATTGAAAGCCATACAAATTGTGGGCCCGGCTCGAAGGCAATTATAAAATGGCTTGCGTTGGCTAGTTGCCTGGCTGCCTGGCTGGCTGGCTGGCTTGGTTGGCTTGGTTGGCTTGGTTAGTTGGTTGGCTGGATGGTTGCTCGGTCGCAGACTGTTTGGCCAGCAATCTGGGCTGGTTAGTTGGCTAGCCCGGTTTGCTGTTGATTGTAGCGTAAAATGGCCACCCCGAAGGCTGCTAATGCCATGATTTAACATTTGTCGGCACAGCAGGGCATACACACACACACACACACACATACAGACACACACACACACACACATGCATAGAAATACAAGTACTGTGCTTGTGTTTAAATCCCGGATCAATTGTTTATTTATTGCGCAACATTTTCAACAGGATTTTGCTTTTAATGCACGAACGTCGACATTTGTGCCAAGTTGTATTGTGCTGTCAGACGCTCTCAACTTGGCTCTTACGCTCTCCCAGCAGCCATGAGGCAAGCTGCGCCCCAAAGTATGCAATGTATGTGCAATTTTTTAAAATCGATTTCCAGCTACACGAAATACGAAATGATATTTGCAGTTTATAATTCATTTTGCAATTGCATTTGAACGTCACTTATTTCATTTACGACACACAGCCACACACACGTATGTGAATTCCATTTCAAATAATTGGATGGCGCTGGTCAATTGCATGAAATGCATTTTCCCGCTGTATTCGTTATCGACAGCGGCTCATCTGACAGCTTCACGTCTGTCTGCGGTAGATTTCGCTTGTGTGGTCTTCGCCCTTACATGTACATATACATACATATATATATATATATAATTTCAGATATAGCTTCAACTGCGACGGCTTCGTAATTGAAGCAGAAATTGTCATGTTTAATTGCGCTTGTGGCTGTCAAGCCAGTTTTGCTAACTTGGCCTTTCGCCTCGAAATCATTATCAATTTGCCATGTTAATTAAGTTTTTAGGCCAGAGCTGGATAAATACATATTATAAAAGCATTTAAATCAATGTTGGGAAAGAAACATTTGAATTTGCTTTGCTCGAATATACAATTTTGTGTAACTCGAATTTTTAATGAGCTCGGAGAAGAAGTTAATTCCCTGTCGAATGGAATTAAAAAGAATTTTTTATATTTTCGATTTTCTAGCTTATAAAAAACCCAAATTCTTTGTGCTCAAAACATGTATTTATTGTAAAACAAAGCCGCTTCACTTAATTAATAATAGATTATTGCATTTTTCAAAAATGCTCTGCTCCATTTTATAACTTTAGCATGCAAGCAAAATATTATTAAATTCTTTAAATATTTGTATGGAAAATCATTGGGCAAATTGAATTCCATTCATGCAACATTTTTGTGGAAATCCACTTTTTGTTTGAATTTTTTGTATACCGTTAGAAATTCATCGGAGATTTTTCACAGCTCTAAGCAATTATTTATTGCGTCGGACAACAAACCAATATAGACATGCATAAATTGTTTAAAGCTACAATTGAAATATTACAGTCAACATTTTGAATAAATAAACAAGACGAAACGGGAATTTGAGGCTATCCGAAGATTACATACCCTTGTAGACCTTGCATTATATAAATTTTATATTCAGATTTTGTACGAAGTAAATTTTTATCATCTGTGTAGTTATAGTCAGAGGAAAAGTCTCACAACTTAAGACTTATCCTTGGGCAGATATTTCTATATCTGAAACACATAATTACACATTTTGTGAGTTTGGTTTTGGATATCTTGGTAAAGAAAACCATTTTAATATGACAGCTTTATAGTATATTAGTCTGATCCGGTCGCCTTCAACGTCATAAGACTATGAGTCAAAAAAAAGGTTATATATATCTAGGGTATTAATAGAGTTCACTCAGAGATAGTTCTACTTTGCGTCTAATGAAATAATTGGTGTGTCTACAATTGCATTTTCAATTTGCATCTCTCGTTTTTTTTTTTTGTTGTCTTTGTTGACTTTCGCCCACTGACCAAAATTGAGAGGCATAAATCTGCTGGTGTCCCCAATAAAAATAGACATATTTTCACACAGTTTTCAACTGCAGCAACTGGGCGAGCGGAATATTTTCTTTTCTCCCTCACTCTCTCTCTCTCTCTGTGGCGATGGGATGGGATGGATAAACCGAGCATATCACGAATAAAAACACAAAAAAGAATGATCTAAACAACAAAAGAGACTCTCGCCACATTTCATTTTGAAAATGAGTTTGCAACGCGTAATTGAGTTTTCACATCCAATCAAAAAATAATAAAAGTCTAGTGAAACAAAAGGAAAAACAGATTGGAAAAATCGTTCAGCATTGAATTATTGATAAGGCCAATTAAATTATAAATTAATTAACGTGAGCGCGTGAACAAAAACGAAAGCGAAAACATGTTTGGCTGCATTTATCAGCTGTGGGACTGGTAAGTAGATAAAAGCCATGCTAAACCCCATGCATAATTATGCAATTTACTTGCAACACTCTGCGTCCGTGCCACTGTGCGACCTGACCGATGCGAGGAGGCTTTCGCGTTGCACTCAATCAATTAACGTCAATTACGCGCTGAGTCAGTCGCATCCCCAGTTGGTGCGGATTTAGCGTTGCTCTTTGGTCACAAATTGGAAAAGCCTCCTCATCGTTGACGTCGCATACAGCTTTACCGCTTGTCCACGCAATTGAATTAATCTCGCCAACCTTTGCTCATTGAAACGACATCGTTCAAAATCTGAAAACTGGGTCATTTTTACAATCTGCTCTCAGAAAAATTTATTTTTCAAGTTTTTCCGATTTTATTATTAAATTATACTCAATCTCAATTTTACAGTCACAATTTGACATTTCTGTTAAGACAAAAAATGATATAAAATTGATATATTTCTTGTAAATTAATTTTAGGTTGGAAGCGCCACCGCTCTTCACCGCCGGCACCATGGACGCCAAAAAGCTGCAACAGTTGCAGGCGGCAACTGCACAGCAGCAAAAGAAACTGCCACTCGCCTATCAAACGAATCTAATTGATTATCGCACGGCGACACATTCGCCCGCCGGCTACCATCTGCAGTCACAGGCGCTCTACCAGCAATCGCCGACGGCGACCTCATCCAGCGGTGGGGGTCCGCTCTCACCCATCGATATGCAGCCGCAGGCGAAGCATGGTCTGCTCAAGCACAATCATGGTGGCAATTCGAGCAGTTCGCACAGTTCACCATATCATCAGTCGTACTCGAGTGGGGGTGGCGAGCAAATATATCAGTCGCCGACGGAGCGCACTTATCTGGCGGCAGCCGGACGTCTGCAGGCGAGCAATGCGACGGCAGGACAACATCCCATATCGGCGCTGCAGGCGCAATATCAACAGTTGCAACAGGCCAAGATGCAGGCACAGTTGGTGACGCAAAGTGAGGCACAGCAGCAGCAGCAGCGAACGTTTGCAATGCGGCAGGCAATGAATCCACCCACAGCCCATTATCACATGAGTCAATCTTCGAGCATGGTGTCCAACATGACATTGCAGCAGCAGCAGCAGCAGCAACTGCAACAACAACAGCAGCAGCAGCAGCAGCAGCAGCAGAGAGCTCCTCCATCGACTCTTAATCTAGGCAATCAATATCAGGCTGCCTCGGGTCCTTTGAAATTGCAACAGCAGCAGCAGCAACAACAACAGCAGCAGCAACAACAACAGATGCCCAAGCACTATCAAGAGCAACTCTATGCACAGCAGCAACAACAGTTGCAGCTCCAGTTGCATCAACAACAACAGCAACAGTTGCAGCACCAGCTGCAGCAACAACAGCAGCAACAGCAACACCAACAACAGCAGCAGCAACGTCATAAGCCAGAGCTACAAACGCCCGGCAGCGAACATGGACCCGTCTACATCCAACAGAATCATCCTGGCCATGTGGTCAATCAGGCCTGTCAGACTCAAATCTCAACTGTAAAACCGAAACCCACTCCCAGCTCGGAGGAGTCCTCATCCGCCTCCACGCGCAGTCCAACTCATGCTCCCCTAGATCGCAAAAAGAGCATTGGCTCTGGGCAGGCACTCAAGTCTCCGATTACCAAGCGACCACCGACGACTCCGGTCACCCTCTCTGGCTGGCTGCACAAACAGGGCTCGGATGGATTGAAGGTGTGGCGCAAGCGTTGGTTCGTCCTCGCCGAGTACTGTCTGTACTACTACAAGGGACCCGAGGAGGAGAAACTATTGGGTTCGGTGTTGTTGCCCTCATATCGGGTGTCCGCCTGCCTGCCGGAGGATAAAATCTATCGCAAGTTTGCCTTCAAGTGCGAACATCAGAATATGCGCACCTATTGGCTGTCTGCCGATAGTGCCGATGCCATGATGCAGTGGGTCCGAGCTCTGGCTGCCGCCAGCATGATGCAGGCACCCAGTAGCGGTGAATCGGAGCCCAGTGTTAACTCCTCGCTGAATCACAGTGGGGAAAACTCCGACTCGGGCATACACACATTGCAATCTCAGCCAGGCAAGGGTCAACTGACGCCTGCTTCGGATAATCCCGGTGGTGGTGCCCAGCCACTGTATGCGAATGCACCACCCAAGCCGCGTAGAATTAACGATGGCGGCTACTCCTCGCCGTCGCCCGAGCACAATGAACAGCAGCCAGTGCCACCTATTCGCCGCACCGGTGGCATGCTGTCCCCCACGCAGCAGCTCTACCAGCAACGATCTCAGCAGCAGCAGCAGCCTCAGCAGCATCATGCCATCTACGATACACGAACCGGCCATGTGTCGACGGCGTTGCAGTTGCAGCAGGCACAGCAGCAATACTCCCTGGATCATCTGGAGGCACAGTTCCAACAACAACACCTGGACATGGAGGAGCAGATAGCTCGTTTGCAGCAGCAGCGCGCAGTGGAGGAGATCTATGGTGAACGAGATCTCTACATGGCTAAGATGATGCAGCGCGGTGGCGTCTATCCGAATCAGCAGCAACTTCAAGCGGAGCGGCGCACACCAGATGCCTATGGTCGCTCCAAGCAGCAGCGAATGTTTGCCGCCGCAGCTGCAGCAGACTACGAGGACATTTACAACATGTCGCAGCTGGCAGGAGCGGGTGGCGCCATCTCCGCTCACGAGGCGCTGCTCCAAGAGGCAGCCAGCTATCGGCGGCCACTCAGCCCGCCCAGCTACGATGGCAGCAAGCATGTGCCAGCAATGCCACAGCGCTACACGCCCAACCACATGGAGGTAAGTCATATAAACTAGATATAGAAAAAAGTAGAAATATGCAAATTGCTCAGAATTAATTTACATATTTTGTGAAATTGAAAAATTACAAACTTGAATTCAATTCAAGAAGTTTTCATTTCAGAAGAGAAAGTCTTGAAATGTAATTTTACCAGCTCAAATCAAAAATGATATTGTACAGGAAGTATGAAGAGGATAAACTTTGGCCACTGTGGATAATATTTTAATATATTCCTGGTTCATTATTTTTGCGTAGTTTTCTTATTTCTATGGAAATATCTCATACGCACCGTCAAACCGCTTGAGTTGGTTTAGTGCGTTTCACAGTTCGCTGCACTTCATCCTTTTTCCTTTTTGCGGCTGTCGGTGCTAAGGTTAGCACAACAAATCATCTCATGTCGTTGCGCCACTTGATGCGCTCACAGACTGAAACTTAGTCGAATAAAAGGGTAAAAACTTGCACGCTACCACTGTGGGTAAATGTGGGCCAGAACCCATTACGAACTAAACGAGTACAGGCAGCAGCAACTGCCCTACTAAAAACTTTACCTCAGCACGTGGCTAGAAGCTTTTACTTGGCAGACACTTACTGCCAAAGAGTGGCGGAGCACAATGAATTCGACATCAAGTTTGAGCTGTGTAGCAAAAAGGGAGATTTACTTTTAAAGAATAGTTAGCAGAAAACTCCTCATGTTGCACCAAGTCAAACAATAATTTAGATTTGTTGTGTAGTTCCCTGATTTTAGTGCCCTAAGCAATATCCAATACATATCGCACTGTCAACAAACATCACTTTAAACTTTCATTGAACTTTGGCAACCCATCTGATTGTCCGTTTTCGCTGCAGGATTAGAAATCTTTTATAATGTTGAAACACGTCTTAAAGTTGCCATGTCATATAATAGTTCTCGCACGATACCATCAATTTTATTTGCATGATGGCAAAAGTTGCTGGCTTGGGATAACTTTTGAAAAACAAAGTGATTGATGGAAATGCGTTGAAAATATGACACACATCAAGTTGATAGATTACATTAACGATGCGATGCACATTATCGGTTTTGAGAGCACAGATGAGTTCTATATATTATTAAGGTATGTGTTCCGTAACTAACAGGAATTGCAAATGGCAAAAATGTTTTTTTTTTACCTTGATTACTTCTCAAATATTCCTTTACTAAAATGCAAATATTGAGTGAGTTTGGGGAAACTAATTTAGAATGTAAATTTTGTGTAGCTCGAAACTTCAATTTCAGTTAGCTATGCCGAAAAGATCTTAAGCAGCTGGAGCTGAAATTTTCAAATGTGAAAGCATTAAAAATTCAATTAGTTTACATTTATTTCTTGCTTTCAGCATTTCAAATTAAATATTATAATTTATTTTGGCAAAGCAGCAAAGGTTGTTGGCAGCTAAAAAGAAAATGTTTGCAGCTGCGAAAAATGACGATTGGTGTAAGAGAATAAAGTTATGCATAAACTTTGTCTTAGTTCCTCGATATGCAACTAAACTCCTTGAGCTAGAGTAGTAGTAAAAACTAAAATCGCCTATTAAGAATCTGTCAAAAGTCGCGCTATTCCACAGAAAATCAAGAAAAACGATTTATGATTGCATTTTGGCAGAGCATTGCGATTGCGGGACTGTCTCAAACACTTAGGGGGAGCAGCTTGTTTTAAAATTTGCCGAGCTTACAGTTTTCAAAGACTTGGGTCGTAAGTCCTTGCCGCGTCTGCCGCGCCCACTAATTAGACTTTAGTGTGTCAGTGGGCTGTTGCTAAATTGCAGACATTTGGTGCTGAACTCACTCTCTGCTAACTGCCACAAATGCCACAGTGGCGCATGCCGCGACTCCTAAAGTGCAACTTTATGGAGTGCTCGCCCCTTCGCCCCCGCGTTGCAGTTGCTGGCTGCAGCTGCTCTTTGTGGGTCAGCCAGGAAATGAGTCGCGTGCATGATTTATGCGCCTGGGCCCGAAGCAGCTGTGCATGCCTCATGGTCGCGAATACCCCTCACATAAATATATATGTACATATGTATATATATATATATATATATATATGTGTTTATATAGGCCATGCCAATTTGCCTGTCGGCTCGTTTAAGATGCACAACTCAAACTCACTTTACTGCCCAAAGTCTAAATCATGAGTGGCGATTTCGTTTAAAAATCAATTTGTAAACCCTTGCTAATTTCTGCCAAATGGTGGTTGGAGTTATACAATGTTGAATCTATTTTATTTGTATATATTCATTTATTAATAGAAACATATTTCATTATTGCAAGCTGAAAATGTGATTATCTAAATATAGAAAAAGAACAAATTCACTGATAATACAACATAAAAAAAAATACAAAAAATGTACAAATGTCAAACGATAATGCCGAAACCCGGGATTGAACCGGGGACATTTAGATCTTCAGTCTAACGCTCTCCCAACTGAGCTATTTCGGCGCTGTGATAGTCTTGTCACTAATTATCGTGTAGAGGCACGCTTCTAATGGAGTGTTGTGAGAGTTAGGCAAGCTCAACTGCAGTTGCCCAAATAAATAAATGAAAATGTATGCAACAAAATATTAACCCATGATAAACCGTTTTTTTTTTTTTTGTCGAACAGCCAACTGCGGCGGATCAACTAATCAATACTATGGACTTGCGTGCTCGAAGCGCAGCTGCGATTGTGCGTCCGCACTCCGCTGACTTTCTGGAGTATGAGGCACGTGCCGAGGCCGCTGCTGCTGCCGCTGCCGCCGCAATTGCGCAGAGCAAGCATGAAGCGGGACGGGCACCGCGACCCAAATCGAGTTTGGACATAAACCGCACGCCCGATAGTTTCTACTACTCGGAGGCCAGCTATGCGGAGAAGATGCGCAAAAGTGCTCTGTATGTGGGTGGTGCTGGTGCTGGTGGTGCAGCTGCGCAGCCACAGCAGGCAGGCAGTTATCGCACAGTTGCTGGTGAATTTGGCAACAACACCATTGGCTATGAGAATCCCTATGAGCGTGCTTACAAGCGTCAGGAACTGCTCGCCGAGGCACAGGCCCAGGGTGGTGCCGCATGCAGCATGCCGCGCATGAGTCGCTCGGCCAGTCAGGGTGCAGGTGGTGCACGTTCCGTTTCTACGCACGCCCAGCAACAGCAGCAGCAGCTGCAGCAACAGCAGGTGGCTGGACAGGATGAGGATTTGCCGCCGTTGAATGTGCATCCGGGCTCGATATTTCCACCCTCGATGTCCACGCAGGAGATCATAAGCAAGAACGAGCTCTTCCTGCGCTCTGCAAGCGCGCGCTTACCCAAGCGTAATGGTGGCCTAGATGATGATTATTCGGCCAGCAATTCGGTGGCGACATCACCCACATCCGGTGGCGCTGCCCCCTCGCCGCACAATCCACAGGATGGCGAACGCAAGCGGGAGGAGTCAATGAAACGCCTGCTGGAATGGAAACAGCGCATGCTACAATCGCCACTGACCCGCAAGGGCGTCCAGCAAGGTGGCAGCAATATGTCTGCAATGTCCAAGCTGGGCAGCAATCCGAACATTTTGCTCGCCTCCACAGCTGTGGCTAGTGGTGCACGCTATGCACCACATGCGGGCAAAACGGGACTCGTTGTTGCAACACCAGCCAACTCTGGCGCCGCAACCGCCTCCTCCTCATCGGGCATACAACGTTCCCGATCGGAAACGCATGCAAATGTTGGACCCGGCGGAGTGGTGTACAACAGCTACTCCTCGGATGATGAGGGTGAGTCTGCCCCCAGAGAATTGATTCTGTTTATTTATTTATGAAATGCACATTGCTCTCCCCCATTTTGCTTTGCTTTAAGTCTTTTGTGCTATCGACGCCTGTTTGTTTTTGGGCTACCTGTCTACATATTTGCTACTGTAACACTATCTCTCTCTATTGTTGCGCTCTGTCTATCTCTCTCTCTCTCTCTCTATCTAACTGTCTACCTCTCCTTCTATGTATCTATCTCATTTTGCAGATTTACCTTTGTTCTGGCGTAGTTTCTACTTTTACTTTTGTTAGCTCTTTGGCTTTGCTCTCCTGTTGCAATTGTAGTGCCTTTTAGCTACCTTGAAGCTACACTCAACGAAATAAATGTGTATCATAAAAAGTCTAATATGAAAATATTTTTAAATATCCATAAATATTGACTTGCAGAATAAACTTCATTGAGTGCATAAATTCAAATATAAGAAAACTTTTATTCAGACTTACGTTTGCTATAATTTCAAGTTCAGATGAATGCCAAAAAACATTAAAATACTAATAAATTTTTTTTATGGTTATAAATGCAGTTAGCAAATGGTAAACAAATAGTTGCCAAGTCTTTTATACCCTTAAATATTATCATTTGATATATTCGTATATCGTTTTTTTTGAGTGTGTCTTCAGCTGGCGTTGGCCTGCTCAGTTTGGGCTTGTACTAGTTTAGTTTTGTGTTTCGCTCCTTTCCCTTCAGTTAGTACCTGTAGTTATGTAAATATCTGTGTTATTAAGCTGGCAAATTGCTTTGTATAATAGTTTTGAGCTTTAACTTTAATAGTTTTGCCATGTGATATACATATATATATATAAAATAACTAAGTAGTTGACGCTTTAAATCGATAGCATTAAGTAACACACTTTAAACCATATGCGATTATACCTATTAACTCAGCTCATAACCAATTTGCATGCCAATTTAAAAACAATCTGTAGTAGTACGAGTATATCATAAATTTCTCTTTATTTTTGCATTTTTTATGTTTTAATTAATTTCGTATTGCGCAACACAACAAAGGCAACATACAATATTATTATGATAAAACCCAATGTATAAACAATAAAATTACCAAAAAAAAAAAAAAAACAAAAAGAAGAAGAAGAAAAACAAAAACCTTCCTGCCGTGCGCACACACAATGTGAATATATCGGAAATTTAAAATACTTAGTTATTCATTGCCAATTAAGTGAAACAAATAGATGCGTATTAATTAAATCTCTAGAGATCTTGTTGACTGCAGGCCAAGCCTAAAAGTAGGCAACTCATTTTATTCAAGTAAAATTTTAATTATGTTAATGCTGCAGTTCTTGCAAAGTTTCCAAACTTTTTCTTTTGTTATTTGATTTTGTTTTCTTTACACATCACAACTTTTTGGCAGGCTCTGTCTATTTCTCTCTCTTGGAAATTAATTTCTCTTGAGTAGTTGGTTTAAATAGTTGCTTTTTAAATTTCATATCAATCATGGAAAATGGGTGCTTGGTGTTTCGTCTACTAAAAAGCCGCAGTAAAATTTCGCACTAAAACCCAAAATAAAAACAAAAATACTCAAACTCAACTTAAATTCAAATCATGGGCTCCAAAATTAAACACGCAAAAAAAAAACCCATTTGAATGAAACGCAAAAAAAAATATTTTATTTATCTTTCTTTTCCATTTTTGTGTATACATTTTTTTTGGTTACTGAAAATTTTGTAAATGTTGTAAATGTTTGAACAAAAAAAAATAAAACAAATAAAAAGAAAACGCACAAAGCGCAGCTGGGCCTGGGCTGGATGATAACATAAGTGTGACGGCAGGAAGGTCAACAACAACAACAGCAACAACTAGCACACAAAACACAACAACAACAACAGCAACAACAACAGAAACAACAACAATAACAATAGCAGAGACAACAGCAAAAACAACAACAACAACAACAGCACCATCAAATATTAGCCTTAGTAAAAATTTCAGCAACTTAAACACAACAACAACAACAACGGCATCAGCAGCAGCAGCAGCAGCAGAAAGGGAATTAAAGTCACCAGCCATTTCCAGTAGCCAGAATTTCCAGCTAAAACCCATTCTCAAAGTGCACGAAGCCAGCAGAACACCTATTATTCAGGTGCAGCCAAAGTTAAAGCCCAAGCTAAAGCTGCAATTGCAGCCGATGGCAAGGGACAAGGATGAGGATGAGGACGAGGATGAGGATGAGGTTGAAGACGTTGAGGCTGTGCCAATTTTACCCAAAAAGTCGGCACCCAAATCGCCACAGAACGTGAACTATGTGCCCGTGTACAGCAACAAGCTGGTCAGTGGCAGCAGCAAGAGCAACAGCAGCACCAGCACCAGCAACTATGAGAATGTGGAATATGGCGCAGGGGATGGTGGCGAGGTTGCGAGGGCGTCAACGATAAGCGATGCCGAGGAGACGCCCATGCTGATGCAACTGAAGCTATACAAAGAGCAGCAGCATCAATTGCAGCAGCAACAGCAGCTGCAGTCAGAGGAGGACTTAACGCCCACAGCGGAGGAGAAACCATCATTGGGTGAGGCTGCAGCAGAAGATGCTGCACAAGCGGAGCTAAGGAATGAGGAGGTTGTTGATGATGATGATGCTGATGATGATGAGGAGGAGGAGGACGAGGAGGAGGAGGATGAGAGCACTGCCTGTGAGGAGTACACTGATGATGACATAGATGAGGCTTTGGCACAAGACGATGATGACGATGACGACGACAACGACAACGACGCTGAGGATGAGGATGCGAATGGGATTGGGAATAATGGGGACGTTGATAATGGTAAGGAGAACGATGACAGTGGGAATGCCAATTTGCCCAGCGACAAGGAGGTGCAACAACTGTATGTAAATGAGCCCATTACACCCACGGATCAGCAGCTAGACGAGAGTCATTACCTGCCCATGACGCCCAAGAAGGTGGAGTTGGGACAGCCGGGCACGTTAAGTTTGGTAGCTAGCCATGAGTGCTATGCGGAGGAGGAGAATCATTATGTGGAGATGACCAAGGGACTCAACGACGATGACTATCGTAGCAACTATGAAATAATGTGCATATCCAACAGCATTAAATTAACAAACTCGGAGCCAGTCTACATGGAGTTGGCCGGAGTCAAAGCAGCTGCAGCCGCTGCTGCTGTCGCTGCCGCTGAGGAGGCGCATTGCTCCTCAGGGCGGTCCACACTGAAGAAAAGCAAAAAATGCGGAGGTGATACACTGAAAAAGAAATCAAAGAAACGTCAGGGTAAGGATATGCCAGATATACTCAAGCCAACGAAGAGCAACCTGGCTAGCGACAGCTCCGATGCGGATGATGAGAGCAGTAAGCAGCAGCTGGAGGCAAAGAGATTGCGTTCCCGCACCCGATTCAGTTTATCGGATACGTTTCGACCTGCTTCATATTATCTGGGCGCCTCCACTCCACTCAACAACTATGCGGAGAGTTCGGATAGTGAAATACTACCGCCGCCGCCCATTCCCGACTCCCCCCCACCCATGGAGGAGCTGAAAACGGAGGAGATATTCTCGTCGGAACACTATGACACTGTGAAGAGACGCAGCGATAGCAAAGTGAATCTCTCCTATGAGCAATTGCCCAAGATGCATGCGAGTAACACCTCGCTCAATCTGCCCAAAACGGAACCGAGCACCACTCTGAAGAGCAGTCGCCTCTCTCTACCGGATCAGTTTGCCAAGGTGCGTGGCACACCAGAGCAGCAGCAACGTCGAGCAGGAGCAGTCGGAGCAGGATTAGCGCTCCTGCAGCAGCAGCATGCACGCACCTTATCCGACTCCAACTATAGCTGCCAGACGGACAAGAGCTCCTCACGCACCTCCTCCTCGGATCTGGAACTGTATCGCAAGCTGCGTTGCCCCAGCAACAATTCCCTGCCCAGCGAAAATGAATCCGTGGAGTTTCGTCAACGTTCCGACTCGGAGCTGGAGCGCCAGCGTTCGAGACGACCCTTGTCCCAGGAGTCAATTAGTGAGATTGAATCGATGAGCGAGCATTTCGAGGAGACGCTGAGCAGCCATGAACTGGATACGTATTTGAGTAACTTGCAGAGCAGCGATTTGTTGCCATATCAGACGCATGCCACGCCCCAACGACATTTACTAAATGATGTGACGCCCACGGATATGTTGCTCACCAGTGTCATTAAGCCCCCAAAGACCTTTCGCAATGCCGACAACGATGAACAGCATTTCTATGGCAATATACATTTTCTATCCTCAACGGATTCCATCCAACAGCTGGGCAGCTCAATTGCCGAGGGTGCTGCCGTTTGCCTCACCCCCCTGCATAGTCGCAACAATAGCAATATATCCACCCAATCGGCACCATATTATTACTCTGAGTTGCCAGCGGCGCCACCATTAAATAATCAACGGGATATTCATGCTCATGGCTTGAACATCGCACACATTCATAATCCCATCGATCGGTTGCAGTTTAATATGGACGCACTGGTGAACAAGGATCAGGCCATCGATAGCAAGAATCTGTATAGCGTCAAGGCAAACATTGAGAAGCTCAGCTATAGCTGCAATAAGTTGAAGTTGAACAATATGCTGGAGCAAGTGCCCCCGCCAGAGATCAGCATCAGCATCAGCACCAGCGGCGGCGGCAGCAGCACTAACCAAACTCATTCATATCTTACAACTAGTACTAAAAACACAAATCTCGCTCGTAAACTGACTGGTGGTAGCCTGTTGGATGAGGTTGGTGACGAGCAGCAGTTGGTCGGTGTTGGTGACGATGAACTCGAACTTGACAAGCGAGCAACTGGTGCTCCACCCGCACCAACTGCGACAACAAATAACGCCAATCACCTCTCAGTTTTAGGTGGCGAGCTGCTCTGGGAGGAGGATGCATTGTGGCGTGAGTCCTTGCGTCGCGTTTCACAGCGTCATGCACGCTCCTTGGACGATCTAGATAGGATTGCGGTAGCCGCTCCCACTTTGCCCATACCAACACCAGCGCCCATGATCACGCCCACCAGTCAAGCGACCAAAACGAAATTGAGCCGCGAAGTGACCTATGTGAACGATTGTCAGAAGCCAAGATTATTCTCAGCGGCATCCCCTTCACCCGCCAGCGATGAGCATGATGTGTATGTGCAGCTGTTGGCCAACAGTAGTTCACCTCTTGACCAGGCTCAAAGCGATGCCGATGTCTATGAGGTGTTGCGCGAGGAGACGGGTTCAAATTTATCGCACAAGTCAAACGAACTGGATCGCGAGAACATACGTCAATGGGATGCCATGTCAAGTGGTCTGATGAAGAGCCACAACACCAACAGCAACAACAACAATGCAGAGATGCCAACGCGAGGTCCTTCCTCAAGTGGTCCCATGCTGCCGTTGACCAGCAATGTGCGCTCCATCATTCAGCAGCTGAATGGCAACAATGAAGTCAATGTCAATCCCAATAACAATAATCAGGCCGCTGTGAATGCGACACAAGGTCAAAAGACAAGAAACAATTGAGTCAAACACACAAATAGCACGCATACGCACTGTTAGCCCATCGACGACAAATACGACAAATTTCTTTCCAGAATTTGTGTGTGTTGAAATGTGTGTGTTGTGTGTGTTGTTTCAATGTTGTAGAAAGTTTCACAAGTCGATTTATACCAGAGGCATTAGCTTAAATTGTTTGGCATTGTTTTTGTTGCTTGTTTTTGTTTCACTATTTATCTTTTCTTTTCAAAATTGTTATTTGTTATTGTTGTTGTCATAATTGTTGTGTTGTTTTGTTTCATTTAACAAAATGGTAAGCAATTTTTTTTATATACATATCTCTCTCTATATATACATACATATATATATATACCAAAAAAACACTTATTCCTGTACTTTATGTAATTTTTAATGCGCTTGTATATATTCATATATTCATATTCATTTCACTCATCAATACACCCACTCATCACACACACACACACACACACACACACACACACACACACACATACTCACACTCACATATACACACATATGTATACACGCTGTAAAGTTGACCAGTCTTGAACAAAAAAAGCCAATTATAGCACACTTTGGCGGGCAGCCAAAAATAATGTGACAATTGACCAACTCCTTTAGACGCTTTTACTGTTTGTAGTGCAACCTTCTGACTGCTATAAAAAACGTACAAAAAATTGCTGATAGATGAGAAGTTAATGCCGCTCCTTAACTATTTATTTAATGCTTTTCTCTAATTATTTCGCGCACGCATTATAATTACATGTCCTCTCTCAGCCTGCGAACCTTTGTGTTTGCCTCGCCCAAAACTAAACTTGAATTTCATTTTTCAGCCTCGATTTCGGTGCGCAACGTGAACAATTTGCCCAAGGGCAATCTAACTGTTAAACCGGATCCCTCAGATGCCCAGCATCAGGAGCCGGCATCGGCTTTCGCCCAATACGATCCCTACTATGGCAATGCGACGGAAACCAAATATGCCAAGGCCACAGTGCTCACGGATCGTGGACAATATGATCGGTCAGGCCAACTGGCGACTTCAACGCCCCAGCAGCAGCAGCAGCAGCAACAGCTGCAACAGCAGCAACAGCTGCAACAGCAGCAACAGCTGCAACAGCAGCAAATGCAATTTGGAATGCGTCGCGCTGGCAGTCGAGCTGAAATAGATATGTTGGAGCGTGAGACCAGCTCGCAGATAAGGGTAAGTGGGAGTTGCAATGCAAGGGTGGTAAAATGCAATCAGCTTATACAAAACTGTGAGCAGTAATTAAACGACTAAGGGGCACGCAAAAAGAGAAGAAATAAATAAAAACACTTTGTCTAAATCATGTTAGCAAACGGATTTAAAGAAGAACAAGTTAAAATGTGCTGGAATCAGTTGTAACTATTTTTCACAGCATTAAGTAATCAGACATCCTGTGGATATCCCTTTTTGATTATTTTACTCCGATTTGTCAGAAAGTATAGACTGTCAGTAAGTTTGGGGGAACTGTAATACAGAACCTAAAATGATACTTAAGCTCAAGCTCATTTTCAGAGCTCTACATAAAAATTGCTTCTTTTTTTTATAACTTGTATCCATATAGAGGGAACATGAGAAGTTTTTATAGCTACGCGTTCAATTCTCATCAGATCAGATCAGATGTACTATCTAATTTGATAAAACTACCCAAACAAGTGGGATTTTGGTACGCTTGGTATCTGTGAAAGCTGTGCAGGAGCAGCTTTGTTATTCAACTTGATTGATTGATTGATTTAATAACACTTTAGAATCTGGACGTATCGGCTGGCGATTTGTTGAGTCGCACACACGAGGAGCTGGTGCTGCTGCTAATACAGTTGAGACGACAGAGCAGCCAGACGGCAAGGGCCATCGAGCAATGCTGCAGCGATATTCACAATGTGCAGGTGGTTAACAATTGTGAACACTTTGCAATTGGTGCTGGTTGTTGACTAAACAAATATTTTAAGAAACTACTGGTGTTGGTTTCGTAACTAAAACTTGCTTACTCTAATCTTAACTATATATATATGTTTACCATAAGCATCTATACTTTCCGTTTAAACTAATACCTTAACGCAATTATGTATAGAACCGTCTGCGTGGTGCTGAGGGACTTACACGTGCGGAGAGCATTCAGCGCTTGGATTATCTAAAGCAACATTTGCTGGACTTGGAGCGACAGTATGAGAAGAGCAAGCCACTGGTCAATCTGGTGGATAACATGGTCAAGCTGGGTTCGCTGTATCGCAACGATGCCAATGGACGAGCACAGCCAGCAACATTGGATCGCTTGGAGTTCAATCAGCGGATGCAGGAGCGTCAAATGTTGCAGGAGGAGGAAAAGCACTGGGAACGACTGAGTCCCAATCAGGCAGAGTTGCAGGTAAGGAAACTGTTTGAAATCGAGGCGACAAATCTGTTTTAGTTGCCAAAACCTATGTTTACATAGGAGTTCAATTCTGGTTTAGATTTATTCCAAAGATTCGATTAATTGTCAATTTTGACAGCCCACAATCATGTACTGAACTGGGTTCGACGTTAAAGCGGCTTACCATCTTCTAATAACTCAATTTATATTTATACTCTGTATATTTTCGTGTTTTTCTAGGCCAAGGTTCGCGAGCTCTATCAGCTGGACCAGCTGCTGCAGGAGGAGTCGGGCATATTGCAGAGTTTGCAGCGGGATAAAGAGGATCTGGAGCGTGCATTGGGTGGCTTGAGGGCGCGCATTCACGACAACAATGCCACGCCCATGGCTTTGGAGGCGGCCAAGAAGCAGCAGCACATTTTGGAGCGCGAATTGTCGCGTGTCCATCAGTTGCTGGCGGAGAACTCAAAGGTAGCTCAGGTGCCTAGTAGAAGTTTTTTGCATTTTATGTGTCAGCTATGGTATAATACAATATTTTTTTTTTTGTCTGCTTTGAGCTTCGCATGTCGCTTATGTAACTAATGAGAAAAACAACAAACAATTATGTAACTAACTGCTTTGTTCTATTGGCAAATTGATTTCACATTTATGCAGTCTAAGAATTTTACGAAGCGATCTTAGCTCGCAGGAGTCGTGAGATCTATTGCAGCAATGTCTACAGTTAAGCTCTCTCTTTTTGAGGACGAATCCTTTGTTTTTCCTTGACAGCCCGTTAAAAATATATTTCCTCTATTATCTAACTCACTTAAAGCTATTGATGTGCATTCAAAATCAATCATTAAATCTTCGTCCTTATAAAAATATTATTTCATTCACAATTAAAATGTTCCAAACTCAATATAATAGTCAAAAAAAAAAACACTTAATCTATCTAAAACTTGATTAAAAGGATTTTGAAAACATTATCTTTATTTTATGTAAGATAAATCGAATTCTAGCCAGCTCAGAATGCAAAAGACTTCTTTAGTCCGCCTCAATCAATTGTAACTGCTGCAATTGCTGCATGTGCCACCAATAACACTTGGAACATATTGAACTAATTCGTATTGTAATCCCTCACAGAAACTGGAGCAGACTGTTGCAGGCAATGCGCGTTTGGAGCAAGAGCTGTTGACACTCCGCCAGAAGGTGCAGGCAGCTCGGAGCAATGGCGTCAGCAACGATGCCTCACAGTTGAATGGCAATCAGACGGCAGCTGTGCTTCAATCTGAGTTGGAACGGGTGCAATCTCTGGTTGGGGATATGCAGAGGCAGAGGCATGATCTCAGCTCCGCAGTGCGTCAGTTGACAGAGAACTCGACGCGTTTGTATCAGGAGATTGGCAACAAGGAATTGAGTCCAACTAACGGAGGCGGTGGCACCTCAAATGGCAGTCTGAAGAAACGCAGCAACTCCACCAGCTGGACAGAGACCGATCTGGATGCCAATATGATGCACAATGGCAGTCAACAGCATTTAAATGATTCCACTTTGAATCTATCTACACCACTCTACGTGGACACCAATAGCTCGGCCAAGTTGGGTGACTATAATCGCTACAATGGCAGCAGCGATGCCCTGGAGATGAGCGGCGTCGATAGCGATGGTTTTCTGGACAGCAATCCCTTTGCCAATCTGAGCAATCTGGAGAAGCAGGAGATCAAAACGGTGCGCATTGTCAAGCGCGAATCGGAGCGTCGGCATCGTGATCGCAGCGAGCGAGGATTGAGCAACTCCACCCAGAATCTGGATCAGGTGTTGGAGGAGGAGCAATACGCTCAACAACAGCAGCAGCAGCAGTATGCTCAAAGCATGGAGGAGCCAATGACCAATGGTCATCACAATCGTTCCAAGTCGCTGCCGCGCAACTACAGCGAACCTCCAAAGCCCAGGCACAGCAGGCACCTGAATGGCAAACAGAATGGACACCACTATAATGGCGTCAACGACTACGATCGCAATAGCAATTATGAGCAACATCAGGCACCGCCACCGCCAGCACCACAAAGCAATGGCCACCACCATCACCACCATCATCATCATCAGCAGCAGCAGCAGCGGGAGCAACGGGAGCATCTGAATCCCTTGGCCAATGCGTATTTTGCCAAGCAGCTGCAGCAGCAGGCACATCCTGCCCGGGACAGCGCCAGAGTTGCTCTGCGCACCAAGACAGACTCGCTGCAGAGCTTGAACAAGAGCTTGACGGACATTAGCCCGGAGCCAGTGTTCCAGAGTGTCGCTGCACGTCAGATCATCAACGAAATGTCCGCTGGTTCCGCCTCGGAGGATACTGAAAAAATTGTGGAGCGTGTCCCACCGCCGCATCACAAGCACCGACGAGCTGTGCCGCGCGAGAAGCGGCGACACTATACGGCACCCAACAATGTCAACCAGAAGGCCATGGAGAAGGTGCAGGCAGAGAATGACATGAATCGCAATGTAAGCTTTTGATGATAAATAAAATTAGTTTTTCATACTGGCAAATAGTGGAGATTGCCTTAAGGATATCAATTAATGGAGAAATTTATTTATATTCTTTATTGCAGAACACCAATTGGCGTGCACGAGATGATCTGGACATGGAGGTGGCGTTGCGTCCACGCATAAATGCGCCCGATGTGGTGCGCTCGGCTTTAGGTCAGGGTGAGAAGATCTCGGAGAATACCATTGACAATTTATTATTGGCGCCCAACAAAATAGTCATACCCGAGCGTTACATACCAGAAACAGTAAGTGGGGAGCTACATATATAATTTTTGCCATTCATTTACGACTTTCGTAAAACCCAACAGACGCCCGAGCTATCGCCAGAGGAGAAGAAGCGGCGCCAGGAGAAGGTTGAATCCATTAAGAAAATGCTAGCTGAAGCGCCCATAAGCAGCAATGTAAGAAGCTGTCAAATATATATATATATGGATAGAATTTGTAGTGATATTCAAATCTAATCTTCGTACTTTTAACCAAATTGCAGGAGAACGAGACTCTGCCAGCGAGCAAGATCACAGCGGAGAAGAAGCAGCGCGAGCATTTGTTGCAGCTCAATCAGATTTTGGCCCAACAAGTGATGCAAGTTAGCAAAATTGTTGCAGGTATGTAAATTAAATATGTCTACTGTTTATTCTACCCTTATTTAAACATATTGAACAACATTTGAGTTAAGTTCGAATCGATGTCCAAAACATAATTTTGTTAAGTATTCGGATTGTATGCAAATCGCTTGCAAGTTGAGTTTTCGTTCCCTGTTTATGTTATTATTACTAATAAATAATGCGAAAATGCCAAATCGTTTTCTGTTCACATAACACACTTATCTCTATATATATATATATATATGTATGTATATTTCTATATGTATCTTTGTACATCTATCTAAGAGTTTATTCAGTGTATTTAAATCATATCAGCGAGAAACATAAGACTGTGATCCCCTCATTCGAAACTGTCTCTATGCTCTTCTAATCTCTATATATATATATTCTCTCTCTCGACTTTTTCTAATTTTCTAGACGATTAATGAATACATATCATGCATCATGCATAACTTCTATAAAGTGTTACGCGCTTTATTCAGAACCCTACCCGCTCATTCTCATCTCATTTGTGAGCTCATCAAGAAAGGCCTTCGAAATTCATATAAATTGCCACTCACACACACACACACCCAAATCACACTTGCAACACATGCCACACACAATTTCCACAGTCAATTTCATACTCCCAGACATTAAACACAAGTCACAACCACAACCACCCACATTGCCCCTTCATGCATATAGCACCTGTTTCATATGTATCTTTAACTAAATCACATCAAGGTTTAAATTCTATGAATTCAACAAATTATTATCACATATTACGCATACGCCGTGTATTCCAGTTAATGTTCAAGATATTACAGTTCATGTTGACAATATTTGTTAAATACAGATTATTGAATTTTATATTTTATATTTTATCAAATTTACATTTTATATTTTTCTGTTCACTTATAATTTGAATTTTTCTTTTTATTTATTTTTGCATACTTTTAGGCAATCCCACTAGTCAAAACTAACTCAAACTTAGCTTGTCGTGTCGTTTATGTTTTTGTTCATTTACTGTTCACATTTTGTGTTATGTTCGTTTTGTGCATTTTAATTCGTTCACTTTTGAGTTGCAAAATGGGCCACAAAATGATGACTAGGTTCGATATATGTTATGTAAACAACTATTACATATGCATATGCTACACCTAAAACTACACACAATAAGAACAACAACAGCAACAACAACAACAACAACAACAACAACTACAACAAGTACATACTACATACAACCACAACAAAAACCACAATTGCACAGCAAGAACTCACGCGACGTTGAGATTATCGCATGCTAAGCTCACAGAAAAAAAACAAAAGAAAAATAAAATCAGTTCAATGCAATCACAAAATACTAAACGACAACAACAACAAAGCAATTGCAACAACTACAACAACAAGTACAACCAACAACAACAACAACTACAACAAGCACAAAAGTTAAACAACAGTTATACAAATGCGTAAGTCAAGGTTTGTACACATTTATAACAATTATACTCGTATATAAAACAATCTATGTATATATGTATATGTATATGTCACTGTTACTGTTACTGTTACTGGTTATAATACCAGCTGAATTTCGAAAACTATGCTTAGTTTACTGGCTTTGAATTGGCACAACTAATCAGCACGCACGCGCTTGTAGTAGTAGCATAAAAGATACACTACCAAACTAACTATCCAACTACCCAACACACAACCCAACACAAAAACGAAGCAAACTGATATTCATTTAAATTTTTCATTTTTTTGTACAAAAAAAATGCCAGCACTGAAATAAATATTTAAAAGCACCTTTGTAGTGCAATTTCGATTGGGAAACTATAAAATAAGAAGGCATTGAGTAAGAGAGAGATATTCCACTGCAGTTGCAGGAAAAACTTTTGAAAACGTTTTCAAGTTGGGCAGCTATAAAGAAAAAACTACATTTATTAATAGATTTGCCAACAGTTTTTGGATTTTGTGTATTCATTTCACAAAAACAATAAAAGTCAGATCAAAAATGTAATTAAGTAATTCGAATGGAACTGGGGTAAAAACAGTTTGAAGTCTTATTAAAATTAGAGTAATTATAATTGAATTATTGATGGGTAATTGAAAAGCAACTATTGGCTTGCAATAGTAATTAATTACTGCAAATTTGACAGCTTAACGCTAAATTTGTCAATGCTTAATGTCTTATCCAAATTTGTGCACTTGTAAAAACTGCGTAAAAACAAAAAAAAAAAAAAAAATACAAAAGTCAAAAATGCGCAGAATCGCTCAAAAGACGAGTAAGTATAAGCTCAAGAATAACAGCAAAAGCAACAACAACAACAAGAGAGCCAGAACAACACTAACAACATACAAAAAAACCCTCTACAAACCAATTTATATATACAAAACATATATATGTATATGTATATATGTATATGTATTTATTCAAACTTGCAAAATGGTTTCCAATCTACGGATTTTTTTCCTCCAACTTTTACAGCACGCTTGGGAAGGTTCTTGGCCTGCATCTCTCAATTAAGAACTCGAACTAATTATAACTTTTTTTGTATGTTTTCTGTTAACCCGCAGAGAAAGCCATGTCGAAGACGGCCAATGGGAAATCGGGCCAGGGCAGCGATGAGGAGCGGCGCTCGGAATCGCCAAGTGAACCACTGCCGTTATACCAACAACGCGATAATTTTTACAGTTAAGCGTATGGCAAATAACTAACTACACCGAAAGAAGCGATTATATACTAAATATATAAATAAGCACAATAAAAGCTGCATTTATCTTCGAAAATCAAACTAGAGAAACTTTGCTAATAACAATTTAAAATCGAAAATTTAAATCGAAAATCGTATCAATTGTTAAGTGACTGATCAGCGAGAGCATTTTAAAGATATCAAAAACAATATATATATATACATACATACATATATATTAACGAATTTTTAGGAATGCGAAAAATAAAAAACTGTTAATGCTTACATACTCACGTACATATATTATATATATATACATATATACTACATAAAGATGCAACATATCAATAAGCGTGTTAATAATCATTATAAACGATGGCAATTACATCAAATGTTAAAGCAACGTTCTCTGAAGAAGACCATGGGTAGTAGGTAGAGCAGTTTATTGACTGTCGTCGCTTAGTACTATAGTCCAGTCATATCGGTCTATATAGACATATACTAACACTCTAACTACGACGCATCAATACTTGTTGTATAGCGTAAACGTGAAAGCGTTCCTGTGCGGGCTCTCGAACAAATGGCATGAATTATATCAGAAGGTTAGAGCCAACTTATTATGTATGTGTGTTGGTGACTAAAAACAATAACTCTAAAGACTTTTACA
This sequence comes from Drosophila cognata, assembly GCA_035041535.1. Taxonomy (NCBI): domain Eukaryota; kingdom Metazoa; phylum Arthropoda; class Insecta; order Diptera; family Drosophilidae; genus Drosophila; species Drosophila cognata. The sequence continues at coordinate 3,499,744 of JAWNLC010000571.1, read as the reverse complement.
AGCTGACTTTTGAAGAGTAGCGCATTTTTCCCCCAAAACCACAAGAACAACAATATGTCAAATACAAATTTTGAAGCCAATTATTGCATTTGATACGAACAAGTTTTTAAGATCACAAATCAAAAGCAACAACAACAACAACAAAAGGGCACCATAATGGTAGTTAGAAACTAACATAAAAAATAGTCAATACCCAAATTTTAAAAGAGGGACAGCTCAAATAAGGGCATTTTCACAACCTTGGCAATATTTCAATACGTACCTATCACAAAACAAAACAATTTAAAACTTAATATAATTAAATTGTATTAAAAGAAGATGATTAACCCTACATTAAACTGAAAGTGCGGATATGCATATATTAATTTTAGTTTACTCATGCGTTCGAATCAGATAAATAACTATAAATATAATCAATTATTTAAATGTAGGTCAATTAGCCAGGCAATTATCAAGAGCACGCAAACAAAGCTAGAAAAGGAAAGTAAAATTAAACAAAAAATAACAAACAAATTATAAATGTTTTTAAACCATGCAAAGTCAATGATAAACTATTATACGCAAATGCAATTCAATGTTAATGTCTGTATAACTTTTAAAGTTATTATATAAAAAACAAAACTCACAATTTACTACACAAATACATAAATATCGTAAAAATATATGCATATAGTAAACACACAACGATAAATTGTTAAATATATATACATATATACATATATATATATACATAAAAAAGATAAAGCAAATTGTACAAAACTATCTTAAGTTAAAATGAAGTTCTTAATTTTTAATTTTGTTACAAGTTTTAAGTTTATTATTTAATGCTAAGTTCTTTAGTTCATTCATTTGCGCCAAGTTCTTGATATTCATATAAATACATAATACTTATATTTGATAATTATGATTACACTCGATTATATTATATTATATCATACAAAACAAATAATTTGTACATTTCGCGGTGCTATATGTGAACATATGTAAATGTTGCTTAAACATGTTTGACCTTAGTTCGAGCCGAGTCAATTGATATGCTAGTTCTGGCTTATATCCGACTATGAATTGCACGCATATTCCCCACAAATATTGCAAACATGATCACACAAAATATTTATTGCATAAATACATATATATAAACACCTACATATATACATATGACATTATATGAAAAATGTTTAAACGAAAGAAAAAAACAAACAAAAACACACAAGAAAATGAAAAAAAACTGCGAAAAGATGAGATAAATGTTATCAATAAAGAATATAGTTGAAAATTCAAGTCGCATCCAGCACTTTAATATTATTTATTGTACCCGGTTACAACTGAAGGTTGTGTTTTGTTGTGTTAACACCAGCGGAACGGAACAGGAAGCGTCTCTGTTTGATTGGCCATTTAACTGGGCAGCAGCCACATCACAGTTTTTTGCGTCAATTGTCAGCAAAATTTCAAGATCAATGTGGGCTCTATTAAAAATAGAGACGAGCAGCGATGACAAACCTAGCGCCTCGCATGAATCACAATGAACCATTCAAAAGGCTGGCTGGCCGGTTGAGACGTGCGCCACTGAAAAGACAACAAAAACAATAACAACAACAATAACAACAACAACAGAACAACGCAAATATGACAAGCCCATCGAGCAACAAGTGAGTGTGCTCGAAGCGAAGAGTTATAGACTTAGAGATACTCTTCATATAGATTGTCCAGATCCAAGCGAATTGAATCTTGTGAAATCTGATATTTGCTGTGCTTTTACTAACTAATATTAATTTTAAAGGAATGTTTTTTTTTTTAAATTATATTATAACAAAAAATGAATGTCATTGTTTTATTACTGAAGTGGCAGGCTTATTGACGTAAGTTGAACTTTGTAAGCGATTCTTTTTCCACTGCATTTGAATTCACAACAGTTGCAGCTAATGAAATAGCTGGGTATCTAAAATAATCTATCCGGTTTTAACCTTTTCCTGTGATCGACCACCTGATGACAACTGATAGATAGTTCGACTTGTGCTAGATAGATATTGCTCAATCAAGTCGGTTGTTTTTGTCCAGTAAATACACCTTCCGCCTTTGCAGATATACACCCGTTTTTTTTTTTTTTTTATCCACTTGATAGTTAATGGGTATTAAGCAAAACGGAGCATAATGAGAAGCACATAACGCACAGCACTTTCGGCATGACAAACAGTCGCCAAACACACACGGCTAAAGTTGCGTGTGTGGGTGTTCAGGCAAATTGGCTGACCAGATTAGAGGGGAGGCTGGAGACTGGAGGAGGAGAGTGTAGCGCCAAGTTAAGCTGTATGCGAAATGTGGAGCATTCAATAACTTTCTAAAAAGCAGCGTTATCAAATTCTTCTATTCGATTAGCATAATCGTGACCATGGGGGCAGCAAAGGCAAAACACGCAAACATATCTAAAATCAAACAAAAATTATAAATTAGAGAATAAAGAATAGATTAATTTTTGACAGGTGTTTATTTTACAGATTTCTATCACGGCGAAATGCACGTAGGCGTTATTAATCGAAATTTGTCGTAGAGCAGTGAGAGTGATACAAACTCAGAATACTACGCCAGCAGTTAATAATACGTTAATGAATATAATTATTAAGTTACATACATACATATATGTATCCACAAGTGAGTATATAACAAGTATAGATAATATAGATGTGTCAAAAACCTGATACTACATTAAACCTGATTGGCTTATACCTATTTGTCTTGTTGTTGCCCGATGATGATGCGCATAAAATCCACTCAAACTCTGAGTGAACGATTCATATTGAAAAAAACCCAGGTCGACTACATTAATTGTGCGGAATTAACTCGTCGCGTTATAACTTAACTTCACTTGGCATTGTCTGGTCGAGGTGTCAAGTTTAGTTCAAGCGATAAGCAACACTTAAATGTTGAGATTATGTCTGCAGAAAGCAGCACAACGATTGTAAGGTCTCAATTTACTATATATATATATATATATATATATATATATGTGTGTGTGTATACCGGATGAACTCTAATACATTTCTCACTTCTCTATCTACGCTCGCATACATCAAACACACAGTTGACGGTGCTGGCTGTGATAAGCCTGCAGGGACTGCTGCTTCTAGCTGCACCCACTTTGGAGAATGCGTTTGTATTTGTGCCCACAGCCATATAGCAGGCAATGCTAAATGCCTTAACTACTTGCAGTCATATAACTCCGGATTTACGGCTCGATGAATCAGCGCCAGTCAGCCGGACTGCTGCACTGAGGCGCCAGCGTCGCTCTCACGATGATTATTGGCAGGGACAGTTCCATGGGGATTCAAGCGAGGATTTAGACGAGCCTGCCTGGGGACATTCGGATGTGAATGAGGATCCACATCCTCGTTTCCATGGACCTTTTGGTAGGCGTTCCCATAGACACTACGGTAGGAATCCCCATGGCAGAAATCGCCCACCCTTCGTTGGCTTTGGCTTCGGGCGGCGCAATCCGCGGCCACCAGTCCCATTTGGCTTCGGCTATGGACCCAACGGCGGCGGATATAATAAAAATGTGCCCTCACCACTGGCTCCCTTTCCAGGTGAGCTTAAGTGCTTTGTTTTGATAAAGTTGAGATTATAAATGGTTTCACTTTGCTTATAGATCCACCACCAACAACACCAGCAACAACAAGAACACCATCAAAAGGACCAATAAGAACACCAGCAACAACAACTACACCTGTAACAACAACAACAACAACAACCACCACCACAACCACAGAGGAGGCCCTTTTAATTGACGTACGTAGTGGCCGGGATTAACTTAGTCTTTGCTTTTAAGTTTACACTCGAAAAAATACGTTTTTTCACTTTACGCTACAATATTCTTCAATCAGTAAACAATTATCTTTAAACAAATAAGTATATGTATATGTATATATGATAAAAATTATTTACATAAATTCGAATAGAAAAAATAATTTCGTTGAATTTTTACATATATTTATGCAACATTTCTGATTTTAGAAAACTTTTGTTATTGAGCAACTACACTTTTTGTTTAATGTATTTATTTGTAAGTTTCTCTCAATTTAGACTCTTTTTTTTTGAGTGCACATCCAATGTATGTAGGCTGCATTAAGATCGTTATCTTAGCCGAGTTATCTGTTCCATTAGTTATTTACAGAGAGGCTGAGAAGCTGCAGGAGGGCCATCGAACCCGCTTTGTCCGTTTTGCCTGTACGCACTTTCGAATTGCAGGATTGAGCAACGGAAGTTAAGCTTAAAACGGGTTTTTATCCATGATTTTAACTAGAACATAAAAAATATCACTTTGATGATGGGAACATAAAACGCGAATGCAAAACGAAAACAAAAAAAAAAAAAAATAAATAAAGCCACATAAAAAACGAAAGAAAGTCGACAGATCTGGAATTGAGCACAGAAGCCAAAACAAAACAACAGCAACAACAATAACAACAAGAACAACAATAACAACAACAAGAAGAAATCTGCTCGTCTCACGCACTTGGCCAGGAACAAAGAGGCCCGTTCCAAGAACCGGACCACAACGCCTCCCACTAGATACTATAAAAGAAACTCAGTCCGAGACTTTGGCTATCATTTGACGCCAAACGAGCGTCGCCTCAAGTTGTCATTCGTCGTTCGTCGGTTTCGTATCCAGCTCAAATTCGTTTAATCGCATCGAGAGTGCCGCGTTTGTGTTTTTAAAGGCACTAAGAAATGGGTAAGCCTCGCCGTGCATATTAAGCAAGTGTAAAGCACAGACTGGTGAACGAACTCAAACAGTTGTAGACTTCGGGGCGTGCAGGTATCGCCTGCTGCATTATGGACACATAACCTTAGCACGCCCAACAAAATTAAGTACAAAAGTCGCAAGTGCATCCAAAAAGTTTTTGTTTATTTATGTATGCTTGTCGCGTGAATCTTGGAAAACAAGTAATAACATTGTTACCACCTTTTGGGCAGCCGCATTGCTTTCAATATTAATGTCAAATAGCTCTGTTCCAGAGAGAGTGCAAATAAATCGAATTTCAACTTATTTTTGCTACTGCAAAAGAGAAAACTCAATTCGAATATATTTATTATCATTTCTATGCGAACTCCCAAATAGCACTCTATTCACATTTAAAAAAACATCTATTTTGTTTTTATATAAATAAAAAACCAATTTATATGTGAACTTCCTAATTGCTTATAAATAAAAAATTCATATTCGTATTTTCATTGCCCAATGAAATAAATATTACATTTATCTAAAAATAAAATATATAAATACAAATATAAAAATACAAATATAAAAATACAAATATAAAAATACAAATATTATCAATTTTATTTTTTAAAAAAAAGTTGTAAACTATTTTTTTTTTAAATGTATTATTTAATTTCTGCGTTGCCTGATTTGTTCTCTTCCCAGTGCACCATTATCACATGCTGTTGCCTGTGCTGTTGCTGCTGGGCGTGCCCGCCCTAATCTTGGGCAATGAGCAGCCTGCACGGATTGTTTGCTACTTTAGCAACTGGGCTGTTTATCGTCCGGGTATTGGACGCTATGGTCTGGAAGATGTGCCCGCTGATCTGTGTACGCATCTCGTTTACTCCTTCATTGGGTTGAATGACAAGAGCTGGGATGTTTTGGTCATTGATGAGGAGCTGGATGTGAATCAGGAGGGCTTCCGAAAATTCACACAGTTGCGCGAAACGCATCCCAATCTCAAGCTGCAAATAGCTGTCGGCGGTTGGGCCGAGGGTGGTTCGAAGTATTCGCAAATGTCGGCGGTGCGCGAACGTCGTAAGAGTTTCATACGCAGCGTGGTGCAGTTTATGAAGAAGTACGACTTTGATGGCTTCGATCTTGACTGGGAGTATCCGGGTGCCACAGATCGTGGCGGCACCTTTGGCGACAAGGACAAATTCCTGTACTTTGTCCAAGAATTGCGTCGCGCTTTTGATCGCGAAGCACGCGGCTGGGAAATCACAATGGCGGTGCCAGTGGCCAAGTTTAGACTGCAGGAGGGCTATCATGTGCCAGAGTTGTGCGAGTGAGTAAACAAAACTGTATATACTCTATAAACTATATTATCTAGATTGCAAGCCAGGTTCAAAATTGCAGTAAGATTGAAAATCAGTTTAACTCTTGATAAAGACATAAGAGTTTAAATAGTTTGAAGCAAATTTCTAGCAACTTGGAACTAACTTTTCTTCTCCAAGCTTTCAAAAGCGTCCAGTTAAAAGTGTAACTGTACTCCTTTCCAGTTACAAACAAAAATATCAAAACCGGCATTTTATATAATCATATACAAATTAAGTAAGATTTTATTGTTGTTTACTTTTGATAAGTTTTGTGCTTAAATCAGTGAAGTGCTCAAGCACACACGATGTGAGTTATGAATTTGAGTAACTTTATTTATAAATATGTAATTAAGAGAATTAGAAATACAGTGACTAGTCGGGTATTATCTGCTATAGTGCATTCTTAATTTGTGCTTTTATTATAAATATCTTGTTATCGATTTGCATTTTGTTTATAGACTGCTGGATGCCATACACGCGATGACCTATGACCTGCGCGGCAACTGGGCTGGCTTCGCAGATGTGCACAGTCCGCTATATAAGCGCAAACATGATCAGTACGCCTACGAGCGCCTCAATGTGGTAAGTGTATCGCGAGGAGAGAGAGATATAGAGACAATGAGAGAGAATGAGAGAAAGGGAGAGAGAGATACAGCTTACGAGTTGCTTGGCAAGCTAATTAGTATTCATATTGTTTAGAATGACGGCTTGGCGCTGTGGGAGGAGATGGGTTGTCCGGCCAACAAGTTGGTTGTGGGTGTCCCATTCTATGGACGCACTTTTACGCTGAGCAGTTCCAACAAGAACTACAACATGGGCACATACATCAACAAGGAGGCGGGTGGTGGAGCGCCAGGACCTTATACGAATGCAAGTGGTTTCTTGGCCTACTATGAGATATGCACAGAGGTGGATGACAAATCCAAGGGCTGGACTGTCGAGTGGGATGATGAGGGCATGGTGCCCTACACCTACAAGGACACCCAGTGGGTGGGCTACGAGAACGAGGCCTCGCTGCAGATCAAAATGGACTTCATCAAGGAGAAGGGCTACGCGGGTGCAATGACCTGGGCAATTGACATGGACGACTTTCATGGTTTGTGTGGGCCAAAGAATGGCCTAATGCGGATACTGTACAACAATATGCACGAATACCGGGTGCCAGAGCCGACGCGTGAGACAACGCCACGGGTAAGTTGTCACAGTGCCAATTGAGCGATTGAATGCTAATGAGCTCATTTTGCGAACTTGCAGCCCGAATGGGCCAAGCCACCAGCCACACCACCCAATCCCGATGAGGGCAGCTTCGGGCCGCTGTTACCGACGACGTCGACGCGTAAACCGAAACCGACGCCAAAACCAACGTCAGCCCCATTGCCAACTGCAAGCAGCACTACCAAGAAACCCACTACAAAGGTGAATTTTTAAAATAATTTATGAATATATATATATAGTCGAAACACTTTTATATTATTTATCAACAATTTTATAATTTACAAAAATACTAACAATTTTTAAAATCAGTTTACTGCCAGAAAAAAACATCTTCTGAGTGTATTTCAAAGTGAATCATTATCTAAAATGTTGAATAAATTTGTAGAAGCCCACAAAGCCAAAGAGGACAACAACGGCAAGAACAACGACAACGACAACAACGACTGCTCCCGAGGTGACAGAAGAGCCCGAGAAAATTGTAGATCCCGAGCCAAGTGAAATGACAGGAATTGCGTTTGATCCCAGCGAAATTGATTGCACCAATCGGGACTTTGTGCCACATCCCGACTGCCGAAAGGTGAGATACAAATCAGACTTTAAGTATACTTGTTTTGGAGCCTACATCTATTGCTATATCTTTTTAGTACTTGCGCTGTGTGCATGGCAAACCCGTGGAATTTGAGTGTAAAGAGGGCACCGCTTTTCATACCGTTCTGAATGTCTGCGATTGGATTGAGAATAACGATCGGTATTATTGCACTCGCATGACGAAAAGATCGCGTGAAAATGAGGCCCACTAGAGCAATGGGTTTGGCATACCATTTTGACACAGATATTTTAATACCTATTTATTAATAAACTATTTTTAGAGCGCTCAGTGAGAGTGAATGATATGTCTTAGCTTTCAAGTATTTATAAATTAATAGCTTCGGCAAATCATAAAGTAAAATAATATTTACTTTCGACAGACAAAAGCAATAAAATTATACAACCACATAAAACTTTGCAATTAATGAGCCGGCTAGATCGGATCACCATATCATATAGATGCCATATTTCGAAAGATGAGTTCTTGTATGAAAGCTTCTTGTTTATGAACCAAACTCACCATTTAAAAGAGAGATACCTCCGATCTACAGGATCTTCGATCTTCTTTGCAATTAATGAGCCGGCTAGATCGGATCACCATATCATATAGATACCATAGTTCGAAAGATGAGTTCTAGTATGAAAGCTTCTTGTTCACCATTTAAAAGAGAGATACCTCCGATCTACAGGATCTTCGATCTTCTTTGCAATTAATGAGCCGGCTAGATCGGATCACCATATCATATAGATGCCATATTTCGAAAGATGAGTTATAGTATGAAAGCTATCTTGTTTATGAACCAAACTCATCATTTAAAAGAGAGATACCTCCGATCTACAGGATCTTCGATCTTCTTTGCAATTAATGAGCCGGCTAGATCGGGTCACCATATCATATAGATACCATAGTTCGAAAGATGAGTTCTAGTATGAAAGCTTTCTTGTCTATGAACCAAACTCATCATTTAAAAGAGAGATACCTCCGATCTACAGGATCTGCGATCTTCGGCTTGTCTGAGATGGCTGTTCATTCCTCCTTCTTGCTAGAGCTACACACCTTCAGGCATCTTCAGCGGCGGGAAAGTTGTCCCGTAAAAGTTTTTTTTTTGCCTTCCTTTTATTTAATCTAAATTAAGCTTTTATTTTTTAAAGTTAAGTTAAAAAATTATAATTATTTTTTGCCAATCGATCGGTATTACAGAAATTTAATTGCAAAATAAAGTTTCATACTTTTAGGGGGCCAGAAGCAAACGAGAAAAACACTTGAGCTTTGAAGAAACATGGTTCCTGAGAGTTGCGAATATCACCACTGTCGAACTATATTCAGGGATTCTAATGTCAGCTTAAGACAATATATTAAAAATTCTCTTATGAGGCTATTAGTAACGATGCTTGCTGAAATTGAAAGCATCTGTTATTATTTTGAATTATACAACTGTCCGTGCACTGTCATTACCTGTCATAGTTCTGTAAAAATATATAATCTCAAGATTATTAAAGCATGCTGTTGCATTTGCCTGTTGCCACACACAACACACAACACACACAGCCAATCAAGCGACCAAACAACAGCTGTTCATCCAATCAAGCATATTAACGAACGGTGATAAATGCGACATGAATATTATACATACATATATACACACACATATATACATATGTATATATATATATAAATTTCGTTATTTTACAACTGAGTGCGCTACGCAGCGAGCAGCAAATTAAATCATTTATGACATGAAATAAATCGTCGAAAATAACGTTGATTCTATGCTCGCGACTCTAGATGTATGACAGGTGATTATGCCAGCTAGGCGAAGCCAAATTTCTTAGCTATTATTGTTGCTCTTGAACCAACAGTTCTCTGTGTGTATATTTAAAATGAGCAAATCTTTGGCTATAATTAAACACGAGTATTCCAAACAAAGCTCTTTGGACAATAAGAGAATTCAACGTAATTTAAGGATTGCTGCGCAGCTCGTACATTTATTTTAATAGGTTTTAAAGTATTAGTTCGTTGGAGGAGGTGCTAGTAAGTAATATTCAAAATGAAGCAAAGTTATTTTAAGCATACATATTTGTACATTTTCTGGCTTATTAATGAATGCATAGATCGCGATTGTAACTAAAGTCCTGTGCTACGAAATACTGCCCTATCTTAAGCATACCTATATTTATTGCAGCATTTAGATGGCGGCACAGTTTTCTCCGGCTTTCTAATTTTCCGCAAATAAAATATATAGTTGTTGCCTCTCTGTGGCATGCTCTCTGAGAGGATCGGCAAAAAAGAGATAAGTTTGCTCGGCGCAGTGCTTTTGACAAATTCATTTTGCTACAAAAATATCAAAATGAAATAATTTTCGCGGTCACAAGGTAAATTCATGGTATATGCATGTTGAGTTACGAATTGGTTTTGGACCGGGAGAGATCGTCTCGTATACTCGTGTACGCAACATCATACAATTTCATTACATTTCTGAACAGTTCTAGCTTGCTTTTTTAGCCAATAGCCACAAAAAATATATATATAGCTAAAATTCAAAAAACGAAACGCACACAAAGTGCGAAGACGACGGGCCAAGAATAAGCAAATTATTTAGCTGACAATCGTCGAAAGGGACACTAAGGATTACCCAGCCGACGATTGTTGGTTAAAATTTTGCAAAAAAAGGGCTTGCAAAAAAAAAAAAAAAATTTAATAAAAATCAAAAAAAAAATAGAAATCAGTTAAACGCGAATTTTCAAAAATTATATTAATAATAAATAAACGAACTGCAAAGTGACAAAAATACGAACGAACAAGTGCAAAATTCTAAAAACCCACAAAAAGTGTAACAAATTTGTACGGGTCCAATTAGTTATTTCTAGTATTTCTATATATATATATATGTGGTGCACATAGTATATACATAGCTAATAATTCTGGCTATGCTTTAGTACATTCATATATATATATATATATTTATATATGAGAAAATAATCTGTAGTATTTCAAATCTTTACCCTTTCACACGCAGTGCATTTAAACGAGCGCATATATTGTGGATATATATATGCGATTATACGAGATCAAGTGATTTATTAATTTTCTCCTAATTATACATAATTACGGGAAAAATTCGAAAGAATAAAAGGAGAATTTATGACGTGGCTAAGGTGCTAAATCAAACTGGGAAAACTCAAGGATAATTTGTGGATTTGATTATTATGGGGCGACTAACAATTTGGTTCCTGCTGGGACTGACGTTAATCGCCGTATCCAATAATGGTGAGTGTGTCCTACGCATCTCTTTACATAAGAAGTTGACTCTATTTAAATATATTCCCGCATATCTCAACGTAGCGCAAAGGCATTATGCAATTTTTATAACAAAAAGAGAGATGAGCAAAAAAAAAATTAAAATATATGTATGTATATCTAAGCATATATTTAAAAATATTTGCTAGAGCTCAGTGCGTATGTGTGTATGTGTGTGTGTGTGTGTGTGTGTGTGTGTGTGTGTGTGTGTGTGTGTGTGGATATGTGCAAACGTCAGAAACGACACTTTGAGAATATACTATCTTAATTTTTGGCCTAGACTCGTTGGATAATACACATACATTGGCAGCTGCACAAATACGTGAACAAATACACAATTTTGTTGGTCACTTTCTTCTTCTTCTTGGTGTTGTTGTTGTTGTTTTTTTTGCTTTTCTCAAAATTGTGTTCGGCAGATTTTGGTCGCTCTTCGTTGTCATCGTTTGTAATATTTTTAAATTTAGAATTTTTAAGTTATTTTATGTATTGAGCAAGTATCTGTATCTGAGACTGTATTCGTAGCCTGTATCTGTTTCTGAGCAGAGCCCCCGTACAACTTATATTCCTCTGCGGATTTTGTTTGGCTTGCGAAAAAGAAAATAAATTCAAATCACAGAGAAATTATCTATACAATATAAATGTGTATATATAAGTACGTGAGGATTGGTTGCAACCAACACAACATAAACACAATATGCAAGCAGTCATTTCAAACACAACGTATAAATAATTCTGCCTCTTCGGATTGGAATGAAATGTGAAATAGTTCAAATAGCTTCCCATACACGCAAATGAATGCTGGGAAATAAATCTAGAGAATTACCCGCTGACAGCTACAACGCATATCAAAAAACATATTGTACTTCAATTATACATCTAGCTTCTATTCATGCCACGATATCTGTAGTTATACGCGAATAATCGCAGCTGTCTGCAATCGGGAAAGTAATTAGCAACGACCTTAAGACCACACCTGTCACTCAAAGGCGAGCACAAAAAACACTAAACGCAAAAGTAAATTTTACTTATACTCGGTATACATGCACTCACGTCACTAAACAGCGAGTACTAGTGTGGATGGAATATTCAAATGTAGTGGGCGAGTGACCAACAAAAAGATCTATACATACCCATTCATATTTTCCACAATCCAAGAGCGACCAGAGCAAATTCTGTTTGAATTTCCATATTTTAAAAATAAAATTCATAAATTTGCCGAGCATATTTCATGGTTTGCGTACGTACGTGTGCTTGTGTGTGTGTGTGTGTGTGCGATGGTATATATAATAAATAATGTCAAGTTTGAAAAGATAAAATGACCTCGGCGCTAACATCAAGCAAGAAATAATATAATTAAACCTCCAGGACATATTCATAAATACAAATTTTGTAAATTGATCTCAAATTTGCTTAAAATTATCTTTTAAAACTAATTCTCAATATTAACCTGAAATTAGGATCTATAATCTCAAATCAGGAATGAGTATTTAGAGAAGTTGAGAGATAAGATAAGACAACTTCTTTCATTATAGAAATACCAATCTTCGATAACAATATATTTTTGCTTAAGATTTTTTGCCTTGGTGGTTTTTGTTCTCTCTCTCGGCAATACAATAAAACCAAGTTACATTTATTAGCAGTGAATAGCTGAATTAAAACGTATAATTTAAAAGAAATGTTAAATATTATTTACCCATTTAACCATTCAATTTGCTAATGGCTTTCAGTTGGGTTTGCCAATGCCGATGTCGGACCAAGCGAATCAGAATGTCGACCCTACATTGAAAAGGCAATAAATGAACTAAAAACCGGTAAGTTGCCGACAAAACAAAATGGTATATACGTATAAGATCGCATGTATGATCAAGTGGTACCTGTAGATGGTGTCACGAGTGGCTCTGGAGAAGTGCAATCCGATCAGCCTCGTAGGGATGATGATGATGATGATGATGATGATGGTGGGATTGATGATGAAAGAGAAACTGTTGAAATTTCTGATGTGGATTCCACAGAGGACGCGAAAGGCGTCAACGACCTTGACGGCGATGGCATACCAGATGATCAGGACGACGACATGGATGGCGATGGCATACCAAATGATGAGGATGACGATATTGATGGCGATGGCATACCAAATGAGAAGGACGATGATATTGATGGTGATGGCATACCGAACGATGAGGATGACGACATCGATGGCGATGGCGTTCTCAATGAAGATGACGACGATATTGATGGCGATGGCATACCAAATGAGAAGGACGATGATATCGATGGTGATGGTATTCCAAATGAGGAGGACGATGATATTGATGGTGATGGCATACCCAACGATGAGGATGACGACATCGATGGCGATGGCATTCCCAATGAAGATGACGACGACATTGACGGCGATGGTATTCACAATGAAAAGGACGATGACATTGACGGCGATGGAATACCAAATGAAGGTGAGAATCTGGCGCTGCAAAATAAATGCTTAAATCCATAATTCGATTGGGATTCCATTTGGGCAGAGGACAGCGACTTGGATGGCGATGGCTTGTTAAACGAGAAAGACGAGGACTTGGATGGCGATGGAAAAGTAAATCATGGTGAGTGATTAAAAATAACATAAATATAAGCAATTCAAGGATACTCTCTCATGCAGAGGACGATGATATCGATGGAGACGGTACTCTAAATCACGGTATGCTCAAAATCCCCGCAAGAAATATTTAAAGCTTTATTTGTTTAACTTAACTTCTTTTCTTTTTTAAAGAAATTGCAACATTGTTAAGCATATTTGTTCATTTGTTGATTTTATGTCTTTTAATTAAATATGAATTGTTAAAATTGAACTGATTTGTAATATGTTCCCGATTGTAGAGGACAGCGATTTGGATGGCGATGGTTTGCCGAATGAAAAGGACGAAGATTTGGATGGCGATGGCAAGGCTAATCATGGTAAGACACTCATTGTTGCATTTTAAACACTCTTAAATGTTCCATCCCAACATGAGCAGAGGATGAAGACATTGATGGAGATGGCACCCTTAACAATGGTGAGTAAAATAAAGGAATAAACCTTCGCATTAGTCGAAAATGTTTTTATGATTCCCAAATTACAGAGGACAGTGACATTGATGGCGATGGTGTCGGTAATTCTGACGATCACGACATCGATGGTGATGGCTTATCCAATTCCGAAGAGCCTCTCAGCATGGACATCGATGGTGATGGTGTGCCAAATGCTTTGGACGATGACATCGATGGGGATAACAAGATCAACGAGAAGGACGATGATATGGACGGCGATGGCATCTTGAATGTGCATGATAACGACATGGATGGTGATGGAATACCCAATGTTCATGATGACAGCCACGAACTTGACATTGATGAAGAAGAGGTGAAGAAACGCAGCAAGCGTGAGGTGGACGCTGCTCCTGTTGTACAAGTTGAGCAGCCCGCAAGTCCAGTTGAGGAGTTCCCCGCTGAAGAGGAAGCTTCCAAGGAGGTGGAAACTGCCGATGTTGAAGTTGATGCCGAGCCAGGAGTCGAAGAAGTGGAAGAAGTGGAAGAAGAGGAAGAAGAGGAAGAAGTGAAGGAGGAGGAGCCCGAGCCAGTAGCCGCTGAAGAAGAAGCCGTTGAGCCAGAAGTGGAAGAATCCGAGGAAGTCAAAGAAGCTGAAGTGGCTCAGGAAGAACCACAGGCAGTTGAAGCAGCTGTTCCTGCTGACGAAGAGCAAGATGACACCATGCCAGAAGACGAACTTCTTTGGGTAGGTTCAAAACAGACAAGAAATAGGGGTATCATTAAAAGCGTACACTGTTTTCTCAGGAAGGTACAATCCCAGAGAATCGTCGCAGTCGCCAACATATCTCAGAACTACTGCAGTTAGACGAGGAATTCAATGCTCGGGAGAAGGCCACCGATAATGTCGCTGAGATCATCTTGCGCGACATTAAGAAAATCTATGAGAATGCCGTCAAGCCACTGGAGACATTGTACAAGTACCGTGACTTGAGCAATCGCCATTTCAGTGATCCCGAGATCTTCTCCAAGCCATTGATTCTATTCATGGGTCCCTGGTCGGGTGGTAAATCATCCATTCTCAACTATTTGACTGACAATGAATACACGCCCAACTCGTTGAGAACCGGTAAGTGCGGAACGTGTGCCTACACTCAGAGAAACATTCATAACATAATATAATTATTTGTTTGACTTTAGGAGCTGAACCATCTCCGGCCTACTTCAACATTTTAATGTGGGGCAATGAGACGGAAGTTTTGGATGGCACTCAACTGGCTGCCGATTATACTTTCGCAGGACTGCAGAAGTTCGGCCAGGGTTTGGAGGAGCGTCTGCGTGGCTTAAAAATGAAGAGCAAGCTCCTTGAAAAGGTATTACATGTTTTCGAAATACATATGTACTTGGTTCTTAAGTGCATTAACTTGTTTCCCAAATAGCTTTTGGCAGGGCAGCTCGACGGATTGTGAAACTGTTTTTATTTATTTTTGGCACATTGCCCGAATCATAGGCAGCACTTATAGTATTTGGTTATTAACGAAACTAAATGCCTCGAAAATAGCCAAAGACAATGGGCTAAATTGAATTTGATGTGTGCATATGCCAAATGAGTTTCTAATTTTTGTATTTCGTATTTTTCAGGTCAACATCGTTGAGATACCTGGCATACTCGAGGTACGCAAGCAAGTATCTCGCGTCTTCCCCTTCAACGATGCCTGCCAGTGGTTTATCGATCGTGCCGACATCATCTTTCTGGTATACGACCCAGCCAAGTTGGATGTCGGCCCAGAGACGGAGGCCATTCTCGATCAGCTTAAGGGTCGCGAATACCAAACGCGCATCATTTTGAACAAGGCGGACACTGTCAAGCCCGAAGAGCTCTTGCGCGTTCAGGGTGCCCTTATTTGGAACATTTCGCCACTGATGTCGTCCGCTCAGCCGCCACTCATGTACACCACATCGCTGTGGACGCATCCGTATCAAGATGGCGCACCAGCTCGCCTCCTTGCCGCCCAGGAGCGTGCCTTCCTGCGCGATCTTCGCACAGCCATTGATAAGCGTATCGAGCACAAGATCGCCAGCGCCCGACGCTTTGCCGTGAGTAATCTTTCAGTTCCAAAATATATATTAAAGATTGACTGACTGATTGACTGATTGACTGTCTAACTGACAAATTGATAATCAATTGGCATACGATGAGCTCAAAACTAATTTTTATTTTTGATTAACAGAGTGCTTACAAAATATTTGGAGAATTGCTTCAAAGTTCAAAAATTTGTAAAAGAAAAAAAACATAATTTGTATAGAAAAGATAATTTTTGATTTTTAATTGTTTAATAATAATAATTTTAAATTTTTTTGCAGGTGCGTGTGCGTAATCATGCCAAGATGGTTGACTGCTATTTGAATACTTTCTACAATCACAAGACGCTGTTTGGAAACAAGAAGCGCATTGCTGATGACATCATTGATCATCCGCAGAACTATCATATCTATGAGGGTCTCTCAACGCTGACCAATATCTCGCGTTATGATTTGCCCGATCCCGAAGTATATCGCGACTTCTTCCGTTTGAATCCGCTGTACGAGTTCAAGAAACTCAGGGATACTTGCACCTATTTCCGGGGCTGTCCAATTACCAAACTCGACTTGGCTATTGCGTACGAGATGCCCGAGTTGGCTGGCAAGTACAAGAAAATGTCGGAGGCAGCGCTGACCGGAATTGAGGAACAGGCGCAATCACAGGCACAGGCCTCGAGTCCTGGACACGTTCAGACGGAGCCGAAGAAGACGAGTTGAGGTGTTGGCCCTTTCAAGGACTAAACCTGCCATTTAGTTTGTTTTAATGATAGATAGAGAGAACACGGCAAACGTCTAGAGACAATTAACTGGAGAGCGGGAGAGAGAGAGAGAGAGAAAGAGAGAGAACGAACAATAGAGCGCAAGAGAGAAACAGAATGAAAGAAACACCCAGGAGCCACAAATGAGAGCAAAACTATTGTTAACGTATTTGTTACTTACTGACAAACACAAAGAAACTAAAACCACAACAACAACAACAACAAGAACAACAGCGTAAGACCAAAGAGACCAATAATTTTGTTTTTGGAGAGTGTTTTCATTTCTTAATCTTTGTTATTTGATATTAGGTCAAGCATGGGCCTTTAGGAAACTTTATTTATTTTTCATCTGAGTTGCAAAATTTAAATTTTGAATACTTATTATAATAATATAACCGAACTGAGAGCTTTATGAGAGAAAACTAATGCACAAATGAGAGCGTAAACACACACACACACACAAAAACACTAACTGAATTATATAGCAGAGAGATAATAGTGTTGAGTCTTTTGTTTTAGTAGAGTAAATCAGCTTTTTATTTTTAACTGAGCGTAGCGAACATAGCATGAGGCAAATTACATACGAACTTTTGACGATATCTAACAATTTAAACCTTTTCGATTCCCCTCAAAATAAAGAAACACCATTTTTATCTATTTATAGTTGTTAGCAACAGCGCACAAATTTTTTTGAGAGTTTAGCAGTGTTTTTACAGATTGTTTGAGCAAAACAAAATCAAAGTTAGTTTATTTTTTGAGGCAAACCCTATTTCGATGATGTAGTTGATAAGACTTTTTGGTAACAAAAAAGTGAAACAGTGAAGACGTTAAACCAATTTTTCTAAAAAAAATGACTATAAAGGCATGTGAGAGATACGAAATATGTTCATGAAATAGATATTCATATCAATATAAATATATATTTAATATATCTGTTACAAAACTGAGAACATATGTAACAATCAACTGTGAGAGCGGGTAAAATACACAAATAAATAAATAATAAAAAAAAAAACATAAAAGCTTTTTTCACTGAGTTTTCTATCAACTTTGAAAACATTTTACAACAAAAATACATTAGAAAGAGACTATTTCAAATTTAAATACCAAAAAGTTACCGCTAATTTAAAAGTATTTTTTGGTCTTTCTGAAACAGCTGTTAGTGATCAACTTATTGCCGGCATATCGATAACAGGTGAAACTGTTAGCGATAAAAACATTTGCGTAAGAGCAGCGACTGGGAAAATAAGTAAATATAAATAAATGAGCTTAAGCCACTGAAGATGCACACAGATTTGGCCTCACATCTGCATACACCAGCATGCAATAAACTAATTGAGGAACTCAAGGCCTGTCACGAAAATGTGGGTAAAATAAATTTATTTATTCTCAGTGTGAATTGAATAGTTCTTTTTTGCTCAGAACGCCTTTGCCAAATTCATCGGCGTTTGCAATTCGATAGACGATCAGGTAGTGAAGTGCCTGAAAGCGGAGAGAGTTGCTCGATCCGCTGCAAATCGCGCCAGAGCCCGAGAGAATCAGGCCAAATACAAGGAAAGACTGCTGCGTGGTGAAGAGGCAAACTAAGGAGTCATGGATGCACAGGCGGAGGAGGATCCCTTTGCACCCTTCTACTTTAAGCACGAGGAGCAGGAGATTTGCGGCCAGCTTGTGAGCCCCATCACCGATTGCTACGAGGAGAAATATCCGAGTGTCGTGGATCGGTTTTTTACCCGCTACTACTATATCAAATCGGATGCTGCTTACCAAGTGCTCTATCACTCCAATCGCATTTGCCTTATCTGTTTGGCGTCCACACATCCAGCTTATGGCGAAGGGATTGCCTCGGTTAGTTATGATGTGGGAAATGTGGATCGCAGCCAGAATGTGGTCAAGGGAAAGGCGAAAAAGGGCGGCATGATTTTGCAGGCGGACACAACGCTGGCGTTGTTAACAACCGAGACAGGCAAAGTCTACAAAATTCCCAGTTGCATACGAGGAAAGTTGGTGGAAGTGAACACTTCTCTCGTGGCGGATGCCAAACAACTGGAAACGGTTCCCGAGGGTGCTGGCTACTTTGCCATATTGTTGCCCAAAATCGAGAATTGTGATGATATAAAAGCCAGTCTACTGACACAACAACAATATGAGGAGCATGTGAGCAAAGTTGAAGCGCCAGCAACATGATTAAATCAAACAATTAATTATAAGTAACAATTTGTACTAGCTCAAAACAAGAATAAAACCAGCTCGGTTCACAAGAACTAGTAGAACTGTGTATTTTCTGGCAACTCCGCACAACACGCGTGTTCTTAAAACAGCTGCTTTCAATTGTTGCTTTATAACCAAATATAAAAAGCAAACAGAAAATGTCGTCGAATAAACGCAAAAACTTAAACCCAATGGAGGTGGATAAAAATAATGAGGAAACGAGCTCCAGCAATGACGATGATGATGACGACGACGACGGTGGATCGCATCCAGATGCGTACAAGGGCACTGCGGTAGGTGTAAAAATATGCTCCAGTAAAAGTTAATTTATTTAAAAAATGTTTATAAATTGCAACAGGAAGTGGAAATTGATTTTGAGGGCCGCGCACCTGTCGATCCGGATGCACAGGGCATCTCACAGCTGCTACAGCGCCTCTTTTTGCGCGCACACATCAACTGCAACCAAATGGCTGAATTGCTCATAGGTAAAAAGTGAATTATGTCAGTCGGTCTTTGGTTGATTTATGTTTATTTATTTGGTAGCTCAAAATTATGTGGGCAGCGTTATTAGCCAAGGCGAGGAAGATGACGAATCGGATGATGACAACATGGTCGAAGATGGCACCATTTTTGGCATCACATCAGTGCTGAATCTAACAGCCAAGAAGGATCAGCCGAGTATAAGTCAACTGCGCAGTTATCTCCTCGAACGAGCTGGGAAACATGCCACGGAGCAGGTGCAGCAGCAGCTGCGTGAGCTACTCGACCAGGAGCAGCGTCATGTGGGCTTTCTGATCAACGAGCGCTTCATCAATATTCCAGCACAAATATCGGTGCCGCTGCTGCAGAACTTGCAGCAGGAAATCGATGACGCCAAGGCCAAGAAAATGAAATTCGATTTTGGCACATTGCTGCTGCTGGTCAAGTTCCACCGCAAGGAGGCCAAGAAGGGCAAACCCTCGGAGGATATGTATACTAATGACGAGGAGGAGCTGCTCTCGGAGCGCGCCAAATTTAGTTTCGAGTATTCCGTTGCCTCCGAATGCGATTCGGGCATGGCTGGCAATTGGCTTGAGGATGATCCCATTATGACTCCTTATAGAAAACTCTTGGCGCTGGATGCCAATAAGTTGCCGCAGTTAATTAAAGACATACAGACCTATATAAATGACGAATAAAATATACAATTATATTTTATACTCTAAATGTAAACTTACATTTTATTTACTAAATTTAGACTATTAATTTCTTGGCTTATCGTCAAGAAATTCAGTTATCAGCTGGAAGTCTAAGAAATATAATTTTGATCTCTTGTGCCTCGATTTCTAGTCAAAACAAATAACAAATTTTCAAATAACATCGAATATTTTAAAACTAAAAATAAAAATTGTCAATTCAAAATCTTTTACATTTAAAATTCATCGCTTTAGTTGGCTTTATTATGGTTGGCAACGCTATCAAAGCTAACAACAGCTGACCGGCATTTTGAGGCAATCAGCTGTTTTCCACCTTAGCCGCTCTTTATACATTAGACGTGAACGTGACTCGCAAGAGAATTGCCATCCGATTGAAGTGTGTTTGTTCTGCGCTGTGAGTAAGAAAGAAAAAAGAAGACGTGAGCAGAAGCCGACTGCACTTTTGTTATTGTTATTATGTGCAAGCAACAGTTTCAATTATAAAACATTCCAACGATTATTCATAGTTCGTGGGCAGCTTTTGCGCGCGGTTTCACTATAAAAGGCAACTGGTTTGAGTTGCATGCGAAACACAACAATTGTGCAAGTTGCCAACGCGAAGTCTCCGCTAATTCTCAATAATAAACTCAAAACAAAAATCTTTCACTATCAGCCTGCCTTATCGCTTTTGTTATATTCCAGTCAATATTTCCAGTATTCCATTGTAGTATTTCAATATACACTCTTGCTACTCTCAGTGACTGTCCGTTTGCCGTTCGCTGCAGTTGTACTTGTCACCGTTTAACGCATTCAACATGGGAATCGAGAAGTAAGTAACATCAAATTGCATATGTATTTAAGGACAGCTCTCTCTCTCTCTCTCTCTCTCACTATCTCTCTCTATTTATCTGCCGTTTTATCTGTTGTGTTCTTGCGTCTGAGATTGAGTGTCGTTTGACGAAAGTTGAACAACATTTAATAACGCCTCCTTCAATACACAAGCTTATCGCAATCGCAGTTATTTACTGCACTTCGAAATTGAGATAATCTGACTTTTGGGTAATGCTATCAGTGCGACTTGATATGGTGGGAAGGGGTTGACAAAATATACAGGCATTACTTTGTTTGCTGCATTTCATAATCTGATAATATTCTAGACTTCTTGTATTAGATTGCTAATTTTGATGTTTTTTTTTTGGATGGAGTTTCTATACAATTAGAATTATATAACTAGAATAGAAATTGGCTTTTTAAACTATTTTATTTATTGTGTGCACACAAACTAACTTTCTTGCCTCATTTAAAATGGTATTTATCACACAATTACTCAATTTGCGACCACTTCTATAAATGTATTTTGGTTTGTCTGGATTCCAGTTAGAAATATTCTGCATGACTGTAGTTCTAAAATTAAATTTCTTCATTTTATTTTCATACGGAAAAAAATGCGTTTGATGTACTTTTTTATTGCATCATCGCTAAATAAAGTCATTTCATTAAGATACAATATTTGCGGTTATTTATTCATTTGCATAATTAATGAACTTTTCTGAGGCATACAAAAATTAAATTAGCAATGTTGTCTAGTCTACAGAAAAGTAAATTTAATGGGAATCACTTTAATTAAAGTTCTACATTTTATGGGATCCAGGTTCGTTTAAGTTATACATGGTATTCAGAGAATGTAGAACAACATATATAAATAAATATAAAAATGTTAACATATATGGCATATATATACATAACTAATCGGGTGGACTTTTGCGACTCGTTTGTTTGACAACTAATTGAAATACTCAACCCAGTTGGCAGACGACGTGTTTAAATTGCATTTCAATTAGCTGCCACAGCCGTTTGCAGCAATTAAATAGATAGAAATATACTATGAAAGCGAAATTGCAATAAATAACAGAAATTGTTCATTTTATATTGTTTGCACTTTGTTCCCGTTCAAGGTTATTGCCCTGCAGGATTTTGTTGTCCAAGTATGTGGAAAAGTCCGGCAACGATGTCCTTTGCGTCATCGATCGTGCTGTGCCCTCCGAGCTGACGACAGTCTTTGAGGAGCATCGCTCCTTTGACAAGGCCTTCGACAGTGTCGTCTCTTGCTTCAAGTCTGATCTCGGTCTACCTGTGATCTACTCTCCGGTGCAGCAGTTAACCGACTATTCCGATGTCCGCAGCTATCAAAAGGCAGCTGCGCAGTCGCTTCAGCGAGCCATCAAGGTAGACATTCGATTCTGTTTGAAGCGTGCTCCTAATCATCAACTTTTTTTTTTGATTCACAGTCTGGCTTTCAGCAGCCACTTTTGGTGGTGCCCAACAGCAAACGGTTCCCGCAGTTGGAACTGTGCACGGTTCTAGGCGCGCTGGAGGAGCTCTACGTGGTATGTACTGATCTGATCAAATAGTCCTACTTTACTTTATTTAACTCCACCGTTTTCTCCCCTCTTCAGCCCATTCAACTGCGCGAGGAAGTGCCTGAAAAGAAAAACCGCATTAATGCACTCTCCGTCATGATTAACAATCCCGATGCTGAGAAGATCATGATGGAAGCTATGCTCTTTGAGTCGGCTCGCCACATTGCCCGCGACATTGGTGGCGGTGATCCGGAGCGCATGGCGCCACCTCTAGTGGAGGCGTACATTGAGCCACTGTTCAAAAATTTGTCAGTGAAGGTGATCAGCGATGTGGAGGTGCTCAGCAATGAGTATCCACTCTTTGAGGCCGTCAATCGGGCTGCCAATACTGTGGAGCGGCATCAGGGACGCATTATATACCTCGAGTATAAGCCACCCAAGCCGGCGAAAAAGACTCTGATGCTGGTGGGCAAGGGTGTGACCTATGACACCGGTGGCGCTGACATCAAGGCTGGAGGCGTTATGGCGGGAATGTCCCGTGACAAGTGCGGAGCTGCTGCCGTTGCTGGTTTCATGCATTTGGTCAGTGAGCAGAAGCCCGAGGATATTCATGTAATTGGTGCCCTTTGCATGGTGCGTAACTCCGTTGGCGAGGAGTGCTATGTATCCGATGAGGTCATAACGTCACGCGCTGGTGTTCGTGTAAGGGTTGGCAACACCGATGCCGAGGGCAGAATGTGCATGGCCGATGTCCTGTGCCACATGAAGGAGTTGGCCATTGAGGGAAATCTGCCGGATCCGCATATCTTTACCATTGCCACGTTGACGGGTCATGCTTTCATTTCCGCTGGCGTGGGTCAGTCCATCATTGTGGACAATAGTGTCGCTGCCAAGGAGGATCATGCACGCAAGCTGCAGGCAGCTGGCCAGGCCTATGGCGAACCCTTCGAGGTCTCCGTGCTGCGTCAATGTGACTTTGACTTTAATGCACCCAAGGTCTTGGGCGAGGATGTTGTCCAGGCGAATACGGCACCATCGGTGAGGACACAACGTGGCCATCAAGTGCCCGCTGCATTCATGATCACGGCCACCGGACTGGACAAACACGGCGTCGACTCCGAGAAGCCACTGAAGTACACTCACCTGGACATTGCCGGCAGTGCTGGCGATTATCCCAAAATGCCGACAGCAGTGCCAATTGTTGCCTTGGCCAAGACCCATCTGATTGATTAGGTGCGATTCAATCTGCGGACCATTTCCACTAAACAATAAATAAAGCGCCGTACTTACATACATATATTCAACACTTTGTAATCCCAGTATGCATCACACATACATATAAACATGTATTTCTTAATGTCAGAGTGAATAAACTGAATAAACTAAAGCTATTGTATTATAATTTCCCTTGATTATCATTTTTCTCCAGAAGTATTTGTAGTCACTGACTTTCAGCAACTATTATTTTAAATAGAGTTATTACACTCGAACGATTTAATTAGTTGAGTTTTGACTTCCTCTATAATTAGAGATATTATTTTTTATTTCCGCTTTCGCTATAGCGATTACTGACTTCCAAATTTGACAGACTTGACAATTGAATACTAGCTAAACTTTAAAAAGATAAGCTAAAAAGATAAGATAAAAATAAGTGTTGAAAAACAAGGATTTCGACTTTATCCTTGTTCATAATAATCGCATTTTCTTTCAATGGATTTACATTTGATATTTATATATGGGAAAATATTTAAATATTTAGTTGAAATATACAGAAATATTTCATATTTAATGTGGAATTTGAAAATGTTTTCCGAAATCACTTTAATTATTTTGTAATTCAATTGTTGTGTAATTCGACTTACTTTATTTAGTTAAAGTTATATTTATCTTTTTTATTAATCAATTTCTTCTTTAAGGAAGAAAAAATAATTTTTTTATTATTATTAAATTTTGTTTTCGATAAAAGCACATTTTACATTTTCCTTCAGTTTTTTTAGTCAAATTTTTCTTGTTGTGTGTTTTATCTTTTACATAAGGGGCAAGTGCAGTGTATTTTGAGTTTGCTCGGATGTACTTCGCGGTTCTTGCTTATTGCTTCTATTTCGCTTAGGCCAAGCTTATAAGAACCCGTTAGTTGGTGCTGCAGCCGCTGACTGTGGTGCTGCCGCTGCTGCTGCCTCTGCATCTGCCTCTGCCTCTGCTGCACAGGCCACTTGTCAGCTGTCGCTTACGTCGCGTTACCGTTACTGCCTGGGTATGGAAACTCGGTCAAGAGTGTCTCATTCATGCCGTGATTGCATAATGTACCGTTGCCCAGTTAGCCAGTTAGCCAGTTTGCGAGTTTGCCAGTTGCCTGTTTGCCAGTTGCCAGTTGCCAGTTTACCCCGTTCGTTTGGCCATTTGTCCGTTTGTCGGCTTGTTGGCTCTTTGGCTCGTTTTGTTCTTGGCTTTGGTCTTGACAGCGCTCTTGGGTGCGCTTCTAGGTAATTTATTGACGCATGCCTCCACATTCGACAATGACAACCAAGCAACCAGTTGCGTTTGGTCAAGATGCCTGCCATGAGCTTGCCCCATGATCTTGCTCTTGCTCATGCTCTGACTCTGGCTGAAGAGGAGCTAACGGTATTCATTATTGATGTGCGGCAAACTGCTGCTTCTTTTGTTATTCTTTTTTTTTTAGCCATTAGTGTGAATTTATTGGTAAGGCGTTTTTGCCTGGAACTGTTCTTCTCTTGGCTGGTTAACGGGCCACAAGGCAAGGCATGACCTGATTATGGCAGGACTGGTTTTCAGCTTCGGGATGGCAACAACAGCTGCAACACTTCGAACGGGGGGCAGAGTGGCGGGTGGAGCAAGCTTGTAATGACTAATGGGTGAGGTGGCTCTCCACTTTCAGGAGCTATTACTCGAACCTCCTAAATATTTGAGTCGCAACTGTTATAGGTTTATTAATAATTAGAAATGTAATTAATAAATTCTTTATTTATTTTAATACTACCAAAAGATCAAATTGTAAATGGCGAAATTGGAAACAAATACACATTTAAATTATAAAAGAATTTTTTACTAAATTGTATAAAAAAGTAAAATTTTGGTTAACTAAAAAAATGCTTAATCTAATTAGTTATTTCTGAATAATTAGTAAATACAAGTAAGCCTTAATAAAGGATTATAATTTTTGTATAATCTTTAAATAAATATATATATGCATACATATGTATATAACTTATATAAGAGGTTAGTTTGATATATAATAATTGTTTTGTTTTAAAGACCTCATCACAAAATGCATACTAAAGTGGTAATTATATATATCATTTGCTGAACTCAATAAAATTTATTTCTAAAGGAATTCCTGTTTGAAACTGTTTTAAAGACAAGACTTAAGATTCGATCAAAAGTATAAAACTTGAAATGTTGCAGCTCTGCAATTAAATGCGTAATGCCACGTATGTATGTGTAACCTGTACTTCCATCCTGACGAATCAATTGATTTGACAACTGCAACAGCAACTAG
Source organism: Drosophila cognata (assembly GCA_035041535.1). Classification (NCBI taxonomy): domain Eukaryota; kingdom Metazoa; phylum Arthropoda; class Insecta; order Diptera; family Drosophilidae; genus Drosophila; species Drosophila cognata. The sequence continues at coordinate 3,473,444 of JAWNLC010000571.1, read as the reverse complement.
TGAAACAGCAACTGCAACAACAACAACAACAACAACAAAAACTGCAGGCACCTTGTCATTTTGGTGCTTGTCACTTGGCAGACGCTTGGGGCAATTACAGCTGAGAGCTGCTGCTGCTGTAGCCAGTTGTTGTTGCTCGTAGTTATTGCTAGTTGTTGTTGTTGTTGTTGTTGTTGTTGTCGGTAGCAGTTGGTTCCTTGTCGTGCGGTATGCAATGTTGATCCATAAATTCACGAAAACAGCGACGCGCTGCGCATGAGAGAAACGGCAACAACAACAAAAACAACAACAGTAAGTGGGATGCGGGAGCAACGGCAGCGACGGCGGCATTAATAATAGCAAACAACACACATACACACACGAACACACACACAGACACACAGGCAACACCAAATGAGGGGGGGCTGTTGCTGTTGCAAATCTGCACCGGCAGCAGCAACAACAACCACTTGAAGCAGCCAACGACAGAAATGATCTTAAATGAATGCGGAAGTTTTTCTTGGGGTTTCGTAACCAGCTACAACAGCAGCAGCAGCGGCAGCAACAGCAGCAGCAGCAACAGCAGCAGCAACAACATCAGCAGCGGCAACAACGCTCCCAAAGAGGTCGCAATTCCAGCAGCCAAGCTGGCAACCAAACGTTGCTACATTTATGTATGTATAGAGACACACACACATACAGGGATGTGTGTGTGTGTGTGTGTGTGTGTATTAGTAGGCAACGTCGAGTCGATTGCCGGTGAAACCATAATCATAGATGCAGCAGGCCGAGCACAGATTGAGCTGGACGTAAACGCTTTATAGCCATGGACATATTAAAATTAATCCAATGATTGCACCAACCACAGCCGCTTACAAAAAGTGGCAACAACAACAACAAATAAGAAAAAACACAGAAAGATTGTTAGCCAATTTGGTCTGAACTGAATTGCCAGCCATGGGATGCGCCCACGAGCGTGTGAATTGGCCACCACAGCAGCCAAAGAGCAGACCGAGCAGCAGCAGCACCAGCAGCAGCAGCTGCCGCTTTAAAGTTATTTGATAGCCAATTGGCTGGCTGAAAGCTTAGCCGAAAATCTGGGCTCAAAACTGCTCCCATGTGCCTAATCAGCCGGAAGAGGTCGGGAGGACACACAGCTGCCCTCATCGCAAGGAAGTTCAAGGATGCATGTATTGAATGTCCCTGCAATTGGCCAAAAACAACACTCAGCGAAAAACGCTACTCGAAATTTGAATACATGAATAATTCTTTGAATATTATTAAATATTCAGTTTTAAAAATATTATCGATATTATAAATCATTTTCAAAAGACTTGCAAAATAAATATTCAATTTTTACATGCTTGATTTTAAACACAATTAAGAATTCGGACAGAAAATAAATTTAAGAGTTTCAGTTTCTTAGTTTAAGCACTTCAATTGTTGATTTAAGTTGTGTTAGTTTCTATTTCATATTTATAAAAATGGATAAAATTTTTTTTCATATTTTTATTGTGAAACTTCAACTTGAAATTATTACAATTTATTTTTGTTTTTTTTTATGTAGGATTTGTATTCCTTATTTAAAGAACCAAATTAATTAAAATAATTAAATGTCTTTCAACGAATTATCAAGTATTTGATTTCAAAAATATATTAACATGTTTAAAGTGTTTACTTATTTTAAGACAACATTATTTACTTCGTGATTTGACGCAGCAGTTTTGAAATAATAAAGATTTCTCACTTTGCCCAGTTTTTGACACCCTTTTTGCTTCCAAAATTCCCAATATTTTTTCTAAGTGAACAAACCGCAGCCATTCATTCATAACGTGTGAAATTATTGTCCTTCCCATCGAATCCTGCTCTCTCCCTGTACGTGTGTGGGTGTGTGAGTGTGTGTGTGTGGGCCCTGTGGGAACTGGGAACACAGGACACAAAACAGCCGAGACAATTTTCTGCATAAACTCATAAATATCAAATTGATCTAAACGCCAGGCGCCCAAAAGGACACCTTGAACTTGACAATGTGCGCCGCCGCCACACGTTGCCAGCAACATGACAACTCATAAATAAACTGTAAATTATGAACTACAATAACAAGATAAGCAAAAATGTATCTTTTCTTGCCTTTTTTCGCCACACCAATTTTCCGGGCAGACAAACACACACACAGGCAACCAAAAACAACAACAACAACAACAACAACAGCCATAGGCGACTCATAATCCATAATATTGTGTCATGTTCATGATCAGCGACATTGACTTGGCCTCTGCCTCAGTTGCAACCACCAACAAAAACAACAACAACACCAGCACCACCGACGCAGCCTGCCGCCTGATGAAAATGGCAAAATTATTTGGAAAACCAAATGAAAGTAAAAGATATATGCGCACAGATATATCTATGTGTGTATGTGTGTGTGTATGTGTATGTGTATGTGTATTTATATGCAGCTCCAGACCCGCTTAGCCTTAGCCTTTAATGAAGTGGTAACAAAAAGCAAAAGTTGTTCAACAAACAGCGAATATTAAATACCCTAACAAGCAGCAAACGAATCTAAATGAAGATATTTATTTGGCGTGGATTAAAGAAAATGTGGAGTGAAATGTAAGAAAATTTGGAAAATTAGGCAGGCTATAAAGCTAAGACCATTTTGTTGAGTATTTTTCTATATTTCTTTATTAATTTAATGTGAACTCAAAACAGCCAACAGCAGTTGCAAATTAAAAATTTGTAAAATTATTTTTCTTACAAATATGTTAAATGATCCAGCAAATGTTGCAAGAATTAGCAAAACGCTAAAAAAAATACTTAGACAAATATTTTTTGCTTATAAATAAGGAAAATATGAAGTCAAAAAGTCGGAAAGAAAGCAAGAGAAAATAAGGAAAATATGTTAATGATCAAAGCAACCACAAATTGTAATACGCTCGTTGTGAGTGTATAATAAAAGGGGCTTGAGGCCAACTGCAATGCGGCGCTGTGCGCAGTTGGCTTAGACATTTTTATGTTGGCCTCTTTGCGTTAAATGTGAAAAGCAGCAGCAGCAGCAGCAGCAACGGCAACGGCAACAACAGCAATAACAATAACCAGAGGCGCAAACAGCGCAACAAACAACAAAAATGAAAGAAGAAAAAAAAATATGAATTTTTACTTTCACCGCATGTGGCACTTTTTTTTTTTTTTTTTTTGGTTCAGGTTTATTTTTCGCTCGAATTTGAACTTGAGTCGGCAATTTGCGATTGTCAAGGCTGCTGCGGCTGCCAAAAAGGTTAGGTCCAAGGTGTGGTCCAACTGATAAGCCAGAGATAAGACCGAATCGAGCAGAATCCGGGTGAGTTTATGGCCCAGCTGAGCTGAACAGTGTTTGGCTCTAAGCCATGCTGCATGCTGCATGCTGCATGAAGATGTCTGGCTGCATGGATAAAACTAGAAAGCAGCCCAAACTGCTCTAGTCGA